>OU342676.1:20005000-30005000 GCA_910589285.2 Mythimna ferrago
TGCGTATCGCTAAAAACGCGAGTCAACGGCGCGTTTAAAAAACTTGGTGTGCACAGGCCTTTGGGCCAACCTTCATGATTGTGTTTCCAATTTTTCACAATTGTATATCATCATAGAAAAACTGATCAATAGATAAAAATATTAATTCGCCGCCGTATTAGGATTAAGCTACATATATCTAACCGCACCAAATCGCAATTTTCTTGTGCTTCTATCCTCTTCTGACATTAGAACCGTCATTTTGTAGAGCGAGAAAGAGAGCGGGAGTGTGACTGCACGCAACGGAATCGACGAGGCGTTCAGCAAAAAGGTAGAACTACGAGTACATTGGGCCCACGTGGGCCACGTACGCCGATCTGTGCGCGTCAGTCTCCATACATGGCAACTGTAGAGCTACATTAGAGCCTCGCCACGCGAAGCATTGCTACATACAACTCAGGCGTCGTCCTGTGTGTGTCGGTCTAATGTAGTTCCCGCTCTCTGCGAAAAGAGAGTGAGAGATTTGAGCAAACAGTAGGGAACCAGCAGAGTCGAAGCCTAATGGGGCCATGGGTTCGCTTCTGAAAGGAAACCCCGGTCCTGGTATGAAAGGTAACGAAGGAACTAGGAATGGGTTTTAGTCAGTAAAAGTCTGATATGCCCTCCCTCCCCGCTGAAAGGCGGGAGAAGTCATGGGATGATTCCCCACCTTAAAAAAAACTAACAAAATCGTAAATATTAAAAAAAGGTGAAAAATAACGTTAATATAAATGACGAGCGTTTCTTGTAAATAAAAATAAAATATTGAAATTTAAAAGAAATAGGGATTTCAGTGTAGTCAAACTTATTAATCTCAATTTCTTGAGGTCGTTGCCTCCAAAACGTCTAAGTTGAACACAGTAAAACTTTTTAAAAGCAGCACTTTTTAATTATAATGGAGGATCTCGTTATTTTGCCGTCAAAAGATATTTTAACCGAAAATAAAACATTGAGTCTAGACACTAATATTTATATTAAAAAAAAAACTTAAAAATATAAGTTTTTCAAGTACAAAATACAAGAAAAAATGTCTTTTTCATGAAGTCTAAAATTTTTATTTGACAACTTTTCCCGTTGACATCGATGTGGACGAATTTTTAACGACCATTGACTCCCCTACATTAAATGATATTCTTATTTCAAAAACGAAATCAAAGAGATAAAGCTGACTTGAATCGACATCTATCATTATCCTTTACCTTTTCTGAAACACAGTTCATTGATAGTTTTTTGCGTACCTTCCATTGGAGATATTAGGAAAAAGTCAATGTAATTTATTTTAAGTTTATCGCCTTGCATAGCTGGTTTCCGAGACTTCATTTGCGTTAAAATCGGTCCAGGCGTTTTGGACATTAGGCTATTATTGTTAAAAAAAATCATGATATAATATAATAATATAATATTCCACAACTAACACACAACGCCGTCTAGTCCCAAGCTAAGCAGAGCCTGTGTTATGAGTACTAGACAACTGATAAACATACTTATATATATTTCTAAATACATACATATATAGATAAATTACACCCAGACACAGAACAAAATGATCATGCTCATCACACAAACATTTGTCCTGGATGGGAATCGAACCCACGACCTCCGGTACAGCAGTCAGGGTCACTAACCACTAGACCAACAGGCCAGTCCAGGCCATTGATCCGGGAAATTTCATTGAAAGGGAACTCGAGCCCCGGTATGAAGACTAGAAGGAACGGGGTGGGTCTTTTAGTCAGTAAGAGTCTGACACTATCTCCCGCTCCGCCCAAGGGCCCCCGCATGCATGATTTTTCCCACCATAAAAAAAAAAAACCATTGATCCATCTACTAAATCAAAAACTAAAGAATAAATCTACACACATACCCGATGACTGGAACAAAATTTTCTCGATTTCTGTAACTACACGACACGAATTGTAATCCCTAGTGTAGTTTCATAAATATGTAGTATGATAAAGAAATAAGACCCGTCTTGCATATTTCGTTATCCAATTCGATGGTACTTAGAGGCAAAGGTACCTAGAATTGAAATATTATTCCCTAAAGTGAATACTCATCGCTGTCTTACATATTGGTGTAGTTGTTGAAAGTGGAGTTATTTCACCTTTTTACGTAAGAGGTCCTTAAGTTACTTATTGCTTTTGTGAATGTAATACGAATTTTGAGGGAGTTACGTAAAGCTCATATGTTTAGAGAATCAGAATACTGGTTTGGAATCCAGCAGAGATTTTTTTTTTTTATTGGTTTTAATTTGGGCTTGACTGCGATACCACATGTAGCCTGATTCACGTAAAATCAAACAAGCCAAATATCGTTGAAGTTTTATAGTCGTTCGATCGAAGTCCTATCCAAAAGCGGTATTCACGTGTTCCTTAATCGGGATTGGATAGAACGACAACTCAACTGGCTCGAAACTAAACGATCTATCGACGACTTATTTCCAGTTACATTAATAAGTATTCTAACAGGATAATGTAATACAGATTTTTTTTAAATCGACTCTTCAACCAAACTACTTTAAAATCGGTGTCGTTCAAACTTGACTGATGGATGTGAATACGGAAATGGTCTAAACGACTAAATCGCTACGATATCGTTACGGTTCTTATTACATGAATCGGGCTACTGACCTCTTTCTATTTCTCGAAACGATGGTTTTGTTTTCCTTCAAAGTTTTTGAGCCTACTGTCGACCGCAGACAGAAGACCGCAGCAGAAAAATTGTTTTCAAGTAAGGTGTTTTTTTTACATTAGATCATTTAAAGATCGAGCGATAAGAGCGAGATCCTGAGTCAGATTTTTACTGACCCACCTGTAATCCTTCAATTGCCCATTGCTTTCTAGGGTCACAGTAAGTCTTTTAAACATTTCCGCACTATCATCCTAAGGATTACGAATGATCCAAAATGTCATCTATGGGTTATTTCCGGGCCTTGGTTCAGGCCATGGTCTATCTATCACCATCTCCCGCTCCGCCCAAGAGCGGGTGTTGTCATTGTTGATTTTCCCACAATAAAAAAAAAATAAAAAAAAAATTGTAAAACACTAACAACCCTGTATGACTGTATTACAAATATCATAAATAACAAGTTTTGTTCTATGACTTTTTATAAAACGTAATACATTTACCAAAAATAAATCTTCAAGATTTCATTGTTCTATATAAAATATTGCAACTCTGTATTTTGCTGTACCTACCTACGTCTGTATAACGCGACGCAAGCGCACAAAGCACCTCCGCCGTCTAATCCCGCTTCCCTCCGCTATTGTACTATCGCTTGCTTGGCATAGACTTCGTAACATTTAGAATGTTCAATTTAAATATTTTTAGTTTTGTATGAAAATCTGATTAACCAATATATGATAAATTTTTAAAAGTCATAAAACAAAAGTTGTTGTTTATGATGTTAGTAACATAGTCCTGAGAGGTTGCCAGTGTAGCTCGTTGTCCGGCCGTCCGGTAACTGTCCGGACCAAGCCCAACTCGTCGACGGCGCGCACTGTTCCCGCGCGCCTCAAGGAGTTGTCAGCAACAGCAGGGACCCAGCCGGGTCGAAGCCTACTGGGGCCAGGGTTATCCGAAAGGGAGCTCGAGTCCCGGTATGAAGGCTAGAAGGAACGGGGTGGGTCTTTTAGTCAGTAAGAGTCTGACACTATCTCCCGCTCCGCCCAAAAGCGGGGGTTGTCATTGGATGATTTTTTCCCACCATAAAAAAAAAGAGTTTGCCAGTGTCTTACAAATCACCCCGTATAACAAACGGTTCATGTTTCTCCAAGTTCATCGACATACCAAAGTACAGTACGTATGTACGAAAAAGACTCATTTATTATTTACCCAGGGCAATCTCCCCACATGTTTACCGAGCTTCGCATTGAAAGGTTTTCTCTGTCAACGTGATTTATCTCACGAAGGAGGCTGTTTTCTTAGTCGCCGCCTTTTAAGTGTGAATTGTTTTGTTTTGATTTGAAAGGTGTTGAAGAATGTGTACGGTAAGCTGTGCGTCGAGCCACTAAATAGATAGGTACAGAAGACAAACTTATTTATGTACTTCACTTTTTATATCTACGCTCGGTGGACGCACACTAATGAGCGTTTGAGCCGGAACTGTCCGACGAACGAGCCAAGGCGCTCCGAGATATCGTGTCCGTGAGCGGTGTCTATGTGTGCGTTGCTCGAGCGCGCTTGAATGTAGATTGACTTCTGTACCTATCTATTTTGTGGTCTAGCAAACCGGTATAAGTTGGCATCGTATTCTGTTGAAACTCAATGCTTTGTAAGTCCAGCTCAAAGTCAAAAGGTTACGACTGGCGGCGATGTTTGGTTTAATGTTATATATATTTGTTTCGTTTTATGAGACGAAACGGTTTGTCTGTGAGTTCTAATCGTACTTACTTGACTGGCGTGTTGGTCTAGTTGTCAGTGACCCTGACTGCTATACTGAAGGTCGTGGGTTCGATTCCCACCCAGGACAAATGTTTGTGTGATGAGCATGATCATTTGTTCTGTGTCTAGGTGTAATTTATCTGTAATATTTAGGTATTTAGAAATATACACCGCTAAATTTTAATAGTTTTAATCCTGTGGAGGGTCGATCCGGTACATGAAACACTATCGATTTGTAAAAATAAAATTAAAAAATAAAGTACCTCTTTTTCAAAACTCGTATTAATTCACGCATGTACGAAATTAGTATCTTTAAGAAAACGTCAGCTGAGCGAGTTCAATGATCTGTAGTTAATAGTCGGCGTTGCGTACAAAGTACCTACAGGTCATTGAATACATAAATATCTAGTACTCATATTACAAGCTCCGCTTAGTTTGGGACTAGATAGCGCTGTGTGAAAAGTTGTGGAATATTATTATTTTATTTTATTTATTAGAGAAAACAAACAATAACACAAAGGGAATTAAATAATGAAGGCTTAGGCTTATTATTATTTCATACATTTTGGGTTGCAAAATAAATATATTGCCCCTGGCAAAACTTTTACTCTGCTAAGAATAAAAAAAAACTGGGCAAGTGCGAGTCGGACTCGCGCACTGACTGAGGGTTCCGTGCAAACTACAATTCCCGAATGGAGTCTCGAAGATTTTTCCGAATTGCAAATTATTTTTGTGACGTAGGTAACAATAAATTTACTGTTTGTTTCAGATTTTTTCCTATACTTGTGCTATAAGACCTTGCTTTGTGCCAAATTTCAGGTTTCTTGGTCAACGAAAAGTACCTACCCTATGAATTTCAATCTTGGAGAGTATCAAAATATACGTTTTTTTGCGACATAAACGGCCGTATCTTTTTTTATTCGTTAATTTAGAAGTTTGATTTTTTCACAGCTTAAAGGGCCCGCAGACCTGAGTATATGGTTTTAATTTCAACTCGATACCGTCACGCGTTCTCGAGATAATAGGTCTTGACAGACAGACAGACGGATGGACAAAAAAGTGATCTTATAAGGGTTCCGTTTTTTCCTTCTGAGGTACGGAACCCTAAAAAACACATTCGCAATGGCGTAGCCTTGACGCCACTCTCGTCTTATATTTGATCTATCAACTTAAATTACGGAGACAAGATCCAGTCTACTAAGAACAAACAATATCTTATCTTATTTGCTAAAAACCCAAAGGTAGTTTTCAAGTTGATTTATTACCCTTAAAAATCAAAAAGTCGTCTCTATTTTTCTTTTTATTACTTACTATACTAGCTTTACCGCAGCTTCGCCTGTGTACATAAGATATGGCTATGTCACTCAGGAACAAAGCAACTTTCTATCTAAGAAATTTTAGCCATCGGACCAGTACCCCTTAGCTAAGTTACTAATCTGCAATAGTTAACGCTAGTAGAAAGCTTCAAATGTACGGGAATGACGTCATTTCAACGCTCAGTCACGTGGTCAGAACAAAAGATTCGGCGACGCGGCCAACTCGAAGCGTTCGACTCAAGCGAAACGGTTGTAACTTGGCTAGGGGGGCAGTACTTTCAGAGATCCTACAAACAAAAAAATAAAAAAACAAACTTTACTTCTTTACTATATTAGTGTAGATGTTCGCGAAGCTCATCAGGGAGAAGCCTACTGGGGCCAGGGATTGTACGAAAGCGTACCCCGGGGCCCTGAAACGAAGACAAAGAAGGAACAAGAGTGGGGTTTTAGTCAGTAAAAGTATGGCACGCCCTTTTGCTCTAGCCAAATAGCCAGAGACTTGACTTAAGTTCCTCTGCCCCCTAGATGGAGCAGAGGGCGTCCACAGTGAGGCCCATTCGGTCTTGAGCTTCGTGTTTCATTTCGCTCCCGGTCTTCCCAATGTTCTTCTTCGACCGTTCGTCGCCAGGTCTGCTTAGGGCGACCACGTTTACCCTTTCCTTGAAGGTTCCAATATAGGGCTTGCCTTGGTAGCTATATGTTTAGGATCCCTTCGGAGCGTGTGGCCAATCCGCTTCCATTTGCGGCGTCATGTATGACATAGTACTGGTCCGATTGCTAAAATGTTTTCACCGATAGAAAGCTGTGTTATTTCTGAGTGACGTAGGCTATATTTTATGTAGGTATCTACGCGGGCGAAGTCGTGGGCAAAAGCTAGTATTATACAGAGATATAGTTTGTATTTTTGTTTGTAGGAGGTAATCTCTGCTAAAACTTTTTCACCGATAGGAAGCTGCTTTTTTCCTGAGTGTGACATAGGCTATTTTTTATATAGGCGGATGAAACAGTGGGCAAAACCTAGTTCGCTATAAAGTAAGCGTATTTATAGTTACCTACTGAAAACACGAGGTTTACATTGCCCTATATCCTTTACCAAACCAAGTTGCGTAAATTTTAAGTAAAGGCCTGTTTCTCCTGTAACTTAATACTAAGATCAACACAGGAAGCCGAACTGCCTATTTACATAAGACGATCATGTTAGATATTAGGGAGAACTTGTTACGGCATTGCAAATTGAGGAAAGTTAGATAAATCGTAATTTGCTTCGTTATTAGTTTCAGCTATAGGTAGTAAAATTTGGGGAGGCAAATCGTTACAGGTGGCATTTTTGCTGATCTGGACCTATTTGGCGCAGCCGTGGGAGACACGTGTCGTGTCGGTGTTTTTTTCTTTTTTTAACCCCCGACGAAAAAGAGGGGTGTTATAAGTTTGAGGTGTCTGTGTCTATCATGTCTATCTGTGACATCGTAGCGCCTAAGCGAATAGATCGATTTTGATGCGGTTTTTTTTTATTTGAAAGCTGACGTTATTCAGATGGTTCTTAGAAACATTTTATGAAGATCTGTTCAGGCGTTCAAGGCCATCAGCTCGTTTGTTAGCTGTGGCAGGAATCTTAAACACTTAATTATGGATATATACTTTACAAATAAACACATATATGTGACCTAATGTTTGAAATACTCGTGTACCTACATGCCGGCGCCATCAAACTGATCTTAAGATGGACGTTGGAGGTAAGAGACATAACCTTGGATTGCCTATTAATAAACCCGTAGAGTTTGGGCTCATTAGATTCGTCTTAACCAGTTCTAAACATTTTTCTTGAGGACGACGACCTGATGCTAGAACTGGGAAGTGGCTAATGGAACCCTGGAATGCCTACTAGTAAACACGTTTTTCTTTTTCTTTCTTTAGATGGCTGTAAAGACGTAACGGCGTCCTCACCTTTCCAATGACGCAGGTCCTCAACGGACACGGTAAGTTCGGGAGATTCTTGCACCTGATTCATACGGAAGAAACGCCCGGGTGTCATCATTGTGCGGACCGCTTGGAAGACACGGTGGAGCATACGGTGGAGGAGTGTTCCGCTTGGGCGGAGCACCGCTTGTCCTCGTGGTCGACGGAGCGAAGGGTTGAGCGAGAGATGTCTTTTTATTGACTACAACCAACCCGTGTTCTTTCAGTTACTCTTGTTGCCGCATTGCAAATTAAAGAAAGTGAGATAGATCGCAAGCTAGAAGTAAGAGCAGTGGTTGCCGAGTGGTTATGGCTCCGACTTACGAGTTGTACTAGCTAGGTGCATTACTTTGTGTAATTTGTTTTATCACCACTGCTCTCAAAACGGTGAAGGAAAACATCGTGAGGAAACCGGCATGTCCTAGAACCAAAAATTCTAAGACATGTGACATTCACCAAACCGCACTGGGCCCACGTGGTGGATTGCGGCCCATTCCCTCTCCTAGAGAGGAGGCTTGAGTCCCAACAGTGGGAACATTAAAAAGGCTGATGATGATGATGATGATGACCATTTCTTACTATCGTTAACTCTGTTTTTTTTTTGTTTGAGGTGGGAATACATCAATCTTCTACCACTCTAAAATGAGCGAAAAATGACGGATTTGTACCAATTGTGTACCTTCATTTGCCCCCTCAGTTTTAGAACCATGGTTACGAACACATGGGGGTTTTAGTCAGTAAAAGTCTGACACTTTCTGTCACTGCATTAAGAGCAGAAGTTATTTGATGAAATCCCACACCAAAAAAAGGTATAATTGATTATGAACTGTCTTCTTCGGAATAAAACCTCAAAACACAGCAGTTTAATACGGTTATGATATTATTATGTTGTCTTCAAATAGGCGCTTGTGTCCGCAACTCTACGTTTGTAACCGAAATGACACGATTTGTGCGATTAGTCTGAGTGATTTTGGATGAAACGAGTCAGAGCCGCCGTGAATCCACAAAACGCAACTAGTGCGTAAAAGACCCGCATGATGATGCAGATCTGCACTCCCGCTAGTTCACGTGTAGGTGCGTTGACACGCAACATGCAGCGTGATGCGTGGCAGTGTAATAATCGCTTTAATCAACGTGTGTACAAGCTTGTCAAGCACTTGTAAAAATATTCCAAGCACACATCGATACCTCTGGGCTCAAAAGGCGTACAGCACAATGACCCACATAGTCTGCTATACGCCTGTTAAGCCCAGAGGTATCGACGTACAATATATTGCAATTAATTTATTCCTCTTACCTTTTTAGCAGGATCTTTATGCTCCTGCACATACTCCTGCTTCAAAGGTTCCGTCTGCAGGTCGGGTAGAGAGTGACTGATGCGTATAGCAGCTTGGCGAGAGAGGGAGTCACAGTTGCTGTCTTCGGAATCCCTCCGAGCCCTGCACCAAAGGGATCTGTTAAGAAACCTTGGTGGTGAATTATGACGGTAGTGATAGATCATGAAAGAAGTTAAGGTGAAAAGAGAAAGGGATAGAGAGAAAATATAAAAAAGTGATCTGAGAATTAGAGTGTTTGGCGCAGCAATCTCACACATAAGAACTTTATTTGAGTCTCCATAGTGGCACGTGAGCGCGGGAAGCAGCGCGGGATTGATCATATAAGTGGCCACAGTGAGTGCGCGGGTGATAAGCGGCAACCCGTGTTCATACACTCGCGCCGCTCCCCACACAGCGCTGCCAGTCTGGCCAAGCAAATCGCGCGCGTTCCCAATCCCGCGCCGTTTCCTAACCGTGCTGTCAGTGTGGCCGAGCACTTAGACATACAAGAATGTGTGCAAGATTGTTTTAAAATTCAAGTTAGGGATGTCAGGCACTTTTACTAACGACTTATATTATTTTTTGGGCACACATTTGCGGAGCAATGGCGGGCGTCGGAATGAATTATGTCTATCTTCCTTCAGTTTTCCCATCTCTCTTTTACACATTCAAGAAGATCCTACATCATATAATAATACGAGTATGTAAATGATAAGTTCTTCTTTAACTAACTACTAAAAGTTAAGACAAAGTGCTGTTATATCAGCAATAACTACTGTCAACGGATAGTTCCACGAGTCTCATATCTTCATTTCAGCCGAAAGGCGTCCACAGTGGACGAAAGCCTTTCCCAAGTGCCGCCACAATAACCAGTCTTATGCGTCGTGCATCTATTGGATTCCCATGACCCTCGCTAGTTCATCGGTCCACCTTGTCGGAGGCTTTTTAACAATATAGGGTGACTGGTAATTAGTGACCGATACTTATACACGAGATTGTACTCTTGATTACAAACAACTTTCCCAAAGAAACTTTTTATATACTCATTAGTTTTATCACAATAACAAAACAGCTGTTCGCGCAAATTCACGAGCGCGCGCCTCTCAGCTGTTAGCCGCGTAACGCCGTTGTCTCATGTACCTTATGTACAATAGTGGTAGTGCACCCGCGCCGCTTGCAAACCCATCGGTGTGTGTAATCAGTGTAGGTACTGACATGTTCCGGTAAAATAATATAAGTTAGGTAAATAATGAGTATAAAAAAAAAGTTTCTTTGTGAAAGTTGTCTGTAATCATGAGTACAATCACGTGTATAATTATCGGTCACTAATTACCAGTCATCCTATATGCGGTCGCCACTACAAAAACTCCTTGAGTCCTTTGAGTCTGCTTTTTAAAGACCACTTGTCAATCCCTTATATTTTGATTAATGGGTTTTTCGATAATCGATCTATCTAGCTCCTTCTACAAGGTAAGCGTGCAAACAAACCTTGCGTCTACGTGAATACGTCTTCAAAAGCGTTAGTGAAGCGTCTTACAAAGTAAATACTAAAGAAGTCTCGTCTTAAATTGTCAAAGACACTAAACGAAAAGCACTTCTCAGGAAATTCACGCTGCAAATGTTTTAAATGTCATTGCAGACTTCAAAATGTCTGCTAAACATGCATTCAACGTTAACATCTCACTTCCGACGCCTGAAATCTATTTAAATATTTAAGTTCAGAAGCAAGTGAAGTAAGTGCTGAACGGAAAATGGATGTAAGGAAATATGGACTTAGGTTGTTAACCTTTAAAAATATGAATATAGAGTGTTTCTGGCGTTTGACAGATTTAGGTAATAAAATATTCACGCATCTACTTATTACTACAGATATACTTAACAGAAAAGTTAAAGTGGCGATGAGAAATGTTAAAGAAATTGGCTCTGATATTATGGTCCTTCGAGCCGGATACTTCTCTGCTAGTCAATTTCTGCTGTATACTTTGCTTCTTCTATGTCTACATAGTTCTACAAGGTGTCGTTTTGAAGCTGCAAAATATTTCAGGAGGTAATTATGTTAGTGATTCTCGACCCGAATCAATAATAAAATAAGTAGGTAATTTTTTTTTTTTATAACCGCGCTTTTTTTCACACACACAAACACGGAACAATAAAGGGCGTTTTCACACACACTAACTCGCAACGATAGTTTCATAAATAATGTATCATCCAATCATCATCCCGCACGCCACACCCTAGCCACGCCCCCGCGGCCATCGATCAATCGATTTAGTTTAGTGTAATTAAAAAATTAAATTACAAGTATTACTGATTATTGACCAGGTATCGTTTTTTTATATGATTATTTATGAGTTTTATTACAACCTCCTGAAATATTGTGCAGTTTTAAAACTGCACCTTGTATTTCATTCAATTTACCTTCCAACAATCCACCTCCACGTAGCAGCACATTGGTAGCCCACAGCAGCTAACAGAACAGCGGCCATTGCAGCAAGCAGTAAAGCTGCTGCGTAGTCCACGGAACTGCCGCGAACCGTAGCCGGGGCTTCCAAGCTTTCAGCCGGCCACACTCCTGGGAACAAAAAAAGAAGCCACTTAATTTTGTGCAGGAATAAAGAGTTTTTGGATGACGTGAAACTACACCTCTTCTTTAAAAAAAATCAGCATTCAAAATGTTTTTATTTTACACTAGTTTTTGTCCATGGTTTTGCTCACTTACATAAAAAGAGCCTATGTCACTTAGGAGAAAAGCAGCTTTCTATCAGTAAAAAAGAAAATTGCGATCGGGCCAGTACTTTCAGAGATTACTTACCCCAAACAAAATCAAAAAACAAACTTTACCTCTTTATATTTTTAGTTTAGTTGTAGGTATGCCTAGAAACTTATAAAACGTCAGAAGCTAGAACAAATAGTCGTTTCCAAAAAGTCGTTTCCAAGTAGTCGTTTCCTATGAAGAAGAACCAGCAAGAAACTTCAATCAAATAAACACACTAGGGGTGTATACTGGGTCCCAATCAACATCTATCGAGACTCAAGCCAACCTCACCAGCACTTGGTGCATCCTGCTAACAAACGAACGAGGCTAGGGCGACCTGCCAACACGCACTGGCCCAGCGTGGCGGGTTATGGTCCAAACCCCCCAAAATGGATAGAAGAGCAAAAGACAGGCCCCAAGTGCCCAGCAATTTCAGTGGTTGTGTTGCCGTAGACGGGTGTAGGCGCAACCCTGGGGTCTGGGGAGCTAAGAATCTCTGAGCGAAGACGATCAACCGTCAAACGACCTCGGCAGATTACGCAAAGGATTCCGGCTTACCAGCTAATAAATGACGAGTGGACCTGACAACACGCTTACACTCCGGTCCGATGAGAAGATCACCGAACTCGAGGAAGAGTTGAGCAGATTATGATGGAGTATTGTGGAATCATCTAAGGAACTCGACTGTGAAAGTCGCAATCCCAAGTCTTCAAATACTGACCAACAAACTACGTATCAATATCACTTCAAAACTTACGTGGAAAGCATAGCATATGAATTCCACGAACATTCAGGGCCGGCCTTAATAATTTACAATGACGCCGTGACATTCTATACTTGGGTCATTCTACTATTCGATGGGCATATTGTTTTGTGTTATTGCCCTTTATTTATTTGTTTTTTAATTATAATATTAACTCATCATTTATTTATTTACACGAATAATTTACATTAAAAAAAATACTTAATAATAAGCGTAGGGATTTTTATTATTATTTTTTATTTTACTGTAATTACAGTTACTTAAATATTTTTTATTATAATTAAATTTAATTTTATTAGTTTCTGCCAGCAGGTTTGCCCGCGTGAAAATAGAAAATTAGCCTAAAGGAATATATTTCTGGGTATGGTAAAAGAAAGAAAGAAAACATGTTTATTTGGCACACCATGGCCGAACTGTTATTAGGCCGATGCCGTTTGTCTTTAAAAAAAAATCAATTATTCTACTAAACCACTTTAATCACCACAGACACAGATACATGAATTTAACACTTAATTTTGGCAATGTCTCTCTTAAGTGCGCCCTAGATTTGGGCACAATAGGTTACGCGACGGCGACGTCCAGAATCTAACTAATCTAAGTAATGCATATAATATCCACGCACTCGGTAAAAGTGCAACATCGGCATGTTCGTAAAGGAAAAATACATGGATTGATAGTAAAAGCTGATTTAGGCTTTATTGCCTTGTAATAAGGATTATAACAGAACGAATAACTTCGTCATATTTCAGTTTCAACCATGTCCTATTCCGAGACATGGTCTACCCGTGTACTAAGTTTTATCGTAATCCGGTATGCCGTTCATGTATGTGTAGCAAACATACACAGACATATACATAATTATAAACGTTTACCTATTAGTGTAATATGCCTGCTACCCTGAAATCGCATGGCGGGGCGAATTAAATGTCTTAGTAAATAACAAGAAGTACCTCAAAGCCAGGAACAGTGAAAGGAATGGAGGGGGCTTTTTAAGCAAAAGCCCCCTCCATTCTTCTTCTCTTCTCATGAAGTGAGATAGTAAATACGAATGAATAAAATAGTTTTAGTGTTGGATATCTCATCTATCGAGGCAAACTATATAATATCACGCTATGACGGAAGCAGAGCAGAAACCAAAACGACAAATAAAACCGCGGGATAAAGCTAGTTTATAATCAAACTTGTTCTTCTTTGACTATCATCAATCAAACTTGTTCTTCTTTGACATCTTTTTTCAGTAGCTGCAAATGGTCTTCAGAATGACCCACCTACCGTTAAGTATTGATTACAGTCTACAGTTCAAAGGCTTATTTATATTCTGTTATTGAGAATCGATGCTTCATTTTTTCCACGAAAATAAGGTTTTTCTATGTAACGGAACTTGCAACGGGTATCGTTTTCATTGGAAAAATACTTTCGTGGTTTGATTGAATATTGTATTAACAGTAAATCATTTTGTTCTTTCTGTGTTTACGAAATACTGCTCACCTAAAATTGAGCAGTTGTTTTTTTTTTATAAGCTTCTTGCCATTTGTGACTGACATTAGTAACTCACAAGATTATTTTAAAAGAGTGTCCATAGAGTTTCTGGCACGTTCTTCTCCATAAGAGCTACGCTTTGAAACGTGCAATTTAACTTCACTTTTATGACTGACCAACTTTTTGAAAATTCAACAGTGCCTTTAAATGATTCGTTTTGAATTATGTTTTTGCCTCATTGATTGCTCAAACTAGCAATTTTTATATCTTTGTTTAAAACCTTTTTCTCGTTCCAAACTTCACTTTTATGCGTGTCTTTACCCTAAGAGCTGCCTATGCAGCTTCTGCTTTTTTACCAGCTTACATTCTAATCTCATTGTCTTTCAGTCTGGGCTACAGTTCATTTCATAATAGACTTGCTTTTGATAATGTCTTCGCCCGGGTGAAAGTTGATTTCTCCGTACAAAACTTTGGACCACCGTAAAAATTCCTTTCTTATTCTTTGTATATGTTTCCGGCCAAACCCGATTATAGGATAAACTAGTTTCGCCTAGACCAAATCCGTGATATTAGTCTAGTAGCGTTCGCAATTTAATCTAAGTGTGAGCGAAGCGAGCCAGCGTATTTTAGGACATCTCGACACGAACACGTTAGGTTAGAAGTAGAAGGTTAGGCTAAGGTAGGAACTCCGCACCGCTCCGCTCCCGCATTATCTTTCGTGTTTTTTTTTTAACTACCCAGAAATAAGAGCCCCGCAGAGCTTCGCAGGTGTAGGAAGAACTGATTAGGCCTAGGCGTAACTATTTCATCCTAAGGTTGCCTGGTATATATCGCAGTCAGCGATAAGACCGCCATTGTATACATAAGTTTAAGTTTCTGTGAAATTATTACTATTTTGGTGTACAATAAAGTAAATGCAATTCTATTCTATCTAGGCATTGATGAGTCAGTAAGTGTTTCAGAACTTTGCTTTATATAGATAAGCATTTTTTTAAAGATATCAGTTATGTAATGCGGGTACTTGTGTAGACCTCGTTATTTGTGAAATATGAAGCAAGATCCCAGTCGCAACAGAATTATGATTTGAGACAATATAAGGTCGTAAAAGGCGAAGCTTACAATGACACATACGACCTTTTGTGTGTATTACGATCCCATGCCGTAATACGTGTGTTGAGTATATTTTACAGCGAAGTCTAGGTAATTGGTTTTAGATGGAAAATAACAGATAGTTACTTTAAGACGTGGTTTATTTACTTATCAAAACTTCATGCGACACAAATGTACTAAGGCGGACTTAATGCTTTAAGCATTCCACCTCCACTCTAGTGTGGGTGAAGTAATTTCATGACTACCCTCCCCAAAAAAAAAACCACCGCGCTATCAATTACTCGCCGCCCGGCCATCTGGTAACCATCCAGATCATACCGGAGTCATTGACGGCGTATAGTACCACGCGCGCTTCCATGAGAGGTTAGCAAAACCGTAGAGGCCCAGTGGTTAGTTTCGAAAGACAGCTCGAGCCCCGGTATAAAGGCTAGAAGGAACGGGGTGGGTCTTTTAGTCAGTAAGAATCTGACACTATCTCCCGCTCCGCCCAAGAGCGGGGGATGTCATTGGATGATTTTTTCCCACCATAAAAAAAGGGCTAATGTTCAGGAATTTCTGAAAAAAAAACCCGGATAGGATCACCTAGAGAGATATTATGACATTTTTAATAAATTATATGTCTGAAACTAAATACTTAGTCGCACACCACATGTAGAAGAGAGCAGTGATGGCTGAATGGTAATGGCCTCGACTTACGAGTTGTAGGTCGTGGGTTCGAACCCAGCCAGGCGCATTATATTGTGTAATTTATTTCTTCACCACTGCTCTCAAAACGGTGAAGGAAAACATCGTGAAGAAACCGGCATATCCTAGAACCAAAAATTCGAAGACATGTGACATCTACCAACACGCACTGGGCCCGCGTGGTGGATTACAGCCCATTCCCTCTCCTAGAGATGAGGCCTAAGTCCCAACAGTGGGAACATTATAAGGCCGACTATGCTATGCTATGCTATGCTATACATCACTTTTTTTTTGTTTTATTGTTCATTACATTTTTTTTTTACATTTGTTACAACAAAAGCACTTGTCTGGAACCTTTTAAAGGTTTATGTGACAAAGTGGAGGTAGCAAGCTCGCTCTCAGCATGTTGCTAACTTAATGCTATAATGTTTGAGATGTGATGTTACCAGTAATATAAAGCTTTTTCAAAGTAAGTTTACATTTTGTATATGCACTAGTGACAATGTTTGATTGCACAAGTTTTGGAATTTTATTTAAATTATCGGATATATATTATATTCCCAGGTTGTAGGATGTAATGATAGAATGTAAATTATTATGATTATTAGAACGTAAAGGGTTACTGACTGCGGAAGACGCAGCGTTGGAAGGCCTCCAACAAGGTGAACCGATGACCTGGTCAGGGTCGCGGGAATCCGATGGGCTGGTCGTTGTGGCGACGCTTGGGGGAGGAATATGTCTAACAGTGAACGTCTTTCGGCTGATATAATTATGAAAGGGTAACTGAAGAATACAGGTGTGGTTCGCTCCATTCAAGAGCGGAAGAAGTCATAGGATGATTTCCCCAACTCAAAAAAAAAAACCTTAAAAAAAAATAAAAGCATCAAATAAATACTGGTTTCTTTCGTTTGTTTCCTATTCGGGTATTTTATTGGATTCCCAGGCTACGATTCGTATCCCCGGGATCAGTCTGCCGCTTCCCTACATAACATTGAGTAAAGCCAGTGCCTTATATTATTCAGGGACCCAATAAAATGAGAGTGGTCAAGCGCAAACCTATCAATAATAAAAAATTCAAAACCAATATTTTACTTAAGGCGTATAGTCCCTTGAACCATCTGACCGAAATTATGTGAACGCAACTCTCGCACTCGCCTAGGCGGCAGTACGCAAATCTGTGCATTTATTTGCGGCCAGCAGCGCCCGGAAAGCGCTTTAAATCCCTTTTCTCTGCGAGATATTGATTGATTTACATATGCAATGTTCACTTTGAAGAATATTTAACCACCAATTTTTATGTGTAAAAATGTTTCTAAAGGTCCAAGCCGTTTCGAAGGAGTAGGGAAAAGTTACGAAAAGTTGCGAAATTGTTAAATATTTTTTTTTGACAAAAGTATTAATTGCACGAAAAAATCAAATGTTGATATTATTGTTCTTGAATCTATAATAAACATAGATTTTTTTTAAACCAATTGACCTAGCCGTTACGGAGGAGTAGGCCTCAGAAAATCACTGTTTTATGGCACTTTTCGGGCGCTTGGCCCTTAAAAGGGTGCCTACAGATTAAACCATATAGACAATCGTTGTATCGTCGTGTAAACGCTGATGTTAAGAGTACTTTTACACTACCCAATATTCATAATTTGATAGACGTAGTCACGAGCAATATAATGTTACGTACGTGGGTAATCAAATGCCGATTTACTAAGAGACAACTTTATTCACCACTAACAATAACAAAATAGTCCAGTCAACAATAATCCGAATCGCAATTAACACTAGAGTACCGTTACACTATCGCTAAGGTCGTTAGATAAAATCACTTCAAGTACTAGGGTAGTTCGCTCTTGATCGCAGTCGAAATCACAACTGACTCGCTTCCGGCCGGGGGCTCGTATTTATATGCGGAGCCAAGAAAATTCTAGATACCGACTTCCCACGAACGATCCAGAATTCCAGAACAATTGAATCGCTTCTCGAAGTCATAAATCATTTTTATTACTCGTGGTAATAACAGTCACTTTCATGCGAATTTCGACTCTATTGTTAACGTCGGAAAGTACCATTTCCCATAAATACCTAACTACTACTTGTAAGTACTTTGTGGATGTTTCGAGATTTTTCTAAGGCTGGCTACGTACAATCATTCTAGACCTTTCGAACAGCAATGCGTTTTAATTATTACGAGCTACTCTTTATTTTCTCGGAGATATGGCGTGTTCACGTTTAATGGCGTAACAGTGCCCCCCTCTTAGTCATGCTCGTCCCGAGCATTATTAGATCCGTGATACGGCGCCAATCTATCCACATGGACAACCTTGGGTTTCCCTCTTAGCCCTTTCTTGATGCGGTAGGTCACGTCATTAATCCTTTTTAACACGGTGTAAGGTCCCTCCCATCGAGCTTGGAGTTTCGGCGACTTCCCTTTCCGTCGAAGCGGGTTGTGAAGCCAGACCAGTGTACCTTCCTCAAATCCCTTGGCATTGGCATTACGGTCGTATCTAGTTTTCATTTTTACGCTGGTGTTCATGCTATTCTCACGAACTCGTTTATGCACTTCGTCCAATTGATCTTGAAGGTCACTTACGTAGTCCGTAACTGGCTTAGTCTTGTCAGGTGGCACGCCAGTTATGGCATCGACTGGAAGTCTCATCTCCCTGCCGAAATTCACTCTTGCTGGGGTATGTCCCGTGCTATCATGCACTGCCGATCGGTAAGACATCAGAAATAGTGGAATATACCGGTCCCAGTCCTTCTGATGGTCATCGACAACCTTAGCCAGGTGGTTCTCCAGGGTTTGGTTAAACCTTTCCACCATTCCGTCCGACTGAGGGTGCGCAGTTGTTGTACGTGTCTTATAAATTCCCAGAAGAGTACACATTTCCTGGAACAGCGCAGATTCGAAGTTACGGCCTTGATCGGAATGGATTTCCAAAGGTGCGCCATACCGACATACTACTTCTTCGACCACCTTCTTCGCCACTGTCGTCGCTTCCTGATTGGGTATGGCGAAGACTTCGGGCCACTTTGTGAAATAGTCCTGGATCACCACTATGTACTTGTTTCCGTCATTTGTAACTGGAAAAGGTCCAGCGACGTCGATAGCGATGCGTTCCCATGGGGCTCCCACATTGTACAGCTGAAGCCTGCCCCTGCTCCTAGTCTGTGGTCCTTTCACAGATGCGCACGCTGTACATTTCCGACACCATTGCTCTATGTCATCTCTACAATTGAGCCAGTAATACCGCTGTCTCACTTTCAGTAGAGTTTTCTTGATGCCCAGGTGTCCTCCAGAAGCACCATCGTGTATTTCCTGTAGCAGGGGGACTACTTCACATCGTGGTACTATCACTTGTGTGGTCACCTCTTTGCCATCGTTCGATTCCCATTTCCTACAAAGCACATCATTTTCTAGGACTAAACTGTCCCACTGTGCCCAGTAGCTCTTAGTTACGGGACTGTGTGACGATACTTCACTCCACTGGGGCCTAGTTCCGCTACGCTTCCAGTCCAGTATAGGTCGAATATCGTCATCTTCTTCCTGGGACTTCTTGAAGTCGCCTTCAGCCCTAATTAAATTAACGCGTTCTCGGGCTTCATTCTGCTGGCAGTGTCTGCAGTCATCATTACATGGACGTCGCGACAGGGCGTCAGCATTGTTATGCCCTTTTCCACTACGATGTTCCGTCACAAAGTTAAACTCCTGCAGCTGCTCGAGCCATCTTGCAACTTGGCCCTCAGGGTTTTTAAATTGTAGAAGCCATTTCAATGCAGCGTGATCCGTCCTCAAAGTAAATTGTCTTCCTATGAGGTACTTGTGGAAATGCTGCAAGGTTTTAACCACAGCCAGCAGTTCTCGTCGAGTCACGCAGTAGTTCCTTTCTGGCTTTGAAAGTGCCTTACTGAAGTAAGCGATTACGACCTGTCTGTCGCCCTGCATTTGTGACAACACTCCACCAATTCCCGTGTTGCTGGCATCGGTATCAACGACAAATCTTCCGTCTCTGCTCGGATACCCCAGTATAGGCGCTTCACATAGCCGTTGCTTTAGCTCGTCGAATGCTGACTCACAGTTCTTGTCCCAAATAAAATCTCGTTTATCCTCAGTCAGCTGATGTAAAGGTTTTGCAATGTCCGAAAAATTCTTGACAAACCGCCTGTAGTATGTGCACAACCCTAGAAATGCACGTACTTCAGTTTTGTTCTTTGGAACCGGCCACTGTTGGACTGCCTTTATCTTCTCAGGGTCGGTTCTCACCCCGTCGGCGGAAATAACATGTCCTAGGTAGCTGACCTCCTTCTTGAACAGGGCACACTTCTTTGGGCTTAGTTTTAAGTTAGCCCCTCGTATCCTGGTGAACACTTTCTCCATATTCCTCAGGTTTTCCTTAAATGTGCGACCCATTATAATGACGTCATCCAAATATACCAGACAGACGTCACCAAGAAGGCCCACCATGACTCTCTCCATGAGGCGTTCAAACGTCGCTGGGGCGTTGCATAACCCAAAAGGCATGACGTTAAATTGCCACAGGCCGCTGCCAATACCCGTACTGAACGCTGTCTTTTCTTTATCTTTCTCGCTGATTTCCACTTGCCAGTAGCCACTTTTCAAATCAATGGTCGAAAACCACTTCATGCCACTGAGCATATCCAGCGTATCGTCTATCCTTGGTAAGGGATAACTGTCCTTCTTCGTCACATTATTCAGCATTCTGTAGTCCACACAGAATCTTGTGCTGCCGTCCTTCTTCTTCACCAAAACGACTGGAGAAGACCATGGACTCGTAGAAGGCTCAATTATTCCGCTATCAGCCATGTCCTTTACCATTCCTGCTACCTCAGATTCTTTAGCCCAGGGTATGCGGCGCGGTCTCTGTTTAATTGGTCTAGCATCACCTGTATCTATCTCATGCTTGACGAGACCTGTTCTTCCGCAGTCTTTTCCCGTTGCAAAGATATCTCGAAACCGTAGCAGAAATTCCCTGGCTTGCTGTAGTTCCGAAGTCGATAAGTTGCTCTTAGAATTTTCCAGAAGTTGCTGGATGTGATCAGTTTCGATTTTGGTCGTGTCTTGTTTTGCTGGAGATTTATTGATTTGACGGAGATACTGAACTTCTTCACATCTCCCAACAACACTGTTTTTCTTCAGTTGGACCTCTTCTTTTCCAAGGTTCACAATCCTGACCTTGGATTTCCCTGTCGTCATAACTAATGTCCTCGCAGTGATGATCTCCGGGTGCCGGCCAGTATCCTCTACCAAAACACATCTTGTTTGCCTGATTTTCTTGGGAAACTTTACTTCGACTAAGGTTTCTGTTCTCGGAGCCAGTGTAGTATTCTTTAAACAGTAGAGGTTGCATGAGTTAATTCCTCGTAGGAAGACTTCTTGATCTGGGAATTTCAATACTCCCCTGTCGATATCTAAAATACATCGGTTATTCCGCAAGAAGTCGAGACCCAGTATGCAATCGTCGGTAATATTCGCAATTAACGCAGGATGGATATACACTTGATCACCGATTTTGATCTCAATTTCTGTATCACCGAGGACGGAGACCGGCTGGCCGGTTGCTGTCTGAAGTCGGCAGGATGGAGACTCTCTTTGCCACAAGATGGTGCGTTTCAGCAACTCAGGTCTTATAACAGTCCGTGACGCCCCCGTGTCAATGGTAAAATTGCAAGCCCGATGATTCAGCGTCCCTTCGATGATCAAACTATTTCCGTTATGAACTTGATTGATGGTGATGGTTGGGGCCTTCAGTTGACCAGCCAGCACCCGCCCCGCGGCCCTGGCGACATTTAGTTTAACGACTCCTCGTTAACTTGAGTTCCGGAGTCCACACTCCCCCTCTTCCTCTTGGGGCAATCGGTACGAATGTGCCCTTTTTCTCCGCACCCGTAACACGTCGGGATATAGCGGGACTTTGCTGAAGAAGAAGCCACCACTTCTCGGTGACGTGGTTGCGTTGTAGGCGAGACCACCACTTCCCGAACCCTATGCGTACGAGAATCGTGTCGTACTGCTTCCACTTCCAAAGCGTGTGCCATCGCACTCTTTAAAGATTGGTGGTGTCCGAGTCGCACTGTAGCCCTGACTTCAGGATCCCGTAGACCGTCGATGAATGCTTGCACCAGATTCACTTCCACCATCTCTGGTGTCATCGACATGTATGCACGCCGGACCAGCCGTTCAACCTCGACTCCCCACTGCTGGAGGCTCTCGTTCGACCTCTGCGTTCTCTCGCGTAACTGCGCGCGGAAAACGTGCTCGAGGTGTTTGTCTCCATAACGAGTGTCCAGTCCCTCCATGAGACGCTCCAATGTCCTGCCGTCCGCAGGGAGGTTCTCTAGGACCAGCAGAGCGTCCCCTCGTAGAGCCAAAGTTAATGCCGCAAAAGACTGCTTATCATCCCAGCGATTTGTTTCGACCAATGTCTCGAATTGGTATTTAAATGCCGTCCAGGAAGACGTGCCATCAAAACGTGGCACATCAAATTTTGCGGCGGTTGCACAGGGAGTGTGCGATGGTGAGCCAACAGCAACGGGTTCGCGCGCTTCGAGCTTGACGATTTTTTTGTTGATGTCCAGCAGCCGATCTTCGTGGCCATCAATTCTTGTTTCGAGGCTATCAGCTCGGGCGGAAACCTCCTTGACCTCTAAGGTGAGATTCTTTACTTTCTCACCCAACGTGACGAGGCCGTGATCAATTTTTTCGAGGATCAGGTTCTGCTTAGCCTCTTGATCTCGGCGAGCTTCTTCCTGTTCGCGGCGAGCGGCTTCCTGATCGCGGCGAGCGGCTTCCTGCTCGCGGCGAGTGGCTTCCAGTTCGCGACGGGCTTTTTCTTGGTTAGCCGCGATGAGGTCCTGGAGCTTGCGCTGGTTGGCCTCCATACTAGCTTGCATGGCGGCCAACACCGTAGCGAGGCTCATTTCCGAGGATGATTCCGTTGGCGCCTCAGCAGCTGCTGTTGCTCCCATATCAGCCTGATCTTCCTCCTCCATACGATGACGCGCAGCATCCATCTCCATTTGCCTCCTTGTTCGTGGTCGCTGTTCGTCGTCCCTCGGTGTTAATGGCATTTCGCTTCTGACACCAGTTGTTACGTACGTGGGTAATCAAATGCCGATTTACTAAGAGACAACTTTATTCACCACTAACAATAACAAAATAGTCCAGTCAACAATAATCCGAATCGCAATTAACACTAGAGTACCGTTACACTATCGCTAAGGTCGTTAGATAAAATCACTTCAAGTACTAGGGTAGTTCGCTCTTGATCGCAGTCGAAATCACAACTGACTCGCTTCCGGCCGGGGGCTCGTATTTATATGCGGAGCCAAGAAAATTCTAGATACCGACTTCCCACGAACGATCCAGAATTCCAGAACAATTGAATCGCTTCTCGAAGTCATAAATCATTTTTATTACTCGTGGTAATAACAGTCACTTTCATGCGAATTTCGACTCTATTGTTAACGTCGGAAAGTACCATTTCCCATAAATACCTAACTACTACTTGTAAGTACTTTGTGGATGTTTCGAGATTTTTCTAAGGCTGGCTACGTACAATCATTCTAGACCTTTCGAACAGCAATGCGTTTTAATTATTACGAGCTACTCTTTATTTTCTCGGAGATATGGCGTATTCACGTTTAATGGCGTAACAATAACATTTATATATACATTGTCACATTTTCTTTTCTCTGTTATTCAAAAAATATGTGTACGGCAATCGGTTCAAAATTACATTTTTGATAGTTAAGATAAGACGAGTAAGTAGAAAATGTGACAATGTTTAAGTCATCGTAAAATTTAAAAATTGGTTGGATTATAATCTATGGAAGTGAAACTGTTAAAACCGACCAATCAGGGACAGCCTTCAGATAGTTGATAATTTAACATGCGATAGATTGTGATTTAACAGTTCTACTCTGATAGATTTATAATCTACTCGTACCAAAAATTATTCATTCAATTTTAAGCAGCATACTGCCGTTACATATTACGGTCCACAATCTTTCGACAGTTTACAATCTCGCGAGATAGATTATAACCTAACGGTATTCACAATGTTACGGTGACATATGTACGAGTATCTCATTACGCGTGACTGCACTACTAAGAACAAATTGAGTTGAAAAGGAACAACTCGAGTCAACTGAACTAAATGTTATTTTAATAGTTCAATGATATGGAAAAATTTCTGTTGTGTTTGGCAAACCGATTGGTTTTGTGTTTGCTTAAAACCGATTTTAATCTAAATGAAATCACTTTAGTTCATTAATTTGTATTTGTTTGGCTTTGAAAAGAATAGGGTGCACAATTTAAACGTGTTTCATTGGAATAACAGTTCGGTCTTTGTATTTTGAGAATGAAACAAGCATTGTAAGGCCGTTTATTGAAAATTACGAATTTTAAGAGCATATTCATACAATCGCTCTTACACGGTTATGACGTTATTATTACAAGCTTTTATTTAGTTTCACCGGTCCCGATGTTTGTCTGTAATCAAATCTTGCAAATTAAATTTGATCCACTTCTCGGCTACCGATTGACCTGAAATTTTGCATGTTTCATATGACAATGCAAAATTATTATGACATGGCGTTGATTTGATGATGGAACCGGAAGGTGGCTATAGGAGCTTGGTAATAAAACGACACAACCCGATCGAGTTGGCTCATATGATTCGTTTTGACGAGTATTAATTAATATATAATATAATATAATATAATATAATATAATATAATATAATATAATATAATATAATATAATATAATATAATATAATATAATATAATATAATATAATATAATATAATATAATATAATATAATATAATATAATATAATATAATATAATATAATATAATATAATATAATATAATACTCCACAACTATCACCCAACGCCAGCTAGTCTCAAGCTAAGCAGAGCTTGTGTTATGAGTACTAGACAACTGATAAACATACTTATATACTTTAAATACATACATACAATAGATAAATTAATAGAGTTAATTATATATACTAATTATAGAATTAATTATATAGGTTATATTATACGGTGCTATAAAAGCTTGCTATGAAAAAAAAAATCATTAAAAACTTGTTACACATGTTTGTTAGATATTTTGGAAACACAGATATCTTGTGGATATTCTCTGGGTTTCTACTATAAACAACTTTTAAATTTGTGAAAGTTTTTCAGTCTAGTAAAAACTCTCTGAAAATCTGCTATTTTGTACTAACTTTGGATACTTTATAATGTACTCATATAATTATTAACCTGGCACATTTAATCGAGATTCTAATTGGCGAAAATGTTTTCCAAAAGCTTTTAAGGTTTTTTTTAAAAAACTTGTGTTTCAACCACAGAACACAGGCATCATACATTCTTCTGTTCTGTGGTTTCAACCGATGCCAAAAGAACATTCAGGCGTTATCTCTCTTTAAGGATAACCCAAGAAACTTTTAAATCATGCTCAGAAATAAAAAGATAGACGACTCGGAAAGGGCCCTCTTAAGATCATGATTCACAAACAAACAGTAACCTATTTTTGTTATGGGTCATTTCCTACTACAAAAGATAAAATTAATAAATAAAACCATAAAAATTAAAAGCCTTGAAACCTGAATAATAATAAAAAACATTAAAATCCATTTTAATTTAAATATCCGAAATCAAGAAAATAGGTCGGAGCTGGAACTGTTGTTTTTCTTTAAAACTAGGTTGAACGACAGACACTAGGCTTCATTAAGAAAAACAGGTAAATGAGAGCTGTCGTTGAAACCAAATTTCTTCCTAACATTGCATACTGTATAGGGTTTAATAAAAAAAAAACAAGATTTGTTTAGATTTTACTGTAAAAGCTAAAAGCTAAAGCTAAAAGCTAAAGCTAAAAGCTAAAGTTAAAAGCTAAAGCTAAAAGCTAAAGCTAAAAGCTAAAGCTAAAAGCTAAAAGCTAAAAGCTAAAAGCTAAAAGCTAAAAGCTAAAAGCTAAAGCTAAAAGCTAAAGCTAAAGCTAAAAGCTAAAGCTAAAGCTAAAGCTAAAAGCTAAAAGCTAAAAGCTAAAAGCTAAAAGCTAAAAGCTAAAAGCTAAAAGCTAAAAGCTAAAGCTAAAAGCTAAAGCTAAAGCTAAAGCTAAAGCTAAAAGCTAAAGCTAAAAGCTAAAAGCTAAAAGCTAAAAGCTAAAGCTAAAGCTAAAAGCTAAAGCTAAAAGCTAAAGCTAAAGCTAAAGCTAAAAGCTAAAGCTAAAAGCTAAAGCTAAAAGCTAAAGCTAAATGTGTAAAAGCTAAAACTATGTGTATGTATCTAAATATGTATTTACTACTGTATTCGTTCCTTTTCTGTTTGTCTTTTTATTAAGTTGCACCAACCACCACCCTAAGGTCACCACCCTAAGGTCGACTGACAGATAATTCCTAAGGCATTAAGTCCGTCTTTGTACAGTGTTAGGTGCAAAAAGTTTTAATAAATAAATAAAAGCTTGAACTACGGTATATCTTAAGTTTTACCAATAAATCTCAAGATTTACCTCTACCGACATGGGTTGGTAAACGTATTACTAAAAAGGGGATTATTTTTTTGGACTTATACCATTACAAACTGGTGCATGCTGCAAACTGCCTTTGTACTCAGGTGATACTTACCAGATGTGGTTTAAGATTAAAAAAAGTTTCCTTGGGAAAGTGGTCCGTGATTATGAGTACAATCATAATCACGGACAAATAAAATGTATAATTATCGGTCACTAATTACCAGTCACCCTATATATAGTAACGTCAAGAAAATGGGCAGCCTCTCTTCATTTAATTGTTATCACATTAACATGGTAGTAAAAAAGAATTGACTAAATATTAATAATCGTGAGGAGGTTCCTTTGTCTGGAGCCCTAACTACCGGTAGCTGGAAAAAGAGACAGGTGACTTCCATCAATCCGCATTGAGCGGGAGTGGATAACGGCCTGTCTCCTCTCCAAGTGAGTAGGCCTGAGTCCCAGCAGTGAGAACTATTAGAACTAGAACACCCGCCGGGACTCTGATCCCGATTTCCGGCCACCGTAGGCGCGGGCTTGCGGACAGTGAGCAATGGGTAGCTCGCTGTCCGGCCGTCCGGTAACTGTCCGGACCAAGCCCAAGTCGTCGACGGCGCGCACTGTTCCCGCGCGCCTCAAGGAGTTGTCAGCAACAGCAGGGACCCAGCCGGGTCGAAGCCTAATGGGGCCAGGGTTATCCGAAAGGGCGCTCGAGCCCCGGTATGAAGGCTAGAAGGAACGGGGTGGGTCTTTTAGTCAGTAAGAGTCTGACACTATCTCCCGCTCCGCCCAAGGGCGGGGGATGTCAATGCATGATTTTTTCCCACCATAAAAAAAAAAGACGGGCACTGCACGACCTTTGCATAAAAGGTATCCGCAGGCTACAGTTACAGCCACAGTTACAACCAAAGGCTACTAAGGCATAAACCCTCCTCCTCCTCCTCGAGTCGTATTCCTCATTACTGAGGGTCGTGAAGTTCCCACTGGATTAGCTTCTTACTGATGGTATTTCGCCATCTGTGACGGTTCTTTGCGTCATGAAGTGCGACGTGTAATTGAGTGCCCAGTGTGGAGCGGACCTGATCTGCCCACCTTTTTGAGGTGCGGCCTCTTGGTCGTTTGTCATCAACTTGCACAGCTGTTCAAGGTTGTGGCCATTTTTCCTGGCAATGTGGCCAAAGAACTCCAGTACTCTGCGCATGCAGGTAGTCGACAGTCTGATCTTGATGTTCAGTTCACGTAAGATAGAGCGGTTTGTACGGAAAGCAGTCTAGGGAATTAATATAATAATAATATTCCACAACTATCACACAACGCCGTCTAGTCCCAAGCTAAGCAGAGCTTGTGTTAAATGGGTTGGTACTAGACAACTGATAAACATACTTATATATTTCTAAATACATACATATTATAGATAAATTACACCCAGACACAGAGCAAATGATCATGCTCATCACATAAACATTTGTCCTGGGTGGGAATCGAACCCACGACCTGTGGCATAGCAGTCAGATCCACTAACCACTAGACCAACAGGCCAGTCAAATTCAAAGCATTATCCTACAGCACCACATCTTGAAGGCATCAATGCAATCGCGGTCCGCCTTTTATAAAGTCCAAGTTTCAGCCCCGTAGCTGAATATGGAAAAAACTAAACATTTGACCAGTTTAATTTTGGTTTTGCGTGAAATGTTGCGATCCCTCCATATGCCTTGCAACTGTGACATCGCTTTTGGCCATTCCTATGCGCCTAAGGCATAACAAGATAATAGTAAACTTGGACTTGGGAAAACGTTGTAAAAATCATTAATTTTCTATTTGTGAATACTGAAGTAGCAAACAACAAGTAGCTCTCTTTAAACAAAGACAATATTCTGTATTCTTTCATAAATTACTGAAGTTTTAATTTATGTTAATATAGTCTTTGAATCATTACTTTACTAAAATATGTAAAAATCTGTACACCTTTTTAATATGAGAGAGAAAATATAATAATTTCGTGTAGACAAAATTATGAATTTATTTATCACGTCTTCGAAATATGTTTTACTTTAATTTAAAATAACATCAATAAAGACAGCAAAGAGTAAATATGTAGTTCAATAAAGAAATCATACAGTAATTAACTTTTTGATAACAAATAATGTATTTATTTATGGAAACATAAAGTTTTCATAAATAAATATATTGTTTGTAGAAAGCACTAGTAAGCAACACAGTACAAACGCGGACTTAATGCTTTAGGCATTTTTTTCCAGTCGACCTAAGGGTGGTGCAGAAATATAACATGACGTGCAACTTAATAAATAGATAAACAGAAAAGAAATAAGTACAATAATGAATATATATTTAGATTCATACATGTGAAAATAAGCTGTATGAAAAATAAATCCAGGCAGTCAATGGTGTGGTCCGTATACTTTTGGATGGACTATGAATTTAAAAAATCATCATCGTCATCATCATTTCAGCCGCTAAACGTCTACTGTTGGACATAGGCCTCCCCCAAGTGTCGCCACAATGAACAATCCTGTGCGTCTCGCATCCATCAGTTTCCCGCAACCTTCAACAGGTCATCGGTCCACCTTGTAGGAGGCCTTCCAACGCTGCGTCTTCTGGTATGCAGTCGCTACTCAAGAACCTTTCGGCCCCAATGGCCATCTATTCTGCGAGCAATGTGCCCTGTCCATTGCCACATAAGATATTCGCAGGAGAACTAAGGTTGACGACATAGCACGAAGAATTGCCAAACTTAAGTGGGCAGACATTGCTCGCAGAACAGATTCAAAAAAATAATAAAATTGAGTAAAGCGGGTACTTAGTTTTTTTCATTTGTTTCATACAAATGAAAAAAAAAACTAAGTCAAACTTTGAAAGGTCATGTTTTCGTATTTATACATATCTTTTAGTAAGAATAATTTTGCAAAAGGTTTCCTTTTGTGATGTAGGCGAGCATTTTAAATGTCCCCGCACACGGGCTTCAAAAAAACGCCGCTTCAAGCTTCATTTTAAGTCGGCCTTTTTTTGTGGCTCGTGTGCGGCGGTGCTCCAACAAAAAAACGCTTGAAGCGGCCTCAAGCTTCACCGGACACAAGTAGTGTCGCGCGCTTCAGCTGTTTTTTGTGGCCGCTTCTAGCGTTTTTTTGTGGCAGCGTTATTTTGAGGCCCGTGTGCGAGGACAGTAAGAGAGGATTTTCCAAAATTCACCCCCCAAGGGGATGAAACTGAAGTTCAAAGTTTGTATGGAGACTCCAACTTTTACGCAGACTAAGCCGCTGGCAAAAGCTAGTATAAAATAAATTCGATAAAACATACAAATCAAAAACAAAATTTACAAATAAAATTATTGAGATTTATTTTTGCCTCGTTCTCTTCTAACCGATCACATGAATGTCACACAAGATATCATTGTGACAGCAACACAAATATTGTATTGTTTGCTCAGAAGCCTCGCAGGGTATCAATGATAAACATGAGCTTGCAAATATTATACCGCTTGTCAGGGCCATGTCACCCACACGTGTGAGGTGTTTTATGGCTCAAGGCTGTAGGCAATATATTTCCAGGAACACTTAGTTCCATTTGGAAAAATTAGCGAGAGCCTCATGAGCCTTAGCCGAGTCGTAGGGCTTTGAGGACCGGGACCTCGGTCCCAACCCCAACTTCCACATACTAAAATAATACTTTTTTTTGTTATTTTAATAATAATATTTTATTTTACATAACCTAGATTGTGTACTTACGCGCTGACAATGTATTTAGATACCTAACAACTTTACATGAAGACAATAATATGTCATTTTTAGAAGTAGTAGTTATTAGTATTTTTATCATCACCTTCCTGTTCTTATCCCATGTTATTTGGAGTCGGCGCAACATATTTTTTTCTTTCATTTGGTCCTGTCACTTGTCATGCTGTCACTAACTTTTTTTCTTTTATATCACTCTTCACACAATCCATCCATCTTTTTTTTGGTCTCCCTCTCCATCCATCCACATGTATACTCATAAATCTTTTAATAATATTTTTAGTAGTATTTTGGGACCATAAATATAATAAATACAGTTTTTTAGTGACGGTACTTTAATGCCTTTATCGTCGTGGTCCCAAAATGCTACTCAAAAAAAAAAAAAAATTTTATAGTTAGAAGTTGGGACCGCGGTCCCAGTCTAAAGAGCCTAATTTTATTTTTAAGTTTAATTTAAATTGTGTACCAAATAAACATGTTTTCTTTCTTGAAATGAATGGATATCGATTCAACACTCTTTCAAGAAACTTATAAACCTTTTTTACTAACAAGCAAACGAAGTCGCGGGCAACAACTAGTATCTCAACATAATCAAAGGCATCCACAATGCGGTTTACAATTATTGCGATGCTATATCAAACAGAATTCCGTGGTATAATAACAGTTCCCCACAGTAATGCAACACAACGATCTGATATTATGATGGCTGTCATAATATTGCAACGATAAAGATCAGAGAAGTTCTAGGTCCTAACCTGATAACAGCAGAAATGATCAAGAAGAGGAACACGAGAACAAACCCTCAATAATCAGGCAAATCATTCAGAAGTGTTCTAGAATCCAAATATTTTTAAGTTACGTGCTTCATTGACTACACTAAGGCTTTTGATTGTATCGACTAAACGCGTAGATGTTATCAGAACTAGGAGTAACCTTTTGAAATATAGTGTTGGAAGAAAGTACTCGAAATGCACTGGATATAGCATCTGACTAACGATTACATATTAACTGAACTAAACAAAAGACCAAAAATCAAAAATGAAACACCTATAGACACAACCAATAACTACAGAGAAGCTTAGAATTATTTGGCTATATTGTCAAAAAGAAAAGTAAAAATCTTAGTCTGCTGACGTGAAAAGTAGATGGCAAAGAACCAAATGCGACGGGCTACTCTGCCACGTTGGTCAGATCAAATCCGTCTCACATGAAAGACCTCATAGTCAGTGACATATGAATTGTCACATGTAACCTAACCTAACAAACTACCCTAATCTCACCAGTCTCGATTGCAGTCAAAAGACCGATCACACAGTCTACTCATTATACGGCATAATTTAAAGTTTATACAAAACCTGAATAAAGTTTGTTCAAAATCAGAAACTAAATGGATTCCAATAATTTTTACACTATGTTAACATTCTTTCCCAAAAATATTTTAACAGGTTACAAGTTGGACACCACCAAGTACAAGACAGATCACGGTAGGTCATAGCGGGCGACACAAACAGCTGTGTGCGAGAGCAAAATAACCCTTCAGTCAGCTAGATGGTCCGGTGACTATGTATTTTTGCTGACACTACAAGCTCATAACTTTGTGATTTTTCATGATACAGTTATGAAATTTTGTACATACCGTGCATCCACACCGCAGTTATTTTTGTAGATCAACGTTTCCAAGTGTTACTCAGCAACATCCGACAGCAAAAAGTTATTTGTTGTTAATATGTGTTGCTGTTTTAGTATAAGTCAAGCAACGTTATTCTACAAACGATAAGAAGTTAGAGAACAAAATATCGTGCTAAGTGTCGAAAGTTATTCTTTGTTATATTTTGTTTATTTTTTGTTGTTGGCGGTATAGACGCGTAAGTAACAATCAGCAAATAGTAACAAAGAGCCACATAAGTTACAGATAGTTACCTAATGTTACCGTGTTGCATTTTGTTGCTCCACAAAAGTTAACTGCGGTGTGAATGCGCGGATAGATTCATTACATAAAAATACTAGACACGTGCTTCGGGTTTTGCATAAATTAAAACTAATGCTGTACACTATATTCTACAATATTCTAGACTATAATATCCTTGAAATTTTAACATATTCGGTCTAAGTTCAGCACAATACCAGCAAAGTCTTGCTTTCAATTTAATATTGCTGTACATTTTTGTTCAGTACTTCGTATATTATGCAACGTCTTATTTCAATATTATGCAGGGAATGTAGAACAATGCAGCTACCTAGCATTTCTCTGTACGTTCATTTCAGTTCATGTATAACTACCTATTCAAGGTATTATTACTTTATAAAGATTTATATAGCCTTTTTTGCCTGGCACGGTTCTACCATGGTCATATGATACTGTGTAGTGAGCAGAATCTTTCATTCGACAAAGAAACAAACAAGCCGTTGTTCTTGTTGTTTAATTTGTGTGAGTTTTGTGCCAAATAAATTGATTTACTTTCTTTTTAGGGTTCCGTACCTCAAAAGGAAAAAACGGAACCCTTATAGGATCATTTTGTTGTCCGTCCGTCTGCCTGTCTGTCTGTCTGTCAAGACACTTTATCTCGAGAACGCGTGGAGGTATCGAGTTGAAATTAAAACCATATACTCAAGTCTACGGTCCCTTCAAGCTCTTAAAAACATCAAACTTCTAAGTTAACGTATAAAAAAGATATGCCGTTTATGTCGCAAAACAACGTGTATTTTGATACTCTAAAAGATCGAAATTCATAGGGTACTTTCTGTTGACCCCGAATCCTGAAATTTAGCACAAAGCAAGTTCTTATAACACCAGATATAGGAATAAATATGAAAACAGTAAATTTGTTGTTAACCACGTCACACAAAAAAAAAATTGCAATTCGGAAAAATCTTCGAGATTCCATTCGGGAATTGTAGTTTGCACGGAACCCTCAGTGCGCGAGTCCGACTCGCACTTGGCCAGTTTTTTTTTCTTCTTTCTTTCTTTCTTCCCAAACCAACAACCAGCTAACCAAAATGTTAAAACTATGCAGTAACAGCATAAAATTGATCTTTCAAAAGCCTTTGATCTGGTGTGTTATGACAAGCTATGGCAGAAGCTACAATGTGAAACAGATGTGCCACATGAGGTTGTATCCTTGCTCCGGTACTGGTACAGTAAACAGCTGAATACCGTTAGGTGGATGGGTGCGCAGTCGGACGTGTACAGGTTGGAATGCGGAGTGAGGCAAGGGGGTTTGCCTTTTTAACCTGTACATGAATCAGCTGATCGGTGAACTCAACAGCACTAATATTGGTTATTCCATAGATGGAGTATGTATGAACAACATAAGCTACGCGGATGATATGGTTTTGTTGAGTCCATCTATCAGTGCCTTACGTAAACTTTTGCGCATTTGTGAGTCATATGCGGAGGCCCACGGGCTTAGGTACAATGCCAAAAAGAGTGAATTCATGATTTTCAAAGCCGGTACCAAATGTTACTCTTCTGTACCTCCTATCACTCTTTGCGGCACTCCTTTAAAAAGAGTGTCGCATTTCAAGTACTTGGGCCACTGGGTCTCTGACGACTTGTGTGACAATCTGGACATTGAGCGAGAACGCAGGGCGCTGTCTGTCCGGTGCAATATGTTGGCTCGCAGGTTTGCGCGATGTACTAGACCAGTTAAGGTGACATTATTTAAGGCATATTGTCAGTCGTTTTACACGTGCAGCCTGTGGACTGACTTTACGCAGCGGGCGTACAGCGCACTGCGTGTGCAGTATAACAGCGCTTTCAGGATACTGTTGGGGCTTCCGCGGTTTTGTCGAACTCGACTATGTTTGCTGAAGCGCGAACGGATGATTTTTTCGCGATCATAAGGAAACGGAGCGCTTCACTATTGAATCGCCTACGAAGCAGCTCGAACGGTCTCCTGAAGGTGTTGTCCGAGCGGTGGGACCTGTCCCTGACACAGAGGTGGATGCAGCTTCATGTTAGCGGCTCTCCTCGTGTATTTTGACATATGTGTGTGTAATTTTACTAATTTTATGATTGTGTGTTATTTTATTTTTTATTGTAATTTAATTGAATTTGTATTTTATTTTATTTATATTTTATTTTTTTGACATAAGATTTTATATAATTTTGATTATTTGTAATGTTTTATTTTAGAATTTAATTTGTATTGATGAAATATATCTATGGACTACGTCTGAAATAAAGAAATTGAATTGAAAATTGAATTGAATAAAGCAAAGAAAAATATATAAATAAAGCGCAATTTATTTGGTTTCATAAAGTACATAATGGTACAACATTTAATAGGACTTAATATGAATTCTGCGGTGATACAAAGGATACCACAATTGTGCTGAAATAATTCAGCATTATTTTGCGTAAAAGATATAATTCAAAGAGATTTTTAGCCCTAAAATGTAAACTTTTATTAATAAATAATTAATATGATAGTAACACCGTTTACACAGGCTTAAAACACAATTTTAAAACGACTATCAAAGGTTTACTTATTATTTCATGGAAGCCAAGGCTGAAGTCTACGGCTACCAAGCCAAGAAAAATTAAATATTTTCAGAAGTTTTTACTAGATTTGTTTTACACAATGATTTGATTTCAACAGAAACCTTTGAAATAACTATAAGATATCCGTGTTTCCAAAATATCTACATAGAGAAATATGTGTAATAATGCTGATCTGCATCTAGAGAAACAAAAGACGACCATGTTAGCAACTCAATATAATTTCAACAAGTATGATCTGCTCTAATCGGACGGTAAACCGGAACTCGAGTTATCGGAACTTTATTACCGCGTATAACAAGCGGTCACCGGGAACTATCGCTAACTTTGACTACCGGATACTTAAAGTTTGAATTGCAATATCGTAGTATTATGAGTAGAAAATTTCTAGCGATACTGAAATGCGATAGGTTAGTGATTCAGTATTGTTTATTTAATTTAAAAAAAGAACAAACAAAATGGCGGATAAAATTAATGGACCAAACCAAAAGGGCTTGTATGAACATATTATTATCCACATTTGGCCCGATCTAGAATTGCTGCGACTCATTGAGGGCTTTTTATTAAAAAAATTTTAATAATAATAATCATGTTATGTTAAGTTTTAGCCAACTGCAAAAAAAGGAAGAGTTGGTCGATTCGGATGTTCTAATGTGATTTTTTTGTATGTTTTTTTTTATAATAAATAGGCTCGCGTTTGACCACAATCTCACCAGCCCCCCTAGCCAAGTTACAATCGAATTCCGTTCTCTAATCGGTAACGCCTCGGTGACAGCAATTGTAGAAAACGATAAGTTGGTAGCCATGTTGACGCGCCTGAGTCGGCCGCTCGTTCTACAGTGTAGCGTTTGTATAACAAAGGATGTAGCGTTAAATATTGTAGAAACGATTTTGAACGATGTGAACTTGGCTACGAATTGTCTATTCGTTTGTTCTGACCACGCGACTTTACGTTGAGATGACGTCATTCCCATACGTTTCATCACTTTTCGACAGCGTTAACGATTGCAGAATAACAACTTGGCTAAGCGTGCTGATGGCAAGCGATGATGTGGCCGACGATGGAGCACGCTTGACTTAAAGACCCCTAGGTTATGTTTGTATGTTTTAACGTTAACTGATTGATTTTTGTATCAAAACCTGCACTGGGTCCGCGTGATAGATTATGGTTAATTCCCTCTCATAGAGAGGAGGCTTGAGTCCCAACTGTGGGAAGATAATAAGGCTGATTATGCTAGCTTATAACTCTACTCTACCTACTCTTAATTAATTTTTCAATTTCATTTACTAATCCTAATAATCCCTATAATAATATTATTATCAGGGTTCCTCACCAGAGACCTTGCTCTATATTTAGTTTTAGTTAATACCATAAATAAAAAGTCACAATTTAAAAATAAATCGGTGTCAAAATACCAAGAAATGAAGCCAGAAACACCAGTTCAAAATAAAAGCTATTTTGTATTTTTTGTTTTTTTTTTTTTTGTTTTAGAAGTGGTTATATACTTTTTCAAAGAAAAGTTTTTTTTATGTTTATGTTTTATTAGTTTCTTTAGGCTAACTGGTTTTTTAGTTCTCATTTCTACACGTGTATGTTGTTCTGAAATAAATGATATGACTTAGCTGTGAGATGAATACGAATTGAGAACGTCAAGTAATCAAAAAATGTACGATACGTGTCTCCCCATCAAAAATGAATGGGGCATTAACGTATTGAAAACCAATCCTGACCTTACTTAATGTTAATGACCTACCGTCAAAACACAGTGACCGAGTGATCGTCTGTAAATATTATTATAACTACTACGTAGGTGTCTATGTGTCTGTCTGGTGGATAGTAAACACTGATTAGATACTTAGCGTTATCTGCCGTTGCCTTTTTTCACTTGTATCAGTATTTAACCAGTACAACATTTTTGAAGGTCTTATAGGTTTTGAAGGGAAAATTTTGTTACTCTCAGCTCAGTACTGGTGGTATTGAGCCGTCACGCTCGTTCGGGAAATTTCGGCTCGAGTCGACTAAATGAACGAGTGCCGAGATCAAACCTGTTTAAATAATAGTTGAGACACAACACTGTAATTAATCAATTTTACATCACATTATCCACAAGGAATCATTTTGCGAATAAATAAAACTACCTCTGAACTTAATTCGAAATATATCATGAAATACTTGTTTGCTGTTAATAAGCGTTGGGCTGTCAAGTGGAAGTATAGTCTCTCTAATAAATCAACCGACTTGTGTAATTATTAGAGTAAAATGAAATCTGATTTAGTCAACGTTGGTTCAATAATCAAGATTGATTAAGAGATATTGATCATTGTTTACTACTAAAAGAACCTTATAAAAAGTATCGAATATAAGTATTTTTTTAATAATTATATATTATACAAAATTACCAAGTCGGTTGACTTTTTAGACAGACTATACATGCGTATTTATTGATTGTCAAGTGTTTTGACAGATTAATGATTTGATTTTTTTTTTGGTTTGTATAAAAAAAAATTATATCACATTAAAATATTAATAATTTCAATAATATAAATGCGTTTGTGCTTAGATTTTTTTAAAATTATCTAAGACATTTCCAGACCCGCCCCAAAGAACGCCAGACTTAAAGAGCCAATAGGCAAAATACAATCGCGGACATTTCTGCCTGATCACTTAATAAAATTTTCGCTTGAATCCTGCGGCGCTACGCCAAACAAAACCCTATTAAAGTTTTAGTATCGAGTGCAAGTAAAATGAACTTAGCGGTGGTCAGGCGGAAGTGTCTTAGATGATACATTCTGCCGTCCTCTAACTAAAAAGCAGCTAAGTTACTTAGAAAAAAAAGTACTTAGCTGCTTTTTAGTTAGAGGACGGCAGCATTAGTAACACAACAGTTGGTGCCAAAAATATATATAGAAGGGCCTTCCATAAAATGAAGCAATGACATAATGAAGGTCGCGGGAATCCGCTGGTTTCGAGATGCACACAATCGATTGATGTGGCGACACTTCAGGCTGAAATTTGGTTACTATTTCTTTTCCTATATCTTACTACTATTACTGTCTATTTATCTGTCACTATTGTCCACCAATGTTAACACCTGCTGTGGTTGACCCCGTATCAAGCCGCCTTATTGATGTTGCATGTTTGACGGTTATCAATTATTTTGGAAAAATTGCTTTTTAATGACTTTATCTTATTTTGTTACTTGAATTTTGGAAGCAATCTAAAGTATGGCATCGAAAAACTCCGCATTGCTGTCGACTGGTAATGTACACAAAGGAATAACGGCATTGCCACGCTGTATGGCAAATCCTTTGCCCATGCTACAAGTCAATCCGTTGTGTCAACTGGGCATTTGTAAAGGTTATTGAAATTTTGGAAAGCTAAAAACACATTCTTGAAAATGCGCAACAGAACATTCGGCGTTTTGTGCGTTTGCAATGTTTTAAAATATCTATGGCAATGACGGACACTTAAGGAGTGTACTTTAACATCAGAAAACATTAACTTTTATGACTGCTATACCTCAGGAAAATGCGAAATCACCACAACGTATTGTATGAACTTGCACGGGCTGGGGCTCAAGATCATCAGATAGGACCAGAACCCTTCTGTGGTATCTCAAAGAACCAGGCCATGCAGACCCTTAAGGGCAACTTATTTGGCGATTCAAAAAAGCACTGGTTGGTACAACCAGGTCTGCTACACGCCAAATCTCTCATAGAAGGCTACTCACAAAAACGAACTGCCGAGCTTCTTGAGCTCAGCAGGACGAACATTTGTGCGATAGCCCGCGCCTTAACCGGCCACTGCAAACTAAACAGGCACCAATTTCACATGAAACTGAGTGACACTGATGTTTGCAGGTACTGCAATCAGGAGAGGGAGACGCCTAAGCACCTTTTGTGTGAATGCGGGCCCCTTATCCACAAACGCAGTGTCCATCTGGGCCGACACATTATTCGCCCGGAGGAGATTAAAACTCTAAAAGCTAGGAGTATTCTAAATTTCTAGGAAGCCTCCGGGCTAAAAGAGTTACTCTAACAAGGAGGCGAGTCACAATAGATCTTTTAGGTCGCAGTGACTACATCCCCTACACTATGGGTGATGCATAGCCCCTTATCTTCTAAATAATAAATAATAATAATACGTATTGTAAAAAAAATCTATAATACATATATGGGAGAGTCATTCATTACTGAAATATGACTTAACCGTACGAATACCGTAATTAAAGACACAATACTCGTAGAAACACAATGAGAGAGCGAACGCCTGTGTTCATTTGAGGTTTAATGAATTAATATTTTTGACCTTCAATATAATTTTTTTTTATTGTTGATAGTTTCGCGCTTGACCACTATCTCACCTGATGGAAAGCGACGATGCGGTCGACGATGGAACGCGCTTACCTAGAAGAAACCTATTCACTCTCGACTTAAAGATTTTGAATGAATTTTATCACTGATGAAGTACAAGTACCTATAGCTAATAACTATATAGGGTGACTGGTAATTAGTGTACGATACTTAAACACGTGATTGTGCTCTAGATAACCAACAACTTTTACTATGGGAACAAACCTGAAATCGCGAAAAAAAATCTGCTGTTCAGTACATTTACGTTTGCCTAATGTACTGAACAGCTGATATTTTTTTCGCGATTTCGGCTTTGCTCCCATAATAATATTGTTTGTTATCATGAGCACAATCACGTGATTAAGTATCGTACACTAATTGCCAGTCACCCTATATATAAAAAACCGGCCAAGTGCGAGTCGGACTGGCCCATGGAGGGTTCCGTAGCAGCAAGTAACATAATATAAAAGTTCTTGTAGTTCGTTGTAACTTTGATCGATGTTTTAATAATAGTGTATTTTTTTAGATTTATGACGTATTAAAAAAAAACTACTTACTAGATCTCGTTCAAACCAATTTTCGTTGGTAGTTTACATGGTAATGTACATCATATATTTTTTTTAGTTTTATCATTCTCTTATTTTAGAAGTTATAGGGGGGGGTGGACGACACATTTTACCACTTTGGAAGTGTCTCTCGCGTAAACTATTCAATTTAGAAAAAAAATGACATTAGAAACCTCAATATCATTTATGAAGACCTATCCATAGATACCCCCCCACACGTATGGGTTTGATGAAAAAATTTTTTTTGAGTTTCAGTTCTAAGTATGGGGACCCCCAAAATTTATTGCTCTTTTTCTATTTTTGTGTAAAAATCTTAAAGCGGTTCACAGAATACATCTACTTACTAAGTTTCAACAGTATAACTCTTATAGTTTCGGAAAAAAGACAGACAGACAGACAGACATGACGAATCTATAAGGGTTCCGTTTTTTGCTATTTGGCTACGGAACCCTAAAAAACAGTTTAAAAATATAAATATACTAAGTGTTGATTAAAATATATAACAATATTTTTCACCGATAGAAAGCTGCTTTATTCCTGAGTGACATAGGCTATATTTTATGCACGCGGGCGAAGCTGTGGGCAAATGTTAGTTATAAATATTTACGTAAATCAAATAGTTCAATAATCATATATTATTTTTAACTAAAACGTCACTTTGTCTAGGCTTCTTTGTTAGCTCATGTTTGCTCACTTGAAGTTTCAGAAACCAAGGGTCACGGAAAGTCGTCACAAAGTTAACTTTGTTATAGGTTTCTCAGAGTAATAATAAACTTATCTATTACTAGGTTCGCTATAAACAAAAGCCATACAATGACCACAACAATTTACGGTACCAAATTAAATTGCCATTAGACCTACTCATAAAATACGGATTGATGATCACAGAGTTACTTTGTACTTATTGAAATAGTTTAAAGCTGAAATATATGTATGGGCTGTATAGACTACAGTAGAAAATCTAAGGCCTTGACAAGAGTGGATGCGCGGTGACTGTAGCGGAAGCGGGAGCGATTTGGTTATTGCCATATGAATTATTACAGTGCGCATTTGTTTCCTCAAAATGTTGAAGAAAGACATCAAGTCTTTAGCTAATGTAATTGGCCATTGGATGTGTTATGTTAAAGTAAAAATAAATAAATAAATCGAGAGAAAACCGGCATCCCATAAAACTAAAATTCGAAGACTGGCGACATCTACCAAACCGCACCGGGCCGGTGTAGTGGATTACGGCTCGTTCTCTCTGCTAAAGAGGCTGATTATTTATGTATGTATTTCTTCAAAATGCAACAGTGGAGTTGCAAGATGGTTCGAAATAGTCACTGTGGCTCTGGAACGCTAAGGACAACTGAAATATCACAGACAAGTTTTAGTCAGTAAAAATCAGTCACTCTATCTCGCTACACTCAAACCAAAAAAGAACGTGAAACAGACGATCGCTTACTAGTGAGACCGCTTCATCAAGCTTGTCATGCATAGTTGCTTCAGTACTTAAGCGGGCGGCAGTTTTATAATTTGTACCCGCCTCAGCTCACGCGCGATCTTTTTACCCTGCCCGAGGCCTTAAAACTCTCAACCAAGGTGACACGGCTAAAATTGAGACGGTCTTGACCAAATAAAGCAATCTATAGAGATTGCCTTATTGGTCTAGGATTCGCAAGTGCTACTACTAAGCATGAGGTCCTGAATTCGTTTTATTAGGACTTTCTCATTGGCAGCTTGGTGTCTGGGTTTGTGCCCAGTACCTTGAATTAGCTTCGTTGAGTTTCACAAGAGAATTTGAAAGCTCAACTGTTAAAATGTAAATGTTCTATACGTATATAACTACATCTCATACTCGTCTACTTCGTTATGCACACTCTATCGTGCACGTATTTCTACATGCATCGTTCCCACATATTCTTTAGGTATAAGCTTCTACCAACGACGGCACCCGCCTGAAAGTATAAAATTATCCCAAGGGATTAGGTAGGTATTTTTCCCAGAATAAAAAGTGTCCTATGTGCTATTCAGGACATGGTCTATCCGTGTGCAAAATTTTAACCAAATCGATTAATTTTTTTGAGCGTAAAGGAGTAAAAATATTTACAGACACTCAAATACATGCAGATTTACGCTTTTGTAATATTATATATATATTTACAACAAATTAAAATAAATATTTTTTTAATTAATTATGTAACCAAAAATTTTAATTGATTTAGAAGAGTGGTATTTCTTGCACTTTCTTCTCTTAAGAGATCTACGCCGCCGTGGAAAGCTTCATTTTAAGTTTTTTTTTTTATTGTTGACCAAAATTGACAATTCAAAAGTGCTTGTAAATGGAATAACTCATTTAACTAATATACTTTAAGTTTTACGGAGACCAGAATTTAGCTGAATAAAAAGTGTAACTTCTTGACTTTGAATATTTTAATTTGAAATATTATTCAGATCTAAGTATATTTAAATAGCTCTCAGATCTGAAATCAAAATTTCTCCAACAAGTACCATAGATATTATAAAAAATTAAATTGGAAATCTAACACAAAGTTATCGAATAATCTGAGACTTATATAAACAAAATAAATATTAGTATACTTTCAAAGTGCGAATAAAATAATTCTGTTTGCGAAGACACTCATGATGTAAAAGTGAGATAGGTACACACACTGAGCAGATTTATTATTATTTATTTAAAAAAAATGGCATCTCCCGTCCTTGGGCGAATAATAAAAAATTACAGTTACTTAATGAATTTTTATTATCACATTTTTGAAGTGGAAAATTATATTTCTAATTGCGAAAATAGTCACTCATGATGAAACAAATGGGATATAAAAATATGGACTGAGTGGAATATTTATTTTTCTAATCAAAAATATGAAAATAATACTGCTCTCTATTTCTCGTTGGCAAATCTTGAGTTTGGACTATAATTATCATTTAAATTTAAAATACTTACTTTATTCTCTTTTTAAACTCTGCCTACAAGAACAGCTCTTGTCATAGTGAAAAGATATGCCAGCACAGCGTGGCCGACTACCAACAAAAGACCGGACTTAGGTATTTAAGTATCATTGTCGAGAGCCTTTGTACTCTTGGCTTTTATGCAATATTCACTCTCTGTGAATTTAATAGTGTCATACCATTCCGTAAGATAGAATCTATTCGAAATCTGTTATGGGAGTGTATCGTTTATTTATTTGTGGAATACACAAAATGCTTAAAAGAGAACAGAAAAGATACGGCCAAAGGTGCTGCTTATTCCAAAAGTAAATTCTATGTATATAAAGTGTAAAATTAAAAAAACTTTTTATAAAAAAATACAACCGATTTCAATGTAAGAAATAAGATAATATACAGTGCAAAATAACTTTAATTTTAATTCTTTATTGTACACACAAAAAAAACTTAACCTTAATACATTGATTGATAATTATAATTCATGTACAAAGGCAAGTTTAACTCAACAATGAGTTAATTTTGTATATTTTTTGTAAAAAGTTTTTTAATTTTTCATTTTTTAGTTGCGGTAACAACTAAAAAGTACCCTTCAGTCAAACTTAAAGTCATCACGTATACGTATAAACAAAGCAATTTTACTTGTTTCGACAGTTCTGCTGTGATCCAAACAATATTTCCATGGGATCAACTCGGATGACTTATAATAAAAAATATTTAAAAAAAAATCGGTCCACAATTGATCGATAAGTCGGTGATCTAGAATAGTTTGTTTATTGCTCTATACCTCATCATTCGCACAAAATAATCTCCGAAGGAGATTCTCACTGTGATTTCTTAACGATTTTTCTCTCACAAATTGTGCGAAAGGAAAAGAAAAGAAAAACACTTTGTATTTTCGAGCACGACAGTACTTGGTTTAATGCATTTTTTATCCGAAGCGTAACTCGTTTAAAAGCTACATTGTTACGTTATTTAGCCGTTACGTAACTTGAAAAACGTTTCAGTAAATAGCTGTTGTAATGGGACGTTGGTAGCGGCTTTAAATAACGTAACTGGTTTAGTGTTGGAGTTGTTACTGGTTGTTGTACGCTTTGGACTAAATGTGTAGTTTGATTTGAAATATGTTTTTTCATTTGCATTTCATTTTCATTTTGCATTGACTGGCCTGTTGGTCTAGTGGTTAGGTTACGACCTCCGGCATAGCAGGGTGCTATGCCGGAGGTCATGGGTTCGATTCCCACCCAGGACGAATGTTTGTGTGATGAGCATAATCATTTGTTCTGTGTCTGGGTGTAATTTATCTATAATATGTATGTATTTAGAAATATATAAGTATGTTTATCAGTTGTCTAGTACCCATAACACAAGCTCTGCTTAGCTTGGGACTAGACGGCGTTGTGTGATAGTTGTGGAATATTATATTATATTATATTATTATATTTGTTTATTTTTTTTTTATGAATCTCTCATCGAAAAAGAAATTGTTTTTGTTTGTCTTATCAATTTATAGTTTTTTTCATTTTAGGAAAAACAATAATGGTCATTACCCTTAAAAATATCTTATATTCTATACTGTACACAAATAGAACAGATGATATATACAGGCGAACTTAACCCACAATAGGGGTGCTGTAAGAAAACCTTCTTGCAGCAAATCTGTATAGTATAACATGTATATTATGAAATTTTAAACATGAAGATAACTCAACACAACAGAACTTAAGCTACTCCTAAACATAAATTATATTTTACTTAAAACTAAAATAAACTACACAAATAAGTAATTTTTATTTTGACTTATTTATAAGCCTAGATAATATCCACAAGATATTATCTGTGAGTCCATCGTAAATACGTAAAAGCAGTTGCATGAAAATGTCCCTCGGGTTGGCCGCTCTTAAGGGTGGTTTTTCCGTGGTGGGAAAATCATCTGGATATAGTGTCAGACTTTTGCTGACTAAAAACCCACTCCTGTTCCTTCGTTGCCTTTCGTACCGGGGCTGAGCTATCTTTCGAATTAACCCTGGCCCCAGTAGGCTTCGACCCAGCTAGGCCCCTGCTGTTGCTGACAGCTCCATAAGGCGCGCGGGAACAGTGCGCGCCGTCGACGACTTGAGTTCGGTACGGACAGTTACCGGACGGACGGACAGCGAGCTACCCATTGCTCGTCGTCCGCAAGCCCGCGCCTATAGTGGCCGGAAATCGGGATCGGAATCCCGGCGGCGGCTGGGGCGCTGTGAGCGCCGCCGTTGCCTGATGCGGTCGGCCTACTCTTTTGTTAGCGTTGCTGCTTTGCAGAAGGTGGCGACCGCCTGCCACTCCTCCTCGCTCCGGACCATGGCCTGTACCAAGGCCTGGACCGCTCTGTACCTAACAAATCACAATATAAACTCGTCTCACTAAAGCTAGGGTTACATTACTGTGTCGGAGTGTGTGGTGGCGTAGGATACACCAATCAAACGAATCTGTTCAAGCCTACATGACATCATAACAAGCTTTGTAGCCAATCAACAACGTCAGAAGGCTCCGCGACACGACACAACACAGTAATGTAACCCTAGCTTCACGTTCAAACAATGTTTTCAGTAATTCATCAGAACTTATTTAGGATACACCAATCAAACGAGTCTGTTCAAACCTACGTGACATCATAACAAGTTTCGTAGCCAATCAATGACGTCAGAAGGTGCCACGACACGACATAACACAGTAACGTAACCCTAGCTTCACGTTCAAACAGTTTTCAGTAATTCATCAGAAATATTTATAATAAGATACACCAATCAAACGAGTCTGTTCAAGCCCACGTGACATCATAACAAGTTTCGTAGCCAATCAACGACGTCAGAAGGTGCCACGACACGACACAATACAGTAATCTACACTAATATAATAATGAGGTAAAGTTTGTTTTTGTTTGAAGAACGTAATCTCTGAAAGTACTAGTCCGATTGCTAATTTTTTTTTACCAATAGAAAGCCACTTTAATCCTGAGTGACATAGGCTATATTTTATATACGCTGGCGAAGTCGCAGGCAAAATCTAGTGTAACATAAAGCTAGGCTTTACGTTTAAACAATGTTTTCAGTAATTCATCAGATCTCATTTAAAATACCTACAAGTATCAAATTATTTGGGAAACTTCTGACGTAACTTTATGGAATTTCTAGAAACATTAATCTTTGGTTTTCTGTATAATTTTCGTAAACACATTAGTTTGAATTATTTATGATATAATGACTAGACGGAATACTTTCTTACGGCACATCAATAACACAGACATATTATGTTTTTTTTTATGAAGTCTTGTAATGGTGCTTATGTTTAACTAGCACCAGCTACCGGCTTCTCCTGCATGAAAGTCGGTTTCTCCATACAAACTTTGGACCCCCGTTTTATCCCCTTAGGGGGTAAATTTTGAAAAATTTGTGCTTGCTTTTTTTTTGGTGGAGAAAATCATCCAATGACAACCCCCGCTCTTGGGTGGAGCGGGAGATAGTGTCAGACTCTTACTAACTAAAAAACCCACCCTGTTCCTTCAAGCCTTCACACCAGGGCTCGAGTTCCCTTTCGGATAACCCTGGCCTCAGTAGGCTTCGTCCCGGCTGGGCCCCTGCTGTTGCTGACAACTCCTTGAGGCGCGTGGAAACAGTGCGCACCGTCGACGACTTCGTCATAAAAAGAAACCTTGTGCAAAATTTCATGCTCCTAAACCCTGTAGTTTCGGCTGTGAGTTCATATGTCAGTCAATCAGTTTCTCCTTTTATATAAGTAACAATGATATAGATAACTTCAAAGCCTTGTGCACAGACGTAGGATAGCCAGCCTTTCGGTGTTTTACAGCATACATTTTGGAGAGTGTGCGCAGGAATTGCATTACTTAATTCCGCCATCTCAATTCTACCATCGAACAACCTGACGACAAGTATTCACATATACGTTGTTGAAACCTGTAAAGTCCGGTCTAAGCGTTTCGCCTCGTCGTTTATACTGCGTACGTGGAAGGACTGGAACAGTTTGCCTGCTATGACTCAGGCTTCCTCTCTAGGAGATCGGCCTGAGTCCTTAATCCACCACGCTCGCCCAGTGCGGGTTGGTGGATGTCACATGTCTTCGATTTTTTGGTTCTAAAACACCGGTGGTTATATGGTGCAAATAAAATAATATAAATAAAATTCTAATTCCCATAATACAAATATCAATACTGAAAATACAATGTCAATAAAAACCAGTGATTACAAATGTCAATAAAAATAAATACCTATTGCTTGGTTTCTTACGAAAAGATAATTGGGAAAGGGCAGTGACCGCTATAATAACGGAACAACTTCAGTAATAACAAAAGAAAGTCTGATATGTGACATAGTCCCCGACCTCAATATGACAACCCAAATCGTGGCCGCAATAACCACTAGTGTGTTTGTGGTTTCATTCCCACGCTTAGACATTATAATACTGTTTTATTTATGTTTACCAGTACCTCAAATTAATTAGCGATCCCGTTGCGGGTAGGCATATTTTATTAACCCAACGCTCGCGGGCATAATTATAAGGTTGATTATATCATAATCAACCTGTTCCCACTGCTGGGACTCTGGCCTCCTCTCTAGGAGAGGGAATGGGCCGTAATCCACCACGCGTGTTGACCCAATAACTGCGCGTAATTGACTGATAGAGTACATTATTATGTTCCTAGAAGTGTTTTGAGGCGAGAGCTGCGCGCACGACCAGTTTTCGCGGTCTCTTCTTGTCGAACCAATGCTGGAGCCCGCGCACCTCTACGTCGTATTTGTAATGATTTTAATAAACTTTTTACTGAGTTGGACATATTTGCAATGCCCATCAATAGGTTTCGGAACAGCCTCATTGAGACTATACAAGGCTTATAAAGAAAAGATTGTTGATGATAATAGATTTGTATTAATAATAATAAATTAATAAAAATAAATTTATTCACAAAAATAATTTAAATTTGTATTTACTGGATAATATTAATTGATTACTTGTTTTTACTCTTTCTGGTCAAAATAACGTTTTTAAATGTATTCTGTGAATAACGGTGTGAGTTGCACATTTGTATGATGAACTTGTATGTACTAGTTAGTCAATAAGACCTAATGTGTAACTGTTAGTTATTCCTAAATTAATAAATAAATAAATAAAAGTAATTGCGCGTTTTTACGTAGATCGCCATAAAACTTCTGGAAAAACAAAAATATAGAAATCAAAAATTTCGGCCATAAATTTCGTACAAAAGTGTGTATAAAATGAAAATCAAGCGTTTTTCGATGTCATTCAAGTTGTACAGACGTATGTACAATCGACGTTCGAAGGGACACACTAATTTTGAGACTAGTATTTTATGGTTGTACAACAATTATGTAGACAGTAATAATACAACTACTTTTAAACGACTTTGATGTTTAGAAATATGTTTATACAAAAAAATTACTGGTTAAGCATTCTTCAGAATGTACATAGCATATTTAAATCGATCAATATTTCGCACAGAAAACGAGTATATGAGTTTTATACCTCACTAGGAATAACTTCTTAGATCGTGGGTTCGTTCACAGACATGTAAACTCATTTCACCTAGACACAGGGCAACTATCTGTAGAGTGTGTCAGAGCGGGAACCGAGTCGCAGTAGTCGAACGCTCAACTAATGCGCTAACCGTAGCGTTAACTTTGTTCATTAGTCGTTACATTTATTGATATAGCGTAGTATAGTTTCATTAGCTTGCCTACAAGATAGTATCGTAAAAGACGTAGACTACCTATATAATATCCTTCCATGACGTATATCCTTGGTTGACTGGTAGAGAATGTCTAAGACATTTAATGTGTATTTCATGAAGCTCTAATAGGATTAATAAACATCAAAAATCAGCATAACCAATAAAAAATCACTACTTTAAAATAAGTCGCTAGCCATGTACGGAAAGTAAAAAGTCCCACGGGATGTACCATCAATGACACTTACCGCCTGACCACCTCTAAGTTCATTTTTGTTTGCACTCGAAACGAAAATTTCAAGGGGTTTGTTTTGGCGCCGCGCTGTAGGATTGAAAAAATTTTTTTTTAGTGATCAGGCAGAAATGACCACGGTGGTACATCAAATTGTAAACAAAATGCATTCAATACTAAAATCTCTAATTAAAAACCAAACCGTTAAATCCTTAAATGAGTAAATCCCTTTACAAACCAATCAAATACTTTAAACGAATCTAAACCAATTCACAATTAATCAGTCTGACATTCACTTAGAAGAATCCCGAAGGAAATTTAGCTTAAATTAAACCCAATGAGCGCCACTCCGCTTAGAACTTAAAGCCGCGTACAGACATCGCGTGGCGTGCGTCGCGAATGGTTCGTCTCGCATGCCTCGGGCTGTTTGGACGACTGTGCTCACTGTGAACATTCGCGTCGTACGATCGTTGCGAACGCCGCCTTAGTACGAGCCGTACGCTCTGTGTGGACAGACAGGTGTTGTTTGCGTTTTCTACTGACAATCACTTTGCGTGGTGGTTTGCGTGCTCAGCTTTAGCATGTGTCGTTCGGGACGCACGCATAAATTTACTGTCGTATGCCTCAGGTTGAGGCAAGCCTGACGAACAACACGCCTCGCAATGTCTGAACACGGCTTAACAGCTATATTCAAATACTACTCCAACACCATTACTAGTACCTTCACCCCAGATAAAGGGATGAATTTCTCCGCAAAACGTGTAAATTCATCCCCAGAGTTAGTACTCTGTTGAATATGCATAAGTTTATGTCCATAGTTTGTGTGTGATAGTGATATTTTTGCTTTGAATCTTGTCTTTTTAATGTATTGCGTAAATCCTTTAAGTTTCAGTGTAAGTGTTAAATGGTTGGTTAATGTCTTGTTGGGTTTAAGTATTGTTACAACAATTTGTCAATTTGCTACGATAAGTTGGCCCGATGACCGGTTGAAGGTCGCGGCAATCCGATGAATGCGAGACGAATAGGATCGATTGTTATGGTGACAACGAAGGCCCACGTCCAACAGTGAACACCTTTCGGCTGAAATGATGATGATGATGACGGTAGCTCGCCAGGACCTCAGGATTGTTCTAAAGAGACTCGGCAGTCCTGGAATACAAAGGAGAGTGCGCGTGGGTTTTTGTCAGTATTTTTTTTCAAGTCAACTCACTTCTCTTGCTCTAAGGTGGAACGAGAAAGCGTGTCAGATTTTACTCATTAAAACCCACTCTGTACCTTCAGTTGCCATTTGCACCCTTTCAAACGTTCTGACGGTTCTAGCAGGTATTGGTCCTGCTAGACCTTTGCCGTTTTGCTGGTATCTCTATAGAGCGCGTGTGAATCACTTCACGGCATTGATTCGGGCAGTGATCCTTACCAAAGTCTCAAAGTACAACTTACTCAATTTACACTAATAATATTTAAAGAGATAAAGTTTGTATTTTTGTTCTCTGAAAGTAATGGTCCAATTGCGAAAATTTTTTCACCGTTAGAAAACTGTTTTATTCCTGAGTGACATAGGCTATATTTTATGTACGCAGGCGAAGCCGCGGGCAAAAGCTAGTTGTTAATATTATTTACAAATTTTACCTAAAACTAAACAACACATAGAATAAACGTTTTTTCTTCCTTTCTTTCTTTCACACAGCGTAAACAATTACGTACTTTGTTTTATGTTCAAATTTTCAATCTTGGATCAAAGTAGTTTTGTCTTCAATGATTGATGTTTGTTTAGTCTTTGGAGTTGGGTCTTGGTTTAGACATTTGATCCTGAGTAATGGATCGTAATCTAAGATGAAATTTCAATAATATGCTCCTGAAAGACTGAGAATATGTTTCAAATGAAATTTGTGTAAACACCAATATTATAAAGAAAGAAAAAAACACTATTTTTTGGCACAAAGCTACATACAATGCAACATCAGTAACTGTCCCCGCACACGGGCCATAAAAAAACGCCGCCACAAAAAAAACGCTAGAAGCGGCCACAAAACAAAGCTAGAAGCGGCCGCTAAAAACAGCTGAAGCGCGCGACACCTCTTGTGTCTGGTGAAGCTTGAAGCCGCTTCAAGCGTTTTTAAAGTATTTGTAAGCCACAAAAAAGGCCACCTCAAAATGAAGCTTGATTTTTTTTTTTTTGGTGGGAATAAATCATGCAATGACATCCCCCGCTCTTGAGCGGAGCAGGAGATAGTGTCAGATATTGTATACTCGTGTGCTCAATTTGATCTAAGTTCGTTCAGCCATTCGAATGTAACGAAGTAACAAACATACATGTAAACAAACACAAACTTTCACTTTTATAATATTAAAATATTATAATGTGATAGATAATGTATAATATGACTGTCCCCACACACGGGCTTCAAGCTTCTCCGGACACAAAAGGTGTCGCACGCTTCAGCTGTTTTTCGCGGCCGCTTCCAGTTTTATTTTTGTGGTTGCTTCTAGCGTTTTTTGTGGCAGCGTTTTTTTGAGGCCCGTGTGCCCGGTTACCGCCATAAGTTTGGCGTGCACAAATTACAATATCCACTAGGAATCATTTTTCGAATAAATAAAACATCCTCTGAACTTCAATCGAAAAAATCCATTCCGATCCCGATTTCCGGCCACCTTAGGCGCGGGCTTGCGGACGGCGAGCAATGGGTAGCTCACTGTCGGACCGTCCGGTAACTGTACGTACCGAGCCCAAGTCGTCGACGGCGCGCACTGTTCCCCCGCGCCTTAAAGAGCTGTCAGCAAAAGCAGGGGCCCAGCTGGGTCAAAACCTTCTGGGACCTGGGTTAGCTCCGAAAGGTAGCTCGGCCCCGGTATGAAAGTCAAGAAGCAACGGGGTGGGTTTTTTAATCAGTAAGAGTCTGACACTATCTCCCACGCAAAAAAAAACCAATTGAAACTTATTACTAGAAATCCCTTTTACAAGTGTTTCAAACTAGTACTTTTGATCTAGATTTCAAAAGGTAAGTTGTTTACATAAAATTAGACTGCCTAACATATGTATGTAATAACTTTGTGTTAACTTTTATTACAAGAAAGTGATTTCGGTTGAAAAATATGTAGTCATAAAAACGCTAGTCATGGCAATATTTATGATTATTGTAGTCTACAGGGTCTGACTTGGATTACGGTAGCTTTCAGTAATGTAACTCCGTCAAGACAACTTGCTTCATCATTCTCTCACTTCTCTTCTAATATATTTTTTTAGGTCGGATATCACCGAATGAGTTCTTCCGTTCTTGGGTAGAGCGAAGGGCATGTCAGACTTTTACTGACTTAAAACCCACTCCTATGTTCCTCCTTTGTGTTGCGTTCCAGGGCTCAGAGTTTTTATTTCAGAAGCGAAACCATGGCCCCAGTAGACTTCGGGCCTGCTAGGCCCCTACGCAACGTCAATGACTGGGGTCGGTGCTCCACCATATCCTCGGACGATCGACACAATGGTGACACCTGTGCGTTTCTTCCGCACTAGTTAGAGCAGAAAGTAAAAAAATAAATAATTAAAAATACTATAAAGTCAAAAATGCTAAATAATTCATTTGAAGATAATTCAATTGTAAATGTTTAAAAGTTAATTCAAATCAGTAACGCCATTTTCAGGGTACAAAACCCAAAGGAACCCACCCTATTGCTATGTCTCCACTGTCTGTCTGTCTGCCACTGGACTGTATTTCATAAACCGTCTAGCTGTAAGCTAGACAGATGTAATTTTCACAGATTATTGTATTCCTGTTGCCACTCCATACGTGTTTTTTTTTCTTTTTTTACCTACGAAAGGTACGAAACTCTTCGTGAGCAAGTTTGGCTCGCACTTGGTTGGTTTTTATTTCTTAAAAAAGTATTTAAACTGAATCATCACTCAATCACATCACGCGTCTTACTAAAACTTCAAAACGCTAAAAATGTCTTTAAACATAAAACATCATCTAGATACCAATGTGTATACTGTTGTGTACTACAATTTACGACATCAAAGGATCTAGCCCAGATCGAAATTTAAAACTTGCTATAAAAAATGGCGACTATAAAAATCAGCCCGGAGCTATCCCGCCGACCCTGTAAAGTCATAAAAGTAAACCACTCTCATTTGTCAAACCACACCTTTAGAAAAAAAGTCTCTCAAATTATGTGACAAATTACAAAAGTTACATTGACTTGGTATTTTTTTCACAGGAATCCGGCTCGAAGGACCAGAAATTATCACGTGTCACAAAAATATGATGTGTATTAATATTAAGCAATTGATTATGATGAAATACGAAAGAATCACTTTTATTAAGGTTGTTACTAACTAAACAAGGTTCGAGTTGATGTTCTCGTTGCTTCTGTTTTAAGATACCGTGTAGTTTTTTCGGGTTTTGCAGTGATAGAGAAAAATTTTTCAGAGCCCAAAAATATTGCATTAGATCAATATTTGATAAATTCTTTAAAATATAGCGACCATAAAAATTAGTCCGGACCCTACCATGTAAAGTCATAAAAGTAATCCATTCTGATTTGTCGCACCACACCTTTATATATAAAAAAGCCTCTCAAATTATGTGACAAATTACAAAAGTTACATTGACTTGGTATTTTTTCACAAGGAGCATACAATAAGAATGATAAGGGATACCAGCTTTGATGGTTTTAAATAACCGGCCAAGTGCGAGTCGGACTTGCGCACAAAGGGTTCTGTACCGTCCGTAGCAAAGAACGGTAAAAAAAAAAACACATTTGTAGTATATGATGTTATAGCGGCAACAAAATACATCATCAGTGAAAACTTCAACTGTCTAACTATCAAGGCGGACAGATAGGTGGACGGATGGACAGCAGAGTCTAAGAATAGAATTCTGTTTTACCCTTTGGGTACGGAACCCTAAAAACTCGATAGTTTGCTTGGAAAAATTACTGAGTGAATAAAATCGGTGGATGCAAACATTCCTTAAACGAGTCGAGAATTTTACCTAGGTTTTGCAGTATTTGGTAGTAAATGTAAACAGCCCTCGTCGCAAGCTTTGAGGTAGACAAGATTACAATAACATTCTTAGCTACATTTTATTGAGACCGCACCTGTTTCTGTTTACTAGACAGTAAATAGAAAAACTTAAAGAGAGAGATGGATGTGTGGTGTGACGATAATAAATAAAGTGAGAATTGAGTATATTAGAGGAATTTTGAAAGTGGCACCAGTGAGTGAAAAGTTTATTGGAAATCGTTTGTCTTGGTATGGTCATGTGAAGAGGAGAGATGAAATCAATGTTACTTAAAGAGTTATGAGTATATAAAAGAGTTCTGAGTATATATGTGGATAGATGAAGAGGGAAAGAGAGGCCAAAGGAAATATGGATGGATTGTGTGAGGACTGTGAGGAGTCTGGGTGCAAGCACCGGACAGGCCTGTCGACATAGACGTCGAGGCGGAGTGGTTCCGGGAGGCCATGTCGCAAATCTGCGACGCGGCAATGCCCCGAGTCCGTCCAGGGCGAGCTAAGCGCCAGGTGTGCTAGTGGTCGCCGGAGATTGCTGCACTGCGCAACGCATGCAGTCACGCGCGGCGCCGGTACGCCAGACACTGCAGGCGCCGCATCCGCCCGCCGGATGCGGAGGCCAGAGAGGCGGAGCTGTATGAGGGATACAGAGCGGCAAAACGCACCCTCCGAACGGAGATCAAGCGGGCCAAACTGGAGGCCCGCAACGTGTAGCTGGGGTCTCTGAACGCGGACCCATGGGGGCGCCCGTACAATATGGTACGGGAAAAGCTCCGTCCCTGGGCTCCCCCACTGACTCAGAGTCTCCGGCCCCAGATCGTAGAGGGTGCGGTGAACGCTCTGTTCCCTGCGCGGGGGGAACACTCCCCCCCGCCCATGGCTCCGCCTCCACCGCCAGCGGTGTCTGACGCGGACCGTAACAGCGACGACGACGACAATGCTCCAGAGGTGACCGAGGTAGAGATGAGAGTGGCGGTGCGAAGGCTGAGTGCCAAAAACACCGCCCCAGGACCCGACGGCTTGCCTGGAAAGGCCTGGGTCCTGGCCATGGAGGCTCTCGGGCCTCAACTGAGAGGGCTCTTCAGCGCATGTATGGAGAGGGGCCAGTTCCCACTTTGCTGGAAGACGGGGAAACTGGTCCTCATAGCGAAGCCAGGGCGCCCTGCGGACTCTCCGTCCGCGTACCGGCCCATTGTGCTGCTCGACGAGGTGGGCAAGCTCTTTGAGAGAGTCATTGCAAACCGCCTCGTCGGGCGCCTAACACGGGTGGGGCCGGACCTTTCGGACGGACAGTTCGGCTTTCGCAGGATGCGCTCTACGGTGGACGCCATCATGCGCGTGCGAGCCCTCACGACGGGGGATGCGGTGTCCCGGGGCAGGTGTGTCGTGGCAGTGTCCTTGGACATTGCCAACGCGTTCAACTCCCTGCCCTGGAGTACGATCCGGAGGGCACTCCGGTACCACCGGGTGCCCGAATACCTCTGTCGAGTGGTCGAGGCCTATCTGTCGGAGAGACTTATAGTCTATCCCGGTCACCAGGGAGACTGGAAACGTCGAGAGATGTCGTGCGGTGTTCCGCAGGGGTCGGTACTAGGGCCACCCTTGTGGAACATCGGGTACGACTACGTGCTGCGCGGCGACTTCCCTGACGGGGTCAGCGTGGTTTGCTACGCAGACGACACGCTGGTCCTAGCGCAGGGAGAGTCGTACCAGGCGGCGGTCGCTCTAGCGACACGCGGGGTTGCGATGGTCGTTGATCGGATCCAGGAGTTGGGACTCGAGGTGGCGCTTCACAAATCCGAGGCGATGTGTTTCCACGGTCGCCAGTCTTGGAGCGCGCCGCCATTGAGTTCCCAACTAACGGTAGGAGGAGTTCACATCGGTGTCGGGTCGACGATGAAGTACCTGGGACTCGTCCTCGACAGCCGGTGGAATTTCGTGGAGCATTTCCGACGTCTGGCTCCCAAACTCAACCGGGCTGGGGCTGCGCTCAAGCGGCTCCTGCCCAACCTTGGGGGTCCAGACGCCTCCTGCCGGAGGCTCTACGCGGGGATCGTTCGGTCCATGGCCCTCTACGGGGCGCCGGTGTGGGCGCCGTCGCTGAAAAAGCAACCGGTGGCCATACTGAACGCCTGCCAGAGGGTCATGGCGATAAGGATGGTGCGGGGATACTGCACGGTCTCCCGCGAAGCGGCGAGCCTTCTGGCTGGCCTACCACCGTGGGATCTGGAGGCAACAGTCCTTGCACACATGCACGATATGCGCGTGGAGATGCAACGCCGGGGTGAAAGTCCGCTGCCACGACAGGTCACGGAATGGCGGACAGAGCTCCGGCGGGATCTCATGGTGAAATGGCGTCAGCGACTATCGCAACCCAGTGCTAGGCACGCCACAATCATGGCGGTAAGTCCCCTCTTTGAGGCGTGGCTGGAAAGACCTCACGGCGTCCTTACCTTCCGCATGACACAGGTACTCACCGGACATGGTTCGTTCGGGAGATTCCTGCACTCGATTCATGCGGAAGTGACGCCCGGGTGTCGCCACTGTGCGGAACGCCCGGAGGACACGGTGGAACACACAGTCGAGGTGTACCCTGCTTGGGCGGAGCATCGCCGTGCCCTCGTGGGGGCGATCGGCGGCGGAGACCTCTCGCGCCGGGCCTTGGTTGAGGCCATGATCCGGAGCGAGGAGGAGTGGCAGGCGGTCGCCGACTTCTGCGAAGCAGTAATGCTCGCAAAGGAGGAGGCCGAACGCATAAGGCAACGGCGTTATCGCCGCCGCCGTCGCCGGGATTCTGATCCCGATTTCCGGCCAACGTAGACGCGGGCTTGCGGACAGTGAGCAATGGGTAGTTCGCTGTCCGGCCGTCCGGTAACTGTCCGGACCAAGCCCAAGTCGTCGACGGCGCGCACTGTTCCCGCGCGCCTCAAGGAGTTGTTAGCAACAGCCTACTGGGGCCAGGGTTATTTGAAAGGGCGCTCGAGCCCCGGTATGAAGGCTAGAAGGAACGGGGTGGGTCTTTTAGTCAGTAAGAGTCTGACACTATCTCCCGCTCCGCCCAAGGGCGGGGGATGTCAATGCATGATTTTTTTCCCATCATAAAAAAAAAAAAAAAAAAAAAAAAAAAAAGGACTGTGAGGAGTGATATGAAAGAAAAGTGACTTAGTGATGGTGTGATGACTGGCAGGACAGAATGGAAGAAAAAAACGTGTTGCGCCGACCCCAAATAAAATAGGATAGAAGATATAGAAACACTTATAGGCACTTAAGTTACAACACTATAATAATTCTACTACCAGTCTTCATTGTCCTCTCATATCTATGTAATGAAATGACCTCCTTGGAAATGACATTTCATTTTTTTAATTTTTAAGCTGTGGATACGGGTGACGTATCATTCAATGACAGATGATGTTTAGATTATTTTTGTGCATTTTATTGTTATAAAAACTTGTAGAGAGATAATTAAAGGGATATAATTGAGGAGGCGATATTATTAAACTTTAAATGTCGTTTCTTTGTTTTCAGGTGAGATAAAAGTGTAATTTTAGTTAAACGATAATTGCTATAATGTAAAAGCGTGTTGAATAAAATAAAACTTTGTTTTCAGAGAAACAATTTGTGGTTTATTTCGAAAATCCTCAATAATATACCTTATAAAACGACATTTTTGTTAACTAAAAGAAGATGGACCGGCTGCAATTTGAGTTTACGATGATAGCTTCAAATGATGGCAAATCAAATGTATTAGCCATAACCTCAATATCTACAGAAGAAGGAAAATGTTATGTTTTACCTGATGAGCTGAAGCCGGTGATTCATCATACATATATTGTCAAAATGAATACTTTCTCAAAAATAAAAAATAGTATAAAGAAAAGACATCACAGTAGAAAAATATGGATAAAATTGGATGAAGATCTTAAGAAAACATATAGAGATGAGGAAGGTAATATGCAATTTTTAGATCAATATTTAGAAGAAATAAGCACAAAACAACCAATAGACATAAACGACAATTTGCAACATATCTTGGAAAAATTAATAGAAACTACTACAAAGAAAGAAAATCAACATAACCTAAAACATATTTCAGAGAAATTTATTATTGAAAAATTCACAAGCAAGAACCCTAATGCAATGCAATGGATTGAGAATTTTGAAAAGGAGTGTGAGCGCTTTAATATATCAAAAGATGAAACAAAAATAGATATATTGAGATTATTGACGTGACAACGTCTTATAAATTGGTTTGCCGGGTGACACTTCAAGAAACTGCGTTACGCTCCGCTCACGTTATGCGCTCACAATGAGAGCGAGTGAGAGGCACGCGTCCCTTCCACTCGGGCATGGTTAGCCCGCCTAAGAGCGAGAGAGACAGACATAAAAAGTGAAAGGAAATTATTTTACCACTCAAAGTCGTTGTCACGTAAAACTTTCGCCCGTATACCGACTTTACAGGCAACCAATTTTTTTTAGAAAAATCTTGTTTGGATTGGTATAGCTCGATGGCCATAAAACTAACAATAAAGGCTGAATGGAATGAATGGAAAAACAAATTTTTAGAAACTTTTAAAAACCAAGGATGGGACATAGTTACATATGCTCTCGCATTTAGATATAAAGAAGGACTACTAATTGATTACGCTATTAGAAAAGAAAGGCTTATGCTAGACATAAACAAATCGATAGACTCCAAAACAATGATAGATCTTATTGCAACAGGTTTACCTGGGTTTATCTTAAATAGGTTAAACAGAGATGAACTCAATGACACTACTGATTTGTTCAATGAGATAAGAAAATATGAAGGTATGATGTACAAGAAAAACTCAAGTACAGTAAAGAGTTGTACATTCCTTTATAAAAATAAAACTAATGAGAAGAAGCCATGTAACACTTGTGAATCTTTGGACAAAGGAATTAGATATCATCCGGAAGAGTCATGTTGGTTCAAGAAAAATAAAAATGAATCTGAAAAAGTTTTTAAACCCAGAAATGTAAATAACAACTCCATTATTGAAGTGGATATAAATACTGAGAAAAAAAACGAGTAAGTACACCATTAATCAAAATCAAGCTCTTATTAGAAAATAAACTAGAAGTGAGCGGCATTTATGATTCAGGCTCACAGATCTCTTTAATAAATTCAAGACTGATTAAAATAAAAGAAAAAAAGGACAATGAGAATATAGCATATATGAAAACGGTTAATGGTGTGAAAAAAACAGATGGCTTGATAACAATAAAAATAAAAATATTTGATTTAGAAGAAGAGGTGGATGTATACATAGTAGAAAATGAATATTTTGATGATTTTATAATCGGATTGGATATGATAAAGAAATTCAAACTAGCCCAAAACGAGGACTTGCGGATAGAACAAAAGATAAGAACAAATAAAATAGATGAAATGTCTAAAGATAACAGAAATGAAGAAAAGAATATAAAAACATTAGCAATAAATTTTAATGAACATATAGAAACAGAAGAGTTTGTAAGTATGACAGACCAATATCCAGGCATCAATTCAAAAGAATTTAAACAGTATTTGCAGGAGAATAACATCAAACTAATATTTACAGCTGTGAATACGCCATTTTCGAACGGCTTGAACGAAAGATTAAACCAAACAATAGTAAATAAAATAAGATGTAAAATAAATGAGAAAAATAATAAGAGAACATGGACAACAGTAGCAAGAGAATGTGTACAGAAATATAATGAAACAGACCATTCTGTTACAGGTTTTGCACCAAAATATTTACTGGATGGTACAAATGTCAGTATTTTACCAAATGAAATTAAAACAATAGAAAAGGAAGACAAGTGGATTGCTGATAGAAGATTAGCATTAGAGAATACAATAAAATCTCACAAGTACAACAAGAAAATATTTGATAGAAATAGGAAAATACAAGAGTTCGAGATAGGAGACAGTGTATATGTAGAAAATGGAAATAGACTGAACAGGAAAAAATTAGACGAATTAAAAATAGGCCCTTTCAAGATAATAGAGAAAATATCGAACTCCATTTATAAGATTGACACTGGCAACAGAAAAACAGAATCAACTTTATTCCACATAACAAAATTACAGCCTGTTACGGCAGAAGATGAAGTAGAAGAAAACGAATAGGTATAAAGATAGCTTGCAGGTGCATTGTTTGTATTATATTATTTAGAATTTTCGTTCCTATGGGGGGGAGATGTAATGAAATGACCTCCTTGGAAATGACATTTCATTTTTTTAATTTTTAAGCTGTGGATACGGGGTGACGTATCATTCAATGACAGATGATGTTTAGATTATATGTGCATTTTATTGTTATAAAAACTTGTAGAGAGATAATTAAAGGGATATAATTGAGGAGGCGATATTATTAAACTTTAAATGTCGTTTCTTTGTTTTCAGGTGAGATAAAAGTGTAATTTTAGTTAAACGATAATTGCTATAATGTAAAAGCGTGTTGAATAAAATAAAACTTTGTTTTCAGAGAAACAATTTGTGGTTTATTTCGAAAATCCTCAATAATATACCTTATATCTATTAATATTGTAATATTGTAGAAACATTTTTCAAGAGTAACAACGGAGTTTCTTGCTGGTTCTTCTCCATAAGATACGACCGAATGAAACCATGCGCTAGCTTCTGACGTTTTATAAATGACTATGTAGGCCCATGTGAAAAATATAATTTTGAGTTTGTTTTTTAGTTTACATCACAATATTAGTTTTTTTGCTGGATATCCTTAGAGGTTAAAGAGATTTTGATCAGTAAATTCTATCCGTTTTCCTTTTATTTTTAATATTGATGTGTTATTCTTGTTTGCTCGTGGGATGAGGACCGGGTGATTTGTAATACAGGTTAACACCTATAACAGACACCGGCTTCTCATATTCACTTGACTGAAAAAAAGTTCCAATAATGTTAATTAAATTTGTATAATCGGTCATGTTTTTGTGAGGAGAAATAAATGAAAAATTAAATTAAATTATATTCATCATTATCATCATCATCATCATCATTTCAGCCGAAAGACCTCCCCCAAGTGTCACCATAACGACTGTTCTTATCCGTCTCGCATCCATCGGATTCGCGCGACCCGCACCAGGACATCGGTCCACCTTATGGGAGATGTCAGTGACTGTGTTTTATTGACCGTTTCACTAATATTCACCAAGAATTTCATTCGAAAGAATCCCACCAAAAAGTCTTCCACGGTTTCATTAATCAGAGTTTCTACATCTGGATTAGAATAAAACCACAAACTTTTTGGAAAGAAAACTTTTACAAACTATGCTCCAACTGTAAAAGAGAATATTAACATTCAGGCAAAACTGCACATTGTTGAATATCAATTCGAATAAGCAATTCAATTTAAAGCCCGGAATGCATTATCTGTATCCATTATATTCTCTGTTATGTCGTTGACATTGGAAATAACAGGTTTAACTGGAAATTGTAAGAATGCATTGCACGTTTTCTGAATTAAATGGATAACTATATATAGTTGTGTTTCATAATTGAATGTAACGGGTGAATAACTGTTCGGTTTTTTGCCAGAAGAGGCAGCAATCGAATGGGGTTTCTTCAAGGTGGGAAATCATGTAATGGCTTCTTTGTGACAGATTTTTACTTACTATAGAATGTGTCAAAGCCCATAATAGTTTACAGTTAAAGATGAATGTAACAAGCATTGGTGTAAGTGTGGGTATTACAGAATGACCGCGAAACTGAGTAAACAACATCTATGTTCCTTCTATTGCTTTTTGCCTACTTAGTACCACGGGTAACCGTTTCAGTAGTCCACCCATGGCCCCAGTAGACTTCGGCCCTGTTGGGCCCCTATGGTTTTTGCTGACCTCTCTTACCGGACTGCGAGCTACCCATTGCTCGCCGTCCGTAAGCCCACACTGTGGCTGGGATTCGAGGTCAAGATCCCGGCGGCTGGGGCATGAGGGCCGTACCCTCACGCATGCTGCTACCTCCTTCGCTAGCATTACTGCTTCACAGAAGGAGGCGCCACGCGACCCTGCGTATTGACCCCTAAGTATAAGCACAATATTTACGAAGGAAAATGTGAAAAACTAATTCCAGTGCCAGTGTGGAACCTCTGCACAGGACATGCGTCACCTGCTATGCTGCCCATTCTGTATAACCTGTAGTTTTTAGGATCTATACGAGGCCAACAATAAAGCTGTACAGGTTTCCAAATATTGGTCAGAAAATATATAGTTTGAGAGCATCAACACGAAAAGAAAAAGAAGCACATGGTAGTGGTGAAATCAGGTTGTTGGATCTTACATATCTTCAAACTAAGTAAATTATACAAAGTGAAGTGCTTACCTAGGTTTGAACCCACGACAAATCATCTGTAAGTCAGACACATCACCACTTAGCCACCAATGCTCTTGAAGATTAATGACAATGATGCGATATTATAAATGTTTTGCATTTGAAACAATCAGACTGGAATCAATCAACTGTTTCCATTTATAAGATTTATTGCTGTGTTTTTGCTCGCACCATGGATTTAAATTAAATGCTGGCGTTTCATCAATTTTACGCTGGTTTGAACAATAAACATACCTATATGTAAGTAGCTAGTAATGGTTTGACCACAAATAATTAAAATTGTCGTACCAAAGAGCTATGGAGAGGAGGGCATTGGTAAATGGGATTAAGTTAAGCGTCCACTGCGCCGAGATCAGGAATAAATAAATAAACTAACAAAATGTTAGTAACAAACGGGACTATTTACTAACACAAGTTTAGTACAAAGTCCCGTAATGGGTTACAAAACAATCTCTTAAAACCCTAGAAAAACACTGAAGTACTTAGATGAAGTTTTCACAGAGACTCCTTGAAGATATATTACAGTCGTTTAACAAACACAAGTACCAATATAAGTTTTCGTAATGGTTTGTTTTGGCTCGAACAAGAAAAGTTTCGAAGTGAAACGTCGCCATATATCATAGTATGACGACATACCAAGGTTTTATTTTAGTTACTAATTATATTTCCATTATATGATAACCTAAAATGGTCCTTATAGTATGGAAAACATCGTGAGGAAATCGGCACGTCCTAGAACCAAAAATTCGAAGACATGTGGCATTCATGGGCAACCCTAGTGACAGGTCGTGAAAAAACGACCTCTTAGACGAATTATCTTTAAAAATTAATTAATTAAGTATATTTTGTGTAAATTCTATTATAAAATTTAGAATCTTAGTGTAAAGTGCGACACACAGTGTTTGTACCGTGTTTGGTCGTGATATTTCATCAATAAATTCGCTTCGTCGACCGGCTGTCAAAATTTGAATTGTTTGGATTGCAGATTTGAATTCATCAAACCCGGGGAGTACTTTGTTTTATTTTATAGCTTATTAAAATTATATTTACACACTATTCAACACCTGTTAACTCTGCTCAGGGTTCTGAGCTACGTCCAGAACACATTGGCACCGTTTATGTCTCCTTTTACTTGACAAACTGTGGAAGTAAAATCGACGACTAAAACATAAGCCCCAGACAAAACATACACTACATTACTTACTTCACATTATTTTAGTATTTTCAATCTGCTTTACCTTAACTTCCTAGATTAATAACTGTCTCCATTATCAAATTAATGTTACCTCTAATTAATTTTATAATTCAACATTCTTCGCACTAATTAGATAGCAAATCTAACAATATTGGCTTAGCAATAATAGTCTGTCGAATTAATCAATCAATAAATAAGTAGTTTTTTTTTCCTTTTTATTATCTCTTTAATTTTTTATTTTTTTTATTTTATTTTCTTCTACCTACACTACTAGTTAATATTATAAATTCTAAATTTCAATCTTCTTTTTTGTTTCTTTATTTCTTTTTATATAACTATCTCAAGTTCTTAACTCAATAAGCATCTCATCAAATACTTATCCGTTTATTGTAACATTCCAGGAGCCACCCGGGGAAGTTTTTAATATGATGACCCGTGGAGCCACAGTTCGTGACATGCAAGTAAAACTGAGTGCAGCACTGAAGGAGCTGGAGGTTTCAAGAAAGACTTGCAATGACCTGCTGCAGGAAAGAGAGGAGAGTGAGGTGGAAGTTGGGAAGTTAATAGACAAAAACACTCAACTCAAGAGACAGCTTGTAGAGCTGCACACCCAGCATATGGACATACTTGAGCAGCATGACCATCTCCGTCAACTTGTGTCCGAGTTTCAGGAATGCAGAGACACTCATGACCAGGCACTGAGTCGTATATCAGGCCTTGAAGCGGAATTATGCAAGGCTCGCAACACAATTTCTGCTGTAGATACTTTGAAAGCTAGTGAACAGGTTACCAACACCAATAACCTCTTCGACAAGCTGGTGGGTTGTGCAGCTGGACTGGAGTGTGTGAAACCTACTGTTATCATAGACTTAACCAGGGATGATACCATAACTAAAGGTCCAATTCTAAGTAGTCATAATAAAATTAAGAAGTATATTAAAATCACCAAAAACATTAAAAAGTACAAGAAACTCTTAAAGACACAGAATGTTTATAAATGTAATATAAATCTTAGAAAGCAGCGTAATAACTTACATAAGCAATTAAATGAATGTAATTATAATTTGGAAAAAAGCAAAATCTTGTATGATATTGATATACAGAACCTTCAAAGGGAATTATTGAGTAGGGAAAATACTATAAAGGAAATATTTTGTAAATATGAGTCTTGCCAACAAATGTTGAGTGAGCGCATGCAGGAGGCTTGTGAGTTGGTGGACTTGGTGAAGTTCAACGCAGAGAGGTACGAGTCACTGACTAACAATATCACTTGTAGTTGTGCTCTCGCTCCGCCACCTCCCATGTCTCAGTATGAAATTCCTATGCCTTCCAATGTTGTACATAATAATCATTCAGAATCCATAAACCCTTGTCAAAGTAACATTTTGGTATATTCAGATAGATTAGGGACAGGTTTTGGGTCTTTGTTAAATAACCGTTGCAAACATACCATTATGAGTCATTGTTACCATAACCTGCATTTTAACGAGCTTGTTCATAAAATAAAAAATACACAAATGAATGAGCAGACCACAGTGGTACTTTTGATTGGAAATAGTCTTAGTTTAACTAAAAGGGACTTAGTTAGTGGTATTGAAACCCTGCTGAAACTGAAATTAGGAAAATTAATTTTGTGTGCATTGCCTTATTCCAACAGTTTATGTGAACATGATAACAATTACATTTATAGCCTAAATAACTTGATGCACATTTTGTCATGTCGTCATAGTGACCGTATATTATATTTTGACACTAACAATTTTGTTATAGATTTTATTTTGATTCGGGAACATACAAGTATGTTTCTTCCCAAAAAAAGTCGACATTTGTTGGCTACTTTGTTAGCATACAATATACACGCAGTTATTGATGATTTAACTGAGATTAGGTTAAGTGACGAATCAGTATTATCTAGTATACCTAATAATACTGATATAGACTCTTTAAACTTTTAGGAACGACAAAAGGGAAGCCTATTAATAACATTTTACTATACCATCAGAATATTAATCGCTTCTCTTATGGGGTATATCCGTTAAGGTTCTTGGAGATATTATTGATACAATTGCTCCTGTCCTAACAGGCATATTTAATCAATGTCTAGACAGCGGTACATTCCCTGATTTAATGAAACATAGTAAAGTAGTACCAATTTTCAAATCAGGTAGTAAGAGTGATCCCTCTAATTATAGACCAATATCTGTGCTTCCAGCATTGAGTAAAATCTATGAAAAAATCATGCTCGACCAGATGTTGTCTCACTTTAATTCAAATAGGATTTTGCATAGTCATCAGTTTGGCTTCACGAAAGGAAGGTCAACGACGGATGCAGGAGTGAAACTAATCAGTCACATTTTAGAATCCTGGGAGAAGTCCCAGGATGCTATTGGCATATTCTGTGACCTCTCAAAAGCATTTGACTGTGTTGACCATAATACTCTGATCTGTAAATTACATCACTACGGAATTCGTGGACGAGCTGCTGATCTTGTTTTTTCCTATTTATCTTACAGGCAGCAAAAAGTATCCATAAATGGGGTGACGTCCTCGGGGTCTTTAGTAAGGATGGGCGTGCCCCAGGGTTCAATTCTTGGCCCTTTCCTTTTTCTAGTTTATATTAATGACCTTCCTTACATGATGGCTAATTTATCAGATATAATTCTATTTGCTGACGACACTTCCCTTATTTTTAAAGTGGATAGAAAAGATGCGGATGTCTTGCGCGTTAACGAAAGTCTGGCTGTTCTTTCGAAATGGTTCGCTGCTAATAATCTTTTACTAAATGCAAATAAAACTAAATGTATAAAGTTTTCATTACCGAATGTCCCTCAAGTTGGCATCAATCTAATTCTTGATAGCAAAAAACTTGATGTAATTACAGAAACTGTGTTCTTAGGTATAACTGTCGATTCCAAACTGCAGTGGGGTGCTCATATTAGAACTCTCTCAGGTAGATTAAGCTCAGCGGCATATGCAGTAAGAAAAATAAGGCAGTTGACAGATGTCGCCACAGCTAGGTTAGTTTACTATGCCTATTTCCACAGTATTATGTCTTATGGCATTTTACTGTGGGGATCTGCAGCTGATGTAGACTCGATTTTCGTATTGCAAAAGAGAGCAATCAGGGCTATTTATAAAATGGGTCCTCGCGAGTCCCTCAGAAATAAATTCAAAGAAATAGATATATTGACACTGCCTTCTCTTTATATCTTAGAAAGTATTTTGTATGTACGTAAAAACCTAGGACTTTTCAAAATTAGAAGCGATTTCCATAACATAAATACTCGTAGTAAACACGAAATTATATTGCCCAAATGGAGATTAGCCAAGACCAGTAAGTCATTTTTAGTAAATAGCATACGCTTTTATAACAAGCTACCAAAAGCGGTGACTGAACTTAGCGAAGGAAAGTTCAAAACCCATATTAAGCGTGTCTTAACCAAAAAAGCATATTACAAGGTTAAAGACTATGTCGAAGACACGCTTGTTTGGCAATGACTGCCTCTGCACTTGTGGCCCCCTGGTAACTTATAATATTATGCGAATGTATCTATTAACTGCTCCATCTTTGTTGTAACATATTTTTTTTTCTCTCTAACACATTGCTTTTGCAATTTTTTATATTATCTGACTCCAACCACATTAAATTCGTTAGTTTTTCTTTTTTTTTTGGTTGTTAACGTCTCATTTACTGACAGTTGTAATTATTATTATTTTTTCTACCTTTTTTTTATATAGCCTCTTTTTATTATGTAAATGGAAGAACACTGTAGACTCCACGAATTCTTAGATTACTTCATATTTTGACTCACTTTTTTTTAAATGATTATTTTTATTGTGCTTTTGAGTACAATATAGACCGGTTTACACTGTTCTTAAATAATACCTTTTAATACTGTTATATGGAAATATTGTAAGTACAACCATTTTTTTTAAAAAGAGTAACCATGGAGTTTCTTGCCGGTTCTTCTCCATAGGAAACGACCAATTTCGAACCGTGCACTAGCTTCTGACGTTTTATAAGTGCCCATGTAGGCCTATGTGAAATAAAAAACTTTTGACTTTGACTTGACTTTGACTTTGATTCACCAACCCGCACTGGGCACGCGTGGTGGATTACGGCCCATTCCCTCTCCTGGAGAGGAGGCCTAAGTCCCAACAGTGGGAACATTAAAAAAGGCTGATGATAACCTTGAAAGAACAGCTTTTAGGGTTCCATACCTAATCATCATCTTCCTGCCCTTGTCCCATCTTATTTGGGGTCGGCGCAACACGTTTTTTTCTACCATTCTGCCCTGTCACTTTAAGGGTTCCACACATAACTGTCCACGCACACGGACCACAAAAAAATGCCCATTCAAGCTTCTCTTTCAGGTGGCCTTTTTTGTGGCTCGTGTGCGACGGTGCTACCACAAAAAAACGCTTGAAGCGGCTTTAAGCTTCTCCGGACACAAGAGGTGTCGCGTTTCAGCTGTTTTATGTGGCCGCTTCTAGCGTATTTTTTTTTTGTGGCGGCGTTTTTTTGAAGCCCGTGTGCTACGCTTAGTCGGCAAAAACGGTACCCTTATAGTATCATGGTGATGTCTGACTGTCGCTTTAGATCCTTTTTCTCTGGAACGCGTGTGGATATAAAGCTGTAATTAATATTGAATATTCGATCGGTTACCCCAAGTAGCAGAAGAAACCAAAATTCTAATTCAATGCCATCTAAAGATAAGGTCGCCTATTCTGACACTCACTACGACTACGACATCAAAACCTATAGGGTACTTCCTATCGACCTAGGCTTCCAAAATCTGGCATGGAGCAAAGTCTTATAGCACAAGAAAGGAAATAATTTGGAAACTGTCATAATATCATCATCAAACCCTTTCTATTCTGGCTCGAACTAGTAATATATGGAGTGGACAATAACGATAGCTTTACATCTGTTACATTTTTTCTGAAAGTACATTTTTTTTTATCGAAACCAACATTCGTTTCGATAAAAAATATTGGATAGTTTTACTTTTCTTGATAGAGAAACAAGAAAATATCAGTCGTATTAACAGAAGTGGCCAGTGGCTTACGTGGTGTTTTTTTTTTTTTGAATCCGTGTAGATTTTTCGACTCTTTTCCTTTTGAACCTTTTAAATTACGAGTATTTATAAAACCCCTTCTCTCTTTACACTTGCCCCGTCCTTGCCCGTTTATTTATACTGCGTACATCGAAAGACTGGAGCAATTTGCCTGCGGCGGTCTTCCCGTCCGATTATACTTAAGATGTCTTCAAGGCTAGCGTGAATAGGCTCTTAATAAACTAGTGCGCCTTACCATTAACGATTGCATCACTGCTTACCATCAGGTGGGGTCGCAGTCAAGCACTGGTTTATTATTTAAAAAGAGAGTTCACTGCGTTGCTGCCAGTAACTGCCATTTCTTAGAGAATGTGATCATTATTTTCATCTTTCAATTCTTGTATCAATCAAATTATTTCAGATTGCTATCTAAAAAAGTGTTTTTTTTTTTCTTTTGGTCAAATAATAAATTCTATATTATCCTTTCACAGCTTTATATCGCATCCATACATTGTTAATGTATGAATTGGAAAACAAATTGCAACTTATTATTTTTTTATTGTTTGTATACTGAAGTTTTTTATAAGTGATGCTAATATTGATTACTTTATTTATTATTTGTGTCAGAAATCTGTTCATCATTTCAGCCGAAAGACGTCCACTGTTGGACATATGCCTCCCTCAAGCGTCGCCACAACGACCGGTCCTGTGCGTCACGCATCTATCGGATTCCCGGAACCTCCGACCGACATTCTCTATCAGTCAACCTAGGGCGGTGAAGAGGCAATATAAAACACGCATAAAAAATGTTATTTAAAAAATAAGGGTAAAAATATATACGTACAGTTAAAATAAACATACAATATATATTTATCCCGTAAATCAAAGCCGTCCCCTGAAAAAAAAAACTGTGCAAGTGCGAAATGGACTGAATACTTTTTTCAGATGGTTTCCTATACCTGTGCTATAAGACCTTGCTTTGTGCCAAATTTCAAGATTCAGGGTAAACGGGAAGTACCTTGTGAATTTCGATCTTTGAGAGTATCAAAATATACGTTTTTTTTGCGACATAAACGGCCGTATCTTTTTTATTCGTTAACTTAGAAGTTTGAGTTTTTCTCAGCTTGAAGGGACCACAGACCTAATTATATGGTTTTAATTTCAACGCGATACCTCGACTCGTTCTCGAGATAAAGTTTCTGGACAGACAGACAAACGGACGGAACAAAGTGGTCCTATAAGGGTTCCGTATTTTCCTTTTGAGGTACGAAACCCTAAAAAGAACATCTAATCTGGCGTCCACCTGCTTTTGGCTTTCACATACCGCATGCTACTTTTTCAGCCAGTTTTGCATTTACGTTTTATCAATCCTTGTTAAACTTAGGACAAAAATCGATAGAAACTAAATGGATGCAATAATAATTATAATACTGAAAAGTTCAAGAAGAAATCTCAGCGCAGGTGACGCGCTGCTGTAGCGTGTATATTCACAGCCGTATAATTATACAATACTAGCTTTTTCCGCGGCTTAGCCCGCGTACATAAAATAGAGCCTATGACAATCAGGAATAAAGCAGCTTTCTATTGGTAAATAAAAATTACCAATCGGCTCAGTATTTCTAGAGATTACCTCCTACAAAAAAAAAACTTTACCACTTTATAATATTATAATACACTGTTGTAACATCACTAGTTAGTAATGACTAAATGTCGCAACCTTAACTATTACGAGTATCATTGGATGATTTCCCACTTCAAACAAAAAAAAAACACTGTGACTCTACTGCTGTCTAGTAGTTTTTAGATAAATTTAAAATAAAAATGTCTTTTATGTAAATTAAACTCTCTCCCTTTAGTGCTGTATCATTTGTTTTAATCAAGATATTTAGAAGGATCTCTTACATTTATTTTGTTCGTTAAATCAACAGGTTTTATCGTAGTCTCCAAGCAACAGGTATAATGCCAAGATCAAGATGTTTTTGTCAAGATTATCCTTGGTTTTATTGTCCTATTTCTTCCTTGGAAAAAAAAGCTAAACTTATTACAATAAAGTAGTGAAACTGTTTAGTTGTTACCTATATGTTTTAAAACCGGCCAAGTGCGAGTCAGACTCGCCCATGAAGGGTTCCGTAGCAGCAAGTAACATAACATAAAAGTTCTTGTAGTTCTACAACGAACTACAAGAACTTTTATGTTATGTTACTTTGATCGATGTTTTAGTGTGTATTTTTTTTTAGATTTATGACGTAAAACGTAAAAAAAACTACTTACTAGATCTCGTTCAAACCAATTTTTGTTGGCGGTTTGCATGGTAATTGACATCATATTTTTTTTTTAGTTTAATTAATCTCTTATTTTAGAAGTTACAGGGGCGGGGACACTCATTTTACCACTTTGGAAGTGTCTCTCGCGCAAACTATTCAGTATAGAAAAAAATGATATTAGAAACCTCAATATCATTTTTGAAGACCTATCCATAGATGCCCCACACGTATGGGTTTGATGAAAAACAAATTTTTGAGTTTCAGTTCTACGTATGAGGACCCCCAAAATTTATTGTTATTTTCTATTTTTATGTGAAAATCTTAATGCGGTTTACAGAATACATCTACTCACTAAGTTTCATCAGTATAGCTCTAATAGTTTCGGAAAAAAATGGCTGTGACATACGGACGAACAGACAGACAGAGATGACGAATCTATAAGGGATCCGTTTTTTGCCATTTGGCTACGGTACCCTAAAAAGGTAAGAATTACTGAACCGTTTATAAAAAAAAATCTTAAAAATGCAGGATTCCTTTCGGAAGCTGTGGTTGAATCTAATCTCTATATAATTAAATAAAAGGAGAAACTGACTACTTTAATGTTAATCAATCAGTATCAAGGCACGATTAAAACTATCAGGACTTCGAGCGTGAATTTTTGCACAAATTTTCCTTTTGTGACGTAAGCGAGCTTAGTGCGAGAGGATTTTAAAAAATTCACCCCCTAAACGGATAAAACGCTAGTCCAACATTTGAATATAGAATCCTACCTTCATACGGGCGTAGCCGCTGGCAGAAGTTAGTTTATTGATACAAATTTTATGACCAACTTTGCCACACCCAAGTAAGTCACAAACATTGACCCAATGTACTATCCCATTCTAACCTTGAACTCCACCGTTGGATCATAAAACTCTGTCACTTACTAACTCAACATACACATATAAAATATTTATATACTCAGGATGAGTATCTACAGGACTTATCCCTGTTCCCATGTCATAAAACTAATGGAAAAACTTGCCTATAGTTGTGTCGTTTTGCCATGACTACACTGCTGTGTTCAAGTATTACGTCAGCAGAGTTTTTGCCAATATTAACCCCTCTCTTCCCCTCGTCTGGAAAAGTAAGCAAAGCTCTCACCAACCCCATGCTTTCATAAACATTCATGCATTTCTCAAGGTGTTGGTTCCATTATAGGCTTGAAATAAAGCCCAAAAAATATCCAAAGTTCATTAAAAATTTTGACTTTATTACCTCAGTCTATGACACACAAATCCATGACTCTGACATTGGATATTTGCTGCTTAATGATGGGTGTCTAACTATAAATATAACTTTCTTGTAATTTCAGAACATCGACATAAGCTTCTTAAAAATTAATAAAATTAATATATTATATATATGTATATATACGTATATATTTGTATATATATATATATAAATTCTTTTTAGTTTATGCGAAACCCGAAACAGGTGTCTAGTATTTTTATATAATGAATCTGTGTACAAAATTTCATAACTGTATCATGAAAACTGTAACATAAAAGTTAGAAGCTTGTTATGTTAGCAAAAATACATAGTCATCGAGCCATTCAGGTAACTGAGGGGTTGTTTTGCACTTGCACCCAGCAGTTTGCAGGCTCGTATTGCCCGCTATAACCTGCCGTGACCTTTGTTGTATTTAGTATCGGTTGTGTGTATACTTGTGGGTACACACACTCCACAGTAATCAGTTAAAATTCTCTATTGATCTAAAGACTATTTTTTTTCTACTTCCTAGATAACTGAATAAAATCACTGGTTAGTTCCCTTAATTTAAATGTTAATCAACGCTGCTTTTTTGTAAGTTACTCAAAATATCATATACAGTCAATACAATTTGTGGACGGCTATTGCTCTTGCCCTAAAATCTCATCGTAAGAACCCAAGAATATACCCCCAATAAAATATAATCTGTATACCATTTCCCATGTTAAAAATCACAACAAAGTAATGCCGATTCAAGTGTCCTAGACATACTATTATTTTTAGAGCATTTAATTAAAAGCTTGTTATTGCAAGGTTTTGTAATTTTAATTACAATATTATAATATATTTAGTAATAATATAATATAATATTCCACGACTATCACACAGCGCCGTCTGGTCCCAAGCTAAGCAGAGCTTGTGTTATGGGTACTAGACAACTGATAAACATACTTATATATTTCTAAATACATACATATTATAGATAATTACACCCAGACACAGAACAAATGATCGTGCTCATCACACAAACATTTGTCCTGTGTGGGAATCGAACCCACGACCTCCGGCATAGCAGTCAGGGTCACTAACCACTAGACCAACAGGCCTGTCAAAGTACAGGCGTGTCAAATAGTAAAATGTAGGCAGGTCACTGACCGCTATTACCAAGCTAAAATGAAACAACTATAGTGTCTAAATATTTGTTTATTATTATAAAACAGGTTACTTCAAAGTTAAATGGTTTTGTATTGTTGTTGTTCGTAGGCTTCTAATGGCTTTCAAATGAATGTTGATAATTCTTGTTTCAGTTTATGATGAAAAATGGATCTAGTAACTTTTGGGTGTTGTAGTTTGTGGCCGAGTCTTAATTTGATAGTGGAAACAAACTAAATTATGACATGTAATGTGTTTTAACCTACACTAATATATAATAAAGAGGTAAATTTTGTTTTTTTTTTGTGTTTTTTTGTTTGTAGGGGTAATCTCTGAAAGTACTGGTCCGATTGCTAAAATTTTTTCACCGACGGAAAGCTGCTTTATTCCTGAGTGACATAAGCTATATTTTATGTTCGCGGGCGAAGCCGCGGTCTATAGTAGCGTATAAATTCGTGTTATAAAGATTTTATGATAGTATATAGTAAAGGTTCCATCATTATTTCAGCCAAAAGACATCCACTGTTGGACATAGGCCTCCCTCAAGAGTAGCCACAATGAACGGTATTGAGCGACTCGCGTCCATCGGATTCCTGCAACCTTTACATGTCATGAGTCCACCTTGTAGGAGGTCTTCCAAAGCTACGCCTTCTGGTATGTGGTCGCCACTCTAGAACCTTTCGGCCCCAACTAGATTTTCAGTAAAAATCACTGAAAATCTGCTATTTTAAGTGAAATTTGGTCCTTCATAATGTACTCATAAATTAAAAATAAAATAAAAATAAATTATAACTATTTAATCCTTGCACATTTAATCGATATCCTGAATGACCAAAATATTAAAAAAAAAAAAACAAGTTTTGTAAAATATTCGAGTAAATGAAAGAATTACCTAATGCCAACCGATTTTTCAGGTGTTACTTTTCATTGCGTTGAATGAAATAACAAGCTTTTGAACCATTCTCACGTTGATGTTAGACGTGAGGATGGGCCCTCTTAACTAATTATTACCTACATACACCAAACAAGGCATAATTGACACACGATGAACAATGATGGACAACGATATTGTATACAATAGCAACAAGATATCCATTACAGTGATGATTAATCTGTCACCGAGATTGGCCAGTAAGTGGCTAATCAATTGCCATTGTATACCACAGACGATTGAGTCTAGTAAATGTAGAGTGATTGGTGTTATACTCGTACTGCCGCCTAGGCGGGTACGAGTATTGTGTCCATTTAATTTCGGCCAGATGTTCAAGGAACTATAAGCCTTAACAGAGTTTTTATTCATTTAAGTCGGAAATAGAAGAAAAATAGTGTATAGATCGATAGAGAATATTTTAATGATTACTGAGCTTAAAAAGTTTATTTATTATGTTGTTTTATTTTATTCCAGAACTGTCACATAACGCCATCTAATCCCAAACTAAGCAAAATAAAAGTATATAATAAGCAGTAAAAGTCCTAGATAACTGTACACATATATTTATAGATAAATTACACGCAGAAACAGAATAAATGATCGTGCTCATGACACAAACATTTGTCTTGGATGTGAATCGAACCCATGACCTCCGGCATAGCAGTAAGGGCCGCTAACCACTAGATTAACAATCCCGTTTTACCTTTCCCTAAAAATCTAAAGTTGTTTTCGCGATATTGATTTTCTCTTCGGCTGACTAAAGGAACTATCCGTTGCTATGACAATATTAAACAATGCCTTTTTAATAATATATCGCGCTACCGCGACTGGAAAAGATGCAATAAAATATTTTCAAAGAAGTTCAGACTTATATTAAATTCCTGCTTTATGTGATGCATATTTGCATAGATACGATACGGCGTACCGTTCTGCAATAATACGCCGCGTACCGTTACGTACCAATTATGATGCTTATGACACGCCATATAGTTCCGTGCATAATGCCAGCCATACACGGTCAAACCTACAGGTTTGATCAAACATGTAGCGTCATACCGATTGGACGACAGGTTTGACCGTGTATGGCTGGCATAAGTGTCGCGCTACATAGTCTACATACCACAGCCACAAACGCCGCCACGAGAAGCAAGAAGCGGCCACAAAAGAAGCTGTAACGCGCGACAGCCACATGTGGCCGGTGGCTGCTCCTTTTTTAACCCATACGCACAGTATCATAATGGACTCTGACGAAGAAGGTTTAAGTGACTTGTGAGAGCGTTTTGTATCAGCGTTTAGTGGCCAGTACTGGTCACAAAAAGCGTGCAGCGGCGATTTGTAGCATGTAGCGGCCACCAACGTCAACCGTAAGCGGTGAATTTTTATAAAATATATAATACATACAGGAAATATGCCGGTGGCGGCTTTTTGTGATACTAAAGTAAGGGTCGTACACACGGTCCACTGCCCGTGTGTTGCGGCCGTTATGCCTTGATTACACTTACCGAGTAAATGGGCGAGACAGCTAAAATATTGCTCGGCCAAGACAGTGATGTAAGCGAGTTGTAGAGATAAGCGCTCGGCCGAGCACTCGGCGCATTGTTCATACGTACCGAGTATTCGGCCGAGAGCACTGTCTCGCCCGTTTACTCGGTACGTGTGATCAAGGCATTAGTTTCATCATTGACTGCGAGATTGTTCAAAAAAAATGCCATGGCTCTGGAACGCAAATGGGACTGAAAGAACACGAGTGGGTTTAAATCAGTAAAAGTCTGTCATTTCCTGTCGCTCTACTCAGAGTTGGAGGAATTATTTGATGGTTTTCCACCTTGAAAAAAATTTTAAGGGCCCAGCAGGGTCGAAGCCTACTGGGGCCGTAGGTTAAGTGAAAATGAACTCCAGGGCTCTGGAACGCAAAGCAAAGAAGGAACAAACGAGTTGGTTTTAGTCAGTAAAAGTCTGACACGCCCTCCCGGTCCACCCAAGGGCGGGAGTGCTCGCAAAGGAGGAGGCCGACCGCATCAGGCAACAGCGCTCTCGCCGCCGCCGGTATTCCGATCCCGATTTCCAGCCATCGTAGGCGCGGGCTTGCAGACAGTGAGCAATGGGTAGCTCGCTGTCCGACCGTCCGGTAACAGTCCAGACCAAGCCCATGTCGTCGATGGCGCGCACTGTTCCCGCGCGCCTCAAGGAGTTGTCAGCAACAGCAGGGGCCCAGCCGGGTCGAAGCCTACTGGGGCCAGGGTTATCCGAAAGGGAACTCGAGCCCCGGTATGAAGGCTTGAAGGAACGGGGTGGGTTTTTTAGTCAGTAAGAGTCTGACACTATCTCCCGCTCCGCCCAAGAGCGGGGGTTGTCATTGGATGATTTTCCCAACCAAAAAAAAAACCCAAGGGTGGGAGATGTCATTAGATGATTTCCTACCTAAAAATAAAACCTCGCAAAAATTGGAGTCTCATCACGGAAACTAAAGGAATATAATTAATGAGTTTATCATCATCATCATCATCATAATTTGAGCCGAAAGACATTTTGACTGGCCTGTTGGTCTAGTGGTTAGTGGCCTTAACTGCTATGCCGGAAATCGTGGGTTTGATTTCTACCCAGGACAATTTATGTTTGTGCGATGACCACGATAATTTTTTCAGTGTCTGAGCGTAATTTATCTTGTACTTCGAAATATAAGTACGTTTATCAGCTGTTTAGTACTCATAATACAAGCTCTGCTTAGCTTGAGACTAGACGGCGTTTTTATTTAGTTCTGGAAATAATTATTATGTTATTTATAAAGTCATCTAAATACATAGTTACATGTGTCGACACGTAACTTCCATATTACGAACATATTACCCTAATGAACATGACACAACAAGTCCTAATTCGTAACAAAACATGAAAACCGTCCTCATCCTACTCATAACCCACAAAAATAATTATTTCATACAAAATTGCCCTTGACATTACTATACTGTATTTTGATACAAAACGGACTAAAAACATTACAGTTCACGGGTCATTTATCGTCCACTCCAGTGTATAAACATTATGTTCCATGGTTATATTTTTAATGGAAACATTTGCGCTGAAAATTCTATAAATTCAAAGCTTTTAAGTTCTGTCTGTCAAGGATTTTGTTTCGACATTATCTTTGAACATTATGGTGTTTCCACGTTATAAAGACAGTTAGGAATATTGTGGTATCATAGAGATTTAGATAGTCTGAAATGCCATGGCCGAAATACGTCCTCAACTTTCATAGGAAAGAAAAGAAATTCATTTCATTTAGCGGAAAAGACGCAAGCTTAGATTAACTTATAGTTTACCAACATTTTCCATGAAAAAATATATAAATACTTCACGTCCGCCGAAAACGGACGAAAGTTGTAAAAAAAAAAACAGTATAAAATAATCTATTATTAATGTTAAAGTAACTCTGCCTACCGGTCTATCTATATGTTACGCTTTCACAGTTAAACTACTGAACTGATTTTGATGAAATTTGTTACGTAGGAAGCTTCAACTCTACAGATGGACCCAGGCTAATTTTTATTCGGCTTTGTATTTGACTTCGCTTCTGCAATAACCAACATTCACGCGAACGAGGCCGCTGGCAGAAGCTAATAAGTAAACGAAAAACCAAGAACAGTATGTCGTAGAACAAAAAAAAAAAAGCAATTTTACTTGTTACGACAGTTCTGCTGTGATCCTATGAGGAGTTCCGTCGAAGTTCCTCATGAAATCATAACAATATTTCTATGGGACCAATTTGGAAGCATAACCTATTAATAAAAAAAATAATTTTTAACATACATTGAAAAAATACATTCAGCCGAACATAGAACTTCCTTCTTCTTGAAGTCGGTTAAAAACATCGATGTTAAAAACGGAAACCTATTCCCGAATAATGTACTAAACAAACTAGTAACTTTACTGTCCAAACTTCCCTAAACTATATTCCGGCTTTCTATTCACTCACTGAGGGTTATTAAGCGTCCTAGCAACCCACCATTTAGCACTAATTAAATAACAATGGAACAAAATTTAGGGCCGGTTTGAAAAACGGTGAACATTTGGCCGCAAACGTTAGTATTTAAGCGATTTTAAACCCTATTAGCGTATTCATTAATTTGTTTATCCCGTATTCAATTTCGGACTTGAAAAGGCAAAGCGTTTGACAGATTAGGACATTAGGACGCCTCTTTAGATAAGCTGTCTGGAAATTATCTGTTCGTATCTGGGGCAAAGGGTCTTTGAACTTTAGATGATTAATAATATTACATTTTTCCTGCTAAGGTCTTGCCGTACGATTATAATTTACGTGCCTTCAAGGCTAGAGGGAATAGGCTCTTAATAAACTAGTGCGCCTCACCATCAACCACTGGAGGTAACAGTCCTTGCACTCATGCACGATTTGCACGTGGAGTGCAACGCCGGTGTGAAACTCCGCTGCCGCGACAAGTCACGGTATGGCAGACAGAGTTCCGGCGAGATCTCGTGGCAAAATGGCGACAGCGACTGTGCAACCCAGTGCTGGGAACGCCGTAATCGCGGCGGTAAGTCCCCTCTTTGCATGACGCAGGTCCTCACCGGACATGGAAAGTTCAGGCTGAAGAAACGCCCGGGTGTCACCATTGTGTGAACCGTCCGGAGGGCACGGTGGAGCGCACGGTAGAGGTGTTCCCCGCTTGGGCAAAACACCACCGTGCCCTCGTGGAGGCAATCGGCGACAACAACCTATCGCGCCGGGCCCTGGTTCAGGCTTATGGTCCGGAGCGAGGAGGAATGGCAGGCGGTCGCTTCCTTTTGCGAAGCAGTAATGCTAGCGGAGGAGGATGCGGCACGCGTGAGGGAAAGAAGGTCCTCACGCCCTAACTGCTGAAATTCCGACCCCGACTACCAGCCATGGTAGACGCGGGCTTGCGGACGTCGAGCAATGGGTAGCCCGCCGACCGGCCGTCCGGTAATCAACCGGACCGAGCGCAGCGCTCCTCAAAGAGATGTCAGCTAACCGTAGGGACCCAGCAGGACCAAAGACCGCTAGCTAGGACCGCAGAGAATTTATGAAAAGGAAACCCGTAGTCCAAGTACACAAAGGGCAACTGAAGGACACAGGTGTGGTTTTAGTCAGTAAAAGTCTGACTCGCCCTCTCGCTTCAACCAGAGTGCGAAGAGCAATCAGTTGATGAAATAAAACCTCATCATATCATCGGACACATGACTTCTCTAAAAACCTCTTACAATCACAAAAATCGACCTTTTTATTTTCATCAATTAAATTTTCATGTAAATTTATTACAGAATTATACAAACGATTCTGCTCTTTCGATATTTTACTTATTAAAAAAGGAAACATGAGTTATAATGAAAAAGAGACATAATGAAAAACTCTCAAATTACCATAATAATTATGACAGACAGTCTTGATCCATTAACTTTGAAAGCAAGTACTTTCACATAATTGTACTTCTACATTAAAAGTAGAATTAAGGAACTCTTCAGCAAGATTCTAATGCCTTCAGTATGTTTTTATAAGAAAAATAATATTCGCTTTCACGCACACGAAAAGATATGGAAAGATACTAATCTTTGTGAAAGAAATATTTCTTTCGGGCGGATGTTTTTGTGTCTTTTTTCCTAAATTTTGTGGAAGATTTTTGTTGGTTTCTTCGTCGATGTGGAAATTGATATTTCTCAAGGAGAATTGTTCCATATGTTTTTGAATAGAAATTTGTTTACTTTGACATATTGCAGCCATGCTCTTAAGTGATTCCCTTTTTTTATTATTCTCAGCTTAACCTTCAATAAAAATACTGTAGATTTTTTTTGTTATAACGGCTTGGCTAACGTTTGACCACTATCTCACCTGATGGAAAGCGATGATGTGGCCGAAGATGGAGCACTCTTGCCTAGAAGCAACCTATTCACCCTTGACTTAAAGGTCCCCAAGGTTATAGCTATCAGGAAACACAGACTCCGGCAGGGAATTCCACTCCTTAGCTGTACGCATAATGAAAGTGTTCCCAAAACACTTTGTACAAAAAAAAAACAATGTGGTGTGTAAATGCTAAATGATTTATTTATTTATACAAATATTGTGTAACGAAATCTCTATGATATACGTATTCTATCATAGTCTCAAAACCGAATTTCCAACCACGTACGTAATCAACCGTTAAAGCCTATAGTTTGATATTCAAAGCAAAATATACCTACACTAGCTTTTGCCCGCGGCTTCGCTCGTGTACATTAAATATTAGGAATTAAGCAGCTATCTATCAGTGAAAAAATGCTCGCCTTCATCATAAAAGGAAGCTTTGTGCAAAATATCATGTACCTAGTCCTAGTAGTTACGGCTATGCGTTTAAACGTCAGTCAGTTTCTCCTTTCATATCTATACATCTATACTCTATACATACAAATAAAATGGGAGTGTCTGTTTGTAATATGTCGCTTTTTACTACATGCTTATGAATATATATTCGGTACATACTGCAAAATAACATTTTTTTTAATTTTTGTCTGTCTGTCTGTTTGTTTTTGATTATTATAATGTAATGTAAATATGAATATACTATACATACGATACATACACCAAAATAACATTTTTTACAATTTCTGTCTGTCTGTCTGTCTGTTTGTTCCGGCTAATCCGGCGAACTTTTTTTGGCAGGTAACTGATGTAATAAGGAGTAACTTAGGCTACTTTTATTTTAGAAAAAATAAATTCAAAATCCTGTAGTCCACGCGAACGAAGTCGCGCGCACAGCTAGTTAGAAGATAAAATTTTTACTCCCAATTTATTACATTACTGTGTTAGTACTCATTTCCATCAGATCAAAGGTTAGGGTTATAACCCTCGATTAGATTGATTCTTTCGTATTTAGATCATCTCGAGTACATATAAAGTAAATAGAATATATTCGTATTATTTTCTGCGGTGTAAGTCGTAAAGTTCTCGTATTAAAACGGAGTGTAGAGTTTCTTCACATAGGGCAATGACCTACGATTTCTATGGAGAGAAACGACATGTGAAGTAGACTTGAACATAGATCATGTAATAGTCCTCGTAGCGACTTGATACCCCATTACTAATAACGTTCATGCGAGGGTTATGTATACTGATTAAAGAAAGAAAAAAAAGAAACAAAGGTAACAGGTTTTCCTATCTTAGAATATGTTGCGAAAGGGGATTGCCCATTTGAGGCCATGAGCGGACAATTGACTAGAGATTAATTTTGCCATACAAAATACGTATTTCCTTAGTTCCAAATGAGCGCCACTATAATAAACAGTAAGAGGTAAATAAAAAGTAACTTTATGGAAAAAAAAACAATAGTTTTATCATTGATAGTAATATTTGATATCCGTCTTTGGCCTGGAACACCATAGAGGCTGGGCAATCCCCTTTAAAAAAACAAACTTTCACCTTTATAATACAGTGATAATATTGTGTAATTTATTTCATCACCACTGCTTTCAAAACGGTGAAGGAAGACATCGTAAGGAAACGGGCATGTCTTAAAACCAAAAATTCGAAGATATGTGAATTTCACCAACCCGCTCTGGGCCCGCGTGGTGGATTACGGCCCATTCCCTCTCCTAGACAAGAGGCCTGAGTCCCAGCAGTGGGAACATTAAAAGGCTGATTATGCTTATGCTATAATACTGTGATAAAAATAATAATCTCTTCAGTTTTCATAATAATATTTTATTTAAAATCCAACTTTATCACAGGTTTCTTGGAAAAACACTTTTGTTTTTCCGTGAAAATCATGCGGCTAACGAAATCATGTAATGGAAGATTAATCAAAGTTAATCTATGTAAAATAGAACAAAAGGAGTTTTCCCGGAAGATACAATGTTTGACCTAAATATGAGCCATAAATTATGTATTTAGTGGTAAAGATTTCAAATAAATTACAAAATTAATCGTCCGTGATTTGGATCGTGTTACGGAAAATCTGATGAAGATTATTTGTTGTGTGGGTTTTAGGGTTTGGGTCCCGGAAAGTCTCGTGTCTCCAAGTCCCGGGACTTTTCTTAATTTTCGTGGTCTCAAGTCCCGAGACTTTCGGGTCGAGACTCGAGACGAGACAAGATTGTCGAAATTGTTATATAATCATTTTTAATTTTCAAATAATTGAAGGAGACCTTCCAACCTCTACCAGTACCTCTACCATGAATTTAAAGCAATAGTATTTGTTGGTACTCGATACCGACTACGTAAATATTTTGTATGGCAAATTTTACAGCGCCTCTAGCGGTCACTTACGGAACCAAAATTTGCCATACAAAATATTTACGTAGTCGGCATCGTATCGACAAATACTATTGTTTTAAACTCATGGTAGAGGTGCAGTGCGTGATTACCACTCTAGAACCTTTCGGCCCCATCTATCATCCATTCTACGAGCAATGTGCTCTGTCTCATAAGTGTAGCAAAAAAAATATTACATCTTTAGAAATGTGTCAGAAACATAATATGCCTCCTAGCCGATTCGCTACCTACAACACGACGTGACCTTGAAACGACGTAACAATAAATAACAAATTAAAAACGTTCCTTTTCAAAGTAACGTTATTGAAGAGCAAAAAGAAATCAATCCATTGAATAATTCCTTTAAAAATATATTCAATACACCTTTTTTTCTCAAATAATATCTCTTCGCACAATGATAGAGCCTTCTTTAACAGGTGGTCGTGTTTCCCATTAGCACCCTTGAAAGATTTGCTATACAAATCTGTTGCTAGTGTCTGACAGTGATGAATGTCTGTGAGGTTTTCAAATGATCGGAGTTCAAATAGAATGAGGACTTGTCTTCCTAGCCAATCCTACCCACTCTGGACCAAGGCCTGTACCAAGGCCCGGCGGAGCTGTGTGATAATTGGTTATTTGTCTACCTTTAGCTCGCTAGAGGTCATTTAATGAGCACCTACCTACCCTGTCCGGTCAGGACCGAGACCAAATTTGTGTTTTGTTTTCAATAAAAACCCAGATTACAGTGAATGTAAGCGAATTGTAGAGATAAGCGCTCGGCCGAGCACTCAGCTCTGTGTTTACACGTACCGAGTACACGGCGCTGTGTTTACACGTACCGAGTGCTTGGCCGAGAGCGCTGTCTCGTCCGTTTACTCGGTACGTGTGATCAAGGCATAAGGGAGTTGGGGCATCCCGACTCGGAAGTTATTTTAGAAGCGGTTGGCTGGTGAGCTAATGTACAACATTAGTTTTAGTGTATGTGAAACTAAGACACGTGTCTAGATTTTTGTGTAAAGAATCTATATACAAAATTTCATAGCTGCATCATGAAAAATCACTAAGTTATGAGTTTGTTACATCAGCAAAAATATATATTCACCGGGCCATCCAGGCGATTGAGGGATTGTTTTCAATTGCATTCAGCTGTTTGCTGGTGCCTAATACCCGCTATGACCTGTCGTGACCAGTGTCAATGGTGTCCAACTTTTGATTTTTTAAATATTTTCGGAAAAAATATAACATGGTATAAAAACTATTGGAATCGATTCAGTTACTGATTCTGAACAGACTATGTTCAGGTTATGCATATATTAAAAATCATGTTGTATAATATATAGTTCACATAGTTTCCCAAACAACTAATAAAATTACCATGAAGTTGAAGTATCAATATCCTTTAACGACACGCAAACAGCCCTCGAGATCGTTGTAAAGGCTATATTACCAATTCCATTTTCCACTTGATCGCACGCGTTCGGCGCCATGACACCCCAGTGACAGCGGGCGTGACCTTGTAGATGCGTCAAAATACTCGTACATAAAACAGCCATATTTTTTAGAGGGGATAATGTTAATTTATTCTGACGTCACTTTTAACGGTAGCCCGAAATGAATATTTTTGATGACAATGAATTTTAAACGGTAATTCGAAGTATTGTAACCACAATGGTTATAATTTCAATAAGGCCGAATGGTTCTGAAGAGGCGATCACGTACGGGAATCTTCCCGTACGTGATCGCTGCGTTGAAAAACCTCTCAGAAGGAGGGCCGATGACGTAGTGAGGGTCAAGGGAATCCGATGGATGGACTGTTCGTTGTAGCAACACTTGGGCAACCTACGTCCAACAGTGGGGACGTCTTTCGACTAAAATGACGATGATGATGATAATTTCAAGTATGCTTTACATTACTTAGGGAATTAATAAAATGGTCAATTAGAATTTGATATTTCCTCAGAAAAAGCGATATCCATCAACGAAATTTAATAGTAGTTTATGTGACTAGGGGATAAAGCAGTGTCTTTAAGTCGAGGGCGGCATGTTAAATTCCGAACGAAACGAAGGTTGCTGATTTTAATCCCGAACGATAGTGAGGGATTTATAAAATTAACTCCCGAGCATTGCGAGGGAGTTAATAAAGAAACCTGAGTGAAGTGAGGAATTTAAGCCGCCCAAGACAAAGACAGCTTTATCCCCGTGTTGCATACTCTACTTTTTACACCATCTGTGAGATAATCAAAAGACAATTTGGTCGACCAAATCAAATAGAGAAATATAAGTATTATATTTACAAGTTCATCAAACAAACAAAATTCACTACTCCAAGATTCTATAGTTTCAATTTTCTATAATGCTCCCGTGTCGTCAGTACGCACGTTTTATTCTGTTTTCTTTTTTTTTGTTAGTGGCCAGTTTGAATCATAGTGATTACATACTCTTTGGTTTGAATTTTGAGTCAACTTGTTCGATGTGCCTACATTTTAATTCACAATGTTGACGATTCTTGATGCTCCAAATTCAAATCTCATTATTCCCTAGGGATCGGCCATACTGCATTATCTCCCTAGGCATATAATGACTTGCTTTAAGTGAGGTTTGTATGACGTGTAAAACGACATTATCGAGCAGATGGTGTAAAAAAAATATTTGTGCTAAGGTATGTTTCTTATCGGAGTTTTACAAGTTCTTGTCATAACAGTTTCAGAGCTATACCTCAAGGAATCACTGAACTAAAATGTTTTCTGGAATTTACATAAACTGACGTTATTGGCCTAAGTTGTTGTGGTTTGTTTACAAAGGAACGTTCGTTCCTGAGTGGAAGTGTAAACTAAATCTCTAAATTTACCATTTCGTCTCTAAAGGCAGTAATATTGTTTTTGTATTTCGGGCTGTTGGGGGAGGCTTATATCCAACAGTTTATGTCTATCGGCTTAAATGATGATTTTGGGCTGGTGTCCGCAACTCTACGATTAAATTGAGTTTTTGCGTACGGGTGGGACAAATGTGTCACTCGATCCACCCTAGGTCCTTAAAAGGAAGATTAGCAGCGCCTCGGTGCTACTGAACATTTCACGGAGGGTATCTGGGTTTCCGAAGTACTTTGCTCTGTATCCAGTGACAAAGGCATAGCGTGGATAAATTTAGACGTAGCTGAAGGCACATCAGCGAAGCCTGTTTTCTTTCATAAATTCAATAAACGAGACAGCAACTGTTGCAACCCAGTGTTCGACCACATGGTCGCTTACCATCAGGTAAAATAATGGTACAAATGAGAGCCTATAAAATTAAAAAAAAACCTCGTACTTGATCGAATCAGAAATGAAGATATCAGCAGGAAAACAAAGGTTGCCGACATAGCACGTAGAATTGCCAAACTTCAGTAGCAATGGGCCAGGCACATTGCTCGAAGAACAGATGGCCGCTGGGGCGGAAAGGTTCTGGAGGGGCGACCACGTACCGGAAGACACAGCGTTGGAAGGCCTCCTAGAAGGTGGACCGATGACCTGGTAAAGGTTGCGGGAATCCGATGGATGCGGGACGCGCAGGATCGTTTATTGTGGCGACACTTAAAGGAGGCATATGTCAAACGGAGGACGTCTTTCGGGTTATATGATGATGATGATTAATATCTACATACTGCACTAAAGTGTTGTTAAAATCATGCCATTTATCCATTCCCATAAAAATTTAAATTCTAAAAATAGCTTTTGTAATAGCCCTGTCACTGCAAAGGTTAGAACAACAGCGGTGACCTTGTAAAGGCGTCGACTGTAAAATGAAAGTTTATAATCTTTTATGTAGCGGTCACGCGACGCATTTCAAACATAACCTGTTGGTAGAGTAACATTTTCAACAGGTTTTAAATTTAGAATTTGTTTTTAGGGTTCCGTACCCAAAGGTGAGCTAACCTAATGGGACCTAAGATTACTAAGACTCCATTGTCCGTCTGTCTATCACCAAGCTGTGTCTCATGAACCGTTTAAGCTAGACAGTTAAAAATTTTCACTGATGATATATTTTTGCTGTCGTTAAAAACAGAATAAAATAAATATTTGAGTGGGGCATCAATACACCAAACCGATATTAATAAAGGCAACCGTAGACGGTTGAAATATTTATAGTTGTATATTCACTTTAAAATTAAAATAAATACTGAGACTTGACTTGTGAGGACTTGTAATTGGCTTGCTATCGTCTATGTTTGTTTTTATTTTTAGTTTGTTTAAGCGGTAAGTCTTCCAAGATGTAATAAATAAATAAATATATAAGGGGGCTCCCATACAACAAATATGATTTTGTTTTGCCTTTCAGTAGTTTCTAATGTTTTATACTCGTAGATAGTACGGAACCATTCGTATGCAAGTCCGACCCGCACTTGACCGGTTAATTCTTTTGTTTTTCTTTTTTTTATTGAGGTGTGCTAAGGTCATTTGATATTCATGCGTGTGTTTGTATGGTAATGAACGTTATGGATTGGTGAAAATATCGTGCGTTTTAATTTTTAAAATATGTTTATTTAATAATTTATTAGAGTGTTAAACTGCGAACCGTGATAAAATAAAAAGAAAAAAATATTTAAAAGAAAGAATAATGTTCCTTTATTGCAGCTTTCGCTATTTTCATAATATATTTTTTATTATTGATAGGCTCGCGTCGTTTGACCGCCATATTCTCACCTGATGATAAGCGATATTGTGGCTGACGATGGAGAAAGAAAAGAAAGAAAGAAAACATTTATTTGAGACTTGCACTGGACAAACAATAATAAAATAAAAAGTAAGTAAATACTTAATCTATATGTGCTTTTTTTTTGGTGGGAAAATCAGATGGTGTCAGACTCTTACTGACTAAAAATCCACCCCGTTCCTTCGTGCCTTCATACCGGAGCTAAGCTGTCTTTTGAAACTAACCCTGGCCCCAGTAGGCTTCGACCTGGCTGGGCCCCTGCAGTTGCTGACAACTCCTTGAGGCGCGCGGAAACAGTGCGCGCCGTCGACGACTTGGGCTCGGCCCTGATAGTTACCGGACGGTCGGACAGCGAGCTACCCATTGCTCACTGTCCGCAAGCCCGCGCCTACGGTGGCCGGAAATCGAGATCATCTGATATGGTCGGCCTCCTCCTTTGCTAGCATTACTGCTTTGCAGAAGTAGTAATGCTAGCGACTCCTCGCTCCGGACCATGGCCTATACAAAGGCCCGGCGCGAGAGATCACCGTTACCTATAAGTGCGCAACTTAAAATAAAAGAATAAAAGAAAACAATATTATAAGATCATCATCTCCCTCGCCTTTTCCGAACTAGTTTAGGGTCAGCTTTCAGTCTAAGTCGATGCGGCTGATTACCCGTGTTCTAAATAAAGCGACTGCCTATCAGACCTGCACAACCTGATATTGGGCAAAACGATACTCTTTGGATAGACTGTACCGATTACCTAGATAAACTTAGAAATGCACATTATGAATTGGAAAACTCACATTGGTACGTGCCCGGTTTCAAAGACGCAACCTCAATCATGGGAGGCGAATGCCTTGAGGTGTTTTTAATATGGTGCGGCTATGATCACGCATGCGGGATTGCCTCACAAGCCTCATCATCATCATCATTTCATCCTAAAATTAATTCTCGCAACCCTCACCAGGTCATCGGTCCACCTTCCAACGCTACGTCTTCCGGGACTTGGCCGCCATTCCAGAACCTTTCGGCCCCAACGGCCATCTGTTCTGCGAGCAATGTGCCCTGCCCATTGCCACTCACAAGCGTATCCCTCGCAAATATCCTTTGTAAACAAATATTTATTGTTATGCGCGGAATACCCACGCGGGACGCGGATTTGCCGTCCATAGTACACAACCACAATTTTCTGCATGCGGGGCAATTCCTCATGTGTGATAAAATCCGCACTCTATTAAAAACACCCTTACCACTGCACATTAATCTACACTAATATAATAAAGAGGTTAAGTTTGTTTTTTTGTTTGTTGGAGGTAATCTTTGGAAGTACTGGTCCGATGGCAAACATTTTTTTACCGATAGAAAGCTGCTTTATTCCTGAGTGATATAAGCTTTATTTTATGTACGCGTGCGAAGTCGCGGGCAAAAACCTAGTACACAATAACCAACCAAACTCTGAAGCTATATTTATTTCTCAGGCCAACAAAAACAAAACAAACTCAGACAGCGGGCGTTGTCTTAATCGATAAAACGTGGTTTGGTAAGCAATGATTCGATTATAACCTCCTCCAGTAATTTTATCACGTAAAAGACTTGGGCAAAATATTCTCTGGGACTTATGTGGGAAATTCGGTCTGGATGTTTTAGCGAGGGTGCGTAGTTAGGTAGCGAGGTGGCTAAGCTGTCATAGGATTATTACGATTATATTAGGAAGAAAGAAAGAAACGGAGATATAAACTAAAATACATGTAATAAAGTGAAGCTTTTTTTTAGATGGGTAATCACTTTTTCCGCTTTAAGGCGAAAAGGAATGGCGTGTTCTAGGGCGAGACTTTCACTGACTAAAACCCACTCATGATTCTTCTTTGCGTTCCAGGACTCCGGATTCTCCTTTCAGAAGCAAAGCCATGCCCCAGTAGGCTTCGACCCTGCTGAACCCCTACGGTGTTGCTGACATCTCATAAAAGAGCGCGTAGAACACAACGTGCCGTCGACGGATCAAGTTCGTTCCAGTTGGTTGGTCGGCCGGAGGGCGAGTTATCCATCGCTCGCCATTTGCAAGCTCACGCTTGCGGTGTCAAATCGGAGTCGAGATCCCAGCGGATGGGGCGTGAGTAAGTCTGATCTCTCACGTATGCGGTCGCTAAAATTATAATCTGTGGTAAACCAACCACAGTGTTGTCTTTTTTAACCCTAAGGTTGACTGGTAGAGAATGTTTTGTTGCATTAAGTCCGCCTATGTACCACTACTGTGCATGAAGTTTAAATAAATAAATCTTTGTGAGGTCAAAACGGCGCCTAACGCAGCTTAAGCTTCACTATGGAGACTAGTTACTTTTAGGGTTCCGTACCCAAAGAGTAAAAAAAACCGGCCAAGAGCGTGTCGGGCCACGCTCAGTGTAGGGTTCCGTAGTTTCCCGTCTGTCACAATAAGTGTACTCATTTATGAGTTTAAAAAAATGCTTGCATATACGATTATACTACAAACTTAGTGCAGAAATTATTTTGTAGAACCATTTTGTCTTTTTTGTACAAAAACTGCTCTTTCCATCAAGTTCAAAATAATTTTCCTAGAAAGTCCTTATAAAGTTCTACTTTTCAGATTTTTTTCATATTTTCTAAACTGATGGTTCAAAAGTTAGAGGGGGGGGACACATTGTTTTTTACTTTTGGAGCGATTATTTCCGAAATTATTGACATTATCAAAAAATAATTTTAGTAAACCCGTATTCATTTTTAAATACCTATCCAACAATATATCACACGTTACGGTTGAAATTTTAAAAAAAAATCACTTCCCACTTTACATATAGGTAGGGGGCTACCCTAATAAAAATTTTTTTCCAATTTTTATTTTACCACTTTGTCGGCGTGATTGATATACATATTGGTACCAAATTTCAGCTTTCTAGTGCTAACGGTCACAGAGATTAAGCGAGGACGGACAGACGGAAAGACAGACAGACAGACAGACAGATATGGCGAAACCATAAGGGTTCCTAGTTGACTACGGAACCCTAAAAACGGGACCCTATTACTAAAACTTCGCTGTGTGTCCGTCTGTCTGACACTAGGCAGTATCTCAAGAACCGCGATAGCTAGACAGTTGAAATTTTCACAAATTATGGATTTCTGTTGCGCCCGAAAAGTGTGATAAAACAGTGACTTTCTGAAGCCTACTCCTCGGTAACGGCCAGGTTATTAGATTTGAAAAAAAAAATGTTTATTATAGATTCATGAACAACATTATCAACATTTGATTTTTTCGTGCTATTAATACTTTTGTTTAAAAAAAATATTTAGTAATTTCGCAACTTTTCCCTACTCCTTCGAAACGGCTTGGATCTTTAGAAACATTTTTACACATAAAAATTGGTGGTTAAATATTCTTCAAAGTGAACATTGCATATGTAAATCAATCAATATTTCGCAAAGAAAATGGATTTAAAAGTCAGCTGCGCGCTTTCCGGGCGCTGTTGGCCGCAAATAAATGCACAGATTTGCGTACTGCCGCCTAGGCGAGTTACATTAAACGTAAAGAAGTGTATGTGGATATTTGAGGCGTGTGTGACAGGATTACCTACAGCTGACTGTTTAATAATCTGAGTCAAATATTTTGACTTACTATCTACACTAATATAATAAAGAGGTAAAGCTCGTTTATTATAAAGAGGTAGTTTTGTTTTTGATTGTAGAAGGTAAACTTTGAAATTACTAGTCCGATCGTTAAAATTTTTTGACCGATAGAAGACTTCTTTATTTCTGAGTGACATAAGCTGTATTTTATGTACGTGGGCGAAGCTGCAGGCCAAAGCTAATTGTTACTAAAGTGTATTAAAAGCAACCTTAGTAACACTCGATAATGTTACAACAGCTTGAACGCGGAACATTCCCCCCTCCCCCCATCCCTTGCAATATCGTTGATCATGACCGAAAACCAGGTCACAAGCCTCCGGGACACGACCTTGACCTAACACGTCACGTGTCATCGATCATTTTTCCTATCATTATTTATTCTATCTTAAAATATTCATGAAAATATAATAATTTACCGTTTTTACGGTTCCGTTTCTAAGTTGGGAAAACAGCGCCCGTAGCCAAGTTACATCCGTTTCGCTTGCGTCGAACGCCTCGAGTCGACCACGCCCCCGATTCTTTTGTTCTGACCACGTGACTGAGCGTTGAAATGTCGTCATTCCCGTACATTTAAAGTTTTCCACTAGCGTTAACGATTGCAGATCATCAACTTGGCTAAGGGTAGGTACTGAACTGACACGTCCTCTCGCTCCTCCGTAGAGCGGGAAAAGTTATTAGATGATTTAAGCATCGAACCCAAAAATATTATCAAAAAAAAACCATCACTGCAACTGATATAAAATCACTATCACCGCCATGAAACAGATAATATATCAATATTACAATACCACTTCAGGCCCTCCCCTTACAATGTTGGTCATGACCGATAACTGGGTCACCTGGGTGAAGCGAGCGTGACCTAGTGCGGGCATTGTCAATGGTAACAGGTATCGGCTTTCAGTTGCTCGTGAATACTACTGGGGTACTGTCAAGGTTAGGAGCTGGTCGTGAAAACTACTGGGAAATGGTCCAAGTTAAGTACTGGTTGTAATAACTGCTGGGAAATGGTCCAGGTTAAGTACTGGTTGTTATAACTACTGGAAAATGATCCAGTACCCCTAGCCAAGTTGCTAATCAGCAACCGTTAACGCTAGCAAAAAGCTTCAAATGTACGGGAATGACGTCATCTCAACGCTCAGTCACGTGGTCAGAACAAAAGAATTGGCGGCGCGGCCAACTCGAAGCGTTCGGCGCAAGCGAAACGATTGTAACTTAGCTAGGGGTACAAGTTAGGTTAGGAAATTTAAGCTGAATTAGAGAGCTAATTCGTAAGAAGTTGGCAGAAGTATCATCACAACGTTAATGTTTTTCAATTATCGATCTAGACCAATTGTTTGACTTATTATAATTGTTTAATACTATTTAGGTATGTAGTTTATTCATTTGAGTATATATTGTATAATTGTATATATGTATGGTTTATTAGTACCTATGTCTATTCTCGTATTCGTCTTCTCTCTCTCGTTTATTGCACCTCCCACTATTTTTCTCTGCATCACCCAAAGGTTGACTGGCAGAAAATGCCTAAGGCATTAAGTCTGCCTCTGTACTTTTTTTGTGCATAAAGAATTTAATAAATAAAAAAAGACGTGTGGGACTCGGGGACTGCCGCGGTAAAGCTATTGCATAGCATTTTTATCAACTTATGCAATTATAATTATTTATTTATTTTATATAAGCAGTATTTTTTTTCCTTTGTTTTTTTTTCTTTGATATTAATTGAAGTTACACTTTCACACATTGAATTGAATTTTGATTGATTGTTCACTCATTTGTTTTCTTATCGGTCATCACGCTCAAAAAACAAATGAGTGGGGGGTGTTAGGTTATTTTCGTTACGGAATTTCTGATTCGGTCTCCACGCTCAAGGCCCGCGATAGAAGCTATGCAATAGCTTAATAATAGATTCCAGGAACATAAAGTATCCTCTGTCCTATTCTTGGACATAATCTACCCGTGTGTGAAGTTTGAAGAGTGACAAGACTGCGAAGAGGTAACAAATATACACACATACGAGTTTTAGTATATTTAAAACCCGAAATACGTGTCTAGTATTTTTATGTAAATTCCTTACATAAAAATACTAGACACTTTCGTGTCTCGGGTCTCGCTATGTACAAAATTATATAACTGTATCATGAAAAATTACAAAGTCATAAGCTGGTTATGTTACCTGGTTTTCCACACAAATACATAGTCGCCGGGCCATCCGGGCGACTGAGGGATTATTTTGTTCCCACACCCAGCTGTGCGCAGTACTTAATGCCCACTATGCTCTACCGTGGCCTGTGTTGTAATGTGTTTAAAGATTTTTGGAAAAAAATATAACATGGTAAAGTAAAAGTTATTGGAATCGATTCAGTTACTGATTCTGAACAACCCATATTCAAGTTTCATATACTTAACAGTATACATACAAGTTGGATACATACAAGCTTTCACTATTATAAAAGCAGTGTAATGAACACACGATAACTTCAAAAAGACACAAGAAGACGCGAAAAAGGTTCACGGCGACGTAAAATTAAGCTGTCAACATTGGACAGCAATGATAAAAAAGTTTTCCGTATCCGGGAATTACAAATGCCCGTCATAAAAAGTGGGCGTGTTCCACCGGCTTGGTCATGACCGAATACGGGTCGCATGACCGAAAACGGGTCGCTAGCCCGCCCGGGCACGGGCGATCTTGACCTACTCCTTTTCAATGCCATTACTCGGTTCGTTGAAGGATCTTTGAACAGGACCGCCTTTTGTGCGAAAACTCAGATCAATAACGTTTTTATTGAGAATCTTCTTTGAATAAAACATTATGATGAAGAGAGTAATTTTATGAGGTTGTTTTACAGAAAATGCTGTTTTTTGGTATCGGTAACAGACTAACAGAGCTAGCACACGCATAGCATAATCAGCCTGTTAATGTTCTCACTGCTGCGACTCAGGCCTCCTCTCTAGGATAGAGAAAGTGCCGTAATCCACCACGCGGGCCGCGGTGGTGAACCTCACATGTCTTCGAAATTTTAGTTCTAGGACATGCTGATTTCCTCACAATGTTTTCCTTCACCGTTTTGAGAGCAGTGGTGATAAACTAAATTACACAAAGCAATGCGGTTGGCTGGGTTTGAACCCACAACCTACAACTCGAAAGTCGGAGCCGTTACCACTCAGCCAAAATTGCTCACCATTGGTAACAGAGCTGAGTAGATAGAATATTAAATCATATTTTAAGATGTCTTTTTGCAGATTTCAACTTTTAGAAACCTTTCAAAATGATAACAATTTAAGTGAGACATCGTTTCACATATATATTAGTACTAAAAGACAAAAATAATTACATTACGTCGCTTCAAGTATAATGCGTAGTAGGGGCGCAAAAATAGCGTCGTCAATTTTTCAATTTGCTACAAAAAAATATTTTATCCTCAGACCGATACAATATTATGAAATACCTCTTGGAATTACCTCTTACTCATAAAGTGCCATCGTATTATCTATAATATACTTAAAAATGAATCGCTAAATGCGTTGCTATGCTATAATCTCGAGAACTGCTGAAACGATTTCGCAATTTTTTTTTTGTTGTGTTTGTGTTATTGTGAGGAGAAGGTTCTTATGGAAAAAAAAACGAAAATAGTAGAGTAGGGTAGAGTAGGGTAGAGTAGGGTAGAGTAGGGTAGAGTAGGGTAGAGTAGGGTAGAGTAGGGTAGAGTAGGGTAGAGTAGGGTAGAGTAGGGTAGAGTAGGGTAGAGTAGGGTAGAGTAGGGTAGAGTAGGGTAGAGTAGGGTAGAGTAGGGTAGAGTAGGGTAGAGTAGGGTAGAGTAGGGTAGAGTAGGGTAGAGTAGGGTAGAGTAGGGTAGAGTAGGGTAGAGTGGGGTAGAGTAGGGTAGAGTAGGGTAGATTAAGGTAGAGTAGAGTAGGGTAGAGTAGGGTATATTAGGGTAGAGTTAGGTATAGTAGAGTGGAGTAGGGTAGAGCGGAAGCGAAGTCGCGGGCAAAAGCAAGTTTTTTTATAAATGACAACTCGATGTATTGGAAAAGACGCTCGTGTAGAAACTTATGCCATCGACACCAGAACAACAATTGATATTAGCGTTGCAAACATGTCGATGTTTTTGTTTTAAGTAACCATTCATTTTAAAAATGCCCTAAAAATAATATCGGGTACAATCAAATTTTAACTTTAGCATGTATTCTATAGTGCTCGGCTAGACTGGCAGCGCGATGCGGGGAGTGACCCGCGTGCGGAAACGCGCGCGTTTTGCTTGGCCAGACAGGCAGCGCGGGGACACGGCGCGGGTACTCGTATCAGTATGAAAACGCGCTATGGCGTGAGTTTCCCGCGTGCGTTATCAGCGGCACAGGCTTCGCGCGTCCGCGTACCCACTATGGACACTCAAATGAAGTTCTTATGTTTGAGATAGGCGCGGCTATCTCAAACATACGAACTCACCCACCCTGCACCCGCTCTTCCAGTCTGGCCAAACTCAAGTTCGTTGTTTCAAAAGATCTCCAATTCTGAAATACTTAATACTGAAAAGATAGGCTATTCCAATTTCAAATCATTATTGTAATCCGTAATGTACACGAACAGGTGGTAAATATTAAAAAATGGGCAACATTAATGGGTTTTTTCAACATTAGTCGGGCATAGCAAAATTGATTAATAACTGTACCTCTCTCCGAGTTAGAGCGAATACATCAAGTTCGCTAGCAAAGGCTATCAACCCAATGCTTGTCGGATATGGCGCACCCTTAAGTACGCTAATTATACCTACTGCACTACAATCAATAAAAACGGGTGTGTGTTTCCTGATGGCTACAACTTCTCGGGGTCTTTAAGTCAAGAGGGAATAGGTTACTTCTAGGCTAGCGTTCGCCATAACTCCTCTTACCATCAGGGTGAGATCACGGAACAGAAAAAAACTGTTTTTTTTTCTATTCCATTAGTTTTTTTGTGGTGGGATATCTTCTAATGACTTGTCCCACACTAGGCTTTTTCTAGTCTAGGCTTTTTCCGTTTTAGGCTTTTTCTGCTTTGGACTTCTCTCGCTCTAGTCGGTTCCATGGGTGAGATTACTATATCAAGTGACTACTGACAAGCGTGAATTTATTAAGTATAAAAAATCGATAGACTCTGAACTTACATGACACTTAAATTGTTGAAAAAGTCAACAACCTCACTGTTATTAAAGTACATAAAAAAAAAACAATACAAACAATGAAAAACTCTATTTCAAATTATTAATTTCAATTGACCTTTGGTTAAAAGTTTTTGAACGTTCAAATATAATTCTCTTTTCAAATATTTTTAAAGTAAACTTTTTTTAACATGCCAGTATTTGTATAAATGTAAATTGAATACCGTTTTAATGGCTTTTTTCGTAAGTGTTTTGAAATGTTGTTGAACCACAAATTATGGTGTGTCCGTTACAATTTATTAGATGGATCATGTAACGATTAACTTACAATAAATCAAGCTAAGTCGGGCATTGTCTCAGTTATTGTTTAGTGGATTATCGAATCCTTTGCACCACCGAATACCTTTTAGCGCTGCGCTTACATAGTAAATTAAGTAAAATAATTCTTGTACGTTCTTGTATAAGGGGCGTATAGAAACACACAAGGTTTTTTTACTTAATTACAATATTATTGGTCTAGGTGAAGCGAGAGGCAGTGTCAGACATTTACAGACTAAAACCCACCTGTATTGCTTCAGTACCTAGCCCATTGCGTTCCAAGGCTAAAGTAACACTTTCGAACATCCCCGTATGAAGATGGCTTGTGGGAAAATCATCAAAGACAACCCCCGCTCTTGGGCGGAGCGGGAGATAGTGTCAGACTCTTACTGACAAAAAACCCACCCCGTTCCTTCAAGCCTTCATACCGGGCCTCGAGCTGTCTTTCGAAAATAACCCTGGCCCCGGTAGGCTTCGACCCATCTGGGTCCCAGCTGTTGCTGACAACTCCTTGAGGCGCGCGGGAACAGTGCGCGCCGTCGACGACTTGCGCTTGGTCCGGACAGTTACCGGACGGTCGGACAGCGAGCTACCCGTTGCTCACTGTCCGCAACCCCACGCCTACGGTGGCCGGAAATCGGGATCGGAATCCCGGCGGTGCGCGGCGGCGAGAGCGCCGTTGCCTGATGCGGTCGGCCTCCTCCTTTGCCTGCATTAAGAGGGCCTTTTTCTACTCGCCTATCCTCAACATTGAGCATGTTTTAAATGCTTGTGGAAAACAAGATTTTAATGAAAATCATTTTTTTTTTCATAGCAAGCTTTTATAGCTCGGTATACCTATATAACTAATGGCCGTCAAGACGAATCATATGAGCCCAAACTAAATGGGATTGTGTCGCTTAACTACCAAGTTTCTATAGCCACCTTCTGGTTCCATCATCAGATCAGCTCCATGTCATAATGATTTTGCATTGTCGTCTGATTTACACATGCATGCAAAATTTCAGCTCGATCGTTAACCGGGAAGTGGATCAAATTTAAGTTGCAAGATTTGATTATAAACAAACATTGGGACAGGTGAAACTAAATAAAAGCTTGTGAAAAGATAACGCGACAAAGGAGAGAGAACACCTGAAAACTCAGTTGGCTTTGGGTAATTCCGTATTTTACTCGAATATTTCACAAGACTTATTCCAGGAAATGCGTGCTTTTTTTAAAACCCTTAAAAGCTTTTGAGAAAATTTGTCGTCATTCAGAATCTCGATTAAATGTGCAAGGCTTCTATAGATGTACTTTTTTTATATTTTTAATATATATGAGTAATTTAAATTATGGGGCTTTGGCCAAGTTCAATTAAAATAGCAAAGTTCCAGAGGTCTTTACTGGATTAGTTTTACACAAATTTATGTTTAGATTTCCATAAAAGCCTAGATAATATCCACAAGACATCTGGAAATCCAAAATATCTGCAGAAAAATGTGTATCTAATAAATAACATCATAGTATGAAAATGTACTTTGAGTTGGCCGCTGTTCAGCATTGACCAACCGCTATAATACCAGGATTTCAGGATAATCAAAATCAATAATCAATTTCAATATACTAATTAACTATACATCAAGCTTGCAACAAGCTGGCATTATGTATAAAGCGGACTGTTCATTACCGAACGCAAGAGATGTAGGCTAGGTACACATCATTAATCAAAGTCGGTGTGCACGTGCCGTTAATACCCTTACAGTATGGGTGTATCAGTTTTACCTATAATAATCCCAGCTGTTGTTTGGTTTGTAGTGGGGTTTTAATGGATCCTCGTTTGATCAAGTAACTACATAAAAAATTAATTGTTTTTAGAATTTCACATAGGCCTACATGGGCACTTGTAAAACGTCAGAACCTAGCGCACGGTTCCAAATTAGTCGTTTTCTATGGAGAAGAACCGGCAAGAAACTCCATGGTTACTCTTTAACCGACTTCGAAAAGGAGGAGGTTCTATGTTCGGCTGAATGTATTATAGAAACACCGACTTCCGACAATGTCAATAACCTTGGTTCTCCTTACGAAAAGCTCTGAGTACAAAAATAAAAAAACAAACATTCGAATATATAACTTCCAACAAGGTTATTATATAAAAGTGAAACCACTTCATTCGCACATTAATAATAGTTGTCAAAAATGATAAATTACATTTATATTAGCCAAAACAAAAATATAAAAAAAAACCGCGTCAATTATTTGATTCATGAACCGATTGAAAATCTTACTTTTTGCTCTTAATAACGTAATTTTCAGTGCAATACTCGTGAAATGATCAATCAATGTCGTGCAATATAAAAGAGTGTTTTGAATTATTCTTATTTTGTAGAATATAGACGTAAACACTGGTTTAAAAAAAAAACATATAAAAGAACATGTTTTTTTTTTCTTTGAAACCAATGATGTAGATAAAAAACATAAATTGTATTGTATTGTATTGTATGATTGTATTGTATTTTCAAAATAAAAACATTTGAATTTAATGAACAGCTGATGTTTAGCCGTTGGGGCCGAAAGGTTCTGGAGTGGCGACCGCGCACCGGAAGACGCAGCGTTGGAAGGCCTCCTACAAGGTGGACTGATGACCTGGTGAAGGTAGCGAGAAACCGATGGATGCGAGACGAACAGAAACGTTCGTTGTGGCGACGCTTGGGGGAGGTCTATGTCCAGTCTCAGTTACTGGGTATCACGATATTGCTTGGAAATACTGGATAGATTACAATTATTAGAGAAAAAAGTTAAACCTCATAAATATTGAGGTAAGTATTAGGAAAATAAATTGAAGCGTTTTTTATTAGGTTTTAACTTCTTTATTAAACCTATAATGTTATTCAAGTTATTAAATTTTCTCCGAGAATTTATAAAAGATACAAAATGTTGCCGAAAATTTCTAGACCAGGTATTTCTTAATATTCATTTGACAAATTGTAACCATTATGAACTATTTAATAATCTTCTTCTACAGGCTAGACAGTTGAAATGTAACGAAGGAAAAATACCATTAATATAGATGTAACAATTATAATAGTAATAATAATATTCCACAACTTTCAACAACGCCATCACAGTCCCAAACTAAGCAGAGTTTGTGGTGTGAGTACTAGACTATATATTTCTAAATACATACATATTATTTTATAAAGACAAATTACACCCCGACAAAGAACAAAAATGTTCGTACTCATCACAAAAACATTTGCTCTGGGTGGATGCCACTAACCCACCCAAATTGATAAATCATTTAAACACATAAGAAAATCATTCGGTTTTTCTACAAAATTCAGTAAAAATAACCCTTACCACACTAGGCGGAGCTAAAGACAGTTTCAGACTATAACAGACATAAACTCAATTGTATTCCTTCGAACAACTCCACAGAAAAAGTCGTTTATCAAAACCGGTAATCGACCCAATATTTCTAAACCAAAAGTACTATTTTTTATATTTTATTTCCTTCAAAAAAAAAAAAACAACATTTTCCTGAGTTACAGCTCTCACAACCCACTAGTCACGATAAATAACACGCTTCCATTTCTGACCATTCTGATATAACCCACCTGTGTTACTTTACAAGAACTTCGCATTACCATATTTCATAAAGCTAGAACATAACTGGAGCATTCACCTCTATCCTCCGAACACACAGAGAAAAACAAAAGAAAATAGGTACCTTCATTTGTTTCACCAATATCTTTTATATAAAATTCTCGTGTCACAATGTTCGTTCCCGTACTCCTCCGAAACGGCTTGACCGATTCTCATGAAACTTTGTGAGCATATTGAGTAGGTCTAAGAATCAGCCAACATCTATTTTTCATACCCCTTAGTGATAAAAAAATAAAATAAAATAAAATAAAAAAAATGGCAAAACAACGTTTGCCGGGACAGCTAGTTTTGTTATATTTTTATCATACTAGTTGACCCGGCAAACATTCGGCCATATAAATTTAAAAAAAAATCGAATATCGAAACTTAAATTCTTAAATCGTGGTTAAAAATGAGGGCTTGGGTAGGAGGGGTACATAAAAAAAATCATAAAAATCGATAAAGCCGTTTCGGAGAAGTTCGATTACAAAACAAAAATTGGGACACGAGTTTTATTATCAGAAATTGGAAACGTTTATTTCAAATAAACCAATTACAGGCACTTTTGAATTGTTAAAATAACGGCCAGTCAAAAAAAAAAGTGCAGCTAAATTGCAATAAACATAATATTAGACTATTTATCACTTATAGCAAACTTGAGGTTTGCTTGCGAGGCATAGAGCGCAATATCCTGGGGGTTTGAATTTCGAACAGTGTAAGAAACATAACACAGTAAGCATTTGTTTTTTTTTTTCTGTGTGTTTTCGAAGGTAAGGCTGCACGCCCAGCCCACGTCAGAATTTTTGTAGGACAGATAATCGGGCCGATTTTGTATTGATTTGTAACATTGCTCTGTATTTCTGACCGACTTTATGTGCGACGTGTGCGTTGCACTATTGCAATTAGTGTGTTCTATTTTTCTCCTACAAAAAATCGGCCACCGATAATCGGACGTGGGCGCCCGCAGCCTTAGAGGCGAACGATCCAGTTATGAGCTGTAATTATTTTGCTGTTATATGCCTCTATTGCGACCGAAACTGATTTCATTTTTAATTAAAAAAAAATCAAATCATAATGATTTTAAATCAAAATTTATATATCTAAATATTTTGTTTTGAATCGGTACCTATAATCAATATTCTCATAAATAATATTGTTATCTACACTAGTATTATAAAGCGATAAAGTGTGTTTTAACCGACTTCTAAAAAAGGAGGTGGTTCTCAATTCGGATGTTTGTATTTTTTTTTTTAACCGACTTCTAAAAAAGGAGGAGGTTCTCAATTCGGATGTTTGTATTTTGTTTTTTTTTATTTATGTTCGGGCATAACTTCGTCGCTTGCCAACCGATTTGAAAAATTCTTTTTTTGTTGGAAAGGGTATACTTCCCAAATGGTCCCATAGTCACCAAGTCGGGATCTGATGATGGAATCTTGGCTAAATCGAGGGAACTCCTCAAATATTATAGGCAACTATATAGTCATTTTGATATTTTCATCAAGGAATTAAGCATTTACAGTCAAAAAGTGACATTTGATGAGGTGAAACTGGTTAAGAAGACCAGAAATTGCCAACGGAACTTCATACTCAAACAAATATCACAATGAACATAGTTAAGCGACTATGACGATACAAATAAATTAATAGTTCTTAATAGTTATGTTGAAAATGGTATCATCGAAGTAACCTGATGATAGTGATGGAGCTGGAAGATAGGCACCGGAACTCCGTAATTAATCAATGTATCCTACCCGTGTTTGGGCTTATTGGAAATGTCATGAGATGCACTTTGGCTATAAGGTACTATCGAAGTGATCTGATGATGGAGCCAGAAGGTGGAAGGTAGACACGGGAACTTCATATGAAAATGATGTATTCTAGCAGGGTTTGAGTTAATTGGAATTGACATGAGAAAAAAACCGGCCAAGTGCGAGTCGGACTCGCCCATGGAGGGTTCCGCAGCAGCAAGTAACGTAATATAAAAGTTCTTGTAGTTCGTTGTAACTTTGATCGATGTTTTAATAATAGTGTATTTTTTTTAGATTTATGACGTATTAAAAAAAACTACTAATTAGATCTCGTTCAAACCAATTTTCGTTGGTAGTTTACATGGTAATGTACATCATATATTTTTTTTAGTTTTATCATTCTCTTATTTTAGAAGTTAGAGGGGGGGGACACACATTTTACAACTTTGGAAGTGTCTCTCGCGTAAACTATTCAATTTAGAAAAAAATGATGTTACAAACCTAAATATCATTTTTGAAGACCTATCCATAAATACCCCACACGTACGGGTTTGATGAAATAAAATTTTTTGAGTTTCAGTTCTAAGTATGGGGACCCCCAAAATTTATTGCTTTTTTTCTATTTTTGTATGAAAATCTTAAAGCGGTTCTTAGAATACATATACTTATTAAGTTTCAGCAGTATAGCTCTTATGGTTTCGGAAAAAAGTGGCTGTGACATACGGACGGACAGACAGACAGACAGACAGACAGACAGACAGACATGACGAATCTATAAGGGTTCCGTTTTATGCCATTTGGCTACGGAACCCTAAAAAGTACTCTGGCTGTAAGTGTGTTGCAACTAAAAAGTATGAAATAAAAAACTTTTTATAAAAAAAATAAAACCGACTTCACTAAAAAAAAACTAAAATGATCAAAATAATTTGAATTTCGGAAGTCGGTGTTAAATAAGGAACAAGCAATAACGAAAAACACCGACTTCCGAAATTAAAATTATTTTGATCATTTTAGTGTTTTTTTAGTGAAGTCGGTTTTATTTTTTTTATAAAAAGTTTTTTATTAGTTTTTTATGTTTTTTTTTTATTTTATTCTCTGAAAGTACTGGTCCGATTGCTAAATTTTTTCACCAATAGAAAGCTGTTTCATTCCTGAGTGATATCTTAACTAATACCTATTATAAATGTGAAAGTGTGGATGTTTGTTACTTAATCACGCAAAAACGGCTGAACGGATTTGAATGAAATTTGGCATGCATATAGCCTTTGATATGGAAAAGAGCATAGGCTACCTTTTATCCCGATTCCTTAAGTACCTAATGCCACGCGGGAGAAGCCGCGGGCAAAAGCTAGTAGATATATTTTATATACGTGGGTGAAGCCAAAAGCTACTTTTATTTTAGTAGTGCATACGAATATAACGAAATACGAATTTTATTATCTATTTCAGACACAGATGTTCCTTATTAGCTTATAACTTAAGTGTAATCTAAACAGAACCTACAACAAGTGTATGTTTTGAAAACAATTTTAATATTAGATATTATTACTTTATATTTACCGAAAATCGGAATCAAAATCGTTGTTTTGTTTGTGTTTTATATTAAACATGCCTTTTTCGCTTAATAAATCAGTAAAAATTAATAATAATATCTATTTCTTTTTTGTTTTATTTGGCTTGATTTTTTTAGAACATATGGAAAATGTTTGAAATAAATGAATTATTACTATTATATCACCAACAGCACAACAACTCGTATACGTATGACATATTTGTTCGTTATTACTACAGAATATTAGCAGACATTAAATATTGGACGTTCTCATTAACATACATGGTAATCCCCTTGTGGGGAAATGAAGCCTGAATATTTCCATTTTGCTCGGTACATTAAAGCTTATGATGCAACTGGCTCGGACAGGGGAATACATGTATAAGTTACCGTATATACTACCTGAGGAATTGAATAATTGACTCCATTCTATTATTATTTCTTATATTTTGTATTGTAAACAACTTTCATAGATAATAAAAAATAGGACAGATTATGTTCATTGGCGAGTTTTTCCCACAATTTCTTATAGCAAACTTTAGGTATTATATATATAAAGAAATTACATATAAGGGGTTAACTCATAGTTAAAACTAAAAACAAACTACGAAAATATGTGCACAGAACACAGTACATAAACATACTATATATTATATCCTATGTACCTATTTTTCTGTTTCTGTCTTCTTCTTTTTTTATAAGTTAAGTGTGTACTGTACATGAACTGTTATATAATAAGATCTCTTACACCCTGTATATTTATATGGTTTTCTATCAAAAAGTACCTTTATTCGAAATTACAAACAGAAAGAATAGGTTCGACTTTTTCTTTTAGCTGGTCTATGCACAGATTTTTTAGTTTTTAATAAATATTTTCTGTTCGAGCATATGGCACCCAAGGGCTGTAGCTGAAAAACAGCGTCAGGTGGTGGCCTTGTTTTACCATTTGGCATTATGCTGAGCTGAGGCTTTTTTGGCATTACTGAATGTACCATGTGTTTAATTTTAAGGTGTTTCCGTTTTCATAATGCTAATAAACGCAATTTTCTTTCTTTCTTTCAAATCAGGTAGAACGGGAAACTGTCATTAGTCATATAACAGAATAAGGATACACACACTGAAATATGGCGTCATCGCCGTAATGTTAAGTGTGCACAAAAGAGACAGCGAGATGCCCCTACCATGCTTTCACTCTTCCCCATGCGCCCATGTTTGAAATGCTAACAGCTGCTTCATTTATTAAGCATTGTCGATTTTGTTTTCAGACAAAGATTTATTTTTAGTGTTATTTATTGTTTAGTATAACATATTGTACATAAATAATCATAAGACCCAACTTTCAGTGGATGATCAACCACGTATGGGTATCGGTGGACTACTTAACTATCGTTTGGAACTATTGAGATATCTTTTAATATTTTTAGTGATGAGGTTTGGAAATTGGACGTTCTGGTGAAAAGTTCTTTTACAAAAATAAAATAGTCAAATCAGTATTCATATTTTTATGAATACATTGTAATATAGACCATTTAGTGCTCTATACGTAGGTACTTGTTTTTTGTACAGTATATTTTTATTCGTCCGTTTCATCATTATAATGTTTTGTAAAGCTGATCATAAATAATGTAAATAATTCATGTAATCTCATTTAATATGTATTAGAATAATTAATTACAAGTTTTATTAACTACTCCTGTTTGAATTATAATAAGAAAGTCAAGTAATTAATAATTCGACGACTGATTAATTAAACCTAATATATTATAATTATGTCTAAAAAAGAAAATATGAATAATGTTTATTTAGTAATTTTGTAATGTAATCAATAATAATGCTCATTTAGTTCGCTCAGTAGGCAGCATTTTTATTAACACTAGTTTTATTGTTATTTTTTTTCGTAAGCACTAAGTAAGTGACAGGTTTCGCTTGCTCAGTAGACGAAACTGAACTACCATCCACAAGATTTTTTTTCCAGAAATTGAAAAAAAAATCGGTTACTCCATACAAAACTGTCCAATCAAGTTTATAATTTTGTTTGGAGAGGCAACTTTTTTTTTTCCTTTCTGGAAAAGAATTCTTGTGGTGTGGAAGGTAGTTCAGTTTCGTCTACTGAACAAGCTTTTAAAGTTTACGGAGACATGTTTCTTACACCCTGTATATTGTGGCTGTTGCCATTGCCCTAACTAATAAACAAAATAAAATAATAAATTAAAAATCGTAAATAAATAATAAACTCCTAATACTCATTTACACGTTATTATTATTATTATGAGCCCGTTGTGTCCCACTGCGGGGCAAAGGCTTCCCTTCCGTTATTCCACTCTTTTCTGTCCTTAGCCACTTCTGGCCAATCCTTAAGGTAGGAGTCCAAATCGTCACGCTGTCTCCTTCTGGGCCCCGCCGGCTCCTGCTATTCGGAATCCCGTCAGTAGTTGCTTTCGCCCAATTTTGTTGCGACATGCGGCAGATGTGACCTGCCCAGTTCCATTATATTTACACATGTTAAATAAAAACTGCAACAATCTATTCAGGAAATAACACTTCAATTGCGAAAACGGTTCACTACGCGCAACAAAATGGCGCCTGCCACGTGCCTCCCTCCCCCCACCTCGACCCGTGTGATCTTGACCCGGGACTCACTCACTATCGAGTCCCGCGCAAATTTTAGCTCGCTGCAGTATCAATGGAAATATTGACATGCATAAAGCTAACAGCTATCATATAATTACATACTAGCTTTTGCCGCGTATGGCGTACATATAATAAAGCCTATACCACTCAGCAAAAAAGCAGCTTTCTATTGGTGAAAAATTCTTGCAATCGGACCAGTACTTCCAGAGATTACCTCCTACAAACACAAATAACAAGTGCGAGTCGTACTCGCGCACTGAGGGTTCCCACTAAAATTCCCAAATTGAGTTCCGAAGATTTTTCCGAATTGCAATTTTTTTTCCTCAATACAGATCACTAATGTAAGAGAGCTACACGGATTCAGGCGCGGATAATATTTTATATCAACATTTTTTCATCGTTAAGAAGAGATCTCAATAGCAGCGCACTGTGGTCCCGTATTGAAAAGAGTGGATATTCGATAAAAATCAACATGTTTGCATCGAAAAAAATTCATTCGATAGGTTTTTAGAGTAACAATAATTATTCAACGACTTTTCTTAAAAATTGATATTTTATGATGAAAAATATTTCAGAATAAAATACATGAAAATAAACCTTTCATTTATTTTTTTTCATGGAAAGCCGCGCTGATTTAATAAATTAAATTTAAAAAAAACTGTCTCTGGACACGCTTTGAAATTCATTCACTATGCGTGAATATGGCGGCGCGCGCACATACCCACCCTACCTTTCCGAATGATCTTGACCCAGGACTAGGTTACAATGGTGTCCCGCGCAGATTCGACGTAGCTGCAGCATCAATGGAAATATTGATGCCTACATAGAATAGAATAAACTTTATTGTATACCAAAAGAGTAACAAAACTTTTACACTAACTTAATCCATGTAATGACATTTTTTTTTAATGGTGGGAAAAAATCATCCAATGACATACCCCCGCTCTTGGGCGGAGCGGGAGATAGTTTCAGACTCTTACTGACTAAAAGACCCACCCTGTTCCTTCTAGCCTTCATAGCGGGGCTCGAGCTGTCTTTCGAAACTAACCCTGGCCCCAGTAGGCTTCGACCCAGCTGGGTCCCTGCTGTTGCTGACAACTCCTTGAGGCGCGCGGGAACAGCGCGCGCCGTATCATGTAATGACATCCCCGCACTTGGGCGGGGCGGGAGATAGTGTCAGACTTTTACAGACCCACGCCTGTTCCTTTTTTGCCATTGTTCCAGGGCCCCGGTGATCTCTTTCGCATCACCCATGGCCCCAGTAGGCTTCGACCCTACTGGGGCCTACTGGGTCCTACGGTTGCTGACTACTGCTTGAGACGCGTGTGGAACACTACGCGCCGTCGACGACTTACTACTTCGTTCGACGACGTGGGCTCTGTCCGAAAGGTTACCGGACGGTCGGACGGCAAGCTACCCATTGCTCGCCGTCCGACCGTCCGACATACGAGCAACAGTCATGAAATTATTTTAAATAATGAAAAAACTTCATGAATTTATTAACACCATAGCGGAAACGATTCATTCAATATGGCGCCGCGCGCACATCCCCCCTCCCCCTACCGAGTGATCTTGACCCGGGACTAGGTCACGATCACATCCCGCGCAGCCTCTGACCTTGCCTGTTTCCTGGTGCCTCGATAGCTGTACCTTGAAAACTTATTTGTGGACCGGGGCTTCTATATTTAAAAGAGAGGCGAGATAATATTGTATTTGTTTTTTTTTAGTTTTTTTTTTCATTCGTTTCTTTCAGCTTCATTATATTTATTTGGTGCATTGGCCGAGTGGTAACGGATCCAACTTACCAAATGTAGGTGGCGGGTTCAAACCCTACCAGGCACATTACTTTGTGTAATTTATTTCATTAAATACCACTGCTGCCAAAGCGGTGAAGGAATGTTTTGTTTTGTCTTTTTGCTTCACGATGTTTCGTAAGGCAACAAGTCCTAGAACCAAAAATTCGAAGTCATGTGACATTCACCAACCCGGAATGGACCCGCGTGGTGGATTACGGCCCATTCCCTCTCCTAGAGAGGAAGTCCCAGTAGTGGGAACATGAAAAGGCTGATTAAGCGTTATTTCAAAACATATTTAACTAAGGTCCAATGCAATTATTTTAAGCTATCATTTTAAATTGTTTTGCTATGTACATTACATAACAAAACACCACCTAAGACACATTGTATGGGAACATTTTTACGATGTAACAAATGTATTACGTTTAAGTCTTCTGTGCGTGTGTTTGTTACCTAAAATTGTCTAAACGGCTCGACCGATTTGGATGAAACTTTGTGCGTATATTTGAGTGGCTCCACATGAGTTTCTGGATACTTAAGACACCCACGGGAAGTAATGGGATGCTACTATTCTTTATGTCCGAGATATACGGGACTTTATTCGCAAAAACAGAATGATAAAGGACTTCTTATATTTATGACAAGTACCTAACATACCTATTTTCAACATAAAACTACTCAAAATGATTTATCACTCATCTTTACACGTGGAATCTACAAAATTCTCCTAACTTCACAATTTCGGATCACTTCAAAACTGAACGTTATCCATCACACTAACTACGCCACGGTGAATGATGAATGAGCGGTACTTAGCTGTCGTTCATTCATTCATTATATTTACCTATGCTGTTTTTTATACAAAGAGTACAAATTATAAACTGACTTTTATGGAGTCAATGTTTCGAATATTATGAAGACTTTGTACACAAAACGGGGAAATACTCCTCACACTAGTTTCAAGTTTAAATTCTTAAAATACATTACAAAGTCAATCTTTAACAGGCCTTTTGGTCTAGTTGTTAGTGGCCCTGACTGCTATGCCGGAGGTCGTGGATTCGATTGTCATCCAGGACAAATGTTTATGTGATGAGCACGATCTGTTATGTATGTGTAATTTATCTACACTAATATAATAAAGAGGTAAAGTTTGTTTTTCTTATTTTTATGTTTTTTTTTTTGTTTGTACGAGGTAATCTCTGAAAGTACTGGTCCGATTGCTAAAATTTTTTCATCGTCAGAAAGCTGCTTTATTCCTGAGTGACATGGACTATATTTTATGTACGCGGGCGAAGCCGCGGGCAAAAGCTAGTTTATAATATGTATGTGTTTAGAAACAGGGGTAACACTTTAGTTATTAGCCTCTGTACTGTTATTGGCCATCTCAACTTTAGCAGACTTAAATGGGTAATAACCTACCTGATAGTAAATTCAAAACTGCATTAATCAGTAAAGTTTTGTCTAGTATTCTGGTAAGTAATTTATTGGTTATTTTAGGCCGTCAAAATTGCAAAGATATAGGGGCCAATTACTGTAGCGTTTACCCTACATAAGTAAGTTTATCAGTTGTCTAGTAGTCATACCTCAAGCTCTGCTTAGCTTGGGACTAGATAGGGTGTGAAAGTTGCATAAGAATATTATATTACTAGCTTTTGCCCGCGGCTTCGCCCGCGTGGTTTTAGGTACTTAAGGAATCGGAATAAAAGGTAACCTATGTTCTTTTCCATGTCAAAGGCTATATGTATGCCAAATTTCATCGAAATCCGTTCAGCCATTTTTGCGTGATTAAGTAACAAACATCCAAACATCCACACTTTCACATTTATAATATTAGTTAGGATTATTATAATAACAAAGAAATTGAGTTTCAAGGGGAGTTTCGACAACATTAAGCCAAGTTGAAGTCTTGGGAGATATCGATAAACCCGAAGGATAAAGTTACTTTCCAATACAAGATTGGATACGAGGAAGGAACAAGAACGCAAAAGCTTTGGCTTTCGCTTTCCTGTTCCTTTCTTCTTCCTTCCTGTTCCTTGTTCTTTTTTAAAAATAGCAAATTGTGTAACGTTATTCTTTTTCTTTTTGCATAATATATCGTTGACTTTTTACTTAGGAAAAATATACGTAGATAGTATTATCTGTATAAATCTTCGACTATTTTTGACGGGCCGGTTGGTCTAGTGGTTAGTGGCCCTGACTGCTATGCCGGAGGTCGTGGGTTCGATTCCCACCCCTGACAAAAGTTTGTGCGATGAGCACGATTATTGTTCTGTGTCTGGGCGTAATTTATCTATAATTATGTATGTATTTAGAAATATATAAGTATGTTTATCAGTTGTCTAGCACTCATAATACAAGCTCTGCTTATTGCAAAAAAAAAATCCAGTCAAATATGAGACTAATTGTTGTAAGACAGTGTGTACATAAATAAAAAGTTCTGATTTTAGAAGAGGACCAATCGTCTGCATAAAAAAATCGGACCCAATTTTACATATAACCTACGTGTTACACGCGCGCCTCAATCAACTGTCCACATAATTATTTGCACATACCTTTACAGGTATAAACCCAAGATAGCAAATGTAGTAAACAATGCCACACTCAGAGATGTCATGTATCGTACATGGCTCTCGCGTATTGTGTAGCACTATTTCATCGCTTTGCACGAATTTTATTGTAAATTAGAATTTACAGACGACTGAACTCATTCACGCAACATTCATCTAGGTATACTTAATATTATAAATAGGTAAAGTTTGTTTTTAGGGTTCCGTAGTCAACTAGGAACCCTTATAGTTTCGCCATGTCTGTCTGTCCGTCCTCGCTTAATCTCTGTGATTGTTAGCACTAGAAAGCTGAAATTTGGTACCAATATGTATATCAATCACGCCGACAAAGTGGTAAAATAAAAATTGGAAAAAAATGTTTTATTAGGGTAGCCCCGATATGTAAAGTGGGAAGTGATTTTTTTTTTAATTTCAATCCTAACGTGTGATACATTGTTAGATAGGTATTTAAAAATGAATATGGGTTTACTAAAATCATTTTTTGATAATGTCAATAATTTCGGAAATAATCGATCCAAAAGTAAAAAACAATGTGTCCCCCCCTCTAACTTTTGAACCATAAGTTTAGAAAATATGAAAAAAATCTGAAAAGTAGAACTTTATAAGGACTTTTTAGGAAAATTATTTTGAACTTGATGGAAAGAACAGTTTTGTACAAAAAAGACAAAAAAGTTGTACAAAATCATTTCTGGACTAAGTTTGTAGTATAATCGTATATGCAAGCATTTTTTTAAACTCATAAGTGGGTACACTTGTTGTGACGGACGGGAAACTACGGAACCCTACACTGAGCGTGGCCCGACACGCTCTTGGCCGGTTTTTTATGTTGTTTTATTTGTAGGAGGTAATCTCTGAAAGTTCTGGTCGGATTGGTAAAACTTTATCACCGATAGAAAGCTGCTTTAATCCTGAGTGACATAGGCTCAATTTCGGCGGGCGACGCCGTGGGCAAAAGCAAGTATATCACAAGTTAAGTGGTAGTTAAGTTAAATCAGATCTTCTTTGGCTGTTAGTGACTATCATTTTAAACTAACATCCAAGATGCGTGCGACCCACTCAACAGCGCATACACCCTCACGCTTCACCCAGAACGAGAGGAGTTACTTGGTGTGTTCCCATCTTCAAAGAAAGGCTACCTTACCCAACTCAATATAAGGATAGGATCATATAGTCTTAATCACTCGTTGCAGTCTATTAACATATAACACTTTCCTTGTTAAAACCAAACTACAAAAACACTATTGTAAAAAAAACTGGGCAAGTGCGAGTCGGACTCGCGCACTGAGGGTTTCGTGCAAACTACAATTCCCGAATAGAGTCTCGAAGATTTTTCCGAATAGCAATTTTTTTTTGTGACCTAGGTTTTACAAATTAACGGTTTTCAGATTTTTTTCCATACCTGTGTTAAAAGACCTTGCTTTGTTTCAAATTTCAGGATTCTAGGTCAACGGGAAGTACCCTATGAATTTCGATCTTTGAGAGTATCAAAATTTGCGTTTTTTCGCAACATAAAAGGCCGTATCTTTTTTATTCGTTAACTTGGAAGTGTGATTTTTTTGACAGCTTGACCGCAAACCTGAGTATATGGTTTTAATTTCAACTCGACACCTCCACGCGTTCTCGAGATAAAGGGTCTTTACAGACAGACAGACTGACGGACGGACAACAAAGTGATCCTATAAGGGTTCCGTTTTTTTTCTTTTGAGGCACGGAACCCTAAAATGATCCATTTAAATGAACAAACCACTCAACAGCACAATAAAATAATGAAAACCAAAATGGTAGTTAAACTCTACAAGTACACTCGGCGACAGAGGGCTTAATATAATAATAACAGACCCTTGTAAAACCCTCCCGTCGACTGAAAGTTTTGACAACTCGCTAATAATGCTTGAATACCTTTTGTTATGATTCTATTAGGAGACCATTTAATTTTTTTGTTTGACATTGATTTAAATAGACGAATTGGGTTTTCAGAAGTAGAAATTTTATGTATGTAAGTAGGTACTCGGGTTTTCTCGATCTCTTCATATAGCGCTGAGACTTAAACGCTGAAAGCTGCAGATCGCAAACGCATTGACGCCTTTGAGATCTGTTGCTGGAGAAAAATGCTCCGTATCCCTTGAACAGCATTTTGTACCAACGTATCCATACTGCGAGAACTAAAATTCTCCTCGCGGTGGTCGTCCTGGTGTCTTCGCAAGATTCTGCAATACTTCGGTCACATTGCAAAGAAAGACAGTGGAAACCTCGAAAGACTCATCGTGACCGGTAAAGTAGATGGAAAAAGCCCTCACGGGCGCAGCCCAACACGTTGGTCCGACCAGATCCGCAGCGCTCTTGACTCCACGGTTTATAAAGCAGGGAGCAGCTACACACCGCCAGAGACAGAAATAGATGGAGGAACATCATAAAAATGAAAATGATTAAGAAGGAAGGTCACGACTCTCAGCATTGAGGAATACGATTCAAAGAGGAAGTAGGTACTCAATACACATAAAATTACGATATGTTTTACAACACACGATACCTAATAAGATTTTCGAAGATTAATTTAAAACAACAATGACTACTGCAAAGTAATATTTCGGCACTTTAATAATATTATTATGCATTTATTATACACTTAAACCTCCCTTATGAATTACCATATCTATTGGAGAAACTTGCATAAAAACCTGTTCGATAGTTTTTGAGTTTATAGCATTCATACAGACAGGAAGACGGACTTTGTTTTATAATATGGAATGAAGTCTTGGTTTTCAAACCATAAAAAAAATTGTAAATGTCTATCACACCGCTCTCCCTCACCGCTCTAGAGCGGTAGAAGTTATTAATCTTAAAAAAAAAGCTGGTGAAAAATCAAAGATTCAACCCTCATAAAAGGCATTTTACCAAAGAACAGTCCAAATTAAATTTTTAACTAAAATATACTTGACAATACTCTTTATTTACTTTTAATAAGTACCCACCGTATTTCAAACATCTCGTTTTTCTAAGCATTTATCATTTATCTAAAATCCCAAGTATCACAACAAGCTGTATAACAACTGTATATAGGTTAATTTCATCTAATACCAACAGCAAACATTGAAATTGCAAGGACACAAGTTTTCTTTGATCATTCCAGTTAAACACGACCATCTCAAATAAAATATAATTTAGCAGCCCGAGAAATACACTAACATTAAACCCCGAGTCCTTTTGCTGCACGAAATGAATCAAATGAAGAAACCTTTTGTTGCAATCCTTTTTATCTTTTCTTTTTAATTAGTTAATGTGTTGTAGCTCTCTGGTTTCACCCTCGGGACCAAAACCAGGTTCTTTCTTTGTGCTTAAAAATACTGTTGTAACCGAGGATACTAAAGTAACTTAACAGCGGTTTTTTAGTCCGTAATTTTTTAAAGTTTAAAGATATACACGGTTAGTTTAAACTTCGCAAGCAATATGATAAAAGTCTGAACGTTTTTATGATTATATTTATTTAGTGGAGATTTTTATTTAAGACCTTGACTTAAAAATCTCAGAAATATTATCTCAAGTCAGTGTCGCCCCACATGGGCCACATGCCACAGTCACATGAAGCTAGAAGTGGCCACAAAGGAAACTGAAGCGTCCGGCAGCGACTTGTGGCCGGTGGCTGCTACTGCTTTTTTTTAACCCATACGCGCACTATTATATTGAACACTGACGAAGAAGGTTTAAATGCGCAACTAGTGCCGACGGCGTTTTGTATCGGCGTTTAGTCGCCGGTTCGGGTCACAAGAGGCGAGCTGTGGCGATTTGTAGCGTGTGACGGCCACCGACATCAACCGCGTGCGGCGGCCACCAACGTCAACCGCGTGCGGCGGCCACCGACGTCAACCGTGTGCGGCGAATCCTTATAAAATGTATGAAACCTACATAAGGAAATATACCGGTGGCGGCATTTTCTGGTTATATCTGGTAGTCCGTGTGCGCGACTTTTAGTGAGTGTGGTTTGTATTTCTTTCTTCTCCACGCTCGAACAACTGAACAGATTTGGATGAAATTTGGCACACGGGTACTTAATGTCTTAGTATAACACGACGGCGCGTATTGTTCTACTCGCGCTTCAAGAAGATGGATGCAAAATCCTAGGGACCCTACAGGGACTAAGACCTAGACCATGACGTTCAAAGTAAGATTGTTTTTTTTTTTAATTTTTGTTAATCGTTTCCGTAAGGAAACCCGGAGTCCTGGAACGCAAGATAAAGTAGGAGCATAGGATTAGGTTTTAGTCGGTTTTGTGTAGAATAACCTACTTACACGCGAGCGAGGCTGCTGACAGGAGCTACATTAAATAGAACTAGCTTTTGCTTAAAATATTGCTACTCAGAAATAAAGCACTTTTCGATCAGTGAAAAAATTTTCGCAAACGGACCAATACTTTCAGAAAACCTCCTACAAAAAAAACAAACTCCCTTTATACTTAACTAGCTTTTGCGCGCGGCTTCGCCCGTGTACATAAAATATGTGTATAGCGTATGTCACTCAAGAATAAAGCAGCTTTCTATCGCTGAAAAAATTTTAGCGATCGGACCAGTACTTCCAAAGATTACCTCCTACAAACAAAAAAAATAAAAAAAACAAACTTTACCTGTTTATTGTATTAGTGTAGATATCGTGTAGATATAGATTTTGCGTCAACGATAACAAAACATAAAGTTACCGTTCTCGCAAAACCAGAAAATGTGGGACCACAAAGAAAATTGTACGCAACACAACGTAAATTCCAGTTTCGCTGGATGATAATTTAAACGACGACGCCTACGCCCTCTAGGGAAAATATCAAGCACCAAGAAACGTTCAGCAAAGGGAAAAAGAAAATCTAAAAACGTAAAAGTTACGTAGGATGCAGTCTCTTGAACGTAAATACTTATTCGTACACAGTCCCTGAGATCAAAGGTATGTGGTACTACAGAATGAAAGATTTACTATTTTTAATGCAAAGTAATAGTACAATATGCTGGTTTTCCTACAAATAGCGTAGGCTTTCCGTACACACTAAATCACCGTTTATTATTTTTTTATTTAAGAATTAATTTTGGTATACATTTATAATAAACAGACAAGAAGAAAATAGGTACAAATGTGAAGCATACCTGTATACCTTCCAGCATACCTCTGAAATGAAAATTCGAAGAAAAAGTGATGTCGTGTAAAAAGTAAAAATTTTGAAAAAGGTCTTATCATGATGTAAAATGTATGGAACCGGTTAAGGCAAATCTAATGAGCTTAAACCCGACGGGTTTGCTAGCAGGCATTCCAAGATTCCATCAACCACCACCCAGTTCTAGCACCAGGTCCTCGTCGTTACGAGAAATGTATGGCACTGGTTAAAGCGAATCTAATGAACCCTTTGATAGGTTGACCAATATAGGCAATTCAAGGTTGCGTCTCTTACCTTCGAGTTCCATCATCAGATCATCTCAATGGCACCAGCATGTACAAAAGTGTTTCAAATATTAGGTCACAGATAATGAATAAAAATAAAATACTCATTAAGTGTTTAAGATCCCTACCGCAGTTAACAAACGAGCTGATGACCTTGAAGACCTGGACAGATCTTCATAAATTATAGCTAAGAACCATCTCGATTAGGTCAAGTTTCAAACAAAAAAAACCGCATCAAAATCAGTCCATTTGTTTGGGAGCTACGATGCCACGGACAACCCACAGACACGTCAAACTTATAACACCCGTCTTTTCCGTCGGGGGTTAAAAAAGGCAGTTATTAAGAAATTCAAAACACTTTCAGCCTCAGAATTCAGAATCAAGTCTAAGACTACTGGGGCCAGGGTTATCCGAAAGGGCGCTCGAGCCCCGGTATGAAGGCTAGAAGGAGCGGGGTGGGTCTTTTATTCAGTAAGAGTCTGACACTATCTCCCGCTCCGCCCAAGAGCGGGGGTTGTCATTGGATGATTTCTTTCCACCATAAAAAAAAGTCTAAGACTCTGATTGGTTCAGCAAATAACCCCCACCAGTACAAGTACAGTCAGCAAAGTCAAGAGACAGTAAGAAAGCGAACCATTTTAACAACCTAGTAACAAAACCAGATAATATTAATAGTACTCTCAAATACGTGGGTTCTGTTGAACATTATGTCGACGACCGTACCGCCGAGGCAGCCACGCCTACGTTTCGGGGAAGTCTCTCTCGTGTTAGTGTGAGCGTGTGTTTAATATTATGATAACTGTCTGCGTTTGTATGTGTGCGTTAGATGTCGATGTGGGTGTGAGCTGTAGTAGACGTAGTAAAATATATCAAGGTTAATAGTGGATGCAAAAACTGGAGTTTTATGCTAGACGATAACACTATCTTTAATATGTATGTATTTAGAAATATATAAGTATGTTTATCAGTTGTCTGGCACTCATAGCTCTACTTGACTTGGGCTCAGGCGGTGTTGGGTGACATTTGTGGAATATTATTTTTATATTATGTTATGTGTGGCTGAATGGTAATGACTTACGAGTTATAGGTCGCAGTTTCGAACCTAGCCAGGCGCATTGCTCTGTGTAATTTATTTCATCACCACTGCTCTCAAAACGGTGAAGGAAAACATCGTGAAGAAACCGGCATGTTCTAGAACCAAAAATTCGAAGACATGTGACATTCACCAAACCGCACTGGGCTCGCGTGGTGGATTACGGCCTATTCCCTCTCCTAGAAAGGAGGCTTGAGTCCCAACAGTGGGAATATTAAAAAGGCTGATGATGATGATTATGTTACTACCCTTTGCCAACTGGCCTGTTGGTCTAGTGGTTAGTGACCCTGACTGCTATGCCGGAGGTCGTGGGTTCGATTCCCACCCAGGACAAATGTTTATGTGATGAGCATAATCATTTGTTCTGTGTCTGGGTGTAATTTATCTATAATATATATGTATTTAGACATATACATATAAGTATGTTTATCAGTTGTCTAGTACCCATAACACAAGCTCTGCTTAGCTTGGGACTAGACGGCGCTGTGTGATAGTTGTGGAATATTATATTATATCATTATATTTCAATCCTCGTTTGGTTTGGTTTGGCTTCGTCAGCGCCAAAGTAGGTTACTCCATACAAACTATGGACCCGCTTTTCATTCCCATGGGGGTATAGTATTAGAAAATCCTCTCTTACTGCTCCCCTGCGTCATAAAAAAAAAAGACGTGTGGCACTCGGGGACTGCCGCGGTAAAGCTATTGCATAGCATTTTTATCAACTTATGCAATTATAATTATTTATTTATTTTATTTATGCAGTATTTTTTTCTTTTGTTTTTTTTTTCTTTGATATTAATTGAAGTTACACTTTCACACATTGAATTGAATTTTGATTGATTGTTCACTCATTTGTTTTCTTATTGGTCACCACGCTCAAAAAACAAATGAGTGGGGGGTGTTAGGTTATTTTCGTTACGGAATTTCTAGATTCGGTCTCCACGCTCAAGGCCCGCGATAGAAGCTATGCAATAGCTTAAAAACTTTGTGCAAAACAAACTCCTAGGCCCTGTAGTTTTAGCTGTACGTTGATATGTCAGTCAGTCAGTTTCTCTTTTTATATATATAGATAATTATTACTCAGTGTTTTCTAGTTCTATTTTTTTTTTTTATCCACACCTGATAAAGGTTTTTGTTGCTATAGAACACAAAGGGTAAATGAAGGAACACACAACTATTAGTTGAGATAGCGGTTAAGTGCGAGTCTCTCAAAGACTGACTTTATTTTGGAGATTACTTACGAGTGGTGCAGTTTATCAGTATTATTTGGTTGATTATAGAATTTGATAAGACGGTTAGCGCACTGGTTGAGCAATTGGGTGCTGCGCTGCGTTTCGCGAGTTCGATTTCTACATGGAATAAATATTTGTATGAGTTACTAACAAATAGTTGTTCTGGGTCTGGGTGTATTGTGTCCGTCAATTTACTCACGATAGAGCAGTAATTCCTGGTAAGTGGTATCGTTTGTTTTTTTTTTTTTTTTGTAATTTAAAATCCATCTAGAAACTACTTCATAAACAAATAAAACCGAAACATGAAAACTACGAGATCGCACTGCTACGACGTAGCACAAAATGCGCTACGCCGTAGCAAAATACGTAGGCGGTACTTTAAAAATTAGATTTTTTTTTTTCATCTTATTGTGTATTTGTACGTATTTATAATTCTGCTGTACTTTCTTTTCTACATATTCACACAGTTTATAGTGTGTGTAATAGTCTTAAGTTGAGCAGTGGTGGCCTAATGGTACCTATAAGTTGTAGGTCGCGGATTTAAACCCAGTCATGAGTCAGGCACATTACTTTGAGTAATTTATTTCATCACCACTGCTCTCAAAACGTCATGAGGGAACCGGTATGTCCTAGAACCAAAACAATTAAGACTTGGCATTTACAACCCGCACTGGGCTCGAGTGGTGGATTACGGCCCATTTCTTTTTTTTTAACAAGCTTTTATTATCTTCACTTGTAACTAACTATGTATGTAAGAAAATCTTGGAATCTTAATTTGACCCACTTCCCGGTCTTCGATTAGGATAAAATTTGAATGAATAGCTAAGAAACGTCATTACAAATCCAATATGGCGGCCTCCCCAAGATGACGGACTGGCTGTTTGAAATCCACCCCCATGATATGGGTATCAAATGAAAGGGTTTGCTGTCAAGAATACGAAAAAAAAGTCACGTGACTCAAATCCAATATCCGCCATATTGGATTTGAGTGACGTCCAAGATGGCAGATTGGCTATTCGAAATGCACCATGATAGGGGTATTAAATTTAGTGCGTGCTAAAAGCGTGTTTTTTAGTGTTTTAAACTATTATATTATTAAAGCTTTTAATTAGTTTCACCTGTCCCGATGTTTGTCTGTGATCAAATCTTGCAAATTAAATTTCACCCACTTCCCGGCTACCGATTGAGCTGATATTTTGCATGCATGTGTAAATCAGATGACAATGCAAAATTATTATGACATAGAGCTGATCTGATGATGGAACCGGAAGGTGGCTAATAAGAGCTTGGTAGTTAAACGACACAACCCCATCGAGTTTGGGTTCGTATGATTCGTCTTGACGGGTATTAATTATACAGGTATACTGCGCTTTAAAAGCTTGCTATGAAAAAATGATTTTCATTAAAAACTTGTTTACAGAGGAGGCCAGAGTGGAAAAATGCAATAAAAAAAATATATAAGGCCTAAAATTACGCTTATGCATACCTCACAGTCTAAAGTCCCGTTTTACAACCAATTCATAAGTTTTATTAATCACCAGCAAGAAAATTTACATCCACATGACTAAAATTCTAAAAAAAAAATTTTTTTTTTTGTTTGTACGTGGTAATCTCTCTGGATACCGAACAGCAGGAGCCGGCGACGCGGTAGGCCAGAAGCAGATGGCGTGACGATTTGGACTCCTATCTTAAGAATTGAGCCGGAGTCTGTGTTTCCTGATAGCTATAACCTAGGGTCAAGTGTGAATAGATTGCTTCTAGGCAAGCGTGTTCCATCGTCAGCCACATCATCGCTTACCATCAAGTGAGATTGTGGTCAAACGCGAGATTATCCATTATAAAAAAAAAAAAATTGGCCAGAAGTGGCTAAGTCCAGAAAAGAGTGGAATAACGGAAGGGAAGCCTTTGCCCTGCAGTGGGACACAACGGGCTCATAATAATCATAATAATAATTCCTGAGTGACATAGGCATACATTTAATATACGCGGGTGAAGCCGCGGGAAAAAGCTAGTTGTTAATAAAAACATAGCTACTCTGCATAATACCTCTCGAACATCGCAATTACCGCTGACGAGGCCAGCAGATGTAGTTCATTATACAGCTATTGGAATCTCCTCTCAATAACGAGCCAAGACTCGATAGAGGTCAAAGAGAAGGAAGCTGAAGACGGATCTTGTTATATGCAGTTTGTGTTGAAAGAAAGTTTATTGTGTTTTTTGAGCCATTGGTTTTTCGATCTCAAGCGCGGCTGCTGAGTGTGAGGTCCTAGGATCGATACACAGGGACGGTAAAGTGTTAGGGCGCCTTCATATTAGCAGCAAAGCGCCGCGCGATGGCAATGCGCCATATAAATTAAAACGCGCGGCCGCAGCGCGGATGTAGTGCAGCAGTCGCGCGGCACTTTGCGGCTAAAAAATTCGGCGACATTATGTGACACTCACCAACCCGCACTGGGCCCGCTTGGTGGATTACGGTCCATTCCGTCTCCTAGAGAGAACGCCTGAGTCCCAGCAGTAGGAACATTAAAATGTTGATTATGCTATTACGATAGATGACCTGGTGAAGGTAGCGGGAAACCGATGGATGCGGGACGCACAGGAACGTTCGATGTGGCGACGCTTGGGGGAGGCCTATTTCTAACAGTGAACGTGTATCGGCTGAAATGATGATGATGATGATGAAACGCAAAGAGTCTTAAACAAAACAAAAGAAATCTACGACTAATTATATAAGCTAATTCACATCATCTTAATGACTTACCATCAAATATAAACAAAATCCCATCCAATTCCAGATTTCATGATAATCGATTGCTCCGTATTGCCAGGGCAACTATTCATCCAATAATTTATTCAGTAGCAAAGATCCCATCCATCATGACGGGCATAATACGCCAAAAATCACCTGCTACCCGTCCTTCGAGCCGGATAACCGGGCCGAGTTCGTGTAAATATCGGGGAACATATTTCCTTATTACCAAGGACGGAATAAGGCGTGTTTTTTATTAATATTAAGAATTACGAATGTTTTATTTTTTTGAAGAACTTGAATTATTGGTGTTTTTACTCTTATTATATTTATTACTATTAGCGAATACCCAATAGTACCCATCGTGTGCTACTAAGCTAGAAAAGTTAATACATTTTGTTTATATTTTGGGAAATATATTTTTTCATGCATTGTCTTGTTGGTTACTATGGGATACCCGGAACACGTGGGTTCAATTCCCACCCAAGAAAAAGTTTGTGTGATTAGCACGATCATTTTGTTCTGTGGCTGGATGTAATTTACCTAAAATATGTATGTATTTAGAAATATATAGCTATGTTTATCAGTCGTCTAGTACTCATAGCACAAGTTTGATTTAGTTTGGGACTACATTGTGTTGCGTTAAAGTTGTGGAATATATTATGTATATATTATTGTTTTAATAGTCTAAAACTATCTAAAAATTTGTTGCCTTTCTGTTGAAATCTGTCTGGGCATATTGGTTGGATGGTTTCAAAGTCTATAACAGACATTGGTAGAAACAGTTTTAGTGTTTTGAACCTATATTTTATGATTATTTCTTTTTTTTTTTTTTTGAAGTGTATCCGCATGTGCGAAATTAATTAGGAATAATAAATAATTAAAAATAATATATACACTAAATGCCTAGCTAAATATGACGTTATTATCGTTAAATTATTTCTTAGATTTTTTTTAAACATCGAATATTTAGTTAAAAAAAATAAAACTGCAATGTACTAGTGCCATTTCCACGTTGTATGGTGAAGAAGAAATACTTAACCTGACCAAAGTTAAAAGACAACTTTTAGAATGGTTTTGTACTAATTTCAGTAGTACAAAACTGGGCAAGTGGAAGTAAGACTCGCGCCCTGAGGATTCCGTACAAACTCACCTGTTTGGTGTCTCGAAGTTGCCAAATCGCAAAAAAAAAATTTGTGACATAACAACATAATTTCAGATTTATTCCTAAACTTGTATTATAAGACCTTGCTTTATGCAAAATTACAGGATTCTGGGAAATATACGTTTATGCGACATAAATGGCCATTTTCTCCGATAACTTAGAAGTTTGATTGTTTCACGGCTTCATGGGACCGCAGACCTAAACATATGTTTTTAAGTTCAACTCGATATTGACGGTAGAGAGACAGATCAGACGGACGGACGGATGGACAGCAAAGTGATCCTATAAGGGTTCTGTTTTTTCCTTTTGAGATACAGAACCCTAAACACAATATTATTTATTAAACGAACTTGAAAAATCTCTGCTCGCATTTTTCCCGGGCCGGACTTTCCTTTTAAAATACCCAAAAACCTAATCAAATAACAGTGAAGCCGATTATGTAATCAACCCTTCTAAACAATTGTTTAACTGACCACCACATAACAGGCGTTAATGACTGTTTAATTATTTACATTAATTTGTTCATAATTATGTCCTTGAATGGAAACATGATTATTTAAATTAGAAGCTTCAGCTAACAGTACTGGTTTAACTAGTTTTGAAAGTCAATATTTGTCAGTCGTTACCTAAATTTAAATTATTACAATTTTGTAATTTAAAAACTACACATATTTTTATATTGTTGACAGGCTTCCGTTTGACTACCATCTCACCTGATGGTAAGCAATGATGTGGTCTACGATGGAGCACGCTTGCCTAGAAGAAACCTATTAAGTTTTAACTTAAAGATCCCTAGTTTGTAGTTACCAGGAAATACAGACTCCGGCTGGGAATTCCACTCCTTAGCTGTACGCATAATGAATGTGTTCTCAAAACGCTTTGTACGTATGGGTGGGCTGTTCAGTTAATATAATGTTTTAAATGAAAAAAAAATTAAATAGTTTTTATGATATTTTAATTTGTAGATTTTCTTATTGTAATTTTATTTTTTCGTAGACTTTCTTACTGTAGTTTTTTTGTAGATTTTCTTATTGTGTTTGTGCTGTAGCCTCCTTTAATTGGACGACAGCACAAACTTATTTAATTCCATTCGTTGTACCCTATATTTTTGTGAGTACATCTTTTGTTAAAAAACAATGATAAATCTACAATGATATTACATAGTACTCTGAAACTACTGGTCCGATTGTTAAAATTTTTTCACCGACAGAAAGCTGTTTATTCCTGAGTGATACAGGCTATATTTTACGTGCGCGGGCGAGGCTGCAGGCAGAAGCTAGTAGACAATAAAGTTCACAGAAGAATGAAATGCAAAAAAAAATGTTTTTTAAAACTTTCAGGAAAAAAAATTGTTTCTTATATCATTTGACATCCTACTTAAATGTCGAAATATGTTTGTGACTTTTGAAGTTTGTCAATTAATTACTGCTATAACAGAAATTCGGATGTTTGAAACATAAGTCAACCTTGGCCTGTTTTTTTGATGTAGGACATCATCATATAACTTTACACACACTGAGTGGGTTGTGAGCTACTGTTTTTTTTTTTATTAATAATAATAATTATAATAATCAATTTATTTCAGGCAACATGTACCCATATCATAAATACTTTATAGACTAACATACATAATTACTTATGATAAATCATTTTGTTAGTAAACAAGATTTAAAACTATGTTAGTAACACTTCACTTCGCACTACTTATATTTATATATATATTTTTATTATTATTTCCTTTATTTAACTTTCATCCTTATTATATTATATTTTTAAATATTCCTTAAAAAAAATAATAAAAAAAAAAACATTTAAAAATATAAAAAATAGTAGCCTACCGGCATCGGGAACAGGGTCCAAGCTGCCGGCGGTCAGGGCTCCTGAGAGAGGAACCTCCGGACAATACGCGCCGTGTCTAGGAGTACTGCTTTCTGGATCAAGCCCTTGATCCAACTGCCTAACGAGAGCCTCCGCAGATGTTGGTCCAGGCTCTTGGCTATTAAGCCATTGGCCGTCACGACTATCGGCACAATGATTGCTCTATCCACTTCCCACATGTCGACAACCTCGCGAGCCAAGTCAAGATATTTAGTTTGTTTATCTTTCTCAGCTTTCACGAGGTTCTCGTCATGAGGGACCGCTATATCAACAATCATTGTGCGACGCTCTAGTCGATCTATCACCACTATGTCAGGCTTATTGGCAACAATAGTCCTGTCAGTGATGATAGATCGGTCCCAATACAATGTGACGCTGCCATTCTCGAGAACTGGGTCGGGCACATACCTATAGTACGGTACTTCTGATTCAACAAGATTGTATTTAAGAGCAAGTTGCTGATGGATAATCCTGGCTACAAGGTTATTATTATTGTTATTACTTTTTTTATTATTATTTTTTTTATTATTGATAGGCTCGCGTTTGCCCACGATCTCACCTGATGGTAAGCGTTGATGTGGTCTACGATGGACCACGCTTGCCTAAAAGTAACCTATTCACTCTTGACTTAAAGAGTTAAGCTGACTAAAAACCACCAGTGATCGATTGCGTTCTAGAGTCACGATAACTCTTTCAAACAATCAAGCAATCCCAGTGGGGATCGGCCCAACTGGGCCCCGTGTAAACTCGACCTTGGCCTAAATTGGAATATACCCTACTTTTTATCCCGGTAGTATAGTACTCGTGCGAAAATTTTCTACACTGATGTAACTTTCCGACTCATATGCCTTGACAAAAATATAGAAATTTTTTTATGATGGGAAAATCAGCAATGACAACCCCCGCTCTTGGGCGGAGCGGGAGATAGTGTCAGACTCTTACTGACTAAAAACCCATCCGTTGCCTTCATACCGGGGCTCGAGCTATCTTTCAAAACTAACCCTGGCCCCAGTAGGCTTCGACCCAGCTGGGCCCCTCCTGTTGCTGACAACTCCTTGAGGTGCGCGGGAACAGTGCGCGCCGTAAGATAGAAGCTTGCAAAGATCTGAAAACTGTAAGCTGTTTGACAAATTGAAATATGTATGTATATTGGATAGAACAATTTTGAAAATGAAAAATTTAAAAAAGCACATCTGATATAAATGAAAGACTACGTGTCGCTGCGAATTGGCAACATACCTAAGCTATAAACGCCGCTACGAAAAGTTAGAAGCGATCACAAAGGAGCCTGAAGCGCGCGACAGCCTCTTGTGGCCGGTAGCTGCTACTCTTCTTAACCCATGCGCGCAGTATCATAATGAACTCTGACGAAAAAGATTTAAATGCGCGAGTGGCGTGTGACGCCGTTTTTTATCGGCATTTTGTGTCCGGTTCGGGCCACAAGAAGCGAGCAGCGGCGATTTGTAGCGTGTGGCGGCCATCGGAGTCAAACGTGTGCGGCGAATCCATATGAGATGTATGAAATCTACAGAACTGTGGTGTGGTTGATGATGTTTTCCACATATTGATGGAGTGTGTCCGGAACGAAAATACAAGAAGGAATGTTTCTGGACTCAGTAAATCTTACGATATTGGCATTTGTAATGTAATCCTCTCTTCTCCAATGTCCGATAAAGCCAAACAATTGTTTGAAGTAGCCTTAAGGTAGTTTGTAAGTTTTTGTTTTCTGTACTGGGCGATGTGGTCGCTGAGCGACAAAGCCCTTTAATTAAATAACAAAAAAAAAAAAAAAAAAAAAAAAGTCTACAGAAAATGTGCGTGACGGCGTTTTGTGGTTGTGGCCAGTGGCTTGTGTGCGTCGTCCCTAAAGATATAAGTTGCTAGCTTCTGCCAAAGGTTTCACCGAATTTTAAAATCGGTTCGTAAGATTTTGAGTTTGTTCATTACAAAAAAAAAAAAAAAAGATGTGTGGCACTCGGGGACTGCCGCGGTAAAGCTATTGCATAGCATTTTTATCCACTTATGCAATTACAATTATTTATTTATTTTATTTATGCAGTAATTTTTTTCCTTTGTTTTTTTTTTTCTTTGATATTAATTGAAGTTACACTTTCACACATTGAATTGAATTTTGATTGATTGTTCACTCATTTGTTTTCTTATCGGTCACCACGCTCAAAAAACAAATGAGCCACCACGCTCAAAAAAACACCCCCCGGTGTTAGGTTATTCTCGTTACGGAATTTCTGGATTCGGTCTCCGCGCTCAAGGCCCGCGATAGAAGCTATGCAATAGCTTAAAAATCTTTCCTCTGTATAATACTAGTGAAAAAAGCAGCCAAGTGCGAGTCGGACTCGCCCATGAAGGGTTCCGTAGCAGCAAGTAACTTAATATAAAAGTTCTTATAATTTGTTGTAACTTTGGTCGCTGTTTTAGATAATAATAGTGTATTTTTTTTAGATTTATGACGTATTAAAAAAAAACTACTAACTAGATCTCATTCAAACTAATTTTCGGTGGAGGTTTTCATGGCAATGTACATCATATATATTTTTTTAGTTTTATCATTCTCTTGTTTTGAAGTTACAGGGGGGGGACACATTTTACCACTTTGGAAGTGTCTCCGCGCAAACTATTCAGTTTAGAAAAAAAGTGATTTTAGAAACTTCAATATCATTTTTAAAGACCTATCCATAGATACCCACACGTATGGGTTTGATAAAAAAAAAAAAAGTTTTACCCTCAAAATTTATTGTTTTTTTTTTCTGTTTTTGTGTGAAAATCTTAATGCAGTTCACAGAATACGTCTACTTACCAAGTTTCAACAGTATAGTTCTAATAGTTTCGGAAAAAAGTGGTTGTGATATACTGACGGACAGACAGGCAGACAGACAGACATGACGAATTCATAAGGGTTTCGTTTTTTGCCATTTGGCTACGGAGCCCTAAAAAGAAGCAGATAGTAGATTACTGTAGACTCATTTTAAATGAACCTTGTTCTTTATCGCGCTAATATTATAAAGGCAAAATTTGCGAGTGGTATGTGTGTATTTGCTACTCCTTCACGCTGAAACTGCTGAACGGATTTCGATGAAATTTGGTACACGTGTAGACGATGTTCTGAAATGGCATATAGGATATTTTTTATCCCAAGGAATACGTTTTCTTGCGATTATTTTACTAAACCGCTGGCAGAAACTGGTGGATAAATAAATTCTTTAAACATAAATTGTCAGTACGATCCAAATTAGTTCTGTTATAAGTAAGGGGTACTTAAACTTCTGCGGCTAAACCTTTCATGTTTGTATTCAAAACTCGTTTGTTAATCTACAGAAGATCCCTAGAGAATATAAAACAGAAAGTAAATAACACTGAACGGATATTACGTTTTAAAGTTTAGAATTTAAAAAACGTAGCAATTCCAAAATTGCTATTCTAATATTATTATAATAATAATAAGTAAAAGTTTTCGATTTTTTTTTTATCCTACAACTTTCACACAACGCCATCTAGTCCCAAATTAAGCAGAACTTTTACTACGGGAACAAACCTGAAATCGCGAAAAAAAATCAGCTGTTCAGTACATTTATGTTTGCCTAATGTACTGAACAACTGATATTTTTTTCACGATTTCGGCTTTGCTCCCATAATAAAATTGTTTGTTATCATGAGCACAATCACGTGTTTAAGTATCGTACACTAATTGCCAGTCACCCTATATATTTCTAAATACGAGTACACAAAATGTGACAAATGATTATGCTCACATAAACATTTGTCTTGGGTGGGAATCGACACCAGGACCCCCGGCATAGCAGTCAGGGCAACTAACCACTAGACCAACAGGCCAATCAAAGATATGATTGACAACTGCCAATTATAAGTTGCCAATTCTTTAATTGAGTTAAAATAAATTTACACTTTTTATAACAAAATTAATAAACTGGGCAAGTGCGAGTCGGACCCGCGCACTGATGGTTCCGTACAAACTACCTATGTAAATATCATCACAGACTTTTTTTTTTATGACGTAACAACAAATTTACTGTTTTCAGATTTATTCCTATATCTGTGCTATAAGATCTTGCTTTGTGCAAAATTTCAGGATTCTGGGTCAATTGAAAGTACCCTATGAATTTTAATTCCCTTAAGAGTGTCAAAATATACGTTTTTTTTATTAAAATTACCGACATAAACGGCTGAATCTTTTTTTTTTTTGTTAATTTAGAAGTTTGATATCTTTACATCTTCAAGGGGCCGCAGACATAAGTATCCGGTTTTAATTTCAACTTCATACCTCCACACGTTCGCGAGATAAAGGGTATTGATAGACAGACAACCACACAGACAGACAGAGAGATAGACCGACAACAAAGTGATCCTATAAGGGTTCCGTTTTGTTCTTTTAAAGTAATCTTCCTTGCATCGTATTCCTCAATGCTGAGGGTCGTGACCATGCTTCATCACTTCACTTTTTATGGTGTTTTTCCATTTATTCCTGTCTCTGGCGGTGTGAAGGGCCTTGTATACTGTGGAGTCAAGAGCGGTGCGGATCTGGTCAGACCAACGTATTGGGCTGCGCCCGCGAGGCCTTTTTCCATCTACTTTACCAGTCACGATTAGCCTTTCGAGGTTTCCATCGTCTTTCCTTGCAATGTGACCGAAGTATTGCATAATTTTGCGAAGACACTCGGATGACAACCGCGAGGAGATTTTTAGTTCACGCAGAATGGATACGTTGGTCCGAAATGCTGTCCAAGGGATACGAAGCATTTTTCTCCAGCACCACATCTCAAACGCGTAACCCTAAAAAATGATTTTATAACGATATCTTTGAGACAGTATTACTTTTGTATCGCGACATCATTTATTTTACTTAATTGGTTCAGAGTTGGTTTTAATTGAATTGTACTTTGACCTTTGCGCGGATAATCCTTAGTGACTTAGTTTCCGAATAGTTAACTGGCTCACCTTGTTAAGATAGAATCAATAATCCTCTAGTTGATAATAATAATATATAATACTAGTTTTGCCCGCGGCTTTGCCTGCATACATAATATACCCATAGCCTATGTCACTCAGGAATAAAGCAGCTTTCAAACACTATTGCGCCTGGCTGTGTTTGAAAGCTGCTGAAAGAAAACATTGTGAGGAAACCGGCTTGTCCTAGAACCAAAAATTCGAAGATATGTGACATTCACCAACCCGCACTGGGCCCGTGTGATGGATTACAGCCTATTTCCTCTCCTAGAAAGGAGGCCTGAGTCCCAGCAGTGGGAACATTAAAATGCTGATTATGCTACGCTCTGTTTCAAATAATGCTTTCTAAGCATTACTTGAAACAGAGGAGTATAAGTAAACCGAATCGTTTGTATCAAGTAGCCGGTACATCACTTAACAGCGAAGTTCAATAACTCCGGCCTCCTCTGAGAGTCTCGCTTAGTCTCGCTATCAACTGTAAACGAACCCTTGTCCTTATGCTACCATTACTGGGATTGAGAATAAAATCTGAGAGCTGCTTTTTATTGTCAGAATACAGTACACGTGAAGTGATATTAAAGAGAGAAAATGTTTATTTGTGTTTTACACAACTTATTAAAACTATACATGTATTTTTTTTTGAAGTATGTGAGGTCCAATATTACAGACGATTAGTAGATAGACTTACGGATCATTAAATTGAAAAATTAAAGAAAGAAAAAATTGTGTTTCCCGATAGCTACAACTTGGGGATATTTAAGTCACGACACAAGTGAATAAGTTACTTCTAGGTAAGCGTGATATAACTGCGACCACATCACGTCGCCCTTCTCCCTATCTCACAAACTGGCGTATCTGCACTGATATTACCTAAGTGTTCGTAACATTATTTCGAATAAGTTCTCTTTAATCGTCGTATCTGTGTCGTTTACCGTTTCGAAGATAATCACGTATTTGTATAAGTTTTGCGTAAGTGCAAAAAAAGGGAAAAATCCCCTACTACCTTCGTGCCTTAGGGCTTTAGGGCCACTACTAACTTAAAGAATAAGCCGAGACCAATATAAAACACTTATTGATTCATTAATAAAGTTACAGCTAACGCAACTACAGAAATATGATTGACGCCCGAAAAAACGGTTGCCCTGGAAAAATATCAATTTATAGTTAGAACAGTTAGCCGGGAGAGTGACGATCATTATATTATTAATTTACTTCTAGGAGAAATAGATAATTTGACAACACGCCTACCAATACCAGATCGGGATACAGTCAGTCCGTTTTATCAAAAGTCAACAAAAAATACAAATTAATAGACAGTAAGTAACAAAATTTCATTAAAATTAAAATTTAATTCAATTCAAAATGTTTTTACTTTACATAGGCACTTGTAAAATGTCAGCAGCTAGTGCACGGTTCCATTGGTTGTTTCCTTTAGAGAAAATCAATATTGGTTTTACAATATTACCATATTTCAATATTAATAGCTACATTATGTGAGGACAGTGTAGATCAATCAATATTGTATCCAAAGCGGAATTCGAAATAAACTCAAACTATTACGTTATAAACATTTATCTACATTTCAGCATGAAAAATATGAAGAGACAAAACTCAAAGGCCTATAAAATCTTCGAAACAAGTACCTATATCCCTAAAACTCGCTGTGAAAAAACATCTTCTAATTTGTACCTTATTTATTTTACGTTGATACGATTAGTATTAATTTAAGTTAAAAATCTTTATGCTTCTATAATACTTCAGTCTTAAGCAATAAACCGTAAAGGACAACTGAAAAAAAAAAACATATTTTATCAAGACGGATTTCGTTTGACATCTTTCAATGTCATCGAATTAATTTGTTAAGAAATTAAAGTCAAACTTGAGAAAAACTCATTTGGAGATCTTGATAAACTAAATTCAGTGAATGCGACTTGAATATTATATCTTTTACCATAAGATCAAAGGTAAAAGACCGAGTATAGAGTAGTGAGTATAAAAGAAAAGATTTAAAGTACGATTCACTCTGGGGAAAGTAAATAGATTTATAAAGAGTTACTCCTTCTTTCAAGCACTCAATTCAGGGAGTGAACTGTACCTCATCACCGTAAGAGGTTTCTAACTTAGAGGTCTCAACGACATTACTAATGAATTAAGAACCACATCTACTTAAATCAAAAGAGTATTCTGCAAAAACTTTATTTTTATTTTTTTTCTCAATTAATGCGACCATAAATCTCTCTTAACGTTTTCCATTTATGAAAACACTAGCTTTAGGCAGTGGCTTCGACGACGTGATTGTGAAAAATTATCCCTAGGGAACATGCTCCAAGGATAAAAGTATCGGGCCTGCGAACAGTGAGCAATGGGTAGCTCGCTGTCCGATTGTCCGGTAACTGTCCGTCGGTAAGTTGTCGACGGCGCGCACTGTTCCCGCGCGCCTCAAGGAGCTGTTGTCAGCAACAGCAGGGGCCCAGCCGGGTCGAAGCCTACTGGGGCCAGGGTTATCGGAAAGGGAACTCGAGCCCCGGTATGAAGGCTTGAAGGAACGGGGTGGGTTTTTTAGGCAGTAAGAGTCTGACACTATCTCCCGCTCCGCCCAAGAGCGGGGGTTGTCATTGGATGATTTTCTCCACCAAAAACAAAAAAAAAAGGATAAAAGTATCCTATGTGCTGGTCATGATCTACCCGTGTGCCACTTGTTGATATATGCACCCCAAAAAAAGGGTTACATAGAGATGTTCACACCCATATCTTGTCTACTGAAACCCCATGAAATAAGATTTAACCTATTAAATCGACTAGAATTTCAGATGAAAAAACCTGTATACGAGTAAACCACCACCACCACAGAACCTACTTAACCCAACCCAAGAATCGACACCGAGACCTCACTTGACCACTTAGAAAATAAAATAAAACGTGTTACTTAAGAGCGTGCTTTCCGAGGTACATTTTCATACAATCGCTCTTACGTGATTACGACGTTATTACACATCTTTTGGAAACACAGATATCTTGTACCTTGACTAATTTAGTAAAGACCTCTGTAAATCTAGAATTTTGCGTGAATTTCAGCCCTTCATCATGTACTTATAAATTAAAAAATAAAAAGCAAAGAAAATGTAACTATAGGATCCTTCCAAGATTCTGAATGACGTTTTCTTTCCGAAAACTTTAAAGGCTTTAAAAAAACACGTATTTTCTTGAGTTTTGTGAAATTTTTGAGTAAATGACGGAATTACCAAAAGCCAACAGAGTTTTCAGGTTATCTCTTTTTTCGCGTTACGTTTTCATCAAACATTGTGCTGGATTGCGTTGGATGAAGCAACAAGCTTTTAAACCACGTTCACGGTAACGATAGACGAGTAGGGAAATGCCCTCTTAAGTAACCTCTGATCAAGATATTAAACCAATTCTAAAAGATTAATTAGCGTACTGATCGACTGGTAATTTAAACCAGTAATCAAATTCTGCGATTCACGCATTTCTATTCAAATCATTAGAATTTAACATGATACTGTCTAGCCAATTAATCTTGTTACTCGAAAGGTTTCTTTTAGCAGCTAAAAGGAAATATCTGTAGGCTTATATACTTCGTACCGCTTAAGACGGTTTTGAAAAACAAATACACCCCGAAAAATCACCAAACATAAATAGCAGTGGAAATATATTGCTCTTAAAACAGATGGTCGTTAGGGCCAAAGAGTTCTGGAGTGGTGACCGCATACTAGAAGAAGCAGCGTTGGAAGGCCTCTTACAAGGTGGACCAACGACCTGGTAAGTATAATACAGTGGATACGAGATGCACAGGACTGGTTATTGTGACGGCATTTAGAGGTTTATGTCTAGCAGTGCAAAGACGTTTTGGCTGAAATGACGAAGTGGCCCTCGCAAAGAAAAAAAAACAAGCAAATAAAGGAACACCGTAGGGTTTAATCAGTTAAAATCTACTCCATTTCGATCCATCCTGAGCAGGGACTTACTTTACTTGATGTTTTCTTTTTTTTTCACGTTATTTTTTTTTTTTGATAGGCTTGCGTTTGACCACCATCTCACCTGATGGTAAGCAATGATGTGGTAAAAAAAAAACTTCTGGAATTTCTCAAAAACCTCCAATACACTTCGACTGAAAAAAAAAGCATTCTGCCAAGCCTTTACCCAACTAAGTTAGAACCGGTCAGTCGAACCAGATCCAGTAATGGGTGACTAGGTTTCTTCTAGGCAACCGTGCTCCACCGTCAACCACAGCATTGCTTACCAACAGGTGGGATAGAGGTAAAGCGTGAGACTATCAATATTAAGGCCCAAGCGCCCGAGCTGTACCATAAAACAGTGACTTTCTGAAGCCCTCCTCGGTAACGGCCTAGTTATGGGTTTGAAAAAAATATATGTCTATTGTAGATTCATGAACAACATTATCAACTAACTATTGATTTTGTGGTGCGATTAATACTTTTGTCTAAAAAAAATTGCAATTTCGCAACTTTTCCCTACTCCTTCGAAAGGCCTTGGATCGTTAGAAATATTTTTAAACAGAAAAATTGGTGGTTAAATATTCTGCAAAGTGAACCTAACATATACCTTGTAAAACAATCAATATTTTGTAAAGAAAATGGATGTTAAGCTCCGCGGAGCCCAATCCAGGCGTAGCTGGCCGCAATTAAATGCACAGATACTCGTACTGCCGCTTAGACGGGTACGAGTGTTGTGTCCATTTAATTCCGGCCAGATGTTCAAAGTATAGCCTTAAGAAAAATGGTTACCATTGCTCTCGACCCGTAACGCTGAAATAAGCACGTGAAACCCTAAACTCGTGAAATAGCAAAACTAAAAGACTAAAGCTACAACTACATTGGACACACACGTATAACACGCCTGATTTGTAAGTAGAACGACGACGCATGACATGTATCAAGTACAGCTCTCCAAGTCTAGTTTCTATATAAACTGTATGGAGACCGACGCGCCCAGATGTAGCGTGTAGTTCTACCTTTAAAATCCACACGTTGCAAAGCCGATCAGATTAGACCAAAATAAAAAAAACACTACTCTATATCAGCGGTAAGACTCGTGGCTATTAAAGAAAAAAAAAGGTGAAACCTTTTAAAAACAGCAGTCAGAATTTTGGTGAAAACTAGACTGAAAATCTGAGCAGATCATTGGATTACATCTCTTGGCTAGATGGACATGGACAAGCAAGGTCACCTCGGTTGGGACGCTGTATTACCCCCTGTATGTAATATGCTGAAATTATATTTATTAAGCTATTGCATAGCTTCTATCGCGGGCCTTGAGCGTGGAGACCGAATCCAGAAATTCCGTAACGAAAATAACCTAACACGGGGGTGTTAGGCACTCATTTGTTTTTTGAGCGTGGTGACCGATAAGAAAACAAATGACTGAAAGCAGCTGTCGGCGTTTTGGATGGGTGGGGTTAAGCAGCTGTTAGCGAGGTCTGGTTTTTAATGGAAGAGGTTAAGCAGCTGTTGGCGAGGTCTGGTTTTGGATGGAAGAGGTTAAGCAGCTGTTGGCGAGGTCTGGTATTGGATGGGTGGAGATAAGCAGCTGTTGGCGAGGTCTGGTTTTGGATGGGTGGGGTTAAGCAGCTGTTGGCGAGGTCTGGTTTTGGATGGGTGGGGTTAAGCAGCTGTTGGCGAGTTCTGGTTTTGGATGGGTGGGGTTAAGCAGCTGTTGGCGAGGTCTATTGCATAAGTTGATAAAAAATGCTATGCAATAGCTTTACCGCGGCAGTCCCCGAGTGCCACACGTCTTTTTTTTTATTTATTAAACAATCCTATTTTTTAATTAGTAGGTACAAAAAATATGAAGCTCCATCCGTACCAGTTACTGATCATATTTGTGTAGTCAAAAGTAAAATAAATGAAATCCTAAAATTGACCACGATTTGTCATAATTGGTAAATTCATAATAGAATCAATCATTCATAACAATTGCTACTATAAAATACTACGCGCAGTGTTTTTCCATTTTGATCGTCATTTATTCATTCATAATCAAAAGCCTGTACATTATGCCCATAAATTGAGTGACATTTTGGGATATAAACAAACGCTAATAACTTTTCTGTTTATGAATATTAGTTATTGTGACTTTACTTAAATAGTAACAAGACCTTTTCTAATAAGCCCTTTAATATGTGTACTAATTAAAAATGTATGATGTATAATTTATTCAACACCTCATAATTTTGAAAAAATAAACATTTACAAAAACTAAGTGTACATTTGGCGGTCTTAACGCACAGGGCAATCTCTTACAGACGACCTTAATGACACTCAAACCTGGAATCAAACCGAAGATCTAACACTCAGCAGTCACGCTTGTGACCACGTAACTAATGAGGCAGCGGTAGGTATATCTACATATTATTATAAAATTTGTTTTTTTTTTTTATTTGTAGGAGGTTTTCTCTAAAAGTACTGGTCCGATCACTAAAATGTTTTTTTTTTCACTGACAGAAAGCTACATTATTCCTGAGTGACATAGACGTCTGAAATAAACGTTTATTATTATTATTTATTATACTTTATGTACACGGGTGAAGTCGCGGAGAAAAGCTAGTTTTAAATAAAGTGATAAAAAAAAACTCCAGTCGCGACACTTAAAATAGGCTAGTTGCCGTAAAAAATGTAATTAGTCCGTCTTTTAGATTATTCAAAAATAAAGGACACGTATTTTTTTATTTGTAAATTAAACCAAAAATGACTAAGATATAGCCCATTAAAGTTACGTGTAACGTCACGCCGTGCTACATTTATTCGCACGGGGTGACGTCACACTTGACTTTAATGGGCTATATCTTTGTTACTTTTTGTTTAATCGAAAAAAGAAAAAATACGTGTCCAAATTTTTTTTTATAATCTAAAATACGGACTAAATAAAATGTAATTATTTTAACACTGGAAACTACCCTATTGTCGAGCACTCTCTGAAGGTACAGAGTCGGCTTCGCTATCGACCTTACTGACTGGATAATCTTTTCCGCGGAATTAGACTTTATATTCTATTTAAAAAAGGAGAAACTGAGAGGCCTGTTGGTCTAGTGGTGGCCCTGACTGCTATGCCAGAGGTCGTGGGTTCGATTCCCACCCAGGGCAAATGTTTGTATGATGAACATGATCATTTGTTCTGTGTCTGGGTGTAATTTAACTATAGTATGTATTAATTTAGAAATATATAGATAAGTATGTTTATCAGTTGTCTAGTACTCATAACACAAGCTCTGCTTAGCTTGAGACTAGATGGCGTTGTGTGATAGTTGTGGAATATTATTATTATTATTTTGCACAAGGTTTTTATGACGTAGGCGAGAGATTAAGAGAGGATTTTCCAAAATTTGCCCCCTAAGGAGTTGAAACGGGGATCCAACTTATGCAAACGGAGTTTCGGCTGTGTGTTGATATGTCAGTCAGTCAGTTTCTCCTTTTATATACATAGGTATTATTTATATAGATTCTCGTTATAAATAATCAACAGTGAGATTTACATTTGTCACTAAGATAATTGTAATAAAAATTGAAGTTTTTAAGCTATTGCATAGCTTCTATCGCGGGCCTTGAGCGTGGAGACCGAATCCAGAAATTCCGTAACGAAAATAACCTAACACCCCCCACTCATTTGTTTTTTGAGCGTGGTGACCGATAAGAAAACAAATGAGTGAACAATCAATCAAAATTCAATTCAATGTGTGAAAGTGTAACTTCAATTAATATCAAAGAAAAAAAAACAAAGGAAAAAAATACTGCATATATAAAATAAATAAATAATTATAATTGCATAAGTTGATAAAAATGCTATGCAATAGCTTTACCGCGGCAGTCCCCGAGTGCCACACGTCTTTTTTTTTTATTATTATTATTGATAGGCTCGCGTTTGACCACTATCTCACCTGATAAGTGATGATGTGGCCGACGATGGAGCACGCTTGCCTAGAAGTAACAAACACAGACTAATAAGATAATATTTATAAACTTGACCACTGACTATTTTCATTGTAAAACTATCAATAAGTACCAAAATAACCGTACCTACTTACGTAAGTAAAAATCAAAATAGCCGACAGAATAAGAAATACCACGCGGAGAGGAAAAAACACTGCCAGGCTAAAATGGGATTGGGCAGGTCATGTGAGCCGTATGCACATTGACCGCTGGGCAGGAGTCCCCACAAAATAGGTACCTAAGGATGAACGATACCGCTGAGGACAAGAGCTGATTCGATTTGATGCGAGAAATTATTACGTAATAGGATTTGGAGGCCCCGCACTTGGAAAAATAGACTAATAAGAAATAATAATAACTAGCTATTCCCGTGTACAAAAAATCTAGCCTATGTCACTCAGGAATAAAGCAGCTTTCTATCGGTGTAAAAATTTTAGCAATCGGTCTAGTAACTTCGGAGATTACCTCTTACAAACAAAAAAACGAACTCTACCTCAATAATACTTGTAAATAGTGTAGAAGTGTAGATAAGGTATCAAATAATGGTTTTTCCGCACACAACAAAAAACTATTTCAAATTGAGTGTCGTAATTTCGTAAACTATTCCTAACCCCAAAACTATATTTGTTTTATTATCGTAACTTTTGTACGCGAACTATCTCTACCAACGATGGATTACTTAATCCTATTACGCCCACTAAATAATATTATATTCTTCAATACAAATTCTAACATTATTTTTAAGTTTCACCGAAACTTCACTTGTTCAATGCTTTTCCTAACTTAGGAAAATCACAGTTTTGTTTTTTGTGAAACCGGCATGTCCTAGAACCAAAAATTCGATGCCATGTGACATTCACCAACCAGTACTGGGCCTGCGTGGTGGATTACGGCCCATTCTATCCTAGAGAGGAGGCCTGAGTCCCAGCAGTGGGAACATCAAAAAGGCTGATGATGATGACGCAATCTTAAAATCCACCGGATTATTAACAATAAGAATACTAAATAGGTCTCCACAAAAGCAAAAACAACCAACGGGCCCCCTTGGTCGATTTCGCTACAGGCCTCGCGTTTGCTTAATCCGCCACTGCAGCTATATATACCCTTTCGTATTCCCCGAGGTCTGTTGACCTTGCGTGAGACGCAACAGGCACTGTACGCAAGACATGAGATATGTCACAGCCCTCTGGAAAGTTCCATAAAAAATCCGACATAAATATTATAACACATATTATGGAATTTTATCATCTATTCCACTAGTTGCTAGGTTTGCAGAATAACGTTGATTTAAATACAACACGCCTTTTAATGTTTTTCCGTAGGAAGCAAAGTTTAGATCTTTATTTTTTCACTATTAATTTATATCCTTTGTTATTTCTATTTTATATATAATTGATCTCAATGTAATATTTTTTATTTAACTCACTAACATTTTGTATACACTGTATCTACATCTCTCATCCAACTCTCCTGTCGAAGGTCTGCTGGAAAAAAAATCATTTGAAATAAGCAGTACTTTTGTACTCTTCTTTCTGTATTTGTTAATTTATTTTTTTAGTGTTTGTGTGTGTACATAAATGAATAAATAAATAAATAACATTTCAATTTAATTTATTTTAATTTATTAATTTCAATACTATTTTCAAATTATTCCAATGCAAATTATCGTATTTTTATGTGCTCACGTATTTTTTATAATTTATTTACTGCAAAAGTGACAAATTCACCACTTTTTTTTTTCTTCATTTACACATCTTGTTTTGTATAATGTATTAAACCAGTGAATGAGGCATCGGTGTGTCTATAAATAAATAAACAAGATAAAACCGTTTCATAAACTAAATTGCCGTTAACCTGGATAATTCAGTAAAAAAATCTAATTAATTTGTCTATTACAAAAGACCAATACACACAAATAAAATATATTTTTTGTATTAAAAAATCTAATAATCACATACTTAAACTTTTCATAACCTTACTCTTACCTATAAAATCTAAATTAAATTTTATGACACAGAAAGTTAATCCCATCCGTGTCATATAATAAAAACTTTTTGCCTAAAATGAATAATGATATTACAAAATGAACAGCGATCCAAAGACAATAGACTTATATTATGCCCACATTCATTGGGCAGAAAGGAACAGAGGCCCGGAAACGGATATTAAAGTCACCATTCTAATAACTTTTACTTTTGTCATTTTAGTTCAGGGCGGATATTAATCAATTTTGTTATCTTAGTTATTTTCTTTCACAATGTTAGGTTTTTGGATTCATACCTAACACGACTTGTGTTTTGAATAACATTGAAATATTAGTACAGATATATATTTTGAAATTAAAGCTTCATGATTGCACTGTACAAATGTCTAAAGAAAATTGACTTCATCTTATTTGAAATTACACATTTAAAAGTGCATTTAAAAAAAACACTATAGTTTACGCTACAGTCAAATCGACAAAGAAATCAGGTACGTCATGTTCAAAATTAGACAGTAAAAAAAAATTGTAATAACATTACAAAAACACAATATAGTTTGAGGCATCGTAAAAAAATTATTAAAAAATAAACTAACCTTTATTATCCTGAAAATGCCCACGACGAGCAAAAAAGTACAGCAAAATTTTCTTTAAGACCCATAACACTTTTATAGCAAATATTTAGGTGAGTGCAAATTTTCGCTACCACTTCATCCCATCGGTTTTATCAAGCGACTGCCAATGATGTTCTCAACAGTGTCATTCGGATAAACCTACACAATAATAGTTTGATACTGGGATCCGGTGATAAACTGTTGCAATATTTTTCGTTATCTATTCACATTAGATTTTGTTTTTAAGTTTTAAATTATTTGAACAGCGGTTTAGATTCAATGTCACCGTCGTGGAGTCATTATTTTTTCCATAGCCCTTTATAGTTATTTAAAGTAACATAAATATTTTCACTGTCACACCCAAAATATTCCGTAGTTTTCCTTTCGTATATTAAAAATATGAGCCTTTTAATAACGTAAATATATATATTTTTTAAGTTTTTTAGAAAAATATTCACTGAAGTCACTAAGATATTATATTTATTTAGTCGTTGAAAATTGGTATCACTTTTTTTATTTTAAATCACCATAAAACATATTTTGTCTAACAAATAAATTATTTAAAAAAACAGCGCAAATTTTCTTGAAGTCACAATTTCAATAAAAATACTATATTTTTTGTTCACCTTTAAAATCCTAAACACTTTTTTTGTGCAACAAATAAATTGTAAAAAATCACCGCGAATATTTTCTTCAAAAATCAAAATTTTAATCAAAAAAAACTATTGTACATTTTTAACACGTCAAAAAACCCTAAACACTTTTTTGTACAACAAATAAGTTGTTAAAAATCACCGCGCAAATTTTCTTGAAAAATCACAAATTTAATTTAAAAAAACTATTATAAATTTTTAACACGTTAAAAAACCCTAAACACTTTTTCCCTATTTATTTTTTTATTAAAAAAAAATAATAAGGACTAACCTTCAGCCGCTCTTGCTTCCCTGGAATCGTCAACGATCAACAGGTGGGGTCGAAGCGGTTGCTCGACCCCGGGCTCGGCGGGTGAAGCGGTCGTACCGACTCGAGAAACGCCCATCGCGTTCGACGGTCTGAGCGCGAATGTGCCTCGGAAACAATCGGGGGGTACCTATACGCAGGTGTGGGTTGCAGCGGAGGGTTGCGCTTTGTAACTACGGCTCGATTGTACTTAACAGATATGGTATGTTTATTTTCTTTTTAGTATCGATACGGAAAATGATAGAAAAATTCGTGTAGTAGAGTCTGTCTAATAAGTTAAACGACTTGTGTAATTGTTAGGATTTAATGAAATCTGATGTAGTCAACACGGGTTCAATAATCAAGGTTGATTAAAAGATAGAGATCATTGTTTACTAATAGAAGAACCTTATAAAAAGTACCGAATATTTGTATTTTTTAAATGATTAAATATTATACAAAATTCTCAAGTCGGTTGACTTATTAGACATACCTAATCCTCGTTTAGCAAAATTGTAACTTAAATATATCATATATGTTATCATCATTGCTTACATAATATATTAAGGGCATATATTTAAGCAATGATGATTCTTAGGGTAATTTATTTAAATGCATTCAAAGTGTAGCTTTATTACGCTGTAATGGTTTATTACGTTGTAAACGTTTTATTTACTGATTGGTGTATTTTTATTTTTATATAGCCTCATTTTTACAGTGTGAATACGAGAACGCTGTACACTTTGCGGACTCATAGATTAATTTATATTTCGCTCCATCATCATCATTCATCATCATCACTTTTTTATTACTATTATTGTGCTTTTGGAATACTATGTTGACCAATCTACTTTCTTCTTTTTTTTTTGTAACGGAACTAGTACATTTCTTCATTGTTCAAACCTACAATTTCAGAATATTTTCATGTAAGTTTTCGGAAATGAAACGGTAGAAATTTTTGTCTACAATTTCATGGTTGAAGGTCATTTCAGCGACTGTAACGATATCCAGGCTTTTACACGCGTAGAGTCAATATATCGCCACTCTTATGTCGTCCGGTTCTTGGTAATCGTATTATTTTTATATTTTCTACGATTGACTAGCTTCTGCTAGCGGCTTCGCTCGCGTGAAAGTCGGTTTCTTTTTACAAACTTTAGATCCCCAAATCGTGGTGGTGGTGAATTTTGAAAAATCCTCTCCTCGCTTGCGTCATAAATGGAAATCTTGTGCAGTTTCACAATCCTAGATAAGATAAGATAAGATAAGATAAGATAAGATAAGATAAGATAAGATAAGATAAGATAAGATAAGATAAGATCTTTATTTTGTAAATATGGGTAGTAGTCCTAGTCCAACTAGTTTCGGCTGTGCGTTGATATGTCAGTCAGTCAGTTTCTTCTTTTACATATATAGACATTACCCGACTACAGCAAAGTCAATGGAGGATTTTTTTTTAGCGGTGGGAAAATCATTGAATGACATCCCCCGCTCTTGGGCGGAGCGGGAGATAGTGTCAGACTTTTACTGACTAAAAACCCACTCCTGTTCTTTCGTTGCCTTTCGTACCGGGGCTTGGACTATCTTTCGAATTAACTCTGGCCCCAGTAGGCTTTGACCCAGCTGGGCCCCTGCTGTTGCTGACAGCTCCTTGAGGTGCGCGGGAACAGTGCGCGCCGTCGACGACAATGTTAGTCAGTTGGTTTCTTCTTTTATTTTATTTATACACTGTTAAATTTTAGTTTAGTTAGCGAGTTCAATGACCTGTAGTTAATACTCGGCGTTGCGTACAAACTACCTACAGGTCATTGAACTCGCTCAGCTGTCGTTTTCTTAAAGAAATTAATTTCGTACATGCGTAAATTAATACGAGTTTTGAAAAAAAGGTACTTTATTTTTTAATTTTATCTTTACAAATCGATAGTGTTTCATGTACCGGATCGACCCTTCACGGGATTAAAACGATTAAAATTTAGCGGTGTATATTAGAGATATTACCCGACTACGGCAAAGCCAAAGGAGGGTTATGATTTTGACCGGCTATGTATGTACATATGTGAGTATGTTCATCTATTCCCTCATAGGTATATCCTAATCTACTTACCGGAACTCGACATATGAGGTATTGTTAGAACCGTCATAATCGTCAGCTGAACATAGGTGGCGTGACGTGTCACAAAACTTGATATGGCGCCCTCTAGCGGAAATGGAGCTAAATAAGCCGTGGTTGGTATCATTTGAAAGGGCTTCACTTGTACATTTCCAAAACCACTATATTATGGCTAACCAATACCACCATATTACACGAAATGTCTTTAAATAAGCTTTTAACTTTTAGTAATTTCATTTTCTACGACACTTAAATTACTTTTAAAATAACAAACAAATAATTTACATTCATCAAAAGTCTAAAGTCAGCCATAATTATGTAAGTACCTACTATGTAATTAAAAAAGCTTGAAACAATAAAAGACTCAATAAAATATTTACGAGAATACGAGACACGTTTTGAGAAATTACTTGGGTAATATGGGGATCTTTTCTTGTTAAATATTTACTTATAAGTAAATAAACCTGACTTGAACTCGACGCTATGTAATTATTATGAATAAAATGTACGCCCTCAACTAAAAGACGTCATCAAAAGACATCCACTGCTTCACATTGGCCTACCCCAAGTATCGCCACAATGACCTATGATGATGATGCCATTTTTTTTTTATGGTGGAAGAAATCATCCAATGACAACTCCCGCTCTTGGGCGGAGCGGGAGATAGTGTCAGACTCTTACTGACTAAAAGACCCACCCCGTTCCTTCTAGCCTTCATACCGGGGCTCGAGCTGTCTTTCGAAACTAACCCTGGCCCCAGTAGGCTTCGACCCAGCTGGGTCCCTGCTGTTGCTGACAACTCCTTGAGGCGCGCGGGAACAGTGCGCGCCGTCGACGACTTGGGCTTGGTCCGGACAGTTACCGGATGGCCGGACAGCGAGCTACCCATTGCTCACTGTCCGCAAGCCCGCGCTTACAGTGGCCGGAAATCGAGACCAGAATCCCGGCGGCGGCGGCGGCGGCGATAACGCCGTTGCCTAATGCGTTCGGCCTCCTCCTTTTCAAGAATTACTGCTTCGCAGAAGTCGGCGACCGCCTGCCACTCCTCCTTGTTCCCGACCATGGTCTCAACCAAGGCCCGGCGCGAGAGGTCTCCGCCGCCGATCGCCCCCACGAGGGCATGATGCCATGCCATCTAGCCGATTTCGGCCACAGCGACCGCATTCCTTGGCTCCTCATGTTGGTTGTGAGCTGAGATCTACAGCTCTGTTATGTGCCCTCAAGGGACTTGCATTTCCAACCTTGGCCGAAAAATTCCGATCCGGTCCTATAGATGCGTCTCGTATCCATCAGATTCCCGTGACTCTCACCAGGTTTTACGGTCCACTACTTTTCAGCCCTCACAACCATCTGTTCTGCGAACAATGTGCCATGCCCGCTGCCACATAAATTTGGCGATTCTTCAGGCTATGTCAGTAACCTTGGTTCTTCTGCGGATATCTTTAGTCTGGTTTGATCACGTCAGAAAACTCCTCTCATAGCCTTCTCCATTGCCTCGGTAACTACAGGCTTTCTGTTTCATTGCTGGGTAGGTCACCTAAAGAAACTCTAATATTCCACAAATATACATAATAATATTCCACCACCTATCACACAACGCCGTCTAGTCCCAAGCTAAGCAGAGCTTGTGTTATGGGTACTAGACAACTGATAAACAATAAACATACATATATATTTCTAAATACATACATATTATAGATAAATTACATCCAGACACAGAACAAATGGTCATGCTCATCACACAAACATTTGTCCTGGGTGGGAATCGAACCCACGACCTCCGGCATAGCAGTCAGGGTCACTAACCACTAGACCAACAGGCCAGTCAAATGTCAGTAACCTTGGTTCTTCTACGGATATCTTTAGTCTGGTTCGATCACGTAAGAAAACTCCACTCGTAGCATTCTCCATTGCCTCGGTAACTACAGACTTTCTATTTCATGGCTGGGTAGGTCACTTAAAGAAACTCCAAGCACAGCTCTTTCCATTGCCTGGGTGACTTTCAGCCTTCTGATGTAATGTGAGCGAAATTTTAAAAAATAATAAAATTTTATTTTACAAAATTTTAGATCACAATAGATGTAGCTAAATTATCTTAATCACTTATTATTATCTAATGTTTGCAAGATTATATCTAAGTGATTCAGATCATTAAGCTATCAACTTCGTGAGTTCTCAAAGACTACAAAGGATTCTGAAATGCCTTTGACAAATTAGGTACTGTTTTTTTTTTTTTTTTTATCTTTTATAAACTATTACTTGACTGCGATCCCGCCTGATGGTAAGCAGATTACTGTGATTACTATTTTTTTCGACGGCACGTTTGGTGCAATGCTTAAGCAATTGGCTGCATCGAACCCACGACACGGACGTGGGTTCGATTTCCGTACGGAAAAAATATTTGTATGACCTACAGAGGTTTTAAAATTTTAAATTAGGCATAAAGACGTAAGCTTTTATAACCAGTAAGGCGTGACGAGATCACCACCATTAGATCAATTCGATAGTACCTTATAGCCAAAGTGCATCACATGACAATTCTAATAAGCCCAAACACAGCTAGGATACAATGTTTAATTACGAACCTCCGGTGCCTATCTTCCGGCTCCATCATCAGGTCACTTCGATGATATCATTTTCAACATAACTATTGAGGTCTATTTATTTATTTGTATTGATATTTCGCTTCCCTTCATCGACCTTCATCGTGAAATCTATATGTGAATATGAAGTTCCGTTGGCCATATCTGGTCTTCTTCGTCAGTTACACTTCATCAAATGTTACTTTCTGACTGTAAATGCTTAAGTTCTCGATGAAAATACCAAAATCACTATATAGTTGCCCAAATTATTTGAGGAGTTCCCTTGATTTCTCATGGATACCATCATCAGAAATGGATTTTGAATAAAATGGGACAAATCTAGAAGCATATCCTTTAAGGCGAAAAAAAAAATGCAAATCGGTCCATAAACGATGGCATTCTGATGTAACAAACATAAAAAAAATACAACTGAATTGATAATCTCTTTCTTTTTTGAAGTCGGTTAAAAAGACGTTTTCTGTGAAGTCAACAACATGTACAGTTTAAACTCTACAAAATCGAACCCACCACTTACGCGTTCCACTAACGCCATAATTTGCATGAGCAGCGTTCAAAGACATACGACTCAAAGACCACAAGCCTATGTTGATATAAACCCTACACGTGTACAAAGATCTGCACATACGACCTTTTCCCACCCATCTTTATGTGAGCGCAAGGTTAGTTTAATTAAGCCATATTATTATAATCTAACTTAGAATAATATTTTGAGTGCACTTTGAACTTGATAGAGAAGTAGGGTTCGTGTATGACGCGGAAAGAATTTTGTGTTTAAATAAATGTTAGTTTTGTCTCTTTTCGCGTTCCTTAAAAGAAATTAAAAAAAATACAGCGCTTGTCAAACCAAATGTCTCACGTTTTTACATGTCGACAAAGAACGTTGTTGATATCAAATGCGTAAAACTATATCTAAGCCCTTTTATGTAATAACCTATGTGTTATTGTTTGTTTTCCCCAGTAAATAAAATAAATAAAATAAATACAATAAATAAAATAAATAAAATAAATAAAATTAATAAAATAAATAAAATAAATAAAATAAATAAAATAAATTAAATAAATAAATATACACCGTACGGAAACCTTTAGCTTTTTAAAGTAGGAAATCATCAAACGATTATTCGTGTAACAGCCGTACCTTATCGTTATTGATCTAGTTGTTTCCAAGGTCAACACGATCGTCCCTACATAATTATGTACAATTGTACATACACCTACAGATATAGTCAAAAAAACGGTGTGCGATCCTAATGTTTGTTTGAGCAAAACTTTTTTTTTTATTTATATGGTGATGATGAAGCGCACTGATTTATTAAGAGCCTTTTCACTTTAACCTTGAAGACACCTAAATTATAATCGGATGGAAGCATAACGAGTATTATAGTGTGACAGATTATATGTGATCTGTCACTTTATAATAAATATAACTCAAAATATAACTATAAAACTGCGAGAATTCAATGGCCGTGGACTGATTGTTCTGTGATTGTTTTTATTTTATATTAAGTTAAAGAAGTTGTATTAGAAATCTATTTATAGAACAGGAAGAAGAAATATTTTTTAAAGATCACTGTGCTTTTACACGTGTTTCTCAAACAAAAGCTGATTATAATAATTCAGTTGAAAGCCTAAAGTTATATAACAATAATGGGTAAACAGGAAGATTCTGTAAACTAATCTTCTTAACAAAACATTTTTTTCAAAAGAGGGGTGTTATAAGTTTGAGGTGTCTGTGTGTCTGTCGGTGCCATCGTAGCTCCTCATCGAATGGACCGATTTTGATGCGGTTTTTTTTATTTAAAAGCTGAAGTTATCGAGATGGTTCTTAGAAACAATTTATAAAGATCTGTTCGGGTGTTCAAGGTCAGCAGCTTGTTTGCTGGTTGTGGCAGCTTCTAGTAAACACATCTAGTTTGGGCTTATTGGATTCGTCTTAATCCATTCTAAATATTTTTTATGATGACGAAGACCTAATGTATGAACGGGGAAGTGGCAGATGGAACCTTGGAATGCCTACTAGTAAACTCGTCGAGTTTGGGCTCATTAGATTCGTCTTAACCAGTTCTAAACACTTTTCATGATGACGAGCACCCGATGCTAGAACTGGGAAGTGGCTGATGGAACCCTGGAATGCCTTCTAGTAAACACATCGAGTTTGGGCTTATTAGATTCGCTGATATTTTTCATGATGACGAGGACCTGATGCTAGAAGTGGGAGGTGGCTAATGGAACCCTGGAATGCCTACTAGTAAACACGTCGTGTTTGGGCTCGTTATACTCGTCTTAACGAGTTCTTTTACTTTTTATAGATTTTATGCGTCGGGGGTTTATTAATTTTTTTAATTTTGCTATTATTTAATGTGAGAAATCATGTAATAACTTCTTCTCTAGCGTGGAGCGGTAAAGCATGTCAGACTTTTACTGACTAAAACCCACACCTATGTTCCTTCTTTACCTTGCGTCCCAGGAGCCCGGGGCTCCCTTTCGGACGATCCACGGACCCAGTAGGCTTCGGCCCTTCTAGGCCCCTACGGTTTTGCTGACATCTCTTTGAGAAATGCATGGAAAACTACGCGCCGTCGACGAATCAAGCTCGGTCCTTAAGGTTACCCTCGCCTACGTCTCGAGCGAATTCTTTCCACTAGTATCAAAGTGTACTATTATGACATCATTGTCAACTCGCCCTAACAACTCGTGTCGCACTTCCTAGCTACTTCAGCTTAAGCAATGTTATAAAACTTAAGTGACTTGTTTACTTGGTTACGTTGACTTATTAACTTAGTTTGAGTGCATTAAGCAGCTATATATTCATTAATGTACCCTGTATTGGAAACTGAAAGATTGCTATTTAATCTCGTTAAATCTTGAGAGATGTGTGATGTTCTTTGTTCTTGCTTATGGCAAGAAACAGCAACCTTGATGAAAAGTGATTTAATTGCGTCAATATTAATGTCGAAAATATGCTTACATACTAAGTAGGATGATACCTATGCTAATCTTGGTGTTTGAACCCGAAGGTCGACTTGGAGAGGGTAGCGAAAATCAAACACTGGACTGGTAACTAATCGCGTATATTGAAACTTGTACCGAACCGAATCATAATGTTATACTGATCTAAGTTATACTAATCACAATGTTATTTTATTATTATTGTTGTTTGAGATAAGGTGTAGATTAGCTTAGCAGGAATTTGGTAATTTAAAATGCGTTTTTGCTTCAAGATGATTTATTTGCGACTAACAGAGGTGGGGGCATACAGATGGTGGTAAACACTTAACGATCACATAATACATGCATATAAACACAACAAATATTTAGCCCATACTTACCCAATGCTGGGCAAAAGCCTCCCCCAAATTATTTTAGGAATTCTTTCTCGAGCCACATAGAACCAGCCCTTGCGGTGCGGCAATTAGGTGATCAATATACTTACATCTTCTGTATGTATAAAAAACCGGCCAAGTGCGAGTCGGACTCGCCCATGAAGGGTTCCGTAGCAGCAAGTAACATAATATAAAAGTTCTTGTAGTTCATTGTAACTTTGATCGATGTTTTAATAATAGTGTATTTTTTAGACTTATGACGTATTAAAAAAAAAACTACTTACTAGATCTGGTTCAAACCAATTTTCGTTGGTAGTTTGTAGAGTAATGTACATCATATATTTTTTTTAGTCTTTATCATTCTCTTATTTTAGAAGTTAGAGGAGGGGGACACACATTTTACCACTTTGGAAGTGACTCTCGCGCAAACTATTCAGTTTAGAAAAAAATGATAATAAAAACCTCAATATCATTTTTGAAGACCTATCTATAAATACCCCACACGTATGGGTTTGATGAAAAAAAAAATTTTGAGTTTCAGTTCTAAGTAGACCCCCAAAATTTATTGCTTTTTTTCTATTTTTGTGTGAAAATCTTAATGCGGTTCACAGAATACGTCTACTTACAAAGTTTCAACAGTATAGCTCTTATAGTTTCGGAAAAAAGTGGCTGTGACATACGGACGGACAGACAGACAGACAGACAGACAGACAGACATACAGACAGACATGACGAATCTATAAGGGTTCCGTTTTTTGCCATTTGGCTACGGAAACCTAAAAACGAAATACACTGACTGATTAATCACGAAATCTCAGAAATTATAACACCTACAAACTTAAAATTTGGCAAGTAGGTTCCTTATAGGATGTAGATATCCATTAAGAACGGATTTTACGAAACTTATATTTCTCCATACAAACTTCCAACCCCCTTTAACCTACTATTGAGGTTAAAGGGGGTTGGAAGTTTGTATGGAGAAATCGACTATTACGCGGGCGAAGTTGCTGGGAGAATCCAGTTAATTCAAACCCCAAGCGAACGCGCGTTCGGGCATCAAATATTGTCTTACTATTGTGTCTCCAATTGACGGTATCTGAAAGGTTAAATATAATAATTTAATCTTAAATTAAATTATATATAGGGTGACTGGCAATTAGTGTACGATACTGAAACACTTGAAAAAAAAATCAGCTGTTCAGTACATTTATGTTTGCATAATGTACTGAACAGCTGATATTTTTTTCGCGATTTCGGCTTTGCTCCCATAATAAAATTTGTTTGTTTTCATGAGCACAATCAGATGTTTAAGTATCGTACACTAATTACCAGTCACCATATATATTAAAAGTACACAACATGAAATGACTACAAAAAGTAACATTTTTGCTAAAATTTTTATAAAAGTTAATCCCTTGAAAACTTTACGTTGATTAAGAGCTAAAGTACCTCCTAATGCCAACTTTTCTGATGCAAGAAGGCAACTTTATCATTGCAGCCAAGGCAGAATACACGCCGAGCCAAAGGCGAGCTGACTCACTTTTGCACTAGTGTAAAACTGGAAGGACTGGAACTGTTTGCCTGCTGCGGTCTTCCCGTCTGATTATAATTTAGGTATCTTCAAGGCTAAAGTGAATAGGCTCTAAATAAACTAGTGCGCCTCACCATCAACGATTGCATCATTACTTACCATCAGGTGGGACAGCAGTCAAGCACTAGTTTATAATCATCATCACCAGCCTTTTTAATGTTCCCACGGTAGGGACTCAAGCCTCCTCTCTAGGAGAGGGAATGGGCCGTAATCCAACACGCGGGCCCAGTGCGTGTTGGTGAATGTCACATGTCTTCGAATTTTTGGTTCTAGGACATGCCGGTTTCCTCACGATGTTTTCCTTCACCGTTTTGAGAACAGTGGTGATGAAATAAATTACACAAAGTAATGCGCCTGGCTGGGTTCGAACCCGCGACCTACAACTCGTAAGTCGGGGCCGTTACCACTCGGCCACCACTGCTCCCTATTATATCAATTTTAAAAAAAAAGATATCCCACAAAACATAACTAGGGCTTTAAAAAAATGCTAGATTATTTTATCAAAGTCGTAGACATTCAGTAACCAACATTAAAAATTAATAGAAAACAAAAACCACACAATTGGATTGACAATCTTACTTTTGAAGTCGGCTAACAAATCAACTTTGTATACATAGACGATTCTTAAGTTTGGTCTACGCTAGAGGAACCGAGCACAAGCCAAATTCAAATTCGTGTAGTATGAGCCGACACTAGAGGAGGCGAGCACAAGCGACACTACACGAATTTGAGCTCGGCTCGTGCTCGGCTCTTCTATTGTAGACCCACCTTTAGTCCGTAGCTCTACGCCGTAGCACCGAAGCTCTGCGCTTAAGGCGCTTAGTACCCTAAATTACGATGATTTTCCGACCGGTTTCTCTCCTTTTTTGTTACAGTTGCAACCACGAAAAGTTGCGAATAATTTTTAAATGAAAATAAATGTCTTTCAAAATTGAAAGTTTTTATTTTAATTTTTGACCGAAATCACAATATAATTAACATCACCATCGTCGTCATCGTTTTTATTTTTTTTATTGTTATTATGCTTAACTAGTGTTTGATTAAATTGTTAGCAGTACACTGCAGACTCATCATCATCATCATCATATCAGCCGACAGACGTCCACTGTTGGACATAGGCCTCCCCCAAGCGTCGCCACAACGACCGGTCCTGTGCGTCACGCATCCATCGGATTCCCGCGACCCTGACCAGGTCATTGGTCCACCTTGTTGGAGGCCTTCCAACGCTGCGTCTTCCTGTACGTGGTCGCTACTCCAGAACTTTTCGTCCCCATCGACCATCCGTTTTGCGTGCAATGTGCCCTGCCCATTGCCACTTAAGTTTGGCGATTCATCGAGCTATGTCGGCAACCTTGGTTCTCCTGCGGATATCTTCATTTCTGATGTGATCACGCGAGGAAACTCCGAGTATAGCCCTTTCCATCGCCGTTTGGGTGACTTTGAGTCTTCTTATGAAACTCTGCAGACTACCCCCTGTATTATTTTAGTCATTTCAATCCATCCCAAGGTTGTCTAGTAGATATCGCTGTTAGCGATAAGACCGCCATTGTAGCCATAGATTTAGGTCTATGTACAAGCTATGTTACTTTTTGGTGTACAATAAAGTTTATTCTATTCTATTCTATTCTGCCCGAAATTAATAATAGCTCTGATCGTCACGATACTCAGCGCCTTAACAAGACAGTTAGTTTATCGGCTACGTTCTGTTTACGCATGTAAATTGGTGCTATCATGCCATCATTTACATTTGGGGGTAAACAGATTGGGTAGTCATAAGTGCTTTGCTTTTAATGACGACCTCGCCTTATTCCACGAATGAGGTTTTATATTTGTGTGTTGTAATGACTGACTGTCGAAAATGAATACATTAGCCATCAAAAACATAACTTGTAGAAAAACCAAGACACGCAAGTCAGTTCTTCTACTATACCGTAAAAAGTTGTGAGATCAATGTAATACCACAAAATACATAGGTACAGAAGTCAATCTACATACAAAGCGCGCTCGAGCAACGCACACATAGACACCGCTCACAGACACGATGTCTCGGTCGCGTCTCGGCTCATTCGTCAAACAGTTCCGGCTCAAACGTTCATTAGTGTGCGCCCACCGAGCATAGGTACAAAAAGTGAAGTACTTACATGAGATTGTCTTCTGTACCTATCTATTTTGTGGTAATACCAAGTCGGTTAATTTATTCAGTCCGTACTTAAGGGTCCTTGATAACCTTGCGGCACTGATTTGGGAATCGGACTAAATAAACAATATAATTTAATATAATGCGTATTACTTGTGATACACATGCGATTGCTTCAGAATACTGAATTCAGGCTTCTAGTTTTATACACAACGAAGTTCTAAAGGATTGAAAACGACCAGTAGCCTGATTCACGTAATCAAAACCGTAACGATATCGCAACGATTTAGTCGTTTAGACCATTTCCGTATTCACATCCATCAATCGAGTCTGAACGACACCGATTTTAAAGTCGTTTGAAATTCGTCGATTTAAAAAAAAATCTGTATTACATTATCCTGGTAGAATACTTACTAATGTAACTGGAAATAAGTCGATAGATCGTGAAAACTGCTTTTGGATAGGACTTCGATCGAACGACTATAAAACATCAACGATATTTGCCTTGTTTCATTTTACGTGAATCAGGCTACTGAACTGTTTCGAGAAAAGAATGTTACGGCCGTGTCACTTTTTTGCTTGCCTTGGTGGGGGCACTGCAGCGCCCCACATTAACAGTAATATTCATACTTTTTTTGAGGTAGGAAACCATATCATGGCTTCTCTCGCTTTAGGTTGAAGTGAGAGGATATGTCAGACTTTTATTATCTAAAATCACACCTGTGACTTTCAGTTACCCTTTGCGTTCCAGGATGACAGTTTCCTTTTCAGAAATTTCTTTTGGCCCAAGCGGGCATCGGTTATACTGGTCATACTACCCCTATGGTTTATTGTCTTACTGACAACTCTTTGAGGTGCGTGTGCACCATTGCTCGTCGTCCGTAAGTCCGTGCCTACCGTGGCTATCTTAATCCTTACTGCATTACATACGTTATATGAATTTGAAAGCGACCGTGTCTGTGTGTTTGTTTGTGCCATTGTCAACCTTTGTTTAAGATAAGAAATCATCAATTAACTTCTCCAGGTCCTGGAAGCGCGAGGGAGCATCAGAACTCGTGTTTCTTCAGTAGCCCTTTGCGTTCAAAATCAGTGGTGACTTTTCCGGCAATAGCGAGTCCCGTCAAAAATAATCCAGGTTTGATGAATTTATGAATAGAGAAAAATTTGATCTTAGAGATGCACATATTATACCTACTTTTTATTACAAGCCTCTTTGTTTGTTTGGGTGGAATCTTCCATCTCAAATTTGAAGCACAAATCTTCAACCGATTGTGCTAAAATTTTGTATACACGTTTAATCTGGATGAAAATTAGTTCTATGACGTCATTCTAAATTTATTCTTTTTTTAGCGCATTTAATCAAAAGATTGTTTTTAAAAAAGTTTTTTGTGAGTACTTTTAATTTATCTCAGAATACAGTAATTTAAAAAAAACAGTCAAAAATAAAAACGCTGCTGGCTTTTGCCAGCTAACTTTTGTTACATAAATAATATCAGCTTATAACTTGGTCACCACTGATGAAAGGCCTCTGTTCAAAGAGACAAAACATGAACAAATAAAAATAGACTCATTATTTGTGGGTTCAAATGACGTATGTAGGTATTTGAAACAAAAAAAAAAACTACAAGTGCGAGTCCCAGGGTTCCGTACAAACTTACTACAAATAAATTTAAAGTCGCAAATCATTATTTTGTGATGTTAGTTACATCGTTACGGTTTTCAGATTTTTTCCTTTCTTTGTGCTACTAGCATTCATCATCATCATTTCCAAGTGTGGCGATTCTTGGGAATGATGAGGCGACAACGATCGATCCTATGCGTCTCGCATTCACCGCACTCTCACCAGGTCGTCGGTTCTCCTTCTAGGAGGCCTTCTAACGCTACGTTTTCCGATGCGCGGACGCCACTCTAGAACCTGTCGGCCCCATAGCCCCAACGACCATCCGTTCTACGAGCAATGTGCCCTGCGCACTGCCACTTTAGTTTAGCGATTCTTCAGGCAATGTCGTCGACCTTGGTTCTTCTGCGGTTCCTGATGGCATTAATTCTTGCAAAATTTCATGATTTTAGGTCAACGAAAAGTCCCATTTAGGTTCTGATTCCCTAGCGAGCGTCAATATATGCGCCATAAACGACCACAGCTTTAAATTGCTTTGACTTAAGTTTGATTTTTCATTACTCCAAGGGATGACAGAACTGAGTATTTAATATTAATTTTAACTTGATATCTCCTAGCGTTTCTGAGAAAATGGGTCTCGACAGACGGATAGATGGACAATAAATCGATCCAATAAGGGTTCCATTTTTGCTAACTACGGTACGGGACCCGATAAATATGTATCTAGTATTTGCTTGGCCAAAATTCATTTAAAATTGTAATAACAAAACCAATTGAGGCGTCTAATTAATGTACATGTTTTAACGTACGAGTAGGTACTCAATACAGAGATGTTAAATTAGGAATCTAGAATTTAAATAACGTAAATGCTCCTTTTACCGCCAGTTTTAGCTGTCTTAGGATCCACTTGAAAAAAATAGATATAAGTTGTTATGTTAGGAAAGATGTTATAATTTATAATTAATCGCAACGAAGTATTCTTTGCAATTCAGTACTTAAATTCAATATTCAATAACACAATAAAATAAAATAAATAATTATTAATAATTAAAATAATTATTTAATCGAAAAGAGTAGTTGATTGACCCATAGAATGCGGCAAGATTCTATTAACGATTTTTCTATTTCTTTTACCGACCGCTACGGAGTTTTTACTTCTTCTATACTATTAAATAAAATAAAAAATCCTTTTTAAGGTATTTATTCTATAATAACAATAGTTATGAGATCAACATAATTACAATATGTTTATTTACGTATATGTTTATGTAGTTTGTTATGTAGTTTTTTTTTCCACAATGTTCATTTATATATGTATTATTTCTCTTGTCACGCAGAGTTGTCCTCGGTATGCCATAGGTTTTTGAAGCTGCGTCTATGCTGGTCCCTTCATTTATAGCTAGAAACGCAGCTTCTAGTTGAGCAGAGGCGTACTGCTTGCGCTTCTGCGGCTCCATGATTTTATAAAAGAACACAATTTTTAAAGAGATATAGAATTTAATTCTTCGAATGAAGCTTTAAAAAGTTACATGTCCCCCATTCCGTCCAGCCATGTTTTTTGATTTGAAAACATATGAATCCAATGCCATGAAGCCATGAATGAAACTGGATAGCAAATATTATTTTACATTAATAATATGGCCTGTGACAAAACCTCTCAAAAAGTATGGAAGAAATAAGCCAATTTGTTAAAAAAATATACATTTTGTTTTTGTGTACTGTAGGTAATATTACCAAAAATACCGTCACAGCTGTGAGTCGGTAATAGAATCAAGTATGAAGATTACAATATTCTATTAGCGACCAATAAAATTAATAATAAACAGATAAAATATCCGCTTTATAGAATACTGTTAAATTCGATCTCATTGCTATATTATTTCTTTTAATGTCAGTTAGTCTTTAATTCAGATAATAAAGATTATTTACTGTATAATATCATTATAATAATAGAGATATTGTCTAACGTTGATCGAGTTTTACACAAAAACTTTAAGAAATAGCTTTGTCGTTAATAGGTCTAACGAAGTAAAATAATTTTAAGAATAGAACAAAAAAAAAATAAAATGAAATGAGGTAGTATATAATAGATGTTATTTTAAAATGCTTTCATGTTCTCAAAATTTAACAACGCCATGGGTCGTTATTAGAATCAAGTTTTGAAATTTGGATTGTATTACCGCCTTAAATTAAAACATGATTTTATGACACAAAAACCAATAAAAAGTATTATATTAAGAGTTAGATTAGAAAACGAATATATACGTTACAGTTGTAATGTGATAGCTAGAAGACAAATCCATTTTTAGTGTGATATTTTCCTTAAGTAATATTTAGGTGTACTTACGTACCTGGAGACGCGACACTATGAAACGTGCGTTCGCTTAGGGCGCGTCCGACTAATAGTCAAATTATTTCTTTCACTGGCTATTTAAACACACAAACTTTACTCTTTTTGTTGTCCAACAAAAATACGTAACTAATTTTTAAGGTATGACTTTTCTGTAACCCTGTATTATGTGTAATATGAGTGATTTAAAAATTAGATCGTTAATAGAGTACACATTTTAGGGGGTCGTTAATAGGAGCTTTTACGTTACTCTCGTCTTGCAGGTTAGTTAAAAAATTAATTGTGTTAATGCATAGAAAAGGATAGTGATCATCATTATCATTTTAGCCGAAAGACGTCCACTGTTGGACATAGGCCTCCCCCAAGCGTAGCCACAACGGCCGCTCCTGTGCGTCTCTTGTCCACCGGAAGTATGGTAAGAGATGATACATTGATAGTATTTACGTCATATAATCCAGTAAAGTGCTGGTACGGATCTTGTCCGTACTTCCGGGATTGTCCTGATAGCCATGGTATACCTCTCCACTCTTCAAGCAAATCGGGATAATTATGTTGCCCTCTTGTTGCTACGTCACATCGTTTTTGGAGCCCATTTATTGAGTGTACAAGTCACCTCCTGCCTTTTTATCGATGGAAATTAATAACATTGTTCAGGCAGGGGCTTGGCATTGTCTTAACGTAGTTCCTGGTAGCCAGTCCACTTAAGACTGCAAAATTTTAGTTTTCCTTATTGATTCCGAGAGGCTATGGTTGAACGCTTGAACTCGTCCTTGAAAGCGGTCTCCAATTAGGGTGATGCCAATCTGGTCAAGTTCAATGCAACTAAAACCCAGGCATGTCTTTTTCCACTAAACGGAGTAAACTACACCCGGCTCTATCTTTCTGAGGTGTGACCATGACGATAACCGACCAACTTGAGCTTCTTGGGGTTACGTTGTCATCTACTCTCAATTTTGGTTCATACATATAGGCAAAGGCTCAACTGGCTGCCACAAAGTTGGGCATCTTAGCGAGGGTGAGAAGGTACATCACGCCGGAACAGCTGCTCAACCTTTACAAAGCGCAAGTTCGATCGTGTATTGAGTACTGTTCTCATCTTTGGAATGGGTCTGCTGGATACCATCTTGATGCGCTGGAGTCGATTGAGAGGCGAACCAAAAGAGAATCATCTGCAATGATACACTTGAGCATCGACCCCGAGTTGCTAGACTGTCGGCTTTCTATCGTTTACATTTCAGGGAGTGTGCACTGGAATTGCACAATCTAATTCCGCTTAGTCCGTTCTATCATCGACCCACTAGGTGTACGGCGCTGTGCCACTGGTACATGATAGACATCCCTCCCATATGCACAAAGCGTTTTGGGAACACATTTATTGTGCGTATAGCCAAGGAGTGAAATTCGCTGCCGGAGTCTATGTTTCCTGATATCTACAACTTAAGGTTCTTTAAGTCAAGAGTGATTACATAGGTTACTTCTAGGCAAGCGTACTGCATCGTCGATCACATCCTCGCTTACCATCAGGTAAAATGGAATAAAACCACCATTTTACCGATTTTACCTATCAATAATAAAAAAAAATGTCGCTAAATTTTCCCACCAGTAGGGGGGTCCTTGGGTGCACTAGCATAGCGCATACAGGGATAATCACCGGTTGGTTTTTTTTTTATGGTCTAACAATCATCTAATGACAAGCCCCGCTCTTGGGTGGAGCGGGAGATAGTGTCAGACTCTTATTGACTAAAAACCCACCCGTTCCTTCAAGCCTTTATACCGGGGCTCGAGCTATCTTTCGAAACTATCACCGATTGGTACCACATTCCATTAAAAGCGTCTATAAGGGCCTCTACGAGTTGGTTAGCTCCTCGTATCCAAAGGTTCAGGGTTCTGAGGGTCTTGAGATAAACAAATGTATAAAAATAATGATATAATTTATTTCAAGTATCAACGACTCATAAACAATTAATACAAACAGAATATTCACGAATAAATAATTAAAATCACAATATGTACATTAAATCCAAGCAAACGAAATTAAAATTATAATCAATTTAAGACGAGATAGTCGGTCAGTTTTAGGTAAATATAGAGATGATGGATTTTATTTTTCGTTTATTGATACGACATGAATAGCCTACAGAGGGTAATTTATTAAAGTATCAATAGGTACAGGTTTCACGTTTCTTTTAAGTTTTGAGTATGGTCATTTTCGTTTTCCTCTTGAATGCCCTCCAGGATTTCGGTCTGGTCCTCAGCTTGCGACGGTTTCGGAGAGCGTTTTAGCTAATCAAAATAAGGTTATTTTAATTATTTACTCTACAATTTATGTGCACATTTATATAGGAAAGAACGAGACCGACAGATAAGTATATCGAAGGAATTCGCATGAATAAAAACTCTTATTAGATAGAACTACACTGCTCACAAGTGTGCCTCACATGCCGATCTGGGCGCGTCGGTCTACATACATTTTATATGGAAACTAGACTTGTAGAACTTATGACTTATGACTGGTCTGTTGGTCTAGTGGTTAGTGACCCTGACTGCTATGGCGGAGGTCGTGGGTTCGATTACCACCCAGGACAAATGTTTGTGTGATGAGCAACGATTATACACCGCTAAATTTTGATCGTTTTAATCCCGTGGAGGGTAGATCCGGTACATAAGACACTATCGATTTGTAAAGATAAAAATAAAAAATAAAGTACGTTTTCTTCAAAACTCGTATTAATTTACGCATGTACGAAATTAATTTCTTTAAGAAAACGTCAGCTGAGCGAGTCCAATGACTTGTAGGTAGTTTGTTAGCAACGCCGACTACTACCTACCTACAGGTCATTGGACTAGCTCAGCTGACGAATTTAACGGTGTATATTTATTGTGTCTGGGTGTAATTTATCTATAATATGTATGTATTTAAAAATATTTAAGTATGTTTATCAGTTGTCTAGTACTCATAACAAAGCTCTGCTTAGCTTGTGACTAGACGGCGTTGTGTGATAGTTGTGGAATATACTATATTATATTAATTTTACTTGATACAAGCCACGCGACGTCGTTCTTCGTACAACTCAGGCGTGTTACAGATGTACGTCGGTCTTTTTTTTTATGGTGGGAAAAAATCATCCTCCAATGACATCGCCCGCTCTTGGGCGGAGCGGGAGATAGTGTCAGACTCTTACTGACTAAAAGACCCACCCCGTTCCTTCTAGCCTTCATACCGGGGCTCGAGCTGTCTTTCGAAACTAACCCTGGCCCCAGTAGGCTTCGACCCAGCTGGGTCCCTGCTGTTGCTGACAACTCCTTGAGGCGCACGGGAACAGTGCGCGCCGTCGACGACTTGGGCTTGGTCCGGATAGTTCCCGGACGACACGATTGTGGCGTGCCCAGCACTGGGTTGCGATAGTCGCTGACGCCATTTCACCATGAGATCCCGCCGGAGCTCTGTCCGCCATGCCGTGACCTGTCGCGGCAGCGGACTTTCACCCCGGCGTTGCATCTCCACGCGCATATCGTGCATATGTGCGTCGGTCTAATGTAGTTCTAGTAACTTTACCCACCATCCATTTTAATATTCTTCCTGTCAAGCGCGTATACGGCTTGACGTACGTCAAACCTATTCACTATTCTTTTATATCGTGCACAAGCTTCTGCCAGCGGCTTCGCTCGCGTGATAGCAGGTTTTTGGATACAAACTTTTTATCCCCATGTAGGAAGGGGAAGGAGTTGTCAGCAACAGCAGGGACCCAGCCGGGTCGAAGCCTACTGGGGCCAGGGTTATCCGAAAGGGCGCTCGAGCCCCGGTATGAAGGCTAGAAGGAACGGGGTGGGTCTTTTAGTCAGTAAGAGTCTGACACTATCTCCCGCTCTGCCCAAGGGCGGGGGATGTCAATGCATGATTTTCCCACCATAAAAAAAAAAATAAAAAAAAAATGTAGGAAGGGGGGATTTTGAAAAACGCTCTCTTAGCGCTCGTCTACGTCATACAAGAAAATCTTATGTCTCTAGTCCCATTAGTTTTGGCTATGCGTTGAGATATGTCAGTCAGTCAGTTTTTGATATTTCGTGAATAATCAGTGAGATAAAAGATCTCGGTAGGTTCTGTGCGTGTTAAAACGGTAGATTCTGTGCGACGTGCGTCACTCAAATATCAGATTCCAGCGACCCTCACCAGATCATCGGTCTACAATGTAACCTCTTACATAGTTGACCGATGACTTCTGACGCTGCGTCTTCTGTTACGTGGTCCCCACTCCAGAACCTTTCTCTCCCATCGACCATCTTTTCTGCGAGTACGGTCACTTAAGGTTTGCGATTCGTCGGGCTGTGTCGGTAATCTTCGTTCTCCTGGACTAAACCACGAGTATATAAAATTAATAAGTAAATAAAGAAAACTTACCATTGTCTGACTCTTCATTTCCATTTTTAAAATTTCCAGTTCGTCTCGCTTCTTGCGGCGTAAGAAACCAACCTGAAGACAAAAACAGTCAGTGATTAGAAGACTTCTTGCAAGGGTGAAATAATAGCTCGCCGTCTAACCGTCCGGTAACCGTACGGTAGGAGCCAAGTCACCGACGGCGCGTTGTTTCACGCGAGTCTCAAAGATGTGCATGACAGGCATGTCAGTTGTAGTGTTTATATCTATATAATAGATATAATACGTTGTCTCACGTACACAACCAGAGGGGGCGGCGTCGACGAGTCAGTCAGGCTATCTGATACAAGTAGAACGTAGTGATTACATACTCTTTGGATATGAGTGTCTCTTACTACTCTGTGTACGCACTGACGTATCTGGAAGTATATAGTCTGTGACGTGACGGTGGGACGTGCGGCCTGCGCTCGGCGGTGTGTAGTAGTGAGCCAGTGTAAAACTTGACCACCACCATTAGATATAATATATAATAGAGTAGTATTACCATCAAGCAAAGGATCACTACAAGTGGCGACGAGGATAAAGGTCAGTGAAATAAAAAAGGGCGCAATTTTCTAAACCAAAAATTTAAAAAAAATGGCGGGAAGTAATGAATAGTTGTGTTGTTATTAGTCACAAAGACGAGCGTTCTCGCAACGGACAGTAAATTCATTTGTTTTATGATCTGTATTTCGGACGTTTTGCCCAATATCGATTCGTTTAACATTGTTATAAATGTAAATGTGTTACGATCGATAGATTGTTAAAGCAAAAATAAAGCAAGAAACCAATTTTTTTTTTTTGGATTTTTATGATCTGGTCACTTGGACCTTTAAGTCAATAAGAAACCAAAACGTCATAAAAAAAAAAACAAAAACATTATTGGTTATTAACTAATGTGGCATAGATAATGTACACAACACCATTATACCCTCCTTATTCTTGAATAAAATTAAATTGACAGGATTGGCATTTTTTGTTATTGACGATAATATTTTAAATATAAAATACACTGCGTGTGATTTCCATTCAATTGGAATTGAGCTTCGGATTTTCATTAAATTGGAAATAAGCTTCGGATTTCCATTCAATTGGAAATGAACTTCGGATTTTCATTAAATTGGAAATAAGCTTCGGATTTCCATTCAATTGGAAATGAACTTCGGTTTTCCATTCAATTGGAAATGAACTTCGGTTTTCCATTCAATTGGAAATAACTTCAGTTTTCCATTCAATTGGAAATGAACTTCGGATTTCCATTTAATTGGAGATGAACTTCGGATTTCCATTAAATTGGAAGTACTCACATTGTGAATTGTCAAAAAAAAAAAAAAATATTTTTATGAGGTAACTTTCATTAAATTGGAAGTGTTTTGACATCCATTCAATTGGGTGTATTTTCAGGTCACCCAATAAGATCAAACATGGCGAATCAATTACCACCACCTGGGAAATTGGATCTCGAGGGAGATAGTGCATCAGTCGGTTTAAGATGGGAAAAATGGAAACGTTCCATACGAATCTACCTTGAAGCAGCTGATATCACGATTCCAACTAAAAAGAGAGCTATATTGCTAGTACTAGGGGGAGAGGCACTTCAAGAAATATTTTACAATTTGCCTGGAGCAAGCATAGGCCCTGAAGATAATGTTGATGTTTTTGAGGTAGCTATTAACAAACTAGATGAATATTTCCTCCCCAAACAAAATAAGACCTACGAGAGACACCTTTTCCGACTTGTTAAGCAAGATGCAGGGGAAAGCTTTGAAAAATTTCTAATCAAACTAAGGGACCAGGCAGCCAAGTGTAAGTTTGAAAAACCTGATGACCACATAATTGACCAAATATTAGAAAAAAGCTTATCATCAGAGTTAAGAAAAAAAATATTGACTATGGGTGATGAAATTACACTAGACAAAGTCATTACAGTAGCTAATACATTAGAAATTGTAAACTATCAACTGGATAGTTACGAACAAAGAGAAAAGAAGACAAACGAAGTAAATGCAATAAAAATTAGGAATAGAGAAAATTCAAGGTGGACTAAACAAGAAAAAGAATCTAATGAAGAGAAGAGGGCTTCAAGGTGTACTAGATGTGGCAATTTTACACATGTTTCACAAGGTTCTGCTTGTCCAGCAAAGAACAAGAAATGTCACGGTTGTGGAAAAATAGGCCACTATGAAAGATATTGCAGAACGAAAACACAGAAACGTAAACTCGAAAATCAAGAACAAGACAAAAACTATAACAAGCGACAAAAGACGGAAACTACAGTAAATGCATTAGAAAACGAAGAAGTATACATATTCAATTTGAACGATGATGCGACAGTCAAATGTGAAATAGGAGGAGTAGATTTAGATATGTTAATTGATTCAGGATGCAAATTAAATTTAATATCAGAAAAAGCCTGGGAATATCTAAAGAATAATAAAATAAATTGTTACAAGCAAGTGAAAGAACCAAATAAGATTTTATTAGCATATGGAAGTAAAACACCTTTACAGATCAAAGGATCCTTTGAGGCAATAATAAAAGCGAACGAGAAAACGGAACGGGCCATTATTTACGTTATTAAAGATGGATCACGAAACCTACTTGGTAAAGACACCGCGTTGCAATTAGGCGTTTTGAAATTGGGTCTGGGCATAAATCAAGTTGAACTAAAAACAAATACACCTTTTCCGAAATTCAAAGATATTTTAATCGAGATTCCTATTGATTCATCAGTAAAACCAGTTATGCAACCCTACCGGAGGATACCAATACCGTTAGAAGAAAAAATAAATAAGAAAATTAAAGAATTACTAGATTTAGATATCATAGAAGAGGTACATGAACATTCACCATGGGTTTCTCCTTTAGTCCCAATCATTAAGGACAGTGGTGATGTACGCTTATGTGTTGATATGCGACGCGCCAACGCTGCTATTTTGAGAGAGAATCACCCATTACCCTGTATGGAGAATTTACTACCTAAAATAAAGAAAGCAAAATTCTTTTCTAAACTAGACATAAAAAACGCATTCCACCAAGTTAAATTACATCCAGATTCTAGATATTTGACTACTTTTATAACATCTAATGGGCTTTACAGATATAAAAGACTCATGTTTGGAGTCACATGTGCTCCAGAACTCTTTCAAAAAATAATGGAAAAAATGCTAATAAATTGTGAAGGAGTTATAAATTTTATTGATGACATTCTTATCTGGGGTAGTGATGAGGAACAACACGATCTACGACTTTCCAAAGTGATGGAAGTGTTGAAACAAAACAGAGTTTTGTTAAATCAAGAAAAATGCATTTATAAAGTTCGGACAATACAATTTTTAGGACATGAACTAAAACCAGAAGGAGTAAAACCACTGCCTAAATATATGAAGAGCATATCTGAGTTTAGAGTGCCAAAAACAACAGAAGAGTTACAAAGTTTTCTTGGTTTAGTAAATTACATAAACAAATGGATTCCAAATTTGGCCACGACAACAGAACCGCTAAAGCAGATACTAAGACAAAAATTAGGGAAAAAGGCAAATATAGAAGAATACTGGAAAGTTGAACAAAATGAAGCATTTGATAAGTTAAAGGAAATGTTATCTAGAATAGAAACTTTAGGATATTACGATACAAAAGATAAGACACAAGTTATAGCAGATGCTAGTCCTGTAGGATTAGGAGCAGTCTTAGTACAGATAGATAGTAAAGGACCAAGAATTATTGCGTACGGAAATCGAACACTCAGCCAATGTGAAAGAAAGTACAGCCAAACAGAAAAGGAGGCCCTTGCTCTGGTATGGGCAATCGAACATTTTAATACATTTCTTTTTGGTAAAAAATTTGACTTAATAACCGACCATAAGCCTTTGGAATTTCTTTTTAGTCAAAAATCTAAACCTTGTGCTCGTGTTGAAAGGTGGGTTTTGCGGTTACAAGCTTACTGTTATAGCGTAAAATATAAACCGGGTAAGAGTAATATTGCGGACCCATTATCAAGGCTGTGTAAATGCTCAGATCAGCCAAAGTCAGAGGATTATGTTCATCAGATAGTTGAACTTGCGAGACCTTATGCAATTCCAATGTAACAAATAATAAAGGAATCAGAAACCGATCAGGAAATCAGTAAAGTTAAGAAAGGAATTTATAGTCACCAATGGGATGAATCTGTCAAGCCATATAAAATATTTTCAGATGAATTATGCTTTTATGAAAATATTCTGTTGAGAGGAAATAAAATAGTTATCCCACAAAATCTCAGAAAGGAAGTTTTACTAGCTGCTCATGAAGGCCATCCGGGAATAGTGGGCATGAAAAGTCGCCTTCGCTGTAAGGTTTGGTGGCCTAGAATCGATAAGGACGTCGAGTTGATGGTAAAGAGCTGTAAAGGATGCACTCTAGTCAGCTTACCGAATCCTCCAGCACCAATGAAACGTCGAGAGATCTGAACCTTGGATCGACATAGCCATGGACTTATTAGGCCCATTACCGAACAATGATTACATTTTAGTAATCATTGATTACTATAGCCGGTATAAAGAACTTAAAATTATAAAAACAATAACAAGCATACAAATAATTAAAATTTTGAAAGAACTTTTTAGTCGACTTGGGTACTGCTGATAATGGCCGGCAATTTGTTAGTTTAGAGGAGTTTAAACAATTTTGTCAAGACTGTAATATTAGGCTTTTTAACACAATACCGTATTGGCCGCAAATGAATGGAGAAGTAGAGCGGCAAAATAGAGATATAATAAAAAGGCTTAAAATTAGTTCTAGTGAAAAACGAGATATGAAAGAAACACTTTATGAATATCTTATGATGTATAACTCAACTCCTCATTCAGTTACTGGAAAGACACCGTCAGAACTTTTTTTTAAAAGAATGAACAGGGATAAAATCCCCATGTTGAAAAATATGAATGAACTGAACAATGATGGGGAAGTTAGAGATCGAGATAAGTTGCAAAAAAAAAAGGGGAAAGAATATGGAGACCGAAAAAGAAGAGCAGAATTACCAGAACTGACAAAAGGAGAGAAGGTGTATGTAAAAGGAATGGAAAAGACCAATAAGCTCTCAACTACATTTACTTCCACACCACACGTAGTGGAACAATCAGTAGGAGGAGATGTTACGATAAGGAACGAAGAGACTGGACAAAGACTACGAAGGAATGTTATTCATTTAAAGCGAGTGGAAGGACAATGGAAAACAATGGAAGATGAGACCAGTAAGAATGAAGATGAGAAAGTCGAAGAAGATGAAACGACTTAAATAAAAGTTTATTTTTATTATTAAAGTTCATTGCTTATTTGAGTAAATAAAAATAATAATTACCATGATTGTTTCAACGAATAATGTTAATTACATTTATGCACTAAATAAAATTTGTTAAACGGGAAGAGATGTAGTGTTTATATCTATATAATAGATATAATACGTTGTCTCACGTACACAACCAGAGGGGGCGGCGTCGACGAGTCAGTCAGGCTATCTGATACAAGTAGAACGTAGTGATTACATACTCTTTGGATATGAGTGTCTCTTACTACTCTGTGTACGCACTGACGTATCTGGAAGTATATAGTCTGTGACGTGACGGTGGGACGTGCGGCCTGCGCTCGGCGGTGTGTAGTAGTGAGCCAGTGTAAAACTTGACCACCACCATTAGATATAATATATAATAGAGTAGTATTACCATCAAGCAAAGGATCACTACATCAGTAAACCGTAGGGGCCCGGCAGCGCTTCTGAATGGACAACCCGGCCCTGGAATACAAGACAATGAAGAAACTAGGAGCACAAAATAGATAGGTACAGAAGACAATCTCATGTATATACTTCACTTTTTATACCTACGCTCGGTGGACGCACACTAATGAGCGTTTGAGCCGGAACTATTCGACGAGCGAGCCGAGACGCGACCGAAATATTGAGTTGGTCCCATAGACTCTTTATTATTTGTCTCTTTTTTTTATATATAACAATTTATTAGTGTCTACATGTTGTTACTACATTGTGTGTATCTACGAGTGTGTATGCCAAATAAAATAGTTTTCTTTCTTTCTTTTCTTTCCATAGAAATATTGTTATGGTCTGATCGTGAACTTAAAATATATGGAACGCAACTCCTCATAGGATCACAGCAGAACTGTCGTAATAAGTAAAATTTCTTTGTTTATACGTGTAGTCTATGACTGACTGAAAAAAGAGGGGGAGGGGACATATCAAACTAATCTGATGATGAAACTGGAAGGTAGGTACCGGAACTCTATAATAAATTAAAGTAATCTAACCGTGTTTGGGATTCGTGTTTGGATTTCAAGAGACTCTGGCTATAAGGCATTTAAGTTTGGCTGAGGGGTAATTCTTAGTCGTGGTACCATCACTAAAAAGTGTAAAATAAAAAACTTTTTACAAAAAAAAAACTATTTGGCTTCAATGTAAAAACAGACAACAAAGTACAAAATAGCATTGATTTCGGAAGTCGGTGTTAAATAACGAAGATAAAAAAATATATAGAAACACTTTGGCACTTTGTAGTGTTTTTTTTTTTACATTGAAGTCAGTTAGATTTTTTTTTTTTGTAAAATAAATATATTCTAAATAAGACACAGTTATACTGGAACCTAATGAATTCGAAAGTGATTTATAGTACAGTAAAATGGGGTGAATAGAGACTTAGAGATGAATAGAGACAAAACTTTAAAGGGTATTTTCTCGATATTTGAATATTTGTTGCAGCATTTAACTATAGAAAAAAAAAATCTAAAAATGTTTACCAATTAAGCATTTACCTAAACCGATCTTAGATAACTAAATAAATTCAATTAGTCTTTTATACGATTTATTTTAAATGAAATAGACATACAGTTGCCATCACGGATCTTGAGCGGTTGCGCAAAAGTCAAATATTCGGTCTCTTTAGTGGTGCGAAGTGAGACGCGGGGGCGGGGAGTGTCAGTGATTGGCTCGCCGCGCCCACGCGTCATAGACATCACTCCTGATTCGTTCCATCTAACAACGAAGACGTTTGGCTCGCCAATGTATGGAATGCGCAAAGCGATCCTCACTCTGACGCCGAGCGCTCAAGATCCGTGGCAACTGTATCAAGATTGTTTACGTTTAGTTAACTACCTAAGAAGATGGAGTATACATAGGTACATGCAACAGAGGTCAAAAGCAACAAGCTAATACATACCTTAAATAGTATCAACGCTATGATAATTAAAATGCAGAGGCCGACCACCACTCCGATTATTATCGTCTCTATCGGTACCTGTATCGGCTCTTGAAACGTTATGGTAGTGATTATACTGGAACAAAAAAGAAATACATTTAAGTCTGCGTTAACTGTCGCAACTGTCTGAGAGCAGTGGTGGCCGAGTGGTAATGGTTCCGACTTACGAGTTGTAGGTTGCGAGTTCAAACCCTGCCAGGCGCATCACTTTACACGCGTGGTGGATTACGACCCATTCCTTCTCCTAGAGAGCGGAGGCCTAAGTCCCAGCAGTGCGAACATTAAAAAGACTGATGATGATGATGATAACTGCCGCTGAAGGAGACGTTCTGGGTGGCGAGAGTAAAAATGCGATTCCCAGCCACCATAAACGTGGGTTTGCGGACGTCGAGCAATGGGTAGTTCAACGCCCAGCCGTCTGGTATAGATCAGGCCCGAGACGAACCACGTAGTGCGCCTCAAAAAAATAACAAAAAAGATGAAGGGGTCCAGTATGGCCGATGCCTGCTGGGATTGCGGGAACGTCTGTAAGAGTGACTGTAGCTCTCGAACGTAAAAGAGAACTGAAGGCATCTGTGCTCGGTTTTTTTTTATTCCGTTTGATAGGGTCGCGTTTGACCACCATTTCACCAGATGGTAAGTGATGATGTGGTCGACGATGAAGCACGCTTGCCTAGAAGTAACCTATTTAATCTTGACTTAAATACCCCTACGTTGTAGCTATCAGGAAACAGACTCCAGCAGGGAATTCCAATCCATAGCTGTACGCACAATAAATGTGTTCCCAAAACGCTTTGTGCATAGGGGAGGGATGTCTACTATATACCGGTGGCGCAACACCGTACGTCTAGTAGTCCTATGATGGAGCGGACTTAGCGGAATTAAATTGTGCAATTCCAGTGCACATTTCCCGAAATTTAAACGGTAGAAAACCTACAGGCTAGCAACTCAGCGGGATATTAATCACACAAATCGGAAGATGTTATTTAGTGGCATCCCTCCGTAAAAAAAAAATGGCTACATACTAGACGGATTGCTCGTTACCCAGTAATCATTCACAAAATAGTCTGGAAATGTCTTCAGCATCATCTATCTTATGATCGGCATCTTGTATCGACATACAGATTAATATTATAAACTAAATTGTACACGAGTGCACAAATAAACTTAGGCTGCTATCCCACTGGCGTTTTACGAGCGTTGGCGATTCTCCAACGTCTGCGCAGCGCCAACGTTGCGCAGACACTACGTTAACGTCGCGAGTTTCTAGTGGTAAAGCGCTGACGTTGAGCAGACGCGACGTTAACGTCGCGAGTGCCAATATTCCCACTTCGGGCAATATTGCCGGCAATTGCACATTACAACCCTCGTCGGACTAATTCGACGCAAGCGGTTGAAGGGTTTAACTAGAGCTTATTAGGTGGCGAAAAAGGCCGTGTATTGCTTATAGGTCACAATTTATTTACCTTTCCACTTTGGAGTCATCACCAATGAGTTTCAGCTTAACAGAAGAAGTAACGGTAACATTTTTATCTTTTTCGAGGATTCCATCTGAAAAGTAGAGTGGTACATATTATACAAATGCGACGATGAGGCTTGTAGGAACGGGATGGGTTTTTTAGTCAGTAAGAGTCTGACACTATCTCCCGCTCCGCCCAAGAGCGGGGGTTGTCATAAGATGATTTTTCCCATCGAAAAAAAAAAAAAAAAAAAAAAAAAAAAAAAAAAAAAAAAAAAAAAACCTTAAATATTTATTAATTTTTTTATGCACACATTAAAAACAGAGATGGGCTTAATGTTTACCATTGTCTACCAATCAATCTTTGATTGATGCAAAGACAAGTGCAATATTGAATATTAAACACTGTAAAACAATTTTAATACCTTTACTAATTAAAATGACCGTGAACCATTTTGAACAGGATGACCATAACGGTTCTTTATCTAATTCAAATGATTCACAGGATACTTACCAAGAGTTCCAGGTACAATGTACATCGGTATTAGGATTTTGACAATATCTAAATTTTTCACCAAACTTTCTATCAAGCAGACGTAAGACATTGTCGTCTCATTTTGCCTTAAAAATGTACAGCCATAATTCATATTCGAAGAAGAATAATGTATCTGAAAATTTATTGACAATGTAAATCAATAGGCTAGTTGCCGTAAAAAATTTAATTAGTCCGTCTTTTAGATTATTCAAAAATAAGGGATGCGTATTTTTTTATTTGCAAATTAAACCAAAAATGACAAATATATAGCCCATTAAAGTTACGTGTAACGTCACGCCGTGCTGCATTTTTTCGCACGGGGTGATGTCACACGTAACTTTAATGGGCTATATCTTTGATAGTTTTTGTTTAATCGAAAAAAGGAAAAATACGTGTCCAATATTTTTTTATAATCTAAAATACGGACTAAATAAAATGTAATTATTTTGACCCTGGAAACTACCCTATTGTACTGAGACCCTACCACAAGTTCTTAAATCTTAACGCAATCCATTTCACGACCCAATCTGAACTGTTAAGGCCCTAGCTCTCGAGCAGTGCCATAAAAAAGTGTTTTTTTGAAGCCTACTCACTACCTCGGTAACGGCTTGGTCAGTAAATTTGAAAAAAAAAATGATATTCATATCAAACATTATCAACACGATTTTTTTCGTATGACTAACTAATAATTTTGCCAAAATATTTTTTTTATCAACGTGATATTTTATCGATAGTTTTCCCTACTCCTTTCAAACGGCTTCGATCTTTAGAAATATGTTTACACAAAAAAAATTGCCGGTTAAGTGTTCTTAAGAATACACAGCTAGCATATGTAAATCAATCAATATTTCGCAAAGAAAATGGATTTAAAGATTTGGGCGCAGCAGACCGGAATTAAATGCATAGATACTCTTACTGCCGCCTAGATGGGAACCCACGACCTCAGGTATAGCAGTCAGGGCCTGTAACACGCGAGGTCTCGAATTGCTAATGTCGGCTCGAGATTTTATACAAAGTGTTGAACTAATAATTTTCCGCCCTTAGCCATGTTGCCATGTCATCTTTTCACCCCCCCCCCCCCCCCCCTTATGCCATGTTGTGAAATGTCCCTTTTATTTAGAAGGTGCGCATTTAATCTAGACGTATACTATAAGTTAAGTACGTAACTTACCACAACTGGACTATAGCTTATATATACTTTTGTCTGTAAATTTACAAGAATTTTTAGGTCTTTCCAGTTGGTTGGGCCCTTGTTTGTGATCTGAAATTAAAAATAAAATAAAATTTAAATGACTGGATAATGGTGAACATTTTTTTGACTATGTCTCAGATATTCAATTTCAATTAACTTAGGTATATTCAAGACAGAAAACTGTAGCCCTCATGACAGTCCCTCGTAAGGGGATAATAATATAATATAATACAATACAAATTGCCTGTATACACCGCTAAGTTTTGATCATTTTAATCCCGTGGAGGGTCGATCCGGTACATGAAACACTATCGATTTGTAAAACCAAAGTTATATCTAACACAATTCAACTCTGGTCTCTGTATTTTTCTATACATACCTACGTCTGTGTGACGCAACACAAGCGCACAAGCACCCCCGCCATTCGATTCCCGCTCCCCTCCGCTATTGTACTATCGCTTGTTTCGCATAGACTTTATAATATTTAGAACGTTCGATTTAAATATTTTTATTTTTATATGAAAATCTGATGAACTAAAATATGATACATTTTTAAAAGTAATAGAGCAAAAGTTGTTGTTTATGATGTTAGTGAAATAGTCTTGAGAGGTTGTCAGTGTTTTACAAATGACCCAGTATATGGTGTAGCTCCATACTCATGTCATGGTAAGGTCCCTTTTTTGTTCCTTCTAGCCTTCATACCGGGGCTCGAGTTCCCTTTCGGATAACCCTGGCCCAGTAGGCTTCGACCCGGCTGGGTCCCTGCTGTTGCTGACAACTCCTAGTGGCGCGCGGGAACAGTGTGCGCCGTCGATGACTTGGGCTTGGTGCGGACAGTTACCGGACGGCCGGACAGCGAGCTACCCATTGCTCACTGTCCGCAAGCCCGCGCCCACGGTGGCCGGAAATCGGGATCAGAATCCCGGCGGCGGCGGCGAGAACACCGTTGACTGATGCGGTCGGCCTCCTCCTTTGCGAGCAATACTGCTTCGGAGAAGTCGGCGACCGCCTGCCACTCCTCCTCGCTCCGGACCATGGCCTCAACCAAGGCCCGGCGCGAGAGGTCTGCGCCGCCGATCGCTCGACTGTGTGCTCCACCATGTCCTCCGAGTGTTCCGCACAGTGGATGGTAAGGTCACTGAGTGTGTGTATTAATTTAAGCTTAATACCTCCATGTGTTCCTAAGAGAAAGGGTCTGGACCACAAAACAGGTGAAAGAGGTAAAAATGGCCTTGTGAGCGGGGCAGTCGTGCCACAAAGTAGGGCAATACTCATAGTTCAACTACCAATAGCAATCCTGCGATCTAAGTGTGCGTGGTCTGTTAGTTGCTTAATACGCGTTCGTATTGGTCTATTTCCTGTAGTGGAGTTAAAGGGTGGGAGACAAGCGGCGACACTCGTTGTAGTACAAATCGCAAAGTATTTCCCTTCTAACCTCTTTCATCTTTTCTGTGGTCTTGACACATGGACAGACGAATAGACGAATAACAAAGTGATCCTCTAACACCCTTATATATAAAGAAGTAGTAATGTAAGGTTAGAAATATTAATTACCAAATCTTATTCTTTGTATAAGTAGTGGAGTAACACTCGTTACTTAAGAAAATGCTCAAGTAACACTTGACGCAGGTGGTTGTTTTTTTTGTTTGTTGACAGTCCTAACTTCAAGTAATTTCTTAACTATAGAATACAAATCGTTACTTAAGTAGTTACTTTTACTTGTTTATAAATACGGACGTAAGAGATCTATTTAAATTTGCCGTGTTAGGTAAAAGCATGTTGCTAAAAGAGTTATGAATTTACATGTGAATGGATGGAGAGGGAGAGGGAGGCCAAAGAAAAGATGGATGGATTGTGTGAGAAGTGATATGAAAGAAAAGGGAGTTAGTGATAGCGTGACGAGTGACAGGACAGAATGGAAGAAAAAAACGTGTTGCGCCGACCCCAAATAAAATGGGACAAGGGCAGGAAAAAGAAGAGTTAGGTACGGAACCCTAAGAAGTAGTCACTGAAAAGCTTTTAAGATTTCTCACCGTATAAATGTGCTGCATTATTTTCCCATTTTTCTCCATGTCCTCTTTGGTCATTTTAACAATGGAACCGCTATCAGTCTCTCTGAAAATAAAGTGTATGTTTAATAAATATAATATAAAATTTAAACATTTAAAAAACCCCCGTTGATAGTTTTTATATCTATAAAAAGTAAAAGAACTCGTTAAGACGAGTATAACGAGCCCAAACACGACGTGTTTACTAGTAGGCATTCCAGGGTTCCATTAGCCACCTCCCACTTCTAGCATCATGTCCACGTCATCATGAAATATATTTAGAATTGGTTAAGACGAATCTAATGAGCCCAAACTCAATGTGTTTACTAGAAGGCATTCCAGGGTTCCATCAGCCACTTCCCAGTGCTAGCATCAGGTCTTCGTCATCAGGTTCTCATCGTCATGAGAAACGAACAGAAATATTTTTAAGATAAATCTCAATGAGCCGAAACTGGATGGGTTGTTGGCATTCCAAGGTTACATCTCTTACCTCCGACCTATATCATCAGACCAGTTTGATAGGTGATAGGGTATGTAGGTACATGAGCATTTCAAACATTAAGTCACATTATAATATGTGTTTATTAATAAAGTATACATAAATTAAATGTTTAAGATTGTGGCAGGGATCTTGCATCTGGCCAACAAATGAGCTGATGACCTTGAACACCTGAACAGTTCTTCATAAATTGTATCTAAGAACCATCTCGATAACGTGAGCTTTTAAATTTAAAAAAAAACGCATCAAAATCGGTCCATTCGCTGAGGAGCTGCGATGCCACAGACAGACACACAGACACCTCAAACTGATAACACCCCTCTTTTCCGTCGGGGGTTAAAAAGCGTAGTCTAACAAATACTTGTAAACAAGTTAGGAAATACTCGTATAGTACATTTTTATACAAGTGGATAAAGTTTGACATTGCGACTGAGGCGGCATTCGCCCGAGCCGTAGATGAGGATGTTATGGAGTCTAGGGCTGTCACGTGTATCAAACGACGTTTTTCAACACACTTACAAAGACATCAATAAACGGGGGTTGATGCGCGCTTCGTGGGGGTCGCATAGCCTAATACGATAATATTAATAATATTGTACCGGCACTTTTCCGCACTAGTGCGAAAAACAGTAAATTATGTTCATGTAAGTGAATTGAAAACATATTTAGAATGAAAATAACAAACCCTTTAGCACTAATTCCTTGAGGATCAGCCTTCACAGGGACAGTTATTGATTCGTTTTCGGAGGGGACATCCCCGCAGCGTTCAAAAAAGAACATATTGATGGTTATGTTCTTATCCAGGTTTGTTAGATGGGTCATCTCCAGCACGACTTCACCGGTAGTCTGCAAAAATTTGGCATATTATATCACACTATAATAATGTATAGGCAAAAGTTTGTATATTTGTATGCTTGTGACTTCTTCACGCTCGAACGGCTGAACAGATTTCGATAAAACTTGGTACACAGGTAGACCATGTCCTTTATCCATAGGATATTTTTATCCTAGAAGTATGTCCCCTTCGGTCAATTTTCTACTACACACAAGCGAAGCCGCTGGCAAAAGATAGTAAAACTATACAACATTATTTTTATTAGATAGTAAACAAGGAAAAAAAAAATCGGCCTCGCCATACAAATTGTCCAATCAAGTTTATAATTTTGTATGGTGAGGCTGATTTTTTTTTTTTCGTTTACTGAAAAAAAAAAATTGTGGAAGGTTGTACAGTTTCGTCTACTGAGCAAGCCCTTAAAGTTTGTGGAGGGCTGTCCCTTACACCTTTATGCGTCCTGAATGTAGTTTGTTCAGAATTAGTTACTGAATCGATTCCAATTATTTTTGACACCATGTTATATTTTTTTCCAAAAATAATTAAAAAACGTCACAAATTAAACATTACCGACACTATTATTATTATTTAGAAGATAAGGTGCTATGCATCACCCATAGTGTAAGGGATGTAGTCACTGCGACCTAAAAGATCTATTGTGACTCGCCACCTTGTTAGAGTAACTCTTTTAGCCCGGAGGCTTCCAAGAAATTTAGAATACTCCTAGCTTTTAGAGTTTTAATCTCCTCCGGGCGAATAATGTGTCGGCCCAGATGGACACTGCGTTTGTGGTAAGGGGCACGCATTCACACAAAAGGTGCTTAGGCGTCTCCCTCTCCTGATTGCAGTACCGGCAAACATCAGTGTCACTCAGTTTTATGTGAAATTGGTGCCTGTTTAGTTTGCAGTGGCCGGTTAAGGCGCGGGCTATCGCACAGATGTTCGTCCTGCTAAGCTCAAGAAGCTCGGCAGTTCGTTTTTGTGAGTAGCCTTCTATGAGAGATTTGGCGTGTAGCAGACCTGGTTGTACCAACCAGTGCTTTTTTGAATCGCCAAATAAGTTGCCCTTAAAGGTCTGCATGGCCTGGTTCTTTGAGATACCACAGAAGGGTTCTGGTCCTATCTGATGACCTTGAGCCCCAGCCCGTGCAAGTTCATCGGCTTTTCCTTGCCATTGATTCCAGAATGACCTGGTACCCATCTCAGAATAACTTTATTCCTTTGCCCCAGGTCATTCAGTTTGTTAACGCAGTCTTACCAGTTTCGAATTTAAAGTATTCGAGCTCAGGGCGTTAAGAGCTGCCTGGTTATCTGAGTGAATCAGAATTAATTGATTTATGTAGTTTCGTTGACGGTTGGCCGCACATTCTATAATGGCGTATACCTCCGCTTGAAATATGGTAGCATGTTTACCCAGATTCAAGCTTTTGCTGAATTTCGGGCTAATGCCAAATATTCCACATCCTACATTCTCACCCATTTTGGACCCATCTGTAAACCAGATCAGGCTTCCAGCCTTGCAAGTGATGAGGTTGTTTGACCAATCCTCTCTGCTCGGCAGTTCCACTGTGTAATTCCGTGTGAAATTATACTGTGGAAGCATGACGTCTGTTGTCATAGCTAGTTGATCGTGTTCAAGTACTGATTTGTGTAGCGATCTCAGTGCTTGAGAGCGCCAGTTTGCTTTGCCAGTGCTGTTTGTTCTGTACATGCTTGCCTTCGCCTCCTTCGCAATGAATAGATGAAGTGGCGGTAGGTTAAGCAGGGCATTTAGAGCAGCTCCTGGGGTTGTGGACATGGCCCCTGTTGATATGAGGCATGCAAGTCCGACACTAAGTACACTAAGTACGGTCACGGCAGGTCATAGCGGGCATTTGGTGCTAGCGCACAGCTGGATGCGGTAGCAAAACAATCCCGGATGGCCTGGTGATCATGTATTTGTGCGGACAACCAGATAACATAACAAGGTTCTTACTTTGTGATTTTTTATGATTTTTTTACGTAAAATTTTTACAAATACTAGACACGTATTTCGGGTTTTCCACATTCTAACACTAATATTGTATAATCTTGACTATGCAGACACAGTAGCCTGCATATAAATACTTACCCAATATCCATCAGTTCGGATGGGCATTGGTGGCTTGCAAACCAGTCGGTTTTGATCAGCTAAGTCCTCGTGCACACAGCCAGAAGGATTTGAAAGCACGTTCACACCAATTATATGCATGCGCACGCACGGTTCATACGCCACATCTCGAATGTTATGCATACTCATGGACACACTTTCATTTTTACTCGATCCTATGACGTACGTTTTGTCAACGTGGCTGTAATCATATCAATAAAAAATCAGACACGTTTATTTCGAATACAACATTGAAAGTAGAACTACACTGCGCATAGGTACGTGTGCTACATACGCCGACCTGGGCACGTCGATCTCCGTACATCTTATATGGCAAGTAGACTTGTAGACCTACACTAGATATAGTCTGTCTAGAAAATCAAAAGACTTGGAAATGTTGTATATTTAATCATTTAAAAAAAACTTATTTTCGATACTTTTTATATGGTTCTTCTATTAGTAAACAATGATCAAGATCTCTTAATCAACCTTGATTATTGAACCAGTGTTGACTACATCGATTTCATTTTACCGTAACAATTACCAAGTCGTTTGACTTTTTTGACAGACTACACAACACGCGACGTCGTTCTATATACTCGTACAAATCAGGCGTGTTCCGCGTGTGCATCGATCTAATGTAGTTCTAGTGTAACTGGCACTTTTGATTTATTAAGGCTTATAGTCCCTTGAACCATCTGGCCAAAATTATATAGACGCACTTCTCACACCCGCCTAGGCGGCAGTACGCAAATCTGTGCATTTATTTGCGGCCAATAGCGCCCGGAAAGCGCGCGGCTGACCTTTAAATCTATTAGCTTTGCGAAATATTGATTGATTTACATATGCAATGTTCACTTTGAAGAATATTTAACCACAAATTTTTATGTGTAAAAATGTTTCTAAAGATCCAAGCCGTTTCGAAGGAGTAGGGAAAAGTTGCGAAATTGCAAAATATTTTTTTTTCGACAAAAGTATTAATAGCATGAAAAAATCAAATGTTGATTAATGTTGTTCATGAATCTATAATAAACATATATTTTTTCAAACCTATTAACCTGGCTGTTACCGAGGAGTAGGCTTCAGAAAGTCACTGTTTTATGGCACTTTTCGGGCGCTTGGGCCTTAACATGTCAGTCAGTTAAAAAAAGTGAAGCTAAATTAATTGCACGTTCCACAAAGCGTAGATCTCTATGGAGTAGAACGTGCAAGAAACTCCATGGACACTGTGTTTTAAATCATAGTATTATATTCTTTATTGTATGCAACTTTTACAATTAATAATAAATAGAACAGCAAGAAGAAACCCGGGAACGCGAAAGATGGAAGGAGTGGACGGAGGCCTTTGCCCAGGAGTGGGACAGAACAGGCCAACCAAAAAAAAAAAGAACAGCTGATGTACGTACATACGAGGTTAACCCACAATTGGGTTTTCTTACAGCAATCAGGCAAAAAGTTCTTGTACACCGTGTTTTTTTTTTATATCCCATAACTTTAGAATATGAATGAGACTATCTTTTTTCAATTATTATTTTTTTTGTTTTCGTTTTACAAAAATAATATTTAATAATATTTGGAAAAAATATTCTAGGACTTTCAGAGTTTTAGCTTGACGCCAAAAGCTACCTTTCTTAACTGATGATCAAAAGGTTAAGGGTGCGTTTCCAATGACGCGGAGCTGGGCGGATTAAAACGAAGCGAGCTGTGAATTGGCTCCAATCACAGTGTTCTACTCTGCATCAGTGGTAACAGAGGAAGTGGAGCGGAGTGGAGCTGAGCGGGCCTTCAAATAAAACAAATAAACATGCCGTCCGAACCGGACAGCACGGATACGAGGAGTAAAGAAAGAAAAAAAATGAAAGAAATCATTTGAGACTCGCACAGGACAATCAACATTAAAATAATAAAAAATAACTACTAAATCTATAAATACTTAACTTAAAATAAAAACTAAAATAAAATAATATTAAAAGATTTAAAATAAAAGACCCGTGCGAAGCCAAAAAGACTCCTATCTCCATAACAAAAAAATAAAATAACGCAGGCAGGATGTGAGAACACAAAGCGGAGAGTAGCTCAACTTCACTCTTCCTCGCCCCGCATCTAGCCCCGTTTCATAGGAAACGCAACCTAAAGTTTAAGAATACTTACTGAAAACTAATATCGTATGTTAAAATCCATTCGAGGACACAATCTTCGCACATATCTGCCCATACTGAACCTTGTTTGGTCAAGAGACTCCGGTCACTTAGGATCACACGGGAACTGTCGAAATCTGGCAGTGTAATGGGATTACTTTTCAGCTTCGATGTTATTGTGTAGCTTACTTTTGTCTCATATATGCCATCCTATAGAGAAAATAATTGTTAGTAGTAGCGAAATGTTTAAGCCTGCCCAAGATAGGGTTTTACACAGTACTATAATATTAATAAAAATACAACACAATACACAAACACTACAACAACCAACCACAATATCAACAACAACATTTCATCAACATAACTATCATAAGGTGTCCCTCGCATTTTCACCACTTTCACTTGCGTCTTTGGTTACTCCACTCCCATGGCTCGTCGCGTGATGTTATATAACCTTATACCTTTCCTCCATAAATGGGCAATCCAACATTAAATGAATTTTTAAATTCAAACCAAGTCTTAAATTAAAAAAAAAACCTTATATATCTAGTTGGTTAATATACACACAACTTAAAAAGTAATGTTAGTACTTATTACTACCAGATAAAAAAAGTAAAAAACTAAAACCCGACTACGACAAAAAAACGACGCTGAAAAAGAATGAAACAAGATTTTCAGGATGGTGAAAAACAAGAACAGAACAAAAAGAAAAGCCGTAGTCACACGTTATAGGTACCAACCGAAACACTTTAATAACGTGTGATTACGGCTTTTTTAGAGCAGTGGTGGCCGAGTGATAATGGCTCCAACTTACGAGTTGTAAGTCACAAGTTCAAACCCAGCCAGGCATATTACTTTGTGTAATTTATTCCATCACCACTGCTCTCAAAACGGTGGAGGAAAACATCGTGAGGAAACTGGCATGTCCTAGAACCAAAATTCGAAGACATGTGACATTCACCAATCCGCAGTGGGCCCGCGTGTTGGATTATGGCCCATTCACTCTCCTAGAGAGGAGGCCTGAGTCCCAACAGTGGGAACATTAAAAAGGCTGATGATGATGACGGCTTTTATTTTTAACCCTCCTTTGGCTTTGCCGTAGTCGGGTAAAAATACATTTTTTTTTATTATATGCCACAGTCGCATGCACCTAGGTGTATGCAATAAAATGGGCTCCCTACTATAGTTTTCATGATAATGTGATGAATGGAGCTGACACGTACCCTCTAGGGGGTCCAAACGCCTCCTGCCGGAGGCTCTACGCGGGGTTCGTTCGGTCCATGGCCCTTTACAGGGCGTCGGTGTGGGTGCCGTCGCTGCAAAAGCGACCGGCGGCCATTCTAAACGCCTGCTAGAGGGACATGGCAATACGGATGGTGCGGGGATACTGCACGATTTCCCGCGAAGCGGCGTAGCCTTCTGGCTGGCGGCAACAGTCCTTGCACACATGCACGATATGCGCGTGGAGATGCAACGCCGGGCTGGAAGTCCTCTGCCGCGTCAAGTCACGGCATGGCGGACAGAGCTCCGGCGGGATCTCATGGTGAAATGACGTCAGCGACTATCGCAACCCAGTGCTGGGCACGCCAGAATTATGGCGGTAAGTCCCCTCTTTGAGGCGTGGCTGGAAAGACCTCACGGCGTCCTTACTTTCTGCATGATGCAGGTCCTCACCGGACATGGCAAGTTCGGGAGGTTCCTGTTCCGGATTAAAGCGGAAGTGACGCCCGGGTGTCGCCACTGTGCGGAACGCCCGGAGGACACAGTTGAGCACACAGTCGAGGTGTGCCCTGCTTGGGCGGAGCATCGCCGTGCCCTCATGGGGGCGATCGGCGGCGGAGACTTCTCGCGCCGGGCCTTGGTTGAAGCCATGGTCCGGAGCGAGGAGGAGTGGCAGGCGGCCACCGACTTCTGCAAAGCCGTAATGCTCGCAAAGGAGGAGGCCGACCGCATCAGACAACGGCGCTTTCGCCGCCGCCGGGATTCCAATCCCGATTTTCAGCCACCGTAGGTGCGGGCTTGCGGACTGGCCTCAAGGAGTTGTCAGCAACAGCAGGGGCCCGGCCGGGTCGAAGCCTACTGGGGCCAAGGTTATCCGAAAGGGAACTCGAGCCCCAGTATGAAGGCTTGAAGGAACGGGGTGGGTTTTTTAGTCAGTAAGAGTCTGATACTATCTCCCGCTCCGCCCAAGAGCGGGAGTTGTCATTGGATGATTTTCCCCACCATAAAGAAAAAAGCTGACACGTACCTTGTAGGTAAATGATGGAAGAGTATCGCTTGCGCATTATTTAAAAAAAACCGGCCAAGAGCGTGTCGGGCCACGCTCAGTGTAGGGTTCCGTAGTTTCTCGTCCGTCACAATAAGTGTCCCCCCATAAGTTACATAAACATAATTACAATTTCCCACTATACCAAATATTCTTATTAATAACAATGAACGAAAGACAACGAGCAAGAACAAATACCACCAATGCCAACGAGAGACCAACCGAAATATTCGACAATATACCCGACACCATCAACTCAGGAAAAATCTTAACAGCGCGAAGTAGTCCAAAGTACAGCGCCATCTCTCGGGAAATCGGTTTACTAATTTATACAAACTAGGCGGGTTATGTAAGTTGGGTTTTCGGTGGTAATTTTGGATTGCGTGAACCGATTTTAATAATTCTTTTTTTGTTTGAAAGAAGATACGTTCAGAATAATAAAATGAGTTTAAAAAAAAAATGCTTGTAATATGGTTAAACTACGAACTTAGTTCAGAAATTATTTTGTACAACTTTTCAAAAACTGTAGATCCCATCAAAATTAAAACAATTTTCCTAGAAAGTCTTTATCAAGTACTACTTTTGGAATGTTTTTCATATTTTCTAAACTTATGGTTCAAAAGTTAGGGGGGGTTTGCTTATAGAGGGGGGTACCTAATAAAACATTTTTTTCCATTTTTTATTTTACGACTTTGTTTGCGTGATTGACATACATATTGGTACCAACTTTCTAGTGCTAACGATCACAGAGATTATCCGCAGTCGGACGGACAGACAGATATGGCGAAACTATAAGGGTTCCTAGTTGACTACGGAACCCTAAAAAGTCATCAATTTCGGCCTCGCAAACATGTTGGACGCACTGCATCCGCGCGGCTACCTCATCAACATTTAGGTAGATGAGCGTGAGTTTTTTGACAGGATCTCTTCGAGTGAAATTCAGTGGGTGTTTTAATTATTCGCAAATTGATTCCTTGTGGATATTGTAACCTAAAATTGGTGTAGTTTTAAGCTATTGCGTAGCTTCTATCGCGGGCCTTGAGCGTGGAGACCGAATCCAGAAATTCCGTAACGAAAATAACCTAACACCCCCCACTCATTTGTTTTTTGAGCGTGGTGACCGATAAGAAAACAAATGAGTGAACAATCGATCAAAATTCAATTCAACGTGTGAAAGTGTAACTTCAAAAAAACAAAGGAAAAAAAATACTGCATAAATAAAATAAATAAATAATTGTAATTGCATAAGTTGATAAAAATGCTATGCAATAGCTTTACCGCGGCAGTCCCCGAGTGCCACACGTCTTTTTTTGTGTATCAAGTAGTTGCGCAATTGGACAACATGTGGAATCATTGAAACCGGTGCGATTTCAATAAATAGAGCTAAAATTTTTATTGTACTGCGACCTCTGCGAAGTTTGCCAATAAGGTTGACTTGATACATTTTCTTCTAGCTACAAAAACCTCAGATATTACATTAAAAACATGTGATCTCTATTATTCCGACTCTAGTATTGTACTGTATCTATGGCCAAGAAATAAAAAAAAAATATATTGGCACGTTGGAATAAATAAATTCTTTAGTTTTACAATACTATAAGTAATAAATATAGATGCAAAAACTTACTTCAGGCAAAAGTAACGAAATATTCTTGCAATAGTTTGGTTTTCTTTCGTCCAGTGAAGTCTCGTTTATGAACACGGCTTTACCATTGAGAAGCTTAGCGTGCATAATTTCTACTGTTGTTGACAAAACTAAAATAAAACAGATAGAACATAAATCAATTCTTTTGACGTAATTAGAAAGAGAACTCCAAAAACTCGATGTGCCATCATTAAACTATATTTTCACATAGACGCTTATAAGGTATTTGAAGAAAAAAATTAATTTATCAAAAAAATTTATGAAGCTCCTATCGTAAATTACATCAATTTTCTTCTTTCTTGAAACAAAATTACTTAGAACCTTTCGGCTAAAAATACACTATTAACCACTGGGCGACTCGCATAGACTCCAAGTGTGCAGTGCTGTCGGTTACAAGCATTTTAGAACCGTCATTTCGCTTTGCCACTCTTCAGGTAACCTGCCAGGCAATATATACTCTACAAACAGCCACTATCAGTACGTTTTCGATCATAGTAAACTTACCTGCTATAATTTTTTTCGGCAAAGTCGGATATGTTACTGTTAAGCAGACTTCGAAATCAAATTGAATTTGTGAACTATTGCGAATCTGAAAGTAAATTAAAAAATTTAATACCGACAGAGATGAAGATTGCTATATTACACAAGAGATTCTATTAAAAGCCTTTCATAACGAATAGCACATTCCTTGGTACATTCCACACACACTTTTCGACTGTGTTTCGAACAATCGAAAGGTTAAAACTAAAAAAATATATTAAAATTGTGAGGTAATCAACTATTTAGATCAATTAAATGCAGATGCCTTTTCTAAAGTTAACCACTGGTATTCACTTGATATCGACTATCAAGTGAATACCAGTGGTTAATTAGTGTTTTAAGAATAGGTGTTCTTAGTCAGATTTATGTTAGTTTTCTTTTTTATTGTTTACCTGTAAATTATAGAATTTTGGATTTAATGTTTCCACAGTTACTGCTGCCAAACATCGTAGAAGCACGACTGTATCTTTGTAAGGTGATCCGATGGCTAACTCTATTAGAAAAACAATAAAAAATCAATAATAGTGCTACAAAATTGCTTTTGTAACACTGGCGTACTATAAACTCATGAAATGTAGTATTGAATTGCTAGGAGTTCACTCAATAGTATCTGTATGTTAATGTCCAGATGAGATAAGTACCTTTGCATCCATTCTCATCATAGTCGAGCAATGGAGAGATACTCATGCCGAAAGACTCGCCATAACTTTCTTCAGCTTCAATCTTTTGTAGACATTTTAATTCCCGCTCTATATTAGTATTGGAGAGGTCAGCCCCACTGTACAAGTAGACAACGCCGTGGCCGTTTTTTTCAAAAGGAGCACTGATGGCTAATTCTGCAGTTAAAGTCAAACAGTTTAATTAGTAAACTAGAAAAAAATATGGACTCAATATTGATCCTTGGGGAACGCCCAATATTTTCGCCAGATAATAATGAATTAACTTTCCAATATTTGAACTTAAACTGATCCGATTTTAAGAAAAAGAAATAGTATTTCACAATCTCATAGTACTGTAGTTACGTCTGAGTGAAAGAGAGTTTGTCTCCACAGTTCACACATTCGAATGCCTTGGAAGTCGCAAAAGATTGAAATGGCGTTTTACACTTCTTAATTTTTTTTCAAATCATTGTTTCAGTTCCTAATTAGTCAGGCTGCTCATAATTTAATCTATACAATCTATTTTTTTTTTTTTCATTATAAAGTATTGTAAATAATTTATACAATTTTAATTTTTTTAACTATGTTATCAATAGATATGTTATTATCTACGCATAATGTAATGTATGCTATGCTTTTTTGTAATTGATGAGGCTCTTAGATGTAAGTTAGCAATGTACAAATTATAATATAATAGCGTACTCATTGTTGAAAAGCCTAACAATAAATAAAAGATCGTCTATAGACGTTTTACAATTATTTTTTTGCTGTGTTGACTTGTAAAGCAAGTTATTTTCAAAATCCTACATCAAGCATTATACACATAAAATAAAAAATAAATGTAATATGGTTTTTAGTTGTTGGTAGAATTTATTCTAACGTGTCTGACTACACCGAGTACACTTTTTGTATAAAAATATTTAGTCAGGAAAGGAGTATCTCCATTCCCACCATGTTCATGCTCACCATCTCTGTCGTCGCCATTTAGATCGCCAACGTTTATAATTGCACTACCGAACATTGATCCAGATAATTTACCCTCTATTCTTCTATGAAATTCTGGTGCTTTCTGTAAGAAAATATTGGAAATATAATAGGAACTACTCATCCTCATCACCAGCCTTTTTAATGTTCCCACTGCTGGGACTCAGGCCTCCTCTCTAGGAGAGGGAATGGGCCGTAATCCACCACGTGGGCCCAATGCAGATGGGTTAATGTCAAATGTCTTCGATTTTTTGGTTCTAGGACATGCCGGTTTCCTCACGATGTTTTCCTTCACCGTTTTGAGAGCAGTGGTAATGACTTAAATTACAATTACAATAATTTAACCCTGCCAGGGCAGGGTTTGAGCCCGCGACCTCCCACTCATAAGTCGGAGCCATTACCATTCGGTCACCACTGCTACTAGCAACTAATAATCTTAAATTTTTTTTATGGAAAGCACTAAACAATTTTTCCTGCTCTGTATGGACACACAAAAACTTACCGTCCACCTCCTGTTGCCCTTTGCATTCCAGGCGATAACTCTTTTAATAATCCTACAGATAGTCTCGGATTAATTTACTTTATAAGAGGAGAATGTGTAATACTGCTTTTAATAATATTATTTTCATCATTTTTTTTTTTAATTTCATTCATAGTATAAGTTACTGAAGTGGCCCGTGTGTGTTTGTTGTCTTTGGTTTGTCCAAATTTTAAACATTACATTTTGACTCCATTCCGTTTTTTAATACGTACGTGTCTGACGATATTACAGAGTCTTAAAAGTTTCCCCTAAAGAAAAATTTATAATACTGATAAAACAGATTAAAAATTATACTTACGTGAATCTTGCGGGCAAGATAAACATAAACCGCTCCAAGATTATAAGTATCTTTTGTGGCAAAAGCAGGTGCTCCGACGAGCAGGTCAGTTCTGTCGCCTAATAACCTGGCAGCACACAGTACCGCTCCGAACATCGAGCCAATTTGTGAAGTGTCCTCAATATATTTCGTTATAGTCGTGTCTTTGTAAAAGACTATCTGCAATAATAACAATGTTTTAATGTCTATACCGGTGTTAAGTTAGTGCTTAAAAATTTCTAGGCCTACTGTCCCACGGACACGTAGTTTCATAACCGCGTCATCATCATCATCATCATCATTTCAGCTGATACACGTCCACTGTTGGACATTGGCCTCCCCCAAGCGTCGCCACAACGAACGTTCTTGTGCGTCCCGCATCCATCGGTTTCCCGCAACCTTCACCGCGTACCGCATAACCGCGTACTCGTCATTATACGCTAGGAGTACGCCTGCATGAAGCTTATACAGGGTTATTCGTAAAACACCGGCAACCTCTCAGGACTATGTTACTAACATCATATCGCACCCCCGGTCATATCGCACTTTCACTTATGCAAAAATGTAGTTTTTCAGGAGAAGCATTTAAAACTTTGACACCTTACTTTAGGATCATTTTTAGATATTTAACTCATTTTTGCATTTTTTGCAAAAGTGACAGTGTCATGTAGTTTTTCAGGAGAAGCATTTAAAACTTTGACACCTTACTTTAGGATCATTTTTAGATATTTAACTCATTTTTGCATTTTTTGCAAAAGTGACAGTGTCATGTAGTTTTTCAGGAGAAGCATTTAAAACTTTGACACCTTACTTTAGGATCATTTTTAGATATTTAACTCATTTTTGCATTTTTTGCAAAAGTGACAGTGTCACACCGGGGGTGCGATATATGTATAACAAATGTTCTATGACTTTTAAAAATTTTTCATATCTTAGTTCATCAGATTTTTATGCAAAAATAAAAATATTTAAATTGAACGTTCTAAATATAACGAAGTCTATGCGAAGCAAGAGATAGTACAATTGTGGAAAGGAGTGGGCATTGGGTGGCGGGGGTGCTTGATGTGCTTGCATCGCATCATAGAGACGTAAGTAGGTGCAGCAAAATACAGAGTTCAAATGTGTTAGATAGAACAACGAAATCTTGAAGATTTGTTTTTGGTAAATGTACTTATAATAAATATATGTTTTGTAAAAAGTCATAGAACAAAATTTGTTGTTTACAGTCCTGCAAGGTTAGTGTTTACAAAAATAAGCTTGTACACAAAACTACAAAACTCTGCCGTCGAAGCGGCAACGTCGTGTCGTCGTGTTGTTGCTGCTTCGTCGACAGAGTTTCATAAAGTACTAGCTGTGCCCGCGACTTCGTTCGCGTGGACTACAGGATTTTGAATTTATTTTTTCTAAAATAAAAGTAGCCTATGTTACTCCTTATTACATCAGCTACCTGCCAAAAAAAGTCCCGTCAAAATCGGTCCAGCCATTTCAGATATTAGCCCGGACAAACAGACAGACAGACAAAAATTGTAAAATATGTTATTTTGGTGTATGTACTGTAAATAGTATAATATGTATGCATGTAGTAAAAAGCAGTTATTTCAATATTACAAACAGACACTCCAATTTTATTTATATGTATAAATGTATAGAAGAAGCCTCCGTGACCAATAAGCCTCACTGAACTCAGTGAGGTAGGCGGCGGCGAATGTATGCACTGAATTACTATTTAGATATTTATCAAGGCTAATTTTAAAGCAAAATATACAGGATTAATCTTTTCAATAAAAAGGGAGTTCTAAAAACCATATCTTACACCCATATTTATAAACAAGTAAAAGTAACTATTTGTATTCTATAATTAAAGGTTCTCCCTTAACGGGAGCATCGCGTGTAATGTAACATTATAGATTCGAATTTGAGCATTACATTACAAATTTACATTAGTACCTCCCTGACTGAGCATTCGCTTGTAATGTAACATTATAGATTCGACTTTTTTGAGCATTACATTACAATAGTACCTTCCTGACTGACGAGCATTCGCGTGTTATGTAATATTTAAACGAAGCGGATTGATGTACGGCGAATTGATGTCACAAGTTGTATCAAGATATTACACAATGTATCATTACAAGAAATAGACCCTTGGCCCGAGTAGGCTTCGACCCTGCTAGATCCCAACTGTTGCTGACAACTCCTAAAGGCGCGCGGGATAATTGAGTAGTAGCCCCAACGGTCTAGTAATAACAAGTATGTTTACCATTCCTTTGCCTTTACTACCATGTGTCGAACTGATGGCATATGACTCTCCTTCATTGATAAACATGCCAGAAGCAACAGCATAACCTAAAATAAAATAAAAAGTTTGAGAATAATTTCAATACACTTTCTCGAAATCCCGCTGCAAAAAAACATTCAATTGAGTGCTTAAAAGCGGTGCGAAAACACCGCTTTTAAGCACTCAATTGAATGTTTTTCTCACTAGTGCGGAAGTGCGCGTGCTCACCCCCGCCACAATTTTATTACATTTATCGTATCAAACTGGGCGTGCGTCGACCTCCTTTTATTTATGTCTTCGTAAGTGTGTTGAAAAACATCGTTTGATACAAGTGCGAAGTCACTGCAACCCTTGGTTCCACAACAACCTCGCCAAGGTTTAGGTGAATGCCTCCTCGGTCGCAATGACAAACTTTCTTCACTTGTATCAAAATATATTATCATCTCCTTTAGTCTACTAATCAAAGCCGCCTAGCATTAGAGATTTGAATGCTATTTCACTCTTTACAAATCAAATAAAAGAGCACTATATTTCCACTCTAGTGTGATAATTACACAGGGTTATTTGTAAAACACTGGCAACCTCTCAAGACTGTGTTACTAACATTATAAACAACAACTTTTGTTCTATGGCTTTTAAATAATTTACCATATTTTAGTTCATCAGATTTTTATACAAAAATAAAAATATTTAAATTGAACGTTCTGAATATTACGAAGTCTATGTGAAGCAAGCGATAGTACAATAGCGGAGGGGAGTGGGGATCTGACGGAGGGGGAGCTTGAAGTGCTTACGTCGCGTCATATAAACGTAAGCGGGTATGGCAAAATACAGAGTTGAAATGTGGTAGATAGAACAACGAAATCTGGAATGTTTGTTTTTGGTAAATGAGTTATGTTTTGTATATAGTCATAAAACAAAAGCTGTTATTTATGATGTTAGTAATACAGTCCTGCAGGGTTGGTCAACAAAACAAACAACAGGGTTGTTAGTGTTTTACAAACCCTGTATATGTATATGTATTTATTTTTTAGTACATAATAAGGTATAAATAGTTTTTGCAATATGTTGGATATAAATGGAATGCGCGATAAGGTTAGGGCTTACCACACAGGAGCGCGCGTTTTTTTTTATGGTGGGAAAAATCATCCCATGATAACCCCCGCTCTTGGGCGGAGCGGGAGATAGTGTCAGACTCTTACTGACTAAAAGACCCACCCCGTTCCTTCTAGCCTTCATACCGAGGCTCGAGTTCCCTTTCGGATAACCCTGGCCCCAGTAGGCCTCGACCCGGCTGGGTCCCTGCTGTTGCTGACAACTCCTTGAGGCGCGCGGGAACAGTGCGCACCATCGACGACTTGGGCTTGGTCCGGACAGTTACCGGACGGCCGGACAGCAAGCTACCCATTGCTCACTGTCCGCAAGCCCGCGCCTACGGTGGCCGGAAATCGGGATCGGAATCCCGGCGGCGGCGGCGGGAGCGCCGTTGCCTGATGCGGTCGGCCTCCTCCTTTGCGAGCATTGAGATATGCAAGTTGGAATGTTAGGACAATTTAAGCTTTTAAGTGTTACAATTTCTGAGATTTTGTGTCTTTGCTGTATGTAGGAGTACTATGAATATATTGCTGTTTATTTTATTACTCTTGTTAATCTTACCAAAATTATATTCAGGAAAGGTGGTTTTCTTTGTCGCGAAGAGTTCCGGAACTTTAGTTTTATCGGTACCTTCATAAATCATTGCTCGACCTGTCAAATAAGAGAAAAAAATTAATAATGTACGCACTGGCAGACGGCAAGCACACGGGCGGTTGATTGTGAACGTTTTAAGATTCCGTATCCAAAGGGTAAAAACGGGAATCCAAGCTAAAACTTCGATGTCCATTTGTCTGTCTCCAGACTATATCTCATGAAGTGTGATATCTCGACAGTTGAAATTTTCACAGATAATGTATTCAACAGAAATACATTATCTCTGAAAATTATGCTACTATAACAATACAAACAGAATAAAATAAATATTTAAATGGGGCTCCCATATAACAAACATGATTTTTTGCCGTTTTTTTTTTTGCTACGGTCGGTACGGTACTAAATGTGCGCGAGTTCGACTCGCACTTGCCTGGTCTTTTTTTAAGGTCAAAGCCGGGCGCTTGGGCCTTAAAAAAAGACCAAAAGTGCCATAAAACAGTCACTTTCTGAAGCCTACTCCTCTGTAACGACCAGGTTAATAGGTTTGAAAAAAATTATGTTTATTATAGATTCATGAACAACGTTATCAACATTTGATTTTTTCGTGCTATTAATACTTTTGTAGTTTTGTCTAAAAAGAAATATTTAGCAATTTTGCAACTTTTCGCAACTTTTCCCTACTCCTTCGAAACGGCTTGGATCTTTAGAAACATTTTTACACATAAAAATTGGTGGTTAAATATTCTTCAAAGTGAACATTGCATATGTAAATCAATCAAAATATGACCCTCATGCTTTAGTAACAATTGATCTTACAGAAGATTCCATACTAAAAGACAGTAATACTTACAAACTTAGTCTAAATAAAATTAAAAAATATGCTAAACTCAATAAAATCATTAAAAAATGTAAAAACCACAAGAAGCAACAAAAACACTGTTCCAAAAATATTCAACTGCGGAAAGAACGTGTTAACTTAATTAATCAATTAAATAATTATCAGATTAAGTTGGAAGACAGTATAAATATTTATCAAATTGACACTCAGCGCTTACAGTCTGAAATACAGACGCTTGATAACTCCCTAAAATCAATTTATAACAAATATGTATGTTCAAAGAACCAAATAAAGGAACATATTCTGGCTACAAATGAGTTGGTGGACAAAGTAGACTCTCTTACTCTAAGAAACAATAAATGCACTTGCCAGACAGAATCTAACCCGACTGGCCTCGAACTTGTGGTAACGGAGAACTCATCCCAGCCCATCAGTGCTCAGGACTGTATTCCCGACCAGGTACCCCACATTCAGCATGAATTAACTCAAGGGGTAGATTTAGAAAATTCTAATTTTTCCTCTCATAACAGTAGGGATTATCAATCAATTATATTTTCAGATAGCATAGGAAGAGGATTAGGGCAATTAATTAGTAAAAAACTCCCTTTTCCTTCTCAAAATTATTGCACACCTCAAGCTTCCTACCATCACATAATGTCATTTGTAAATGAGCAAGTATATGATCCCAACGCTATTCTAACTGTATTTGTGGGTAATAGCTTAAATGTGAAGAAAGATGATATCACCAATAATGTCACTGAACTGTTGAAGATAAATTGTAAAAAGATTATTTTGTGTGCTTTTCCTTACTTTGAGCACTTATCAAACAGACAAAATAAGTACATACATATGCTAAATATGCATATGCATTTTTAAGTTACTCACCATAGTGATAAATTTTTATATTTTGACATCAACAATATTGTTGATAAACTTTTTTCGACCAGGTATACTGTATACCTACCTATTGTTTTAAGACGTCAAATAGCGAAGCTATTAGCATTTAATATTTACTCAGACATAAATAGTATGTCGACGTACCCAGTAATTAGTCCCACCATTAGTAGTAGTACTAATATTTTAAACTAGGTAATAAGACAACAGTTGGTACTGTTGGCAATTTATGTCAACTTAACAATAAAGTATCGTCTAGCATTCAAGCTAGGGGGGGTAAGCAAAAATCCTTTAATTTGTTTCTTCAAAACATTCAGGGTTTTTTTTCGAAACAATTAGAAATTGAATTATTTTTGGAAAAAACTATGTTTGACATCATTTGTTTTACTGAGCATTGGTTAAAGGATTTTGAAATGTTAATTAATTATGATAATTATAATGTGGGCAGTAGTTTTAACCGAAAGTCAATGTTACGTGGGGGTTCACTAATCCTTATTAAAAATAGTATTAAATTTAAAACTCGTAAAGATATAGTTGCACTGTCCGTTGAACATAGCATTGAAGTGTCGTGTGTTGAGCTGGATAGGCATATCATAGTGTGCGTTTATAGGCCCCCTAATTATCAAAACTACTCTATTTTTGAGTCAGTCATGGAAGATGTTATGGCTAAACTTTCAACGGGTAATAAACCAGTAATTATCTGCGGAGACTTTAATGTTAATATTTTAGAAAATAATTCAGATAGCAGTAGATTATTAAATCTTTTCAAGTCATTTAATTTATCAAATGTGTTTATTGAACCAACTCGAACAACGACAACTACTGCTACATGTATCGATAATGTTTTTTGTTGCTGCAAGTATTTAGAAAAAGCCATTGTAAATTATCTGCCTTCTGATCATAGCGGCCTAATGGTAACATTTGAATCCAACTTACCAATACAACAAGTGCAGATACAATTCAGACCAATAACATCCGGTAAACTAAATAAATTTAATAGCACTTTAACTAGCAGGTTGGGTGATTGGAACCTTGCAGAAAACAATGGTAATATTTTGTATAAAAATTTTTTTTCAGTAGTTCAAAAGGAGTTTAATCAGACGTTTGAGAAAAAAACTAAAACTATCTGCCCTAAGTTTAGATTTACTGACTGGGCAACTAAAGGAATCAGAATAAGTAGGGAAAGACTTTTCGAGTTGTATGGCTTAAGCCTATTATTAACACTGAAACTTTTAATAAATATGTTGCTACTTATTCTAAAATGTTTAAAAATACTTGTAAGGCAGCTAAGGCCTTATACATTAGCAACAAAGTTAAAACAGCAGATAATAAAATAAAAACGGTTTGGAATATTATAAATAATGAAACCAACAGAAACAAAAGAAATAATAATGATTACACATTGGAGACTCATCATGGTCTTATTAGCGATAACAAACTAGTTGCAGAAGAATTTGTAAATTTCTTTACCAGTATACCAATTAAAACTACTGAAGCCCTAAATTCGTCGCCATCGCATGCTTTTGGTTTATTACAGGCGAACGTTGCAGCCTGTTCGACTGAATTTAACTTTAAACATATAAACCCCATAACAGTAATAAAAGCTTTTAAAGAAATCAAGATTAAATTGACAGAAGATCTATGGGGTATGTCTATCAAAGTTTGTACCTCAATTATTGAGACTATAGCGCCGTACTTGGCTTTAATATTTAATTTGTGTATAGATCAAGGAGTCTTTCCAGATCTAATGAAATATAGTAAAGTGATACCACTCTTTAAATCCGGGAATAGTAGAGACACTAATAATTATAGGCCGGTGTCCGTTTTGCTGGTTCTTAGCAAGATATTTGAAAAGGTAATGTTAAATCAAATGCTTAGTCATTTTAACTCCAATAACATCCTACATGATAAACAGTATGGTTTCACCAAAGGACGCTGTACAACTGACGCGGGTGTTTCCTTACTAAAACACATTTTTAATGCGTGGGAAGAGGCACAAGATGCTATAGGCATCTTCTGCGACCTATCTAAGGCGTTTGATTGTGTAGTTCATGAAACATTGCTTCTGAAACTCAAGCATTACGGACTAGGCAATGCAGCGTTAAGCTTATTAAAATCTTATTTAAATAATAGACAGCAATTAGTGCAAATAAACGGTATCAATTCGTCGGGATTGAATGTTGAAATGGGGGTGCCCCAAGGTTCAATTTTAGGTCCTTTTTTATTTTTAGTTTATATTAATGATTTACCCAATTTGTTGCCAAATAAACTTAATATGGTGTTGTTTGCTGACGACACTTCTTTGATTTTTAAGATAAATAGAAAGACTAACAACCTTGACAACGAAAATAGCGCCCTATTGCAGGTTCAAAACTGGTTCACTGCTAATAATCTGGTTCTAAATGGGAAAAAAACTAAATGCATAAGATTTTCCTTACCGAATGTCAAAAGTAGTGATTGTGTCATTGTATTGAATAATGAAAAACTAGAATTTGTTGATAAAACGATTTTCCTGGGGATTACGCTAGACTCAAGGCTACAATGGGGTCCTCACTTAACATCTCTTGCAGGGCGGCTTAGCTCAGCTGCATATGCTGTTAGAAAAATCCGCCAATTTACGGATGTTGATACCGCTAGGCTAGTCTATTTTAGTTATTTTCATAGTGTCATGTCGTACGGTATCTTACTATGGGGACGGGCTGCAGACATCGAGTCAATCTTTATATTACAGAAAAGAGTATAGATACAATCTCCGCCGGTGCGATTCTTTAAGGGAACTGTTTAAAGAAATTAACATAATGACGGTACCTTGTCAATATATCTATGAAAACATCATGTATGTTCGAAAAAATCTTCATCTTTTTAGCAAAAGAGGCGATAGACATAATTATGTTACAAGAAATAGGGATCAATTAGTTCAACCAGGTTTCAGACTGGCTAAAGTGGCCTCTTCTTTCATGGGGTACTGTTTGAAATGTTATAATAAAATACCACCCCAAATATTAGACCTCAATGAAACGAAATTTAAATCTTGTATTAAACGCACACTATGCAGACAAGCATATTATAAGTTGGAGGATTATATTCAAGATAAAATGCTTGGCTCAATGCTGGTCCAGCTCCACTACCACTAGGGCGTACTAATTAGTTGATTAGTTGGAAACTAATATTATTATTTTTTAATTTGAAAGACAATTGCATTGTACCTATAATGTAGAAGCACTTTTTTCAAGTTTGTGAATGTGAAGCACCATGGAGCATTTTTATTAGGTTACAACTTTTTTTTTTTTTTTTTGACATTACGAGCATGGCAGTTGAGAGTTTGTCATGCTCACTCAAATGTCTCGCTGTTGGTGGCACGTGTTATTGGGTCGTTCAGTTCCCTTCAAAATGGTTGAGCTGAGTGGGGCTGATGCACGCGTCATGCTCGTGAACGGGTGCCGTCAGATGGGACTGGTCATCTCTTAGCTGCCAGTGGCTTAATTCAGTTTCTATCTTTTAATTATTTTACATTTTTATTTCACTATCGACATTGTGCTCACATGATAGAAGCAACAAGTAATATGTAACCAAGCATTATATGTAACACATAATATGATTTAAAAGAGTGTCCATGGAGTTTCTTGCACGTTCTTCTCCATAGAGACCTACTCTTTGGAACGTGCAATTTAGCTTCACTTTTCTTGGACTGACCGACATTTGACTATTCAAAAGTGCCTGTAAATGGTCTATTTGAAATAAATGATTTGACTTTGACTTTGACTTTGACTTTATTTCGCAAAGAAAATGGATTTAAAGGTCAGCCGCGCGCTTTCCGGGCGCTGTTGGCCGCAAATAAATGCACAGATTTGCGTGCTGCCGCCTAGGCGGGTGCGAGAGGTGCGTCCACATAATTTTGGCCAGATGGTTCAAGGGACTATAAGCCTTAACGTGTTTCACTACTTGATGCGATAGGATCATGACTTTGTCGCTGTGAGCTGTAACTAAGCGCGGGGCGGAAATTTTCTTTCTAACCTCTTTCATCTTTTCTGTGCTTACCATGATACATGCCGGGGCCACCAACTATTGCATAATTTTTTGAAGTGACTCCAATACTCCAACCAAACGAATCCATAGCGTTCTCTGTAACCAAGTTTTATTCGTACACATTTTCATAGATATTCATAATTTTTTTATATTTAATATACAAGGTGTAAGGGACAGCCCTCCACAAACTTTTTAAGGGCTTGCTCAGTAGACGAAACTAAACAACCTACCACTAGATTTTTTTTCGGGAAACGAAAAAAAAAATCCGCCTCACCATACAAAATTATAAACTTGATTGGACAGTTTGTATGGTGAGGCCGATTTTTTTTTTCGTTTCCTGAAAAAATATCTTGTGAAAGGTTGTTCAGTTTCGTCTACTGAGCAAGCCCTTAAAGTTTGTGGAGGGCTGTCCCTTACACCCTTTATAAAGAGTTTTCTTTAAAAAAAAATCGTAGCCATTTTTTAGAAAATTCAAAGGAATTTAAATAATAATAGTTTTTTGATAGGTGTTATGATTGATGTGAAATTTCAGATATAAAAGCACATTTTAAAAAGTCTACTAACACATATTAAGACTAAAGTAAAGATCTTGGTATAGAAACGAGAAATTCTTTGCACCACAAGTTTCCTAGGCGTGAACACTATCAAGAGTACTGCATATTTATTATTATTTATTTATATAGGGTGACTGGTAATTAGTGACCGATACTTACACACGTTATTGTACTCATGAATACAAACAACATTTCCAAATAAACTTTTTTTTATACTCATTAGTTTTATCACAATACAAAATAGCTGTTCGCGCAAATTCGCGCGCACGCGCCTGCGACTTCTCAGCTGTTAGCCGCGTAACGCTGTCGTCTCATGTACATTACCTGCAATAGTGATAGTGCACCCACGCCACTTGCAAACCCATCGGTGTATGTAATCAGTGTAAGTACCTGCATATTCTGGTTTTAAAATAATATAAGTTAAATAATGAGTATAAAAAAAAAGTTTCTTTGGGAAAGTGGTCTATAATCATGAGTACAATCACGTGTATAATTATCGGTCACTCATTACCAGTCACCCTACATAGGCGGACTTAATGCTACAAGGCATTGTCTACCAGTCAACCTTATATGTGGTAATAATATACGTAACTAATTCCAGCAACTGTGATAGTAGAAAATTATCCCAAGAGTAAAAAGTATCCTTTATGCCAGGACATGGTCTTCCTGTATACCAAGTTTCATGGAAATCCATTCAGTAGTTTTTGCGTTAAAGAGTAAGTGTTCAACCACACTGGAAGCGCGCAAACTTCATTTGATTGTCCATAGTAGGCACGCGGGCGCGGAATTCGGGAAGCGGCGCGGATTGCTCAACGCGGGACGCGTGCGGGCAACTCACGTCATAGCTCGTTCATACAATAGTGGCCACAGTAAGTGCGCGGGTGACGAGCGGCAACCCAGCACCCCTAGCCAAGTTGCTAATCTGCAATCGTTAACGCTTGCAGAAAGCTTCAAATATACGGGAATGGCGTCATCTCAACGCTCAGTCACGTGGTCAGAACAAAAGAATTGGCGGCGCGGCTAACTCGAAGTGTTCGGCGCAAGCGAAACGGTTATAACTTGGCTAGGGGGGCAGTTCTGCACCCGCGCCGCTCTCCGCAGCGCGCTATCAGTGTGGTAAAACAAATCGCGCGCGTTTCCGCTCCCACACCGTTGCCTGCACTGCTGCCAGTGTGGCAAACATCCATACATACAAACTTTCTCGTTTATAATATTGGTAGGATAATTAATTAATTTTGAATGTTGACATGATAAGATAAATATAACTTCGAATTACATGGCCTAAGTTATAAATTTGTAAGTGAAATCCTAGCTATGTTTTATGTGTTAGAATTTATTATCAATATTAGATATTATTTTTAGTTTTCAATTTTATAAATATTTGTACGCCGATACTTACGGCATAAACATGACTGGACTCAAACAATGTTGTAGTCAATGTTTAAACAAATGAAGAATATCTTATCTTATCTTTTTTTTAGACAGGTTATTTGAATGTAGTACCGAATCGAAAAGATTCTAGAAAATGTATAATTAGGTACCTACCTAAATTATATTTATCACCAAAATTGCGAACTCTGTCCGTTTCTGAAATTGGTCGTCTTTCTTGTAACCCACCAAGTGCCGTGTATGAGTAGCATCTGCCGTTGGTTGCATGTATGCTTTTTCCTATAAAAAATAAAAAAAAGGGTAAAACTGTAGATTAACCTTTCAATCGTGGAAATCACAGACACAATAGAAAGACAATAGGTGCGCGAACGCCGGCGTTCGCTTGGGGTTATTGGGCGGTTGACATCAGCCGCACGCACTCTGACCGCTAGGCAAAAGTCTCCACAAAGTGGGTACCTGAGGATGGATGTCGCCATCGAGGTCGACCTGGGAAGAGGTGGCGAGATGACCTGGACATCTACCGCAAGGGTAACCAACCCTTGCGGAAATGGCTCGAGAAAAGAATACCTGGAAGAAGTTGGGGAGGGCTTCGCCCAGCAGTGGGAAAGTATAGGTTAAATAAAAAAAGGAAAAGAAGCAGTATATACATGAATGTAAAATGTAAACTGTAAAAAATACAACAAGGTGGACCGATGACCTGGTGAAGGTCGCGGGAATCCGATGGATGCGAGACGCATAGGATCGTGCATTGTGGCGACACTTGGGGGAGGCCTATCTCCAACAGTGGACGTCTATCGGCTGAAATGATGAAACTGTAAAAAATATATATTATGGTCGGTATCGTGGCCAGATCTTAAAATGATAACTTCATAATATGGCCGACCATATCATGAAATGGTGGCATTTTATGATATAGAACTTTATCGGTTGGCACATCGGGCAAGCCAAATTAATGAACACTGCTTTTAACTATATGAAAAGATAAACGCATGATTATTTTCATGATATAGTCAAACATAGGTGATCATATATTGTAAAATAGTTATGTTGTTACACTTTCTTTTCGTGACATATGGTGACAGACATTTTTTAACCGACTTTAAAAAAGGAGGTTCTATGTTCGGCTGAATGATTTTTTTTAATGTATGTTCATCGATATCTCGTTCAATTGTGGAACGATTTTGAAAATATTTTTTTTTAATTGAAAGGTTGTGCTTTCAACGTGGTCCCATAGAAATATTATTATGATGTAATATAATAATATAATATAATATATTATATTCAACAACTATCACACAAAGTCGTCTAGTCTCAAACTAATCAGAGCTTGTGTTATGAGTACTAGACAACCGATAAACATACTTATATATTTCTAAATACATACATACTATAGATAAATTACACCCAGACACAGAACAAATGATCATGCTCATCACACAAACATTTGTCCTGGGTGGGAATCGAACCCACGACCTCCGGCATAGCAGTCAGGGTCACTAACTACTAGACCAACAGGCCAGTCAATCTAATATAATATAATATAATAATATCGCTTCGTTCGCTTACTAGACCCCGCCACCTCCTTCTAATCTAACCTGTCCGAGTCGGGGTGCCACAAGTCCCTTAATAATTGTAAAAAGTTCATTAATCCTAAAATGACATGGCCAAACGTGGATCGAAGTATCGTCAAACGTTGAAGTTCAAACGATCTGCCCAGTTTCAGTTTTTTTTATATAAATTTTTAGTAATGCCTGACTCTCACAGAATCTCAAAACGCAAGTGGGAATGGGCAGGACATGTAGAACACATGATCGATGGGGCCGAAAGCTTCTTCTCCTACAAGGTGGACTGATGACATAATGAGAGTCGTGGAAATCGAATGGTTGCGAGACGTACAGGACTGTTCGTTGTAGCGACACTTGAGAGAGGCATACGTCCAACAGCGGACGACTTGATGATGATAATAAAACTTACCAACGTGTATCGAATTATAACAATTACCTGCGACTCCGTTGGGCGCGAACAGAACGGTGTATCGTGGTGCGCATATCTGAAAATACATCATACCATTTTACCACACTTTTATTAAAAAGAGAAAAATAACGTCAAAGGCCGCTTGTAGTCAGCAACATATCTAGGTTGTCTGTAAGAAATTGCCCTGTGCGATAAGACCGCCCATTGTACACTCATTTTTAGGGTTCCGTAGTCAACTAGGAACCCTTATAGTTTCGCCATGTCTGTCTGTCCGTCTGTCTGTCTGTCCGTCCTCGCTTAATCTCTGTGACCGTTAGCACTAGAAAGCTGAAATTTGGTACCAATATGTATATCAATCACGACGAAAAAGTGATAAAATAAAAATTGGAAAAATATGTTTTATTAGGGTAGCTCCCTATATGTAAAATGGGAAGTGATTTTTTTTTAATTTCAACCCTAACGTGTGATATATTGTTGGATAGGTATTTAAAAATGAATAGGGGTTTACTAAAATCATTTTTTGATAATGTCAATAATATCGGAAATAATCGCTCCAAAAGTAAAAAACAATGTGTGTGTCCCCCTCTAACTTTTGAACCATAAGTTTAGAAAATATGAAAAAAATCTGAAAAGTAGAATTTTATAAGGACTTTCTAGGAAAATCATTTTGAACTTGATGGAAAGGACAGTTTTTGTACAAAAAAGACAAAAAGGTTGTACAAAATAATTTCTGGACTAAGTTTGTAGTATAATCGTATATGCAAGCATTTTTTTAAACTCATAAGTGGGTACACTTATTGTGACGGACGGGAAACTACGGAACCCTACACTGAGCGTGGCCCGACACGCTCTTGGCCGGTTTTTAATTAAACAAATTATTTTTTTTGATAGGTTATGCTTCCAAGTTGGTCATAGAAATATTGTTATGATCTGATCATGAACTTCGAAGATATGGAAAAGAACTCCTCATAGGATTACAGCAGAACTGTTGTAACAAGTAAAATTGCTTTGTTTATACGTGTAGTCGATGACTGACTGAGAGAAAAGAGGGAGGGGATGTATGGAACTGATCTGCTGATGGAGCCGAAAGGTACATTAATGTAATCTAACCGTGTTTGGGATTATCAGAATCGTTATGAGATACACTCTGGCCATTGGCTGAGGGGTACTTTTTAGTGGTGGAAGAGACAAAACTATTTACAGAAACACCGACTTCCGAAATTAAAGTTATTTTGTACTTTTCAGTGTTTTTTTTAAATTGAAGTCGGTTATATTTTTTTTTTTGTAAAAAGTTTTTAATAATGTTTGTCCTGTATTTTTTGTTCATGTGGTGTACAATAAAGAATATAATAAACTAGCTTTTGCCAGCGGCTTCGCCCGCCTACATAAAATATAGCCTATGTCACTCAGGAATAAAGCAAGTTTCCATCGGTGAAAAAATTATCGCAATCGGACCAATACTTTCAGAGATTACCTCCTACAAACAAAAAAATATAAAAACAAACTTAAATAAATATTAATGAAGATAAATAATATAAATTGCGGATTTAATTCCATAATCACTAATTTCATGTTTGGCTTTGACTTTTTATCAAACAACAAATCGTCGACTCAGTTTTTAAGTTTCTGAAACCGAAAATGTGGTCTATCTAAATTAACCACCTTTTTTTTTTTATGGTGGGAAAAAATCATGCATTGACATCCCCCGCCCTTGGGCGGAGCGGGAGATAGTGTCAGACTCTTACTGACTAAAAGACCCACCCCGTTCCTTCTAGCCTTCATACCGGGGCTCGAGCGCCCTTTCAGATAACCCTGGCCCCAGTAGGCTTCGACCCGGCTGGGTCCCTGCTGTTGCTGACAACTCCTTGAGGCGCGCGGGAATAGTGCGCGCCGTCGACGACTTGGGCTTGGTCCGGACAGTTACCGGACGGCCGGACAGTGAGCTACCCATTGCTCACCGTCCGCAAGCCCGCATCTACGTTGGCCGGAAATCGGGATCAGAATCCCGGCGACGGTGGCGGCGATAACGCCGTTGCCTGATGCGTTCGGCCTCCTCCTTTGCGAGCATTACTGCTTCGCAGAAGTCGGCGACCGCCTGCCACTCCTCCTCGCTCCGGACCATGGCCTCAACCAAGGCCCGGCGCGAGAGGTCTCCGCCGCCGATCGCCCCCACGAGGGCACGGCGATGCTCCGCCCAAGCAGGGCACACCTCTAAATTAACCACCTTATGGGTTTTCAAACCACGCACGGGACCGCTCATTGTAGCGACGCTTGGGGGAGGCCTATGTCCAACAGTGGACGTCTTTCGGCTGAATGATGATGGGTTTTCAAACCCTTCAATCCGTTCCAATTATAAAATAATCGCACCAAGACTTTTTTTCGGTGGGTAAAAATAGAGTGCAGCAATTTTGTTTTTTTAATTTCAAATCTCCTGTATTACCAATGTTGCCTCGTAACAGAGAAACACAATAACTTTGAAAAAGTCATATTGAGAAAAACGAGCATAAAGCTTAGTTTGTAAAAGTTACTGTGTTTTTAATGACCGTATCTCTGAAACCAGAAGCGTTAAAAATAAACTGAAAATTTTGCCGCGTAGAGTTCAGTCTCGTTGTTACGATAATAAAAAAAAAGTGAGAACACAGTAAGTAAAGATACTGTGTTTTCTATTACGACGGCAGAATGTATGACCCATAGGCTGCAGTTACCTCATGCCGTTAGAATCATACCGCTCGTATGTATGATATTCTCTTAAAACTCATTTTCATAGGAATTTGCTCATTTTATATTAGTAATTACACGATAAACAATCTTACCATCACATAGTCTCGTCCAGCCTTAACAGTTGCTCCAAACCAGTAATCATGTGTATAATTGGAAGACTCTGAAATATTTAAAAAAAAAATAACATGTAACTGGAATAATGCACATCCCATTTTTTTTTATTAATTCGTCAAACCCCAAGCGCGTTCTTTCTCTCATTTTTTTTTCCGGTGGGAATATCATCTAATGACATCCCCCGCTCTTGGGCGGAGCGGGAGATAATGTCAGACTTTTACTGACTAAAAACCCACTCCTGTTCCTTTGTTGCCTTCCGTACCGGGGCTGAGCTATCTTTCGAACTAACCCTGGCCCCAGTAGGATTCGACCCAGCTTGGCCCCTGCTGTTGCTGACAGCTCCTTGAAGCGCACGGAAACAGTGTGCGCCGTTGACGTCTTGGGCTCAGTCCGGACGTTACCGGACGGTCGGACAGCGAGCTACCCACTGCTCGCCGTCCGCAAGCCCGCGCCTACGGTGGCCAGAAATCGGGATCGGAATCCCGGCGGCGGCTGGGGTGCTGTGAGCGCCGCCGTTGCCTGATGCGGTCGGCCTCCTCCTTTGCCAGCATTACTGCTCCGCAGAAGGCCGCCACTCCTTCTAGCTTCGGACCATGGCCTGTACCAAGGCGCGGCGCGAGAGATCGCCGTTCTTTCTCTCATTGTCTTTTTATTGTGTCTCTAATTACGGTACCTATTCGAAAGTTCAATTTACAATCATAATTGCTCTTTTCTTCCTCTTTGGCCCCCCTCTCCTTCTTCATCCTTTTACATTTTATATACTCACACCTCCTTTAGTAACGACGCTTTTTATCCCTCCTTTTCACTGAACCATACCAAGACAAACGATTCCCTTTCAACTTTTCAGTCACTGGGATCACTTTCATACTTCTTCTAATTTACTTATTCCTCACTTTATCCATTCTCAGCACACCACTCATCCATCTCAACGTTCTCATCCCCGCTATATGTAATCTATTTTCATACGTCTTTTTAACAGCCCAACATTCTGATCCATACAATATTTTTTTAAAGAAAATTTATCTAATAACTTTTCCCAGATTGAGTGTTAATATAAGTCTGTGGTGGAACAGGAGGGCGTGTCAGACTTTTACTGACTAAAACCATGCCAGTGTCCTTCAGTTACCCTTTGTGTTCTAGGACTATGGATTTGATTTTCAAAAAATCCCCACAGTCCTAACGGGCATCAAAATTCAAAAGTTCTAATATTTTTATTTCACTTAGGCTTATAAAACGTCAGAAACTAGTGCACGTTTCCAAAGTCATTTCCTATGGAGAAGAACCGGCAAGAAAACCCATGAAGAACTGGCAAGAAAACCCATGAAGAACCGGCAAGAAAAGCCATGAAGAACCGGCAAGAAACTCCTTCGGCTTGCTGGGCTCCTACGGTTTGTTAACATCTCTATGTGGAGCGTGTGGCGCTCGCTGTCCATGACTCCGGTTCGGTTTCGTCGATTACCGAACTACCGGACAGCGAGCTACCCATTGCTCGACGTCCGCAAGCCCTGTCTATACAGTATGACAGGCCTAGCAATAAAAAATTAAAAATAAAAGAAACTCCTTACTTCTTTCCACAATTTTATGCCGATTTATTGGCGTGCAGACTCGGTTTTCTATAGAGCAAGTATACACTTCGCCTATATCGTTCTCCCTTGGTGCACTTATTACTAATCTGAAATAATAATAAACAAATCGGTTACGAAATTACAGGAAAACCATATGTTCCTGTATGATGTCATCATTGCAATTGACTAATTTATTTCCCTCTGCTTATTTTATGTGCATCCTTATACTGTTATTTGACAGTTTACCCTTCCACCAGATTTGAAAGTGTCATAATTTGATTATCATTTTTATCACCATTTCAGCCGAAAAACGTTTAGGTACTGTTGGATATAGGCCTCCCCCAAGTTTCGCCACAATGAACGGTCCTATGCGTCTCGCATCCATCAAATTCTCGCAACTATTACCAGGTCATCGGTCCACCTTGTAGGAGGCCTGCCAACGCTACGTCTTCCGGTACGTGGTCGCCTTTCGGCCCCAACGGCCATCTGTTCTGCGAGCAATACCCTTCCGATTGCCATTTTTATTGCGTGTGAAGTACTAACAGTGCGCCAATTATTTATACTGCACATCGTATTACATCATTATGTTGAAGTCGCTTACAAGCCAATACCCTCGGACAAGAGAAGGAAAGATTTGGTTTTCATAAAACCTCGTACTAAATGCTTTTTTCTATGTCTATTTAGGACTTGTCTTATATAATAAGCTCAATAGGATACTTAATATTTATAGTGTTAGTTATAAACATTGTAGTCATAAGTTATGCGAATATTTTGGAAAACTTGACTACACAGACAGAAAACCTTCTTGAATTAATTCAATAATTTTATAGACATTTAATTGGCAACTATTGTTTTTTAAAAAACTGTACTTTTTTTTTTAATTATCATGATATTCATTAGTATTAAGTAAATGTGAACCATAAAATACTGATCGCTTAGTCTGGTCATGGCCTGATACACAGGTTTTTATTAACCTAGTTCAGGCAAGTCGCTACAAGCTTTAATGGCAGTACTAACATATTATAACAAAATAGGTCATTATTAACATGAGTGAATTAAACTAATTTTGTATAATTAGGTAACTAAGCCAATCTTCTTAAAACTTATATAGCACCTACTACTAAGTATTCTTAAGTTTATTTTATGTATTTTCTTTGTACAAGTACTGAAATAAATTATTATTATAATAATACATATAATAATAATAATTTAAGTTTGACGATTCTTCGTGCTATTTCGGTAACCTTAGTTCTTCTGCGGCATGCGGATATCCTCATTCCTGATTCGATCACGCAAGAAACTTAATTAATATTGAAAGAGATGGATTTTTATTCTATTTGCGGTTTTATGTAAAGTTTTTGATACGTCATCTCCTGAACATCTTCCCAACTAGCTTGGGATCCAGCTTGAAGTACAACCGGTTGCGGCTGAATACTCGTGTCTCACATGGAGTAACTGCCCATTAGCACAAAATAGATAGGTACAGAAATTAATCTACATACAAAGCGCGCTCGAGCAACACACACATAGACACCGCTCACGGACACGATATCTCGGAGCGTCTCGGGCCACTTGTCGAACAGTTCCGGCTCAAACGCTCATTAGTGTGCGTCCACCGAGCGTAGGTATAAAAAGTGAAGTATATACATGAGATTTGGGGGATTTGGGGAGGGAAGCTAGGGTTTTTGCTGTACTTCGTGGCGAAGTACCATCCGGTGCGGAACTCTAGCCAATCCGAGCTATCCACGTCCCCGCCGTCCTCACAGAAGACAATCTCATGTATGTACATACATGAGATTGTCTTCTGTACCTATCTATTTTGTGCCATTAGACCTCCATAACCCAGTTACTTAGCAACACGATACTTTTGACAGCCTGGTCAGACTTTCTGGGGTCTGACAATGAAATCAGTCTGTTACATGCCTAAAAGCGATAGAAAAGCTGGTTTTCGAATAAGTGCATTAAAAAAATACTTATATGTATGACCTGCAGATAGTTGTTCAGGGTTAAAGGCTTATAGTCCCTTGAACCATCTGGCCGAAATTGAATGGACACAACACTCGTACCCGCCTAGGCGGCAGTACGCGTATCTGTGCATTTAATTGCGGCTAGCTGCGCCCGGATAGCGCGCGGATGACCTTTAAATCCATTTTCTTTGCGAAATATTGATTGACTAGCTTTTGCCCGCGACGTCACTCAGGAATAAAGCAGCTTTCTATCGGTGTAAAAATTTTAGCAATCGGACCAGCCCCCCTAGCCAAGTTACAAACGTTTCGATTGCGTCGAACGCTTCGATTTGACCTTGCCGCCAATTCTTTTGTTTTGACCACGTGACTGAGCGTCGAAGCTTTCTACAATCGTTAATTATTGCAGATTAGCAACTTGGCTAGGGGTACAGTACTTCCAAAGATTACTACTTTCTACAAACAAAAAAACATAAAAACAAAAAAACAAACTTTACCTCTTTATAATATTATAGTATAGATTTACATGTGCTATGTTCACTTTGGAGTAGGGAAAGTTGCGAAATTGCTAAACATTTTTATTTTAGACAAAAGTATTAATTGCACGAAAAAATCAAATGTTGATAATGTTGTTCATGAATCTATAATATTTTTTTATTCAAACCTATTACCCTGGCCATTACCGAGGAGTTATAGGCTTCAGAAAGTCACTGTATTCACTTGCACTATTCGGGCGCTTGGACCTTAATGTATGTTTTGTTTATGAGTTTCCATGTCTGTGAACGCACCCACAATCAGTGGCGTAACCTGTTTTTACTGTTCCGTGGGCGTAACTATAGGGTGGCAAGACTGGCAAAATGCCACGGGCCCCCGGCCCGGTGGGGCCCCCGGTCACAGAGACCTTGAATTCAGAAAAAGTAATTTATATACAAATTCAAGCAAATTGTTAAGATTTATTAAACGCATTTATAATAAGAATAGGATTAATTTCCCGTGGAATTTTGCCTGCTTGACCACCTCATAGATACGCCACTAGGAAGCCCACCTTAAGTGACGAAATATAAAAATCGATTTATTTACGACTAGAGTCCTGCCGATTTAATAATAAGAAAGAATATTTTACGTCTGTACTTCGGTGATTTCTCCAGCTTTGTAATATATTAAAAAGTTGACGCTTTTCCTGGGGCCCTACCTAATGAATTTGCCACGGGCCTTTTTTTTTTTTTTCGATGGGAAAAATCATCTTATGACAACCCCCGCTCTTGGGCGGAGCGGGAGATAGTGTCAGACTCTTACTGACTAAAAAACCCATCCCGTTCCTTCAAGCCTTCATACCGGGGCTCGAGCGCCCTTTCGGATTACCCTGGCCCCAGTAGGCTTCGACCCGGCTGGGACCCTGCTGTTGCTGACAACTCCTTGAGGCGCGCGGGAACAGCGCGCGCCGTCGACGACTTGGGCTTGGTCCGGACGGTTACCGGACGGCCGAACAGCGAGCTACCCATTGCTCACTGTCCGCAAGCCCGCGCCTACGGTGGCTGGGCCTCGGATGGTATAGTTACGCTACTGCCCACAATACAGGAGTAATTCCTAGTGAGGGGCAACTTTTATTCTAAAATAAATAAAAAACTTACGTTTTATTCAGTGCATCATAAGTGATGCTGTAGCCGAAATACGAGTCGTTGCGAAGAGTTCGATTTGTTGGTGGCCGAAATACTTCCTTCTTGTCTAGATAGTATATTGCAGACACGTTATGCCATATTCCCAGGGCCAAGTAGACCCAAAAAACCACTAGAAGAAAAAAAAATATAAATATAAATTAATTTAGCACGTATATTGCTTGCTTATTTCCACTACTAATGTACTTGTAGCACTCTTAATGTCAGCCGGATTCTTTTTGAACCTATGTATGTATAATATTATATTCTTATCACAGGTAATGTAACTTACAATGGGCCTCATAAGAAGACTCAAAGTCACCCAAAGGGCTATGCTCGGAGTTTCCTTGCGTGTTCACATCAGAAATGAAGATATCCGCAGGAGAACCAAGTTTACCTACATAGTGATATACATGCAAAGTGATAAACTCAAAAAAAAATACTGAACGGATGTTCATGCGGTTTTCCCGCTTTTTGTTAGTGAAACTTCCTCTTGGCACTTCCTCGTGAATACTCTTCCACATATTTTTTTTTTATTTATTTATCATTTATATATATAAAGATTACAGGATTATTTAGGTTAAATAGCAACCAAAAAACCGCTAAAGTTTAAACTTGTGCTATCATATATCTATCTCAATATCGAAACAAATTGAGTTTTCAATTTTATATGTGCACGTTATTGTCGATATTAATTTATAAAAACTTTCTGTATATTACTAGAAAACATTCTTAAACAAAACTTAAGTAATATTGCTTAAGTTTACATTTGATATTTTTAGGTGTAATATTTCTTTTTATTTCTGAGGTTAGGCTATTAATAAGTCGCGGCACAATATACCCGCTAGTTTGCTCATTATAACTTCCTCGATAGATATTGAGGCAGAGTTGATCATGAGCAAAGTTTAGATGTAAGTGTAATGCCATCAAAAACATAACTTGTAAAAAAACCAAGGCTTGCAACTCAGTTCTTCTACTATAAAAAGTTTTGAGATCCATCTAATACCAAGTCGGTCAATTTATTTATTTATTTATTATAATCTTTACTGTACACCACATAAACAAAAATACAGAACAAACATTTAAAATAATAAGTGCACAATGGGCGGTCTTATCGCACAGGGCGATCTCTTACAGACAACCTTTGGATGGACTGAGAGAAAGGAGATAGATTAGATTTAAGCGACCTTGGTGACCTAGATTGACTTGGCAATCGCATGTTTATCACAAGTAATATTTTTTTTTTCCACAACTATCACACAACGCCGTCTAGTCCCAAGCTAAGCAGAGCTTGTGTTATGGGTACTAGACAACTGATAAACATACTTATATACACCGCTAAATTTTAATCGTTTTAATCACGTGGAGGGTCGATCCGGTACATGAAACACTATCGATTTGTAAAGATAAAATTAAAAAATAAAGTACCTTTTTTTCAAAACTCGTATTAATTTACGCATAATTATATGAAATTAATTTCTTTAAGAAATCGTCAGCTGAGCGAGTTCAATGACCTGTAGGTATTTTGTACGCAACGCCGACTATTACCTACAGGTTATTGAACTCGCTCAGCTGATGTTTTCTTAAACAAATAATTTCGTACATGCGTAAATTAATACGAGTTTTGAAATAAAGGTACTTTATTTTTTAATTTTATCTGTACAAATTGATAGTGTTTCATTTACCGGATCGACCATCCACGGGATTAAAACGATTAAAATTTAACGGTGTATTTCTAAATACATACATATTATAGATAAATTACACCCAGAAGCAGAACAAATGATCATGCTCATCACACAAAAATTTGTCCTGGGTGGGAATCGAACCCACGACCTGCGGCATAGCAGTCAGGGCCACTAACCACTAGACCAACAGGCCAGTCAATATGTATAAGTATTAGATTGTTTAGTTCGATTGCCAAGTCAACCTAGGTCATCAAGGTCTCATAAGTACGGACTGAATAAATTTATTATAGAGAGCCGATTTATCGAGGTATCGTATCTGTATAACATCACGCTACGGCCACTACAAACGAAGCAGTAGCCAACGGACATATGGAAACACCTTTATTTTATTCTGACTACGGTTGAAGTTCTATAATGCACTTAAAAACCAATTCTATTATTTGGAATCCTCATGAGAAAAATTGCAGCCTCTTGTTGGAAATGATCAAAAAGTTTACGAGATTGTTGTACTTGAAACGCTATCGGGTTTACTTCTTTTATACGCTCATGTATCAAATCTGTTCGGTAAACTAGGCTTTTTTTTTTAGGTAGGAAATCATATAATGACTTGTCCCACTCTTGGGCGGAGTGAATGTCAGACTTTTATTTAGCAAAAACCACTTCTGTTCAAAGTCAAAGTCAAAGCATTTATTTCAAATAGACCATTTTCAGGCACTTTTGAATAGTCAAATGTCGGTCAGTCCAAGAAAAGTGAAGCAAAATTGTTTAAAAAGTTCCTTTTCGGCCTTCATTTCAGGGCCGGCGGTACACTTTCGCACAATACATGGCCCCAGTAGGCTTCGACCCTGCAGGGCCCCTACGATTTGTTGACATCTCTTAGAGGCGCGCGTGAAACACTACGTGCCTTCGACGGGTCAGGCTCGATCGCGGCCTGACGGCATGCTACCCGTTGCTCACCGTCCACAAGCCTACGCTCGGTATACTGGGCTGGAGGTAAGAAGGTATGTCGCAATGGTCAAGTATGGCTATCAAACTGCTTGTGTTGTTGCACCACCCAGATGTACTGGAAGCGATGCGGCTGCGCGCGCCGGGCGGCTGTGTGAGTATACAGCGCCTGCGCCGGGCGGATGTGTGAGTATACAGCGCCTGCGCCGTCCCACTCTCTTAGAGCTGCCGTCTGCCAGATAAACCTCCTAAAGTTTGCCCCTTTGTCACGAGCTATATTACTAGCTTTTGTCCACGGCTTCGCCCGCATACATAAAATAAAGCCTTTGTCAATTAGGAATAAAGCAGCTTTCTATCGGTGAAAAAATTTTGGCAATCGGGCGTTCTTTCAGAGATTACTTTACCTTTTTATAACATTATACGAATATTGGACCAAAACCCACTGGTAAAGGCGGCTCCTTTAATCATTGATAAAGCTCTGAACTTACAATTTATAGTCATAATTAATTCAATAATATCATAACTATGTACTGATTTCAACAATTACCTGTTATCCCGTTATTAATATAATTTTATAAATAAATATTCATATAAATAATATTCACTTTTGACATAAAGACCTCTAGGTTTTAACAATAAGGAAACACAGACTTCAGCAGGGAATTCCACTCCTTAACTACAAAATAAATGTGTTCCCAGAAACTTTTGTACCTATAGGTACAGTAGTCCACCATCTACCGGTGTCCCAACAGAGCGCCGGCCGCGCCGTACATCTAGTGGTCCGATAAGTGTGCTTTTAATATCGTGCTTAGGTTCACTTGTTTGACTGACCGACATTTTGACAACTCAAAAGTGCCTTTGATAGGTTCATTTGAAATATACGTTTCTGATTTCGTGTGGATTTCATCACGCATGCTGGTTTGCTCCGCATGTAGAAAATTTCAAAATGCAAAAAAAACGTGTCCCGCTTGCATATCCCACGCATTACAATAAATACTTGTAATAACATAGTTGACTTGCATGCTTGCTTTACTTTTATTTGTTGTAATGGATATTTGCGAGGGTTACACGTGCGGGGTAAACCCGCATGCGTAATGAAAACCGCACGATATTAAAAACACCCATATAGAACGGACTTGGCGAAATTAAATAGTGCAACTCCGATGCGCATTTCCGAAATGTAAACAATAGAAAAGCGACATCCTCATCCTCAGTAGCCATCCTCGATATTCAGCATATCATCAGCCTTTCTTATGTTCCCACTACTGGGACTCAGGCCTCCTCTCTAGGAGAGGGAATGGACAATATTTAAATTGAACGTTCGAAATATTAAGAAGTCTATGCGAAGCAAGCGATAGTACAAAAGCGGAGGGGAGCGGGGATCGAGCGGTTGATGCGTTTGCGTCGCGTCTTACAGACTTAGGTGGGTATAGAAAAATACAGAGTTGAAATGTGTTAGATAGAACCACGAAATCTCGAAGTTTTTTGGTAAATGAATTATGTTTTGTAAAAAGTCATAGAACAAAAGTTGTTACTTATGATGTTAGTAATATAGTCCAGAGTGGTTGCCGGTGTTTTACGAATAACCCTGTATATGTATAATGCAAATTAATTTAAAATAACTTACAGTTCATGGTATCCGTTTAAGCCCTGGTGTGCACAGTTTCAAATCACAAACCCGAAAGACTCATATTCAAACATGTGGAATGATTAATGCCATTTCATACCTATGTACTTACTTTATTATTTCTATTGTCCTCATTATTTAATATCTAGCCTGTACCATAAACATACATTTGTTTTTTTAATTGGTTTTCCTGCTCACAATAATGATAAATAAATACCTATTTATGTTATTTACTTTTATTCTCAATACTGAACTATATTGACTTAGAAATAAAACATATTTTTGATTTGATGTTGGATTTGGAAAAACACACATTTTCCGGAGTGAATATGTGGTTGACAATGTTACTATAAATACAATTAAATGTAATGTTAGTATTTGTTATATAGGTATATAATAATAATAGGCATGCCACAATGGCGACGGTTAATCCCCTCTTTGAGGAGTGGCCAGTCTGACACTCTCTCGCTCCACATAGTGCGGGACGGATATCTATGGAGCGGGACAAGTTTGAGACGCAGGGTTCATAAATTTACCATTACTGTTATTACATTCATATACAGAATTATTTTTCGAACACTGGCAACATCATGAACAGCAACTTTTGTTCTATAACTTTAAAAAATTTATCATATTTTAGTTCATCAGATTTTCATACAAAAATAAAAATATTTAATTTGAACGTTCTAAATATCACGAAGTCTATGCGAAACAAGCTCTAGTTGAATAGTGTAGGGAAGTGGGGATCGGGCGGCGGGGTGCTTCATACGCTTGCGTTGGTCATACAGACGTAGGCCTAGCAAAATACAAAGTTGAAATGTTTTAGATAGAACAACGAAATCTTGAAGGTTTATTTTTGGTAAATTAATTATGTTTTGTAAAAAGTCGTAGAAAAAAAGTTGTTGTTTATGATATTAGTAATACAGTCCTTTTTTTATGGTGGAAAAAAATCATCCAATGACATCGCCCGCTCTTGGGCGGACCGGGAGATAGTGTCAGACTCTTACTGACTAAAAGACCCACCCTGCTGTTGCTGACAACTCCTTGAGGCGCGCGGGAACAGTGCGCGCCGTCGACGACTTGGGCTTGGTCCGGACAGTTACCGGACGGCCGGACTACCCAGTAATACAGTCCTGCAAGGTTGTTAGTGATTTATAAATAACCCTGTATGCTACCATTATGGACAAACCAGTGTAACCTTTTTACGATGTGCTAATAAAACTTTTTTATTATTATTTCTTTATGCACCTCAGGTTTCTAGAGTCCTGTACCCCTAGCCAAGTTGCTAATCTGCAATCGTTAACGCTGTCGAAAAGTGATGAAACCTATGGGAATGACGTCATCTCAACGTAAAGTCGCGTGTTCAGAACAAACGAATCGACAATTCGTAGCCAAGTTCACATCGTTCAAAATCGTTTCTACAATATTTAACGCTACATCATTTGTTAGACAAACGCTACATTGTAGAACGAGCGGCCGACTCAGGCGCGTTAACATGGCTACCAACTTATCGTTTTCTACAATTGCTGTCACCGAGCCGTTACCGATTAGAGTACGGAATTCGATTGTAACTTGTCTAGGGGGGCTGTACCCCTAGCCAAGTTGCTAATCTGCAATCGGTAACGCTAGTAGAAAGCTTGAAATGTACGGGAATGACGTTGCCTCAACGCTCAGTCACGTGGTCAGAACAAAAGAATTGGCGGCAAGGTCAACTCGAAGCGTTCGACTCAAGCGAAACGTTTGTAGCTTGGCTAGGAAGGCTGGACCTTTGGCAGGTGTACGAGGGGCTGAAGCCAATACTTAGAGGCTTCTTGCTAACGACACCTACGTGGTACTATTATTATTATTATTATTTGTTATTTCGTGGTGGTATTCTTGTACCTTTTTTTAGGTAGGACAACATCTATCGCATTAGATGATTTCTCCCGCTCTGTTGCGGCGGGAGGGTGAGTCAGTCCTTTGCTGATTAAAACCCACTGCTGTTCCTTCTTTGCCTTCGTTCAGGGCTCCTGGGTTCTCTTTCGCATCACCCATAGCCCCAGTAGGCTTCGACCATGCTGGGCCCCCTACGGTTGGCGCGCGTGCCGTCGTCGACTTGGGCTCGGTCAGACGGCGAGCTATCCATTGCTCGCCGTCCGCAAACATTCTTGTACCTAAGGTCTTTTTTTCGCAGCATGGGTATCTATCTCCTTTCTCTCAGTCCATCCAAAGGTTGTCTGTAAGAGATCGCCCTGTGCGATAAGACCGCCCATTGTGCACTTATTATTTTAAATGTTTGTCCTGTATTTTTGTTTATTTGGTGTACAATAAAGATTATAATAATAATAATAATAAGATGACAGCAGGACGAAAATATTCGTCTTCAAGATGAGAGACAAGAATAGGTAGCTACCTATTGTAAATCCGAAAGCTCTCACCTGCACTATTCTATCCTGACAATGGTATAGTTTTCTGATGATTTTCCAACACAAAAAAAAAAAACATTTATTTGTGACTCTCACAGAACAAAGAAAAACTAAAAGAAAAAAAAGAAAATTAAAAATTATAACATTAAAAAGAAAAATAATAATTAAAAAACCGGGCAATTTCGAGTCCAACTCACGTACCGAGGGTTGCTAAATTTCAAGATTCTAGGTCAACGGGAAGTTCCCTATGAATTTTTATTCCTTTGAGAGTGTCGAAATAGAGTTTTTGCAACATAAACAGCTGTATCTTTTTTTTTCGTTAACTTAGAATTTTGATTTTTTTACAGCTTCAAGGGACCGCAGATTTGAGTATTTGGTTTTAATTTCAACCCGATATCTCCACGCATTCTCGAGATAAAGGCATTCAAAGACAGTCTGTAAAAAATCGTTTTTAGCGATAAGACTGCCCATTGTGACACCCTATTAATTTTAAGTTCCTATTATGATTTTATTATTAGCGTTGTTGGGAATCGAACGCAACAGAACAATGACGTGGTCTGCACGCGCAGGCGGCGTGCATCATATACGTCATCGGCAGCGAGGAGCAGAGACGCGGGCGGGGCGGCAACGCTGGCACTCGTAGGCAAAGGGAGGAACATCGAAACACACTTGATAATCCACCCTCATTAGAATCATTTATAAATTTCCTTAGCAACAGAGCTGATTTGTTGGAAACTTTACAAGAACATAAAAGAAATGGCATTAAAGGACAACAATCAGAGACTAACCAACATAATAGGGTATTTTCCAGGGTCAAAATAATTACATTTTATTTAGTCCGTATTATAAGTTATAAAAAAATATTGGACACGTATTTTTTCTTTATTCGATTAAATAAAAAATCACCCCGTGCGAAAAAATGTAGAACGGCGTGACGTTACACGTAACTTTAATGGGCTATATCTTTGTAATTTTTGGTTTAATTTACAAATAAAAAAATACGTGTCCTTTATTTTAGAATAATCTAAAAGACGGACTAATTACATTTTTTACGGCAACTAGCCTATTCTAATCTACTTACAACTTCAAAATCTAATTTAAACACAAATGAAAATAATAATAAAAATAAAACATTCAATAATAATAAAAAAACAATGTTGGGGCTGGGTGGAAATAAGTGGACTGTATTTTATGAACGCTGGTATATTGCCGATAATCAATATCCCAAAATACAACTGTCCCGGACAAACAATAATTAATTGAATATGTTCGAGAGGTGTCGTCCGTCGCGGCCGGTGTCCATGGAAGCCAGCAACTCCCCGCTGCCGATGACGTACCTATATGATGCATGCCGCCGCGTGCAGACCGCATCATTGTTCTGTTGGGTTCGATTCCTAACAGCGTACAATAAGGTATATATCTATCTATCTTGACAGACAGACAGACGGACAAAAAAGTGTTCCGTTTTCCCTTTTTTGGTACGGAACCCTAAAAGACTCTTATGAGGCCCAAAAGGTAAAAAATCATTATGATTTTTCCACTGTTTCAGAGCTGTGGTGTACTGTACACCCACAACCTATAAATCCTATAAGACTGGTAAGTAAGTATGTGTCGTTACCCCAGTCCATCCTGCTCCAAATCACAACGCCTACATGTGAATTAATATTAGATTTGTGGACGCGTGGGTGTTCGGTCAATTACTGAAACCAATATCGTGTCTGCGACGTAAGTGAGCGGTAAACCTCGTTTTCACCATAGTAAGCTGTGTGTCAGCAAGGCCTAGATTAAAAAAAAACTGGGCAAGTGCGAGTCGAACTCGCCCACTGAGGGTTTCGTGCAAACTGCAATTCCCGAATGGAGTCTCGAAGATTTTTCCGAATTGCAATTTTGTTTTCAGATTTATTCCTAATAAGACCTTGTTTTGTGCCAAATTTCAGGATTCTGGGTCAACGGGAAGTACCCTATGAATTTCGATCTTTGAGAGTATAAAAATATACGTTTTTTGCGACATAAACAGCCGTATCTTTTTTATTCGTTAACTTAGACATTTGATTTTTTTACAGATTGAAGGGACCGCAGATCTATGTATATGATTTTAATTTCAACTCGATACCTCCACGCGTTCTCGAGATAAAGGGACTTGACAGACAGGCATATCTTCCCTATTTTGATGTTATGTTCTGTAACCTTCTTTTAAGTTTGCGTCTTTAACGCGTAAATAAACTGTTTTTCTTTCTTTCTTCTTTCTTCAGACAGACAGACAGACGGACGGACAACAAAGTGGTCCTATAAAGGTTCCGTTTTTTTCCTTTTGAGGTACGGAACCCTAAAAATGGACTAAGAAAGAGTTCAGTAGGTTGTACCTATATTACCCCTATTATTTTTAATTCCGTTCTTTATTAGTCAAAAACGGAACCCCTCATAGGATCAGGGTTATTCGAAAGGGAAGCACGGCCCCGATACGAAAGGCAAGATGGGATGGTGGGTTTTTTAGTAGTAAGAGTCTGACACTATCTCCCGCTCCGCCCAAGGACGGGGGATGGCATTTGGATGATATTTACCCACCAAAAAAACCCCTCATAGGATGCCTTTGTGGCCCATCTGTCCACTTGTATACCTGTCCACTTGTCCACCTGTCTACCTGTCTGCCTGTCCACCTGTCGGAATCTCTCAGGAACGCGTGAAGTTATTAAACTAAAATTAATATGAAATACTTAAACCTAACTATTCTGCAGAACAGGGAAAAAATCAAACTTCTAAGTCAACGCAAAGAGGATCAATCATATAATAACAAATCTGATTTTTACAAAGTACATCGTGTGTGTAATAATTTACTGAGCATTTAATTATTTAAATTGTTAAATTCCGTCAAGAAATTGTGGATTTATTAAAGTTTTCCTGAACGGCTACCTAAAAACGCGCGCTCTCGCTGGACTGTTTACGATGACGTCATCTGTCATTTAAAAATAACAATTTCGAGAATTGGCCATTCTGAGAATTAATCATTTTGCGAATTGGCCATTCTTAGAATTAGTCCTTTTTCGACTCGGTTGCCATTTTGAGAATTAGCCATTTTGCGCCTAAACCGTTTTTTACTTGATGACTCATACTCCCGATTTTGGTTCTGCAAGTGACCGCTAGAGGCGCTGCAAAATTAGGCATACAAAAAAATTATGGCATCGATACTGAGTAGCGACGAATACTATTGCTTTAAACTCACGGTAGAGGTACATTAGTTTGATACTACAGTAGTTCGACACTACAGTAGTTGGACACTATAGTAGTTGGACACTACAGTAATTGGACACTACAATAGTTGGACACTACAATAGTTGGACACTACAATAGTTGGACACTACAATAGTTGGACACTACAATAGTTGGACACTACAATAGTTGGACACTACAATAGTTGGACACTACAATAGTTGGACACTACAATAGTTGGACACTACAATAGTTCGACACTACAATAGTTAGACACTACAATAGTTCGACACTACAATAGTTCAACACTACAATAGTTCGACACCACAGTAGTTCGACATTACAGTAGTTCGACACTACAATAGTTCGAAATACAGTAGTTCGACACTAGTTCAACACTACAATAATTCAACACTACAATAATTCAACACTACAGTAGTTCAACACTACAATAATTCAACACTACAATAATTCAACACTACAGTAGTTCAACACTACAATAGTTCGACACTGTGGTAGTGCGACAAACAATTGCGTGACTACTACGTGTGTGAGTGAGTACGGTGGCGCAGTATTACACTAGTTTGACAATTCATAAGGCGCTGCGCAAATGGAGACACTGTTTATTCCAGCTACCGACACCGGACACTTTTTGATCGTCATGAGTATGTGTTCAGTAGAAGCCACTGGACACAAAAAATGTTTACATATGCGCAGGGAGTGGTTGATTTCGTACTGGTTCTATAGAAATCAAATATTCATCGGTAGCTCGTATATGACACAAGACACAAAAGTGTCCACGCCGAGATCTACATAACTCGACAGCGCCCCACTCCGTAAAGCTCCTAATTCTGGGTCGTTATTAAAAAAAAAAACCACGTAGACTATGCCTTTTCTAAATGACTTAGTCTGATCATCAACCAGGCCAAGAAAATCTTCAAAATTGCAAACCCACTGGCCTTGCCGATGGCCAGATGTTCAAGCTATTATCGTCTCCATGTCGTAGGTCGGGTTTCATACGTAAACTGGAACCATTTGCAATAGAAGGCCTTCTGTGAATACATGAAGGTCAGTCATGCTTGTCCCCACAAGCTGTATGAACTAATATGATTTCCTAAATGTAAACACCTGTTATAAAATGGGAAGACGACGACAGTCTTGTATTCTAATAATGATTAAAAAAACTGGCAATGTTCATAATTATAAACAAAATTAAGGGAAAAAACAGGTGTTCAATACATTTATTCAAAGTTTCAAAATATTTTTTTTTTTTTTTTTGCTTCATGTATGTATGTGCTGTTCAAAAGAAAAGATGAATTTTGATTTTTTTTGAAAAGTATTTATTTATTCATCAATATCCATTTTGTCCCCTTCAAAGTAATCCCCTTCAGATATAATGCACTTATGCCAGCGCTTTTTCCAATCCTTGAAGCACTTCTGAAATGCGCTTTTCAGTATGGCCATCAGCTCATTCTTCGATTCTGACTTAATCTCATCAATTGTGGCAAAACGCTTTCCTTTCATTGGTCTCTTCAGTTTTGGTAATAGGAAAAAGTCGCAGGGAGCTAAATCTGGTGAATATGGTGGTTGAGGCATGATTACGGTGTTGTTTTAGGCTAAAAAATCACGAACAAGCATGATGTGTGTGCGTTGCTTTTGCTCAAAATTTTACAATTTCGGAACAAACTTCGCTGCCACACATTTCATGCCCAAAATATTCGAGAAAATTGTATGGCATGATCTGATTGATATGCCAACATTCTCTGCAACTTCCTTAATAATTATTCAACGATTTTCTAAAACAATTTTTTTCACTGTTTCGATGTTTTCTTCGCTTGTTGACGTGGTTGCAATTCCAGTACGCTCATCTTCTCGACCAGTAAAGCGCTTGTACCACTTATAAACGCTTTTTTGAGACAAAGCTGACTTGCCAAACGCCACAGCTAACATTTCAAGTGCCTTGGAGCATTTTATTCCATTTTTAACGCAGAATTTAATACATAATCTTTGATCCATTTTTTTCAAAAGTCAAAAATCGAAGAACACACAAAAACGTAACTAACCTTTTCAGTTGTCAACAACAAACTACTAATTCAAATTGGCTGATAATGCCAACATATGATAAACATATGTGTACCAACATAACGAAAAAAAAATTCGAAAATCGAATGTACACAGCCCGCGAAAATTCAAAATTCACCTTTCCTTTTGAACAGACCTCGTACATCTTAACTATTTATTAACAGGTATATACAAACTTAAAATAGTAATATGTACAAACGGGTAAAAAAGAGAACTCACAGGGCATCAAAAAATTCGTCCACATCGATGTCAATGGGAAAAGTGCCCAGAACGCTGGCAGCAAGCCATATAAATATTTTTATTTCACATACATATGCACTTTAACATTGTAAAAGCTATTGCTAGTGGAGTTATTGTCGTATTGTCGCCTCCACACTAATTATACTATACAAAACATGCGCGATTAGAATACGTCGTAAACGTGACTGATAACAGCTGATGATGACTAGAGCCGAATATACACAATAGTGATGTAGCGAATATTTGCCGCATTCGCATTCGCGCAAATATTCGCACCTTGTTATATTCGCATTCGAATTAACAAGAAACATGCGAATATTTAGCAATTTTTATTGACAAACAAAAAGGTATTTAATTTCATTGAATATTCGCGAACAATGTTCGCGAATATTTTTCGCCAACGCGAATATATTCGCGAATATTCTTCAAAATTTAAGGGGCCGGCGGAGGATGAATTTCCATACAAACGTAATACCACGCTCATTTGCAGTTGGAGCATATATCCAACATATTATGATGATATTCGGTTAAAGACAATATTTATCTAGGTTCCTACGTCGAGAATATTAGAAATATTGTTATTTTTAATACAAGAAAAGCCAAATGGCATGTTTTGCCATTTACGCTATAAAAAAGTGCGAAATACAATTTGCTTAAATTTCTTTTTGTTTTTTTAAAAAAGAAAGACGTAGGAACCTAGATAAATATTGTCTATAACCAAATATCATCATAATATGTTGGAAATATGCTCCAACTGCAAATGAGCGTGGTATTACGTTTGTATGGAAATTCATCCTCCGCCGGCCCCTTAACATTCTTTACATCAGTTGTATTATCATTCTATATCCGTTCAATCAATATTTAAATACCTATTTGTTTGTCAAAAAAAATTGCCAAAAATTCGCATGTTTGTTGTGAATTCTACGAATATTCGCGAATGCCAATGCGAATATTCGTTACATCACTAATACACAACACAGCATTACCCGAGCTCATAAAGCCACTTCCGATTTTATTTAGTTTTGATCAATTCTACAAAACATTTAGAAAATATGAAATGAAAATGTCGACGGTATTTAAAAAATACGCAAAAATCCACTGATTATACTCCCTTTGGCTACAGAGTGGGAGGAGTAACGAGTAAGCTGGAGCAGCTACAATCTACAACAGTGTTCCACGTGTACCGCAAAGAGCTTTCAATATAATTCATGAAGCTGGCTAGGGTAGATATCAGGTAGGGCTCGAGATTGCGGACGGTGAGCAATGGGTAGCTCGCTGTCCGAGCGTCCGGTAACTGTCCGGACCAAGCCCAAGCCTCAAAAAGTTGTCAACAACAGCAGGGGCCTAGCTGGGTCGAAGCCTACTGGGGCCAGGGTTAGTTTCGAAAGATAGCTCAGCCCCGGTATGAAGGCACGAAGGAACGGGGTGGGTTTTTAGTCAGTAAGAGTCTGACACTCTCTCCCGCTCCGCCCAAGAGCGGGGGATGTAATTGGATGATTTTCCCACCTCGAAAAAAAATACCGTAATACAAAAATTTTCCCCTAAAACATTTACTGATGGAATGTGTCCAACATGAGTCCCGTAAAAATAGTTTGATAAGGTCAAATAGTGATGTGCGAAAAATTTGTTCGAATTCATGGCCCATGGCTTGTGATATACCTACGTACAATTGTTTGGGATACGATAGGACTGACATACGCTATGTGTAAAACCCCTATAAATAAAAAAGAGGTCCGATTTAAACGTTCATGCGTAGAATCACAATTTTCAATAATAATTCTGATATTTTTTTAAGCTGATTAATCGCCCAGAGACAAAATGTTACCTTGTTTGATAATAGCCAACAATTTGGTTACGACCCCTCCGGGGCCAGACTCGTGTTGATCCAAGTCTACTCAGTCATGTCACACAAAATACATAAGTACAGAAGTCAATCTCATGTATGTACTTCACTTTTCATATCGGTGTCTATGTGTGCGTTGCTCGAGCGAACGTTGTATGTAGATTGACTTCTGTACCTATCTATTTTGTGGTCATGTGTTTCGAATTGTTGTTTACTTTAATATTCAGCAGCCTGTGATTATTGGCTCAGTTTAGGTTAATGTAAAATTGCCAGGTTAGCCTTCCAAATTCAAACATTTTCTTTCAACCGATAGACGTCCACTGTCAGACATAGACGTCTCCCAAATTTCACCACAAAGACCGGTCCTATGCGTCTCACATCCGTCGGAAGCCCGCGACCCTCACCAGGTCATCGGTCCACCTTGTGGGAGGCCTTACAACGCTGCCTCTTTCGGTACGTGGTCGCCACTCCAGAACCTTTCTTCCCCAACGACCATCTATTCTGCGAGCAATGTGCCTGCCCGCTGTCACTTCAGTTTGCCAATTCTTCGTGCTATGTCGGCAACCTTGGTTCTACTGTGGATATCTTCATTCCTGTGATCACGCTGGGAAATTCCGAGCATAGCCCTTTCCATTGCCCTTTGGGTGACTGTAAGCCTTCTGAATCTTCTGATGAGGCCCATTGTAAGTGACCATGTTTCAGTGCCATATGTCATCACTGGCATAGCACTGATCATAGACTTTGGTCTTGAGACACCGTGGTATGTTGGACGAGAAGACACCGCTTAGCTTATGTAATATCGGTCAGTCAAAAAAAAAGTGAAGCTAAATTGCACGTTCCAAAGCGTAGATCTCTATGAAGATGAACGTACAAGAAACTCCATGAACATTCATCATATTATGAGTTACATAAATCTTGGTTACATAATTTCTTGTCGCTTCTAATACTGCCACTTAATGGCGATTCTTCGGGCCATGTCAGTAACCGGCAAATTTTAATGGATATTAGGTTTAGCCAACACGTGTACCCACACTTTCATATAAGTTCCTAATGGCCCTTCCTGTGTGTTGGTAGAGCGATTAAGAAATTGTGTGGGTGTTCACAGGAGTACAAAGTAGCTTATCACTCTCCCTATAAGATCGAAGACCTTTTATAATAAATTCCTAGCTACTCGTTTTTTCTCGAGAAACGCTCTGAAGGCCAACAAGTTTTTTTTTTATTGATAGGCTCGCGTTTAACAACCCTCTCACCTGATGGCAAGCGATGATGTGGTGTGCTCATCTCATTTTAGGGTTTCATAACTCAAAAGGAAAAAACGGAATCCTTATAGGATCACTTTGTTGACCGTCCGTCTGTCTGTCTGTCTATCAAGACCCTTTATTTCGAGAACGAGTATCGAGTTGAAATTAAAACCATATACTGAAGTCTGCAGTCCCTTCAAGCTGCGAAAAAATCAAACTTCTATGTTAAAGAATAAAAAAGATACGGCCGTTTATGTCGCAAAAAAACGTATATTTTGATACTCTCAAAGATCGAAATTCATAGGGTACTTCCCGTTGACCCAGAATCCTGAAAGGCACAAAGCAAGGTCTTATAGCACAGGTATAGGAAAAAATCTGAAAACAGTAAATTTGTTGTTAATTACGTCACAAAAAAAATGTTTTTAGCAATACGGAACAATTTTTGAGACTCTATTCGGGAATTGTAGTTTGCACGGAACCCTCAGTGCGCGAGTCCGACTCACACTTGCCCAGTTTTTTTTTAATTAAAATCTTTGGTTGAGGGCTGGCTCGTTCTCCGCCCAAAGAATTAGCATTGTCATTCAACGAGGCAATGCTTCCAGCCTTCTGGGCACATTTGACCGGATGACAGCGATGTGGTCTTTATGTTTGATGTACATAGTTAGGTTTAGTATAAAAGTATTTATGGTTAATAATTAAGTTTGTTTTAACAAACTCCGTAGTTACCAATTTAAAAAATTAATATTTCATATTATTTATTAATTGGTGGTATACCAATAAATAAATAATAATCTATAAATGGATGTAATATTAACGAATAATTTAACGAAGCTTTAAGGAAAATAAAACAAAAAATATTTGCTCTACACTAGGAATATCTCATGTAATCGTTAGTGAACCGAATACATTACCAATTGCGAATACATACGAAAGGGTCCAGAGATTTTATTATAAGGCTTAGGTTAGCCTACTAATGTTTTACCAAAACTCCATTGACAAATATTTATAAACTACTAGCTTTTGCCCGCGCGGCTTCGCTCCCGCTCTTCCCTGCTCCACCCTACTCTAACCTACTCTACCCTACTATACCCTATTCTACCCTACTCTACCCTACTCTACCCTACTCTACCCTACTCTAGCCTACTCTACCCTACTCTACCCTACTCTACCCTACTCTACCCTACTCTACCCTACTCTACCCTACTCTACCCTACTCTACCCTACTCTACCCTACTCTACCCTACTCTACCCTACTCTACCCTACTCTACCTACCCTATCCTACTCTACCCTACTCTACACTACCCTACACTACTCTACACTACTCTACACTACCCTACACTACTCTACACTACTCTATTCTATACTACTCTACCCTACTCCGCCGCCGATCGCCCCCACGAGGGCACGGCGATGCTCCGCCCAAGCAGGGCACACTTCGACTGTGTGCTCCACCGTGTCCTCCGGGCGTTCCGCACAGTGGCGATACCCGGGCGTCACTTCCGCTTTAATCCGGAACAGGGACCTCCCGAACTTGCCATGTTCGGTGAGGACCTGTGTCATGCGGAAGGTAAGGACGCCGTGAGGTCTTTCCAGCTACGCCTCAAAGAGGGGGGACTTACCGCCATAATTGTGGCGTGCCCAAATCGTAGAGGGTCACTTTTAAGCTAACCATTTTTATAAACGACTTTTTATTCAACTTGCAATCAAATTTAGAAAACGAAATCCATTTTTATTCCAAACTTTGATTTATGAGATGAAATGCGTTATTAAACAAAAGTTTATCTGGTAATTATTTTGTAAAGTGAATTATTTGGAAAACTTGTTTTTGTATAATGATAAAATGACAAATCATGTTTTTATCAACAGTTGCTTGTCAAATAATAATAATAATAAACGATTATATCATCTTATTCCAATCAATATTGTTGTCTGGACAGGTCTCGTAGGCTTATAGATAGGGTCCCATGTGCTCCATTTATGAACTAAACTTTAAAAATGATATTCAAACATATTACACCTGCATTCACATAAAAAAAATCACCACGAAGTCTATACAATTAAACATTCAACCACGTAAAAAGAATTAAAGACAACAACATACAATGCGTGACGCACAGGACCGGTCGTTGTGGCGACGCTTGGGGGAGGCCTATGTCCAACAGTGGACGTCTTATACAATACTAGAAGTAAAAACAAGTTTCAACTAATGCACACGAAGTAATTACGGCAAAAAAAAAACAATACTATTTGAAGGACCACAACTATTTAACGATTTACCCGAAGAATTGAAGAAAAGTGAAAATATTAATATATTTAAATCTAAATAAATAAATAAAATGTATCTTTATTATATTAGTGTAGATTTGTATCTCATTGTAAAAGTGTAATTGTTCTAATGAGAATAAAATTATTTAAACCTTTTAGGTTTAAACCGGACATAAGCTACTGATAAGGAAAACTCACTACTTTTCCCTGAATAACATTGTTAATACTGCTAAATTGTATTTATTTAACCAAACTATGCGTAGGATTGAGGAAGGTCAAAATAAATGAAACAGCCTGTTATTTTTCAATTACATTTTTCATCTATATTATGTAATATGTAGAATAGAATCATCATCACCATCATCATCACCATCATTTCAGTCGAAAGATGTCCACTGTTGGACCTATGTCCTATGACAAGACCGGCCGTTATGGCGACACTTGGAAAAGGCCTATGCCTCGCTATGATAAATGATCTTTATTTTGCAAATAGGTTTTTAAAAAAAAACACTTTTACACGTCAATTTTGTTTTCAGTCAGTTTAAACTAGATGAGGCCGGTGTTTCCTAGCTGACTACCTTGAGAAGAAACACCGAAACAAACTCCGGGGTCAAAGTCTCTTTTAAAGTCCAAACAGTAAAGAACATGTTATGGTCTAATCATATGAGAACCATGCAGATTAGTGTCTCAGATGGTCTTTTAAGGAAAGAACCACACAGATTTGAGTGGACCTGTCCAGTCAGTGCAAGCATTTGTCAGTATTCGTGTAGCTCAAACAGCTATCCTATGCTATGACCGGTCCTGTACGTCTCGCATCCATCGGATTCCCGCAACCCTTGTCGATCCTTGTCGGAGGCCTTCCAATGCTGCGTCTTCAAATACTTGGTAATCAAGAACCTATCGTCCCCATCGATCATTTGTTCTGCAAGCGATGTGTCTTTTTTTTTATGGTGGGAAAAATCATGCATTGACATCCCCCGCCCTTGGGCGGAGCGGGAGATAGTGTCAGACTCTTACTGACTAAAAGACCCACCCCGTTCCTTCTAGCCTTCATACCAGAGCTCGAGTGCCCTTTCGGATAACCCTGGCCCCAGTAGGCTTCGACCCGGCTGGGTCCCTGCTGTTGCTGACAACTCCTTGAGGCGCGCGGGAATAGTGCGCGCCGTCAACGACTTGGGCTTGGTCCGGACAGTTACTGGACGGCCGGACAGTGAGCTACCCATTGCTCACTGACCGCAAGCCCGCGCCTACGTTGGCCGGAAATCGGGATCAGAATCCCGGTGGAGGCGGCGGCGATAACGCCGTTGCTTGATGCGTTCGGCCTCCTCCTTTGCGAGCATTACTGCTTCGCAGAAGTCGGCGACCGCCTGCCACTCCTCCTCGCTCCGGACCATGGCCTCAACCAAGGCCCGGCGCGAGAGGTCTCCGCCGCCGATCGCCCCCACGAGGGCACGGCGATGCTCCGCCCAAGCAGGGCACACCTCGACTGTGTGCTCCACCGTGTCCTCCGGGCGTTCCGCACAGTGGCGACAACCGGGCGTCACTTCCGCATGAATCGAGTGCAGGAAACTCCCGAACAAACCATGTCCGGTGAGTACCTGCGTCATGCGGAAGGTAAGGACGCCGTGAGGTCTTTCCAGCCACACCTCAAAGAGGGGACTTACCGAAGCGATGTGTCTTGCCCACTGCTATATGTTTGTCAATTCATCCGACTATGTTGGTAACCTTGATTCTCCTGCGGATATTTTCATTTCTGATGTGATCACGCACGGAAACGCCGAGCATAGCCCTTTCCAATGTCTTTTGGGTGAGTTTCACACGGGCCACAAAAAAAAAGCTAGAAGCGGTCACAAAAAAAAAGCTGAAGCGCGCGACAAAAAGAAGCTTGAAGCGGCTTTTTTTTGTGGCCCGTGTGCGGAGACTCTAAGCATTCTAATGAGGTTTAGTATACTGAGGAGAATAGAATAAACTTTATTACACACCAATATAGTTTTTACACAATGGCGGTCTTATCGCTGACAGCAATATCTACCAGACGACCTCAAAATAGATCTTAAGAACTGAAAATAATACAGGGAGTAATCTGCGGCATACTGCTAGCAAATTAATGAAGTATTTTTTACATAAACTTTTTAGGTATAACTGTACAAGTATACACATAATATAAAATTATATTATATAGCTATTACATACAAAAAACAGTTTTAACAGTACTTCTCTTTGATCCAGAATCCTGAAATTTGGTTTATAGCAAGGTCTTATAGCACAAGTATACGAATAAATCTGAAAACTGTAAATTTGTTGTTTCCATTCCGGAATTGAACTATTTACATAGGTAAGTTTGTACGGAACCCTCAGTGCGCGTGTCCGACTCGCACTTGCCCAGTTTTTGTCCTATAAATACTTAATCATGAATAATTAATAAGCACCTCGAACAGACTTAAAATTTAAAAAAAAATGTTACTTCAATGTATACATATACAAATCTGTAGAAGCTCTTAGGTGTGCGCATCACACCTGTTGGACAGGTATACGAGTATTGTCTACCCAGGTCACCAGGGAGACTGGGAACGTCGGGGATATCGCATGATTTTCCGCCAAGCGGCAAGCCTTCTGGCTGGCCTACCACCGTGGGATCTGAAGGCAACAGTCCTTGCACACATGCACGATATGCGCGTGGAGATGCAACGCTGGGGTGAAAGTCCTCTGCCGCGATATGTCACGGCATGGCGGACAGAGCTCCGGCGGGATCTCTTGGTGAAATGGCGTCAGCGACTGTCGCAACCCAGTGCTGGGCACGCCACAATTATGGCGGTAAGTCCCCTCTTTGAGGCGTGGCTGGAAAGACCTCACGGCGTCCTTTCCTTCCATATGACGCAATCCTCACCGGATATGGTTCGTTCGGGAGGATCGCCGTATCCTCCTGGGGGCGATCGTTGGCCATGGTCCGGAGTGAGGAGGAGTGGCAGGTGGTCGCCGACTTTTGCGAAGCAGTAATGCTCTCAAAGGAGGAGGCTGAACGCATCAGGCAACAGCGTTTTTGCCGCCGCCGCCGGGATTCCGATCCTGATTTCCAGCCACCGTAGGCGCGGGCTTGCGGACAGTGAGCAATGGGTAGCTCGCTGTCCGGCCGTCTGGTAACTGTCCGGACCAAGCCCAAGTCGTCGACGGCGTGCACTGTTCCCGCGCGCCTCAAGGAGTTATCAGCAACAGCAGGAGCCCAGCCGGGTCAAAGCCTACTGGGGCCAAGGTTATCCGAAAGGGAACTCGAGCCCCGGTATGAAGGCTAGAAGGAACGGGGTGGGCTTTTAGTCGGTAAGAGTCTGACACTATCTCCCGCTCCGCCCAAGAGCGGGGGTTGTAATTGGATGATTTTACCCACCATAAAAAAAAGTGTGCGCATCACGTAAAATTTACAAAATCAACGTAGAGTATTTTTATACATTCAAATGGTGTGTAACTTGATATATAATTTAAGCTTTTTTTCATCGCAATCGGTTGACTATTTTGAAATTTATATTACATTCATTGACTGTCAGGCGGTATGAAGTTGGCCGGATCAGCGAATATTAAATAAAACAGGTCGCTCATCTTTGAACCCGCGTCTAAATGAATAGCATAGTAATTAATATCTAAGACAACTTAAGACACTATCAGTTAAAACTTAAACTCATCAAAATTGGGATTACTGCCTATCCCGTTTGCGGAGAAGTGACGTTTGAAGTACAATGAACTCGCGTTCAGGCAAAATGAAATTCTCAATGTGACCCTAAACTTAAGAAAGTTAAAATATCAATATGTTAACAGAATAAAAACCGCAAAATTTCGTGGGCGGTAATGTCAATAGTAAGAGGTTATTTCAGGTTATTTTATTTAAAAATTTAAGTTGCTGAGGTAAAGCCTAAACCGCTAATATTACAAGTGTAATAAACTCTAGCTTCATAAAAAGTTTGATGAAATCTACTACACGCATAGCATATCAGCCTTTTAATGTTCTTACTGCTGGGACACAGGCCTCCTCTCTAGGAGAGGGAATGCGCCGTAATCCACCACGCAGGCCCAGTGCGGATTGGTGAATGTCACATGTCTTCGAATATTTTGGTTCTAGGATGTTCTCACGATGTTTTCCTTTACCGTTTTGAGAGCAGTGGTGATGAAATAAATGACACAACACATAAATACATATAATATTGTCTATTTAATGATGATGTTTTTTATAGGTGGGAAAATCATCCAATGACACCTCCCGCCCTTGGGCGGAATGATGATGATCATAGAATAGAATAGAATAGAATAGAAAAACTTTTATTCGGTACAGACACAGCACAACGGTTATTACACAAAGTAAATAAAAATAAAAGTACAAAGTACGCCGAGCGTGCCCGCACCGAAAGGGTGACCACCTCAGCATTTGCTAGACGTTAGACACCCAGCGCTGGTTTTCAGTTGGCACCCCGCAGTGACGCACGGATTAGGGTAAAGCATATATATATACTCATAAGTGTAATTGAAATAGATATTGATGTAGTGTACCTACGGGTGTAAAATTTTATTTAAATAAAATACATAAATAATTATTTGATAAATAACAACGCAATATTATAAAACAAAATTTGTGCCTCATTGAATAAAATGATAAAACCACAAAATAACTTAGTACCCACAATACTCCGATAAAAAAAAAAAAAAAAACATCAGCCGACGCGCGGCGCTATGTTCACCGCCATGATAATGGAGCCACCGCTGCACCGGCCCGGCAATTGCCGACACCTAAGGCTAATACTATAACTATAACTATAAATTAATATACGAAGCCAGTAAAAACAAAAAGAAAAATATTACCGTCTAGAAAATGTTTACAAGTGCCAGTAAAAAGTTACTATTATGTGATTTTTTATTTAAATTGCAAATGGAAAGGAGTCAGGCTGAAATAAACAAAAGTACCCGCCAGCCACCTCCATAAAGACTGGAAATAGGTACATACCGTGAAGGTGAGTTTTTAAATTATACGATAAAATTAGTTGTTTAAAATAAATTATTAAAATTCTAAGAATGCGTCATTGGTAATTTATTAGATACATTATTATATTCTTAAAAACTATTAAATTAGCATTACTATTGACTTAATTATATAAAAGATTTATCAACATTAATTTCATTAAATTGTATTTGTGAACTTAAAATAAACTGCTTAAGTCTAGCCTTAAAACTACTTATATTTTTTAGGTCCCTAATGGGATCATGATGCCATCTAGCCGATTTCGGCCACAGCAACCGCATTTTTAGGCTCCTCATAGTCATTGTGAGCTCTTAATAAACTAGTATGCCTCACCATCAACGATTACATCACTGCTTACCATCAGTTTGAATCGCAGTCAAGCACTAAATTTTGTATCAATTAAAAAAAAAAGAAAGATCTGCTGCTCTTTTATGCGCCCTCATGTGACTTGCATATCCAACTTATTTAATATACCATGTCTAAATAAATGTTGAAAAATAGTTTAGTTTGCTAGTGCCCAGCAATTCTTTGGCAAATCAATGAATTTTCAAACCTCAAAATAATTTACTAAGGATCCCTCAAGAGGTAGGATTCCACTTACTTACTTCTATAATTAAATATCCAATAGAAAAGCACTTAATTTGTAAGGCTTTGGTCAATATTATCATTGAACATTTTACGAGTAGTATAAAGAAAAAATTGTACAAAGTATTACAAAAGTTGTGTAAAGGAGTTTCTGTTGGACCGAATTACAGACATGGAAATGGGTCAGTATTATATAATTTTGTAGGAGAACGGAACGAGAAAAACAACGGAAGATTTCTTAATAGTTGTATAATCATCAAATAACTTTTATAAGTTACTAGTTTTTGCCCGCGGCTTCGCTCGCGTATATTAAAATACAGCCTTTGTCACTCAGGAATAAATCAGCTTTCTATCGGTGAAAAAATTTTAGCGATTGGACCAGTACAGTACAGACAGTTTGACTGGCTGTTGGTCTAGTGGTTAGTGGCCCTGACTGCTATGCCGGAGGTCATGGGTTCGATTCCCACCCAGGACAAATGTTTGTGTGATGAGCATGATCATTTGTTCTGTGTCTGTGTGTAATTTATCTATAATATGTAAGTATGTATTTAGAAATATATAAGTATGTTTATCAGTTGTCTAGTACTCATAACACAAGCTCTGCTTAGCTTGAGACTAGACGGCGGGCGTTGTGTGATAGGTGTGGAATATTATGGAGTACTTCCAGAGATTACCACCTACAAACAAAAAAACAAAAAAAAACAAACTTCACCTCTCTATTAAGAAAAACTCTATTAAGCGTAGACTAGCTTCTGCCCGCGGCTTCGCCCGCGTACATAAAATATAGCCTAAGTCACTATTGTCACTTAGGAATCAAGCAGCTTTCTATAGGTGAAAAAATTATAGCAATCGGACCAGCCCCCCTAGCCAAGTTACAACCGTTTCGCTTGCGTCGAACGCTTCGAGTTGACCTTGCCGCCAATTCTTTTGTTCTGACCACATGACTGAGCGTTGAGACGACGTCATTTCCGTACATTTGAAGCTTTCTACAAGCGTTAACTATTGCAGATTAGAAACTTGGCTAGGGGTAGAGTACTTTCAGAGATTACCTCCTACAAACAAAAAAAACAAACTTTTCCTATTTATAATATTAGTGTAGAAGTGTAGATTTGCGAGAGAAACTGTCAGACTTTTACTGACCAAATCCCACTTATATTACCAGTTGCATTTTGCTTTTCAGGGCCGCGATAACTTTTTCGAACAAAATTATAGCCCTGACAGACATTGGCCCTAACCTCAAACCTTACTGGCATCTCTTTGAGGCTGTATTGGCTCGCAATAAGGTCCAGTTGAAAACCAGCGTCAGGAAACTACCATGTAGCTGTCAGGCATTTGGCTATTGGTCGCAGTCGTGAGTCGCACATACATAGTGTGACGTATATATATATTTGTTATATAACAAAATATATGAAAACTAACAATGTGCGACTATATATATTATATATATATAAAATCTTAAGTGTCTACAACTCTACATGTTGTTACTACATTTTTTTTTTTCGATGGAAAAAATCATCCAATGACAACCCCCGCTCTTGGGTGGAGCAGGCAATAGTGTCAGACTCTTACTGACTAAAAAAACCCATCCCGTTCCTTCAAGCCTTCATACAGGGGCTCGAGCGCCCTTTCGGATAACCCTGGCCCCAGTAGGCTTCGACCCGGCTGGGCTCCTGCTGTTGCTGACAACTCCTTGAGGCGCGCGGGAACAGCGCGCGCCGTCGACGACATGGGCTTGGTCCGGACAGTTACCGGACGGCCGGATAGCGAGCTACCCATTGCTCACTGTCCGCAAGCCAAGCCTACGGTGGCTGGAAATCGGGATCGGAATCCCGGCGGCGGCGAGAGCGCCGTTGCCTGATGCGGTCGGCCTCCTCCTTAGCGAGCATTACTGCTTCGCAGAAGTCGCCGACCGCCTGCCACTCCTCCTCGCTCCGGACCATGGCCTCAACCAAGGCCCGGCGCGAGAGGTCTCCGCCGCCGATTACCCCCCCACGAGGGCACGGCGATGCTCCGCCCAAGCAGGGCACACCGCGACTGTGTGCTCCACCGTGTCCTTGTGTGTGCCAAATAAAATATTTTTCTTTCTTTCTTTTCTTACAACATCAGCAAAACAGTAATTAAAAACTAATCAATTAAATAAGACAGCTCGCACATTGTCTTGACTTCAAAGGTTATTCATTCATTAAATATTCAAAGATTAAAAAGAATTAAAAGCTTTCAAATATTTCTTTTTTTTCTGTGAAACATAAATCTTCTGGTATTTATTTAATTGCTACATGCCTTGAACGAATGCCTTGTGAAACATTTTAATTACCTGTTCAGAACTACGAGTATTTTATTAACACTGTTTGTTAAGGTTCCGTACCCAAAGACAAAAACGACCGCGGTACGCGGACGAAGCTGCGGGCAAAAGCTAGTTACAAATAAAACATATTTAATTTAATTTATATTTTTTTATTGTACACACAAAAACTAATAAACAACAACAACAACAACAACCAACAACAACAACAACCAACAACAATAATATTAGACTATAATAATTTATATACCTATGAATAAAAACGTTATGCAGGAAAGAAAAAACACTGTATGGTCTTAATTAAAACCTTTGGCACTTTCTACCAATTCATTTTAGATTGGTACAGAGTCAAAACATGGCAGGCGCGACTTCAAGGAATGATCACAAACCTAAATACATGCTTAGGGCCGACGCTGCGTAAAGCGGGCGCCCGCGCGTTCCCATACAAAACTGCACCATCGCAGTGACACGCGCGGGCAACAGTCGCGGGGAGCCGCGCCCCACGCCCGAAGTTCTCCATCGACACGACTACATGCACACCGTTTAAGTTGAAATAGCGATACTGTGCAAGTCCAATAATCCGGTTTGCGCTGTGGGGACCGTCGCACACGAGACACGTGTCCGCGCGGGCTCCCGCGCTTGCGCCCGCTTAACGCATCGTTGGCCTTTACATACTTAGATACATCATTATCTCCCAAGCCATTTCACGACTAGTTTGGGGTTGGCCTTCAGTCTATCTATGCTGCGGCTGGATACATCCCGTGTTGTACATGAAGCGATTGCCTTTCAAACCTTCACAACCAACTTACTGGGCAACACGATAAAATAATATAAACAAATAATAGAACAGAATAAACTTTGTTGTACACCAAAGAAGTAATACAACTAAAATAAACCCCTCTAAACGTCTCAGGTCCATTGCAAGTTTGGCGATTTTTTTAACATAAAATATGAGAACATAACTATTCCTGAAACCGATACGACTAAGTTTCTGGGTCTATACTTGGATAATCATCTATCATGGAAACGTCATATTGATTCTTTATCAAAGAAACTTAGCCAGTTTGCGTATGCTCTTTATAAAATATCAAAAACGGTTTACCGGTTTACGGTGATGCTAGCATACAATGCTTACGTGGCGTCTAACATTAGGTACGGCATAATTTTCTGGGGTAACTCGAGTGACAGGGAAACTGCTTTTAAAGCCCAGAAAAAATGTTTGCGGTCCTTTACTCATTTGCAGTCTACTGATAGTTGTAAACCAATATTTCAACAACTAAACTTGTTAACTTTACCGTCTATGTACATCTATGAAATGGGAGTATTTGTTCGTAGTAATTTCCATCTATTTGAAACTTTACGCTCTCGACGTCATCAGAACACTATTCGAGCCGGTTCTCATAAAACAGCATCTTTCGCTAAAAGTGTACTTGGTATGGCCTCCAAAATATATAATAACATACCCCTAGCTATTAAAAATAAAGAGTGTCTAGGTTCCTTTAAAAGGTCCTTGTTTAAGTTTCTTCTGGCTAGATGTTACTATTCGGTCTCAGAGTTTATTGCTGATAAACAGAAGTATGAAGATCCGACGTGCTGAATAGTTAATAATAATTTGTAATAAAAATATTTGTAATAATAATAATTAATAATCCATTGATATAATTTTAATAATTGTAGTTATTTTATTTTATTTTGGTGAATGGCAATTAACATACTCTAATATTATTTCTATTTTTAATGTTTTTTTTTTTATCTGATTGACTTGACATTTATAATTTATTCTATTTACCTTCTTGGCTTTTTGCCTTAATTTTGTACGCCATTCTTTTGGCAAAACATAGTGCACTTATTTTTCATTTTATGTACTACCTTAAACCACCTATGTTTAACAAAATAAATGATTGATTGATTGATTGATTTTTCAGGCTTGTCGGCAACCTTGGTTCTCCTTCGGATATCTTCATTCCTGCTACAATCACGCAAGGAAACACCGAGCTTAGCCCTTTCCGTTGCCCTTTGGATAACTGTAAGCCTTCTGATGAGGCCAGGCTCATCCTATATCCGATTTTTGTTACGCAGGCCGTAAAGAGGACAATTTTTTAACCGACTTCGAAAAGGAGGAGGTTATATGTTTGGCTGAATGTATGTTTTTTTTTATGTATGTTCACCGATATCTCGGTCATTTGTGGACCGATTTTGAAAATTCTTTTTTTGATTGAAAGGTCATGCTTCCAAGTTGGTCCCATGGAAATATTGTTATGGTCTGATCACGAACTTCGAAGATATGGAACAGAACTCCTCATAGAATCACAGAACTGTGGTTATAAGTAAAGTTGCTTTGTTTATACTTGTAGTCGATGACTGACTGTCAGAAAAGGGGGGGGGATGTATAGAACTGATCTGATGATGGAGCCAGAAGGAAAAAAATTAAATTAATGTAATCTAACCATGTTTGGGATTATTAGAATCGTTATGAGATGCACTGTAGATATAAGTTATTTAAGTTTGTCTGAGGGGTACTTTTTAGTGGTGGTTACTAATAAGTGAAAAATAAATAACTTTAATTTCGGTGGTCGGTGTTAAATAACGAAGAAACTATTATAGCAACACCGATTTCCGAAATTAAAGTTATTTTATACTTTTCAGTATTTTTTAACATTAAAGTCGGTTGTATTTTTTTTTTTTTTTTGTAAAAAGTTTTTTTTTGTAAGTATGAAGATTGTCAGAGTTCGGCGAAAAAAAGAAATATAATGTGTTTATTATGGGCTACAGTTATATAAATATGTGTAGTAGGTATAGCTAGATAACATACATCAGAATACTAATAGGTACTTCTTACATACTCGTAGTAAAAATAATATTGTCATAAAATCTACAAATATTGCAACCAAAAATGGTCATTTTAAATGATTTTCACCCAAATATAAAACGATTACACGTCACACATCATTTATAAAATCCCTGTTTATTTCCAGTGAACTGAAGCCAGATATTTCCACCACTTAATCTCAATACATATTTATGGCAGACGCAAATTTATGACGTGTCAAGGACAAAGAGCGTGAAAATTGAAAGACGAGATCCCGATATAAACAAACACTCCAATTTTTGCATAATCCGTGCGCTGTAGGGACTCACACGTTACGACACAGTGGGTGGAGACCCTTAGCCGCATTTTATATGTACGATAGGAAAGTAACATAACCTAAATGTTAAAGTTCTTGACATTTACGAACTAGAAATTTTGTTCGACTGTGATTTATATGAGGACTCTTCAAGTCATAGAATGGTACAAATATTATTTCAATACCTATTTTTGGTAAGTAGGGCGTAACCTAACGTTTGATCAAAATAGTTATTATCAAGAAGGGGTATATTTTTAGGTTAGGTTTTTTTTGGTTAGGTTGTAAAATTAATGTTTTATTGAGACTACTTGACTTAACATAATTAAAACTAACTAACAAAATAAAAATAAAAGGCCTAAAGAACGAAAGCACACGAAACGAATGGTCTTAAAATCAGTCGAAAGAAGACGGAACACATGTCTTGCGTTTTTGACAATAAAAGCCATCGCAAACTAGGCGACTTGTCGCTGCGTCTAGTCGCCGCGCCTTGTCAAGGCGTTGTCGTTTGCATTTGGCGTCTTGTCGCCGCGACTAGACGCGGAGCTGTCGCTAGCGTTTGCGACTAGTCGTAAGAAAGACGTCATGCAGGAAGCAGAGCTGTCGCACGACTGTCGTCGTGTATGCGCGTACACGACGTCACTAGACGCGGCGACAAGTAGCGAGCGCGCTCGACGCCCCTAGCTTGTCGTCGCGACTTCGCGACTCTGACGCCAAGTGTGCGAAGCTTTGAATAACATTTATGAAATTATCGGCCGCAGCCTGTCGTCGCGTCTAGTCGCCGAGCTGTCGCTGTCGCGTGTCGCCTAGTGTGCGCCTAGGCTATTAACCCCAACAACATCAAGATCTCGATAGGAAGTACCCTGCTACCCACGGTGACCCAATTTAAATACCTTGGGTCAATAATTAGCAACGATGGCAAAATCGAAAAAGATGTTACTTATAGATCTACAACCGGATGGATCAAGTGGAGACAACTCACAGGCGTCATGCGTGATAAGAAAATCCTAGTTAAATTTAAAGGCCACTTGTCAATGCCAATTAGACCAGCTATCTTGTATGGCTCCGAATGTTGGGCAACCAACAAGCAGCACTTAGGTAAATAAACTGCACACAACTGAAATACGCATGCTTCGCTGGTTAGCGGGAGTCACACTACTAGATAACATCCGAAATGAGTACATAAGAGGCAGTTTTAAAGTTGCTCCGATATCTTACAAAGTCAAAGAGAAGCGCTTACGGCGGTATGGTCACGTCGTCACAAAGACGCTCAGATGATCATATGGTAAAGCTTGCCCTTGAAATGCCTACGACGAAGCGCACGCGTGGATGACCACCCTCCACTTGGTAGACGACGGTCCAAAGAGACCTAAACGAAGCTCATCTCGACATCGACATGGCACAAAATCTTGCACAATAGAAGACAAAGAAAAGGAAGGCTGACCCCAAATAAATGGTATAAGGTCTAGCCAGAAGAAGAAGAAGGCCTAAAATATAAATTGTCCTTTGCTAAATGCTTATCCTATGTCCGAAATAAAAGCTAGCCCTTTATAATATATAATAATATAATATTCCACAACTATCACACAATGTTTTCTACACTAATATAATAAAGAGGTAAAGTTAGTCCAAACTATAGGCGGTCAGGGCTCAAGAGAAAGAAACCTCCTTACAATACAAACCAGCCCCCCTAGCCAAGTTACAATCGAATTCCGTTCTCTAATCGGTAACGCCTCGGTGACAGCAATTGTAGAAAACGATAAGTTGGTAGCCATGTTGACGCGCCTTAGTCGGCCGCTCGTTCTACAATGTAGCGTTTGTATAACAAAAGATGTAGCGTTAAACATTGTAGAAACGATTTTGAACGATGTGAACTTAGCTACAAATTGTATATTCGTTTGTTCTGACCACGCGACTTTACGTTGAGATGACGTAATTCCCATACGTTTCATCGCTTTTCGACAGCGTTACGATTGCAGAATAACAACATGGCTAAGCGTGCAGGTGTCCAGAATTACCGCTCTCTGAATCGAGCCCATGATCCAGTCGCCTAACGAGAGCCTTCTAAGGTGTTGGCCGAGGCTCTTGGCTATTAAGCCATTGGCTGACACAACTATCGGTACAATGGTCGCTAAGTCCACATCCCACATGTCGACAAACTCGCGAGCCAAGTCAATATACTTGATTTGTTTATCTTTCTCGGCTTTCACGAGGTTCTCGTCATGCAGAACGGATATGTCAATAATCAATACATCTATTGTCACTGTTTGTTCCGGCTAATCTCTGAAATGGCTGGACCGATTTTGACAGGACTTTTTTTGGCAAGTAGCTGATGTAATAAGGAGTAACTTAGGCTAATTTTATTTTAGAAAAAATAAATTCAAAATCCTGTAGTCCACGCGAACGAAGTCGCGGGCACAGCTAGTGAAAAATAAATTGCCATTTACATGTAGTTATGTACATACTCGTACATAATGCATTAAACGAATGTGACGTTTGACGAGGGTCCAGTATGCCTCGGTTTTGATCGATTTCACCACGCTAATAAGTGCCTTTTATATTTTAATTCGAAACAGTCACATTCATCAGCTCGTGAGGGATAAATGTTGCTCAATGTCAGTGGTGGCCTCTGGGGATGGCGAGTAAGGTAACGACCCGGGGCATCATTCTTAGGGACCTCGCGCAACGACTAGGTTAGAAAAAAGATCAAATATTTGAAACTTTTTATTTTCTTCTTTCTATCCCTTTTATACACCACAATTTTTTAATTAGTACACATACTTAAAGGGCTTATTAGAAAAGCCCTTGTTATTTTATAAGTAAAATCTCAATAAATAATATTCATAAACAGCAAAGTTATTAGCGTTGGTTTATGTCCCAAAATGACACTCAATTTATGGAAATATTGTGCAGGCTATTGATTAATGAATGAATAAGTGACAATTATTAAGGAAAAACACTGCCCGTAGTATTTTCTACTAGTAATTGTTATATGATTGATTCTATGATGAATTTACCTTTTCGTGGTCAATTTTAGGATTTCGGTTTTTTCTACTTTTGACTACAAAAATATGATCAGTGACGGGTACAGATAGAGCCCCATTTTTTTGTGTACTAATTAAAAAGTAGGGGTGTATTTAAGTTTATATTAATTATCATCACTTTGGACAGGTCCCTTCATTACAAAAAGAATTCCGAGAACGTTAAACGGAATGTGCATACAAGAAATAACTTGCTACGTCGCCTAACATCCACTAAATGAGGGGCGTCTCCCCAAGTTTTGCGAACAACTGAGATGGCGCTCTGGGCCCCAAGTCTGCTATTTTTATAAATTCGTCATTCCAACACGATCCCATTGTCATTTTGCTAAAAGTTTGTAATCTGCTAATTCATAATGATCGATCATTGATCGGTCACTGGTCTTGTAATAGAATTGTGGCAGAATGATAATTTCAAGCGTATTAACACCAATAACTGCACAATAACGTTCTAATGGTAAAACACTGATCAAATAAACTGTCAAAGTTTTAGCAGATTACCGCAAACGTCAATTATTCATTTGTCAATATGTACGAGATTACCATTCTATGTCACTTCTTTCAATGAATTGTCAGTGGTTGACCATTGGAAAGTCTTAATGACGCCATTATATTAATAGATTACCAAACTTGTCAAAATCGACAATTATGACATCAATGATAGACCATTCTGACACTATTGTAATAGCAGACTTGAGGCCCTGCTTCTCTGCTGGTGAATATGCCTGTCCAGTATGGAGCCGCTCCGCCTACTCCAACTTAGTAGATACAGCACTTAACGAGACGTGCCGAATCGCTACTGGTTGCCTTAAACCGACTCCGGTACGAATGTTGTATCCACTAATCGGCATTGCACCCCCAGAAATTCGCAGGGCTGTGGCTAGTTGCATAACTAGAAAGGGCGAAACAACAAAACGACCCTCGCCATCCAATGCACAATTACAGCTCGGTGCTCCTGAGACTTAAAAGTCAAAGCAACACCACCTCGGAGAGATGCGACCTCTGGCGGCAGAAGTTTAAACCTCCCGATGATTGTATCGAGCCGTCGGAGAGCCTCTCACCTGGACACGAGTTGCCATGGCCAACCTGGAAAACTCTAAACAGACTCCGCACCCAGGTTGGGCGCAGCAAAGACAATTTCTACAGGTGGGGGTTCTCGGATGGTTCCGATCTTCAGTGTTTGTGGGGCGCAGACCATGTCCCACCTTCGGTCCTGCATCACTTGCTCTGTTGCTTGCTCACGTAGGGACCTAATGACAGCATCAGGGGTCGGCATTGCCGTGGCCGAATTCTGGGAAAGGCGAGGAATTTAAGGCGTATAGTTCCTTGAACCATCTGGCCGAAATTATGTGAACGCAACTCTCGCACTCGCCTAGACGGCAGTACGCAAATCTGTGCATTTATTTGCGGCCAGCAGTGCCCGGAAAGCGCTTTAAATCCATTTTCTCTGCGAGATATTGATTGATTTACATATGCAATGTTCACTTTGAAGAATATTTAACCACCAATTTTTATGTGTAAAAATGTTTCTAAAGGTCCAAGCCGTTTCAAAGGAGTAGGAAAAAGTTGCGAAAAGTTGCGAAATGGCTAAATATTTTTTTTGACAAAATTATTAATTGCACGAAAAAATCAAATGTTGATATTATTGTTCATGAATCTATAATAAACATATATTTTTTTCAAACCAATTGACCTAGCCGTTACGGAGGAGTAGGCCTCAGAAAATCACTGTTTTATGGCACTTTTCGGGCGCTTGGCCCTTAACTAATTTTGCCATCGATACGCTAAGAAGATAGGATAAGTATCTAATTTTTCAAATTCAATTCACTCACTCGAGATATGTTTTCATAAGTTTTAAATTTTTTGGGTTTAGGATATGCCAGTTTCTTCACGGTAATTTCCTTCGTCGTTTTAATAGCAGTGCCACTACTGTTAATGTTCTCACGGCTGGAACTCAGGCCTCCTCTCTAGAGGAAAGAGAATGGGCTATAATCCTGTTGTTGGTGAATGTCATATGTCTTCGAATTTTCTCTACAAGTAATTCTGCCCTTGAGAGGCAAGGCAACGCGCTTTCGAGTATAGTCCAGCATGGTTAGCCAAGTTGATAGTCTACAATCGTTAACCCTAGTAGAAAACTTCAAATGTATGGGAATGACATCATCTCAACGTTATGTCACGTGCTCGGAACAAACGAATAGGAGGTGTTACCGATTGCAGAAAGAGATTCGACAAGAAATGGTCGTAACTTGGCTAGGCATGCAGATGATACAAGTACATTCTCTCAGTGTGTATGGTTCAAAATTATGAAATAAACTTAGGTAAAAGTTAGTCTTGTAGTTTTTTTTTATACTTGATTGCCAGGAACATTCAATCAAACAGTACGAAATAAAAACAGGAAAAAGGAAACCAAAACATAAATATCAATTTCAATTTTCAATTATTTATCAATATCATATGTAATAAAAATTGATTAAATAAAATATCAATTTCTTTCATGGCGTATACTCGATAAAGTTGTTATTGAAATAAAACGTTTTATTTGAATTTAATTAAGTTCTCTTAACACTTTTATAATATGGAATTCCACGTCGTTCTTGGTGCAAAGAATGGCCATCGCTATTCAGCGAGGTAATGCGGCGAGTGTTATTAGTCTAGCCAAATTAGCAAAAAGATTGGACTTAATTCGTGTAGTTATAATTTTTTGTGGAATCATTAGAAGACATGAATATAAGTCTTCTCTGAGTTTGCACCATTCCTGTTATGTACGGAACATCGTTTAATATTAGGTTTTAACATTAAAGTCCCAAAATTTAAAAATTTCATAAGTATTTAGTTGTGGTAAGTTTAGATATATGTAGATACCCCTTTGGTGTATAATTACTTTTCACGACAAAAGTGTGAGGTGTATGAAACACTAATAAATCATTATTTTTAATTTACGGCTCAAGGGAAATTTAGCCAGTTAGTGCAAACTCACAGTAAGCTTTTTAAAGCATCCTATACACCCAGTTATTTTTGCACCCTTTTGCACCCTTAGGAAAACAGCATTTTACAATATTTGTAGATTGTTCTTCGGGGCAAATTAGTGTAGTCATGGTTTTTTTTAATATATAATGTATTCTATATATAAAACATTCGCACGTAATAAAAATAAGAAATACATAACTGGAAGTTTATGTAGAGTTAACGTGAATACATACTGTGCCTCGTGGCGCTCGGAGGGCGAACGCGGGGTCGCGCGGAGCGCGCGCGGCGGATCGAGAGTAAGCAAGTGCGTGCATGTATATGCGTTTAGATCATTTTTGTGGCAAGAAGCGATCCCTGCGCTATACAAATTAATAACTATAATTTCCACTATTTTATTAGCTGTGTTGTGAAAAATGGATTATGAAGTGAATTGCATTGTTTGTCGTGCCCCTGTATTAAGTATTTATTTAACAAGAAATTATGATAACCATATCAATTCTCTGTCGATTTTTATTTCTTTCTGTACCTCAAAAGGAAAAAACGGAATCCTTATAGAATTACTTTGTTGTTCGTCCGTCTGTCTGTCAAGTCCCTTTATCTCAAGAGAACAAGTGCAAGTATCAAGTTGAAATTTAAACCGATTACTCAAGACTGCAGTCCCTTAAAGCTGTGTAAAAATAAAAACTTCTAAGTTAACGAATAAAAAAGATACCGGCATTTACGTCGCAAAAAAATGTATATTTCGACACGCAAGGAAATCATAAAAGTACTTCCCGTTAACCTAGAACCCTGAAATTTGGCATGAAGCAAGTCTTATAGCATAAGTATAGGAATAATTGCCGCTGGCAAAAGCTAGATATTTATTTTATTTAAGTTAGTTGATACGGAACCCTCAGTATGCGAGTCCTAATCGCCCTTACCCAATTTCTTTTTGAGGCGCATACTTAAGACTCCACATTTTTAATACTAATATTTGTTTGTTCCTACCTTACCTGATGACGTAGGATAATCAGCGCTGTCACACGGTTTATAGTTCTAAAGACAACCGAAATACAACTAATTTATTTGAAACTAGCTGTGCCCGCGACTTCGTTCGCGTGGACTACAGAATTTTGAATTTATTTTTTCTAAAATAAAAGTAGCCTATGTTACTCCTTATTACATCAGCTACTTGCCAAAAAAAGTCCCGTCAAAATCAGTCCAGCCATATCAGAGATTAGCCCGGACAAACAGACAGACAAAAATTGCAAAAAATGTTATTTTGGTGTATGTACCGTATATATATTCATATGCATGTAGTAAAAAGCAGTTACTTCAATATTACAAACAGACACTCCAATTTTATTTATATGTATGTATAGAAGAAAAATAAACATGCTTGCAGGACACTCTCGTTTTTTTGTTTAAACATAGACTGTTTTTTTAACTGTTTTTTTTTTTATAAAAACAAAATTAGGTTTCTTTACTAAAACTTACTAACAGAGCATTTACAATCAGAAAGTACTCCTTCCTCGTAAAATACATCCCACAACGCTCCTAAGTGATGACTACGCTTATCTCTTCTTGTCAGTTTATTATTCCGTGTCGTGCGCTTGTCACTTCCATGGCGTAATAGTTCTTTGGCAATTAAGACAACACTAGCAAAACGTATGTTCCTTTAAAAAATGCTATTTTTTTTATAGGGTGCAAGTATAAAGGAAACCAAATTAATATCTATAATTGTGATTATTTTCAAAACTACTTAAATTTCCCCCGAAGTACAGAGGCAAAAAAGCGTTAAAAACTAATTACCACACGTCGCACTGGGGTGCAAAATCAATCATATATTAGGTCGAAATGTATAACACTTTCCTCAGTTTACAAAACTACACAATTTTCCCCAATGCCGCAATGGCCAAAAATAACATTTTTATTTTTTTCTAATGCTGCGTTGGTCTGATTAAAATAATTAAAATGCAATAATGTAGATTGAGGTTTAATATACCATAAAAAAAAATATGCTGAGTACACCTATATTCTCTGGTTAGTTATGAGCAATAAACAGTTTTCACCCCCTTCCGTAGGGGTGCCAAATGATTTTTATTTTTTATACTCTATTTTTCACTCATACAATACCATCAGAAACGTTTTTGCCTCTCCAGAGAATTTAATCCAATCTTTATTAAAAAATGACCTAATTTGACTAGACTATATGGCACCTTTGCACCGGGAACGATCAGGGGCGGGTTATATACTATAATGACATTTGACGTTTCATTTGTGTATTATGAATTATTTGTATTATTATGAATTTCAACAGCACACGGGAATATTTTAAAAATATGGAATACTAGATTTTTAATAAAGTTTCCATAAAATAGACAAATTCTTTTATACACTGTTGTGGCATTTTTTAGTATTAATATTTTATATTATTATTTTTTAATATTTTTTGTTTACGTTGATTATTCTGCTACTTTATTTGGTCTGATATCAATTTGCAATTCATGATTATGTTTTAGTATAAACTAGCAACCCGCCCCGGCTTCGCATATTTGCAAGAATGAAATATACTACAGAATGTCTTTATAAACAACGTTCACAGCTTTTTTGTCATTAGACAATACAAACATGTTTCTTTAAATATTACTTTTGAAAGAGCAAAATATAATTGGCCATGTGAAAAACACTCAACGTACTTGAGAGTAGTAGTACAAGAGTACTTTAAACGCCTGAAAGATTACTATTAAATAACAATCACCGTACAGAACCCGCAACATGTGGCGTCATAGCATCGAGCACTGGGCACTGCGTATGAAGGGATTTCACAGTTTCACGATAAAAATGAGCCCGCGACGCAAGCCATCGCTCCGCTGCACTAAGTGACGTCCCACGCAAAGCTGTCATGTGTGCAGAGACATACTTTATTATTTATATGAGGATTTTTAATACGATAAAATATAAATAAATAAAAAAAAAAATAAAGAACATGGGCAAAGCACCGCCGTGTCCTCGTGGGGGTGCTCAGCGGCAGCGATATCTCGCATCGGGCATTGGTACAGACCATGGTCCGCAACGAAGAGGAGAGGCGGTCGTCTTCTTCTTGCGAAGCAGTAATGCTAACAAAGGAGGCGGCCGCACGCGCGAGGCAATGGCCCACGCGCCCCAGCCGCAGGAATTCTGATCCCGATCTCCGGCCACTGGCGCGGGTTTGCGGACGACGAGCAATGGGTAGCTCGCCGTCTGACCGTCTGGCAACCGTTCGGACTGAGCGCGTAGTGTTCCACACGCGCCTCAAGGAGTTGTCAGCAACCGCAGGGGCCTAGCAGGGTCGACGCCTACTGGGGCTATGGGTGATGCAAAAGACATCCCCGGGGCCTTGGAACAATGCTAAAGATGAAACAGGAGTGCGTGTTTAGTCAGTAAAAGTCTGACACTTCAGGTGAGAAATCATCTAATGACTTCTCCCGCTCGGCAGTACAAGTCTGTGTGCATTTAATTCCGGCCAGATGTTCGGGGGACTATACGCCTTACTAGCAGTTGTTTCACAATGGAATAACGAAAAACATAACTACTCGATTTACTCCTATTTACGAACTTACACAAAACACAAAAGACTAATAAGCGAAATAATTACACCTCTAAAGTGCGATCAAACAAGTTCCCACAAAGTTAAAGTTTCGGTCAACGCCTCGTAAATAAAAAATAAAAAAACTTATTTCTAGCCTCACAATTTGCACTTTGTAATCAACAAACTTTCTTATCAATTTTTTGTGAGCAAATATTATGTTCTATTTATCATGAAAATTTATAAAATTCTGTATTTATTAACTATAGATAAGATAAAATAAAATAAATGATAATTGATATTTATTTTGCAAATACTTACTTAGATTTTAATGAATACTTTTACACTTAAATTTTGGTCAAATTAAACTATATCTAGGTACTCTAATCGGATGCTTTAAGCACTGAACTCACGAAACGGTTTTCTCCCGCGGCCGCCGCGGCAGAGGAAACGGTTATTTTATTTCAAAACTCCGAGACGGTAGATTCGCCGCTGCCGGCGCCGCCCACCGTGACGGCTTCGATTTCCGACCATAGTGCGTGCGGGCCCAAAGCCGAGGCGGGGCGGCGGGCGACCGCGATGCCGGTGCAGCAGGAGCCGCGAACAATCGCGCACACCGCGGCCGTAAAACGCGTCGTGAAAATTACTTTAATTTATTTCACCGTTAGAAAGCTGTTTTATTCCTAATTGTCGGTTTTTTTCCTAAATCGATGTAAAAATCAACGAAATTGTCCTTGAAGGAACCAGTAGTTGCAGAATGTAGAGACCATGACTGAACTGACAGCAAAATAAAAAAAAACAATAAAATAAAAAATAAAAAAACTACACATCAAATAAATAAATAAAATTCTATTTTTTTTAATGGTATAAATATCGTGGCCAGATCTCAGATCTCAGAATTAGCTCGCAAAACACACTGTGACATCTTATGTGTTCAGCAAACTCATCGGGATTCCTCACATTCCTGAACTGTCACTTGTCGCCGAGATCTGTCACCCGAAGCACGGTAACGCAGTGTTTGTTGCTCCCGGCGTAGCCTGTCACCTGCTCACATAGGGACCTAATGACAGCGTCAGCGGACGGCATTGACGTGGCTGAATTCTGGGCCAGGCAAGGAATTTAACTAATTCTGCCATCAATACGCTAAGATCAGAAAAAAATTAGCGATCGGATAAGTACTTTCAGAGAAAACCTTTTTCTTTTGATTAGGTCCAATGACCTTTAAGTAGTAGTCGGCGTTGCGTACAAACTATCTACAGATCATTGGACTCGCTCAGCTGACGTTTTCTTAAAGAAATTAATTTCGTACACGCGTAAATTAATACGAGTTTTGAAAAAAAGGTACTTTATTTTTTTATTTTATCTTAACAAATAGATAGTGTTACATGTAGCGGATCGACCCTCCACGGGATTAAAACGATCAAAATTTAACGGGGTATAAGTATGTTTATCATTTGTCTAGTACCCATAACACAAGCTCTGCTTAGCTTGGGACTAGACGACGTTGTGTGATAGTTGTGGAATATTATATTATATTATTATTACGAGTATATTATATATTCTTGGTTAAAAACGCCGCCTCCATACAAACTTAGCCAGAGTATAAATTTTTCACAGGCTGATTCACTTGACCACTTCATCGGGGTTCAAACACTCGAGATCTATTAATGTACGAATGCAATCTTAAAACTAAGTCGTGTTCACTTGATGGTAAACATTTTTGAGCAACGTTAAAAAAATAATAGCAGGTAAAAATTTAAAATAAAGAATTTTAACCAAAAAAACCACTTGTATTTATTGAAACTTTATGCACCAATAAAAACGGTCACGGTAATCAAAGGTGAAAGCACTGTATACTAGGGTGTTTTTAATATTGTGCTGTTTTGATTACCCCGCACGCGTAACCCCCGCAAATAGCCATTTTATACAAATATTCCCGCATGCGTAATAGGAAAAGAAATAAGACATACAGGGTTATTTGTAAAACACTAACAACCTTGTAGGACTGTATTACTAACATCATAAACAATAACTTTTGTTCCATGACTTTTTACAAAAACTTAATTAATTTAAGTACCCAAAAACAAAGCTTCAAGCTTTCGTTGTTCTATCTAACACATTTCAACTCTGTATTTTGCTTCACCTACCTACCTCTGTATGATGCGACGCAAGCGCATCAAGCTCCCCCGCCACCCGATCCCACTCCCTTCCGCTATTGTACTATCGCTTGCTTCGCATAGACTTCGTAATATTCAGAACGTTCAATTTAAATGTTTTTATTTTTGTATGATTATCTGATGAACTAAAATAAATGATAAATTTTTAAAAGTCATAGAACAAAAGTTGTTGTTTATGATGACCCATAGTCCTAAGAGATTGCCAGTGTTGACAAATAACCCTGTATAGATTAGGTACAAATAAAAAAAAATGATACAGATCAGTACATCCATAGGACAAGATATCCCATAAGTCGTCATAAATCCCAAAATAAGTCCCAGTACGTAAGCATCGCGATAATAAAAGTAACATTATTATGAAAGCTAAGTCCCCATATTGGCCGATAATTGAGTTGTTTCAACAAACTGAGGTCTAATAACCGTTGGAGGTCGATCAATGACGTCTTTAACGAGTGCTATCGATCTTATAATAATGTTGTAATTTATTATTTATCTCATAATAATACTTGAAGCCGAGATCAGTGGTGGCCAAGTGGTAATGGCTCCGACTTACGAGTTGTAGGTCGCGGGTTCAAACCCTGCCAGGTGCATTACTTTGTGTGATTTACTTCATCACCACTGCTCTCAAAACGTTGAAGGAAAACATCGTGAGGAAACCGGCATGTCCTAGAACCAAAAATTCTTAGACATGTGACAACTCGCAATGGGCCCGCGTGGTGGATAACGGTCCATTCCCTCTCCTAGAGAGGTGGCCTGTGTCCCAACAGTGGGAACATTATAAGGCCGACTATGCTAATACATAGAAGAAGAAAAAAGAAGAATCGCCAATCTTAAGTGGCAGTGGGTAGGGTACATTGCTCGTAAAACAAATAGTCGATGAGGGTTTAACTTTCTAGAATAACGACCACATACCAGTACCCCTAGCCAAGTTGCTAATCTGCAATAGTTAACGCTTGCAAAAAGCTTCAAATGTACGGGAATGACGTCGTCTTATCGCTCAGTCACGTGGTCAGAACAAAAGAATTGGCTCCAAGGTCAACTCGAAGCGTTCGGCGCAAGCGAAACGGTTGTAACTTGGCTAGGGGGGCAGAAGACGCATGTAAAAATCTAAGCGCAAGATGCGTAACACTTGATTAATTGTATAATTAAATTTATTATTTATATAAATTAATTAACCTGCCAAGTTCAGGCTGTTGATGAAGATGATTATGATAGTGCATCTAAACTTGGCATTGGATTGGATTTCAACCCTTTTTTAGGCGAACAATTAGCTGATAGGAACTTGGCCCCCTTTTTAACAGGTATGTTTTTGGTGGAATAAACAATTCAGGAAGGTAACAAGCAAACAAAGGTAGGTAAAATAAGGTAGGCAACTTTGGTAGGTAGGTAGAGTAGAGTCAGTCTAAAAAGTCAAACGACTTAGGTAATCTGGTATAGTCAACAATGGTTGAACAATCTAGGTTGCAAAGAGATGATCATTGTTTACTAATAGAGTCATATAAAAGTATTGTTTGTAATATGTATAACAGATTTATTCATTCGTTTAATAATTTCTAAGTCGTTTGACTTTTTAGACAGACTATAGTAACGTAAGTAGGTAGTTAAGTAAGTAAGTAAATAATTCAGCTGACTCCAGCTGACGCCAATCTAAGCATAGTTTGAAAAGGCTAGACAGATAATGACTTACCTATATGATTAACGTAGGTTTGCGGACGACGAGCAATTGGTAGCTCATCGCCCAGCCGTCCGGTAACAGACCAAGCCCGATTTGTCGGCGGCGCGTAGTGTTCAACCCTCAAAGAGATGTTAGCAAGCCTCAAAGAGATGTCAGCAAGCCTCAAAGAGATGTCAGCAAGCCTCAAAGAGATGTCAGCAAGCCTCAAAGAGATGTCAGCAAGCCTCAAAGAGATGTCAGCAAGCCTCAAAGAGATGTCAGCGATACCTTAGGGGCCCAGCAGGGGCGACCGAAGCCTGCTGGGGCCATAGGTTGTCTGAAAGGGAACCCCGGGAGTTCTGGGACGCATCGCAAAGAATATAGGAGTGAGTTTTAAAAAAAACCTATATAATTAGATTATTATCACAAAGCTGACAAACAACAAAGACAATACACAAGATGATCTTGACAATAAATGTGTTATTTCGTCCGTTGCCATGGCAACCGCGCAGAGGATCCTGACGTGGCGCGACAAATGTGAATCGTTTATCTCGCTAAGCGACAACACATTTATATTCAGGCTCAACTTCACATTGTTTCAACGACGGAAGATATCTTATAATCTTACGTATACATTTGTAAATCAGCATAAATATAAATCATAAATATATTGTTATTATTTCTTGAGATTATTAATATTTTTAATGAATGATATATTTATTTGTAAGAATATATCTAACAAGTTCTTAACATTTAGTGGAGTCTCACTATATTTTGCATTTCAGCCGTACAAATATTTAGATTTCAAATCTTTAGCATGCAGTAGGTACACATTCAGTTATTGACTATTTCTTAAAATAATTTCATCATTTAAATTTCAATTCAACCAATAAATTAAAATTAAGCACTAAATAATTTAAAAACAAATAATTTATAATAAAAAGGATTTCATGTCAACAAAAAAAAAATGATTTTTTTACTTATCGAAACAAAAAAAGAAAAACATTTTATTTGCCGGAAAAGGCGCAAACTTAATACTAATATATGTATAACAGATTACAAACCAACAAAAAAGACATATATGCGCCACGTCGCGGCCATGCAAAACGGCCGAACGCTTAGCATAATGCCGTGTCCACACGCAAAAAATGCGACGAGTCCACAGCGTGGGCCGGTGGATTGGCATATCTCAGAACTACTGGATCTTAGACGGTTAGAAGGCGTACTAGCGGTCGAAACCAACTCGCAATGACCCTATACGGGATGTCTTTGATGTCGACCCAAAAACGAATACCATGGATTCAGTAAATGATTCTGGACCCCTTAGTGGTGGAATTTTTCGAAGGTTTTTTCTAAATAAAAAAAATATCTTTTTTGTTTAACTAAACTGAATAAAATCGATATTCTAAATTTTTTTGTGAAAAAAAACGGATGAATTACTTTTAAAATTAAAAATGTCGTCGAGGTTGATTACAATCTAGACACGCGGTAGCGAGTCAAGCCAAGTTAAAGTAACAGAACTGGCGAGCAGCACCGTGTGTAATATTATAACGATTTTATCTGCCTCTATGATTAGAAATTTTTACTAAAGATATCATCGGGGTAAGTTAGAATAATGATTTTACACAGTTTTAATTTTTAAAAATTCAGAACTTTTTTAAAAGAATTAGGAAAAAACCGATGAAAAATTCCACCACTGGGGGTTCCAGAATCATGTACTGGATTCGTGGTATTCGTTTGTGCGTCGATGTCAAAGACACCGTGTAGACATTTTTAATGGTACCTACGTGGTACTAACCAACGACTATTCCTGTATGCGGTATGCTAGTGCACACAAAGACAATCCCGGGTTGTTAAAAAAATATTGCGACATTTGAAAAACAAAGATGATAAGTTGTTTTCGGAATCTTAAGTTTAATGGACTAGTTACCAAAACCTATCTAAGACTATGGCAACTGCTAGAATAATGTTAATAATAGCCGTCGCTATTTTTTTATTATTTATTACTAATGTGTACTCACATAAGTTGTTTAACAGATTTTAACAGACGGCTAACGTTAAGAATTACTTTGATATCTAGTTTATACACATATCTTATCAAACATAATGCAAAAAACCTGTTTTAGTTTAAACCCACGACGTATAATTTGTAAGTCGGGGCCACTTACCATTGGGCAACAAGAGGCCATGCCACTAGCTATTAACGCGATCCATTTCACGACCTAAACTGAACTGTTAAAGGGTTGGCGCTATATTAGGGTGTATAGCTTCATCCCTCTTTCTCGCTCGCACGTTTGATATTTTAATACGTTATGGTAAGTCTCAGTGCCTTCCAAAAGACGGCATCTTTATCGCACTGTAATTGTCTGTCACTTACTCCAAATTAATAACAAAATATTATATTTAACTTTAAACACCACGGCACTTTAAACACGTGGCGGCGAACGAAGGGGCATAAATTGCCTTTTTAATGTAAAAAAAATCTCTGGAATCCACAAGGAAAAAGAAATCGTGGCCGTCCCCGTCAAACCTGGCGTCACACCGTGTTGGCAGAAGCGGCGGAATGAGACGTGGAGCGAGGTGAAGCGTGAAGCTCAGGACCGTTCGCGATGGAGGATTACTGTGGACGCCCTCTGCCCCATCTAGAGAACACAGGACATTAAGTAAGTTATGAAATTTTGTACATAGATTCTTTACATAAAAATAACACGTGTTTCGTTTACGCATATACTGTAACTTATGTTCTATAAGTATGTTATAATTGTGAACACGTAAAGTCACACTAGTAAAATGCCCACAATCTCGCAGTCCTTGACACCATTTTACGACGTTCCCTAAACCCGGTTAGATTAGCTGCTTATGATTATTTTATAGCCGTAATGGGAGTGAACGAAAGAAGGTTAATATGCTGACGGAATAGTAACTTGGCTATAAACGCACAGATATAGAGATTAGATTATGTGTATTTGGCACAAATTAAGTTGCTCTGCTGAAGCTTTCTTAGGTAGGCTGTTCAAAGGGTTACCAAGTGTAAGTTACCCTAACAGGAAAGTTGCAATTAGAGCGATATGAGTAGGAAGTACAATTAGTGCGTAATACAAAGCCCTTGAGACCTTTTCGCCTTTGAGATGTGTTGTTGGAGAAGGATGCTCTGTATCCCTTGGACAGCATTTCGGACCAACGTATCCATTTTACAAGAGCTCAAAATCTCCTCACGGCTGTCGTCCGAGTGTCTTCGCAAGGTTCTGAAATAATTCGGTCACATTGCAAGGAAAGACTAATTGTGACCGGTAAAGTGGACGGGAAAAGGCCTCGCGGGCGCAGCCCAATACGTCGGTCCGACCAGATCCGCACCGCTCTTGACTCCACGATGTACAATGCCCTTCACACCGCCAGAGACAGGAACAGATGGAGGAATATCATTAGGGTTGGAGTGATGAAACAGGGATTTATATATTTAACTCCCGAGCATCGCGGGGAAGTTCATTATACATGACATTGTCTTCTGTACCTATCTATTTTGTGGCGACGATGCGGTCGACGATGGAGCGCGCTTACCTAGAAGTAACCTATTCACTCTTAAAGATTCCCGGGTTGTACCCATCAGGAAACAAAGACTTTCTCGGTCGAACGACTAACATTTTAACACATCATGGTAAGTCCCATATAAAACGATTTCTATTAAATTAAGAGGTGGAGATAGCTGTAAGTGTGATTAGTGTGAAACAGCAATTTCGAAAGCGGTGTTAAAACTTACTCCGAGTGTATTTGGAAAACGTTTCTTGATTACTTTAGCTTTATGACTGTGCATTAAAGTAAGTCTTTTCATGTGTAGGATTAGATTTCAGTAATTTTAACGTATCTCTGACAATAAGAGTATTTTCTATAGCCTACCCAAATGTCCTTTCCTTGGTATTGTTCGTCAAGTCGTTGAGCTACTTAGTCCTGAGTTAAGCTTTATGAATACTGACAAATGCTTGCACTGACTGGACAGGTCCACTGAAATCTGTGTGGTTCTTTCCTCAAAATACCACCTCAGACACTAATCTTCATGGTTCTCATGTGATTTGCTGACCCCAGTTTTTTTTTTCGGTGTTTCTTTTCAGGGTTTTTTTTTTGGAAACAACGGCCTAATCTAGTTTAAATTGACAAAAAAAATTACGTGTATTTTATAAAACCTATATACAAAATAAATATCATTCATATTGTCAGGTAAACGTCCCAGAGCCCAGAAGGTCTGAGAACAAACATACAACAAAGTTTTCCGAAAATAATTTCTGTTTTAAAAATATACCTAATAATACTAAGTTTAGGTAATTATAAGTACTAAAGTTTCCGCTCGTTTAGAGTGCAGGGAACGCCTTCGTATTTAAAGTAATATCCTTCAAATAAAGATTTCATAATTTGCAATATATAAAGTACCACATAGCCTGGAGCTGCGTGGTGGATTACGGCCCATTCCCTCTCCTAGAGAGAGGAGGCCTGAGTCCCAGCAGTGGGAACGTTAAAAAAGGCTGATGATGATGATAGCCTAGAGCGAGAGAGTCTCAAACTTATACTGACTAGAACCTACCTGGTGACTCTTTGAAACAATCCCGCTGCCCAAGAAACATTTTGTCACAAACCATAGTTTTTTTTTTTATGGTGGGAAAAATCATCCAATGACAACCCCCGCTCTTGGGCGGAGCGGGAGATAGTATCAGACTCTTACTGACTAAAAGTCCAGTCCGTTCCTTCGTTGCCCTCGTACCAGGGCTTGAGTTATCTTTCGAATTAACCCTGGCCCCAGTAGGCTTCGACCCAGCAGGTTGCTGACAGCTCCTTGAGGCACGCGGGAACAGTGCGCGCCGTCGACGAATTGGGCTTGGTCCGGACAGTTACCAGACAGTCGGACAGCGAACTACCCATTGCTCGCAGTCATAAATCATAGTTTGATAGACAGTTAACCGATTTTAAACAAACCTACACATTTATGTCATTCTTATTGACTGCAAAGTAAGTATACTGATAGAAATTTTTTATTTCACAAAATCAAAATCTTTTTATTCGACATAGGCACATAAAAAACGTCAGAAGCCCGGTTCCAAACGGTATTTTCCTATGGAGAAGAACTGGCAAGAAACTACATGGTTTCACTTAACCTTACACTTTAAAAAAATGCTTGTTTGGCAATACTTCTATATTACAATATTAAGAGGTAGAGGACAGTGTACCCAGTGTTCTGGTCATTATTGTACCAAAAAAAAAACAATAAAATAATAAATAAAAATCATAATAGAAAGTAATAAATTAAATGATCCACAGAGCCTACGGTGTTCTCATATTCACACTGTAAAAAAGAGACTATACAAAAATAAACTAATGAAGTTTAGGAGGTTGAATAAAAGTCTATAATAAAAAATAATTCATAAAAAGAAAAAAAGGTTTGTAATTAAAATATAGATGGAGCTGTTAATAGACACATTCGACAATGAGTTACCAGAGAGGCCACATGTGCAGACGCAGTCATTGCCAAACAAGCGTGTCTTCAACATTGTCTTTAACGTTGTAATACACTTTTTTGGCAAGGGCACGCTTTATGTGGGTTTTGAACTTTCTCTCGTTAAGCTCGGTAACCGACTTTGACAGCTTGTTTTAAAAGCTTACGCTGTTTATAACGCGTTTATGTTTGTCTTAGCTAATCTCCATTTGGAAATTACAATTTCATGTTTACTACGCGTCTCTTTTGTTATGAAAATCATAGATATTCAATAATGTTAACGTTTTCATCAGTTAAGCTGATCGACGTCTACTGCTAGACATAGACCGCCATATCGACCAGAGGCACTACCACGACACGAGCTTTTAACGATCCATTTTACGACCTAAGGGATGGAATGGAGCTATAAAGAGTTTAAAGCTCCAGCCTTCTTTCTCTCTCGCACGTCTGACATTTTATCACGTCATGGTAAGGCTCCTGGCCTGTATTTCTGCAATCAGTGTACCTTTTTAGCATTCAAACGCTTCGCCTTCTGCCCCCCTAGCCAAGTTACAACTGTTTCGCTTGCGCCGAACGCTTTGAGTTGGCCACGCCGCCAATTCTTTTATTCTGACCATGTGACTGAGCGTTGAGATGACATCATTCCCGTACATTTGAAGCTTTCTGCTAGCGTTAACGATTGCAGATTAGCAACTTGGCTAGGGGTACTGGTACTTATTCGCCATTCCAGACCCTTTCCACCCCATCGGCCGGCTATCCGTTTACAATACCGTCGAACATCAACATTACCTACAAATTAAAATATTAATTCGGAAAAATGTGTTCAAAGACCAACCTAACAAAAAAATAATAACGAAACGTCGGCAAGTCTATTTTTCGCTGACACAGAAATAGACGAAGCCTGGCTGGACGACAGTGTTGCCAGTGACTCGTTGAAATCACAACGCTAGTGAGTCTAGTGACTTCGTGGAGGCCATTGTGTTGTCATCTGGAAGGCAGAGTACCCTCGTTTTAATGTTTTCCAATACCGACTATTGACAATGGACAGGGAAATGCATAGAGTGGGGCTTGGTCTTAAAAACTTTGTAATTTTCGCGGGTTTTTGCCATTGAAATTTCAAAACTTAAACGATCAGCATCGGTCGCTTCAACAGCTATGTGCGTGTCTCTCATTCAGGTGACACTACAAAATATTATCCCTAAAAACTAAAATGATTTTATACAAAATTAAGCCTGTAAACAAAATTGTTTGCACTATATTACGTGAACGTTGTTTTAAGTACAAATAAATCATGTAAGCATAAATCTATTTTGTTAACTCAAATATTTACATAATTGAACTCGATCAACGACAGAAAATTGGTCCGTAATCAAATTTGATACCCGACTCAATAAGTGAATTATCAAACTTTCATAATGCAGTATGTGTACATAATAATTACATTTGTGTTCTATTATTTTATTTTAAAAGAGGTCACAGTTTGTTTTTTCTTTTTTAAAGTTTATTAAATGTACCCAGTGTTTTAAGGCTGCCACTAAATTCTTTATCGGTTTGTCAATAGGCTATAGGGCTGCTCTATCATTTGGAACTTTACATAACTAACGAAATGCGGGTGTTTGATTCTCTTCAACCTCACCCTTTGGGTAACTCAGGCGTCATGACATGTTATGTTATCGATTTTTTTTATTTTTTAGCAGTAGGAAGTATAATCATAATCAGCCTATATACCTTTCAACAGCTGGGACAAAGGTTTCCCTTTTATAAGGAGTTCCTTTGTTCCTTTGTTTGGTCTTGTCTTCAAGTTTTTGTTGCTTAGAAATTCCGGATCCTGATAATGTCTTTTCTTGTCGACAACCCAATTTTTTTTTAAATGCCTTTGGGGTCCATTAGGATAACGTTTTATATAATTATACACTTTCAAATAAAAAATAAAGAATTACTTACAAAAAAAAATGGCTGTGAAAAGTCCCATCTCTACTGAGGGGCCCAAAATCATAAACTGGATCCATGGTACACATGTGTGAGTGTCGATCTCTGGTGTTGTAAATTATTGCAATCGCTATTGCTTCTCCATTCCATTCGCTGTTCAGTTCTCACCTCACTGGCCAGCTGTTCATTTCTCTCATTCCGTCGGGAACCCTGCAAAAAAAAAAACAACGAAGAGAGCTCCGACAGCTATTATCTTTATATAAAAGATTCGTTTTATATCTACTAACTAAAACATCAATGTTTTAGTGCGGTTTAATTTATTTTTCATCATTGTTTTATATTAGTTGGATTTTATATTGTAAGAATGGTTCATTTTAAATTAAACTAAGTTTTGCTCGTAGCTTCGGTCTCGTCCCCTGACTACGTACCCTAACCTACTCTTCGTACGAACCTAAAGAAAGAAAAAAGGCAGAGGGCGCCCTCTAGCTACGTGGTGGACAACCGTATCCAAAGATCTGGAACGAGCTCAGCTGGACGCACAGACAACCCAGGACAGGCTATCCCGACCCCAAATAAAGGGATAAGGCAAGGAAGAAGAAGAAGAAGACTACGTACGAACCTACCTACCCTACCTACCTACCTACACTACCAACCTTTTTCTATATGCTGGCAAATAAAACAAAAAAAGAATAATTAAAATCAGCATGCACTTGGATAGGAGAATGATATGGCAGAAACAAATCTGGAGCTGAAATCTGAATTTTGGAATAATACTGTGACGACTATGAAGGTCACATATTAATTGGGGTTAAAACTGCATTGTAATGGACCTTGTAAGGTTTATGGTAATGAAAAAAAAATAGTGGTTTTTGAATTATGATAGAAGTTGCAAATGAAGAAAAAATATTAATATAATTTTATATAGAAAAATATGTTTTAAGGCTTTTAAAAATACAATTAGTTAAAGTTAATCACAAAGCCTTTCAGTTGCGTCTCCCCACGCCACAATAAATTATTTAACAATATTTTACCATCTCTCATCACATCAGTCAAGAGTCAGTCAGTCTCATTTTTATATTTTATTTATTTTCTCTCTCTTTTTTTCATCCGTTTCCGTGATCTAGCAAGAGATTATACAAATATCCTTTGGGGAATAGCATGCAATAGCAACATCGAAATCTTGGAAAGATTTCAGACTAACTATGAGATCCATGTTCAACATTCCAAAATTCATCCATAATAAATATATTCTGCACGACCTGGGTCTTGGAGTCCACGGAGTTTCTTGCACGTTCTTCTCCATAGAGACCTACTCTTTGGAACGTGCAATTTAGCTTCACCTGTTTGACTGACCGACATTTTGACAATTCAAAAGTGCCTGTAACTGGTCTATTTGAAATAAACTTTTCTGATTTCTGATTTCTTAACACTGTGAAACAAGAAATCGCTGCGCGTAGCCTAAACTACCAACAAAAAATAACTACACATGTTAATGCTCTAGCTGCTAAACTGACGGGTTCTAGAATTTACTCAAGATTTTTTGAGAAGGAACAGCGTTCCAAATTTTAAAAAGCTTCCCTAAAGAATAGTGAAAGTGGTCAATGGACGACTCCTTATGTTCTACAAAACAAATGCCCAGACATAGCTCAAACAGTGGAAAAGCTAAATGTCTATGACAGATAACTGTGCTAAGCAGGATACAAAGAAAAATAAAATAAAATAGGTCCAGCCTTTCTCGAGTTTTAGCAAGACTAACAGTTATTCATTTTTATATATATAGATTATACTGGCTTGTTAAACATAGGAATCGCCAGGAGGGTTTGTGGTTTCAGAAGGACATGCACTGACCTTTTTGATAAAGTCCTTCTTGAAGGTCAGGTAAAACTCGTGACCAGCGCACGTGTCTAATCGATTGTGACGTAGAAATATGACGGAAGTAAAGTGAATGGAAGAATTTGTAGAACGTGACTTTGTTTGGTTTTGCTTACGTTCATGGTAAGGAGATGTAAGTACATTAATAAACAGATCGTAGGGCTCTTTAGTCCGGGACCGTGAACTTTCAGCACGATTTTTTTTTAATTTCTATTTTGGGATTAGAAGATTACCGGAAAGGTAATAAAATATATATTATTTTATTTGTGGTCCCAAAATACCATAAAAAAAAAAATTATACATGGAAGTTGAGACCGCGGTCCAGGTCTAAATTACTATCAGTCCGACCATTTAGATACAACTTTTTAGATTTAACATTTATTTGTCATTTCTGTTTCTGTTCGTTTTTCACATCAAAAACTTCCCTGTGATTCTGAATTTCTGATAACATATATAATTTGAACAAGAACCTACTAAAAAAATCATGCGTACCACAAGTTGTAGAAGGAACAAAATGTCCAAATCCATTCCAAATTTTACAGTTTGAATGAACTTGTGCCGACAAAAAAAAATACGTATTCAAGGTTAGAGTGAATATGCCGTCAATAAGTGCGCTTCAGCATCAAAGATTGCACCACTGCTTACCATCAGGTGGGATCGCAGTCAAGAACAAGTTTATGTAATTAAAAGCATAACAACAATAAAGATAATTCTTTTATCACTGAACCACAACAACAAGTATTTTCTTTGCGTTTTGTAATTTCAATTCTTGTTTTTCTAACTGCTCGATGAAATATGTGATCTTAAAGCAGTCAATGACACATAGCTACATCGCGCACCGCCTAGCTACATCGCGCACTACCTAGCTACATCGCGCACCGCCTAACTACCTCACACGCCACCTAACTACATCGCGCACCGCCTAGCTACATCGCGCACCGCCTAGCTACATCGCGCACCGCCTAACAACATCGCGCACCGCCTAGCTACATCACGCGTCGCCTAGTTACATCGCGCAGCGCCTAACTACATCACGCGTCGCCTAGTTACATTGCGCACCATCTAGCTACCTTGCAAATGTTTACTTCGTGCACCGCCTAGCTACACCGTGCACCGCCTAGCTACATCACGCACCACCTAGCTACCCCGAAAATTTTAACTGTCCCCGCACACGGGCCACAAAAAGCAAGCCGGCACAATAAAACGCCGCCACTAAAAAAAAGCAAGAAACGGCCACAAAAAAAGACGCTGAAACGCGCCACAAAAAAAGGCCGCCTCAAAAAGAAGCTTGAAGCGGCTTTTTTGTGGCCCGTGTGCGGGGACACTTAGTGGAACACAACCTCTTCACACTCGGACGGCTTTTTACAGTTGGCCATTTTTGATTATCACTCATCGATAACATTGAAACTGAGTCGATTGTGAATCAGACCGGTCGAGCCTTTGTCCTGAATATCGATTCATATCGAACGGCCGTCTAACTTTGTGTTTTACTGTTAATTGTGTTTGATCAGTTTTGACAACGTTGATTTGTTGTTATTAATGTTCTCTAGGATGAAATTCAATGGAATGGAATTGAAAGGCTTTGTAATAAGTTATCTAAATGTTAGAAATACCTACTAGTTGGTTGTCATACCGTTATTGGATTTAATTAATAATTTATATTGTGTACCCCGCACTGGGCCTGCGTGATGGATTACGGCCCATACCCTCTAATAGAGAGGAGGCCTGTGTGCCCAGTAGTGGGAACATTAAAAAGGCTGATGATGATGATGATTGTGAACAAATAGTTGTTCCGGGTTCTGGATGTCTTGTGTCATATGAATTAAGATGTGTGTGAAAGCTTCTACAATGCAGGAGTAATTCTACAAAATATAAGATGAAATAAATAATTATTTTTCATTTTTAGGGTTACGAATCCAAAGGCTAAAACCGTCCGTCTCTCTGTCTGTCAGTCTGTCACCAGGCTGTATCTCATGAACCGTGATAGTTACATAGTTGAAATTTTTACAGATGATGTATTTCTTTTGCCCAACAAATACAAAAACCATTTATTATATAGGTATACAGGATATGCTGGAACCAAAATTGTAACATCTATTGTACCATATTCTGACAAATAAACAAATTTGATTTGATTTGAGCTATAAAAACATGCTATGAAAAAATGATTTTCATTAAAATCTTGATGATTTTCATGAAAAACTGTAGGGAACAGCATCCTCATCTAACATAAAGATATTGCAGCGATTCCAACCAAAGACCCTGCGAGTGATATCTGGAGCACCCTGGTTCGTAACAAACATGCGTCTCCACAAAGACCTGAAAGTTGAGTCTGTCAAGGAGGAAATAAAAAACAGTCTCCAAAAATATTCAATACGACTTAATCACCACCCAAACCTCCTGGCTAGGGAGCTGATGAGCTTAGAGCCTAACTCCACCTTCAAGAGGTTGAAAAGACGTGCTCCTCAAGACTTGATCCCATGAGGAGCTAACACCAATTGGGACGTATCGCTGGATACTGTGCCATACACGCCCATCACCGCAAATATCTGAAATCCAGCCCAATGTCGAAGAGACAGACTGCAGGACTAAATATTTATTTAAAAAAAAAAAATTAAAATCTTGTTGATATAGGATTTCAATGATAATAAAAAGTCTAAAGAAAACGAGGATTGAAATATCATCAAACTTTAACGTTTAAAACGATCCTGGGCAATTTTACTTGACCGTATCATATCATCACCAATTCTAAAATCTGACCTCAACGTATAGATTTATTTGAAATAAAAAGTACCTATCTCATGTCCCACTCAAAGAAACGATCTACCTCAGTGCCCTTTTTTAGGGTTCCGTAGTCAACTAGGAACCCTTATAGTTTCGCCATGTCTGTCTGTCCGTCTGTCTGTCTGTCTGTCCGTCCTCGCTTAATCTCTGTGACCGTTAGCACTAGAAAGCTGAAATTTGGTACCAATATGTATAATAATCACGCCGACAAAAAGGTAAAATAAAAATTGGAAAAAAATGTTTTATTAAGGTAGCCCCCCTATGTGTAAAGTGGGAAGTGATTTTTTTTTTAATTTCAACCCTAACGTGTGATATATCGTTGGATAGGTAATTAAAAATGAATAGGGGTTTACTTAAATCATTTTTTGATAATGTCAATAATTTCGGAAATAATCGCTCCAAAAGTAAAAAACAATGTGTCCCCCCCCTCTAACTTTTGAACCATAAGTTTAGAAAATATGAAAAGTAGAACTTTATAAGGACTTTCTAGGAAAATTATTTTGAACTTGATGGAAAGAACAGTTTTTGTACAAAAAAGACAAAAGGGTTCTACAAAATAATTTCTGGACTAAGTTTGTAGTATAATCGTATAAGCAAGCATTTTTTTAAACTCATCGGGAAACTACGGAACCCTACACTGAGCGTGGCCAGACACCCTCTTGTTTAACAAATAAACAGACAAACAGAGAGTAACTTGCTCAAATATAATATTGAAAATGAATTTACTATGAAACATTATAATTGATCAGATCATACATTTCTAAAACAAACCCGAATCGGTAACTCTTCAGTCAACAAAGTTCTCCAGTCATCAATTAGTTAGGTACACAAATGTCTAGAACACTAGACAGACTAATCAAACTAATATTATAAAGGCAAAAGATTAATATGTTTGTTGGTTACTTATTTACGTTCAAACGGCTGAACGGGCTTCGATAAAACTTGGTAAACGGATGAAAAATGTTCAGCCCGCCCCAGCCAAGTAACGACCGTTTCATTACCGATTCTCTTTTGCCACGTCTCCAATTCCTTTGTTCTGACGCCATCTCAACGCTCAGTCACCTGGTCAGAACAAAAGAATTGGAGGTGGAGCCGACTCAAGGCGATCGACAAGAGATAATCGAAACGAAACGGTAGTAACTTGGCTAGGCCTGCTTGAATACTGCAATACTTTTTATCCTGGGAGTATGAAGCCTCGGAATAATTTTCTACTACGATGTAGGGGGAAGGAGAGGTCCGAATAAACAGCGTGATGTGTCCTTCTCCACGAGTCGACTGACTCATCATCATCATCATCACCAGCCTTTTTAATGTTCCCACTTTTGGGACTCAAGCCTCCTCTCTAGGAAAGGGAATGGGCCGTAATCCACCACGCGGGCCCAGTGCGGGTTGGTGAATGTCACATGTCTTCGAAGTTTTGGTTCTAGGACATGCAGTTTCTTCACGATGTTTTCCTTCACCGTTTTGAGAGCAGTGGTGATGAAATAAATTACACAAAGTAATGCGCCTGGCTGGGTTCGAACCCGCGATCTACAACTCGTAAGTCGGGGCCGTTACCGCTTTGACACCACTGCTCTCAGGGTTGTAGTCGACTAACTATAACCCTTTAATTAGTAACATATCTATACACAGTTTTTATGTGCCTCTATGCTAATTACACTACGAAAACAGCTTATCTATCTTAACTTAAACTATGTGCTATACGTGATGTGCTGATGTAAGTAATTTCACACCACACTACAATAACGCAAGCAAAGCCGCTAGTAACAGCTAGTCGTGTTTAAAACGAATTTCTCGGAACTATCTACAAGTATCTCTGAAACAACAAGCAAGATCGTTCACCAGAGCTTAAAGTTAATTAATTTGTGAAGGAGAACTGTGTGCTTCTAGAACGTTGAAAATGTTTGAAAATCTACTTCAATTAAACAGGATTAGGGTGCTTTCTAAGTATGCGTACTGCAACCGGCCGGCTACGGCACGGTAAACGTGCGGCAGCCGGCCGGTTGCAGTACCTACGTTAGTAGTCCGACAACAAGCGCCTAAATCAAAAACGTATCTGGTTGCCGTGCATTTGAATGCCAGTGATGCGCTATTAATTAAACACATGGTGCTTGCGACGTTGCCATCCTGTTGTCGACGTTTGCCGCACGGTTGCCGCACCGCGCGTTTTGTTTGAAAAATACGATCGTCCGTACGCAGTACGACTATACAAGGCGCCAAATAAAATTAAAATAAGGTACATTGAACTTTTCCTAATTTCTCCAATATATCGAAGATACCCGAATAACCATCAATTAACTGTTTTTCGAAAAGGATCATGAGTGATGTCGATTCAAAACAGCTTTATATCTTTAATTCCGTTTTTGAAATGACATGCATCCGCATCGCAGCAGGCCGCCAAAAAACTTATAAATTAAAAGTGCCCTTATCCCCGAAAATTTCCATAAAACAATGACTTTCTGAAGCCTACTCCTCGGTAACGGCCATGTTAATAGGTTTGAAAAAAACATAATATGTTTATTATAGATTCATGAACAACATTATCAACATTTGATTTTTCGTGCGATTGATACTTTGGTCTTTTTTTTTTTTTTTTTTTATCTGTTATAAACTAGTACTTGACTGCGATCCCGCCTGATGGTAAGCAGTGATGCAATCGTTGATGGTGAGGCGCACTAGTTTATTAAGAGCCTATTCACTCTAGCCTTGAAGACATCCAAATTATAATCAGACGGAAAGACCGCAGCAGGCAAACTGTTCCAGTCCTTCGAAGTACGCGGTATAAATGACGAGGCGAAACGCTTAGTCCGGACCGTAGATGTTTCAACAACGTAAGGGTGGATACTCGCCGTGCGTCGGTTTGTCCGATGGTAGAAATGAGATGGCGGAATCAAGTCATGCAATTCCTGCGCACACTCTCCAAAATGCAATCTGTAAAACACCGAAAGGCTGGCTACCCTACGCCTGTGCTCAAGGCTTTGAAGATTGGTCTTAACCAAATCTGGATCACCAATCAGCCTCTTCGCACGCCTTTCCACTGAGTCCAAAGCTGCCAGGTGGCACTTCGCAGCACCAGCCCATATGTGGCTGCAGTACTCCACACACGATCGGACCTGTGCTTTGTATAACATTAAAAGCTGTCTCGGTGTGAAGTACCGTCGGACTTTTGCGAGAACGCCTAGTTTCCTAGCAGCTACTTTGGCTTTGGACTCAATGAACCGCCCAAAATTGAGGTCGGAGGAAATTTCGACACCCAAGAGCTGAAGGCGGTCGGTACAATCCAATGATACATTCTGAAAAGTAGGAGCCGAGGTGAACGGGCTCCTACTTAAAAATATATTAAAAATATATTTAACAATTTCGCAACTTTTCCGTACTTCTTCGAAACGGCTTGGATCTTTAGAAACATTTTTACACATAAAAATTGGTGGTTAAATATTCTTCAAAGTGAATGTGTATGTAAATGAATCTAAATTTTGCAAAGAAATTGGATTTAAAGGTCAGCCGCGCGCTATCCGGGCGCAGCTAGCCACAATTAAATGCACAGATACGCGTACTGTCGCCTAGGCGGATACGAGAGTTGTGTCCATTTAATTTTGGCCATATGGTTCAAGGGACTATAAGCCTTAAGCTTGTTTGGATTGTTACACGCTTCTATGTTCATATGTATATGTTACTGTAAAAGCTCGAACTACGGTAAATCTTAAGATTTTCCAGTAAAACCTAAGATTTACCAATTATTAATGGTAAATGTCCATAAAAGTTTGCGATTCGAACTTTTACCACCATTCACTTGGTAAATCTTAGGATTTACATTAAAGGTACTGTAAATGTTGAAAAACATCATATCATAACATGTAAAGCGCATCGACTCGTACTCAGGGCCCGATCTAATGCCTTGATCACACGTACCGAGTAAAAGGGCGAGACAGTAAAATGTTGCTTGGCCGAGACAGTGATGTAAGCGAGTTGTAGAGGTAAGTGGTAGGCCGAGCACTCGGCGCTGTGTTTACACGTACCGAGTACTCGGCTGAGAGCACTGTCCGTTTACTCAGTACGTGTGATCAATCGTGTAACAATCCAAGTATTATAGCACTATTTATACACCAGTATTTTTCTATTATGCACCAGTAGGTTTACAAATATCAACATTTAATGTTCACCCTCGTCCGTGCGTCACTGCAAGGCGCCCACTGAAAACCAACGCTGGGTGTCTGACGCCAAGCAAATGCTGAGATGGTCACCCTTTTGGTACGGGCACGCTCGCCGAATTCCGTATTTTTGTTCGTTTTTATTTACTTTGTACTAGGCATGCATTTTAAGTTCTGTCGTTTAAATATTTACCGCTAATTTTGAATTAAGAATTGTTCAATTTTCAAATTTGTTTGAATTTAGAATGGCAAAACAATTGAAATAATTAGGATTGATGCAACTATTTAATCACAGCTTTGTTTTGAATCTATCAAGTCGCGCACAAAAAATGAATCTCTCTAAGGAAAACGTTCGTGCTATAATTTTTTGCAACTTTCGGAGAGGCCTAACTCGGATTCAATCTTTCGAGGAGTTAAGATTTGTATTTTATGATAAAGCTCCTTGTCTACGGACTGTCAAACGCTGTATTGTAACCGTTTCACTGCCTGTCCCGAATAGAACATCCTTTTTCACTCGCCTATCGTCAACATCGAGCATAGTTTAAAAGCTTGTTGCTTTATCTAACGCAATCCAACGCGATGTTTGATGAAGAAGCAACGCGAATAAAGAGAGATAACAGCTGAAAACTCTATTAGCATTCGGTAATTCTGTGATTTACTCGAATATATGGAGTAGAATAGAGTGAATCGGCTCTTAATAAACTAGTGCGCCTCACCATCAATGATTGCACCACTGCTTACCATCAGGTGGGATCGCAGTCAAGTACTAGTTTATAACAGATAAAAAAAAAATATTTCACAAAACTTGTTCCAGGATATACGTGTTTTTATTAAACCCTTAAAAGTTTTTGGTAAAAAAATTGACGGCATCCAGAATCTTGATTAAAGCGAGGCTTCTATTGTTATACTTTTTTTACTTTTTATTTTTCGTGTACATTGAAGGGTCAAAGTTCATGCAAAATACCAGATTTTCAGAGGTGGATTAGTCTTACAAAAATTTATAAATTGATTTCAATAGAAGCCTAGTTAATGGAAACTAGACTAGTAGAGCTACACTAGATACACGCCATATCTCCTTATACTGGACACGCCACAATCATGGCGGTAAGTCCCCTCTTTGAGGCGTGGCTGGAAAGACCTCACGGCGTTCTTACCTTCCGCATGACGCAGGTTCTCACCGGACATGGTTCGTTCGGGAGTTTCCTGCACTGGATTCGTGCGGAAGTGACGCCCGGGTGTCGCCACTGTGCGGAATGCCCGGAGGACACGGTGGAGCACACAGTCGAGGTGTGCCCTGCTTGGACGGAGCATCGCCGTGCCCTCGTCAGGGCGATCGGCGGCGGAGACCTCTCGCGCCGGGCCTTGGTTGAGGCTATGGTCCGGAGCGAGGAGGAGTGGCAGGCGGTCGCCGACTTCTGCGAAGCAGTAATGCTCGCAAAGGAGGAAGCCGAACGCATCAGGCAACGGCGTTATCGCCGCCGCCGCCGCCGCCGGGATTCTGATCCCGATTTCCGGCCACTGGTAGCTCACTGTCCGGCCGTCCGGTAACTGTCCGGACCAAGTCGTCGACGGCGCGCACTGTTCCCGCGCGCCTCAAGGAGTTGTCAGCAACAGCAGGGACCCAGCCGGGTCAAAGCCTACTGGGGCCAGAGTTATCCGAAAGGGCGCTCGAGCCCCGGTATGAAGGCTAGAAGGAACGGGGTGGGTCTTTTAGTCAGTAAGAGTCTGACACTATCTCCCGCTCCGCCCAAGAGCGGGGGATGTCAATGCATGATTTTTTCCCACCATAAAAAAAAAAATATCTCCATTATACACACTATATAAATCAGGCGCGGTCCACATGCGTCGGTTTAATGTAGTTCTAGCTTTAAGGCCCAAGCGCCCGAAAAGTGCCATGAAATAGTGACTTTCTGAAGCCTACTCCTCGGTAACGGCCAGGTTTTTAGGTTTCAAAAAAAAAAAATGTTTATTATAGAATCATGAACAACATTATCAACATTTGATTTTTTCGTGTTATTAATACTTTTGTCTAAAAAAAATATTTAGCGATTTCGCAACTTTTCGCAACTTTTCCCTACTCCTTCGAAACGGCTTGGATCTTTAGAAACATTTTTACACATAAAAAATGGTGGTTAAATATTCTTCAAAGTGAACATAGCATAATGTAAATCAATTAATATTTCGCAAAGAAAATGGATTTAAAGCCAGCCGCGCGCTTTCCGGGCGCTGCTGGCCGCAAATAAATGCACAGATATGCGTACTGTCGCCTAGGCGGGTGCTAGAGTTGCGTCCATTTAATTTCGGCCAGATGGTTCAAGGGACTATAAGCCTTAAACTCACACACACAAGATACCGAGTCCCGAAACACCTATCTTTTCATATCCATACAAATATTTGTCCCGTACAGGAATCGAACCCGTGACAAGCAACGTACCAGGCAGTCGCTCAACCACTGCGTCAAGTGCCAATATAAGTAGAAAAATGACACCGCAGTGTCCTATAAACATCATAAAAAATGATCCACTGTGTGAACGATGGACGTAAATGGAGACTAGATATGACATTACAGGAACCCTCGTCAAGTATACGGATTTCAGGAGAAATGGACAGAGTCTATACATATTTGTAAGAAAGTACGGATGAATGGATAATAATATGCTTTGATGTATTGAGACTAGTTGTAGAGGCCGAGGCACAGTGGTTTTGTTCTTTTTTTTTTGATAAAAAGGTTGTTTGTCAAACCTGCTTCAAAAAAGTAACGGTCTTTTGAAAAAAGTAAGTATTTTTGAAGATCAAACGAACTTACCAAGTGAAGTTCGATCCCAATTATGCGAGCAGCTTCATTCGACGCGATTTACGTTTAACATGGTGTAGTAGCGCCATCTACCGTAGGCCTTGCACGATGGTTTAAAGACTGATTTTTTTTTTTTTTTTTTTGACATTTCGCCCCACCACTGCACACCGCTGTCATAGCAGACCGCTCCGACATTATTCGTCATTTTGTTTAGAGATAAAGAATATTTATTTTAGAACCGTTTGGACATATCGGGATGGGGTTAATTTCTGAATTGATAATTAACATGACAGTAGGGTGGGAGTTGGTAAATCGCGTCGAATGAAGCTGCTCGCATAATTGGGATCGAACTTCACTTGGTAAGTTCGTTTGATCTTCAATTATGCTTCGCAGCTTCATTCTTTGCGATTTACGTTTAACATGGTGTAGGATGTTTATAGCAATGGTTTTAAAATAAATACAAAAAACAATGATATTCTAGAGAATGCCATTGTACACAACTCAATGTTCAATACTTGTAGGTTTGAAGTTGGAACATTGCTTTTACTTCGGGTATATAAATACCAAGGTAGGTATTAAAGTAAAGGAAAAAGGTAAGCTAACACACAATTATTCAAAATCAATTCTTGTATTATTTAAGTACCTACATATACATAGTAATAATATAATTTGTATTACCTATTACATTTGAGAAGAATTAAGCAATGATTCGGCGAATTGATTATGATTTACAATTTCTTTATTGTAGAATCGAGCAAAAGCTGAAGACGAATCGGTCCATCCAGCTGTCTTTTTAATCACATCTATGTTTACTCCTAATTTATTTGCCTTTGATGTGGCTGCATGTCGTGTACTGTGCGCACAAAATATTGAAGTGTCTACACCACTTTCTAGTAGCGTATCCTTTAACCAATGACTAACAGTTTGAGAAGTAATGTTTGAATGTGGTTTTTTGAAACTTATAAATAAACTATTATTGTTATTCTTACGTAATGTCTTAGTTTTATTCATATATGCTTGTAAACATCTAGCTGGGCAGATTTCTGGACGTGTATTATAAAATGGAAGTCTTAAAATTGGTTGAAATGAATTTAATTTAGTTGTCTTTATTGTATCTGGAATTTTAATAATAATTTCATTGGGATTTGTAATTATATTGTTAATTTTAATTAGAGATAGGGTCTGTACACGATGTGCGGTCACAAGAGCAATTAACGTTACAGTTTTCTTGGAGAGAGTTTTCAAATCTAGGTTTTCATTAGGCCATTTGAGGGCTAAGAAATTTAAAACTATGTCAGGATCCCAAGTAATATTGTACTTTGGGTTAGTTGGCCTTAATTTGAAAACACCCTTCATGAATCGTTTAAGTCTTTCATCATCTAAATTATGACCTAATAATAAAGATAAAGCAGATTTGCAAGAGTTGATTGTCCCATATTTCGCACCCTTGTCAAATACTTCTGTTAAAAAATGAATAACTATCGGTATTGAAGCACAAGTGTGATCATAATTATGTTTTTGACAGTAAATAATCCAGGCTTTTATGCAGCCGTCGTATTGTTTATAAGTGTTACTTGACAAGGATGCTAACATTACTTCCACCGACCTTGGTGACAGAAATTTGTTTAATAGAGTCTGCCGGATAATCTCGCGGCAGCCAATGTTAATGTTCGATGCAGACTGTGGGTTGATCTGTAAGGAGATTTTAGCAAATTACTATCAGGTGGAAAGTAAATAATTTCAGATTTACATATTTTATTAAATAACGGAAACCAAGGTTGAGTTGGCCAGTATGGGATAACAACTATACCTTCCGCTTTATCGGATATGATTTTTTGGATCGTTTTTAGTATCATTGAAAATGGTGGAAAGGCGTAAAAGTTTAAATCTTTCCATAAAATGGTGAACGCATCAATAGCCCAAGCATCAGGATCATTTTTCCAGGTAACGTATGTATTACATTTAGTATTAGAACGGCTGGCAAATAAATCTATTTTTGGTGATCCTAATATGCGTTTTATTTCCTCATATGCGTAATTTCCTAATTCCCATTCTGTATCCTGAAATTTTTTCCGAGACAATATATCAGCTTCTTGATTATCTTTAGTGTTAATGTATGACGCAAAAATCAAAATACGTCGCCTTTCACACCATTTCCAAATATTACGAGTCTCATCATTGAGATGTGGGTATTGTACACTGCCCATCCTGTTAATGCATGAAATGGCTGTAACATTATCGATTCTTAATAACAGCTCACAATCAAAACAATCACTGGCAAAGACTTTTAATCCGAAAAAGGCAGCTTTTAGCTCTAACTGGTTAATGTGTAATTTCATTTCATTTTCTTTCCAATAACCATACGATTCATCACCATCACAATATGCACCCCATCCGGTGGATGATGCATCACTAAAAATTTCTTTTATATATGTATTGGTTTTAATATTAGAATAACCAAATGCCACATTATTTAACCACCACCTAAGATCTTCCCTAATAAAGTTAGGCAATACAACTGTTTGATTGTAACTATCATTTTTTAACAAAATATTAAATTTGAATCGCTCAAATAATTTTGTACGCATCCAAGAATATTGTATCGCAGGACACGCAGATATCAGTAGACCAATTGTTCTAGCAAAATCGCGTAATTTACATTTACGTATGTCTAAATGAATTTGAACGTTACTTTTTATTTTATCTTTCTTATCAGAAGGTAATTCCATGATCATTTTTTGGGAGTCGAAAACAAAACCTAAGAACTTACACTTAGTACTTGGTATTAAACAGCTTTTATCTTTGTTTATAATGAATCCTAAGTTTTCTAAAAATGCACAAGTATGTTTAACATTAAAAGTACAGTCATTTAAGTTTTTTCCTATACAAAATATATCGTCTAAGTAAATAACTGAAATCATATTTCTCGACCGCAAATACTCCATCACAGGCTTCAAAATTTTTGTAAAAACATATGGAGCGGTACATAATCCAAAAGGTAGGCAGTTAAACTCAAAAAGAGTTCCATTATAATTAAAACGCAAGTATTTTCTGTGACATTTAGCAACATTAATAAAAAAATATGCATCCTTTAGGTCAATTGAAGCCATGTAACAATTTTTAGTTATTAATTTAATGGCTGTCCTGTAATCCTCCATTTTAAAATGATTAGTTTTTATAAATCTATTTAAATGTTTTAAATTTAGGATAAAGCGTTTTTCACCGTTTGGCTTAGGGACAAGAAAGATTCTTGATATGAATTCACCCTTCTCATGTGAACATTGTGAAATTGCATTGACCTCAATTAACTTTTTAATTGTTTTAACATAATCGTAATGCTCCTGTTCTGATTTAGGCATAGAACATGGGCTGTCAAATCGGATTGGAGTGGATATAAATGGGATTTTATATCCCTTTATCCAAGACCGTAAAGTTGGGTCATCTGTAATTTGAGACCACTGTAAATAGAAATATTGCAAACGTCCAGCGTATTGCATTACCTGGGTATTTATCTGCGATAGTTCCTCCTGGTCGGTGAAGACGTCTTCGGCGGAGGCGGCGGCTGACGCGAATAGTTGGAGCCGCGCGTCTGACGCGCCGGTTGTCGTCCTCTCGATGCCTCGTTTGTCTTGTTCGGTGGTTTTCTTTGTATTGGGCCCCTGAAGTTTAAATTCCGGTTTCTTGGCGTGCCCCTGAAGTTCGAACTACTTTTGCTAGTAGACGGTATAGGATTCGATTTTTGCAGAGATTCTCCTGTTTTTTGGACAAATTTAGCGGCTTTTAGTTTCTCGGCCAAATCTTCTCCAAACAAGTACTTGTCACGATTTGTGTTAGCAAGGGCATCGCGTAAACTGGTATTAATAGAACTCATGATTATGCTACGTCTGGTTCTACTTTCAATACAGTGGCTGTCGCATAGAATGCGGCAAGCATCACTAAGAGGCTGCAGAAGTGTTTGCTTGGAGGTTTCATTTCGTATTATCATTTCAGTAAGCTGAGATAACGCGGCTAATGCGACGCCAATTTGATTTTGCTTTTGTAACAAACTGGCGTCTCTCCTGGATAGAATATCTGGGGTAGCTGCTTTAGCTTCAGGGTTTAATAACGGGGCTACAAGAAAGTTACAGTTAGCCGGTATAAGATACTTTTTAAGAAGCGGTTCCTTTTGTTCTCTAGGTAAACCTTTAACCAAGATATCTTGCCAACGAGATGCGATATCTTTATGAATATTTTTACCCAGCGCAATATCTGGCTGTGGTGGTTCCCCTAAGATCTGAAGTATATCTTCTTCTAGCTGGGTATCCTCCTCTTGCACGTTTGACAAACATGGATCGGGAGCAGTGGACGATCCTGGCTCCGGAATTACAGCTTCTGCATTGGTATGTTCTAAACTAGTAGATTCATACAGTGAGGTTTGTGGAATAGGAGAAATCAGATCTGGCATATCTAAGGATTCATTCCTGATGATGAGTGGTGAAGCTCCAAGACCGGTTGGTGATTGTCTTGGTGACATCACGGGCAAAACTTGCTCGTCGATTTCAGAATCTGTGTGACAAAACAAAACTACTTTGTCATTTCAAAACTTGACACACGTAACCGTCAACGACGGTAGTAGATTCAAGCATTAACCGCCAACGACGGCATTATACAATGAAAAATTAACCGCCAACGACGGTAATTAGTTCAAATATTAACCGTCAACGACGGTAGTAGATTCAAGCATTAACCGCCAACGACGGCATTATACAATGAAAAATTAACCGCCAACGACGGTAATTAGTTCAAATATTAACCGCCAACGACGGTAGTAGATTCAAGCATTAACCGCCAACGACGGCATTATTCAATGAAAAAATTAACCGCCAACGACGGTAATTGATTCAAATATGTAATAATTTTGATAATCGAGATGATTTAAAATTAGCAATAGTAACACGTCAACGACGATTAGAATAATATTGTTTTTACTTACTGCTATCATCCGAAGAAATAACGCGCCTTCTTCGTTGTAATTTCCGTTCCAGTTTTTTAATCTTCTTTGTGATCCTAGATTCTTCTTCTTCTCGATGTTTCCTTTTGTTTCCCATCTTATTATTCACTATCTATTTAAAAAAGTAAGAACGCAGTGGCAGGGTAACCGAATGCGTGCGAAGGCTACAGCACGATAACACAGAATGACGAATAATGTCGGAGCGGTCTGCTATGACAGCGGTGTGCAGTGGTGGGGCGAAATGTCAAAAAAAAAAAAAAAAAAAAAAATCAGTCTTTAAACCATCGTGCAAGGCCTACGGTAGATGGCGCTACTACACCATGTTAAACGTAAATCGCAAAGAATGAAGCTGCGAAGCATAATAGTAATCCATCGCTGTGCACCGTGTCGCGAGATAGTTTCGTAAAAAAGAAGTTTTTATTAAGTTACTGCCATTATCAGAAAATTGGTAAATTGCAGATATTTTCTTAACTTTATACCCGTCAATGTACACTAATATTATTTAAAGAGGTTTTTTTTTTTTGTTTGCAGGAGGTAATAATCTGGAAGGACTTGTCCGATTAAGGGTCCAAACAGACGGACCGCATTTCAACTGCAATCCAACTGCAAATTGCAGTTTAAGTGCAGTTTGAATGCAGTTGACACGACTGCAATAGAACTGCACACCGACTGCATCCGAACTGCACCATACACGGGAGGGCGGAGCGTGCGGGCGGGTGGGTTGCAGTTGGATTGCAGTTGAAATGCAGTCCCTCTGTTTAGACCCTAAGAGCAGTGGTGGCCGAGTGGTAATGGCTCCGACTTACAAGTTGTATTATAGGTCGCGGGTTCAAACCCTGCCGGGCGCATTACTTTGTGTAATTTATATCATTACCACTGCTGTCAAAACGGTGAAGGAAAACATCGTAAGAAAATCGACATGTCCTAGAACCAAAAATTCGAAGACATGTGACATTCACCAACACGAACTGAGCCCGCGTGGTGGATTACGGCCCATTCTCTCTCCTGAGAGCGGGCTTGAGTCCCAGCAGTGGGAACATTAAAAAGGCTGATGATGATGATGATGATGACTGGTCCTATAGCTAAAATGTTTACCGATAGAAAGTTGCTTTATTCCTGACTGACATCTATTTATACTAGTATAATAAAGAAGTAAAGTTTGTTTTTTTGTATGTAGGAGGTAATCTCTGGAAGTACTGGTCCGATTGCTAAAATTTTTTCACCGTTAGATAGCTCCTTTATTCCTGAGTGACATAGGCTATATTGTATGTACGCGGGTGAAACTGCAAGCATAAGCTAGTAGGCTATATTTTAAGTATGCACGCGAAGCCGTGGGCAAAATATAGTTTATAATATACGCCTATGGATTGTACAAAAACATACACAGAAAATTAAGAACCTAATTTTCTACAGGCGGATCAAACACAGATTTACTACGAAGTAACGTTATTCACTGAAACTCAAATCGCAAGAATCGTCTTGTGCAAACAAAAAGTCTTATAACTTGTATGAAACTCCAACATTTATGATTGATTTTAAGAAAAACACGCAAGTTTTGGGTGAAGTCTACACTTAATATTATAAAGAGGTAAAGTTTGTTTTTAAGCTATTGCATAGCTTCTATCGCGGGCCTTGAGCGTGGAGACCGAATCCAGAAATTCCGTAACGAAAATAACCTAACACCCCCCACTCATTTGTTTTTTGAGCGTGGTGACCGATAAGAAAACAAATGAGTGAACAACCAATCAAAATTCAATTCAATGTGTGAAAGTGTAACTTCAATTAATATAAAAGAAAGGAAAAAAAATACTGCATAAATAAAATAAATAAATAATTATAATTGCATAAGTTGATAAAAATGCTATGCAATAGCTTTACCGCGGCAGTCCCCGAGTGCCACACGTCTTTTTTTTTTTGTTTTTTTGTTTGTACGAAGTAATCTCTGTTTAGTAGTAAGTAAGTACTAGCCGATTACTAATTTTTTTTCACCTACAGAAAACTGCTTTATTCCTGAATGACATAGGCTATATTTTAAGTACGCGGGCGAAGCCGCGGGCAGAAGCTAGTACGTAATAATTGAATAATGCTTCAGTGAGTTCTATCTACTTACATAAGAGCTTTCTCATATTTCTACAAATTAATAGGTTGGCAAAAAATAATTATATTTTCAGCGTCGAGCCCAGCTTGCACAGAGAGTGACTAATTGCACCGTTTTTAGTTATGTAATGGTACATGTTACCAAACTAAAATTTTGATTACCATTACGCACTAGTGCGGTAATGTAGCTAAAACCTTTTTGTTAAACCGCTTTGTTCTCAAAAAAGAGTTACAATGAGAAAAAAAAATCACATTAGGTTTTGTGTTCAATAACATAAATTAGTGTCTTACTTGCTTATTTTCTATAAGTTTCTTTTATAAATCGTTTATTCAAATAAAATTAGTTTTTTTTTTTATATAGATAAGCAACCTTATTTTTATTTTTATTAAAGTAAGTAGCTAGTCTATTTGACGTTTAAAGGTGTGGGGGCTCACGCCACACATGCCTAATACGCTTACGCGACAAAATGAGTAGTCGCCAAGAGGGACCGCGGCGGGTTCGAACGCCAGTCCCTTACGCGCAGTGGTGGTACAAACATGTATATCACGCGGTAAATCACGCACCTAACTTAGTACGATAATTAGTTGTAACTCATATGTGACCGGCACAAATAAATATCTATGTGACTTCCTGAGTAACTTTCAATCATACTACTCCCTACACAAGGCTACACCGTACCCGGGACATACACACAAACACACCACCACCAACGGACTCAACAAAGGGAATTAAAAGAGTTAAAATATTTATCAAATGGCCCACTTTTTGAACTATGACCTACCCATGACCTAGTTTAGGAACGAGCAACTTTAGATTAATTGACAAGCCTATTTGAAATAAAGTCTGAGTCTTGTCTTTCTGTCTCTTTCTTCATAAAACCCTTTCCTTACACACCACAGCCATAGGAACTTTGATACACAGTAAATAACCGTTATCTATCTTGATATCTTAGTATGATATGTCATCATCATCATTTCAGCCCACAGTCCATTCTTGGACATAGGCATCACCCAAGCGTCGCCACAACGGTCCACATTGTGGGAGGCCTTCCAACGTTGCGTCTTCCGGTACGTGGTCGCTACTCTAGAACTTTTCGTCCCCATCTGTAACAATGTGTCCTACCCATTGCCATTTAAGTTTGGTGATTCTTCGAGCTATGTCGGTAACCTTGATTCTCCTGCGGATATCTTTATTTTTTTCTTGTATGATATGTAGGTAGATATAAATATTATATCCATATAGTTACCTCCAAACTTTTAATACGCGCGTATAACAAAAAGGATTTAAGTTTTTACTGCCATGTTACAAAAAAAAAAACTTCCAGTTTTAATGAGTATTGGGAGTAAACACTGACGAAAAAGTTACAGAGGCGTTATAAAACGGAAAGGAAAATAACATGAAGACAACATAAATATTACACAATATTCAAACGATTTGAAGCAATGAAAGTTGTGTAAAACGAGATCAAAGCAACGGGACACAGTTCCAGTTTTTAATTAAAACTTTTATTTAGTAATTAATACTAACGACGAAAGTTGCCGACATAAATCATAAATAAAGTCGCACAGACACTTTTTGTATCACTTTGAGTACAGTTACTTCAGTTGGTATATTGTATTTTTCTTTGAAATTACACAAACTCGTGCTTGACTGCGATCCCACCTGATGGCAAGCAGTGATGCAATTGTTGATAGTGAAATACATCAGTTTATTAAGGGCCTGTTCACCTTGAATATTATCATTATTATAATTTTAAATTATGAATCAGGAATCAAAGCATTTAAAGTCGGCAAGTAAACAAGTGTACCTTTCAATCGTGGAAATTACAGACACAATAGAAAGACAATAGGTGCGCGAACGCCGGCGTTCGCTTGGGGTTTAATGAATTAATGAAAATATTTTTTTACACCACCTGCTCGATAATGTCGTTTTACACGTCATACAAACCTCACTTAAAGCAAGTCATTATATGCCTAGGGAGATAATGCAGTATGGCCGATCCCTAGGGAATAATGGGATTTGAATTTGGAGCATCAAGAATCGTCAACATTGTGAATTAAAATGTAGGCGCATCGAACAAGTTGACTCGAAATTCAAACCAAAGAGTATGTAATCACTATGATTAAAACTGGCCACTAACAAAAAAAAGAAAATAGAATAAAATGTGCGTATAGTCTGTCTAATAAGTCAACCGACTTGGGAATTTTGTGTAATATTTAATCATTTAAAAAATACTTTTATTCGATACTTTTTTTAAGATTCTTCTGTTATTTAACAATTATCTCTATCTCTTAATCAACCTTGATTATTGAACTCGTGTTGACTACATCAAATTTCATTAAATCCTAATAGTTACCCAAGTCGTTTTAATTATTAGACAGACTCTACTGACGACACGGGAGCATTATAGAAAATTGAAACTATAGAATCTTGGAGTAGTGAATTTTGTTTGTTTGATGAAATTGTAAATATAATACTTATATTTCTCTAATATATGATTTGGTCGACCAAACTGTCTTTTAATTATCTCACAGATGGTGTAAAAAGTAGAGTATGCAACACGGGGATAAAGCTGTCTTTGTCTTGGGCGGCTTAAATTCCTCACTTCACTCAGGTTTCTTTATTAACTCCCTCGCAATGCTCGGGAGTTAATTTTATAAATCCCTCACTATCGTTCGGGATTAAAATCAGCAACCTTCGTTTCGTTCGGAATTCAACATGCCGCCCGCGACTTAAAGACACTGCTTTATCCCCTAGTCACATAAACTACTATTTTCATAGCAAGCTTTTATAGCACGGTATCATACTTATATAATGAATACTGGTCAAGACGAATCATACGAGCCCAAACTCGATGGGGTTGTGTCGTTTAACTACCAAGCTCCTATAGCCATCTTCCAGTTCCATCATCAGATCAGCTCTATGTCATAATAATTTTGCAATGTCATCTGATTTACACATGCATGCAAAATTTCAGCTCAATCGGTAGCCGGGAAGTGGATCAAATTTTATTTGCAAGATTTGATTACAAACATTGGGACAGGTGAAACTAAATAAAAGCTTATAATAAAATAAAAAAAAACTAAATAAAAGCTTGTAATAAAATGATGCTAATTGCACATTTCAAAACGTATTTTAATTAAACAACAATAAAATTCAGTGATATAATCGCTAGTCCACTCCGCTTGCGCTAACGATAAAAGATAAAGCAGAAACCTTAACAAATCTAAAAACAATCGTAAAATCCAAACAGCCCTTGGGCATCTTGAATTTACCCATTTTTTTTTTTTTTTGTTGGAGTCCTACCTGTCTGGCTTGCTAAAAAAGTGACACAAAGGTGAGATGGCAGAAGAACGTGTGAAAAAGTCGGACAGGTCGGACTCCGCCTAATTTGGCCCCGGACACGCAACCAAAAACCCTAGCCGTCTCCTATTGTATCCGGACGCTTGGCAACTCTATCTCCAGTTGAGGAAAGGTTCAATCAATTTCCAATATGAAGCCGAACTATAAACAATGTAAAATTTTCAAATTGGGGCCACTTCGTGTCTGGCATAACAGTGTTATTCCCTAGGTACTTGGAAGTAAGACAATAGATAAGCTGTCGTTTGGGGATAAAATAATAACTTGAAAATTTCAAAGTTGCTGAGCCATTTCATAAGATAAAAATTTCAGCATGTAGAATATCACGCGCATCTGGTTCGCACCAGAACCTAATTTCATTCGGAAACTTATTTTCCATCTTATTAGATATGTATTTGGAGCAATAGCTTCAATCAAAGTATGCGCCACCATGTAAAGTATTCTAAGATTATTATCGCGTTCAAGCAAATAAACTCTTCAGCTTACAAGGTATAAGGGACAGCACTCCACAAACTTTAAGGGCTTGCTCAGTAGACGAAACTGAACCACTTTCCACAAGATTTTTATCAGGAAATGAAAAAAAAATCAGCCTCACCATACAAAATGATAAACTTGATTGGACAATTTTTATGGCGAGGCCGATTTTTTTTTTTTTGTTTCCTGAAAAAAAATTTTGTGGAAGGTGGTTCAGTTTCGTCTACTGAGCAAGCCCTTGAAGTTTGTGGAGGGCTGTCCCTTACACCTTGTATGTACATTATGATGTAAGTGTGTAATGTTAGTGATTACAGTCGAGGCGGTATTGAGACCCGAGCCGTGGCAAAGGGTCTTCAAAGAGTCCGTCAGAGAACCGAGAACGGTAATCATTAATTACTCACGTGTATCATATGACGTTTTTCAATACACTTGTGAAGAAAATAACTATAAAACTAGTAAACCTTTGTGGCGGTAAAAATCTGTTTTCATATGCGCGCCCATATTTTTATTTATTTACCTTTCAATGAAATGAATAAACGGGGGTTGACCGGCGACTCGTGGGGGACGACTTGCGCTCATCCTAAAATTATGGCAGGGGTGAGGTTGAACAATAAGGTTTTAACTACATTATAGCACTAGTGCGTAATGGTAATCAAAATGTCACAGTTTGGTAACAAGGGCGATTATGTACCTAAGTGCAGTGCAATAAGAGTCACTTTCTGAGCAAGTGTATTGAAAAATATTATTATTATTACGAGTATATTAGTATAGATTAAACCTTTTAACACCTTCTTTTAGATGGTAAATCTAAATCTTATGAGTTCTCTCGCTCTATGACGAAGCGAGAGGGCACGCCAAACTTTGACTGAATAATACCACACCTATGTTCTTACAGTTGCCTTTGCTGCGAGCCCAATCTTTAAAGATCTAAACATAACATAATAATTTATTCAAGAAAATCGTTTGCCTGATACTTAGGCGTATATAAATACCTTTATGTTTTAAACACATTACAAGGCCGTTGAACTTTTCGTATCCAACCATACTTTAGGTACCTACTATGTATCAATTTGTCTGTAGCTAAAAACATCATGTGTGAAGGCACTGTAATAAAATCGAACATCTGGTGTAATGTCCCGTGAAGCTGAGATAACTAGTAATACTTGAAAAACAAAAAGATCTATTCTTAAAAAATAACACCTACGCATTCTTTGAGATTAAGAAGTCTCTAATACATTGATGCTTTATTGCTTTACAGCTTGCTGACGATGAACTATGGGTGCTCGCCGTGCGTTAGTCCCATAAGGATCGAGTTCGAATCGACGACAACGCGTAGTGTTCCACGCGCGCCTCAAAAAGATGTCAGCAAACCGATGGACTCCTAGACCCGATGCCTGCTAAGGTTAGGGGAAAAGTATGAAAGGGATACTCATGGTCCCTGAACGCAACTGAAAGAAGCAACTGAAGGAACATAATATGTGTGGTATTACTCAGTAAATGTCTGACATGAGCTACCGCTCCACTATAGAGCGCGAAGTTATTGGATGATTTGCCACCTCAAAAAAGAAAAGTTTTTATAGATAGTTATATTCCAAGCATATGTAACACATAATATGATTTAAAAGAGTGTCCATGGAGATTCTTGCATGTTCTTCTCCATAGAGATCTACGCTTTGGAATGTGGAATTTAGCTTCACTTTTCTTGGACTCACCGACATTTGACTATTCAAACTTGTCTGCAAATGGTCTGTTTAAAATAAATGATACTACGAGTATAATAAATCTGTAGAAATGTTTAGTTGTGCGCGTATCTCGTAAAATGTACGAAATCAATGTAGAAACTTTTACACATTAAAATTGTGTGTAACTTAATATCTTGCTTAGGCTTTGTCTCATCGCAATCGGTTCAGGTTTCGGCGAGACAATTCATTAAACGCCAAGCGAACGCCGGCGTTCGCGCATCTATTGTCTTACTATTATCTCAAATTGACGGTACAGTTGCCACAAAGGATCTTGAGCGCTGGCTTCAAGTTGCGCAGAAGTCAAAAATCGGGTCTCTTTAGGTGGTGCGACGTGAGACGCGGGGGCGGGGAGCGTCAGTGGTTGGCTCGCCGCGCATCGCGTCATAGACGCCACTCGTGATTCGTTCATTTCGCTTGCAGCACGTACCTCGGGTACCTCCCGACGACGACGATTGGCTCGCCAATGTATGGAATGCGCAAAGCGATCCCCACTCTGACGCCGAGCGGTCAAGATCCTTTGTGGCAACTGTATATGAAAGGTTAATTGACTGTTAGGCGGTACGAAGTTCACCAGGTCAGCTAGTATAATACATTATTAACGTAATATTACTATTCGGGAGGCTTTGCGGTATTCTCTCGTCAAATACACAACTCAACCAGTGGCGTGCCCGCCATAGAAGCCAAAAAGCCCGGCTTGCCCTACCAAAACCTCACCTTCATAGAACACGACCAATCAATTAATTATCACAAAAATCTAAACTTTAAACTTCGCGCGCTTACGCGGTTACGCTAAGTTGCCACTGTGTTGTGCGGAATTCAAAAATCATTCATAAGACGATACCAGGGCGAAGCGAGGATGCCATTCTGAGCGAAATCTCTCCGATCTCACTCTAACACTTAACAAAAGAAAGAGATGAACACTAATGTGTTGTTGTCTTTTTCTGCCTCAAAGGCTTTTATGAGGCTTGCTCTTCTATCTCTACTTTTGATATAAAAACGTCAAATTTTGAGTGTGTGTGGGTGTAATTTGTTATTGTGTGCAAATACTCGTCGAACATTTTGTTCTAAAAAAAAGCTGGGCTTTGGTAAATTTATGAATGGTTTTTTTTGACATAAATTTTTACGCATATTATAATACGAGGCGCCCTCTATGACGCGTAAAGTTGTACGAACTAAAAAGTACTCAGTTCAAATTTGCTTTGATCGGTTATCGTGTTGTACGTAATTGTTTTGATAGTTTTTTTTTGTTTTCCGTCATTTAACAGTTTATGAATTCGGAAACTATACTTGTGGTTGTGTGTGGATATTATTATGTGTGGAATTGATATTGGCCAGGTAGGGTTTGAGTTTTAAAGATAAATATAATCTTGTAACTTTACTATTTTGAATATTTCTCAGAAAAGTTAATAACAATGCTTGGAATACATCAGGTAGGTATGACTCAAATAACTTCGCGAGTGCCATGAAAATTCTCAAAAGTACTTGAAAGCTGTTATTTCATTCTTTATTTTTGATAAACCGCCGATAGAAAGTTGGTTATCTTTCTCGACAGTTAAGGACGCGTTAGCAAGATTCACTCGCTCGAATTTAGGTATCTTGGTCGCAATACATCGACCTTACGCGCACGCACACATAGAGCCCATTGTTCGCTCAATTTTATACTTTAACCGAACATGTCTTGATATTTGAGGTATTATTTTATTTTTCTTAGTAAGGTCAATGTGGGCAAATCCGTCATACTTTTTTGAAAGTTGAATTTGGTAAACTATTACTGGAACACTTACTACTTTAATATAAATTTGTTGGTTGTAAGCGATAAAGAATTTTATTGTCTTGTATATACATCCTTTCCAAACAAAAAACAGCCCTTCATGTGTTAATAATGAGGTTTTTTTAAAAATCAGTCGTTAGACGGATTTTCCCGAGGATTAGGGGCAAATCCATCTAATAGCAGATTTTTCTCGAATTACGCCGTTATATCAAAATATGTAATTTATTAATAAGTAAATGCAGATGACGAAGAAAAATGTTTTGTAACATCATTAAAATAAGGTTTAAGTTACGTTTTATTCCCTGAAATCTTTTTTGGGGGCAAATCCGGCCTATTTTTATAACCAGATACTATAAACCTTTCCAAAAAGTTTGAAAACTAAATATTTTTACTTATCAGTTTAATTTTTTAGGTACACTGATACATTCCTATCTTATTATGACGATGGTATTTTTGGTATTGACTTAAATAAACAGGGTTATTTTTAATTAATTTGGTTAGGTATAAGAGCATTATAATTTTAAACAACGTTGCACTTCACATTACTGTTGTATTAAAAATTGAATTAAAGTGATTGCAGTGTGGTAGCTCCCGAAATTCTCATTTTCTTGTGTTTTTTGCAATTTGCATATCAGTGACAAGTTCAAAACATTCGCTTTTACATAGATTTGGTCAAAATTGGTAAAAATTCCGAAATGTAGCTAATTCTTAGCACATTTAAGTAAGAACGAAAGGAGTGAATATATTGATCATTCTTATATTTAGGATTATGCGTTTTACTGTCGCGAATCATATTTTGATCTAGTTGCAACTTGATGATTACTATTATTTAGTAATTATGAGAAAACTGAAAACAAACAAAATTATAATATTAATGAACATATTATCTGACCATAGGCCAAATCTAGTATTATTTATAACTTAATTATCATATTCTGAGTTTTAGACATTTATACTTGTAAGCGCCATATTCACGGGTAAACAGGTAGCAACTCGCATCAATTGTCAGTTATGAATGGACTTTCAAAGTTTAACACTAAAACTAAAAATAGGAAGGATGAAAAGGTTGACGACATCTGCAATGGGGTAATTCCGGTATATGACGATTTAGCCCCATTGAAATTAGACGGAATTTCCCACTTGACCATTTTGAGGTTAAGTATTTTTTAAAACAATTCTTTCTGTATCTACTGGTTTTTATTCAAAACAAATAGTAAAATCCGCTGAAACACTTATTAAACTACATGTTATGCATACTCAGAAAGTCCTAACATGTAAAATATAATATTTACCTTATAAAAAACAGCAGCACTGTACACTTGTGTTTTGAGTTCGGAGCACAACTAAACTTCAAATGTATTTTTTTACTCTTGTAGACAACCTTACGCCATCTATGAATCATAGTTGGAACTAAAAAATGATCCTTTTTTATCGACTGAACCAGTAATAGCGTAAATTTTCTGGAATGAACAGCAAATGCATGTGTATGGAATAGCCCCGTAGACGGATTTGCACACATTGACCTTAAGTATTAATTGAGTCAAGCTTGTTTGATTTTTAGTATCAGTATTACTATATGGCAATATGTAATTGCCTGCTTATCCAGTTTTGAGTACTACTCTTATAGCAAAAATAAGTAGTTGCCATATCGTTACGGGTAATAACGACCAATTTCTTTGTAAACCTACGATTATTTCCCAGGCTTATTTCTTTAAAAATATTATATTTAACAAAATCAAATGGGTATTTGAGATTAATTTTATCAGACAATTAGGTACAACGCATTTAACGCACAACCCCTCTCCAACATGAATTAAATCTTCAAACTCAATAAATACTCGTACGATGTCTGAAGCAAGTAGGTATTTCCAATTTAATATTCGATCTAATCGTAAAATACAGTTAAAACTATGAATACTTATGTATTTTTAACCGACTTCTAAAAAAGGAGGAGGTTCTTAATTCGGATGTTTGATTTTTGGAACGAAGTTCCTTATCGCGCGTTGTGAAAGGGGGCTAGACGGAAAAAATTCTCACGAAAAATTGTACCGACACTTTTACTGTTAAAATACAAATCCAAGATGGCGGCTGCAAGAAATTATCTACTTTTTCGTCATGGGTGTCGTTTTCAAAGTTTTCGAGGGTGTTGAAACCGATGGTACTGTCAAAATATAAATCCAAAATGGCGGCTGCAAGAAATTATCAAATTTTTCGTCATGGGTGTCGTTTTCATGGTTTTCAAGGGTGTTGAAACCGATAGTATTGTCAAAATGTAAATCCAAGATAGCGGCTGCAAGAAATTATCAACTTTTTCGTCATGGGTGTCGTTTTCGTGGTTTTCGAGGGTGTTGAAACCGATTGTACTGTGAAAATGTAAATCTAAGATGGCGGCTGCAAGAAATTATCAACTTTTTCGATATGGGTGTCTTTTTCATGGTTTTCGAGGTTGTTGAAGCCGATAGTGCTGTCAAAATGTAAATCTAAGATGGCGGCTGTCAGAAATTATCAACCTTTTCGTCATGAGTGTCGTTTTCATGGTTTCGAAGATGTTGAAATAGTGCTGTCAAAATGTACATAAAATGGGATAGTATTTTTTAGTTATCTTGTATTGGCTAGACGGAAAAAATTCTCACGAAAAGTTGTAACGATACTTTTTGCTATAGTAAGCTATTGTAAGCCGTGCGGCGTGCGCATGTTTCTCTGTCTGTCTCTCTCTCTCTCTCTTATAGAAAGCAAGCCAAAACGGAACTTCGTTCCATCTGGGTGTCCCTTGACACCTCAGTAGTTTTTTTTTTATGTATGTTCGCGCATAACTTCGTGAAAAAGTGTGAAATAAAAAACTTTTTCCAAAAAAAATATAACCGACTTCACTAAAAAAAACACTAAAACCATCAAAATAATTTTAATTTCGGAAGTCGGTGTTTCTCGATATTGTTTGTTCCTTATTTAACACCGACTAGTGAAATTGGTTATATCTTTTTTGGATAAAGTTTTTTTTTTTTAATTATAAGGTAAAATATACAACGGATTTAGCAGTTATGTGTACTATCCAGACCCTATTTGTAGCATAGCCAATTTCTGTATTGTATTTGTGTGAAAAGATTGTATGGGACTGAATAATTTTAAAGCATGTAACTGGGAGATGAATAAATCATCGTTAATTTGATATCATGATATTGTGGCAACTTTAATTCCTTGTATATCAAAATGGTAACAGGAAAAATTGATTTATAAATACACTAGCTTTTGCCCGCGGCTTCGCCGGCGTGGCGTAACCTAATGTTATTTCCCATAAATTTTGGACCTCCATTTTACACGTGTGAGCAGCGTAGTTCTTACTACCTTAATTCACATATATTGCCATTGTTGGTGTTGTGTTAGTTAAGAAAACAAACACAAAACAAAAATGCAATTATAACTTTTCAACAACTTCCAAAAGAAAACACAGTCATCAGTCGTGCGTTATTGTCGTTCGGCTTATTAGCTAAAGAAACAGTAGGCAAAACAGCGCGGGGGGAGGATCAGTGACCGCGTCATGCGTAGCTACTGAAGAGCGGAACTCGTGAACTCGTGAATTTAATTTTGAGAATTATTAAATTTATGAAAGCTTTCTAATAGTACGTCCAATTTAAATGATTCAAAAAGTAATTTACAGATACTGATATAGTCTTGAACGCGAAGTAACTTATTTTGATAAGAATTAATACCGTAATTATGTAAATAGCTTTCCAATAAATGCTTCATGAATGCCAATTTTTAAAAGTAGTAAAATGGATATATTATGTTAACCTTAAGAGATAGACATATGCCACCGCAGACTTTTCTGTAGACCTATATAAGATACACAATTCCACAATACATTATTTTGTTATATCTCAAAGGGTTTAGGCAGCGTTTGCGTTAAAAGCTCCCAGACGGCTTATTTTTTCCCGACATCTTCAACAAATAACGTTAATGTACACAAAAATACATACAAAAACTTAACAAATTATATACTATAAGCTTCCTCAAGAATCACGCTATCGAGTGGTGAAAACTGCTTGAAAATCGGTGCAGTAAATTTGAGTTTATCGCGAACAGACAGACAGACAGACTCGGCGGGGGACTTTGTTTTATAATATGTAGTGAAAAGTGTCCTAATTTATCTTGGTACTCGAAGATATAGGCAAGCGTGCTCTATCGTCGGCCACATCATCGCTTACCATCAGGTGAGATTGTGGTCAAACGCGAGCCTATACATTATATAAAAAAAAACCTATTACTACTGTCCGTTCAACCGATTTTGACTTTCATTACGTTGGTAGCATGACAAATGGTGGCTGCAGCAAATAGTTGGTATTGTAATTAGTTTTTTGCTTTTAATGCCATCCTTATGCCTACGAAATAGAAGTTAAAATCGGTTGAACTGACAGTAAAAAAACTTTCTTTATATGTCTAATCCGCGAATAGGGTACAGCTCCTATTACTTGCTTCGATTTGTCTGTCAGATATTTAGCAATATAAAAAAACTACTGAGGTGTCAAGGGACACCCGGATGGAACGAAGTTCCGTTCTGGCTTGCTTTCTATAAGAGAGAAAGAGAGAGACAGACAGAGAAACATGCGCACGCCGCACGGCTTACAATAGCTTACTATAGCAAAAAGTATCGTTACAACTTTTCGTGAGAAGTTTTTCCGTCTAGCCAATCCAAGATAACTAAAAAATACTATCCTATTTTATGTACATTTTGACAGCACTATTTCAACATCTTCGAAACCATGAAAACGACACTCATGACGAAAAAGTTAATAATTTCTTGCAACCGCCATCATGGATTTACATTTTGACAGTACTATCGGTTTCAACACCCTTGAAAACCATGAAAACGACACCCATGACGAAAAATTTGATAATTTCTTGCAGCCGCCATCTTGGATTTATATTTTGACAGTACTATCGGTTTCAACACCCTCAAAAACCATGAAAACGACACCCATGACGAAAAAGTTAATAAATTCTTGCAGCCGCTATCTACCATGAAAACGACACCCATGACTAAAAATTTGATAATTTCTTGTAGCCGCCATCTTGGATTTATACTTTGACAGTACTATCGGTTTCAACACCCTCGAAAACCATGAAAACGACACCCATGACGAAAAAGTTGATAATCTCTTGCAGCCGCCATCTTGGATTTACATTTTAACAGTACCATCGGTTTCAACACCCTCGAAAACCATGAAAACGACACCCATGACGAAAAATTTGATAATTTCTTGCAGCCGCCATCTTGGATTTATATTTTTACAGTACCATCGGTTTCAACACCCTCGAAAACCACGAAAACGACACCCATGACGAAAAAGTTGATAATTACTTGCAGCCGCCATCTTGGATTTACATTTTGACAATACTATCGGTTTCAACACCCTTGAAAACCATGAAAACGACACCCATGACGAAAAATTTAATAATTTTTTGCAGCCGCCATCTTGGATTTATATTTTGACAGTACCATCGGTTTCAACACCCTCGAAAACCATGAAAACGACACCCATGACGAAAAAAATTTTTTTTTTTGCAGTCGCCATCTTGGATTTATATTTTGACAGTACTATCGGTTTCAACACCCTCGAAAACCATGAAAACGACACCCATGACGGAAAAGTTAAAAGTTAATAATTTCTTGCAACCGCCATCTTGGATTTACATTTTGACAGTACTATCGGTTTCAACACCCTTGAAAACCATGAAAACGACACCCATGACGAAAAATTTGATAATTTCTTGCAGCCGCCATCTTGGATTTATATTTTGACAGTACTATCGGTTTCAACACCCTCGAAAACCATGAAAACGACACCCATGACGGAAAAGTTAATAATTTCTTGCAGCCGCCATCTTGGATTTATATTTTGATAGTACTATCGGTTTCAACACCCTCGAAAACCATGAAAACGACACCCATGACGGAAAAGTTAACAATTTCTTGCAGCCGCCATCTTGGATTTACATTTTGACAGTACTATCGGTTTCAACACCCTCGAAAACCATGAAAACGACACCCATGACGAAAAATTTGATAATTTCTTGCAGCCGCCATTTTGGATTTATATTTTGACAGTACCATCGGTTTCAACACCCTCGAAAACTTTGAAAACGACACCCATGACGAAAAAGTTGATAATTTCTTGCAGCCGCCATTTTGGATTTATATTTTGACAGTACCATCGGTTTCAACACCCTCGAAAACCATGAAAACGACACCTATGACGAAAAATTTGATAATTTCTTGCAGCCGTCATCTTGGATTTATATTTTGACAGTACCATCGGTTTCAACACCCTCGAAAACCATGAAAACGACACCCATGACGAAAAAGTTGAATTTCTTGCAGCCGCCATCTTGGATTTATATTTTGACAGTAAAAGTGTCGGTACAATTTTTCGTGAGAATTTTTTCCGTCTAGCCCCCTTTCACAACGCGCGATAAGGAACTTCGTTCCAAAAAAGATATTGTTTTATTTTGTACTATACTCGAATTGCACTACGACGTCATACGTGTCATTATAACCTATATTCTAAGCTCGAACAAATTATTTTTATCGAGTTTCAAGGTTCATGACAAAATTCAACGCCCGATTGGATTACTATAGGGTTATCCATCATCATCAGATCAGTTTGATAGTACCTTATAGCCAAAGTGCGGCGCATCTCATGATAATTCTAAATAGCCCAAACACGGGTAGGATACATTGATTAATGACGGAGTCCCGGTGCCTATCTTCTAGCTTCATCATCATTATCATCAGATCAGTTTGATAGTACCTTATAGCCAAAGTGCATCTCATGACAATTCTAATAAGCCCAAACACGGCTAGGATACATTGATTAACTACGGAGTTGCGGTGCCTATCTTCCGGCTCCATCATCATCAGGTCACTTCGATAGTACCTTATAGCCAAAGGGCATTTCATGACAATTCTAATAAGCCCAAACACGGCTAGGATACATTGATTAATTACGGAGTTCCGGTGACTATCTTCTGGCTCCATCATCATCATCAGGTCACTTCGACGGTACCATTTTTAACATAACTATTCAGAACCATTTATTTATTTTTATTGTCATAGTCGCTTAACTATCTACATTGTGATATCTATGTAAGTATGAAGTTCCGTTGGCCATTTCTGGTCTTTGTTTTATAATAAAACTCGTTCTGTATCAGTAAGTCCATTATTACTCCATAATAACAATTTTAAAAATAAGTATGATATTTGTACTTTTATTTCGGTCCGAAAAAGTAGCACGTCTTTGCAGTCGCAGTATACAAGTCGGCACACATTTTAGACGTATTTATTTTTTGTAAGAGAGCGATACGGACATCCGTTCACAAGCGCTTCTGAGCGCGGACTGACGCTAGACATCGCGCGTTCAATGAAAAATGTATGAAGAAATATTGAGAGTGGTTTTATTTTGGTCATAAATCATAAAGTTATTTATGCAGGTTCAAAATAATTAGCTATAGGTGTTGAAGACTATATAAGCTGTATTATTTTATGTTTTTTAAAGTAAAAATGTTTACTGGATTTAAGTTACGGGTTCCTACTCAGACCCTGTGTTTCGTAATTTTCTTGCATTAGTGCGTTGGTAAAATCGTATTTAAATGAAAATTTTATACCAGACCGTAATATTTTTTTATGCCATCCTGGAGATAAATATATTGTCTTTTATTTGATACCAAGATATACTCATAATTATGATTCCTAGAGCATCATAATGGTTCCCGAAAAACCGTGATATTTGTCGAAATAGGTGAATACGTCCTTAAGTGATAAGTGTGTTTTAAAAAAGCGAACAACGAAAAGCTACCGCTGTTTCATTTGTGAGTATTTGCCAATAATATTACATATTATTTTAAAGAACAAGTGTTTGAAACACCAAGATTTCAAAAAAATTATGTATTAGTTACACATTCATAACTAGATGGCGTTGGCGTCAAATTAGAATTCGGTGTTAAGATTCTCCGCCGTTTACTTACCCTCCTTTCAATAGAGTTCAATTTAGGATAACATTGGATCAGTATCTAGTACTCGGTTGTTTTATTTCACACTCAACTCAACTTTACATTAGATAATTAAGTTCAAATTAATCGGCCGGCCGGCACTCGACAACAAGAGCGGCTTTCCGAATTATCTTTGATTGCAATTGAGAATCAGCTGTTAGAATTAAAACGTTCACCAACTTTTTACGCTGGAGTAAGAAAATCATTTTTAAATAAAGATAGACAATTTGAATTAGAATAAATTTTTTTTTTTCTATTCATGTATTCAAACTTCACGATTATTGGTATGATGATAAAGTTGTTGTGGTGAAGCTTTTGTTATCATTATTTATTACTTACTATTAATATTATATTTGTTAATAGTAGTGTAGCAATTCAGAAAAATCAGCATTACTGCACTGATGACACGTGGTAGCACGAGATTTTTTTTTCACAAGATTCCTTGGCTTGCCCCCTGTAAAGGCATCAGGCACGCCACTGAACTCAACTCAACAACTCACAAAAATCTATGACCAAGTGCGTGTTGCCAGTGATGACATATGTCTCTGAAACGCTCACAGTGGGCCTCTTCAGAAGGTCCACCCAATGGGCAAGGAAAGGACTATACTGGGAGTTTTCTTACGTGATTGTATCAGGAATGAAGATATCCAAGGTTTAGCTCGAAAAAATTGCCAGCGTTGTGACTTTGTTAAAACATACGACTGTAGCACAAAATATACACCCTTAAATTTTAGCAGTCGGCGTCGCGTACATACTACCTTCAGGTCATTGGACTCACTCAGCTGACGTTTTCTTAAAGAAATTAATATCGTACATGCGTAAATTAACATGAATTTTAAAAAAAAGGTACTTTTTTATTTTATCTTTACAAATCGATAGTGTTTCATGTACCGGATCGACCCTCCACCGGATTAAAACGCGCTCGAGCAACGCACACATAGACACCGCTAACGAACACGATATCTTGGAGAGCCTCGGCCCGCTCGTCGAACAGTTCCGGCTCAAACGCTCATTAGTGTGCGTCCACCGAGCGTTGTTATAAAAAGTGAAGTACATACATGAGATTGTCTTCTGTACTATCTATTTTGTGACTGTAGTTTCTTGCTCTTTTTACTTTCCTGTTATCAAAAGCCAACATTACTGCTGCACACAGAAACATCATATTTTCCCGCTACCCTCGTTATCTCAGCGTGTTTTATTTACTTTATTATTTGCCGAGCTTCGAGATCTCGCTCATTATATCGACAAAAAGGGATCAGTGATGAATTTCGATACAATGTTCTTTTGTTTGGGTTTATTTATAGTACGCAATTGGTTTCTCTACTTCAATCTCAATCTTTAATTTAAAGGCGGAATCAGGTGGTTCGTTATTCGTTCATTTGCGTCTTTCGTTCGGTATCATTCACTCATTCGAATGAATTCATATTCAGTAATGAATTTAGTCACAATATTTGGTAGGTCTTGTAGGGTATTTCTTAGTAGTAGCATAGCAAGGCGAAGTGGACCCTCGCCCACGGCCTCGTACTCAAAGGGGCCTCGGGAAGGTCTCTTTTTTTAATTTTTGATAGGTTCGCTCTTGACCGCTTTGTCACCTGATGGAAGGATGGAAGTTTTTAGGGTTCCGTACTTCAAAAGGAAAAAAAGGAACCCTTATAGAATCACTTTGTTTTTCGTCCGTCTGTCTGTTAAGACCCTTTATCTCGACAACGCGTGGAGGTATCGAGTTGAAATTAAAACCATATACTCAAGTCTGCGGTCCCTTCAAGCTGTGAAAAAATCAAACTTCTAAAATAACGAATAAAAAAGATACGGCCGATTATGTCACAAAAAAAGTATATTTTGATACTTTCAAAGATCGAAATTCATAGGGTACTTCCCGTTGTTCCAAAATCCTGAATTTTGGCACAAAGCAAGGTCTAGGAAAATATCTGAAAACAGTACAGTTTTTGTTACCTACGACACAAAAAAAAATTGCAATGCAATGCGGAAAAATCTTCGAGACTCCATTTTGGAACTGTAGTTTGCACGGAACCCTCAGTGCGCGAGTCCGACTCGTACTTGCCCAGTTTTTTCACTCTATAATGACATACATTTGTCGCTCACGTTAAAACTAATGACCGTTATTAGGTAGAGCTGATATGAGTATGTCGATTACGATAAATTCTTAAATATCAGGAAGTAGTAAAAATATTTTTTTGTGATTGTTTTTTTCAACTGTTTTTACGAGATACCATGCCAGACAGAGAAGGACAAAGAGACATAAATACGAAAAAGTAACAAAAAAAAACATTAAGTACTTCTAAGTGAATTAGCTTTACCGTTCGCACTTGACCGCTATGTCACCTGATGGAACGGCGTTTTTTTTTCTATAATTGATAGGCTAGCGTTTGACAACAATTTTACCGAATTCAATGGTAAACGACGATGTAGTCAAACACTGGAATTGCGATAGTCCCTGTCTCGTGATCGAATTTATGTAAAAAAAGGCCTCGCTGATGTGGCTTCGCCCACGTCTTTTGTCTACGCTACGCCTCTGCATAGGGCCTTAAGCCGGCCATACACCATCCTACCGATCGTCCAATCGGTTTGACGCTACAAGTTTGACGCTACTGCCCCCCTAGCCAAGTTACAACCACTTTGTGTCGAATTCCGTTCTCTAATCGGTAACGCTTCGGTGACAGCAATTGTAGAAAACGATAAGTTGGTAGCCATGTTGACGCGCCTGAGTCGGCCGCTCGTTCTACAATGTAGCGTTTGTATAACAAAGGATGTAGCGTCAAACATTGTAGAAACGATTTTGAACGATGTGAAGTTGGCTACGAATTGTCTATTCGTTTGTTTTGACCACGCGACTCTACGTTGAGATGACGTCGTTCCCATACGTTTCATCACTTCGACAGCGTTAACGATTGCAGAATAACAACTTGGCTATGCGTGCAGGTTTGATTCCCACACACGGAACTACAGGTTTGATCAAACTTGTAGCGTCAAACTGATTGGACGATAGGTAGGATGGTGTAAAGTAATTAGTGAAAATGTAAGCAGGATTGGCAGCTTTTACACGAGTAGAGAAGAGAGTGTCTTGAGAATACATCCATTTACTCTATTCTATATTTCTATGATATTTATAAACACATAACACCGTTTACCAGGCTAGCTATCATTAATAATATTAACTATTTTATAATACACGTAAACATTCCATAAGAGATTGAGATTTCCACTTAAGCGCGTAGAACTCCGCAATCAACTTACTCAAACAAGACATAAACGCACAAACTTTACGTAAATAACTGGAAAACACATTACACTCGTGCCGACGCTATAAATTAGAAGCCAAAACAATACTTATACCTAATGGCTTAATTTCCGTTTTCACCTGAAAGCGCTAAATCACACGTTTGGTAGCGATGTGGAGGTCGATGACCGCATCTTTGGTGTTCAGGGCATTGCCATTCACCTTGTCGTTTTGAGGTGAGAATCTTCACATCATAACTTCTCTCGCTCTGGGTGGAGCAACAGGGAGTGTCAGACTTTCATTGACTAAAACCCACATGTTCCTTCAGTTACTCATTGCTTTCCAGAATCACGTTAAGTGAGGTCGAGAGTTGCATCTTTTTGGCAAAGTCAAAGACGTTCCAATAACAGTAATTTGACAGAGCAGTCACATGCAATCTGGCTAATCTCATATTTAAGCACTGGAATTCTGTACACCTGAACGAGAACAATGATAATAAATAATGTTTTTAATATGATTTTTTTTTTATGACTACTCAGAAAGTGACTCTTATTGCACTGCACTTAGGTACATAATGGCCCTTGTTACCAAACTGTGACATTTTGATTACCATTACGCACAAGTGCTATAATGTAGTTAAAACCTTATTGTTCACCTCTCCCCCGCCATAATTTGAATACATTATCGTATCAGGCTGGGCGAAGGTCGTCCCCCACGAGTCGCCAGTCAACCCCCGTTTATTCATTTCAGTGAGTGTATTGAAAGGTAAATTAAAAAAAATGTGGGCGCGCATATGAAAACAGATTTTTACCGCCACAAAAGTTTACTAGTTTTACAGTTATTTTCTTCACAAGTGTATTGAAAAACGTCGTATGAAACTAACTAACTAACAACACATGTGTGCAACATGTGTGCGTAACTTGAATGGTACTAGCGTTTTATTCTGTTTGTTTCTGAGGCATAAATGTTTAGATAGTAAATTGTAAATCCTTAATTGGCTGTAACATCAGTTTATAATTTAAGTAAAATTTTTGTTAAAGAGCTGTGGATTTTGTGAATAAATAAATAAATAAATGATACACGTGAGTAATTAGTGATTACCGTCGAGGCGGTATTAAGACCCGAGCCATTTATATCATAATGTATTTACTATTACAAATTTATTTTTTCTATACAGGTGTTTTTATTGCCTGAAATAAACGATTATTATTATCTTTCGAACATTTCCGCAGCCTTAGCAGGCATCGGTCTTACTAGACTCCGTCCATATGCTGACATCTCAGTGAGAGGCGAGTGGAAGACAGCGCGCCGCCCCTCCGTTTCGCCGACCCATTCCATCCTCAAAGGAGAGTTTTGGCCGAAGGGTGTCGTATATCGACGATTTCGTGGAAGAACTCAACGCCGTCACTTCGTGTGAGATAGTTTAAATAAATAGATTAGTTATATGTAGTTTCTTTTAAACATACATATGTATTAGTTTATTATTTTGTAAGATTTATTTGTGTATTTTGTCTATGGACCTTAGTTGCCTGATAATAAAGGATTATTATTATTATTACTCGCCGTCCGCAAGCGCCTACCACGGTAATAATATCATATAACCGTGCGCCTACGGTGGCCAGGGATCACCTTGTAACTCCTGACGTCCGGGCGTCTCCTACAGCGGGTTTATCTTGTCACCTGAGTTATATAATTAATTTAATTTTAATTTATTTAAAAGACAACTTTGGTCCACATCGTATGTTAGTAACACTTATTTCTATGTTAGTTCAAAGTTTTATAGTTTCATCATTGCACACGAGTATTAAATTCAATTACACACTAGATCAACATATCACAATAGATATGTGAATACGTTATATGTCAGGAATGCGAAAGTTAGAAACTTTATCATTAAAACAAAATGCATTATTCGGTTCTCTTTTGATTGTTCAAATCAAGATTTTTGAGAATTACGGCCCTCCCTTAGGGAGGCAAGGATCGGTGATCTGTATACGCTAATTATACCAACTTCGCTAACGGGGCATAGACTTCGCAAAGAGTACCTAATCGACTCTGGTGGTTCAGCTGACTGATCATTCAGGACTAAAGATGGGCAAATGCCCTGGCATTTTGGGCGGATTGGGAAAATTCCCAATAAATGCCCATAAATTCCTGCCCGAGGGCATTTATCTGGGCATTTATTTTTTGATCTGATGTTAGCTTTCAAAACTGGTCCATCTTATTGAATTTAGTTATAGTTAATTCTGTATATTATGTGTATTTTAATCGGGATCTATGATTTTAATGAATTTCTACATTTTTAACCGACTTCTAAAAAAGGAGGAGGTTCTCAACTCGGATGTTTGTATTTTTTTTATGTGTGTTTGCGCATAACTTCGTCGCTTGCCAACCGATTTGAAAATTTATTGTTTTGTTGGAAAGGGTGTACTTTCCAAATGGTCCCGTAGTCACCAAGTCGGGATCTGATGATGGAATCTTGGCGAAATCGAGGGAACTCCTCAAATATTATGGGCAACTATATAGTCATTTTGGTATTTTCATCAAGGACTTAAGCATTTACAGTCAAAAAGCGGCATTTGATGTGGTGGAACTGGTGAAGAAGATCAGAAATAGCCAACGGAACTTCATACTCAAACTGATATCACAATGAACATAGTTTATGAATATTTCACCTTCTCTCGCCTGAAACACAGGATGTCCTAGTTCAGGCATATAACACATGTGAACTTTACATGGAATTAAGAAAAAATGTGTTTACTTACTATTTTTTTTTTTAATAAATTTTATTATTATTATTATTATTTATTATTATATAGTTATACGACTATGACAATACAAATAAATTATTGGTTCTGAATAGTTTTTTTTTTCCACAACTATCACACAACGCTAAGCAGAGCTTGTGTTATGGGTACTAGACAACTGATAAACATACTTATATATTTCTAAATACATACATATTATAGATAAATTACACCCAGACACAGAACAAATGATTATGCTCATCACACAAACATTTGTCCTGGGTGGGAATCGAACCCACGACCTCCGGCATAGCAGTCAGGGTCACTAACCACTATACCAACAGGCCAACAGCCAGTTATATTGAAAATGGTATCATCGAAGTAACCTGATGATGATGATACGGCCGGAAGATAGGCACCTTAACTCCGTAACTAATCAATGTATCCTAGCCGTGTTTAGGCTTATTAGAAACTAACTTTAATTTCGGAAGTCGGTGTTAAATAACGAAGAGACAAAACTATTATAGAATCACCGACTTCCGAAATTATGAAGTCGGTTGTATTTTTTTGTAAAAAGTTTTATTTATTTATTTATTTTTATTTTATTTAACTATTTATGTACACACATGGAAATACAAGAAAAGAGGAAGGAAACAGAAAAAATAGTACAAAGGTGATGCTTATTTCTAATGAAATCTCTTCCAGCATACCTGCGACAGGAAAATTGAAGTAAAAAGAGAAGTAGATACCGTGTGTAAAAGTAAAAGGAAAATGAGTACACACAAAATACAAAGTTAACAATGAAATAGTATAAAAATAATAATAATTAAAGATATATATACTGCTATAATTATAAACATACACATAATAAAATAAATATCACACAAATAAATACTAAATAATACCTAAAATAAAATAATACATATTAGTATATGCAATTATGACGAAATAGAAAGATAGTGCTCTTTCACTCTTCTTTTAAAATCTGCAAGAGTTTGGCAGTCCCTGATGTCGGACGGAAGTGAATTCCACAACCGTACAGCGTGCGAAATGAAGGAATAGGAATAGAAATCGGTGGAGTGGGGAGGGGATTTAAGGAGATTTTTAAGATGCGACCTGCAAGGTGCATCAGAAGGACGAGAGTAGAAGAAACGTTCCCGCAGGTAAGAGGGAGTTTTAGGGTTCAAAAGGATGTTAAATAGCAGACATAATATCCAAGTGTTCCTGCGAAGTCGAATGGGGAGCCACTTGAGTACCATGCAAAAGCCTTGAGACATGATCATACTTATTAAGGTTGAAAACAAAACGAATACAGATATTTTGCAAACGCTCAAGTTTATTTAAAAGCTCCTCGGTGGCATCCAAATAACAGGCATCAGCGTAGTCAATGATGGGCTGAATCAGTGTTTGGGCAAGGAAAATTTTGGTCTTCAAGGGCAAGAAACTCTGAAGGCATTTTAAGGAGTGAAACGTGTGCACTTTGCGAATGACTTCAGCGACATGGGCAGTCTACGATAAATTTAAGTCTATGATCACCCCAAGGTTTTTAGCCGTCTTAACATAGTCTATCTGAACTCCATTTAACCAGAGTGGAGACAGCAATGTAATGTCCAGCTGTTCCGCATATATCTGCCACCAATAACCAAAGCCTGGGATTTCTTGGGGTTAATTTGCAAACCAAAGGACTGCGACCACTCCCCTATCAGCTTCAGGTCACTGTTCACAGCGGACACAGCGGCTTCAGCATCTTCCACACGAAAGTGATGGTACAGCTGCAGGTCGTCTGCATAGAGATGGAAGTAAGAGGAAATGACTCTAGTGACAGAGTTGATAAAAATAGAAAACAGGAGAGGTGAGAGAAAGCCACCCTGAGGCACACCCGCAGCAAGATAGCACCACTCCGATGAAGACTCATCAAGGCGTACCCGCTGCGAGCGGCCATTAAGATAGGAATGGAACCAATTAACAGTGGAAGAGGAGAAATTAAGAGATTTTAGTATCCCAAGAAGGATATCGAAGTCAACAGAGTTGAAGGCACTGCTGAAATCAAGAAGAACAAGTAACGTAAGAGATTTGTGGTCCATGGCCAAGCGAATGTCATCAGTAACCTTTAAAAGGGCAGTGACAGTGCTGTGACCAGGCCGAAAACCGGATTGGAAAGGGCTAAGAAGATCATTACTAGAGAGAAAGAGAGAGAGTTGCTGATGGACAATGTGCTCAAGAACTTTAGAGAGATACGGTAGGATAGAAATTGGTCTGAAATCAGTCAGCGAGACCGGGTTAGGGATTTTGGGTAACGGAATGATATGGGCTTGTTTCCAGGCATCGGGAACAGCGCAAGAAAATAAGGAGAAGTTAAAAATGTGGGTTAAGACGGGAAGTATTGCGGGGAGGTTAGGGGAAATCATTCTTGAGCAAATGCCATCATTGCCAACTGCGGAAGAGGAGATAGCAAGAATGGATTTTTTGACATCATTTTCACTTACAGAACTAAATTCAAAAAAAGAACACTGCGGCAATGACAGACCAGAAAACTTATCAAGAGTAGTTGATTTGACGTGTGGATCTATAGTTACAGGGGGAAGTGAGTAATGTTGGTTAAGAGCACACACGTCAATATCTTTGCTGGAAACGTTAGGGGACTTGCCAATGCCGACAGTTTTCAAAAACTTCCAGATTTCGGAAGAGTTCCGGTTGTCAAGAGAAGTTCCGGTTGTCAAGAGAAATTATTTTTATACAAAGGACAAAAGGTGCCATCATACCCGCAAAATGGCAGTGAAATATCAAATCATAGCTTTTTTTTTATTGAGATTTTTCGTTGAGAAGTTCAGTTTTAATTATTCGCAAATTGATATGATCCCTATTCCTAGTGAATATGATGAAATATCGATGTAGTTTTATATTTCAAGTAACTAACACTGGATTCATTGGGAGCTGACATTTTTTTTAGTATCAAATTGACTAGGTACCTCAGCGAAACTTGCTGAAAAGGACGACTCGATACATTTGCTGCCAAATATGAAGACATGGCTTAAAGGATTTAGTATCTAAGCCAAAAACATTAAAAAAGCACAACATACATAGATAATTGAATATTGATTGATTGATTCAAGGAAATTCTACATACGTAAAAAAAAAATACAAGACCTTTTGTTAGGACTTAATTTGACATAACAGTTGTAAAAGTAGTCTACAAAGTTGGAAAAAAACACGTCGGTCGTACCTAATATAATTTTGCCTATTCGGATTCTTGCTTGGCAAGCGATCGGTCCACAGTAATCCCTGTTGGGAGTTTGGGTTCTTCAATCGAGACACGTTTTTATCAGATAAAGATAGACGTGACTTTAAATCTACTTCTTACAATTCAAGTATGTACATCTAAATATATAAAAGGCAACTGTTACTGACTTATGTATTAACACAAAGCTTAAATCACTGAACTGGATTGCGTTGTTTGGCAAATAGATTAAGACCATGAGTTTTTTTATAGGTGAGAAATCATCTAATGACATCTCCCGCCTATGGGCGGAACGGGAGGGCGAGTTAGACTTTTACTGACTAAAACACACTCGTTTGTTCCTTCTTTGCCTTGCGTTCCAAGGCCCTGGAGAAGACTTAGGCAAGCGTTAGGAAAGGATTTTTCAAAATTCGATGCCCTGCTTGGGCGGAGCATCGCCGTGCCCTTGTGGGGGCGATCGGCGGCGGAGACCTCTCGCGTCGGGCCTTCGGTCATGCCATGGTCCGAAGCGAGGAGGAGTGGCAGGCGGTCGCCGATTTCTGCGAAGCAGTAATGCTTGCAAAGGAGGACGCCGACCGCATCGGGCAACGGCGCTCTCGCCGCCGCCGAGATTCCGATCCCGATTTCCGGCCACTAAAGGCGCGGGCTTGCGGACGGCGAACATTGGGTAGCTCGCTGTCCGACCGTCCGGTAACTGTCCAGACCGAGCCCAAGTCGTCGACGGCGCGCACTGTTCCCGCACGCCTCAAGAATTTGTCAGCAACAGCAGGTACCCAGCTAGGTCGAAGCCTACCGGGGCCAGGGTTAGTTTCGAAAGATAGCTCGAGTCCCGGTATGAAGGCTTGAAGGAACGGGGTTGGTTTCTAGTCAGAAAGAGTCTGACACTATATCCCGCTCCGTCCAAGAGGGGGGGTTGTCATTAGATGATTTTCCCACCATAAAAAAAAAAAGACGTGTGGCACTCGGGGACTGCCGCGGTAAAGCTATTGCATAGCATTTTTAACAACTTATCCAATTATAATTAATTATTTATTTTATTTATGCAGTATTTTTTTTCCTTTGTTTTTTTTTTCTTTGATATTAATTGAAGTCACACTTTCACACATTGAATTGAATTTTGATTGATTGTTCACTCATTTGTTTTCTTATCGGTAACCACGCTCAAAAAACAAATGAGTGGGGGGTGTTAAGTTATTTTCGTTACGGAATTTCTGGATTCGGTCTCCACGCTCAAGGCCCGCGATAGAAGCTATGCAATAGCTTAAAAACCCCTAAGGGAGAAATAACTTGATTTTCTATTTTAATATAGGGAAAGCCGCTGGCAGAAGTTAGTATATGTAGTATATGTCTGTACTTCTAGAGAAATACTTGTGGATAAGTAACTGCACCGCTCTCGTTAGACCAAACGCAAACAAAAAACAAGGGACTTTGAACCTAATGCCTTGTAATATTAGGTACTTATTTTATGCAGCTGTTTTTGTACTATAGTGTTCGGTTTTATTGATATAAACTAGTGCTTAACTACGATCTCACCTGATGGTATGCAGTGATGCAATCTCTGATGGTGAGGCGCACTAGTTTATGAACCTATTCCAACTCTTGCCTTGAAGACACTCAAAATTTAATCAGACTGGAAGACCGCAACAGGCAAATTGATTGGTTTCGAGCATTATCTCTTATTATCTATGCGGTATCATAAGACAAATAAGAGAAAGGTGAGAAAGAGGGAGAAGGTTAGATTCGCAGTCACTCCAAGTAGAATACTGCTACTCAACTGTATCTGACTAGACTGGAAACCGATCTCTTTATTCATTATTTTACCCAAAAGATTTCCACTGTTTGACATAGGCCTCCCCTAAGTGTCGCCTCAACGACCGGTCCTGTGCGTCTCGCATCCATCAGATTCCCGTCGAGCCTCACCAGATCATTGGTCCATCTTGTGTAAGGCCTTCCAATTCCTTTCTTCCAAAAAGCGTCTTCCGGTCTCCACTCCACCTTTTGGTGCCATCGATCATCTGTCAGGCGAGCAATGTGCTCTACTCACAGTCACTTCAGTTTAAACTTAAAGTTTTCCTGCCGATATCTTCATTTCTAATTCGATCACGCAAGGAAATTCTGGACTTCTTCCTTAAGGGCCAAGCGCCCGAAAAGTGCCATAAAACAGTGATTTTCTGAGGCCTACTCCTCCGTAACGGCTAGGTCAATTGGTTTAAAAAAAATATATGTTTATAATAGATTCATGAACAATAATATCAATATTTGATTTTTTCGTGCAATTAATACTTTGGTCAAAAAAAAAAAAATTAGCAATTTCGCAACTTTTCCCTACTCCTTCGAAACGACTTGGACCTTTAGAAACATTTTTACGCATAAAAATTGGTGGTTAAATATTCTTCAAAGTGAACATTGCTTAAGTAAATCAATTAATATCTCGCAGAGAAAATGGATTTAAAGCGCTTTCCGGGCGCTGCTGGCCGCAAATAAATGCACAGATTTGCGTACTGCCGCCTAGGCGAGTGCGAGAGTTGCGTTCACATAATTTCGGCCAGATGGTTCAAGGGACTATACGCCTTAACTGATCGGGTGCTTTCTGATGGGACATATTATGAGCCACCACATTTCAGAGCCGGTACGTCGAAAGAGAAAATACCGCGCAGCTTCCCGAACGCTGATTCCAATTCGACGATTGACGTCTAGCTCGAAGCTAGACCCTCGTCTCTTATCGTCACAACTGTCTCCGTTCTTGAAAGGAATAGGTTACACAAGATTCATTTTATCTTATTATCAAAAGCAAATCTCTTTAAAATTATTAAAATTATAACCAAAGAAAGATGTGTCCATTACCATTACCCTAAAAGTTCGATCAAGTTCTAGGAATTCAAATTATTTTACGAATTATTTATCTTAAATCGACTCAGGCACACTCGGGTGCCTTTTAACGATTCTCACCATGGTTGCTTCTAGGAAAGTCGGAAAACGGGAAGTGTTTAAGTTTTATTCATTCCATGAAAATGGCTTGCAAATTGTTGCCAACAACAACATTTTGATAAGATTCTATGCATAATATACAGGGTTATTTGTAAAACACTGGAAAATCATCAGTGACAACCCCCGCTCTTGGGCGGAGCGGGAGATAGTGTCAGACTCTTACTGACTAAAAACCCACTCCGTTCCTTCAAGCTTTCCTACCGGGGCTCGAGCTATCTTTCAAAACTAACCCTGGTCCCGGTAGGCTTCGACTCAGCTGGGCCCCTGCTGTTGCTGACAACTCCTTGAGGCGCGCGGGAACAGTGCACGCCGTCGACGACGCCCGCGCTTACGGTGGCCGGAAATCGGGATCGGAATCCCGGCAGCGGCGAGAGCGCCGTTGCCTGATGCGGTCGACCTCCTCCTTTGCGAGTTTTTGCTTCGCAGAATTCGGCGACCGCCTGCCACTCCTCCTCGCTTCGGACCATGGCCTGAATCAAGACCCAGCGCGAGAGCTCTCCGCCGCCGATCGCCCCCACGAGGGCACGGCGATACTCCGCCCAAGCAGGACACACCTCGACTGAGTGCTCCACCGTGTCCTCCAGGCGTTCCGCACAGGGGTGACACCCGGGCGTCGCTTCCGCACGAATCCGGTACAGAAACCCCCCGAACTTGCCATCTCCGGTAAGGACCTGCGTCATGCTGAAGGTAAGGACGCCGTGAGGTCTTTCTAGCCACGCCTCAAAGAGAGGACTTACCGCCATAATTCTCTGGCCCTAGTGAAAAAGGATCTAAGTCCAAAAATGCAACTTTACAGGAGACGTAAAAAACACTCTGCGTGCTTCAAATTCGTGTTTGACCTCGTGTGTCATTCAAACCGCTACCAAATAAAATACATGTGATGTTTTTTATAGGTAAACAATTTATGCTCTTTACTATTATTGGGTTATTTTTTATGTAAAGTTAATAGTTTTTAAGATAGATAAGACTTATACCAATCACAAAATGAATTTCAGAAGTGTATAAAATAAGTAAGACCCCTTCTCCCATAAGTTAAATATTAATTCATGCACGTGAAAAGGGATACGCATTTAAAATTATTTTTAATAACTAATTACCTAATGCAAAGAAATGTTTTTTCTCTTTATTTCGGTGAAAACGGATATAAGTCTAATAATATCATTTCTAACTTAAACCATTTTTATGGACTAAGTGTTGTTGTATCGATAAACACCAACCAAATTGAAATGTTTTTGATTTATGTTAATTTTGATTAAAAAACACAAAAGAAAGTTTGTATTTTTCCGTTTAAAACAATCTAGATGGACTTGAAGCCAACTTTTGTGGTTTTTTTGGTGTCAGTTGAATCCTTTTGCACAAAGTAACTTCCTTATTTTTAGTGTTAGCTTAGATCTGTTTTCACCAAACGATAGAGCATTTTTTTCTGATCATTTCGGTATACTTAACTCATTTTCGACAAAATCGGACTTATACCCCTTTTCACTAGGGCCACAGAATTGTGGCGTGCCCAGAACGCTGGCAAACTCTCAGGACTATGTTACTAACATCGTAAACAACAACTTTTGTTTGTGACTTTAAAAATTTATCATAATTATTTTAATTCAAAAAGTAAAAAAATTAAATTGACCGTTCTAAATATTACGAAGTCTATGCGAAGCAAGCGATAGTACAATTAGCGGAGGGGAGCGAGGTCGGGCGGCAGGGTTGCTTGATGTGCTTGCGTCGAGTCATAAGACGTAAGTAGGTGTAACAAAATACAGAGTAGAAATGTGTTAGAAACAACAAAATCTTGAAGGTTTGTTTTTGGTAACTGAATACAGGAAGACCGCAGCAGGCAAATCGTCCCAATCCTTCGACGTACGCGGTGTAAACGACGAGGCGAAACGCTTAGTCCGGATCATAGAGGTCCTGGAACGCAAAGGGCAACTGAAGGTCACGAGTAGGTTTAACTCAGAAAAAGTCAGTCACGCCCTCTCGCTCCACCCTAGAGCGAAAGAAGTCAATTGATGAACTCCAAAAAACAAGCAAGTTGGTCTAAGTATAGGTGGATGCAACTTTCCATTCAACTAATAGAATTGGATCGTTGTACGTGGGAGGTAAGATCTTCAGCTATTCTTAGGCGAACACCGCTCAAATAGATTTATCTACTACATATATTGGTGCAATTGGAAAAAAGGGCTTATGTATAGTTTATTTCCGTTCCCGCTACTTTATTGACTGAGGGCAAACTTCTATCACTGAAGGTACAGTTTAAAAATAGGTTTTTCAATATACTTATTCGAAAACCCACTCCTATCACTACCGCTTTTAGGCACGCAATTTACTGTTTTCCGCACTACTCTGGAAAAGTGTGCGAGCTCGCACAATTTATCGTATCAGGCTCGGAGACGCGTAGCCTCCACTTGTCGCCGGTCAGACTCCGTTTATTTCTTCGTAAATGTATTGAAAAATGTCGTTTGATGCACGTGGAAATTTGTCACTGCAGCATTCGGCTTCATAACAGTCGCCTGTGGCATTCCGCCTCGATCGCAATGAAAAACTCTCCACTTGTATGAAAACTTATTTGAAATCCCGCTTCTACTCACATGCTATGTAGTGGTTTTCATACGAGTGCGGTAAAATACGGCTAGCCCCCGCCACCTGAAAAACTTATCGCCTGTGTCGATCAAATACTTTATACCGAAATAAATGTTCCTTAATATTTTTCCTTTTATATACCGATACAGTTTTTTTTCTCCAATGTTCCTAATAAAAACTGCCTCAGGAGGTACTAATAATAGACTTTCGCTGGCATATCAATTTATGAGTCGGTATCAAAAAACAGTTCGTAAGATAACGATATCCCTGAGGCGGTGTCCCATCCCTTACCTACGTTTTGACAATCCGATTGACGTCATTAGTGAAAAACTTTTGACATAGAGAATGGACTGAACATTTCCTGTTCGGAAGCCGTACTACTGAGTACCCATGCATCATGTTTCCATTGTGAAAAAGAGATAGTGCTATTTATCCTGTATTACTCCGTCTCTTTCTTACACCTATGATGGTTTAAAGACGGTCATGCGACCTGTAGCCCTAGCCAAGTTGATAATCTACAATCGTTAACGCTAGTAGAAAACTTCAAATGTACGGCAATGACGTCATCTCAACGCGTGTCCGAACAAAAGAATCGGAACCGTGGTCAACTTGAGGCGTTAGATGCAAGAAAAACGGTTGTAACTTGGCAAGGGGGGGCTGTAGTTTTTTCTTTAGATGGAGATTTGTCACTGCAGCACTCGGCTCCATAACACCTTCGCCTGTATGGCTCGGGTGAATTTCGCCTCGGTTGCAATGACAGACATTATCCATTATTTATCAAAATGTACTATTTCACGGCTATCTTTTTATACACACAGTAAGTGTGTAGTAACTAATTCAAATTTTCTTTAAAAGTTTTTTGCATTTTGCAAGTCAGTGTCAAATTGGCGGCCGTAATAAATATTTTTTTTCGGAATTGTAATCATCTCTCAGTTCATCTTACCCCTTTGAATGACTTTCAAAAAAAGACCTGTAAAATGCAAAAATCTATGGAAAGAATTCCGTGGGCTGTCTTTGAGCATACACACTTTAAGGCGGTTATCACACTGCCTCGCATCACGCAGCGTAGCGCGTGAAAACGCACCTACGCACGTACTTGCGGGAGTGCAGATCTGCAACATCATGCGGGTTTTTTTACGAACTCACGCGCGTAGGTGCATTTTATAAATTCACACAGGCACGCACTCGTTTTATACAAAATCAGGCATCGTACTATGAGACTCAGTGTGCGATACCTTGCGTGTCGCTCCGCACCCAGGCACGTGAGTGCGTTTCTCCACATGTAAGCGCGTGATCTGCATGAACGCGCGTGGATGCAGTTTCGGTTTGTTGGACTGTACGTGTTTTCTATACAAACGGAGATACTTACAAGCAACGTTAAGACACGCATTCACGCACTAGGCTGCGTGGTGCGTGGCAGGGTAATACTCGCCTAAGGGCCTGTGCACACCACGTTTTTTAAACAAGCAGTTGACGCGCGTTTTAGAACCGTGCGTCGATGGCGCGCTTTTATCCTTCTCATCATTTTCCGCAGGGTTTTTCCGAGTTTTCAGAGATTTTTTTAAAGACTTTGTTTTTTGCTTTTGCACGTTGGTTGGTGGCAGTGTCAAGTTTAAAAATATTAGGTTTAAAGGTCTACAAGCTGCGTTTGACTCGCTACAAACGCGCGTCAACGGCGCATTTAAAATACGTGGTGTGAACAGGCCCTAAAATATCTGTAGAAAATCATCCTCTAGGCTCACTTTATTTACTCAAAATCAATATCCAATTACATTCTCTCAACCCTCTAACAATGAAAACAATTTACGAAGGTGTAATGAATATTGTTTTTCACCAAAAAATCATTCACTCGCCCACGTACCTAGAGCAGGCAGACTTGGCACAAAAAAGATATGTACAGAAGACAATCTACATACAAAGCGCGTTCGAGCAACGCACACATAGACACCGGTCACGGACACGATATCTCGGCTCAATCGCCCGGTCGCACTCGTACAGGGCCCCAAGTCTGCTATTTTTATAAATTCGTCATTCCAACACGATCCCACTGTCATTTTGTTAAAAGTTTGTAATCTGCTAATTCATAATGATCGATCATTGATCGGTCACTGGTCTTTTAATAGAATTGTGGTAGAATGATAATTTCGAGCATATTAAAACCAATAACTGCACAATAACGTTCTAATGGTAAAACACTGATCAAATAAACTGTCAAAGTTTTAGCAGAATACCGCAAACGTCAAATATTCATTTGTCAATATGTACGAGATTACCATTCTATGTCACTTCTTTCAATGGAGTGTCAGTGGTTGACCATTGGAAAGTCATAATGACGCCATTATACCTATTAGTAGATTACCAAACTTGTCAAAATCGACAATTATGACATCAATGATAGACCATTCTGACACTTAAGGACGTATTCACCTATTTCGACAAATATCACGGTTTTTCGGGAACCATTATGATGCTCTAGGCATCATAATTATGAGTATATCTTGGTATCAAATAAAAGACAATATATTTATCTCCAGGATAGCATAAAAAAAATATTACGGTCTCATAAAAAAATTTCATATAATTACGATTTTACCAACGCACTAATACAAGAAAATTACGAAACACAGGGTCTGAGTAGGAACCCGTAACTTAAATCCAGTAAACATTTTTACTTTAAAAAACATAAAATAATACAGCTTATATAGTCTTCAACACCTATAGCTAATTATTTTGAACCTACATAAATAACTTTATGATTTATGACCAAAATAAAACCACTCTCAATATTTCTTCATACATTTTTCATTGAACGCGCGATGTCTAGCGTCAGTCCGCGCTCAGAAGCGCTTGTGAACGGATGTCCGTATCGCTCTCTTACAAAAAATAAATACGTCTAAAATGTGTGCCGACTTGTATACTGCGACTGCAAAGACGTGCTACTTTTTCGGACCGAAGTAAAAGTACAAATATCATACTTATTTTTAAAATTGTTATTATGGAGTAATAATGGACTCACTGAAACAGAATGAGTTTTATTCTAAAACAAAGACCAGAAATGGCCAACGGAACTTCATACTTACATAGATATCACAATGTAGATAGTTAAGCGACTATGACAATAAAAATAAATAAATGGTCCGTCATGGGTGTCGTTTTCATGGTTTTCGAGGGTGTTGAAACCGATAGTACTGTCAAAATATAAATCCAAGATGGCGGCTGCAAGAAATTATCAAATTTTTCATCATGGGTGTCGTTTTCATGGTTTTCAAGGGTGTTGAAACCGATAGTACTGTCAAAATGTAAATCCAAGATGGCGGTTGCAAGAAATTATTAACTTTTCCGTCATGGGTGTCGTTTTCATGGTTTTCGAGGGTGTTGAAACCGATAGTACTGTCAAAATATAAATCCAAGATGGCGGCTGCAAAAAAAAAATTTTTTCGTCATGGGTGTCGTTTTCATGGTTTTCGAGGGTGTTGAAACCGATAGTACTGTCAAAATATAAATCCAAGATGGCGGCTGCAAAAAATTACTAAATTTTTCGTCATGGGTGTCGTTTTCATGGTTTTCAAGGGTGTTGAAACCGATAGTATTGTCAAAACGTAAATCCAAGATGGCGGCTGCAAGTAATTATCAACTTTTTCGTCATGGGTGTCGTTTTCGTGGTTTTCGAGGGTGTTGAAACCGATGGTACTGTCAAAATATAAATCCAAGATGGCGGCTGCAAGAAATTATCAAATTTTTCGTCATGAGTGTCGTTTTCATGGTTTTTGAGGGTGTTGAAACCGATGGTACTGTCAAAATGTAAATCCAAGATGGCGGCTGCAAGAAATTATCAACTTTTTCGTCATGGGTGTCGTTTTCATGGTTTTCGAGGGTGTTGAAACCGATAGTACTGTCAAAATGTAAATCCAAGATGGCGGCTGCAAGAAATTGTTAACTTTTCCGTCATGGGTGTCGTTTTCATGGTTTTCGAGGGTGTTGAAACCGATAGTACTGTCAAAGTATAAATCCAAGATAGCGGCTGCAAGAAATTATTAACTTTTTCGTCATGGGTGTCGTTTTCGTGGTTTTCGAGGGTGTTAAAACCGATTGTACTGTCAAAATGTAAATCTAAGATGGCGGCTGCAATAAATTATCAACTTTTTCGATATGGGTGTCTTTTTCATGGTTTTCGAGGTTGTTGAAGCCGATAGTGCTGTCAACATGTAAATCTAAGATGGCGGCTGTCAGAAATTATCAACTTTTTCATCATGAGTGTCGTTTTCATGGTTTCGAAGATGTTGAAATAGTGCTGTCAAAATGTACATAAAATAGGATAGTATTTTTTAGTTATCTTGTATTGGCTAGACGGAAAAAATTCTCACGAAAAGTTGCAACGATACTTTTTGCTATAGTAAGCTATTGTAAGCCGTGCGGCGTGCGCATGTTTCTCTGTCTGTCTCTCTCTCTCTCTCTCTCTTATAGAAAGCAAGCCAGAACGGAACTTCGTTCCATCCGGGTGTCCCTTGACACCTCAGTAGTTTTTTTATATTGCTAAATATCTGACAGACAAATCGAAGCAAGTAATAGGAGCTGTACCCTATTCGCGGATTAGACATATAAAGAAAGTTTTTTTACTGTCAGTTCAACCGATTTCAACTTCTATTTCGTAGGCATAAGGATGGCATTAAAAGCAAAAAACTAATTACAATACCAACTATTTGCTGCAGCCACCATTTGTCATGCTACCAATGTAATGAAAGTCAAAATCGGTTGAACGGACAGTAGTAATAGGTTTTTTTTTTATATAATGTATAGGCTCGCGTTTGACCACAATCTCACCTGATGGTAAGCGATGATGTGGCCGACGATAGAGCACGCTTGCCTATATCTTCGAGTACCAAGATAAATTAGGACACTTTTCACTACATATTATAAAACAAAGTCCAACGCCGAGTCTGTCTGTCTGTCTGTTCGCAATAAACTCAAAATTTACTGCACCGATTTTCAAGCAGTTTTCACCACTCGATAGCGTGATTCTTGAGGAAGCTTTTAGTATATAATTTGTTAAGTTTTTGTATGTATTTTTGTGTACATTAACGTTATTTGTTGAAGATGTCGGGAAAAAATAAGCCGTCTGGGAGCTTTTAACGCAAACGCTGCCTAAACCCTTTGAGATATAACAAAATAATGTATCGTGGAATTGTGTATCTTATATAGGTCTACAGAAAAGTCCGCGGTGGTATATGTCTATCTCTTAAGGTTAACATAATATATCCATTTTACTACTTTTAAAAATTGGCATTCATGAAGCATTTATTGGAAAGCTATTTACATAATTACGGTATTAATTCTTATCAAAATAAGTTACTTCGCGTTCAAGACTATATCAGTATCTGTAAATTACTTTTTGAATCATTTAAATCGGACGTACTATTAGAAAGCTTTCATAAATTTAATAATTCTCAAAATTAAATTCACGAGTTCACGAGTTGCGCTCTTCAGTAGCTACGTATGACGCGGTCACTGATCCTCCCCCCGCGCTGTTTTGCCTACTGTTTCTTTAGCTAATAAGCCGACTGTGTTTTCTTTTGGAAGTTGTTGAAAAGTTATAATTGCAATTTTGTTTTGTGTTTGTTTTCTTAACTAACACAACACCAACAATGGTAGTATATGTGAATTAAGGTAGTAAGAACTACGCTGCTCACGCGTGTAAAATGGAGGTCCAAAATTTATGGGAAATAACATTAGGTTACGCCACGCGGGCGAAGCCGCGGGCAAAAGCTAGTGTATTTATAAATCAATTTTTCCTGTTACCATTTTGATATACAAGGAATTAAAGTTGCCACAATATCATGATATCAAATTAACGATGATTTATTCATCTCCCAGTTACATGCTTTAAAATTATTCAGTCCCATACAATCTTTTCACACAAATACAATACAGAAATTGGCTATGCTACAAAAAGGGTCTGGATAGTACACATAACTGCTAAATCCGTTGTATATTTTACCTTATATTTAAAAAAAAAAAACTTTTTCCAAAAAAGATATAACCGATTTCACTAGTCGGTGTTAAATAAGGAACAAACAATATCGAGAAACACCGACTTCCGAAATTAAAATTATTTTGATGGTTTTAGTGTTTTTTTTAGTGAAGTCGGTTATATTTTTTTTGGAAAAAGTTTTTTATTTCACACTTTTTAGTTGTAATACACTTATTTACAGCCAGAGTACCTTTTTCTCATGACAATTCCCATTAACTCAAACCCTGCTAGGATAAATTCATTGTTTTATTATGAAGCTTCCGTGTCTACCTTGCGGCTCCATCATCATCATCAGATCAGTTTGATAGTACCTTATAGCCAAAGTGCGGCCCATCTCATGATAATTCTAAATAGCCCAAACACGGGTAGGATACATTGATTAATTACGGAGCCCCGGTGCCTATCTTCTAGCTTCATCATCATTATCATCAGATCAGTTTGATAGTACCTTATTGCCAAAGTGCATCTCATGACAATTCTAATAAACCCAAACACGGCTAGGATACATTGATTAATTACGGCGTTCCGGTGCCTATCTTCCGGCTCGCATAACTATGTTCATTGTGATATCTGTGTGAGTATGAACTTCCACTGGCCATTTCTGGTCTTCTTCACCAGTTCCACTTCATCAAATGTAATTTTTTGAGTGCAATTGCTTAAGTCTTTGATGAAAATACCAAAAGAACTATACGGTTGCTTATGATATTTGAGGAGTTCCCTTGAATTCGCCAAGATTCCATCATCAGATCCCGACTTGGTGACTATGGGACCATTTGGGAAGTATACACTTTCCAACAAAAAAAGAATTTTTCAAATCGGTCGGCAAGCAACGAAGTTATGCGCGAACATACATAAAAAAAAAAACTACTGAGGTGTCAAGGGACACCCGGATGGAACGAAGTTCCGTTTTGGCTTGCTTTCTATAAGAGAGAGAGAGAGAGACAGACAGAGAAACATGCGCACGCCGCACGGCTTACAATAGCTTACTATAGCAAAAAGTATCGTTACAACTTTTCGTGAGAATTTTTTCCGTCTAGCCAATACAAGATAACTAAAAAATACTATCCCATTTTATGTACATTTTGACAGCACTATTTCAACATCATCGAAACCATGAAAACGACACTCATGACGAAAAAGTTGATAATTTCTGACAGCCGCCATCTTAGATTTACATTTTGACAGCACTATCGGCTTCAACAACCTCGAAAACCATGAAAAAGACACCCATATCGAAAAAGTTGATAATCTATTGCAGCCGCCATCTTAGATTTACATTTTCACAGTACAATCGGTTTCAACACCCTCGAAAACCACGAAAACGACACCCATGACCAAAAAGTTGATAATTTCTTGCAGCCGCCATCTTGGATTTACATTTTGACAATACTATCGGTTTCAACACCCTTGAAAACCATGAAAACGACACCCATGACGAAAAATTTGATAATTTCTTGCAGCCGCCATCTTAGATTTATATTTTGACAGTACTATCGGTTTCAACACCCTCGAAAACCATGAAAACGACACCCATGACGGAAAAGTTGATAATTTCTTGCAGCCGCCATCTTGGATTTCCATTAATAGATAAAGATTTAGTTTCCAAGCCAAAAACATTAAAAAAAAATAGTGAAGGAATATTAAAGAAGGAAAAAAAAGAAAAAAAAAGCAAAAAGTGTCGGTACAACTTTTCGTGAGAATTTTTTCCGTCTAGCCCCCTTTCACAACGCGCGATAAGGAACTTCGTTCCAAAAATCAAACATCCGAATTAAGAACCTCCTCCTTTTTTAGAAGTCGGTTAAAAATACATAAGTATTCATAGTTTTAACTGTATTTTACAATTAGATCGAATATTAAATTGGAAATACCTACTTGCTTCAGACATCGTACGAGTATTTATTGAGTTTGAAGATTTAATTCATGTCGGAGAGGGGTTGTGCGTTGTACCTAATTGTCTGATAAAATAAATCTCAAATACCCATTTGATTTTGTTAAATATAATATTTTTAAAGAAATAAGCCTGGGAAATAATCGTAGGTTTACAAAGAAATTGGTCGTTATTACCCGTAACGATATGGCAACTACTTATTTTTGCTATAAGAGTAGTACTCGAAACTGGATAAGCAGGCAATTACATATTGCCATATAGTAATACTGATACTAAAAATCAAACAAGCTTGACTCAATTAATACTTACTAAGAAAAATAAAATAATACCTCAAATATCAAGACATGTTCGGTTAAAGTATAAAATTGAGCGAACAATGGGCTCTATGTGTGCGTGCGCGTAAGGTCGATGTATTGCGACCAAGATACCTAAATTCGAGCGAGTGAATCTTGCTCACGCGTCCTTGACGTGTGTGCGATCGCTTAGCGTAGTTAAAAAAAGTGAAGTACATACATAAGATTGACTTCTGCAAGTACCTATCTATTATGTGGCTCATCAATAATAACCTGTAGTTACAGAAACTCTTTGTTTCTGAGTGCATTGTTGGCAAACTCACTGATGCGTTTATTCGACGTTCATTTTTGCAGCACGGTGAACAAGAATGGATGTGGAATAGCTGTTGCGTGTATCTTTTTGTGCGAATGTAAAAGTATTTTATGTTTTACATAAAAGCGTGTTTTTCTCTGTTTTACTGAGTTATGCCTTGATCATACATTTGAATCGCTTAGGACCAGTTTTTTTTTTTGTTAGCCATAAGTACTGTTTGAATTGAATTTACGTATAGTTTTGATGATGACTTATTTATTCTTAGTATGTGTTTTTTTTTCTCCTGTTTCTTATTTATCTATCTATCACATAACACCTTCCTATTATTTATCATTTACTACACACTAATTTATACCTACATATATTTATTTATCTCACACCTAACAACTGATTAACATTCGTAGACTCATAGCAAAGTTCAGTTGAAAACCAGCGTCAGGCAACTGCTACGTAGTGGCCTGGGCCTCAAGTCTGCTATTACAATAGTGTCAGAATGGTCTATCATTGATGTCATAATTGTCGATTTTGACAAGTTTGGTAATCTACTAATATAATGGCGTCATTATGACTTTCCAATGGCCAACCACTAACACTCCATTGAAAGAAGTGACATAGAATGGTAATCTCGTACATATTGACAAATGAATATTTGAAGTTTGCGGTAATCTGCTAAAACTTTGACAGTTTATTTGATCAGTGTTTTACCATTAGAACGTTATTGTGCAGTTATTGGTTTTAATATGCTCGAAATTATCATTCTACCACAATTCTATTACAAGACCAGTGGCCGATCAATGATCGATCATTATGAATTAGCAGATTACAAACTTTTAGCAAAATGACAATGGGATCGTGTTGGAATGACGAATTTATAAAAATAGCAGACTTAGGGCCCTGGCATGATGCTGAACTGGACCTATTTGGTGCAGCCGTGGGACATACAATGTAGATATATTTTAAGTTTAAGATCCCATACTATAATAAATTTTTATATCATTGTGTGTACCTGTGTGCCAAATAAACGTATTTTCTTTCTTTCTTTCTACTTTTATACATATCAAGTAAACGGGCGAGACAGTGCTCTCGGCCGAAAACTCAGTACGTGTAAACACAGCGCCGTGTGCTCGGCCGAGCAAAGCGGCGAAACAGTAGCTCGGCACCCGTTCTACGTACTAGGCCGAGTGCCCACCCTCCCGCTTCCCCGAACTGTCTCGCTCGCTCACTTGGCAGGTCTGAACGTGCACTGTCTCTCCACTCGGCCACATGATTGTCACTTTGTATATTTTTAAGCTATTGCATAGCTTCTATCGCGGGCCTTGAGCGTGGAGTCCGAATCCAGAAATTCCGTAACGAAAATAACCTAACACCCCCCACTCATTTGTTTTTTGAGCGTGGTAACCGATAAGAAAACAAATGAGTGAACAATCAATCAAAATTCAATTCAAAGTGTGAAAGTGTAACTTCAATTAATATCAAAGAAAAAAAAACAAAGGAAAAAAAATACTGCATAAATAAAATAAATAAATAATTATAATTGCATAAGTTGATAAAAATGCTATGCAATAGCTTTACCGCGGCAGTCCCCGAGTGCCACACGTCTTTTTTTTTTAAAAACCTTTTTACGATCCATCGTGTCCGAATTGTAGTCTCAATTGACTGTCAGTCTAAGCTGACTGTGCCAATAATAAAACATGTGTGAATAGCTACTCGCTTACATCACTGTCTTGGCCAAAAACCATTTTACTGTCTCGCCTTTTTTACTCGGTTTGTGTGATCGAGGCATTAGTGACAATGACTGTATCAATAATTTTTTGCTGATAAGTCGCCATTTTGTACAAAAGTCTGTTGCTAATATAGTGCGTTTCACGTAAGAAGTTCTTTCGCCGTAATGTTGGCAATACGGAAAAACTGTGTTGCTATATTTTTATGCAATGAAATTGCGATTAATCGATATTTCATTACTTTTAACAATTGCCTTTTTATTTATTTTTTTTTCTTTTGGAAACTGTAAAAACTATTTTTGAGTAAAGTATACGACGCTCCATTAACACTTTTCTTTTAGACCTGCTTATTTTAAATAAAATCCCATTCCCCTCATAATTCTCCCAGTAGTGCGACTACCGTTAAAATTGATTTCATTTCCCATTTCGTGCAACAACTTTGCTAGAGTAAGTATAGGCAACTATTTTCTGTTTTCATTTATTTTTTCTCTAGACAGACAGGGGAGCCAACATTACGACGACGAAGGGAGTTCTTACGTGAAGCACTATACAGAGATAGTCTGTCTAAAAAATCAAACGACTTGGGTAATCATTAGGGTGAAATGAAATCTGATGTAGTCGACACTGGTTCAATAAATCAAGGTTGATAAGAGATCTTGATCATTGTTTACTAATAGAAGAACCTCTTAAAAAGTATCGAATATAAGTATTTTTTAAATGATTAAATATTGATATATGAGCTTCGACCGCGTACATAAAATATATGTCTATGCCTATGTCACTCAGGAATAAAGCAGCTTTCTATCGGTGAAAAAAATTTAGCAATCGGACTAGTACTTCCAGAGATTACATCCTACAAATAAAAAAACAAACTTTACCTCTTTATTATATTAGTGTAGATGAATAAAAATACATTAATAGGTACGAGTACTTCCACGCTTTACGTACCTACGACCTCAAGCTTTATAAAGGAATCCTAACTACTGGGCCAAATAACAAAATAAAATTACCAAAGACGACTCCACAGACCACAGTCCCTTCAGTCACGGTTGTCTGAACTCGATACCTGGCGCGCGAGGGAAGCCGTCTGCTCCAACACAAAGAGTTTGCTTGACGGAGACGAGCTGAGATCGCGTGAGCAATAAAATGAGTTTACAACGAAAGGTTCTTTTTAGGGTTCCGTACCTTAAAAAGAAAAAACGGATCCCTTATAGGATCACTTTGTTGTCCGTCCGTCTGTCTAACTGGCTGTCAAGACCTTTTATCTCGGGAACGCGTGAAGATATCGAGTTGAAATTAAAACCATATACCTACTCAGGTCTGCGGTTCCTTAAAGCTGTGAAAAAATCAAACTCCTAAATTAACGAATAAAAAAGATATGACCGTTAATGTCGCAAAAACCGTATATTTCGAAACTCTTAAAGAAATCAAAATTCATAGGGTACTTCCCGTTGACCCAGAATCCTGAAATTTGGCATAAAGCAAGGTCTTATAACACAGGTATAGGAGTAAATCTGAAAACAGTAAATGTGTTGTAACCTATGTCACAAAAAAAAATACTTTTTGCATTTCGGAATAATGTTCGAGACTCCATTCGGAAATAATAATTGTAGTTTTCAATACACTTGCTCAGAAAGTGACTCTTATTGCACTTGACTTAGGTACATAATGGCCCTAGTTACCAAACTGTGACATTTTGATTACCATTACGCACAAGTGCTATAATGTAGTTAAAACCTTCTTGTTCAGCCACTCCCCCGCCATAATTTTAATACATTATCGTATCAGGCTGGGCGCAGGTCGTCCCCCACGAGTCGCCGGTCAACCTCCGTTTATTAATTTCAGTATGTAAAGTTAAAGGGTAAATAAAAAAAAATATGGGCGCGCATATGAAAACAGATTTTTACCGTCACAAAAGTATACTAGTTTTACAGTTATTTTCTTCACCAATGTATTGAAAAACGTCGTATCATACACGTGAGTAATTAGTGATAACCGTTCTCGGCTCTCTTAAGACCCTCGCCATGGCTCGGGTCTTAAAACCGCCTCGACGGTAATCACTAACATTACACACTTATATCATAATGTACTATTGTACGGAACCCTCAGGGCGTGAGTTCGACTGGCACTTGCTCAGTTTTTTTTTGTGGTGAGGGAATAGTATGTTTTGATACAAGTTGAGAAAGTTTGTCTTTGCAACCGAGGCGAAATTCACCCGAAACGTGTATGCGAAGATGTTATAAGTATATAGGTACCTACATATAGGAGCAGAGTGCTGCAGTGACAATTCTCCACGTGTATCAAGCGCCGTTTTTCAATACACCTACGAAGAAATACCTTCTCTGAAAATTACGATGCGTTTTTATTTATTTTGTACTGAAGAATTTTTTTTTAAATTTCCATATATTTTAGTTTTGATTTAGATGGCAGCAGGCTATCACAAGTATTTTTTACCTCAATCGGAATATCGCGGCGTAGTATCTAAAGAATTCTCTTCAAATCTTGAATTCGACATTTTTTCACAAAAAACACGAATTAATATGTTAATAAATATATACCTAATATATTATTTCCGCCTCAACCTTTGCTTGCAGGTTGAAGAAAAAGCAAAGGTATCAAACCATTATAAGTACATCCTAAATTCCTAATATTAAAAATAGAAACTCAAATATTTTTGAATTTAGAACGCAGATAAATTGTTAATTTGTTGGTTAATAACAAATTATTGCGTAGATACTTAAATAACCATATTTTAAATGTATGATATTCTGCTCATAAACACAATAGTCCTACCTTAGTAGTCTAACTTAGTAGTCCTAAGTTGAGCTTTTCGAATACTGACAAATGCTTACACTGATTGGACAGGTCCACTCAAATCTGTATGGTTCTTTCTTCAAAAGACCATCTCAGACAAATCTGCATGGTTCTCATGTGATTTGACCATTACATATTTACTGTATGGACTTTAAAAGAGACCTTGACCCCTGAGTTTGTTTCGGTGTTTCTTCTCAGGGTAGTCAGATAGGAAACACCGGCCTCATCTAGCATAAAATGACGAAAAAAAAAATTGACGTGTAAAAGTGTTTTTTAAACCTATTTACAAAATAAATATCATTTATCATTTATCAATAATATCAGATTCTCGGTCAAAATTTGTATGGCATACAAAAGTACCCAGTAGATTTTTCCAAACAATTTTGAATTTAGAATCCTCGTATTAAAGATGTTCCAATAGTAAGTTGATGAAATTACTTATATTTGTCAATTATAGCTTTAGAATCGTGTCGCAGGACTCGCAGGAGGGGGGGGGGCATTTGGGGGGAAGGCGGGGTTTGACCCCTCCCCCCTGGCACCACTCTCATGAAATGGTAACCCACCGTTTCCGGGAAAAACGATCTTTTGCAACCTAACCTCTAAACCTAAACTCAAAAGTTGCTTAAAAGGCGTGGTCGACGGCGCCCCGTTGCGCGGAGTTCTGCTTCTGAGTGGTTTAAAAAAAAAAACTTCTAACCTAACCTGTTCGAGTCGGGGTGCCTCCAAGTCTTCATATACACCGTTAAATTTTAATCGTTTTAATCCCGTGGAGGGTCGATCCGATATATGAAACACTATCGATTTGTAAAGATAAAATTAAAAAATATTGTACCTTTTTTTCCGGGTTTTATTTTTTTCGGGTTCAATGCCCACCCAGCGCTGATTTTCAGCTGGCACCCCGCAGTGAATGCATGGATGATGTTAAATAAATAATTATACTTAAACAAATAAATATATTTATGTAACCTACTTATATAAATATAACCCATACTTAAAATAAAATTGCAATAACTTAAAGATAAGTAGATATTAATTAAATAATATTGTGACTTATTTGTTCAACATTTTCTTTAAAATACTTTATTTTTAAAAGATTACAATTAATTTCGAAATTTTGAAAGAAACCTACATAGAATCATAGGTACGACGACTCAGGTTTTACAAACTTTTTATTTTATTTTTACTTTCCTTGTCCATTCGAAGTCCATCCGATGGATGCGAGACGCACAGGACCGCTCATTGTGGCGACACTTGGGGGAGGCCTATGTCCAACAGTGAACGTCTTTCGGCTGAAATGATGATGATGATGACTCGGAAATTAAGTCTGAAGTTGCCTGAAGAACGGGTTGAAAGTAATATTTTTCATCCCTTGGGAAAATCGCTTTCAACTGACAGCTATCAAACTATTTAAAAAAAAACAGGCAAGTGCGAGTCGGACTGGCACACTGAGGGTTCCGTGAATTTTCGAATTGAGTTCCGAAGATTTTTCCGCACCGCAAAAATTTTTTTTTTGCGACGTAGGTAACTACAGTTTTCAGATTTTTTCCTATATTTATACTACGAGAACTCGCTTCATACCAAATTTCAAGATTCTAGGTCAACGGGGAGTATCCTATGAATTTTGGTTCCCTTGAGAATGTCGAAATATACGTTTTTTGCGACATAAAGGCCGTATCTTTTTTTTTCGTTAACTCAGAAGTTTGATTTTTTCACAGCTTCAAGGGCCCGCAGACTTAGTATATGGTTTAAACAAGTCGATATCTCCACGCGTTCCCGAGATAAAGGGTCTTGACATACAGACAGATCAGACAGATGGACGGACGGATAACAAAGGGATCTGAATAAGGGTTTCGCTTTTTCCTTTTGAGGTACCCTAAAAAGTAGTTCTATTTTCACATTTCTATTGAACCATGATTGACCCTATTTTCTATACAGCCACTCAATTACAGCGCGATTGAAATACCTAACATACATGCGCAGAGTATTTGGAAATCACAGACACAATAGAAAGACAATAGGTGCGCGAACGCCGGCGTTCGCTTGGGGTTTAATTGAATTAAGGGCCAAGCGCCCGAAAAGTGCCATAAAACAGTGATTTTCTGAGGCCTACTCCTCCGTAACGGCTAGGTCAATTGGTTTGAAAAAAATATATGTTTATTATAGATTCATGAACAATAATATCAACATTTGATTTTTTTGTGCAATTAATACTTTTGTCAAAAAAAAATATTTAGCAATTTCGCAACTTTTCCCTACTCTTTCGAAACGAATTGGACCTTTAGAAACATTTTTACACATAAAAATTGGTGGTTAAATATTCTTCAAAGTGAACATTGCATATGTAAATCAATCAATATCTCGCAGAGAAAATGGATTTAAAGTGCTTTCCGGGCGCTGCTGGCCGCAAATAAATGCACAGATTTGCGTACTGCCGCCTAGGCGAGTGCGAGAGTTGCGTTCACATAATTTCGGTCAGATGGTTCAAGGGACTATACGCCTTAAAGAATATTTTTTCTATATGACTTTATTATAATTTCCTTTCACCTATTTCTGTAAAATAACATAGATTTGCGATTTTTTTTTTAAATATTTTTCAATGATGAAAATGAAAAATAATGGCTGAATAGCCGGCCGGCCAAAGAAAAAAAAAACAAATTTTATTTTGATTTTTTTTCTTGATTCTGGCGGGAACTTCAAAAAAGAGCGCGCGGAAAAAAAATCTCAAATTCTTTTTTAATTAAAAACTTGCATTTTTTACTTAAAAACTTAATAAAATAACAGTGCTAGGTGTGCTATATAAATGGTGGGAAACGAGGGGGGCGGGGACAACCCCCCTACCCCAAAACGTCTTCGGTCTGAGGCCGGAGACGGAGGAAAGAACATGGACTTGGATGGCGGCGGCGGTGAGCTTGATTTACCGTACATTAAACCAGATTACAAAAGACTATACCCGGAAAATGCTAATTACGTAGACTTCAAAGTCTTCATTGAAGCTACTAATAATAAGGATAGAATAGGCAATAAGAGCCCTATCTACCTCAACCATATATTTTCTAGCGAAATAAAAGGTGTGACGGCTATACAGAGAATTAATGCAAATAAACTAGCAGTAATATTCAAACAATTTAATACGGCCAATAACTTTATTAATAACAGCGCTTTTCTTAACAAACATGGCTTGAAAGCATTTATTCCGGCTGCGCAAATAGAAAAAACAGGCATAATTAGATATGTACCAGCAAACATTTCCAACAAAGAACTTTACACTAAACTATCATCAATTTATGAAATAATAGCAGTAAGAAGATTTACAAAGAAAGTAGGACAAGAGCGGGTACCACTACAAACAGTTAGCATTACTTTTCTATCAAATATACTTCCAGACAATGTACAATATGATTTGTTTTCATACCGAGTTTTTGAATATGTCGCCCCATTACAGCAATGTTTCCGCTGCTTTAAATTTAACCACTCTGCTAGGATATGTAATGGCAAACAAAGATGTTCCATTTGTGGAGGTGAGCATTTATATAAAGAATGTGATAGACCAACAGAGATCTGCTGTTGCAACTGCAGCGGGCCTCATCTGGCAATATCTAGATTATGTCCAATTAAGATGAATAAAATTTTAGAAAAGAAAAATAAAATTACATATGCAAGTGCTACAACAACAAAACAAAACATGAATGAAAATACTCAATTTCCACCTCTACCACCTCCAAAAATGAAACCAATGGACACTGTAAATAAATTAGTAAATAAGTCTGTACATAAATCTGTAAATAAACCTATATCTGTAAACAATTCTGTACAAAGTGTAAATAAATCTAAAGATGTCCCTCCTAAGAGTGACATCAAATCCCAAATAGTTGCCAACAATGATGTACTTATGGCCCTGGTACAGACATTGGTGGAACTGGGAAATAAGGGAGATAATACGCCTACCACCGTAAATAGTATTAAAGAAATACTTCTTAAAAATCTAAAATAATGGATCCAAGACACACACTGTCTAAGCTTCGTATTGCTCAGTATAATATTCAAAGTGCTAATAGTAAAAAACCCTTATTGATTCAATTCTTACAAAAACAAAACATTGACATTTGCTTACTTAACGAAACATGGTTTAAAGACAATAGTTTTAGAATACCTGGCTATAATATTTATAATAAAAATTCTAATAATACTCATAATGGTGTAGCAATATTGATTAAACCATATTTAAAATACAAAGTTTTAAACACTAGATTTTATGAAGACATTCAAACTGTTGCTTTGTCCTTATCTACTGTACATGGTAGCTTGACTATTCTTTGTGTATACTGCCCTCCTAGTGGACATATACGGATCAATAGACTACGTAATGTAATTAATGATCTTCCAAAGCCTATTTTTGTCAGTGGTGACTTTAATGCACACCACATTGCATTTGGATGCCTATCCACTAAGAGCAGAGGTCAAGATTTATTTAATATCATAGATGACTTGGATCTATGTATTTTAAATGACGGTAGGTTTACAACTGTTAACAACCCGAGACGAAATCCGTCTGCAATTGATGTTAGCTTTATTAGTGCTAATCTCGCATCAATATGCGAGTGGTCTGTGCATGACGACGCTATGGGCAGCTATCACTACCCAACAATAACAGAAATTTCACTACAAATAGATAAATATCATATTAATCCTCCTGTTGATAGGTTTATATATAAAAAAGCAGACTGGGAAAAGTATAAAACTATTTCCAAAACAATATTTAATGATTTAGTCCTAAAATTGTATGATCCTATTTCAACCTACAATGATTTTTGTTCTCGATTGAATACTTTAAAAGATATGACGATTCCTAAATTTAATAAACCAAATGATTTCAAAAGCAGACCTCCAGCTCCTTGGTGGAATGACATTTGTGAAAAAAGTGTAATTGCCTCTTACAATGCATTGAAACTTTATAGAAGGGAACCTACCATGGAGAACTATTTAGCATATAAAAGAAAAGATGCACTTAAAAAAAGAACCATATCGGAACAAAAAAGAATAGGTTGGGATAACATATGTAACACTTTTAATAGAACTACTCCTATAAGTAAGATTTGGAATCTTCTTAAAATGTTCAAAGGTATAAGAGTTGGCAATAAATCATATAAAGATGAGTTTATTTCTCAATTTCTAGATAAATTGTCCGACAATAGCAATTTAATTGACATTAATAGTTTTGGCAATATTTTCGAATTAAATAATGATAATCTAAATTCTAAATTTTTGCTAGATCCTTTTACATGGTCCGAATTTAAAATGAGCTTGTTATCCCTGAAAGACACAACACCTGGTTTAGATGATTTCCCCTATAGTATTATCAAAAATTTAGATGAGTCTGCACAAAAAATATTTCTTAATATCCTTAATTTACTTTGGCATTGTAAATGTATTCCACAATCATGGAAAACACAATGTGTCATTCCGATTCTCAAACCAGATAAACCTTCAGAGCTTGCCGGCTCTTATAGACCAATATCACTGTCTTCATGTCTAGGTAAATTATTTGAAAACATGATTAAAAATCGTTTGGATTGGTATATAGAATCTAATGGCATCATTCCACATGTACAATATGGATTTCGTCGTGGGCGAAGTTGTGCAGACAGCTTCACTTCCTTAATTTCAGACCTGAAACATGCAAAGGAAAGAAAGTTACACACTGTTTGTGTATTTTTAGATGTTCAAGGTGCTTTTGACAGTCTAGATCCGGCTATACTTGCACAAGTTATGTCTAGGTTAGGTGTACCTGGTCAACTATGTAAATGGATATATAATTTTTTAAATAAAAGAACACTCTACGTAAGACACAATAATGCATTACATGGTCCAAAATGTGCATCTAAGGGTACAATGCAGGGTGCTACACTATCTCCTTTGCTATACAACATATACACAAGTGAGATTTGTAAATTTGTAAATAGTGATGTAGATATTTTGCAGTTTGCAGATGATATTGTTTTGTACAGTAGTAATTATAATGTAGAAATTGCAATTGAAAATATTAATAGAGCCTTGTCTCAACTATTTCATTATTATAATGATGTGCTACATTTATCAATTAATCCTTCAAAAAGCAGTGCGATGATATTTGGAAATGAAAACACAAACTTAAATGTAGTATACAATGGAGAATCTATAAAACTAGTAAATTCAAAGAAATTTTTAGGTATTGTCATAGATAAGAAATTAACTTTTGAGGAACATATTAAATACATATCAAAGAATGCTCTAAAAGGTATAAACGTAATTAAATGCCTTGCAGGCGTCTCATGGGGAGCAGACCCAAAAATATTATCAATTTTGTATAAAAGTATTGTTAGAAGCCATTTTGATTATAGTTCTCTAGTTTATATAAATAGTAGTCATGTAAATAAATTGGATCTATTGCAGAACAGGGCTTTGAGAACAATTTCTGGTGCAATGTGCTCTACTCCCATAAGGGCCATGGAAGTGGAGACTAAAATTATGCCCCTAGCTTTGAGACGTATTTTACTTGCAAAGAGATTCTGTCTTAAATTAATTGCTGCTAATAATAGAAAAATAATAAATAAAATTGCACCTTCTGTAAATAGAACTCCTGGGCCTCTAACAACAGGAGAGGAACTCTTGAATGGCAAATCCCCAACATTATCCAAAATATTATTAGAAACAGAAGATAGTTTAACTGGTATTAGAAAACAGTGCCCATGGCCATGTTACTCCTTCTCTTACCAATGTATTTCACATCCTGTAAAGATATTGCAAAATCCCATAAATAATAATTTAGATATGTTGCAATTTTTGGAGGATAATCAGAATTATTATGTTATTTACACTGATGGCAGTAAGGGGAGTGATTATGTACATGCTGCTATATATGATCCACTTGGAAAAGTTTCTCGAAGCTTTGTTCTGCATAATTTAAGTACTATATTCACAGCAGAGGCATATGCGGTTTATCAGGCATTATTACATATTCGCCAAATTAGCCATTGTAAATATTTTTTGATAGTATCGGATTCACTGAGTTTGATAAATGCGTTAACTAACCTTACAGTTTCATTTAAGTCAAATTATATTCTGTATTTTATCAAGGAAATAGTTCATCAATTTTACCTTAAGCACATCAAAATTGCTTTCCTGTGGGTTCCTTCTCACCGGGGTATTTCTGGTAATGAAGCAGTTGATAAAATCGCATATGAAGGTAATAATGCTGTTGATGTTAGAAATGCAATGGACATTCCTATGACTGATTTCCTGCAATGTATCAATGAAAAAATATGTAAATTATGGTTAGAAATGTGGAAGAAAGACCAAGACATAAAAGGAAAGTGGTATGGCAATATTCAAGAAGCATTACCTGATAAACCGTGGTACAATAATTTAAAGGAAGCCAGCCGAGACTTTATCACTACGATTAATAGATTGCGCTTTGGCCATAATACTGCACCGTCACACCTTGCTAGACTTGGCATTATTGCAAGTAGCAGATGCCCCTATTGTGAATCCGAAGAAGGGACCGTTGAGCATCTTATTTTTGATTGTCAAAACTTTTTACTTGACAGATTAGTGTTGGCTAGTGAACTCAGTGATGTGAACATTAAGTGTGATTATTCTGCCCGCCCGCCGCCAATTAGACACCTTTTAAAAGACCAAAACACTTTCAAACCGCTCTATAAATATATTAAAAACACAATTAAATCTTTATAAAAAGTGATGTGATACATAGTGCAGTCTTTTGAAAAATAAAATAAGAATTGACTTAAAGGTCAAAGTGACCAGGTCATAAAAATACAAAAAAAAAAAAAAAAAAAAAAAATATTTTTCTTTGGCTGGCCAGCTTGGCGGGTAAGAGTACTTTACATATAAGTTCCATCTGTTGTTCCACCAGATTCGGATATGGATGAGAATAGGCTAAAGCAGTAATGGAAAACCCGATATCTGTGAGAAAACCTTTTACTGCCTAAATCATAAGAAAGATAGGTAACCAAAATCACACGACGACTCAGGTTTATATTTTTAATCACCATGTTTTCTACTGAAAAGCAGTGTTTACCTCGGGGCTAAATAAGTTACTTTCAACCCTAGGGTAGGTGCAATGTACTATTAAAGCATTTTACACATGCAATTTTTGACTTGTGCTCTTGTTCTACTAAAGGTTATGTTTTGATTAGTTTAATAATCATGTTGTGAAGTGGAGGTGGGTTTTTTTTTTAGTGGGAAAAAATCATGCATTGACATCCCCCGCCCTTGGGCGGAGCGGGAGATAGTGTCAGACTCTTACTGACTAAAAGACCCACCCCGTTCCTTCTAGCCTTCATACCGGGGCTCGAGCGCCCTTTCGGATAACCCTGGCCCCAGTAGGCTTCGACCCGGCTGGGTCCCTGCTGTTGCTGACAACTCCTTGAGGCGCGCGGGCACAGTGCGCGCCGTCGACGTCTTGGGCTTGGTCCGGACAGTTACCGGACGGCCGGACAGTGAGCTACCCATTGCTCACTGTCCGCAAGCCCGCGCCTACGTTGGCCGGAAATCGGGATCAGAATCCCGGCGGCGGTGGCGGCGATAACGCCGTTGCCTGATGCGTTCGGCCTCCTCCTTTGCGAGCATTACTGCTTCGCAGAAGTCGGCGACCGCCTGCCACTCCTCCTCGCTCCGGACCATGGCCTCAACCAAGGCCCGGCGCGAGAGGTCTCCGCCGCCGAAAGTGGAGGTGGGTGTTCATTTCAAAGTAGGTATTGTTTTGTCAGTGGACGAGAAAATGTTACTAGGAATAAAAAATATAAAACGATTGCTTTATGTATTACATCAATTTATTAAAATAACTGCTAAATCAGTGTCATAATCTAATCATATGGAACAATCCATACATAAGAATATCTTAAAACTTACGTGACTAACCTTATAGTATAACTAATAGATTTACCTATTGAAAACTCTATCATTGAACCCTTAGGAAAGTACATTTACAGTAACAAGATGACTACGATTTGAAGTAAAATCATGGTGACATCAAAAACAATGAAATTAAGTATTGTTACAGAAAAAAAACAATAAAAATACATATTTTCATTAATTTTAGACATGGTTCAAAGTTAAATTTGAATGAAGAAAGGTAAGAACGCGCCAACGATGCAAAATGTACCTATTTTGGAATGTCAAATTAGTCTAACCTCTGTGTAATATTGAATAATTTTGCTTTCAAAGTACAGTTTTAGTTGAAACATAATAGCTGTTTGGCAAAGAATTCATAGAATATGGGGTAGCAGTAATATACCTACTTATCGTATTTCATTTAAATCCGGATTTTAATATTAAATCCTTTGGTTACTACATGCTTTCGATCCAACCATTCTGGACGCAAGCTAGATATGAAAAAATATACAACGTCAACTTATTTCAGTACAAAATAATTGTTTTAACGTAAGGCATTTCGACACGACATACAGACACCAAATTTAGATCAAGATCTAGGATTAAGATCTAGGTCTAAGCCATTTCCAAACAATACTAAGTAGAAAACGCGAATAATACGTGTCCCACAATATACCTAACCGGTATTTCTTTTCCCGGTTTTCTTGATCCCTATCTCTTCTAATGTAACATAATACCAGAAGCTTTACAATATTATCTTATTGCTTCACAAGACTTGTGTTTGATCTCATTTTAATATGTCGAACTGCGTAGTCTCAAGCCATTCAGCTCCTAATAAAGTTGACAGATGTTAATACAACATTAAGACCTTATGATTTATTGTACGTCTGTCACAACGCTTGAGCTAGAGCGGTAGGAAGTACTGTTATTACTATGGGAGGACTACAGATCTTATCCTAACACGTTAAAATGAATTTAGAACATTTGGTAATCAGATTTATTTAGCAAAAATGCACATGTCAGTTACTCTTATCTATTTTTGCTTGTTCAACTTGGCCACGAGCACGCGAAGCTCCCATGGCACGCATTTCGTGAGCTCGGCAAGGTCGTGACCAGGCGTGAAGTCTTCAATGGTATCACTTGTGGTTGATCGTTGTGTCAAGTGTTGCGTCTGTCCTTGCTGCGGTGCGTGGTGCGGCGCGGAGTGTGGGCGGCGCGGAGTGTGGGCGGCGCGGCTAGTGGCGCGCGTCGCGGCGGTGCTCGCGCTCGCGCTCGCGCTCGGGCGGCGGCGGCTCGCGCTCGCGGCGCTCGCGGTAGCGCTCGTCGTAGTAGGGTGCGGCGGCCGAGCGGCTCTTGGCGCCGCTGGCGTCGCCGCCGCCGGCCTCGGCCACGGGCTCCACGGGCGACTTGCGCGGCCTGGTGGTAGAGCTGGTGGTAAGTAAGGCACGTTTTATGTCCAACCTAGTATTATTCACATAATGATAGTTTTTAATAAGATTAAATACAAGTTCGACTCAATCTTAATAGCGACTCGCAACACTTGGCAAGTCACTGTACAATAAAAAATTTGTGTATGAGTACCGCGCAACAAGTAGCGAACTTTACAGCCACCATTAAATTTGAATCGAACTGTAACTATGTATACAAGGAGCCAGATAAACTTAAAATAAATTACATTGACCTTTTCCTAATATCTCCAATATATCGAAGGTAAAACCATCAATGAACTCTTTTTCAGAAAAGGTAAAAACCATGATAGATGTCAATTCAAGACAGCTTTATGTCTTTAATTCCGTTTTTTAAATAAAGAATGTCAATAAATTGTAGGAGGGTCAATGACCATTATTCCACGTTTATTTGGCGCCTACCTTAGTAGCAATCTTTTCACACCAGTAAGAAAAAAAAAGAATTTTAAATACACAATTACCAAGCATAGAAATAAATAGGTTCTAAATGCAACATTATCTATTATACTATACACACAAGCTATTAGCTATACAAAAAAGATGGTAGCTCACCTCTCCTCACGACTGTGTCCCCTATTGTAGTGATCAGCACGTTCCCTGTCTCTAGAGCGAGACCTGTCGCGTTCACGCTCACGATAATCCCTGTAATACCTGAAACAAAGACAATAACACCATTAATACCGCCTACTTTCGTAAAGTCGGAGCTCTCAAGTCTAGGGATACAAAATCACACCAAAATAAGTTGCATACCAAAGCTCGACAAGCATATACACGACGCAACTTTGTCAATGCAGGTATAAAATACAGTGAGTCTTCTACCATCGCTATTAGATACGAGGAAAATCAAGGTCAAAGGAACTCGAAAATATAAACTAAAGCGAAGAACATCGAATGTATCAGCCAGACAAAATAAACCTAGGATACTGTTCACGCCACTGGCTCTGGCCAGAGTGAGGAGCTAGCGTACACGCGGGCGGGAATAAGGCGGGCGCAAAGCATCAGTCGTTGAAACCGCAGCTTGCGTATAGTATGCGGAACAGGTTGGGTCGAGCAAACCTCCATTAAAAAGGGGAAATTCTCCGACTAGCCGAGTGTCGTATTCGGTCAGGGTAACTGCCCCATAGATATTGTGAGGCGGATATATATTTTCAAATTGTAGATGTAGAAATGCAGCAGCATAGACATACACGTACATACTGCATAAACTGCCGCTTGCGTCCCGGAATAATCTTGAATTGTTTCACCCTGAGGAAATACGTCTAGCCTCTACTAGTCTATTCAACAAAGTTACAGGCACAATACTGTGTCAGGTTGTGTCATGCCGGGGTATAAAACAATCAAACGAACAGGTCTACATCATATCACAAAGACTTGATGCCAATCAACTGCGTCAGACGACGCCTAGACACGACACAACATATGTGAAGCAGGCTTAACTCGCGCTGATCTGTGGCGCCTGTAAGCGCCCGCCCTAACCCCCTTGCCTCACTCTAACCTCGTGCCATAAGGTAAACGTGCGTGATGATAGCGAACGTGTAGGAATGCGCGACACTTACGCATCGCGGTCACGTTCACGATCGCGTTCTCTCGAACGTTCCCTGTACCTGCAAGCAAGGGCATAGCGTCAGTAATACTTTAGCGGAATCATGCAACGTTACCCTGTCGTCGTATAGTTGCCAGCAGGATACAGGACTCTCCTAAATCGTATTACCTAGTTACCCTTCTTGCGTTCATACATTACTTCGTTTACCACATTAGCATTCTTCTTGGAAGGTACGAGATAGTCATTCTGTAATTCAGTCTTTCAGTCAGTTTGTCTGTCAGTCATTAGAATGTACTGTGTATTTGTACTATATTTATTAAAAGTGAAGTATTTACTAAGCCAAATTGCTAATTTAAAACATGAATGTGTCAAAAAGACTAGCAATACACCTCGGGCCTAAACACAAATTAAAATGACAGTCGAGTGAACAAGAAAGAGGGATGGAACTATACACCCTATTTATATAGCTCCATCCACTTAACAGGTCAAGGTCGTCAAATGATCAAGATAAGAGCTTGTGGCCTACCACATCAGGCCTACCACTTCTGATGTGAGAAGTGAATTGCTGATGATTATCTGATAGGGTGAAGCTTAACTGTGGTTGATCTATGATATCGCGACATAAATGTTTTAATATTTTATAAAAAAAAATTATAAATTTTATAACATAAAAACTTTTCTATAATCATTATGTTGTTGTTTGTTGATTATGATGTTACTAACATTAGTCTATACTACCGATATGAAAACGTTGCCGTGACAATCAACGGGACTGCGAACGCTCGCGACGCCGCTGCGTGTGGTGCTCGTTACACAACAAGCACATCCTCACCTGTCTCTGTCCTCCCTGTCGCGAGAGCGGTCGCGGTAGCGGGACTGCGAGCGCTCTCGGCGCCGTGGTGTGCGGTTAGCGACACAACAAGCACATCCTCACCTGTCTCTGTCCTCCGTGTCGCGAGAGCGGTCGCGGTAGCGGGACTGCGAGCGCTCTCGGCGCCGTGGTGTGCGGTTAGCTACACAACAAGCACATCCTCACCTGTCTCTGTCCTCCGTGTCGCGAGAGCGGTCGCGGTAGCGGGACTGCGAGCGCTCGCGGCGCCGCGGCGTGCGGTGGTCACTAGACAACAAGCACATCCTCACCTGTCTCTGTCCTCCCTGTCGCGAGAGCGGTCGCGGTAGCGGGACTGCGAGCGCTCGCGGCGCCGCGGCGTGCGGTGGTCACTACACAACAAGCACATCCTCACCTGTCTCTGTCCTCCCTGTCGCGAGAGCGGTCGCGGTAGCGGGACTGCGAGCGCTCTCGGCGCCGTAGTGTGCGGTGGTCGCTACACAACAAGCACATCCTCACCTGTCTCTGTCCTCCCTGTCGCTAGAGCGGTCGCGGTAGCGGGACTGCGAGAGCTCGCGGCGCCGCGGCGTGCGGTGGTCACTACACAACAAGCACATCCTCACCTGTCTCTGTCCTCCCTGTCGCTAGAGCGGTCGCGGTAGCGGGACTGCGAGCGCTCGCGGCGCCGCGGCGTGCGGTGGTCACTACACAACAAGTACATCCTCACCTGTCTCTGTCCTCCCTGTCGCTAGAGCGGTCGCGGTAGCGGGACTGCGAGCGCTCGCGGCGCCGCGGCGTGCGGTGGTCACTACACAACAAGCACATCCTCACCTGTCTCTGTCCTCCCTGTCGCTAGAGCGGTCGCGGTAGCGGGACTGCGAGCGCTCGCGGCGCCGCGGCGTACGGTGGTCACTACACAACAAGCACAGCCTCACCTGTCTCTGTCCTCCCTGTCGCGAGAGCGGTCGCGGTAGCGGGACTGCGAGCGCTCGCGGCGCCGCGGCGTGCGGTGTTCACTACACAACAAGCACATCCTCACCTGTCTCTGTCCTCCCTGTCGCGAGAGCGGTCGCGGTAGCGGGACTGCGAGCGCTCGCGGCGCCGCGGCGTGCGGTGGTCACTACACAACAAGCACATCCTCACCTGTCTCTGTCCTCCCTGTCGCGAGAGCGGTCGCGGTAGCGGGACTGCGAGCGCTCGCGGCGCCGCGGCGTGCGGTGGTCACTACACAACAAGCACATCCTCACCTGTCTCTGTCCTCCCTGTCGCGAGAGCGGTCGCGGTAGCGGGACTGCGAGCGCTCGCGGCGCCGCGGCGTGCGGTGGTCACTACACAACAAGCACATCCTCACCTGTCTCTGTCCTCCCTGTTGCGAGAGCGGTCGCGGTAGCGGTAGCGGGACTGCGAGCGCTCGCGGCGCCGCGGCGTGCGGTGGTCACTACACAACAAGCACATCCTCACCTGTCTCTGTCCTCCCTGTCGCGAGAGCGGTCGCGGTAGCGGGACTGCGAGCGCTCGCGGCGCCGCGGCGTGCGGTGGTCACTACACAACAAGCACATCCTCACCTGTCTCTGTCCTCCCTGTCGCGAGAGCGGTCGCGGTAGCGGGACTGCGAGCGCTCGCGGCGCCGCGGCGTGCGGTGGTCACTACACAACAAGCACATCCTCACCTGTCTCTGTCCTCCCTGTCGCGAGAGCGGTCGCGGTAGCGGGACTGCGAGCGCTCGCGGCGCCGCGGCGTGCGGTGGTCACTACACAACAAGCACATCCTCACCTGTCTCTGTCCTCCCTGTCGCGAGAGCGGTCGCGGTAGCGGGACTGCGAGCGCTCGCGGCGCCGCGGCGTACGGTGGTCACTACACAACAAGCACATCCTCACCTGTCTCTGTCCTCCCTGTCGCGAGAGCGGTCGCGGTAGCGGGACTGCGAGCGCTCGCGGCGCCGCGGCGTGCGGTGGTCACTACACAACAAGCACATCCTCACCTGTCTCTGTCCTCCCTGTCGCGAGAGCGGTCGCGGTAGCGGGACTGCGAGCGCTCGCGGCGCCGCGGCGTACGGTGGTCACTACACAACAAGCACATCCTCACCTGTCTCTGTCCTCCCTGTCGCGAGAGCGGTCGCGGTAGCGGGACTGCGAGCGCTCGCGGCGCCGCGGCGTGCGGTGGTCACTACACAACAAGCACATCCTCACCTGTCTCTGTCCTCCCTGTCGCGAGAGCGGTCGCGGTAGCGGGACTGCGAGCGCTCTCGGCGCCGCGGCGTGCGGTGGTCACTACACAACAAGCACATCCTCACCTGTCTCTGTCCTCCCTGTCGCGAGAGCGGTCGCGGTAGCGGGACTGCGAGCGCTCGCGGCGCCGCGGCGTGCGGTGGTCACTACACAACAAGCACATCCTCACCTGTCTCTGTCCTCCCTGTCGCGAGAGCGGTCGCGGTAGCGGGACTGCGAGCGCTCGCGGCGCCGCGGCGTACGGTGGTCACTACACAACAAGCACATCCTCACCTGTCTCTGTCCTCCCTGTCGCGAGAGCGGTCGCGGTAGCGGGACTGCGAGCGCTCGCCGCGCCGCGGCGTGCGGTGGTCACTACACAACAAGCACATCCTCACCTGTCTCTGTCCTCCCTGTCGCGAGAGCGGTCGCGGTAGCGGGACTGCGAGCGCTCGCGGCGCCGCGGCGTACGGTGGTCACTACACAACAAGCACATCCTCACCTGTCTCTGTCCTCCCTGTCGCGAGAGCGGTCGCGGTAGCGGGACTGCGAGCGCTCGCGGCGCCGCGGCGTGCGGTGGTCACTACACAACAAGCACATCCTCACCTGTCTCTGTCCTCCCTGTCGCGAGAGCGGTCGCGGTAGCGGGACTGCGAGCGCTCTCGGCGCCGTGGCGTGCGGTGGTGCGCGCGTTGGTCGCGGTCACGAGATCGGGAGCGGCGGGACCGCTCGCCGGAACCGTATGACTTGGTCTCCACACCGTGCAGCGTGTCTTGGAGCGAAGAGATCAGGATTTTGCAGCGGTCATCGTGGGCAACCTAAAGATGTTGATAAGGGACATATTGTTATAGACAATCATACAAATATAATCTTGTATCCCTGTAAACATTATTTTAAAGGGTTGACAACCCAGTGGCGATAGACATAATAGTATAACTGTGTATCTGTGTGTGTATTTGTATATCCTATGCCCCGCGTTCTTAGTCACGATAACATCGATGTCACGCGTCAACAGGCGCTTCTTGCGAGTGATCGATTTCTTAACGCGCTAATAGCGATCATGACTCGAAACGCGTGATGGTTTATTTCGATGTCCAACGTTTTTGACCTTCAAGTTGTTTGAAGTCGTTCAAATATTTGAAAGCAGTTGCAGTTCTTCATATAGACATATATTTTTAGAGGTATTAAAGCACCTCCGAAGATAAAAAAAATGTGCATAATAAAGACGTAATGTTCTGTTCATCTTGCAAAGTTACGACCAAAGAGCAAATAGCATTCTATTTGATTTTTAAAACCCACCTTGCTCTGTTTTATTAATGAAATCGCCGTGACAAGCGTTTCAATGGCCGACGCATACTCCCCGGCGGCGGCATCACTGACTGCGCGCGCGATGGCGCTGGACGACACGGTGCGGTTGCGCGACATGACTTCCTCGAACTCTGCCTCGCTAATGCTGTGCGGCGGGTGCGCGGCGTGCGGCGCGTGCGGCGCGTGGGGCGCGTGCGGCGCGTGCGGCGCGTGTGCGGGGTGCGCGCCCAGCCCGGGCCCGTGGTGCGCGCCTCGCCCGGCCTCTGCCGCTGGCGGGTAGTTCTGAAAAAGACACGTTCATTACTAATTATAATCGAATACCCAAGTGCTCATTATACGCATTTTAAAAGACGCCCACTCATAAACCTGACTGAGACAGGCTAGATTACACTTTCATGAAATGGCATTTTTTTTTTGTCGCACTGCTGGGCAAATGACTCCCTTTTTGCCTACATTTAGCCAACTAGAAATATTTACCTTTTACCATTACTACGTCTATCATACAAATACGATCTCAACGTCTATTTCAAATGACGCTGCAGCATTCAAGGAGTGAAATATTGATAAATTACTGTACTTTTACCTGCCTAGGGTATGTCAACTTAGCTGTTAAATGTTATAAAATTTACCTGTGGCGGTCTTCCGTAGGGCGGTCGTGCAGCAGGTGGTGGGCCTTGCGCGGGCGGTGGGGCACCGTGAGCTGGATGACCGTATGGTGCTCCTGGGCCTACAGATATGGAAATTAACTTTTAGCCAATAATCATCCAATGTTTGAAGCGGTTTGAAAGCAAAATCTCAGTTGGCTCTGATATAAATAGGCTCCAAAAAAATAGCCTAACAATATAGCGCTTTCTCTCTTCAATAAACGCGTCCACACATAGCGAGCATTCTCGCGAGGCATTTGCCGCGCGAGGAAAACATGCGCGCGCGAGCGCGCCAGCCCCGGTATCATTGCGAGGTTGCCGCGCACGGCAAGCCCGAGCCATTATGTTCGTAATATAGGCGAGCGTCGATTCGAAGACATGTGACATCCACCAACCCGCACTGGACCCGCGTGGTGGATTAAGGCCCATTCACTCTCTTAGAGAGGAAGCCTGATTCCCAGCAGTAGCAACATTAAAAGGCTGATTATGTACGCGCGGTAAACGACTGAGGCGCCTTTGAGCAAAACAAAAACCGGACACTGGATGGCTCCGGCGCTCGGTCGCTCGCCCGCTTGCCTCGGTCGAGGCACGTCCGCACTAACCGAGCTGTTTCGTGCGGCAAAGGCCTCACGAGGCTGCTCGTTCTTTGTGGACGCGCCTAATTCCCTAGATTTTAGCAATAAGCTTTCATAGGGAATAAGTGGTAAATAATTTCTCCTGTTATGGGACGGGGCGCGAGGGCGTGTCAGACTTTGTTTCTTCTTTGCCTTCGTTTCAGAGCTTCAGGGTTCTCTTTAGTACAACTCATGGTCCCAATAGGCTTCGACCCTGCTAGGCCCCTACGGTTTGGCTGACATCTCCTTGATGCGTGGAACACTACGCGCCGAGGAGGACTCGGTCTGGACGAAACATAGTGAGGTAGCAAAGCTAGTTGAACTGGGTGCGAAAGGACGAGCAGTACACCTTTACCTCATAAGTACCGTTGCACGAAGATCTCTGTACAATGGGTCTCTAGAGAGTGTAGTGTTCAAACTGAGTTACCAGGCGGGCCGGGCTGCGGCGGCGGCTGCACGGCGGGCTGCGGCTGCACGGGGGGCTGCTGCGCGAAGAACGCGGGGTTCACGTGCGGTGCCGGCGCTCCGCCGCCCACACCTACGACAATAGACACAGGGTTTTATTCCACACCTCACCACCATTCAGAACTCAACTAATGTTAACAACACCAGCTACAAATTAAAAAACGGGCATGCATATTGTTTTTCGCTACTGTTGATTTTTTCGAAATGAATACTAAAAATAGCTTGAACAATAATTTCTCAAACTTTTAGAGGTCTTGATCATTACATCACATTTGAAATTACATTAGTTTGTTAGTACCTAGTTTGACTCATGAATGCAAGTTATTTTCTCTTGAAATTGGAAGTCATATCTGCGCTGACACTAAATGAATTCCTTGAAAGGCTGATTTTCAGACTTGCAAGGATTCTAACTTCCTATAACAACCATCAAAGATCGATAAATTGACAGCTGGAACCAAGGGTTTAACGTGATTTCTGAAGCTTTAGAGGGGTCTCGAAATCTATGGTTGGTCAATGACCACCCTTAGGCCTCTGCTAGTGTTTTATCTAAACTGAGGCTCTACCACGAGTTCTTAACGCAGTTATTTTACGACCTAAACAGAACTGTTAAAGGCATGGAGCTATACAACCTACTTAGCTCTTTCTCGCTCACACAACTGACATTTTAACACGCCATGGTAAGGGCCCTGTTTGGCTGGCCACGTGACCGTGAGCTCAACTTGTCAAGTTAGTAAGTTAGCAAAAAATAATAAAAGGTGTATGTGCGTACCTGGGTAGGGGGGCATACCTGGGTGGTGCGGCAGCGGCGCGGGGCCGCGCGGCACGCCCGCCATGCCCGCGTGCCCGCCGTGCGCGTGCGCCGCGTGCCCCGCGTGCCCCGCGTGCCCCGGCGGCAGCGCGCCGCCCTGCAACCGATACAAGCGCTGGTAATCACAATGACTATTGTTTAGCTTGTTTCATAATGCACGATGTGCAAGTCCATTTTATGTCCAGATAATCTCTTTCCATACCAACCTGGAAGAGATCGCGGAATGCGATAAGGCCGCCAATTGTATAAGACTCAAATGTTTAATTTATTATCTTGGTGTACAATAAAGTATATATTTAATAAATAAATAACCGCATGTTAGCTATGGGATGGCTGTCTTCACATCAAGCGTTACTCTAACGTACGCCCCATTTTTCGCGTTCTTGACCTTCGCCTTAGCTTTCGCTAGTAACGTCGTGGCCGGACGGTAAATCCAGTTGCAGACCAAAAGCAAAGTTAGTTTAGCGTAGCTCGCAAAGTTATTTTATACAGATTAGTTTGTTTGTGGTCTGTCTACACACAAGTATAAAAATTTGCCAAGCATAAACTAAGTTTAACTTTTGGACTGCAATAGTGATAACACTGGATTGATACGTTTTTTATTTATGCCACTTTCTGTTGTGCAATTTACTTTCATACGACATTGACACATTTAATATTTGCTATAAGTGAAGACACCAATAGTTTGTAATAAAAATTACTAGTCTGGGCAGTTTCATAAAAAGAAATCATCAATAAACAACTTCAATAAACACTAAATAAGGAATATAAAAAAAAAAAAATTAAGCTTTCAGTAAATTCGTTTTTATAATACTACTAGCGACCCGTCCCGGCCTCGCACGGGCAATAAATACATTCCAATGGGGAAAGAATTTTTGAAATCGGCACAGTACTTTTTTAGTTTATTCATTACAAACACACACAAAAATTTGTCCCACTTTATAATATTAGTTAAAAAAAAAAAAACAAAATATAAAAAATCTTTACACTTACAATGAACACTAATCAACAGTTATTACAAGTCAAAATTAGAAAGGACTCGGCCAGAACACTCGCCTTTAAAAAAATCCTAGTGTATAGATTTGAAGAAAAAACATTATTACAAAATCCCCAGTTTTTATAAAAATTGCAAACTAACCGGATGCGGCGGCGGCATTTGATGGGGCATCTGATGCTGCGGGGGTCCGTACTGTGGCGCAGGGTGAGGGGGCATCTGCTGTGGAGGCCCACGGGGTCCCCAATCGGGTCGCCCGCCAGGCCCTCCCGGACCTCCGGGCCCGCCTGGGCCGCCGGGGCCGCGTTGCATTTGTGGCGGACCTTGGAACTAATAACGAAAAATGATTGAAAAACAAATTATTTTGAAGGAAAATAGTGAGATTGCCTTTAATTAAACCTGAGATACAACAACGCCGGTAACTTTCCAGTTCCTTGCCTTTTACAACTTTTTCAGAATCTACCTTGATTTTGAACAAGTCCTCCTCCATGTTAGATATGGTTTTATGTCACTTTTTCGTCACCTTCGTGACATACACAGCTAACAATAGTTCACACGTTCTAATTATTAAAAAAAACTCACAGAGTTCATGAGCGTCTAAATTCCAAATTAACCCTACCTCCCCCCCAATAATTAAAGTCACGTATTCGCTATAAAATTCTCTGCCTCGAAAACAATATATTTTTTTCTAGGATACCTAAAAGTAGTCTACAATACCCGACTGTACTGTAATTTTCTACTAGGCAGTGCAAGAATTTTGGAATCAAATCAGCACTTTCAGAGATGACTTACCTATGCAAACCATTTTACCACTATAACTGTTTGTTCTCGAAGTAATCTTTTAAGAAAAACCACCCTCATCTAGTTTTAACAGTTTTCATTACCTGCATAGGTGGTCCTCTGGGCGGTGGGCCCTGATGCGGTGGGGGTCCTTGATGCGGCAGATGATGCGGGGGCGGGCCCTGGTGTTGCGGGAGATGGTGCGGTGGGCCATGAGGGGGCCCGTGCGGCCCATGAGGCCCGTGTTGTCCGCCGGCCGGGCCGCGAAGCTGGTGGTGTGGCGCCCCGCCCGCCATCATCATCCGAGGACCGTTGGGGCCTGGCCCGTTTGGTCCGCCGCCGAAGAAGTCTAAGCACAGTTATTTGATCAGTCAACCACTTCCGTTGACTTTATCTACGCCCTTATTTCATAACAGTAGTCTAGTTCAGATGTTCAGGTGTTGCTACTGACATTAAGTTGATAGAATTATTTTTGCAACTTCGAAAATTAACGCTACTAGAGTGAAACACATTATAAATAAAGAAACTTACTACATCTGGGAGCTCTTATCGCAATCGATAATATAGCTACTGCCGACCGGTTGCGGCCTATGTAATTCGCGGATGTATAATTTTCTCACTATAGCTGTTAGTGTTAAAATTCTCAGGGTCCTTTTGTTTTATTGGACTAATACCGAATAGATTATACTTTTGAATAGTTTACACGTTGTCCCAAAACCTGGTGTTTGCCAAAATAAGTTACATCCATAAAATTAATAAAAAAAAGGATGTATTCCCTTCTCCAGCAATTGTAATTTTGAAGTTAGAAAACCCACTTCGAACCCAACTTTACCTGTAAATTAAAACCACGACGTTCCATATTACGTTCTTCTTTGATTCCAGGGTCTCTCATTGCAATTTATTACTTTTACAGTACCCTCGATTCTAAACTTTCGATCTGCATCAATTATTTTCCAACGACGTTCAATGGTCATAACAAAAACAAAGCTTTACCTCCAGGATGCGGCCCGGGCGGGCCACCCGGGTGTGGTCCTCTCATGCCTGGATTCGGTCCAGGCGGTGTAGATCTAGTCTTAGACTGACTCTCAAACTGGTTCAAGGCCTGTGAAATATACGCTCATTGTACGCTACTGGCAAACTGTCATACACTTTGTAAAAGAAAAAGGTAGGTAGTATTCCTAAGACATTTTCTTCGCGATATTATAAACCCAGCGTTAAACATAACTTTAACGTTAATACACCTACAATTTGAGCATGGGTGCAAACCTTACAAATTCTATAAACAAGTGCACAAAATCTCCACGGCGCGAACTAGGAAATAATTGATAGCCCATGCTCAATAACGCCCTGACCTACTTTGTTCAGAAGTTTTAGTATCACAAAAACCATCAAATTGAAAACAACGTTTTAGACACCGCATGGAATAACTGAATTACTTTCTTTACGTACGACTTATGAAAGATTTCGAGAATCGCGTAGTTGATAGGTACATTTATGATTTTTTTTATGATCCGCGATTCTCCAGGAATATTTTTGGGTTTTTAAATAAGCCCTAGCGCGTAAAAAGGAACTAGGTGAATCATCAATCAAGTCATCTGAAAATTATGTATCTTCTAAGAATGAATCACAATAACATCTGTTTTTAATTAGTTCGAAAATAATGAATTTTTCGCGAAGCTAATTTGAGGACTAATCCTGCTATTGATCTTTATATCTGGTATGATCTTTATATACCAGAATGTTTGATAAATTAAAACCGAATTGTAAGCAATTGAAAGTTATCACAGATTCTAGGCCCCAGATCCTCTCACAGAGAAGCCTATATCCCGGCAGTAAGAACATTATAGGCTATGAATTAATAAAGAATCACAATATAAATTACGCGCGCGTTAATACTCAAGGCAGCCGCGTTTAGTATTAAACAGTCTGCAGGTGCAGACCTGCGGCAAAACAATGTTGTTAAAAGTTATCAAATATTAATGTAAAAACAAAACTGCACTGAGCTAAGCCTAGCCAGGATGCTGATTCGGTATAGAATTCGACGTTACTGGCGACAGCAACTTTGGAGTAAAATTTATTTGAACTGCAGGCAGGTACCCCCTCTACTAGGGTTGTGGGAATATTAGAGTTACTTTTGCCCCAGAATGCAAAGGACAACTAAAGGAACACAGGTTATTTTACTCAGCAAAAGCTGAAGAAACTATTTATGATTTTCAGGACTATTAGCCCCTGATTGAGCCCAACCTCGTACTTGTTTTTTTACACCTAACATCCTTCAAGAGAAGATCATATCTATTGTCTTATCACGTTCCTTTGAAACCTTCCATATAGGGCTAACATTACCTACACGCTCAAGAAATGTAGATACAAAAAGTAAGAAGTATGTATAAAGCAGACCCAGATCTCGCTACTTACCTGTTTAGTGGGTAAAGTGACGACTGGGTGCTGTCCATGAATCTCTTTCTTGGGCAGACGGTCCATAACCATCCTAATGGACTGGTCAGAGCCCAGCGAAATGACGCAGAACCCCTTCGACTGTCCATTCGCCCTATTCTCGAAGAACTTCACGTCTTGGAAATCAGTAACGCCAATGTCTGCGATGTTGTTAGCAATGTCTTGATCCGTCGCCCACTGCAAAAGGTTTTACCAAAAACTAAACCACGGTACAAGCTGGACAACAAAGCGATAAGTTGTATACATACGTGATGAAGCCAGCCACGACTCTGACGTATGGAACCTCGTCCAAGAACATACCTTTTAGCGCGAATATAAAATAAAACCGCGGAAATATGAACACGAATTTAGGCTTACTACGTCGATCGGTTAAGCAAGCAAAAATGTATGTCACTCAAAACGTGTTTGTGAAACCTACACCTCTAATATGTTTACACGAATTGTAAATACTTAGATGTTATTTGAATTTTTTTTTTCTATTTAATTGACGTTCTCTCATTTCGTAACAGGAGACTTTGGGAGAAAGGAAACAGTTTTAATTGTTACCATGTTTTTATTGTCATTCATAATTTTTATCACAGATATTGGCAGTATCAAGATAAATAAGTGCAGTTCGCAAAACTGCAGACTCCATCACTCTCAAACGGGACACGAGATCCTTCTAACAGTAAGGAAGGATTATTAATCTCACTTATTACAAGGATTTAACATCTTGGTCATTAACATAGTTTTGTTTACACTTTGAAATCGTATCACGCCTTAATTTATTGGAAACCAATCTAATGAAGTAGGTGATAAATACTTTGTTATACTAGACAAGGTTTTAATAGATATCTAACGTACAAAAATGTTTTATGCTGGGAAATATTACATTATAAGTAATAATTATTTTAGCATTATTACAGTTAGTTTATTTATGCTATTAACCATCTGCCAATAGTTATGTTACAGGGGACATAACAATATAGTTAGCTTCTTTACTTACAATCCTCGTAAATGTATAGAAAAGGTGGTAACAAAGTCGTGACAGAAATTATACATTACGTATGACGCCGCGGAGTATAAATTTTATCCATGTTTGTACATAATTGTAGTTAAAAACTACCACTATAATAATGAAATAGTGTGAAAACTTTCGGTTTATCAGTATTATAATATTACCGCCCGGATATAAACAAAATTTTAGATAAGTATGATACATACAGATTTATAAATTGTACTGTAAAGATAAACATTAAAACAATTTAACGCCAATTTAAAAATAGTACATAATAAATGTTTACACAACAAAATATTGGACAAGTTGCAACCGCAATACAGACAAAATGTGCCATCACACACATCTGCCAAGAATAAAGGAACAAAAAAGAAAAAAAAAACAATGAAATATTATCAAATTAAGACAGAAATAGCTACATCATTACGCAGAACAAGCTCAAACATCTTACCTCTGAAAACCTGATAAAGAAAATCATTAGTTATGTAAAATACATAGGTCAAGGTCAAACGAACCAGAATTTTGAGCGAAATGGATAGTTATTATTAAATATTCATGCAATTCCCGCCTCAAGATTCCAATTGTCAAGTGACAAGCATGTTGAAACAGGCGAATAACGCTACATACGTCACTACTAATAGGAAATTATAATTATTGTTGAATGCATTGCTCTCACTATGCCCGAAGAACTAGGTTATAGCCTACACACAGTATGTGACACATAAATTCTCTATGTTATTGACTAAAGCAATGTAGTAACGATGAAAGACAATCATTGCGACAATATTGTAAGTTATTATAATCATGATGATGTCATACAGAACTCATTCTTTTTTTTCAGTTATGTGCAAAAACAGTGTTTACTTTATGAAGCAAAATATTCAAGATTGTGTAGTTGACATGTAATCACTGGGAGAGGCATCTATGATTAATAAATATGTTACATGAACTAATAAATAAATACATAGAAATCATTCATTCTTCAACACTCAGAATTCAATATTCAAAACTCACAAGATGCACAAAAGTATGCCGATTCTCAGTTTCATACGTTACATTTGAGTTTGATCAGTAAGATACCAGATATCCAAGATCTTAAATGGAAAAATCATGAAACACAATTTATTCTATACTTTTGTTAGACACCCAGAGTTACACCCATACCAACATGCCAAAAATAACCTAATCACAAATACAGTATTTTATTACTGCCACAAAACCATCAATGCAATACATCAAAGAGATATTTACAAGATTTTAATATGGCTTGTACTTGCATCCTGGCACAGCATGTCAGTTCGAATAAGTGATGACAAACATGTTTTAAAAGTAACCTGTGCTCTTCAATTTATTTATTTTTACGCTCTAATGAATGTAAGCTACTTCTTTAAGTACAAATATGAAACATTCTTCTGTTTCTGCCAATCTTTAGAAAATGACAAACACAGAATACTGTTTCACAGAATATGTTTAGTATCCACCACATTTAACAATGGTGGTGCCAACTATCACGAGAACAGTTTATTCGAGAAATAAAAATATGAAACTATTTACAAAGTAACAAATCAATATCCAACCTGTTGTAGAAACAGAACATACTAACTTACTAATGAACACCATTCCATTGCTATTTCTAATTTAATAATTTAATATCTCTGGGCAATAAGTACTCAAGTTTTACGATTACCGACATTATTACCCAGACAATAAGTCAGTAATCGTAAAACAATTATTGCCCGATGACGTTGAATGTGTAGGTGCCTATGCTGCTGAAGGTACAACATATATTTATAAATGCAAATATCTCTTTGTATAATAGAACTATAAATACGAAATCCAATTAAATAAAAATATGAAAACAATAGCACAAGTTATTAAAAATATCACAAGTTGGCCATTCTGCAAAATGCAGAATATGAGAAACAATATCTCGGAAACAAATCTTTTTATCAAGATCATTTCCTTGATTGGTGCAGAAATTAACTAAAAAGTTCATATAATAATTGTAAATTGATTTACACAGATTATAATGGATGTAATTGAGATGGTGTAATTTCAATGAAGCATTGTCTGTGTAAAAAATTTACTGATTCTAAAATATTGATAATAAGTAGATATATCAAATTTTTGTAAAATGAAGCAAAAACAAGTTGAGTAAAATTATTCAGTTAGTTTCAATAATTTTACAAATCCTTTGTTTCCCTATAAATGAAGGGTTTTTTTTGTAATAATCTATTTTGTACTCCTTTACACAACCTAGATAAAATTATTTATACTACAACATTTGAACAGGTCAATTGACAAAAAAACTATATTAGTTGTTTAAAATGTAAGTTATGACAGTTTTAAACAGATAACATTAATTGAAGAAGTAACATCAGTTAGAGGCTAGATTATGCACAATACACAAACCTCAACAATATCCCGACAAATAAGCCACCAAACTATACACTCATTTCAAAGAATTAAAGATTTACCTAACCAAAAGCATTGAAAAAAAAATGGTCATCTAGATAACTGGCACAATGTCATTGAGAAATATTTGACATGTAACCTAAGACAATTTGAATATTACAGGATGAATTAACATCCTCAATGTTGATCAATACACCTAATTTAATATTGAATAATTAAATATTAATAGAATTGGCATCTAAGATGCTACCAACGATCTTATTACAGAATATGCTTTTTCATGTACCTAATCCAGCCTCGTAAGTTATTTAATAGTATTAAATAATGTAAAGTTGACATTTTAACTTAAATTAAATTGTCAAAGTATGCTTCCTTGTTTTTGCTTCCATGTATTTACTATAGCAAAATCGTGGATAAAATACTTAACTTCAATTAACACAAAGTATTTTTAAGCTACAATGTTGATCAGTGACAAGCGAAACAATGTTCTAGTCACCAAAATATTTATTTCATTTCAGGATTTTGCTATACTTGTAGTGATTTCATTTTAGTTAGATATTTAGCCAAACAAATAATTTCCAAGGCCTTATTTCAAAAACAAAATGTGACGATGGTGTCATCATTTCAAAATTACATTGAAAATAAGGCCTGTGACTGACATGTGCGGCTGTGCAAATAAATATACTTTCAAGCTCCAGATACAATAGAGGACAAAATATCCCCAACAGGATGTGCAACACTGTCAAATTATCCAACATGTGCTGTCACATAATTTATTGTCAAATTTTGGGAGACAGCTCGCAGGACACTGGGCTGTGTTGCAGTGACATAGATTGAGTGTTGTTCATCATGTTTTTTTTTGGTCCCCTAATGTATCTGAAGCTTTATTATACACAGATGCACATAGACTAGTAATAAATGGTAACCAAATGAAAAACACTAACAGGTAATAAACACAATATTTTTGATGAAAAATCAATCATAAATAAATGAAACTTCGTTATTATGGTAAAACATACAACTGTACATTGTAACTTTTTTCATCTGGTCACCGAAGGAACTGCCATCTTCACTCAGATTTTGGTACTTTAGCCAATATAATAATTAATTTAAAAAATAACTTATCACAAGAATTTTGTTAAACTCAAAATGGACGTACATTATGTTGAATGTTGTGGTGCTTATAGTTATTGAATTGCATAAGTTATTGACTCGTCAAATTACAAATATTGTTTTGTATTAATAACATTATGAATGACAACAAATTTTGACTTTATTAATTTAAAGTTAAACAAATGTAATATTATTTCACATACAAAGAGAAAGTTACAGAAAACCATTGAATTTTTAAACTATTGACATGATACATTAAATTTACATTATCTAAATGTGTGTTGTAAACAATCCCAACATTTATGTGGACGCTCATTATTAATTATAATCCTGCTCTATACAAAGTCTTGGGAGTTTGATCTAAGTCTTGCAAGAAGCAAGTGTTTCATGAACTATGCAAAAAGTCCTACTTAGTTCAAACTCATCCCTGAACTAATGACATTGACTATATTAGCCTAAAACAATGCATTACCTAAACGGCTCGGTAACAAAACCCGAGTGGCGAACGGCAGTCCCACAGAAAATCAGTTTTTCTCGTTACCAAGAGAAAATCTGACATTCAAAACAATAAAAACTCTCCTATATTTACATTATAATCTAAATGAGACAAAATCATGTACAAACCCAAGTTAGGTTGCCGACGTAAAGCTGAAAACGGCGGCCATGATGGCCGTGGTTTGATGCGTTGTTGTGATATGGGATGCTGCCGTTGGTCTCCTCCGGTGGGTGCTGGTGCTGCGGAGCCGAATTAGGGGGTCCATCTCCATCATCCGGTTTAGAAGTCGGAGCGGCGATCACGTCGTCGTATAAATCCACATTTTCACCGCCAAACTCGTCCTGAAGGAGACCGCACAAACAAATTGATTTATCTAATGGTAGCAAGTTCGAAATGTGCCGGAATTTATTTCCACTGCTTTATTAGGATACAAATAATATTTGGGCGATATTTTGCTTACCTGGCGATTAAAATCGGATTCAATATCATCGGCGTACAAATCTATATCCACGCCTCCATCCGCCATTTTGCGAATTCTGGCTAGGCTTAAACGGAAGCTGGTGTTGTCACAATGACATTCACATATCCGGTTCAGTTACTTTAAGCATAAGGAATATGTGTGTATTGATCGATTTTAATCTTGATCTTTAGTCGATTATTTATATTTTTTAAATTCAGAAATATAGAGTTATAAGGGACTTATTACACTGCGCTGAATATCGCGTGCGATATTCCGACTCGTACTATTTTTCATTCATAGAAAGACAGTCTAACCCTTATTACACTACGCTATACGTCGAACCATAGACTAGACTATTTCTATGAATGAAAAATAGTACGATCGCACGCGATATTCTGCGCAGTGTAATAGAAACAGTGCTATGTACGTACCTCCTAATAACATTTAGTGCGTTCTATTAAGCTAATTTAAAAAACCATGTTGCGCCAAAATTTCGCATTGTTCGAGCAGAAGCAGCGCATTACTTGTAATTTTTAAACTAAAATGTGTCAAAAGTCAAAATTTAGCTAATTTTTATTTTGATTTCCTAATTTTTGATTTCGATTGAGTGAGACGATAAAATTGCGACTTGAATTTGAGAGAAACTTTTGTCAAGGTTTGTCTTCAGGGAGCTTACCATGACCTCTTGTAGCAGGGCTCAAGTTGAACTGCCAGGCATTTTTGTACTATGACTTCGTTATAGCAGGCCTGTAACTGGCCTGCTAAGTGACGTTTACGAAATCCGCTCAAGATTCGTTTACCTTCTGGGTGTAATTTATCTATAATATGTATGTATTTAGAAATATATAAGTATGTTTATCAGTTGTCTAGTTCCCATAACACAAGCTCTGCTTAGCTTGGGACTAGACGGCGTTGTGTGATAGTTGTGGAATATTATTATTATTATTATTACCTTTTTTTTTGTATAGACTTTTTGTATTATGACGTGCTATTTGACGTCTATTTGACAGCAGATGACCGTCTTTTGAGCGTCTGTAGTGTCAAATTAAGCGATCTTCAAGCGTAAAGGACCTATTACACTGCGCTGAATATCGCGTGCGATCGTACTATTTTCATTCATAGAAAGACGGTCTAGTCTATGGTTCGACGTATCGCGTAGTGTAATAAGGGTTAGATTGTCTTTCTGTGAATGAAAAATAGTACGAGTTGGAATATCGCACGCGATATTCAGCGTAGTGTAATAGGTCCTTTAACTGTTCATCTCTGTATAAAAGTCGTTCAACTTTGGAACTGTCATGGCACGATTTTTAGCGATTCAGAAGCAGGCCTGCTTTTAAAAGGAATTTGACTCACTGGGAATTGAACGTTTCCATAAGAGGTCATGGTAAGCCCCCAGAACTATTATTTTTTCTAACGTCGAATTACTTTACGAATAACGGGTAAAAATTTTATACAGTTGTCTGCAAAAAAAATCGGCCCACCCCTAACGTTTTGGTTTAAAACACTGCACTTAGATGAAAAACTAAAGTTAATTAACCTTTCAATCGTGGAAATTACAGACACAATAGAAAGACAATAACAATAGGTGCGCGAACGCCGGCGTTCGCTTGGGGTTTAATGAATTAAATAAAGTTTTTGATATTAGTTTATACATAAAGAAGGAAAGTTTTGTTGCACTTGTTCTATAAGTCATAGATTTTTTTTATATTGATTTTACAGACTTATTTATAGCACGAGCAAATTGAAACCACGCTTAGAAATGCACAGGAGATAATTTCGGATCATTGGCAGGCTTGTGTGGATGTAATCTCTTTTCTGCAAGTCTTTGTCGTACAGTCCACTCATTAACTGACGCTCCACGGACATAGCGAAGTGTTTGTTGCATCTGAACTCCAATGAGATGTCGATTACGTCAGGACATTGATCCAATAAGGGAGTCCAAAGACCGCCATAAGGCATCAATCAGAATCGGGCATCAACCATCAATGCGTGCGCTCTGATGTCGTCCGATTTCTGCCTAAACCCGATCGTCTATTGAAACTTCCATTCTCCAACATACCTTTGGTATACTCGTCTTACTGCAGATCGGCTTAAATAAAGACGTCTAGCTACGACGCACTGAATCACGCCAGTCTGAATTATTGCCACTACTTGAGCGGCTTCAGTTGGACTTGTATCCATTTTTACACTAAGTAAACACAAACACCACACTAACAAATAGCTTAAAACCAAGTTAGATGATCAAGTAAGCAACAAAGTTAGGCAAATTCCAAATTGATACAATTTAAATACAGAGCAAAATCAGAAACTTTATGTTTTAAAAAGTGTAAAATAAGGGCGTTCGACGATTTGAGTCGACAATGTAAACAATGGTACATTTACTAAAATAAAGAGTATGGATAAAAAAAGTTTGTGAACCTATCTTCAACAATTATAAAATATTTTTTTTAAATATTAAAATTATTGGGTTCCAAAGCGCTGCCTTTGAGGTAGGTCGATTTTATTGCACGCATGTTTATAATAATATCATATACGTATTACTATAGTTGCTGGGCAACGAAATTGTTTATGGACAAGAAGCACCCTTGAGGAACACAGACACAGTTTTAAAACGTGGAAGTCGTGAAACTGATGAAAAAATAGTTTTTTTTCATTGGCAGCATCGCTCTAATATGATTCTGATTCTTGTTGAATTATGATTTATTTCTATGAAATCATTTATTTGCATTTTTAACAAAAATAATTACTGCTACGTCTGCTACAATATTGGTTACTCTGTTTATGTTTTAGTCGATTCGGAATAACGGCTTTACTATACAATAGAATATTACTAAAAGTTAAAAGTCAAAAGATGCTAGTTTATTTGTGTACAAATGTAGATGGCATGACATGCTTTTCTTGTCGCTAAAGCTAGAATAGCAAATATTTTGTAATCTGATTTTTTCTGGTAATCAAATTCAATATATCAGGTACGAACATTTAGTCCTGACGATTTGTTGGTTCCTTATCATGTAGAAGATAAAATTAATGTATACGAACTGCGATTAGATATTTAAAATTGAATAGTTTAATAAAGCGCCATCTGTTGTTATTTATGAAAATACTTTTCAAGGACATTATTTGTTATTGTAAAGAGCTGCCCTCTAGAAAAAATCTGAGAACTAATAGTGACATAGAAGGCATGCGCGGGGCGAGAGGCGGGAGGGGACGTCATCCATCCCTCGCCATTTTCCGTCAAGCTCAACTCAATCAAGTTAGCTTCTGTCAGTCGCTGTGTTTGTGTATAGTGTTGTGAAAAATTATCTGTGTTGATGAATCTCAATGGGAAATCGTGCTGATTACGACTCCAAACGATGGGTCGATTATTGTGTTTGTGGCTTTGATGCATCTTTTGATCAGTGATAATGGCCAAGTGATTGGTAAAGTGTAGTGTTTTGTGTCGTATGCTGGGCTCTCACGTCAACAGTGAGATCCTTTCTCTGGATAAATCGTCCCCAAGACGACGTCAGAACACAGAACAGAAAGGTGACACACCATGTCGTCGAAAAACCTACCAGGAGATAAGGTAGGTTGCGAGTGTGCGATGTAGCCGAGCATTTTCGGCCGTAAAGGTCATATTTTTTTTTTCTAAGCCCGCTCCTTTCTCTCGTCTTTGTGACCAGCGTTTACATTGATTACATGAACAGTTTACGTTATGTTCTAGATGTAGGCGTTTGTAATGTTGTAACCATTTTGGTACTGGTTAATTTATCATTAATGTTTTCTAATCAGTGAATTGGTTTGATTCAATTTTGGAGGCATTCATATCCATTCCATTAGGATTTAATAGACATAATTTTATTTTGATTGTGCACTATGGTGAATGCTATTTAGTGTGAAAAAGTTTATTTTCATCAAAAAAAAAAAAACGTAATTGGAATTAGACTACTACTACAAGCAAATCAAATCTTCCGCCAGCCTGTATAAAAGAGAAGTGAAAATGACTCAAATCTTTTCTTAAAATAAACAACTTTCATTGTTTGTGATATTTTCCAAATATATACAAAATACTGTATTTTACTGTCCTGAAGAGGATCTAGTACAGGAAATTAACCACCACCATTAATTCTAGTGTTTATGTGCATCCAATTTGATTTCCATTTATTTGGTAATCTCTTGCATTCAAATCTCTCAATATAAAAATAAGTGTTTTTGGGACAAGAAGTTAAATAAACAGGATTTAGGAATTGTTTTAAAGACAACAAATTTATAAAAAAAAACAATGCTGTGCAAATTAATTCCAAATCCATAGTTAATGAATAGGTTTTTATTAAGATTGTATGTATTTTTGTCAAACCAAATGTTTAAAAATACTAATCAAATCATTCACTGTTCATAAAAAAGTTAATAAAAAAAAGAACAAACACACAAAAGAAGAAAAAGAAAATGCCTTGTTGCATGAAATCCACTCTATGTACCACTATTGCACATGAAGTTTAAATAAAAATAAATATCCCAAGTCGTACCAAGGATTTTTATTTTATCCCGCAAAAAATTTATTGTCCAAACGACCACAACAACAGAACTGGAGGTAAGACTGCAAGAAACGTGCAGGTTTACATGTTTCCTCTAAGCAAAGTCTGTGTGATGTTGAATTTGTATGAACTTGTTCTCTTACAAATGTTACTGGTCACTTTCTACTTTTGCCAACCCGTTGATGAGTAAAGATCTCATTCTTTGTCCTCCATCTAAGCCCAGGCAGGTGTGTTGAAATATTGCATGTGAAAAAATAAATGTATTCATCATATTTTCAAACAATAGTAGTACCTATACAGTTTAACTGTATTAAAATTCCAAAACAAAAATATTATCTCTACCTCTGAGCGTAATAACATACATTTTCTAACAAAATTATAGCACAAACAAGTTGCGGAAGAACTCTGCAACTTCCCGTTGGAAACTAAAATTGATTTCTAAGAAGCACAGGCATGGGCCGGGATGTTGTTTGAGAAAACATACTTGTTTTTGTTGAAAACTTGCTTTATTTTCATTTGCCTGCAAAAAAAATATTAATACTTGTGAGTTTTTGAAATGGACACTGTGAACAGTTCATACTTCATTTTTTATTACTTGCATCTCTCTATAATTTGAAATATTTTAAAAGTTAATTTGTGTTACTTTTCTCATCTATTTAAATATTTGACAGATTAAAACACTATCCCAAACACAGAGAGAACAGAGAAAGATCACATTCAAGGGGGTTTCCTTGAATGTGATCTCTCTCTATCACTCAAAGGTTTGCTGGGTTCACTTATTGCTGGATTGAGCTTGCCTTTGCACATGAAATGGCAAATCACTGATTACTAAGTTTTTGTACACAATAAAGAATGGGCTAGTTGCCGTAAAAAAAATATTTAGTTCGTCTTTTAGATTATTCAAAAATAAGGGACTCGTATTTTTTTATTTGTAAATTAAACCAAAAATGACAAAGATATAGCCCGAAATCGAAAAAAGAAAAAATACGTGTCTAATATTTTTTTATAATCTAAAATACGGACTAAATAAAATGTAATTATTTTGACTCTGGAAACTACCCTATTAGGGACTATTGCACCAGCACACCAGTTTCGTATTTTGTTTTAATGTTGTGTGTATGAACTGTCCTAGGCTAACCATCTTCTCATTCGATCAGAAAAAGTGAAGAAGGAAGGCATTTACTCTGGAGTGATGTCTCACTCTATTTACTTGTTTTGTAGACCTACGTCATAAAAGGAAGCCTTGTGCTAAATTTCAAGCTGCTAGTCCCAGTAGTTTCGCCTGTGCATTAATAACGTATGTCAATCAGTCAGTTTCTCCTTTATATCGATGATTATAATTTGTAGGGATATAAAGAAAAGTTCTAGGATAGCACTTTGCTATTATATTTAATATAATAGCAAAGTGCTATCCTAGAACTTTTCTTTCAAAAGCTCTTTGGAAGACAATAACAGACAATTCTATTCTTATTCTTTCTTTTGACTTTATTAGACAGTACTTCCATTTCGACAAAAGCCCAGCCTCCGCCCACGCACATGATATTAAGTTGTTATTCTCACTGGAGCTTAGAAAGCTGACAGAAACAATAGATGTGTATAGAACCTGAACAGGCTGTACGAACAATAATAAACTAAAGTGACACCGACAAGTCTTCCGTTTGAACGCACCGCTGAACATCTCCGCCCACGACACGCAACTACCTTCACGAAACGACACCAACTGCCGAGCTTAAAATACAACATCAACACAACAAACATTTACATTTTTAATCCTATCAATAACAAAATAAAGATCACAATCTATTGCCTAATAATCTTATCGATCTGCAGAATTATGCACCAAACATTTTACTGCAGCCATAATTTCAAACATGACTAGACAAATCCCCGATTGATCACTTCAACCGATGAACACAGACGGTCAAAGCCTTAGCGATATCTACCCAAAAAGTAGGTCAGCGCGACAAAAGTCGGTGTCCCAGTAAATCAGTCCTTAAAAGACCCAAAATGCGGTGGTCCTTTTATACAATAAGCCAACGGGCCCACATTTGCGGGTATGAAAGCGAAGTGAAACGTAACTACAGATTATGCGAACATAAATTTCTAAATCCACCACAATTTCGCGGGAGTTTTTTTTTCTTTTGTGGCAGCACAACGGTATCTAGTCGGTGACTGGCTTTACTGATGGCCATCCGAACATTATGCAATTTGGGACCCCGACAATCTGTGCGCAATTTTGTGTACGGTCTCTGCGCGTGGAATTTTTGTTTTATTTTCTTTGGTAATTAACTATTGCTTCGGTTTGTTACTTTTTTTTCTTCTAATTGTTGTTAGGTAAGTTGATAGCTTTATAAAAAAACGCGAGTCAAACAAGGCAGATTAGTATCAATCCCCTTCATGAATTTAGCAAACTGCACATAGATTGGATAGAACTATATCTCTATGCCATAATCACAAACTGTGAAAATAGCTATTAACTTCGCAATCCCAATTATCGTGGAACATGATAGCACTCGCCTACTCCACATTCTTGTTCAAATATTTGCCACTAAACTGGCTATACAAAACGAAGTTAGTGTACCGTTGAATTACCCTTACTAGCACAACACACATTTTTGTAGTCGATTGTGTATTTGCTGGTCGATTAGATACGAGTAACCCAAAGCTTATACGAAGTAAGCAGGGTAAACTAATCATTTGCTGACTACTAGCCGACTGAAATATATACGTAATTATTCCTAAGGGCCTGCTCTAACTAACAAGCAGATATATTCGCACATAAATCATTTTTTTCTATTATTTGTAGATCCCAATTTCATCGATACGTTCAAAAAATGGCACGTGTTTCAACGAATTTTCGAGCAAACAATCTTTTTTGCAAATGTCTGTCTACGCGTTTCGCATTTCCAAACGAATAAATAGAATCTGTCGGAAAATATTTGTAGCGCATTCTAAATTCAAAGCGTAGCGCGAATTTTTATGTCGACCTGACGATGGCGTAATGAGAACAATAGACGGGTCCGTTTGAAAATGGGATTGAGTTGACATGTACGGTAAACCCATTTCTCTAAAACCTCCAGTTATCTCGCACTTTGTATTAACCATTAACCTTTGTTTTGTAAACACAGGGGATCAAGTTATTGAAGTTCTTTCTTTATCTACGAGCGAAGCATCTAAATAGGATGCAACAAAGCGTCAGGCTTTTGATGTCTTTAATCAAGCCTTTGTTCGAGGGATCGCGTCGGTTCGTAATCTTTTATTTGCACGAAGATATTTCTTGATTTAATGTGATGAGCAATGAGAACCCCTTTGTTGTGTACTTATGATAATATTCTAAACTTTAGTTGTTTGCCGTTGTATTCTAACAAGTTTTGTGTAACTAAACGTCTTTTAGCTTACGTCACTGGAAATATTACACAAAAAATTGGAGGTATAACATTATTTCAATCATATTTAATTTGATGAGATTGATGAACCTAACTCAATATAATTGGCTGAACACCTTATTCCCGTGATCTCACAAGACAATCAATCGTCACTTCGTATTGTGATTGAATAAATATGTATGCAAATGTTTTATTAGAAAACATGCGGTCATTAACAAAACACGCAGAACCAACGGAACCACTTTCGCTTCTATGAATTATGCAAGCGTGTGTTTTTAATGAATCAATAATATGAAATTCACTATCGCTGTGCATTTGAGTATACATATTAAGTGCGAATTACACCCATTGTAAGGTAATGATGGTTTAATTTGCTATTACAGTTCGCCTATTCGCTCTGATCCATGGTGGATTTCACACTCGTGGTCGCCATATTGGAATTTGCAAGCGATTTTGGCGCGTAATGTTTCGTTGTTTGACTTTTAAGCTACCTACTTTGCTTCTTTATTTTAATAATAATATAATAAATATTTATTTATATTCATACAAACCACTCAACTTGATGTAAATTATATCAGAATTTAATTAGTGAAAGGCGAAATTTTGTAAACCTACCTAAATATACTACCTATTGTTAGGCAACTAAAAGGTTTTAAAATTTCAATTACGTTATTGTTTCAGATCTTTAACTAATTGGTTACAATAGCAAAATAATCTCGATTTCAAAACGTTCATTAATCTGAATGGGAATACTTTTCATTACCGAAACAAAAGGGTGCGGAAAAAGAAGAAAATGAGAGATACAATGGGGTTTGCGTGAACCAACAGCCAACGCAGCATATTGTCCGGCGAATAATTCACGTTTTTGCACTACTTTTATTACACAGAAAAGTCCGACTTCCAACGAAATACACGGTATAAAACAGGATGAGAGCATCTAATATTTTGCTTTGTTAAATTAAAACTTAAAAGTCGTGTACAGTTTGTGAAAAGCTTTATAAGTAATTCTGATCAAGAATAGTAGAAAATAAACATTTTAAAACCATTATTTCAAGTCAGCCTGCAGCTACCCAGAATCGAAATGACAGCAACAGCACTGCAAAATTCATTCCATAAAATTGTCGTCGCGATATCTCCAACGACTTTTTCACCCTGATGATGATTCCACCCTGAAAATCTAAAGACTACATTAGCGCCCGCCACACGTACAGTTCGGACCGCGCATCTTGGACTGCGTTCCAAACCGCAGTTAGATCTGTACAGTTTGGACTGCAGATCAAACTGTTATGCTAATTACGATTAAAAATGCATTCACGGTTTGGATTGCCGAATAATCTAGACAAACGTTCCGAACTGTGCGTGTGAATGATTTTCAAGAGTTTGGACTGCAGTTTGGATTGGCGCGTGGAACGAAAGTGTTTTTAAAAGTTTTTTACGCAGTTGTAAGAAAAATGGACGATCGTTTGGTCATCGCGTTAGCTGGATTTGTAGTTTGTTTAAACAGTCGAAAAAAACGACGAGTGTGGGTAAAGGAATACAGACAAAGATATGGACATTTACCGATGTTAAGGGAATTACGACAGTGTCATCCGGAAGATTTTAAAAATTACCTAAGAATGGATAGTGACGATTTTGATTGTTTATTAGCACTGATACGTCCCAAAATAACCAAGCAAGATAGAGTACAGTCGACGCTCCAAACCGCCATTTTTGTAATTTACATTTACACGTGATGCGCGCGTAAAACTGTAAGATATGCACGCGCATCCACATGCCAGATCGAACTGTTAGACCCGCACATCTACACGTAGGTACAGTTCGGAGCGAGGGATGGAACGGCGCGTGCTGTTTCCCGCCGTCCGAACTGTACGTGTGGAGGGCGCTATTAACTACAGTACACCTATATTCAGGAGCAAAAATTATTAGTACTAGTATTTTCTTTGAGTCTCACAATTCGCTACATTGATGTCAAAACAGCAGACAAAGGCAGACGAGTGGGTAGGTTTTATTTTAGGGGAGGCTTATGTTTTTGCCCCTCTTTATGATACTAATTGTATAGCTATGGCTTCGGCTGAACTTTGACTACCATTTTTCGATTGTAGAATTGATCCGTTTAGACTGTAGTTAAAGTATAATTTAAAACGTATGCATGTAATAAAATTCAATTTGATGCTATTTTGAAGATAAGGTCTTTGGATTAGTACAAATTGAATTAGATCAACGAGCGTTATTTTGTGGTCAAATATTGAAACAAGTTTGAAATTGCTAATATTAGAATTTTAGGCACCACTTCATTGAGTTAGTGGGACCTTAAATATTGCTAATTCGGGCTCCCCTTAAACCTTATTTAAGTAAGCATAAATTATGAAGATAATTAAAAAGTAATCTCCCAATTAAAAAAACAGGCTTTTCAAACTCAAAGTGATCAATCTTAACTTAGCTAAAGGAAATCATAATTTGGCTTACTAATTGTTTTAATGAGCTTTTTCGCAATTAAGAAAAACTTTGGGAGCTTTCCACGCACGCTTCTTTCAATGTCTAGCAATTAAGTGTAATTCAAGTGTTGCTGAGATATTAACGTGCTTTAATAAAATTTATTGCACCTAATTACGGATAAACACCGCTATATAATTTCGTAATTGCACCACATTCACTCACACGGCTAGTTGAACTCTATTATTTCAAGCAGGATTCTTTAGTCATACCGACTTTTCTTCGAAACGCACTCTTCACATGATCCTACCTATTCATGTCTAGCCAGTCATTACATTGGCCTTTGTATGTTAACACTGATGAGAATATCATACTGCGAAAACTTTTTGGAGATGTGGGTGAAACTGACCGGTAACGCGCTTAATTAATAAAGCAGCTTTCTATCGGTGCTAAAATGTTTGCAATCGGACCAGTAAGTTCAGAGATTACCTCCTACAAACAAAAAAACTACCTCTTTAATATATTAGTGTAGATGTAGATTGTGCGTCCATTTGAGCAGAATAAACACGTTTTCTTTCTTTTCTTACATCGATATTTAGGCACTATGAGAAAACTACCAACAAAAGCCCTAAAATATCTGTGAAATTGGCCAAGAAATATTGGGTTTACTACTTTGTTCACCGAAATGACCGCACATAACAAAATACTTACTCTAGGGAAAATAATTGTAGCCAAACCCAGCTTCTACTTAGTCAAACAACTAAACCTCGAAGCGAATAAATCACCTACATTTGTAAAGCTTTCACAAGTCCCAAAACTCGTAGTGAACGAATACGCGGTGCCACGATTTGCAGAACTTTTCGGTCACCATGTCAACTTCTCTCGACCTTAAAATCGAAGGGTTAACGATCTGCAATTATGACGTCTAGATGTGTTGTCTCGCTTCCCGAGTCCGAACAATACGTCGCGTAACTGTTCTCCTAGCCTTTCGTCACGTCACGATGGCCGTTGCTAAAACCCCTTGATCCGCTTTATTCCGCAACTTTATGGTGGCTTGGTGGTCAATAGCCACTAGGTTAATGTTCTGCCACAATTATCCGATTGGATTCGCTGTTTCACAATGTAACATTTATTTTTGATTAACGTCGCGCAATCACGAACCATCTGACTTCTGAGTGCTTTCGACTTTGGGTGCGGGCAAAATGGAAAATATTAACGAACTAGATCTGTTGAAAACATATCACCGAGACTTTGGTAGTATTGCAGTTACAGGATTATTATTAATTTTTGTGTTCTTTAACACATCCTTCGTTGGAAATTGACAGCCGATTTCCCGTGAGAAAATCCAGCGCGAAAAAGGAAGGATAGACGCAATATTTTGTCTGTACGTGAAAAACTACGTTTCGTAATCACATGTCTGGCTGCATGGAAATCGAAAGCCCCTGTGATCTAAAACGTTTTCAGCATGTTAAGTACGTTTTTATTCGTCTTCTTTTTTGTAACAATACTTGAAATGGACAGTTCTGTTAAATTAGAGGGATGACTCATCGAAAACGCGGGAGTTTCGTATGCCGTTACGTAATTATCTTGAACCGTTAACGCAACACGTTACGTTTTACAAACGACTGCGATTCGTGTAATTTACTGCCTTAAAAACCTTTTAAAAACTTTCTGCTGTATTTTGATGGCATCAACAATAGCACCTGTATTATTGACCTCAATATTTCGTGCAATAATTTCAGATAATTCGTAGTTAACAATATGAACGAAATTCGATTGAAAAAAATCACATTATGTCTTTACAATGTCGGTTTAAATAATGAACGCCATTTTATTTGTGCGTCTGGAAATTTCAGTGCACTAACAAGTTTACTTAGTCAAGTCTTTGTATGTTCTGCATACTTCATTAGCAATAATTAGTAATCTCATGAATATTTTATACCGATGCATCATCTGCTCGCCGCATGCGGCTTACACGTGGCTCGTGTAAAGCTGTATATTTTAATTGCAATCTAACATAATGACATGTTTTCCTTGTACCACTCATATTCAAAACAAACTATTAATACTTGCCTAATTAGGGGGCAAAGCGTTCAGACAGACAGGTTGATAAATAGCATTCATTTAAAATGTAGTTCTAACCGGCTTTGCGCGTACGCAGACTGATTACGCTAAATCTCCAAATACCCTCTCTGATCAAATTACGTCATTTGGAATTTGTGTCACAATTTGAATATGAATGTATCTATAATTATACATACAAATGATAACTACCCACATTTTGTACTCATTCCATTGAAGTAAACGAACAAATCTCAACATGTAACTAGATTTTCATTAACATTCAGGTGGCAGATTGTTTTTCCATTAATTGTAAGGCTTGGTAGTTGTTTTAATTTACGACAGATTCAGGGTCTAGTGTGTCCCTATTTAGACTGTTGCGAGCAATTAGTATTACATTGTAACAAGTGATTAACGATTAGAAATCAAGTGGGTTAGTCTATAATGTGGTTTTAGAATAGACGGCTCTCTATTCCGATGTTTGTTTGATGTTGGAGAGTTCAATCTTTGTTTGGGCTTTAGAAACAAGATGTACATTGATGTATTGATGTTCAAAATGATCTTGTGGGCGGTGATTGTAAAGCTGCTAAACTTATTGAAAGTGTAACTTAGACGGGTTTGAATGTGCAACGTCTCATGTATTGAGTTACTGCTATCCTAGCGAATTTGTTCTTAGTGCAACTATCTATTCTAATTGAATTATTCTAGTCATCATTTTATAAGCTGAGATCAAGTGTCAGTTACACAGCACACGGTATGCAAGAAACATCTACCTAGTACATAATTCTCATAGAAATACATGATAATGTACCCTATGTTCAGTCACGTCAGAGCATTACTTAGACTACATCCGTTAGGCACATTAAACTGAGCTTTAAATAAGGCTGGTTCAAGCACCACGGAGTATAAAAATTGTCTCATGGAGTCATGGTACATTAAGAAGAACGTTTCCCGAATACGTCGGTACATTACTGATGGCTCTGTACTGTCAACCACGCGAGTTTCTCAACGATTTTACTTCAACACCGCCATTTTTTTCTTAGCAATTGGCTGGTTGGTAGGTTAAAGTTTTACTGCTTACGTGTGGCTGACTGTACTCGCGATGGGCGTGACATGATTCTAACGGGACCTAGTGGTTATTGCTCTGATCTCTACGTGATAATCTAGCGATTACTGTTTATCTGCTATTGCTCCATAGTTTATTCAACTCTACGCACATTACTTTGTTAGAGGTTTCTATAAAAGTATGTATCTACGTCGTGATTCTGAGTGGGATTAAATTATACAGTAAGTGATTTATGAATAAGAAATCCTCTAGATACTGATACTTTGATCTGATCAGACATTTGCAAGATTTATAACTCCCGAATGACCGATGATATTACGATAACATCTCAGAAAAAAAAAATGGTGTAATAATATATGAGTACTACGTTACTAGCGTTATAAAAACGTCTTTACTTCTTCACAGTGATGGATGTTACTCCTCCATCTTAGTCCTCGGTGCCATAGAGGTATTATACCAAAGGTGGGCGACCTAACCAAGATATATTAACAAAACACCTTCATTCTCCATTAGATTAGGCGATGGTGTGCCAGTAAAGCCACGTTACGCCAGTTATAACAAAGACTGACTCATAATATCTTGATGGGAGACGTTCACATCTTGAAGGTTTTGTAACTGCTCCCATTGTTGTTCTATCATTCACTCGTTCACAATGTACGATATCAGCCGTTGTGAAAACTCGTAATTACCAACACCTGGACAAAGAAACGACTTTGTTTCGATTAATCAAGTTGTAAATCTAAAATCAGACTTTATTGCGTTTTCTCAAGTGGTTATTTTATGACTGAGAATTTGATATGCAAAAGTGTACGATATTAGTAATTACAATGAAATACTTTTAACGTAAATTCAAAATCAATGGTAAAAAAGTAATAGATCATAACTGTAATCCCCAAAATTGCACAAGCGCCGTCTGCTTTGAAAAGCATCGTATAGGAAGGAAGCTAAGGCGAAGTAGCGCGATAATCGGAAAAAAGAAGCAGATACTGCTGTCCTACTAAGTAACATTCAGAACAAAAATCGAAATGGTCCTCAAAATATCAAGGCAGCAAGGATTTTTTTGACTCGACAAAAACAGGTTGCTAGTCGCAAATTTTCAGTAGAAACTAATGCCTTGATCACACGTACCGAGTAAACGGGCGAGACAGTGCTCGGCACGTATAAACAAAGCGCCGAGTGCTCGGCCGAGCGCCTATCTCTACAACTCGCGTACATCACTGTCTCAGTCGAGTAACATTTTACTGTTTCGCCCTTTTACTCGATACGTGTGATCAAGGCATAACTAAAAACAAACTCCTGGATTTTTCTACCTAAGAAAAACTATTTAAAAGTGGGTAATTGCTTTAGATTTTTATCAGCTACCGATATAGAAAGTTGTTTCGTAGAGTTCGGTGCGCTAGAAAAAAACTTAGCCAGTCGTTAGAAAACCGACCACTGGCGAGGTAAACTTCGTCGGGAGAACATCGAAAACATTTTTAATTACCGCTTCGGCTTGCTGAGATTGCCCAGTAACTACGTCACGTATTCCTTTGTTGTCATTTCTGGGGAAAAACTACATGGTACTGATTAACTCTGTTGCTTCATAACTTGGATAGAAATTTCAGAAACATTATCGTCTTCCTGCCCTTGTCCCTTGTTATTTGGGGTCGACGCGATACGTTTTTTCTTCCATTCTATCCTGTCACCCGTGATCACAACACTTCATACAATCTATTCATCTTTTCTTTGGCCTCTCTCTCCCGCTCCACTCATCCACATGTATACTCATAACTCATTTAGTAACATGCGTTTCGTCCCTCCTCTTTACAAGACCATACGAAGATAAACGATTCCCCTTCAACTTTTCAGTCACTGGTGCCACTTCCAACTTCCTATAATATATAACATAGGTATATCTACTCATTTCTCACTTTATCCATTCTCCATTCACACCACACATCCATCTCAACATTCTCATCTCCGCTGCATGCAATCTTTTTTCATCCGTCTTTTTCACAGCCTAAAAATTTTTAAAATTTCAGAAACACCATTAGATATTAATCATTGTGCTTCAATGTCAGCCCAAACTATTGCGCTAATGCTATTGTGTAAGCAAGCATTGTTCTACAATTGAGGCCTTGTTCTTCCAATTCCTGCCTTCCATTATTATTGTAATTTCAATAATAACAAGAAGAATTGGATTTTTTTATTTATTGAGGTTGATTGGTAGAGAATACATGACGTTTATATAATAAGCTAGCTTCTGTCAGCGGCTTCGCCGGCGTGAAAGTAGGTTTCTGCATAAAAACATTGGTCCCCCGTTTCGTCCACTTAGGTGGTGAATTTTGGAAAATAATCTCTTAATGCTTGCCTACGTCGTAAAAGGATACCTTGTGCAAAATTTCAAGCTCTTAGTTCCAGTAGTTCCGGCTGTGCGTTGATGTATCAGTCAGTTTTAGATAAATATTTTCAAAACAAAAGTCTTGTCTACCGTAATAAGGACTAAATTGAATTACCTGTCAATAATGTCTATTCCGTTCGTAATGCGGTTCATCTTAATTTTACTTGATGTTAGATGAATTGCTTCGTGCCGTATTAAAGTGTTTGCCTGCCCAATGTCCCGGGGGATAAAGACCCACCTGCCCACCCCTGCCGGGGGTGGCCCACCTTCACCACCCACGTTTCACCTCTCACAAGTAGAACAATAAATAAATTGGCCGTTGCTTTGTTTCGGTCGCGGCTGAAGGTTCGTAATTCGTTCACATAAAATTATTGTAGTTACTCAAGGTGCTTCGTTAAAAGGCGAATTTGAAATGTTTACAATTTATTAGCTGTATAAATGTTTCAGACGGTGCTAGGAGCAAATTTTAGTGCTTTAATATCTGACTGTACTGTTTGTTTCGTTGAAAACGCTATGTTAAAACCTATGAATGCATCTATTCTATACCAGAAACCCATTATCATATTTCCGTATGTTTTTTTTTCTATAGAAAAGCTACCTTTTGCATTCAAATACACGGGACAAACACCATGTTTACGTCCACTTATCTCACTGAGCGGAATCAATATCAACAACGCTTACCTGTTTGTTGATTCTGCTATCTGTTACTGTCTTTGACAGTACGTGGCTTGTGTGTGACAGTTTTTAAATAAGGACTCTTTCTTCTGTCTCTTGTTTTTGAAAAAGGAACGGCAAAATCTAATGTTCGCTGAAAAAAAAAGAATGGTTGCCAGTTATTTTTGAACTTTTATTTACACTATAATTTGAAATGATTAAATTGTGTTCTAAAGCAATGCTTCACTAAAATTGTATGTGTAAAATATCTGTTACAATTTGAAAAACTTGCATTTTCTAGTTCACTAGAAACAGCAAGTATTCTATATTTTACGTACTTAAATAAAACGATTAATATAAGATCCTTGACTTTTATTCAAAACACAATTGTCTTTGTACAAAAGAACCTTGAAGCAAAAACTCAAATAACATTCCATAAACAAAGCATTTCGGTATGCTGAGTCATTGCATCAATACGAGTGCATCTGAAGGGATATGATTCAGCGAGGATTTGGGTATAATACTTTTGACAGGCCGTTAATAAGAGCTGCACCCTTGTTAGTTTAACACCCACCCTCCAATAATCGAACGAACACATGCGTGTCAATGGGTTTACATCGTAAAGAAAATAGTGTGGGGAAACTGGCAATTCCATACATAATATAAAAAATCTGTAGAAGTTTCTAGTTGTGCGCGCATCACGTAAAATATACGAAGTCGATTTAGATAACATTTATGTATCAAAATTATGTGTAACTTGATATATTACTTAGGCTTTGTTTCATCGCAATCGGTTGAATATATCGAAAAATATACTGCATTAATTGACTGTAATGCCTTGACACGTACCGAGTTTTAGGTGGAGACAGTAAAATGTTGCTCGTCCGAGACAGTGATGTAAACGAGTTGTAGAGATAAATGGTAGGCCGAGCACTCGGCGCTGTGTTTACACGTACCGAGTACTCGGCCGAGAGTACTGTCTCGCCCGTTTACTCGGTACGTGTGATCAAGGCATTACAGTCAATGAATGCAGTATATCTTTCGATAGAGTCGTATGATCAAGGCATAAGGCTCAGCCGGGTCAGCTAGTAAAAAAATAAATGTTATGGTAAACTGCATTATGGAAAGTTTTCACTCCCCAGACTCCGCATCGACGATAAAGATAAGCAATATCTAAAATCATCGACTGACCTGTTGGTCTAGTGATAGTGGTTAGTGGCCCTGATTGCTTTGCCGGAGGTCATGGGTTCGATTCCCACATAGGACAAATGTTTGTGTGATAACCATGATCATTTGTTCTGTGTCTGGGCGTAATTTATCTATATTTATATATTTAGAAATATAGAAGTATATTTATCAGGTGTCTAGTGCTCATAAAACAAGCTCTGCTTAGCTTGAGACTAGACGGCGTTGTGTGATAGTTGTGGAGTATTATATTATAAAATCTGATCAGCATTATGAAACGTTTTCATCCTTCTTTTCACAGCTCTTAACGTATTACCTCGTCAAAAGCGTTTGTGCTTATACGACAAAGTGAAATAAGAGTTGAAAGGCTGTGATCGGACTCAGACGTTTTTCCATTAGAATCCTGAAGGCAGACTGCGTCGGGCCATTACCTCGCAAATGGCTCGAGAAGAGCCCGCGGAATTCACGCGATTCTCTTGGATAAAGAAGCTGGTGAATATTTTATTTTCTATAGGATATGACGAGCGACACTCTTAGCATAATTCTTCAATCAACAACTCGGCTGTGTGACATTGTAGCACATTTCTTACGTTTATGTATGTCTAGCCCTGAACTAAATAGAGTAGATTGGCGCCTTTATTTATTATAGTCTTTATTTAATTTAAAGAAATTCGTTTTTAATTAGGTTGCAACCTTAAATGATAATTTTCTTATCAATAATAGAATTTTAGAAGGTAGGTAACGCTATTCACCTACTAATAAAAATAAAATACCTAATGGTGATAATTTTGGTCAGCTGATAAAAATCCTGAATTTGTTTCCCACATTAAACCGTGGTAAAAATAATCCTATCTACATACACTTCCGTGTAGTGTTAACGAACTACGCGGTTTCACATATTATTTTCTTGTTTTTAATTCTGAGCTTGATTTATTTGAACAAAAAAAATACATTCAGCCGAACATGACATGAAGTCGGTTAATGAATACATCATCTCCCTAACCTTTTCCTAACTAGCTTGGGGTGCTTCCATGCTAACTGGATGAGCGAGTGCCTATCAGACCCCCATAACCCAGTTAAACAAAAATCCTGTCTAGCGAAAATGAGAATTCTCGACGTAGGTGTTAGGGGATGCATATTGGTGTCAAAGCCAGTTCTAAAACAGAGGTTTTAGAACAATTAATAAAATGACTTGAATGGGCTAAAAATACCAAGATTTTAACAATGGCTGACTGGACTGGATTAAGACAAAGTTCTGTAGACCGACGAACCTTTGAAATTTTTGAATCGAACGAAGAGTGAACTGCCGCCGACCAAAAAGTCGGCGGCAGTTCAACGAAAATGTATCGTGGATCCACCGGTAGGGGTTATTGTGAAATAGAAGTAATTTTTAAAAATATTACAAAGACATATTACGAGAATAGTGCTGAACCTTCTGGGACTCGTCTAATTAGTCTCAGGATTCATATTTCAACAAAATAATGATCCAAAATGCACATAAAAAATTTGCAAGGACTAAAAGAACAACAACAGGCATTAAAAAAAATAACATGACATTTTTTTTAATCAAAACTGCTATCCGACATTCCAGTAAGATTTTTGAAAAAATCTGCTAGACAAATGTCAGAAAATAACCAACACACCATGAACAAATTTGTGACTACATAGATGAGCCTAAAATTTAAATACGGATTTTTTTTTATAAGATTTATCTATACTAATATATTAAAGAGGTAAAATTTGTAAGTTTGTATGTAGGTGGTAATCTCTGGAAGTACTGGTCCAATTGCTAAAATTTTTTCACCGATAGAAAGCTGTTTTATTCCTGAGTGACATAGGCTATATTTTATTTATGTACGCAGGCGAAGCTGCGGGCAAAAGCTAGTTTATTTATATATTCTTTTGAGCTGTAGTCTATTATATTTCTACTACAGCCAGAATCGTCAATCCTTGTAATCCAATCTGATGGTCGTTGGGTTTCAATAAAACATATCTTGGTTTCTTGGAAGCGGGTAGTCGACTCGTTATGGCCCAAGTAGTTCTTAAGCGGCTCAGCATTTCTTTTGTGGCGATGTAATCCGATTATTCTATCATAGGACGAGTTATTGAGACCTGTAACCACTATCCGACTATAAGATTTAACTGTATTGGGTAACCGCTTGTTAGAAAGTGCTTTTGAAATAATATTGTGTTGTCGTCGGAGGTCGCAGCTATTATTTTAACTTAAAGGATGGTTAGACATTTATACTTTTAAAGGATTATACAAATTTAGAATAGGTTTAAAAGGTAGATAATTCTAGGTAAGAATGTAATTTGATTACTAAGACATACGAAGCACAAGCACCCGTTATTGTCAACGGAATCGCGCGCGTAAAAGTAAAAAATTAGACTGCTGCGGTCCTCCCGTTCCCGTCCGATTAATCTAGGCTCTTAATAAACCAGTGTGCTTCACCGTCAACGATTACATCACTACTTACCATCAGGTGGGATCGCAAAAACTAGTTTATGTTCTTTAAAAAAATTGTCCCAAGCGAACATATTTCCAGGATAAAAAGTTTCCTATGCGCAAATCCGTTCAGAGTCGTGAGTGTGAAGAAGTAACAAACATACACACTCAGTCTATTGCCTTTATAATATGTATGTATAAGTGTGATTGAAACAGCGTGACACAAGCTTAGCTTCTTGAAGAACACTTCCCTGATCCTGTGCATATGTATGTCCTTGAGTTGAGCCAAGTTCTGACAATAAGCTTGTAACAGGCTCGCCATGCTAGTTGATCCGCATTTGAACATGTTAGTTGAACAGTCCGCATCTTCGAAATCTCGGCGAAAAGACAGCGACAGAGACAAAAAAGTTGCTGAGTAGCCAAGCTCCCTAGTTCTAAGCCAAACATCAAAAACATAGAGCGCACTAAAATACAGAATTCAATACACAGTATCTATTCCGGTTGGTCGCGCGACCACAACGTTTCGCTATTTGACCACTGTAACCCATTTTCATTTACCGTCCATTGCAATTTCTATTTGAAGAGCAGCCCTCTCAGCAAAAAGTTTATCGGAGAAAACGTACACATTGTTTTATTTTCAGCTTCGTAAAGTTTGCACTGTACTCTGGTTTCATTGTAAGCTACGTATAAAGCTGGAGCCATTCGGACTAAAAGCGTCTAAATTGAAAACATTTTCTTCCCCACCGGAATCTAAATTGAATAAATAGAACATGTGAGGGGATTTTAACAAATCGTTGTGACGTCTAAGTATGAAACCTGCTGTTGAACTAATTGACATGAACCCTCGGTGTGGTCATGCTAGCTCATTTGTCGTCGAGCCTAGTGACTCATCGGAAAGTCGAGGGTGTTGTCCGTCCACAAAATTTATGAGGCTACCAGATGACTGTGACTAAATGGACAAATGTGTCCCTCGATAATAAAATAACTTTTTTGACTATATTTTTCCAGTTTTGTAAAGATCACTTCTTATGTCAGAAGAGTTCAACGAAAGTCTGTCTCTTATGAACTTCTTTTTGTATGCGTCACGTACTGGAACAACAAAAGATTCTTTTATAATAATTAATTGTCTTATCTAATCAAATGAAAATTGTGAACAATACAAGTATCGATAATGTAGACAAAGAGATTCAAGATTAAGGTGACTTATCGACTAATGCTTTGTAAAGATATAACGATAATCCGTAGTAATGCTTTTAGGGTTGTCGCCCTTTAGTCCAATATGTGCCGTTAAGGCGTATCGTGGAGGGTGCATTCTCAAGTGCAGGCAATAATCCTCTTTATCGTAACAGTCGTGTGTCGCCGTCCTTAGGGGACGTTGTGTAATTTTATTTCGCCCTCGTTTTAAGTCACTCGGGAATCGCGTCTCGCATGCCTATGTAATATGAGCTGTATTGGTACGCTCTGTCTTGCCTGATATAAAAGTAAAGCCAATTTTTCCCCATCTGAGAATTTTCAACAATTTCTGTATTTATTTACTTTATTGAGTTTCTCTTATAAAGAAAGAGTGAATTGTAAAAATATTTCTATAAACATTGGATTCAACGAACTATGTAATGCAGAGTGGGCATCGTTAGACTCCACAAAAGAGAAAGGCATAACATTGAACCTGCGGTTCAGCTTCTTATCGTTAGACCAAATTGAAAGTTGCAGTCGAACGAGAATTACGCTCAGGTCACTAAATACATAAACCGTCGGATTTATTGGAGCATCTGGCGAAGGAGTCGTACATCAGGCATAATGGCTACATAATTCGCGTGGAGTGTTCTGCACTGACATGCTTGGACTGCGGAGATGCGGGTAGCGGCGAGGAGATGGTGAGCGCCGATAAAACCTGGCTAGTTGGAAGTTTTATTGAGCGGCCACTGGCGCAGCCTGTTTCCTCGTTATCGCCGATAGGGGGCCTTAAATCAGGCGCCTTTCATTCTTAAAGGCTTTAAGCTTGACGTTCCAAGCCAGCCCCGAGGGAGCGATGTTTAAAGTGGCCACTTCTTACGTTTCTTGATGGAGTAGGTACCACGTTTACTACTACTGGCGATGTTTCAAAATGCAACCGAATTACCTACTTGAATGTTTTCGCGACTGAGTTATCTTTTGAGAAAGAACCGGTTCTTTAACCTTGTATAAGAAATATAGTAATTTTGTTACAGGTATTTATTTTGTGAAATAATGTTCATCCTTATTGGGTAAAGGTTACGATGACATACTTACAGATAAGATAGCTACTGTGAAAACACCATCTCCAATTCACTTTGTGTTTGCAAAGTCTATAGGGACAGCAAAATAGAGTATTGTAAAAAGTCGCGTTTTATAAATGTCGGTATCGCATGACTGGTGACGCTCCGCAGAACTTCCAAACGGCAATAAGTGCGGTACAGTTAGGAACTAACTAGGTATGAAGTCATTAAACTTTCCGTCGATGATCCGCATCGCGAACCACTGCGAAACGTAACTTACCGTGCCGAGTTAACGTTTAACTTCTTACTTTGATGATATATTCCACTTCTCGAACAGTTATTATAAAGCATACCCGTGGTTATAAATCGTGCGTTTAAATCTTAGATTCCTTAACCCAAATTCGTGTCGCTAATGCCAGTTGCAATGCTTCGGGTAATTCGGTTTTATAGAGCGCATTTGGTACAAAGCTTTTTGGTCGTATTTCGAATTGGATGTCACAGAAACTTTGTGTAAATCTACGCGCTCGGTCACAGTGTCGAATACATTCTAGCTGGGCTTGAGCAATAAAATTCCAAAGTTCAAGGTGGTATGTTAGTCATGCCCCTTTTATCTTGCTTTGTTCCAAACCGCCCGTAGATCCGTTTCGAAGTAAACTGTAGCGATGTATGGCCAAGATTGTATCTTTTACATCGTAAGCAGCGCCCGGGCGGTTGCTATCGCCACCACCGCTGGTAATCCATTTTACCCGGTTGAATTTTAAAACACGGGTGAAAATAAACTTTTACGTGCACTATTTGCAAATTATGATAATACGGACTTGTCTAAAACCTGATTTAGAGAACCACGGTACATTAACATACAGAGAGAACAAACTATTTTAGGAACCTGATTAGTGATACCTCTGTTGTTTAAAAATAGAAAACTACTGTTGTTAGATGCCACAATTTTTCTTTGCAAGCACCTAATAAAACGCCAAGCAGGATTTTCAAGAAATACTCCCTGCACCTCTAAGACGTGAACTCCGCTCGGAAACACGTACAGGAACAATGTATTAACTCACTTTATTACATAACAGTAAATAACAACTGTACGTGCAGCTAATGCATTGCCCATTGCTCTGAGCTTCGTTGTAAACTTACTCAATCGATTCTCTATCAAATTGCCGTGTGGTATCTGCTGTTTACAACCAACCACCGGCATTCCAAGAAACAAAACAACAGTGGATAAACATGATGGAAAGCTGTTAAGGTACAAATAACACCATAATGCGATTACTTATCTTCCTAGAATCGATGTTGCGGTCTCGACAAATATCATGAAAAATGTCGAAGTTGATTGTGATTGTAATGGAGAAGAGATTACAATTAATTAATTATTTATAAAAGAAATAAGTTCCATAAAAGAATTAAGCTTATCAAGTTCAAAACTAATTGGACAACTAGACGAAGTAGTTGTACAAACAAAAACAAAATTAGTTACATTACATCGCATCCAAGACTAATTGGTGACGACCGTATTTCGTTAGAAAATAAATTTTGGGCAAATAAAATATTCTCCAGATCGTACCCTCGGACTTTTTCAAATAAAGGCAAATTACTAAGAACAAAAGAAATATCGGTATCGTCAACTGATTGATAAGGCTTGTAAATTGAATTCTGTTTTGCTGAAGTTATGAAATGCAAGGGATAGGGGACAGTGAGAAGAAATGGTGTAATATAAAACTCAAGTTAATAAAATTTGTGTAATAGTAGCTTTGAACTTTTGAAAAAAGTGTAAAACAATATCTCTTACTAGTTCTACCAAATGTAATAATAAATAATTTTGCTAGCTTCTGCTAGCGACTTCACCCGCATAATAGTGGTATTATAGCCTATGTTACGCAGTAGTAAAGAAGCATTCTAATAATGAGAGTTTTACCGTTCAGTATATTCATTAGGTGGGATCGCAGTCAAGCACAAGTTTATATCAGAAAAAAAAACGAATAATAAAAGTACAAATCTCTTTATAATATTAGTGCAGATAATATTTTATGACACCGAGACTACACTTTTGTATCTATGTGACTTTACTTCACGATTGCATCACTACTTCCCATCAGGTGGAATCGTAGTCAAGCATTATTTAATTATATTGTTACGTACGTGGGTACTCAAATGCCGATTTACTGACGAGAGAACTTTATTTACCACAAACAATAACAAAATAGTCCAGTCAACAATAATCCGAATCGCAATTAACACTAGAGTACCGTTACACTATCGCTTAGGTCGTTAGATAAAATCACTTCAAGTACTAGGGTAGTTCGCTCTTGATCGCAGTCGAAATTACAACTGACTCGCTTCCGGCCGGGGGCACGTATTTATATGCGGAGCCAAGAAAATTCTAGATACCGACTTCCCACGAACGATCCAGAATTCCAGAACAATTGAATCGCTTCTCGAAGTCATAAATCATTTTTATTACTCGTGGTAATAAGAGTCACTTTCATGCGAATTTCGACTCTATTGTTAACGACGGAGAGTATCATTTCCCTTATCCTAGATAAATGCCTACCCCCACTAGTTGTAGGTACTATGTGGATGTTTCGAGATTTTTCTAAGACTGGCTACGCACGACCATTCTAGACCTTTCGAACAGCAATGCGTTTTAATTATTACGTGCTACTCTTTATTTTCTCGGAGATATGGCGGGTTCACGTTTAATGGCGTAACAGTGCCCCCCTCTTAGTCATGCTCGTCCCGAGCATTATTAGATCCGTGATACGGCGCCAATCTATCCACATGGACAACCTTGGGTTTCCCTCTTAGCCCTTTCTTGATGCGGTAGGTCACGTCATTAATCCTTTTTAACACGGTGTAAGGTCCCTCCCATCGAGCTTGGAGTTTCGGCGACTTCCCTTTCCGTCGAAGCGGGTTGTGGAGCCAGACCAGTGTACCTTCCTCAAATCCCTTGGCATTGGCATTACGGTCGTATCTAGTTTTCATTTTTACGCTGGTGTTCATGCTATTCTCACGAACTCGTTTATGCACTTCGTCCAATTGATCTTGAAGGTCACTTACGTAGTCCGTAACTGGCTTAGTCTTGTCAGGTGGCACGCCAGTTATGGCATCGACTGGAAGTCTCATCTCCCTGCCGAAATTCACTCTTGCTGGGGTATGTCCCGTGCTATCATGCACTGCCGATCGGTAAGACATCAGAAATAGTGGAATATAGCGGTCCCAGTCCTTCTGATGGTCATCGACAACCTTAGCCAGGTGATTCTCCAGGGTTTGGTTAAACCTTTCCACCATTCCGTCCGACTGAGGGTGCGCAGGTGTTGTGCGTGTCTTATAAATTCCCAGAAGAGTACACATTTCCTGGAACAGTGCAGATTCGAAGTTACGGCCTTGATCGGAATGGATTTCCAAAGGTGCGCCATACCGACATACTACTTCTTCGACCACCTTCTTCGCCACTGTCGTCGCTTCCTGATTGGGTATGGCGAAGACTTCGGGCCACTTTGTGAAATAGTCCTGGATCACCACTATGTACTTGTTTCCGTCATTTGTAACTGGAAAAGGTCCAGCGACGTCGATAGCGATGCGTTCCCATGGGGCTCCCACATTGTACAGCTGAAGCCTGCCCCTGCTCCTAGTCTGTGGTCCTTTCACAGATGCGCACGCTGTACATTTCCGACACCATTGCTCTATGTCATCTCTACAATTGAGCCAGTAATACCGCTGTCTCACTTTCAGTAGAGTTTTCTTGATGCCCAGGTGTCCTCCAGAAGCACCATCGTGTATTTCCTGTAGCAGGGGGACTACTTCACATCGTGGTACTATCACTTGTGTGGTCACCTCCTTGCCATCGTTCGATTCCCATTTCCTACAAAGCACATCATTTTCTAGGACTAAACTGTCCCACTGTGCCCAGTAGCTCTTAGTTACGGGACTGTGTGACGATACTTCACTCCACTGGGGCCTAGTTCCGCTACGCTTCCAGTCCAGTATAGGTCGAATATCGTCATCTTCTTCCTGGGACTTCTTGAAGTTGCCTTCAGCCCTAATTAAATTAACGCGTTCTCGGGCTTCATTCTGCTGGCAGTGTCTGCAGTCATCATTACATGGACGTCGCGACAGGGCGTCAGCATTGTTATGCCCTTTTCCACTACGATGTTCCGTCACAAAGTTAAACTCCTGCAGCTGCTCGAGCCATCTTGCAACTTGGCCCTCAGGGTTTTTAAATTGTAGAAGCCATTTCAATGCAGCGTGATCCGTCCTCAAAGTAAATTGTCTTCCTATGAGGTACTTGTGGAAATGCTGCAAGGTTTTTACCACAGCCAGCAGTTCTCGTCGAGTCACGCAGTAGTTTCTTTCTGGTTTTGAAAGTGCCTTACTGAAGTAAGCGATTACGACCTGTCTGTCGCCCTGCACTTGTGACAACACTCCACCAATTCCCGTGTTGCTGGCATCGGTATCAACGACAAATCTTCCGTCTCTGCTCGGATACCCTAGTATAGGCGCTTCACATAGCCGTTGCTTTAGCTCGTCGAATGCCGACTCACAGTCCTCGTCCCAAATAAAATCTCGTTTATCCTCAGTCAGCTGATGTAGAGGTTTTGCAATGTCCGAAAAATTCTTGACAAACCGCCTGTAGTATGTGCACAACCCTAGAAATGCACGTACTTCCGTTTTGTTCTTTGGAACCGGCCACTGTTGGACTGCCTTTACCTTCTCAGGGTCGGTTCTCACCCCGTCAGCGGAAATAACATGTCCTAGGTAGCTGACCTCCTTCTTGAACAGGGCGCACTTCTTTGGGCTTAGTTTTAGGTTAGCCCCTCGTATCCTGGTGAACACTTTCTCCATATTCCTCAGGTTTTCCTTAAAAGTGCGACCCATTATAATGACGTCATCCAAATATACCAGACAAACGTCACCAAGAAGGCCCACCATGACTCTCTCCATGAGGCGTTCAAACGTCGCTGGAGCGTTGCATAACCCAAACGGCATGACGTTAAATTGCCACAGGCCGCTGCCAATACCCGTACTGAACGCTGTCTTTTCTTTATCTTTCTCGCTGATTTCCACTTGCCAGTAGCCACTTTTCAAATCAATGGTCGAAAACCACTTCATGCCACTGAGCATATCCAGCGTATCGTCTATCCTTGGTAAGGGATAACTGTCCTTCTTCGTCACATTATTCAGCATTCTGTAGTCCACACAAAATCTGGTGCTGCCGTCCTTCTTCTTCACCAGAACGACTGGGGAAGACCATGGACTCGTAGAAGGCTCAATTATTCCGCTATCAGCCATGTCCTTTACCATTTCTGCTACCTCAGATTCCTTAGCCCAGGGTATGCGGCGCGGTCTCTGTTTAATCGGTCTAGCATCACCTGTATCTATCTCATGCTTGACGAGACCTGTTCTCCCGCAGTCTTTTCCCGTTGCAAAGATATCTCGAAACCGTAGCAGGAATTCCCTGGCTTGCTGCAATTCCGAAGTCGATAAATTGCTCTTAGAATTTTCCAGAAGTTGCTGGATGTGATCCGTTTCAACTTTTGTCGTGTCTTGCTTTGCTGGAGATGTATTGATTTGACGGAGATACTGAACTTCTTCACATCTCCCAACAACACTGTTTTTCTTCAGTTGGACCTCTTCTTTCCCAAGGTTCACAATCCTGACCTTGGATTTCCCTTTCGTCATAACTAATGTCCTCGCAGTGATGATCTCCGGGTGCCGGCCAGTATCCTCTACCAAAACACATCTTGTTTGCCTGATTTTCTTGGGAAACTTTACTTCGACTAAGGTTTCTGTTCTCGGAGCCAGTGTAGTATTATTTAAACAATAGAGGTTGCATGACTTAATTCCTCGCAGGAAGACTTCTTGATCTGGGAATTTCAATACTCCCCTGTCGATATCTAAAATACATCGGTTATTCCGCAAGAAGTCGAGACCCAGTATGCAATCGTCGGTAATATTCGCAATTAACGCAGGATGGATATACACTTGATCACCGATTTTAAACTCTATTTCTGTATCACCGAGGACGGAGACTGACTGGCCGGTTGCTGTCTGAAGTCGGCAGGATGGCGACTCTCTTTGCCACAAGATGGTGCGTTTCAGCAACTCAGGTCTTATAACAGTCCGTGACGCCCCCGTGTCAACGGTAAAATTGCAAGCACGATGATTCAGCGTCCCTTCGATGATCAAACTATTTCCGTTGTGAACTTGATTGATGGTGATGGTTGGGGCCTTCAGTTGACCAGCCAGCACCCGCCCCGCGGCCCTGGCGACATTTAGTTTAACGACTCCTCGTTAACTTGAGTTCCGGAGTCCACACTTCCCCTTTTCCTCTTGGGGCAATCGGTACGAATGTGCCCTTTTTCTCCGCACCCGTAACACGTCGGAATATAGCGGGACTTTGCCGAAGAAGAAGCCACCACTTCTCGGTGACGTGGTTGCGCTGAATGCGAGACCACCACTTCCCTAACTCTATGCGTACGTGAATCTTGTCGTACGGCTTCTACTTCCAGAGCGTGAGCCATCGCACTCTTTAAAGTTTGGTGGTGTCCGAGTCGCACCATAGCTCTGACATCAGTATCCCGTAGACCGTCGATGAATGCTTGCACCAGATTTACTTCCACCGTCTCTGGTGTCATTGACATGTACGCACGCCGGACTAGCCGTTCAACCTCGACTCCCCATTGCTGGAGGCTCTCGTTCGACCTCTGCGTTCTCTCGCGTAACAGAGCGCGGAAAACGTGCTCGAGGTGCTTGTCTCCATAACGAGTGTCCAGTCCCTCCATGAGACGCTCCAATGTCCTGCCGTCCGCAGGAAGGTTCTCTAGGACCAGCAGGGCGTCCCCTCGTAGAGCCAAAGTTAATGCCGCGAAAGACTGTTCATCATCCCAGCGGTTCGTCTTAACCAATGTTTCGAATTGGTATTTGAATGCCGTCCAGGAAGACGTGCCATCAAAACGCGGCACATCAAATTTTGCGGCTGATGCACAATGGGTGTGCGATGGTGAGCCAACAGCAACGGGTTCGCGTGCTTCGAGCTTGACAATTTTTTTGTTGATGTCCAGCAGGCGATCTTCGTGGCCATCGATCCTTGTTTCGAGGCTATCAGCTCGAGCGGAAACCTCCTTGACCTCTAAGGTGAGATTCTTTACCTTCTCGCCCAACGTGACGAGGCCGTTGTCGATTTTATTGAGGATCAGGTTCTGCTTAGCCTCTTGATCGCGGCGAGCGGCTTCCTGTTCGCGGCGGGCTGCCTCCATACTAGCTTGCATAGCGGCCAACACCGCAGCGAGGTTCAATTCCGAGGATGGTCCTGTTGGCACCTCAGCAGCTGCCGTTGCTCCCATACCAGCCTGATCTTCCTCTTCCACACGATGACTCGCAGCATCCATTTCCATTTGCCTCCTTGTTCGTGGTCGCTGTTCGTCGTCCCTCTGTGGTAATGGCATTTCACTTCTGACACCAGTTGTTACGTACGTGGGTACTCAAATGCCGATTTACTGACGAGAGAACTTTATTTACCACAAACAATAACAAAATAGTCCAGTCAACAATAATCCGAATCGCAATTAACACTAGAGCACCGTTACACTATCGCTTAGGTCGTTAGATAAAATCACTTCAAGTACTAGGGTAGTTCGCTCTTGATCGCAGTCGAAATTACAACTGACTCGCTTCCGGCCGGGGGCACGTATTTATATGCGGAGCCAAGAAAATTCTAGATACCGACTTCCCACGAACGATCCAGAATTCCAGAACAATTGAATCGCTTCTCGAAGTCATAAATCATTTTTATTACTCGTGGTAATAAGAGTCACTTTCATGCGAATTTCGACTCTATTGTTAACGACGGAGAGTATCATTTCCCTTATCCTAGATAAATGCCTACCCCCACTAGTTGTAGGTACTATGTGGATGTTTCGAGATTTTTCTAAGACTGGCTACGCACGACCATTCTAGACCTTTCGAACAGCAATGCGTTTTAATTATTACGTGCTACTCTTTATTTTCTCGGAGATATGGCGGGTTCACGTTTAATGGCGTAACAATATACTTAATTAAAAAAATAACAAGGTATTATATTATTTAAATTACTACTTTTATCTCTACAAAAACTGCGCATCTAGCATGTTACATAAGTCGTAACTAAATATAAAAATAAGAAACGTGTTTTTCGCATGGCATATAAAATCTTGGGGACCTAATGTCTCCCCGAGGAGTAAAGAGCAATAATTCAAATGAGGTGTATAAAACGAGGGGGCTTCTGCTACTCTCATTTTTGCAAAATAGGATTATGATAATGATGACTTTGTAACACGTGCTGTGACCATTGAGGAAGAGGGAGATTTACTCCGTGATGAGCCCTGATTTATGTCTCAGAAAATTAGACAGAAATAAGTTAACTTTTTTTTTATAATGGATAGGCTCGCGTTTGACCACAATCTCACCTGATGGTAAGCGATGATGTGGCCGACGATGGAGCACGCTTGCCTAGAAGCAATCTATTCACTCTTGACTTAAAGACCCCTAGGTTATAGCTATCAGGAAACACAGACTCCGGCAGGGAATTCCATTCCTTAGCTGTACGCATAATGAATGTACTCCCAAAACGCTTTGTACGTATAGGTGGGATGTTCACCATGTATCTTTTAAAATGAAACTGAAAACTGAAAAGAAGTAGTCAAAACATAAGAACACACTTAAAATTAAGTGGATTCACGTTGAAATATGGTATTCTAAATTGAACCAATTGTTCCAAAAAATAAATGGCTAAAAGGAAACAAAAATACATTGAAAAACTGTTATTTAGGGTGACATGTTTGACAACGAAAGAAAAATATTGTTTGAAGCACTATCCAAATTCCTTTATTGAAAGAGAGACACGAAGTAGAAGTATGTACCAACAAGTAAAAGTGAAGTTTAAGAAGATACGAATTGAAACTCCATCCTTGTAACTAAACATCCTATACTGAGCACCAATATTTATTTTGAGAACAAAGAGAGGCTTCCTAAAAGGGTGTCCTACAACGAGCAAGATAATAATCATTGTCCAAAAATAGCGTAACGCAAACAAACCCTGTTTAGAACTAAATATCTTTAGAAGAGTCATAGTTCCTGCCATTTCGGGAATAGAGGCGGTTTCTAAAACAGTTTTTTAGTACGTATCCCTCGCCTTAGGGTGTAGAGTTACAAATCTCCGTGATGGCCCCCACGCGGAACCAGCGGTTGTTAATAAATCTTTTCGACACGCCTTCTTAGGATCTTCTTACCGGTTTACAAGTCAAAATTTACTGATTCTGCATGATGACAGTTGGTATGGCTTTTGAGATTTAAAGCTTAGACTTGATACTGTTACAAAACTATTTTTCTTTTTTTTTTGTCTGAAAGATTGTGATTTGTTACTAGTTTTATCGAATTTTTTAAGTCCTTTATTTGATGTTATTTTTCCTTTTTTAAAATTAGGTAATGCAGGTGGTGACGTAATGAACTTCTAGGACCTTACCAAACGATTTGTTTCTAGTGCCACCGTTAGTTATTTTTAACCGACTTTTAAAAGGAGGAGGTTTTATGTTCGGCTGGATGTATTTTTTTTTATGTATGTTTACTGACATCTCGGTCAATTGTGGATCGATTTTGAAAATTATGTTTTTGATTTAAAGGTTATGCTTCAGTCTCATGAACTTCGAAAATATGGAACAGAACTCCTCATAGGATCACGGCAGAACTCTTGTAACAATCACAATTGCTTTTTTATGCGTGTAATCGATGACTCACTGAAAAAAAAGGGGAGGGGATATATCGAACTGATCTGATGATGAACCCGGAAGGTAAATTAATGTAATCTAACCGTATTTGGGATTATTAGGATCGTTAAGAGATGCACTATGGCTATAAGGTATTTAGCCAGAGTGTATCAATCCAGTGTTAAATAACGAAGAGACAAAACTATTAGAAACACTGACTATTTTGTACTTTTCAGTGTTTTTTCACTTTTGAAGTCGGTTTTTTTTTTGTAAAAAGTTTTTTTATTTCAATAGAAGACATCTAAAGCTTGATTGTTTTTAGTAAAAAAAAGAAAAAAAAAACTGTTTCTGGGTGAATTTAGCGCAATTTCTTTTCACCATACCTTCAGGAAAAAATGTGTTGTGTTTAGGAGAAAAAAGTGTATTCCCCCGTGTAAACGTGATCTATCGGCGAAAGAGTCCGCACGCCTGTTTATGGTCGATAAAACATCTAGGGACGGTCCTATTTATGCTGTTTTTTTATAAAGGGGAACATGTGTTGATAGTATTAAATAAGAAAACCACACGTGTGGGTGGTACCGGTGAGCGGCGTTGTTTTATATTGCTTAACTTTTTTTTTGTAAATAACTGCTCGTGGGTCAACCGAGGTTATCGTCTGCTTAACCGGACTTGCCTGCGACCTTAGGTTCGAGCCAGGACTTATAATAAAACATAGAGCTAAGCGACTACGTGCTAAGGGCTCAGACCTTGACTTAGGTCGTCGCGGAAGAAGAACAGCGAAGGATGGCCTGGATCAAACATTTATCGCTTAACTACCACCTAATCGCATTTTTTATAGCTTTCTCTCTTCTAAATTTTTTTATAAAAATTGGCAAAAGAGTACTAACTTTGTTCGTTCTATAAAATGTATTATCTAATTTCAGTAGTTGAATAACTATAATTACAGTAAATTAAAAAATAAATAAATTATAAAACTACGCTAATTGAAACTAAAACTATGGCGTCAAAAAACTCTTCCACATCGCTGTCGACTGATAATGTGCCCAAAAGACTGGAGGCATTACCACGCTGTATGGCAATGTTTATCCTCTGTCCAAGGTAAAAGCTAGCCTTTGGGTCACGCGAAGTGTCATCTAGATGTTTCGACAGATCTTTAAACAACTTGGGAGGACCCCACGATCCGAGACTTTCAACCCCAAACGGATCGAAAATATAACTTGTTGTTATGTGTCGCGCTATGCGACCCGCACTTCGGCTGCATGACAGACCGTGGTGTCCGAGGCTGTTGACGACTGCGCCACAGTGGCAGCGGTGAGGAGAACAGCAGGGAGCGCCTAGACGTAAGGCAACAGCGAGGCGAAAAGTATTGTCGACGAGCAAGGTGCCAATGTTCGACGACGGTAGTGCGTGAAGCAGGCGCGCTCGCTCCGCAGGAGCAGTAAATGTTGCAATTAGGTTTTACTGAACTACTTTGCAGAGCGGCTCATCCCACCGTCTTTGGGATGATGGTTCATCGGGCGGATTAGAATTCGGGCAAGCGAGTCTCCAGGCATCTATAATCTCGATGAAGCACGGCACATTGAAATCAATCAGTGAGGGAGAAAGGATATTCCTGATTAATTTCTCAGTGTCGTGATCCAAGGATATAAAGGCTGGTAAACTAATACTAGAAATTTTGCGAGGCCACCCATACGGATAGGAAGAGTAGCCTGAGCCCAAGCTCGGTCGTCTATGGCGACGTTCAAAATTTATTTAAAAGTATAATTTGGTCCATTTTTTCCAAAAGATGGGGATATTTCCATAAACGAGAAGCGTGATTCAGTAGTGACTTTCGTTTTGAAAAATAATATGGAAATACTGGAAACCGACCCCACCATATTTGGAAAAAGGGTCCGCAGAGATTTTAAATAATAACAAAATTTATTAAAAATAAGATAATTTTTGGCCCATAAATCATCAATCATTTTGGTTAGTAACTCTTATTTCAAAGTAATTCAGAAGTTATAAAAAAATATATGTAATAATATTACGGTAAACTTCGCCTATGTACCACTACTGTAGATAAAGTTTAAATAAATAAACTTGAGTATTTATTTGTTCAGTGACTAAGTTTAAATAAATAAACTTGAGTATTTATTTGTCAAGTTACCAGACACACGATATTGTTATAAGGACAAAATAAGCGCTAATTTGGGATTCATTATAAAATCGTCTAATTAATTTAACTGTACTTACAACAACAAATATTTTGTACTCGCATTAACAACACTTGGTACGAAAATAAAACTTAATTAAAAAAGCTTTTCAGTTCAAAGATGTTGGATCGTTACGACTGTAATCTTAACGAGTTCTTAAACGCGTTGTTTGAAGATAATATTAACATTAGCGCAGTACACTAATTGAAAGTCACGGTTAAACAGTTTCTCTAAAACAATCGTATTGCGATACGCAGAAGGTCCACTTTCACTAAATAAGTCTTGTGTTTTTATAAACAGACTGCGCTCAATCGACGACATGGTGACATATTATGATATATGAGGTGACACATTTTGTACTGAAGTTTGACGTTCATTGACCGCGAAATGGTTGCACCCTTTGTGTCGAAATTACAGGCTCGCCATGAAAACCCAGAGACAAAATCTTTGTGGGAACTATTGAAAGAGTTACCATGACCCTAGACCTCTAAAGAGCAAATGAAAGAACATAAAAAGATTTTAGTCAGTAAATGTTGAAGGGTGTTTTTAATATCATATCGTGCGGTTTTGATCACGCATGCGGGACTGCTCCGCACGCGGTACGCGTTTTTTGTATTTTTTAATTTTCTGCATGCGGAACAAACCCGCATGCGGGATGAAATCCGCACGATACTAACAACACCCTAAAACATCTCGCTCCATCCTGTGAGTGACATCTCGTTTCATCATCATCATTTCAGCCGATGCACGTCCACTGTTGGACATAGGCCTCCCCCAAGTGTCGCCACATCGAACGTTCCTGTGCGTTTCTGTGTTCCACATCTCGTTTAATGATTACACAAATACACTGCAAAAATAGGACTGTCTTCTATCGCTCTATAACAAAAAGTACTTAATGCTATTTTTTTTAAGCTATTGCATAGCTTCTATCGCGGGCCTTGAGCGTGGAGAATCCAGAAATTCCGTAACGAAAATAACCTAACACCCCCCACTCATTTGTTTTTTGAGCGTGGTGACCGATAAGAAAACAAATGAGTGAACAATCAATCAAAATTCAATTCAATGTGTGAAAGTGTAACTTCAATTAATATCAAAGAAAAAAAAACAAAGGAAAAAAAATACTGCATAAATAAAATAAATAAATAATTATAATTGCATAAGTTGATAAAAATGCTATGCAATAGCTTTACCGCGGCAGTTCCCGAGTGCCACACGTCTTTTTATTTTATTGAGGTCCAAGTAGCTTCTTTAGTTGATTTAAGTGAATAATTTCTCATTTAGCCAGTTTTTTTTTAAGCTATTGCATAGCTTCTATCGCGGGCCTTGAGCGTGGAGACCGAATCCAGAAATTCCGTAACGAAAATAACCTAACACCCCCCACTCATTTATTTTTTGAGCGTGGTGACCGATAAGAAAACATAAATAATATAAATAAATAATTATAATTGCATAAGTTGATAAAAATGCTATGCAATAGCTTTACCGCGGCAGTCCCCGAGTGCCACACGTCTTTTTTTAAATATTTAGCGTAGAACCTTCTGCCATTGAGTGTATTTTGCTGTTTTATGTTTCCGTATTCGTAGGGATCCGACGAATGTACAATGGGGCCTCAGTAATAGTACTAAGCCCTTGCTGTCTGTCTGTCAGTAGCTCGTTTCTCGTGATCCATAATAGGTTGACAGTTGAAATTTTGACAGTGCGATTTGATTGCCGCTATAAAAAAAATCGTGAGTTTTCGGTTTGTAGTATGGTGTTCGTGTGCTAGTCCGACTCGCACTTGGCTGGCTTTTCTGTTCATTGCCCTTATACAATTAACTTTTCTGTTAGTGTAACCGTCAAACGCCAAGCAATGACATTACCTGTCACGTCACTTGTCACGTGACTTTTCCGAAAGTAACGTCATTGCCTCATTATCGCGTTTGGCGGGGACGCTAACAGAAAAGTCATTAAAAGTCGTAGGTACATCGGAGCATTGGAACAACTAGCCTGCATCGGTTTTCCCGTCTGATTGTAATTTAGGTGTCTTCAAGTATAGAGTTATTCACTGTAGCCTTGAAAACAGCTAAATTCGCTCTTAATAAACTGGTGCGATTCATCATCCAACGATTGCATCACTGCTTGCCATCAGGTAGGATCGCAGTCAAGCACTAGTTTGAATCATAAAATAATTGTTCACAAAGACTCTCTTTCCTTAGTTTTACTCCAGATCTTCGTCGTGCTAGTAATCCTTCTGTAAGGACTTCATTGTTTCGTGGTTTAACATTATCCTGCTCAAATATGACGCCATTAACTTGTTTTTTCCTCGTTATTTCTACCCTCGCGTTAAGTTATGGCAGGCGACATGTGCTGTTCATTATTGGAAATGACATGTTACATTCGTTAGTGATTGGGGTGTGTTATTATGTTTTTGATTTATATATTTTTTCATCTAGTGCGTTAGCAGGACAATTTAAGGAAAGTCGAATAAAACATCATTTAGGTATTAAATGCAGATCAAATTTTACGAAAACGTTTGATGGGTTTAGACCTGTCTAGCGTTATATTAATGAACTCAGTCATGCTTCAAGCATAGACCTATTTAGGTATATCCAGCGATTGATAAGCCTATGGCCTTTGTCTAGTATTTAATAAGATTAACAAAGTTACGAGATTGAGAAGTTCATTGACATAGGAACCACTTGAAAGATATTTTTTTTAATTTCGTTTATTCACGAAATGAAATATTATTTAAAATCAATTAATTCTTGTATAAATGTAATGTCAAATAATTTAACTCACAGTTCAAGTAAGTAGTCCCAGCGAATAGTATTTCAAGATTATTCACTGCTTTAATTATAAATATTAATTTTTTGGTCATTTGACTTGCATTTGACATTTGAATTCTGGTAGCGAGTAAAAACATTTTTCTTTAGCTTTTAATTACTTTTGAAACCTAGTACTTAAAACAATAGTTTTAAATCAGTAGGTACACAAGGTAATCTATTTAAAAAAACCACAGCTTGGTATCCTGATCAATAAAAAAAAAAAAAAATGCTTAACTTTGTGTTTAAACTCCTTCCTCACGTACTTTTTCGTATCTTACAGTCCTTCTGGGGATTCATTCTATTCTGGCAAGTGATTTAGGTTTACTTGTATAAACTTGGTACTGTTAATATTTCTAATTCTTTAAAATGCTCTCTGCACGAGTCTCTTTATGACATCCTTACTATAGTTCTCACGGTTCGAGACACGATTCTGTGAGATAAACGCTTTGTGACAGTTATAACTGTAGCCATTACCCCAAAACATGATGGTGTGTCTTAATCTGATGTTTACAAACCCGTAATTTACATATAATATAGCCTTCAGTTGCTTTAGATTCAAAATATCTCTACAGGTCCTGAGTGCATAGCATGCTGATGAAATAGGTAGTGATAGCAGTTAAATCCTGTTTCTAATTTAAATGCACATCTATGTATGTTAATCTCTTTTTTGAGGTGGGAAATTATCAAATATCTATTCCCGCTCTGAATGAAGTGGAAAAGACTTTTGTTGACTAAAACTGTCTTTTGTTATTTAAGTTGCTCTTTACATTCCAGTGCTACTATAACTTGTTCAATCATTCTCTAACAATTTCACTTTCTTAGGACATAAAGGAAATGAATTTCCTATATTTTACGGAAATATATTAAGTCATTGTCTAAACAAACAGAGGAGACAGCTGGTCGCCATATTGGCGGGGTTTTATCGTTTCCCCCGAAACGATTTATCATAGAGGTTAGTGTCAATACATGACGGATTACTGCTGAGTGTGCTTGAATCGATAAGTTTTTTTTTTTTTTTATGGTTACATAGATGCTTCGCCAGCCATGTTATTATGGCTATCTTGGGATTAGTATGAACTCTTTATTGCTCTGGAGTAATGAACTGTTATGCTGATTTGTACTATGTGGCATTTCACGTGTAGACAAGTGAAAAAGTTGATGTTTCCGATTTTAATTATATCTACACTATCTACACTAATATTATAAAGAGGGAAAATTTGTATTTTTGTGTGTATATTTGTAATGAATAAACTCAAAAAACAACTGTGCCGATTTCAAAAATTCTTTCCCCATTGGATAGCTACATCCACCCTGAGTAACATAGGCTATATTTATTGCCCGTGCGCAGCCGGGACGGGCCGCTAGTTTGACTATATTATGTTTAAATACAGATGTTATATCTGTATCACCTGTATATGTCCTCGATCCAGATCCATCGACAACATATTTTTGCAGTATTAAAGCTTAGTTAATGAGTTTGCTTGCGTAGAAAATTAAAATGGTCCTCTTAGGACTCTTAGTAAGTAAATTTTTTAAAGCCTTCTAGCTTATTAACTCGTCTTTACAGTGCAAAGATATTTTGTATCTGCATCAAGGACATACATACATACATACATACCTAATATTTGATTATGTTACACACAGGTATAACGTAATCAAACACTAGGTACTAAAATCAGAAACATCTACTTTTATTAGTTGTCCGCTTCACTTGAAATGCCTCCTATGTCACTATTACGAAGAAGAATGGAGGTTCAGCACTAAAAGGCAGCATACTGATTCGAATCTGTATCTTAGTAACGGGAAGGCATACAGAAGAAACAAATAAAATGTTAAATCTTCATCTTCATAGTCATACTACATTTAGATAATAAACCAGTAGATTTTAACATAATGGTTTGTCTATTAATTCAACAATACTATTTGTCTCTAGAGTATCTATTCATGGATCATAAGACTGAACTCGTTAAATACCCTTGGATCGTTCCGTAAGATTAAAAACGCGAAATCTTATCGTCCACGGGTTGTTGCAATAAACCTTGGTTTTTTAGAGACGAGAGACTATTTTGTAAAGCGTTGCTGTACAAAAAGTGGTAAGATATTCATCTAGCAGAGTATTCTTTAGAATTTTTAATTACATTGCTTTAGAGCTGGGTCTGTCGAAAAGTGACATTACCTAAGTTAGTTACGGAAAACTAGAAAGGACGTAAGCAGAGCTTATATTCAGATGAAAATGGTTAACGTATTATATTTAAATTACAGACAATGTTGATACGCCAGATTTTATTAAGAACTTAAATGCAGTTTTAAATCAAAATATTTCAAAGATATAATAAGATTTCCTCTAAATTAGGACATATATTCTAATAAACTAGACGTAATAAAACACGATACAACGATACATTGATGACATGATTATTACATCAGTGAAAAAGTGCCTCACAATTGAAAAAAAACTGCAATTTAATTAAGTTACGGTAGAGAAGACAAAACAAAAGTGCAATTTGCATTCTGAATAGTAGTTTAACTGAAGCTAATTTTCTTGTTCCAAGAAACGCAGATGCAGCTCTAATACGCAATTAAATAATCAGATCAATTGATCTCGGTTAATACTTTAACAGAATATATGAATATGCCTCGTTCTCCACATTGAGCATGTAAAGTGATCCTTAGGCCGAGGACAAGGAACTATGACGTCAACGAGTTGGTCAATTGACTATAATAAGCCGTCCATGACAATCTTCAACCCTTTATAAGCAAATGTATGATGTATTGCTGAAATCATTATACAGGGCATTTTGTGTCTTATCAGACACTGGATCGATTTTTAATACAGCCTTTTGTGTTTTGCTGCAGTTTAACGGGTTAACTTCCTTTCTACCTTTTCTCTCTATCCATAACTAATCCTTTAGGTTAACTCGGCATACCATCTTTTTGATTGAGATCCAGTCATCTGTTGCGACGGAACCTGATCGATCGGCATCGATTTTTTTTGGTAAATTGACTGACTGAAAGTTCAATATCTGTGTATGCAGTTAGCAATTACTCAAAGGGCAGTCTTTAGAAGAGTACGTTTACTTGTAGCTGCAACGGTTAAGACCTAATCATCAAATTACTTCTCCCGCTCTGGGTGGGGTGAGATGGCGTGTCAGAATTTTATTGACTAATAAAACCCATCTGTGTGTGCCTTCAGTTCACGGTAACTTTTTCGAACAAACCTTACTGGCTGTCTCAAAACTGCACCTTCTTTTTGATGTTCATGTTCTTACACAGACCTATCAACACGATCGGACTGCGCTGACTTATTCCTGAAAAAAAAAATTGCATCTATAAAGTGAATCGTTCAATTAAGACTGTCTATGTTGAAAATTCATTGATTCATTACATCGTCTGTTTACTAAAACAATGCTGATAAATAAGCAATTATGAAACAATCTGTGCATCATGTTACTTGATGCGAATATGCCTGTCTGTCTGTCAGGTATTTTGCGATGTGTTTTTGTTTCAGTGTGCTGACTGAATATTTTTGTCTGAAGTTTTCTCAATGTTTGTCTTTGGTCATTGAATTTAATTTTGTCAAAGGCAAACAAAGAAGTACTTGCAGATTCTTTTGAACTACAAAGAAGTCAGTCACTTAGAACGATAATGCATAATGCTATACATTCTGTTTATGCTTTATAAAGTATAATATAACGACCCAGTTCTATAAGATGAGGTATTGTATCATTTTGAAACTTTCCCATAGAAGTGTCTTCGAGTATCGCCCACGTCATAAAGCTAGCAAGATCTGTTACAAGTGTTGTTTAAATCGATTTTCAACGACATTACAACTTACATGCCATTGGAACTTCTATTTCACTTTTAATAAAGCCTACATTTGCGTGAAAACAATAGACAGCTGCGTGTCATTGCGATGCCGGTGGTATCCCCAATGGATGCTGCAGTATGCATAGTAATAAGTGCATTTGAATAGACGATCACACGTGTTGACATGTAATCATGGTATTTTTGGTATGTTCTAGATTGTGCGCTTTAATTAATACCAACGCGGAGTGCAGGGACTTGAAAATGAGGGGTGACGAAATAAATATTGCTTACCAAATGTAGCTGCGTGTGATGAATGGTCGACTCGTAAATATAAATCTAAGTGCAACTGCCAAAAATAGGACTACACTTAACATAAACACTGAAGAATTACTCAATACTATGGTTTTCTTCTTTTAGTATCGATGTTCTCAAACTAGATTTTTTCTAACCAATATTTGGCAACCTGTACAGCTCGATCATTGGCTTCGTATAGATTCTGAAAAGTGCAGGTGGTTATGCAAGATATAGGCAGCATAGCAGGTGATGCATGTTCTATACAGCGGCTCCACACTGGCCTCATGGTCTGGTACGCTTATATTTCAAGTAAAATAGAAAACATTTTCAGTTCTTTAGGAAGTAACTAAAGCATTACTTGGTCAGTGCGCTGAGTGCGAGTTGTTTTAACGTTAACGCGATAGAAACGGTTAGAAATGAGAAACTCGCACTAAAGTGGTCAAAAAATAAAAAGCCCGTTTTGACATTTGTATTTTGGCTATCTAGCGGCTTGTCCGGTGTAGTGTAGCTACTACTAAAATAGCTACAACTACAGCGCACCCCTAATTACTATTTTATTGTTTCTTTCAGTTTCGTTCCAAGTAACATTCTAGGATCTTTCTCAAATGTCAAAACGGGCGTTTTTTTTATCTGATATAAACTCATGCTTGACTGCGATCCCACCTGATGGTAAGCAGTAATGCACTCGTTGATGGTGAGGCGCACTAGTTTATGAACCTTTTGAATGTCTTAAGTTACACAGTTCGACATAAGCAATTGTCTTTCTATTGTATCTCTAATTACGGCATTCGATGAGTTAAGAGCCTATTCACTCTATTTTTTAACAAGTTTAGGCACTCGCTAATCAAAACACATTTAATCTATCGCTAGCTTTATCAGAATAATGGTAGAAGACTCTGCATACAAACCTAATTACTGTTCCCTCCCACGTTGTGAGAATAAGATACCATCAGTACGGTTACAAAACAAAGAGTTTTCATTCAATTGCCTACATTGAAAGCGAACTCGCGACGCAACGGCTGTGAACTCTTTGTCTGAAAGGTCGCGTGCCCAGGTCATTGGGTCGATGTATCTACTGTTCTATGTTTCATACCGCATTCGCAGATTAGTCACTGAAACTGAAAGTAAAACGTCATGTCATTTACACAGAATTACACACAGTTGCTAACACATTTAATAGTGAATAGGCTGTTAATAAACTAGTGCGCCTCACCATCAACGATTGCATCATTGCTTACCATCAGGTGGAATCACAGTCAAGCACACTAGTTTATATCAGATAAAAAACATTCTTTCTTTTTAGATTGTATTCGACTAGTACTTTGCCCGCGACTTCGTTCGCCTGAATTTTGATTTTTTATTTTATTTATTAAGGTTTTTTTCAAGCTTTTTTTGCACCAACAAGAAATGAAATTAAAAAAAACTTAACATTCGCTAAACCATTTTTCTTTTGGGGGTACTTTAGAACAATTCACAATGACCACGTTTATGCTTTATTTAGATCAGTATTTGTGGCAAATTTCAAGGTTCTGAAGCCCAGGAATAAGAGTATTCCATAAAATTACCTACACAGCCTTAATTTTCATATAGGGGTAGTTTTATAAAACAAAAATTGGGCAAGTGCGAGTCGGACTCGCGCACTGAGGGATTCCTAGTGTGGCATTTTGCATGCAAACGACATTTCCTTCACCCCCTTGAAAGAATTTCCTAAAATCCCTTATTAGTACTCACCTACGTTACAAAAGGAACCTTTATGCAAAAATTCACGTTTCTAGTCCCAATAGTTTCACCTGTGCCAGTCAGCTAGTCAGATTATATTCTGGAATAACACACAAGATATTTTTAATCCTGTTAGTATTGTCTACTTTTAGGCTGGCGAAACCACTGACCGAAGCTAATTTAGAATAAATTTAGTGCAATTTTAGGGGCATGGCAGTACCCCCACCAAGGCAAGCAAAAAAGTGGCATGGCAGTGCCCCCACCAAGGCAAGCAAAAAAGTGGCATGGCCGTACCATTATTTTCTCGGAACAGTTCAGCCAAGCCTATCTAAGTCATCAAGGTCCCTTAAGTACGGACTGAATAAATTAACCGATTTGGTATTACAGAGATCTCATAACAGTTTTATGGTAGAAGAACTGAGTTGTGAGCCTTGTTTTTTCAAGTTATGTTTTTGATGGCTTCGTATTTTTTTTTTTTCGAAATTGTTTGAAATTCGAGATGGCGGAATATGACATAGCTTCATTTCTTAGCAGCGTACTTTTATTGTGACCGTAATAAACTTGTAATCAAACTGCATTTTTAGTGCTTGCAATAAAAACTTTTTCTAAGTGACCTATTTTCATTATGTACAAGTAGGTATGTAGTCGGCGAACACTTGACTATTTTAAAATTTTTAAAGATATTTTCTGTTTACGACTGCGATCTCACCTGATAGTAAGCAGTGATAGAATCGTTGATGCTACTCCTCTAGTCTCTTTTTTATGGTGGGGAAAATCATCCAATAACAACCCCCGCTCTTGGGCGGAGCGGGAGATGGTGTTAGACTCTTGCTGACTAAAAGCCCACCCCGTTCCTTCCTGTGCCTTCATACCGGGACTCGAACTATCTTTCGAAACTATCCCTGGCCCCTGTAGGCTTCAACCCGGCTGGGTCCCTGCTGTTGCTGACAACTCCTTGAGGCGCGCGGGAACAGTACGCGCCGTCGACGACTTGGGCTTGGTCCGAACAGTTACCGGACGGCCGGACAGCGAGCTACCCATTGCTCACTGCCCGCAAGCCCGCGCCTATGGTGGCCGGAAATCGGGATCAGAATCCCGGCGGCGGCGGCGAGAAGGCCGTTGCCTGATGCGGTTGGCCTCCTCCTTTGCGAGCATACTCCTCTAGTCTTGAAGAAATCGGACGGGAAGACTGCAGCAAGTAAATTGCCTGCGGGAAGACTGCAGCAAGTAAATTGCCTGCGGGAAGACTGCAGCAAGCAAATTGCCTGCGGGAAGACTGCAGCAAGTAAATTGCCTGCGGGAAGACTGCAGCAAGCAAATTGCCTGCAGCAGTTTTCCCACGATACGACAACTAAATAGTCTTGTCTAGTTCTATTCGATTACATATATTGTAGAAATATTATTGTATTATGTTACAGTACTATGTTGAGCAATTTCCTCTCCTTTTAATACTCGTACTACGCTTTCATTGCGTCCGGTAGATAACATCGGTGATCATATACACCGGATAACCTGCTATTTATTTATTTTTTACTTGGCAATTTTGAGTAGGTGCTAAATATTGATTTTATCTTTACATGTTTGACCTTTAAGTTATAATCGAACGGTTGTTGAACGCACCTTGTTTTTTTTATGAAGACTGCTTCCATAGCTGTGTTCAAGGGGAAGTATTGTCCCTTGAAGAATTTACTTTTAAGTTGCTTCGATGTTGTATTTCTTTTTATTTAGGTAATTCTGTTTATTACCTACATGTGAGACGAACTGGACAAATTTCGCCAGAATTGGAAGGAGGAAGCGGGGGCTCGCTAATAATGGAAGCAGTGGAATGGAGTGGATAAAAAAAATGTTAGATATTGTCTGTGCGATAAAAGAACCGTCGTGGCGTAAAGTGAAAACAACATTAAAGATTTTAAGTAGCAACCCAATCCAGCCATCCGTCAAATGCCAAACGTCATTATAATATTGACACCGGTTTGTTTATTATGTTATTTTATTGTGATTTTAATTGAAATCTTCAGAAATGTGATAAAAAATGTCACTGAGCTGCAAGGGAAATAATATTTAATATATTACAGTTTTGTCAAAGATAACAAATGGCAAATCACACCATTATTGATCAAAACAAAGTCACGAACTTGTGAAACATTGGTATGCTGTTTTTTTGGTACGTAACACTTTTATTTTAATGTTTTTAGACTTCCTAGGTAAACTCTTGTCCCTGCTATCTCCAAATATATATAAATTAAACGGAAATTCATTTAAACATGACGATATTTATTTATTTTGTTTTGGTCAATATTTTCTATGGCTAGTATAAAGAGTATTGATACTTTAAATTTATAATGCCTTTCGATTAACTTAGAATATTTCTTTTCAGGCTTGAGTACGGATACAGTAACTAAATTAAAAAAGGGCAAGTGCGAGTCGGACTCGCGCACTGAGGATTCTGGATAAATTTACCTATGAAATCAATTCCCGAACTGAGTTACGAAGATTTTTCCGAATTACAAACAATTTTTTTTTTGTGGCGTATCTACAAATTTACAATTTTCAGATTTTTCCCTGTACTTGTCCTATGAGACCTTGATTTATGCCAAATTTCAGGATTTTAGGTCAACGGGATTCACCATATGAACTTTGATTCCCTTGAGTATCGAAATATACGTTTTTTTGCGACATAAACGGCCGTATTTTTTTTTTTTCGTTATCTCAGAAGTCTGAAGTTTTCACATTATGAGCGTATGGTTTTAATATTAACTCGGTACCTCCAAACGTTCTCGAGTTAAAGGGTCTTAACAGATAAACAGACGGACAACCAAATGATCCCAAAGATCTTATATACGAGATGGTCCCTTACAGGCTAAATCGATTTTTTACGAAGCAACATTACAAATTCTGAAGTGTACTTTATTTTCATAGTCATTAAGTTCATATTTTTCATTGATTAGCAAAAGGGAAAAATGTACTGAGGAAGACAACGAGAAAGTGGTTGTGTCATCATGTGTTCCATTTTTACCTTTATATTTAACTAGGGTAAACATAAACTTGCTGTTAGCTACAATATTCCTGTCAGTGATAATAGACCGATCCCAGTCAAAGTGATAGAACCATTTTCGTTGGAACTGGGTAAGTGGTCGTTGGTGGAACCCACCTAGATAGGCAGTAGGTACAGCAGTTTCTTCACGCTATTTTCCTTTACCGGTTCGTGTTTGCATTTAAATGTTCATCATCATTACAATCGAAAGACGTCCACTGTTCGACATAGGCCTCCCCCAGGTATTTCATCACGTGGGCAAGTTCAATAAATAGGCTAATAATATTATAAATGCGAAAGTTTGTGAATATGGATGTAGGTAGTCGTATGTATGGATTTGTCGCGCAAAAACTACAAGACAGATGAACTTAATCATAAAAAACGCAAAAATATAGCACATAAGCTATAACTTTGCAGTTTCATTAGGTGAGCAAATTCAGCCAATAGGATAATTTTTATTATAGGGTGAAGCCGCTGGAAGAAGCTAGTCTAACATAGTTTCAAAATATCAAGATTTAACAGTCGCAGTATAATGACGTCACAATGTTGCTTACATAACAAAAACGATATTTATCTACAGCAGCGCCCTCAAATCCCACGATGGTTTACTTTCCGCACAGACTCTATTACCTCGTATATTTTGCTTGGATTTACTTTGTCTTTTTATTACCATCTTTCAATATTAATCTAATAGACAGTAGGTATGCATCATCGTGGACGTTTTCGACAGCCAATTTCAACATAACATTGTTATTATATTTTATTTTTAAGTAAGTAGAGGTCATTTGATTTAATATGTCATGTCTCCGTTTCGGACATACTCCATCATAATTTGTACGACATTCATTTTATTAATTTGTGGCCCAAACAAAACCATGGTTGTCTCAACTTGTGGTCTAATAATCGCCCAAACTATTCAAAGATCAAGATAATTAACTTTCAAACTACCGCCACTTGTGCAAGTCATAAACCGCGGTTAAAGTAACCGACGATTACGTAACGACTGTTTAGTCACACGTCCATTGATGATACAGAATGTTGCCACACTTTGATACTATCTCACTATTGTTGGCTGTGAAAGTGTTGCTAGTTAAAATAGAACGTGGTTATTTTGCCCAGTATATGAGTAACAGCGATGAGCTAACACCTACCAAATGCAGTGACTTTGTATTTAATTTCTTGGAGGTATTCCGAAATCCTTCTTGGTATTCGAATTTGGAAAACTGTTTATTTTATGATGCAGAAAAGTAAGCATGAATAGTAATTTTAATTAACCCCCGACGAAAAAGAGGGGTGTTATAAGTTTGAGGTGTCTGTGGGTCTGTGTATCTGTGTGTCTATCTGTGGCATCGTAGCGCCTAAGCGAAGGGACAGATTTTCTGCGCTGGGGGTTTTTTTAAAATTTTAATTTTGCTATTATTTTCATCATGCTTTCATCTCAGCAATATTTTCGACAATTTGCCGATAGACGATACGACACAAGCATATTAATCACACTTCACACATTAGTGTTTGTTACCCCTTCACGCTCAAACAGGTGTTGGATTTCAATGAAATTTGGCACACGGGATAAGTTATATTAAAATCTAATATAATAACTTAAAAACCGTTATTGAAATTAGTAATCCACAATTTGGTGGTTATAAATACGCTACAGTACAAATGAAAAAAACCGGCCAAGTGCGAGTCGGACTCGCCCATGGAGGGTTCCGTAGCAGCAAGTAACATACCTAATATAAAAGTTCTTGTAGTTCGTTGTAACTTTGATCGATGTTTTAATAATAGTGTATTTTTTTAGATTTATGACGTATTAAAAAAAAAACTACTTACTAGATCTCGTTTAAACCAATTTTCGTTGGTAGTTTACATGGTGATGTACATCGTATATTTTTTTTAGTTTTATCATTCTCTTATTTTAGAAGTTACAGGGGGGGGGGGACACATTTTACCACTTTGGAAGTGTCTCTCGCGTAAACTATTCAATTTAGAAAAAAATGATTTTAGAAACCTCAATACCATTTTTGAAGACGTAGAGACGAAGTAGTAGACGAAGTGGGGTATCTATGGATAGCCATAGATACCCCACTCGTATGGGTTTGATGAAAAAAAAAATTTTTGAGTTTCAGTTCTAAGTATTTTTATTTATTTTAGGACCCCCAAAATTTTTTTACTTTTTTATTTTTGTGTGAAAATCTTAAAGCGGTTCACAGAATACATCTACTTACTAAGTTTCAACAGTATAGCTCTTATAGTTTCGGAAAAAAGTGGCTGTGACATACGGACGGACAGACAGACAGACATGACGAATCTATAAGGGTTCCGTTTTTTGCCATTTGGCTACGGAATCCTAAAAATAGCATAACCCTGACTGCCCACGTCAGACTTTTTGTAGGACAGATAATCGGGCCGATTTTGTACATTTGTAACATTGTTCTGTATTTCTGACCGACTTTTTGTAGGACGTGTAACGCACACTATTGCTATCAGTGTGTTCTATTTTTCTCCTACAAAATATCGGTCAACGATTATCGGACATGGGCAGGTAAGTAGCTTAAGCATAGGGCTATGAAAGGGAATGGGCCGTAATTAGAGATTACAAATATTCGACAGTTTTGATTTTCGAATATTCGAAATATATTAAAAAAACGTTTAAAATATCAGCTTTCATTGCTTTAGGAACTATATTTTTATAGAGACAAGCAAACCTAGCCCAATACTGCCGTGCAGGCACTAAAACGCAGTAACAGGTTTTTTTTACGTTTTTGAGTTAAATATTGAATCTGAACGGGTTTAATAAAAGGAACACATTCGTGTAACCTCGTTTTTTGATTCGACGATTTACTTGGCAGAAAAACCAAATTTGCTAACCCATTAACTCAACATCGTATGCCGTAATACATATAATACTCTTACTAAATAAAATACAGTAAAAGCGGTTACGTCACGTACGTCGAAAAAGTTTGAACTAGCTGAAATGGTTATAAAAATAAAGATTATACACAACAAAATACATACAAAAATGGCGTGTTTGTTTTATACACAACATATTCGTTTTCAAAAATTGTTACTTACTACAGTTACTACAATCGGTTGAAGATGCAAATTAAAATGTAGTAAAGATCGTCCTAAACTGCAAATTAATCTGCATATGTGTACCGTTTTGCATACAGACACGATTTTGGGAAAATCGAATAATTCGAATATTCGATTGCAACCTCTAGCCGTAATCTTCCACGCGGGCCAAGTCCTGTTTACTGGATGTTACATGTCTTTGATCTTTTGGTTCTAAGACTTGCCAGTTTTCTCTAGATGTTTTCCATTATCGCTTTGAGGGCCGTGGTGACGAAATAAATTAGGTACACAAAGTAATGCGCATGCGTGCTTGTGTTTGAACCTTCGACTTCCTAAGTCCAAGGTGTAACCATTGGGCTAACACTGCTCATGTCAGTCGACATCACGCTACTTAATTCTTTTTTCTTTTCTCAAGCAATACCTATATTGGAAATGTTTTTTTTTTCGGTGGGTAAAAATCACCCAGATGATATCCCCGCCCTTGGGCGGAGCGGAAGATAGTGGCAGACTTTTACTGACTAAAAACCCACCCCGTTCCTTCGTTGCCTTTCACACCGGGGCCGAACCTTCCTTTCAGAAGCAGACCCTTAGCCCCAGTAGGCTTCGGTGGGCCCCTACGTTGCTGACAAGTCCTTGAGGCGCGCGGGAATAGTGTGCGCTGTCGACGACTTGAGCTCGGTCCGGACAGTTACCGGACGGTCAGACAGCGAGCTACCCATTGCCCGCCGACAGCAAGCCCGCGCCTACGGTGGCCGGAAATCGGATTGGAATTCCGTCGGCACCTATATTGGGGGTAATATTACAGCCTCTTTGGTGATGAAATAAATTACACAAAGTAATGCGCCTGGCTGGGATCTTATCTTTATGATCTGGTTTCCGCACTCGGTTATTGGTAGATCATTGTGCGTGGGCCATCGGAGCCTTCATTCCAACCAGCCCATCTCTCTCCAGAAGCTGATGAGTTCTTTCAGTTTGCCTAGCTTGCTATCTTTTAGTGAAATCGGTTCTAGCTCCCAAGGCCTCCATTTAAAGTTGTAGGCAATTATCCAATTGTCTAAAAATAAATATGCTTTTTTCTGGACCAAACAGCCAAGGACTAAACCTACCTGTTTAAAACAAGTTCTTCTTCAAACAAGTTTGTCTGGATTTTAGTTACGGCAAAAAGATAGTTTTAAAATTTACTTTTTGTTGTTTTGCCGACAACTGTGTCGGATGGGCTCGAGGTTAAGTTTAAGAGAATTTTACTTATTTTTACTTTTAAATAAAACGGCCATCGGCCAATTGTGTAGGTTACATTATATTACACACAGGCAAATGCGAAGTGTGGGTATTATTACAACAACAGGGTTTATAGGAGTACTGGTTGGTAAAAAGACTTTTTTTTATAAAATTAGTCAAATTCAAGTTTTGCTCGCATGAGAAGGGTTTCGTGCCGTTTTTTTTATTAGTTGTTGTAGCGGCAATAGAAATGTACACATTTCAACTGTCTGTCTACCTATTACGGTTTATGAGATATAGTCCACTAACAGATGACTTAATAGTGCTAGTGTAATATTTAATGTCTTTGGTAGTACTTTATTACCCCTCTGTTGGTTACTAGCAAGCGTACCCTTACATATTGTGTTTGAAGTTAAAATACGTCAGTTTTATAATATACTAGCATTTGCTCGCGCGGCTTCGCTCCCGCTCTTCCTTGCTCCAGTCTACTTTACCCTACTCTACCCTTCTCTACTCTACTCTACCTTACTCTACTCTACACTACCCTACACTACTCTACTCTACCCTACCCTACCTTACCTTACCCTAATTTTCATTTTTTTTTTTAATAAGAACCTGTTCCTCCCAATAACGAACACAACAAAAAAGAATTAGCGAAATCGGTCCAGCCATTCACGCGTGATGGCGTGACCAAGGAAATAGGGATTAACTTTTATATAGATGTAGTTATTGTTTATTTACAGTATACATACACTAACTAACAAAAAAAAAAATTCTGTGTCTAGTATTGTCACCAAACCCGGTTTTTTTAAACAATATGTAATCATTATCATCATAATCTAAATACTTAATCGATTACAAATAAGATGTTTACATATAATATGAAAATATGTGCATATGTATAGTGTGATAACTTTGACGTTAATAATTTTGATATATTATAATAATTACCATCAAAGCAGTAATAATAAAGTAATATATTATAAAGGTGAACGTTTGTGAGTGTTATGTTGGTTACTTCTTTAGCCTCGAATGGCTGAACGGATTTGTATGAAATTTGGCACACGGATAGCCTTTGTAGGTACTGCAATAGCACATAATAATGTGATACTTTTATTCCGGGAGTAAATCCCCTTAAGTAAGTATGCAAAATTTCTACTTTCACGCGGGCTAAACAGCTGGCAGCAACTAGTTAAAATTGTAATGCACAATCTTCGTTATATGCAACCGTAATATCAACTATATTGAGAATAAGTATTTTGGTAGTACCATCAATCAACCACACAGGCAGTAAGTAGTTCTCTAAACAGACTTCGTACCCAAGTAGGGCGCAGCAAAGACAATCTTCACAGATGGGGTTCTCGGGCGGTTCCGATTTGTGGGGCGTCTCTTCGCAGACATGTCCCACCTTCTACCCTGCGTCACATGCTCTGCAAGGAATTTAACTTAAAAAAAAAATACCTACATAGTTTTGCCATCAACACGCTAAGAAGAAAAGGTAAAATCTGGTAGTAACACTTGAGTACCGAAAATCGCCTTTACTCCTGCGAATTAAAAGACCTGTCAAAATCAAACTGTCACTTGTACAAAGGGTTTTAACTGTACAGCTTCTTTTTTTGAGGTGAGAAATCGTCAAGTAACTTCTGTTCTGGGTGGAGCGAGAGGGACTATCAAATTTTTTACTGTCTAAAACCCGCAAGTGTTCCTTCAGTTGCTCTTTGTGTTCCGTTAAACTCGTTTCGAACAGTCCCGCAACTTTGACAACCTGCACACGTGTACTGCCGCGACCTTGCACCCGCCCTTGCACCCGCCCTTGCTAACAATGCAAGTACAAAGAATACAGTGTTAATGAGTGTTGTAATTTGTATATTGATCTTTTAACCTGACGCCGTATAATTGTGAGTAAGTACTTGACTTTGAACGTGGGGAGTGGTGACATAGAAGAACCAGACGTTTTGGCGGTTGCTGCTAGAAACGTTATCCTTAACTGTTTAAGTCATGTAACAATTGGGTACTGGCATGTGTCTATAACACTGTATCACTGAAAATCGCAATGTAACACTGTGGGCAATTTAGTCGCAACCGGCTCAATTGCCATATAAAAAAAAACTGGGCAAGTGCGAGTCGGATTCGCATCCTGAGGGATTCGTACAAACTTACATTGTAAACAGTTCAATTCCCGAATTGAGTCTCTGAAGATTTTTCCAAATCGCAATTATTTTTTTTTGTTTTGACGTAACATTGAATTTACTGTTTTCAAATTTATTTCTATACTTGTGGTATAAGACCTTGCTTTAAGCAAAATTTCAGGATTCTGGCCCTCGAGAGTGTCGAAATACACATTTTTTATACAAACGGCCGTATCTTTTTTTTTCGTAGCTTCAAGAGACCGCAATCTTGCGTATATGGTTTTAATTTTAACTCAATACTTCTACGCATTCCTGAGATAGAGGGTCTTGACGGACAGACAGACGGATGGACAACAAAGTGATCCTATAAGGGTTCCGATTTTTTCCTTTTGAGGTACGGAACCCTAAAAAACACTAAAAATTAATCTTTCTGAAATTCACGTCAAAATCACACTAATATTATAAAGGTGACAATTTGTGTGTATGTTTGTTACTTATTCACACTAATTGAACTTTTAGTAGTTCTGTGTAGTGCTGCCACAACCCATTTGAAGACCAAAAGTGAACTGATAAAGGGATGAAGTTATGTAGGGTGTGTACTGTGCAGCTCCATCTCTCTTTCTCGGTCGAACGACTGACGTTTTAATACGTCATGAATGTGATGGCGTCTGTCAGACGTGATATGTGTGATGGCGTCTGTCAGACGTGATATGTGTGATGGCGTCTGTCAGACGTGATATGTGTGATGGCGTCTGTCAGACGTGATATGTGTGATGGCGTCTGTCAGACATGATAAGTCTGATGGCGTCTGTCAGAAATGATAAGTGTGATGGCGTCTGTCAGAATGATAAGTGTGATGGCATCTGTTGAAGCTGCCGGAAAAGCATACGGCAGTTCAGTGGTCTTTGGACCTTGTTATTTTTCTACTAGCACACTTTGTTTTAGGTGGGAAAATCATCCAGTGACATCTCCACGCTCTTGGGCGGAGCGAGAGATAGTGTCAGACTTTTACTGAATAAAAAACCACTCCTGTTCCTTCGTGGCCTTTCGTACCGGGGCCAAATCTTGCTTTCAGAAGCAGACCCTTGGCTCCTAGTAGGCTTCAACCCTGCTGGGCCCCTATAGTACCAGCAAACCTTGCGTTTTTTATAAAGTTTAGTTGAATGACAACACAGTATTTAAATAGAACATAGGCCACTGAATAAGGCAAAAACCTGGATTCATACGACTTCAAAGTGGCAGGGGTCAGCCGGTTATTGATCCGTGAATGGATTTTGAATGATTGATAAGTCAATGACCGCTTAAATTTAGAACACGTTAGGTCAAAATTAAGAGGACATTGTGCGCTTAAAGGAACGGAAACTTATTATTTGACGTGAGACACGTGACGATGGAATCTGACGGTAAAGTAACTTTTCAGATTTAATTTGGCTTCCGCTTCCTTTTTAGGGTTCTGTACCCGAAGGGTGCCAATAGGTTCCTATTGCTAAGCCTCCACTGTCCGGCTATCAGCGGGCTGTATCTCAGAAACGGTAAGAAGACGAGATTTCACAGAATGTGTTACATTTCTATTTCGCGTGCCGCTATAACAAAAAATACCAAACTTAAAACGTTATTTTATCGGCGATTTTAATATTGTAGTACAGAACCCTTAGTATGCTACTTCGACTCGCACTTGACCATTTTTTTTTAACGTAAGATCACGTCTGCATTGCCTGTAGAGTTATGTAGGGATGTAGACACTTATACTCCCCCCACATTTCGTCAGAAACTTTTAAGAGACCGGCAGAAAAACCGGGCACAAATCCAGTCCCAAGATGGTCAAAATTTCCAGATGGCAAAAATCCAAAAGACGCAGCGTTTGGAGGGCATCCTACAAGGTGGACCGATGGCCTGGTAAAGGTTGCGGGAATCCGATGGATGCGAGACGCACAGGACCGTTCTTTGTGGCGACACCTGGGGGAGGCCTAAGTCCAACAGTGGACGTCTATCGGCTGGAATGATGATGATGAAAACTCAATTACACTTTTTCCGACCCAAGAAACGAACAAAAGTCCTACTCACTATATAAAATATCAACCTTGTTAAAATTGAAGGAAAGAGAGAAACTGAATCGAAACGTCATATTAAACACACGTCCAATAACGAACGAAATGGTTCGTCCTTAATAGTACAATGGAAGGACATAATATGACGTCACGCCTCGTGAGGCTAATTAAACGATGCGGATGTAACTCGTTAGCCGTCTTTCATTTACTCGGGTAATTTGTATGAACCATTATTAACTCACTGCAGTGCACCAATTAAGTTTTAAAAGTTTAAGGGTTAAAGAAGGTGAGTCAAGAGGCTTTTGGAGTTTTCTGAGTAGATTCTTTTGTGTTTCTGTTTGGGAAGACTAACTAAAGGTTCCATCTGTAAGTATATCAATAAATATAAAAAAATTGAATATTTTAATATTGAAAACAATTCCAATTGGCAGAAAAGCAAGCAAGATATAACAATTTTTAAATAAATATATCTGTCTTTCTCATCAAAACGCCATTCGTACGGGTGCCATAGAAACTATAAATGATGATTTTTAATTGACTTCTCTTTCTTATAGCAGCTTTGAAGCTTTACAACTGTGTTCTTGATGAAAATATTTCTAAAGTTCTCTCAAATTACTTTCTTCTTCTTCTTCTTCTTCCTGCCCTTATCCCATATTACTTGGGTTCGGCGCAACACGTTTTCTTCTTCCATTTTCAAAAATGCATCTTGTCGTTGTCGTATAGTCGTGGTATATCTCTCTGGAAAATCCTTTAATAATTGCATATAATTTTCTAGAGAAATAGTGAAGTTAGGCCCATTTTTAACTGCAACGATAGTCGTGGTGTTGCTAACACAATATGTGTATGTCATAATATGTGAAAATGGTGAGAAATCTTTATGGCAATATTTCACGTACCAAGGTAGAACTACATTGGGCACACGTGTGCCACGTTAGTCGATCTGGGCGCGTCGGTGTCCATACATTTTATATGGCAACTAGAGTAGAGTTACATAAGATCCACGCCACGCGACGCGCCTACGTTACGTACAAATTAGGCGTGTCCCACGTGTGCATCGGTCTAATGTAGTTCTAGCTTTAATTTTCCCACCGTTGTCGCATTTTCACGAGCTTGTTCTCAGTCATACCCGCATACACGCATGCTACGTAGGCGAGACCTCTTTCCTGCAGTCACTTTTATGTACAATGAATACAATGCTGGTCATTTTCCCTTTGATAATTATGATAGCATTATGGACACATGACTCAGTAAACAATTACGTTTAAAATCAAAGAAATTAAATACTGAATACAACAACTTAACCTATAATAGGGCAAACATAAAGCCATGAATCACACGTACGCGTGTAAGTCAACGCATTATATTTAAAAGAAATGTTTGTTCTTATTCTTACATCGCATGATATGTATAATTTTCCCATTTGTAATCACTAGTCGAAAGAAATAGTGGTACACAAACGAACAGTCATAAATAACGTCGACTAAGTTCTGAAAGGGACGTGAAATCGTGATTCTTTGCCCTCTTTTTTAAATATTGTCTTCGTTTTAAAATGTCACAAAAACTCGCTGTTACATTGCAGTTCAGAAGTCGTGGTAATGTTTTATTAATCACTGTTTTTTTTTCTTTTGCAGGTACAAGTCAACGTTCTTCAGGAACTCGTGATACCATTCTATAAACGTAAGATCTAGGGAAGTAGTAAGTCCCACCTTTCATAATCAAAGTCGATATTTTGTGCCCATTACGAGAATGTAAGTTTAACGCAGCTGTACTTCGATACGCGCACAAAATGATCGGTGTTTCGCGTATTAGTATTCAGCCTTCATTCTCGCTGGGATAACAGATTTAGTTAACGCGCTTGCAAGGAGCTTGACATATTAAAAGGAAATTAGATTTGAGGCGGGCTCTGACTTGATGATAAAGTCACTTCAGCCGCCGGAATATGGATAATTTATTAGAATTTCTATTATTTCGTGTGCTTTGTACAGAGGGAATAATTTATTTTAATATTCTGAATTTCTTGTCTGTCTCTGACATTTAAATTCTTTTCGTTATTGAATTTCGAGAGTATACAGGCCAATGGCACAACACTAAACGTTAAATACAAGAATAACTACTTAACTTTTATTTATTTAACCTTTGTTTTATCATTGTTTTAATTTATTGTTGTTGTTGCTTGAACAATTTATTACTTACCTGCTGAATCATTTACACGAAAATAATCAAGTTAATTAATTAGTTTGACAAAATTAGCTTTAATTTTAAAAGAAAAGTGTAACTGTCGAAATCATTTTTTCTAAATGAAGAATGAAAGGCATAAGTATATAACAGTGGACAAATCGGAGTTTATACTATAGTAATGAAAGTAACATTGGAAGTTCAGAGCCTAGTGCGAGTATTTTTAACGTGCTTATGTCACCAGACAGCGCTTAGGTATACAGTTTTAGTTAAAAATGATGGTTACATGAACTTGACAGAGTATGTTAAAAAATTCTGAAGGATTTGGCAAATTAAAGGGCCGGCGTCGGATGAATCTCCATACAAACGTAATATCACGCTCATTTGCAGTTGGAGCATATTTACAACATATTATGATGATATTCGGTTTTAGACAATATTTATCTAGGTTCCTACGTCGAGAATATTAGACGGCACGCTAAACTCCACAATAAGTTTTATCCCAGCAAACCTTTGCTTTCGAGATTATTTGGTTGAACGAACTATTTTAATTTTGTAATATCTCCTATGATATTCATCGAAATCAAATGATGTAAACGCCAATTTTGTTCTAAATAAAATTCAGAAGATGACTAACATATTCGTTTAGATTTTTTTTATGGCTATAAACTAGTGTTTGACTGCAATCTCACCTGATGGTAAGCAGTGATGCAATCGTTGTTGGTGAAGCGCACTAGTTTATTAATATCCTATAAAGGATAGATAGGTACTGAATCGTTGACAACTACTTTACAAAAATAGTTACTGTGAGTCCAGTCTTTTTTTATATTTTTTTGTTGGGCACCTTACCACACATACAGTCATGTTTTTTGTAACTTCAACTATTTACGCTACGCACAGCAGTAAAGGCCCAATTCGTTTTTTTTCCGAATTCTTTAACACACCTCAATGATTTATACACATACAAACCTTTCTTATGAATCACTCCGGCATTACGGTAGAAACCATACTATCAAATAACGTTTAGTAGTTTTTGAGTTTCCCCGTACAGATAGACAGATGCTGCGGGGACTTTCATTTTTTACCGAGTTTAAAAAAATACATTGTTTTTATAATATATGTAGTGGTTATTACACTGCTTATGCTAATCTTTATTACATTTTCAAAATAGTAGTAATTAGTAAACGTTCCCTTATTACGCGCGGTAACAATGTTAATATAGCAGTGAAGCACGAAATTGTTGTTGTATGATGTTTTGCTTTGTTACCAAAAGATACTAGACTAGCTACCCGGTTATATCTGAAAAAGGCTACGTTTATTTAATTAGTCACAAAATAATTTATGCACATTGGATACAATCAATCACTCTAAGAAGCAATGTACTGAATTCTATTTCTTTATTTATTTGCCAAACAATATCTTTCAAGGATATAATTATTCCTATATGTGGGTATTGGGTAGATACTTAATTAAATGACATCTAGTATCAAAAGTCTCGTGAGAATCGACGTCTACCAATAAACCTTCTCAATCAATATCTAGGTACTCCCTCTCAACATAAATTCCGAATATCAGCATTTTTCATTCACGTCACTACTTTGCTATTATCGTTTAAATACATACTCAATTTTCTGTAAAATAAAGCACAGTTTTCCTCATCAACAAATCGTATACAAATTGATTTTGTGACTTCAACGCCGAATACTTGTATGTGAAAAATCCCATTTCATATAGCAAGCTTTTGTGTTGGACTGTTGGTATGCAATAATAAGTTCTTTTAGCTTAATATAAGATTTAATTTTAAATGAAATCACGGATTTGTATTATAATAGTGTTTGGAAATGGAGCGAGAAAAATATAGGGTGACTGTTTTCCATTAGTTGATTGCTTTAACGATAGTCGACTTTTAAGTACAAGCTCAAGATAACTTTTCTAAATGTGTTTTCTTTTTTTTTGTTTAAGTCGTTAAAATGTTCATTGTGTTCGCAAATTAACGTTTAACTTTATGTTGATTTAATTAAAACCTTTTGAATTGAGTGTGAGAACTGTGTTTAATTGTGAAAATAATGGATACAGTGAGAAAATTTAACACTTTAAACGTGCAGTTTTATAAACGCGTTTGAATTAGATGTACTTACCTATTAGGTTAAATGTAGGTATTGCTTGATTACCGGTTTCCCGTCGCTAATTAGCTACTTCGACATCATCAAATACGTCAAAACAGGTTTTTAAATCATAAACAGCGTATTGCACTAAGTACCTATATTTATTTTAAAAAAACCGGCCAAGTGCGAGTCGGACTCGCCCATGAAGGGTTCCGTAGGAGCAAGTAACATAATATAAAAGTTCTTGTAATGTGTTGTAACTTTGATCGATGTTTTAATAATACTGTATTTTTTTCGATTTATGACGCATTAAAAAAAAAACTACTTACTAGATTTCGTTCAAACCAATTTTCGTTGGCAGTTTTTATAGTAATGTACATCATATATTTTTTTTAGTTTTATCATTCTCTTATTTTAGAAGTTAGAGGGGGGGGGGGGACACATTTTACCACTTTGGAAGTGTCTCTCGCGCAAACTATTCAGTTTAGAAAAAAATGATATTAGAAACCTCAATATCATTTTTGAAGACCTATCTATAGATACCCCACACGTATGGGTTTGACGAAAAAAAAATTTTTGAGTTTCAGTTCTAAGTATGGGGACCCCCAAAATTTATTGCTTTTTTTCTATTTTTGTGTGAAAATCTTAATGCGGTTCACAGAATACTTCTACCTACTAAGTTTCAACAGCATAGCTCTTATAGTTTCGGAAAAAAGTGGCTGTGACATACGGACGGACAGACAGACAGACAGACATGACGAATCTATAAGGGTTCCGTTTCTTGCCATTTGGCTACAGAACCCTAAAAACCGGTATCACTCGATTCGAAATCAGAATCACAAAAACTTCAATATCCGCTTACGTCAACCAGATTTAAACGGAAATAACCGGTAACGTTATGACGCAAAAATAATCGAGTCGGCAACTCGACTTATCGATAACGCAGAGTATCGAGTCGCCGACAGATAGTGATGCGGCTCGATGTTCTTGCATTTTCCACACGATTAAGTCCCAAGCGATTGTCGATGAAAAATTGCCATCGCAGTCTTGTCACGATTTTCAACATGCTTCTGAGGTGAATCGATTATTGATTTCCATTATGAACCGCTGTTATATTATGTATGTAACTTCGTCGTTTGTTCGCCGATCTAATCCAGATTATGAGTTCATTACTATGGTTTTTCATTGGTTTCTGCGGAAAATTCACTTTATTGGGCGTGGTCAGGACCGGAATACTAAAGGATTTCCACATTACGTTACTTACATTATTCTACTACATTTATATACTGAATTGAACAAACGAGTGACCGTTTTCTTTTTGTGTAAAACTAATTAGTAATCTTTCATTTCCACCCACTGGATACATTCATAAAAGCGGAGCTTTTTCTGCGTTTGGAAAAGTGCTACCAAAGCGTCGTTTTAATATACCTACGTAGGATTAGGTAGCAATTTGTATTTAATTTCAATTAATTAAAATTAATGTCAAAGCAAACTCAAGTATGGTTATACTATGGTTAGAACTATGAAGTATTAGGTGGGTTTTTAATCAATCATTCGACTAAGTTAAATAAAATGACATATCCGATTTTAGCAAATACCATTTCCTTGAATTAATATTTAATAATGTTCCCACACAAAAAACAAAATTAAATAAAAATAATGAGTTCAGCGGTCATCTAGTGACAATATGGCTACGCTCAGGCTCGTAGTTCGCACTAAGAAAAAAGCAAAAAGTGTTGGATTTTCTCTATTCAGCGGCCACCTATTCACTGCGGGCCCCTCTGTATTCATTGCTTCACCTTAAAGATTATTTCATGATTCATAATATATGGGAATGTTGACTAAATGGTGAGTAAATAGGTACGTCACAAAAGTCAAGTCTCGGATAACGAGAAACAACGTAACTGCGGGAATCGCAAACACGCAGCGGCTGCGATTGTTTCGTCGCGTAAACATCGCAGTGTGAGTGGCCCGCTTTATAAACAAGGCACTGAAGCTGAAGTACAGGGTATCATTTGTTTTAGATAGGTCGGGTTTTCAGTTTTCAGTATAAAGACAAAGGAGCAAATATGATAATCAGAAACGAGATGCGACAGGATGTTTGTATCGAAGGACTGAAACAATTTGTCTGCTGTGGTCTTCCTATCTGATTATAATTTAGGAGTCTTCAAGGCTAGAGTGAATAGGCACTTAATAAATTAGTGCGGCTCACCATCAATGATAACATCACTACTTACCATCAGGCGGGGTCGCAGTCAAGCACTAGTTTATATCATAAATAAAACACTCTGTCATAATTCGCGTTCTAATTGTGACAGAAAGTGTTTTAATTTTAATTGTTTGTAATTGGTCGACTAAACGCCGCAAAAACTGAATGTTATTGAATCGTTAAAACGAAAGGGAATGTTTTGCTATGCTACACAATTATCGCACACACGTGCTAGACATATTTTTTTTATTATCTTCCTGCCCTTGTCCCGTTTTATTTGGGGTCGGCGCAACACGTTTTTTTCTACTATTCTGTCTTGTCACCCGTCACGCTATCACTAACTCCTTTTTATTTCATATTGCTTCTCACACAATCTATTCATCCACATGTATACTCATAATAACTCTTTTAATAACATGTTTGACTTAATCAAAATGTATTTAAAGCAAAACTTTTCAATTTATTTTCACCATTACGGTTGTCATAAATGCATGGCTCATAAACCTGAATGATGTCATTATTATTTAACAAAAATTTAAATTACTCGAATTTCCAAGCGGAACTTGAAAATGGAAATGCATAAGTGATTAATATTTCATCGCGCCGTTAACTATAGGTAATGTAAATCAAGCCTTAACCGCTTGAAAGCGACCGAAGCCGAATGAACCATGGCGTAATGTAATGCTGCCGAAACGTGCCTTCAGCGAAATTTTCCAACAACGCAAACCCCGAACAATGTTTTCTGCCATTTACAGTGTGATGATTTAAAGCGATGCATCGCTGTGTGTAAGCGATTCAGCGATATGGACGCGCGTAGTTTGTGCTCGAATATTCAAATTTAGATTAGGCCCGGATATTCTGATAGCGAATATTGGTGAATTTAATGAACGCTCAAAGAGAATATATACAGAGGACCGTGATTGCCGAGTAAGAACGTTATTAAATTTTAAGGGACCTTGTCAATTTGTCATTGACATCAATGACATAAAAAGCAAGGTTTGTGGTGCTGGTGTCTGTTTTTACCCAGTTTCTTGCGACCTCTAACCTTTACACCATTTGATATTTCAGAGTTCTGTATACCAAAAGTTTTGAGTATAAAAATGCATTTAGACAAGCGGAACCGCAATAATAAAATTAAAAAAAAAAACCCGGCCAAGTACGAGATTCGCGCACGAAGGGTTCCGTACTTACCGTCCGTTGCAAAAAACGCAAAAAAATCACGTTTGTTGTATGGTAGCCTCACATATTTATTTTATTCTGTTTTTAGTATTTACTGTTATAGCGGCAACAGAAACACATCATCTATAAAATTTCCAACTGCGTAGCTATCACGGTTCATGAGATACAGCCTGGCAGATAGACAGATGGCGGAGTCTTAGCAATAGGGTCCAGTTTCACCCTTGAGGTATTTTTTTTTCGATGGAAAAAATCATCCTATGACAACCCCCGCTCTTGGGCGGAGCGGGAGATAGTGTCAGACTCTTACTGACTAAAAAACCCATCCCGTTCCTTCAAGCCATGAAGGCTTGACTGGGGCTCGAGCGCCCTTGGGGTACAAAATCCTAAAAATCATGTTGTTAATCCGATCTTACCGTGATCAGTGATGTAGAAAATGTAATAATAATCAGTTAAGCGTTAGAAAGTTGATTTGAAAATGGCGTAAAAAATTGTCACCCGACGTGAAACAGTCAATTTCCACGCGTATCCGAAACGAACCGTGAATAACGACCACTAAGCTTAGTTTCGAATGGGCTATTAATTTTTAAAACGACTTAATGGCTTAGTTTCGTTTCATCAACGTTCGCCTGTGGTGAATTCGGTACCTACTCTTTGTTATGACATAACGCAATGGAATTTAAATTTGACTACGCCAGTTTCTTATCCCGTTGTTTTCGTGGCGAACTATAAAAATATCGTACTCTGGAAGAAGTTCTTTTATGGTTTTTTATTGGATCACTATGTCCAAAATGTCTGTACTAAAATAATATTATTTAGACACAACGGGCTCATAATAAAGAGGAAAGATTTCTATTTTTGACTTTTTAGTTTTTTAAAGAATAAGTCCAAAAACTACGGGACCGGTTTTAAAAAATCTTTCACCAGTAAAATGCTATTTTGTCACAGCTTGACTTAATTATGCTATGTATATATTTTCTTTCATGCAGGTAGAGTCTATCTAATAAGTCAACCGACTTGGGTAATTATCAGGGTAAAATGAAATCTGATGTAATCAACACTGGTTCAATTATCAAGGTTGATTAAAAGATATTGATAATTGTTTACTACTAGAAGAACCTTATAAAAAGTATTGAATATAAGTATTTTTTAAATAAATAAATATTATACAAAATTCCCAAGTCGGTTGACTTTTTAGACAGACTATAAAGCCGCTGGCAGCAGCTTAGTAATATTTTAGTAATCGCAAATGACGTTCTGAATTTCTAAATTACCAGACACTAGACGAATAATGGTTTTACTTCGTCTTCCTACTTAGATCACAGCCTTTTTGCTTCGAGCAGACCTTAAAATAGACATACCTTTATCTTTGCTGAATACCAGTTAATACAGCAACGGTAGATATAATAAATCATGGATAACATTACACAACGTTTGTAGTTAGATACTCAAGCATAGCCGATCGGTTTTAAAACTAATGTGTCCTAAATCGCTATTAATCCTCTCGGTACAAACAATCTCGTATGCCGATCCAATTTTGCATATGGAACTGAAATAACTTTGGCACAAAAGCTTATCGGATAACGGGGCAAAAATTTAATATTTATGAGACACTAAATCTAGGTCAATTTGTTTTAAAAATTGCACGACTCCGTTTGACCTGGATGTCTATTTTGAGGCTGGATTTCCAGCGGGTTGGAGGGGTATTAGTGGACGGACAGCCAAACGGACACTTCGTTTTTATAATAATTGCCACTGGCTCCGGCTGGCACATGTGCGAATTTGTCACTTTTTTCGAGGAGCTTGTCGCTCCGCGTTGGACGTCTGCCCTTTGAAAGTCTATCCTAGAAAAATGTGTCGCTCGTTTTATGAGTTATTCGAATTCGCAGTCGGATTTAAATTTGTTATTTTTATAGTTGCGAAGTGCGAATGAAAAAACGGAACCCTCATAGTATAGTATCACTAGCGTTTCTGTCTAACTGTCTGTCATAGTCACAGACAATATGCTTCGCATCTACTGGTCTTGCACATGCGAAGCAAATAGTCTGTGGCTTTGAGTAGTTTGGTAGATTGAGTAAAAATTAGTACATGTTCTTAGACCTAAACACGGACAAGTAACGTACATAATGATTTTGGACATGAGGGACACTTTTAGGGTGCAAATAGGAAAAATAAATCAACAGAAGAGTATACTGTAATCGTCTCAAATTTTATTTTTTATTAGTTTTCGATAAATATTCGTAACGTTATTTGAAAAATTGATGACCTACCTTACCTCTCGGTTCCGATCGAGGCTAAATATATAAAAAGAAAATACTTCTAGATTACACAATAATCTGTAAGTCTTTTATTTTCTAACACGTATAATTTAATTGAAGAACGTAGCGCAGTGGTTTCATATGGAAGAATAACATTTAAAAAATATATGTATTTTGCGTTCGGAAAACTTCGAAACCTTTTGCACGCGTGTCGAACAACGAACAATTGTATTTGGCCGGTTTTTTATTCAAACGTCAACAGGATTCATTCATCTCCTTTACAAATGTAAAATCGTTATGATTATAATTTATATTCGCGCTTCAATAGTCATCTTTATTAGCTCTTTTAGAGGGCTAGTTAAATACAATTGTTCATCTGCAAAAGGGTTATAAATAGCATTCGTTGCTTGGACAAAAACTTGAACGTCCCTAATAAAATCAAGTTACATCGTTAAAAGCAGCGGAACAAAGGAGTTCGTTACCATGACAACGGGCCGACACCTGGATGCTGTAGATTGATAGTCCGGCCATTCGTCGCGGGCTGATATGAAAAATTTGCATACTAATGTAACGGAGGTACAGAGGGAACTCTCATAATGTTAAGCTGTTTTTTGGACGTTGATTTTTGCTGTCAGAATTTTGTCTCCATTAAGGACGTTTTATAATGTGAAATAAAAAAATAACCGCTCAATATAAGTAACAAAACCGGCCAAGTGCGAGTCGGACTCGCGTACAAAGAGTTTGTTTTTAAAATTGTACACTAGATCCTACCCCCTATTGTGATCTCTCTACATCACTCAATGGTTTACTGGAAGAAAACTCAATTTGATTTAAACTCGCCTATGTATACTTACTTGAACTTTGTTATCCACACATTTTATAAGTTGCTATAGTGTAGGTACAATAAAGAATTAAAGAAAGAGCTCTGTACCATTATTTACATAACATTAGACACTATAACTATTATTATTAATATCGAGCAAAAAATCACGTTTGTTGTATGAAAACTCCATTAAAGTATATATTTTATTCTGTTTTTAGTATTTGTTGTTATAACAGCAACAGAAATATATCATCTGTGAAAATTTCAACTATCTAACTATCACTGTTGAAAAAGCCTGGTGACAGACAGACGGACAGTGGTGTCTTAGCAATAGGGTTCCGTTTTTACCCTTTGGGTACAGAATCTTAAACCATTTTGATAGCTCCTCGGGAAGTCAAATACAATCTTTTCATTTCTGTTTTTATCTACTCCTAACGGAATGCAATTTATAAGAAAACAACTACTATTCGCAATACATGTTTTTAAATTTAGAATAGTAGTGACGTCCAACATGGAAAGCGGATCGACGTATCGACACGATATCGACACGTCCAACACTCATCGACTATTCATCGTCGATCGTCTGCTCATGAATATTGATAGGACTTTCGCGGGTATCACGTAATCCAGCATCGGATCTAGGGGCTGATTGGGACCCCTCGTAATAAAGACCGGGATTAAACAGAGCGGGTAGTGTTCCCAACACTATTTGCATAAAAATACCCAATTCTGACAAAGAATTGGAATGAGATGCCAAAAAAATATTCACAGTCCATCTAGGGTTTAAAACATAATCAGGCATTTTAGGTTCGTATTTCGAAAAGATAAAATATTTAAAACTTATACAAATATACTTACAAAAATAACATACTTAGTAAGTTGCAAATATGCAAAAGGAAATTTTGTTTTCATAGCTTGTTAAAAATTCGCAGCAGAAATAAAGCCGCGAAGTAAAAAGTAGAAAAAATACTGGCCACGCCAAAACGGGTTCCAAAACACGCGAAACTTCAAAAAAAAAAACGTAATTAACTTGAGTAACGCAATCCAATGCCTAGGCTTTGAAAAAAAAACTCAAATGAAACGCCATGGAACGCTTTCACAAAAAGGCCGAAAGACAGATGATATGACGGAGTAGAATACAGATAGAAAATAAACCATTGTACATTGATTTGGCTCTAGAATGTCACTTTCGCCGGTAATCATAATGCCAAAATGTTTGGGATTGACTACATCTTATTTTGGATCGTACTTCCTCAATGCTGAGGGTCATGACCTCCCTGCTTCATCACTTTCATTCGAACGATATTCCTCCATCTGTTTCTGTCTCTAGCAGTGTGAAGGGCATTGTATAGGCGTAGAGTCAAGTGTGGTGCGGATCAGGTTAGACCAACGTATGTCAATTCCATACATTTTTGACTTTTCGACTATTGGAAGGTAGACTTTTTATTACCTGTATCAAAAAGTAGCTTTTATCAGAAGAGCGTTTGAAATTAAGTAAGATAGGTAGAAACCTTTCAAATATGGAAAGTGAAACTGACAAAAAACAGAAAAAAGATGCACTTGTACAAATTGATATGACGGCACCGCTGTTACGTGCGTATAAAAGAATGAGATGTTCCCACCATGCTTCCACTCTTCATCATACCAATATTTGAAATGCTAATTGATACTTCGTTTAATAATCAATTTTGATAATTGTTTACAGAAAATGAGTGTTATATAGATGACTATAAAACTAGACTATAAATAAAGACAGGAAAATACAATATTGTTGTCGCTAATTGAATGACCCTTTCGTCTAGCGGCTCTGTTTTCCTGTATCTAATTTTAGTCAAGGGTTTAAAGCATTAATTAATTACCTGCATGAGTTAATTTATATATTGCTTCAATTACTTCTTTTATATTTTATTCCATGTCTGAATTTGTCCATTTTTATACACATGGTTTCAAGATTTACAAATAATTTCTAGTATATATGCTGGTATATAGTTTTATTATAATAGAAACATATAGCAACAAGGTACGCGAGAGAAGCTGTGGGCAGAAGCTACTCGTATTTATTTATATACACCTACTAGCTTTACCCGCGCGGCTTCGCTCCCGCTCTTCCCTACTTCAGCCTACTATACCCTACTCTACCCTACTATACCCTACTCTACCCTACTCTACCCTACCCTACTCTACTCTACTCTACCCTACTCTACCCTACTCTACCCTACTCTACCCTACTCTACCCTACTCTACCCTACTCTACCTTACTCTACCCTACCCTACTCTACTCTACCCTACTCTACCCTCCTCTACCTTACTCTACCCTACTCTACCCGACCCTACTCTACCCTACTCTACCCTACACTACCCTACACTACCCTACTCTACCCTACACTACCCTAATTTTCATTTTTTTTTCCATAAGAACCTTCTCCTCATAATAACGAACACAACAAAAAAAAAATTAGCGAAATCGGTCCAGGCGTTGTTGAGTTATGCGCTTACCAACACATTTTGCGATTCATTTTTATATTATAGATTTGACTAGCGACCCGCCTCCGGCTATTAGAAATAATTGAAATTCTTGGTTTTTGTCTGTATATAATATGCATGTATCATACACTCAAACCTTCCTCATTAATCTGTCTGTCTATATGTGAAAACCGCATGAAAATCAATTTAGAATTTTGGTGTTTATCGCCTACAGACTGACATAAGCAGTTCAGAGAGGGATTTGGTTTTATAACATGTAATGTAATAAGGAGGATAAGGATAATCACTACCTCAAAAAACAAGTGAAATGGTGTGTGCAAAATAAAGATACAATAAAATTACACAGTTTTTACAATACGATAGTAAACGTAGTAAAATTAATACATGAACCGTACAAAGTAACGTAAGCAAAGGAACTCACAACTCAAACTTACCTAACTTCCTTGAAGCAACGCTTACAAATTGCTCACGAGGACTTGAAACTACTTAATTCTAAGTGAAACGCAATCGTGAGTGGGGCAGCCTAATCCGAAACTACTTGCAAGCAGATCTGGGTGTAATGTGCTGGCGGAGGCCCTCTCATGAATACTGAACAGGCCAGGACACCGGGACACTTGGGATCGAGAAATGCATTAATTACGACTGGGAATTGCTACGTGTCCGAATTTGTAAACACTGGGAAAAAACTCATCTGGAAGTTCAAAATTAGATTCGTTTGCAGGTTTCCTATGCGTGTTTACTTTTTGCGCTACATAGTAACATGGTTCTTACTGCAATGCATGTAGTATGATGAATATATTTTGAATTAGCTTCTGCTATCAGCTTCGCCCTCGTGAAAGCAAACAATTTCACTCAGTGATAAAGTTTCACTAGTGAAAGAATTTTTCAAATAGGTCCGGTATTTTTGAGTTCATTCACAGAAAAAAAATTTCTAAAAGTATAAATCTTTTTTCTTCATAATCTATACATATAATATTAGCTTTTGCGAGCGGTTTCGCCCGCGTAGACAATTGCTTAGTGCTAGTAGACAATTATTTAGCCTTTGTCACTCTGTGATAAAGTAGCATTCTTATGGTATTTTTAAAATCGGTCTAGTAGTTTTTAGCTTAATTCATAGTTTTGAAAAAAAAAAAAAATCTAAATCTTACTTTTCTTCTCTTTAGTATAGATATAGATAGATAATTCTAAAGATACAGATACAAATCTTACCTCTGTAAAGTATAAGTATAGATACGCATCAAAAACACCCTTCTCCTGGGCAAGGTTGTAGGTGTGATAAGTTACTGTAATTTCGCAGCAGAGCATCTGCTACCATTAATTTGGTGCAAACTCAAATTTAATCCTCAGCATTGCAGTCCCCTAGGGCTCCAGTCTCCACTAAGTAGATTATAATAACCAAAACCATTACTTACCAATTTATCATAACTCCTAAATCCATTTTGCAATACAGTTGCTATTTGAAAGTTTGAATTTGAAAATTATGGTAAGTAAACAAAATGAATTCATGAATTCAGCGATAATTTAAGACGGTATATTCCAAAGGCTTAGGTTGTTGCTCGGTGGTGTAAGTTTGATATAACCTAAAGTAATGTGCGTAGTTAAAACAGAAGTTGTGCCTTATAATACAAACCAAACATTCCTCAAAGAAAAGCTGCCATCTATCGTCGCTGCAAAGGTGGAAGATTCGCAAACACGCTGCAACCTTGTCGCAAGAAAGGTGTATGTTTATCTTCTCCGCACTCTCTGTGGACTCTGCACTCTACGTGTTTTGTATACCCGTACGATTGTGCACTGCGGAAGTGTAAGAATCGATACGGGTCAAGCGTGAAATGTAGATTTCGTAGCATTGTGTAGATAATTGGATAAAGTCATGTCTTTCGTGTTTCTTTTTTTGAAAACTATTTCTTTTTAAACGTTTCCTGACATTAGGAATTAAGCGGTTATCACACTGCCACGCACCACGCAGCGTAGTGCGTGAATGCGTGTCTTAACTTTCCTTGTAAGTATCTCCGTTTGTATAGAAAACACGCACAGTCCAACACACTGAAACTGCATCCATGCGCGTTTATGCAGATCACGCACCTACATGCGGAGAAACGTGCGGGTGCGGGGCGACACGCATGGTATGCCACACTGAGTCTCGTAGTGCCGTGCGTGATTTTGTATAAAATGAGGGCATGACGCACTTACGCGCGTGAGTGCTTAGAAAACCCGCACGATGATGCAGATCTGCACTCCCGCAATTACGTGCGTAGGAGCGTTTTCACGCACTACGCTGCGGGGTGCGTGGCAGTGTGATAATCGCCTTACTCCGGTATCGTAGGTGCGTTCACAAACATGTATTCTCATATACAGAACTGCTCTTTGGGAAACACATTGATCATTGTTGTTCTCTTAATAAAAAGACTGAAAGACTCTGATGGTATTTTCTTAGAAAATACCAGGTAATCAATTGGATTCTTCTTGTTACTTTGAAATATTCTCCGTATTCAACATATCTTCCTATTCTGTGCAACACATTCATTCATTAACGTATCAAATCAAATCAAATCAAATCAAATCAAAACATTTATTTCAAATAGACCATTTACAGGCACTTTTGAATAGTCAAATGTCGGTCAGTCCAAGAAAAGTGAAGCGAAATTGCACGTTCCAAAGAGTAGGTCTCTATGGAGAAGAACGTGCAAGAAACTCCATGGACACTCTTTTAAATCATATTATGTGTTACATATAATGCTTGGTTACATATTACTTGTTGCTTCTATCATGTGAGCACAATGTCGATAATGAAATAAAAAATGTAAAATAATTAAAAGATAGAAACTGAATTAAGCCACTGGCAGCTAAGAGATGACCAGTCCCATCTGACGGCACCCGTTCACGAGCATGACGCGTGCATCAGCCCCACTCAGCTCAACCATTTTGAAGGGAACTGAACGACCCAATAACACGTGCCACCAACAGCGAGACATTTGAGTGAGCATGACAAACTCTCAACTGCCATGCTCGTAATGTCAAAAAATAAATAAGTTGTAACCTAATAAAAATGCTCCATGGTGCTTCACATTCACAAACTTGGAAAAAGTGCTTCTACATTATACAATGCAATTGTGTCTTTCAAATTAAAAAATAATAATATTAGTTTCCAACTAATCAACTAATTATTACGCCCTAGTGGTAGTGGAGCTGGACCAGCCTCCTATCCTCGGTATCCACACGGATTATATTGTTGTAGTTTACCATTCATTATATTATTCACTTGCCGATCTTCTGTATATCCGCATAATCTCATGTAATGGCGTCTTCATACGCCGCTCGTATATGGTTCGCGTTCGACTGGAGCAATAAACTTAGCATACTTATCCCTGTTTATTTGCACATCAAATATTACTAACGAAGAATATTGCTTAAGTTCCATGTTTGGGATTAATTTTCTATTCACGTGGATGTTATCATAATCTGCTGCTTTGCACGGATTTGAATATGGTTTAAGACTTAGTGGTTCCTTGACACACCTGTTGGTTATTATACACAGCAGAGCCATCGTCATCCTCGTCAGTATGTTTTCCATAGTCATTATGGTGAAGCCAGGATCGTTTTGGAATATTAATTTCCCTTCCATCATTATTCGGTTTTGCTAATGAAATACTCCAGTGAAGATTCGAACGATCTGTTTTGTTAGTTGCCCCCAATAAATTGCTTATCGAATGAAAAATTAGTCATTATGAAGGCAATCTGGGCAGGATATGGATGGCCTTTAAAACACAAAATTTGTGCACGACAGGGCCGCCTAAGAAGATAACGACTAAGGTGTCTTCCTTGGGAATTTGGAAGAAGTGGCTCAGAGCTGGAAACAATGGAAGGAGGCCTTTGCCCAGCAGTAGGACATGGTATAGGCATAATAGTAATAATGAAAGTAAAATCCTACTTCTTCTTTCCATTGGGTCATTCAAACCGTTACTTAGGAAACTTCAAGCAATACAAACATGTTATGTAGCCTATTCCCATTTATTGCGCTGCCATACAAGGAAAATAAGCAAGGAAAACTTTGTTTTTCCTTTACTCCCGAAACAACATAAAAGCATTTGATTGGATGCGTGCCATAATTTAACATACATACATAACATCACACTTATTATCACTAATAGCTTAGGCATTGTTAGAGTTCGTGCCAAAGCACCAGATACAGTTTCAACATAAATGTACATGGTTGTTTAAATATTTATGGAAACTACTGTTCGTAGTAGTATTACTTCGAGTAATACCGACCCATATAAGATTATCCTCTTCTCATTTACGTCAGCCACAGTATGATCATTACGCCTGCCAGGGCTGCAGGATTTGTCGCAAGAGTTACCGTGGCCCTCTGCCACATAAGGTCTGCAATACCTCTCGCTCCACTGACAGCTGAAGAACTTATTTGATGAAGACCCACCTAAAAAACGAAAGCATAACCACCACTTAACTAATCTGTCTATTGATTGACTTCATCATAATATTAACCTTCATGAACCAGAGATGTTATGAAGGTTCAATTCCAAAAGTTCAGAACATCCGATTGATTTTGTAAATTTTTGCCCCTTTAGTTCTGATTTCGATTCCGATAAATTTTAATCGGAACTTATATCACAAGTAGAAACAACAATACTTGTCGCACGGAGAACCTCCTTCCCCTCCTGACTTCTGTCGATTACTCTTTTACTTGTTGTTTTGTTTCGTATGTATTTGGAATGTTGTGATTTCAGTCTTCAACCTCTTTCGATTGAGTTTTTGATATTATGTGTATCTTTAATTATTTTTTTATTTTTTTTTGCCTTTTATTTTATTTCATTGTTAACTATGTATTTTGTGTGTAATAATTTTCCTTTTACTTTTACACACGGTGTCTACTTCTCTATTTTCTTCAACTTTCCTTTCGCAGGTATGCTGGTAGAGATTTCAATAGAAATAAGCATCACCTTTGTACGATTTTTCTGTTTCCTTCTTCTTTTCTTTTATTTCCATGTGTTTACATAAATAGTTAAATAAAAATAATTTTTGGTAGTGTTGTATTTGACGCTTCTGCCTCCAATTTTGGTTCCGATTCCGGTTCCGATTGCAATTCTGATTCCTATGCTCTTTTCGATTCCGAGAATCTAAATTTAGAAACTTCGCTTCTGAATTTGGTTCCCATGTAACCACTTCTGTTTCATCACTGTTGTGAACTTGATGAAGCCTGCGACTTTTAGTTCAAACACTCAAGATTAATATTAAGTATAGTATTAGGTAATCATATGTATAATATATTATTATAAAACAATATTACCCAAACGTTGAACTAATTAATTTCAACTATTATTATATCTAGCACTCAACATTGTTTCGTGATAATTTTAATTACCAACAAAATCACACAAGTACTCCTCATAAATAGAATCGGTGTCAAGCATTATAGGCCTTGTATTAGTTAAGCGAAGTGTGTCAAGCTTGAGATGAATAGGAAACTTGACACTCAACATATGAATGGCAATATACTTTGTAAAGATATCATATAAATCGTGACCCTTAAATCTGTATGGATTGAATCAAAGTGGGCGGAACATGTTACTTGGCCCTACGTAGCCCTTTGAGCTAAAATTGGGGCGAAAGACGTGTCCCCGAGCCGGTTCAACGATCACAGCATATTTTATAGCTCAGCGTTTAAGTGAGGGTACTCTGTAAAGTTTGATGTTTGAGCGCATTCAAATTAGGAATGTACCTTCCGTTTTTGAGTCAGCAAAAAAAATGTCGACGAAAAATTTGAATTTTGCAGATAATGTGAGGATTTTTTTTTATCAAGTAGCGATCTTATTTTTATTATTACTTGCCATTTCACCTGATGGTAAGCGACGATGCGGCCGACGATGGAGGTCGCTTGCTAGAAGTAGGTAACCTGTTCACTCTTGACTCAAAGACGGTTAGGTATAGCTATCAGGAAACTCCGGCAGGGAATTCCACTCCTTAGCTGTACGCTTTTTTATTCTTTTAATTTCAATTCAAAAAAAGAAAGAAAAAAGCAATATTTAAAAAAAATTCTGGTGAGAAACGTCACGGTTTTTTTTTAATATTGGTTTTTACAATATTTCAATGTGAAGTAGATAGGTATAAGAAGACTGTACACCAATTAACATAGTACCAAACATTAAGTACCTATTATAAGGAAAACTATGAATCAGCAGAAAAAAAAACTATGAGCAACTGAATCCTTCAGCTGGGTTTTAGTTGGTGAAAGAAACACGCCTTTTTGCTCCACCCTATAGCGGGAGAAGCCTGATTTCCCACCTAAAAAAAACTGTAATACTCAAATTATAACAATTTTGTATCAAGAATTCAAGACACAAAAAAAAAAAAATAGAAACAGAACAGAAGAAGAATAAACAATTTAAAATATGTATTTCTATTCTCCTTTCATTCTATTTCTACATCAGTTTTACTCTTAACGAAATTTGATAGTGAAGTTTCTTAATCCCGTAGCAAGATATTGTGAACAGTTCCACATTGCAAGTCAAGTTGTAGACGTCAGCTTGTGTAATCAAACCCGGCTCGTGGTCATCGGTCTTAACGCAGGGTTGCCAACCTCAATTAACGTCCATTTGTCCGGATTCGATCCGTCAAACGTGACCAGGCACCTCCGATTAATTTGACTTCGATGTTAATCAAAAACCTTGGTATTTGGACGCGGAACATTGCTGGCAGATAAAAAGATGTGTCTCATCAGAAAAACGTGCCATTTTTTAAGGTCCTGTACCTCAGTCGGCAAAAACTGAACCTTTATACGGTCAATTTAGTGACAGTCTGTCAAGACCCGTTTTCTGATATCGTGTGGAGATATAAAGCTGAAATTAATATCAATTACTCATGTCTACTACCCCTTGGAGCAGTGACAAAATCAAACCTCAAAGTCAACGCAATTTAAAGATAATAAATAAATACTTCGTTTAGACACATTTTGATACTTGCGCACTTTGAATAATTTTTTGATACTCGCTGGAAAATCCAAACTTTTAGGATACTTCCCATTGACCTAGAATCCTGAGATTTGGCAAGAAGCAAGGTCACATGTAAAGAAAAAAAATCTGATAACTGGTTTGTAGATACATCAGAAATTCGGGAATCGAAATATTTACCCACATGGGTAAGTTTGTATGAAGCCCTTAGTGCGCGAGTCCGTCTCAAATTTCCGGTATTTTTGTTTTAAAATGAATAGGTATGTTACTCCCCAATTGTGTATCACAACATTCACAACCCATAGATTTATGAAGATTTATAATTTACTAGTGACCCACTTCTGCTTCGGACGAGTGCAAATTATATATATATATATATATATATATATTTTGCACTCGTGACTGCTATTAGTGACAACCGTATCAAAATCCGTTGAGGAATTTAGGAGTAGTGGATATAGACAATCACGAAAAGCGACTTTTTGGTACTATCGTTAGACAAAAAAGACGATAAATAAGCGCAACCCTATTGTCCCAGCGTCTCATCGCCGCCCACTGCACTAGCATCTTTGATAGTCGAACAGAGCATTACAGTTGCCAAAATGGATCTTGAGCGCTCGGCGTCAGAGTGGGAATCGCTTTGCGCATTCCATACATTGGCGAGCCAGTCCTCTTCGTTGTTAGATACATGCATATGCCCCGCGTCCCCGCGCCCGCGTCTCACTTCGCACCACTAAAGAGACCGAATATTTGACTTCTGCGCAACCGCTCAAGATCAGTAATGGCAACTGTACGCACCTTTTCGCGATGTAAGTGGTAATACTTTTCAAGTTGTAATAAAATTGTTTTTTTTTTTTTTACTTTTATAAATTAGTGATTGACTGCGATCTCACCTGATGGTACCTAAGAAGTCATGCAATTGTTGATAGTGAAACGCACTAATTTATTAAGAGCTCATTCACTATGTTATAAAACTAAGTTTATCTTTAATACTGTGTTATAATTGCTTATGTTTGTAAAATTCACGATTCAAAACCGTAAAGAACTCAATTAATATTGTTAAATTGACAGAATAATTGGCGCTGGGATTGCGAGTTCTACGCAATCCAATTACTTCCTTACAATAAAATTGTTTTACCTGATAGAACAGCACACAGTTACTTCCAGCTCAATTAAGATTTAGGATAACCGATTGATAGCCAATTAATTAACATCGAAGGCAAGGATATCCGACATTAATTTTGTTTCCTTTGTTTTGAATGCCAAATGACACTGACTCCGATTCGCATGAAAATACATCGATTACATTAGCGTTTTTTCTAAATATTATTTGAGTTTAACATGAAAATTAGTACGAGTAGTATAGGTACCGGCACGAATCATGAGCGCTCGGCGTCAGAGTGGGGATCACTGCGCATTCCATACATTGGCGAGCCAATCGTCTTCGTTGCTAGATACATGCAGCAACAGCAAACGAATCACGATTGAGGTCTATAACACGATGGCGTGGCGAGCCAATCACTAACACTCCCCGCCCCCGCGTCTCACTTCGTACCACTAAAGAGACCGAATATTTGACTTCTGCGCAACTTGTATGGAGAAATTTACTATCACGCGGACGAAACCACTGACCGAAAGCTAGTTAAAAATATTTACAAAAGAAAATTGAATGTAATTTGTACCACAAATATACGTAGCAAAATGAAGTCGGTTTACAAAATGAGAGACGTAATAAATATAAGATAACAACAAGGCGCTTCAAAGACAATGAAATAATTTGGTTCACTGAGAATACAGCTCCTACGTAATAAACCAAAATTAACGAATGAGAAATGATGACTGAGTGTTTTCTTTTCAGATATACATTATTTTAACATCCTTTGTACAGTTTTGCGGCTTCGCAATTTATATTTCAATTCAATGTAGTTTCTATAGAACAAAGGCTACTTGGTAAAATTTAAAATAATATAATCATTCCTTATGCGAACATTACACGGTAGGTTTTGCTGTCAGTTTTGCTACAGTCAAAACTGTGATTGACGAAAACCTACCGTCCAATGCGTTGCATGACGGTTTTTAGTGCTGATTGACGAAAACCATCATTCACCATCATTCATGATTGATGGAATTCATTGACGCTTGCATGACCGTGTAATGGTCGCTTTACCTTTGAGTCTTACAGCCGTATTGTTATAGAAGTAATTACTTAAGGTTAGAATTCTTAATGACAAAATCTCTCTATAATAATATAATATATAATAATATAATATATAATATAATATTATAATATAATATAATATTATTCCACAACTATCACACAACGCCATCTAGTCCCAAGCTAAGCAGAGCTTGTGTTATGGGTACTAGACAACTGATAAACATACTTATATATTTCTAAATACATACATATTATAGATAAATACGTTAACGAATAATAACATACGTTACTTACTTGAGAAAATGCTCAAGTAACACTCGTTGTTGTTTGTTGACAGTTCTAACTACAAGCAAATTCTTAACTATAGAACACTTTAACGTTACTTAGGTAGTTACTTTTACTTGTTTAATAAATTCGGATGTTAGGTTATTATTTACGAGTTTGCCACGCACAACCGCTTATCATCATTTCAGCTGAAAGACTCACTGAGGGACATAGATCTCCCCGAATTGTCGCCATAACGACCGAATCTGTGCTTTTCGCGTTCACAGGTTTTGAAGTCCACCGAAGTTATTATGCTCGCACTTTCCGCCTTCTGTTTTACTAACATAACATTATGACTTGTTAATGACAATGTTAGTAACAGAAGAGAAAAAAATAACTTACCCGCTACAAATTCAACAGGGTCTTATTCCAAACAGATTAATCCCACTTAACCTTATAGATATCGAGCCTTTTCTTTTCATGAACAACATCGCAAGTGACAGTTCTTAATGTTTGCACGTTGGGGTTTTTTCTTTCGTAATTAAAGTATTTATGATAATTCTATTAATGCTTATTCTAATGTAAACTGTATAATTAATAAGTCTTAGCATTTTTAGGGTTCCGTACCCCAAGGGTGCCAACGGGCATTCTCTTCTCCTTCGTACTCATGTAACTGAAGTACGTCTCTTTTTTTTTTATGGTGGGAAAAAATCATGCATTGACATCCCCCGCCCTTGGGCGGAGCGGGAGATAGTGTCAGACTCTTACTGACTAAAAGACCCACCCCGTTCCTTCTAGCCTTCATACCGGGGCTCGAGCGCCCTTTCGGATAACCCTGGCCCCAGTAGGCTTCGACCCGGCTGGGTCCCTGCTGTTGCTGACAACTCCTTGAGGCGCGCGGGAACAGTGCGCGCCGTCGACGACTTGGGCTTGGTCCGGACACTTACCGGATGGCCGGACAGCGAGCTACCCATTGCTCACTGTCCGCAAGCCCGCGCCTACGGTGGCCGGAAATCGGGATCAGAATCCCGGCGACGGCGGCGGCGATAACGCCGTTGCCTGATGCGTTCGGCCTCCTCCTTTGCGAGCATTACTGCTTCGCAGAAGTTGGCGACCGCCTGCCACTCCTCCTCGCTCTTGACCATGGCCTCAACCAAGGCCCGGCGCGAGAGGTCTCTGCCGCCGATCGCCCCCACGAGGGCACGGCGATGCTCCGCCCAAGCAGGGCACACCTCGACTGTGTGCTCCACCGTGTCCTCCGGGCGTTCCGCACAGTGGCGACACCCGGGCGTCACTTCCGCATGAATTCGGTGCAGGAAACTCCCGAACGAACCATGTCCGGTGAGTACCTGCGTCAAGCGGAAGGTAAGGACGCCGTGAGGTCTTTCCAGCCACGCCTCAAAGAGGGGACTTACCGCCAAGATTGTGGCGTGCCCAGCACTGGGTTGCGATAGTCGTTGACGCCACTTCACCATGAGATCCCGCCGGAGCTCTGTCCGCCATGCCGTGACCTGTCGCGGCAGCGGACTTTCACCCCGGCGTTGCATCTCCACGCGCATATCGTGCATGTGTGCAAGGACTGTTGCCTCCAGATCCCACGGTGGTAGGCCAGCCAGAAGGCTCGCCGCTTCGCGGGAGACCGTGCAGTATCCCCGCACCATCCTTATTGCCATGACCCTCTGGCAGGCGTTCAGTATGGCCGCCGGTTGCTTTTTCAGCGACGGCGCCCACACCGGCGCCCCGTAGAGGGCCATGGACCGAACGATCCCCGCGTAGAGCCTCCGGCAGGAGGCATCTGGACCCCCAAGGTTGGGCAGGAGCCGCTTGAGCGCAGCCCGGTTGAGTTTGGGAGCCAGACGTCGGAAATGCTCCACGAAATTCCACCGGCTGTCGAGGACGAGTCCCAGGTATTTCATCGTCGACCCGACACCGATGTGAACTCCTCCTACCGTTAGTTGGGAACTCAATGGCGGCGCGTTCCGAGAGCGGCGACCGTGAAAACACATCGCCTCGGATTTGTGAAACGCCACCTCGAGTCCCAACTCCTGGATCCTATTTTTTTTTTTTTTTTTTTTTTTTTTTTTTTTTTTTTTTTTTTTTTTTTATGGTGGGAAAAAATCATGCATTGACATCCCCCGCCCTTGGGCGGAGCGGGAGATAGTGTCAGACTCTTACTGACTAAAAGACCCACCCCGTTCCTTCTAGCCTTCATACCGGGGCTCGAGCGCCCTTTCGGATAACCCTGGCCCCAGTAGGCTTCGACCCGGCTGGGTCCCTGCTGTTGCTGACAACTCCTTGAGGCGCGCGGGAACAGTGCGCGCCGTCGACGACTTGGGCTTGGTCCGGACAGTTACCGGACGGCCGGACAGCGAGCTACCCATTGCTCACCGTCCGCAAGCCCGCGTCTACGTTGGCCGGAAATCGGGATCAGAATCCCGGCGACGGCGGCGGCGATAACGCCGTTGCCTGATGCGTTCGGCCTCCTCCTTTGCGAGCATTACTGCTTCGCAGAAGTCGGCGACCGCCTGCCACTCCTCCTCGCTCCGGACCATGGCCTCAACCAAGGCCCGGCGCGAGAGGTCTCCGCCGCCGATCGCCCCCACGAGGGCACGGCGATGCTCCGCCCAAGCAGGGCACACCTCGACTGTGTGCTCCACCGTGTCCTCCGGGCGTTCCGCACAGTGGCGACACCCGGGCGTCACTTCCGCATGAATCGAGTGCAGGAATCTCCCGAACGAACCATGTCCGGTGAGTACCTGTGTCATGCGGAAGGTAAGGACGCCGTGAGGTCTTTCCAGCCACGCCTCAAAGAGGGGACTTACCGCCATGATTGTGGCGTGCCCATCCTGGATCCTATCAACGACCATCGCAACCCCGCGTGTCGCTAGAGCGACCGCCGCCTGGCACGACTCTCCCTGCGCTAGGACCAGCGTGTCGTCTGCGTAGCAAACCACGCTGACCCCGTCAGGGAAGTCGCCGCGCAGCACGTAGTCGTACCCGATGTTCCACAAGGGTGGCCCTAGTACCGACCCCTGCGGAACACCGCACGACATCTCTCGACGTTTTCAGTCTCCCTGGTGACCGGGGTAGACTATAAATCTTTCCGACAGATAGGCCTCGACCACTCGACAGAGGTATTCGGGTACCCGGTGGTACCGGAGTGCCCTCCGGATCGTACTCCAGGGCAGGGAATTGAACGCGTTGGCAATATCCAAGGACACTGCCACGACACACCTGCCCCGGGACACCGCATCCCCTGTCGTGAGGGCTCGCACGCGCATGATGGCGTCCACCGTGGAGCGCATCCTGCGAAAGCCGAACTGACCGTCCGAAAGGTCCGGCCCCACCCGTGTTAGGCGCCCGACGAGGCGGTTTGCAATGACTCTCTCAAAGAGCTTGCCCACCTCGTCGAGCAGCACAATGGGCCGGTACGCGGACGGAGAGTCCGCAGGGCGCCCTGGCTTCGCTATGAGGACCAGTTTCCCCGTCTTCCAGCAAAGTGGGAACTGGCCCCTCTCCAGGCATGCGCTGAAGAGCCCCCTCAGTCGAGGCCCGAGAGCCTCCATGGCCAGGACCCAGGCCTTTCCAGGCAAGCCATCGGGTCCTGGGGCGGTGTTTTTGGCACTCAGCCTTCGCACCGCCACTCTCATCTCTACCTCGGTCACCTCTGGTGGAAGTGTATCCATGCTGTTCCCACGAGTATATTCATTCTGTACTTGCTCAAAGTTAGTGGTTCGCACTAGAGACTAATTTAGCTACCCATTAGTCAAGCTAACAACCTCCCTCACGGTGCGCCGCCGCTTGGAGGTTTGGGGTAATTTTTTATAGAGGTTGTCTTCCTCGCGGCCCGGGCGGTTAAGCCAAGACCCTCGTCCCCCATCAAAAGTCAGAAACATGACCTTGGACAATCTCTGGGGCTACGAGACCAACGGTGGCAGAAGGAGGAGCAAGCCTTCCTCCTGCCTGCCCGGCGGCAGTGTGAGCGCGCACCGAGTCCGCTCTTACTTCGCCACTGTGCCCTCTGCTCTAGCAGAGGGACACGCGTTGAAGCGTTCCTACAGACAGAACATTCGCAGACGGCCATCGAGGCCTCGATATCCATCCTTAGGCAGCAATACCCAAGGGGGTCATTGGCCGCCTCCCAGGGTGCACCGTCCCGCAGACTGGCCTTCGCTCCGGACGTATCCGCAAGGGAACTACAGCGTGGCACCCCGAAGTACGTCTCTGGAACTCTACCACACTCTCTTCGCGACAGCTCTTTTCTAGATGTCTCCAAGAGGAAACTTAAAGAGCATTGAGAGAAGAGCAAGACATAATATTAGTATTATATAGTGCGTATAATATAATTACATTATATAATAGACTTAGTTATAAAGCACTGCACTGGATCCTACCCTTGAATATGTTCTCTCTTTATTAACTCAAAGGGTTGCTTGGAGAAAAATCATTGTTTTAGTTAAGCTCGCCTTTGTATATAAACTGTCTGTATCACCATATATTATGTTATGTTTTTGTGTACAATATAGAATTAAGCCTCCGCTGTCCGTCCGTCCGTCCATCTGTCTGTCAGCGGGCTGTATCTTATAAACCGTAAGAGGTAGAGAGTCGAAAGAAAAGAATCCGCAATTCTATTGCCGCTACAACAAAATAAAATTAAAATAAAGTTAAAATTTTAGGGGTTTTGCACACAAGAAACCTATTTGATCGATATTTTTTGCTCGAATATAATATTATAGTATGGAACCCTTCGTGTGCGAGTACGACTAATACTTGGTCAGTATTTTAGTATCATAAATACTTTTAAATTTAGAAAGAATATAGATACATATTTCTGCAAAAAAAAAACCCCGAGCTGTCGGTTACGATGGTCTTCCTAATAAGGCTCGATACTTTCTATAACTTCCTATCCTATCGATAAAACTCCATACGGAAGAACCAGCATAGTTGGCCGATCAGTATCGTGTAGTGTTGTGCCAGTGTCGCAGTATCGATTGGCCGCGGTTGGGCACAAGGTCGCGCAATGTCGCCACCCTACACAAATGGCCTGGTAGTTTTTCATTCGTCTAGTCATCAATCAATTGTGGTACCGTTTTTTCCAACTAGGAGTTGGTTTCCAGTTGAATCATTTGCAGCTAAATACTAGTACTTATGTTACACTAGTTGACCCGGCGAACTTCGTATCGCCTAACATTCAATGAATATGGTATATCTTTCGATATAGTCAACCGATTGCGATGAAACAAAACCTTAGTAATATATCAAGTTACACACAATTTTAATGTATAAAAGTTATGGGTGAATATACACATTTTTCAAACTTTTCAATTTTGGTGGTGCAACTTTTTCTTCGGTTTTCGTAATTATTAGGGAAACAGGACCCTAATTCTCGCGAAAACCGAGGAGAAGAAACTGAAGAGAAGGAAATTTTTCCTTAAAATTTTCATAAAAATTGGAACCCAGGTCCTAATTTTTTTCGAAAGCTAAAGTAACGGTTTCGCCATCAAAATTGAAAAAAATTATATTCACCCTTATCTACGAATACATCGATTTCGTACATTTTACGTGATGCGCTCACAACTAAAAACTTCTGCAGATTTATTGGTTTGATGCGGGACGCACAAGAACGTTCGTTGGGCGACGCTTGGGGGAGGCCTATGTACAACAGTGGACGTGTATCGGCTGAAATGATGATGATGATGATAGATTGGTTGCTGCTAGCGGCTTCCCCCGTGTGACAGTATAAAATTATCCCAAGGGAACATACTACATGGATAAAAAGTAACCTATGCGCTGTTCCAGGACATGGTCTACCAGTGGACCAGGTTCAACTGTTCGAGTGTAAAGAAGACATTCACAAGCGTTCGCCTTGTGTGTTAAAAAAATTAGTGTGATAGAGCGAATGCCTATCTGACGTCTGCAGAAGCTCCCCCCTCTCCCTCGTTCGTTTTTAGGGTTCAATACCTCAAAAGAAAAAACGGAACCCTTGTAGGATCACTTTGTTATCCGTCCGTCGGTCTGTCTGTCTGTCAAGACCCTTTATCTCGAGAACGCGTGGAGGTATCGGGTTGAAATTAAAATCATATACTCAGGTCTGCGGTCAATGATTTTTTTGAAAACTTATGTGGGTTGTCCGTGCTTCCCGAGACTCGAAGGGGTTCCTGTATAAAGTAATGGATGCACCGCTTCCTTTTCAAGATAACACCAGCAATTGAACTATACATCCATATTTTTAATTTATTTTAGCCCAGAGAGATACGTTATACGTTGTAAATTTTTTATGTCGCAAGAAATTGAGTTTATGGTTTACGTAACATGCATGGAGGCTTATAGCATTTCCCTACTGGGCCGTTTCCCATAGATTGCTTCGAACGGTTTTTTGGAAGTAGGTAAATATCATACATATTATGTGACATTAAGATGTTATCTGAATGATAGTAGCTTACTTATATCTTTTTCTTAAATGATCGTTAACATGACATGGAGATGACGCATATACTACTTATTTATTATTACAAGCTTTTTATTAACTTGCAATGTTTAAATATTTTGGTTTACACGTCACAATAAATCCGTAACGGCAATTGTTTTAAAAAGAATATAATTTTAAACAAGTTTTAATGATAATATTTTTTCATAGCAAGCTCTTAGACTTACATAATTAATACTCGTCAAAGACGAATCATACGAGCCCAAACTCGATGGGGTTATGTCGTTTAACTACCAAGCTCCTATAGCCACCTTCCGGTTCTATAGTCAGATCAGCTCCATGTCATAATAATTTTGCATTGTCATCTGACTTACACATGCATGTAAAATTTCAGCTCAATCGGTAGCCGGGAAGTGGATCAAATTTAATTTGCAAGATTTGATTACAGGCAAACATCGGGACAGGTGGAACTACTTAAAAAAAAGGTTGTAATATACCACTCTTAGCATTCAGAGAAAAGAGAACTTGACTTGATCTTCAGATTTTACTTGTGAGAGCCATAAAAGATGGTCAACAGTCAGTAGCTACAGAACATTTTATAAGCATGAACAATACCCACTCGTAATGTTGGTGACTATAAAACTAACGTGTAGACGATAACACTAACTACGAAATGGAAATAGGTATCGATGGTGGTTATTAAGACGTACCTACTCGTAGCATTTAATTATAATTTGAAAACTAGGAAAAATACACGTATAGTCGTACAGTCAATAACTGACAGACGCACGCTAGAAATATACATAATGTTACTGTAAAAAGTCTAAAAATAATATTTTAATGTTTATTTGCAGGGTTCCAGCCAGTCGTTAACACGTAAATAAATATAAACTAAAAGTAAGGTCAGATATAATTTGCAATGCAGAGCCGCGAATATTCAAGTTCTATAAATAATAAGGTATTTCCCAATTTCCACGATCGTAATACCTGATCATCCTCCGTGATTGTCACGTTTCATTAATTATTAATTAAACACAAACGTTCGTTGTTTACGTATGGAAAGCAAAGAGCTTTTCGCCGTAGTATGAAACAACAATAAATTATTTGCTGAAAACCTGACACGAGTGATTTCATCGAATCAAGTGTTATTACAATACATCATCAACCGAAAGATGTCCACTGTTAGACATAGGCCCCATAACGAATCAAAATATCGCCATAACGACCATAACGAAGGTGGACCGATGATCTGATGAGTGTCGTGGGAATTTGATGAATACGAGACAATACACTCAAAGATAATTCGATTCCGATTATGTTACTTAATGGTAACATAATCGCAACTCGCCTCACCTGTAATGTAACATTATAGATTTGACTTTGAGCATTACATTACAATACTACCTCCCTGACTGACGAGCATTCGCGTGTAATGTAACATTATAGATTTGACTTTGAGCATTACATTACAATACTACCTCCCTGACTGACGAGCATTCGCGTGTAATGTAACATTATAGATACGACTTTGAGCATTACATTACAATACTACCTCCCTGACTGACACGAGCATTCGCGTGTAATGTAACATTATCTCTTCGAATGCCGTAATTACAGACACAATAGAAAGACAATGGCTTACGTCGAACTGTGTAACTTAAGACATTCACAAGGTTAAAGATACGACTTGGAGCATTAGCTTTTAGTTGATTCTAAAATTTGATGTTACAAGTTGTATCAAGATATTACACATTGTATCATTACAAGGTGCGCATTGTAATGCTCGGTTCTCCTCTCCTAAGTATTACATGAGAGATTAGCTTCTGCCAGCAGCTTCCCCTACTTAAGAGGCTGCTTTTCCACTCGCCTATCGTCAACATGGATCATGGTTTAAAAGCTTGTACTTCATCTAACGCAGTCCAACGCGATGTTTGACGTAAAGGCAACGCGAAATAAGAGAGATAACGCCTGAAAACTCTGTTAGCTTTCGGTAATTCCGTCGTTTACTCGAAAATTTCACAAAACTTGCTCCAGGAGGAAATACGTGTTTTTTTTTTTTTGTAAAAACATTAAAGTTTTGATAAAAATTTCATCATTTAAAATCTTGACTAAACTTGCAAGGTTCCTATTGTTATATTTTTTGAATTTTAGACTTATGATTACATTATGAAGTGTCAAAGTTCATGCAAAATAGCAGATTTTTAGAGGTATTTAGTGGATAATATCCACAAGATACTGTGTTTTCAAAATTTCTAATGAGAAATGTGTAATAAACGTCATAATCGCGTAAGAGCGAATGTATGAAAAACAGTGAAAATGTACGTCGAATTGCATCCCCTTATAAGTAGAAAATTATAATATGAGAACACACCAAAGGAATAAAAAGTATATGCTTATGCTATTCCGGGAGATGGTCCACCTGTGTGCCAAAATTCATACAAATTCGTTTAACCTTTTGAGCGTGGAGGGATAACAAACATTCTTTTGCCTTAATAATTGATACATTATATATTAATTTTGGAGGTATGCGGAACAGAGAGTAAAGTCCCGCAAACCTCCGTTGAAAAGGGAGGATCCTCCGACCAGACAGGTGTTATGGTCTGGTGGGCGACTGCCCGATAGATGATTTCGGGCTGTCGTATATGTTCAAATCGCGCGGAGAACTTTGATTGTGCGATTCAGGATTTCGTACTTTCTTCGTAGTTCTTATGTGGCGCCATAGATGTCGCTACATTAATGATTTCATCTTTATGTGTCGTAAACTAAATTATTCATACCCTGGCACACAAATGTGAGATGAACGGCTTTTTATTTACTACAATATAAAAATTACTGGTTTTTAAGCAATAAGGTTCCAGGAAAAATAGTACATTCAGTCAAAAAAGTATCGGGAATGGACGAATTTGTTTATGGTTCCAAACTCAAATTTTAGATTTTTTTGTTGTTGCTAGATTGGCACAACTGTTTTCCATTTTGGCGCGGAGTTTGAGTTGCATCTGTTATTTATATAAAATACAGTGCTGTTTTTAGTTATATCATATCTAGTGTGTATTGCGAATTTCATAATGGACAAAAACATCGAACAAAGAGTTTGTCTTAAATTTGCATCGCCAATGGAATTTCGTGTTTGGAGTCGCTGAAAATGTTACATAAGGCTTACGGTGAAACGACTGAAATTCTTTGATTTTGCACCACGATAATGCGCCTTCGCACAAAGCCATCATTGTGAACGAATTTTTGACCAAACACTCAACAAATACCATCGAGCAGCCACCATATTCGCCAGATATGGCTTCAGCCGACTTCTATCTTTTTCAACTTAAATTACCACTTCGTGGCACCAGTTTTCAATCTGTAGAAGACATAAAGGAGAATTCTTTTAATTTTAATTTTTAATTGAGTTATGATATTGACACTTCTTCGTCTTCTTTCTCGTGACCTCTTGTCAGAGTTGTCGTGGTTACCACGTAGTGACTTCTGCAGGGCTCGATGTGAGTCGCCTCACAATCCTTCGCCACTTCTGCTGGCTGCCTGACTCTTGGCGCTCTTGAGCAAATTTTTATTCACACACGAGTCAGACGTCTTTGAAAGGTCAACTCTCTTGCCTTTTCTATGATCTGGCGAATAAAGAGTATCTGTTCACGTATTTTACCGCCCTTTCTCCCAACGAAACCGTATTTTCTCTGGAGCCGGCTTAATCTTCTTTGACAGTTTCTAATCGCTCATTTAGAATATTTAGCAACATTTTACTAGTAGGTATGATGTATTAGTGCTACGATGGGGAACAATTTTTGGTTGAACCCTCTTTATACCCATATAGTCGAATGGAAACCATGTAAAACAGTTCTGTTGGCCACCAAATGACATATGCTCCTGTATCGCCAAAAGCTCTAAGCATCTCACTCGGTATTGCAACACTTCTGGTAACTTCCGAAGCTACCAGATTACTCGTAGCTTTTATTGAGATAATTTTCGGACTGACTGCCGTGGTACAAAAACTGGCAGTAAGTAACTTTTCCAGAATTCGCTTTTGTCATTTAGCTCGGTTACTAACACCATTAGGTACGGTTTTTAGATCTTGGAAATAAGCGATTTAGTGATGAATTTAATTTTGTGGTATAACCCTTTTTTCTGCAGGATAAATGATCCTGATGAAAAAGAAAGGGTTCAGAGGGCGTTTCAGACTTTTACTGACAAAAACCTGGAGTGTTTCTTTAGTTACCTTTTTTTTTATAAGGGCTGCGGTAACTCCTTCGAACAATCTGCCACCTGGCGGGCGTCGACCCTGACTGGCCCCGTCAATTTTGCTGACATCTCTGAGGCGCGTGAGAAACAACGCGCGCTCGGGCTTGTTCCTTACCGGACGGCTGGACGGCGAGCTACCGATGGCTTCCTTTAGTTTATTATTAGTCTATATTAATGATAATTCTTTATTTTCAGGCAACTAAGACACATAATATAATTGAATGTATTATTTTCCAGGGCTTACTTAAATTAGGCATTACAGCATTACAGTTTCCAAGAATTATTAAACGTACCATGAGAACAAAGACATTATCTTTGTTATGACTAATGCTTCATGTGAACGACACTGCTTATTCCGAGCTTTATCAGGACGTTAATGCATGGAATAGATATTTCCACATGAGGCCCCGACCGTTCACTTGTTTCTACATATATTATACTCGTTTACTATATTATTTAATATATAAAAGGAAAAACTGACTACAGTAGTAAACTACAGGGCCTAGGAACGTGTAACACCGTACCTAATTCAAACTGTTATATCTGCACTATTTTATTTGTAAAATCTTTCTTTGTTTTTAATATTGTATAAGCATACTGACCAAATTATGGTCTTGAGAACTCATCTAAAGGAAGTTATTGAAAACACCAGCTCAAACACTTATCACGGCTTTGTAAGTGAGCATATGTCCATTTAACTGAGCAATTCTATTTAGAAATCTGGAAAACTCAGGTCAGACATTTGAAAGAGATTCCATTGACTGGATCGACCTTTTTTTGAAGTAGGAAATCAACAAACAACTGCTCTCGTTCTGGATAGAGTGGGAGTGTAAGACTTTTACTGCCTAAAACCCACCTGTGTTCCTTCAATTCCCCTTTGCATTCCAAGGCCACGGTAACTCTTTCGAACAGCCCTGGAGCGACCTACGTGGAATTTCAATGTTATAAAGTTATTAAGTCATCCATTCCTAGTGTTTCATTTCCTGCTTCTGTCGCTTCTATTATTCATGGTCCCGGCTTATGCGAGTAAGTTATTTGGCTGGAGTTTGAAAGGGAGACAGCCTCACGTGTAGCTCTCTCTGGTTTTTATGTCACTTTATATGCGGAAAAGCCGACATGATTTGCTTGTGTCAAAATCTCGACATGATATATTGTTTTATTTTCAGAAGTTAAGTAGTTTGGGATGGCAATACTCTTTTGGATAACAGTTAAGAACTTAAGTTCCTATAATAAAAATAAAATTCCATTTTTGATGTTGGGTTTGGGAACAAAAGACCAAAACTTTTCCTGTTAGCTGGCCGGTACTTTACATTATCTATAGATAATTCAATTTATGGGATGCCCGAAAAAAGAACCGGGCGATAACGAACACGCTGATATTCCAGGAAAATACATTTGGCTAAAATGAAACGGTTAATTTGAACATTCGAGTTTATCCTGAAAATAGATCCTTTGAGATATTTACAAGTGGTCTACTGACTTTGAAAGTAATCTGCATAAATTGAAGGTCATGATTAAAAACAGCAGCTTTACACACCCTGTTATTTTAAGCACTTTCATAAAACGAAGCTACCTCAAAGTCCTAGTAAAGTCCTATTAGAAACACCGTATTTGGTTGATACATTAGCAAAAACAGTCAGAATTCGTCGACACGGGTGCCCCCTTTAAGAAATGGGTCACAGTGTCAGCGATCCAGTGTCGTCTCGTCCGATCGATTCGGCGACGAGTCCACCTCTTATTCTACACAGTTGAAAGCGATTTGCCCAAAATCTTATGGTACGGTTTACAAATTACTTAAGTGCTTGAAAATTTGTACGTTAATGCAGATCAATTCAATTGGAAACGATTCGGAGATGTCGAGGTGTCGATGTCGTGTTTTTGATCGGCTCATTTATTTATTTTAGTTACCGCTTTTACTAGTCGTAATTTTATTCGTCTTGGTGAATAAATTGATTTGCTAAGTGTGTTACGTTTATTGGTAAGCTTTGAGATTGAAGAAAATGTATTTGAGATTTAAAATATCTAAAGTGTTTGCAGTTTCAGATTTGTGGTATTTATCCGGAGTTTAATTATTTGGTTTAATCTCCGTATCCATCAAACTTAAGCCGATTAAATGAACTTTGCTTATACCAAGTTCAAGTTTTCCACATTTTATAGTCGTGCTCCGTTCGCCACAACTTCCTAAGCCGAATAACGTACCTCAACTGAAGTGCTTTTAGACTCATTACTGAACCCCTTTCGGCGGTCTCTGCGCCTTAAGTGTCCCTGTGAGGGTTTAGAGGCCAATGGTTTTAGAAGGCACGTGTGATCTGAATACCAATTGTGAAATTCTGTAAGCTAGCGAAAAGATACACAAAGTTTTTTTATGTTGGAAAAATAAACTGGTACGCTTGGGCAATAAATTTGTCCGAAGATCGCTGTCACGATCAGGCCGGTACCCCTGTCGTCCCGATTATCTCGGACAGGATCTCTAGATTAGCCAGTCGATCGTATGACCATTTTTATGTCTCGTTATAAATGTCCTTAGCGAAACTCTTCTATAGTAAAAGCACAATTATGTCACACACATTTTTTTTTATTATCTGAATCTTCTTTTCTATATTGATCGGCAATTTTTGCCATAAAATTAATATTGAGCAGAAATAAATTGTAACTGAAACCGAACAAAATGAATTAATTTCCACAGAATTGCGTTTTTCTTTATTTCTTTGACCGTAGGGATGCAAAACTCTACTTCATTTTAATTTTAATTATCTTCATTATGCTGAAGCTTTTTATAGCGATGCTGCAAAAAGAAAACGAACACCGTGTGCAAGGTTAGCTTTTTGTTAACACTTTTTTCCTGGGATGCCTCTCTTAATGTTGATTAAATGCAGTGATTTTAGGAATTTCTGAGCGCAAAAGAACACTGTAATGTTGGGATTCGACGAAGCGTGTTGTGAAACTGCTAAATCGTGAAAAAGATTGGAAACAATGGCGCGCTCAATAGTTGTTAGTGCGCGGAAATTACAGGGAGCTCCAGATTGGCGCCCGCGGCGATCTCGCGCCGAAAAACAACGCGATCTTCGAATTGGATCACTCGATAGTTTTGATTGCTTTTCGAGTAATGGCTGTCTTTCTTTATTTTATTTTTTTACAAATTCCGATTGTGTTTTGTTTTGTTTTTTCTAGAGATAAACTTTTCGTTCTTGGGAGTTTTTTTTTATTATTGATAGGCTCGCGTTATGAGAATGAGCATGAAGTTACAACTTGTTAGCTTCTTTTGCTTCCAAGTTCTGAGAGTTCCAGTGATTTAAGCCTTTAGATATATAAATTAGAAACTGACTGACTGATATCAACGCTCAGCCAACACTAGTGAGTTAACATTTGATGATACATGTAAGTATATCAATCCTCGTTTGGCCATAATTATCATTGATGTAGGATTTCAATGATAATAAAAGGTCTAAAAAAAGTAGACCAAACGAAGATTGATACATCAAGCTATAACGTTTAAAAGGATCTGGCCAGTTTTACTTTTTTTTTTTTATGGTGGGAAAAAATCATGCATTGACATCCCCCGCTCTTGTGCGGAGCGGGAGATAGTGTCAGATTCTTACTGACTAAAAGACCCACCCCGTTCCTTCTAGCCTTCATACCGGGGCTCGAGCGCCCTTTCGGATAACCCTGGCCCCAGTAGGCTTCGACCCGGCTGGGTCCCTGCTGTTGCTGACAACTCCTTGAGGCGCGCGGGAACAGTGCGCGCCGTCGACGACTTGGGCTTGGTCCGGACAGTTACCGGACGGCCGGACAGCGAGCTACCCATTGCTCACTGTCCGCAAGCCCGGCCAGTTTTACTTGGCCATACCATGATGTGATCAATTTGTAAGATCTCGCACGACATAGGTAAACCCACTGGCATAGTTAGTTATTACAGTAAAGGGGAAAAATTTAACTATAAATGCGATTATTCCATTTCGGTGATGGGCGGACAGTCTTTAGAATAATTACTGTATCGAGGTTATTGGGTCAGCGCAAATGGCTATTCGGGTGCGATTGGTCATTTATAATATATAGATTTGTCTACTACGATGACTTTATTATTATTTAGTTATATTTATGTCCAACAGTGGACGTGTATTGGCTGAAATGATGATCATGTTATTTTTGCTTGATAAGGCAAAAAAAGCTAAAATAAATTTTGTATTATAAATCTGTACATATAAAAATCTATGCCACTTTTCGTTTGTAATTTTATAACTCAAGAACGGGCTCACCTATCCAAACCAAATGTTTAGGCTTTGTTCGGACTATTTTGTAGATGGTGTACGTGAAGTTTGGTAGGGTAGAGTAGGGTATAGTAGGATAGGGTACGGTAGAGTAGGGTATAGTAGGGTGGAGTAGGGAAGAGCGGGAGCGAAGCCGCGCGGGCAAAAGCTAGTAAGCCAATATGTAAGTATAAGGTAGGTACTAATTTTAAAGTTGTTTATGTCATGTAGCCGTCGCTTACTTTCCCAAGCACACAATTCGAATGGTTCTCGTTGATCAGAGAGAGAGAGAAGCTGCGGGACGAAGTTAATAGGTAAAAAAAAAAAATCCTTTTAATTATTCAAATATCTATATATATAAAAGAAAGTCAGTTAGTTACACCACTTATAACTCAAGAACGGCTGAACCGATTTGGCTGAAAATTGGTGGGGAGGTAGCTTAAAACCAGGAGACGGACATAAGACCTACTTTTTTTTTTTTAGGGTAGAGTAGAGTAGGGTAGAGTAGAGTAGGTTAGGGTAGAATAGGATAGAGTAGAGTAGGGTAGGGTAGAGTAGGGTATAGTAGGCTGAAGTAGGGAAGAGCGGGAGCGAAGCCGCGGGCAAAAGCTAGTAAAAATATAAATATTTTATTACTAACCCGTATTGTCCCACCGCTGGACAAAGGCCATCCAAACGGTTCAAACGGTTAGGATTTTCATTTCTCCTTTCCAATTCAAGCAAGACACAACAGTCGTTCCACCATCTCTTCTGTGGTCTGCCGCAGCTCTGTGTCAGGGCCTCAGGCCTAGGGGTTGATAGGCTCGCGCTTGACTTCTATCTATCTCACCTAATGATTGTAAGCGATGATGTGGAGAACAGAACAGTGCGCTTGCAGGAGTAACCTATTCACTCATGACTTAAAGACTCAAGTTGTAACTATCAGGAAACACTAATTCCGGCAGGAAAGCCTAACAGATTTTTGAGTAAATGTTAGTTATTTTTAACAGATCAAAACTACTTAAAAATATACCGCGACATATACAAATTACAAGTTAATTTATCGTTCTAAGTAAAACAACTCTATAGACAGAACCCCTGCGTAACACATAAGTACATAATTCGTAAACTTAATTGTAGTGGGGTACAAAAGCAAACGGCCATGTTTACCTTAAGAATTAAAGAACGCTTCATTACACTTACGCCAGACAAATACACCAATTTATTTAGACCTCTGGTTAAGGTCGGTAGGGCACAGCTGTGAGAGCGGAATGTTGTTCTAATGATTTGCAATCTCATTATTGATTTACAATCTCGAATTGGGCCTAAAAACATTGATTGTTTTTTATTAGCGGCTCCTAGCAGCTTCACGCGCGTGAAAGTCGAATTTTCTAAGTATCCCAAGGAGACGTATTTCCGAGATAAAAGTACCTATCTTTTTTTAGGTGAGAAATCATCCAATGACTTATCCTTGAGTTATGCCCTAGAGGCGTAGCTCAAGGGCATGTTAGACTTGTACTGACTAAACCCATCCTGTTCCTTCTTTGCCTTCGGTCCAGGGCCCTAGGGTACACTTTCGCACGACCCATTATACCAAGATGTTGAAATCGAACATGTGCAGGTAAATTCAGACTTACCACATATAAATCAAGCAACCTCATCCCCATTGTTTTCTCGCAACATAATTTCTACGTGAGTCCTTGTTTGACTGGGCGCCATCTTAGATATTTTCCTTCGATCTGTTTGTATTAACGTGTCTTTTGTTTTGTTTGTTGCAGGTAAGGCAGGAAGCGGAAATGACGTAGTGTATCGGAATTCGTATCGACTTATAAATCAGTTCAAAGAACGAAGGGAAGGGAATTGAGGTGATGTTTTGGAAGGCTAATAAGGATGGGCGAAAAAAGTTTCGTAGAACAGCAATTTGTGTAAGTCTTTAAGAATCAAAATAATAAATCTTTATACTTACATTTTGTTCTTTTGAGGTAGAATTCATCAAATAACTTCTTTCGCCCAGATTTGCCAGGGCTGCACGATTGTTCAAAGGAGGCACTATGGTCTTAAAACCAAAAAGCAACTTAAGGAACTCGGGTAGGTTTCTAAGGCTGACACGCCCTTCACTTTTGAGCGGTATAGTAGAAGTTATTAGATGATTTCACTCTTCAAAACAATAAAAATCTCTGGCATATTTGTATACTTCGAAGTGGCCATAGAATTTAAATGTTGTCTTGGATTTTCAAAATTTTATAGTTATAAATCTGAATTCTGGTATAGTAGTATTTGATGGACACAAATGAAGAGAATAACTAAGGCTCTCCATATTCTATCATTATCTTCCTGCCCTTGTCCCGTTTTATTTGGGGTCGGTGCAACACGGCTTTTTCTTACGTTTTGTCCAGTCCCTCGTAACACTACCACTAACTCCCTTTTCTTTCATATCACTTCTCACACCATCCATCTTTTCTTTGGCCTCGCTCTCCCTCGCCATCTATCCACATGTAAATTCATAACTCTTAGCAAAATGCGTTTCATTTCTCGTCTTCACATGACCATACCAAGACAAACACTAAGGCCCGTATTACAGAATGTCACTCAAAACCCAAGCATTACTTAAAACTAGTTTCTTTTTTTTATGGATATAAACTAGTGCTTGACTGCGATCCCACTCGATGGTAAGCAGCGATGCAATCTTTAATTCAGATTCAAGCCATTTGATTGGTTGAAACTAGTTTTAAGTAACGCTTGAGTTTTGAGTGACGTTCTGAAATACGGGCCTGAATTGGACTATCAAAATGTTACGTAGCTTAGCATTGGTTGATTCTCAAGGCCTTCAAGGGGTTCTGTAATTCCAAATATTAGTTTTTCAGTTCATAAATACATGTATAGTTCTAATTTACATAACACCCACACAGAAATCAATACATCACCATACTACAAGTGAAACGCTCCGTAGATTCTAACAAGGCAGGCACTCAATTTGGGGTTCATGCTTCAAATCTGAGAGCGGTGGAGTGCACCATTTAGCGTTCAACTACGGATTATTGCACGCTCTTGTTCAAAACATGTTGTTAGCGTTTACTGTACGACGCCGACGACGCTAATACATTTAACCAGAGTTTAATATCTGCGAAGTTTAGCAGGTTGGAACACGTGGTGGAACCGGCCGCGCAACGTGTAAGGCTTAGAGACTGTAATGACAAGGTAGCTTATGAAGTAAGGCTTCCTTAACCTAGCATTTTTTCTTACCTACGTTGGAAAATATATCGTAAAGATAAATTGGATAAGTACAACTACAGGTTGGTCGACTATTTTTTAGGAAAAACATCATAAACGACAATTTGCGTTATTTGCATCAATGTATTTTCTCTTCCATTGTACTAACTCGTACCAGCGGCTTCATCCGCGTAAATGTTGATATCTACAAACAAACTTTGGAGTCCCGTTTCCCGAATTTTGGAAAATCCTCTCTTAGTGCTTGCCTACGTGATAAAAGGAAACCTTGTGCAAATTTTCACGCTTCTAGTCCCAGTAGTTTCAGCTGTGCATTGGTATGTCAGTCAGTCAGTTTTTTCTTTTAAATATACACTAGCTGTGCCCGCGACTTCGTTCTCGTGGACTACAGAATTTTGACTTTATTTTTTCTAAAATAAAAGTAGCATAAGTTACTCTTTATTACAGCAGCTACCTGCCAAAAAAAGTCCCGTCAAAATCGGTCCAGCCATTTCAGAGATTAGCCGGAACAAACAGACAGACAACAAAACAAAAATGTTATTTTGGTGTATGTCATCATTATCATTATCATCATCATCATCATCATCATATCAGCCGAAAGACGTCCACTGTTGGACATAGGCCTCCCCCAAGCGTCGCCACAACGACCGGTCCTGTGCGTCACGCTCCACCGGATTCCCGCGACCCTGACCAGATCATCGGTCCACCTTGTTGGAGGCCGTCCAACGCTGCGTCTTCTGGTACGAAGTCGCCACTCCAGAACCTTTCGTCCCCATCGACCATCTGTTCTGCGTGCAATGTGCCCTGCCCATTGCCATTTAAGTTTGGCGATTCTTCGAGCTATGTCGGTAACCTTGGTTCTCCTGCGGATATCTTCATTTCTAACTTTTTGTCACATGACTACTTTTTTTTTGGGAAAAAATTATCCAAATGACAAACCCCGCCCTTGGGCGGAGCGGGAGACAGTGTCAGACTCTTACTGACTATATAACCCTGGCCCCAGTAGGCTGCGACCCGACTGGCGGCGCCAGAGATCGCTACCGCTGATCGCCCCCATGAGGTCATATGACCACTGATATTTTCGTAAATTTTGGTTTCATTATGGAAGAGAATACTCCATTCCTGCAAAAATTGTCCCTCAAGATATTCTTTCTGAAAAGGCTTATCTAATATTATATTACGAGGTTCCAATACACCTAGAGTATAAGTGTATTGTAACCTTGAAAATAATAATCCAGTAACTACCAGAACCATAATTTCTCATTTAATGATGATAAAGTCTCCTGAAGAAGACATAAGTGTGCAATCATCTGCCAAAACTGTTACATCCGTAGCGTTGGAGCCGTAATCTTGTCTAGGCTGGATTCATTTTGTTTCTTTCGAGCACTGCAAAACTGTAAACAGGAAATAAGAAAAGATATTCAAACGTATTTAATAAAAATGGCCGCTCAGAATTTAGTTCTTCATCCTTCATACAATCTCATCATCTGTTCTTTTGTCTGCATCTTCTCTTAAAGCAATCCAAATTAGTATTATAAATAGTATATGCGAAACCCGAAACACGTTTCTAGTATTTTTATGTAAAGAATCTATGTACAACATTTCATAACTGTATCATGAAAAATCACAAAGTTATAAACTTGTTATGTTAGCAAAAATACACAGTCACCGGGCCATCCAGGCGAATGAGGAGTTGTTTTGCACTTGCACCCAGCTGTTTGCTGGCTCCAGCCCGCTGTGATCTGACATGACCTGTGTTGTCCTTATTGTCGGTGGTATCCAACTTTTGAGCGTTTTCAATATTTTTGAGAAAAATATAACATGGTGTAAAAACTATTGGAATCCATGCAGTTGCTGATTCTGAATAAACTATATTCAGGTTTCGATTAAACTAAAAATAATGTTTTATAATATACGAGTACTCATTCCTCAGCACTTCTTTGTTTACTTGTTACTACATCATTGTATTAGAATGAAAACTAAAACATCGTCCACATAAACTTCTTCGTCGTAATCTGATTGTACCCTTTCCACAACGCTTGCTAGTTGTTTGTTCTAAAACCTGTCAAGTTCTCAGTAACGGTTAACTTTTTCATTATCACCTGTTGGTAACTGAGTCTTCACTTACATTTACAACTCATTTTAACTTCCTCGGAGCTTGGACCTCGCTTTTTTCTTTCTTTATGTACTATTTAATGCTTGTATTTCACGGAAAGCGGAACTATTTAGCTTACGATGCTTTCCTTTACAATTCTCCAATGTTTTTTCACTGTTCCCTTTTTTGTTATTTATCTTCTTGTTTATTACTCATACGGCGACCCACACAAACCTTTATTCGAAGGTCAGCCTCATTTATAACATTATTAACACAATTTTATGTGCCATAAGTCTGACAAAAGACCTTTTACAGACAGTGACAAACTTAATACAACTGAGACAGGCTGTTAGCCGAGATGAATCCAAGATCTAAGATTTCACGAGTTCTCAAGACAAGTTTATAGTCTTTTTGTCGCTCGTCGTGTGCCACTTTCTCATAGTTTGTTCCTTTGCGGCGAGTTTTTAATTACCGTCGAGATTGCGTTTCGACGCTTCTACGACCAATATTGTATTTGCTGTAAACAAGTTTATACTTTTGTACGATATTAATCTTACAGTTGGACCGTTGGACCTGTCTTTGTAGACTTTAATTGGAAATCTATTTGATGTATCGATCTATTTAGTTTTCTTTGTTAAGTCGAATGCGAAAAATTGTGTCAATTTATATTCTTAATTTAAATTGCTAGCGGCAGGTGGCAAGTAAACTTAGTTGTCATCGATTTGGTCTGAAAATTGAGTTTTTAATTAAACGGAGACTTTCAAGGAGACAGAATCCACTACAGTTTAAAATATCGAATAGCATCAATAAATGATAATGGTCATAATGATTTTGCCTGTGTAATTTAATTCATTATTTCCAGGTAGGAGGTTTACTGCCAATAGCACAGTTACCATAATACCAGTTGACATACCAAGCAATATCATGCATTACATATGTCACCATTTGATTTAAATCGCAACTTCGTGAGTGAGACGACAAAATATGTGACTCTTGTCTTGTCACGATACCAAACCATTTACTTTGTTTGTTTATTTGCATACCGTTAATGACTTTCAAATTGTTAAGCAAACATTGAGTCAGTATGTATGCAAGAACATCTTTCACGACAGCTCTAACAAACGTATATCTTTGTAACAAGATTATAAGCATTTGCTCACATAACTACGTTAACGTGACGAGCATGCTATGCATACTAGTTCAACGTCGTGTCTGTATTTCTAGGTGAACTATGCAAAGATGCACTGCTCTGCATAGAATTTACATTTCATTATCTTACATCGTCTCAACTCCAAACAGTTATTGCATCTTCTAGAACTCAATACAACACTGACCGATATAAAAATCCAACTCCACACCTCTCCATGCTGACCCCTTCAACAACCGGACGACATTAAATATCTACAATCTACATACAGCGTAACTAGAGCGAAAACATTATATGTAACTGGAAGAAACTACGAAAAGAACCTTTTTAGGGTCCCGTGCCCATTAGGAATTCTTATAATTCCGTCACGTCCATCCGTCTGTGCGACATTCTCATGATGCCTTTAGCTACGATATATGAACGTGCAAGGCGGAAAATGCGAGAGGTGTGAAATAGACTACCTTTGAGTTATGAGTTGTACGACGTCGTTTGTGGAGAATTAGGCTTGTGCTGTTTCTAGATTGGTTTTTAGAAAAGTCCGTGAGATGCACGTATATGGGGTTGTTCATTTCATCGTTACTTTATCTCTATTAGAGTAAAGAAAATTGGGAGTCTCACATTGTTTTTATAGCTAGTATAGATTACTTCCACTACCATCTATAGATCACATTCGGTCTTTAAATGATATGCTCTATATACCTTCTATGTCCACAATATCGCCAACAGAACACAAAATAAATCAACGGTGACTTTTCATATGTTAACATTATCAGAAAATCTAAGTAAACCTTCGGAAAAAACGATTTATCGTCGAACTAACTTCTATTCGTTGAAGGCACTTAGCAACCACTGTTCATTGGTGCTGCAAGGTCCCGCACATGTCAGAGGAGCCAATTTAAACCAATAGCAGCCAATCTGCACTGGATTTCATTTGCATGACCCGACCTACTCGAGTTCAGGGTCAAATTGCTCTTTTATTATTTATACAAAAACAATTCTATTGACTATTTCTTGTTTATTGCTAACAATAAATTATTCAGTGTCTGTTGAATTAATTTGTTGACTGATAAAAGTATAGTGATGTGAAATAATTATGATAATGTTTTAGACCAAGGTTAGAGTTAGTCTAGCGACAATGCGGTGCTATAAAAATCGATCGACTGTTTTTCCTTTATTTCCTTGTTGACACTGACAGTTTATCGTGTGATTAATGTCTTTATTGTTCTTTAGTAATAATTTACTTTGTGCGTAGCATAAAATAGTTCTGAGGCTATGGGTACGCGAGAGGGAACGTACATCTTTACGCCCCTGCGATAAGAGATTCCCCGGGGCGTCGGAAGTAGCAGAACGATGTCCGGCTATCGGACGACAAGCAATGGGTAGATCGCCGTCCGGCCATTCGGTAAGGATCGAGCCCCATTCGTCGAATCCGCGTAATGTTTCACTCGCACCTCTAAGAGATGTCAGCAAGACCGTAGAGGTGCAACAGATTGTTAACAAAAGTCCGACACGCCCTCTTGCTCCACAAAGCCGGATATGTTATTATAGTCTGTCTAAAAAGTCAACCGACTTGGGAATTTTGTGTAATATTTAATTATTTAAAAAATACTTATATTCGATACTTTTTATATGATTTTTCTAGTAGTAAACAATGATCAATATCTCTTAATCAACCTTGATTATTGAACCAGTGTCGATTACATCAGATTTCATTTTACCATATTAATTACCCAAGTCGGTTGACTTATTAGACAGACTAGTTGATTTCCGACCTCCCAAAAAAAATGCCGAAAGACGAAACTGTTTTGCCTAATAATGACGATTTTGCTCCTGATTCTGTTCTGTTTCGATATGAGGATGGATGCTGTTTGTTTATTAGAGCGTTGAGATTATTTTGTTTAGATCTTCGTAAAGTGTTCCTTATTATAAATAAATAAAGTCTGAGGATCATTATCTATCCAATTACAGTTTGTCATAAAGTCAGTCGATGTAGATGTTTATTTCACTGCCTCTATTTGGCAATGATCAAAGAAGCTTAATTTCGGTCGCAAACGTTCTTCACTCACAAATTAGAGATGAGCAGTGAGATTGCTCGGCAGACTGATCAAATGAGGAAGAGGCCACTTCACCAGGCTCAAGTACACTTTAGCGGAGGAAAAGAGGAATTGAATGCTTACCAAAAAGAAAATTATAGGGCACTTCTCTTCGTAAAAACGATTACGGACTTGTTACAGTACAAAACATCTTTTTAAAGGTCTCGTTCGAAGAAGCACTGGTTGTATCTCGCGTCTTTCCGTGAGTGTTTTGGTGAAAATTGCGAGAACTGAACTATTTATATATTATTCATGTACACATTTGGAATTAGTATAAGTTCAAAATTACCTACTACTTATTATTGCTAAATAAATTTCTTTCAGCCTCGACGCCGAGTTGCTGGTCTGTCGGTTTTCTACTAGTTGCATTTCGGGGAGTGTGCGTCGGAATTGCATAACCTAATAGGCTAGTTGCCGTAAAAAATTTAATTAGTCCGTCTTTTAGATTATTCAAAAATAAGGCACACGTATTTTTTTATTTGTAAATTAAACCAAAAATGACAAAGATATAGCCCATTAAAGTTACGTGTAACGTCACGCCGTGCTGCATTTTTTCGCACGGGGTGACGTCACACGTAACTTCAATGGGTTATATCTTTGTTATTTTTTGTTTAATCGAAAAAAGAAAAAAATAGGTGTCCAATATTTTTTATATTCTAAAATACGGACTAAATAAAATATAATTATTTTGACCCTAGAAACTACCCTATTCTGCCTAGCCCGTTCCATCATCGGACCACCAGAGGCACGGCGATGCGCCACCGGTACATAGTGGACATCCCACCTACACGCACAAAACATTTTGGAAACACATTCATTATGCGTACAGCTAGGGAGTTGAACTCCCTGCCGAAGTCTGGGTTCCCTAATGGCTACAACCCGGGAATCTTTAAGTCAAGAGTGAATAGGTTGCTACTAGATAAGCGCGTTCCATCGTCGACCGCATCGCCGCTTTCCACCAGTACCCCTAGCCAAGTTGCTAATCTGCAATAGTTAACGCTTGTAGAAAGCTTCAAATGTACGAGAATGACGTCGTCTTAACGCTCAGTCACGTGGTCAGAACAAAAGAATTGGCGGCAAGGTCAACTCGAAGCGTTCGGCACAAGCGAAACGGTTGTAACTTGGCTAGGGGGGGCAGGTAAAATAGCGGTCAAGCGCGAACCTATCAACAATAAAAAAAGCTAACGACCTTACAGCCACTAGACGTCTCATGCTTGAACTAGCGCACCAAAACTATTCTTTCAACTAGCCAAGGTACGGGGTAGCGGGTACTACGTTCAAATTGGTACCGGGCGCGGGGTACTGCGTTCTGATTGGTACCGGGAGCGGGATACTGCGTTCTGATTGGTCAAGACTATCCTTCATCAGATTTTTAAGTCATATATGTGTTGACAGACATGCGTTGCCTGTTATTAGACGTCTAGTTGCTGTAAGGTCGTTGCTTTCAGCAGACCTGCGAAAAGACAGATTAAAAGAAACGTAGATATTTTTTTTCCCCCTAGCCATTACTGTGCCACTGCTGGGCCTCCCCCAAGTCCTTGCAGGCATTCTTCACCCGGGCCATCTCAAACTAGTCCTCGAGGTTCACGTCTGGATCATCTCACCAACCCTGGGGCGCTGTCGAACGGTGCTTACTTGCCCATCGGTCAAAGCTTGAAAAATCTTTAAAGAGATACAGCCTCTTTTCCATGTGGGAAACCATTAAATATCTTTTCCCAGCCCGAGTGGAAAAGAAAAGAAAAGAAAACTATTTTATTTGGCATACACACTCGTAGATACACACAATGTAGTAACAACATGTAGACACTAATCAATTATTATAATTAAAAAAAAAAGACAACTAGCAATGTGTGTCTCAGGGCGGCGCCAAATAGGTCCAGTTCAGCAATAATGCCAGACAACTACATGGTAGTTTCCTGACGCTGGTTTTTTACTGAACCTTATTTCGAGTGTACGGTTGAAATGAGCGGTTGATTTGAGCGAATGAGTGATGAGATTGAGTGGAGTGAGAGGGTGAGTCCAGACTTTTATTTACTAAAATCCACCTGTGTTCCTTCAGTTGCCGTATGCATTCCAGGGCCACGGTAACTCTTTGGAACGTTTGCCGCAGCCCGCAGAGAGCCTAGCCCTAGATTGCGCATTCAAACTAATAGGCGTATTGCGCGGATCCGGAAACCTAAAGCTAATGAGTATGTACCGATCATTAAATTAATTAAATTACCAACCAATCATCAATCAACCCAAATGACCGGACATTAACCTCCAAAAGTAATTACAAATTAATATAAAGTCAATTAAAATTTGTTCCCTTTTTTATTTTGGTATGATTTTTTTTTAATTAATAATTTATTTATTTTATATTAGGTACATATTAAAATATATTTTTTTGTCATAAATTATGTTTATAACAATTGTGTGTTGTAATTTCCGTGCGAACCTCATGAGGTCATTATTTTACATTCGGTCAATTCTTTTTCGTGGTGTCAGGAACAATTTATTTTTTTTGATGTTAACTAGTGCTTGACTACGATCTTACTTAGTGGTAAGCAGTGATGCAATCGTTGATGGTTGGCGCACTAGTTTATTAAGAGCCTATTTAAATGTACGGATAAAAAAGAAATGTATAAAAATTACACGTGGTGCTGAGCTAATTGGCATCTCTGACTTGTGACATAGGGATGAACAGAAATAATCTGCCGATATTTTGGGCGAGGCGTGTTTAAGTGGCGAGTGAGTTGTTTTAAGTTCCAATTTATTGCTTGTTTATGATGATGATGCAAGTTTCATCATTATTCTAAGCTATTTTCAGTTGGACTTTGAGCCCATTCAAAGGCGGGTGATCTCCTGAATATAGCTCGGTATTTTATGACTGTCTTATTATGTTGAATAAATTAGATTTAGATGGATGATAGTAAAAAGATTCACATAAACTACATCTGGTTTTGATTAGGGAATTAACCCGGCTTTGTCATCGCTTGTTTGTGTGTTTTTCGTTGAAACCGACCAAAGGATCGATTTCGACCAAAAGGGGGGCCGAATATTCGGTTCAACCGAAACTAGCGTCTTTAAGCTAACGACTGACTAACTCGGTGGTCTATTGTATGTCTTAATTATTATCGACTAGCTTTTGCCCGCGGCTTCGCTCCTGCTCTTCCCTACTTCACCCTACTATACCCTGCTCTACCCTACACTACAATAATTTCCTTTCTTTACCTTCTCTTCACAATAACAAACACAACAAAAAAAGAATTAGCGAAATCGGTCCAGCCGTTCACGCGTGATGGCGTGACCAAGGGAAATAGGTATTCATTTTTATATTATTATATAGATGTATTCCCTATTTAGTATTTTATGAAAGTTATAACTATATAATCATCGCATTCCCGCGACTCTCACCCGGTCATCATTCCACCTTGTGGAAGGCCTTCCAAGTCCAACGCTGCGTCTTCCGGTGCGCGGTTGCCACACTTGCTACTCCAGAACCTTTCGGCTTCATCGACCGAAGTATCTAATTAAATATGTAAAAAAAGGCCCGTTTTGACATAAATTGTATTTTGTATAGTGTAGTACATGTAGTATAGCTATACATGTAGATGGATGGAGAGGGAGAGGAAGGCCGAAGAAAAGATGGATGGATTGTGTGAGAAGTGATATGAAAAAAAAGGGAGTTAGTGATAGTTTGACGGATGACAGGACAGAATGGAAGAAGAAAACGTGTTGCGCCGAACCCAAGTAATATGGGATAAGGGCAGGAAGAAGAAGAAGGAGAGTACATGTAGTATAGCTACTACTACACCGGACCCCTGCCTAATTATTATTTTATTGTTTATTTCAGTTTCGTTGTGTTTTTCTGTTACCACGTTTTTTTTTTTTGTGGGGAAAATCATCCAATAACAACCCCCGCTCTTGAGCGGAGCGGGAGATAGTGTCAGACTCTTACTGACTAAAAAACCCACCCCGTTACTTCAAGCCTTCATACCGGGGCTCGAGTTCCCTTTCGGATAACCCTGGCCCCAGTAGGCTTCGACCCGGCTGGGCCCCTGCTGTTGCTGACAACTCCTTGAGGCGCGCGGGAACAGTGCGCGCCGTCGACGACTTGGGCTTGGTCCGGACAGTTACAGGACGGTCGGACAGCGAGCTACTCATTGCTCACTGTCCGCAAGCCCGCGCCTACGGTAGGTGGAAATCGGGATCGGAATCCCGGCGGCGGCGAGAGCGCCGTTGCCTGATGCAGTCGGCCTCCTCCTTTGCGAGCATTACTGCTTCGCAGAAGTCGGCGACCGCTTGCCAATCCTCCTCGCTCCGGACCATGGCTTCTGTTACCACGTCAGTTACAGTTACGGTTTCGGTTTCAAATCGTGTTCCAATCGGTTACTAGTTTTTAGTAACTACGTAAACAGTATATTGGGCACACGAATTTAAAGCGAAAGTTACTTGCTTAGTGCATTTGCCCATGCTATTACAGAACGTTCGTTTCACAAACAGTCGAAACTGCTTCCGCATACACAATTTTATCCGTACTGCGAAACAGTGGTTCGATTCCGATAGGTCGGAACTTCCGATTGATTTTACACCTTCGATTGTAGGTTCGGTTCCGATTTCTAATCGGAAGTTATGTCGGAAGTCGATATGCACAACGGTCGCAAGCAGCGCGTGCAAGCTCGTTTATACTTGGAGGAGGAGTGGACACCTCCTAACCACCTCCAGAACAACACTCTTTATTTTTTCAAACTCCGCTTCTGAATTCGGTTCCGATATAACCATTTCAGCGAGGCGCATTACTTTGTGTAATTTATTTCATCACCACTGCTCTTAAAAAGGCGAAGGAAAACATCGTGAGGAAATGGGCATGTCCTAGAGTCAAAAATTCCAAGACATGTGACATCCACCAACACGCACTGGGCCTGCGTGGTGGAGTATGGCCCATTCCTTCTCTTAGAGAGGAGGCCTAAATCCCAGCAGTGGCTATAACCATTTACGAGCTATACTATATACCCCATATATGTAGTTACGTCCCTTTACCTGTTCAGTTTAGGTCTTTAAATGGATCTATTAAATACAAAATGTTTTATTTCATACAGGCCTACTTGAGAAGAACCGGCAAAAGTGTCCATGGTTAGATACAGATACCGGCACGGATCTTGAGCGCTGACTTGAACTTGAAAACGCGCAGGCTTGAAGAGAATTGAAATATTGGGTCTCTTTAGTGGTATGAAATGAGACGCGGGAGCTGGGAGTACATCTTTGTAGTTGCAGTGATTGACTCGACGATGTGTACGATGCGCAAATTGATCCTCACTCTTTCGCCGAGCGTTCAAGATTCGTGCCGGTATTCACGTTAAGAACTCGTGGTACCAATACAGATCCCTTTTCATTTTGTCCCTTTTCAATCCTGCGTTCCTATCCCCCTGTTTTACGGGTAATTAAATCCGTTAGTGCATACAGGGGCACTTTGTTGCCCACTACTACCCGTAATTAGATGCAGCATCTGCTTAATTAATTATCGGAAACGAATCGACGTATCAAATTGCTAATGGAACATCGCAAAAACGTACCACGCATCGAAACTTTCGTTCTCATTAACGTGATTTATTACAATTACAGACTTGTGTATATGAAAATAGAGTTTAAATTGACAATAGCTTGAAATGCTATTGTGTAACGTTATGAACAGATGATTGAATTCCGTTTATACGTTAATTGGATAAAAGAGTCATTATTGTCGCGTGTTCGCTATTTCGTGTAATTTTGTCCTGTAGTGTATTGTGTCTCTGTGTCATTACTTTATAAACAAATGGGTAAGTAAACATTGAATATTAATTTCATATCGGAATAACAATTAGCTGCTGCCAGCGGGCCGTAGAAAATTATACTTATGTCTTATGTCTGAGTGTGGTTTCCGCACTTAGTCCTATAAGGACCATTGTATGTGAGCCATGGCGGCCATAACCTTAGTACTTAATTACTTATTTTACACCTAAGTAATATACTACCGGGATAAAAAGTATCTAGGACATGGTTTATCTGTGCATATACTATGTAATCCTTGCTAGCCGATCAACGTCTCACCATCATCGACAGCTGGTGTTGAAAATCAGCGCTGTGGCTGTCTTACACGAGCCCCAGCATTTTGCTGAGCGCTGGCCGTTTTGCGTTAATGTGACGCATATCTTACTACTTATTATTATAGTCTTTATTGTTATTTGTTTTATTTTTAAGGTAAATGAACTTTCTTTCTTTTTTTCCGTGTGCCAAATTTCAAACAATTCCGTATAGCCGGTCGAGAAGTAACAAACACACTCAAAAACTTTTGTCTTTATAATAATACTAGCTTTTTCCCGCGGCTTCGCCCGCATGTATAAAATATAACCTATTTCACTCAGGAATAAAGCAGCTTTCTAACGGTGAAAAAATTTTCGCAATCGGACCAGTAGTTCCATACAAACTTACAAATTTTACCTCTTTATAATATTAGTATAGATTAGTGTTATTTCATTAATTAGGTAGTGTGTCCTAGCGATAGAATTAAATATAACTCTTCGACTTGCAAAAGAAAGAACGTCTTTGTATTACAATTAAACGTAAACTACTCGTCTGAAACTCGGTGACACTAGAAAATAAAATAAGATCCCCAACAGAATTTCGATGGTCAATCACAATAGAGATTAGCCAAATATGCAAGAGAAAAGTATTATAGAGCACAAGTGTGTGCGCAAAGCAAACATAAGTGCAAACACAGGTGCTCTCACGGTTCCTTTATTTTCACAGTCCGATGGGATACCTAATGATGGGAACACGACAAAGTACAGAAGGCACTTCGTTCTGCGTCATTCAGACGTCAACGTCGCATTAAATATTGATTAGGAACAGAAACTCTAGTCATCCTTCCGCGAGTTCCATATGAATCATAAAGAAGTCTATCCAATACACCGTATCAAACCATAACCGTGTTAGGAACGTATTAACTTACCAATACTCGGATACAAATTTCATACAGTTCGGAGGCCTCTAAAATATTTTGATATATCACAAATAATTTATTGCAATATTCACCATGTTGTGCCATATTAATTGTAAGATCCATTCCTCCAGATAATTTGTCAACAAAACCATTAGGTGGATACAGTGAATTAAATTAAAATCATAAGCAATTGAAATTTAATGATAGATCTCTCGCGAACGTCGACGTTTGCTTGAGGTTTGAGTAGTCGAAAAATTCAATAATAGATCACTCACGAACGCCGGCGACGTTCGCTTGAGGTTTGAGTAGTTGAAAAGAAACAAAACACGGTTTGCTATGCCACGCTATGCTGACTAAACCGTACCGTCAGCGACAAACACCATCGCGAACTATACACGGTGCGTACTGCGTACCCGGCATCACCACAAACGCATTTGCCGAAACGTTCCGCACGTAAAACTAGAACTACATTAAACCAACGCACACGTGGACCACGCCTGATTTGTACGTAGAACGATGTCGCGTGGCGTGGATTTAGTGTAGCTCTGCAAGTCTAGTTGCCATATAAAATGTATGGAGACCGACGCGCCCAGATGGGGGGTGTACGAGGCCCGCGTGTGCGTAATGTACCTAGTTCTACCTTAAGACGTGACGGTGCCAGTTGTATGGTCTCATACTTTTAAAAACCAAAGAGTAGTTTTATTCCGCCACGTTCCTAACACGGTCATGGTATGGTACGGTGTATTCGGTAGACTCCATAAAGCAAGCAAAGGAAATCTTAGCTCTGAGAAGATAATGATGTGACTATGGGTATTATAATCATGATTGCGATTGTCTATTCACTGTTTGTTCCATTTGCGTAGATTTCTTATCTGTGACTGCAAGCGTCAGTCACTGTCAATGTCAAACTGTTCATAGTGATAAGCTTGGAAATTACTGCATGGATTTTGATGCAATTTAAACGTTAAACATACACAGTTTTGCCATTACTAGGTACTTGCAATCCGGAACTGTCCTTTTTGGATAATTTCAATCAAATCCCTACGTATAAAAATTAAATATTATTGCGATCATTAGCATATGGATATTTGGGGCTCTGATACTATCAGATTATTAGGAATGGAAGTAGAACAAAAATAAAGCACATCTTTCTTAGATGTGCTTTAATTTTATTGGAAGCATTTAAATAACGAATGATAAATATATCGGGGTTATGCGATGCAACTGCATATCTATTAACTCCATCTATAATTTATTTTCAAATTAATATTCTTATCCTAAAAGGAAGGAAAACATCGTGAGGAAAATGTCCTAGAACCAAAAATTCGAAGACATGTGACATCCGCCAATCCACACTGGGCCCGCGTTTCTGGATTACGACTCTTTCCCTCTCCTAGAGAGGAGGCCTGAGTCTCAACAGTGGGAACATTATAAGGCCGATTATGCCATGCTATGCTATTCTTACCCTAAAGTACCCAATAGAAACAATTATGTGATTGCCCTTTGACTATATCAAAGTAAAATGAAACATTAGAAATCATAAAAAAAAAATCATCTTTGAAAAAACAAAGACCAGAATGATGCAAACATCGATTTACTAGTCCGTGTCTTTCAACTGGCGCCGGAGCATGATTTGTGGCTTACCTTTCTCTTATTGTTGCCATGGTTACCGCGCTGTTGACTCGTGAAAGTTACCGATGTAGTAACCTACTATGACGAGCCACTACCATGATTCTGCTGCGAGAGAGAGACAGGGCTATACAGGACGCGTAGCACTATCCCTTTTTCACTGTGGATTTTTCATGTTTGCCATAAATAAGACTTGGCTCAACGCATTTAGAACGCTTTTTGTCTAAATAGATTACCATATTGTTCGTGGAATGGGGTGATTGCTTGTTGGCGTAAAGTTATAGTGTATTGCAATTGCACGTATTGGTTGTTAAATCTGAAATTAGCTTGTAGATACAAAAGAAAATGCAGACGTGCTGATCAATATGCCCTTTCAAAATAGGTTGTAGGCACAAAAGAAAATGCAGACGTCCTCAATGCTGATCAATCTGGCCTTTCATACTTATGTTGGGGTCAACATCCAGTTTAATCGAGTCCAATTGAATACCAAGTATTTTTTTTTTATGGTTTATTCAAGAATATTTAAGTACATAAATATGTTCACATAAATGTTCTGCCAAACTGCAGTACAGTTTGTCGGCAGTGCTCTTGTGGGTAGTCTGCTTGATTATCTAATTAACAAATATAATAAAAATCATTTAACACGAAACGTCTGCTTATGTGACCTCTATAACCCAGCAACTGGGTAACATGATACCCCATGGCAGGACGTTTCATATTTCTCGTTTCATGAGTAATGACTTGACTAAACTTTCCTTTTGATACCAAAAATTAAATTCTTATTGTAACGTTTTTGAGCAACAAAAATACATTTGAAAGGTAAATTACACAAATATAATCGCGTTTTCGTAAACAAAGATTTCACGCTTCAAGCTTCTATTTAAAACAATCACAATTTTGCGCATGTCAATAACACAGTAACCTCATAACGTTACAAACGCACAAACACGTCATACTCTTTTATTATTTAACACTATTCCCATTGGCAACCCTTAACGTTTCTACGTCACATAACTCGCATCTCCGTACCAATAAAGAGTTCAACAGCAAAAAGTATTCCACCCAGAGGTTTTCTCGCGCCAATTCGCTCTCAGTAAAAGATGGGACAACCAACTTTCCGGAATTAATTTTTTTTTTTCATTTATTTTCTGTCGCTCAGATGATTTTTTTAACTTTACATGATAGTTCTGTATTATAGTACACGATGAAGATGTAAGTAAACAGTAGAACTTTCACATGGCCAGTAAAAAGGCAATCAGTATTCTTAGTACGTCTATAAAGACTAGACGGAACTCTAAAGTACTAAGATGTTTATATTTGTAGTTCTTAATGCAGCGACAGTCTCAAGCAAATAGCTAGATTGGATCTCGGGGTGGTAAACACAAACGTCTAGTGCGAGCATTGCTCCCTCGTTTACTAATGAAAAATCTCGAATCTCATTCCGTGCCGTCTTTGAACTTTTGCATTCGAAAATTGAATTCAGTTGTAAACCTCGGTTAAAGATGTTTGAACAAACGATTAAGATGAACGTTTATTTTAAGGGGCATTCGGACGCGCGATGATTTCGAAATTTAATTTTTAAATGTTTTTGCAGTGGAGTTGTGTCGAGAAGTTGTAATTCTTGAAAATAGCAGCAGCCTTAGTCAAAACAAGAGTCAAATTCTGTAACTTTGGATAGAAACTACATTTACTTGTTACGAAAACATTCGTATAATTATAGGGTTATGATTAATAAAGTGCTTAATATAGCTATTACTTGCTATTGTTGCCAAAGCTGTACTTGAAACAATTTGGCATACGCACAGAGGGTTAAATATTGATAACGGAGCATTAGTTAGTAGTTTAGTGGCAGTTTGCCAGGCCATCGTTTATTTTCTAAATCTAGTTCAATAGGAACTATTTCTCTAGGCCAACTGCATCTGGGTTCCCCACCCCACCACCTTTGACCCGTCTGTCTGCAAATCAAGAGGTGATAGTAATCTTCTAGGCTTGCTCTCTACATCAAAACGCACTAGTTTATTAAGAGCCTAACGATAGGCTCTTAATAAACTAGTGCGCCTCACCATCAACGATTGCCTCAATGCTTACTGTCAGGTGGGATCGAACCACATCTATTGCTTACCATAATCCATTTAATCTTTCAATCGTGGAAATCACAGACACAATAGAAAGACAATAGGTGCGCGATCGCCGGCGTTCGCTTGGGATTTAATGAATTAAAGTCAAAAGCGGGCTAACCAGAAAAATAAAAATACTTCCAGGACTTGCTTGCCAAAAGATTAACATTGACTCAAAGTTAAAGTAAGTGGCAAATCTTTGCTATAATTATGAGGGTAACAAACAAGGGTTCGAGACCTAATTCGAACCAACATCAAACTGCACACAGTAATCCATTAAATCTCTTGTCTATATATTACCCCACTTCCCGTCAAGCGAACTCCCCATCAAACATTAAACTTGCCCACAAAAACGGTAATGAATTCAGACAACACAAACTGTAATCAAGGAAATCCTGGGACAACAAAAGTGCTTTCACAATACACACATGGTGTGATAATTTATCTCCCTACCATAGAATAAATAGTTATACAGAACTACGAACCTACACGACCGAAAACACGCGCACGGTGGTCTCAAATTGTTCTTCCTGCCCATCGGGGTCACCATGACGTTCAAAGTAAGATTGTGTTAATCTTGTTTCATTGTGGGTAAGAGATGGCGCTAGACAACCTGTATAGCTCTGTCTCTTACCCACACCGAAACAAGATTAAAACAATCTTACTTTAAACGTCATGGTCTAGGTCCTTATCCTATGTTATTTGCCCAGAACAGATGAAAGAGGTTCGAATGGCCTTATTGGGCGGGGTAGGCGTGCCACAAAGTAGGGCAATGCTCATAGTTCAACTATCAATAGCAAACTTGCGATCTAAGTGTGCGTGGTCTGTTAGTTGCGTAATGCTCGTTCGAATTGGTTTATTGCCTGTAGTGGAGTAAAGTATGGGAGACAAGCGGCGTGACTCGTTGTAGTACAAATCGGAAAGTATTTCCTTTCTAACCTCTTTCATCTTTTCGGCGGTCGACGCACGCAACACGTTTTCTTTCATACTGTCCTGATATCCAAAAGGTTATCACTATCGTAATCTCTCTTCTTTCCATATAATTTCTCATGTAGCCAATCAATCTTTTCCTTAGTGTCTTTTTCTCCATCCATTCAAATAAATGTTCTGTATTCTAAGCAAACAACAGTTGCGAATGCTTGCACTCGCTGTACGTGGACCGTTTCTATGTGTGCGTTTTGTCTTGTTCTATGTTACCTTTAGTTTGTACTCATTTATTCTGTCTTCCGATCCTCCACGTAGAATTTGTCCACTTCAATGAATTTGTTAGCGGGCCCCAGTTTCCCACTGTGACCACTCGTAAATTAATTATTTTAAGTAATAGGTCAAGCGGCGGTGTACGAATCTTTTAGGAAAATATATGTAGGAATTGAAAAATAAACATTTTTGGTAGGTAAAAAAGTTTGTTAGACTATTTTATTGATAACTAGCTTTTGCCCGCAGCTTCGCCTGCGTACATAAATTATATCACTCAGGAATAAAGCAGCTTTCTATCGGTAAACAAATTACAGTACTTTTAGAGATTACCTCATACAAACAAGAAAACAAACTTTACCTCTATAATATATTAAGTGTAGATTTCTTCTACTATCCTCATACAGCCTGTCTACTCGAGTGCTGGTTTTCGAAATCGAATTATTTTTAACGGTAACCTCAGTCTACGCCTATTCATAACATTCCTTAAACGTTCTCCAGCCCCTGAAAATGTTATTAAAGATTCCTTTGTAGACGAAAGGTCAATCGCACCTGGAACCGTCTGATATCTATCTATGTACCTTCAGTTCTCCACCAAAATACTTCAATATTATACGTGACATTGGGCACAAAAATACAATCTAACCAAGATTTCATTTTTCATTTTATGCAATCTATCTTCAAAAAGTATTTTAGTGACTAGAATCCGACATCGGCAATATGTTTCAATTTTTTGTTTTGTAATCTAAAAAAATAATTCTTGCTCTGGAATTTCAATTTGAAGCTAATACTAATTTTGGTCTGCATTTGGTGCCAAATAAATCCGAAAAGATTTTTTTAATACGCGGGCTTTTCAGTCAGAATTTATGGAATATTGAAAATCTTTCTATAGAAGTAGATATAATGTACTCGTACAATGTATCTAAAAAAGTTTATTAATCGTACTTTGTATACAAATTGGATTGTTTTCCAAAGAACTCTTCCTAATTTGGCTATAAAAAAATAAATAGTCCTTATTTAAAAAAAAAATTGTAAGATTTATAACAATTTCTTTAAAAAATCGCCTCACCGCCGCCTCACGCCTTTCTATAGAAGCTTCCAACTAAACGCTTCACCTCCTTGCTTTACTTCAAAATAAAATAGTTCACTGTACCAGAAAAAAGGCTTTATTCAACAAAGACTCGTTTTAGCAAAGAAAGAGTAACGAAGAGCTTATTTTATTTACTTAAGAGGCCGGCGAATATCACTCGCAACTGCAAGTTGACGCGTATTCAAAATTCGTTCGTGGAATATAGCTATCTCTGTTTGACAAAAACAAGTGACGGAGTGCAGCTGTGTGTGTGTATGTGAGCGTCTTACAATTTATTGTTAGTAAAATGAGGTATATTCATTATTTGCTTTATTTTTGCCGAATACTTCGGGAATTGTTTGTGAATGTACGAACTAGTAATGCGTTTTTTGGAAATTTTATTACCGCGCCAATATCTCAACATATTATGATAACAATAGCAGAAATGTCATACAAAGGTGGTCTTTTTTTACGGTGGGAAAATCATCTAATGACATTCCCCGCTCTTGGGTGGAGCGGGAGATAGTGTCAGACTTTTACTGACTAAAAACCCACTCCTGTTCCTTCGTTGCCTTTCGTACCGGGGCTGAGCTACCTTTCAGAGCTAACCCTGGCCCCAGTAGGCTTCGACCCGGTTGGACCCCTTCTGTTGCTGACAACTCCTTGAGGCGCACGGGAACAGTTCGCGCAGTCGATGACTTGGGCTCGATCCGGACAGTTACCGGACGGTCGGACAGCGAGCTACCGATTGCTCGCCGTCCGCAAGCCCGCGCCTACGGTGGCCGGAAATTGGGATCGGAATCCCGGCAGCGGCTGTGAGCGCCGTTGCCTGATACGGTCGGCCTCCTCCTTTGCTAGCATTACTGCTTTGCAGAAGGAGGCGACTGCCTGCCACTGATCCTCCTCGCTCCGAACCATGGCCTGTACCAGTCTGGCACGAGAGATCGCCGCCGCCGATCACCTCCACGAGGGCAAGGCGATGCTCTGCCTAAGCGGCACACCTCCACTGCGTGCTCCACCGTGTCCTCCAGGCGTTCCGCACAGTGGCGACACTCGGGCGTCACTTCCGTACGAATCCGGTACAGCCCGAACCTACCGAACTTACGTGTCCGGTGAGAACCTGCGTCATGCGGAAGGTGAGGACGCCCGCGCCGTGAGGTCTTTCCAGCCATGCCTCCAAGAGGGGACTTACTGCCATAATTGTGGCGTGCCCAAGGTGGTCTTCTTGTGGTCAAATCAGAAAATGTTATGGAGGCGAGAGCTTTTTTCATAGGTGGGAAATTATTCAATGACTTCTGCCGCTCTTTTAGTGTCAGACTTTTAGGGAAATGAAAACTGTTCTTTCGTTTCAAGGCCCCGATGTTCTCTTTCGCTCAACCCTTGGGCTCAGTAGACTTCGAACCTGCTGGGCCCCTACGGTTTTGCTGACATGTCCTCGAGATGCGAGTGGAACACTATGCAACATCGACGTCTCGAGCTCGGTACGGACGCTTACCGGACGGCCGGACGGAGAGATACAAATTGCTCGCCGTCCGCAACCCTGCGCCTACGGTGACTGGAAAAAGGGATCAGGATCCCGGTGGCTGGGGCGTGAGGAATGATGTTCCCTCACGTGTACGACTGTCTCCTTTGCTAGCATAACTGCTTCGTAGAAAGAGCCGACCACCTGCCATTCCTACACATTCCGGACCATGGCTTGTACCAGGGTCACTCCCACGAGTACACAGCGCGGCGGCAGTGCTCCGCCTGAGTGGAGCATACCATCGCCGTATGCTCCACCCTGTCCTCCGGGCGGTCTACACAATGATGACAGCCAGGCGTTTCTTCCGAACTTACCACGAGGTGAGGTGTCGTCATGCGGAAGGTGAGGATGTTTCCACGTCTATTCACCCACTCCTCAAAGATTGGATTTATCGCCATAATTATGGCTTGCCCCGAGATCCCGCCGGTACTCTGACCGCCTTCGTCAGTGGTTTTTTACCCCGGCGTTGCAACTCCATGCGCAAATTGTGCATGCGTGCAAGGACTGTTGCCTCTAGATCCCATGGTGGCAGACCAGCAAGGAGGCTCGTCGCTTCGCTGGAGAACGTGCGATATCCCCGCACCATTTGGATGGCCATGATTCTCTGGGATGCGTTCAGCTTTGCCCCCGGTCGCTTTCACAGCAATGGGGCCAACACCGGCGCTCCGTAATGAGCCATGGACCAAACAATGCTGCGTGGAGCCTCCGGCAAAGGGCTAAGGACCTCTATGTTGGGTAGGAGCCGCTTCAGGGCAGCCCCAGTCCGGTCCAGTTTGGGAGTCAGACGTCCGAAGTGTTCTTCGAAATTCCAACGGCTGTCGAGGACAAGTACCAAAAACAGTCCGAACCATATCTTGGTACCGATCCTTGGGGAACACCGCACGACATCTCTCGACGTTTCCATTCTCCACGGTGAGCGGGGCAGATAATGAACCTGTCCTTCAGGTAGGCCTCGATCACACGAATGAGGTAGACCCGGCACCTGGTGATACCGGGGTCCAAATAGAGCACTCCCTGCAAAAGCCAAACTGGCCATCCGCAAGATCCGGCTCCACCCGTACCAGGTGCGTACGAGGAACAAAGAACAGCGAAGCGCACCCTCAGAGCGGAGATACGGCTGGCCAAACTGGAGGCCCGCGACGTGTAGCTGGGGACTCTGAACAGAGACCCGTGGGGACGATCCTACGAAATGGTGCGTACAACAAGCTCCGTACCTGGGCTCCCCCGCTGACACAGAGTACCGGCCCCTGTTTATGAAGGGTGTGATGAACGCTCTATTCCCGTCAAAAGGGGAGCATTCTCATCCGCCCATGGCTCCGCCACCAGTTGTAGTGTAGTTTATATTTTTATGTCACCGTTTTTTGTAGCCATATTTGCATACTATGTGCTATGTGACCTCCCCAACGGGGTCAGCGTGGTCTATTATACAGACGACACGCTGATCCTAACGAAGGGAGAGTCGTAACAGGCGGCGGTCGAACTAGCGGAACGCAGGGTTGCAACAACCTCCAACCAGCCTTGGCCCCACCGACATCATGTCATATGGGCCGAATCGAAATGAGACGGCTGCCCACCCATATAAATATGAGCGCGCTATCACCGCAGCCGCTTCTTGACTCCTTTACAAATTTCTTCGTCTTGTCCCCATGTTGCCTTTCTCCCCATCCTGGGGCGGCATACTAACGGTCCCCCCTCACGTGGGTAAGACAAACACACAGTACGGGTTCGCTGCTTGCTTACTCCTTGGTCTGTGCCATTCGTGTTCGAACTCTTTTGAGGCCATGAGATTGCAGTAGTAAGCCGGTCTCTCATCCAAGCGAGTGATCCCGTCCATCACATTTCGTCGCTGTTCGGCATAAGGGGGGCATCGCCACAGAACGTGATCAAAATTTTCGTCCTCATCACCGCAATAGCACACGCTAACCTCACATAACCGCATATCATACAGTTTCTTCCAGAAATATCCATGTCCAGTCAGGATCTGCAAGACTTTGTAGTCCGGCTCGACCCAAGTTGCCTTGAGCCTAACCGCCACGTCAGGGAGGAATCGATGAAGTTCCATCGCCTTCTCTTCCTGCTCCCATCTCCGCTGCCAATTAGCCACAGGCTCACTTGCAAGAACCCTGCTCCCTGTCCTGAACCGCAACGCAGAGTTGCAACAGTCGTGAAGAGGATCCAGCAGTTGGGACTCGAGGTGGCACTGCACAAGTCCGAGAGCATGTGTTTTCATGGCCCTCGGAACAAGCCACCGCCGGTTTCCCAAATTACAATAAAAGTTTACAAATATCTGGGACTCGTCCTCGACAGTCGATGGTATTTTGAGGAGCACTTCCGACGTCTGGTTCCCAAACGTGTTACTTATTGTTTATTTTGTGTTGCGCCTTGTGCTGTACCAAATAAATTATTTTTCTTTCTTTCTTTCTTTCAAACTGGATTAGACTGAAGCACTCAAGCGGCTCCTGTCCAACCTGGGGTTTTCAGACGCTTCCTGCTGGAGGCTCTACGAAGGCATCGTTCGGTCCATGGCCCTTTATGGAGCGCCGTCGCTGCGAAAGTGATCAGTTGCCAAGCTGAACGCATGCCAGGGAGTTATAGCCATCCTAATGGTACAAAGACAAAGCACGGTTTCCTGCAATATACCTGCATGGGTTCCTGCAAGCTTGCTACCATGGAATGTGGAGGCAACAGTCCTTTGCACGCATAAGCATGATTTACACGTGGAGATGCAACCCTGGGGCGAAATTCCGCTGCCACGACAAGTCGCTGTAAGGCAGACAGTTCCGGCAGGATCTCAGCGACTGTCGTAACGCAAATACTCACCGGACATGGCAAGTACGGGAGGCTCCTGCGTCGGATTTAGGCGGAAGAAACGCCTGGTTATCACCATTGTGTGGACGGTAAGGTCCACAAGGTGAAGGATACGGTGGAGCATACGGTAGAGATGTACATATGTGCCCCGTTTAGGCGGAACACCGCCGCGTTCTCGTGGGGGCCATCGGTGGCAACGACCTCTCGCGCCGAGCCCTCTTTCTGCGAAACAGTAATGCTAGCGAAGAAGGCGGCCGCATGGACGAGGGAATACCCTGACGCCCCAGCAGCCAGGATCTCGACCCAGATTTCTAGCCACCCTGGGCTTGGAATCGCCGTCCAGCCATCCGGTAACCATCTGGACCGAACCCAAATCGTCAACGGCGCTTTTTTTTAACTCTTTTTTTTAAGGGGTTTTTGACGGCGCTTTTAGTCAGCTAAAGTCTGACATGTCCTCAAGAGTTCTGTATTCCTTTTATTAAACTTTAAATGCTTACGTACTATTTTATTTAAGTCAATAGTGTCAAAAATATTACAATAAAATTTATAACTCGACCTATGAACGCAACTGAAGTAATGACAGCACGCACACAATGACACTGACATCCCGCTTGCCGCGATAGCACTAGTAACTCTTGGAAATTTGCGATAAATTGGACGTGTTTCGTAATACCAAAAATAATGAATGAAAACTTAATGTTTTTCCAATTTGTTTTCTATCATTTGTAAATTGATAATATAATCTGTGTTCCTACATTGAGAATATTGGACATATTGTTATTTTTAATACAGGAAAAGCCAAATGAAAACATGCCATTTACGTTGTAAAAAAGTGCGAATTATAATTCGCTTTAATTTCGTTTTAGGCAAGTTTTTTTTAAAAAGAAAGATGTAGGAACCTAGATAAATATCGTCTATAACCGAATAACATCATAATATGTTGGAAATATACTCCAATTGCAAATGAGCGTGGTATTACGTTTGTATGGAAAATTCATCTGTCGCCGTGCTCTTAAGTAATTTCCTTCGGCAAACGCTTTCGTAATCACGACGTTTTAAAACGCAGTTACGTCACTCTCATTCTGTTTAATTAACACAACTAATTAAGAACTAAGTAGTATAGTTATTAACAAAGTTATGGTTTTGGAGTTAGTTAATTGTGTTTTAAAATGTGGTGTGAACTCGGTTATGGCTGGTATTTTAGTGTATAATATGTTAAGTTTAAAGTTATTTTTTTATTGCTTCGGAATAAAGTAAAAGTTTTTGCGGTGCGCTACTCACCGTCCCACAGGAATTAGCGATGGTGTTGGTTTCTATTTGTGCTTCAATCAGCGTTTTTTGCCTGCGTGAAAGTAGGTTTACCCAATACTAGTTTTTGCCCGCGGTTCCACCCGCTTGCTTACATAAAATATAGCCTAAGTCACTCAGAAATAAAGTAGCTTTCTATCGGTGTAAAAATGTTTGCAATCGGACCAGTACTTCAAGATATAACCTCCTACAAACAAAAAAACGTAAAAACAAAAAAAAACAAACTTTACCTCTTTATTAAGCTATTGCATAGCTTCTATCGCGGGCCTTGAGCGTGGAGACCGAATCCAGAAATTCCGTAACGAAAATAACCTAACACCCCCCCCACTCATTTGTTTTTTGAGCGTGGTGACCGATAAGAAAACAAATGAGTGAACAATCAATCAAAATTCAATTCAATGTGTGAAAGTGTAACTTCAATTAATATCAAAGAAAAAAAACAAAGGAAAAAAATACTGCATAAATACAATAAATAAATAAAATAAATAAATAATTATAATTGCATAAGTTGATAAAAATGCTATGCAATAGCTTTACCGCGGCAGTTCCCGAGTGCCACACGTCTTTTTATATTAGTGTAGATAACTTTGAACCCCCGTTCCATCTCTTTAGCGGATAAATTTTGGAAAATCCTTTCTTAGCGCACGCACGCTCCTGCGCGCACTCTTTCTTAGCGCTTTTTTTCATAAGTGTGCGCAGTCCCTTATAGTGATCTTAATAAACTCATGATTTTGTTTGAGAATTTATTTTATTCTTAGTTGAACACAATCTTCGAACTCAAAAGGATTGAATACTCTGAATACTCATTATCATGGAATTATGGTATGACTTAACCTTTCGAATACCGTAATTAGAGACGCAATAGAAAAACAATAAGAGAGCGAACGCCGGCGTTCGCTTGGGGTATAATGAATTTAACGATTTCTTTACTTTCCTTTTTATTATTTCCTAAATGAGCTTCGTCCAAATGATTGAAAGCCATATTTGACACGTTGTCATTATGCTTTGTTACTCCCAAGAGTCAGTTGATTTGGTTGATTTAGAAATCAACCATTGATTGGTCTACACACAAGCTTTTCAAGTTTCTACGTAGCGAAAGTTCTCCAACTTTGGTTTCATCTGTGTCAATTTATTCCGTTATTCCGCCTTTTGTGTTCTACGGACATAAAATAAAAAGACAAAAGTGTTCATAAATGTGTGCTGAATGGAACACTGTATGTATGGTTGGTTGTCGATACTGTTCAAGTTTTATTTCTGAAATGGATACTGGGATTCGACTAAACATTAGCCAGGTGCAACACGCAAAGCATCGTTGCCTTGCCTTTTTTTTTAATGATATTTTTTATAAATGTGAGAGACTGGCCCGAAATGGCCGAGGACAGACGTGTTTAGAAAAGGAAGAGGGAGGCCTTCGCCCAGCAGTGGGACATAAATGGGCTAACTAATTAACTAACATTTCTTATAAGCTAGTGCTTGACTGCGAACCCACCTGCCCCTCCCCCCTTGATCTGGATTGTGTCTCGTCTCCGGTGTCAGTTCCACGATGATGATCATTTAAAGATCAAATTTCATCTCTTTGACGTTTCTTACGACATGCATGACGTCAACGTGAGTACTCCATGTTTGTTACTACGTCCGTGCTCTACTCCCACAATTCAACACACATACTTTAAAAGGTATACTCGAAAGTAAAGAATCAGAGTGGGCGTCCAACATTTCTAATTAAAGTTAGTAGTTCCACAAGGTCAGTGCTGGTAAGAAAAGAAGTAGTTAAGTGAGTCAACTTCTCGTCTTTAGTGGGCTGCTCAAGTTAATCGAGTGAATTGAATTGAATCGGGCTATTATAGATTTTGTGTGTTTGTTTTTCTTTGTGTGTTTTTGTATTTGTGTCAATCTATGAGTAGGTATTTTGTCTGAAATAAATATCATTATTATTATTTTTGTGTATTTATACATCTCAGGAACCTGATTTCCTGGACCTTTGGAAGGAGTACGAGGGGCTGAAGCCAACTCGCAGAGGCCTTTTAGCTAATTTTAATGGAAAGTGATACCAACCAACGATTATCCCTATACGCTATGTTAGTGCAAACAAAGACTGGTTGGTGAAAAACTATTGCGACGTATAGAAAACAAAGATGAAAGGGCTGTGGTTTTTGGAGTATTAAGTGTACCAGTCCACTTAAGACTCCAAAAACATTACAACATAGGTGATCATTCATTTATTTCCGGGCCTTGGTCTCGAGGCTATGGTCCGGAGCGAGGAGGAGTGGCAGGCGGTCGCCGATTTCTGCGAAGCAGTAATGCTCGCTAAGGAGGAGGCCGACTGCATCAGGCAACGGCACTCTCGCCGCCGCCGGGATTCCGATCCCGATTTCCAGCCACCGTAGGCGCGGGCTTGCGGACAGAGAGCAATGGGTAGCTCGCTGTCCGGACGTCCGGTAACTGTCCGGATCAAGCCCAAGTCGTCGACGGCGCGCGCTGTTCCCGCGCGCCTCAAGGAGTTGTCAGCAACAGCAGGGGCCCAGCCGGGTCGAAGCCTACTGGGGCCAGGGTTATCCGAAAGGGCGCTCGAGCCCCGTTATGAAAACTTGAAGGAACGGGATGGGTTTTTTAGTCAGTAAGAGTCTGACACTATCTCCCGCTCCACCCAAGAGCGGGGGTTGTCATAAGATGACTTTTCCCATCGAAAAAAAAAATCATTCATTTATTTTAACATGACAATAGCAGATATTAACTGTCGTCCATTTTAGAAACTGAAATAATACCAATTAAGTAGGTGAATTCTGATACTTTATATCGTCATCCTTAACATTTTTACTATTGAAAAACATTACTTACTGTTTTAGGGCCTTACCATGATGTATTAAATTAAAATGTGCGAGTAAGAGCGATAGAGAGCTACACACCCTATATGGATATCCTTTAATGCCTTGATCACACGTAGCGAGTAAAACGGCGAGACAGTAAAATGTTGCTCGGCCGAGACAGTGATGTAAGCGAGTTGTAGAGATAAGTTGTAGGTCGAGCACTCGGCGCTGTGTTTACACGTACCGCGTACCGAGTACTCGGCCGAGAGCACTGTCTCGCCCGTTTACTCGGTACGTGTGATCAAGGCATAACAGTTCAGTTTAAGTCTTCAAATGGATCGCGTTAAGAAATTGTAGGGCCTCACATTTCTACGAGTTGTAAGTAAGTGTTGAGAGATCATGAAATGATTTCTCCCGCTTTAGGGATCGAGAGGGCGTGTCAGACTTTTACTGATTCAAAAATTACTCATTCACTATAGTTAGCTAGTGCTAACCGCAGTTATTCAGGTCGATCAAAATGTCAGATATCATTATTAGGTTTGCCCGAGAATATCAATAAAACCCTGACTCGACCACGACCTAAATCGATGGTCCTATTTCTGCGATGCAGGTACTTGGGATAATATTATTCTACGAAGCTACTGGAGCACAGAGAGCATAAATCTGCTTTGAACATCAAAATCATTCATTATCAAATTCTCATTAGGGTTGATCATTTGCAATGGTACTGACGGACATTAATATGAGATGTGCAAGCTTTTATAGTATAACCTTTGCATCAAACGGTTCTAGAGTTTTTTTTTTGTTGGAGTGGGAAACCATCTAATAACTTCTCTCGCTCTAGGACAGAGCGGCAGGGCGTGTCAAACCTTTTGTTCCATGGATCCAGTAAGCATCCTACGAGTTCTCCGGGCGGTTTGCATAATGCCGACAGTCGGACGTTTCTTCCACCTGAATTCGGTGAAGGAACCGCCCGAACTTACCATGTCGTGGTGAGGAAGCCGTCACTCCTCTTCAACCACACCTCAAAGAGAAATAGTATAGAAGTCAAAGTGAAATGAACTTCCAGGAAAATTAAATTGCCCCAAGAAGAGCCGTTTTGAATTGTGGAGTAAAATAATCACAAATTGTTTGTGGGTCCACAAATTTGCAATAAATGCTCTAACGGTTTACCTCAGTAGCTAGAAAAATCCATTTTCGAATATTTTCCTTTCACCACAAAGCTAACCAAAGCTGAATCAACAAACCACGGTTTACACTGAAAGGGATTTTATTAATGAAACTGAATACGGTTATAACCACAGAATAGATGAAAGAGGTTAGAATGGCCTTGTAGGCGGGGTAGGCGTGCCACAAAGTAGGGCAATGCTCATAATTCAACTACCAATAGCAAACTTGCGACCTAAGTGAGCGTAGTCTGTTAGTTGCGTAATGCGCATTCGTATTGGTTTTGGAGTTAAAGGGTGGGAGACAAGCGGCGACACTCGTAGTAGTACAAATCGGAAAGTATTTCCGTTCTAACCTCTTTCATCTTTTCTCTGGTGACAACCCTATAGGTACATTCAACCATTAGGCCGGGGATTCTGGCGGGAACTTCAAAAAAGAGCGCGCGGAAAAAAAATCTCAAATTCTTTTTTAATTAAAAACTTGCATTTTTTACTTAAAAATTTAATAAAATAACAGTGCTAGGTGTGCTATATAAATGGTGGGAAACGAGGGGGGTGGGGACAACCCCCCCACCCCAAAACGTCTTCGGTCTGAGGCCGGAGACGGAGGAAAGAACATGGACTTGGATGGCGGCGGCGGTGAGCTTGATTTACCGTACATTAAACCAGATTACAAAAGACTATACCCGGAAAATGCTAATTACGTAGACTTCAAAGTCTTCATTGAAGCTATCAATAATAAGGATAGAATAGGCAATAAGAGCCCTATCTACCTCAACCATATATTTTCTAGCGAAATAAAAGGTGTGACGGCTATACAGAGAATTAATGCAAATAAACTAGCAGTAATATTCAAACAATTTAATACGGCCAATAACTTTATTAATAACAGCGCTTTTCTTCACAAACATGGCTTGAAAGCATTTATTCCGGCTGCGCAAATAGAAAAAACAGGCATAATTAGATATGTACCAGCAAACATTTCCAACAAAGAACTTTACACTAAACTATCATCAATTTATGAAATAATAGCAGTAAGAAGATTTTCAAAGAAAGTAGGACAAGAGCGGATACCACTACAAACAGTTAGCATTACTTTTCTATCAAATATACTTCCAGACAATGTACAATATGATTTGTTTTCATACCGAGTTTTTGAATATGTCGCCCCATTACAGCAATGTTTCCGCTGCTTTAAATTTAACCACTCTGCTAGGATATGTAATGGCAAACAAAGATGTTCCATTTGTGGAGGTGAGCATTTATATAAAGAATGTGATAGACCAACAGAGATCTGCTGTTGCAACTGCAGCGGGCCTCATCTGGCAATATCTAGATTATGTCCAATTAAGATTAATAAAATTTTAGAAAAGAAAAATAAAATTACATATGCAAGTGCTACATCAACAAAACAAAACATGAATGAAAATACTCAATTTCCACCTCTACCACCTCCAAAAATGAAACCAATGGACACTGTAAATAAATTTGTAAATAAGTCTGTACATAAAGCTGTAAATAAACCTATATCTGTAAATAATTCTGTACAAAGTGTAAATAAATCTAAAGATGTCCCTCCTAAGAGTGACATCAAATCCCAAATAGTTGCCAACAATGATGTACTTATGGCCCTGGTACAGACATTGGTGGAACTGGGAAATAAGGGAGATAATACGCCAACCACCGTAAATAGTATTAAAGAAATACTTCTTAAAAATCTAAAATAATGGATCCAAGACACACACTGTCTAAGCTTCGTATTGCTCAGTATAATATTCAAAGTGCTAATAGTAAAAAACCCTTATTGATTCAATTCTTACAAAAACAAAACATTGACATTTGCTTACTTAACGAAACATGGTTTAAAGACAATAGTTTTAGAATACCTGGCTATAATATTTATAATAAAAATTCTAATAATACTCATAATGGTGTAGCAATATTGATTAAACCATATTTAAAATACAAAGTTTTAAACACTAGATTTTATGAAGACATTCAAACTGTTGCTTTGTCCTTATCTACTGTACATGGTAGCTTGACTATTCTTTGTGTATACTGCCCTCCTAGTGGACATATACGGATCAATAGACTACGTAACATAATTAATGATCTTCCAAAGCCTATTTTTGTCAGTGGTGACTTTAATGCACACCACATTGCATTTGGATGCCTATCCACTAAGAGCAGAGGTCAAGATTTATTTAATATCATAGATGACTTGGATCTATGTATTTTAAATGACGGTAGGTTTACAACTGTTAACAACCCGAGACGAAATCCGTCTGCAATTGATGTTAGCTTTATTAGTGCTAATCTCGCATCAATATGCGAGTGGTCTGTGCATGACGACGCTATGGGCAGCTATCACTACCCAACAATAACAGAAATTTCACTACAAATAGATAAATATCATATTAATCCTCCTGTTGATAGGTTTATATATAAAAAAGCAGACTGGGAAAAGTATAAAACTATTTCCAAAACAATATTTAATGATTTAGTCCTAAAATTGTATGATCCTATTTCAACCTACAATGATTTTTGTTCTCGATTGAATACTTTAAAAGATATGACGATTCCTAAATTTAATAAACCAAATGATTTCAAAAGCAGACCTCCAGCTCCTTGGTGGAATGACATTTGTGAAAAAAGTGTAATTGCCTCTTACAATGCATTGAAACTTTATAGAAGGGAACCTACCATGGAGAACTATTTAGCATATAAAAGAAAAGATGCACTTAAAAAAAGAACCATATCGGAACAAAAAAGAATAGGTTGGGATAACATATGTAACACTTTTAATAGAACTACTCCTATAAGTAAGATTTGGAATCTTCTTAAAATGTTCAAAGGTATAAGAGTTGGCAATAAATAATATAAAGATGAGTTTATTTCTCAATTTCTAGATAAATTGTCCGACAATAGCAATTTAATTGACATTAATAGTTTTGGCAATATTTTCGAATTAAATAATGATAATCTAAATTCTAAATTTTTGCTAGATCCTTTTACATGGTCCGAATTTAAAATGAGCTTGTTATCCCGGAAAGACACAACACCTGGTTTAGATGATTTCCCCTATAGTATTATCAAAAATTTAGATGAGTCTGCACAAAAAATATTTCTTAATATCCTTAATTTACTTTGGCATTGTAAATGTATTCCACAATCATGGAAAACACAATGTGTCATTCCGATTCTCAAACCAGATAAACCTTCAGAGCTTGCCGGCTCTTATAGACCAATATCACTGTCTTCATGTCTAGGTAAATTATTTGAAAACATGATTAAAAATCGTTTGGATTGGTATATAGAATCTAATGGCATCATTCCACATGTACAATATGGATTTCGTCGTGGGCGAAGTTGTGCAGACAGCTTCACTTCCTTAATTTCAGACCTGAAACATGCAAAGGAAAGAAAGTTACACACTGTTTGTGTATTTTTAGATGTTCAAGGTGCTTTTGACAGTCTAGATCCGGCTATACTTGCACAAGTTATGTCTAGGTTAGGTGTACCTGGTCAACTATGTAAATGGATATATAATTTTTTAAATAAAAGAACACTCTACGTAAGACACAATAATGCATTACATGGTCCAAAATGTGCATCTAAGGGTACAATGCAGGGTGCTACACTATCTCCTTTGCTATACAACATATACACAAGTGAGATTTGTAAATTTGTAAATAGTGATGTAGATATTTTGCAGTTTGCAGATGATATTGTTTTGTACAGTAGTAATTATAATGTAGAAATTGCAATTGAAAATATTAATAGAGCCTTGTCTCAACTATTTCATTATTATAATGATGTGCTACATTTATCAATTAATCCTTCAAAAAGCAGTGCGATGATATTTGGAAATGAAAACACAAACTTAAATGTAGTATACAATGGAGAATCTATAAAACTAGTAAATTCAAAGAAATTTTTAGGTATTGTCATAGATAAGAAATTAACTTTTGAGGAACATATTAAATACATATCAAAGAATGCTCTAAAAGGTATAAACGTAATTAAATGCCTTGCAGGCGTCTCATGGGGAGCAGACCCAAAAATATTATCAATTTTGTATAAAAGTATTGTTAGAAGCCATTTTGATTATAGTTCTCTAGTTTATACAGGGAAATTGAAAAAATACCCGAAACCTCTTAATCCTGCCTTCATATCATGACCCTGAACAACATTTGTTCTACGACTTTGACCTCAACTAAACAACGTAGCCAAAAACAATTTGTTTTCATTTATTTGTCGTCTGTAAAATTTGCGTATACTACGCGCGCGCGCGTACCCATTTTGATAGCTAACATTAACGGGCGCCCGCGCCGCGCGCATGTTAAATTGGACCTTGTCGACTTGCGTTTAACAAGGTAGGTACCGTTGGGCGGAGCATCGCCGTGCCCTCGTGGGGGCGATCGGCGGCGGAGACCTCTCGCGCCAGGCCTTGGTGGAGGCCATGGTCCGGAGCGAGGAGGAGTGGCAGGCGGTCGCCGACTTCTGCGAAGCAGTAATGCTCGCAAAGGAGGAGGCCGAACGCATCAGGCAACGGCGTTATCGCCGCCGCCGTCGCCGGGATTCTGATCCCGATTTCCGGCCAACGTAGACGCGGGCTTGCGGACAGTGAGCAATGGGTAGCTCACTGTCCGGCCGTCCGGTAACTGTCCGGACCAAGCCCAAGTCGTCGACGGCGCGCACTGTTCCCGCGCGCCTCAAGGAGTTGTCAGCAACAGCAGGGACCCAGCCGGGTCGAAGCCTACTGGGGCCAGGGTTATCCGAAAGGGCGCTCGAGCCCCGGTATGTAGGCTAGAAGGAACGGGGTGGGTCTTTTAGTCAGTAAGAGTCTGACACTATCTCCCGCTCCGCCCAAGAGCGGGGGATGTCAATGCATGATTTTTTCCCAGTATAAAAAAAAAAAAAAAAAAAAGGTAGGTACCGTACCTACAGCTGATTTGCTCAATTATTGGCTATTATTAAGTGCAAGCAAACAAAATCGAGTAAAATAATAAATGTAGGCAACATACAAGTAGTACATTGACCCCTGAATATTTCATCGCATGGTTCTACGCTAATAAGTATGTACCTACATAAAAAAGCGTCATTCTTCAATATCAACAGATGGATGAAGTACCTACATTACTTAAAACAGTTGTTTTGATGGACTACTTAGTCTTGTTGATAAGTATGTCTCCTGCCAGGGTTGCGGAATTTGTCCGAAAGGGTTACCGTGGCCCTGGAACGCAAAGGGCATACGAAGGAACACGGGTGGGTTTTAGTCAGTAAGAGTCTGACAGTCCCCTCCGCTCCGCCCAGAGCGGAAGAAATCATTTGATGATTACCCATCCAATAAAAAAAAAATGTGTCTCATCTATGATAGGTAAGTGCAGTGCCATTTACTCTGAATGGCCGTTTTAGCGAAAATAAGTACCTACACGACTAAGTTTTGCCTCATTGGTGTTGTGGTCGCAAGCGCGGCTACTAAGCGCGAGGTCCTGCCGTCATCGATTTTGAACATCTGGGCGGAGTCAAAGCGCTAGGCCTTGCGCGACAAAACAAAACATTGTGTTACGCGGCGCGTCATTGTGCACCAGAACCATTATTATGATCATAAATTATTATTTTAATAGAAGGGTACAGTAAGCGGAAGTGCACGCTAAGGATTGTATTGCTGTGAACAAGCGGTACAGGCCATACCTATATCTGGTGGAAGGTACCTAACCCAATGAGATTTTTAATTAAAAAACAATAAGTTCACATATTTAACAAAAAAAAAAACAGTGTAAATAAAACTTCAAACAGCTGATTCGCAAAAGTTCACGTTTGAGGTCAACTTGCTTTATACCTACGAGAGCGCTCGACAAAATCGAAACAGCTCGCAGTGCCTTAGGCTGATTTTAAAAGATTTTTGTCAGTTCGGTTTTTATGTTTATCGCAAAACGATGTGGACCACATATTTCTATGATGTGGACTGTGTCTGTTAGCCGTAAATTCGAATTGATAAGTTATCAGAATAACAATATTTTCTCTGAGTGTCTTGTCTGTGTGTGTGTATTTGATGTTCTGAATTGAAATGAAAAATCGTATTGTGAACGTGTTTACAATGCTGCGTGAGGAGTGTGTCCAGGACCCCACTTTTTTGCCTCGTGTCCACTCTGAAACTCTGCGCCGTGCTCAGGATCTAGCGAGCTGGTGGCGACCAATTTAGTTAGAAATGAGCGAGCTTAGGGTGAGTAAGTTCAATAGTTCATACCTACATTACGATCGATCGAATGTCGAACATCCGGAATTATTATTTAGGAATGAGATTTTGTTCGTGATTTTTCTTATCGTTATTACATCATTCATCAGTGTTATTGATTAATTAAAATTCTTCTTTTTCACGCACTGTATGGGTTGGCGGACGACCGCGGTCACTGGACCTAGGTCGAAATTGACCGTGATCACGTAGACGCTGTGTTGCAGATAACATTGTTTCACAGCATGGTCTACGTGAGTTAGGGAAACGTATTGCGTATTCACGGCAGGCCAACGACACGTTATCATCGCACCTTGCAAGCATCCGCACCATCTCCGTGTACTCGATGTTGGTATAATGGTAAGACATGATACTTAATATGTATGTACTTAATTTACTAATACGCGCGAATTTCGATAGCGGTATACGCGCACGCGTGTTCTTACGAGTGCGGCACTCATGCGACTGTCACCCCGCGACCCCGCGCTGTGTGCCCGCTCGCTTCCTTTTGATCTAGCCGCGCCGGCCGGGCGGCGGCCTTTCGTCGGTCACCGCATAAATGATATAAGCAAAATTTAGACTATGTTTATTTTTTTTGTATGGAAAAAAAATGCTTCGAACTTTGAAAAGTCGTAGAACAAATGTTGTTCAGGGTCATGATATGAAGGCAGGATTAAGAGGTTTCGGGTATTTTTTCAATTTCCCTGTATAAATAGTAGTCATGTAAATAAATTGGATCTATTGCAGAACAGGGCTTTGAGAACAATTTCTGGTGCAATGTGCTCTACTCCCATAAGGGCCATGGAAGTGGAGACTAAAATTATGCCCCTAGCTTTGAGACGTATTTTACTTGCAAAGAGATTCTGTCTTAAATTAATTGCTGCTAATAATAGAAAAATAATAAATAAAATTGCACCTTCTGTAAATAGAACTCCTGGGCCTCTAACAACAGGAGAGGAACTCTTGAATGGCAAATCCCCAACATTATCCAAAATATTATTAGAAACAGAAGATAGTTTATCTGGTATTAGAAAACAGTGCCCATGGCCATGTTACTCCTTCTCTTACCAATGTATTTCACATCCTGTAAAGATATTGCAAAATCCCATAAATAATAATTTAGATATGTTGCAATTTTTGGAGGATAATCAGAATTATTATGTTATTTACACTGATGGCAGTAAGGGGAGTGATTATGTACATGCTGCTATATATGATCCACTTGGAAAAGTTTCTCGAAGCTTTGTTCTGCATAATTTAAGTACTATATTCACTGCAGAGGCATATGCGGTTTATCAGGCATTATTACATATTCGCCAAATTAGCCATTGTAAATATTTTTTGATAGTATCGGATTCACTGAGTTTGATAAATGCGTTAACTAACCTTACAGTTTCATTTAAGTCAAATTATATTCTGTATTTTATCAAGGAAATAGTTCATCAATTTTACCTTAAGCACATCAAAATTGCTTTCCTGTGGGTTCCTTCTCACCGGGGTATCTCTGGTAATATAGCAGTTGATAAAATCGCATATGAAGGTAATAATGCTGTTGATGTTAGAAATGCAATGGACATTCCTATGACTGATTTCCTGCAATGTATCAATGAAAAAATATGTAAATTATGGTTAGAAATGTGGAAGAAAGACCAAGACATAAAAGGAAAGTGGTATGGCAATATTCAAGAAGCATTACCTGATAAACCGTGGTACAATAATTTAAAGGAAGCCAGCCGAGACTTTATCACTACGATTAATAGATTGCGCTTTGGCCATAATACTGCACCGTCACACCTTGCTAGACTTGGCATTATTGCAAGTAGCAGATGCCCCTATTGTGAATCCGAAGAAGGGACCGTTGAGCATCTTATTTTTGATTGTCAAAACTTTTTACTTGACAGATTAGTGTTGGCTAGTGAACTCAGTGATGTGAACATTAAGTGTGATTATTCTGCCCGCCCGCCGCCAATTAGACACCTTTTAAAAGACCAAAACACTTTCAAACCGCTCTATAAATATATTAAGAACACAATTAAATCTTTATAAAAAGTGATGTGATACATAGTGCAGTCTTTTGAAAAATAAAATAAGAATTGACTTAAAGGTCCAAGTGACCAGGTCATAAAAATACAAAAAAAAAAAAAAAAAAAAACCATTAGGCCGGTGTAGTCTGCCAACTGCAATGACAATTGAATTGATAATTAACTATCTTTGTTCATTATTTTAAATAATGCAATTATGCAATATTTACCCATTACGCTAATTCAATTAAATGCTCATTGATTCCCGATTGCAATACGAATTGATATTCGTTAAATAGTTTGCGTAACTTTTAAATTAATTAACGGTATTCGATTGTAAATTTGTGCGTTGACGTATTGGAGTCAGGGGTTGTGTTCACACATTGAAATATGCAAGAAATACTTTCAAAATTATGCACTAGCTGCTGCCATCGACTTTTCCCGAATAATATTAGAAAGTTATCTCTAGGGAACATAGGATAAAAAATATCAAATGTACTATGCCATCCCATGGTGTACCTGTGTACCAAGTTTCATCGAAATCTGTTCAGCTGTTCGAGCATGAAGAAGTAACAAATGCAAATTAGATACCGAAAGGTTTTATATTATTAGTGCGATTTGGTAACCAGCACTAAATATAGCCGAAATTAGAGTTTTGACAATTAGTATCAATTGTAGCAATAAAGGCACATAAAGGTAAGTTTGATGATAAGTTGCTGCACTGTGGCAGAAGTATGGCTTTAGGAGAGATAAATTCTGTCCTTCATCATTATCATCATCATTACAGCCGAAAGACGTCCACTATTGGACATAGGCCTCCCTCAAGTGTCGCCATAATGTCTTTACGCTTAGAAATCGACAATGCTAAATAAATAAATCCAAGACCGTCATTAAAAGCGTAAACCGAAACCTTTTACATACCACAGAAATCTGTAAAGAATATATAGAAGCATGTCTACTAATTTATGTTGCACGCTTCCACCCCACAAACACCCCACAGCTCAATTTTATAATGAAACAGCACACAGCCTGTTTGGCGCGTCGCTTCCCTGGGGCGATTTATCGTTCGCTATACTTTAATTAAATTCACCTACTGGTGAATCCGAGTCTGGTAAAACTAGGATGAAATGTCCTGGATCGAACGATGATGAGATTTTGTTCGGTTTTTGACTAAACACGCGATTTTGATATGCTTTTGGTTTAAAGTCTTATTGAAGAACTTTTAGGCGTCAATTTTGCTTAACATCAGTCAAAAATGTGCCGCTAGTTGTAAATGGAAGAGGTTGACAAATTTCTAGATTGACAATTATTTTTCTAAACCGGAGCGGGAGGGCGTGTCAGACTTACTGACTGAATGCCACTCCTATGTTCCTTCTTTGCCTAATCTTGCCCTTCTTTGGGTTTCCAGAAGGCCCCAGAAGGCTTCGGCCCTGATTGGACCCTACTGTTTTGCTGACATCTCTTTGAGTCATCGACCACTCGGGCTCGGTCCGGACGGCTACCGGACTGCCGAACAGCGAGCTACCAATTGCTCATCGACCGCTCAGTTCCATCGTCTGTTCAGTTACCTAATTATTTTCCGACTCATTTTAAAAAACTTCCTATAAGATCGCAGTTGATAGCATTCGATTCTAAAAGACAAAATACAATTCAGACTTTCAACACACGTTGTTACACTCTTAAATCTTGATCGAATTACGGCGAGTTCAGACGTCGCCACTGAAATGTTATTGTCGCGTTATCGTCGCCACGTCTCGTCGCGTCGCCAGTGTCCAGTAGACTGTGCAGTCTATACTGAAGTCCCGACACCCTCTCAATGTCGTTTGATCCATATATGACGCTTTTAAACACGCCTCGAATACCTCTGTTAAAAATAATCGCTTTAGAAAAATCGGTTTTATTTTTGAAGCTATGTATGCCAATATTCCATGTTATGATTAAAGTACATACGTGCAATTTTACTAATGGATAGCGTGTAAAGTTTTATGTACAAAATTGCATTTTGCTACGGCATTGAAATAGTTCACCGTTTTATTAGATTTTTCGTTCGTTGGCATTAGTTTTTTATTGGAGTACTCGTACGGTTTTTACTGAGAAAGCTTTCAATAATAAAACATTGGTGAAATTTTTCGTTCATATAAATATGTTGGTATTGGTTAAACTTATTATGCTGGGTGTTCAATACAAGTCACAAGTTTTGATTCTCTAAATTATACGTATGTTTTAAAGTACAGTATAATAGTAATATTATATTTTAGGTATCGATTATAATTTAGATATCTTCAAGGCAAGAGTGAATAGGCTCGTTAAACTATTGCGCCTCACTAGCAACAATTGCATCACTGCTTACCATCAGTTGGCATCGCAGTCAAGCACTAGCTTATATCAAATAAAAAATCTATTAATAGTGTAATATAGAAATATTGTAACATCAACCATTTTTTTTAATTTAAAGTATCTATGGAGTTTCTTGTCGTTTCTTCTCCATAGGAAACGACCAATTTGGAACTGTGCACTAGCTTCTGACATTTTACAAGTGGCCATGTAGGCTTATGTGAAATAAAAATATTTGAATTTGAACAAGTAATTCCTGGCGTGTAGACCAGAATCAGCAAAAACTTTTCTCTCGAATCACATTAAGAAAGTTCGCTCAACTCCACAGTCCTCCGCGTTCTCATAAAGTCGTGCCCAGACGTGGCCATAGTTACATCGCTGCGACGTAACGTTATCGCAGTCGTGTTCACTGGGCTGGCTACTCCGGAACCCGACGCCAGTCACTGTCCTGTCCTGTTGTAAATGTGCAACTTGACACAATGGCTACCTGAAACTGTGCTGCGCCTACCAAGCTATTGAAAGGAAAACTTAATGGGACTAAATGTTTGTGCATTTCCCTTGATGGCACGACTGCGGAGTCCTCTGTGAGAAGACAGGTCCTTCACCGATCTGTGGGTTTGAAAGCGGTTTTACTATGGACCCTGTTGAGGTTGGTTAATGGAAATACACAATTAAACAGAAAGCAGACTGTAGGATTGTTTGAAAGAGTCACCGCGGCTCTGAAACACAAAGGGTGTGTGAAGGAACACGGGTGAGTTTTAGACAGTAAATTTCCACACTCCATCTCGGTCCACCGAAGCGGGAGTTTATTTGATGATTTTCCAATCTACAAATTTTTGGTTTAACCCACTGAATGCCGAAGTTGGCTACACGACTAGAGTCGGTTGCCACCATCCATTTGTCTTTTTACGGATATATGCATATTTGACATCAGCGAAAAAAAAACTCACTCTGTGTAAGTATACGGACAAATACGTACACGTATGATTACGTAAATTCAGCACCATTGGTACTTCCCACCCGCACACTTCCTCGTCTCGTATATATGTCCTACGTATATATCCGTAGCAGGTGTCCTGCATAGAAACTATATACGGATATATCCGTAGTCGGCATCCAATGTTTTAAGCTCTCGGTAACGATTGCCAAAAATCCAAGGTATATGATTGGGTACTGGTCGGGTGTAAAACTCTTACATTATGAACTTTATGAAAATCGTTGTCGCTCATACAAAGTCACTTTATCTAGAGCCCCTGGGAGTATTACTATGGTTTGAAAAACTAAAATAGAACTTTAATTCTTTCCATTATAAACAAGGCGAAATCGTTTCGTAATTAATAGTTACTGAACAATAACTAATGGAAATTCATTAAACTTTTCCACTGCAGTCGGCCATTCTTTGTATCTCACGCTGATACGATCCGTAAACTCTGAATCGCGTACGAACAGTACAGCTACAAACCAGGCATGTTATGGGGCTCCATAATCGTAATCGAAACTATCGGATAACCGAAATTTAAAAAAAAACCGTAATCGTAACTGAAACCAATATAAAACTTTCGGATAGTTCCGGATAAAGGCGGTGTCTAAATGCCAGAATACGATAGTTTTTTTTTGTTGTTCGGCCAAACAAATAATAATATACAGAGTGTAAGGAACAGCCCTCCACAAACTTTAAGGGCTTGCTCAGTAGACGAGAGTCTCTAGACTAGAAATAAAAGTCAAATCGTGCTATTTGTATTATAATTTTAATATTCTAATATCCGTAACCGTATTCTAAAACATCGTGAGGAAACTGGCATGTTCTAGAACCAAAAATTCGGAAACATGTGACATCCACCGACATGCACTGGGCCCGCTTGGTGGATTACGGGCCATTTCGTCTCCTAGATACGAGGCCTGAGTTTCAGCAGTGGGAATATTACAAGGGCGATTATGCTTATCGAATCCGAAATCCTTTATAATAATATTCCTATATCCGTACCTATCCGTATCCAGATCCGACATTTCATATCCAGAACATCCCTACTACAAACTGCATCTACACACACATAGACGATACAACAATATGTTCCCAGTTGCCGTCAGCCAGTTCAACGGACATAACAGTAGTACGAGCCTACGAGCGTACGAATGTACGAGGCGGGAAGTGAACCGAAAACAATGTTCCCGCATGCTGCCAGCGGGCCAGCCTGCCGCTGATGTTGCAGTTAGAAAGTTTTGCGCGTTTTATCTACACTTGTTCGAAACTTACAGACACACACACACATCTGTACATGTATGAGTTGGAGTTTAGAGACTTTTGATCGTATAGAAGGGGATGCTTTTTTCTTGCACTGGCTTCTCCATTTAGATTAACTTCTCTCGCTGTAAGTGGAGTGAGAGGGCGCGTCAGATTGACTGGCCTGTTGGTCTAGTGAGTCATCTAGTAGTTAATGGCCCCTAACCGCTATGCCGAAGGTCGTGGGTTCAATTCCCACCCAGGACAAATATTTGTGATGACAATTATTTGTTCTGTGTCTGAGTGTAATTTATCTATAATATGTTTGTATTTAGAAATATCTATGTATGTTTATCAGTTGTTTAGTACTCATAACACTAGCTCTTAGCTTGGGACTAGACCGCGGGCGTTGTGTGATAGTTGTGGAATATTATTATTATTAAAAAAGATTTTTACTGACTAAAACCGATTTGTGTTCCTTCATTTGCCTGTCGGTAAATCTTTCAAATATTCTCGCAGCCTTAGCGCATGCAGCACGCAGCTTTGAAGCGCATGGAACACATCGCGCCGGGCGGCGGCGGCGGCGGCGGCTCGAGTTTCTCTTTACCACACGGCGACCAATTGCTCGTCGTCCGCTAGCCTTCACAGAGTTTTGCACTTTAGAAATGAAAATTCCAATTTGACCGAGTCCTTGCCAAATCAAGTGATCGTTTTTTTTATTGTTAGGTTCGCGCTTGACCGCTATCTCACCTGATGGAAAGCGACGATACGGTCGACTATGGAATGCACTTACCTAGAAGAAACCTATTCACTCTCGACTTAAAGATTCCCGGGTTGTAGCCATCAGGAAACACAGACTCCGGCAAGGAATTCCACACCTTGTTAATGATTTTGGGGCAATTGATGAAACTGAGTTTGAATTTGTACGCTACCTTGGCATTTCTAGTATACTTTCAGGTTTCAGCAACATAGTCTAGAAAACTCATAAAGGTTAGTCAACATTAGTAGCAAATGTTTAATTACCTTGGTAACTTAAGCTTTTCGCAGTAGATACTCAACTTGGAGTGGTAATTATGTAGTATATTGAGTGGTATAATAAAAGCATTCTCAGTTTCACTGACCTGATGAAAAAATTCTTGAATTAGATCGTGACTCACAATCTCTTTCTACAATTCTTTTGCTTTCTCATAACCTTATTTTAAGAATGTAATTCTCTATTGAATTCGAAACAATCCGATTCTTTTGTCCAATAAAGTATTCAAGATCCTTTTGTAAAAAAAAGAAAGTACTACTCTGCTTTGCTTGTGTGTGGGACACTAGGAATTCCATTGTCCTAGATTAGTTGTTTGCATGCGTTTGTCTCAGACAAAAGGACGGTTTCTCTTTTTACATAAGTAACTACTGAAAAGCTAATTTACATTTGGCGCGCTTTCATTACTTCAGACGTATCTGAAAGTGATAACCTGCGAAAATTTGTTTCGCATTATGAAAAATCAGCCTTATAATGTATGGAACTCAGTGATCCACTAGGAGAGGGAATGGGCCGTAATCTACCTGGCGTGCCCAGTGTGGGTTGCTAGATGTCACATGTCTTTTTGGTTCTAGGACATGGGCGTTTCCTCACAATGTTTTCCTTTTCACCATTTTGAGAGTAGTGGTGAGAGGGCTCTTTTGAAATATCAAGAAAAATGATACTGATTGCAGCTTCTAAACCATAGATCTCTATGGAGAAGGATTTGCAAGGTACTCTATGAACACTGTTTTAAATTATTACGTAATAAAAAAAAATTCTGGTTGCTTGTCTGCTGTCTTTAAATCTTTGCGTTATGTAATTCAGCGTTGGTATCTGTTGCAAAAAACATTTAAAATAACAACTAAAACGACCTTATCTCCTAGCTTGCTCAGCACCCTAATACCAGTATGCAAATATATAGGTATCACAATAGTTTATGAGTCAGTAGCCTAACTACTACTGTATCTTGTATCAACATGCATCATGTGCGCGAATATATCACCAGCCTGGTTAGATAAGCTCGGTCGGCGCCGGCCTAATCTATGTCCTGTACGCGGTTGATAGCTGTACATGCGCTTGACTGTACCTACGGAATTAAATGGCAGTTGTGTTTTGGACAACTCAAATAATGCTTGCTATCAAATGAATGAACGATATGATATTTTTATTATATTTAAAATTTATTCGTTAAAGCTTAGCGGCCACAGAGTTAGGAAGCGGTTGCGATCCGAGAGATAACATTTTGTAATGTTCGACTTTGTTTGCAATGTGTGTGATAGCGTCGAACCAGCGCAGTGCGATTTCCGGCCCGTAAGCTATGGCAATCAAACGATTGAATCGCTTTCCCACGGCTCCCGCCTCTGTGGGCGCTAAGCTTTATCTTCACATCAAATCGCCTTGCAGTAATTACTATGGAGCACAAATCAGTTCGGAATTTGCTACTTTCCAAAAGCGCGGCAGTGGGTTATATACGCTTGCTTACGCATACGCAGCATTAGGCCAGCGCTCTTTTAGGATATACACCTAGTTCCACATCACATTTGAGTACTTTGACAACATTATGAAATCGGTGAACTTTTCAAAACGAAACAAAAAGGAAGTCGTTATATATCGGAACCTCGGATGTGGCGATGGCGAACCGGACTGGGGTCTCAAGCGGCTCCTGCCCAACCTGGGAGGTCCAGACGCCTCCGGAGGCTCTACGCAGGAATCGTTCGGTCCATGGCCCTTTATGGGGCGCTAGTGTGGGCGCCGTCGCTGCGAAAGCAACCGAGAGCCCAGCTGAACGCGAACGAGGGTCATGGCAATACGGATGGTGCGCGTATACCGCACGGTTTCCCGCGAAGTGGGAGCCTCCTAAATCCCATAAAATCCCCTCCAACATCCCATGGTGGCAGGCCTGCTGGCCTGCCACCATGGGATTTGCAGTCAACAGTCGTTGCACGCATGTACGATTTACGCGTGGAGATGCAACGCCGGGGTGAAACCCAGAGACAGAGTTCCAGCGGGATCTCATGGTGAAATGGCGACAGCGACTATCGCAACCCAGTGCTGGGCACGCCACTATTATGGCGGTAAAACTCCTCTTTGAGGCGTGGCTGGAAATACAACACAGCGTCCTCACCTTCCGCATGACGCATGTTGTCACCGAACATGATGAATTCGGGAAGTACCTGCATAGGATTCGTGCAAAAGTGACGCCCGGGTGCCACCACTGTATGGACTGCCCGGAGGACGCGGTGGAGCACACGGTTAGGGTGTGCCCCGCTTGGGCAGAGCTTCGCCGTGTCCTTGTGGATCGGCGGCGGCGATCTCTCGCGCCGGGCCTTTGTACAGGCCATGGTCCGGAACGAGGAGGAGTGGTAGGCGGTCGCCCCCGTGGTGCTAGCAAAGGAGGAGGCCGACCGCATGAGGCAACGGTGCTCACGCTCCAGCCGCCGCCGCCGGGATTCCGATCCCGAGTTCCGTAGACGCAGGCTTGCAAACGGCGAGCAACGGGTAGCTCGCTGTCGCTGTCCGTCTGTCCGGACCAAGCCCAAGTCGTCGACGGTGCATACTGTTCCCGCGCGCCTCAAGGAGTTGTCAGCAACCGCAGGGTCAAAGCCTACTGGGACCAAGGGTCTGCTTCTGAAAGGAAGATTTGGCCCTGGTATGAAAGGCAATGAAGGAAAGGGTGGGTTTTTTAGTTAGTAAGTCTGACATTATCTCCCGCTCCGCCCAAGGGCGGGGGATGTCATTGGATAATTTTTACCCACCGAAAAAAAAACCTCAATAGTGGAGTTTTTCAATTTGGTTTGTCGGAATCTGAACCAACCAGATTTAAAACCGAAATGAATCGAAAGTATAAAATCAATCGGAATTTGCGAACTTTTAGAATCAGAATCAAAACTCCGTAACATATTTTGTGTAGAGACACAACTAAGAACGTGTAATTCGTAGAATTCCTGTAAAAGAAAGCATAGACGACATTTGACGGTAGTATTCCTCACACACAATTTGTACCTACTGGCCGTTGTTATGTCACTATATCCTCGGTGAAATACCGTCCAGCCCAGATTTATGTGCAGTGAAATCCAGCAATTATAATTAATCTTCATTTATCAGTGCATTTGTGTATTGCAATACATAGAACAGAGTTGTTCTTTCTAAAATGCAGAATTTCAATTTACGAGAAACAAATCGATTCTGTGTTTTTCTAGTTTATCCTTTTTTATTTAACTCTTTTTTTTCTTTAAGGGGGAAAGGCATCCAATACGTTCATCCGCTTTAGGGTGGAGCGTAAGGGCGTAACAGATTGCTACTGCCTAAACCCTATCTCTGTTCATTCAGTTGCCCTTTGCGGTCTAGGGCCACAGTAACTCTTTCGAACATTCTAGCCCTTTTGTATTTGACATTGACTTCTGAAATTAAAGTTTTTTTTGGTTTTTGCTTTGTAGTAGTTAGTAGTAAACCCTAAAACAAAAGAGTTTTATGTTAAGGTACAGATAAGGTATTACTATTGAAGCCATTTATAGCCAGAGTGCATCTCATTCCAATTACAATGAACCCAAACACGACCAGAATACATTGTTTGGTTACGGGATTCCGGTACCTGCCTTCCGGCTTCATCATTCATCAAGAAACGTTAATTTAAATTTGCTTCGTCGTAGTCGCCTAACTATTTTAATCGAGATAGCTTATCGCCATCTTTAAAAACGCTTATCATTGAGGAGTTCCATAAATCTGAGAGGTTCCATATAGTTTCCATAATGAAAACTGGACTTTAATTTAAAAAATTGAGATTCAAACCAGTGGTATATTCTTAAAAAAAAAAAAAAACAATTTGGATTATAAAAAACCGGTCAAGTGCGAGTCAGACTCGTGCAGGAAAGGTCCGTACCTTTCGTCGCATTAAACGGCAAAAAAAACACTGGTTTTATGGGACAAATACTAAAAACAGAATAAAATAAAAAATTCAATGGGGCTAATTATTTATTTTATTGTTTTTAATACAAGTATTTGTTTAATTTCGGTTTAAAATTAGGCAATATTTTATAACCAACCAATGTAAAAAAAAATGTGTCTATGGTCTAAGATTAGTGTTACATCAACGACCACAAAGCGTTGGTCCAACGAGAAAGCCTTTCAGTGCGTCAGGCGAGGCGAGGCGAATGGTAGCGAGGCGTAAAAATGACATTATCGTTTGGTTCTCTGTCTGCGACCGCACACCAAGTACACTCCACACAGAGATAGAGTTGTCAACTTCCAATGTGACATTTTGGTAAGCACATGTCACAAGCGAAAGACCGAAAAGCGTTTGGCTATGCTGCACGTTGTTCAGCATAGCCCACAGACCCCACTCTTTTTGCAAACCGTATTATGAGATTTTCCAAACGATACTTTTTTTTTGGATTGATAATAAATTAGGGGGCACGGTAGTGCCCCACCAAGGCAAGCAAAAAAGTGTTAACTTTGTAAAAGTTACTAGTCTGTATGGTAGGTAAAGCTACAAGGAAAATGAAATTTATGCTCCTACTTTCCTGTAGACATCCTTGACATATTTTTACCCTGTATGCGAGTATGTAAGCAGGGCTGAACTGTTCCTGATAAGTAAGCTGACAGATTTTGATAAATTAGCTGTCAAAACGCTGGGCGCCCTGTGTCAAAGCAAATGTACGGACAATGGACATGGATCATGGACTAAGGTAGGTGCCAGATAAACATGGAATAACGGTCATTGACCTTCCTACATTTGTTGGCATTCCTAATTTAAACAATGGAAATAAAGACATAAAGCCGTCTTGAATCGGCATGTATCCTTTACATGATAATATATAATAATGAAAAGCAATAAATTCATTGTTTGTTTTTGGGGTACCTACGCAGAGATATTAGGAAAAGGTCAATGTACTTTATTCAACGGTTATCTGGGGCCTCCTATAGCGCCATGTCAAAATGAATATTGCAGACATTTACCGACAGTATTTTAGGTGTAGGTAGGTTCGTAGGTTTGTGTAATAGTAGCATTACAGCATGATTCTGCTGTTTCATTGTCCGCTTTCGCCGAGTCCACAGGCTGCTCTCTTGTTGTAAAGTTGTCAACGCTCACTGCCACACATCGACGTAAGTGATGATTGGTGCATGATATATAAGCGGTTGAATAAAATTTATATTAATGTTCGACTTATTTAACGGACCTTTAGTATCAAGGTAAAATAACTGAAGGTGCATAATGTTAACTTGTAGAGGATGATTTGATAAGAAACATATTTAGTGCATAGTGAGATGGAAATGATGGAAATAAAACTGCACAAAACGGGTATCCACACCCTAACTTTTGTTTTGATAGTACACAATTATTATCACGAATATCATCAATCAATTGAAAAATTAAACATAGCAGAACTAAGTGTCCCCGCGCACGGGCCACAAAAAAAAAGCTAGAAGCGGCCACAAAACAAAGCTGGAGCGCGCGACAGCTTGTGGCCGGAGAAGCTAGATGCGGCTTTTTTGCTGACTAAAATGGAATGCGTAGAAAAGTGTAGCGCGTATTTTTTTTAAATGCAGTGTTGCCACATTTTTTACCAGTCTTATTCCATTTTAGTAGTCAGTGTAACAAAATACATTTTAGTGTTGCTAATGCAGAAAATAACGATAGTTTATGTAACAAATTATAGCAATCGCTAACAATTATATCGACAATATTAAAATTCCCATTAAATATCCTATACGACAGAAATAAAACCCCTCATACGAAGTCGTATTGCTAGATAAAAATTGGATTTCCAAATAGATAAGTTTGAATAAATGGCAATATCATTTAAAAGTGGTTTTCTTTTTAAGTATAACCTATGTTGTACCTACATATCAAGTAAAACAGTAGGGCTATTAGGTACCTACTGTTTACCTATACCCCCTTTATTTAAATACATTAAACTCAAATACAAGTTGAAATTACTTCAATTTTCAAAACTACCGTCACAGCATTTTATTTCGGAGCAATATCGTCAGTAGTCGTCTTCAGTTTATGACTTGCGCCGCACGGAAGCGTACATTCGCTCCACGCTGCTTCGAACTGCAGCGCGGATGAATGGAACCTCGACGCAGTTTCTGTGACTATTCAATAAATTTTCGTTTTTACAGAATTCAGACCACTGAGGCAGAACTTGTTTCTGACTTGTTACTGCACTGCGTAAAACGTGGCCCTTTTATTTTTCTCGGATTATGATTTGAAATGTGCACGATCCTGTTAGTCCTAGATACTGTTAGCTTGTATCTGGTATGCATAAGCATATGCATAATCAGCCTTCTTAATGTTACCACTGCTGGGAATCAGGCCTCCTCTCTAGCAGAAGGAATGGGCCGTAGTCCACAAAGCGGACCCAGTGCGAGTTGATGACTGTTTTTATGATGTTTGGTTCTAGGACATGCCGGTTTCCTTACGATGTTTTCCTTCGCCGTTTTGAGAGCAGTGGTGATGAAATAAATTACACAGAGTAATCCGCCAGTCTAGGTATGCTCAGCTGTTTAATCAACTAAAGCTCATGCCTCTCGATTGACAGCTCATTTAAGTTAGCACGGAACCTAATTATTGAGTGATTTTTTTTCGAGCATTATTTTGAAATATTATGGAAAAAGAATTAAATATGTTTGTGTTCTGATGCGTTTGATTTTCTATTGCGAAACCCTTTATTCCTGAACTGTAGCTAACAATATGTATTGTACTAATAAATATCTCTCTTGTTTCAGGTACTAATTCTAACCAGATCGTTAGCTACAACGAAAAAGCGATTGCATCGCTGCTTACCATCAGGTGGAATCGCAGTCAAGTACTAGTTTATAACAGATAAAAAAAAAGATGCAAGAATAGGTACTATTATTTCAAGCACAATTTTCCGAACCTACCAGACCAACATTTACGCATCCGTAACGATATTTAAGAACACAACATAAAGTATAATATTAGTAAAGCAATGGATCTTACCCGGCTCAATTCCGGCATAAAATTCCCAATAAACTATAAAAATGGCTGGATCAAGGGCACAGCCATGATACATAAATATGTAGATTGAGTTATTACGCCGAATCGTAAAATAAACTTTAAACGGAAATATGTGCTCTATAGTGTTTTGAGGCGTAATTGAGTTCGATAGTAAACATTCCTGGAATTTTATGCCGATATAAATTATGCTTTTAAAATAGAGGTCTTTCCATCCAGCGAACGAAAATGTTGATGATCCGCAATGCGCAAGCGTAAGTTCTAGGGTTTTTAATTAAATACGTTTTTCGTTTTATTTCGACTTCGATTACGATTACAAAAGTGAAGCAATTCTCTTCATGAATTATTATCTATTTAATAACAGTAGATAAAAGGAGATACTGACGCCAGTGACTGAAAGGTTGAAAGGAAATCGTTTGTCTTGGTATGGTCATGTAAAGAGGAGAGATGAAAACCATGTTGCTAAAAGAGTTATGAATTTACATGTGGATGGATGGAGAGGGAGAGGGAGGCCAAAGAAAAGATGGATGGATTGTGTGAGAAGTGATATGAAAGAAAAGGGAGTTAGTGATAGCGTGACGAGTGACAGGACAGAATGGAAGAAAAAAACGTGTTGCGCCAAGGGCAGGAAGAAGAAGAAGATAAAAGGAGAAACTGACTGACTGACATTTTATCGCACAGCCAAAACTACTGGGACTAGGAGCGTAATATTTTGCACAAGGTTTCCTTTTATGATGCAGGCGAGCACTTGGAGAGGATTTCCCAAAGTTCACCTCTGAAGCGGATGAAAAAAGGTTCCAAAGTTTGTAAGGAGAAGCCTTCTTAGACGCGGGTGAAGCCGCTGGCAGAAGCTAGTGGTTATATATATATAGGTCCGTAATTTGTAGCGCTTTGATTGTTTAAGGATAAGTGTCGGTCTGGTACGTGGTAACTGGTAAGGGTCTCGGGGATCCGATGGATTCGAGACGTACAGGACCGTTCATTGTGGCGTTACTTGGGGGAGGCCTAAGTCCAACAGTGGACGTATTTCGGCTGAAATGATGATCATGATAGTGTTGGTCAAGAGATTCCATATTACAAGGTAATTTTGGAGGACGGATTGTCAATCGCTCCATATTAAACAGTTAGGCGACTGTTACACAAGCACGGCACAGTCATGCAAGCATCAATCAATTCCATCAATCATGAATGATGGTGAATGATGGATTTCGTCAATCAGTAGTAAAAACCGTCATGCAACGCATTAGACGGTAGGTTTTTCGTCAATCAAGGTTCTGACTGTGGCAAAACTGACAGCAAAACCTACAAGAAGTAAGTAATAAAAACGAAAACAGCGGAAGTATTCCAATTAAAATATATTACAGGCACTATAAAAGTAGATCAGTTCAATAAAGGATCTATACCGATGGAGCACTATTATGATTCAATCGACGCCCGCTATTAGGGTCAATAAAGGTTGCGATTGGAATCCCGGCAGTTCTATGACCCAGTGCGTAATATAGCTATAAATAATGTAGCACTCCTTTATAGTCTCATTGTCGGTGCCAGCTAAGATAGTCTGAGCCATAGTGTCTTTAGCTTTTCGGGAGAAAAATTTATTAGTGACCCAGATATTGAAATGGATCTTTAATACCAATTTTTTTTCTCTTTAATATTAGAAACTAGCTTCTGTCAGCGGCTTCGCCCGCAAAAGTAGGTTTCTCTATACAAACTTTGGACTTTTTTTTTGCTGTTGGAAAATCATCTAAGGATATCCCGTGCTCTTGGGCGGAGCGGGAGATAGTGTCAGACTCTTACTAAAAACCCACTCCGTTCTTCTGAGCCTTCGTATCGGGGCTGAAACTAACCCTGGCACCAGTAGGCTTCGATCCAGCTGGGCCCCTGCTGTTGCTGACAACTCCTTGAGGCGCGCGGGAACAGTGTGCGCCGTCGACGACTTGGGCTCGGTCCGGATAGTTACTGGACGGTCGGAAAGCGAGCTACCCATTGCTCGCCGTCCGCAAGCCCGAAACTTTGGACCTCCGTTTCATTTCCTTAGGGGGTAAAAAATTGGAAAATCCTCAATACTCGCTCGCCTACGTCATGAAAGAAAGTTGAAAGAAAAATGTTCATTGTTACAATAAACATTTCCAAATAACCCCGATGCATAAAACCTATAAAAAGTAAAAGAACTGGTTAAGACGTGTCTAATGACCCCAAACTCGACGTCTTTACTAGTAGGCATTTGTTCCATTAGCCACCTCCCAGTTATAGCATCAGATCCTAATTGTCATCATGAAAAAAATTTAGAACTAGTTAAGACGAATCTAATGAGCCCAAACTCGATGTTTTTGCTAGAAAGTATTCCAGGGTTCCATCAGCCACTTCCCATTTCTAGCATCAGGTCTTCGTCATCAGGTTATCATTGTTATAGGAAACGGACAGAACATTTTTTAAGATAAATCTAAATAAGCCGAAACTGGATGGGTTTATCAATATGCATTCCAAGGTTACGTCTCTTACCTCCGACCTCCATCATCAGACCAGCTTGATAGCGTCGGCATGTAGGTACATGAGTATTTCAAACATTAGGCCACACATATGTGTTTATTAGTAAAGTATACATCCAGTGTTTAAGATCCCAGCCACAGCCAAAAAATGAGCTGATGACGTTGAACACCTGAACAGATGTTGATAAATTGTACTCGAAGTCAAACTCTAAACCCTATTGTAATGTAAGAACCATCTCGATGACGTCAGCTTTCAAATAAAAAAAAACCGCATCAAAATCTGTCTATTCGCTGAGGAGCTCCGATGCCACAGACAGACACACAGACACCTCATACTTATAACTCCCTTCTTTTCCGTCGGGGTTTTTTTATGTTGGGAAAAAATCATCCAATGACAACCCCCGCTTTTGGGCGGAGCTCCAGATAGTGTCAGACTCTTACTGACTAAAAGACCCACCCCGTTCCTTCTAGCCTTCATACCGGAGCTCGAGCTCCCTTTCTGATAACCCTGGCTCCAGTAGGCTTCGACCCGGCTGGGTCCCTGCTGTTGCTGACAACTCCTTGAGGCGCGCGGGAACAGTGCGCGTCGTCGACGACTTGGGCTTGGTCCGGACAATTACCGGACGGCCGGACAGCGAGCTTCCGTCGGGGGTTAAAAAAAAATACCTTAAAACTATTACATAATCAACCTTTCGAAAACCGTAATATAGACACAATAGAAAGACAATGACAATGACAATTTAAGTTTTTGTTTAAACTGTATTACTTTTTGGTGTACAATAAAGTTTATTCTATTCTATTCTATTCTAATGACTGGGTTTCATGAATTAATACAGGGTTATTTGTAAAATACTAACAACCTTGCAAGACTGTATTACTAACATCATAAACAACAACTTTTGTTCTATGACTTTTTACAAAACACAATTCATTTACCAAAAACAAACCTTCAAGATTTTGGTGTACTATCTAACACATTTCAACTCTGTATTTTGCTATACCTACCTACGTCTGTATCACGTGACGCAAGCGCTTCAAGCAGCCCCGCCGCTCGATCCCCGTTCCTCTCCTCTATTGTATTATCGCTTGCTTCGCATAGACTTCGTAATATTTAGAACATTCAATAATTTTTAATGAAAATGTGATGAACGAAAATACGATAAATTTTTAGATTTCATAGAACAAAAGTTCTTGTTTATGATGTTCATAACATAGTCCTGAGAGGTTGCCAGTGTTTTATAAATAACCCTCTATATTGTCTATAACTATTTTAGGAATTATACATATTTTTGGATATTGGTCCCAAAACTAGGTAGAACTTATAATAATAATAATATTCCACAACTATCACACAGCACCGTCTAGTCCCAAGCTAAGCAGAGCTTGTGATAAGGGTACTAGACAACTGATAAACATACTTATATATTTCTAAATACATACATGTTATAGATAAATTACACCCAGACACAGAACAAATGATCGTGCTCATCACACAAACATTTGTCCTGGGTGGGAATCGAACCCACGACATCCGGCATAGCAGTCAGTGTCACTAACCACTAGACCAACAGGCCTGTCTAATTATATCTTGATTGCCGTATGTAAATAATAAAATGGAAAAAAATATGAATCAGTTAATTCATAAAACCCCAAGCGAACGCGCGTTCTTTCTCTCATTGTCTTTCTATAGTGTCTCTAATTACGGTATTTGAAAGATTAATAGACGTTTACGCGATAATGCAGTTAAATGATCTTATAATCCAGATTCATGTAAATCATTAGCATTTGGTATGTTACTAAACGTTAATCAAGTTTACATAACATAATCTGTTGTTTCTGTATGTAACAGAATTGGAATCATATGACATAATCATTAATTTGATTAAATTTATGTTAGTACTTACAGGCTTCTGTCACAAAATATTGTGCTTCTGTGCTTATTTTTTCACCTCCATGTTTAGCTTCCTCAGATCATGTTGGTTCCCTAGTGACATACCTGTAACTAGGTATCTTGGTATCGACAATAATCTAGGTACTTATTGATACTAAAAATTGAAGATTTGGTTTGTTTGTTTGAACGCACTAGTCACAGGAAAAACTGGTTCGATTTTTTTATCTCTCCTGATGGTAAGCGATGATGTGGCCGGCGATGGAGCACGCTATTGAAAAATTCTTTCAGTCTTGGATAGCCCATTTACCGAGGACGGCTGGGATACAATATAGATACACGCTACAACTAATAAGCGCGGAGCAGACGTGTTTGCAACCGCGGCGAAAAACTATATTTTAATAACAACATCCATTTTACTGTAAACCCGTTAAGAAACCACAAAAAGAGAACAATCAGTCTGTCTACTTGTCTAGCCATTTCTCAATTATGTCGCGGTCTGCGAGCGACTGCCTATCTGACCTCCCCGCCCCTAATTGAATTGTACGATACCACTCAGCAAGGCAAGACAGATTTTCTGTATTCTCAATATCTGTCTGTTATTACTAAAGCATGGACCAGATTGTTACAATTCAGCGTCCCAACAGAGGTGACCATACTAGTTTTAATCCGTGTAGACAGCAGATGTAATCCATGACCTTCAGTGCCCTTGCAACCCAAACACACAAACCCAGCTCCAAACAAGGTAATCTTGGTATACTGGATTGTAACCGTCTGGTTCATGCTTTAGCCACGGACTCTGCCACACCAACGGAACAAACAACTTTAAATACTTCGAGATCGTTCCTTTTTTATTTTATTCGAACCTTGGTTGAATACAAAATCTGCCTTCCTACCATGACCTTTCAACATCATTATAATTCTGATGCGAGAAAAGGACAGTGCTATTCGTCCTGTATAACGACTCCCCCCTCTCACATGGAAATTATAATGATTTTAAGACACCATACCATTGTTGGGCCAATTTTCCACATTCCATTTCTTACCCAGACAATTGTTCAAATACCCACAATAAAATTAAATACCAAACAATATCCTCGGCGACATAAAATCTCCCGGTCTTCCGGCGATCGTTTATTACACACCCTTGGAAAGTTTTAATAGTGATATAAAAGTCGTTTTAAAATAGTTTCCTACAGGCACTCTCCGAAGTTGTACCGTAAAAAAGTTCAGGTGAAATAAGAACGCCGCTTACTGAGAAACTTGGACGTCACCATTTCGAGATTTCTTTGTTGTGACCTCATAGTAGCGTAAATAAAGTAACTATTTTCACTTGGAACTGAAAATATTAGAGTGTTTTTTATAAGAAAGAAAACTTTACAGACTATTTTTATTTATAGCCTAAGCAAAGCATAAGCAGCCTTATAATGCTCCTCTGTCTCTGTTGGGACTCAGGCCTCCCCGCTAGGAGAGGGAATGGCCCGTAATCCACCATGCGGGCCCAGTGCGGGTTGGTGTCTAGAGCATGCCAGTTTCTTCACGATGTTTTACGTCACCGTTTTGAAAGCAGACTTTTTTATCATTTAACATTGCGATAATTTGTTGGTCTGCTCTTAGTCTAGCTCTTCTGTTACCATTGTATACCGGTTCTGCTCAGTACTTAAGTAAATGCCTTAATGCCTAATGCCTTTTGAATTTTCTTTGTCAATTTAATGCAAAATTAAATATTCAAATTCTTTTACAAAGAAAAACTATTAAAATGCTGAGTCAAAAAATTCCTCCTTCACTTTATGAGACAGTCTGTACACTTGACCTTTATCGTTAGAATTTTTATTTTTAGAGAACGCAATTTCTCCAGTTACCTAGAAAACTAAATTACTGCCTTCTAAATGAAATTTCTCACCCCGCATAAATCGGTTTTTCGTTACAAAAATATTCGCTTTCATTCCACCGGCAAATATTTTTGTAGGAAATTACTTCGGATCCTTTTCGTCTTCTGTTACCTATATCTACTTTACGTACTGTAGAAGTAACAAGGCCGGTAATAGGTTACCATACAGGATTTACAGGAACAACTTCCTCTATATCAATGAAACAATTTCCTGATTCAGTTCTGAGCCAAATTACCGTGTCACTTTGTACGTCATTCAGTGTCCTCACGTCCCACAGTCACGACTTATCCTCAGTTACGACATTAGCTTTCCTTAACTTTCTCTGCATGCATCTTATGATTTGATTTTAGGAGACTTCAAAATACGAATAATTATGTAACCATTCATTTCATAAATGTATTTTAACTTTAATGTTTTGTATTGTACCCATACTCGGCTCGTCATTCAATTTTCTCCTTGGGAAGTTCAAGCAAAAGGGAAAGTCGAATTTGGACACATTTTATTTTCATTAACACTTGATGCCAATTGATACTTCCTTAACTGAGTAAAAATGAATGTATATTACATTCAGGACACAATAAAAATTTAGGACTATCGTGTCGTTCAAATATTTAATGCAAATATTTGTATACTATACATAGTCGCGAGCCACGTTACCGTTATCTTGTTTACACTCTAGTAACCGTACTAGTAGTCATTTCAATTATCATAATAATGCAGCCCCATGTACGTGGAACCGGTTGTAAAATTATCGCAGTGTGTTATTAAAGCGGTATCTAATGTGTCGGGGGCGTCCGCTCCGCGTCGCGGGTCAACGCGCTCTGACTCATGTGCGTGCGGGCGTGGAGTACTGGAGCCATAGCGCATGCGCGAACACTCGGCATGTGCTCTTGCGCAGCATTTGGTGGAGTTTTTTAAACCGGTACTGTCGGTAGAACGCCCTATCATTTCTTACTGGGAATTAAATTATTGAGTCCACTTGTGCTTCGCTGGCTTCACTAACAACCGAGTATTGTCTGTTCCTTGTTATTTTTGTTTTGAAAGAATAGAATGCTATTCTCTGTTTTAATTTATTTCAATACAAGTCTTTATGTGTTTCCCATTTTCAAACGTCGTCTTTTAAAATACAACAGTCGTGAATAGCATTCATTAATATTCGTAAAGTTTGACAGGAATCAGTCGACCCGTTCCCAAGTCTATTTCAAACAGCTTCAAGTTCTCATGACGCGGTTTTCCTTTTGAAATTACAATAATTGAAGAAACAAAGAGGTGCGTAGGACGAATTTGTAGTGTTGTTTCGCTAAATCAAGGCCTGAATTTAATTAAACCACCGTCAAACCGAGAATGGACGGCGTGATGAATCCCTACGGAATATTTGATACTCATGGGCGGAAGCCTCGAGCACAATCATTGTGATCTATAAGTGCTTTTCTACATATATATAATGTATGCAGGTTTATGTGAATAATTGCCTATTGCTGTTTCGTATGACATAGCAATGAAATTGAATTACGAGGTACTTACATGTTGCAAAACGATTTGGTAACTATTCAATGAAATAATGGTGTACCTGATTGGTTTATATGTGTTGTGTAACTAGTAATTACTGAGACAACTGCACATTAGTTTGTGTAGCTTTTAAACAAGTTAAAGTCACATTTTAAAAAATGGTTTGCCATATTGGATTTATGTTAGGTTTTTTTTAACTAGTCCGCCATCTTGGATTTAGAATGACGTTACTTACCTAAGCCTGCATTGTCATTAAATCATAACATGTCTGCAAAATTTACATATGATTCGATATTTACAATTTTACGCTGAAAAAAATAACTTACAATTACAAAAATAGCTAAGGATTTTGTAAATCGCATCTTATATCAAGTCACAAACTGTATGATTTACTATTAGCAAGGCATCAAAGAAATACATATTACGTAAAATTATCACATAATTATGATGGCTGGCTCGGATGTGTGTAACTTTTAATTAAAATACATATTTATTTATTTAAACTTCATGTACAGTAGTGGTACATAGGCGGACTTAATGCAACAAGGCATTCTCTCCCAGTCAACCTTTGGGTCAACATATATGATTTTGTAAATCGCATCTTACGAGTATATCAAGTCAATCATTAGCAGCAGAGAAAATTATAAATACGATGTCCACTATCTACATTAGCATATAATCATTATTCATAGGTATTCACATTCACAATTTATGTTCCTCTTTTTTAGAATAATGTTCTGTACATTACAAGATGTGGGAAAACCATAAAAGATACAATAAAATATACTTATACATAAGTAATCTTAGGGACATTTTACTGCAGTATTTTCCCTATTTAAATAAGGAAAATATATTGACGTCAACAAAACTTTTTATAGCCGATACTGCCGTCAATTTTTTTGTCGTGTTCTTGTCGAGAACAGATTTCCACGTGATGATGGTTTCAAACGAAGTAATTATTGAATAGACATATAAATGCCCAATTAGTTTTCATGAGCAAATAGTGTGTTTAGTGGTCAAATTAGAACCTTATCAATAATGAATAAAAATTGTGTGGTCAACAATATTTGTTTTATTTTTTATTATTTTTTTAAATATTGACCTTAAAAAGATCGCAAATAGTAATAATTTCTCAAATCAGGTTGAAATTAATCAAGTTAGAAATCTTTAAAATGTGATCAGGAAGAGAAAATTGTCAAGTAACAGAAAAAAGATGCACAACAATCTGAAATGTGACGTCATCGCCAATAAGTTTCGTGCCTAGAAAAGAGATAGCGAGATATTTCCACTACTCACCCACTCTCGTTTATATAATAAATTTTATTGTACCTACATCAATTAGATGGATCTTAAGAAATAAAAAATAATTGTACAAAAATAAACAGGAAACTACCTAATTACAATACTTACAGGAAAATACTTAAACGCCTATGTACTCGTAACATTGAATGACATTGATGTTTGTTATTGTTTTAATGTATGTTATTGTTTTAATTTTTTGTCAATTTATGTAATTAGTTTTGTAATTTTATTGTGCTTTTGTATATTGTCTGTTCATTTTCTGTGTTGCATGAAATAAATGTTCTATCTAATCGTAAAACTTAAATACAAAGAGATACATTTGCGCCTTTAAATCACGGTTTTGACACTACGATTGTGAATAATAAATAAATAAAACAAAAAACAATTATAAAAGCGAAATTAGTAAATGACAACAGGATGATCTTCTTTGTTCTCTTCTGTTCCCATTATTTGGGGTCGGGTCTCCTCACTGATCAGCGCCAGTATATTCTGACCTGGGTTGTCGGCTTTGGCAAGTAGGCTAGCTTGAGGTCTCTCTAGGCTCTAGACCACCAGGTCAATGGTGTTGGGCGACCTTTGACTTTCTTGATGATGATGAAAGAAATAAATAAACCGAAATCAATCATCATCAATCTATTTCCTGATAGCTACAACTTAGGGGTCTTTAAGTCAAGAGTGAATAGGCTACTTCTAAGCAAGCGTGCTCTATCGTCGACCACATCATCGCTTACCATCAGATGAGATGGTGGTCAAACGCGAGCCTATCAAATAATAAAAAAAAACAATCCGTGTTCACATATATACCTACTGGAACAACAAATAAACAAGCAGTGTTTGTTGAACGAGCGTTAGTTGATGAGTATGCGATCGCGATGCTTGTTACAACACGCCGCGCATTTCGACCCAATACGATTGCTAGGGCTGATCCGCACGAGAATATCTGCATTTCGGTAAATCTAGGATAGAACTTATGGTTCTCGATACACAATTTTGCGTTGTAGAGCTTTTTATTTGATCAGATGATACAGAAATGTAGCTAGAACATTTTTGTTCCTTCTGATTTTAGGAAGCTGATTCACATAAATAGAGATACTTTTACTGTAATTACTGAAAATAAATTTAAGTCTTTCGTAGAGGTCAGTACTAAGGCTGATCCTGGACGAGAATCGATGCGATTGGATAATTATATCTTTGCTAATAATGATATCGTTGTTGCTATAGAATTCTGTTTAGCAGAGTATGATTACAAATGGATCAGTGTGGTAATAAAAATGTTACGCCGACTTATAATGAATTGGAATGATGATGAAGTAACTTAAATTGTTTTGAATGAAATTTGGTCCAATCCAAGAGACGCGAGACTAGTGGAAAAAATAGGTAAGTTTAAAGAAAAACCAAGAATTGTAAAGGAATATCTGGAAGGAAGCGAAGACGAAAATCAACATAAACGTTAGGGTAAATAGACCAAAGGATCCTCAAATTAACCTTTGCTTATGGATATTTTTCTAAGGCCGGTATCTAGCTTTGCAGGAATACTAACCCGACCCCAAACTGTCCAATTTACTTCTGTATTCTGTGCTATGTAATTTTTTTTCTTGAGATTTCTTCAACTGACTTCTGCTCTGGGTGGAACAAGAGTATCAAACTTTTACCAACTAAAACCCACAAGAGTTTTTTCAGTTGCCGCATGCGATCCAGGGCCAAGGTGCGCCTCAAGATGTCAGTAAACCGTAGGGGCCCAGCAGGGTCGAAGTGTACTGGGGCCAAGGGTCTGCTTCTGAAAGGTAGGAACAGGGTGGGTTTTTAGTCGGTAAAAGTCTGACACACTTTCTCGCTCCGCCTAAGAGCGGGAGATGTCATTAGATGATTTTCCCACCAAAAAAAAGGGCTACGGTAACTCTTTCGAACAATCCCCCAATTTCACCCAATGCCGTGACAACTACATGGAAAAAAGAATGTTCACGCATTTCCATTTATACAGTTGTTTCAACGGTTTCACCTAGATATTTCACCGTATGCAGCATTCCCGTTGATCCGGGACATGTCCGACACCAATAACAGTGTTCCAACGTTTTTGCATTGCCACGCTGAACGCTAAAATGTACGGGTAGAAAATATTTGAAATTCACAACTGCATTCTGGTATGTTCCATTTCCAACCTGTAATGGATTAAACTTTGGATATTGGTTGGCGCTCGATTTGTGGATACGTGAACGGAACTCACACAAAAGGGTTTGTTTATGAGTAAACTGAAAGTTTTTTTTTTTAAGGTGTGAAACCATCAAATGACTTCTCCAGGCAGCTCTAGGGTGGAGCTTGAGAGAGAGCGTGTCCTTGTCCCTTCATTCACCCTTTGCGACCAAATGTTTCAAAGTCGCATTACTGCTTCGCAGGAGTACCACTTTCCAGTCCCTCTCGCACCGGACCATGGCCTAAACTAAGACCTGACGCGAGAGATTGCCACCGTCGGTTGCCTCCTCGAAGACACGGTGGTCTGCCCAGCTCGGGTAGACTCACCATTATGCTCCACCGTGTCCTCTGTGCAATCTGCGTAATGGTGACATCCGGGCGTTTCTTTCTCCTAAATCCGAAATAGGAACTTTCCGAAATGGCCATGATCGGTGAGGGCGTCACGTGTAAAGTGAGGACCAGCGTCAGGTATAAAGTGGACCTCACTTTACACCTGAAGCCCACTCACCCACTCTTCAAAGAAGAGGACTTACCGCCGCCCAACCAAAGTGTAAGATAGATTGGCGTTTTCCATATTTATTATATCGGATCCAATGATACGATAAACCACCACAGGCGCAGCTCTGCGGGTTTTCAGCTTCCTTTCGCGTTTTTGCTTTCCTCGGGCTATACCGATTGCTGAACTCAGGCTGCCTTCTTTTACTAAATCTACACATGAACATATTCCAATTCAATTCTACCGCTTTATCTGTCTTCAAGAATTATTGTGCTACTTTGAATTAATCTCCTCTAGTTTCAAGACTCCAACAAGCAATCTGAAACAATAATTAGTTCCTCACATCAATTACGTTCACGTATACATTACGTTCAACCAACCCACGTCACCTGAAACCGGTATATTTTTCCCAAATAATTGACAAGTGAACGAGGGTACAATACAGATGTATTGCCGAAGCTTGCCGAAGTCTTCCGAGGCTTGCCGAAGTAGGCCCGTTCAGGAATATTGACGGGTAAAGTCGCTGGGTTCAGAATCAGATAGTAATGCATTATGGGGGGTGTGCTGAGGGGGGGGGGATACGCTAAGGCTGTAAAGTTGGCTTTTGTTCTCTAGGAAATAAGTATTTTTAGGGTCTCTCTGGAGTGATCATTTTAGTCAGGTACTCATAGAGCAGAGAGATCTTGCTTTAGTAAAAGGACGATGCTGCTGTCTTTCCCCAATTTTTTTCTTTTGGTTGGAAAATTCGTCCAATGACAACCCCCGCTCTTGGGCGGAGCGGGAGATAGTGTTTTCCCTGAGGTGGTGGTGATAATATCTTTATCTACCACTAGCTTCTGCCAGCTGCTTCGCACACGTGGCAGTAGGCTTCTCCATAAACTTTGGACCCCCCGTTTCATCTCCTTAAATGGTGAATTTTGGAAAATCTTCTCGTGCTCGCTTCCGTCATAAATGGAAACCTGACGTTCCTAGTCCCAGTAGTTTCGGCTGTGCTTTGTGTCAGTCAGTCAGTTTTACCTTTTATTTATAATATAAATTAAACTTCAAGATGTTATAGACCCTATAGAAATTGCGTTCAATATCATTGTGGTCGTTTTCAAACTGTACTTCCAGTATATAAAGCGACCTAGGACTAATTCAGATTATAGTCTTTTTAGTCAGCTCAAAAGACTATATAACAGTTAAAATTTTAATTAATACCACCACATTAGGTAAAACGGAATAGGCCCATGATTTGGTTCAAGTCTTTGACCGTAATAGTATAACACCCTGCGCACATCCTAACTAATATTATAAATGTGAAAGTGTGGATGTTTGGATGTTTGTTACTTAATCACGCAAAAACGGCTGAACGGATTTGGATGAAATTTGGTATGCATATAGCCTTTAACATAGAAAAGAACATAGGCAACCTTTTATCCCGATTCCTTAAGTACCTAATGCCACGCGGGCGAAGCCGCGGGCAAAAGCTATTAGGATATAATTACAGTAATTAGAAAGGCCGGATTAGCTTCACTTTTAATATGATATACACGATACGACACCAACTGATTCTAATTAAGAGATAATAAATTCGCTAGTCTACCGCTGCTATTAGTTGCACCCTATGCTAACTACCTTCTGCCAGTGGGTCTGCCCGCGTGATAATAGAATATTAATAGATATCTTTTTTTTTTCTAGGTCCGCATCCCGCTCTTAGGCGAAGCGGGAGGGTGTCTCAGACTTTTACTTACTGAAAAACCCACTCTTGTTTCTCGTTTAGTTTTCCTTTCAGAAGCAGACCCTTGGCCCCAGTAGTCTTCGACCTTGCTGGGCTCCTGCGGTTTCTTGAGGCACGCGTGGAACACTACGCGCTGTCGACGACTTGAGCTCGGTCTGGACGGTTACCGGACGTTCGAACGGCGAGCTACCCATTGTTCGCCGTCCGCAAGCCCGTGCCTACGGTGGCTGAAAATCAGGATCGGGATCCCGGCGGCAGGGGCATGAACGCCGTTCCATCGCGCGTGCACGTGCGGCCTCCTCCTTTGCTGGCATTACTGCTTCGCAGAATAAGGCGACCGCCTGCCACTCCTCACTTCGGACCATGTCCTGTACTAACGCCCGGCGCGAGAGGTCGATGCCACCGACCTCTGCCGTATGCTTCACCGTGTCCTTCGGGCGGTCCACACAGTGGTGGCACCCGGGCATTACTTCCGCACGAATTCGGTGCAGGAATTTCCCGAACTGAACATGTCCGGAGAGAACCTGCGTCATGTGAAAATTGAGGACGCCGTGAGGTCTTTCCAGCCGCGCTGGTTTAATTAGTATTTGTTGTCATAGCAGCAACACAAATACATCATCAGTGAAAATTTTTACTGTCGTGTCTAACTATCACGGTTCATGAGATACTGCCTAGTGACAGACGAACACACAGAGGGACGGACAGCGGAGCCTTTGTAATAGGGTCCCTTTGGGTAAGAAACCCTAAAAACGATAAGCTGGCAGGATAAACCTTAATGCTACCTGTGCGCACCAAAAATAATTGGGAGCAGAAAGGAGGATTAAAATAACATTAAGGAGAAAGCTTTGTGGTGTTAAGAGGACCCTACCCCACTCGCCTATCGTCAACATCGAGCATGGTTTAAATGCTTGTTGCTTCATCTAAAGCAGTACAACGCGATGTTTGATGACGAGGCCACGCGAAAAAAGAGAGATAACGCCTGAAAACTCTGTTGGCATTCGGTTCCGTGATTTACTCGAATGACCACAATTTTTTTATAAACAAGAAAAATTGTGGTCATTCAGAATGTCAATGTGCGATGTGCATTTGTGCAAGACTTCTATAGATGTACTTTTTAATTTTTTTTACATAAGTACATTATGGTGGGTCAAAGTTCACGTAAAATAGCAGATTTTCAGAGGTCTTTACTGGATTAGTTATACACAAATTTATGTTTTCACAAGGTATCTGTGTATCCGAAATATCTGGAGAAAGATGTGTAATTCACTTTTACACATAGGCCTACATGGGCACTTATAAAACGTCAGAAGCTAGTGCACGGTTCCAAATTAGTCGTTCCCTATGGAGAAAAACCGGCAAGAAACTCCAGGGTTACCTACTCTTTTAAAAAAAGTGGTTGATGTTACAATATGTTAAATAAATAATATGTTGTTTGGCCGCTCTTAACGTACAATGTTGGTACTATATACATATATGTAAGGACTTGTAATTGGATTGCTGTTGTCTTTGATTGTTTTTATTTTAATCAGTTTTTTTTATAAACCAAGCTGTAATAAATAATTAGGTATATTCCTTAGTCTGGACATCACCATCAAGAAAAGCCATATAATATACTATTAAACATAGGTAGAACTAGTATCCAACAAAATATGATTTTCAGCCGAAACAGTAACCGAATGATCGGCTCCTCTTTCAGTTTTGGCCGTAACCAAAACCGGAACTGACGTAACAGAATAAATGTTACAACTTAAAAATAATGCTTCGATATTTAACCGACTTCGAAAAGGAGGAGGTCTATGTTCGGCTGAATGTATGTTTTTTTTTATGTATGTTCACCGATAACTCAGTCTATTGTGGACCGATTTTGAAAATTATTTTTTTTATTGAAAGTTTATGATTCCAAGTTGGTTATGATCTAATCATGAACTTCGAAGATATGGAACAGAACTCCTCATAGGATCACAGCAGAATTGTCGTAACAAGGTTAAAGTTTGTACTTTTCAGTGTTTTTTTTATGCTTCATTTTATAGTTTACTAGATTCAGTTAGCGGCTTTGCGCGCATGTAAGTAGAAAAACAATCCAAAAATCAAATCTCTTTATAATATTAGTTTATATAACCGTGACAAGTGGAGACGCATCGCGGGAGCCTCACACGCAAATGAAAATGCAATATCGTAAACCACGATCACTCTGTCAAGAGTGAACGATTACGGTTATATAGACTCTCGTCAAATACTAAATAATTTATGAATTAACGATTACACACATACTACGAGACAAAGTTTTTAGGCCTATATCGCAACTTGTTCTTCTTGCCTTTTCCCTTATTACTTGGGGTCGGGGCAACACTTTTTTTTATTCCATCCTGTTCTATCACCCGTCAGCTTAAAAAGGTTAGTTTTGTTCAATTCGAATATAGAACGAAAACACTTGGATCGCGTCGGTATCTAATAATTACGCAATCACATCAACATAATCCTTAGGGGGGCATCCTGTTTATGGAAACTGGTGATGCCACGATGATGTCATTTTATAGGCTTTACTTGAACCTAACCTAACCTGAAATAGTATCTAAGTCTGCTTACGTCACCGCTGAGGGAGGGTAGTTAGTCTATACAAGTTTTTCCAATAAACAAACATAAAAATGTTTTCTATTCAAGCGTTTCGAGGGCGCCCTCAACGTAAATGACGTCACCTTGCAGACAGAATCGATAGGAACAAGCTCTCTAACAAAAATTTAAACTTACCAACTTGTTACGAATTTTAATATAAACGAGCGAAGTTCAGATGAGGCTATCTAATAAATAACGTTTAATGAATCAACGGGGATCGTCGGCAGTTCGCGAATGTCTTAGGACAAAATTGAAAATACCTTAGAGTAACGTAATACTCGGAACAACGGAATAAATAAGTTTTTATATGATCCTACTAAAGTCTGAGACTTTTATTTGCGAGATAAATAGAAATGGAAATTAAGTTGGTAGGCTGGCGATAAAGTCAGGTATTTATGAACAGGCTGAAAATATAAATAGGTATTATCAAATGCCAGCAATGAGTAATTTTGCGGGATTGTTCGAAAAAGTTACCGTGGCCCTGGAATGTAAAGGCCAACTGAAGGGACACAGGTGGGTTTTAGTTCATAAAAGTTACTCAATCTAGTTCCATTTAGAGCAGGATGAGTTATTTGATGATTTCCTACTCAAAAAAGACAGCTCAGATATTTCTGTTAATAAAAATCAATTTAGGCAATAAAGCCTCTATATTGTCATTACCACATAACAAGCCTCGCAATTTTCCAATTTTACCTTACCGAAATGACAACCAAAACAAACCATTAAAGCTAAATTCAATATCCCGTAATCGTTATACACTCATAAATCGAAGCCCTCCAATCGATACAAAAAAGTACTAAAACAGCTTTTAACTGTCCAAGTTGAGATAACCTTCTGAAACAAAAGTGTAACGCCGATAAGGGTACGCTGTAAAACGATACACAAATAAAACGAGGGTAGTTCGAGATAGAAGTAACAAATGGTGACAGTTGCACTAAATTTAATTCACAATGGCTGCTTCATTGGCTTCTAGAATGATATTTGAAATCGCTTTTAGCACTTAATCTTGGACTCCAATTCAGAGTGGTCGCCGTGTGGTAACGGCCCCGACTTACGACTTAAAGGTTGCGGGTTCAAACCTAGCCCGGCGCATTACTTAATGTAATTTAATTCATCATCAGTGCTCTCAAAACGGTGAAGGAAAACATCGTGAGGAAAGCGCATGTCCTAGAACCAAAAATTCTTCAAAGACATGTGACTTTCAACAATCCGCACTGGGCCCGCGTGGTGGATTACGGCCCATTCCCTCTCCTAGAGAGGAGCCCTGAGTCCCAGCAGTGGGCACATAAAAGACTGACTATGCCTATGCTATGCTATTCAGATATTCATCTTATCAGCTTGTAGAGAGAAGTTTTTTTTGGCATCAGATGATGGAGTGCCTTCACAAAAATAATAGGCCAACCAGCAAATTTCGAAAAACATACAGTACTTATAAATGAAAAGTCTAATGGGATTTCTTCACAAAAATAGTAGGCCGACCAGCCAATTATTTTTCGGAAAACATGCGGCACTTGTGTATTAAAAATGTAGAAGCTTGTTTTCACATAGCAACCGGCTCCCTGTTCATCTCTTGCTAAGGAAAAAAATAACTTACAATTGAATATCTAAGGGGATGTAAGAACTTGAACAAAAGCCTTCCTATGTAAATTAGAACGGGGATCCTCGTAGGCCTTATGAATCCAATTCGGAAGGCCGTTGTAAGTTTTACTAAGTTTAAGAACCAAGTTATGCAGTGTATCAACTATATATAAGATTTTTTTTTATTATGGACAGGCTCACGTTTGACCACTATCTTACCTGATGGAAAGCGATCATGTGGCCGACGATGGAGCACGTTTGCCTAGAAGCAACCTATTCAATCTTGACTTAAAGACCCCGTAGATTATAGCTATCAGGAAACGCAGACTCCGGTATCGAGTTCTACTCTTAGCTGTACGCATAATGAATGCGTTACCAGAACGTGCTGTGTATGTCGCAGCCATCTGGTCAAATTAGCTATCCAATTGGACGCCTAGGGCGTTAGTTAGCCGCCGGCATCCAATTGGATTCCTAGGCCGATAGTTTTTTCAACTAAAATCACTCAACGTTTAACAGCTTGGCGTAATGAAAGTTAGCCCTTTCGAAATGACTGATCAAGACTCAGCCAAGTGATTCAAATTTAGTTCCGCTATTTATTGATTTAATAATATTTCACTACTACTTGGTGGACACTATTACTAAAAAAAGTAGTTTTATGTAATTTATAAACTCATGTTTACCCTAGTAAACTAAATGACTACACAACGTTCAGCCATCTGGTTAAACGTTGCGGTCAACAATATGGCTAGTTGTTCTTCAGCCATTTCATTGGATGCCGGCGTTTAACGAACGCCCTAGGCGTTCAATTGGATGACTAATTTAACCAGATGGCTGCGACATGTACATATGGATGGGATGTCTTTTACGGAATATCTTTGAATAAAATCATGATATTGAATTTTTTTTATTTCTTGTAGTAAATGCCCACCAATTCCTAAACAGATTAAGATTTTTCCAAACATACACAGATTATAATAATAATAATAATCCTTTATTTTCAGACAACTAACTTGCCCATAGATAAAATACACAAATAAATTTTACAAAATAATAAACTAATACATATTATTATAAAAGAGCCTTTGACTTATCATTAAACTAAATTATTATTGCACACGAAGTGACGGCGTCGTGTTCCGCTGCGCCGGATTATGCATAATGTTTCCATTGACAAGGCACTCTGTCATGATTTTAATATCCTTAAACATTTATAACAGAATTGCTTGAATCGAAAAAGTATGGGATCCCCGAAATAATTATTTTCGCGTACCTAAATAGGATTGACCTTTTCCAAGCCGCCTCAATTTTCTCGTATCAATCAAGAAAACAAGATCAACTTTCGTCGTATCAGCAAATTAATCAAAACACCTAGTTTCTTGTGAAGACCAAGAATAAATGGAATGAAAATAGTACGAAGATAAGTTGGGTTCCTAATTGCAATCTGAAGATACGAACAAAAAGGGATCTGCTGAGAACAGCACAGGAATCAACGTAGATTGTTGAGCGAGGAAATAGGTCGGACCACAGACTACTAAAAACAGTGATGAAGAGTCTTTATTCAACAACCGTAGATCTTACCGCATTCGAGATCCTTATTTCTCCTTTAAATTTGGAATGAAGCGTTGTTTCATATGTGTGCGTTGAGGTGTACCTATCATCTGTATGTCTGCGATGCAATCAGTGTTTGTAACGAAGAAGTAGGTTAGAAGGCTTAACTCGGCCCAAATGAACCCTCTTGCTTCATATTGTTTCTACTTAATGGTGTGAGTTTTAAGGGAAGGAAGTTTTGTTTACACCTTTGGGACTGGAGACGATGTTTCTTTTTAAGATAAAAAAATTAAAGTTTTTTTCTTTTTTTTTTTTGCTTGGGTCCTTTAAGCCATGTCGTCGTATGAATAGTTCATTAGTTCCATTAGAATGTGGATGACCAATATTTTTGCAGTATTTAGCAGCAAATGTATCAAGTCAATCTTCTCGGTAAACTTCGCTGAACCCCAAAACTACAATTAAATTCTCGGCTCCATTTAACCGAGACCGCGCCTGTTTCAATGATTCCACATATTGTCCAGTTGTGCAAACACTTGAGATACAACTACACCAATTTTACATCACAATATCCAAGAAAATTCTAGATAGATTCCACCAGAATTGGCATAAAGAAGCCCGGGCGTGCGAAGGATGAAAGGAGGTTTTTGCCCAGGAGTGGGACAGAACAGGCCAAAAAAAATACATATATAATCAAGAATTAATTTTCGAATAATTAAAACAGCCACTGAACCTTACTCGAAGAAATTCCGCCAAAAACTGCCAAAAAATGTAAAGATGGGTCTACGCTAGAGGAGCTGAGCACGAGCCTAGCTCATATTCGTGTATAACCTATTCGCGATAAGAATAGACATTTAAATGTATGTTCAACGGATTTCAACTTCTGTTTCGTAGACATAAGGATGGTATTAAAAGCAAAAAACTGGTTACAATACCAATTATTTATCTACTGTTAATTATTTACAGTTATTTACTGCAGCCGCCATTTGTCATGCCACCAACGTAATAAAAGTTAAAATCGGTTGAACGGACAGTAATAAAAGGTTTTCATAAATTTCTAATGTTATTTTGAACAGAGTATAGTGCGGATCGACTCTAGAGGAGCCGAGCACGAGCGACACTACACGAATTTGAGCTCGGCTTGTGCTCCGACTCCTAGTGTATACACCCACCTTAAGTATTTAGTCGTGTCTCTTGTTGTTGCCGGATCGAAATACCGATTAATTTTCTCTAACATCTCTTTCTTTAACCTTTCAGCAGTAAACGTTTCACTAACACACGTAGGAGTTTTATCTTAGAACAAAGAAAAACGTTTCCTCTCAAGTCTCAAAGGTCAGGTAGCCCACATGTTTTTATCAAAACAAAAAGTAAATAAGTTCCTAGTAGGCACTTTGAGTTCTCTAAAAGTTTATCGTTGTTCTTATGTCCGTTGATATTAAAGTAAATAGAACCAGACTTTTGCATTACAAAGTTATGGGGGGTCAATCGTCTTAGGAGTGTCAAAAGTTTGATATGGGTACTTAGAACTTCCGTCAGTTTATCTCTATTGAACGAGAAAATAACTAAAAACTAAAAATTTTATTTTTTTAAGGCCGTATAATTGTAAAACAACTTCCTAAGTAAGATAAGCCTACTTTGTATTTTGGCTGCTAAAGGAAGCAATTTTTAGGGTTCCGTAGTCAACTAGGAACCCTTATAGTTTCGCCATGTCTGTCTGTCCGTCCTCGCTTAATCTCTGTGACCGTTAGCACTAGAAAGCTGAAATTTGGTACCAATATGTATATCAATCACGCCGACAAAGTGGTAAAATAAAAATTGGAAAAAAATGTTTTATTAGGGTAGCCCCCCTATATGTAAAGTGGGAAGTGATTTTTTTTTTAATTTCCACCCTAACGTGTGATATATCGTTGGATAGGTATTTAAAAATGAATAGGGGTTTACTAAAATCATTTTTTGATAATGTCAATAATTTCGGAAATAATCGCTCCAAAAGTAAAAAACAATGTGTCCCCCCCCCTCTAACTTTTGAACCATAAGTTTAGAAAATATGAAAAAAATCTGAGAAGTAGAACTTTATAAGGACTTTCTAGGAAAATTATTTTGAACTTGATGGAAAGAACAGTTTTTGTACAAAAAAGACAAAAGGGTTCTACAAAATAATTTCTGGACTAAGTTTGTAGTATAATCGTAGCAAGCATTTTTTTAAACTCATAAGTGGGTACACTTTATTGTGACGGACGGGAAACTACGGAACCCTACACTGAGCGTGGCCCGACACGCTCTTGGCCGGTTTTTTTTTGTTGATGTTTAACTTCATCAAATGACTTCTGCTGCTCTACGGAACGAGAGGTCGTCTCAGACATTTACTGACAAAAACCCACTTCCACATTTCTTCATTTGCCCTTAGCGTCTTATAGCCATGGTAACTCTTTATAACATTACATGCCTGCACTGCCAACCCTCACTAGGCCCGCGTGGTGGATGACTGACCATTTCCTCTCCTAGGCAGGAGGCCTGAGTCCTAACAGTGAGAACATTAAAAATGCTGTTGATGATGGTGATGCCTCCATATGCATGTACTTCATTTTGCACCTGCAGCAGTTTCAAAGACGCATGGGCATCTGACAGCCGCCCGAAACAGTGAATTTCACTTCCCACAAAAATTAGGTCCTATGTCAATTGCGACTAAACTTAAACTTTTATCTGGCATTCGCTAACAGTCTCCAAAATCCAGAATATATAATATTATACGCTACACTAAAACAATAAGGCAGACTAACTTTGTAGCCGACTCGCCGCAGCTGAATATTTTTTACAAAGCCCGCTGTTAATTTGGGTGCGACACGTTAGGGGTTAAAACAAATACAATCTGCCCACGATTCTCACCGGCCTACCCCTAATTATATTTTACATTTCACGCCCCAGTTCAGAAGTAGGCTCTAAACTGTCCGGAAAATTTAATTTGTTAACCTCAGGTTTTGTATTGTTCCTTTATAAATTGGTGTCGGACTGACGTGCGGCCGCGCCCGCTTTGTCGTAGAGTCTAGTTTAGAAACTCGTTGTACTACATTTTCGACGTTCTGTTCCTGTATGTATTGTACAGGTTCTTATTTTTAAAAGACGTCGAAAAGGAGTAGGGTCTATGTTCGGCTGAATGTATGTTTTTTTTTTTAATGTATGTTCACCGATATCTCGGTCAATTGTGGACCGATTTTGAAAATTCTTTTTTTGATTGAAAGGGCATACTTACTAGTTAGTCCATTTGAAATATTGTTATGATCTGATCATGAACTTCGAAGATATGGGACAGAACTCCTCATAGGATCACAGCAGAACTGTCGTAACAAGTAATATTGCTTTGTTTATACGTGTAGTCGATGACTGGCTGAAGGAAATGGGGGAGGGGATGTATCGGACTGATCTGATGATGAAGCCACAATTTGATATCAAAAATTTTGTGTCTACTCCAAGTCCTAAATTCTTGCCCGAACAAAAATATCTTTAGACAACACTGCTAACTTTAAACGCTCGCCGTTTTGAAACGAACGTAACATATGAATTGAATATGGCCATTATAATAGAAAAAAAAATACGTAGTTGGATAGAATTTTTTCATATTCTTATTTTTTTGAAAAAACTGCGTTTTGTTCATTCACTGGGGTGTGTTCACTCACTGGAGCACCTACCCTAGATACCGAGAACTCCGTTTAACAGAGGCGTTAATGCTTGCTTATGATTGTGTTTCATTAAAAATCATAACATTTTCATTTTTAATAACCAGGTCATAACGTGATGCTGCACAAATCATAATTTTCAGTAGTATTTAAATTTTTAGTTTCCGAAATAAATGTGAAAATCCCTACTTATGCCCCAAAGGCAATCATACTTACCGAAATACAAATTACCCATTCCGATACCCCAAGAGAAATGAGAATATCTAATTGCAAATTCAACGTATCCATAAATATGCCTCGGAATATTCCGAAACCAATCAGATGGTTCAATCAGTCAGTCAAATGGGAGTCTAAACATATTTAGTCGGTGGTAACTAGCAGTCTAGATCGTTCGTGTTTATCCTTTGATGACCAGTCGGATGGAAACCTTCCTTCAATGGTCCATCTGTAGGGAATAGACTCGAGTACACTACCAGTTTGAACACCGAACACGCTTTGCTCTAGACTATTGATGCTAGGTTGTTTCCCATCTTTGGGATTGAGAAGACAGATATTTGATGGCAGAGATTCATCTACAATCCCTTGTGTTTATACTCTGTTCAAAATACCATTAGAAATTTATGAAAACCTTTTGTTACATTCCGTTCAACCGACTAAGACGTTGGTAGCCCGCCTTTGGTCATGACAAACGGCGGCTGCAGTAAATAGTTGGCATTGTAACCACTTTTCTGCTTTTAATGCCATCCTTATTACATTACCTAAATAGAATTTAAAAACGGTTGAACAGGGGCCTAAGTCTGCTATTTTTATAAACTCGTCATTCCAACACGATCCCATTGTCATTTTGCTAAAAGTTTGTAATCTGCTAATTCATAATGATCGATCATTGATCGGTCAATGGTCTTGTAATAGAATTATGGTAGAATGATAATTTCGAGCATATTAAAACCAATAACTGCACAATAACGTTCTAATGGTAAAACACTGATCAAATAAACTGCCAAAGTTTTAGCAGATTACCGCAAACTTCAAATATTCATTTGTCAATATGTACGAGATTACCATTCTATGTCACTTCTTTCAATGGAGTGTCAGTGGTTGACCATTGGAAAGTTATAATGACGCCATTATATTAGTAGATTACCAAACTTGTCAAAATCGACAATTATGACATCATTTTTCAATTGTGACACTATTGTAATAGCAGACTAAATTTCTAATCTTAACGTGAATAGGGTGTAAATGATTCAAAAATTATATATCAATAAATTGATCTTTTCCTACCATCAAGATTGCATTGTTATTGGAGCAAAACTATCACAGTTTCACAATCGTGTAGCGTATCGACACAATGCAATGATGTCGTTTTACACCTTGGTGACTTACTAGGAAGAGAAAAGTTCTTTCAACCGAATTCCGATCGCAGTGGCCAATTTTAACAGTGATGAACCAAGTACGCAGGAGATTAGTGCACAAACACAGGTGTACTCTCAGTTCTATTAGGTATTAAACGAGCGACAATCTGACACGACTGGAAACAGATTAGGCGCTGAACCAACGCCTTTAGTGCTTTGTGAGGTACAAGGGTATCATAGCAAAAACTTGCAAACTTGCAAACCCCAGGTAGATCTGAGTGATCTACCTGGGGTTTGCAAGTTGGTGCTATCAGTCGCGCTTACTCTTGTCACCACCAGACCAACGAGGCAATGAGGAAGATGATACTATCTGAAACAAAATTTATTGTGTGAGCGGCAGGGACTCAAACTGTAACCGTAATAAAGTGTTTTAACACTGTTTTTTAAAACAGTTTTAACAGAAAAACACTTTTAAATGTAACAGATACAATAATGTTACCGAATGAAACTGTAACCTTTTATATGTGTTATGGAGTGCTACCGAATCAAACTGTAACCTGTTTATATGTGTTAATATGTGTAACTGAAATAATCAGTTTTAGTATAGCTATGTAAATTGTAATCAGTTTTAGTATAGCTATGTAAATTGTAACAACGCTGCGCTTACCTGTTACACTTATTAACACTGTTAACACTTTTATATCTGTTACAGATATGTTAGGGTTACACTTTTGTAAGTGTTTTGGGTTAACACATTGAAAACACATTAATAAGTGTTACATATTTGATTCTGTTACCAATTCAACATGTAACACTTATAATTATGTAACCATTATGAAGGTGTTTTTAAGTCCCTGGTGAGCGGTATGAACTATGATTATAATGAAGCTACAACTACATTAGACTGAAGCACACGTGGACCACGCCTGATTTGTACGTACAACAGCGTCGGGTGTCGTCCCGTGACGTGGATCTAGTGTAGCTCTACAAGTCTAGTTTCCATATGAAATGTATGGAGACCGACGCGCCCAGTGTGCGCAGTATATTTCTACCTTGATAACAACATTTATTTTGATCAATTCATAATGCTTTCTTGCGATGCTTGTGTTCTTGCTTGCATATCATTTCTGCTCTGTTAATACTTTAAAAAGCAAATGATTTTGTTAGAAAATGCAAGTGTTCTTACCTAAACCGAACTACCGAAACTCCTGAACTTCCCTGTTACCACAAAACAGGCTTAAAGGAAGATATTATTGTACACACGGTTACAATACTCTCATTAATAATGTCACGTGTTGAAACTCTGAAGATTTCGTAAAACCGCTACCTGTTTCTATATACTTGTTAAAATAAATTGTTTAAACCTTGGAAATAAGAGCTTGCGTACGACAATTGTGTCGGTCTTGCGAAGTTGTTCAAGTTTTGTGAATATAAAATGATGAACATTCTGAACAGGTATTTAAAATTTGATTCTTCTAACAACAAACTTCGAGACTGGTTTACTAAAATATAAACACATGACATCAAAATAAATATGCACAAAAATAAATAAAAGGTAGTTAACATAAAACGATTTATTGTATAAATTACGTAATAAACACGTTGAAGATAGACAGACACTTACATAATGCGCAAAAACTAGATTATAAATTTGCAGTCTTATAAAAACTCTTTTGGAAGTATGCGGAACAGAGAGTAAAGTCCCACTTACCTCCGTTGAAATGGGACGATCCTCCAACCAGACGGGTGTTATGTCTAGTGGGCAACTGCCCGATAGATGATTTCGGGCTGATGTATATGTTCAAATCGAGCGGAGAAATTTAATTGCGCGATGCAGGATTAGTTATTATGTGAGCCATAGATGTCGCTACATCACTGACTTCCGGAGATCGGAGATTGATGGTTTTGTTGCTTCCAGGCCAATGGTAGGTTTGTTCCAGCGGGTCGGTACCGAATACCGCATAGTTCGATAGATGCCGCTTCACGCTATTTTCTTTTGGACAAAATAGTGAACCATTTGATAAAAAGGATCTCTTTTTAATGTATAGAGAGAATCTAGAAATAAGGAAGAAGGAGTGGAATTCCCTCCTGGAGTCTGTGTTTCCTGATAACTACGATTTGGGAAAAGGGTACTTCTAGGCAAGCATGATCCATGTCGAACACATCGTCTTTTTCTATCAGATGAGAAAAATACCGGTCGGTTTTTTTTATTGTTGATAGACTCACACTTGACCATTATGCCACCTAATGGCGAGCCATGATGGAGCACGCTTGCCTAGAAATGACTTCTTCACTCTTGACTTGACCCTAGGTTGTACCTATTTTATATTTAACTACAATAACTGCCAAGTCTGAAAATAAATAGAACGGATAACTTTAAAATTACACGAGACTTTTTCTATTTAACTTTAATGTCCATACATTAAAGTTAAATAGAAAAAGTCTCGTGTCTCGTGTGTTCGTTCTTCTAAAATTGTCAGTATTTGTGTGTGTCAGGTGCGTGCGTGGGTGTCTTAAATTCAGGGAGAATTTAATGAGTTGACTTTTATATTAAATATGTATACGCAATTACGTACCTAATTATGGATTTTCTATTAATTAATTTATAACCTCTATTTAAAGGTCAGAGCTATGCCATCTATTTTATTACTGTATGTTCTAGAAGCCAATATAATAAAAAATATAAAACTCTCTAAAAATCTGTATCTATACAACATGTAATTACAATAAAAAAAAAAAAAATTGAAGTGCTCTATTTTTTTATTAAATATGAAATTATATTAGATACTTAGATATTTTTTTTTGTATTTTATATACTTATTTAGATTAAATTAACAAAATAAAATCTGGGTCACTCATTCACAAACACTTGCGTATTTACTTAGCAGAAGCACGTTCGCATACTTTTCCCCTTATCTTAGTTGGCCCAGTTTAACCCTAATACATAAACAAACCCTTGCCCGACAACAGCAACATACGCACTCAATGCATTAGTTGTAAGTTAACCCTCCAAAGGCGTGTACCAGCCTCGCAATTAACCCTGCGCTCGTCGGCTCTCATTCAGCGACGAACAAAGAAGTATCCAGGTCAGACCTGATTACTAACTGTACGTTCCCCCGACGTGTACGTCGTGGAGACGTGCTAATGATAATTTATTATTGTTATCGGTGAAGACTGGAGAGATATTTTTTGTTACACTAAATTACTAAGCTTTTATGCGATTTCGTATTTTTCAGTTTTTGATTTATAGTTTTCAATTTTTTTGTGTGAGCACGTGTCATCTACTTCTTCTAAGTTTTTAGTCAATTCATTCAGAGGTTGAAGAATCCTAAGAGAGCCCGCAGACATACAATTATAAGTTGGCCGATTATCGAACAACTAAATTGCGTACTTTTATAATTTAGTTGACCAACTTTATTTTATTGGTTGCAAGCCGCTGACTTAATCGATTTAGTCGCTGACAGTGTTGCTAGCGCGGTGCGTGTGCGTGAAAATGCGAAAAAAAAACGCTTTAATTGCTTTTTTTTTTGCTTTAAAGTATTGTTTCAAGTCTTTTTTGTACAACGCTGGCCTTTTTTGAACTTCGTCTATGAGCTCTTCTACTCTTTCGTTTGCAACAAGCGATCGGGAGGCAGACGTCGTACCCGTCGACGAAGATGCGAGCGCGGGGAAATCACGCGCACGCGTGTGGTCGTCCTGCATCCTGCCGTGCGACTGCCCAACAAAGTTGGATAGTCCGCGAACTTGCATAGGGTAACCGTGCTAACAAACAGTTGGACAACTTTTTAATTGTGCGTAATCGGAAAGGAATCTTGTTTCTGATACGATCGGTGCCCAATTAATTAGTTGGACGATTTAGTTGGACAAGATGTGCGGGCTAGCATATGTTATTATACCTATTGGTATACTCTGCGATTTAGTCGGCCAACTTATAATTGTATGTCTGCGGGCGCTCTAAAGGTGGATCTACGCTAGACAAGCCGAGCACGGCCGAAGCACGAGCCGAGCCCAAAATCGTGTAGTGTGGCCCGTGCTCGGCTCCTCTAGAATTGGTTCACACTATACGAATTTGAACTCAGCTCCTCTAGCGTGGACCTCCTAAACCATTCTAAAAAGTAGAGCCTGTTTTTACGTGGTATTCATTCCGATTCGTGATCATACAACCTTTTCTTATTCTGTAGACATTAACAGGTACAGTAACACATGATGACATGAAATGAAGCTGCTATAATTAAAGATTTAGAAGCTAAGCTATACGGTACACGTACGAGTTCCTACGAAGACGCATAATCATAATTATTCGTTCAAATTCCATATTTTTAATGTAATTAAATATTCACTCCTTTTATCAGCACATTTTCCACGTCATCACGGTGACTCAGCACTTCTTCTATCAGGTTAAACGTCTAAACTAGGCAAGTTTCACATCCCTGACCCATTTCCCTCGATTGCCTCTTACAAGCTGGAAGACACCCAATTCATCCGAGCCGTAGTCAACTGAAAATGACGTCACCGTGTTTGAAGACAATGGACTCGCATTTAGAAATCTGTGTTTAATTAAGCGAGATTGTGGGCGGTGTAGCTCAAGTAGATTTTACTACTTGCTAGATCAGTAACTATGAATACGAAAGTCACGTAAGTTCTTACATTTTTGTGCATCGCGGCATCTGTAAGAACTGCAATAAGTTCTGGTGCCTTGGTACTTTGTAATAGTCTTTTGCTTTTCGCCGTCACAAGGGATTTAACGTGATAAATTTTTACCACTGAGTATTTAAAGCTTATTTAGTCGATTTAAAAGGTAACAAAGTCTACTCTTTACTTATTAAAATCTTATATCCTACATCGAACAATAGCAAAACAAAAGACCGCGCTTCCACGCCATAGAAAACAGTGACGTCACGCTATCCAAACTTCGCAAGCATCTCTCTTTGACACAAAGTATAAAGAATACATTCTCTGTTTTCCTTTAATTCCAAATTAGTAACTTAATACACCGGATAACTTGACGTAACTTCAGCTTCACAAAACATGCGATGATGGCCTTATGGCGTTTGAGGCCCCTCGCCCACGGCGACTTTTTGTAGCGATGTTGTTGCGCGTTTTGTAAATGCACTACAGCATCGAACGCGTGTTAGTCGCATTTGCAACGTGCTACAGAAGCGATGCCAACGTGCTACTAATGCGCTACAGTATGGCGACTGTTTCGATGCAAACGCGCGACTGTGTCGGATGACATTGGGGAGGGAACGGTGGGCAGTCGCCGTAAGTGAGTGAAACATTCTACATACAAAAACTTCATTTTCTTGTCGTTACTAAATCGCATTTGCATCGCGACAGTATCGCGTTCGCATCACGACTAAGATTCGTGATGTGGGCCATGCCAAACAGTTAGCGACCGCATCGCGACTGTATCGATACTGCTTCGCTACAAAAAGTCGACGTGGGCGAGGGTCCTAATAGAAACTCTCTTGAGTACCTAGAGGTATTGGCAAAGCAAACACAAGAGCTAGACTGAAAGGACATTACGCTATTGCCTGTAGGCTAAGGCCCGGCGCCCACTATCGGTGGGCATCGGTGCGGCTCGGTAGAGCTCGAGCGCTTTACGCCGGCTTCGAGCGGCTTAGGGCGCCTTAGAGCTCCGTCGGGCGACTTCGGGCGGCTTTGGGCGCCTGAGAGCTGCCTCGGCAGTCGTAAACACCCCTAAGGACGCCGTAGCTGATTTTGGGTAGCCTAAGAATAGTTCTGGCTGCAGAAACATCGCAGAGCAGTCACTCGTAACGTTCCGTGAAAACAGTTATGTGTGTGTATTTATAATGGTGGATAATGGTGTTGCCATCTCTATCTTGAGCACAGGCGGTTACAAAAGTTTTCGTGGATTGTTGTTATTATTATATTGTTTTGTTTTTGTTTAGTTTTTTTTAAGTTTGTTTTTGTTTAAGTGTTTATTCATAAGTTATTTTTGTAGCTTTTAGTCTCAAATTGTTTTGATATTTATTTTATTTTTACTTGGTATTAGGACGTTTTTATTAGTATTTTGGTTAAAAAAAAAATGCCAATAACAGTTTTCTTTACGAATGTACATGCGCAGAAGTTCGCAGAGCCTATGTTCAGGACTGCCCAGTTATTTTGCGTCTACTTGTACGATACGATAATGAAGGCGCGTGCGGTGATCGAAATGACTGTTCTGCGACGTGTCTGATCCGAAAATGCCACCCGAGCTACCCGAAGACCGCCTCGGCATCCTTAGCCATGCTTACGGCTGCCGAGGCCGCCCGAAGTCGCCCGACGGAGCTCTAAGGCGCCCTAAGCCGCTCGAAGCCGGCGTAAAGCGCTCGAGCTCTACCGAGCCGCACCGATGCCCACCGATAGTGGGCGCCGGGCCTTAGTCACTACTGATATTTGAAACATTTACAGAACAAACACGGCAATAGCGTTTCATTCAAGTTTCTCTCAACATAATATCCTAAATCTTAGTATCTTAGATTACAGCAGTAGTCGTGCGTGATGACACGCATTAAAGGTCGTTTTGAATTGACGAAAGATCTTCTCAACTCAAACAAGTTCAAGTTGAAATTCTAGTTTGAACTGTCCTAATTAGAGATGTGCCATTGCCGGCAATATTGGTGGCAATATTGCCGGCAGAATTCCCACTTCGGGCAATATTGCCAGCAAAATTCCCACTTCGGGCAATATTGCCAGCAGAATTCCCACTTCGGGCAATATTGCCAGCAGAATTCCCACTTCGGGCAATATTGCCAGCAAAATTCCCACTTCAGGCAATATTGCCGGCAATATTCCCACTTCTCGGCAATATTGGCGGCAACGTCACATCTCTAATACCTAATCCGTGTTGTCTAATCAAACAATAGCTTTGTTATGAAGAACAGATAGCAAAGTTCCTCATTTTTATTTGACAAGGGAGGAGATGTTGTGACCAAAGGTCTACTGCCCGACGATAGTTGCCATAGTTGTCAGGTGGTTTTGTTTACACGTATCTTTTTTATATAAAGGGAGAAACTGACTGACTGACATATTAACCCACAGCGCCTACGAGAGTGTTTGCGCAAGGTTTCTTTTTATGACGTAAACGAGCATTAGGAGAGGGTTTATCGAAATTCACCCCTTAACTGGAGAAAAAGGGGGTTCAAATTTTGTATGGAGAAACCTATCTTCCGGTGAAGTCGCGGGCAGAAGCTAGTTTACTTGTATATGATTCAGCGCGATGTTAGGTTTGTGGTGCGTCAAACGACAAGGCTACAGGTACCTAGCGTTCCGAATTGCGATAAAAGTGATTATATCGCGAATCCGACCTAATTTATTAGACTCAATATGTAATGACCACAGACTAGGGTGTAGACAACCTGGGACTTAGGAAACTATGTTCTGTCCTGTGTCTATGGTGCTACACGGTTATGCCCGGTTTACTTAAGGCCCGACAGATTGGTGTATTTTATTGTGCGTCTATTTGGGCAAAATAAACATGTTTTCTTTGTTTCTTCTTTAAGGTCTATTGAGTAATAATTGTGACACGTTGCGTGTTGGTTGGATTCGCGATATTATCGCTTTTATCGCATCTCGGAACGCAGGGATAAAATCAATTCTTTCTCTCATGGGTGTAAGTAACAAGAAACCTATACTATAGGTATACGAATAGTAAAACGTGCTACATAAAACACTACTCCTTTCGCACATAATATTATAACTTCAGACGCAATCGTTACAACTTTACGACCGAACATAAAATATTTCGCTTTGCTACTGTTTACGTTTTCAATTTCCGCTCTCCTTACTACTTCAGAGTTGCACTGTCTTATTATTGTACCAGCTATATATTGTACAGTTACACTACACATAGACATCGTCTGATTGGGAGTCTTGAGATAATTTCCTGTCTCATTTTTTGCACTAACCATTATCGTCTCGGCCCGGAATCATCTACTACTATATATTGTACTGTAAGCCGTAATAACTTAATCACTTTTTATTATATCACCATTTTTTTTAAGGTACAAAATAATCTAATGACTTCTTGCGTTCTAGGTCGGAGCGGGAGGGCGTGTCACCTACCTTGTGTCCTAGGAACTCGGGGTTCCCTTCGAACAACCCATGGATTATATTACCATTAAAACTAGTTTTCTTATGAAAATCATAATAAGCTTTTATCGTACGGGTACTCATCGTGTTTGTGTAGGTACACGGGGTTATCCTGTTGCTCTCAGTAGTTCCTATGGCCACTATTCGACTCTATCATCAGACCAGCTCCGTGGTACCATATTAATGCACTGTCATGCTAGTTACATAGGTATACCAAATATCAGCTCAATCAGTTAGGGTAACTGTTTAAAAATACAATTTCAAGATTTACCCCAACAAACATACATACAAACTAACGTGGCATTTTAAGTACAAGCTTGTAATGAACGGTGGTTTACGATTTGCCACTTTAATTAATGTTTTATTTTTATTTTGTAAATGAAGTACACTATGACGTTTTTTTTTAGTTGATATAAACGAGAAAAAGTGCTTGACTGCGATCCCACCTGATGGTAAGCAGTGATGCAATCGTTGATGATGAGGCGCACTAGTTTATTAAGAGCCTATTCACTCTAGCCTTGGTTTCTTATCAAATTCTTTTCTTTGTTTCAGGTAAACGTTTATTCCCAGTTGTCCAGACGTTAACGACCAGAAAGCCGCTCTTATAGTAATGTATGAAAGGGAAGCCTATAGAACCTCTTCTTGTATAGTACCTAAGCGTGTCAACATTAATAATGTCAAACACAGTTCTCATCATCTCGTAGGTCGGAGCAATAGCCATCCACAGCATATGTTCCCGGGGCTCAATTAGTACCTCTACGTAGATATTATGTATTGGGTTTTGACGTTACATTAGCAGTGGCTAGTATGTACATCCGTAGGTATAAGGCAATTGAAATGAGAGCTTGGTTTTCCGAATGTAAATTGACTGAAAATACCTTTAAGTTGAGGTTGGTACAAGTTTTTATTCAAGGTGAAAGCGCCACGGTAACCCCCGAAATCAAATTTTCTTAAGTTTTTTGTATTTTATTGTTTTAGGTTCTATGTTCATTTAAATATGATCTGCGAAAAATGCAAAGAAATTGTAAATTTATATTTGACGGGCTACTCTGGAGCATTTATTTATTAACTCTTTTTGCACATAAAACTGTACAAAGGCGGGCATTCATATTAACTAGCCATTAACATGGCTACCATGTAACCGATATTTTTGTAATACAAAGAATGGCTATGGAATTCTTGCACATTCTTCTCCATAAAGCCTTACGCTTTGGAAAGTGCAATAAGCATCATTTTTCTGACTTACTGACTTCTTGACAATCAAAAGTGCCTGAAAATGGTTAATTTGAAATAAATTTTTGAATTTTAATAAAGTTATCTCTCACCGATTGAGCTGAAATCTTTGGTGAAAGGTTTGTATGACCATGTACGGTTAATCTAAGGGCCTGTGCGCACCACGTGTTTTAAACGCGCCGTCGACGCGCGCCTATACACACGCGCGTTAGTATAGCGTTTGTATCGATTCAAACGGTAAACCAGTAATGTTTCTTCTTCCTTTAAAAAAATAATAATAACAAAGTGCATGCAATAAATGCTGTCTCGACCGACGCCATCTTGCTACTGTTGACGATGTTCTGCTTAAAAACGCAAAATGCCAGCGCGTCTGTATCGCTACACACGCGCGTCTGTTTCGATTCAAACGCGTATTTGAATTTATACAGGTGTGCAAAGGTCTACAGGCTGCGTCTGACTTGCGTGCGTATCGCGTCTGTATCGCTACAAACGCGCGTCAACGGCGTGTTTAAAAATGTGGTGTGCACAGGCCCTAAGTGATATCATTTTTCAGCAGATTATAAATTGACACCAATAGATTCTCTAACGCACTTGGAGTCTGGCAAAGTTGCTCGGTTACTTCCATTATCCATATCATTGCTTCATTATCCTTGATGAAAGCACTTCGAAGTGCTTTTGCCACATTACATTAAGAGTAACCAGACTATATTGTATTCGTAGATCTTAGCCAGGTACTGGATACAACCTGTGTACAAAGACTAATGAAACTGCTATTCCTGGCCTTTCGAATTCGAGGGTTTTTCAGAAGATCACATGAACAACGATACACTAGTTTCTTTAGCTCACTTTGGGCTACTGTCCATTGTAATTACTTCTTTAATCACATACAATTAAAAAAAAAAAAAACTAAATGATCGCTTTTGAGCGATAAGCAGCCCAAAATATCGCCTTATATAGCTTTTAGGTGGAAAATCATCAAATAACTTAATATACATAACGAGAGGGTGTCTGACTTTTACTGACTAAAGCCACAAGTGGGGTTTTAGTAGCCTTTTGCGTTAGAGCCACGATCACTCTTTCGCACATTCTCGCAGCACCACGTTATCTGTACCTAATGTCTTCGTTTCTGAAACTTGTATGGTGTACATATTCTATTTTCGATAATGATATAAAGATTTAAAAATGTCAAGGTTTTGCTCCCAACAAACAGCTCATTATAAACTCCAATCAGTTTACCAAAAATTGAGCAGCTCCATCAGTACCAAAAAATGAGCAGTTCCATCAGTACCATATTTCCCATCCGCGATCACCATACAATTGGCACATAAAGTGTCCGCTAACTAACAATGTAATTGGTACTGCGGTCGCGCTGCCGCACCCATTAATTGCCTAATTCGGTTCACTTCACCAGGGACTATGGCCACAAAACAGGATACAAACAGAAGGCTTATCCTGACAAGTACATAGAAAGTAGCCACTTCTACGACTTTTGAATACCATATCACAGAATTTCCAGGTCTCTCAGTTTCAAATCAAAAACTCGACTCAGCTAAAAACTTAATATCAATCCTGAACATCTGTACCGCTGGTAGAACGATAGGTATTTAGTTTAAACGGATAAATTATACAGGCAGAGAAAATTTATTCGTTTACAATCGTGCAAAAATTACAAATCGTGCTCAATAGAAAACAAAAACAAAGAGGGCCGACTCCATAGTTCATAGTTCTAAGTCAGAAGAAAACAAGCGTGTCTTAAGCAGCAGCTGTTTAGCAGTATGAAAAATAAGTTCATATTTATGGCCGTCCGCATAGATTATGGGTTTTAAAAGCGATTTCTTCCAATATATCAAAAAAAAAAATGGACTATTTATAAAAAAAAATACGAAATAAACTTTATTTTATTTTACCGAGCGCCATGTTTTTGAAAGCGGTCGCTATTGGCTGAATCTATTTAAACGTCACAAGTCTGTAAATATGTCAGTCATTTGACAAATATGGCGTTTTGGTGGCTTATTTTAATAATACAGCTTTATATGCTATTTTTATGTTATTTACAAGAATTGAAATAATACACTTCTTCTGGATTCTAACAATATTTAATCGATTCCAAAAATCAGTCAAAACTCATTCGTCCTTTTCCTGAATACCCTGTCCATACAGTATTAATTTTATAGAAGTGTCAGAAACGTATCTGATATTTATCACTTTATCACTGTAGGTATTTCTAAATTGACTTTCTACAACTTAATTGTCTAATGATTTCAGTGAACTGATTGCTATTACATCATGAGATAACTTTTGATACTCCGATACTTACGTGTGTTTCCATGTGTGAGAATATCACTTGTCTATCGGTAATCCTAGCGTTACCTATTGATTAGTGTAGCTGTAACGGTTATCTAACAGTTCAAACGATAGCTGATTGAATGTGTAGCCGATGAAGCGATGAAATGTGAAAGGTCAGGATCATTAGTGATATAACATAATTTGTAATTTTTGATAAGTTAGATGTTGCATAGCTATTAGGTATAGTTTTGTCATTGTTAATACAGGATTGCAGTAATTCCTTCGTTCGAATGACTTCACCGGCGATACGTAGGGGAACCTTTAAAGGCGATTCCCACACAAAATTACCAGTTTTTTGTTGTTCCTATGAGTTTTCCCCATTTTTTCCTGTGTTAGGTCGAATAAAACAAACGCCAAAAAAAAAATCGAAGCCGGTTAAACCGTTTTTGAACTTTAATGTTACAAACGAACAGCAATTAGTTTATTTAGGTATACATACATATATTATTTAGTTATCCCCGATGATAGGATCAATTCTTTGCTTTTGCCCAATTAAGAAAAACATAAGTATAGGTTTCGTCGTAATCAATGACAAAATTGTAACCGTTTCTTTGTACTTTTATCAAACTGCGGATCCTTAAATATGTTATTTTAAAAATTATAAAATCTAAAAGAATGAGAATATAGGTTGTCATAAAAACTCAACAGTATAAAACCCCTTTCCTCAAAACTTAACAAAACCCATATCTGACATTTATAGGCCGACCCAAAACTATAAAACAACAAATTCGACCATTGAAAAACACCATCGTATTCCGTTATCTCCAGCATGCACCATTGGCTGTTATTTGGATTGTCTTTTTACATTGTCCATAAAGCCTTCGTGGTCCTTTTGAGTTTCTTATCAGCAGTTATATGTCGTTGGTCAGATGCAAGATAGCTGTTTATTTCCCCTACTATGTCGTCAGTAGCGATGGACGTATCTTGATGGTGTTACAAGCTTTAAGGTTATTATCGATAGATATGTTTTGAGTTTTAAGTTTTTGCTTGTGCCTCTTTGCAGTACTTTATCGTCAGTTCGTAGTTCTTCACTTGTTACTTGAACCTACGTATCAGAAACAATATCTTCTTTATTCAGGATTCTATTCACAAAATCAATGTCAGTTTATGTGATTATCGGTTTGTTTGATTTAGTGTGTGCTTTTTTGCTCTTTGCGCTTTCGATATGTGCATATTCAGCGCATACATCATTGGTTTTTATTTAGATTGTCTTTTTACATTGTCCATAAAGCCTTCTTGGTCCTTTTGAGTTTCTTATCAGCAGTTATGTGTCGTTGGTCAAATGCAAGATAGCTGTTTATTTCCCCCTACTATGTCGTCAGTAGCGATGGACGTATCTTGATGGTGGTTCAAGCTTTAAGGTTATTATCGATAGATATGTTTTGAGTTTAAGTTTTTTTTTTTAGCTTATGCGTCTTCGAAGTGCTTTATCGTCAGTTCGTAGTTCTTCACATGCTACTTGAACCTACGTATCAAACAAAAAACTATATCTTCTTTATTCATCATCCTGTTCATAAAATCAATGTCTGTTTGTGTGTTTATCGGTTTGTATTATTTAGTATATACCTTTTTGCCTTTTGCTCTTTCGATCTGAACATGTTTAGCGCAGTTTCGGCTATCAAGTTTTATACATTTCTTAAATTTCTTGTTGTGCTATCTGTGTCGATTTTTCAAAACTGCGCTAGATTTACTTCAGCCCGAGCAATAAACATTAAGTAATGTTGTCACGTTGCCAATAATTAATCGATCGCCTACGAAACAGTGTTGCGACAGCATCAGCTAAAAAGTCACTCTAATTGGTGATTGACCCCGGGCCGCCAATCGAGTCAATATCAATTTGTACCTAACAAGCTCTGCCACTCTTCACCAGATTGATATTGATTGAACCCCCTTGAAGTTTTAAAGATTTGTTAACTATGAGCATGAATGTGACACTATTCTGGTTTAAGAAATTCATAACTATCTTTTGTTTTGAGGTGAAAAATCATCAAATAATCCTCTCTGCGGGAGTATCGGACTTTTACTGACTAAAATCAACTCATGTTTCTTCACTAGCCTTTTGTGTTCCAAAACCACGACAGATTTTCGAACAACTTCGCAGTCCTAACGATAATTATAACAATATGAACTGGATTTCAGTATCCTGGGTTTTGTTATTGCAACAAATATCAATATTCGTAAAGATCTAGATCAAGGTGGCTTAAGTATTTAAACCCACGATCTTACAGAAGTTCTGTTGAAGATTATAGCTTATAAACTACACATAACTGGCAACACTATGGGGCGATTTTTTATCGTTGAGTAATTTTTATCAGAGGCATAAAACAGGTTTGACAACAACAAAAATTTTCATCCGAGATTGAAATAATAGCTATTAATCTTATTGCCATTGCATGTGATCAACCCCTTTCTTAATTGCACTTGTCCTTAAATACACCATTTTAGCTAATTACCTCGTTTTATTCACACTAAGCTGAGTGGAGCGTCCTCAAGCCTAAAAGATTCACCACCAGCTTTTAATCACTTAGTGAATTTGCATTTAACCCCACTATTTAGTATCGGTCGTTTTTCATTGGCACCAAGTAATGAACTGAGAATTTACAAGGACTTAATATCCTTCAGGCCACGGACATGAAGTCAGTAGACGCGGATGGCGGTGCGGCAGCCGCGACTGCGCGCATTTCTGCGCCAGTCGAGTAGTGCCCGCGCGTCTGCATTGGCGTAGTGTTTTGTCATATGATTGTTATCCAATAAATGTAACATTATGAAGATAATTGTATCAAAAAGAAAGAAAAACATTTTATTTGGCGGAATAAGGCGCAAATGTAAGAATTATAAGTATACTTTGTGAAAAATATGCGCCACATCACATCCGCGCAAAACGGCCGAACGCTCAGCATGGTGCCGTAACCACACGCAAAATGCGACGAGTCTACAACGCTGTGAAAAAGATGTTGTTGCCCCTGTTGAGACATTTTGTACGCGAACAAAAATGAAAATCTCTCATAATATCAACACGATACCGCTCGGCGCGGGGGAGGCCTATGTCCAACAGTTGACGTCTTTCGGCTGAAATGATAATGATGATGATGATGACCGCCGGGCGCTAGATAGCGCCGTGCCATCGGCCCGCTCTGGCTTCGGGTCTATGTAGCCGCGCCGCCACTGACGCCGCCTCCCCGCTACCCGCTGACTTCGTGTCCATGGCCTTCTAGTTTCATCCTTTATAGTTAATGGAAACGAACTTCCTGTTTCTTAGTTAAAATTGAATTGAGATATTTTGAGATTGATTTCTTTTTAATTAACACGCTTATATTAGCTTCACCTGTATGTTTGTAACCAACGCCTTTGAGCTCGATTTTGACCAACTTTGGGCGATCAGATTTTCTTCAAACTTTGCACACCCATCAAAGACTGATGACAATACAATTATTATTACCTGTTTTTTTTTAGTGAAAAATAAAAATATAGTTTAAAAAAACTAAAAAAACACGCTTTCATAGCATATCAAACTAAAAAGTGTAAAATAATTTTTAATATAGGTAGAAAATAATAATAATGAACGAAAAATATTAATATCATTGTGAAAAAAGCGTGGTGCGCTTTGTGCCATATTTTTCGTAAATCGAGCACCCCACGCTTTTTTCACAATGATATTAATATTTTTCGTTCATTATTATTATTTTTTACCTATATTGAAAATTATTTTGGTGAGGTTTTTTTTTTTTGACCTTGCTCTCGCCTGACAATAACCGATGCAGAACGTCTACAATAGAGAAACGTCTACGTGCCCAGAAGATGCCTTGCTATGGTTCAATTTGATAGCAGACGGGAAGCGCAAAGATTACTACTATAGTGCCTCTTAGAAAGAGTAATGGAAAGCCAAAGTCATATTAGCCGCCCTCGTCCCAAATGCAACTTTAAATTAAACTATAACACAGCGAATAACGGCTATAACCCTAAAGTTTCTGCTGATATTAACCCAGCGAATGCAGAAGTGTTTCCACATGAGACGCGAGTCTAACGTCACGGAAGGCATTAGGCATGCGGGATGCGAACGCAGTTTATGTTGCTCGCAACTGTTGCTATATCACTCAGGCGAACGCGTGTAGCATTGCAGATCTTGGTAATCGTTGGGTTGGTGGAAAATGGAAAGTATGACCGACATAGTAAAGTATGGAACTTTGGCAAAAGACTTTAATCTCAAAATAATACTTATTAGCAAATAATCTTGCGAATACAGAAGTGTTTCCGCATGAGATGTGAGTGTCGTTAACACAGAAGTATATATGAATATGTACTATATTCGAGATGTGGGCGCAGTTTATAATATGCGCAACGGTTGCCGTATCACTCAGGTACACGTAGGTTCCATTACAGATCTGGTAATGGTTGGGTCGGTGGTAACTAGAAGGTATGATAGACTTATTACAGCAGTTGGAAAAAAAAATTAACGCCAACATTTCGCAGATTCTCAGAACTCGTGCGGAGCTATTTGGTAAATATTCTCTGTGGAATACGTGATGGAATCTAATTTGAACTAGCTTCACAGAATGCGTGCGCTAGTTATCAATACCAAGAGCTTGCGGACAGAAATGGTAGGAATCTTCAAATATGTATGTTCTAAGACCAAATTTATAACCAGCCGTATTCCCACGTTTAATCAACCGATCATTAATTGGATCTCCAGTTCAGTCATGAAATTCTCTGATAATGAACGATCATATTATGACTAGGACCCTATAGGACCAGCTACCTTTTCTGAACCTGTCATGAATGACTGTATCACATAGATACAGTTATGAAATTTTGTACATAGATTCTTTACATAAAAATACCAGACACGTAGGTATTTCGGGCTTCGCATATAGGTATTAAAACTAATGTTGTATAAAAATCTCGTGTCACAGTGTTATCGAACTTATTTGAAACGGTTGGACCGATATTTTTGTATTTTTTGCGTATTTTAGGTGGGTCTGAAAATAAGTCGTAGGCTATTTTTTACTCTTCTACCCGATCTCTCATTTTTTCTTTGTTATCTATACATCTAAGTATACATATAAATAAAATTGGAGTGTCTGTTTGTGGTATTGAAATAATTGCTTTTTACTACATGAATATACACGGTACATACACCAAAATAACATTTTTTACAATTTTTGTCTGTCTGTCCGGGCTAATCTCTGAAATGGCTGGACCGATTTTGACGGGATTTTTTTTGGAATACCTGATGTAATAAGGAGTAACATAGGCTACTTTTATTTTAGAAAAAAATACGCGAACGAAGTCGCGGGCACAACTAGTAATTTATATAGCAGAACAACGTTTGCCGAGTCACCTAGTAATTTAAAAAAAATCTTCTTTGTTAACCGTGTATATTCGTCGATCATTAATAGGATCCCCAATTCAGCGAAGGAATTCTGTGCTAATAAACACAGCGCAATGTTTCATACACCAAAAACATATACCACACACGTGCCAACGAAAATCGTTGGTACCACCGCAAGCTATGTTAATATCCGAAGTTAGGAAGTTCACATCTACAAAATTTGCATAGCAATATAATCTGGCTCGTATACATCTTGCCAACTTTGCCGTGCAGCTTAGCTCCTGCAATTTATTGCCCGGCAGTTGCCTCTGCTGCCTTGTTATTGCTCTTTAATTGTTCTATTGCTGTTGTTAAGAGATTTCGTAAGGGAGTGAAATAATGACCAGGTGGGAATAGGGAAATTTTGTTAGAAAGATTTTGGCTGGGAACAAATTTAGGGTTGAGTAAAGTTTGTGATATGGGATGATCATGGAGCACAACAACTAGTAGAGGACTGTTTGGATGAGTCGTATTATTTGATATACTCCAAGTATATCAGTTCCATTGTTATTATTGTATGTCCCGAGATTTTCACCTACAGCAAAATATCGTCTTGTCTCTTTTCAATTATCCCGTTAGTTTGATGAAAAAAATATGTTAAGAAAATCACACACATGTAAACTATTTTTACAATGTAATAATAATAATAATAAAATATCTTGACTTAGCACACGAGGTTGTCGACATGTGGAATGTGGACTCGGCTATCATTGTGCCGATTGTTGTGACCGCTAATGGCCTTATAGCCAAAAGCTTCGACGACCATCTGTCGAAGCTATCGTTGCACGGGTGGATCAAGGGCCTGATACAGAAGGCAGTACTCCTCGATACGGCTCGCATTGTGAGGAGGTTCCTGTCTCTGGAGCCCTAACCACCGGTAGCTTGGACCCTGCTCCCGACACCGGTGGATAACTATATTTTTATATTTTTAAATGTTTTTTTTTTCTTTTGTATAATTTTGTTAAAAAAATATTTAAAAATGTAATTTTATATGTAAAAAAGAATTGAATAAAGAGAATAATAATAATAATAGCAAAATTAAAAAAATAAATAAACCACCGACGTATAAAATCTATAAAAAGTAAAAGGACTCGTTAAGAAGAGTCTAATGAGCCCAAACTCGACGTGCTTACTAGTAGACAATCCAGGGTTCCATTAGCCACCTCCCAGTTCTAGCATCAAGTCCTCGACATCAAGAAAAATTAAAAAATGGTTAATACGAATCTAATAAGCCCAAATTCGATGTGTTTACCAGAAGGTTATGTCTCTGACCTCCGACCTCTATCATCAGACCAACTTGAGAGTACATGAGTACTTCAAAAATTAGGTCACAAATAATGTGTTTATTAGTAAAGCCAAAAACGAGCTGATAACCTTGAACACCTGAATAGATCTTCATAAATTGTATCTAAGAACTATCTTGATAACGTCAGCTTTCAAATAAAAAAAAACGCATTAAAATCGGGCCATTGGCTTGGGAGCAACGTTGCCACGAACAGACACACAGACACCTCAAAAAGACCCCTCTTTTCCGTCGGGGGTTAAAAAAATGTCACATGAATATTGCATTTACCATCAGGTGGGATCGCAGTCAAGCACTGGTTTATAAAAAAAAACAACATTCCAGCATCACTATCGTCATCTATTGTTACAACACTTTTGTTAATCGTATAAAAAATAAAAATATAGTTTATTTTATTAAAAATATTAATATCATGAAAAAAGCGTGGGGCGCTTTGCGCCATATTTTTTGTAAATCGAGCACCCCACGCTTTTTTCACAATGATATTAATATTTTTCGTTCATTATTATTATTTTCCACATATTGAAAATTATTTTACACTTTTTAGTTTGATATGCTATGAAAGCGTGTTTTTTTTTTGTTTTTTTAAACTATATTTTTATTTTTCACTAAAAATAAAAATGGATTATTGTATTGTCTTTGATGGGTGTGCAAAGTTTGAAGAAAATCTGATCGCCCAAAGTTGGTCAAAATCGAGCTCAAAGGCGTTGGTTACAAACATACAGGTGAAGCTAATATAAGCGTGTTAAAAATACTTAAAGAACTTAATGCAGTATAAACATTTCATTCATTTTTCTAAATATAATTAACAGCCAGTATTAAATTAATACCCACATTCTATATTTAAAACTTGATTACCGTTTGTGCTTTCAAACGTGGAACATGTTGTCCTATTACATCCCGTTCATAACCCTCCGCCGCGACGGGTCCCCTACTAATTATAATTATGTAAAACAAAAGGACATTTAGAAACGTGTTAATAAAATATGTCATTAAGATTGGCTTGTTAGTTTAATTATTGTTTGTAACAAATGGATGATGAATCCAATGTGCTGAGCTTTTTTTCAACAATTTTGTGGGCTGATTCGAGTCTTAACTGGATTTCCAAGTAAACACCAGTTTTTATACAGAGCAGCTCCTATCTGATTTTCACCGGCAAGACTGATATCAGATTCTTCGGACTACCGTAACCGCTGTAAAAAAATCTACAAACGACAGCGCGATCAAAAGTCCTTTCCGAGGCACGGAGGAGACACTAATGAATGGCCATCGTTCCACATAATCGACATAGATAAGCATTGCATACTACCTAAATCTTGAACTTATTGAAATAAACTCATTACTATTATTACTAACTAAGCCCCATTAAAATGTATATAATAATTCTATTTATTTATTTTGCTTTCCTGCATTTCTTTCTATTTCATACATACAGAATGCAAGTCTCTCCACTGTACGACTGCAACTGCATACTTCAGAGAACAGACATCAATACAGTTTCTTTGAAAGTTAGCAGCGCGCGATATTATGCGACTCAAGTGTCGTACACTTGTGTCGTAGTCTCGTAGACTAAACGTTAATTACAGCTACTTAGCGAAGTATTTGCGAGTCCCCCGGGAGAGGGTTGGCAGCGCTTCGCGCAGAACCTTTACGCTTCGGGGTTCGTTACGATTTGATTATTTGTAATTGAAATGCAGAATCTCGAGAAAAAAAGAATGCGAGAATTTTTTGTTGCCTTTTTTCACGAGTTCTACATCGATAAGGTAGCGTAGATGTGTTGTAGTGTCTTCAACGTTTGTATGGTCTATAAAGGCTATAAATAGGTGCGCACCCACGATACAGGAGTAATTCCTAGTGTGGGGCAAAGTTTCGTTTAAAAAAATATATATTCTACAATAAACCAATTTCACACTGTACCTACACACCTGTATAACGTCAGTGAAAGTTCTAACAAAGAGTAAGTCAATAATGGCTACTTTACAAGGCAACAAAAATACGTTACAATGACCGACATTAGAATGTCCATTCTTAAAAAGAAGTATAAGTAGTATTTATTTATTAAATACTTAATACACACAAATATACAGAGGCTGACTAAATGCCTTAGGCATTTTCTACCAGACAACCTTTGGGTGGATAACTGGATACGGAGAAAAATAACACGGGCGAAGCTGCTTGCTAAAGCTAATATCTACATGAATAATAGCAATTCCTGACAATGAATTCCTATTTCACCTGTTATCGTTCAATCGATAACACGATATGATATTTTATCCAAAGTAATAAATCCATCAAGCAGGTTAGAAATGATTGCGCCACTACTTCCGCATACTAGAATGTCAGTCCGACACGGTGGCTGGCTGCCGAGTCGGGCCCTGTGGAATTTCTTGCCAGCCTTATGTACCTGCATCTAATCGTATATCTGCGGTAGATTTATTACTTGGATAGTTTTGGGTGTGTACGAATCTACCTTCTAGTTGCTTCGCTCACATTAAGTCAGAATTTATCCCAGGTAGGGTTACTAGATGAAAAAATCTAAAGTCCCCGAGTAAAGACCTGATTTCCATTGAATAATCTTGTGAGAATCACGGTCATCGCTCACGAAACGGGGGGTGGGGTGTTACCCCCGATAATATACTTTCACAATTTTTAATTGCACAATCATAGGTACAACGAAGTAAGATTATTTATAATTTGTTTAACTTTTTTAAATTTAAGCTGTATTTTATTGAGAATTCTAAAAATCTTGCGATGAGTCTGAAAATCCTGAAATCTCAGTACAAATCCTGAGATATGGTAACCATAATTCCAAGGGTACGTATTACCGTTATCGCCGCCGCCGCCGGGATTCTGATCCCGATTTCCGGCCACCGTAGGCGCGGGCTTGCGGACAGTGAGCAATGGGTAGCTCGCTGTCCAGCCGTCCGGTAACTGTCCGGACCAAGCCCAAGTCGTCGACGGCGCGCACTGTTCCCGCGCGCCTCAAGGAGTTGTCAGCAACAGCAGGGACCCAGCCGGGTCGAAGCCTACTGGGGCCAGGGTTATCCGAAAGGGCGCTCGAGCCCCGGTATGAAGGCTAGAAGGAACGGGGTGGGTCTTTTAGTCAGTAAGAGTCTGACACTATCTCCCGCTCCGCCCAAGAGCGGGGGATGTCAATGCATGATTTTATCCCACCATAAAAAAAAGGTACGTATTACCGTTACCAGGATTAAAAGTGCCCTGTACTTTAATTTATCGCAACTATCACGGCAGTAGGCACGGTTTTGGCGCAGTGGTTGAACGATTGGCTGCTGCACAGCGTGTTGCGGGTCCGATTCTCGCGCAGAACAAAAGTTTATATAGCCTACAGATAGGTATTCCGTGTTCGAGTGTCTCATGTATGTGAGTTAACATGTTTGTGTGCCCCACGATACAGGATATATTCCTAGTGTGGGGAAAAGTTTTTATTATTAAAAAAAAACTGCAAAAAAAAAGCTAGAAGCATTTACAAATATGTACATACATACTGCGGTTGGCTTTGATAAGCGTTGTATAGCCAAGTTCTCATTAATTTTAACACTGAACACAAAATATCGCCCTTATGAACCTACGATACTAATTCGTACTCGAGGTCTTCAATATATTTGCAGCATAAGGCTCCAGAGGTGTAGTAAAAAGGTAAAAACCAACTCTATCAAGGAAATCTCCTTTGGTCCCAAGGGTCGCCTTGACAATCGCAGAATGGACATGTTTCTTGTGACTTGCGTTCGTTTACAATGAAGCTAGCACAGGACAGTGAAGCTCGCCGTCCGACCGTCCGGTAACCATCCGGACAGAACCCAAGTCGTCTACGGCGCGTAGTATTCCAAGCGCGCCTCAAGTAGTCAGCAACCGTAGGGGCCCAGCAGGGGCGATGCAAAAGAGATCCCGGGGCCCTTGAACAATGGTAAAGAAGGAACAGGGATAGGTTTTTTAGGATAGTGAAGCTTAGACCAACAATTCTTCGACTAACATACATACCGTAGGGCTTAGTAATGCTAAAATCAATTACGAACTTCAGTTTGCACTACAAATACTCTTGAACCACATCTCCAACTATCTTCACATTACCCATAACTGAGGCTCAGTTTACTCAGCGAGTTAATAATATTTCCTACAAGAATTCCTTTTATTCCATTTAACTGGGTGCCATCTTGAATGGAGACAAATGGCGAGTGCGTTCGCAGAGTTATCTCGGCGCCATTTCTTCTAATTCGCGGCGCCAATGACCCGCGCCGCTGTAGGGTTAATTAAAGAATTAATCGCCGGCCCGGGCCGTAGGGACCGGGGGATGCGCCGTGACTGAAATTTGTCGTAGGGTTATTAATAGGACGGCGGTAGGGGTATACATTATCCTTGGGTCTCTAATCTTGCAGTAAGGTCTTTTTGGGAAGGTCATTTTGTAGACGTTAATGCATCTAATATATATAGTTATTTGTAATACACTGGCAACCTCTGAAGACTATGTTACTAACATCATAAACAACAACTTTTGTTCTATATTTACAAGGTGTAAGGGACAGCCCTTTTTTTTCGTTTCCTGAAAAAAATTTTTGTGGAAGGTTGTTCAGTTTCGTCTACTGAGCAAGCCCTTAAAGTTTGTGGAGGGCTGTCCCTTACACCTTGTATATAGGGTGACTGGTAATTAGTGTACGATACTTAAACACGTTATTGTTATGGAATTCGCTCACATGATAGAAGCAACAAGTAATATGTAACCAAGCATTATATGTAACACATAATATGATTTAAAAGAGTGTCCATGGAATTTCTTGCACGTTCTTCTCCATAGAGACCTACGCTTTGGAACGTGCAATTTAGCTTCACTTTTCTTGGACTGACCGACATTTGACTATTCAAAAGTGCCCGCAAATGGTCTATTTGAAATAAATGCTTTGATTTTGATTTTGATTGTGCTCATGATAATCAACATGGGAACAAACCTAAAATCGCGAAAAAAGATCAGCTGTTCAGTACATTTATGTTTGCCTAATGTACTGAACAGCTGATATTTTTTTCGGGATTTCGGCTTTGCTCCCTTAATCAAAATTGTTTGTTGTCATGAGCACAATCGCGTGTTTAATTATCGTACACTAATTGCCAGTCACCCTATACATATACACCGCTAAATTTTAATCGTTTTAATCCCGTGGAGGGTCGATCCGGAACATGAAACACTATCGATTTGTTAGGATAAAATTAAAAAATAAAGTACCTTTTTTCAAAACTCATATTAATTTACGCACGTACGAAATTAATTTCTTTAAGAAAACATCAGCTGAGCGAGTTCAATGACCTGTAGGTAGTTTGTACGCAACGCCGACTATTAAAAAGGTACTTTATTTTTTAATTTTATCTTTATAAATCGATAATGTTTCATGTACCGGATCGACTCTCCACGGGATTAAAACGATTAAAATTTAAGGGTGTATATATACAATCCTGCAAGGTTGTTAGTGTTTTATAAATAACCCTGTATACTAATATTATAGAGGTAATGTTTGTAAGTTTGGTGGTAGGAGGTCCGGAATTCGCTTAACTACTTGTCGCACTAATAATCTACACTAATACAAGGTGCAGTTTTAAAGGTGCAAAAAAATTCAGGAGGTAATTATGTTAGTGATTCTCGACCCGAATCAATAATAAAATGAGTAGGTATTTTTTTTCTTATATATGGAAATCGGTATGTGTGAACTACCTTTTTTATAAACTCTGCTAGTCTGATACCTCCCTTATAACCGCGCTTTCACACACACAAACGCACCATTATTTAAACCGCGCTTTCACACACATACACGCAACGTAAAGCACCAATAATCTCCCGCACGACACACCCTAGCCACGCCCCCGCGCCATCGATCAATCGATCATGTTTAGTGTAACTGACGTCGCCGACGTGTGCATACACGCGCTTGCAATATTCGCCCACAGCGCCTTCGGTTAACGGTTGCGGTATCTAGTGATGAAAGATGACAGACCAATACTCCAATGTAGAGTTGGTAGAGATAGTCCGCTTGTATGCTATCAGTGGAAACATCGTAACGTCCATCTCAAAGGGTAATACTGGCTGCTACGCAAAGACTCCGCGAGTTTCGACGATTCGGCGTTCCCCGGCTTGCTGACGGTCGCGGCAACGAAGGCCTGCTTGTCGCCTTGCAGGAAAATATCCTGGAATACTTCAAGCGAGAGCCACGGGCCAGCACGCGGGATGCTGGTCTACGGTTTGGTTTCCTCACTACGGTCGGCAAGTACGTTACGTGAAAAGGTGATCACTAGTGATTAGTGCTTTCGACACTTTAAAACGAATGTGTTTGTGCTACGAAATTAAAAGAAAATCAGCAACGTCGTGCTAGACTGCTGTCTGTTTGAACAACACCTCTAGGTAACATAAGTACCTGCTTAGGTATTTATTTTATTTTATTAGTAAGTACATAAAAAGTCATTTGTAAATACGTTGTTAGCCGAATCAATTTGATTAGTGTAAATAAATTGATTTAAAAATTTTAACTACGGTAAAAATACCTACCTAACAGGCAAGATAAATCACTTAAAAACCTACCTATCTACGTAACTAGCACAAATTATCTTGAAGTGTTTTTTGTCGGTCCTCAGCCCATTAAAAAGTACGAAGGGAAATTTCACATCCACCGATTTAATCTACAAATAAAAACGAAATTATTACGGAAAACTGACCTTGAGAATGACATTAACTACAGACTGCGTCTGGTAGGTACGTTCATGTACCACTGCGTACCTATCTAAATCTCGAGCGCGCGCGCTCCATGATATCTACGGACGGAGGCACGGACGCCTCATAAGGTTTATTGATCTCGGCCAACATTTTATTCATCAGCTGATACGTAAGTACCTATCGACGCGACGTCAACGTGACTTTTAAAAGATTTTCACATTGTGATGATGCTTAAAAGCGAGTAATTAAATAGCGAAATTTAAGACATTAATGTACATTATGATCATCGAATTCGATCTACATCTAAGGTTAAATTATTCATTTCGTAAAATAAGTGGGCGGAGCCTCGTACAGGTTGATGCACTCACACACACAGTGACACGGCGTGCGATAAATCGCAACGGGTGATTCTGTATTTTTTTTAAGAAGTTTATTTAGAGAGTTATTCTGAAAAACGGTTAAAATTAAAAAAAAAAAATAACAAGTTTTACTGATTATTGACCAGGTATCGTATTTTTATATGATTATTTATGAGTTTTATTACAACCTCCTGAAATATTGTGCAGTTTTAAAACTGCACCTTGTATAATAAAGAGGTAAAGTTTGTCTTTTTGTTTGTAGAAGGTAATCTCTGAAAGTACTGGTCCAATTGCTTAAGTTTTTTCACTGATAGAAAGCTGCTTTATTCCTGAGTGACACAGGCTTTCATGTACACGAGCGAAGCCGTGGGCAAAAGCTAGTATATTATAATGGCAAAAGTTTGTGAGTGTGTATGTTTTTTTCTTCTCCACGTTCGAACTGCTGAACGGATTTGGATGAAATTTGATACACGGGTAGACATGTCCTAGTCTTACACTTAAGATACTTTTTATCTCAGGAGTATGTTCCCTTGGGAAAATTTTCTACTTTCACGCGGTCGAAGCCGCTAGCTGCAGCCAGTCCATTTTATAAATCTCTACAGCAAAATATCAAAGGCTTCTTTCTCTTCTCTTTAAAGGCCTCGAGAGCGATCCCGCGGGAAAAAAGCTAGTTCAAATAAAGCAGTTTCCATACATTGAAAAGCTCATACATGGGCGTATAATTAGTTATACGCTGACACAGGATTGTAATAATTTACACCAGCCATTTGTACCGTCGGAAGCCCTCGCGTTTGCTAATTAATCAGTATTCAGCAAAGACATGTCGAGGTTGCAATCACGCGGTGCAAATCAGCTGAATTACCAAGTATGTATGCTTTGTATATTATGTTGTAACATCGCAAGAACATATACATTACATGTGACATAATATCTGACACGGCTTATAAACCGATACGACTGAACTACCTGTATAATCTGCATATACGTACGTTACGTACGTGTGTCTACATTGGTGTCTTTTATGGGGTATATCATCAAATTAAATTCTCCCGTTTCTGGTGGAGCGTGTGATCTAGATTTCAGGATCTTACTGACTAATACCTAAATTTGTTCTTTCAGTTGCCCTTTGCGTTCCAGGGTGACGGTACACCTCTCGCCGTTTCCTCACGACAGAAAACATCGTGAGGAAACCGGCATGTCCTACAACCAAAAATTCAAAGACATGTGACATTCACCAACCCGCACTGGGCCCGCGTGGTCGGTTACATCAAAAAGGCTGACGATGACGATGATGATACACCTCTTACGAACATTCTCGCAATTTGGAACATTCTCGCAATCACTGACGAACCGTCAGTTAATTCTCAAAGAGATGTCACCAAAACCGTAGGAGCCCAGCAGGCTCAAAATCCGAGAGTGACCGTGCTCTAAGTAGTTTTGTCCTCTAAATGCTCAATGCGGACAAATTAAAATCAGTTTTCATTCCTGGTGAACGTTATGTAAACCTATCAGCGAGAACCATATAACCGATTAATCCGCTTATAAGTTTGTAGTGAAAATGCTGACACATGGTTTCCATTCGCACCGGTACCGGGGCTCAAATTGAAATAAATATCGGTGTCGAACAGCATCTGTCGGTACCCATTAATTATACTGACCTACATGTTTGTTCTACAGTTCTGTAGGACAGAACACATGCAGAAAATCTACTCGTGTACCACACCGATCTTAAGGGCCTTACCATGACGTGGTAAATGTCAGATGTGCGAGCGAGAAAAAGGGATAGAGCTATACACTTTATAGCCCCGTCCGTTTAAATCTAGAACTAAATTAGACCGACGCACACGTGTAACACGCCTGCCTTGTATGTAGAACGACGTCGCGTGGCGTGGATCTAATGTAGCTTTACAAGTCTAGTTGCCGTATGAAATGTATGCAGACTTATGCCTTGATCACACGTACCGAGTAAAAGGGCGAGACAGTAAAATGTTACTCGGCCGAGACAATGATGTAAGCGAGTTGTAGAGATAAGTGATAGGCCGAGCACTCGGCGCTGTGTTTACACGTACTGAGTACTCGGCCGAGAGCACTGTCTCGCCCGTTCACTCGGTACGTGTGATCAAGGCATATTAGAGACCAACGCGCCCAGATCGACGCGTGTGTCACTCATGTGCGCAGTGTAGTTCTACCTTACAAGTTCAGTTTAGGTCGTACAGTGGAACGCGAATCTCGTGAGTGATCGATCGAACCTCTGGTTACTTACAAGTTAAATCATTTTTAAATATTGTGACATATCGCTGTCCCACGTTTTTTTCTTTGCTGATGTATTGCTGTATTTCTTCTAAACACAATTTATCTTTTAGTTTTTCATGCCTGGTTGATCTACTTACCTTACCCATTTTGATCAAACGAAATTAGCTTTTTGAAAGCTCTGGTACATTTAAGCTTTTGTTATTGTTTTCTTAAAGACTAGCATGAGTTTGCTTTTTAACTTCAAGTGGGTTTACTGTTTCCCCTGTTTCACGATTACAGGAAACTACTGTAAACCTGATATCCTCGTTCTCGATCAATTATGTATGTGCATCTATTGGTTGTGAGGTCGAAAACATCACATGCCGGGTCGAAAATACCCCACGGTTGATGCCCTGTCAGAATCGCTAGTTTGCGGTATTGTTACGAACTGCCAATACCGTAGTGGGAATAGGGTTGGTAAACGTTTGTTTGCTGGCGTATTGTGTCAGCAAAAATTATTTAGTAGCTACTAGACATAGAATATTTGGTACTAGTACAGACCTATGATATTGTTCGAAAGAGTTACCGCCTAAGCCCTGGAACGCACAGGGCACGTACACATAGATATCTCTCACGGACACGATATCTCGGTCGCGTCTCGGACCACTCGTCGAACAGTTCCGGCTCAAACGCTCATTAGTGTGCGTCCACCGAGCGTAGGTATGAAAAGTGAAGTACATACATAAGATTGACTTCTGTACCTATCTATTTTGTGGTTTTAGTCAGTAAAAGTTTGACCATATGGGTCTCTCGCTCCACCCAAAAATTATTTATTTATTTATTTAATACTTCATGAACACAAACGTCCAGCAGAGGCGGTCTTAATGCCTTAGGCATTTTCTTCCAGTCAACCTTTGGGTGATGCAGAGAAAAATAGTGGTAGAAGCAATAAAAGAAAGAGATAAGGTGATTACAAGAATTGGTATACATAAAGTTAGTGATTTCTCACCGTTTGTTGTATGGGAGCCCCCTTAAATATTTATTTTACTGGTTTTTAGTATTTTGTTGTTCAGCGGCAACAGAAATTCATCATTTGTGAAAATTTAAACTACCTCGGTTGGCTTGGTTCTTGGCTGGGTTCGCCCTAGTCACAGACGGACAGCGGATTCTTAGTAATAGGGTCCCATTTTTACCCATTGGGTACAGATTTACGGAACGCTAAAAATGATTTAGAGAAATCGTCCAGCCGTTCACGCGTGATGACATGACCAAAAAAAAGAGGGATTCATTTTTATATGGATATATTGATTAAATTCGACAACATAACCATTCTTGAGCTTTTATCCCAATTGATCTGGAGTACATAAATAGACCCAGCATGTGTTTTCTTTCGTAGTCATCACAGTCATTTCTGCCTGATCACTTTAAAAGAAAAATAGCTATAATCCTGCGGCGCGACGCCAAACCAAACCCTTTGAAGTTCTTTTTTCAAGTGCAAGCAAAAATGAACTTAGCGGATGCGAAAGTGTCTTTGATGGTACAACAACAAATTTCCTACAAGGCGGACCGATGACCTGGTGAGGGTCGAGGGAATCCGATGGATGCGGGACGCACAGGATCGGTCGTTATGGCGGCACTTTGTGGAAGCCTATGTCCAACAGTGGACTTTTTTCGGCTGAAATTATGAACAATCAACTTTTAGATTTTGGCCGAGGCTTTAACCGCGTATGTAAAATATATGTATGTATGCCACTCAGGAATAAAGTAGCTTAATAACGGTAAAAAAAAAATTGCGTTCGAACCAGTACTTTCAAGAGATTACCTCTACAAACAAGAAAACAAACTTTACCTCTTTATAATATTAGTATAATCTGCATGACCTATTTCTCAGTAATGACGAAATAATATGGTAAGTGTTCGAGACTACCATGTATTTGCTAATCCTTCTTACAACAGAATCTAAGAGAGAAAATCGATTCAAGAACGACACTATCGCAATATTTATAAATATCGAATGCGCAACACTTGTGGATTGCGAATCGATGTTGAAGAATCATTTACATCTGACAGTTTGCAGATACATTTGTTAGAGAAGGACAAATGGATGACGTAATATAAACTTCTTCTCTTTTTAAACCCTGACGGAAAAGAAGGGTGTTTTAAGTTTGAGTCTATCTTTTAATTATTTTTTTTATTTTTATCTATATTGTGCTCACATAATAGAAGCAACAAGAAATATGTAACCAAGCATTATTTGTAACACATAATATGATTTAAAAGAGTGTTCATGGAGTTTCTTGCACGTTCTTCTCCATAGAGATCTACGCTTGTGGAACGTGCAATTTAGCTTCACTTTTCTTGGACTGACCGACATTTGACTATTCAAAAGTGCCTGCAAATGGTCTGTTTGAAATAAATGATCTTTGTTTTTATTTTTCTTTGAGGTGGTGATGGTTGGGCACGCCACAATCATGGCGGTAAGTCCCCTCTTTGAGGCGTGGCTGGAAAGACCTCACGGCGTCCTTACCTTCCGCATGACGCAGGTACTCACCGGACATGGTTCGTTCGGGAGTTTCCTGCACTCGATTCATGCGGAAGTGACGCCCGGGTGTCGCCACTGTGCGGAACGCCCGGAGGACACGGTGGAGCACACAGTCGAGGTGTGCCCTGCTTGGGCGGAGCATCGCCGTGCCCTCGTGGGGGCGATCGGCGGCGGAGACCTCTCGCGCCGGGCCTTGGTTGAGGCCATGGTCCGGAACGAGGAGGAGTGGCAGGCGGTCGCCGACTTCTGCGAAGCAGTAATGCTCGCAAAGGAGGAGGCCGAACGCATCAGGCAACGGCGTTATCGCCGCCGCCGTCGCCGGGATTCTGATCCCGATTTCCGGCCAACGTAGACGCGGGCTTGCGGACGGTGAGCAATGGGTAGCTCACTGTCCGGCCGTCCGGTAACTGTCCGGACCAAGCCCAAGTCGTCGACGGCGCGCACTGTTCCCGCGCGCCTCAAGGAGTTGTCAGCAACAGCAGGGACCCAGCCGGGTCGAAGCCTACTGGGGCCAGGGTTATCCGAAAGGGCGCTCGAGCCCCGGTATGAAGGCTAGAAGGAACGGGGTGGGTCTTTTAGTCAGTAAGAGTCTGACACTATCTCCCGCTTCGCCCAAGGGCGGGGGATGTCAATGCATGATTTTTTCCCACCATAAAAAGGTGGTGATGGTGTGTCTTTGTGTCTGTCCGTGGCATCGTAGTTCTTAAGCGAATGGCCCGATTTTGATGCGGTTTTTTATCTACTTAGCTACCTATCTGATCCAGATCTCACTCACTGGAATTGCTGGAATTGGTATTTGGGTGTCTTCAAAGCTAGAGTGAATAGGCTCTTAATAAACTAGTGCGCCTCACCATCAACGATTGCATCGCTACTTACCATCAGGTGGGATCGCAGTCAAGCACTAGTTTATCTCAATTAAAAACAAAATATATACCAAAGTCGCTTCTTGAGAAGTTCGTGGCTAAATTTATTATTAAGCCACAGCCGCACGGGATGTACTTCAAGGTTAAGCAACTCTTGCTCGGTACCAATTTGTGGATGGAGTTTTTTTTTGGTGTAAAAATCATCCAAATGACATCCCCCGCCCTTAGAGCGGGAGATAGTGTCAGACTCTTACTGACTAAAAAACGCATCCCGTTCCTTCGTGCCTTTCATTCCGGGGCTGAGCTACCTTTCGGAGGTAACCTTGGCCCCAGTAGGTTTGTGGATGGGTGACAAACTAGGGTACGTATTAAAATCCCGAAATGGATTCACATCGTTCGCAGATGATTGTCTTGAGAAATGTTGAAGGCAGTATTTTGTATTTTTGAACGTTTTTGCTTAATGATTTTCTAATGGAGAGTTGAGGTAAGTCGACCTTTTTCGACAGACGACGTTGGTTATGATGTTCTAACTAATCTAGCGAGATAAGTAAAGAGATATTTTTTTTATTAGGTACATCAAATAGATATAGATAGGGTTATTTGTAGAGGGCTGCTGTATTGTTCGAAGGAGTTACCGTGACCCTAAAACGCAAAGAGCAACTGAAGGAACACAAGTGCGGTAAAAGTCTAACTCTCTATAGTCTATCCTTTTTTTTTCGTTGGGAAATCATCAAATTAGTCTTCCTGCTCTAGGTGGAGCGAGAGGAATTTTCATACTGACTATTATATTACTTTTACTGAATAAAAACTTCTAGTGTTTCGTTTAGTTGTTCTTTACGTTTCAGGTCTGCGGTAAATCTTTTAAACAATTTTGCAGCCGTGGGAATATATCGAACCTAAGTCCACGTTACTTTATCCAGTTATTAACCCTTAGCAGCGTGCACCCGTGTTTACCTGCCCACATTATGATGCGAACAAACTTGCAATAAAACACGTAAGACACAATATCCACAATAAGTCACACAAATTCATACGGACTCGTACAGACTCGCACACTCGCACACATGCAACATGTAGGTAATTCGCTCGGAATAATTTTGAATAATGTATGAGAAAGAAAATAGATGAAAGAAATGGCCCAGGATTTTACAGCTAAATTGGATTTAGGACATGTAGTAAAAATATTGTTTTAAATGTGGGAGCTGCGATATTTAGATGCGGATTTGTTGTCGTTTGCTTTAATCTGAGTTTCAGATTGCTTCTGAACAGGGACTTAAAAACATCTTCATAAAGGTTACAGAATTATAAGTGTTACGTGTTGAATTGGTAACAGGATCAAATATGTAACACTTATTTATGTGTTTTCAATGTGTTAACCCAAAACACTTACAAAAGTGTAACCCTAACATATCTGTAACAGATATAAAAGTGTTAACAGTGTTAATAAGTGTAACAGGTAAACGCAGCGTTGCCAAAGTTACAATTTACATAAAGCTATACAAAAACTGATTATTTCAGTTACACATATTAACACTTATTAACACATATAAACAGGTTACAGTTTGAGTCGGTAACATTATTGTATCTGTTACATTTAAAAGTGTTTTTCTATTAAAACTGTTTTAAAAAACAGTGTTAAAACACATTATTACGGTTACAGTTTGAGTCCCTGCTTCTGAATTATATTGTGAAGTATTGTTTTATTATTTTTATCCATTTTTTCTATACTACTAAGGTATGGAAAAGTCTGATGAAACTAATGTGGCCTGTGAAAAGTCAGTACTGTGAACTAAAAAAAAAATCACAAAATCTCATTAACTGCTTTCCCAAATACAATAAAAATTATAACAAACGAACCTTTAATAAACAAACGCATTATTATAAACAGTCTGAAACCCCATTAATATAAAACGAGAAGAATAAAATGTCTTTTGTTTACGCAAACATTACATTCCAAATCTGATACCATTGTTCCGAATGTCACAGTTCGTCAATTCGCCTGAAACAGAGCAAGAGCACATGCTACAATGAATATGAACAAACGCTGTAATAGCGTAGATATGAAAAAAGGACAATAAGGGATGAGGCAAATACGTGAATAAAGGATCTCTGCTCCGTTACTAAAAGGCAGGGGAATTATGAGCACATAAAAATGAAGGGAAACGAGAGTCTCCCTCTAGACAATGCGGGGAAGCGGCAACGCTTGTTATTAAGTCCCCCGCTATGTAAATATGTACCGCGAGCCTTCGAAAATAAAGCCGCCGGGAAATTCATCCTGAAAACATTATCCGAGTTAATTCCGAAATTATATTGTGAAGTTTTTTTATCGCTATTTTTAAATGTCGCAGTGTTAGATTTTGAAATATTTGTGTAATGTTTGAAAGAGTTACCGTGGCCTTGGAACGCAAAAAGCAACAGAAGAAATACAAGTGGATTTTTAAGTCTGACACGACTCTCGGTGGGAGAAGTTATTTGATGATGTCCCACCTCAAAATAAAAAGGGTTAGAATTACATGAGCTGAAATATGTCACGACTTCACAGTGGCTGGTTGAATCAGATAGCTCAGGAACTTGCAATTAGTTGAAAGCTAATCATCCATTTGGCACAGATTTATTTCTGTCTCAAGCCAAGTCCAGTTTCCATAAGCATTATTTCCTCTAAGCCCAATCTGACGTAGTTTCAATTGAAATAAGCTTTTTCATTAATAACTCACTAAAGCTATTTATGAACTTAAAATCGATCAAGTTAAGTCCAAAAAGGATGAAATGAACAATGGCAAAGAGATTACACCCACTCAAACGAAGCTCTAAGACTTATAATAGTTAAAATTAATAATTTATTGCGATAAAAGACACCAAAGTCATAGTTCACGAACTTAAAGGCATTGAACTTCCAAAGGCTTCAAATATTAATCTCGAATGGATCTGAAAACATTCGATTCGCAATTTTTGTTTATCGTAACGAACTGCCAGAAACAATGTAATTAATAAATTGAAATTGATTCTGAAAACGTAGCCGTCAATAGAGTAATCGTATCTTCGTTTTTATTAATTTCAGATCTATTGTAACAAGATAATAAGTTTTTTCTTGTTTGGTATATATTTTGATTGTCAATTTATTCATTAAGTTTTCAAATCAACTTCTTATTTCTTAGCAAAAAATATTATGCGTAGTTTAGACGGTAACATCTTCATCTAAAAGAAGTGCCAAATATAAAATGTTCGAAACTGCTTCATTCTTTTGTAATACAGCGAATATACGATGCGCAGCTACTGTATCATCTTTGATGTAAAAGGTTATGGCCCTTTGACCTAATTCACGCATCCTCATCCCGTAGACATCTACTGCTGAAATCTGATCTCTTGATGACGAAGAACAACCGCTCTTTGTGGAAACTGCGGTTTGTGGTATTTCGTTAGCCATAAACACTCCTAAACTGAACTGAACTGAACAAAAGATTTCCAAGCAAACCGCGTCACTGATTAAATCAATATCTTTATCCTGTATTCCGAGGTGGTCGTCTCCGGTAAAATTTCGTACATAACCATATTACCTACTTTCTTTGAAAGACGTGTCACGTCCGGGCGACACCGAAACTTTTCGCGGGTGAATATACTATCCGGGACTTTGTTAAGGCTGCTACTTTGTTCATCTTTACTGTAGTATACATTCTGTAGTGTCTCCTTTGTACTCGTAGTTTTTGGCAAGCAGCTGTTGTGCTGCACGCTATCCTGTGATCACGGACGCGGTGATTAAGTTATGCAATTTACCGTTCAGATGTTTTTTATGCCAACTTATTTTTTTTTTATTACTCTACCTTTTGGTGTGCAATAAAGTTTATTCTATTCTTTTCTACCGCACCTGATGATAAGCGATGATATGGTCGACGATGCAGCACGCTTGCCTACAGGTAACTATTCACTATTGGTTTAAAACTGTAGGGTTGTAGCAAGGAAACATTATATTTACTGTATGGATTTTAAAAGAGACTTTGACCCCTGAGTTTGTTTCGGTGTTTCTTCTCAGGGTAGTCAGCTAGGAAACACCGGCCTTATTTGTTTACACTGATGAAAAAAAATTGACCTGTAAGTGTTTTTTAAAACCTATTTGCAAAATAAATATCATTTATCATTTATAGACTCCGGCAGGGAATTCCACTCCTTGCTGTACGTATAATTGTATTCTCAAAATGTTTTGTGTGTATAGAAGGGATGTGTACCATCATTATCATCATCATCATTACGTATATTCAGGCATTTTAAAGTGATGTTTTATACCTACCAAGCATCTCTTAATTGTCTTGCCTTAGTGACATGTTACTTGAGGTCGGCGCAACACATTGCTCTCTTCCATTCTCATTCTCTTCTCTTCATTTATTTTCTTCTTTCATTCGTAGCCACCATATTCTAAGACACTGGATTATTTTTCTGGTTCATCTCTTTTATCAAAGAACGTGTTCCTAACACAAATGAGTTGTATTTCTTCCATCTCTTAAGAAAGTATTTTTGTCTCCTTTTCGGTTTTTACCGTCTTTTATCAGAGGATTATGTAAAAACCGGACAACAAAACAGTCTTCTTTCCTCCTTTATCCACCGCTGGTCGGTATGATTAATATTATTTCCCGGGGTTTAGGGTTGTGGACTTCTGACGTCACAGCATTCCCGCGAGCCATGTTCTGAACGTAAATATAAATGTCCGGGTAACAGGTGCTGTCTCATATTTTTGTTATGTCTAATGTATTTTATGACAAGTGCGCTCTTTGTGCAGCGCATCGCGCAGTTTTGTGCTAAAATATTTGCAAAACACATGGACTAGAAATGTGTAACAAATTCGAGGAAATGATTATCTTTAGCGTCTACTTTGTCCAAAATTGTTTCATTTAAAAGCTGTGGCATAGTAAGGCCGGTTTAGTAGGCATAGGAAGTCATAGGATCGAAGGAGTTAGAATAGGAGGGTTTCTAAATTTTGTTTCTACAGTGTATGGATCTATATGTGCCAAATAAAATATTTTTCTTTCTTTTCTTATCTTTTTCTTTTAGGATTTAACGCTTTCCTCTCATTGTCGTGATCAAAAATGGCATCTGCAAAGATCCTTAATTAAAATTACCTTGTTTTATGTACGCTTATCGGTTATAACTGCGCATTTGACCTTTATAAAATCCCATTTCTCTTCATCCGTAAAGAAAACCGGCCAACCTTACACTGGGTAAATTTCCAGCGTCTTTCAGTTTAAATATATTCGCAGCACGTCTTCGCCGACGATAAACAATTAATTTCTTTAATCAACTGCGCCCGACGCGTCCCCTGGGTGAGATAGATACGACCACTCTGAAAAAATGTAATATAACGCGCTAGTTTATGTATTAACTCGTTAATGAATTATTCTGTTTACTTAATTGTTTAATTAAAGTTACATCGCAAATTTTTAAAAGTGGAGATTGATTACATGGAAAAATGAAAACATTTTTATCCAATATCCCCAAATATAAATTTAAATTGAGAGATGTTTGGTCCTATTCAAATTAAGGAGTAATTCTATTTCTCCGCAAGTCGTGTAAAAAATTGGGGTGAATGCGAAATAAATAAAAAAAACAAGGAAAAAAAAGAAGAAACTTTAAGTTACTTTATTGCCTTTGTGCATGAAGTGTTTAATGGCAGTGAACTGTGTTAAGTTTTCGTGTACAATTAATGAATTAAGTAAGTTTGTGTTGGTATGGGATAAAGATATAGTTTACATAATTAAATCTTGAAGAACAATCTGACAGCTTTTCAACTAAAAACAAACAAACACCAACAAAAGCCGTAAAAGCGGGTAACCTGGATGTTGCGTCCTGGATCTAACCAATGTCTATAAACAACCATATAAACACAAACACATCAACGAATGACGAAAAGAGCAAAGAATGACAAGCGAGACCCCAAATAATGGAATAAGGTAGAGAGATAGAGGGCAAAGAAAGAAATCTGTGTGACACCATCATTAGCAAAACACACTAACCCCCTTCAAACACTCGGCAACGGTAATAACTAACAGTTAAATACTACTATAATAAGTGCTTTACTTTAGCACGAAGATCTAAATACGAAAAAGTAAGTAAGGCATTGCCGACCAGTTATCTTAGTCGGCAACGATCGAATCGTTAAAGTAAATGCTGACTGCGATCGGGACCGTTACGGTTATATCTAAAACCGCTCGCCGTGCCCAAGTGAGAAGGTGATGCGACAAAAACCGTTCAGGAGGAGTGTCGTCAATTTAATGATTGTCGTATAAAATCAGCTATCTTTGCAAGGTGATAAGGGATGTACACTTTTTTTGAAGAGCGTATAAAGTCGTCAGAGATTCAGCGTTTTTGTTACCTTCATGAGGGAACACATCAAACATTTCTCGCAGCGAATCAGATTAAATTGAGTAAACGTGAACGTACTTAAAGTTACCACTACTATAGGTGATAGTGATGTTTCAAATTCTAGTCCTGTAAAGTAAACTGATGTCACTATGACGTTGATATCGGAAACCTGAAAACCATAAACTAATTCAGCCTAAAGCAAAATCTTCATTTTGAAAACCAATGTATTTAGAAACACGAGCAAATATACTCGTAGACTAGTAAATTCAATGCAATAGGCAAGACACTCATTTGCCTTATCTAGAAGCTCTACTTTTTTTTTTAATTGATATAAACTAGTGCTTGACTGCTATCCCACCTAATGGTAAGCAGTGGTGCAACCTTTGATAGTGACGCGCACTAGTTTATGAGCCTATTCACTCTTGCCTTGAAGACACTCAAATTATAATCGGACGGGAAGAACGCAGCAGACAGATTGTTCCAGTCCTTCGACGTACGCGGTATAAACGACGAGGCGAAACGCTTATTTTACGCTCTTCCTTCCTTTGTACAACAAGGCCTTGGGTCTTTACTAAGGAAATTCTTCTTTACCTTATAATTTTCCTACCACCTCTTAAGAAACTTTTCCCAATCCCGCTGCAAGTCTCTCCATTGCACCAGAATATCCTAACGGGATTTTAGTCCAACCACCGTTACGCGAAGCCGATAGCTTGAGGTCTAATAGAATAATGCACGATGCACGATTGAATCCGAGCCAATCCGAACCGCTCCCGATTTGTCTAGTATTTGTTTTAAATTTTCACCTGTGTATGATAATATGGGTTAATAAAATGCAAGCTGCATCACATCAGCACCGGGCTTTGTCTTTTCTCAAGAAAATAAGTTCGTAAAGTCAAAGAGTCTACTTGACCTTTTCCCAACTTTATTGGCGTTGACTTCTATTCTGATTGGATGTAAGTACCTGATTAGCAGTATTTTACATAGAGCAATTGCTTCTCTAACAAGCCATTTGCTGGGTAACACTATAATACTATATCCGTTCAACTTGTACAACAGGATGCTATTGGCTCTTCAATGGCTTTGAACACACTTCTCTCAAACCCGCACGGCGACGTACGGCATAATTCAAGACAATTCAAACCTGGCTCCGAATTTTTTTTACAAAAGTTTGCTTTTTATCAGGAGTGTCTTCTTCTTTTCTGGAGTCGTGTGTCTGTCTGAGGTCTGGTCACGGTGGAAAGTGATAAAACTTCTTATAGTAGCTAGATTAGTGACTGGTTTTCAGGGGGCATTGCATGTGCATCCGTATATCTTGCTGGACTCCATACTGACTGCCGAATCGGTAGCATTAAGGCTGCTCTGTCGCTTTGTACCCCAATGGTCCTAATCCGATATCGATGAGCCTCTATAGGATGGCTATATTGCTTACCTACTATAATTTATACTGATTCCATACTTTTTAGATCAATATTATAAAGGTAAAGAGTTTATTTGTTTCGTTGGTTGGACATGCTAATAGAGTCTGTGCGGAAAGTAAACCATCGTGGGATTTGAGGGCGCTGCTTTAGATAAATATCGTTTTTGTTATGTAAGCAACATTGTGACGTCATTATAGTGCGACTGTTAAATCTTGATATTTTGAAACTATGTTAGACTAGCTTCTTCCAGCGGCTTCACCCTATAATAAAAATTATCCTATTGGCTGAATTTGCTCACCTAATGAAACTGCAAAGTTATAGCTTATGTGCTATATTATTGCAATGTTTATGATTAAGTTCATCTGTCTAGTAGTTTTTGCGCGACACATCCATACATACGAGTACCTCCATCCATCTTCACAAACTTTCGCATTTATAATATTAGTTGCCTATTTATTGAACTTGCTCATGTGATGAAACTTAGTAAAAATATAGGTTATAAGCTATATTATTGCAACATTTATCATTAAATTCATCCGTTTATAAATTTTTGCGTAATGCCGTTAATTGTGGCGACACCTGGGCGAGGCCTATGTCGAACAGTGGACGTCTTTCGATTGTAATGATGATGAACATTTAAATGCAAACACGAACCGGTAAAGAAAAATAGCGTGAAGAAACCGCTGTACTGCCTATCTAGGTAGTTTCCACCAACGACCACTTACCCAATTCCAACGAAAATGGTTCTATCACTTTGACTGGGATCGGTCTATTATCACTGACTGGAATATTGTAGCTAGCAGCAAGTTTATGTTTACCCTAGTTAAATTTAAAGGTAAAAATGGGACACACTACCACTTTCTCGTTGTCTTCCTCAGTACATTTTTCCCTTTTGCTAATCAATGAAAAATATGAACTTAATGACTATGAAAATAAAGTACACTTCAGAATTTGTAATGTTGCTTTGTAAAAAATCTATTTAGCCTGTAAGGGACCCTCTCGTATATAAGATCCTTGGGATCACTTGGTTGCCCGTCTGTTTATCTGTTAAGACCCTTTAACTCGAGAACGTTTGGATGTATCGAGTTAAAATTAAAACCATACACTCAAATCTGCGGTCTTTTGAAGTTGTGAAAAAATCAGACTTCTGAGTTAACTAAAAAAAAAGATACGGCGTTTATGTCGCAAAAACACATATATTTCGATACTCAAGGGAATCAAAGTTCATAGGGTGACGTTGACCTAGAATCCTGAAATTTGTCATAAATCAAGGTCTCATAGAAAAAGTACAGGGAAAAATCTGAAAATAGTAAATTTGTAGATCCGCCAAAAAAAAAAAAATTGTTTGCAATTCGGAAAAATCTTCGTAATTCAATACGGGAAATGATTTCATAGGTAAATTTGTACAGAATCCTCAGTGCGCGAGTCCGACTCGCACTTGCCCTTTTTTATTTTAGTTACTGTATCCTTTCTCAAGCCTGAAAATAAATATTCTAAGTTAGTCGAAATGCATTATAAATTTAAAGTATCAATACTCTTTATACTAGCCATCGAAAATATTGACCAAAACAAAATAAACAAATATCGTCATGTTTAAATGAATTTCCGTTTAATTTATATATATTTGGAGATAACAGGGACAGGAGTTCACCTAGGAAGTCTACAAACATTAAAATAAAAGCGTTACGTACCAAAAACACAGCACGCCAATGTTTCCCAAGTTCGTGACTTTGTTTTGATCAATAATGATGTGATTGGCCATTTGTTACCTTTGGCAAAACTGTAATATATTAAATATTATTTTCCTTGCAGCTCAGTGAAATTTTTTATCACATTTCTGAAGATTTCACTTAAAAATCACAATAAAATAACATAATAAACAAACATGATGTGACGTTTGGCATTTGACGGATGGCTGGGTTGGGTTGCTACTTAAAATCTTTAATGTTGTTTTCACTTTACGCCACGACGGTTCTTTTATCGCACAGACAATATCAGAAACTACTAATTCGTAATGAAAAATTATTTTAGTGTTGGTTTTCCCATTTATTGAGGAAGGCTAAAGGCCAATATATAACATCACGCTACGATTCACAGACAGACAGCTCATAATAGTTAAGTCCTTGAGTTTCTTTCGATTTCAATATTCTGCCAATCATGCAGTGATGGTCCTCAATATAAAGAGTTGTTTTTTCCACGCAGACAACAAAAGAGAAATCGCCAACATAATACAGAAAGGTTTTAATAGATAACTATGACCCGTTCCTACCAAAACCATCAATATTCTCACTACAATATACAATATTGCTCGCTATAAAGCTCACAAATTCCCGCCATGCTTTGTGGGCAAGTTATGAAATAAAAAGGCAAAACAAAGGCCATGCATGCACGATGACGCTTACCCCGCGCCATTTATCTGCGGTGCGTTTAGTATGCGCCACGGCCACGCAGCCGCAACGCCGCCGCCACGCAGCCGTCACGCCGCGGGAACTCGCTGCACAATAACACGCATAAATAAAGCTTTATATGTTTGTATACTTTGAACGGTAGCTGGACGGAATTTCAATGAATGAAATGAAATTCTGCAGTTGGAATTCGCAGCGTTTTTATATAAATTGTAATTTGTAGTTGTAGGAACTGTGGAACTTTAAAGCAGAGAATACTGTGGTTCGTATTAAGAATTATTATATTCTGTGCTTTTGTGGGAATTTGACTGAAATTGTCAAAGTTTCAGAATGAGAAATACCTATTGTCTAGACATCTCGTCCAATAAAATGTACTCTTGTAATATAGACTTGTTATAATCTTATTTACTCAATGCTATTGTATAAAGTTTCTACATTTTAACATTCAAAACGCTTCTCGACACAAAGACAAACTAGACTTGTTTGATATACAAACATATATTCTTACAAACTTATTAGAGTTTCAAATGGTCTGAATCTAATTCTAGATCTTGTAATAAAATCGCTCTGGTCGTTCGTTCACCCGATTACTGCGAGCTCGTGTGAGGTTTGTTCTACAGTCTTACCTGAAGTTTTTTTTTTTTAAATTATATAAAACTAGCGCTTGACTGCGGTCCCACCTCATCAGGGCTTGCCATCGCAAGCAGTGATGCAATCGTTGATGATGAGGCGCACTAGTTTAAGTTTATTAAGAGCCTATTATAGTTGTCCAAAAACAGATTACTATCCGAGGAATTCGCGTTTTAGGTGAACGTCGTCTAAGGTAAGGAAGATAAAAAAAAAAATTCGGTGTAAAATTGTTGCATCGCTTTTCACAAGAGACAATCTTATTACTCTAGATATTTACTTCAGTGATTCTTGCTTGAGATTTTGTTCACCACTCGAGGGAAGAGCGTGACACTGCATAACATAATATGAATATGTCCTTCCAGTAAATTCGAATTTCCTCTCGCCATGTAAACCGATGGACGGGCGTCCTTAACCGTATTTCGTTCACGTCTCCGTTTCATATCGGCCAGCAATCGCTTGCCGAGCGCTCCACGACGACATAACAAATATTGAGCGCGAGAATTGAATTTAGAATTTCTTATTTTAAAATATCCGTCGATAAAACGCTTTTGGAATAGGTCTGTGTTTCTAAAAATCCTCGCTTTCTGTGTGTTAGGGCTCTAGAGAGTTTATAGAGAGGTACTGTATTGTTAGGAACGCGATAGTCTAGTTTCGACTATAGAAAACAGTTTGTTGAATCGAAAATTGATCGTAAGGATAAGCTAAGCGCTAAGAAAGTAAAAATACAGCAAATAAAAGATGGTAACAAAAGGTGGATTAAAGGACAGAGCACCATTATCGATTTTCTTTTAAATTGAATCCAATCGGTGCCGCCGTAATCACCATCAATTTTCCCAGTCTGGGCATCAAATCTAGGTTATTCGAAGCGGTTGAATGACGAGTATAATACCACACCCTCATTCATCATGCAATAGACCTGTAGGAACAGCTATAGCCTCCAGATAAAACTTTATTGGTATCTATGAATCTTTAGTTTATTAGACTCCAGACCTCTGGGGTAGCCATCAACACTTTGGAATACTGCACTATCACGTGGGTGAATACACTCATCAAAATGAATAGCTTTATTTTATTGGCGGAAAATTCATGCCTTTGTATATCTCGAGAGTGACTGAATGAGCTGTTTTATGGTCGATTTCATCAGCTTTCTACAAGTTATGATAATTGTCAAAGTTTTTATTGCCAAAGGAATATCCACTGTGACTTAACAAATCAATGCTCCCCGGATATTAAAACTAGTGAGTTTCTACTTATAGTGTTGTTATTTTGCACGTCTTACTGCACTCCACTGATTCATTCATTTTCATTCATTTCATTCATTCGTTTCATGTTTGTTTCGTGTTTCTTTTTGCTTTGAATTGATAATTTGATTTGTTTTTGTTCCATTGCAATTTTAATTTATATTTTATATCATTTCTTAATTTATGAATGCTGGATGAACTGTAATTGGCGACTGTGTAAGACTTAGGCCAATTGTTATCCATACTTGTAAAATGCTGTACACAGAAGCTGTTGGTTTTACCTTAATATATAAATAAATTAATAAGCCCGTTTTTAGATTTATAGACCGTTCAAATAATATCCAATTTTACTGCGGTGCCCCTATCCAGGACATGATCCACATGCCCAAAGTGCCTCTACACCAGCGCTATTGACGCTTTGTATGAACACTTGCCCCAAATTATCTAGTTGAAAAGATAGAATTAGTAAATAAGGAGACAGAAATTGAAAATAAAAAGATAGAATATGAAAATAAAAAGACAGAATTTGAAAATAAAAAGACATAATTTGAAAATACGAAGACTTATTTGGCAATCTAATGAGCTATACTTTATATAGGTATAGCTTTTGAAGCTGTCGACTATAGGTACAACAAACAAAATAGAGACAGAGTTGGGAGGCGGACTTGGCAACAATAATCATTAATCACAACAGATATTGTGTTCCAAGTTATTAATATTACTGACAACCTCGCTACTGAGATATGTTTGTGGACTTGTGGTACGGGTTTACCGCAATAGGACAAACGGATCGCTCTGAAAATCATGATATTTGATCCTCAGCCGGAAAACATTTAGCAGTTTTCTGTTGTTAATTGTTTTTAGGGTTCCGTACGTAAAGGGTAAAACGGGACCCTATTACTAAGACTCCGCTGTCCGTCTGTGTGTTTGTCTGTCTGTCCGTCTGTCACCAGGCTGTATCTCATAAACAGTGATAGCTAGACATTTGAAATTTTCACAGATGATGTATTTCTGTTGCCGCTATAACAACAAATGCTACAAACAGAAAAATAAATATTTAAATGGGGCTACCATACAACAGACATGTTTTTTTTTTTTGCCGTTTTTTACTACGGACGATACGGAACCATTTATGCGCGAATCGGCTCGCATTTGCCCGTGGTTTTTTTTTAAACTCTTCTAAGATTAAATAAAAGATGGTTAAAGTGATATGAAAGTAAAGGGAGTTAGCAATAGCGCGATGGGTAACAGGACAGAATGGAAGAAAAAAACGTGTTGCGAAAACTCCAAATAATACTGTACAAGGGCAGGAAGATGATAATGGTGTTCTAAGTCATGTTATGTTATGATTTCTCTACTTCGGAAAGAATTTATGTCCAGAGACCCTACCGTGAGCTCTTAACTCGACTCCATTTTACGACCTAAACTGAACTGTTCTCACTCGCTGGACTGGTATTTTAACGTGTAAGAGCTCAAACACATAAACACGTTACGACGACGCAACGTGCCGCGGCACGGCAACGAGCAACGTAAATAATCACGTCACGAGAACGCAACGTGCCACGTTGAACAACGTCGTATTAACGGTGGCGCATTTGTAGAATTGCTGCAGTTAATTTCAAGAAATGGACCACATTAGACGTGTTCTCCTCCTGCTAATATTAAGAAGACGGATAAAGAAGAAACAGATACAAAGAAAATACTGGATCCATCCATATCTTTCCGTAACGTGGCACGTTGCGTTGTCGTAACGTGATTATTTACGTTATGACGACGCAACGTGCCACGTCACGTTGCATCGACGTAACGTGTTTATGTGTTTGAGCCCTAATGGTAAGGCCCCAGCAGCGAACTATGATAGGTTAATTTACGTATTTATTTATCTGATTTAGTAGCATCAAAAGTTCACTGTTGGATGTAGGCGTATACAATCGCACCCCATTTTACGCTACTTTCAGCCAGCTATTGAAGATATACTTCGGTTAATTGATATTGACAGTACTTTTTAGTTCTTTTTTTTTTTGACAGCACTAGTTTATATCAATTAAAAAAAAAAAACTTTTTTCCTAAGATGCTAATTGCTAATCCATACATTCTCTTGTTCCAGGTAAAACCAGCACCAACAAGGTTGCCAGGGGTATCTTCATTACCTGGTTCTCATCCCAAATTAATTGGGATAAGCGTTTAAAGGTATGCGGAACAGAGTGTAAATTCCTTTATACCTCTGTTAAAAAAGGAGGATCCTCCGACCAGACGGATTTTATGTCTGGTCCGGGAAACTGCCCTGTTGATCTCGGGTTGTTGTATATGTTCTAATCGCGTGGACAACTTCAATATCGCGATGCAGGATTAAGAAATTTAGTTCCTATGTTACGGCCTGGTCACAACTTCGGTTTTAGAGGAGCGCGGCGCGTTGAGCGGTGCGGCATCGGTAAGTGGTGAGTTTCGTGCGTCTCGTGGCGTTCTTCAAACATTTTCATACTTTTGATCTTACCGCTCACCGCGCCGCGCTCAGCTTTCGCTCCCAGCGGCAAGTTCGCTACAAGTGCAACATCTCATCTTCTATAGCCGTCATTTCAGTAGGTAGGTCCTCAGGGTATGATTCCGTTTAGAATCAACAGCTGTTGCAAATCCTTGGAGCCTGCGGTGCTAACGTGCCATCAACTGGCTCTAATTACTGAACAATGCTAATTTAATGCACGTTCTATAATTCTATTACTATGTTTAGGTACACTGTGCTAATATTAGGAAGCGACGGTTCCGCGTTGATTGTTATGCGTTTGTTTTCATCAGGATGTATTAGTAATCAAGATATAGTCTTCGTCTTTTTCTTCTTAGGCCTTATCCCATATTACTTGGGGTCGACGCAAACTTTTTTTTTCTTCCATTCTGTCCTTTCACCCGTCACACTATCACTAACTCCCTTTTCTTTCATATCACTCCTTACACAATCCATCCGTCTATTCTCTGGGCGGATCTCGACCAATAGTTCCTATAGGATAGGACTTGGGACCAATGCCTCCCATCTAATCTAATGATTGTACTCACTATATGTCAGCCATTTGTTGATTTTTTTTAAACTAAAAGGCGAGTGTGGGCCAAAGTAGCACAAAGTTGGTGCCCTGAAACAGTGCGTCGGGTTCGCGGTAGACCGCGAAGGAGATGGCGCGACGAACTAGATAGATTCCATCAGAACTGGCAAGAAGAAGCCTGGGCGCGCGAAATATGGAAGGAGTGCAGGGAAGCCTTTGCCCAGGAGTGGGACAGAACAGGCTAACCAAAAAAAAAAGGCGAGTGATGGGGAAAAGGTTTTTTTTTTTTTTCTTTCGATGGGAAAAATCACGAATACCAATTTGCAGTCTCTGACATCAGTTTCATGAATCATTCAGTTTATTTAAACGATAATGTAAAAACGTTAAATTAAGGTAAATAATTAAATCAAGTCAAGCTATTAATATCTGTAACACATACAGTTAATTACATTAAGAAAGCCATTTAGACTCAAGAAAAACTGCAATCGTCTGCATATTTAAAAACAAATATTTTCTGCCCCATTAACAAAGCAACTAAGCATGCATTTAGGGTTGCCACTGCCAGGTGGGAAAGATCGGCCAATGAAAGTTTTAGGCGGTATTTTTAATTATTCGCAAATTGATTCCTACTTGTAACGTAATTTTTTTTTTTGGATCTCTACTTCTCAAATGTCTGCACAGCTGGACATCAATAACATGGGAATGGTTAAATAACTTCTTCTGCTCTGAGTGGAGTGAAAGGGCGTGTCAGACTTTTACTGGCTAAAACGGACCTGTGTTTCTTCAGTTGCCCTTTGTGTTCCAGAGCCACGTAAACTCTTTCGAACATTGCCGCAGCCTTTCAATTACAGGTGTGGGATGTTTTCTTTTTCGTACACATTAAAAGAAGACGGACACCAGAATTGATTAGTGGAGTTTTAAGAATTCTTTTTAAATTGATAATTGAGGATTCCGTATCTAAAGGGACACAGGACCCTGTTGCTAAGACTCCGCTGTCCGTCTGTTTGTCACCAGGCCATGACCAAACCGTCATAGCTTGACAGTTGAAATTTTCACAGATGATTTATTTCTTTTGCCGCTATGACAACCAATTTAAAAAACAGAATAAACATTTAAGTGGCGCTCCCATACAAAAAACGTGATTTTATTATAGTTTTTTGCTACGGACGGTATAGAGAACCTTTAGTGCGCGTGGCCGACTCGCGCATGACAGGTTTTTGTTATAGATATTGAATATATTTTCATACACATTTGGTAAAAAAATGTTACTTGTATTTCGATATTAGAAACAGATACTATGTATAATGTAAACCGATTGTCCTACTAACATAAGCAGAACACGGTCTGATTTTGCTACAGACGTATCAAAAAAGAGAACAGTGGTGGCCAAGTGGTAATGGCTCCGACTTACGAGTTGTAGGTCGCGGGTTCAAACCTTGTCAGGCGCATTACTTTGTGTAATTTATTTCATTACCACTGCTCTCAAAACGGTGAAGGAAAACATCGTGAGGAAACCGGCATGTCCTAGAACCAAAAATTCGAAGACATGTGACATCCTCCAACCCGCACTGGGCCCGCGTGGTGGATTACGGCCCCTTCCCTCTCCTAGAGAGGAGGCCTGAGTCCCAGCAACATTAAAAAGGCTGATGATGGTGATGATGATGTATCAAAAAAAGTTAACTATATCCGGATTTTTCCGGGCGCCTGCCAACCCTACACACACTCGTGCAACATCATAAGAAATAAAGTGTTAATCCACATCAAAGCGAACTGCATCGAAACGTTAATAAACAAGAGATTACACTTAAATGCTAAATATAGCGTGCTATTCGAGCTATTAATAACATTGGCTTAATTAGCTGTCTAGACATCCATCTCCTGAGCTCTTTGTGACAAGCTATTTATGTATTCACTGTTAATTTCATTTGATTTGCTGCCACTGCAATTAAAATCTTGTTTTTGAAACGAAAGTTGTTTGAGATTTTAGTGTTTTTGCCATGAGGATAATGATTTGTGTTGCGATACTGGTTTTTTAAATTCTTTAATTTAGTTTTGATGTTAAAAATCTAAAACTTAGGTTCTCAGCAGGCCTACTCAAATTACGACCATTTCGTTTCGATTTCTTTCTGCAGTCGGTAACGCCCCCAATTCCTTTGTTCCGACCACGTGACTTAATGTTGAGATGATGACATGTCATTCCCATACATTTGAAGTTTTCTGCTAGCGTTAACGATTGTAGATTATCAACTTGGCTAAGCCCCCTGCTGTCACATGTAGCCCACGGGCTTCGGGAGTCTCAGGGCGATTTCCGGCCACCGTAGGCACGGGCTTGCGGACGGCGAGCGATAGACATACCGCTCCAGTTTACTTGTAAACTCAACTGTACAGGCAAACCTGTCAGGTATACCTTAGCGTGTATGGGCTACCTTTGGGTATATTACCAAACCCGAAGGGGCCCAGTAGGCTGATGCTAGAGCTGCGGGAATGTTTGAAATAGTTCTCTAGGACGTAAAAGGCAATTGAAGGACATAGGTGGGTTTTAGTCAGTTAAAATCTGACACGCCATCTCGTTCCGCCGTAGAGCGGAAAAATTCAAAGAATATGATTGAAAAAATTTACAAACTTTCTGTCTGGTGTTGTGTCACAGTAATGAAACGCCAATTAGCGATCTTGAATTACCTTTTTTTGAGGTGGAATATCATCTAATGACCTTTCTCGCTCGCCTTCAATTGCCCTTAGCGTTTTAGAGCCACGGTAAATGATCATCAAACACGATAATTGTAGGATCATAAGCTGATCATCTTACATAACGTTCAAATCCCATACCTTTAGGTCAATTCTACTAAAAAAATCGTTTGTGTTTAGATACAGGCATTCACCAAAAAAAAGACTTTGCTTCTATTTATCTAAATACACGTAATGTATGAAAAAAAAGAGGACAAACTGAGATAAACGCTCACAATTCAGTGTTGTACAAAAACAATGGATTTTGTGCCACAAAATAAATGAGAGAAGGAAGCTAGCCTCACAGTTTACACACAAAAACTGTGCCAGTACAAGCAACTTAGTTTTGTGGCTTTGTACCATATAAAATATTGACTTGGCTCCACATTTTTTGGCAGCCGACTTCCTGCTTCGTCCTTTTTCACGTAGATAAGGCCTTCCTGCCTAAGTTAACCCGAATTTTAGTCATATTAGACACAACTCTGAATACCAGTTATGCGACAATTTGCCTAGCAACTTGACCACGTTTTTTTTTCAAATTTATTTCTAGACAAAGAAATATAACAGATCAAAATGACACCTATTTGGCATCTTGACATGGCCTCAGGTTTCATAGATAGGTAATTGTATATTATTTCCTCTTTTAGCTCAATTTGACATATTTTAGGATATTCGACATTCACCATTCGATTTCGAAACGCCATATTTTTTTAACCAACAGTGTCACCACAGTGGAATAAGAATATATTGCTGGTAATTAAAGCCTACAATACTGTTAAAATTATATGTAACACTATCTTAAATCTTATACATAAAATGGTTTGTTAAGATCACTTATGGGCAAGTTGCCCATTATACGTCAAGTTGCCACAGTTGACCGATACCGCACTTATTCAAAGGAAAATTTTGGTCGATTTCATTTCTGACGTCAAAAGCCTTAACGGTCTTTACTCTCAAAAAACATGATCACTAAATATAACCTTAAAAAAAAACTTCCGGCTTAAAACACTAAACCCCAATTCGCGCCGAAACACGGCATTCGTTAGGTAATAAGCGTACGAAAAAGTAATTTAAAACTACCGTTCGCAATTAAAAGTGTCCATGGAATGAGGTCGTTACAGACAATGCGATTTTTACGCAAAAGAAACCATGGTTGGCGAGGCCTTAATTAGATAGTCGAAGGTCCCCGAAATGGACCGAGAAGAGCCGAAGCTAATCTTGTGTCCTTCTGGTTACTTTGTAAGGGCTCTGTCGACTGTGAAATTATTGGGTGCGTGAAATCCAAGTATTGTTGCAATGAAGAATGGTTTATCAAGATCTGGGGCCCTACCATGACGTGGTGAAATGTCAAACGTGCGAGAGGGAGGGAGCTATGAACCCTATATAGCTCCATCTCTTTAATTGTTAAGTTTAGGTCGTAAAATGGATACCATTAGAAGTCTTGGTAGTGCCTCAGAAGCTGCACAACTCCAGTTCTTCATAATATTTATATTCAGATGATACATCATCAAAATTAAATCGAATGGTGCCGAACTTTAACTTATCTTCAGTGTTTGTATTCTCTGTTAACAAACCATTCATATTTGCTATCTGCATGTTCTGCTTCCGCAATTTTTGTTATGCAAACGAAAGTCTCATTAATTATGCATCCAGAAGTAAACAGTTATAATGCAAATAGTGGCAAATAAACGTTTAATTTTGCTAGTTTTTAACCGACTTCAAAAACAAGGAGTTTATTACATTAGGCATCAAGTGTGGATGGTGTTGCTTCTAAACACGCATAGAATATCATACATAAACTCCATAAATGCGAGATTCTGCTACATGGATTCAAGCCAGATACTTCAGTCGCCTCTAAGTCCTAATAGCCGGTACCGTTTTCCTTGAAAGATTGATACGAATATGCTAATAATAGGAGGTTTTTATGTATGAAATTACTCCTACTGTCTGGTACTTCAGTTGCTTTCCAAATTCAAGTGGAGAAACAGTCTCCATGAGGAAAAAATGCATGTAATAGAAGTTTTCGCTATATAGAACGATACCCTATTCGCGTTATGATTAGACATTTAAAGAAACCTTTTTTACTGTCTGCTCAACCGATTTTAACTTCTATTTCGTAGGCATAAGGATGGGATTAAAATGTAATTTTGAACAGAGTATAGTTTTTTTTTTTTTTTTCGATGGGAAAAATCATCTTATGACAACCCCCGCCCTTGGGCGGAGCGGGAGATAGTGTCAGACTCTTACTGACTAAAAAACCCATCCCGTTCCTTCAAGCCTTCATACCGGGGCTCGAGCGCCCTTTCGGATAACCCTGGCCCCGGTAGGCTTCGACCCGGCTGGGCCCCTGCTGTTGCTGACAACTCCTTGAGGCGCGCGGGAACAGCGCGCGCCGTCGACGACTTGGGCTTGGTCCGAACAGTTACCGGACGGCCGGACAGCGAGCTACCCATTGCTCACTGTCCGCAAGCCCGAACAGAGTATAGTCAAAATAGTTCAGTTCTCTTCCAAGTCCAAATGCCTATACAGTCTCCTTGAAGGCTTGTTACCTATGTTTGTATCTTATGGAACCAGACAGATTCTTACGGTATTTATGACACAAAAACCATTATCTGAAAGGTGCGTACTGACTTTAGCTTACTGACGCAAATCCTGCAAAATTCACATTGTTTGCTTGGTTCCAGGAAACTAAGTCATTCATTTACTTATACTTCTTGTTGAAGTTTACGGTTCTCGAAAACATGTGACGTTTACAAACCTACACTAAGCTCAACATGTACATACACCTTCTACACTATAATATTATAAAAAGGGAAAATTTGTATTCTTGTGTGTATGTTTGTAATGAATAAATTCAATAACTACTATGCCGATTTCAGAAATTCTTTTACCATTGGAAAGCTACATTCATCTTGAGTAACATAGGCTATATTTATTGCCCGTGCGAAGCCGGGATGGACCGCTAGTCTTACATAAAGGAGACCCGCTGTAAACAGACTACATTACATACTTTGTAATTCATATTAGTAATAATGGCGAGCCTTCATAATAAATTAACACGGTTCTATTCCCCTAAAGCCTAAATAAAGCAATTTATTAGTCGTTTCTTGCCAAAAATTCTAAATACGCTTTCAGTAATGAGAACACCCACCTTTCGCCGATACCTCACATAAAATTACCCAGGCAGCTCCCACGTTCACCGGTGTCCCGGTAATTAAATTAATTAGATTCCCTCATAGCTGATTGGCGGCTCATGCCACCATGAACCGGCAGTTCACACATGAAGGACTGTGTGGCGCAAGTGTCGTGACGGGTGGTTGTTATGCCCTGATTTCTTTCAATCAAATCATGCCATTTTTTCTTTGTGCCTTTGTGTGAGCTTTTATTATAATCAAAGAATATGGGGCGTCGTGTTAAATAATATGTAAATCGTTCTGAAAGGAGGTTCAAATAGGAATCGATAATTTAAGAATGTTTTTTTTTTTCCAAGAATTGGTATTATAATTGAGCCTGAATAAGTTAAGAAAAAGACACAGCTCTTTAAGAATCCAGTAACTAGGCCTGCTTTGTTAGTGGATTTTTGGCGACGATTCAGGATTAATGGTGATTTGGAGTTGGAACTCTTCATGATATTTTTTTCCGATTTATTTACTAAGAGCGTATGTAACATTAAGCAACATTTGAATTTGTTTCATGGTGTTTGTGACTAACTAATAAATCAATCACCAGTCAAAATGCATTTAAGAAGTTGCGAAATAATTTTATAGACAAATAGCAGAGTCGTCTCCAAACCCAAAGAGGCACGAAACCGCCCGACTCTATCCGAGCGTCGAAGTGCGAAAGCGCGTGACGTCGCGCGTCGACGTGCGATTCAATATTTGCATAACACAAATTCGTACCTTAATTCTGGGGAAAATAGAACAGCAGCTGAAGCGCGCAACAGCCACTCGTGACTGTACAAGTGGCCGTCGCGCGCTTCAGCTGCTTTCGTGGCCGCTTCTAGCTTCTCGTGGTGGCGTTTGTGGCTTTTTTTTTTTGGTGGGGAAAATCTTCCAATGACAACCCCCGCGCTTGGGCGGAGCGGGAGATAGTGTCCGACTCTTACTGACTAAAAAACCCACCCCGTTCCTTCAAGCCTTCATACCGGGGTTCGAGTTCCCTTTCGGATAACCCTGGCCCCAGTAGGCTTCGACCCGGCTGGGCCCCTGCTGTTGCTGACAACTCCTTGAGGCGCGCGGGAATAGTGCGCGCTGTCGACGACTTATGCCGTTTGTGGCGGTGACAAGTGGCCCATGTGTTGGTTACCGTAACTCTTTCGTACAATCCAAATAGATTAAAAAAACTCATCCAAATGGTTACAGTCAAACTCTCGAGACTTATTGCTTAGCGACGCATTTTACCACTGGATTTATAAAGATGGCTAAATTACAAATGGAGTTGGGTATGTATGAAGAGGCTATGTCAAAGGAAAGGTAAATAAAGGGACACAATCACTAAAAACCCTATACGAAAAGACATAAATAGAAGAAAATAGTGATAAAAGATCTTGTAACATTATTTCTAAAAGCTCCATTGAACATAATTCCACTTTTGTGTGGTAAAGCAGATTGTGTGGAACAACAAACAAATAGATCAGAAAGCGAGTATATAAGGATGAGGACGGTAAATACTTCGGTGACATTCAAGAGATAAACCTAACAAATTGCTGAGTTTAGTAGACGTTTATAACATAAGAATTGATGTTACACACACAACAGAAAACTGAACAAGTATTGTTTCAGGGAAATTGAAATCTTGTAACACAATGGAAAGTATAGGTATAATAATTCTTTTAATACTGTTTATGATTACATGGACTTCTGAGCCGAGATTTCGGGGTTAAAGAGAAAAAAATGTTACTACATTCTACTTGATATATCTGTTTTTTAGGGTTCCGTACCTCAAAAAGAAAAAACGGAACCCTTATAGGATCACTTTGTTGTCCGTCCGTCTGTCTGTCTGTCTGTTAAGACCCTTTATCTCGAGAACGTGTGGAGGTATCGAGTTGAAATTAAAACCATATACTCAGGTCTGCGGTCCCTTCAAGCTGTGAAAAAAACAAACTTCTAACTTAACGAATAAAAAAGATACGGCCGTTTATGTCGCAAAAAAAAACGTATATTTTGATGCTCTCAAAGATCGAAATTCATAGGGTACTTCCCGTTGGCCCAGAATCCTGAAATTTGACACAAAACAAGGTCTTATAGCACAGGTATTTCGTGGTGTTTTTAGGGTTCCGTAAACCTTAAAAACACCACAACCAGAAATAAACTTTGTAAAACATAAAGTTACAAATCCCAAAAAACATCAAATTCAATTCTCATCTAAAAATGCTTTAGTTGTAACACTAACACTTCAGAGCCCGACATATGTAGCCGCCCCGGGCTCCGGCTGGGCCATTAGTGCAAGTGCACGGGGGCGGTGACGTCACATCTCGAGGGGCCAGCTCGCGGGGCCACCTCGTGCCAACTAGGCCACTGGAGCTCAGCATTGAACGGGTTATATTATGGATACGCTAACCCCCACGTGTTGTACGGGTGAGTTGAGCTGTTACATTAATTATGGATTGCTTAGATGGGGATGATTTTCATGTAGCCAATTCAAGGTATCGAGGATCTGATGGATGACAGGATGCAGCAGCAGTTATGATGATGCTCCGGAAGGCTTATATTCAAAAGTGGACTTTACGATACTCACATTTGATTACTTATTGTATAATCATCTCAAGGGAAATGTAAGTATCATGTGTAATAGAAGTAATGTTTTATTGGTTATCACATTAGCAACATTCTTCAGCATTAAATTCTCCATTGAAACACGTTTTAAAACTTAAAATTTTATCGGATTAAAGAACGCGAAACCTTTAAAATGCATCCTCATTCTCAACCATTTCACTGCCCGAGGCCTTACGAATTAAATTAAATAAATTCCCGCATTCCTTAACCCGTCGAATGCGACGGGTCCGGAAGGCGTTGACGGGGAGACGTCGGGTGGCACAAATTACCCCGAGATACGTTTTGCGGGCCTATCCATCATCGGACAGCTATCCGCCACGTCATCTCTTATAACAATGCAGGGTTGCCCGCCTTAAGACGATATTATTTAAGCTTTAGTATAATTTACACTGTTGGAGCTTTCGCCTAGATGTACATATGCATAGATGTGTGGCTAAAGTTGTAAATTGTTGAGTAATGGAGTGTTCCTTGCTGACTTTATCTTTTTGTTTTGTTATCTGATAAATATGTAATTTTGTGTGTCAATCAATATAACTATACTTACTGCCTACATATATGATAAAATTCTATACAAACTTAAAAAAATCAGACATCTGATTTTTATCGAAATAAATAAAGGGCATCCAACTCAACGTACTTACGTATATTTTCACTGTTTTGCATACAACCGCTCTTACGCGATTATGAATTTATGACGGTATGACACATTTTTCATTAGATATTTTGGAAAACAGTATCTTGTGGATAATTTGTAAGCTTCTTTTGAAATTAATGTATTTTGTGTAAAGACCTCTGAACATTTGCTATTTTGCATGAACTTTGACCCTTCCTAATGTACACAAAAATATAAAAAGACAAAAAATATAACAATAGTTGCCTTGCAAATTTAATCAAGATTCTGAATGACGACAATTTTTTGATGAGAATCTTATATGGGATTAAAAAAAAAACACTTATTTCCTGGAACAAGTTTTGTGAAATATTCGAGTAAATAACGGAATTACCGAATGCTAAGAAAATTTTCAGGCGTTATCTCTTTTTTCGCCTTGCCTCTTCGTCAAACATCGCGTTGGATTCCGTTAGATGAAGTAACAAGCTTTTAAACCATGCTCGATGTTGACGATAGGCGAGTGAAATAGGACCTTTTTAAGTACCCAATCATTAGATTCTGATTCGGAAACCGCACACTCGGTATTGATATCACAGCAGTAAGTACCACCATTATAGCACCACCGGGGCTTTTAAACCGCCATAACGTTGTAATGCCGTTAAAAGTGGGCATAATAGGACCGTGCGGTTTGTTCGGGCACAAATGGAAGTACCAATAAGAATAAGTTAGCGGTGTGGTCGTTTTGACCATTGTGTGTACATTTTGTGGTTGAGATGTAGGTAGGAATGCTTCTTTAGAATTCTGTGTTTATTTTTGGAATTATTTAGTCAATCAGGTGGAATTAAATATACTTATTATTTTTAGTTTGTGCTATGCATGCTGCAGGATAAAGCCGTTTCATTTGTGTTACCATTCCTCTCGATGTTAGGCAAGTGTGGACCGGTCCTGCCAGTATTTGTCCACTCATTTCAACTAGCTTTGGTAGATATATATCACGTTATCTTTAAATCTCTCCAAACATACTCCACTTCCATCCGTACCTATTCCATACTTGAAAGTTTCTTACATAACATCTCAGACAACCCTAAAATCAACCCTCACACCGCCGCAGGTAACCCGGGCAACGCCGCGATGACTTTCCGACACATTCAATAAATATATCACCGAGGTAACGTATCAATCATGCAGTGTCCCAGTCCTCTAGGCAGCGAGGCCTCCAAAAAGGGACAATCAAATATTTACAATAACGAAACTTGCGAGTTCACGTTTGTTCAGTACTCTTGATAATTCTAAGTTTTAGTATGGTAGGGTAAAAACCGGGTAGGCCTAGGGGTGTTAGAGCAGTATTTTATGTATACTTTAGTTATGGCTATTCGTCGACGGCGCGCAGTTTTCCACGAACTCCTAGAAGAGATGTCTGTTCGTAGAGGCCAAATGCACGCTAGGGCCTCGGGAATTTTTGGAAAAGTTACGTAAGGACGTAGTTACCGTAAAGGGCAACTAAAGTACACATGTGGGTTTTAATCAGTAAAAGTTTGACACGCCCTCTCATTTTACCCATGTAGCGACATCTATGGCGCCACATAAGAACTACGAAGAAAGTACGAAATCCTGCATCGCGCATTCACAGTTCTCCGCGCGATTTGAACATATACGACAGCCCGAAATCATCTATCGGGCAGTTGCCCACCAGACTATAACACCTGTCTGGTCGGAGGATCCTCCCTTTTCAACGGAGGTTTGCGGGACTTTACTCTCTGTTCTGCATACCTCCAAACTGGTGACCCTCGACAAAGAACGTCAGCGCAGCCTTCGTGCAGCTACTACTTCGTGACGTCATCATCACTTCCTCAAGCTTTCGAGCAGCGAGCCATACAGCCAGCACCTACGGCTATAGAGGGTATCCTGACCACCAGCATGCCTACCTGGTCATACCTGGTCATCACATTCAGCCTCATCAGCGACCTTGGCTTGGCACACCGCACTTTCGGCCAGTCACATGAAGAGCTATGAAGAACCTCTCCTGGTCGACGCCAGCAGTCAAGCCCTACGTCGCACAAGCACCGCTCCAACTCACTGGAGCCAGCAGCACTACTCCGACTCACTGGAGCCTGCAGCATCATCCCGACTCACTGGGACAGCACCACCCCGACTCACTGGGGCATCATCCCGACTCACTGGGACAGCACCACCCCGACTCACTGGGGCATCATCCCGACTCACTGGGACATCATCACCCCGACTCACTGGGGCATTATCCCGACTCACTGGGATAGCAAACACCCCGACTCACTGGGGCATCACCGCAGACAGTTCCGACTCACCGAGAACTATGCGGCACCGGTTCCGACCCACTGGAACCAACCTATCACTGGCCTGGCACGCATCATGAAGCATCAAAGAACCATCGATCTCCGATCTCCGGAGGGGAGTGATGTAGCGACATCTATGGCGCCACATAATAACTACGAAGAAAGTACGAAATCCTGCATCGCGCATTCACAGTTCTCCGCGCGATTTAAACATATACGACAGCCCGAAATCATCTATCGGGCAGTCGCCCACCAGACCATAACACCTGTCTGGTCGGAGGATCCTCCCTTTTCAATGGAGGCATGTGGGACTTTACTCTCTGTTCCCATACCTCCAAACACAAATCGGGAGATGTTATTTGATGATTACGTTCAAAAGGGATTTCATTAAAAAAGGAGTATAGGTGACTCGATTATAATTATCCTAGTTTCGCTAAAGACTCACAAACTATATTATTTACTTGCTGACCCGGCGAACTTCGTGCCGCCTAATAGTCGATGAATGTATTATATCATTCGATATAGTCAACCGATTTCGATGAAACAAAACCCGAGTAATATATCAAGTTACACACGATTTTAATGTATAAAAGTTATCTACATCGATTTCATGTATTTTACGTGATGCGCGCACAACTAAAAACTTCTACAGATTTATTATATGTCTTGATTATAGATCTTTAAGTGACAGTTTTTTTTTTTATGTAATGGATAGCTCGCGTTTGACCACTATCTCACCTGATGGTAAGCGATGATGTGGCCGACGATGGAACACGCTTGCCTAGAAGCAATCTATTCACTCTTGACTTAAAGACCCCTAGCCCTAGCTATCAGGAAACACAGAATCTGGCGGGGAATTCCATCCCTTAGCTGTGCGCATAATGAATGTACTCCCAAAACGCTTTGTACGTATAGGTGGGATGTCCACCATGTACCGGTGGCGCAACGCCGTACGTCTTGTGGTCCGATGATGGAACGGAATTACATTTCTCTGTGCGATTGTATGGGAAGGTAAAATGCGTTCAAAGTATTTTTGAGATAGACGTTGTTTCTCCACGGGTCATTTATCCGAAACGTAATTTATAATATGGATTTGGCTAATACGGCGTAGAATAAAAAAAAAAAAAAAACGCTAATATACCGGAAATACCGAAGTGGCCAGTTTTACAAATAAAATATTTATTTTTTTGTTCTAAGAGCTATCAAGTGATATCAAAAACACCGGCTTTCACCCTGTACCTGTAAGTTACTCTCATAACTTTGGTCGTGATTGGGATTCTCAAGAGATACAATAGTTACAGTTTCCGTGGTAAGAAACTATTGGGTTATCAGGATCGAGCTAAGGGATTACTACAAGTTAGGTTTTGTACTTTCCTGTGTTTATTATTATTAGACTACCGGTCTGGCTTAATGTCAGAAAAATAATGAAAATTCGATTGCAGCGCCTCCTACTGGGTCCAGTTGCATTTTCAAACCATCCAGGGAACGAAGTCGCGGGCAAAAGCTAGTAAGTAGTCTATATTTTACGAACGTAGAAATAAAAACCTCAGACTTTACTCCACAAAGTGTAACCAAAATAATTACTGTTAGAGGGAGCTCCGCAAGTAAATCAAAGGTTTCTTTCTTAAACTTCACGTAAGAGTTCCGTACAAGGCTCTCTGAAGGACCTCTATTCATTCTCCTCCCCTCATTAGGCCGCGATCGACTATTTCCTGGGCCTGCCATCCCCGGATATCTTGTTTCCGTGACCCGACCAACCGGAAATAGTTCTTTTTTTTTTCTTTCCCACGGAACTTAACCTTTTCGTGAGCATTCGAAATTCACACTTCGTGACTGCTGGCTCTCTTGGCTTTTTGTGGGTCGTTTGTGATTTTTTACGGGTTTCTCGGCTATAGGAAGCTTTGGGCATGACTGATCCGGTTGTTCTCAAGTGTAGGAGGAGGGGTTGAGGGGGGGACGGACGACGGAACACGTTTATGTTTTATGAACGTATGCTAACGAGGCTTGGATGATGTGCTTTAGGATGTTTTTTAATATCGTGTGGATTTCATCAGGCAAAAATTTTCAAAATGCAAAAAATGCGTCACGCTTGCGTATTCCTCGCATTACAATAAATTCTTGTCTAAAATGGACATTTGCGGGTGTAACGCATGCGGAGCAATCCCGCATGCGTGATAAGAACCGCACGGTATTAACCCGTCGTGTGTCTAAACGTGGATCCACGCGAGACACAAGAGAGAGTTAAAAAACTCTTACTTTTCCAAAATCCGTGAAAACTATAACTCGCCAATCGGCTTCTCTAATAATGTTTTTTCATTCGCACAACTGTCGATATAGCTTTGATAAAATATAACTCAAACAGGATTTATGAGAGTGCTCATTCGAGCTACACTATTGACAATTTGCGCTCTATTGACACAAATTGATAGTGTAAATAAATAGTGCTAAAACCGTGATACTAGTGGCACAATTCTTTAGTTTCACAAAATAAACACGTAAAAAAACCGTGTCGTGCACGAGTGCCAATTAGTACGTCAGCGTAAATTGACACTAAAAATATAAAATAATAATTTTGTTAATACCAGCGGCTTCGCCCGCGTGAAAGTAAAAGTAAAAAGAAATATCTCAGTGACATACTCCTGGGATAAATTGTACATTATGATATAAGTGTTTAATGTTAGTGATTACCGTCGAGGAGGTATTACGACCCTAGCCATGGCGAGGGTCTTAAGAGCCGAGAACGGTAATCACTAATCACTCACGCGTATCATACGACGTTTTTCAATACACCTATGAAAAAAATAACTGTAAAACCAGTAAACTTTTGTGGCGGTAAAAATCTGTTTTCATATGCGCGCCCATATTTTTTTTTATTTACCTTTCAATACACTCACTGAAATGAATAAACGGGGGTTGACCGGCGACTCGTGGGGGACGACCTGCGCCCAGCCTGATACGATAATGTATTAAAATTATATCAATGATTAAAATTATGGCGGGGGAGAGGTTGAACAATAAGGTTTTAACTACATTATAGCACTTGTGCGTAATGGTAATCAAAATGTCACAGTTTGGTAACAAGGGCCATTGTGTACCTAAGTGACGGAGCTAAGTGCAGTGCAATAAGAGTCACTTTCTGAGCAAGTGTATTGAAAATGTATCTTATATGTTATTCCAGGGCATGGTCTACCCGTGTGCCAATTTTTATAAAAAATCGTATAGCCGTAAACACAAACTTTTGCGTTTATAATATTAGTGTGACAGGAAATTAATTTGCTTGAAAAGCGGCATTACTTTATAATAGGTATAAAAATGATAATTAAACCACATTCGTTAAGAAGGTCCCTACAAGTTTCGTACTCGAGCCTTTATCGATTCAGTAGTGATAGATAATAAACACATAAAACATTCCAAGATAACATCATCCAAAAACTATTCCCCTTAAATCCACGTACGGTGTGAAAATGGCGTGCAAATAAGATTAAAGAACACTGGAGTGTGCAAAGGGAGTTGGTTCCAACGCCATTATGCTGCAAATGCGAACTCCGGTCACGTTTCCCGCCCATTTCTTACTATATTTCAAACGAGGTGCACCAATAAAACTAGGGGCTCCGTCAGTCTGATGCTCATGTCCCAAGTTATGAGGGAGCAGCGGCTTGAAGCTGTAAACATTTGATGGACGTCGTTTTATGCTTGTTTAAAGCCGCTGAAACTGTCATTTTGCGTTCTTGGAAACTATTCTAGTCTAGGGAATAAAGTATTTTATTTTGGTCAGCAATTTTTCTTTCCTAGTGTACTAAAATACTGTGTACTTACTATGTGACCTACATTGTAAATAGCGTCTGCTATTGTTTTTTTTTATTACGGTAAATGGGCAACTGCCCACGTTCAGTTACCGTTATACGTTTAGTTACAGTTGCCATCACGGCACGGATCTTGAACGCTCGGCGTCAGAGTGGGGATCGCTTTGCGCATTCCATACATTGGCGAGCCAATCGTCTTCGGTGTTAGATACATGCTGAAACGCAGTGATCGAATCAGGAGTGACGTCTATGACGCGATGGCGCGGCCAGCCAATCACTGACACTCCCCCGCCCCCGCGTCGGACTTCGCACCACTAAAGAGACCGAATATTTGACTTCTGCGCAAGTGTTCAAGATCCGTGATGGCAACTGTACTCACCTATGAAGAATTTTTAAATGTTATCACTATGTACCTACTTGTGTAATACTAGCGGCCCGTCCCGGCTTCGCACGGGCAATAAATATATAAGTAGCCTATGTTACTCAACAGTGACTTTCCAATGGTGAAAGAATTTTTGAAATCGGCGCAGTAGGAGTTTATTCACACAAAAATCGTATTTTCCCTTTTTATAATATTAGTGTAACATTACAGGCCCCATGGCTGCTAGGACTGATGCCAGGGCTGCGGGTTTGTCGGACTAAACGAGATCTAATTTAATATAATACGATTGCCAAGTCAATACATTTATTTAAAACATAGAAGATTTGTAATATTGGTATGGTCAATAAAAGATGTTGCAAAAGGTCCTCAAGTAGGGACTGAATAAATTAACCCACTTTGTATTACATGGATGTCACAACTTTTTACGGTAGAAGAGCTGAGTTGCAAGCCTTGGTTTTTTTTACAAATTATGTTTTTGATGGCTCTTTGACAGCAACAACTTACTTGGTTTTTAATAAAACCAAAAATGTTTTGTAAAGGTTAATAAAACCGCTATTTCTTATACCTTGAGACAAGGACATAAAATGCGGTGCCTGTGTGAAGGCTAACAGTGTTGGCTTCAGTGCAGCCTCTTGAACACGTCGCCTCCCAAGGCCGGCCGATTGGACACTGACAGCGATCCCACTTCATAATATGATTGGCTGTATCTGACGGTAGATAGAAAATAGATCAGCAATGGCGTCACAGGGTCAAGCCGAGGGTTGCCTGCCTCGGCTGCTAGACTGTTCAAAAAAGTTACCGCGGCCTTCTGTAGAAGTTTTAATTTGTGCACACATCATGTAAAATGTACGAAATTGATGTAGCTAAATAAATAATAATGTAATTGATGTAATTGAACTTTTATGCATTAAAATTGTGTGTAGCTTGATATCGCGGGTCTCAAACCATAGGGGCGTATATATATGCAAAAATGTGATTTTTCGTTTTTAATGCCATTGGATTCTACTTTAAGCAATACATTAACAGAATTTTTCTTATAATTTAGTGTTAATTACTTTTTGCATAAATTAAAAAATATTATTTGCCGTATGCTGGAGAGTCTAGAATTATTTTTAGACCAAATACCCGTATAATTGACGTAAGAGCAATATTATTACGTATTAGGGCAGTTTCGACGTGCCATAGAGACGTACGCACAAACGACTTTCAATTTTATCGTGATCCTAGGAAATCGCATCGGACCATAAAGGCGTATGAACATACGACTGTTTATTTTACTTTAACCTGAAATCATTTTGTCAAGCTATATAGACGTAAGTAATGTAACAAATATTCGCATTCGCGAATATTCGCACATTTTTTGATGTTCGCATTCGCATTCGCGAATATTCGCACATTTTTTGATATTCGCATTCGCAAAAAACATGCGAATATTTGGCGAATGTATCTGATAAACAAGAAGGAAATAATATTTTAATATTTTTCTATCACACAACTTTATTTCACATTTTATCACAAATTGTGAAACAACATGTTAACCTCAAATCATAACAAATTTTTTCAAATGAATTTAACTGTTTCTCCAGATGGGTGCGTGACGAGTATTTCGGATATTCGTATCCATCAGAAGGACGTTCTTAGAGTTCTGCGTAACTTTGATGTGAATAGAGCCAGTGGCCTCGACGGGATACCAGCAGCTGTTCTTAAAACTTGTGCACTTGAATTGTCTCTAATCTTGACCCGCCTATTTCGCCTATCTGAGACTGAATAAGTGCCGTTCAGCCTGTGCCCAAGAAGGGCAGTCGAGCTGACCTGGCAAACTACCTATCCATCTCCGTTACGTCTATCCTCTGTAAGAGTATGGAACGGGTGTTTAACAGATAACTCCTAGCATACCTAGAAACAAACGACGTCCTCATTGACCGGCAATACGGTTTTCGTCTAAATCGGTCTATTGGGGATTTTCTAGCGTATGCCATTCACATCTAAAGCAAGGCCATCGAGAAGCATGGGGAAGCGCTTGCAGTCTCCCTTGATATCTCGAAGACTTTCGATAGGGTTTAAGCTGAAACTATGTAAAGTCTTATTGCTAAGCTTCCTTACTTTGGTCTAACCACTGGTCTGTGTGATTGGATCGTAAACTTCTTGAGGGATCGATCCATCCGAGTAGTTATTGATGGCTACTCGTCGGGACAAATGGATATTAATGCCAGGGTCCTTCAGCGGTCGGTACTCTCGGCAACACTGTTCTTGCTGCACATAAATGACCTACTTAAAGCCAGTACCTTTGGGTATACAGACGATAGCACTGTTGTTGAGAGTTACATGTCCGGCGAGCGAGCTTATGGATCTCAGATCCAGTCTCTCCGAGATCTCTCTCAGATCTCAGAGATTCTTGGGGTGCCGCTGTCGACTACCCTCAATTTCGGCTTCTACATCGAAGCAAAAGCCAAACTGTCTGCCAAAAAATTCGAGATCTTAGCGAGGACGAGACGGTGCAACCTCTATCAAGCACAAGTTTGATCGTGTATGGTCTTTTGAGCATCGACGCCGAGTTGTTAGCCTGTAGGTTTTTTATTGTTTACATTTCGGAGAGTGTGCATTGGAATTGCAGAATTTAATCCCGCCAAGTCCGTTCCATCATTGGACCACAAGATGTACAGCGTTGCGACACCGGTACATGGTGAACATTCCACCCATACGTACAAAGCGTTTGGGAACACACTAATTATGCGTATAGCTAAGGAGTGAAATTCCCTGCCGGAGTCTGTGTTTCCTGAAAAACTTTTTGTGTTAAACTTCATTCAATTAGTCTGTTAAGGCTCTGTTATGTTCGGTTTAAATTTGGCTGATACGAAATGTGAAAACTATCTGATATTTTGCGCGCACTTTGTTTGAAAGTCAATATTCGCATTCGCATTCGCGAAAATTGAATTTGAATATTCGCATTCGCATTCTCGAATGTGAGAAATCAGACATTCACACAAACATCACTAATGCCTTCCTCACCGTGTTTCCTCACGATGATTTCCTTCAGCGTTTTTGAGAGCTTGTGAGAGTTTGTGATTTTAAAGATATTTCTATTATTTATGTTCAGATTTATTAATCAATTTTATTTTTATAATGCTTATTTTTCTTTTCAAATACGAGAATATTGTGTAATTACCTATTAATCATTTCCTTTTTTTAAATTGTGGAACAAAACTAGTTTATACTTCCTCTTTGAGTTAAAACACCTCTCAATATTTATGACAAGCCAGACAGGCGTATGATTTCTTGAAATTACGTAAATAACGTTAATTTCAATGGGTTCTCATTCCTAAATAGCAATATTTTAAGTCACCAATTAAGTAATAATAAATATTGGTATAAATATTAACAATCTGAGAAAAAAGATTTTACGTCCATAAATTTCATACATTTCAGGGAGTATTTTGACGGAATTTTACAGTATAGTCGTCATGCTATATAGGCGTATCAACCAAAAACTAGTGTTATAGAGGAAATACCCTAAAATTAAGAATCCTACATTAATTGCAGTAGAAATATATAGCTACATGCAAAAAAACAACGAGCTGGCTCAGTCACAGGAAAAGTTATTAAGTTTTTTGTCTCTCCTGAAAAGTAGGGGTTTTGTGGATACGCCCCTATGGTTTGAGACCCGCGATATATTACTCAGGCTTTATTTCGTCTCAATCAGTTGACTATATCGAATACATGTATTGACTGTGAGGCGGTACGAAGTTAGTCGGGTCAGCTTATCAGCTAGTATTATAATAAAATTAACTACTCAGAAAAGAGAAAAACATTTTTATGAGTCGGAAAGGCCGAAAAGTATTAATAATGGAATGCGCCACTTCCGAGCAAAACGGCTGAACGCTCAGCATAATGCCATGATCCCGTGACCACAACACAAAAAGCGGCGAGCCTTGAGTCGTTTATTATTATTTACAGTTTGTTCTAGTTATGGGATAGCGTCTGAATCCCTATATACACCCCCTATTACTCATCAACCTTCAAAGCAAACGCGCTCGTTCTATCTTCTACCTCATCCATCACTTACCATCAACTAAGTTCGCGATCCCGTTATTCTATTAGGAAAAAAATATATTATACAATTACTTGCATATCGGAATTTCATAATATTTAAATTATAACATCGTACGTAGATTCGACTCATTCAATTTAATACTATTTCGCTACTGGTTTGCAATGAAAATAGGTAATGTTAAAAAAAAAACTTACCAAAAATAGTCAGCCGCTAAAATTTCGTTTCACTTTCATAATGCTAGGCTTGATTAGTACCTATACCTGATTCCAGATAAACGTGCAATAACGGTCATTGACCCTCTTACATTTGTTAACATTCTTAATTTAAAAAACGGAAATAAAGACATAAAGCTGTCTTGAATCGACATGTATCGTGATCCTTTGCATGACATAGTAATGAAAAGCAGTACATTGTTTGTTTTTCATGTACCTTCGCAGAGATATTAGGTAAAGGTCAATGTACTTTATCGCACGGTTATCTGGGGCCCTCTATAGTGTTTTTGCCTCGGAAAATACGTGAAGCCGTTAGTCCGGTCATCATCATCATTTCAGCCGAAACACGTCCACTGTTGGACATAAGCCTCCCCAAGCGTCGCCATAATGACCGGTCCTGTGCGTTTTGTATCATCAGATTCCCGCGACCCTCACCAGTTCATCGGTCCACCTTGTGGGAGACCTTCCAACGCTGCGTCTTCTGGTAGGTACGTGGTAGGTAGCCACTCCCGAGCCTTTCGCCCCCATCGACCATCTGTTCTGCAAGCAATGTGCCTTGCCCACTGCCACTTAAGTTTGGGGATTCTTTGGCCGGGTCCTGTGCCCGATCTCTCTCCAGTCATGTCATGAGAATAAAGGAATTGAGAGTGCGTCTGTGTTTGCGCAATCACTTGCGCTGTGTCCACTATAATATCTTCAGCGTACTTGGCTAATTTCGTTTTAGATTGGCCATTATTACTGTTCGTGTGAAAAGTTTACGACGCCGAATTTTTTCCTCTCCAAGATTTTGCGAAATCCAAAAGTTTTTGCAATTTTCCTAATGTTGACCCGTATATTCTGCACTACAATTTTGATTACACATATGACAATGAACCTAATATTACCAATTTATCACTATTCCAAGTAGGCCGCTGCGAATGTAATTTGTCGTAATGGGGTTTATAACACCATCAAACAGCCAATAACAATGCGGCGCGGTTCAACCTATGTATATCCGCATTCATAGATGACCGGGGGATCATCTACTAAACCCGAAATACTAATTTGATGAACCACCGATACGAAAAGAAGAGGAATCGTTTACAGCACTCAACGTTAACGAAACCCGAATTAGAGGCGAACCTCTATTTTGAGCCGAAACCGACACCCAACCTTTCTTCCAATACAATTAGTAGTAGTATTTTCAAAGAATACTACCCAATAACCGTGACTAGTAATTTGCGTGTTGTAATTTATACGCTTAGATAAAAGAAAGTGTAAGTAAATGTAAATCAATTCAACACATTTACATACAACTTCGTCATGTACCTAATTAATTATTGGGTGAGTAATCCGCGTAAAAATAACTATCATGGCTGTTCCTAACTTTTAGTTTCTACATAGTCATTGATATCAAGCAAAGGTACACGCGATACCTCCTACGTATAAAGGCGTAACATATTTTTAGTAACATTGCATTATAAAAAAAAATATATATTATTATTTCTTATTACATCCAGTACTGTGATGTTACACTGATTAATTGATTACATAATGCAAAAACATTGGTTAAAAGTGATTCACGAATTACTTAATTTCGTTAACAATTGCGAAAACAAACTCCTGTAAAAATACCTTACCTTACGATCTTATGCGTACGAGATAGGTACTTTATACGTTTTAAGTTATAACTTTTTGAGTAGTAAAAGGACGTTGCAATTGTGGAATAATATTAGAAATGTAACTGTACAATGTATTTGGAAGCGAGGCAGAAGCATTCAATGAAACAACTAAAACTAATTAAAAACTCTGATAAATATAAATTAAGCGCGAACTCACAAATGCCAAATACGAATCAAAACAACAAGTGAAAAGAAGGAGTTGCCGACAGAAGGCAAGGATTGAAACCCAAATCGGCATCGAACCTCCGTAAATCTCTGATTAATATAACCAACCGCACAGTAGCTTATAATAATCCTAACATATTACAAAATAAAGTCCCTCACCGCGTCTGTCTGTTCGCAATAAACTCAAAACGGATTTTCAAATGATTTTCACTAATAGGTAGAGTGATTCATGAAGCGAGTTTAGAGGTCTCTGAAAGTATAAGCATAAGCATAATCATAATCAGCCTTTTAATATTCCCACCGCTGCCTTTTTTTTTTTTTATGGAGGAAAAAATCATGCAATGACATCCCCCGCTCTTGGGCGGAGCGGGAGATAGTGTCAGACTCTTCCGGGGCTCGAGCGCCCTTTCGGATAACCCTGGCCCCAGTAGGCTTCGACCCGGCTGGGTCCCTGATTCCCACCGCTGCCTGGGACTCAGGGCTCCTCTCTAGGAGAGGGAATGGGCCGTAATCCATCACGCGGGCCCAGTGCGGGTTGGTGAATATCACATGTCTTCGAATTTTTGCTTCTAGGACATGCCGGTTTCTTGACGATGTTTTCCTTCACCGTTTTGAGAGCAGTGGTGATGAAATAAATTTTTAAAAAGTAATACGCCTGGCTGGGTTTGAACCCGCGACCACAACTCGTAAGCCGGGGCCGTTACCACTCGACTACCGCTGCTCTTCTCAGCTGCCACTGCTCTTTGAACGTATACATGCATATTATAGTAAAGAAAACCTGAAAGTTTCAATGATTTGTAACACCCGCGCTACGCTGGGGCGAGTCGCTAGTAATATACCTAACAACTGTACAAGATGTCAGCATGCAGCCGCACCAAGCCGCACCAGATGTATGTAAGAGCCAAAACAAAACTACGATGCGAAGCTTTCGTAAAATTCTACGAATTCGCACAACAACGCATCGCAAGAACATGAGATTTGATTCGCCTCGCATAATGTACGATTACCTGAATCGATGCTTTACCGCACGAATTCGCATCGCAGCAACCTGCGATGCGGCGTCGTATCACGTTCCATCGTAGTGTTGTGTAGAATCCTAGCGGCGTAGTTTGTCACCTGCTCAAAAACGATGCTTAAAACCATTTAAGCATTGTTTTTTGAAGAAAATATTCTATAACCTAGCACATCAATACACGACCTCACTAAAATCATTACCCTAAATTCAATTCTAAAAGCACAGACCGTTAAAATAATGCCTTTCATTCATCACGTAGATGCGTGAAAAGAATTAGGTTAAGCTGTAATATTATTACCTGCAGTCGTAAATTGAATGGTGAGTCGTAACGGACCGACGGCATTTAATGCCCATTCGTTACCGACCGACGTCACAAGGTTATTTTCTTTAGGAGGAAGTGTTTTAGACACGCTAACAGCTCTCTGATTCATTGGCTAATTAAATATCCTCGCATTTAGCCATCTTCGTTCAATCGCGGACGATGGCTCGCATTTGGCGTGCTGTGGTATTGTTCGAGAGTTACCACGGCAACGCAAAGGGCACTTGAAGGAATAAAGGCACACGGATGCGTTTTAATCAGTAAAAGTCTGAAAATTGGAGCGAGAGGGACTCCACATAGAACGGGAGTAGCTATTTGATTTCCCAGAAAAAAAGTAGTTCTCAATTTGATGTATGTTTGATTTGAGACATATTTGCATCTGTTAATTTCTTGCCTTTTCTTTCTTTATTGGTTGTCTGAGATTTATTGATGTAAAGTGCAGCTAAATTAGCAGACATGTTAGTTCTGTCACCAATGACCCACATAGGTATTCGTATCACGGCTTTGCCCTAATACGAACAAAAAAATTTGCCTCTTCGGTGCTCTGTAGAGTGCAGGCTAGCTTCAGCTCCATCTTGAAGCTGCGAGGTACGATTCTTCTACGTTAGGCGATGTTGTTCATAGATATATATTATGAACAACAACCTGGTTCTTAAAATAGATACAAAAATCACTAACATAGGTTATTTTTAGGACCTAAAGATTAAACTAATCCGCTTCCTTTTAAATCTCTACCTAACTAAACGAATGTTGACCAAACAAGCCCTGTTCTTCTAAAGCTACAAGTTCTGTAAACATAATTCCTATGTTTTCTTTTCCCTTCATTCTTTTCTATACGGTAAAAACAGAAAACTTCGCCGACATTCCTAACCCTTGGCCACATATTCGCAAGTTTTTTGCCTAAAAGCGTGTTGCCTCACGGAAGCCGTGTAATTGCGTCTACACTGATAATAATTAGAGGGATCCTTGGCCCACTTCCCGCGGGTGAAACGCTGACGACTACCGCTGTGACGTCACATCCCACTGGAGGAGGGGGAGGGGTGGAACGGAAAGGAAATTTTGTTTTAATATAGGAGTATGCGAAGGACTGCGAGTGGGTGCGTTTTTTGGCACGGTAGTGTAAAGGTGGTCCAATATTTGGATTTACTTAGTGTCGTAGTATACTTAAGATAGATATGTACATACAAATATGTTTCTCCCAAGGGGTCTGCTTCAATAAAAACATGAGGGACGATGAAGCCGTTAACTGCAAGGTCACGAATGTTTTTCCATGTAGCTTTCCAATTATATTGGTTGCGATTGCTAAAAGGACATTTATTTATTTATTTATTTCATTAGAATCAGTAAGGTACTACAAGAATAGACATGTAATCTGACAGATCTTTAATGAGTACACAAGTAAATCTATTTCTGTACTACTACCTACATAAGTATGTCAACAATATTTCTATTTTCTTAGAGCTTTGGCTGAGCATAATTTAAGAATGTCATGTAATGTTGATATGTCTACAAAGTTTCAGCTCAATCGGTTAGGGGGCCAGTGACGACATATGGCTTTGAAAAGTGGTCGCTCACAATGGGCCCCATCAGAAGGCTTAAAGTCTTCCAAAAGGCAATGGAAAGGGTTATGCTCGGAGTGTCCTTGCGTGATCGCATTAAGAATGAAGATATCCGCAGGAAACCCAAGATTACCGACATAACCCGTAGAATCGCCAAACTAAGGGCAGAGCACATTGCTCACAGACCAGATGGGTGGGCCCCATCTGTTCTGCAAGCAATGTGTAAGGTTCTGGAGTGGCTACCACTACCGCGTACCTGAAGACGCATTGTTGGAAGACCTCCTACTAGGTGGACCGATGACCTGATGAAGCTCGCGGGAATCCGATGGTAGCGAAACATACAGGGCCGGTCATTGTGGCGAAACTTTTGGGAGGCCTATGTCCGATAGTGGACATCATCCTGAAATGGTGATGATGGTGGCCAGGGGTAACTAACTGTTTTAAAATATATATAATGTAAGATTTGATCTAAACAAACGTACAAACGTTGCAAGTTAAAGCTAAAAGCTTGTAAAAAAAACTAATCTGCCATCCCCAAATGATAAACTTCTAAACACGTATAACGAGAAACAAATTACACTAACAGTACACACTTCCTCATTCTAGTGGCGAAGCAATTAGTGGTCTACAAACAAATCGCCCACTAGTCGGCAATGCGACTGAGCTATATTTAATTACCACTGGAAATATTCACAAATTAGGTCAGTCTGCCAGTCCGGCGGGCTGCACATTGTTGCATAGCTTTGTTATGAATTGGTACAGGTAGTGAAGAGAAAAGCTTTGAGCTATTCTGATAAAGTTTGCGCTTATATGAGAGACTGGCTTCTGCCAACGGCTTCGTTATAGTAGGTTTCTCTGCACTAACTTATAACCCCCGTTTCTTCTCGTTAGGGAATTAATTTAGGAAAATCTTTTTTTACTCTTTGTATATGTTACCGGCCAAACCCGATTTTAGGATAAATTAGGCCAAACCCGCGGTATTAGTCCAAGAGCGAGGACAAGGACAGGTTAGGTTAGAAGGCTAAGGCAGGTGCGGAGCGAAGCGGAGCTCCCGCCTTAGCCTTCGTGGTTATTTTTATTATAACCATCCAGAAATAAGAGCTCCGTGGAGCGGGGCTCCGCGCGTTTAGGGAGAACTGGTCTGGCCCTGGCGAAACTAGTTCATCCTAAAATCGAGTTTGGCAGTAACATATACACCAAACAAAAGCGACCAAGTGCGAGTTGGACTCGCCCATGAAGGGTTCCGTAGCAAAATCAAAATCAAACAAAATCATTTATTTCAAAAAGACCATTTGCAGGCACTTTTGAATAGTCAAATGTCGGTCAGTCCAAGAAAAGTGAAGCTAAATTGCACGTTCCAAAGAGTAGGTCTCTATGGAGAAGAACTATTACTAACTATTAGCAGCTATTTAAGTTGATCGAATGAAAGGTAAATTGCGGTTTACGATTTATGACGTATTAAAAAAAACTAGTTATTAGATCTCGTTCAAACCAATTTTCGATGAAGGGTTGCATGGTAATGTAAGTACATTATTTATATTTTTTTCATTTTCATTCTGTTTTTTGCCATTTGGCTACGGAACCCTAATAAGGAACCTCTGTCTTGTTTTTTTTTTCGTTCTAAGTCTAAGGGTTTTGGCTGGACGTTAATGAGTCAGTGAGTGAGTCAAGGTTTTTACAATAATAATAATAATAATATTCCACAACTATCACACAACGCCGTCTAGTCTCAAGCTAAGCAGAGCTTGTGTTAACAATAATAAATAATCAGGACATGAAGCTTTGACAGAAGGCTCAGTGCTGATATTGTACATTGTACTTGTATCAGAGCCTTCCGTCCAAACGGCTCCTGACTGAATTTCATGTTGTAAAATTTGAGTGTGGTGTAGACTGGTCATGTTAAAAAGTTTTACGACGTTACAGTTTTTGCGAGAAAATTATACTGGAGCTTGTTTTGGCCATTATTTTAACACCCGAATTACCCATTAACCCCACCTTTAATTAAGACCTACCTAACCTTAATTACCTACTTGGTTTTCCTCACGATTTATAATCCAGTGATAATATAACGACCTAAGTGAGAACTAAATGTAGGTTACCGTGATATTTCCAGTTTCCCGAAAACGACTTTTATATTTTCATGAAACCCTGTCAAGATAAAAAGTAACTGTAATAGGCCATTTCACGCAAAATGTCTGCAAAAATATTTAACTTCCCGGACTTAATTCGCGAAAAATGTTAATTTAAATGCATGACACTTCATCCGCCAGCTAAGAACTTCCCCTTAAGCAGCGTAAAGGAAATTCATGGTGGAATAAATGATTCTAACGTTTTCACACTATATTTTTTTTAATAATTGGCTTTGTAAGTATCAAATGGTCAATGGGCAGACTTAAATAAGTATTTTAATGGTTTTTATTTGTGACTAGCTTTTTTTTTTATGGTGGGAAAAATCATGCAATGACATCCCCCGCCCTTGGGCGGAGCGGGAGATAGTGTCAGACTCTTACTGACTAAAAGACCCACCCCGTTCCTTCTAGCCTTCATACCGGGGCTCGAGCGCCCTTTCGGATAACCCTGGCCCCAGTAGGCTTCGACCCGGCTGGGTCCCTGCTGTTGCTGACAACTCCTTGAGGCGCGCGGGAACAGTGCGCGCCGTCGACGACTTGAACTTGGTCCGGACAGTTACCGGACGGCCGGACAGTGAGCTACCCATTGCTCACTGTCCGCAAGCCCGCGCCTGCGTTGGCCGGAAATCGGGATCAGAATCCCGGCGGCGGCGGCGGCGATAACGCCGTTGCCTGATGCGTTCGGCCTCCTCCTTTGCGAGCATTACTGCTTCGCAGAAGTCGGCGACCGCCTGCCACTCCTCCTCGCTCCGGACCATGGCCTCAACCAAGGCCCGGCGCGAGAGGACTCCGCCGCCGATCGCCCCCAATTTGTGACTAGCTGACCAGGCGAATACCGCCTCGCAGTCAATAAACGTAGTAGAATTACCGGAACGGATCTTGAGCGCTCGGCGTCAGAGTGGGGATCGCTTCGCGCATTCCATACATTGGCGAGCCAATCGTCTTCGTTGTTAGATACATGCAGCAACGCAGGGAACGAATCAGGAGTGACTTCTATGACACGATGGCGCGGCGAGCCAATCACTGACACTCCCTGCCTCCGCGTCTCACTTCGCACCACTAAAGAGACCGAATATTTGACTTCTTCGCGACTTGAAGCCAGCGCTCAAGATCCGTGCCGGTAATTGTATATCTTTCGATAAACTCAATCGATTGCGATGAAAATAAAGCCTTAGTAATATATCAAGTTACACACAATTTTAATGCATAAAAGTTATATACTTCGATTTCGTACATTTTACGAGATACCCGCACAACTAAAAACTTCTACAGATTTATTATATGTATAGATTAGCTACCATACGGACGTCGTTTAATCGTCCAATTCACGAATAACTAAAACTAAGGCTTAAACGCCCGAAAAGTGCCAAAAACAGTGACTTTCTGAAGCCTACTCCTCGGTAACGGCCAGGTTAATAGGTTTGAAAAAAATATATGTTTATTATAGATTCATGAACAACATTATCAACATTTGATTTTTTCGTGCTATTAATACTTTTCGTCTAAAAAAAATATTTAGCTATTTCGCAACTTTTCGCAACTTTTCCCTACTCCTTCGAAACGGCTTGGATCTTTAGAAACATTTTTACACATAAAAACGGGTGGTTAAATATTCTTCAAAGTGAACATTGCATATGTAAATCAATCAATATTTCGCAAAGAAAATGGAATTTAAAGGTCAGCCGCGCGCTTTCCGGGCGTTGTTGGCCGCAAATAAATACACAGATTTGCGTACTGCCGCCTAGGCGGGTGCGAGAGGTGCGTCCACATAATTTTGGCCAGATGGTTCAAGGAATTATAAGCTTTAAGGTAGGTGCTAGATAAACGTGGAATAACGGTCACTGACACTCCTACATTTGTTGACATTCTTAATTTAAAAAACGGAAATGAAGACATAAAGCTGTATTGAATCGACATGTATCGTGATCCTTTACATGATCTAGTAATTAAAAGCAATTCATTGTTCGTTTTTCGGGTACCTACGCAGAGATATTAGGAAAAGGTCAACGTACTTAAATAATACCTATTAGGTAATACTGTAATATGGAAATATTGTAAGAACAATCATTTATTAAAAAAAAGTAACCATGTAGTTTCTTGCCGGTTCTTCTCCATAGGAAACGACCAATTTCGAATCGTGCACTAGCTTCTGACGTTTTATAAGTGCCCATGTAGGCCTATGTGAAATAAAAATTTTTTACTTCTTTTGACTTTTGACTTTATTCCACGGTTATCTGGCGGCTTCTTATAGTTAAGAATGGACATTGGACACCTACTCCTTATATTGACATCTACGTCAGCTATGAACACTTTGAAAGAAAAAAGAAAAATAAATTATGTTTGTTCCGTCCAATTCTTCCAATTTTCTTGAGACTTCAACAAATTGTTTAATTAAAGTTCCAGACTTTCTCGAGATTTGCGCTTAATAATGCAATTAGGCATTCATTTTAATTAAATTAGAAGATGAAGATAATCGCCGTATTTTCAGGTCTTTTCTTAATCGGATTTATACGTTTCTTTGTTCATTACTCTTTCAGATTCGATTTTTTGTCTGGTGTAGTACGTACAGCGCAACATCTCCGTAAAGACCAAAACCAAACTGGTACGGACACTAGTCTTTTCGATCTTTTCGTATGGCGCTGAGACTTGGTCGCTAAAGGCTGCAGACCGCAAACGCATCGACGCCTTTGAGATGTGGTGTAGGAGAAGGGATACGGAGCATCCGTATTCCTTGGACAGCATTTCGGACCAACGTATCCATTTTGCAAGAACTCAAAATCTCCTTACGGCTGTCGTCAGAGTGTCTTCGCAAGGTTCTGCAATACTTCGGTCACATTGCAAGGAAAGACGGTGGAAACCTCGAAAGGCTAATTGTGACCGGTAAAGTGGACGGAAAAAGGACTCGCGGGCGCAGCCTAATACGTTGGTCCGACCAGATCCGCACCGCTCTTGACTCCACGATGTACAATGCCCTTCACACCGCCAGAGACAGAAACAGATGGAGGAATATCATAAGGGTTAGAGTGATGAAGCAGGGAGGCCACGACCCTCAGCATTGAGGAATACGACGCAAGGAGGAGAAGTAGGTACAGACTAGACATGACAAAGGAAACGTTTACTTCAAAATCATAAACGTTTCTAGATCTACATTACACAAAAAAGCGATATTATATCAGCGATAATGTTTGTAAGTTGTAACCATATGAGTAGTAAAAAAAAGTTATGAGTACTAGACAACTGATATACATATTCCTGAATATATACAATTATACATATAACAGAGAAGTAATTATTACATCCAGACACAGAACAAATGATCGTGCTCAACACACGAACAATTGTCCTGGATAGGAATCGAACCCACGACCTCCGGCATAGCAGTCAGGGCCACTGACCACTAGACCAACAGGCCTGTCGACTAATTAGAACCGTGCACTACCATCTAACGTTTTATAAGTGCCCATGTAGGCCTATGTAAATTAAATAAATATAAGAGATTTGTTTTTTTTTTTTTTTTAATGGGCAATACTAAACGTTTTGCACGTTTAACAGTCATTAGTACTAACCCCCAAGGACCACCTCAGCTTTATCACCAACTTCTGTCACTTCCCAAATGAATTTTAGTTGATTATACCCACGTACCATTGTAGTGTCCACTAGATTTATTGTCTCTGGGTGTAATTAAACTGGCATTGGCACCACGCCAGGGTCGTTAGTTATTGCACTTTACTATATTCTAGGCGTACAAATAGCTTTACTACTAAATCCACGCTCTTTGTAATTTTGTGTAGGTACTTGGTACTTCAATTGCAGTCTTTGGGTGATTCTTTGAAACCGAGAGAATGTCTCTCATTCATCTGGCCTAGTGTTTTCTTTACAATTTTTTCGGTGGGGAAAATCATCCAGTGACAACCCCCGCTCTTGGGCGGAGCGGGAGATAGTGTCAGACTCTTACTGACTAAAAAACCCACCCCGTTCCTTCAAGCCTTCATACCGGGGCTCGAGTTCCCTTTCGGATAACCCTGGCCCCAGTAGGCTTCGACCCAGCTGGGCCCCTGCTGTTGCTGACAACTCCTTGAGCTTCTATACAATTTTATATTTTTATTTGCATATTAGTTTTCCTCAATCACTAAATGTATCAAAGGCACTCATTTGCGCCCAGTGACTTACGAGTTACGACACAATTTTGTGTGTGTAATAGGTAAGAAGACTAGGCCAGATGAATGAGATATTCCCTCGGTTTCAACGAATCACCTCTTTACGGATAGAGAGAGGCCAGGAACTGTGACACTAGTCTTGCTAATGAGTTACCCAGTTACTGGTTTGTGGAGGGCAGATGCTGCTTGTTAAACAGTGGTACTCAGCTGGATCTGGTTAGACTGGAAACAAACCTTCTGCTGGTGCTACAACGCATCTGCTTCGAGTGCGACTTTAGGATGCAGTTCACCGAACTGCATCCTAAAGTGTGGTGGTAAGATTTGATTATTGGGCCTCGTCATCGTCATTTCAGCCGAAAGATGTCTTCTGCTGGACACAGACCGCCAGTTTTGTCATATGGACCGATCATATCCTGGTCTCCTCCAGTGAATTAGTTTGTGCGGCATTGGGTCTGTTTAGTACGAATCCAAACGCGTTTTGAGATAGCGGGGTTGTTCGAAAGTGTTACCGTGGCCGCGGACCGCAAAGGGCAACTGAACTTTAGTCAGTAAAAGTCTGACACTCCGTCTTGTTCCACCTAGAGCGGGAGGAGCCATTTGATGATTTCCCTCGTAAAAATAAGCGTGTTTCGAGATTGATCTGATGATTATTATATTTTCGAAGCCTAATGGGGCCAGGGTTAACCGAAAGGAAACTCGAGCCCCGGTATGAAGGCTTGAAGGAACGGGGTGGGCTTTTTAGTCAGTAAGAGTCTGACACTATCTCCCACTGCGCCCAAGAGCGAGGGTTGTCATTGGATGAAAAAATGATTATTATATTTTTATTCTTGCCCTTTGGTCTGGTTATTTGCATTTACAGATTCTCACAACGAGAATCTATATTATGTATGAGTTGAGGTAGAACTTTGTATAAATTACCAATACTTAATTAAAAGAGGTTATTTTAAAAGATAACCAAGATAGAGCAATGTGGAAACAACTGGAGGAGGCTTGTATTGGAGTGCTCGATAGCAGTCCTTGTGCAGACTTTAATATATTAAAAATCAAGAAACAAAAACATTATTTAAGTTAATTATTACATACTAATTAGTTGAATAGGGAACAAACGTGTAGAAGGAAAATAAAGCAATAAAAATAAAAATATTGTTTACACAAGATAAAAAACCAAGATGGCAACTTTAGCAAGAGAAAAGTTTTCCTCTCAATTTAATTTCTAAGTAAAATTGATCATGCATTTTAATTTAAAACAAATATTTGTTTATAAAAAGTTTTTAATTTGAAAATGACATTAATAATGCATTTAAAACTTTAGCAATTATTGTAATGTAGAACTTTCATGTTCGCAGCTGCGGCCTAGAATTTTAATAGCTTTGTAAACAATAAATTGAATTGCATGCTAATGAGAACTTTTATGTTTCCCATACTCTTTATTTTAATAATAATTTATTTAGCACTCTGTAGACACAAATATCTCTAGCTTTTGTACTAGGATATCCTGTATCACAAGAGCCAGACCTCTCAAAATAAAGAGTGATTATAAAAAGAAGCGTGATAGACAAACATAGTAAAAATAATAATAATGTCTTTTTTTTATACGGAAAATTTAAAAATATAATTTACATGTTGTAAAATGAATAAACGAAATAATAATAATATTTTATAATTGTTGTTTTGTTTGTTGCAGGTAAAACTACATGCAGTATGTAGCAGGATTCATTGATTAGGTCTTCTGGATTTTTCGAAAGAGTTACCGTGACCCTGGAACGCAAAGGGCAACTGAAGGAATACAGATGGGATTTAGTGAGTAAAAGCCTGACACTCCCCCTCGTACCTAGAGCGGGAGGACTTTCCACCTTTTTAACAAGGTTACATCAACTCTTTGTAGAGCAAGCAGATAAATGTACTTACACGAGTCTTGAATAGTATATTTCAAAATCTATAATCACTGAAACGAGGGAGATTAGGGAATGGCCTTTGTCCAGATGTGAAGCAAAGAAGGATAAATAAAAAAAAAAACACAAATGCAAGGAAAAGTCTAGTGCGCCTCACCATCAACGATTGCATCACTGCTTACCAGGTGCGATCGCAGTCAAGCACTACAGTTTATATCAATTTTTCAAAGACCTGTCTGATTAATCTAATGGTTATAGCCCATTAGCCCCAGTATTTAACCGAAATAGTATCTAAAAAACAATGCAAGGAATGTAAAAAAATCAATGTAAACAACTTAAAAAAAAGCAATGCAAGAAAAAACACTTTCAATTTCCGAGGACCTACCAGGTAGTCTAACGGCCCATTGATAAGTCCCAGAGCTTCACAGAAGGCACGCCGAACGTATCTACTTATCTAGTACGTCTTACCTTCACCATAAAATAGATACATAAGTACAGAAGACAATCTCATGTATGTTCTTCACTTTTTATACCTACGCTCTGTGGACGCACACTATGAACGTTTGAGCTGGAACTGTTCGACGAGCGGGCCGAGGCGCTCCGAGATATCGTGTCCGTGAGCGGTGTCTATGTGTGCGTTGCTCGAGCGCGCTTTGTATGTAGATTGACTTCTGTACCTATCTATTTTGTGCCTTCACTTTCATATATCTCATCACTTACAGGCGTGAAGTTAATTCATATACTGGGGTCTCATTATAGGATTAATTAACATATTAAACCGTTGTACCGTCACTAGTGGTATTATTTACCCTTCTTGTCGGGGTCTTGGGGTACGGACATACGGTTCACCTTTAGGGTACGGACCCACGGATCTATTGCTGGGAACAATATGGTCTGTTTAGTTAAACTTATTGTATAGATGACTAGCTGTGCCCGCGACTTCGTTCGCGTGGACTACAGGATTTTGAATTTTTTTTTTCTAAAATAAAAGTAGCCTATGTCACTCCTTATTACTTCAGCTACCTGCCAAAAAAAATCCCGTCAAAATCGGTCCAGCCATTTCAGAGATTAGCCCGGACAAACAGACAGACAGAGACAAAAATTGTAAAAAATGTATTTTGGTGTATGTACCCTATATATATTCATATGCATGTAGTAAAAAGCAGTTATTTCAATATTACAAACAGACATTCCAATTTTATTTATATGTATAGATATAAGTAGTTTCTTTGAGTAAAGTCCTCGTGGCTAGGTAATAAGTGACAGGACTCTATAGTCCTTTTAAGTTTGAAGATACCTGTAGAGGACTATATAATCCTTTTAAAGAAGATCAACCATGTCATGTGATCTAAAGCGCAACACTCTCGAACTGCATACAAAACAAAAGAAAGAGATGCGCAAGGACAAACGTACGAAATCCCGCATGAGTAATCCCGCAGAAAAGGTGCGGGATCCCGCACTCGTGGGAATGGATTCCTTAATTGTAGCCTAAAAGAGTAAATAAGCAATTTAACTTTTATTTTTATACTTTATAGATTTTGTTAAATCTAAAAATACAGACCTTTTGTAATTTTTTTTAACATATATGAAAAGGTCAATGACCAGCACTAAATGTGAAGAGCCTATAACTATTTAGTAATGAGTTGGTCATATTAATTGCAATTATTTATCTCCAAACCATAGAACGCAGTCAGTACAAATAATAACTCGCCCATAAAATAGGTATTTTGATAAATTGTATTTAAACATCAACAGGATAATAATAGCGTTGTTATAATAATTAATAGTCATTTTGCAACTGAGATCATAAATTAATAATAATTACTTTGAAACGTGATACATAATTTAAGTCTGTACAGTTGTGTTGATATCTTGCGAGTTATGGCCAATAAAATATTTTACAGAGTGAGATGTTTGTAAAAGTTTCCTCGAAAATGTTTTGTCACGTTACAATCAAATATAATTCTTATTTTCTAATGCCTTGCTTGAAAATTAACATATTTAAAAATCAGACATGTAAAAATAAGTTAATGTACTTTTGTGGAGCTTTAAAGCGTCTGGCAGCATTTTTGGCCCATGGAAACTGTCTGACTATTATGATACTAGGTACTTTAGAATAATATTCTACAAAACATATATAAAAATCAGCCATAAAAATTTAAGTTAAGCAACTCTTATTTTTAGTTCCCTTACCTAGTACCTGCCAAAATTCCCCAAGGGGGAGCTCCACAAGCACACGGGTATTCAAAGCACATGAGACACTACTGAGAACCTAAGTTTTTATCCGTGTGAAAATAAATTATGTCAAATTACTAAAACTTATGGTGTGATAAGTATTTAGTTTCGGAACAATCATGCAGAAATGATACGTAAAATAAAACACCAAGCCATAAACATGATTAAAATTAATAAAACATTAAAATAACAATAAGTTAATGATAAATTGATGAAAAATTTCGTACTTAATAAAAATAGAACATAATATTTTTTTTATAGATTTATATTAGATAATAATAACATTAGATAATATTTTTATTTTATTCATTATTATAAGCACATACAATTGTTTTAACCGGTATACCCAAGGTAACAAAAGTAGTCGCAAAAGAGCCTAGCGCTGAGAGATGCCACCCACAAACTGATCAGATATCCATTAGTGCATGCAACATACATACATAATAAACAATCGATGTTCAGTCTCAAGCAGCACCCTGGAGAACCGGCACTAGTTACATAGAGGACAACATACTTAGTGTCACCCTTTCGAATTCCGGCAATCTGCAAGAATAAAGAGACACTATTGAATATTTCTATCGCCCGAGTCACGTGTGCAAACTATATTATTATGATCATAAGTCTATCTAAGAAGTATCGTGTTGCTGAGCAACTGGGTTGTGGAGGTGTGATAAGCAGTCGTTCCATGTAAAAAACACGGGTATGCAGCCGAATCCGGTAAGACTGGAAGCCGGGCCCAAGCGAGTTGGGAAGAGGTAAGGGGGATGACGATTAATAACATTATTCAGATAGGGGCCACAGTTTTAACATAGTTCTTGATATTCAGTCGCTTACAGGGTTAAATATTATTGTCGGTTGGTACCACGTTCCATGAAAAGTGAAGCCGAAGTGGAAGAAGTTGGCTTCGGCCCCTTGTATGCGTTCTAAAAATCCAGGACCCTGAGATAAATAAATATATATTTAAAAAAATGCCAATGATATCAAACTCATTTATGAGTCTTCGAATAAACAAAGATCCTTCACAGAATGTTCTGATGGTTCCTGCCTGACCCTCCCACCTTTAAGAGGGAGAAAGCCATTGCTATTCCGAACAGGTTTGCGCACAACTTAGATTGACTGATTGGTAATTCATCAGAGAAGTTCGGGTCGGGAGCTTATAAAAATAGGTCAACCAATAAGTCTGTCATGTATTTTTTGCTCGGTCAACTTTTATACCCAGAACTTGTACATGAAGAAGATTAGTTAAAGCTACGCATCTTGTTGAAAGAGCAGTGGTGGCCGAGTGGTAACGGCCCCGACTTACGAGTTATAGGTCGCGGGTACAAACCCAGCCAGGCGCGTTACTTTGTGTAATTTATATCACATTTAGTGCTCGTCATCGACCTTATCATATAATTATATGTAATTCAATTAAAATTTTACAAAGGACTGTATTTTTAGATTTAACATAATCTATAAAGTAGTAAATAAGCAATTAAATTGCTTATTTACTCTTTTAGGCTACGATTAGGGAATCCTATCGCTCAAGAGCGGCTTCCCGCACCTTTTCTGCGGGATCAGTCATGCGGGATTTCGCACGTCTGCGGGATTGAAGTTTTTTATAAGAAAATTGGATTCCGACGACCTGCCGCCATTTTGATTATTTATTAGACCCAGCTCATCCTCATTAAAAAGTGATGAAACAACTTTACAAGGAACTCGTGTCGTTTTTCATAGAATTTGTCTGGATAATAATTATTTATTTATTTTTTTGACCGCTGGGCGAGCGTCGCCACACAGTGGGTCCCTACTGAAGTAAAGCGCCGTCGAGGTCGGCCTAGAAAGAGGTGGCGGGATGATCTGGACGCGTACCGTGAGGACTGGTTTGAGACGGCGCAGGAGAAGAAAGTTTGGAAGGACTTGGGGGAGGCCTTTGCCCAGCAGTGCGACAGCAACGGCTAGAAAAAAAAAAAAAAATAATAATTATTTTGTTTTTGATTTTACTTTGCAGTTAAATATTTGTTTAATTTCTATTTTGTGATGTGTGAGTCCTGTATCGCAACTTGAACGGAACGTTATCAATGTCAGTTTAGGTAATCTAGGGAGTGCCCAAACGCCAAAGCACGTGAATTTAATTTTCGAAATGATGAAGGTTCGTTAAATATTTTATTGTTTCATAAACTCAGCTGACTTTATGTGAAAATTGAATATTACAATTTTTTTTGCGATTTGGAAAATCTTCCAAACTCGATTCGGGAATCGAACTATTTACCTACATAGGAAGGTAAATTTATAAGAAACTCTTGGTGTGAAAATCCGACGCGCACTTGACTGGTTTTCATGTTTATTACCTACTTATTTAAAACAAAAAAGAAATTAAAAATCTTAATCCCGCAAATCCCGTGGGATCTGCGGGATTGCTGACTTCAATCCCGCAAGCATGCGGGATCGCGATTTTAATGCGGTATTGAATTCCCTAGCTACAATGTAATCAATTTACGTTTTAGGGTTTTCTTTTTTTGTACAAAAAAAAATAATTGTAATAATTTAATTTTCTATAAGAAGTCCCTTTGTTAAAAAATTCTAAAAGACAAATATTAGCCTTTTCCTACGATCATTAGAAGACTAAAGTTCAATAGTATCTATTATATTGTAATTTAGGTGTCTTCAAAGCTAGTGAATAGGCTCTTAATAAACTAGTGCAACTCACCATCACTGGTTACCATAAGGTAGGATCGCAGTCAATCACTAGTTTATATCAATAAAAAAAAAGTGTTCTGTCTACTCATAAACTGTACCCTAAGTTTTTATATTTAAACTAATAACCTGGAAAAAGCCAATTGTTTTTACTAACGTCTTGTTTGGTTTTCATATCGAATCGACGCAAACATTTCTATTTTAATAGTTAAGGCGTACAATCAAATGGAGTGATTGCATGAAAAGTTAACACCGATCCCGGGTTTATTGTGCAAACAAGGATGAAAGCAATTTGTTAAATTGCATGTAAGCAGTAGTATATGGTATATCTCTTTAATTACTGAACAGTAGTGGGCTAGTGGTAACGATTCCGATTTTTTACGAGTTGTAGGTCGCGAGTTCAAATCCAGCCAGGCACATTACTTTATGTAGATAATTTATTTCATGACCCCTGTTTTCAAAACTGTGAAGGAAAACATCGTGAGGAATCCGGCATGTCCTAGAACCAAAAATTCGACGACATGTAACATTCATCAATCCGCACTGTGCCCGCGTGGTGAATTACGGCCCATTTCCTCTCCTAAAGAGGAGGCCTGAGTCCCAGCCGTGGGATCTTTAAAAATGCTGATGATGACATCAGCACTGCTCCCTAAACGATGAAGGAAAATATGGTGAGGAAACCGGCATGTCCTGGAACTAAAAATCCGAAGACATGTGTTATAGTGCGTTGGGGTAAGATCGGCATTGGGGTAAGAACATATAAATATAAATTATACCACTTATTTAGCTTTATTTTTAATCCTAGTCATATTGCGTGCCGCGTCATTATGTTCCACCTTGCCCAGCAATGTGGCTGGCATTAAAAATAAAGCTAAATAAGTGGTATATTGATTTATGCGTTCTTACCCCAATGTCGATCTTCCCTCAACCCACCTTATTGACCAAACTGCACCGGGCCCGCATGGTAAGTTGTGTCCCGTTTTTTCTTCTGGAGACTAGGCCCGAGTTCCAGCAGTAGAAACATTATAAGGCTTGTAATACTTCTGTTTTGTCGTACCGTCTCTAGAGAAAATACCCGTTCTCATTTTATAATATCTATAAAAGTTTACAAGCATCTTTTTTATTATTCAGTGGCTCCATTAATAATTCAGTATTTTCCTCATGGACACTTTTTTTGTTATTAAAGTTAATGAACTATTCAATATCTTATATCTGTAGTATATTTTACTTTTCTATACCCTTTTCCGTCTATGGCTGGCTGTAAAAAAACGGCTTTAGCGATAAGGCCGCCTATTGTTACTCCGTCTTAATTTTAAGCTCCTACTATCTTTTTTATTGGTACAAAGAGTATATTTATCTAACTAACATGGGACATATTGCTAGATTTTCCTGCTATATTTTGCAGTATTATGCAAGCAAGTGTGCTCCATCGTCGGCCAACGCGAGCCTATCAATAATAAAAGAAAAAAAAAGGTGAACTTTGTTTTTTTGTTTGTAGGAGGTAATCTCTGAAAGTACTGATCGGATTGTGAAAATGTTTTCACAGAAAGAAAGCTGCTTTATTCCCGAGTGACATAGGCTATATTATAGGTACCTACGCGGCTGAAGCCGCGGGCAAAAGCTAGTGGTAAATAAAAAGTCGTTACTGTAATGCACCTGCTATGTTGGTGTCGCATTAAGATAGATAAAGCCGTAATATAGTTATATCCCTAGGTATATAATTATACACCGTAACATAGTTATACGAAAGCGATTCTTTACTATCTCACTAGGAATATAGTTATAAAACCGTCGAAGTTTAGTGATATACTTATATTACTAGATTAAGTTCAGTGTTATAAATATATTAGGGTTTGTCTTAAAACAGTCATATTGTATCATATTGTCATCATATTGTAGTATATTAAAGCTTATTTATTCTCAAACATTTTTGAAAAATTGAAAAAATTTCAAAAGTGTGCCACTTTTAAGCTATTGCATAGCTTCTATCGCGGGTCTTGAGCGTGGAGACCGAATCCAGAAATTCCGTAACGAAAATAACCTAACACCCCCCCATTCATTTGTTTTTTGAGCGTCGTGACCGATAAGACAACAAATGAGTGAACAGTCAATCAAAATTCAATTCAATGTGTGAAAGTGTAACTTTAATTAATATCAAAGAAAAAAATTCAAAGGAAAAAAAATACTGCATAAGTAATATAAATAAATAATTATAATTGCATAAGTTGATAAAAATGCTATGCAATAGCTTTACCGCGGCAGTCCCCGAGTGCCACACGTCTTTTTTTTGAGACAGACCCATTACTTTGATTAAGCTTAGTGAAATAGAAATCTACCATATATAATTAAATAAAACAACATTTTATTGGTTTTATCTTTATTAATAAATCAACTTTTTACACCACCTGCTCGATAATGTCGTTTTACACGTCATACAAACCTCACTTAAAGCAAGTCATTATATGCCTAGGGAGATAATGCAGTATGGCCGATCCCTAGGGAATAATGAGATTTGAATTTAGAGCATCAAGAATCGTCAACATTGTGAATTAAATTGTAGGCGCATCGAACAAGTTGACTCGAAATTCAAACCAAAGAGATTCAAACTGGCCACTAACAAAAAAAAGAAAATAGAATAAAACGTGCGTACTGACGACACGGGAGCATTATAGAAAATTGAAACTATAGAATCTTGGAGTAGTGAATTTTGTTTGTTTGATGAACTTGTAAACATAATACTTATATTTCTCTAATATATGATTTGGTCGACCAAATTGTCTTTTAATTATCTCACAGATGGTGTAAAAAGTAGAGTATGCAACACGGGGATAAAGCTGTCTTTGTCTTGGGCGGCTTAAATTCCTCACTTCACTCAGGTTTCTTTATCAACTCCCTCGCAATGCTCGGGAGTTAATTTTATAAATCCCTCACTATCGTTCGGGATTAAAATCAGCAACCTTCGTTTCGTTCGGAATTCAACATGCCGCCCGCGACTTAAAGACACTGCTTTATCCTATAGTCACATAAACTACTATTATGTATCCTGCAGTTAGTTACAGTACTTTGTGACATTAACACGTATTAACGTAATTATAATTAAAACGATCATATTTTTTGGAATTTAAACATTAACAATACTCAAAAATTACGTTCACAACGAAAGGTCAAACGCGCAAATACTCGTCCCGTCGAGCTAGTCATTTTGTATTATTTAGAACTAGAACAAATTATGGTAAAAATAACTTAACGTATGGGGGAGCACAGTTATTTAATCAACTTCCAAAAAATGTAAAAGAAGCGACTTCATTAAATAGTTTTAAAAATAAATTAATCAACCATATTTACAATAACGATACACTATATTAATGTAATTTCATCATTTTACAACTTATTTTCAATAAGCACTAACTTCTTTTAACTTGGGCCACACAGCCTTATCTCAGGAATGCAGTGAATTCGCTTCTAACTTGTCGACAACTAATAATGTATTTTTCATGTACCCACACTGGGACAATATTACTATTTTTTATTTAAATTTAATGTTCTCATGTAAGTGACAATTGTGTTTTAATGGGAATAAAGATCTTTTTAAACCGAACAATACAATTAAAACTAATCAAACATTAAAAATCCTTTAAAGCCAAACAGTTTTAAGATATCTTTATTTCTTATCAACAAGTTGAGATCTTGGTTTCTTTAAAAGTATTTTTTAATTTTTGTTCAGACAAGAAGAGGAATCATGACATCTAGAATTACATAGCACTGAATGCTGCTTACAGGCACATCTTTTAGTAGAACACTGTATATTCGATTTTTTACAGGAACATTTTAAATAACCTTGGCCACCAAAGCGCGACAATTTTTGGCATATTTCTCTCAGTGACAAGTTTTCATTTGGTATAGAATCATTCAAAGTAATATAAAGCGCGCCGCCTGCGCCGCACACTCCGAAAGCTATTTCACTAAACTTAATCTAGTAGTAATTTAAGTATAACAAGTATAACACTAAACTTGGACCGTTTTATAACTATATTCCTAGTGAGATAGTAATGAATCGCTTTCGTATAACTATGTTACGGTATATAATTATATCCCTAGGGATATAACTATATTACGGCTTCATCTATCTTACTGCGACATTGGCACCGAGTCACGTTTATGGCTTCCATGCCATCTATAGAGAGAAATCTGCCACAATACTCTGCAACGTGCGGTCTAGCTCCAACTCCATCCTGAAGATCATAGCTGAGAGATGATAATCCGATAGTGCATAGCATTATTAGATGTATTTCTCAGAATAATCTCGTCACAAAGTTGCCTAACCTAACCACCATGGATGTAATTTTGTCCGAAATAAAGGTTATTTTATTTATACAATACTAGCGGCTTCACTCGCGTGATAGTAGGTTACTCCATACAAACTTCCACCCCCCGTTTTACTCCCTTAGGGGTGGAGATTCGTAAAATCCGTTCTTAGCGGATGTTTACAACGTATAAGGAACCTACCTGCCAACATTTCAATTCAAATTTAAGTTTCTAGGTGTCACATTGATATCTACGATTTCACATTTGTTTGTTAATATTTGTCGCCAAATACGTAGAAAAGTAATACAGCCACTGGTTTGCATAATTTACAATTTGCACGAAACTCATAAAAAACCCATCCGAAAAGTTTCGCCTATCAAGTCGGGCCGGTCTCGTGAAACAGTATATTTAAACCGCGGTGACGGGGTCGGTTCATTATAATTTCAGGGGGAGGGGCTCCCTGTCCAGGGTAAGAAGTGGGTCGCAACGGGACAAAGTTAAAACTTATCGATTTTTCTAGAAGAATGATGACGGGATGCTTTATCTACATAGTTGGTAACAATGAACTTTTGTGAAAGGATGTGAATGTTCCCAAGCTATCTTTTGTTTGGGTTACAAACTTACAACCGTTCTCTTACCAGTACATAGGCGCTTTTATTAATTCTCAGATAAGTACATTAGGGGACTGACCAGCTAAAGTGGAGAAGGGCAGGCCGCATGATGATAGACAACCAGGAAAAGTGGAGTCAAACAGTGACAGATTGGTACCCAAGGGATGGAAAACGGAGTAGGGGTAAACAACTGTTGAGATGGGAGGATGAGTTCAAACTGACAGCGGGTCCCAATTGGAGGAGAGTGGCTCGTGATAGAGTACAGTGGAAGCAGCTGGAGGAGGCCTTTGCCATGAGACATGCTGGATTAAGAAACATAATTTAAAGGAAGAAAAAGATTAGAAAGTGAATAATTCAGAAGGCTATGTTTATACATTAGGCGACAAACTGTCCTCCAACATGATGCAACAAGTCCCGCGTCCCATTAATGCGTCGTAAAATTTGGGAGGCAAGTTGCGGGACACCGGGCAACGTTACAGCGTCACGTAGATTGAGCGCTGTCCGTCATGTTGGAGGGCAGTTTCTCCCCTAATGTATTTGAGCCTTCACTATGAGTAAACGTTAACTATTGTTTGATAAAGATAAATTCCCCTAAAACAGGCCAAACTAGTCCCACAACCCGCAAGAGGCTCTCTCTTCAACAAACTACCGTCAATTTGCGCACTGTCCTCCTAAGTGCCATCTACAAAATACTTAGGGTCACTCAAGGTCCCCTAAGTCTAAAACAGAGATTATACGTCCATTAACCATTTGTAAGCATGCCGTTTTATGGCAACAGTGAGAGTTACCGCCATGTGAACTTGACACGTGCTTATATTGATCGCTCAGTTAGGTAACCCGGTTGCTGTAATGGCGGTTCTTATCTATTGGTAGCAGAGTTTCAGGTGAAATCGTTCGCTGTTTTAATCCAGGCTTGATAATCCATACTTTTATCTATCTATCTATATAAATAAAAATGAATTGCAATTCTGTTAGTCTCTCTAAAACTCGAAAACGGCTGAACCGATTTGACTAATTTTAGTCTTGAAATATTCGTGAAAGTCCAGGGAAGGTTTAATCTGCCTTACTCTACCCTACCCTACCCTAAACTACCTTACACTAACCTATTCGATTCTACATTACCCTAATTTTCATTTTTTTTCCCTATGACAACCACAATAACAAACACAACAAAAAAAGAATTAGCGAAATCGGTTCAGCTGTTCTCGAGATTTGCGGTTAGCAACACATTTAGTGATTCATTTTTATATTATAGATGTACAGAGTAAGCTTGAACACCAGGGAAGGACATAGGCTTTTAGTCTGGCTTCGACTTCGTCTTCGCAGCACCCAAAGCGACAACTACACGGACGCAATCGCGGGCAAATATTAGTAGGCAAATAAAAATCATGTTCGAAGTAAAACAAGTTGCTATGTTAACTAAACCAATACGAAGCTAAATAGCTGCTGTACTGAAATAAATTCGTGTCAGGTTGTGAACTTGACTTATTGTTAATTTTTTAATCACCAAGACATAAGTTCTAAGGGCCTCAACGACCATAATACTTTAAAGCATTTGCGATTTTCCCACTCTATCAAAGCTGTTTTCGATATTGGCAACTCTCTCGATTTTGTCGCGAATTTACGATGCGAGACGATTCAGTGATTTTTTCGATGCTGCATTGCGTTTTGGTGACTCAGTGCCATTGAGAGCTATAACAAAATAAAGCGTTTTGGAGCCTGGCTAACGTCATCTCCCTAGCCTTTTCCCGTATTTAGGGTCGGCTTCCAGTTCAACTAGTATTACATGTAGCGACTGCCTATCAGGCCTCTTCAGCCCAATTTCTGGGCAACACTATACTCCTTGGATAGACTGATGGTCATACTTTCTGGCGTCTGACTACCTGTAATGGCTGTAACAACAGTCAAAGATCTGACATGACAACAGCTGTATATGCTTTCCGAGGCACGGGGAGTCGGTAATGTTTTTTCAGTCACTGTATCTAGCGAAAACGAGCCTGGAACCCAATACAGAAATACGCTTGTACGATCTGACTATATACAGAAAGCACAGTTACTAGAAATCTCTATTCCTAGACAGCACGTTTCGCCGAAAACTTTGTTGTTAGAAAACATTGTTTGTAGACATCTCGGTACATAGGAAGCACTGTTGACAGAAATCTCTGTTCATAGATAGCACTTCTTGCCGTAAACTTTTTCATAGAAACCACTGTTTCCAGATACCTTGGTTCACAGAAAGCGCCTCTGGAGAAGAAACTATTAATATTTATTATCGCTTTTCTGGCTCAGATTCAGACACGCATTATGTTAGCCGCTACGCTACATAGTATTCATTAATTCATGTAATTATAACCATGTCAATAAATTATTATCTATTTACGGAAACCAATTAGATAATTATTTTTATAATGTGATTATGCACATTGCGTCGCGTCGTATTGTAGAAGTTTAACAATAATACGAGAATGAATGCAGAAATGAGAAAAAATGTAGGGTACATGTAAACTATTGCGCCTTACAAAGTAACAAACGTTTCCTACGCATTTAGTTTTGCATTTGTAATTGTCGCGACGCTAATGAAAAAATTTTTTTTTCATTAGCGTTTTCAATTTCATCTATTGCTTTCGTTTTGCTTCATTTTTGATTAAAATGGCATTTTTGTATGAAATAAACGTGTTTTTTTTATGGATAGAGAGGCAGAAAAGCGAAATTTAGTAATATAATAAATATTAATAGTTTTTTCTCCAGAGGCGTTTTCTGTGAACCAAGGTATCTGGAAACAGTGGTTTCTATGAAAAAGTTTACGGCAAGAAGTGCTATCTATGAACAGAGATTTCTGTCAACAGTGCTTCCTATGTACCGAGATGTCTACAAACAATGTTTTCTAACAACAAAGTTTTCGGCGAAACGTGCTGTCTAGGAATAGAGATTTCTAGTAACTGTGCTTTCTTTATATAGTCATATCGTACAAGCGTATTTCTGTATTGGGTTCCACGCTCAGCGAAAACCCAATGCTGAAAGTATACATACGAAGTTAGAGCTTTTCTGAAAGCTGTTTAAACTAATTGCTGAATATATGGTTGACACGTCACAGAAAGGTCAAACCAGCAAAGAAAAGGCGTGAAGTCGTCAAACCAGTTGACAAGTCAATTCTCTAGTCTACCCACCAACACGAAAATTCGTAGAAACATTCCCTGCCGTGTGTGCACTTGACACGTATGTATTGATCGCCACATCGTGAGTTATGACACGCGGAGTTCTGCTGAGTTAAGGTTCTTTTCCACTAGAGGTTCGATGTAGCCAGATGGTGTAAAAAGAGCTGTGACACAGGGTTAAGTATGAGTAGTGCGAGGATGAGTAGTGGACGGTTTTGTGATGAGCATTCTGTACATCTACACATTCGCCGCTCACTTCCTTCGCACTTTTTTGTATACTTAAATTCTTGAGGGAAATCATCAAATAACTTTTCTCGCTCTGAATGGTGCGTGCGCGTGCGTCTGAAGTCTGTCCCTCCCTCTAGTGACAGACTTTTACTGACCTGTTCTTAATCCACCCATGTTCCGTCAAATGCACTTTGCGTTCTTCTAGGGTCGCGGTTACTTTTTAGATCCATTCTGCAAAATGCCTTGCTCTTAGTGCTTATTTCCACAAGAACTGCACTAACCCAGGGTAAGCAAAAAAAAGATCCCATTGGTAAATTTTTCGACTTTGTTACCTCGCACATTAGTAGAAACCAACCCTTAGCCTTGTCCGCAGGTGACACATCTATTAGACATGGCCACTATACGTGATGACATCATGGAAAATGAAAGTTATTATATTGCTGAAAGAGAAGTCATTAAGTCCCCACTGAGGCCCTACCACGAGCTCTTAACGCGATCTATTTGACGACCTAAACTGAACCGTTAAAGGGATGGAGCTATACAGGGTGAAAGCTCCAACCCTCCGTCTTCTTTGACTGGCCTGTTGGTCTAGTGGTTAGTGACCCTGACTGCTATGCCGGAGGTCGTGGGTTCGATTCCCACCCAGGACAAATGTTTGTGTGATGAGCATAATCATTTGTTCTGTGTCTGGGTGTAATTTATCTATAATATGTATGTATTTAGAAATATATAAGTATGTTTATCAGTTGTCTAGTACCCATAACACAAGCTCTGCTTAGCTTGGGACTAGACGGCGTTGTGTGATAGTTGTGGAATATTATTATTATTATTATTTTTATTTATATTACTAGCACCACAAAATACAAGGTGCAGTTTTAAAACTGCACAATATTTCAGGAGGTTGTAATAAAACTCATTAATAATCATATAAAAATACGATGCCTGGTCAATAATCAGTAAAACTTGTCATTTTTATTTTTTAATTTTCACCGTTTTTCAGAATAACTCTCTAAATAAACTTCTTAAAAAAAAACAGAATCACCCGTTGCGATTTATCGCACGCCGTGTCACTGTGTGTGTGAGTGCATCAACCTGTACGAGGCTCCGCCCACTTATTTTACGAAATGAATAATTTAACCTTAGATGTAGATCGAATTCGATGATCATAATGTACATTAATGTCTTAAATTTCGCTATTTAATTACTCACTTTTAAGCATCATCACAATGTGAAAATCTTTTAAAAAGTCACGTTGACGTCGCTTCGATAGGTACTTACGTATCAGCTGATGAATAAAATGTTAGGCCGAGATCAATAAACCTTATAAGGCGTCCGTGCCTCCGTCCGTAGGTATCATGGAGCGCACGCGCGCGAGATTTAGATACGCAGTGGTACATGAACGTACCTACCAGACGCAGTCTGTAGGTAATGTCATTCTCAAGGTCAGTATTCCGTAATAATTTCGTTTTTATTTGTAGATTAAATTGGTGGATGTGAAATTTCCCTTCCTACTTTTTAAAGGGCTGAGGACCGACAAAAAACACTTCAAGATAATTTGTGCTAGTTACGTAGATAGGTAGGTTTTTAAGTGATTTATCTTGCCTGTTAGGTAGGTATTTTTACCGTAGTTAAAATTTTTAAATCAACTTATTTACAGTAATCAAATTGATTCGGCTAACAACGTATTTACAAATGACTTTTTAAGTACTTACTAATAAAATAAAATACCTAAGCAGGACTTATGTTACCTGGAGGTGTTGTTCAAACAGACAGCAGTCTAGCACGACGTTGCTGATTTTCTTTTAATTTCGTAGCACAAACACATTCGTTTTAAAGTGTCGAAAGCACTAATCACTAGTGATCACCTTTTCACGTAACGTACTTGCCGACCGTTGTGAGGAAACCAAACCGTAGACCAGCATCCCGCGTGCTGGCCCGTGGCTCTCGCTTGAAGTATTCCAGGATATTTTACTGCAAGGCGACAAGCAGGCCTTCGTTGCCGCGACCGTCAGCAAGCCGGGGAACGCCGAATCGTCGAAACTCGCGGAGTCTTTGCGTAGCAGCCAGCATTACCCTTTGAGATGGACGTTACGATGTTTCCACTGATAGCAAACAAGCAGACTATCTCCACTAACTCTACATTGGAGTATTGGTCTGTCATCTTTCATCACTAAATACCGCAACCGTTAACCGAAGGCGCTGTGGGCGAATATTGCAAGCGCGTGTATGCACACGTCGGCGGCATCAGTTACACTAAACTTGATCGATTGATCGATGGCGCGGGGGCGTGGCTAGGGTGTGCAGTGCGGGAGATGATTGGTGCTTTACGTTGCGTGTATGTGTGTGAAAGCGCGGTTTAAATAATGGTGCGTTTGTGTGTGTGAAAGCGCGGTTATAAGGGAGGTATCAGACTGGCAGCGTCTTAAAAAAAGGTAGTTCACACATACCGATTTCCATAAATAAGAAAAAAAAATAAAAAAAATACCTACTCATTTTATTATTGATTCGGGTCGAGAATCACTAAAATAATTACCTCCTGAATTTTTTTGCACTTTTAAAACTGCACCTTGTAGATAGATACAGAAGACAATCTTATGTATGTACTTCACTTTTTATACCTACGCTCGGTGGACGCTGAGCGTTTGAGCCGGAACTGTTCCACGAGTGGTCCGAGACGCGACCAAGACATCGTGTCTGTGAGCGGTGTCTATGTGTGCGTTGCTCGAGCGCGCTTTCGTTGTAGATTGACTTCTGTACCTATCTATTTTGTGCTCGCACTCTTGACATTTTAACACGTCATGATAAAAGGCCCCTATTCAGTACATAAAGTAATAATAAATAAATAAATATTCGAAGAAAACATTCCTAAATCAAGCTTCGCGGTTGATGATGTGTCAATCAGGGACAGATAAATGAGTAGACCTTAGTGTGAAATTCAAACCCCACTTTTCCGTGGCCCTGAACCACTCTGAACGCTTAGAGCAACTGAAGGAACACGGTTTTAGTCAGTAAAAGTCACACTCGCTCCAACTAACACGACTTGCTTCACCCAAAGCGAGAGATGTCGTTTGATAATTTCCTATCTGAAAAAAAAAGTGTCATTGTCAGTCACAATGGTTTTTATGCACCACAAATACCTGGCATAAACACACAAACAAGCATAACCAGTACCATGTGTCATAAGCACTACCTTTGTACTCTTTTTTCTGTATTTGTCCATTTCATTTTTAAGCGTTTGTGTGTATACATAAATGAATAAATAAATAAATAAACATGAGTCGTTGTTGGAATAAAAATGTTTAATGGATAATAGAAATTTCCTATTACTTGTTTATATAATTATCTACTATAATTGGCATATTAAAAATATATAAGTACTTGAAACAATGCGTATTTTTTTCTGGTATTATTTACAGTTGTGATGTGTATAATTATTAAATATGTGAAAATTTTTCTTCATGCCTTTCTTCAACTGCTAACAACATAATAAACAATAATAGTTTCATGGAAACAGTGAAAGCTGGTGGCTCATGTGCACTTGACACTTATTTATTGATCGCCAAGTAAAGGGCTCTAGGGTTGCCAACTATACTGTTAAAAACAGTATTATACTGTTTTATACTACATTATACTTTTTACTGTTGAACAAAAATAAAGTACTTATACAAAATACTGTTTTTACCGTTTTTTGAACTGGACCTTTTTTGGCGCAAACGTGTGACAGACAATGTTACTTTTTATTTATTTATTTTTTGTTTTGTGTTTATCTTAAGTTTTTGTTGTCTACAATGTTTTTTGTGCCAAAATAAATACTTTTCTTTCTTTCTTTTCTTTCTGTTTTTCAGCATCAAAATGCTTAACACTATAGTACTTTTTTTTTTTTATGGTGGGAAAAAATCATGCATTGACATCCCCCGCCCTTGGGCGGAGCGGGAGATAGTGTCAGACTCTTACTGACTAAAAGACCCACCCCGTTCCTTCTAGCCTTCATACCGGGGTTCGAGCGCCCTTACGGATAACCCTGGCCCCAGTAGGCTTCGACCCGGCTGGGTCCCTGCTGTTGCTGACAACTCCTTGAGGCGCGCGGGAACAGTGCGCGCCGTCGACGACTTGGGCTTGGTCCGGACAGTTACCGGACGGCCGGACAGCGAGCTACCCATTGCTCACTGTCCGCAAGCCCGCGCCTACGGTGGCCGGAAATCGGGATCAAAATCCCGGCGGCGGCGGCGGCGGCGGCGGCGATAACGCCGTTGCCTGATGCGTTCGGCCTCCTCCTTTGCGAGCATTACTGCTTCGCAGAAGTCGGCGACCGCCTGCCACTCCTCCTCGCTCCGGATCATGGCCTCAACCAAGGCCCGACGCGAGAGGTCTCCGCCGCCGATCGCCCCCACGAGGGCACGGCGATGCTCCGCCCAAGCAGGGCACACCTCGACTGTGTGCTCCACCGTGTCCTCCGGGCGTTCCGCACAGTGGCGACACCCGGGCGTCACTTCCGCATGAATCCGGTGCAGGAAACTCCCGAACGAACCATGTCCGGTGAGTACCTGAGTCATGCGGAAGGTAAGGACGCCGTGAGGTCTTTCCAGCCACGCCTCAAAGAGGGGACTTACCGCCAAGATTGTGGCGTGCCCAGCACTGGGTTGCGATAGTCGTTGACGCCACTTCACCATGAGATCCCGCCGGAGCTCTGTCCGCCATGCCGTGACCTGTCGCGGCAGCGGACTTTCACCCCGGCGTTGCATCTCCACGCGCATATCGTGCATGTGTGCAAGGACTGTTGCCTCCAGATCCCACGGTGGTAAGCCAGCCAGAAGGCTCGCCGCTTCGCGGGAGACCGTGCAGTATCCCCGCACCATCCTTATTGCCATGACCCTCTGGCAGGCGTTCAGTATGGCCGCCGGTTGCTTTTTCAGCGACGGCGCCCACACCGGCGCCCCGTAGAGGGCCATGGACCGAACGATCCCCGCGTAGAGCCTTCGGCAGGAGGCGTCTGGATCCCCAAGGTTGGGCAGGAGCCGCTTGAGCGCAGCCCCAGCCCGGTTGAGTTTGGGAGCCAGACGTCGGAAATGCTCCACGAAATTCCACCGGCTGTCGAGGACGAGTCCCAGGTACTTCATCGTCGACCCGACACCGATGTGAACTCCTCCTACCGTTAGTTGGGAACTCAATGGCGGCGCGTTCCGAGAGCGGTGACCGTGAAAGCACATCGCCTCGGATTTGTGAAGCGCCACCTCGAGTCCCAACTCCTGGATCCTATCAACGACCATCGCAACCCCGCGTGTCGCTAGAGCGACCGCCGCCTGGTACGACTCTCCCTGCGCTAGGACCAGCGTGTCATCTGCGTAGCAAACCACGCTGACCCCGTCAGGGAAGTCGCCGCGCAGCACGTAGTCGTACCCGATGTTCCACAAGGGTGGCCCTAGTACCGACCCCTGCGGAACACCGCACGACATCTCTCGACGTTTCCAGTCTCCCTGGTGACCGGGGTAGACTATAAATCTTTCCGACAGATAGGCCTCGACCACTCGACAGAGGTATTCGGGCACCCGGTGGTACCGGAGTGCCCTCCGGATCGTACTCCAGGGCAGGGAATTGAACGCGTTGGCAATGTCCAAGGACACTGCCACGACACACCTGCCCCGGGACACCGCAGCCCCCGTCGTGAGGGCTCGCACGCGCATGATGGCGTCCACCGTGGAGCGCATCCTGCGAAAGCCGAACTGACCGTCCGAAAGGTCCGGCCCCACCCGTGTTAGGCGCCCGACGAGGCGGTTTGCAATGACTCTCTCAAAGAGCTTGCCCACCTCGTCGAGCAGCACAATGGGCCGGTACGCGGACGGAGAGTCCGCAGGGCGCCCTGGCTTCGCTATGAGGACCAGTTTCCCCGTCTTCCAGCAAAGTGGGAACTGGCCCCTCTCCAGGCATGCGCTGAAGAGCCCTCTCAGTCGAGGCCCGAGAGCCTCCATGGCCAGGACCCAGGCCTTTCCAGGCAAGCCATCGGGTCCTGGGGCGGTGTTTTTGGCACTCAGCCTTCGCACCGCCACTCTCATCTCTACCTCGGTCACCTCTGGAGCATCGTCGTCGTCGTCGCTATTGCGGTCCGCGTTAGACACCGCTGGCGAAGGCGGAGCCATGGGCGGGGGGGAGTGTTCCCCCCGCGCAGGGAACAAAGCGTTCACCGCACCCTCCACGATCTGGGGCCGGAGACTCTGAGTCAGCGGGGGAGCCCAGGGGCGCAGTTTTTCCCGTACTGTTTTGTACGGGCGCCCCCACGGGTCCGCGTTCAGAGACCCCAGCCACACGTTGCGGGCCTCCAGTTTGGCCCGCTTGATTTCCGCTCGGAGGGTGCGTTTTGCCGCTCTGTATCCCTCATACAGCTCCGCCTCTCTGGCCTCCGCTTCCGGCGGGCGGATGCGGCGCCTGCAGTGTCTGGCGTACCGGCGCCGCGCGTGACTGCATGCGTTGCGCAGTGCAGCAATCTCCGGCGACCACCAGCACACCTGGCGCTTAGCTCGCCCTGGACGGACTCGGGGCATTGCCGCGTCGCAGATTTGCGACATGGCCTCCCGGAACCACTCCGCCTCGACGTCTATGTCGACAGGCCTGTCCGGTGCTTGCACCCAGGCCTGTACCGTCGCGGCTTCCAGGAGGAGCTCCCGGTCCATCTGCTTAAGCGCCCACCGCGGTCCGCAAGGGCTCTGTCGGACCGGCGCGGCCGAGGTTTCGGCGGAGACGTCCAACCGGATGTACCGGTGGTCGGAGTACGTCTCCACCTCCTCCATAACGCGCCAGTCGACGACACGTGGTGACAGGGCGGGGCTGGCGAACGAGATGTCCACCACTGATTCACCCCGCATCCGCACCAACGTGGGGACAGAACCCCGGTTCAGGACGACCAGGCCCAGCTCCAAAGCCCAGTCCTCCACCATCCGACCCCGTGGGTTCGTGTACCGGGAACCCCAAGCCGTGTTCCAGGCGTTGAAGTCCCCGCAAACGATCACGGGGAGGGTACCAAACCCAGCGACGACGACATTTAGCTCCATAAGGGAGACTTGGAGTTCGTCGAGAGATCTGTTCGGGGACAGGTAGACGCCTACCACTGCAATGTCCCCGAACCGTGCTGCCACGCAACCCCGTCCCCTCGCAACAGCCTCGAGGGGCGGGGTACCGGCGGCGGCCGACGAGATTAACGTCACCGAGCCGTCTAGGTCCTGAACCCAGTCTCCACGGGGATGGACGTAGTACGGCTCGGAGACGACGGCGACATTTATCGACCACTGCGCCATGCTCTGGAGCAACAGATCCTGAACGGGGGCGCAGTGGTTGATGTTCGCCTGGAGGAGACGGAATGGGGCCGTTATTGGCAGTCCATTGTCTCCTCCCGAGCCCTTCTTGAGGGCACTGCCGTGGCGGGTGCGGCGGCGACAGCGGCAGCGGCCAAGGAGGCGGCCGCGGCGGTGAGGACGTCGGCGGGGATGGGCCTACGGGCCTTGCCTTTGGCCTTGGCGGGAGGGTCGCAGGACCGGCCCCCAGCCCGGTGGTCGGCCGGCTTGCCTGCCGCCGCACATGCGTAGCAGTGCGGCGGAGCACGGCATTCTGCGGCCTTGTGACCGGGCTGGCCACACTGATAGCAGCGGTCACTGAGGTCCTCCTCCGCGGCGCAGCGGGCGCCAACGTGGTGCCCCACGTGGCATCGGTAGCACCGCAGAGGTCTGGGCTCCAGCAGTTTTACCCGCGCAGAAACCCAGCCCACCAGAAGCCGTCGGCCCTCCCCGGTGATGCTCTTGGCCGCTGACACGGGGCAGCTCACCGTTACTGCCCCCATGCCCGTGCCGTCAGCACGGATGGCACCTGCTCGGACCTGGTCGGCAAGGCAACCACCCGCCCCGACGACGGCGGCCACGACCTCGTCCACCGTCACTGAGTCGTCCAGGCCCATAATGCGCATGTCAACGCATTTTGTGGGCCTGGACACTCGGGCCTCCTCCGCGTCCAAGGATGTCCGGAGTTTCTCGGCCAAGGCTTCCGCGGTGGTGCCGCTGTTCGCTCCGGGGACCTCCAGCATAAGGGCACCGGTTGCGGTGTGCCGCATCCGAAAGCCCCCGGTGATTCCGAGTTCGGAGAGGTTCACCTCCCGCCTCGCCTTCCGGATGACCTCCCCGTAGGTCGCGCCCTTTTTCTCCGCCGCCGGCTGCAGTGTGATCACTACAGCCGAAGAATCCGGGGAGCGAAGCCTAGCCTCGATGGCCCTTTTTTTGCGCTGCCGTCGCCGCTCGCGTTTCTTGGCGGCCCGTGCCGCCTTGCCCGCTCGTTTCTTGGCTCCGGCCACTTGCCATTCGGCTTCGACCGGAGATTCCGTAGGCAGGGGAGCCGGCATAGGCCGCCTGCTTGACGCTACGGAGGGGGCTCCCGCCACTTTGGTGGCCGGCGCCGCTTTGCCCTTCTTGGGAGGGGCGGCAGCAGGGGCTGGCTTCCCCTGCTGCTGTTTTCTGGCCAGTCTGGCCTGCCCTGACGGGCCCGACCTGGGCACAACTGCCGTGGTTGTTGCGGCGGCGGCGGCATAAGACGCCATCGTTCGCTGACCTGAGGCCGCCAGCGGAGGGCGCAGCACTATACCCTCCAGCAGGGACAGCTGCTGCTGCATGCGCAGCTGGAACTGCTGCTGCTGCTGTTGCAGCTGCTGCTGGAAAGCAGCTAGTTCCTGCCACACCAGCTTCAGCAGCTGGCTCTCCGGCTCGGGCTGGGCCTGGGGCTGGCTTTGCCCGTTCCCCTGCTTGCGCCCCCCCTCCGTCGGCTTCTGATGGCCTGCTTTCGCGAGCTCCGTCTGGATCTCCGTCCGGAGCTCGGCCTGGAGCTCACTCCGGAGCTTCGCCACCCTCTTTTTGAGGGAGGCGTCAAATGCCTCCCTGAGGGACACGGCATGGCGCTGCACCGTCCTCTCTTTGGAGGTCTTCTCCCTTTTGCGGCTCACATCCCGCAAAAGGGTGACGGCCAGCCTTTGGAGCGACTCCCCCTCTGAGTCCTCCCCGGCATGGCTCTCACTGCCGGATGGCTCCGAGAGGTCCATCCGGGCGCCGGTCGCTCCAGGGTGACGCCCCTCCACGGCCAGCCTGTCGACTTGCTGGGCAGAGCCTTTGGCCTTAAGCACCCGCCCTTTTCCACGGGCTCGGCCCGCGCCGCGGCTGCTGGTGGCAATTTTCCTCGCCGACGGGTTCTCCCCCTCTGTGTCGGAGGACGATCTGTCCCTCGACACAGGGCGCTTTAAAGAGAGACGATATTCTCTGCCGGGGTCTCCACCGGGGTCTCCACCGGGGCCTCCTCCGGGGTCTCCCACAGCCTCTGCCTCCGAACCTCTACTGGGGTCTCCCCCAGCCTCTTCCCTCTCCGAGCCCTCCGAGCTCCTTCTGGATGCCGCGTCGGACTCCGACCGCGCATCACTCCCTGGATTTTTAAAAAATGTTGATTTATGAGTTTCCATTTCTGTTCCCACGAGTAAGTATATTGTTTTACTGGCTCAAATACGTGGTTCGCACTAGAAACTAATTTAGCTACCCATTAGTCAAGCTAACAACCTCCCTCACGGTGCGCCGCCGCTTGGAGGTTTGGGGTAATTTTTTATAGAGGTTGTCTTCCTCGCGGCCCGGGCGGTTAAGCCAAGACCCTCGTCCCCCATCAAAAGTCAGAAACATGACCTTGGACAATCTCTGGGGCTACGAGACCAACGGTGGCAGAAGGAGGAGCAAGCCTTCCTCCTGCCTGCCCGGCGGCAGTGTGAGTGCGCACCGAGCCCGCTCTTACTTCGCCACTGTGCCCTCTGCTTTAGCAGAGGGACACGCGTTGAAGCGTTCCTACAGACAGAACATTCGCAGACGGCCATCGAGGCCCCCTAGGCAGCAATACCCAAGGGGGTCATTGGCCGCCTCCCAGGGTGCACCGTCCCGCAGACTGGCCTTAGCTCCGGACGTATCCGCAAGGGAACTACAGCCTGCGGGCACTCGGGGAGGTTTTCTGTCGTGGCACCCCTAACACTATAGTACTCATGACTCGTGATAGACTTTAATATAGTAGGAGGGTCAGTGACCGTTATTCCACGTTTATTTGGCGCCTACTTTAGTAAAGTGTGTTGGACACAACATTTAGTTAAAAATAATAACGTTAAAAATAGAGTTTGATTCACATCTAAGAGCTCAAACACATAAACACGTTACGACGACGCAACGTGCCACGGCACGGCAACGAGCAACGTAAATAATCTCGTCACGAGAACGCAACGTGCCGCGTAGAACGACGTCGTATTGACGGTGTCGGATTTGTAGAATTGCTGCAGTTAATTTGGAGAAATGGACCACACTAGACGTGTTCTCCTCCTGCTAATATTAAGAAGACGGATAAAGAAGAAACAGGTATAAAGAAAATACTGGATCCATCCATATCTTTCCGTAACGTGGCACGTTGCGTTGTTGTAACGTGATTATGTGTTTGAGCCCTATGTACGAGTAATATCGACATTTAATGACAGTGCTTGTGTCTTACATAATAATTCTGTGTTCTCTTTGTTACACTGGCAGAATAGTCGCAACCGGCCCAATTGCCATAAAAAAAAAAACATATTCTAATACTCCTTACAATAAATATTTTTGCGCACACGCTTTCGATCTGCATAATCGGTGTCTTATTCAGTGCGGCAAACTAAGGGATTGAACACAACCCAGATTTTTTCTAATATCGACTGGAAGACAAAAATATTATGTGAGTATGTGAGTTTCTACGTTTGTGAGCGCACCATGCATAGTTGCATACAGAGCATACAAGAGTAATTTCTAGTGTTGGGGCAGTTTGATATAAAAAAAAAAAACTTCTATGCATCTATAATTTATATTAAATTTCCATGTCAAAGCCTTTCATCTATACTTAATATTATAAAGAGGTAAAATTTGTAAGTTTGTATGTAGGAGGTAATCTCTGAAAGTACCGGTCCGATTGGTAACATTTTTTCACCGATAGAAAGCTGCTTTATCCCGGAGTGACATAGGCTATATTTTATGTACCTACGCGGGCGACGCCGCGGGCAAATGCTAGTTTTAAATAAGTATGTAAGGTACGTTGGTGCAGTAACCGCCTTTTCTCGAAAAATATTTCGCCGCATAAAATTGTTTTCCGCATTTGCAAGTGTTAACTTAACACGCCATACAAATGGCTGCGGAAGGTGTAATATTGCGCTGTAAAAATGCGCCATGTTGAAGGTTACGTAAACAGGGTCACCGAATTTAGTAGAGTGCACTCTCATATTGAATTCAATATTGTGGAGCACCTGCAGCCGATGGCTTCGGAGACCGAATATCATAGAAATCGAACACAGGAACACAGCTCCCAGGCACCGGAGGTTTTTGAGCTAGTTGCAGTTTTATTTAGAAATTTCCTCTGGTTTTCTGAGGCTGTTTAATCTGTAAAGGAAACTGACTGACTGACATCAACGCACAGTCGTAAGCGAGCACTAATAGAGGCACCGTAGGCGCGGGCTTGCGGACTGTGAGCAATTGGTAGCTCGCTGTCCGACCGTCCGGTAACTGTCCGGACCAAGCCCAAGTCGTCGACGGCGCGCACTGTTCCTGCGCGCCTCAAGGAGTTGTCAGCAACCGCAGGGACCCAACTGGGTCAAAGCCTACTGGGGCTAGGGTTAGTTTCGAAAGATAGCTCAGCCCCGGTACGAAAGGCACGAAGGAACAGGAGTGGGTTTTTAGTCAGTTAAAGTCTGACACTATCTCTCGCTCCGCCCAAGAGCTGGGGATGTCATTAGATGATTTTCCCACTAGCCTTTTCTCAATTAGCTTGGTCAGCTTCTAATCTAACCGGATGAGGAGAAATACCCGTGTTTTATCGTGACAACCCAGTTACTGTGCAACACGACACTCCTTGGATAGTTTGTTAGACTTGTAAAGTTCTATTAATTACAAATCTCTCCATTCTGCATAATGAGACGACAGAGATAGAATTTGCTCACTAACTCATTAAAATATATTAACTAACCTTCCTTTGACATCGATACCCTGAAGTTTCTGACCTTTTCGTGTATACCAACCCTTCAATAAAAAAAAATCATGTTCAACAGAATGTATTAAGATTTTCTAACGTTGATTACTAGGGTTCAAGGATTCGAAGGTGACTGCGCTCAATGTCTGTACGTTCACACCGAGTTCAAACTCCGGAGTTGATTTATCAACATTTTGTGAGAAGGTGATTTATGTTGGACGTGATTTTGATGCAGTTTTAATCCTGCCGATTGATCAATCACTCTGACTATAAAATCTCGTTAGGTGTTTTTTTTTAGGTGTTTGTTATCGAACTCTTCTGAAATGGCTTGACAGATTTATTTTTTTGCCCCCACCCTCCTATTTTTTTCTTTGATAACTTATATGGCAGAACGACGTTTGCCGAGTCAGCTAGTATAATATAATCACACTATCACACATACGTATTTTTAACCGATTTCGAAAAGGAGGAGGTTCTATGTTCGGGCTGAATGTATGTTTTTTTATGTATGTTCGCCGATATCTCGGTCAATTGTGGACCGATTTTGAAAATTCTTTTTTTAATTGAAAGGCTGAAAAGCGAAAATGCTTCCAAGTTGGTCCCATTGAAATATTGTTATGATCTGATCATGAACTTCGAAGATATGGCACAAAACTCCTCAAAGGATCACAGCAGAACTGTCGTAACAAGTAAAATTGCTTTGTTTATACGTGTAGTCGATGACTGGCTGAAGAATAAAGGGGAGGGGATGTATCGGACTGATCTGATGATGAAGCCAGAAGGTAAATTAATGTAATCTAACCGTGTTTGGGATTATTAGAATCGTTATGAGATGCTCTCTGGCTATAAATTTAAGTTTGTCTAAGGGGTACTTTTTAGTGGTGGTACCATAACTAAAAAGTGTAAAATAAAAAACTTTTTACAAAAAAAATATAACCGACTTCAACGTTAAAAAAACACTGAAAAATTAAATAACGAAGAGACAAAACTATTATACAAACACCGACTTCCGAAATTAAAGTTATTTTTAACCGACTTCTAAAAAAGGAGGAGGTTCTCAATTCGGATGCTTGTATTTTTTTTTATGTATGTTCGCGCATAACTTCGTCACTTGCCAACCGATTTGAAAAATTCTTTTTTTGTTGGAAAGGTTATACTTCCCAAATGGTCCCATAGTCACCAAGTCGGGATCTGATGGTGGAATCTTGGCGAAATCGAGGGAACTCCTCAAATATTATAGGTAACCATAAAGTTCTTTTGATATTTTCATCAAAGACTTAAGCATTTATAGTCAAAACATGAAATTTGAAGAAGTGGAACTGGTGAAGAAGATCAGAAATAGCCAACGGAAGTTCATACTCACACAGATCTCCCAATGAACATAGTTACAAATAAATGAATAGTTCAAAATAGGTATGTTGAAAATGATGTCATCGATGTGACCTGATGATGATGATGGAGCCGGAAGATAGGCACCGGAACTCCGTAATTAATCAATGTATCCTAGCTGTGTTTGGGCTTATTGGAATTGTCATGAGATGCACTTTGTCTATAAGGTACTATCGAACTGATCTGATGATGATGATGGAGCCGGAAGGTAGACACGGGAACTTCATAATAAAACAATGTATCCTAGCAGGGTTTGAGTTAACTGGAATTGTCATGAGAAAAAGGTACTCTGGCTGTCTGTAAGTGTATTGCAACTAAAAAGTGTGAAATAAAAAACTTTACAAAAAAAAAATAACCGACTTCCTAAAAAAAAAACACTAAAACTATCAAAATAACTTTAATTTCGGAAGTCGGTGTTAAATAACGAAGAGGCAAAACTATTATAGAAACACCGACTTCCGAAATTAAAGTTATTTTGATAGTTTTAGTGTTTTTTTAGTAAGTCGGTTATTTTTTTTTTTTTGTAAAAAGTTTTATCTTACTTTTCAGCGTTTTTTTAACGTTGAAGCCGGTTAATTGATTTTGTGAAAAGTTTTTTATAAAGGCAAAAGTTTGTATGTTTGTTACTTCTTCACGCTTAAACTTTGTCCTAGAATTGCACATAGCATTTTTGCCCTAGGGATAATTTTCTACTATCACACGGGCAAAGTCGTGGTGTATAAACTTTTTTATTTTCGGTATACCTAACAAGTCATGAGGGGAAATCGATCTGGGAGAGAGCTGGATACAGATGAAACTAGAAGAATACCATCAACGTACGACGAAGCAAAGAGAAGTGTTTATTAAACCTTATTTTCTACTTTCTAGGTTTTCTACACTCCACCTTCAGGGCCGGTTTATACATGTCGGGGCCCCTAGGCAATGCACGTCTCGGCCCCCCCCTACCCTCTTCTAACTTCTTAAAATATATTCATAATTACGTTGTTTGTAGAATTCCGTAGTCAACTACATAGTTTCACCAAATCTGTCTGTCTGTCCGTCCGTCCGAGGATAATCTCAGTGATTGTTAGCTAGAAAGCTTACTAATGAAAGATTGGGTTTTATTAAACTCCATCTGTTGACAGCTTTTCGCATAATCCAATACTAGGATTGCTAGTTAAATGGCATGTCATCGAAAACTCAAATTTTTTACTGTTACATAGTCTATTCTTTTTCCTGAAGCGCGGGGCCCTAGAACCTGGCGGGGCCCCTAGGCAGTTGCCTACATTGCCTAATGGATAAAACGGCCCTGTCCACCTTACCAGCTTAACTAATAGGTACAACTTTTTCACAGCACGAGCCATACACATAAATCAAATGTGTTATGTTGTGACAGCTTATTTTGCAGCAGTTATTTGCGGGTATTTCATATTGTAGCAATGCGGATTATACACCCTTAAAAAAAGTACACCGCATTACATAATTCACTGGAAGAATTAATTAATTTGTCAACTGCCAACTGCGAAACTTTTTACTTTAGCAACATGGATGTATAAAAATGTTTACAACAACTGGATTAACTGAAAGGCTCGTCACCTCGACATGTGAAAAAAAAACAAATTAGAACTTTTGTTCGTGACGCGTTATCGTGCGACTATCGGACAAAAGGTTAATGGAAACATTCTCAATTATCACGGACCTTATTCCCTAGGCATAAAGTTTAAATCACCATGGCAAAGGACGTAATTAACAGCAAGGTCGAACTGAGACACGTGTTTGTAACGGCTCTCCGGTATTTTAATAATAAACAAATTCGCAATTTTCTAAGGTTTTTCATAAGGGCCTCGTTTTAATGGAAATTATACTGGATTTGCACGTAATTGCCTCTGGATTCGCGTTAAATTGTTTGCGTGGGCTTTTCTTATGTTTCCGTTGTTCCGAATGATAAATTTAAGGAATAAGACATTAATTTTCTATATATTTCTTTTGGTGAGAGATGTTGGGGCTTTTCCTGCAAAGTTAATTTATGTTAAACTGGTTTTATGTTTTGAGATGTTTTAAAAAATTTGCAATAAACAAATCAGTTTATACATATTTTATAATACTCGTATACACACAAATAAATAGTTATGGTTTAATTTATGATTGTAGTTGCAATTATTCCAGAATAGTGAAGAGCTGTTCGACCTAATTAAAAACGCTTTCGAAAGATCGGTTTATAAAGCGATTTGGTCATGGTACGGTATAGAATACACATTTTCGTGCCCTCCACGCCACGTCTTTTTTAGAAGACAATATCTAATTTAATATTTAATAATAAAAATACTTATAAAAATGCTTTGTTTTGTTTTCTGCGTAATTTTACTATAGCCTTAAACCCTAAACTTTAGGTTTTTATTTCAATAGGGGTTTTTGTTTATTTTAAATACCTACATTAAAATTTATAGTACCTACCTACATTTATAGATTGGCGCTGAAGACACAAAATAGATACTGAAGACATCGCGTTCGGCGCAGGCTTGCGCTCAAAAGGTTAATATATTTTATTTATTAGTACCTAAAAAAAATATTTTCCTATTTTGTGTCCCATTGCTGGGCAAAAGCCTCCCCATTCTCCTTCCAAACCACTTTGTCTACCTATTTGAAACTTTACAAATACGTGTCCAACACGACTGTCACGTTTGATCTTATCAAACGTGTATAAACTTCACCTAAGATATTCAACAATAAAAAACTCCGACCAACCGGACATATTCTCAAATACCAAATTATAATCTCCAAAGATTTAACAGGGGGCACGGTTGGTCGGAGTTTTTTCACGGCCTTGGTGCCCCGCACTACTGCGGGGCACCAAGGCGAGCAACAAAGTGGCACAGCCGTACCATCCTATACAGTTGTGTATAAAACTAGAAGCCTGAATTCAAGTCAATCTAGATCATCAAGGTCCCATAAGTACAGACTGAATAAACCCGAGATACATACTCAGCGTCTCAAAAACGTCCGCAAAAAAAGAGCGCAACTTTCAATAAAGTGCGCACTTTTCAAATAGTCTAGCGTCGCCTGCGTTTTTAAAATGCCGAAGTGTTCGTTGAGAAATTTAAAAAATATCACGTCTCGTCATGGGTTTTTTTATTCAATGTGCGCGCCTTGGTTTTTTTACAAGGTATGTTTTTGGTGGCATACCTTTTTACCAAATCCCCCTCCCCTCACAGTGGACCACTAAAGTGGAATATTAAATTCCCCCGTCCGTAGCCGATTGTTACCGAAATAGTTGCCCTCGGCCTCGCTTCTGTACTCGTAAGTTATTGGCTGTCGCTGGACCACCGATATTTTAACAAAGATGTAACTACGGATCAAAGGGTACACTCATATTGTGATATTAAATATAAGGAAACGGGGAGTAAGATAAAATAGTTTTATGGTATAGTTACATGTAGTGCCTTGGTCCTGTGTCGTGCTATCTACTGATTTTAGTTTTAGTAACATATTATTCCCAGATTTCTAAAATGGAAGTTCAACCTAGACCTAGATACATTATGTTAATTAAATGTGGGTAAATTGATATTGTATAAAGGGGTAAAATTATCGCCAAATTATATGTTTATTTATGGTATCTAGAAGTAGGTACTGATTAGTTTTAAAAAATAACTGCAGAAGTACACTTTCCAAGTACCAAAGGGTAAATTTTATTATTGTCACAACACGCTAGCTGAAGCTAGTCTAAAATAAATATAATTAAATGTTAAGTTAAATATCAAAGCTGACTTTTCATCGGAAAAAAATTTAGAATCCGATTGCAGCGCTACATACCGGGTTCAGTTGTATTTTCAAACCATCCAGGGACTCATAAACAAAATATTTCATCCAAATTGGTCAAGCCGTTTAGGAGGAATTCAGTGACAAATAGACGTATAGAAGAATTATATAAAAAGATATTTCAAATTATCACAAAATATCTTGCAAGATGCTCCAACTTTATCTTTAACACTAAAACCAATCGAAATCATAAATTTTTACAACATTTATTTACTCAAGGTTTTCACAATACTTTTTGGGTTTTCTAGTAAAGACTATACAGACAGATGTTATATGCCTGCCACTAAAATCTTACTGTTATAGGCCTTGCGGTACAGAACCGAATACAACTGGTCTAATTTTCCTTCAAAATTTTCCCAGAAGACAGAAACATGGGACGTAGAAAAAGTTTAGGAAGTTCATTTTTTTCACGGAAGTTGTACGCTTACTTCGACTATTTGTAATGCTCAACGCGCTATAGAACTTCAAGAAAAAAGAACGAACAAAAAAAACTGCAGTTTGACCGACTGCAGTTTTTTTTTTGTTGCAACTGTGCATTCCTGTTTTTTCACATAATTCTTGAAATTATTTAAAAGAAAATCTTGTTTAAATATTTGCTCTCATTTTATTTTGTAAATGAATAAGTAATTCTTGGTATTCCTATACTTCTATTTAAGTAATATAATAAAGAGGTAAAGTTTGTTTTTATGTTTTTTTGTTTGTAGGAGGTAATCTCTGGAAGTAGGTACTGGTCCGATTGCTAAAATTTTTTCACCGTTAGAAAGCTGCTTTATTCCTGAGTGACATAGGCTATTTTATGTAAGCGGGCGAAGTCGCGGGCAAAACTTGAGTAATTAATAAATGAGGAACTTATTCTTGTTAATTTCTTGTCGGTGAAAAAATCCCCCTTTCTACACTTATATTATAAAGAGGGAAAATTTGTATTTTTGTATGTATGTTTGTAATGAATAAACTCAAAAACTACTGTGCCGATTTCAAAAATTCTTTCACCGTTGGTAGCTACATTCACCCTGAGTAACATGGGCTATATTTATTGCCCGTGCGAAGCCGGGACGGGCCGCTAATCACTCATAAAATGTAACAAGTTACATTACTTACTGCAACATGGAAACAATAATGTTTCTATATTAAATAATAACAAATTTTACTACTAACTATGAAACACTAAAATTTAAACTTTATAGGTACCCTCACAGTCTTATTTCATTTAAGTACTCGGTCCTAAAAAAAATGAATTGAGGAAAATTCAAATTATTTTGCAATATTTTTTCCTTATATAATTTAGGCCCCAGGGGATCGCGCCTGATTGATAGAAGAAATTGGAAATATTCCCAAAACAGTAATAGGTTGATTTATGATCATGGAAAATCCATTTAAGAACGTCGAACGCGCATGCGTGAAAAATAATCTCACCCTAATTTATGCGACGAATACAAAATCGTTTCTACCTGAGCATGAGTAACTTGGGAATGAAAATTGCACTCGACAGGTGCAAAGCTGAAATGTACCAATTATAGAAAATAGCATGTGACTATTAAAGGAACCATACAGTTGTACCGCTTAACTATACAGTTATAAACATTACATTAGCTAAACGTCTAGACCATGTAAGCAGAAACTAATTAAGGCTAACGGTGCCATTGTACCAGTACCGGTTGGACCTAGAAATTGTATTGCATCCGTACAATCACCTGTAGGTAGAGTACTGTGGAACAAAAACACAGAATAGGTAAACAATTTAGTGAGATTTTAAGATGACTAAAAATACTGGTGTCAAAGATCAGAGCATTGAAGTACTTTATAAACAGAAGCATAAAAAAGTTGCAAATAAAAATATAACTAACAAATTATTCTTGAAATAATCCGTCCAAATATATTGAACCTTTTTAAGAAGAACAGCGTAAGCGACTGTTTGCAGGTTTTTACATTCCCAAATTAAACAATATGTTACTATGAAATGAAAACGTGTGTGGAAAAGGGTGAGGGTGGCCTTCGTCCAGCACTAGGACATAAATGGGCTAACTATGAACAATAGTTGTATGAATAACAAGTCATATTGTTTAGAAAGACATAACTTTTTAATTAGGAAATAATAAAAACCGATGTCTACAAAAACGATACGGTCGATATCACAAGCTCCCAAACAGCGAAAACAGTCTCAAAACAGAATCTAGACTGCACAACAGAGTGAATCGACACCCAACCATCAAAAGTGGGTGAATGTCGAAGCAACATGATCATTACAGCTTCCTGCACTAATCTATTATTCTATTATGCCAGCAATGGCCCATACAACCGAGAGTGTTCCTCCAGAGAGCACAAACTCTATTTGCCGTTATACGTGATTATCTGGTCGGGACTGAGCCCCATCGAGGACCGTTCCATCGGTCCCAGCAATAAGAACGTCATTTATACGTAAATGGTACACAACAATGGATTAACAAATTGAAATGTCAATCGAATTCAGTTCCTTTTTTGTGATCTGCGGTTAATATGAGAAGCCTTGAATATCAAGGCGAGCACTTTGTTGTTATGATCATTTTTCATTTTTCTAGCCTAATTTTAATATTAATTCTTGGAATCTACGCTACTTTTACAAAGTATGAGAATATTAAAACGTCTTTATGTCAAATCATAATCTTGAATTCGCAGAATGTGGCATCATCAGTATGGAAAAAAAAGTATTACGTCAAGCGTAAAACGTGCAGCTGCGTATTGCAATAATTAAATTCCTTTCACTTAACTTGTTAGATGTAACAGCATGACAAAATCATGACAACGTTATTGAGAGCAATTAGCAACTGATACGTTTCTGAAATGTAAGGGACAATTTTAAATTCGCTGTTATGATTCAGTTTCAGGTTTGGGTAAAAGCTTGGAACATGCCGGTGAATTTAATGATCCCATTATTCCGATTAAAGCTCAAAACTGAAATGGGGACGACAGTAATCAAGTAACTGGACCATTTCCTATCCTCTTTCGACCTAAAACAAAAGAATGACCAGAATTTTTGGAGAGAGATCCAAAAACCGGACGTTGCATAAGTGCACGTTGCATTAATAAAACAAGTAGAATGCTGATAACACGGCCTTTGCCTGTGGTCAAAGCCAACCAAACAGCAGAGGCAGGAATTTCTCCCGAACACGGGAAAGTATAAACATGTTCATGCATTAGTTGGCGCTGAGCCAGGGAAGTTCGCTTGCATGTTGCCGGTTACTCCGCCAGCTCGCCATAATACACTGATTAAGTAAATACCTTTGTTTTTTTACTCCTTCTACGACGACCAAATTGAAAATGCGAGCATTTGGGTTCAGCTTGTTATCTGTCTTTTGCAGCCTTTCTGCATGGTTTTAAAGAATTTAAGTTAACGGCAGCACACGCAGTATAAAACAGACCAAAATGTAGCAGTATTTTTTTTTGATATCTTGTAATCAGTTTACGAAAATATTTCCTCGTTCAAGTACACGATAATGCGAATTCAAATTATGTTTTCCTTGGCAACAATAAAGTCTACCGTTTTAATAACTAATCATGCTCCGCAAACAATTAGGTTACTCAAGGAAAAAAAATAGCAAACTGTATAATGAGTTCAGGAAAAAGTATTTTACTTGTAAAACCTTGGGACCATAAAGAGACGCAGAAATGTTTCTACACAATTGTCATTATAAGTATAGAAATAATACTAAATAAGAACAATTCATGAGACATTCACGACTTTGAACTTTCATTTCACTGAATTGCAATAGGTTTCAATGACTATTGAAGTTCTCCAGTGAATCATGAACAAAACCATTGAAGCGGACTGATATATTGAAAGGAGTCATCATTCACAAATTACGGACAAACTCAAGTCACTTGGAAACCCGAATTTGTAGGTGTTATCTTCGGTCAAGTCCGGTGTCATACATAAATTCAGCCAATATCCCGGAACGTAAAGGTCCTAAAGATGTTTGTTTCGATAATTCGACTAAAGGGTGTATCGATTATCATTTTCTTGAATATTTGTGAGGGTCGGACCTTCCGTGACCAGCGAGTCAAATCGAAAAGAAACTTGGGACGTAAGTTGAGTTTATTTTCGAGAACGACCCGCCGAAGTTTGTTCGGTTGCTCTAATAAAATTGCAAGACGAAACCGGTTTATTGGTGTTCAGTCGCGGAAGCATCTATAACAAAAACACGGACTTCGTTTCTTTTTACAGTCCACTGACTGCCATTCTTTTCACTGAAAGTTTTTTCAAGACAATGCATACCATTGATTGAATTGAATCCGTTTTGAAATGTACCTTTGCCTGATTTTCGAAAGTGCCTATGGGAATTTGGGAGCGAAACTAAACTGCCAAAACACTAATAAGGAATGTAATAATTTCTTCGTGTCGGAAATTGAAAGTAACAACTTAATATGCCAACATTAAAGTAAATACTACAGGGAAAATAACAGGTGTTAAGTGCTGTGTAAGTTTTTTGCAGCGTTCCAGGAACTAGATACTAAGTATCGCCTAAGCAAAACAGCAACAAGTGTAGAACGAGACTACAGACTTGCCAATTGTCACTGTTGAAGTAAATACTTTGTAGAAATTACCTGAACGGTTTTCTTTCGAAAGGAGCATGTCTAGAGAAGAAGTAGCGTTGACCTTTAATAATTTAGGTAGCCATACACGCTGGAGTATACCTGACTGGTTTATATGCACAGTTATACTTGTCAGGTAAGCTTGTTATAGACCTGCACAGTTGCAACATACACTCTCCGGTTTACCTGTACAACTCAAGTGTACAGGTAAACCTGTCAGGTATACCCTAGCGTGTATGGCTACCTTTACGATGCTCGCCTGTTAATGTACCGTGCCGCCAAATAACCCAAAAATAATACAGAATACTAGCTGTCCCCCGCGATGTCACCCTCGTCTTTGGTTACTGCTCCGCTTCCGTGATTTTATATATAGCCTTTACGAATTAATCTGGCTATCTTATACGAGTGATTTTTCTCAGTCCACTGGTAGTTTCAGGGATTAACGCGTTTAAACAAACGTAAAACTTTTCCGCTTTATTAGTATACAAGTCGTGGCCAGATCTTACAAACAGATCTCTTCATGATATGGCCAAGTAAAACTGGCCATCATCATCATCATTTCAGCCGAAAGACGTCCACTGTTGGACATAAGCCTCCCCCAAGTGTCGCCACATCGATCGATCCTGTGCGTCTCGCATCCACCCACCGCATTCCCGCAACTCTCACCAGATTGTTCGGTCCGCCTTGTGTGAGACCTTCTAACGCAGCGTTTTCCGGTGCGCGGAAAACATTAGATACTGCTATCATCCACGACAAACCAGCTTTAACGGACTTCATCTTATTCAGGACAACGAAGTTCACATTGTACCCTTATTGCAAAAACCGATTCGATTGGTCTCATCAAGACGAATCTGATCTGCAAGTAAAGTTGGTTACTAACTATAACACTTATTTACCAAGATGGCCTCGGCAAAAGGTAAATAATCTAAAGATTTGATCTAATATAATAACATAACATTACAAAAATCCAGATAGTTGGTTTTTGCAATAAGGGTACAATATCATTAGATACTGCAAGTTCATGAATGGCCGCCCAAAATGTTCTCCAAGGGCATCTATTTCAGTAACACATTTAACCATACAAATACATATATTTTTCAGTATCTACCTATCTAGCGAGGTTCACCTCTGCATGTAATAAATCTGGCCCATATCATAAACTTTCTGATATTCTGAATAACGTTTACAACTTCGAACATATGTTAGTTCTCAGTATTGATATTCATGTTTCCAAGGCATTTAAATGTCAAGGCCTATGGATAGTCATTTTCCAGACGGCTTTTAGAAAGGCCTAGAAGTTTTGTATGCTTTGAATGTTCGGAATGGGGCTGACACTTAGTTTGTTTTATGGTTCTCGGGCTTTCTCTATAAACATTGTACATAAACCCACTAGAAGATAAACAGTACTTACTCGTTTCTTATTAACACCATTCCAATAAAATACATACAGAACAATTTAAGTATCTAACCATAATACGAGTATAAGATCTATTGAATGAGTTGCTATGCTATAATTGTATAGCATAGCAACTCATTCAATAGATCTTAGAGAGACTCTTCAATAGTCGATATTTAGAGTAGACTTCTACTTGAATCAAAATGACCTATTATTAAACACGATTCAGTTTAGATCTTGATAGTAGTTCTCAAAATAGTTAATTGTACGGGTACAATTAAAACAAACATAAGGCACTATGTTGGTTTTGCAAGCTGAGTGAAACTAGGCAGCGGATCAAAACTAAAAGCTTACTACGACGGGAGTTTTTCAGTTATTGAGACGCTTATAATGACAGGTTAATCAATTACTTATGTTAGTATTCTGTTGTATGTAGTGGAAGCAGCCTAGTGGTAGGTTCCGTACAGTCATCGCTCCGCATTGCGGATGGAACCGTAAAACTTGCAGCTTATTGTCTATGGCGCAAATCGCGACATTATGGCCGCTAACGGCCGTGACGTCACATGTCACATACACGACAAAGTAACGTCTTTCTCGTCTTTTATGATGTCGTTTCCTTAAATACCCATGTATTGTTCAATTGTTTCAACATTTATATTCAAAGCATCCAATATCGCGTCTAACACACAATGTAACTACTTACATATTACTCCATCATTCACGCGTAATAGAATCAATAAGCAATTCATAGATTCATACACACGGCTCCCTCTATTTACACATCATAAAATAAAGTGCAAAGAGCAAAAACAAGAAAAGTACAACGCTTCTCCCCAAAAAACGTCTGTTTGCACAATACAAACGATAAATAACACGGACCCCATAGGAAAACAGGAACCCCCATAACATTCCCCTGCAAGAAATATTTGCAAAGAATCTTCATCGTTGAAGAATTCCGGGCTAGAAAGCCCGTTTTTCAAAACCGCTTGACCCCAATATGAGCGGAACATAAATTTTTACTAAGTTATAAAGCTTTTTCGACAATGACCTCGATGAAACTAACTGTGGGATCGGCTCCGGTACACTTGGCACGATATTCGTGAAATACACTTCTGTGTCGGAGGAGCGTGGGTCTACAGAATGGATGGAGTTACTCGTTCTGTGTAACAAAGAGCCTTAACTAAACTAAGCATCAATTTTATTGTGATGAAATGAAACGGGGACGACGATAAATCCTTTGTGACAGAATGAAACCGAAAAACAAAAGAACCATAATACATATTGCCAAACTTCACTATTTCGAAACTCTAAACGAATAATAACAAGCAGATTAATATTAATATCGCACAAATATCTAGACGGTTGTCTATCTATTCACATACATTATACATGAAATTGCGCCACGCCAGATTTCCTTGAAATATCGCAGAGACACAAAAAACACAAAGGAAAATATAAAAAAACTTCGCTTACGTTTTGATGCAAGAATGAAAATGGCGGATGACTCCCGGATGGCGGGAAAAATGAAATATGACCGTCGCAAGACCCTGCGTCCCTTGAGCCGGCCGCTACGAACAAAATGCGTCATAATACAGTAGTCAGTATACTATACGTTTATTTACCTATATATATTATATTTCTCTAGGAGGTTCGCTACACACACATTAATTTTATTTTAGTTCATTGCGTAGGTGTAAAATCGACCTTGTTTGTGGACATCAGATAGCTACTTAAAAGCGTATCGTTGGGTAAATAAGAATTGAAAAAAAAAGCCGACACATTTTCTTCGTGATGTGGCAACATACGATTATCAATGCTATTTTCGACCACTTCCTTACAGGCCCTGTGGCGCAATGGATAACGCGTCTGACTACGGATCAGAAGATTCCAGGTTCGAATCCTGGCAGGGTCGCGAAAATCTTTTTGTTCATTTTGGTAGTTTTTCTTTATTTTTTAAATTTGATCATGAGTTTTATTAAGAGACTTATGATATTTTGTCTGTGACTTTTGCATTAAATAGCTTTTTTGGCGTTCTTATTCAGAGAAACAGAAAACCTTCGTGACTTATTGAATGGTGGAAAACAGTTATAAATTTAGTCAATATCGGCTTTGTTTTTCGCTTTTTTCTTATCAGTTTGTATAAATACCAAAATTCCGACGAGAATAGTGATGCAAACGAAATCAATTATTTATAATAATATCTCTATTATGTGAGGAATTCCACTGGAATATGTAAATAAATAGACCATTTAAACAGGCGTTGTGTAGTTTACATATCGTCCTTACCAGATCAGGTCAAATAAGTAAATATGCTTAACATATTTTAAATACGAGTACAAGTCTTAGTTTTTCAAGTGCATGTTACCGATTGGGGCATATATACCTGGTTTACCATATAGATAATTAATTAAAATTTAAAAAATAGTTCATTATTGCAAGCGCGCGACTGCATTATGCGCTACATTACTTGTTTGAACTTTGAATGTACGAATTTTTGTGTTAGCAATAGGGAATCCAATCCTGCATCAAAATCGAAATCCCGCACGCGTGCGGGATTGGAATTTTTAATTTATTTTTTTGGTTTTAACCTACATATGTAAATAGTTCGATTCTCGAATCGAGTTCCTAATAATTTCCAAATCGCAAATAAAAATATTTTCATAAAAAATCAGCTGCTTTTATGGAACAATGAAATATTTAACGGTCCTTCATCTTTTAGAAAATTAAATTCACGTGCTGTGGAGAATCACCAGTCATCGAGTTCCTAAACTGACATTGATTACGTTCCGTTTCAGTTGCGATACAGGATTCGCACAACACAAAATTGAAATCCAAAAATTATTTAACTGTAAGGTGAAATCGAAAACAAAATAATTACCTATTTTCCAGACATAAAAAAATTCTATAAAAAATGTGAAGATTTCCATATAAAGTTGTTTCATCACTTTTTAATGTTAAAGTTGTTTTACCCTAGGTTGACTGGTAGAGAATGCCTAAGGCATTAAGTCCGCTTATGTACTTTGTGTTGCATGAAGATTAAATAAATAAATAATGAGGATGAAACAATAATCTAAACGGCGGCAGGTCGTCGAAATCCAATTTTCTTATAAAAAACCTCAATCCCGCATGAGTAATCCCGCAGAAAAGATACGGGATCCCGCGCTTGTGACCTACAAATAAATAAACATTTTGTCCAAATTATAAATCTCAACAAATCTCTTGTCTCTCCAAGATGGATTTACCAAATCAAAGCTACAAATTAAATAATAAGAGACTCATTAACCATGCATTAAGGCGCCAACACACCGACTAACGAAACGCCACCACATTCTACGCTCCACGCATTTCCATACATATTAATGTGGCAAGGATGAACTGCTCAAACTAAATAAACCTTGTTTTGCGGCTTTGGCATGCTAATTTCGCGCCGAGTGAGACACCTGGCCTAATTTTAAAAATCGAACAATTAGTGATGGTTGTCGTGTCGAATGGATTTAGTTGATTATCAAAATCGAGGCTGAAAAAAAAAGATCAGATTGGTTATAGAACACAAAAACAAAGTAGACCTATTTACATTTTTATTGAAGCACAGTTAACTTAAATATTCTTCATAAGTACAGTGAAACCTCATTTACTGATAAATTACAATGAGTTCCCGACACTTTAACATTCAAACACCTACTGAGAACAATAAACTTCAACAACTGAGAATTTTTAAGCTATTGCATAGCTTCTATCGCGGGCCTTGAGCGTGGAGACCGAATCCAGAAATTCCGTAACGAAAATAACCTAACACGGGGACTCATTTGTTTTTTGAGCGTGGTGACCGATAAGAAAACAAATGAGTGAAAGCAGCTGTCGGCGTTTTGGATGGGTGAGGTTAAGCAGCTGTTAGCGAGGTCTGGTTTTGGATGGGTGGGGTTAAGCAGCTGTTGGCGAGGTCTGGTTTTAGATGGATGGGGTTAAGCAGCTGTTGGTGAGGTCTGTGTTTGGATGGGTGGGGTTAAGCAGCTGTCGGCGTTTTGGATGGGTGGGGTTAAGCAGCTGTTAGCGAGGTCTGGTTTTAGATGGATGGGGTTAAGTAGCTGTTGGTGAGGTCTGGTTTTGGATGGGTGGGGTTAAGCAGCTGTTGGCGAGGTCTGGTTTTAGATGGGTGGGGTTAAGCAGCTGTTGGTGAGGTCTGTGTTTGGGTGGGTGGGGTTAAGCAGCTGTCGGCGTTTTGGATGGGTGGCGTTAAGCAGCTGTTAGTGAGGTCTGGTTTTTGATGGAAGAGGTTAAGCAGCTGTTGGCGAGGTCTGGTTTTGGATGGAAGAGGTTAAGCAGCTGTTGGCGAGGTCTGGTATTGGATGGGTGGGGTTAAGCAGCTGTTGGCGAGGTCTATTGCATAAGTTGATAAAAAATGCTATGCAATAGCTTTACCGCGGCAGTCCCCGAGTGCCACACGTCTTTTTTTTTTACTTTTTTTCTCTATTATAATATATATCTTTATACTTGGATTTTTTTCTTCTTAATAGCCTCAATAAGATACAGTTAATTAATAATTAAGCATTTGGAATATTGCTCCGGACAGATTGCGAGTCGACAGGTCTGTTTGCAAATTTTTTTTTACGTATTCGTATTCTTTTGCGACACCGCTCCGTAACTGAGACATCGTCACGTGAAATCTGTCTATTTGACATAATGAAACGCTTCTTAATGATTGCCATAAAAAAAAACCTAGGTCTCTTGAGCTGGCAGTTATTAAAGTTTCACTGTTTTAAAAATGCAGAATTTATACACAATCCATTGTAATTTCCTTTGAAGCTATGAATTAACTGTAGCACTTAATTAAAGTAAGTTAGCGGTTGTTAGCAAATAATTGCCGCATACAGTTTTACACGAGAATCGATATTTTTTATCCTTGACCTAAATAACCTTCGGCATCCTTACAAGCATGATATGTTAAAGTTGTAGGCGCTCGTTTTTGGGTCACGGCCTTGGATTCTGTAGTACCTAAATGCAATTTTTCGTTATGCAGCAGAATATAAATTTAAAAGTAGGTACACCCTAACCTAGCGTGATCGGAAACATTGCTCACAGGAAAAAGCAGGTGGCTAGGTAAGCTACTGTTTATTTGAACAGTTCTTTTTACTTCGGCGAATGCTGGTTAATAATAGATTTTGATATACAGTATATCAAGTTTATTCAAGGATGGAATGTTAGCTGCGTTCCTTGTGGTCTGCATGAGTAGCGGTTTCCCCCGTATAGGTTGAAACTACTTGCTACACCTAAATATAGTTTAAACTTTAAAGACGCAATATACATAAACATGACAAGGGTTGCGGAATTGTTAGACCCGGAACGCAATGGGCAACTGTAGAAACCCGAGTGGTTTTAAGTCAGTTAAAGTCTGACACTCCCTCTAGTTCCGTTCAGAGTGAGGGGAGTTATTTGATGACTTCTGATCCATCGTCGACCATACCATCGCTTACCATCAGGTGAGATAGTGGTCAAACGCGAGCCTATCAATAATAATAAAAAACAACTTCTGTCCCCCAAAAAAACACCTTGAATCAGAGTCGAAGTGTTGTTCACAATTGCTAGCGAATAGACAAACAACTTCTTACCATAGATTTTGTTTTATAATAAGTAATGGCACCCAAATTCCGATCTATGTTTATAACAAAAGAAAAAATTAAATTATTATCTATTACTTAATTTATTTATAGACAATCAACAAAGCATATACGTACACCATTATACATACATGCTACAGATTCAGTATTTTTAAGTAGCTGTAATTAAGGCCCAAGCGCCCGAAAAGTGCCTTAAAACAGTGACTTTCTGAAGCCTACTCCTCGGTAACGGCTAGGTTAATAGGTTTGAAAAAAATATATGTTTATTATAGATTCATGAACAATATTATCAACATTTGATTTTTTCGTGCTATTAATACTTTTGTCTAAAAAAAATATTTAGCAATTTCGCAACTTTTCCCTACTCCTTCGAAACAGCTTGGATCTTTAAAAACATTTTTACACATAAAAATTGGTGGTTAAATATTCTTCAAAGTGAACATTGCCTAAGTAAATCAATCAATATTTCGCAAAGAAAATGGATTTAAAGGTCAGCCGCGCGCTTTCCGGGCGCTGCTGGCCGCAAATAAATGCAAGGATTTGCGTACTGCTGCCTAGGCGGGTGCGAGAGGTGCGTCCACATAATTTTGGCCAGATGGTTCAAGGGACTATAAGCCTTAAAGGTTGTCACATTTATAACAACCCTTCGAAACATTATTTTCATAATGTATTTTTTTTGCAATTGCACTTGTGTGCCTTGTTCGTCCATAAAATAAACATGAAACTAATATTTCTTTTCTCTTCTTCGACAGATAAATCTTCGGTTAATCCTGGTGTCGGGTAAAACGAAGGAGTTCGTGTTCAGTCCTGTCGACTCAGCGGGCGACATCGCGATACATGTCTACGATAACTGGCCTGAAGGTAATATTCACGAACATTTGTTTTTTTTTTTTAATCATTCTAGCCGCACATCCACGACCGTATACCCCATCTCGTCAGCTCTTCTGTCACTTATGGTGATTGAAGACCTAAACGAGAAGACCTACCCAATCGCAAACACACAACCCTGGCGATTAAGATACGAAAACACTCTTTTTTTTTTCTTTAAACTATCACACAACGCCGTCTAGTCCCAAGCTAAGCAGAGCTTGTGTTATGGGTACTAGACAACTGACAAACATACTTATTACATATTTCTAAATACAAACATATTATAGATAAATTACACCCAGACACAGAACAAATGATCGTGCTCATCACACAAACATTTGTCCTGGGTGGGAATCGAACCCACGACCTCCGGCATAGCAGTCAGGGCCACTAAGCACTAGACCAACAGGCCTGTCACTCTTCGAGTAAGCGACGACGTAAGCGGTTCAAGGGTTAAATAATAAAACAATATAATACACTAATTTAGTGCTTGACTATCCCAATTGATGGAAAGCAGTGATGGTGAGTCGCACTAGTTTATTAAGAGCCTATTCACTCTAGCTTTGAAGACACCTAAATTATATTCGGCCGAAAAGACCGCTACAGACAAATCGTTCAAGTTGCAGTCTGCCGATGCACGCGGTATAAACGACGAGGCGAAACGCTTGGTCCTTTGATTGCTTGCATTGATTGCATACATACGTCATCATCGTTAAGGAGAGTCAGCTAGTCAGCTAGTTTTATTAAAGGAAATACAATAGTCTGTCTGTACTAGTGATGTGCCGTTGCCAGCAATATTGTCGTGAAGTGGGAATATTGCGCGAAGTATGAATATTGGTGGGAATAATGCGCGAAGTATGAATATTGGTGGTAATATTGCCAGCAATATTCCCGTATTGCCGGCAACGGCACATCTCTATTCTGTACCCTAGTCGCGTTAAGATTAGACATTTAAAGAAACCTTTTTTACTGTCTCTTCAACCGATTTTAACTTATATTCCAAAGGCATAAGGATGACATTAAAAGCGAAAAAGTAGATATAATACCAACTATTTACATTTTTTTATTTTTGTCATGCCCTCAACGTAATAAAAGTCAAAATCGGTTGAACGGACAGTAATAAAAGGTTTTCATAAATGTCTAATGTTATTTTGAACAGAGTATAGCTTCCTTGAATATCTGTACAGGAACACACCATGACAATATTTAATTAATCCAATCACTAGTTACTCGTAACTAAACCCACACCACAGCTGTGGAATTTTGTACATTAGTATCACACCCCAACTGTGAAATTACTTTTGAATCAAATCAATTTGTGTCTGTTTTGGCCATAACTCACTTAGCTTTGAACAGTTCCGACTGGTATTTACTGTGTTCAGCAAAGGACCATAAATAGCTTGTCTGTTGATGTGTGCGGAGTGAGGCTGGTCGGCTATAACTGCCCTGCGGTTATGGCAATCAATTTGCTTTGTGATGTAGTTCTTCGCAATAGAGCTTAGGATTGGTAGGGTTATGCACGCCATACACGCAAGGGTACACGTACACCTGATAGGTTTGCCTGTATAGGTGAGTTGTGCAGGTAAATCGCAGCGTGTACAGTTGCCATCACGGATCTTGAACACTTGCGCAAAAGTCAAATATTCAGTCTCTTTTGAAGTGCGACGCGGGGGCGGGGAGTGTCAGTGATTGGCTGGCCGCGCCGTCGCGTCATAGACGTCACTACTCATTCGTTCACTGCGTTGCTGCATGTATCTAACAACGAAGACGATTGGCTCGCTAATGTACGGAATCCGCAAAGCTATTCCCACTCTGACGACGAGCGTTCAAGATCCGTGATGGCAACTGTATGTTGCACAACTGTGCAGGTTTACACACAAGCTTATCTACCTGACAGGTATAATTGTGCAGGTAAACCTGTCAGGTATACCCTAGCGTGTATGGCTACCTTTTTAAAGAACTAATACTGTTCCCGTGACTTTGTTCGCGTGAATTTCGGAACTTTCTCTTACTAGGATAAGGCGAATAAAAGAACCAAGACTGGAACAATTTGCCTGCAGTGGTCTTCCCGACCGACTATAATTTAGGTGTCTTCAAGGCTAGAGTGAATAGGCTCTTAATGAACTAGTGCGCCTCACCATCAACGATTGCATCACTGCTTACCATCAGGTGGGAACGCAGTCAAACACTATTTTTACCTACATTATTAAAAAACTACCAAGAACATATTGTTATAATTATTTTTTTATTATTCAGGTACTTATTCTTGTCAATTTTCAAGTTTATTAATAACCCAAGGAATAAGATTCTCCCGTACGGGAGCGGTAAAAGTTTTTTTACACCACCTGCTCGATAATGTCGTTTTACACGTCATACAAACCTCACTTAAAGCAAGTTATTATATGCCTAGGGAGATAATGCAGTATGGCCGATCCCTAGGGAATAATGAGATTTGAATTTGGAGCATCAAGAATCGTCAACATTGTTTATTAAAATGTAGGCGCATCGAACAAGTTGACTCGAAATTCAAACCAAAGAGTATGTAATCACTATGATTCAAACTGGCCACTAACAAAAAAAAGAAAATTGAATAAAATGTGCGTACTGACGACACGGGAGCATTATAGAAAATTGAAACTATAGAATCTTGGAGTAGTGAATTTTGTTTGTTTGTTTGATGAACTTGTAAATATAATACTTATATTTCTATTTTTATAATACTAATATATGATTTGGTCGACCAAATTGTCTTTTAATTATCTCACAGATGGTGTAAAAAGTAGAGTATGCAACACGGGGATAAAGCTGTCTTTGTCTTGGGCGGCTTAAATTCCTCACTTCACTCAGGTTTCTTTATTAACTCCCTCGCAATGCTCGGGAGTTAATTTTATAAATCCCTCACTATCGTTCGGGATTAAAATCAGCAACCTTCGTTTCGTTCGGAATTCAACATGCCGCCCGCGACTTAAAGACACTGCTTTATCCCCTAGTCACATAAACTACTATTAACACCCCCTAAATCGTTATATAGGGGGGTAGTTTTGAATAACGAATAATGAAAATCTTTTTTATTTATTTAGGCTACTATTTTTGCTAAGTTTCAAGTATAATGGCCCAAGGTATAAAATTTTACCCACAAATGAATTTTCTCCCTTTTAATCCTGTAAAAGTTGAATTTTCAAAAACCCTTTCTTAGTGTTCGATCATAAAAGGAAGGCTTGTGTAAAATTTCAAGTACCTAGTACTAGTACTAAAACCGAAGCTGAAACTACTGGTAGTAATATAGATAGAATATAGGTACGCCTGTAGTCCTTATAAACGATACCTAATGTATACCTTATATAGTGCCTTCAGTCTGGGTCATTATTTTGGCTTTATTCATCTTAACTTTTGCACTTTGCAACATTCTCATATTAATTTCTTTGATGATACGTTTCAACTTCTCTAGTGCTAGCAACCTTGTATTTTAAATCTTTTAAATTAACTGATATCTGTTGCAAGATATCAGGATTCGTTCTCATTAGTTGGTCAAGGTGATAAGAGTATAAGAAGTAATATTTATTTAAAATTTTCCAAACACTACAATATCACAATTAAGACTTTGTTTTTTTCTGTTTTTGGCATACAATTTGTTTAAGATAATAAAATGTGACTGAAATACAACTTGTTATTATTTGCTAAGTCTGTACAAAGTATTTGTACAGATAACAAAAAAAACACTTTCGGCATTGAGATGTGCAAACAAAACGTTGCAATCTACATGATAAGTAAATAGAAACTGAATAGTTGTCTCCAGAGGCGTAGTAAGTGCGGAAACCATACTCGCACTGACTGATGACCAGAGGCGTAGCGTGGACTAATTTAGACGTGGGCGAAGGCACATCAGCGAGGCCTTTTTCTTTTATAAAGTCGAAAATGAGACAGCGACTCTCGCAGCCCAGTATTCGACCACATCGTCGCTTACTAATAGGTGAATATTGGTCAAATGCGAGCCTATCAATCATAAAAAACCCTCGTTCTTAAACAGCCTTTGCTTGCGCTAGGCCCCTTAGGGTGCGTGCGAGGCCAATTAGGGTGCGTGCGAGGCCGTGAGTGACGAACCGCCCACGCCTAGCTACGCTACTAGTTGTCTCCTTTGGGTCGATGGTACAAATAGATTTTATTGACTTTGAGACATCAGTCGAATTACAGTGGCTAACCTGGAAATCTCTTGATCGACCCAGGTTGGCCGCTGTAAAAACAATCTGGGCAAATGGGTCATACTCGACCCATCTCTAACACAGTGCCAGTGTGGAGCCGCTTCACAGGACAGCGTCACCAGCTATGCTGCCCATTCTGCACAATTACCTGCTTTTTTCAGGATTTAAACGAGGCAAATAACAGGACTGTACAGGTTGCCAATAAATTTTATATATAGCTAGTCCGTATTGTGCCACTGGGCAAATGCCTACCTCCATTCTTTCCAATTATTCCTCACTTTCTAATTCTAATTCTTAAGGAAGCCATCCAGGTCGTCCCGCCATCTCCGTGGTTAGATTGCCAAATACTGTTCAGAAAAATTTAGTCTAAGTACGTCCACTCGAAAAGAAGAATATTTTATTTGCTCTAAAGTTCTCCATTTCACATCATCGGTATTCGATAGCAGCGTAATGGATGCCCCCAAAATTGTTCCCGTCATTGTGGATAAATACTATTAGCAGAACTCCATCTTCCTTATCCCCAATTTGTATGGCTGAAGCAGCATCACTTATGACAACATACCCGATCTTCGCGAGAGAACGCCAAAACTTGCGGATGCAAATCGAAGTTTATACACTCAAGTGGAGTAGGTAACTAGCCTGCTCTGATCTCCATACCGTGCCTGCTAATTGATCGCGTCAATATAGTCTTACAACTTTGACGATAGATATGTTGAGTATTGAGCATTGCATTAGTATATCTAAGGGCGTCATCACACTAGCGGTTTGCGAGCGACCTCCTTCGCTCGCATTACTGCTTCGCCTTCGCATAACTTTTCATTCGTTCTTCTCGTATCTTGCCGCCGAATCCGAAACAGGAACCTCCCAAAACAACTGTCCGGTGAGGACCTACATCGGGCGGAAATACCCAGTAAATGAGTTGTGGCGGTCAGATAGTCTCTCCAGCGGTCAGACTTGAGACACAAAATAAATAGGTACATACTTGTAAGTCAATCTACATACAAAGAGCACTCGAGCAACGCACACATAGACACCGCTCACGGACACGATATCTAGGCTCAATCGCCCGTTTGCGTTCGTCCAATTCGGCGCAACGCGCTGACCCTAACGCGATCGCATAGCGTAGGTATAAAAAATGAAGTACATACATGAGATTGACTTCTGTACCTATCTATTTTGTGCTCGAGGCCCCAACTAACATGACGCAACTAAGACTAAGACTAACTAATCTGATGATGACTAAATTACTTTAAAACGTTTTCAAACGACAATAAAATTCCCGATCACACAAGGTTCTAGCGTTGCGGCTTTACGTGTCTCGGAAAGCTAAAAAGAAGCGGTATTAAAAATGTTCGCCGATACTTTTCACATAACACGTAGAATTCTTACAATTCCTCGGATTTTATGCTATGGTAATTTTATTATGTTTTTGTCGGTTCCTTTTTATCGTTCGTTTCATAAAAGAGAGAAGTACCTACTTATACATAACAGTATGTTGTGCGTACTTATGAAATATTAAATAGGATCAATGGTCCTCCACAATAATATGAGTTCAAACACGGTTAGCTTTAAAATAACTTCATTGTGATGTTATTCTATTTGAATATTATGGTACCAACTAAAGTAATGATTTGCTGTTGATTTTTCCTGATTTTGTACGTCAATTGTGGTTTTGTAAGAAAAATAGAATAATAAGGTCTTGACGCATTTGTTAACTACTACAAAATTAATAACCGCAAGTAGTGAGGTATCAAGCTATCACACAATGTTAAATTACAAATTAAATAATTAAAAATTTGATAATAATAATCCAACGCCACGTTTTGATTAAATTCTTTTTCTTAAAATAAGAAACACATCACATTATTTTTGTGTATGAAATCTGATTCTGGCATCAATGGCACGAAATCACAGCGTGAAATCTGAAATACACAATTAGGTACTATTCTACGATGGGCATTTTCCACATTACAATACATTTAAACTAGCGGTCCCGAACTCCCGACAGACGTTGTCATGTCCGAAAGCTGGCTTTTGCAGCGCCATCTACCGGGTTCAATTATAATTTCAAATCGTCCAGGGACCCACTCAAATATACATATAGTCTCTCTAAAAAGTCAAACGACTTGGGAAGTTTTATATAATATTTAATCATTTTAAAAATACTTATATTCGATACTTTTTAAAAGGTTCGTAAACAATGATCAAGATCTTTTAATCAACCTTGATTATTGAATCAGTGTGGACTACATCAGATTTCATTTTGCCCTAATAATTACCTAGATCGTTTGACTTTTTAGACAGACTCTACAAAGTTTCATACAAATCGGTCAAGCCGTTTAGATGGAGTTAGGTTACAAACATAGGTAGGTACAAAAGAATTATATACCTATAAAGATTTAAATATTTTTATGCGGAATATCCGTATCCAAAACCACATGGGACGTACATAAGGCTGACACACACGTTGGCGCGGTTGTAAAATAAAAACAATTTGTTGCAAATGTGAGTTCGTTGTCAGAACATTGCCTGAGGTCAGTTGCCAGGCTCAGAATGGTTGGATAGGTGTGAACATGACTTTAAGCGATAATTGTTGTAATTACCTACCGTACCGTAATTTATTGTTTGTCTTCGGGCTATGTAATCTTGTAAATCTTGTAAAAAAATAATAATGATATCTTGTTCGTTTGGCAAAAACATGTTTAATATTGTGAGTTTTTTAGCAGATATGTTGTGGTTCAAAGTTGATTTTTTTACTGTTTTACGTACTAGTTTGTAATGTTCATAATCGCTTAATAATTTATACTGTGATAATATTGATATCCCCAATTTTTGAATAAAATATTTAAAGTTAAGTAGGTATCATTTGCCTATTTGTATGACTTTTTCATGAAATAGCCATTCAATAGGGTTAGACGAACAGAGAGGGTTGTATTGATTGATGATTTTAATTATTACAATTCCGTAAATAAATATCTACATGTTAGGCAGGGCGCAAACGTGTGTCTTGTGTCAGATACAAGCTACCGATGAATATTTGATTTCTATAGAACCAGTATGAAATCATCCACTCTCTATGCATAGGTACGTAAACATTTTTTGTGTCCAGTTTCTTCCCAGTTTTAACACATACCTACTCCTGACGATTAAAAAATATTTGGTGTCTACATTTGCGCAGCTCCTTACGGTCGCAAATCATATTTTAATCAACACACAGTTAGTCAAGTTACTGACATACAAAATGCAAAAAAAAAAAAAAAAAAATTGGCGCTTTCACCTTAATTCAAATTCCTTCTACCACAAAACCGACGACACAATCGCATGCACAACGAAAATTAAGCCACTATCTAACCACCAACTACGTAGAAATAACTTGTAGAAAACTCCAAAAGATTTCCACCGAAGGAAGAGTCTCAATAAAATGTCTTAGTTTATCTAGCACGTAAATACGTAGATACGAAGATATTTATCGGGCACACAATGCCGTTCGTGTTTGGTGCACAAATTATTGTCGCTATGGCGTACGATAGTGGCGCCTTCTGGTGGCCGGGGATTTATGTTCAAGGCTTGTTGGTTTGCCTTGTGGTATGTTAGGTTAGAAGGTCTCTTGGATGTTAGGGCTACCACGCACGTTAGACTTCAAAGCAAAAGTGAACACTCGTTCGATCGGAGACCAAAGGCTCTACCACAACCTCTTAACGCAATTCTATCAGTCATCAGCAGTAGTATAGCTCCCCAGCCGCCACCGGGATTCCAATCCCGATTTCAGGCCACCGTAGGCGTGGGCTTGCGGACGGCGAGCAATGGGTAGCTCGCTGTCCGACGGTCCGGTAACTGTCCGGACCGAGCCCAAGTCGTCGACGGCGCGTACTGTTCCCGCGCGCCTCAAGGAGCTGTTAGCAACAGCAGGGGCCCAGCTGCCAGCTACAGGGGGCCAGAGTTAGCTTCGAAAGGTAGCTCAGCCTCGGTATGAAAGGCAAGAAGGAACGGGGTGGGTTTTTTAGTCAGTAAGAGTCTGACACTGACTCCCGCTCCGCCCAAGGCCGGAGGATGTCATTTGGATGATTTTTACCCACCACTAGGCATGGGCGAAATGGGGCCACGTTCGCGACCCCACACCACAGATTACTGAATAGTTACTACGTCCCACACCCAAAGGGGCTCGCACAAGCGAGGGCTCTTTACGAACGAGGGTTTTTATAAATTGATAGGCTTGCGTTTGACCACTATTTCACCTGATGGTAAGCGACGATGTGGTCGAATCGAACACTGGGTTGCGACAGTCACTGTCTCGTTTTCGAATATATGAAAAAAAAGCCTCGCTGATGTGCCTTCGCCCACTTCTAAATTAGTCCACGCTACGCCTCTGGTCATCAGCCGTCAGTGCGAGTATGGTTTCCGCACTTAGTCCTATGCGGACCATTGTGTGTGGGCCATGGCGGCAATAACCTTTGGTGGGCGTATTCCAACCAGCCCACCTCTCCAAGAACTGATTAGGCCTCTCAGGTTTTTCAGGGCGTCTGTGAGGGAATCTAGGGATCCTAAGGTTCGTGCGCGGGTATCTGTAACACCTGTGCTGTCTACCTCTGCCTCTTCTTCCCTTGCAAGCTTGACATTTTAACACGTCATGGTAAGGCCGCTCATCTGTCGCGCTATATTTTATTAGGTGAGACCACGAGATTGAGGCGCAGAACGGGCTCCTGTCGAATTTAATTAGCTAGTCGAGTCCTGGAAGATAGGATTGCAATACTTAAAAAAAAAAAAAACGATCCATTATTTGACCGCGAAACCGGTGAACATATAATATGAAAAAAAAAAAACACATACAACTGAACATAATAATGTTAATTATAATCTACTCGTTTTTGGAGTCGTTTAATTTATAGGCATCTTTCATGGCTTTCCATCTTGTGTGATTAAGGGCGAGAAGTACCTATCATCGTGAAAAAAAAATAACCCCATTGAACTAAAATGTGAGGACTACGTCTAATAACATTTATTTTAATATAGATAAAACAAGAAAAATAACAACAAATGGACTTTTTGATTGAAGAATATAGATTTGATTTGCATTTTTCTATACATGTTATAAGCGAATTTTTCCATGCAAGTCCAAAATATTCATAAAAACTTCAAAATTCGTGCGTACTTAGGGCATTTTACGATAGCTAAAAAAACTAAAATGTCGTGTGATATAAATTAATCATGTTCTCGCTTGTACTCGATAACAATGCTACATGGTTTTCCTGATAAAGCGAACAACTAAGTAAATAAATTGGAATATGTTATATATCAGAAATTTTTTCAAACATATTTTGCATTCAGAGTAACGCTTTTCAAAAATGTTAATTTCAAATTATGGGTATTTTGTTACATAAAAAATGTTATTCCAAGATGCACCATACACCATCTATCTATAATATAATCAAATCCGCCCCTAAGACGACCCACTGACCTAATTTACGTTAAGTATATGCAAAAAAACGAGCAAAAAAATCGCATTTTTTTGTATGGGGGCCCCTAAATATTTATTTTATTTTATTTTTTGTATAAAATTTGTTATAGCGGCAACAGAAGTAGGTATCTACATAATCTGTGATTTTTAACTATCATCATTTCGGTTCATGAGATACAGCCTGGTGACAGTCCGACAGACGGACAGCGGATTCTTAGGCCGATCCCGTTTTACACTTTGAGTACGGAACCATAGAAAAGGTCTATCACCAACCACACTACGGCTGCCCGTCCACGTCAGACTTTTTGTAGGGCAGATAATCGGGCCGATTTTGTATATTTGTAACATTGTTCTGTATTTCTGACCAAGTTTTTGTAGGACGTGTGCGTTGCACTATTATTGCTATCAGTGTGTTCTATTTTTCTCCTACAAAAAATCAGTCACCGATTATCGGACGTGGGCGGGCGCCTTCATTCCGTTCACGGTTCACTTCTGAGTCTCATCATTCATATGGCTACGATAAGAAAGATCACTGTATCTGATTTTGCATCAGAGGTAAAATAACTATGAACGAACTGTACATGGTTTGGGCACGCTTACCACCCCTGTATTTAGTTCAAGGAATCACGCGACTTACAGCCAGCGGTAACCATAGCCTTACAAGTTACATGTTACACTGAGTTACTGGCAAACACATTCTACCATAAGAGGCTACAATCAAGTTAAAATATTTTGTTTCACATTTGTAAGCCTAAATGGCCACTTAGGCACCTATAAAACTGCGTTTCGTACGGAGAAGAAACGGCAAGAAACTCCATAGTTCGTATTAAAAACAAATATTTTTTTTACTATATTTCTGTTTCAATAGTTATACTAGGTTTGAGAGCGCACTGTGATAACCAGTACAACACATAGTAAGTACACAAATTAAAAGATAAATACAATAAAAAAAATCTGGAACAATTTATGAATCTGCGGACTCTCTTTACACAGCTACGCTCACAATATAAAATGCGTTCTCCAAAAATTTAAAAACAAAAAAGGAAATCCGGTGTCAACAAACTTCTCCGAAACTTTAATTTAGTAAAGAAAACCCACCAAAATCATAAAATCTTCCTTTATTGAAATCGTTAATAAAAAGAAAATTCAATTCGACGACACATATTTGAAAACAAGTCATAGCAAAAATGTTATTCGTAAACTCGCAATGATTTCAAACAGCGCCATCTAGTTATCGAACCGTAACTACTTATAAACGTTACGTCTGTGTGAATACAATTCATTGTAGTGTGTGTAGACGCGCGCCGTCAATAGGCATCAACGTTTACGACGCTACAACCGTCAGCCTCCATAGCTCAGGGGTTAGAGCACTGGTCTTGTAAACCAGGGGTCGAGAGTTCAAATCTCTCTGGGGGCAGGTTTTCAAATAACTTTTTTATTGTTTTCATACATATTTTCTTTGTTTTTTATATGTATTACAGACATTTTTTGTAAAAACATTCGTATTTTTTAAAGTATTTATTTTTTTCTTTATAAATAACTCAAACTCAATGTAATCAACCCGAGTTGCGAGATGTCCATAGATTTGTGTTACTTTTTTGGTGTAACTTTATTTTATTCTGTGGCCATCGCAAAGGGCAACTGAAAAAACACAGTTAATAAAAATATGTTGTGATGCTTATGCCACATAAAATAATGCTATAGTATCCTTGATCATTTAAATTGATTGTATTGTATCATTCTAAATTACTATTACAAACCTTTCTAGGATGGTGGGGTAGGTAGGTACCAAAGCCAAAAGAAAATTTTTCCATCATCATGTTAATCATATCTCTAGCAGGATGCTACTGCTAATGGTACAAGAGGTTTCCTATTCATAAACCCACAACTGATATCAGTACACATTATAGAATATTTCTGTAGTCATCAAGTCTTGCAAACGGATACCACTGCTATTTTGACCAAAACAATAATTTCTCTTTGACAATTTTTTCTCTAAATTATGTTGTTTTAATTATACCACCTTGTATTTTCCAGCGGACTGGGCGTCGGAATGCGTGTCCCGCGCCGAGATCCTGCGGCTGATCTACCAGGGCCGGTTCCTGCACAGTTCGGTCACGCTGGGCGCGCTGGGACTCCCGCTGGGCCGCACCACTGTCATGCACCTGGTGCCGCGCGAGCACTTGCCTGAGCCTAACTCACACGGTATGTTATATCATCATCCAACTACCTATCAAATTGCGGCGTTGAAAGGCCTTCTACAAGGTGGACCGATGGCCTGATGGTTTCTGCGGGAATCCGCTGAATGTAAGACGCACAGGTCCAGTCAATGCGACGGGCAGCCCTAATGAACCATTTTGACGATATGGCTGCGTGTGGCGGGTTCGATTTCTGCTCGAAAAAAATATTTGAATGGCCTAAAAATAGTTATACCGGGCCTGGGTGTCTTGTGTGTATCAGTCTACCTGTTTGTAAATGCACACACAATACTGGAGTTATTACTGTCGGCTGAAATGATGATTAGACAAACTTTGTATTTATCATTTGGAGTTTTTACAAAATCTTTAGTTATAAGTCTATCCTGTGATGCCATTACACTACATTATTTTAAATTTTGAGCATGTATCAATACAACTTCCAGCCTTTTCTAGTCTCCTTTAACTAAATGTAAATAAAGACACACATTGTTCAAATAGTAGAAACTTGGTAAATGTAGTTTGTTTGATACACAGCCTACAAAATCAATCCATTCAGATAACGTTACTATTTCAAAGAATAGTTTAGCCGTATTTATAGTGCAGTAATTAGTGGCCACGTTATTTTTCCAGAAAAAATAGCGCAACCGAACGTTGACTAAAATTAAAGCTTGTTTTCCAGAAGTCCGGTGGGTCTAACGACTCCTATCCCGTTTCCTACTCCCCTCTTCCTTTTAGTAAGTCCTTGTAATTCCTTGTACTACTTACTGTACTATTCACTATTAGTTCTAGATTGAGTATATTAGTTTCAATAGAATGCTGTGCCAATATTGATTGTTTAGAAGGCTGTAATATTAAAAGTAATTTTACTAATATGTATTTGTATGCCACTTGCTGAAGCAAAATACGGAGACACTTGTATTTTTGTAACATCTAAATTGTACCTGAGTACACAAATAATGATTTGATGGTATTACTTTATTTAAATTTTAACTTCAGCTGATTGTTATAGAGGTGATTGATTAATTGCAGGTTTCTGCACCATGATTATGTAGTCGAGAACTTGTCAAGCTCTAGCTTAAAAATTATAAAATATTGGCGTTAAGATGAAAGCTACGGCCCGATGTTCTCGCTAGATGGCGCTAAACTAAGCATCTTTTGTTTTTTTTAATTGTTTTTAGTCTGAACATGATCAAGTCAAGGAAATGGCACTCGCGGAAATAGGACATTCCAGTTTGACCTTATTAAAATTTTTGCCCCAAAATTCAATAACTGTTCATCGATAGTTGAGGCACACAAGTGAAGTTTAATAAGTTCCTAAATCCAAATTATCAAACCAGAAAGCGAACGTAAACCATAATAAGATAGTTAAAACTTATACGATTAAGCACTTTTCTTAGAATTAAATTGTTTAAGCTAGCAATATAGATCGATCGTCTTCCCAGACCAAATATTAGAAACTGTCCTAATTTTTTCAGAATGACAGTATTTAAAGTGTAAATGTAGGTTTAGACAGTATTTCATTTCAGAATCTCTTCATGTATCAATAGAACTCACACACTTTTTTCTGTTTATTTCCAGATCAACGGCAAAAAAGTAAAGGTGGATCTAGCAGTTGTTGTTCAGCGTCTTGCTGCATATTGTAATGGCTTCCTGTGTGAGGGAGACGCACTTACACGAGCGGCAGTGGGCGCGAGCGAGAACGACGTCGCCGGGAGACGGACTCCAATGTGTTCAGTGTAGAAAGCCAGCATACCATGTCGCCCAGAACAATCCTTGTGATGTTTTTAAATGAAGTAATAAATTAAAAAGTTTGCGTAGCTCACTGATATCTTTTATTGTCAATTTTCGTAGTATTAATTTAATAAAAAAACAATCATGCACAATGTACGAGACATATAAAAGATGTAAACGCACATCGTTGACGCTTCGTTTGAAAATGTCGCAAGTTCGGTCGTGGCGCTGACGTTACGTTTCGACAACATTATGGATAGCTTTATAAAACGATACTGTATAACTCACCGCGTAACTTATAGCTCGTTTTATAGATATCATGCTGCCCAAATACGTTAAAGTTAGTAGGCTATGGGATAAGGTTCGTCATATAAGTAAGCCTATGATTTAATAGTTCCTGGACGTAATAGGTATGTGGCTTCACATCAATATTTTATTTTCTTTGTCCCGGCTAGCCACGTTAATTTACAAATGTTAGTATTATTATTTAGGCCATCATTTACATATATGAATTTATTTTACATTATGGAGATATTTATCTAAAAATGACAAATTATTTAGTAAAACAAAACGAAAAGTGTAAATTACCCTGTTTTGCATTGTAAATAGTATAATTGAATTAGGAGACACTTTATTTACTTTTTGTGATAGGAACTTGCAATATATTTGGATGTTTTTTTTATGTTTTATTCTAAATTATGCTATTTACTGAGCTAGTTGTAGCTTGTATGGGAACGTAGTGCCGGAGCGAGGCGGCAGGCGGCGCCACTCGCCATACATACTGTTTACTCGGAGAAACAATATGTATGTGATGTTCACAACACGGCGACTGGTTCACTCAACAGTGGTAAATTAATAATAGTGATAAAGCACTAGAGTAAATTTGGAAAATTTAAATATGTCTCGCTTATGAAGTCTGTACATGCTACATATAATATAGCTGCACCGTCACCGCTCGCTGTCGCCGCGACACAGCTCGCCTGTTTTGTTATCGTCTCAACTATAGTTTGGTCCTCATGTCTTAGCGTTACCACAGTCTGATTACTTTTGTAAATATCGATTAGAGCTTTTTATTATTATATTTTTATTCTACATCACAAATCTATCATCTATATTACTTTTATTCTTTATTTGGCCTCTTAATATAACTATAAAAAAATCTATTTAGTAAATTGGCTTTAGGATTGAGTTGTCATTCAATATTTGTTCGGCTTAGCCCTAATATTTGTTGTAAGTTAAAATATCTCGAATTATTTAAAACTTGCGTTCATTTGGAATTTCCAACCCGTAATAAAATGTGAATGTTTTGTGATAGTACAAATAAAATTATTTACATGTTCAGACATACATTTGAAGGAAATCTAGTACTCAGTGATAAATAACAGAACAGTATTAGAACTAAAATATAGTGACAACACTATACGTGGTGTCGTAACATGTTGCTTCATTTGTTCCGATAGAATAACTTTACGACTGAAATGGTTCTTGCCAACTGAATACCTTCGAGACGGTGTGTCCAGTGTCTCCCCAGGAATTAATGCAGCAATATGAGTTGTTTTGATAAAAATTCAATGCCAGTATGAATGTTTATATTTTGGTTGCTGTTTAGTTACTTCAGTATGTATGTATTTTGTTAAGTTGTATAAAATACCTAGTTTATAAATAAAATAAATACAATTTTAATTTGCATGTTTTATTTTATTTCGCTTTTTACCTTACCCTTGTATACAGATGGCGCTGTTTAGATTATTTTGGAGAATGCTGCCCCTCAGAATAAGAATAATCGAGCGTTTTCCGTCTATTAAACATACATTTCAATTTAAATGTAGATTAAATTTTTGTTGCATTTCTGAGCTTAAGTTCGACACACAGACACTATTCATAACATTAATATTAAATACTAAATGCTTTTGTAAACATCTCAACTATGTATAGTCGGATAACGTAGGTCGATTCGTTCGCGTTAAGGTGATATCTTAGGCCAGATAGTCGATGTCTTCACTGTATTTTTAATATTTCCATAGAATAGTTTATAAAATAATCTGACTAAAATAATGGGTGTTAATCGTGGCCCGGTTGTGATGTCTCTCTTGAAATTTAGTTAACATTTCTGGTATTTATGTAAGTGTTATTCAAGCAAAATTAAATGCGCACAAATTTTATACTAACTAATGCATATTCATTTGGTTTACCTGCGTATATTAAGACCAATAAGAACTAAATAACCAGATGGATTCAAGAACAAAAATAGAAATAGCAACATCGGATTCGAAGTAGTCAACAACAATCAATTAAAAGATTATTCGAAAATAAATACTAATGACTGAGTAATAAAATGTGTTCAATGTTTTTAGTTGTTATATCTTAGATTCCTTTTGGAAATTGTTTGTCGAGTAACAAAGCATTTTACGTGTCATTTTTACTAAATGTAAAAAACAATGTAAGACTAAAGCATGTTGTAGTGAATAAATTACTAAGAACTTATATTTTAAACTTTAATTAAAATGGTATGTAAATGCATTTATTCGACAAATTTTAGACTTTTATTTAGTTTTATGTAAGAGACATCAGGCCATGGCAAACGCGTGTAAATATTCGTCGACTTTTTAATTTAGACAAGTCTAGTGTAAATCTAATTTAGCTTGAAGTGGATATCTTACGAAACGGCGAGTGTGTGTTGACAAAGATTGGGACAACAAGCTTCACAACAATTTTGTATTTCTGGCCTACTTTAGTACAATCACAACAATAAAAACTCAAATTTCGAAAAACGATTAAAAAATATTCCCGTAAACCGTGTTGAGTGTCGAATAAATTTTTTTAACCCTTTCAATGACACAGTTTGATATATGTGAGAAATCAATTTCGTTCCCACGCCGCCAGTCTGCTGTGCGAGACAAATAAAATGGTAAAAAAAAAAACAATTTTGATGAACATACACAGTTAACGATATAAGAGGGCTGGTTTTTCGGATCCCAGCATTTTTAAGACGTGGCGGTTAGTCAACATTTTTTATAAAAATCCGTCGAGCAGAAAGGGTTAACTAAATTCCCAAAAGAGCAGAAATGGAACATCTAGCAAAATTTCCCTTAGTTTCCTCAAAAATATTTGTCAGTACACACTTAGACGAACATTTGTAATAAATAAAAATAATAAAAAAATATTAGATGTCACTGTTTAACAGGTGTTTAACGACGTACGTACATAATCTATATACTTGTTAATATTAATTAATAATTATAACAATGTTGATTAATTGTCATTTCATTTGAAGTGTTCTATGGTTGGGTTCACCGAGACGACGTAGGCGTTTGTGCAATATTAGGAAAATTAAATGATAAACTACGTACTACGTAAAAAAAATGCAAGATTTTTATAGTTTGTATTTTTTAAATATTTAGATTATTAAAGTGTTGGGGGCACATAATAAAGTTACAACGAACTTTTTATAATTACTACAATCTTAATCAATTCAACTTTAATCCTATACAGATTAACATGCCCTCTTCCCTCTTAGCACATCTTAATTCAGTGAAGCATTATTTTTCCACATAAGTAAATATAATATTAGCAATGTTTTATCAACTTATAAACCCTTTAGCCACACACGTCGGATATACTCGACAAAAACTCGCTTTTATTCCGCCAGGGTCACACATCCACGACCAACTAAACCTAAACCTATGGAGGTTACACTTGACAGAAGAGCTGACGAGATGCGAGTACCCAGTCGCAAACACACATCATCATCATCATCAGCCTTTTTAATGTTTCCACTGCTGGGACTCAGGCCTCCTCTCTAGGAGAGGGAATGGGCCGTAATCCACCACGCGGGCCCAATGCGGGTTGGTGAATGCCCCATGTCTTCGAGTTTTTGGTTCTAGGACTTGCCGGTTTCCTCCCGATGTTTTCCTTCACCGTTATGAGAGCAGTGGTGATGAAATAAAATACACAAAGTAATGTGCTTGGCTGGGTTTGAACCCGCGACATACATACAACTCGTACAGTTGCCATAACGGATCTTGAGCGGTTGCGCCGAAGTCAAATATTCGTTCTCTTTAGTGGTGCGAAGTGAGACGCGGGGGCGGGGAGTGTCAGTGATTGGGTCACCGCGCCATCGTGTCATAGACGTCACTCCTCATTCGTTACCTGCGTTGCTGCATGTATCTAACAACGGAGACGATTGGCTCGCCGATGTATGGAATGCGCAAAGCGATCCCCACTCTGACGCCGAGCGCTCAAGATCCGTTTTGGCAACTGTAAGTCGGGGCCATAACCACTCGGCCACCACTGCTCATACAAAAAAACACGACCCTGGAGAATAGGACCCGAAAATACTCGTCGGACAAATCCGACGCAAGCGGTTAAAGGGTTAATATGAAAACTCACAATATGAGCTTCAAATTATACCTCGGTGAATCGACCAACATTAGGTATTAACTGAATCTTCATTGTTCGCAATGGTTCAGAGGGTTAGTTTGTAAATTACGCTTCAAATTATCCGCCATTTTATTTTGATTAAGTGTGACGGCTGCCCAGGTAGATAGTCGGATATGTTTTGTAATAATATCGATCGACGGAATAGGTTGTACATGTTTGAGCAACTATTGAGTATCAATGGGGTCAAATAAAATTTTAAGAACGTATTTTTTGAGAATTTTATTCATTTTCCTTATATCCTAGTTTTAATTTACAAATTGAGTTTCAACTCAATACAAAAAATTTAGATACTTCTAAGTTTTCAAGATCAGTTTTAGTCAAACACATGTTTTTTAGTTCATCGAAGATTTTACAAGGCACATTAGTAAAAATAACCGCATACTATTTCATGAGCAACATTTTAACTTAAGACTTCGTTTACAAAGGTCAAATGATAATGGTTGTCAGTAAACCAGATCACAAACATACCAATATGACGTCATACCTTTCATAACAGACCACAAACATACCAATATGTCGTCATACCTTTCAAACCAGACCACAAACATACCAATATGTCGTCATACCTTTCAAACCAGACCACAAACATACCAATATGACGTCATACCTTTCAAACCAGACCACAAACATACCAATATGACGTCATACCTTTCAAACCAGAACACAAACATACAAATAAAACGTCATACTTTTCAAACAAGTCTTACTTGGTTTCTGGGAACATGAAATACCATTTGAAAATGAAGAGGTTTCTATCTAGCTCCATCTCTGCTGTGCTGAGTTGCTTCAGTCTTTTCTCAACACCCTGGAGTACAGCTAGCTCCGGCGGAGTTAGGGTTTCTTCCACCTGGAATGTAAATTATGATATGGTTTAGCTTTAGGGCCTTCGTCCACGATGACTCGATGACTCGTTTGTAGCGATGCTGCAGTGCGTCTTGTAAGCGCGCGACAGCATCACTACTAACGCTATTAACGTTAGTCGCATTTGCAGGCGCTATAGAAAAAATGCCAACGCGCTACAGTATCGCGACTGTATCGATGCGAACGCGCTACAGCATTGCTACAAAAAGATTCCGTGGGCGAGGGGCCTTAGACTTCACCATGTCGATCGAAATACCTTGGACACGAATATGATATTTGCATAAGTGAGTAGGAAATACTTAGTAATTCTTCTAAAATTTAAATCAGCAAAATAGTGCCAAGTTGATGTTGTAGCAGTTTGCCTGACCCGTTGTTTTAGTGGTTAGTGGACCCGAATGTTGTGCCGAGATCGTGGGGTTCGATTCCCACCCAAGATCAATGTCTGTGTAATGAGCACGATAATTTGTTCTGTGCTGGGTGTAATTTATCTATACTATGTATATGTAGAGAAATATATAAATACCAGTATCATCTGACTTACTAGACAGATGATACTGGTTACTGTCATAGCACAAGCTTTATTTAGTTTGGGACTAAATGGTGTTGTGTGAAAGTTGTGGAATTATGTTGAGTTATACGAAACTTGAGAGCACGCATTCAACCCTCACATACATTGATTAACCCTCAATGTATGTGAGGGTTGAATGCGTGCCTATAGCTCGACATCCTTAAGCCGCGTATAGACGTCGCGAGGCATGCGTCGCCAATGCCTCGTCACGCATGCGTCAACCTGAGGCGTACGACGGTAGATTTATGCGTGCGTCCCAAACGACACATGCTCAAGCTGAGCACGCAAACCACCACATACGGTGTCGGTCATTAGAAAACGCAAACAACACCTGTCTGTCCACACGGAGCGTACGGCTCGCACTGAGGCAGCGTTTGCAACGATCGTATGACGCGAATGCTCACTGTGAGCATACATGTCCACACAGTCTGAGGCATGCGAGACGAACCATTCGCGTCGCACGCCTCGCGATGTCTGTGCGCGGCTTTAGCCTATCAACCTGCTGCGGTACGCTGTCGCTCCCGCGGTTCCATACAAAACGGGTTGTCGCACCCTGCGTCCGTTTTGCTACGTAATAATAGATTAAAGTTTTCTATCGACTAGACTATATGCACACCGTTAAAGTTAAACTAGCGACATTGCGCAGGTAATAAACCGGTTTCCGCCACGGAGATTGCCGCAAACACGCGCATAGTCACGCGACGAGTTCTCGCGCGGGCGCTTGGTTGACGCAGCGTTGGCCTTATGTGCCCATAAATGTGCCATATCATGAAAGTTAGCAGTAAACAGAGAAGTATGAATGAAGAAGACATTGGCCAAATGAATAAGAGATGATCTCACATCGTCGATGTTCTGCTGCGGCTCTCCGCGCAGCCGCATGCCGTGCACGATGGTGCGCACGCGCCGCTGCTTGTCCACGAGGCGCGCGTGCAGGCCGCGCTCGTGCGCGTGCCGCCGCAGCACGTTGTGCAGCGCGCGGTAGCACATCTCTTGAGCCGCGTGCGCCACCTGGACAAATATTCGCCAAATTAACGGTCGGTTTTTTCAAAAAAACAAACCTTTAAAAAAAACCCACTAAGTTAAGATAATCCCAAAAAAATGTAAATAGGTATATAAACTCACGTCATGTAACTTGATGTGATATAAATAGATTGCTTTCGCCAAACCACCCGCCGACGCCGCTTTCCTCATTGGCTGAAAATATACGTTTTACATATTGAGACCAACACGCACTGGGCCCGCGTGGTGGATTACTAATTGTTTTCAGTTTCTTCGAAATCTCTTAAGTCATCAGATAACTTAAGACGCCGGTGCATTCTACAACTTTCTTGGATAAATCCTTTACTGTCCAGGCTACCCGTCTTCCGGCGCGCACTGTTCCCGCGCGCCTCAAGGAGTTGTCAGCAAAAGCAGGGACCCAGCCGGGTCGAAGCCTACTGGGGCCAGGGTTATCCGAAAGGGCGCTCGAGCCCCGGTATGAAGGCTAGAAGGAACGGGGTGGGAAGGATTTAGTCAGTAAGAGTCTGACACTATCTCCCGCTCCGCCCAAGGGGTGGGGGATGTCAATGCATGATTTTTTCCCACCACAAAAAAAAAAAAAAAAAAAAGGGCTACCCGTCTTTGGAATGCATTGCCAGAACCTTTAAAACGCGCTCAATCGTTGCCTGACTTCAAGAAACTTGTTTAAGAACACTATCTGTCGCTGTGATATCGAAAGGCGCCATTTTTTATCATTGTCTATCAAAGAGATTAAGCATAATTATAATCTATTTGTTGTCTGTATATTTGGTATGTATGTATCTGTGTGTCTATTATAATATATTATAATTAATTTTTAATGACAGCCCCATATCATTTTCTGACAATTACTGTCCATTTGAAGATGCCTGGAAAAGATCGCGGAATGCGATAAGGTCGCCTGTTGTGTTTTTTAGATATAATTTTTTTTTGTTATGTTTCTTTATGCACCTACAATAAAGTATGTAATTAAATTAAATTAAATTAAATTAAATTAAATTAAATTAAATTAAAATTAAATTAAATTAAATTAAAAATTAAATTAAATTAAAATTGTTTATTCGGTCTCAAACGGTTACATTACAAATGTGAATGGAACAGCCCCAGTAAGTTATTAATAATACTTGTGTTGGGGTCGTTTCGCTCCTTCCCCTGATTGATACTTAACAATATTGAGACTTAATAACAAATAAAATAAAATCAAAAACCAAACTTTAAATAAACAGAAACAACAACTATAAAATAAAAAAAAAAATAAAAAATATAAAAATAAAAAATATAATTAAAAATAATAAATTCATAAAAGTCTTACCTGTACACTAATAAAGTGTTCTTCGAGCAGTTTGTAGGTAAGCTGCTTGCACTCCTTGTTCACTAACATCGCGTTCTTCTGTATGTCATCCTCTTCTATGTATTTTCTTGAACGAATTAACCTGTAAACGTTTATATTGATAGTTAGTTTTTTTTTTAATTGATATATACTACTCGTAGTGCTTGACTGCGATCCCACCTAGTGGTAAGCAGTGATGCAATCTTTGATGGATGACGAATTATTAAAGGCTTAATTTGTAATACAGATTGGCGATTGTTTTTAAACAGGCATAGGGTAAAGTCGGGATAGACGCAACAGAAGTAAAGGGGCCCGATTGTAAAACTGGGATAGATGCTTGCAGCTTTACGGCTGGGGCGTCATAATCGGGTATCTTTTGTAAAACCGGTATAGATGGTCCACTTGTATAGGTGTAAGTAAGCAGTACCTAAATATCCTGGCCGCCTTGGAGCCGAGGCGCTCGGTGACGGCGTGCTCGAGCGCGCACAGCACGAGCAGCCGCGCGGCGTGCCTCGTGCGCACACAGTACTGTCCGCTGCCCGCGTCGCCCACGCGCCGCACGAACCCGCCGCCGCTCTCCTCTGGAGGGCAACAATCTAACATTACGCCTGTATTCACCAAAAAGTTAACGCGGCGTCCTACGTGGGCGATTCAATGCGATTGCGATCCGATGCGGTTCTCTTATTCAACGCGACAGCTCTGTCCTTCGTGTGTGCAAAGTCGCCGCTATAGCCGTAATTTATTAAACAAGTCACCGCTCCGCAAGAACCTTACGAAAATATCAAACAAACCGATTGCGAACGCTTCGCTTCGCTAGTCACCGCACCACACCCACGTGAGGCTGATCACGTAGGCCACCGCAATAGAATATCAATTGCTTATTTCATTGCATCGCGTCGCTTAGCAATCCTGATCGCATTTAATCGCCTACTTAGTCTACTGTGTTAGCAGAAAGTTATCTATCAGGCAGCCGACATCCTCAATATTTACCGCCTTTAATGATGTTACCCTGTAGTGGATATGATCCTATATTTGCAGCTATAGGAAGGGGTTTTTTGTAATATTTATTTGGTTTCTATTAGTCGCATTGGATAAAGCCGTTTTCAAAAATAATCCGCCACGGATAAAATTTTCACACAAAATGAAAAAGACAGTTCAGAAATGTAAAATCGTGCGAATATTCATGCATTCTTAATTTTTTTCTACTTTTTAGTAAACGCCAATCGCGCTCAATTTTTCCGCTATTTTTTTTTTAATCTGTTATATTGTTGCTATTGCTGCCAACTAGGCACGTTGCCGCCTCCGCTCTTCCTCATACCAATATTTGTAATGCTAAACGTTTGCTTCTTGTTTGTATTATATTATTATTAATCATTCATTTTTAACCAACTTCAAAAAGGAGGAGGTTATATGTTTTTAGTGTTTTCTTTTGCTTTTACAAACTTTTATTTAACTTGCAATGTATGTAAGTAACTTGATATGTGGAATCAGCAGTTTTGAAGCAGATATCTTCAACCAATTAAGCTGTTTTGTATGCACGTGTAGTTTGGATGACACTGTATGTTTAGCTGTATAACGTCATTAAATCAACCATGGCGGAATCTCTAAGATGGCGGACTAGTTACTTTGAATGTACTCCTACAATATGGGTATCAAATGAGTATATTATTATGCTGAGGATAACTCGAAAAATAAAGTGACGTCGCTTTAATTTCAATATTTCTTTAACATCTAATTTTTTTCAAGTTGCCCGGTATTCGGCCACGGCCATTCCGTCCGCTGACGCTGTCATTAGATCCCTACGTGAACGGGGGGACACGCCGCACAGACAATGAAACGTTTGTTCTTCATAATCAAACAACTTTAGTTTTAAGGATTTTAAATCTTACCTCATTATAAATAAGGATCTATTTCCTATAAAGTTCACGCACCTAGCACCTTCAGATACTGGTCGACGAACTGGTGCAGCAGCGGCCTGTCACCGGCCGCCCCTCGGCACCGCTCTCGCAGGTCTATGACGCACAGCGGACTCGACTCGGGCGCCCACGCCGCGGACGTCAGGTACATCTTCTCGAGGAGGAAGCGCATTAGTTCTCCAGCTGGTAATAGAAAAATACAATTAAAAAAAATAAGTATATTGTTGGAAAACTGTATCGGTAATATATTGTGTAACGGTAGACGATGGCGCCCGAACAGGACGTCGTCGTCGCTTGGTACAGGCCATGGTCCGGAGCGAGGAGGAGTGGCAGGTGGGCACCTCCTTCTGCGAAGCAATAATGCTAGCAAAGGAGGAGACCGACCGCATCAGGCAACGGCGCTCACAGCCCCTCAGCTGCCGCCGTGATTCCGATCCCGATTTTCGACCACCGTAGGCGCGGGCTCGCGGACGGCGAGCACTAGGTAGCTCGCTGTCCGACCATCCGGTAACCGTCCGGACCGAGCCCAAGTCGTCAACGGCGCGTACTGTTCCCGCGCGCCTCAAGGAATTGTCAGCAACCGTAGAGGTCCAAAAAAAAAAACCATCACCACCCTTCACTAGAGAGAATCCACAGACGGGACATGCGTAACTACGATATAGGAGTAATTCTTAGTGTGGGGCAAAGATTTTTTTTTTTAATTACCAAAAAGCAAGGAAAGAAAAGAAAAATACTCGCCATTTTCATCAATTCGTCGGGTGATAGCTTTAATCATGATTTCATCTCTAAAGTCCAAGTGGAACCTGTCGTAGTTGACTCTCCAATAAATATCTGTAAGAATGACAAGACACATTATGACAACTTATTTTCTTTATGCATTAGCCTGCATAATAATCCTATACCGTTCCAAAAGCTAGGACATAAGCCTCTTGTCTATGAGAAGGTATAGGAATGAATCCACCATGGGGAGCCTAGCGAGCAATGAGTAGCTCGCTGTCCGACCGTCCGGTAACTGTCCGGACCGAGCCCAAGTCGTCGACGGCGCGCACTGTTCCCGCACGTCTCAAGGAGTTGTCAGCAACAGCAGGGACCCAGCTGGGTCGAAGCCTACTGGGGCCAGGGTTAATTCGAAAGATAGCTCAAGCCCCGGTAAGAAGGCAACGAAGGAACGGGGTGGGCTTTTAGTCAGTAAGAGTCTGACACTATCTATATAAACTTTTTGGGCAAATAAATATTATTATTATTATTATTATTACTATCTCCCGCTCCGCCCAAGAGCAGGGGTTGTCATTAGATGATTTTTCCAACCATAAAAAAAAAATAATAAAAAGAAATCCACCATGGGGATTTCTTTTTATTATAGCCCAGTGCGGGTAACGGGGTCCAGCAGGGCCGATGCCTACCATGGCTGCGGAATTTTTCGAAAGTCACCGCGGACCTACGCAAGGGGTAACTGAAGGTATATGGGTGGGTTTTAGTCAGTAAAAGTCTGTCTCTCCATCACGCTCCACCCAGAGCGGGCGAACAGAATTGATGATATCCGATTATCAAAAAAAAAAGCCTAATGCTGGTTGGTACTTCAGGCATCTAAAGTACCAAGTAAACTTCAAAGTAACTAAAAAACGACACATACATGAATAACGAGTATGTATCATTATTGAATTTTTTATTTTTAGTCTATTATGACAACCACAATTTTTTTTGACTTGAATACTGGACTCAAAAGACTCTACTCTAATGTAAGTGAAGCAATCATATACCACCAATCTTAATAGCTCTAAATTAACAATCAATCTGCTTAAGGTCAGTTCACACAGAGACGCACATTTTAAAAGAGCGACTCAAAATATACCTAAACATACATGCTGTGTGGTGCAATATATTCTGAATTCTCACAATGAATGTGTATCGGTGTGAACTGACCCTTAGCCACCTGCTTGAATACTCACTATCATTAATTTCACTAATACTCCCCGAGCTCATAGCCTGCACCAGAGCCAACGTGCCATTCCTGGACACCAACATATCCGGCACGATGGTGGCCACGGGCACCAGAGTAGGGATCTCACTGCCCTCCTTCAGCTCAGCCACCGGAGCCTGCTGGATGTAGCCGGCCGTCACCAGGCTTATGAACATATCCTTTAGGGTTACTATTGTTATGTTCTTCTCCTAGAAAGGTAAAAGTGATTTGATAGAAAATGAAGTTGCTGAGGACAGTGGAAAAGCATTTTGGATTCAGTGTTCTCTCTATTTGACTTGTTACTTATGTCTAGGGATGGTTATGACTGGCCGACTAACCAAAGTCGGTTGCAGAAAGGAGGACTAATCGGCCAAGCCTTCGGGGCTATTCGGCGATTTCCGTGATACTTCGTTTGTAGCTGATACGCGCGGTCGGTCAGCGGCGAGCGGGGCGGCATCATAAGCGGGCGCGCACCGCTAAGAACGGTATTTTATTTATTATATACTTTATTGTACATTCAAACATAACAAAGTAAAACTTATATTTAAAACACGTATAATGGGCGGTATCTCGTGGCGTGTTCCAAACATTTTCATACTTTTGTTCTTACCGCTCGCCGCCCCGCGCTTAGCTATCGCTCACAGCCGCAAGGTGGTGAACGAGCCGTTAGCGTGTCTGAACATATTTTGTTTACTTTTCTTGAATTTAAAAGAACGACACTATTGTTCTTGTTAATTAAAGTGAAAAAGCTCAAAATTGACATGATTGTTAAAGAAAAACTCTAGTGCAAGAAGTTTTTTTTTTTACCAATTAAATAATTGGACAACACTTGCCAAGTCACCAAATGATAATTTTTCGTGGCAACTTGGGAAAATCATCAAATATGTAGGCATTGTAGAATGAATATGAATTACCATTTCATTTATAAGGCCTAAGAAGCTAAGGATATACTTATCTAAAGTTTAACAAAATACTACTGTCATTTCTAGTTATCTCTCGTACTGAATAACAGCAGATATTACTTACCTTATCATCTTTATACTTCATGGCGATGGTGAACAGCAGTACAGTAGCGGTACACGTGGCTTGCTGCAGTAACTCTTCTACCAACAGTTCCGCCTCGCTGCCATACTTACTCTTGATCTGCAGTAGATATCTGAAATATGTTGACAAGTATGTGTTTGATATTTGCAAGAAAACAAATACCGAGTAAAATGGGGTGAATAATCAAGACAAAACTTTAAAGGGTATTTTCTCGATATTGGAATATTTTTTGCAGCATTTAACATATCAGTTTATTAATGTGATTAATAAACTGATTGACTGAAACAAACAAGTTTTGTCTCTATTCACCCCCAAGTCTATTCACCCCGTTTTACGGTATTATTAATATATTATAGCTAGCCTATACTATCCTGCTGCTGGACAAAGGCCTCCCTCCATTCTTTACAATAATCACGGTTCCTTGCTTTCTCATTCCAATGCTGGAGGAAGCTATCCAGGCCATCCCGCCATCTCCTTCGTGATCTGCTGCGGCCCGTATCGCTGTGTCTCGGCACCAAACTTGCGTTTTACGGGCCCACAGCTCGTTAGACATGCGGCAGACTTGTGAAAACCGGTTAGTTAGTTAGCCCATTTATGTCCCACTGCTGGGTGAAGGCCTCCCTCTCCCTTTTCCCCACACTTCTATCTTCGGCCATTGCGGGTAAAGTAATATTTCACAAATTTCACACAATGCCATCTAGTCCCAAACTATGCAGAGCTTGTGGTATGAGTACTAGACAACTGATAAACATACATTTATATTTCTAAAAACATACATATTATAGATAAATTATACTCAGACACAGAACAAATGATCATGCTCATTACACAAACATTTGTCCTGAGTGTGAATTAAACCCACAACCTCTGGCATAGCAGTCAGAGCCACTGACCACTATACCAACATTATCAACAGGCCTGTTTAGTATTTCAGTTTTCAATATATAAAAATCAATGCCACTTTTCGTTGTAATTTTATAACTCAAGAATGGGCTCACCTATCCAAACCAAATGTTTAGGCTTTGTTCGGACTATTTAGTAGATGGATTATGTGAAGTTTGGTAGGGTAGAGTAGGGTATAGTAGGGTGGAGTAGTGTAGTAGAGTATAGTGTAGAGTAGAGTAGTGAAGAGTAGTGTAGAGAAGGGTAGAGTAGGATAGGGTAGGGTAGAGTAGGATAGGGTAGGGTAGAGTAGGATAGGGTAGGGTAGAGTAGAGTATAGTAGGGTGGAGTAGGGTAGAGTAGGGTAGAGTAGGGTATAGTAGGGTGGAGTAGGGTAGAGTAGGGTAGAGTAGGGTATAGTAGGGTGGAGTCAGTGGCGGTTCCTTCATACAAGCCGAGACGCCCGGCATGCCTTACTAAAATGCTCGATAGATAATCAATATCAAACCCGAACTATTTAAAAGTTCGCGCGCTTAATTTTTATCAAAATAACACAAAGTATCTACCTATGCCACTCGTACTACACATCGCGATTGTTCGCGCGCAGAGTTTCGCATTTGCAGCACCTACATATAGCTATCTCGCTTACACGTACCGGCTTTTACCGGGCTTTCAAATACTATCTCTGTCTCTTTCGCACCTATGGCGACGTGCCGTATAACGAGTTAGTACCTTGTGCGTCTACAAATCGATCAGTATGGAAGATTTAAGCCGGGCATTCGTATGAAGTTGCTCGCGTATGCGTGACCTTGTCACCTTGCCAACTCTGCAGTGTTGCCGTTTTAGCGACGTTGTGAGATCTTGGAGATTTTTAACGAGTTTGGAAACTTTTTTTAAGATTTAGCAACAATAAAAACTAGCGAGTTTTAAAAACAACGAAATTAAATATTCAAGCAATATATTAAAAATAAAAATTTGCGACATTTAGCTAGATTTTTCATATACCTGGCGACTTTTTATTGCCTAAATGACAACACTGCAACTCTGTTTGCAACTCACTTCAGTTTCATTTGCTTGAGTGGAAAATAGGTTTTTTGTTTTTTGTTGTTTGTTGTTTTTTGTGTGTTTTCTTAGATTTTCTCAGTGATACAATTGTTTTGGTGACTTACCTACAACAATGGAGGCAATTGTACCTTGTGAGGATTTAAAATGCGTTCTAGTTTTGATTGGCGAAGATAAGGTAAAATCTTTAAACTTTGCTCAGAAAAAACAGTTAATTTCTTCATTAAATAACATATCTGGCGCCATTAAAAGGCACGCAAATTCCCATAAACACCTGTGTGCAATGGTTTCTTTCGGTAATTTTGGTAAACAACGAATTGAGACATCTATATCACGCCAGTTATCTGAGGTACTTACCATAACTTTGTTCCCTCAAGCAATGAAGCAAACCAAACGACTTTTTTTAAAGTCACCAGAGGTATGCAATTGCTGATATGGTTATTATATTCAATCTAGCACTAGCGTGCCTTCAGTGAGCTTTGGTTACCTCATTCACCGCACGACAAGCAAGAGTGAAATTGAAGAAAGAAGAAGATGGATGAATTCACTTTTAATTTATTGTACCTAACCAGTAGTTTATGAGAAAATTGCGATGATACATACATAGGTACCTACATACTCAGTCGAAAACTGAACTTTCTTTTTTCGAAATCGGTTAAAATTTTATTGGGCTTGCCTTATTTTGAAACCCTAGGCACGCCACTGGGTGGAGTAGGAAAGAGCAGGATCGAAGCCGCATGGGCGAAAGCTAGTTTATATTTAAATTCTATTGACCATGCAATATGTTTACTATATTTATTTTTCAGCAGCAAGCATGGTCTTGACTTCTCTCTGATTGTTAGCATTTAATAAACTCACCCATACAACAAGAATCTTTCATCTAGGGGTTTTGGGATTGACAATTAGCCTAAAGTATGGTTTTTTTTTACCTAGGATATCTGATGAGTAGCAGCACATTATCAGGAACCAACTTATAATCAGCTATCACTTCATTGGCAGACGGTTCAAAAGTGGCCAGGTCGAATTTGAGTAGCGTACGGAGACTTTCTATGACCTGGAAATGATTGTTTTGAAGCTAGATTAGAATAAATGTGAACAGTGGCTAATATACTGTTAAAATTACCATACAAACGGGTAGGTCGAGTCCAGGAATGGCATATTAAATACTTTTATCCCGGGAGTATGTTCCTTTGGTCAGTGGGTCGCCTTAGGGCGGGCGAAGCCACTGGCTTCAACTAGTCTCTAATAAAAACATAACCTATGGCTAAAATCAGTTTGTGACTTATTACCTGAGTTCGAGTGAGGCTGGTCGTCTTCACTATCATGCCGATAGGTTTGCCACCATATGTGAATAAGTCGTCACCTACTTTCTGCACAATTTCACCAAAATATCGGTGTAAAATTGCCGACACTACGCGTCCCAGCTGATGCGACATTTTTTGTTAAAAATAAAGCTCTGGTAGATGTAAAATAATCTTTACACTGATCTTTGAAATATACAAATCAAGATACTTATATTAAATCATCTTTGTAGCGTTTTGACGAATGATAAAAAGAAAATTTTAGTACAATAGTGTAGAAACTCAAAGAGGTTATGTGTTGTATTTACTTGTCAAATTATTAACTTTCCGTTCCGAGATATGTGTAATTATAGAAATCAAAGAGCATGGTTACTGCATCTGGCTTTCCGTGTTTTTTGCAAAAGGCACAGTAAAATAATTTTCAAATTATACTTTGAAACACGAAATTTTTAGATATTTTATTTGTTTTATGAATCAACTTACTAATGTAATGTCTGTCTTTGAACATTCTAAACAATTTTTATAAAACTGAAAACTGCTTGAAATAGAATTTGTCTATGAATGAATCACGAATTCACGAATGAATGAAATTCATTGAGGATGTTCATTTACGAAGTTCGAAATTAAATGATAAATGATAAATGATCTTTATTTTGCAAGTAGGTTTTATAAAAACACTTTTACACGTCAATTTTTTTTTTTCGTCAATTAATGCTAGATGAGGCCGGTGTTTCCTAGCTGACTACCCTGAGAAGAAACACCGAAACAAACTCAGGGGTCAAAGTCTCTTTTAAAGTCCATACAGCAAAACATGTAATGGTCAAATCATATGAGAACCATGCAGATTGAGCCTGAGATGGTCTTTTGAAGAAAGAACCACACAGTTCTAAGTGGACCTGTCCAGTCAGTGCAAGCATTTGTCAATATGCGTGTAGCTCAACTCAGGACTACTAAGGAGCTCAACGACTTGACGAACAATGCCAAAGAAAGGACATTTGGGTAGGCCACATCAAATACTCAAAACTGCCAGACATCATGTGAAAATAAAAGAAAAGGAAAGAGTAATCCACATAGTTCTCACATTCACAATAATAAAATTTACAAAGTGTAAATATTACAAATTGTAAAAAAAGCAAGTATACATTAAAAAAAAAAAAATCCGTCAAATAGTAAAAATAAACATGTCATAATTGTAAAACAACAACAATCGTCAATAAAAAAAAGGCAGTTAAAACAAAAAAACATTCAAATGATAATAATTATAGTGAGTAGGTACTGGAGCAGGTCAATCCCAAGCCGTTTTATCCTCGAGATACTCTTTTACAGTATAAAAAGCCTTTTGGCAAAGTTTTCGCTTTACAAATATTTTGAATTTATTAATGCTAAGTTCCTGAATAGGACTGGGAAGCTTATTATAAAAATGTATACTTTGGCATCTAAATGAGCGTCCTATTTTTTTGAGCCTGGTGGCAGGAACCACTAACTTGTGTTTGTTCCTAGTATTAACGTTGTGAATGTCACTGTATTTTTTAAACATGTTTTTATTTTTATGAACATACAAAATATTTTCATAGATATACTTAGATGGCACAGTCAAAATATTAATATTTTTAAATTTATCTCTGAGGGAGTATCTGGGACTTAATTTATAAATTGAACGAATGGCCCTTTTCTGCAAAACAAAAATCGTTTGGATATCGGCGGCATTTCCCCATAATAGAATACCGTACGACATGACACTATGAAAATAACTGAAGTAAACTAAACGGGCTGTCTCTAAGTCAGTTAGATTTCGAATTTGTCTAACAGCGTATGCGGCAGAGCTAAGTTTTTTCGACAACTTATCTATGTGTGGGCCCGCCTGAAGCTTAGCATCAAGAGTTATACCCAAGAACACTGTAGTGTCTTCAGGACTCAATTCTTTACCTTTTATTAGCACACTAGTTTCTACCTGCCTTACGTGAGGCATCGTAAATTTAACAAATTTGGTTTTCTTTTCATTAAGGAACAGGTTATTGACATTAAACCAGTGTACTATTTTTGAAAGGGCGTTATTTATGTCATCAGTAACCGGCTGCTGACGTTTAAGCTTAAACAAAAGCGAAGTGTCGTCTGCAAACAACACTATATCATGGTTATCCTTTATGAGGTATGGCAAGTCATTTATATAAATGAGAAATAAAAATGGACCAAGAATCGAGCCCTGGGGCACACCCATTGATACTACAGACCCGGGTGATCTTTTTCCATTTACATCAACTCTCTGAATCCTATCACTTAAATAAGAAGTAAGAAGATCCAGAGAGGAATTCCGGATTCCGTAATGGTGTAGTTTCCTGATTAATGTTTCATGGAGAACGCAATCGAAAGCCTTGGACAAATCACAAAAAATGCCCAGGACATCGCATTTGTCTTCCCATGCATTATAAATATGTCCTAAAAGTTCAACCCCGGCATCGGTTGTTGAACGACCCCTTGTAAAACCGAACTGTTTATTATGTAACAACTTATGTCTATTAAAAAATCTTTGTAATTGATGTAAAATTAGTTTCTCAAATATTTTACTAAAGGTGGGTAGCACTGAAATAGGTCTATAATTTGTGGGGTCAGATGTACTACCCGTTTTAAACAATGGTATTATTTTACTATACTTCATTAAGTCAGGAAACTCGCCACGATCAATACAATTATTAAAAATAAGTGCTAAACTAGGAGCTACAACCTTTATAATGGACTTTACAACATCCACAGAATTAATTGATGATATTATTTTTATCCCATTATGTAATTTGAATTACCCCATGTATCCAACATATTAAATGCTCAATCATTTTTGTTTAATTCGTCTCTGTATTTAATTTTTTTTATGCTTCATCTTGTTAATGAAATTCCAAAAATTGATAAAGTGACTGACTAGAACTTAAATTGGTCAAATCATCCTTTGCAAATGTGCCCTTAGTTCCGAATTACGTCAAAAGCGATTTTATCGCGAAATCGACCAAATTTAATAGTCACAAAATCTATGGACTATTGAGTACTATTTGTGACGTTGCGCGATGGTCGGGTTCGCAATATAATCGCTTTTGACGCAATTTGGAACGCGGGGGTGTTTTCGTTCGTCGTAATGTCAATCAACTGAAATGCCTAGACCTTCATTTTAATTTATTTTAAAATTAATTTGATCAAAATGAACATAGAAAGTGCTGCTGTAAATATTCTAAAGCGTGGTGTTGAGTTAGACACGAAGAAAAGGTACACAGAAGCTCTAGTATGTTACCAAGAAGGCCTTCAGATATTAGTTGACAAAATAAAAGGTAAGCAACAATAACAACATTGTTTACTTTTGTATAAAACTTATTTAATTAACAACTTGTTTATCTCTACAGGCGAGATTGATGATCAAAACAAAGCCTATCTTAGAAAAAAAGTTGGGGAGTACATGAATAGAGCAGAGACAATAAAAAAGTTAGTTCTGCAACAAAAGGAGGCTGGCCAGTTTCATGAGCAGGTGCACATAGAGAATAATTCTACAGGGCACAGTTATAAAACTTTGTTCGGTAGATTTTTAGATGAAGAAGTACAATATGTTTCAGTTGAAGACCCTTATATTAGAAGCTTTCATCAGGTGAGTCATAACTTTTATTTAAATTGTATTGTTACATTTTTTTTTGCCATTTATAGACCGACAGTATAGCCTCTTTATTAATATAATATTATTATTTGCTAGAATTAATTTTATATTTAAATACAGGGTGTCTCTGACATCGATGCACAAACAAATACCATGGATCCAGTACATGATTCTGGACCCCCCAGTGGTGGAATTGTTTGTCGGTTTTTTCCTAATTATTCAAAAAAAATCTGTTCTTTTTAAATTTAAACTGTGTAAAATCATTATTCTGACCAAACCTGATGATATTTTAGAGATAAAACAAAAAAAAAATTTGATTTTAAAATTAACTGGTTAAAAAGTCATTGGGGTAGATAAAATCGATAAATGTCATCAATCCTGATGACATTTCATTCATTTTTTTCACAAAATTTTTTAAAATAAATAAAAAACGATGTCAGAGACACCCTGTATAATGCTTTGCTTATTTTTCAGTGTCAAAATTTTCTAAGGCTTTGTGAACTCTTAGTTCGATCATGTCCAAATCTTCAGCAAATAGAGTTGATCACATCCAAAGATGGAAAATCAGAAGGAGATCAACGGGAATGGTTTACAAACTTGAGTAATGACTTGGCAAATTATAGGATACAGCTGATTGTGAAGTTCTCTGATACTTTACACGATAGACAGATTACGTAAGTATCTAGTGATCTTTAACTTTTGAATAATCACTATTTACCTTATTAATTATAATAATGTGGTAAATAAATTTGGTACATACCTAGTACTAATTATTCTATCCTTTAGCACAATGTTGAAATTTGGCTTAAATGGAATATAAGCAATAATTCATTTTAAAATGACATTTACACTAGTAGTAAGCTAGTTGATTCACAAAGTCAAACATGTAATGGCCTTTTTAGGCCATAGAATGTTTGGGGTCCTTAGGTCTTTTTTTAGGAAGAACATTATCAAAAACTTCCACTAATCTGGGTAGATTGAGAGGGTGTGTGAGACTTACTAACTAAAAGCAGAAAAACTTGAGGTTGGAGGAAACTTGGAGTTTGTGTTCAATAAAGAATATGCCAGTCTACTCCATGTATTACAGAAATCAGAAATCTTTATTTCAAATAAAACATTTACAGGCATTTTTGAATCGCCAGAATGTTGGTCAGTAAAAAAAGTTAAAATACGATCATTTTAACTGTAAGGCTGGCTCAAAGCTACAAAAAAAAGGCTAAAAAACAACTGCAACTGCATCTCTCTACTAAACGCTGACCTTCTGGCTATTGCTGATTGGTCGAGCAGATTTGGGGTTACTGTCAATGTCAGTAAATGCCAGGCTATCCTCATTGGCAGTCCTTACTTTTTACGGAGTTTGGACACTAGCCGACTACCGCAGCTTATTTTCGGCAATACAGTCATCCCTCTCTCACCTCACGTTAAAGATCTAGGTTTATATATTGACGATAGGTTAAGCTGGAATAAGCAGATTGCACAGGTTAGCCAGAGAGTCACCTTCACGCTGCGGTCTCTCTATAGATTCAAAAATTTCCTCCCGTCGAGCACTAAAACTACTTTGGTCCAGTCGCTTGTGTTACCTATAATTGACTATGCTGATGTTTGTTATTCTGATCTTTCCCAAGAACTTCTAAACAAATTGGATCGACTTCTCAATAACTGCATTCGTTTTATATTCGGGCTTCGTAAATATGACCACATTTCTTCCTTCCGTTCTCAGCTTAAATGGCTGCCTATCCGTCACAGGAGATCCCTCAGATCCCTCTGCATGCTCTTCACCGTAATGAACGATCCTTGTGCTCCTGATTATTTAAAACAATATTTTAAAGTGTTGGGCAGTTCTCATAATCTTAACCTTCGTGCATCCAAAAACATGCTTCTTCAGATTCCTTCTCACCGTACTGGCTTTATGTCCAATTCTTACGCTGTTTCCACCATAAAACTCTGGAATTTACTTCCCCTTGACATCAAAAAAGCCGAAAGCAAATTTTCCTTCAAACGTAAAATTCGGAACTACTACTTGAAGTCCTCTCAACCTTAGTTTGTTCTTCGTCAGAATTGTTATTAAGTTCTCTTTAAGATTTGATATTTTTCATAGTATTTATTAGTTTATTATTTTAGCATATTTATGTATTTTATTATATATTATATATAAATAACTTATTTTTTTTTCCCGTTTTCATTAATTGTTATTTGTTTATTGTGCAAACCTACCACAGTGATCTCTTTTTTAACCCAAAGGTTGACTGGGAGAGAATGCCTTGTTGCATTAAGTCCGCCTATGTACCACTACTGTACATGAAGTTTAAATAAATAAATAAATAAATAAATAAATAAATAAAAAGGAAAGACATTTTGACCTTAAATTAATATGGTCCACTGAAGGGGAGATGCCTTTACTGAAAGACACACTCAAATCAACATCTCACAACACACCTGCTTATAGCAAAAGCTGATTGCAGACAAAGAAAAATAAATACGATTATAATTGTAAACATAATTCGCTCTTGTCCATTTCAGGCTAAGTTCTGGCTGGATAATTAAAATAGGAAGAGGATTAGACTACTTTAAGGCTCCAGAGAACAAATTCTGTCTAGGTGTCTATGATATGGATCTTAGACACTGTCACGAGACTACAGTGGACATAGTCCACTCTAAAAATGTCAAACAATCTTATGGATGATATTATGCATATTTTTATATTGATAATGGACTGCTGACGCTTTCTTAGTTTAAGAGAGAATAAATAAATCATTAATGTTTTTATAATCTTTGTTTTATTGCCTATTGGTATCATAGTCATCTACAAATGAATTGAGTAGTTCTAGGTACTATGAATGACTAATTTGATTGTAAATTCATAATCTGAGTCACCAATAGGTTATGCACATTATTATTATTATTGCATATAAGCTTTAAGTCATGGGGACAGACTACTTCAGTGATAATAAGGATAATGTTTCTATAACTATAGGGACTTCCCATATTTATAAATGGAAATTCCATTACATAGACAATATCAATCCTTTTTTTCGTCAAACTCATTAGGTAGGGATGTGAGATAATTATTATTGAAAAAATCGACTATTTCCTCTTTATTAATAGATTTTTCTAATCGTATTAAATAGTAGAGGTCAGTGGATTTTTTGGGTAACCGTTAATTTATTTGTCTTCGATCGCGCAGTGACACACCGAGCATGCCAGCATGCCCACACCATTGACCTTCTGATGAGGTCCATTGTGAGCGACTACGTTTTCAGAGTAATATTTCACCACTGGCAACACGGAGTATGTCGGACGAGAAAAGACCGCGCAGCTTCGGACCCACTTAAGTGAACCATCGGTCCTAGGTAAACGTAATCGGAATTAATTGGCCCTTTAAATGTATATGGTCCATGGCGGCGTGTTTGTGTGTTCCTTAAATCAACATCACAGAAATAAAACCACAAATGAAATCGATAATATACTTTATTATAAACAGTAACAGTGGCAGGCGCCGCATATCGTTATTTCTTTACAAACTTTACGTAGGTACAGGTCGCGCGATGAATCAAGATCGCTCGGTGAAAGTAGTGGGGGCAATCGGCGCATGTGTACAATTGCGCACAGAAATTCTTAGTATGTTAGGATTTTATTTCTAATTTCTTATGTTTGAACCTTAGTAACATAACTTATAATAACACTTGTTTTTGATTGTAATTTATCTTGTAAGTAGGTAAATTAAAAAAATTAAAAATTTTAAATTAAAACATAAAATTAAAAAAAATAATTTCGTTAGTTTCTTTCTTTAACGTAATAATTCACGTCGTAAACCATTTTTCTGGCTAGCCGTTTTAAAACTTTATTTTTAACCATTTTTTTTTAACATTACGTATTACTATTACGATAACACAAGCTGTACGCAACAGTACCCAAGTACAACAGTATCCAATGAGAGGCGAGAACGCAACGCGGGAATTGAAGAGCGACTCTATCTACCAATGACGTGTCGCCGACGGCGCACACCCGCCCGTACGTCGCCAAATAGACCGTAGAATTGAATACTGCGCATGCCCCTTCCACTTTTGCCGAGCGATCTTGATTCATCGCGCGACCTGTATATAGCACAATAGTTTACAATAACATAAGGTGGTATCAATGCATAATACTTTAGTGTTGTCATTAGTGTTATGAAGATGTACAGTACAAAATGAATCTATAGGAATACAAAACAATAGGTTTTTAGGCCTTTTGAACTCCAGAAAAATAAAGTTAGGAGCTAAATATCCAAAGATTAAGGATTTTTTCAAAGACGTCATCCATATCAAGGAAAGAGTCGATTTCATCATCATAATCATCATCACTTCAGCCAAAAGACGTCCACTGTTGGACATAGGCCTCCCCCAAGTGTCCGAGCAACCAGCAGGCTCTCTCCAAATTAATTTCAATTTCAATCTAAAGTCAATCCGATTGCAATGCCAATTTTGACGTTACGTGATTTGGTACTCTTGAAAACAATATTGTCAACATATATTTTACATACGATTTCACTTAGTTCTCAAAATGGTCACGCAATTTTGAAACAATTTGGCGCTAGCATTGAATTCAAGGGTACGAAACGTCACAATCTCAATGTCGACCGATCGGAATTGAACTCAAGAGTAAGCCTGCAGTCCTGTGCGTGTCGCATCCATCGGATTCCCTCGATCCTCACTGGGTCATCGGTCCACCTTGGGGGAGGCCTTCCAACGCTGCTATGTCACTTCCAGCTAAGTCGGTAATCTTAGTCGATTGAAGAGTCGATTTGATAAACCGTTTTCAGTCAGAAAATGAGTACCTTGGTGTGGACAGAGCCTTAATTATTTAATATTCCCTTTTGTTCTGTACTACAGGATACATTATGAAAGTAATGTTGTTAAATATAGAATACAAACTAAAGCTAAGTTAACACGAATTATTAAAGACTAGTAAAAGTAATTTCACGATAGTATGGCCTCAGGACTAAACTATTCAGGATAAATTGTAAAACGATTAATTAGATATTATGCTATTTACAAAGCAATAATGTACTTAAAATTTTATATACAGCAACCTTTTATATTAAGTAGAATGTATGGCAATCTCGTATAAAACCACATATAATTTATTTCTTGCCAAATAGGTACTTGTAATCCGTTATGAATAAATGCCTTAATAATAAATATTTCATTAGTTAATTTTATTAAGATTTTAATCGATTTCAAGTTGAAAGAAAATCGTTTACTTAAATAAATCGATTATCTCCAAGTAAATGAAAAACTGTTGTCTACATATAAGTAGTCATAATTATGTCACATTAAATAATTTTCTTAAATTCAGTCTCAGGAGAACTATATTCGAGTCATATAACCAAGTAGTAATTACTACAATATTCTAGACACAAGGATTGGAATGATTACTTAAGTAGGTAAACATCGAAAGAAATCATTGCCATTGGACAGTCATATTTACATCTTTTCAGTCTTGTTCGATATATCAATCGATAAAATCGGAACAAGGTTCGGGAAACTACTCGATCATTTTATTGACACAATCGAACAATACAATCGACTAAAACTAATCGATACCTAGACATAACTTTCCTTCTTAGCTGAGAACAGCATAAGCGATTCCATGAGATGAGGTCTGATCATATCGTTGATATCCTTTTCATCATCGAAAGCTTCCGGTATGTTCTTGTAGATGGTCCTCAAAGCTTTCAGGCAGTGGATGAGGGTCTGGTCGGGGTTGGTGTCGAGAGGGGGGCGCGTTCGCTGCAGCCTTACCAGCTTGGTAAGGAGGGGAACGCCCTCTAGTTGCACGATCTGGTGGGAGACGTCTGGCATCACTGAGAGTCTGTGGATGAAAACAGGTCGTTAGTGATTTGTTTACAGAGCCTCTAAAAGTTTATTTGTAAGTAGGTATCAAGTACAAGTAGGAAAGCCCATTTTGAATCAGCATTCATTAATTGAGCTTTTCTTGTGGGGTGGGTCAAATAACATCTCTTTCTCTGGGTGGGGCGCGAAGGTGTGTTCAACTTTTATTGACTAAAACCCAGACTAGAAGTCGACACCCACTTAATTGGGCAAAATGTAGGCTGATGACTGATGATGTAGGCTTACCTAGCAATAGCCTCCGCGGCATGGCAGTGCAGGCGCGCCTGCGCACGCAGCTCGGCGGTGCGCGCGCAGGCGGCGGGCGTGCTGCGCGCGAAGCACACCAGCGCCACGCTGGCCGCGCTGATAGACGACAGCAGCAGCATGCAGCGAGGGATGCGCGACAGGGATGCCAGGAGAGACGCTGTTTGTTCCTGGAATGTGAACTGGGATTAGACGTGCTCTAAGGAGAACCTGTTTTGAAAATGATTATTTTGACTATAAGGTCGACTTTTTAATTCTTTGTGTGTAACATTTATTAGCCAACTAAATTAATCGACGGAATCTGCAAATATTTGACGAATTTTCAAAATTATTACAACCTAAGATGAGTTGGATTCCATCATAAAACGGTTTCATTGGCCAGTACTTAACGGATGAAAATTATCAACGACGAGCGGGTACACTAGCTTCTGACGTTTAATAAGTGCCCATGTAGGCCTATGTGAAATAAAATATTTTGACTTAAGGGCCAAGCGCCCGAAAAGTGCCATAAAACAGTGATTTTCTGAGGCCTACTCCTCCGTAACGGCTAGGTCAATTGGTTTGAAAAAAAAAATATGTTTATTATAGATTCATGAATAATAATATCAACATTTGATTTTTTCGTGCAATTAATACTTTTGACAAAAAAAAAATTATTTAGCAATTTCGCAACTTTTCGCAACTTTTCCCTACTCCTTCGAAACGGCTTGGACCTTTAGAAACATTTTTACACATAAAAATTGGTGGTTAAATATTCTTCAAAGTGAACATTGCATATGTAAATCAATCAATATCTCGCAGAGAAAATGGATTTAAAGCGCTTTCCGGGCGCTGCTGGCCGCAAATAAATGCACAGATTTGCGTACTGTCGCCTAGGCGAGTGCGAGAGTTGCGTTCACATAATTTCGGCCAGATGGTTCAAGGGACTATACGCCTTAAAGTGATGTTCTGCTTTTTTTGGTAAACTTAAACTAGCAGAAAGTTAGTCACTGAAATCTAATGCCGTTTTGTCATGGTAAGCTATTTGTAGCTTACCATGACAAAACGGCATAGTCCAACTCACTTGTAAAAACACGGAGATATTCGGCCCCCTTCGTTTGACAGCCTCCAACAGCCTCTCCACCGTCCTGTGCTTAGTGATGACGTCAACGATGTCCGAGCTGGTGGTGACGTCATCTTCCTTCTTCACTAACTCCAACTCTCGCACTAAGTTGACGAGACACGCCGTACAAAGTAGGAGGAGTTGGCAGCAGTCGGTGCGGGACAGAATACCTGGGAAATAAATGAATTTATTATTGTGATCAAACATAGTGCCGGATCGGCTAAGTAGCAATAATAACAATAACAAATACGACCTAAGTATTAACACAACTCAAGATACCAGTTTTTTTTAGATGGGAAATCATAAAATTACTTCTGCTCTAGGGCGAAGCGGGAAAGTGTGTTGCTTACTGACTAAAACCCACTCCTGTGTTCTTTCTTTGCCTTGGTTCCAGGGCCTCTTCGCACAAACTATGGTCCCAGTAGGCTTCGATCCTGCTGGGTCACTACGGTTTTGCTGACATCTCCTTGAGGCGCGCGTAAATTCAAGATACCAGTGTCATATGAATTCTAACCACTTTCGAATCCTTACTTCCTTACTAATATTATAAAAGCGAAAGTGAGTTTATTTGTTTGTTACGTCTTCACGCCTAAATGGCAAAACCGATTTTGATGAATTTTGGTAGAGAGATAGTTGAGACCCTGGAGACGGCCATAGACTATTTTTTTTTTAAGTTAGAAGAGGGGGAGAAAAAGGCGGGCGAAGCCGCGGGTAAAATAATGTAAAATAAAATGGCAGCAACTGCCTATGGACCTATAATATAATATAACTAAGGGCCCCTAGTCAGTTTGAAAAATTGTTTTAATTTGTTATTATTTAAAAATATGCCTCAAGCCCCCTTGGTAGAATTTGCTACAGGCAACAAAATGGCTAACAGCCAGTTTTTTCATCAACAACTAAAACTATCAGTAAAAGTATTAACTTTTACTTGACTATTACTGATATTATAGCAAATGTGTTTCTTCATCCAAGTAACAGCTAAACTAAAAGTCAATAGAGTTACCATAACACAAACGGCATAATTACCCCAAAAAAACGTGGGGAGCTTTTTTTACGCATGACAAACATCGCAATATCCACTGTCAAGTAGTGTCAAAAAGTCGAATGTCAGTTGATTCTGTTTATACGAACGCCAACGAACGAATTTTTTTAGAATTGAATTGATTGATAACATAAGTAAGGCGATTAACACACGGCACCGCGCACCGCCGCGGAGGGCGGTGGCGGTGAAGCGGATTTCTTAGCGGTGCTCCGCGCGGTTAGGCGGTTTATGCGCCCAACCGCGCGGATGGATTTAACGCAATTTTGACCAGTTTTATCACAGCCACTGGCGAAAATGGACTCTGAAGTGGTGGCAGCATCTGGCTTTTATGGCGTAGAAAGAAAAAAGTAAGAAGTTATTGAGTTCATCCATTTTTACGTAGCAGAACTCTAAATGGGACTTTCATGTTATCCTACAAAAGTTTGAGAAAACACGAAAATATTTTTTTTGAACTATACACGAATGTCCACTTCTTCATTTGATTATTTGTTAGCAAAGATAAATTGCAACACGTCCTGCATCCACAAAAATCCGCGCGGTTTTGCGGTGCCCCGTGTGTAAGCGCGCTCCACCGCGCGGAAATCAGCGCGGAGGAGCGGTGGTTGCGAGAGCACCGCTCGACCGTGGCTCGACCGCGCGGTCGGGCAGTGTACGTGTGTAAGGTATCAACGGATTTCTAAGTGACCATTGTAACATGAGATCCGCTTCACCGCCAACCGCGGCGGTGCGCGGTGCCGTGTGTTAATCACCTAAATGATTTAAAAAAATTAATGCTATTAGTTGTTGTTATTGCTATTAACAATTGTTATTGGATTTTTTTTTTAAACCGTTATTTTTATACGAGTAGTTACACAAGCGCTAAAGTTCGCAGAGCCAACTTCACACTCGCCAAGATAGAACGGCCGTACTGTACATTAGTTAATTTAACGTAGTCTTATTAAATACAAACTGAAAATAAACTTAATTTTCTGTGGTTGGCGTCAGTTTATCTTGTAACAACAGGCTGAGGTATGTAACTGTTTCCTTTGAAATTCTGTATCGGAACAGAAAATCAGCGTCGTCCCATACGAAATGATCTTTGCGAACATTAAACTTTTTACGTCTACGCGTTAAATAACTAACGATAAGTTCATCGTCTGATGATCTTGAACTTTCACCGGACGAAGTTCGTGAAGACATATTAGTGAAACCTAAATAACCTACAACTTTGTCAAAATGACAGTGACTTTAGCTTTAACAGCCCCCTAATGAGTAGTAAAAGTTAAAGGCAAAAGTAACAGTTAAATCAACAGTTAAAATTTTGAAGAAACGAATTTGACCGTTACTTTTACTTTATGACGTTATTTTGGCTGTTACTTTAGATGAAAAAACTGGCTGTAAGTAATCAAATAATTTCTTTCATGTCAGAAAAAGAGACCTAAATCTCGGAGGATCTGAGATTAATATAATTTACTCAAGCTTTTTTCAATTCTGTATAGGTGTTCTTTTTAATGTACAGGCACGAAGCACGTATGAAATAAAAAAGGCGTAATAATACAGATCACAATAAACAAAGTTTTTACAAGTGCCATAGTTTTTATTGGTGTTTGTATGGTTATTGAAGTAGAAAATGGATTTGTTTTTAGAGCAAGTTCTTATTGGATGAATTTGAAATTGTTTTTTTTAATAATTGGGTTTTTTAAAAAACTAATCATCGGTATCCAATAACCATTATTTTAACAAAATCTTCATAAAGTAGTGTTTTTTTACAACAATAGATGGCGCTAGCTGACTTTGATTCTAGGATATTCAATTTTTTTGGCCGACTACAAAAAAGGGGGAGATTCTTAATTTTGTTGTATTTTTTTGTTTGTTTTTAGTTTAGACTTACCGGTAATATTATCAACAATAGTGTTCAGGTACAGATGCAGCTGCGTCAGGTCATAGTGCCCTCTCAGCCAAGGCGCTGTGATCTGAGTGAGCACGGTGATGGCCTCTCGCATCTGTGGTTCTGGGTTCGACCGGTCTGACAGAATGTCTGATATGATCTCGATTCCACCTCCCTAGAGAGAAAAAGTATATTGATAAACTTGGGCCCTATAAAAGCTAAAAACAAAGATTTCTTTATTTTTACGTGGGAAATCATCAAATGACTTCTTACGCTCTAGCTGGAGTGAGAGGGAGTGTCAGACTTATACTGATTAAAACCCACAGTGTTCCACCACCTGCTCGATAATGTCCTTTTATATGTCCCCCATTACGCAAGTCATTCGAGATAATGCAGAATAATGCAGATGGGCGATCCGGAATAATGAGATTTGAATTTGGAACATCAAAAATCGTCAACATAAAATATGATTTAAAATGTACATGTATCGAACAACTGACAAGTTTATTCGAATTCAAACTGGCCACCAACAAAAAACAAAGGGAATATAATTAAGTGGCATACTGACGAGTTTCTAAAAAAAATAGTAATGAAATAGAAAATTAAAACTAGTGATTTTTTTTTGTTTCCAATCTCGAAACATGTTGAGTGATAGTTAAGATTAACTTGTAATGTAAATGATAAATTGTCTTTTAATTATCTCACAGATGGTGTAAAAAGTAGAGTATCCAACACGTGGATAAAGCTGTCTTTGTCTTGGGCGGCTTGAATTCCTCACTTCACTCGGGTTTCTTTATAAACTCCCTCGCGATGCTCGGGAGTTAATTATACATATAAATTCCTCACTTCAACAGCAACCTTCGTTTCGTTCGGAATTCAACATTTGGCAGGCCCGCCCGCGAGTTAAAGACACTGCTTAATCCTCTTTAAACATCAAAATACTCGTATTTTTCAGTATACACACACATGATATGTTTGAGATGTATTCAATTATCTCAGAAGCTGATAGTGTAAGAAAGAATGCTTTTATCAAGATCCTTCCCCACAGATTAAACTGGATAAGAACTGCTTCTAACCATTTTTTATCCGTCTTGCCGAAGTAGGCGAAGTATGTATACAGGGTTATTTGTAAAACAACAGCAACCTCTCAGGACTGTTACTAATGTCATAAACAACAACTTTTGTTCTATGACTTTTAACAAAATATCATATTTTAGTTCATCAGATTTTCATACAAAAATAAATATATTTAAATTGAACGTTCTAAATACTAAGACTTCTTTAAAATCGAAACAAGCGATAGTACAATAGCGGAGGGGAGCGGGATCGGATCGCGGGTGTGCTTGATGCGCTTGCGCCGCGTCATACAGACCCTTTTCTATACCCACCTAGGGTATAGCAAAATACAGATTTGAAATGTGTTAGATATAACAACGACATTTTAAAAGTTTGTTTTTGGTAAATGAATTATGTTTTGAAAAAGTCACAGAACAAAAATTGTTGTGATGTTAGTAATACAGTCCTGCAAGGTTGTTAGTGTTATACAAATAACCCTGTATAGATTCGAGTAGACCGTGAAGCCGTTTTGCCCCAGGATCATTGGTCACCTAGCTACGTCACTGCTTCTTCATGCTTGAAGGGCGTAAAGGAATTGGGCGTAATTTGGCAGAGGGGTAGACCATATCCTTGAATAGCACACAGGATATTTTGTATCCTGAGTTTATGTTAATTCGGGGCAATTTTCTACTTTCACGAAGCCGCTGACAGCTGCTAGTCTAGTAAATTAAATTAAATTCTGCTCACCTCTTCAAACTGTTTCACCGCATCGCCAGTAACGCAGACCGTCGCAAGCGCTCGCAGGGACAGCGCCTTTATAGAGCTCTTATTCGACTCAATAATCGCCGTCAACAAGGCTCTAGGCACCGCACAGTCGACAAACGGCAGCTCAGTGATGTTCTTCATAATCTTCGTACACTTGTCGTGTAAGGTACTCTCTGTAGTGCCACTTAGCATGGCCAAGTGGCCTATTGATGTGAGAGTGCTTTTGAGGATCATGTCTGATGGTGGTTCTTCGATTATTGATACTAGAGTCTGTGGGAAAAGAAATTGGAGTGTTTAAAGATTGGTGCTTAGCAAATTCGATGTTTATGAGAGGCTGTATAATATCTGGTCGTTGATAAATTTAACACAAAGTACGGAAGCGACTTTAAAGATACAACTATACTTCGCACACATGTCGATTTGGATGCGTCTGTCTCCATACATTTTATATGGAAACAAGACTTGTAAAGCTACACTTGATCCACGCCACGCGTCGTCGTTCTACGTACAAATCAGGCGTGTTTCACGAGTGCGTCAGTCTTGTGTAGAGATGTGCCGTTACCAGCAATATGGGAATATTTCTGGCAATATTGCCACCAATATCCATACTTCGGGCAATATTCCCACCAATATTCCCACTTCACGGCAATATTGCCAGCAACGGCACATCTCTAGTATTATGTAGTTCTAGCTTAAGGCCCAAGCGCCCGAAAAGTGTCATAAAACAGTGACTTTCTGAAGCCTACTCCTCGGTAACGGCCAAGTTAATAGGTTTGAAAAAATATATGTTTAGTATAGATTCATGAACAACATTATCAACATTTGATTTTTTCGTGCTATTAATACTTTTGTCCAAAAAAAAATTTAGCAATTTCGCAACTTTTCGCAACCTTTCCCTACTCCTTCGAAACGGCTTGGATCTTTAAAAACATTTTTACACATAAAAATTGGTGGTTAAATATTCTTCAAAGTGAGCATTGCATATGTAAATCAATCAAATATTTCGCAAAGAAAATGGATTTAAAATTCAGCCGCGCGCTTTCCGGGCGCTGTTGGCCGCAAATAAATGCACAGATTTGCGTACTGCCGCCTAGGCGGGTGCGAGAGGTGCGTCCACATAATTTTGGCCAGATGGTTCAAGGGACTATAAGCCTTAAGCATTTTTTTCCTAATTGTTTTTCAAGGTGTTTAGTGCCTACCTTCATCTGCTGAACAAGCACAGCCTTAGTTGTCTCCAAGAATATCTCGATCAACGTATCCAAATGCTTCAACACCAGACTCCATTCAGGGTTGCTCTCATTCAATTCCACCTTCACATCGTCTCCTACATCTATCAGCTTCTGTAAGTACAACTGTAGAGACTTCTTTATCTTGTCCCATCTTTCTGGAGTTTCTCCCGGTGGCTTAGTGTTTAAAGTGATGCTGTGAGCTAGCACGAACTCGTTGATATTTGCTATTAGCAAACAGATCTGTTCCTCACTCGATTTCCTATCTTCAATTTGCCTGTAAAATGAAAGTAATTTTGCATAATCACGAATGTATATGCTAAGTTGGTAATTGTGAAAAGTACACGTTTCCGCTGTTGGTTTGGATAGTACCTACTAGAGCAATGAAAAAAACATGATTACTGTTTTTTTTCTGTACAGAGAAAGTTGCAACAGGAAACAGTCGGTTGTTATCGATGTATTGATTAGATCTTCAGAATCGATAATGTATTCGATTAATTGAATTATCTTTCTTGTGACTGGATCTTTAAGTCCTTCAGTCCGCTCTGCAGAGCCTGCATGGAGGAGGACGAGACAGCAGCTCACCTGCTTCTAAGCTGCCCTGTGGTCGCTGGATACAGGGCTAAGTACTTCGGTAACCCAGGTAACCTTCGTGAAATGGTTAGCGACACCAAGGCGCTGCTGGCCTTTCTTGAGGAGCTGGGGTGGATCGAGTGACTCATTTGTCCCACCCGTACGCAAAATACGCGCTTTAGTCGTGGAGTTGCGGACAACAGCCCGTTGTACCTAACCTAACCTAACCTGGATCTTCAAGAATAATGGCGGTTTGACAGATCTTATCGAATTTATTAGACTATCTGCTTTTCATCCCTACAATCTACAAAAAACAGCCCCTTTAGGCCAGTCCAGTCCCTTTAAAGGTATGTAGGACAGAGTACAAAGTTCCACATACAGTTAAAAAGTGAGGATCCACTGACCAGACGGATGTTCTGTCTGATCTGGGCAACTGCATGTATATGTTCAAATCGCGCGAAGAACTCTAATTGCGCGCTGCAGGATTTTGAGATTTAGTTTATATGTGGCGCCATAGATGTCGCTACAACCCTTTTATAATTACACAACCGACGAAGTTCGGAGATATTTCTATGATCCTTACCTCAAAACATCACTATACTGGTGCACAATGATTTGCCCATGAGTCTGCACCTTCTTAATGTTCCCTGTAATAGTTGCCGAGCTAGCTGAGACCATTGCCTTCATCTCAGCTCCTAGCGGCTTGCTCTGAAGCGTGGTCATGCACTCGTTCTCACATGAGCCGACCAGGTCGCACAGCCAGTACTGGACGGGTTCTGGCTTCCTTTCACATATCCTTTCTAGACACGTCTGGTCTATTGAACGTTCCCGATATAGGATCTCGTTTTGATTGTTTAATACTACCCTGGAATATGATTCGCTGTTGAGAAATGATGAAAGAGTGTGTTAGTAAGGTGATAATGAAGTTTAGAATGAAGTTTAAAGGTATACACTTTCCAGTTTACCTGTAAAACTCAACTGCACAAACTCACCTGTCAGGTATATTCTAGCGTGTGTGGCTATCTTTAGATCAGAATCTTATGAGAAAACCATGCAAACAGATAAAGAATTTCTTAGGCTAATAATAATATTTCGCTCACCTAGCAAGATATATCTAAAAGTTTTGAGTTTATTTTACATTTTATTTTAAAAATTGTGATGTTGGTATGGATTATAATAGATATTGAAGAATATAAAATACATAATTAATAAAATATATATGTAGGTATATATTATATTAAATATATATGTATGTCTATTATAGTTATATATATACATTTGCACTCTTATTTTTCTTAATAATCCATTTTTTGTTGTTTTTATTTTTTTTGTGCACCTGCCATGTTTTTCTCTTCACCACCCTAGGTTGACTGGTAGAGAATGCCTAAGGCATTAAGTCCGCCTTTATACCTGTGCGTTGCATAAAGTTCTAATAAATAAATAAATAAATAAATAATTATATAAAACTCAATTTCGCATTTATATGTGCCGATATTTTAATAGGTGAGCGATTTCATTTTCTTAAATTTTCGTATTTTTTATGTTTATTATTTACTAGTGGCCCGTCCCGGCTTCGCACGGGCAATAAATATAGCCTATGTTACTCAGGGTGAATGTAGCTTTCCAATGGTGAAAGATTTTTTGAAATCGGACAGTAGTTTTTGAGTTTATTCATTACAAACATACACACAAAAATACAAATTTTCCCTCTTTATAATATTAGTGAAGATTAGTTTTTCATCTACTTAACTTGACTTTTTTTACACAGGATCACCTCGTAAGTATATTATTATTAAGTATATCTATTATTAAAATTATTGTAAAAAAAAGGCGTGTGGCACTCGGGGACTGCCGCGGTAAAGCTATTGCATAGCATTTTTATCAACTTATGCAATTATAATTATTTATTTATTTTATTTATGCAGTATTTTTTTCCTTTGTTTTTTTTTCTTTGATATTAATTGAAGTTACACTTTCACACATTGAATTGAATTTTGATTGATTGTTCACTCATTTGTTTTCTTATCGGTCACCACGCTCAAAAAACAAATGAGTGGGGGGTGTTAGGTTATTTCCGTTACGGAATTTCTGGATTCGGTCTCCACGCTCAAGGCCCGCGATAGAAGCTATGCAATAGCTTAAAAGTCGTTGGTGTTCCTATGCAAATAAATAAATAAAAATCCCGACAATTTGGTACTGATTTTCAGTTTTACTAGTTGTTTGGTTCCTTTCAGTGCAATGGGTACAATTAATAGCACTTTAATTGTTTCCATCGCAATAAAACCATTGATGGGTTTTGTTAAGAATAGGTACCACGCAATAAGGATGTTATCCACTTAGCGACCAAAGACAAAAGGCTTTTAGTGGTTGACCTTTTAAAATTAGTTGACATTGGATAAATGGATATTGAATGTAATGTAATTGTTGTAATGTGGCCAATTATTATGAGAACAAAGGGAGCTTATTCGGTTTCTTGCATGTTCAAAGAGAGAAGGGATATTCATTTTTTTTATGTAGGTTATCATGAAATTACTTCTCCCGCTCTGGGTGGAGCAAGAGGTAGTGTTAGACTTTTACTGACTAGTTCCTTTAGTTGCTCTTTGCAAGTTGCGAGGGCCGTGGTAACTCTTTCGAATAATCCGCAGCCCCAGCAGAGTACTGTGTCACTATTGTAACTATATTACGAGTACTATCGATTTTATATTGTTTATAAAACCCTGTTTAAATTAAAGTCCGGCAAATCTAAGAAGTACCGTTTGACAGTTCTACACGTAGTACATTTTAATTTGTTAATTAAAAATTGTATATGTTGATACAACAAAATGTTTATGTTATAAACATATACATGTTTATAACATAAACGTAGCTTCATAATTCAATGGTTTGACGGGAAAAGTAATAGAAATAGTGTGAGTTACGCCTATACAAAGCTATTTTTATTAACGTCAAACGGTACTTCTTAGATTTGTTGTGCTATAACAAGTGTGGGCACTTACCCACTGTTAAAGTTCTCGAACAGATTGCCCCTCCGAATATTTTTCCGTTCACTGACAGGTATGTCCAGAAACTCATGCGGAGCCAGCATCTTCGGCGTGGACGTGCAGGCCGGGTTCAGCTGGACATCCACAAAGTCCAGCTCTCCTTTTAACTTCTCCCTCTTAGAATCATGTGTCAGATTTTTCGTATTAGAATCAGTTTCATAAGGAATCCTCTGTTTATCTTGGAATTGAGGAGGAGGAGTGAGTCGTCCATTTCTGAGGTAGTCTTCTTCAGGCTGGTCTTTAGATTGCATGTTTAAATCGGCCTCTGTACCGATTAACCTCTCGTTATAATGCGGTATCAGCATTTCTTCTGGATGTGCTACTAGTACCCATGAATCCTGCTCTTTGGTTCGAGGTAGACCGAGAGATGGTACCCGACTACCAGCTACATGTCCACCAGCCAGATTATCCACAACAGCAGGCTTCTCTTTCTTAGGAAATATTCTGAATATATCTTTCGTTCTATCTCCTTTGCTAGCCATCCGTTGTTTAGCTTTGGGTCCTGGTTTTTTGGTCGGTTTTAAGTGAAGACTGTCCATTATGTTCTTACCAAGGATGGCTTTGGCGGGTTTATGCATTTGCTCGTTTTCATAGGACGTGTCAATAGGTGGTAAAGCTTCTTCATCAATATATCCTAACGAATGATAGCCGTCTTGAATATCTAGTATCTGCTGGTCTAACCTCTGCGCTTCGAAGTTCAGAGATTTGTTTAGCCTGTTTCTTTGGAACTTAGGAGTTATGGTTATAGGAACAGCATCCTCATTTGATAGACTTCGCATATATTCTGGTTTTCTGTCCACTTTTACCGTAGGCGTCCTCTCAGCCGGTATGTAGGATATGTTGGAGATCGGCGTCCGCACTCTTGGCTGATTATTGACCGCTATTTGGTTATTATCTTCCAACTTCAAATATTCTAAACTCTCATCTGATTTGTTCTTACTAGTTTCCAAATCCTTTACTTTGGCTACTTTAATGACTTTGGTGCTATCACTATCTGTACTCGATATGAACGACTTCTTCGCTGGATACTTTTTTGAGGGACTTATAACATTAATGTTTTTAACAGGTACATCTTTGGTATCTTTTTGTATTGCACTTTTGTTTGTTATGTTATTTTCTTTGTTACTTACGTTACTCGGAGGTGTAACCTTCATGTCTATTTTGTTTTCGATTTTAGCCTTAGGTTTACTGTTTAAATTATTATTCAAAATATTTTTCGAATTCTCTTTATTTGCTTTATCGTTGTTTATATTTTTCGGGGTAGGATATTTCTGTTCGATTTTATTTACATTTTCTGTGTCTTTATCTTTTAACAGGTCCATGTGTGCTTCGTCTGGATGTACTTCACAATACTTCTGCAGATCGTATGGCGTCTGTATGACACTGCTGCTGCGGAGCCGCGGCTTCGGCGTCGGCATGCCCACGCTGACGTTGTCAGGTAAAGTCGCATTGTTAGCAACATTACTTTGCGACGTGTTTTTAAAACCAGCGGCTTGTTTCACAGTTATATCTTGATTGTTGTTGGAATCACTGCTACTTGTCGATTTATTGTTGTCTGTATTTCCTGGAGACTGATAATACTGTGAGGGAGGCGGAGAACTGTCTGAATCTGAGAATCCGGAATCTTGGCTCTTGTGGCTGCCGGGGCTACCGTGACGAAGAGGCCACTGATTCATCTGCACGGGTTGCACGATTCCGTCGGCGCTATTGTTCTGCGACTCGTCGGGTTGATTGGCTATCCAGTGAGGTAGCTGGGGCTCCCACTCGGGATCGTCTCGCGCGCGATTGTTTCGGTTCCAGTCGGGCTGCGCCACCGGACTTCCTACGTTGGGCGGTGAATCACCCCACCATACTTTGCTGCGCGTTCGTTGAAAATTGGACATCCTGAAAAAGGAAAAAATCAATGAGTCGTGGGAACAGTGTGTCTAAGGTGTTGGGTTTAATAACGGGTGTAAGTAACGTAATGTGGTGGTCCATTACGAGGATCCATCAGAGCCCGGAGGCCGTGGAGCGTGACGCCCACCGCCTTCGAGGCCAAATTATCTCGTATGTAAAGTTTGTTTTGTTTTTGTTTGATAGTCATGGGAATTTGGTACGCCTATTGTGTTGATTGCTTACAATAGTTGAAGAAAAAAGTGGTAAAACTGAGTCCAAGGCGATATGACGCGTGCTTTTGAAGTAATAATAATGGTGGCATATCACGAGAGTCTCCAGTTCGCCAGGGCCGGCCGGTCGACAGATGTTAAAAACCGTTGCAGAAGCTATTGTGCACAGAATGCAAGGGCGTTCACACATCAGCAGTGATTTCTCCCCTTCAGTTCGAACGCATAATATCGCCCTTGCTGTTTAGACTAGTTCTGGGGTTCGCTAAACGGTCCGATGATTCTTTAAACACAAAAATCATAATCACCATGATGCTAAGATTAAAGGGTTATTCTTTTCTCAGGAGAATAATGAACTCGAACGTACGTAATAAAATCAGTCAAAATTAATAGATTGTTGTTTTATGCTTATTGATATATAAAACATATGCTTGCTAATTTAACCCTTTGTGTGTCCGGAACGTGGATCCACGCGAGACACAATAAGTTTTTAATTGTATCTCTAATTACGGCATACGAAATGTTAAAACACTAACTTATTAATCTTATACTTTATTTAATTTAAGTACCTATCAACTCCCTGGTCGTTATGTGTAGTCATTTGGCAAGTTCCATCCACAGAATATTACAAGTAGCAATGTGTAGGTAAGTAATTATATTATATTGTATTCTTCCTTTCAATGAATAGATTTTAAACCAATATGTTTTGTTGTTAATGCCATTTTTATATATTTTTTATTAAAGTAGGCACTTGAAGCTTATAGTTATTATATCCTTATGAAGCATTATTGATATTACCTAGGAAATCACCACGTAAATTTTCCCGCTCTGGGTGGAGCGAGAGGTAGTGTCAGACTTTTACTGACTAAAATCTACTTTGCGCTCCAGGACCATGGTACCTAACTCTTTCGAACAATTGGGCAACAGACACTGGTTACTTGACTTTGTAGGAGTATTCACGAAACTTTAAAAGGTCAAAATAAACATACATATCCCTACATACTTGGATTACAAATCAATTGTTTATCTATGTCCTGGATACATCGCCAAGAAACTCCTTGGCTACTCTTAAAAAAAAAAAAATTATTCCACAGAATAATACAAAATTAATAAGTATGAGTGGACAGTGTAGACCAACTTCGAATAAACATCTAATAAAAATGCGACTTAACACCTTGATCCATTCATTGTCTTTAATTGTTAGTTGACCAATAAAATAAATAACTAGACGAATAACTGCTACTTTCTAAACTAACTCCAACAATACATATAACTGTTTTAGTAGTTGCTGGAATGTCTCGCTTCACATATCCCACTAAACTAACAAGTTTTTTTTTATATTTGCGGTATATATTTATATGTATAAAACAATGCACATTTTACTAACATCTCATCTATGTAAAGACTAAAGTATGCCACACTTTGCGGTTGTCCGTCTGACTCAACGTTCTATCTGAATCATTGGTCTGCTGCAGTGGTTCCTAACATAAGGTCCGCAATAGCTATGTCCGCCGACCACTGGTGGTCCGCAATAGCTACAACAGTACAATATAGTCCACGAAAGGTTTTAATTAAAATTTCAAACTTTCCAACTGAAAAGTAACATTGATATATGATATGAACTGATGTTAGTTTTTATTATTACAAATACCTAAATATTTTGTTGTATATATGATGAAAATGATAATGCTCGTTATTTTAAATTTCAAAAAGTGAGGGTGCTACAATTTGTCTTTTTTTTTTTTGAGGTGAAAATCTTTTTCACCCGCTCTAGGGTGGGGCGCGAGGATGTGTTGGACTTTTACTGACTAAAACCACAGCTAGGCCATTCCCCCTTTATCCGTACTACGGCTTGAAACGGAGCGAGAGAGATTGTCACCGCTGATCACGATCCACGAGGACACGGCAGTTAAATATTATTCTGGACTTCTGGTCCCTACAAATAAAAATGTAACCAATGTGGTCCCCAATCAAAAAAAGGTTGGACGCCAGTGGTCTACTGTACTACTATAACATGTTATGAATGACTAAGTACATATTGTGGCGGGTGTTAGTCAGTCGATAAGTTTATTTACTGATCGATTATAAACTTGATTTGTCGAAGGAATTCAAGATTAATGTCATAGTTAAGTAAATGTTAGGTGACATTGCCTTATCATAGCTAAGTAATATAAAAATAACTAAGTATAAGTAGTGACCTTTTTTTATGATGGGAAAAATCATGCATTGACATCCCCCGCCCTTGGGCGGAGCGGGAGATAGTGTCAGACTCTTACTGACTAAAAGACCCACCCCGTTCCTTCTAGCCTTCATACCGGGGCTCGAGCGCCCTTTCGGGTAACCCTGGCCCCAGTAGGCTTCGACCCGGCTGGGTCCCTGCTGTTGCTGACAACTCCTTGAGGCGCGCGGGAACAGTGCGCGCCGTCGACGACTTGGGCTTGGTCCGGACAGTTACCGGACGGCCGGACAGTGAGCTACCCATTGCTCACCGTCCGCAAGCCCGCGCCTACGTTGGCCGGAAATCGGGATCAGAATCCCGGCGGCGGCGGCGGCGATAACGCCGTTGCCTGATGCGTTCGGCCTCCTCCTTTGCGAGCATTACTGCTTCGCAGAAGTCGGCGACCGCCTGCCACTCCTCCTCGCTCCGGACCATGGCCTAAACCAAGGCCCGGCGCGAGAGGTCTCCGCCGCCGATCGCCCCCACGAGGGCACGGCGATGCTCCGCCCAAGCAGGGCACACACACCTCGACTGTGTGCTCCACCGTGTCCTCCGGGCGTTCCGCACAGTGGCGACACCCGGGCGTCACCTCCGCATGAATCCCGTGCAGGAAACTCCCGAACGAACCATGTCCGGTGAGTACCTGCGTCATGCGGAAGGTAAGGACGCCGTGAGGTCTTTCCAGCCACGCCTCAAAGAGGGGACTTACCGCCATGATTGTGGCGTGCCCAATAAGTAGTGACCTGCCCGGCCTCACACGCATGCAAAATATACAACACTAGCTTTTGCTCGCGGCTTCGCCCGCATACATAAAATATAGCCTATGTCACTCAGGAATAAAGCAGCTTTCTATCGGTGAAAAAATTTTCGCAATCGGATCAGTACTTTCAGAGATTATCTTCTACAAACAAAAAAAAAACTTTACTTCTTTATAATATTAGTGTAGAAGTGTAGATTATGTGATAACTAGCAGTAGGGGCGGGTTACTTGTGGTTTATAATAGTACAGAGGATCTATCACGAGCTCCTAACGCGATCCATTTGACGACCTAAACTGAACTGTTGAAGGGACGGAGCTACACAACACAGGGTACAGTTGCCATAACAGATCTTGAGCGGTTGCGCAGTAGTCAAATATTCGGTCTATTTAGTGGTGCGACGTGAGACGTGGGGGCGGGTAGTGTCAGTGGTTGGCTCGCCGCGCCATAGCCTCATAGACGTCGCTCGTGATTCGCTCCCTGCGTTGCTGCATGTATCTGATAACGACGATGATTGGCTCGCCAATCTAGGGAATGTGCAAAGCGATCCCCTCTCTGACGCCGAGCGCTCAAGATCCGTTGCGCCTAATGTACAATGCGTTCCAAATGAGAATAGGATCGATTGCCATGTTGTGACGTAATGATTTACTGTCAAATCGAGGAAATAAATTTTTAAACTTCAACTATTTTACGAAAAAAGTTTAATCAGAATCCAGTTCTTCAATTTTACTCATCTCTGAGTTCCTTAATTTTGACAAAATTTCTTCGATTTGACTGTAAATCGTGACGTCACAACATGCAATCGATCCTATTCTCATTTGGATACCTATTCCTTTTTCTCGCTCGCACGCCTCATACGTCATGGTAAGACCCCAGTTTTCCATCGATTGAGTCATAATTTGCGCAGTATGGTAATACCATAGATAGGTATGTTATTTACGTTTACTAATGTAAGGTTGATTGGTAATTCACTCATTTAATTAAATTATTTGTTTCAAATTTAAACTTTATCCAAAATTGTTAATAAGTAAAAAGATTTTTTTTAAATCCGTACTTACAACATAAGTACAAAGTAGTACCTAGTAGTAGTTTATAAGCTAAAAATTATGCAAATCTGGTGGTAGGGGGAAATGTCAAACAAACAGAAAATGTATGCACAAACTGAAATGTGTGAAATGATGAAAGATAGAACCTTTTTACTTTCTTCAATGTGTATGGATTTGTTATTAGGTCATTATTGTTTTATTAAATGAATTTTTAGTTTGTAAATTTCCATTGTACAGCGCATTTGGACATCCTCTGTAGTGCGTTCAAAAATAACCAGAGTCGAGTAGAGTTGAACCCCGGGTCGTTCTTAAATAACTCAAATAGCTACCCTAGAGTTAACCCAACTAACCCTAACTTTGAGCATGCCAGGGTAGAGTAATTACCCAATGACGTCATTAGAGTTAACTCTAAACTCAATTTTGAACGCAGCCCTGTAAGGTTGTACAAGTGCTCGTAACCCTATTAACAAACCATATTTTTGTGGATGACAAACCTGTATATTCTACAGTCTATTTGTACCAGACACATTTCTACTTCGGCCCAGAATATAAGAAAAAAAAACTGAATCCGATTCTGTTATCATAGGAGCATTTTTATTCTCTTCTACGGCGCGCACTGTTCCCGCGCGCCTCAAGGAGTTGTCAGCAACAGCAGGGACCCAGCTGGGTCGAAGCCTACTGGGGCCAGGGTTAGTTTATTTTACTATTTATGTACACACAGAAATAACAGAAAAAGATAATACATAAGAGACATTAGTAGAAAGGTACTGCTTATTTCCAAAGAAATTTCTTCCAGCAGACCTGCGAACGGAGAAATCAAAAAGAAATGTAGACAATAGTGTGTAGGAAGCAAAAGGGGAATGTGTGAAGTCTTAATCCAAAGTACCATATAATTAAATATAAAAATAATTTACTTATATTTATGATTAAGAAACAATGTATGTTCGTAATATATGCATCTCGATTCTTGTTCTTGCAATTATCATACTGGCTCTAATCCCTATTGCGAAGATCTATGGTGAAATAGTCTCAGTCTGAAACTAATCATAATAATTATGACTAAGTCGCTAACGATCGACAATTATCACCTATTAGAAATGCGCAATGGGGATTATTTCGCCATGGTCACTGGATGCGAGGATGACTACAATGAGGTGTGAACTGTATTTTTGCGAAATTGTTATCTAGCTATACTATACCCTACTCGCGTTAAGAATAGAAATTTAAAGAAACATTTTAAACTGTTTATTCAACCGATTATAACTTCTACTTCGTAGGCATAAGGATGACATTAAAAGCAAACTAGTGGTTACAATACGAACTATTTACTGCAGCCACCATTTGTAATGCAAGTAATGCAACCAACGTAGGTAATAAAAGTCAAAATCGGTTGAACGGACAATAATAAAAGGATTTTATAAATTTCTAATGTTATTTTGAACAGAGTATAGTTGCGTGATACTATGCAATATTTTGATGGAACTTACGTCGAGTTGTCGTGGGTAAAGGACAGGCATAAAGGCAAGTTGGATGCAACCTACCTATTACCTACCTATCAAACAAAACAAAACTCGGAATGCTGCAATAAAATGCGGCCAATTTTTGTACTAATTTTTACGCGGCAAATTCAAATTGGTGCGGCGCAACCAGTTACAGACATGTTGATAAATAAACAAAAAAAAAGTTGATCTATGGATTCTTTGAATGCTAACGGAATTGATTACAAAAATATTGATTGGAACTAAAGCATTAGAATTTCTAGTATGGCGTGTAATGATTCAATCGTAGTACAAACATCCAGATTCTAATCAATCGGAAATCTAGAATTCATTCTAATAAATGTAACCTTAACTTTGGATGGTTCCTAACTCAGGGCCTAAACCTGTATACCAAGACATGGTATAAAGGTAAATTATGTCCAGAGTTAGAACATAGAATACTGTAATCCCTATGAAAACTACTAGTCTAGAATATAAAATTATAGGTAATCGAAAAACAAATAAAGAATGGAACATTAAAATGCGGCAAATGGAACATTAAGTGCAAGAAACAGTTTTAGAATATAAAATAACATATTGTGACCTTTAGTGTTTAAGTAAACTAAGTATATAACATTATAAATAATTCAATCATATTTTTCACTACTTATAGACTTTTTAAATATTGTTATCAATAGTATTGTCCTAAAAAACTATAATGCAAGAGCTTCTACCGCCTGTGATACAGGTTTATCCTAGTACAGGCACATAAGGGGCCGGCGGAGGATGAATTTCCATACAAACGTAATACCACGCTCATTTGCAGTTGGAGCATATATCCAACATATTATGATGATATTCGGTTAAAGACAATATTTATCTAGGTTCCTACGTCGAGAATATTAGAAATATTGTTATTTTTAATACAAGAAAAGCTAAATGGCATGTTTTGCCATTTACGCTACAAAAAAGGGCGAAATCCAATTTGCTTAAATTTCTTTTTGTTTTTTTAAAAAAGAAAGACGTAGGAACCTAGATAAATATTGTCTATAACCAAATATCATCATAATATGTTGGAAATATGCTCCAACTGCAAATGAGCGTGGTATTACGTTTGTATGGAAATTCATCCTCCGCCGGCCCCTTAACATAGCATTTACCTTTGTAATTACTCTTAAGATTTTATGTAACCATTTTACCAAATGTTATTCTGAATAAACATATTATTATTTTTTTTTTTAAATTTAAGTTTCGAATAAAATGTCCCATTCATATTTATATTCTGTGGGTCATGTGAGTGTTTTAGAAATGCGGGATAACGACTGCTAACGATATTATTAGACCCCTACATTGTTAAAAACGCAATCGGTTTGTGTATGTAGCTGTAAGTATGTGTGCCATCGCTATTGTGGTCTCGCCTGTAGTAAATTATAAAAATATAATAAGCAGGATTTTTGTTTTGAAATCACCGAAGTTCTAATGAACATGTCGTGTCTATGGTTGGTAGGTATGACGGTGAAGATATTACTTAAATAGATTCCAAGTTCCTACAGAATTGACCACATAACACAAAAAATATTTATTTATATAATTTTGAATATTTATTGAAGAATTTTTTGATTATACCTAATATAGACAGGGTGTGCAAAATAAAACATTTTTTTTTAATTTTTATTTTACGTTACTACAAGTTCCGAAAAAGGTAAATCGTGAGGAGACCCCGTAATGTTCTAGAAGAAAAAAATTGAAGACACACAATGGACCTGCGTGCTGGATTAGGGCCTATTCTTTAACCTAGATAGGAGACCTGAACACCAGCAGTTGGAATATTCTTTTATTATATAATTATATGATTATATTATGTTTATAGCTTCCGAATGTCCCAAGACAGAGAGAGACGTGTAAGAATATCAGTGTCACAGTGCCCTTTTGTGGGAATAATTATACAGGTTGTTATTTATTTTACTCTCACTAAAGTAAAATCGCGATAATTTTAACAATGCTAAATTTTATCAGCTGACTTAAATAGTGACATTACAAGGAACCTTCAAGTTATCATCAAACCTTCACGACGTACGACAGTTCTGTCGGCTTCCTACATTTCTAACGACACGCTTCAATGCTCACAATGGTTGATACTTTCAATGGGTGTTGACTTTGAATTTTAATTTAGTGTTAAAGGTTTTTTAATAACTACTGTTACTTTGAATTTTAATTTAGTGTTAAGTAATGGTTTTTTAACAATTACAAGCTTTTATTTAACTTGCAATAAATCTTGCAAGTAGCTTTTGAACCAGTTGGCCCTAACCGATTGAGCTGAAATTTGGTATGCATATGTAATTTGGATGACAATGCATTAATATAGTACCATGGAGCTGGTCTGATGACGAAATCATAGTTACTACTGAGCGCAGCAAGAAAGCTTATTGAAAACTTTTTATTAATTATTAATGAAGGTTTTTTCATAGAAACATGCATCGTATTAATCAAATTGCATTTAGAGACACGATAATCACATTTCTTGTCAAAAATTGAGCACAAAACTTTCTACCATTGGATCTGCCAATCAATAACAGCCGCGGTTTATCATCTGCCATACCGCAATTGGTATGGCTTTGTTTCTCAATAAAATATTCAACTTCATCGACTTTCTAGGCAACCGATTTTGTTTTGAGGTGAGCTCTCATCAAATAACTCCCCTCGTTCTAGGGTGAAGCTAGACGGAGTCTCAGATGTTTACTGACTAAAACCCACGGTTGTTACTTATTTCAGTTGCCCTTTTGCGTTCTAGGGCTTTTTTTCCGGTGGGAAAATCATCTAATGACATCCTCCGCTCTTGGGCGGAGCGGGAAATAGTGTCAGACTTTTAATGCTCTTGTTCCTTCGTTGCCTTTCGTAACGGGGCTGAGCTCGATGCGGCTATGCCCCGAGTCCGTCCAGGACGTGCTAAGCGCCAGGTGTACTGGTGGTCGCCGGAAATCGCTGCACTGCGCAACACGTGCAATCACGCGCGACGCCGGTACGCCAGATACTGCAGGCGCCGCATCCGCCCGCCGGATGCGGAGGCCAGAGAGGCGGAGCTGTACGAGGGTTACAGAGAGGCAAAACACACCCTCCGAGCGGAGATTAAGCGGGCCAAACTCGAGGCCCGCGACGTGTGGCTGGGGTCTCTGAACGCGGACCCGTGGGGGCGCCCGTACAAATTGGTACGGGAGAAACTGCGCCCCTGGGCTCCCCCGTTGACTCAGAGTCTCCGGCCCCAACTCGTGGAGGGTGTGGTAAGCGCTCTGTTCCCTGCGCGAGGGGAACACTCCCCCCCGCCCATGGCTCCGCCTCCGCCAGCGGTGTCTGACGCGGACCGCAATAGCGACGACGACGACAATGCTCCAGAGGTGACCGAGGTAGAGATGAGAGTGGCGGTGCAAAGGCTGAGTGCCAAGAACGCCGCCCCAGGACCCGATGGCTTGCCTGGGAAAGCCTGGGTCCTGGCCATGGAGGCTCTCGGGCCTCGACTAAGAGGGCTCTTCAGCGCATGCTTGGAGAGGGGCCAGTTCCCACTTCGCTGGAAGACGGGGAAACTGGTCCTCATCGCGAAGCCAGGGCGCCCTGCGGACTCTCCGTCCGCGTACCGGCCCATTGTGCTGCTCGACGAGGTGGGCAAGCTCTTTGAAAGAGTGATTGCGAGCCGCCTCGTCGCGCGCCTTTCACGGGTGGGGCCGGACCTTTCGGACGGACAGTTCGGCTTTCGCAGGATGCGCTCGACGGTGGACGCCATCATGCGCGTGCGAGCCCTCACGACGGGGGATGCGGTGTCCCAGGGTAGGCGTGTCGTGGCAGTGTCCTTGGACATTGCCAACGCTTTCAATTCCCTGCCCTGGAGTACGATCCGGAGGGCACTCCGGTACCACCGGGTGCCCGAATACCTCTGTCGAGTAGTCGAGGCCTACCTGTCGGACAGGTATATTGTCTACCCCGGTCACCAGGGAGACTGGAAACGTCGGGAGATGTCGTGCGGTGTTCCGCAGGGGTCGGTACTAGGGCCACCCTTGTGGAACATCGGGTACGATTACGTGCTGCGGGGCGACCTCCCTGACGGGGTCAGCGTGGTCTGCTACGCAGACGACACGCTGGTTCTAGCGCAGGGAGAGTCGTACCAGGCGGCGGTCGCTCTAGCGACACACGGGGTTGCGATGGTCGTTGATAGGATCCAGGAGTTGGGACTCAAGGTGGCGCTTCACAAATCCGAGGCGATGTGTTTTCACGGTCGCCAGTCTCAGAACGCGCCGCCATTGAGTTCCCAACTAACGATAGGAGGAGTTCACATCGGTGTCGGGTCGACGATGAAGTACCTGGGACTCGTCCTCGACAGCCGGTGGAATTTCGTGGAGCATTTCCGACGTCTGGCTCCCAAACTCAACCGGACTGGGGCCGCTCTCAAGCGGCTCCTGCCCAACCTTGGGGGTCCAGACGCCTCCTGCCGGAGGCTCTACGCGGGGATCGTTCGGTCCATGGCCCTCTACGGGGCGCCGGTGTGGGCGCCGTCGCTGAAAAAGCGACCGGCGGCCATTCTGAACGCCTGCCAGAGGGTCATGGCAATTCGGATGGTGCGGGGATACCGCACGATTTCCTGCGAAGCGGCGAGCCTTCTGGCTGGCCTACCACCGTGGGATCTGGAGGCAACAGTCCTTGCACACATGCACGACATGCGCGTGGAGATGCAACGCCGGGGTGAAAGTCCTCTGCCGCGACAGGTCACGGCATGGCGGACAGAGCTCCGGCGGGATCTCATGGTGGAATGGCGTCAGCGACTATCGCAACCCCGTTATGGGCACGCCACAATTATGGCGATAAGTCCCCTCTTTGAGGCGTGGCTGGAAAGACCTCACGGCGTCCTTACCTTCCGCATGACACAGGTCCTCACCGGAAATGGCAAGTTCGGGAGGTTCCTGTTCCGAATTGAAGCGGAAGTGACGCCCGGGTGTCGCCACTGTGCGGAACGCCCGGAGGACACGGTGGAGCACACAATCGCGGTGTGCCCTGCTTGGGCGGAGCATCGCCGTGCCCTCGTGGGGGTGATCGGCGGCGGAGACCTCTCGCGCCGGGCCTTGGTCGAGGCCATGGTCCGGAGCGAGGAGGAGTGGCAGGCGGTCGCCGACTTCTGCGAAGCAGTAATGCTCGCTAAGGAGGAGGCCGACCGCATCAGGCAACGGCGCTCTCGCCGCCGCCGGGATTCCGATCCCGATTTCCGGCCACCGTAGGCGCGGGCTTGCGGACAGTGAGCAATGGGTAGCTCGCTGTCCGGCCGTCCGGTAACCGTCCGGACCAAGCCCAAGTCGTCGACGGCGCGCGCTGTTCCCGCGCGCCTCAAGGAGTTGTCAGCAACAGCAGGGGCCCAGCCGGGTCGAGGCCTACTGGGGCCAGGGTAATCCGAAAGGGCGCTCGAGCCCCGGTATGAGGGCTTGAAGGAACGGGATGGGTTTTTTAGTCAGTAAGAGTCTGACACTATCTCCCGCTCCGCCCAAGAGCGGGGGTTGTCATAAGATGATTTTTCCCATCGAAAAAAAAAAAAAAAAAAAAAACGGGGCTGAGCTATCTTTCGAAACTAACCCTGGCCCCAGTAGGTTTCGACCCAGTTGGGCCCCTGCGGTTGCTGACAACTCCTTGAGGTGCGCGGGAACCTGTGGCGGGAACAGTGTCCGATGCGCTACAGAATAATCATACCTGGGGCCTAACCATAACGTGTTAAAGTTAAAATGATATTTGTACGAGTTTGAAGGAGGGATGGAGTTATATTCTGTCTAAAAAGTCAAACGACTTGGGTAATCTATTGAAATATAAAATTCTTGAAATCTGATGTAGTCAACACTAGTTGAACAATCAAGGTTGCAAAGAGATGATCATTGTTTACTAATAGAGTCATAAAAAGTACACACATGGAAATAAAAGAAAAGAAGAAGGAAACAGAAAAATAGTCCAAAGGTTATGCTTATTTCTAATGAAATCTCTTCCAGCATACATGCGACAGGAAAGTTGAAGAAAATAGAGAAGTAGACACCGTGTGTAAAAGTAAAAGGAAAATTAGTACACACAAAATACATAGTTAACAATGAAATAGTATAAAAGTAATAATATATTTAATTTTTTTTTTAATTTGCTTAAAAATTTCCAAGTCGTTTTACTTTTTACTTTTAGACATACTATACACCTATACAGCTCTATCTCTTTAACAGTTCAGTTCAGGTCGTGAAATGGATCGCGTTAAGAAATCTTTATCTCCGCCGTTTATTATTATGAATGAAAATAAAATCGGATTGGAATCTAAACGAAGTCGGTTACACTATAGGCGGTCTAACTAATAAATAAATAATTATACAAAGTGAGGAATCTTTGTTTAGTTTTTAGGATTACGCTGATATAATATTTATAAGTGGAAATGGTCACGGAGCGGAGAAAGCATGACCGAATATACCGTAGCGTATTGACTGCGCTCCATTACACGCGACGACGTCTTACGAATCATAAAAAAATGTATCGTAAAATCATAATTATTCGCATAAAACGATGTTAAGTATTATGATTCGATGAAATATATTGCATAGTATTTAACAGGCTTTGCTCTGATTACCGAACTCTCGTGTTTACTGTACAGTTTTTAATCTTATTATCTAATCAATCTAGATATAATAATTATTATGTATTTATAATGCAACTAGCGATCTGTCTCAGCTTCGTACAGGTGAAATAAATCTTTGGGATTCTCTTCTGAAATATGCATATGTTATATCTACAATTAAACCTTCCTCATAAATCTAATTTGAGTGTCTTCAAGGCAAGAATGAATAGGCTCATAAACTAGTGCGCTTCACCATCAGAAATTGCATCACTGCTTGCCATCAGGTGAGATCGCAGTCAAGCGCTAGTTTATAGCCATTAAAAAAAAGTTTGAGTTTATCACGACACGGACAGCCGCAGTGAGGGTGTTTGTTTTATAATTAGTTCAGAGTTCCTATATTAAATTAACTCATCGAATGCCGTAATTAGAGACACAATAGAAAGACTATTGCTTATGTTGAACTGTGTAACTTAAGACATTCAAAAGGTTAAAACAGTGGAGGAAGATAGGTCACTCGCCTCTAGCGTGTGGATCGCTGAAATCAACCCCCGTGGCTTAATTTCACTCAATTACATAAACGGGTGTGTTCTGCAAAAATATTATTCTTTTGTTTTAAATGAGATAAAGGTTATCAAAATGCCGTCGTGTGCTTTTATGCGTTGTACAAAACACACAAAAACAAATCACATGATATTCCATTCGTGCATGTAGTTGTGCACAGAATCCAGGTTTTCTAATTGCAATGTTAGCGCGTAAAAAGTATCTTTCCTTTTATTAAATTAATGTAAGGGTTAGATTTTTCTCACCAGTAATACTAGTCATCGGCAACCACTGGTGATTATAAAAAAAATATTTTCTAATTCGAGCTATAAATATATCTCGAATTAGAATATGGAAGTACCTACTCTCACGTATTTATGCTTAAAAAAGATAATAGACTAAAGAAGCAAGAGTAATAATCTGTAATAATAACTGTATATGGACTTGCATCAAATCATCTGCTACGCTAGCAAGGAAATACATAACATACCTACCTAATAGTTCCTTTCTACAGATTGAAGCCAAGGATAGGTCATACCTTTTAACTTGGTGGTGAATGTATAACATCACAATTCCGAACACTTCGCTATTCAATTTGAGCAAATGATCTGTGTAGAGTGTAGAGTATCTGTAACGCAACCTTGTTTATATGTACTCTCAACGATTTCACTCGTACTTTTGATTTTATGATCCAAATCTCCTATGCAAATAGCGCTGAGAAGAATGAAGAAAATTTAATTGTAAAAAAATCGTGTTAATTGGAATACGGTACAGACGTTTACCTCTCTAACGAGTTCGTATACCCATCTCTTATCTTTCGCACCCACTCGTTATGGGTACAGCTCATAAATTCCGATGTGAAATATATGCTGGCACGTGCACCTGGTGTAACGGTCGCGTGTCATCTGCTCCCATACGCCACGCTCTGCCGCGCAGTATGGCACGCGCATGCGCGTCCCAGTCCTGTTCTGAACTCCAAATTCAAAATCGAACGGGAATTCTTTTGACATGCCAGTTTTTTACCCAAATAACGGAATTTAAAGTTCTACTATTTGTCACAGTGATCGTGATTCGGTTGACGAAATTTCTATTTTAAAATGCTTTCCTACAATGCAATATGGCCTGTTAATTGCAGCTATTGAATAAAAACAATGCGACTCGATTAGAAACACGATAAATGACTATTAACGCAATTATGTGCATTGACATAAAAACGTCATGGAATGAAAAATGCTACTTGTATGTATTATGCAACGTATTGAGTACGATCGCGATCCTAAAAACTAGGCGTTTTTGTGACACTCACTTGTCAAAATATGAACAAAAGAAAACCGTTATAATTCACACGAATAATCGATAATACCTGGGCTTCATCCTATAAATTGTTACTACTCAAACTATGAAAAATGCACCTTATCTGATTAAATTTAAAGTCTAGAATAGCAGTCAGGGAGGTAATAATATGTGTGCTCGATGTAGTGATTTAATCTCTATGGTTACGGCCAGGTGTTGGCACTTTTTGTGCGTGTGCGCAAGGGTCGCGATGGCGCCCGTACCGCTCTGGGAAACGATGCACACCGATCGAAATACATGGTGTTTGTAAACTGCTAATATAGTTTGCACGCCCAGCAATATGATATTAATATAACGGACTAGTTAGATTAGATAATAAATGATTAATGAAATTAATAATGAATGGCAGAAGCTTGTGAATGTGCTTATGCAGATGAATTACCTGACAAAATCAAAAATCCGACTTTGTTACATAAACATAGGTTTTAAGGGATGGTTAATCGATCCATGGATTTAAACCACCCCAATTCTAATTCGTTACATAGTTACAGATTAGAGCAAAGGTTTTAACTGTCAATCAACTATTTATTTCAAATTTGCAAATGCGCTAACAGCAGAAATATTAGCAGAGAATCGTAATAGTGGTTAACACCTTTGTTCACTTACCCCTTCTTAAATGTTTGTTAGTTCTTCACGCTTGAATGATGTTCGAAAATAATCCCTGACTTTCCCTGACAATTTTTTCAAAATTCCCTGACTAACTATGTATATTCATTTTACAGAAAAATAAAATACAATATTTATTTTTGAAATACTTTAAAGTGCTTTAAATTTTATAGTATTTTTGGCAATTTTTTAAACTAAATGATATTAAAAATTGTAATTTTTTTAAAAGTTGAGGTGGTTTTAACATAATAAAAGTACAGATAAATTTTACATTTTTTTATTTTTTGTTTACGTAATTACCATAACATGAATTTTACAACTTAAACTTATTGTTGCAGAAAGTGTCACCGTACCTATTTAAGAAAAATAAAAAACATTATTATATTCAAACATTTTATCAATAAAATTATTATATTATATAAACAATGAGAATTTGAGATCTTTCTAGAGCATAAATTAATTATATCCCTCATTTTACAATCACTGGGAAATTTTGGGAGACTAACAGTGTTTTGGGAGACAAAATCTCGATTTCTCCCTGACTTTCAAAGTCAAAGTCAAAAGTTTTTTATTTCACATAGGCCTACATGGGCACTTATAAAACGTCAGAAGCTAGTGCACTTTCCAGGTGACCCCTCTATTTCACTGACTTTCCCTGACTGCTTTGAGCCTCTCTGACTTTTCGCTGATTTTCCTTGACTTTCCAGAATGTGGACACCCTGTATTAGGACTTCCACTAAGTAATCTGTTAATTTTGAGCCTTTTTTTGAGGAGGAAATCTGCAAATAGCTTCTTCCTCTCTGGGTGGGCCGAGAAGTCGTCACAGACTTTTACTGACTAGTTTCTAGTTTCGAACGGTAACCACGACGGTTACTCTAACAATGATTATGATGTTATGATTTATTTTTTTAATTTTAATTTGTGATTTTGACTTCCGAACTATTTATTTGTTTGTTTATTTTGTATTTTCTTTCATATGTTTGACATTGTTTATCATTTGACGTTATACCTATATTTAATCACTTGTTGACCAAGTAGATATAATGTAAGACTGTATTTGACTTGAAGAATCCCTTACTTACCAATAAACTACTATGACTATGACAAACATTTCCTTAGCCCGTTAATTTTGAGCCTAAACCAAACAATAAAATTTTAATTTACACTTGAGTAAATTTACTAGTACTATCGTTGGCTAAATTAAACCAAGTATGTCCATTATGAGTCATAATCTGATTACTCACTTTAATTTTGTTAACAGGTAAAATTAGTTGTATTACTATTTAATTACACTGTTACAGGCCCGCTTTAGTGATTTCAGGGTCAAATACCAAGCTTGGTAAATCGGCTTGGTGACATAATCGAAAAACCTGTCGTATTGAGGAATCGGCTTAAATTGTCGATCGATAGGCGCTGTTATTTAATCGAAATGATTAGTTTTATAGACCGTGGTGGATCCAATTAGAGATCGTGCCAAGGTTTTTTTCTGTAAGAGGTTTTTTCAGGCTTTGTAAAAGAAGAAAATTAAAAACTGGATTGGAATTTATAGGAAATACGTGACACATGGGGGAGGCCTTTGTCTAACAGAAGACGTCTTTCGGCTGAAATGGTGATGATGATGATGAAGCACTTATACTCGCTAGAAGCCAGCTGCAGCTAATTTAAGTAACTCCTAAAAGCCAAATTCATAGTGACGATCACCACAAAAATGCTTCTAAATCAAGCTCGACGATTTTCAGAAAAACGATTCAACTGTTAGGTACAGTTGCCATCACGTATCTTGAGCGGTTGCGCAGAAGTCAAATATTCGGTCTGTTTAGAGGTGCGAAGTGAGACGCGGGGGCGGGGAGTGTCAGTGATTGGCTCGCCGCGCCATAGCGTCATAGACGTCACTCCTAATTCGTTCCCTGCGTTGCTGCATGTATCTAACAACGAAGTCGATTGGCTCGCCAATGTATGGAATGCGCAAAGCGATCCCCACTCTGACGCTGAGCGCTCAAGATCCGTTTTGGCAACTCTACAAATATTGTGGACGACGAGTAATGGGTAGCTCGCCGTCCAGCCGTCCAGTAAGGATCCGAGTCGACAGCGCATTATGTTCCACTTGTTCTGAAAGAGGTATCAGCAAAATGACGGGGACCACTATTACCGATGGCGCTTGGGCCGCGGGATTGTTCGAAAGAGTTGCCTTGGCTCTAGAAAGTAAAAAGCAACTAAAAGAACATAAGTGAGTTTTAGTCACTAAAAGTCTGACACGCTCTCTCGCTCCACCTAGAGCGGAAGAAGTATTAGATGACTTCCCATCTAAAAAAGGGATCTTGTAACTAAAATAATCGAAAAATAACAGCGGAGGATTAAGATATACTTATTTACTTAAGTATCATCTAAACCTCGCTCAACATGAAAACTGAAAACCAATTAAAAAAGAATAAAACCTGACTTTTTCACTGGCCTCGATTACCGGTGCCACGGTGCCAGGAGCTATCTCACAAGGACGCAAATAAATGAATAAAGCGAACAATATCGACAGAACTAAATGGTGAAATGTGCATCTCACGACAAGACCTACTCGTAATTAATTTACACATAGATTTGCAGAAAGATTAAAATGACATGGTGGACTTGCTTGCCCATTAGTAAGCAGTTTGAATGTAAATCAGTCCAATTTGAACGGTGTAACAACTTAGCAAGTCGTCTGTAATGTATTTCAATACAGAATTTGAGATAATTATCGAATTTTGAAACAAACGTTATCTCCACCTTGTTCGAGGCCTTCAAACGCTGCGTCTTCCGGTACGTGGTCGCCACTCCAGAACCTTTCGTCCCCATCGACCATCTGTTCTGCGTACAATGTACCCTGCCCTGTCAAGGTGGACCGATGACCTGGTCAGGGTTGCGGGAATCGTGAATGGATGCGTGACGTACAGGATCGATCGTTGTGGCGACGCTTGGGGGAGGCCTATGTCCAGCAGTGGACGTCTTTTGGCTGATATGATGATGACCATGATGATTAAACGTTATCTCATATGTGGTAAAGTTAAAAAACGTTGCAACCCATATAAAAAAAAAACAACAATAAATGCGTGTTATATGTTTATTTAGAAGCCCTTTGCGTTCTAGGACTACGGGTAACCTTTTCAGAGTGCCTAGTGTGAGTTTATTTTACGTTAACGCAATCGACACATTTGTGACGTTCGGCGCTCCGATTGGCCCGCTCCAAGCTCTTCACCAATCAGAGAGCCAAACGCGGCAAACGTTTCGATTGCGTTAACGTAAAACAACTCGCACTCAGCGCACAGACGTCAACTTACGGCCCTAGTAGGCTACAGTCCTGCTGGGTCATTACGGATTTGCTGACATCTTTTTGAGACGCGCGTGGAACACTACTCGCCGTCAACGATTCGAGCTTCTTCCGAACGGTTACTAGCCGGACGGCGAGTTACCCATAGCTCGTCGTCCACAAGCCCGACACACACTACAGTCGATATTTAATTTGGCGGCAATGGTTTGAAATTATCTCGATTCATTTATACACGTATGGTTGATAAATCACTGTGATATTGTTAACTATAACAAATCGCCATTTCACAGGTGTGTGACATTATAATTTATAATTCATTTTCAGCGTATGATTGGTACTTATTGTGCTATTGTTTAGCTCTTTCACAATGCTCAAGAATTGTGAACGACAGATCTCGCAATGTTAGTCACTAATTAATTTGCATAATATTTGTAACGTTAATTTAAATAGAACATTTTTAGTAATGCTGCAATGTATTATTTAACTGTTTCTTTTTCTAGATTTGAAAGCCATTTTTTTTGTGATTAAGTACAAATTAAATTGCTACATTTCTTTTTAGAACAAATCTTGATAATGTTCTCTATAAACACTTACCAGATATCGTAAAAAAAAGAATAATAAAAAAATATTCAAACATCCTGTATAAGATTAGTGGGTCGGTCCCCATCCCCACTAAGGGGTTCCCCAAACGGTTACTTACTGTTTGGAAGACATCTGCTCCTAAGTTGATACAGTAGTATAGTATGGGACTTCCGCTCCCGAATGCAAAAAAAAAAAAAAAATTAGTGAAAGTATCGGATCGTTATAGAAACGAAAATGACAATGGTGAAAGAAAAGTACAAAAAAAAAAAACAAAATATAAATAAGTTTTTGTACCTGCTCAATTGTTTTTTTTTTATACAAAACTGACAATTATGATATTTTTACCCTACGGGATGAAAAATGGATGGGTATCGATCCTTTTTACTCAACAAGCAAATATACAATACATATTTATGTACGTAGATATGATTATTTTATTTATGCATATTTAGACTGCCTATTAAATATTATCACACGACAATGTTGTTCACCTTGCAATGCAAATCAATAGAAAATCCATTCCAACATCCTAGTATTAGATTATTTTAGCATGTGAATGTTTCATTGACGCGCAAAACGCCTATTTAATATTTCTAATGCATACGAACAGCATTAAAATTCACGCCAGAGCGCTGTTTTTCTCCGAGAATTGGCTGAATACTTTGTTTACCAGAATTAAAAAAAAAGAAGGACGATAATAAAGTAAAATGGTTAGTTTACCAGCCAGCACGAGCGGCTACGGTCGGTTGAACGAAAGGGAGGTGTTCATAGGGCACGCGTTGGTGGCATATGGCTGATAATGCTCGTGCCTTTGCCTTAAAAAAAAGAGCCACGTGCCACCGATTAATTTCTTTTTAATTTGTTCTTTTTTTAACTCAGTCGAGTATAAAAATGGATGAGGCGTACTTTGCTTTGTTTTTTTTTTTTTTTTTTTGTATTAAAGAAATTTAGAACAGTACTATCTACTTTTTGGTCTTATCAGTTTTAAATAGATACTGAGCCAAGGTAAGGGATAAGTATGACGCAGACATCAGAAATGTCTTAAACTTTGTAAGCGAATGAGTAACGTCGCTAGCCAGGCATTGTCAATATCGGTAGCAAGATGATACAACTATGAAGTAAAACAAGTCATTACCATTACTCATATCCGTTTTAAAATTAATCAGGATTAAACGGTTCGTCCTTGTCGTTAGTTCTTCACAATGAATTGATTATAGGTTTGACATTTAGCTTTAACGGCTTGGCAGCTGCGAATTACAGCAGCGCAATTAACTATTTACTTCAGCGGCAGATGTCTGACCGTGTATGGCTAGCCTTACGCTCGTTGTTACGAGAATAACCGTTTGAATTTTTTCAATTTTAGAACGCGGTTATAAATTGCAACTTTTTTTAAACATATTCTATGGCTATTTTTACTTGTGGCAAGATCATAAACGAAACAAAAAAGATATTGCATATTCTCGTCAACCTGTAAGATGGACCATGCACCTTATATGCATATGGACAAAACACCTACAGATGGCTCGTAATGACGGCTATATAGTTACCTAGTCTTTATTGAAGAATAATAATTAATTATTCTTCAATAAAGACTAGGTAAACGTAACCCCTTTAATTTGCATTTATGTTGAAACATCCATAACTTCAAAAATACATTTAGGTACGTACCACACTTAACAAAACTATTTTCTCCGCCTGAATATTCATTGCCCTTTTCTCTATCGCTCCAAAAATGGCTACCAATTCTATGCAGAATATCAACTTTATTCGTATCGTAAAGGCTAACAAGCATAGAGCAGAAAAATACCAAAGACAAATAAATAACGCTTTTTTTCCATTCCATTGACAACAAAACTATTCTCTAATTACATTTTATGTTAATAAGACAAATGGGACCTGCATACGGCGCATTCTCTTTCGTCTATCTTCCTTTACCGCTGAGGAATGCTCTTTGTCCGATACCTTCCAAACTGGGAGAGTTAATCATGGACGCGGAATGCACAATACACGTGCATTTTCCTCACAATAAGGCACCATCAGAGCCGGATTAAGTTAGCGTTCCTGGGGTCCGGCGGGATCTCATGGTGGAATGGCGTCAGCGACTATCGCAACCCCATCATGGGCACGCCACAATTATGGCGATAAGTCCCCTCTTTGAGGCGTGGCTGGAAAGACCTCACGGCGTCCTTACCTTCCGCATGACACAGGTCCTCACCGGAAATGGCAAGTTCGGGAGGTTCCTGTTCCGAATTAAAGCGGAAGTGACGCCCGGGTGTCGCCACTGTGCGGAACGCCCGGAGGACACGGTGGAGCACACAATCGCGGTGTGCCCTGCTTGGGCGGAGCATCGCCGTGCCCTCGTGGGGGTGATCGGCGGCGGAGACCTCTCGCGCCGGGCCTTGGTCGAGGCCATGGTCCGGAGCGAGGAGGAGTGGCAGGCGGTCGCCGACTTCTGCGAAGCAGTAATGCTCGCTAAGGAGGAGGCCGACCGCATCAGGCAACGGCGCTCTCGCCGCCGCCGCCGGGATTCCGATCCCGATTTCCAGCCACCGTAGGCGCGGGCTTGCGGACAGTGAGCAATGGGTAGCTCGCTGTCCGGCCGTCCGGTAACCGTCCGGACCAAGCCCAAGTCGTCGACGGCGCGCGCTGTTCCCGCGCGCCTCAAGGAGTTGTCAGCAACAGCAGGGGCCCGGCCGGGTCGAAGCCTACTGGGGCCAGGGTTATCCGAAAGGGCGCTCGAGCCCCGGTATGAAGGCTTGTAGGAACGGGATGGGTTTTTTAGTCAGTAAGAGTCTGACACTATCTCCCGCTCCGCCCAAGAGCGGGGGTTGTCATAAGATGATTTTTCCCATCGAAAAAAAAAAAAAAAAAAAAAAAAAAGGGTCTGTAGCACATTCTACCCAGGGGCCCACAGAATCTTAGTAAAATTATAATGAATTAACACGTCTTTTAATTTTTTCGGCAGGTCTTTTCTCTAGGAGAGGGAATGGACCGTAATCCACCACTCAGACTCAGTGCGGATTGATCGTGTGTCTTCAAATTTTTGGTACTTGGACATACAGATTTCCTCATGATGTTTTTCTTCACCGTTTCGAGTGCAGTGGTGATGAAACAAATTACACAAAGTAATGTGCCCAGTAAACCCAGGTAGGTTTGAACATAGGGTTCTTAGGCAGCGATAGACACATAGGCTGTTGCTTATATTATCACTATGGAAAATCCGGAATTGGTTAGATTTTATACGGTAGCCTGACTTGATTTTGTACATCCCACCGGGGGGCCCCATTGCGCGGAGTCCGTAGCATTTGCTACTCTTGCTACGTGCCTAATCCGGCACTGGACACCATACTCTGGAAACGGTTTGTTAAGAAAACTTAGAAGGAACTTCTTTTTAGAAGGCTTGTTGTGGGAAAGTAATTGAATGAGCGAGGCAATTTGTTGTTGAGCAGTGTTTATTATTACTGTTCATGCCTTATCTAATTAATTTATCGGTTATATACTCCTTCTTTACAAACGGTAACTCTGGCGAAACATTGTCCCGCTCAATTATATTCTGCAGTAAGGATCTGCCTGGCCACATTATCTAACGTAACGCGGCGCACGGTGGTTTGAAAATCGAGCTGCATAGTCATAGAAATTAGTCAGGAATAAAAAAAAATTGCATTGTCTCTGGTATACTTACATCCCTTTACGTGTTACATGTGAATGGTAGTAGCACCATGTGTGAAAAATGACATTTGAAAAATCACATATCGAAACAAAAGTTAGCTACGAGCAAAGCAGCACCGCAAGGTACATGGATTGGGCGTATTCTTGATCGCTGTTTATGGTAACAGTGGCTTGTGTGAGAACCGAGTTCCAGTCAGTTTAAAAAAAAATAGTTTAAGTGTTTTCTCCCATACAAAAAAAAACCACAAATCTTTTTTCTCACGTGTAGTGCTACTAAATACACTACTGAGGCAGCTACTAATACATTTATATATTACGTAAAGGAAGGTCTGCCAAAGATATTGATTTTTTTTCCTGACTTGTGTAATGCCTAATTGCGGCACAGTGCCAAATCGTGATGAACAGATGCTTATTTGGTATAATTATTATTTTATAGATCGCAAAACGGCACGTGCCGCCCGCCGTGTTTATGAGGCCAGGCCCTATTTTTTTCTCTTTCCAAGAGTAAAAGATTTTTTTTAAATCGTATCTGATCCTTCCTCCTTTTAAAAAAGAACTACATACCAATATTATCTCTATACTAGTTTATGCCCGCGACCAGGGACTTAAAAACACCTTCATAAAGGTTACAGAATTATAAGTGTTACATGTTGAATTGGTAACAGAATCAAATATGTAACACTTATTAATGTGTTTTCTTTGTGTTAACCCAAAACACTTACAAAAGTGTAACCCTAACATATCTGTAACAGATATAAAAGTGTTAACAGTGTTAATAAGTGTAACAGGTAAACGCAGCGTTGCCAAAGTTACAATTTACAAAGCTATACTAAAACTGATTATTTTAGTTACACATATTAAACACATATAAACAGGTTACAGTTTGATTCGGTAGCACTCCAAAACACATATACCTAAAAGGTTACAGTTTCATTCGGTAACATTATTGTATCTGTTACATTTAAAAGTGTTTTTCTGTTAAAACTGTTTTAAAAAACAGTGTTAAAAACACATTATTACGGTTACAGTTTGAGTCCCTGCCCGCGACTTCGAGAGCATTAATTCCCCGAAACAATATTTTTTTTTAGATAAAAGGTACCCTTGTGTCTTTTTCTGCGACTCTGACAACGCGTTTTTCAAGTTGATCGATCAAGTAATCAAGGCGAGACAAACTTACATTTCAATTATTATAATAATAACTTAGAATACGTTAACATTATTTTAGATAAACTTTAGTCAAACTAATAATTGAAGGCAGCTATCATAGTCATCGACTTGTCGACACTAAAGCGCAAGCATCCGGCAGTAATTGCAAGGTACCTTAGTATCCAGCTTCACCATAACCATAACTGACATACTCGGACCACTTAGTACTTCCTCTACAAGTGGAAAATGGCGCGCGACCACTTTTCTAAACCATACCGCACTGATTGGCTTGATACAATTTCAGAACATGTTATTAATGGACCTAAAGAAGCAGTCTGTGAGAAATGTCAACCCAAAAATGTCGGCAATTTTCAAAAATTCGCATATTAAAAATATCTATCGACTTCAGTTCTTCAATTCCTAGAATATCCTCGCAGTTTCCAACGACCAAAATAATATGTAATTTTCAGAATGTCTTATTCCCAGAATTTCTAATTTTCATTATGTTTAGTCTTGCGATACTTATAGATCCATATTATAAGACATTTTGGGTCATACATTTATGGCCTACTTAAAGTTGTTCTGGGTTTCGATATCTTGTGTGTGAAAAAAAAAAAACAATTTACAGATTGTGCAATCGTAAAAATGTTCAATTCCCAAAAATTTTAAATTTAAATAAATTAGTAATTAGTGTGGGACAAACATAAGATTTCGTGGAAAGTAACGTCAATGAAACACATAACAAGCAAGTGAATTCTAAAGAAATTCTCGATACTCGACAATGGCACAAGAATTGGTTTCCAGCCAGAAACATCTGTGTTTGCCTCCCAAGAAACCTTTGTTGCCAACAGCTAAGAATTAAACTTTGAATATTTGAACTAGTTAACTGTATGATCATGATACAGCCTGAGTTTATTAAAAAAAAAAAAACAATAATAAAGGGTTTTGGCGGGATTTTTTCCAGTGAAGTTCATTGGCTATGCTAATTATGTATTATAGCAAATTGATTCTGGATGTGTCTACACAACTGAAAATTATGTAGAAACATTGAAATCGAATTGAATCTCGATAGAATGGAGCCGAGAATTTTGTTGACAATTATTGTGCTATAACATTAGAATGCGTTACATCCTGACTGTAATGAAGTGACCGTAATCTACATGAAAAACTTTACACTTTTTAAGCTGGCTAAATGCAGAAACCGTACCGTGTACACAATAAAAAAAAATGAAGTATTTTAAAATTCGAATTTTTAAGCCTTGGAAACTATAGGACGTTCCTAAGCATATACTTTGGTAGGTTTTCTTTTCACGGGGCAATAAATAAAATTAAAATAAAGTATGTATGATGGTCTATAAGGTATTTGTGATAATATGGGTACTGTTATTTGAAATAAAACGATTTATTTTATGATTTTCATATTAAAACATGATAATCACAATACAAAGAATGAAAAATACAGCATTACAAAACTGCTCACCGTATCGATAACAAACATCTTATTTTATCTAATCAATAAAACTTGTATCAATGCGTACCGAGATGCGATACCAGTACAGCTATCTGAAGACGATTGACATTTTGTAATCAACAACGCATATTGCATGTTTTACTCACTTGTTATTGAAACCGTTTTACCAGTTTGTGTCCAAGGTCTTTTTTACATAGCATGGATAAGATGACAGCAGGATGAAAATATATATCATAAGAAGTACCGTACTAACATAGCCATAAGAATTGTATTTCATTTACTTTATGTTAGGAAAGTAAAGTATCTAGGGGCCAAGATGTCTGAAAATAAATGATTTATATTTATTCCATTTATTTTATATACAGGGTTATTTGTAAAACAGGACTATATTACTAACATCATAAACAACAACTTTTGTTCTATGACTTTTTACAAAACATAATTAATTTACCAAAAATAAACCTTCAAGATTACGTTGTTCTATCTAACACATTTCAACTCTGTATTTTGCTATACGCCCCGCCCGACCCCCGCTCCCCTCCGCTATTCTACTATCGCTTGCTTGGCATAGACTTTGTAATATTTAGAACGTTCGTGTTAAATATTTTTATTTTTGTATGAATATCTGATGCACTAAAATATGATAAATTTTTAAAACTCGTAGAACAAAAGTTGTTGTTTATGATTTTAGTTACATAGTCCTGAGAGGTTGCCAGTGTTTTACAAATAACCCTGAATATAATCTACCTATTATTTACATTATTAAATATTTAGTTAAGAAAAAAAAAAAATTATAAATAGTAGCTCACCAGCATCGTGAACGGGGTCCAAGCTACCGGTGGTCAGGGTTACTGAGAGAGGAATCTCCTAACAATGCGCGCCGTGTCTCGGAGTACTGCTTTCTAGATCAGGCCCTTGGTCCATCTACCTAACGAGAACTCAGATGTTGTTCGAGGCTCTTAGCTATTAAGCCATTGGCCTTTACGACCACGTATATCTATGGTTACGACTATCTATTACTTATTCTTAGAGAAAAGGATAGGTTACATTGTAAGAATCCGACAGCTGTCACCCGCACCATCCTGTAGCAACTGTACTATAGTAAACCGACATGGTTGTTCTTTATTTCTCTCAATTTACTCCCGCTGCTTGTCAATGAAGTGGAGACAAATGTTGCACAATACATTATTTCTTTGTACCAGTTTTTATTCAAAAAAAGTAACCATTGAGCGATTTGACTCGTGTCCAATTTTGAATGTCATTGTTTTACACAATTATCCTGCAGGTTGAAGGAACCCTGTCTTACAGGCCCGACCGAGGCTTCAACTCAAGGTCTCTTTAGGATTTTATCCCTGTCAACATAATCTATGTCAATTACTGACAGACGATGGAGGTTTAAAAATCCCAGAACATGGAAGCACAATTTCTCATAGCGCAGAAATTTTCTCAACTGTCTTACTAGCACAAATAACGATTATAAGAATCGATTAATGACATAAATAGTAATCGAGTAGCAAAACCGAGTGAGCAAGTAACACAATAGTAATTAAATCGATTCATATCGCGAGGAATGCGGCAAGTGGAGTGTGGTAAAGATCACCTGCTCTGTGTTCGCCAAGCTGTAGATGTGTGGAATGAATACTAATAGGACTGTATTAAGGCTTTAAGCTAGGTAATTTATCTCGGGGATAGACGCTGGGAAAGTGTCTTGGTCAACCTTAGATGCATATCCATACAACCGCTTTTACGTGATTATGACGTTATTACACATCTTGCTCTGGATATTTTAGAAACAAAAATATTTTGTGGATATTATCTAGGTTTCTATTGAAATTAAAACACTAACTTGTATGAAACTAATCAGGAAAGTTCTCTGAAAATATGCTATTTTGGGTGAACTTTGGCCTGTCATAATGTACTCAAAAATTTAAAAAGTATAGAAAACCAATTGTATTCGTAGAAACCTTACACAATTAATCGAGAGAAAGAAAAAAATATTTTTGGAACATATTAGACTTGGAATATTAATAAAACTTTTTTGCTCTTTGTGGAACTCTTTATAGAAAATAGATTCCTCAGGGGCGTTTACGTTGATTTGCTTCAAGAATGTTGCCTTATTTTCAAGTATTTTGCGATAGACCCAAAGGCGTTTTGGACCACACTGTCATTTCAATTCCATGTTATTCAACCTCTAAACACTCGATAAGAATTCAATTCGCATTGTTGAAATCTTCAAGTTCTAAGAACACCTGATTTATGCTAAGAGTCCTTCTTAGTTCTTCACTCCTTTCAACAGACAGAATGACGTGTCAAAAAGGCATTACGGATATTATATGTCCATCCGAATGCTATGATTCATTCAAAGATATACCTACAAATCATAACTTTGAACTCCATCAGTCATCGTTCCATGATTATAATTACCAATTGTCTCAAATTAATGGTTTATTAACGTTCTGCGTTTTGTACGTACAATTTTTAAACTTACGTCTCTTATGGTAAGGAATTTATCTATTTACTACGCGTTCTAAATGAGAATAGGACCGATTCCTATGTTTTGACGTTTCGTCGTACTGTCAAATCAAAGAAATTTTAGCAAAATTGAATAACTTAGAGATGAGTAAAATTGAAGAACTGGATTTGGATTAAACTTTTTTATTCAGTTTATAAATAAATTAAATTTTTCGTAAATTAATTAATGTTTAAAAATTTCTATCCTCGATTTGACAGTAAATCCTGACGTCACAACATGGCGGGCGATCTTGGCAACTTGATTAGTCTAGCGCTAGCTTTTCCCAGCGGCTACGTCCGCGTGTAAGTAGGTGTTTCCATAGAAACTTTGGACCCCTGTTTCTTAAAATCCTCTCTTAGTTCGCCTACGTCATAAAAGTAAACCTTGTGCAATATTTCGCGCTCCTAATCCCAATAGTTTCGGCTGTGCATTGATATATTAGTCACTCAGTTTATCCTTTTATACATATATATAGATAGATAATTGTCTAATTACACTAACTGTTTGGTGGTGATCCCAGACTAATTCAAACGAATTCGTTAAATGTTTTTGCATTATTACCTATAGTAAATAACGTAATGATCATAATTAATCTACTATGTAGCTGTATTTGACAGGCTAGACTGATTGACGACATTGTCGTTTATAAGATATGCTGATCCAACTCTGTTCGTGTCTTTATCCTTTACAAATGGGTATTGATCAAATTGAGTTGTAAATCAATGCAGAAAATTCTACATTGAGACTCATGAAAAAATATAGAAATATAGCATAGCACTATCAGCCTTTTAATTAATGTTCCAACTGTCTTTCTTACCAATGCACCGTGGGCCCAATGCGGGTTGAAAATATCATTGGGTAAAGAAATATGTTTTATTTCAATAACATTGATTATTTGTTTGCAATATCTTCAAGTTTTGTTTCTGGGACATCATCAAATACCATTTCTTTCACTATAGGAAGAGCGAGACGAAGTGTTAAAATTTGACTGAGTTCAACACACCCGTGTTCCTCTAGATGCCCATTGCGTTCCGACTGTGGTGACTCTTTCAACCCGAAACCCTGGCAGGCATCAGCTTTAACTTGCTCTCTCTATCATGCATGAAGTAGCAAATTTTAGTTTTCATTTCCACCCTATGGTTATAAAACATATCTATATGATTACTAAGTTTCGTTCTACTATAAATAATTATGTAATCATCGTAAATAGTTTGTATTCTAACAGCAGCTCACTGCTCAAGTGACAAAGGAATGAATCACTTCATAGTACGAGTATATCACAACTATTGAGTCGTTTACTATTAGGGTAAATCATATTAACAACTTAACTTGGGCCTGTTATGTCAATAATATTACATAAACTAAGAATTTTCCTTATAAATAAATAATATAGTGACTTGCGACTCACTATTGAGTTAAAAAACGCGAGTAGGGAAAATGTAACCGTAATAAAAGGCATAAAGTAAAGAATTTGATAAAATCTCTAAAAACGAAGAAGAAACAGCGCAGCATAAAGATATAGCAAGAAGCAAGAAAAATCAGATAAACAAAACACCAGAGGCCCTACCACAAGCTCATAATGCGATCCTTTTGACGACCTATGCTGAACTGTTAAAAGGATGGAGCTACACAGATACACCCCTATTTTTTAATTAGAATAAAAAAAATGGGACTCTATCCGTACCGAAATTTCAAAATTGTCCCCGGAGTTTTGTCATAATTAGTGAATACATAATTGAATCAACTTTTATAACAATTGTTACTAAAAAATACTACGTGCAGTGTTTTTCCATTTTTATCGTCATTTATTCATTTATAATCAATATAGCCCGTACAATATTTCCACAAATTGAGTGACAGTTTGGGATATAAACAAACGCTAATAACATTGCTGTTTATGAATATAATTTTTTGAGACTTTACATAAATAATACCAAGACGTTTTCTCATAAGCCCGTAAAGTATTTGTGCTAATTAAAAAATAGGGGTGTATAGGGGGTACCGTGGTACGAGGAACCGTGATCGTTGGAAGGAGTGGAGGAAGGTCTTTGCCCAGCAGTGGGACAATATGGGCTAACAATAATAATAATAAAATGTGGAATGTAGACTCGGCTGTCATTGTGCTGATTGTCGTGACCGCCAATGGTCTTATAGCCAAAAGCTTCGACGACCATTTGTCGTTGCTGTCGTTGCGTTGTTGGATCAAGGGCCTGATACAGAAGGCAGTACTCTTCGGTACGGCTCGCTTTGTGAGGAAGTTCCTGTCTCTGGAGCCCTAACCACCGGTAGCTCCCGATGTCGGTGGACTTCTGTTTTTATATTTTTAAATGTTTATTTTAAATATATTTGTTATAAGAAATATTTTAATTATGAAACATATGTATGTATAGAACAAAAATAAAGGAAATAATAATAATAATAGGGGGTGTAGCTCCATCTCTCTTTCTTGCTCGGACGTTTGACATTTTAACAAATCATGGTAAGGCTCCAGGAGTATTCAAGTGCAAAAGTATCTAAGTATATCGTCCAAATACACAAAATACAATTGAATTCTTCCCAGACCTATAGTCAATTAGTCATTTGATTGGTTAGAGCTAGCTAGCCGTAACACCAGACCATCTGTGACGCCATTTTGTTAGAACACAAAGGAACTGTCATTAGTTCAGTGTCAGTTCTTAAAATAGTCGTGGAATGACCCCTCGCTGATTGGTCAGAATGACTGGCTTTATGGGCAAAGGCAGTCGAACCATCGAAAAAGGTTTAGTTACTATTGAGAGTTAGTAAAGGAATTGACTGAAACTTAATTCAAATACACATAGGGTTTTTATGATTTTCTAGGATTCTCCATATAAAGGGAGAAAACCAATAATCCAAATTGCTGGAATTGTTGTTATTACATGTCTTCATTTGAGTAAAAACAATGACGCAATTAGAGTATGTGTCATAAACAAAAAAGCATTAAGTAAGGTAGGTATCTTATTGAACCTTAAACATCATATGACTTGAAGAAAAACTTTTATCAATTTGTTCCTTCATATTCTAAAAGAACTACAATCCAAAACTATTCTTCTAACAGTACTTCTCTAAAAACAAAACACAGTCGAAAAGGACCGTCGGCCATTTTAGAATCCCGAATGAGTCAGTGTGGAGTCAAATCACGTAGTATAAAGATGGTCGCCACTGCGTTACGCTACAACTTGTATTGTTTCTGCTAGTACAGTTTACGAGGAAGGAGATACATTATATGGTCAGTTTAAGTCTTTTTGGCTCTAGTCATTAGGTTCATTTCAAGGGTGCAATTGTCGCTAATGTTGCACGCTATGTTGTACGGAACCTTACCAAAGCTAATAGCTCCGTCCCCAATTAAAAACAAGTACGAGTAGACGACAAAAACAAACACAATCCTATCACGCTTCGATATGCAAAACAAAACACGACCATTATCCTTATCGTGATTTAATTTCTTCAAGACCTGTCCATTGCGTGATCCGATGTTACCTGGCCGATTAGCGAATAGCTTTATTAGTTCAATTATCGATGTAAACCGAACTATTATGTAATCTCAACAAACAATTGAACAATACCGTGCCGTGGGTGAGTATTTCGTGACTTATGTAAGTAAGAAATCCATGGAGGCTTGTGTAGATGGTTTTTGCGAACCCATAGTGGAATCGAGCGTGAGCTGAGAGCGTTAATCGAATAATGAATAAAGATCTGTTATCTGGGTATTGAGAGGTATGAGCAGACTTTGTAATGCTGATAGAAAGGAGATGGATATACGAGCTAAAGGCGATAAAGCCAACGGCAAATTTTGAAACCAAAAACAGTCAAGACATCATAGTGCATCACTTCGTGAACACCTTTCTTAAGAGATTAAGAAGAAGAAGAAGCAATACTTACATTTACTTGAGGCAAACAACAACAAAATAAAAACGTTAACTAATCTATAAATGTCTTAAACAATACCACATTAAGAATAGAGAAAAAGAAAGACCTGTGCGAGGCTAAAAGGATTCTAACTCAGCATTTGCTGCGATATTAAAAAAAAAGTAAATAACGCAGCGCTAGTATTCTGATAGGACCTATCGGATTCCTCAGAAAGTCGACAACGATGAGCAAATCTCCACACACGAGGATGTTTATGATAAGTGACCATATACTCAAGACAGAACTTTCATTTTTGACTCCTAAGGGCTCAAACCGGAGATTGACACTTGAAAGTAAAGAAACTACCAAGTGCCTTATAATATTTAGCATTAGCAGCCACTTCTTCAATTATGCAACGCGTGCCATGGCGTCGTGACAGCCCAAGTCAGTGGCATGAAATTGTCATGACATATTGAGGTTGCCAACGTGACAAAGTGACAACTATACAACACCCATGACCACTTATGCTAAATCTAACGCCTTAAGTGAGGTGTAAAGTTTTTTTATGTCAGTATGTACTTCTTTTGTTTTGGTAGTTTGGAACGTAAGTAAATTAGGTTCTTTTTACCACTTGGCTAGCTGTTCTGAATTGTTTTGTATTTGTAAGTTTATGTATTGTGGTTTTGTAAGCAAGGACAGTTGTTACAGGTAGACAGACGCCAGAAATTCTGACCATCACTCTATCCAAGGAATATCGTGTTGATGAGGCCTGATAGGCAGTTGCTCCATGAACAATACTAGTATTGGCCAGCATTTGGTTGGACTGGAAGAGTTGGGAAAAGGCTCGGGAGATGGTGAGTATTCATTGATAAGAGAGTCGTTAACGAAGTCATTCGCTGTGTTTTCCAAGGTAATTAAAAAAATCCTTGTTTTAAATATAAAGTGAATCTCTGAGCAAAATTTTAGCTTTCCAGATCCAAAGGGCTAACTGAGTATTGATGAATCGGTCAGTGAGTTAAATCTCAGGACTTTTCTATATACATATAAAAAGTTACGGAGTCAGTACTTACATACTAATAGATTCTGGAGAAAAGGAATGAGAATAAATGTAATTTAGACTAACTTAGGTTTCGAAACCAGGAGTAAGTAGGGCAAGGAAAAAGATGACAGAAGATTTTGAAGGAGTTAAGTAACAGGACTTTTCTTTATAGATAAGTTAAGAAGCTGACTCCTCCAGAAAAGAGGAATCAAGGGAAGAAGCGTAAGGAAAAAGAAGACAAGACAACAGAGTTTGAAGTTGGACGAGTACCTTTCATACGAGTAATTTGTTAGTCATCAAAATTAAACTTAATAATACTTTCAGTATCATGACTAGAACATTGTCGATCAAGTCGAAAACAAAGACGCTTTACGCAGTTACGAATTCAAGAACAAGGCTTTAAGTTCGGTTTCAAAGTACGTTCACCCCGTTTCTCTGCAGGGCCATTAGTAATTCCGAACAGCGGTTAAAAAAATATCATTAAGACTAATTCTACGGAGTCATTATCGCGTGCGTTTAGACAAAACAAAAACCACAGATTTAGGAGCCTATTAAGTTATATATAAATGTAAATCTCATGCAATGAACGTTCTACGGGAGGGTTCCAAAGAGCAGTTGCTCTGGCCCTGGAAAGCAAAGGGTAACCGAAGGAATTCAGGTGGATTCTAGCTTTTTTTCTCTGAAGATATATCGTGCAATCTGTCCTTTCGATTTCGACTATGCAGCAGATGCCTTGAACGAACAATTCCGGTGGAGTGATATTTTTCATTAGAAGTATCCTCCTAATATGATGGCTCATATTATACTGCCGAGTAATCAGTGTCTCTTAATTCTATGCACACAGTCTGGTAATGTAAACTGGACAGCTAGCAGTTTCGATGTTTCTCCAGACTAGTTTTGTACTGAACATGCTCTTATTTCTTCCTTCGCTGTTAGCATGTTGATATGCTTGTGAACTTCCAAGTTTCGTATGAACCAGGGTGCGTTACTGATTTGTTTCAGGATATAGTTCTGGGTTCTTTGAATTTTGTTCTTATTAGAGTCACAGGTTGTTCCCTACAACTGGATTCCATAGGTCCAAAGGTTTTTTTTCCGGTGGTAATATCATCTAATGACATCCCCCGCTCTTGGGCGGAGCGGGAAATAGTGTCAGACTTTTACTGACTAAAAACCCACTCCTGTTTCTTCGTTGCCTTTCGTACCGGGGCTGAGCTGTCTTTCGAACTAACCCTGGCCCCGGTAGGCTTCGACCCAGCTGGGCCCTTGCTGTTGCTGACAGCTCTTTGAGGCGCGCGGGAACAGCGCCGTCGACGACTTGGGCTCGGTCCGGACAGTTACCAGATGGTCGGACAGCGACCTACCCCTTGCTCGCCGTCTGCAAGCCCGCATAGGTGGATTTTAGTGAGTAAAGACACTCTCTCATTCCACTCAAAGCGGTAGAAGTTATTTGATGATGTTCAACCTCAAAAAAAAACGCAATGAACGTTAGGTACGTAGAGTTAATGGTATAATGTATTCAGTTTTACATTCTTAAGAATCGAATTGAAAAGCAATTGGCATTGCTTCCTGTCCGCGGTATTGACACCTCCGGTGATCAAACTGTCATTATTTACGTATTAGAGTCTAACTGTAGACAATTTTTGTTTTGTTATTGTTTGTTTTTCTTCCGTTAGATGTTGCTTGTTTCTTTTTTGTGTAGTACTGCTAATGTTTTTACTATGCTTCAGTTACTGTCCGTGGGATACATACCTACTGTCCGTTGACTAGAGTAAATGTGATAAAGTCGTGCTTCAATGTTACTGATTTTTACTGGTTTAAATACCACAATGCGAAGTAACAGTTATGTATAATGACCATAATAAGATCTACTCTTATTAGAAAGTTTTTTCTTACAATAAATTGTTTCTTTAGAGGCTTCTAATTCTTCACTGGTATACCAGCATATGATGGTGCAGTAATAAACATCTAAGTCAGACAAACAGGTTTCTCCAAGCAGGATGGCGGCACCCAACTGCTTGATGTACATATTCGTAAAAGGTTGGCAGTAGTATAGTTATCGGCACGAATATTGAGCGCTCGGCGTCAGTGGGGATCGCTTTGCGTATTCCATACATTGGCGAGCCAATCGTCCTTGTTGTTAGATACATGCAGTAAACGCAGGGAACGAATCACGAGTGACGTCTATGACACGATGGCGCGGTGAGCTAATCACTGTCATTCTCCGCCCCCGCATCTCACGTCGCACCACTAAAGAGACCGAATATTTGACTTCTGCGCAACTTGAAGCCAGCGCCCAATATTCGTGCCGATAACTATAATGATATAATTTAGTTACAGCGATAATATTTCCCAATGTCTATTTGTACTATGTATATACCACATACCCTTGTTGTGTAGACCTTTCTGCAGTCCTTCTATAAAAACCTCTGCGAGGTGGAATGTCTACCTTCTACTTCTTCAGTTACCCTTTACTTTCCAGGGTTACGGTTCAAGGAGTTGTCAGCAACTGCAGGGGCTCAGCCGGGTCGAAGCCTTCTGGGGCCAGGGTTATCCGAAAGGGCGCTCGAGCCCCGGTATGAAGGCTTGAAGGAACGGGATGGGTTTTTTAGTCAGTAAGAGTCTGACACTATCTCCCGCTCCGCCCAAGAGCGGGGGTTGTCATAAGATGATTGTTCCCATCAAAAAAAAAAAATAGGTTACGGTTAATTCTCTCTAAAAATGCCACTACTCGTCACTTTAAGCCTTAAGATCATCATTACAAGCGACCTTCCACAGGCAATATTGTAGATGATATCCTTTTAGGCATAATTTTGTAGAATGACACCATTTCATTACATAGAGCAGAGCATTTTGCTAACTGGCAAATTGGAAACCACAAAGGCTAAATGACGTGACTCTGACGTTGTCACCCATCCCTATTGCCCCAGTAACGTCATAGAATGTCAGAGCCATACCAGCACAATAATTTTATGGCAGTATGCCACACAATGGCACCGATTTCAATGAGGCTGAGCCATTGTGACAGATTGTATCTCATCCGGTTTCATTTAGCATTTAAATGAGAACTTATTCAATTTAGAGTATAACGGAGACCTAATAATGTAGTTAATTAAATAGGGACAGTTAATTAAAAAGGAATATTTTAGGGCGTATAAGGATAGTGTGACGGGTGACAGGATAGAATGGAAGAAAAAAACGTGTTGCGCCGACCACAAGTAATATGGGATAAGAGTAGGAAGAAGAAGAAGGAGTAAGGAAATTGCTGTTAATTGCGTTTATTTGGTTGGTTTTCACCCGGAACTTAAGGAGTTTCTTCACTTGAAAGCGGCTTCAATAGGCTAGTTGCCGTAAAAAATGTAATTAGTCCGTCTTTTAGATTATTCAAAAATAAGGGACACTTATTTTTTTATTTGTAAATTAAACCAAAAATGACAACGCCTCGCCGTGCTGCATTTTTTCGCACGGGGTGACGTCACACGTAACTTTAATGGGCTATATCTTTGTAATTTTTTGGTTAATCGAAAAAAGAAAAAATACGTATCCAATATTTTTTTTATAATCTAAAATACGGACTAAATAAAATGTAATTATTTTGACCTAATTATGTTTTAGCACACTAAAAATACAGGTAAAGTAAAAAAAAACCCCCAATTAGAATGCTTTAGAACTTTCCTTTTTTGCTTGCTTGCTTTTTTGCTTATATGCGTCTCAACCGGAAAACGCAGTTTTAGTAGGCCTCTCACAAGGTGGACAGATGACCTGGTAAGGGTCGTGGGAATCTAAAGGGTGCGAGATGCATGGGACCGGTCGTTGTGGTGACACTTGATCTAGGTCCAGTAGTGGATGTTATTCGGCTGAAATGATGTTAGTGAGAACTTACTCCAAAACTTCTTTAATGCGAAACAAAAATTTTTCTTTGTTTTATTGACAGGTAAATGAATACCGCATTTCATAAAGGACAAAAAACATTGTTACAAAATTAAGGCAATTGTGGTTTTGATTACTAAACGGGAACTTTAAAATATCCAATTCCAATTTTATTCCATTTTTTTCAGATAGAAGATACGACTTGGTACAGTGTACGAAGTGTTAAAAGCTTTATAATGAGTGATTCTGAGTTAGGTGTCCGAACCAAATTATACCTATCTCTCGAGAATCAAGGCAGGAACAAGTTTCAGACTCAAATACGCTCCAAAAAAACAGTGAACGTAAAAGTAGTAAGCATGAGTCATTGATGACGCAGCCCATTCATAAGTAAGGTGGTCGAGAATGTCAGATTTGTTCCGAGAACAAACTTGTCTCGGAACTTGAGTTCACCAGGTACCTACATCCTGACTCATTTGGCATACAGAGATTGTGAATTTGAAAATGGAATTGTTCGCATATCTGTGTTGATTGGACTGATTGGTAGTTCCAATAGTGGCCATATTGGATTTTATGAATGAAGATGTGTAGGTTTTTTTTTTTTCAAGAAACTCTGTCATACTAGCATTGTAAATATAATCTTGTATTTTGCATATTAGTGTTAATTTGTAGATTCAACAATGGCCATTTTAGTTTTTATGAATGAAAATGTTTTCGTTACTTTTTCCAAGAATTACTTAATGAATATTTGGAGAAAAAATAACAATTTCAAATTCTTGATAATGCATGGGAATAAATTAGGTGCCATGGTACCTACAGGTATTATTAATATTTGGATTTATAAAAAACAGATAATTGGAGTTTTGATTTTAAACATAGATAGGTATCATTTAATTACAGTTTGTTGGTTAAAGACTGGAAATATTCTTCAAAACCAGTAATTTGATGTTTTTCTTCCATAACCTTGTACTCAGTTCAATGTCGAATCATAATAAAATTAAAACCAGTTTGAATTCCTTAACTATACCTCATAATAATAACATAAATATTTTAATAATATTTTAATGAAGAACATAAGTAATTTGACTTTAAAAGGCGTATCTGAATAAGTACCTATATACTTCTATAACTTGTAATGCGACATTCCCTTTATTATGAAATTTTTATAAGTGATTAAAAATATCTACAGGCACTTATCTATTTAAAAATAGTCTACGGTATGTTTTATACCTATTTAAAGATAAATATTTAAATTAATAGGCTTTCTATAAGCCATAGAGACCGATTATCCTTCATGCTTCAAGAATATTCGCGTTCCAACGTCCGGCTTAAAATAAGATTAGGTATTATAAATTGGATGACGTTAAAAAATAAATCGCTGTGTTTATTAATTATATTAATAACTTATCGATAAACATAGCTAAAAGATAGGAACGAGGGTGCAAAGTATGCTAAATTCTTTTATTTTTTTTATAGATTACAGACGTTCCTTTTATTTACTCTGAGGTAGTCATCATTATCAGCCTTTTTAATGTTCCCACTGCTGGGACTCAGGCCTCCTCTCTAGTAGAGGGAATAGTCCGTAATCCACCACGCAGGCCCAGTGCGGGTTGGTAAATGTCACATGTATTCGAATTTTTGGTTCTAGGACATGCCGGTTTCCTCATGATGTCTTCCTTCAGAGGTTTAAGTAGAGGTAAAATTATATTACTAAAAAAAATATATATTTTGTTGAACTTGTTGTTGCAACTTGTTGATATAACTTTGTTGTTGTAACTTAAGCTTGCTTCTTTGACTTTGTCCCATAAACCTTTAAAAGTTTTAAACAAGTGTTATTTTTATAATTAGTGTAATTATAAGTATTCCTGTTTTTTGTTTCATTCGTATTGTTTGTTTATTTTTTAGACCTTTATGTGAAGAATTAAATAAATAAGTAAATAATAAATAAATAACGGTGGATCCTGAAAAAAAAAATGTGTAAATCTATAAAATTATACAGAAAAAAATACTAATTAGGGACCTCATAAAGGTTAAAAATATAGGCAGTCTAATAAGTGTCCTCACTCAGAATTTTTCATAAATTATCAATTGATTCACGAGAATTCCCTAAGAGGTAACAGTGCTTTGCTATTTTGTCCCAGGAAAATTTATATTATTATGTAACGTGAGGTAAATAATTTCTCAAAGAAGGAAACTATCCGGGAAAACCAGTTGCTGACTAGGTATACCTGCTGTGTCATTACATTAAAATGATAATTTGAACATATAAATGTGAATCATACCTAGGTAAATTAGAGCTCAATTGTTTTGTTGTAAATTCCAATTCGAGGGTTTTTTGCTATAGTAAGTAACCGATCACGAACCTACTAATCTACTTACTTAATAAAGTTGTATTTAAGAAATATACAATGTGTCTTTATTATATCCCATAACTCTAGGGTATGAATGAAACCATATCAAAGAATCAACTGGCATATGAATTATTTCTCAATTAAGTAAATTTTTTCTTGTTTTCATTTTCTATACAAATAATTCGATAAATACACGATTATTTATGTAAAACACCCTTACGTGAAATGTGACAGCGTAATAAATATGGAAATTGTTATATAATAATACGGGTGTTAATTTTTGACCTAAATTAATTATGATTGATGATATCTTTGAAACCATGCATTTTTGGACATATTCTAGAACTTTTATTATTTTTTCCTCATAGAATATAAACCTTGAGTTATGGGTTATCATAAACAACAAATTGTAGAATAGAGTAAATGGATATATGCGCAAGACACTCTCTAATCTACTACTCGTGTAAAAGCTGCCAATCCCGCTTACATTTTCACTAGGGCGCTATGCTAATCAACCAAGAAAAACAACGTTTCCTTCCACTAATGCGAAGAAAGCACCTTATTAGAAATCTCATAACCGAATGCATTATGTAACTTTTCACTTGCGGGTACTTGAGATATATTTTATCACTTTCTAATGACGCACCGGACAAAGATTCCCACGAACACCAGACGAAAAAAAAAGCTCACAAGACACTACTGTTTTAATAAAAGTAATGACTTCATCATAAATGTATACTCTTAAATGCCTCGGAGTCAAACTGAAAAAAGAAAAAATATTTGTTGGCGCGAAAAAGCTGTGTTCCTATGCCAAATGACTTTATCGAGAAATTCTGCAATTTTTTTATTATGTATCAATTTATTCGTATTATTTTATAAATTAGGTCGTGTCGATGTCGTGATTATGTTGTAATCAATTATTATTCTTTTTTTTTATATGTTATAAACTAGTACTTGACTGCGATCCCACCCACCTGATGGTAAGCAGTGATGCAATCGTTGATGGTGAGGCGCACTAGTTTATTAAGAGCCTATTCACTCTAGCCCGTTACGGCAGCGGGACGGTGTCGTCGGTAGTTTACGTTTATAACCCTGCCGCTATAATACATTATGCCGTTAAACCACCCGTGAACCACGAAATATATAAACAAGCAAGTTAGCAATCCATCACAACATTAACAACCCACTTTTGTTATAAGTGTTAGAGTATAGTTTATTGCAAATGTTGAAGAAAGCGTAGAAATCGGATAATATACGTATCTTATTTTATTGAGTAATTCTCCAACCGTAAATAATTACGAACAATAATTTTATTTCGTGTTACCGATCGAGCTATTCTCAGCTTCAAATTATTAAACCTCATCATAATATAATTATGTAATGCATTCATGTATTTTAAATGATGGCAATTTTAATAGCTTAACCTACATACATATTTTGGCGATTCATTTTCTATTCTAATATGTTGATTGTGATTGATCTACCTTTCCGGTTACCTAAACGTAGATATTTCCGATTTTTATTAGAATTAGTTTTGCTTAATTGATTGAGACGAATGTTATGAGCTGCGTTCTTAGATAGATATATTATTTTTTTAATAAATGAAGATGAATCTTAATTCTTACCTTCTGCAGATACACTTTTGTGGAAAAAGATATCACGTTGTCTTTGGACCTGTAAAGGAAATGAAAGGGATTAGCGGTTGAATCATCAAGAATTCATAGTGTTAGGTTTCGTTCCGGAGTGATCTCACCTCACTAGAGTTTCTTGAGTCTGAGGTAACTATCTAAGTAATAAAATGTTGAAGATAAAGAAGGAAGTCTATTGAAAATGGGTGCTACAAATTTGTTCAAACCCAAAAAAAGAGTAGGTAAGTATACTTTGAGACATTGTCGCATTGATGTTTATAAAACAATCCGATGGCTGGATACAAATACATAAATACAATGCCTTTTATAGATCGTCGAGCCAAAACAATAAATTCATACCAATTATATGATAATTCAAAAGCATACAATATTACACGATAACAACTTAACAATGTATGTAATACAATTAACATTACGTTCTCTGTAGAAAGTTGTTGTAACATTCTTTATAACTTTTTGCAACAATTTTTCTTGCTTTCAAATTAATGGACTTTGATTATGGATCGGGACAAATATGTCATGATTTATCGGGACGTCTTTATCAGTTGGAGTCTGACATCTGACTGATGGGCTTCATATTTGTATCAGAGACAGCATCAGCAAGAAATAAGAACGTTCTCCATGATTTGTGCTATGAGAACTTATTTTTCTAACTAACTCACAGTTGGTACGTGTCTGTAAAATGGTGAGAAGTACCGTATCTTCAGACAAGTCTTAACTGCTAATTAAATTGATTTGTGAACCCAGATATTTATTAATCAGGAGTTTACAGTAACTGTTCCAAATTTCGTATGAGCAATTTGTATTTATCATTTTCACGGCAATTTGAAGGAAAGTGGTGCTAAGATAAATGGCGATAATATCAATAAACTTCAGTAAAATCGATGTTCACCGCTAATACATCGATTTAGATGATCAAGTGTGTAGTGTACCGTTTTGCGTGCTATTACCGCCATTAGCTCGCTTGTAATGGCGTGGCGGCTCGGCTGTTGCGAATGTTCAGCATATTTCACGATGATTTAGCACAGAAATGTAGAGAGGACTTCGTTTAGTTCTTTGTACAGAATATTGACCTGATTCGTGTAATAGTTGTAATTACAGCAGCTGAACTAATTGTTCTTGGTAACATTTATTACGTAGAGGATCGTTTTTATTGGTAGCCATCATGATTGCGGCCCACTCCCATGTGTTCTATGCGTGCCTCTCGCAGGCTAGTTGAATGTAAAATGGTTAGTAAGAAGACATAATTTATAATAATTATGAATAATCAAGAACCGGATAATCAACTAACTATCGCGTCAGTCTTTGTGTCTGTTCGCCATTATCTTGTAAAAGCTGAACGAATTTTCATGCGGTTTTCAGCAATAAACAGAGTGTTACTTGAGGAAGGTTTAGGTTCATGATACATGCATAGACAGTAGAGAAAAATCTAGTATTTCAAAGACTTCTAAAACCTGTGTGAAGCTGAGGCGACTGGAGCGCTTAGTATAGGTATAGTAATAAAAGATAAGTACAAAAGATACATATAAAAGGTATAATATGTTAAATATGTAGCTAGGATATCAAACATGACGAGGCGACAGGCGTAAAAATAGATAATTGATTAAATTAAAACAAATTGGCAAATGTTTAAACACTTATGTAATAAACTTGCAAATACAAAGCGTTATGTAATACATAATGCTCATATCGCGTACATCGTTTAATAGAAACGAGTTTTTTTCTTCCTTGAGCTTTCTACATACTGGTCAATATTTATTTACATTATCTAACTAATGGTAAAGTCAATTTTGAGGCTATACTTCCGGTCGTTACCGTTTTTTTTTGAGATGGGATCTATTCATTCAAAAATAACTTCTCCCGATTCGGGTGGAGAGAGAGAGAGAGCGTGTCAGACTTTTACTGACTAAAACCACACCCGTGTTCTTCAGTTGCACAAATTTCCTGTCCGGTCGTTAGCGAAGCTTTTATACGAGTATCATGCGAGGTAAATGTAGCGCTTCAAATACCTTCACAAAGGTTTATATGAGAAAAAGCTGCAGGTTATCTTTTTGATTGCTAACCATCCTGGCACCTGGCTACACAGACACACGTCATTTCTTCAAATTAATTAAGGAGGTTAGTATTTAATTCAGTACTACTCTACTCAGTACTACTCTACTCAGGACCCTGGGTTCCTGGACCTTTGAAAGACGTATGAGGAGTCGAAGCCATATCGCAGAGGCTCCTTATACACTTTGGGTGTACTAAAGTGCTTGATATACCACGCGGCTAACATGACAATATATGGAAAAGTGTAAAGCTAGATCTACATGAGTTATTAGACCGAAGCTTACGTGGCCCACACCTGATTTGTACGTAGAACGCCGTCGCGTGGCGTGGATCTAGTGGTAGCTCTACAAGTCTAGTTTCCATATAAAATGTATGAAGACCGACGCGCCCAGGTCAGCGTGTTTGTCACACTTGTGCGCAGTGTAGTTCCAGCTTTACAGAGTAAAACACTTTCGACGAAATGAAAGTGTGAAGTATGGTAAGCCATACTTTACTGACTAATTAATTACTTTTGTAAGCTCTAAGCAAACAAAACCGTAATACTTCCCCTGTACAATGTATCGTTCAAATTATTATTTTAAAGCTCAGGACACACCAGGAAGCAAAACACGGCTTAGTCAGTTTAGCTATGCCCATGTAGTCTAACTACGAGAGGTTTTAGGGACCTCACCTATCTAAGACTGAATTCAAAGGCCAATGGAATGTAATTTAACCTTTCGTATGCCGTAATTAGAGACAATTAAAAAGTTATTGTGTCCCGCGTGGATCCGCGTTCCGGCCATACAACGGGTTAAAGGATTTATAATTCCCGAATAGGTACCAATATTACTTAGCACACGTTTGGAATGCGCGCGTGCGCCGAACAAAAGCTAAAAGCTCAACTACTCCTGCACTAAATGGATTGTCACGTGGTGAGGGGCAGCTCCTCTTCGCTAGAATCTTCGGAATCGCCAACTCGCAAGTTCACAACCGCTGGCGCTCGGGTGTCAAACGAAGTTCTTAGATTAAAAAGGACGGAGAAGCTAGATGAGCGAAGCTGAACTTAGCTTCGTTTCGCTTGGTTCTCAGTGCGGCCTGCGCTTAATGCAGTGATTGTATGTTAAGTTGGAATGGGCGTGTCCAGTTATTTCGTTACCTGACTCACTGACAGGCTGGTGACAATACCAGACGCATTATATATTCATATTTGACTTCGCTTTACTTGTTACGCAGCGGTTTGGCTCCATTGTGAGGGGAACTGGAATTTTAAAAGTTAGTTTGAAATATTATGTGGATAAGATTTAGATAGTTGTCATTATGTAGCATGTCTATGGCATATTCTAATCATCAAAAAAGATCGAATCTGAGTTAATTTGGTGTAGTTTCTCCCACTCTGACTGGAGCGAAAGGGAGTATCAGACTTTTACTGACAAAAACCCACCTGTGTTATTTCAGATGCACATAGTTGTAAGGTATTTTCAGCATACAGATTAGATTATAATTTGTTTACGATATGGAATAATACGAATAATTAAACTGAGCTTTTAAGTCACTATTGGTTTACTTCTAGGAAAGCGTGCTCCATCGTCAAAATATTTGCGTTTCTGTGCACACAGCTTAGGAATAGGTAGAATTTTTTTTTTTTACTTTGTGGCATCGTCAAATAGTAACTCATAGCCACTCATAGGCAACCTTTTGATAAATAAAAACGAAGTATGCAAAGATTTTATATATCCTGGTTGCATGACATGTAGGCAGCTGTCTGTGAGCCGTGTCGTCATTTATCGTAGCGCCCAAACGAATAGACGGATTTTAATGCGTTTTTTTTTCTTTGAAAGCTGACTTCATCGAGATGGTTCTTAGCGAACAATTTATGAACATCTGTCCAGGTGTTCAAGGTCATCAGTTCGTTTGTTAACTGCGGTAGGGATCTTAAACACTAAATTATAACCTACCTACTGATTGAAATACTCATGTACCTACATGCCGGCTCTATCAAGCTGGTCTGATGATGGAGGTCGGAGGTAAGAGACGTAACCTTGGATTGCCTATTAATTAATAAATCCATCAAGTATCGGCTCATTTATATTTATCTTAAAAATAGTTCTGTTCTTTTTTTAAGACGATGAGAACCTGATAACGAAGACCTGATGCTAGAACTGGGAAGTGGCTGATGGAACCTTGGAATGCCTACTAGTAAATCCGTCGAGTTATTTGTCTTAACGACTTTTAAATATTTTTCATGATGAGGAGCACCTGATGCTAGAACTGGGTTGTGGCTAATAGAACCCTGGAATGCCTACTAGTACACAAATCGAGTTTGGGCTCATCAGACTCGTCTTAACCAGTTCTTTTACTTTTTATAGATTTTATGCGTCGTGGGTTTTTTAAATGTTCAATTTTACTATTATTGATGCGAATTTGTTTTTCAGGCAATTTATACAGTACCCCAAAGCCAATAACCTCGATCTGTCAAATGTTGAGTGAGTAGTCCGCAAAGAAAACTTATTTGCGTATCAATTAAGGGTTTTTTTTTTTGCTTTGTCTTAATAAGTCTTAGTTAAATTTAGATGAAGTAAAAACGTTATTGTTTAATACAAATAAGCTAAATATTGTTTTAAGTAATAATTAGTAAAAAAAACCGGCCAAGAGCGTGTCGGGCCACGCTCAGTGTAGGGTTCCGTAGTTTCCCGTCCGTCAAAATAAGTGTACCCACTAATGAGTTTAAAAAAATGCTTGCATATACGATTATACTACAAACTTAGTCCAGAAATTATTTTGTACAACCTTTTTGTCTTTTTTTGGACAAAAACTGTTCTTTCCATCAAGTTCAAAATAATTTTCCTAGAAAGTCCTTATAAAGTTCTACTTTTCAGAATTTTTTCATATTTTCTAAACTTATGGTTCAAAAGTTAGAGGGGGACACATTGTTTATTGTTTTTTTTTGCGATTATTTCCGAAATTATTTACATTATCAAAAAATGATTTTAGTAAACCCCTATTCATTTTTAAATACCTATCCAACAATATATCACACGTTAGGGTTGAAATTAAAAAAAAATCACTTCCTACTTTACATAAATACCCCGGCTACCCTAATAAAACATTTTTTTCCAATTTTTATTTTACTTACTACTTTGTCGGCGTGATTGATATACATATTGGTACTAAATTTCAGCTTTCTAGTGCTAACGGTCCCAGAGATTAAACGAGGACGGACAGACAGACATGGCGAAACTATAAGGGTTCCTAGTTGACTACGGAACCCTAAAAAGGATAGTTTCCATATAAAGTGTATGGTGACCGACGTGCCCAGATCGGCCTGTGTGGCACACGTGTGCGTAGTGTTACTTAAATCTTTTTTGACGTTCAATCAACAACGACAAGTTGACGAGGTAACAAACATTTACACTTTTGTCAATTTTCATCTTTGTACTCGTAATATTAATGTGATATTTTGGAAGGGGTTGAAAAATTCTAGAAGAAGAGACTGCTCATCTTGACTTCCACATTCCTCCTGGTTAATTGCGTTGCCTTGGGAAAATTAAAGATAAGAATTGTATCCTCTTAACGCGATCCATTGATATTCATAAAGGGCCAAACGCTTGCAAATTAGCACTCCAACCAAGATCACCTTGGTTTGTGTTGCGGCTACATGGGTGTAAAACACGCGCCATCACGTTCGATGATTGGGAAAACGCGCCTCCCAACCAAGGGCGTTGGAGATCATGGATTACAACTGTTGTCTGCACGGATTGAAACTAGCAAGGGCACCTTGGTTGGATCGCCAGTTTGCAACTGTCTGGTCGCCCCTTTAGTTATTTATGATTATCTACAAAATACTAAGAGTAGTCCAGTTACTACTCATTAGTGCCAAGTTTCTATCTCATTAGTATTGTTTATGACGGACTATTTCGACCGGATGGACATCACCGATAACAGTAGCGTAAGTAGTCGGGGGCCACACACAATCGCTTACTCGATACTTAAACTTTGCTACTGCGAAATATAATATTGCTCGGATTACAAATGGAAGTCTAAGCTCTTGTCATAGCAGATTATATGATCAGAAGATCAACTTTACTTTTTTTTTAACTGCGACCCCACGTGACTATGAGCAGTGATGCAATCGTTGATGGGTCGCACTAGTTTATTAAGAGCCTATTCACTCCAAGCCTTGAAGACACCTAAATTATAATTGGACGAGAAGACCGCCGCAAGTAAATTGTTTCAGTCCTTCGATGTACTCGGTATAAACGATGAGGCGAAACGCTTAGTCCGGACCGTAGAGATTTCAACAACTTTCTGAATAATTTTGCAGATGGTTATGTGTGATGATGATTTCAAATCCAGACCATTTTTGAGCATTGGTCATTATTTAGGCCGTGGTACAGAGTGATAGGGAATGAACGGCAGCCATCTCTTGCGAAGCAGCAATGCGAGAATGGAGGTGGAAACAAGCCTCACCGGAGATACCCCGGGCGTCGTGGAGATACAGGACGATTTATAGCTAGTTGCGGATTATCAGATGGCGAGCAATAGGTAGTTTGCGGTCCGGCTGTCCGGCAGAGACCAAGCTCAGGCCGATGACGCGTGGTGTTCCAAGCACACCTCTGCGGACTGTTCGAAGTGAGTTACCGCAGCTCTCACAAAAGGGCATCTGAAGAAATACTGTGGGTTTTCTACACTCAATATAATAAAGACGAAGAGAAGATACAGTTTGTTTTTTTGTTTGTATCCTACAAACTCACTTTCTGAGCAAGTGTATTGAATTTGTTTTTTGTTTGTAGGAAGTAATCTCTGGAAGTACTGGACCGATTGCAAAAAAAATTTCACTGATAGAAAGCTGCCTTATTCCTGAGTGACATAGGCTATATTTATAGGCATATATTTTATGTACGCGGGCGAAGCTGCGGGCAAAAGCTAGTTATCAATAAATGTTTGAAACTCTCTCTCGCTTTACCCTAGAGCGGGGTAAGTCATTTATGTCATAGTCAGAAGTCAGTGATGTTCTGAACTGAACTTCTGTAACTTTCCTATACTGTGACCCAGCGATTAAATATCACAATTCTTCATACATTGCTCCTTCTTACTTATCAGATTTAATTTATAGTGTGCAGTCGGCAAGCATCTCGTTTAATAAGTCATGACCACCAATATGGCGCGGACTGCAGACTGTTGGCAATTGTTTATGTATCTTTACAGGAGATCACCGGTTCGACACCGGCTGAGGACTTATATGGCGGGAATAAAGTGATAAAATATTATTAGGTTGCATTGTGAGGAGGAGGACTTTTTGCAACGTTAGTTGGCAGTGATGAAATAGATTTATTTTGATGAATTGGCTCTTATCATTCTTGTTAAGTGTACTTAGCTAGAAATGAGAATCATTAGGTTTATTTATTTGTTTAAACTTCATGTATGTAGTGGTATGTACATATGTGGATTTATTGCAACAAGGCATTCTCTACCAGTCAACCTTTGGGTTTAAAAGACTATACTATGGTAGTGTGTAATAAATAATTACTATATCAAATAAAATAAGTATCTACTTATTATTAAAATTTGGTGATGCTTATTTATTCTTCATTGCACACAAAACAAAGATTCAAAAAACCTAAGGATAATTGATACGCAAAGGCGAACCTTTGGCGAAGAATCGCCAAACATAAGTGGCAATGAGCATATTGCTGGCAGAACAGATGGCCGTTGGGGCCGAACGGTTCTGAAATGGCGACCACGTACCGGAGAACGTAGCGTTGGAAGGCCTCCTACAAGGTGGACCGATGACCTGGTAAGTGTTGCGGGATCCCAAGGATGCGAGACGCACAGTGGACGTCTTTCGGGTGAAATAATGATGATGAAAGGCGAACCTAACACAGTAATTTTCTTCCAGCAAACCTACAGACGCTGAGTCTTCCGGTACGCGGTCGCCACTCCAGAACCTTGCAGCCCCAACGGCCATCTGCCCTGCCCTTTGCCACTCAGACGCAGCGTCGGAAGGCCTCCTACAAGATGGACCGATGACCTAGTGAAGGTTGCGGGAATCCGATGGATGCGGGACGCACAGGATCGATCATTGTGGAGACACTTGTTGGAGGCCTATGTCCAACAGTGGACGTCTATCGGCTGAAATGATGATGATGATGAAACCTACAGAGGGTTGAGGTGAAATATAGATTTACATAACACAGTAGGTATACATAAGTGCATAACAAAAAAAACTTAATACATAAAAATTTAAGGGTGCTTAGATTTAAGGGCACTTAGATGAACGAATTAAATATGTGAACAGGAATATAATAGTATTATGTTCTATGTAGTTATGTGTACCTACACTAGTTAGGCGGTTTCATTAAAAAAGATTGAAAGCCGATAAAATGTTTTATAGCAAAATATAAACTTACGTAAAATATCGTAAGCTATTTTTTGAGACTGATTAAATAAAATTCATGTTAATAATATGTAACGAAATGTATCAGAAAGACACCTGGGCTATCAGTATATTATATACTATAAAGAAAAGAAAGAACGAAAATCGTTTTAACGTACCTCACACATAAATATATATTAGAATTAAAATAGGTATTAAAAAAAAAAATACATTATTAAAATCTGTGCAAGGCCAAAAAGGCGCCTTACTGAGCATATGTGGCGTTTAAAACTATAAATAACGAAACGCTGGTATTCTGTTAGGGCCCGCGGTGATAACACTTACCGATGTTATAAAAGGCAAATTCCTCACTCACTGACTGTCACTAACTTGACTGACTTATCAACCGAAACCCTTGGACCTAGAACGCTGATGATTTCTACACATAGGTTCCTATGATGGAGAAATGAGAAAGGATTTCCCAAAAATTTACCCCCTGCCACCGTAGCGGCCGTACCAGCCACCGTAGGCGTAGGCTTGCGGACGGCGAGCAATAGGTAGCTCGCTATCCGGCCGTCCGGTAACCGTCCGGACCAAGCCTGAGTCATCGACTGCGCCTAGTATTCCACACACGCCTCAAGCAGATGCCAGCAAAACCGTAGGCGCCTCGAAGAGTCGAAGCCTACTGAGGCCAAGAGTCTGTTTCCGAAAACGAGGCTCGGCCCCGGTATGAAAGGCAACGAAGAAAAAGAATGAAGGTAAAGAAGGAACATCGCGTGGGTAAACCAACCTTTCGTATAATAATTAGAGACACAATTAAAAAGTTATTACGTCCCGCGTGGATCCGCGTTCCGGACATACAACGGGTTAATCAGTAAGAGTCTGATACGGCCTCCCATTCCGCCCTAGAGCGCGAAAACTCATTGGATGATTTTTCAACTAATTAGAAGTCGGTTAAAGAGAAGGGTAGTCCAAAGTTTGTATGAAGATACCTTTTTTCTCGCCGTTGCCGGTTGATGTCGCTAGCAAAAACTAGTTAACTATGATATATGGAGTGGTCGTTCGATATGATCAAAATATTCATGACCAACTTCCGGACACACTCTTGATTTCATCTCATAAATACATGATAGATAATATATAATATACTAGCGGAATGCCTCGGATGTTCTTGCTTGTTAATTTATTTTTCACACATAGGGAAAGTGGGAAACAGTTAAAGATAAAATACATTATAAATATAAATAAAAATGAACTGCTTAGTTCTATAGAAATTTCTTCAAGCAGATCTGCAAAAGGAGGAATTAAAAAAATTTTGACAATATTTAAAAAAAAAAAACCATTACTATTCACATGAAAAGCCTATGTAACGAACTATGAACCATCTCGTTTCCAAGGAAGAAGGTAAAAAGAAATTGGAAAAGTTCATGAACTTGATTTTAATTAATAGGCAAAAAAAAAAATATCACAAAAATACAATAATTTGAAAAAAAAAAAAAAATTAAAACTATTTTTTTTTTAATAAAACGCCATAATAGTAAAAATAAATCATTTTTTCTAGTATAATTTTGTAAGCACAACCAAACACTTCATTCAACATCGAACACAAACTTTTTATCATAAACGCATTACGTAACATATATTTTTTATGATTCTCGACATAGAAAAACCTGTTGTGAGATGCCTCTTATGAGATGCCATCATCACGTCGACTAAAATGTCGCCTTAAGACATACTAACATAATCTTTTACATTAGATTAGAGGAAATGGATAACATCTCAATGGCGTCACAACTTGGGTTACGGCCGGGTATGGTCGAAAGAGTCACCGTAGCCATGGAATGCACGACGAGCATTAAGTAGCTCGCCGTCTGACCGTCCTGTAAGACCGAGTAGTCAACGGTAAAGAGATGTCAGCAAACCGTAGGGAGTATCAGAGCCGACGCCCACTAGGATCACTGGGAACTATCCGGACCAAGCCCAAGTCGTCGACGGAGTTGTCAGCAACAGCACGGGCCCAGCCGGGTCGAAGCCTACTGGGTCCAGGGTTATCCGAAAGGGAGTTCGAGCCCCGGTATGAAGGCTAGAAGGAACGGGGTGGGTCTTTTAGTCAGTAAGAGTCTGACACTATCTCCCGCTCCGCCCAAGAGCGGGGCGGGAGACACTGACAATTGGATGATTTTTTCCCATCATAAAAAAAGGATCACTTGGAATTTCTGAAAGGGAAACCGTAGTTCTAGAAAACGAAGGACCTGAAAGAACGCAGATGGAGGAGTTAGGCGATTATCACACTGCCACGCACCACGCTGCATGTTGCGTGTCAACGCACCTACGCGCGTACTTGCGGGAGTGCAGCACCTCTACCATGAGTTTAAAGCAATAGTCTTGTCGACACTCGATACCGACTACGTAAATATTTTGTATGGCAAATTTTGGTTCCGTAAGTGACCGCTAGAGGCGCTGTAAAATTTGCCATACAAAATATTTACGTAGTCGGTATCGAGTATCGTTAAATACTATTGTTTTAAACTCATGGTAGAGGTACAGATCTGTATCATCGTGCGGATTTTTTACGCACTCACGCGCGTAGGTGCGTTTTGTAAATTCACGCAGGCACGCATTCATTTCATACAAAATCACGCACGGCACTACGAGACTCAGTGTGCCGTACCTTACGTGTCGCCCCTCGCACCCACGCGCTTCAGTGCATGTTTCTCCGCATCTAGGCGCGTGAATTGCATGAACGCGCGTGAATGCATTTTCAGTGTGTTGGACTGTGCGTGCGTGTTCTCTATAAAAACGGAGATACTAACAAGCAACGTGAAGACACGCATTCACGCACTAGGCTGCGGGGTGCGTGGCAGTGTGATAACCGCCTTATGTGAGCATTTCCAAACCTCCAAAAGAAATGTGAAGACATCACAACAAATGACTAAACATCTCAAGTTCAATCTAAAAATAATACCTCGAAGATTTCCTTTTAGTAATATTAAGTTATTTAAGACTGTCCTTTACTTTACCTTATCTATTCTCTTACACCATAGACAAACCATCAACTTTACTTATACCATAAAGAGTAGAGTAGAGCCTCCAAAAACGATTACCTACTGTGACATTTCTTGGCGGCATTTTAAACTCTTTAAGGTTCGACACATAAGTTACAAGCGTTTTCTCTTACTGTCATTGAACTTTAGTAAAGGTAACTGAAATTGTATTTTTATTTTAAGTTGAGAAGCAACCTTTAAACTTAACTGTGGAAAAAAATTGATATCGTGTTGTCTCAGCAAACGGCATCTCAGGAATTTGAAAGAAAATAAAAACCTAACTAAAGTAATGGAATTCAACATAAAGTTAGGATTAAGTGTGTGTCAAGGACCGCTAGACGAGGTGAAGTGGCACTATGGACATGAACTTTGTTGACTTGACAAATATTAATTTGACGAATTGGACAGAGATACTGATAAAAGTATTTTTTGTTTCTATAATATTCAAGGCATATTTGACTTCGGAAACATTTGACATTTTGAGTGTATCGTTTCATCAATCCCACTGAATTCGTTTAATATGAGTGTGGTGGACATTCCACATACACAAAACGTTTTGGAAATGCATTCATTGTGTGTACAGCCATCCACCACAGTCCACTGCACCTCCACACCATCCACTCCATCCAATCCACTCTTATACCATTCCACTCACAGTATTGCCTGCCAGAGTCTGAGTTTCCTGATAGCTACAACCTGGCTTTTTAGTCAAGATGAAAACAAGCATGCTCCGTCGTCCACCACTAATGGTACGCGATGGTGATGGCGGGAGCCTATCAACAATAAAAAAAAAAATAGTATCAGTATGTAACAGAATTATTTCTTTTGATAAACCTATCGTGAGTAAATATACAGTTATCAATAACAAACATGGCCTAAAATACTTTTGCTTTCCCCAAAAAAAATATCTTATCAGATTATGAACTAGAACTACTTGATGATGACCTGAATTTGGAACATATGGTTGTGCTTTTAAAAAGGGAGCGAGAGAAAATGCATTAGGCCACATGGCAGACTGTACTGAAGTCGGGCGCGTGGTGGGGAGGAATGACGTAATTTAAATTAAAATTAGAATCAGAAAAATATATTTCAAATAGACCAATTACAGGCACTTTTGAATTGTCAAAATGTCTGAAAAAAAAAGTGAAGCTAAATGGCACGTTCCAAAGCGCAAAATAATTTCGTAAGGAAAGTTTTGACAGTGAGTATGGATGTGGATGAAAGGAGAGGAGACCAGACGATGGACGGACTCTGTCAAAGATGACATGGTTGGATAGTCTTTTTTTTTTGGAACTTTGTGTGGAGAGAGACTTTTACTGACAAAGACCTGCCCAAGTCAGGAGTCAACTCCTTTCTGTAAGGGATTGTTAGAAAGAGTTATCGCGGTCTTGGAACGCAAAGGGCAACTCAAGGAACATGAAGGAACATGATGAGGTTGTAGTCAGTAGAAGTCGGCTAGTGCTGAAAATCAGCGTTTTGGTTCTGTCTTACACGAGCCCCAGCACGCTGCTGCACGTGTTACGTGCTACTTTAAGTCGATATTGTTTGCGTTTGATACACTTTTTCTTTCTTTCTTTCTTCTTCTTTCTAAGTCTGACACGCCCTCTCGCTCCACCCGGAGCGGGAGGAATTATTTGATGATTTCCCTAGCCAAAAAAAAAGATCCATCACGGATTATACAAGCAGGTAATGGATAACAAACATTATTTAAATTCAATTTGAATTAAGCCCCAATAAGTTTTTATCCAACCCATTGTTTACACTTATTCTGCGAAAAATCTGTAGCAAGTTAGTATGGCTTCCCGACTCCGGTTGCGTGCGGCGTGCGCTGTGCATACCTAATCTTAATCCGCTAACTATATTATACGAAGCCCTAGGACTTCCAGCTACTATGCAGAATATTGCACAACGGTTTATTTAATTTTAAATCATATCGATTGGCGAAATAGGATTGAAAATTGAACCACGTGTAGATGTTTTTTCTCCTCATGCATGCATCTACATTTATATCATTTACACAGAAATAGGTCTGTACTTGGTTAATTTGTTATAACTTGTTCTACAGTTGGAGGTCTAAAGATAACTAGATCCTGGGCAGAGCACATTGCTCGCAGAACAGATGGTCGATGAGGCTGAAAGGTTCTGGCGACCACGTGCTGGAAGACGTAGCGTTTGCAGGTCTCACACAAGGTGGACGTCGGTCCACCTTGTGTGAGACGACCTCGTGAGGGTCGCGGGAATCCGATGGTTGCGAGATGCACAAGACCAGTCATTGTTGTGACACTTGGGAGAGGCCGAGGCCTATGTCCAGCAGCTGAAATGATGATGATGATGAGATTCTGTCAAAGGCTTCATTTGCGTGAAAGTAAAATGTATGTTTAACAAACATACATTTCAGTCTTAAACTCTCTAAAAGCTGAACGGATTTTTGTGAGATTTGGTACACGGGTAGATCATGTCCTGGATTAGCTCATAGGATTTTTCATCCCAGGAGTAAACTCCCTGGGAATAATAATGACGATGTGTGTTAAAATACGAGGAAAATCTAATTTGCAGTAGTTGTGACGAGTCTACATATTTCTTCCTCCAGTTAGAACAAGTAAAGTGTGTTTATTTCTTCAGTTGATTGATAGAGGTTTAATGACGATTTAACTGGCTACTTTCCTTGTTATTTATGAGCCAAGGTTATAAAATTTTCATTCAGGGAAAACATTAAACATGTACATTTTAGGCCACGACAAGTGGTCGGGACTCGACACCATTTAGAGACTTTGCCTATTGCTGAGTAGAGACCTTTCTTATTTTCCTTTTATAGACAACTGCACATCAATTGGTTACTCTTCTCAAATTAAAATACCTTAGAAAAAGACATAATCTGTTGAGGATGCTGTCTGTACCACAAAAAAGATGAAAGAGGTTAGAATGACCTTGTGGGCGGGGCAGAAGTGCCTCAAAATATGATCATGCTCATAATTGACACAACCAATAGCAAACTTGCGATCTTATCGTGCGTGGTCTGTTATTTGCGTAATGTACGTTTGTATAGGTTTATTGCCTGTAGTGGAGTTAAAGGGTGGGAGATAAGCGGCGACACTCGTAGTACAATCGGAAAGTATTTCCTTTCTAATCTCTTTCATCTTTTCTGTGGTTACCCCATTAAAATACCCAAAAATGAAGTAACCAGTTGATGCGTTGTCTGTACCAATCGAACATTTCTTTGTCAATCTCGAGGTTCTACCTACGATGGAAGAAAAAATCCATTGACCCTCTAATGTCCTGTATATCTCCATTTCATTTGCATTACTCGTTTTCGATTGCGACTAGCTACAGTACAGTCGTAATACTCGACCCTTCGAACTTCGTACAATTGGCTGCGCAAATCAACAACATTTCTGCTTCCCTGATCCCATGGATATAAGAAAGTCCTGTTGAACGCCCTTGGTCACTGTCCCATTCCACCTGTCATCACCCCGTTTTGCAGATGTCCTATCTCCATTTGAGTTGCATTATTCGTTTTCGGTTGTGACTAGGTTACAGTAGGTACGGATGAATACTTAAGCGATCTGAACTTCGCGCAATTGGCAGCGCAGTTATTCTTTTTATGAATAGAATGCGAATGCGTATTTTTTCGAGTATGCGCATAGTTCGGAACGCTTAACTTCAGAGTGGCCAACACTATGTTATTTGACCTTTAATCAATAGCAAAGTTTAAAGTAGGCATAATAAAATTAATAATTTTAACAATCTAATGATGGTAAGGTCTAAGGTACCTACATATATAAATGTATTAATAAGTATTACTACATTATAAGGCCTATGAAATAAAATCCAGAGGTAGGAATGCGTGCAATAAAGTTAACAAACAATAACATGTCATTATTTATTAATTTTCCTTATATTTAAGCTATTATTAGCTCTCAGCATTGTCTTCTGAGAACCACAAATCGTACTTTGGTTCATATTATGTTTTAAATACCATTTATTACTGCTACCTTTAAGTTTTTGTTGTAATATATTAATTAGGTAGTTCCTCTTTTTTGTTTTAAATTGTACGTTAGATATACTTATATTAATAAGAGCCAAAGTTCACATGATAATTTAATTTGTAGCCTTAGGCACTTGTTGCCTTAAAAATATTCTAAAAATATAATATCTGTATTTAACCAATATTATAAAGCAGAAGAGTTTACTTGATTGAATGCTTGACGATTAACTGGTTCGAATTGAAAAGGTTTTTTTTTTTTTTAGTGTTACTTAGCCTATCGAAGAAGGATAGACTACATCATTAGTTTTAGTATATCCGAAACCCGAAACACGTATTTAAGTAGTATTTTTATGTAAAGAATCTATGTACAAAATTTCATAACTGTATCATGATGAATCACAAAGTTATAAACTTGTTATGTTAACTGGTGGCCCGCACAAATACACGTTCACCGGGCCATCCGGGAAACTGAGTTGTGTGCTGGCGCCTAAAGCCCGTAATTACCTGCCGTGACTTGTGTTGTACTTAGTATCTAATTTGTTCAATTTTGATACCTTTTTTATATATATTTTTTTTTTAAATTTAATTTGTTGGTTTACTTGTTCTGAGCTCGCGGCCTCTAAGACCGGGGCCCCATCGGACCTGGGGCCCGTGGCATTTTGCCAGCCTTGTTACCCTAAAGTTACGGCACTGGGATCAATGGGTACATGGGTACTATCTACTAAGTACGCGACCATTTTAACAAAGTCAGTTTCCATAACCTATACATACATTTGTCCAGCCCATTTACGCCTAAAATGGATTATCCATGACCGTATTACGTGAAGTGTGCGATCGGCAGGAAGCCATGTCGCGCTATCGACATGTTCTCGGTCACACAACGGTCGTCCGATAAACGACACGCCTTACATCCCAACATTACATTTTAAAAAGTTAGCTTATCATAGAATGTCTATGACATTGAGTTTTTTCATCATCTAATTGGCGGGAAAGTACTGTGTTTATTAGTTCAGTAAAGATGACATGTACATTTTGGTACAAGTGCAGAAAATTTTCATTAAGTACGACAAATTGGGCTGCTGTGACAAATTTGCACGTGTATCAAACGATCTTTTTTTTGCACTTACGAAGAAATTAATTAACAGGAGTTGACTAGCGACTCGTGGGGTTCGACGCGCGCCCAGCCTAATACGATAAATGTTGTGTGGTATTCGGACAGTGTCTAAATATTGTATACGAATCTTCAGTAAGTCCATTCGTTTTATTGTGTGCTTATATAATCTTCAATAAATCGTTATATTTGACATACGGAAGTCTATGAAACTCCTTATTTATTGCTGGCACTTCCAAAATGTCGATATTCGACTACAAACACCGACTTGGACGCGTAGCTTGTTATTTTTTTTTTTTTCAACAAGTTGTTATGAAACTATGGAAATATCGTTTGTGGTACATACCTACCTATTGAACTAGTTTTTTTTTATATAACTGTCGGGATACGGGTACTAATTGAGACGTGAATATGTAAACAGCTCATAACGCATGTAAATGATATGCTAATGCTAGTAAATCGTAACACTTTCGATGATCTAGCATTAAATTTGTTCGTGACTCCGTCCGTGTGGATAAAAATTCTTGCGAATACCTAAGGATATAATTTTCGAGAAAAAGGTTCTGTGAGAATAAATTTCCCAGAAGATTATTTATACGAATATTTCGATGCCTCCTTTTTTTTGAGTTGGATATCATCTAATGACTTCACCCGCTGTAGGGGGGAGCTGTAGCGTCAGACTTTTACTGACTAAAACCACACCTATGTTCCTTCCGTTGCACTTTGCGTTCCAAGACTAAGAGTTTTTCTTTCGGAAGTCAACCCATGGCCCGTGCAGTAGGCTTCAGTCCTACTAAGCTCCTACGGTTTTACTGACATTGAGGAGCGCGTGGATCAATACGTGCCCGGACGGCGAACTACCCATTGCTCGTCGTCCGCGCCCCGCGGGATCTGCGGGATTGCCGACTTCAATCCCGCACGCATGCGGGATCGTGATTTTGATGCGGGATTGGATTCCCTACATGCAGGTATGTGGTAGATTTTGTCAAATTATGATAAATGATATTTATTTTGCAAATAGGTTTTTAAAAACACTTTTACACGTAAATTTTTCCGTCAATTTGAACTAGATGCAGCCGGTGTTTCCTAGCTGAGACTCTGAGAAGAGACGCCGAAACAAACTCAGGTGTCAAAGTATAAATTTGAAACCTAGCCAAATCCATAGAACTCATCTACCTACCCTAAGTATGAATGAATGAAGATAGGAGGAAAAAGTCGGAGGTAAATAATTTTGCGGTAACCAATCGTTTTTACGGTACAAAAAAGTAATCACGAAAAAGACCGACTGACCGATATTGAACCTAATTCGATTGAATTGGTGGAAGCCCTGGATTTATGAGTTGACGGCACCGGTGACCGGTACCGCATTGGTTGAGAGATTGGCTGTTGTGCTGTGCTTCGAGAGTTCGATTCCCGCACGGCGCGGCGGCGCACGGAAAAAATACCGCTCAAATTTTAGCCTAATTTGCCGATTATTATATTATTAATTATAAAATTCATCAAGCTTTAAGCTCAGATAGTGTCATATTTGTAGTTCAATTAATTGCCTACAGGTGACCTTTTTTTTTATCTACTAAAATTATAGAGGTAAAGTTTGTTTTATTGTTTGTAGGAAGTAATCTCTGGAAGTACTGGTCCGATTGCTAAAATTTTTCACCGATAGAAAGCCGTTATAATCCTGAGTGACATAGGCTACATTTTATGTACCTATGCGCGCGAAGCCGCGGGCAAAAGCTTGTCTACTACACTAATATAATAAAGAAGTAAAGTTTTTTTTTTGTTTTTTTTTTTTTGTAGGAGGTAATCTCTTAAAATACTGGTCCGATTGCGAAAATTTTTTCACCGATAGAAAGCTGCTTTATTCCTGAATGGCATAGGCTATATTTTATGGACGCGAGCGAAGCTACAGGCAAAAGCTAGTTTATTATAGAGCGCCACATCCTTGAATTATTTGAATTTAAGGCCTTTTTCATTTTTGAGTTTTGATTGTGACACTAGTTGAGCGGAGGAGCGATATTTGTATGGCCCTCAGGTTCCGAATTCTGGGTGCCTTGTGAAGGTAGGTATATATATGAATTTACATGTTCATGAACGCACTCACAATAGGTACAGGAGCAATACCTAGTGTAGGGCAACCTTTTTTATGATTAGATTTAGTGAAATCGATATGAGTTACGTGTTATCTTGGAATTCTGTATGAGAAGCGTTGTTATGTGTCTGATAAACTAATAGATAGAAATCTTGTCTGTAACGTTACTGGAAATTATGAGTAGGTATATTCACATATTATGAATACTAAAAACCGGCCAAGTGTGAGTCGGACTCACGCACGGAGAGTTTTGTACTGTCAGTAGCAAAACACGGCAAACAATCACGTTTATTGTATCGGGGCCACGCTGAAATATTTCTTTTATTTTGTTTTTAAAATTTGTTGTTAAAGCGGTAACAAAAATATATCATCTGTAAAAAAATCAACTGTCTAGTTATCACGGTTTTTGAGATACAGTCTGGTGACAAACAGACGGACAGCGGAGTAATAGTACTAGGGTTGCGTTTATCCAGAGGAATCCTAAAAACGCAATACCAATTCAATGTGCAAGTTACATAATCATACATGATACAGGTTACTCTAGATTGTAAGGTTCAGTGGTTGAAAGGTAGGCACGCAGTTACGCGCGTGTTTCCATAATGCAATTGTAAGCTGTTTAAAAATCAATTTAACAAGAATCCAGGTCAGTAAATAATATTTATTTTGAAAATAGGTTTTAAACTTTTAATTGAACACTTTTATGTAAATTTTTTCGGGCAAAAAGTTATACTGTTGAGTGTTGCAGTTATAAAGACTTGTTGTTACATTATTTTTATTTGCAAAACATCCTCATAACATCCAGGTACGCATTGGTTTTACCTACCGCTCATCAATTCAATGAATTCCTTTGACATAAATCCCCATTTTTCCAATTTTTCCTGGATATTGTACTTCGTTGCATGCCTACGTGTGCTTGTGGCCAATAATCTTGAATGATTCATTTGTTTTTTTATGACGCACAAAGTCAACAAAAAGTTGATGATAAAAACTTTTTTAATGTCCGTGTAAGCTCTTGAGTTGTTACTTGTTTGCTTTTGAATAGTTGAAATTAGGTTTAGTAATTTTAGTTAAATAAAAACATCTTAAATGTGCGAATTTTGTCCAATTCTGAATGACTTGGTTCGAGGAATTTAAATTATTCGTATAAATACTGCCCTATCTAGGTACTAACATTCAGGCTTCGCTGTTCCCAGGAACGTTTCATGTTTATTAAAAAGTTGAATAAACTTTCGACTGTGATTACAATTGTTTTCGATTGGGACGACGGCGACAAATCAACGCGAATTCGTGGTAATAAACAAAGCTAATATTGTTTATATATTTGCGAACTTACCTCCAAATTTTCAATAATCACTCGTCCAGGTAAATCACAATAAATCCAGTTCAAATATTACACACTGTTCATTACATAAACAAAATAATATTCACAAAATTTCTCTCGTACAATAACAATTTCACACTGTTTTGTTTCAAGTTTTAATGCACTGGCGCGGGAATGTTCGCAACTTAGCGTTTTTCGCAGCGCATTGTCGTGATCGTGCACTACTGTCGCGCATTCCGCACGACTCCACCTCAGCAATTACGTTCGACGAATACAAAACAAGCTTGGCGCGCCGCTTTGCTATGCGTGATGGATTGCCTAGTTGACTCACCCACCGTGAACGTGTAGTGTGAAAATGTTTACGTTATAGTGCCACCTAGTGGTAAATATGTGTACTAAAATACTCTGAGTAACGCCATCTAACCACAACTATTTATACTAAGTTGATAGAGCCATCTAGTTTCAAAAATTTTAAACTTTTATTTTCGCTATTCATCAATAGATGTCAGGGTGGCAGGATTTAGTGAAACAGGCGAGAATGCCCATCTTGTTTGACAAGTTCCGGTTTTTAGTAGTCATTCGTTCATCCATAGACTTTATTCTCTACTCTATTATCCCGTCTGGTCTGTGGCTCATTCGTTCAGTCTTTCTCTGTCAAAATGGCTGCCCCGCAAGAGGTGCGTGACGATTTGCGCTCTGTAATTATTTTATTTTACTAGTATTTTCTTTACCCAACCTTACAAATTGATTTGATTCTCATTCGATTTCTGCTTACCTGTGTTTCAGGCGCGACGTGAACCTATCCAGGCCGTCCAAGTATTCGGTCGTAAGGTTAGTGTTTGTTCGTTCCACGTGTTTGTGCCGATTTCTTAGTGAATATTTCAGGTAACAAGTCCATATTTTGTCCTGTTATCAATGTGCAATACGTGATTTCTGGTAAAAAAGTTAGTACAAACTATTCCATCAGCCTATCAGTGTGGTATTTTTACTGGGGTGTCTTCAACTTTGTTACCGGACGCTTCCCAGTTTCTGTTTGCGTGACGGTTTCATGGGATCTAATCTATGGCTAGATTTAAATTTAAAGTTTAGACCATGATTTTTCAGTACCATTTGGGCACAAGTAGCACTATTGCAACTGTAAACAGTTATAGTGTCCAACATAACCTCAAAAAGTGTTATTTCAGGCTTATTTGTTCATCAGAAGGACCAGCTTGGGGAGATTAGAGCTTGCACTATTTTGTATACCAACATGTGATTACTTTTATCAAGATTTCTTCCTTCAAAATTTTAATACATTTTGTATGTTTTTAGAAAACAGCCACAGCCGTGGCTTACTGTAAACGCGGACATGGAGTGTTGCGCGTGAACGGTCGCCCACTCGACCTGGTGGAGCCCCGCCTGCTGCAGTACAAACTGCAGGAGCCCATCCTACTGCTCGGCAAGGTCAGTGTAATGCTCAATTTTCTCATCATAACAATTTAATGACCATAAAATATCGAGGAGTACCTAAGAACTCCATCATGTGATAATGGTTCTTACATGGTTGTTACTCTTTCAACAACTTTTTTAATATTTGGTATGCATTTATTCATTGTTTTGCATGTAGGTACATCTTATTTTTTACATCTCATTTTCAGCTACACAAAAATAAGCAAATAAGTTAATGTAAATAAGTGACGCTCTCACAATTTGGTTTAAATGCTAATTTATGTTTGATTTTGTTTTATCTACACTAATATCATAAAGAGGGAATATTTGTATTTTTTGTGTGTATGTTTGTAATGAATAAACTCAAAACCTACTGCGCCGATTTAAAAAATTCTTTCATTATTGGAAAGCTACATTCACCCTGAGTAACAGGCTATATTTATTGCCCGTGCAAAGCCGGTACAGGTCGCTAGATGAATATAAAATAGCACATTGCTTACAAATTTTGATAAAGTAGACAATTAATTTTAACTTCATACTCATTTCTCATTATTTGCATGTTTATTTCACATTCTCTAGTTTGCTCATGTTTGTAGTTAGTGGTAGTTTTGCATTGCTATAAATTGCTTACTAATTTTTAATCTTCCAATGTCACTACTAACTTTGTAAACCTGTTTACTAACATATTGGCTATCAATGGAGGTTATAAAAAAGATAATACTTATTCATTTATTTACCAAACTTCACTACAGTGTGGTTCTGCTAAGTGATAAAAAATCTTTTGACCCTATTCAAATGCCGGTAATTTTTTCCCCCCTTTTCTAATTTCAATGAGTTAATTTATTCCCCTCTTTAATCTTTCGAATACCTTATTTAGAGACTCAATAGAAAGACAATGAGAGAGTGACCGCCAGTGTTCGCTTGGGGTTTAATGAATTAACTACCAGTTACTAAATGTTTCCCCCTTTTCAAATATCAGTGATTTTTTTCTCTTTATCAAATGCTAGTGACTGAATTTTTTCTCTTTCTCTATATGAAAACAAGGCTTTAATGATGATTACACTTATTCCGAACCTGAGCATCTTTGGATGTGAAGTAAAGATCCAAACTGATCACCAGTTCATTCATCACCTCTCATACATTTTACAATAACAGATTGTACTAACGAAATACTCGATTTTTTCAGGAGAAATTCTCCGGTGTCGACATCAGAGTTTCCGTAAAGGGTGGTGGTCACGTCGCCCAGGTGTACGCTATCAGACAAGCTATCTCTAAGGCACTCATTGCTTTCTACCAGAAATGTAAGTATCATAATTTGCATTATTATTTTGACATTTGTGTTTAAAGAAATTTATTCTCCTATAAGACTACAGTGACTTACATCATGAGAAACATGGTACAAACAGTGCTTATTATTGGCATTTTCATTGTTTAAAACATGTTTTTTTTTTGTATGAGTAGGTACTTCTATAATGCATCATTTGATTGGACTGACAAAAACATGCAATTGATGCATTATGGAGGAGGCACTACTAGTCTTGTGTTAATATGGGTTGAAGACAAGAAATAGCCAGCAAACAAAGTTGTAATTTTACCCTTCTTCCAAAGCTGTGTTGCCAAAATGTAACTCAGTCATTTCAGGGAGGGGAGATCAATGGTGTCATTTACCAAGCAGCAATGTAACTAAATATCTTGCTAGTTTGAAATGTACACTACATTTATTTCAAACCATTTGTTTTTCATACTTAAGAATTTATCTTTGAGAGAAGTGTTTTCAACCATAACTTATTTCATTACAGATGTAGACGAGGCGTCAAAGAAGGAAATCAAGGACATCCTCGTCCAATACGATAGGAGTTTGCTGGTCGCTGACCCGCGTCGCTGCGAGCCCAAGAAGTTCGGTGGTCCAGGCGCGCGCGCTCGCTACCAGAAATCTTACCGTTAATACCATCTTTGGTACCCCACGGTATGGTATTGCATTGCTGTGGACCCAGGAATGCAATATCATTGCGTGTTTTTAAAAATAAAAAAAAACTATAAAAAGTCTTCTGGTTGTTTTATTTTTGTTGTCATCTTTAGTTTTAGCTGAAAGATGTCTACGGATGGACATACCCCCCCCAAGTGTCGCCATAACGACCCCGTTCTATCCGGTTTGTTATCCGCGACCCTCACCAGTTTCTAGGGAGGCCTTTCAATGCGCTCACCATTCTAGAAACTGCTCCGTTGACCATTTGTGTCTGTAACCTCTGCGAAATATCTTGATCGATAACTAGAGATGGTCAATCCACACACCCGGGTTTATTCCCAAGTGGGAAAAAACCGGGTGTTCTGGGGAAAATACCCGATGAACACCCAAATTTTTGGGTTTTTTATTTTTAAACTTTTTTTTTCGACCTGGGGCCCAAGTCTACTATTTTTATAAATTCGTCATTCCAACATGATCCCATTGTCATTTTGCTAAAAGTTCGTAATCTGCTAATTCATAATGATCGATCATTGATCGACCAATGGTCTCGTAATAGAGTTGCAGTATAATGAAAATATCGAACCTAATAAAAGCAATAACTGCACAATGACGTTCTAATGGTAGGTTACTGATCAAAGGAACTGTCAAAATTTTTGCAGATTGCCGCATACGTCAGACATTCATTTGTCAATGTTTACGAGATTACCATTATAAGCCACTTCCTTCAATGGAGTGTCAGTGGTTGACCATTGGAAAGTCATAGTGACGCCATTATATTAGTAGATTACCAAACTTGTCAAAATCTACAATTTTGTAATCAATGATAGACCATTCTGACACTATTGTAATAGCAGACTTGAGGCCCTGACCAAATGTAAGCTGCACACTGGGCTACAATTCAATCTACCATTTACCTTTATTTTTCTTTCATCAAATATTAATTCTTTGTGAGTGAAGGAGGCGTCATAACCAGAAATAAGTACAGTTTGAAAAGATCCGTTCTATTTAGGTAGGTATTCAAATCAAAACGTCTTGAAAAATAAAAACAAAAAATGATATGATTAAAAATTCTTTTCAATATGACATATAAGTTACATTTTTTCGGTCTCACCGTATGTGATTCAAAGCAGGACCTATGCTAGGTACGTAATAAAAAAACAATCTGATTTTAAAGTACCTAATAATTTTTTTTCTAGTTACCTACCTACCTATCGACTTTTCAAAACTAGAACAATAGAGTCGCGTCGAGGGGCAATGAATCATTTTTATTGCAAACATGTACCTCCCACTTTCAGGCGAATTTCGATTCTATTATTAATATCGGAAAGTACCATTTCCCCCCTTATCTACCTACATACCTACCTACTATTATTATTTGAATAATAATAGTGGTTGGTGGGTGTTTCGAGATTTTGCCAGGCCTAGGTACCTTCCCTTATTCTAGATCTTTCGAACAGCAATGCGTTTTAATTATTGGATGCTACTCATTATTTTCTGGAAGATATGGCGTGTTCAAGTTTAATGGCGTAACAATAAAATACCAGCTTCTGCCAACGGGTATATGTCGATTTCTTCATACAACTTCACTCCTATGGGGGTAATACGGGGTTTGGAAGTCCAAACCTACCGTATTACCCCCTTAGGGGTGAAGTTTCGTAAAATTCGTTCTTAGTGAATTTCTACACCCTTTAAGGAACCTACTTGCCTTAATGTCGTAGTTTCTGAGATTTCGGTTCCCGGTCCGAAATTAAGTTTCCGGTTTCCGCATTCACCAACACAATAATTTAAACCTGGTGCGATCTCTCGCGCCGGGTCTTGGTACAGGCCATGGTCCGGAGCGAGGAGGAGTGGCAGGCGGTCGCCTCCTTCTGCGAAACAGTAAATAGTAATGCTAGCAAAGGATGAGGCCGACCGCATCAGGCAACGGCGCTTACAGCGCCGCAGCCGCCGCCGGGATTCCGATCCCGATTTCCGGCTACCGTAGGCGCGGGCTTGGGGACAGCGAGTAATGGGTAGCTCGCTGTCCGACCGTCCGGTAACTGTCCGGACCAAGCCCAAGTCGTCGATGGCGCGCACTGTTAACGGTGCCTCAAGAAGTTGTCAGCAACAGCAAGGCCCAGCTGGGTCGAAGCCTACTGGGGCCAGGGTTAGCTCCGAAAGGTAGCTCAGTCTCGGTATGAAGGAACAGGGTGGGTTTTTTTAGTCAGTAAGAGTCTGACACTATCACATATCTCGCTCCACCCAAGAGCGGGAATGTCATTTGGATGATATTTAACTCCCGAAAAAAAAACCCCTGTTCATACAGGGTGTCTTTGACATCGACGCACAAATGAATACCATGGATTCAGTGCATGATTCTAGACCCCCCAGTGGTGGAATTTTTCGTCTGTATTTTTCTATTATTATTATTTTTTACGTTTTTTAATTTAAACTGTATAAAATCGTTATTTTACCATTTTTAGTGTAAAAAATGAATGAATCACCTTTGAAATTAAAAATTTCATGAGGATTGATTAGAATAACGATTTTATCTAACCCGACCACTTTTTAATTAATTAATTTAATTAAAAAGTGGTCGGGTATCATCGGATTTGGTTACAAATGTTACAATAATAATAATAATAATTTCTTTATTTGTATCGAATGCAGGTGTTACAATAATGGTGTTATAAAATATAAAAAGTATAGTAGTAAATAGTATGTATTTATATTTGACTTCAGAAATTCCTTAAAAATCTAATATCCGTAACCGAAATTATCCGAAACTAACGGATAATCCGAAATAATGTCATATCCGTATCAGTAACTGGTATAATAATCATTTCTATATCCGTATCCAATCCGTATCCGAAACATACCCATAACATCCCTGCAATTTTGATCTCATGGCTGTAGCTCGCTTCCTCGTATTATTCAATGCAGGAAATAGATGCATGTTAGTTTTAACGAAAATAGCTACTTCGAGAATGTTTAAACTAGGAAAAGTTAGTATTTTGTGCTTCTTAAAATATGGAACGCAGCTATCTGTCACCTTGAGATTAAAAATGGATCTTATGCACCGTTTTTGGGCTTTAAATATAGACTCCCTTTCGGAACAATTACCCCAAAACACTACACCAAATCTTAGGACAGAAACCACCAAGCCGTGAGTACCTATCAATGTTAACTTTCTTGGACAGATTGTAGAGAGCATACGCAGACGTGCTTAATTTTTTGCAAACTTCTTCAGCCTGTGGTTTCGCAAGTTAATTGACTGTCAATCAATATTAGACCAGGGTCGATAATTTTTAAAACCAAAAAAAATAATAGTAGGATGAAACCCATTAGAAAAGGAGGAGAATATTATAAAAATGAAAGGAAAAATAATTTACGGGCGATCTGAGGTCGGGAAGGGGATGGGGGTGAGTTTTTAAGGGTAAAAAACGGTTTTTCTCGATTTCCGGCAAAACTAAAAGTCCTATGGAAAAAAGTCAAATGGCAAAGTTGTAGGTAAGAAAAAGATCTAAAACTTTTGTATTCACACTTTTTTCACATAACCTCAAAATTTATGTGAAAAATTCAAAAAACCAAGTTTTTGGTTTTTTATTTTTATCTCTTTCAAACAAAATTTTTTTATCACGATATTTGGTGAAAACTTACCTTTTTATGTCCCAAATACGCTGTAATTTATTTGATTAGAAATATTTATTTTTTCACCTTATTTTGAATTAATGTCGAAAAAGCACCCTAATTTTCAATCGAAAAATCACCCGTCAAAATATCAGCTTTTTTCAAAAAGTTGGTATATTTTCTATTTGTTGAAATCTCTACTTTCCGATGGTGAAAAAAAATATATATGTTACCATAGTAAATCTTCTCAGAAAATGCAAAAAATCGAAAAAAACTCGAATTCGAAAATTTTTTTTTTTTATTATATACAATTTTGAGCTATTTATTAAAATTTACACTTTAATTACTCGAAAAACGTAAGATTACAATATGTTACATTGATAAAAAAAAAATTGCAAATCAAAATATACTACTATAATTAACAAACAAATAAGTTAATAAAATTAATATTCAATAAGACATCTACAATATTTGGAGAAAGTAGTCGAATCTTCTTTAAATTATATGCGTAGATGCCTATTTATAACTATTTTTAGATAACTTATATACCTGAGTGACCTACGAAAAATTTTAGCCCATCAAAAGGTATTTCATAGAGAAGTGGGGACTGCTAGGCGGGTCTGGGTCTTACTACGTACTATCAGGCAGTTCTTCGGATGAACACTTTCAAAAATTTTTCCTTGCAAGCTACCATCATGCCTAGCCCCGCCTTTTTCTTAACGACCAATAAAAGGCGAGGAACCTTTTTTTTTGCAAAATCTCAACTGCTTTTGTATTAGCTAGACACATGTTTAGAGTCGAGTCCGAGTTTGTCGGTTAGTTTTAGTCTGTCGTCAGCTGTCGTCAAGATGGGTAGCCACGCTAATATAAGTGTCATGGAGAGGAGCCGAATTATTTTTCTCCGGGACTCTGGGAGCAACATTAGCGAAATAGCTAGAGAGCTGAATATGACGGTAAGTTACATTTTTACTGTTATCTATCATTCAGCACATTTAATTTGATCATGTTTATGATTGCAATGCAATTTTATTGTCTTTACATTGACTAAGAATCGATGATTAGTTAATATTTTTTAGTAAAACTTTGTTGAGTTTGATTAGTTAATATTTTGTATAGTAAAACTTTGTTGAACGCGAAACTTATTGTTTAAGAAAGTTAAACAATAAGTTTTCTAAGTATCATCGGGTTTAATTTATGGTTTTAAGTTTAGCAGTTTATGATTTTTCTAAAACGATTAATTTTTCTTTGCAGCGAAATACCGTCCGGAAGTGGATTCGCTGTTACGACAGTGAGGGGCACGTAAATACCAGAGCGCGAAATGTGCAGCCGCGAATATTCACTCCGGAGCGGTTGCAGCAATTGCAGCAACAAATTTTCCGACGAAAAGTCGTTCACATCAAGTCAACACGGTCGTCGGCATTTATGGCGTCTGAATAACACGCGATACGAGCCCCAGAATGTTATCCCCAATAACGAGTCGGGCAGAATCGTTGTCAACATGTGGGGCTGGATGAGCTCTAGTGGCCCTGGTGAGCTCGTCTATATTCCAGAGAGGGCAAACGGAAGAAACTATTTGGAGTTGTTGCAGGAGACAATGGTGCCCACTGTTAGAAGTGTATATCCGCAGGACGAAGTTCCTGAAATAATGTTCATTCAGGACAATTGTCCGATACACACTTCGAGAGTGGTCCGCAATTGGCTCGAGCAACAACCCGATATACGCACGGTGCCGTGGCCCTCTCGATCTCCTGACCTTAACCCCATAGAAAACTTATGGGGTATCATGGTTCAGAAGTGGGATAATAGAAACGAGCGCACCAAGGAAAATCTAGTCGCACATGTTGACCAGGTGTGGGAGGGATTCCGCGGCTCGGATCTATGTGAAGTCCTCGTCAATTCTATGCGGAACAGATGCGACGCTATTATAAATTCAGGTGGGCTTCTAACTAAATATTAAATTTTATAGTGTAAATAAATATTAACCCTATTTATAAATATCCGTAAAACTTAATATTAGTCAGTAGTTCATATTTGTAGATATATTTCTCCGTTTTGTCAGTTATTTTTAAGCCTTATTATGTTGTGTTTTGTTCTTTTACTGTTCTTTGTGTAAGTAGTATTTGTTATATTTAAAGTGATGTGATGTAGACCTAAAATAGTTGCATTTAAAGAAAAAGGAAACACATTTTTTATTTGGTAGTAGTAGCTTGGTATCTAATTGTATAATGTAAATTAATATAATGTATTTACCTTATAGTATACTAGTAAAACTTAATACTTAGTTCATATACTTGTAGATATGTTTCTCCGTTTTGACAGATATTATTAAGCCTTATTATGTTGTGTTTTGTTCTTTTACTGTTCTTTGTGTAAGTAGTATTTGTTATATTTAAAGTGATGTGATGTAGAACTAAAATAGTTGCATTTAAAGAAAAAGGAAACACATTTTTTATTTGTAGAAGTAGCTTGGTATCTAATTGTATAATGTAAATAAATATAATGTATTTACCTTATATTATACTAGTAAAACTTAATACTTAGTTCATATACTTGTAGATATATTTCTCCGTTTTGACAGTTATTATTAAGCCTTATTATGTTGTGTTTTGTTCTTTTACTGTTCTTTGTGTAAGTAGTATTTGTTATATTTAAAGTGATGTGATGTAGAACTAAAATAGTTGCATTTAAAGAAAAAGGAAACACATTTTTTATTTGTAGAAGTAGCTTGGTATCTAATTGTATAATGTAAATAAATATAATGTATTTACCTTATATTATACTAGTAAAACTTAATACTTAGTTCATATACTTGTAGATATATTTCTCCGTTTTGACAGTTATTATTAAGCCTTATTATGTTGTGTTTTGTTCTTTTACTGTTCTTTGTGTAAGTAGTATTTGTTATATATAGAGTGATGTGATTTAGAACTAAAATTGTTGCATTTAAAGAAAAAGGAAACACGTTTTCATTTGGTAGTAGTAGCTTGCTAACAAATTGTATTTATGAGCTTATGTTTTCTAAAAATGAATTTCTTGTAATTTTTTCAAAATAAAGCAATTTATCCCAATTTTTTGCATTTTATTCCCCAAATTTTTATCTTTATGTGCAAGACTTTTCCTATCTCCAGTCAATAACTATTAAAGATAATAAAAAGTTGTAAAGCTTTTATGTAGTTTTACCGTGTATTCATTTGTAGTAATAGTCAGGGATAGTGAGAACTACGAACTCAGTAAATTGTGAGCCATTGTCATTCCACAACAGAAGGAACACGTGTTGCCCAGCCATCTGTTTAGTAAAGACGCTGAGCTATTGTTTTGGAGCCCCTTTGATTTTTAGCACACCATTAGTTATTTTCAGTTTCAATGACGATGTTTACTGATATATGCAGCCATCTGTTTAGTAAAGACGCTGAGCTATTGTTTTGGAGCCCCTTTGATTTTTAGCACACCATTAGTTATTTTCAGTTTCAATGACGATGTTTACTGATATATGTATTTGACAATACCGAGGTTATTGCTATAATTAAATTTTTGGGGGGGTATGGGAGTAACTAAATTTGTTTGTGCAAAATAAAGGAGATTATTATTTTTTAATCTTGTTAGTTTTTTTTTAAGTAAACTTGTCACAATTATATTAAAGAAACTCAGCATGCACGTGTATTTTTATAAACGATGTTGTATACTGTACTGTATTTCGAATAGGTACTGGCTAGGCTAACGGTTGTTACAGCTGCTAAGAAATAGTAGGTATGTACGTAGTAAGATCCAGACCCGCCTAGCCCCTTCCCCACTTCTCTATGAAATACCTTTTGATGGACTAAAATTTTTCGTAGGTCACTCAGGTATATAAGTTATCTAAAAATAGTTATAAATAGGCATCTAAACATATAATTTAAAGAAGATTCGACTACTTTCTCCAAATATTGTAGATGTCTTATTGAATATTAATTTTATTAACTTATTTGTTTGTTAATTATAGTAGTATATTTTGATTTGCAATTTTTTTTTTTATCAATGTAATATATAATCTTACGTTTTTCGAGTAATTAAAGTGTAAAATTTTAATAAATAGCTCAAAATTGTATATAATAATAATAAAAAATTTCGAATTCGAGTTTTTTTCGATTTTTTGCATTTTCTGAGAAGATTTACTATGGTAACATATATATTTTTTTTCACCATCGGAAAGTAGAGATTTCAACTAATAGAAAATATACCAACTTTTTGAAAAAAGCTGATATTTTGACGGGTGATTTTTCGATTGAAAATTAGGGTGCTTTTTCGACATTAATTCAAAATAAGGTGAAAAAATAAATATTTCTAATCAAATAAATTACAGCGTATTTGGGACATAAAAAGGTAAGTTTTCACCAAATTTCGTGATAAAAAAATTTTGTTTGAAAGAGATAAAAATAAAAAACCAAAAACTTGGTTTTTTGAATTTTTCACATAAATTTTGAGGTTATGTGAAAAAAGTGTGAATACAAAAGTTTTAGATCTTTTTATTACCTACAACTTTGCCATTTGATTTTTTTCCATAGGACTTTTAGTTTTGCCGGAAATCGAGAAAAACCGTTTTTTACCCTTAAAAACTCACCCCCATCCCCTTCCCGACCTCAGATCGCCCGTAAATTATTTTTCCTTTCATTTTTATAATATTCTCCTCCTTTTCTAATGGGTTTCATCCTACTATTATTTTTTTTCACTTTTTATTATTTTTAAAGGCTTCTACCCTGGTCTATATACCCAAGAATTTTGCCACATTGACACTATCAATAGTTTGTCCCATATAATTAATGTTTAGGTTTAAAGGAAGGATTTTTTGATAAAAATGCACTATATTTGTTTATTATTATTATTATTAATTTTAGGAAATTGTTTATTTCATTTTCATAAAGCTCTTTGTTAAGGCAATCAATTAGGACCGTACTGTCATCGGCAAATAACACAGAAGAATACGGGATCTGTCGAGGCAAGTCATTAATATAGAGCAAGAATAATAATGGCCCTAGAACGCTGCCCTGAGGAACGCCATGTTTAATTTCCCTGGGACCAGATAAATATTTGACCTCACGTTTTGATTTGGTGCATAATTTAGAGATTTCTGTAAATTGAATACGTCCACTTAGATGTGATTTTATTAGGTAGACGGAGAGCATTCCCTCGTATGCCACACACAATAACGATTTTACACAGTTTAAATTAAAAAAAGAACATTTTTTTTTTAAATTAGGATAAAGCCGACGAAAAATTCCATCACATCCGGAATCATGTACTGGATCCGTGGTATTCGTTTGTGCGTCGATGTCAAAGACACCCCGTATAGATAGTTTTTATTTAGTTTTTCGTTAGTAGATAAAATTTCACATTTTAATACTTAGGTAGATACGTACCTATAGATTTTGTTTGTAACGTCCTGAAACTTTAGTGCAATTTAGCTTAACTTTTTGGACTGACCGACATTTGACTATTCAAAAGTGCCTGAAAATGCTCTATGAAATAAATTATTTTGATTGATTGATTGATTGACTTATGACTCTTCCGACCTTCTATATCACCCTTACAGCTGAAACGATGATGATGAACACAAATCAGTGACACAAATGTTTCAGTAACGAACACTTTAGTAGGTAGGTACCTACTTACGTTCGCGTTGGCTATAGTTCTAGTTTTTGACGGAATGGTTCAGAGGCGTAACGTGGACTAATTTTGACGTGGGCGAAGCCGCATCAGCGAGGCCTTTTTCTTTCATAAATTCTATAACGAGACAGCGACAGTCGCAACCCAGAGTACTATAGTACTACCACATCGTCACTTACCATCAGGTGAAATAGTGGTCAAACGCGAGCCTATAATATAAAACGTAACCTAGGTCCCTTTAGGCACAAAATAGATAGGTAGAGAAGACAATCTGATGTATCTACTTCACTTTTTATACCTACGCTCGGTGGACGCACACTAATGAGCGTTTGAGCCGGAACTGTTCGACGAGCGAGCCGAGCCGCGTCCGAGATATCGTGACCGTGAGCGGTGTCTATGTGTGCGTTGCTCGAGCTCGCTTTGTATGTAGATTGAATTCTGTACCTATATAATTTGTGCTTTGGGTGCGAGGCCACGGTAATAATATCATACAGTACGGTAAACGGTAACTCGTAATGTTGGTGATCCTGAATAAATAAATAAACTCGGCCGTATTTTTGAAATAAATGCCTACAGCCGCGCGGTACGTAAACATGCGATAGGGCTGCCTGCCTCCAGCATTCTAATTACATTTTCGCTACTTTGTGTTTCCATTTAGTTTTGTGATTGTAAATAAGTATACTTTTTTATATAAACAAATAAAATACTTTGTGAATTGAATAGGAAATTTTCAATAAAAATGCGTGTTGTTTTTTGTTCCGTTTTTTGCCGTTTGACTACGGAACCCTAAAAACGGTTTTTAGTGGTATATATTGTTTTAGCAGCAACAGAAATACTTAATTTGAGAAAATTTTAACTGTCTAGTGACAGACAGACGGTCAAATTTATACACACAGTACAATAAACAACTATTATTATTAATAAAATACCACTTTACTTTGAATTATATAAACTAACAAAGCGAAACACACATGCCCCGAGGTTTTAACACAAGCGTACCTACCGTATCATGATTCATGAACCGCCTATAACTACCTATTTCACTCGTGTCAATCACTTTCCTTTACTCTATTCACTGTATTTATTAATCCAGAAATCTTTTTTTCGGGACATAAAAGGAAATACTTATCCATTAAAAAGACATACGGACCTACTAGTAAGTACCTTTCAGAGTTTCCAGGTAATCTAAAAAAAATTATCTCTTGATGCGTTATTGACGAATTCATGCAACCAAAAACAGCACAATATAATTATCCTACTCGTCATATTAAATATGTAAATAGGTATGTACTTGAACTTATTTTTAGTGAAAAAATCGCGCGGTTATTGTTAAAAAAACAACACACCATCCGATCGTCACTGCGGCACAGTCGCGACTGTCTGCACCGTCTGCACCACGAGCGCACAGCGAGATCGAGGCGCGTAGATATAGCTCGCGTTTCGTCCGTTTGTATGAAGATGGATTACTGTAGATATTATTACCGTAACGAGGCCGTGGGCGAGGCTCCAATTCGCCCACGCCTCGCTACTTTTTTTTGGTTTGTACTTGGCGTCGTTATAACCACGGCGTGGTTATAAGGGATTGGCTGTTGCGCTGCATGTCGTGGGTTCGATTCCAGCTGTGATACCTCTCTGTAGGCCATACAAATATTTGTATGGCCTACCTACGCTCTACAGATAGGTTTTCCGGTTCTGGGTGTCTTGTTTTTGAGTTTAAATGTTTGTGAATTTGTGGATGCACGACACAGGTGTTATTGCTAGAGTAAGGCAATGTACCTAATTAAAAAAAAAAAATAGGGACGCCTCAGGAAATTACGTAGGTACCTATTTTGCCTTAATAAGAAATCCAGCTTACCAAAATCTGAAAAAAAGGTAGAACCAAGAAGACACCTCTGATGCAACAAGATTTATTATTATAATACTATAAAAATTTCGTTCACAAACCAATGTCTTTAATAATAGTCATTTTCCTTGAAAAATTAAATGCAATACAATAGACTAAACAATTCCACACAATTTAGTTTTCACAATAATTTTTAACCAAACTTCTTTAAAAATAAATATGGCTGACAAAGAAAAAAATATGGCGATGATGCAATGACAACCAATGGGTGAGATTATTGTTTAATTTAAATTAGCACAAAACTTATAACTAATGTTAGAAGTTAATGTCTTTCATTATTTACCTATCTAAATGTATATTTTATTTTCAGCCCGTGATAACTCACTGCATAGTAAAAGTCTTATTAGATTGATATTTTTGGGTCCTAAGCTAGATAGCCCCTTCTAATTTTTGTCCACGGACGAAAATAAATGGGTCATAGTGCATTAATCGTTGCCAGAAACGTTTGCCGGAACTCGCCATTAATACTTATAATTATTTCACAAAATATAACGTTTATAGAATACTCCTGATATACAGATCTTAATGAGATTATTTGATTACATTAATTAAGTATAATTATTTATTTTAGGCACTGCATTACAACTAGTGTTATTAATAAGTAAAAATGTTTTGGCACCATTTTAGTCATGTAAAACCAACGGTTTTTTTGCCTCTATAGCTTAAAAATTTTAAGTGCCTACCTATGTAAGTAGTTATATTATGATGTATTTTTTTTCGTTTTACCATAGCGGCAAAATTCAATAATTACGGTAAAACGGCGGTAATAATAATGCAGGGGCAAATTGGAACAAAACTTTTTGTACTGTTTCGCCCCATGTGACCCTATTAACTCCCATTTTAATATTGGCAAATAAATTTATTATTAATTGCGGGCGTTTCAAAATCATGACTTAATACTGAATTTAGCCTAAATAGTAATGTTAATTTATAATTGCCACATGTCCTAAAATAATACTTTTATGCCAAAAGTGCGTTATACCAAAGTGAATTATGCCTAAATGACTATCTTGAAGTACTTAGCAGCACGATGGTACCGTGTTATGGCTACCTTTTTGTATATTATTTTATTTCATATTTAACTCTAAAACAACATTGAACTCTAGCGACTTAAAAAGTGGTTATCGAAGAAAAACAAAAAATCAACAGATAATTTTTTTTATATAATATTCCATATATTAAACGGAATATAGGCAAGATTAACGAGCTATAGATTTTGATTGCACTGTCGATAAATAAATTAATCAATATTGTTATTATAACCAATTATAACTATGTTAGATATGCATGTGTGCGTTTTTTTGCGAATTATGTGCGTTTAACCAACTTTCTTATTCTAAAATATAATTAAGCTTTATTTAGTCAAAGATTGGGCAGTGTTATGCAATTTATAAAAAATAATCCAGTCATGACAATATTTGAGACAAATCAAGTTTGTGTTTCTCAAAATAATATTTAAATCAGCCTCAGACGCATTTTTAAAATAAATAACTATAATTTAGCAGAAATATTTGTAAATTTGTACTTAAATCATGCTTGCTCATAAGTTCAGCAGACCGTACCAACTGAACCAAATTAAGAAAAGTAGGTAGGTACACTCGCTACCTAATGGCTAAAAATAGACTTAACCCGTTATATGCCGGAACGCAGATCTACGCGAGACACAATGGCTTTTTAATTGTGTCTCTAATTACGGTATACGAGAGGTTAAGGGTTGAGATAGTAAAACTAGAGGTCCACTCGTGCGATTCTTTCCCCAAAAGACCATCTCAGTCTCAGACACCGATCTGCATGAAACTCATCTCACTATTAGGGTCTGCGCTCACTTGAGACAAGACGTCTTAGACAGAAATGTTTTGTTTACGACACGGGGCGCTAGGGCTGTTGATAAAATATCGATATATAGAAATATCGATATTTTTTTCGAATTTATATCTATTATTTATTTAAAACAATCTTAAGTCGGCTCAAAAATATTTTACTCAATTTATAATTCATGATATTTAATAAACAAATTAAATTATAAATGTATGAAAATGCGTTCTCAGTAGTTTATATGTTCAGCTGTTTGAGTACTGCGATAAAATCGATATTTCGATATAAAGTAGAATCCGTTTATAATGACATCGAAGGGAATTGACATACACGTCATAATAAGCGGACGTCATACAAAGCGTTTTGTGAAAAAAGTTTTTTACATTTGTAAGTCGAGAATACCAAAACGCGCGGCAAAAACATTTGCCCTTTTCCTGTAGCATAGGGCCGCTGACGGGTATCCTTATTGTATTCTATTTGTATCGATATTTTATCAACAGCCCCAATGCCCCGTGTCGTAGACACACTGTTTTGTTTAAGACGTCTTGTCTCAAGTGAGCGCAGACCCTTACACATTTGCTGTACCTTGCATTTTAAAAGAGATTGACCCTTAACTTTGTTTCGTTGTTTCTTCTCTTATTTTCATACACTAAAAATATTGGGTACAGCGCCATCTAGTGAGGAATTAGCCACAATCGAGCCGGTAACTTTCACTAGCAAATAATTTCGACCAATGAGATAACTGGTACACAGATAAATCATCCTATGTGTGGCCATTCCACATCACTGCCCAATCAACTTCCAACTAAAAAATGTATTCCCAATCAATTTTCTCCATTCTTCTTTTCCAGTTTTTCGTCGTGATGGTCTTCAAACTTGGCTCCCATTCTCTTGAGGGCGATGACAGCTGACACTGCCTTGGCCCAGCGTTTCTTGATGACGTATCTCTTGAGTTTGGACTTGGTAACGTGTAGCTCTGTGCAAAGGGCTGATTGGATCAGCCAAGGATGGGTCAGAGTCGATGACGCTGATAGACGATCGCTGTGGAAGGTTGATTATTATGATTTCATAATTTGATTTTTTAGGGTGGAATCATGGAGATGATTATTATAGAAATCATGCATTACACAAAAAATCTTTCTTTGATAATTTAGATTTTATATTAAAACGCAAGATTCTTGTGAGAATCTACAGTGGGACGAAACCGCACAACCAGTCGTTGATAATAAAACACCAGATTTTAATAAAGCCTTATATTTTAACAACATACGTATCGCAATAACAATAAATTATAATTAAGTTATACATAAGTACAGATAAGGAACAATCATAATTTAAGTTTACATACTCCTACATTTCAAAACATGTCTTAATATCTTAAAAAAAAATTGTTTTAAAAAATACCAAAATGTGTTCAATATGTTGATATAATTCGTTCTCAGTCTTGAATCTAAATCTGTTTGTAAAATTTTGAAGACTAGATTTTTTTATTGTCATTTTAACTGCCTTTTTAAGACTTAGCGCATATAAACGACAGTTCTAAATTAAAACCCTAGAAACTAACTAAGTACGTACTTTTGTGTCGATTCCGAACAAATTTTAAAGAGTACAAGACAAAGTTGTGCCTGCTTGTCTGTTTCCCTGTTTATTTTTTTTCTAAGCCACGCAACCATAGAAATATTTTTTATATCTATGCACGCAACGGATTTTTTGTTCATGTTTTAATTAATCGAACAGCGGTAAACGAGAAACGTTTGTTTTAATATTATTATGTCTTAAGGCCTGCGCACACGAAGGACTTTTGTCTGCAGGATACAAAAATCCCTGAATCGTAAATAAAATGTCCACTGCGAATGTCACCACGAACTTAATGCACATGTCTTGCGACTATGAAGCAGACAAGTTCGTTGTGTGCGTTGCTCCGCCTAGCCACGTTAGTCCTATTTTTTTTGTGGACTCTCCTATGCTTTTGTCTAGTTCAGTCTATCAATGTACGGTTACGGTTGTTGGGGGGACTTTTTGTATGCTCCACTTTGAATCCATTGTTATTCAGTACAGCTGTAAGGAATCTATTCTGATGGAAAAGAAAGTAATATAGCCGGGGATTGACCCTCGTTTGCATAGGCCTTAATATGAACTAGTGTGTAAAGCCGAGGCTGGTAAAATATAAAATGGAATATAAAAACTTGTAATTGATATAATTTGCTATTTTACTATTTTATTTTTTTTCAATAGTTATGCGATGTGAAATTATGTCCCAATTTTCCCCATGAGTACGACTCCTTATGTATGGGACCTTAGGTCAAAAAATGTACGTAAAATAACCCTGTACTTAAATGCCGTGATGTCCCGAGTCAAACTCGTGTATATGCGCTAGGCTATAAGAACATTAACTAATCTCATACCGTACTTTGGTAACATAGTGTCATGGCACTTAGTCTTACAACCGGAGTCATTTTGCTACATTATTCGACACTTTCTTCCTTTGCGTCTTCTCATCCGAAGTCTGTCTTTGGAAGAATGCGTGGAGACTTGACATGGAGCTCTGTCCCAACTGGTTAGAGGGAGACCATTCTAGGGATATCGACTGATGTCTTCCTCCGTTTGAGGTTCCTCCAGCCGTTCTTTCTGCTTCTACTCCCTCAGACTCCCCCCATTTCTCTAAGAGATGTAAAAGGAGGTCTTTCGTGCGATGTGCGTTGTTCTCATCTCCTCTCCTGTAAGGCATCTGTCTTCCATTGTCTGATCCATTCACTAGTTTGTCTATCTTCTCCCTTCGTCTGTCGAATTCTTGGAAGAAACTGTTTCGAACATCTACGGGCTGGTCGGGCACATCTCGACTCGTATGCGTAACTCGTTTTGATCTATTTGATTTCGCCCACGGCATTTTACTTGTCATTGGTTTTTCTGGTTCTCTCTCTGTTAAGAATGATGACGATATTTTGGTCGTTGACTTCGACGTGAACAGTCTCTTCTGATTGCCTGACGCGTCGCCATTTGTTATTATCTTCGTGTGCCTGGTTTCCTTCTTGAAACCGTTCGATAATTTCTCTTCTTTGGTCGATTTAGTTTCCGTAACGTTTTTATCCAGTTCCTTCATGCTGTTGTTGTTTGCGAGATCAGTGTTCATTGTGGATAGCATGTACAAGTGGTCGGATAGTTTCTTTATCTCTTCCGCTAAGTTTTTCCTGACGAGGACGTCTTGTTTCTTGTGTAAGAAGCAGGTGCTGTCGGAGGCTCGCCTTTCGACGGGGTTATATTTGGGAGCGGATAGGAAGTTGTGTTCTCTCAACGGTGGAGGGTCCAGGTCGTCTTCATCGAATACTACGTCGGGTGAGCTGCTGAGAGAGCTTCTGGGTGAAGGAGAGCATCCTCCGATGGAGGATCGCTCGCAGTTTCCGTTGGCGAGGCTTGTGATTTCGTGCGCTTGGTTGTCGAATACGTATGGCGAGTTGGGGTGTTCGCTCCAGCGCTCGACGAAGAGCCGCAGGTTGTCCTTGGCCTGGTCGAGCGGGTTCTTGAGGTCAGGGCGGGCGGGCTTGGGCTTGTGCGGCGGCGGCGCGGGCCTGCGCGCGAGCCAGGCGTGGCGGAGGCACTGCGTGGCGCCGGGCCGCGACCTGCGACAAAGACCCTTGTTACTAGCGCCCAACACCGACACAACTGTTAAGGGGGAGGTGACTCTAGCTCTACAAGGGGGGACGTACACGAGCGTTTCGTAGGGCCCAACTACGACAGTATGAGATGCAAGAAGAAATGCGTGCAGATAGAGATGAAGGGGTTTTTAAGGATTAATGGGTTAATTTGCAGATTGAACAGTTTGTGCTAGAGTTTGAGCCAAATTTTTGAGGGACAGTTACTGGTGGTCTACACATACAATCTAGTCTACATCTACTTAACTAGTATGTACAGGGTTAGAAAATTATTGTAAGAGTTAGAACATTCTTTCTACATCGTGCAATGTTTTATGTAGTGTTAGTTACTAGTGTTGGATAAAACGAGTAACAAGGGTTCTTTATCGTCAGGCTGGTATGTACACAGCTTTAGTAAATCCGCGATTATTTGAGATCATACCGGATTGAAAGGTTGCGAGGATTCAAGGCACTTTATTCGAAGATAAAAGGTTTTTTACACGCATTTTGAACTAAGGTTCTTATAGAAGGAAAAACTTCGTCATTTATACAGACTTATTCTAAGGCCCAAACCTTTTGCAAATGTCATTGGATGCTGCGTTTCTGAATTCTAAAATTTTAAGCCAATTTAAACTGCAGCACAAAAATGGCGGCCTTTATAGACAAGAACTAAACGTTCCAAGGGTTTAAAATATAATTCCAAGCTGTTCCACAACATTTAATTCCTTTGCAAAAAGTCCAAGAACTATAGGGCTTGATGCCCTAGCAATATCACAACATATAATAATCAAACAATCAGGCAAGATACTCACTCTTTATCCTTGACAAGGAGTTTCTGAATGAAGTCTTTAGCGTCATCGGAGATTTCATTGAAGGCTTCATCGTCGAAGTCATATTTAGCGACGGTGACGTTGGCCATTGTTTCTATGTCTGTCTCACCCATGAACGGTGATAGACCTGAAAGGCTGGAAAGAGATGGCAGATGTTTTAGTGATGCTACTAGTAGAATTTAAAGGATTGAGTGTAGGGATTCTCTCACTAGATGGCGCTGAACTCAATATCTTTAGTTTCAACCTTTCAAGGGAGGCGCCACTTACGCATACACTTTGCACGCACAATCTGATTACTGATGAGACCGATTTTGTTAAAAGTATTTGGGGTAAATTTACAAGGAATGCATTATTTATAATAAGTTATAGATGTTAGTAATAAATTAGGTAGATGTAAGATTTATTTATTTATTTATTTATAAGCACATACAATTGTTTTAACAGGTTTACGTACCCAAGGTAACAAAAGTAGTCGCAAAATAGCCTAGCACTCAGAGATACCACCCACAAACTGATCAGATATCCATTAGTGCATGCAACATACATACATAATGAACAATCGATGTTCAGTCTCAAGCAGCACCCTGGAGAATCGGCGAAGAAAGAAAGAAAGATGAAGAAACAGAAATAGTATATTTGGTTTTTATTAGGTGGGAACCGTTGGTCTGACCAGATCCACACTGCTCGTGACCCCACGGTATACAGGGCCCTTTACCGCCAAAGACGGAAGAGAAAGTAATGAAGCAAGGAGGTCACGATCCTCGGTATTGTGAATTGAGGAATATGATGCAAGAAGTAGACGGGAACATTATTAATTTAAGGAAATGGTATTTGCGAAAATCAGACATTCAACTTAGTTAAATTGTTAATTAACGAACTGTAGGAAGTTAGTGACTATCTTCAGTAAATAGAAATTAAAATAAATTTTAAACTAACAAGTATTTTTAAATACTTACAGCACATAACATATGACTCCCACCGACCACATGTCAGTTCCATAGCCGATCTGATCGAAGTTCACAACTTCTGGGGCCACAAACTCGGGGGTACCGAACAAGACTTGGAGTTTCTTCTCAGGGTCGTAGAACCTGGCCAGACCGAAGTCTATGATCTTGATGCGGTTGCCTTGCTTTGTGAGACAGAGGATGTTTTCTGGCTGCAAAAGAAAAGAAGAATTAGGAAAAAGAAAATAAGGATCATTTTTGTTTGATGGCAAGGATATATACTTCGTGGTTTGTTTATTTTTTCTGAGATTTCGATATATCGATATTTTATCAACAGTCCTAGTGCCCCGTATCGTAGACAAAACAGTTTTGTTGCAGACGTCGTAGACAAAGAGGTCTGTCTAAGACCGTCTTGTTTCAAGTGAGTGCAGACCCTTAGTGCTACGTGGATTCTTGCTGTTACCAGACGTGTCTGGAAGACAAACAGTTCCAGTTGTAAAAAAAGTAGGTAAAGAAGAAATGCATTGCGAAAAAGGGTGTACTCCGAGTCATTCTGTTCTGTAAAACTAAATCTGACGTTCTGTCTTCCATCCAGAATACAGTTGTGAAGAAGGTAAGTGTACCCTTTCTCCCTTTCTCCTCGACGAATTCTTTGCGAAAAAATTCTTTAAGAAAAAAGAGGGTGGGTATCCGAGTAATTTTGTCCAGGGATTCATTTATAGGTATAATTAGATACCTTTTTTTTGTTTTCGAGGGGAAACCTTCAAAAGGCGCCCGGACTTTGGTGATAAGTCCATGGAGTGTGGGTTTTTTACCTCACTAAAACCAACCCGGTGATCACCATCAGCACATAGAAGGGGCGCCGTTACCTCTTAAAAGACCATTCCGAATCCCGCTCTGTGCATCGCCTGTTAGAGCACATCCCTGAGGAGACTGTACTACGGTCTCCCCTGAGCCTCTTTGTGCACGGCAGCACGTGATCACTGTGCCACCGTCTTCCTTGGAATCACTCGATGGGTGGGCAGAGTCTCCACTCTGCACGCCCGTGTTTCCAAAGTCCCGTCTGCATTGGTTGATGCAAGCGGGGTTTCGGCGTATTATGTATCGAGGCGGTTGCCTCCCCGACGCCTTCTTCTCCGAGCGGGATCAGCCCTCTCACGTTCCCGCTCAGCCGCCTCCTTCTGGACCATTACGGTCTCACAGAATGAGGCAACTTCCTTCCAGTTATCTGGCTCGGCCAACATAGCCCTCACTATGGCTGATAGCGACAGATCCTGCCCGATCCTGACGACCAGGACTCGTCGCTCAGTGACCTACGCTCGACAGTCTTCCAGCGTGTGCTGTGCAGAATCCATCGCGCTTCCACAATGGTGGCAATTTGCCGTGGCTTCTCGCCCAATCCTATTCAGGTAGGTACTCATCGAAGCAACCGTGCCCAGTCAGCACCTGAGTAAGTCTGTAGGAGATGCGCTCCTTTATTTTCAGCCAGGCTTCGAAGTGTGGTAGGATGGCTTCGACAACGCGCTTGCGCGAGAATTGCGGCTGCTGCAGCCGCTCGCGCCACCTCTCGAGCGCGTGTCGCCGTTCCTGCCATCTCAGCCTTACTGCAACGATCCCCGGCACGCTATTGCCACTTTGGCGTATGTCGCGGATCCGGTTGTAGACCCTCTGCGTCCATATCTGACAGGATGTCCAGTGGTGGAAAGCGTGCCAGGAGAGTTGCCGCCTCGAAGGATACCGTTCGGTATCCATGTGCGATCCAAATGGCCATTCTCCGCTGCAGACTATTATTTTATCCTGCAGCGACGGATACCTGACAGTCTGTTTGACCACACAAGTGCCCCATAAAGGACCATCGATCGCACGACACCCGCGTAGAGGCGGCGAACTTCTTCCCGAGGGCCCCCGAGGTTGGGCAGGACCCTATGCAAGGCACCCACTGCCCTTCCAACGCGGGGGACTAGCTGCTCGAAGTGCTCTTCGAAGCCCCACTTACCGTTCAGAGTTAGACCAAGATACTTTATAAATTAGGTAGATACCCACCAAAGTGAATTGTCATTTACTATATGAACTTAAACTATACAAGCATTTTTATGAACTCCTAGCTCCTGCGCCAGTGTAGGTACACATGTGCCAACTATTTTATTACACAAGCAAACTACTGCTATATGTAAACAAGGCACTTCAAGGCAAATAAAGCATAAAATAATCATCGAATGCTGTAATAGTGAACCACTCCAAGATCGATAACTATAAAAACAAAAATAAAAAAAGATATATCTGCAACGTTTCCGACAGATGACAGAAATACGTATTCGAAATTCAAAAGACATCTTCAAATAAACTCTGAACTGGCCGGTAATCATAAAAGTCGCGCGCTTTTTTCCGCCATTTTGATTTATTACTTGGAAGCGGACCAAGATGGCGGGACCGCAACAGCTGAACAATGTAATCGTTTCTTTATTTACTTTATTATTTGTACAAACACAGTTACGTCTGTATTTATTGTTGGAGTCAAGGGTGGAATGCTTTAAAAATTCTATAGACTTTAATAATGGAAAATCGTAGTATTTAATTACTATAATACCGCTGCGCTGTGGGTACAGGATATTCCAATTAGAACAATATTTTGTGATCTACTCATCGTTTTATACCAACTTTAATACACTCAGTACGCTGAGTGCGAGTCGTTACCGCGTTTAGTCCTCTGATTGGGTAAGAGCTTGGAGCGAGCCAATCAGAGCGCTAAACGTCTTAAACGTCAATCGCGTTAACATACACATACAGACTCACACTAGGCACTCCACCAAGTTTTCAAAACATTTTATCTATCTAGCACGATAGTAGTTTGAATGGATCACTTTTAGTCGTGGATCGTAAAATTCCTAGACAAAAACCTCATCGAACACCGAATTTCTTGTGTCATAATGACGAAATATCCAAAGAGCCTAAGCATATGACATCATCCTAGTATTGCAGACCTTAGTCATTCAATTGAAAAAAAAACTCCTCTCCATTCTACATACAATTATTTAGGTAAGTACCTATGTAATTTTTGTAAAACGTTACGAAGATCACGTATGGACGGATGGGCCATAAGGAAGAGATATAGGATTTTTGATGATTTTAAATCCAACATCACGTCTAAGTCCATATGTTTTGAAAAAAATATATCTATGTTAAATTAGGGCCTGCGCTCACTTGAGACAAGACATCTTAGACAGACTTGTCTAAATATATATTATAATATCGATATTTTATCAACAGCTCTGACGCCCCATGTTGTAGACAAAACTGTTTTGTTTATTAGTCTGTCTAAGACGTCTTGTCTCAAGTGAGGGCAGGCCCTTAGACTATTTGACTAATAGTAAATGAATATATTATTTATTTTTTTATAGACCTTGGTGTGACTTATTTTCAAAGTTATGTCTAACACAGACCAAAAAGCGAAGATCAAGCAAAAACCAATGGGTGGTTCTTATGAAACTTTCACAAACTATGTAAAAGATAATTTAATTACTTTTTATCGATAATTTAAATCTTTTGATATACGGTTTTTATTCATATTGTGTTTAATAAATGAATGGCATACATCGAATAATCTTGATGCGCAGGGAGTGACGTTAGCTCCTCTTTTAATCGGTCAAGGTCGCTGGCTTTTAGGAATTTATTTATAGGTCTTACACACTAAGGATACTTCTTTGAATAAGTACGTCTAGTTTTTCTGAATAAAGTCCTCTAAAAGGAGCAGTCACAACAGTACCTTGCTCCATTAGATGTACTAGTGGCCTGGTTTTGCCCCGACAGGCAGACATGCCAGAGGTCGTGGGTTCGATTCCCACCCAAAACAAATGCTGGTGTGATGAGCACGATCATTTGTTCTGTGTCTCGGTGTAGTCTTCTATACACCGTTAAATTTTGATCGTTTTAATCCCGTGGAGGGTCGATCCGGTACATGAAACACTATCAATTTGTAAAGATAAAATAAAAAAATAAAGTACTTTTTTTAAAAACTCATATTAATTTACGCATGTACGAAATTAATTTCTTTAAGAAAACCTCAGCTGAGGGAGTCCAATCACCTAAATTAATTTCGTATATGCGGGAAAGACGTCCACTGCTGGACATAGGCCTCCCCCAAGCGTCGCCACAACGACCGGTCCTGTCCGTCACGCATCCATCGGATTTCCGCGACCCTGACCAGGTCATCGGTCCACCTTGTTGGAGGCCTTCCAACGCTGCGTCTTCCGGTACGAGGTCGCCAGAACCTTTCGTTCCCATCGACCATCTGTTCTGCGTGCAATGTGCCCTGCCCATTGCCACTTAAGTTTGGCAATTCTTCGAGCTATGTTCCCACTATATTAGCCTATTAGCATAAAATTTATCGTATTGCATCATTTACAAGAAATAATGAGTAGGTGACATATATGAATTATACGAGTAATTACCTAATTTCTTGATTAACATTTTTTAGCACTATCTATTGTTTCCGAACAACCATTTAGTTTAGGATATATAGCGGTGTCTGGTATTCTTTAGATTAAAAAACAGGTTTAAGTCATTAACCTTTATCTGGGTGTAATTCTATAACAATTTGTTACTAAGGTAATTTACTAGACTTAACTAGACAATTAGACATTATGGACCAATATGTCGTCAAAATTAAGACAAGGAATGAAACGCATACGCTTAAAAAATCTCTGACTATAAATATGGTTGGATGGAGAGGAAGAATTCTGTCCCTTGATCGAGCCAACCCGCTAAGCTAAAGGTAACCATGTGAACCCACTCTTAGGGTATACTTGGCAGGTTTGCCTATACAGTTGAGTTGTACAGGTAAATCGGAGTGTGTAAGTTGCACAACTGTGCAGGTTTCCTCTCAAGCTTACCTTTTTTTTATGGTGGGAAAAATCATGCATTGACATCCCCCGCCCTTGGGCGGAGCGGGAGATAGTGTCAGACTCTTACTGACTAAAAGACCCACCCCGTTCCTTCTAGCCTTCATACCGGGGCTCGAGCGCCCTTTCGGATAACCCTGGCCCCAGTAGGCTTCGACCCGGCTGGGTCCCTGCTGTTGCTGACAACTCCTTGACGCGCGCGGGAACAGTGCGCGCCGTCGACGACTTGGGCTTGGTCCGGACAGTGAGCTACCCATTGCTCACTGTCCGCAAGCCCGCGCCTACGTTGGCCGGAAATCGGGATCAGAATCCCGGCGGCGGCGGCGGCGATAACGCCGTTGCCTGATGCGTTCGGCCTCCTCCTTCGCGAGCATTACTGCTTCGCAAAAGTCGGCGACCGCCTGCCACTCCTCCTCGCTCCGGACCATGGCCTCAACCAAGACCCGGCGCGAGAGGTCTCCGCCGCCGATCGCCCCCACGAGGGCACGGCGATGCTCCGCCCAAGCAGGGCACACCTCAACTGTGTGCTCCACCGTGTCCTCCGGGCGTTCCGCACAGTGGCGACACCCGGGCGTCACTTCCGCATGGATCGAGTGCAGGAAACTCCCGAACGAACCATGTCCGGTGAGTACCTGCGTCATACGGAAGGTAAGGACGCCGTGAGGTCTTTCCATCCACGCCTCAAAGAGGGGACTTACCGCCAAGATTGTGGCGTGCCCAACTCAAACTTACCTGACAGGTATAATATAATTGTGCAGGCAAACCTGTCAGGTACACCCTAACGTGTATGGCTACTTTAAGCCTGTAGTTTTACATTCATCCCTAAATAAATCCATATTCGATTTGGCCCGTTCCTTGCTGTTTTCCCCAGTGATGTCCTAAGCCGAGATCTATACCCCACAGGAAGCGCCTTTACTATGTAGCCCTGGCTGGAGGCTTTATATTATTAGGGCTGCCACAAGCCGTTTAAGCAGACGATAACCTCACAGACTGATTTGCGAGAGGCCACTCAAAAAAAAGGAAGAAGGAGTCCAAAGAAAAGATGAAGACTGATAGCCTGACGATTTACAGAACAGAATGAAAGAAAATAATGAGTCACAGCAATGATGCAATTTCGATACGACGAATGCCCACGACAAAAGAATCAGCCCACAACACACAGATAACCCTAAATCTTTTCCTTTCGTTCAGACCATCCAAAGGTTGTCTGTAAGAAACTACCCTGTGCAATAAGACCGCCTATTGTACAGTAAGGCCGCAAAAGTCCATAGGAACGCTAATGATTACATTGCTACGAACCGAGCGAGCGCGATATTTCCGTGCGTATGTGTGCGCATGTATGAGTATCCACATTCCACAGATAACACACACTAAGGAACTGTCGTCGCACTGAGCTATATGGTAGCATTGATAATTTCGTGCAAATACGTCATGTGCTGGTAGCCGTGTGAACTAAGTGTTGGATTCGCAAATCACGTAACCCGAGTTCAAATCATGGTCGGTCCGTTGCAGTTATTTCTTACTTTGAAAATTCCCAATCTAAGTATATTGATATAGTTGTTTTTTTATATTTCTATGAAAAATACTATTGCATTTTTTGCACTAAATAGTTGCAAATTACGAATGTGATCTGTTAACCAAAAGAAGAATCACATTCGTAATTTGCAATTATTTAGTTGTTACATCTTTTCGATGTTATAAGGTGGAAATAAAAAGACGTGTTTAATAAAAATGTTTATTCTTTATATTTACAAATTAAACATTTATGAGAATTGTGACGTCGAATTGTTACCTAGACAAAAAGTTATCTTGTAACCGTTATCTATGTTACGCCTAAGATTGTTTGTTGGAAGTATACCCACTTAGACCATTCATAATATGAATAACGTAACAATGAACGGATATTCAAATTTTAATAAAATAAAATATAGGTAATTGTTTATATCCAGTTATTTATTGAAAAGTGATATATGATTTGGACTTTGTAAACATTTTATTTTTGTGTAACGTCATAATGAATGTATTGAGGTCATAGCTTAATTGTTCATTTTCTTGACGAAAAGAAGATTGAAACCAAACCTCAATTTCTGTTAAAAGAACTTTAGTTCTCACAAGATAATCGTCAATTAGATGAGAAAAATAAATTGAACTATAGTATTATGTTAAAACAGTGCGGGTAGAAGAATAAAAAACGAAATAGACTCATGATTATTGTCAACAAAATTGATAGCGAGTTCACTGCATTCTTAAGATGAGGCGATGGCACAAGTTAAAAGATATAGCTGTTTTAAACGAAAGTAAACACAATATAATACAGTGTTTGTTAACGAATAATCACAGATATGTTAAAATAAAATGGTAGGCCATTTAGTTTAGTTAACATTAAATATTTAGTGCGAAACGTAATCGTTCTTGTTTGTGCCTCTCTGTCAAGTACGGCTTTTTAGCAGGTTTTCTGTGATGCACGCCTTCAGCGTGAAGTGCACGGCGAACAGTATCCATCGAGGTGTCATATAATTCCGCAAAATGTCTCGTTGGTGCGAAACCATTCGTTTCGTATACGTCCACCATATGTCGTCGCTGCGCCTCGCTAATAAGCTTCGATCTCCCACTTCTCTTTCGACTAGCAAGGCTACCTTCTTCCTCATATCTTTTTAGCCAAAGATTTACAGTATTTTTCTAAAATAAAAAAAATATATATATTAGGCAGCTATACCTACTTCACTTCATTTTCATTATATAAAATGTTAATAATCATAATTATTGAATATAATTTTAAAATAAAACTGCATTTATTAATCCAATAACCAATCCAATAAACCCAACGATTTACGTATTTCTCTTTTAAACCTCATAAAGATACGATGAATGGATTCATAAATGGCATACGTTTTAATTAGAAGATTAATTTGTAATAAAGTTACAATTCATTAATAGCTATTATACTCACATTCAGTCCGGTTTCTTCAGATATTTGTGTTTTATTAAGACCACTTTTATGCAGCCCAATGATAGTCGCCCTCACTTCAATACTAATATTAGCCTGCATTTTGCGAATATTACAATACTGTCAACCTCACGTCACTAACCAACAACTACAACCAAACGACAGTTCATTTCGGTTAAGTTAAAACTCGTGTCTACCTCGCAGAAATCTAATTCTTTATTTAGTTTTTTTTGTGATCTACCTTTCTAACTCTAAGAAATGTGTGAACAAGTTAAAGAATAATTTAATATATGTAATGCAAATACATAACTTCCAATCGGGTAAGAACTTACAAAAAGTCAATAATTGCGTGGGATTTGAACTTGCGGCACGCTGATTTGCGCTTCAATCTGTGTGCCTATACCACTGGGCCATCTTGACTTATGATAAGTTGATGAAATTGTGAATTTCAATCATTTGTTGGCGAAACTTGAAAATAAAAGGTCGTAAGTCAAACTAAACGTCAAACGAATAAGTTTTAAGAATTCTTATGGACTTTTGCAAGTGATAGTACATTTACTTTTATAAATTTTTGTCAATAAAGTTTATAATAATAATGCCAATTGTAACGTACCTTCATGTCGAGATGCAGGATATTCTGTCGGTGCACAAACTCGATGCCCTCACAGATCTGTCGCATGAACACCGTGCATGCTCGCTCCGTCAGCACGAAGTCTTCGTCTATGACGCGCTCGAACAGCTCTCCTCCGGTAATACTGGAAATAATTGAGGAAATATTGAGAATCAGGAGACGTTCATAGCTAGACATTGGCCTCCCTCGTCACAAAGGCCGGTTCTGTCCTGCCTGGAGGCATGGGTCCGCCCAGTCCAGGCAATCTCATAAAATATATTGCACTAGCCTTCTGCCTGCGGCTTAGCCAGCGTACATAAAATAAAATAAAGCAGCTTTCTATTGGTGAAAAAATTTTTGCAATCGGACCAGTACTTTCAGAGATTACCTCCTACAAACAAAAAAACAAACTTTACCTCTTTATTATATTAGTGTAGAAAAAACAGTATCTACCAACTTACAATATTCCCACTCATCATCATCATTCAAATTAATAGTCAGAAAAATATCTTTCAAAATGCTTTATGATCAATTGAAGACAAGAGTAATCGTAACTATGAAAGAAGAGATACATTTAATTTTATACCACCACTGGAGTCAATCAGATGCAGTAACATGAGTTACAAATCAATTTATCGTAACCGTCAGTTTTGCACAAGCAATAGAAGTGTTAGAATCCCATGAAGTAGGTACATACATTGTACCACCTACGTTGCGTTGCAAGCCCGAATATCTGTGAGAACATAATTACGATCGTATAGACAGACAAACAAATTTAACGTTATTGCAGCTATTAGTCCGCATTGAACATCTCAATCTCGTAAAATGGTCACAAACTACAGTGTATGGCTTCACTAGATGAAGCATAATGGTGAGGAATGACCTGGACTAGGCAAAAAAAATTGTTTCGAAAACAATGCAATTTTTGATAAGGTTAAGGTTTAACTTTTTGCCACTTTCAAGGTTAGAGTCAAACTGTATGTTACGAGTAATTGAAATATAATTGACGGGCGTAATATCTATTTATTTACGGAATTATAATATATAATACCGTATTAAATGACTTTCATGTATTAACCATTCTATAGGGTAAGACGAACTGAGAGGCTTGTTTAATTCCGTAGGTTGATTAGACTGTTGATTAAGTAATACAAATGCCTGCACTGGCTACAAGATCTCTATTCTTTCTTGGACAGTCTTCTACAGAAGAATGAAGATCCAATACTCAGTATATTCTGGACTTCTCCCAATTTGATGACACCACTCTGTTTTCCGCCTTCCGCATTATTGAAACCCAAAGTTAGGTCTTCCAAATCAGTTATGTTCCCTTATTTCTTGGAATGCATGATAAAGTACGGTTCTTCGTTAAAGGAAGCGGCATATTTATGCACTATCAATACTAAGTGCATTTGTTATCACAAGGTCAGTACGGCCGGCACCTAAGCTTTAGAATTCGAGTTGTGTGTGACTCATGAACTCATTATTGTCTTCAGCTTCCTCCTCAAAATTACGTGAATCAAAACAAACTATTGTTGTTACAACAACGAAAAATAAATAAATAACCAATACCTACGCAAATCACCAAAAATTGCCTCATAAAAGCCGACGTAACATAAGAAAATACGTTTTTTGTGTATAGAAAAAGTATAAAATGCACGACGACGAGCGTGCTTTGGGTAAGGTTGCCAAAAAAATAGATGATCGAAATTAGCATCGACGTGTGCGTTGGCGCCAAAATAAACTCAAATAGAGGTGTTGAAGGTTGATGTCAGGCCGTTTATTTCTTGTTTATCGATGGCTTTACTGGCTTTAAAAACGATGTTATATGCTCCTGGGGATCATAAAGTGATGTGATGTTTTTGATTCGACCCACGGGATAACTGTCTAAACGACAAGACCCAGAATGCGATCGGTACAGGCCTTTTTGCGGTCACCAACCCGAGCATGAACATTATCTCTTTTTGAAAGATATCACAGAACCCCGACATTTCGAACTCCAAATCCAGAGTGACCATTAAATCGCTCTAAGCTGCCTTGATGCATTCTTGAAACCACATTCCTGGACCAAAAACCAGTCTGTAATCTTCCTTTCCTTGGCTGTTAACGTTTTTACTTTAAAATGGTGTTTCGATGTTCCGTATGGGTCGTCACGACGCTATTTCGACCACGTCCTTAGCATTCACGTGCTCGAATACGTTAATAGTGCTTTAGTAATGTCTCGGAAAGGCTGGCGAAGTGGCGAATGCTAACTGTTTTTTGTTTTAGCGATGACTGTATCTCTTTGAGTGAGCTTTTAAGAGACGAGATTTTTGGCTTCCGTGAAATGGGTAAGTTTGTAGTCCTGTTTTTGGATTTTATAGGTCTTAATTCCGATATTTATCAGTTCAAATTCCTGCAGCTAGAATTTCAAAAAGGTTTAAATTAGCAGGATTATGTTTTTTTTTTCGTTACATAGATTTCCTGGTAACAGCCTTCGAAACTCCGAAACAAATTGGATTTGCATTGATATTATTAAAACCACATTCCTAGTTGGTTTAGTTTACCTAAACAATATAATTGAAACAATAGTCGTAAACACAAAATTAGCAATAAAACTCAACAGCTTTTGAACCGTATAAACGACTTGGCGTTGGCACACTTTCACTAAAGTACTAGTCAAGTCCTGGTTTGAGCTTTTTGTAATGCAATATTAGGTCACGCCTTCATGGGTCTTTAGAGGTCAATGTTTTATAGCTACCGTGCGTACGAAAGCTGGAGCAATGTTGAAGATGACCAGACTTTACGTAAGGTTTCGTAAAGATATAAAAACACGATGAAAACGGTAGTTTTACATTGGACAAGGCTTTTCCTAAACGTTTTAAAACCTATTTTATTTGAAGAAGCACGTCCGATACGTATTTCGCAATATAAATTCAAAATAGTGAACAATAGTCATACTGCAATAGTGTTATTAGGTCAGTCTATTTTTTATTTAATTCGCAATTTATGCATTGCGCTGTACGATTCACCACGCCTATTCTATCCTCAATTGAAGCATAAAAGCGTGAAACAGAAACATAATTGTAGGATATTGGTAAGACTTTTGCGTTATAGCACGAGTAATCGGACGTGCAAGACAATAAGATACCAATAAACAATTGGTTTAGATCCAGGATCCTCATAAATTCATGCTATACAAACATACTGTCGGTCACGTTAGTCAGAGATGCTAGGTCTCTGTCTGTGCAACGTGATGTGAGTTAGGCTGAACACAGAATGAGTCAAGTCTGCCTACAGAGTGCAGAAGCAACTAGAGGTGGCACTAACAATTCAGTCGCGCAAAGAGCGCTGAGCACAGTGAGTGTGTGTGAGTGTTTTGCTGTCATAGCCATTGTCAGAATTGTCACTGGTCTTTAGATTCTAAGGTCAAACTGTGATACTGATACGCTTGGTTTCTATGGTAAATTTTGAAAATGTCGTCTAAAGTCTTGCCAAGTCGTCTGAGACGTTTCGGTTTTCGGTCTATGACAGTTGGTTAATCATCAGATGACTGTTACCGGTCTGGGTGTAGCGAGAGGATGTGTCAGATTTTTATTGACTAAACGCTTCAGTGTTTATTCAGTTGCCTTTTGCGAGGGACACGGTAACTCTTATAAACAATCCTGCAGCCTGGTAGAAATTAGTCCTAACCGGCCCCGACCTTACTGACATCTCTTTAAGACTATTGCTAAGACGCAATTAACGCGCGTTTATCGTAAGTAAAGCAGTCTTATAGTCAACGTTGATAAAATGTATTAAAAATCTGTTCTATTACAGGACTATTCTGTTCTGTCTAGTCATTCTTCTGACGCTAGAGCATCATGCCATATTTTGCTTCACATATTTATGTCGTTCACACTTTTCTTATTCAAACTTGCCTCACGATATGTACCGCATTCCTCAGCTTCTTCTATTATGTCTTTTGACAAAACTGTATTGTGTCTAATGTGCACACTGTCTTGTGCTAGGAATGCTTGATCTTTTGTTCATAAATCGTGTAATGGCATCATCTAAAAATAGAACGCACGGTCTCTTGTCGTGGGTGTCAGTGGAAATATTATTGAGAGTTAGAAACTATATCAATAGTAAAGGAATTCATTTGTTAGAGTCCCTAACAACATTGGTAGTAAAATGTTTTGGACAAAGAATTTGTACTTGAGATTTTTTTTTAAATTAATAATAATATTCCACAACTATCACACAGCGCCGTCTGGTCCCAAGCTAAGCAGAGCTTGTGTTATGGGTACTAGACAACTGATAAACATACTTACATATTTCCTAAATACATAGATAATTACACCCAGACACAGAACAACTGATCGTGCTCATCACACAAACATTTGTCCTGGGTGGGAATCGAACCCACGACCTCCGGCATAGCAGTCAGGGTCACTAACCACTAGACCAACAGGCATGTCATGATTCAGTCAATGGGTTCTATAATATGAACCAAGATGTTCTAGGCATTCTATTAGCGATAGTGATTGTCAAAAATATAGATCAACCTGTATCAGAAAGGAGATGTTTGGACAAAAACCAAAATGATAAAAAAGCATTGGCTAGTGTTATCGAGCAAACACGTGATCAATCCCATACACTTTGGCATTTTGTCAATCGTTGATAAAATAAAACTTTGTCTAGTCGTTGTAGTGTCAGAAGTTTCAAAGCCCTAATTAAATCATTAAATTTTACTAATATTACAAAGGAGGAAGTTTGTACATATGTTTGCTACTCCTTCGCGTTCGAATGGCTAAACGGATTTGACCATATCCTGGAACAGCACATCGGATACTTTTTTTATCCCGGGGCTATGTTCTCTTGGGTTAATTTACACTTTCACGCGAGCGTAGCTAGCTTTATATAAATTATTATTATTATTTAGAAGATAAGGGGCTATGCATCACCCATAGTGTAGGGGATGTAGTCACTGCGACCTAAAAGATCTATTGTGACTCGCCACCTTGTTAGAGTAACTCTTTTAGCCCGGAGGCTTCCAAGAAATTTAGAATACTCCTAGCTTTTAGAGTTTTAATCTCCTTCGGGCGAATAATGTGTCGGCCCAGATGGACACTGCGTTTTTTTAGCTTTATATAAATACTTTCCGCCTAATAAACCAAGACTATGTCCAAATACGTTCCAAACCATGTTTTAAACCCTCTTTAAGTAGTTAGGTACCCAGAAACGTTCAGCTATGCTTGGTTCCATTTGTGTACTTCAGTAACAGATGGTTCGCCCATTTATTTTGAGTGTCCAATAGATAGACAGGTTTCAAGCAAAGTGTTCGAATAGCTAAATATTGGAGAACAAACTGCGAGCTAGCTGTTCCGTGGGTTTACCGCACGAGGATCTGAATGGAACAAACGTAAATAGTATGGTGACTATAATAGATGCTTGGCTATTTGGAGCATTTGATTTAGAACCGACTAAGGATTCAGAAATTGCTATGTGAATGATTGGGAATCATTCATCAGGAAGATTAACATTCTTCTGTAGGAGTTTGTGTCTTTAGTATTAGCTATTTGATTGTAACAGTTTTTTTAGATGCTTGGTTTTTTAGAGTCTGATGGGGAGTACAGAAATTGCTGCTTGAATTAATAAGAATCATTCACGAGGAAGATTAGCATTTGCATCTTCTTCTATAGGAGTCTGTTTTTAGCTGTAGGTATTTGATTATTTGAGAGCAGTGGTGGCCGAGTGGTAACGGCCCCGACTTACGAGTTGTAGGTTGTGGGTTCGAACCCAGCCAGGCGCATTACTTTGTGTAATTTATTTCATCACCACTGCTCTCAAAACGGTGAAGGAAAACATCGTGAGGAAACCGGTATGTCCTAGAACCAAAAATTCGAAGACATGTGACATTCACCAACCCGCACTGGGCCCGCGTGGTGGATTACGGCACATTCCCTCTCCTAGAGAGGAGGCCTGAGTCCCAACAGAGGGAACATTAAAAAGGCTGGTGATGATGATGATTTGATTCTAGCAATTTTTTAGATGCTTGGCTATTTAGAGCCTTTGACTTAGACCTGAATGGGGATACAGAAATTGCTGCTTGAAATTTCAAAAATCATTTATGAGGACGATTGGCATTTGCATATTTTTCTATAGAAGTCTGTGTAGAAAATTGAATGCAGCAGTATTTTTTCGGACATCTTTTTGGTCTTCACAATTTAGACATGATCTCCAATAGCTAATGTTTAAAATATTTAGTCGCCTCGAAATAAGTGAAATTGTTTTATGAATAAAGTTATAAATTCGTACAGAAAGGTGTTATCCGTCGAAATAAATTTATTTAACAGCGACATTAATTATAATTTAGGTGATACGATCCGGCTGTGATTTGCACAAGTGCTTTTCATTCCAAATTGTTCAGACTGTGTGAAGGAATGTTGTCTGGTGCCAAAATAAACGAACAGCAGATATTATGTCCAAAATTTTTATTACATCTCTTCGTACAGAGAGATGTAAAAAAGTATTATATAGACTTTTTTATTGAAGGTCTTTGATTATCTGGCAAGATTTAAGGTAACTTTAGTTGAAATGTGCCTCGTAAAGGACGTAAAAGTTTATCTACCTACCCGGCGAGACCGGCAGAATTCTTTCCTTGACCCATAACCTGCATCTAAAAATACACAAATTCCTGAGATGTTGCTAACTTTTTTCTTGTTGGTCGACCCTGACTCGACTATCTGCAATAAATTTATGAAGCATCAACGTCGGATTTTTCCGTTTACCAATACGTTATGTTTACTTCTCGCGGTAACGTCATCTACTCATTTAAAAATAGAATGTTTGAATGAGGAGGAACGTCAACAGCTGTTCTCTCAGCCCATTTTTTTTTTCGATGACGTCAGTGTTAAGGTTTTCGAATTTATGGTATGCTTAGTGTAATTTTGACGTAAGCAGAAGCGTCGGTTGCTAGATAGCTCGGATATGTAAACAGTTTAAGAGCTGCTGAATACATAAACATTATTGTATGAAAGCCCGTTTTTGCTGTACGTCATTAAAGGCTCTAATGTACATAGTTGTAAACAAAGTTAACGGCTTTAGACGATCAATCAATGTCCTAACATCAATAATTATCTATGTTTACATTGATAGTTTTTGCGATGACGTTCTTGAGATAGGATCGAAAGTTATGCAAAGTATCTATTAACTTTCTCATGTCTGAGTGCTCAATTTTGGCAATTATTTCGGAACATGTTTTTCTTGGAAAACTGAATTAAGTAAATAAAGTAGATATTTAATTGAATATTATGCTATGAGTTTCCAGATTACATGGTTTGTTGACATACCATAAATAAACGGGTAAGATGTTGTTTGCTCAAACAAAGCAGAAGACACGTGTTCACCAAATGGCATAACCGAAGTGTCTCATAAGATTAAAAAAAATATATTTTTACAAGAAAATATCCTTCGCGTAAATGTAATAAGTACCTAGTTTTATAAGAAGTCAGCCAAAAGTCACGAAATTTAAATAAAATTAAAAAAGTTATTTAAGAGTCTTCTTTATTCAGTGAACGCATCCACATGAAACAGGGTTGCCAAATTATAAAAATAATAACAGGAACGTCTGGGTGGCCAAAAAGGAAATTATGTAATTAGTGCCTATTATAAATTGTGTTTGGTCACATGTTTAATGTGAAGATAGACATTTGGCAAAACATCTGACGAGTCAGAAAGATTTAGGCAGAGTTAGGAATGTACTAGACATGTCAACACGGGAGTACGACGACCGATTGGCAGATTTACTCAATGTTTGATTTAGGGTTGTAGGGGGAAATGAAAAATCAATTTTGCATTATTTGGCTCATAAAATCATCAGCCTGTTAAAGGATGTAGGTTTTGTTTTCACATAGTATCTAAAACAAATTAGTGTTATGTACATAGTAGGAACAAGAAAAAAAATAATAGGTGAATATGAAATCTTTAAAATACAGGTTATCATAAAGAAGGAAATCATTTCAGAAGATATTGTACTCTTGTAAATCGGTGGGACATACCGTACTATTGGTGTTGCAAGCAAGCAATAATGCTTTGCCTACCGTCTTTCTATAAAATTTTCAGCATTTTTATGCAACATTATGAACATAAAAATAATTACAAAATAAATTAGCGAAGACAACTAGCAGCCCTGTCATCTTTGATAGAATGGCGTCGGGTGGCCGAGCGCCAACTATGCGCCGTAACTTCTGACGTAGTTTGACGCCACGACTCATTCTGTATCTGTGGTAGTAGCCGTCGCCATTTACGGGTTACACATTGGCGCGCTTTTATATCAGGATATGCGTCATGGAGGAAGACAAAGACGGTATTCATGATAAGTTCATTGAGAGATTCAGAGTTGAAGATAGAGAGGTCTTTTATACACATATATTATACACATTGCGTAGGTACCTAATACAAGATTTTTTTTTGTTGAGTGGAGGTATTTTTAACAGGGCCGCACTAAGACCTATAAAAGTGGGTGCATCGATTGTGAATATATCGAGTATTTTTTGTTAACAACATGAAAAAGAAGACAGATATGCAGACTATAGAAGGCCAGTTTTGAAAAAAATAAATCGTAGATGCCAATAAGAACTAAATCCGGAACAACGCAATCAATTACTAACTTAAGTCAAAAATGTATAAGCACTGTAATCGTTTCAACGGTCCTTTTTTGGATATCTTCAAAACAAAGTTAACAAGACCTATGGATGACTGTACCGTGCGGTTCCCGTACTCATCGCGGTTAACCGCAGAACAGGCGATAAGCAAACCACCTCATGTTTGCTTAACTGTACATTTGTGTTACTTTCCAATAGTAAAGTAATACTACACAGTTTCTTATGACTCATCTCTTGACTGACTTTCACCTTTTTGACATGTCACTGATCTGATTTACGTATGTATGCACAAAAAGTTTGTGCTGAAACGCAATCGTCTCATATAAAAGTGTTTGACATATGTTTTCCTGCTATTCATGCTTGTAATTTTACTTGTGGGTGTAAGTCATTTTGGGAATGCACGAATAATTTGTACTAAATGAGGGACTGACTGACTAATGAAATCAATTAAGCAACAATGTACCTTAGTCATACTATATCTAATTAAAGCATTATTAAAATAGACTTATGAAGAACAGCCGTCTTCTGGTTTCAAATTAATTAGATAAATAGAAGTCATTTTGGGAATGCCAGAATAATTTGCATTAAATGAGGGACCGACTGACTAATGAAATCAATTAAGCAACAATGTACCTTAGTCATACTATACCTAATTAAAGCATCATTAAAATAGACTTATTAAGAACAGCCGTCTTCTGGTTTCAAATTAATTAGATAAATAGAACAGGCATATTATCCAGATGATATCATATCAAACTATTTACTATGATAATGACGTCACTGTGTAAAAGTGAAAATTCCATAATTAATGTGTAACGGGCGTTGTCACACCTATCAACACACTCGGTCTGCCAACGACCGACCTAATTACACCTGGATTATTCATAATTACTATTTATAGAAGCCTTCGTCAAGTACAGGAAGGAAACACCGTTGTACCGAAAAAAAAACTATTATAATTAAAAGTGATGACAGCTAGAGCACTAACAAAGATAATAATGATGTATTTTTCTACGTTGTTTGTAAAATATCAGATGTCTTGAGGAAACTAAAGCTTGTTCACCAATCACGTCCGTATCGAATTTTGCCAACGTGAATTTTGGGTGCAAAGTGTTAGGCGCATTAACGTGCCCTTCAAACATTTTAAAATAAAGATAATTTCAGTGCGAACAGATGCTTCCATTAATCCGTAAACTGACAAACAGAAAAACGAATAAGTTGAAAGACATTGTTCGAATAAGTTGAAAGTGACAGCAAATGGTGATAAATAATGCAAACTTAAGATCATTTAGTGAAATGATAAATGAAAACAAATGGCCTAGAATTCCGGTACGTCAAAATTACTGGCGTCCTTAACCCACATCGTTCGAGTCAAACATAACCTGATATTGTCCAGCTTTTGCGAACATGACTCAACGTGCGAAGCTACCGTTTGAATGAACTGGCAAAATCGAAATGCAGCGAGCATGTTTATACTAATGATTCTCTTGCCACCTACGTCGTGAATATGATAAATAACCATTACAAAAATAAATTCCTGTACGAAGCTATTGGACGGTGAACGATACGAATAAACTAGCATGACGGAAGATTCAGAATCGTCGCTAGGTTTTCCGCAAGTATCGTGCGAGGCTGTGATTATTTGGTTATTAGTATTTATATAAAAGAAAGGTCGTTGAATAAAATTAGATAAACACGCATCTGGTATGTCCCACGCTGTATGGACAACCGTGGGTAGATTTCTTGGCATTGTTGACTTTCGAAATGATCAAGTGACTGCTGTTACAACTAATTAGAATATTATGAGAATAATATAAAATTTCACATCCGCTGGTGGATTTATCTAAATTGAATGCCGCACGCAAGTCATTATTTTAAAAGACGGAATTTTATTCTACAGTTTTAATATATTATAAAATAAAAACGCATTCACCGTATCTTTTTCTATGATTAACAACACCGGCCTTATCATTTGAGTACCTACCTGCATGACTTCATTCATGCAGGCAAATGATTCGCAGTTGAAGTGCCGGCAATTAATAACATTACCAACATTCTTCTCTTATCACACCGGTATTACTTACAAGTTGAATGGTACTTACAGTTCCAACACCACACACATGTATTTCCCCCATTCGTAAGCATCATACAGCTGTATAAGCCTGGGGTGTCGCAGCCTCCTCATCACGTCGACCTCCCGTTCTACGTTCCGTCTCTCATCCCGTCTGCTAACGGACACTAGTTTGGCTGCAAGCTCTAGTCCAGTGCTTCTCTCTCGGCAGAGGTATACGGTTCCGAACTTGCCTCTGTAAAAATGAAAGCGAGAATAATAAGATATATAGATATAAGTCTGCAAAGAATAGATTTGAGGGTTACTATGATCTTGAAATTGAGACGGAGGAAATACAAAATGTTTGTAGTCAGATTCCATTTGGCAGAAATGACACTGAAGTACAGACATATATTCATCTTTCTAGTATTTTCTTTAACCACCAAAGATCGACATCAAATCCAATCAGATTTGCCTGAATGTCAGTTATTAAAAAACACAAAGAATCCCAAAGATTTACGACACAGAACAATCTCGTCTCAAAGTGCCTTTACTAGATTAGAATGCTGATCTAAGAAAATGAATTACGTACCTATACGTCTTTTGATAAAGGAAACCATTACAATGGTGATATTAATTCAATGGTAAACGAAACCCTTTCAGATGGAGAAATGTTGCGTAACGGACATCATATATTAGGTTCTATGGATTCAAGTCGATAAGTGAATGCTAATAAACTATTAAATGAATCGTACATGGCTTTAGTTCTGTTATTGTTTTCACCTGTTATATTATGACCATGAGTCATGTAGCTAAGAAACTTTTATGTACACGCGTTTGGACTATCGATTCCGACATTAAATTTAGTGGGATCTAATTATAAGACAATTACGTATGGTACTGGCATTGTCATCGCATGAATGTGCTATGTTTCAAAATAACTGGCTATTTAAGTGTTTTGTGGAGAACGTCCAGTAGATTAATGTCACTGATGATTTAGCGATGATTATAACATTTATAACTCATAGGATTTAGAATTTCAATGTAGAAATGAATTTTAGCTAAGTACACGGAAGATTGATTTGTCAAAAAAATTAAAAACTATTACAGCTGGCCTTGTATATTTGATAGTAGGTTTTTTACCTTTTATTTTTTTTAAGAACTGCACAACGATTGATTGGTTTACAACTGTGAAACATATTTATCGTATTTTGTACACTGCTTACTTAAAACCTCAAATCACATACATCATCACAAGTCACAACAATCACGTATTCATCTATAGCCAAGTGTCTAAGTCAACAACTCTACAACTCATATACTGATTCTAAAGAGTCTTTGTTGGTTTTGTATACTTTCTACTTACTGCATGTAAATTGACAGATCCAACAAATACAATTGCGATAGCTTATCGTCATAATCATTGTTTAAACACATTTTATATGTTCAACAAATATTATTTAGTCTGAGCAATGCTTTTGATAAACTCACCTGCCGATTTCGGAGAGCATTTCGTAAAATTCGTTGACATCAGTGCTTCTTTTGATTGAGACATCGCGACACGGGAAAGGTGGCTCGATCTCTGTAAAAAGAAACATTTAGACTTTACTAAAAATGTTTTGAAGAATAAGAAGATTGGTACAGTTGATCTTCAAGAAAAGTGGAGTTCCTCAAGGATGATATTGGGACAAATTTAAATAATTACTCTGCTAATAACGCGTCATCTCTTAAAACAATTCCAAAATCTATCATATTTTTTCTTTTAGTCCATCCAAAGGTTGTCTCTTGTCTGTAAGAGATCGCCCTGTGCGATAAGACCGCCCATTGTGTACTTATTTTTTTGAATGTTTGTCCTGTATTTTTGTTTATGTGGTGTACAATAAAGATTATAATAAATAAATAATAACAAATACAATTAAAAGTTGTTTATGAATAATTAGAATAGTTGTTAATAAACAACTATTCTAATTATTCATACTAAACATAGTACCTAACTATTGACGTTCATTAGATTCAAGTTACTGAAGAAACTGCATTATTTGCAATCAATAACCTAGCTCTGTCTAAAAATTCAAAAAATTAAAGCCCAGCGAATTCAAAATGAGAATAGACTATGTGCATCTTGAAATTTCACGCTCCTCTGTCATATCGTGACTGGTCCACAAGTCTCTTCAATTTGTTGACCCCTCTTAGATAGCTAAGAACCATCCTGCGCCAATAGAGAAATAGGTATCGTATCATCACTATCACTAGAAGTCGTAGTATCCTTGTGTACTTCTCGTAACCTAGTGACCTTTTTGACTTCCATATCTACAATCGTATTGGAAAGGTTTGTATCTGTATAATTCCCTTTTGATGTTATGACTTCGCGTGATCTGTTATCTACTGGTATTAGTATGTATTTTAATTTCACTGAGTCTGGCTACTAATCATCTGAGTCATTTAGCCAAAACCAAAATTGAATTTCTTCTAAAGTAAGACAGACTTATTTTTGTGAAGTAATAGAATTTATTTTGTTTTGCGGATATACTATTCAGAATCTATCTGTAATTAATCTGATTAGGAATCGTTCTGATAAACAGATAAAATGCACCGTATGAAATGAAACACCTAATGTTTAATCTCAGAATGATAAAAATATACGGAATTACAGACCTAGGTGTGTGTAGCGTACGTATGGTTTTAAAGATAAATATATAGCTAAATCCAACACAGGTGTGTGTCTTAACTATCCTACGAGCCAATCTGTATGCTTAGCCTTAACTTCGACAGTTACTATGGCAGTCACGTCAAGGAATATTTTATATGGAGAAACGGGGTTCGAGGCTCGAGCACTTCTCGCGTCGTCCACTAGAGGTTTTATCGTTCTATCAAGCAAGATCTACGCTAGCGTAATTATCGTAGTGACATTTACACTGTAGATACGATATGAGATAGGAAAATTACTTCATGACCTCTGTAATATCACAGCTCACAGGTCCTATGTAATATCTGATACAACAAATCACGCAACAAATTAACCCTTTTCTTGGCAGAAAAAAAAAATGTATAGAATTATTTTTTTGTATAATTCTCTTTTGAAAATTAGTATTAGTGAATAAAAAAAATTGAAAAAAAAAATCTTGTATGTTTAGTTTTGGAGATATGTAATGTATCTTATGAGATACATTGCCAAGTATCCGTAATTTTCCCTACACAAGGCAATGTATCTGAGAAGATACATTGCTCAAATAAATAAATTACTAAAAGTAAAAATATAATCAGAATTACAGAAAAAATCAAACACAAACATTAGATCTTACAAAATAACACAACTACCATCAAAATAAGTATGTGCAGGAAAATAAAAAGTTTCTATTAGACATAAGTCAAAGTCTTAGACTGACTTCGAACACATTGCAGTGGTTTGTCTTAATGCATAATTTTCAACTCCCCTTGGTACTGAATATTGGGAAATATCCAATTTGGCCATAGCTGACACAAAGTGTAGGTCTTGGCATAACAGGAGCTTCAATTTTTTTAGCTGGAGTAGACCCTGCTACGTCTAATTCCTTTAATGAAGTCTTCTTTTTGTGCCAGTTTCGTTCGTTACCAGTTGGGACAAAATTTATTAATACTTTGTACCAACTGGTAAAGAAATTTTTTATATATGGCATATATTTTTTAGATCTAGTGTGCCTGCGATAAAGCAATCAGCTATTACTGATACACATGTCCAGCATTTGGGAAACTAAGGGCAAATACCAACGGTGACAGTGTTGGTTCTATAACAGGTGATGGCGAGCTACTACGCCACACATTTATAAGTTGTAATGCTTGGTTATTTCAGGACAGGGTACTGGAAACTTCTTTTTATTATGTTTACAATATCTTTGAATTATAAACACTGGATCTGCTTCAACATAGTTGCTTGCAGTGGTCACGCATTTATTAAAATGCCATTTTGCTACACAAATGTTGTTGCTATTGCAAACTATCTGGGAATAAAACCCTTTGGGTTTTGTTTTCCACGCTTTGTCCATAGTCAGCTCTTTTTTCAGTTCCCTGTAATCTATTTAAAGGATCGAATACGTTCCAAGTGAGAATAGATAATGAATTAATTTTAAACTGGTGAAAAAGGTATCGAAAGAGACCCCTGAAATTGTTAGTTCTGGAATGCTTTTTTATGCAAAAGGCTACAATTATTATAGCCCCTAACCCGAAGCCAGAATCTAGCGAGGTAAAATCTTCGTATCGAAATGTGTCATCACCTCCATACACAGTAAAGTCGTAAATGAATTCAGACAACATTTGGAGCTCTAACGAATATTTTGATCTCCCATTTCATAGGTTTGCTTTTTATATATCATTTCCAATGGCCGGTTTTTTTTCCTTTACATAGCACCATCACCCCGTCAATGAATCTACTCTCATGGTATGATTCTTGAAGTTTTTCCGTAAGTTTAGAAAGATACATTGCGTACACAATAACTTGGCGGTGTGCACCTAGAGATACATAGTACGCTGTACCTAATTCTGTGATAACTTAGCGGTGTGCACTGTGAGATACATGCACAAACAAGATTCGTTTTTTTGCACAATAGTAAATATTTGGTTTGAAACCATACTTGATACAAATGTTTACTTCATAGGGAATATAAAAACATTCAATACTACATAAAAATCCGGGTACAATATAAAAAATTAATAATATTCTTACCTCCATGCCTACGATCGTGCCGACTCTGTGCACAATTTTTTAATTCAAAATATAACGATACTACCAATATCATCATGCTAAATAAAAATGAATTCGGAATCATTCAAAATATAAATTGTTGTGAGAAGTTTTATGTCATTCACTATATTTTCGAAACCAGGATTTTTTAAAGTTGACTGTATCTGACAAGATACATTGTCAAGAAAAGGGTTAAGTGTGTAAGTGTGACAATTAGACGTCATCACTCAATCACGAATCATTCACGTTGCAATTAGTTTAATCAAGCCAATAAATTAACAAATGGCGAATCTGCCAAAAAATCTTTCTTCAATATATTTGTCAGGCTAATTTACTATGATTCTCGAGACTTCTCTAGCGACTAAATAAAAAATCACTAACAAACTTAGAAGTGCACCCACTAATGCGTCATGCATCTTTTTGGCAGCAAGTCAAGACGTAAAAAACGCGTGTCGAGCACGACATTGCGATTTTTGGAGCGCTTGTCCATTGTTTAGTCTGACCAACATGTGTTCAACGTTTTTGTTGTATCTTGTTTACATATTTTTGTATCCGCCATGAGTTGGGCTTGTTTAGTTAATTTTCAATGGTAATCAACCTAATTTTGTATGTTAATTTTGTTATTTAAGTAGTAAAGTTTTGGACGCTGTGTTTGGATAGGCTGGTCAATTTATAGTTTTGATGCTAATTAACAAGTTTAATTTTGTTTGGTTGAAACGTTGCAATATTTAGTAGGTAATAATTTTGAATAGGTTATTGTCGACTTTGTTTACAATAAATTCATATCGCATTATAATCGTTTAAGATTGTTTTCTCCTGTCGCAGGTCTGCTGGAAGTAATTTCATTTGAAATAAGCAATACCTTTGTGCTCTTTTATCTGTATTTGTTTATTTCATTTTCAAGTGTTTGTGTACATAAATGAATAAATAAATTTTTTTCTTCTATGCACCCATATTACCCGCCCTAAATACGCCCCTGTAGTAATATTAATAGTAGGCATACAATAGTACTAATATAGTTCAACCTTACTACGTTGGACAGTGCACGGGGTGAACGCACCGTGGACGCCTCTGACGCGTTCATCCACCTTTACAGCAAGAGGCTGATTAGTCATCGATTTTATATAGGCAGATCTTCATCGGATATATATTTATTGAACTTTATGCAATGAAAAGCATAGGTGGACTTTATGGCCTACGGTACGTGTGATATGAATAGCGACACTCCAGCCAAAATCATTACGCCTGTATGTACTGATAGGTTAGGCAGAGGTGGACCTACCAAATCTGAATGATTATCCTGGCCCTGAATTGACCCTTACGTTTATTGATTACCTAGTAACCTTTAACAGCTAATATAGGTACTGATCTATAAATTTTAATTTCTTAAAAACTTATTACAATCTCGTCATTAGGTACTAATAAGTAATTTAACTTTAACATACATGTCAATGAACATTGACTGAGAAATGACATGCCCCTTTTTTGAAATTTAACGGATTCGCCGTGCTTTCGTGAGGGGGATCGGCAGCGGCAATCTCTCGCGTCGGGCCTTGGTAGTGGTACAGGCCATGTCCGGAGCGAGGAGGAGTGGCAGGCGGGATTCCGATCCCGATTTCCGGCCACCGTAGGCGCGAGCTTGCGGACAGCGAGCAATGGGTAGCTCGCTGTCCGACCGTCCGGTAACTGTCCGTATCAAGCCCAAGTTGTCGACGGCGCGCACTGTTCCCGCGCGCCTCAAGGAGTTGTCAACAACCGAAGGGGCCCAACTGGGTCGAAGTCGAAGCCTACTCGGGCCAGGGATTTTCCCACCGGAAAAAAAAAACCTTTAATCGGATTTATGTGACAACCACAGGAGATACATGTGAGATTATGGGACCACGATAACAAAAGTCAAGAAAAAAAAAGCGAATCTGGACGAGGGACCACTTACACATGGAAATAGGGTGTTCTGTTCAGCTGATAATAACTGCTGGAAAGATAGCGAAGCAAAGAAACAAAAAAAAAATTGATAGTGTCAAAAAACCCGACCAAAAAAACTTCGGAACAAATCACTATAAGCAGTCTAATGTAGTTGGCGGAATTTACTTTAGGTCAAACATAGATTTGACGTCATCATCGCATGTTATACCTAGTGAGTAATACTTTTGAAATAGTCTAGTTATTATGCCCTTTATTCTGATACCTGAAAACATACGAGTATAATTTGGCGCCAAATATCCACCATGTTTTTTTTTTAGAATTTTGACTTAAATAGTGTGTCTCACACAACTAATAAGTTTCGAACGACACCTTTCAAGCTATCCGACAGACCCTTTAGGCTCTAGGGCGTGCCAAAGAAATATACTGTAAGTATACAAATAAAATAAAACAATCGAAAAACACGACCCTCCTTCTGGCGCAGTCGGCTGAAAAAAAAAATCAAAACTCAGGTAAATATTTACGTGAAGATTGTCATCCTTAGGTTTTATTAATTGTTGTAGTAAATAAGATTCTGAAGTGTGTTTACCGCCATTTTAAAGTTAATGACTACCATAAAGGAAGCTGTTGTTTTATGGGTTTGCCATAAATGAAATTGTTTTTGGTACAGGATGAAAAAAAAAACTAAATTTGTTTTTGTGTATTGTGGCTTCCTAATTTAGTATTATTCAAGGCTAGCAGATAGTGACGATCAGTGCTATTGATTAGTCTTTTCAAGAAATTATAAAGTAAGATAGAAGTGGAATCTGTAGTTACAGCAGATAGTTTGTCAATGTTTTGTCTACTTGCAGTCTTGCACCATAGATTACCTATTGCCCGGGATTGTTCAAAAGAGTAACCGTGGCTCAAAAACGCAAAGGGCAACTGAAGAAACACGGATGGGTTTTAATCAGTTAAAGCCTGACACTCCCTCTCGCTCTACCCAGAGCGTGAGAAGTTATTTTTGTTATTTTCGTTAAACATAAAAATCAAATGTCTCTGTCACTTTCAAAAGTAAAGCTAAAATGGAATGCGGATTTGTTTAGATTTAAAAGTATTTTCTGATTTGTAACCTTGATATAATTTAAACTCCAATTAGTCACTGTCCTACCAAGAAAAAAATTGGCAAGCAGAAATACGACAATGTGCAGCAGTCGGGCTGTAGGTGATTAGTTATGATCAAATAGTCCAGAAAACCAAATTTATATTGTACGTGCAATCAAAAGCGACAACAATCCTAATGAGGCAATGCTTCTTAAAACATAGGTACCTTACATGGGACTTCATCAAATGAGTTTTTCCGCTCTGGGTGGAGTGAGAGACTACGTGTCAGACTTTTACTGACTAAAATTTACCTGTGTACTTTAAGCTACCCTGTGTGTAACCCAATTGCGTTGAGTTGTTTTAGGTTTAAAAATAAAATCTGTTAAGCATGATTGCGCGGGCGCCGAATCGGGCAAAGATCTATCGACCTTCTCCTTAAAGCTGCGTGTACGCTAGCCGAACCGAGCACGAGTGCAGCACGAATTCGTCTAGCATAAAAGGATTTATTTACTGTCGCAACCGGGTGTTCAACCACATCGTCACTTACCATCAGGTGAAGTAGTGGTAAAACGAGAATTTATCAATCCTCGTTCTTAAAAGTCCTCTTCGAGAGGTCCCTTTCCGTGCGAGGCCATGGGCAAGGGGCCGCTTGTCCTACGCCTAGCTACGCTACTGGGAACCACGGTATCCCTTTCAAAAAGAAATCGTTCTTGTGCTCTGTACTCAGCTCGCCTACCATAGACACAGCTGTACTGCTGTACATAATCCCGGTTGGATACTTGGCTATTGATCAGCACGTGTTCCTAAATAATAACGTTTTATTACTCGCTTGTTTTAAACTAGCTTTAATAGTATTACCACGGTGTAATAATGTTATTATTTTGTAGGTACCATGACTCATTGTGAATATATGAACAATTTTACTTTGACTGTTTTTCTGCTGAGAGAAAAAAAGTGTGAAGTAATTTGCTTCAATTATTTTAACTGCTTTTAATATTATTCAGGAATTAGAATGCAAATAATTTAACAAGGCAATGAGAATACTTATGTAACTGTATTACCTGCTAAATATAGCTTTCAGCTGAAGATTTGAAAATGAAATCGATTGTCAAATTAACAGGCCTTCCATTTTTGAATTGAATTTTTTTTTCTGTATTTTATTGCAGTTTTAGTGATTCATTTGCATTCATTGATGGCATGTTGGGTGATAGGACAGAATGGAAGAAAAAACATATTGCGCCGACCCCAAATAACACAGAGGCAGGAAGATGATGGTGAGGATTTTATTTCTATTGGTTATACAGATTGATTCATGACTAGTCCTTTCAGTTCATTCTAAACTTCTCTCAACAATTGAAGTCCTTCCTACAGATCCTATTGGTCCTCTGGACTAGCTCTGGACTGGCAGGTCATTTTCCTCGCCTAAGGCCAGGTTCTACTAATTTTGATCTTTTTTATACCTCTGGAAATTCACAAATATAAAAGAGAACACCACCGTGAATAATTATTTTATTAAAATTGATTTTATGACCAACCGCCGAGTAAAAATCAAAACATGATATAAATTAGTTGGCTCGTACAACGAATCGCGAATTCTTCTATTAAATAAAATAGATTTAGTACCTACCTACCTTGTGCCTGGCATTGTTATAGTATTAATAGCGAATAGATGTAGCATTTTATCGTTAAAGTAGGCCAATTTGTCTGTACTTATGTATTTTGTATTGCATAGTATGTAACACGGAACAGTAAAAACAGTGGAAGTAGCTTGAAAAAATGTTTGTTCCAGAACCGGTGTCGCCAAACTCATACATTTACAATTTACTCTTACTGCAAACCTAAAAATATGATTGGCTGAAAACAAAAACAGGGCGTAGACGAAATGCAAAAAAAAAATTATGCGAAATGCAACTTTAATTTCAAAGGTCTATAAATCAAATTGACAAAAACAAGAAAGAAATACATCTTTGACTACCAAGTACTGCCACTCGTCGCTAGATGGCATTGTTCAGTATATAATATTCAATATGAACTGTAAATACGTAAAATAAGATTGGTATTTGAATGGCGTATCACTGACGCGAATGCGCTCGCTGCTACTCAGATAGGGAAGTAACCATAGTCGATCGAAATATGTATCGATTGTATGAAAACGTATTTAAAACATATCATGCAAAAAAAATTGTATGCGATAGTGTGATAGAATTAAAATTATGAAATTAATATGATTAAAGGCAATTTTTAAACGTAGTAAAAAGGGTATTTATTTGCATAGTACATCAATTATCATCATCTCAGCTGAAATCATCGTCATCGCCCACTGCTAAACATAAGAATATTAAGTATAATTCAAACGCCCTATGTTGTTCCTAACTCTTTAACTAAATTTATTTAAAATACATCACAAATATACCATAATTTTTATTTTATTATATTTATTAATTTAATAATTATCTGTATTATATTACTTACAAAAACTATTAAACTATAATATATATATTAAAAAGGCAATGTAATACATATTTTACATATCGATTGATTTTATCGATAAAGTCACGCACTATTTGGATAGCGTCAAAAGTATAGGTAGACTAACGAATATTCCAGAAAAGCTAATAACCGAGAAAAGAAAATCAACTTTGTAGTGATGAAACTAAGGACTAGTTTTGTTTGTATATCCTGCGCAATGTTTCACGTAATTTTATTTTTTCATTTTATTAAAATAAATCCGAAAATAATACTTTTCGGTGGTATGATACACCTCCATGAGTTAGATTTTTAGTCAGACTATGGTTTTTAAAGTACAGTATGGGACAATAAGGCATTTTAATATTATTTTTCGTTAATTATTATGTTGCGCAGTCTAGTTAGAGAATGAGGGCGCTTGAACAGCAAGTGCGCAACGCGATTCTTACTAGCGGCGACAGTGCCACGCCTACTTACTTCTTCCACTGTTTTTACTGTTCCGTGGTATGTAATGTACAATTGCCGGTACGGATCTTGAGCGCTGGCTTCAAGTCGCGCAGAAGTCAAATATTCGGTCTCTTTAGTGGTGCGAAGTGAGACGCGGGGGCGGGGGAGTGTCAGTGATTGGCTCGCCGCGCCGTCGTGTTATAGACGTCACTCCTGATTCGTTCCCTGCATTGCCACAACGAAGACGATTGGCTCGCCAATGTTTGGAATGCGCAAAGCGATCCCCAGTGTGACGCCGAGCGCTCAAGATCCGTTGCGGCAATTGTACTGGGCTGTGTCTCTTCATGTAAAACTCTGATATTCAGCCGCATCCCTTTAGACACTGGAAGCCGACCCCAAGCCTGTTGGAAAAAGGCTAGGGAATGATGATGTTGCCAGTTCAATACAGTATCTGCATTGCCTTCAAAATATTAAGCGTAATATATGACCGCATAAAATGTAATTATTTCAATCTCACTCTATTATTAGGTAGGTAAAGGAAAATGAAATAATTTTAATAAATCAATATTATAGTCTATAAATCCAATGTGTTCGATATGAAAATACATGTTTTTTTTTGTGTATTAAATATTGCCAATACATGACATAAATATTATTTTCTTTTACAAAAATGCGATAACATTCAAAAATGTTTTCAACTTCAATGTCATTCACCTTTCACAATAAAACTGTCGCTAAACATATGCATTTAACGTACTTTACATTGGAGACATGAGTTTTGTGAATATAAATAAGTACCTATTCAGGTAAAACAGCTGATCAAAATCAAAAGCAAAATTCTTGCACAACATTCATAATGTTTTCAGACGAAAGATGTCCACCGCTGAACATATTATTATGTTCGTCTGTGGACATATTATGCACATCTTCCCTTTAGCGACATTTGAGTCTTGACGGAGGCATATTATGGAGGCATAGTATGCCTCCGTCAAGTCTCATCACGTCATTGTTTCATCTGGCAGCAGGCCTCCCAACGCTCCTTCTTTCGGTACCCGGTCGACTCTCCACAACCTTTCAACCCCATTGACCATCTGCTCTGCGAGCAATATGCTTTGCCCGCGATTCTTCGGGCTGTGTCGGTAACATTGGTTCTTCGGCGAATATCTTCATTCCTCCTTCAATCGCACAAGGAAACTCAGAGCATAGACGTTAGAGAAACGTTAAAAAAAAAATATTTCTAACATACTTAAAAAGAGCTGTAAATACTTTTTTATTTTAAGTTACACCCCTCTAAAATCTAACTTTTCGTATGATAAAAATACGAAACTATTGGCTAACATAATTCACCAAGATTAAAGGACCACATTCCCATTTTCAAGTTAAAAAAAAACTTACCATCGACCGGATGTAGGCAAGTAATGCGTCATATAAAAACCGCTTTATGATTAAACTCTATGGTATGTACAACCAGCCAGGATGCCTAGGGATATTGGTCGTTGTTTTATATACACGGCTCAATAATTGGACACGGCATAACTTGTCGTAGACTCGTTGAGATACTGTCATATCTGAATCGGAATTCCGGACAATCCGGACATTCTTGTGGCTGAGATTCTAACTGACATGCTTTGATTATCTGCCTCTACAAATCGATGGACTCATTTGATTTATAGAGGATTATGTTGGTAGAGATTTTAGTTTAAATTCGACTAAGTGCAGTGTTTTGTAAGTCTGAAACCAGATTTGCATCTAGGGTCCCACAGGGAGATGCAACACCGGAGCGTAACTCCGGTGCTGCAATAAATCGCGATATGGCGGTCAGAGCTTCGGCTGGATCTTATAGCAGCATGAAAAGAGCAACTGTCGCAACTCAGCACTAGGACGCCTCAGTCGCGGTGAAAACTTGCTTCTTTGAGGAGTGCAGGTTAGCGAGGCACTACGGCATTCTCATTTACTGCCTCACCGGATACTACCGTGTCTGATTTCTGTTGTAATTCGATGGCAAACTGTTTTTTATATTTCTATGCAAAATACGCTCGGGTTATTTTGCGAATCGTCTCGAGGACACGGTGGAGTGTAGGTACGATTAAGGTCTGCCACACCAGAGCACCACCGTACTCTCGTGCAGGAGGTCGGCGACCTCGACCTCTTGCTTCTGGCCCTGTTCCAGGTAAAGGAGCCGATGGTCTAATTCTTGGCAGAAATTAAAAAAAAGTTTTGATACGACAAGAATCAAAGCTAACTATATGACGTAATTGCCGTCAATAATCGTCATAAGAGCGACATAATTGTCTCCACGAGTCGTGCGCATGTATTACCGACATGACGACTATAGGTGTCATCGAGTCGACGATTCCAAATATTCGGCCCGGTCTAAAATAAAGACGGAATCCAACCGCCTGCCAAATATTGTGTTTGTTTACTTTATTTTTATTCCACCGTCAGTTGAGCTAACTACATCGTAACGATAATTAACTTTAGATTTAACCTACATTTGAGGAATTAATAGAATGTACGTAAAGTGCTAAGACTAGGTAATTGATGTCGACATAGAATTTTCGCGATTTTTTAACACTGGCTTTTGTGTTTAGTTCATACATAGTAATTAAGTATTGGCTGTGGTCATGCTACGGCAGGTTATATCCTTGAGTTACGAGGTTTGGGCTGAGGACTTCACAAATCTCCAGTTTCCAATAAGTTGTACACATTTATCATCATCATTTCAGCTGATAGCCGTCCACTGTTGGGCCGTTGGCCTACCCCAAGTTTCGCCACAACACTTCTGTGTCTCTCACATCTATCGAATTCTCGCAACTCTCATCCAGTGCGAGTGCGGTGCTCCAGACCAGACGATGGCCCACTTATTGAAGTGGCCCTCTCTCACACACACATCTGCTTTGGAGGATTTAAAAAACGCTACCGACGCCAGTAGGGCCCAAAGCCTTTGAGGAAAAAGAAAACCATCGATTCGAGAAGAAGAAGAAGAATCGATCCAACTTGTGGTAGGCCTTCCAACACTGCGTCATCCGGTACGCAATCGCCTCTCAGGAACCTTTAGGCCCCATCGACCATCTGTTCTGTGAGCAATGGAAAGAACTATGCTCAGAGTGTCCTCGCGGGCTCGCGTGATCGCTTCAGGAATGAAGATATCCGCAGGAGAACCAAGGGTCGGGCATTCGGGCTATGTCGGTAACAGAGCCCGAAGAATCAGCAAACTTAGGTGGCAATTTTTCAATAACCCAATAATAAGATGAAATGCAATTGAAAGATTTGGACCAATATCTACTAAGCACTTATTACTAATACATAGGTAAGTATGACCCTGTCTGTACTTGTTAATTAATTTTATTTACAAACAATTTAAGTAGGTACCTATAAAATCAACAGAACGAATTTTCATGACATCCATAATTTCAGCATTCGAATCCATTATTTGTGATGTGTTTTACGGTTGAAATGGCAACTGCATCTGCTCAGCCTTGAATTCTTTAAAAATTAATAAAGGAAAGCACTTAAATAAAATATTACCTCCAACCGGATCCGTTTCGTCAACGTGGATCATTTCTGATGATCTGAAACAATAACAAAATAATTTCAGTATTTCGTTCACGTTTAAGATGGTTCTTTACCACTCGCCTATCATGGTTCAAAAGCTTATTGCTTCATCTAACGCATTCCAACGTGATGTTTGATGAAGAGGCAATGCAAAAGAGAGATAACGCTTTTTTTTTATTCCACCGTCATAAGAGAAATAACGCCTGAAAACTCTGTTGGCATTCGGTAATTCCGCGATTTACTCGAATATTTCACAAAACTTATTCCAGGAAATACGTGTTTTTTTTTAAACTTTAAAAGTTTTTCAGAAAAACTTTTGTCATTCAGAATCTCGATAAAAAACAAGGCTTCTATTTGTGTACTATTTTATATCTACACTAATATAATAAAGAGGTAAAGTTTGTTTTTTTTTGTTTTTTTTTTGTTTGTAGGAGGTAATGTCTGAAAGTACTAGTTTTTATGAGTAAGTGCATTATGGAGGGCCAAAGTTCTCGTAATATAGCAGATGTTCAGAGATCTTTACTAGATTAGTTAAAGTAGTTAGTACAAGCCTAGATAATACCCACAAGATAGCTGTATATCCAAAATATCTAGAGAAAGATGTGTAATAACATCATAGTCACGTAAGAGCGCAGCGGTTGTATGAAAATGTGCCTCGAAAATATTCACGCAAATGGCTTTACTGAAACTGGTTAATTAATGCACAAATTAAGGATGGTACTGAAACAAATGATTATACTAAACGTTGAACGAGCAATTTAGAAATTGTTTATGGCACCATTTGTCGTGTTTTACTTTTAATTCGCCCCAAGTGCGAACGAACTTGGCGATCGTACTTTTAAAAAACAAATGACGGCCGTGAACTTTTAAAGCAGAACAGTTTATTTTTTTATTTTATTGTATTATTTTGGACTTGTTTAGTTATTATTTTTAAACTGCATTGTTACAAACGAATTATGTTTTTAGCTCAGGTATTCCGGCGAACTGCCAAAATGGGCTAGAAACGTGATTTGTGGGAACGGGTGTATGGCAACAATAGTATGCCAATTCTTTTATTCTATAGTTGTTTTTTTTTTTTCAAGAATTGTAAATGATGGACCTGTTTACAAATTGGCGCTCAGAATTACGGACGACGCTGAAACTAGAATGAATATTAATTAGCGTGTTGATCTTTAAAAAGAATGTGACTTGATAAAGTTTTTGATGTTCGTTCGTTGGTTTTTTAATTATTTTTTTTGTAATTTTAGCTGAGAAACAACGTCTGAGACATTTGGGCTTTCTTTCAAAGTAACAGTAGCTAGCAACAAGCTTATATTGAAACCAAAATATTATGTAAAACCTGAAGTTGGCCCAGGTGACCTTTAAAACGTACTAACAATTTTTTTTTAATTGTCGCCCTAAGGGCCTTTGCATACCACGTTTTTTAAACGCGCCGCTGACGCGCGTTTGTAGCGATACAGACGCGATACGCACGCGAGTCAGACGCAGCATGTAGACTTTTAATAGGATAAAAGCGCGCCGACGACGCACGTTTCTAAAACGCGCGTCAACGGCGCGTTTAAAAACGTGGTCTGCACAGGCCCTAAATTGGCCTCCTTCTTGGCAATAACTTGTCTATGACACCAAAAAAAATATTTAACTGTCATTTAATCTATGGCCTAGCCTAGATGACTGGTCCTAGATGGCAATAGGGTTAAGATGCACTATTTTTTAAATATGAGACCCCAAAATCGTTCTTCAATCTTGATATTTGTCTATTTCGCGCGGTAGAACAGATGACTACATTCTGCAGTCCAGCCGTGCACTCGGAATGAGTCGGATTTGGGTCGTCTATTTACGAACTAACATTTGTGGGCCATTATTATATCGTGTCGATCGCACTGACACAAAATGTATTTCATATTTTAAATCACGCTGTTGGCATTTCGAAAGCAATACTTTGCTTTGTCATGTCAGTGTTGGCAAATATGAATGTACTATTTGTATTTAAGTAATTTTTTTGTCATACTTTGATAAATTGGCGTAGATTTTGTCAAAATTGAATGAGAAAATTTGAGTTCACTTATGACAAGAATCCATCTTCGTAGCATTAGTATTTCACGTAATTTTTAACTTCTATCCAGTTGTTTTCCACAAGAAAATGGTGCTCTACGGTTTTAGACAAAATTACGATTCATTCAGTTCAAAACTTGACAAAATGCCTTTTGGGGTCGATAAAAACAGGGAAGCTACCATAACTACGAAACATATTCTGAACCTTCCGTTGTTATTTCACTTCAGGGACAAATAACTGGAAGGAACAGGTTTATGCTTTCAGTACTGAAAATAACGAGAAATATTCTAGGAGAGACAGTTGTTGATTTTATTTTAAATATTTTTGTTACAAAACATCTCTTTGATCTTACTATTTGAAATGTTTGAAAATGTAAAATCAAAAATGACTACACAATAGCTTTTTTTTCAATAAAAAAATTGCGAACAAACATTTACATCCAGCCAGTTTCCCGATCGTAAACAAGCTCATTGGGGCGTAAAAAAGCATTGGGATAAGAAAATCAGACATTATTTTTTTAAATGGAGCAAGGTTGATGTAACGAGGGATTTTGGTGTTCCGACCTACTTGTGTTCAAGACAGAGGTATTAATTAAAATCATTAGTTGACTTGATTAAATAAAAACAAACATACGGGACGATCTTCAAGAATAAACCGCGTTTGCTGAGGCCATGGCCATCCACCACATGCCGAAATGCCTCCGTGCCTTGAAAAACCCTGGCTGACATTTGAAGACAGTCGTTACGGATAGTCAGATCCCAGAACATCGGACATGTAGGTATTACATTTACTGGGTTTCAGGTTAGATAAACAGTCACTCCATTCAAATAAGATATCTAACTACTGGTAAACTGACAACAACTTTATTTGTAGGTAGTTGGAAAAAGGCTGGAACATTGTTTGAAGTAAGTGTTGCAAAGACAATTTTTTAGAAAACGAGTTGTCTCATTTGACGATGGTACAGGCACAGGCAGGAAGCTTATGAAGCGAGATGTGACGGCTTATGGCTACTTCTGCATGAAGAAATTATATTGAAGTCTATCAAAGGCAAGTAGTAGGTATAGTCAAACTAGCTGTTAGCTAGGTAGGTACTGTTTTTAATATCTATATGTAATACTAGCTTCTGCTAGCAGTTTCGTCCGTGTGGAAGTAGAAAATACATACATATCTTTTAAAAAATAGAAATCTTGCCTCTTTATAATATTACTTTATGTACTAGTAGGTATATTGGTGGTGGAAATATTGTTCGTTGGAAAGCGCATTGCTTGAGAACGGCTGACTTTGGTCACTTGGTTACTGCTGACTTAGCCAAATTGGCTAAGTATATATTTTTCTGTTCTTATTCAATAGTTTAAATAACGTACTTATTTAAAAAAAAAAACAAGAGTGCGAAAAGTGGAAGTGCTTTTTTCTATGGATTTTTTTTTTTTTTTTCAGAAAGGACATAACGTCTGTCAGGGTAACTAGAAGATGGGTAATATTTTTTGTTGTTTATTGTGCGTTAAATATGTAATTACATTAATGTACAATAATCGCACCTCCGCTCAAATAGTGTCATAACTCAAAAAAATATATTAGAATTTAAAGTCATTTTTCTCAATAATTTGATTTTTGAGTTGTGATACTATTTGAGCGGAGGTCTTGGCTTTAATTACGTGCCTTAGTATCCAAGTCTGCAGATTATGTAAAAAAAATGATAGCAGACTCAATACAGCTTTTCTACATTTCCCAATTACATCCTAAAAGTTTTAAAAACTGAACCCACTTCGAAGATATTTCAGAGACAAAAGTAAACATTTTACTTACATTTATGTTTAACGAAAATACCTTCAGTAATGTGGTACTTAGAGTTAATTTTAGCTTGCATGTTGGTGTTGCCTAATTAGTTAGATTAACACATATCCACGTGAGGAAAGGAGGCCGATGGTCAGATAAGGTTTTGCACACTCCGGTTGATTTATGCCTGACTGCATGTTTATTTTAAATAATCAGGTTAAAATGTTTTTTTAATGCTTGTATTACATTTTATACACGTACGTACGCCGCACGGCATCTACACATTATACACGTACCTAGGTAACATAATATTAAACATGCATGCTGAAAATATTATGTTCAGAAATTGATATTTACTGATCCGAATTTAGTTATTTCTAAAATAGCATTTTTTTTAAAAATGAATATGAATTATTTTAGTGCTTAGTATTTGTGTGTGTGTACATAGATATTATCAATACCCTACAAGTGTAGTGGTTTAATTCCTACGAGTATATTATTTCCCTCCCAAATAGAATAACCAACTTGAAAACACTACCTAAGTAAGTGAATTATACACTTACTTAGGTAGTGTTCTTAAGTAAAATTTTTAGTGCTTAATTTATGACTGTACCTTAGTTTTCTAATTGGGGTGAGGATGTGCATTATTCCAATTTCATGTTGTATAAGAGAGGAAAGGTTTCCAATTACCATTTTTGTCCTGAGCAGCGGATAATCTTAGAATCTAGGTGAGTTTAGCATAGGAGCGTAAAGATTGGCATGAGGAGGACACGACTTATAGTCTACTCTAGCCTGAAGACCACCAGTTTGTAAAGCCGAGCTGGATAATGAAACATTTTTTTCTTTTTAACAGCTTGGAGGGAGTTTGTATGTTTACAAAATTAGTCTAGTGCATCTTTGGGCTGCGGGAATGTTCATATGCAACGGGCAACTGGAGGAACACAGGACTGAATCTCTTTTGCTCCATTCAAAGCGGGAAAATTTTATTCGATAATTACCCATCTCAAAAAAACATCTAGCGCATCTCTAAAATCGTGTTTAATAATATTAAAATAATAATAAGCAATTTAAAAAAATAACAAACGGAAAAACATTAAAAGTAATGAAATTAAGAAGAAATAATTAGAAATTAAATAATAATTTGATGAATTTTATTTATATTTTTTAAAATGCCCCATTATAATATAATATATAATTTTCAGATGTAAACGTACCTATAATATAAAATCTCTGTCTCACTCTAAAGTGTGAACCGTGTTGCAAACTGCCATTTTTGTCAAGTTAGGTACATACACATTGCAATATTATTGCCGGATATTGGGCCTATAAAACTTACATTTTATAGATTTAGCTTCTAATCACCGCCAACACTTATTACAACTGGTAGATAAGTAATTATTAAGTATAAAGTATAATTAAATAAATATAAAAATTAAACATTTTTGTAGGCTGTTAATTTACGACTCCAATAATTAAGTACCTACTCATATCGGTTGAGTTATTAATAGACTGATTATAAAGTACTAGTGGGTGTTTTACTTTAACTGATTCATGCTTTAATTAGTTTTAAGCCCATAATCTTTATAGATAACAGTCTATTTGTTCAATATGTAGGTACAGTTGTATTGTTTCATTCGTTGTTTTTCTTTGTTTTAATCTATCTGCTGTAGGTACTATCTAATCTATCTAATACAGAAGTCTGTTTTGATTATTGTTGTTGGGTCATTCAGTTCCCTATACAAATAGTTGAGCTAAATGGGGTTGATGCAGCACCATGCTCGTGAACGCGAACCGTCATTTGAGATTGATCATCTCTTAACTGCCAGTGGCTTATTTCAATATCTATTTTTCTAATTATTTGCTGAAATTTTCCGTAGAGATCTATTTCTTCAAACATTCAATAAAGTTGGTATCTAGGTAGATACAGTTGTATTGTTTAATTGGTTGTTTTTTCTATGTTTTAAATCCACCGTTGTCGATGGCATCTATTGATTTGGGACTGTATAAGTCCGTTTTAATTGTTGTTGTTGGGTCATACGGTTTCTTTTAAAATGGTTGAGTTGGGGCTGATGCACGCGTCATGATTGAGAACGGACGTCATCATTTGAGACTCTGATGCCTTTACTGCCTGTGGCTTATTTCAATTTGTATTTTTTTCACTATTTATTTACATGGTAAACGACAGCAAATATGTAATCATAATTCTTGTAACTCGTAAGAACACATGATTTTAAAGGGTTGTTCATAGAGTTTCTTGCGTGTTCTTCTCCATAGAGATCTGTTAGATGCCTTGGAATGTGCAATCGGCTTCACTTTTCTGACGGACTTTTTGACAATTCAAAAGAGTAAATGTTAAGGATTTATTAATTTTTTTTTTATTGACTAACCCTTTTTTAGTTTTAATTCCAGTAACATTAGCTTTATTCTTTTTTTACCAAAATAATGTTATCTAAATGACTGCTACCTAGGTATTTATTTTGACATTTTAACACTACTTAATATGTATTCATACCAACTGTCGATCGTTGTTTGCGTGCCACCGAAAACTCAAGTTTTACGCTACACAAAATATCAATTATAAGATTAAAGTCCTTGTTCCTTTGTGCATAAGGATGATTGTCGTGTGTCAAGTTAATGACTTAAGTGACAGCGAGTATGTGTTGGGTCACAAAACGATTCTGCACACAGCTTTCGCGACTCAAGGTGAAATTCTTTTGAGGTGTGTTATACAACGAATTCAATAATTTAGCATAAGTAGCTGGTTGTGTTTAAATGGCTGATACTTAATTGAATATTTTATGCACATTACCTACGTTTGTGGCAGTAATTAAAATTATTAATTGATAACAACTAGTAGCAAGTAGCGATATGTGAGTGAAGTTACTTTAAGGACATTTGCCTAATTCTTGGGAAATAATAATAATAATAAAAACCTTTGTAACCTTTTAAATATAAGCGTGACGTTACGTTTTTTTTAATTATATAACCCAATGCCTGACTGCAATCCCACCTGATGGTAAGCAGGTATGAAATCGTTGATGGTGAGGCGCACTAGTTTATTAAGAGTCTATTAACTGTAGCCTTGAAAATACCCAAATTATAATCGGACAGGAAGACTGCAGCAGGCAAATTGTTCCAGTTCCAGACCTTCGATGTACGCGGTATAAACGACGAAGCGAAACGCTTAGTCCGGACCGTAGAAGTTTCAACAACGTAAGGGTCTTTTATTGAGTGTAAAAAAAATCATGCCGCTCTTCATCTCGTTTATTTTATTTTTTGAGTTGAGAAATCATTCAATAACTTCTCGTGCTCTAGGGTAGAGCGAGAGGACGTGTCAGACTTTTGCAGACTTTAACCCATTTGTGTTCCAGGTTCCACAGTCACAGTTGCTCTTTAGAACATTCCCGCAGCCCCCATTTGTAAACATACCTATATACCTACTGCTACCCAAACTCTTTTGTTGACTTTACATTTTTTAAATTTTCAAATTATTACTATTTAGGTACTTACATTTGCCTGTTTGTTTTCCTGAATGTCGAAAGAGGACTCATTTTTGTAAAAAAAAAAATAACTTTTCTATATTTCACAAACACTATGCGGCATCACAGTAGTGCCAAAAGAAGGAAGATATTCTCACAGAGTTCACTAAACATTTCATTCCAATAAACAGTGTTATTGAGAAAATGAGAACGCACTGCTGGAATACTAAATTGGCTTCCGTGAATTATTCGAAATTGGAACACTAATAGTTCGGAATTTAAAAACTCATTTACTGCTCAATCTTTTGAATTTTTAAGTGGCTCTTTGTAATGAACACTGTTTATCCATAACAAGAGAAAATTACTGGAATATCAAAGAGTGTACTATTATTATACTTTCAGATTAAATTACTTCTTCTGTATTATTAAGGCTTTTTGTACTTTAATTAATTCTATTTTTGTCTTAAACCGGTAAAATTAACCATCGTTAATGCATACTTGTCTTCTTTTAGTTAATTACAAACGATTTACACTGCACTGTTTCGTAATAATTGCTTAGAAAACGGGAAATTAAAACAAACAAAACAAAAGCACATCACTAAAATTGCCGCCAATTTGAAATTTAGAACAACAGGTTATAAAACAGTTTTTTTTTTAATTTTAATATGCACAGAGTATTTTATTAAGGAAGTGACAATAGCTAACTGAGTTGATTATAGATTGTCTTGCGAGACATACGTCGATGAATCAATTGGCATCATGCATGGAATGTGTTCGGTATGGACGCCATTGTCAGGGGACCGGCCAATTGTCCGGAGCACGGGACATTAATTAATTTATTCTCATCTAGATCGTGTTTAGATTTTAATAACAAGGGCCATTAATCATTTAAATGGCTGACTACATACAATGTAAATATAATAGCCATAAGTGGGTGTTGCTGTATCAACATAGGGCCGAGAAGAACTAGAAAAATCTCGTTTAGTATTCTAGGTAGTATGCGTAACATTTGAAACATGTCAATCAATAAAACTAATGAATTATAGGTGATTGACTTGGTGGTAATTCCTCGCTTCTACTTAGAACATATTCGTATCTACAGTATACAGGGTGCTTTGATATCGACGCACAAATGAATACCATGGATTCAGTACCTACATGATTTTGGTCGGTTTTTCCTATTTTTTTTATCTTTACGTTTTTTAATTTAAAGTTAAACTGTATGAAATCGTTATTCTAACATTTTTAGTGAAAAAATGAATGAGTTATTTTTAAAATTAAAAATGTCACCGGGGTTAATAAGAATTACGATTTTGTCTATCCCGACGACTTTTTAATTAATTATTTTTTTATTTCTTTATTTTTCCCTACTAAATATATTATCGGGGTTAGTTAGAATAACGATTTTGCACAGTTTAAATTTTAAAAAGTACAGATTTTTTTATTAAGAATAGCCGACGAAAAATTCCACCACGGAGGGTCCAGAATCATGTACTGAATCCGTGGTATTTGTTTGTGCGGCGATGTCAAAGACATCGTGTATAGGTATTAGTTCTGAGAGTAGGGCCTTATCATGATATTTTAAAATATCAGGCGTGCGAGCCAGAAAGAGGGATGGACATATACACTCTATATAGTTCCACCCCTTTGCGTTCAGTTTAGGTCGTAAAATGTATCGTGGCCTCTGTTGCAAATAACGTAACTAGGTATATAAAAAGGCTGTCTAGCCTCCATAAAATTAAACTTTACGACTAAAAAACTAACTAAAATTTACACCAGCTTCTGCTCGCTTCACCCAACTTTACCGCCTACGTCACGACTTCCATGTTTGTATCTTTAGTTTACTATTGTTTATGTTCAGCACGCACGCGTTGGTATAGTGCGTCGTTGTACGCGTGCATGTAAATATTATATTCTGTGACGTATTAGACAGTATGTTTCTTCTATTGATATACAAAATAATTCAATGGTTTCTTCTTATTCTTTACCTACTTCTGCCATATAAATGACTAGCTTTTGCTCACAGCTTCGCCCGCTTACATAAAATATAGCTTTTGTCAGTCAGGAATAAAACAGCTAGGTTTCTATTGGTAAAAATTTTTAGCAATCGGATCAGTAACTACTTTATTTTGACAAACAATAAAATTATGACAGTTGACCAACGTAGGCAAGCTTAACCCATACTATAATTGGGTTTTCTTACAGCAAACCATATTGTGTAGGTAAATGAGTAAAAATTTTTACACTCGAGGTTATCTTTAAATGCACTACAAAATTCTCAAACTTCTCGGTAGAAAGTAAATAATTTAGAAGTTCTTAAAGTTAAGCAAAGATAGTTGTTATGTACCTACCTACAATTAAAAAAAACCGGCACGAAGCCACGCGCACTAAGAGTTCCTTACCATCTATACATCTATACATACATATAAATAAAATTGGAGTGTCTGTTTTTAATATTGAAATAACTGCTTTTTACCACATGCATATGAATACATATACGGTACATACACCAACATAACATTTTTTACAATTTTTGTCTGTCTGTCTGTCTGTTTGTCCGGGCTAATCTCTGAAATGGCTGGACCGATTTTGACGGGACTTTTTTGGCAGGTCCTTAATGTAATAAGGAGTAACATAGGCTAATTTTATTTTAGAAAAATTAACCAATTCAAAAACCTGTAGCCCACGCGAACGAAGTCGCGGGCACAGCTAGTTAGGTATCTACATAATATAAATAAAAAGAGCAAAAAATATTATTCTGTTTTTTAGTGCTTATTTGTTGCTATAGCGGCAACAGGAATACATCATCTCTATAATATATGTCGCCGCGAAGATTATCTGGTTGATTATTATAAAACTCATTTTGTTACCTAACTGATTGAATTGATTTACTATAAAATAATTACCTAATTACAAACAACAAATATGTTTAAACAGTGCCAATATGTAGAACAGTTTTATGTTTCTAAGTAAATATCCTCAGATTCGGTTGGTAATAGTCTTGACATTGAATAATGTCAAGACTGTGACTACCTAATTAGATCTAATAATTGCTGCTAAAAATTAAATTGTGATTAGCTTTAAATAATTTGAAATTTTGGAATATAGTTTTGTAAACACTTAACGTTTAAACGTTATCTGATTTGTGAGTAACGTTCGCTTCGGGCGGGGCGAACGAGTTTACAAAAGGCGTAACTGAGCGCGGAGCTCACTTTGCTGCCGATTTTTGGAGAAATAACATTGTAAGTAGAATCTATGTTTGTCTGATTAAAAAACTATTAACCTTTTAATCGTGGAAATTACAGACACAATAGAAAGACAATAGTGCGCGAACCCCGGCGTTCGCTTGGGGTTTAATGAATTAATTTGAAATGTTTTACTTGTTTTCATTTGCTGAATTTCCTGTAGTTTAAAATATAGTCCACTATAGCTATAGCAGAACCGATGACCAGCATAAGGTCGGCGGTTCTGCACTTTTTTAAAAATAACTGCCCTGTCCTATTTTCGATATAATATATATGTAGAGGTACAAAATATAATTTTTATATTATGGTTATAGTCGTATTTTTAATTTTTCTATGATGGATACTTTTATATTTTATAGTAAGATCTGTAATATAGGAAAATATAATTTATCTAAACTTGTAAGTACATAAAAAAGTTTAACACGTTATAGAAAATCACAATTAATATTACCTTATTATACATGCATGTATTCAATTAAATCAGTGAAAACCGAAAAAAAAAAAATACATTTACTTACAACAAGAAATAAAAAAAAAATATAGCAAGAATAAAAAAAAAACATCCATAGACAAACAAAAATGCTAATGAAGTTTCTCAAGGAAGAAAATAATAACATAGAGAAGGTTGTATAACACACACGTGTGATATTCAGTTCGAATTCAAACGGTCGAGGAGCAAGACCCGCCATTTTGACGCTACACACCGATAGGAGAATGCTCATGGGTTCGTCGACCGGAATTAACTTTCCAAACTTGTTTCTGATAAAAGGCTCACACGGAACTCGTTACATACGTATATGTGCCCACGACCAACAGAAATGTCGTACGATACAGAGAATTTGTTAAAACTGACTTTCTTTGTTGCAATTAAAAATAAATTCGTTATAACCTTCTCGTTGTGCGATCAGTTTTTATTTTATTTTAAATTTAATAATAAGGCACGAAGATGAAAGGAGTGGATGTAGGCCTTTGCCTAGGAGTGGGACAGAACAGGCTACCAAAAAAATAAAATAAGGCCCAGCTACAATTTGGTCACAAAATAAGATTCTAGATGTTCAGAGTGTAAAAAAATCTTAATTGATTTTTCTACACGGAACCACATCATTCATAGTGGTTGATCACATATTATTATTTTTTTATACCCTTTTGGGTGTCCCACTGCTGGGCAAGGGCCTCACATAGGTATTATATTTACATTAAAATTAAATTAGAAGCATCGATTACATTAAAAATTACAGTACTTAATTGAAATGTCAATATTAGTAACAAATTAAAAAAAAAAATGATTAGAAAAGACAAAATATTGAATAAAAAACAAATAAATAATAAAGGAAATACCATCAATCATAGAACACGTTTCATAGATACTACATGCAAGATACAGGTAGGGTGATTCATCACTTATCAACTTTATTTAATTTTACTTAAATACTTAAAAGCAAACATGAAAATAACAAATATTTGAAGCCTAGAGGTTAAACAACCAAGACTCAATCGTCAAATTCTTCACAATATTGATTTGTTTTGTGAAAAACACCGATGACCTGGTAAAGACGCACAGGAACGTTCGTTGTGGCGACGCTTGGGGGAGGCCTATATCCAACAGTGGACGTATATCGGCTGAAATGATGATGATGATGATGTTAAAAACGGGAAACCTAGCGACTTGGGGACCATGGGGCCCTATCACGAGCTTATAACGCGATCCGTTTTACAATCTAAACTGAACTGTTGAAGAGATGGAGCTATGTAGGAGTGTATAGCAGCATCCCTCTTTTTTTTATTAAACGGTTTTATTTAGCTCACCCCGTTTGTTTTATTCTTTGATCAAATCTAGTAATTCAAATTTCACCCTCTTCCTGTCAACCGATTAATCTGAAATTTTGTATACACTTTGGATTTTGGTGACAATACAATTATGTTTATTCATTATCATTATAAATTCAAGATGGCCGCCGCTACAAAATGGCGGATAATTTATGTTTTATTAATCCCATCAATATGGGTATCAAATGAAAGGGCTCAACAAGCAGAATACAATATACTATAAAAAATTGAAATCCAAGATGGCGGCCGCTACAAAATGGCGGATAACGTAGGTTTTATCAATCCCATCAATATGGGTATCAAATGAAAGGGCTCAACAAGCAGAATACAATATACTATAAAAAATTGAAATACAAGATGGCGGCCGCTACAAAATGGCGGATAACGTAGGTTTTATCGATCCCATCAATATGGGTATCAAATGAAAGTTCTCAACCAGTATAATACAATGTACTATATAAAATTAAAATCCAAGATGGCGGCCTCTACAAAATGGCGGATAACTTAGGTTTTATCAATCCCATCAACATGGGTATCAAATGAAAGGTCTCAACAAGTAGAATACAATTTACTATGCAAAATTGAAATCTAAGATGGCCGCCGCTACCAAATGGCTGATAACAATTTTTTATCAATCCCACCAATATGGGTATCAAATAAAAGGGCTTGACAAGAAGAATACAGTGCACTATACAACCTTAATATTTAAGATGGGCGCAGCCACCAAATGGCGTATAATAATAAGATTTAAATTTAGAAATTGAATTTGTAATTTAGGTATCTGATTAATCCAGCCTGAATCCACCACCCAAGTCAAGATTTTGTATCGTGTTGAGGACTGTGTGGCGTTAGGGTGGCTAAAAATGATACGTCGTTAGCGTTTTCCCCTCAAGACTCAGGCGATAATAATAATACGTAATAATAATTATCATACAGAATGCGAAATAAAAACTAAAAACTAGAAAATAAAAATAGGTAAAAAAACTTTTTAAGTTAAACGGTTTTATGTTAAACATACATTGCAATGTTTAAGATAAATGTACTAAAAACCAAAAAATAATAAAATAGATACAGTCGTGGGAATTATAAACATATGCATAGACTAGACTGAAATAAAACCGTGGGGCACGTCAATTGTCTACAATCGTTGATTAAAATGTTAATTAATTTGTAGACAATTGACGTGCCCCACGGTTTTATTTCAGTCTAGTCTATGCATATGTTTATAATTCCCACGACTGTATCTATTTTATTATTTTTTGGTTTTTAGTACATTTATCTTAAACATTGCAATGTATGTTTAACATAAAACCGTTTAACTTAAAAAGTTTTTTTACCTATTTTTTTCGCTTGACATTTTAACACGTCTCATGGGAAGGTGTAAGGTCCCTGAACGTTATTGTGTTAGTGACAAAGTATACAAGATTGTTTGTCTAATCTTAACATCATAATGAAGTTGATCGAAATAGTTAATTTGTCAAATGCTTGCCAAGAATGCGAATAAAGATTTTACTGTCTGCGGAAACTCTGAAACAATATAGACGGGTAAAAAGGGACACTAATAGCTAGGCGATACTAATTTTATCACATTAATGTCGTAATAGTAATAAAGTCATCAAAACAACTAGAGGATTTTAACATCTGTTTTTCGCTTTTCGAATAAATTTTTTCTTTCAAAGCTTTCCATTGTAAAAATTGGCATGATCTTTAGAAATGTCACGAGCACAATTCCAATGATTTCAAACTCATGAGAGTGTCATCACTGATACAAATAAACGCCAGCAAAATTCAAAAAAGTTTCCTTGATTGCAATTGTACAAGTAACACAACATCCTTCTCATTGCAAGGGCAGCCAGCGATAGGTATTTAACCAGCGAACACAACAATAGACGTACTGATATGGACCGCTACCATGTATGGCACAACAGAATATTGCGCACACGCTTATGGCTGGTTTGATGACGGTACAGAGTGGAAGACTGCCAGTCATATATTGAGCATGTTAACAGAAGATACCTAAATCGCAGAAGACAGGAAATGACACATTAAGAAGACAAGCCTTTGCTTTATGGAGAGGGGTAGTAGAAGCTCATATTATAATAAAATCAGAAGAAGCTACGTCAACGTCAATCAGATGAAGAGGATAATGAATAGCAGACAGATGAAGCAGAGGATAAAGACCGTCTCGTTTCTTGGCGGGACATTATTTAGAAATAGAATAAATGGATGGATACAGAAGTCATAGACAAGTGAACAACGGCGAATGTAAAGCAGTAGATACCGCCTTGCTAGTCTCCAAGAAATCTTTGCATACAATGTTATATAGATGAGAAACAAGCTTTTATCATGAGACATAATACAAATTAAGGCAGATAATAAATATTACAATAGAAAAATTAGTAAATGATTACCAAAGCCGCAATACAAGATCATCAACTTGCGATTGATTTGATTGGATTTCCCCCAGAAGAAGTTGTTACATTGATCACTCAGTTGACATTATAGTTCGTGGATCTGATAAAATCAGCAACTTTCACTTGCATCTCCGTAAAAAATCACACAATGATTTCACCTAGCATCTGACACTTCCATCTTTAATGAACCATTAAGACGGCTGACAAGAAAAGTTAGTTTAGAGAGGGTGAAACAGAAGAACCAAAACAACGCTTTCTGTTTTCTGGACTTTACCGATCTTACTCTTGCGATCCAATAGATGTCCTAAGCTAACCTGTTGGTATGGAGCTATATGGATGTTCAGATCCATCTCTCTTTCTCGCTGTGTGTGGGAGCCCCAGAAAAGTCAGTACCTTATACCATAGTCTAGATTAAAGGTACCTATTCATTTAAATAGCTGTTGTAAAGTAGACAATTTTTTTGTAATCCAGCAAATAGATATACACGCTTCCAACACTGATAACATAGATGACAGAAGACTTCCCGTGGCTTACTATTAAGATAGTTCTCATATAGTCTATAAGATCTAGGTAGCAATGCACAGTGTCGCAGTGTGAGTGAGGCGGGCCACGCGACGCCGCGCCAGCCAGACAGGCTATTTCCGACCCGACGAGACGTTGCAAAAAATCACACATTCATACTAAACCGTGGCTAAAATTATATGTCTATGTTAAGTGGAACTAATCAATAAACTGGCCAGTTACCGTTTAGAGAAAATTGTGAGTCATTCGAATGGGTTATTAAAGTGCAATGGCGGCCTACTTACTTCAGTTTTGTTGATTTTATATTTAAGTGTTTTAAACTTCATTAATCTTTGAAACGTTCATCATTATCTGTATAATATACTCGTATAACAGTCTGCTACAGGATATAATATGTAGGCTTTGCCAAATGCAAGTCATTTGATTTTTCGTCACTCTCATCTAGCTGCATCTAGCACATAAGGCATCATCACACTTATTAATTGAAAATATTTTTATCCGACTGCGCCAGAAGTAGTAGGTTTAAGTTTTTCGAGTATATATGTACATCTGTATGATTATATCTTTAGCTAGGCTTGGCTAGGCTTAGAGCCTAAACGGCTTGTTTCATTTTAACTTGAGAGGTGTTGATCGTCTTAGGTGTGAGAGTGACACTAGATAATTAGATGTTACCTATTAGAAAAAAAAAATCGGATTTTTGGCGCCAAATCATGTTTATTCGTGATACACTCATGTAAGGTAGCAAAATAAAAGGTTCGAGGAGACAGCTTCAAAAGTATACTCGCTATAGCATAATCACCCTTCTAATTTTCCCATAGGACTTCGGCCTCCTCTCTAGGAGAAGGAATGGGACGTAATGCACCACGCGGGCCCAGTATGGGTTGATGGTTTTATGCAGTTGATACTTCAAATCAAACCTATACTCGATTTAAATAAATTCCATTAACTAAAGAGCCTTGTTAACTTTTTAATAGTGTTTTGCGGTCGGGTTTTTTGACACTATCAACTTTTTTTTCGTCATTTGCTTGTTTCGTCCTCGAAGCGTAATCTACCAGACGCAAGACGTTGAGGTCATCATCATCATCACTTCAGCCGATACACGTCCACTGTTGGACATAGGCCTCCCCCAAGCGTCGCCACATCGAAAAATCCTGCGCGTCCCGCATCCATCGGTTTCCAGCTACCTTGAGGTGCATTCATGTTTTTCGTAGTAAAGATATAAAGTACACGATCATTATGAAAACGGCCTTCAATATTTCACAAAATAAATATTGTTCTGAAGGAAAAACCAACAAGGAATTTTATTTGTCTATGTAACTTTTACGAGTATTTCAATGGTAAGAACAGACAGCGTTGTTTTGTTAGTAAACAATGAGATTGAAATAAATGGCGCCTTGAGATAAAGGGAAAATAACGTAGATACATATTTTACAATAATATTTTTCCTTTGTTGTCTTGGGAGTTGATACTTCAGCTATTTTCTTTTTATACAAAAGTTTTGACAACAAATGAGGCAACATATTTTTTTTTTTCTTGAATTTGTTTGTGATTTATCGTCAAGGCCTCAGGACCTCAAAACAAAGGTAACCGTTAAGGCACCCGCTTCTCATGCATGGATTCAAAACTGGGCAAGTACAAATTTTTCAATTCATAAATAAATGTTTTTCTAATTTTATCTAGGACATTACTGACTTCTGTGGCTCGGAAAGCACGCAAAGACATTGGTTTCGTAGATTTTTGACAGTCGTTACGGGTAGTCAGACGCCAGAAAGTCTGACCATCAGTCTATCTAAGGAGTATCATGTTGCCCAATAACTGGATTGTAGAGGTAGGCTGATAGGCTGTCGCTTCTTATAATACACGGGTCCATTACATATTCAGCCGCATCTGGTAAAATTAGAAGCCGTTGGGATCGGCTGATGTGATTTCTAGCACCATAATTATGTAAGTACCTATGATTACTTGATTAGGTACCCACTTCAGATTATGGTAAACCACACATTTGAGAGAGTCATTTAATATGCATTATAAATAGGTAGAATTGTTAAATTGTTTTTGGTTTGGTAAACTGTGGAACTTTAGGGAAGGTTTCCTAAATAATTTGAATTAGGTGTTCAAGCTAGAAACTATATCCTTTTCTTTATGGTGGGTCATCAAATATTTTCACCCGCTTAGGTCCGAATCGTTATTCAGCGATAAATCCACCACTGGGGAATAGAGTCGTGTGTCGATGCATATGACGCGATGTATATGTCACCGGAAAATGGCAGACTGCGTATGATTATAATTTATCTATCTACATATAATAAAGAGGTAAAGTTTGTTTTTTTGTTTGTAGGAGGTAATCTCTGAAAGTACTGGTCCAATTGCTAAAATGGTTTCACCGACAGAAAGCTGCTTTATTCCTGAGTGACATAGGCTATATTTATGTTCACGGGCGAAGCCGTGGGCAAAAGCTAGTGTATTATAAAAAAATGTTTTGAATAGGATAAGTCACATCCAAACTTAGTCTCCAACATAAGCGTGTATCATCTAAAAAAAAAGAATTATTTGCAATTCTTTGTAATTTTTCGGTGACATATTTACACCATATTCATCGCATAGCGAAAAAAATTCTACCTACATAACCATAAAAATAGTATACATACAGTGGCGTAGCTACTAAGGGGCTAGGCGGGGCAGTGCCCCGGGGCCCTCATGCTCGGGGGCCCCCCAAAACCTGATTAACAAACCCCTTATCGAATGAACGAAAAATTTTACGAAATAGTACATTGTTACACTAGGGGTGAAAGTAACTCATTTCGTCCCGAGAAGGAGTTGGCGGGCGAGCGCAACGAGGTCGCTAATTCGAGGGGTTGAATGGGTTACTTTCACCCCGAGGTAAACACTGCTTTTCATTACGAATACGAGGAAACTAAAAATAAAATAAAAAGTTTGTAAAACCTGAGTCGTCGTACCTATGGTTTTAAGTAGGTATCTTTCTTCTGATTTAGGCGGTAAAAGGTATTCCACTACTGCTTTAGCCTCTTCTCTTATGAAATTAGGCGTTAAATCACTATTTTAATCAGATAAACATTACGTGTTAATACAAATCTCTGTTGTACGGAAATGTAAACAAAACTCAAAAAAACCAACGACTGATTGCCACTTTCCCGCCATTTTGTTTTTTTTTGTGCGGCCAGTAAGCTGTTCAGCCTCATTAATGAAAAATTAGAAATTAATTGTAATCTTTTAAAAATAAAGTATTTTAAAGAAATAGTTGAACAAATAAATCACTTAAAATATAACATTATTTAATTAATACTTGTCTTTAAGTTATTTCAATTTTATATCGCGCTGTGATTGACTGGCTGTATGGAAAATTGGAACATGGTTCAATAGAAATGTGAAGATAGAACTAGTTTTTTTTTTTTAAATAATTTGACAGCTGTCAGTTGTAAAGTAAAACTCCCTAGGGATGAAAAGTATCACTTTCAGCCCGCTCCTCAGGCAACTTCAGACCTACTTTCAGAGTATGAGTAATGAAAAATATTTTTGTTGATAGTAATAGGCTAATAGCGAATCAGATAATGTGACTACTGCAGTGCAGTATCGTTGAAAAGCCTAATCATGAGGATTCGGCTGTGAAAAATATCGTTGGCGATGATATAAACGACGACCATGTCTCCATATCATTGTGCGTGCGGGTTAATGATAAATCTTCTTACAACTTGAGATTTATATACAAGATAAAGCTGCGTCTAGATTGATAAAGGCTAAACAATTTAGGGGCCCCAGTTTGTTTTTGCCCCAAGGCCCTTGGTCATCTAGCTACGCCCCTGTATACATATAATGACATGATTCCTGACCAGCTGTGTTTTGAGGTAGCGATATATCAAGTAACATATGAAAACCGATACCTAGGAGTACGTTGCGGTCATTTTCTTGTATAGGTACCGTGTAAAAATAGTTTTTGCTTAGTCGTGTTATTTGTAACCACAGAATGTACCTGGCAACTAAGTTGACAACATGGATTATTATTATTTAAACTAAACTAACCCTTTTTTCCGTAATATTATTTTATTTGTTTTTTTTTTTTTATGCACCTGCCATGTTTTCTCTTCAACACCCTGGGTAGACTGGTAGAGAATGCCTAAGAGGCGTTAAGTCAGCCTTTGTACTTTCATGTTGCATAAAGTTTTAATAAATAAATAATGAGGTAAAGTTTGTTAGCTTTTATGTAGGGGTTTGCTTGCTTGTATGCACTTTTGGTGTTGCCAATGATGACATGGCTCCGCAACGTGGTTGATCACAATGGGCCTCATCAGAAGGCTTCAAGTCACCCAAAGTGGCAGTGGAAAGGGCTATTCTCGGAGTTTCCTTGCGTGATCGAATCAGGAATGAAGATATCCGCAGGAGAATCAAGGTTGCCGACATAGCACGAAGAATTGCCAAACTAAGTGGCACATTGCTCACAGAACAGATGGTCGTTGGGGCCGAAAAGTTCTGGAGATTATGATGATGATCCCCTTAACTGGGCCACCTGCCTACCAGCCAGGACACTGACACATGGTTGCAGCAGACCTCGAAGGAGATGGTGGAACGACCTGGATATCTTCTTTAAGGATTGGAAAGAGAAAGTTTAGAATCGTGTTCGTTGGACGGAATGAAGGGAGGCCTTTGCCAAGCAGCGGGACAATAAGGGCTAGGCTATAATAACAAAATTTGTAAGCTTGTATGTAGGGGGTAGTCTCTGAAACTACAGAACCGATTTTGAAAATTATTTCACTAATAAGTAGCTGGTATAAATTCACGGTGGAGCACACAGTCGAGGTGTGCCCTGCTTGGGCGGAGCATCGCCGTGCCCTCGTGGGGGCGATCGGCGGCGGAGACCTCTCACGCCGGGCCTTGGTTGAGGCCATGGTCCGGAGCGAGGAGGAGTGGCAGGCGGTCGCCGACTTTTGCGAAGCAGTAATGCTCGCAAAGGAGGAGGCCGAACGCATCAGGCAACGGCGTTATCGCCGCCGCCGCCGCCGCCGGGATTCTGATCCCGATTTCCGGCCACCGTAGGCGCGGGTTTGCGGACAGTGAGCAATGGGTAGCTCACTGTCCGGCCGTCCGGTAACTGTCCGGACCAAGCCCAAGTCGTCGACGGCGCGCACTGTTCCCGCGCGCCTCAAGGAGTTGTCAGCAACAGCAGGGACCCAGCCGGGTCGAAGCCTACTGGGGCTAGGGTTATCCGAAAGGGCGCTCGAGCCGCGGTATGAAGGCTAGAAGGAACGGGGTGGGTCTTTTAGTCAGTAAGAGTCTGACACTATCTCCCGCTCCGCCCAAGAGCGGGGGATGTCATTGCATGATTTTTTCCCACCATAAAAAAAAAGCTGCTATAAATTATGTTCCCTTTTGATAGTGGTCCACTCTCATGCGAGCCCCCTGGGAAAACCTAGTTCCAAGTTATTCATTGCTAATAAAAGGTTACCTGTACCCTTAGCCAATTTGCTTATCTGCAATCGTTAACCCTAGTAGAAAACTTCAAATGTACGGGAATGACGTCAACTCAACGCTCAGTCACGTGGTCAGAACAAAAGAATTGGGGGCGTGGCTAACTCAAAGCGTTCGACGCAAGCGAAACGGTTGTAATTTGGCTAGGGGGGCAGTACCTACTTAGCATCCATCGCAATTTCTAATAGCTATTGTTTTAAAGAATAACTTTCTAGACAATGGCTGCTTCGTGCGTACCATCTTTCGATCATCTTTTGTTTCTACATAACAATACTTCTCCGAATAGATAGCTCAAGGCTTACTAGAATGTGTCCTTAGGTAGGTACAGATAGACCACAGAGCAAGAAATGCCTCAGTGGTCGGTGCCAGAGACGCCATTATCACGCTTAACGTACACACATAATATGGAAGTACACGGTGGACATTCCACCCGTTCCGTTTCCGTTTTGGAGACACATTCGTTGAGCGTACAGCTAAGGGCTGTACACATCACGTTTTTTAAAAGCGCCTTTGACGCACATTTTATAAATTGTCACAACGAAAGACATTATTGTAAAAACTTCTCACCCAAATACCATAAACGCAAGACTAGGCAATATGATTAAAATACCTTAGCCTTCTCCTAGGGGTAAGTAAAAAAAAAGGCGCTCGTATTAAAAACAACAGATTTCTACCGCCATGCCACAAAAAAATACCAGTTTTACTGTTATTTTCTTCACAAGTGTATTGATAAACGTCGTATGATACCGTACTCGGCTCTCTTAGGGCCCTCGCCACGGCTCGGGTCTAAATGCCGCCTCGACGGTAATCACTAACATTACACACTTGATTATAATGTACTATTATCTCTTTGATAAATAAGTGTAGATAAGTATCGCTACAAACGGTCGCGACATCCTGTATAGTATGCCTATGTTGAATAGTAGCGCAGTAGTAGTGCTTCGACTGGTCGGTATAACGTTTTCGTTTACCTACGTATTTTCGAGACCAGCTGTTCGCACAAACAAAACGTTAAACCGAGGAATGTATGCCAGCTGTTTATTTTCCTTTGCAAGCGTAAACGTGGAATGGAGGAAATGGGTAGCTGCGTAAACTAGCGCTATCAAAAGAATAAATACTCCAGCTTTCTTAGGGTGTTTTTAATAACCTCTACGGTCCGGACTAAGCGTTTCGCCTCGTCCTTTATACAGCGGGCGTCGAAGGACTGGAACAGTTTGCCTGCTGCGGTCTTCCCGTCCGATTATAATTTGGGTGTCTTCAAGATTAGAGTGAATAGGCTCTTAATAAACTAGTGCGCCTCACCATCAGAGATTGCATCACCGCTTATGATGGTGGGATCAAGGTCAAGCACTAGTTAATATTAAAAAAAAAAAATATCGTGCGGATTTCAACACGCATTCGGGTTTGCTCCGACAATGATCAAAAGAATGAGCAAACGCGGCGTTCGCTTGGGGTTTAATGAATTTAAAAAAAAAAACTCGGTATTTTATCTAAAAGTCCGGCTGAATTGGCTGGTCGGTCTAGCTTTTCTGTTTTGACACCTGGCAACCCTACCTACATTTCTGCCGAACCTTATACGGCATACAGGCGTTATATTATGGTAATATTGAAAAATAGACGCAAAAATTGATTGCTCAACCACTAGCAATCAGCTATCACGACTTATCAGCACAAATTCCGATACGGTAACGTGTTCCAATCTAGCCAGCTATTGTTTTATCAAAGCTATAGGTACTACACCTACATATACCTACTTTCATTACTTATATCAATGTATTTAAGTATCTAATCAAATGTCTTGCACTAATAATCTCTTTTGCCTTCAAAATGAAGAAGAAAGGTAATGGGTTATGAAGACTATTACACGTTTTAGACAACTTTAAGATATGTTTATGCCATGGCTATAAAAAATGGTAAAGATTATCTGAAAATAATTGGCAATACAAAAGGGTAAATCGGGCATAAATATAAATAGCGCAGCAATCGAAAGAGGCATACATTAAAATTTCATTATTTAAAAGGATAAACAGGGAATAAATTATCTGTTAATTAATTTCCAGGAAAATATCAAAAAAATAGTCGGGAAAGACGAATTATATAGCAATAAACTAACATATTTCAAAAGCAGGTTTACTTCGTGATATTATTAACATTTAGGCTTTCAAAGAACGTCTAACCTTGCTATCAAAAAGTAAAAGTAACAAATCTCGAAAAGGATCCTCTGAAATTGCAACACCGAAGGCTTGCGTCCAAACTTCTTTAGTTTGCATATCGTCACATGTCATCTTTGCAAAGTAGGTCTTTGGTTAACGTGGCCATTTCTCGCGTGTCACATACATAAACTACGTACGCAAAAACACCTTAAACATTTTACCTCTAGCCTTTTGCCTGTGTTAGTAAAACCGTGATAAAGAGAACAGTGCATTGTGCACATATTAATGCAAGCGTATCGTATGTGAAAATCAAAACCAGTTTCTCAGGTGACCTAATGGATGCAACTTTCTTAGAATGATTAGCGACTTTCCGGATTAGATAGCTTTCAACTTTTGAACTGTTCCTTTATTATGCGACTGTTCTTGAGTGTACTTTTCCGTGAGTTCATATAGAGGCAAATATATAAAACGAGATTGTACTAATCTTTAAAAGTTTTTTATTGGTACTGGGACGATGAGAAAGTTTTTGATCACGTGCAGTGTGGTGATACAAGTTGGGGCGAAAAAGCTGCACTTTTTAGGTATGGTTCCGACAGTTTTCTGTTTGTTCAAACTATAATCTCCTCTTGTGGACTATCCGCGAACTCTGCTGAGTTTTAATATAAAAAGTAACAGTTTAAGTGATTCCTTAAATAATTAAATTTAAAGATACTTTTATTATTATTATTTGAATAATTAAATAAATGAAGTAAGGCTTAAAAAAAACTTACCTTTCTTTATTCCAAAAAACAAATTCACATTACAATCAAAACCATCCAAAACTTTTTCCTTTTTTTGAATTAAAAACCCACTCGAAGCACACACACCAGTTAATAAGGCATCCACACAATTTTTATACAGTATCGTCACTTTACACAAACAAAATGGGATATTTATTTAAAAAGTTATTTTCTCAGTAAGTTTTAGTTACATATGACGTCCGCTTGCGGCGAACGCTTGTTCGCGACTGAACTGCGATGGCGGGCAACGTTTCTAATTTTATCGTGCCAGTAACACGAGATAAAGCCGGTCTTTATTGAGATTTTTTTTATATTATATTATACGAAAAGAAATGGACGATTAAATAAATGAATCAGATATACTAATGAGCTATGTCAGTCAGACTCAGAACCTGGTCACTAAATAATAAGTGGTTCTTACAATACGTTTAAAACAAAACGTGACTATCTAAATGGTTCCTACACATTAAACTACAAGACAGTAGATATGTAGATTTTCAAGTTTGTCAAGAGTTTCATCAGTACGAGATTATATTTTATTTTTTTGTAGGGGAAAGGGGCCCAAAGCGGACACTGTAAGGTTAAATGAGAGAAAAAAGTTAATTAATACAGTGACGTAAAAAAACTTTTATTGCTATTACATAGTAAAATAGCAGTTAAATAATAGTAAATTTCATTACTCAATAAGTCTCAAAATTATGAATCAGGAACTCAAAAAAAGACTAACATCTAGTTTGGGGGTCACCGTTCCAACAGCTGCATATACTTGATTATTAATAATATTATTATTATTTATTAAATAGGGAATGCCTTTCAAATGCTCGCTTTACCCGGGGTGTTGGCTTAAAACGGGCATGGAAATATGGACAAGGTGGTCACGCTGTAGTTAAAGTGACAGCGTGCATTATCATTAGTGTGAAAAAAAATATTACAACTAATAGAAAATATTTTTAAGAAAACATGTTACAGCCAATCATAAGAATTTTTATTTCAAACTAAAAAAAGAAACTGGATATTTTTTTTTCTTGAAGTATTGAAACTTCAATGAAAATCAACGTTGTTTAGCCACGATCTTAACACCACTCAAGTCGTTATTTAGGAATTATTGTCACTTTTATGTATTATAAATACATTTTAAAATATAAAGGGTGTCAGGAACAGCCCTCCACAAACTTTAAGGGCTTGCTCAGTAGACGAAACTGAACAACCTTCCACAAAAACTTTTTTCAGGAAACGAAAAAAAAAATCGGCCTCTCCATACAAACTGTCCAATCAAGTTTATAATTTTGTATGGTGAGGCGGATTTTTTTTTCGTTTCCTGAAAAAAAATATTGTGGAAGGTTGTTCAGTTTCGTCTACTGAGCAAGCCCTTAAAGTTTGTGGAGGGCTGTCCCTTACACCTTGTATACTAACATCATAAACAAAATTAATATAACAATAACAGTTTACTTTAATTTACAATAACAGCGAGCTTTACACGTACATTTTACATTTTTAATTTGTTGATTAAAAATACACCAACCCGCACTGGGCCCGCGTGGTGGATTACGGCCCATTCCCTCTCCTAGAGAGGAGGCCTGAGTCCTAACAGTGGGAACATTAAAAAAGCTGATGATGATGATTAAAAATTGTATAATAATTATGTTTTGATAAAATAAAAATTGCTTCATAATTCAATGGTTTTACGGAAAAGGTGATTACTCCTAATAGTGTGAGTTACTCCTATAGAAAGCTGTTAAGAAAAGTGTGAAACGTTACACGGTACTTCTTAGATTTGTTGTGATACCTATAATGTTTAAAAGGGATCAGAATGTTGGACTCGGAAAAAGAAGGATGAAAAAAGATTGCATGTAGCGGAGATGCGAATGTTGAGATGGATGTATAGATATAAGAAAGGATATTTCTATGGATGGATGAGTGATGTGACGAGAATAGATAAAGTGAGAAATGAGCATTTTAGCGGAAGTTTGAAAGTGGCGTCAGTGACTGAAAAGTTGAAAGTAAATCGCTTGTCTTGGTATGGTCATGTGAAGAGGAGGGATGAAGCGCATATTACTGAAATAGTTCTGAAAAAACATGTAGATGGATGGAGAGGAAGGCCGAAGGAAAGATGGATAGATTGTGTGAGGAGTGATATGAAAGAAAAGGGAGTTTTTTTTAAATAATATTCCACAACTATCACACAACGCCATCTAGTCTCAAGCTAAGCAGAGCTTGTGTTATGAGTACTAGACAACTGATAAACATACATATATATTCCTAAATACATATTATAGATAAATTACACCCAGACACAGAACAAATGATCCTGCTCATCACACAAACATTTGTCCTGGGTGGGAATCGAACCCACGACCTCCGGCATAGCAGTCAGGGTCACTAACCACTAGACCAACAGGCCAGTCAGATGTCAGAGTTAGTGATAGTTTGACGGGTGACAGGACAGAATGGAAGAAAAAACAAACGTGTTGCGGTTGCGCCGAACCTAAGTAATATGGGTTAGGTGCAGGAACAAGAAGAAGAAATGTTTAAAATGGACAATATACACTTGAGAGCAAAAAAATCGCACATGGCTTGTAATTTCGTTTAACACTGTTTTTTTCTTAAATCTAAAGATATTGAGTACAAATCATTAAGCAAAATTGAAGCATACAAAGTTAGCAATAAGAAAACACAAAATTAAGATCATTGACCTTCACGTAACTCACAAAAACCAGCGGTATACCGAATTCCGCAAATTCACCCATTTGCATTTCACTACTTGCACCTTTACCTGGAGCTACAAAAAAGGTGCTGTTTTGGAGTTTTAATCAGTTTCCGTTAACGTAATAACGTCTCTATTAGAAACAGACGGATTTACTGGAAAAATATGGATACCACGCCCGCAGAAGCCGTTCAAGTTCGCCTTGCCCAAAGCAGGCCATAATCCAAATGAAGTCGCTCGACAGCTAAATTTCAGCAGCTTCCCTATTCGTCTGGTATACCAGAGGTTTTAAGAGACTTGTGGGTAAATTCGGCGACCAGGATATGGCCGGTGGCGCATAGGATCAGGGCGTGATTATCGCTTTTCTGTAACAAGTACTTTGAGAAATCGGCCACTGAACACGATTGAACTGACACAAAAGCTTCAAGAAGTTCCCAATGTCAGTACAAATCAGTAGACGATTAGGAAAAGACTGAGTGAAGCAGGCCTGACTACACATCACTCAGCAAATGGAACCAAATTGACCACAGCTCACCGACAAGCACGGCAATAATTTGCCACGAAACACTTAAATAGGATGTATACCTAATGGCAGGCTGTTCTGTTTTTTGATAAGTGCAGAATGACTTAGATGACCATGATGGATGCTGTAGGGTTTACAGAAGGTCATCAGGGCAATTTTAACAATGCTGCATAAGCGAACAAGTGGGTTTTGGAGACGTATTGGGGTGGCATAATTTTTGACACTAAAACTGACATTGTATTCATCACTGGGCCATTACTGGCCTGATATCGAGAGGGTTGACGGCTTTATGATACATCAAAAAAATGCTCGAAGAATATGTGAAGCCACTTGTGTGGCTTGTGGTAGATTTTTGTTCCTTATGCAGAACAACACCAGATCGCATGTCGCTAGAACAGTTTGCGACTACATGTAAGACGTTGGAATCATTGCGATAGAGAGGACGGCTCGTAGTTCTGATCTTAATCCAATTGAGTATATCTGGAATGACCTTGAAAGAAGACTTAGTTCAAAAAACCTGGCTCTGCACGCCTCCAAGAGCTTCAGTTTGTCATTGACTAGAAGTGGGACGTTATACACTAAGATTTCATGATAAAATTAATACGGTTAATGAAAAATCGAGTAACAGCTGTAAATAAGGCTAAGGGAGGGAATACACTTCATTGACAATCATGATGTCCAAAAATTTTAAGTTTGACTCTCATTCTTTCTTAAATTAAATTCGGAAATTTTTTCCATTTGTTGGATTTTGTGCTCTAAATCCTTTCAAGGATATTTTTCCACACTGTATTTCATATCATTAGAAAGATAATTAAATAGGCTTTCAACTAGTGTACGACATGCTTTCAATAACTATTCACATATATGACAAAAAGTGATTTAACAAAAAGAGTTATGATGTGCGATTTTTTTGCTCTCGAGTGTATAAAAATAACATAAAACCGCAATTCCTATAATTTGTTGGTACTCGTAGTATTCCTTGACGTACTCATAGCCATGTGTCACAATCACAAACTCAGAAGAAATTAGTCATTCGTATTTAGGTGCTGACAAAAACAACGTGGTGGTTTCTATTGAATTACTTAATATAAACATTACAATAAACACCATTCTCTTTGGTATTTGGTAAACTTCCATGAATATTACCAAGCTTCCCTACCTTCCTTTCTACTTAGTTTAAATTCTAAACTTGAAAAAACCGGTCAAGTGCGAGTCGGACTTGCACACGAAGGGTTATGATTTTTAGACTGTGCGAAGGGTTCCGTACCATTATCTATAAATCATGGGTTGTACGAAAGTGTACTCCGGGGCCCTGGAACGAAGGCAAAGGAATAGGAGCCGGTTTCATACAGTAAAAGTCTTACACGCCCTCTCTCTCCGCCTAATAGTGGGAGAAGATGATTTCCGACCTAAAAAAGATCACTATCTATAAAAATCGCCAAAAAATCACGTTTCTAGAATGGGATCCCTTTAACGATTTATTATATTTGTTGTTATAGCGGCAACAAAAATACATCTGGGAAAATTTAAACTGTCAAGCAATCTCGGTTCATGAGATACAGCCCGGTGACAGACAGACGGACAGTGGAGTCTTAGCAATAGAGTTGCGTTTTTACCCTTTTAATAATAATAATAATTTTATTTATTCAGACATCATTGATCCAATGGTTAGTAGCAAACTTATCATCTAGGTGTTAGTAAAATTAAAAGATTAAAAATGTCATACTATACTTAGTCACTTTTTACATTCAGTCAGCACCCTAATTTTTAATGCTGTAGTAAAGGGCAGTCAAATTTATCAGCAACAACCGCCAGAATGCCATTGCTGCTCGCACGAACCCTGCTTAATAGGGAGGCCACATTCTTGCGCAAAATGGCTGCGAATCCGTCTGTACGCGCCTCCGTGAACATACCAGATGCGCTGCAAAACCGCGGGAGCCGCAATAACATCCTAAAGGCGTTATTGTATTGGACGCGCAAGGCGTCGAGGGATTTTCGCGAATATGTTGTCCATAAGCTACTGCAATAGAAGCTTTGGCAGTATGCCTTAAAGAGCGTTATCTTAACCTGCTTCGAGCAAGTTCCAAATCTTCTGACCAACATATTCGCTCTCACCGTCAACGCCCTGCGTTCCCTATCAATGTCAGCGTCATCTTTTAGATCAGCCGTCACAATCTGACCCAGATATTTAAATCTATCAACTCTGTTAAGAGTAACATTATTCAGCATCACGGGTGGCACAGTATCAGGTCCTAAACCACCCTTTGAAAACAATATAAATTCGCTTTTCTTAACATTGTATAGCAAACCATGGGTCAAGGCGTAAGTCTCACAAAACTTTAATAATTTTCTAAGTGCGCTGACAGATGGTGCCAGCAGCACCATGTCGTCCGCGTAACTCAAGTTATTGACAAAGATACCGTCTATGGAACAGCCGACCTGCATGCTGCTGAGGCCATCTATCAGGTTATTAACATATAAGTTAAAAAGTTTTGGAGAAGTTACTCCTCCCTGCCTCACACCACACTCCAAACCATATGCATCAGATAATTCACCTGCCCACTTAACATAATTGATCTGATTGTCATACCAATACTCAAAAACGTGACATAACTCTTTAGGCAAACTAGTACTACGAAGTTTCTTCCACAGCACTCCATAATTTACCATGTCGAAAGCCCTGGAGAGGTCCAGAAAGCACGCGTATACTGGTGTCTTTCTATCAACATAGTATCTCACGGTGTGCTTTAGTGTCAAAATGGCACTTTCTGTAGACAAACCTTATCGAAAACCAAATTGTCCATCATGCAGATTTATGTGCCTTTTAAGATAATTGTCCATTAAACGATCCAGAACCTTCGCAATAATAGTAGCCAACGATATCGGGCTGTAATTGTTTTTATCCGCTATATCCCCAGTTCTGTTTTTAACTATTGGCACGACAATAGTCTTCATCAGATCCATTGGCAAATAAGAATGTGAAATAGACAAGGAGAAGAACATAGCAAGAACCCGCGGCAGATGTGATCCTGCATACTGCAAGTGCTCAATGCTAAGCCCGTCGTGGCCTGGTGATTTACCCCTACTCATGTTCTGAAGTGTAACTTTTATCTCCTTCGCCGTGAACCTAACACTACATGGCATGCCATTCTGCGCTGTCTCAGCATTGAGCACCCGCTCAGTACAGGTATTTAGCGGCGATTCAACCTGAAAAGAACCAAATTACAGAATCACCGAGTGTCCATAAGGGTTACCTTCCAAAACGGCTACAGTTAGACAGCTTAATCTCCCTCATGCATGAATCACTCTACCCATAGGTGACAACTGCATGAAAACCCGTTCAGTAGTTTTTAAGTTTATCGTGTATATAAAGATAAACAGATGCGGTGGAAGTAGGAAGTAGGAGGAAAATTTCAACTGTCTAACTATCACGGTTCATGAGATACAGCCTGGTGACAGACGTACAGACAGACGGACGGACAGCGGAGTCTTAGTAATAGGGTCCCATTTTACCCTTTCGGTACGGAACCCCAAACTACTAACCTGCCTTTTGGATTTTAGCGCAGTCCAATGTAAAGGGGTCTTCTGTTATCACACTATTAAAATAATAATATTATACCTATACTAGCGAGCTCGGCAGACATTTGGGTTACCGTGATGTTCAAAGTACCTACGAGTAAGATTGTTTTAATTGGTTTTAATAATAAATAATAATAATAATATAATTTATTTAATCAGATAACTGAGATCCATCTTAATTCAGTAAAATTAATAAGTAATAGTAAGCAGCGACTTGGTCCGCTGTACTAATTTCCACATTAGTGGACAATCGTGTCTACTAGCTGTGGCACTCAGGATGCTGTGACGACTTCCACGCAGCCGACTGATGAAAGAAGCGGTCTGTTTGCGCCAGATAGCTGCGAAGCCATCTGTGCGCGCTTCAGCAAACATTGCTGATGCACTACAAAAACGTGGAAGCCGCACAGCGCTCTGAACGCGTTGTTGAATTGGACCCGCAGAGCATTGTATACTGAATATTGCATCATGTGTAGATGGCGCTAGACAACCTGTATAGGTATATAACTCTGTCTCTTACCCACACTGAAACAAGATTAAAACAATCTTACTTTAAACGTCATGGTCTAGGTCGTAGTCCTGCCCAGAAACTGCGTTTCAGAAAAAAAAATTGAGATCACAATTACAACGCCATCTATCAATTGTATTTTGAAACAATCCAGGAACTCATTCAAATATACACAGGGTATTTCTTCAGTTTCGACATTATTTGCGCAATTTTGGTAAGAATATCTCAATTTCATTTTTTTTTTAAATTTGATAGGTTTATGATATTTGGCATTATTTTATTTATTAAATAAGTGAAAGGCACGCTTATACAACAAACATTGAAAGAGTTATTGCCACTTAAAATACGTGACAAGCTACGGTAATGAACGCCACCCTTGGTAATGAAATTTTAGGTATACGGTGATGAAATATGAGATAAGGTAATGATACAAAATGATGTGATATTAAAAAAAAAACAAAGATGTTGTAGATTATAATTTATTTAAAAATCAACTTAACAAAATAGGTACCTAATTAATAGTTCTTCCATAATTGAAGTTTTGGTAACAATCAGCCTTCCAATGTCTTAGTAAACTAATCCGATTTTGATATTCGGACTGCAAAATACACAAGTAATATAAAAAGCAGTCACTAAATAACAAATAATAAATAAATTCGGATTCCTAAAAATTTTAAATTATAAAATATGAATCAGACTTTCTCAACGAGTACAACCAATGCAAATAAAATATATAAAAAATCAACAAGATAAATTATTTTAAACATAATAATATATGTAATCATAAAGTACTTTTTTATATTGTTTTTGTTTTAAGTGTTTATTTTTTTTGTTTATATTTCTCTTTTATTTATTTTCGTTGTTTTTTTTTTGTTGTTTTTTTTTTATTTGTTTTTGTAGTTTTTTTTTTTGTATTTATTTTTTATATATGCGAATTTACAAGACAACTTTTTACTTTATTCCTGCTACATTTTTTTGCCGGTTTTTTTTCCTACTCCTTTTCCTCTATAATTGCTTTTGTCTTGATGTTGATTCTCAATAATATTTTCTTTATTTTCTCTCTTTTCTATATCAGTGTCTGGATAGTCCTCAAATTTACCGAAATCAGATATCAATTCCTCAAATTTATTACAATATGTCTTACTTTCAGAACCAACAAAAGTTGAGTTCTGCCAATCGCCAAGTTTTCTAATGTTATATAAAAAGTGCACCTTTTCTGGTGATTTAAATTCTTTTGATGTGGAAGGCATAGCAGGAAATATTATTATGTCACTAGCTAGTCCTTCCTGTTTTATTATGTTTGAATGCAACTTCTTACCGGGAGGAGGACCGAATCATAGGCAGCTGATATATCTAAAAAGACAACAACCACAGACTCATTCCCGCTGAGGGCCAGCCGGACCTCTGACGTGAGGATACCCACACTATCAGTCGTGCCCAGACCTTTCCTGAAGCCGAACTGAGTCGGCGGAAGCAGTCTCTCGTTTTCCACCAACCACTCTAAACGGTTTTTTACCAAATGTTCCAAAAGTTTAATAAGTATGGACGATAAAGCAATAGGCCTATATGAACAATAATCATTAGGATCTTTGCCTGGTTTTATATATAAGCCGAAGCGATCTTAGAGAAAAAACGATACCCCAGTTCTTCTGTGATGGTATTTGAGGGGGAAGGTGCTAGACTACTCCTAAAACTCCTTATCTTTCGCCAGACCGTAGACACCGGTGTGGACGGACTCAGCGAGCTACAGTATTTTGACCAACCTTCACGTTTTTTCTTTTTAAAGAATTTCCTGGACTTAGCCAATATTCGCTTGAAGGAGAGGAGGTTTTCCAGGTTCATGTCATTGTTGGCTGTCTTTTCCGCTTCATTCCTGGCCCTAATCATGTCAGTGCATTCCCTATCCCACCATGGAGAAGAAGGAACTTTACCAGAGGGAGTTTTTTTGGATGGGAAGCAGTCATCTGCTGTGGAGGAAATGGTGGATGAAAAAGATAAAAAACATTCCTGGGCATTATGACTGTCAATTTTTGGGAGGGAAGATACTCTAAGGTCTAAAATTTTTGAATATAAATTCCAATCTGCTGAATTAACTTGGTATTTTAGAAGGGGAGGGGAAGACTTAAGTGGAATATGTTTTGAAGGGAATTCAGCTATGATGGGATAGTGGTCACTTCCATGGGTCAAATCCAAGCGTCGCCAAATGAGAAGGCTAGATATATTGGATGAACAGAATGTCAAATCAACACAACTATTACTCTGTCCAGGTGCAGACCTACGTGTAGCACTACCATCATTGATGAGACAAAGATCTAGATCATCCAATATATCCAGCAAGCCTATGCCAAAGTTATCACAGGTGTCTGATCCCCAACGATAGTGGTGACAATTAAAGTCGCCCATAACAAGTATTGGACCGTTAATGTTGGATAACAAATTTCTGAATAATTGGAAGGTATTCGGGTTGTGGGTGCGCAATATAAAAAGAAAAAATATTTATATCCTCAGCCTTAACAGCAACAACATTTATGTTATCGCCAACGAAGGTTAGAGGAATCTGGGAGTATGATACCTTGCTATTGATGAGCAAAGCACATCCCCCATATCCATCATTTCTATCATTACGAACATCACTAAAACATGGCAACCTGAAATTGCTATCAGGCAAGAGCCATGTCTCGGCAATGCCGCAGACTGATGGTTTAAATTTATTAATTAGAAAGGTAAGGTCAGGCTTTCTGGGAGTAGTACTCCTCACGTTCCATTGAAGGAATGTCAGGGGATGGAACATCGTTTAAAAAATTTAATATTGAGGTCAATTTTGAGGCAACGTGGTCAGGTATTGATCGAGTCGGACTTGATAGGACAGACATTAATATATTGGTAATAAATTCCAATATACTTGCTGAGGTATTTTCTCGTCTATAAGTCAATGGCTCTGCAACTTCTGTTGGCAGGGCACAACCGTTGCCTGTAGGGGAGAAGGAATAATTTTGTGTGAGTTCTTGGTGAACTCTTCTATTGTAGCCAGGTGAAAGAGGAACGTGGGTCTTGGGTTTTAAAAATACCGTTCTGCGGTATGATTTTTGGGTTACCGGTATGGGACTGGATGACGGGGACTGAGATATATTAACATTAGGTTTGTTACGAAGGGAAGATTTAGAAACGTCAGCATATGATCTGGAAACAGGAGGGAATACCCGACTCGCCTCCGCATACGAGATTGACTTTTCTGACATCAGAGCTTTGATGCTCTTCTGTCGTCTTAATTCAGGGCAAGCACTGTCATTCGCGAAATGGTTGCCAGTACACGAAACACAGAAACTCAATTCCCGGGTAACTTCACAACCATCACCTGGATGGTTATCACCACATTTAAAACACCTTGGTTTAGATCTACACAAAGTGCGTGTATGACCAAAGCGGCAGCAATGGTAGCAAAGGATAGTTGGGTAGGTATATAGCTCAACTGGAAGAGAAGAGTAAAAACTGATGACGCGTTTGGGTAGGACCTGTCCATCAAATGTTAGTACCACAGTTTGAGTGGGTTTCCACTCCTAATTCCAGAAGAAGTCACCTTACGGTTCATCCTTCTGGCCTTGATGACAGGGCCACAGCCCTCTGGAACTTGGATGTTCTGGATAACATCATCCTCCGACCACTCAATCGGTATGTCCCTAACTATGCCCATTCGAGAGATATTGAATTGTGGAATGGTTGCGACATAGTTATTTTTTTCTAATACTGTGTTGTTAAGAAAACTGTTCGCATCCTGGTGAGACTTAAACTCAACCGACACACGATTTCTACCAATTCGTTTGATCCCGTCTAGACGTATGTTACTGACGTTATTAGTGGTCAAGAACATACCAAACTTCACTGGTTGTAGCACTGTGCCTGTGGTCTGTTCATGTTTTAGGGACATGTGAACGATATATGGAGGGTTGTCTCGCATTGTGTATGTCCTTCTACCGGGTACACCTTTAGCAATCTTTGGCGGTACGTTAGGAATCTCAGGAGGCGAATCGGCAAGCCTTTTACCTACTTTTTTACGGGTTGAGTTCTCGGTTTCCATAGTGGGATCTTGCGGGGGTATTTCAACAGCATGAGGAAGGGTTACCGTTAAAATAGGGGAAGAAATTTCAAAAAGATCATCAGCGGGGTCAGGGTCAGGTGGCTTTTTTGAATTCATATTGGAAAATAAGTTAAAAAGGAAAGACAATCACACGAAAAAACAAACCTTATACCAATAACACAAACACTAAGAACAGTCTCGATAAAGTTTCACTCAGGATTTCACTAAAATCGAAAAAATTCGTAGAAAGCACGTGCAAAACCTACACCACTACCAACGAAAAAAACATCAAAGAGATATTATCAACCGTAGGGGCCCAGCAGGGTCGAAGTCTGCTGGGGCCATGGGTAATGCGAAAGAGAACTCCGGGGCCCTGTAATGAAAGCAAAGAGGGAACAGGAGTGGGTTTTAGTCTCCCACCCCGCCCAAGGGCCGGATATGTCATTAGATGATATGCCACGTAAAAAAAATTGTGAGAGAGATAGAGAAAGAAATTTTTAAACATTATTTAATTTACGAAATGTTTATTTATTTATGAACTGTGAACGAAAAAAGTTTAATCAGAATCCAGTTCTTCAATTTTACTTATCTCTAAGTTCTTCAATTTTGCCAATTTTTTTTCTATTTGACAGTACGAAGAAGAAGTCAAAACATAGGAATCGGTCCTATTCTCATTTGGAACGCTTAGTATAACACGATGAAGTGCAATCACAGTGCAATGCATCTAGGAATAAACAAGATAATGAAATGCACAAAAGAGATTAATTTGCTTTTTGACAGTAAGTACTCAGTAGAAAAAAAAAAACAAAGTTGGACAATATTTCATTTCCTCTATGAAAGGACAAAGGTGATAGTTTTCTGCATAAATACGAAAAAAGTGGTTTGTCACTAGAAAATAGATAAATAGATATATTCTTTATCCCTTTGCAACCGGGAGTAAAAAAACTCGCATAGATCAGTAAAAACTTAGTTATCGTTTGGAAAGTGTTCAGAGACCCTGGAAAAAATACTGAAAAGAATCTCACGCAAGCTGGTCTTCAGCAATCAGACCCTCACATACGTGAGGTTCAGGAATAATTTGCAAGTCGCACGATCGTGAGTATATGTAAATAATCAATGATTAAGAACGAATTAATGAAATAAATATTATCAATTAAAATAAAATATGAATATTTCAGTTTTCTTACAACTTTAATCAGTCTTTATTACAAAATAAACTATATGAGTATTTATAAAATCACGAGTAACAAATGAGATCTTCTTAATTTTTTAAATTAGAACAAAAATAAACTATGTTACTTCTTAATAATCAACAAAATCTTAATTTTTAGTCACTACAATCAATGAGATCGACATAATTATTGTGTACACAAATGATATGTTTTAAAACAATTTTTATCACGAGATAAACATAGATAGACGTCGCATTTTTCACACCTAATTTTTGAACGACTGCTGCAAGTTTCCAACATACAGGTCCTTGGCGCTTTTATGTCATCGCTGGTTGGAAAATGCTAATATCCATCATATCGTTTCTCTGCCGACGGCCTGATTGCTGGTCTATATATTTTATAGTCTCGACGCGGAGCTGTTGACTGATCTTCGTCTTCACTATCCCTTCGAGCTCTACTTGGTGTAGAAGATAAAGCATCCGCCACATCCAAGCGAAAATCCAGTAAAGGCTTTGTGTCTTTCCTTGTGTGGCGTATTACGTCGCAACACCGCCTACTATATTTTGTGTGACAACACCAAATGTTTCCGGCGCCAGACTAGAGTCTGCCGCCATATTGAATTGAAAGACATAGACTGTTGCCACTACTCGAGACAGTGTGAGCTCTTGTTGTAATTTTGACCCTCGTGTAAGTTATTACTGTTTACTGCAAATAGAAGACATTCCGAAATCCACGACGTGTTTCATTGTGTGTGTACCTCCAAATTGGTGACCCCGACGTGATACGAGACGCAACTACACAGCAAGGTACCTACAGCAGGAACGTGGAACCGGACTTCAGCAGTAAACCTCGCTGAGATCTTCAGCCTGCTTAATGTGACAACGCTCCGCAACGTTCCCAGGCTGGTTTTATCACTAACCGCCGGGAAACCGCCGAACGAAAAGTTGCCGAGTAGATACCTACCTACCTACCGGCTCACACCAGCACGCTACGCGCGCCTTTCCGAGGATCGGAAGGCATACCAACGGTTCGCAGAAAGTTTGTGTTAACTAGTGCATCATTTTTCAAGCAGTTTTCGTCATCCTACGCATCATTTTCGCGTTTTCGCGAGTTTGGAATGCTCCGAGGCCATCGACCCGGAAACGGAATTTCGTGAAGACCTGCGACTAGTGACGTCATACGCTACCTATCGGGGAGTAGCGGAACTTCTCGGTTAGTAATCGAATGAATGATTGAACTGCCGTCAACCCGATACGTCACTGTCATCTGTCATCGCAACGCGGGATTCTGAAGACTGGAAATTGAAAATTGAAATACGACTGCATGCCTGCATGTGCATCTTAACGTACTGATCCTACTAAACATTTACTAAAGAACTAACTTGTGGTGTGCTCGGTGGTTTCAAACGTTAATAACAAAACTTTATCAAATCTACTCTTTATATCTTTATTTTTACACATTTTTGTTTTTTCGGTTTACATATTTTTGGTGTTTGGTTTATCGTGTGCGTGTTTGCTTAAAAGTTAGCTCTGTCTGAAGCTCATTTTAAGTCGCTAATGGTACAAGGTATTGTATTTTTTAAATTAAGCTATTTGTACCCATTTGTTTTGTGGATTATTTTTATATACTTGTTATCTGCAGCACATGCATAATTATCTTGCTTATTCTGTGCATACCTTGTGTTCAGTTTTAAGTTGCTTGTTTTAGTTTTAAGCAACCTGACTGAGTGGTAACTGCAACAAACGTATACCTCGTTTTATAATATATTTATATACACATTCAACATGGAGAGCCAACAAATTGAGGAGCGACTCAACCAAATTTTGGCAAATAACGAACGACTGATGCAACAAAATGCAGACCTGCGGACACAATTAAATGCCCAAAGTGTGCAGAATCTAGCAGCATATGCGGTCCGTCCTAAACTGCCTCCTTTTTGGCATGAGCATCCCGCTGGATGGTTTGCTCACTTGGAATCACAGTTTGTTTTATGTAATATATCGGTGGATGAAACAAAATACAATTATGTCATTTCACAATTTGATTCTAGGATATCTCATGACGTTGAAGACCTGGTCACTAACCCTCCTCCTAAAGGTGGCCGGTATGAGTGGATAAAGGAGGAAGTTATCAAGCGTTTCTCCACTTCCGAGTCACAAAAAGTCAGACAACTACTATCAGGTGAGGAGCTCGGTGACCGGAAACCTACTCAGTTTCTCCGTCATCTGAAGTCTCTGGCTGGTAAGTCGTTCAAAGATAACACTATAATTAGAGAACTGTGGCTACAACGTCTACCAAAACATGTTCAGGCAATTTTGACTGCCCAAGGTGATCTCACCCTGGACAAAGTTGCCGAACTGGCTGACAAAATATTAGAGGTCAATCCCGTCTCCGTCAATGCCATTTCTCCCAGTACAGCTAGTGCTCCTGACCTTGCTGCCATAATGGTACAAGTTCAAGAACTTACACGTCAGGTGGCCGCTTTAACTACAAGGGAGTCTAGCTCTAGGCGACGCTCTGGACCTAGGTCCCATCAACCTAGATCTAGATCTGCGTCCCAGGCGGCACGACAGCCTCTGTGTTGGTACCACCATAAATTCGGTGCAATTGCAACTAAATGTACTAAACCGTGCTCGTGGTCGGGAAACCAACAGAACAGTCAGTAGCAGCGGCGACTGATTGCTTCAATAGCAGCCGCTTATTTGTTGTGGACAAAGACACCAAATTCAGATTTTTGCTAGACACTGGATCCGACATTTGTTGTTTTCCTAAAAAATTGTTAGGGAACAAAATAGCAGATGTAAACTACAATTTATGCGCAGCAAATGGCAGTACCATAAAAACTTATGGCTGTCACACTTTGACACTTAATTTTGGTCTCCGCCGCTCTTTTAAGTGGAACTTTGTAGTTGCCGATGTTGATACCGCCATCATTGGTGCTGACTTCATGGCCTTCTACAACTTGCTTCCCGACTGCAGAAACAAAATAATACGCTGCGGAGTTACTGGTCTTACTGCTCCAGCCTCCATAGCTAAATTTAACCAGGTCAGTGTAAAAACCGTTAAAATCGAAGATTCAGATTTTCATAAAATTTTATCTGAATTTCCAGCTATTACGAGACCCCCTGGTATCCATCGCGAGGTGAAGCACAACACGGTGCACTACATCAAGACGACCGACGGCCCACCCGTGGTTTCTAAGCCGCGACGCCTCGCGCCGGACAAACTGCGGGCAGCGCAGAAGGAGTTTGCAGATATGGTGCAAGCAGGCACCGCACGCCCTTCCAAGAGCCCGTGGTCATCGCCACTGCACCTAGCCCCGAAGAAAGACTCTTCATGGCGCCCTTGCGGTGACTATAGAGCGCTGAATGCTCGTACTGTACCGGATAGGTATCCCGTGCGCCATATAGGGGATTTTGGTCATGCTCTCGCTGGTTCTACCATCTTTAGTACTATTGATTTAGTTAAGGCTTATCAACAAATTCCAGTAGAGCCAGCTGATGTCTGCAAAACTGCCATTACAACACCATTTGGTTTGTATGAATTCCCTTATATGACGTTCGGGCTCAGAAATGCTGGACAAACATTTCAGCGTTTCATCGATGAAATTGTCCGAGGGTTGGATTTTTGTTTCCCATATGTCGATGACATTTTAATATTTAGCAGGGACGCCACGGAGCATTGTAACCACTTGCGCACGCTCTTTGAACGATTGGCTAACTACGGTGTAGTAGTTAATCCAACTAAGTGTGTGCTAGGCACATCTGAGGTTATTTTCCTTGGTTATAAAGTCTCTAGTAAAGGCATAAGTCCCCCGGAAGAAAAAGTCCAAGCCTTGAAAGATTTCCCCCTTCCCAAAACAGCCCAAGGTCTCCGCAGGTTCTTGGGCATGATAAATTACTATCGACAGTTTCTGCCCAATGCTGCCGAGACTCAAGCCCCGCTCATTGACTTCCTTACAGCTACGAAGCTTAAGGGAGCCAAACCCATGCCCTGGACTCCTGAACTGGAGCACGCCTTCACTGCATGCAAGGACAGCCTCTCTCAGGTCACCAGGTTAGCACACCCTGTACCTAACGCCCCATTGGCATTGTACACAGATGCTTCTGGCACACAGGTGGGCGCGTGCTTACAACAGCAGACTGAACAGGGCTGGCAACCACTTGCTTTCTTTAGCAAGAAGCTTACGGCAACTCAGTCAGTGTGGCCAGCGTATTATAGGGAACTGTTGGCAGTATATTCGGCAGTGCAGCATTTCAGGTATATATTAGAGGCGCAACACGCCACAATATATACGGATCATAAACCTCTTTTGTATGCTTTCAAGCAACGTAGAGAAAAGCTGCCACCCAGCCAACTTAATCAGCTCACCTTTATCTCCCAATTTACTACCGACATACGACATGTAAAAGGAGACGATAACGTCGTTGCCGACACAATGTCGCGCATCGAAGCCGTCTCGCTCGAGTGCGATTATACCGCGTTGGCTCGAGCACAAGACACTGACGATGAATTAAAAACCTTATCTGACTCGTCTCTCAATATGCAACGTACTTTAATTCCAGGCACGGACACCACCGTCCAGTGTGACGTCTCAACAGGCAAGCCGCGCCCCTACTTGCCAGCACCTCTGCGCCGCGCCGCCTTCGAGCGCCTGCACGCGCTCAGCCATCCCGGTGCTCGCGCCAGCGCGCGCCTCGTGGCACAACGTTACGTGTGGCCTGGCGTTGCACGCGACTGCCGCACCTGGGCAAGAGAATGTCTCCATTGCCAGCGAGCTAAGGTGACGCGCCACGTGTCCGCGCCACTTGGAACTTTTGCCGCTCCATCTTCCAGGTTTCGCCACGTCCACTTAGATATAATCGGCCCCTTGCCAACATCGAGAGGCTACTCATATTGCCTGACGGCGATTGACCGTTTCTCTCGATGGCCTGAGGCTTGGCCGATGACTTCGATAACCGCCGAGGAGGTAGCTGATCGTTTCGTCGAAGGTTGGATTGCTCGCTTCGGCGTTCCTACCACAGTCACAACTGACCAAGGCCGTCAATTCGAGTCGGACCTTTTCAAACGGCTCATGAATGTTGGCGCGACTGAGCGAAGGCGAACCACCAGCTACCACCCTCAAGCTAACGGCATGATCGAGCGCTTTCATCGACAATTGAAAGCTGCTCTCATGTGCCACAGCGACACCTGGCACCGAGCCTTACCGATCGTGCTTCTCGGCATTCGATCTGCCTTGAAAGAGGATCTCGAGTGTTCGGCTGCCGAACTTGTTTACGGGGAGCCGCTTCGCCTACCGGGAGAATTCCTGATAGCCAGCACGTCCCATAACATTGACAACGTCAACGATTTTGTGACGGTTCTGCGCACGAAAATGGCTAATTTGCGTCCAATTCAGGCCTCACGACACATGCGGCCGACGTCGTTTATTTTCAAGGACCTTCAGAATGCCTCTCATGTTCTCTTGAGAGACGATACTGTTCGCCGTGCGCTGCAGCCGCCCTACACAGGACCCTACAAGGTAATGTCACGGACTGACAAGTTACTCGACATTGACATTGCAGGTAAACGCGTGACGGTCAGTATCGACCGCGTGAAGCCTGCATACATCGCACTTGACTTAGAGAGCGACCTTTCCCGGGCAACCGCTCCGCAACAGATCGTAGCGCCCGCGCCTGACGTGCAAGCGCCTTCCGCGCCCGCGCCCGCGCCACCTGCGCCTTCCGCGTCTGCACAGCCGACTGTGCCCCCTGTTGCACAACAACCAGTTACCACCCGGTCAGGTCGCACGGTTAGATTTAAGGATAGGTTAGACCTTTAGCTTAAGTTTTATTTTTTCTTTAACTTTTTGTTGCCTATCTTGTGTCATCAAGTGTATGTATATTTTTATTTGTAAATAACTTTTTTGTTATTTTCTCCGTAGGGGGGTGGTTGTGGCGTATTACGTCGCAACACCGCCTACTATATTTTGTGTGACAACACCAAATGTTTCCGGCGCCAGACTAGAGTCTGCCGCCATATTGAAAGACATAGACTGTTGCCACTACTCGAGACAGTGTGAGCTCTTGTTGTAATTTTGACCCTCGTGTAAGTTATTACTGTTTACTGCAAATAGAAGACATTCCGAAATCCACGACGTGTTTCATTGTGTGTGTACCTCCAAATTGGGGTTGTGGCGTATTACGTCGCAACACCGCCTACTATATTTTGTGTGACAACACCAAATGTTTCCGGCGCCAGACTAGAGTCTGCCGCCATATTGAAAGACATAGACTGTTGCCACTACTCGAGTAATTATTACTGTGGCAGTCGATTCTATACAGCCTCCAAGAGTTTGCCAGCGCGAGGTCAAAAAAATGCGTCAATACTTTTAGGGTCCATTTTTTGGTTTTAATAAATGTTCGATAATACTCCATTTGTTGATCCAGTACATCTACTCCTCCCATGTGTTGGTTATAATTTTTTACTATTATTGGAGCAGTTACGTCGACGTACCGTTTCATAGTTTTATCCCACCTTTTTACGAGAGTGGTTGCACCGGAGCCAGTACAGTTTGATGCGAGTAATACGGATTTGTTATCTTTCCTCTTTACGATGGTAGTAGGTTCACAAATTGTTGGCTTTCTCCACGAGTCATTTGAACATCCGTTTTAAATTTTATTGTAGCTCGGTCAGGGATACGATTTAACATTATTGTCCCTGTAGAATGCAGATTTAACTTGTTCATTTCTTCAATTAAAGGTACTGTGGTGAAATATCTATCGTGATACACACAGCTACCAGGGGGAATACTTTTAGATAAATGTAGGATTACCGAAGGACCGAGGCCGAGATTCGTATCACCAAACATCGTCCTTGCACCTCTGTATATTTCGAAATCCAACATCAATCCCTCACTAGTTGTCAGGACGAAGTTTTTAAACCCTACAGGCCTAGGTTTGTTTTTCACTACCTGACGTAGTTGACAGCGGCCTGTAAATGGTATCATCTGCTCATCGATTGAGTAAAATCCCGGCACCCTTTCTAATTTATTACAAGCACGTTTAATTTGATCGATCATGGGTTGAACCTTCCATAGTGGATTACCAATTTCAGTTGGAGGTGGAGAATCTGAATCAACTACGTGTAGTGCATTACGAAGGGTTAAAAACCTGTCCCGTGACATTAAACCGCCGATAATTTCCAACCTAGTACCAGCCCTCCAATACATAGGCAGTCGGGGATAAGGAAGACATCCCATGAGTATTTGTATTGCAATAAGCTTCGCGATCTCACTGCTTGTACTTTTCAATTCACGGCCTGTAGTACGTAAGTAATATAAGTTAGTACAGTGTGATATCCTTTCTATGAACTCGTTATCTATGTAGTCACGAAAGTACTCGATGGGACGCCTTACTGGTTTTGTAGGCAATGGAAGATAGTTGTGCAGTTTATCTACAAATGTAATCTGCTTCCATATTCTTTTCCTAATACTTGGTGTTGATGCCGATCTTTGTCCTTGAGAACGTGATGCTGTCACTGTTCTTCTTTCCTGAATACTGGTGGTTGATCTCGAACGTTCAGAGGATAAATTTACTGACCTTAGTCGATGGACGACGAGACGTAGATGATAACGATGGGCAAGGCGACTGCATTGTTGATGGAGATTCAGTCGTTGTTGGAGGAGGATGTTGCGTCATTAATGAAGCAGAAGGTTGCGGTATCGATGTAAACGGAGGCTGCATCACTGGTGAACATATCAATGGTGATAATTGGTGACTAATTTCTTCATCTTCATTAGGAATATCACCATCGGAGAGATCTTCGCATGCCAATTGATCAAACAGATTATTTGGTTCAAAATCCAAGTCATCGTCGCTAAAATCTTCAATCTCCGATAGATTTCCGTCCAACAATTGTTCAAATGATATGCTGCCAGCCAATCACTTTAAAAGTGTCATGCAATAGCAAAAACGTAGTTTTTGTTTTTAAAGGCCTCAGTAGCAGAGTCATGAAATTCCAAAAAAAATATCAGCTGTCAAACGTCAAATTCAAAACAAAAGTCAAAGTCAAAAGTCAATCAAGGTGACATGACATTTCGTGCACGGTGTTCTTGTGGATATTGACTGACGACGACTTCTAAATTAAAATGTGTAAATAAACAATTAAATATACAAAAATACTTATAACTACACCTTGTAGACTTTCGATTCGTCATCTTTTTATAAATGAAATTTGTTTTTAGAGTGGAAAAAATAGTTATTTTGTTTTTCAAATAAAAATTCAATAGTCTTCAAAAAGAGCTGATGAAAATCAGGTTTTTATTTATTGACAAAAATCATTTAATCTTCGTCTCAACTGAATAAAAAGTGGAATTTGTACTTGAAGCGATACGTTGTGGACTTCGAGCTGTAGTGGTTATGAGATTCTATTGAATATGTGTCTCAATAAGCTGTGCGCAACGTGAAACGCTTGTTTAAATCGATATAAAAGGATTTTCCCCTTGTTCTGGTATGTATAGATACTAAATTAATGTTACCAATACTTCTTTAATACTGCCTTCATAATTTTGTTGGTCATCGTCGTGGTTTCATATATTGGTCCCTAAATATAAAAAACTAATTGGCAGGATCACCTTTTTCTTTTTGGGCCCTGCCCCCGTAACCCTATATCACTAGTCATATATCCATTGGGGTGAGTCCTCTTCATTGTCCTTCACAAGCTGTCTTGTGATCAGTGGCACGGGCATTTTTGATCAACGCTGCATGTCAAAATGGTAGTATTTTTACTACCACAAGATTATTAATACTTTGTGAGCTGCTCTGTCAAACCCTCTATTTTTATTTTCTTAAAGCCGGTGGAAAGACTTTATGTTTAAAAAAAAATGCTGTTAAGATAAATGTACTGTTAGGATTTAGTATTTGTAGGATTCAATTTTAATTACACTCATACTGTACAGGCCGAGAAGCTGACGCAAGTGTTTTAAGTTTTCGAATCTGATTGTATTGTATTTCGAGCTGATGTACACAACTACATACATAGATACGATTTTTTAACCTTGTTTGACAACTGGAGTTCTGTATTGAACAGTTTAGGCAGGTTGAAGCGTCCTAGTGCTCATTTTTGTGTGAACATGTGGATTCACTAACCCATCATATTCCCTGCACCATCTATGAATCTATGATACGCAGTGCTTGCTGCATGAGGTTGCAGATAGTTTCAGTCACCTTCCCAGGCTAAAAGGATTGCGAGGTTATCTGCATACCCAATAGGGTACCCAATAGAGTGCTACTCAATAGAGTAGCAGCAATTCGCTTGAGTATTACATATGTAGTAGGGAGAGAACTCCTCCCTGTGGAGTCTCCCTTTCCTGTATTTACCAATTGCATTAACTGTAACTTTCAAACATTTCCTTAGAGCCAGCATGGCCTTAAGTGTGTTATCGATTGTTTCACACTTAGTGATCCGCTTAATTCATTAAACCCCAAGCGAACGCCGGTGTTCGCGCACCTATTGTCTTTCTATTGTGTCTGTAATTTCCACGATTGAAAGGTTAAAGTGTTAATCTTTAAACCGCTTGCATCAAGTTGGTCCAACAAGTGTTTTAGTGTTCTATACGCCATTGTCGTGTGTTTGCGACTGAATACTCTATCTTGTTTAGTTCTTCAATCCGTTTGTGTGACGAGATGCAGTATTTGGTTATAGATGTGTGACCTTGGCGGGAAGACATGAGAGTTTTTGTCGGATATATCCAACGTAGTTAAAGTGCTATGCTAGTGAATTGAAAGTTGGGATTACATATTAAAATAATTATTTAAAATGTAAACAACACTTGTTTTCAGCAAAAAAATCAGCAATTTCAAAACTATAATGAAATTCAAATAAACAATCAACCATGAAGCTAAGAAATCTGTTGTACTGCTTGTTTTTTCGACCATGGCTTGGACTGCTCTTCGGCATGAGTTTGGTAGTCTCCATCGTCTACTATTGGTGGTTGATATCCAGAATCAACTTATTGGAAACGCAGAACAATGTGTTTAAGACACAATTGAGACTGTCACAGAGCGTAATGAAACAAATGTCTGTTGACTCTGTGTCTACTTATGAAGTTCCTGTGGTAAGTAAAGAATATATTTGTTTTTTTTTTACTCCACACTTGGAATAACTCCTTTTTCATATGGACTCACATAAACAAGACACCTAGACCTTTTTTTTTATGGTGGGTAAAATAATCCAATGACAACCCCCGTTCTTGGGCGGAGCGGGAGATAGTGTCAGACTCTTACTGACTAAAAGCCCACCCCGTTCCTTCTAGCTTTCATACCGAGGCTGGAGTTCCCTTTCGGATAACCCTGGCCCCAGTAGGCTTCGACCCGGCTGGGTCCCTGCTGTTGCTGACAACTCCTTGCGGCGCGCGAGAACAGTGCGCGCCGTCGACGACTTGGGCTTGGTCCGGACAGTTACTAGACGACCGGACAGCGAGCTACTCATAGCTCACTCTCCGCAAGCCCGCGCCTACGGTGGCCGGAAATCAGGATCGGAATCCCGGGCACGGCGGCGAAAACGCCGTTGCCTGATGCGTTAGACACCTAGACCTGGAACAGCTATCTGTAGGCCAATGGTGTAGCTATAGATGGCGCCACATAAGCCTGGAATAAAATACATTGACGTTTTCCTAATACCTCTGCGTAGGTACCCGAAAAACAAACAATGAATTGCTTTTCATTATTATATCATGTAAAGGATTACAATACATGTCGATTCAAGACAGCTTTATGTCTTTATTTCCGTTTTTGAAATTAAGAATGTTAACAAATGTAGGAGGGTCAATGACCGTTATTCCATTGTTATCTAGCACCTAACTTAGGCGTGGGCGAAGTGGGCCGTCGTCTACGGCCCCGCACCCAAAGAGGCCTCGCGTGTGCTCTTGCACACGTTGTTACAGAGCCCTTGCTCTATAACAACTTTTCAGTTTCGTTTTATCGTCGCGCGATGAATTAAGATCGCTCGGTGAAAGTAGTGCGGGCAATCGGCGCATGTGTATAATTACGTATGTTTGAACCTTAGTAACATAATTTATAATAACACTAGTATTTGCTTGTAATTTATCTTGTAAGTAGGTAAATTCAGAAAAAAAAAATTTTTTTTTTAATTAAAATAAAAATAAATAATTTTGTTAGTTTCTTTCTTAACGTAACAATTCACGTCGTAAACCATTTTTCTAGCTTGCCGTTTTAAAAATTTATTTTTATTCTTTTTTTTTTACGACTACGTATTACTAATACGATAACACAAGCTGTACGCAACAGTACCCAAGTACAACAGTATCCAATGAGACGCGAGAACGCAACGCGGGAATTGAAGAGCGACTCTATCTACCAATGACGTGTCGCCGTCGGCGCACACCCGCCCGCACGTCGCCAAATAGACCTTAGAATTGAATACTGCGCATGCCCCTTCCACTTTTGCCGAGCGATCTTAATTCACCGCGCGACCCTAATACCTATAATAAAGAGGTAAAGATTGTTTTTTTGTTTGTAGGAGGTAATCTCTGGAAGTACTGGTCCGATTGCTAAAATTTTTTCACCGTTAGAAAGCTGCTTTATTCCTGAGTGACATAGGTTTTTATATTTTATGTACGCGGGCGAAGCCGCTGGCAAAAGCTAGTTATTTATAAGTTCATGTTTTACCACTATTTCTTTTTTATATTGATTTAAACTGCTGCTTGACTGCGATCCCACCTGATGGTAAGCAGTGATGCAATCGTTGATGGTGAGGCGCACTAGTTTATTAAAAGCCAATTCACTCTTGCCTTAAAGACACCTAAATTATAATTGGATGGGAAGACCGCAGCAGGCAAATTGTTCCTGTCCCTTTTTGTGCGTGGTATAAACGACGAGGCAAAACGCTTGGCCGGACCGTAGAGGTTTCAACTACATAAGGGTGGAAACTCGCCGTTCGTTGGCTTGTCCGACGATAGAAATGAGATGGTCGAATCAAGTCATGTAATTCCTGCGCACACTCTCCAAAATGCATCCTGTACAATTGCCAAAACGGATCTTGAGCGCTCGGCGTCAGAGTGGGGATCGCTTTGCGCATTCCATACATTTGGCGAGCTAATCGTCTTCGTTGTAGGATACATGCAGCAACGCAGGGAACGAATCAGGAGTGACGTCTATGACACGATGGCGCGGCGAGCCAATCACTGACACTCCCCGCCCCCGCGTCTCACTTCGCACCACTAAAGAGACCGAATATTTGACCTCTGCGCAACTTGAAGCCAGCGCTCAAGATCCGTGACGGCAATTGTAATTCCCCTGTTGGTAAGCGACGATGTGGTCGAAGACTAGACTGCGACTGTCGCTCTGTCGTTTTCGAATTTATGACAGAAAAAGGCCTCGTTGATGCGTCTCAAGTTTAAATTAGCCCACGCAACGCCTCTGCTGTAGGCCTTACAAATATTTGTTCAATGCGGGAATTGAACCCGCGACAGGTTGCGTAGCAGTTGATCACACAACCACTACACCAACCGTGCCGTTATTTGTATTGTGATGAAACATGATGACTTTTAAAAACTTGTGTTTCGCGTGATGAGGAATTTGCCACAGTACCTATGTAATTTGGAGGAAGATATCTTTTCCTTATTGCTGTAGCTAACTGAAACCTGACCATACCACGAGCTCTATTTTATGATCTAAATTGAACTGTAAAAGAGATGGAGCTATATAGGTTGTATTGGTAGGAGCGGCTTTACGCTGCCCGTCCACGTCAAACTTTTTGTAGGACAGATAATCGGGCCAATTTTGTATATTTGTAACATTGTTTTGTATTTCTGACCGACTTTTTGTAGGACGTGTGCGTTGCACTATTACTATCAGTGTGTTCTATTTTTCTCCTACAAAAAATCGGTCACCGATATAGGACGTGGGTGGGCAGTCTTATGGAGATTTTGCGGGAAAAGTGTATGTCATCATAAACATAATTTTGTAAAAAACTTAGCTTGCAACTCAATTCTTCTACCGTAAAAATAATACCAAGTCGGTTAATTTATTCAGTCCGTATTTAAGGGATCTTGATGACTCAGATTGCAACTTGGCAGTTGGTGATAAGGAAAATGGTATTTTATAACTTATTTACCTATTATGAATTTACCGAAATTGAATTTAAAAATAGTTTTGAATTTAAGGAAGTATGTAGGTATTATGTATTTAGAATGGAGGCCGATCCCGATCCTAACATGTGTAGTTTGAAACAACCGGCCAAGTGCGAGTCGGAATTGCGCACAAAGGCTCCGTACCGTCCTTAGCAACTTTTAACTGTCTAACTATTTCGGCTTTTGACATACCTAAGAGAGCCTGGTGACAGACGGACACACAGACTACACGAACGGACAGCGGAGTCTTAGTAATAGGGTCCCGTTTTACCTTTTGGATACGGAACCCTAAAACAGGCTGGGCAGATTGACTTAATTACAATGAGTGTAATGTTGAAGAAATAAATAATGTTTGGAGGTAGGCGGAACAGAGAGTAAAGTCCAACATACATCCGTTGAAAAGGGAGGATCTTCCGGCCAGACAGGTGTTATAGTCTGGTGGGCAACTGCCCGATAGATGATTTTGAGCTGTTCTGTTGCGCGATACAAGATTAGTTCTTATGTGACGTCATAGATGTTGCTACAAATGCCTGCAATTCTACGTCTTATTTGCTAAAGTTAAATTAAAAAACCTTCAATATATTGACACAGATTGAGTTACACGATTCTGAATTGAGACGGTTTCGCATATTTACTTTTACCTGAAAACCCATAATTTGGCATTAAATTGAAAGCTAAAAACGTTGTGGTTGTTGGTAACATGTAGAGATATTTTTTTTTTTTAATATGGGAAATCATCCATTGACTTCTCCCGCTCTTGGGCGCATCGGGAGGGCACATCAGACTTTTACTGACTAAAACCCACTCGTTTGTTCCTTCTTTGGATTGCGTCCCAGGGCCCCAGGGGTTCATTTTCACTTAACCCCACTAGGCTTCGACCCTGCTGGGCCCCTACGGTTGCTGACATTTCCTTGAGGCACGCGTGGAACACTATGCGCCGTCGACGACTTAGGCTCGGTTCGGACGGTTACCAGATGACCGGACGGCGTGCTATCCATTGCTCGCTGTCCGCAAGCCTACGATGTTCGAGTTAATTTAAGCTGTGGTTGAGTTGTGTTGTTTTAGTTGAGTTGGTTATAATTGATTTATGTTTCTGTATTTTAAGCTATTGCATAGCTTCTATCGCGGGCCTTGAGCGTGGAGACCGAATCCAGAAATTCCGTAACGAAAATAACCTAACACCCCCCACTCATTTGTTTTTTGAGCGTGGTGACCGATAAGAAAACAAATGAGTGAACAATCAATCAAAATTCAGTGTGAAAGTGTAACTTCAATTAATATCAAAGAAAAAAAAACAAAAAAAAAAATACTGCATAAATAAAATAAATAAATAATTATAATTGCATAAGTTGATAAAAATGCTATGCAATAGCTTTACCGCGGCAGTCCCCGAGTGCCACACGTCTTTTTTTTTTTAAATTTTGATGCATAATATTGTTTATTCTATTATGTTCTTAATTCAAAACTGCCTCTATGTTTCCAACAGATACCAGACGCTGTGGGCACTCTATGCGAGACAGTCCACATAGCCCTAGTGTGTATGGGGAAGTGTACCCGACAAATCACGCCTATGCTCAAGTCCTTGATGCACCACCGGCAGAACCCCATACACTTCCATTTTGTGGTAGACAGCAGTTCTCATAGAACAGTCAATAAGCTGTTCGATACTTGGGATTTGCCTGATGGTGAGTTTTTTAAAAATGGAATAGAAAATTTAATCACTCATCCTTTAAACACACATCCTCACACAATAGTGTGTATCTTTCGCTCTCATACGGCCTGTTCACGGTAAGCGGGCGCCGGGCGCTATGAGCGGCGTCTCGAGGCGTCCTTCAAACATTTTCATACTTTTTTGTGTGTTGTTACCGCTCGCCCCGCGCTTAGCTACCGCTCACCGCCCCGCGCTTAGCTACCGCTCACCGCCCCGCGCTTAGCTACCGCTCACCGCCCCGCGCTTAGCTACCGCTCACCGCCCCGCGCTTAGCTACCGCTCACCGCCCCGCGCTTAGCTACCGCTCACCGCCCCGCGCTTAGCTACCGCTCACCGCCCCGCGCTTAGCTACCGCTCACCGCCCCGCGCTTAGCTACCGCTCGCCGCCCCGCGCTTAGCTACCGCTCGCCGCCCCGCGCTTAGCTACCGCTCACCGCCCCGCGCTTAGCTACCGCTCGCCGCCCCGCGCTTAGCTACCGCTCGCCGCCCCGCGCTTAGCTACCGCTCGCCGCCCCGCGCTTAGCTACCGCTCGCCGCCCCGCGCTTAGCTACCGCTCGCCGCCCCGCGCTTAGCTACCGCTCGCCGCCCCGCGCTTAGCTACCGCTCGCCGCCCCGCGCTTAGCTACCGCTCGCCGCCCCGCGCTTAGCTACCGCTCGCCGCCCCGCGCTTAGCTACCGCTCGCCGCCCCGCGCTTAGCTACCGCTCGCCGCCCCGCGCTTAGCTACCGCTCGCCGCCCCGCGCTTAGCTACCGCTCGCCGCCCCGCGCTTAGCTACCGCTCACAGCGGCAAGGTCGTGAAAGGGCCGATAGGCGTGTCCGACTCGCCGCTAACGGCTCCGCGACGAATGCGCCTAGTACCGATTACAAATAAAGTTCGTACTTAAGGAGGTATGAAAGCGAGTGATTTTCTGTAACAATTAAGGTAGAACTACATTGGGCACACGTAGGCTTCGTGCGCCGATCTGGGCGCGTCGGTCTCTATACATTTTATGGCAACTAGACTTGTACAGCTACATTAGATCCACATTACGCGACGCCACGTGACGCGATTTTACGTATAAATTAGGCGTGGCTCAGGGTGCGACGTCCTTGTTTTTGGCTTTTTCCAAAATGCCCAATGATATTACCAGTAAATTTCGCGCGGATTTATCCTTAGTATAACTGTTCGGCCCGACTAAAAGAGCGGGTGGGGGCCGGGCAATCCCCCAAATATAACTTTATTTGGGTATCCACAGTGGGCACGAGGGCGCGGGAAGTGGCGCGTGCTCGTACTCAACGCGGGACGCGCGCGGGAAATTCTCGCCATAGCTCGTTCATACAAGTGGCCACAGCGAGAGCGCAGACGGCGAGAGGAAACCCTTTTCCTGAACACGCATCGCTCCCCGAACCGCGCTGCTAGTGTGGCCAAGCAACGCGCGCGTTTCCGCACCCGTGCTGCCAGTATGGCCAAGCATCACTCGCGCGTTTCCGCACCCGCGCCGCTCCTCGCACCACGCTGCCAGTTTGGCCGAGCACTAAGAGTCCAATTTTAAACTTAACAATTGATCCATTATTTCCAGTAAAATACTCATGCTACAATGCAGAAGAGTATCTGACGCAAGTGCGCTGGATCCCCAACAGCCACTACTCAGGTATCTACGCGCTAGTCAAGCTGCTGTTTCCTGACATCCTGCCGGACACCTTGAGTCAGGCTATTGTGTTGGACTCGGATCTCACCTTCTTGTGTGATGTCGCTGAGCTGTGGGCCATGTTCAGGAACATGACTGATGATCAGGTCAGTTTCACATACATATTTCTTTTTATCTATACTAATATTATAAAGAGGTTTTTTTGTTTGTAGGAGGTAATGTCTAAAAAGTACAGTAGCCTGATTCACGTAAAATCAAACAAGCCAAATATCGTTGAATTTTTATAGTCGTTCGATCGAAATTCTATCCAAAAGCGGTATTCACGATCTATCGACTTATTTCCAGTTACATTAATAAGTATTCTACCAAGATAATGTAATGCAGATTTTTTTTTAAATCGACGAATTTCAAACAACTTTAAAATCGGTGTCGTTCAGACTCGATTGATGGATGTGAATACGGAAATGGTCTAAACGACTAAATCGCTACGATATCGTTACGGTTTTCATTACGTGAATCGGGCTACCGGTCCAATTGCTAAATTTTTTCACTAATAAAAAGTTGCTTTAATCCTGAGTGACATAGACTATATTTCATGTACGCGGGCGAAGCTGCGGGTAAAACCTAGTTATTAATATCACACTTTTGTTCTGCAAAGGGATAGGCAAGTAGTACACCCATATTTTATTCACCATTTGAGTTTAAAGCGTAAGCTAACGGACTTATTCTCCTCGCTTTGACCTATGATGAAAGAATGAAAGAAATTGATTTCATATTTGCACAAGACAAACAAGACCAAAAAATAAAATTTTTAACTAATCTTTAATGAGTATACTTGCAATAAAAATATAATATTATAATAACAAAAATTAAGAAGAAAAAAAGACTTGTGTAAGTCCAAAAACTTGTGTGAACGTAGGTTTCTCCATACAAACTTTAGACCCCCGTTTCATCAATTCATGAGGTGAATTTTAAAAATCCTTAGTACTCGCTTACGTCATAAAAGGAAACCTTGTGCAAAATTTCATGTTCCTTGTTCCAGTAGTTTCGGCTGCGCGTCGGTATGTCGGTCAGTCAGTTTTTACCATAGGTCTCAGAATAAAACAGATCTTTATATATTTTTTGAAAAACAACACCTCCCGACAGCAATTTGGATCTAATTTCAACAAAAAACATTATTTTCCTATTTTGTTTTTTGTATATTACTGCTGAATACATGTGCTATATAATATGCAAATAACTGTTTTACTTAAAGATATTAAAGAAAAAAATTGTTTATTTCAAATTTTAACTATAAGTCTTCAGATAATCACTAGACTTTTTACCATAGGTCTCAGACTATGGTAAAAAGTGGTTCTAATTGTGGTGTGTGATAGTTGAAAACAAGGTGTATCGATCCCTTAACGTTGGACCACTATTTACGCCACAGCCTGTATATAGAGGGTTATAAAGAGAAATGTAAAAGTATTTTTTATTTGTAATTAATAATCTCAATTACTAAATTTGACCAAAGAATAATAAATAAATAAAACAAACGGGGTGAGCTAAATAAAACCGTTTAAAAACCACTTTTACCATTGACACGATTTTAAAAATTGTATAATTTCGTAATAATTTTGTTTTGTGTTTCACAGCTGTAAAATAACTTATATTGTATCCACAGTTTATAGGCCTAGTCGAAAACGAAAGCAGTTGGTACCTGAACAATAAAGCGAAGCGCTGGCCGGCCCTCGGTCGGGGTTATAACACAGGAGTCATGCTCTTAGACCTGAAGAAAATCCGCACAACCACGGACTGGACCCGGCTATGGCACGACGCTGTCAACGATAACATAGGAAGCCTGAAACAGACCACGTTGGCCGACCAGGATGTGATAAACGCGATTATTAAGAGCCAGCCGCGCTATGTGTATAATATGAGCTGTCAGTACAATGTTCAGATGTCCACACAGACGTTAGCTAAGAACTGTTATGGGGAGGACCGGAATAATGTTAAGGTGTGTATATAATATGTGTAAGTTTTAAGGTAGAACTATGGTGGAATTTCGAGAAGCACTTCCGACGTCTGGCTCCCAAACTGATTCAGACTGGGGTTGTTCTCAAGCGACTCCTGCTCAACTTTGGGGATCCATACGCCTCCTGACGGAGCTTCTCCGCAGGTATCGTTCGGTCTATGGCCCTTTATGGAGCGCCGTCGCTGCGAAAACGACGGGCGGCCAAGCTGAACGCATGCCGGAGGGTCATGGCCATATGGTGCGGGGATACCGCACGGTTTCCCGCGAAGCGGCGAGTCTCCTTGCTTGCCTGCCACTTTTGATCTGGAGGCAACAGTCCTTGCACGCATGCACGATTTGCGCGTGGAGATGCAACGCCGGGGCGAAACTCCGCTGCCGAGACAAGTCACGGAATGGCGGACAGAGCTCCGGCGATGCTTCGTGGTGGAATGGCGACAGCGACTGTCCAATGCTGGCTCGGTACAACCCAGTGCTGCGCACGCCATTACTGTGGCGGTAAGTACCCTCTTTGAGGCTTGGCTGGAAAGACCTCACGATGGCTTCACATTCCGCATGTCGCAGTTTCTCACCGGACATGGTCAGTTCGGTAGGTTCCTTCATCGGATTCGTGCGGTAGAATCGTCCGGGTGTCACCACTGTGTGCCGAGCACTGCCGTATCCTCGATTTCCTACCCAAAAAAATAAACCCTTTCTATACTGTATCAATTAAGTAAATAAAAAGTTTGTATATTGCAGGTTATTCATTGGAACTCTCCTATGAAACATCACATCAATACTCGCGATGCGAGTTTCTTCCGCGACATACATCAGTCGTACGTCAACTTCGACGGCTACTTGCTGCGGGAGAAACTACACCGGTGCTCCTTTATGGAGCACTTTACTATGAAAGTAAGTTAAAACATCATCATCGTCACCATCATCATCATTATCATCACCATTTCTGCCGATATACGTCCACTGTTGGATATAGGCCTCCCCCAAGCGTCGCTACAACGAACGTTCCTGTGCGTCTCGCATCCATCGGTTTCCCGCAACCTACACCAGGTCATTGGTCCAAGTTAAAACACAATGCTTCAATATCACCATAATTATACTCTGTTCAAAATAACATTAGAAATTTACGAAAACTTTTTATTAATGTCCGTTTAACCGATTTTGACTTTTATTACGTTGGTGGCATGACAAATGGCGGCTGCAGTAAATAGTACGTGTTGTAACCACTTTTTACTTTTAATGCCATCCTTATGCCTACGAAATAGAAGTTAAAATCGGTTGAATAGACAGTAAAAAGATTTCTTTAAATTTCTATTCTTAACGCGAATACCTATACTCTATAGGTATTTGCACAGGTGTTTATTTTTATACAATATTTTATACTTAACACACTCGACTGCGTTGTGTATTTACACTATTTACATTAGAGATGAAACGTATATACTGGAACAGGTTTTTGGAATAGGTTGTGTGTGAATGTGGCTGGACGCGCAGGCTTATTCCGTGCACACCACATAAACGCGTCTCGAGTATTTAGGCGTATGGCGTCTGACACGTAAATACTTGATGGCCTACCTAGTCGATGAACACAATTAAGAGTAATAAACGTGTAGGAAATACTGTTTAAAAAAGAAAACAGCAAAAAAAAAAATACTTATACTAACTGACGTTTTCTTAAAGAAATTAATTTCGTACATGCGTAAATTACTACGAGTTTTAAAAAAAGGTACTTTATTTTTTAATTTTATCTTTAGAAATCGATAGTGTTTCATGTACCGGATTGACCCTCCACGAGATTAAAACGATCAAAATTTAACGGGGTATAATTTTCCCAAAAATATTTAAAAAAGATCACTAATTCGACACCACCGACACTAAGTACAACACAGGTCATGGTAGGTAATAGTGGGCATTAGGCGCCAGCACACAGTTGGTTGTGGGAGCAAAACAAGTCCTCAGTCCACCATACAACATAATACAGTACCATAACAATCTTATAACTTTGTGATTTTTCATGATACAGATATGAAATTTTGTATATAGATTTTTTACATAAAAATACTAGACACGTGTTTCGGGTTTCGCATATATTAAAACTAATGTTGTATAAACGAAAAAAAAAAAACAAAAAAGAAATAGTAAAAAAAAATGTTATATTTGTAGATGCGAACCCAGATGATTAGAAATAGTTATTGTAAATAAAACGAATTGAAACCATGCCTATACTAAGCATTCGCAAAACGTTTTCGTCATTACCTGTACAATAAAATCTGCAGGCTTACTCTCCAAATTAATTTCAATTTCAATCTAAAGTCAATCCGATTGCAATGTCAATTTTGACTTTACGTGATTTGGTACTCTTGAAAACAATATTGTCAACATACACGATTTCACTTAGTTCTCAAAATGGTCACGCAATTTTGAACCAATTTGGCGCTAGCATTGAATTCAAGGGTACGAAACGTCACAATCTCAATGTCGACCGATCGGAATTGAATTCAAGAGTAAGCCTGCTGTTCTATCAATTTACAGGTAAACCAGTCTGATCTATGCGTCAGCTTCCGCGCCGCCCAAAAAGTGAAGCTGAGGACACATCTATACTATATGGACTATAGTTACACGGACATGGACAGCTTCGACGTGACCCTCGCGCTGCAGCTCTCCATGGACCGCCTGCAGTTCCTCGAGAGACTGGTCAACTACTGGGAAGGTACCAGTTATAAAAACAACTTAATTAATGATTTGAAAAATCAAATCTGAACTATCTATGCAACTATCTAGCATCGACGCAGAGTTGCTAGCTTGTCGGTTTTCTACCGGTTGCATTTCGGGGAGTGTGCGTCGGAATTGCATAAGCTAATTCCGCCTAGCCCGTTCCATCATCGGACTACCAGACGTACGGCTATGCGCCACCGGTATATGGTGGATATCCCACCTACACGCACAAAACGTTTTGGGAACACATTCATTGTGCGTGCAGCTAGGGAGTGGAATTCCTTGCTGGAGTCTGTGTTTCCTCATAGCTACAACCCGGAATCTTTAAGTCGAGAGTGAATAGGTTTCTTCTAGGTAAGCGCGTTCCATCGTCTACCGCATCGTCGCTTTCCATCAGGTGCGATAGCGGTCAAGCGCGAACATATCAACAAAAAAAAAAATCTATAATATAAAAATGAATCGCTTAATGTGTTGCTAAGCTCAAATCTCGAGAACGGCTGAGCCGAATTGGCTAATTCTTTTTTTGTTGTGTTTGTTATTGTGAGGAGAAGGTGGTTAAGGAAAAAAAAAATAGTGTAGAGTAGAGTAGAGTTGCGTAGAGTAGGGTAGAGTTGGGTAGAGTAGGGTAGAGTGGGGTAGAGTAAGGTAGAGTTGGGTAGAGTAGGGTAGAGTGGGGTAGAGTGGGGTAGAGTAGGAGAAACTTCACGCGGGCAAAGCCACGGGGGTACAGCTAGTAATATTATAAAGAGGAAAGATTTTTTGTTTGTTACGTTTTAACTCAAAAACTACCAACCGATATTAAAAATTCTTTCATCAATACAAAGCTCCATCTCCACCGAGTCCTTCTTGCGTCATATTCCTCATGCTGAGGGTCGTGACCACCCTGCTTCATCACTTTAACACTGTCTCTGGCGGTGTGAAGTGTATTGTTTACCGTAGAGCCAAGAGCGGTGTGGATCTGTACAAAAAACTAGTCGCTAGCGAGTTCCTACTCGATACGTTTTGTACTTGATGACTCATACTACCGATTTTAGTTCTGCAAGTGACCGCTAGAGGCGCTGCAAATTTTGCCATACAAAAAGTTACGGCGTCGATATCGAGTAGCGACGAATACTATTGCTTTAAACTCATATTGGAGGTACTGGTCGGACCAACGTATTGGGCTGCGCCCGCGAGGCCTTTTCACATCCACTTTACCGGTCACAATGAGCCTTTTGACTGGTAAAGTGGACGGATGTTTTTAAAAAAAAATTGGGATCCCAAGCTAAATTGCGAACAATGTAACTCAAGGTATCATAATGTTGTCTATAAAAGCGCTGCGAGAACTATTGATGGTAGAGCAAAATAATGTACTACGGTTTTGCAGAACAAATCATTATCTATAAAAAGTGTCGCGACAACATATGTCTAACTATTATAATTATTGACTGGCCTGTTGGTCTAGTGCTTAGTGGCCCTGACTGCTATGCCGGAGGTCGTGGGTTCGATTCCCACACAGGACAAATGTTTGTGTGATGAGCACGATCATTTGTTCTGTGTCTGGGTGTAATTTATCTATAATATGTATGTATTTAGAAATATATAAGTATGTTTATCAGTTGTCTAGTACCCATAACACAAGCTCTGCTTAGCTTGGGACTAGACGGCGTTGTGTAATAGTTGTGGAATATAATATTATTAATTATGTCACAATAACTGATTGCTGACAAATTTTCTGACTTCTACCACAGTCTGTAATTTTTTTATGAAACAAAATATTAATAAGTAATTATTTTAATGACAGGTCCACTCAGTGTTGCCATATACTTATCAGACTGCGAAGTGACAAGACTGTGGAGTTTCATCGGCGACTGGTCCGACACTCTTAGAGATAGGAAGAATATTGGATATCATCTGGTGTTTAAACATGACAAGGTTAGATAAATATCATTTTGGAGTTCTTTGAGATTTTTTTCCTTTTATTGGATTCAGGGTAGTTCTAGTTCACCCTCTTAGTTTTAGTTAGGCGCTTATCACACTGCCACGCACCCCGCAGCGTAGTGCGTGAATGCGTGTCTTAACGTTGCTTGTAAGTATCACCGTTTGTATAGAAAACACGCACAGTCCAACACACTGAAACTGCATCCACGCGCGTTCATGCAGATCACGCACCTACATGCGGAGAAACACGCACTCACGCGCGTGGGTGCGGAGCGACACGCATGGTATGCCACACTGAGTCTCGTAGTACTGTGCGTGATTTTGTATGAAATGAGTGCGTGCCAGCGTGAATTTACAAAACGCACCTACGCGCGTGAGTGCGTAAAAAACTCGCAGATCTGCACTTCCGCAAGTACGTGCGTAGGTGCGTTTTCACGCGCTACGCTGCGTGGTGCGTGGCAGTGTGATAACCGCCTTACACTAACTAAATAACTACTTTGAGTGAAAGAGAAAATTCAATTGGTTATTCATGCTAAACTACTTAGTCTTTTTGTAACAGTATTCTTCAAGATGAATGTGTGTTGTTTAAATTTTACCATAATTTTCTTTAATAAAGTAAAGGCTGTGGCACGCCACGAGCATGGCAAAATTCTCGGTAGATGGCGCTAAACTCAAAATTTTTAGTTTATTTAGTTTTTAGTATAGCATTAGCATAGCTTAATCAGCCTTTTAATGTCCACACTGCTGGGACACAGGCCACCTCTCCAGAAGAGGGATTAAGCCGTAATCCACCACAGGCCCAGTAGGAGTTGGTTGTTTTAGTGTATAGCAGCATTATTAAGAGCATCCAACCCAAGATACATTTCAAGGCTAGATTGAATAGGCTCTTAATGGCATGCAATTGGACATAGATTTTCACTGTTTTTCATACAACCGCTCTTACATGATTATGACGTTATTATACATTTTGTTCTAGATGTTTTAGAAGCATATATCTTGTGGATATTATCTAGGTACTTAAATTTGTGTGAAACTAATCTAGAGAATACATCTGAACACTTGCGATTTTGCGTGAACTTTGACCATTCACAATGTACTCATAAATTACCTTGTACATTTGATCAATAATCTGAATTACGAAAATTTGGTTTTGCCCAGCAGGGTCGACGTCTAGTAGGGCTTTGGGTTGACTTCTGAAAAGGAAATCCAGGGTTTTGGAATACTAGGTAAAGATGTGGTATCCACATTGGTGTGGTTTTAGTCAGTAAACGTTTGAAACGCCCTCCTGCTTTTTTTTTTTTTTTTCGATGGGAAAAATCATCTTATGACAACCCCCGCTCTTGGGCGGAGCGGGAGATAGTGTCAGACTCTTACTGACTAAAAAACCCATCCCGTTCTTTCAAGCCTTCATACCGGGGCTCGAGCGCCCTTTCGGATAACCCTGGCCCCGGTAGGCTTCGACCCGGCTGGGCCCCTGCTGTTGCTGACAACTCCTTGAGGCGCGCGGGAACAACGCGCGCCGTCGACGACTTGGGCTTGGTCCGGACAGTTACCGGACGGCCGGACAGCGAGCTAACCATTGCTCACTGTCCGCAAGCCCGCGCCTACGGTGGCTGGAAATCTCCTGCTCCAGCCTAGAGCGTGAAGCGCCACTAAATTTCACTCGAAAAAACTTGGCCAAAAACTCTGTTTCATCTAATTAGATATTGTTTGCACCAGGTGCACTACCCAGTGAACTACCTTCGTAACGTGGCGCTAGAGAACGTGAACACGCCGTATGTGTTCCTCATGGACGTGGACTTCGTGCCCATGGCGGGCCTGTACGACCATCTGCGGAGCGCCATCCAGCTCGTCAACCCTTACCCGCAGAAGAAGGTAAGCCCTTGTTATTTACTAGTTGTTGCTGGCTTCGCCGTTGTTGACCGTTTTAACTCTACCAATTAAGTGGGTGAGGTTACGAGATCAATTTATGTCTAAAATTCGAAGGATTATTACAAACGTTTCCGAATTAATTTCAAAGATAATAAATCTTTTTTTTCTATTTATTGAATTCGGGGTAGATAATAAAACTGAATCACTTCAAAGCCAATTAAGTTACAGCAATAACTAAACTAATCACTAAACTTGAAATGACTGAAAACTAAAAAAAATACTAAAACAATTACACACAATAGCCGCTAAAAGAAATTCGACTAAATTGAAGTAAGCATAATTTATCGAAAATTGCGATTTGCGCAACTTTACTGCGCATGCCAAAGAAAACACGCGAACCATTTCATTTTATTCATAAATTTCCAAAGCCAGGCTTTTTCCAAAGGAGTACCTACTTACACACAGTTTCAAATTTTACTCACACAAACTTAGATTGTAATGTTTTTGTTTGTTTTTAGGATTTCGTACCTTAAAAGAAAAAAACCGGCCAAGAGCGTGTCGGGCCACGCTCAGTGTAGGGTTCCGTAGTTTCCCGTCCGTCACAATAAGTGTTCCCAATTATGAGTTTAAAAAAAGGCTAATTGTTACGTTAACATACTAAGTACGGAACTCTAATAAATACGGAACCCTAAGAACGGGCCCACAAAGGACGGTGATAACTAAAACAGTATGCAAGTAGTAGAAATTTCAGCGATTGTGCACTCATAAAATTACGAATATATTTAAGAAGCAACGATTTTTTACCACGATAGGTCATGAAAGTCATTACGCAACGCCATCTATCGAACCATTTATGAACTGGTTTTTACCTTAACATTTTGATAGATGGCGTTAAAAATGAATTTTCATTTTGTTCTAAATTGCCCTAGCATGTTCCTGATAGAAGTTTTACGTAGTTATAAGATAATACCGCCAATGCCAAGGAGAGACCAACCGAACAATTCGATAATACCCGACCTCAACTCAGGAAAAATGCTAACAGCGCGAACGCGAAATAGCCCAGCGCCATCTCTCGGGGAATTTATTAATTGGGTTATTAATTAATACATAGGTACCAGAAGAAATTTTCGGTGGTAATTTTGGATTGCGAGAACCGATTTTAATAATTCTTTTTTTGTTTGAAAGAAGATACGTTCAGGATAATAAAATATGTAAACGAAGTTAAAAAAAAACTTGCATATACGATTATACTACAAACTTAGTCCAGAAATTATTTTGTAGAACCTTTTTGTCTTTTTTGTACAAAAACTGTTCTTTCCATCAAGTTCAAAATGATTTTCCTAGAAAGTCCTTATAAAGTTCTACTTGTCAGATTTTTTTCATATTTTCTAAACTTATGGTTCAAAAGTTAAAGGGGGGACACACATTGTTTTTACTTTTGGAGCGATTATTTCCGAAATCATTGACATTATCAAAAAATGATTTTAGTAAACCCCTATTCATTTTTAAATACCTACCTATCCAACGATATATCACACGTTAGGGTTGAAATAAAAAAAAAAAAATCACTTCCCACTTTACGTATAGGAGGGCTACCCTAATAAAACATTTTTTTCCAATTTTTATTTTACCACTTTGTCGGCGTGATTGATATACATATTGGTACGAAATTTCAGCTTTCTAGTGCTAACGATCACAGAGATTAAGCGAGGACGGACAGACGGACAGACAGACGGACAGACAGACATGGCGAAACTATAAGGGTTCCTAGTTGACTACGGAACCCTAAAAACGGAACCCTTATAGGATCACTTCGTTGTCCGTCCGTCCGTCCATCTGTCTGTCAAGATCCTTTATCTCGAAAACGCGTGGAGGTATCGAGTTGAACTTAAAACCATATACTCAAGTCTGCGGTCCCTTCAATCTGTGAAAAAATCAAACTTCTAAGTTAACGAATAAAAAGATACGGCCGTTTATGTGGCCAGGCGTTTGCGCGGGTTTCGACGTGCAAACGCCTGGCTACAAGTTTATACCGTTTGAACTTACGTTGACGTCGCGGGTGGATCGCGCGCTCTGCCGCTAGTTCGACGTGAACACACACAAACATTTCAAGCGTTTGTTATAGACACGAGCTAGCCGCGCACGCTACTCGCTAGCATGCCCGCTACTTAGACTGCACGTGCGTTTCGTACGTGGACACTTGGATATGACGCCCGCCATATGTTTGATATTTCGTGATCGCGCTTCAACGTGAACGAGTAGTCAGTGCGCGAGTCCGACTCGCGTTTGCCCTTTTTGTTTTTTGGATTTAGGTAAGGTATAGATAGAAGATAAAGCTAGTTACAAAAGTCAACATGTCAATCGAGAAAGTGACACACTAGTGTTTATCTCTTTTTTTTGTGTTAGAGTGATTTCGGAGAGATTGCGCTTAGAGCGGCAACATTGCATAATAGATTTAAGTATTTATTTATTTATTAGAACTTTATGCAACGCACAGGTACAAAGGCGGACTTAATGCCTTAGGCATTCTCTACCAGTCAACCTAGGGTGGTGAAGAGAAAACATGGCAGGTGCACAAAAAAAAAACAACAACAAAATATGGATCATTAAGAAAAATAAGGGAACAAATGTATATATATAAATAAAATAGACATACATAGGTATATATTTAATGTAATATATACTTACATATATATTTATATAAAGTAGAAGAAGGGGGGTTTTGAAACGACTCCGCTATTTGTTCTGAAAGTAATGCCGCAACTTTCGCTTAAATGCATACTGACTGGTGGCCATCCTGATGTCGAGAGGAAGCGCATTCCACAGAAGTATGGACTGTATATGAAAGGAAGAATGAACAAAATCAAAAGTATGAGAGGGACAGAGCAGTAGGAGATTGTTAGAAGAACGAAGATTCTTAGAATGGGAAGAACATAAAAATTGAAAATGAGATATAAGATAAGAAGGAGGGGTAGGAGAGTTGAGCAGAGAGAAGAGTGTAGTCAGTGCGCGCAAACTTCTTCTCTGGCGAATGGGCATCCATTTGAGTTCCGATCTGTAACTCGAAACATGGTCATATTTTCGCAAGTTAAATATGAATCGGATGCAGTTGTTGAGGAGCCTGTCAAGTTTGTCTAACAACTCCGCATTCAGGTCAAAGTAGCACACGTCACCATAGTCGATTACAGGGAAAATTAAAGTTTGCACAAGCATAGTCTTCGTCTTCGCAGGCAAAAAGTTCCTCAGACGATACAGACACCGCAAAGTCCCGTTGACTCTTTGGCAGACACTGGAAACCTGACTTTGCCAGCCAAGAGTCGAGTCGAGATGCAAACCGAGATCCTTAACGCTAGGACTAATGGGGATGAAGGCACCATTAAAAATAATAGGAGGAAGAGAGTTAACCATCACTTTACCCATCATGCGCGAGCTTCTAATAATAATGGCCTGACACTTTGAGGGGTTTACAGACACCCCAAATCTTTCAGACCAGTCTTTGATAGCGTCCAAATCTCGGTTTACATCCTCTATAGCGTCTGACAAACCCTCTACCCGCGCAGCTGTATATAACTGAAGATCATCGGCGTAAAGGTGATACGAACACCGAAGACAGTGAGTTATAAAATTAATGAAGATGGAGAAATAGATAGATATCGATATAGATGGATAGATATCATAAGTATCGTACTTTATGAATGAATTTTAATTCGCATTGAACACGGAACGCCAACGGTAGGCGCGTGAAGTTTAGAGTTTCGGTTTTTATTTAATTGAACTTTTTTGTTGTGTTCTATGATTTAGATGTTAGGTGTCATCTATTTTTATATAAAAGCTAGGCTTATTTACTTTTATTGCTCGTATATAGGGACGTGCGAGCAATACTGAGGAATATGCACGATCGAGCCGCTGCCGAGCTTTTGGCCTAAAAATAAGGGTGCGTTTCTACTGAAGCGGAACTGGGTGGAGTGGAGTGGAGAAGAACAGTGAAATGTGGCGATATTTCCATTGAAGCGGAGCGGGGCGAAGTGGAGTTGACCTACCCTCCGCTTGGCCGATGCTGTCCTGTCTGTCAAGCTCAGGGCTGCGCGTTCATATGTGGAGATTTCTAGCAGTGCGATTGGCCAATTCTTGTTCTGTTTCTCCGCTCCGGCCAGTTCTGCGTCAGTGGAAACGCAGCCTAAATACGCTTCTGCTTGCTAAACAGCAGAGATCGATAGCGGACGACCAGTTGGCCACCTTTGCTGTATAGAAATGGGATCGACCATATCGGTGTAAAGTTTTTGATCACCTTTTTTTTGGTTCTTTAAGCAATTATTTGTTCTGCAGTGCCTAGTAGTAGCAGCGTTCGAGACAACCCGCTACCGCACGTCCGTCCCGCGCAGCAAAGATGCGCTACTAGCGCGACTAGCGAGCTCAGCACGAGGACATACAGGCGACGTGCAACCCTTCCGCGCGCGCGAGTGGCCCCGCGGACACCGCGCCACCAACTACTCGCGCTGGGCCAACGCCGCCGCGCCCTACGAGGTACTGTAACAACTAGCTCAGCACGAGGACGTACAGGCGACGTGCAACAAGCACGCACCTTTATCAAAACCTTAACTTACTTTTAGAAGACACGCAAGCTTCTATTAATCCGTGAACTCGATTTGGTTCGATAAGATCTCATAAGACGGCGAAAGATTGCGAGATTTGGCAGCATTTTTTAACTGTTTTTATACTCATATTATTCTAATTATATTCTCACACTATTACTCAGATTATAATACTCATACTTGATAAGTCAGAGGCTTTCCTATTCAAGTACCCTTCAAGCTATTTTGATATTACAATTTTAACAGAAAATCTCTAATTTCAGGTTGAATGGCAGTCGGACTACGAGCCGTATCTAGTTGTTCACAGATCTGTGCCCAAATACGATACTAGGTTCTCTGGATTTGGTTGGAACAAGGTAAATCTTTTTATGTTTATAGTCACTTGAAAGTCAATTTAAAAAATCTTCAACCTTGAATTGGTTGCGATAGATTAAAAATTTGAAATCGTAAAGAAATATTTAATCAAGTAAACCTATTTTATGTAAAATTGATCCTTGGGTCTAAGGGCGGAATTAGACGATTCATTTGCGTCTTTCACGCCGATTGAATTTATAAATGAATTGATCCAACAATGTTCAAATTCATTAGTGAGTTGGTGCAACAATGTTTGGTTATGGTATTCTGCATCACTCATTTCGAGATTTCGGCTATTTTGTCTCGAGCCCTGGAGCAGACACAGATCGCCCGTCACGGCAAAATAGTATTTAAATGGAATGATCAAAATATACTGATAAAATTACAGTAGTCATTACAATGGACAACTGTCGGTTTTCTATCGTTTACATTTCGGGGGGTGTGCATTGGAATTGCACAATGTAATTACGCCAAGTCCGTTTCATGGTCTGACCACAACACGTACGGCGTTGCGCCACCGGTACATGGTGGATATCAAACCCATACGTACAAAGCGTTTTGGGAACACATTCATTATGCGTACAGCTAAGGAGCGGAATTACCTATAGATTTTTAGGTCAAGAGTGAATAGGTTGCTTAAAGGCAAGCGTGTTCCATCGTTGGCCACATCATCGCTTACCATCAGCTGAGATAGTGTTCCAACGCGAACCTCCTTCAATCCTTAATTAAAAATATATATGTATATAGAAAAATCATTTTCATGAAAACAGCAATCTTTTCTTGGCATATGTGGTCTTCTTTTCACATGACGTTGTTCAACTTTCTTAACTGGTATAACAGGTATCTCATAGCGTAGAACTACGAGCCCAGGGCTACCGCTGCGTGGTGCTGCCGGGCGCGTTCGTGCTGCACACTCCGCACGCGCCCTCGCAGGACATCACCGCCTTCCGCGCCGACCCACATTATCGCATGTGAGTTCTACGAGGACCTTATTATCAGGGACTTACAAACACCTTCATAAAGGTTACAGAATTATAAGTGTTACATGTTGAATGTGTAACAGAATCAAATATGTAACACTTATTTATGTGTTTTCAATGTGTTAACCCAAAACACTTACAAAAGTGTAACCCTAACATATCTGTAACAGATATAAAAGTGTTAACAATGTTAATAAGTGTAACAGGTAAACGCAGCGTTGCCAAAGTTACAATTTACTAAAACTATACTAAAACTGATTATTTCAGTTACACATATTAACACTTATTAACACATATAAACAGGTTACAGTTTGATTCGGTAGAACTCCCTAACACATATAAAAGGTTACAGTTTGATTTGGTAACATTATTGTATCTGTTACATTTAAAAGTGTTTTTCTGTTAAAACTGTTTTAGAAAACAGTGTTAAAACACATTATTAAGGTTACAGTTTGAGTCCCTGCTTATTATTTTACTTTATTTATTACAAGCTTTTATTTAGTTTCACCTGTCCCGTTGTGTGTCTGTCATCAAATCTTGCAAATTAAATTTGACCCACTTCCCGGTTACCGATTGACCTGAAATTTTGCATGCATGTGTAAATCAGATGACAATGCAAAATCATTATGACATGGAGCTGATCTGATGATGCAACTGGAAGGCTATAGGAACTTGGTAGTTAAACGACACAATCCCATCGAGTTTAGGCTCGTATGATTCGTCTTGACGAGCATTAATTATTATAGGTTTACCGAGCTATAAAAGCTTGCTATGAAAAAAAAATTATCTTGTTTACATTGCTGCTCACATAATTTCGTGCGTCACTTCATCACAGAGGTCCCGGAGTGTCATTTTTCAGTAGTAACAGGTAGTCAGACAACAGAAAATCTGAACATCAGTCTATCCAAGGAGTAAATACATAGTCACTGGGCCATCCATGTCACTAAGGGGTTGTTTTGCACTTGCACACAGTTTTTTTGCTGGTGTCTCATGCCCTCTATGACCTGCCGTGGCCTGTGTTGTACTTAGTGTCGGTGGTGTCCAATTTGTGACTCTTTTAAATATTTTTGGGTAAAAAATATAACATTGTGTAAAAATCCATTTAGTTACTGATCCTGAACAAACTATATTCAGATTTCGCTTAAACTAAAAATAAATAAAAAGCATTGCAACGAGAATATAAGTATAGCAATATACACCGCTAAATTTTAATCGTTTTAATCCCGTGGAGGGTCGATCCGGTACATGAAACACTATCGATTTGTAAAGATAAAATAAAAAAATAAAGTACCTTTTTTTCAAAATTCGTATTAATTTACGCATGTACGAAATTAATTTCTTTAAAAAAACGTCAATTGAGCGAGTTTAATGACCTGTAGGTACTTTGTACGCAAAGCCGACTATTAACTACAGGTCATTGAACTCGCTCAGCTAACGCTTTGTAAAAGAAATTAATTTCGTACATGCTTAAATTAATAGGAGTTTTGAAAAAAAGGTACTTATATTTTTATTTTTTTTTACAAATCGATAGTGTTTCATGTACCGGATCGATCCTCCACGGGATTAAAACGATTAAAATTTAACGGTGTATACTTACAAGCTGTCTTTTGTCTGTTACTGTTTTAAAACACTAATAATCACACATTCTCTGTATCCCAATTCCAGCTGCCTAGCGTTACTGAAGCAGGAATTCATGGAGGATCTCAAGAGGAAGTATAACGTAACATTCGAAGAGCCATCTAAGCCGGACCCGGTGTACCTGGCACAAGCTAAGAGCATTATGTTCAACCAGGCCGGCGACCAAGAGGTAAACTGACTGTTGTGAACTATTTTATACCAGTAGTCTTTATTGAATATTGAAGGTAGTCATACAAAAGTGACGTCACCGTCAAGTCGAAAGATGTATATTTGAATTCACAATTGGATAATTAACTCTATTTTTTTTTTTCGTATCAATAACGCAACTTCGTCTAAATCGAAAGCGGTAAGGCCTACTGCCCACGGACGCGTCGCTTCATAGACGCGTTTACGTCATGAAATGAAACTCAGTCGATGAAGCGGCGTTTTACCGTCGTGTCGTTGCCGCTTAGTCGACAGGGTTTCATAGTTTTGTATGTGAGCTGTGAGCAGGCTTATACTAAGCGTATCATGACGGATACGCGTATATGAAGCTGCGCGTCCGTAGACAATATACCTGTTTTTAAAATCCGATTAATATTGAGTAATTCAGAAATCTGGTAGAAGGGGAAGCTGTCAAGTAACTGAATAAGCATGCGCATACTGAAATGTGATGTCACCGCCATTAGTTTACGTGTTCGGAATTGAAAATTGAGTTAACTGCCCAATTCTACTTCTGAGTAGCAGAAATACCAGAAAATTTCTGTCTGTGCGAATGAATGATACTTGATTTCATCCTGTAATGCCCCAAATGCAAGTTTTAACACCTCTGTTATGGTACGTCTCAATCTGGCGAATGCGTCGCTCGCTCACCGTTCACTCACCGCTTGCGAACTGCGCATGCATTTCATGTTCGCAGTCGGCGCGCGGCGCAGAGGCCGGGAACGAACGAGCCAAGCGCGACAGGCGAGCGCGCCGCAAGCGGTGAGCGGCCGGCGCAATTGCCAGGTCTAGATACACCATTAAATCAACTGATGATTAATTAATTTATTAAGTAGTGATTATCCGAGGACAATACGGAATTAGATAAGATATCTGAAACATGGAGGGTTTACTGTATGGCTTTGTTTCAAGATCCAAACTCACATGAGTTTCCATCAACAGAACCAGGGAACGATCTAGAACCAGACATTCTTAAAGAAGAGGTACGTGCTGCTATCAAACACCTGAAAACTGGTAAAGCTACTGGTATAGATGTTATCCCGATAGAAGTAATTAAAGCTGCGGGAGATCGTGGTGTCCAAATGTTTCATACCATATGTAATAAAATCTGGCAGACTGGTACATGGCCAAGAGAATGGGTCCATACAGTTTTCATTCCCCTTCATAAAAAAGGTTCCACAAAAGTGTGCAGTAATTATAGACTCATTGCTTTAATATCTCATGCAAGTAAAATACTGCTTCACATTCTGAATGAGCGCCTCAAGACCTTCCTCTCGAAAGAGATAGCCCCTGAGCAGGCAGGTTTTGTAAAAGGAAAAGGCACCCGCGAGCAAATTTTTACTGTGCGCCAGATCATAGAGAAAGCTCGAGAGTTCAACAAGCCTACGTACATTTGCTTTGTTGATTTCTCGAAGGCGTTCGACTCGGTGAAGTGGCCAGTCTTATGGAAATCTTTGCTGGATATGGGCACTCCGATACATCTGGTTCACTTGCTCAGGCGTCTATACGAGAGCGGATCAGCATCAGTCAGAACAGATGATACACTTTCGAATCATTTCCATCCTAGTGCAGGAGTTCGCCAAGGTTGCATAGTTTCACCTCTACTGTTCAACATCTATACAGAGATGATAATGAGAATTGCCTTGGAAGATTGGACAGATGGGGTCGTAATTGGCGGTAGAAGGATCTCCAACTTGCGTTATGCGGATGACACGACCTTATTCGCAACTAGTGCTCAACATATGGAAGTTCTGCTGCATAAGATAGAAGCTACAAGCCGATAATTTGGATTAAAAATAAATCGCGCAAAAACCAAAGTGATGGTTGTCGACCGTGCAAATAACAACTTACCCGGGATCACACACTTAGGGAATTGCGAGGTCGTCCAATCATATATTTACTTTGGGGCGTTGATATCCAACGAAGGCGGGTGTATAGATGAAATCAAGCGGCGCATGGCGATCACTAGGTCTGCTATGGATAAAATGAAAAAGATCTGGGGTAATAGGAACATTACCAAGACCACGAAAACCAGGCTCGTTTATTGTCTAATATTCCCCATTTTCCTCTATGCATCGGAGACATGGACTCTTCGTGAATCCGAGAAGAAGAAAGTTGACGCGTTAGAGATGTGGTGCTGGAGACGGATGCTAGGAGTATCGTGGACAGAGTTTCGTAAGAATGATTCCATATTAAAAGAACTCGGCGTCAGACAGCGCTTGTCATCCGCAGTGCAGTCGCGCATTTTGACCTTCTTCGGCCATGTATCACGTCGTAGTAATGACTCCATAGAGCGTCTTGTAGTGCAGGGCAAAGTTGAGGGCACCGGGCCACGTGGTAGATCACCAATGAGATGGACAGACCAGATCAAGGCCGCAACTAAGTGCTCGGTTTATGAATGTACCCAGAAAGCTGCAGTCCGCGATGAATGGCGCCGCATTACAAGGATGATCACTTATCATGATTCACAGTGATGATCACGACCACTCTGGCAAGAGTGTACCGACTCAGAAGAAAGAATCCGAGGACAAGAACAAGGCCTAAAAATATTGCCTTGGATATGAACATCCAAAAAGAGCACAAACAGGGCTGATTTGACTGCTAAGCTAATAAGGTCTTTATAATTATTGAAATAAGTCAAAAATCTATGAAAATGTATCAAAATCTAGTACCCATGCCATAGGTATTGCCAGATTCGAAGAAATTATTAAGGTTTTAATTATTTATAATGTTGTCAATCCATTTATTATTAACTATTTTTTGCCAGCGGCTTTGCCTGCGTGATAATAGAAAATATAGGCCTATGTTGCTCAGTGATAAAGTAGATTTTGATTTAGAATTTTCAAGATTCTACTGGTGAAAGAATTTTGAAAATTGGCCAAGTAGTTTTTGAATTAAATCGTGACATACAAACGAACAAATAAAAAATCAAATATTTCCTCTTTATCATTTTAGTTTAGATGAGTAACATACATACATGTAATTAATTACTTTATGAATATCGTTTTATATTTTTATTGTATGAAACCAGTTAGTTGTAAAAAAATTTTTTTTTTGGTTTAATATACCAGTGTAATGTAGGGTTGCCACCTATTTTTGAGTGAAATGCAGTGTTTTCGTGAAACATTTGTTGTTTATATATAGTATTTTTGGAAAATTTAGAAAAATAAATAGGAGAATTTGTGTAAAGGAAATCCGAGGTCCTATTCCGTAAAGGGCAACTATAGAAACAGTCAGTCAAAAGTCTGACACGCCCTCCTGCTCCATCTAGGATCGGGAGAAGTAATTTTCTATGTCCCAAAAAAACCATAATTTTTTAGTGCTTCTTTATTAGACTTTTGGAGATTAACTAATGTGGACAATGTCTGTAGTGATTTTGCAGCTTTGAAAAGAATAAACGCCTGAACGAGCGGAGAGAGTTTTAGCATGTTTACATTTTTGGAAGTTTCTTACAAAAGAAGGAGGCAAGTTGTGGTTGAGTCAATAACACGCAGAAATATTTGAGTAATATGTGATAGTGTAGGATGTGCTCTAAACTGTCGTTTACTTTTATCGATGAAAATATAGTATTTTGCATACTATATTATTTGTTTATGATATAAAGTGCAATAACTAAAATATAGTTCGTACTATATTATTATAGTATAGGTGGCAACCCTAGTATTATTCAATTTAAAATAGCCGCTTTTGGAATTTTTTATGAAAATAATAGTTTATTTCATGAATCCAGTGAATTTATCTCGTTTTTACATTCCTTATATTTGGTACTTTGTGTATTATTATTTATACAGTGTCGAAAGTCTATGTATACGTAAAGATAAATAAAAATTTCAAAAATGTGCCACTCTCTTCCTAAAACGTATAAATATACAGATTTAAGATCTTCTACTGATCTCATAATGTACGAATTTATCGGAATAGATAAATTAAAAATCACTAGTAGCATTTGCAAAATTATCATTCCAAAAAATAAAAATATATAATTAATAAAAAAGATTGCCGAAACTTGCGGTTTTTCTCTGAGTGCAATCCAATGCAAGATTCGAAACCACATCATAGGTAGTTAACGTTTGCACTTTTTATAAAGTTAAGACTTGAAGATATGGAGAAGTTTGTATGTTGTACAGATAAAGAAATCATTATCATAAATAATAACTAGCACAATTATGTAATATTATAATTTAAGAACAAGTTAAATATATTTTACCGTGATTTTGTATTGTGAATTTTGACCCGAATGCAAAGAAGGGTTTATATTTTTCAATTAAATATTTTGATAAAGTCGACACTGCCCGGTTGATAAATTTATTATTATAGTGTATTATTTTCAAATGGCAGCATCGGCCGGGTTATATATTAAGTATAGAAGTGCATGCTGTTGTTTTATCAAGAAGTAATATTGTTGTATCATAGAAACAAAATATGTGTAGTTATAATGATTTTAAAATTCCTGTTATTTTGTTTGTTCCTTGCAAAACCAAAGAGATGTGAATGATTATATTGAAATCAAGCTTTGCACTCAATATTTTACATCCTTCTCTCCTACTTCTGAATTAAGAATTTGAAGTTGAGTGTTTGTTAAACTCTAGCCTGTAACCCTATCAAACTTAGATATTAATGTAGGGTTTGACACATTTCTGACTACAAATTCTAAATTCAGGCATCTACTCTAAACTAACATGATGAAAATAGTTGTTGTACAGGAATATGTTGTAAGTAGATTTTTATTTTAAAAGTCATTATACAATATGGGTGAGGAACAAGAAATTTTATTAGTTTTTCTATAGGTAGTACATTTTTTTATCTAGCCGTATTTTAATTTGTGAATTTAAGCAAAATATTTAAGTAAATTTACAAAACGCTTTCACGTTATATGATTATTTTTTCATGATCAAGTTTACCTATATTTAATTTATATTGTTTTTATCGCCAAAGAATGTATTATTTTTGAGTATTTTAAATTAAGTTATTTAAAGTAGATGTGGAACTAGGCGGGTCATATCTAACGTTTATCGCAACAAAATTGACCACAGACTGAATCCCGAACAATGAATGGGAAACGCGATGGGTCAAGGAGATGGTGACGAGTTGGACTCAAAGGATTGACCAAATGTAGCTAATATACTCTATTCGGAATATGATTACACATTTAAACAAACCGTTTTTACTGTCCGTTCGACCGATTTTGACGTCTATTCCGTAGACATAAGAATGGTATTAGAAGCAAAAAATGGTTACAATACTATTTACTGCAGCCGCCATTTATCATGCAATATAAGTCAAAATGGTTTGAAAGGACAATAAAAAAGGTTTGTTTATATGTCAAATCATATTGCGAATAAAGTATAGGGACATAGGAAACTGGAAGAATGGCAGGGAGGCATGTGCCCTGCAGTGAGACACAACAGACTCCTAATGATAAATTAACGATATTTCACAACATCGTACAGCCAAGGTGACATTGGCAAATTAATGTATTAAGAGTTAAATATTTTTACGTAATATTTGAATATTGCAATAAAAAAATTATACAAAGAATTGAGTTTTATTTATTAAGATCTTAGGTACTTATGAAATAACAAGGATAGTGGATGTAAATGCCGAAAAAAATGGTTTCAGATTAAATAAAACAGGTCGTGCTCAATAACTTTCAATGCCAACCATCTTAGACTCCGCATTGGTAAATAAATTGTTGCTATTAGGATTCTCTTTAGTCGTCAATAGCCAAAGCAATACGATAATCTGGAAATCCATGTCCTGTATATCTTTCTTCAGATTAGTGACCGCCTTCTTAGCTGTCAATAATGGAGAATTATCATTCATTGAGGACCCTTTAGATTCCGTTCTCTGCTTTATATTTTCTACTTTCGATGTTAGTTCGTTCAATACTTCTTGTCTCTCTGTTACTCCTACACTAACATCTTTGTACTCATTCGTGACTTTGCTTAATTCGTCGAGCAAAGAGCCGTATTCTCGAACCAACGGCTCGAACTGTTCGTTCAGAATGTTCTCTCTTGCTGAAATCTTGTCCATGACAGAACTAATATTGCTATGTAGCTTATTTAGTTGGGAACCTGTCGTTTTATATCTTTCGAACAGTTCGTCTCGATACGTCCTCATTTGAGAATGTCTTGCTCTCCAGTCACGCCCGTCAGCTGAGATTTTCAACCTCAAGGCTGGCGCTACTCGTTCCAACTCCAACTTCCACGCTTCCCAATCGTGGACCTTTTTAACTAGGTTAGGTTCTTTCTCTTCTAGATCAAACTCTTCTTCGGACTCTCCTGAATATATTGCCATTTCTTCTTCAACTTTGTCGAGTAATATTTCAGTTTCGTCTTCAACTTGGTCTATGTCATCTGCAGCTTCTTCAGGCTCTGGGATGTCCACCACTGGCTGCTGCCATTCAAACTGTTCTGTCTTTAAAGCTTCGTCTGCTAAAACGTTTAATATGTAGCAAACTTGTTCGCCGTAACCCTGCTTGAGTTTGTGAGAAGAGAAATCGACCGCGACCTCTTTTTCTCTCAATATATCGAGGATAGTAGCAATGATAGTGTTCGGATCATCTTCCTCGTTGGGTTGTTCGAATTCTTTCCCAGTTTTTCTAATAAGCCAAGCGGCAGTAGATGCGAAAACGTAGAATTGCTCACCAGGGTTTGTGCCAGTGATGAAGTAGTACCTGCTCATCGGTTTCATTTTTATTTGCGAACGTAACTCGGTGTCCACCTTTAGCAGGCGTAGTTTGTCCATCAATTTCAGATCCATTCTTATTCTAATATTTTAAACAATCTTAAAAAACTCGTAAATTATGATGACATTTACGGTGTCGATGAGACATGTTTTTGTTAGCCATGCGTAACCATAGCAACCACATAGCAATTTAGTCCCATTGCCAAGCATAAAAAATTGAAATGGAAACAAAGAGGTTTTACGACCTTGTAGAGTGGATGATTTTTTTTTTCATTTCGATTGTCATAGGACTGCGTCGATGATGTTAGCTTTCCCCTACCACGAAAAATAAAACAAAGCTTAGTCTAGTTATTTTTTTATTGAATAAAATTACAGAACAAAATACAAATAAGTGTACACTTAGGTGAATAAAAAAAGTTTTAAATGGCACTAATAAAAAGACAAAAACAATGTATTTGTATGTATTGTTGTCATGTTACACAAAAACAGCACTTAAACTTAATAGGTATAATGAAGTAAAATTAAATCTAAAGTTATTTCAATGGTGGGATTAATCATGAATTCCAAATATTAGGTTTTAAAAATGTATGTTATTGTAAGTTATTTCAATCTTTAATAGCTTAGGGTAAAAGGCTTATTCTTAAACCTCATCGTTCCTATAAAAGTCTATGCTTTGATTTGATCGTTATATTTAACTATAAGTATCTACTCTAGTTAAAAAAAAGGTAAACAATATTTGTACATAAAATATAGTTACTATTTTGTATTCAATATAAAACTTACAAATGCACGCTACGTAAAAGTAATTTTAACCTAACTTGTATAAGAATTTCATAAACCATTTCCCAAAATGGCAGTACTTTGAAAAATAATTTATTCTTTTTTTAGTTTAGAAAACCATAGCGCGGTAACATTCCGTTTTAATTTCAAATCTCGAACCTTCTTTTCTTTAGCCTATTTCCAATTTGAACATAGGTCTTTTGGCACTGTAAATACTTTCCTGTCACCGCCGCCATGTTGGATTGTCTTAACCTAATTGATTTCTGTTTCCCCAGCATACGGTCTAGCTTGTGACCTGCCCTGCTGCTGATCATAAGGTGTACCATACGGGTATTGGTCTGGAGAATCCGCTACCTTCACTGGCTCCGTAGGTTCAGGAGTGTCTTCTGTCGTGTCCTTCTTGTAAGGTATACTCTCATCGTCAGAGTTGACTCTGAAAGACTCTTCTGGGTCCAATGGTCTGCAAGAATTGAATGGTGTTATAAAAAACAACCCTTCTTGACAGTCAGGTAATAGGAACTAAATATTACAAAGTACTGCCAAAGTCTGTATTATTCCCACAGCTGGGCACTGGCTTTTGTACTGTGAAAGGTAGCAGGGCACGCATGGGTGCCAGCACCAGCCAAATGGTGTCATGAAACCCAGAGGTTTTCATTTGGTTTGGTTCTCACGATGCCTTCAAAGCCTTAAAATCAGACGTGATGGAGTAAATCGGATGATTTGCTTTGAAATTTATATTCTATCTATCTTAAACTGTCCCATTAATGGAGGGATCCATTCTCTTATTATTCCAGGCCTTCTCACCAATGCCTAAGAAAGTGGAAATCGCTTTGAAATATCAAATCTAAAACCTACAACTTATAATATGTATAACACTACAGAGCCTTTATCACCCAGTCTCACTGAATCTAGTTCCGTTTTCACTAGGCCTCGTATCTTGAGTTTTCTATTCGGGATTATTTTAACTCAGGTCTACAGTGCCCTAGCTTATTCGGCCTTATAATGTTCCCACTGCTGAGACTCAAGCCTCCTCCCTAGGAGAGGGAATGGGCCGTAATCCACCACGCGGGCCCAGTGCGGGTTGGTGGACATGCCGGTTTCCTGACGATGTTTTCCTTCACCGTTTTGAGAGCAGTGGTGATGAAATAAATTACACAAAGTAATGCGCGTGGCTGGGTTTGAACCGGCGTTCTACAACTCGTAAGTCGGGGCCGTTTATCACTCGGCCACCATTACCCACTCAGCCACCACTGCTCTATCACTTACTTAATAGTCAAGAAGTCATTCTCTTCCTTCTCCTCGGCCTTCCTGCGCAGCAGTAGCCTCCAGGCGATGCAGATGAGCACGATGACGATGGGCACCATCACGGCACTGATGATGCCCCACGTCGCGCCCAGGGTTCTCGAGGAGTACTCCTGTTTGCCTGTAGTTTGGAGGAATTTGTCAGTTTTTAGAGAGTAGATAAAACAAACCTTCCTTTATGAGTATAAAATATAAAAGGCGGGTTTTGACATTTGCGAAAGACCCTAAAATGCAACTTGGAACGAAACTGAAAGAAACATTAAAATAGTAATTAATTACCTACAAAAAGTGTTTTAATAAATATAATTACATAATGTAATATAGACGGTTACATAACGTAAATAATAAAAACAGCAAATGTTAAAACGAGCCTTTTATTTTTTTACAACTTTCGTGGAAGAGATACCATCTCCCTAGCATTTTTACAAACTAGCTGTGGGCCTCCAGTCTAACAGGATGCGGCTGAATACCTGTTTTCCATGGAGCGACTACCACAACCCACTTACAATTACCGGCACGGATCGTGAACGCTGGCTTCAAGTTGCGCAGAAGTCAAATATTCGGTCTCTTTAGTTGGACATTATTACCGTGCTTTAGTGGTGCGAAGTGAGACGCGGGGGCGGGGAGTGTCGGTGATTGGCTCGCCGCGCCATCGTGTCATAGACGCCACTCCTGATTCGTTCCCTGCGTTGCTTCATGTATCTAATAACGAAGACGATTGGCTCGCCAATGTATGGAATGCGCAAAGCGATCCCCACTCTGACGCCGAGCGCTCACGATCCGTTCCGATAATTGTACTCGGCAATACGATACACCGTTAAATATACCTGTATACATATTATGTAGTGATCAATGTAGAAGATAGTTGAATGATGTGGGCCAGTAGTATCATTTATAGGTGGAGTGGTAAAATATGTACCTAACTTAGAAAGACAAATCAATATGAAAGTTACGAATTCAACTAATCAACTCATGTCGAGTGATTTCATTGACTCAGAATATTTTAGTAACCGCTGTTGGAACGATTTAAACTACATTTAATTGTAAATATTGTTGATTTGAATTTTGAGGGTTGTAAATTAAGTTTTATGGACAACTATACAGCTAAAGACATACTGAACACACGTGCCTATGCTATGCATACGTGGCATACGCAACGCTGTCACACGCGTCCCACGTAAGACTATTTAGAAGTCATAATGCGTAGCACACATGGCATACGTGGGCTCTGCATGGGATTCATATATTCATCTCCTAAAATATTGTGCCCAAAACGTATGAGTCAATTTTAATTCAGACAGCTGATGTGTTTAGGCAAGCTTAATCCGGAACTGGGTCAAATGAAAATGTAACACAAAAGTAGGATACATTCCCCCATATCATATATTACCAAAACCAACAAAAAACCGTGGCCTTTATAACGCAATTTATCAACAAACAAAGATATGATATCAAAGCCCTAAAAGATATCACTAATGCAAATAAAAAAATAAACGATAAACATACCTGTTCATATGACCTGGTTTTTTTATGTACACTAGATAAGAAAGCAAGCAATAAACGGACATTAGGAAGGAGGCAAAATAATAACTCATCACAATTCAGAGAAAATTTCTATTCATCATCATCATCAACGTCATTCCTTGCTTTCTTACCTAAAACAACATCACGTGAAAGTTATTCTACCGTTATGGGAACAGAAATTTCCTCTTGATGTGACTCCATGTTAAGTTTAAAAATAAATTTATTCAAAATTAATAGAATTTACAAAAATTCAACAACGATGGGAAACTCACGAGAGTTCGCTAAAATCTAAATTAAGTACATTAGGTGCAAAATACTATAATAATGTGCCACTTAATACTTTACTTAACTAAACTTAAGTTACTCCTGGAAATGTCATTCTTATGGGCAGTGAATTGTTCACCATATTTTTTTTTCTCTATTTCTAAGTTTCTCAGACCATGGTCGAGCGAGGGCTCATCGTTGATACTTCAATGTTAGGTGGGTCTATAAGAGTCTCCATAGATTTTCCCTTCTGAGGGGGCATAGTAAATGTTTGAATACTATCAGCTGGAGCACTCTTAGGGGGATCAGGCAAACCAGGGTTATTGAATGTGTTCCTAGGACTATTGCCTGAAGTAGGACTGATCGGTGGGGAGTATATCTCGGAATATGTCGGGGAATAAGCGGACGGTACAGGGCTGTATTGACCTTCATACTTTGGAACGTACGGATCTTCAGAATCTTTTGTTGAATAACCTGAGTCACTCGGCAACGCCCTACGACCTAACTGACGCGGTCTGCTCAAGTATTCTATGTCCTTTGCCGGTCTAGTTAGAGTCGAATCTCGGTTGGATTCAGTATCGGACGGAGACGTTATAGACAGCAAGTCCTCTTCGGACAGATCCCATAGTTTTTCAGGGAACTCCTCATTGGGAGCATTAGGGATAGGTTCGTTAGTTCGGTACGTCTTGTCGTAAGCTCTACGCTTTTTATTTGACTTGTCAGATTTGTTGGAGTCACTCTTGTTTGAGTCTGGGTACCCTATGCCTGAGCTTTCGCCATCTGTGGGCATAGCTGGAGGTGGAGGGGCAGCTCTTGTGATAGGAGCTGCTCTAGCTATTGGGGTTTCTTCGGTAGGAGTGTCGGGTAGTTTGGGTTTCTTATCAGAGGAAGTGCTACGTAAAGTGGAAGATTTCATAGTATCCGTGAGGTTTCCCATCGATGCTGATCTTAGGTTAAGTCTGGAGGCGGATTTTGAGCGCGGAATGTCTTCGAATCGGAAGCCTTCTTTGCCCTCGGACCTGGGTTTGTACCAGCACCAGAACCAGAGCAGGCAGATCAACAGGCCTAACGGTAGAATAACTGCCAGGATGACGCCCCACGTCAAAAACAGTGCGCGTTGAGAGTACTCTTGTCGACCTGGATATTATAAAATGAATAAATAAATACTTGCTGTAAGAATATGAATAAGGGCTGATTTTTTATAGTCACATAATTATATTTCATTCGATGAATAAGCTGAAGTATAGATTTTGTAAAGAAAAAGAGAAACATTGTTTGAAATAATCAGATAATTATCAAAAAAATATCTAACTATTGGAAAATCGGCCCCAAGGTGTGAACAATAAAATATGTTTCTAATGAGGAATTGTCAACGCGTCGCAAATTAAAAAGAAGTGATATGATTGGCTTTTGTAAAATTTTTCGAGGCAATCAATGCAGTTATCAATAAACTTTTATATTCGTATCGTGCCTATAGCAATTTGTTATCATATTTTGCAACATAAATTTCCTTCCGGGAACTAATAATAATAATAATTGCTATTTGGAATATAACCATAAATTAGAGTCCTAGTAACTAAAAAAATATTTAGCCTGCCCTCTCTCATACGGCGAGTATCCAGCCTTACATGGTTGAAACTTCTACGGTTCGGACTAAGCGTTTCGCTTCGCCGTTTATACCGCGTACATGGAATTGAAGAATTTGCCTGCTGCGGTCTTCCCGTCTAATTATAATTTAAGTGTCTTCAAGGCTAGAGTAAATAGGGCCTCGCCATCAAAGATTGCATCACTGCTTACCAACACGTGGGATCGCAGTCAAGCACTGGTATATATTTAATAAAAAAAAAAAACTCAGCATAAACCTGTATCTTAAGAGTATATTGGCAAGTATTCTTTGGTTCATAGCTCGTAACTGAAGACTGTCTCATTCTATAGAGGGTGATTGGTGTACGATACTTAAACACGTGATTGTGCTCATGATAACCAACAACTTTTAATAAGGGAACAAACCTGAAATCGCGAAAAAAAATCAGAAAAAATATTTGAAATTTATAAAAATTGTTTGTTATCATGACCACAATTTCGTTTTTAAGTATCGTACACTAATTGCCAGTCACCCTATAGGTATATGACTTGTAAGAATCCTCTGTCAATAAATTGCTATGAATATTATGAGTATGACTAAATCGGTGATTTTTCTATACTCAACAACATGGGCGGTTTTATTATCATCTCCGGTTTCTATAATAATATTTAACCTGTGTATAGACTGTCGTCGAACATTTTAAAAATATTACAATATATATTATATTACAATTTATTTATTTTGTTTAATGTTTATCCTGTATTTTTGTTTATGTGGTGTACTTACAATAAATAACATAATAAATAATAAATAGGTAATTGCCAGTGTTCTGAATACAGAAAAGATGAAAGAGCTTTTCTGTGGTTCTGAGCACTTTTCCCATTGATGTCGACACAGTATAGTTTAAAATATCGATGTGGGTGAATATTTTAATGTCCAATATTTTTTTTCTACTCGTTTATAAATATTATTATTTTTAATTTGCATATAGGTACCTAGGTTATTAATTTTTATAAGTGTTGAACAGTAATATATACATATAAATAAAAATTAGAGTGTCTGTTTGTAATATTAAAATAACTGCTTTTTACTACATGCATATGAATATATATACGGTACATACACCAAAATAACATTTTTTACATTTTTTGTCTGTCTGTCTGTCTGTTTGTCCGGGCTAATCTCTGAAATGGCTGGACCGATTTTGACGGGACTTTTTTTGGCAGGTAGCTGGTGTAATAAGGAGTAACATAGGTTATTTTAGAAAAAACTAAATTCAAAATCTTGTGGTCCACGCGGACGAAGTCGCGAGCACAGCTAGGTGAAAATAAAACTTCAAAACACTTACGCAAGCACTCAGTGAACCCATAATCCGGCAGGTTCCACTGCCCGTTGTCCTCACACACGCGGCGCTTGTCTCCGATCAGAATGAAGTCCTGGTTGCACTCGAAGTTCACCTACCAATGGACAATACTGTTTTAAATACCAACAGGAATAATGTACCTATTATAGGGAAATATTGTTTGTTTGTCTGTAGGAGACTAACGCGGCAAAATCAGGCAATATAGTGAATAATTTATGGTATAATTCCGCCTTTCTACAATGTTTCATTAGTGCATAAAGTTTTAAATAAATCATTTTAAAGTTCATGTCCTGTTACCCTCTTACACCGCATATCAACCAATTTAGGTACTGTAACAGTATAATATTATAACGGCGTAAATAGAATAACCTCATTGGAAGTTATGTGTTTGAGCCGTTTGGGGTTGAAACACTAGGGCCATGGGGTCCGAGCGCTCATCGAGCTGTTCGGGAAATCAGTAAACAGTTGGTCGACTCTTCGCGTGACCAGAGGGCTGGACTTTTCTTCAGTCAACGAATCAGCATTGCCATCCAGCGTGGCAATGCTGCCAGCGTTCTGGGCACTTTTCCCATTGATATTGATGTGGACGAATTTTTTGATGCCCTATGAGTTTTCCCCGTTTTTCAGCCTTTTTTACACGTTTGTACAAATTATTATTTTAAGTTTGTATATATAGTAATTAACTTAGTAGTAAAATTTAATTAATGTACTAAATAAAATCAAATAATATTATTAGGTTATGGAAATGGGTTCAGGAAGTCAGATATTCATATTCGTTTATTGGCTTCCGCAATGTTAGTAAGTTGGTAACTATGTTGGTAACAAATGGGCTCAGAGCTAAGCATCATTGTAGACCCTTCGGGCACAGCAACGTACTTTTGTTGATATTTGAATTAATTAAACATAAAATACACTAATTTTTAATTACACAAAATTAAAAAAAAACATTAAATTAATCAATCAATCACTTATCAATCAATCAATCACAAATCAATCACTAATAATAAATCAATCACTAATTAATCAATCAATCACTAATCAATCAATCAATTACTAATTAATCAATCAACCACTAATTAATCAATTGAACAAAAAAGAACAAGTAAATTATTAAAAATTATTATTTTTTAAAGACGTCCACTGCTGGACAAAGGCCTCCCGCAAGTATCGCCACAGTGACCGTCTTGTGTGTCTTGTCCCGTCCTGGTTGACGAACAGTTGCTTCATGAAATATAATGTCCATCTGATCCAGCTATACTGGAAGTCGACCAAAAGTCTTGGCAGATGATTTGCGGCAATCAAGCAAGCGGTCCAAGTGTTAGTGACTGGTTACAGGTGCCTATGGACTAGAGATGTGCCATTGACGGCAATATTTCCGTGAAGTATTACTGGTGGCAATATTGCCATATTGTCGGCAATGCCACATCTCTACTATGGACATCTGTAATGCCAGAAGCCCTAACATCCCAGATATCTCTCTTTTTTAATTTATTTAATTCTGCTGTTACAAAACGTCCTGCCTCTTAAACTAGGTGGCTTAGGAGTCAGATAAAATATAGGTAGGTAACAACAAAAAAAAAAAATTACTTATGTGCCCGCAAGTCCCTAATTACATCGGCAACCGTATACCCTTCATTCTTCAAACTGGAATGTGGTAACGGTGGAGGCAGAAATAAGCATGGGTGCCACAAGATAGGCATTTTCACAAAAATCTCTACTACACTTAATACAAACGCAAGAAGCCACGGTATGAGCTAGTATAAATAGTACAATAGATGAGACATAAGGAAACTTAGTAAATGTTTTACAAAGTTTCCCCAACCTATGACGAATAGCGGTTTTGCGAGTAAAACACGGGCGATAATATAAGTATTGACGTTATTCTGAAGCAACGTAAGTACATTGTCTTTAGCGAATTTAATTCAAGCGAATCCGATGGGTGCGTGACACACAGGACCGGTCGTTGTGGCGACGCTTGAGGGAGGCATATGTCCAGCAGTGGACGTCTTTCGGCTGATATGATGATGATGATTGTCTTTAGCGAGGGGTTAACCTACTTTAAAGCTTGAAGCAGGGACCGATAGCGCTTTCCTTTTATAGGGTTTTACCCCGGGTTTTGAAGGGCTAGGATATTTTAATTCAATTAAAAACGCCCATGGTTTTGCTGGATAGTTTTTTAGCTAACCTTCTCGAGGGAAACCCATTCATTGACTATCCCAAAAAATTATCTGGGTTTTTACAGTCGAATACAAAAAGCGCTAACAATCAGCTATCCCATTCTGAAAGGGAAACCCCTTCGTAAGCGCTAACCAATATATTAATTCAAGCGAGTTTGAACCCTATTTTTAGCAAAATAAGAGCGATCTGAAGCCGCACGTGCAGACGAATTCGGCAACTCTAAGGCCCACAAAGATAAGCCTACCGATCACCGCGTTATGCTAAAATATAACTTATGATAATAAATCTATCGCGTGCCGTGCGTCGTGTCAGTGAGTGCAGCTTTGGCGCAGCGCGTGTTTGTGTGCATGATGTTGTGTTTGTTTACTACATACTAATACGTCACGGGCACGGTAATAATATGATATTATTACCGTGTCACGGGCGTACCTACAGCCATTTTTGCGAGAGGCGAAAGTATTCGTCATTATTACCTACTATTTACCGCATACGAATTACGATGCGCTCACTCTAATTTGTGCCGATAAGGTTAATTATTTGTAGTGTTAGTGTTCTTACTAGTGCAGTGACTAATTCATAAATAATGCCTCAGTCAAGAAAAGATGCAGTGCTTACCTAGATATTTTCAGTATGACGAGACAAATAATTCCAACAAATAAATAAAAAGTACCATAACTAAAAAGTGTAAAATAAATAACTTAAATTTCGGAAGTCGGTGTTTCTATTATGTCCCTTCGTTATTTAACATCGACTTCCGAAATTTAAATTATTTTGTACTTTTCAGTGAACATTGAAGTCGGTTATATTTTGTTTTCTTTTGTAAAAAGTTTTTTTCGATATTTACCGACTACTTTATAAAGAACTTTTTGATTACGTTCTTGGATACCTAAATACTCTATAAATAAATGCTGAATATTAAATAATCTATACGGACGGCGTTCGCTTGTTGTTTAACCGTAATGGCGCGAAATCACGCGCGATTTGAGTGAGGTCTCTGTCTGCATATGTAACGGTATAATATAATACCTAGGACGGGATGTGAATGTGACGTGCATTATTAATAATACTTAAAAACATATCAGGTTTTATAATAGGTACCTAAGTACCTAGTAATAGAAGTAGCTTGATGTAGAATAGTACTTAATGATATTTCATTACTATTTTAATGTTTATTTACCCAACTTTTTAGCGAAACGAATACGGATTGCCTCGTCGTCAGACGTTTTTGAATTTGAGAAAGCGAGAGGTAGGCATCGGCAACAGTTCCGCAAGTCCACCTTAAGTTGGTACAACAATTGTACAGGCTCACGGTTCGTTCGCCAAATTCATGGGTTTTGGCCAATAGGCTGGCACAAAGCGTATTTTAGTTGTGTGCGTATTAATATAATGATGTACTAGCTGTGCCCGCGACTTCGTTCGCGTGGACTATGCCTCTGTGTATAGAAGTGTGATGCGTACACTAGGTACAGGCTATGCTAACTTGTTTTTTTTAGATTATTTTTCATGGAGGCGGCCAGCGTGAGCTCTTTATGAATTCGCTAATAAAAAAAACTTTTGAAATGTATAAAGTACCCCTCAGCCAAACTCATTCATCTCATAACGATTCTAATAATCCCAAACACGGTTAGATTACATTAATTTACCTTCTAGCGTCATCATCAGATCAGTTTGATACATTCCCTCCCCTTTTTTTTCAGTCAGTCATCGACTACACGTATAAATAAAGCAATTTTTGTTGTCGTAACAACAAAAATTGCTTTGTTTATACGTGTTTATACGTGTACTTCTCATAGGATCACAGCAGAACTGTCGTAACAGTTCTGCGAAGTTCAGTTATGAGAAGTTCTGTTCCATATCTTCGAAGTTAATGATCAGATCATAGCAATATTTCTATGGGACCAACTTGGAAGTATAACCTTTCAATCAAAAAAATAATTTTCAAAATCGGTCCACAATTGACCGAGATATCGGTGAACATACATAAAAAAAAACATACATTCAGCCGAACACAGAACCTCCTCCATTTCGAAGTCGGTTAAAAATAAGCAAACCATTCCGTTATTCTCTATATAATATATACCCATAAGGTATAGATATTCACAGGATAAAACCTATGAGGTCAAAGAAGAATTCTAGCCTGCCTACTCCTACTTAAAAGAAATAATTGCTGGCGGAAGAAAATACCCTTTTAATAAGTGGAAAGCAATAAAGCATTTGGGTTACCGATTAAAGGCTAGGTTAGCGCTTACCCTTACGATTTCGCTTGGGTTTCCTTCTCAATCGGCTTTCCATAGTATTTCGCTAAGTATTCGTACAAGTTTCCTAAATAAAGGGATAGTCGATCGTAAGGGAAACCCCTTCAAAGGGTTTTGAAAATTAATCCGCTCGTCCGGTCCCTGGCTTGAAGTAGTTTTTTTTTTAAAGCAAATATTTTTGGTTTGGTCGCAAAAAACGTATATTTTGATACTCTCAAAGATCGAAATTCATAGAAAGAGAAATTCATTCATTCCCGTTGACCCAGAATCCTGAAATTTGGCACAAAACAAGGTCTTAGGTATAGCACAGGTATTGGAAAAAAAATCTGAAGTAAATTTGTTGTTACCAACGTCACAAAAAAAAAATTTATGCAATTCGGAAAAATCTTCGAGACTCCATTCGAGAATTGAAGTTTGCACGGAACCCTCAGTGCGTGCGTCCGACTCGCACATGCCCAGTTTTTTTATTTTTTCGTAAATTCGAAAATTAATCAGCAACTGTTGCAACCCAGTGTTCGGTCACATTATCGCTTACCATTGGGTGAAATAGTGGTCAAACGCGAGCTTTTCAATATAAACCCTCGTTCTAAAAGAGTAAGTTTAAGAGCCGTCGCTAGTGCGAGGCGCGCGGCCCCTTTGGGGCGAGGGCCCACTTCCGCCACGGCTATAGTTACGCTACTGACCACTATACCGTACCGTATCTTTTAGAGTTGTTACAAAGTCATCGTTCCAACGTTTTGACTAGTGATGTAACGAAAATTCGCATTCGCGATTATTCGTAGAATTCACAAGAAATATCCGTAGCGCAGCATTGCACTCAAGATCCACAAATCCATCAGTGGCTCATTAACAGTCATCATCATTATCATCATATCAGCCGATAGACGTCCACTGTTGGACATAGGCCTCCCCCAAGTGTCGCCACATTAACAAATTGATATTTTTGTATGCTACAGCTGTTACTCACCCTCGTTCCTGGTGTGAAGAAGAAGTTACTCTTCCTTCCGAATCGCGGCGTCTCCAATATACCGCAACTTATGACCCGCCGAGCGTTAGTCTCTTTTATATTCGTCTGAAAAGAAAACAGTGTGTTAACTCATGTGGGTAACTGTGGCCCTGGAACGCAAAGGGCAACTGAAAGACCGCAGTTGGGTATTAGTCACTAAAAGTCTGACACACCTCGCTCCACCCAGAGCGGGAGAAGTTATTTGATGATTTCCCACCTCAAAATAAAAAAAGGTAATTTCTCATGTAATTTGTGAAAACATTTAAGGTAGAAATACATTGGGCACACGTGTGCCTCGTACGTCGATCTGGGCGCGTCGGTCTCCATACATTTTATATGGCAACTAGACTTATAGAGCTACATTAGATCCACGCCACGCGACACAACTCTACGTACAAATCAGGCGTGCCCTGCCGCTTTATGATAAACACTAACGCCCTTTTTTCATATTACTTCACACACAACCCATCCACCTTTTTATTGGCCTCCATCCTTCATCCATCCACATATACCTATACTCATAACTCCTTTAGTCACATGCGTTTCATCCTTCCTCTTCACATGACCATACCAAGACAAACGATTTCCATCACTAGAAATTCATTCCGTCATCATCTCCTTTTCAGTCACTGGCGCCACTTTCGAACTTCGTCTAATATACAAGTAAACATAGCCCAATTTGTACGTAGAACGATATCGCGTGGCGTGGATCAAGTGTAGCTCTACAAGTCTAGTTTCGATATAAAATGTATGGATCAATCGAGTTTGAACGACACCCGTTTTAAAGTCGTTTGAAATTCGTCGATTTAAAAAAAAATCTGTATTACATTATCCTGGTAGAATACTTATTAATGTAACTGGAAATAAGCCGATAGATCGTGAATACCGCTTTTGGATAGGACTTCGATCGAACGTCTATATAACTTCAACGATATTTGGCAACGATTTTACGTGAATTAGCCTACTGGTCACACCACACATCCATTTCAATATTGTCATTTTTCACACTACAAATACATACGTACATAAATTAAATAGCAAATAACTTCAAATACTTTTCCTCCAAAACAAATAGGTAAGTACTAATAGCAATAAAATCAAAGACACAAATCTATCCGAAACCAACTAGAAATAGCTGATACTATAAACAAGAATTATGAATGGGTTCTCACTGACGACTGAAGTGTGTGTCGCCATGGTCCGTCCTATGAAAGGCCTTGACAGATGCAGTATAATTACGAGAACAATGGATTGACTAGACGCATCCCACTGCACGCGAATGTCCAAGACTATGTAGGTTGCGTTAAAAGGCTAAGGGTGTAAATAAGAATATATTATTTGCAATAAATAATGACAGATTGGTACGCAACGCCTTCTCGATAGGAGCAGTGGTGGTCGAGTGGTAACGGCTCCGACTTACGAGTTGTAAGTCACAGGTTCAAACCCTGCCAGGCGCATTACTCTATGTAATTTAGTTCATCACCACTACTCTCAAAACGGTGAAGGATAACATCGTGAGGAAACCGGCATGTCCTAGAACCAAAAATTCGAAGACATGTGACATTCACCGACATGCACTGGGCCCGCGTGGTTGATTACCGCTTATTCCCTCTCCTGGAGAGGAGGCCTGAGTCCCAAAAGTGGGAACATTATATAAGGTCGACTATGCTATGTTGTGCTAAGCCCTCCCGTTCCGCCCTAGAGCTAGTGAAGCCATTGGATATTTCCCATTTTTTAAAAAAGACAAAATACTAAAAGAAAATACTAAAAACGGAATGTAAAATAAATATTTCAGGGGGCTCCCATACAACAAATGTAATTTTCTTGCCGTTTTTGCTCCGGACTGTACGGAACCGTTCGTGCGCGAGTCTGACTCGCTCTTGTCCTTCCGTGGTATAGTCACAAAATAGATAGGTACAGAAGATAATCTCATGTTTACACTTCACTTTTTATACCTACAAATAACGGCACGGATCTTGAGCGCTCGGCGTGAGAGTGGGGATCGCTTTGCGCATTCCATACATGGCGAGCGAATCGTCGTCGTTGTTAGATACATGCAGCAGCGCAGGGACGAATCACGAGTAACGTCTATGACACGATGGCGTGGCGAGCCACTCACTGACATTCCCCGCCCCCGCGTCTCACTTCGCACCACTAAAGGGACCGAATATTTGACTTCTGCGCAACTTGAAGTCAGCGCTCAAGATCCGTTCCGCTAATTGTACGCTCGCTGGACGCACACTAATGAGCGTTTGAGCTGGAATATTATTCGACGAGCGGGCCGAGGCGCTCCGAGATATCGTGTCCGTGAGCGGTGTCTATGTGTGCGTTGTTCGAGCGCGCTTTGTATGTAGATTGACTACTGTACCTATTTATTTTTTAGTATAGTATACGACGTACTACAATCCAAGTGTTTTTTCCCACACATAATTAGTCTTTTGTATGACAAGTTGACAAGGGTTGTTATTGACTTAATAGCTCGAATGAATCACGGATGGATGAATCATTCCGTTTTGTATCGGTTTACACACAAAATTACATCATTTGCAAATAGGTTTTTAACAAGATTTAAAAAAAAAAATTTTTTTATAGCAAGCTTTTATAGCTCGGTATACCTATATAATTAATGCTCGTCAAGACGAATCATACGAGCCCAAACTCGATGGGGTTGTGTTGTTTAACTACCAAGTTCCTATAGCCACCTTCCAGTTGCATCATCAGATCGGCTCCACGTCATAATGATTTTGCATTGTCATCTGATTTACACATGCATGCAAAATTTCAGCCCAATCGGTAACCGGGAAGTGGGTCAAATTTAATTTGCAAGATTTCATGACAGACAAACATCGGGACAGGTGAAACTAAATGAAAGCTTGTAAAAACACTTTTACACGTTAATTTTTTTTTTTCAATTGAAACTAGATGAACCGGTGTTTTGTAGCTGACCCTGAGAAGTAACACCGAAACAAACTCAAGGGTCGAAGTCTCTTTTAAAGTCCATATAGAAAACATGTAATGATCAAGCCATATGAGAACCATTCAAATTGGAGTCTGAGATGGTCTTTTGAAGAAAGAACCACAGTGGACCTGTCCAGTCAGTGCGAGCATTTGTCAGTATTCGTGTAGCTCAACTCAGGAGCTCAACATGGTTGGTGCTTTGATGATTTTAAAAACAATACAAGCTTAGCATAACATAGTCAGCCTCATAATGTTCCCACTGTTGGGACTCGGACCTCTCTTTGAGAGGGAATTACGGCCCGTTATTCACCACACGGGCCCTGTATGGGTTGGTGAATGTCACATGTCTTCGAATGTTTGGTTCTAGGACATGCCGGTTTTCTGACGACGTTTTCCTTCACCGTTTTGAGAGCAGTGGTGATGAAAAAAATTACGCAAAGTAATGCGCCTGATTGGGTTCGAACCCGCGAACTTTAACTCGTAAGTCGAGGCTGTTTCCTTTCGGCCGCACCACTGCTCATATAAATCTACACTTCTTACACTAATATAATAAAGAGGTAAAGTTTGTGTTTTTTGTTTGTAGGAGGCAATCTCAGGAAGTACTGGTCCGACTGCTAAAATTTTTTAACTGATAGAAAGCTGCTTTATTCCTGAGTGACATAAGCTATTTTATTTATTCGGGCGAAACTGCGGGCAAAAGGTAGTCTATCATATAAATCGGCAAAAAGAAGGCATACTCACAATGGACGACAGATAATTCTTCGTGAACTCAGCCATATCTCTGTTCAGGGTCATACCGTAGTCGTATCGGCACTGGTACGAGTCCTGACAGATCTCGTTGGCCCTGGCTATGTCCTGCGAGCGGTTGGCCGGGAGGAAGTCAACGGGCTCTCGTATGAAGTTCGGTATGAACGAGTTGTCGTTGTAGTAGGCGGCCGTCCTGCCGTACTCGCGGTAGAACATGGCTACTCCTATGTCTCGTTGTTCGCGGTCGGTTAGCTGCCCTGTGGAGAGAGATATCGATGTTAGTAGTAGTTAAGGGAGCAAACATAACGGGTACGGGTCGGTACAGATAGGTACCGGTAAAACCACATAAAGAAATAGGTAAATCTGTATATGTAAAGTACTGCATTGGGCAATGCGTAAACCCGTATGACTCGGTCCAGGCAGTCGGTACCGACCAGTATAAACCTGTTTCTTTCTAAATGAGCGCATAAGAATATGTGGGAGAATTATGCCTGTACCGATCGGTACCGAGCTATACAGACTTGCCTGTACCGGTAACCTGTTTCTTTATGTTTTGCACCCTAAGGCTGTAAGCTCAAGGCCCGTTCTAACTATTTAGCCTCTCTTTACATGCACAAAAACAAATAAGTAGGTATATTGTAGGTATATTCTTATAATAATTGTTTTGTTTGTTTCTTTTTCCTTTCACTTTTACTCACGGTGTCTACATCTCTTTCTTTCCAATTCTCCTTTCGCGGGTATGCTGGAAGAGATTTCTTTAGAAATAAGCATCACCTATGTACCTATTTTTCTGTTTCCGTCTTCTTTTCTTATATAAGTTAAGTGTGTACATGAATTGTTAAATAAAATAAATAAATAAGTCATGAGTAGGGTCTTAAATATTTCCACTATCCAATCTGACGTAGGTTGGAAGGTGGCAGATAAAATTCTCAACCTGCCAACTTGGTTGTGGATGGCTAATGGCTAGGTTGGAAGATAGGAATAAGTCAATTTTGCCACCCTTAATTTTATGCCGCTCTGGGCAAATGTCCGGCTTGCCCCCCCCCTTAGATCGGGCCCTGTAGTAAGCTGTAACTGAGTAAAGCAGACAGCCGCACGGTTCCATACAAAAATGCTCCGTCGCGGATCGCCGCGCGGCCTCTAGGGTATATACGTAGACTGTGTAGGTTTCCTCACAAGATTACCTGACAGGTGTAACTGTGCAGGCAACCCTGTCAGGTACATCCGAGCGTCTATGTAAGAGTCTGATAGACCTCTACACCCACCCTAAGGCAGGACGTTAGGATTTCCACTCAGAAAAAACAGGTTATAGGTGACGTGTTACCTAGTGAATAAGTGGTAAAACCTTCCAACGAGCTACAATCGCTCCATGTTAATGTGGAAGAGTGAAAGTTTTTTTTTTTGTCTACCATCGCGGTCATTTCTGCCTGATCACTTAAAAAAAATTTTTGGTCGAATCCAAACCAAACCCTTTGAAGTTTTCGTTTCGAGTGCAAGCAAAAATTAACTTAGCGGTAGTCAGGCGGAATTTTCTTTGATGGTACCTGTCATGTTTTCTCTTCACAATCCTAGGTTGACTGGTAGAGAATGCCTAAGGCATTAAGTCCGCCTTTGTACCTTTGTGTTGCATGAAGTTTTAATTAATAAGTAAATGAATAGAACTTACAGTACTGTGCGAATTCCCTGTGCGCAGTCTGGAAGTTGTTGAGGTCTATGTTCGCTCGCGTCCCGTCCGGTCTCGTGAAGTCGTCGTTCACGTCCAGCGACCAGTTGCCGAACAGGCCTCGCGTTTGATTCTGTATACAAAATAGAAGTAAGTAAGTATTTGTTTTGTTGTGTTTGTTTGTTTTTTTTTTATATATTTTTATTTAAGAGATTTCGCGAAGAGAATTCGATCAGAGTTGTTGAATTCGGTAAATCTTGTTCTGTGTTAGAAAATGGTTTCGTCTTTCAAACGGCTACAAGTAAATTCCATAGCATATATAGGTACCTATGCATATGCATATCGGCAGATTTTTTTTTTTCTACCATTATAATTTCAACCGATAAACATCCACTGTTGGACATAGAAAAATATCTACTGCCCATATAGCCCGAAGAATAGCGAAACTTAAAAGGCAGTTGGCAGGGCACATTGCTCGCAGAACGAATGGTCGATGTTGAAGAAAGATTGAGGAGTAGTGTTCACGTAAAGGAAGACGCAGCTCTGGCGCGGCCGATGAGCTGGTCAGGATTGCGGGAATCTGATAGATGCGAGACGCACAGGACCGGTCGTTGTGGCGACACTTTGGGGGAGGCATATGTCCAGCAGTGGACATCTTTCGGCTGTAAAGACGATGATGACAATATTTCCAAGACCCACCATATAGTTCCAAGGCAGGTAGACCCTGGCAGACATGAAGCCCTTGTTCTCGACCACCTCGATGCCGGCGCCCGAAGCGAACATGATCACGATCTCCGACTGGTTCAGCAGATACATCGGCTGGTATACCGTCACACCTGGATGAAAAAAACCAGTTAGTAGGCAGGTATTATGTGAAGAGGTAGAATGCCATCACAAAAAGCCCCCCCAGCCAAGTTACAACCGTTTCGTTTGCGTCGAACGCTTCGAGTTGGCCACGCCCCCAATTCTTTTGTTCTGACCACGAGACTGAGCGTTGAGATGATGTCATTCCCGGACATTTGAAGTTTTCTACTAGGCTTAACGATTGCAGATTAGCAAATTGGCTAGAGGTACAGAACTTTTAAAAAACAAAGGCCACCCAACTCAGTTCTTATACCGTTAAAAAATTGTGAGATCTATGTAATGCCAAGTTGGTTAATTTATTCAGTCCGTACTTAAGGGACCCAATCAGGAGAGGGAGACGCCTAAGCACCTCTTGTGTGAATGCGGGCCCCTTATCCACAAACGCAGTGTCCATCTGGGCCGACACATTATTCGCCCGGAGGAGATTAAAACTCTAAAAGCTAGGAGTATTCTAAATTTCTTGGAAGCCTCCGGGCTAAAAGAGTTACTCTAACAAGGTGGCGAGACACAATAGATCTTTTAGGTCGCAGTGACTACATCCCCTACACTATGGGTGATGCATAGCCCCTTATCTTCTAAATAATAATAAAGGGACCTTGGTGACCTAGATTGACTTGGCAATCGCATGTATCACAAGTAATAGGTACTTATTATGTTAAATTAGATGGTTTAGAGTCCGATTGCCAAGTAAATCTAGATCATCAGTTGGAGATAACTTCCCTTGCCACTTTTCAAAAAAAAAGCTGAGAAGTTTTTTAGTTAATAAAGTGTACTACAATGTTTTAAATTTTTTGAATGAAAAGGACTTTTCTATTCCAACTTAATAATGTGAATTTTTGACTTGACTGCATAATATTATGAATTTACTGGACATAATTTAATTTATTTTTGACTTTAATATGCCTATACTTTAATATCTTGACATCAATTAATTATTCCTTTTGTGTATTTTGTAATGGAATTTAGAAATTTGAAATGACTATAATATGTAAATGTAATTAAATGTAATTTTTATACCTAAAACATTTGTACGCCGTTATTGGCAAAACATGGACGCTCATTACACACTATTAATTGAATACCTTGCATGTCTTTATAAGTCAGTTTATGTAAACGCATGTTTGACAAATAAATTTGTCATTCTTTCTTTCTTTCTTTCAAGGTCACTTTTTTTATGATGGGAAAAATCATCCAATGACAACCTCCGCTCTTAAGGTCACTTAAGTGCAGACTAAAAAATCATACTTTAGTTCATCAGATTTTCATACAATAAAAATATGTAAATTGAACGTTCTATGCGAAGCAAACGACAGTACAATAGCGGAGGGGAGCGGGATCGGGCGTCGGGGGTGCTTGATGCGCTTGCGTCATGAAGACGTAGGCAGATATAGCAAAATACAGAGTTGAAATGTGTTAAATAGAATAACGAAATCTTGAAGGTTTTTTTTTTGTAAATGAATTATGTTTTGTAAAAAGTCATAGAACAAAAGTTGTTGTTTATGATGTTATAACTGCAAGGTTGTTAGTGTTTTATAAATAACCCTGTATACAGCCAGATACAGAACAAATGATCGTGTTCATCACACAAACATTTGTCCTGAGTGGGAATCGAACCCGCGACCTCCGGCATAGCAGTCAAGGCCACTAACCACTAGATCACAGTCCAGAATGATAAGATTATGTTACCTGGGAAGTACTGCACCCTGAGAGCGGGCCTGTCGAAGTATACTCTCTTGTTATCAGCGAACACGTCCAGTCTGTATCTCCATTGAGCGTGTTGGGGACGGAGACGAACCTAGAAGGAATATCAACAGTGAAATATTTTATATAGAAGAGTACAAAAACATAAAGGTATACACGCTAGGGTATACCTGACAGGTTTGCATGTACGGTTATATCTATCAGGTAAGCTTGTGTGTAAACCTGCACAGTTGTGCAACATACACGCTCCGGTTTACTTGTAAAACTCAACTGTACAGGTAAAGCTGTCAGTATACCTGACAGGTTTGCCTGTACAGTTTACCCTAACATGTGGCTTTCTATTCATTTGTGTACAAGAATAAAAGCATATTCATTTAGTAGAGACGGTTCATTGAATTCGCCCACGAATCTGCATGGTTAAATTACTCCAATGCGTTGTAAATTTAAAATTGCTTTATGCAACTTCTTTTTGCTCATTCATCTAATAATTGCACTCGGAGGATACAGATTTTCTTCAAATGCAGAGGCAAACTTCGTGAATAATTATTTAAAAAAGAGACAACGTAAAAAAAAAGTAAGAAAAAATGTCTTGCATCTTTGTTAGGTCCGGGTTCAAACCCAGCCAGGCGCATTACTTAGTGTAATTTATTTCATCAATACTGCTCTCAAAACGGTGAAGGAAAACATCGTGAGGAAATCGGCATGTCCTAGAACTAAAAATTCGAAGACATGTGACATTCACCAACCCGCATTGAGCCCGCGTGGTGGGTTACGGCCCATTCCCTCTTTTAGAGAGGAGGCCTGAGTCCCAGTAGTGGGAACATTGAAAGGTTGATTATGGTTATGGTATGTTTTGTATGGTGTACGAAATAAGAAGAAATTAATATGAGTGTTACCTCAACGGGCACGGAGTTATTGGAAGCGGCCACAACGGAGGTGAGATGCGTGGCGTTGACGCGTCCGTAGATGTTGCGCGCCACCTGCTCGAACCTGCCCTGCACGTCCAGCTTCAGCTGCGGGTGGTCCACGCGCACCAGCACGTACTCGCCTGGGGACCAACACATATGTTGTTGTGATCAAATGGCCCGTTTCACCGCCCTAGTACTTAAGAGCTTGCGTTTACTTGAGACAAGACGTCTTAGACAGACTTGTATAAAAGAGTTTTGTCTCAAGTGAGCGCAGGCCCTAAGTGGCCAATCGAACTATACCCTATTCGCGTTACGAATAGAAATTTAAAGAAAGCTTTTTTACCATCTATTCAATCGATTTTAACTTCTATTTCGTAGGCATAAGGATGGTATTAAGTGGTTACAATACCAACTTTTTATTGCAGCCGCCATTTGTCATGCTATCAACGTAATAAAAGTCAAAATCGGTTGAACGGACAGTATTAAAAGGTTTTCTTAAATGTCTAATGTTATTTTGAACAGAGTATAGAAAGAAATCAACTACAATAATTTACAGGATACATTTTTTTTTTAATGATAGATAAGGATATTATCAGAAGTACTTACATTAGAATGTTTCGAAAAAATTTAAAAATTTGTATTTCTTTTTTATACTGAATAATAATTTTAAAAACTGTAGAGATAAGTTATTATGTTTTAAAATAAAAAAGTAAATGTTACTAAAATAGGTCGGTTGGCCATTCAAGCACAAGGGCAACGATTTGTTTTTCGAAAGAATCCATGACCCCAGAATGCAAAGAGCAAATGAAGGAACACAGTGGTTTTAGGTAGTAAAAATCTAACACTTCATCTGGAGCGGGAAGCTGTGTCATTTTTATCAGAACAGGAGAAAATATTGGATGCTTTCCCATAACAAAAGAAAAAAATGTTACATTTGAGACAGGGATAGTTGCGTTGCTTAATAAGTTTGCAAGTAACAAGTTTGTAGGTTACTAAGTACCTACCTAGATATTATAAAACTGATGGATGGGTCTGGACTAAAGTAGGATGGAGTTTTATAAAAGAGTTATTGTATAGAAATTATGATTATCATTACATAGACGTTCGTTATGGCAACACTTAGGTAGGCCACCTAAGTGTTGCCATAACGAACGGTCTGGTAAAAGATAAAGTGGCAAAAGTAGTAGGGCTTGTTTTAATTTCTATCTTTTTGTTCAGCATTGTTGGAGTCTTAAATAAACATAGACATAACTGTATTTAATAATTATTAGAACTTAATTTTTCATCTCCCACGCATTATTATTCTTATTGGGCTGCTTTTATTTTATGTGTTTTATTGTCTTTATTGTCTCTATTGTCTTTGTTACATTAATTTGCCACGTAGCGCTAGTAAGCCATATTGTAACAAACTTGGTGTAATGTTTGGGTCACCAAGATACAGGCTGCGCCTAGTTTGGGACCATTGCTAACTTTACGTGGTCATTGCTTAGTTTTAATGTGTCATGATGGAACGCAATAATGTGAAACTGTGTTTGTTAAATAAATTATTATTATTATTATATAATTATTGGAAGTTATTTATTTACCTTTTTTGGACCTCTTTGAACGACAGTATTTAAGTAAGTACCTTTTGCTTCTTTACACTAAAGGATGACTTATTTCTGTTAAAAATTAACATAGTCTATGAGGACAAGAGAAAGAGCCTCACCTTTTCCGTTGAAGGTATACTGCAGATCGTCGAAGGTGACGATGTGTGGGTCTCCGAATATTCCCGCCACTCCAGGTGACTGATACGCCACGCAGTCTTGCGAAGGACGACGTTCGAACCTGGTGAAAACGCAGACTTTTTTAATAAACTTGTAGAAATACTGTTAACTGAGGAACATATAAATCGACACTTTCTTCGTTTATATTGCTGTATATCGTGAGGAAACCGGCATGTCTTAGAACCAAAAATTCGAAGACATATGACATCTTCCAACACGCAACGAGCCCACGTGGTGGATTACGGCCCTCTCTTAGAGAGGAGGCCTGAGTCCTAGCAGAGGGAACATTATAAGGCTGATTAAGCTTATGTTATGCTAGTATCACGATAGAAGAAATGAGGGCAGGTCTAAACCCAGGAGTAAGAGAGCTCAAGGTAACAAACAAAATGAGAGCATTAACATTTTAAATTTTAAACCAGGAAACAAGTGAATATTGATTATTTTAAAATTAGATTTTCTGGCAATAGGATTTTTAAGCGAATTTAACTCTAAAAGACCAAGATAAAGAAATAGGAACCAATAGAATATGGAACAAACCTGAATGTTTCGCAGCCAACAGCCTGTTCCTCTTGCCACATGCAGCACTGGTAGAATGGGATCATGTCGTGGAACCAATGGGACAGCGATGGTACCTGGGGAAAGGAACGTGTTTGTGAACATCTGGAGTAGAATGTAGATTAGAATAAACTTTATTGTACACCAAAATAGTAACAAAAATTATACACTAACTTAAATCTTTGGCTACAATGGCGCCATTATCGCTAACAGCGACCTATCTACCAGACAACTTTGGGATGGACTTTATGAACATGAAATATTTCTTTTAAACATTATTTTCAACCGTAGGTACACTCGAAATAAGGTTCTGACCTTAGTTGTCTGGCATTTTTGCCGAACTGGACCTATTTTGCGCAGCCGTGAGACACACATTGTTATTGTCTTTTTTTTATATAATCTATTAGTGTCTACATTTTGTTATTACATTGTGTGTATCTACGAGTGTTATGCCAAATAAAATAGTTTTCTTTCTTTCTAGGTAGTTTGTACTGCAAATTATTAAAGTTTAATAGAAAAATAAATAAAGTAATGTAAAGTTAGTTGGAAGAACACTCAAGATTTCAATGGGACTATATGCGCTCAAACACAAGAGGGTCATTTTATTATTGGCACAGATAACTGCAGCCGTCGACAAGCTGGCGGCAGCTGTCGACGCATCGACGGAGGCCGTCGACATTGCAACAAATGAAGATCAGCGACTGTCGTCGTGTGTCAAGTGTCTCTATAGGTCGACGGCTGCAGGTACCCCTGCCGTTGGTAACATGCCGCTCGTGTGTATAAACTCTAAATAGTAAATTGCTCTAACTTAAATTTGAAATACCTAAAAACAATCTACACTAATATTTGGTGGTAATTTCTGAAAGTACTTGTCCGGTTGGTAAATTTTTTTCACCGATAAAAAGCTGTTTTATTCCTGAGTGACATAGGCTATATATTATATATGGGGATGAAGCTGTGGGAAAAAGCTAGTGGTTAATATTAAGGCTTTTCTTCTTTACTCATTAGTTCATTTGAGTCGTAAGACTTAATCAATATAGTTTTAATATAGTCAGAAATGTGTAAAAAAAACTTGGAATTGTGGCCAAATACACATAATTGTATCTGCTTACCTTATTAGCCTCGTTGTAAGGAGTGAAGCCAAAGTCGTGGGACCTCAAGGGTCGGGATCCCCACATCTGATCGTAGGACAACATCAGGAAGCCGTTCTTGTCGTAGCAGCATTGTTGTCCGGAGCCTTCCGCGCTGTAAGTACAAAAATACATTAAGAAAGTGTTATGGAAATCTTTTTACAGATTTTTAAAAAATATTCTGGTAGACCAATGTTCAATCCAATACAATATTTTAGGTATACTTCTAAAAGTGGCCAAATTTTCTCAAATATTTCGAAACATTTTATTTTATTTCCAGTTACTACTTACTATGTTAATTTTTAAATATTCAGTTACAAAATTATAGTTTTAAATTAAGCAGAAAATTAATATAAAATGATAAATTACCTGGGTGCTCCACTCCTGACGCAATGCACACTGCCCCAGTGGTACCTACAGGTAGGGTTTGTATCTTTGTCGCAAGCTACATCAGGCATGAAGCGGCCCTTATCCAACAAGGCGTGTTCCAACGTGCAAGGGCACACCCACACTTGAGACGCAAAGTTCTTCAAGAAACGATCCGTTCGGAGCCAGTTGTTGCAGAGGGCATTGGGCCAACGTTGGCCATGTATCCTTTCCCATTGTGGGGCGAAGTACCAACCCAGGGGAATAGGACGACTCCACAGAACTCTGCAATGGAAAAATGGAGTTGCGTGAAGTAGGCAAAAAGTCATCTATATAAACAAAAGTAAACCAACAAAAAGTTCATCTAAAATACAGATTTATTTATTATTATAAATAAATTATTCGATATTAAATGTAAAAACTGCCGGTTATTTGAGAAAAAATACTTACGGAGAAATCGGAACGTTTTTAAACACTTCAGGCGTAGTAAGATTGATCTGCAGGAAACCGAATTGCATGTCGTTGTGTAAGAAGTTATCCCTGTTCCTAAAGTTTTGTGGGTTGATCACGTATTCTCCTGTGTTAGAAACTCCTACTTCGATCATGTCTATGTATTCGAGTTGTGGTCTGATGGTGACTTCCTTGTATCCCCATAAGCTGATCTGTAGTTGAACGTTGAGGTTGGTGGTCAAATTGAAACGGTCCCAAGTTATCCTGATCTCTGGTGGATATCTCTCATGGACAGAGTTGTCTGTGAAGAAGATCTTCTCTGTTGCGGTTGCGGGTGTTTCTGGAGAAAATAGAAGAATGTTAGAGGGATGGTTAACTAAATTGTAGTAATTAGTTTATTTATTTAATTTGTTTATGTTATTGTGTACGATATGACAAAGTGAACTGTTAGTATTTTTAACTAAAAGAAATGTTACTGGAATAAATTGCTTTTTTTATTATGAATAGGCTCGCGTGGCTCTTATCGCTTAAGCTAAGATGTTATAAACTATATAAAAAATGATTTCCAAGCAACAGTTGTGGTATGTCAGTGTGGCACTATGAAAGTGTTTATTTTGTACAATTTAGCTTTGATTACTTTATAGGCAGTCATGTGATGCAAACTTAATTTTTCGCTTTGCCGACAAAAAGATACAACAAAGTCATTCACTTACCAACAAAGTATTTTCCCTTCCACTTATAAGGCTCATTATTAATTGCGATCTCGAACCTCGCATACCCATTATGCCAGAACCTGGGCTGCACACAGATGGCCCTGTTGACATCCACCACGGCTCCTATGACTGACTCTGTGTCGAACCGACAGGTGATCCTGTCATTAGGGTTGAAGCAAGGGCCGGTGATGTTCACGATCGTACCTCCCAGCATGTTGCCACTTTCCGGTGCGAACATCAGAGGGAGATTGGCCCCGTCTGATGGTTAAAAGAGGATTTTTAGTGGTTTCTATTAAGAGGAAAATATAAATATAATAATGTCGAATCGTGTTCTAGAAGGGACCATTATCGCTGACACTCATACTGGTATATGTCAGTAAGAAAATAAACTAATGCTGCTAATTAATGCCGAGTATTTTTATGTTTGCGAAAATTTTGATTGCGGCCATCTTGGTAGTATCTTACTTGTATTTTAGTTAATTCCTCCACGATAACCATACATGCGTTATATATGCGTGCAATTAATAAAACAAAGTCTGGCCAAAACTTTTATTTTTTACATAAACGTGAGCATTGGTTAGGAACTTACCGATATCCTTGTTACAAGTCCCCATGAGTATTTTCTCGTCTATCCTGAATACGTGTCGTCCGGGGAAGCCATTCGCCCATCCTCTGCCCGTCAGGTCTCGAAGTACAGAAGCTTGTGAGTATGGCTTGTATTCGTAGCTTTGGGTTCCGTTACCAGCATTGAAACCAATCTGTAAGGCAAATTTGTAATTTCGAATTGATTTTGGTGTCAAAGTAGTTTATTTTTGTTATTGTAGGTGCTAAAACATATTCTTATATTACAAGATCCAAAAGACCAGTATCTATTTAATATATACATAATTATTTATCTAAATTATAACAAAGAGAAAAGATTAATGACGGAGTCTTTTACTAAAACACGAGCCTCAGTACTATGTCATAGTATACATATACTACATGAACAAGCAGACCATACCAAAATAATGATCATTTATTTGCCGATACCTATAGACATCTGAAGAAAGAAAGAAAAGAAAGAAAATATGTTTATTCCGCCTATATATAGACGCACAAATATCTGCAGGGATACCTATAGGCATCGGCATTTATCAGGGGCAGCTACTGATGCCCTTCTAGAGGCAAATGTGGCTAAAATTGCAAGCACTTATACACTTGGAACCGGAACAACGCGGATATGGCAGAAGAAACAGGTAGACCTCTGGACGCTCCTTCACAAATAACTTCTCTTAAACTACAAGTTACTAGTAAATAAGGACTGTTACTTACGTAAGCCGGTACACCACCTTCTCCAGTAGTGGTGTCACCACCAGCTTCAGTGTGCGAGCTCCAGTTGATCTCCAAATAGTTGAAGATCGCGTACGTGAACACTTCGTCAGTTGCCAACACCATTTGGAAAGTGTTTGTCTGTAATATTATCATGGATTAGTTTTAGAGAACAGTTAAGATTGACATTTATTTAATTTTCTGAGAGTCTTCTGAATTTTACTGCTTGTTTTTTTTTATAATTTTTTACAATCTGTTGTAACTAGACTTAATTGTTGATAATTCGATTGGTTACATCGTGCTTAAAGTATTCACTTAAATGATGTCTATTAGACCTATGTTAAACAGTCCCTAACTATAGAGACTCAAAAATTAAATTCAAAATTACCATGAACAGTGAGTTATCAATTCCTCCAGCGAAGGACATATTCTTCCAAGTGATGGTAATCGCATGCTTCGGGAAGAACGTCTCGGAACCGATGACACCCTGACGGATGTCCCAGGTGACACGTTCTCTCATCTCAACACCGAGCTGATCTGTACGGGTCTGGAGGAAAGTAAAAGAGGTAACATGTTAATGAGAAGAACAAAGCAAAAAATAATAAAGCCTATGTACTTGTGAATGAGAAGAAAATAATTGTTGTAGTTGGGATTCTTTTCAAATGACTGTAATTAAAATAAATTGTTGAGTTGACGATAGTGTTAAAAAAGAAGAACCGAAGGTGTCAAAAGCTGTTAGTTATGATTTCGAAAAATCTTTTTTTATAGATACGCTCGAGGAGATATAGTGGTTAGCTATATCTTCTTATTGTGAACTAGATAACTAAGATAGATTCTAAGAGCAATGAAAATTAAAACAGTTTTGTGGCTACTAAACAAATATGCGTAATTCAAGATTAAAAATTTCTTCGATATTTACCTGTAAATCTCTGTCCATCCTAAAGTAAACTCCAGGTCTCCTCTGATCAGGGTCCTCTGGACGCTGACTGCCGATACGGCATTTACTGAAGAAGATACCGATGAACGAGGGGTCATTGACATCCGGCCAGTCCCTCACGGGGAAGGAGAGGGGGTAAGTATAGTGGTCTGGAGGATCACTGAAGTAGATGTAGCCGTTCATTGATAACTGAGGAGAAAAACAAAAATAAATTCAACTCTTTTTAAAATTTCATAACAAACATATTCTCTATATTAATAGCATAGGTACTGTCCACATGGGATGGTGGTAGTATTTAGGTTTACATTATTAAGTACTGATTAATGTTTTCTACAGTTCAGCAAATATAACGAAAAACTATGTGGAAAGAAAAAGCATGTGGGGTCCATACAAAAATACAAACTGTAAGTGCAACTATGTATGGGAAGAAATAAAAATCTTTTATTGAGTCAAATTATATGATTCACACTTAAAAATTTTTTGCTACTTACTCTGGTATAATTAAACCTAAACCCAAAGAACGGTAGCTGAAAGTTGAAGTTCTTATGGATCTGAGGAGTTGACGTGTGGATATCCCTCTGGTAGTCTCCGATGCCTTCATTGCCTCCCTGGTCGTAGAACCAGTACATGAAGTAGCTTCTGATCTGTGCGAGCCTGGCGTTGGTGATGACGTAGGGCTGTCCATTGTTCTGGTAGCTCGTGTCGGGGAGGACGCGACCATCGATGTGGGCTGAAAGAATTGATTGAAATTTATAGTACTATAGGCCCAAATGTCTTGCAAATGGTAGATCGATGACATAGGTAGTGAAAGTTCTGGGGAACCATGGGATGAAATAGGATAACCGCTCCTATGCTGAAGGCTTATACTTAATAAGTCAGTGACTGGCGCTGATAATGGTATTTCTGAAGCATTGCTTATAAAATGTAAATTAGCAAAATGAATTAATGGTTATCCAAAGTCTATCAATATTAATTGGGTTTTTATGTTTGTTCTGTTAATTAGTTTCGTCAAAATCGTTCCTATTTTCATTTTAAAATATCGTGGTATGTTTATTAACTACCTAATGATGTGTAATTTATTATGTTTTCTTTAATACAAATTATATAATATTACTATTATTGGTCTTATTAAAATTGCATTGTAGGTAAGTAAATATAAGCATCATTATTAATGTTTGCTGATATATTGCCGTATCGAGCATTTTCTTCATCAAACAATTCAAGTTCTACATTAAAACAAGAAAAATATTTATCGATATTGTATAATTTGTGAAATGTTGAAGCAAGTGTTCGTGGTTCAGTATCGACACTAGGCCCCGATAATGATAAGCTATCAGAGTTGATATCGGCCAACCAATTCCTAGTATACAAGCTGATGTCATTTTAGCACCTTGCAACGCCTCTTTGTTTCACCACTTTCTGTAAACAGGTTTTGGTATTATGCATCATTTTGTTTGCTTTCTACATTTAATCTCGATATTACTGCATCATTTTTGTCGATCATCCTATTTTTGCGGCCTGCAGTTTATGATTCTTCGCACGTTGCTTCAGATTATCGTTTTCCAGTAGGTAATGTTACTCTTGGTCAGGTAGGCAATCAAACGTTAGGATTAGTATGATCCAAAATAGAAATGCCATAAGTAAGTAAGAATACGACGGATGACTTGGATGGAATGTTACACTATCTGGATTAAGGACAAATAATCCATCTTCTAAAGTAGATTCTTTACTGTCCTGGATTAGGTACGAATATTGGTTCATGTTGATTAGGTTGTGATAGGCGCTAATCTACTCATATTGATTTAGGTAACAGCATGGATATGCGGTCGAGTTTTCAGAGCTTGAAGCCGGAAATACCTACTCGTACTTTATGACTTAATTACTTCAGTTTCATTAGCAAACACGAGAAGTTTATCATTCATTCAGGATGAGTCATTATAATTATCATGAATAACGTTCTATAAAAGTAAGGATCTAGCTTTTTTTTAATAAGATAGGCCGATGTTTTTATTCCATAGTTTCGAATACCGCCAATTTCAGTACGTTCACCATACTTCATACAGCAATATACCATTTTCGAGAAAGTCAACCTTATCTTTTAGGAACACATGCAAGAAATATCTAGGTTTATACCTAGTTTTTTTTTGTTTATCTTATGATACATATTGTAAGATGTATCTAATTCAAAGAAACTGATGATGATGACGATGAAAATAAAGATTTGCATATTTAAATAATCAAGCAATTATTAGTAATTATAACTAAAATCTTCATTAAATGCTAAGTCTGGGCGTGATAGCTGATGTTCTCTCGAAAATAGTACATTTAATTGATAAACAATTGCCAAAGAACGCAAGCGTAGATAATCAAAATAAATAATTGCACATAATCAAACAAGAACATGAGATAACTGGAAAATAAACTTAAGTGAGCTTTGGATTATAAAATGGTTGGAATTCCTTACGTGACACATTTAAGGACAAGTATTATGTATAAGCATTTCAATATTTGATAGTATGCATTGAAAAGAGCGAAGTTGTATATATGCTAGTCATATACACGAAAGAGCAGCAAATCTTTACGTTTTGGCCGAAATTAGGTGGATGATAGCAGATGATCATCATTAAAAAAACAAAGTCTGTTTTAAGAAAAACAGTGATAGAACGTGAAAACTATGTTTTTGGTGTATTCTTTGTTAACAAAATTTATCTTGAAAGAGTTATAGTTTTGGATGGAAATCAGTTGTAATCAATGATTATATTGTCCTCGTGAAGAGCCTGATGTTGTGAATGCTATTAAAATGTCTGAAATGAGATAATTTTTTAAACGTTGCCCCTTATGTAAGACTAATACAGGAGTCGAGGGTGTCTTTACAAAAACAAAACATACAACGATCTGTAGGCCATAAAAATATTTTGTACCGACAGGGAATTGAATCCACGATGCGTAGCGCAGCTAAAACAGTATTTAATCCAGTACAAGATACTTAGTTCAACGTCTATGTTTCAGTGTGCGATACATTTGACCCAAAAAACGTAATCCTCTGACAACACAGCGATGAAATCATTTGAATTGTAACTGGTCGTAGGTTTTGAAACTGTCTCGGAATGTTATAAACAAATGACGTGAATACTTTAGATAAGTTTATTGGACAGTAATGTTAAAATCTAAAATTATAGGTCCAAGCCTAATTAGGCTGATGAAGTTTATTCATTTGAAGTGTAAAAATAATTGTCGGCGTTCGGTTTTGTTTTCATAGAACTAATTAAAGGTTTGAATAATTATGATACATTAATCAACAGCTCGAATTCACTTTCACCTAAATTGAAGATAAATCACGAATTATCATGGTCGTTTCGACGGCGCGGCCTTGGAAAATATGCACCAAGGATTTTAGGATTTTCTTCTATATTTTAGAAATTCAATCTGTTATTTACTTAAACTTCAGGGTCACTACAACGCTTAGTTTTGAAGATCTTTGTGGCCGCGTAGTTCTCCACGTTTTAATGGTATGGCCGTGTTTAGACTCACTTTTTAGCTTTGACAAATTTATGGTTTTGGGAGCCAACATTTACAAATCTTTTAAATTTTGCCATGACGGCCCGGTCGAAACCGACAAAAATGATCTCATTATCAGCTTTTTTAATGTACCCACTGCTGGGACTCAGGCCTCCTCTCTAGGAGAAGGAATGGGCCGTAATCTACCACGCGGGCCCAGTGCGGGTTGGTGAATGTCACATGTCTTCGAATTTTTGGTTCTAGGACATGCCGGTTTCCTCACGATGTTTTCCTTCACCGTTTTGAGAGCAGTGGTAATGAAATAAATTACATAAAGTAGTGCGCTTGGCAGGGTTTGAACCCGCGACCTACAACTCGTAAGTCGGAGCCGTTACCACTCGGCCACCACTGCTCTCAAAATTATCTAGGTGGGTCTTAATAAAAGTTTAGCTACAAACTTCCTCTAAATAAATATTTTCAGCCTAATGTTCGGTGTATTTAATCAGTAGCAGTCAAGTTCATTAAAGGCTGCTTTAAAGTCAAGCGGGGTTATACTTGGTACGGTCAAGTTTGGTATATCTGCAGATTGTGTGTAAATAATTTTCTGAGATAGGATGTTTGGTTATGTAATTAAGATTAGCACTAAAGTTTTAGGCTGGGACTTTTAACATGATTATTTGAGTGTGACGAATACAGACTAAGATATATTGTTTTTCTTCTGTATGAGCCTCATTTACGTCATGAAATTCTGGATATCGTGATTATTCATTCATTCTAACGAACGGTACTTTAGAACGTATAATACTGGGCCCTAGCGCAAACACCAACCGCACTTGACCGGCTTTTTTATCTTCTGATAAAGTGCGTAGCCCTTATCTGTAGTTTTGTACTTAATTGGTATAACCCATCGTATTTCAAAAGTAGTCTGTACTTTAACTTTTCGCAAAACTGTTGCATTTCTTCATTTTGTGGAGTAATACCATGTAAGGTGCGGCTCTTATCAAAGATTACTACATCATTTATATGATTAAATTAAATGAGTAATGTACCTTCATGTTATTTTTAAAGTAGATTCTGTTTGTTTTATGAAATAACACGTTTGTAATTAGGTGTTTCTTTATTAATGTTGTTGGATTCATCGAAGAGGCACAGATGACTTCAGACGTACTAAATTGAGTTTGTACGATGTTAAATGGGATCAGGGTAGTTCATTGTATCCTTAATTACTTTACCTAGTTGCACAGCCTTTGTATCTTTATTATTATACTGAATGGAATGACGTCATCCAAGATTTATGTACATAATGATTAACGGTTACTCATCTTGTGACATGTGAATCACACTTAAAACCCTTAAAACTATTTGATATCTAGATGTTGAATCGTTCATTTCATGGTATTTGTAAAGATTTCTTGTATGTGTAGTAATTTGAAAACAAAACTGAGAACAACAAGGTTCTATGTACACATTAATCAAAATTTCTTATCTCATCTCTAAAACATTGTCAAACATTTGGCAATGTTTGTCATTCGTCCCTTCATTTAAGTGTATGCATGTCAGTCTACGAAAAGTGTGTTAACCAACGTTTGAGCAAACATACCAACGTACTATGCCATTGATTTAGTATCAGTTAGACATAGCGAGGTCAGGATTATCTTGGGTTTTGGTTGCTTTACAATCTATGATATTATGTCGCCTTGCCACGCACTATTATATATTAACTTCTATCAGCGGTTTCGCCTTTTTTAAAGTCGAAAATATCATTCCAAACATACATAACTACATACAAACTTTGACATTTCTAATATTTGTGTGATTTTTGCTTTATTTTTAATATTAAGTTTATTTATTCTAGTTATATCTAAATAATGTGAATCAAATGACTTACCGTATTCATTATTAGTGACTTGAGTGGTATCGGGAGACAGTAGCTGCCTTTCATTCTGATTCGCTTCATTATTAGTGTTGAAATCAACAGCGTCTAACGCCAGCGGTTCTTCTCCAACAAGCCCATCACTTAGCTGGTACTTCCCACTCCTCACATGCAATCCATCCGTAGCACTTAAAATCTCCACAGGACTGGCCGCATCAATCTCATCTTCTGTTTTTTCAACTTTTTCTGTAGAAGTTTCTAAAAATGTCGTGTCATCACTTATGATATTGTCCTCAACAACATTTTTTGTGATGTCGTTTTCTACTGTATTATCTTGTCCATAAACACTAACAATTACGAGTGCTATTAAAGCTAGAACTTTAACACCCATTTTCACACTTTCTAAATGTTTATCACATTATTTTATTATCAATTTTGACGACAACAGGTGGCTCGCTATTGTGCTGGTCGACTAGAGTGCTGGAACATTGTGTGCCCGATGATATGGTATTATCTTTAAGAGATACGATAAGATAGCAAATAGGAACGTTAGGTGTGCCAAATTCTTTGTCCTAATCGTAGCCCTGCTCGTATATGTAGGGCTTTTGTATAATGGTGATAATTGGAATCAAATTAACGTCGTTTACGTCGTTTTGATCACTTTTGAAGTTTCGTATTTTATTTTGTTACATTATTTGATGAGTTGTTGGTTAATGGATCAAGCTGAACTGGTTAATTTCGGGTAAATAAAATAATGGAAGTACATAGAAATAAACTTCACTTCACACATGTAATCGGGCACACAACATTACTTGAAATAATGCTTATATCAAAGTAATGTTACCAAGTAGAGATCTATATTATTTATTTCAGGTCTTATCAATGACCTTCGATCTCAGCTCTGGTGTATGATTATTATATAAAGTTTTTAATTGTTAATTTTGATTTATTAAACAGTACAACTAATTAGTAAACTATTGTTTAAGAAAACAGCGGACTTTTATGAGCCTATTATACGATAAAGATATATTAGTGTTTGGCACGTATGTATAACAAACGCACTTCAACAAATAAGTAGACTCTCCGTTCGCAAACCGACCGGCCCATCGCGATGTGAAGCGGTGCGCAGGGGGCGCTCCGTGGTGGATGCTATCATGTGCGTGAGAGCCCTCACGACGAGGGATGCGGTGTCCCGAGACAGGGTCGTTTTGGCGGTGTCTCTGGACATCTCCAACGCCTTCGATACCCTATCCTGGAGTTATATTAGGGAGGCACTCCGGTATCACCGACCTACCTCCGTCGTGGGAAATGTGGTGTGGTGTGATGTGGTGGTCTTGGCACAGGGACAGTTACACTAGGCGGCGGCTAAACTAGCGACATACGGGGTTGCGATAGTCTTCGAGAGGATCCAGCAGTTGGAACTCGAGGTGGCAATGCAGAAGTCCGATGCTATGTGCTTTCACGTCCGTCGGAAAGCGCCACCAATAAGTTCCTAAATAACGTTAGGAAAGCTTCACATTGGCGTCGGGGCCAGAGCTGCCCTCAAACGTCTTTTACCTGCATGGATCGTGCGGTCTATGGTCCTTTACGGAGCGCCAATGTGGGCGTCGTTAGTGCAGAAGCGACCGGCGACCATACTAAACGCGTCTCAGAGAGGCGCGAAGCGGCGTTCCTCCTTGCCGGCCAGCCAACGTGGGATTTGGAGGCAACAGTCCTAGCACACATGCACGATCACTTAGGTATGGCATTGCAACGCTGCCGCTGGGGTGAAACTCCACTGCCGTGACAATTTAAGTTGTGGCATGAAGGACAAAGTTCCGTCGAGATTTCATGGCGATATGACAATAGCGACTATCGCAACCAAGCGCTAAGCAACAATCATGGCGGTAAGTCCCCTCTTTGAGAAGTGTTTCTTCCACTTGAATCCAAAACAGAATTTCCCCAACTTGCCATGCCTGGTGAGGAACCTGCGTCAGGCGAAAGGTGAGGTCGCCGTGGCGCCTTTCCGCCACTCATCAAAGAGAGACTTAACAGTACGGTTGTAACAGGCGCTGTTTCCGTACCCGCAAGCGTAGCCATAAAATATTCGGACAAAATTCGAAAGATAGAGCAGTCAATCGAAAGAGAAAAAAATATAAACGTCAATTTTCTTGTTCTTTTTTCATTTCAGACCGAAACCAACCTGCTTGGCAGCAATAAATAGATTTTTGTATTTCATGTGATAGATGGTACGGGACCCTCCCTGGGTATTCATTTTCGATGACAGCCGGACGGCAAGCTACTCATTACTCGTCACAAACTTGTCTACCGTGGCTGAAAATCGCCCTGTTACTCTGGAGCGCCAGAGGCGTCTCTTGCAGGGGTTGCTGGGGCGTGAGGATATTCCCATTTCTTGCGGTAGCAGCCTTCTTCTTTGCTCATATTCTCCACTACCTAAGAGCCCCGGGGTCTGTTCAGAATATAAAGAAATCTTAATCCATAGGGGGGCTCTCTACTTGGTGGAATTCACTGCAGGCCCCACCCTGGCTTAATCCTATACTGGACCTTGTTGACTAGTTGTGAAATTTTTGGGCTTTGCAATTTGGGCTTTGCTTTGCAATAAACTTACCTACATGAAAAAATCTTTCAAAGTCAACATTAGGGTACATTTCTTCATCATTATCGAAGTGTTCAGTAATCGACTTACGTACCTAAGTAATCGTATATACCTGTTTTATCTAGTGATAACGTTTGTTTTCTCGCTATTTACCGAACTTATTCATCGTTCGCCTACTGGGCGTGGTGATTCATACTTTCAGTATTTTTCAGCAGAATTTCCTTTACGGAAATAGTAATTATGTGTCATACCGGATATTTATTGTCTTAGTATTTTCATTGAAATTGGTAGATCATGAATGAACTTGATAGATAGTTTAGATTTCAATAGTAGCGTAAGCGTAAGTAATCATTTAGATTGTATCTACATAATGTTCTTCTGTTTTTAAATTCACTTTATCGGAACCAAGTCCTTAATATTTTTACTTGTGTCTTATTTTGCGTTTCCTCTAAACTCACTCAAGGATATGTCTATCCAAACAGTCATGGATGCTTCGGCCAATGTGATCGGGTCTTTTTGTCACATTGCTATGCTATTATATTGTTTATATTGCTATTTTTCCTAAGGTGAGAAATCATCTAATGACTTCTCCGGCTCTAGGGCGGAGTGGCAGGGCGTGTCAGACTTTTACTGACTAAAACCACACCTATACTCAAGGCGTTCTAGGACCGCGGGTTTTTCTTTCAGAAGTCAACCCATAACCTCAGTAGATTTCGGCCCTAATGGGTCCCTATGTTTGCTGACAGCTCTTTGAGGCGCGCATCGAACACTACGCGCTGTCGACGACTAGGGCTCGGTCCGGACGGTTACCGGACGGCCAGACAGTGAGCTACCATTGCTCGTCATCCACAAGCCTACGCCTACGGTCGCTGGTAGTCGGGATCGGGGTCTCGGTGTCTGGGGTGTGAGGATGTCTGTTCCCTAACGCTTGCGGCTGACTCCGTTGTTAACATTACTTCTTCGCAAAGGGAGGCGACCGAGGTATATACTTCACCGTGTCCTCCGGGTGCTGTCCTATTCCTACTAAAAGGCTACTAGTAGTAGAACCAATAGCATAACCTCAGCATATGACTGATTACAACCTACTTGCAGACTTCTAGGTGCTACTAGTCCAAAATAATATGCAAAACAAGTAGTTAGCTAACTAAAATATAATCTGGACTCCAGAAGGCCTGGTCTGAACCTTGAGATAATGACAGATAATAGATTTTGTAATTGTTTTGGTTATTAGATAATTTTAACTACTTACTCAAGCCAAATTTGATCATATAACTGCACATGAATGGTCTGCTTAGCTTTCAGTTGAAAGAATAAACATTCACTTGTCTGTAACTCTTCGTTTCACTTCACCTGTTCTAATTCGTCCAAATTAGATTGTAAATTGAAAGGATGCATAAAAATTTAAAAAAAAAATGCAAAATAACGATCATTTGATGATATTTTTTTTATTATTTAGACAGTCCCCATCCAGCGTCAGTCTAGGGCTCCTGCTGGTGTGTACTGCTGGACCTGCCCCCCTAGCCAAGTTACAACCGTTTCGTGTCGAATTCCGTTCTCCAATCGGCAACGCCTCGGTGTCAGCAATTGTAGAAAACGATAAGTTGGTAGCCATGTTGACGCGCCTGAGTCGGCCGCTCGTTCTATAATGTAGCGTTTGTATAACAAAGCATGTAGCGTTGAACATTGTAGAAACGATATTTTATCATTTTGACCGATGTGAACTTGGCTACGAATTTTCTATTCGTTTGTTCTGACGACGTGACTTAACGTTGAGTCCCATACATTTGTTTAGTTTTCGTCTAGCGTTAACGATTGCAGATTATCAACTTGGCTAGGGGTGCTGACTTTGATTCCCAAATCATGCAAAGTAATATAATTATACTTTTCTTACAAGGTTTTCTTAGTAGCAGCCTACATTGGGGCATATTTTTAAATGTTTTGTGTATTGCTTTCATATGTTGTGTGTGCATTGTTTTGATATGTTGTATACATGTATAAGTAAATGTTTGATGTTGTCGTACGGATCAAGGTTGGTCGAAATAAATTTTATATGGGAAATAATAATGGTTCCGAAAAACAATTTAATCTCCAGCGATCTGTGGCCGACTATTATTCTAATAAACTAGCGTTATAATGAATTACCGACAAAAAACCTAAAACATAAACGAAAAGAAATATCCAATTTAAAAACAAATAAGAGCATGTTCAAATTACATTTTCTCCTAAAAAAAAATGATCTTCGAATAACAAAACTAAACTTCCGAATAGAATACTGAACCTCCGACAAAATTACTAAGTTACCGACAACAGAGGTTGGGTCAAAATAATCATATTTTTACAACTTGCATGAACTGTTTTAATTTCTATTGTTGGTAATCAAATTTATTTTTTAGCTCTCAATAATGATGAAAAATACCTCAACTGTTCGGCCCGCGCGATGGGGTTCGGATCTACTACGTAACTACATTTTCATAATAAACTGAGTTTTGTTTTATTTTTATCTTTGTTCTCGCTGACATTATAAAAGTTAGGAAATTTGTTTTTCGATTAAGGCATGAATAGGGGTACGTATCAAAATCCCGAAAGTTCATTATACCTATGGCTGAAATACCGACGTGCAAAACACCGAAATTCAAAATACCGATGTTCAAATGCCCGAAAGAACGAAATCCCGAATAGACGAAACAACTTGAACGTAGCGGTTGGTTATTTCACCCAGTTCAAAGAGCAATCAAAATACAATCTACCTGTGACTAGACTATTAGACAATGGTAAACACATTTTTACGAGAGATTGTGGCTGAAATAGGTTAGGTTAGGATTGTGACCAAAAGCGCACGAGCCGAGCGAGCGAAGCGAGCGGCGCCGCGGCAGCGGCCGGCGAGTGCTACTTCTCAAAATAAAACAAATTGGGACCTTAGGCCACCCCGACACAGACGAGTCGGGATTTTGAACTTCGGGATTTTAAACTTCGGGATTTTAAACATTCGAACACATGAACTTTCGGGATTTTAAACTTTCGACCATACGACCATTTGGCGTTTCAATTTTCGGGATTTTGTCCATCGGTAATTTAAATTTCGGGATTTTTATACGTACCCATGAATACGACTGTTTTAACATTTTGACGCCTGAAATAGGTACCGATATCGAAGCATACCCGTGGTAAGTAAAATTCATGATATATGATGCAATTAAAAGTTATTGTTACAAGTACATTTTAATATTTTTTATAAGTTTCTGTATAACCACTCAGAATAATATTTTCAGTATAATGTGACAGTTAAAATAGCACCACAATCTATGAAATATGAAAGGTAATTAATGGATTAATAGTAGGTAAGTAAAGATAAAAATTACAAAGCAAAGTTTTCAGTAGAACGTAATTTATGCTGGTAGAAAAGTATTATAGCAATAGACAGTCATGTTTATTTTTCGAAGATTTCAGTATCTCATTCGGTCGTTTCGTCATTTTTATTCGGACAAAAGTAGTCGGAAAGTTAGTATTTTAGGCAGTAGATTTAATATTTTGAGTAAGGACAATTCTTCTTTTTTTGTCGGAGCTTTTATTACTACCCATTTTATATTATTATAGTCTGAATCCGATCCTGTGCAAGTCGCATTGGATCAGTTGTTGTGGCGACTCTTGGGAGAGGCCTATGTCCAATAGTGGACGTCTATCGGCTGAAATGATGAGAGTCTGAATTTGTGTTAGGTTGATTCCAATAAGGTTGCGCTCTTTTAAGGTCATCTATTAGGGACGTAAACATAACAAAGGATGTAAGGGTGTGCTATAGGTAGTACACCCTATATACAACCATTCTCTTGCTAACCCTTGGCGGATTTCACACACAAGTGTTATTTAAATGAAGCGCCTTGAGAAATAATAACTGAACAAGCGTTTTACACAACTGTGATACTAATGAATTACTAGGCGCAAACGCAGTCATTGAATAAAGGAAAACATTGATAAAGCGGTAAACATTCTAGGCCCTAGATTGCCTAGACATTAATTATTTTGTTCCATTATCTAATTGGCACGCTTGGGTAGGATATAAAGTTATCCTAAAGGACGTCTTTTAGGGCGTTCTTCAAGGTTTTCGTTTGGGCCCAATGCGATGTAGAACATTCAGGTATATAAATGTAACAGAAAAATCGTCAGGAACCTATAAATCGTTTATTTGGTTAGGGTTCTGCATGTTGAAGATTTTATTGTTGTTTTTACTATAAAAAAAATATAACTACACTAACTTCTGCTAGCCATCTCGCCCGCGTGATATTAAATACAGCCACTGATAAGCAGCCTACTGGTGAAAAAGTTTTTAAATTCACACTCACTAAATTTCGCCTTTATAATATTAATGGGATAAGTGTGACACTTAGGGGAGGCCTATGTCCAACAGTGGACGTCTTTCGGCTGAAATAATGATGATGATGATGAAATGTGACAAACAAAACTACAAATCTTTCCTGTATAGAATATTTGTGAAGATATTTAGGTACTTATTTATTCTAGGAATTTTGTCTACCGCATCATGTCTGAAAGCCACGACATAAATCACCTGCCTGCCTAGACGAGGTTTGCAGGTAAATTATGTCTGCCTAGAAGAGATTTGCAGGTATTTTTTTTTTAATTCTCGCCTTTCTGATTCCTCCAAAATTTGTGTATTTTATGGTGGATAGGTTTCATCCAAATGAGATTGCAAGTTGTTAGTATTTTTCAATACAAGTTCTGCATACCTAGGGCTGCCATCTCTAAAACCTGTCCCCCAGGACCGGAAGCGTAGGTTCCCCGGATTTTGGAGCTTTTACCCCGGACATTTCAATACTTTTTTCATTTACTTACATCTTGATTAAAATATATTTCACTCCGTACTTAATAGAAGTGAACTTTAATTATAAGCCTCTTTTGTTGCATGAAATAGTGTGTTTAATCGTTTTTGTGACTACAAGTGAGTAATTTTGCTTTATTTTTTAACCTTCATATGTATTCAATAAAAGATAAACAAATCCAATATTAGTTACTCAGTTAATAAAATTAAATGAAAAACTTGTTTAATTTCTTATTTTTCCATACAATATTTACTTTAGTTTTAAAAGAACTGAAATCTTAAATCAAATTCAGAAAGTTATAATAATTTATACTAAAGCCATACCATTACCATGCGTCGGTCGAACGCGCCCCATACCCGCTCGCCGCTTGCGTAGTAAAATAGCGTCGGCAGTGCGTGCGGTGAAATACTTAACCCATAGCTTTTATTTACGTAAATTATGGGAACGTGATCTAATCAAAATCCCGGACTACAATTGAAACCCCGCCCGGACGCTCCCCGGACGTCTTCCAAACTAGGACAAATCCGGGGAAACCCGGACGGATGGCAGCCCTATGCATACCTAATGATGACGAAAATGCTAAATAGAAATTATTGAAATGAAGCGCCTTGATATAATTAAGCAAGTAATTTTTGTTACGTACTGCGATATCAGATTTTTAAATATGTATTATATTACAAAGTTATATTTCATTAGTCAGACAAATTGTAGTGACCAAATAACCAGTCAGTGCATAAAATCTTCGTCTTCTGAATCATCTCACTCGCTTTGAAACGAATGCGTGCTTTCGCGCACATACTCTCGACTGAACAATTTTTGACTTTGGTCACTACAATTTGTCTGACTACTAAAATATAACTTTGTTATAATTCCATATCTTAATAACCTATTTAAAAATAAGACATGTAAAATTAAGTAAAGTTAATTTAATGTAAAAAGTAATGTTTATTAGTATCCACATTTCCAATTTCATATAAAAATGTTCAAACATTTACCTGTTGGGTTTACAGATTATAATTTAAAAAAAGTTTAAATAAAAGATAATTAAAAAGTACAAATTAACATTGGATTTGAGAGGCTTGACCGTAGAGAAACTACTTAAGAGTAGTCTCATAAGTAGTTTTAGATAAATACTTTTTTTAATGCTCTAGCTACATTTTTGGTTTATTATAAGTAAAAAATCCAATGGCATTAACAATTAATTCTGCAAGTTGCTATCCTGATGGATAATCTGATAAATGTTCTGGATAATGGATATCCTGTTGATCAAGACCACTTGATCAACTCTGTCTGCAACCATACTGCTATAACTTAGTCAAGATGTACCTATGTTATGCAGTACTTTCTAGAAATAAACACTAGGTATGCTATATATTGGCTATAAATATTAATATTGCACTCAACACAAGAGCCCTTTGTTGCGCGGAGTGCAAAACAAATCAGGCACACGGCCCTAACTCTCACAAATTAACTGTAAAATTGTCTATTATCATGTCACTTTGTCTATGTTTGGTTTCCATTGCTTTTCAACTTTAGAGGTAAGGTCGAAAGGATGGCACATGGGTAGCAATGTAAGTTAGGTTGAGTGAAGGTATGAGGTGGTTGCTATGAAAATTAGTGTTGGTAGTAAAATGCATGTTAACTGTGTACATTATTGCTATGAACGCGTTCCGAAATATTGTGGAGGTGAATAGAATAAAATTTAGTTATGTATGTTGGAATGTAAGGAACGTTTAGCGTTAATGTCAGTGATAACGATTGACAAAAAGGCCGAAAATTTGACTGACATGCGATGGCATTTGAGTTGGTTGCTACCAAAAGATTATCACCGTATCCAGACCTAATATTTTGTTCTTTTGACATATGTAGATACGTTAACGCAGTTGTCTAATGCCCGCCATAAACGGTAGAGTATCCCGGATAAACCTGTCAGGTAGGTGTATTAGCGTGTATTTACCTTAAAGATTGATCTAATAATAGGGTCAGGTAGCTATACACGCTAGGATACACCTGATAGGTTTGCCTGTACAGTTATAACTTTCGGGTAAGCTTGTGTAGAAACCTGCACAGTTGTGCAATATACACGCTCCGGTTTACCTGTACAACTCACCTGTACAGTCAAACCTGTCAGGTATACCCTAGCGTATTATGGTGGGCAATGGGCATCTTAGAACTATTGGGTGATGTCGAGATCAATGTAAAATAATGAGAAATTTATATTCACACATTAATTACAATAGTTTTATGACGTCATATTTAACTAGGCATTTAGTGTATATATTATTTTTAATTATTTAAGTTATTGTTTAATTTGTTTATTATTTCCTAGCAATTAATTTTAATAAATAAGATATGTTTTGTAACATTTGCAAAATAAAATTACAATATTGAATTCGTAATGAATACAAAAATCGTAAAATGGCCAAATATGTTTTGAAACAAACGAAAACGGCACAATTCTTTTTCTTGAAGTTTTTTTTTTTTTTTGTATGATCGCGCTTGACCGCCATCTCACCTGATGGAAAGCAACGAACGCGCTTACCTTTTTTTTATCTGTTATAAACTAGTACTTGACTGCGATCCTGCCTGATGGTAAGCAGTGATGCAATCGTTAATGGTGAGGCGCACTAGTTTATTAAGAGCCTAAAAGAAACCTATTCACTCTCGACTTAAAGATTCCCGGGTTGTAGCTATCAGGAAACACAGATTCCGGCAAGGAATTCCACTCCTTAGCTGCACGCACAATGAATGTGTTCCCAAAACGTTTTGTGCGTGTGGGTGGGATGTCCACCATGTACCGGTGGCGCATCGCCGTACGTCTGGTAGTCCGTTCCGTGATAGTAGTTGGATATCATCAAATAACTTTTCCCTCTCTAGTTGGAGCGAGAGGGCGTGTCAGACTTTTATCACAAAATAGATTTTGTGCTTTTACTGACTAAAACCCACCTGCGTTCTTTCCGTTGTTCTTTATGTTTAAGGGCCACGGTAACTCTTTCGAACATTGCCGTAGACAGGAAAAATACTTTGAGATCGTTTTTTTGCGGAAACTAGTGGGCTACCAAAGTCGACCATCATTACTTTTTTTTCACACTTTTAGCTACCTGCTATCTACCCATAAAACCAAGGTCAAGGTGCTCTAAGTAAAACGAAACAAACGCTAAAGAACATCTCACCTTTATTTCTCCTTCGTCCGGCCTCATTTTCAACATCATAAAAATGCAACCAAAAGAAAATAAATCGCTCATGTTTCCGAACAGCTCGCCTCTAAATTATCGATATCATTCGCCATCTTGCATTGTAAACTGCATTACGACGGCAGCGATCCCGCCAACACGACGCGTTCGAATTTTGAATTTTGATTTTTGAATTTTGTATTTTGCCTTCAAGATGCCTTGCAAAGGTTGCGGTGACAGTGAGTGTTTTTTTTTGTTATTAGATATTTTTTTCTATTATTTACTGTCCTTTTGTCTTTTACATGTGGAAATAAAATGTTTTTCGTTATTTTCCGATGGATACGCTCTGACCTACGGCAAGGATAATTTTAGTAGACTAGACATAGATTTCCATATCGTTCAGAAAGTGAAATTATTTCTGATATAAAATAGGTAATACTTTCAGATTTTGGTAATAAAGATAATAATAAACATGTGCATGATATTACCAATATTACTGTACCGAAATGCTTGATTGTTTTCTATGTAGTCTTCAGTCTCCCACGACTTAGGAATAGGATACCTCAGGTAGTGTGGGATAATAAATTATTATCTAATATGAAATGCAATAGGTACCTATTTACTTGTTACCATAAAAATTTTGTATCTATTATAAAGCAAAATGCATCTGTCGTTAAGAATGTATTTAAAGCTTTGACTATTTTCAAAAGTAGTTTTGCTCTGGGCGAAATGGAGTTTAGATGGTTATTTGTAAACATTTTTAAATAAAATACATTCACAAGAAGAATAAATAAATAAAAGATAATAATAGATAGTTGTAAATGATTGCATTGTTTCAAAGATAAAGGTGCTAAACATCAGTCACAAAAACACAAAAAAAAAAGATACCTAAGTACCTGTGATAAATTAAATATTCACTAAAACCGGGAAACTTCTGCATATTTTAGAACAGTCCAACTATTCAAAAATATTTTAGTTACCTGCCTATTGTAATACGAGTATGTATTATTTAGTATAGTTTATCTTAGTTACCATAGTCGAACTATTCAAAAATATTTGGACTCCCTACGCGATGACGCCGAGCCAAATTCTTCAGGGAACTGGCATTTAGCAATTCAATTACCCATGTACCTACTGTGTTACTGAAAACACCAACTATTCAAAAATATTTTGATTCCCGGCGCTGAGCCAAGTGTTGAAAATCCAACAGGGCGCTGTGTTTCATTTAAGGCTCAAACGCTCAGTGCCATAAAACAGTGATTTTCTGAAGCAAAGCTAAAACAGTGATTTTCTCGGTAATGGCCAGGTTAATCGATTTGAAAAAAAATTCTGTTTAGTATAGATTCATAAACAAAATTATCAACTATTGATTTTTTCGTGCGATTAATACTTTTGTCTAAAAAAAAATTCAGCTATTTCGCAACTATTCCCTACTCCGTCGAAACGGTTTGGATCATTAGAAACATTTTACACATAAAAATCGGTGGCTAAATATTCTTTAAAGTGAACATACTTGTAGCATAATGTAAATCAATCAAAATTTGGCAAAGAAAATGGATTTAAAGGTTAGCAAGGCTCTATCCGGGCGCAGCTGGACGGAATTAAATGCACAGATACTCATACTGCCGCCTAGGCGGGTACGAGTATTGCGTCCATTTTATTCCGACCAGATGTTCAAAGGACTATAAGCCTTAAGTATTTAATAAAGTGTTAGCGAACACAGGCTTATGACTGGTCACTTAATAAATTACACAACAAAAAAAGTTATTCTTGAGATAAATTTCAACAAATCTCTTATTTCTGATGTTTTCATTCGTTTTCAGTTAAGTTGTTTAGAAACCTGGTTTACCTTGGTATATCTGCTACTTAATTAGCAAAATTGGTTGAGTTTCCTATGTTTAATTATTGTATTATTAAGACTAGGTAAGTCTTTTGCTAGGAAGGTACTTAGTAGAATCTATTACAAGCTTTTATTTAGTTTCACCTGTCCCGATGTTTATCTGTAATCAAAACATTCAAATTAAATTTATCCAACTTCCCGGTTACCGATCGAGCTGAAATTTTGCATGCATGTGTAAATCAGATGACAATGCAAAATTATTATGATATGGAGCTGATCTGATGATGGAACCGGAAGGTGGCTATAGGAACTTCGCAGTTAAACGACACAACCCCATCGAGTTTGGGTTCGTATGATACGTCTTCACGAGTATTAATTATATAGGTATACCGAGCTATAAAAGCTTGCCATGAAAAAATTATTTTTATTAAAAACTTGATTTTTTGTTAATTTATTGTTTTATGTTTAAAATTATGTAATGACAGATTATATTTCTCAGGGCAGCAGTATTATGGTGAACGCTATGTACGCCTTAATATTGTCATGTGGTCCCTATTATTATCAAGATTGTTCCTTTTATGTAAAACTAGCTGTGCCCGCGACTTCGTTCGCGTGGACTACAGGATTTTGAATATATTTTTTTCTAAAATAAAAGTAGCCTATGTTACTCCTTATTACATCAGTTACCTGCCAAAAATGTCCCGTCAAAATCGGCCCAGCCATTTCAGAAACCAGCCCGGACAAACAGACAGACAGACAGACAAAAATTGTAAAAAATGTTATTTTGGTGTATGTACCGTATATATTATTCATATGCATGTTGTAAAAAGCAGTTATTTCAATATTACAAACAGACACTCGAATTTTATTTATATGTATAGATGTATGTGATGTGGCTGCGCTAAATTAAATTAATAAATGAATAGGAAGGTACCTAAATGTTCTGAGCGGTCGGCTAAGCATTGTGTCGTAATTTCGTAACTTAGGATATTATTATTGTAACTAGATTACATTTTATTTGGGTACCTATGGGTTTTTTAGGCGGGAAACCACCACCAAATAACTTCCCACTTTGGGTGGAGTGAAAAGGAGTGTCAGACTTGTATAAGTCAGTATTGACTAAGAGCCATGGCACGCGTTACCATAGTCGCGGTACCCAATTCCAGAAAAAAAATAAAATAGTAATAATGTGTATTCCACAACTATCACACAACGTCGTCTAGTCCTAAGCTAAGCAGAGCCTGTGTTATGAGTTGAGTACTAGACAACTGATAAACATACATTTATATATTTTTAAATACATACATGTTATAGATAAATTACACACACAAAACAAATGATCATGCTCATCACACAAACATTTGTCCTGGGTGGGAATCGAATCAAGACCTTCGGTACAATAATCAGGGTCACTAACCACTAGACCAAGAGATCAGTCAAAATGCGTTGTATTGCGTTGGCTGCCTGCTTTCTTTCTGTATACTTATACGGAATAAAACATGATTGCAGTATAACTAATCAGTTTTAACTAATTTTTATGTTAATAAAGTACTGCAGTTAACTGGGAAAACGAAACCATAGTTCAAATTAGTTACGTCCTATTGTGTTCTTGTTACTGCGCGTTTGTTGAACTGAAAGTGGAAATAAACTGAAGTACAGGCGCTTATCTCGGTTTAGTTTATCTTAGTTGGCACTTCAAAGTTAAAATCAACTAGTTAACTTTTGTTGACATTTTCTTCCTAAGTACTTGACTACTTCCTTCTTATATCCACGATGTTCTGGATTTGATCACGGGGTCGGGAAACTATTATTTTTTTAATTTTTAGTGATACACCGCAATCTCACTTAATGGTAAGCAGTGATGCAATAGTTGATGGGGAGGCGCACTAGTTTATTAAGAGCCTATTCACTCTAGCCTTGAAGACACCTAAATTATGATCGGCCGGGAAGACCGCAGCAGGCCAATTGTTCTAGTCCTTCGATGTACGCGGTATATACGTAATAATGGGTTTTACAAATTAGTGATATACACCCCTACTTTTTAATTAGTTCAAAAAAATGGGGCTCTATCTGTGCCCGTCACTGATCATATTTTTGTAGTCAAAAGTAGAAAAAACCGAAATCCTAAAATTGACCACGAAAAGGTAAATTCATCATAGAATCAATCAAACATAACAATTGCTAGTAGAAAATACTGCGGGCAGTGTTTTTCTTAATAATTGTCACTTATTCATTCATTAATCAATAGCCTGCACAATATTTCCATAAATTGAGTGACATTTTGGGACATAAACCAACGCTAATAACTTTGCTGTTTATGAATATTATTTAATGAGATTTTACTTATAAAATAACAAGGGCTTTTCTAATAAGCCCTTTAAGTATTTGTACTAATTAAAAAATAGTGGTGTATAAGTAGCATTTCAGAGTAAACATTTTTGCCCAGTCTACGGTTCATTCATTAGCTTTGAAAATGTGATCCTATAACGAGCATTCTTTTAATGACAGAAGGCTAATTATTTCCAAAATTACATACGGTTTGTATGTCATTTGGGAAATAGAAGACATACAAACCATAGGGAAAAAGTAATAACGAAGATTAGAATATGGCTATTTCTGCCCACCACTTCGGATATAGGCATGATGTTATATAACAGGTTTTTAAATAATCTTTTCCTTTCCAGACTGCAAATGCACATCAGCCCAGTGCTGCACATCATGCAAGTGCGACGCTTCATGCAGCTGCACCTGCAAGCGAGCTACAACTACCACAGATACCGCTAAAACAACCAAGAACTAAAAGCCGTAGATTCATAACATATCACACTAAAAAAAAACACGCAACATTCAGAATAGTCTATGGACACGGTTGACAAATGTCATAATTCGAACACAATTTTTCTTAATTCAAAAATTATGCTGAAATGCACTTGGAAATTCAAGTCACGGTGACTTTTTGATGTTTTCATTTAAAATAAATAACAGTTATATTATGGTAAACATCTGAGTCAATAGTAATTTGAATACGAAGTTATTTGGGTATGTCGCATGATTCATAATATTGAAGTATCGCGGCATTATTTCTTTATTGTTCTATCAAGTTGATTATTATCAATTAAAAAAAAAACTAACTTACCTACATTCATTTAAGTTTCACAATTTTCTTTTTCATTTGTTTCATTCAATACTTTCAAGTTTGTATTTTCATTTAATGCTTTTTTTGTTTCAAAATCACACATGCCTTTCTTCTATATACTTGTTATAATAAAATAAAAGGTCATTACCAGAATACGGATGTTTTATTCTCTATGAATCACAACTCTAGTCTATTGTTAGATGGCTAATTTACTATGGAAGACAAAACTAACATTAATTCTCTTTACGCAGTCAATCTTAGCGTTCATTTCATACAGGATTCTGAAACAGAGAAGAAATTACGTTATCTATTGATGTCCTATTGTTCTCTTGAAGGTATCTATGTACCTATGTATAATTGTTTAACTATATTAGGTACTAAACATAATACGTAGTAGTATTTAAACTGAGTACAGTATAAATACTGCTATTATTGCCAATCCAATAAGAAACGGTGAAGGAAAACATCGCAAAGAAACCGGCATGTCCTAGATAGAATTAACAATTCGAAGACATGTGACATCAACCAATCTGCACTGGGCCTGCGTAGGAAATTAGGGCCATTCCCTCTCCTGGAGAGGAAACCTGAGTCCCAGCAGTGGGAACATATTATGGTTGATTATGCTAAGTTTATAACTATTAAAAACATAAATTTATGGATCAACATTTATTTCATTTTTCATTTCTGATTGGCCATTGACATCGTGGTTTCACAATATGTGTCTATTTTAAAACTTATGTAGGCCATGAGAGTTATCTCTATATAAATCAACTACAAATAGTTATTACTCACGATCAATATGGATGTCGTGACAATCGCAGCCCGGTACGCAGTCCACACTCCATGGGGATTCTGGCTTCAAATCTGAAAGTATGAAAATGGTTGTTTTACATATAAAACAGATTAACAGCTAGTGATTCTGACTTATTCTATTCTATAAGTGAATTTACAATGAATGTCTTGTACATTAATAAGTTACCTACAAAGTGGAAATGAGAATACATTAATTTTTTTTTTTTTGTTAGCCTGTTCTGTCCCCCTCCTGGGCAAAGGCCTCCCTCCACTCCTTCCATTTTTCGCGCGTATACATATTAATGAATAAATATTAATAATAATTATAATATTAATAATATTAATATAATTATTAATATTATTATTAATATTAATTAATATGTATATTATTATTAATATTAAAATTAATTAATATGTATACATTAATATTAACAATATTATTCCGTCGCATTACGTTACCATGTAACCATAATCGTAATTGGAAATATAAATCTATAGGTACCTATATTAAAAGGAGAAACGGACTGACTGACATATCAATGCACAACCGAAACTGATGAGGCTAGGAGCGTAAAATTTCGCACAAGGTTTCCTTTTATGACGCATTCGAGCACTGACAGATGTTTTTTTTTTGCAAACTATCACCCTTTAGAAGGATGAAAGTGTCCAGAGTTGGTATGGAGAAAACCACTTTCACGCGGGCAAAGCCGCTGGTAGAAGCTATAGTAAATAATACATTCTTATTTTCAAGGGTACACAATACCTAATCTTTTTCACAAAACTAGTGTTGTGTTATTCCTGTATAATGAATATCCTATAGGTAGGGCTGCCATCTCTAAAACCTGTCCCCCAGGACCGGAAGCGTAGGTTCCCCGGATTTTGGAGCTTTTACCCCGGACATTTCAATACTTTTTTTCATTTACTTACATCTTGATTAAAATATATTTCACTCCGTACTTGATAGAAGTGAACTTTAATCATAAGCCTCTTTTGTTGCATGAAATAGTGTGTTTAATCGTTTTTGTGACTACAAGTGAGTAATTTTGCTTTATTTTTTAACCTTCTTAGGTATTCAATAAAAGATAAACAAATCCAATATTAGTTACTTAGTTAATAAAATTAAATGAAAAACTTGTTTAATTTCTTATTTTTCCATACAATTAACAATATTTACTTTAGTTTTAAAGAACTGAAATCTTAAATCAAATTCAGAAAGTTATAATAATTTATACTAAAGCCATACCATTACCATGCATCGGTCAAACGCGCCCCATACCCGCTCGCTGCTTGCGTAGTAGCGTCGGTAGTGCGTGCGGTGAAATACCTAACCCATAGCTTTTATTTACGTAAATTATGGGAACGGGATCTAATCAAAATCCCGGACTACAATTGAAACCCCGCCCGGACGCTCCCCAGACGTCTTCCAAACTAGGACAAATCCGGGGAAACCCGGACGGATGGCAGCCCTACCTATAGGTACCATTCATTATAATATTTCAAAATTTAACATTATTTAATAAAACTACTAACTGGAAAAATAAAAGTGGTAAAACAGGCTGTAACAATTTCAATTTGCACTAATGAATGAAGAAATATCTAAGCTGAAAATTATGACTTATCGTAGTTTAAACGATAAAGAGTTGATTTTAAAGAAGAAAAAGAAAACAATTAGTACTTAGTTAACGAAATCTATGTAAAACAAGGACTTACCTGCACAACCAGGATAGATTTTCATTTTAACCTTTCAGATACTGTCAATTTGAGATACAATAGTAAGACAATAGATGTTCGCTTGGGGTTTAATGAATCGAATAAAACAATATGTTTAAAATGTGGCCAGGAGATAACTGGACTAACTAGTGACACAACAATGATTACAATGAAACCAAATAGGTAAGTGTTAAGGCTGAGTACTCTCAGCATGCTGTAGGCAGATTATGAAAAAGTGGCCGTAATAAAAACAAATCTGGCAAGTGGCATTGATAGAACAACAAAAGAGAACTAATGGGGCGGAACAGCTCTAATAGGTACAGTTACAGTTAGCTCTAACGGTACAGTAAGGGATATCGTTGTTGAAATAAGCAAAGTATTGATAACAGATATTATAATACTCCTATAAATGTTACCTTCCTGCCCTGTTGCTGTTGATAAGCCTTTAATGATCAATTCATCTTCATCAATCATTGTCATAATTTCAGTCAAAACATACCTTATCTTTTTCTTTTATTGCACCTACCACTATTTTTCTCTGCATCACCCAAAGGTTGACTTGGAGAAAACGCCTAAAGCGTTAAGTCCGCTTCTGTACTTTTGTATGCATGAAGTACAAATAAATAAATATATAAAACACGTCCACGCGTGGACCAAGTTGGACAAAGGCCCCCAAGGTAGTCTTGCTGAATGAAACTAGTCAATAATGACGAAATAAAAAAAAAACATTTGAAATTAGGAGTTTAATGTTCAAAAATAATCTTTTACAGATAGTATAGCAAAGTTTAAAAGATTTATACATTTGTATTTATGTTCAAGTAATCAATTGTAGTCATTTTTTTAAAGTATTTTTTTGAGGAGTGGTGTCTCTTAGAACTTCTTCTGTTCCGGGTGGAGCGCTCTAAAGTATCAGACTTTTACTGACTACAGCCCATCTGTGTTCCTTCAGTTATCCTTTACGTTTTATGTTCATTCTTTCCAACTATCCCGCAGCCCATACAATAGGAAAATTAGCCGTGTAATGCTCCCACTGTTAGGACTCCTATTTAGAAGACAGCCGTAATCTCAGGGCGGTATGATGGATGTCACATGACTGTTTTCCTTCACAGTTTTCAAAGCAGTGATTATGAAATGAACTACTCAAAGTAAAGCCCCTGATATAGTTCGAATTGAACACACGGCCTATAACTCATAAGTGCTACCACGCCGTCGGCCGTTACCATTGGACCGCCATTGCTCCTTAGCCCGACATAACATAACCTTGATAAGTACTTATATTTTAATCATTTCCACGATACGGCCAATTTTCCAGCAATTGCTTCTAATCACACGTAAACAACTTCTTCGGATATAACCTCAAAGATCCAAAAAATCTCCGAGGTCTTGACAACCTCGTTCATTGTTAGCAGTTTTTACTACATTTATTTAGTTTGGTATATAAACCTGCGTTGATTGCTACAGAAGCATAGTCAATCTTAGTTTCTTCAGTTCTACCGTCAGATAACCTAATAAATTAAACCCACTAAGATGCCTGCTCCTTCAGAATCCTGCAAAGGTGAGAAGTCACTTGATTTATTTAACTGTCATTCCAGCAGCAATGTTAGCGTTAATAAAATTTTACTACCGTCCCATGAGATTTGAGATGCAGTAAAACACATAAAATAAATTAGAAAATGAAAGTCGTATATATCTAACTGAGAAAGACATATTACAAAGGAACATTGTCCTAATTAATTTAGTTGTTAGGCGATCACTACTCTAATATTCTTTTAGATATACTCAGAGTCGTAAACCTGAAAAGACTGAACAGGATTGTAAAAACCAACCATAAAACTGAATATACGTATATATGCCACAAGATAATTGTGATCCTCCTTGAGATTATAACACATCTTGCAATGTATGGAATTATCAATATTTTGTGAACAGATCATTTCGGATACTTGCAATATTTTCAACAACACTTGATACTGTTTACGATAGCAGAGTTTTACCAAGAAAAAACAGTTAATATGTATAATTTTGTTTACTCAGATGTTGAAATTACCTGGTGTCATGTATAGAACTAATATTGTTTTCAGCATTCAACTGCCTACTTGTAAGAAAAATGGTTTTACTTTAATAATATTTTTACACCACCTGCTTATGTCGTTTTATACGTCATACAAACATCACCTAAAGCAAGTCATTCTATCCCTAGGGAGATAATGCAGTATGGCCTATCCCTAGGGAATAAAGAGATTTCAATTTGGAACATAAAAAATCGTCAACATTGTGAATTAAAATGTACGTGCATCGAACAAGTTGACTCGAAATTCAAACTGGCCACTAACAAAAAAAAAAGAAAATAGAATAAAACGTGCTTACTGACGGGAGCTTTATAGAAAATTGAAACTATAGAATCTTGGAGTAGTGAATTTTGTTTGTTTGATGAACTTGTAAATATAATACTTATTTTTATTTCTCTATATGATTTAGTCGACCAAATTGTCTTTTAATTATCTCGCAGATGGTGTAAAAAGTAGAGTATGCAACACGGGGATAAAGGTGTCTTTGTCTTGGGCGGCTTGAATTCCTCACTTCACTCATGTTTCTTTATTAACTCCCTCGCAATGCTCGGGAGTTAATTGTATAAATCCCTCACTAACGTTTGGGATTAAAATCTGCAACCTTCGTTTCGTTCGGAATTCAACATGCCGCCCGCGACTTAAAGACACTGCTTTATCCCCTAGTCACATAATCTACTATTACAATGTCCTTTAGCAATTAGGTGTCTTGCAAGTAGGGTGAGTTGTACCACGGTGTTTCTGCCTTATCCCTATAATTCAAAATCCATTTCTTCGTAGGCCTGCCTCTTTTACTACTGATAAAGTTGCTTATTCATATTACATTAATGAATAACATGTGTTCTTTTTCTGTTTAGACTCCTGCAAAGATGCTGACTGCTGCAAGGACAACAACTGTGAGACCAGCTGCTCTGATTGCACCGCTTCTGGTATTTACTTCATTTTGCTTTTTATCATGATTTCAATTTTCTGTTTTTTTTTGGAGGCCAGAACCAATAAGCACCCTTAAGTCCCTAAGTTTGCGGAGGTTTTCAATTTTGTCAACTATATCTATAGCATTTTTATGTTGCGTGTATATCTATGGACTCAATCTGAAATGTGTATCATAATCAGCTTTATAATGTTCCCCACTACTGGGACTCAGGCCTCCTGTCTAGGAAAGGGAATAAATTGTTATCCACCACGCGGGTCCAGCGTGGGTTGGTGGATGTCATTATGTCTTATAATTTTTGTTCGAGGATAAGAAATATAAGAATTTCTTTTTATTTTATTGCTTGCAAAAGAAAATAATTCTATCGCTTGTGCTCTATCTCTGCATTAGTGTTAATATGTTTGATTACCTTTTACCTATACCTATGTATATCTCGCTATTGAAGCTATTTTATTACTAAAGATTTTTTCTTTCTTTCTAGGTGGTTGCTGCTAAACAACGTGTACCTATAATAATGTGTTACGTTACTTAAAATTTATTTGTGATCAATATTTTGTCTTCAAATGATTTAATAAAATTAGAGATTGGACTTGCGTTTTTGGTTTATTACCTTCATAAATTCTTTATAAGACTTACACTTATATAGGAAAATAAGAACAAAAACAACAAATAAAAATATGATGATTGTAAAACACCCATGAGTACATACATAAGAAACAATAATATACTTATCACAACAACTATCCTCGGTCTCCCTTATCTACGTGGGGAAGGATACAGTGATCATCAAATCACAAAAAGGCTCGAAATATCTTGTAAAGATGTCTTCTGCACAGTTGTACGCAAGAAACTGAAAAAAATAAGAGAAAAGATCTGGTAGGCTTAAATTCATAACAAACAAATCAAGAGGATCACTTCATCAGAGTTCTGTCTAAATGCTCTAAATTAATAATAAAATAACCTAAATTAAGAATAAATAATAATCAGAATCAGAAGTACCGTACTATAGGTATGTGCCCGACCCAGTTCTCGAGAATGGCAGCGTCACATTGTATTGGGATCGATCTATCATCACTGACAGGACTATTGTTGCCTATAAGCCTGACATAGTGGTGCTAGATCGACTAGAGCATCGCACAATGATTGTTGATATAGCGGTCCCTCATGACGAGAACCTCGCGAAAGCTGAGAAGGATAAACAAACTAAATATCTTGACTTGGCTCGCGAGGTTGTCGACATGTGGGAAGTGGATAGAGCAATCATTGTGCCGATAGTCGTGATGGCCAATGGCTTAATGGCCAAGAGCCTCGACCAACATCTGCGGAGGCTCTCGTTAGGCAGTTGGATCAAGGGCTTGATCCAGAAAGCAGTACTCCTAGACACGGCGCGTATTGTCCGGAGGTTCCTCTCTCAGGAGCCCTGACCGGCGGCAGCTTGGACCCTGCTCCCGATGCCGGTGGGCTGCTATTTTTTATGTTTTTAAATGTTTTTTTTAATGTCATTTTTTGAAGAAATATTAAAAAATATGATAAATATGTATATAATAATAAATGAATGGAATAATAAGAATCTTAAAGATTAAAAAAATCATGCAATAGCCTAGCCTACGACTTAAACTAAACTCTTAAAGAGATGGAGCTATTATAAGGCGTATAGCTCCATCCCTCTTTTTCGCTTGCTCGCCTGACATTTGCAAAATCGCGTATATGACTAATCGGACACCTGTCAGGAACGGTACGAGCATTGAGCATGCAGTAATGCATGCAGAGTGCATGCAATGCACTGCAGAGTCACCAACCATTGTCCTCATGTGTGTACGTACATAACATCACAGGGGGCGGGGTGTAAAAAAAAATGGACCACTAAACCTCCTGGCGTACACAGAGTCGTAATCTGTATGGTTTTCCAGGGCCCCGGGGATCTCATTCATATCACCCATGGTCCCAGTAGGCTTCGACCCTGCTGGGCCCTTACGGTTACTAACATCTCCTTGAGGTGCGCGTGGAACAGTACGCGCCATCGACGACTTGGGCGGATTGGAAGGTCTTTTCCTTGGTGTCCCCTGAAGGTTTAATCTAAAATGCTTATAGGTACTTGTCTTAGTGATAGTAAACGCACAACACGTATCTTGCAAGCTCGAGCATGGTCGAACATCAAGTTTGGACGTGTATTTCATTTTGCAATGTGCCTATGGTATAGTCATTAGATTATTTTTTTGTAGTCTTAGAAAATGCTCTGCTCTGCTCTGGGTGTGAGCAAAGGGCAACTGAAGGAACGCAGGGTTGTAAAAGTATGACACTCCCTCTTTCTCCACCCAAAGCGGATTATTTGAAGATTTCCAACCTCAGTTTTTATTTTAAATATTTTTGATAATCCTACGCAGTTAAGGCTAAGTGGATACTTAACTAAAACAGCTCACTTTTTACGATTGTGAAGTAAGTGGTAAATCAAAGTTATCTTACTAAGACATCTCACTAAAAAATGCAATACATTTTGGTCCTAATTACCAAAATATATTGCCACCTATGTTTGCGCTGAAGAAGCTTGTCTCTGGTTCTGTGTCCATTGTGTTGGTAAGTTAAGTAGATAAAGTTAAGACCCAAACATGGTAAGCTTGCGGACGACGAGCAGTGGATAGCTCGCCGTCCGGCCGTCCAGTAACCGTCCGGACCAAGCCCGAGTCGTCGAGCACGGTGCGTACTGTTTCACGCGCTCCGGAAAGAGGAGGAGGAGCAGGGTCGGAGCCTACTGGGGCCGTGGGTTGATTTTGTAAAGAGAAACCCGGGGTCTTGGAACGCAAGGCAAAGAAGGAACATCTGAGTGAGTTTCTAGAGCCAAGAAGTCATTGGATGATTTCCTACCTAGATAACTTTAATTTATTAGACGCGGACACGGTTAGATTACATTAATTAATTTTTTTCTTTCTAGCTTCATCATCAGATCAGTTCGATACATCCCACCCCCCTTTTCTGACAGTCAGTCATCGACTACACGTATAAACAAAGCAACTTTACTTGTGACCACAGTTCTGCTGTGATTCTATGAGGAGTTCTGTTCCATATCTTCGAAGTTTATGATCAGATCGTAACAATATTTCTATGGGACCAATTTGGAAGCATAACCTTTCAATCAAAAAAAGAATTTTCAAAATCAGTCCACAATTGACCGAGATATCGGTGAACATACATAAAAAAAAACATACATTCAGCCGAACATAGAACCTCCTCCTTTTTGAAGTCGGTTAAAAAGCATCATCCATCGCATCGTAAAAATCAACGAGCTCGCACGACGCATTTGTAGAACTTACTGTAAATTAGTTCGCTTCACACATTGTATAGCACTTAAACCTTGTCCTTTGTGCACGAAATCACATTCGCGTTCAATCAATCACCATTTTATGTATGGACTTCTCATTCGGGCACAGGTCTATAATACAGAGGTATTCGTTTAGACCTCTCATCACTATGTTATCACTCGAGTCTCTTTTCTCTTATTTCTCACACAATGCTTCAATTTTTATTTTATATCCATAACTGTTTTAGTAAGGTGCATTTCATTCCTCTATGGCAGAATAAGGAAAAATATTTCCATTTTTTTTTAGTGTTGAAACTTCAAATAACTCCTCCCGCTCTGTGTAGAGCAAGAGGGTTTGTCAGATTATAATTCACTTCAGTTCCTTCAGTTGCCCTTTGCTCTCCAGGACCGCGGTAACTTTTTCGAACAATCTCGCAACCCAAATATTTCCAACTGGATTTTTTGTATCAGACCGGGATCTGGGTTTGTGCCCCGTTAATGTCAATAGATTCGCCCCTAAATATGACTTATGTAACTGACTGACCCATATTAGTCAGTTATGCTTATAACTAGCTTCAGCCAGTGGCTTCGCTCTCTTGAAAGTGAAAAATTGTCCCATAGGAACTTATTTCTTGGAATACAACTATCCTATATGCTATACCAGGACATGGTCTACCCGTGTGCTAAATTTTCATCCAAATCCCTTCTGCAACTTTCAGCGTGAAGGAGTAACAAGTGTTGATATACTCACACTTTCGCCTTAATAATATTAGTTAGTGTGATTTCAGTTCACCCACAAGTAGGTGTCAAATGCAGTTCTACTCAACCCTGCATTAAAAAAAAAGTTACCCCACTCTAGGAATTACGCCTCTACCGTGGGAGCATTCACAAATATGTACTTAAATTTACTTACACACGTCACTCAGACCCGGAACACTTATCTGCAGGCCATCCAAATATTTGTCCCAAAAGGAAATCGAACTTGCGACACGCAGTGCAACATTCAATCGCTGAACCACTGCCACAACCGTGCCGTCATTCGGATACGGGTGCAATATTATGTTATTATAAAATGTAGGAGGAAGAAAAAAAACAAAAAATATAACATCAACAGAACATTTATATGAGACAGTAAAAGAACACAAGGGTAACAAAGAATACTACAGTGAAGGAGATGGGGAAACAGGTCTCCAAGAAGCCACTGGCGCGGGTGAAGAGGGAGGGGCGGCGACCGCGCCTGTCTCTGTCCATGGTGAAGTTAAGGTGTTAGCAGCAACCGCCTGGAAGAACGACAGTGAAATCATTATTGTATGAATCATTAAAAGAAGAAAAACATTAAGAATATTGATGGATAGCAAGAAGATGTAGACTGGTGCAGTTTAGAAGTAGTACAATCATTGGCGTATCTGGAGTTATCTTTCAGGAGAGGGCCTGGCCTCTGATATCCCTGATTTTTGTGTGAAATTATCAGTATTTTGGCGTCCATCATAAAATTTTGAATTGATAGCTCAACATTTTGGGTAGGCGCTAGATCATACATACCATACTTGGCCCCTATGGGTATATACTACATACGTCTATGGGTACAATGTCCAGTGTATGTATGTATGTAGCTTAATCTCACATATATATATTTTTTCCGTGCCTCTGTGTCATTCACACAAAGGCATGGAAAAATATTTATGTATAGATATCATATAATGGTTCTTCGTGTGCTTCATTTTCCTTATAAACAATTTGCTCGTCATACACTTTATCTGAGCAGTCAGAAGGATTTTTTGGTAGAATAAGTATGAATTAACTTTATACTGCTGCGTGTCTCCTGGGCCTACTGTTATTTTTATTAGGAGCTAGACAACTTAGTAATCCGAGATCAAGAAGTTTTACCTTTCGATGAGCAGTCGTCACAGCCTTTTTCTTTGCATGCACAGCTGTCTGCACATTCACCACCCTTGCAGGACTCTGGAAATAATAATTAGGTGTAAAGCTGGATATAATAATACATTTAAAAATCTGTAGGTAATGAAAACAAAACTGCACTAGTTCATATAGTTTCTAATACAACCAAAATACCGACTGTTGAAGTTGTATTGTCCGCTTCAAATTTTTTATCACAAGTAATCCATGGATGTTCATAAAAAAGCAACAATTTTAAGAGGATTGCAGGTTACATAATTTTACTACTGCCTACTCTAGAGCACTACACAACAGGAAATCAAATAAATAACTAACGTTTAAAAAGATTTGGTTCCTGTTTATAAAGTGTTAAGCAGACCTTCATTCAAGGAAAATTAAATACTAAAAATATATGTACTTGTAAGCTTAATTTATATTCATCAAGCACTAACCAGAACTAAACAATGATTGGTACATGTCGTCAGCCTTTGGTTCAAACCAAGATGTTTGAACTAGTTTCTTTTAGGCGAACATTACACATTAGGTTTTGGTGTCAGTTTTGCCAAAGTCAAAGTTTTGATTGACGAAAAACCTACCGTCTAATGCGATAATTGACGTTTTTTAGTACTGATTGACGAAAACCATCATTCATGATGGAATTGATTGACGCTTGCATGACCGTGATGGTCGCCTTACTTGGGCCAGCGGTTAACTAGTTAACTGAATAAGTCAGAGGTTTTAAAGATTTCAGGTGTACTAATATTCCTCCAGTTGAAGACGTCGGGATTGGTTGATTATTTTCATTCTTGCAAGAAATTGCGATCCTAGACCAGCTATTAAAATCAGTACAGTAGATATACAGAGAACCTAAAGTTGCTGGTTAATAGAATAAGTTGCACCGTGGTTTACAGTACAGAATATAAAATTTTTTGATACTACTTTCTGTCTGATAATAACCCTGAACCAAATTATAGACAGTGAAGTTCAAATTGAAGAAGATTACCTTTTGGTAGTTTAGAGAAATTATAAGAATGTTCAAAATCTTACCTTTGCACGGTTCACAGGGAGCAGGCATGATGATGGTTGTTATTGCAATGTTGCTTCAAACTATGCACCATCTAAGAAGTCGCCATGTTTTATACTGCACAGCTATCGCAAAAACTGTCAATATCTGGAGCAAGGCTGAGGAAAAACGGATAGCTATTATGATACTGAAATTGCTCGATATATAATAGAGGAATGTTACTGAAAAAAAAAATACATTGAAAAATTCAAAACAAAATTTACACTTGCTATTTGAAACCTGACCATCACAGGTGCGGTAAAATTCAATTTCGCCTTAGTTGCATTGCTAACGTTAAACGATTTTTAAGATTATATTGTGATTTTCCCTAAAGAAAGTAGTCTTTATAATTTTTCTTCAGATTGATGACTAACTTAATATGAAGTTTTTGATAGAAAGGAATAAGGAAAATAGTTTTAATAGCGCCCAGTATGACGTATAGTATAATATAAAAATACAACGTGAACGAATATTGAATTGATGACAATGGCCTGGGATATGATGTGGCCCCGGAACGCCAAGGGTCACTGAAGGAACACGGGTGGGTTTTAGTTAGTTAAAGTATGACTCTTCCTCTCGCTCTTCCTAGAGTGCGAGGTGTTATTTGATGATTTCCTCAACTGCTCGTTAGTCAGTGCATACCTTGCAAGGTATGTTGATGACAATGGTGAAGTTGTTGGGAAATATTGTTCCAGTCCTACTTAGACGATGGAAAAATGTTTACTATTGGCCAAAAGTCAGAATTTGTGAGAATCGTCATGTCATTATTAACGTAATTAACTGATAGTAATTAAATATTGTTCTTTTTTATTTTTATTTACGGGATTTTTAAAAATATGTATACTTAACTAATCTAAATTATGATCTAAGTATTTATACTAAACCTATACATATGTAAAAAAGAACACACTATAGGCATGGGAGTGAAAGTACCCGTCTACATCGCCCATATATCATACGGAAATGTTCCCAGAAGACTAGCAGCATTTCTACGTTGAATTACGATGCCAATTTAATCTTTGGGCAAAGAATGGAACCAGCACTCTGGTCACGCAAAGTCTCGACAAGTTGGTATAAAATTTTCTTGAAATAGAGACGTGCACTCGAACCCCTACCGTTTTTTAATTATAGGTACATTTTAGATCAGGTTTGAAATTATTTGCTAGCCACAACTAACTGAATTCTTAGTCAACACTAAGCTTATCATTTTTTTTTAGAAATTTTGTAAATATTTGAATAGTTTCTTATGCATTAGATCAGATACAATTTCGTACCTAAAAGCGTTTGTGTGATGAGCATAATTATTTGTTCTGTGTCTTACTTGTCTGTAATTACACCCTAATTTATCTATAATATGTATGTATTTAGAAATATATAATATAATATTTAGTATATCAGTTGTCTAGTACCCATAACACAAGCTCTGCTTAGCGGGACTAGACGGCGTTGTGTGATAGTTGTGGAATATTATATAATATATTATTGTCAACCTCATGGTTGATGTCATCATCAATTGCCTCAGTAATAAGTAGTTTAACCATTTTTGAGCATTCACTAACTTCACGTTCTTCAAGTTCCAGTTCATCTTCCGTTTCCATCCACTAAAGTATCACACTTAGCCACTGAAGCAAGTCTTTAACAATATAGGCAGTTTTTCTTCCGGATAAAGTCAATCTATGAAAAAATGGGAAAGAAAACCGGCCCATTTACTCTAGGGTTCCGCACGATCACACCTGCTGAACATCGCGGAAGCATCGCCAAGGTTTTTCCTGCTGCCCAAGCAACCTTGCTTGTGGATTAGCACCTATATTTAGGAGATTTATTTTTATTTTCATATCATTCGCACCCAGGAAACAGTGGACAGCAGTTATGGCGACTCAGACGATCACCCAAACCCAAACTGTGCAAGGTAGGTGAAAAATATGATTTAAATATAAGAAAGATTTTTTTTAAAACTATCCCAATAGTATATTTATCACGTCTCATTATTTTTCAGTAACGGTATATATCCTTCGCATTTCTTTATTGTTGCTTTTTACTATATTCTTTTTATTATTTACTTTCTTGGTTTTATTATTTTCAAAGCGCCTTTTATTGTTTCAAAGGCAAAGTGTCAAACAGAACTGCACACATGTAAATATGCAGGCGTTTAAGATTCTCTTGTATTTAATCTTAGTCTTGGTTATATTATATTATATCTAGCTTTATTTTTATTTGTTTCCTTAATAGATTTTTAATCATTCTTTATTTTTTCAGAATTCCTGCCAAAAACCCAGATCCAACAAATCATGTCGCCGAAGATGAAACAGAATCTGCCTCCGAAGACTATACAAGAACCTCAAGCACTTGGTTGCCCCGTCGACTGTCCATGCAAGACTCCAAAAGCTAGTCCCCACGAGAAGTCCATGAAACTGATGTTCAATGCCATAGGGATCATTGTGGCTCTTATAGCTACGTATCTTATTGTAACTACAGATTCTAATATATATATCGTCTTCTGGGTTGCCTATTCCATTCTACGGCGACTGTCTAAATCTAGACTGAACACATCACATGCCAAGTCTGATTGATTTTTTGTTCACGCTGTATTTATTCCTAGGCTAAGTATTTATTGATTGTTTATTTATTTGAAACCACTGAGCATGCAATGTATTCAATAAAATGTTTTTTGTTTATGTTTGTTTGTTTTGTTGTTGTCGTCGTGTCGTGTTTAATAATAGTGATTATCATAGCTTATAGAGAGAAGGAAAATTCTGTTGAGTTTATTTGTTGCCGTTGACTTTGGGCATTTTATTCATTATTGTTGAGGAGTCATTCATTCAAATATTTTTATTTAAAATTCTCTATTACCAATTCATACAACATTCCTCATTTTCATTATGTTGGTGTTCTTTATATTGTATCTAAGTACTTTAAATAAGTAGGTTTGTTCCAAAAGATTTTTTTCATCAAAGTAGTTGAACTCTGTATGATGCTGAATCATGCCTACAATAGTAAAAAACGCGGTTCAATGTATGACGTCATTACTATTGACATTTGTTTAGTTCTAAAATTATTTCTTACCAATGATATTTAAAAAAAGTTTTTCTTCCTAATAATAATAGCTCGTTGAATATTGCTACGTTACAGTACATTGTTTAGGCAAGGGCTCTTCACTTGTAGTTCTTCGTCAAGTCCACTTTAGACATCTCTGTTCTCCATATCCTGCGATAGTTCTACATCAACCGGGGGTTATCTTTGGTTTCGAGATAATCGTCGTCGGTTGGTACTTAATTTCATAAGAATCATTCAAGGGCCCTTTGTAACTTGATTTGACTTGATCGGTCTCTTGTACATCTTCCGCATGGTCCGAAGGTTCGAGACCCCAATAATAACCATTACTTCCTAAAATATCTTTAAAGCTGCCTGATGTCAGTATTTTGAGTTGAAAAAATGAATTTTACATACATTTCAGAAACGGTTTCATGGATTTTCCAATATGAATGGTCGGGTGGATAAAATACAATTTCGAAGTTGAACGAGACTTCAAAAACTTAAAAATATTTTTAGCTACAGTACTTTTGCGGTATATTATCTCCTGACGTAATATTACGTATTAAATTTGAATATTTTTGACCTTTACCACAAAAAAAGGGTGTTATAAGTTTATCGCTGTGTATTGTATGTGTATATCTGGTTATGTGTAGTACCGTAGAGCTTAAATGACTAACCGATTTTGGTTTGGTTTTATTTTTATTTCAAAGCTGGTTTTCTAATGAAATTGAATTAAACAACTGATTTTTTTGCAAATGTGTTATGTGGCATATGAAACGAAAGGGTATAAAATGTTCATTATAGATAAAACTGATGTAACTATTTTTTCAATACACTTGCTCATAACGGGACTCTTATACCAGTACTTAGGTATATATTGGCACTTGTTACCAAACTGTGACATTTTGATTATCATTACGTACTAGTGCTATAATGTAGTTAAAACCTTTTTGTTTAACCTCTCCCCCGCTCTGCCATAATTTTATTACATTTGATTTATCGTATCAGGATGGGCGCGCGTCGTCCCCCACGAGTAGCCGGTCAATCCCCGTTTATTCATTTCAGTGAGTGTATTGAAAAACGTGCAGCCCTCGGCTTGACAAACTTTCTGCACTTATATCAAAATGTAGGTACTAGAGTCTGTCTAAAAAGTCAAACGACTTGAGTTATTATAAAAGTAAAATGAAATCTGTTGTAGTCAACACTGGTTCAATAATCAAGGTTGATTAGGAGATCTTGATCATTGTTTACTAACAGAAGTACCTATCTTATAAAAAGTATCAAATCTAAGTATTTTCTAAATGATTAAATATTAGATAAAAGTCCCAAGTCGTTTGACTTGTTAGACAGTCTATATAATGTGAGACTAGGCAATATGATCAAAATATCTTAGCCTTCAAGTTTATTAGTGTTACAGTTATTTTCTTCACAAGTTATTGAAAAACGTCGTATCATATACGTGAGTAATTAATTATTACCGTTCTCGGCTCTCTTAAGACCCTCGCCATGGTTCGGGTCTAAATACCGCTTCGATGGTAATCACTAACATTACACACTTATATCATAATGTACTAAAAAGTTATAGCGGTGAGAGAATATGATTCGAGTATTACAATAAAATAAAAATAAATGGGCTGGACATTTTAAATTTTTAATTGAAGTTTCATTTAAATTCGAGATTTGGCCTTCTGATATCCTTAAAAATCTCATAAGGATCTGTTTACGTCATTTTAGATAATTTATAATAATGTTCAAGTTTTGAGAATTACTAGTAGCGAATAGATGGCACGTTTTGATGCCTATTCTTAAGTTTTTACAACAATCAGTCTCGCTAGCAAGTTCACTGATCTGAAATTAACACTCGACAGCATTTTTTGCGACAAATACGATTTTAGCGCAAATTCGAGATTGTAGATTATATACCACAGAACACGATGCTTTTTTTTCTTTTTGTTAGAGACAGAGATTTTTTTTTGGTCTATCTTTTGTTAATAACATTGTACCTAGGTATCTAGATGTTGGCAATGAACTATTGAGTCGAAGGTTAGTTATTGTGATCTAGTTTTTGAATTATGGATTCAGCTCTGTTTAGATTTATTTTAATTCTATCGGAATCTATTTTTAGGTATAATATTAAAAAGCTAAAGAGTTTATTTGTTTGAACGAGCTAATCTCAGGAACTACTGGTTTTTGGAACTACTCTGGAACTACTGGTGGAATTCGCTCGTTGTTTTTTTTTGTATGAAAAATATTACGAAAGTGTTTTATAATATAATAATAATATAATATAATATTCCACAACTATCACACAGCGCCGTCTAATCCCAAGCTAAGCAGAGCTTGTGTTATGGGTAGGTACTAGACAACTGATAAACATACTTATAAGTTTCTAAATACATACATAATAACATATAGATAAATTACACCCAGACACAGAACAAATGATCATGCTCATCACACAAACATTTGTCCTGAGTGGGAATCGAACCCACGACCTCCGGCATAGCAGTCAGGGCCACTGACCACTAGACCAACAGGCCAGTCCAAGGCAAAGCCCAGTGTTTTGAAATATCGAAGTGACAAAACGCTGTTTCTTATTTATACTTATCCTTACTAATACATCTCATTAATGTGTAATAAATGTCTGTATCCAAATCCCAGATATACGTAAGTACAATAAAGCGCTTTTAGACGATTTTTGGCTCATACCAAAAAAGACTCCTTGTCACATTAATACAAGAAAGGCAAAAGCTTGTATGTACCTAAATATAGGTACACCTGTGTCTACTTCTGGTTCCGCCGTTCTTCTCCAAACGGCTGAACAGATAAATGATAAATGATCTTTATTTTGCAAGTAGGTTTTATAAAAACACTTTTACACGTCAATTTTTTTTTTCGTCAATTAAAGCTAGATGAGGCCGGTAGAATAGTGATAATGATTTAACAAATAATGATTTTAATTCTAATTTATTATTCTAAGAATGTGTTTTTTGAAATATTTTTTACTTTTACTAGGATGAAGCCGCTAAAAATAGTATATATACTATAAAGTGATATTCTTAGGATACTCGATGCGAAGAAAATTTCAAGTAAAAAAAAAAGTGAATAATGCAGTATCAAATCTACTTATATGATGCAATTATCAAAATGCATACTTAATCAGTCTCGGTCATTGCGCCATTCAAGTGTCTGAATGAATAAATAATCATAAATGGACCCTCCGTACATTGTGCGGCGAAGCGAGACTCGTGACCAGGGGCGTAGCTAGCCTAATGGGCCCCATATCAAATATTTTTGAAGTTCTTTTTATGCACAAAATAGGTCCTGCTAACACAAAACTAGTGCCTTGAGAGCACACTCGAAGATGAAAATGAGCTCGTTTATTGGATCATTCTGAAGGTACTTGATTAGGTTGAGTTTATGGTCGCCTTAAATAGAACAAGTTTTTAATGAAAAATCAATTTTCCATAGCAAGCTTTTCAACCTTTATAATTTTAACTCGTCAAGACGAATCATACAAGCCCAAACACGATGAGGTTATGTCGTTTAACTACTGAGTTCCTATTCCGTATCCATCGTCAGATCAGATCCATGTCATAATAATTTTGCATTGTCATTTGATACAAACATGCAAAATTTCAACTCAATCGGTAACCGAAAAGCGGACCAAATTTAATTTGCAAGATTTGATTACAGACATAATTAAAAACGTCGGGACAGGTGAAACTAAATAAAAGCTTGTAAAAAGCTAGAATGAGCGGAACGAGCTAAAAACTATTAGAATAAGCTATCATATACATGTTATTCATTCACTACTGGATTCCTATAAATATGGGAATTTAAAATTTTGAATAATATATTACGTATTATGGCACATGTCGGGGCCCTTGTAGCTCGGGGGCCCCGTATCATTGGTACGGCTGATAGCTACGCCCCTGCTCGTGACTCGCACCCACGATGCTTTGCAGACATACCTAGCTATCTCTTTTATAGTGCAGTCTTCACGCTGTTCAATTTATTCAAATATTGGTATGCGGGATCAATATTTCAAGGTCTTTACGAACATGGCCGTAGGTAGGACTCGCTGAAATTATAAGTTAAAAGATTGAAACAAAAGTGGATTAATAGATGATGGTGGCAATAAGACACATTTAATTATACATCGGGCATGGTCAAGAGCGAGGACGAGTGTAATGCTAGAGAAGGAGGCGGCTGCACGCGCCAGGGAAAGGCGACGATTCAGTCCGACCCCGACCTCCAGGGATCCCGACCCCTATTTCCAGCCACCGCAAGCATTGGTTTGCGGACAACGAGCCATGCGTCAGCAAAACCGTAGGGGCCCATCAGGGTCGAAGCCTACTGGGAAAATAGGACTGGGTTTTAGTCAGTAAAAGTCTGACAAGCCTTCCCGCTCCACCCAAAAATAGTCTTAGACCTGTCAGACCTACCAAATATAGGTACAGTAAGGCCGCAAAAGTCCATAGGAGCGCTAAAGATTACATTGCTACGAACCGAGCGAGCGCGATACTGCCGTGCGTATGTGTGCGCATGTATGAGTATCCACATTCCACAGATAACACACACTAAGGAACTGTCGTCGCACTGAGCTTAAAAACATTATTACTTTTCTGTTCTTACCATAGCAAAATTCGCGCAAATTCGTCATGTGCTGGTAGCCGTGTGAACTAAGTGTTGGATTCGCAAATCACGTAACCCGAGTTCAAATCATGGTCGGTCCGTTGCAGTTATTTCTTACTTTGAAATTCCCAATCTATGTTGATATAGTTGTTTTTTTATATTTCTATGAAAAATACTATTGCATTTTTTGCACTAAATAGTTGCAAATTACGAATGTGATCTATTAACCACAAGAAGAATCACATTCGTAATTTGCAATTATTTAGTTGTTACATCTTTTCGATGTTATAAGGTGGAAATAAAAAGACGTGTTTAATAAAAATGTTTATTCTTTATATTTACAAATTAAACATTTATGAGAATTGTGACGTCGAATTGTTACCTAGACAAAAAGTTATCTTGTAACCGTTATCTATGTTACGCCTAAGATTGTTTGTTGGAAGTATACCCACTTAGACCATTCATAATATGAATAACGTAACAATGAACGGATATTCAAATTTTAATAAAATAAAATATAGGTAATTGTTTATATCCAGTTATTTATTGAAAAGTGATATATGATTTGGACTTTGTAAACATTTTATTTTTGTGTAACGTCACAATGAATGTATTGAGGTCATAGCTTAATTGTTCATTTTCTTGACGAAAAGAAGATTGAAACCAAACCTCAATTTCTGTTAAAAGAACTTTAGTTCTCACAAGATAATCGTCAATTAGATGAGAAAAATAAATTGAACTATAGTATTATGTTAAAACAGTGCGGGTAGAAGAATAAAAAACGAAATAGACTCATGATTATTGTCAACAAAATTGATAGCGAGTTCACTGCATTCTTAAGATGAGGCGATGGCACAAGTTAAAAGATATAGCTGTTTTAAACGAAAGTAAACACAATATAATACAGTGTTTGTTAACGAATAATCACAGATATGTTAAAATAAAATGGTAGGCCATTTAGTTTAGTTAACATTAAATATTTAGTGCGAAACGTAATCGTTCTTGTTTGTGCCTCTCTGTCAAGTACGGCTTTTTAGCAGGTTTTCTGTGATGCACGCCTTCAGCGTGAAGTGCACGGCGAACAGTATCCATCGAGGTGTCATATAATTCCGCAAAATGTCTCGTTGGTGCGAAACCATTCGTTTCGTATACGTCCACCATATGTCGTCGCTGCGCCTCGCTAATAAGCTTCGGTCTCCCACTCCTCTTTCGACTAGCAAGGCTACCTTCTTCCTCATATCTTTTTAGCCAAAGATTTACAGTATTTTTCTAAAATAAAAAAAAATATATATTAGGCAGCTATACCTACTTCACTTCATTTTCATTATATAAAATGTTAATAATCATAATTATTGAATATAATTTTAAAATAAAACTGCATTTATTAATCCAATAACCAATCCAATAAACCCAACGATTTACGTATTTCTCTTTTAAACCTCATAAAGATACGATGAATGGATTCATAAATGGCATACGTTTTAATTAGAAGATTAATTTGTAATAAAGTTACAATTCATTAATAGCTATTATACTCACATTCAGTCCGGTTTCTTCAGATATTTGTGTTTTATTAAGACCTCAATGATAGTCGCCCTCACTTCAATACTAATATTAGCCTGCATTTTGCGAATATTACAATACTGTCAACCTCACGTCACTAACCAACAACTACAACCAAACGACAGTTCATTTCGGTTAAGAGCCCACACTACTCCAGCTCAAATCAAAAATTTCGTTCAACCGGCCCGTGGCTATAGTCGCAACTATCTCGCTCGCACGAAGTAGGTACTTACATAGCGCGGCCGAGTCACATCGGCGCGGTATCGCGTCGCGCGTCTTTTCGAGCGTACGGTAGGGTAAAACACACATTTACTGTCCTTAAAGGCATGGGTATGGAAATAAAATTAGAGATTATTGATATAATAATTATAATCAAAAATCAAAAACGTTTATTTCAAATAGACCAATTACTCGTACAGGCACTTTTGAATTTTCAAAAACAAAAAAAGAGAAGCTAAATTGCACGTTCCAAAGCGTAGATGGAGAAGAACGTGCAAGAAACTCAATGGACAATCTTTTTTTTTTTAATCATATCATGAGCTCCATATTTCTTGTTGCTTCTAATATGTGAGCACAATGTAGATAAGTAATAATAATATATAATTTTAAAAATAAAAGTAATTAAAAAAAAATTGATTCTGAATTAAGCCACTGGCAGCTAAGAGATGACCAGTCTCAACCGATGGCACCCGTTCACGTGCATGACGCGTGCATCAGCCCCACTCAGCTCAACCATTTTGAAGGGAACCGAATGACCCAAAAACACGTGCAATGATGACATGATGTGACATGACAAACTCTCAACTGCCATGCTCGTAACGTCAAACAAGTTGTAACCTAATAAAAAAAATGCTCCATGGTACTTCACATTCACAAAATTTGAAAAATAACACATTATACAATACTATTGTTTTCAAATACAAAAGGTAATAAATTATCTTATACTCTATTGAAATAAACAAAAAAAATATTTAAAAAAGAAACACTTCGAAAACAAAAATACAAAAAGGGGAATAGTATCTCTTCCAATATTTATAAATACAAACAAATAAAAATAAAAAATAAAACTAATTTGTAAGCAAAAGTGGCTGTGGCTGTGGAGCAGGACCGGCATTTAGCCAAGCATTTTTATCAAGGACATAATCTCAGGGTCACTAGGTAATGTTTCTGGAAATCTGAAAAGGAAAAAATAAGTAAATATACAAAGCTAACTTGTACCAGTGGTTTCGCTCGCGTGAAAATAGAAAATTACCCTTAGGAAAAATACCTTTGGGATAAAGTACCCTATATGCTATTCCAGGACATAGTCTACCCGTACTCCAAGTTTCATCAAAATTCGTTCAGCCGTTCGAGCGTGAAAAAGTAACAAATATACACACATAGACCCACACACACACTCACAAACTTTAGCCTTTATAATATTACTAGCTATGCCCGCAACTTCGTTCGCGTGGACTACAGGATTTTGAATTTATTTTTTCTAAAATAAAATTATCCTGAGTTACTCCTTATTACATCAGCTACCTGCCAAAACAGTCCCGTCAAAATCAGTCCAGCCATTTCAAAAATTAGCCGGAACAAACAGACAGACAAAAATTGTAAAAAACCGGCCAAGAGCGTGTCGGGCCACGCTCAGTGTATGGTTCCGTAGTTTCCCGTCCGTCACAATAAGTGTACCCACTAATGAGTTTAAAAAAATGCTTGCATATACGATTATACTACAAACTTAGTCCAGAAATTATTTTGTACAACCTTTTTGTCTTTTTTGTACAAAAACTGTTCTTTCCATCAAGTTCAAAATAATTTTCCAAGAAAGTCCTTATAAAGTTCTACTTTTCAGATTTTTTTCATATTTTCTAAACTTATGGTTCAAAAGTTAGAGGGGGGGACACATTGTTTTTTACTTTTGGAGCGATTATTTCCGAAATTATTGACATTATAAAAAACGATTTTAGTTTCCTATTCATTTTTAAATACCTATCCAACAATATATCACACGTTAGGGTTGAAATTAAAAAAAAAAATCACTTCTCACTTTACATATAAACCTAATAAAACATTTTTTTCCAATTTTTATTTTACCACTTTGTCGGCGTGATTGATATACCTACATATTGGTACCAAATTTCAGCTTTCTAGTGCTAACGGTCACAGAGATTAAGCGAGGACGGACAGACGGACAGACAGACATGGCGAAACTATAAGGGTTCCTAGTTGACTACGGAACCCTAAAAATGTTATTTTGGTGTATGTACCGTATATATATTCATATGCATGAATATATATAAAGTCAAAAGCGGTTATTTCAATATTACAAACAGACACTCCAATTTTATTTTTATGTATGTATGTATGTATGTTTTTTTATTTTATTTTCTTAAAAACACACACCATCTTTACAGGTTGGACCCAATACAATAGTGGTTTTACTACTCTGTCAAAAAAGTACCGGGAAAAGATCAATAATACACAAAATTTTTATTATTCATCCAAATTTATTTTATCACCTTCAAAGTATGCCCCTTCAGAAACGATACACTTACGCTAACGAATAATCCAATCATCAAAACATTTTTTAAACGCTGTTTCCGAAATTGAGTTCAGTTCTCGCCGCGAATTCTCCTTTATGTCTTTTAAAGATTGAAAACGGGTGTCGCGAAGTGGTAATTTGAGTTTAGGAAAAAGATAGAAGTCGGCTGGAGCCATATCTGGCGAATATTGTGGCTGCTCGATGGTATTTGTTGATTGTTTGGTCAAAAATTCGTTCACAATGAAGGCGTTGTGCGAAGGCGCATTATCGTGGTGCAAAATCCAAGAATTTTCTTTCCACAAATCTGGCCTTTTTCGTCAAATTTGCTCTCTTAAATGCCGCATAACGCTCAAATAATATTATTTGAGCGTTATGCGGCATTTACCGATTGACCTTTTGGTAAGAATTCCGAGTGCACAACATCGCGATAGTCAAAGAAAACAGTCAATATGACTTTGACTTTTGATTGACTATGGCGTGGTATTTTCGGTTTTGGTTCAGTTGGAAGGCGCCACTCTCGCTTGTTGACTTGTTTGCATGTCAAACTCGTAAACACACGTCTCGTCGCCAGTAACAATGCGTTTCATGAGTGTTAGGTCGGAATTGACTCGTTCTAGCATGTCCTCAGCGACTCTCATGCGATTGAGTTTTTAGAGAAAATGCAGGTCTTTTGGGACTAGCCGAGCGGCAACTTTTTTTAATACCCAAATGATTAGTTAAAATGGTACAGATCGACTCGTGAGATACAGAAAGTTCGGCGGCTATCTCTCTCAAACTTGAATGAGGATTTTCAGTCACTATTTCCTTCACTTCTGCGATGTTAACTTCAGTTGCAGAGGTTGATGGCCTACCAGAGCAAGGCAAATCTTCCATCACATCTTGACCGCTTTTGAATGCTTTGTACCACTCATAAGCACGTGTGTTTGATAAAGTCGATTCACCGTAAGCCTTCTGTAACATTTTCAGTGACTCCGAACACGAAATTCCATTGGCGATGCAAAATAAATAAATTAAATTAAATTCACAATACACACTAGACATGATATAACTAAAAACAGCACTGTATTTAATATAAATAATAGATGCAACTCAAACTCCGCGCCAAAATAGAAAACAGTTGTGCCAATCTAGCAACAACAAAAAAATCTAAAATTTGAATTTGGAACCATAAACAAATCATCCATTCCCGATACTTTTTTGACTGAATGTAAGATAGATGTATATAGTGTGATTAGCGTGAAAACAAATCTTATAAAATGTGGGTGAGTAATAGTAAAATAATTTATGATAACTCACAATTCTACAGTTTTTGTACCATCAAGATTGTTTTCATTTTTAGGAGTACTACACCCATGTGTTCCATTGGTATCCTGTTACAATACATTTGCAATAATATGTAAACATAGCTCGTTCCTGGCATAATTAGGACATTCAAATAAATGTAATTCAAAAATAATTTAGAGAGAGATAAACTTACATTTCTACAGTTTGTAACGTCATAAAACGATATTCGTTAGCATTTCTACAACTACTAGGTTCCGTATGCTCCGTTGGTATTTGCATTCTGTAACAAAATATAGGTTTACTTACCTTGTTCAGTAGGTAGGTACTACAAAAATAATTGTGATCGTGGAAACAACTGGGACTGCTACCCTAATATTTAGATACGGTAGCTGTGTAGTTGCACCTACGTAATTCTATGCAATCGACAAGATGATAATAAATAAATAGAAATAAAAAATTACAATACAATATTTATTCTAGCAATTCAATATAGACGTACCCAGTACCCACCTACGAGGTACCAAAGAACAAAAATATAAATGATCTAATTTGTGAAAAAATATAATATGTGATAATCACGGGCACGGCTCCGTCTCCGATACGTTCTCTCTTTATTTCAGTCACTATTGGGTAATATTTTCTTATTTCTGAAAATGCAAAACGTATATAGGTAAGTATTATAAGATTATATTACGGTTTACCTATCTGATTTACTTATTATTGTAAAGAAGGTAAATAGTTAGCTAATTTCCTACCAATTTAGATACAAACTAAGAATTTTCGTGTCGACAAAACATAATTAGACTAAATATTATGTAGTTGATAAGGTAATATTTATGACTTAATAGGATCTGAAAAATAGGCACTTACTTCCATATTTTATTCATGTTTTTAGCATTTTCTTTTCTCCAACTTATTTTTTTTTTGTATTCCGGTCATTTCCTATTTCAGAAATAAAACAATATACTAATAATACGTAAGAGCGCGTGACGACGCGACGCGACACAGGCTCCCCGTCTGAGCGCCGGAGCGCGACTGCATCAGTGCAGCGGCCGTCGCGGACGCGTAGTTTTCCACGTAATATTTCGGTATTATATTTGTAACAAAATAAAAAGTAACATTATTTTAAATTGAAAACATATAGTACACGTATTATATTAGTTTAGATTTGTATAAAAATTTTCATTACAATACGTTAAGTATTAACCGAGTACTGCGGTTTATTAACAAAATTAAGAGGGAAGTTTGTGATTTTTTTGTATCGAGATTTTTTTTAGTAATCGTGTTTTCACAACATATGGGACTCAGAGTATATGCTCAACTATACTATATATTTTTTTCAACACGATTGATTCAATATTATTTATGATATACAGGTTCTAACGCGAACGGTAAAGCAGTTCTGAGGTTGTGTACAGCCTTAAGTTAAAACTCATGTCTACCTCGCAGAAATCTAATTCTTTATTTAGTTTTTTTGTGATCTACCTTTCTAACTCTAAGAAATGTGTGAACAAGTTAAAGAATAATTTAATATATGTAATGCAAATACATAACTTCCAATCGGGTAAGAACTTACAAAAAGTCAATAATTGCGTGGGATTTGAACTTGCGGCACGCTGATTTGCGCTTCAATCTGTGTGCCTATACCACTGGGCCATCTTGACTTATGATAAGTTGATGAAATTGTGAATTTCAATCATTTGTTGGCGAAACTTGAAAATAAAAGGTCGTAAGTCAAACTAAACGTCAAACGAATAAGTTTTAAGAATTCTTATGGACTTTTGCAAGTGATAGTACACAAAAAAATCCATAAAAATCGTTCAAGCCGATTCGGACGAGTTTGATAACAAACACTGGCCACTGAGACACGAGATTTTTATCTTTTTCTTCATAAATAATGAAATAAATAAATCTCGTAGTTTCTGTATGTGTAACCCACTTGATGAAATAAATAAAAAAATACAAAACGTTAGTGCAGTTTAGTTAGTAGCAGTTAAGTTCCTTCTTATCTATAAACTTATTGCTGTAAACAGGAATTCAACTACCTAGGTACTCGTTAAATGGAACACCTGTCGATAAATGTTTCATTATTGGAACCTGAATATGATCATACTTTTTGTGATATTATAAATGTAACGTGGCACGTATATACTTACTAACTACGGCTTCAAAAAAAAATATCTCGTGATTGGTGTAGAAATAACCAGTCATTTATCGAGAAAAACACGTGTACGTACGTATAATTTAAAATGTAGCGCAGATGAAACATATACTTACCCATTTAGAATAAAAAGCAAGAAACTCATTATGCTTGGTAGTGTTTTTTAGGATGGCAGAAAAAGTTACAACATTCAGAAACCATGGCGTAGTAATCAAAACTAAAAACGAGGTGAAATTGTACCTATTTGAATTATTTGTATATATTGTATTTTTTTACACCACCTGCTCGATAATGCCCTTTTATACGTCATACAACCATCATCTAAAATAAGTAATTTTGTCCCAAGGATTTAATGTAGTATGGACGTTTCTTAAGGAATAATGAGATTTGAATTTAGAACATCAAAAACCATTATTTTGAAAAAAAAAAACCGCATTAAATGAATTCAAATGCACGTAGAATTCAACAAGTTTATTCAAAAATCAAACTCCCTTGCAATTCTCGGGAGTTAATTATATAAATTCCTCACTGGCATTCGGGATTAATACTTAGCAACCTTCGCTTCGTTTGGATTCCTCTGAATTCCTCCAATTGCCCGCGGTTGGGTTTCGTTATGGTTTAAGCACGGGTGGGGTTTGGTCAGGAAAACCTCTACCAAGAGCGCGAAAACTATTTGATGATTTCCGGTCCTAAAAAAAGGTCAGACCCTCGTTCAATATCTAGATAGATTCATCATTACCATGTTTATTGATTACAAGTTAGTTTCGTTTCCGTCTCATTTTCACATTAATTATTTCAATTAAGTATCTCTTCATCATTATTTCAGTCGAAAGACGTCCACTGTTGGATAAGCCTCCCCCAAGTATCGCCACAATGCACTTTCTTGTGCGTCTGGCATCCATCGGGATCCTGCGATTCTGTATCTCAATATTACCAGTTGCTATAAGTTTTCTATATTGTTCTTACTGGTAATAAGTTAACCCGTCAGTTATTATCAATCTTAAGTTATTCATCATATTATATTTAAGTTTTTAAGTTCAAATGAGCTTTCTCTTGCCTATTAATTACTGAATTTAATTTCTCTTCCGTTTTGAAATATAATCTATCATCTTTGCTTGTTATTTAATCCATGACAATAGTTTAGTAGATAACATCACTACGACCGCACAATTAGCGGCTAGCGGGTAATATGCGCTTGCGCATAAGACACGACGCTTCCTAGCTTTCTCTGGAGAAATGTGATAACTTACAGTGTTATTACTTGTATACTAGTTACTTTATGAATTAGGTAAATGATGTAGAAGTGAATAGGTAATTATGAACAAAAAGTAATGAAAGCTGCATGTAGTAAAATTTATTGGAGACTAACTTCGGCTAACAGCTTTGCCAGCGTGGAATTAATACTTACCTTAACCTAAGCTATAGTTTCTGAAGGACACATAAGTGTTAATCCAGGATTTATATTTCCTAATTTTTTCTAGATATAAACCAAAAAACTGCGGTTAATATTTTAAGTGCAGACTTTTTTCGCTACAAGATAGCTTTTTCAATTAGATTATATGTTAAATTTACATAGCAAAATTAGAAACAGTAATGAAACATTGAATACAGAAGAAGACATCAAAATCTTTATACCATAACATGAACCTACGGATGATAAAATCAACCGTCGTACAAAAAGAATACATTTGAAAATGTGAACCAATTCGCATCAAGACACGAAACCCGAATCCAAGATCACTGACGCAAAAACCTGCCGAAAACGGGGCCCAAATTAGTTCAACAACAAAACAAAAACACTTTGTACAATAAAACATTAGAAGTTTGATACTTGCTATAAAGTGAGTGAATCACTGCGCGGACGCAGGTCGTCGACTTCGGCAACCATCGTGTCGTTCCGCTAAAACCGCAGATCTTTGTTTATAGGTGTAGATCTTGATTTCTATCTGATTCCTAGATGGTTTGTTTAGATTGTGTTGTTTGGAAATGACTCATTTTTCGTATTAAAGTTTTTTAAATTCAACAATTTGGTTTTGTTGTCTCTTTATGGTTTTTTTTTTCATATCTTCTCCGACTCTAAATCTGTCAAAATCTTGGTCTGAATGTACTTTTGATGATACGAGTAAAAAACCCACATAAATACTCCTTATTATCAGCAATTTTCATTCATCTACAAAAAGTCGTCCAATAAGAATCGTGACTCGAAGGATATGATTGTAAAAAATAATATATTTCTTTTAGGTCTTATTCCACTGAGTTCAAACCGTGAAATAAGACCAAGATTTTTTGCGTTGTTTTGATTTCCTTAGCCAATATTATAAGCGAAAACAAATAAACAAAATTTTAATGATACTGCAGATTCCGAGTAAAGATTAAACCGGTCCTGTAAAGTATTTTTGGAACGATCCAGTTCAGGAGTTGGTAAAAAGGTAACAAATTATGTTATAAAAGAAATTTTAGCCTTGAAGCGACCAGACTGGTAAATAATTATGCAAAAACCGCAGGATATTTCTAATGACGGTTCTTCTTCTCACGGGAAATATACAAGTTTTATTTTATTTTTATAATAGAGGTTCCTTACATGGAGGTATTCGTTTGAGTTAAGTTTTTACTGACAGTTTCCGATCCAGACGGAGCAGGTGGCTCAACTAGCTATAAATGTAAGATATAAAAATCGGTGGCTTTTAATGTTTTCTCTCAAGCTACAGCCTAACGACCATAAATTATAGTATTCATAAATGATTTCAGACTCTAAACAAATTGGCATTGTATTAGTGATTCATCAATTCATCATCATCTCCCTATCCTTTTCCTAACTAGTTTGGGGTCGACATCTAGTCTAATCAGATGCAGCTTCCTGTGTTTTTCGTGTACAGATTTATTGGGGTCCGAGTACCTGTAATGACTGTCAAAGATTTATGAATGACCACCGGGACCAAAGGCTTTACGTGCTTTTAAAATCTGTAATATCACGTAATTAACCCTCCTTTTTTAGGGTTCCGTAGTCAACTAGGAACCCTTATAGTTTCGCCATGTCTGTCTGTCCGTCTGTCTGTCTGTCTGTCTGTCCGTCCTCGCTTAATCTCTGGGACCGTTAGCACTAGAAAACTGAAAGTTGGTACCAATATGTATATCAATCACGCCGACAAAGTGGTAAAATAAAAATTGGAAAAAAATGTTTTATTAGGGTAGCCCCCCTATATGTAAAGTAGGAAGTGATTTTTTTTTTAATTTCAACCCTAACGTGTGATATATTGTTGGATAGGTATTTAAAAATGAATAGAGGTTTACTAAAATCATTTTTTGATAATGTCAATTATTTCGGAAATAATCGCAAAAAAACAAAAAACAATGTGTCCCCCCCCCTCTAACTTTTGAACTATAAGTTTAGAAAATATGAAAAAATTCTGAAAAGTAGAACTTTATAAGGACTTTCTAGGAAAATTATTTTGAACTTGATGGAAAGAACAGTTTTTGTACAAAAAATACAAAAAGGTTGTACAAAATAATTTCTGGACTAAGTTTGTAGTATAATCGTATATGCAAGCATTTTTTTAAACTCATTAGTGGGTACACTTATTTTGACGGACGGGAAACTACGGAACCCTACACTAAGCGTGGCCCGAGTGCCCGACACGCTCTTGGCCGGTTTTTTTAAGGTGAGAAATCTTCAAATAACTACTTCCAGTCTAAGGTGAAACGAGCGGTAGTGTCAGACTTTTACTGACTAATAACCACCTGTGTACTTTCAATTGACATTATATTAACTCTTATAGGGTTATAGTAACTCTTTCGCGCAGCCCTGGCAAGTATCGGACCCAATGGTGGTCAACACTGCAATCCTTATTGCTAAAGTGACAGTTATCTACGGCCAGTTAATAGACTTAGTAGGACGAATAGATTTCAGCTTACAAAATATTAAAATTCAGGTTTAGTTTAATAATATTAGTAAGATATATTATGTTCTGAGTTCAGTAAAGTAGTTAGGTACAGACACTGCACATAAGTTACAGCAAATTCTCGCTATGCGCCAAGAATTTCTCTGCCAAATTTAGCAAATTATCCTTGCTGCGCCAAATATCAGTCTAGACAAAATTCGGGGAAATTTTATTAATCCTTATAAAGCTTTCAAGATTTTATCCGTTACTTATGCTCATAAAACTTGCTTCTAATTAAGTCACTGCCGTTTTCTAAACCAATTGTCATTAAGGTAATCTTAAATTTTGCTGATAGTAATACTTGAAGATATTATTATTATATTATATTTGAGTATCTGTAACTTTAATCAGCGGCGTCACCCGCGTGTATAAGAAAATAAAATGCCTCTGTCCATCAGTGTGTTTGAAATTCAAAACATATTAAAGTACCGATCAGAATTTTAATCATTTCTGCTATTTACAGCGGAGCAGGAGTGGCCCAATTGGTAATGGCTCTGAATTACGAGTACGTCGTGGCATCAAAATATTTCTATAGTTCAAACTTAAAGGATCTGCTTTTCTTTGTGTATTTTTTTTCATTACCACTGCTCCCAAAACAGTTAAGTTAAACGTGGTGAGGAAAGCGGAATCTCATAGAACCAGAAATTAGAAGACATCCACACTTGGCCTGCGTGGTGAATTACTGCCTATTCTGTTGCCTATATAGGAGGCTTGAGTTCTAGTAGTGGAAAGATTACATACCTATCACACTGTCACTCAGCCCGCAGCGTAGTGCGTGAATGCGTGTCTTAACGCTGCTTGTAAGTAGATACTTACAAGCAACGTTTTAAACGAAGATTCGTTTGTACAGAAAACACGCACAGTCTAACACACTAAAAATGCATCCACGCGCGTTCATCACGCACCTACATGCGGAGAAACACGTACTGACGCGCGTGGGTGCGGGGCGACACGCACACTGAGTCTCGTAGTACCATGCATGATTTTACATGAAATGAGTGCCTGCGTGAATTTACAAAACGCATACAACTACACGCGTGAGTGCGTAAAAAAACTCCACGATGATGCAGATCTGCACTCCCGCAACTACGTGCGTAGGTGCGTTTTCAAGCGCTACGGTGCGTTGTTTCGTGGCAGTGTGATAACCGCCTTAATGCTAATGTTAAATTGTGTTATTTTAAATTATGTTATTTTAAATTGTGTTATTTTTAACCTTACATAGTGCAAGATTTTTGATACTCGGATTGAGTCATGTCAGTTTCCTTTACCTGGTTTTTCGGGTTCCGTCCCTCGAAAGGAAAAAACAAATCCCTTATAGGATCACTTTGTTGTCCGTCCGTCTGTCTGTCTGTCTGTCAAGACCCTTTATCTCGAGAACGCGTGAAGGTATCAAGTTGAAATTAAAAACAAATACTCAAGTCTGCGGTCCCTACAAGCTGTGAAGTTAACGAATAAAAAAGATACGGTTATATCGCAAAAAAAACGTATATTTTGAGACTCTCAAAGATCGAAATTCATAGGGTACTTCCCGTTGACCCATAATCCTGAACTTTGGCACAAAGCAAAGTCTTATAGCACAGGTATAGGAATAAATCTGAAAATAGTAAATTTGTTGTTACATACGTCACAATTTTTTTTTTAATTTGGAACAATCTGCCAGACTCCATTCGGGAATTGTAGTTTGCACGGAACCCTCAGTGCGCCAGTCCGACTCGCACTTGCCCAGTTTTTATTTTACTATTCCCCGGAGTATACTTTATTATTACTCCTTCCTTCACCCCGGTTTTGCTCAATTTACTTGCAACGCTTGCTTACATCTACGAAGCGGAATAATTTCATTCAACCGACTCTTAGATTACTACTTTTTCAACCGTCTTCGGAAAGTTGGTTCTCAATTCAACTGATCGTTTTTTTACCCGTTTCTATACGGCAAAGCCAAAGAAGTGTTTTAGCGGTATATGTATGTACCTGCATTATTTTTATCGAATGTTCCTCCGTAGCTCCTTAATTACTACAGCGATTTTGATGAAAGGAACTTCGGTTCCTTACCATGACACGTAATAGTCAGGAGTGCGAGCGATGGGGGTTAGCTCCGAAAGGTAGCTCGGCCCCGGTATGAAAGGCAAGAAGGAACGGGGTGGGTTTTTTAGTCAGTAAGAGTCTGACACTATCTCCCGCTCCGCCTAAAGGCGGGGGATGTCATTTGGATGACCTTTACCCACCGAAAAAAAAGCAGTGTGAGCGAGAATGAGTGATGGAGCTATACACTCCCTTAACAGTTCAGTTTAGGTCGTAAAATGGATCGCGTTAAGAACTCGTGGTAGGATTTATAAAATCTATAAGACGAAGGTTTCAAACAAGAAAAAAAACAACTAACCAATAACAATTCTACTTATTGAACTACCTAAATGACCAATCGTTTTCATTTGCGAATTCAATGCCATTCTAAAGTTCCAAAGTGTTTATAGGAAAACTTTGAAAGCTTGCGACAGATATGATCGTGAGCGAACCGGTCCGACGGCGGCTGGTACCGGCCTGTTTTTGTGTACGATCCGATCATTTATTGTAGCTATACCTGCTGCACGCCAGGGCTTAAATAACTATCTATCTTATTTTAGGTGAGGAGATAGGGTGGCGTTTTTTATTTTGTTGTTTCTCCAAACCTCTCAATGAATCAACACAATTGTTGATTGATTGAGAGGTTTATAGAAATGTGGTAAACAATGCAGATTTAGAAAGCAAAGATTTGTGGAAATAAAGAAAGCAGAATAAAACAAAATAAATAATACTAGATTCTGCCCAGCAGTTTCACCAGCGCGAAAGTAGGTTTCTCTGTACAAACTTTGGACTCACGTGTTGTGTACCTTAGGGAGTGAATTTTAGAAAATAAAAGGAAATCATGTGCAAAATTTCATACTTCTAGACCTTGTAATTTCGGCTGTGCGTTGATGTTAGTCAGTCAGTTTCTCCTTTTATTGCATGTATATTTAGATTTCAAGAAGAATGAAACAAGTTGTTTGTTCTTATATTATCAAAGAAATTAAATTTCTTAAATAATAAATTATTCCATTTTTATGATTCTTAGGATCATTTTTTGATGTATGAAATAAGATTTAATTACTCTTACGGGCCCCAAACTCATACAATTTTACACTGTTTTTTGCTTACAAACCGGCCTGCTCAAGCAAAACTGTGTTGCAGCTTGAGCGTGTGGTAAGCCCATAAGAAGCTAAGCACAGTAGTTTTGACTTATGAAATGCCAGGTAGATCACCTGATTTCTGGGTGACCTTTCTACCTATTCGGGATACTTGGCTGAAAATCTGAGAACTGTGTTTTTACTCCGACAGCAAATTCCAAATGTAATAAAAAATAGCAAGATAAATAACACAATCTTATCTATAGCATAGCACTGCAAAACACAGTAACATCTTAACATAATACCAACAATCTCAACTCAATCAATCAACATCCTGCCACTTTAATTCCATCTGCATCAATCATTCAATGGACGAGATAACGTTACCAATCAGTGCACTGTCTCCCTGCCTACCGCAGACCGATGCGATCCCCACTCGGAGTCGAGGCACACAGTTATTGACCCGTTGTACTCTCGCTGCTTTAGACGTTTCCACTGCGCGCGCACCCCGACGATCACAGCCCCGGCTAGCTTAGTCTAGCTTAGACTACCATCGAGATGCCTGCACCCTGTGACTCTTGTAAAGGTAAGATTCTTTTTTTGAATTCCTTTTTTCTTTTTTTTATGCTAGCTTCGAATTTTCCGTCTAGTTTTAAATTCTGTTTTCCACGTGTTTCGTGTTTGTTTTTGTTTTGCCGGTTGGACGGAACCCAATTGGTGACGGTTTTGCTAATGACGCAGTTAGCTCTCATTCTAATAGGCTCCTATTGGATGTAATTTGAGCCGTTACCTATGGATTAGGGCGTTACAGAAGTCAAGGAAATTGTGGAAAAGCGCTTAGGAAGGTTTGTGTCAGGATATTTTTTTGATAAGTGTATTTTTGTGGTCTGGGCGTTAAATACGCAATTTAATCAATTTTCTTCATTACCTTCGTTAATAATATTCCCAATAAGTTAGATATTATTGGTAGTAAATAAAACAGTGTACGTACTTACGTATCTACAATTGTTGAAACAATTGGACATCCCTAATTTTTAATTTTAAAATATTCTTAACAGTTTCGATAAAAACTCAAAACAATGATTTATTTGGCAAAATTGGAAAGGGTGTAGAACTAGGAGTTTAATAAGTAATAACCAGTATAAATAATACCAACAAAATTTAAGGAATTAACTAAATTTTTTCTCTGTGTTCGATTAAGTGAAGACCCATAACTACGTATTCATTTCTTAACACAGGGCGGCTGTTAATTGGTCTATTAACTTTCAGGGGATGAAAGTACTACTATATAAAATATTAATTTATTTTACAGTGCGACCAAACCAGAAATGGTAAAAAAAATCAGCTGATCTCTAAAATCTATGGCCATGACTAAACTGAAACAACTAAACAAAAAAAAAAAAAAACAAAGATAATGCATTATTTTATCCCTTGAAAGATATTTTTTTGAAAGTTGCTAGTCTCTACACCACTATTTTTTAATTAGAAAAAATACTTATTTTTAAGCAGTCTCACTAAGTAATACTCATAAACTGCAAAGTTTTTAGCGTTTGTTTATATCCAATTTTTTTTAAAGGCCATCATTTTACAATTAATAATATTTTCTAATAGCAATTGTTGTGAATGATTGATTCAATTATGAATTTACCAATTATTATATTATATATTTTCATGGAAAATTTTGAAATTTCGTTTTATTTTTTATTTTTGACTACACAAATATGATCAGTACTGATTAAAAATTAGTTGTATATAAAACCATTCAACTAGGGATGTTTTGGGTATGGAACTTCGGATCTATAATATGGATATAGAAATAATATTATTCGGGTTTCGGTTTTTTTTTTGAGCCTGTTTTGTCCCACTGCAGGGCAAAGGCCTCCCTTCCGTTATTCCACTCTTTTCTGTCCTTAGCCACTTCTGGCCAATCCTTAAGGTAGGATTCAATCGTCACGCCATCTCCTTCTGGACCTACCGTGTCGCCTGCTCCTGCTGTTCGGAATCCTGTCATTAGTGGCTTTCGCCCAATTTTGTTGCGACATGCGGGTTTCGGTTACGGATATGAAATTATTTCGAACTAGCTTTTGAAAGCGGCTTTGTCTGCGTGAATGTTTGTTTCTAATAACACAATTGGACCCCTGTTTCATCCTGATAGGGGGTTCATTTTAGAAAATCCTCTCTTAGCGCTTGCCTATGACATAAAAGTGTCTGTACTCTCGGCTGTGTGCTGATATGTCAGTCAATTTCTCCTATTATTATCCGCTAGTCTCGGATAGTTACGTATCTTTTACGGATGCTAGAATTTGCGTCCTTTGCGTCTCACATCCATCGAATTCCCGCATCCTCACCAGGTCATCGGTCTATCTTGTGGAAGGCCTTCTAAGGCTGCGTCTTCTGGTGATCGCCATTCTAGAACCTTTCGCCCCCATCGCCCATCTGTTCTGCGAGCAATGTGCCCTGCCCACTGCCACTTAATCTGGCGATTTTTCGGGCTATATCGGCCAGCTTTTAAGCTAGAATTTCACTGCGCACACGTGTGCCACACACGCCGATCTGTAGCCTGATTCACGTAACACCAAACAAGCCAAATATCGTTGATTATAGTTGATCGATCGAAGTCCTATCCAAAAGCGGTATTCACGTGTTCCTTAATCGGGATTGGATAGAACGACAACTCAACTGGCTGAAATTAAACGATCTATCGACGATTTATTTCCAGTTACATTAATAAGTATTTTACCAAGATAATGTAGTACAGATTTTTTTTTTAAATCGACTCTTCGACCAAACGACTTTAAAATCGGTGTTTTGTTCAAACTCGATTGATGGATGTGAATACGGAAATGGTCTAAACGACTAAATCGCTACGATATCGTTACGGGTTTGATTACGTGAATCGGGCTACTGGGCGCGTCGTTGTCCATTCATTTTATATGGAAACTAGACTTGTAGAGCTACACTAGGTCCACGCCACGCGACGTCGTTCTGTGTACAAATCAGTACCCCTAGCCAAGTTGCTAATCTGCAATAGTTAACGCTTGTAGAAAGCTCAGTCACGTGGTGAGAACAAAAGAATTGGCGGCAAGGTCAACTCGAAGCGTTCGGCGCAAGCGAAACGGTTGTAACTTGGCTAGGGGAGCAGGCGTGTTATCCGTGTGCGTCGGTCTAATGTAGTTCAAGCTTTAGGAATTTAGCTACGTTCGTAAAACTCGGAAATTAATCAATTCCATTCCCAGTGGCTTGGCGGCACAGAAAGTTCAATCTATTGTTATTAATATAGTTCCCACGAACTCGACGTATCTCAAGTTGAACGCGCTTAGGTTCTTGAATATTGTCTACCGTTATAGCTTCGTTTTTTGTAACCATTAAATTGAAATTGTTTACGTTTCATGAACTCTTGTTAACTGTTGATGTCTAATGAAACGGTTATAATTGTTAAGAAAGAGTCAGCCCATTATGAACTAGATTGTTATAGTAATATAGTGTATAGGTACTTATACCTACCATCTTTCTTTTCTCAAAATTAAAATGTATCTTTCAAATTTCATGCTGTTAGGTTCATCGGCATTGTATTCAATGTTTTGGTTTTAATGATTCCTGTGTTCTGTGGTTTTAACGACCTTTTTTAGAAAGACAAGCGACAGTTTAAGTTTTTTGCAGGAAAAGATTTTGTCTTCCATAAAATTCATAATTATAATTCTATTTATAATTCCAAATATTTGCCAAACATTTGGCAAATATTTTATAGTCGGCCGCCAGCCTGACACCAACCCTCCTTGGGAACGCTATTGTTGGTGGTTAACGCACCACCATGCGGTGACCTTCAGTGCTTTATATTACGCACGGTCTCAAAAATGTCCCTCAGTCGCCTCTTACGACACCCACGGGAAGAAATGGGATGGTGTTATTCTTTACGTATAGTAAATAAATTAAAAATAAACTTTTTAATTAGTTTATTAAGTAACAGAGATATTTTAATGAAAAATTGTCGGGAACTCGAATTGCAGAGAGAGGTTTCTGACGGTGCGCTCTGTTCTTGCGCGCCTCAAGGAGTTGTCACCAACAGCAGGGGCCTACTGGAGGAAGCCGACTGGGGCCAGTGTTAGTTTCGAAAGATAGCTCAGCCCCGGTATGAAGGCACGAAGGAACGGGGTGGGTTTTTAATCAGTAAAAGTCTGACACGCCCTCCCGCTCCGCCCAAGGGCGGGAGGTGTCATTGGATTATTTTTCCACATAAAAAAAAAGTTTCCAAATTGGATTCGACTTTCCCGGATCAACCCTTTCCTGCTATGTTTAGCAGTTGTTAAGGAAATTGCAGATGTTAAAATACGAATGTTTATTATCCTTACAGACACGTGCGGTGGAGGGGCGGCCGCGTGCGGTGCTAACTGCACTTGCGGCCCCAACTGCGCATGCGGCGATGGCAAACCCTCTGGTCAGTATTTTAATATCCCACAAAAACATCAGTCTTAGGCGCTTTTAATTTATATTGCGTTTTTTGACGGCCTGCTGCGGTACAGAAGAACGTATTTTTCACATTTGGCGTGCGGTGCGGCAACCGTGCGGTGAACGGTCGACAACAGGACGGTAACGGTCTTTAAGTCAAGAGTGAATAGGTTACTTCACGGGTTACTTCTAGGCAAGCGTGCTCCATCGTCGGCCACATCATCACTTACCATCAGGTGAGATAGTGATCAAACGCGAGCCTATCAATAATAAAAAAAAAACGTCACAACTTGACATGTTTGTGAAAAATGGCTGGTTAATTGTTCTTCAGGATGCAAATGTAAATCAATAAATATTTCGCAAAGAAATTGGTTTTAAAGCTCAACGGGGCTATATGCGAGCGTAGGCGGCAGGACGAGTACAGCACAGCACAATCGGCCTTATAATGTTGCCGCCGTTGGGACTCAGGCCTCCTCTCTAGGAGAAGGAATGGGCCGTAATCGACCACGCAGGCCCAGTGCGTGTTGGTGGATGTCACGTCACATGTTTTCGATTTTTTGGTTCTGGGGTTTCCTCACGATATTTTCCTTCATCGTTTTGAGAGTACGAGTATGTGCGCATTTAATTCCGGCCAGATGTATTTGAGACTATATGCCTTAATAAAAGGTTTTCTCTTTCCACAGGTGGTAAGCCATGCTGCCAGGGAGGAGGCAAGAAGTAAAACCTTCAACAATGAAATTCTAAACTTCCTTTTCCCAAATGATGCTCTATTTTAAAAATTATATAATCATTATTATATCGTAGATTAAATAGTCGTGTAACTCATATTACTATTATTATTACCTATAATGTAGATGTCTTTATTCATATTTAAAATATAACTGTCGAAGAAAAATGTTGTGTCGTCATGAAATGAAATTAGTATAATAAGAAATTATAGTATTACAATGATATATAGCTTATATAGGATTATAGATTATATTCGTCTCTGCTTATTTAATGCTAAGTGTAGTTGATAAATAATGATTGTCACATTCAGTGTTTAGCTTCGTCTTTGAAGGAATTATCCTTAGTACTTGTAATACTCATTAGTGAAATAAGAAAAGTGGGCACGCACACACACACACACTATGAATCTGTGTAGTGTATCTAAGTAGTAAATAAGTAAGTAAATGGTTGTGTTTCATTTCATTCTAAAACCTTTTTTTTGTTTTGTGGGTGGAGAATAATTGTGGGTGGAGAAAGTTTGTCATTGCGACCGAGGCGGTATTCGCCCGAGCCGTAGGTGAAGGTGCTGTGGAATCAAGTGCTGCAGTGACAACTGCCACGTGCAACAAACGACATTTTTCAATACTCTTACGAAGAAAGAAATAAAACCAATGACTATTGAATAAAACGAATCATTTTTGAAGTGGAGCAAGTTTGTCATTGCGGCCGAGGCGTTATTCGCCCGAGCCGTAGGTGAAGGTGCTGTGGAACCAAGTGCTGCAGTGACAAATTGCCACGTGCAACAAATGATATTTTTCAATACACTGACGAAGACATAATAAAACGGGTTTGATGAGCAACTCGTGGAGGTCACTTAGCGCTCAGCCTGATACGATAAATGTAATAAAATGCGCTGGGAGCGAGCTCGCGTACTTTTCAGCACTAGTGCTGAAAATGGTAAATTGTGTCCCTAAAAGTGGTGAAAATAAGAGCGGGTTTTTGTGCAAGTGTATTTTACTTTTCCCGCTCTGAGTGTCAGTTTTTGCTGACTTAAACTCGCTTAACATTTCTGGGCAGATGTGCTGTGTATCTTTTCCGAACAATTTCTACCGCATTTCGTTACGAGTGTAGTACTTCGGTACTTTCAGTTTGTACCATCTTACAATGTGTCTTGACTCAATATAGGATTGTCGAAACTAGAAATAAAAGACATAGTTTAATTAAAACATATTTTTATTTCATTTGAATACAATAATTATATCATGGAAGCAATTAATGGGACTTGTTGTTTCAAGATTATTATAATTCACACTTATTCTATTTGTATCCCAAGTAATTAGGAATCTCACTTAAACTCTACAGTTGCATATAAGAGCAATACAAAATATCTAAGATAAGTAGTCGTTTAACAATGCAAAATCATAAGAAAACTTAATGAAAATTTAAAACATGAGTTCTCATTCAAAATTCAGTCTCACATCAGCAGCCATATTCCTTTTTACCTGACTACAAAGCAAGAGAAGGTAATGTATACAGAAAGTGATTGTTGATGTCACGCCAAAAATAAATCATTCATTCTCTGTAGAAAAATGTTAGAAGTGTTCTTCGTAATAAAAATAAACAAATACAGGCAACACTGTCGCATAAGCAAATTAATATCTTTATAAAAAGCGTAATAAACTACAATTACGAAGTTTGTACAAACAGCTTTGATACTTGCTACTTTGTAAACTTGTATAATTAAATCTTTTATATTTAAATATCTCTATAACTACGTTCCACAAAATAGTTTTTAGGTACCTTGTCCGGTACATAACGTACCTAAAATAAAATCAGTATATAATAAACACTTGGATATATTTATTAAACTCTCTCCAACCGACTGAATAAATAGACCTCGTTATACAATATAGTTATGTTTTCATACAATCTCAATTCATACAACAACATTGAAAAATATATTTCTTAATATTACATTAACAGACTGTAACAAATGCACTTGGTTTTCAATTCCACAGTTATACAAAAGAATAAAAAAATCGTATCTTTTTTTTTATTAGTAACAAAATATTATCAACATGGCAACTCTGAATGTAACGTCAAATCAAAGTTTTACACTCACTCTAACTTACGAGCTAAAATAATATTGCGGTGGAATTTTAGTGGTTCTAATTAGAATTAAGCCTAAGGCTTTCCAACATCCTTTTTTTCCCCCAAATCGAACAATAAATTTTGATCACATCGTCAAAAATTCCAATTTATATATTTTGGAAGACCGAAATCAATATATATCGTAACTAGAGCCACTAAAATGACACCGCGCACAATAACATTGATCACAATTAATCGATCACTGAGAAATCACGACTCGACTTCTAACACACACTACCAGAGAACATTGCCTATTGGCATAATATAACATTCATCCGAGGTGAATCTCATCCACCTATAAGATTGGCTTTACTATCATACCAAGAACACATCTATTTCAAGGCTGGCAACACTGGCTACTGATAGCCGCCTATGGCGGCCCAGTATGCGCCATGTTGGCCAGCTTAATTTTTAACAGCCATATTCATATGGCTAGAATTCACTCTTACATGACTTGTTCCTGCCTACAGCTACATTCTCTTAACTTTAGTGCTGCTCAGCGCGCGAATGTGTGCGACTATTTTGATTCAGATCAACGACTTCGTTGGTAGAAGTTTGTTTTACTCGATCATCATTTGCTTTTTTTTTTGTGAATTTTGAGTCGTGGCCAGTGCTTAGAATTGATCTGAACTTCATGATAAAGCCAACTAAAATTGGCTAGATCGTTTAAACATTAACATTTGATGATATGTCAATACTTGTTTGGTCATATCACTGATGTAGTGATGTAGTATTTCTATGATAATTAAAGGTCAAACGAGGATTAAAATATCATTAAACCATGTCATGAAGTGATCAATTTCTAAGATTTGGCTACGACTCATGCATCTGGTTTAGATTTTCCAAGTACAAAATTGTGTTTTCGTGCACTCTAAAAAAAAGTCTAAAGCATCTGGCTTCGACTGGCAGGTTTTGACAGCCTTGCTTTATCAGTTGGCATTAATGGCATCTGGCACATTTCTACAGCAGCTGGCATCCTGGCATGAGTGGCAGGCAGCTGTGGCAGGCGGTGGACACCTATGGCATCAGTTCTTCTTCGCTGTCCTCATCGGAGTCGTACACGGGCGCTCCGTTTCGCATTTGAATAACTGACTTCTTTCTATGGCGTTGTTCCTTCTGGTCTTTGTTTAGGTCTCTGTAAATAAAAGGGGTGGTTTGATATATTTGTAACCCAAATGTGCTCACCGTCCGACTATCCAGTAACCGTCTCGACTGAACCGAAGTCGTCGACGGCGCGTATGCAATGGTAGCACAAATGCAAATGGTATTTTTATTATTTTTGAAGATAAGGGGATATGTATCACCCGTAGTGTAGGGAATGTAGTCACTAAATAATCTATTGTGACTCGCGACCTTGTTAGAGTAACCCTTTTAGCCGGGAGGCTTCCAAGAAATTTAGAATACTCCTAGCTTTTAGAGTTTTAATCTCGTCCGGGTGAATAATGTGTCGGCCCAGATGGACACTGCATTTGTGGATGAGGGGCCCACATTCACACAAAAGGTGCTTAGGCGTCTCCCTCTCCTGATTACAGTACCGGCAAACATCAGTGTCAATGCAAATGGTAAGGAAAATAACCCTTTTTTTATGTGGGAAATCATCCAATGACTTCTCCCACTCTTGGGCGGAACGGGCGGCATATGTTCCTTCTTTGCCTTCGTTCCAGAACCCCGAGGTTCTCTTTTGCCCATGGCCTCAGTAGGCTTCGACTCTGCTAGGCCGAAGCAGTAGCAGCTAGTATACGACAATAATGCTGGAGAGGACAGTTGAATCCATGTCTGAATCATCGCTTTACAGTAAAATCTAGCATAAGCATGAGCATAATCAGCCTTTTAATGTTATCACTGCTGGGACTCAAGCCAATTCTCTAGGAGAGAATATGGGCCGTAATCCACCACGCGGGCCCAGTGCGGGTTGGTGGATGTCACATGTCATCGAATTTTTGATTCTAGAACATGCCGGTCTCTTTACGATGTTTTCCATCACAGTTTTGAGAGTAGTAAAAACTAACCTGCCATTAAAAAGAGGTCGTAACGCACTCTTGAGGCTGGTGAACAGGTAGGGGTACTGGCGCTCCTGAGCCGCCAGCAGGTCGCGAGCTGACTCCAGGGGTTCCGCTAGCGACGCAGCGAGGGACTGGTCCTGCTGCAAGGTCCTGTCTAAAGATGTGCAGGGTTCCGAGACTGTGCGGTCTAGGATGTTGTCTTTGCTGGAAGGGAAAATAATTGTGGTTAAATCACATACTGGAATATGTAAGGAGATTTTGCTATATCATCGGCCTGCTAACCTCATGGGTTGGTTTAGACAGTGTAAACTAAATAAGCAATTTTTATAATAGTTTGGCAGAGCTTTTTCTTCCATTTCAGAATTTTCAATTTTCAAAGATTGATCTAACGAGATCTAACGCTTGTATTGACTTCGACAGTTCTTGTGTTCGTGTCAATGTTATTTTTAGGGTTCTGTAACTTTTTTTTTTATGGTGGGAAGAAATCATCCAATGACATCCCCCGCTCTTGGGCGGAGCGGGAGATAGTGTCAGACTCTTACTGACTAAAACACCAACCCCGTTCCTTCTAGCCTTCATGCCGGGGCTCGAGCTCCCTTTCGGATAACCCTGGCCCCAGTAGGCTTCGACCCGGCTGGGTCCCTGCTGTTGCTGACAACTCCTTGAGGCACGCGGGAACAGTGCGCGCCGTCGACGACTTGGGCTTGGTCCGGACAGTTACCGGACGGCCGGACAGCGAGCTACCCATTGCTCACTGTCCGCAAGCCCGCGCCTACGGAGAGTTCTCACAAAACCAGTATAAGATCACTTTGTTATTCGTCCGTCCGTCCGTCTGTCTGTCTGTCAAGACCCTTTATCTCGGGAACGCGTAGAGGTATCGAGTTGAAATTAAAACCATATACTCAAATCTGCGGTCCCTTGAAGCTGTGAAAAAATCAAACTTTTGTTCTGCGTTAACGAAAAGAAAAAGATACGGCCGTTTATGCGCAAAAAACAAGTTTTCGTCACTCCCGTTTACCTAGAATCCTAAAATTTGACATGAAGCAAGCAATCTGAAAACTGTGAATTCGTAGTACATCACGAAAAAAATATATTTTGCGATTCTGAAAAAGCTTAGTAACTCAATTCGGGAATTGAACTGTTTTCATACGTAAGTTTGTACGGAACTCTCAGTGCGCGAGTCCGACTCGCACTTGCCAAGTTTTTTTTCTAAATACATACATATATAGATAAATTACACCCAGACACAGAACAAATGATCGTGTTCATCAAATTAACATTTGTCCTGGGTGGGAATCGAACCCATGACCTCCGGCATAGAAGTCAGGGCCACTTACCACTAGACCAACAGGCCAGTCATCAACTATGTTGATCAGCATTCATACCACGGAACAGTAAAAACAGTGGAAGAAGTAAGTAGGCGTGGCACTGTCGCCGCTAGTAAGAATCGCGTTGCGCACTTGCTGTTCAAGCGCCCTCATTCTCTAACTAGACTGCGCAACATAATAATTAACGAAAAATAATATTAAAATGCCTTATTGTCCCATACTGTACTTTAAAAACCATAGTCTGACTAAAAATCTAACTCATGGAGGTGTATCATACCACCGAAAAGTATTATTTTCGGATTTATTTTAATAAAATGAAAAAATAAAATTACGTGAAACATTGCGCAGGATATACAAACAAAACTAGTCCTTAGAAACATCAAAATAAAGTTGATTTTCTTTTCTCGGTTATTAGCTTTTCTGGAATATTCGTTAGTCTACTAATACTTTTGACGCTATCCAAATAGTGCGTGACTTTATCGATAAAATCAATCGATATGTAGAATATGTATTACATTGCCTTTTTAAAATATGTATTATAGTTTAATAGTTTTGTAAGTAATATAATACAGATAATTATTAAATTAATAAATATAATAAAATAAAAATTGTGGTATGATATTTGTGATGTATTTTAAATAAATTTAGTTAAAGAGTTAGGAACAACATAGGGCGTTTGAATTATACTTAATATTCATATGTTTAGCAGTGGGCGATGACGATGATTTCAGCTGAGATGATGATAATTGATGTACTATGCAAATAAATACCCTTTTTAATACATTTAAAAGTTGCCTTTAATCATATTAATTTCATAATTTTAATACTATCACACGAGCATACAAATTTTTTGCATGTTATGTTTTAAATACGTTTTCAAACAATCGATACATATTTCGATCGAATAAGGTTACTCCCCTATCTGAGTAGCAGCGAGCGCATGCGCGTCAGTGATACGCCATTCAAATACCAATCTTATTTTTACGACGTTACAGTTCATACTGAATATTATATACTGAACAATGCCATCTAGCGACGAGTGGCAGTACTTGGTAGTCAAAGATGTATTTGTTTCTTGTTTTTGTCAATTTGATTTATAGACTATTGAAATTAAAGTTGCATTTCGTATAATTTTTTTTTTGCATTTCGTCTACGCCCTGTTTTTGTTTTCAGCCAATCATATTTTTAGGTTTGCAGTAAGAGTAAATTGTAAATGTATGAGTTTGGCGACACCGGTTCTGGAACAAACATTTTCTCAAGCTACTTCCACTGTTTTTACTGTTCCGTGATTCATACTATCACAGGAAACTGTCAATCTCTTACCTGTTGTCTCCACTGTCATCACTGTTCGCGGGGCTGGCGGGCGGAGACAGCGCGGCGTGAGCGGGCGCGCGGAAGTCGGGCAGAGCGCGCGCGCACGCGAACGCGGCCAGCGCGCGCGCGCGCACGTATATGAACGGACGGATGATGCGGATCTCGTGATCACTGGGGAAAAACGGTATGGAGGTACAGTATACTCTTATAAAATAAACTATAATTCTATCTAATGGCCCAGCTACACGCTCCGTCTTATTACCTGCACAATTTGGTTTGTGAACTCCTCGAATTAGCGACCTCGATACACTCGGCCACCAACTCCTTCTCGGGACAAAATAAGTTACTTTCACCCCTAGGGTAACAATGTACTATTAAAAGTTTAAGACGTATTATATGCAGTGCCGTAATTAGACTTTTTTACATCCGGTACCAGTTTTTGTAACTGCGCCCCTATAAACAGTCCAACCTGGATAAGTTTAATCTGCGTGGCGCTGTTCCTCACCGAACTAAATGTTTCAGGAGGTACCTGTTTCCAATCTGACGGGAAGAAACGCTGGGGTGTAATCTTTGGGTGGATAACCCGGAGCACATGGTGAACCATATGGTGGAAGTCAAATTTCCGCCATTCTTAGTGGGGTGGGGAAGATCGAAGGTGGTGGAAACACCCGATCCTGGTTCAGGCCATGGTACGGAGCGAGAGAAACGGTAATTTCCTTCTGATGAAATGAATGATACAAATCTTATAACTACTACGATACTTATTAATATTACTGTAATAAGATGTATCTCAGTTATCTGATTAAATAAATTATATTATTATTATTAAATCTTGGCCTTGGTTTTATCATTTCTGCGCCTCATCAGGGTCTGCGCCCTATGCCAAGGCATCGCTGGCACCGCCCTAATTACGGCACTGTTTATCTGTCAGACCTATACGCTGAAGTCAGTGTAACAGTCTCATCAGCCCAAAGAGCAATGCCTCGACGTGAGCAAAGTTTGCTAGTTTAAACTTACCGCAGCGTATAATGTGGCTTCAAAGTCCTCAGCGTGCCAGCATGCATGGCAGCTGCTACGAACGCCGTAGCGGCTCGGTCCAGGTGCTGCGCCAGGGCTGCTACGCCGTAGCCGTGCGCTACGGCCGCAGTGACGGCGCGCTTGCGAGTGCTGCGGCAGGACCAGCGCGTGGCTTCCGCGGCGAGGCTCCACGGACTTGTGCAGATGGCGTCTGTGGAACAGATGTAATGTGAGATACTATTACCTATAAAAGCATAATAATCAGACTTTTTAATGTTCACACTGCTGGGACTCAGGCCAGCTCTCTAAGAGAGGGAATGGGCCGTAATCTAGCACGCGGGCCTACTGCGGGTTGGTGGATGTCACACGTCTTCGAATTTTTGGTTCTAGGACACGCCGGCTTCCTTACTGTTTTCCTTCACCATTTTGGGAGCAGTGGTGATTCAATAAATTACATTAAGTAATGCGCCTGACTCGGTTTGAACATTGGGCCATCACAACAGCAATCTACTAAAAACAAAATATATTTAAAAAAAAATTGAGCTCAGCGCCATCTAGTGACAACAAGGCCACGCTCGAGCCCGAAGCTTACACCATAAAAAGATATTGTATCACTTACGTTCAGGCCCATCCTCTTCAAACTTGTCTTCGTAAATAAACTTGATGCCAAGTGTTCTGCAGTAGGCCATCAGATGCAGGGGATCCACTTGTGAACGTGCCTCGTGCACGAACAGAGCTCCTGTAAAGAAGTGTTTTGTTCTTAGATAGGTACAAAATATCTTATAATAAGGCTTTTATGCCTTTATTAACTGATAGACTGTATAGGAGAAACTGACTGACTGACACATCAACGTACTGCCGAAACTACAGGCTCTCTAGGAGAATGTAATTTTGCCCAAATTTTATGATGTAAGCGAGCACTAAGTGTTCAGATAGAGTGTTCAGCCAGGCTGCAAACGCGGACGCGGGGCGGTGCGGCGCGGAATAATAATATAATAATATTCCACAACTATCACACAACGCCGTCTAGTCCCAAGCTAAGCAGAGCTTGTGTTATGGGTGCTAGACAACTGATAAACATACTTATATATTTCTAAATACATACATGTTATAGATAAATTACACCCAGACACAGAACAAATGATCGTGCTCATCACACAAGCATTTGTTCTGGGTGGGAATCGAACCCACGACCTCCGGCATAGCAGTCAGGGTCACTAACCACTAGACCAACAGGCCAGTCGCCTATACCTAATGCCTATGTTGGGCCCTATCAGTATTTAGTTGTAGGGGTGTTTACGCGAGACGCCTATTAGTATTCCCTTAGCACTAGTGCTGCTACGTGTGAAGCTCGTCATTTTTATTTTCTTGTTAATCTTTATTGATTGATGATATATTTCCATAAAAATATGCTTGCACGCAACATATTCTTGTGCTGGAAATATTATTTTCAATACACTTGCTCCGAAAGTGACTGTTATTGCACTGCACTTAGGTACATAATGGCCCTTGTTACCAAACTGTGACATTTTGATTACCATTACGCACTAGTGCTATAATGTAGTTAAAACCTTATTGTTCACCCTCTTATATCACATTGACCGTATCAGGCTGGGCGCAGGTCGTCCCCCACAAGTCGCCGGTCAACCCCCGGTTATTCATTTCAATGAGTGTATTGAAAGGTAAATAAAAAAATATGGGCGCGCATATGAAAACAGATTTTTACCGCCACAAAAGTTTACTAGTTTCATAGTTATTTTCTTCAAAAGTGTATTGAAAAACGTCGTATGATACACGTGAGTAATAAATGATTACCGTTTTCGGCTCTCTTAAGACCCTCGCCACGGCTCGGGTCTGAATACCGCCTCGTCGGTAATCACTAACAGTACACACTTATATCATAATGTACTATTTGCTAACCATGATATAAAGACAAACATCATCGATTACCGTCAGGTGAGAGTGGGATAGTAGTCAAACGGGAGCCTAAAAAAGCTACTGTTGTTAGCTCTGGCTACCAAATAGTGTAATATATGAAAGGAACTATTGAAAGTATTTGAAGGCTTACCAATACTGAAGTGAATGCCTTTGGCCCTGCAGTAGAGCTGATACTGATGCAAGGTATGCAGCAACGCGATGGAGCTGCTGCCTCCTGAGAGACAGATCAGTACCTTGTCTCCGGGACGAATCATGTTGTATTCGTGGATGGCCTGTTAATAGAATACATGAGTAAGAATATGCCGTTCGAAGAAGCTCCTAATAAGTTACGATGAAGGCAGGACTTTATGATTCTGAATCTTCGGTTGCAACCTTCGGGTTTCCAATCTCTATAATATCCTAAGAACTAAGTTAGAAAGGAAATATCTGCAGTTACCAAATTGCTTTGTAAAAGTCTAAATAATCAGAGCAGTTTTAAATTGAACTTTGTTAGATGGATTCCTTGTACTGTGTTTTAAATATTTTGTATTCTATAAACCAAGAATTGATCTAAGACTGTAGTTTAAGTTATCTTTACTTATTCTTTTATAAAGATTTTATGATCTTTTTATCTATTAATATTACAACCTGAAAAGTTGCTTGTTTGGTTAGTTGAACGCGAAAATCTCAGGAATTATTTAATTAATCTTTTTCGAATTGAAAAAATATTTTATTTTTGAATATCTCATTTATCAGTGAAGGCTATATATATAACATCACGCTACGAGTAAGAGTAGTGGAGCAGCAACCAAAGACGCAAGCAAAACTGCGGGAGACAGCTTGTATATTTATAAAGTGGATGCTGTAACTGCCATCTGACCAGTTGCTGTCAGTATTGCACGTACCTCTACAGTCGGTTTCCACACAGCTCTAGGAGGGCAGTGCCAGTTGCTGTCATCATCCAGGGTCAGGTCTGTGAGAGACGCGTCGCTGCAGGCGCTGCTGTCCTCGTGCTCTTCGCGTTCCTCCTCCCATTGAGGCTTGAAGGTGCGGCATTCTGACTCACTGTGGAAGCACACGAGATTTTTGTTAGAAATATAATAGACTAGCTTTTGCCCGTGACTTCGTCCGCGTACATAAAATATATCTTATGCCACTCAGGAATAAAGCAGCTTTCTATCGGTAAAAAATTTTAACAATCGGACCAGTACTTCCGGAGATTACCTCCTACAAACATTAAACATAAAAACCAAAAAACAAATATTATTAGAGTAGATTCAGGGCTTAGGGTTTATTGTGCTGAGTTTTTTTTTTTAATTTTGTGATGAACGGACTTATGAGAAAGTTGCCATTATAAGTCCTACTGCTATTGTCACAGCGCATTTGTAAAATGGTACATTTCCACCTGTTATACAGTGTGTATTCAAAGTCTTACAGCATTATGTAGTTGACATAAAAACACACGGTATAATCTCACTCGTTTTTCATCCCGTTCACAATTAATTGAGAAAGAACCATAACTTCTGATCAGTCTGAAATATTGACTACCTGGAAAAGCTCGAGTAAAGTTTTTGCTAAGCAGAGAAGCATTTAAGGCTAAGACCACAAAGAACTTGGTAAACAACTAACCTCCTATCATAGAACCTTTCATCATGGGTCCTCTGGTCGGTGCCGTACCCACTGGACCGAGAGCTTCTGTCAGAGCAGCTGGACGAAGCGTTGGATGAGCGACTGCAGCGCTTTGAGGAGTCTACCACTGTTGTTGAGGCTCTAGAACAGTCGAGGAGACGAAGTTAGTAGAGGCTAGTTGAGTGATGAAGGTTAGAGATTTTTTGGAATAGAAGCCGTTCTGGTATATGGCAGTGAATTTACAGCTCTTTAACTCTTACTACTAAAAAATTAGCATATAATGCCTTATAATGCTCTCATTGCTGGGACTCAGGCCTTCCCGTCCATGAGAAGTAGGGCCCAGTGCGGGTTAGTAGATGTCATTTCTACGAATTTTTGGTTCTGGGATAGTCCGGTTTCTTCACGATGTTTTCGTTCACCTTCATCTCATTTAAGAAGGTTTACGTGTGAAAGAAGCAGTGACACGTGACGATGTGAACATGGGGGGTCAATCAAATATAAAGACTATAGCACCAATGGTGATATAGCGAGCGAAATTGATTTGCTGTCAAAGTATAAATTCTTAGTAAAAGTGTAAATAGAAAATTAAATAGATACAAACATTTAAGAAAAGAAGACTCTTCTATTAAAGGAAAATGTTACCCTACGTAATTCAAATTTGACGATATTTTACCAAAATGTCATTCAATAGGGTAAGATGAACTAAGAGGATTGTATTGACGATTTTATTGACAATAGATCCATTAATAAACACGTGTTACGGTCGCAAATCATATGTTAATCAACATACACTTGACTCTGACCTGCAAAGAATTTAGAGGTTTGCGAGTTACCCTGGCGCAAAATTAAACAAAATTCTTTGCCAAAAAAAACTGCTTTTCACACGAGAAGAGAAATTTTTAGTATCTGTGTTAGAAGTAAAAACTGGGTGTCAGAATGAAATATTGTTTGAGTGGAATATGTGACGCTTGACGACATGCTTTGATTTATTGCCAGAACTATACCCGTGGACGACGGCGTCGGCGTCGTGGCCATTTGGGTTTGAATTTAAACTTCATTAAAATCTTGCCAAGACGTAGTCGGTTCCAGCAAATAGTTTAATGACCTTCTAACTGTTCTGAGAAATGCAATGAAATTGTTTGAAATAGAATTAGAAGCCATGTTTAATTGTTATGGGTTCGTTTATTTGTAAAGACCAAAACTGTAAGTGGTTCACTGAGGTAGGTGAAGTCATTCCAACATTTTCCTAAACGCTTATTTGGCTAGAAGTGCTCAACTTGCTAATTAGTTACCGCACTGACTGATTGTAATTTCGTGGTTCTCAATATTTTGAGCTACGAAGGTTCTAAAGACGTGAAATGTGGAAAACTAATTTTCATATTACTAACGTTTTGTCTTTTTAATGGTAGAAAATTTTAGGAAGCGGTAAAAGGTGTCATTTTATAGCTGGTCATTAAAAACATGACGCCATTTCAATGAGCACTAATGTAAGTCCATTTTAGACTAATGAGTTACTTTGTAGCTCACCTATTTTGTCGTTCAGGGTCTTCGGCGAACACGACTCTGCCTTGGTCCGTGGTGTCGTACCTCTTGGTCTGCCTCACATGGTCCCCGGAGCACACTGGTACGCCTTCGATGATGTCTGGGACTTCACTCTTTTCGTGTTTCTGGCATATTCGCATTCGGCCCAGGCATTTTCTGGTCTTGTTTGATGAATCTGGAAGTATAGGTCGGCTTTTATGTATTGTTCTTATCGCCCTAAATAAAATTCCCTTGTGGGGCTATCCGTTACTAGTGGATACTCAGCGCGCTGGGTGCCACTACTCTAAAGAAAGAAACTCTATTTTGTTTATTTATTGGAAAAAAAAATTGCATATTTTTATTTAATAGATTATTTTAGTGGTTTAAAACTATCTTCGCATTTCTAATGAAACTGATTTGGGGCACATCGGCTGTATGATTTATAAGCCCGTAATAGACATCGACAGAAATATTTTTTGTATTTTATATTAACAACCTATGTTACTAATGAGAATAGGCTAACTTAGCACGTCGCATAAAACTTCCTTAGCGCACAATTCCGAATCTTCTGTATTTGTCAAAATCCGGACACAATCTGCTAGTCACCAGCAATGACGAATATTTTCATCTATTTCATTAACATCTATTGACATTGAATTGTTCGGAGTCGACGACTCGCATAAACGTGAGCAATTTATTGACATCACTTAGTGAACTGATTACGTCCGGGTTCGTTCTGAAAAATGGTGAAATAAACAACGTCAACTTACCGAATTCTAAAAATGCGTCAGTTTCCGTGAACGTCATATTGATCCCGCTATCTTGTGAACTCACTGAGGGGTTCTGGCACCAGTTCTTCTTGATACAACAATGTCTGCAAGCGGCGTCAGTACAACTCGCTTCATCATCCGACAGTTTATTTGAACTCAAAGATTTGGGAAGAATTGGAGAGTTCTGTGTTGTGACCACCTGGATTATAGTATCTGGTGTCGATGTCTCACTTGAGTTGAAGGATATACTGTTCGGTCCCGAAGCCTCGTGAGAAGGTGTGCCATGCGAAGACTTTGGCGAATTCGTTGTTGGTGACCGCTTGCAGTATCGACCGTCATCTTCATCAAACTGAGGCAGCACCGGGCTAGTGGGACACTTTCTCAAACTGGAAGTCGCCTGTTTGAGATCTAGTCCCAATTCTGGACCAGAACCGATCCTTTGTCTTCCTGTCTGCGGCGGAGAACTCTTTCGAGAACAAGACCCTGTGTAATCTGGCGAAATCATCTCATCAACTTGATTAACCATTTCGCGTATTTCGTGTTTCACTTCAGAGGCCATTTCTCTTGACATACCCATTAGGTACTCGGCTACGTCTGTGACTGATACTGAATTCTTATCGCTCTGACTAGAATTAATTGAGTTCATGCTAAGATTCGACTGTTCGAGCGAGTCTGAATTCTCTAAGATATCGTCTACTTTGGATATGACTTCGCGGATCTCTGACTTTATTTCTGTTGCTATTTCTCTGGTCATTTCTTTAACATAAGCTTGGATATCATCTGAGGTTTGAGAGTTTAATGAAGTTGTTGGGGAAACTCTGCCTACTTGGCTGCAGTCAGATATCGATGTGCTACTCTGTGTGCTGTACGCGAACGCCTTTCCGGGTGAGATCATGGGGTCGTCTAACGACTGCAGGTCTGTTTGACTGCCACAGTTACAAAAGCCTGATTTCTCAATAACATTGTTCGGGCTGGTCTCTTTTAAGCCCAAGTTCAGTTTTGTTTGTGCGCTAAGTGCTGCTGGAGGACTGTCAGAACCCAAACTATAACATCTAGATCTGATCAGCAGCGGTTGTCTATTATGAGGTATCAGGCGTAGTGGTGACACAGATTCTCCAACTGCAAATTGAACTGGAGGTGGCGTCTCTGATTCTTCCTTGTGGGTTTCCCTAAGACTTGATTCTCTTGAATAGAATTTTTGTTTCTGTTTCAGTCTAAATATGTGACAGTCGTCTATGGCTGAAAGACTGAAATGTCTTGGCGAAGAACCCAAAATAGGCGACGAAGTAATGGAAGACCTTGTATTCAGATTAAGGCTCTTTCTTGCTCCTGTGTACCCTGATGGGTCAAATGGCACAATGTGTTTGACATTGCCCGATCGACCGAGAAGAAGGTCGTGGGCTTCTTTGGGCAGCATGAACCATCTGAGATAGTCTATGCGTGGATTAAAACTGACTTCTGGCTCAGCTGTTGAGCATTTCATTGCCAGTTTTCTCGCTCTGTTGAATAAATTCCTCGCTGTTTGCAGAGTCTCCGTGTATGTTTGAGGGAATATGCCTGGGCCTGAAATGAAAAACAAACTATATTAAAAACAGACTGACGTCATAGTGTTTAGACGTGAATGTCTAAATAGCAGTGGATACTGACCAGAAACTCTTCTTTCGTGTGCGGTCATCTTTCCGTCATTGAACCTCACTGAGTGCAATGACTTTCTGTCCCTGAGCACAGCACAGGTGTGATGTCTCCACTGCCCAGTTTCAGGGTTCACTACGTATTGTGGTAGAATCTTCCAGCCTTCAGTGGCCACCATCTTCAAGGCTTCTAGAACGAAAGCCAGTTCAGAATCTGATGTGAAGAAAGGAAGAGATACTCTGCAGAACCCAGGTCTTAAGTGCTCATTGTATATGGGTACTTCTGGCGCCTTCACGTCACTCATTTTGCGAACCCGAGCGATTTCTTTTTGCCTGTAATATAAATTCCATTGATATATACGGGCGCGCTGATATTTTACGAGCACGCAAATTATTCGGCCTTGATATACAATTAACAGATTTGCAATATAAACGCACATAGCCCAAATGTGTGTGCTTCTAAAAATACAGTTGACGCTTGAGATATTTTATGAATTTGTATGCCTATTCGTTTTGAATTCGTTGGAGAAATAACAAAGGTTGATTGATTCTGAATAAAATGAAAGAATAACAAAAAACGCAAAATAAAGACGATGATATTTCTGCTTTTAAACCATAATGTTATTTTGCGACAAGCATCAATATCTCAATATAAGCGGAAAAATAAAACCATTCAACTATAGCTATTAAACGTAGGTTCAGAGAAGATTCAATTGCCACCACCTGAATTTACCGGTATTACTTATTTTTATCATAACAATTCTAACAACCGATTGGACCTTGAACAGAACATTGGCAATATCATTTTATAGTTATTCAAATACTCACGCTTCGACGTCCAATAATTTTTCGTATTCCCTTAGCAGTTGATCGTCAATCCCGAGGATATCAGACCCGTAGTTCAGGTTGCTAGACAGTCCTCCTCTTGCTTGGATGCCGAAGACATCGTTCAGGACTGCGCAGATGAAGTTGTGGTGGAGGAAGGTCCCTCTTGGATGCTTCACCATTAGAGAGAAGATGGGAAGTCTTCTGACAGTCGGAGACACATTCCCTAAAAGTATCAACTCCGGTATGTTCTTTATGTGAGAGATGACTTGTCTGAAACAAACGACGATCTGAATAAAAATCAATACGCACAAACATTTTGTTTTCATCGTAGGATTTGATCGTAGGCGTATAAAGGCCATTGTCCTAATAATTCCCAGCGTTGTGTTTACGCAAGTTATTTGTGTAAATACGTAAACATAATTTGAATTATGTATTTCGGTATTAACAAGGCGTTTGTTTTGTTTCATATTACATGTGGAATTCCCGAAATTGTGGAGGCAATAATAACTTGGTGCTACTGAGGTTTAATTTGATTAGGTATTTCTATGATTACCTTGAAGCTATATAATAAGTTTATGATGCATCTGACTAGAATGTATTCACTATGACACCTCCCAGACAAGCACATGATAAACAAACGTGACAATAGAATGCCATAAATCTCAGTGACAATAAAATAATCTGCGTACTGCCATCATCATTCGTTCTAAACGTTTTAATCAATTCACGTGTCCATGTTACTTGTACACCTAACTTGCATATACGGTACCGTTTAGCCATCGATTATATATCAAGTAGAAATCACACAAACAAGCTATACGTTAATTATATCTGCATAAGCCGTCAATTAACAGAAACCAAGGCTAGAGTAGAACCGCAGCGATAAAAAGGTAGAAATCAATAAAATGTAATAGATTTTGTGGTAAACTTGTTGGGGTTTATGACGAATGTAGGGCAGTTCTTGATATACTATGCTTCAAACGTGGATAAACCCTCAAAAAAGGTTATAGTCACAGCTGATAGCCACCAGAAAATCAGCCAAATGCAAGTCGGACTATGACCTCGCCTATGATCGATGTAGTGCAGTCCTTCAAAGTAGATGTTTTTAAAATAATAATAATAATTTTATATTTTTAAATGTTTTTTTTTTATATATTTGTTATAAGAAATATTTAAAAACATCAAAACTATGAATATAAGAAAAATAAAGGAGATAATAATGAATGTTTTTTTTATATTGAAATATTTAAAAATATAATTTATATGTGTTGAATCAAAATAAAGGAAATAATAATAATAATCAAAATAAATAAATAATAATATTCCACAACTATCACACAACGCGATCTAGTCCCAAACCCCCAAAATAAGCAAAGCTTGTGTTATGAGTAGGTACTAGACAACTGATAAACATACTTAGAAATTTCTAAATACATACATATAAATGTCCAGACAAAGAAAAAATGACCCAGACAAAGAAAAAATGATCGCGCTCATCTCATAAACATTTGTCCTGTCAGTCCTGTCTGTCAGCCTTTTTTTAATGGTGGGAAAATCATCAATGACAACCCCCGCTCTAGGGCGGAGCGGGAGATAGTGTCAGATTCTTACTGACTATAAACCCACCCCGTTCCTTCAAGCCTTCATACCGGGGCTCGAGCTGTCTTTCGAAACTAACCCTGGCCCCGGTAGGCTTCGATTCAGCTGGGCCCCTACTGCTGCTGACAACTCCTTGAGGCGCGCGGGAACAGTGTGCGCCGTCTGTCAGTCAAGCTTACTGGCCACTAGACCAACTTGCCTGTCTGTGTGTGCAAATGTATGACCTCTGGCCAAGATTTTGTTCAGGGGAGCCGAACGTAAACCGTAGCTGTCGAGTGAACACTAGTAAATTAATAAACCTGTAAAATATTCTTAGTTTGTTCGCTCACGAATATTAAAAAAAGTTGCATTATCAGTATGACCGTGAAAATGTGACGACACCAGCTTATTAGGTTTGTTTTTGAGCTAGAGGTTAGGAATATACACCACAAATTTTTTATTATTACAAATACATAAAGGGCTTATTAGAAAAGCCCTTGTTATTTTTTAAGTAAAATCTCAATAAATAATATTCATAATCAGCAAAGTTATTAGTGTTGGTTTTGTCCCAAAATGTCACTCAATTTATGGAAATATTGTGCAGGCTATTGGTTAATGAATAAATAAATGACAATTATTAAGGAAAATCACTGCCTGCAGTATTTTCTACTAGCAATTGTTATGTATGATTGATTCTATGATGAATTTACCTTTTCGTGGTCAATTTTAGGATTTCGGTTTTTTCTACTTATGACTACAAAAATATGATCAGTAACGGGTACAGATAGAGCCCCATTTTTTTGTGTACTAATTAAAAACTAGGGGTGTATTGTTATTTTGATTGACCTATATCAACAAATTAATTGAACCTAATCTAACCTAACCTTCACATCTTCTAAACCAAGCTCAGAAGTAATGAGATGTAATATTGTAAATATTCTTTAGTTTACAATATTACATCTCATTACTTCTGACCTAATGGTACCTATATTACTCGAGAACTGATAAGCACACGGATATAATTTATGTATGTATATGTTACTGTAAAAGTTCAAGCAATCTTAAAATTTGCCATTAAAACCTAAGAGATATATATATATATCAAGTCTAAGGGGTTTTTTTTTGAGGTGGAAAATCATCCATCGATTTCTCACCAGTCAGAAAGTTTTTTTTCTGACTATAACTAACAAAAACCCACCTGTGTTCCTTCAATTACCCTTTGTATTTCAGGTCTACGCTAACTCTTTCGAATTATGCCCGCAGAACCTAGACAGCAACTATGCTGATAGACCAAAATATACGGTCAATACTAAATCTAAATAAAGCATATTGCACGAACAGAGCCAAATCTAAAACAATTCTAAACGTAGGTATTCTATTTCCATTCTTGTACGTTGTCTCACAATTGTATCGAAAGACTAACGTCACTAAGTAGGAAATAGGTATTGATACCAACGTTATTGATGTACTATCAACGGTAAACGGAAGTACACCGACAAGACCAACTTGACGCAAATTAATAGAGTTCATTGTTGATGCACTATATTTAGAATCAGACGTTAGCCTTGAACTCAACGAACTATACTGTGCTATCACCTCGATTTGTATTCAAAATAGTCGGAATCGGAAGATAACGCATGTTTTTGTTGCCAAGGAGACGGTTTATCTATTGTGTGTACGATAGCGTTTAAACTTTTCTTTTAATCAATATAAACTAGTGGCTGCAATCCCATTTGACGGTAAGCAGTGATGCAATCGTTGATGGTGAAGCGCACTAGTTTATTAAGAGCCTATTCACTCTAACCTTGAAGACACTTAAATTATAATCAGATGGGAAGAGTTTCGATTATGTGTTAGTTTAATTTTGACTAAACTAAATTCATCAGAGGTTCCCGATATCTTTGCGAGATCGGATCAAGAATGAAGATAAAAGTAAACAAAAGAAGCACGGTTACCGGTATAGCCCGAAGAAATGCCATAGGCTACACTTTGCTTGCAGATCGGTCTTTGGGGTCGAAATGCTCTGGAGTAGCGGAAAACGGAGCGTTGGACGGCCTTCCATAAGGCAGACTGATGATCTGGCAAGGGTCGCGTGAATTCGATGGATGCAAGGTGCACAAGACCGATCGTTGTGGCGACACTTGGGGAACCCTATGTCCAACAGTGGACGTCTTTAGGCTGGAATGATTAACTAAGCCTTGGTGGATGATAAAAACCAAATTATGAGGAATGACCATTTTACATGAGTTTGAAAGGACCAATGTGTCCATTGGCTTACTCATGCACAAATCATGATGTAATTTTGGCTAACACGTTTTCTTTACGATCAATCGACAATGGAGTGGTAAAACTATTTGATCTACGAAATCAGTAGGTCAAACGAGAGATATTTGTCAATTTTACGACAGCCATTCATACAACATATTGAAAGTAATACAAGAATGGTACACAGGGGTTATTTTATGGACAATTTGACAATCAATTCGGTTGCCAAGTTATGTGGGACAGCACTTGGAACTGTTCGAAACTGGGGCACGATTTATAATAGAACAATGATCGTGACACTGAGGCTTTGGAAATAAACGGTGACGACAAATACATAATATGAATCATAGTACATTATTCAGAACATGTAGTTTTTATAGAACGTCTTAAACACAAGATTCAAAATTATATCTTGCAGCAAGTTAAAAATGAAAAGTTCGATGGTAGTAGAACCAAAGCTACAGTCTTATAAAATAAACTATAGGTACATCGATGAACTTTAATAAAATTACGTCCATAAAGCTGTCGAAATCTTCTACAGAATTGTACTTAGTCCAAAAAAGAACATTTAAGACTAGGAAATTGAGGTCGGTGAAGGCATAAAACTATCTTTGGATGGTAATATTCGACTGGATACGAATCCCGAGACTACCATATCTACGCTAATGTCTGGACTCTTGCCAAAAGCTTAATGGTGAAACTTTAAGCCCGTAGTTCTTAACTTAAACACGTTCTATAGTACGATAGTATCACAATTAGTGATTTTTTAAATCAATTCTGTTAATAACAATATCTCTTTCAGGTCAAGTATTGAAGTTTGTTCTTTATGTTCTCTAACAGAAATGGTTGTTTCAATAACAGTCTTGTTTTGAACAAGTCATGGTTTGATCAATTGTTTTTACTTTTATAACTTTTTAGTGACCTACCACAGTTTTTCCAGGTATTAAAATCCTTTTAAATATTCAGCTTTTCTCTTCTATAATATGCATGTAATATACATACATCTTCACCTTTATCAAGTATTGCTTTGTCTATTGGTGATACCGCTCAGTAGTTTCTAAGTTTATCGCGAATAGACCAACAAAGGACTTTTTTTTTAATGTATGGACTAGCAATTGCCCGCGTCATCGTTAGCAAGAGTGTTCTCATTAAAACTTAAACTTTTTTCGTAAAACAATCAGAACGTCCAGAGGTTACTTCAAACAAACAAACAAAAAATAAATATCAAAGTATAGTAAAGTAAAGTCTCGTAAGTCCTAAGTCGAAATGCTCTGGCAGTAGCGGAAAGCGGAGCGTTGGACGGTCGCGTGAATCCGATGGCTGCGAGGTGCACAAGACCGATCATTGGGGCGACACTTGGGGGAACCCTATGTCCAACAGTGGACGTCTTTAGGCTGAAAACCATTAAAATATTACAGCAAAAAACACTATTCATTTATAAAATCCCAAGCGAACGTCACGCTGCTTTTCTTACTATTGTGTCTCTAATTGACGGAATTTGAAAGGTTAAAAATGCATTTCTCCGCCAGTAATTTTAAAACACTGCTCATTCTTTGCAGATTTTTCCATTTATGTAAGCTAAAATAAATGTCAAGAGAAACATTTTCCAGAACAAACGGCTGAAGTCGGAGATTCTCAAGAGATTTCTTTATTGAATTTGTCGAGAGCAGATGACGTTGTTGGACAAAGGCAGAGCTAAGCTGACGCACCCCACGTTACTTATACTCCATTTATATTCAAATCGGGTTGGAAGTAGGCCATTATGTATGCTTCAACACGTATAATTAGTCCGTCTATTGCATATTGATGGATGCAACTGCGGTTGTTGAAAATATTGTGGTTAAGTAGTTAATTATAAAGTATTTTTCATAAATTTTGTGATAAAAAATATGTAATTTTCAATATTCCTTTCGACAAAGTAAGTCGAAGTCTATAATATAACATAATAAGCGCACATCCTAAAGATAGTAAGTTCAGAATCAGCTGAATCGATTTCAGCTATTAAAAAAAGATATATCTTGATTGCGTGACTAGCGTGTTTGTGTGTGCCTGGATTTAAACTAATACCGATGCGCTACCAATATAATGTGTCGATGCCCATATTATAATTATTAGCCTACAATTAGAATAACAGTATTCTTAAAAAAAAAAAAAACACTATCTTAGTTCATTAAAAAAAACCTGTACTTAAATTATGTATAATGATTATTCCAGTCAAATGTTGTATAAGACCCGAACGGTTATAACTTTAGGGTATAATATAAACTAATCGTTTTCCGTGATATAACTTAGATTCTACTCAGAAACAAACAACGAATTTCGCTGCTTCCTACGTCTTGACGCAGGAAAAATCAATGTTTAACCTTTGACTCATAAGATCTTATTTCCTTTATACATAGCTTACATTGTGATCATTATCTCCTGCCTTTGTCCTCTATTAAAGTCGGAGCAGTAAGCTTTCATCACTCATTCCGCACACATTCATTTTTTTAGCCTTGCTCTCTTCTTTACTAACTTTTAGATCTCCATCTTTACTAACTTTACTATGACCATCGTCTATATTTTCTTCCATTCAGGCTCCAGAAAAGAAAACAAGGCAATATTTTAGTTTAACAGCGACCATTCGTAAACAATTGGCCCACATCGGCTTACCAATGAAACAGTACACTGCGGATGGCCTCGCAACCGACAATAAACTTAGCATTTACGATGCTACCGGGATAGGGTTTTGCCTAGCAACTTTACCCACCCTTGTTTGTTGAGGAGAACGGTTTTATGATCCTAATTAGTAGGTCAACGCCATGAATGGCCAACTTCCTTGTGTTTTTAGACTTTATAGGTTATTTTTATTGTTGCTGGCAACGAATAGAATAAACTTTATTGTACACTGTAGCGACATCTATGGCGCGCAATACGAACTAAACTATGAAATCCTGCATTGCGTAATGAAAGTGATTGAAGATACAACAGTCCGAAATCATCTATCGGACAGTTGCCCAAATCAGACATAACATCCGTCTGGTCGAGGGATCCTCCCTTTTCAACGAAGGTTTGCGGGACTTTACACTCTATTCTTCTACCTCCAAAACAAGTAATACAATTTTACATAAACTTAAATCTATGGGTACAATGGCAGTCTTATCGCTGCCAGCGATATCTACCAGACAGCCTTAGGATAGATTATAAGAACTAAACTAAAAAAGGGGTAGCCTACAGTGTTGCTAGTAAAAAAATATTTGAGTTAAGTGAGCAACTTTAGATTTTTTTTTTCTTGGTGATAGGTTCGCGCTTGACCGCTATCTCACCTGATGGAAAGCGACGACGAGTTCTTCTGTCTAACTTTTGCTCTATACATATATTGTTTATATCGTCGAGTAAGCATATCCTCATAACAGCAGCCATTTTTCTGCTAATATTTAAATGCTCATAAGCTTGTGAATAAAGGTTGAAGCTGCACCAACCATATCTTCAGGTTAATTAAATCCTCTTCTTGAGAGATAAGATACCATTGATGATGTATTTTCTCAGCGTGTTTGTGATGTTAGGTCCAAACTTCATCAAGACCTTTATATTACATTTTGATACAAGTGCAGAACGTTTGCCATTGCGACCGATGCGGAATTTGCACGAACCGTAGGTGAGTGTGTTATGGAGCCGAGGGCTGCAGTGACAAATTTGCACGTGTATCAAACGGCTTTTTCAATACATTTCCGAAGAAATGAATAAACGGGGGTTGACCGGCGACTCGTGGGGATCGATGCGCGCCCAGCCTGATACGATAAATGTAATTACATTGTGGCGGGGGAGAGCATGCAAACTTTTCTGCACTAGTGCGGAAAACAGTCCATTGCGTGCCTAAAAGCAGTGGGATAAAAGCGGGTTTACGAGTAAGTGTATTGAATTTTTTTTTATTACATTCTTCAAATTGGCAACCCTACACTTTCCAGGGGTCTTCCGAGAAAGGGTACACTGAGCCAACTATAATATGGTGCCGCATCCATTTAGCTGCATAAATCTAGTTACCAGAGCGTTCGGTGTATAAGCTTCTCCAGCCAGTAGTCAGGTCGGCGCCGGAAAATAAAGTGCATTAGCTTTTATATTATGAGTTATAGTTGCGTTTTATCGTCCAGTTTTCTTCCCGAACATAAGAGGAAAAATTGTGTGCAGGTAGAAAACTAAAAAATTTGAGATTGTAAGCCGGTTAGATTGTAAATATCATCAGAGCATTTGACTTAAATTTATTTACAATGTTTTCAATTTATTTCATTAATTCTTTTCAAGATGGACCGATGATATGGTGAGGGTCGCGTGGATCCGATAGATGGGAGATGCACACTTTGGGAGATCTGTGTATAACAGTGGACGACTTTTGGCTGTAATGCTGATGAAGATTAATTAAAGCTCCAAAGCCTTGAGCATCGCCGCCGAGTTGCTAATCTGTCGGTTTTCTATCGTTTACATTTCGGGGAGTGTGCACTGGAATTGCACAATCTAATTCCGCCAAGTCCGTTCCATCATCGGACCACACGACGTACAGCGTTGCGCCACCGGTACATGGTAGACATACCACCTATACGCACAAAGCGTTTTAAGAAAACATTTATTATGCGTACAGCCAAGGAGTGGAATTCCCTGCCGGAGTCTGTGTTTCCTGATAGCTACAACTTAGGCGTCTTTAAGTCAAGAGTGAATAGGTTACTTCTAGGCAAGCGTGCTCCATTGTCGACCACATCATCGCTTACCATCAGGTGAGATGGTGGTCAAACGCAAGCCTATTAATAATAATAAAAAAAAAAACTATAACAACACACGTGGACCACATAAGCCGCATCTAGGCGCGTCGGTCTCCATACATTTTACATGGAAACTAGACTTGTAGAGCTACACCAGATCCACGCCATACGACGATCTAATGTAACTCTAGCTTAATTCTTAACTTTTTTATTGTTTTAAATTCATTTTTAATTTGTAGGCTTTCTAATGTGATTCGATTTTTGAATATTTTTTTTGTCTCAATTTGGTTGTACTGTTATGTTTCTCAAGGCAGCAAAATTATTATAGCGAGTTTGTTATTAAGATCCTTTTGTGGATGTGAAATATATCTGATGTGGCCTTACTTAATTTTAATAAATTAAACTAAGGTTACTTAGGTTTAGGTCTGGTTTAAAAAAATTACTCATTACATAGTTCACTTAATAATGATCTTAACTAAAAAGAATAAATATAATATAACATGCAGCGATCGAGCAATGTTTAGTTTTAATCATAAATGTATTTTTTAATTTTGTTTTACACACTGCAATCGATTATTATTTGGTAAAATAGGTACCTAATTAAACTAAAGTCCTCTTTTTATTCCTTCTGAGAAATTTTACGCAGCTTCTGTCTCTGAACGTTTGAAATAAGATAGATAGGGACTGTCAAAACCACTTAGTATATCTTGTAGTCGTGTCTTTTAGAACTTTTGCAGCATTTTAATGATGGAACTCATAAAATATCTCAGATCTCACAGTTACCGCCTACACGTTCCGTGATTATATCAGATGCGTTGATCTATTTCAAACGCGGAAGATTACATCTTTTCATTTTAAAGATTGAATGTGAAAACATTTATTTTGGTTTTCTCATAGCATGTTATGACGCAGTTTGTTTTGCAATTATTTTGAAGCTAGACCGGTATTATGATAGAAGGATAAACGTTAGCACAGATGTGTATGTTTGAGACAGAAGATATTAATTAGATCAGTCAGCGTCAAACTGGTACTAGTATAAAAATCACTTGTACAACCCCTAACTAACAAATGAGAATAGAACCTCATTGTTACTACAATCTACACTTACCTACACTTTATAATAAAGAGGTAGTTTGTTTTTTTTTTACTAATTTTTTGTTTGTAGGAGGTAATCTCTGGAAGTACTGGTCCGATTGCAAAAATTTTTCCATCAATCGAAAGCTACTTTTTTCCTGAGTGACATAGGCATATTTTATGTACGCAAAAGCTAGTAATTTAATAAGAAGGATCTTAGTCCATAAGAAAAGCCTAAGGATACTGGTTTTCATTATTACTATATATTTATTCGTATAATCCACGCCATATCGAAACAATTGAGTTTTGTTTTTACAAGCTTTATAGTTTCACCTGTCCCGATGTTTGTCTGTAATCAAAACTTGCAAATTAAATTTCATCCACTTCCCGGCTACCGATTGAGCTGAAATTTTGCATGCATGTGTAAATCAGATGACAATGCAAAATTATTATGTCATGTAGCTGATCTGATGATGGAACCAGAAGGTGGCCTTAGGAGCTCGGTAGTTAAACGACACAACCCCATCGAGTTTGGGCTCGTATGATTCGTTTTGATGAGTACCTATTCATTATATGGGTATTAGACCGCTATAAAAGCTTGCTATTATTATCATTAAAAACTTGTTTGAGGTTGGAATTCATCAAATAACTCCGATCTCTAGGTGGAGCGAGGGACCGACCTACTAACTAAAGTCCACCCTTTGTTTGAGGTGGGAAATCACCTAACGACTTCTGCTTTTTTTTTCAGATTTATACGGACTAAAACTACACCTTTGTTCCTACAGTTACCTTTGCGTTTTTAGACCACGGGTTTCCTTTTCAGAAGTCAACCCCATGGCTCTAGTAGACTTAACCTTTCGTATGCCATAATTAGAGACACAATTAAAAAGTTATTGTGTCCCGCGTGGATCCGCGTTCCGGCCATACAACGGATTAAGCCCTGCTGAGCCCTTACGGTGTTGCTGACATCGAAATATCCCGCAGACGTTACATTGAGATAATGACACCATATCAACAGCACTGCATTGTTTTCACAGCATATGATGCGATATATTACCACTTATTAGGCGCTGACACTTGTAGGCCACAAAAAACACATGTAATTATTGAAGCCATGGCACTCGATCACACAATGTCATGTTAATGGCAGTGAAACCCACACCGTACAAACATACGTTACGTCATCTCTTGCTCAATGCTTAGCCCCTTGTACTTGATGTATTGCTGTACTATGCGTTCCAAATGAGAATAAGATCGTCTGCCATGTTGTGACGTCACGTCGTACTGTCAAATCGAAGAAATTTTCGCAAAATTGAAGAACTCAGAGATGAGTAAAATTAAAGAACTGGATTCTGATCAAACTTTTTTCGTTCACAGTTCGTAAATAAATTATTTTTTTCGTAAATTAATTAAAGTTTAACAATTTCTTTCCTCGATTTGACAGTAAATAGTGACGTCACAATATGGCAATCGATCCTATTCTCATTTGGAACGCATTGTATAGAATAATACGAGTATGTAGGGTAGGGTGAGGTTGCGTTTGTTTACTCGCAATTTTGATATAGGGTAAAGGGAAGATATATTGGTGATATAAGTATTCAGTGATATTTTTTTATAAACATACCACTTAGTTCCAACTAAGCACATTCGTGGGACGAGAGTTGTTACGAGGAGTATAACTATCCTCGACGGTTAAAAGGCAAAATGATCTAAGCGACATTGAGTAAACTTTACAAAAGTGAAAATCATTTAATGGGCAGTTTTCCACCAGACATAACACCCGTCTCGTCGAAGGGATGGGTGGGACTTTACACTCTGTTCCGCATACCTCTAAGAATTATTTATTATTAACTGTATATTTTATTTATTAGTATCTATATATTTATTTATCTCAGGACCATGAGGTCCTGGACCTTTGGAAGGCATACGAGGAGCCGAAACCTACTCCCAGAGGCCCTTTTAGCTGCTTCTAATGGAACGTGGTATCAACCGGCGATTATCCCTGAATGCGCTATGCTAGTGCATCCAAGGACAACCCCCGGTTGAAGGTAAACTATTGCAACATGTGGAAAACTAATATAAGGCTATGGTTGTTGGAGTCTTAAGTGGACTGGTTACCAGGGACTATGTTAAGACTATGGCCCCTGCTTGAACCATGTTTTTAATTTCCATCGATAAAAAGGCAAGAGGTATCTATATTATTATTATGTAGGTACAGAAAATGGATTTATTGTTATTCATTAATTTGTAGTTATTTTTATATACATGAGAAAATTTAATTTAATGTTTTTTTTTTGGAAAACAAACGGTTTTAATAAAAAATCTATGTATTTAAAACCTAAATAAATTCGTAACGTACATATATAAAATAACACAAAGTACACCCAGGCGTCGAAGTACTCCTCCACATCGCTGTCATCCGGAAATGTGCCCAGAAAACTGGCAGCATTGCCAAGTTGAATGGCAATGCTCATTCTTTGAGCGAAGAACGAGCCAGCCCTCTGGTCACGCAAGGTGTCGATCAGTCGGCGAGAAATTTCCTTAAAAAGGAAACGTGCATTCGGACCCCATGACCCAAGTGTTTCAACCCCAAACGGCTCAAAACTGTAATTACCAATAAGGTTACCGTATTTGCGCCGTTTAATGGTCTTAGTAGAATTGTATTTAAATGTTAAAAACAACAGAGAAGAATAAGATTACAATAGTAAATACTTGTTATTCTAATTCTATTATTTTAATGATCATAATGCAGTAGTGGAGTTCAAAGTCCAAACGTTAAGGAAAACGGAACACTTGCATTTATTTAAATCATGGTTACAATGCAAATAATATATAGAAGGTAATAAATGGTTTCCGCTATGTTTTAATACGAAACGACATAAAAGTCTATGTTTATGAGAAGTTAAGAATGTTTTTTATGACCACACTATTACATTTTTGGGTGGCATTTTAAACTGTCGGATGCAGATGCAATAAATAGTTATTTTTATATTTTGACTTGCTTATTTTTATTTATTTATTTTCATATGAGAAAAGCAACAAAAATTATGCATCCAGGGCCTCAAGTCTGCTATTACAATAGTGTCAGAATGGTCTATCATTGATGTCATAATTGTCGATTTTGACAAGTTTGGTAATCTACTAATATAATGGCGTCATCATGACTTTCCAATGGTCAACCACTGACACTCCATTGAAAGAAGTGGCATAAAATGGTAATCTCGTACATTTTGACAAATGAATATTTGACGTTTGCGGTAATCTGCTAAAACTTTGACAGTTTATTTGATCAGTGTTCTACGATTAGAACGTTATTGTGCAGTTATTGGTTTTAATATGCTCGAAATTATAAATCTACCACGATTCTATTACAAGACCATTGACCGATCAATGATCGATCATTATGAATTAGCAGATTACAAACTTTTAGCAAAATGACAATGGGATCGTGTTGGAATGACGAATTTATAAAAATAGCAGACTCAGGCCCCAGTATTGTTGTAGTAGGTATGTACATGTTTTATTTTATTTTAAACTTTGCCCCACATTAGGAATGACACCTGTATCGTGGGTACGTTCCCAAACTATGTACCTAAACTCGCATACAGAAGACACCCAGATCCGGAACACCGCTTCTCACACGTCCGTCTGGATTCTCTGCGTTGGAAGCTTAGTTTACTTCTTTACATATTTTCATTCTGTGGTATCAATGCCAAACGCATCGTAAGTCACTCGTAACTGGAAGCGTATACAAATGTTTGTCTGTTTGTCCGCTACCGTGTTTAACGTGCTCGACGCCGCGCCGGCGCACGATCATTACCATTTATTTTTATAACATTTTTATTTCAACTGTTTTATAGCTGCTGCAATGAAAATTGCACGTTCTTTTTGATGGGACTCTGTTTATAAATTTTATTATATCCGACCGCGGTTTTGTTGATATAAAGAGAGGCCGTAATTAGGCTAACATTACACGGTAGGTTTTGCTGTCAGTTTTGACACAGTCAAAGTTTTGACTGACGAAAAACCTACCGTCTAATGCGATGATTGACGTTTTTACAAGCTTTTATTTAGTTTCACCTGTCCCGATGTTTGTCTGTAATCAAATCTTGCAAATTTAATTTGATCCACTTCCCGGTTACCGATTGAGCTGAAATTTTGCATGCATGTGTAAATATCAGATGACAACGCAAAATTATTACGACATGGAGCTGATCTGGTGACGGAACCGGAAGGTGGCTATAGGAACTTGGTAGTTAAACGACACAACCCCATCGAGTTTGGGCTCGTATGATTCGTCTTGACGAGGATTAATTATATGGGTATTTCGAGATATAAAAGCTTGCTATGAAAAAAATATTTTTATTAAAAGTCTACTTGTTGATGAAAACGATCATTCATGATTGATGGAATTGATTGATGCTTGCATGACCGTGTAATGGTCACCTTAAGCCGCTCGAGAATGGATAAGAATAGCAAAAGACTGAGTAGAATGGAAAGCTTTAGAAAAGGCTTATCTCAAAGGATAAGCAAACCGGTTGCCGACAAATAAATAAAATTGTTAGATGATAATACGTTTGAAATTACTGTATTTATTTAAGCTTTTTTTAATGACATGTTGATTTATCAATCATTTTATTAATGTTATTCAATAATTTATCTAATCCAATGTATTTTTTATTATTATTCTATAACAATTTAATTTAAATTAAATCAATAATGTTATGTAGTAATTAAATCAATAGGTTAAATAATGCCTGAAATTAACAATAAATAACTAAATAAAAATAATTATTTTAGGAAAAAAAGAACAACAATAAAGGCTATTTTTATTTTAATCTTAAGTTGTTGGTTAGCGTTACTACTACAGATATGTCGTTGCCCGCAATATGGGAATATTGCCACCAATATTCATACTTCGGGCAATATTCCCACTTCACGACAATATTTCCGGCAAGAGCACATCATCAGTTAAGTACTACGCATGGAATCTCGATGCCGCGTCGGCGGAGCCTGAAGGCGCGCTATTCATTTATTATAATTACTAATAATATCTGCGGGATAGATCGAAAGAGTTACCGCAGCTTTGGGACGCAAAGAGCTACTGAAGGAACACAGGTGGATTTTAGTCAGTGGAAGAAGTCATTTGATGATTTTTCACTTCCCGCTCTGAACGGAGCAGCAGGGAGTGTTAAACTTTTCAAACAATCAGTTATGCTGATCTCTTTGATACCTACTTATACCTGGAGAGTTAAATAATATTTACGGAGATAAAATAGATTAGAAATAAAGTTTAGTCCGTATCTCAGAAAACACCCACGACGACGATACACTATTTTTGTATCAAAACAGTCTAAAAGCTATCGCGTTATACAACCCGGTTCACCGTCCTCAAATGGGACAATCTTTATAGCATTGGACTCATTACAAATCAGACACGTCTCCGTTCTAAAAACACGCCGTTCTATTATGTGTTATATTAGATAACCAGGGAAGTAGCCGACTGGACGGGCATGTATCATAAAAAATAGTCATTTCTTATTTTTATCTCTTGTTATTTTCTCTATGATATGCGAAATGACTTTGTCATCACAGAAATATATCATTTGATCAGACATCTGCCGTGACCGTGTTAAAAAGTCATTGAACGGAATATTTCAGTCATTTTTGGGGCAAAAATAGAGTGTGTTGCCATTTTAACACGTTCACTGCGCCATCATTTTCAAAGAACTTTCAGCTGGTGCTTTGGAGACCTAAAAGATCTCGAAACTAACCTACCCTCTGGTGCGTTTGAGACCTAATCAGTCTCCTAAAGATACAGTTTTGAAAATAATTTATATCTTCCAAAAACACAATGACATATATTTTGAAGTTTTTGTGGGTGAAAGATAGCTTATTGCTTTATATTTTGCTAGATTCGCATGCAGTTGTGACATTTGAATAAACTACAAATACCAAAAAAAAAATTGATATCGATTGTATCTCGTACCGCAACCGAAGATAGTTCAATGTGTGTAGTAAGTAGTGATGAGAATAAAATAATATCTCAGTTGTCGATTGAAAATTTTTATTAATTTCATAAGCAAAGTTTTTTTATTAAAACATGGTAAGCACATTGATTGCTTGCATTGCGCGTAAATGGTAACAATTCGTTTATTTTTTTTAAAAGCATCAGTGCTGTTTAATGTGTGCCGTAATTTTTCGTAACAACCCACAGAACGTCTTTTTTTGTCGCCACGTTGGAAATTATGATCCGTACATCTTCCTTCGGGGAATTTTGTAATAAAATGCATTATATAAGTATTTTTATTATATATATTATAAATAGACCTCATACATGCACCTGCGGTTCCATGGTGGAGGCCGATGGCCATCACGCACTGAACTGTCGGCGCTGCACAGGGAGGTTCCCACGTCACCATGCCCTGAACGACATAGTCCGTAGAGCCCTTATATCGGCAAACATCCCCTGCGTGCTTGAGCCTTCAGGTCTTAGCAGGTCTGATGGTAAGAGGCCGGATGGGCTGACTCTGGTACCATGGAAGAACGGGAAGTGCCTGATCTGGGACGCAACTTGCGTCAGCACTGTCGCCGCCAGTCACCTGAGTCGCACCATGCACACTGCTTCTGCCGCCGCTGAAGACGCCTGCTCTAAAAAAAGGCTGAAGTACGCTACCTTGGAGCAGCTTTACCATTTTGTGCCGGTTGCTGTGGAGACTCTGGGCAGTTGGAGTACGGAGGCGAGGTCTTTTGTGCGGGATTTGGGCCGTAGGCTCGGTGAGGCAACGGGTGACTCCCGGTCCAGGTCGTTCTTTGTGCAAAGAATGGCCATTGCTATTCAGCGAGGTAATGCGGCGAGTGTTATGGGCACCTTTGCACCGGGAACGATCAGGGGCGGGTTATTTATTGACATTTGACGTTTCCTTTTGTGTAATGTTGATTCTTTTATATTTATTGTTATGATAAAATAATATACTTATGTTTTATTTATAAATAGTATACATCATCAATAAAATGGTATTATCTACAATTCTACACTAATATAATAAAGAGGTAAAGTTTTTTTTTTTTTGTTTGTAGGAGGTAATCTCTTGAAGTACTGGTCCGATCGCTAAAATTATTTCACTGTTAGAAAGCTGCTTTATTCCTGAGTGACAGAGGCTATGTTTTATTTACGTGGGCGAAGCTGCGGGTAAAAGCACACTAAATCGTTTTCCAGTACATGGGCAGATATATATTATTTTCATTAGTTAGCTGCGTGAGCTCCAACGTAGAAAGAGCCATCGTTTTCTTTTTAGGTACGTCAAATATAAAGCACTCATTGTTTATCAAAAATAATAAACACGTAGTTATATACGCGAGTGTTATTTCCAAAACGTGCAAGCGACCTCCACGTCGATGCTAGGACAACACTAAAACGAGTCACGCAGCGCCCGCGCCACTCATCTTCACTCTCTTGCGTCTACGAGGCGTACGATTCCACGAGTACCGACATATCTCCTAACGCAAGCAATGAAAATAATTACAGTACTGTGCGTTAGGGACCTAATCCATCTCTAATTTCTTTTTTAATGTCCTTGAATTCAGCTCTAAGTAGGAAGCAAATATGTATATTTGTCCTATTCACATTTAAATAACTTTACACGTTAGACCCTCCCGCAAGGAGTGAAACAACACGATTATTTTCAACGCACAATTCAAAAGTCCTGCAAGAGATCTGATGGATCTCGTAATGCAACGAACGTGTTAAATAGTATGTATTCGTATGATTGTGAAAATATCGAAAGTATTGACTCCTAAAGAAAGATGTTATTTATGAGGGTGATAAAACATCAAAATAATAACTTCCTCCTACTTTGGGTGGAGGGTGAAGGAATATCAGACTTGACTGACGAAAGCCCACCTGTATTCCTTAAGTTGGGTTGCGTTCCAGACTGTGATACCCTTTCGAAAAATCCCGCAAGGGGTCGCCAGGGGGTAGGAAGATGATTGCGTTGAAGCGAATATGAGAGCAACATTGATTTATTAGGAGACGACGGATAGGGTTTAAAAGAACTATCATTAATTCTTCAATTCTTTATTGTACACTATAACAACTTATAAAATAAACCATTGAGTAATAGAGAGAGATGACAATAGAGGGTAGAATCCAGTGAACAATTTTAAAATTACAAATTTAATACGAATAAAATAAATATCTTCCAAAATAACGCTATACAGCTTTCAGGCAACTTCTACTCTTAATCAAATTATACCTACAAAACCCAAGCAGATCCAAAATACTTGGAAACTAGTGAACTTTAATTAATACGAGATCCACAACCGACTGAAGCAATGTCTTAGGCGCTTGACTGCACAAGGGGTCGACTCATCCGATTCCTAATTGATTGATTAGATAGATATATGTCACACCAATCAGGAAAGCATGGCACAAAAGAGAGGAGACTTATACTCAGCAGTGGACATAACAATCTTGTTAATGATAATGAAGAAACAGAATAATTGTGTGTTCACGAGGCAGGGAAGCCTAGCGATGATTAAGATGAAAATTATATTATTATAATATTTAGTTTTCCTCTGCACGAGACCGTCATCTGACCTCTATAACCCATAGGCTAAGTTTTCGCAGTTCGATGTTATCAATCATGCACGTGTATAGAATTACAAGGAACAAAGATGACATTGTTAGATTTCTCTGTAAAATGACCCTAAACTGTAGTGAGGGGTTACGTCATGAAACTGAGAGGTCACCTTATGATGTTAGGAAGCTATCCAGATCAGACAAGGTCTCATTGACTGCAGACACATTAGGTGTTGTTGATGAATTTAATCATTTGCAAAAGTTTGAAGATAAACAAACATTTACTTTAGTTTTAATCTTTATAATTTTTATTAGATTTTTTAAGGATGTTAGTAAATTGTCACTTACTTGGAATTCTAAAGGTACGTCTACGAATTTTAAAGAAATTTTACAAACTCCAGTAAAACGGGTTTGTGAGTGAAAATATTCGTAAATATGTCAAGGATGTTGAAGTACAGCAAAAACAATTCAACAGTCCATCTTTCTAACCCATAAATATTGTTTTTAATTATCCGAACCGCTTGTAACTGCTTGTGACTGAATTCCCTAGTGTAGTAAATCTATTGTGTTTCTTTAGCCTTGCTTGGGCACTAAACATGTGATACGTTTCATGTCATATTAGTGAAACACACTTTCCAGAATATAAAAAAGGATAATAAACAATTATTATTATAATCCTTAGATCTATCTCTAAAAAAAAAACGAAAAATCATGATATATAACTAAAAAAGGAGCAGCAGTACTTCAAAATAAAATATTAAAGAATCCCAAACGGTTAACCAAGGTGACTTAGATGTCCTTCCTCCGACTGATAATACAGCTTCCGGAAGCTTAACTAGCAATAGAGACTTTAAAAAAGTCTAACTTCTAGAAATAAACATAGCACTATTATCCTTAACAATAAAACTAAAAAAGACCGGAAATGTTCAGGAAAGAAGAAATAAAATGTGCAGTTAAATATAGTAGTGACGCATTTAAGTTCAAAGGTGGCAATAATGTAAAGTTATGATAATTGCCTGTATATCCTTGGGCAGTGAAGTCATTTGAGTCTACTGGGTGATTTGTTCGTGAACTTGTTAGTCTTGAGTTGGGTGGTCTGTGGGTTGATAATAAAAATTATCAATACAAATACCAATATTGGCGAAAGCCAATGGTAATGGTAGGTATTTTTATGTGTGATTTGTTCTTGTACTTTTTATGGAGCTCATTTAAATGCGGACATTTCTTAATAGGCTTCGATTTGAACTGTTCTTTATAATAAATTTTGTAGTCGGCTTTAGAGATTACCTATCTTTTGTAACTATGACTGTCAAAAAGCCCTTATTTTTGTCAATTATTTCATTGTTTGTTTTTTTTACTTATAGGCACGTTGTAAATGTTGACCACCATTAACCCAATTATTGATCTATCAATATCTCCCTTTGTAATATATATTTGTACTGAAGAGTGAATGAACTAAAATGACAATTCTCCTTTAATTTCATTGACGTGACGAACTCGGACGCTCGGCGCCACATAGCAACTTGTTCTATTTTAGGCGTCTCCTCTGACCCATTTACCGGCTTTCGAGGGCAGCGCTGCAATGACCCGGATTCGATGCCCGTGCCACGCTCGTACGTGGACATTTGCGGAAATGCGAATACGAGACGATAGCCTTGCGCAATTATGTTGCTTTTATATTACATTTTGTTTAGTTTTTCTTGGGTTTAATTGTTTAGTTTTATTTCTGTAATGATTTAGGTATATAATTTTAAAGATGATTCGATTTACAGTAAAGATACATACCACAAAATTAAAAGAAAAATCAAAATATTTAATTTTACATAAGCCTACATGGGCGCTTATAAAATCTCATAAGCTAGTGTACGGTTTCAATAAGTCGTTTCCTGTGGAGATGACGTGGAAAGAAATACAACGGTAACTCTTAAAAAAAAAATTGGTGTACAATATTTTCATACAACAAAATGTACAATTTCATGAAAATGATGATAAAATTGAAATAGAAAACTAATCTACAAGTCTGCGGAGTCTACAGTACTTATAAAATAAAACATTAAGTACAAGAGCTATACTTACAATTTAATTAGCACTAGTAAAATTTTTAATTAAACCGGATATTGAAAGGACAGACAAAGATCCAGTATTTTCTAAACCAGAAACTACAAAAGTAACTTTTAATCGGTAAACGGTTACGGATTGGCCGTATATGAAACAGTAATAAAAATGAAAAAACAGCGTTTCCAAATAATATTTTTTCCAATACTGATACACCCCAATCACATCTGTAGGGGGTTATAATAATAATAGCCCCTAATCATTCAACCGAATCACTTGATGGATTCTCAGAACCGGGTTGGGTTAAATTACCGATAAGTGTTTAGTCAATTGGTTCTACCCATCGGAAAGCGTTCAATGTTGAGTTAGGAAGCGATGAATTTGGTCATCCGACAACGCTTCCTCCGATGCTCCCAGGAAAATGAGGTTTACATGAAAATCGGATTATAAATTCACATATTCATGAACTTCATGAATATTTCATAGAAATCTGCATTGGAATTTTGTATTCAAAATCATGATAAACTGAACCAAATAGGTTTAAAAAATCTAGTATCATGAGCTGAATTTTGACAACGATCGATACTGCAACACCTAAAGACGAATGGGTCACGTAAAATTGAGAAGGCGCCAAGCATGTAAAAAAAGCGCGCCAACTCGTACTGCAAACAAATCGTTTTGGCGAGGGGACTCTGCGCCAACATTGTCTACATTCATTCAATGATGTCTTTGCAAATGGAAATGTTTATATTAAATCGTTTTAAATGAAGATGAGAAATTCTTCGTTATCTATTAAAATATTATGTTTAAAAATCTTACATCAAGCTTTTTACAATAGCAGATCTTATGTTATACAAAACCGTGTTTATAAAAACATTTCTTTTTATTCAATGCTGTAGATAAAAATGTCTTGTTTTCGTATCACAGACAAAGCTATTGCTTTGTTGTATCAGTTTGCGATATCTATTGATATCGCAAACCACGCACGATAGAAAAGTTCGGACATTAATAATATGTTTACTCCAATTCTTATAAATAGATATATCATCACTCTCTGTATCCAAAAGTGGTAATGTAAGATTGTGAAAATTTCGAAATAATTTGCAATATATGTTTGAGTACCGGAAGCCGCAGAGAAATAAAAACTGCGATAAAGCAGTTAGATCAGTTTGTAACGGGAAAAGTGCCAAACTAGTCGGTTGCAGTAAAGTCTATTTGTCTTCAAAATTGTCTGTCTCGTGAGGAGCATTACATGATAGTTTTGGCATGAAGTGCATAAAAGCAAGGACGTTTAAGGCTGTTTTTATTTCCTGACCTGCGTGTTGCCAACATACGATTATCAGCAGCCCTTGAGCTACACAGTTTTGCAATTAGGCTAAAGATTGAGCCAAGATATCATGTTATTTCGTTTGGTAAAACAAAATGATTACCACATCTTAGCAAGCTATATTATTAAAAACTTCACAAAGGATCAAACAAAAACATCCACATTTTTCCAGTTTCCCTACTTATGTTCAACATAGTTCTAGTGTATCAGCAACTCTGCACGTATGACGCACGAGCTACAGTTAAGACTCGGCGCCTTCCGCACTCATGAAATAACTACCTACTGGAGAAACTATCCGACATTTGGTGTAGGTACGTTGGAACTATTGATTATTCTAAAGACAGTGAATTGAACTGGGGGAGGATCGTTGAGAGTACCTATCTAGTATAGTCAAAGAAAGATACTATGAATTATGGTGGTAGCAGTTTTTGTGGATATCAGACTTGATGATTGATAGTGACTTATAATAACGATGATGAATAAAGTGCATTAGAATATGGACGAACTAAAAACATAACAAGTCTAGAATATCTAAAAGTACATTTTCGAAAATCTATCTCCAAATTTCTTATTTCAAAAAGCCTTGACATTGCAAACCTAGTAACCTATATTTGACACTTAAACATACATACTTAACACAACAAATAATAATTCTAAATCTTCCGTTGAATCAGTTATTTAAATAATAACACCATCAATACTAGATAACTGTATGTAAATATTATACAGGTAGAGAAACAAACAACCCCATAAAATAATGAAGTTATGTTGCTATACAATGAATATTGGCACGTTGTACAGAATAGTATTCATGAGCTATTCACTGAGTCTCATTGTGGTTAAGATGCAACAAGAAAACTTTATTAGGCACTTTCCAAGTAGCATTGTTAGCTGCAAAAGCAACTGTAGAATTATTATTATTAATCACAATGATGAATGCCAATGCATTAGGTACCTATGAACTCTGAGTATTAAGAGGAAATGTACATATTACCGAACTACATAATTATATGGAAAAATTACGGCTCATGATGAAAAAGAACTGTGATCAGTTGTGTAACCAGAGTTATTATGGTTATGAATGAAATAAACAAATAAAAACACAAGCACTAGACTAGAACGTGTCGTCTACAAGTTTGGATACACGCCACGAAAACAGGCTATTTACAATCAAAATAAATATTGTAGAAATTATTATATATATATATATTTTATGCATGACTAGTGGTATCGTTGACAAATTGTTGGAATTCTCGCATCCGGCACTCAATATACAGTTTTATATTGGGACGATATTTTTGCTTGGTGTTTACAAAATATCTATATATTTGTTATTCTAGTCTCAGGATACACACAAATCTTCCATGGCTGCTGTATTGTTCGAAAGAGCTACCGTGGCTCTAGAACTCCAAGGGCAACTTAAAGAGCACAAGTGGGTTTTAGTCACCGAAAGTCTGAGTTATCTCATGATTTCCGACATGAAAAAGGATACACGCAAAATGTTTGAGAATTTAGATCAAAGAACATTTCGATAGAATTATCGATATCTCTGAAGTTATTAATCGAGTTTGAAGATAAAGACAATGGCAATTCGGGACAGATAGAGTCGAACTTGTAATGAAGGCACAAATAAAGTTAGACAAGTCAGTAATTGTGGTCCTAGCCATTGCACAGACGGAGAAGACATTAACCTTTATCTCTGGGGCTTTAAACTAGATTTTTACTTATAAAATCTTCGACAAGCATGAACTTTGTAGCGAAAGCTTTTGAACATATAAATACTTTATTTGGAGTTTCTGAGCGCAAGCCTGGACTTCAGCCCGGTTTAAAATACATATATAAAAACAAAAACAAAATATTTAAACCAGCGCTAAAAGATAATCAAATATTTCGAAGCATGCATGACCAAATCAAATGCTCTTGTCATTAATTCATTAAGGACCTTCGTCATGACATTATGAGCTGAACGACTTCCAAAGCTAAACACAAATATAATCGCCGCTTAAATAATTTCACACAAGCATGTTTGATGAAAATGTAGCGACCTGCATCCGACAAAGCGGCGACCGCCTTGCTCAGTCGTCTGACTATCTAGACAGAGACCGTTCTCCTATTAGAGCTAACGAAATGACAGCATAGATTTATGAATTAAATTTATCATGTATAGTCATCACAGGTTTATAGTCAACATTTCCTATATGCAAGCAAGCCTTCAAGTTCAAAATAGTATTATAGCAGAATATAAACGCCACCCAAAGGAATTATTCATAAACGTATTTTTATTATATTAATTCATTGTTTATAACCTGTTCGATGCATATTATGTCATAAATCTCGTGTTATATTACTTCCATGTTCAACTGAGAATGTGCAAATGAATACATTCCTACAGGAATACCGATATTGACTTGCGCATTATTTATTTATTTATTTATTTATATTATACACACAAATGCATTCTTATAGTTGCAAACCAATATGTCACGTGTTGTTAAAATATTAAAGGTAGAAATGATATCTTCTTGAAAATCTACAAGCGCAATGAAGTCCTCGATGATATTTCTCATTTAAGAGACAGTAAATAACTAAGGCTGTTTAATTAAAGTCGAATACCTCTGACAGACAGACATTGAATTTAATTAAGGCCTATCTCAATTATCGTTATTTTGACAGTCAAAGAGAACGTACCCAACCGTTTTCAAAATTATATCTCAAAAGAGTCAATAGCTGTTGTGAAACCTCGTTACACGAAATAAATTTCCCCAAGGCACTTTTACATAAATATAAATACCAATAACTTTGCAAAATGGATCTCCTTCGCAAATATTCCGTTTAAACATTAACTAAATGTTGAGTGAGAGTCAGTAAACATAAATCTGTACAATAAATAAGCCCCTGTTAGCGTCTGCGTAAACAAAATTCTATCTGAGTTGACACTATGAACCTGGCTGCACAGTAATTTTCCCTTGCCCTGTTTCGCTATATTTGAAAACGCAAAAACCAACATGGCGTCCGTAACAGTTGTATGTGACATTATTTTCTGAAAATAATTTAAAAAATATTCGTGTTTCGAAGCTTTCGCAGAAAAGTTTTTGGCGAAACTATGTGAGGTACTTTTATTTGTGCGCAGTTTTGGACTGGATTGTTAATTCAGTTTTAACCAGCAATTTAAAATGTTAAATATTTTTGTCGGTCGCCATATTTATATTTAAATAGTATGTCAAAAATATCTGGGGCCAGGGTTATCCGAAAGGGCGCTCGAGCCCCCATATGAAGGCTAGAAGGAACGGGGTGGGTCTTTTAGTCAGTAAGAGTCTGACACTATCTCCCGCTCCGACCAAGAGCGGGGGTTGTCATTGGATGATTTTTTCCCACCATAAAAAAAAATGTCAAAAATATTTTCTTTCCAAATATTATGCTTTCGTACATTTCCCAAGCCTCTGAAATTAAGATGCATTCTAAAGTGCACCACTAACGATTTTATGTTTTATGGCTAGTAAATAACCTAATCACAAAGTCTTTGATCATCGTCGATATAGCAAGTGACCGAGTGAGTTACTGAAGCGAAATGAACTTGATAGTGAAGTAACACGTGCTTAGATTACCGAGTGTGCTTCAATGCTTCAAGAAAATCCTTGGCGCAGAAATAATTCTATTTTTAGAAACAATGTGATGTAAGAACAGGGGCAGTGAGGCAGGCTTCACCTTTATTGTGATTTTGAAGAATACTGCGTAAAAATTTAACAAAAAATTTAATAAACTGCTAAAAGAATTTTTACGTCAGTTTTGAGAGGCAACAGGGATAGAAGACTTCAAGACTGTCTCGAGATGATACGTGATAAGACGGAACATGACGGACGATGACGACAAATAGCGAAGTATGAATGAAGAAAACCATGTTGTGACGACATAAAATAAATTTAGATAAGGGCATTAATAAAGTTGTCAAAAAATAAAAGGCCCGTTTTGACATTTGATGTTTTTAGGGTTCCGTAGTCAACTAGGAACCCTTATAGTTTCGCCATGTCTGTCTGTCCGTCTGTCTGTCTGTCTGTCCGTCTGTCCGTCCGCGCTTAATCTCTGTGACCGTTAGCACTAGAAAGCTGAAATTTGGTACCAATATGTATATCAATCACGCCGACAAAGTGGTAAAATAAAAATTGGAAACAAATGTTTTATTAGGGTAGCCCCCCTACATGTAAAGTGGGAAGTGATCTTTTTTTTTAATTTCAACCCTAACGTGTGATTGTTGTTGGATAGGTATTTAAAAATGAATAGGGGTTTACTAAAATCATTTTTTGATAATGTCAATAATTTCGGAAATAATCGCTCCAAAAGTAAAAAAGCCTATTGGTTAATTCGACGATTTGACAACTGTTAACGGCTTTGTTATCGTTATAGTTAAATGGTGCAAATCACCCTCAGTATGTCAACGTAACAAATAGCCTTTTTTTAAACTCATAAGTGGGAACACTTATTGTGACGGACGGGAAACTACGGAACCCTACACTAAGCGTGGCCCGACACGCTCTTGGCCAGTTTTTATTATTATTTACGTTATGTAATTACTAATCTATATATATATAAATGAATCCCTATTTCCTTGGTCACGTCATCACGCGTGAACGGCTGGACCGATTTCGCTAATTCTTTTTTTGTTGTGTTCTTTATTGTGAGGAAAAGGTTCTTGTGGAAAATAAATTAAAATTATGGTAGTGTAGGGTAGAGTAGAGTAGGGTAGTGTAGGGTAGAGTAAGGTAAAGTAGGGTAGAGTAGGGTGGAGTAGGGTAGAGTAGGGTAGAGTAGGGTGGAGTAGGGTAGAGAAGGGTAGATTAGGGTGGAGTAAGGTAGAGTAGGGGGAGCAGGGAAGAGCGGGAGCGAAGCCGCGCGGGCAAAAGCCAGTGTAATTATATAATTGTAATTATATTAAAACACTTTGTTTTTCTTTGTTTTGTAATTTTATTATTTCTTATAGTTTCGTTCCAAGTTACATTCTATAGGGACTTTCTCAAATATCAAAACGGTCCTTTTATATTTTAACGAGTTTAGGATAATTCAATGGAAATTCAATTCAACTATGTAATCTTAGACTATGTGACCTTAGCAATAAAACCGCCTGCCTAAATGAATTACCGCGGTTGTTGAAAACAAAGGGCACCTGAAGGGACACAGGTGGGTTTTAGTCAGTAAAAGACTGACACCCCTCTCGCCCCAACAGAATGCAAGGAGTTATTTGATGATTTCTATAAAGAAAGCAACACAACAACTGGGATTAATTACGTTAATCAGAAGACATAAAAGAAAAGAAATGACTAGTATTGTGATTGTAAATTTATGTGTGCGATGACAAAAAAACAGTATGTAGATAAAACACCGAGTCACGTAATGACGATTACAGTTATAATTCGGTATCTAACAGTAATTTATTTACTTATACATTTTTTGCGGTCTTAAATGATAGATCTATTCGTATAAAAAGAAGATTTAATTTAATGTATTACATTACCTGAAACAGAACTTGTTTCTATTTGATTATGTTTAACGGTTTATCTGCTTGTTTTCTGTCTCGAAAAAACTTATGTGGCTTTTGCCAGCGGGTTGGCCTTCTCAAAAAAATAACCTATGTCCACGATATTGACAAACCGTGAGTCTGTGCAAATTTTTATCCGAATAAATTAAGCCGTAATTGATTAACAAATAAATAACCAAATATGCAGAACTCTACATTTATAATATTAAAAAGGACAGGATTCAAAACATATCTAACGTTAACTTACTTGCTGATATTGTCCTGTCTCTCAACAATGGTCTGAAGACCGACGGCATCTCTTAACTGCATGACCAACGCTGCTCTGACACCTTCAGTCGATTTTATTTCTTCAATCCTCTCTCCCAAGACCTGAGAAAGAAACATTATTTAAATAGAATAAAACAATTTCAAATTATATTTTCTTTGTACGTACCTCAACGTCCTCCGAATAAATCGGCGTTTCACTAAACACATTTTTCTTCACAATCACAACACTGGGACCCTGAACACCTCCAACAAACTTCTCACAATTGAAGAACAGTGCATCTTTCTTCACCATCTCTTCATCTACTCCTGGGAAAGTAGGATTCATATCTACTGCAGAAGATGGCGCCACCAGCGTGTAGTCCCAGAAGGACCAGGCTCCATATTGGTGTAGAAGCAGAGTGGTGGCTACGTCATCAGCTAGGACTCCTGTCAGTTTAGAAGCCGCTGGGAAAAAGCCGATCATTCGTTTCCCAGAATTGGAGTTCTGCTGCAATCTCTGTTCTAAATTGTTCAGGTCTATGTAACCTTCTTTGGTTTCTGGGATTTTTATGACCTGTAACAATACGAAAAGAAACGTACAGAAAGTCGAGAAAACTTCTAAAAAGGCAAAACTGCAAGACTAAAATATTTTCATAAAAACCAAACAATCCTTCAAATACACAATAAAAAAATAGAATCAAAGTATAGAAAATGGCGATGGGCTTATAATTCAACCCCAGATAGGTGTAACTATAAACCAATCATCTACACATTGATATAAATTCAAACAGAGATATGGTAATGAAGACAACAGTGCTAGCTTTCTAGCAAGATAATAATATTTAGTAAGTTTGAAAATTATTGGCAAAATAAACAATTTATTGAACAAGACACATAAAGATGCCTTGCTGTCTTAAATATACGAGCAATCTATTCTAAACTAGGAATCTATTAGAATTGTTTATTGATTGATTTAATGCTGAATCAGAATGAAGTAGTTATTTTGTAAGTTACAATGCTTCCCACGTCGTCGTGTCGTGAAAATTTGTCGAAGAATAAAGGAGGAATATAATATAAGGCTTTACAACCAATATATTATAAATTAAATCAATATGCCAAAATTAGGATTGATCGGTATTCTATATTTGGCCCTGCTATTTCCGTAAATAGACCCTTGTCACTTTTTGAAATGTACGAAATTGGATCCATAGGTATTTGACTGAGACGTAAAACCAGTAAATATCCAAGTTGATATCGAACCAGTTTCTACGAATTCTAAAACTGTATCTAATAAGTTTACTGCAGTCACCTTCACCGTCGTATTTACATAGAAATTCCTTTATTATGCTACATAATTACCTGGTTCCACTTCCAAATGGAAAAATGCAGTCAACCATGTCTTAGGTCAGTTTCAACTAACTAAATTCCCAAATGCTTGTTAAGTTTCACAGGGGTGTTAAAATAATACACCTTAGCAAAAGAATTATAAATAAAGTCAGTCAAGAGGTTTCATGAATAAAATACCAGCTCAAAAGTCTTCGTCTTTCAGATGACCTCCCAGCGATTGAAACAAAAACAATTCAAAAAGGTTTGTACACAATTCAAATCCCTTGTTCTGCGATTTGCTTGCTTGTTATGCCAGGTTCTGGTAAATAAAAAATAAAGGTAGTTGTATTTCTTAGAATACTTTTTGCAATACGTATTTTTGTACAACAGGCACGTATATATTTCAGAGATAGAAGAAGTCCTGACTTGTCGAATTTTGGTTTGGACTAAGCAATTAGTAGATCTTATTCATTCAACCAATGAACTCTGACTTAATGGTATTGTCATGTAATGAGACATTGCGAAGACTATGACTGTGGTAAACGCAGCCCTAAACGTACTCGAACAAAAGACAGGTTGAGGCTGCCCATCTTCTGGTTTAACATCGAGTGAAACCTCAAGATAGGCCAATAGCCAAAATTGACAACTCAGGACAGATCGTCCAGGCGTAAAATTGTGAAGAGACCCTATCACAGGTAATGGAAGCAGGGACGGACAAAGAAAAAGATACACTAAACCAAAAAACTTAGTCAATCATTTAAGTCCTAAGATCCACCAGAGAAAAATTGGTTCGACTGTAATAAAAATGAAATGAAGATTATTAGGAATAGTGATAAATTGGGAAACTTTCAGGAGGATGATAAATGATTGACTTACTTAGTTTAAACTCTTAAATACCCACAACGTGAACCAAACTTAAGTAATTTATTAAACAGAATTAAGTATATCTAACCCAAAACGCAACAACCTAATAGTTATAATATTGCGTGTTGCAAATTAACCTCGCTAATAAGACGGCAAATGACGATAGACCGTCCAGCTAGACCCACTTAGGTATAAGTAGTTCATTACAGCACTTATAAGATTATGGACGCAGCTAATACGAAGTGATGCCATAGATTAATAATGGAACTTAGTCAGCAGAGTGACAGGTCATAGACGAAGTAGACGAGCTACTTGTAGTAATTAAGTGGGGATGCACTAATGGAGCTTATACGAGTCAGGGTACGATTAAAACGTCCGGCGCACCCAATTTGCTGACTTATTGTGTAAATGGTATGAAGTACAATAGAACTATAATAGTTCATACCATTTATTGACTAGTTTTATTATTATTATTATTATTATTTATTATAATCTTTATTGTACACCAAATAAACAAAAATACAGGACAAACATTTAAAAGAATAAGTGCACAATGGGCGGTCTTATCGCACAGGGCGATCTCTTACAGACAACCTTTGGATGGACTGAGAGAAAGGAGATAGATTAAGGGTTGTCAGTGTACAAACATCAGATATAATACTAACAAGATACATTAACACAAATACACACATACAATACTAAAAAAAAAAAAAATATACTAATAAATATCAAATATATAGTTGAATCAGGAGGACTTAAACTTTTCACGGCTGAAATATAACAATCGTGTTGGCAGCCACGTTTTCGACATGTTTGGGGTTGATATTAATGAACTCTCTCACTATTAAAAAGTTTGTCCAAACGCTTTTTCGACACTTTGCGTGACACAAGAGCTGCTTTTTACTTCGCCCAGAGATTGCCATGCAACGTGGTAATGCCGCCAGTCTTTTGGGTACACTGCCAGTTGACAGCTATGTGGAGGAATTTTCACGCCATATTTTAATATATTTAAGTAATTAGAAGTATTTGTTCAATTATATTCTGTTGTATAGTGACAAATACAAAGAAAAAGATACCTAGCATTAGAATTATAGTAGGTATAACTAGTTCAGACACAAGAGAAGTTGATTAGCATAAAAATGCTTTAGGGCTGTAAATCACCATTATTATACAGATAATGGAGACACAGAATCAGATTCCGACATAATGTTTCACGTTCCAGAAAACAATTATATCGTCGAGATATGGATGAAGAACGTAGTTTACCTATAGCTTATGTTGTTTCTATGGATGAATCTATTTGAGTAAGATTATCATCTTCCTCGACCAATCGCGTCTGTCAAGCACTAATTACCAATTTCCTTCGGTACGTAATGAAACCACATGGCAGTATCAACCTAAGTACGTAAGTTCCGATGTATGAGAAAGACAGAGCTATATGCGCCGTATAGTACTATCCCTTTCTGACATCGGATTATGACAATTTTAAAAAATTATGGTGGAGCTCCAGGTATCTAGGTACTTGAAAGAATACAGAAAAAAATAAAGATAATGGCATGGCTAGCACATTATTTAATTGTCTTAAACAAAATCCTATTACAAACAAAAACGCATTACTTAAGCCATAACCGTAAGTTAAAACAAAACGGAGCATTAACAAGCAAACAATCTTACTTCTCAGAATTCGGAAAAACAAAAAAAACTCAAACCAAAATGAGAATTATAAAAATGGAAACATATTTTCAGCATCTAATCAATAACAAGTATATGCATTTTCTAGTTTTATTTAGCGTAATTGCTATTTATTTGGGACGCCTCAACATGTATTTTCTTCCATTCTATCCTGTCACCCGTCACACTATCATTAGCTCCCTATTCTTTCATATCACTTCCTCCCTTTTCATTCATATCACTTCTTACACAATCCATCCGTATTTTCTTTGCTCTTTCCTCCTTTGTATGAGTTTAATAAATTCATGAACATCAAGCAAATTACTCCCTCAACTTAAATTACATACAATCTTCAACCCGAACATAACAATTATAACTACACGAAAGCTTTAGAGATAAAGCATATTCAGAATTTCAATGAAGTTCCTAACTTGTGGGGCGGTTAAATATCAACCTTAACTAGTCTAGTTTCAATAACAGAACTTTCATTGAAATGAAGGTAAGTACAATTTAGTTTTATTGTACAGTTGCCATCACGGATCTTGAACTCTTGCGCAGAAGTCAAAATTCGGTCTCTTTAGTGGTGCGAAGTGCGATGCGGGGGCGGGGAGTGTCAGTGATTGGCTGGCCGCGCCATCGCGTCATAGACGTCACTCCTCATTCGTTCACTGCGTTGGTGCAAGTATCTAACAACGAAGACGATTGGTTCGCCAATGTATGGAATGCGCAAAGCGATCCCCACTCTGACGCCGAGCGTTCAAGATCCGTGACGGCAACTGTACTATTACTTATTGTACTTACTGTACTTATTCTGTGGTTTAGTTTAGGAATGGCTAATTCTTCAAATGTCTATCAGAGCCTTCCCTGAAGACCATTTTTGTTAGGTTGATGTTGTGAACAGATCCAAATCCATTCATGTATTCGTCCATTCTCCGATTTGTTTTCTAAAAGTTACTGTTTACTGAAGTTTGCGTGTTTCCTTGGTCTTTTTGATGGCCATCATCACAGGAAGAAACTTTATAACTAAACTAGCGACCTATCCCACACTACTAATTACAACACACTTCGACACATTAAACGAAATACTACCAAAACAACGCAGACCTACAAATTCCCGACACGTAGGTAAATAATTCTATCAAAAATGCGGCAGTACATAGAGCATGATGTCATTGTTGGGCCTACCAGTAAACAAGGTGCGTTAAGGACCCGTAAACACGCCAATGTACTTCGACGCAAACCCCATGACCGTGCTATGACGTCAACGATCACTGAAATAAGGGCTATCAGATACGATTCTTTGAACAATACACCGATTGGCGATTTGATCGCATTGCGATTGAACCTTAAGTGATTGTCTAAACAGAAATATGTTCGGAATTAACTACATGATATTTCTGATATTTTAGTAACTGTAGTCTGAGTTTTTAGTACCAATACCAGTCTAACCTCTCGATTTTTCGGACTATGGTTATCTCAGATTAAATGTCAGTTTGCCTAGAGAGACTTATTAGTCTCAATGCTCAACTGGGTACTTTCACACTATAAATAAATCTCTTTCTAAAAAGATATGAAGCAGTAATTTAGCTTTTCCAACATTAGTACCTGGAAGAGCGGGAATGAGGTGGGAACATCTTGCTATCTCTTTTACACACACGTATCCATACGTACGTACGTTTTAAGTATCAGCTGAGCGAGTTCAATGACCTCTAGGTAATAGACGGCGTTGCGTACAAACAACCTACAGGTCATTGAACTCGCTGAGCTGACGTTTCCTTAAAGAAATTAATTTCGTACATGCGTAAATTAATACGAGTTCTGAAAAAAAGGTACTTAATTTTTTAATTTTATCTTTACAAATCGATAGTGTTTCATGTGCCGGATCGACCCTCCACGGGATTAAAACGATTAAAATTTAGCGGTGTATACAAATTGAACTTGAAAAGCTCACGTCGCTAAAATACAATTCCGACTTGAAGCCATCGCTGAAAAATTTATCGTGTCTGCTATAGCCCTATGTGAAGTGGGTACTCTACGTTTACAAGGACAAAAGGGAGAACACATTGTAAAGCACAGTTTACTTTTTGTATGCTAGTGATGGTAGTTGGTAACAGTGTATGTTATGAATGAAATGAGGAAGGAAGGGTGCTAGATAGAATATATAATAATGAACAGGAAATGACCTAAGGAACAGTAATCTTGATAGTTACGGGTTTCCGGACTATTGTTAGGGTTTGCGCTGTGCATTAGCAATCGGACACTTGGAGAGATCGAATTCATCTTTCTTGCTATATTGATATAGTATGTACAATATTGAATCATAAATCTGTACTCACTTCGTTCGATCTAACTGTAACTGACGAAAGTATAAATAAACTAGCACTTTGCCCACGACTTCCGTCGTGAGAAAGTTCTTAAAAACTTTAACATGCCATAAACCGTATTTTTAAGGTAGTTTATTTAAGATTATGATTGATAATTTTAATAGGTCTTGCAAAATGAACTATACTTTTATAGTCGTCTGTACACAGTGATAATACGAAAAAAAAAACCAGTCCCGATCTACACTTCTTTTTTTTTCACGAGAGATGGAAAATAAAAAGGTAAAGTTTGTTTTTTTTTGCTTTTTTTTGTTTGTAGGAGGTAATCTCTGAAAGTACTGGTTTGATTGCGAAAATTTTATTGATAGAAAACTGCTTTATTCCTGAGTGACATTGGTCAGTTAGTTAGTTTTATGTATGTGGGCGAAGCCGCGGGCTAAAGCTAGTTTAGAATATATATATATATATATATATATATACTTTGAAAAAAGTTTTATTGGTTAAGAAACAAATTACAAAAGAACTTTCCTCACGTTTCGAAATATCTTTTGAAGCAAGATTTCCCTTTGAAACTTATTATTTTCGTTCTGTCTGTAATAAATCTAACGTCCACCAAAGTATTTCAATTGCTAATTCAAGAAATAGCAAATATATTTTCGTGTTCGGCTCTATGTCAGTTTAGGTAGCTATTGTTGTCTGCTGAAAATATTTTTATTCCCAAACCTAGCAATTTGTCCCCTTCAAAATATATGAATGAAGAATAGAAAAAACTTATTCAGAATTCATATTCTGCCAAATTTGATCTTCGCAGTAAACTTCTGAAAAGGAAACCCGCAGTCCCAGAACGCAAGCAACTAAAGGACACAGATGTGGTTTGAGTGAGTAGGTATAAGTCTGACATGCCCTCCGTGCAGGAGACACGGATGATTTCCCACTCTCACCTCAAAAACCACGTTTATCTTGCTTTACACCACGCTGTCAGTCGTAATTAATGTTAGATTACCAACTTTGGAAGTATTTTTAGATAAATTTTTACGTTGATCAAACTAACTCTTGTAAAAGCGTCAGCTGCTGTGGAAGATCCTTGGCAAAGCTTAAATCATCTTCTTTGTGAAAATGACGAAGTAAAACAGTCAGAGAATGAAACTTATACATATTTAGATAATGAACTTGGACAGAAAACAGTAGTAAAAACTCGTAGACACGCCAGCCAATGTGCGTGCACACATTGTTTGGAGATAACATAAGATGAACAAAGTCACAACAATGTACCAAATAAATTGAACAAAAAAAAACAATTCCTAGTAAACTACGATAATCAACGGAAGAGATACTAAAATATTAAAACAGTGCTTTGTATACATTGTAAGATGATGCTAATAAACACAATATCGTCCGTAATAAACTTATCACGTTGGCAAACAATCTGTTGGTAAACTTGACCAGCACTGACACAAATGTGACATTAATAATCATAAAAAGTTTTACACAGATTATTATAAAATAATTGCAACCATGTAACACGAAGATAAAGTTTTACGACTTTTATATAATGAGTGTGGAAATTATATGAAATTAGTCATTTGTTTATGTCGTAAGTTGTAAAACAGATGATCAACCAGACGATTAGAGTGATATACATAAATATAAGTTCATGTATAGAGTGAATATTGGTAAAACCTTTTATTTTTCAGTATTTGCCTGCTTATTTTAAAATACACATTTTTTATGGTGGGAAAAATCATCCAATGACCACCCCCGCTCTTGGGCGGAGCGGAAGATAGTGTCAGACTCTTACTGACTAAAAGACCCACCCCGTTTCTTCTAGCCTGCATACCGGGGCTCGAGTTCCCTTTCGGATAACCCTGGCATTTTAAAATACACTGGAGATTAAATAATGGAACCGCGTCAACGTAATTTCGAAAATATTTTTTTCAAAAACAAATACAGGAAGTCAATTATTAAAAAAAAAAACATCTGCTCTATAAAAATAAACAGGATCGTTAATGTATTTTAACACATGATTGATAGTTTTTTGACGGAGAAATCGTCCAATCACTTCCTGGACATGACGGGTAAATACCTAACGTGATAATTAGCGTGAAAAAGTAATCAGAAGATAATACTGTTATTACTAACATTAATAAAGCTTCTCTGAGTGACTTAGAACTTAATTTATATAGGAACAAAAATGCTAATAACTTTGAAGAAGCAAGTACTAACGAAAAAAGATCACTCAGTGACTAGAAAAATTGTAAAAAGAAATTGTTGAAAAGGCCGCAATTGACGAAAGACATCGCAACATAAGTATATTTTTAGAAAATACAACATTTCACGAGAATATAACTCTGATACAGAATATAAAATGATATCGAGGTATGAAAAGTCGTAAATGTAAAAGCAAAGGTTGATCCGGCGATGAAGAGGGATCGACTGTATCGGCTGATATACCCACACCTACGCATGGTTTAAAGGTCACACAAGATATAGATACATAGATATAGGTTAGTAAGTTGGTACACGATGGACTAAGTGCGTTCACCAAATCCGAGAAGATAGATAGGTTAGAGAAATTCATGAAGATAGCAACACGTCTTTTTGTGCCTTCAATAAAGTCACATACGGGCTTGATACAACGTCTAAAATTACGCTATATCTATGTTAGTAAGTTGGTCCACGATGGACTTAGTGCGCACACCAAATCCGGAAAGATAGATAGGTTAGCGAAATTCATGAAAATAGCAACATGTCTTTTTAGTGCCTTCAAAATATATAGTAAAATACGGATTATATTAGCGTCTAAAATTTCGCTTAACATCAAGTGAGAGTAGTAATAGGAACCTAATCCTTTACTTATTATAAAACAAAGTCTCTGATGTCTGTCTGTCTGTATCACTCAAAATCTACGGAACGGAATTTCATGCGGTTAGGCGGGAAGATTTAAGTATATAATACGTACCTATTATAAAAGGAGTCAATAAATAAAAAGTACACTAACACGGAACATTTTTAAAGTTTCATTTTAATTCAAGCCAAAAAACCTTAAAATACACAAACCCGCAAAAAAAAAATCGAATCCTGGTAGAGTGTTTGAAGGTCAAGAATGACCAGGTTACTTCCAGGTAAGCGAGCTCCATTGTCTCCCATTAGGTGAGACAGTTGCTAAACGCGAGCCTATCAAGAATAATAATAACAAAAATCATAACAAAGAGAATAATCATAATAAATATTAACGTTGTATAAATGTACAATCTAGTTCTCCAACTTCATCGACCGCAGGTTGACCTTAAGCCCCAAGCTAGACCTTGTAACCACCTGCTTAGCTTTCTAGGCCTCTCAGGCTGGAGATATAGTGCAAGGGCAGAAACAATCGTCGCATACGTAGGTCACGAATGTAAACGACGTAAATCACACTTTTGTTGATAAAATAAAGGAATGTGCCGATCGTAAGCGCAGCCCGTCGACTGTGTTTATACGTTTTGCATAATAGGAAAATATACGGGTGATCGTGCTGTGTACATTCGTCTGTGTACTTCTGTTGTAGCCTTTGTTATTTTGTGGATTATCTCTAAGAATAATGATAGTTTTAGATTATCTGTTTCCGCAAACAACACACAATTATTTACTGTCTTTAAGAAATCCAAGAAAGTAAGGTTTACATCTCCTGGTTTCCTTCTTTTTCGTAACAATATGTTATAAATTCATTGAAAAGTTTCGATATAACTGCAATATTGAAACTCTTTTATGAATTCTTCTTGTCTACTAAATTGCCACAACATTGATATCTACGTGGATCGTTTTTATGATCCAATTAGTTAAACTTCGCTACAAAATTTCTCAATAATAATAAATGCTGATCTATAGATACTTCAACAATACAAACACCTCTGCCAAATATCCTCAATAACACTCGTGCGTGACATTCAAATGCAATAGTTGCATAAGAAACCAACAAACTATGCAGCATACAAACAAATAAAATGTCCATTAAAATAACCGTTCCAAGCATTATTTACTCCGTCTCGGTGGCGCCCATATTTGCCAGTCGTATATTTTCATTGTATGCAAAAACTACAAAACGCCACGCATCCGTTACGTAACTCAAGGGCACGTTATCGGTATTCGGCCTTACTGGCCTTAATGCGTTTAGTTGCAACCGATGTGTAGCAGCTACCTAGCAGTTACTAGTTCCTATTGGCTATTATGCACTCTGGTTGACTTTACTAGCCATATGTCACGTCGTGATGTATATGAGCGGAAATGTTGGACGTTTTGCAATTTTGCTGCGGAGTTAGGTGTAGAATAAATTATAATTTAGGAGTTGGAACTATTTATCTTTGTTATTATGAAAATGATGTCGGAAAGGATCATGTTGCAGTCTCTATATTAGTCCCGGAGGATTCTGCTCTGGCAAGCATCTCTTACTCACTTCAGAAAATAATACTTAAGTAATCTATGATTCTATGGCAGATAGACTTTTAGACCCAACCAATCAGGACTATAGTGAGACAAGCGTCTCTTTTTGTTTATTTTTCCTCTCCAAGACTATTTTGATAACATGAATCAATCCAAAGGTTGTCTGTAAAAAATCGCTTTTAGCGATAAGACGGCCCGGCCCGTTGTGGCACTCTGTTAATTTTAAGCTCCTACTTTTATACTGTGCTCCTACTGTAATTGTATTTATGGTGTACAATAAAGAATACATTTATCTTCTATCAACCCTTTCTATAGACAACAAGATCGATAGAATACTCTTTATTGTATTCTATAGCAAATTTATTCAGCCCTAAGTAATCCTTCGATAATTAAGTTAATTGGGCTAGTCTCGAACTCGATGCACTTTTTCAGGGCCAATTCGGTGGTACTTAGTTCAACTCCACGATTCATTTGACACATATACGTGCAGCAAACGTGCCTAGCCCAGTTCCAATATATTTTCAATTGCCTACAAGTGGAAACTGGCGCTTACACGTCATAGTTTGCACGTTGATGCTTTGATTGTTAGAATATTGATATTGGCAGATCACGTAATATTTTTAATGAAGAACAAAGTAACGTAGGCAAGGGAAGGCATGAAGGATGAAACACAAGAAAAGGTAATGGTAGACTAAGAAAAAAAGACGAATGAGTTGTGTGAGGATTTGTAAGACGGAATCAATGACAGACGGTTGATATGATATTGAATGGAAAAAGAAAACGTTGCGTCGACCCCAAGTAACATGGGACAAAGAAAGAAAGATATTGATGAAAGTAACGCAGAAAAAGACAATAAATATAATATTTATCACCTTCTTCTTCTTCCTGCCCTTATACCATATTACTTGGGGTCGGCGCAACACGTTTGTTTTTTCCATTCTGTCCTGTCACCCGTCAAACTATCACTAACTCCCTTTTCTTTCATATCACTCCTCACACAATCCATCCATCTTTTCTTCGGCCTTCCTCTCCCTCTCCATCCATTTACATAATATTTATCACCATTAAACCGAAAAATGTTCACTGATGAATATAGGTACAAGCCCAAGCATGGTTACATCAACCGGTCAAAAATACAATAACGAATCAAATACTCGCATATAATATACATAGCTGTTTAAAATAAAAGAAAACCGTATATTAACGCTGTCACTCAGTTAACAGTTCATAATTAAATCTGAGCATGTAACAGCTTACGTACGGCAATCCGTCGGTAGCACATTGAATTAGCGCCAAGTACTACGTGATAACTGACATGCGAATGAATGCATATGGCAACTGCATATATCGTAATTTGACCATGAAGTGTGCTGTTTAAAACGTTTCAACTTCTTGACATTGCAACGAAATTTGCCTGTTTAAAATGGTTTTAATTTGATGTTCATTTTTATCAAAGTTGTCAGTTTTCTACCCTATCTTAATATAACTCATTAAATGCTCCTTATAGCTCCAGTGGACTCCTATTTGCTCTATAATAGGCTCCTAAATGATCATGATTTTCTTTTGTAACACTTTTTTAGGAGGTACCTTTACTCTTGAGTGTACCATTTTCTAGTTTACTGCTGTCCATCAATCTACTACTTGTCTGCCCGAGAGACCAATAAAGGCCCTTCATAAAGTTCGTAGTGACATTTTTATGTACGAAGCCTAACAATAAAGCATTTTAATTTTCCAAAAACTTTGCAAATAACGTTCAAGCCAGTCAGGCCATCAATTCGTTTATTGTCCTCCGAGTACCAACTTTGACCATACTCGTCTATTGTTTTAACATGGTTCAATTAAACTTTCTTTTGTTCCAGAATTTATTGTTGTAGTGTGCCTGGTTTATTTTAGTTAATTTTTGGCTCGTATAATTTAGGAACATGTTATGTTGTTGAAATAATGGATATCCGTAGAGGTTCATTTTTCATTGGCACTGACAAATTGGGCAGACTTGGCACAATATAAACTAAAGTAGCTGTTATATCCGAGAACCTACATAGATCTTCATCAGCAAACATCTATCATAACGAGCATGACAGCATAACGAAAATGACTAAATATGCTGCAAGTCAACTAAAAATACATTCAAAGAACTACGCTCTATCCTGATGATTTTAACTATGTTCGTAAGCTAAGGAGTGGAACTTCTTGCGAGTCTATAAGCCAAGAGTAAATAGATTACTTCTAGACGAACATGCTCCATCGCCGACCACATCATCGCTTACCATTAGATGAGAGTGGACAAACGCTAAATAAAAACTATTAGTTATACCTTATTTCATCCATTCCCCACTTTAGAACTTTATCCAGCCGCATCATACTTTTTTCTGATCCCGTCATTTCTGATTACCACCAATACGTAATGTTACCTACACACAGAATCTTCTTTATTGTAACGTTGTTACTTAAAGTTTCTCTTTCTGCTTTATGTTTATAGTCATCGCCATTTTTCACCAGATATATCTGTGCTGGGTTATGGCCAAATCCTATTTATTTTTCCAGATTAATATTTCAAATGCTTATGAAATTAGCTTGTTCTTACCGTAGTATCATACTCTCTCCACGGCGCGATTTGCCTCTCCGTCTCCCGGGAGGAAACAAATAGCACCACTTTGTCAGGTCGCAATGCCCTGAGGAACCGCACCAGGGTCGCCCCCACCAACGCCACATCTTCGGGGCAGGCCCCCACCAGGCTCCTGATTATTGATTTTGATTCTGATCTGTGGGAAGAAAGTGGAATATTAGACTTGGATTCTATACAGGTTCAGTAATTGTCTGTTATTTATATTTTATTACTTATGATTGATTGTATTTTATTATTCTTCCATGATTTCTTTAGTTTTTATATTTTCATTTTAACCTAATAAGATTATATTTATTTGCTCAAATGTATGCTCTTCTATTACTGCTATGTAATTTCTTCTACCATTTCGGGATGGGCACGCTCAACTCCTGTAACTGTTTTATTCTTTTCTTTTACTTCATGACTGATGTTGTTGTGTTTATATCGATATTTTTTTGCATACACATTTATTTTAGTCTACGACCATAATAATTTTCTTAGTAACAATGTGCCATAAAGTGTGGTAACAAAATTAAATCACAACATGAAACAGAACCTATTTTTGCAGCATTAACAAAAATACCCAGTATAGTGTTGGTACTGCCACAAACGCGAGGGAATTTAAATACACATCGTTTGTGGAAATTTTGAAGCATAGACACGTTCCCCGCATATTTCATAAACAAATGGCCGTGTATCGTTCCACCTGCATTCTGCTTATTGTGCTCGACTAGACAATAGACAATGAGACAGACACCTGTTTTGTCTCCAGTGAAGCGGAGACATGACTATCGTCGAGATTGGCGGTTGACTCACGAGCGTTCATATGCCATGCTTGTTACATTTACATTCACAGCCTTAAACGTCTTTTCAAATTGGTCTTTATTAACAATAAAAAAGTAAAAGTACAAAGTACAACAACAACAACATACAACTGAGCGTCCGTTTGTCACCGCAGGGATCCAGCAGAATATCAGCGTCAGGTATTTTGAACATTGAGATGCACACCGCACTATTTTTTTTTTTGAGATTTTCAAGTACCCACCCCATAAGTGTCACTTTATAATCTTGTTTTTTTTTTTGTTTCTGTTTTTAATGTTATCATTATTTTATTTTTGTGTTTTATTTGGCTTGTAAATTTTTTTTTTATTTGTTTTTATTTTTGTTGTTTGTATCGGTGTAGGTGTATTTTGTTTTTTTTTTTTATAATTTAGTTGTGCTTTTGTGTGCATTTTGTGTTGCAACAAATACATTTTTTATCTATCTATCTATCTATCTAAAGTACATTTTGATACAAGTGCAGAAAGTTTGTCATTGCGGCCGAAGCGTGATAAAGAGCCGAAGGCTGATCAAACGGCTGCTCAAACGACGTTTTTCAATACATTTACGACTCGTGGGAGTTGAAGCGCCTCATGGGGGTCGACGAACGCCCAGCTTGATACGATAAATGTTATAAAATTACGTGTAGGTACTTTTCTGCACTAGTGCGAAAAACAGTTAAATGCGTGCCTATAAGCGGTGGGGAACGGGTTTTCGAGTAAATGTATTGAAAATTATATTTTTAATATAATTTTCAATATATCACTGTTCTCGAGTGAGTCTCTGAAGGGGAACAGTTGCAATATACTGAGAAATCACAGAAGAACATTAAATTCCTCCTGTATTCTATGAGTAAAAATCACTACCACTCATTTTTCATTAATTTAGCATTCGTCAGTGAACCAAATACCAAAAATATATAGCTTACCTGTAAAGCTCACTCTGTCCAGACGTGTATGTCAGGCCGGTACATCTGGTAGCGTGTGTAGGCAGGACATCCCTTGCTACGTAGTCTTCAATCCATTGCAGCGCTCGACCAGACCCATTATAGTCGCAGTAGACCACTGTTGGACAAAGAGAAAGAAGTATTTAACGACATGGTAAAAAAAAGTTTTTAAAATAAAGAGTTAAGCTATTGCATAGCTTCTATCGCGGGCCTTGAGCATGGAGACCGAATCCAGAAATTCCGTAACGAAAATAACCTAACACCCCCCACTCATTTCTTTTTTTAGCGTGGTGACCGATAAGAAAACAAATGAGTGAACAATCAATCAAAATTCAATTCAATGTGTGAAAGTGTAACTTCAATTAATATCAAAGAAAAAAACAAAGGAAAAAAAATACTGCATAAATAAAATAAATAAATAATTATATTAATAATGCTATGCAATAGCTTTACCGCGGCACTCCCCGAGTGCCACATGTCTTTTTATTTTTATTCAGAACAAAATATATACCTATGAAACTTATACATTTTAATACACAAAAAAAAAAAACACAAACACACACAACATAAAAAAAACTTAAATACTAACTAAACTATTTAATTTATACTAAAACCTAACTATGTACATAAATATAATAAAAAATGACAAAGTACGCTCAGGCGTCAAAGTACTCTCCACATCGCTGTCATCCGGAAATGTGCTTAGAAGACTGGCAGCATTGCCACGTTAAATGGCAATGCTAATTCTTTGAGCGAAGAACGAGCCAGCCCTCTGGTCACGTAAAGTATCGATCAGTCCGCGTGAAATTTCCTTGAAAAGGAGACGCGCTCTCGGACCCCATGAACCAAGCGTTTCAGTTTTAAAATGGTTTCTAAGATCTAATATTCTACCATTTTAGGGTTCCGTACCCCAAAGGAAAAACTGAACCCTTATAGGATAACTTTGTTGTCCGTCCGTCTGTCTGTTTGTCAAGACCCTTTATATCAGGAACGCGTGGAAGTAGCAAGTTGAAGTTAAAACCATATACTCAGGTATGCGGTCCGTTTAAGATGTAAAAAATCAAACTGTGTTAACGAAAATAAAGATACTCTCAAGTATATAAACTTTACTTCCCGTTGACCTAATATCTTGAAATTTGGTATGAAGCAAAGTCTCCTAGCACAAGTATAGAAAAAAAATCTGAAAACTGTAAATTTGTAGTTTACGTCGCAAGAAAAACTTTTTTTGCGATTCGGAAAAATCTTCGAAATTCAATTCGGGACCTGAACTGTTTTATAGGTAAGTTTGTACGAAACCGTCAGTGCGCGAGTCCGTCTCGCACTTGCCCGGTTTTTTTCTCCCTACTTCGCCTTCGCGGTCTATCTTTACTATGGACGGAATTTTTATAATCGAATTATGTGGAGTCACGTATTTCATAATTATGTGATTGCACTTTTGATTTTTAGTATTGCACGTATAACATTTAAAATAATATACTTAACTAATTAAGTGGCAACACGAAGACATAAGTTGCTGACGATTCGGACACAATACCATATATTCGGACACAGTGTCCGAATTAACACATCGTTCTTTGAATAATTTATTCACTAACGATTCACCTACCCCAACAAATTGGTCTACGAGCTATTCACCAACCTACCTTGACTGACCTGTTGGTCTAGTAGTCAGTGGCCCTGACTGCTATGCCGGAGATCGTGGGTTCGATTTCCACACAGGACAATTGTTTGTGTGACAAGTACGATCATTTGTTTGTGTGACTGGGTGTAATTTATCTAATATTTTAAAGAAGTAAACTTATTTTTTTTTTGTTTATAAAGTACTGGTCCGATTGCTGAAATTTTTCACCAATAGAAAGTTGCTTTATTCCTTAGTGACAATACGTGCGCTAAGCTGCAGGCAAAAGCTAGTTTATAATAATTATGTATGAATTTAAAAATATATGTATGAGTATGTTTATCAGTTGTCTAGTACTTATAGCACAAGCTCTGCTTGGTTTAGGACTAGACGGCATTGTGTACATATTGTGGAATATTACCAAGTATAGGTACACAAAAAGTGTTTGCCGTTCAAATTCAAATTCATTTATTCACATTTAAATAAAGTGTTCCGTTTCGGAGGAGTTCGATAACAAACACTGTGACACAATATTTTCATATTTAGATTTGGCACTTACCCAGTATTATTTACTGACTATTCGGACACTGTGTCCGAATCGAGACATTTTATTTTTAATAATTTTTTACTCATCAGTAAAAAAATTATTGAAAATAAAATGTAAAATCATCATTCGGACACCACCAAATATGAAGCTATTTAGTACAGTTAGATAAAAATTCCCTAAAATAAAGAAAATGACCCGAAGTTGCCACCATAAAACCAGCCTAAAATAGTTGTGGTAAGGCCTTTTCCTCATATGTTATATATTTTAAAACTTTTTATCCGACTGTACTAAACAGTGTGTGTCCGAATTATCAGTGAAAAAAATATTGAATTTACAAAAAGGTGTTAATTCGGACCCTGTACGAATATACTGTGTCCTAATCGCCAATAAGTCGTATTATTTAGATCCCGTCTATTGCGCTTTTGCTTACGACGTAATTGTTTGAATGTTTGAACAACGTCATTTTAGTGTGAGGAAAACTACTCAATGGATACTAACATGATGTTAATATTGATTAAAATGCAGAACACTTGCATTTGCATTTACATAAGTATTCAAATCAATATGCACTGCAATCTATCTGAACATTTGAAATATCACTACTAACCTTTGTTGCTACCTACAAACCTATACTACTTGTAGTTAATTATATTAATATAAAACTTGATTTGTTTTTACTGACAGAAAACACGCAAATATTTACATTAAATTATAATAGAAAATAGATAAAATGCTCCAAAGGGCAGAGTGTTGTTAATTATAGCATGAAAAATATAGTACTTAAATATTTAAAAAATATATTTTATTGTACAATAGCACAATTTATCAAATAGCCATAAATAAAATTATTCATGTAAATGCATCTTAAAATACTACAGAACTTGAATTTAGGCGAGATTTTTCAAAATATACCAACAAAGAACCTTTCGAACCCAGCCAGGCACGTTACTTTGTGTATGGATTATGGCCATCCCCCCCCCCCACCTAGAGAGGAGGCCTAAGTGGCAGCAGTGGGAACATTAAAAAGGCTGATGATGATGATGATTATAAAGATGAGTTTGTTATGTTTAACTTTTGAACGAATTTGAACGAAATATGGATAGATCATGTCCTGGAAAACATGGAACATGAACACGGGATACTAATTTCCGCGGCAGTATGTTCCCCTGGGAAAATGACCTGATGACTGGCCTGTTAGTCTAGTAGTTAGTGGCCCTGACTGCTATGCCGGAGGTCGTGGATTCAATTCCCACCCAGGACAAATGTTTGTGTTATGAGCATGATCATTTGTTCTGTGTCTGGGTGTAATTTATCTACAAGGTGCAGTTTTAAAACTGCACAATATTTCAGGAGGTTGTAGTAAAACTCATAAATAATCATATAAAAAAACGATACCTGGTCAATAATCAGTAATACTTGTTATTTAATTTTTTAATTACTCTAAACTAAATCGATTGATCGATGGCCGCGGGGGCGTGGCTAGGGTGTGGCATGCGGGATGATGATTGGATGATACATTATTTATGAAACTATCGTTGCGAGTTAGTGTGTGTGAAAACGACCTTTATTGTTCCGTGTTTGTGTGTGTGAAAAAAAGCGCGGTTATAAAAAAAAAAAGAATTACCTACTTATTTTATTATTGATTCGGGTCGAGAATCACTAACATAATTACCTCCTGAAATATTTTGCAGCTTCAAAACGACACCTTCAAAATATGTAAGTATGTTTATCAGTTGTCTAGTAATCATAACACAAGCTCTGCTTAGCTTGGGACTAGACGGCGTTGTGTGATAGTTGTAGAATATTATACATTATATTAATTTTCTACTTTCAAGCGGACAGGCAGATTTTTTTTTCAGTTAAATCACTTCGCTCTTCTTGTTACAAATTCCCAAAATCTCCTGCTGTTCTAAAAATAAGGTCATCGACCTGTACTGTGAATGTCAGACAGTCTGTCACGGTCAACAAAGACAGCTTTGTTACTGATACCATCGATAAGAGCCCCTAGAGAATACTAATTCATTTAGTTGATATTATTAAAAATGTTTTATACTATATTTGTATGAATGAAAGTGCAATTGGGGTTGACTCTAATTTGTCTAATTACTGTTATTATAATTGAAACAGAACCCTTTTCATTTTTATTACAAGTTTTTTTTTATTTAGTTTCACCTGTCCCGATGTTTGTCTGTAATCAAATATTGTAAATTAAATTTGACCCACTTCCCGGTTACCGATTGAGCTGAAATTTTGCATGCATATGTAAATCAGATGACAATGCCAAATTATTATGACAAGGAGCTGATCTGATGATGGAACCGGAAGGTGGCTATAGGAACTTGGTAGTTAAACGACACAACCCCATCGAGTTTGGGCTCGTATGATTCGTCTTAACAAGTATTAATTATATAGGCATACCGAGCTATAAAAGCTTGCTATGAAAAAACGATTTTCATTAAAAGCCTGTTGTAAAATAAAGTTCTTAGAAATATTACACAAAAATCTCTGTGAAACAGACAGACATAACAATTCAACATCAGGGATGGCAGCAAAATGAACAGGACCCACTAGAGCCGATGTCGTGTCAGTGAGGCGGGATTATTCGAAAGAGTTACCGTGACCCTGGTACGAAAAAGACAACTACTAACATGAAGGAACACAAGTGGGTTTTTAAACAGTAAAAGTCTGACGCGCCCTCTTGTTCGACTTTGAGAGGAAGGAAGCTATTCGATGGTTTAGCATCATGTAAACGGATGAAGAGGGTTAAGGAAGCCAAAGAAAAGAAGGAAGAATATGAAAGAAAAGGCAGTTAGTGATAGCGTGACGGGTGACAGGATAGATTGGTAGAAAAAACTTGTTGCGCCAAATAACACAGGACAAGGGCAGGAAAATGATGATGATGACCACCGAAAAAAACTGGTCAATTCAATAAAAAAATCAATCATCTTCAACATTTTGTCCTGATGACATCACCATCATCTTCAACATTTTGTCCTGGTGACATCACCATCATCTTCAACATTTTGTCCTGGTGACATCATCATCATCTTCAATATTTTGTCCTGATGACATCATCATCATCTTCAACATTTTGTCCTGATGACATCATCATCATCTTCAACATTTTGTCCTGATGACATCATAACCATCTTCAACATTTTGTCCTGGTGACATCATCATCATCTTCAACATTTTGTCCTGATGACATCATAACCATCTTCAACATTTTGTCCTGATGACATCATCATCATCTTCAACATTTTGTCCTGGTGACGACATCACCATCATCTTCAACATTTTGTCCTGGTGACGACATCACCATCATCTTCAACATTTTGTCCTGATGACATCACCATCATCTTCAACATTTTGTCCTGGTGACATCATCATCATCTTCAACATTTTGTCCTGATGACATCACCATCATCTTCAAAATTTTGTCCTGATGACATCATCATAATCTTCAACATTTTGTCCTGACGACATCACCATCATCTTCAACACTTTGTCCTGATGACATCATCATCATCTTCAACATTTTGTCCTGATGACATCATCATCATATTCAATAATTATAATCCAGTACAAAACACAACACGCGCTAAATGAAATCATCCGTATCAAATATTATATTAGACAATACAGATAACTGTATCAGTATCCCAACGCCAGACACTGATCAACACAAACGAGTAATTAAGTAATAGTATAAACACATTATAACATAACTACAGTAGATAAGCAGTACCGTAGCTAAGCGCGGTCGAGATGGACTCACGCCCACGGCCTTACACCCAAGGGGGCCTTACACAAGCGAAGATTCTTTAAGAATGAGATTTTTTTTATAATAATAATAATATGACATTTATTTCAGACAAAAGAGTCCATATATTGTTAGTAACACAAGAAACCTTATAAAGCTATTGTTAGTACATACAAAGACACACAAATACACTCAAAGCGGCACCACACAGTAGCACCAGTCTATGCCAGGCCCTGGACGCGACTACCCTCAGTGTGTAGTCGCATCCAGTGCTGCCACATCGGCGAGTCCCAGCGACCCACGAACACACTCAGAAGGCTGTTCGAGCTGACCCGCATGCGCTCCATCACAGATGCACAACGCTTTCGCATGATGGCGTGAAAACTTTATAATTGATAGGCTCGCGTTTAACCATTTCACCTGACCGTAAACGACGATGTGGTCAAACACTGGGTTGCGACAGTCGCTATCTCATTTTCGAATTTATGAAAGACTACCTTTTTCCCGTATAGATTAAATATAGCCTACGTCACTCAGGAATAAAGCAGCTTTTTATCGGTGAAAAATTTTAGCAATCGGACCAGTACTTTCAGTGATTACCTCCTACAAATAATAAAACAAATTTAATCTCTCTCTCTCTTTATTAAGTATATTAGTGTAGATAGGTTCGTGTTTGAACACTATTTTACCTGATGGTAAATGACGATGGGGCCTAACATTGGGTTCCGACAGTCTCATCTTCGAATTAATTATATTATTCGCTATATAATAATTGTTTTTAGGAAAATAAACAGAAGCTGTCAATGTCACAACATTACTTAAGTTCATAGATTAATCTCTTTGCCCTTCAGATCTGAAGAGTTTTGATAATAAAGTGGACGGAGGAAATTTTATATTTCCCACGGTACAATCAGGTGAACAAAGGCGAACAGTAGTAAAAAAAAGTTCCCGCTGCACACCCAGGTGGTCTCACGAGGTGTGCGGTGGGCAAAGAGGGGAAATAAAAAGGCCTCGCTGATGTGCCTTCGCCTACATCTAAATTAGTCCACGCTACGGCTCTGTAGATAAGCCTGCGCGTGAGTTGTGGTGTGCGACTCACTCGCTGGCCTGTTTTCAATTACATTCAGATAAACGTGACCTTTTAAGGAAAATACCTAACGTTTAGAAAACAATAGAACTTGTTTATAAAAAACAGTTGCAGTTATAAAGCATTAGAACGAAGAACAATGGTAACAGATAGATTTATGATTGAATAACGTTGAAGATGACTCGACAATGCAATTCATAATTTCAGCCTAAAGATGTCCAATGTTGGACATAGGCCTCCCCCAAGTGTCGCCACAACTACCGGTCCTGTGAGTCTCGCATCCATCGGATTCCCGCTATCCTGACCAGGTCATCGGTCCACCTTATGAGAAGCCTTCCAACGCTGCGTCTTCCGGTACCTGTACGCCACTCCTGAACCTTTCGTTCCTATCGACCATCATTCTGGTCTGCGTGCAATGTCCCCTGTCCTTTGCCACTTAGCGATTCTTCGGAAAATGCAATCAGACGAATGAATTTTTTTGGTAGCATGGCATAGCATGGTTTTCTTTCTTTCCTTCTTCTTAGACACTCTACTCTACTTCTATATATATATACGTGATATACGTGATATGACGATGACCTCTCAAAAAAAAAAAAAAGGTTGAGCTATATTATATGCAAAACGGTGAAAAATCATCTTACGAATGAATAAAATGATAATACAAAAATGCATGCAATGATAGTGATAGCATGGCATGGCATGGTTTTCTTTCTTTCCTTCTCGCTTTACCCAGAGTGGGAGGAGTGATATGACGATGACCTCTAAAAAAAAAATAAGATTGGCTATATTATATGCAAAACGGTGATAAATCATCGTACGAATGAAAAAATAAACAATCAAACAATCAGTTTGAATGACAATGAATCATAGAGGACAATGACACAAAGAAAAGTAGATCTTTTTAGTCACGTAATGATAAGATTAGGATTATGAAAACTATACTGAGATCCAGATAAGATTGATTTGTACTAATATCATGTACCGGAAGACGTAGCGTTGGAAAGCCTCCTACAAGGTGGACCGATGACCTGGTAAGGGTTGAGGGAATTCGATGGATGCGAGACGCACAGGACCGTTCATTGTGGCGACACTTGGGGGAGGCCTATGTCCAACAGTGCACGTCTTTCGGCTGAAATTATGTTGATGTTTTTTTTTATGGTGGGGATAATCATCCAATGACAACCCCCGCTCTTGGGCGGAGCGGGAGATAGTGTCAGGCTCTTACTGACTAAAAACCCGCCCTGTTCCTTCTAGCCTTCATGCCGGGGCTCGAGCTCCCTTTCGGATAACCCTGGCCCCAGTAGGCATCGATCCGGCTGGGCCTCTGCTGTTGCAAGAGAGGACTTACCGCCATAATTGTGGCGTGCCCAATGATGATGAATGGCATGATATGATTAGGTATTAGTCTAAGAGCCCCAAGCAATAAAATGACAAAAGTCTTGGCTGCAAGACTTTTGTCATTTTATAAAAGCTGATAGTTTGTCAGTGCTCCCTACACTGGTTTAGTCTGTCTAAAAAATCAAACGACTTTGGTAATCTAATCAATGGGCTTGTTGTAATAACACACAAACTGGGTTAAGTATAATGTATAATCAGCCTATTAATATTCCCACTACTGGAACTCACGCCTCCTCTCTGGGAGAGGGAATGGGCCGTAAACTACCACGCAGGCCCAGCGCGGGTTGGTGGATGTCACATGTCTTCGAATTTTTTGGATTGCATGTCCAAGAACAAAAGTTCCTCACGATTTTTCACCGTTTCTCCGCAAAGTGGACTAATTTGAGTAAAACTTAACAAGTACTTAATAAAATAATTAACCAAATTGTTATTATAAAATATTTTCAACAAGCATAAAAGACATTGCTCGGCTTCCACACATTCTTCGCCCTGGAGCCAAGAGCATCGGAAAATTATGTATTGTATTCTCTAACATTAGTAAACTCCTATAAGATCTTATTTTTATAGCGGCCTAGCTTCAGAATCGATATATTTCAAAAAAAGTATCAGATTTTGAGGTTATAATCGAACCCTAACAATGAATATTAAGTACCTATGATTTTTACGGGGTCAAAATATCGCCAAAAACACCTCACGTAAATAATGGACGCTCTCTTGCGTACTCAGAAGTGTGATATTATCAAATCAGCCGGATTATATCATTATCATATTTTAATGGTAATAATGACTTTGAATAACCAATTATTATTACTTTACCGTAAAATCGAACAGCGTTTACTAACAAAAACAACCATAGCATGTAATATAATGCAAAAGTATCATAATGCAAAAGTATCAGATTTTGAGGTTATAATCGAACCCTAACAATGAATATTAAGTATGATTTTTACGGGGTCAAAATATCGCCAAACACACCTCATGTAAATAATAAACGCTCTCTTGCGTACTCAGAAGTGTAATATTATCAAATTAGCCGGATTATATCATTATCATATTTTAATGGTAATAATGACTTTGAATAACCAATTATTATTACTTTTAAAATCGAACAGCGTTTACTAACAAAAACAACCATAGCATGTCCAATAGTGGACGTCTTTCGCTGATAATTATGATGATAATGTTTACTAATAAACAGTGGCAAACGTAAACGTAAAGCCTTTACAAATGAAATGAATAACAATGACTTATCGAAGTCACGTGTCTATTGTTTTCAATTGTTTTTCTCATTAACTTGACCTTTATTATGAAATACAGTAAAATGGGGTGAATAGAGACAAAACTTTAAAGGGTATTTTCTCGATATTTGAATATTTTTTGCAGCATTTAACTATATCAATTTTTTAATGAATTGTTATTCTAAAAAATCGATGCTTTTCTAGAGGTCGATATTATAGTATCAAAGTGAAAAATCAAACCAAAAATTTGTCTCTATTCACCCTGTTTTACGGTACTTACTAGATTTTTCTAAGGCTTGGCTTTTGTAGCCTGCTGGCCTATATTACTATCTTCCTAAAGTAAGACGTAAGACTTCTACTTTATATAAATATATATATGTAGGTATATAGTGTATTAAATATATATGTACATACTTATGTCTATTTTATTTATTATACATTTGTACCCTTATTTTTCTTAATTATCGTTTTATTTGTTTTTTTTTTTTTGTGCACCTGTCATGTTTTCTCTTCACCACCCTTGGTTGACTGGTAGAGAATACCTAAGGCATTAAATCCGCCTTTTTACCTTTGTGTTGCATGAAGTTTTAATAAATAAATATAAAAGATTCGAGCAATTTTTTTTGAGTTAATTTGTTCAGTTTCGTCTACTGAACAAACCCTCAAAGTTTGCAAAGACCTAGGTCCCTTACACCCTGTATATAAAGGTATGCCAATCATTTATCTCTTTGAGCTGAATAATTCAAGTAATAAACATAAGGCTATTAAGTTAAACAAGTATAATGCTATATAAGGCAATGTAATGATTTATAAGCGATTGCAGTAACCTTCGCAGTTACGCATGAAGACGTGATTAGAACAGATATGTGATAATATGAACCTATGTACATTACTTTATATTCGATTTCTTGATTGAAGATTTTTTGAATTAGTGCACTACTGAACACTCCGGTAGTTATCCAGCTTTTTTTTCGGTGAGATAATCATCTAATTACAGGTTCTTGGGCGGACTGGGAGATAGTGTCAGACTATTATTGACTAAAAACCCACCCCGTTCCTTCGTGCCTTCATACCGGGGCTGAGCTATCTTTCGAAACTAAACCTGGCCCCAGTAGGCTTCGTCCTAGCTGTTGCTGAAAACTCCTTGCTGCGCGCGGGAACAGTGCGCGCCTTCGACGACTTGGGCTCGGTCCGGACAGTTACCGGACGCTCGGACAGCGAGCTACCGCTAAAAGGGAGAGGGAAGCATTCGCTCCGCAGTGGGACATAAATGGGCTAACTAACACTACAAACTGTCTACGTATCTTTTCATTTTCAAATCCATTTAAAGGTTGTCAATAAAAATTCGATTTTAGCGATAAGACCGCCCATTGAAGCTACAAGTGTATTTTTTTATGGTGTACAAAAAAGAGGAGGAGGTGGGGGTATATTTTTATGTACGCGGGCGAAGTCGCGGGCAAAAGCTAGTTACATATAAAGATATATAAGGATACAGTGTAACGATATAGAATCCTTGTGTGGATCATTAATAATCTCAATTCGAACGTCAAAACTGGACCCACATCAAACAACTTTATCAAAGCCGGTTCAAACTTTCGCCTTTCGCAAAGTAAACAGTTTGTCACCTCTATGCAACTGAAAGTCGTTGGATCTATACATACGTAAGTTATATTATCAAGATTATTGACACAATATGGGTTATGTTGGAAAATTTTCATAGATAACGGAAGTTACACGCGTTTGATATGTGTTACTCAACGACCTTACACTAGACGCCACATGCACTAGCGCACCAAAACAATCCTGTCATAAAATAGATAGTTACAGAAGTCAATCTACATACAAAGCGCGCTCGAGCAACGCACACATAGACACCGCTCACGGTCACGATATCTCGAAGGGCCTCGGCCCGCTCTTCGAACAGTTCCGGCTCAAATGCTCATTAGTGTGCGTCCACCGAGCGTAGGTATAAAACCGGCCAAGGGCGAGTCGGACTCGCCCATGAAGGGTTCCGTAGCAGCAAGTAACATAATATAAAAGTTCTTATAGTTCGTTGTAACTGTGATCGATGTTTTAATAATAGTGTATTTTTTTAGATTTATGACGTATTAAAAAAAAACTACTCACACACATGTACATCATATATTTTTTTTAGTTTTATCATTCTCTTATTTTAGAAGTTAGAGGAGGGGGGACAGACATTTTACCACTTTGGAAGTGTCTCTCGCGCAAACTATTCAGTTTAGAAAAAAGTGATATTAGAAACCTCAATATCATTTTTGAAGACCTATCCATAGATACCCCACACGTATGTGTTCGACGAAAAAAAAAAATTTTGAGTTTGAGTTCTAAGTATGGGGACCCCCAAAATTTATTGCTTTTTTTCTATTTTTGTGTGAATATCTTAATGCGGTTCACAGAAAACATCTACTTACAAAGTTTCAACAGTATAGCTCTTATAGTTTCGGAAAAAAGTGGCTGTGACATACGGACGGACAGACAGACAGACAGACAGACATGACGAATCTATAAGGGTTCCGTTTTTTGCCATTTGGCTACGGACCCTAAAAAGTGAAGTACCCACATGAGATTGTCTTTTGTACCTATTTTGTGATTCTGTCAACTAGCCGAGGTATGGGGAGCGGGGTAGGGTAGACCGGGGACAATTGAAACAGGTCATGATTGCAACAACTTCAATTTCTCGTAAACTATAATACCTACACTTGTGACGCGTCGTTGGTTGCATCGTCGGTTATGTTCGGTTTTATGTTTAACATGGCTCGAGCCAGCGAGCGACACAGTCGTGCACAGGACGCTTCGAAGAATTTCGTGCCAAAAAGTAAATATTCCGGATCTTTAACTTTTGTTGTTTTCATATTTAAGTCTTGTTTTTTTGGCAATTTTCCTTATTTTAGGGTATTGTTTATCTATTTAAGATTGTGTTTATTACTGGTAATTAATGTTTAAGTCAATATATACCAAAATATTGAGTATTGAATTAGAAGATGTGACATGGGTACATTTGAAACAACTTATCTGTGGACGTTTGAAACGTTTCAAACGTCCCCACATATTCCACGTTTTTATCCGACTGCACAGAAAAAGGTTGTGTTTATTAAAATATCAATCATAAAAAAATATAAAAACGGACAGAATTAAAAAAAATAACAGTATTACGATGAAAGAAAATAATCATTTACTTAAAACCACTTTTTACTCACAATCGCTAGGTATTATAAAATTAAAATACCTAATGGTTACAAGTAAAAAGTGGTTTAAATGGTTATTTTATGTTGGGGTTGGGTTACCTATTAGTTAAAATTACATCTGATGGGCAACTCGATAACTCTGACGACCCTAAAATTGAACCCATGACATTAAGTTAGATCTATATTTTTTCATTATAATAATAATAACATAATATATGAGGAATTGCTATTCGGTAAATCGATTGATTGATCTTGAATGATGTTGATTGATCTCCTTTGAAATTAAATTTCACATGAATAGTTAAACCTATACGGGTCAATAAACGATGGTTATGATTGAAACATTTTTATGCTTGAAACATTGTCATGATTGAAACATTGTTAAGATTGAAACAGGCTGTTTTGTATGAGACTGGAATACTTTGTTTTCTCCCCCATGTAAGTGCTATTATAAGCATAATAAGATATTAAGTCTTTTAATAATGTGAAATAGTATTCAATGGCACAGATTAGAGCACTTAAATTATTTAAATAAGATATATTTTGAGTTGTTTATACTGAAAAAGTTTTTGCATGTATAATTTTTGAAATATTTATGTTACGATGACGGATTTATCACGATCTCAATAAACAATTTAGTGGCATGTTAACTTGTTAAGATTGATTAAAAAGCTCCAGTAGTTCATAAAATATTTCCAGTGTTTCAATTATCCCTACATACTGTTTCAACCGTCCTTAGGGTGGGGTCAATAGAACCACTGCGCCCGGTCTTCTTAAATAGGTGATTGTAGGTTAACTATTTGAAATAGAGATATAGATTATGTTTAATTTAGGAACTAGATAACGACCCTTTCAGCGGTATAAATAAGAGGGATGTAGGTACAATAGATAAGTCACTGCACACGGTTTAAGTAAAATTGTTTCAATTGTCCCCGGTCTACCCTACTGCGTTGTGATTGGTCGAGACTCTTTGGAAATTATTCAGTGGCAACCAATATCAGATCAGATGTGACGTCACCCCGTGCGAAAAAATGTAGCACGGCGTGACGTTACACGTAACTTTAATGGGCTATATCTTTGTCATTTTTGGTTTTAAAAAAATACTCCACTACAGGCAATAAACCAATACGGTCGCGCATAATGCAACTAACAGACCACGCACACTTAGATCGCAAGTTTGCTATTGGTAGTTGAACTATGAGCATTGCCCTACTTTGTGACACGCCTGCCCCGCCCACAAGGCCATTCTAACTTCTTTCATCTGCTCTGTGCTCGCATGCCTGGTATTTTAACCCCTCGAGCGCCGATTGTATACATCTGTACAACTTGAAGACCTTGAAAAACGCTTAATTTTCTTTTTGTACATACGTCTGTACTGAACTTATTTGGCCGAAAATTTTTGTTTCTATATTGTATTATTCCATATTTATTAAATTATTTGTTTTTCGTAGAAAAATCTATGTTTTTCCTAAAAAAATCCAAAAAAAAAATTCTATTTATTTGGTCCCTGCGAATAACATCATCAATGGTGTTGCACAGGGAAATCAAAAGTGGTCCCAGAACAAAAAAGTTAGGAACCACTGATCCACAGCTGGAAATACATGAGTTTAATTTAAATATTTTATACCTAGTCAACATGTGATTCCATGATATATTCCTTCTTAAAATTTCTGGTTCGAAGAAATCAGTTTGGTCATCGAATAAGACTTTTGCTATACCTACACCTGCCTGCAGTAGGGCACATTGCTCGGGGAGATGGCTGTTGGGGCCGAAAGGTTCTGGAGTGGCAATCGTGTACCGCAAGACGCAGCATTGGAAGCCATCCTCCAAAGTGGACTGATGACATAGTAAGGGTTGCGGGAATCCGATGAATGTGAGACGCACAGGACCGTTCATTGTGACGACTCTTGGGGGAGGCCTATGACCAACAGTGGACGTCTTTCGACTGAAATGTTGATGATAATGGTCTACATAAATCTAAAATAATCACAAGAAATATCTAAACATATAAAATTATCCAAACACCACAATCACTGCTGATCCTTTAAAAATGAAAGTATCAAGATTACGTGAACACTAGCAAAGTAGCGACACTAGGTACATTACGTAAGCTCTGCGACAAAACTGCACAATAAAATTCTACCATGTGAACCAAACAGTACATTTTTATATGGGGTAACTGCTGCCTGCACGTGTTTTGGCTTAGTCATATTTCCCGTCTCACTCTTGCTCCTGAATTTGGAATGACTAGAAAAAGCATGTTTTAAGTAACATAGGCATAGAAAATGAACTGAGCGTTCCCTATTCAGGCTTGAAGTGATTACAAGAAGAAAAGTGTAAGTGATATATCGAGGCGAGTAACTATTTGTCTTATCTATAATTCAGATTGGATCACGCCACAGGCCGTGTCACTTTCGTCACTATAATAATAATTATTATTTCTTAACTGTTACAAACTGACCCAGTGGTCCTCAAACTAGGCAGCACTTTGTATCTTGGGGTCCCGAGTTTCGTTAACTTACATTTTTCCAAAACATGTTTGCAATAACTTTAAAATGAATTTGAATATGGATAATATATAAATCAAGTACACATGTACGTACGTAATCACTAGGTACCAATTAAAGAAATAAGACAGTAGATTTTTAGCGTTGACCGCACTATCGCTTTGTCTCTTTCTTCAGAACGGCCAATTATGTAAGTCTCACTCCATTCTTAATATCTACGCTAAGTTACGTTTTTAATCTCAGCTACGTGCATCGGTCACACGTTTCGTATCACGCATTAAGGTAGAACTACATTGGGCACACACGGGCCACTTACGCCGATCTGGGCGCATCGGTGTCCATACATTTTGTATGTCAACTAGACTTGTAGAGCTACATTAAATCCACGTCACGCGACGTGACTCTACGTGCAAATCAGGCGTAGCTCCCGTGTACATCGGTCTAATGTAATTCCCGCTTTAGTTTTACATTCAAGAATATCAGCTAATTTATCATTGATCCGAATGCCACTGCGGCGTGTAGTCTACTGTTTTACAGACTACCGCATTGTTCAAATTCTGTTTACGAACGAGTTCCTGAAAATGTTTATTATCGTTGCTGAAAACCGAGCGAGAATTTGTGAGGGATAAATCAAATATATCGACAGCGCAGTATTGGTGGTAAATGTCCATCTGTTGGTAGCTATTAGGAAGTAATGGTGATGCATCATAGTTCTTGATGGTATGGGTTGATTTTGAATGATTTTTGCGCGTTTGAATTAGCACGACAAATAAAGATAGGGCCTAGGGGGCGATTAGTATACAATTTGTTATTTTCTTATGAGAGATGAGATTACCTATAAATAAATCGCTAAATCCTAAAAAAAAACAAATGTGTCCAAATCATTAAAAAAAACTTTGTAAAGAAAGGGGTCAAATGCACAGTTGCACTCTACCAATGATAAATTGTTTATTGTAGAAATGCAAACAGACAATAGTTCATGACTGATTTAATTTATAGCATAGAATCTAACTATAGTATTGAATAATCTAGTTGTGAAGAAATGAACTTCTAATACAAAGAAATTTTAGACACTTCAGCATTGATAGAGGTGCAACTGCACTTTTGACTGTATATCGTAAGAAATGCATGCACATTTTTTTATTCATTAAATTAAATATATTGTGGCTTTGATAAACATATATGAAAGATTTTTTTAACTATTTTTATCAATAAAAAAATTATAAATCTTTAAAGTTGCTAATAAGAAAGAGAAGTCCGCGTGTCTTTTGACGTCAAGGTTAATGACGGCCGCCATAGAAAACGGCCGTTTGGTGAGAGACACATATCTGTCGCTCTCGTTTTATTATTGTTGTAATATTTAATGATAAACTGATTAGTTAACAAATACGCAGTGGCGTGCCCGCCATAGAAGCCAAAAAGCCCGGCTTGCCCTACCAAAACCTCACCTTCATAGAACACGACCAATCAATTAATTATCACAAAAATCTAAACTTTAAACTTCGCGCGCTTACGCGGTTACGCTAAGTTGCCACTGTGTTGTGCGGAATTCAAAAATCATTCATAAGACGATACCAGGGCGAAGCGAGGATGCCATTCTGAGCGAAATCTCTCCGATCTCACTCTAACACTTAACAAAAGAAAGAGATGAACACTAATGTGTTGTTGTCTTTTTCTGCCTCAAAGGCTTTTATGAGGCTTGCTCTTCTATCTCTACTTTTGATATAAAAACGTCAAATTTTGAGTGTGTGTGGGTGTAATTTGTTATTGTGTGCAAATACTCGTCGAACATTTTGTTCTAAAAAAAAGCTGGGCTTTGGTAAATTTATGAATGGTTTTTTTTGACATAAATTTTTACGCATATTATAATACGAGGCGCCCTCTATGACGCGTAAAGTTGTACGAACTAAAAAGTACTCAGTTCAAATTTGCTTTGATCGGTTATCGTGTTGTACGTAATTGTTTTGATAGTTTTTTTTTGTTTTCCGTCATTTAACAGTTTATGAATTCGGAAACTATACTTGTGGTTGTGTGTGGATATTATTATGTGTGGAATTGATATTGGCCAGGTAGGGTTTGAGTTTTAAAGATAAATATAATCTTGTAACTTTACTATTTTGAATATTTCTCAGAAAAGTTAATAACAATGCTTGGAATACATCAGGTAGGTATGACTCAAATAACTTCGCGAGTGCCATGAAAATTCTCAAAAGTACTTGAAAGCTGTTATTTCATTCTTTATTTTTGATAAACCGCCGATAGAAAGTTGGTTATCTTTCTCGACAGTTAAGTGATAAGTGTGTTTTAAAAAAGCGAACAACGAAAAGCTACCGCTGTTTCATTTGTGAGTATTTGCCAATAATATTACATATTATTTTAAAGAACAAGTGTTTGAAACACCAAGATTTCAAAAAAATTATGTATTAGTTACACATTCATAACTAGATGGCGTTGGCGTCAAATTAGAATTCGGTGTTAAGATTCTCCGCCGTTTACTTACCCTCCTTTCAATAGAGTTCAATTTAGGATAACATTAGATCAGTATCTAGTACTCGGTTGTTTTATTTCACACTCAACTCAACTTTACATTAGATAATTAAGTTCAAATTAATCGGCCGGCCGGCACTCGACAACAAGAGCGGCTTTCCGAATTATCTTTGATTGCAATTGAGAATCAGCTGTTAGAATTAAAACGTTCACCAACTTTTTACGCTGGAGTAAGAAAATCATTTTTAAATAAAGACAGACAATTTGAATTAGAATAATTTTTTTTTTTCTATTCATGTATTCAAACTTCACGATTATTGGTATGATGATAAAGTTGTTGTGGTGAAGCTTTTGTTATCATTATTTATTACTTACTATTAATATTATATTTGTTAATAGTAGTGTAGCAATTCAGAAAAATCAGCATTACTGCACTGATGACACGTGCTAGCACGAGATTTTTTTTTCACAAGATTCCTTGGCTTGCCCCCTGTAAAGGCATCAGGCACGCCACTGCAAATACGTCTTTCATACATATTCTCTATTCCAATGTTTACAAACATAATAATAATATGTTGAATAGACAATTTGAGGTTTCACGCCTTTTTGAATAATTTGTTTTATTCGGTAATATAATTCTATGGGTCATTAAGTTCTTCACTGTAGTTAAATATAAAATATACTGTGGCAACACTTCCAAGGTTTAGTGTCGTTTTCGCAAATACGAGAGGCGCCAGTTAATTTGCATGCAGTGTAAATATTTCCCTCTTTGAGTTAAAACTAACGAACCAAGCTTGTGGCTAAATCATTGTGATTACTCCGCTTAGTGTTTGTCTATTTGTTTTTCAGGAAATTGCTTGAACTGGAATATTTGCTTCTGTAAATACGCAAGTTCGTAGTTTGTAGACCTGACCTGTAGCTTGTGTAACTAAATAAGTTACTTATGATAGCGAAAAATCGAGAAAAATAAAGTCGGTTAATACTTTGATAAATCATCATCATTTCAGCCACTAAAGGTCCACTGTTGGACATAGGCCTCTCCCAAGTGTCGCCACAACGCCCGGTCCTATGAGTCTCGCATCCATCGGATTCCCGCAATGCATGATCACATTTATTCCAAATTAGAGTCAAAATAAGTAGGCGTAGAAGTATTTTAGTGTCTTATTGCGTTCGTAGATTATAAAGTACTCTTCTGCAAAATAAAGAAAAATACTCGGCATTAGAGTAACTTTGCTCTCAAAACGGTGAAAAAAAACATCGTGAGGAAACCGGCCTGTCCTAGAACCAAAAATTCGAAGACATGTGACATTCACCAACCCACACTGGGCCCGCGTGGTGGATTACGGCCTATTCCTTTGCCTAGAGGAGGTCTGAGTCCCAGCAGTGGGAACATTAAAAAGGCTGATGATGATGAGAGTAACTTTGGCAACTCTGCGTCCCTTAAGTCAGGTACATACTGCTAAGTATGTACCTGAAGTCAGGTAACGTAACATGCAATGCGTAGGTAATGCAATGTAACAGAATTCCCATAGTGCACACTACGCGCACGACCCGTGCACACTACGCGCGCAATCATATCATTTCAAGTTTCAGTTTTGTGAGTAGGTACATGTTCGGCACGTGCGCTGCGGCCACATTTATGAATGCTCCTTTCAATTTATAATATTATACCTTGCATGTTACGTTACAGCAGTCGGTACGCGGCTTTACACCCAAATAATATTTTATATGTAATTTTCTCACTACTGCGGGTCCAGTAGTGGGAAAATGAAAAGACTGATATTAGTATGTTCTTCCGTCTATTAACCTTTGCAAACTAACTCTCTTGATTAGCAATCAACATCTGCAGGTATGTGGTCTATGGTTTATTGCCTCAGCTTTAATTACTGTCTTCCCGGTACAGTTAGCTGCATTAAAATGCAGTAACCTGCCCCTTCAATGCCAGCGCAATTGCACAGTAGGACCTTGTGACTAGGTACTTGTGAATAGAATTGCCCGAGTGATGAATGTCAGGTGAAGCAGTTTTATTATGTTGACTTTTATTAGAGGCTAGTTCAAACGTTTTGGAAGTAAGGGTATTTAGGAGTATTTCACTCCATTACTGGACGCACAATAAATATTTATAACCTGGTTTATATTTATAATGATAGTTACACCTGGGAGTCTTTAACTCAAGAGTGAATAGATTACGTTTAGACAAGTATAAGTACTCTATCGCCGAGCGTTTAGCATCAGATGAGATAGTGGTCAAACACAAAATAAATGGAAAAAAATACAGATAAACAACAACAACAGTGATTTATTTATAAATAAATAAATTCTTAAATTCTTTATTGTACACAAAGAGATTACATAGCATGTAGAGATACAGACAGTTCACGTACAAAGGCGAGCTTAACTCAGCAATGAGTTTTCTCCCAGCAAACCTTTGAGTAACAGAGAGAGAACATTATATTTGAGGGTAGGATAAATCACTGTTGCTAAGTTTGAAGATAACAATGAACACCTATTTTCTATTTTGAAGAACGCGACGCGACGAATCTTGGAAACATTTACACAAGAAGAAAATGGGAAGCACGTGTCAACTCAGACAACGACCGAGATCGCCATCATCACATAAAAAATGAGACTTGAAAATACTAACAATTTTAAACAATAAAATCTAATAAGTACAGATAGCATACAATTATATGCAACTCAAAACTGAAGTACGTAATTAGTGCATTCATTACCTACTTGCTTACAAGTTACTGCATTCAATACAACGTGACATGTTAAAAATAACAATTGCAAAATAAAAAAACATCGACAACCATTGTGCTGCACATTTATTTCTATAACATTATATAGGAAACACGTGTTTATCTTTTGTGTGTACCTGGCAAAGGCATAAAGGCTGAACATGTTAGCAAATAATATTTAATCTGTGTATTTGTAAGGCTAATACACAGATCAGTTGTCACGCGCATGATTTGTGCTAATAGAGACAAAATTGTCTTGAACTGCGAAGGAAAATATGGAACTGGATTCATATGTACCTACCGAAGAATCCAAAGAGATACAGCTGCAAATTTTGAAGTTTTTACGCGACTGCCCAAAAAAGGAGTGTTATGTTTTCAGGGTTCATATACCACACTGTAAGATATTTTCTTAGAACATTAGAATTCCCCCGACTGCAGAATTTCAGTATCGCAGATCAAATGGTTTCCGAAATTTCGTGTTTAGTCAATGAGTGCACGACAGGTGATACATTTTTGTCAGGGCAGTCCAGTTTATATTTTTGTTAAATTATTTGTCTACCATTTGAATTACTTTAATAATTATTTCTTTCACACGATAACAACGGGCTGTGAAAAAGACGGTAGAAAAAAGATTCCTTGTTGCGGAGATGAAAATGTTGAGATAGACGAAAATGCTGAAAAGTAATAATTTGTCTTGGTATGGTCATGTGAAAAGTTTAATGCAAAAAAGAACGTGCCCCGCGTGCGTATTCCATGCATTTTAGTAAACACTTGTATGAAATGGACATTTGCAAGGGTTCCGCATGCGGGGCAATCCTGCATGAGTGATCAAAAGCACGATATTAAAACCACGATATTGGAACTAAGAGTCCCACCCCCATACCCCTTTATCCTGTTAACCCCATTTTCCAGTTCCACATTGACAGTAGACTTCACCAGTTTCAATAAGATTGCTCAAGTTACAATAGCTATCTGTTCAGCTTATGTAGTCGTGTTGTATCGTAAAATAACAGTAACTATGTATCTAGTGATGTAGCCACTGTTATTGTATTCACTTGACGGTAAATCAAGCGTTATATTCATGCATACTGCATCAATAGGTTAATGGTTATATACCTACGCAGATTTAACTATGTTGCAGCGTACTCAAGTAGCGTTTGCTATCTCTAGAATCTTCTTGCTATTAAGTTTTTCATGTATTATTACTAAGAAAGAGGGTTATTACAAGAAAGAAAATAAAAACTAATAAAAACTATGTATATGTCGTGGACAGATCTTAGAAAAAGATCACATGATATGGCCAAGTAAAACTAGCTAGATCGTTTTAAACGTTAATTTTTTTATGATATGTCAATCATCGTTTCGCTAGGTCATCACGACAATAGTTTTAAATTAATTATTATAGTAAGTACAAAACATGATAATATAAACTTAAAACAACTAAAACTTTTTTTTTATGGTGGGAAAAAATCATGCATTGACATCCCCCGCCCTTGGGCGGAGCGGGAGATAGTGTCAGACTCTTACTGACTAAAAGACCCACCCCGTTCCTTCTAGCCTTCATACCGGGGCTCGAGCGCCCTTTCGGATAACCCTGGCCCCAGTAGGCTTCGACCCGGCTGGGTCCCTGCTGTTGCTGACAACTCCTTGAGGCGCGCGGGAACAGTGCGCGCCGTCGACGACTTGGGCTTGGTCCGGACAGTTACCGGACGGCCGGACAAAACAACTAAAACTTAGCCAGGTGCATTACTTCGTGTAATTTATTTCATCACCACTGCTCTCAAAACGGTGAAGGAAAACATCGTGAGGAAACTGGCATGTCCTAGAACTAAAAATTCGAACACATGTGATATTCATCAACCCGCACTGGGCCCGCGGTGGATTACGGCTCTCTCCTGAGTCTCAGCAGTGGGAACATTAAAAGGCTGATTTGCTATGCCATTATGCTAAACTTAAAAACATCTCACAATGTCCTCGATCACATTCAAGACAAACAATTCAATACCAAATTAGATTGAGTAGTAAACAAACTTGAACCAAACAACTTATTTCAAACGGAAGGCCAAGACATGCTGATTAACAAAGTCAATTAACGAAGACATTTCACACTCGTGTAACAACAAACAAACGCGAGGATTGTTAGCATAAAGTTAGAAACAAACATTTGTGCTAATCGATGCGCTCAAAGGAAAATGGAAGATGTTTCCACGTGGAGAGGAAAAATAAGACGATTGTTAGGAACCTGCTAATCTGTGTCTTGATTATAGATTGGTTCTCTATTTGGTATCGTGTTTTTAAGGGGCCGGCGACGGATGAATTTCCATACAAACGTAATACCACGCTCATTTGCATTTGGAGCATATTTCCATCATATTATGATGATATTCGGTTTTAGACAATATTTATATAGGTTCCTACGTCGAGAATATTAGAAATATTGTTACAGGAAAAGCCAAATGGCATGTTTTGTCATTTACGCTATAAAAAAGTGCGAAATACAATTCGCTTAAATTTCTTTTTGTTTTTTTAAAAAAGAAAGACGTAGGAACCTAGATAAATATTGTCTATAACCGAATATCATCATAATATGTTGGAAATATGCTCCAACTGCAAATGAGCGTGGTATTACATTTGTATGGAAATTCATCCGTCGCCGGCCCCTTAAAGCTTTTGCTCGCGACTTCGACCGTGTAAAATTCATTAAAACCCAAGCGAGCGTTCGCCCATCTATGTCTTACTATTGTGTCTCAAATTGACCGTATCTAAAAGGTATCGATTAGTGGGGCCGCGAAGGAGTCGAAATCAGATAAAATATAGCCTATATCCTATATTGTGGTTCAAGCTTAGTCCGTCTAAATATCCATGTCAAGGGTTAAAAGAGGGAATTTGGTTTGTATGTAAAATCTCATTCTTTGTACTACTTGAAAGTTAACATAATAGTAACTTAAAGCCGGGTTCGCTGCGCCAATTTTTTAACAAAACATGTTATTAAAACATGTTACCCATTCGTCTCGGCAAACAAAAACTGTTAGACCACGCCCCTATTCGGTTAGCAAACAATGTTATTTTGTTTGCAAACACGGCGCAGTGGACCCGGCTTAAGAATGATCGTGTATTGTCATTATTTGTTTGCAAAACTACCCCCAATTGAACAAAGATATTAATGATTGTTTGGAGGGTTTTTCATTCTAGAGTATTAACCCTGAAACTTAGCAAAAAATCTTATCAAAATCTACACTAACATAATAACGAGGTAGTTTGTTTTTTTTTTCTTTTTAGTTTAGAAAGCTCCTTTATTTCTGAGTGACATAAGTTATATTTAATGTACGTAGGCGAAGCCGCTGGCAAAAGCTAGTGAATCATTGGTGACATCATTGGTATTTCTAAACTACCCTCAAAATAAGGGATATTTAAGTTTTTATAAAAACCATTCTCGCAAACGAAGACGCTGGTAAAGTTCTAGTCATAAATAGCTGTTATAATGAAGTAAAACATTCAATCCTATTGCATCTTCAAGACCAACATGCCGTTATACACGTGGCTCAAAACTTCTCACAAAAAATACCTACCTACCCACGCAAAGTTATCAATCGCCTACTCAATACACCCACTCTAACGCATCCAGTTCAAGAATGAGCCGTCTCAAGCGCTGTCAGATTAGATAGCGTTTATCACAGACAAACAAACTGTTTTGCTTATGGCAGACTATCCGCAAATATGTTCTGTAGATATATACTTCAAATGTAGGTAAGGTTTCTTGAGTGTCTGGTCTGAATATAAAATTATAATAAAGGTACTAAGTAAAAACTATCATTTGAAGAATTTCCTCGCACACCTCTCGTCCTTTTCCCAGTTTATTTATTTATTAGGGCCATGTAGTCAATTAAGTATATTAGAGGGAGTTTGCAAGTGGCGCCAGTAACTGAAAAGTTGAAAGGGAATCGTTTGGTCATGTGAAGAAGAGAGAGGAAACGCATGTTACTAAAAGATTTATGAGTATACATGTGGATGGTTGGCGAGAGAGAGATGGGGAGACAAAGAAAAGATGGATGTATTGTGTGAGGAAAGATATGAAAGAAAAGGGAGTTACTGATAGCGTAACGGGAGACAGGAGAGAATGAAAAAAAAAGCATTTTGCGCCGACCTCAAGTGATATGGGACAGGAGCAAGAGGATGATGATGATTAAAACTATGTAGCTAAGTAATAACAGTGGCATATCAATCTTACGGAAGGCGAGCGATGGGAAGCTCGCTGTCCGGCCGTCCGGTAAGAGCCTGCCCGTCGGGGCAGCACCTGACTGCCACGTAGCCACGTGCAGATATACAGTGCTGAGTCGTGTTTAGTAGACGCACGGTACTAAACCGTATCAAGATAACACTTCATTTCGAGAGAGCGGGGGCGTCAACAAACAATAATCATTTTTTTAAGAAAGAAAGAAAGAAAAGTGTTTTGTAAGTAGACAACAAAAACTTAAAACAAACACAAAACAAAAAATAAAATAAAATAAAAAGTAACATTGTAAGTATTTCACACGTTTGCGCCAAAAAAGTAGGTACAATCGTAATTAACAAAACGAATCCTTTGAAAACATCTTACAAAGAAAAGGTCCCTGCGAGTTGGTGTTGGGCCTTCGTAAGCATTCCAAAGGTTTCCCCCGAGTAATATCAAAAGGCGTAAAAATAAATACTAAGAAAACAAGTGTGGCAGGCGACACGCGAAGAAAAGTAACCTTGATTTTAGCTCAAGTTAAAACCTAACAAATACAAGAAATCCTTCGCCAAACAAAGTAATTCAACAATATACACTTTGCTGTACATTTCTTTGCTGATCGTGAGTTGTATAACGACACATTCATTCGCAATGTCAATATTTTTACTGATAACAGTTTAGTTAAAGCGCAGAAGTACAGTTTCGGGCATAAATATGTAACAACTGCATAGAATTCAAATCTAGAGTGTTTCGATGTAAATGTTGTGGTACTACGAACGTCTTGCGGACGACGACCAATAGGTAGCTCGTCGTCCGGCTATTATAAAGCCCAAGTCAACGACGCGTTGACCACATGCATCGAAATATTAGCAAAACTAGAAGCCCAGTAGGGCCATTGCCTGTTAGGGCTACAGCACCCCTAGCCAAGTTGCTAATCTGCAATAGTTAACGCTTGTAGAAAGCTTCAAATGTACGGGAATGACGTCGCCTCAACGCTCAGTCACGTGGTCAGAACAAAAGAATTGGCGGCAAGGTCAACTCGAAGCGTTCGACGCAAGCGAAACGGTTGTAACTTGGCTACGGCTGCAGGAACCAATTGAAAGAGTTACTGTAGCCCTGGAATGCTAAGGTTAGCTGAAGTACACAGATGGGTTTTAGTCAGTAAATGGTTAACACACCACCTCGCTCCACCCTAGCAGATAGGAAATTCCACTCCTTAGCTGAACGCACTATGAATGTGAACCAGACAAGTTTATACAAACGGGTGGGAAAAGTGAATTGGAAAATTCGGGAAATATTTTGCTATGGGTTTGCTGTATGAACTCGGTTTAGATAGACTACTAGTAATCAATATTTAGTTCATATCCGTATGTAGGAGTTATTTTACGAGAAAAATCGTTACAGAAAAAGGGTACAGCAACACGTAAAAGTATTTCTGCTGGTGACTGTACAAATAACACCTTAGGTAAAGCGGAGTACCTACAGGGGCGCGACTAGTATATTATGAACAAATATGAGTTGTTTTATATCCATGGTTAGAAAATGTTAGGTACATTATTTACTGACCTTTGTATTTCTGTAGACAGTACTTTGTTAGACAACTAGGTAAATTGTAAAAATAGCCTAAGAGCAGTTTCTGAAAGGTAAACCACAAAGAGTTGGCTGTGTGTTGATTGGCTTTGTAATTATTTATTTACTAGCTGATGCCCGTAACTTTGTCCGCATTAACACAGCATGTAAACAGCACAATTCTATCTGGTAACAATTTGAAGCCCTATGGCAGCTAGTCTATAGTAATTATAATATTTTAAAGAGAATATTTGTATGTTTGTTTGCAATGAGTTTATTACTCAAAAAATACGAGACGGATTTTAAAAATTCTTTCACCAGTAAAATTCTATTTTATCACTGAGTGACGTAGGCATACATTTTCTTCTTACAGACACATAGCATATAAGCCAGAGACTACAGGCTTATGGTCCCTTGAACCATCTGGCCGAAATTAAATAGTTACCACTCTAGTACCCGCCTAGGCGACAGTACGACTATCTGTGCATTTGTTTGCGGCCAGCTGCGCCTGGACAGAGCCCCGTTGACTTTTAAATCCATTTTCTTTGCGAAATATTAATTGATTTAAATATGCAATTTTTATTTAACTACCAATTTTTATGTGTAAATACGTTTCTAAAGATCCAAGCTGTTTCGAAGGAGTAGGGAAAAGTTGCGAATGTGATGTTGTGTGTAATATTTTTTTTTAGACAAAATTATTAATCGCACGAAAAATTCAAAATTTTGATAATGTTGTTCCTGAATCTATAATAAACATTTTTTTTTCAAAGCTATTAACGTGGCTGTTACCGAGGAGTAGGCTCCAGAAAGTCACTGTTTTAAAGCACTTTTCGGGCGCTTGGGCCTTAATCAGAATATAGATATATTATAATCGTAATCTCGTGACACGAGTTGACACGACAGTTATCCAACGTTATCATCCTCGCTAATCTCAATAAATAGCCGAATTAGACATATCTAGTATAGGCGAAAACTATCTAAATTGATACGATAATAGAATTACGATTAGATAAAACTAACATTAGATGATATTTTGGGCACAAAGCAAACACGAACGAGCGATTGTGTAGTGGGAACGTGAGGAGATAGTGCTTACTATGCCTTCTGTGCACTAGCTTCTGACGTTTTATAAGTGCCCATGTGGGCCTAAGTATTTATGTGAAATAAAAAACTTTTGAATTTTGATTTTTTTTTTAATTTCTTCCAAATGAGAATAGGATCGATAGCCATGTTGTGACGTCACGATTTACTGTCAAATCGAAAAAAATTCGTCAAAATTGAGGAACTCAGAGATGAGTAAAATTGAAGAACTAGATTCTGATTAAAATTTTTTCGTTCACAGTTCGTAAATAAATTAAATTTTTCGTAAATTAGTTAAAGTTTAAAAATTTCTTTCCTCGATTTGACAGTAAATCGTGACGTCACCACATGCAATCGGTCCTATTCTCATTTGGAACGCATTGTACTTACTAAAACTTCGGTCAGATCGATTCTGATTATTGTTACGAGTATAATTCACGAACGTTCGCCGGCGTTCGCTGTCTCATTATCTTTCTATTGAGTCGAAGGGGTAAATCAATTGTTTTTGATGAAAACATAAATCATTTTAAATGTTAATATTAATTTTCAAGACGACGTGATATACCTACTAAAAATTTACTTACTTAGATACTTTATCAACGGTGACTTTTTTTCGATAGGGGTCCCCAACCCTTGGGCGGAGCGGGAGATAGTATCAGACTCTTACTAACTAAAAAACCCACCGCGTTCGTTCTTGCCTTTCATACCGGGGCCGAACCTCCCTTTCGTAAATAGACCCTGACCCCGTAATACCGCATGCTGGTATACAAGTTATGTAAATAAACAATACAATAACTCTATTTATTTTAACTCTGAACTAAATAATACTTAACCATAAATTATATAAGGTGAGTGGGGGTAAGATAAAAAACGGGGAAAGATAAAAAAAATATAATAACGCCGAATACCACGGAATTCTTTTAATGCTGGCAATATAGTTGTGGACACCATTTTGTGTTGCCCCGCCCCGCAGTCTGCGTCAGTCGCTAAGTGAGGGTACTCGTGTGTTATTTGACATTTTTCCGTATATTACATTTCCCGCGTAAAATTGAGTTTTTCAATCTTACCCCGCTCGCTGTATCTCCTTACACAGCTAAGTAACAAACATTTTGTTTTGATATTCGTAATTAGATTTGAAATGTAATATGCTCTATAATGTGGTGATTAGTATATTTCACGTATTTTAAGATTTATGATGCCTTTCAAACTTTCCCCTGCAAAATTTAACGGGGTAAGATGATAATATAAAACTTTCCATCTTACCCCATTTACGAAACTCCTACAAAAGGTCAGGGGCCCTCAATCTGAAATACACGGTAGTATCCCTTCCACAACATCGTATCAAAAACTTGTATCATAAAATTAGTACATAATTCTAGACTCTCTAGTGTTAAACCGTTTGTCGGCTTAAAAAAAGTCAGATGCTCTGTACATAAGTGCAATACATACACGACTAAAATGTACCAATATATACAGCTGATTTTTTAAGCGGATGAATAAATTGTAGGTTAAGGTGTCTAGAATTATTTACCTAATGAATCCATGGTTAAAGTTTTCATCCTGATGTCCTTCAATTTGTATGTTCTATTCTAATCATCCGAAAACCACTGTGGTCACTTATTTAAACAAATTAGGGATACCTTGCGTTATGGTGTTGTTATTTTTCTCTAATAATTTCCTTTGGTAGGGAAATTATTAACCAGAATTTGACTCGATGGTCGTTGCAAGCGCAACTGCTGTGCATGAGGCCTTGGGTTCGATACCCAGGTCAGGCTGTGTTTTTATTTTTCATTAGGAATCTCTCTATAAGAGCCGGGATATCCGTGAGATAAGAGAGAGATAATCCGTGCATTAATCCTCTGGATTAATTACTTCTATACTTACACATAGCTGGCAAAATATTAGCGTACTATAACACCTCTGGTTTGTGTGGTGAAGTCAGTACTTTGCCTCACAAACCAGAAGATTTTTTTATAGTCCAGTGTCTAGCAAAAATATAATGCCATTGATCAACACGATAAGAATATACACCTCTGTCTTACCCTCCGGGGAATACAGGCATGTTATACTGATTACTGTGTTAATGTATCTGTACTTAGGTAGGTATGCTTCTTTCATTTTTCTATTTTTTATACATAAATATCAAAGAGACCTTGATTTGCGATCTGTAAATCATTCACGGTATGGAACATGAAATATGCAATTTCAACTTGTATAATAATATAGATAACTTTATATTTTTATTTTAGGATCAACATGCCTCGTAACTATACATATAAGGAAATCGTTACGGGCAACTTGTTATACTCCTGAGGACGTAGCGATTGCAATACAGAGAGTGGAGAATAAAGAATTAACCATGTACGCAGCAGCTAAGTTATATAACATACCTGTCGCTACGCTGCACAATCGCTTACATAAAAAAACTGGAATAAAAAGCAGTACTCTAAGGCGTCTGGTTTTGCCTCTTGAAATAGAGATCCAGTTGGCGAACGGACTTGAAGTATTAGCAAAATGGGGATTTGGATTGTCCAGAACCGACTGATTTTATTTTACTGTGATGTTTAGGTATTACCTCCTTTGAAATAATATTTTTAATAATGTTTAATTGTATTCTGCTGTCGTGGTTTATTTCATAAAAATAATTATAATGTACGCTACGTGGCACTAAATGAAAACGTGTTTTTTATTTATCGACCCGAGTTAGACTTGACAGTCATGCATGAGCATGATTATTTAATTCTTTTAATATCCATAACATGTTGAGAACCCCTGACTGCCAGCCGTTTCAACGGGGTAAGATCGATATATTTTATTTGATAAATTATTTTTTCTTGCAATTAGAATGCGATTTTTGAATGTAACTGATTTTCAAGTTGTTTAGGTTATTGAAGCAGAAGGTTTATTGATCACCACACAAGCATAATGACAATGAATACGATTTTAGTCACTATTTCAATCTTACCCCTTCAGCGTTTCATCTTTCCCCTACATATTTTTTTTCTTAAGACCAATTTTACTAGCGTTTTTTTCATAAAATATTGTTTCAAAAAGATTGCTGTCAACATTATAGAAACAAGTTGACTATACTTTTTTACCTTAAACATCATTTTATGCATTTTACTTAAATCCCTTTGTTTCACAACAGTTTCAAATCAACACTGTTTATCTGATCAAAAATCCATTCCGACTTACCCCCACTCACCTTAGGTAACTAACACCTTATTTAACCATAAATAACAAAGGGTAAATAGTTTATTTTATAAATCAAACCACATAACCATAAATTTAATATTTCTAACCACAAAAACAAACACAAAATAACTTTGTTATTAAACTTATAATTTTACCATATCCTCAGTTTTAGTTATTTTTAACTTAAAAGGCAATTAAAATCAAGTAACCCGATAAACTGAACGCAAGTTTAACACATGCCACTAACAAATTGTAAATAACAACACTATTTTTTGAACACGACTCTGTGATCGCCACGTCTCGCGTGCCGAGTCGAAAATAAAACGAGAATAAATCGACCTTGATCGCTATTATAACACAGAGCTGGTGATATACAAGTTATACTATTATCTGAACTGTTATGTAAGTATTATGGGATGTAATATTGATGTTTATTTTGTGGATTAAGTATTTAATTTGAGATGAGAGAGATGAGCTTGAGCATTTCAGATTTTTGATAAAAAATATTTTTCCTTCGCCTTATTTGGGCAGGCTAAGATCTTAAACCATACCGCCTCATCACCAGCGAGTCCCTTTGAGGTCCATTAGAATTTGGATGTAACACAATCTAATATTTTTGTACAGTAGAACCGATTCAGCCTTCTCAGCAAGCTTCGCCGAGATACTTTTGTTACTACAGTCAAATTCTCAGTAAGTACCATTTTACCGAGATCGCGCCTGTTCAATTATTCCACATATTGTTCAGTTGTGTAGATAGACACTTGAGATAAAAAAAACTAGACAAACAGTACTTCACACAATATCTACTATGGGAATCAAATTGCGAATAATTAAAGCAGCCTCTGAATTTCACACGAAAAAACTACGCGGAAAAGGAGATGAATATTAAGATGACGGCAAATAATCATACACCGCTCCTAGTTCTTTCATTGCCTTTCATACTTATATTTATATTATTATTATTTTCATTATTTCTCTAACACTGGTTGCCTATTACATAATCAAACCGCCGAACAGAACAAAGCGCAATACAAACACGTGGGTGTTTTGTTTAGGACTCGCAAAAGTATTTGACACGCGGTATCGCACGTGTTTTCTTGATGTTTCAAGTAAAACACGTTTCTTTTTTTAAATTATCATTACTATCAGAGATTCGAATCTCTACTGTATCTTCTATACCTACTAAAAAGTACTTATTAAATCCATGCTTCTGCAAAACCAGAGAGTAAAATGCAAACTTCAAGGCAAAGTTATTCAGCTATACAGCCCTGAAGTGTCACTGACATTACCCCTCGTGGAATCTCAACAAAACACTTCGCGATGATATCATAGGTATCTATTGATTGTAGGTATATCAGGCACACGTGTAGAGGAAGAACACAACACAACCAGTGCTTGTTGAGCGGTTTAAAAATAAAAATAATAAATGCTTTATCGCATTCGCGAAGACGCCAGTCGGGATAGCCGGAAACTTGACCTTGGAAACTAACAACATGCTTTGAACACGACTCGAATAATTTAGGAGTGTTCAAGTCAAGATTGTATGTTTCGTAATTTCAATCATATATGTTAAAAATATGATTGAAATTACGAAACATACAAATTTAAAATTTTATATGTCAAAAAATCTCTGGAAATGTTGTCAATTTTCCGGAAGTTCATCGATATTCTAAAAACAATTGATTTTATCCAGTCCAAAGACTGTTTGAAATAGCTTTAGGCAAAAATCACTGATATCCAGCCTTACCTATCAAAATATTTACAAAATCTTAGATTATACTTTTATTTTTATTGTCTTCTTCAAACCGTATCAAAATCTTATAAACAACTACAAAGAAGATGTTTTCATTATTTATTTAATCACGTTCATTTCGAGGAAAATTTGTTATCCGATTAAGTATTCAAGCTGTTATTTATGTATTATTAACGTTGTCATCCTCATGTTTTAATTATTTCAAGTTTACCTGAACGTACACCGTAAACCTGAATTGTTTTCCAAAGAGTTTTGGTCCTCTTTTGGTACACATATATAAATTTTTAATTAGAACAAATACTTAAATTATTAAAGGTCTTGTAATTATTTAAGTAAACTCTCAGTAAATAATATTCATAAACAGCAAAGTTATGAGTGTTTGTTTATATCCCAAAATGCCACTCAATTTATGGATATATTGTACAGGCTATTGATTTATGAATGAATGGCGATAAAAATGAAAAAAACACTGTGGGTAGCACCTATTCTCTAGTAGCAATTGTTATGAATGATTGATTCTATTATGAGTTTACCAATTGGGAAATTGGAAATAAAAAACACGATCTAAAAATTGTCCCCGAAAAATCGTCATAATTATGACAAATCCGGTACAATTTTTGGATTTTGTTTTTTTTTTACTTTTGACTATACAAAAATGATCAGTAACGGGTACGAATCTCCATTTTTTTTTGGACTAAATAAAAAAATAGGGGTACCTATATATACACTCATATTAAAAGTGTCTAAGTGAAACGTACTAGACCAATACATTTTTGAGTACTGCTGTAATTTTTTTAACATTGTTTATTGGTAAACGCTTTTTAAATAAAGAATGTTGTTTAAATTTCGAATATTAAGAAAAAATCAACTGTCAGCCATATATGCTTCAAAAAAGATTTTCTTACATTCGATTCCAAAACGTATGCTAAGACTAATGCTAATCATTTCAAAGTTTATGATCCTATTCGCAAAACATCGGTTGGGTTACGATCAACATTATCGATTCCACTGGAAACTTCCTACATTTACTGTGGAATACAAATAACAGCTGCTCTGTGTAAAGACTGATTAACATTACTATTAATACGTTACGGTGGCCATCACACGAGATTTTTACAAAAATAACACGATTTTTTAACTGTCTGTCTCTGTACCACATGTCACGTATAATAAATTTATCGATTTAGTTGAGAATATCAAAGACGTCAGCCTTAGAGTCCGGAACGAGGCGAATCATGACTGGCCTAGACAAAGTGACATTTTTATCAGTATTGGCGATTGTCAAGGGCCAAAATGTAAGTGATAGAACACGTGACATTTCGGTAGCACATGTCAATGTCAATTGTATAAGTAAGGACCAAGCCCGAGTTGACGGCACGTGGCGTCCTCCTCCTGACGTGACGCGTTACCATGGCTTTTAGGGCCACGGTAACATTTTCGCAAAAGGCAACTCAAATGGGTTTTAGTCAGTAAAAGTCTGACACGCCCTCTCGTTCCAGCCAGAACAGGAAAATTTGTGGGATGATTTACCAGCTCAAAAACAGTATTAGCTGGCATTCACAATAATTTCTATAGCTGATTGATTATCACTATACCTGAGACCCAAGTAACTCATTTGACTTTCAATTCGCTCAGGCATTGTGTTTTGTAGATGGAGGTACTGAATTTATTTTCATCCAAAATAGATATTAGATAATCAAAGCCAAAATAGTCACTGTTCGACTCGAAGTTTTGTTTTGTTTATGTTGAAATCAATGACGTCATAATGTACGTAGGCGTTGGAATTACAAGTCATTGCCATGCCATGGTAAAATATGAGCATTTTACAATGACAGTAATATTTTCGTAACAAGTTACAACCAACCAATGTTTACTTAAAGTTCAAACATTCGTTTTCAAAATGGAGCCGGCAGCCATTGTTGCTATAGTTAACAGAGTAATAAAGAGTCTATGGCCACTGGCCACGTGTTCCGTTTATATGACGCATTCCAAGGTTATCGGGAATCGTTATAATCGTAATCGGAACGTTATGCTATGCTTATAGAAATATATCACACTTTCTTGACGTCAAAAGATTTTCCAAAATCGAGTACCTATCTACATCTCGTATAGGGGCTCATAAAGAAACAAGGTTCTGTAGGAAAGCACATAGGTATCACGCTCGTTTTCTTCCTTCGAATCACGAGCCCTACGATAGCAGCATGCTATATAGGTGAGACTCTCAGCGGCCTAAACGTATAGGTACCCACTTTACGTAAATAATTTCGGATGTTTTGACAAGCCTGAAGAACTGTGGAGCATCGTAATCAATATTTAAATTGGTTTCAGCACCACGCCAATGCATAAATTGTAATGATTTTGTTAAGACTAAAGTTTTGCAGAAATCCTAATTGACAGTTGATTTTCTTTTAAAACTCGAAATTTAACAACATTCTATTAAATAGCAAATACGTAGATACTTATCTATGGCCGACTATTTTGTGAAAAATTAATCCGTTCAAAGATTGTTTGTAAATAATCGAAAATGACCGTTCATTGTGACCTACCTATATTTTTTATGTGTGCAATAAAGAGTATAATGTCTATAAAGTCCCAGTAAAATGTACGCGCTTCAATTATATATCATCTTCCATTTCCCGCCATTCGCGTTGACTGACAGCAAGATACACTAGTGACAGCTACCTACCTGAAATACCTATCAATAATAAAAAAAGAACTATAAAACATCAGTCACGTGTACAAATCTTTTATTCATACTTTTTTATCTTCAACAACTTTTTCTTAATTATTATCAGGTGTATCAACAATCAAAATTGTTTAAACAGATTATCACTATCACACAAACTTTACATAACACGATAACGACCGAGACCTACAAACGTGTTGAATAAATAAATACATTAATTGTATGAAATATTGAATGGAATGGAAAATAAACTGGTTTTTATCAATTTGGTCCAATTTAGATAGCAGGGTCGTTTCGGAGCGATGACCAAATGTACATAATAACATTATGGAGTGTTCGTTCAGCCATGACATTTTATTATTCAGCCTACTAATTCGCATTGTTTATGGTACGACCGTACGAAAAGAAACATACTGCGCCATTCAGAAGAAAGAGAATCAAAGGATTTATAATTAATGCTACGGTTTAGCAAGGCCTATAATGTTAATTTACGATTATGTTATTAAAAACAAAAAATTGTACGATACGCACTGACGCTCAAACGAAAGACCAACTCCTCGAATGGGAAATTGAATAGTGCTGGCAAAAGTTGTTGTAGTATACAGCATTTGGCATAGCTTAATCACACTTTTTAATGTTCCCACTGTTGGGACTCAAATCTCCTCCCTTGGAGAGGGAATGGGCCGTAATCCACCACGCGGACCCAGTGTGTATTAGTGAATGTCACATGTCTTCGATTTTTGGTTCTAGGACATGCCGGTTTCCTCACGATGTTCTCCTTCGACAATGGTGATAAAATAAATTACACAAATTAATGCGCCTGCTTGAGTTAACTTTGAACCTACGACCTACAATTCGTAAGTCAGAGCCGTTATCACTGGGCCACCTTTGTTCATAGATAATAATATAATAATAATACCAGCCTGTAACTATCTCAAGAACCTCTTCTCGTTTCGAGAACGCACGATCCACGCTTACTAAAAGCAGGCGAATAAGTACATTTTTACATTACAAGTCCAATAAGTTTCCTCGCGATATTTTCTGAGACATTACTAACATCTTCAAAATGTCAGTGATGTCTCTGATAACGTAATTAGAATTACATCTACTTTTACAATTTTTTTTACACGATTTATTTTATTCCGTTTTTATTATTTGTTGTTATAGCGGCAACAGAAATATACATCATCTGTCAAAATATCAACTGTCTAGCTATCATGGTGTACAGCCTAGGGACAGACAGACGGTCAGTGGAATATTAGTAATAGGGTTTCGTTTTTACCCTTTGGGTACGAAACTCTAAAAACAGACAAACCCCAGACCTAAACAAGGTGTACAAAATAAAAACACAAGTTCCCGCAAGAGGTTGTAGAAAGGCAAGATAATCCCAATGGAATAGATTTTGTGACTGAAGTAGATTGCTGGCGTTCAGTACAAGCCATACGTATTCTGTACATGCCGCGGCTTACGTGAGATGAACCCAAAGCATGCAGCCAGTGAAGGTTGCGTTACCACGTCTGTTTACTCGTATTTTGTTGAGATTTTTTCGTACCTGGCAAAAGAAAGGTCTAAAACTATAGATAACATAATCTTCAACTACATACGGAGAACTTTCGAAAGAAAAATCTTGTTCCTAGAAAGCAAAGGGCAACTGAAGAACACAATTGCGTTTTAGTTTTAGTTTCAGGCAAACAAATTCAGTAATAAATCGCTCCATAGTGATGGTAGAACAGAGTAACTTTGCAACTAGATAATTTTAAAAAAATATTTGAAAAAGTGGTCCGCCTTTCCTTTCCTGCCTTCTTTAATAGACATTGTGATAGATAGAACATTGATGTAGGCGCATAACTAGTAATAGTTAGTGTAGGTTTGTATCTAAAGTGACTAGATAGGTAATAATAATGTGGATTGGTAAAACTGAAGCTGATATTGCAGCATTAAAAAACATAATACATTGGGAGGCTAAATCTATACCTTTGCTGCCAAATACAATACAGTAGAAACATACAAATGTGTTACATCCGCATTCTAATGGAAAACAATCCTGTATCAAAAACTAGGTAGAATAGTAAATACTTTTAAAACTTAATACTGGCTAAAAGCTAATTTAACAATTGTGCGAAGCCAAAAGAAAAATAAAAAGTAAAGAATTCCATTTTCAAACATAAATCCGAAACTTTTCCGAAGTGACAATCTTTAGCATTGGACTTCAGCAGCTACAGTCCGTTTTCAGTTTTTTTGCACAGTGACCCTTATCTTCTTTATTATAAGGGTGCTATTTGGTTGCTATCAGAGATAAAATAACCGTGAACACACCGTATTTGTAAAAATTCGAAGCTCGTTTAAGTAGGAATGTAAAAGCATTGAGAATCTTTCATTGTTGATTGTGTAATCAAATGAATGGGCGTCAGCGATATGAATGCATATCGTTTATAACGGAAGGTATTCAATTAGTGGAAAATTTGTAATTAATTGGCGATAAAGATTATTCTAAATGCTTCCAATGAGGATTTATTCAATTATTATAAATTGATTGCATGCTGGTGTCTGAGAAAACAGATCTATCCTAGACACTCCACAAATCACATTACAAAAATAACATAATTTGTAAGTAAGACTAGTACCTAATAAAATAGTACTTCCTATATGACGGCGGAGAATTAATAGTTCGCCGTCCGGTATTGACCAAACCAGGGCGCGTTGTTGGCAGAGTCCGTTAGGGTCGATTCCTGCCTGTGGGATGGTTCGAAAGAGTTATCTATAGTAGCCTAAGGGGCAACTAAAGGAATACAGGTGTGTTTTATAGTCAACAAAAATCTGTCACTAAATGAGTCCTCCCGATATAGATAGAGCGATAGATCAAATCAACCTAAAAAAAACAAACAAAAAAGAGAAAAAGTGAGATAATTTCCCATGTAAAAATAAAAGGTACGTTCTTTTATAGCCAAGCTTTCGGAAAGTAGACCAGGGTCGATAATTTTTAAAACCAAAAAAAATAATAGTAGGATGAAACCCATTAGAAAAGGAGGAGAATATTATAAAAATGAAAGGAAAAACAATTTACGGGCGATCTGAGGTCGGGAAAGGGATGGGGGTGAGTTTTTAAGGGTAAAAAACGGTTTTTCTCGATTTCCGGCAAAACTAAAAGTCCTATGGAAAAAAGTCAAATGGCAAAGTTGTAGGTAATAAAAAGATCTAAAACTTTTGTATTTACACTTTTTTCACATAACCTCAAAATTTATGTGAAAAATTCAAAAAACCAAGTTTTTGGTTTTTTATTTTTATCTTTTTAAAAAATAATTTTTTTTTCACGAAATTTGGTGAAAACTTACCTTTTTATGTCCCAAATACGCTGTAATTTATTTGATTAGAAATATTTATTTTTTCACCTTATTTTGAATTAATATCGAAAAAGCACCCTAATTTTCAATCGAAAAATCACCCGTCAAAATATCAGCTTTTTTCAAAAAGTTGGTATATTTTCTGTTCGTTGAAATCTCTACTTTCCGATGGTGAAAAAAAAAAATATATTACCATAGTAAATCTTCTCAGAAAATGCAAAAAATCGAAAAAAACTCGAATTCGAAAAAAATTTTTCAATTATTATATACAATTTTGAGCTATTTATTAAAATTTACACTTTAATTACTCGAAAAACGTAAGATTACATGTTACATTGATAAAAAAAAAAAAATTGCAAATCAAAATATACTACTATAATTAACAAACAAATAAGTTAATAAAATTAATATTCAATAAGACATCTACAATATTTGGAGAAAGTAGTCGAATCTTCTTTAAATTATATGTGTAGATGCCTATTTATAATTATTTTTAGATAACTTATATACCTGAGTGACCTACGAAAAATTTTAGCCCATCAAAAGGTATTTCATAGAAAAGTGGGGAAGGGGCTAGGCGGGTCTGGGTCTTACTACATACATACCTACTATTTCTTAGCAGCTGTAACAACCGTTAGCCTAGCCAGTACCTATTCGAAATACAGTACAGTATAGAACATCGTTTATAAAAATACACGTGCATGCTGAGTTTCTTTAATATAATTGTGACAAGTTTACTTAAAAAAAAACTAACAAGATTAAAAAATAATAATCTCCTTTATTTTGCACAAACAAATTTAGTTACTCCCATGAAAAAAAAATATTCAAAATACATAAAAAATATATTAAAAATCTATAATAAATATATATATATATATTTTTTTGTATTCTTAGCTATGTTTTTTATGTATTTTAAGATATATTTTGAATGTATCTAAAATATATTTGAAATGTATAAAATATATATGCAAATCGGCCAAAAGTTAGTTATTAAAAATACATTTACGATAAATATTTTATATATATTTATTATAGATTTTTAATATATTTTTTATGTATTTTGAATTTTTTTTTTCATGGGAGTAACTAAATTTGTTTGTGCAAAATAAAGGAGATTATTATTTTTTAATCTTGTTAGTTTTTTTTTAAGTAAACTTGTCACAATTGTATTAAAGAAACTCAGCATGCACGTGTATTTTTATAAACGATGTTGTATACTGTACTGTATTTCGAATAGGTACTGGCTAGGCTAACGGTTGTTACAACTGCTAAGAAATAGTAGGTATGTATGTAGTAAGACCCAGACCCGCCTAGCCCCTTCCCCACTTCTCTATGAAATACCTTTTGATGGGCTAAAATTTTTCGTAGGTCACTCAGGTATATAAGTTATCAAAAAATAGTTATAAATAGGCATCTACGCATATAATTTAAAGAAGATTCGACTACTTTCTCCAAATATTGTAGATGTCTTATTGAATATTAATTTTATTAACTTATTTGTTTGTTAATTATAGTAGTATATTTTGATTTGCAATTTTTTTTTTATCAATGTAATATGTAATCTTACGTTTTTCGAGTAATTAAAGTGTAAAATTTAAATAAATAGCTCAAAATTGTATATAATAATAAAAAAAATTTTTCGAATTCGAGTTTTTTTCGATTTTTTGCATTTTCTGAGAAGATTTACTATGGTAATATATATATTTTTTTTCACCATCGGAAAGTAGAGATTTCAACGAACAGAAAATATACCAACTTTTTGAAAAAAGCTGATATTTTGACGGGTGATTTTTCGATTGAAAATTAGGGTGCTTTTTCGATATTAATTCAAAATAAGGTGAAAAAATAAATATTTGTAATCAAATAAATTACAGCGTATTTGGGACATAAAAAGGTAAGTTTTCACCAAATTTCGTGAAAAAAAAATTATTTTTTAAAAAGATAAAAATAAAAAACCAAAAACTTGGTTTTTTGAATTTTTCACATAAATTTTGAGGTTATGTGAAAAAAGTGTAAATACAAAAGTTTTAGATCTTTTTATTATCTACAACTTTGCCGTTTGACTTTTTTCCATAGGACTTTTAGTTTTGCCGGAAATTGAGGAACACCGTTTTTTACCCTTAAAAACTCACCCTCATCCCCTTCCCGACCTCAGATCGCCCGTAAATTATTTTTCCTTTCATTTTTATAATATTCTCCTCCTTTTCTAATGGGTTTCATCCTACTATTATTTTTTTTCACTTTTTATTATTTTTAAAGGCTTCTACCCTGGTCTAAAGTAATTTGTTTTATATACTGGCTGTAACAGACTCATATCTATAATTACCTATAAAATTAAACATATTTTATTTCAATCATGTCATGAATACAATAGATACACCGGATATGAAACCAGGTTATGACACATTTTAAAGTTTCCAGCATACCAATATAATCAATACCGTTTTACTTTTAATATTAAACCTTTTTCAAGTTTTGAGTAGGTATTGGTGAAACCAAAAAAAACTATAGTGAATTCGAAATTTTATTTGACCTAGGCCTACTGTCCACGCCTCCACGGACGCGTAGTTTCATCACATGCGGAAGAGTCTTCGTGTCATTGCCGCTTCTTCAACAGATTTTCATTGTTTTTTATATAAGCTTCACGCAGGCGTACACCAAGCGTATAACGACGAATACGCGTCTATGAAGCTACGCGTCCGTGGACAGTAAGCCTTAGATAAACATTTAAGGCAAAAAAAATATAGATGAGATAAAACTTTAACTAAGAAACTAAACTATAAGTACTGGTGATAAGAATTGCTTTACCAAAGACTATGTAGACGTTTTTTTTTTTTTTTTTTTCGATGGGAAAAATCATCTTATGACAACCCCCGCTCTTGGGCGGAGCGGGAGATAGTGTCAGACTCTTACTGACTAAAAAACCCATCCCGTTCCTACAAGCCTTCATACCGGGGCTCGAGCGCCCTTTCGGATAACCCTGGCTCCAGTAGGCTTCGACCCGGCCGGGCCCCTGCTGTTGCTGACAACTCCTTGAGGCGCGCGGGAACAGCGCGCGCCGTCGACGACTTGGGCTTGGTCCGGACGGTTACCGGACGGCCGGACAGCGAGCTACCCATTGCTCACTGTCCGCAAGCCCGCGCCTACGGTGGCCGGAAATCGGGATCGGAATCCCGGCGGCGGCGGCGAGAGCGCCGTTGCCTGATGCGGTCGGCCTCCTCCTTAGCGAGCATTACTGCTTCGCAGAAGTCGGCGACCGCCTGCCACTCCTCCTCGCTCCGGACCATGGCCTCGACCAAGGCCCGGCGCGAGAGGTCTCCGCCGCCGATCACCCCCACGAGGGCACGGCGATGCTCCGCCCAAGCAGGGCACACCGCGATTGTGTGCTCCACCGTGTCCTCCGGGCGTTCCGCACAGTGGCGACACCCGGGCGTCACTTCCGCTTTAATTCGGAACAGGAACCTCCCGAACTTGCCATTTCCGGTGAGGACCTGTGTCATGCGGAAGGTAAGGACGCCGTGAGGTCTTTCCAGCCACGCCTCAAAGAGGGGACTTATCGCCATAATTGTGGCGTGCCCATGATGGGGTTGCGATAGTCGCTGACGCCATTCCACCATGAGATCCCGCCGGAGCTCTGTCCGCCATGCCGTGACCTGTCGCGGCAGAGGACTTTCACCCCGGCGTTGCATCTCCACGCGCATGTCGTGCATGTGTGCAAGGACTGTTGCCTCCAGATCCCACGGTGGTAGGCCAGCCAGAAGGCTCGCCGCTTCGCAGGAAATCGTGCGGTATCCCCGCACCATCCGAATTGCCATGACCCTCTGGCAGGCGTTCAGAATGCCCGCCGGTCGCTTTCGCAGCGACGGCGCCCACACCGGCGCCCCGTAGAGGGCCATGGACCGAACGATCCCCGCGTAGAGCCTCCGGCAGGAGGCGTCTGGACCCCCAAGATTGGGCAGGAGCCGCTTGAGAGCGGCCCCAGTCCGGTTGAGTTTGGGAGCCAGACGTCGGAAATGCTCCTCGAAATTCCATCGGCTGTCGAGGATGAGTCCCAGGTACCTCATCGATGTCCCGACGCCGATGCGAACTCCTCCTACCGTTAGTTGGGAACCCGACGGTGGCGCGTTCCGACGGCCGCGATCGTGAAAACACATGGCCTCGGATTTGCGCAGCGCCACCTCGAGTCCCAACTCCTGGATCCTACCAACGACTATCGCAACCCCGCGTGTCGCTAAAGCGGCCGCCGCCCGGTACGACTCTCCCTGCGCTAGAACCAGCGTGTCGTCTGCGTAGCAGACCACGCTGACCCCGTCAGGGAGGTCGCCCCGCAGCACGTAATCGTACCCGATGTTCCACAAGGGTGGCCCTAGTACCGACCCCTGCGGAACACCGCACGACATCTCCCGACGTTTCCAGTCTCCCTGGTGACCGGGGTAGACAATATACCTGTCCGACAGGTAGGCCTCGACTACTCGACAGAGGTATTCGGGCACCCGGTGGTACCGGAGTGCCCTCCGGATCGTACTCCAGGGCAGGGAATTGAAAGCGTTGGCAATGTCCAAGGACACTGCCACGACACACCTACCCTGGGACACCGCATCCCCCGTCGTGAGGGCTCGCACGCGCATGATGGCGTCCACCGTCGAGCGCATCCTGCGAAAGCCGAACTGTCCGTCCGAAAGGTCCGGCCCCACCCGTGAAAGGCGCGCGACGAGGCGGCTCGCAATCACTCTTTCAAAGAGCTTGCCCACCTCGTCGAGCAGCACAATGGGCCGGTACGCGGACGGAGAGTCCGCAGGGCGCCCTGGCTTCGCGATGAGGACCAGTTTCCCCGTCTTCCAGCGAAGTGGGAACTGGCCCCTCTCCAAGCATGCGCTGAAGAGCCCTCTCAGTCGAGGCCCGAGAGCCTCCATGGCCAGGACCCAGGCTTTCCCAGGCAAGCCATCGGGTCCTGGGGCGGCGTTCTTGGCACTCAGCCTTTGCACCGCCACTCTCATCTCTGCCTCGGTCACCTCTGGAGCATTATCGTCGTCGTCGCTATTGCGGTCCGCGTCAGACACCGCTGGCGGAGGCGGAGCCATGGGCGGGGGGGAGTGTTCCCCTCGCGCAGGGAACAGAGCGCTCACCACACCCTCCACGAGTTGGGGCCGGAGACTCTGGGTCAGCGGGGGAGCCCAGGGGCGCAGTTTCTCCCGTACCAATTTGTACGGGCGCCCCCACGGGTCCGCGTTCAGAGACCCCAGCCACACGTCGCGGGCCTCGAGTTTGGCCCGCTTAATCTCCGCTCGGAGGGTGTGTTTTGCCTCTCTGTAACCTTCGTACAGCTCCGCCTCTCTGGCCTCCGCATCCGGCGCGCGGATGCGGCGCCTGCAGTATCTGGCGTACCGGCGTCGCGCGTGATTGCACGTGTTGCGCAGTGCAGCGATTTCCGGCGACCACCAGTACACCTGGCGCTTAGCACGTCCTGGACGGACTCGGGGCATTGCCGCATCGCAAATTTGCGACATGGCCTCCCGGAACCACTCCGCCTCGACGTCGATGTCGACAGGCCTGTCCGGTGCTTGCACCCAGGCCTGTACCGTCGCGGCTTCCAGGAGGAGCTCCCGGTCCATCTGCTTAAGCGCCCACCGCGGACCGCAAGGGCTCTGTCGGACCGGCGCGGCCGAGGTTTCGGCGGAGACGTCCAACCGGATATACCGGTGGTCGGAGTACGTCTCCACCTCCTCCATAACGCGCCAGTCAACGACACGCGGCGACAGAGCGGGGCTGGCGAACGAAAGGTCCACCACTGATTCACCCCGCCTCCGCACCAACGTGGGGACAGAACCCCGGTTCAGGACGACCAGGCCCAGCTCCAAGGCCCAGTCCTCCACCAACCGACCCCGTGTGTTCGTGCGCCGGGAACCCCAAGCCGTATTCCAGGCGTTGAAGTCCCCGCAAACGACCACGGGGAGGGTACCAAACCCAGCGACGACGGCACTTAGCTCCATAAGGGAGACATGGAGTTCGTCGGGAGTTCTGGTCGGGGACAGGTAGACGCCTACCACTGCAATGTCCCCGACCCGTGCTGCCACGCAACCCCGTCCCCTCGCAACAGCCTCGAGGGGCGGGGTACCGGCGGCGGCCGACGAAATTAGCGTCACCGAGCCGTCCAGGTCCTGAACCCAGCGGGGATGGACGTAGTACGGCTCGGAGACGATGGCGACATTGATCGACCACTGCGCCATGCTCTGGAGCAACAGATCCTGAGCGGGAGCGCAGTGGTTGATGTTCGCCTGGAGGAGACGTAATGGTGTCGTTATTGACATTCCATTACAGTCTCCTCCTGAGCCCCCTGTGAGGGCACTGCCGCGGCGGGAGCGGCGGCGACAGCGGCGGCAGCCAAGGCGGTGGCTGCAGCGGTGAGGACGTCAGGGTGGATGGGCCTGACCTTGCCCTTGGCCTTAGCGGGGGGGTCGCAGGACCTGCCCCCAGCCCGGTGGTCGGCCGGCTTGCCTGCAGCCGCACATGCGTAGCAGTGCGGCTTTGCACGGCATTCGACGGCCTTGTGACCAGGCTGTCCGCACTGGTGGCAGCGATCACTTCGATCCACCTCCGCGGCGCAGTGGGCCCCCACGTGGTGCCCCACGTGGCAGCGGTAGCACCGCAGAGGTTTGGGTTCCAGCATCTTGACTTGGGCCGAAACCCAACCCACCAATAGCCTTCGACCCTCGGTCGTGATGGCCTTGGCCGCCGACACGGGGCAGCTCACCGTAACGGCTCGCATGCCCGTGCTGTCAGCGCGGATGGTGCCCGCCCGGACCTGATCGGTCGTGCACCCACCCGCCCTGACGATGGCGGCCACCACTTCCTCCACCCTAACGGAGTCGTCCAGACCCATAATGCGCATGTCAATGCACTTGGTGGGCCTGGACACTCGGGCCTCCTCGACGTCTAAGGACGCCCTAATCCTTTCGGCCAGGGCGTCAGCGGCTTGTCCGCTGTTCGCACCTGGGACCTCCAGGATACGGGCTCCGGTTGCGGTGCGCCTCATACGGAAGCCCCCTGAGGCTCCGTATTCGTCGAGGTGGCCCACCACCGCCTCTTTCGCCTTTGCCATGACCATGTCATAGTTCACGCCCCTCTTTTCCGCAGCTGGCTGTAGTGTGATCACTACAGCTGCGGAAGTTGGGGCGCGAAGTCTGGCGGCCATGGCCCGCTTTTTTCGCTCCTGTCGCCGCTTGCGCTTTTTGGCCGCCCTTGCCGCCTTGCTCGCCTTCTTTTTAGCGCCGACGACCGTCCACTCGGCGCTAGCCGAGGGGTCTTCGGGCAGAGGAGGCGGCAGGCGCGACCTTGTCGCCGCCGCGGCGGGAGTCCCCGCCGGCTTAGTGGCACCCGCCACCCTGCCCTTCGGGGGAGGGGCAGGCTTCCCTTGCCGCTGTTGCTGCCTGGCCGCCGGGGCCGGCCTCGCAGGCTCCGGCGCCGCAACCACGCGCCTGGCTTGCCCCGACAGACCTGCCTTCGGTGCTGTAGACGTGGCCGCGGCGACGGCGGCATACGATGCCGTCCTTTTCTGGCCGGAGGCCGCGAGAGGGGGGCGCAGGACAATGCCCTCCAGGACGGAGAGCTGGCGCTGAATGTGCCCCTGGAACTGCTGCTGCTGCTGCTGCTGCTCCCTGAAGGCAGCCAGCTCTTGCCGCAGCAGAGACACAACCTCGCCTTCCGCCTGGGGCGAGGGCCGGGATCGGCCCCGCTCCTGTCTGCTCCCCTCCTCGGGACGAGAGCCCTGGAGAGCGGCCACAGCCTCCTCGAGCCGGCCAAACCTCCCGCTGAGGGTGCGCTCGTAGGGCTCAAAAACGATCCCCAGCGCCTCCTCAATCGAGGTGTTGGCCAGCTCAATAGACCGCTTTTTGGCCACCCTCTCCCTCTTGTTGGCCACGCTCGTTATTGCGGCTGCCACAACCTCCCGAAACTTAGCCAGCGCCTCCACCATCCCTTCAGGCAAGTCCTGAGGGATCTTCGGCACTAAGGCGCTGGCCTGGCGTCCCTCGCTGGCAATCTCAGCGGGAAGCCCTCTTCCTATGCCCGTTTTTCGGGCTGCGCCCCGCCCCGAGGACGAGATTTTCCGGGCAGGTCCCGTCTCGTCGTCGGACACGGAGCGCATGAACGCCCTCCTCTTGTTGGACGTGGACGGATCCACCTCCATCAAATGGAGGGGCTCCCGCACCTCCTCCACCTCCTTCCCGTCTGAGTTGAGTGAAGACACGGCATCTGAGTCCGATGCCGCGTCTTCACTCACCTCCCTGAGGCCAAACCTACGGCCGGCCTCCATTGGCATCGCGGACGTGCTGGGAACTGGTCCCAGGGACTCCGCGCTGCCGAAGTGTGAGCCACCCTGGCTCTGTGCGTCCACGGAGGACGGAACAGGGTCCGAAGACCCGAGGCGATGGTTGCCCCCCCCAGAATACGAGGGGCAGCCCGAGCTCTGCTCGGGGAGGGATTCTCCTGCAAGCAGGTACCCTCCTGGGGTAGTTATTTTTTTGCCATTCGCGCTCATGGTGTGCTGATCACAGCTTTGCCTTTTTTGAATGGGGTGGGGTCCCCATTACACGTTCGCCATCCTGGTCATGTCTGCTGAACAGACACGTACCGGAGGCAAACCCTATCTCCCCGACATCACTATCCAGAAGGCGCCAACAGCTGTTGTGCCAGCGCTTCTGGACAGCGCACCCTCCGGGCGGTCCGACTGGACTCCGCCGTATGTTCCTCTTGGTCTGGTCTCTCGCTTGAGGCCTTCCGGCATGAGTAGCTCTACCGGCATAGCCCTCAAGGTCACTGAGACACGCAAGCCCCACCACGACGACAACGTGGGAACACAGTTGGTGGGGAGACTATGTAGACGTAAGAGACAATGCTAATAGAACTTGAAGTAATCCGCGTAATCCAGCGAATGTCGTCCCCAAATAGAGTCAATATTGCTTTAGTGCCACAGCTTGACACGAATTTGAACATGACCGCGGTGCATATTCTAATGAAATTACTTTAATATACCCAGACTTAAATATGAATGAAAGTAAAATATTGTATAAACCTATATTTACTATGCTTATACCAATGAAAAGATTGATGAGAATCCTTTCACTAAAAGGATCTACATCGAATTGTTACGCTTATAGGACAAAAGCTGAAACATAACAAAACTCACATCAGTTCAAGGTCAAGCCATTCAACTCTAAACCTAAAGCTTAGCCCATTGAGGTCTGCAGTTCAATGCCCGAAAAACTGAATACTATAATTCCGCTGACTCATTCATTCATACAACAAAATCTGCGGGAAATTCTCTTCATGCTCCATATAAAAATGTATATTCTTAGCTCTCATAAACATTGTTTTACTACGTTCTTCATTAAATAAAGCATCTCCAAACTGGTTTTGGTCTGGCTTGCGTAAGGAACGTTATCCTTTGTCCCCATTTGGATCAATATTCACCCGGGACTAGGCCACGATTACGTTCAGGGTCACTTTTGTTTTGCATCCATCTCTTTCTTTCTCATTCCTCCATCCTTCTTCCTCTTGAATTCAGTCCTGTCATCCGGGAAACCTCTTCCTGCTTTAGTGTTATTCCTTTGCAACTTGGCATTACGAATTGTTTACAAAGTGCGCAGTTCTCTGTTAAATAATATTGCAATTGCGATGTTTACTCCTCAACCGTCAATATTTTACGGAAACTTTGTTACAATGGAAACTTTGTTACAAACCTACTAAGAATTTTAGACTCCATGTTTTGTATAACTTGTTATTCTCGAAAGAAGGTCATTTTAAAAGTCACTAGTCATGCCTAGCCTTTGGATTATATAGGAAGATAAGGATGTCCCTGGTACTGCAGCTACAAAAAAAGTTTATCTAAAATTTAACCTCAAGAGATAGCAAAACGACAAATCCAATCCGATTAGCAAGCTAAGATTTAGTTCATGTAATGTCAATCCATGATATATTTTTAGCACTATAAAGAAGAATAACTGATAATCTACTACCTTCAGGACGACGTTATACGTTTATTTTAAAGTAAATATTATAAAGGTCTCTTTAAAATGTGGCCAATATTAATGTGTCATGAAATTATAATCAGCCTCCTCAAAATAATAAAACAACCTTTCTAAGAAAGGTTCTATTGTTTAATGACAAAATAGTATAAACATAATATATTTAATGTTAACCCCTCGAGCGCCGATTGTAGGCAATATTTTAAAGAAAAAGAAAATATTTTAAATGAATCAAAATCCTTCAGTTACTCTTATGATTTCGTTTGTATTCAGAGACGCTTTATCGTTTAGTCAATTCAATTAGTGTAATAAGGAATTAAAAACTTATCGTGTTAGTTTATTAGGCTCTTTATTTGAGTTTGAAACTGGGTTTTTTCGAAGTCATCATACGTGTTTACTTGGTCTTTAATTTTATTTGCCTTTGTATGTTTGCCCTGCATCTCATTCTATTCTACCTTAACAACATAAAATAAAATGTCATGTTCGTTTTGTTTATGCATGTGTTCATGTCCAGCGACCACATTACATTAATTCCAGCATTATCTAAAAGCTTTATGACATAAAATCTGGAATCTGTCCAAATGTGGGACTAATCGGACCACATCGTGAAATTTGGGATGAGACGTCTCTGTGGATTTTACGGTCGGTATAGTACGTTTTAACATCGTTTCGATACACGGAATTAAAACAGGCAGCTCTAAAATACAGTTTTAACAGTAAAGATCTGCAGAATTATTTATAGCAGGAAATGTGTAAGCAATACGCTGTTACAATAAAAATAGTGGACAATATATCACTCGTATGTGTGCCACGTTTGTTTTTATTTGAAGCGTGAAAATAAATAAAATGGAAAACGGTATTTAGTTCGAACATGATACATGTTTGTTTTATTACAGAGTAAAAAAAATCTTCTCATGCGAATGACATAGATACGATTCATTGAACACATTTAGAAATCTCAATGTTCTAGATTTCTGACAAGATAATTTGTTTGAATTTCACTTAAACTACAAGTTATTCAATGTAAAAGAAATAAATATGCAGAGATGATACTAAAGATCTTTGCGCAGAAATGCGACAAGATATTATAACTTTGCTAGACCAAAAAAATCTTCATGATACAGGTGCGAAAAGATATTTACTGTGGCTCCGTTTTATTTAACCAAAGTAACAAAGTCCAAAGGATCAAATATAAATAGAACTAGGTCAAAACAATATTTGCCTCGATATTTTACTATATTGATCGACAACAAAGTACGTACGCTGTAAGCATTGCTTCTAGATTTTAATAAATTGATATACCTACTTAGATAACATTGTACTGTAGCCCGATTCACGTAATCGAAACCGTAACGATATCGTAGCGATTTAGTCGTTTAGACCATTTCCGTATTCACATCCATCAATCGAATTTGAACAACACCGATTTTAAAGTCGTTTGGTAGAAGAGTTGATTTAAAAAAAATTGTATTTCATTATCCTGGTAGAATACTTATTAATGTAACTGGAAATAAGTAGTCGGTAGATCGATCGTTTAGTTTCGAGCCAGTTAAGTTGTCATTCTATCCAATCCCGATTAAGGAACACGTGAATACCGGTTTTGGATAGGACTTCGATCGAACGACTATAAAATTTCAACGATGTTTGGCTTGTTTGATTTTACGTGAATCAGGCTACAGTTCGTGACACAAAGTCTAACCTGGCCAAATATCGACCAAGCATTTTGCTAGTCTACAATCAAGATAACGTTAAAATAAACGAGAGCTAGTTTATACCTATGTATGTAAAAGATCATTTTGTCCTTCTCATAAACCCACTTACTTACTTAAGTAACATTATTTATTTTCGGCGTATTGTTAATTTGTATGTTAGGTATATTTGCATTAAAGTATTCGGTCACACTTTCCACGAGAGGTCAAAGTTCAGTATTCGCCTAATAACGTAAAAAAAGTATTTTGCATTTCAATCTATATTTACATAATGCACCTATGTAGTTTTCACACTAAAGCAATGATAACATCTTATTTTGCAAAAAATATCGATATCAACATCTATGAATAGATTCTTCACTAACATCAACTACTACCAACTACTATTAACTATTTTGTTATAATGTTTAAAGTTAACAGTCATAACTCCACTTTCTTCTTTATAATAATAACATACTCAACAAAGATGGTCAAATGCTTCGTCTTCAGCAACACATTGTCTCCAGTGTTAATATTTGTGTCAAGTTAACATTCCTACATAGTTGTCTTTAACAAAGTTACCCTGACTCATTTGAGAGGCTTTCGCTACGTTCTTCTTCGTACATAACTTTACTTTTTTCCTTGCCGCTACAATGAATATGTTCAAATCCTTCTTTATCATCAACTGCATTGTCTTCTGTTTGTCAAGATAACAGTCCAGTGTGATTCCCAGTGAAAGGCTGGCATCCGTCCATCTGGCGCCAACACTCGCTCGGGTGATTTTCCGCTTTCCCAAATTGGTTGAACGATTAATTTATAGATCGAACAGACAGTATTTTATACTCGACATTGTTTTTGTGATTTCGTTGCATGTTGTATGAGCGACATTTTTAAAATAATATTAACTAAACTAAATTGTGTGCAATTGGTTTTTAACAAGAACTGTATTCAATTAATACGATCACACCATTAGAATATTACCCATGTAGATATATTGTTTGCAGTTACTTTTCCATAACTTCTACAAGATGATTCAAACATTTTCAGTTTAATGACCCATCATAATTACTTCGATATAAATTAAAGCTTGTCAGAACGATATTTAGTTTAGCACTTGCATGACAAATTGAGTTACTCACACTTTTATAGCCAGCTTAACATGATTTACAACAAAAAAATATTCCCATAATAACCGTGTGCATTACGTTATTGTAGACATTAATAGCATCATTTCAAAAATTTAAGATGAAGACAAGCATTGAAGACTGTGATAAGGATGCCAAACGACAACAATGTAAGCATTCATGAGTAGCTCCGTTATCCAAACTCTTCAAGTAAATCGTCAGCTTCAATATTGATACAACAATTAACAAGAACACAGGAAAGTAAATCACGGATAAAGACGACACGGTCTATTGTCATTGCAATTGTAAAGTCATTCCACCTCACAATAGCACACTCATGATATGGTCTGCCCGCTAATATTAGCCAAACAAACAAATCTTATACGAAATCGAATAACGTGTTTTAGTAGCTAAGAGGATAGATTTGCAAACCCTTATCCTTCGAAAATACCAACAAATAATATTTTAATAAGGCAATAATGAAACTGAATTACGTATAGTACGCAATAGAAATAATTCACAACAAAACCGTCAATCAATTTGAACATGTTGCACAATTATTTAAGAAAAAGTGTTGTAAACGATACAATAGCATACATTAACCTATCATAACAAGATACGAGTAGTAGGCAGGTGGGTATTAGTTAATAAAGTCAACAATAAACAATCCAAGGCAAATCATAAAATTTTCAACACTTAAAATCCTGAACAGAAGCCAACCTATTGTTTTTAACCTTGATAAATGCCAATAATATTAACATTAATACCTGCCAAGCCATTAAAAAACGGCTTTAATAAACAGCAACATGGGCGAAAATAAATGGAAATTATTCAAGCATTTGAGGTAGGTCTTAAATATAATTGAAGTATCGTTTGTCTAAGAATAACCACAAACCGCTTTTGAAAATGCTCGAAACTGTAATTGAATGCCAATAATATCGGACTAAGTACTAATTGTTAGCCTGCTAAGTATAATGCAACAGTGGCACCACGTTCTGTTGTGTAAACAAAATGAAGTAACACGACGCCTAAAGTCGGCGGTCATTCACGTTCGGAGCCCACGTGTCGGCTCATTACGTTGATGTAACATGGCGTTCGTTCCGCGTAAACAGTGGCGTTAAATTTCACTAGTTTTCTGTTATGCATTCTTTAGGTTACTACGCCACACGTCACCCGATATCATGGAGTATAAACAAAAAGGGTCCCAGGCGGATACCTTGCGGTACTACCGTGCTGATACCGTTAACATTTTATACGGCAAGCTATGATCGCAACATTATTGGCTCTTCTTAGAATGAACTGGATATGATGTCGAACTTGTGGTCTTCGAGACACGAGGAGCGAGGCATCAGTGTATGAATCATGTTAAGCCAGTGGAAAATTTAATATAGGTCACTTCACAATCGTCGTTGCGCACAATGATATTTTGAAAGATGAGACAAAATGCATTTTATTTTGTAAATCTTTCGAGGAAAAATTATGTTTTAAAACTGAATTAGAGCAGTACTGACAGACGAACTAATTCTTTATAACGCTCAAGGTCGACAGTTTGTGACAAACAGAACGAGTGTGTAACAAATCAGATCACGTGACGCACCCTGAGAAAATATGGAAGACACGCGACCGATCGTTGAAGTCGAAGAATCCACGTTTAAACACGTGTGAATGAACACAACCCCATTGTCACAGAACGCGATACCCACAGTCACTCCTTGTCGAATACTCGTAGTAAACAGAATCGTAAATCTCAGATAACTGTACACGTTTCAGCGCACGCGCATATTACAAGTTATCGACCATTGCATTGGCATTACGCATTGAAAATTTTCATGTTTGCGGTTTATTGGTTAGGAACGTGATTGGAAAATTATTTATCATAGCGTACTTCTGCTAGGTTTGTAGGTATTGCCTTGGTTAGGTTAGTCATGCAGTGCTCAACAATGGTTTTGAGTTGGGTTTCATATTTTATCGACGATGTCTATTTTCCCATTGGCGTTTTTGAAACGGTGATGGTGACATTTTTCAGTGATCATTAATTGGCTTTTATGATGGTTGCTTCTGGATAACCCGTGAAATCCATTCTTTAATCATTTTTTTCAGTGTTGGGCTACCCGAGCGCTTTTATCTTAATAAGGATAACAAGAACGCAATTAATAAGTAATGCAGTCTAGGCCAATAATTTTCAAGACAGATGTTACAGATTACTTGATCAAAGATTAGTTTCTTGTTATGAATACAGTCAGATTGGTCATTTATTTCGCAGTCTAGGAATTTGATGCCAAAATTCTGTCGTCGAAAATATAATAAAATCGTAATGAGCACTTATACTCACAGGGAAGTTTTCGCACCAAGACCTTGGCACATTTAAACAAATTGTAACACCGGTCTGGGTAGATGAGTAACCACAAAGTAAGGAGTACTAGAGAGCTCAAGGTTTAACTATTTTAGCTTTGCAGCCTGAGTAAATCAGTATTCTGTTAGAAGTACTAACAATGTTAATAGTTGTTAAACTAGTGTTAACGTTTGAGGAAGTTTAGGAAACTTCTAAACTGCCTACCTGAATATACATTAAAACTAAACATATGCATATTATGTAATTCGCGTCTCATCTGCCATAATTTTGTATCAAAAGATTACTAATGTGATCCCACATCCATCATAAGACTTCACCGTTAAGGTGGTTTTGGCTGCTGTAACATTAGAAGTGGACGCTTGAAATCACAAGGGCTGTATCCATCTGCGTATTATTAGCATAATGATGATCATCAATCCAGCTGAGCATGACGGATACCATGGCTCAAAGTTTATTTATATCTGAAATGATGCACATAACATAATTCAGCTTCAAATCCCCGCAACACATTATTCCGTATACTTATATTCTCAAAAAACTTCCCTCGATGTCCAAAATACATCGTGCGAAATGGTGTTAATGAGACATGTCCAAAATTATCCTCGTGAACAAACAGACGTCATCCGTGTTTGTTCGTGTACACGTAAATTGATGGCAAATATGTGAATAAGGATGATAAGATGTTAGCCGAGCTGTTTTATGAAGAAGAGATTGATTCAGTAGAGGGTATTAATATAATAGGCAAATAAGATTTTTAGAAAGAGTATTCAATGAGATAATTGTCGTTGAATTCGTTTAAACCGCTTCTGGTATTAGATCAAATTAGTCTATCCAATTAAGTACGTATCCAATCGAAACCGTAATAAAGTGGTCGTGTCTTGACTTTAAAATTGAATTGGAATCTTCAGACGTGTCTGAGTCATCACCTGCCACATGAAAATGTAAGCTAGCGTAACCAGCTAGAGCTAATGTAACTAACTAGAGGTAGTTCTCAATCTTTTTATGACCTGGGACCACTTTGGATTCTTTATTGTTAGCAGGGACCAGAAGTAAAGAAAAAGATTGAACTATACTTTACAAAAGAATTTTATAATAAATACAAGACTCGTAGCAGTGTATTCTTTAAAATCAAAAGTAACGAGCATAACAGAAAATACAATATTCTTGATAGTAACTTAAAAAAAATCAGTTCGCATTGACTTTTCTTTTCAATGGGAAAATTAGTACAGTAAAATTTTCAAACTTTCGTTATGGGGGGACTATATTATAGCTCGAGCGACCAGTGCGTGGTCCGTGGTCCACAATTTAGGAACACTTCTTTGGTCTAGTTCCTAGACTAAAGAAAGAAAGAAAGTAAGTCTCAAGACAAAGTTGAATATATTCGAAACCCTTCAAAATCTTTAAGAGAGAGAAGTTGGTGCCGTTTCGAAGTTAATCCAATTTAGGGTAACTTCCGACTCTACTGTCAATGTTCTTTTATTTACTTCAGTTACTTAAGTCCATAGTCCGCCTTCAAACTAGACAACTTTGGTTGAGTTTTCTTTAGTTATCCTTCGGACTATTATCTTCTTTATAAAATTGTTGTTATTTTTATTTTTTATACTATGTGCTATGTTCGTCGCAAAAAAACTCTTCTTTCTTCTTTAATTCTTTATTGTACACCATGATAAATAACAAATAAGTGGATATCAGAGTTCATGTATAAATACATATATGAATACATACTTATATAATATATACACAAATACATATAATATATACCTACTATGTCATTGTGAAAGGAGATGCTCTTTAAGTTTCCTCTTGAAGATATCTAGAGAAGGGCTGTCACGTAAGGAGTGCGGAAGAGAGTTCCATAGACGCACTGCAGTGACAGAGAAATAGCCATCATAACGTCTGGAAGTGTGAAATGGAGTACGAAGAAGAAGAGAATTGGCAGTGCGACAGGTTTTACCCTTTGGGACGAAGTATTCAAAGCGTTCACGGAGGTATTGAGGAGAATTAGCTCTTTTTCTTTTTCTAATTATTGTTAATCTTGCACTTGGCCACTATCTGTAATTCAATAACATAGCCCTTTTTGGTGGTAAATCAACAGAAAACTTCTCCCGTTCTGTATGGAGCCAGAGGGAGTGTCAGACTTTTACTGACTTTAGTCAGTCCCATCATTTTTTCTTCCCTTCAGTTGCCCGTAGCGTTCAAGGGCCTCGGTTTTCGGACAATCTTGCAGCCTGGGCAAGCATCGCGAATAATAGAGCCCTCATGTATCTATTTACATTTTACACCTTTGGAATGGTTAAGCTGTTAACTATGCATATTATTTCGTAAATTCTATATCTTTTCGAATGATAAGCAAAGCAATCAAATTTAGTCGTGTCGCGTTAGTGGAGCACCTTACTCCGTTTATAATCACATAGTCAATAGTTTCCTAGTAAGGAGTCATTATAAATCGCTTAACGATCAATTGAGAACTAGTACCTGCGGCCTGACTATATTTATATAGTATCCACTGTCCATTGCTGACATACATGTACATATTTTGATTATTTTTGCTAACAACATCACGTTCTTTCGTTGGAATGTTATTATCATTGTCAGCATTATCGGACCTATCAATCCAAGTAGGTTTTATGTTGATGAATACTGTCAAATAGAAATGTAGAACATTTTAGGTGTCTTCTATCAATAACATCAAAAGCAGCGTATTGAATATCTAGTGTTTATCCATTTTGTTGTCTCCAAGATTACCTAGTTAGACAGTTTATATATCATGATCTATAAATACCTGGATGAGGATTCTATAACAAACAAAATAATAATACGTTGTTTTTATCTCAAACAATTCCTAAATTCTGAGTCACAAGAATTAGATTACCGAAACGAATTCATAACAATGCAATCACAAGCTTGATAAATAAGAACATGACGCTTTCATAGGAATATCTCATTGCCATCAACATCGCTATTAGTTACACCAGAAACGATCTTGAGATACACGACCGTGCGCAAGTTCATTCTATTTTTATCATTGGCCACTGTAAATCTGAGATAAGATAATGCATATCATTAAGATTAATATTCATGTCAGGTGAAATGCACCTAAAGTCTTGATAAAACACTTCGACGAAATTATCAAAAACTTAGAGATACCATTGTTACTGGTTTAAGGGGATACTTCAGGGCATCAATTATTCAAATTCATTCGATTCAGTGAAAGAAAGGAAGATGAAGGCCTCAAATAGACAGAATAGAAAACGAAGTTCGCAACGAGGGTACAAATGCTGGAGTCGCTCCGGAACGTCAATTTCAAGGCGTTCGTAGTACAAGTCCCGAACAGTATTTTGTCCCTTATGTTGAAGGAAGACTTTTGGCCGCAGGGCGTCGTGTTCCGTCGCTTCCGCGGGCAGATGCCACAGAACGTCAGAACAGCACACAGTGAATTAGTGCCGTGGAAGTGTTACTAACGTAGTCATAAGTCTTATTTACTAGCAATAAACTGTATTTACTTTATATTTATGTTAGTCTGTAAAATAAATGATTTATTATTATTATTATTATAATTAAATAACCTGGATGAAAAATGTCCAGAAGGATATAAGAATATTAGGACTATACGGACAACACGTTCGAGAAAGACATAAATGGCGTCGCATGATTGGGGAAGCCGACCCCGCATAATGAGATAATTGTGAAGCAGGAGAAGAAGAAGAAGAGTTGTTTCAGTAAATGCAAATTTATTTTAATCTGTCCTAAATACCAAAGCAAATTTGATACAACGTGTTCGTTATAACTATGTTTTTACTGGATTAAACTTTCTTCTTTTAAAAGCTTAGCTATCCTTTACTATTTTTAGTGAAATAAGTAATGCATCAAAACGTGTTACCGTGGAAACAGTGCCAAGTATCTGAGTATTGAAATGCATCAGCGCTTACCTAGACTCAAGTGCCTACGGTTAGTAAACACTACTTTAATGTTCCAACATATTAACTTTATTCACCGGAATGTAACTCAGAAGTATAGAGACAGACAAGTCAATATTCTGAAATAATTACCTATAACAGTTTATCCTTCTAAAGGTTTTGATACGATGAAGTTATACTCTAATATGTCCAAAGACGAACTCCGAAGAAAGAGTTCTGGAGAAATAGAGAGGATTAATACGATTAACCTTTCAATCGTGGAAATTACAGACACAATAGAAAGACAATAGGTGCGCGAACGCGTTTGATTGGGGTTTAATAAATTAAAAACAAGAGAAAAGATTTTCGTGATTGTACGCTATTATATGCATTATCTGTAATAGTATATTCATATGACAATGAATATAAGCACCAACGCCCATTATAGATCAACATGTTGATCAACACTGCACCACCGATGTTCATTTTCAACAAAAAGTAATACACGCTAATATAAACCCTCATTACCCGATTCTATGAACGTCATTTGCTGGAGAGTAGCCAAATAAAATTTAATAGCAAATCGTACGAAACTATTCTAAATGAAATATAGGGAGATAACAGCTGCTTTCCGATAGCGTAGCTATAATAAAATCAACGCAAATGTGCGGAATCGCCAATGAGTGCAATATAGTTTAGATTGTATGTGATTTATGAAATATTCCAATACGATTTAGATTTTAGTACATACGAGAAATTTTGGTTTGAAATGATGATAAAAAAATGTATTCTCTTATTAAGAATGTTTTGACCCTGGCAGGCCCCGATCAAAGTTAGACATCAATACATTATAGAGATAGCTAGATACTTGGATAGTGTTGCATCGATAAGAGCCATTTATGTTCACGTGAGAAGTCATTAAATGACTTCTCCCGCTCTTGGGCGGAGCGGAAGGACGTATCAGACTTTTACTGACTAAAACCCCTATTACTTCTTTGCCTTCATTCCACGGCCCCGGGGTTTTATTTCACACAACTCAAGACCCCAGGGGGGCACTGTACTACCTTCTTTCCTAGTATCACTCAATGGGCGAATAGAGTCCCCATTCTGAGCGTTCGTATTCCCATAGTCCCGCAGGCCATCTAACGAGTAGTACATACCTTGCAAGCCTCTCCCTCTCTACCAATAGTCTTTAGGAATACCTTACATACTTGACAGCTAGTTATATCTTGACCCAAAAATTCAGACCTTATTTATTTTTAAATTACAATCGCTACTTTATCTAGCAATTTTCTTCCTACACTAATTGGTAAGTCCGGTATATAGCCGTTCGAAGTAGCAATGTAAGTAGGCATTGACCGATCACATCTCATACGAAGCCCAAAGCTAATCGCGTAGGATTAACTTGTGTTACAGACTATACCCACTTCCGTAAGTCTATGGGTATAATATATTACATGGTAAAGGTATTAGATTAGTAAGTATGATAATTCGTCTTTCAGTCGAATGATAATAATATAATGATTGACTTGGAAATTGAGTGAGTGACTGTAAACTTGTTCGTTATGCTTTGACTGTAGAATTTGTAGATAGCCAAAAATCAAAAGATGGTATGAGAATGATTGATAAACGTTTTCATAATTTGGATTTTACAAACGACTTAGTAGTGCCACTGCCTCTGTATAGTTGATACATTAGGAAAACAAAACCGATCTAAAGAAAGATTTCTTCTTTGTCTCTTTGCAAACTTTAACTTTTTGTTTTTTGTTTCTGTGTGTGCGTAACTCTTCTATCTGTTTACTGTTATTAAGTTTCGAGTTTTAATAAAATGCATTATTTCTGTGATTGACGCAAGAAACGTTCTGCTTATGCAGCTATATTATACGCGATAATACAGAATTACATTTAGGATATTCACAGATTGATGATAATGCTGCATATAATCTAACAGATAAAGATAAGTGATTACCCTGTGCGATAAAACTTCCCATTATGTACTTATTGTACTTGTTTTTTTTTACAATAAAGAATATATGGATTTATGAGATGACAAGACTTTCCAATTAGAACTAGCACAGGCAAATAATCTGACATATTCCACTTTTACTATCTTTTTGGAATCACTTTCTGCAAACAATGTGATCAAATAAGCCTATTTGAATTGTCCACTTAGAAGATTTTTGTCATTTCAGATTAAAATAGATTTTTTCTTTTTAACCTGAACGGTAAAAATATAGAGTCGATAACCAACGATTGTTTCTACAAAACTAAAGAGTCGATTCTTCAAAATAATTGTTAAAAATTATAGACCAATTAAAGCAAGTACCTTTAGGAAAATAATTGTATTTAAACAACATACTTACATTGGTATTAAAATGAAAGGACGCTGAATGCAGTTATATATTCACAATAATTACCTGAAACAAAAAATATAATTATTTAATTATAATTATTGATGACTTAAAAGTAAATGATGACCTATATTGGTAGGAACTATGACTCCGCACCCAGGTCGGGCGCAGCAAAGACAATCTCCACAGGTTCTCGGATGGTTCCGATCTTCAGTGCGTTTGTGCGGCGTTTCTCCGCAGACCATGTCCCACCTTCCGTCCTGCATCACGTGCCCTGGATACCGACTACGTAAATATTTTGTATGGAAAATTTTGGTTCCGTAAGTGACCGCTAGAGGCGCTGTAAAATTTGCCATACAAAATATTTACGTAGTCGGTATCGAGTATCGACAAATACTATTGCTTTAAACTCATGGTAGAGGTACTGTTGCCTGCTCACGTAGGGACCTAATGACAGCATCACCCGACGGCATTGCCGTGGCCGAATTCTGGGCCAGGCAAGGAATTTAACTAGTTTTGCCATCGATACGATAAGAAGAAGAAGAAGATGAAAGAATACAAGAACTTTGATTTTTAGGGTTTCGTACTCAAAGGGTAAAAATGGGACCCTATTGCTAAGGTCTGTCTGTCACCAGGCTGTATCTCATGAACCGTTATAGCCAGACAGTTGAAATTTTCACAGATAATATATTTCTGATGCCGCTATAACAACAAATACTAAAAACAGAATAAAATAAATCTTTAAGTGGAATTCCCATACAACAAACGTGATTTTATTGCCGTTTTTTGTTACGCACAGTACGGAACCCTACGTGCGCGAAAACCCTCGCTCTTGGGTGGAGCGGGAGATAATGTCAGACTATTACTGACTAAAAAACCCACCCCGTTCCTTCAAACCTTCATACCGGGGCTCGAGTTCCCTTTCGGATAACCCTGGCCCCAGTAGGCTTCGACCTGGATGGGCCCCTGCTGTTGCTGACAACTCCTTGAGGCGTGCGGGAACAGTGCGCGCCGTGGACGACTTGGACTTGGTCTGGACAGTTACTGGACGGTCGGACAGCGAGCTACCCAATGCTCACTGTCAGCAAACCCGCGCCTACGGTGGCTGGAAATCGGGATCGGAATCCCGGCGGTGGCGAGAGCGCCGTTGCCTGCGCCTTAGCGAGCAGTACTGCTTTGTAGAAGTCGGCGACCGCCTGCCACACCTCCTCGCTTAGGACCATGGCCTCAACCAAGGCCTGGCGCGAGAGGTCTCCGCCGCGGATCGCCCCCACGAGGGCACGGTGATGCTCCGCCCAAGCAGGGCGCGAATCCGACTTGCACAAGTCCTTTTTTTGTGTTTTCATCACCGACTATACAAACATTCTCAACGCAAAATATTCCATTAACTGTATACAACGATGCATAATAGGTAAAATAAAACCTTAATCAACATGAATCGACAGCATTTGATTGCAAAATTTTATTATAACGATTGCATAAGGTAAAATCAAAAAATCAAAAATCAAAAATCAAAACATTTATTTCAAATAGACCATTTACAGGCACTTTTGAATAGTCAAATGTCGGTCAGTCCAAGAAAAGTGAAGCTAAATTGCACGTTCCAAAGAGTAGGTCTCTATGGAGAAGAACGTGCAAGAAACTCCATGGACACTCTTTTAAATCATATTATGTGTTACATATAATGCTTGGTTACATATTACTTGTTGCTTCTATCATGTGAGCACAATGTCGATAATGAAATAAAAAATGTAAAATAATTAAAAGATAGAAACTGAATTAAGCCACTGGCAGCTAAGAGATGACCAGTCCCATCTGACGGCACCCGTTCACGAGCATGACGCGTGCATCAGCCCCACTCAGCTCAACCATTTTGAAGGGAACTGAACGACCCAATAACACGTGCCACCAACAGCGAGACATTTGAGTGAGCATGACAAACTCTCAACTGCCATGCTCGTAATGTCAAAAAAGAAGTTGTAACCTAATAAAAATGCTCCATGGTGCTTCACATTCACAAACTTGGAAAAAGTGCTTCTACATTATACAATGCAATTGTGTCTTTCAAATTAAAAATAATAATATTAGTTTCCAACTAATCAACTAATTAGTACGCCCTAGTGGTAGTGGAGCTGGACCAGCATTGAGCCAAGCATTTTTATCTTGAATATAATCCTCCAACTTATAATATGCTTGCCTGCATAGTGTGCGTTTAATACAAGATTTAAATTTCGTTTCATTGAGTTCTAATATTTGGGGTGGTATTTTATTATAACATTTCAAACAGTACCCCATGAAAGAAGAGGCCACTTTAGCCAGTCTGAAACCTGGTTGAACTAATTGATCCCTATTTCTTGTAACATAATTATGTCTATCGCCTCTTTTGCTAAAAAGATGAAGATTTTTTCTAACATACATGATGTTTTCATAGATATATTGACAAGGTACCGTCATTATGTTAATATCTTTAAACAGTTCCCTTAAAGAATCGCACCGGCGGAGATTGTAAATAGCTCTGATGGCTCTTTTCTGTAATATAAAGATTGACTCGATGTCTGCAGCCCGTCCCCATAGTAAGATACCGTACGACATGACACTATGAAAATAACTAAAATAGACTAGTCTAGCGGTATCAACATCCGTAAATTGGCGGATTTTTCTAACAGCATATGCAGCCGAGCTAAGCCGTCCTGCAAGAGATGTTAAGTGAGGACCCCATTGTAGCCTAGAGTCAAGCGTAATCCCCAAGAAAACTGTTTTATCAACAAATTCTAGTTTCTCATTGTTCAATACTATGTCGCAATCACTACTTATGACATTTGGTAAGGAAAATCTTATGCATTTAGTTTTTTTCCCATTTAGAACTAGATTATTAGCAGTGAACCAGTTTTGGACCTGCAATAAAGCGTTATTTTCATCGTCAAGATTATTGACTAAAGACAAAAGTAAATTAACTAAAGACTTTTAATAGACAGACATAAGAATCTCAATTAATCCTTTTTATATTTTTTCCAACCGCAATCATGAATAAATGAATAATAATAGGGATTTTCCCATAAACATGCAACTTATAAACTTACAAGAACATTTAATAAGCTGAATGCAATTAATTACTAGAAAATTCTATCTGTATACAAAGACCATGCGTTTCTCAAGGAAATGAATGAATAAATGCAATAAAAATACTTCGTTAAATACATCTAGAAAGGACTGGAACAATTTGCCTGCTGCGGTCTTCCCGTCCAATTATAATTTAGGTGTCTTCAAGGCTAGATCCTAGTGCGCTTCACCATCAACGATTGTAGATATCACTGATTGTAGGTGGGATCGCAGTCAGGCATTAGTTTATATAAATTAAAACATAAAACCTACGGTCGGATTGTTTTACTTTGGTTATTGTGAAAACTGATATTAATTTGTTACGCAAACTTGACTTACTCTTTAAAGCTGTTTTACACAATAACTAAATATCTACCAATAAATACAATTATATATTTTACAATAACAAAGTTTATTTTCTTCTCACTTTTAACTTTTACGTTCATTTTTAAGTAAGAGTTGGTGTCACCTGCTATGCTGCTCATCCTGCACAAGCACCTGTACATTTCAGGATTTATACGAAGCCAATAACAGGGCTGTACAGGTAACCAAATACTGGTCAGAAAAAAATAGTTTGAGAACATTGACACGAAAAAAGAAGGAGTAAGAGTTGTAAGAGATGAACAATATTTCTTTTGACTTTAACAAAAATAAAATTATAAAGATGATTAACAAAATGAAGAGATTATTTAACAATCACTTCGTACTATTCACATACGTATAAAATACTTAACTTATTACAATTAACTTATTATAATAAGTTATGTGTTATTATTTAATTATTATAATAGTTCAATTATAATAACTTATGTATTTTAATTTATTAATACTTAACTTATTATTATTATGTACACCACCAAAACATAAAGGACCCTTAATTAAAACTAATAAAACATTTTAAAATATGGCATCGAAATACTCCTCCATATGACTATCTAGACTGGTGGCATTGCCACGCAGCATGATTGCCATACTGCTTATACTCTGCCAAGGATAAAATAAAGCTCGTATCTAATTTCCGTCTACTTTTAGCACCTAGACAATACCTACGTAGTCACGAGAATGACGTCGCAAACAAACCACCTCCTTAGTTCAAACTTGTCTTGGTAACAATCTCAACCATAATTAGGTCGAAACTGATAAAAATATTCCTCTCACATCAACACTGGAGACCTCATTTCATCGAATCATGCAATCTACGAATACTTGACTAACCAGTTCAACAGAACTCAAGAAATTAACACTGTTCAATTTTTAGAATTCACAATGCCTTCATAAGTTCTATCGCATCATTATATTTGCCCATTTTGGTCTGATCAGTAATATTAATTGAATCATGCATTATGCCTTGATTTATTTCCTCTTCTCAGAAATTAAATATATAATTAAAGCTTCCATCATTTTCTAGATAGGTAGGAATCGCCAGACTATTTCATCAGATGATATTTAGAAAACCTTGATGTGTCCCTTCGTCTGCAATTCTGCTGCAGCGTTACCTTCCGCAATACGACAGCTTCGCTTTGTAAAGCCGATATACTAGAACTATGGACATCTGTCAACGTTCAATTAAACCGCAGATAACTATTTCCTTCTGCATTACAAGCGGTTATTGGAACACTTAAAATGTGCATTTTTAATGTCTCTAATTGATCGATGCTGACGCTAGAATGTTATATAGCCTCGTGTCTGTCATTGAAGCAACTAGTGGCATTACGGGTATTTCTTGGTTTGGAGATATATTTTTTACTTCTCCTATTAGTCATATTTCAAACCTATATGTATGATCTATATTCTTCAGTACTATCCAAAGTTGTCATTTAAAATTATTTCAACTGTAGTACGTTTCTATACTTCCGTATTGCTATTTAAATACTCATATAACCCTGTGGTGCACTACACTATGCTAAACATATTTAACGTTCACATTAAACTTATTTACGTATTGCATAATATTGAAAACAGCCATCAAAAAGCCACAAATTGAGTCCCCAACATTGGTAGAAGGTAGGTCACGGAAAACATTCGCAGCTCTTGGCAAAAACAAAGGGAAAACGTTGAGTGATTTACTATGATATAATAATCATGTTGCCAATTGTACTTCTACGAAGTTAAAGATGTCAGTCGTGCCAATAACCTTTTCGAGTTTATGTTCGAAATAAATTGTTAGAGGAACTTTTTAATACCTTTCTTCCCAGAACAATTAATAATATTAGCTATCAAAATCCTTGTGACTGTCTTTCCTGATTTAATTACTTGGCAGTCATTCCCAACATAATCTGGGCCATTTATCATAGTCTGCTTTCTAGTTAATTATTTAAATTTCATATAATTTATTGATAGCATTCTTTTAATTTGCATTTTTCTTTATAACAGCAGTTGGCTCTTTATATCAGAGATGACTCATGGAGACGTCCATGACATTTTAACGTTTCCTTAAGAAAACTATAGCTTCTGGTGAAGTAATTGTCATACATATCACATCTCAACTAAGAAATTATGTATCAAAAAATTTAAAATGTTTATATGTTTGTTTGGGGATATTTTTTTGTAAAAGGTAATATTTAGATGAACTGATCCGATTATGATTAATTAATTAATCATTAATTAATTAATTTAATTAATTGATTTGATTAATTTTGATTCCGATGGTAATTTCTTTCAAAGCTGAAACAATATCGATGCGTGTGAGTTAGGTTTAGGTAGGATTCAGAAGCAAAGCCGCAGTAAAGCTAGTAGTCTATATTCGAGATAATTTCTATAGTAAACAGACAAAGAGAGATACAGACAACACCAAAGCTGTAGATAGACCAAACAGTTGATCCATCAAGGAAAATAAACAAAACTAAATCAATTATTATCAGTAGCCACGAAAAACAAAAGAGCAACAATAACAATATAACTCATAGCGATCACATTACAATACAAGAGGACGTTACATTACAATACATTCCCAGAACGAAGCACATACGACTGTTAGTAAAATAGGTCACAATTGTTTACAAGTTACAATCACTCGCGCAGTCCGTACAGTCGGCTTCAAAAATAGCTAAGGAATTGATGAAACCAAACAACGCTTACTACACATTAAAAAAACAATAATCCTTTTCGTAATTACACTTGTACCTTGAGTTTGGGTTCCAGTCTAAACGAATGGTTATAATATACATATTATGATACTGTGAGCAACTAAAGTTCCAATTTTAAATGAACATTCACATTCAAATAACTGAAAATTAAAAGGCCTATAGAAATAAGCTGACTATCAATGCCCGTTTATAAATGTTTGAAAAATAAGAGTTGTGTGTAATTTGACGTGAATTTGAATACTGTTTAAAAATATTGTAATTTTTTTTTTTAATTTTTATCAGTAGGTACTTCATGAAATTTGCGCATTCGACGAAACAAACAAACTCTTGTGCTTTATAATATTATTACAGATTGCAATATATGACATGTTCCTACATATCTGCTCCTGACTGTACACAAACTGTTTGTACCAAACGTCGAACATTGTTCCGGGGAGACAGTCTGTCTGTATGTGGGGATTTAGGGTAATCGATGTACGTGTTTATGTATTATGTAAGAAATTACTGGAGTTTTAAGTGTTTTCGACGCGCATGTCATCGTTTGAGTAGTCGTTTCCTGCCGTATTGAGGTTGGACTTGAAACTTATGAATATTTATTGAATAGCAATGCGAGATACCTGGAAGATACTGCTACTTGACCTGTACATAAATCTAGATGTATGTACGTACCTAAAGATTACTCTGAATCCTGACACACCTTAGGGTGCCATAGCTTCTAAACAAAGTGACATTCATTCTATCAGGGTTAATAATTTCATTAAAAATTCCGAAACGATTGACAAGTGCCTACTAGCGAAATATGACGTGCTCAATCCTAAATATTTACGGCTAAAATATTTTGATCGCTTCGATCTTAGAACAATTAGCAGCGCAATAATTCTTTTTAAGAACGATATGGCGAATGCATATTACGTTTTTCTTTTTCAAATATGTTCGGTACACCCAAGTTGCATGTTGCTGTTTGCTTTTATTTTATTTTATTTTTTATTTTGTTTTAAGCTTTATATTTTATTAATGTTCCTATACTTGTTTTGTCATTGTGTGCCAAATAAACATGTTTTCTTTCTTTTCTTTCTTTCTTTCTTTCCAAGTTCTGAATGGCCAACATAAATATTTTGACCGTAGATACTGTACCTACTCAAAATGTTGATCATTATGACAATCGTTATAGCTCGAAGAAACATTGCTTTGGATAACTAAAACCTTTTGGTCTTCCTCTTCCTTCAAATCCCAGCATTTTAAACAAAAGCGACCCTAATGTGGAAAAGTGGTCAGAAAATCCTGCTCAGGAAATAATTTTATAATATTATCTAGTTAGTGTAAATAGACAGGGCCAGTAGTCTAACGCCTTCCTGATTTGATACCATCGTGCAGTGTGAACGGAATGATCAATCAAGTTAGTTATCATCTAGTATTAACATCCGATATGTGCCCTTCGTTATACTTCCAGTGATCATTACATCAACAATTCAACTTTGCTTTAAAAATATTGGGAAATAATAAGTGGTGTGTAAGACCACTCACAAGGTGTGTAATGAGTTTTAACAAATTGATAAGATCAATCCTATATGGCCGACAGAACTAGGAAAATTATAAGTTTCTCATCATTTCAGTCGAAATACGTCTACTATTGTAAATACTGTTTCGACTCCTTCGACCATCTGATCTGCGAGCAATATGCCCGCCCAGCCCACTGCCACTTTAAGCAAGGGCGGATCCAGCTTTAGCGCCAGGGGGGGTCACGTGGTCGTAATTTTTTTTTGGTGGATAAAATCGTCCAAATGACATCCCCCGCCCTTGGGCGGAGCGGTAGATAGTGTCAGACTCTTACTGACTAAAAAACCCACCCCGTTCCTTCTTGCCTTTCGTACCGGGGCCGAGCTTCCTTTTCGGATAACCCTGGCCCCGGTAGGCTTCGACCCGGGCCCCTGCTGTTGCTGACAATTCCTTGAGGCACGCGGGAACAGAGCGCGCCGTCGACGACTTGAGCTCGGTGCGGACAGTTCCCGGACGGTCGGTCAGCGAGCAACACATTGCTCGCCCGATCGCCCTAACGAGGGCACGGCGATGCTTTGCCCAAGCGAGGCACACCTCAACTGTGTGCTCCACCGTGTCCTCCGGGCGTTCCGCACAGTGGCGACATCCGGGCGTCACTTCCGCACGAATCCGGTACGGGAACTTCCCGAACTTATCATGTCCGGTGAGAACCTGCGTCATGCGGAAGGTGAGGACGCCATGAGGTCTTTCCAGCCACGCGTCAAAAAGGGGACTTACCGCCATAATTTATTGTGGCATGCCCAGCACTGGGTTGCGATAGTCGCTCACGCCATTTCACCGTGAGATCCCACTGGAGCTCTGGCCGCCATGCCGTAAGTTGTCGCGGCAGCGGACTTTCGCCCTGGCGTTGCATCTCCATGTGCAAATCCAGATCCTCCAGTTGCCTCCAGATCCCATGTTGGCAGGCCAGCAAGGAGGCCCGCCGCTTCGTGGGAAACCGTACGGTATCCCCACACCATCCGTATTGCCATGATCCTTTGGCATGCGTTTAGCTGGGCCTTCGGTTGCTAACGCAGCGACGGCGCCCACACTGGCGCCCCACAAAGGGCCATGGACCGAACGATTCCAACGTAGAGCCTCCGGCAGGAGGCGTCTGGACCCCCAAGGTTGGGCAGGTGCCGCTTGAGAGCAGCAGCCCCATCACATAGTAGTGGTCAAATCACATGAAGTTATTATTTAATTTTTATATTTTTTATAAAAATACAGGTAAAAAGTAGGTAAGTACATAAAATCTATATTGTGCCAAAAAAAATGTAAAAACATTATGTTTAACAATTTTAATTAGTGGTCCACTTACGTCCTGGACTTAGCCCAGGGGGGGGGGGTCATGACCCCCATGACCCCCTGGATCCGCCCTTGCACTTAAGTTTGGCGATTTCTAAATATATCAATGAAAGTCATTATCATTAAATTTGTTTATTTTCACATTTTTACTATTTGCTTGTAATAAATTCTAGCCAGTAGCGTCTACGGGTATCCACACAAATCAAAACAAATGCTAGTTTCGCAACGAGCGTGCCAGTCTAAAAATGTAGGTTACAAAAGCAAACACTGAAACATCTCAAAACAAACTATATGACCTAAAAAATAATAGTATTTCCTCTAGATATATCCCCAAAACAAAATATATTTCAAAACATAGTTAACAATGACAATTTGACACGATTGAGAAAACTCTTCAAAATAATAATGCCCGAATAAATTGATAGAATCAGAGATAGAAGCAGTTTGATAGTCGATCGATCAGTCACCACAACCTAGAAGTCTTTCAGCCATCGATTCAGACAAATTGTTTTGCGGTGCGGTGATTGTACATGGTTCAAGCAAATTTGTTAATTTTGATTGATAGCACTAAATTAAAAGATAAGGCAAGATTCACGTAAGTAAATGTCAACATAATTCAATCTTGGTTGCATCATCCGATTTGTAAGACAAAAGTAAACCGCAATCTTACCCTAGCAAGGAAAAGTTTTTGTACAACAACTACGTAATCTATTTGAAAATTATTCAATTACTGCTCCCGCGGCTCTGCTAGTGTCAGACTTTTACAGACTACAACCCACCCGTGTTCCTTCATTTGTCTTTTGCATTCACAACAATATATTCTTATATATAGCCAACTAGCTGCCGCTGATGGCTTTGCTCACGTATAAGTAGAAAAGTGTCCTAAGAAAACATACCCCTGAGATTAAAAGTACCCCGTGTGCAATTCCAGGACATGATCCCTTATGGCAAATATCATCCAAATCCGTTCAGACGCTAGAGCGTGAAGACGTAACAAACATACATGCTCACCAACTTTCGCTTTTATAATATCAGTGTGATAGAAAGGTTGACAATGAAGTAGCAGCTAGATGGATTTACAATGTCAACTTGTCAGTCTATTGTGTTGCCAAGACCAAAGTAAGAATTTATGAAGGTACCGATTTAGAAGTGCCTGTATCCTTGACATTTACACATAAGGATAAGTCTACTACAGAATTACTTGCGAAGGCTTTGTGGAGATTTAATGTTTAAAATATCTGATTACTATCAAATTATTTATGATTCAGGAATACTAGAGGCATGAAAGAAAAAGATCGGGCATCGCCACCATCATCATTTTAAATTATCTACTTTAGTCCAATGATACTTAGGGTCGACGCAACAGGTTTTCTTCTATTCTATTTTATTCCCACTGTGAAACGTAACATCACACTTACTGTTATTTTTTATAATGTCATTTCTTATCATATGTATTCATAGCAAAGATAATGACACAGCGATCAAAGACGATGTAGAATGAATTGAACAAATATTGAGACTCGTGTGAGAGGTACCGCACTGACACAACAAGTGATTGTTTCAACAAAGTACAATCCTCTAATTTGCAAGTATGTTTCTCTCCATCTTAAGTTATTTAATATTAGCATATAGGTATTCGAGAAGTTTCTTATCTGTATTTCTTAGACAATTCCAGTCCTCATTCTCGAAATTACCATCTTTTGGGAGCGGTATTTGGATCATGCCCAAAGAAAACACATCATAAATATGAATTGTTATCATTGTAAATGACTGTAAATGGCGAGAACGATTCACCAATGTTTATTTAAGTAGGTAAGCTACAAATAATACTATCTCCTCGATTGCAATTCTTATCTCCTGTAACCCAGTTCTCTTCAACGTTTTCATATTTATTTAAATCATTCACATAGGGTTTTACTGAAGTTTTAGTACTAACGTTATTCTCATCGACAACGTTTGCAGAGTAAACAAGTCTTTTAGAAACAATATCGGAAACCTTATATGTGTTTAACTTCGGTAAACAAGTAAAAAATGGAGTTCCAAGGATAAACAATCGTGTATATTTCTGTTAAGAATGTTACAAAAACAAACATAGACCGTTCAAAGATTCGAAATTCATTTTTAAGATGTATATAATGCCAAACTCTTAAACAAAGTTTGACCGTACAGAAAGTACAAAATCATTTTCAAGATGGGAATAACAAACTCCAAGAAACTCTCACTAATTTTCTAAAGAAATTAAAACATTAAAATTTGACCTAAATAATATCATTTTCCTCAAGCAATTTCGGAAACGAGGACTATTATCTTCAAAGACGTTGTAAGATTTTATCTCAAACTGCTAATTATCGGTCGACATCGGAAACTGGGCTAAAAGGTTAATGAACCAACTTGTAGTTTTTATGAGATGGACTAAAGTTCATATTTCTTACAATATTCTATTTCAGAGATGCGTCATTTCCTATTTTTACATGATTTTATGACCGACAGCCGAGAGATGTTTAAAAATAGGGAACAACGCAGCGATATGCGCCACGCTGGCTCGCTTCTGGTGTTTCCCAGTGATTGGGTTGTTAAGGGCAGCTCAGCGGAAAATACCGATACTCATGAGCTCAGAGTCATACTACATCCCCGGGTGTTGACTCCTACAAACTTTGGGAATATTACTGAACAATTGGTTAAAATAATCATCCCGCTTGCTACCCACAAATTCTATAAACGAAGTTTTGACTATATACGCTAGTGAAATCTGTTTACTTTAGCAAGTTTGAGGAATTTTCATTAAGAGGTTTGAAGACAAAGCTTTGTAGGAAAATACGGCGTCAGAATTCTAGGTGTTTTTTTTTGAGGAATCATCAAATAACTTTTTCTGATCTGGGTGGAGGAAAAGGGAGTGTTAAACTTTGCTGACTAAAACCCAACCGTACTTCTTCAGTTGCTCTTTGCGTTTCAGGGCCACGGTGACTCTTTCGAAAAATCCCTAGAAATTATTTACAGCAAAATGTTTGTGCATATCAAAACCATTTATCACTGTCAACCGGAATCCGGAAACACCACCTATACAGCACAACAAGTTCTCATTAAACTCAATTTTCCTTCTACTGCACCTGACAATACTACTAACAGGCTACAACGTGAGGAAGAAGCTCATACAGAACATATAATTTCCTATTCATCTACACGATTGGAGGGCCCGTGCCCTTCGTTGCGATCGTTACCAACAGGATATAAAAACAGGGCATCAACCTGACAATTGAACAGAATTAGTGGAGTAGTGGGTAACATACGATAGGAAACAACAGAAGATTAACAATTGTCTATGACAACCGGGTTTTTAATGATGCAAATGCCTTTAACTGGCACATAAGTATACAAGTAGCTTGAATGCCATAATGACATACATCAATCAGAGTTTTTATAGCTGTACAATGGCATGCAAAAGCAAAAGTCTGCAAGTAGTTACAGGGGCGTATATCGCCGCCTTTACTTTAACGATTCGCAAATAGATTCCCGATGGATGTAGTAATGTAAAATTGGTGTAGTTTCGTGTTCAAATAGACAATAATTTATGTGATATCATTGAATTAGTTGCGATCTTGGTAAAATAATACTGAGTGTTTTATTATAATATTGACTTCCTGAGTACCTATCGAAACAGATGCTGCAAAAACCTGCAAAAAAACGTTAGCATTCTATTGGAAAACAAAGCAACTGTGTTCTGTATCAAAAATTAAATTACAAACATTCTGAACTTAACATTTGCTGAAGGCATAAAAAGAACTTTATGACAAACGAAAACCCTTATAAAACTAAACAGTGATAATAATGTGAATTTCTAAATTTTAATGGCATTTGCTTTAAACATATTTTTAGGAATTCAGAATCAGAACGGAGGTACAAAATATGCAGATGGAAAGTTGGATGCACTGCAGCTATATAATTATGTTGGATGAAATGCATCATTTGAAAGTCATCGATACATCAAAGGATAAAATAATATGCTTTACGACCGATGTGAGCAAAAACTGACATATTAAAAAGAAAAACGATATGATTAGATCTCACAAAGAACAAGCATATTTTAGCCAAAGGTTCAAGTGAAGAATTGAAAAATTATTGAAGAATTTCTTCATAAAAGCCATCTATGCTAAGTCCAAGTGGAACTTCTGTACCTTTATTTGTTTTCTTTCAATGCGTAGTTCGTCAACCTTACGTTTACGTTGACCTGACACACAATACTAGAGGCATGTCAGTATTAATTACTTACAGTTTTTGGTGCTTGGCAAAAAACCGCATTTATATATAGTAATGAACGAACAGACAGCTTGACGCCTAATGTTACTGAACTTATTAATAAACGAGTTTTTTTAATGAGCGCGTCATAGGAAACTGTTATTTGTCTGTTTTAACAAATTAGTTGCGGTACTGATGAAAGGAGAGGTTGGTTGTTTGACCTCAGGGGTGAAGCTACCACACCATATCAGCAGTATTGTGATATCAAAGGAGGACGGATGAATGCTCTTATTAACTTGCGGTATTTTATTGGATTAGATATACGTCTGAATTTGAGAGCAAAAAAAATATAAGCCAACTTTTCTGCGGTACAAAAATTTTTATGCGGAATTACTCTTAATAGATTATTTGGCGCAGCCGTGAGACAGACAATATTGATGTATTTTTAAGTTTCAGTATTTAAGTTTAAATATTATAATTTTTATCTCATTGTGTGTACCTTTGTACCAATTAAAGTATTTTCTTTCTTTAGTTACCGTAACCCTAAATCAACTGGCCGAGTGGTAATGACCTCGACTTACGAGTTGTAGGTCGCGGGTTCAAACCCAGCCAGGCGCATTACTTTGTGTAATTTATTTCATCACCACTGCTCTCAAAACGGTGAAGGAAAACATCGTGAGGAAACCGGCATGTCCTGGAAACAAAAAAACCTGCACTTGGCCCGCGTGGTGGATTACGGCCCATACCCTCTCCTAGAGAGGAGGCCTAAATCCCAGCAGTGGGAACATTTTATGGCCGACTATGCTATGCTATGCTATCCTAAATCAACTGAAGAAACACGCACACGCACCTTCTCGCTACACCCAAAGCGAGAGAAGTTATTTGATGACTCCCACTCTTCACACAATTTTAACCTTTGCATCAGCCACACGTAAACCAAACAGAAATGTTTTGAACTTTCCCGAAACTATTCCCTCATGTCTTAGCTCATATTATCATAAGATAACTTCAAATCCGTGAACATGTTACATCATAAATACAAAAATTAGATAACCACTGTTTACCATTTTGTGATAACCACTACACTCCGTAACTTGCTCACAATAATTTATCTCTACGTAATTCCAAACGATCCGAACACTCTTGATAAAAAGCTGCCATTCCTTACTAGACGGTACGAAACAGTGACTGATTAGAAGTATTTGTCAGAGGCTTATTAAGACTGATATCTGTAGGTGGAATTGCCTCTGAAATCATTTTATTTACTGTCAAGTTGCCTCCAAGAAGGTGGATAGTAGACCGTATATTTACCAACATTCCGGTAAACATTGCAGAAACCATCTATGTGAATCACCAGCCATTTATTATTCCACTAGCTTTTGCAAGCGACTTCGACCGCGTACATAAAATATAGCTTATGTCACTCAGGAATAAAGCAGCTTTCTATCGGTGAAAAAATTATAGCAATCGGACCAGGACTTCCAGAGATTATCTCCTACAAACAAAAAAAAACAACCTTTGCTTCTTTATTATATTAGTGTAGATGCGACCGTAGAGTGGGAACCAAAAAGGAAGATAGGCAGATTTTATCAGTTAAAATCTGACACTACGTATATTAGATAATTTCTCACCCCAAAAAAAATCATATTCTGGTATCTCTGGTAGAAACATGAATATAGAAAAACAGGGAAGACATTGAGCACAACGCTAAATCGCATTGAGTGGAAAAACATGGAGGAGGTCTTTATCAAAGTTGGGCAAACAGACCAGGTTGATGTCGACTCAATAAATTGAGTCAACAATGAGTGAAATGTTATATTCGGTCTTAATAAAGCCAATATATTTATGTTCACCAGTATCTATAACTTGTGAAGCTATAAAGCTTTAGTTAAGAACACTTACATTATTGATGTCTTTTAGTTTCGGAACTCCTTCAATGATGACAATATTCTCTTGATTAATGATCTCATGTTATCAAAATCAAGTGCAGATGTTTAAGAAGGCCCTTCCCGGTCCGTTTATCGTCGACGTGAGCACTGTTTTGTGTTTGTCTTAAGTTTTTGTTGTCTACAATGTTTTTTTTGCGCCAAAAGAAATACTTTTCTTTCTTTCTTTCTTTCTTTGTTGAAAAGCTTTTTGTTTCATCCGACGCAATGTTGAAAAATAAGCAACGAAAAAAAAAACGCGCCTGAACGCTCGGTTAGCATTCGGTAATTTCCGTCGCTCACTTGAATATTTTACAAAACTTGTTCCAGGAAATACAATTTCGTTATTCAGAATCTCAGTGGAAGGTTCTATAAATAATATATTTTCTTTCTACCTATGTACTTTATGAAGAGCCAAAGTTCACGCAAAATATTAAAAGAAACCTTACAATAACCTCAATAAATCTGAGTTTCCAAAATATCTAGAGAAAGTGGCGTAATCACCTTATAATCACGTAAGAACGGTTAGATGGGAAATATCACATGTTGGCGCTCCTAACGAACCTACCTGTCCTCCTCGTTAAAATGGTACGACCCAACTAACTAAAGGACAGGACAAAGTAATCAACCTAATCCCTAATCCAAAACTTGTAAGTAGTTATTACTGCTACAAATCCAAACATACATACTATATCATATATATAGAGACCCCCCCGTTTAGCCAGACCGCCCGACGCCGGGAGGTGAGGTCAGCGACCTTCGCTATAACGATCGGGTACCGATATTAATTTTTGATTACCGTATACATATTCACCTTTCTGAGTATCTGTAGCGGTTAATTTTATCTATTAAATTATAAGCATGAGAAGACATAATTCATGTGGGTTCTAATTTTTAACAATTATGTTTGACATTGATGATAGCCTTTTAATTTTTTTAGAGGCCAAAACAACACTACTAAAAATATTTGACGTAGGGCAACAGAATACCTAATATATGTTTATATTAGGGCCAATTTGTGCTGTTTATTGATGTGCAAAATATATTGAAGTCATATCCAATGTAAAGTGATTTGATGTATAACTTTAGACTGAAATATTGACATGCAAAACGAATGTCTCTTAACTAGTCAATAAACGATAACTCGTAAGCCCACCGTACATGAAGAGTTTAATCTAAACAGATAAAATTACACCAGATTGGTTTGACGGGTAACCGAATGGGTAGGTGCATGACCTCATCAGTTTAGTAGTTGCTTATGCCGTCGTAGGCGCAAAGATCTTGAAGCCATAATAGCTACACACTTTGTTAAGGTCAGACGAATGTGAAGGTGGATGGCCATGTAAGGAAGGTTTTAATCATTCCGATACACATATAGAGTAGCCGTGACCAAAGGAAAAGAGAAATTGAAGGGAGTTCGAGAGAGGGAGATACCTTTATAGCGTAATACATACATATGTATATATCGATGCCTTTATCACCGGCCGAAAAGACAAAACTGAAGTTTTTTTTTTTATGATTCCTGTTTTTTCAATAGCCAGTTTGTAAAACTTGTTAAAATACTGGGTTTTATTATAATGGTTAAAGCATTCATCAACGATTTATTTAAACCAGCTAAACTTGATGAGTCAGCAACTACTAAAGATACATGCACATGAACTTCCAATGTTAAGGTCGTCATCGTAATCACTAAAGTGATGACTGCCGAGCCTACTAATTCTTAGTAACGAACTAACAAAAATATCAGTCACGCAACTACTAAAATAATTGTTGGGAGCAATAACCGGAGTAATTGCTATCCATTTAGTTGTAAGAAGTAAACCAACAAATGAAAAAAAATGAGCTATATTCAAAATTAAAACTCATTTCAAAGGCCCACAAACACTCTTCCGAAATAAGAAGTATATTAAAAATCTACAAGACATCAACTAGATAAAACTTTTATGACCATAATAAGAGAACATATTTATCTTCATACTGTTCAAGACAGTAAGAATATCAATGCCTTATAATCCGTTAAGTCTGCACATATTTCCTGATAATTTGATACAAGTCTCTATATCCATTGGACTGCTTGCTTTATGCCTTATACTACAATGATCATATTCTTCATAAATAATGACCATGTAACATTAACCAAAATAAGACAATTCCCTACGGTTGATCATGATTCATGACACACACATTTGATTAATATAGATGGCATTGGGCATTTGCAAATATAATAGTTTTCCTCTATAACTAGCATTGCACTTGTAAATAGATTACTGTATAAACAGCTTATGTTATTAATATTTTTCCTGTTTGCTATGTAGAGCACTGTGATGGATATGCTGATAAGAATGGAAGAATCGAAACATATAGAAGTCTATAAAACTGCGGCTCGACCAAACACAAATTTTCATTATATTTCTACACGCAGAAACGTGAATTCGGCGACAAGTCTAGAAGAATTAAGTTGATGTTTTAAAGATGTGGTGCTGGAAGAGAATATTAGGAGATGATTTGTAGAGCGAATTTCGCAACAACATCTCTATAGTACAGGAACTTGCCATTAAGCAAAGTCTTTCGTCGATAATACAAAGTCGCATATCAAAATTCTTTGGACACGTATCCAAGCGCAAATACTGCTCTACCGAGTACCTACCTTACCGCGAAAACTTCATTTTTCACAATTTTTATTTATATTCATATAAATTAGTACTTGATAATTTGCTAATGGTAAGAATTGATGAGACGCACTAGTTTATTAAGAGCCAATCCACTCTAGCCTTGAAGACACCAAAATTATATTTAGGTAGGAAGGCCGAAACCGACAAACTGTTTCAGTCCTTTGATGTACGCGGTATAAAAGATAACGCAAAACTCAGGGCGAAGAAGTGATCACCTTTGCGATAGACCGATCTAGTTAAGTCTGGTGGTTCTTTGCAGGAACGCATCAGGATGTCAACCAGCTGGGAAAAAGGTGAAAGATCATACGATAAATCACATGGCTTCTTCAGTCACTATTTGATGATCACGACCACGCTAACACAAGTGGCACGACAAAGAAGAATATAGAGCACTAGTTTTTTAGGTGTAGAATTTGTTTTAGGTCTTAAACCTAAGCATGTCATATTTGAAATTACAAATGTGATCATTTATAACAAAATAGGGCTTGTGGAAGATGATATATAATTATCTAAAAAAGAAGTGAACAAAAAATAAATAGCTTATAAGATGAATTATTCAGAATGATGATACAAAAAGTATTCAGAATGTAAATATCATATAAATTTGCGAAGGTGGCAAGGAGGTAGATAAGTGAAACTTTTCTCACTCCAAATATTTCCATCCCGTGTACCAAATAACGACGTCCCAAAAAGCAATCACACAAAAATTTCTAAATTCGTGGGTCGAGGGGCCGTTACAATCCCTCTACCTTTTATATAATTTGCTTGCTCGGAATCGATCCGATTCTCGTAAATATTTAATAGTAGTGTTTGCGTAATGCGACCTTCGTTTCGACCGGTTTTCAATCAGTTATGTATGTGCTGACAGTTGTAGGGCAATTTGTAAGCATATTATGTACAGGCTAAATAGATAGAAAAGTCTATAACTAAAGATATATGGATGAGAGGTGAGAATTTTTGTTTCTTTGGATACTTCTTAAATCATTTATTTCTTTGCTAACATGGGTTATTGGTATATATGCATGTATATGTTTACATGTATAATAAGGTCCTTCATATTTTGCCATTGCATGACCATGCAAAAAATAATACATTCATAATTGTACAAAATTTTATTAACGAATAAAAAATGTCAAATCCTTAGAATATTACATGAGTAAAATTTCTTCCACTTCATCAGTTTTTTTTTAATCTCTTCTGAAATACAGGCACACTGTGAAAGCTTTGACGAAAGTATGTATTAAAACCTATGGTGATGTACATACCTAATGTTTATTGAAGGTCATTTCTTTTGGTTTTATCCAAGATCCTCATTATAACAGAACTACCCTATTAAACGAAAAAAATACAACACTGGTATGCATCGATCGAATGCTTGTGACAGTACCAACCCTTCCTTTCCTGACCCAACTTAAGTACGGTTCAGTAAGAAAAACATCTTAACATCGAAGACCGAAAAAAGGAAAATAAATAATGTACCCAACACATACTTGTTCACTCTCTTATATACTATTGTGAGGATCTACAGAAGAATATGAATGACTACCTATCTAATAATGAGTCAAATGAGCTTTCAGCCAAGAGCAAAAATCGGCAAGAAGCCGATTTTTGCTTGATGGTCAAACAAGAATCGAAATAGTTTGTTTTTTAGCATGGATAGCGAAGAGAAGAGAATCGAAATATTTTGTAGCATGGATTGGCGTTTAACCACTAGTCTCATTTGATGGTAAGCGATGATGTGTTCGACGATGGAGCACGCTTGCCTAGAAACCACCTATTCACTCTTTACTTAATGACCTGATAGCTATCAGGAAACACAGACTCCGGCAGGGAATTCCACTCCTTAACTGTAGGTACGCACAATGAATGTGTTCCTAAAACGCTTTGTACGTATGAGTGGGATGTCCACATTGTCCACCATGTACCGGTAGCGCAACGCCGCCATACGTCTTGCGGTCTTCTACGACGCATCAGCGTCTGATCAATATTTTACACAAGGCACCAGCCAGTCGCTCTCAAACTCATGAATTATTGTTTAGTACGAGCTACGTCATAAAATTAGTGCATTTTAGCAATACCGTTAAAATTCCTCAGTTAAGTGGTAGAACAAATCATATCATCAAAAATACCTACAAAACACTTGATAATATACGGAATTATCAAGACCACACAAGAAAAATAAATTAATTAAATTAAATATTTAATTAAACCACACAAACAACAATTTAATCAATTGAAATACTGTTATCAAGACATGTCGTCTACTTTGGACAACGTAAACAATTAGGCCTTTTTTATGGTGGGAAGAAATCATCCAATGACAATCCCCGCTCTTGGGCGGAGCGGGAGATAGTGTCAGACTCTTACTGACTAAAAGACCCACCCTGTTCCTTCTAGCCTTCATACCGGGGCTCCAGTTCCCATTCGGATAACCCCCGACTGTTTTCGGACGCGTATTCGTCATTATACGCTACGAAGCGGCGACGTCATGCAGTCGTATTGTTGCAGCTTCGTTGACAGAGTTACATAGTTTTGTATGTACAATTGCCGAAACGGATCTTTAGCGCTCGGCGTCAGAGTGGGGATCGCTTTGCGCATTCCATACATTGGCAAGCCAATCGTCTTTGTTGTTAGATACATGCAGCAACGCAGGCAACGAATCACGAGTGACGTCTATGACACGATGGCGCGGCAAGTCAATCACTGACACTCCCCGCCCCCGCGTCTCACTTCGCACCACTAAAGAGACCGAATATTTGACTTCTGCGCAACTTGAAGCCAGCGCTCAAGATCCGTTTCGGCAATTGTAAGCTGTGAGCAGGCGTGCACCAAGCGTATGATGAATACGCGTGTATGAAGCTACGCGTACGGACGCGTACTGTCCACGGGGACAGTAGGCCTTACAAACAACTAATCGCCTTATTTACCTAGTTGTTGCGTGCCATGATAACTGTACCAACAACTGTATCTAGTTGTTGGTACAGTCACATGGACTTACAAATAGTATATTGCGTGATAAAAGTTACGTTTACTTTAATTTCTAAATTAAATGAACTTTTATTTACAAAGCAGTTAATTAAAAACTTCTGTCTGTTAATGGCGGTCCGGAAAAAACAATCAAAATATTACAAATGTGCCTATGGAATTTGAAGAGTTCCCTGGATTCATTCAGGAAGCCATCCTGATAAAAAAAAAAATTGCGGACGGCGAGCAATGGGTAGCTCGCCGTGCGACCGTCCGGTAACCGTTCGGATCAAGCGAAAACATCGACGTCGCGTATTGTTCCACGCTGACAACTCATTGAGGAGCGCCCTCAAGGAATTGTCAGCAAATCATAGGGGCCCAGCAGGATTAAGGATCTGCTTCTGTAAGGAAGATACGAAACCCCGTTAAGGCAACGAAGGAACAGGAGTGGGTTTTTAGTCAGTAAAAGTCTAACACTATCTCCCGCTCCGACCAAGAGCGGGGGATGTCATTGGATGATTTTCACACCTAAACAAAATACGTTTCGGGAAGGATGTTTCCAGTTTCAGAGACCATTGCTATATTAATACAACATACATAATAAATATGTATGTCCAAAATTAGCTATTTTATGGCTTCAACACGACTAAATCTAGATGGACCAGTTTTTGTTAATCTGTAGTAAGGAACCTGATGGTAGACAACCTGTTTGGGAACTGCCTTTTCTTGTTTCAATCGCAAGAAAAAAGTGAGTAAAAAACATGAGTCAAAAGACTTAAATAAATCTTTTAAGTGACTAAAATAAACTAATATTTAAAGGCGTAAGTTTGTACGTATGTATTTTTGTTACTCCATCAAGCTGGGTGATAAGGATGTTTTGCAGGAGGAGTGACAGGAAAGAAGTCGGACAGAATGGAAGAAAAACATAATTATTGTGTACCAAATAACACAGAACACGGGCAGGAAGATGAACCACTTTTTTTAAAAGAGTAACCATGGAGTTTCTTGCCGGTTCTTCTCCATAGGAAACGACCAATTTGGAACCGTGCACTAGCTTCTAACGTTTTAAAAGTGCCCATGTAGGCCTGTATGAAATACGAGTAACATATTTTGACTTTGACTTTGAGATAATGATGAATCTCATTAAATCTTTATTCTATAACGAGATTACTTTCATGGAAAGAAAACAACCTATCGCTGAATGCCATGAACTATTTTCCATATCGAAATAGGATTATGCCATGGGATAGAAACCAGAACTACGTTTTTCATCATTATCATCATTTCACAAGTCCACCGCTGGAGATAGGCCTCCCTCAAGTGTCACCGGATTCCCGCGACGCTCACCAGGTCATCACGACGTATATACATATATATACCACTTTGTAGAAGGCCTTTCAACGCTTCTTTTTTAGTTACTTAGTTTTAATTTTTGTGTTGTGTTTAGGGGTTTTTATTTTTATTTTTTTGGTTTGAGTGTAATTATAGTTAGTTAGGTATTTTTTTTAATGTAGGTAAATTATAAATCATAAAGAAAATAAATAACAAATCAACGTCTAATATCTCGATAAATAATTCGTAGAACTGCCACGCATAAATAAACAGGCATTCTCGATTGTTATGACTCTTATGACACTTCCTTGCAAAATTAACAAGTTAGTAATAATACCAGTTCCTATACTAAACACACATTGAACAGGGTTTGAAGCAAGGTTAACAGAGAACCAACAGCGACTGATAAGGCCGGTATCGCAATTATGCTAGTTCACAACTTAACAAGTCACATGAGACTAGTTTTTATAACCCTGAACCTGTGACATAAAGTACGAGTATTAATACTTTAGTATTCATTTAAAGCATAATCAGCCTTATGTTGTTCCCACTGCTGAGCCTCAGGCCTCCTTTGAGGCTTGAAGGCCCAGTGCAGATCATATACCTACATATGTATCTATGTACCTATGTATCTATCTACACTAATGTTATAAAGAGGGAAAATTTCTAGTGATGTAACAAATATTCGCATTCGCATTTGCGCGAATATTCGCACATTTTAACATTTACATTCGAATTCACAAGAAACATGCGAATATTTGGCAAAATATTTCTTTTCTCTCTTTTCTTGTGAATTCTGCGAATATTCGCGAATTCGAATGCGAATATTCGATACATCACTGATTTGTATTTTTGTGTGTATGTAAACTCAAAAACTACTGTGCCGATTTCAAGAATTCTTTCGACTGAGTAAGACAGGCTATATTTATTGCTAGAAAAGATTAGGAATCCTAACTAAAACTTACCACCCGTGCGAAGCCGGGACGGGCCGCTAGTATACATTAATATACATTGGTTCACTGGCAGAGAATGCCTAAGGCATCAGTCCGCCTTTGTGTTGCATGAAGTTTTAATAAATAAATTAATTAATACGTACTTCATTGGTTATTTCTAGGCGTGGTACACGTGTCTGTCGGTCTAATGTAGTTCTAGCATAAAAAGTGTCTATAAAGTAAGCGAAAACCAACTCGTAGTTGCCCTAGGACTTGACTTCAGATTACGCCTTAGAACTGCCAAGGGAGTGGACACAAAATAGATAGGTACAGAAGTCAATCTACATACAAAACGCGCTCGAGCAACGCACACATAGACACCGCTCACGGACACGATATCTCGGAGCGTCTCGGACCACTCGTCGAACAGTTCCGGCCCGGCTCAAACGCTCATTAGGGTGCGTCCACCGAGCGTAGGTATAAAAAGTGAAGTACATACATGAGATTGTCTTCTGTACCTATCTATTTTATGCCCGGGATCTTAGATAAATAAATACCTTAGTATCGATTTAGAATTAAGATACAATCGCTGACGCAACCTATTTCAAATCATAATTCCAAAGATTTATAGTCAAGCCAATGTTGCCAACTAACTGACATAACCATTTTATTTACAGGAAGTGTCACGCCAATAAAGTTCTAATTAATGGCAATTTTGATGTTTTGATAGGAATAACGAGCATTTTGAGCCAATATTAGAACTTGAGTTAAATAAGTAATGATCACATTTTATACATGTGTTTTCAGCAGTGAAATATTTTTAGAGAAAGATTTTGTTTTCATCTATTCCATTGCCTGAATTTTAGCCATTACCGTAGTTATTCTGCTCAAAGCAAATAACTATATCCTCTAACAGGTATTTTACTTTCATAACCTTTTGTTCTCACGCAAATCGTTCTTATAAGTCTGTCTAGTAAGTTAAACGACTTGGAATTTTTTTAAGGAAATTAAAAATCTAATATTGGCAACCGGAATTTTAGTTGTCATTCACTTGTTTTTTGAGATGATGATAGTTCTACAACAGATCTTGATCGTAGTATGGCTACTGATGATGGATCAGTAAGTGGAATAGAATATTTATAATCAGATTTCTCGTACGATTCCAGATTTATTTTATTACTTATGACACTATTATTTCTTTTCAAATGTATCCTACTTTTGTCATAAGAATATCATTCAAGAGACTGAAATAGGTATACTTTTAACGAAAATCTTTTGCATTTTTTAATGTTAAAAAGTCCCCTAATAGTATTAAATCATTTAAAAAAATACTTAAATTGGATACTTTTTATAAGGTTACATTATTAAACAATGACCAAGATCTCATAATCAACCTTGATTTCTGAACCAGTGTTGACTACATCAGATTTCATTTTACCCTAAAAATTACCCAAGTCGTTTAACTTATTAGACAGACTATACCTCACCTTTTTTCTTTCTGCAGCAGCTTGAGCTTAAGTGTTGCCCTACCAATTAATTTGCAGGCTTTTTTTATTCGGGAAATCATCTAATGACATTTCCCGCTCTAGCTCGAAGCGGGAGAGCGTATCAGACTTTTATTGACTAAAACAAGACCATGTTCCTTCAGTTGCCTTTTGCGTTCTAGGACCACGAATATCCCTTTCATACGTTATCCCATGGCCTAAGCAGACATCGGCACTAATTTAGACCCTAACGGTTAATAATAATAATAATAATAGCATTTAATAAAGGCATTGAACACCTATGCCATACCAATACTAACATACTCATTTGGAGTGATCAAGTGGTCAAAAACAGATATCCAACAAATAGAGAGAACGACACGCACTACGCTTACTAAACACAATAATCTGCACCCTAAATCTGCAATAGAAAGACTGACTATCAAACGGCAACATGGAGGGAGAGGCCTAATAGATATCCATCACCTTTGGCAGAAACAAATTGCTAGATTAAAAACATTCTTTCACACAAAATCTCAAACAAGTACTATGCATAAAGCCATAGTCACAAACGATACTAACTACACCCCACTTTACCTAAACGATATAAACACCACATACGATATTAATAATGACCCACAAAAACAAAAATTAGAAGAGTGGAAAAAGAAAGTGTTACATGGGCGACACCCCCATGATCTAGGGCAACCCCACATAGATGCAATAGCTTCAAATAAATGGCTTAAGGTAGGTAGTTTATTTCCGGAAACCGAAGGGTTTATTATAGCAATTCAAGATCAAGTCATCAATACTAAAAACTACAGGAAATTCATAATCAAAGACCCCACAATAACGAATGATAAATGCCGTAAGTGCCACAGTCAACCAGAGACCATACAACATATTACAGGTGCATGTACAACGCTCACACAGACTGACTATACTCATAGGCATAATCAGGTGGCAAATATCATTCACCAGAAACTAGCAACTAAACATAAGCTCATACAAGATCAAGATATAACCACTCCTTATTACAATTACGTCCCACAAACTATTTTAGAAAATACTACACACAAACTTTATTACGATCGCGCCATCCTAACCGACAGAACCATTCACTACAATAGACCAGATATCATTCTCCAAGATAAAGTTAATAGAGTTACATACCTCATAGATATTGCAGTCCCTAATACACATAATTTGCAAAAGACGATAGGAGAGAAATTAAGTAAATATGCAGAACTTAAAGAAGAAGTAACAAGAATATGGAGGCAAGAAAAAGTTTATGTCGTACCTATAGTTGTCTCTACTACTGGGGTTATACCCAACCATCTTCACCATAGCCTCAAATTAATAGATTTAAAAGATTCCATCTACATTTCGGTCCAAAAAGCAGCAATTTTGAACACCTGCAGAATAGTGAGAAAGTTCATGCAGATAGAGGAAAATGAAATTTCTCCTCATAATACCCACTCTACACCAATCACACACACGCTACATTAACTTGGCTTGGCCCGTTAATGTAGCTTAAAACTAGCCAAAGAGCTAAGCAAAAGTCAACGTTTTTATAATAATAATAATATTCCACAACTACCACACAACGCCGTCTAGTCCCAAGCTAAGCAGAGCTTGTGTTATGGGTACTAGACAACTGATAAACATACTTATATATTTCTAAATACATACATATTATAGATAATTTACACCCAGACACAGAACAAATGATCATGCTCATCACATAAACATTTGTCCTGGGTGGGAATCGAACCCACGACCTCCGGCATAGCAGTCAGGGCCACTAACCACTAGACCAACAGGCCAGTCAAATGGTTTGATGATATCTCTTTGAGGCGTGCGTGGAACATACGCGCCGTCAACGAAATTAATTTGCAGGCTAAGATTCGAATCAATAAAATAGGTAAGCCACTTATTGATAGTTTTATCAAACCACTAATTAATAAACCTGTACTTGAACGTATAAAGTTATGTCATACAAAATGAACGATAAGAAAATGTGTGACAACAAAAAAAAATACAACACATTATTATTATATTATTATTATTATTATTATAGATACAGTAGGTAGTTATTAATTCCTTAAAATAACATATCAGTGCACTGTGTCTGACAAAAAAATTAATTAATTAAAAAATAGTAGGGTGAAGTCACCAGTTAGGTACCTACTGCCATCATGACTATCTGAATTAAGTTTTCTTTTTTGCGATTGCATTGTTTTATTACTTCTTAAATATATATGATTTTATCTAGCTTTTGATAAAATTAGAAGGCTGTTAAATATAATTAAGAAAATTTTGATTTTTTTTTAAGATATTTTAAGAGGCCTAAAAAGTGTTGGCTAGATTTTAATTTTTTTTTCACCAGTGAAAATATACTCGTATACCTGTGTAAGGTATTTCCTACTTACCTGCGAGCGAAGCCGCTAGCCAAAGCTAGTCTATTTATAACAAGATTTGCTATTTCATCAGAGTATGTTTTCTTCGTGATAAAAATAATTTTGGTTTAGACTACTAGACAGTACAAATGATTCGTTTTAATGAATCTCAGACACGTCCCAATAGTTGACAGCTAAATCAGGCTCGCGTCTACAATGTTCCATTCCATCGTCCTTCATTTTCATGCGAATCCTGTCTGCAAGTGATGTGTGTCGCAAATGTCTGCTCATCGCATTCAGAGTGCGTTTTGTCCTTATAACAAAACACAAGGGCTTTGATTTATGGGTCGAGATAACTTAGACATTGTCATTGAATCTGTGATTTATTTGTAACATAATTATTATACGGGTAGGTATATTAATTATTCCCAATACGTAAACATAATCTAAGTAGGATTCACCAGTTTGGGGATGACGTCCAAATAAATAAACTGTTGAATGAGTAATCGCATGTTTTTAATTTTAAAAGGTCAAAATTTTAATAAAAGTTTTATTATTTATTTATGAATCAAACGGATGTGTAAATCAGAACATAAAAAAATATTTAAAGTCAACAAAATCAAAACAAAACAGCGTGAAAATACAGAACTTATTTACGTGTGTTTTGTTAGTCAAAGGTTATCTCTAGAAGTAAAAAAATCTTTCACTGATCAAAAGTTACAATATCACTAAATGCTACTGCTTAATCCGGAAAACTGCACGCTTTTCTTGGATGCCATAATTAGACATAATAACATGTATTTACTTATTAAACAATAGACAATAAGGGTTACAGTTGCCAGCAAAATAGAAAACCAACTATCTATAAACTCAGGATATGCGTCCCTGCTATAGTACCCGTCCTGCACCTTTGACGACTTATTATAATACGAGTCCTGGAGCTGTACAGATTGCAAAATACTGATCAGTAAAATATAATTTGGTCCATCGACACAAAATGAAGAAGCTATAAAATATAAAACTTAATTCAAAAACAAAGCATAGTATTATGGTTACACAAAAATATAGGCCAGCAGATTTAGCGCCTAGGAGCACCTCGAGCAGTTAGAGGACACGACGGTGAGGTTACGAAGGCACCTCGGGAGTGCAATACCCGCAGTCGGTCCGGAACGAACAGTCAACAGGAAGCCAACGTGCGTGCAAGCATCATCGATCTTACAATGCGTTCCAAAAAAGAATAGGATCGATTGCCATGTTGTGACGTCACGTCATACTGTCAAATCGAACAATAAAACAAAACAAGATTTTTTTTTAAATTTAACTTATTAACGAACTATACTTACGTTCGGAGCGCAAACCTGGTCTTTGACGCTTCAGCAGAGGTCCAGGCTTGAGGTTTGTCAGCGAGCCATGGAGCGCAGTATCCTAGGTGTTCAAATTTCTGATCGCGTAAAGAACACAGAGCTGCGCGCCAAAACTAAGATTAAAGATGTTACCCGAAAAGCTGCCACTCTGAAGTGGGATTGGGCGGACATGTTTGTCGCATGTCGGATGAGCTGTGGGCTAAAAGAGCCACTTATTGGGTCCCATTAAACGCAAGGCGACATTGCAGCAGACCATGGCGAAGGTGGAGAGATGAGCTTGTTAACTACCGGAGGGTCTGGCCCGCTATGGCCGAAAACAAACGTGTGTGAACAAGAGAGAGGGAGGCCTTCGCCTCCCTAACGAACTGTGAACGAAAAAAGTTTAATCAGAATCCAGGCGTGCTATTCTCTAAGAAAACAGCCTTGAGCGCAGCGCTGGCCGCAGCGATGTAATCCAAATAAATACATTGGATTAACAATCCAATAAACCTTTACATTGGATTGTTAATTCAATGTACTGCGCTCTCGGCTCGTCGCTGCGGCCAGCGCTGCACTCAAAGCTGTTTTTCTTCGAGAATAGCACCCCAGTTCTTCAATTTTGCTCATCTCTGAATTCTTCAATTTCTCCCAATTTCTTGCGATTTGACAGTATGACGTAAGGTCACACCATGGCAATCGATCCTATTCTTATATGGAACGCATTGTATTGTAATATTGTTATTGCCTATTGTTGGGTGCAAATAAAATAATGAGTAAGCGAGTAGTGCTAACAGTCAGTACCTACCTATAGTAACAAATGACTAACGTAGAACTACACGTGACTAGAAACGTGGTCGATATCGCATGCGTTTGCGTCGCATATCGTAGCACCCACTTCCGTACTCACAAAGCATTCAATTAGTTTAATATGCGCTCCTGTATGAGGCAGTAACATGACACTAACATCCCATACACTTAGTCAACAATAAAAAATAAATGATTCCTATTTGTAGACTTTGTACGCATTTAATTGAAATTTCAAAGCACATTCATTCATTACAATAGTAAAGTGTAAACAAAACTGCAGCAATTCATCGTGATTTTTTATATTCATTTGAACTTAAAATAAGTTTTATAGTAGACTAGCCTTTTTCAGCGGCTTCGCTCGCGTGATAGTCAAAAATAATCACACGGGAATGTGCGTCAGAAAAAAAAAATCATCTTTTTAGCAAAAGAAGCGATACACATAATTATATTACAAGAAATTGGGACCAATTATTCCACCAGGCTTTAGACTGCCTAAAGTGGCCTCTTTCATGTGGTACTGTTTGAAATGTTGTAATAAAATTCCTCCCCAAATAATAGAACTTAACGAAACTGAAAAATCTTGTATTAAACGCACATTATGCAGGCAAGCATTATTATAAGTTGGAGGATTATACTCAGGATAAAAATAAGCTGCAAGCTTAATGTTGGTCCAGCCCCAAGCAGCAAAAACTAGTACTATAAAAAACCATAGAACGTTTTGTAAAAAACTGTCCTTGGTCCTATAAAACCCCAAAGAACGTATCTTTTATTCGGAAGTGGCGCATTTACATCTCTGTTCAGTGACAAAATAATCTTATTGCAGTGTTCCTAACGACGAAACAGTTCAATAAAATCTATGTAATAGTGATGCAGGTCTCAAAATAATGATGTACTGGCTACTGTGGGACCTTTTATAGTACTTTTTCGTACTATACAAGAGTTTAGTTTCCTTTACCTCACCTTTTTCATTCACCTTTCATTATTTCACATTAGTGATAGTGCAGAGTGCAAAAAATAGTTAAAATAATTTTACAAAAGGATACCAGCAATCTGAGGTGAGTAAGATTTTATTTTGTTAATATAATATTAGTCTATTACGGTGGAAATGATGTGCGACTGCAGGTTTACTGATAAACTAGGGACAGGTTTACCATGAATTTAAAGTGCCCCCCTCGAATTGTTGAGATTTTACTAAAATATTTATCATATAAAGTGATTTCGATATTCTAAGAGCCATTATAGTACTTGCTGTCATAATGTTTTCACTGTCAGTCATCGTGGATTCAACCTAAAATTGGGGTTCTGTGTGAGCATGACTGAATACTTACATAATATGTAGGTACACAGTGTTTTTTTTACTATTTTTCTGAAGACCATAAGTAATGAAAAAAAACTGAATTTTAAACTGTTTACTGACGAATAGTGTGAATTAATCATGTAACCAGTTTTTATTCCTTCGGGAAGAAACGTAGTTGCATCAAGTCTTACGTACCTAGTTTTTATATTTCTTTGTAGTACCTATATATGTGTCTAGTAGCATCACTTAACTTTAGAAGCAATACCTATATAAATATAAATTGCAGTCAAAATTGTGTGTTTTCAGTGTACCTTATGGACGCCAACATGGATATCGATAAATTTCTTAGTCGAGACGATTTCATGCTGCTTACAGCAGCAGAATGGCCGTGGAAAATCACACATTTTATATTAAGTGCATGGCATGTTCTAGATCGTTGTATTTTATAATTATTTTTAACATTTACTCTAGTAAATAAAAATACAACGATCTAGTGCATGGTTTTAAAAATATAGTAAGTACATACTTTGATTTTTTTATGAAATAATCACGAAAAACCTCTATAAATGCGACGTTGCCAATCCGCGAGGTCTAAACCCTTTTCATAACTTTTAAAGTTTCTATTTTAACTTTATCTGACATGTTTCTAGATTTTATTAAATTAAGTGTTGCTGTCATATTCTTTTTCTTAAGAAAGATTTTTTTAAGTTGCTAAAACAGAGGCTATAATTTTGTTACATATCATAATCGTTAATGGTTTTGTATTACATGTTTGTTTGAGATTTTTTATAGGTATAGTTTTAATATTATATCGTTTAATTCAACTATACGAATGGAGATAAAAGGATAAATAATAAATAATATTATTTTTCTGTTTTAATAAATATAAATTTGTAGTAAATTTTTAGAATAACAAGATAACATTAGAGTTTAATAGCAATAAAACAAAACTAATGGCTGATTTTTTAATAGTCAGATAACTTTTATCTGAGATATATATTATATAGCTATAGAAAATTCTGACTATTAACAAATCAGCCCTAAGACTCCTGGTTTATACTAGCTTTAAATTGAATATTCCTGTGAAGTGAATATTCTAACATTCTATGTTTTTGACATATTTTCGAGTACCTAGGTATCTACCTGATATTGTATAAGCTGACTTAATTATGTGGGTTGATTTTAACGAGAGATCAAGACTGATAGAAAAATGAGAAATGAAAGGTTTTTCTTTTTTAGTTCAAAATAAAGAACCATCTAATTGATAAAGTTTTTTATTTATATACCACCTGCGTAAATAACCTTAGGAACTAGTAAAATGTCTTTATTATACAGTATATAATAATGGCACAAAATGAGTTGTTGAGTTGTAAGAGATAAGTTTACACTTTATTGCGTCAACTCTGAATAATCTTTGAATTTTGTTCATGTGCTTAGTTTTGCATTTATATATGTTCAAATATGAAGATTTTATTGGAGTTTTAAAGACGTCCTCAATATGTTCAACACGATTTCCACTAATAATTGTCCAGTGCCCACGGGATAAGTTGTAACAGTCTTCTCTGTTTTAAGAAGCTTTCGGGGATCGTTAGGTAATGTATTTGGTATTCTATTGTTAATTAATCGACTAAATTTTTTGTTGCTTCATGCGAAATATTATAATTAATGGCCCAATTTTTCACTCCGTCACGAAATTGTTGGTGTTTTTCGAATGTTAAGTCATTGCTTGAAGATTCAGAAAAATTGCTGGCGTAAGGACTCTCTTCAGAAATAATATATTTGTAAGACACATTTTGTACGGAACCGTTTCCCATAATTGAGATTACAACTTGATTTTGGCTACTATCACTGCTTTGATTGATGATGACGAAGTTGCTTTTTCAAAACGTCTATTACGAGTAACTTCTCTTCTATAAGTTCCACTGCGTTTATATCTTTTCCAATTTTTTAAATCCATTTTTTTTATTTTTAGGGCAGAATAGACGTCGCATTAATTCCGTATCAAAATGTCTGAATATTGTTGTAAAAAGCAAGCCGAGAATCCTTTTTGGGACTTAGCTGTCATTTAATAGAAACTTTTATCTACATGTATGTGCCACTTTTGCGTCATTATAGTAATAGATACCCTTTTATAATACCAACAAGCGCATTGCTAGGCACCAAAAAAGTTGTTATCCAATAATTCTGCTCTATTAAAGTATCTGTGTGATATGCTTATCGATAAAATTATAATATGCATTTAAAAACTATTATAATACACTAACGTTCTATTAGCGTGCCCTGAAATTAGACTACATCACAAAATCACTCTATTGTAAAGTCTTTATGACTACTAACGCACACGTACTATAGCAGGGATCTGAATATCCACAATATCACAATATCGCCCTGTAGTTGAGTGTTCATCACTGCTATAACGAAACTACTATTGCAGTTCGTTTGGAACCCTTATTACGTTAATCAGATAAATAAAGGCACCTGTTAACAATTTTATAGAGCATTATTATTATGTACTAGTTATATTAATACTTGCTATAGTACTTGCCTATAACGGTTGTATAAAATGGCGTAGTAAACGTTTACATTCTTTGTTTATAGGTATTTTTAGCTCTCTAATCATTTAGAGCAATAATGTACTGTCGGACGCTTTTATACAACACTGTGGCACCGCTAAAACCTTAATAAATCGTTTATAGGGCTTTTTAGAGTTATGAGCTTAAATAATAGGACTGAATTGCTGGTTGGGGCTCCACTACCACCAGGGCGTACAAATTTATTAGTTTGGAAATTATTATTTTTTATGTTTTTTCTTTTTTTGATGTGAGATAATATTATAGTATTATTTAATGTAGAAGCATTTTTGGACACAATAGCAATATGTATATAATGTAGAAGCACTTTTGTGAATGTGAAGTACCAGGAGCATTTTTATTAGGTTGCAACTTTTTTTATTGACATTACGAGCATGGCAGTTGAGAGTTTGTCATGCTCACTTAAATGTCTTGCTGTTGGTGGCACGTGTTATTGGGTCATTCAGTTCCTTTCAAAATGGTTAAGCTGATTATTTTTTATTTTACTTTTTATTATCTACATCGTGCTCACACAATAGAAGCAACAAGAAATATGTAACCAAGATTATATGCAACTGATAATACTTGTGATTTAAAAGAATGACCATGGAGTTTCTTGCACGTTCTTTTCCGTAGAGATCTACACTTTGGAACGTGCAATTTAGATTCACTTTTTTTGGACTGACCGACATTTGACTATTGAAAAGTGCCTACAAATGGTATATTTGAAATAAATGCTTTTGATTTGATTTGGTTGTACCGACCACCGGGATAAACAGTACTAATTTTCTAATCTAGGTCATGTTCTTCTTGTTTTCCATTTTGTTCCGTTAAACCGTTGAGATAGGCTTGATTACCAAACATAAATACACAATATGGTTGCCACAATTGTTTTTGCATGCAACTGCAACACCCGGGGGCAGGCTGGTAGTAAAAGCCTTTTGTGCTTCTGTGAGCATAAAAAATATTTTTTTTTTCATTAGGGTGAAGTCGCCATTAAACGTCCAGTCATGATATATGTAAATATTCACTTATAATGAATTTCAAACATACACGAGACTTGCACGTATTTCATTTGACCTGTTTTCAGACTGCATGCTCTTTATCAATGTGACCTTAAGACATCAATAATCTCTTATTACGCTAAGTGATAACACGAGAATTTAATATGGCAGTAAAAGCTACATCAAAAGTAATAATATCGTCATAAACATTCTCCGGACTCCGGTAGCACCATAAAAAAGGTCCAGGTTTTTGCTCCCGTCTTAAAAAATGACCTCCAAAACCTGTTTAGGGCGAGCTCCTTTCTCTGGAGTGTTTTCCTCTTTCTTACGAGGAAAAAAATATTTTAACGGTCTTGTAATATAAAAAAAAACTGTCGTGAAAGTTGTAGAACCTATAAGATTGATGTGGATACATTAATGTAATTATGTCGCTTGTAAAATGAAATTTCTTATTTTACCATCTTGTGAACTTAGTTTTTGTGTAAAATTTATATAAAAGTACCTATTGTTTTTCTACACATCAAAAGAAGAAGGCTCTATCTTTCCGACGTCAAAAATTTCTTCTTCTTTTTTAAAAAACACGTCTGTTTCTTCACAAAGTTTATTAAGAAATAATTAACGATGTTTTCTATCGTATATTTCCGAATGATCGCGTGACAAGTATTGATAGCCTGTTATTGATTATGCCAACTGGATGAAGCACGGTCTGCTCGGTAGAGGAAGCAAAATTTTGGCGCCCTCATTCGATATGCCATAAATAATTACACTCTAAAAAATGTTAAAACACGTGTGCACATGAATTATAGAATTAACTACTCCTTCTTTAAGTTTTAAATGAACTATTTATTGAAGCGGTTTATTGATTTATAGCCAAATAAATAAAGCGCTTCAATAAATAGTTATCTGCATTAAAAAGCCGTGGCTGACTTCTGAAAGCAGGTGGGCAAAAACACTTCGCGACCTTAACCTGATACCTAATGGAAATCGCGTTAGAATACAAATTGTCCGTTTATTTCTGTAGCTAAAAGATTAAATTAAAAGTACTTCTCGATAGCTACTGACTACCGTTTCCAATACGAGGTTTTGACATAATTTTACAAAAATTGCCCCTGCGAATAGTCTTTTTTTTAAGTAGTTATTTATGTATATACATGTTGACTCTTGATCTGGTTCCCAACTGCTGAGTTTTGATTTTCATTATAAGCAATCGCATCAATGTTTTACAATAATATATTGTATATCTACTTAATTAATAAAAATGACGTTGCCGTATATGGTAAACTAGCAAAAGTCTATTTTTAAATATCTATTTTAGCAGTACAGATATTTTTCTGCCTATAAATCACAAGGAATGTTAATTTGGTTGTATCGCGGTACAGTTTATACATGTTGACTCTTGATCTGGTTCCCAACTGCTGAGTTTTGATTTTCATTATAAGCAATCGCATCAATGTTTTACAATAATATATTGTATATCTACTTAATTAATAAAAATGACGTTGCCGTATATGGTAAACTAGCAAAAGTCTATTTTTAAATATCTATTTTAGCAGTACAGATATTTTTCTGCCTATAAATCACAAGGAATGTTAATTTGGTTGTATCGCGGTACAGTTTCAAAACGTCAAATCGATTCGTTTCAGTTATTGTGAAAGCGATACACAAGGTTTTAAGATGATAAACGACTGAAAACGTGAAAATAGCGATACATTTATTATATCCAGGTTATAAGGAACTTAAAAATATTTCCTGCCATAAAACTGCAAAAACAGGATGTGCAAAAAAGATTCAAGCAATCCTTGTTTCAGCATTAGCTCAGCCAAAAATATCTGAATAACTTCTTCGTACGAATTGTGAGAAAAACAGGAGAATCATGGAACTTGTCAAGAATTGACCCAAGTCTTCGAAATGAGATGACGAACATTTCTTTCTTAATCTCCATAATATGATGATATAATGATTTCAACCTTGATCGTCGAAACTACCGCCTATTATCAACACAACATATGTTTTTCTATTTAAAGGCCTTATATAGCAACGAATATGTCTCATCGGCATCGTTTAACATTTTGAAATAATGAATACCTATTCCTTTGAATATCTAATGCATTGAGAATCACGCAATAAGCAGTTAAATTTAAAATTCTTATTGACTTGTCAAATATTCAAATGACGTAACACTGCCTTGCAAAATAATTGACAACAACGGAAAAACTGCAAAAAATCTTCATCCGCAGTGTTTATATGCACCAAAATAAAATATCAAAAATTATTAAAAAAATCTCACCTTTTCTCCTGCCGAAAGGTCCACAAAACGAATTTCCTTTTCCAATAATGTTTTCATCGATACATTTTATTAATTTAGCGACGTCCTCTGACTTGTTTTCGCGGGAGACTTCCCCCCATCTTGAAGGCAGATCCTCTTGCATGGATTCAGATTTACCTTTAGTGCCTCTAGATTTCTTCAAAACACTTGTCATACTTTCCGTCACATAACACAGTAAAAATTTTGATTAAAAAACACAGCACTTTAATTTATTTTTATTTTTTTTACACTTAAAAAATACGTATGTAAATACGTTACAGTACGCGCATGTACGTAATACGGCGTTTTATACGCGAGCACGTTACGACCTCATTCGATAGCGGTGTGGCGTGCACTGTGGGACGATTCTAATCTACGCTACTCGGCGAATGGGCCGGCCGACAATTGCGACGTACACCTCACGTTGTCCGCAGTCCGTGTTGCTAGCTAAAAAATAAAATTTTCTACTATGATACCATTTTGGAAATGGTAGATTCTTATTTTGGTTGCTGCATTTTAGGAACACTAAATTCATGGATTTCTAGGACAACAAGTTACTCTACAAACAAAATGTTGATTGATTTATGGCACGATATAACATACAATATTTAATTTCCTTTCAGTATCTCTGAAGTATTCGAATAAATCTAAATTAATAGAGAGGAAAGATAAATCTCTGCTTTCAATCGTGAATTTATTTATTAAGAACATTAATGACTGTCGGATATCCTTTACAAGATAAGAGAACAGAAATATTCAATGCAGTTCCCGAGATAGCAATCTCGTAGTTAAAGTTACCGTTAACTGTTTAAACTCTATAATAGTTACCTATCACGATTGCGACCAGCAGTGTACCTACATTGTCCCTCAGGTTTAAATACGTATAACCAAAAATGGCTTTTTTTTATGGTGGGAAAAACATCTAATGACAACCCCCGCTCTTGGGCGGAGCGGGAGATAGTGTCAGACTCTTACTGACTAAAAACCCACCCCGTTCCTTCGTGCCTTCATACCGGGGCTGAGCTACTCTTTCGAAACTAACCCTGGCCCCAGTAGGCTTTGACCCAGCTAGGCCCCTGTAACCAAAAATGGCTCATTGCATTGTATACCCGAAGCACGAAGCTATTGTCCCGAGGTTAATGCCACTTCTTCATTTGACTTTCACAAAACAGACCAATCGAAAGGTTCTGGAATGGCGACCACGTACTGGAAGAGGCAGCGTTGGAAGGCCTCCCACAAGGTGGACCTATACCCGGTGAGGGTCGCGGGAATCCGATGGATGCGAGACGCACAGAACCGGTCATTATGGCGACAATTGGGGGAGGCCTATGTCCAACAGTGGACGTATGTATTTCGGCTTGACTACTTGACTCGAATGATGACCCTGCTGGATGTAAGCCGGTATGCTTGTCGTTAAGTAGGTAAGCCAGCCCTTGGGTCAAGCGAAGTGTCAACTAGACCTTTTGACAGATCTTTGATTTTAGTTAGTTGTAATTAGCGTGGTGTTTTATTCCAAAAAATAAACAAAATATACACCGTTAAATTTTAATCGTTTTAATCCCGTGGAGGGTCGATCCAGTACATGAAACACAATCGATTTGTAAAGATAAAATTAAAAAATAAAGTACTTTTTTTTCAAAACTCGTATTAATTTACGCATGTATGAAATTAATTTCTTTAAGAAAACGTCAGCTGAGCGGGTTCAATGACCTGTAGGTAGTTTGTACGCAACGCCGACTATTAACTACAGGTCATTGAACTCGCTCAGCTGACGTTTTCTTAAAATAATACGAGTTTTGAAAAAAAGGTACTTTATTTTTTAATTTTGTCTTTACAAATCGATAGTGTTTCATGTACCTACCGGATCGACCCTCCACGAGATTAAAACGATTAAAATTTAGCGGTGTATATCTTTTGCAGCGTACGTTTAGCATAGGCGTATCCGCTAGTCTATAAAATCTACGGTGACTGGCGTTATAGGCAGATCGGTTGTAACTTGAAAAAAACATTCAGCCAACATTGAAACTAAACCTCCTTTAGTTTACCTACTTACATTTTCTGGAACAAACCACAAATTAAATCAATGCCGTCTCAATAAAAAGAAACAAACAGTAACCATAGCAACGCACTTTGTTATTTCACCATCGCGGATTTTTACATTTCGCCTTTTGTGTTCAAGTTTTTAGAGTATTTTAAAGTTACGTAGTTATAAAGATGATGAAATTACAGATAGCCAACGATCAAGACCGAAAGGAGGCTCAGAACAGAGAGAGAAGGAGACAATGTGAACTTGAGAGGAGGTCCAGGATCTTCAATGCGAGGAACAGGAAAATTGGGGTACGAAACTAGCCACAATCTTCTAATTTTTGATTAGATATATAAAGCTTAAGTATAAACTTCGTGTCTCAGTGTTTTTAACCGACATCTAAAAAAGGAGGAGGTTCTCAATTCGGATGTTTGTATTTTTTTTTTTTTTTTATGTATGTTCGCGCATAACTTCGTCACTTGCCAACCGATTTGAAAAATTCTTTTTTTGTTAGAAAGGGTATACTTCCCAAATGGTCCCATAGTCACCAAGTCGGGATCTGATGATGGAATCTTGGCGAAATCGAGGGAACTCCTCAAATATTATAGGCAACCATATAGTTCTTTTGGTATTTTTATCAAAGACTTAAGCATTTATAGTCAAAACATGACATTTGATGAAGTGGAACTGGTGAAGACGACCAGAAATGGCCAACGGAAGTTCATAGTCACACCAATCTCTCAATGAACATAGTTACAAATAAATTAATAGTTCTGAATAGGTATGTTGAAAATGGTATCATCGATGTGACCTGATGATGATGATGGAGCTGGAAGATAGGTACCGGAACTCCGAAATTAATCAATGTATCCCAGCCGTGTTTGGGCTTATTACAATTGTCATGAGATGCACTTTGGCTATAAGGTACTATCGAACTGATCTGATGATGATGATGGAGCCGGAAGATAGGCACCGGAACTCCGTAATTAATCAATGTATCCTAGCCGTGTTTGGGCTTATTAGAATTGTCATGAGATGCATTTTGGCCATAAGGTACTATCGAATTGATCTGATGATGATGATGGAGCCGGAAGGTACACACGGGAACTTCATAATAAAACAATGTATCCTAGCAGGGTTTGAGTTAATTGGAATTGTCATGAGAAAAAGGTACTCTGGCTGCAACTAAAAAGTGTGAAATAAAAAACTTTTTACAAAAAAAATAAAACCGACTTACTAAAAAAAACACTAAAACTATCAAAATAACTTTAATTTCGGAAGTCGGTGTTAAATAACGAAGAGGCAAAACTATTACAGAAACACCGACTTCCGAAATTAAAGTTATTTTGATAGTTTTAGTGTTTTTTTTAGTAAGTCGGTTTTATATTGTTAACGAATCGGCTTGACTGATTTTTATAATAATTTTGGTGTATATTTGGTAGAAAAAACGTAGGCTATTTTTATACTACTATTTTTATAGAAGGGCCAAAGAAAAAACTCGCCGAACAGAAAATGCCTGGAAGAGCTACTGGTCCATGAAGGAACTATTTAAAGGCACTTTGCCCATGTCTCTGAAGCGTATGCTGATGGACATGTATATAGTGTATTCTCCCTATTCTAACCTATGGTGCACAGACTTGGTCTTTGAAATAAAAAATCTTGTGGTAGGTTGTTCAGTTTCGTCTAGTGAGCAAGCCCTGAAAGTTTGCGTAGGGCTGTCCCTTACACCTTGTATAAGGCAACTGTTACTGACTGACTGATATACACACTCACAGCTCAAACTACTGAACGGATTGCGCTGAAATTTGGCACCTAGACTGTTATGTTATTATGACGTAAGGACCTAAGGGAATGAACTGAGGCTACAGTTTATATGGAGACTTACTTGCACGCAAAATAGAAAATTGTCACAAAGAAAAGAAACTTACTTTTTTTCCTGGGAGTAGTCCCAGGATAAAAAGTACTTATCCTATGTGATATTCCAAGACATGGTCTACCCATGTGCCAAATATCATCCAAATCCCTTTAGCAAACTTACGTTTTTATGATACTGTGATAACTTTTTAATTGTCAATTTGTTTTTTTTTTTAAAGTCGTCAAAAAAGTAAATATAGATTGTAATGCAATTTGAACTTTGCCATTTATTAGGTAAGTAATATACTTACATAAAGTTTCTTGTTCTAATATACAAATATACAATGGTGTGTCCAGACCTGTGTCGCGCGCGCTTCGTACGAACATGAAATGCACGCGCGCAGTTGCAAGCGGCTCGCGAACGGCGCATTCGCCAGTTCTGGACGCACCATTAAGGCGATTAACACACGGCACCGCGCACCGCCGCGGAGGGCGGTGGCGGTGAAGCGGATTTCTTAGCGGTGCCCCGCGCGGTTAGGCGGTTTACGCGCCCAACCGCGCGGATGGATTTAACGCGATTTTGACCAGTTTTATCACAGACACTGGCGAAAATGGACTCTGAAGTGGTAGCATCTGGCTTTTATGGCGTAGAAAGAAAAAAATAAGAAGTTATTGCGTTCATCCATTTTTACGTAGCAGAACTCTAAATGGGACGTTCATGTTATTCTACAAAACTTTGAGAAAACACGAAGATATTTTTTTTAACCATACATACACGAATGTCCACTTCTTTATTTGATTATTTGTTAGCAAAGATAAATGGCAACACGTCCTGCACACACAATAATCCGCGCGGTTATGCGGCGCCCCGTGTGTAAGGCGCCGCTCCACCGCGCGGAAATCAGCGCGGAGGGGCGGTGGTTGCGAGAGCACCGCTTGACCGTGGCTCGACCGCGCGGTCGGGCGGTGTACGTGTGTAAGGTATCAACGGATTTCTAAGTGACCAATGTAACATGAGATCCGCTTCACCGCCAACCGCGGCGGTGCGCGGTGCCGTGTGTTAATCGCCTAAGATAATTTTCTTAAATTCTAAATTCATATGCTTAACTTCAGACTCTGTTCTCAGGTGGACCTCCCATTCCTGGAGCGTCAAGTCTCTGAGAAGCGAGCGGAGCGATCCGAGCAGGAACGCAAGGACCTCGCCTTCGCTGCGCAGATGATCAAAGACAGCAACCTTGCCGTTGTGCTCGAAGCGAGGGAGAGAGAGGTAAGTATTTATCATGCCTATTACCTACATCTGGAAAGCATAGCATAGTCGGCCTTATAATGTTTCCACTGTCTTGTCACTGTCCCACTGACTTAGGCCTCCTCTTTCATGAGAGGGAATGGGCCGTAATCAACCACGTGGGCCCAGTGCGGGTTAGTGAATGTCACATATCTTCGAATTTTTGGTTTTAGGACATGCCGGTTTCCTCACGATGTTTTCCTTCACCGTTTTGGGAGCAGTGGTGATGAAATAAATTACACAAATTAATGCGCCTGGCTGGGTTTGAACCCGCAACCTACAACTCGTAAGTCGGGGCCGTTACCACTCGGCCACTACTGCTCTGGTCGGTATTTATCATGCCTATTTGCAAAGTGTGTGGAAAGACTTAGGGAAAACTTGAAATGGGGCGGTGGTTGCGAGAGCACCGCTCGACCGTGGCTCGACCGCGCGGACGGGCGGTGTACATGTGTTAGGTATCAACGGATTTCTAAGTGACCAATGTAACATGAGATCCGCTTCACCGCCCTCCGCGGCGGTGCGCGGTACCGTGTGTTAATCGCCTTAGATCTTATGTCCCCTACCTGGGGCCTGGGGAATAGGGCGTCCACAAAAGACTTCCTACCGCAAGCGGTCATCATGACACTTCAGTCTTCACTTTATTCCACGTAATTCCGATGCTCGTCGGTTCTGCCCATACAGTACATTCAGGTTTGACATGAATGACCAAATTTCTTTCTTCTCTAAAGATCATGTATTGGTAGCATCCAACCTATGGCATGTTAAAAAATGTGATCGAAGAACATCTGACTGGCCTGTTGGTCTAGCTCTAGTGGTTAGTGACCCTGACTGCTAGGTATGTCGATCGTGAATTGGATTACCACCCAAAACAAAAATGTTTGTGTGATGAGCACGATCATTTGTTTTGTGTCTAGGTGTAATTTATATATATATAATATATATATTTAAAAATATGTTTAATAGCACAAGCTCTGCTTAGTTTGGGATTAGACGGCGTTGTGTGAATGTTTTGGAATATTATCTAGTGCTCTAATATTCTAGAGAAGTAAAGTTTTTATTTTTTTATATTTTTGTTTGTAGGACTAGGAAGTAATCTCTGGAAGTAATGGTCCGATTGCAAAAAAAAATTCACTAATAGAAAGCTGCTTTATTCTTGCGCAAAAGCTAGTAGGTATTACATATTCATGTTAGACATTGTATTTCAGGAGCGTCGCCGCATCGGCGTGGAGATCGACTCCTTCCGCCAGAAGTACCAGCGCTATGAGGACCGGCGCGAGTATGACCTCAACGACCCTGAGGTGCTCAAGAAACAGCTGCCTCCCAGAGCCGGCGATAACAACCCGGTCGGCATGTCCAGCGCGCAGAAGTAAGCAACCCAAGCAAAACCTTATCTCAAAGCAGTCCATAGAACGTTTTGCAAGAACGGATTGGTGTTTCTGAGCAGCTCTATAAAAGACCAAAGAACGTTTATAAAACCCGGATTGGGTGCAGTTATATCGTTATTCACTGATATAGCAGTTCTATAGTAGCTTCGCATAATTACCTTTGCCACAATTAGACTAACAAAATTATAAGTTTTGAAATAAAGTTTATGCTATCCGTTGTTAAGCAAAATAATATTACATTATGGCATTAAAAGTTCTGCCATAAAAGGTAGACCCGTCATAAACAACTATTGTTCTACCTATGACTTTTAAAAAATTATCATATGTACGTTCATCAAATTTTCTTATAGAGATTGAAATGTGATAGAACAACGAAATCTTGAAGGGTTTTTTTTTGGTAAATGTGAAAAAAGTCATAGAACAAAAGTTGTTGTTTATGATGTTGGTAATATAGTCCTGCAAGGTTGTTAATGTTTTACAAATCACCCTGTATAGCTCCATCCATCCACTAGTGCGAACAGTAAATTTTGTGCTTAAAAGCGGTAGACATAAGAGCAGGTTTTCGAGTAAGCGTACCTATAAAAAAAGAAGTTACTGACGCATACCTTAATAAATAATGTAATTTAAAAACTATTATGTAAACAGGTTCGAAGGTGAAGATTTGGAGTTCGAAGGACGTAAGAAGATGATGGCCGAGCAGAAGAACTCCTGGCTTGAACAGCAGGTACAGGAACGGCAGGCGGCCCAAGAAGAGAGGAAGAAAGCAGAAGCTGCGTACATGGTACGTTTTAAATGATTCTCACCACAGCGCCTGATAAAAATCGTATAGCTAAGGCTGACATCAGACGGACTGCATCGCAGTGACCGCGCGCGGTCGACATATTTAACTGCATGCAGTTGTATGTTCGACTTCGTGCAGTCATGATATCAACTGCATGCGGTCGGCTGCAGTCGAGTAAAGTCAATATCAACTGCATGGAGTCGTGCCTTCAACTTTACGTGGCCGGTTACAGTCGTGTAGTGTCGACGCACGCTGTCCATCGCTAACCGCATACAGTCAGTGTGCAGTTAATTACAAAGAGCAAACGCACATTGTCATTGTCAACTTTACTTTAAGGCTTTTACCTCCTCCTCTCCTCCTCCTTTTTGGCTCCTGGGCTAGATGCGTGGCGCCAACTGCGCAAAGTCAGATCAAACTGTATGCAGTTGGATATATAGACTGCGTGCGGTTGCTGCGATGCAGTCCGTGTGATGGCAGCCTAAAATTCTTATAGTCTAATAATTGCTAACTCAATTCATTAAACTCCAAGCGAACGCCGGCGTTCTCTCATTGTCTTTCTATTGTGTCTCTAATTACGACATTCGAAAGATGGATGAGTCACAACTGATGATGAATTGAATTGACACTTCAACAATATGTTTTCTTAGGTTATCTAACTAATACAGCCTACTCACAAAGACCTGTAGGTATCCGAGCAATGACAACAGTAAAAACTGATTACGCAATATGTTCCGATTTTTCAAAGATGGCGATCAAAGCTCGCGACGAGCGCGCTGGTGAGCTGGACAAGTTGGAGCGCGAATGTCGCTACCGGCTGGGACAAGCCAACCTCAAGTATAACGAAGCTCTGGTAAGTTTTGTACAGGAAAATGTAACAGTAACAGTACAGGGAACTGAAACATGTTTCCAAAATACGTCTTAGTTCAGACAAAAATATATTACACGGTTATACTCCACATAATTGGCCTTATAACAAGCAAAAACCATCAATCCAAATTGGCCCCGCGTGGTGGATTAGTGCCCATACTCCCTCTCCTAGAGAGGAGGCCTGAGTCCCAGCAGTGGGAACATTACCTATAAGGCCGATTCTGGTTATATTCCACAGAGGACTCAAATACGAAACTGCGATGCAACGTCAACGTCACATAGTAAAAATCTGCATACTAGTACGACGCATTGCAAGAACTTGAGAATAGATTCACATTGCACATTGTACTTATCACCTGAACCACAATCGATGCCACACGGAATCGCATCTCAGCAATTCGCATGGTAACTTTCTGCGATGCTGCATCAAATCGTTTTATGTGGGAGCGTAAACAGCAGTAATACTAGACTACCAGGATGCTTTTGGACAATTAATTTTTTGACCAGCTTTTTTGTATCTATTTTAAATCGTATTTAGCGCTGTCGATGAACAGTCAAAATAAGTGGGAAGCAATTGGGTAATAGCAAATCTTTATTTTATTTAGGTACTGGAGATTAACAACAGTTTCATGCTAGGGAAAAGATAAGATGTTCTTACAACTAGAAGCACAAACTAAAGTAACCCACACTAAAGTCCACGTCTCAAAAACAGAAGTAGAATCTAAATTTATTGAATCTAAACTTATTTCTTGGTAAATAAACTCTGGGTGCCAAAAAAATTCCAAGTCTTTACTTTTTGGTTTTTTTTGGGTTGGCATACATACATATTTATATAAATATTACTTAATTTTTATGTAAGTATCTAAAAATGTAAGTTTTTTTATGACACCTTAGATAACGACAGACATACTATCAGTCTAATACTATCCCAATGTAAGGCAAAGGGACACAGGGTAGAAGTTTCCCTCAACCCTGTCTTCACGAATAAAGAAGGAACAGCGACATGGCCATACATTTGCCATAGAATATTTAATTCAAAAGCATATCGGACTCGAGCAATAATACAAAGAATACGGTTTTTCAAATTACTATATTCGATGAATAACTACCTCATTAAATCTTTTATTTGTAATTAGGCCGCAGAAAAGAAGCAGCTGGAACAAATCCTCAGAGAGCAAGAGGAAGCTGACAACACAGCGGAGATGTACAACAATCTGACGTCAGACATGCTCACCGAGAACCCTGACGTCGCCAAGAGCTCGCTGGGGAAGAACAGGTCTGACGCTTTTAGACTTTGTTTTACTGTTAATAAACCATTTAAGTAGCATTACACGCATCAATATCCTCTAAATTGGTCCTAAGGGTCTAAACAGACGGACCGCATTTCAACTGCAATCCAACCGCAAATTGCAGTTTGAATGCAGTTGACACGACTGCAATAGAACTGCAAACACGACTGCAAACCAAACGTGCAGTCCTATTGCAGTTGTGTGAACTGCACACCGACTGCATCCGAACTGCAGTAAGTATACACAGAAGGGCGGAGCGTGCGGGCGGGTGGGTATGGTGCAGTTCGGATACACTCGGTGTGCAGTTCACACGACTGCAATCGGACTGTACGTTTGGTTTGCAGTTCTATTGCAGTCGTGTTTGCAGTTCTATTGCAGTCATATCAACTGCATTCAAACTGCACTTAAACTGCGAAATGCGGTCCGTCTGTTTAGACCCTTAGGCCTACTATCCACGGATGCGTAGCTTCATACACGCATATTCGTCATTTTACGCTTGGTGCACGCCTGTACACAGTTTCATGATGCCCACCTTACCGCATGTCATACATCGGGGCGTACATCGAGCGAAAGCACGTTTTTATTTTCGTAAAAATCGGCGGTAACTTCGTCGTCCGGCGACATTGTCACAAATGATTGAAAACATACACTTGTAATAGACCTCGTAGACAGGGTCCAGTGCGCTGTGATGCTCAAACTGTCTAGCGTATTTCGAAGCGTCAATGATGCTACGCGTCGGTGGATAGTAGGTCTTACTCAGTTCCAGTTATTTCGATTTGGAATAGACCCGGGTAAATACGGCTGAGATAAGTCTGACAAGCAGATTCACCGAGAGGCATCATGTTACTCAGTACCTAATTGTTTATTTGGAGGACAGATGGCACAGTTTTGAAAATTCATCGTAGGTATCCGGTTAAATCAGAAGACCCTAACATAATAGGGAAAAGTCCAGGTAGATAATGATGGGTTTCTTTGTGTGGAAGGTCTTCCGATGACTAGTGCTGATTCCTGCTCTGAGTAGTGCCAGACTTTTATTATCTGTATATGGTCACAGTATCCTTCAGTTACCCTTTGCGAGGGTCACGCGAAGCTTCGTATAATCTCGCAGAGGGAAATGGTGATGCTGATTTTCAGATTAAAGGCAGGCTTTCAGAATTGGCATTTTTTTTTACACCCGATGTTCCTCAATTAAAAAAAGAAAACATGTTTATTCTGCCCAAATAGACACACAAATAATTACAAAAAAGAAAAACAAAAAAAAAAATAAACATAAAAAGATTAATATTAATTTAGGATTGTAAGTAAATTTTTCATAGTGTTACTTAATGATTTTTTCGTTTTGCTCATATTCCAGAGCGATCGGCTTCATGTACAAGGGCATGAATCAAGAAGAGCTGAAGAAGTTCTACGCGGCGCAGAAGGAACAAATGGCTGCTGCTAAGGTACGTCTAAAGAACATCACATAAATTATCAACCGTAAAGTTCCTTGGCAGTTCTTCTCTATAGGTAACCGATTCGAATCGTGCAGCTCGTTTATGATATTCCTTTCAGCAGCTTCGCCCGCATGAATCGATGTGGAAGTAGAGAATACATGCCTATTTTAGAGTTTTACTACAAATTAAAATACAAGCATATAAAAATACAGAGAGAGCCTTTCTGATTGGGGCTAATAGTGGTACCTAAGTTCCTGACCGCCGTTGACAGTTATCGGTCGGGGTCGGTGTAAGTTACTTATGCTTACAGCGGGCGTAAGTCGGTCTGTAGTCTGATTCACGTAAAATCAAACAAGCCAAATATCGTTGAAGTTTTATAGTCGTTCGATCGAAGTCCTATCCAAAAGCAGTATTCACGATCTATCGACTTATTTCCAGTTACATTAATAAGTATTCTACCAGGATAATGTAATACAGATTTTTTTTTTTTAAATCGACGAATTTCAAACGACTTTAAAATCGATTAATGGATGTGAAGACGGAAATGGTCTAAACGACTTAATCGCCACGATATCATTACAGTTTTCATTACGTGAATCGGGCTATTGTTCATCCAAATTGATCACTGCATACAAGACCCCTTCGTGCCTCCTTAGGTTGCACATTAATTCGTAACCTACTTTAATTAGGTACGTCTGGATCTGTCTGCCTACAGACGAAAATAATTTTCATTCTTTTTTCAGGCGAAACGCGAAGCATTGGATAAGATGGATGCTGAATGGCAGGCCTTAGCCAAGTCCATTCAACGTGAAGTAGCGCGACAGGACATCGCCGACAACAGAAAGAGAAGGTAGACAAATACTAAACCTAGATTTAAGATTCTTCTAGTTTTGATAGATCTCCTGCAGTGCGTTTCATTTTTGAAGTTCCTTCGCCGTAATGTTGGCTCCCCTGTCTGTCTACAGAAAAAAGAAAATAAAAAGAAAAGAGTATACTCTAGCAAAATTGTTACCCGAATAAATACTCTAGCAAAATTGTTACCCGAAATGCGAAACAAAATCGATTTTAACGGTACCTAGTTCTCAACACTTTTTGGAGAATTATGAGGGGAATGGGATTTAATTAATAAAAAGCAGGTCTAAAAAGAAGTTGTCAATGGAGAGGTACTTACGATATTGCGGCGTGGCGTTTTCGGTATTTGAAAGAATTGCAGGATAATCGAAATGGGGCCCAACGTCGTATACTTTATTCAAAAATAGTTTTTACAGTTTCCAAAAGCAAAAAAAAAGAAAATTATAAGGCAATTGTTAAAAGTAACGAAATATCAGTTAATCTCCCTAATATTAAGTAATTTCGTTGCTAAAAATATAGCAACACTGTTTTTCCGTATTGCCAACATTACAGCGAAGGAACTTCTTAAGTGAAACGCACTGTACAAGGGGGACCGATGACCGTGACGTGTTAAAATGTCAAGCATGCGAGCGAGAAAGAATGGGAGCTATGGAGCTATACGCCCTGTATAGTTCCATCTCTTTAATAGTTCAGTTTCGGTTGTCAAATAGATCGCAATTAAGATCTTGTGGTAAGGCCTCAGGTGAAAGCCACGGGGATCCACTGGAACCGAGACGCACAGATTTTGGTCTGGGCAATAATTTTGCCAGTTTTCACAGCCGAATGAGGCGGTCTTGACCAGTTTTCTCTTCAACTTCTTAAACGTGGTAGAACTCACAGAGCTTTTGGCCTTTCATCATATTCTGGTCATGCTTTCGATCATTGTATAAATGGCCTATTTTGTAGGGTTGTCAACTGTTCTTACAAGAAATTAAACATTTTTTAATCTAAGAAGAATATTAAACAGTATTTTAGAAAAATGAACAGTATTTTATTTGTTTAATGTTTCATATTTTATATTTTTAGTTATATATATTTTCTAGAGCTTCTAGCACAACTTATTAATTTACAGTCTTTTTAAAAACTTCACACGCTTCACTACAATATAACTAAAATTAAAATAAATGAGGAGCTCATTCGATTCCTTCTGAAACTATAATATTGTGGTTTGTTAAAAAAAAATGTTTGAGCATCTAAGTCTTACGAGTATACTTACAAATGTTAACCATTTTGATGCTGAAAACAGTATTTTGTATACTTTATTTTTTTTGTACAATAAACAGGGTACTGTTGGCAAACAAATGGTAATAAATGATTTACATTCTAGGTATAGAATGTAGTGAAAAAAAAAACAGTATAATACTGTTTATAAAAGTATAGTTGGCAACTCTAGTAATGGGCCAGAAGCATTATTATTCTAAGGCCAGAACCTATATTTTATCATTTTAGTTACCTATATCATTTAAAACAGTTCTTGTTTATATTTATGGTAGCACGATTATTATAATTATAGACCGCAAACGTTTATATTTCTATCTGCACGGTGTCTCTGCTTTTGCTACTCCCTTAATTTTCTGCACGCTACCTATAGAAATAAAATGTGAATAAAACCTTCAGGTGTCATTTAGTATTTTTTGTGTCATTTCTGTAGGTCCACTGAGTATAGGTGATGGTATTTAAAATATGTTTAAGTTAATAAATAATTTTGATACTGTGTAAAAGTCTCGCCCGTGCGTAAAAGAAGAAGAATCATAAATCTTCGCTTGCTTTACACGACTTACATTTTCTGTCAACAGAGAAATCGCCCGTCAACTGATGGAAGAAAACCAACTCATGGCCTTACAGCAGAAGGAGAAAGAGAAATACTTCAGAGAGGTGGTGTACAACAATACGCCGACCGACGACTACTACAAGCAGTTTAATACTACCACCAGATAAAGTGGGACACGTACGTACCCCAACAGATAAACTGTGGGTGCAGGTGCACTCCATCAGATTGTGTTCAAGATCTTAGTCTGTTAGATTATATTGGATAAATCTTTTAGTATTTCAGGCTATATTTAAGTATATGAGGTCAACGTTAACAATCTCTGCTGCGCATTAAACCCCAAATATGACCTAAAGACACCATTAAGGCAGATCTTCGGAAACTTGCAAACCAGAAATGCTAAAATACAAATAGCTTTTTAAAATCTGGAATGGGCCTGAATGTAGGTAACGGAGGTTCTACTGCATTTCTTTGTCTTAGGGCCGATTTTTCAACCTTCAGTTAACTTCTATCTGAGGAATAAATAGCCATATTTGACATATTTTCTATACGAAAGCTGTCAAAACGACAAACATATTCTTCAGATAAAAGTTATCTGGCGATTGAAAAATCGGCCCTTAGTATTTTATACTTAGTTTATGATTTTGATCATTGACAACTATACGACTTGCAGGAATTTAAAGAAATATAAAAATGAGATACTGATTGTTGGTAAGCGCATTAGCGCTACTCGCAGACAACAGGACCGATTTAGTTTTTTTTTTTTTTTTATATCCGAGTAAAGTTTCTGGGGAAAGAAATATTAGAGAAGTTTTTTTTCTTTAGGGTACTTATATATCGTCTGCTTACTGGTAAAACCAGATAAATGCATATTTTTACTAAATCGAGTTAAAAATGTAATTTTTTACGCTCTATCTACTGGTAAAACCGAATCAATGCTACATAATTATGTTCATAGTTGCAGAGATAATTAATTTAATAAAATGGTATCTACTCACTTTAAAAAAAAAAACCGGCCAAGAGCGTGTCGGGCCACGCTCAGTGTAGGGTTCCGTAGTTTCCCGTCCGTCACAATAAAGTGTACCCACTTATGAGTTTAAAAAAATGCTTGCTACGATTATACTACAAACTTAGTCCAGAAATTATTTTGTAGAACCCTTTTGTCTTTTTTGTACAAAAACTGTTCTTTCCATCAAGTTCAAAATAATTTTCCTAGAAAGTCCTTATAAAGTTCTACTTCTCAGATTTTTTTCATATTTTCTAAACTTATGGTTCAAAAGTTAGAGGGGGGGGGGACACATTGTTTTTTACTTTTGGAGCGATTATTTCCGAAATTATTGACATTATCAAAAAATGATTTTAGTAAACCCCTATTCATTTTTAAATACCTATCCAACAATATATCACACGTTAGGGTTGAAATTAAAAAAAAAATCACTTCCCACTTTACATATAGGGGGGCTACCCTAATAAAACATTTTTTTCCAATTTTTATTTTACCACTTTGTCGACGTGATTGATATACATAGTGGTACCAAATTTCAGCTTTCTAGTGCTAACGGTCACAGAGATTAAGCGAGGACGGACAGACAGACAGACAGACAGACAGACGGACAGACAGACATGGCGAAACTATAAGGGTTCCTAGTTGACTACGGAACCCTAAAAAATACTAGTATAACCTAATAAATAATCAATTCGTTGCAGTTCAACAGTTAAAAAACTATAAATACGGTTGAAGCTAATTTACATTTAATGATTTAAATAGTAAAATGATAAGAATTAATCGGAGAAAAGGTCATAAACGCATTTATTCCATTTTACTAGTTAGAAACTTCTACTTGGTTTGTTAATTTCTCTACAGCAAAAACGAAATAAATGTCATTTTTACACCACCTGCTCGATAATGTCGTTTTACACGTCATACAAACCTCACTTAAAGCAAGTCATTATAATATGCCTAGGGAGATAATGCAGTAGGTATGGCCGATCCCTAGGGAATAATAAGATTTGAATTTGGAGCATCAAGAATCGTCAACATTGTGAATTAAAATGTAGGCGCATCGAACAAGTTGACTCGAAATTCAAACCAAAGAGTATGTAATCACTATGATTCAAACTGGCCACTAACAAAAAAAGGAAAGTAGAATAAAACGTGCGTACTGACGACACGGGAGCATTATAGAAAATTGAAACTATAGAATCATGGAGTAGTGAATTTTGTTTGTTTGATGAACTTGTAAATATAATACTTATATTTCTCTAATATATGATTTGGTCGACCAAATTGTCTTGTTATTATCTCACAGATGGTGTAAAAAATAAAGTATGCAACACGGGGATAAAACTGTCTTTGTCTTGGGCGGCTTAAATTCCTCACTTCACTCAGGTTTCTTTATTAACTCCCTCGCAATGCTCGGGAGTTAATTTTATAAATCCCTCACTATCGTTCGGGATTAAAATCAGCAACCTTCGTTTCGTTCGGAATTCAACATGCCGCCCGCGACTTAAAGACACTGCTTTATCCCCTAGTCACATAAACTACTATTATTACTGGATTTTTACTACATTTAACCTGTTTTACCAGTAGAGTTTTAGTGTAAGTATACCACTTATTATGCACTAAATCAACTAGAAAGTGATCAATTTAATAAGTAGATTATTAAATTTATTTATTACTTATCATAATTATCACATAATTATGTTCTCTTGAAATCTTAGCTGTAGTGAACGCGGAGTAATCCCGTGAATTCGGCCGGGCGCATCGTAACGGCGAACGAGTAGTTGCGCAAAAAGACCTAACGTCGGAGGGGATATATAAATATTTGGACAGGATGTCTATAAAGTCAGTTAGTGCTGGTTAAAAATGGTTTTCCTAGTGGCAATTGAAAATGGTTTTTAATTGATAAAATATGGAAATACAAAAAACAAAATATCAACAAAAGCAATGACTGAACCTACTGCGAATCAATCAACTCGACTGTATTGTGTGTTCCCTTGACAACTTATACATTTAGTATTTCATGTCGGAAGTTCCAACACAATAAATCCTTTATTTTTAATATTACTTACTATGAACTGTATTGCCAATTAGTAGGTACTTTTTATAATATATAGGTATAGCACCCTTTTGCAAAAAAAACATAAAAGGACACTGAAATATGTATTATTTTTTGCAATGCTTAAAACATTGGTAAGTACGTGCACGATGTTACGATAGATGTCTTTTTCAAATTATTTTGCAAAAAGTGCTGTTTATTTATCTATTTGTAGATACATACGTTATTAATAAAACAGGTTTTCTTAATATTTGTTGTTTGATTCACAAACCCAATCTCTCGTGAGAATACTTGTTCTTCATCTCCTGCTTACCATTATTGGCCGGCCGAATTATAAACTGACGAGGTACAGAGGTCCCAACTGTCTCTTGCCTTTATTGGCTGGCTTGAGTGGAGAAGAGAGAAACCGAGAGCAAACGTGTTCGGGAGAAGAGGTACGGGTAAGGATCTTGACCATATTTCCGGGACTGTCCTGATAGCCGTGGTATACCTTTCCACTGCTCAAGCACCTCTGGATAATTATGTTGCCCTTTTGTTGCTATGGCACTTCGTGCTAGAGACTTTATTGGGCTTTCTTTTAATCGCGGGATATTAGTAACGTTGTTCAGGCAGAGCCCATTGTCTAGTATAGGTGTAACAGAGTGTAAAGTCTCGTAAACTACCGTTGAAAAGGGAGGATCTTTCGACCACACTGGTGTTATGTCTGGTAGGCAACTGCCCGGCAGCTGATTTTGGGCTATTTTATACAGGGTGTAAGGGATAGCCTTCCACAAACTTTAAGGGCTTGCTCAGTAGACAAAACTGAACAACCTTCCACAAGATTTTTTCAGGAAACGAAAAAAGAAATCGGCCTCTCCATACAAACAGTCCAATCAAGATTTTAATTTTGTATGGCGAGGCTATTTTTTCAAACTGAACAACCTTTCACAAGACTTGAAGTCTTGTGAAAGGTTGTTCAGTTTCGTCTACTGAGCAAGCCCTTAATGTTTGTGGAGGGCTATCCCTTACACTCTGAATATCTAGGTATAAGTACGCTTGGAAGAAAATGAAACCACGGCTGAAGGAAAATATCATATTTATTTGAGAAAATAAACTTTCGACTACAACCATTATTATAAAATATTTTGATCACATCCCATTAATACTGATAAGTATATACCTAGTTAAGAGAATTAATTGTCGTTAGGATTGAATGTCGCTTGTTTATAAATATACCAGAAAATTCTAATTCAAGATGTACATTTTTCCATCGCATCGCCATCAACTTAATTTTCGACTTTACAGCGATACATTTTCTAAGCTGATATTTGTTAATGTTTGATGATAATAACTTCTTCGAAATATATCGCTCTATTAGAACAAAAGTGACCTAACTAAAACAAAATAAAATTTGTAGAAAATTTGTAAGAAAGTATCGTAAGACGGGGTGAATAGAAACGCAGGGGTGAACAGAAACAAAACTTTGGTTTGGTTTTTCACTTTGATACCAAAATATCGGTTTCTAACAAAACATCGACTTTTTAGAATAACAATTCATTACTAAATTGATACAGTTAAATGCTGCAAAAAATATTCAAATATCATGAAAATATAATATATAATACCCTTTGAAGTTTTGTTTGTATTCACCCCATTTTACTGTATTCAAAATGTTATAGTGTTGATATGGTTAAAAGAAAACCGTATTTCTTTCTTATTCATAATTCGGTTTAATTTCACCCTGCAAGGTCGTAGAGTAGGCGAGCGACTAGTTGCTGCTCGTCTCGGGTCCAATTATGGCACAGAATAAATATTTGTTGAGACCACATGTACACCGGCTGTTTCGGGTCTGGGTGTTTTTTGTCTGTGAGTTTACATGATTGACAAACAGTACCCACAATACAAAAGTAGTTCCAGTGGGGCAATCTTTAAAAAAAAATTAAAACTGTTTTTTTTTTTTATCATTGATAGGCTCGCGTTTGAGCACCATCTCACTTGATGGTAAGCGATGATGTGGTCGACAGGTTAAGTTAGGTCATTTTCATTCCAAGAATAAGATATTAGTCTACACAGTGTCAGCCTTTGCTTGAAATTTTCTTGGTATACGTGCATACTCGAAGCAGTTACACCTTTTTTCTGTTTTCAGTAATTGTGGTCAGTAATTGTTAGCAATTAATTCTCCCGATTTTAATACAAGAATTATTGTAAAAAGGTAAGTTACGACATAAAAATTGCAAATTTAATTTGCTTTAGTGATTAATTTATAATTGGCACATTATTGTGAGATCAAACTTAAGAGAGCACTTTAAACACTTATGGTGTCTGCACACCGAAGCGCGCTCCTACGCCCAGTGGAGCGCGCGAATTGGTCCGCCAGGTACGTGCCGGCGGACCGGCGGCTTCGGTGTGTAGACACCATTAGTCCAACCTTATAGAATCTAATTCTAAAAGTTCTTTATCTAATAAAAAAGTTGTATTATACAATACTATACATTGTGAAACGAATATATTCAGGTTGTTTTATTGTATAAAGAGTCCAACCCACACTGGGTCCGCGTGCTGGATCACGGTCCATTCCCTCTACTGATGTGGCCTGATTCCCAGCAGTGGGAACATTATAAGGCTGATTTAGATTATGCTATGCTATTGCATAAAATACATAGATTTAACTTCAAAACTGTAGGTACATGAATTTTAAATTGAATATTTTAGTGGAACTAGTCAAAAATTACAGTCAAACTATGGACACAGTAATATTTAGGGTACTAGCTTTTCCCCGCGGATTTGTCCAGGTCGGAAATTGTTCCACAGGAGTGTAATAATGGGATAAAAGAGTATCCTATGTATGTCTTAAACTGTAAACCCAGATGGTGGTCTATCCATATCCCAAATCTCATCTAATACCACCATTTACTGTCCCCGCACACGGGCTTCAAAAAAACGCCACTGCAAGTTTCTTTTTGAGACGGCCTTTTTTTGTGGCTCGTGTGCGGCGGCGGCGGTGCCGCCAAATAAAAACGCTCGAAGCGGCTTCAAGCTTCACCGGACACAAGAGTTGTCGCGCGCTTCAGCTGTTTTATGCGGCCGCTTCTAGCTTTTTTGTAGCCGCTTCTAGCGTTTTTTGTGGCGGCGTTTTTTTGAGGCCCGTGTGCGGGGACAGTTAGGGATGGAAAGGTAACAAACATACAGACAGAGTTACTTTCATATTTAGTAAGAATGGATTAAACTCCAAAGACTTATACAGGGTGTAACAGAATAGTAAGCACTACTACTGTCCATGGAAATTAACAACTTTTCTTAAACCTAAATAATTGTACTTTCCATACGAAATTAAAAAGGTACAATTTCTTTATTTCCATTACACCCTGGTAGTTTTAAAATTAAATGGAACAGCTGCCGACATGTATGTAGATATGAGCCAAGCGCAATTCCAACAGCGGCGGTGTCGTCTAAATTATTCTACTCCAGCGACGAGATTTTTTACGGGAGCTTAAAAGAAATCAGAATAATAATATGAGTAAAAAAAACGTTACCCTTCACAGGACACCCTGTAGACATCAACTCTATTAATCAGAAATACACATCTTATTCAGGTACTTGTGTTACTTTGTGCTACATATACTGTCAGTGAAGTCTCGATATTCACCTACTTGCCAGAGATGAGTCCCTTCCGATGCAGGTTCATGATGGAGTTCGCGATGATCCGCGCAGACTGCGTCAAGTAGCCGCCGCTCGTCAACATCACTATAGGAATATTCTTCTCCTTGCACATTTCGAATACAAACTCGTCTCGTTTTACTATGCCCTGGAAATCACAAAAAACTTCAGTAATTTTTTTTTTGACTTTGTCTCGTAAATTACTTCTGCTCTGGGTGGAGCGAGAGGGAATGTCAGATTTTTACTGACTAAAACCACACCTGTGTTCTTCAGGTGCCTTTTGCGTTCCAGGGCCTCAGTAACTCTTTCGAAAAACCGTGCATTTTTATGGGTGATTCTTTGAAATCAAGGGAATACGATTCATTGATATGACCTGTATTTTTCGTGCCTGTCTTTTTTAGTGTCGTAAGTCACTGGGCGCAAATGAGCGCCTTGGATATAATGCTTTACATTTAGTGACCGAGAAAAACTAATATGCAAATAAATATATAAAATTGTAAAAAAAAGTCCTGAATGAGTTCCCTTGGTTTCAAAGAATCACCCTTATAATACATCCGTATTGTTTTAAGCACAATTTTTTCAGTACAAAAAAATATCATTATTATGCTACGAGTAGTATTGACAAATAACTTACAAATTCGCTGATCCTCAAGTACCCCAGCGGGTCGGTATCCAATATATCAGTTCCGGCGTTATACACTAAAATATCTGGCTTGAACTCGTTTAGGGCTGCTTTTAGGTTCCTGAAAAATGAGAATAAAACTTAGTCAAATTTTTTTTTCCGTTTAATCTGCCTAGACTTTTCACAATTTTGTTCGGGTCGGCTTCCAATGCAATGCGTCTAACTGGAGGCAGTGAAATATTCATTCCGCGTCTAATTGACCTAATCTGGAGCGATTGATTATCAGATATTGCTTATCCCATCGCTCTAGGTTGAGAGTGAATAAAACTTAATTAATAATAATAATAGTCCCAAGCTAAGCAGAACTTGTGTTATGAGTACTAGACAACTGATAAACATACTTATATATTTCTAAACACATACATATTATAGATAAATTACACCCAGACACAGAAAAAATGATTATACTCATCACATAAACATACAGGACAAATTCCTGGGTGGAAATCGAACTCACGACCTGCGGCATAGCAGTCAGGGCCACTAACCACTAGACCAACAGGCCAGTCAACTAGCAGTGCGTTAAGCTAGCGAGCTTAACCCACAATTGAATTTTATTCACTCTTGTCTTAAAGACGCCTAGTTTATAGCTATCAGGAAACACACGAGTCCAGAAGGGAATTCCACTCCTTAGCTGTACGCACAATAAATGTGTTCCCAAAACGTTTTGTACGTACGGGTAGGATGACCACCACGTAGCGGTGCAACGCCGTACGTCTAGTAGTTCGATTACGTTCAGATGATTAAATCGCCAGTGACGTGAAGTGTTAGGAGAGAATCAGGATTTTTTTGGACTCACTGCCTCAACTTGAGCATATACTCCAGATCTTCGACCTTATGGTCGAGCTCCACCTTCTTCCGGATGGCGCGCTTGGCGTTCTTGTCCCGCGGGTAAATGTTCTTGTTGTACATGTCCATGATGTACACCTCGGGGACATCGATAAAGTCGCGTTCATAACCGTTACCCTGGAACATCATAAAGCAGGTTTGGACCGGGGTTTGAAAAGTAGGTTTGAAAGTCGAATGTTAAATATAGGGGGGTATTTGGAGAAGGTTGACCTGAAGTTACACTAGAGATAGTAAATAAAACTACTAAGCTATATTGTTTGCTCTTGATAGTTTTTTTTCATGGGTGAAAATCATCCAACTGACTTCCCCCGCCCTTGGGCAGAGCGGGAGATAGTGTCAGACTCTTACTACCTAAAAAACCCACCCCATTCCTTCCTACCTTTCATACCGGGGCTTAGCTACCTTTCGGAGCTAACCTTGGCCACAGTAGGCTTCGACCCAGCTGGGCCATGAACCTTCTTAAGTCAGCAAAAAAACGTAGTCACCGGGCCATCCAGGCGACTGAGGGGTTGTTTTGCACTTGCACCCAGCTGTTTGCTGGCGCCTCATATTTTACGTATAGCTGGCTTTTTGATTCATTGCGTTTTTTTTTTTATTCAACAATGTTAAAGGGTCGTGTGACGTCACCACACTGGAACGCCGGTGAAAAGAAAATATTTTTTTTTTATAACCTTTATGCACAAAGTAAGCTCTGTACAAAGGCGGACTTAATGCCTTAGGCATTTTCTGCCAATCGACCTTAGGGTGGTGCAGAAACATAAAAACAATAATAATAAAATGTGCAGTCATGCATATAAAGCGAGATTGTGGAATCCATGGGTACCCAACTTTCGGATTCCATACACCTGAGATCCCTCTCTCCAACCGAAACCTACAAGTATTTGGGTATGTCGGAAGCGTCAGGCATCAATGCCACTGTCATGAAGCAATCGTTGAGGGAGCGCTTCTTTGGCCGCCTGGAGAAGGTACTTAACAGCCTTCTGTCAGGTGGAAACAAGGTGCGTGCTTTCAACGGTTGGGTCATGCCGGTATTGATGTACGCTTTCGGTGTACTCAAATGGACTCAAACGGAACTTGACGCCCTGGAGGGTTCGTACACTGTTGACTGCATATCAAATGCATCACCCTCGGTCGTCGGTAATGAGACTGTATATCCCGCGGAAGTGTGGGGGTCGAGGCTTTTTAAATGCAAAGACTCTGCACAATCGCGAGGTATGCAGTCTCAGACGTAGGTATGCATCGTGATGTAGTAGCAGTGGACAAGGGACTCACCTAGCGTTGAAAATTCCCGAAAGAAACAATTGTTTCTTTCAATGAAAAAAACAAATTGTGGTTTTTTTCCGTTTTTTTCACATGTTGCATTGAAATTTTGCGAAAAAAAACGTTTGGGAACAAAATGGAAATCTTTCGAATGTTTTATTCATTATTTCGGTTAATTTCACGAAAAATTGAAAAAAAACGAATTTTATTGAAATTGAAATATATTTATAGTGGGCGAAAATGTATGAGTGGTACATTTTCACCCACTATACAAATGATCTAGCTTTCCTCAGCCAAAATCTCGATTTCACTGTCGTCAGCTTGATCAGAATCGAGCTCCCACAAGCCTCCCCCAAGTGTCACCATAATAATCGGTGCCCACTGTTGGACACAAGCCTCTCTCAAGTATCGCCATTTAGGGCTTTAATGACTGCTGTCCACTGTTGGACGTAGGCCTCCCCCTCGCTATAATGACTCATGCCCACTGTTGGACATAAGCCTCCCCCGAGTGTCGCCATTAGGCGCTAAAATATTGATGCCCATAGTTGGACATAAGTCTCCCCTCGCTATAATGACCTATGCCCGCTGTTGGACATAAGCCTCCCCCTCACTATAATGACCCATGCCCACTGTTGGGCATAAGCCTCCCCCAAGTGTCACCACGTAGGCGTTATAATAATTGATGCCTACTGTTGGTCATATGCCTCCTCGCGATAATGACCTTTGCCCACTGTTGGACATAGGCCTCCTCTCGCGATAAGACCTATGCCCACTGTTGGACATAGGCCTCCCCCAAGTGTCACCACGTAGGCGTTATAATAATTGATGCCCACTGTTGGACATAGGCCTCTTCTCGCGATAATGACCTATGCCCACTGTTGGGCATAAGCCTCCCCCAAGTGTCACCACGTAGGCGTTATAATAATTGATGCCCACTGTTGGACATAGGCCTCCTCTCGCGATAATGACCTATGCCCACTGTTGGACATAGGCGTCCCCCAAGTGTCACCACGTAGGCGTTATAATAATTGATGCCCACTATTGGTCATATGCCTCCTTGCGATAATGACCTATGCCCACTGTTGAGCATAAGCCTCCCCCAAGTGTCACCACGTAGGCGTTATAATAATTGATGCCCACTGTTGAACATAGGCCTCCTCTTGCGATAATGACCTATGCCCACTGTTGGGCATAAGCCTCCCCCAAGTGTCACCACGTAGGCGTTATAATAATTGATGCCCACTGTTGGACATAGGCCTCCTCTCGCGATAATGACCTATGCCCACAGTTGGGCATAAGCCTCACCCAAGTGTCACCACGTAGGCGTTATAATAATTGATGCCCACAGTTGGACACATGCCTCCTCGCGATAATGACCTATGCCCACTGTTGGGCATAAGCCTCCCCCTAGACGTTATAATAATTGATGCCCACTGTTGGACATAGGCCTCCTCTCACTATAATGATTGATGCCCACTGTTGGGCATAAGCCTCCCCGTACTATAATGACCTATGCCCACAGTTGGGCATAAGACTCCCCATGTGTCGCCAGTTAGGCGCTATAATGATCGATGCCCACTGTTGGACATAAGCTTTCCCCAAGTTTCACCATTTAGGCGTTTTAATGACTTGTGTCCACTGTTGGACATAAGCCTCATAAACTAGTGCGCCTCACCATCAGATTGCGTCACTGCTTACCATCAGGTAGGACCGCAATCAAGCGCTAGTTTACATTAATTAAAAAAAAACTACTGAGGTGTCAAGGGACACCCGGATGGAACGAAGTTCCGTTCTGGCTTGCTTTCTATAAGAGAGAGAGAGAGAGACAGACAGAGAAACATGCGCACGCCGCACGGCTTACAATAGCTTACTATAGCAAAAAGTATCGTTACAACTTTTCGTGAGAATTTTTTCCGTCTAGCCAATACAAGATAACTAAAAAATACAATCCCATTTTATGTACATTTTGACAGCACTATTTCAACATCTTCGAAACCATGAAAACGACACCCATGACGAAAAAGTTGATAATTTCTTGCAGCCGCCATCTTGGATTTACATTTTGACAGTACTATCGGTTTCAACACCCTCGAAAACCATGAAAACGACACCCATGACGAAAAATTTGATAATTTCTTGCAGCCGCCATCTTGGATTTATATTTTGACAGTATCATCGGTTTCAACACCCTCGAAAACCATGAAAACGACACCCATGACTGAAAATTTGATAATTTCTTGCAGCCGCCATTTTGGATTTATATTTTGACAGTACCATCGGTTTCAACACCCTCGAAAACCATGAAAACGACACCCATGACGAAAAATTTGATAATTTCTTGCAGCCGCCATCTTGGATTTATATTTTGACTGTACCATCGGTTTCAACACCCTCGAAAACCATGAAAACGACACCCATGACGAAAAATTTGATAATTTCTTGCAGCCGCCATCTTGGATTTATATTTTGACAGTACTATCGGTTTCAACACCCTCGAAAACCATGAAAACGACACCCATGACGGAAAAGTTAATAATTTCTTGCAGCCGCCATCTTGGATTTATATTTTGACAGTACTATCGGTTTCAACACCCTCGAAAACCATGAAAACGATACCCATGACGGGAAAGTTAACAATTTCTTGCAGCCGCCATCTTGGATTTACATTTTGACAGTACTATCGGTTTCAACACCCTCGAAAACCATGAAAACGACACCCATGACGAAAAATTTGATAATTTCTTGCAGCCGCCATCTTGGATTTATATTTTGACAGTACCATCGGTTTCAACACCCTCGAAAACCATGAAAACGACACCCATGACGGAAAATTTGATAATTTCTTGCAGCCGCCATCTTGGATTTATATTTTGACAGTACCATCGGTTTCAACACCCTCGAAAACCATGAAAACGACACCCATGACGAAAAATTTAATAATTTCTTGCAGCCGCCATCTTGGATTTATATTTTGACAGTACTATCGGTTTCAACACCCTTGAAAACCATGAAAACGACACCCATGACGGAAAAGTTAATAATTTCTTGCAGCCGCCATTTTGGATTTATATTTTGACAGTACTATCGGTTTCAACACCCTCGAAAACCATGAAAACGATACCCATGACGGAAAAGTTAACAATTTCTTGCAGCCGCCATCTTGGATTTACATTTTGACAGTATCATCGGTTTCAACACCCTCGAAAACCATGAAAACGACACCCATGACGAAAAAGTTGATAATTTCTTGCAGCCGCCATCTTGGATTTACATTTTGACAGTACTATCGGTTTCCACGCCCTCGAAAACCATAAAAACGACACCCATGACGAAAAAGTTGATAATTTCTTGCAGCCGCCATCTTGGATTTACATTTTGACAGTACTATCGGTTTCAACACCCTCGAAAACCATGAAAACGACACCCATGACGAAAAATTTGATAATTTCTTGCAGCCGCCATCTTGGATTTATATTTTGACAGTATCATCGGTTTCAACACCCTCGAAAACCATGAAAACGACACCCATGACGAAAAAGTTGATAATTTCTTGCAGCCGCCATCTTGGATTTACATTTTGACAGTACTATCAGTTTCAACACCCTCGAAAACCATGAAAACGACACCCATGACGAAAAATTTGATAATTTCTTGCAGCCGCCATCTTGGATTTATATTTTGACAGTACCATCGATTTCAACACCCTCGAAAACCATGAAAACGACACCCATGACTGAAAATTTGATAATTTCTTGCAGCCGCCATTTTGGATTTATATTTTGACAGTACCATCGGTTTCAACACCCTCGAAAACCATGAAAACGACACCCATGACGAAAAATTTGATAATTTCTTGCAGCCGCCATCTTGGATTTATATTTTGACTGTACCATCGGTTTCAACACCCTCGAAAACCATGAAAACGACACCCATGACGAAAAATTTGATAATTTCTTGCAGCCGCCATCTTGGATTTATATTTTGACAGTACTATCGGTTTCAACACCCTCGAAAACCATGAAAACGACACCCATGACGGAAAAGTTAATAATTTCTTGCAGCCGCCATCTTGGATTTATATTTTGACAGTACTATCGGTTTCAACACCCTCGAAAACCATGAAAACGATACCCATGACGGGAAAGTTAACAATTTCTTGCAGCCGCCATCTTGGATTTACATTTTGACAGTACTATCGGTTTCAACACCCTCGAAAACCATGAAAACGACACCCATGACGAAAAATTTGATAATTTCTTGCAGCCGCCATCTTGGATTTATATTTTGACAGTACCATCGGTTTCAACACCCTCGAAAACCATGAAAACGACACCCATGACGGAAAATTTGATAATTTCTTGCAGCCGCCATTTTGGATTTATATTTTGACAGTACCATCGGTTTCAACACCCTCGAAAACCATGAAAACGACACCCATGACGGAAAAGTTAACAATTTCTTGCAGCCGCCATCTTGGATTTACATTTTGACAGTACCATCGGTTTCAACACCCTCGAAAACCATGAAAACGACACCCATGACGAAAAAGTTGATAATTTCTTGCAGCCGCCATCTTGGATTTACATTTTGACAGTACTATCGGTTTCCACGCCCTCGAAAACCATAAAAACGACACCCATGACGAAAAAGTTGATAATTTCTTGCAGCCGCCATCTTGGATTTACATTTTGACAATACTATCGGTTTCAACACCCTCGAAAACCATGAAAACGACACCCATGACGAAAAAGTTGATAATTTCTTGCAGCCGCCATCTTGGATTTATATTTTGACAGTACCATCGGTTTCAACACCCTCGAAAACCATGAAAACGACACCCATGACGAAAAAGTTGATAATTTCTTGCAGCCGCCATCTTGGATTTACATTTTGACAGTACTATCAGTTTCAACACCCTCGAAAACCATGAAAACGACACCCATGACGAAAAATTTGATAATTTCTTGCAGCCGCCATCTTGGATTTATATTTTGACAGTACCATCGGTTTCAACACCCTCGAAAACCATGAAAACGACACCCATGACGAAAAAGTTGATAATTTCTTGCAGCCGCCATCTTGGATTTATATTTTGACAGTAAAAGTGTTGGTACAATTTTTCGTGAGAATTTTTTCCGTCTAGCCCCCTTTCACAACGCGCGATAAGGAACTTCGTTCCAAAAAAAGTACGCATTTGAAAAAAACAAACATGAAGTTTTCGGTTCTTTTCATATTTTTCCGTTTTTTTCGGTTTTTTTCGAAAAATACATGAAATTTATAATTTATAAATTTCTTGAAAGTTTCGAATGTTACATTGAATAAAACAACAGTATTTGAAAGAAACGGGAATATTCCCTGTTTTTTTCAACGCTAGACTCACCCCGCACTCCTTGGCTAACGAGAACTGGCGCAAACCTGTAGTGCTTGACACTAACGTACGCAAGGAAGTATGGCAGAGTAAGGAACTTCACGGACGCTTTTTCCGGGCCCTTCATAGGCCCGATGTAGACCAACTAGCGTCCGTAGCCTGGCTGCGCGTCGGTGACCTCTTTGGAGAAGCCGAAGGTTTTGTATGTGCAATTATGGACGAAGTTATCATGACGAATAACTATCGGAGATTTATTGTGAAGGACGGCACGGTTGACATCTGTCGGGCATGTCACCGACCGGGTGAATCAATCCGCCACATTATCTCTGGTTGTTCTCGTCTAGCTAACGGAGAATACTTGCATAGACACAACCTTGTTGCCAGGATTATCCATCAGTAACTTGCTCTGAAGTACTCTCTTGTGGAATCGGAGGTGCCATACTACAGGTATGTGCCCGACCCAGTTCTCGATAATGGCGATATCGCGTTGTACTGGGATCGGTCCATCATCACTGACAGGACTATTGTAGCCAATAAGCCTGATATAGTGGTGGTGGACCGAAGCGAGAGGCGTGCAATGATTGTTGACATATCCGTTCCGCATGACGAGAACCTCGTGAAAGGCGAGAAAGATAAACAAATCAAGTATATTGACTTGGCTCGCGAGGTTGTCGACATTTGGGAAGTGGACTCAGAGATCATTGTACCGATAGTTGTGTCAGCCAATGGCTTAATAGCCAAGAGCCTCGACCAACACCTTAGGAGGCTCTCGTTAGGCGACTGGATCAAGGGCTTGATTCAGAGAGCAGTTCTTCTGGACACGGCCCGTATCGTTAGGAGGTTCCTTTCTCTGGAGCCCTGACCGCCGGTAGCTTGGACCCTGTTCCCGATACCGGTGGGATACTGTTTTTTATATATTTAAATGTTTTTTTTTTTTAAGGAATATTTAAAAATATATGATAACATATATATAAAATAAGAATAAAGGAATAATAATAATAATAATATTCTTGCAAGTGCAACTTTACAGTTTCATAACTTTTTGATTTGAGATATTTTAATGATTCTTTTACAAAAATGGCAAATTCTTTATTACTCGTACTTATAATAACATAAATTCACGCCTACCCTACTCTACCCTACTCTACCCTACTCTACCCTACTCTACCCTACCCTACTCTACTCTACCCTACTCTACCCTCCTCTACCCTCCTCTACCTTACTCTACCCTACTCTACTCTACTCTACCCTACTCTACCCTACCCTACCCTACTCTACCCTCCTCTACCTTACTCTACCCTACTCTACCCTACTCTATTCTACCCTACCCTACACTACCCTACTCTACCCTACACTACCCTATTTTTCATTATTTTTTTCCATAAGAACCTTCTCCTCATAATAACGAACACAACAAAAAAAAATTAGCGAAATCGGTCGAGGCGTTGTTGAGTTATGCGCTTACCAACACATTTTGCGATTCATTTTTATATTATAGATTTTATTGTAGTCTATTCAACAGTCCGTGAGTGTGTCCGTGACCTCACAGTGGGTCAGAATACCAGCGCTGCGTTATCTATTGTTTTTAAATATCGCAGCATATGCTGAGTTAGGCGCTTTTAACCTCGCACATTTTTTTTATTTCCTATCAATTTTTAATTTTAATAAGTTGTACATAAATAAACTATTTTCTTTCTTTTTTTTACTGGACGAACTCGTGTAACTGAATGAATTAATGAAAATAGTCCTGTATTGCCTCACTTTCTTGTAACAGAAAGTTCAGTTTGATGTACCACAGTGAAAAAAAATGAGTTATTGTTACCTGATGAGCATCCAAATCCACAATCATAGCGTTCTGTATCAGATGATTTATGACGAGGAAGCGTATGAGCAGCGTGATGTCAGCGTAGGGGCAGAAACCTCCCCCCTTCTCGCTGCTGCAATGGTGGAAGCCGCCCCCCACGTTTATAGCCCAGCCGCGCTCTAGGGCCAACTTACCTGCGAGGATAGTGCCACCGGTTTGTAGCCTGAAATTGTAGGATAGACGTTTTATAGTTATAATAATAATAATTCATTTATTTGCCTGAAACATGGTGGTACAGATCTTAAAATACAACAAGTACAAGGTTCTTCATGTTCCGCCTTAATTTCCAGCATGCAAATTTTAATTTGGACTAATTTTCTTTTTTTTATATAATCAAATTCTTACAAACAATCTCATTTTTATGTCAATTAAATAAATGCAAATCAATTAAATTAAATAACAAAAACAATAAAATGAATTCCAAATATCGAACCCAGTAATATGAACAATAAATTAAATTACAAATGTCAATTAAATTAAATCACAAATGTCAATCAAATTAAATTACATATGTCAATTAAATTAAATTACAAATGTCAATTAAATTAAATTACAAATGTCAATTAAATTAAATTACAAATGTCACTAAGTTTAATTATAAATGATGTTATGAGAGTTATGTGTGATATGCACATGGAAGGTATGCTGTGGAGGCATAGTGATTTTTAAATATGCCTTGCCAAGTGGTGGTCCTCGACCCTGGACTGCAGACAGGTCAAAGAGGCCACACCTAAAATGAACCCTAGCCAGAAGGTGCGGAAGTGACGCCCGGGTGTCGTCACTGTGTGGACCGCCCGGAGGACATGGTGGAGCACACGGTTGAAGTGTACCCCGTCTGGGCAGATCACCGCCGTGACCTTGTGGGGGCGATCGGCGGCGGCGATCTCTCGCGCCGAGCCTTAGTACAGGCCATGGTCCGGAGCGAGGAGGAGTGGCAGGCGAAGCAGTAATACTAACAAAGGAAGATGCCGACCGCATCAGGCAACGGCGCTCACGCCCCAGCCGCCGCCGGAACGGAAGAAACGGGGTGGGTTTTTAGTCAGTAAGAGTCTGACACTATCTCTCGCACCGCCCAAGGGCGGGGGATGTCATTTGGATCATTTTTACCCACCGAATAAAAAAACCCTAGCCAGTAGCCATTTCCACACAATGAGAATCACGGATAGTCCTCTGTGCAGGACATGCAAGGAGTCGGAGAAAACAATCGTGCACGAGCTTCTTGCGTCAGTGAAGCACACAAACCCTGGGAACATTATTTTCTCGTATGGACGCTGAAAGGCCTCATCAGCAGAAGAAAATGTATTTAAAAAACAAAATTATTATATTAGCTTAGGTACCTCATAGGCTTCAGATAAGCATACTGGACCAGCATGTTTGGCACTAACGCAAGCACTGGGACTTCTGCTATCACAGCTACTTTGGCACTCCACTGGAATCAAAATATATAACATATAATATTCCACAACTATCATACAACGCCTTCTATACCCTATTATAAAGGTCAAAATCGGTTGACTGGACAATAATAAAAGGTTTTCATAATTTTCTAATGTTATTTTGAACAGAATATAGTTCCAAACTAAGCAGAGCTTTTGCTAGCAGTACTAGACAACTTATACAACTTAACATACATCATCATCAGCCTTGTTAATGTTCCCAAAGCTGGGATTCAGGCCACCTCTCTTGGAGAGGGAATGGGTAATCCACCACGTGAGCCCAGTGCACGTTGGTGAATGTCACAAGTCTTCGAATTTTTGCTTCTAGGACATTTAGGCACACCATTTTGAAAGCAGTGGTAATGAAATAAATTACACAAAGTAATGCACCTGGCAGGGTTTAAACCCGTGATCCACATCTCGTTAGCCGGATCCATTACCACTTGGCCACCACAGCTCACAAAAAACATACATAAATATAATTCTAAATACATACATATTATTTATATTATACACCGTTAAATTTTAATCGTTTTAATCCCGTGGAGGGTCGATCCGGTACATGAAACACTATCGATTTGTAAAGATAAAATTAAGTTAATAATCGGCGTTGCGTACAAACTACCTACAGGTCATTGAACTCGCTCAGCTGACGTTTTCTTAAAGAAATTAATTTCGTACATGCGTAAATTAATACGAGTTTTGAAAAAAAGGTACTTTATTATTTAATTTTATCTTTACAAATCGATACTGTTTCATGTGCCGGATCGACCCTCCACGGGATTAAAACGATTAAAATTTAATGGTGTATAAATTACACCCAGACACAGAACAAATGATCATACTCATCACACAAACACTTGTCCTGAGTGGGAATCTAACCCACAACCTCCTGCATAGCAGTCAGGGCCACTGACCACCAGACCAACAGGCCAGTCAAACTACTATGTAATGGTTACTTACTTTTAAAGATTTTAAATATTTTTTGGTGTGAACAACAAGTAAGTCACTCTTCTTTGCTTCAACAGGTTTAACTATATTATCATCTGTTATGAACTCGGCTGCTTTTAAGTGCTGTAAATGTAAAATTAACAATTATTTAATTTTTTTGTTAGCCTCTTTTGTGTCCCACTGCTAGGCAAAGGCCTCCTATTTTTCCTTCTAAACCTCTCTGTCTAGGGGGATTTCTGGCCAAGAAATAATCTATACATCTATACATACATATAAATAAAATTGGAGTGTCTGTTTGTAATATTGAAATAACTGCTTTTTACTACATGCTTAAGAATATACATATATACAGTACATACACCAAAATAACATATTTTACAATTTTTGTCTGCCTGTCTGTCTGTTTTATTTGTCAGGGCTAATCTCTGAAATGGCTGGACCGATTTTGACAGGACTTTTTTTGGCAGGTAGCTGATGTAATAAGGAGTAACATAGGCTACTTTTATTTTAGAAAAAATAAATTCAAAATCCTGTAGTCCACGCGAACGAAGTCGCAGGCACAGCTAGTAATGTAATAAAATCTGTAAAAGAGAAATTTGTTCTAACACAGTTCCGATTTATCTTTATCTATCTGTGTTGGTCTCTTAATTCATTAACCTTTCAGAGACCGTCAATTTGAGACACAATAGTGAAACAATAGATGCATGAACGCCGGCGTTCGCTTGGGGTTTAAACCAGCGTTCGCACTATCATTGTCTTTCTATTGTGTCTGTAAATTATAGTATTCGAAAAGTTTATGTTGCTTTTTAATATATACCTAAATGGTTGATGGTCACCAGTTCACCACCCCATGCGAACATTAGCAATACCAGAGGTTTGTTAATGTTCACATGCTTTAGTTGCTTACCTATTATAAACAGGACATACATTACAGGGGAAGTTCATTCCACTCTTTCATTGGAATGAAAGAAAATTATGTAATTTAGTTAGTGATAAAATACACCCTGCCCTGCATTCAAATTTGAGTTTAGAGTTAACTCTAATGACCACATAGGGTAATGTACTCTACCATGGCATTTTTAAATGCGAACAAGTTCAACTGCATGTCAAGCATATGGCCGATTACTCCAACCTACCCCGCTCAGAGTTAGAGTTAGTTGGATTAACTCGAGTTATTAAAGAACGACCCTGATTTGCAACTCTACTGGATATTATTTTTTCAAACTTAGATACACTACTTGAATTTTTAGTAAACTTGACAGTAGGAGGCTACCAGTACCAGACAAATCTACTTCTTTAATTTCTACTTATATGCAAAGATATCAGAGCATCTGAACAAGTTTAAAACATATGCTAAAAGACATGTAACATACCTGAATTATGTTGGCCCATTTCTTAGAATCGAACGCATGGAACTTTTCCAAACCCAAAAACGATACATTATAGCTGTCATCATATATCAGAGGCCACTGTTCGTCCCTAATGTCGAAATATAAGTTGGAATCTCTGTGGCTAGAATCATTAAAAAAATTACGATGTAGACACCATGACGGACTCTTCTCGTATGTTCAGATACCACAAAAGATTGCATATTTTAACAAAGCATAATTTTTTATTACATACCTTGTCATTATGAATATGTTATTTTAATTTAATTCAATGTTAAACTTCTAAAATACATTTCTGCTACGAATCTCCGACAAGTCCGCGAAACGCAATTTCGATTTTCGCGGACGTCAATTTGACAGTGCCAAAAACAAAATTTCGTTCAAAAACAACAAAACCTCAAACGCACGGTACACTGACGGCAAGGATTTTCTTTTACCAAAGAAACAACAATGCTATTCAAGTTGAGATGAATAAGGATAGTTTTTTGGTAAGAGATTTCTGTTATATTATGTTTATGAGCACTGAATAAAGAAAAAATGGGAACATCTTTTGTTTCGTTTCATTAATTCTTCTATCGTATTTCTGAACGTAGAAGTCCTGTTGCCTAGCAACCTGTGATGACGTTCCCGGGGCGCGAAATGTAAACAAAACGTGGTCCGGAAATCAGATTATTAAGTTTTCATATATAATTTATAATAAAGATTGTTATTAAGTATATAGGTATAGGTTTTAAGTATTCTAAATGTTCTCTTCAGTGCTAATTTGCATTTGACACAAAATTATTATGGAAAATACTACTTTGGAAGCACTTCAATCTGAAGTCGATTTTTACAGGGTAATTAACATTTAAAAAAATATCTACTGCTTTAGACCATACTTGTTCACTTTCAGTTACTGCTTATTACTAAAAGGCCGGTACCCTCTGTAAGTACTTACCAAATCAACAAGTCACACATAACATATGTTTTCCCCAGCAACGCAATGCCAACGCCTTATTTCACTTGGTTACCTTCAAAAATAACAATTCTATACAATTCCCAGCAAAACCAAACGGTAGTGGAAGAGGAAATAAGATCGCTGATCTCTGACAATCAGAAGCTGTCCCAGCAAGTGGGGATGCTGCTCAAAGAGAAGCTGGAAGCTGCCAGAGCTAACAGCCATAACCAAGACAACAGCAAGGAGTTAGAGGAGTTGAAGAAGCAAGTCGCTGTGCTGGCCAAGGTATTTTGCATTACATGATGTATAAATAACTTACCTACACAATTTGCCTGTTGCGTCTTCCCGTCTGATTTTAGATAATTTAGGTGTCTCTAAGGGTAGAGTGAATAGGCTCTTAATAAACTAGTACGCCTTACCATGAACGATTGCATCACTGCTTACCATCAGGTTATTTTTTTTTAAGTGTAGATATCATCCAATGACGTCTCCCGCCCTCGGGCGGAGCGAGAGGGCGTGTCAGACTTTTACTGACTAAAATCACACCTGTGTCCTTCAATTGCCCTTTCCGTTCTAGGACTATAGGTTTCCTGTTCAGAAATTCTGGCGGCCCCAACGGTTTGCCACATCCTTAAGGAGCACATGGATCACTACGCGCTCCTTTCGTTAATTATCGGACGGCCCGACGGCGAGCGACTCATTGCTCGACGTCTGCAAGCCCGCTTCTACCGTGGCTGGTTGTCGGGGTCGGAATCACGGTGGCTGGGGCGTGAGGGCGTTCGTTCCCACGCATGCGGCTTCCTTCGCTAGCATTACTGCTTCACAGAAGGAGGCAACCGTCTGCCGTTCCCCCTCTCTCCGGAGCATAGCCTGAACCAGGGACCGGCACGAAAGGTCGCTCACACACATCCTCAATGGTGACACCCGCCTGAATCCGATGAGCGTTTTCAGTCTTCTAGGTTATGTATATTGTATGGTAGTGGCTTTTTTAATGTTACTCTACTTATTTTCCATACACTATCTGCGTCCATGACAGCCTTTCATCTCTTCGTTCCGCCACTCCGCTGAAGAAGAAATATACTTGAGGATCGAAGAACTTCTTGATCCTTAAGTATATCCTCTAAGTGTAGCCAGCTCATTGCTCAACAGTTGTTGGAATAATACATTTTAATACAAGAGGAGAAATTTTGTCATTGCGACCGATGTGGAATTCAGCCGAGCTTTAGACGAAGGCATTATGGAGCTGAAAGGTGCAGTGACAAATCCCGTGCTTCAAACGACGTTTTCCAATACTCTGAGGAAGAAATAAATAATCGGGGGTCGACGCGCGACTCGTGGGAGTCGCTTACCGCCCAACCTGATACGACACATACAATCGCGGCAGGGGCGAGCTCGCGCTCTTTTCCACTCTAGAGCAGAAAACAGTCAAATGTATACCTACCTGTAGCGATAGAAATGCTGATTTTTGAGTAAGCGTATTGAAAATATTTTTTCTCTATTCATCTGCCTGTTTATTATCTATTTCAGGAAAGAGATTCACTACATGTGTTATGGCAAACATCGCAAAAAACCATAGACGCACTGGAAAATGAACTGAAGACGTATCAGAGTTACGATAATAGAGGAAATCTGGTAAGTACAGCTACAGCTATAATACAGGTAGGTACAGCACATTATGTACCCTACATCATAATGTCAGCCGAAGGACTTCCACAGGTGGAGAAACTTAGCTTTTCTCCAAGGATCTCTATCCTACCAAAAAAAAAAAAAAAATATATGGTGAAAACTACGAGCCCAAGCATGGCCGTGTTCTCGATAAATGGCGCTGAACTCAACATTTTTAGCTTATTTATTTTTAGTTTTGCAATTAGTCAAGGATATGGTGTTTGCGAAAATCGGACATTCCATTTTATTGAACTCAGTCATATTATTGCCTTAAAATCTACCTAATTCTGATTATTCATGTCTCTAACTCTCAAACCTACACGCTCGGGCCCTTAATTTTGACCTTAATTGGTTCTGCGCGTCTCGCATCCAGGCCCCGAGAATCCGATAACCTATATACATCCGGTAAAGCAATGATGCGCAAATGGTTTTTAGAGCACTAAAATAATGCAGGTATTAGTCGCTTACACCGTGTTTCCACTAATAGACCATGGCAGAGCTATAGTCCTTTGGCAAAGCAAATGATGCTCACACAACAAAAATCCCGAATTTTTTTTCATCTTATTATTAGCCGTGTTAAAACAAGCGTGGTGCAAACGAGAAAGAGGAATGGACCTATTCACCCTATACCCCGTTAAATTTTGGTCGTTTTAATCCCGTGGAGGGTCGTTTCGGTACACGTCAGATGAGCGAATCCAATGACCTGTAAGTAGTAGTCGGCTTTGCGTACTAATTACCTACAGGTCATTGAACTCATTCAGCTGACGTTTTCTTAAAGAAATTAATTTCGTACTTTATTTTTTATTTTATCTTTACAAATCGATAGTGTTTCATGTACCGGATCAACCCTCCACGGGATTAAAACGATCAAAATTTAACGGTGTATAACACCATCCCTTTAACAATTCAGTTTAGGTCGTCAAATGGATCGCTCTTGGTAGGGTCTAAGGTCTAATTTAATTGTAGTGAACCTCCGCAAACTGTATGACGGCATCAGTAGCATTTTGCAGAGTTCAACAGAAGAAAGAAGAGATTTCGAACTTAAACTTGAAACTGCCTTGACAGACTACATCGAGCTAGAAAACAAACATAAAGACTTACAAACAAAGAACTGCGTACTAGAAAACGACTTGAAAAATCGAGAGAAAGAGATAGCAACATACAAAGAGAGAGGCAAAGAGTTAAAAGAGAGGTTGAGTGACGTCACAAAGAGTTTAGAAGAGCATAAAATAAACTTGGCAGTGGAGAGGAAGAATTGTGAAGATTTGAAGGGACAGTTGGGGTTGTGTCAGAAGGAATTAGTGGAGAAAGTGAAGAGGGAGGCGGAAGCTAAGGCAAAAGTAAGACTCTGTTATCATCATATCATCAGATATCATCTCTCGAGATAAAAAGTAACCAGTGTCTTATTCCAGGCATCGACTTATATTCTAGTGATTGACAAGCACGTTCATGGAAACTATTTGTCAAAATACTTAAAAATTAAAACAAGTTTGTTGCAGCGCTACATTGGCATTATATCGTCTAACAGAACTATTAAAACATGCAGCGCTAAGTGCCCTCCCACACGGGCCATAAGAAAAAGTCGCTTCTAGCTTCTTGTGCGGCAGTGCCGCTATAAAAAAAATCTAGAAGCCGCTTCTGGCTTCTCCAGCCACAAGCTGTCGCGCGCTTCAGCTTTTCTTTTATGGCCGCTTCTAGCTTTTTTTGTGGCCGCTTCTAGCTTTATTTTTTGTAGCCCGTGTGCGGGGACACTAAGATAACTTTTAGAGGATACTTTTTTCGCGACCAAAATGTCTTAAACGCCATGAATTTCGTGATACTTACGCGTTTCGTTCAATATAGTGTTCAAGGTGTGTGACTACATTACACCTGAGTCGACTGAAGTGAGTACTCGGCACGTTTAATCTAGTGCGTAGTACATATAGGTATATTGATGATTCCAGGACATATAGTCTCTTTATTCTCATCTGTTCAGCCGGAGAATGAAGGACGTAGAACCTACATTCACATCACACATACAAACTTTTAGCCGACGTCGTGCGTAGGATAGTAAGTTAAGCTCAGCAGTGTTATTCTTTAAGGAAACAGCCTTGAGCGCAGCAACGAAATCCAACGTACATAGGATTAACAATCCAATGTATAGGTCCAATGGAATGTTAATCCTATATACGTATTTGGATTTCGTCGCTGCGGCCAGTGCTGCGTTCAACACTGTTTCTTAGAGAATAGAACGCCAGGACCTGGATTGTTTAAATCTTGTTTCGGTGTGGGTAAGAGACAGAGCTATACAGGTTGTCTAGCGCCATCTCTCACCCACACTGAAACAAGATTAAAACAATCTTACTTTGAACGTCATGGTCCCCCTACAGGTCAGTTCCGGGCTTTTTTGCCAAAAATTTGACCTTATTTTAATTCCAGGTTGCAGAAGCATTGCAGCTATACGACGTAGTGTCAGAACAGAAGAATGAGGCTTACAAAACTATACAGGAATTAACTAGTAAGTCTAACTAGTAATCTAAACGTACCTACCCATATACTTTATTTATTAAATTAATAAGTATAGTAGTACTGAAACAATTTGCCTGCTGCGGTCTTTCCGTCCAATTATAATTTAGGTGTCTTCAAGGCTAGAGTGAATAGGCTCTTAAACTAGTGCGCCTCACCATCAACGATTGCATAACTGCTTACCATCAGGTAGGATAGCAGTCAAGCACTCGTTTATATCATTAAAAAAAAGTATTGTGATAATGGTGAGAAATCTTGATCTGATTACGAAAACCGTTCTTTTGGGATAAGTCACAGAAGCCTATTATTAATATATGAGCATTGGTGGCTCAGTGGTAACGTCCTCGACATACGATTAATTGTAGGTCACGGGTTCAAATCCAGCCAGGCGTGTAATTTATTTCATCACCACTGCTCTCAAATCGGTGAAGAAAAACATCGTGAGGAAACCGGCATACCCTAGAACTAAAAATTCGAAGATATGTGACATCCACCATTCCGCACTGGGTCCGCGTAGTAGATTACGGCCCATTCCCTTTCCGAGAGAGGCGGCCTGGCACGAGGCCCTATAAGATCGAGGCCCCGGCTTAAGCCACTGTATTGATACATCGGGATGTGCAAGACCTATTTATTCTCTTAGAAGTATTAAGAACAATGTTTATGAAAATTAAATAATTATAAATTCCATCAATCAATAATAATTTTTGCAGGAGAAGTCGCACAACTAAAACATGCTTTATCATCTATAAGGCGGGATATAGAAACATCATGTAGAAAAGAAATGGATGAAGTGAAGGAAAAATATAATGAGAAAGTAGCCGACATGTTGCAACATATCAGAAACCTGGACGCAGAGCTAGTTGAGAAAGGATTGTTGCTGAATAAGACTTTAAGGTAGGTACACCCGCCCGTAGGTAGCGCCCCAGCCGCCGTCGGGATTCCGATCCCGATTTCCGGCCACCGTAGGCGCGGGCTTGCGGACAGCGAGCAATGGGTCGCTCGTAGACCGTCCGGTAACTGTCCGGACTGAGCCCAAGTCGTCGACGGCGCGTACTGTTCCCGTGCGCCTCAAGGAGCTTTCAGCAACAGCAGGGGCCCAGCTGGGTCGAAGCCAACTGGGGCCTGGGTTAATTCGAAAGATAGCTCAAGCCCCGGCACGAAGGCAACGAAGGAACAGGAGTTGGTTTTTAGTCAGTAAGAGTCTGACACTATCTCCCGCTCCGCCCAAGAGCGGGGGATGTGACGATTTTCCCAACACGAAAAAAAAAGGTACACTGGTGCGAAAGTGTACCCGGGGCCGGGAACGAAGGCAAAGAAGGAACAGGACTGGTTAGTCAGTAAAAGTCTGACACGCCCTTCTGCTCCGTTCAGAGCGGGAGAAGTCATCGGATGATTTCACACCTAAAGATAAGGTAGGTACATCCAGTGCCGTAACTGGCGGTGCCCAAGCACAGGGACCCTGATGGGAAACACAAATAATATATAATAATAATATTCCACAACTATCACACAAAGCCATCTAGTCTCAAGCTAAGCAGAGCTTGTGTTATGAGTAGTAGACAAGTGATAAACATACTTACGAGTATATATTTCTAAATACATACATACTATAGATAAAATTACACCCAGACACAGAACAAATGATCATGCTCATCACACAAAGATTTGTCCTGGGTGGAAATCGAACCCACGACCTCCGGCATAGCAGTCAGGGTCACTAACCACTAGACCAACAGGCCTTCGAAAAATAATCAAACCAAGAATAATTTTATATCATTTCATCAGGAGATTACTGTTTCCCTTTTCCTCTCCCTCCGTACCATGCCTGAACCAAGGTCAGAAGCTCAGGTCGCCACCGATGACTTCTAAGGACACTCATACCCTCTTTGTGTCGACACTGTTACTGACCCACGCTGAAAATCAACGCAGTAACCTCGTCGCATTTTGCGTGTGGTCACGGCATTATGCTATATTTTTCACAAAGTATACTTAATGTTTTTTTTTTTGAGCAATTATTTGGCGGAACAAGGTGCAAATTTAGGACTAACAAAGTCCTAAATTCGAAAAAGAAAAATAATTTTTCTTTCTTTCTTTCATATCAATGAATGTTATTTCAGAGAAAACAAAGTACTTCTAGCATCAAACGAGAGTTACTTAAAACAACAGAAAGCCACACTAAAGCCGGTGGATCCAAAGCTCGCTCTCGCAGAAAAAAAACTCGAAGCTATGTTCCAAGAATTGGTAAGTCAGATCTCAACGTTATTTTGATAAAGTTTTAAGGTGATAAATTCAGATGATATCTCCCGCTCTGGGTTTGGCGAGAGGGCGTGCCATGTGATTATTTTTACTCTGCGGTCTAGGTGAACTCTTTCATAACATTCCCGCAGCCCTAGTAGGCATAACACGCTTTTGGCATGATTTAAAAAATGACAGATAAGTAATTTTTACAATAACAATCTTGAGATCTGTTTCTATGTGATCTGAAACGGTGAATATCCTAATTTAGCCTACAAAAAAAAAATTAGGTATTGTTATCGCAATTGAAAAAACTGAAAAGTTAGAACATATAAATGAATGAGGCAACATATCAACGACCCATTGCGTCGCTCACAAATTCGCATATTCTTTCACAACTCAGATTCTAAGCTTATCTCTAAGCTTCATATTATGTCTAAAACTTTCTGCTCGACAAAGTACATAAGAACTCAATATTCACTTCAGGTATGCTCAGAAAGGCGTAACATCCAACTGGTCTGCGAGAAGCAATGCCTTGCGATAGACGTGCAGAGAATACAGGACGTCCATGCGCGGGAAACTAAGCGAAGGGACTGGGAGGAACAACTGTTGAAGACGCAGTGTGACGAGCTCAAGTAAGTGACGGAAACAATATCTCGTGACAGTGCAGAGTTGCAGGAGACTAGTAGGAACAAGACCACAAATCGAAGAGACTGGTGGGAACAGTTGTTGAAGACGCAGTGTAATGTATTCAAGTAAGTGACTGATACAATGCATAGTGATAGTGCAGAGACAAAGGGGATCCCCACAAGGGCCAGCAATGCAAGAGACTGGTAGGAAAAACAGTTGGAGGCGCAGTGCGATGAACTCAAGTGACTGACACAATACCTAGTGATAGTGCAGAGATACAGGAGATCCCCACAACGACCAGCAATGCAAGAGACTGGTAGGAAAAACTGTTGGAGACGCAGTGCGATGAACTCAAGTAAGTGACTGACACAATGCCTAGTGATAGTGCAGAGATACAGGAGATCCCCACAAGGGCCAGCAATGTAAGAGACTAGTGGGAACAACTGTTGGAGACGCAGTGCGATGAACTAAAGTAAGTGACTGACACAATGCCTAGTGATAGTGCAGAAATACAGGACATCCATGCAAGGGCCAGCAATGCAAGAGACTGGTAGGAACAACTGTTGGTGACGCAGTACGATGAACTCAAGTAAGTGAGGGATACAATGCCTAGTGATGGTGCAGAGATACAGGAGAACCCAACAAGAGCCAGCAATGCAAGAGACTGGTAGGAACAACTGTTGGAGACGCAGTGCGATGAACTAAAGTGACTGATACAATATACAATGCCTAGTGATGGTGCAGAGACACAGAAGATCCACGCAAGGGCCGGAAATCAAAGAGACTGTTAGGAAAAATTGTTGGAGTGGCGATGCAATGGCCTCGAGCTGCCCTTTGAGCTGTAATATCATTATTCACCCCTTTTGTAGCCTTATCATCTTTCTCACACTATTCAGTTTCCTTGTTTTTACTCTTATAGAGTAGAATAGAAGCAAGAAATTGCTGGGCGTCTGATACCCAGCGCTGGTTTTTAGCTAGACATTCAAATTCGTACTTTTCTCTCAATATCTTGGAGTCTTTAAGTCGAGAGTGAATAGGTTTCTTCTAGGCAAGCGTGCTTCATCGTCGACCACATCATCGCTTACCATCAGGTGAGATAGTGGTCAAACGCAAGCCTAACGTTAATAAAAAATAAAAATAAAAAATATTTTTCTCATTTTTTTTTTTATCGATATAAACTAGTGCTTGACTGCGATCCCACCTGATGGTAAGCAGTGAAGCAATGTCTGATGGTGAAGCGCGCTAGTTTATGAGCCTTCATTCGTCCAAATCAATCGACAATACCGCTTTTCTGTCACCGGGACCACTAATACAAGTTTATAATGTACAATCAGGTTGCAAGTGGAACATCTACAGAAGTCTTTGGATGAAACCCACGAGATGGTCAACAAGCTACAGAGTATGCTGGCGTCTAGATCGGAACTTAATCAAAAGTATGTATTAACTAGCTTCTGCCAGCGGCTTCGCCCGGGTAAATGCATAGTATTAGTATATATAAAAATACATTAGCCTTCTCCTAGGAGTAAAAAAAAATGCGCTCGCATCTAAAAAAAAGAAAAAGTGTATTGTAAAACGTCGTATGATACTCGTGAGTATAACTAATGATTACCGTTCTCGGCTCTCTTAAGACCCTCGCCACTGTTCGGGTCTAAATACCGCCTCGACGGTAGTCACTAACATTACACACTTGTATCATAATGTACTATAGTGTTGCTGTTCGATAACCCATTTATCGTGGAAGGCTATATACAGGCAGTATCACACTACAATCGAGCGGAACAGTAAACAAAGATGCGGGTGAAACCACGGGCTACAGCTAGTATATAGTGAATGTGTGACTCGAATCGTTCCTTTTGACAAAAGAAGGCCCTTACCATGACGTATTAAAATGTCACACGTGCGAACGAGAAAGAGAGATGGAGCTAACCCCTAAGCCTTGATCACACGTACCGAATAAACGGGCGAGACAGTGCTCTCGGCCGAGTACTCGGTACGTGTAAACACAGGGCCGAGTGCTTGGCAAAGCGCTTATCTCTGCAACTCGCTTACATCACTGTCTCGGCCGAGCAACATTTTACTGTCTCGCCTTTTTACTAGGAACGTAGTATCGAGGCATAAATAGCTCCATGCCTTTAACAGTTCAGTTTAGATGGTCCAATGGATCGTGTTAAGAGCTCGTGGTTGGATCTCGGCTTTGTATTTTCATTGTTAACACTGATCTTTTACACTTGCAGAATGGTGACGACAAAAGAAGAGGAGGTCGTAGAATTGAACAAACATTTAGAAAATCAAATGGAACTAAGTAAAAAGTAATCTCATTTACAAAGTTGCAAAGATACTTGCGCTTCTGTCCAATGATATTTGAACTAATTGTATTTTTTCACAGATGGAAAGAATCTTATCTAGAAATGACGGAAAAACTTAAGAAGAAACTAGACGAAATGCAAAAAGAGAACAAAGAACTTCGCTCTAAATTAAAACTGCCTTACATTGGATCTTCTGAAGGCAGCAGTAGCTAAAGTTTCTACGTAAACATATTTGTATAAAAAACTATAGGAAAAATCGATAACTTTCTTAGCAAGTGGTCATGAAATGTGGGAGCGAGACGACACGATTCACCAACCGTCCTACTCACTACCGTTCACAAACCATAATGCCTTTATCTGACAAAATCACATTTTGAATTACGCAGAAAAACAGCAATATTGAATTACATAGAAATCAAAGAAACGATCCAGACTAAGCGTTTTGTCTCGTCGTTTATACCTACACTTGCGAACGCTGCGAGTAGAGCAGTGGTGGCCAAGTGGTAACGGCCCCGACTTACGAGTTGTAGGTAGCGGGTTCAAACCTAGCCAGGCGCATTTTTTTTTTTTTTTTTATGAGCTCGTTGTGTCCCACTGCAGGGCAAAGGCCTCCCTTCCGTTATTCCACTCTTTTCTATCTTTAGCCACTTCTGGCCAATCCTTAAGGTAGGAGTCCGAATCGTCACGCCATCTCCTTCTGGGCCTACCGCGTCGCCGGCTCCTGCTGTTCGGAGTCCAGTCAGTAGTTGCTTTCGCCCAATTTTGTTGCGGCATGCGGCAGATGTGACCTGCCCAGTTCCATTTTAATCTGGCGGCTGAGTCACCTACGTCTGCGATTTGTGTTTTAGAACGAAGTATACTGTTCCTTATGCGATCTGTTCTTTTGAACCCAAGAATACTTCGTTCCATTGCTCGCTGGCAGACCCCGAGTGCGGATTTTGACGTTTCGTTAATGACCACGTTTGCGCTCCGTAGGTGAGGATAGGGAGGATGCACATGTTCATGAGTTTCTTTTTAAGGGAAAGTGGGAGTGGTCCTTTCATTAGGTGTTTCATCGACCAATAGCTCCTCCAGGCGTTCTCGGTGCGTCTAGCAACTTCTTTGTCTTGTCTCGCCTGGAAAGAAACTATTTGGCCGAGGTATATGTACTCATGGACATATTCAACCTCCACACCCTCGATATCGACTTTACGTTTCGCACTGTTCGTCATTAACTTTGTCTTCGTCATATTCATTTTAAGTCCGACCTCGAGGCTGGCATGGCTCAGTTGTTCGAGCATAAGGCTTAACTCAGCCGCCGAAGACGAGAAAAGGACAATGACATGAAGCCAGGCGCATTACTTTGTGTAATTTATTTCATCACCACTGCTCTCAAAACGGTGAAGGAAAACATCGTGAGGAAACCGGCCTGTTCTAGAACCAAAAATTCGAAGAAATGTGACATTCACTAACCCGCACTGGGTCCGCGTGGTGGATATGGCTCATTCCCTCTCCTTGAGAGGAGGCCTGAGGCCAGTGGCGCAACTATAGGGTGGCAAGACTGGCTAAATGCCACGGGCCCCCGGCCCGGTGGGGCTCTCGGTTCGACAGACCTTGAGTTTAGAAGAAGTAAATACACAAATTTCAGTAAATTGTTAAGATTTATTAAACGCATTTATATTAAGAAAAGGATTAATTTTCCGTGGAATTTTGCCTGCTTGTTCACCTTATAGATACGCCACTAGGAAGCCCACCTTGAGTGACAAAATATAAAAATCGATTTATTTACGATTAGAGACCTGCCGATTTAATAATAAGAAAGAATATTTTACGTCTGTACTTTGATTTATCCAGCTTTGTAATTTATTACAAAGTTGACGCTTTTCCTCGGGCCCCACCGAATGATTTTGCCACGGGCCTCGGATAATATAGTTACGCCACTGCCTGAGTCCCTACAGTGGGAATATTAGAAGGCCAATTATGCTATACTTATGTTTGTTGTCGTGTTTCTCCGCATGTAGGTGCATGATCTGCATGAACGCGCGTGGATGCAGTTTCAGTGTGTTAGACTGTGCATGTTTTCTATACAAACGCACTACGCTGCGGGGGCCGTGGTAGTGTGATCACGGCCTTACTTTCAGGGGACTTACCATGACATATCGACGGGTGCAAAGTAAAAAAAGTTATCTCCAATTTTTCCATTTTCTGATAGTTAGTTATAATAAGTGAATAATAAGCAATTATTTAGTAAACTTCTTTATTTCAGAAACATAATTGAAAAAAAGAACTATTATTTCTTCATTGTTGACACTTGAAAGACCATTTGCCATGTCTTAGAATATATTTTTTTAGTAAGTTACTGCAATTAGCACAAAATCGCAAAATTATAGATAACCAAAAAATTTTTTAAAATAGATAATAAAAAAATTTTTTTACTTTGCACCCGTCGATATTGAAATGTCAGTCGTTCGAGCAACAAAGAGGGATGGAGCTATAAACGCTATGCAGGGTTATTTGTAAAACACTGACAACCCGTCAGGACTATGTTACTAACATCATAAACAACAACTTTTGTTCTATGACTTTTAAAAATGTATCATATATTCATATAAAAATAAAAATGTTTAAATTGAACGTTCTAAATATTACGAAGTCTATGCGAAGCAAGCGACAGTACAATAGCGGAGGGGAGCCAGGCGACGGGGGTGCTTGATACGCTTGCGTCGCGTAATAAAGACGTAGGTAGGTATAGCAAAATACAGAGTTGAAATGTGTTAGATAGATCAACGAAATCTTGAAGGTTTGTTTTTGGTAAATTAATGTTTTGTAGAAAGTCATAGAACAAAAGTTATTGTTTATGATGTTAGTTATACAGTTGTGGAAGGTTGTTAGGTAACAAATAACCCTGTATAGCTCCATCCCCTTAGCAGTTCAGTTTAGGTCGTCAAATGGATCGCCTTAACAGCTCGTGGTAGGGCCTTACAGCTTAACGTAGCTCAGCGAGGCAGCTCACACATTTTGTGACCATGACTGCCGGGAGTCTTAGAACTATTAATATTAGAAATAGAATAAGTAGCTTTGTCCGGGATGTGCTATACCAAAAATGGCTATCTACCTTTAAAAAATGTTAGTATAAGAATGATACCTCAGTGCAATATAAATAAATATATTATATTACTTACATTTTAATTGAGAGTTTCATTTATATTAAACTAGCTGTTGCCCGCGCGGCTTCGCTCAGCTCTTCCCTACTCCACCCTACTATACCCTACTCTACACTACTCTACCCTACCAAACTTCACATAAACCATCTACTAAATAGTCTGAACAAAGCCTAAACATTTGGTTTGGATAGGTGAGCCCGTTCTTGAGTTATAAAATTACAACGAAAAGTGGCATTGATTTTTATATATATAGATAGAAAAAATCAGAGAATTATCTCCTTGGAATTACTTAAATTAACAGACAAAATTTTATTTGAAGTGTATATTTTCAACATAAATATATTAAATCACAATATGACTTATCACCTGACAATAACGCTTAAAGTCGTAAATCACGCAGCCACACATTCGGAGAACATACTTGGGAACCAGTACAGCGTTTCCTTGCTATCCTGGGAATCTACCCACGCGAGCCCTTCTTTGACCATGTGGTTCAGAGCATTTTGAGCTCTTGTCTCGTTCCATCTGGAGAAGAAATTAGTACATTTTGAAACAAGTGGAGAAAGTTTGTCATTGCGACCGAGGCGAAATATGCCCGAACTGCAGGTGAGGGTGTTACGGAGCCGAGTGCTGGAATTACTAATTTTCACGTGTATCAAACAACGTTTTACGATACACTTACGCAGAAACAAATAATTGACGCGGGACTTGTCGGGCTGCGCCCAGTCTGATACGATAAATAATTATAATTGATTGCGGCGGGGGCAAGCTCGCGCACTTTTTTGCACTACTGCGCTTAATTAAAAATGAGTTAGTAATTTTGTAGCATTAATAAAGTTCTAAAATTTTAAAAACTTTAATTTGAGGTGAAAGTCACGGGCCCGAGCGTGGCCACGTTCTCGCTAGATGGCGCTGAACTCAAAAACTCTTTACTGTAACTGTAGCACTACACAACTATAACTATACTACACAAACAGTCAGAATTAAGTGCTTCTGAGGCAAAAGCTTGCTGTAATTACTGCATAAAGATTCAAAGCAATTTATTTCCAACTAAACCATTTACAGGCACTTTTGAAATGTCAAGAAGTCAATCTCAACAAAAAATGATGCTAATTGCACATTCCAAAGCGTAGATCTCTATGGAGAAGAGAGTGCTAGAAACTCCATGGACACTCTTTTCAATTATGTTGTGTAAATTACAATATCCCTGTTACATGTTTCTTGTCTCTAGCAAACTATCATATCCTCACAAAAGAAAATCTTACCCTAAATCATCAGTGAGTATACTAAGGGACACCCACGCAGTTCCCAAGCCACTAGCTTTCTGCAGCACCAGTGTTTGATCCAAGTTCAGCTCACCAGGGACTGACTGAACCAACCACTTGCCTTTGCCTATTGGTACCACAGTGAATCTGGAAATGCAAGAGAAAATAGGCATTTCATTTATTTGCATACCTTAATGTGATTAAGGATGTTACAATAGGCTTAAAGCTAAAGTACATTTATGGACCCTATAAGGGCACAGCAACATAGGTAAAAAATAAATAATAATAAAGGGCATAAATCATTAAGGGCCGATTTTTCAATCGCCAGATAACTTTTATCTGAAGAATATGTTTGACGTTTTGACAGCTTTTGTATAGAAAATATGTCAAATCACCATATTTATTCCTCAGATAGAAGTTAACTAATGATTGAAAAATCGGCCCTTAATCAAATCGAACTTTAGAATCAAATTAAAATAATACATAAATAAAAATAGTCATCAATTGTCACATATAAATAAAAATAGTCATCTTCTGTCAATCAAGGCTCTTCATAAACTAGTGTGTCACACCATTAACATTTGCATCACTGCTTACCATCGGGTGGGATCGCAGCCAAGCACTAGTTTACCTCAATTAAAGAAAAAAATATTTTTCCGACTATGTTGGTGGCTAGTTTAGCTAGAGATAGGCACTCACCCATTCCCAAATATCCTCAGTTTCTTAACAGCAACCAGCAGATCTTCATTGGTTATGTCCTGGTGCACCTTGCCCCTACCTCGCGCAGCTATGAGTCTTGTTCGCAGTTCCTCCAATGTTATGAGACCGCCATTCTTGTAGTTTGTAGCTAAACAAACTTCAACTATTTGTACTCCTAACTCGTAGTAAAAATCACCAATCCCTGAAAAGTTGAATAAGGTACTAATGTAAGATATTATTCTGAAGATGGAAGGCTTGCTCAAGAACAAAAATAAGTAATGATCTATTACGTGAAAGCAACACATCTGCTTCTAAGCTGCCAAATGGTCACGGGATAAAGGGCAAAATACTTTCAGAACCCAGGTACTCTCTACGAAATGGTTAGTAAGCCAAGGCAGTGCTAGCCTCCCTTGAGGAGCTGGGATGGATTGATGAGACATTTATATTCATATAAAAAAATGCACATCTATAGCAGCTTTCCATGTATAATAGAATATGATGATGTGTGGACAGTATTACATCTAATTTGTTACATGACCCTTCCCTTTCAGACAAGTTCAAGCATTTTCTTATAGCATTTAATAGGCGAACATTACACGGTAGGTTTTGCTGTCAGTTTTGCCACAGTCAAGACCTTGATTGACGAAAAACCTACCGTCCAATGCCTTGCATGACGGTTTTTAGTACTGATTGACGAAAACCATCATTCACCATCATTCATGATTGATGGACTTGATTGACGCTTGCATAACTGTGTAGGTAATGGTCGCCATAGGAGAAATTTATTGTGAATTCAAGTCACCTTATCATATGAAAAATAGAAAAGAATTATGCAAATAGGGAGTACCAACCTAACACGGACCAAAATCCCTTGCCCGAAGCTAAAGGATCCACACCGATAGCTGCGCACATCTCCTGGAACTGTCTCCTAAACTGTGCGTTCTTCTTGATCTCGCTCTTATGCTTAGTCGCAAATTCTTCCAGGTTCTCCCTAAACACTTCCAGTTGTTTCGACATCTGTTGGAACTGGTTTTCTTGGATCTCAGACCCTTTTTCTCTATATTTTTCCTTTTCTAGCCTTTGTTTTTGTATGGCACCTACTCCTGCTCGACGCCTCATGATTGCTATTAAATTAATATATTTTTCACAACAAAAACACTTTTATTCCCTATTTCTTTACTTTACTCCGTAAATATTTATGTTGATTAGAAATAAATTGACAATGACAGCTGATTCATTGTCAAACTGTCAACCGTGTCAACCTTTGTCAGGGACTTTCATGGATAAGCTCACGTTCGTTATTCCAAAAGTTAAGTTTTAATTTATGTGAATGAAAATAAAGTAGAATGCTTTTTTAACTTACTATAATTTATACATGCTTTCATTAAATAGATATATCATTATGACCAAAGAGATTTAAATATGTCTTTGATTATGACCAACCGATTTTATGGTTCTGCAAATATTATATTATCTAAAAAACAAAAGTTTTCTTTTAGGAAAAGTAGATGGCGTTAAAAATTATAGGGAATGTGATGTGATGTTAGACAGCTTGGTAGCTGAAAATCTAAATCTGGAATATGTCCGTTACCAAATTAGGCATCTGCCATCACACCAGGCTCTGGCGGAAGTTTTCAAATACCTACCAGCAGTATGAGGAACCAGTCCTGTTTTGTGATAAGCGTTGCAGCACATACGATTCTATTTTGGTCTACGTTTTCTCTTAGCATAAGTCTTCACTAATAAAAGTAGTATAATATGTAGAGATAAACAAATAAAATACCTAGCAATTCGTACTAACATTATAAATATGAAAGTTCTACCTGTCTGTTACTATTTCACGGTAAAACTAGTACTGAATCGATCTTCATACGGAGTAAGGTTGAATCCCAAAAGAGAACATAAGTTACTTTTTATCTGACTTCGAATTCGCATTAAAAAACTTCGATCCAACATTCACCCGAACGAAGTCGTGGGCAAAAGCTAGTTTTATTCATGTATTGATTATGAATTATGAACTTCAATTTTATATGAAAAAGAAGGATTTCAATGTAAGAATCGTTGGAACTAATCGCGTTACATAAAACTCAAACACCAATACAGTATTGAATCGTTGAAACTAAAGTTACTTATAAAACGAAGAAAAAAAAAATGAACAACGGCCAATAAAACTTTTTTCGTAGGATCATTCCCAATACAAAACTATAAAACGTACCAAAAAGAATATTTAACATCCCTGGTGGGGATCGAACCCACGACCTTTGGATTAGAAGTCCAACGCGCTATCCTCTGCGCCACAGGGACTGATGGTAGAGAGACCAAAATACGCGTTTAGTACCTACACTAATGAAATATTATATTGAATATGGATAGAATTCAATTAGACATTAGTCCCAATGAATAAAATTTACTTTTAAATATTTTCTGCTTTGCGTTACCTTTTTAAACCACACTGAACAGGCATTCTGTAAAAAGAGTACCAATTCGTTTGTTCGTTGTCGTCATTTTCAACCGGAAATGTCAACAAAACAACAAACGTCAAAAATCTGTGTTTGGGAAGTTTGAAATTTCCAGTGAACTGATAAATCATTTGGCATAAAATTAGAATGTAGACACAGTTTTTGATACAATAAATTACAAAACAGTTAAAACAATAAAATGGAAAGTGGCATCACGAACGAAACCGAGCCTGCTGTAGAAGGACCACAGCCTCAGAATGTGGTGAACACCGATTCGGCGGACTCTTTTCGATCATTCATCTACGAATTGTTCGAAAAAAATGGGATACTAAACGATTTGAGGGCATATTTACGTAACCATATCGTAAATGTACTAAAAAGTGCAGAAACTGGTAAGATGTAGTTAGTAGAGAAAGTCATAAAACCTTTTACTTTTTTCCAGGTTTGGTTTTATACCTTTTCTTGTTCCTTCTATTCCCGGTGTGTCACAATTTCAACGCAATGAAACGCATCATTTGAAGCATTAACGAATACTTGTCACTCTTGTTTACGAACAAATCAATATCTCCCATCCTTTTTCTCAATGCTGCTTTTGTTTTCATGTTTTTCCGATTACCATTAGGGGTTATGTTTTTGTTTATGTTTTTGGCCACTATCTGTTGCATATTTCTTAAAGTATCTCTAAACAATCGTTAATAAATGAATATCATTAGTTTTGATTAACAAGCTGTGTCGAGAATCTGCATGATTAGGAGCAGTCAACGAGCCCTCTGATTCTGCATGAAGGTCCTATAACAAGTTTATTTGGTACTTATAATTTGAAAAATAAAAAACAATTACCACAATATTACATTCAATATCTTTCTGAACACAAACCACTCCTCTCTGGCAGTGAAATGTTGTATAAACAAAATCCTGGTTAATAAAAGTCATGTTTCTTTTTTAATCCATCAGTAGTGTAATTGCGGAACTGCAGAACTAACAGTATATCTTTCTAATTTCAAGGTGATCCTCCTCCTTGCCAGAAAAACTTTACGCAACGCTTGGACCTCAGATATCAAGCACTAAATATGTTGGTAACTGAATACCTGATGCGCTTAGTAAGTTTTATTGAATTTATAGTAATGTAAAGGGGAAGCAACGCATGTTACTTAGAGACTTATGTGGATGGTTCGAGGGGGAGAGGTTGACTGAAGAAAAGATGGATGGATTGTGTGAGGAGTGATATGAAAGAACAGGGAGTCAGTGGTAGCATGAACGGCTGACAGAGTAGAATGGAAGGAAAATAAATTGTTGCGCCAACGCCATGTAAAATGGGACAAGGGCAGGAAGATGATGATTAAATTGTATTGAAGTAACAGCCTAAAAAGAAGGTTGTGTACTATACCATGCAACCCACCACTGTATTGTGTATTATGTAAGCAAAACCTTGGGTACCTGCTACAGGTAACCAGCATTCACACAACACTCTCACACAAATAAAAATCTGTGATATTAGACTTGGTGACACCTTATCTACTGTTGGGCTACTATTTAAAACATAGCTAAAAATATCCTTAGAGTAGTCCCTATATTTTTTGATAAAAGAGAAGAAATACATATAGACTACTGAAGCCCCATCTTTATGACTAGTTAGACTGGTCACTATTAGTCTTAGAAAAGTTAGAAATGGCACTATCCTCTATTCTGTACAGTGTACATTATTCCTACAACAAGTAAGTAGACGTTACCCATTTTAGTACCTGTAATATCTTCGATCCAGATACAAAAAATGTTTGCTGTATAAGTAAGGTAGGTAAGTCTTAGAAATCAGAAACGTTTATTTCAGGTAGACCAGTTATAGGCACTCTTGAATTATCAAAATGTTGGTCAGTCATATAAAGTGAAGCTAAATTGCATGTTCCAAAGCATAGATCTTTATGGAGAAGAACATGCAAGAAAATCTTTTAAATCATATCATGAGTTACATAAATCTTCATTACATATTTCCTGTTGCTTCTATTCTAGTCTAGTCTAGTTAGTGGTAGTAGTTACATTAGTTAATGAACTAGAGGTATTGGCATATATTCGAGTAGACCGCCTCACAATGTTGTTGTGCGACCGATTCAAAATTCTATGATGGACGTTAAAATACTGATAACATCAGGATCTCTCGTGTACGGCCCTGGTTCATGTCCGAATTGTAATAGTGGGTAAACGAAGGATAGGAGGGAATGGGAGCCGGTCACCTGTTTCTGTGTAACACTAATGCAAGCAAAGGAGGCAGACCTGTGAGGCTGAGACAGGTTTCACGCGCTGCCTACCGCCGGAGACACCCCCGGCGTCGGGAGTCGCAGGACGATTACCGGCTGCCGTATGCGCGGGCTTGCGGACAGTGAGCTATGGGTAGCTCGCCGGTGCGTTCTATTCTATGCGCACACCCTCAAAGCAATATCAGCAAAATTGGTAGGGCCAGTTAGGTCGACGTCCTGCGAGGGCTGTGGATTGCTCGAAGGATTTACACAGACGTCGCAATCAAGGGCAATTAAAAGAACATTATAGGTTTTAATAAAAGTGTGAATCTCCCTCCCGGCCACCCAGAGCCCGAATGGTAGTGAGAAAGTTGTTTGATGATTTCCCACATAAAAATACTAAAAAAGGCCCACTCTAATAAATAAATCTAGACACGCCAATGGTCTTAAAAATTTAACTAACTAGCTGTTGCCCAATAAAGTCTAACTTCATACTTATATTATATTTAATTGTCATCTTCCTACTCTTAGTACTTAAGATTGACATAATAGCTTTTATGCCATTCTCCTTCATCATTACCGTTTTTTTTTTTTTTTAATAATAATATTATAAACTAGTGCTTGACTGTGATCACACTTGATGGTAAGCAGTGTTGTTGATGGTGAGGCGCACATTCCCTCCTTTTATACCAGTCTTTACAAAAATGTCATCACTTAGGAGAGGCTGGTCTCCATCAGTTCTTATGCAATCCACCCGTCTTTTCTTTAGCCCCCTCTCCAATATCCAAACTCATAGCTGCAATTGTATCTTTTCAGGAGTTCAACTATAGCTTCTCTATATTTGTATCGGAAATACCGTTGGCTAACATGGTGTTTGGGTTTGCCAAGTCTTTGATGGAGAATGTGGATGAAAACACAGCAGACCTGAGGTTCAAGGACACAGATATTTGGTCTATACTAAATTATTTAGGTAATGAGTTTAAGACTTACTAACACTGCTTCTTAGGATCACAGGCCTTACCATGACTTGTTAAAATGTCAAGCGTGCGAGCGAGAAAGAAAGATGAAGCTATACACCATATATAGCTCCGTCCCTTTAACAGTTCAGTTTAGGTCGTCAAATGGATCGCTTTTAGAGCTCGTGGTAGGGCCTCAGATCTCACCAAGAGACGACTCTAAGTACAATACACGGATAATTTGACTGGCCTGTTGATCTAGTGGTTAGTGACCCTGACTGCTATGCCGGTGGTCGTGGGTTCGATTCCCACCCAGGACAAATGTTTGTGTGATGAGCATGATCATTTGTTCTGTGTCTGGGTGTAATTTATACATAATATGTATGTATTTAGAAATATATAAGTATGTTTATCAGTGGTCTAGTACTGATAACACAAGCTCTGCTTAGCTTGGGACTAGACGGCGTTATTATATTACCTATATTATAATTTTTTTTTACTAGCCTATTGTGTCCCACTCTAGGGCAAAAGCTACCCTGTACTCCTCCCATCTTTCGCGGGCCCGCGCTTCATCTTTCCGAGTTCTGGCTAAATCGGCCTAGTTCGTCACGTCATCCCCTTGGTGGTCTACCACGACTCCCTCTCACCGTCCTAGTGTGCCAATTTTGTGCTGCTTTGACCCAGAGTTTGATACGCCAAACATGTCCAGCCCAGCCCCACTTAAGTTAAGTTGGTCACCCTTTTGAGCCACATCAGCTATCCTGGGGCTAGGCTTTCTTAAGCGAAAATAGCATTGGAAATGTACAAATAATATTATAGACTGCTATAATTATAAGTACATCTTGCCTGATGATTTTTCCAGGTCACTTATTTATCAACAATTTTTTTTAAATTTAAATTCCCTGCAGGTTTGGGGCGTGTTAGATTAAAATTGTAGAGATTGTTAATTTGTTTCTGTAGTAACAACTATTTTGCCACGTAGGAGCTATCATGCATAACGGTATCAGAGTTCGCCGCGCGATTTAAACATACAACAGTTCGAAATCAACTAACGGGCAGTTGCTTGGACCAGACTCCACACCCATCTGGTCTGAAGGTCCTCCCTTTACAACATAGGTTTGCGAGACTTTAGACCCTGTTCCGCATACCTCTAAAATGGGTGACCCCGACGACGTGATAACAGTGTTTCTCCTCCATTCAAAAGGAAAATAATAAGGCTGTAACCTGTAAGGCGGTTATCACTCTGCCACATGTTGCGTGTCAACGCAAATACGCGCGTACTTGCAGGAGTGCAGATCTGCATCATCGTGCGGGTTTTTTACACACTCACGCGCGTAGGTGCGTTTTGTAAATTTACGCAGGCACTCAGTGTGCCATACCTTGCGTGTCGCCCCGCACCCACGCGCGTGAGCGCATGTTTCTCCGCATGTAGTTGCGTGATCTGCATGAGCGCGCGTGGATGCATTTTCGGTGTTGGACTGTGCGTGTTTTCTATACAAACCGAGATTTTTACAAGCAACGTTAGGACACGCATTCACGCACTACGCTGCGTGGTGCATGGCAGTGTGATAATCGCCTAACTCTACCTTTAGCAAAGTCCTGAAGTTGATAATTTTCACATGTGATGATTTTCCAGGAATACGGTGTGATTCTGAACACGCGTCGAATATAGTGCAAATGTATGAGAATGAGAAACAACCCTTATTGCTATGCATATTGAAAGGTATGCCCATGTACAAGGAGGTTGTTGCAGAGCCTCGACAGAGTAAGTTAATTTAATCATTACTTGAATAGTGAAACGTACGCGCCCGCTCGTGGCCAAGTACAAGTGCATGGCATTACTTAAGCAGCATTAATTAAGCACTATAGTTTGAGACGAGAACAGACAGTGTAAGGTGGAATTTGAGACAATACATAATTTAACTAAGTTGCATAAGTTTACTCGCTTTTATCAAATACCTTTTCCTTGACTTAGGGCCAATTTTTCAATAGTGGGATAACTTTTATCAGATGAATAAATATGACTATTTGACATATTTTCTATGCAAAAGCTGTCAAATCGCTATTTTTATTCCTCAGTTAAAAGTTAGACTATTAAAAACCAGCCCTAAATAATGCTCTCCTATACTAAAAACAAAATAAATTAAAAATGTTGAGTTTAGCGCCATTTAGCAAGAATATGATTGGCCCGTAGCTTTCATCTTAAGTTCTGTTTCATCTCAGCATCTCCAACACTACTGTTCACCAATTCAATTCATTATTTTTCGTTTTCTTTGTTATTTATTTTAAAGAATTTTTTTTAGAGCAAAAGACTCCTCTTATTTAAAACCACACATCTTGGACATTAAGAATCTTTTAGAGAAGTCTTATTTAGACCTACCATCTTACTACTTATCTATATATATAAAAATCTATATACAAGGTGTAAGGGACAGCCCTCCACAAACTTTAAGGGCTTGCTCAGTAGACGAAACTGAACAACCTAAAATAATTTTTTTTTAGGAAACGAAAAAAAAATCCGCCTCACCATACAAAATTATTAACTTGATTGGACAGTTTGTATAAAGAGGCTGAATTTTCGTTTCCTGAAAAATTTTTTTATGGTGGGTTGTTAAGTTCGTCTACTGAGCAAGCCCTTAAAGCTTGTGGAGGGCTGTCCCTCACACCCTTTATATAAAAATGAATCCCTATTTCCCTTGGTCACGCCATCACGGGTGAACGGCTGGACCGATTTCGCTAATTCTTTTTTTTTTGTTGTATTTGTTATTGTTAGGAGAAGGTTCTTATGGAAATAAAATGAAAATTAGGGTAGTGTAGAGTAGAGTAGGGTGGAGTAGGGAAGAGCGGGAGCGAAGCCGCGCGGGCAAAAGCTAGTACTATACCCTACTCTACCCTACTATACCCTATTCTACCCTACCCTACTCTACTCTACCCTACTCTACCCTACTCTACCCTACTCTACCCTACTCTACCCTACTCTACCCTACCCTACTCTACTCTACCTTACTCTACCCTACACTACCCTACACTACCCTACTCTACCCTACACTACCCTAATTTTCATTTGTTTTTTTCCATAAGAACCTTCTCCTCATAATAACGAACACAACAAAAAAAAAATTAGCGAAATCGGTCCAGGCAATGTTGAGTTATGCGCTTACCAACACATTTTGCGATTCATTTTTATATTATAGATTATTTCTGCAAACAAGTCATTTACTAAGTTTTTCTTAATAAAAAACTGTCTAAATTATAGGTGGTGTGTCAGAAATTTCTGTGGCAAGTTTAAAGACTTTGGAAAGCATTGAAACAGAACCTGCACACAAGGACACATGTATACCAGAGTGTAGCCACTACTCTTTCTGTAAGAAGTGCCAAAATAACATGTATAAGGTCAAGGACGAATATAAAAAGAAGAAAAAATATTTAGCCAAGGTATGTTGTTCTTGTAGTCTATAAGTTTGAACTAATTTCGATTTTATGTGTATTTGTGTAAGATTTAAAATGGACTGTAGGTGTTAAGGCTGAAATAGCATTTTGGTTGTATAGTCATCTACAATTACCGGCACGGATCTTGAGCGCTGGCTTCAAGTTGCGCAAAAGTTAAATATTCGGTCTCTTTAGAGGTGCGAAGTGAGACGCGGGGCGGGGAGTGTCAGTGATTGGCTCACCACGCCATCGTGTCATAGACGTCACTCGTGATTCGTTCCCTGCTCTTGCTGCATGTATCTAACAACGACGACGATTGGCTCGCCAATGTATGGAATGCGCCAAGCGATCCCCATTCTGACGCCGAGCGCTTCGAGAGATCCGTGCCGGTAATTGTACTGCCATCAAAATTTTGAACCACAAGAGGGATGAATGATCTGAGTTGGGAATACTAAAAGGGATGTATAAAGAATCTATATCAAGTCTAAGGGGCTTTTTTTGATGTGGGAATATATCAAATGATTCCTCTCGCTCTAGGTTGGAGTGAGAGGGCGTGTCACACTTACTAACTTGTGTCCTTGAATTGCCCTTTGCATTCCAAGGCCACATTAAAGGCTTTAAAAAAAATCCCGCGCCCTTACTGGGACGTACGTGGAACACTATTGGTCGTTGATGACTCGAGTTTGGTTCTTACCAAACGATCGTACGGTGATCTAAAACCATTGCTCGCTCGGAAGTTGCCCTGCAATTCCCGACGTCTGGGGCGTCTCCTCTGGCGGTCGCTGGGGCATGAGGATGTCCTTTCCCTCACGGTCGCCGCCTTCTCCTTCGCTCGCATTATTAGGTGACTGCTTGTCATTCCGGACCATGCACTATGGAAAATATAGGTCATTTGCTGATTAAAAATCTATATCTCCTTTGTTTTTAAAGATAAAGAGTTGAAATTTTGCAGTGACATAGTACATACTATAGGTATTTAAATAAGTATACATTTAATAAGCACTAGGGTTTGCTCGCGGTTTTACTTGCGTTTTAATTTGCGACGATGTCAAAAAACCGTACGTATGTTATTTTAAATTCACTTCAATGTGGTTTTTGTTTCTCTTTAATGGCCCAATACGAAGTAGGATATAAACACAATAAAATACTCTTAAATAATATAACAAAAAAAATATTTATATTTTTACTCAGATTAAAATTAGTCAAAAAAATTATTCAAACAAAATATCCTGAATTGCTTGATTCAAGTATTTTATTTGTTCACCTTTTACATGTACCTATACATCTAAAAGGTAAATAAACAAATGTGGGCAAGTTTTACACCAGAAAAATCTCAGGATCCCTGATTAGTTGATTCACTTTCAAGTGTTGCAGAGTGTCTTCGTCTAGTTCCTTGACATTCTTTTTAGATGTTTTGTGAATACTTGTAATGCATCTAAGATCCCATATACATATACAGTAATGTATGAAATACATCTTTATTTGCTGCCGATCTCATACATTTTCTCGTATGATGTAGTCTAAAATTTTTGTAGCCTTTATGGGGCGTCTTCTGCGCGGCTTTCGAAAGTAGCAGAGAGACGATCCTTTTCCTGTTGTTAAAACAGGCAGAGTTACCAGTAGAAAATTCTACAGCCAACTAATATAGGCTTCAAGTTTACCCGTAAAATTTGTGCAACAACGACAAATAACAAAAACTGGTGAAAATCACTTATTACCACTTGTAAGTTATTTTTGAAATATGATAATTTTCAGGTAAAAATGTTGATAGGGCTGAAATATTATAATATTTTATCGTTCTATGTTTGTAACAATCAAATAATGTCTAGAATAATTTAAAAAACCCAATATAAAAGTAATCATTATTTTGGAGAATAAAATAATAACGTACTATAAGGATTGTGGTGTTATGTGTTCTATGGCCAACTTTTTATATCAAAATCGAATAAGGATGATGTGTATCATGTCAAATTCTTTGTAACAACTAGAAGATATGTGAATCCGCAAAATATTACCACTGGAACCATATACAATAGTCATCTATTTAGTTTTCGTGAAAATTCATTTGGGATGTTTTATCACATGATGCTTCATAACACCAAAAAGCGCAAATATGCGCAAGATTTTCTTTTTGCATAAACCAGGTAGATACCTTGCGCAGGATATAAGATCAAATTTAGAACTTAGGCAAGCTTAGCTAACTACTAAAAGTCTCGTTGAAGTTAAAACAATTTGTTTTTCTCTAGCATTTTACGTAAATAATTATAACAGCTATTTTTTATCATTAATTATGAAACTAAATACAGTTTCACAATCTATATAAAATATCCTTTCTAAATATATAACACACTATATGGTTCTTATTTAACAAGTGCTCAATATTTAACTCTAAACGTACCTGATTTAAGGGTTACAATTTGTTGAATTTCCGTACTGTTGAGTTCTAATGCAATTTTATCAATGTTTTTCATATTGAATTGATAAAAAACGAATTGCATATAATACTATGGTTCTTTATGAAAAAAATAAGACCAAAAACATGTGCAATTTACAACATTTCTAAAAAGTATTTATGATCAGCTCTTGTTCTACGATAATCCATAGTGCCATCCATGGCCTGAGCCAGAGATATTACCCATCGAAAGAAAGGGGTGTCCTCTCGTAACGACTATTCTAAGAGAAAGTCCACAACTCCACATCGTCGACCACATCATCGCTTACCAGGTGAGATGGTGGTCAAACGCAAGCTTATTATTAATAATAATAAAAAAGTGTACTAACGCGTGACGTCACGTCTTCATTTATTTTTAACGTACCTACCTCAAAGAGAGACACGTGTCCAATTATATTTTTTTTGGTAATCGTAACCTCGTAACTGACGGACCAAATAATTAAGAATCAATTCCATTCTTGTATGAGCAACGTCTGTTAAATGTTTAGCTAACACTTTCTTTTTGAGGTGGGACATCATCGAATAACTACTTCCGCTCCAGGTGGAGCGAGAGGGCGAAAACGCGGCTGTGTTCTTTCTGTTACCCTTTGCGTTCCAGGTCCGCGGTAACTCTTTCGAGAAATCCCGTAATTCAGCTTACCCTAGCAATCTTTTCATGTTCCCTAGCAACAGTAGGTAATCAACTTGTAATTTGGTCTTCAAGTGTAATCGTAGTTTAATGGTTTTAAAAATGGTTTTCTTTCAGGAATTAAAAAATAAGGAGAGTGTTAATATTAGACCTTTGAGATCTGAGAGCTTCGTAAAAAATATTAATGTCATGGAGAAAACCCTCATTGATGAGGTTTTTATTCAATTTTACTTTTTTTCCATTTCATGCCATTATTTTGTGTATTATAGCTGTTATGTGTTGTGACTTAAGTATGTATATCATTTTGGGCAGCTACAGTAATAACGCAGATTGAAGTTCATCCCTAGAGTTTTACTTCTGTATCATATGTGCGATCACAAACATGTAAACTTAGAGTCCGTTCACACAGGCCGACTCGGAGAGCATCGGCGCGCATTTTTCTTTTCACACAGACCCGGTCGCAATCGGAGCCGATCGGCTGCGCGAGCGAGAAAGAGCATGCAGTCGGAGCCGTGCGTGAACGAGAAAAAGTACGCGATCGGAGCCGGTCAGCTCCTCTTATTATTTCACACCAAGCGCGTTCAAGTATTCTTAATGACAAAAGCAGTGCATATGCAAAAATAAACCTTACTGCAAATACTAAAAACTCTATTTTCAACGTGATAAAAATCTGCTCTCCTCTCCGAGCCGGTCTGTGTGAACGGACCCTTAGGGCTATATTCCACCGGGACACCAAGGCAGTGCGACCAGTTGCGCCACTCTGGTGTCCCGGTGAAGTATAGCCCTAAGCTACCAAACTAGACACCATACAGACACCAGAGTCGCCACACGTCCCAAGGGCCCAAGTCTGCTATTTTTATAAATTCGTCATTCGAACACGATCCCATTGTCATTTTGCTAAAAGTTGGTAATCTGCTAATTAATAATGATCGATCATTGATCGGTCAAGGTTATTAGAATCAATAACTGCACGCAACGCTGACGTTCTAATTGTAGTTCAATGATCAAAGGAACTGTCAAAATTTTAGTAGATTGCCGCATACGTCAGATATTGATTTGTTATTTTGTATGAGATTACCATTCTATGCCATTTCTTTCAATGGATTGTCAGTGGTTGACCATTGGAAAGTCATAATGACGCCATTATATTAGCAGATTACCAAATCTTGTCAAAATCAACCATTATGAAAACAATGATAGACCATTCTGACACTATTGTAATAACAGACTTGAGGCCCTGGAAACGGACACAAGTGAGTAACTCTATAGAGCTGTATACATTTTGTTGGTAGCGGCGACTGGTCGCGCCGTGGTGTCTCGGTGAAATATAGCCCTTACAAAAACTACCCAGGTCCACCTGGAAACCATACAAATGTTGGTTTCGTACTGAAATCGACGGTTAGTGGTGACACGTAGCGCAGCAGCTATTCGCTCAATCACTCGCCAGCCGTGCCAGTAAAGTTGATATTTGATTGACCGTTTGTAATAAAATGGACGTAATGAAATTGCGTTTGCAAAGAAACCTGAACTTTTACACTTATGACATTGAGTTTATTCTTCTAATTTTGATATATTTAATGATTAGAATTAGAAGATATTTAGCATAGATTCAGAATTCATATATGGGGTAGATTTTTGAGATAGAACCGTAAGGGTAAGTAACTTAACCATTGTAGATAGAGGTAGGTACACAGAAAAACGATCTTAGGAAATCTTAATATTATCACTGAAAATAAGTTTTTGATTAAACAAAACATGGTAACGTAAATCCCAAGATTCTAAGACTTGACATCCACTAATCCACAATCGGCCAGCGTGGTACAGAATGGCCTGTCCCTCACCCACGAGAGGAGACCACACCTTTGTACCCCAGTAGTGGCAACATTTTCGACTGATTATTATTATTTGCAGATGTTCCAGCAGTTGAAGTCAGTGTACGAGTCGGAGATGGAAATGGTGAAGATGCAAGAAGAGAAGAAGGTCAAGCGGTCTATGGCCACGCACGCCGTGCAGTTGCAGCAGAAACGAAACGAGGTGAGTACTGGGAATTCATCCTTTGTGGTCAATCAGACTGCACTAGCGAGCACCGGGCGCGGGCGAAAGGGTCTAAGGGCCCTCGCTCACGGCGAATTTTTGTAGCGATGCAGTCGCGATACTGTCGCGCATTCGCAACGATACATTCGCAATGCTGTAGCGCGTTGGCCTCTTTTCTATAGCGCTTGCAAATGCTCTAACGCGCGTTTCGTAAGCGCGCGAAATAGTGCCGAACGAGCTATGAGTCTTGAACCACATACGCAGTCACCTAACAGACGCTGTATTATTGTGCCACGAGCAACCTGTGCGTGTGCGTGTGTTTGTATACGAACTATATATATATGAGCCATTAGAAACACCCACGCTCGCGCCCGCCTTATGCAGACGGGGGAGCACTGTGAACGCAATTAGTGTCTACTGGGGTCCGGAGCGAGGAGTGGCACGCGGTCGTCTCCATCTGCAAAGTAATACTAGCAAAGGAGGCGGCCGCACGCGCGAGGCAATAGCCTTCGCGACCTAGCCGCCGGGATTCCGATCCCGATTTCCGGCCACCGTAGGCGTGAGCTTGCGGACGGCGAACAATTGGTAGCTCGCCGTCCGATCGACCGGTAACCGTACGGGATCGAGACCAAGCGCCTCAAGGAGATGTCAGCAACCGTAGGGGCCCAGCAGTGTCGAAGCCTACTGGGCCCATGGGTGATGCGAAAGGAATCGCTGGGGCCCTGGAACAATGGCAAAGAAGGAACAGGAGTGGGTTATTAGAACCTAAAAAAAAACGTGTCTACATAATTTAAATTTTGAATTATACGAGCCCGTCTCCACTCTGAAAGAGTATTTGAAGTTCTCTGACGTTTATGCTCAATTCGAGAAAGGTAAATTTTCTATATGTATGGAAAAAAGAAGATTCAAACTATCCATGGCTGACTACCAAAATTCTCGTGCTGGTTCCGTTCGCTTTTGAGTTTCTTTTTTTTATGAATGCAAGTCAACCTATGAGGTGTTCGTCTGCTTAACCGAATTTGTCTGTGTGTTAGGCCGTCGCTGGGGGAGTACAGCTGGATCGGACATTAAGTCGATTGAGCTTCCTTAACGTGGTAATGACGCCATACTCTATAGCAGGGCTAGCTTCTGACCAATCACTCACTCATAGACTCGCTCGTAGAGATAGCGCTTTACCTGTGTAATTTTGGTCTTATTAATTAATTTACTTTTTAACATATCACGACCATTTGTATAAATGTGAACAAAATAACAATGAAATACAAAACACGCCAGACTCCATACTCGGCTCACAATACTCCAGACATACAGACAAGATGTTCTTCCATCCACGAACACGTCACAATCAGGTTTAGCATCCAAGATAGCGTCGAGCGCGGAGGTTACTGGGCTCAGACGACGGTACGACTCCCATAAATAGCAAACAGTTTCTGCTTCTGATTATGGGTATAGTCGATCGGAGCAAGCAATAGGCTAGTTGCCGTAAAAAATTTAATTAGTCCGTCATCTTTGTTATTTTTTGTTTAATCGAAAAAAGGAAAAATGCGTGTCCAATATTTTTTTTAAATCTAAAATACGGACTAAATAAAATGTAATTATTTTGACCCTGGAAACTACCCTATTGGCATATCTTGTCGTGCAGTTTAGGAGCATCTGTTTTTCCATAAAATATACTTATTAAATATACCTGTCTAACTTTTCGAGACATACGATTTTTATGTTATGTTCCAGTTGGAGGAAACGTTTAAAGCTCGCAAAGAAGAACTAGAAAGTAGCATTGAATACAAGAAGAAGTTTCTGTGGGGCCTGGCGCGCTCCCTGCGCGAGCAGCACGAGCACATGACGCGCGCCATGCACGACGTGCGCGCGGAGACGGAGCGCCTGGAGCTCAAGGTAAAGTTGGGCATACTGCACGCCTGCTTATAGCTTACCTAGAAAACTATAAAACTGTGTCGACGAAGCGGCAGGTCGTGCCGGTCGCTGCCGATTCGTCGACACAGTTTATGTATAACAATGGATACGCGTCTATGAAGCTACGCGTCCATGGACAGTAGGCGTTAATCTTTCGCACCAAGGTGGATTTCTCTTGGAAGTGTGTGTAAGGGGTTCGCGTGCATATTGTTTCTGTGTGTGCGTATGACACCGAGCACTCGGTTAACACCTGTAGTATATACCAAGACCCCCTCCCCTCTAGTTTGCACACGTAGTGAAATAAAAAAAAAAAAAAAAAAAAAAAAATAGATAAATAGGCTTTTAATTATTTTTTTTGCGTCAGTATACAGTAATGAAATTGGTTTGTACTTCTAGCAGTAACTTAACCTCTCGTATGCCGTAATTAGAGATCGAGAGAGATAGATCTACGCGAGACACAATGGCTTTTTAATTGTGTCTCAATTAAAAAGCCATTGTGCCTCGCGTAGATCTGCATACAAGGGGTTAATTTACAAAAATAAAGCCACAGGCCTAGGGCGAGTTGTACAAAATCTATAAGTTTTACCCAACGAATTGGCTAAGGTTTTCTGCCCGTAGAACAGATAAAAAAATGCCACATAATATATTTGGGTCAATCCACATGACTAAAAGCCTCACAAAAAATACAATATTAATCTTTTTCCACAGGAAAACAGCCTCAAAACTCAGCTGCTTGAAGCCGAAGAAATTCTAAAGCAACGCGGCGAAGATATGCGATTACAGATATCGAGCGAACTAGCTATCTTAGAGAGCCACCTTGAGTCCATGAAACGCGAAAGAGAAAATATTACACGCGAACGTTCCCAACTAGAAAACTTGAAGATGTTTCAAGATGATAACGTCAAAGTAAATAATGCACACAAAATAGCAGCTGAGGAAGTCCGATCACACTATAAATTACTCAAAAATGAATTGACAATACTCAGATCGTATTTAGAATCTCCTCAAATGCAAGCCAAGTGTGTTATTGAACGGGGAACGATCACGGAACCAATCGAAATTACGTCACCAATGAACATGGCCTTAAATAATATTCAGGGGAATGAGAGGGCTTCCAAAAGCGATGATTTTGATGAACGAGTCAAAATGAATCAGGTCATCAATGATTTTAGGAAGAAGAATGTTAATTTTAGTCAGGTAAGTACTTTTATGAACCCAGCTTCTGCCAGAAGTTTGAATCGTCAAACTCTACCTCAAAAAAATGCCATAGGTGTGCTACTGAAATGTCATATGTCAATGAAATGTTATCCCAAACACTTTGAACCATTGATAATCCCTCAGAGCCCTTTGCCTACTCACAGAATATTCCGTCAGGAAGTAAGTATGAAGTAAGTGAGTATTGGTATTAGTTTCTACTAGCGACTTCGCCCGTACAATCCCCGAAATCCTATGTTATATTCCAAGATATGGTGGTAGACCATATATACACCAAATTTCATCCAAGTCCAGCCAACTGTTAGAGCGTAAAGGACTATCAAGCAAACACACACACGCATATACGCGGACTTTCGCCTTTATTACTGTTGTGATTTGTTTTTTTTTTATTTATTTATTAGAACTTAATGCAACACAAATGTACAAAGGCGGACTTAATGCCTGAGGCATTCTCTACCAGTCAACCTAGGGTGGTGAAGAGAAAACATTATTATTGATAGGCTTGCGTTTGACCACCATCTCACCTGATGGTGAATGTTTAAATGACAATTTAAATATTTATATTTCCTGAATTTTGACGACTTGAAAAACATTTTCCAATCAAAATTTAAAATCTTAATTTACTCACTTTATTTTAGCATTTATTGATTTTTTTTTAGTCGAACTTAGACGAAATCTACCGTGAGAGTCGCGACCGCAGCCGGTCGGAGAACTCGAGCGAGGCGGGGGACACCGCCGTGCCCGACCTTGACCTCGAACGAGGACTGGAAAACGACCTGATACAACGCCTCAGGGACGACAACGATAGATTCAAGCCGTTTGCTAGACAGGTAACAACATCGATATATACACCGTTAAATTTTAATCGTTTTATTCCCGTGGAGGGTCGATCCGGTACATGAAACACTATCGATTTGTAAAGATAAAATTAAAAAAATAAAGTACCTTTTTTTTTCAAAGTTCGTATTAATTTACGCATGTACGCAACGCCGACTACTACCTACAGGTCATTTGACTCGCTCAGCTTACGTTTTCTTAAAGAAATTAATTTCGTACATGTCTTCCATTATCTATTCCTTTTTTAACAATTCTGTTTTCTTCTTTATCGGGTCTCCTCACAATTCGGCGCCAGGATATTCTATTCTAGGTTATCGGCTCTGGGAAATGTGCTAACTTGAGATCTTTTTCGAATCTAGACCACCAGGTCAGTGGCGGGCTTCCTCAAATATATATGCAACTATATAGTTATTTTGCTATTTTCATCAAGGACTTAAGTACTTACAGTCAAAAAGTTCCGATCACATTTCCGTCAAAAAAGTTGCGAAAACAGACGCAGAAATGGATGTGAAAATAAATGCAGAATTTTCGAAGTTGCAGCTGCAGAAGCAGGGTTCTGAAACAGAATATCTTGATCCAAGTCGTGGTCCGTCTGCGAGATTTATACAAAAAGTATCCTATATCTTGATCCAAGTCATGGTCCGTCTGCGAGATTTATATAAAAAGTATCCTATATCTTGATCCAAGTCATGGTCCGTCTGTGAGATTTATATAAAAAGTATCCTATATCTTGATCCAAGTCGTGGTCCGTCTGTGAGATTTATATAAAAAGTATCCTATATCTTGATCCAAGTCATGGTCCGTCTACAAGATTTATATAAAAAGTATCCTATATCTTGATCCAAGTCATGGTCCGTCTGTGAGATTTATATAAAAAGTATCCTATATCTTGATCCAAGTCATGGTCCGTCTGTGAGATTTATATAAAAAGTATCCTATATCTTGATCCAAGTCGTGGTCCGTCTGTGAGATTTATATAAAAAGTATCCTATATCTTGATCCAAGTCATGGTCCGTCTGCGAGATTTATATAAAAAGTATCCTATATCTTGATCCAAGTCATGGTCCGTTTGCGAGATTTATATAAAAAGTATCCTATATCTTGATCCAAGTCATGGTCCGTCTGCGAGATTTATATAAAAAGTATCCTATATCTTGATCCAAGTTATGGTCCGTCTGCGAGATTTATATAAAAAGTATCCTATATCTTGATCCAAGACATGGTCCGTCTGCGAGATTTATATAAAAAGTATCCTATATCTTGATCCAAGTCATGGTCCGTCTGCGAGATTTAAATAAAAAGTATCCTATATCTTGATTCAAGTCATGCTCCGTCTGCGAGATTTATATAAAAAGTATCCTATAATATCTTGATCCAAGTCATGGTCCGTCTGCGAGATTTATATAAAAAGTATCCTATATCTTGATCCAAGTCATGGTCCGTTTGCGAGATTTATATAAAAAGGTAACAAACAAAGAAATAGTTATATCCATTAAACAATATTAAATTATTGCTTTAATAATAATTATATTATGTATTTATCTTTACACTACATCCAGGCGGCCTTATAACTGAAGGACACAGATTTTCGATCAACCCTAGAGCGGTAGAAGTACTCGTCTTGAATAAAAATGCCTCAATGATAATAATAACCATGTTGTTCCAGCGGCCGCTGCGCGTGCCGGCGGCGGCGTGCGCGCTGTGCGGCTCGCAGGCGCCGCGCCCGCTCGCCGCGCCGCGCCCGAGCACCGCTCCCGCCCCCGCCTCGCCAGCCAACAACGCGCGCGTCTTCAAGTAACTAGAAATCATATAATAATAAACTATCTTCTACCAACGGATTCATTCACGATGTTATACCCCAAGGAAACATATGACTGGGATAAGAAGTATCGTATGATCTGGTCCAGGACATGATCTACCCATGTGCTAAAATTTAATTTTAATCCGTTTTGCCGTTAAGACTACAGCAGTTAACAGACAGACAGACAGACAGATAAGCAGACAGAGTTACTTACAGAGTTACACTTTAACACATACATTTTTTCGTCAATTTAAACTAGATGAGGTCAGTATTTCCTAGCTGATTACCCTGAGAAGAAATATCGAAACAAACAAACAGCAAACATGTAATGGTCAAATCAATATGAGAACCACGCAGATTACAGTCTGAGATAGTCTTTTGTGACTTTCTTCAAAACATCATCTCAGAGTCTAAGAAAAACCACACAGTTCTGAGTGGACCTGTCCAGTCAGTGCAAACATTTGGCAGTATCCGTATAGCTCATCATTGTTTTAAGTGATCAGGCAGAAATTACCGTGATCGTACGTTCACGGGCACGTTCGTCCCACTGCGGGACAGAAGCCATGCTCCATTCCTTCCGATCACCGATTCTCGCTTGTTTTTCGAATTTTCAAGGAAGACATTTTTCTGTACAGTTTCTGTTTTATATCCTTTTCCCAGTTTCAACAGCAGCGCGAGTGCCAGTACCTTGAACGTGGGCTGGCGTAAGGGGGCCGGTGAAGAGCTGAGCATGTTCAGTAACGCGCAGCCTCGCATCCTGGTGCCGGGCGACACACTGCCCTTCATCGGGGTGCTGCACGACCGGCATGGCAACACTAGGAGGTATGTCTGAAGAGATCACGACTGGCTACTTCAGTACACGATTGAAGACATGAGCTGTTAGAGTTCTGAAGGAGGATGAATGAATGATAGCTGTTGGAGGTTAGCTTTTAAGGCCGCACACAGGCCACTGGCCACAACCATAAAACGCCACCACCGTCATATTTCCTATAGTTCTCACACGTTTTATATGGATTCGCCGCACACGGTTGACGCCGGTGGCCGCTACTCGCTTCTCGTGGCCCGCACTGGCCACTAAACGCCGATACAAAATGCACACGCCACTCGGGCATTTAAACCTTCTTCATTAGAGTCCATTATGATAGTCCGCGTATGGGTTGAAAAAAGTAGCAGCCACCGGTCACAAGTGGCTGTCGCGCGCTTCAGCTTTCTTTTTGGCCACTTCTAGCTTCTCGTGGCGGCGTTTGTGACTATCACGTGTGCTCCGTGTGCGACGACCCTAAGCCGTCACATTTTTTATTGAAATCCGACCTTTAATTATCAAAGGCCTACACTTTCCGTTTCACACGACGGCGACGTCCCATTTAGGGCTGATTTCGTGCCTGTTTACCTAAATCGTCAAATACCTACCTGTACATGTATCCCTTCATGTGTATATTCTGAACGTTATGAAAATGTCTACCACCCTTAGATTACCTTTCTGGAATTTAGAGAACGCACACGCTCTGTTTGTCTCCGTTCTTAGAGGCATAAGCACACTTCTAACCAACAATCATACAGCCCATAGATGGTTAATAACAGGCGACCGATATCTGTTAACACATCTGACTATTATGCCAATCAGAACAATATATAATATAAGTATATACACCGTTAAATTTTAATCGTTTTAATCCCGTGGAAGGTCGATCCGGTACATGTCACAGAGTCGGCGTTGCGTACAAGGTCATTGAACTCGTTCAGCTGACTTTTTCTTAAAGACATTAATTTCGTACATGCGTAAATTAATACGAGTTATGAAAAAGGGGCACTTTATTTTATAATTTTATCTTTACAAATCGATAGTGTTTCATGTACCGGATCGACCCTCCACGGGATTAAAACGATAGCGGTGTATATCGGATAGTAATAAAAGGCTTTCATAAATGTCTAATCTTATTTTGAAAAGAGTATAAGCTAGTTGACTGAAACGTTTTGGTGCGCTAGATCATGGGGCGTCTATGAGCTGTATAGTCGTTACGTGTTGTAACACAATATATAAATATCAAGTGTACAATAAAATGGCTGGCATGTTGGTCTAGCGGTTAGTGACCCTGACTGCTATGCCGGAGGTCGTGGGTTCGATTCCTACCCAGAACAAATGTTTTTGTGATGAGCATAATCATTTGTTCTGTGTCTGGGTGTATTTATCTATAATATGTATGTATTTAGAAATATATAAGAAATAAATATATATAAAACAAGCTCTGCTTAGCTTGAGACTAGACGGCGTTGTGTGTAGTTGGAATATTATATTATATTATTTTATATGTACATATATATATATATTATATTATATATTATACAATAGTGCGTTGTGGGCAGGGCGGCGGCAGGCGGGGCGCGCGGGGGGCACATGCGGGCGGCGCTGGCGGGCGTCAGCAAGCGAGCCACTTCGGCCTTCCGAGAGAAGCACACGGTTGGTGAGTAGCACGCACAGGGCTTGGGACCTAAAGGTACAACGCCAGCGGCTGCGCTCAAGCGCAGTGCCTTCGTGTGAGACAGAATCTCGGACAACGCTACTGAAAGTTTACTGATGTCTTTTGTTATAAGATAAAGATGATGACGACTTTTTGTTACTATGTGCCAAAAAAAGCAACTGATCTTTTATTAGTAGGTATATTTATAGGACTGGACAATTAACTTGAGTAAATAAATGCCGGTTTACTAGCTGAGAACTTTATTACCACAAACAATAACTTTATCCAATCACTGATAACCAAATTACAATGTATACTAGACTCCTTTTTCACTGTCGCTGTGACTGAGTGATTTTATCTAACGGTTCAACGTTAGATGAAATCACTTCACTTGGGTAGATCGCACTTGAGTTTCAGACGAATTCAAACCGACTCACTTCCGGTCGGGAGCTCGTATTTATACGCGAAGCCAGGAAAATTCTAGACACCGACGATTCAAGGTCACTCTGGAACATTGTCGCCGAATCGCGGGGTATTAAATCATTTTTATTACAAAAATGTAATAATAATTGTCTCCCGCGACTTCATGCGTATTTCGACTCTATTGTTAAAGGGCGGAAGGAACAAATTCCCTTATCAACCTTACCGATGAATATCAGAAAAATAATAGAAGAAAGTACTTCCGCCGTAGTTGACTCTTTCTAGATCTTGGTATATGCTCCGGTTCTGGGACCTTCCCTAAGCAATGCGTTTTAATTTCACGGCATAACAGTATGTTATTATTTATTATTATTAATAGACTCGCATTTGACCACCATCTCACCTGATGGTAAGCGATGATGTGGTCTTGCTTAGAAGTACCTATTCACTCTTGACTTACAGACCTCTAAGTAGTAGCTATCAGGAAACACAGACACCGGCAAGAAATTCCACTCATCTGTACGCATAATGTGTGTTCCCAAAACGCTTTGTGCGTATGGGTTTGTGAGATGTCTACCATGTACAGGTGGCGCAACGCCGAACGGAATTAGATATGCAATTCCAGTGCACACTCCCCGAAATGTAAACGATAGAAAACCGCCAGGCTAGGAACTCGGCGGCGATGCCCAAGGCTTCGACTCAACAAGTGCATAATTGCCGATGATTCTATTGGCTCGCCTCTCAATCGACTCCAGCGCATGTTTTGTACATGATGTTTTTTTTTAATTATGTTCGTTTCTGAAGTGGCAGGTAGCAGCGGTCAGGGTCTACGCATGAACGGCGCGCACTCGACGGCGGCGTCGTGTTCTTTGCAACCTGACGACGATGCGCCTCTAGACTCGCCGTAAGTACAACGACAAAATCACATTTTTTTAAATAAACTTTCCCCACGCTAGGAATAGAGAACATGCATGAAAAAGTATTTGTTACCTAACCATGGAGTTTCTTGCCGGTTCTTCTCCTCTATGGAAACGACCAATTTGGAACCGTGCACTAGCTTCTGACGTTTTATAAGTGCTCATGTGAAATAAAAATATTTGTATTTTTGATGTTTTTTGAATGTTTGAATCATTTATCCATAGATACATGAAAATAGAATAGTAAACTAACTGTGGAAACAATAACAAAATTGTTAAAAAATCAAATGAGATGTAACAATTTTAAACAGTCTGATTTTCTCGCCAAAACGCCTTTTTCTATGGCGGCAGTACGAGTCTTACTGACTTTGACGTCAACGTCGTTGTTAACTATGAACCGTTTTTTTTTTGCTATCGGGGGCAATCTTCAATAGACGCCTGGACTTTTGGGGCAAGGCCAGGGAGTGTGCGATTTCTACGTTACTGAAATCACCCGTGTATGGCTCAGAGGTAGTTAGTTAATTAGAGTTGGATGTGAGTTGACGAAAACCACAGACTTCACAATAATTACGTATATTCTCAAAAGTTACACAAAGTTAAGTTGGATGCTAATCCGCGGTTATAGCGCTACGGCAGCTATCGGTCAACTAAAAATTAATATAATTACACGTATTTAAAATAAACAAAATGAGTAGTAAAAAGTAGGTCGCGGCGTTAGCGTTTTTCCCGTACGTGAACCGTACAACCCCGGTGGTCACCAAGAGCACAAGGGGTTCCGTGACCTCACCATGGAACCTCTGTATTAGCTCGGCTTATTTATTTGTTTATCCTCACAACGGAATACCTTGCAGCAATTACACAAATGGAGCACAATTAGTTCACTACTGCTACTTTCTAACATCATGTGCGCAGTGGAGTGGTAGTCGTCAAAGGAGCGGCGCGGCGGTGGGTCACGTACGCTAGCTTCCGCAGCATCAGGCCAGCGCTCCTCCAGGATTCCACATGTACCAAATCCCATATCAAACACGTTACTTATACTTTTCAGAGCAGCTGTCTACACTTCTCACTCATTATATAAATATTATATTCTTCTAACCTCCGCTTAGGTAATTTGGTTCCAGTCCAAGAAAATGAGCTACAATTTCCCGAGTCAACAATGCTTTGTTACAGTGAACGTGTGCAGCAGCGTCCGCGGCGGCCATTAAGTTTAGACAATCGGAATAAAGACAGAAGCCCCAAGTTCGTGCTCAAAGAGTACCAAGACAAACTAAGCAGGTAAGCAATTAAATGAAATATTTGAACATAATTATCTTTTTTTACTATTATTATTACCATAGCTAGTCCGTGTTGCGTCACTGCTGGGCGAATGCCTTCCTTCATTATTTCCAAGAGTCATGATTCCTCGCTTTCTCTTTCCAATTCTTAAGGAAGACCTTCAGTAAGTCCCTCCGTCTCCTTCGCGGTCTGCCGCGGCCTCGTGTCTTTATGAATCGTTTATTTTTGTTTTTGCCTCGTGATTTTACTTTTATACTGGTCACTACGACCAACTTTTACACCTTCGCAAAAATCGTGGTTTAATCGAGTTATGCAGATATGTAAGGGACAGTTGATTTTTTGTCCATGTTGTATGACGATATTAGCCCAAGAATCTCCTATTTCTAAATACATTATTTGGACAAATGTTATTCGTTCCTTTACCATCCCAGGAAGGACAGCAATAAAGATTGCAACGGGTCGTCGCGCAACAAGAGTCCCAGCAGCGTGCTGCGCGACGCCAAGCTGCGCCTGCGCAAGCTGGAGATCGAAGCCGAAGCCGTCGAGAAGTCCTACCTCGACTACCGGCGCCGCCAGTCCGAGCTGCGCTTCGAGCGCAAGCATCCGTCGCACGACGCACGAGACGCACGCCAGCTGCTGCTGGGTTAGTGCCACTCCTAAACATACTTTGTTATACCACAAATGAAACAATTAATATTGATTGGACGAAAAGAGATCACGAATTTTACTTTTTTTTATTTAACATATTTTGTGTCCCAATATACGCCAAAAGCCCCTTTCTCCTTCCAAACTTCGTGCCTTACGCAATCTTTGGCCAAATGACATGGCCGGAATTAGAAGGGGCCTGTGCCCTTGCTAAAAATATTCATGTACACAGACAAAAAGTACGTCGTATTAAAGCTTAACGGTATAGCTTTACAACAATTTATGTTTTAAGATTAGAGAAGAAGCGAGAGACACTATAAATAAGATCCAAAAAAACGCCTAATCATTTTGAATAGCAATAATGTCGGTACAATAACACGTTAAAGTGACACTGATAGTAAGTTAGTATGAGAACGCCTTTCAGACTTCGGGTATAATTCTATGAAAACGAATGAAACACTTATCAGTGAAACATATTCATAGAGGCTAGTGAAGAATGAGTCAAAAATCAAAATACCAAGAAAAATGTAATCACATTGATGTTACATAAATTCGTAATACATAGTTACTTTCATACGACGACATCAACAAGCCGCGATATCGAAGAAGAGCTCGTTGTCTAACAGATATTTGGATATTTAAGCGAATTTGCAAAAAATATACAATTGAATATGCAACAAAACACTAAAAAAAAGTCAATTTTTATTTACAATTTTTTTTTTATTTATTTAAATAAGTAAGCACATAAATTTGCTTAACCTTTCAATCGTGGAAATTACAGACACAATAGAAAGACAATAGGTGCGCGTTCGCTTGGGGTTTAATGAATTAAATATATTTAATTATTTATTTCTTAATGTTTTAACACATCATCACTACAATTACTTAAATCTCAAAAAGACGGACTACCTTCGAAGATATGTTATCAAGGAATGAAGCTGGTGCCGTTATATTTGCTTGATTAGCAACTGGTGGAATTGAAGTTAGTTCAGACAATCCAGGTTCATTTTCCTGTAGTTCTTCAACCTGTCTTATATTGGGTATTGTTGTATTTTGTAATTACGGTGTTAAAGTTGGTACAATATGCCTTCATATTCGATTAGAGGCCACTCTTCAGGCACCTTGACTTCGTGAGCGTCAGAATCCAAATCGTAAATAAACCAGGCCACTATGCTCAGCAGAATATTAATATTAGAGGCGTAAAGGAAAGTCCGTTAACTGTATTGGGTATTTCAACTTTGGTCCACGCTATGATCAAAGTTTAAATACCCAATACAGTTACGAACACAAAGCAGTAATATGTTGTAAGATCGACGCAAGACTGACACATACAGTTTTGACAGTTTAGTTTAAAGAGCACAGAAATGTCAAAAGACTTTTGGATACACACTCTTGAATATATAATGAAAAGTGGTGTCTGCAATAATCGTGAAACCGTTAACTTTTTTAAGGTACCTTAGCATTCTGGGTGTCAAAAGAGCCGACAGAATGAGGAATACCACGCTACGTCAAAAAACGGGTATTATAGATGTAGGAAAAAAGGCTGCCAGACTAAAATGGGATTGGGCGGGTCACATCAGTCGCATGCACTCTGACCGTTGGGCAAGGGTTTCCACAAAGTGGGTACTGGAAGATGGACGACGCCGCCGAGATCGACCTAGGAAGAGGTGGCGAGACGACCTAGATGCCTACCCCGGGGACTGGTTCGAGGTAGCTCAAGAAAAGGATACCTGGAAGAAGTTGGGGGAGGCCTTTGCCCAGCAGTGGGAAAGTATAGGCTATAAAAAAAAAGCAATACAATATTGGCATGTACGGGTGTTATATAAGTTTGACCTTCAGACTTACAGTGATAGTCTTATGCGCGTACCCTAACGTAGATGCCATGATTGCAATGAAACAAAACGGACTGGCCTATTGGTCTAGTGGTTAGTGGCCCTGACTGCTATGCCGGAGATCGTGAGTTCGATTCCCACCATACATTACGATACATTTACGTAAGCCGAGGAATGCCCTGCTTGGGCGGAGCATCGCTGTGCCCTCGTGGGGGCGATCAGCGGCGGACACCTCTCGCGCCGGGCTTTGGTTTAGGCCATGGTCCGGAGCGAGGAGGAGGCCGGGATTCCGATCCCGATTTCTGGCCTCCGTAGGTGCGGGCTTGCGGACAGTGAGCAATGGGTAGCCCGCTGTCCGACCGTCCGGTAACTGTCCGGACCGAGCCCAAGTCGTCGACGGTGCGCACTGTTCCCGCGCGCCTCAAGGAGTTGTCAGCTACAGCAGGGGCCCAGCTGGGTCGAAGCCTACTGGGGCCAGGGTTAGTTTCGAAAGACAGGTCGAGCCCCGGTATGAAGGCTTGAAGGAACGGGATGGGTTTTTAGTCAGTAAGAGTCTGACACTATCTCCAGCTCCACCCAAGAGCGGGGATTGTCATTGATGATATTCCCACCATAAAAAAATATATATATACGTATACAACGTGCCGTTTTGAAACTGCACAATATTTCAGGAGGTTGTAATAAAACTCATAAATCTTATATATAAAATTCTCGTGTCACAATGTTCGTTCCCGTACTCCTCCGAAACGGCTTGACCGATTCTCATGAAATTTTGTGAGCATATTGAGTAGGTCTGAGAATCAGCCAACATCTATTTTTCATACCCCTTAGTTATAAGGGTTGTCCACCCTTAACATTTTTCTTTAATGGCAAAACAACGTTTGCCGGGTCAGCTAGTAATAGCTAGTAGTAGTATAAAAAAACGATACAAAAACAATTTTTTTTTTGGGAATTTTTTCTCGCCTGTTCTAGGGAAATGTGATTGTTGCGATTTAATTTTATTTATTTTGAAAGTAATTTTCATATAATAATAATAAATGTACGTGTGAATTGATTCTGAAGGCAGGATCCGGCCATGTCTTTTGACCGCCGCAGTCAACCTCTTAAGATAGTTATATCATACATTCTCTCCTTGATATTCAATGACTAATGATTTTCGCTTTTCGCATTTTAATTAATTTTAACTTTTATGTAACAGACGCGAATCGAGGCCACTCAACACAGCAAGTGGACGATACAACCAAAAATTACATAGAAGCACAACTCGCAGACTTACAGAAGTCTGTGCGCGGAGACTTTGACAAGTACATCCGTGAGTACAAGACCAAGTTCGACATCGCGGAGACACACTTCAGGAGTAAGCCCACCGTTGCCGACAGAGTCACGCCCATCCCTGACGCCTACACCGCCGACGTGTGCGGGAACTATATCGAGACTCCCCTCAACGACTTCAGAAAACTGTACACGTCCGCACGACAGCCACGGCGAGACAACACAGAGGACAAATCACTCACGAGGACCGAACCCTCTGATGAAAGTAAAACAGAGTTCGACTACGAGCACTCCGCAAGACACGACGCGCTGCGGAAAGTGAAACACAACAAACAAGCCGAACTACAAATATTAAAACAAAATATCAGTCAGATGTACCACTTACCTGATAACGAACTCGCCTCCGCTTCGAACCCACCCCAACAAGTCGATATAAGCCATCTGCCAAGCGCTGAAGAACACAATTTGAGAGTGGAAGTGGAACGATTCAGTGAATTAAACGACATCAAATCGCAGAAGCAAGACATGTTGCTCGTCGTGCAGAGTTCAGTAAACTCGAGAGATGCAACGATAGGCGACGAACAAAGTGAAGTGTTCTCGGCACAGATGACCATCATCGTGAGCCCCAAGCGGCCCGGCTCGGGCGAGGCGAGCGAGCGGCCGCGCCGCAGCCAGTCGCCCGAGCAGGCCGCGCACCTCACCAGGAACGACGTACTCGACGCCATCTTCCACGCCGACCCCAACAACGACGTGTCGAGCGTGCAGATGCAACTGGATCTGGGCAAAGACGAAGACGACGTGACCAGCGATGACGAGAAGGACGGCTTCCCGGCCGACTTCTCAGCTGATAGGGGTCACTACAGTCCGTCCGACGACGAGCGCTCGCCCATCTCTGTGCCGGCGGTGGATAACGACAACTTCTGGGAGACGTAGACACGCCACCTGCAGCTGCGTCAATCATACACCATCATCGCATCGTCTGTACTTCGTGTTGCTAACTCTTCAGTCGTTTAATGATCGAAAGTCATAATATCACTTATTTATTGTATTAGTATAATTTATACATGTGTTAAATAAAAACAGCAGTAATAAGAACCAGTCATAATTTATTTATCTATCGTCTATGTGAATTAAAACATTATAATATCATATAAAACATACATTTTTTTTTACCAATTTCTCGTATCTTTCAAATATATAAAAGTACAAACATTCGTAGACGGTATATCAACAACTCGCAGCTTTTGGCATCCAAAGAGTCCCGACGTCTCTTAACTACTTTAAATGCTAATCAACGCAGTGAAATAACCTTATTGTCATATAACACAGGACATAATAAACAAATGCAACTATAGAACATTAATACAATGGTTCACAATCAACACAACACAATATTTACGTTTCCATATTTCCGATAAGTCATTCTAAAGACTAATTTTATTTTCACAAAGAACTTTTTTTAATAATATTCTATTCCAAATTAAATCGTATATGAAACTGTAAATATTATGTTAAAAATCTAACAACTAATTTATATAAAAACAAATAATATTATGAGATTTACAAATGTCAGAATGATGCCAGCGGAACTCTTTTATTGAATATCATATTTTAAAACATGTTCTATTTATAATAGAAAGCATATTATATAAGGAAGTTTGATATATGAGAGCTTTTATAATGAAACTATGTATTATTCGTGGAAAAGTTTCGTTCGATATAAAAATAAACGCGCATTACACGCAACAGCTGCACGAAGAAATATGGAAGGTTTGAAATTGAAAATATAAGTTTTGAATATATATATAGTCTATATTTTATTAATGTCAGTTGGTTTCTTAACCTATCATCAATTGTGATGTTAACATATAAGTGAATGAACTACATCATCCATTCATTTATTTAATATAACATTTAGTTCAATACACTTTGCGTTTACACATTTATTTATATAAAGAATGGTCTTTATAAATTATGCGTTATCTACGTCACATAAAAATTTATATAAAAATTAAGTTGCACTTCTTAATAAAATGACTATGAATTAAATTAGTACAGTACTGCGCCAATTCACATCTTCACTGAACTAAATAAACAAAATATATAAACATTCTCCAATTCAAAATAATTATAGTAATAAAAATTCAATCGCTAGCTCTCGCATCAAATTCAATAAAATCAAATAAACTAATTACATTATGTCAGCCAAAAATCGTAACGAGAAAGAAATATCGAGACACTAAAAATATGCTGTTACTAACTTATTAAATTCATAAAAATACCATATTCAGTATTTGTTTAAGAAGTTTTCTGAAACCACTATGATATCCATAATTGTTAGAACTTAGATAAGAAATATTGATATCTTTTTTAAAATTAAGTATTTATATATTATTGCTGCCCAAGAAAGAACCTGTATAATGAAAAACGGTGCGTCTGCAACACTCAAGGGCCTATTACACTAAGCGTTATTAAGCATACGATGTCTTATTTTTCATTCCGAGTAAGACAGTCTGACCCTTATTACAGTACGCGACATCGAATAGGACTGTCTAAATATCGAGTGGTGTGATAGGCCCTTACATTCTTACAAGTTCTTATTCTATTGAGATTTTAATTGTAAACCACAAACATTTGTGAAGTAATGGTACATATTAAGTCATTATATAATATGATAAAGGCCACTTGTTCATAGGTTTTGTACAACACAATTTAACCTTTTGATTGCCACAGTAATGTATACATGACAAAGTGAAATGTGTCCAGCACGCCACGGTCATAAATACATGACAAATTAAAGGATGAAATTGTAGCTTGGCGCCCAAGAGCACGCTGTTGCTTTTGTGATGTGGCGATCAAAACGTTAACCCCTCACCAACCGCTTAGGTTCCTAAGAGACAACGCTCGTAAGGTCAGCCGAACACCGTAGGTTCAAAATACCTTGTATTTTTTTTTTGCGTTTGACCAAAGGAGATAGACGCTTGAGAGGCTAAAGGATCCATCAGTTAAAAACACAAGTTATTAAATCTTGACATTTTTTTTTTGACCCTGTGAATTTGTGCCCGAATTCATTTTCCCTCAAGCCACAGTAATGCTAATAATCACCGGAGGTCGGAATTAGGTAGAGTTATTCATACAGTGAAAGTATAAAGTGGCCTCAAATCCCGAGATTAATTGAAAGAGCAGATTTTTTTTATGAGTATCAGAAATATAGCAATAAAGAATCTTCCTGCATTAATGTAGAGGAGGACGAGGAACTGTATTTTTAACCGACTTCGAAAAGGAGGAGGTTCTATGTTCGGCTGAATGTATGTTTTTTTTTTACTAACCTCACCTCATCTTTTTCAATGAAAAATACTAATAAAAATCGTCTGTTATGTTTGTTTTATCTATCTCTGAGGTTTTTATTATTATTTATTTGTAATATCGTTGGCGACACGGGATTTTTCATTAGAAATCCCGAGAAGATCCATATTAATATCAACATTTCGGAGCAAGGACATGAATGACTACCTAATTCCGACCCCTGATGATCACAGTTTGACGGACTTAGCTGATGGAGCCTTCAAGTTGTGTCGTACAGTCAACAAAATAGTTAAGTATACAGGCATCTATCTATCGATCTCGCAATCTGCGATTAAGATTGCGAAATCGATAGATTAAGAGGCTACCAGCCAATAACTCAGTAAATCATAAGTAAGTTACTAGCTGGTATTTATTCAGTTTTTATTTTTACAGTTAGCTGCCTGTCAACTTATCTCTTTTTGACGTATGGCCGGTTTCTGAATCGAGAATTTAGTGTTAATTATATGTCAAACTTTGCAATAGCTTTAAAATCAGACATACTTTGGCATTCAAGAAAGATTGGACACGTTCTTAACTTCAAATTCTTAATTCGGAAAACGGTCAGCCCCCCTCCCCTACAATAACGTGCTAATGCCGTCATAATTCCGGCGTGAAAAAGGGATAGAACTATTCATCCCGCATAGCTGTCTCACTCTCACATCAGAATCACGAAGGTTTTAGAAAGTCCTAGTAGGGCCCTAGTAGTATAATCTGGCTGTAAGCAGTCGGTAGTGCCCCGTTGAGCCACGAGAGGCGCCACTGAGCAGTTACGCTCAAAAACCAAAGCTTACGTTGTGGTTTGCGTTCTTGACGGCTAGCGCCGAGCGCGGTGAGTTTGGTCCTGTCACTCGCAACCATGTTGATACCTGAAATTAAAAGAATAGCTTTTTCCATGACATTTGACATCTAATAGTCTGCACTGGGCTGGCGTGGTAGGTTATATGATCCCTTCCCCCTCATAGAAAGTACACCTGCGACCCATTTTTTTGAGTATCCTCTCCAACTAATGAGGTTGCTTGACCGGACTTTCCTGCAGGCCTGGGCTAGAGCAATGATAACCAAACTTTAAACTGAGCTACTATACGCTTAGAGGAGGAGGCTTAAAAAGTCGCTGGGAAGGATTCCGATTATTTATGTAGGATCAAATTCAAAATACAGGCTCAGCGGCTTGGACTGGTTTGATAAAGGGTCAGAGTGGGCTGGCGGCGCCCGCGACACTGCTGACGTTGGCGCCGGGGCTGGGCGCCACGAGCGACATGCTCACACGCACGCTATGTATGTTACCTGTAAGCAGTCGCGCTCCCTGTTGGGCGTGGAGCAGCGTGCAGCTTGGCGCGCGGCGCGTGCGGCCGGGCTGGCGGCGCCCGCGACACTGCTGACGTTGGCGCCGGGGCTGGGCGCCACGAGCGACATGCTCACACGCACGCTATGTATGTTACCTGTAAGCAGTCGCGCTCCCTGTTGGGCGTGGAGCAGCGTGCAGCTTGGCGCGCGGCGCGTGCGGCCGGGCTGGCGGCGCCCGCGACACTGCTGACGTTGGCGCCGGGGCTGGGCGCCACGAGCGACATGCTCACACGCACGCTATGTATGTTACCTGTAAGCAGTCGCGCTCCCTGTTGGGCGTGGAGCAGCGTGCAGCTTGGCGCGCGGCGCGTGCGGCCGGGCTGGCGGCGCCCGCGACACTGCTGACGTTGGCGCCGGGGCTGGGCGCCACGAGCGACATGCTCACACGCACGCTATGTATGTTACCTGTAAGCAGTCGCGCTCCCTGTTGGGCGTGGAGCAGCGTGCAGCTTGGCGCGCGGCGCGTGCGGCCGGGCTGGCGGCGCCCGCGACACTGCTGACGTTGGCGCCGGGGCTGGGCGCCACGAGCGACATGCTCACACGCACGCTATGTATGTTACCTGTAAGCAGTCGCGCTCCCTGTTGGGCGTGGAGCAGCGTGCAGCTTGGCGCGCGGCGCGTGCGGCCGGGCTGGCGGCGCCCGCGACACTGCTGACGTTGGCGCCGGGGCTGGGCGCCACGAGCGACATGCTCACACGCACGCTATGTATGTTACCTGTAAGCAGTCGCGCTCCCTGTTGGGCGTGGAGCAGCGTGCAGCTTGGCGCGCGGCGCGTGCGGCCGGGCTGGCGGCGCCCGCGACACTGCTGACGTTGGCGCCGGGGCTGGGCGCCACGAGCGACATGCTCACACGCACGCTATGTATGTTACCTGTAAGCAGTCGCGCTCCCTGTTGGGCGTGGAGCAGCGTGCAGCTTGGCGCGCGGCGCGTGCGGCCGGGCTGGCGGCGCCCGCGACACTGCTGACGTTGGCGCCGGGGCTGGGCGCCACGAGCGACATGCTCACACGCACGCTGTCGTCTATAGTCGGCGCTGGCTGCCATCTAAACAATTATTCAGTAAATCAGACAAAATAAGAGACTTCGGGACTCGTCCAGCCAAGAGGTACAGATGGCACAGAGCCATGAGGGACGAATGGAATGAAAAAAAGCAGCAAAAGGAAAAGTCTCTTTATACGAATATAACAACAATAAATTCGTTGTACATTACATTTGTCAAGTTATGTAAGCACAAATATATAGGGTAGCTGCAACAGTGCCTAGGTGTTAGTGAGCAAGGCCCATTGTTCATAGAACAGATCGACGGATACAAAGCGAATCTCATAATTGCAACTAAGCGCGTGGAAAGTGTGTCATCTTGGCGATGGGAAAGGTGTAAGCAGAGGTGATTAGTCACCCACGTTTCACAGGGTTAAATAACTGTTTTATCAATATCAAATGTTTAATATTCAAATCAACGCGAAACAAAATCTACCCACAACCTTTATTTCTTACAAAAGTTTTATTAATAAAAGAATCGGAACCAAAACACAACAATTTCTATAACATCTCTTTGAATAGTCCTATAAACAATCATAATAAGAACAACAATATCAACAGCAGTTTAAAATCTTATATTTATTCAGATCGAAGCGAAATTCGGTCGAAACGAATTTCTGTCGGCCCACATTGCCTCCGCTGGCTAAACGTGATGGAACACTAACTCATACGGCGAGAGAGCAAGCAGATCTTTTGCATCTCTCTTCACCCATAATTCTCGTCTTGACACTGGCAGTGCTACTCCACTGACTCTGCGTCACCGCGACACTTCGATGCTCGAAGTTCGCATAAGGAACAAAGAAGTCCTGAGAGCACTGTGTCGTCTAGACGTGAATAAAGCTAGTGGACCAGATGGTATACCAGCGATTGCTCTCAAGGCATGTGCGCCCGAGTTGTCTCCTGTATTGACGCGCTTTTTTCGCCTCTCGTTTAGGACTGGGGTAGTGCCCAAGTACAGGAAGCTTGCCAACTTGCAACCCGTGCCCAAAAAAGGCAGTCTTGTTGATCCTGCCAACTATCGGCCGATTTCGGTAACCTCCATACTCTGCAAGATTATGGAGCGTGTATTGAACTCGCACCTCATGGCATACCTAGAAGGTAACGATTTCCTCAGTGACCGACAACACGGGTTTCGCCGCAATCGGTTTACTCGAGAAGAATGGGGAAGCGATTGCTGTCTCCTTAGACGTCTTGAAGGCCCTCGACAGAGTAAGGCACGCCAGCCTTTTGAATAAGCTTCTAGCATACGGCATTTCCCCTGGTCTGATTAACTGCGTAAAAGACTTCCAGAGAGAACGGTCTCTCCGAGTTGTTGTCGATGGTTGCTCATCAGAGCCCATGACGACTCTTTTCCTGTTGCATATTAATGATCTGCTGACGCCTGGCATCTATGGGTATGCAGATGATAGCCCAGTTGCAGAGAGATACCTGGCAAGTGCTCGGGCTAGTAAAACGCAAATCCAGTCCGAAGGAGAGGCTATGGTAGAGCGTACGTATATCTCACTTCAGGCAGTCTCCAAGTGGGGCTAAACCAATCTGGTGGAATTCAACGCCGCCAAAACACAGGCGTGTCTGTTCACCGCCAAAAGAAGCCCGTTCACCTTGGTTCCTACTTTTCAGAATGTATCATTGGATTGTTCCGATCTTCAGCTCTTGGGTGTTGAAATTCCTCAATTTTGGGCGATTCATTCAGTCCAAAGCTGTTAGGAAACTAGGCGTTCTTGCAAAGGTCCGGCGGTGCTTCACATCGGGACAGCTATTAATGTTATACAAATCACAGGTCCAATCGTGTGTGGAGTACTGCAGCCACATATGAGCTGGTGCTGCAAAATGCCACCTAGCAGCTTTGGACACGGTGAAAGGGCGTGCGAAGAGGCTGATTGGTGATCCAGATTTGGTTAAGTCCAATCTTCAAAGGCTTGAGCACAGGCGTAGGGTGGCCAGCCTTTCGGTGTTTTACAGGTTGCATTTTGGAGAATGTACGCAGGAATTGCACGACTTGATTCCGCCATCTCATTTCTACCATCGGACAACCCGACATACGGAGATTATCCATACTTACGTTGTTGAAACCTCTACCGTCCGGACTAAGCGTTTCGCCTATAATAATCAGCCAATCGCAGAAGAGCGTTCGAAACTACAACATTTCTATTTTGTGATGTACATCCATCACTGAAAATAACGATATTTTTTGGAGATTCTTCTATGATTTTGTTTAAATAATCAATATAAAAAGAAGCGACAAACATTCTCCCGGTAACATCAAATCACTTCCGCAGTGTCGACACTTGCCAGCGGAAGATACGCAGTATTGTTATTTAGTGATTCCTGTTTTTTTTTGTTTTCTGATTTTTATAAGTCGAACGAAACATTGGCTGACAATCAAGTCTTAGCGCAGATTGCCCACAAAAATTTAAATTAGCTACATTTGTCCAATGCTAGTTACGCGGATTTGCACTATCCCCGACAAATGTTATGAATCGTGATCTGTTAAGTTGCGTCACACTATAAGTTTGATTTTTTAAGGCCCAAGCGCCCGAAAAGTGCCATAAAACAGTGACTTTCTGAAGCCTACTCCTCGGTAACGGCCAGGTTAATAGGTTTGAAAAAAAAATACATGTTTATTATAGATACATGAACAACATTATCAACATTTGATTTTTCGTGCTATTAATACTTTTGTCTAAAAAAAATATTTAGCAATTTCGCAACTTTTCCCTACTCCTTCGAAACGGCTTGGATCTTTAGAAACATTCATTCAGTCAGCCGCGCGCTTTCCGGGCGCTGTTGGCCGCAAATAAATGCACAGATTTGCGTGCTGCCGCCGAGGCGGGTGCGAGAGGTGCGTCCACATAATTTTGGCCAGATGGTTCAAGGGACTATAAGCCTTAAGTACAGTACATTTTTCCCCGTTTGCTTTGTTAATGAAACATAATATGAACTTAATTACAATGAGAATAAAGAACACTTTAGAGTGTGATTGCTTCATGGTCTATCTTGTTTATCCGTAGGATATGTAAAATCTTTGCTCTAGTGTCAGTATAATGTCTAGTTTGGTAGCGCGCTATATTTCACTAGGACCCCTGGCGCGACCAGTTGCGCCGCCATGGTGTCCCGGTGGAATAAAGCTCTTAAAGTAAAGAGTGTTTCAGTGTTCCGATTGTTCCAAATGATGCATTTAAAACATTGCTGATATTCCAATCTTTCGGAACACTAAAATGTTTCGGAACAGTGATTCGGTTCAGGTAAAGAGTTACACATGTTTCTGCTTTTTATTAATTTAGTTTTTACAATTTGACATTGTAAATTATTTTTATTTTACAGTTTGACATATTTTTTTATTTATTTATATTTTTTTTATTAAATATATATTTTTTTTTTGCGAAGTTTTACATTTTGTAAACTATAATTTCGTTTTATTATTATAAATGTGAGGACTATGTTGACTACTTTTTTTTTCTCGTAACCGTATGTCTGGCAATTTGAGTATTTTCTGCGGCCTACCCAAATGTCCTTTGTATTGTTCGTCAAGTCGTTGAGCTCCTTAATAGTCCTGAGTTGAGCTTTGCGAATACCGACAAATGCTTGCACTTACTGGTCGGGTCTACTCAAATCTGTATGGTTTTTTCTTCAAAAGACCATCTCAGACTAATCTGCATGGTTCTCATGTGATTTGACCATTACAATTACATATTTACTGTATGGACCTTAAAAGAGACTTTAACACCTGAGTTTGTTTCGGTGATTCATCTCAGGGTAGTCAGCCAGGAAACACCGGCCTCATCTAGCTTAATAAACTGACGTGTAAGTGTTTTTTAAACCTATTTGCAAAATAAATATCATTTATCATGCCTAATTGCAACAACTTACTAACATATTATTCAATCAATTCAATCAACAACATGGCGAATTTTTCACGTGTTAAAATTGCAAAAAATAAGATGATTATCTGTTATAACAAAATCGCAAAATCGCAGATAACTTTTTTTATCTTTGCACCCGTCCATTCCTGATGGAATAGTGACCGCGATCCGGAAGTCGTAGCGTTGAAGGGTCTCAAACAAGGTAGACCATGCACCTGGTGAAAATCGCTGAAATCCATTGGATGCGAGAGGCACAGGACCAGTCGATGTAGCGATTTTGGGGGGGGCCTAAGTCTAGCAGTGGGCATCTTTCAGCTAAAATAATGATCATGATAAGGGCACATTGCAGACAGAACAGATGGTCGATGTGGACGAAAAGTTTTGGAGTGGTGACCACGTACCGGAAGACGCAGCGTTGGAAGGCCTCCAACAAGGTGGACCGATGACCTGGTCAGGGTCGCGGGAATCCGTTGGATGCGTGACGCACAGGACCGGTCGTTGTGGCGACGCTTGGGGGAGGCCTATCTCCAACAGTGGACGTCTTTCGGCTGATATGATGATGATTATAAAGGAATATACGACTAGACGGTACTAACTTGTCTCTCTGGTCGGGCGGGTACAGCGCCACGCTGTGTCTCCAGCGGTACACGTTGGGATACTGTTCGGGACAGATCGGGCACTGGTACAACGCGTCGTACACCAGACGGTCGATCTTAGACGGCTCGTCGCTGAAAACAAGAGTATAAACATAACATCACGAAAAAATGCACAGTACAATTCACGAATGATGGCGGCCGTGAAGTTAGCCTTTGCGAACGTTCGCGCACACTATACTCTTCTGCGCAAACTTCACGGCCGCCATCATTCGTGAATTGTTGCAGTACAATTCACGAATGATGGCGGCCGTGAAGTTTTTTTACTAAAAGGAAGAAAAATCATTTATTTGTAACTCACACAGGACAAACAAGAATAAAATAAAAAAGTGTCTAATATATAAGTACATATAAATAAAATTGGAATGTCTGTTTGTAATATTGAAATAACCGCTTTTTACTACATGCATAATATGTATATGACTGGCCTGTGGGTCTAGTGGTTAGTGACCCTGACTGCTATGCCGGAGGTCGTGGGTTCGATTCCCACCCAGGACAAATGTTTGTGTGATGAGCATAATCATTTGTTCTGTGTCTGGGTGTAGTTTATCTATAATATGTATGTATTTAGAAATATATAAGTATGTTTATCAGTTGTCTAGTACCCATAACACAAGCTCTGCTTAGCTTGGGACTAGACAGCGTTGTGTGATAGTTGTGGAATATTATTATTATTTCATTTATTTCCTATTTACACATATTAATTATATTTTTAAATATTTCTTAAAAAAAAACATTAAAAAATACAAAAATAGTAGCCCATCGGCATCGGGAGCAGGGTCCAAGCTGCCGATGGTCAGGGCTCCTGAGAGAGGAACCTCCGGATAATACGCGCCGTGTCTAGGATTACTGCCTTCTGGATCAAGCCCTTGATCCAACTGCCTAAGGAGAGCCTCCTTAGATGTTGGTCGAGGCTCTTGGCTATTAAGTCATTGGCTGTCATTATTATTATTTTATATATTATACGGTACATACACCAAAATATATTTTTTTACAATTTTTGTCTATCTGCTTATTCCGGCTAATCTCTGAAATGGCTGGACCGATTTTGACATGACTTTTATTGGCAGGTAGCTGATGTAAATGTAGATGAATGGAGAGAGAGAAGGAGGCTAGATAAAAGAAGAATTGATTGTTATATGTGAGAGTGATAGGAAAGAAAACAGAGTCAGTGACAGATAGCGTGACGGTTGACAGGATAGAATGGAAGATAATTACGTGTCCTTAATCCATATTAATACTTTAGATGTGTAAATAACTCTGTTACGCATACAGTTTTTAATTAAACTCATCATCTCCCTTAGTTTTGCCCAACTAGCTGACCCTCAAGTTTTGCTAAGAGCGGGGGTTATCAATGATGATTTTCCCACCATAAAAAAAACCCCAAGGTTGACTGAGTTTTCAGTTAAACTACTGTACATTTAAAGGGTTAAGTAACTATTTTATTTACCCTCGTCCATGTACCATCAAAGACACTTCCGCCCGACCACAGCGAAGTAATTTTTGCTGGCACTCGAAACGTAATCTTTTTGGGTTTGGTTTGGCGCCGCGTCGCAGAATTCTTTAAGTGATCTGGCGGAAATGGCCGCGATGGTACATCATAGCGGGGTGCACATTGAAAGCCTGTGCTAGGTGTCTCACGCCTGATATGATAGTTCTGAATATCAATTGGAGTTTTTCTGTAGCCAGGTTATAATATTACTTGTCAGTTTTATGTGCATAAACCACTCACCCGTATATAAAAGGTTCGGCTTTCGCTTTGTCGCTGGCTTCAGTCATGTCATCTTCTTCCCGCTCCGAATGCTCTGACGCCGTCAGAAACTCCTCGTCGTCAGAATTATTGCGAGATGTCACGGACTCGTCGTCAGATATCTGATAAGCGTAGAGAAGCGTGTTTTTAATTATAACGTACGGTTTTTTTTATTTTCACACCAATATCATAAAGTTTGCCATTATGATATATTATATATAGTTTATAGTTTGTATATGCTAAAACGGTTAAACGGATTTGGTACACGGTTAGACTATGGTCTAAAAAATCATGATTTTGACCTATGATTTTTTTTACACAATATGATTTTTTTCGCATAACAGAAGCGACAAGAAATATGTAACTAACATTATACTGATTATGTAGCATAATCAGCCTTTTTAATGTTCCCACTGCTGGGATTCAGGCCTCCTCTCTAGTAGAGAGAATGGGCCGTAATCTCCCACGCGGGCCCAGTGCGGGTTGATAGATGTCACATGTCCTCGAATTTTTGGTTCTAGGACATGCCGGTTTGCTCAGGATGTTTTCCTTCACCGTTTTGAGAGCAGTGGTGATGAAATAAATGACACAAAGTAATGCCGTAAGCCGTTCCCACTCGGCTACCACTGCTCTACTCGGCCGTCAATTTGTTTTTTTTATTTAAGTCTCAGATTATCATATTTATTTTCCTGGTGTACAATAAAGTATATATATATAAATCTTACAGCATTCTGTATGCCCTGGGTCGAATAAAGTTACTTTCTGTGTTGGCTTACCTCAGCGTGCACGACGGTACACTTGGCCGTGTCTACGGTATACAAGGCCGCGCCGCCGTCTCCGCCCGGAGAGTTCGCGTTGAGCGGCCTCTCTGCTTCACTGTGTTGCAGCTTGCCGTCACCTGCCACCAACATTGTAATCATTTATCTGATTTATTACGATACCTGTTCAATACTTGTTAGTTAGTTTTTTATTTTTTTTCCATTTACATTGTTAATTAGAATTACTCTTCAAAAAACAGAATCACCTGTTGCGATATATCGTACGTCATGTCAATGCGGGCGTGAATGCGACAGCCTGTACGAAGCTCCGCCTACTTACTCTACCAAACGCTTTTACCGATTTCCGTAAATAAGACGAAAATTTAAAAAAAAATGGCAACCCGTGTTATTCTTAATTCAGGTCGACAATCACTAACATATTGCCTCCTGAATTTTTTTGCAGAGTCAAAACTGCACCTTGTATATGGGCCAAGATGCCTGATAAAAAATATTTTATTATTATTACTCACCAATGTCATGATCAAACGTCAGTCTTCTAATAAAGCTCTCACTCTTCGGACTAGTCGACAAGATAGATCTATTTTTCCTAAACGATGCATTCTTTTTACTGTTCCGTTCGAACACTTCTATTTTCCAATCGCACCTGCACTTGGAAGCTTTCTGCCATAACTCCGTACACTCCACCTCGGACATAGCCGGGGCTTTAAGTGGTTCACATTCAGTCAACTCTTCGCATATAAAACTAGCTAAGCACCTCACATGACCGTCAATCACTTGTGTCATTTTCGTTCTAGCTAATCTATTATTCCCGCACGTATATGTGGGTTTTCTCTCATCATCCGAACTGAAAATATCATCGTTTGGACAACGAAGTTTTACTAAGAACTCCAGAAAATGATTAACGTCATCCAAATCGTTTGTTTGCTGCTTCAGTTTGTAGACAACAAGTTGAGCTAATCTCGAGTGTATTAAAGCGAAATTTATGCTCTGAAATCTTTCGTCATCCATGTATGTGTATATAGTATGTTGTAGGTGCTTCGACTCGGATTTTAGCGAGTCTCCGGCCACTTCTGGTTCGGCGGTAAGACTGAATGTGAGCGCGTCCGCTATTCTCTTCGCGAACACTTGGCAGGTGCGCTCTATACAGAGCAGTTGGCTGACTGTGTGGTTGACTATAGGCGCATCCCCGTTCACTACTTTAGCTCCAGGCTGTCTGCAAAGCCTCTGTCTTAAAGGGTCTGTTTTCCGCCAGTGGGGAGGTCTTTCGTTAGATATTTTGCATGATTTCATGGCGACGCAGAGTTCTGAAATGGGACTTAACGTCGTGTCTTTAGTCGGGCTTTGCTGGGAGACGGAGAGGCTTATCCTTGATAGTGAAAGATCGTCGGGGACATGTGATTGTGCGCAGCTGTCGCTGTAGGCGAACGAACAGGCACTTTCGTATTTGTTTTTCAAATAGTTTTCTAATAATGTTAGACCTTCGGGCGTGCGGAGGTCGGTGAACGTGTCTAAGAATGGCCAGTACTCCTTCCAGCCCACTTTCATCTCTTCCGCCAAATTTCTGCAAGGAAGCGAAAATATTTGTTAAACTATATCACAATTGGATACTTTTCTGTGTTTATTTCTGTACAATATATTTTAATACCAGTTTTTGCCCGCGGCTAAATCCGCGCACAAAAAATATAGCCTTTGTCACCCAGCAATAAATTAGCTTTCTATCGGTGAAAAAATTTTAGCAATCCAATCAGAGGTTATTTCTTACAAACAAAAAACCTCTTATAATATTAGTATAGAAGTATAGATTAAACTGCATCAAATTTGATTATTAAATGAAGCCGCAATTTGTATATCAAATATTGGTATGAGGAGGAGTGGAGGTGTGGTGGGAATATCTCGCTATTTCTTATAAACGCACGTCATATGGCGATGACGTACCATATCAGTTTGTGCATTATTCTGTTACTTGACCATCCTCACTTTAACCCCTTTCACCAGAATTGAATGGTTTTTAACTTAATATTGAGCGGATTTGAAAAAAAAATACATGGAGGGACTGCTTACTATAATTAGTATTTCATACTAACCTGCCAACAGTCTCAAGTCCCTTAGTAATCTCCTTTAGCCTGAAAGCCTGGGGCTTCGGACTGGCGGGTGGGGCGGGGCAGTCCTTGGTGTAGTGGGACAGGGGGACCCTTGGGGCCACGGGCGCGGCGGGGGACCCCGGGCAGGCTTGTTGAGGCGCGCGCGGGGGCGTCTTCCAGCGGCGCCGGAACAGCTCGGCGGCGCGCGCCTCCATGGGGCCCGCGTACGCGCGGATCTCGTAGCGAGGACATAGGGGGTCGCGGTTTATTTCCTGAGAGACGAAAAATTATGTTTTACACCACCTACTCGATGATGTCCTATTATAATATGTTATACAACCATCACTTAAAGCAAGTCATTCTATCCCTACAGTACGTTTCACTTAAAAAATATAAAGAAGTACTCCCTCGCGATGCTCGAGAGTTAACCCTCACTGAATTTCGGGATTAAAATTAGCAACCTTCGTTTCGTTCGGAATTCAACATGCCGCCCGCGACCTAAAGACACTACTTTATCCCCTAGTCACATAATCTACTATTATATAACTTACTAGCTACTAGCTAGCTAGCTAACTACTTCACTACCGCTCTTCACCACTCCACCCTACTATACCCTACCCTACCAAACTTCACATAAACCATCTACTAAATAGTCCGAACAAAGCCTAAACATTTGGTTTGGATAGGTGAGCTCGTTCTTGAGTTATAAAATTACAACGAAAAGTGGCATTGATTTTTCTACATATAACTGACTAGCGGCCCGTCCCGGCTTCGCACGGGCAATAAATATAGCCTATGTTACTCAGGGTGAATGTAGCTTTCCAATGGTGTAAGAATTTTTGAAATCGGCACAGTAGTTTTTGAGTTTATTTATTACATACAAAAATACAAATCTTTCCTCTTTATAATATTATTATAGTACTAGCTGTACCCGCGCGGCTTCGCTCCCGCTCTTCCCTACTTCAGCCTACTATACCCTACTCTACCCTACTATACCCTACTCTACTCTACTCTACTCTACCCTACTCTACCCTACTCTACCCTACCCTACTCTACCCTACTCTACCCTACTCTACCCTACTCTACCCTACCCTACCCTACTCTACTCTACCCTACCCTACTCTACCTTACTCTACCCTACTCTACCCTACTCTACCCTACACTACCCTACTCTACCCTACACTACCCTACTCTACCCTACACTACCCTAATTTTCATTTTTTTTTTTCCATAAGAACCTTCTCCTCATAATAACGAACACAACAAAAAAAAATTTGCGAAATCGGTCCAGGCGTTGTTGAGTTATGCGCTTACCAACACATTTTGAGATTCATTTTTATATTATAGATAATATATATATGTTTAGATATACACGGTGTTTTTGACATCGACGCACAAACGAATACCATGGATCCAGTACATGATTCTGGATCCCCCCGTGGTGGTAATTTTTGTCGGTATTTTCCTTTTTTTTTTTTGTAAACTTTACGTTTTTTTTTAATTTAAAATATAGAAAGTCGTTATTATAATATAATCTATTATAACTAGTATAAAAAAAGACGTGTGGCACTCGGGGACTGGCGCGGTAAAGCTATTGCATAGCATTTTTATCAACTTATGCAATTATAATTATTTATTTATTTTATTTATGCAGTATTTTTTTCCTTTGTTTTTTTTTCTTTGATATTAATTGAAGTTACACTTTCACACATTGAATTGAATTTTGATTGATTGTTCACTCATTTGTTTTCTTATCGGTCACCGCGCTCAAAAAACAAATAAGTGGGGGGTGTTATGTTATTTTCGTTACGGAATTTCTGGATTCGGTCTCCACGCTCAAGGCCCGCGATAGAAGCTATGCAATAGCTTAATAAAGTTTTATAATTTAAGAATGAAATACTTACCGGTGGCACGGCCGGCGTGAAGGCCCGGCCTATGGTGGGCACGCCGCTGCCGTCCTCAGTGTGCAGCACGGGCACGTAGTAGCGCTCCTGCAGCATGCACGCGATGCGCGGAGCCACGCCCGCCTCGCAGTTTGTAGCTCGCTTGCAGATTATCTGCACAAAAATAACATGTCTTTAAATTAATATTACTGATTTCTGTAAATCTCTCTAAACTCAATAGGTAGTAAAATACAATATGAAGAAAAATATCTGTCAATTATTTTCGAGAGGATCTGTGGTCCTTTGCTGATCTGTCTAAGTAAATCATCTTGTTTATTTTAATTAATAAGAAGAATGGAGAAGTTTTACGATATTGTTTTAATATGTTATTAATCGCAATGAAATGAAAATATAGATCAAAACTAATAAATCAGTGGTTTTTTTTTTCGGTGGGAAAATCGTCTAATGACATCCCCCGCTCTTGGGCGGAGCGGGAGATAGTGTCAGACTCTTACTGACTAAAAACCCACCCCGTTCCTTCGTGCCTTCATACCGGGGCTGAGCTACTCTTTCGAAAGTAACCCTGGCCCCAGTAGGCTTCGACCCAGCTGGGCCCCTGCTGTTGCTGACAACTCTTTGAGTCGCGCGGGAATAGCGCGCTACCCATTGCTCGATAAATCAGTGGTTAAAATATATTGGTATACTACTAGCACGTTACTCACATCTTTAGCCTGTTCGCCGTACTTGTTGACAGCACTGCGGTTACACTGCGGGAAGGACGTCAGTACGTCGACCACGTGCTCGGCGCCGAACTTAGCGGCGAAGTGCAGCGGCGTCTCGTTGATCGCCTTGTCGGGGGTGTTCAGGTAGCGGTCTACTAGTATGCTTGCGAACTCCTGTGGGCACAAAACTGGGTTAGTTTTGGCCACCATTAAAATAACACATAACTTTAAAATAGATTCTTTGGTGAATTAATATTTATTATCAAGAATATAGGTAGCTAACAAGTTCTTAAGATCTATGGGGCTCCATTATATTCGGTCTAAAAAGTCAAAAAGGTGAAATAAGTATCAGGTGTTATATGACGTTTTAGTCTCTTTTATAAACCTGGTATAATCATTATTAATTACCGGGCACTGTAAGAATAGTGACTGCATTTTTAGATGTACGAAAACTAATTTATTATAAGTATATTAGTTGCCGCGGCCATGTGTTATATACAGGATGTAAGGAACAACCCTTCACAAACTTTAACAGCTTAGTATTGAATAGAATAGAATCGTTTATTTCTGAGTACATGGTACATGAAGATCTTAATATTAAACGGAATCACATATACTACCTTTGCTGGTGTAGAAATATTAAATGAGTATGTAATTTACAAATTCACATAGTTACAGATCATGCAATATTAAATAAGATTTAAAATAGAACAAACAAAAAAAAAATTAATACTTGTAACTTCATGGACCACGCCATTTTGTATGTGTACATAATTAAAAGTACTTACTCAGTAGACAAAACTGAACAACCTTCCACAAGATTTTTTTTCAGGAAACAAAGAAAAAGTAATAAAAATCAAGTTTTCAATTTTGTATGGCGAAGTTGATTTTTTTTTTCGTTTCCTGAAAAAAGTCTTGTGGAAGATTGTTCAGTTTCGTCTACTGAGCAAGCCCTTAAAGTTTGTGGAGGGCTGTCCACAACCTGTATATCAACCTATAATGTTAGTGTAAATTTTCTTCCTTACCTTACAGGAGTCGGGGTCAGCGTCCATTCCGTACAAGGTCTGCACAAACATCGGGTTGCCCACCGTCGTCAATATTAAGTTGCAGATCTCCGCGTTGCTTGCTTTCGCCGCTATGTGCAGAGCGTTGTAACGGGAGCCCTCCTGCAATTTACAATGTCATAGTCATAAAGAGCTGCGGTGACTATTCGAAAGAGTTACCGTGGCCCTGGAACTTGAAGACCAACTGTGGATTTTAGTCAGTAAAAGTCTGACACTTTCGCTCCACCCAGAGCGGGAAGAGTTATGATTTTCAACAAAACCTAGAGAGAAAAGACATGTGTGGAACAGACCGGACCGTCGCTCGACTCGGGCTTGAACCTTACTGGACTCTTTGTCCGCAAATCTATGGTCTACGGTAAAGAGAAATTGCCCTGCGACTCCCGCAGCCCAAGGCGTCTCCTGCAGCGGCGGCTGGCGCGTGACTATGTCCTCTTCCTCACTGTTTCGGCCATCTCCTTTGCTCTGTTACAGCAGTAAGAGGTGTCCGCTTTTCATACCCCCGCGCTTCGGACCATTTCCTGAACCAGGCCAAGCACATCTCCACCGTGTACTCCGGGCGGTCCACACAATAGTGACACTTAAATATTTCTTCCAAGTGAGTGAGGACGCCGCGGTTCGTCTCCAGCTACTCCTCAAAGATGAGACTTACCCCTACGATTGTGGTGGCACCAGTAAATATACTCCTGAAGTATTATTTTACAATTAAAAAAAAACAGTTGGGAAGCGAAATAATTTATTTTCCGTCATCTAGAAAAACCTAGTCCACAATACAATCCACATAAGAACTTGCTTAACAATCACAATGATTTGTACAAGTGTGTGTGTGTGTGTGTCATTAACGCGATACCAGGTAACTGTCTGATCAATTGAATGCTAATTTTGTCATTGAGCGTTCAAACCACGTCGCGACTCATTTCAACGTTTAATTTGTTTATTTATGCGTAAAAAAGCAATGAAGGAACTAGTTGATGCCAGCGGCTTCGCCCGCGTCACAGTAGACAAATATCTCTGTGCTATTTTAGTACATGGACTAATAATAATATAATGATAATAATATTCCACAACTATCACACAGCGCCGTCTAGTCCCAAGCTAAGCAGAGCTTGTGTTACGGGTACTAGACAACTGATAAACATACATATATATTTCTAAATACATACATATTATATTACAAATAAATTAAACCCAGACACAGAACAAATGATCATGCTCATCACATAAACATTTGTCTTGGGTGGGAATCGAACCCACGACCTGCGGCATAGCAGTCAGGGCCACTAACCACTAGACCAACGGGCCAGTCAAATATATAATATCTATACTAATATTATAAAGCTTGAAGAGTTCGTTTGGTTGATCTCGCTAATCTCAGGGAATATCGGTTCGAACTGAAAATTGGTGTGGGTCTAATGTAGCTCTACAAGTCTAGTAGCCATATAAAATGTATGGAGACCGATGCGCCCAGACCGGCTTACGTGGCCCACACACAACAGATGAAAGAGGTTAGCTTGTGGCCGGGACAGGCGTGTCTTAGGCCCGTATTAATAAACGTTCCTCAGCCCAAGATCTCGTACCTGATACCAAGCTTGAGGTCTTGATCTTATTAATAAACGAGATTCACAAGCTCAAGCTCAAGCTTAAGTTCGAGCTCAAGCTCAGCTTAGGTTTACATCAGCCGAGTGTTTTCTGATTAATAAACGAAACTCGAAACTTAAGTTTACAAAGATCTCTGTACTTGAGCTGCCAGATCATGAGTGCAGACCGACCGGGACTTGAGGTCGTGATTAGCGGTAGCGCCAAACATGGAGTTTGAAAATATTTTAAGTGAAGTGATGAAATAGAGTACTATGACAATATTAAAATTTATTGGCCTATGCGATATCGTTTATCAAATATGTATATAAGGAATGCCTCGAATTCTGTGGTTAGTACTAACGCTACATTGCGTTATGTTATTTTTGTCCACTGAGTTGCAAAATAAACATTTGTAAAGTGTTGGAAAATACATTCATGACTTTTTTACAATTTAAGCCTATCTTGGGTAGCAAACTACTTCGTTATGTGATACAGCGCTTTTAATCAAAGTTTTAACAAAATAAAAGTATTTCAATTAATCTTACGACACATCAGTAACGAAACGAGACGAATTTGATTATATACTTCATGGCTTAAAGAACTTAGTACCCAGGCCAAAACTATGACAAAAAAAATATTTATAAACTTCGGTCAATGTGACGTAATCGTTCACATTGAGTAAGCATTGAGTACAGAGCATTGAGGAGCTGATCTTGGTAACTGAGATTCTGTACTCATTTGTTTATTAATTAGCAATGATCTTGAGCTTCTGTCATCGTATAATCGGGGATCAAATGATATCGCACTTGAGGACGGAGTTGAGCATCGTTTATTAATACGGGCCTTAAAGTAGGGCAATGCTCATAGTTCAACTAAAAATGGCAAACATGCGATCTAAGTTAGCGTAGTCTTTTAGTTGCGTAATGCGCGTTCGTATTGGTTCATTGCCTGTAGTGGAGTTAAAGGGTGTGAAACAAGCGGCGACACTCGTAGTAGAAATCGGAAAGTGGCCCACGTGTGACTTTAGTGTTGGATAGCCCATTCATCGAGGAAGGTTATAGACTATATTACATCACGCTACGACCACTAAAAGCGGAGCAGTAGCCAAAGACGTGGGTGAAATCGCAGGGGACAGCTGAGTGTTCTATCTACATTTGTTACTAACGAGGTTATCTTAGTTTTACAAACGTATATTACAAGTTTGTGTAAAAATAATACTAATGGTGCATAGTTATTTCTTAGAGAAAAATGCTAATTAGTAACAAAAACAACTGTGAGGAAAATAATGCAAAACTAACTATTCATTATTCTAACTCAGATAAGCTGAGTCGCAATTAGTTCCGTGTTAGAAAAATAAAATAATATTTTCTTGTTCGTTGTCTGTTTTTTTTTCTTGCGTCTAAAACTGTGATGTGGGCAAAATTATTACTTGTATGTGGACTGCACGTTTCTAAGCCGCCTTGTCGAACGAATGCGGTATACTTAATTTCAGTCTGATTGTAATCTGGCTGGTAACATTACATTAAAGCGACGTTTTTTAATCAGGCGCGCCTATTTGTAAAACGGCGTGTTATACGAGATGGCTTCGACATAGATTGTAAGGCTACCTGCATGATAGCGGGCGTGTTGCCGCTGCTGACCAGGAACCTCGGGTTATCCCACACTCTGTCGCGCACTGTGCAGGAGAGACCCGCTTCTATCGCCTTCCTCAGCGCCACCATGTCTTGTGGCGATGGTGCTTTGAATGGGTAGGGCTTTTCTCCCATCACCGCTGAAATAAAAAAAAGGTATAATTATGTATTATTTTTATCATCCTAGGTTTATCCAGTCCTCCTTCTTAGTCGAAGCGATCTCTCTTTGCGTTTAACATGAGGATGACATCCAGTCGGTTCTCGGTAATGGCAAGTGGTAAACATATTCGCAAGAAGTTGCTAGCACAGCGTTGATTTGTTGGATTCGTTTCTCATAATAACATTGGTTATTTGTATGTATTGATATAAGTATGTATTTGTTATTGTATCAGTTTTCTATTGCCATTAAGTTTCACCAACCATGTTATGTTTCTGCACCACTATTAAGTCGACTGGTTGAAAATGCTTAAGGCATTATTAAGTCCGACTTGTAAATTGTTTACTAGCACATACAGTCTTATTAAATAAACATTTTGGCTGCTGTCATTTGCTCGCTATATAAAGACGCTACAGGATTGAAATAAGAAAAAAAAAACACAATTCAACTACCTTAGCCTATCGGGTTCATTAACTGACGTAAGTTAACCGATCCGATTGACGTGACGGGAAAAGAGGTATTTACTTAATACGGGCCCAGATGGCGCCAAATCCTCCCAAACAAACAGATATTCCACCATTTCAAGCTAGTTAACAAAAGACATGACTATGATGGTGCGTCCAGATCTAGCGAATGCGCCGCTCACGAGCCGTTCGCGAGCCGCTTGCGAACTGCGCGCGTGTATTTCATGTTCGTACAAAACGCGCGCGGCGCAGGAGCTTCGTACGATCGAACCGAGCGCGAAATGCACGCGCGCCGTTCGCAAGAGGCTCGCGAGTGGCGAATTTGCCAAGTCTGGACACACCATAACATAATTCTAGAAAAACCTTTCTTTAACGACATATGCGTGGAAATATTTCAACATTTTTCCTTCCTTTAAATTCAGTTAATTAGGAGTTTGCGTGATAATGCGTTTATGAGACCGTTGGCCGCAATATTAGCTTACCTAGACCGTAGAAGTCTTAATTGGGTTTTGTTACACGCGAGTAGGCAGTAGTCAAACATGAAATTACGATATTCTTCCTTTGACCAGTGAGTGTGAGAAGTTCTCTTGGCCATCTTAAAGATCTATATTCTTGTGTAATGTTTAAAGCTTAAAACAGCTCAGCGATAGCGAACAATGGGTAGCACGCCGTCCGATAAAGATCAGGGGCCTTACCATAACGTGTTAAAGTGTCAAGCATAGATATACACCGTCAAATTTTAATCGTTTTAATCCCGTGGAGGGTCGATCCGGTACATGAAACACTATCGATTTTTAAAGATAAAATTAAAAAATAAAGTACCTTCTTTTCAAAACTCGTTTTAATTTACGCATGTACGAAATTATTTTTTTTAAGAAAACGTCAGCTGAGCGAGTTCAATGACCTGTAGTTAATAGTCGGCGTTGCGTACAAACTACCTACAGGTCATTGAACTCGATCAGCTGATGTTTTCTTAAAGAAATTAATTTCGTACATGCGCTGCGTAAATTAATACGAGTTTTGAAAAAAAGGTGCTTTATTTTTTAATTTTATCTTTACAAATCGATAGTGTTTCATGTACCGGATCGACCCTCCACGGGATTAAAACGATTAAAATTTAGCGGTGTATATTTCTATAGTGTCAAGCGTGCGAGCGAGAAAGAGGGATGGAACTATATAACCTATATAGCTCCATACGTTTAATTAACAGTTCAGTTTAGATCGTCAAAGAAGCCAATGCCTGTCAAAGCTGCGGTATTGTTCGATAGAATCACCATGGCCCTTTTTTTTAGGTGGGAAATCATCCAGTGACATTTCCCACCCTTTTTGTGTCAGACTTTTACTGACTAAAACCCAACTGCAAGTTCCTTCGTCGCCGCCATACAAAATTAAAAACTTGATAGGAAAACTGTCCTATGGTATGGAGAGGCCGATTTATTTTTCGTTTCCTTATAAAAAAATCTTGTGGAAGGTTGTTCGGTTTTGTCTACTGAGCAAGCCCTTACAGTTTGTGGAGGGCTGTCCCTTACATCCTGTAAATCATTAAATACATACATTTTACAGATAAATTACGCTCAGAGAACAAATGATCGTGCTCATCACACCAAGTTTAGTCCTGGGTGGGAATCAACAGGCCAGTCAAATAAATACAAAATGACTTTCTCATAAATACTTATCCTTGAAACGTAGTTCTGAAAACGAAAACAGATTCGCTCATTAGTCGGGGCAATGATCCGAAAGTTTTTATTATGCAAGTTCTTACCATTTTTATTTCATTACGAAAAAGTTTTGGTACCAAAATAATTACTAAATAATGGTGTATTTTGTGAACAATGATAGTTTCAAATGATAAATGATAAATGATAAATGATAAATGATCTTTATTTTGCAAGTAGGTTTTATAAAAACACTTTTACACGTCAATTTTTTTTTTCGTCAATTAATGCTAGATGAGGCCGGTGTTTCCTAGCTGACTACCCTGAGAAGAAACACCGAAACAAACTCAGGGGTCAAAGTCTCTTTTAAAGTCCATACAGCAAAACATGTAATGGTCAAATCATATGAGAACCATGCAGATTGAGCCTGAGATGGTCTTTTGAAGAAAGAACCACACAGTTCTAAGTGGACCTGTCCAGTCAGTGCAAGCATTTGTCAATATGCGTGTAGCTCAACTCAGGACTACTAAGGAGCTCAACGACTTGACGAACAATGCCAAAGAAAGGACATTTGGGTAGGCCACATCAAATACTCAAAACTGCCAGACATCATGTGAAAATAAAAGAAAAGGAAAGAGTAATCCACATAGTTCTCACATTCACAATAATAAAATTTACAAAAGTGTAAATATTACAAATTGTAAAAAAAAAAAAGTAAGTATATAAAAAAAAATCAGTCAAATAGTAAAAATAAACATGTCATAATTGTTAAAAAATAATAATAATATATATATATATATATACAATATCATAATTGTAAAACAACAACAATCGTCAATAAAAAAAAAGGCAGTTAAAACAAAAAAACATTCAAATGATAATAATTATAGTGAGTAGGTACTGGAGCAGGTCAATCCCAAGCCGTTTTATCCTCAAGATACTCTTTTACAGTATAAAAAGCCTTTTGGCAAAGTTTTCGCTTTACAAATATTTTGAATTTATTAATGCTAAGTTCCTGAATAGGACTGGGAAGCTTATTATAAAAATGTATACTTTGGCATCTAAATGAGCGTCCTATTTTTTTGAGCCTGGTGGCAGGAACCACTAACTTGTGTTTGTTCCTAGTATTAACGTTGTGAATGTCACTGTATTTTTTAAACATGTTTTTATTTTTATGAACATACAAAATATTTTCATAGATATACTGAGAACGAACTCAAGGGCGAGTTGATCCTTCGATCAAATTACGTTAAGGATTGAAGGTGCTATCATAACATTACGTTTTTCGTACATTCGTAATACGATCGACCGACGCATCGCAGCACAGCTCCATCCCTTTAACAGTTCAGTTTAGGTCGTAAAATGGATCGCGTTAAGAGCTCGTGGTAGGGGCTTAAGCCAGGGGCTTCGGAGTATTGTTTCACGCTCAGTTCAAAGAGGCCAATACCTGCCGGGGCTGCGGTATTGTTCGAAAGAATTACCACGGCCCTGGGACGCAAACAGCAACTGAAGGAACACAGGTGGGTTTTAGTCAGTATAAGCCTCTCTCGCTCCACCTAGAACGGGAGAAGTATTTGATGATTTCATAACAAAAAAAAAGTGAATTTGTGGTAAGTGAAGTTCTTGTAGTTTCTGCCTTATGTATGTATTTCGAGTAGCTTACAACGCCGTCAGGTATTGCCACGTAGATTAGTAATGAGAGCATTGACCTAAACGCGACGGCTAGCGGCTTACGATCCACTGATACTCGTATGTGGGCGGCCTGTAATTTTACTGAAAGCGAAAGCAATGGCGGCTTTGTACATAATTATTATGATTAAACACAGAATGTCGGGTGACCTCGAAAACAAAAGATATTGATTGGACAGCAATCTAAATGATGGTGTAAAATTGCTGTTTTGTAAAACCAGTAATTTAGGCTTCGGAGTACTGTTCAAAGAAATAATATGATATCCACTAACTTGAACTGGGCCCAAGTGTAAGACTTTGGTCTAGTCCCCTTACAGAGATATACACCGCTAAATTTTGATCGTTTTAATCCCGTGGAGAGTCGATCTGGTACATGAAACACTATCGATTTGTAAATATAAAATTAAAAAATAAAGTAGGTACCTTTTTTTTCAAAACTAGTAGTCAGCGTTGCGTACAAACTACCTACAGGTCATTGGACTCGCTGAGCTGACTTCCGTTGCTGTCCCACTGCTGGGCAAAGGCCTCCCCCAAGTCCTTCCAAACTTTCTTCTCCTGCGCCGTCTCAAACCAGTCCTCACGGTACGCGTCCAGATCATCCCGCCACCTCTTTCTAGGCCGACCTCGACGGCGCTTTACTTCAGTAGGGACCCACTGTGTGGCGACGCTCGCCCAGCGGTCCCTATGCATGCGGCTGACATGACCCGCCCAGTCCCATTTGAGCCTGGCAGCGTTTTTGCCCACGTCTATGATACCTGTTATGGAGCGCAACGTGTCGTTTCGTATTCGGTCTGTTCTTTTTACGCCCAGAATGCTGCGCTCCATAGCTCTCTGGCAAACCCCAAGGCGAAACTTTTGTAGTTCGGTGAGAGACCAGGTCTGAGCACCGTAGGTTAGGTTAGGTTGTTTTCTTAAAGAAATAATTTTCTACATGCGTAAATTAATACGAGTTTTGAAAAAAAGATATTTTATTTTTTAATTTTATCTTTACAAATCGATAGTGTTTCATGCACCGGATCGACCCTCCACGGGATTAAAACGATCAAAATTTAACGGTGTATGTTTCCCAGCAGTAGGAATCAGGGTCCGATGTAGCTATTTAGCCGCTTCGGCAAAGATAATTTTCGCCGCCCTTTACATACACAAAACCATATAAGTCATGACTCATAAGTCTTAAATATTTCCACTATCCAACCTGAAGTAGGTTGGAAGGTGGCACATAAAAACTAGGGTGTGGATGGCTAATGGCTAGGTTGGAAGATAGGAATAAGTCAATTTTCCCGCCCCTCATTTTTTTCCGCTCTAGCCAAATGCCCGACTTGCCCCCCCCTTAGGTCGGGCCCTGGTGGGAATGTTATAGACTGAGTATATTGATATTTTATACTGAAATTGTTCCGGGTCTGGGTGTCTTGTACTTGTGAGTTTAAAAGTTTTTAAACTGACCCACAATACAGAAATAATTCCTAGTCTGGGTGCTACGTCCTTTCAGATACCGTCAATTTGAGACACAATAGTCAGACAATAGATGCGCGAACGCCGGCGTTCGCTTGGGGTTTAATGAATTAATTCAAAGAAGTCAAAAGATTACGCTAATTTGTAAACTCGGCCAGCAGTGGCACAGCAATGTCATCAAATTGTCTACTAGATAACTTGTTACCTGGTGAAAGAAATCTTTCCATAGTTGAAAGTGATATTTTGCATCTAGGTACTTCATGGTCATCATCACAGAACAGATATGAATGAGGTTAGAATGGCCTTGTGGGCGGGGCAGCCGTGCCACAAAGTAGGGCAATGCTCATAGTTTAACTACCAATAGCAAACTTGCGATCTAAGTGTGTGTGGTCTGTTAGTTGCGTAATGCGCGTTCGTACAGGGGCCTAAGACTGCTATTTTTATAAATTCGTCATTCCAACACGATCCCATTGTCATTTTGCTTAAAGTTTGTAATCTGCTAATTCATAATGATCGATCATTGATCGGTCAATGGTCTTGTAATAGAATTTTGGTAGAATGACAATATCGAGCTGTCGTAATGGTAGGTCACTGATCAAAGGAACTGTCAAAATTTTTGCAGATTACCGCATACGTCAGATATTCATTTGTCATTATATACGAGATTACCATTCTATGCCATTTCTTTCAATGGAGTGTCAGTGGTTGACCATCGGAAAGTCATAATGACGCCATTATATTAGTAGATTACCAAAACTTGTCAAAATCGACAATTATGACATCAATGATAGACCATTCTGACAATATTGTAATGGCAGACTTGAGGCCCTGGTTTATTGCCTGTAGTGGAGTTCAGGGTGTGAGAGAAGCGGCGACACTCGTAATACAAATCGGAAAGTATTTCCTTTCTAACCTCTTTCATGTTTTCTGTGGTCATCATTATATTTGTATGTTGTTCATAGCTGGACAAATTACAAATATGTCAATAGACAAATTAAAAATCCATATGTTCACAGCTGGACAGAGGCTTCCGTCTCCCAAGAATCTCCACAATGTCCGGTCTCGCGTTACCTGATTTCAGCGCATTCCCTCGTACTTTCACCAGGCCATCGCTCCACCTAATTGTATAGCCCCCAAATTCACGTAAGCGCCTTCCGGTGCGATAGCAGACATGAGTCAGGCGGCCTTCCTTGATATACACTAATATCGTGAAGAGAATCTGGAGCACCTATACTCAATCTTTTTTTTATGGATAGGATCGCGTTTGACCACTATCTCCCCTAATGGTAAGCGATAATCAATCTGCGGCCCGCGGGCCGCATGTGGCCCACTAAGCATTTCTCAATGGACCTAGGTGTATTTTTTCTTAATTTTTTTTTTTTTTTGTTTTTTCATCAACGGTCTGACCACGTAGTTTGCGTCGTGGTGGGGCTCTTTGGACCTGGCCCGCGGTTCTAACTTTGACCTTTAAAAGATTTTTTTTGGCTAGAATTTGGGACATGGTCTATCTACCCTAGTTGCTGCTTTTCAGCCATAAACCCCCCAACATTAGTAGTGTAATTTTATATTTATTCCGTGTTTCAGTAACAGTTTTACTGTACGGAAGTCTGCTTACTACTCTGAATGGTGGTCCTACTAACAAAATGGACAAATAGAACGGGGCATAAAAAGAAACGAAAAAAAAAAGGTTGAATATGGCTGATCTGGAGTGACTGCAGCGTACCAAACGATGCAGCAACGTCTAAAGGGGCAGACAAGCCGGATCGACGGCCTTGAGGGTCGCGGGAAATTGATGGTTATGAGACACGCAGGACAGTCGTCCTGGCGAAACTTGCGGGAGGCTTATGTCCAGCAGTTTGCGGTGTTTATAGGTGTGCACTTACTACATAGCTTAGCCCAAGTCCGTAAACAAATACCATTACCTAAAGATCTGTTGTACATTCTACGTGTACAATGCCTTATTGTTAAAAAGCTGGATACAACAATCATTGAATACCGATTGTCACGCATTCCGTTCTCAGCGGTACTTGCGTCTAGCGAAGTAGGTAACCTAGACTAGGGTTGCCATCCGTCCGGGTTTCCCCGGAATTGTCCTAGTTTATAATAATAATAATTTTATTTCCATAGTATTTTATTATGTTTGTTTGTATAGTAACGTACAAAGAAAAAACTTATTGCCTAGTGTTAGTAATTTATCAATCTCTGCACAAAGTTTAAAGAGCATCCGGGCGGGAGCTCATTTGAAGTCCGAGTTTTACATTTTCAAACCATGGGACGCCCCCGCTGGGTGTCAGCGAGACTCGTGCGCTGCGTTGCGAATGCTGCGATTAACTGACTCGCTTAGATATAATATTTTTACAATTATTGTTTTTATATTTTTTGTTTAAGTACAAGAACTAAAAAAAAATAAGAGTTTTTTTTAAATCTCTTCAGAAAATTCTGTTTAATAAGTCGAGATGGTGAGAGAATATATTATATTTCGTTTTTTATTTGATAATATATAAAAAAATAATTTATCAATACGATTTTTTTTTAATATACTGAGTAAGTTCTAAAAAAAGTGATAAAATGTCCGGGTTCTGAGCTCCTAAATCAGGGAAATTTACACTTCTAGTCCTAGTTGCTAGATCTTAGAGGTGGACACCCTAACCTAGACTAATATAGCCACTAGCCCGACTATAATAAGAACTACAGTGAAGATGACTCACAATCTTATCGAGTCCATAATGTGTTTGAACTCAATTTCAACAGTCAGTCAAGATGTAGGCCGATACGACTATTAGGTAGGTGTTTCTCGCTTTGTTCGTTTTGGCTGTTATTAATTATGATTACCTACACCTTTTAGGTCTTTTTATCGTCTGTTCCAACATCGGACTACAAGACGTACGGCGTTGCGCCACCGGTACATGGTGGACATCCCACCCATACGTACAAAGCGTTTTGAGAACACATTCATTATGCGTACAGCTAAGGATTAGAATTCCCTGCCGGAATCTGTGTTTCCTGATAGCTACAACTTAGGGGTAATTAAGTCAAGAGTGAATAGGTTGCTTTTAGGCAAGCGTGCTCCATCGTCGGCCACACCATCGCTTTTCATCAGGTGAGATAGTGGTCAAACGCAAGCCCGTCCATAATAAAAAAAATATGGGAAATCAAATCATCAAAAACACCGCTAACTGTGGGTGGAACGAGAGGTAGTGTCATATTTTTACTGACTAAAACCTACATACCTGTGTGACAGGCAACGGCCCTAGCGCACTTAGCCTAGAACACGATGAGTCATCAACCCCGCCGTAGTCCTTACCAGCGGCGAGCAAGCAGCAACTCGCCGTCCAAAAGCTCACGCCTACAGGGGTCGTCCTGTCTGTATTACAAACCTTGGTGTACAATGTAGGGTAATAATTATTCTCTCTTTGATCTATTATAAAATTGGTAGCTGACGATTGGAATACCACCTAAACTGAGATTTAGTTTATTTTGACCCGACTATACTAAAAGGAGTGTTATGTTTTTCTGCGTTTCTTTATGAACCTCTCACACCTAACGACATACCTACTTAAATAACAATTTCCTCCATTTATTTTTAACATGCATCACATCAAATTCGATTTATTTTGATACTGGTTGTAAACTACTGACAAGCATAAACAATAATGCGTACCTTAGAGCTAAATAAAAATACTAAATATATTGAAATCGAGTACAAATCACTTTTGTAGTATGGGAACCACAATTAAATATTTATTTTATTCTGTTGTTAGTATTTTTTGTTACAGCGGCAACAGAAATACATCATCTGTGAAAATTTCAACTGTTTAGCTGTCAAAGTTCATGAGATACGGACAGTGGAGTCTTAGTAACAGGGTCCCGTTTTTACCCTTTGGGTACGGAATCCTAAAAACACATACATCAATACCTACTTTGTTCTCACGCGCGAAAATGGCGTTGTCGATCGAGAAATTAAGAAAATGAGGTTACGGTGACGATTGAAAGCATCGATTTGGCATCGTTTCAAATATTCTAAGCATAAATAGGCAGGTTCTTATTCGATTAATCTTAAGTCCAATGTTTAATGCGTAATGAGCGCAATTACTTTGGTGCTGTGACGTAATAAGCGTCTTAATTCGAAATTTGAATGATGCGTGTGATGGTAAAAGTCAGATGATTAATACGAGTATAGGCCTAATGCCATCAATTAACTCATCGAATGCCGTAATTAGAGACACAATAGAAAGACAATTGCTTATGTCGAACTGTGTAACTTAATACATTCAAAAGGTTAAGGCAGAACTACATTAGTCAGACATGTGCCACGTACATCGATCTGGGCACGTCGATCTCCATACATTTTATATGGCAACTAGGCTTGTAGAGCTACAGTAGATCCACGCCACGCGGCCGCGATTCTACGTACAAATCAGGCGTGACTAGTGTTGGGCAATGATAATAATCCGGTTAATATCATTTGGCTAATAATCGATTAAAACTCTGTAGCCATTAATAGCAATTATGGATGATAACCCTGCTGTTAATGTTATTTTAGTGATTGAAAATTTCCCTTCATGGTTTTCAGGCTTAGGACTGTCAGATTAGACTTCATTTTCATCATCTTTCTTTGTAGTAAATAAATGTGCAATTTAAAACTAATCTGGCCCATTTAAAAATATTATTTATTTATTTTATGATTATACACACAAACCAACAACACACGAAAAAGGAACACACGAAAAAGGACTTCTTCACCGAAACATATCAGTCAACGTACTGATTCCGGATTCGGTTGGCGTCGCTGTAGTGCAGTTCATGCATCTCTTTCTGGCACGAATAATATTAGCGCCAGAAAGAGATAGCACGAGAAACGGGGGTGCGGGGACGCATGTTACCTACTAACTAACCGCTCGGGTATTTTCCATTGTTTATAATTTACCTACGTCGTATTCACAGAAAAGAGCTAATAAGTAACTTACTTATTGTACCTTACATTTTACGTATCGGTTAAAATTTATTTGTAGGTATACATACACTTACATATTTAGCTCGCTTTGTTAAATCAAGTAATTAATTAGGTAGATGGTTAAATCACTGTTCGATACAATCATTACGATCGAACACGTTTTGCTGATCTAGCTACACAATTACGCCGCGCTAAGTGCAGTGCGGCATCAGTACATATTCGGACAGCAAACCGGGTGCTTTCGTACTCATTAGCATATCATATCATTTAGCGTAACTTAGCATAATTACCGTTTTATAAATAAATCTTTAAAGTTATTTAAGGTATTTAATTTCAGCAGCAGCAGTCCATACCACTTCGGTCGCGACTCCTACAATCACAAAGCGATGTGTCAATAGTAATTATTGTTTTTATAGTATTGGATCTCTAAATTAACGAAACTGAATTTCCCAAAAAATGTGCATTTCTTTTATTAATAACACTTTTTCACATACAAAAAGTGAAAATAAATAAAAAGAATTACAATACATTGAATCAGACTGCGTACACGCACCCAATTTATGTTCACACCCACAGATTTTACAAAAAAAGGCAGGTATTTATTTTTTAACAATACATTAATAGCAGGGTTATCATCCATTGCAAGGCTATTAATGGACACTTATGGATTATAATCGATAATAACTCAAAGCATCCGGCTATTTACTCAACACTAGGCGTGACCCACGTGTCCGTCGGTCTAGTGCAATCATGCTATGAAAACTCTTTGACGCGTAAAAACCGATATAGGAATTGGTCTTTAGAACCAGTATGAGGTTGAAGATGTAGACTTCAACCTCAGGCAGGATTGGTCCATGTTAGCTGAAGAATTGGAGAGGAGAAAGGAAGGCCTTTACCCCATGCCCTGCAGCTGGTAATGGAAAACCTTTAGGCAAGATTGGTCCAGTCCACCTTATTCGTGATTGGTCCAATTCGCATTTAGTCTATTGTAAATCTCATAGAAAATGTTACATGCCCACTTCTTATATAAAACTCTCTAATCATGTATAACTGGAGCCTATGTTTCCTGATAGCTACAACCTAGGGGTCTTTAAGTCAAGAGTGAATGGGCTTCTAAGCAAGCGTGCTCCATCGTCGACCACATTATCAAGTGAGATAGTGTTCAAACGCGGGCCTATCAATATAGGCTAATCAGTATTTATACTATGATTAGCCACTCAATTGATATTTTCGTTGAATTAGTCGAGTCGCGATAAAAAGATCAGACCACCTCTATTCAGGAATACTTAGCACGTGTATGAGATAATCTCGTGATTTCATGAAAGATACACAAGTTATACAACACTATTACGCGTCCACACATTTTATCCTTGAATGAATCTGCCCACTATCACGCCACATACGATACGTATCCCAACAACTACTCAGAGAATCTAATATTAGAACCACAACAAGCTCACAAGAAATTTACATCAATAACTCAGTGTAAAAACTACCCAAACATTTGTAGAAACACCAGGAAATCTTGAAACACAGCAGTGAATACTAGTCATTATTTTTAGAAAGGTAGAGTTTATTTTCGAACTGTGGTCAAAGTGTAAGTGAGAAGAATTTGGCACGGAAGCAATCACTTTCCCCTGTACAATGGTATATTTGGCTTGATAAGACTGATTGCTTTGCCAGTATAGGCGTCATGACTAACAGTTTTGCTAGAGTAAACAAAGTTTGGGTATTGAAGTGGCCGATAGAGATGGTACAATGCGCTGCGAGAAAATAATGTTTATAGGCAATATAAAAAAAAAATTGGGCAAGTTCGAGTCGGACTCGCGCTCGGGTTCCGTATACTTACCTATGTGAATAGTTAAATTCCCGAATGGAAACTCGAATTCTTTACCGAATCGCAAAAAAAGGTTTTTTTTTGGTACGTCCACAAAAAACCAACAACAAATTTTCAGTTTTGTTCTATACCCGTGCTATAAGACCTTGCTTCATGCCAAATTTTAGGATTCTGGGTCAATGGGAAGGAGTAAGAATTTTGGTTCCCTTGAGCATCGAAATATACGTTTTTTACATGAACGGCTGTATCTTTTTTTTTCGTTAACTTAGAAGTTTGATTTTTTCACAGCTTCAAGGGACTGCAGGCCTGAGTATATGGTTTTAATTACAACTCAGTATCCCTTCGTGTTCCCGAAACAAAGGGTCTAGACAAGCAGACAGACAGACCGACAGACCACAAAGTGATCCTATAAGGGTTCCGTTTTTTCTATTTGAGGTACGGAACCCTAAAAATGTAACAAATAAAACAGTACAATGTCAAAAGGGCCACGGCTGAGCATTATGCCAGATGGTAACGCAAGGCCACCACCTGATGCTGATTAACAGCTGCGTCCATAAGTGCCAAGTACACATAAAAATCTAAAATATTCTGTGCAGAAACCAACTAAAATTAAATGTCGCGACTCTTAATTATTTATTTGTTTATCCTCACTTCGATACGCCTTACAGAAATTACACCAATGGAGCAAAATTTGTTTAGAATCTGCTACATTCTAACATCATAAAACAACAACACCAAAACACCATCTCTGAGAGATTCTTTCTTTCACGCGATTTAAGCGAACGTAAATGGCAACTGAAGGAACCCAGGAAGTTTTTTTTTTAGCTCGCTGTCCGACCGGTAACTATCCGGACCGAGCCTAAGTCGTCGACGGCGCGCACTGTTCCTGCGCGCCTCAAGGAACAGCAACAGCATGGGCCCAGCTGGGTCGAAGCCTACTGGGGCCAGGGTTAGCTCCGAAAGGTAGCTCAGCCCCGGTACGAAAGGCAACGAAGGAACAAGAGTCGGTTTTTAGTCAGTAAAAGTCTGACATTGTCTCCCGGCTCGCCCAAGAGCGGGGGATGAAGATTTTCCCACCGAAAAAAAAAACCCAGGTGGGTTTTAGCCAGTAAGTCTGTCTGGTCCACCCAGAGCGGGAGAAGTTATTTGATTAAATTAAAACATACATTTTATTTCTATGTAGTTACAAACTTACAATGTAAACACGAACAAAATTATCAAAAATACGACAAACATTGAACGAACTTTGTTTTGTCAACGACTGCGATAAAAATAAAGTGTTTTAAAGAGCATTGACTTTGTTATCTTAAGACATTTGTGTTTCGCTTCACTTCCTCATATCACGCTATCACTCTGGCTGGAATCTGCTTTTTGATATTGCATTTTGACCTCCTTCTTATTTTGGCCTTTTTTTTAGGTTTCAGTCGCCCAGCTCCTGTGACCATGTATTTTTGCGGATAACTAAGTAACATTAACAAGGTTATAACTTTGTGATTTTTCTTGATACAGTTATGAAATTTTGTACATAGATTCTTTACATAGAAATACTAGCTAGACACATGTTTCGGCTTTCGCTTAAATTAAAACTAATGTTGTATTAACTCATGCCAACCCAGGGACCTAAAAAGCCGTGCTATCCTTTATCCTATTGAGATTTATAGCTAGGCACCCAATAAAGCCAAGCTACTGTCGGCATTGGTAAAATTAGGATAATGGTGCTATTTACCCGATTACTTTCCTCACTGCTCCTCATGGTGGTTGTGAGCTCAGATATGCTGCTCTGTTATGTGCACTCATGAAACTTGCATATCCAACTTTAGCCGAAAATCACTGGAGTACAGAGTGGAACATGTCAGAACACCGTTAAGGCCCAAGCGCCCGAAAAGTGCCTTAAAACAGTGACTTTCTGGAGCCTACTCCTCGTTAACGGCCAGGTTAATAGGTTTGAAAAAAATATATCTTTATTATAGATTCATGAACAACATTATCAACATTTGATTTTTTCGTGCGATTAATACTTTTGTCTAAAAAAATATTTCATACAACAACATCACATTCGCACCTTTTCCCTACTCCTTCGAAACGGCTTGAATCTTTAGAAACGCATAAAAATTGATAGTTAAATATTCTTCAAAGTGAACATAGCGTATGTAAATCAATTAATATTTCGCAAAGAAAATGGATTTAAAAGTCAGCGGGGCTCTGTCCGGACGCAGCTGGCCGCAAACAAATGCACAGATAGTCGTACTGTCGCCTAGACGGGTACGAGAGTAGTGACCATTTAATTTCGGCCAGATAGTTCAAGGGACTATAAGCCTTAACGACATGGTAAATGACAGCTGTTGGTGGTCTAGCTTTGAGATCGTCCTCCTTTTATCTTCTTCAGACCAGCCCCAGCCTCTGCACGCAATGTCTCCACTCGAGCAGATTTTGTTTATTTTACTATTTATGTATGTATGTATAGGCTCGCCTTTGACCACTATCTCACCTGATGACTGACGATGGAGCACGCTTGCCTAGAAGTATCCTAATCACACTTGACTTAAAGTCCCCTAGGTTGTAGCTATCTGGAAACTCAGATTCCGGCAGCGAATCCCACTCCTTTGCTGTACGCACAATGAATGTGTTCCCAAAACGTTTTATTTGTATAGGTGGGATATCCAATATGTGCCGGTGGCGCATCGCCGTAGTGGTCCGATAATGGAACAAGCTTGGCGAAATTAGGCTATGCGATTCCGACGCACACTCCCAGAAATGTAATGCTGTCTACACACCGAAGCCGGCACGAACCCGGCGGTTTAGTGCCGGCGGGTACACCTTTATAAGTTGTGAGCCGGACAATTTTCCCGGCGGCACGACAGTCGCGGCATGCAGTGTTCACAAAAAGCCAGCGAGCAACTGCAGAGCGGAAAGGAGCGTGCCGCGGGGTAGATCGCGCGGGCGCAAGCCGCCCCGGCAAGATCGTTAAGTTCAGGCCGCCAGCCTTGCCCGCCGGGTTCGTGCCGGCGGTGCTGGCGGCTTCGTTATGTCCATGTCCCGGCTAGAAACTCGGCGTTGATGCTCAAGACTTTGAAGCCTCGACTCGACGAGTGCTTCACTGCCAATGATCCTCTTGGCTCGCTTCTCTATACCTGTTGCTACATCTATCATGTAGGTATATACCTGTTGTTTGCGTTAGTAATCGTGTTTTAATTACCTACGCTTATTTATGTCGATACCTTGACATTAGCCCTGAACTGATACAAGGGCAAAAACAATAGCATAGTGAACTAGTGCACTATATTATGGTATTAATTTACTTCCTACAAATATTAACTAGCTTCTACCAGTGGATTCACTCGCGTGATAGTAGAATATTATCCCCAGGGAACATACTTCTTGAATAAAAGTATCCCATGTGCTATTCCGGAAGACGCGGCGTTGGAAGGCCTCCCACAAGGTAGACTGATGACCTCGCGTGAATCCGATGGACCGGTCATTATGATGACACTTGGGGAAGGCCTATGTCCAACAGTATTTTTTTTTTATGGTTGGAAAATCATCATTACCATCTTACTGACTAAAAACCCACCCCGGTTCTTCATACCGGGGCTCGAGCTGTCTTTCGAAACTAACCCTGGCCCCGGTAGGCTTCGACCCAGCTGGGCCCCTGCTGTTGCTAACAACCCCTTGAGGCGCGCGGGAACAGTGCTCGCCGTCGACGACTTGGGCTCGGTCCGGACAGTTACCGGACCGTCGGACAGCGAGTTACCCAATGCTCGCCGTCCGCAAGCCCGCGCCTACAGTGGCCGAAAATCGGGATCGGAATCCCGGCGGCGGCTATGTCCAACAGTAAACCTTTCGGCTGAAATGATGATGATGAAGATGTGCTATTCCAAGACATGGTATGGTCTACCCGTATACCAAGTGTCATCCAAATCCGTTCAGCCGTTCGAGTGTGAAGAAGTAACAAACATAAAAACCAGGGATGTTAGGGAGCTCCACAACCGTAACCGAAGCTATCGAATATCCGATATAAAATAATATCCGTAACCGTAACTGAATCCGAAATAAAAGTTTCGGATACTATCGGATAGGGGTGGAGCCTAATTGCGACACGTTATGACATGTTGTTTTGTTGATTGGACGGGCAGCGGCCGACACACGCGCGCATTGTTGGTTTTCTTCTGTTGTCGTCCTCGTCTTATCATATTCGTAACGTAACTAACTAACTTGTGTTGTGAGCAATTAAACATTCACGAATAGTTCAACAAATAAGTGAAACAAAAGTGTTGTGTTAGGTAGAAAACACTCAATATTTATCAGACTGATTTTTGTTCCTACCAAATAAAACCATTTTACTTATACTAAATTAATAAAAGAAACCTATACTAAAATAATAAATTAATAGTGGAAATGTAATGGATAATTTAATGCCTAATATGGACTAAGTGTCTGAAATAAAAAGATTTTTTTTTTTTTTTTTATTTATTAGCTATTTATAACGGATAATCCGAAATAATTTCATATCCGTATCCGGTATAATAATCATTTCTATATCCGTATCCAATCCGTATCCGAAATTTCATATCCATAACATCCTTGATACAAACACACACACTCTTAAACTTTCGCCTTTATTTTTGTGTGTGATGATGATAAAGACTGTCTATCAATCGATCAAGTTTCACGGGCTGAACTGATTTACATGGTATATGGTTAGACCGGTTAGACCATGACTTGGAATAGGAGTACGATGTAGAATGCTTTTTATCCCAGTACCACAGTGATCATTTCTGCCGGACCACTTAAAAAATTTTTCGCTTGAATCCTGCGGCGCGGCGCCAAACCAAACCCTTGGAAATTTTCGTTTCGAATGCAAGCAAAAATGAACATAGCGATGATCAGGCGGAAATGTCTGTGTGTGGATTTTTTTATCGCCTTTTACGCGGTCAAAGTCGCTGGACATCATTCATCATCCCCTGTTCTTATCCTAATTTTCTTCTTCCTTGCTTCTTTATTCGCTATAATGCCACCATTACTTTCCAGCCATTTATCATCTTTCACACAATCCATCCATCATGTTTTTAGTCTTCCACTTTTTTATGTGCGAAAAGTTATCAAATGACGGGGGTCATTTCACACACTCTCCTCTCTCCTTTTTCGCTCTAGGGTGGAACTAAAACCCACCTGTGATCCTTTAGTTGCCCTTTGTGAGGGTTACAATAACTCGTTCGAACTATCCCGCAGCTTTGGGTCTTCCTCTACCACTTTAACTATCCTCATTCATAAAGAAGCTAGTGTATACTTCTATACATATAAATAAAATTGGAGTCTGTTTATAATATTGAAATAACCGCTTCTTACTTCATGCATATGAATATTCATATATATACGGTATATACACCAAAATATATTTTTTTACAATTTTTGTCTGTCTATCTGTCTGATTGTTCCGGCTAATCTCTGAAATGGCTGAACCAATTTTGACAGGACTTTTATTGGCAGGTAGCTAATGTAATAAGGAGTAACTTACTTTTATTTTATAAAAAATTAATTCAAAATCCTGTAGTCCACGCGAACGAAGTCGCGGGCACAGCTAGTAAGATATAAAAATACTCACAGCTATCATTCCCGTCAGTAGTGTCGGTAGGCTCCGCTCCTCGCAGCGCAAAAGACACGGCATCCTGACGATTTCTGAACGTCTTGAATCTCGCAGACTTGTACCTTCGGACCAGCTCCATAGCTTCGGACTTATTCTTGTATACGTGTAGTGCTTCTAGAAAACAAAATGGGAACAACATTGAAGTTGGTGAAAAAAATCTTCAAAGGACCAAGTTAATACACTATCGATCCTCGTTTGATCGATCTGACTTGCGGGGTTACCATGACGTTCAAAGTAAGATTGTTTCATTCTTATTCCAGGGTGGGTAAAAGACAGAGCTATACAGGTTGTCTAGCGCCATCTCTTACCCACACTGAAATAAGATTAAAACAATCTCACTTTAAACGTCATGGTCTAGGAACAAGACAATGTCGAAACTTTTAAAAAACATAACCCTTCTTGCAGTCGGGTAAAAAAGCCTCTGAATTTGTTTCGGTGTTTCTTCTCAGAGAAGTCAGATATGAAACTCTGACCTCATGATCTACTTATTTTTATGTACGAAACTAGCTACTGTCAGCGGCTTCGTCCACCAGAGCCAGTTTGTGACAGACTACTGACAGATCTATCTCATAGTTTAGCCTCATTGATGGAGAAACAAAGTTGGTGGACTCTAGAATTCGGCGACATATAAGGTATCAAACGAATGAACAAAAGTTAATCATCTAGATTTCTTTTCTTCCTGTCTCTTCTATAATCGATAAAAAAAATGACGTGCCAAAATTTAAAACCTCACATAGCTACTCTGGGGAGCAAAATGTACCCCAACACCATGCGCACCCGCTGTCAAATTATCCAACAAGATGTCACAAGTACAGTAGGCACAACGGATGTTGAGCGGTTGCGCAAAGTCAAATATTCGGTCTCTTTAGTGGTGCGAAGTGAGACGCGGGGTCGAGGAGTGTCAGTGATTGGCTCGCCGCGCTATCGCGTCATAGACGTCACTCCTCATTCGTTCCCTGCGTTGCTGCATGTATCTAACTACGACGACGATTGGCTCGCCAATGTATGGAATGCGCAAAGCGATCCCCACTCTGACGCCGAGCGCTCAAGATCCGTTGTGCCTACTGTATGGTTCCGAAACGTGGTCGCTTACAATATGTCTCATCAGATGATTTAAAGTCACCCAAATGGCAATGGAAAGGGATATGCTCGAGTTTTCCCTGCATGATCGTATCAGAAATGCACACTTTGTTTGCAACAAACGTTTTGACGTTGAAACTGGAAGCCGACATCAAGACAGTTGGGAAAGGCTAGGGAGATGATAATTGAAACCTACACTAATATTATAAAGAGGGATTTTTGTTATTTTTGTGTGTATATTTGTAATGAATAAACTCAAAAACTACTGTGTCGATTTCAAATATTCTTTCACCATTGGAAAGCTACAGTCACTCTGAGTAACATGGGCTATATTTATTTCCCGTGCGAAACCAGGACGGGCCGCTAGTTCTAAATAAATAAAAAACTGGACAAGTGCGAGTCGGACTCGCGCACTGAGGGTTCCGTGCAAACTACAATTCCCGAATGGAGTCTCGAAGATTTTACCGAATTGCAAAAAAATATGTTTTTTTGTGACGTACATAAGTAACAACAAATTTTCTGTTTTCCGATTTTTTCCTATACCTATACTATAAGACCTTGCTTTGTGCCAAATTTCAGACTTCTGGGTCTACGGGAAGTACCCTATGAGTTTCGATCTTTGAGAGTATCAAAATATACGTTTTTTGCAACATAAACCGCCGTATCTTTTTTATTCGTTAACTTAGGAGTTTGATTTTTTCACAGCTTGAAGGGACAGACCTGAGTATATGGTTTTAATTTCAACTCGATACTTCCACGCGTTCTCGAGATAAAGGGTCTTGACAGACAGACAGACAGACAGACGGACGGACAACAAAGTGATCCCATAAGGGTTCCGTTTTATCCTTTTGAGGTACGGAACCCTAAAAAACAAGCTGCATTTATAATATAAATGTTAATGTTAACTTTTCACACATTATTTATTTTATTTAGCACCGCGTCCTCGCGACCTACACATGGCGTCCGACTAGCCATAAAAGGCAACGTGGATTATGATTCATAAGGATAACCAGACTAACGTTAACAACTTCAACGTGATCAGAAGTCGATAAGCTAACTGTGAATAGGACACTATTAATTCAGAATATTTTTATTTCACATAGACCTACATGAGAGCAGTGGCGGCCGAGTGGTAACGGCCCCGACTTACGTACGAGTTGTAGATCGCGGGTTCAAACCCAGTCAGCCGCATTGGTTTGTGTAATTTATTCACCACTGCTCTCAAAACGGTGAAGGAAAACATCGTGAGGAAATCGACATGTCCTAGAACCTAAAATTCGAAGACATATGACATTCTATCCCGCACTGTACGCTCGTGGTGGATTACGGCCCATTCCCTCTCCTAGAAAGGAGGCCTGAGTCCCAGCAGTGGGAACATTAAAAGGCTGATTATAGACTTTACATGGGCTTTCATCATGGGCACATTTAAAACGTCAGAAGCGATTGCTCGTTTCCAATTGGTCGTTTTCTATGGATAAGAATTGGCAAGAAACTTCATGGTCATTCTTCTTAAGCTATCTCTGTGGCTAGTAGCACAAAATTGGTGCTCTGAGACAGTTTTATGGGATTGCGGTAGACCACGAAGATGGCGGAATGTCCTAGATCGATTTCACCAGAACTGGAAGGAAGAAGTGGGGGCCCACGAAAGGTGGAATGAGTGGAGAGTTTGTCCAGGAGTGGGGCAGAATAGGATAAGTAATAAAAAGAAGCCATCTTTGAGGAGACATAAATGCTAAAATCAAAACTATTTTTCTAAATATTTAGCTAGTGAAAAGGATACTTCTAAGTAAGTGTTTTCCATCGTCAACCAAATCATTGCTTACCATCAAGTGAGTTAGCGGAGAAATGCGCAATAAATATAAATATTATTGCGAAAATAACTGTCTGTTTCATTACCTTTTTATGCCTGAATGGTTGAACATATTTATATAAAAATTAGCTCAAGGGTGCACCATGCATGACCCACATAGTTATATGTTAGTGTACCTATGATAGTTAGTATCCCCAAAGTATGTTACCTTGGTACAGTCTAAAACTTTTTACGCAAGTAAAGCTACGCTAGTAAATGAGAATAGTATATAACAAAAATAATTTATTTCTCTATAATATTGTACTTTGAGAAATGAATTGAAGGCGACTTAATACAAATATTTACTTATGAAATAAAAATGTGCAACTGCGCCTGAGCTAGGCTGAGACTATATTTCAGGACGCACTTCTCTTCCCAGAATAGAAGTTATCAATATAACAGCATTTGTGTGGTACGTTTATATAATTTAACACTTAACAAAATACTATGCGTTCCAAATGACAATAGGATCAATTGTTTGTTGTGACGTCACGATTTGTTGTCAAATCATAGAAATTTTGTCAAAATTGAGGAACTCAGAGATGAGTAAAATTGAAGAACTGGATTTTGACTAAATTTTTTTCGTTCACAATTCGTAAATAAATTAAATTTTTCGTAAAAAAGTTAACGTTTAAAAATTTCTTTCCTCGATTTGACAGTAAATCGTGACGTCACAACATGCTGTCGATCCTATTCTCATTTGGAACGCATTATGTTAATTTGTAAATAATTGATATTGTGTGTTGTGTGCTGTGCTTCGTGGGTTTGTGGTGTAATATGTAAAAGTGTTGAAACTATCTCAATTTTTATCAGTGATAATCCAATTCAATAACAAAGTGAAATCAATTTATATTGCTGCAGAGCTCATAAATATTGTGTCTATATTATTATTCACGTAACTAGATAGCCTAGTAGTATCAATAACAGTAGACAAGAAAATAAATAATAAGAGATAATAAGTCAAGAGATTTTTATTACTTTATGGTCTAATCTTGGCCATTTACTTTCATAAACAAGTCAATGCATTAGGCAATTAGACAGATAAGATAGGAGATATTTAAACACAAGCCCTGTTAATTAATTTCAAATAATGTTATGATAATTTTTTTCATAGGGTTTTAGAGACCCATTGGATACTATAATTATAATGTTAGCGCAAATACCTAATGTTCACAACATAACCTTGCTTGCATAGCTTTGACTGGCCTGTTGGTATAGTGGCTAGTGGCCGTGACTACTATACAGGAGGTCAATTCCCACCCAGGACAAATGTTTATGTGATGAGTATGATCATTTGTTGTCTGGGTGTAATTTATCTATATATGTATACATATATTTAGAAATATATAAGTATGTTTATCAGTTATCAAGTACTCATAACACAAGCTCTGCTTAGCTTGTTATTTCACAACTATCACACAACGCCGTCTGAAATAGACGGCGTTGTGTATTATATTATACAAGGTGTCTCTGACATCGACACACAAACAAATACCCTGGATCCAGTACATGATTCTGGACTAGAGATGTGCCGTTGCCGGCAATATTGCCGTGAAGTAGGACTATTGGTGGCAATATTGCCGTGAAGTAGGAACATTGGTACCAATATTGCCCCCAGTGGTGGAATTTTTCGTCGGCTTTTTCCTAAATTTAAAAAAAAATCTGCAGTTTCTAATTTTAAAATGTGTAAAATCGTTCTAACCAACCCCAATGACATTTTTAGTAAAACAAAAAGAAATATTAAAACTTAATTAATAAAAAATCATCAGGATAGATAAAATCGTTATTCTAATTAAGTCCGATGACATTTTTAATTTTAAAAGTAATTCATTCATTTTTTTCACTAAAAATGAATGAATTACGATTTTATACAATTTAAATTAAAAAACATAAAAAAATAATAGAAAAAAAACCGACAAAAATTTCCACCTCTTAAGTTTAACATTGTCTAGAAAAAAAGAAAAATTATTTCAGTAAAAGCCACAGAATCTCTATTAAAATGGGCCGAAAACATATTTCTATGTTTTTGAGAAAGGTCACATGCATTGTATTCACAACTGGCATGTGTGAAACAGGGTGCCTAGTGCGAGTTGGTTTTACTTTAGCGTGATCGACACGTCAATGACGTTCGGCGCTCTGATTAAAAAACCACACAATCTTTCTGGCCTGCCAAACACACAATCTTCACCACATCCATAGGCTACACGCTTATGCAGGCCGGTGTGTAGAGGCATTGTTTGGTAGACCCATTAACCAATCAGAGAGCCTTCTTCTTCCTGCGCTTATCCCATATTACTTGGGGTCGGCGTAACACGTTTTTTTCTTCCATTCTGTCCTGTCACCCGTCATACTATCACTAACTCCCTTTTCTTTCATATCACTTCTCACACAATCCATCCATCTTTTTTTCGGCCTGCCTCTCCCTCTCCATCCATCTACATGTATACTCAGAACTCTTTTAGTAATATGCGCTTCATCCCTCCTCTTCACATGACCATACCAAGACAACCGATTACCTTTCAACTTTTCAGTCACTGGTGCCACTTTCAAACTTCCTCTAACATACTCATTTCTCACTTATCCATTCTCGTCACACCACACATCCATCTCAACAATCTCATCTCCGATACATGCAATCTTTTTTCATCCTTCTTTTTCACAGCCCAACATTCTAACATTCTAATCAACATTCTAACCAATCAGAGAGCCAAATACATTGACTGTTACGAACACATTAATGTAAAAACAACTTGCACTTAAAGGTAGAACTGCATTGGGCTCACGTGGGCCACGTACGCCGATCTGGAAGCGTCGGTCTCTATACATTTTATATGGCAACTAGATTCGCAGAGCTACATTAGATCCAGTCCACGCAACGCCACACACCAACAAATCAGGTGTGGTTCACGTGTGTGTCGGTCTAGTGTAGTTCTCGCTTTATATTCAGTTTATTAGTGTAAACTAAAGAAACAAAGCAAGTAAGTATACAAATAATACAATAATACTTACTTGCTTTGCAGGTGGCATTTTATAAAGAATTTGTGCATAATGAAAAACACTTGGCCTCACTATAACCCAGGTAAATAGATAAGTATATAATAATTTGCAAAGATAATAACACAAAAGTAGGAAGTTGACAACAACTCTGCTGCCCCACATTGAGTTATCTTACTGATAGTGATGTTGATAAGACTGATAAGAGTGAGGTATAAACAATACAAAGTTTAGACAATGAATTAGGTATTAATTAGATCAGTTTTTGTTTACGGGAGGTTTACAGAATGCTAACAACTGGAGATCTATAAGATTATAGAGAAGACCAAGGAATTAATATTTAAATACCCTCCTATTATTTAATAGGAAATGCTTTATAATATTACATTTGTGAGTGCTGTAGACGATAAACCAAAAAAAACCTAGTATGTTATAAACCGTGAAAGGTTATATGTATGGATTTTTTTAGTCATACTTTTTATCTTTTTATCCTGGGAATATTTTCCTTTGGGATTATTTTTTATTATCATGCAGGCAAAGCTACTGGCAGTAGCTAGTTATTTTGTGAAATGCAAAATCAAAACACACAAACACTTCAAGTCATTGATAAGACATAGTTATACTAAATTTTAAGAGGACTCTGGTTATTATCATTCTCTCAAGAACATAATATACTAAACTATGAAAATATTGCTTATTTAATTCTTTGAATGCCGTAATTAGAGACACAATAGGAAGACAATTGCTTATGTCAAACTGTGTAACTTAAGACATTCAAAAGGTTAAAAAGCAGTTTTTATAATATAACTGTTATAAAAATCTTGAAAAGTTGGCTTTGAATGTGAGGACATTTGCTCAAAGCTAGGATTGTAGAGCAATTATTAGGTTAACAGGGCTGCATTCAAATTTGAGTTTAGAGTTAACTCTAATGACGTCATTGGGTAATTACTCTACCCTGGCATTTTTTAACGCAAACAGAGTTGAACCTGTCAATGTCAAGCATATTGCTGCTTACTCCAACCTTGCTCAAAGTTAGGGTTAGTTGGGTTAACTCTAAGGTAGCTCTACTCGACTCTGGTTATTTTTGAACGCACTACAGGTAGATAATGCCTTCTTCCATTAAGTCCAACTATTTACCACTACTGTTAAGTACATACAATTTAAATAGTAAAAGTCACTTTAGTATGTATGCCTTGTATATTGATTCAGCAAGTATCAGAAATGCACAAAGGCTTTGTCTTTTATCTTTGATGTTGTGTTTAAGTTATTATTTTGTTCAAAAAAAAAACATAATCAAACTGCATCTTCAATAAAACTGGGCACATTTGAAATCATACAGGAAAGATATTATAAGATTTATTTTTGCATTCAGAATTGTCTTGCTCTGTATTATACTGCTCTAAAGTTCTATAAAATAAACTATTCATGATAGAATCAAGAACAATCAAGAATAAGAGCATTTATTAAAAAAAAAACATTCACAGGCACTTTGGGATTGCACATTCTTAAGTGTATAGAGAGAAGAATGTGCATTTTGGCATAGCTAAGGCATTTTTGATTTTTTTTTTTACAAAAATATCCTTATTCTAACAAAATTGTGAATTAATATTGTTTTTTACCAATGTGTATGTTTTTTTTAAATTTGGGTCTAACTTTTCTTTGAAGCCACAGATAGCAAGTTTTATTTTCTATAGAAACAGACTCTCTAAGAAAATTGACTGAACAAAGCTTAGGACTAACACTTGTGCTCATTAAACAACATGGGTCATTATAAATTATTAAAATAGTATTATCAAGACTATAAATACCTTCATCTGGTCCTTTTTTAATTTCACTGGGTATGTAAACTCCATAATAGGTGACTGGTGGTTCCACAGAAATCGGGCTTTCGGGCGCATTGTTCTTCTTACTCAAAGTATCTAGTCGCAACAGCTTAAAAAGACCACCGATTGCACCATCTCTTTTCTCAGTCGGAGACAATGATATCTCTTCTTTCATACCCCCAATGTCTTTATTACACTCCGGAATAATCACAGCCTTCGACATTTCGTCTTCTGAAAATCGTAAACATTTTACTGTTTTGTTTGTGACGCAAAACGCAGCCAGCGAATAGTTTATTTTTACAACGATTCTATTATCTAAGGCGGCTCACCTTAACGACGAGGCTCGTCATAAAAACATACTCGTAACTTTACTATCAGATGATATTACGCTATTTCAGCGCATTGTGTTTTTTTAGAAAGTTTTGAATCACATCAAATAAATTCGGGCGTTTTTAAAACAGAAAATTGAAATGCGTTGAGAGAACGGTGGATGACGTTACGTTGTGACAGATTTCTTTCACTAGTGATGGCCTTTGTTTTGATTTCGATTTTCCTTGCTAATATAAATGAACTTCTCTAAATTGAAACACTATTATTTTTCGTGTTAACAAAATCATGAAGATAATATTAAAAGAAATCGTTTTATAATAATGTTCTTTTTTTTTAATTGTATCGAGAAATTGTGTATCAACTCTACAAAACACAGACTAAATAAAACCGGAACAAATAGTTGAATATTTTGATATTCTCAACTATCTTACCGATCAACACCGGTTTTTGCTTTTTTTTTGGCTTGGACACTAAGTTCTTTATGCCATGTCTTTCAAAGTTAGATAATTTATTCGCATGGAGGTTGCTTGTGAATTTGTTTTTTTATTAATAAATGGGACTACACATTCTGTGTGTGTGTGTGTTCTTCTCAGTCAGAATCATAAATGGTTTCAGTTTAATTACCTTCACATAGTCCATCAAAAGAAAATAACTGTCTATAATAATCACATCCATAAGTAATCTGTGGTCCATACCTTCTACAACTACAAATTTTGTACCAGATAAATGCATAATATCAGATAAAAAGGGATTGAGACAACTTATCATGTAGTAATAAAAAACACAGTTAAAATAAAATAAAATATTTATTCAACAGCCTTTTGTTTATTCTTCTTCTTTTTCTTTTTTTTGCTAGGAGTGTTAGTTGCTAGTGGAATAGAATCCAAAGACTTTTGAATGGCCATTGCATACAGATTAGAGTTGATTGCTTTCAAACGACTGAGCTCAGCCTGTAATCCTTCTTCTTTTAATTTAAATTCGTTCTCCGATTCCTTTGAAGTTAAGTTGTCTTCAAATTCTTCACGGAGCTCAGGCCAGAAACTAATCTTACTTTTCATAAAAACTTCCATTTCTGTGAATTCTTCAGAATCTTTTTCTAAAGTCCTCTCTAAACTGTGCAGAATGATGCTGGGTGAGAATTCTTGTTTGTAAATAGCTGGGTAATTCACAGTAAAGAAAGCATTTGTTATAGGACCTTTGTGTCTTATTATCCTTACTGGCTGTTTACTGGGTATATGCCAGAGTATCACTTGCTCATCATTTGATCCAGACAGGAGGGTTTCACCATCCAGGGACACGGATAAGCAGGTCACAACTTTTGTGTGTGAAGAAAACGTAGGACAGTTCACCTCCGTGTTAACTAACACATTTCTATTCCTTGGAGGATTGGTAAGGCTAAATTGATGGATCTTTCCTTCAGTTGTTCCGACAAATATATTCAGCTCTAAGACATCCATGGTGATAGCGGAAAGAGGAACATCAAATACAAAATTTAAAAGCAGTTCTCCAGATGGTAAATCATAGATTTTGCAAGTCCTGTCACTGGATACGGTACACAAGCGTCCATGCATGCCTGTCTTACTAATGCACAAATCAGTAACAGGTAACGTGTGATTGGAGAATATATACACTGGATCATGCTGGCCTGCGGAGGTTTGTGACACTAGGTCAACTTCAGGGTGAGCTGAAACGGTGGTTAGTGACCAAACCATGACAATACCATCCTCAGATGCTGATACGAAATAGCGTCCATCTGGTGTAAATTTTAATATAACCACCTTCTGATAGTGTTTACTTAATATTGTTAGGAGATTCCCAGAAGCAGTTTGCCATACATATATCTTTTCTTCGATGCCTGCTACTATGAAGGATCCATCACGTGAAACAGCGAAGGCTGTTGCCTTACCGGGTAAAATAAACCGCATGCCTTGGACCGTTTGATAGGAATTCACAGGCCATACGTGTAATACTGGCTTGGTCTTTTCCACAGCTGCTAGATAATCGTTTCCGACGAAAGTAAGTGTTCTATTTTCCGCAGTTCCACCGCCTTTGTAAGTCATCAAGCAGGTGCCGGTATGTGGGTCCCACACAGCATTGGTCCATAGTGTGTTATTGGAATCACTTGTAACCAAAACCTCTAACAATGTAGCCATTTTATTTACGGTAAATCTCTTATATTACTTGGTTTTTTCCTTTTGGGGTTAATTAAAATGTTTATCGTGTTGAAAATCACATGTGGGAAATCGATAAAACAGATGTTGAGTTTGACGTTGACATAACCACAGAGTACATTTTTTCATTGAGATCATTTTTTTATATAGGACATAACTGGTGGGTGACAATGACAACTGATCCTTAGTTCCGAATTACGTTAAAAGCGATTTTATCGCGAATCCGACCAAATTTAATAGTCAAAAAATCTGTGGATTGAGAGTACTATTTGTGACGTTGCGCGTTAGTCGGGTTCGCGATATAATCGCTTTTGACGCAATTCGCAACACGGGGTGAATAGTGCTGCCGATTCCTAAACTCCCAAGTCGCTAGACTTAATAATAATAAAAAAAGACCACATTTTTTTATATTATAGAAAAATGTGGTCTTTTTCAGGTAATCTAAAGAAAAAAAAATGTTATTATAAAAACACATACTGCAACATCTGCAAAAAAATATTGGTAATTTATCAATAACAATACATTAGTAGGCTATAGTCAGTCTAAAAAGTCAAACGACTTAGGAATTATATTTAATCATTTAAAAAATACTGTAAGTATATTTTAAATGATTGAATATTAAATGATTAAATATTCGATACTTTTTTTATGGTTCTTCTATTAGTAAACTGTGATCAAGATCTCTTAATCAACTTTGATTATTGAACCAATGTTGACTACATCAGGGGGCTTACCACGACCTGTTATAGCAGGGCTGAAGTTGAACTGCCCAGCATTTTTGTACTATGACTTCGTTATAGCAGGCCTGTAACTGGCCTGCTAAGTGACGTTTACGAAATCCGCTCAAGATTCGTTCACCTTTTTTTTTGTATAGACTTTTTGTACTTTGGCGTGCTATTTGACGTGTATTTGACTGCAGATGACTGTATTTTGAGCGTTTGTAACGTCAAATTAAGCGATCTTCTAACGCATCTGTTAACCTTTGAACAAAAGTCGTTCAACTTTAGAACTGTCATGGTACGATTTTTAGCGATTCAGAAGCAGGCCTGCTTTTGAAAGGAATTTGACTCACTGGGAATTGAACGTTTCCATATGAGGTCATGGTAAGGCCCCTGATTTCATTTTGCTATAATAACTGCCCAAGTCGTTTGACTTTGTAGACAGACTATATAGCGTTATTCTATAATTCAATGTACTGTTACTCTAGAGTCAGTGGTGGTGGTCCGATCTGAAGTGGATTGGCAGGCAGGTGACTCCTTCTGCAGTAATGCTAGCAAGGGAGACAGCTGCACGCGCGAGGGAACGCCCTCAGTCCCAGCCCCAGGGATCCCGATTCCCGGCCACCGTAGACGCGGCCTTGCCGCGTCCGTCCGGTCGTCCGGTAACTGTCCGGACCGGGCCCAAGTCGTCAACGGCGCGCACTGTTCCCGCGCGCCTCAAGGAGTTGTCAGCAACAGCAGGGACCCAGCTGGGTCGAAGCCTACTGGGGCCAGGGTTAGTTTCGAAAGACAGCTCGAGCCCCGGTATGAAGGCTAGAAGGAATGGGGTGGGTCTTTTAGTCAGTAAGAGTCTGACACTATCTCCTGCTCCGCCCAAGAGCGGGGGTTGTCATTGGATAATTTTTTCCCATCATAAAAAAAAAAGCCCGGGATCCAAATCTCGATTTCCAGTCATCATAGGCGCGGTCTTGATCGTCCAGTAACTATCTAGAACAAGCCCAAGTAGTCGACGGCGCGTAGTAGTCCACGCGCACTTCAAGGAGATGTCAGCAAACTCATTCAGGTGAACTTTTGGTAGATATTGATGTTCAGCATCCTCCACTTGTAGCTAACGACCTTCACCGGTCTGTATAATAGATGAAACGTATTTTATGACAAATCTAGTATATTAAATAATATAACGCGGGTGGGTTGCCTAAGAAATTCCTGACTAAACTATTATTAATTAAAAATTGACTTTTAAAAAAAAAATGGACAACCGTTATTCATGCCAGATTTTTTTACAGACCACCCTATGTCATCGTATTCGTAATGAAACAGCGTTTATTTTGATATACAATTTGTTGTATATCAGAATAAATACACCTGTTTATACATACCTGTTTATAACTGGCAACCCATTGTTATGCCAGAAAACAAATAGGCAACCCAACGTTTTTATGTTCGAAAGGCTTCATACTTTCGGACACTTTCGGTTAGTATTATTCGCCAAACACACCGGTGCATTTTTCCAAAAAAAAAAAAAGTTAGGCAGGAATTTCTTAGGGGTTCCCCAACTTATCATGCACAATTATGCCTACCCTAGGCAACACTAGGCAACACAACTCCATCACCGTCATGCTTGCTCTTGCCTACTATTAGCGTAATATGCAAAAATAATAGTTATTGGAGAATATTTAATTATTTTGTAAAAGTATTTAATTTTAGAACTTATTTAGTAATTTTTATCATAATGTTAAATTATATTACTCTGATCGGCTTTGTTGCGATTACTTCAGATTACGTATCCGATTGTAATGCCAGGCTGAATCAAAAACCGTAACAAACTTCTAACCAATAGCTTAACAATACCGAACCGTGCTTTATTTTGATTGGATAACACTGTTGAACCTAGACTGACAAGTAACTCGTTCATGAAGTTTCATTTAAGTAAAGTGTGTGTTTAGTGAAAATTCCTTAGAAATACAAGCCGCAACATGTTTAAGAAGTAAGTAGAAGTATTGTTTATAATAAGTTTTGTATAAAATGAAATGAGTAACATCTTAAACTTTTCTTCGTTTCGTTTAAGAGGTTAGAAAGATTTTCATTCATTCAGACATTCAGTAATGTCAAAATAGCTAATTATTGACGTATTGTGTAGCCGACCAATCAGGACTCAGAATTTGTAACTGTAGTGTTGTTCGCTATAAGTTGAATCTATTTGTTTTTACGGTTATCGATTTAAATCGATAACACATATGCGGGTCGAGTACTTTTATGAATTTCTTACATGGTAAAATAAAACTGCATAGGAAACTAATACGATATGATATCTAATGGAAGTCAGACGTGACAATGAGTTATTCATTATTGTGTTTGCAGTTTCTTTAAAATCTGAAACATGATTATTATGTCGTTTGCAACAAAAAAAAACTTTTTTACAAATTAAAGCTAGCTTCATAAGAATGTAATATGAAGTAAAGGTACTACGCTAGAGAAGCAAAGCACGAGCCGAGCTCGAATTTGTGTTGTGTCGCTCGTCTTCGAGTCTTTTAGAGTTGGTCCACTTTACACGAATTTGAGCTCTGCTCGTACTCGGTTCTTCTATCGTGGACCAACCTTAACGATTGGAATAGCGGCTTTTCTTTTAGGAACTTAAAAGGTCTCGCTTTTCTTGCTCGTTTCATTGAGTTTATTCTCAGACTTCTATAACCCAGCAACATCATATTCCTTAGCAAGACTAGACAAAGCGTTCAGCCCTTTTCTTCGCGTTGCCTCTGTAACAAAAATTGCGTTAGATGAAACAACAAGCTTTTAAACCATGTTTACGTTGACAATAGGCAGATCGGGACGGGCCCTCTTAACGTGTTTTCTAAGGCTCAAGATATCGATATATTAATATGGTCACCTATCCACCCATGGACTGAACTCGGCAGGCGTTGCTTAACCTTTAAGCTCAACACTTGCGGCTGTTATTTTAAAGCAACGAGCTCTTCGTTACATTACAACTATAGAATAGACTTTATTGTACACCAAATTGCATCACTGCTTACTATCAGGTGGGATCGCAGTCAAGCACTAGTTAATATCAATAATAAAAAAAAACTAGTAACAATTTCACTGAAACTTAAATCTATGGGTACAATGGCGGTCTTATCGCTGACAGCGATATCTACTAGTCAATCTTGGGATGGACTACAAGAAAAAAAAAAACAGGGTAGTCTGCGGTGTACTGCAAGTAATATTAATCAACAAAATTAATTAAGGAAAAAAAATTAATATAAACTTGTTTATAAACTCAGCTCGACTATTTTTTAAGCAAAATATAACTCGATTAAAAAATGTCACCTATGTAATTTTACGGTTTTCACCTTTTTTTGGGCAGCACTAAAGAACTAGTGACGTTTGCAATGAAAGAGCGGAACATTTGGAAGCCTCCTATGTTAAACAGAGATGGATAGATTTCATTTCGTGAAAAATGGTTGAATGACTCGGTCGGTATGATCGTTCAGTTCAGTTTTCAATTCTGTGCAGTGTGCAGCTGATTGTCTTGTGCGTTGGTGAAATTTCGACGATTTTTATAACGCTTGATGAAATTTATGTGATCATAGTCGAACAGTTGTATTTTGATCAACAAATAAAGCTGGGAACGTTTCGAAGCAAAGGGTGCGAAAGCATCTTATGCATCGTACGTATTTTCCGTGACGTAACTGGATTTCTAACGAATAACTGTCCGTGTGCGACTAACAAAGGTCGTGGCGACTAATGGTTGCCGTTTTTATGTGTTCGAGTGAATTTTGACGGCGCGATGTGGGAATCTGATTCTGATACGGGGTCCCGCAGCGTGTCTTCGGACGGGCTGCGGAGACGACAAGGATGGGATCCCGAAGGGGAGAGTTTGGCATCCCAGATGGATGAGCTCGACGAAGTGCTCGCAGAGGAAGAAGATGGATGTCCTTTGCCGTCTACGCCGGAGGATCAGCATCTCCTCGACGCTGAGATGGCGGAAGTGTTGAAAGCGGGCGTGCTCTCTGATGAAATCGACCTAGGTGCCCTGGCTCACAATGCGGCCGAGCAAGCTGAGGAATTCGTGCGCAAAGTGTGGGAGGCATCCTGGAACGTGTGCCACTTCCGCCACTTGCCGCGCTGGCTGCAAGACAACGACTACCTCCACAAAGGACACAGGCCTCCACTACCCTCTTTCAGCGCATGTTTTGCGTCCATATTCCGTATTCACACGGAGACAGGCAACATCTGGACTCACCTGCTGGGCTGCGTGGCCTTCATCGGCGTCGCGATCTACTTCCTGTCGCGCCCCTCGATCGAGATACAGATGCAGGAGAAAATGATATTTGGAGTGTTTTTCATTGGTGCCATCGTGTGCCTTGGCTTCTCGTTCGCATACCACACCCTCTACTGCCATTCGGAGATGGTCGGGAAATTGTTTTCTAAGTTGGACTACTGTGGAATTGCCCTGCTCATTATGGGCTCATTTGTTCCATGGTTGTATTATAGTTTCTACTGCCATTACAGACCGAAAATTATTTACTTATCTGTAGTGGTTGTTTTAGGAATATTGTCAATAATAGTGTCACTCTGGGATAGGTTCTCAGAGCCTCGCTTGCGGCCTCTCCGGGCGGGAGTGTTCATGGGTTTTGGTCTGTCAGGCATTGTGCCTGCCATCCACTATGGCATCACCGAAGGCTGGTTCAGTCAAGTGAGTAAAGCATCACTGGGCTGGCTAGTTCTGATGGGCCTGTTGTATATATTAGGAGCTATGTTCTATGCCCTGAGAGTACCAGAGCGCTGGTTCCCAGGGAAGTGTGACATCTGGTTCCAGTCCCACCAAATATTCCATGTACTTGTGATTGTAGCTGCTTTTGTGCACTACCATGGTATTAGTGAACTGGCATCATACCGTGTGACCGTAGGGGAATGCTCTATGCCTCCATCATCAATCGCATTCTAGCCCCTCCCTTTACCAAATGTGATAGTAGACCATAGATAAATTTAAGTAGAAATACAAACATTCGATAGCTTCACTGTATATTTTTTAAAACATATAAACTACGAATTTTTGTAAATTTTATAACAACAGGAAATATTATGCTGAAAACAACTCAGGTAATGGTATTGTTCATAATAAGAGAGGCTGAAAAAAAATGGGGTCACATTGTGGGTAAAATGAATGGGATTACTAAATAATAAACATAATATGTCATAGTTATTTGTTTATTTATTTTTAAAAATTAGGATTAGAGCATTAGAAGTTATTGTTTTAGTACTGTCTAGTTATGCTATCTGCACCAGGGACTGCACATTTAAAAAAAAAATCACTTTCAAGCAAGTTCTTTTTTTAAAACAATTTTTTTTTTTAATCTAGCTGTGTCAAAATGTTATTGTGTACTTAAAGTTATGTTTACTTACTGTTCTGTGTTTTGCACTAAATTTATAGACCAGTGTTAAGTAGCATAGACATAGTTTGGACCACATATATACCCTTCGCTGTTCTTCCATAATGTACATAACATTACCTAATACTTTATCTTAATTGTACCATATTTTATCAAAAACATAAAGAAAACATAGAGATTAATCTGGGCTGTAAATGATAGAAGCTAGATCATTGAAACAAACCTAACAATAAGCAATAATGTGAGTAATTGTATTGTCCAATTTAAAGTATCTGATATTCCTCAGACTGCTATATCTTTGACCATTATTCTTTATGTAAATGGTTCCTATATGTCTCCATTTTCATTATTGTCAATTTCAGATCAGTCAATAAATACCAATGTGTGTCGTGTAGAATCTCGCTTTAGTCTTCATTAACATTTATTTCATTACATGCATTTTCTCCTTTTTGAAATGGTTTTAATACTTTATAAACAATAATAAGTGTATGACATCTTCAATATCGTAACTGGTCCACAACAAATAAGCACAAATGAGTACATCATAACAATTTAAAAGATTTAAATTGTAATTAGCTGTAATTAACAATTCTAAATATTAAAAAAGAAAATGGTGTACTTGTTAAGTGTATTGGTTCTTTGTAAGTTTTAAGTAATTGCAGTCTAACATTCCATCATAGTTTCAAAATAATATTAAAATAATTTATTTTCTGATTGTTTTTATATTAAATGTTATTTTGGACATTTTCATTAAAAACATTAACATTCACCTGTGGTCTGCATTAGGTTTATAAAAAAAAATTCAAAGTATATTCTAAATTGTTATAAGTGTTCATAAGTGTAAAGATTTTATGAGACAGAAAATGTAATAAAAGAGTTTTGTGATGTATATTGCAAATTGAGGTCTATTGTCTTGAAAAGTACATTTATATTGATATGTTGGATGGAAAAAGCTTAAAAATAAAATTATGTAAGTAGAAATGTTGATATGATTATATAGAAAATCTCATAAAGATATCGTAAAGACAATGTCTTACATAATTATAAAATAAAATATAAGTACCTACTGATGTAATGCTGCTTTCTCTGAATAAAAAGATCCTATTTTGAACGAAAATTCCGAGATCCAGTATTTGGCATATCAGACGAATAAGTCGGAATTGGACTGAGGAAAAAGACAATATTTTCGCACTAAATACGTTATTTTGAAATTGAAAGTAGTGTCAATTTACCATCGCTCTTTCGGAGCTCGGAAATGACATTGCTATAATATCAGTATTTTTTTTTGCCGTGCAATCTATTTGTTTCTACAGGTAAATATTTTCTAATGTCTAAACAGACCAAGTTTTTCTGTTCATATAGTTTGTGTTATTGTCTTATTTTCTTTAGCATATTATATTTTGTTAAAAAGTATTTTTCTTCAATTGCAAAAATATGCTTTTACTTGTGACATTTGTTGATTACTTGTTTTTGGTGGGATTAAAAATTAAGCAATAAAATTAAACTACATTTTTTTTTATTTAACCAGATCAACTCCCTTATGTTAGTCTTGTATTATGAATTTATGAGTATGTAACAAAAACTTACATTACTTATGTAGGTAGGAAAAAGTAAGGAGGTAGGTAGTAGGTACTTTTTCTGAAACTTTTCTGGATGACGTCATGATAGGATTACTGTGGGTGGCGCGTACCTACTAACATAATAGATACATACCTACTTTTCTACTTCTACATGTTGAATACGCTTACGTCACAGCTAGGGCTGCCAACTTACCAACATTATTATGAATGGAAAAGGAAAGAGAAGAAATTGACGTAATGCGATGGGGTGACCTTTCTTTACCGACTTTTTCTAGGCTTCTGTATTTCATTAACTAAGTGGAGCACCTAGATAAAATATTGAATGTTCGTTGTCGAACGCCGGCCGGCCCAGCATCGCCAATAGCTTTCTAAAGTAAATAATTAGTACTAATTAGAAACCAAACAAAAAAAAATTCCTTAGTAGTTTTAGAGGAGGTCAACTTCGTAGGTAGATGGCACTTTCGACTGCAGGACTACTTACCTACCTATCTTGAAAGACAAAAAAACGGAGCAAAAGTACCTAGTACAGCTATTCTATGTACCTACCTTACTACAAACTATATACTTTACAAATAAATTAGTAGGTACTTACCTAAATAGCTTTGTGTAAGTTAAGTAGGTACCTACCTACTTGGGTAATTTATTTTCGCGATGGTTGATTTGCGGTAGTCTCGGATATGTGACAAGTTGACAACCCTGTAAATACAAAGCTTCATTGCGCGTCAACTCAGTAAATCTTTCCTGATGCCTTTTTACATTTTTACCTTGTCTTTAATGTGACCTTATTGCCTAGAACAATACCTACCTATGTATGACATTATTGTTCTAGGCTAGGCCAGCTGTCTGAAATTACCTAGTACCTACCATTTAGTAGATTTTTGTGGGGTTACATTTAATTTTGCGATTATTTAATAGGTATCTTAAGTGGGATTAGAATTGCTTTTGCTATTTAGTACCTTACCTAGGTAGTCGGAAATAACAGACATACCTATTGAAAAGGGAAGGAATTCAATAAAAAATAACCCTTCTTGCAGTCGGGTAAAAATATTACAAAACGTACAGAAATCTTCAAACTTATAAATAGACGCTACGGTGGAATTGACATCCGGGAAGTTTATTTAAAGATTTCAGAAAGTAAGTAGGTAGGGTAAATACGCCAAATGTCGGCCCCCTTAGCGATTTTCTGACTGCGGATCGCTCTAGCACCGTCAGTTTCCAACGAAAGTTAGCTTCTGATGCGGTTTTGGATAGTTTGATTAATCTATTTCATGTTTATAGGCATAAGATTGACATTTCTACTAAAAGAAAAAAGAAATAAGGTTTAGATGCGTCGAGAACAGAAAAACCCTAAAGTCAGCCATTCACGGCCCATGGTCGGTCGCGTTTTTCCCAAATGTCGGCCGGGTATAGGGTGTTTTAAATTAAGACAGTGACAAATATTATTAACATGATTTGAGCAGATTTTGGCAGAATTCTAATATAACACTAAGTATACATTTGTAATTGTATTTTTTTAATAGTAAAATATTTTATCTCAACAAAAAAATTCGTAACCGCATAATTTTCTTTGATTCCGTGAAGGCCTTAGATCTCCCTGCTTTGTCATTGTAGTACCTACCTAAAATCAAAAGCATTATGTGAAAACAAACTTATCTAAAGGCAAATTTTTGGTACAACAAAGATTCACGACCAACCATTTATATTTTTTAAGCTAATATGAAGGGTTTAATAGATAGCAAGTCCCAAACCATAAAGCTACCATAAATATGTCTTCAATACTGTCAACTTAAACATTTAAAATTAACTTCTTTACAATATTAATAAATTATGATAATAAATATTTCATTTTGAGAAAATAAGTTTAATCAATGAAAAAATATACTTAAAAGTATTTTTTCATCAGCCTGTATAGTGGCGCTCGAATTCGAGGCTGGTCGACATTAAGATCTTTAATATTTCTAATGTCGGCCCCTATTTCTTGTACCTTATTTCTCGAGATTCGATTGATATCACCCCGGCCGTTATTTGGCGATTAAGCGTAAAATAGATTTATTAACCCATAAGCTTTGCAAATGCTCTTGTTAAGCCAACGGTATTGGTACAATTGGAATTTATAAAACAGAGTGAATTTACTTTAAGTCGGCCACGGCCGAGAATCCGGTTTTAAGTCAAAACTGTTACCCTAATGGCGGCCTCCTATTTTGCTCTGAAAAATATACGCAAAACTTTGAAAAAACTATCTTAAAATATAGTAAAAATAACCCTTTAGTGATAATAAAGGTTAAAACAAAAATTAATAAATGTCTTATCGTTGTAATATCAATCCCCGAAATGTGAGTATTCACTTCAAATAAGCAACTTTACATGCGAATTTGACGCTTTAACGGCGCAATCGCTACTGACGCTCAGTATGAGAAGAGCAAGTGATGGAATCGGATAGTAACGGTTTGTACATATAGAGTATGAACTAAGGTTGCAATTCAAGAAGCAAAATTGACACTTAATAACCTTTTGAATGAATGCAAGCTAAAAATGTACAGACGGCCGAAGTTTGGAGGGTGGCCGACGTTTGGCGTATTTACCCTACCTAGATAAATTTTACAACTCATGGGAGGCGACATTAGCGACTTAGAATTATGTTTTCAATACTATTCTAAATGTGATTTATCTTGTTGCGCTCCTATTAGGTGGGTACAATTACCGGCACGGATCTTGAGCGCTGGTTTCAAGTTGCGCAGAAGTCAAACTCTGATATGAGATTCAAATAAGAATAGGATTGCCATAGCGTCATGTTGTGTCGTCATAGCCACGTTCAATTATTCTACTAATCTCAGCGTCAATGTGTGAAGTGTCTAAATAGTAGTAAATGGCAGACGGCGAATTGTTGCTTAGCGACAATAAAAATAACAAAGAAAACTTTTTTTTACAGCAGTGTAGGTACAATAGGCTAGTTGCCGTAAAAAATGTAATTAGTCCGTCTTTTAGATTATTCAAAAATAAAGGACACGTATTTTTTTATTTGTAAATTATACCAAAAATGACAAAGATATAGCCTTAAAGTTACGTGTAACGTCACGCCGTGCTACATTTTTTCGCACGGAGTGACGTCACACGTAATTTTAATGGGCTATATCTTTGTTATTTTTTGTTTAATCGAAAAAAGAAAAAATACGTGTCCAATATTTTTTTATACTTAATCTAAAATACGGATTAAATAAAATGTAATTATTTTGACCCTGAAAACTACCCTATTGCCCCTTTTTTTAGCTGGGACATCATCCAAATCAAAAAAAGGGAATAGAGTCAGACTTTTACTGACTAAAAACCCGCCCCAGTTCCTTCGTTGCCTTTCGTTCCGGGGCTGAGCTATCTTTCGAAACTGACCCTGGCCCCAGTAGGCTACGACCCAGCGGGCTCCTGCTGTTGCTGACAACTCCTTTGTCCGATGGTAGAAAATTGATGGCAGAATTAAGTCATGTAATTCCTGCACAGTTCCTTCTTTACCTTCGTTTCAGGACCCCGGGGGGTTCTCTTTCGCACAACCGCACAACCCGTTTCCCCAATATTGCCACTGTGCTCGACAGGGTCCGCTCTAGCTATTAAGCCGCTCCGAGCAAAGATAATTTTCGCCGCCCTTTACATACACAAAACCATTTATGTATGTCCTAAGTCTTAAATATTTCCACTATCCAACCTGAAGTAGGTTGGAAGGTGGCACATAAAATTCTCAACCTGCCAATTTGGGTGTGGATGGCTAATAGCTAGGTTGGAAACTTGGAAGATAGGAATAAGTAAATTTTGCCGCCCCTCATTTTTTGCCGCTCTGGGCAAATGCCCGGCTTGCCCGCTCGTAGACCGGGTCCTGGTGCTTGAAATCATAACCTAAAGATTTAGTTAATCTACTATTCGACCGACTGGGCGTTTACCATTTACCGTAATCATAGGGCGGTTTGCTATTTACCACGGATTTCGATATTTACCATACATTTCAAATTACCTACCTTTCTACACCTACATAAATCAATGTCACCATAATACCTGACCATTATATCCATAACCCAGTGCTTGCTTCTCACGGAAACAAACAGCTGATCCAATAACCTTGGCGCAACCTTTAGCTAATCAAGAACATTCCAGAGTCCTCGATTGAATCGATTTCAACAACCCTCACATTATATGCCATCAATCATGTAGCTCAAATAAAGTGGATGGTAATAAATATTGTGATCTTTTCGTAGGATCCCGTTCCAATTGCTGTTATTTTTCCTCCTAATAAATCTACACTAAAATAATAAAGAGGTATAGTTTGTTTTTATTTTTTGTTGTAGGAGGTAATCTCTGGAAGTACTGGTCCGATTGCTAAAATTTTTTTACCGATAGAAAGCTGCTTTATTCTTGAGTGACAAAGGCTATATTTTAAGTACGCGGGCGAAGCTGCGGGCAAAAGCTAGTATTTTATATGGCAGGGATGGCCAACCTAATGGTTCGCCATCCCTGCCATATAAAATAGAACGTGCCACTAAATAGGTATATGATTTTTTTTCATTTTGATACAACTGGAGAAAGTTTGTCATTGCGACCGAGCTGTAGGCGAGGGTATTATGGACCCGAGAGTTATACAATAGTCACAAATTTCCACGTGTATCAAACGACATTTTTCAACACACGAAGATATAATTAAACGGGGGTCGATAAATTTAATGAAATGTGGTAGGGGCGAACTCGCGCACTTTTCCGCTCTAGTGTGAAAAACAATAAATTTGTAGTTGATTGGTAGTTGAACTATGAGCATTGCCCCACCTTGTGGCACGCCTGCCCCGCCCACAAGGTCATTCTAACCTCTTTTATCTGTTCTGTGGTCAATATGGTCATGTGAAGAGGAGGGATGAAACGCATGTTGTTGAAAGAGTTATGAGTTTACATGTAGATGGATGGAGATGGAGAGAGAGGCCAAAGAAAAGATGGATGGATTGTGTGAGAAGTGATATGAAAGTAAAGGGGGTCAGTGATAGCGGGACGGGTGACAGGACAGAGGGAATGGAAAGAAAAAAAACGTGTTGCGCTTGCGCCGACCTCAAGTAACATGGGACAAGGGCAGGAAGATAATTTAATGACTAAAAGAGGAAGGATTTGATTTTTCGTTTGTTTGTTTGTAAATTATGTTACGATTTAACTCAAAAACGATAGGACCGATTTTCAAAATTCTTTCACCAGTAGAAAGCTATTTTATCGCTGAGTAACATAAGCCTATACGGGGTGTCTCTGACATCGACGCACAAACGAATTACATGAATCTGGATCCCCCAGTGGTGGAATTTTTCGTCGGATTTTTCCTATTATTATTTTTTTACGTTTTTAAAATCATTTTCTTATAAAAGCTTTTCCTAATTTTTAAAAAAAAAAATCTTTTTTAAGCTATTGCATAGCTTCTATCGCGGGCCTTGAGCGTGAAGACCGAATCCAGAAATTCCGTAACGAAAATAACCTAACACTCCCCACTCATTTGTTTTTTGAGCGTGGTGACCGATAAGAAAACAAATGAGTGAACAATCAATCAAAATTCAATTCAATGTGTGAAAGTGTAACTTCAATTAATATCAAAGAAAAAAAACAAAGGAAAAAAAAATACTGCATAAATAAAATAAATAAATAATTATGCATAAGTTGATAAAAATGCTATGCAATAGCTTTACCGCGGCAGTCCCCGAGTGCCACACGTCTTTTTTTTTAAATTTAAACTGTAAAATCGTTCTAACCAACCCCGACAATATATTTAGTAAAAAAAAAAAAAGACGGGTTGCACTCCGGGAGTGCCGGCAGAAGTGAAAACTTGATTATTAACGTTGAGCATGTTTGATATTTTGGAATGGTTAGGGAATAATTTTGCACCAATTGCTTTATCAGTATAAAAGTACTATCATTTATGTGGTAGAATACAATATTCATTTATTGCGCTATCGTACACAAACATGACAATTTATATTACATTAAAAATTTAACACTTTAAAACTATTACAATTATTTTACATTAAAAAGTTTATCTCTCCGAAAAACTACTGAGGTGTCAAGGGACACCCGGATGGAACGAAGTTCCGTTCTGGCTTGCTTTCTATAAGAGAGAGAAAGAGAGAAAGACAGAGAAACATGCGCACGCCGCACGGCTTACAATAGCTTACTATAGAAAAAGTGTCGTTACAACTTTTCGTGAGAATTTTTTCCGTCTAGCCAATACAATATAACTAAAAAATACTATCCTATTTTATGTACATTTTGACAGCACTATTTCAACATCTTCGAAACCATGAAAACGACACTCATGACGAAAAAGTTGATAATTTCTGACATCCACCATCTTAGATTTACATTTTGACAGCACTATCGGCTTTAACAACCTCGAAAACCATGAAAAAGACACCCATATCGAAAAAGTTGATAATTTATTGCAGCCACCATCTTAGATTTAAATTTTGACAGTACTATCGGTTTCAACACCCTCGAAAACCACGAAAACGACACCCATGAGGAAAAAGTTGATAATTTCTTGCAGCCGCCATCTTAGATTTACATTTTGACAATACTATCGGTTTCAACAGCCTTGAAAACCATGAAAACGACACCCATGACGAAAAATTTAATAATTTTTTGCAGCCGCCATCTTGGATTTATATTTTGACAGTACTATCGGTTTCAACACCCTCGAAAACCATGAAAACGGCACCCATGACGGAAAATTTGATAATTTCTTGCAGCCGCCATCTTGGATTTATATTTTGACAGTACTATCGGTTTCAACACCCTCGAAAACCATGAAAACGACACCCATGACGGAAAATTTGATAATTTCTTGCAGCCACCATCTTGGATTTATATTTTGACAGTACTATCGGTTTCAACACCCTCGAAAACCATGAAAACGACACCCATGATGAAAAAGTTGATAATTTCTTGCAGCCACCATCTTGGATTTATATTTTGACAGTACTATCGGTTTCAACACCCTCGAAAACCATGAAAACGACACCCATGACGGAAAAGTTAATAATTTCTTGCAGCCGCCATCTTGGATTTATATTTTGACAGTAATATCGGTTTCAACACCCTCGAAAACCACGAAAACGACACCCATGACGAAAAAGTTGATAATTTCTTGCAGCCGCCATCTTGGATTTACATTTTGACAGTACCATCGGTTTCCACGCCCTCGAAAACCATGAAAACGACACCCATGACGGAAAATTTGATAATTTCTTGCAGCCACCATCTTGGATTTATATTTTGACAGTACCATCGGTTTCAACACCCTCAAAAACAACGAAAACGACACCCATGGCGAAAAAGTTGATAATTTCTTGCAGCCGCCATCTTGGATTTACATTTTGACAGTACCATCGGTTTCCACGCCCTCGAAAACGATGAAAACGACACCCATGACGGAAAATTTGATAATTTCTTGCAGCCACCATCTTGCATTTATATTTTGACAGTACTATCGGTTTCAACACCCTCGAAAACCATGAAAACGACACCCATGACGGAAAAGTTAACAATTTCTTGCAGCCGCCACCTTGGATTTACATTTTGACAGTACTATCGGTTTCAACACCCTCGAAAACCACGAAAACGACACCCATGACGAAAAAGTTGATAATTTCTTGCAGCCGCCATCTTGAATTTACATTTTGACAGTACCATCGATTTCCACGCCCTCGAAAACCATGAAAACGACACCCATGACGAAAAATTTGATAATTTCTTGCAGCCGCCACCTTGGATTTATATTTTGACAGTACTATCGGTTTCAACACCCTCGAAAACCATGAAAACGACACCCATGACGGAAAATTTGATAATTTCTTGCAGCCGCCATCTTGGATTTATATTTTGACAGTACTATCGGTTTCAACACCCTCGAAAACCATGAAAACGACACCCACGACGGAAAATTTGATAATTTCTTGCAGCCACCATCTTGGATTTATATTTTGACAGTACCATCGGTTTCAACACCCTCGAAAACCATGAAAACGACACCCATGATGGAAAATTTGATAATTTCTTGCAGCCACCATCTTGGATTTATATTTTGACAGTTCTATCGGTTTCAACACCCTCGAAAACCATGAAAACGACACCCATGACGGAAAAGTTAATAATTTCTTGCAGCCGCCATCTTGGATTTACATTTTGACAGTACTATCGGTTTCAACACCCTCGAAAACCACGAAAACGACACCCATGACGAAAAAGTTGATAATTTCTTGCAGCCGCCATCTTGGATTTACATTTTGACAGTACCATCGGTTTCCACGCCCTCGAAAACCATGAAAACGACATCCATGACGGAAAATTTGATAATTTCTTGCAGCCACCATCTTGGATTTATATTTTGACAGTACCATCGGTTTCAACACCCTCGAAAACCACGAAAACGACACCCATGGCGAAAAAGTTGATAATTTCTTGCAGCCGCCATCTTGGATTTACATTTTGACAGTACCATCGGTTTCCACGCCCTCGAAAACCATGAAAACGACACCCATGACGGAAAATTTGATAATTTCTTGCAGCCACCATCTTGGATTTATATTTTGACAGTACTATCGGTTTCAACATCCTCGAAAACCATGAAAACGACACCCATGACGGAAAAATTAATAATTTCTTGCAGCCGCCATCTTGGATTTACATTTTGACAGTATTATCGGTTTCAACACCCTCGAAAACCACGAAAACGACACCCATGACGAAAAATTTGATAATTTCTTGCAGCCGCCATCTTGGATTTATATTTTGACAGTACCATCGGTTTCAACGCCCTCGAAAACCATGAAAACGACACCCATGACGAAAAAGTTGATAATTTCTTGCAGCCGCCATCTTGGATTTACATTTTGACAGTACCATCGGTTTCAACACCCTCGAAAACCATGAAAAAGACACCCATGACGAAAAAGTTGATAATTTCTTGCAGCCGCCATCTTGGATTTATATTTTGACAGTACCATCGGTTTCAACACCCTCGAAAACCATAAAAACGACACCCATGATGAAAAAGTTGATAATTTCTTGCAGCCACCATCTTGGATTTACATTTTGACAGTACCATCGGTTTCCACGCCCTCGAAAACCATGAAAACGACACCCATGACGGAAAATTTGATAATTTCTTGCAGCCGCCATCTTGGATTTACATTTTGACAGTACTATCGGTTTCAACACCCTCGAAAACCATGAAAACGACACCCATGACGAAAAATTTGATAATTTCTTGCAGCCGCCATCTTGGATTTATATTTTGACAGTACCATCGGTTTCAACACCCTCGAAAACCATGAAAACGACACCCATGACGAAAAAGTTGATAATTTCTTGCAGCCGCCATCTTGGATTTATATTTTGACAGTAAAAGTGTCGGTACAATTTTTCGTGAGAATTTTTTCCGTCTAGCCCCCTTTCACAACGCGCGATAAGGGATAGCTGTCTACTCTCCATCCGTCTTACGCTTTTTCGATCAGGTCACGTGTCCTGACGCGAGTTTAAGATTTTATACCCATTACAGAAAAAGTGCTCAACGCCGCTAAAGAAGTTTTCACTTCAAAAATTATTTAAAAATTAATTAATTATTAAGTCATCGGGGTAGATAAAATCGTTATTTGAATCAATCCGATGACTTTTTTGATTTCAAAGGTAATTCATTAATTTTTTTCACTGAAAATGTTAATAAAATAACGATTTTATACAGTTTAAATTATAAAAAGAAAGAAAATTAAAAAAAAATATGGAAAATCCGACGAAAAATTCTAACACTGGGGGGTCGTTCGTTTGTGCGTCGATGTCAGAGACATCCTGTATGTTCTATTTTCAAATCAATCGTTGTAAATTAGTATCTGGATAAACCAGCGCCATTTTGAAAACATTTTCCAGTCCAGTCTATGAATAAATTAAAAGTAAACTGTTGATAAACGACTTTAAACTCGTTGACACAAATTAGAGCAAGATTAAACGGAGTCATTTATATTGAATCTTAATTTTAAAGCCGTCTTAAGCCACAGCATAATGACTTTTAAAACTTAGAGTATCCTCAGCTGTTAGGATGACGGAGTTAAGGCCCAATCGCCCGAGAAGTACCATGAAACAATGACTTTCTGAAGCCTACTCCTCGGTAACGGCCAGGTTAATAGATTTGAAAATTTAATTTTATTGTCGTCCATTGTATACAACCATAAGGCGACCATTACACGGTCATGCAAGCGTCAATCAATTCCATCAATCATGAATGATGGTGAATGATGGTTTTCGTCAATCAGTACTAAAAACCGTCATGCAACGCATTAGACGGTAGGTTTTTCGTCAAACATGGTTTTGACTGTGGGTAAACTGACAGCAAAACCTACCGTGTAAAGTTCGCCTATCGCACAGCAGCCCGCAGAAAACTAAATCGTAGGCTAGCGTGTCTCACGCTGCGTAAATTTTTTTGATGATGAAAGTCGCACACTATTAAAAACACCCTAACTGTAAAAGACACTTGAGTGAGATTGGATGGCTTGAACATTGAGAAAGCCTACATTTCAGTGGAAACGATCAAAGAGTCTACAAATGTTCAGACAGGCGTGAAACCATTTTGGCTATCCCAAACTTTTCTCTAGTGTTTTTTGAGGGACAGCAAGTTTGAAAATTGAGAAAGTTATAAACAGAGTAGAAACGATCAAAGAGTAGGTACAACAAATCCTTTCTCAACCCCGATTTGTGATTTAAGCATTTGAAGTTAATTTTTCTTTTTTACCCTGAAAATCAATGTTGCTAGGAATAAATTACTTTGTGTAATTTATTTCATCACCACTGCTCTCAAAACGGTGAAAGAAAACATCGTGAGGAAACCGGCATGTCCTAGAACCAAAAATTCTAAGACATGTGACATCCACCAACCGCACTGGGCCGTGTGATGAATCACGGCCCATTCCTAGAGAGGAGGCCTGAGTCCCAGCAGTGGGAACATTAAAAAGGCTATGATGATGATGAGCTAAGAATGGGCGAAGCGGCTCCTGGCCCACGACTTCGCACCCAAAAGGGGCAACACGCAATCGAGAGCTCTTGATAGGCTCCCGTTTGACCACTATTTCACCGGATGGTAAGCGATGTGGTTGAACACTGGGTTGCGGCAGTTTTCGAATTTATGAAAGACTAGCTGTGCCCGCGATTGCGTTCGCGTGGACTACAGGATTTTGAAGTTATTTTTTCTAAAATAAAAGTAGCCTATGTTACTCCTTATTATATCAGCTACCTGCCAAAAAAAGTCTCGTCAAAATCGGTCCAGCCATTTCAGAGATTAGCCCGGACAAACAGACAGACAGACAAAAATTCTAAAAAATGATATTTTGGTGTATGTACCGTATATATATTCATATGCATGTAGTATGTGTCCATATGTATGTGTAGCAGTTATTTTAATATTACAAACAGACACTCCAATTTTATTTATATGTATAGAGAAAGCCCTCACTGTTGCGCCTTCGCCCACCTCTATATCTGACCACGCTACGCTTCTGCTGAAAATCTGTCATTTGGTGGGTTTTCAGGCTAAAGTAGAGTTTGTCAAAATTTGCCAGGTTTCCAGGCTAAAGTAAAGTTTGAAAATTACTTACTCAAATTCGAGTTAGGTTAGCATTGAAATATTTCTTTATTGTTTCTTAACTACTGAGAATCTCCCGCTTGGACTGCGGGGAATTTATGAAAAGGTAACCCGTAGTTCTAGAACGCAACTGAAGGACACAGGTGTGACTCCGTCCTAGAGCGAGAGAAAACAGGACGATTTCCCACTTTAAAAAATCTTCTGAGAATCTACGTAGAATTACGCCAGCATTTCCCTACTTCAAAAGTATATTTTGCTTTAAAAAGTCCAGCTGAAATCATAAAGAAATGTATCGATTTATGTGGTCCTTGACACTGACAGATCCTAAAGTTAAGGGTGGTTGCGCCAAGGGCACGTGATTTAAACGTTATCCGATATTTACCTATATGGGGTGAGCAGGGTCGATGGTGTCGTATCATTCACTAATAGTAATAGATGACTTTAAGGCGGTTTCCAAAATCTTGCTTCTGCCGGGCGGCGGCTTCGTCCGCGTGAAAGTAGAAAATTATTCCAAAGAAATACATTATGGTAAACCAGGCATACGTGCCACTACATTATGGTGAACATTACACGGTAGGTTTTGCTGTCAGTTTTTCCACAGTCAAAACCTCGAATGCGTTGCATGACGGTCCTTAGTACTGATTGACGAAAACCATCATTCACCATCATTCATGATTGATGGAATTGATTGACGCTTGCATGACTGTGTAATGGTCGCCTATGGAAATTCCGCTACAGCAGTCTGTACCCGGCTTAAGGTTTAGGCCCGGCGCCCATTATCGGCATCGGCAAGAAAAAGGATTCTTCGGCACCCTTCGGCATCCCTACATGCATACATTTCCAACAGTGTGTGCTTGCATGAGGGATGCCGAAAGATCCTTTACATTGCTGATGCCTTTAATGGGCGCCGGGCCTTATAGACCCTTGAACATCTAGCCGAAATTAAATGGACACAACATTCTAACCAAGGCGGCAGTACGCGTATCTGTGCATTTAATTGCGGCCATCTGCGCCCGGATAGAGTAGAGCCGCGCTTTTTTTCTCGGTGGGAAAATCATCTAATGACATCCCCCGCTCTTGGGCGGAGCGGGAGATAGTGTCAGACTCTTGCTGACTAAAAACCCACCCCGTTAATTCGTACCTTCATACCGGGGCTGGGCTATCTTTCGAAACTAACCCTGGCCCCAGTAGGTGGATAGAGCCCCGCTGACCTTTAACTCCCATTTTCTTTGCGAAATATTGATTGTTTTTCATTGCTATGTTCACTTTGAAGAATATTTAAGCACCAATTTTTATGTGTAAAAATGTTTCTAAAGATCCAAGCCGTTTCGAAGGGCAAGGTTTCAAAATTACAAAAAAAAATGTATTAATCGCACGAAAAAATCAACAATTGATAATGTTGTTCATGAAACTATAATAAACATATATATTTTCAAACCTATTAACCTAGCTGTTACCGAGGAAAAAGAGGCTTCAAAAGTCACTGTTTTATGGCACTTAGGCCTTAAAGAAGGTATTATCACTTCATCATAGAGTTCCAAATCTGGCAGATCCCAAATTGTTTCCGAGAATTTTCGAACCGTAAATCGTGTGAATTGTGGGCCAGACGTTAATCATATTCGGAGGACCTTATTCAAGCTGAGTTTGCAAACAAAATTATGAAAATGAAAGGTCGTATAGCTACCTACACATTTCCCATTTCGTACCTAATAATTACTTTTTGTTTTTCCCGAAACCGAAGCCCAATCTTCGGTCGGTCTCTATCGATTAGTGCTTAGTAGCAGTTTGTATGCTAATATGTCTAATACAGTTCAGCACTAAAACTTGCTTACTTAGACTATGCATAATTGTTACAACGGTTTCCAAGTTTCCGCTCCAATTTATATAATTACTTGTGTGTAATTTTAATAAACTACAATCTAATTTATTGTAGCTCTAGTTAGACGGTAGGTTGAGAGACTGTGGCAAAACTGACAGCAAAACCTACCGTATAATGTTCGCCTAAGTGTTTGGTTTGTGTTGCGGCTACATGGATGTAAACCACGCGCCAACACGTTCAAGTCCCCTCTTTGAGGCGTGGCTGGAAAGACCTCACGGCGTCCTTACCTTCCGTATGACGCAGGTCCTTACCGGACATGGCACGTTCGGAAGGTTCCTGCACCGGATTCGTGCGGAAGTGACGCCCGGGTGTCGCCACTGTGCGGAATGCCCAGAGGACATGGTGGAGCACACAGTCGAGGTGTGCCCGGCTTGGGCGGAGCATCGCCGTGCCCTCGTGGGGGCGATCGGCGGCGGAGACCTCTCGCGCCGGGCCTTGGTTCAGGCCATGGTCCGGAGCGAGGAGGAGTGGCAGGCGGTCGCCGACTTCTGCGAAGCAGTAATGCTCGCAAAGGAAGAGGCCGACCGTATCAGGCAACGGCGTTCTCGCTGCCGCCGCCGGGTTTCCGATCCCGATTTCCGGCCACCGTAGGCGCGGGCTTGCGGACAGTGAGCAATGGGTACCTCGCTGTCCGGCCGTCCGGTAACTGTCCGGACTGAGCCCAAGTCGAAGACGCCGCGCACTGTTCCCGCGCGCCTCAAGGAGTTGTCAGCACCAGCAGGGGCCCAGCCGGGTCGAAGCCAACTGAGGCCAGGGTTATCCGAAAGGGAACTCGAGCCCCGGTATGAAGGCTAGAAGGAACGGGGTGGGCTTTTAGCCAGTAAGAGTCTGACACTATCTCCCGCTCCGCCCAAGAGCGGGAGTTGTCATTGGATGATTTTTCCCACCATAAAAAAAAAAAACCAAGGGCGTTGAAGGTCATGGATTGCAACTGCTGTCTACACGGATTGAAACTAGTAAGGTAACCTTGGTTGGAACGCTAGTTTGCAATCGTCTGGTCACCCCTTAAGCTCTAGAATGTTCTTATAAATCATTAGCGACCGACCCGGCTTCGGGTGTAAATTACATATACACCGTTAAATTTTGATCGTTTTAATCCCGTGGAGGGTCGATCCGGTACATGAAACACTATCGATTTGTAAAGAGAAAATTATAAAATAAAGTACCTTTTTTAGGGTTCCGTAGCCAAATGGCAAAAAACGGAACCCTTATAGATTCGTCATGTCTGTCTGTCTGTCTGTCTGTCTGTCTGTCTGTCTGTCTGTCTGTCTGTCTGTCTGTCCGTCTGTCCGTCCGTATGTCACAGTCACTTTTTTCCGAAACTATAAGAGCTATACTGTTGAAACTTTGTAAGTAGATGTATTCTGTGAACCGCATTAAGATTTTCACACAAAAATAGAAAAAAAGCAATCAATTTTGGGGGTCCCCATACTTAGAACTGAAACTCAAAAATTTTTCTTTCGTCAAACCCATACGTGTGGGGTATCTATGGATAGGTCTTCAAAAATGATACTGAGGTTTCTAATATCATTTTTTTCTAAACTGAATAGTTTGCGCGAGAGACACTTCCAAAGTGGTAAAATGTGTGTCCCCCCCCCTCTAACTTCTAAAATAAGAGAATGATAAAACTAAAAAAAATATGTGATGTACATTACTATAAAAACTGCCAACGAAAATTGGTTTGAACGAAATCTAGTAAGTAGTTTTTTTTTTAATGCGTCATATATATCGAAAAAAATACACTATTATTAAAACATCGATCAAAGTTACAACACATTACAAGAACTTTTATATTATGTTACTTGCTGCTACGGAACCCTTCATGGGCGAGTCCGACTCGCACTTGGCCGGTTTTTTTAAAACTCGTATTAATTTACGCATTTACGAAATTAATTTCTTTAAGAAAACGTCTGCTGAACGAGTTCAATGACCTGTAGGTTGTAGTCGGTGTTGCGTAGTAATTTAACGGTGTAAATTATAATTAAATATATTTATTATAACGAAGTGTCCTCGTTTGTCGCTCCATTTTATCTTACTCTGATTTTCTAAATTTATCCTAATTTAATTTATGTGAACTGTAAATACGAGTATGTATAAATTGCTAATTTGGTAATAAATACATTTCTGTTTGCGAAAATTGTTTCAGAATAGGAGGGTTTGGTGGATAAACAGAAAGATAATGTCAGAATATTTCATTATCATTTCAAAAAATCCATTGATTCGGTATGTCACTGCATAAATATTTGGAGAATGAGAGTTTACAGAGAAATGTAGGAAATTAAGTATGGTACTGTGATCTCCTTTATTTTAGTTTAATGGTGTAGGAAATCATCAATAACTTCTTTGGTTCCAGGTGGAGCGGACTTTTACTAACTTTTAGCCCACTTGTATTCTTTTATTATTTGCCTTGCTCTTTTTTTCATGAAGAAAGTCATCAAATGACTCATCTCGTTTTCGGTGGAGCGAGAGGAAGTGTCAGACTTTTACTGACTAAATCCCACCTGTGCTCTTTCAGTTGTTTGTTTGCCTTCCACGGTATATCTTTCGAATTGTCCTAGCTACCTTCCAGAACCATACATTTTAATAGGTAGTTTAAAATCGTACATATTTTATGAGTTTACATCAGCTGTGGACTATGTACTATTTTTACAACGTACATAGTTAGTGAATATACTAAAATTATTTATAACCAACTATATAGATAATTGGTTATTATTATAAATAATTTATTATCTTAAGTCCTATAGTCTATGAAGTGTTGCAGATGATTATGAATTATCAATTATGTAAAGCCGACAACAAGCGTAGTGTTTTAAATTGATTGATCATTTAATGCATAGATAAGAATTTACCTGATTCGATAAAAATCTGTCAATATGCTGTGAAATACGTGTTAGATATTTATTTGTTAGTCAAATAATATAAAAATTGACGCCTCACCATCAGAGATTGCATCACTGCTTACCATCAGGTGGGATCGAAACTGTAGGGACACGCTGTTAAAATCTTTTAACTATAATTTAACTAAGTATGTTATTTTCACAGTGACTTTTTTAAACATTATACCGGCTGGTTATGTAAAGGAGGATCAGGTTGGCAGGTAGAAAAGCTTGAGAATTTTAAACCCAACCCTTAGTATCAACCCTTACGTTGTTTAAACCTCTACGGTCCGGACCAAGCGTTTCGCCTCGTCGTTTATACCACGCACATCGAGGGTCTGGAATAATTTACCTGCTGCGGTCTTCCCGTCCGATTATAATTTAGGTGTCTTAAAGGCTAGAGTGATTAGGCACTTAATAAACTAGTGCGCCCCTACTAGCAACGATTGCATCACTGCTTACCATCAGGTGGGATCGCAGTCAAGCACTAGTTTATATCAATTAAAAAAAAAACAAGTCCATTATAGATTGAGTCATTCATTTATCAAAATGTAAGATTCAATTTCGACATCATCATCTTTTAGCCGATAGACTTCCACTGTCGGACATAGGTCTCCCCTAAATGTCGCCACGACTGATCCCGTGGGTCTCGCATCCATCGGATTCCTGTGACCTCTCAATACGTTTTTTTTTTATGGTGCGAAAATCCTCAATGACAACCCCCGCTCTTGGGCGAAGCGGGAGAAAGTGTCAGACTCTTACTGACTAAAAACCCACCCCGTTCCTTCAAGCCTTCATACCGGGGCTCGAGCTATCTTTCAAGAGGTCATCAGTTCACCTTGTGAGTGGCCTATCAACCCTGCGTCTTCCAATACGCGGTCGCTATCGACCTTCTGAGGCCCTACCACGAGCTCTTACTTAACGCGATCCATTTTACGATTTAAACTGAACTGTTAAAAGGCTGGAGCCATAGAAATACTTATATCTATGGTTGGAGCTATATATCTTTTACTCACTCGCTCTCCAGATGGTTACAAATTGCAAACCAACGTCCAAACCAAGGTGACCTTGCTAGCTTAAATCCGTCTAGACAGCAGTTGTAAACCATGACCTTCAACGCCCTTGGTTGGGAGGCGCGTTTTACCAACGACCGAACGTGTTAACGCGTGGTTTACATCCATGTAGCCGCAACACAAACCAAACACACAAACCAAAGTCTCCTTGGTTGAAACGCTAGTTTGCAACCGTCTCGTCACCCATAAAGCCATCCATCATCATCATCATCTGCCTTTTTAATGTTCCCACTGCTGGGACTCAGGCCTCCTCTCTAGGAGAGGGGATGGGCCGTAATCCACCACGCAGGCCCAGTGCGGGTTGGTGAATATCACAAGTCTTCGAATTTTTGGTTCTAGGAAATGCCGGTTTCCTCACGATGTTTTCCATCACCGTTTTGAACTGAGGGTTAGAGCTATATAGGATGTATGGCTCCGTCCCTCTCAGCCTTGACATTTTAACACGTAATGGTAAAGCCCTTCTTTTGCGATCAATATGCTCTGCCCTCTGCCACTTATGTTTCAAGTGTTGCGTATTATGAATCCGAAAGTGTCATAATAAGCACTAATCAGATCAATGCTTTCCACATATAAAACAGGAGGTTTCGCCGCACCTCCTCAGAGTGCGAAAAAGTGTGTTACGTAGACATAAGGAATTAGGTCAAGTAAAATTGTGAGCGGGAAATCCTATCCTTATCTATCGGGAAACAATCGGTTCGTGAAACCGGAGAATCACTTATAAAAGAAATACGAAGAAAGAAATTGGGACATCTCGCCTTGGCAACCTTTAAAGCTAGAAGAACTACATTAGACCGACACGCGTTCAACGCCCCTGATTTGTAAGTAGAACGACATCACGAGGCGTCGCGTGGCGTGTATCAAGTGTAGCTCTACAAATCAAGTTTCCATATAAAATGTATGAAACCAACGCGCCCAGTAGCCCAATTCACGTAATCAAAACCGTAACGATATCGTAGCGATTTAGTCGCTTAGACCATTAACGTCACATCCATCAATCGAGTTTGAACGACACCGATTTTAAAGTCGTTTGGTCGAAGAGTCGATTACCCTGGTGGAATACTTATTTATGTAACACGAAATAAATGTTTGATATATCGTTTAGTTTCGAGCCAGTTGAGTTGTCGTTCTATCCAATCCCGATTAAGGAACACGTGAATACCGATTTTGGATAGGACTTCGATCGAACGACTATAAAACTTCAAGGATATTTGGCTTGTTTGATTTTACGTGAATCAGGCTACAGATCGGCGTGTGTGGCCCACGTGTGCGCAGTGTAGTTAAAACTGTAGAATGTGTGGTGCTGGGCAGCCTTTGACATTTAAAAGGCCCTGGCAATCAGTCTAGTTTGAATAAATCACTTTTGAATTTGATTTGTTTGTTTTGGTTCAAAGTAGGAGTCCTCCGCTGGACATTGGCTAGGCCTACAATAGGCACTTTTTTGTCTCAATCCTCGAAAACCCTAATTCAGTTCCATTTTTTTAACTGCTGCCCATCCAAATATCGAAGTTTCAACTGATCCGAAGGCCTTTCTTTTTGAGAAGGGGCAAGTCATCAAAAAACTTGTTCCGTTCTGGATGTAGCGCGAGGGCACATCACACTTTAACTGCGTAACCTGTGTTTCTTCCGTTACCTTTAGCGTTCTAGGGCCTCGGTAACTCTTTCGAACATTCCCGCAGCCCAGGCCCGAGGGTTTACGGTATTCATTTTGCTTAACATCTAATCGAGCCCTTGATCTGTAGAGTTGTCAAAAACGTTTTTTTCTCCATATTCTATTTTGTAAATTGACACGCCATCACTGACTCCATTTTCTTTTATCTATCTTTTCTTCGGTCCCTTTTTCCCTCGGTTAACACCAAATAAATGTGATTTTAAATAACAGCTGGCCTCAGTACTAAAGGAAATTCATCGTAATCTTAGTCGTTTATTAAATATTTTATAAGCCAGCGCCAACGAGAGATTACCAAAGTTTAAAACTTCACAAGGACGAGGGAAAATTGTTTTTAGAACTTTTTATGGCCAACAAGGTCGACCAAGTCTTGTATCGGAAAGGACCGGTCCTTTTGGAGGCCCGGAACTACATATATGTAAATAATATTGGTTTTACGTCAGAGTTTGCCAATAAGTATGCGATTTTGTTGACCTTGCATATGTTAGTGTCATGGTTAAACTTGTGTGTCAGTGATGTTTTTCCTTATATAATAATATTTGTAGCGTAGCGAGATTTTATCGTTTTCTTTATGTAATCAGGCAGCTATTATCCTCAACCTTTGGATCATACACACATGCTGGTATTACTGAGAAGAGAATTGTAGCGGAGAGCTCTATCTCTCCGACTATAAAATTTCTTGTGCAAAGTGTAATGGGTACTAACACTAGATAATAGGTTATTTATTAAGTTACTAACACTATTTTACAATTCATTTATTCATTACACCGTATAGATATATACGTGGACATTTAGGAAATTATTCACGGGCGTGTCAGGGCGGCTAAGAATAACCCCATAATTACACTATTAAAAAATTTTCTTGGGACAATTTCACGTAGGCGAAGCCGCTAATTATTCTTCGAAAAGGTCAGTTAATTAAACTCGCAAAACAGAAAAAAAACGTGAACGATGCTATCAGAATATTTCAGGGCCGTAGTTCGAAGCGTACCGTAGTTTCAGCCCATCCGATGTAATAAAGTTATTTCTAAATAGGTACAATTTTAACTGCGCAATATAATTATTGCCCGGATCTTGTGTCGCAATTTGTCGTAGTCTACCCACAGTAGTTAAACTGTGGGTTCTGTACTTTGATATAGAGAATGGACTGAGCTTTCTCTATTCAAGTTGAAGTGAATATAGTAAAGCTAGAACTACATGAGACCGACGCACACGCGTTACACGTCAGGTTTGTGCGTAGAATAACGTCGCGTGGCGTGGATCTAGTGTAGCTCTACAAGTTTTCTCCAGTTTTAGAGACTGACGCGCCCAAATTGGCGTGTGTGTGTCACACAAAGAGATAAAGTATAGTCAATGGTGTCACACATAGATATCCGTGATGTCACACACACATGTGCGCAGTGTAGTTCTAGCATAAGAAAGATGCGACAGAGAGGAAATGGTCCAGATGCCAGCAGTATTCTTCTTTTGAATTCTAATTGACCCACGTCATAGGCTTATTTTTTAATCTTTAAAATAACTTCTCTCGCTTTAGGTGGATTGGGAGGACGTGTCAGACGTTTACTGAATAAAACCCACTTGTGTTCCTTTAGTTGCCATTTACGGCCCAGGGCCACACGCTCCGCTCTAGAGCTGGAGAAGACATTGGATAATTTCCCGCCCTAAAAAAAAGGGTCCACGGTAACTTTTTCAAACAATAGGCTAGTTGCCGTAAAAAATGTAATTAGTCAGTCTTTTAGATTATTCAAAAATAAGGGACACGTATTTTTTTATTTGTAAATTAAACCTAAAATGACTGTGTGACGTGTGTGATGACACGGTGTGACGTACCCCCGTGCGAAAAAATGCAGCACGGCGTGACATTACACGTAACTTTAATGGGCTATATCTTTGTTATTTTTTGTTTAATCGAAAAAAGAAAAAATACGTGTCCAATATTTTTTTTTATAATCTAAAGAAAATGTAATTATTTTGACCCTGGACGCTACCCTATTCTGCAGCCAACATCACAGGGTTGCAAGGTTACCTTAATCACCTATAAGAAAGAGATAGATATTGACCGCACATTTGCGTTGTCTCTATCTACAGTATGGTTTATTGTATGAAGATACTACTCAGTCTATTCTCTATGGCTCTTTAATCTAGTAAATTGCCTGTAAAGACAGACGAGCTATTTAAAGATCGTCAGGAATCTGACCTATATGTGCACGTGACCCTGTCTTCATAATAATCGTGTTTATAAAGTTAATATCTTGGAATTTACTTTATTGAATGATAAATAGTATTATTAGGTACTGTTATCTTATCTGAGGTGGGTTTCGCCTGAAAAAAAAAACATTAGTCATGACGATATAAGGAAGAAATCTACTCGACATAGTCACTAATAGAGATGTGCCGTTGCTGGCAATATCGGAATATTGCTGGCAATATGGCCACCAATATTCATACTTCGGGCAATATTGTACCTCAGAGGTAAACAACAGTATGTGCCAAAAAGTAAATTTTACAGGAGAGGCAAAAACGCGCGGATAGTAACTTAAAATGTATTTTTGACATAGTTGCTTTAAAGATATTGAAACAAACTCAATTGTCTTTTTAATAATTATTAGATGGAATTATTATGTATTACACATAATTACAATGAAGTTTAGAACAACATTAAGTGCGCGTAAAGCTGAGGTGTAAACAATCTTATCATCATTTTAAGTCCTATACCCAATATGTTTTTGTCATATACAATTGGATATTTCTCTTCCTAGATGTCGTAGGACTTGATGCCTTAAACCATTACGTAGAACTGGTTCTTACGATTTTAACAGTGTAAAAAAACATATTTTCAAAAAAGTGGAGTTACTATTGTTTACCTCTGAGGTACAGTCCCTCCAATATTCCCACTATATATAATATTTCCACTTCACGGCAATATTGCCGGCAAAGGCACATCACTAGTCACTAATACTTACAATAACTGATGAAACCCTCGATTCATCATCATCATCATCATTTCAGCCGAAAGACGTCCACTGTTGGACATAGGCCTCCCCTAAGTGTTGCCACAATAAACGGTCCTGTGCGTTTCGCAGCCATTGGATTCCCGCAACCCTTACCAGGTCATCGCTCCACCTTGTAGGAGGCCTTCCAACGATACCTCTTCCGGCACGTGGTCGCCATTCCAGAACCTTTCGGCCCCAAAGGCCATCTGTTCTGCGAGCAATGTGCCCTGCCCATTGCCACTTAAGTTTGGCGATCCTTCTTGCTATGTCGGTAATCTTGGTTATTCTGTGGATATCCTCATTCCTGATTCGATCACGCAAAGAAACTCCGAGCATAGCCCTTTCTATTGCTCTTTGGGTGACTTTTGGACGTTTCGGAGCCCATATGTCATCACTTCGATTAATGTCAATAAATAACAACTAAAACAAGTAACTGGAATAATGCACATTGCACACTCTTATTACAAAATTAATTTACAATCATAATTAAAGCGCCGTTTTTTTATTCTTTATTTTACCTGATGGTAAGCGATGATGAACATATGACTCGCAATATATTCGGCCTTGGCATCGCTTTGGTGCAATTAGTATACACCTATACACTTTTTCCCATATTGTGAACATATTGATGCTGTTATCAGGATGTACTTTAATTATGTTGATTGTACCACACTATTCCGACAATCGAAATCCCGACGAACGCTATTTCGACAGATCACTATCCCGACCTGCAGTATATCGACAGAACACTAAGTCGATGGAGTTTATCTCGACTGAACGCTATCCCGACAGTCATTTGGTCGACAAAACACTAGATCGACTAACTGTTGGCCGACTGAACGCCATGCCGACGTTCAGTAACCCGACAGCACACTTTGCCGAAATGCTTTATCTCGACTAATATCCACAGATAAACAACGGGACGTCAAGATACCACAGCAACTAGCGGAATAACCTAGAATTTAGAAAAATAAGGATAAAAACGAGAGAATTCCTTAAACTAAAATGTGAATGAACGACAAAAACGTTCTTTGGCCAGCTCTGTTGGCTGAACGACTTGATGGATTTAAAAAAAATAGGTTTCATTAAATTAGTGTTTCTACCTACACTTATGCCTGGAATTAAAAACAAATGCTGACCAATGTCTTACCAGAATATAAGGTGTATGGAGCAACTGCTTGTCTAAGTTCAAAACTGGGAAACTGGTTATAGACGATATTCTTAAGAAGACTGGTTGTCGAAGACTTTTAATGACAGCTAAAATCAAGCTATGCGTGATTTCCGTGGAACAACGGTGGTGTCTTACCACCAAACCAACTCCGGGTATAGTAACTGCCAAAATGAAAACCCAATAGCACGACCCGTATATCGAATCTAGGACCTCCGAGTTTAGTGAAAAAGTATTTTCAATTTAGCTAGCAGTTTACATTACCACATTTTTTTGAGCTTTTTCAATACAAATTGATTCTTCATTTGAACTTGCAAAATTGGTCAATTATAATATAAATGAATATGTCTGAATCTAATTTCGCACAATATCTATATGTATGTATGCTTTTTGCTACTATTTCTGTTACACCTATTAATTTTCGATTTCCTTAGGCCCTATGATAGAACGTTATAATATAAAATATATTATTAAAATTATAGATTATAGTATAGTCTATACCAAACAATAGGCGATCACCAATTAAACTCTTCGCATGCCTTTCTACTGAGTCCAAAGCTGCTGTGTAACATTTTGAAGCACCAGATCATGTGTGACTGCAGTACTCTCAACACATGATTGGGCCTGTGATTTGTTTAGCATTAGAAGCTGTCCGTCTGTACCGTCGGATCTTTGCAAGAATGCCGAGATTCCTATCAGCTATCCAAGCTTTGGACTTAATGAATTACTGAACCCAAAGTTTAGGTTTGAAGAAATTTCAACTCCCAAGAACTGAAGGCGGTCGGTGCAAGCAGATGCCCAGGTGTACTACGGGCTTCTTTTGGCGGTTAATAGACACGCTTGGGTTTTGACGGCGTTTAATGCCACTACATTGGCTTGTCCTATTTTTAGACTGCCTAAAGTGAGACATTCGTTCGCTCTACCATAGTCTCTGTTTCGGACTGGATGAACTTCTTACTATCTTAAACCTCTACAACTGTGGTTTTCATCTGTCTGGGAGTCTGTACCCTTGAGGAACTCTGGCATTACCTTTATTCTTGTCTGGTCGACACAGGCTCTCAGAACTTCTCTATTCCTTATGCGAACCTCGACCATTGAAGTTACGCATCGAGGAGTCGCAATTAACCAATACCGGTGTAGTAGTATTGCTAGTACATGTCAAGACGCGATTTATGGGTGAACAGAGATATAAAGAGACCTGCTTTCTCTCTAACTGTATAAGCCAGTGTTCTATCAGGTTTAACCATCGGAGGCAGTGTGGGCTGACAGACATTCTACCGATTTGGCAAGAGACCAGAATGTTTTGCTACCGGACGGCTGCGCAGAGAGCTTCGTGTTAATGTGGGTAATGCTGCCGAAGCGTGCCTTCATTAGTGCTTTTTGTAGGACTTGACAGCATTGTTAAAGGCTCTTTTATATCAGCTCGAATACCAAACTTAGCGTTTACGAGCGTCAACCCAGGTGAGAAACATCAAACGCTTATACTTTTCAGCTGAACCAGCTGGTGAAAATGGTTAAGACTAATGTACAAAACCTGGTGCACAGGCGTGTGGTAGCCAGCTTTTCGGTCTTCTATGCCCGAGAATTAATTGACTTGATACCGCCATCAACTTTCCACTATCGGATAACATGACGTAAGGCGAGTATCCATTAACCTTACATTGTTGACACCTTTATGGACCGGACTAAGCGTTTTGCCTCGTTGTCTATACAACGTACATCGAAGGACGAACAATTTGCTAGCAGCAGTCTTACTGATTATATTTTAGCTGTCTTCACCGCTAGAGTGAAAGGCTTTAAATAGACAAGTTTAGATTGAATAGGCTCTTAATAAACTAATGCATCTCACAATCATCGTTTGTATCAGTGCTTACCATCACTTGGGATCGCAGTCAAGCATAAGTCCGCATCATTTAAAAATGGACCACTGTTCAATGTACAGTGATACAAACACACACCGCATTTATATAGCGATATGTAAATTATTGTGTTTCATCCAAAAATAGATTAGGTAGGTACTCAAAAATAGAGGTCCATATGTTGAACTCATTTAAATAATTTGTTCACCCTGAGAGAATAGTTTTAGCTTTCCTACATGTTTTCTCACTATCTCAATAGATTGTACCACACTATTCCGACAATCGAAATCCCGACGAACGCTATTTCGACAGATCACTATCCCGACCTGCAGGCAAAACGCTTAGTCCGGTCCATAAAGGTGTCAACAATGTAAGGTTAATGGATACTCGCCATACGTCATGTTATCCGATAGTGGAAAGTTGATGGCGGTATCAAGTCAATTAATTCCCGGGCATAGAAGACCGAAAAGCTGGCTACCACACGCCTGTGCACCAGGTTTTGTACATTAGTCTTAACCATTTTCACCAGCTGGTTCAGCTGAAAAGTATAAGCGTTTGATGTTTCTCACCTGGGTTGACGCTCGTAAACGCTAAGTTTGGTATTCGAGCTGAAATAAAAGAGCCTTTAACAATGCTGTCAAGTCCTACAAAAAGCACTAATGAAGGCACGCTTCGGCAGCATTACCCACATTAACATGAAGCTCTCTGCGCAGCCGTCCGGTAGCAAAACATTCTGGTCTCTTGCCAAATCGGTAGAATGTCTGTCAGCCCACACTGCCTCCGATGGTTAAACCTGATAGAACACTGGCTTATACAGTTAGAGAGAAAGCAGGTCTCTTTATATCTCTGTTCACCCATAAATCGCGTCTTGACATGTACTAGCAATACTACTACACCGGTATTGGTTAATTGCGACTCCTCGATGCGTAACTTCAATGGTCGAGGTTCGCATAAGGAATAGAGAAGTTCTGAGAGCCTGTGTCGACCAGACAAGAATAAAGGTAATGCCAGAGTTCCTCAAGGGTACAGACTCCCAGACAGATGAAAACCACAGTTGTAGAGGTTTAAGATAGTAAGAAGTTCATCCAGTCCGAAACAGAGACTATGGTAGAGCGAACGAATGTCTCACTTTAGGCAGTCTAAAAATAGGACAAGCCAATGTAGTGGCATTAAACGCCGTCAAAACCCAAGCGTGTCTATTAACCGCCAAAAGAAGCCCGTAGTACACCTGGGCATCTGCTTGCACCGACCGCCTTCAGTTCTTGGGAGTTGAAATTTCTTCAAACCTAAACTTTGGGTTCAGTAATTCATTAAGTCCAAAGCTTGGATAGCTGATAGGAATCTCGGCATTCTTGCAAAGATCCGACGGTACAGACGGACAGCTTCTAATGCTAAACAAATCACAGGCCCAATCATGTGTTGAGAGTACTGCAGTCACACATGATCTGGTGCTTCAAAATGTTACACAGCAGCTTTGGACTCAGTAGAAAGGCATGCGAAGAGTTTAATTGGTGATCGCCTATTGTTTGGTATAGACTATACTATAATCTATAATTTTAATAATATATTTTATATTATAACGTTCTATCATAGGGCCTAAGGAAATCGAAAATTAATAGGTGTAACAGAAATAGTAGCAAAAAGCATACATACATATAGATATTGTGCGAAATTAGATTCAGACATATTCATTTATATTATAATTGACCAATTTTGCAAGTTCAAATGAAGAATCAATTTGTATTGAAAAAGCTCAAAAAAATGTGGTAATGTAAACTGCTAGCTAAATTGAAAATACTTTTTCACTAAACTCGGAGGTCCTAGATTCGATATACGGGTCGTGCTATTGGGTTTTCATTTTGGCAGTTACTATACCCGGAGTTGGTTTGGTGGTAAGACACCACCGTTGTTCCACGGAAATCACGCATAGCTTGATTTTAGCTGTCATTAAAAGTCTTCGACAACCAGTCTTCTTAAGAATATCGTCTATAACCAGTTTCCCAGTTTTGAACTTAGACAAGCAGTTGCTCCATACACCTTATATTCTGGTAAGACATTGGTCAGCATTTGTTTTTAATTCCAGGCATAAGTGTAGGTAGAAACACTAATTTAATGAAACCTATTTTTTTTAAATCCATCAAGTCGTTCAGCCAACAGAGCTGGCCAAAGAACGTTTTTGTCGTTCATTCACATTTTAGTTTAAGGAATTCTCTCGTTTTTATCCTTATTTTTCTAAATTCTAGGTTATTCCGCTAGTTGCTGTGGTATCTTGACGTCCCGTTGTTTATCTGTGGATATTAGTCGAGATAAAGCATTTCGGCAAAGTGTGCTGTCGGGTTACTGAACGTCGGCATGGCGTTCAGTCGGCCAACAGTTAGTCGATCTAGTGTTTTGTCGACCAAATGACTGTCGGGATAGCGTTCAGTCGAGATAAACTCCATCGACTTAGTGTTCTGTCGATATACTGCAGGTCGGGATAGTGATCTGTCGAAATAGCGTTCGTCGGGATTTCGATTGTCGGAATAGTGTGGTACAATCAATTATGTTAGATTGCGTAAAAATTCAACGATTCGGGGTCGAGTTGGGTTGGGAGATATGACTTGGAATATAGGGGTTAATTGTACGCCAAACTTGTAACACTGCCAAAATATCATCTGTTTGGCCTTATCCCAATTATGTTTTTTGGGGTCGGTGGGCATTGAAGGCGTTACAGTTCACTCAATACTTACTACCATACTGATTTTTGAGTACTAGCTTTTGCCCGCAGCTTCGCCCGCATACATAAAATATAGCGAGTCCAATGACCTGTAGGTAGTAGTCGGCGTTGCGTACAAACTACCTACAGGTCATTGGACTCGCTCAGCTGACGTTTTCTTAAAGAAATTAATTTCGTACATGTGTAAATAAATACGAGTTTTGAAAAAAAAGTACTTTATTTTTTAATTTTATCTTTACAAATCGATAGTGTTTCATGTACCGGTTCGACCCTCCACGGGATTAAAACGATCAAATTTTAACGGTGTATAAATACACTAAATTTAAAATGTATAAAAAAAAATAAGACCGGACTGATTATAATAACGTTTTGGTTATTTTTCCCTCAAAACATGATTCTTGTAAGGAAGTTTCGGTTTCGGCCGAAACTGAGACTGTTGCCGAAATTCGGTTTCGGTTGAAAAACCAGTTTCGGTCGGACACTACTGTGTTGTTGTTCAGGGCTCATACCTGCTAGAGCCGCGGGGAATTTCTAAAAAGGAAATCCGTCGTCTTAGAACACAAAGGGCAACTGAAGGACACAGTTGCGGTTTTAGTCAGTAAAAGTCTGATATGCTCTTTCGCTCCACCCTTGAGTGGGAGAAGTAGGTGATTACAAACCTCGAAAAAAGGTGCGTTGCTATTGTTGGTAGGTGCTGTCCATACGAGCCAGTGACCATCAAATGGTCCGCCTGCTTTTTTCACACGAAGACAAAAAGTAGTAGAATATCATACAACTGTTAATATTCTACGTCTTTGCATAAATTATTATTTTATTGTGAGCAATGGTGGCCGAGTGACAACGGCCCTGACTTACGAGTTGTTGGTCGCGGGTTCAAACCCAGCCAGGCGCATTACTTTGTGTAATTTATTTCATCACCACTGCTTTCAAAACGGTGAACGAAAACATCATGAGGAAACAGGCATGTCCTAGAACAAAAAATTCGAAGACATGTGACATCCACCAACCCGCACTGGGCGCGGGCTTGCGGACAGTGAGCAATGGGTAGCTCGCTGTCCGGCCGTCCGGTAACTGTCCGGACCAAGCCCAAGTCGTCGACGGCGCGCACTGTTCCCGCGCGCCTCAAGGAGTTGTCAGCAACAGCAGGGACCCAGCCGGGTCGAAGCCTACTGGGGCCAGGGTTATCCGAAAGGGCGCTCGAGCCCCGGTATGAAGGCTAGAAGGAACGGGATGGGTCTTTTAGTCAGTAAGAGTCTGACACTATCTCCCGCTCAGCCCAAGAGCGGGGGTTGTCATTGGATAATTTTTTCCCACCATAAAAAAAAACCCGCACTGGGCCTGCGTGGTGGATTACGGCTCATTCCCTCTCCTAGAGAGGAGGCCTGAGTCCCAACAGTGGGAATATTTTAAGGCCGACTATACAGGGTTATTTGTAAAACACTAGCAACCTCTTAGGACTATGTTAATAACATCATAAACAACCACTTTTGTTCTATGACTTTTAAAAATTTACCATATTTTAGTTTATCAGATTTTCATACAAAAATAAAAATATTTAAATTGAACATTCTAAATATTACGTAGTCTATGGAAGGAAGCGATAGTACAATAGCGGAGGGTAGCTGAACATGAACTTGACCTATTTACGGGCGAGCCTCACTAGTCGGTTGGTCGATGCGCTTGCGTCGCGTCATATGTGTTCTTGTAGCGAAATTCAGCAGTGCGGATGTAATTTTCTTTTCATGTTGGTGTATCTATATTCTAATATGGAGTACACGAAAATGGTACGAATGCTTACTAAGTGTAATTACAATGTTTCGGAAGCCCACTTACTATTATTACGAGAACAGGGCGCGGGATCCGTAAGTAGATACAGCAAAATACAGAGTTGAAATGTGTTAAATGGAACAACGAAATCTTGAAGGTTTGTTTTTGGTAAATGTGTTATGTTTTGTAAAAAGTCATAGAACAAAAGTTGTTGTTTATGATGTCAGTAATACAGTCCTGCAAGGTTGTTAGTGTTATACAAATAACCCTGTATAGCATAGTCGGCCTTACAATGTTGCTATACATAAATTACTCTTGAAGATGTCCTTTTTAACACGCTTATAGATATTAGCTTCACCTGTATGTTTGTAACCAACGCCTTTGAGCTCGATTTTGACCAACTTTGGGCGATCAGATTTTCTTCAAACTTTGCACACCCATCAAAGACTGATGACAATATAATCTGTTTTTTTTTTTAGTGCAAAATAAAAAATAAAAATAAAAAAGCGTGGGGTGCTCGATTTACGAAAAATATGGCACAAAGCGCCCCACGCTTTTTTCACAATGATATTAATATTTTTCGTTCATTATTATTATTTTCTACCTATATTGAAAATTATTTTACACTTTTTAGTTTGATATGCTATGAAAGCGTGTTTTTTTTAGTTTTTTTAAACTATTTTTTTTCCGTTTACTAATCAGACGGTTTTATTACCAGTTCCGTCTGTAGTCTGGCCGTCTGATGGATTAAGCGGTCTTGGAAAGCAAGTGAATTTTAAGCAGTCTTAATCCTGCGGCTCCTAATTTAAGCTACCATTTTGGTAATAGAAAATAGTGCGGCGGCTGGGACGTGAGGTTATCCTCTCCATCACTATTTTCCCCACCTCTTCCACTCGCATTTGCCGTCGCCGTCCCGTCGATCAGTACGGGGGCCGGATACGAGAGGTCGCCGCCGCCGAGTGACCTATGACCGAGATAAGTAAATATTTTTTGTGAAACTTTCTGCCCCGATAATCGACTATAGATTACTAGGTAGGTACGTTCCCTTGGGGTAATATTCGTATTTCATCAGTCACGCGGCTGTATCCAATGGCAAAAGCTGTTTGATAACAAGTTTCTGAAAATGTCAATAAAATTTTCCTTAAATTTATTCTTTGGCCGATTTGAACTTTTGCCCAAATCTTCTGAAGTAGATAATTGACGTTTGATTTCTACCTTATTTCTGTCGAGCCAATGGGAATATTTTGGACATTCTTTGTTTTATCGAAAGGTATTGTTGCAAAGTTATTTATTTATTTTCCAATGATTGTTTTATTAATGTTCGTATTTCTTATTTATTATTTTGTTTCGATACCTTTTAGTTTATTGAATCTCTGTGAATGTGACCGTGGCATCACCGCGGGCCCTAACAGAATACCAGCGCTGCGTTATTTATCTTTTTAAATATCGCAGCATATGCTGAGTTAGGCGCCTTTTTGGCCTTGCACAGGTTTTAAAGTTATCTTTTTTTTTATATTGGATTTTACTTTATGTGTGAGGTACGAATAAATGTTTTTTTTTTCTTTCAAAGTTTTCAACTGTTCAAATACTTGGGTTATTTTTAAATTAATTGGTCGAGAAAAAAGAACCGTCGATACGTCATCATCGTCATCATCATCATCATCATCATCATTTCAGCTGAAAGACGTTCCACTACTGAACATTGGCCTCCCCCAAGTCTCGCCACAATGTCCAGTCTGCGTCTCCCATCGATCGGATATACAATTGTTGTGAATATTGTGTATATATACAAGTTAAATTAATTGATCAATATTATTTAACGTCATTCAACTGAGTGTTTTTCCTCTTTGTAACACAACAAAACTATCGATCCAGTGTTTGGTTGACCTTTGTGCCTGTAACTGCTTGTAACTTACTATTGCTGCATTAGTGTTGTTATTATCAGTAATGACGTGTCCAAACCAAGCATTAACAAAGCTTTTCTGAAAAATAAAAACGCGTGACGTGGCTTCGTACTTGGTAATAAGCGATTAGATTTAGATTTTTATCGAAATTACCGAAAGAAATAATTGACTCATTTTGTCATCTACAGGGTTATTGTAAAACACTAACAACCTTGCAGGACTGTATTTAGTATTTACTAACATAATAAACAACAACTTTTGTTCTATGACTTTTTACAAAACATAATACATTTACCAAAAAACAAACCTTCAAGATTTCGTTATTCTATCTAACACATTTCAACTCTGTACTTTGCTACAAACGTCTGTTGTATGACGCGACGCAAGCGTATCAAGCACCCCCGCGATTTTTTATGTAAGTAACTGTCGACTTAATTGATTATTTAGTATTTAATGATTTTCGATTACCACGTTTTCGGTTTCGGCCGAAACTAGAAGAGATGCCGAATTTTCGTTTACAGTTACGGTTTCGGCTGCAAATCATGTTTCGGCCTTGCGAATTATGTTATGTCGTTTACACAAAGCGGTGCTCCGCCCCAGCGAGGCAGAGTTCCTGCCACCGGGTCTTCCAGGCGATGCCCTATATTAATCTCGTAAATAAAAGGAAGTGTACATATAATATTATCGGTCACGTTTTCCTGGTCGGCTATGTGTAGTGACATCATGTTATCAACACGTGTGTGATGATAAAAGTGTTGGCCTTATGTAAAATATCGAGAGTAATATTATGCCTCTACACGTGCCCAGTAGTGGTCGTTCAGTCAACAGAGTTTTTTGACCTCCACTATCCAGACATGACCGGCCTGTTGGTCTAGCGGTCAGTAGTCCTGACTGCTACGCCGGAGGTCGTGGGTTCGGTTTCCACCCAGGACAAAATGTTTGTGTGTTGAGCACGATCATTTGTTGACGTTGGTTTACATCCATTTGGCTGCCCCTTTATGGTCCAATATTCTGGGTAGGTACTTATAAGTTACGTAATGATGGGGTGAGCCATTACAAATCGATAATCTAATCTTGTTCAAAGTTAATTGAGAATTGAACGCTTTCGACCTCCAGGCGCGGCGTACGGAAGACGTTATTTTTCGCACAAGTGCCGTAATCTCGCTCGTAATGCGGGTAGCTCGCAATTTTATGTCCAACATCGAAGTAATGATATCGCTCAGAGCTATGTTGTGAAACCAACATATCACGAAGAATAATAAAATATCTATTGTGTTGTAAAAACCGTTTAAGTGCGTGACAAATGTATTTCTGTTTTATAGTTAGAATGGAGAGAGGATTAAGAACCTTTAGCAGTTTTGTTGGGTACAGTAAAGTACAGCTAGATTCGATTATAACCTATAGATAATAATTATAATAAAGAGGTTTGCAGATTACCGGATACTTACGTCAGATATTTATTTGTCATTATATACGAGATTTTTTACTTTTCTATGACATTTCTTTCAATGGAGTGTCAGTGTTTACGTTGACCATCGGAAAGTCATAACGACGCCATTATATTAGTAGATTACCAAAACTTGTCAAAATCAACAATTGTGAAATCAATGATAGACCATTCTGACACTATTGTAATAGCAGACTTGAGGCCCTGGAACATTTTACGTTTAACTTGTAAAAGTCTGATAAGTATTCCCTCTCGCTCCACCCAAAGTGGGAGGAGTTATTTGATGCTTTCTCATCTCAAAAAAGAATAAAATAATACAGGGTGTCTCTGACATTGACGCACAAACGAGTAGTTTCGAAAGGTAGCTCAGCCCCGGTATGAAGGCACGTAGGAATGGGGTGGGTTTTTAGTCAGTAAGAGTCTGACACTATCTCCCGCTCCGCCCAAGAGCGGGGGATATCATTAGATGATATTCCCACCGAAAAAAAAAGTTCCATATGAGAAAATTTTCCTAGAATTTTTCAAGGTTCTAAGAAAATTTTCTCTTAATTTCAGAGCAGATATATCACTATGTAAGTAGTGATCGTTACTAATTTACCAGCTATTTCAACGTTCATAAAATCTATTGTGAGAAAGTCTTGACTCTGACTGCCCCGTGACTCCGCCTTGACCCGTATTGATCGATTTGACTTTCCACTTTGCCAAATGTTTTGTGTACTCAGGGTAGGGCAAAAGCCGATCCCAAGCGTGTGACATCACGAATTTACGACCTATCTTGACCTTGATAAGTCACTTCAGTTCATGTTTTCGCGAAGTGTATACTTACCTATAACTTTCTTTTATAACCCCTTTTATCTATTTTATGAGAAGAAAATAGGAATCCGAAGATAAAAGTCACTTCTAGAAAGGTTTTTATATGAAGTAAACAAATAAATTTTAAGATGCATTAATAATGGACGCATTGTTGTCATCGTGAGAGGTTGAAGCTAACTAGAACACCAGAGTCCAGAATACATATCCTTACTTTACAAAACATACTCCCCTACTGTGTCTGTATGTATGTATGAAGACGATAAACTAAGAATCTTCGGAACGGATTTTCATGCGGGTTTTACCAATAGTCAAAGTAATCCATTAGGAAGGTTTAGATTATAATATGCGCATGTTATGGTAGAAAAGAGCCGAGAATTTCAATAATTTGTAACACGTGTGTGAAGGTGGGGTAGGTCGCTAGTATATTATCTATAAATCACAATCATTATATTTATCATTAACGATTATACCGAACTTATCAACTGCGGAACGGACTCAGTCGTAAGATTAATTATTATGAACAAAACTGGATTTGTTGAAATTGATTATTTTAAAATAAATTGTTTTAAATAATTTTATTCATATCTTTAACTTTAAAATCTAGCCCGTACCCATCCATTTGTAATCAGATTGTCAGTTTATTCGAATAGTGGTAATTCCTTCGTAATTGATTCACTCTCACAACATCATAACCAGTAAGTAAGTAGGTAAATTCAATACGTTGTGATGCTCTTCTAAAAAATCAATTATTTAAAGTTCAGTCCAGGTTTTAGGTTACCTGGTAGGTCATTGTACGGATTGTACCCATAGATTTAAGTTCATATAATAATAATAATAATAATAATCATCTTTATTCAGGTAAGTTACACCCATATCATTACACAATACACAAAAACTTAAATTACTAACATAATCAATTCATCAATTAATACCATAGAATACAAATAAATTAACAATTCAAAAATAATAAATAAATAATTAAATAAGTCCATCATAACATTAAATAAATAAATAAATAGCATTTACCTTTAAATTCACAACAGTCATTTAGTAGGATCTGAGTGCTTTTTGTACCGCTACATGTCGGCCACTACAATGCTTAAGGATATAGCAATCCATCCTTGCAGCAAACATCGCCAGTACGGTGTTGGTGCTACCCCTCACTCTGCGCAACATAGACGCGGCACGCTTTCGCATAGTGGCATGGAAGCAGTCGGTGCGTGCTTCTGCGAACATGCCCGAAGCACTACAAGTTCGAGGCAGCCCCATCACCGCCCTGAACGCGTTGTTGTATTGGACACGAAGAGCGCTGTAACTTTTCTTGCTGTAGTCAGCCCATAGGCTACACGAGTACAGCGAGGTACAGTACGCTCTAAAAAGCGTAACTTTTACCTCACTAGAACACCGCGCAAACCTACGAGCTATCATATTTGCTCTGACAGACAGCGCCCTTCGTTCCCTCTCCATATCTACATGGTCTTTCAGGTCGGTAGTAAGTAAATGTCCCAAGTATTTAAATTGTGAAACTCTCTCCAGAGGGGTACCATACAATTTTACTTGTGGTATAGTAGCAGGACATTTAGCACCACCGGCCTCAAACACCATGTATTGGCTCTTATTGCTATTGTACAATAAACCATGACCACAGGCATACTCCTCGCATATCCGTATTAACTTCCTCAGGCCGCAGACCGAGGCACTCAACAGCACCATGTCGTCTGCATAACTAAAGTTGTTAACACAGACACCGTCAATGTGGCATCCGACATGCCGCCTGCTGAGCGCCACGATCAGTCCATTAATGTATAAATTAAATAGGGTTGGAGAAGTTAATCCACCCTGCCTGACACCACACTCAAGCCGATACGGATCCGACATTGTCCCCGCCCACCTGACGGTATTAGACTGGTTTGCGTACCAGTACTGGAATATATTAATGAGCTCCTGAGGTAAATTAATGTTTTTCAGCTTTTCCCACAGTAACTCGTACCCAACAAGGTCAAAGGCCTTGGATAAGTCGAGGAAGCACGCATACACTGGCGTTTTGCGGTCTGTGTAGTATTTGACAGTTTGCTTTAGACACAGTATGGCACTTTCAGTGGATAACCGCGGACGAAAGCCGAACTGGTTGTCATGTAATGTTACATATTTATTTAACTGTGTGTTAAGCAAACCGTCAAAAACTTTTGCAATAATAGTGGCGAGAGAGATGGGCCTGTAGTTACTCTTATCCGTGAGATCACCAGTTTTATTCTTCACTACAGGCACAACCACCGTTTTCATACAATGTGCGGGCAAATAGGCGTGACTCACGCATAGAGAGTAGAACATAGCTAGAATCCTAGAAATATGAGATCCTGCATATTGCAAGTGCTCAACGCTGAGTCCATCATGTCCCGGGGACTTGCCACGTGACATATTCCTTATAGCTTCGGTAATATCTTTAGCTCGGAAGCTAGTCCCCACTGTTTGCCCGTTCATGTCAGCGTTGAGCACCTCCACTGCCGGCTCCAAACGTGACTTAACAGCGAAGTGATTTTTAAAGATATTCGCAATCTCCACAGGATCATTGACCCCATCTACGCTAACAGGAAGGCCAGGACGCACGTTCAAACTGTTTGTCATCTTCCAGAATTCCCTGAAATCCCCCTTACTGTGTTTTACAGCAAGAATGTCCATTTTTATTTGATGTTGATGACTTTGACACCATTTTAAACGTGATTTAAACACTCTTCTGCTTTCACACATTTCCTCAAAAAGGCAACCTGACTTAGGTCTACCGCAGAACACCCAGTCCATAAACTTCGCCCGGGCCTCCCGGTGAGCCTCGCTAACATGTTTGTTCCAACCCGCCACGCGCGCGCCACACCCCCAACTCTTTTTGCCTCCCCGACTAGCCACAGCCGCCGCGTCTCGGAGAGCGGCAACAATGTCAGAGTAAAGCGTGTCCAGAATGCGCCTGTGACCATTGTCCTTGCAAAAGCCATCCGCACAACTAGACAATTCGGGCGGAAAGTCTATGAGTCTTAATCTATTATGACACTCCATGGAATACAATGCGATTTGCTCCTCACTTTTTATACCCCATATTACATCTTTGTTAACATCACTTATTTTTGATGTCATTTTAATATTTATAAAATTTAAATTACATTTTATTATTAGTGGGAAGTGGTCAGAACATAGAGTATATATATAAAAGTTTTGTTACTATTTTTGTGTACACTTTGTTACAATAGTGTCCGACCGAATGTTCGGATCCGGTTTCGGTTTCGGTCGAGTTTCGGAAAAAAAAACGAGTTTTAGTTTAGTTTCGGTTTCGGTGGTAAACCCGCCGAAACTACGACCGAAACTGAAACGGCACTCGGGAGTTCTTGCGCTGTGACCAGTCATGTTCAGAGCGTTAAATTGCTTCCAAGCGTCTTCCTTGTGTTTGCAATTCGTTTTACCTACTCTTAAACTAAAATCGAGTGCAGTAAAATTCAAGATAGTCAACGAATATACACCCTTAAATTTTGATCGTTTTAATCCCGTGGAGGGTCGATCCGGTACATGAAACACTATCGATTTGTAAAGATAAAATTAAAAAATAAAGTACCTTTTTTTCAAAACTCGTATTAATTTACGCAAGTACGAAATTAACTTCTTTAAGAATACGTCAGCTGAGCGAGTTCAATGACCTGTAGTTAATAGTCGGCGTTGCGTACAAACTACCTACAGGTCATTGAACTCGCTCAGCTGATGTTTTCTTAAAGAAATTAATTTCGTGCATGCGTAAATTAATACGAGTTTTGAAAAAGGGTACTTTATTTTTTAATTTTATCTTTACAAATCGATAGGGTTTCATCATGTATCGGGTCGACCCTCCACGGGATTAAAACGATTAAAATTGAACGGTGTATATACCTAAATTAAAAAATCATTAAAAAAAAATAAGGACTGACTGATTATAATAACGTTTTCTTTATTTTTCCCGCAAAACATGACCCTTGTAAGGAAGTTTCGGTTTCGGCCGAAACTGAGACTGTTGCCGAAATTCGGTTTCGAAATTAATTCTATAGTAATTACCTTTTTGTTATAATAGTGCCAATTTTATTCTTGCAATGAGTGCCAAAAATTTAATAAAATGTATATTATATCTACGCAACTTAAACAAGGATCGTCATAGATATGACAGCTTTATTCAAATTAGCAATTGCTTGTTTACCAACTGGGAAGAAAATGTTGGCACGGACAACTATAACTTATTCTGTGGCACGGACTATGCTCGTAGATCAAAATAATATATTATTTATCAACCTACAAGATTCGTGGTACATTCGTATCAACTCAACAATCAAGCAGTGCCGTAACTAGGGCGGTGCCAGAGGTGCCCAGGCACTGGACGCAGTCTCTGGAGGGGCGCCATTTTTATCAAGTCCTTTTTTTGTATTGTATTAAATTTTCTCTAGGGACGCGGTTATAGAAGCTCGCACCGGGCGTGTAAAAAGGCTACTTACGGGTACGGCTGACACTGGCTTGCCCATCGTCACGGATCTTAATTTCATCATCATCATTATTTCAGCCAATATACGTCCACTGTTGAACATAGGCCTTCCCCAAGTGTCGCCACAATGAACGATCCTGGGCGTCTCGCATCCATCCGTTTCCCGCAACCTTCACCATCGTAATTTTGATAACACAAAAATTTCTCCTTTCTCCCCAACTTTGGGAGAGTATCCCTAGATTGGCCACTTTTAAACCTTTATCACTTTTGAACCAGTGACCAACAAATTTTGATATTTGGCGACAAATTAGTGACAAAATTTTCGTGTTATCAAAATTAAGATCCGTGATGGTGGGCAAGCCATTGTCAGCCATACTAGTTACGGTACTGATCAAGACACAAAATGGGTATCTTTGATAAACAATTGAAGATAAGCCGTTTATTTGTTAAAGATAAAATTCGTTATAAAAAATACTCGTCAGATAAAATTCGTTATCAAGGCATTGGTGGCGTTGCTTAATCTTAATCGATGCGCAAACTTTTCGATTAGTAATTGTTCTAGAAACTACATTGAAGGTAAATGTTACGAGCATATTGCTACGAGTAAGTAAATTATTCTCATAGCGATCATCATCTGGCGCCCGTCGAAAGTTATTTAGTTTTGGTAAAGCTTGTCTTCATATGCGTACAACTGCTTCTCGTCCTTACTAAGCCATAGCGACATTTATTTTTACAGTTACTCCACACTAGGTATTACTCAGACCTAACCTAAACCTAACCTAAAATAACCTAGTGTAGATCTATGTAACTCATAATATGTTTTAAAAAGAGTGTCCATGGAGTTTCTTGCACGTTCTTCTCCATAGAGACCTACGCTTTGGAACGTGCAATTTAGCCTCACTTTTCTTGGACTGACCGACATTTGACTATTCAAAAGTGCCTGCATATGGTCTATTTGAAATAAATGTTTTTGACTTTTTGACTTTTTTTTTATTATTTTTGTGAACCCACACGCGTCACCATGGAAACTCGCAAACAAGAAACTTAAATTTAGAAAAACTACCCGTAGGTCATATAATCCGTAAGGAATCGAACTAGCTTTGACATAGTCAATCCATCGTTTCCCGCTTTTTAGGGTTCCGTACTCAAAGGGTAAAAATGGGATCGTATTACAAAGACTTCGCTGTCTGACCGTCCGTCTGTCACCAAGCTGTATCTCAAGAACCGCGATAGCTAGACAGTTGACATTTTCACAAATTATGTAGATTTCTGTTGCCGCTATAACAACAATTAGCTACTAAAAATAAAATAAATATTTAAGGGAAGCCCCCATACAACAAACGCGATTTTTTTTTTGCCGAATTTTCCTAAGGACTGTACGGAGTCCTTCGTGCGTGAATCCAACTCACACTTGGCCAATTTTTGTACTCTCAGCACTATCTATGAGCTATTATTTAATTAATTTAAATGTATTCATATAGGTATCCCAGTTTACCTCATTTCTATAAGTCTAAAGCTTGGAAATCTAGGTTAACATAACAATAATGACGTTACTCATATTATTACCGCTGAAACAATGGCTGTAGTCAACGAGATACTATAGCTCGCAGCTGCTAATTTGATATTGCATAAACTTGTTATGGTAATAATAGGGAAGATGTTATGTACTATAAACAATAGAGTACTCGTTCTCGGTGGATCGGTATCTGATGCTGAGGATTTCAATCAGATTTTTTGTGAGGTGGGACATCATGAATTAAGTTCTATTGTTCTGATTTGAGTGTGAGGAGCTGTTAGACTGTGATTAAGGCCCGAGCGCCCGAACAGTGCCATAAAATATTGACTTTCTGAAGCCTACTTCTTGGTAACGGCCAGGTTAAGAGGTTTGAATAAAAAACTTTTTACAAAAAAAAAAACTACAACCGACTTCAATGTTAAATAAACACTGAAAAGTACAAAATAACTTTGATTTCGGAAGTCGGTGTTTCTATAATAGTTTTGTCTCTTCGTTATTTAACATCGACTTCTGAAATTAAAGTTATTTTGTACTTTTCAGTGTTTATTTAAACATTGAAGTCGGTTGTATTTTTTTTTGTAAAAAGTTTTTTATTTTACACTTTTTAGATATGATACCTGCCACCACTAAAAAAGTACCTCTCAGCCAAACTTAAATACCTTATAGCCAGAGAGCATCTCATAACGATTCTAATAATCCCAAACACGGTTAGATTACATTAATTTACCTTTTAGCTTCGTCATCAGATCAGTCCGATACATCCCCTCCCCCTTTTCCTTCAACCAGTCATCGACTACACGTATAAACAAACCAATTTTACTTGTTACGACAGTTCTGCTGTGACCCTATGAGGAGTTCTGTGCCATATCTTCGAAGTTCATGATCAGATCATAACAATATTTCAATGGGACCAACTTGGAAGCATAACCTTTCAATTAAAAAAAGAATTTTCAAAATCGGTCCACAATTGACCGAAATATCGGTGAACATACATAAAAAAAAAACATACATTCAGCCGAACATAGAACCTCTTCCTTTTCGAAGTCGGTTAAAAAATAGTAATCAGTTTATTATAGATTCATGATCAACATTATCAACTATTGATTTTTTCTTGCGATTAATACTTTTGTCTAAAAAAGTGGGTGCCCAGCGCTGCAAATCAAATCAAATCAAAAACATTTATTTCAAATAGACCATTTACAGGAACTTTTGAATAGTCAAATGTCGGTCAGTCCAAGAAAAGTGAAGCTAAATTGCACGTTCCAAAGTGTAGATCTCTATGGAGAAGAACGTGCAAGAAACTCCATGGACACTCTTTTTAAATCTATGAGTTACATAGATCATGGTTACATATTTCTTGTCTTTTTAATATGTGAGTACAATGTAGATAAGTAATAATAAAACATTTTTTTTTAAATAGCTAATTAAAAATAGAAACTGAATTAAGCCACTGGCAGCTAAGAGATGACCAGTCTCAACCGATGGTAACCGTGGCTGCGACAGTCTCTGTTTCCATACTGCTATGAGATCCTGACGGAGCTCTAAATAGGGCCGCGATTTGTCGAAACAGTAGTTTCGCCCCGGCGACGTTGCGTTGCAACTCCATGCGCCACTCGTGAGTGTATGCAAGGACTAAGTACGGAATCCTAAAAACAGAAAGATGTCAATTGCGTGCATTGATGTACTTATTGTCAGGTGTGCGTGCGGGAAAGAGAGATGGAGTTCCGAGCTATATACAATTACCGGCACGGATCTTGAGCGCTGGCTTCAAGTTGCGCAGAAGTCAAATATTCGGTCTGTTTAGTGGTGCGAAGTGAGACGCGGGGGCGGGGAGTGTCAGTGATTGGCTCGCCGCGCCTTCGTGTCATAGACGTCACTCCTGATTCGTTCCCTGCGTTGCTGCATGTATCTAACAACGAAAACGATTGGCTCGCCAATGTATGGAATGCGCAAAGCGATCTCCACTCTGACGCTGAGCGCTCAAGATCCGTTCCGGTAATTGTACATCATATAAACGCTACACCTTCAACAGTTCAGTTCAGGTCGTAAAATGGATCACGTTAAGAGCTCTGTAAAATTTGGTTAGTTATAGATATGCGGACAGACCTCTAGGGAAATAGGAAATAATAGAATATTTATAAGGTAGGTAGCCGCTGGGACAGATATCATAACAAACTTAAAATTTATAAAGCTTCGTCTGTTTTCGATTACAAAACAAATTAATAATGCATTAAACTTGTAAATACGGAAATCCTTATCATAAAGGAATACAGTTTTTAAGATAACAGTTGTTTCCTGAGTATATCTGTGCCATTCGTGTTTTCAAGATAAGTTCACTGCAGTTAATTTTATTTAGGGTTGACTCACTTTATCAATGGCTCAGAAAAGTGGCGTAGCTAGCCCTAAAGGGGCCCTGTAAATGGAGAAATTGGGGGCCCGTTTTTTATCTGACTGTGGCAAAGTTCAAAAGAAGTATTGTTTTTACCTCAATATAATCGCAACTAGCTCGGAATAGTCAAGGCAGGCAATTTTTGAGCCTCTCATTAATGAGAATTTGAGTATGTGGACAATGTTTTACTAATAGTAGAAGCACAAGCTTCCATAAGTCGGGGCCCCTGCATCCTGGGGGCTACGGCTGATCCGGCGCTAGCTACGCCCCTAGCTCAGAAAAGTCTGCTTGAAAGATCGGTACAGATCCTATTTGGACGAATTACTGAATGACCCAGATTTAAAAATTCTATTTTCGGACGCGACGGGGAAGAAATTTCGGGTCATGGGGCTTTTTGGACCGGGACCGCGGTCCCGCCACACGGACCACAAATAAAATACATTTTTTTTACCTAATTTAACACCTTTTCCTTGTGGTCCTAAAATAGAACTCAAAAGTTTGTATAGGTGCAAGTTGCGAACGCGGTCCCCGTCCAAAGAGTAAAAGTAGTCCGTGGAATATGTAGTCAGGGCAATGATCTGTTATTAAATAATTATATAATCGTCTGAGTACCAAATCGATTACTTGTTTATGTCAGTCAGAATCAGCCACTTCACATTAATCATAGTATAATGTTATCACACATCGATATATATGTACTACGTACAAGTCAATGTTATCACACAAATATTATAAAGGCGAAAGTTTGTGAGAGTATGTGTGTGTATGTTTTTTACTTCTTCACGCTCGAACAGCTGAACGGATTTGGATAAAATTTGGCACACGGGTAGACCATATGTTGGAATAGCATATGACTTTTTATCCCGTAGTATCTTCCCTTGGAACAATTTTCTACTTTCACGCTGACAGCAGCTAGTAACTTCTTAAATCATTCGGCTTTGTTTGATTACTTGAAGAAAGCAAAACGTGTAATTGAAACCCATACGTTTTCGTTAATGGGACATACATCATTAACTACTAGGTAATTAAGAAAGGCATTAGAGGAGACGAAAACAAACAAACATGTTTATTACTGAAAATGTTTTGAAAGAGTGCTATTCCTGGCTTCTTTTTTAAGGTAGGATATCATCCAATGATTTCTCCCGCTCTATGTTGGGGCGGGAGGGTGTGTCAGACTTTTACTGACTAAAACAACGCCTATGTTCCTTCTTTACCTTGCGTTCCAGGGGTTCCCTTTCGAACTACCTTCCGGCGAGCTGCCCATTGCTCGTCCTCCTCACGCCTACGGTGGCTGAAAATCGGGGTTAGGGTCCCGGTCGGCTGGGACGCGAGAAAATCCGTTCCCTCACTTATGCGGCATTCCGTACCCTCACGCGTGCGGATGCGGACGCCTCCTTCGCTAGCATTACTGCTTCACAGCAGGAGACGATCGCCTGGCATTCCTCTTCGCTCTAGACCACGGCTTGTACCAGGGCCTCGCGTCAGAGGTCGCTGCTGCCGATATTTGACTTGCTGACTACAAGTAACACCTATATCGCTTAAGGAAAATAGTGACTCATCGTTGTCATTTAGCTCCATTTAATCAATTATATCATATTAAATTATAAAGCCGTGTTCACATTAAACAGTTGAAGTAAGTTCTTCAGGCATAACAGACGCGCTTTTCGTCAATTTGAAACATAAATACTTCACCTATTCGTAAAAATAAAATTGAAAATTCTGGTGATCACGATACAAGTTTAAAATAATTAATTAATCATAATAATTAAAAAATGCAGTGTAGTAAAAAGTTTTCTTTAATATGGTTTAATTTCTAGCCCAGTATGAATACGTCTTTACGGGTTACACTACTGAATCACTATTGTCTTGACGCGAATAGACTAAGGGCCCAGTGCGTTGAGTGCGAGTTGTTTTTACTTAATGCGATCGAAACGTTTGACCAATCCACAAAATATGGTACAGAAGTCAATCTACATACAAAGCGCGCTCGAGCAACGCACACAAAGACACCGCTCTCAGACACGGTGTCTTGGTCGCGTCTCGGATCACTCGTCGAACAATTCCGGCTCAAACGCTCATTAGTGTGCGTCCACCGAGCGTAGGTATAAAAAGTGAAGTACAGCGCCGTACGTCATAAAGGTGTCGATCGCGTTAACGTAAAACAAACTCTAGGCACTCTGAGGGCCTAGTGCGAGTTTTTAACGTAGTCGATCGTTCGTTTATTTGCAGTCGTACATATATCGGTTTTTGCGTTATTGTCACCAGACGGCGCTTATACAGTTTTAGTACCTACAAATTGACGTTTACTTTACTACGGAATGGCGAAGTTAAATACGATATGACTGTACCTTTAGTGTGAGAAATGGGTGACGTAAAGTGCCTCAGAACCATTAAAAAAACTTATGTAAGATCCGGCCCGGGAATCGCTGCTCAGGGCAGAAGGAAGGATGTAAAACTTATACGGTAAAGGGTAAAGGTTGGAGCTAAATAGTATCGATTTTGTAATGATTGACGTATTTTTGATTACTAATAAAGGTGTAAAAGAAAATCAGAGCTATCAAATCTGTTCTTAAAACTTTTAATTGAATTGAGGCAAAATTTCAGGTTTTTCAGTTGAATTTTTTAAGGTTCTGTGCCTCAAAAAAGAAACGAAACCCTTGTAGGATCACTTTTTTGCCCGTCTGTCTGTCAAGATCGTTTATCTCGAGAACGCTTAGAGGTATCGAGTTCCTTGAAACTGTGAAGAAATAAAAGTTCTAAGTTAAAGAAAAAGAGATACAGTCGTTTATGTCGGAAAAAACGTATATTTCGACGCTCTCAATGGAATTAAAATTCATAGGGTACTCCCGTTGACCCAGAATTCTGAACTTTATAATGCAAGGTCAATTTTTTTTACGATTGAGAAAACCTTCCTTTACAGAAAGAAATCTTAGACTCCATTTGAATGTCTATTCAATCTTGTGTTTAAGACCAGTCATAGCTGGGAAGTCCGTTAAGGTAAATGAATGGACACCAACGGCAAAAACCGTTTAAAGGAATTCAACAATGATTGGTTTATTATCCTTTTCTTTATAAACTAGAAGGTGTGTTTCACCAATATTGCTTGAGACGTCTGCCGTCGTATCTCCCATATCAATGATATGGGGCCCCCTGATATCAGGGCTTATCGAAGCTTAAGTATAAGTCTGAGCATCAATCAGTCCAAAGAGTATCATGTTGCCCAATAAGTGGGCTTGTGGAAGTCGGATAGGAAGTCGCTTCATGCAAAACACGGATATTCACCCGCCTCCGGTCAGATTGGAAGCTGACCCCAAACTAGTGGGGAAAAAGCGAGGGAGATGATGATTGTATATTAAGTTGACTACTGCGCACAACAACTGTATTTAACTTGGAAATAAACAGTAGCGTAACTAGGCGTGGTTGAAGTGGGCCCTCCCCCACTGCCTCGCACCCAAAGGGGCCCTGTACTAGCGAGGGTTCTTTAAGAACGAGGTTTTTTTTTTTAATAGGCTCGCGTTTGCCCACTATTTCACCTGATGGTTAGCGACAATATGACCGAACACTGGGTTGCAATGCAACAGTTGCTGTCTCGTTGTTGAATTTATGAAAGAAGAAGGCCTCACTGAAGTGTCTTCGCCCATGTCTAAATTAATCCACGCTACGCCACTGGAAAAAAAATAAGAAAAACCTTCTGCCGATTAGCTTGCTGACATGAAACTACATTTTTAATAGATTGGCCATTTAATTTTATATAAACTGTTTTCATTTATTAAACAGTGTCAAATTAAATAGCTCTGTCATACTGCCTGTGACATACGCCCGAGTTTAAATTAATCCAAGCTACGCCTCTGGCTTCAGTTCTTAACATTCCAAGGCCGCGGACGGGTTGCCAACTATACTGTTAAAAACAGTATTATACTGTTTTTCACTACATTATACATTTCACACAGAACAAAAATAAAGTAAGTATACAAAATACTTACTGTTTTCAGCATCAAAATGCTTTACACTGTATTCATTACTCCTGTTAGATTTAGACGCTCAAACATTTTTTTTCAAATCACAATAATAGAGTTTCAGAACGAATCGAATGAGCTCCTCGTTTATTTTAATTTCAGTTATAATTGTGATGAACCGTGGGAAGTTTTTAAAAGAGACTGTAAATTAATAAGTTGTGCGAAAAGCTCTAAAATTTTTTACAAAAAATACTGTTCATTTTTCTAAAATAATGTTTGAAATTTTTTCACAAAAAAAAATTGTTTATTTCTTGCAAAAAAAGTTGGCATCCCTAGCCGCGGTAGGTACCTCTTTCCAAAACCCCGCAGAAGTAAAACAGACTTAAAGGTGACAATCCTATGTATTTTAACTGTGACTGTACTTCGCCATCCATTCCCATAATGAAACAGGAATGAGGAACTTACAGTTTAGATACCTACCTAGTATACCAACGTCAATAACTCCCAATTAGAATGTGACCTTCAGGGGACCTCTGAACTGGAACAAGGGGAGGACTCCGCGCGTTCGCCATCCATTGCGCAATTCGTTGTGACGTCAACATGAAGATCGTTGTATTTAATGGAATGTAAATTGAAATTCTCCATTGGCGATACTGTAGCAGGAATCTAATGCCTTGTTGATTAGTTATTACGTGTTTACGTGAGATGAATAACTTGATTATAAAGTATTTGTCAACTAGCGATTGCTCTTTAATATCTAGTGATATATACAATTGCGTAATTTCCCTATTTTATTTTTAACCGACTTCAAAATGGAGGAGGTTCTAGGTATATTCATTTTTATTAAGTGCTTTTTAAAATTTTGCTTGAGTCTGTCTAATAATTTAAACGACTTGGGTAATTATTAGGATTTAATGAAATATGATGTAGTCAACACGGGTTCAATAATCAAGGTTGATTAAGAGATAGAGATCGAATGTAAGTATTTTTTTAAATGATTAAATATTATACAAAATTTCCAAGTCAGTTGACTTATTAGACAGACTATTCCAAATTTTACTTAAGCAATATTCTATTGTTCTTTTTATTTTTTTTCTCATCATTAGTCCGTTTCTATGCCAATCTTTGTGATGTCAATATACTTATCCCAGTTACAAAGAAAAAGAGAAATCTATCATTAGTCATGGAAAACTGTCAAAAATGTGTTATTCACAGTATTCTGCCATGACGTAACTCTGTAACATATCGACCCTTTTATGAAGAACATCGTAAGCAACAATTTGCGTTCTTTTTTCCAGGAAAATGTTTTCACTACCTTAATTAAAAGTATAAATGAACTTTCTGAAAAACACCAGCTAACTCGCGCTCTGAGGGTTTCGTACAAACTTACCTATGTAAATACCTAATTCAATTCCCGAATCGAGTCTCGTAGATTTTTCCTTATCGCAAAAAAAGTATTTTGTTTTAGTGACGTTACATAACAAACACTTTTCAATTTTTTTCCTATACTTGTACTATAAGACCTTTCAGTATTCTAGGTCAAAGGGAAGCACCCTTAAAAACGGCCTTACCTTTAGAGTGCGATGACTTAGACGTTTGATTTTTTCACTGCTATTTGGGGTAACAGCCCTGAGTATTAGATATTAATTCCAGCTGCATACCTCTACACGTTCCTGATAAAAAGGGTATTGACCGACTCAGGGTGTTTTTAATATCGTGCGGATTTCATCACGCATGCAGGAAATTTCAAAATGCAAAATACGCGTCCTGCGTGCGTATTCCGAGCATTATAAATACTTGTGTGAAATGGATATTTGCGGGGGTTACGCGGAGCAATCCCGCATGGCCACCATGCGTGATCAAAAAACCGCGCGATATTAAAAACACCTTTAGGTATAGAGAATCCTAAAAAAAATGATTTGTTATTCATACAACTACTGAACTATTAGATTTTTTTATTACGAAAGGAACAACCCGTTTCAGCAAAAAAATATTATTATCGCTTACAATGTTCTTCCTGAAAAAAAGCTTGATCACTGACTCAACTCACTGTTGGTTAAAAAAATAAAATAATAATAATATTCCACAACTATCACACAACGCTGTCTAGTCTCAAGCTAAGCAGAGCCTGTGTTATGAGTACTAGACAACTGATAAACATACTTATATATTTCTAAATACATACTTAATATAGATAAATTACACCCAGACACAGAACAAATGATCATGCTCATCACACAAACATTTGTCCTGGGTGGGAATCGAACCCACCTCCGGCATAGCAGTCAGGGCCACTAACCACTAGACCAACAGGCCAGTCAAAAATGAAATTGTTTTACAATGAAAGTATGAAATCTTAATATATAAAAGGAGAAACTGACAGACTGACATATCAACGTACAGACGACACTACTGTACTAAGAGCTTGATATTTTACACAGGGTTTTTTTTATGACCTAGGCGAGCACTAAGAAAGGATTTTCCAAAAATCTCCCCCTGAGGGGATGAAAAGAGGATCCAAATTTAGTATGGAGAAACCTACTCCTACGCGAGCGAACCTGCTGGCAGAAGCTAGTATGAAGATAAAACACTTCAGAAATAGATGTAGTTCCTATCGTTGTATCGTTGTCTAAGGGCCTGCGCTCACTTGAAACAATACTGTCTTAGAAAAAACAGTTTTGTCCAAGACGTCTCAGACTTGTCTACGACAAAATACCCCTAGCCAAGTTGCTAATCTGCAATAGTTAACGCTAGCAGAATGCTTCAAATGTACGGGAATGACGTCATCTCAACGCTCAGTCACGTGGTCAGAACAAAAGATTCGGCGACGCGGCCAACTCGAAGCGTTCGACGCAAGCGAAACGGTTGTAACTTGGCTAGGGGGGCAGTTTTGTCTACGACACGGGGCGCTAGGGCTGTTGATAAAATATCGAAATATCGATATTTATTCGTAATACTTTTTTTGATTATATTAAATCGATAGTTCGATATTGAAATGTAGATATCAACATTACATTTTTTTTTAATTAGTTGCCAATTAATTAAACTAAGTACAACATTATCGTAAACATAATCTACTGTACTTTATTTACACTATATTATGTTTTTCCTGTTATAGTTAAATTATTTGCTAGGCAAATCTGTCTAAGTCGTCTTGTCTCAAGTGTGCGCAGGCCCTAATGGTGGCAGACGCTAGACGCATTGCGTAATACCAGGAATTCGCCTTATCACTTTTGGAATGAGAGCACTATCCGTATCTATCCAAATGAAATAGTTTGATGGAATTCATATCATATCAATGTCAATGTGTTGACTATATACTACAAGATACTTATTTGAATAGCTGAATAGTTGGTTAACTTTATTGTTAGTACACCAAAATAGTAACAATTACACTTAAATCTATGAGTATTGCTGACAGCAATATCTACCAGACAACAGATACATAACAGATAGGTAGTACACTATTTGATATTATATAAAATTATTTTTAGTTTATGTAAAACCTGAATATACTTTGATCAGAATCAGTAACTGAATGAATTCCAATAATTTTTACACCATGTTAATTTTTTTCTTAAAAATTAAAAAATGTTGTAAGTTGGTCTCCACCAACATTAAGTACCACACAGGTCACGGCAGCTCGTAACGGGTATTAGTTGCCAGCAAACAGCTAGGTGTAAGTGCAAAACAACCCCTGTGTTGTGCGCGGGCTTGCGGACAGTGAGCAATGGGTAGCTCGCTGTCCGGCCGTCCGGTAACCGTCCGGACCAAGCCCAAGTCGTCGACGGCGCGCGCTGTTCCCGCGCGCCTCAAGGAGTTGTCAGCAACAGCAGGGGCCCAGCCGGGTCGAAGCCTACTGGGGCCAGGGTAATCCGAAAGGGCGCTCGAGCCCCGGTATGAAGGCTTGAAGGAACGGGATGGGTTTTTTAGTCAGTAAGAGTCTGACACTATCTCCCGCTCCGCCCAAGAGGGGTTGTCATAAGATGATTTTTCCCATCGAAAAAAAAAAAAAAAAAAAAAAACCCCTGTGTTGTACTTAATGCCGGTGGTGTCCAACTTGTGACCTTTTGTAAATATTTTTAGAAATAACATGGTGTAGAAATTACTGGATTCGATTCAGTAACTGACAGCATGCTCCTATTAATTTTTACCCGACTACGGTAAAGCCAAAGGAGGGTTATGATTTTATTAATTTGCAAACTCTTTCGATATCACAATATTAGCTATTGCATATGAATGCATCGTCTGTCTATCCGTAAAATGATAATTATACAACAGGTTCTTCTTGAATTCCTACTTTGCCAACGATATTATTAGTATTACATCCTTTGCCTTGAATCATTTTAATTTATTTATATTGCATCAAAATTGTACGGAAGTCATTTAAATATACAATAACCTTATGTAATATGAAGGACATCTCTTTATGGGTGAGGCAAAATATTTTGCAAATGTTTGGTTGTATTGTAAAGGTTATTGGGCTGTTATAATATTACATAAGTGAGGTTATTTTATTGTATAAATTATACCATTTTTATCTGTTCTGTGAGTATCTAATTATTGATTTGGATTATCCATATTATTTTGCATTATTTACTCAGTTTAATATCGACTGTGAATGTATGCATTAAAGTTGTCAAAAAATAAAAGGCCCTTTGACATTTGTATTTTGACTACCTGCGAGGTTACCATGACGTTCAAAGTAAGATTGTTTTAATCTTATTTCGGTGTGGGTAAGAGATGGCGCTAGACAACCTGTATAGCTCTGTCTCTTACCCACTCTGAAACAATATTAAAACAATCTTACTTTAAACGTCATGATCTAGGTCCTAGCGGCTTGTCCGGTGTAGTGTAGCTACTTCTAGAGTCTGTCTAAAAAGTCAAACGACTTGGGTAATTATTAGGGCAAAATGAAATCTGCTGTAGTCAACAATCAAGGTTCAATAATCAAGGTTGATTAAGAGATCTTGATCGTAGTTTACTAATTGAAGGACGTTATAAAATGTATTGAATATAAGTATTTTTTAAATAATTAAATATTATACAAAATTCCCAAGTCGTTTGAATTTTTAGACAGACTATATACCAGACCCCTAATTATTATTTCATTGTTTCTTTCAGTTTCGTTCCGAGTTACATTCTAGGGATTTTCTCAAACGTCAAAACGGGCCTTTCATATTTTAACTCGTCTAGTGCAACCTTTCAAATGCCCAAGTGCCCAGTGATGCTCCGATTATTACACGAAGGCTTCATACAATTGTGTAATCCCAAAGTTGCAATCCGTCTATACCGACTTACCTAACATAAATACTTTCACTTTAGACCTCGGTCTCGTGTTTGGCACCGTTTTAACGTTTACAAAGTTTGCCTTATGTGGCATGTGCTAAATTTGTTTATGACGTGTGCTGTTCGCTGTCAACATATTGATGTGATACAATGTGATACAACGGCGCTTACGATTTTGGAGTTGTTCCATGCCCATTTTAGATGTGGTGTTTCTTGATAGGCACGATTTGTGAGAAGAAAGTGAGCTTGAAAAATCTTGATCATCCCTGCGGTTGAGCGATGTCAGCCATTTCGTGGAATTTAATTCTATATCTACATGTAGTGATGGTTTAGTAGAAATGCTCGTTTCATTTCTATTGATCTTGTATCTTTATATTTATAATTCTTCTGTACGTTCTTTTAAACAGCTTGGCTGATTTGTAGGAAATTTCGTGTGTAATGTGTGTATATTTGAGTGGGCCCCTGGATTATTTGGCAATTCACTGAAATACAATTGAACCCGGTAGGTACTGGCGCTGCAACCGGGTACTCAATTATTTTTTCTTGTGAAAAGCCAGATTTCCGACAGGAAAACGTCTGTCGGTACCGCTAATACGTAAAATATAAGCTTCAAGATTCGAAACATCAATAGCAATTTTTTTTATTAACATCATTTATTATCCTCTATGAAATATAAAAATAGGACTGTGGCAATTACACCTTTTGAACATTATTTGTACACAAAAGTTCTATTTTCCATTGATAAGTGGTTTTAGATCATTAAAATGCCATTAGATCTGCTTAATCGTGATGAATTGACTACTGAACCAAATCAATTTATCTAAGTAATCTATATAATTATATTATATAAAAATAAATCCCTATTGCTCTTGGTCACGTCATAAGTTCATAACACGTAAACGGCTGGACCGATTACGCTAATTCTTTTTTGTTGTGTTTGTTGATTGTTACGGAAAGAAATACTTTGAAAAATGTGCAGAAAATTAGAGAAAACTATGACTACGCATTTGACGATTTGCGCGTTTGACACTTCATTACTAAGACAGGACAAAGTCCATCGAACCTGCTAGAGTCTGACTAAAAATTATACGCCTTGGGAATTTATGAACGAAATAAAAAATCTTTTGTTGGTAACACAAATTTGATGATGATAGTTCTACAACAGATGTTGAACGTAATATGGCTAGTGATGATGAATCAATAAGCGGAATAGAATATTTAGAATCAGATTTCTCTTTCCATTCCAGATTTAAATTATACTTATGACACTTTTATATCTTTGCAAATTTATCCTACTTTTGTAATAAGAATGTCATTAATGAGACTGAAATAAATATTATTCTAAACGAAAATCTTTTGAATTTTTTATTGTTAGAAAGTCCCCTAATAATATTAAATCATTTAAAAACTTTTATTATCGGATAATTACTTTTTATATGGTTCTATTAGTAAACAATGATCAAGATCTCTTAATCGACCTTGATTATTGAACCAGTGTTGACTACATCAGATTTCATTTTACCCTAATAATTACCCAAGTCGTTTGACTTTTTAGACAGACTCTAGTGCAAAATACTCGTAAATAGATAAATATAATTGTAGCGTGATGTTAAATAGCCTATAGGCTAAAGCTGTATCTTTTCTCGATAGGGTTATTCAACACTAAAAAGAAGTTTCAATTTGAGCCAGTAAACTTCGAAATTAAAGCGTTTAAACAAACAAACTCGTTAGCTTTACAATATTATAAGAGTGATCAAATATTGTAGGTAATATTTTTCAAACGGAAAATTAGGTTATTATGACTCAATGAATAAGAATCAATGCTTTGTTAACTATAAACTAATTTGTCCTTATTCTTGTGACCGTAATACCTACTTGAAAATTAGTTTAATTCCACTCCTTGTGGAAATTTAGGTAATAGTGACACGATTATCTGTCATTACTACATTAATCACTATATTGGTTTTAATAAAAACATGACATTTTATCTCGTCTCTAAGTTACAGAGTTATGTTGATAGTTTTAATGAACATATTTGTGTTAATTGCCAAAGAATTTCAAATAAGATTATGATCGATGCGCGGCCATGTCGTGACGTCATAGCTGTTCGAATCGAAGAAATCGATCGAAGAAATTGGGTATGGTGAGCAAAATAAGTTATTTACAAATCATGAACGAAAAAAGTCCGGTTCTTTAACTCTGCTCATCTCTGCTTCATTGTGTGAAGTGTCTGAGTAGTGGTATATGGAAAAGAAGGCGAATTATCGCTAACAATGAAAATAAGAAAGAAAATAGGTAGTTTTTTTCCTAAACCAATTATGACTTAAACAATAAATTTAGCTAATTTAGATTTAAACAATAACATTTTAATTCACCTAGATTTAACTAAGACTCAGTAAAACGTGAGACGCAAATAAGTTTTCTTTTCAAACCGTACTTTTTAATCAACATTTGACAGATCGAGGTCATTGACTTTCCTATCCTTATTTGAAACGCAATATGTCACTGTTCGATAGTGAACTGCGAATTGCAAAATACATAGGTACGAATAGTTTTTAAAAAGGCTGGCTGCTGGCTGTCAAAATTCTCTTTGCGGAGATCCAGATGTAGGGTTTCCATACGTCTGGGTTTGCCCGGATTTGTTCAGGAGCGTCCGGGCGGTCCCAATTGTAGTCCGAGTACAAAAAGTTTGACATTCCCTCTTGTTCTACCCAGTGATGAAGGAGTCATTAGATGATTAGGTATGTTCTTATAATAATAGTTTTGTTTGTTTCTTTTTCCTTTCACTTTTACACAGTGTCTACATTTGTCCAATTCTCCTTTCGCGGGTATGCTGGAAGAGATTTCTTTAGAAATAAGCATCACCTATGTACCTATTTTTTCTGTTTCCGTCTTCTTTTCTTTCATAAGTTAAGTGTGTACATGAACTGTTAAATAAATAAAAAAAAAGGTTTTCCTACTTAACAAAAAGATATTGTGAAAGAAGTTTCATCTTGTTCTTTTCCATACTCTTGCTAAGTATATTTTTCTGACCAGTATTTGGTAACTCTGTTATTGGCCTCGTATAGATCCTAAAAACTGCAGGTGGTGGTGCAGAATGGACGTCATAGCAGGTGACACATGTCCTGTGCAGCGGCTCCACACTGGCACTGTGTTAGAGATGGTTCGAGGACACTCGAGGACACCATTTGGTCGAATTGTTTTCACAGCGGGCAACCTGGGTCCGCAGTCGGTTAAAAAATTTCCAGATTGTCCACTACAATTCGCATCCAGGGGGGAGATGTTCTGACGAGGTGCTAAAGTGTGGAGAAAACTACTATATATTTCTTAAAAAAATGTTTGAAAATAAATAAAAAGTTTATTATTTTATGACAATTTGAATTATTTTTCCTTACACTGAGCAAGTTTAAAATAATAATAAAAATACTATAATTATAATTATATCCAGATTCTGAGCTCAAAAGTTCCGGACTTTTACGCTTTTGTCCTGGCTGTCAGATTTAAAGATGGCAACCCTATCCAAATCGAAATATGGAGGAATCACAGAATATGGAACTTCTATTAGACACTCCTCCCTAAAGTACCATAAATATCTTCACATTAACCGTCTCTCGCTTTTGTTTTTATCTGTAAATCTTCCTAACCTAGACACATTTAGGTTACAGTTCTAACCTAGATACCAAAGTCCTTGAACAACGCGAGGACCCCGCTGTTACGGGACCGTACAAACTTATCTGTGCTGTTTCTGTTTCCTATTCTGAACTTTACTGCGTTGTGTTAGAGTGCATATTGAGTGTTGCATAGCTCTTCTGGGTTTGTCTGACTTGGTATGACGTCATGACCTGTCTGTCAAGTATTTAATTATTGTAATGATGTTACTCGAATAACTTGCAGTATTTTGAAGCGGTATTTACCTTTTCTGTTGTTCGATTGCTTTGCACACAGCCACTACTTAATGTCATACATTAAGTAGCTATATTTACATTAGGTAGACTGCTTCTAATATTCTACTTCTTTCTTATTACGTTCTATAGACAGGCTAGTATTTATTTATTATTTTGAACCAGTATTGTCCCCGCGGAATGGAAAAAACTCCTCTGCTCTTTGCTAGGCATGCAACAATAGCTACACGGGTCGATTCTCCGGTATATTAGGATCCTCCTAGGTGCAGGCTTGCGGGCGACAAGCAATGGGTAGATCGCCGTCCGAACATCCGGTAAGGATCAAGCTTGAGTCGATGTTTTTACGTGCGCCTAAAGAGATGCCAATGCCTGAAATTCTCGCAGCCCTACTGCAGGAATTTTAAAACCGGCCAAGAGCGTGTCGGGCCACGCTCAGTGTAGGGTTCCGTAGTTTCCCGTCCGTCACCATAAGTGTATCCACTTATGAGTTTAAAAAAATGCTTGCATATACGATTATACTACAAACTTAGTCCAGAAATTATTTTTTACCTTTTTGTCTTTTTTGTACAAAAACTGTTCTTTCCATCAAGTTCAAAATGATTTTCCTAGAAAGTCCTTATAAAGTTCTACTTTTCAGATTTTTTTCATATTTTCTAAACTTATGGTTCAAAAGTTAGAGGGGGGGACACACACATTGTTTTTTACTTTTGGAGCGATTATTTCCGAAATTATTGACATTATCAAAAAATGATTTTAGTAAACCCCTATGCATTTTTAAATACCTATCCAACGATATATCACACGTTAGGGTTGAAATTAAAAAAAAAATTACTTCCCACTTTACATATAGGGGGGCTACCCTAATAAAACATTTTTTTCCAATTTTTATTTTACCACTTTGTCGGCGTGATTGATATACATATTGGTACCAAATTTCAGCTTTCTAGTGCTAACGGTCACAGAGATTAAGCGAGGACGGACAGACAGACAGACAGACATGGCGAAACTATAAGGGTTCCTAGTTGACTACGGAACCCTAAAAAGAGATAAGTACCGTGGTTCTAAAACGCAAAACACCACTGAAGAAACACAGGTGGGGTTTTAAACAGTAAAAAGAGGTCGATCCTCAAGGTTAAGCAATGCTTGCTGAGGGCGGGCGGTGGATGGGTGACCTCCATCTTAATATAGTATTTAAACTCCTCCGTGCCTCGGAAAGCACGTTAAGCCGATGGACCCCGCTGTCATTAGTATACCTATCTTTGACAGTCGTTATGGATAGTCAGAAGCTAAGAAATCTGACATCAGTTTTCATTCACTCACCTTCAATTGACCACTCAGCTCATGGTGGTTCTTTATTTTTTTTGTTGTTCGTTCATCATTCCGCCATATTACTTACGTTCGGTAACTGTAATTGAAAAAATAACGGACTTTAATTCTAACAATAGTACGAGTAATTAACCTTCAAGAAAAAACTAGAAAAGGTTTCATTTCAGAAATTTTCCACGAAAAAGTAATTTAATTACTAAGTATTAGGTATACGTGTCGCCACGTTACGCACATGCCAACTAAATACAATAGCGTTTTTATTACGTGTCTACAAAATATTTATTTTTAGAGTTCCGCTCAATAGGAAAAAATGGAACCCTTATAGGATCACTTTGTTGTCCGTCCGTCTGTCTGTCTGTCTGTCTGTCTGTCAAGACCCTTTATCTCGAGAACGCGTGGAGGTATCGAGTTGAAATTAAAACCATATACTCAGGTCTACGGTCCCTTCAAGCTGTGAAAAAATCAAATTTCTAAATTAACGAATAAAAAAGATACGACCGTTTATGTCGCAAAAAAAGTATATTTTGATACTCTCAAAGATTGAAATTCATAGGGTAGGTACTTAACGTTGACCCACAATCCTGAAATTTGGCACAAAGCAAGGTCTTATAGCACAGGTATAGGAAAAAATCTGAAAACAGTAGATTTGTTGTTAAGTACGTCATAAAAAAAAATAGCAATTCGGAAAAAATTTCGAGTCTTCATTCGGGAATTGTATTTTGCACGGAACCCTCAGTGCGCGAGTCCGACTCGCACTTGCCCAGTTTTTTTTATTCTCCATTTTATACAACGTTCGCATGTTTTTTTTTTCATATCTTTGTTCCCGCTACCAAACACACTGATCATAAAGACGGTGTAACTGTAATGTGTGGTAAAATTTTAAATTGTACTTCTACCTATAAGTACTAATAGTCTAATACGTAGACATTTTTTCCTAAAAGTCATATCATAGAAAAAATTTTTGATCAGCTTATGAAGCCTATTAACTAACTTATAGCAGCTTATTGTACGGAAAGTCTATATTGTACATAGAAAATTATTTATTTCCTTGTCTAGCAACCATTTTTAGAGGAGAAACTGACTGACTGACATATCAACGTACAGTCAAATCTACTGGGTCTTAGAGCCTGAAATTTTGCACAAGATTTCCTTTTATGACGTAGGCAAGCACTTCTAAAATTCACCGGGATGAGACGGAGGTCCAAAGTTTGTATATTGAAACCTACTCTCACGCTAGCGAAGCCGCTGACAGAAGCTAACTAAGAAAATATCAACAAATAAAAAATTATAAACTCACACTCTTTTCTCGCCATAATTATAATTTTTCACACAACCCATCGTTTACTTGACCACTAATTGAATCTATAAATTTAAACTTAGTCATTCAGACATACAAAGGTACAGGTGATCTGTACAGACACAGAAAATTAGCACGACAATTCGGTACAATGGTTGAACACAGGTAGAATAATAAACTATTGTTTTTACATTTCCGCGCCTTTGTCGGTATACTTTGCTCTGGAAAATTTTGGGCGTTTTCACATGGCATTTGTTACCTTTAATCCAAACTCTGACAAAACCCTCGTTTAGAAGAATCTACCCGAAAAAGTCCGAAAAGAAGCTAAATCCTCAAAAAGTAATAAATCAGCCATATCGCAGGATATTATATAAGTTCCTGTCTACTGGGATACCTGCTATCGTACGCATACTAAACACATCATAATTTACATAAGGACAATCAAATACCTTATCTACATTATTATATACTACACATCTTCTTCATTTTAGATATGGACCACTCCACGACGTGCAATGAATGGTGAATCTTACCATACAGAAATCTATCGCTTTGCTGGAATTAATTCTACAAACTGGAGGCATATCTTGATTAAAACTAAAGATCTATACATCTCTAGCATTGTCCTCCATCAGATGTTTCCTTGTGAGTTTATCATGATCCATGTTACTAGCATTTTCACCATTGGTCCTTTGGCAGACGGGGCCTCAAGGGTCGAGCCCATTACCACTTTATCCGTTATCGGTTTATACTAACCAAATAAAGATAGTCTTAGCCGAGAATGATTAAATTATCTTCTACCCCTAACACACTGACCCAATTCGGTCTATCACGCTAACTAAATTACACTGCTTCTCCCTCATATTAGTATATCTCTATATGCGAGTTTGGATACTTCTAAGGTCGCAGCCAATCCTAGGATTATATCCAAAATTAGTAAACTTTCGATTCTAAACATAGGTACTCGTAGATAGCGTCTTAGAGCTATATTTTAAACAGAGCTGCAAACGTTCTAGAATATTCTGATTGATAGGCATAACCGAAACTATGTAGACAGCTCACAAACAATACAACACGAATAAAATATATCGTTTATTATTTGAATCATGGTAGATTCCATATGATCAGTAAGCGATTTGAGAAGTCATGTAGCAACATGACTTTGTTGCAAAGAAATAAATATATCGGGTAATTGGCATGATTGCAATGCAATTTCCTGTGCCCTGTTGTGCCATGCAGTTGGGTATGACGATAACGGTTTGCGGTTGCCAACGCAATACGAAATTGTGAACGAAATGTACAAGTGTGAAATTCCTGAAGTAGAAATGAACGGAGCAATTTGTAAGTGGATAAGAATTATGTTTTTCCGCGTCGTGCGTCGACTCCCACGGAGAGAGACAATTACGTAGATGGCATGATGAAAGAGGATTTAGAAGGTCCACTTGATAATTCAGTGACGTTCACAGTTTTGAATTTGACCCATTATTTTGTTGTTTGGCAGCTGGTGTCTAAGTTTTGGTTACCGCTTGGGCTGTAAGACCGTAACCAATGAGTATACGATTGACCGTAACGTTTCGAGAATCTTTAGGTGTTACAACACTGTATGATCGCGTGCTAAGTGTGGCTTTTGAAATACGTTCAGCCAAAACCGGGACGACCATTCGGCTCGACAGAATCTAGTGTCTTTGAGCTGACTGTTGTGAAAGATAAATAGATAGGTACCTACCTAAAAATTTTTTGACTCATTCGTCTATGTATGTTAAAATTTCTATGAAATCGTCGATTTAATACTGGAAGTGGAGCCGTACTTTCGTGTTACGGTTTCGACCGCAAATCTAGTTTCATTCGGTCACTAGTTTTGAGGTTTTCATTGGCTTTTGTATAGAACCAGAAAGGAGGTCACAATATAACTCTCTGGGGCCTCATCATGGAGGGTTAATTTTTTTTAATATAATATTCCACAACTATCGCACAACGCCGTTCCCAAGCTAAGCAGAGCTTGTGTTATGAGTACTAGACAACTGATAAACATACTTATATATTTCTAAATACATACATGTTATACATAAATTACACCCAGACACAGAACAAATGATCATGCTCATCACACAAGCATTTGTCCTGGGTGGGAATTGAACCCACGACCTCCGGCATAGCAGTCAGGGTAACTAACCACTAGACCAACAGGCCAGTCAGAAAAATGTCAAATCTGCAAGTGAGAAAGAGGGATAGGATATAGTACAATTGCCAAAACGGATCTTGAGCGCTCGGCGTCAGAGTGGAGATCGCTTTGCGCATTCCATACATTGGCGAGCCAATCGTCTTCGTTGTTAGATACATGCAGCAACGCAGGGAACGAATTAGGAGTGACGTCTATGACGCGATGGCGCGGTGAACCAATCACTGACACTCCTCGCCCCCGCGTCTCACTTCGCACCACTAAAGAGACCGAATATTTGACTTCTGCGCAACCGCTCAAGATCCGTGATGGCAACTGTACATCCTACATGGTTCCATACCTTTAACAGTTCAGTTTAGGTCGTCAAATGGATCGCGTTAAGAGCTCATGGTAGGCCCTCTGGTGGTCTCGCCTTCACAGTTTGAATGGAGTTGTTCTTCTGTAATACTACGTTGTTCCACAAATAAATACGTTTGATACGACAACGGTACTGCGCGTCGCGTCCGATCGATGTATGTGGTTCAAGGTCTGGCGTATTTTTAATAGATTATTATATATATTTTTTAATTCTAATGTTAATTCATTCTTAGTTATTGTCTTTTGTGTGCTTGACAGCTACTTCCTTGTCTCCAAGACCTCGCGTTCTCGCCATGTTTTTGCATTTGAAAACCGCGTCTCACTCAGGCTTTAGTTGTTTGCCATTTATACTGAACTAGCCCGATTCACGTATTCAAAACCGTAACGATATCATAGCGATTTAGTCGTTTAGACCATTTCCGTATTCACATCTATCAATCCAGTTTGAACGACATCGATTTTAAAGTCGTTTAGTCGAAGAGTCGATTAAAAAAAAATCTGTATTATATTATCCTGGTAGAATATTAGGTACTTAACTGGAAATGAGTCGTCGATAGAACGTTTAGTTTCGAGCCAGTTGAGTTGTCGTTCTATCCAATCCCGAATAAGGAACACGTGAATACTGCTTTTCGATAGGACTTCGAATTTCGATCAAACGACTATAAAATTTCAACGATATTTGGCTTGTTTGATTTTACGTGATTCAGGCTACTGGACTTTATATATTGACGCAACCGTGATGCATGCTATTTTGTTTTTGCTTCGTTTTTGTTTTTTTTTGTACCTATCTAGCTAGTGTTTGTACACGTGTCTTGTATTGTGTCATACTCGTATAATTCCATTTGCTCATTCTTTAGTTAAAAATGGCATAGGAAAACGTTGGGTATGAAATCATCTTACTAAGGATGATGTATCTGACGATGGATGACTTTTTTTTTAAATTGGTTTTTTTTTTGATGTTGAAAATCATCAAATGACTTCACCCACTCTAGGCTGGCATTTCACTTATGTACTAAAGTTTACCTATTTTCCTTCATTTGTCCTCTACGTTCAAGGGCCACGGTACAACTACCCTCACGGATCTTGAACGCTCGGCGTCGAGAGTGGGGATCGCTTTGCGCATTCCATACATTGGCGAGCCAATCTTCGTCATTGTTAGATACATGCAGCAAAGCAGGGAACGAATCATGAGTGACGTCTATGACGCGATGGCGCGGCGAGCCATTCACTGACTCTCGCCGCCCGCGTCTCACTTCGCACCACTAAAGAGACCGAATATTTGACTTCTGCGCAACTTGAAGCCAGCGCTCAAGATCCGTGCCGGCAATTGTAACTCTTTGAAACGTTCCTCTAGCCTGACTCCTAAATGGCTGGGTGTAGATGTAGACGCATCATGCATTCCTTGATATATCTAATGACTTAATATGTTAGTTCTTCATCAGATGTTCACCACATTTAAATGGAACCACCTGGCAGAAAAACTCTTTTAAACACAAGAAGAATCATTAAGATCGGCCCATAAATAAAAAATGTATGCGCGTTTTGATAACCCCAATAACATGGAATTTTAACATAATTGCTAAAATGAATGTGTATATCTTATCGTTACACATCTGTGGTTCCCATTAAAAGGGGACTGGAGTGATGATATGTTACCAAATGATGTTTAGAATAAACAAACATATAATGCGTTCCAAATGAGAATAGGATCGATCGCCATGTTGTGACGTCACAATTTACTGTCAAATCGAGGAAAGAAATTTTTAAATATTAATTAATTTACGAAAAATTTAATTTATTTATGAACTGTGAACGAAAAAAGTTTAACCAGAATCCAGTTCTTCAATTTTACTCATCTCTAAGTTCTTCAATTTTGACAAAATTTCTTCGATTTGACAGTACGACGAGACGTCAAAACATAGGAATCGGTCCTATTCTCATTTGGAACGCGTAGTACGATTACAGCAATCCCGGAAGATTTGCTATCATTTTTTGAGGGGTTCCATGATCTATCTCTGAAATTTTTCATCAGATAACGCAGAAACTTTCTTCTAAAAAATCGGTACACATCTGGCGAAGATATCGCTGTACAAGAAACAAAAAAAAAAAAACAGATGACTTGAGAGCCTCCTCCTTTTTTGGAAGTCGGTTATAAAGCTGGTAATCTTCAAACTGCCACACAGATTTCCTTGAATGACAGCTAAGAATATTCACAATCGACGTCGTCGATGAAAAAACACATCAAGCGAACAGGAAAGTATTTTTTATCCTTGATGGTAAAGTCTGCTGGGAAATTATAGGGTTTCCACGCTATCAGCATTGAAATACGTATCCTAGCAAAAAGGAAATGGCTTTACTTGACTTGATGTTTCGGAAAATTGATAGAAACCGCGTGAAATTCCTGTATATGCCCAATCTTTGGTTGGCAACCTTTCAAGGAGTGATAAACTACAAGATCGGTGAGATTAATATTTTTCACCTTACACCAAAGTCTGTCGGTTAGGTGTAAGAATATAATAGGAATAATTATATTTTCTCTACGTAGTTCACAATACCAGTCAGTTACCTAATTAACTTACATAAAAAGAACTGAGAGTTACCTAATCATTTTTAATTTGTAAGATTTGGCAAGATTGAAGAGCTAGTAAAACATTATTTTTAAACGTAAACACTTCTGTTTCCCATAACGAAGGATGTTTACTGTTTACACTCAATATAGATGGATACCAGTCTCACGATTACACGAATCAGTGGAATTGGAAAGATACCGATACCCGATACCAAACAATGTAAGCAAACATGTGATGCGAGGCGATACCAACAGACGTGTAAAATAGGTCAAAAGTTGAAATACCTGCATACAAAATTGTGCAAATGCATTGTAAATAAACAGAAAGAAAAACGAAAAAGAAAGAAAGAAAGATAAACATTTTATTTGGCGCAACAACGCGTAAATTTAGAACTAACAAATTACCGGTATACGTAAGTGGCAGTGAGGCACAGACAAATTAGTGGCCGCAAGACCCGTTCTGAGGGAATGCCTGGAGAGACAACTAGGCTATCAAGGGTAGTCTCCAGGCAGGGGTGCTTTGGAAAGTTCCTGCCGGTTGCCACCGTCCAGTCTATATTCGGAAGCGATAGTGCGTAAAACGCCGCGACGGGCGGCAGCGGCGTGAGGAATGTTGAACGTATCTTCGGGCACCGTAGGGCATGGAGTGATCTCCTTGATTGCTCAAGGAGATCACTCCATGCCCTACGGTGCCCATTGCTGTCACAAAATAAATAGGTACAGAAGTCAATCTACATACAAAGGGCGCTTGAGCAACGCACAACTAGACACCGCTCACGGACACGAAATCTCGGGGCGTCTCGGCCTGCTCGTCGAACAGTTCCGGCTCAAACGCTCATTAGTCTGTGTCCACCGAGCGTAGGTATAAAAAGTAAAGTACATACATGAGATTGTCATCTGTACCTATCTATTTTGTGGCAATGTGGCCTGCAGGTTGACTTGGATATGATACGCTCAGATCCGGATGACGCTGACGTTGGGAACTAGCGACGTTTGTGGAGGGTTATGTACAAAAGTGGAGTCTTTTTATCGCTGAAATGATGATGATTGTAGATATGGATTATACTTACATTTTCAAGTGTGTTCATAACTATATCGCCATTATCATTGTTTATCAATGTTAATCTAGACATTCAAGGCATAGGTGTGTCGAATTTTGTAACAAAAAGATAACTTAGGCTTTTTTATTAGAATGTTCTTTCGTCCCACCCCTTACATCTTTTGAAGAGCAAAATATAATGAAAAATATATGAATGCTGTCTAAAATGAAAATAGAATTCTTTACACAATTATTTGTCAAGAGAAATTTAATAGCTTCAAAGTTAAAGTTCAGCTGAGTATGACCGCGTCCTTGCCCTTGTGCATATTACATCGTCTAGAATTCATTCAACCTTTGTTTGTACTTGTATAACTACTTGCCTACCAAAATACATAATAACAGTCAATGACGTATTAATTTTTCACCAACTTATAATTTAAGAATCAAAATTGCCTTTTTAACTTTTCTCTAAGTCATTTTTCTTCCAAATAAAATTTGATACTTTGATTTCAATGCTTTGCCAACTTGCTTTGACAAACGAGGAATTATCTTATCTGGTCTGCCCCATTGCTGTTTTAAATACGATAACCTATCGAGGAAAAATGTGTGTACTTTCCTGCTTCGCCTACAATATTATGAATGACGTCTTTTGAAAATACGTGCACAGTTTCAATATAACTTGCGACGAGTTTAGTAAACACTGCATCAAAGTCTTCAAAGAGGAATTTATTTTATAGCTTTATATCACAAATACAAGACAAGACGCTGTATCTTTTGATGTGTTTTTATTAGAATGAGCTAATATTTTTAGCTCAATTGACGATGTTGTCTTAATAAAGTCGTCATGATCTTTACTGATAGCTTGATGAACCTTCTTCATTAGCTTGTTAATATTCATTCTCAATTTGATACTGAATGCCGTGTTCTAGGCACTAACTTCTATGTTTTTCTCTCAAACACCTCCCTCTCAGGGTGAAGCTTGAAGAAGGATTAGACTTTTACTGACTAACAAATTGTGTTTCTTCAATTGCCTTCTGCGTTCCAGAGCCACGGTAACTCTTTTGGGAGCGTTCAAGTATTATGTAACGCAATTTTTGAAGATTTTAGACCCTCCCTCCCCCCATGTAACGCACCGTAACGTTTTTCTGTACCTACCCCTCCCCCTCCCTAAACGTTACGTAACATTTAACTCATCGAATGCCGTAATTAGAGACACAATAGAAAGACAATTGCTTATGTCGAACTGTGTAACTTAAGACATTCAAAAGGTTAAGTGACCATTAAAGTCTCAATTATGTTTACGAAAGGTTTGCCAACTTGGAAACAAAAATAAAAGTAACGTACAATGCTATTGAGGGTTTCCCCGTAAACGAAAAGGGCTGCTGATTTGGAAGATTCTAATTCCCTAGCTTTTTTTATTAAAATAAAAAAAAGTTACGTAACGCGTTGTTTAAATACTCCCCCTCCTGCCCTTGTAACGCACCGTAACGTTTTACAAGACCGGGGCTCCCCCCTAAATTATGTTACGTAATACTTGAATGCTGCCTTTGAACTATTTCGCAGCCCTGACTGGCATCGGTTTTAGCGGTTTCAGTTTTTGAGGAGCGCGAGGAACATTGTGCGCCATCGACCCGATTGATCCTTTTTTGTGCTCCGATTGTGACATTCAAGTAGGCGGCCCACTTGATGGTATGTGGTCACTGCCATCTATGGCCTTACCAGGCCTCACAGTTTAATACTCTGCTGTTCATTTTGTCTTCTTGTTTCCACTTGCTTCGTCCAAGTTCATACTACTATTGGTATTGGCCACGCACTGTGGAGCATGGGGCCGTTGTACTTTGCGGTTGTAGCGAAAATTACTTTAGTTACCACGCTTATCGCTGCGAATTGCAGGATGTGGCGGCTGTGTACTGTCGACTCACTCGCTTAGTTAAAACAGGTGGGTCAGAGACTCAGGGCCTTAGTGGAGAATAGTGTCTACTGGTCTAGCTAGACTACAGAATATCGACCAGTAATAGTCATTGATGGCACTCAAGATTGAACAGAAAGCCAGTATGATATTTTTTGAAACTACACTAGACCTGTATTATGTTAAAGGTGATTTTCTGTATCTTTAGATATATTTTTATAATTATATATAGTGCTTTACTGTGATCCCACTTAATGGTAAACAGTGATGCAATCGATGATGGTGAATCGTACTATTTTGTTAAGAACCTGTTAACTCTAACCGCAAGGCCTCAGAGGAGAGTGATCTGAACTTACCTACAGAATGACCACAGATAGCCTTATTGCTAAGCTTCCTTCCTTCGGTTTGCCCACTGGTCTGTGTAACTGGATCGCAGACTTCTTGAGGGGGCGATCCATCCGAGTAGTTATTGAAGGCTGCTCGTCCGGTCAAATGGATATTAATGCCGGGGTCCCTCAGGGGTCGGTGCTCTCTGCAACACTGTTCTTGCTGCACATAAACGACCTACTTAAACCGGTACCTTTGGGTATGCAGACGATAGCACTGTTGCTGAGAGTTACGTGTCCGATGCACGTATTAGTGGGTCACAGATCCAGTCTTTGAGGGAGGCTATGGTTGAGCGCTTGAACTTGTCCTTAGAGACAGTATCCGATTGGGGCGATGCCAACCTGGTCATGTTCAATGCTGCTAAAACCCAGGCGTGTCTTTTTTCCGCCAAATGGAGCCAATTTTACCCGGGGGTTGTGACCGTGCCGATAACCGATGGCCTTGAGCTTCTTGGGGTAACGTTATCATCTACCCTCAATTTCGGCTCTTACATCGAGGTAAAAGCACAACAGGCTGCCAAAAAACTGAGGATCTTAGCTAGGGTGAGGCGGTACTTCACTCCGGAACAGCTGCTCAACCTATACCAAACACAAGTCCGATCGTGTATGGAGTACTGCTCTCATCTTTGGGATGGGTCTGCCAGGTATCAGCTTGATGCTTTGGAGTCGATGAGAGGCGAGCCAAGAGGATCATCGGTGATGATGCGCTTGTTGAGTCAAAGCTTCAAAGCCTTGAGCATCGACGCCGAGTTGCTGGCCTGACGGTTTTCTATCGATTACACTTCGGTGAGTGTGCGTTGGAATTGCACAATTTAATTCCGCCAAGTCCGTTCCATCATCGGACCACTAGACGTACGGCGTTGCGCCATCGGTACATGGTGGATATCCCACGCATTCGTACAAAGCGTTTTGGAAACATATTCATTATGCGTACAGCTAAAGAGTGGAATTCCCTGCCGGAGTCTGTGTTTCCTAATAGCTACAACCTAGGGGTCTTTAAGTCAAGAGTGAATAAGTTACTTCTAGGCAGGCGTGCTCCATCGTCGGCCACATCATCACTTACCATCAGGTGAGATAGTGGTCAAACGCGAGCCTATCAATAATATTAAAAAAAAAAGGAATACCAACCAGTACAGTTATCGGCACGAATATTGAGCGTTGGCTTCAAGTTGCGCAGAAGTCAAATATTCGGTCTCTTTAGTGGTGCGACGTGAGACGCGGGGGAGGGGAGTGTCAGTGATTGCTCGCCGCGCCATCGTGTCATAGACGTCACTCGTGATTCGTTCCCTGCGCTTGCTGCATGTATCTAACAACGACGACGATTGGCTCGCCAATGTATGGAATGCGCAAAGCGATCCCCACTCTGGCGCCGAGCGCTCAATATTCGTGCCGATAACTCAAGAACAGTCTGAATTTCTATGGTCTGATATTTTTCGAAACTACACTTAACTTGTATTATGTCAAAGGTAATTCTCTGCTTCTGTAGATCGTGGCTGCTTTCCAACACATTATCCTTCCCACGTAGAGTTCACTTAGCCGTACCATGACAATCATGTCGTTGCTTCATAAGCAGGTATTTTGTCTCTTTCCCACAAAAGATTACGTGTGGCAACATCATACATGCCGTCGCAAAGTTACGTCATTCGCCTTCTCTTTCTAATTTATTAAGTTGAAGCGAATCAACAACATCGTGGTATTTGTTATCGTTTGAATGGTCAAGCGAGTGGTCAGACAGATAAGAGTTTTTTTTTTGTTAATCTGTGCCTCTACCATGAGTTTAAAGCAATAGTATTTGTCGATACTCGATACCGACTACGTAAATATTTTGTATGGCAAATTTTGGTTCCGTAAGTGACCGCTAGAGGCGCTGTAAAATTTGCCATACAAAATATTTACGTAGTCGGTATCGAGTATCGACAAATACTATTGCTTTAAACTCATGGTAGAGGTACAGAACAGTTTATAGCCTGACTTTCACGTGAACGTGAATCATTGCGCAGTTAGTGCCTAGTGTGAGTTTAGAGCTAGAACTACATTAGAAAGACGCACACGTACATATAATACGGCAGATTTGTACGTAGAACGACGTCGCATGGCGTGGATCAAGTGTAGCTCTACAAGTCTAGTTTCCATATAAAATGTATAGAGACCGACGCGCCCAGATCGGCGTGTGTTGCACACGTGTGCGTAGGGTAGTTCTACCTTTAAGCTTGAACTAAAATTGCCGAAACGGATCTTGAGCGCTAGCTTCAAGTTGCGCAGAAGTCAAATATTCGGTCTCATTAGTGGTGCGAAGTGAGACGCGGGGGCGTGGAGTGTCAGTTATTGGCTCGCCACTCCATCGCGTCATAGACGTCACTCCTGATTCGTTCCCTGCGTTGCTGCATGTATCTAACAACAAAGACGCTCGCCAATGTATGGAATGCGCAAAGCGATCCCCACTCTGACGCCGAGCGATCAAGATCCGTTCCGGTAATTGTAGAACGACGTCGCGTGGTGTCGCGTGGCGTAGATCAAGTGTAGCTCTACAAGTCTAGTTTCCATATAAAATGTACAGAGACCGACGCGCCCAGTTCGACGTGTGGTGCACACGTGTGCGTAGTGTAGTTCTACCTTTAAGCTAGAACAACAATTGCCGAAATGGATCTTGAGCGCTTGGCGTCAGAGTGGGGATCGCTTAGCGCATTCCATACATTGGCGAGCCAATCGTCTTCGTTGTTAGATACATGCAGCAACGCAAGCAACGAATCACGAGTGACGTCTATGACACGATGGTGCGGCGAGCCAATCACTGACACTCCCCGCACCCGCATCTCATTTCGCACCACTAAAGAGACCGAATTTTTGACTTCTGCTCAACTTAAAGCCAGCGCTCAAGATCCGTGTCGGCAATTGTACACGGCCACTCTACGCCACGCGACGTCGTTCTACGTACAAATCAGGCGTGTTACATGTGTGCGTCGGTCTAATGTAGTTCTAGCTTAGTAAAATTGTTAATGCGATCGACACATTTATGACGTTCGGCGCTCCGATTGGTCCGCTCTAAGTTCTTAACCAATCAGAGCCAAATGCGGTAAACGTTTCGCTCGAAAACAATTCGTATTCCGCACACTAATATCGACTCAGTGCAAAATGATAGCTATAACCTAGGGGTCTTTAAGTCAAGAGTGAATAGATTGCTTCTAGGCAAGCGTGCTCCATCGTCGGCCGCATCATCGCTTACCATCAGGTGAGATTGTGGTCAATCGCGAGCCTATCCATTATAAAAAAAAAAAAAATTCGATTGCGCTAAATATAAACTACACAACCAAAATTTTTTACTCAACCTCTATCACCGATGTTTATACCTTAGTTTATTTTATACATCGTGTAAACTACCTATTAGTATTCCGATACCACTGGTGCTGGGTAACGGTAAATATAGAGTTATTTCAATAAGTCTCTTTACATTGCTGTAGCGAAACAGATGAGGCACCGAGTATAGAGTGGGAAGCCGTCAATGGATAGGAATGTAAAGGTATTGATCGACGCGGTCAGAGACAGGTGTTTGTAAAAACGTGAGCTGTTAGACACGTGACTCGATGACATTGGTCGTACCACGGACTGTTTTTACTGTTCCGTGGGTCGTACACTATGTAGTGCGGGGGCAGAACTACAAGTCCCCGATACGCGGTATTAGTACAGTTGCCATCACGGATCTTGAGCGGTTGCGCAGAAGTCAAATATTTGGTCTCTTTAGTGGTGCGAAGTGAGACGCGGGGGAGAGTGTCAGTGATTGGCTCGCCGCGCCATCAAGTCATAGACGTCACTCCTAATTCGTTCCCTGCGTTGCTGTATGTATCTAACAACGAAGACGATTGGCTCGCCAATGTATGGAATGCGCAAAGCGATCCCCACTATGGCGCCGAGCGCTCAAGATCCGTTTTGGCAACTGTAAAAAAATGAAAAAACTGGCCAAGTGCGAGTCGGACTCGCGCACGCAGGGTTCCGAACCGTGCGTCCGTAGAAAAAAACGGCAAAAAAAATCGCGTTTGTTGTATGGGAGCCCCCCTTAAATATTTATTTTATTCTGTTTTTAGTGTTTGTTGTTATAGCAACAGAAATACATAATTTGTGAAAATTTCAACTATCACGGTTCATGAGATACAGCCCGGGGACAGATGGACAGACAGAAGGACGGACAACGGAGTCTTAGTTATAGGGTACAGTTTTATCCTTTGGGCATAGAACCCTAAAGATTGATAACAATCCATAACTCAATCAGCCACGTCAGCTGAGGTTAAGGTTGCCCGGAGGACACGGTGGAGCACACAGTCGAGGTGTGCCCTACTTGGGCGGAGCATTGCTGTGCCCTCGTGGGCCCGGGTGATCGGCGGCGGAGACCATTCGCGCCGGGCCTTGGTTCAGGCCATGGTCCGGAGCGAGCATGGTCCTCCTGCGAAGCAGTAATGCCAGCAAAGGAGGAGACCGACCACATCAGGCAACGGCGCTCTCGCCGCCGCCGGGGTTCCGATTCAGATTTCCGACCACCCGTAGACGCGGGCTTGCGGACGGCGAGCAATGAGTAGCTCGCTGTCCGACTGTCTGGTAACTGTCCGGACCGGGCCCAAGTCGTCGACGGCGCGCACTGTTCCCGCGCGCCTCAAGGAGTTGTCAGCAACAGCAGGGGCCCAGCTGGGTCGAAGCCTACTGGGGCCAGGGTTAGTTTCGAAAGATTAGCTAGAGCCCCAGTATGAAGGCACGAAGGAACGGGGTGGGTTTTTAGTCAGTAAGAGTCTGACACTATCTCCCGCTCCGCTCAAGAGCGGGGGATGTCATTAGATGATTTTACCACCATAAAAAAAAAAACTGAAGTTAAGGTTCACGAAGGGTACCGTCCTTACGGTATGGAACCCTTCGTGCGCGAGTCCCACAGTCCCACCACAGTATTAATATAATAATACTGTGGTCCCACTTGAACGTAGCCGGCTTTTATTAACCTATAAAATACTAGCTTTTGCCCGCGCGGCTTCGCTCCCGCACTTCCCTACTCCACCCTACTATACCCTACTCTACCCTACTCTACACTACTCTACTCTACACTACTCTACCCTACTATACCCTACTACCCTACCAAACTTCACATAAAGCATCTACTAAATAGTCCGAACAAACCCTAAACATTTGGTTTGGATAGGAGCCCGTTCTTGAGTTATAAAATTACAACGAAAAGTGGCATTGATTTTTATATATATACGAGTATAGATAAAATATGTATTTATCGTCTTTTGTCTATAATGAACATTCTGTACTTGTAGCTTGCGAGTGGTATCGTGGCGACCGCGTTCTAGCCCACGGTTGTCGCGTGAGCTTCTCATGTTGTCACACAAAGGGTCATATTTCTCGTTCGTTACAAAAAGATAAGACATGAAATTAAGATTCGTTTGGAGTTATTTACGATAGCCTTTTTTATCCGATGCTCTTATCTTTAAGCCTTTGACCGGGGCCATCGGTAAAGAGTTTTTGGTTATTTGCGCGTACTCCATTTTCGGCCACATCATCGCTTACCATTAGATGTGGTCTAACGCGAGCTTATCAATAATAAAAAAATACCAGTTTAGGAAAATTTATGACACCGCTGGCAACCCTAAGTGGGTAAAGCAATATGCTTGCAACGAATAATTACCATAATCGTAGAAATAAAAATTGCAATGAATATCGACCCACACATTACATTACAAACAAACATAAATCCCACTATCACCTAATGTGTTTTTAATATACCGAGACCTTTATTTCCTAATGCATAAGATATAAAATAATATTAGCGTGGAATATGTCGGTGAGTTTGTCAGTAGTTTTTTCCAGTTTTTGTAAGCAACATTCATACTTTGCGGTCAAATAGGTCATGTGTTGTGTTATTCGTTGGTCAATGATGATAACGCGTGTAAACAAATATTTATACAACACTAGTTTTTGCCCGCGCGGCTTTGCTTGCTCCCGCTCTTCCCTACTCCACCATACTTATAACCTACTCTACCCTACTCTACCATACTCCACCCTACTCTACTCTACATTAGGTGCTCTACCCTACCAAACTTCACATAAACCATCTACTAAATAGTCCGAACAAAGCCTAAACATTTGGTTTGGATAGGTGCGCCCGTTCTTAAGTTGTAAAATTACAACGAAAAGTGGCATTGATTTTTTATATATATAGATTAATCATGATACCTCCTATATGCGAAACCCGAAACACGTTTCTAAAATTTCATGTAAAGAATCTACATAGGTACCTATGTACAAAATTTCATAACTGTAACATGAAAAATAACAAAGTTATAAGCTTGTTACCTGGTTTTTTGTACAAAATAATACATGGTCATGGTCATCGGACCATCCTAGCGAGTGAGGGTTTTTTTTTCGTTGGGTAAAAATCATCCAGATAACATCCCCCGCCCTTGGGTGGAGCAGGAGATAGTGTCAGACTCTTACTAACTAAAAAACCTACCCCGTTCCTTCGTTGCCTTTCATACCGTGGTCGAGCCTGTCTTTTGGAACTAGATCCATGGCCCCAGTAGGCTTCGACACTGCTGGGCCCCCACGGTAGCGAGTGAGGGGTGGTTTTGCTCCCGCATCTAGCTGTGCGCTGGTTCCTAATGCCCGCTATGGCCTGCAGTGAGAGTTGTACTTAGTGTCGGTGGTATCCAACTTGCGGCCTTTTTTAAAAATATTTTTGGAAAAAAAAAATATAACATGATGCAAGAATACTCGTAAAATTACTGGTTCTGAAAAAACTATACTCAGGTTTCATAAAGATATTGTTGTATAATCCTATTACAAACTAAATAAGTACATAGGTACTTAGATCTGCACCAAGGTAGCCCGTTAAACTCGCCAGGGGCGTAGCTAGGCGTGGGCGAAGTGGGCCCCCGTCCATGGCCTCGCACTCAAAGGGGCCTCACACAAGCGAGGGCTCTTTAAGAACGAGGGTTTTTTTTTATAATTGATAGGCTCGCGTTTACCACTATTTCTCCTGATGGTAAGCGACAATGTGGTCGAACACTGGGTTGCGAATCGCTGTCTTGTTTTCGAATTTATGAAAGAAAATGGCCTCGCTACTTTTCTGACTCTTCAACCCTATTGAAGGACTTTTACAGTGATCGATGGTTTTTCATGAAATAGCTACTCAATAGGGTTAGACGAACTGAAAGGGTTGTATTAGAAATCATAATGATTATAATTCCATAAACAAATAGGTACTTAGCTATTCAATAAAAATTAGATTGATTTACCGCCATGTTGTGTTGTCATAGCTGTTGCCTGTCGAAATCGAATCGAGTAGGGTGAACAAAAGATATTTTTTACGAATCATGAACGAAAACAGTTGTCTCTTCAATTCTGCTCGTCTAACTGCATCACTGTGTGAAGTGTCCGAGTCATATCTATTTTTATATTTCTATGGTCTGAGTAGTGACGAATGGAATACACTTTTTTATATCTAATTATGATTTAAATTATATATTAAGCTAATTTACATTAAACAATAACGGTTTTTCTTCACTTACGTATATGCTTAAGACACAGTTAAATAAAGAAAAAAAAATGCAAATAAATTTTCTTGCTTCCTTATCCACTTTTTAAGTAACATTTGAAAGATAGAGGTCATTAACATTTCTATTCAGTGCAGTACCACAAGTCTAATTTCCATATAAAATGTATGGAAACCGACGCTCCCAGATTGGGCGGCTTGTGTGCTACACGTGTGCGCAGTGTATTTATTACCTTAACGATCGTATTTCATCTTTTTATCAACATAAAACCTTACACTGACCTGTAAAATGCTAAAAACTTAAGATTAGTATTTCGTGGACTGGCTTAGGGCATCCCGCATAACAGAAACAACTCTTGCTATAAAGAATTTTAATTTGACAACACGCTTGGCGCAATGGTTGAACAATTTTATTATCTGTTGCGCGACCCGTGTCCCGAACAAATATTTGTGTGACCTAGTCAATGCCTATTGGTAGTGGTTCCAGTCTGTCTTGCGCATGTTTGTTTACAGCTAGAACTACATGAGACCGACGCACACGTGTACCACGCCTGATTTGTACGTAGAACGAACGTCGCGTGGCGTGTATCAAATGCAGCTACAACTTTAGTTTCCCTATAAAATGTATGGAGACCGACGCGTCCAGATCGGCGTGTGTGGTACACGTGTGGATAGTGTAGTTCTACCTTTAATGTTCGTGAATACTATCATTTTTAGGGTTCCGAAGCCAAATGGCAAAAAACGAAACCCTTATAGATTCGTCATGTCTGTCTGTCTGTCCGTCCGTATGTCACAGCCACTTTTTTCCGAAACTATAAGAACTATACTGTTGAAACTTAGTAAGTAAAGGTATTCTGTGAATCGCTTTAAGATTTTCACACAAAAATAGAAAAAAAGCAATAAACTTTGAGGGTCCCCATACTTAGAACTGAAACTCAAAAATTTTTTTTTCATCAAACCCATACGTGTGGGGTATCTATGGATAGGTCTTCAAAAATGGTATTGAAGTTTCTAATTTCATTTTTTTCTAAATTGAATAGTTTACGCGAGAGACACTTCCAAAGTGGTAAAATGTGTGTCCCCCCCCTGTAACTTCTAAAATAAGAGAATGATAAAACTAAAAAAAGAGATCTAGTAAGTAGTTTTTTTTTAATAGGTCATAAATCTAAAAAAATACACTATTATTAAAACATCGATCAAAGTTACAACGAACTACAAGAACTTTTATATTATGTTACTTGCTGCTACGGAACCCTCTATGGGCGAGTCCGACTCGTACTTGGCCAGTTTTTTTTTTATTATTACTTATAGGCTAGCGCTTGCCCACTATCTTATATGGTTAGCGATGATGTGATCATCTAACGCAATCCAACGCAATGTTCAAATATCATATAAGTCCCTTAATATTTGTGAAAATTCGTTGATATTTGGTTTACATTTAGTACGAGTATTTTAGAGAAGAATAAGATATTTGACGCACAATTAAAAATATTCCTTTTTTTTAATAATAAAACAATAATAGTAGTTTTGACTAATCAACAGTATTGACTATATCAGCTAAAACAAGTTCGCAAAGATCTAAACTTTTGGTGTTAGCCTTGCCTTTGAAAATATTACTGAGTATCCCTTCACAATATTATAAAAATAAGGAAGAATATTATTGGGTTTCTAAGGCACTACTACTACTTTTTGTCTTGAATGTCAGATGTGCAGGTAGGGTTGTCAGGTCTTGAAACCAAAAAGCCGAACAGACTATCCTATTTAACCGGACACTTAGTCAAAAGGCCGTCCTTTTTTTAAGTCTAACCTTTTTTTTTTAAGAACAATTAAGTAAATTCTTAAAATCTTTTTAAATTCTAATGAAAAAACAATAAAATTAAGTGATACAATTGCTAGCAATTATATCACTAATTGGATGTCCGCTTTACTTGTGCTAGCGGGACAAGGAACTCAAATGGCAATCCTAAACAAAATGGTCAAATTTAAAAAGCTTAACAAGAGCCGGGCCGTCCCGATCCCGGACTCCACCTAATTTTGCCGGGACACGCAATTAAAAAGTCTGTCAGTGTCGGGCTTTATTCGGACGACTGGCAACGCTAGTTACATGGTTGCGGCAACTCTTTCGGACAGTCCCGGAGCCCTTGTAGGTTTCAGACTTCCAGTGTACCCTATCCTACTGTGTATAAACTGCTTATTAAAGTCTGCCTGCTAACAATTTCGAAGCACTAAATAAATTGACTAGGTAGGTACGTCATTCGGGTCAAGGTTTGTCTACAATTCTAGTTTTCCAGACTGTTCCATTGCGTGATTGTTTCGGAAAGTTACAATAACCGTAAACGATTTAGGTATTTCGTTTAGTTTTTTTTTTTATTACCAACATGTGTACATAAAAATAGGAGTTGTTGAAGATTCAGACACAATATATTCGGATCGGACACAGTCTCCATCTCCGCATTTTAATTTCAATATTTTTTCACTGACGATTCGGACACCACCAAATTTATTGAAGCTGTTCAGTACAGTCAAAAAAAAAAAAACTTAATAAGGTAGGTTGGGGGAAGATCGGCATTGGGGTAAGAACGTATAAATCAAAATACCACTTATTTAGCTTTATTTTTAATGCCAGCCACATTGCTGGGCAATGGGGAACATAATGACGCGGCACGCAAAATGACTAGCATTAAAAATAAAGCTAAATAAGTGGTATAATTTACATTTATACGTTCTTACCCCAATACCGATCTTACCCCAACGCACCATATAAAAAAAAAATGTTACTCGAAGTTGCCGCTTTAAATCCAGCCTAAAATAGTTTTGGCTATGCTTTTTATTTCCATTCTAGCTGACCCGGCGGACTTCGTATCACCTAACAGTCAAACCTTTTGAATGTTTTAAGTTACACAGTTCGCCATAAGCAATTGTCTTTCTATTGTGTCTTTAATTACGGCATTCGATGAGTTAATGTAGTATATCTTTCGATATAGTGAACCGAATGCGATGAAACAAAAGCCTAAGTAATATATCAAGTTACACACAGTTTTAATGTAAGTATAAAAGTTATCTACCTACATTGATTTCGTACATTTCCCGTGATGCGCCTACAACTAAAAACTTGTACTTACAGATTTATTTTATCTAAAGATTTTATATTTTAAAACTTTTTATCTAACTGTAAGTACTAAACAATGTACGTCCGAATCGTCAGTGAAAAACAATATTTAAATAAAAATGTCTCAATTCGGACACTATGTCCGAATATATTGTGTCCGAATCCGAATCATCAGTAACTTAAAAATAGATGTAGCTAAGTATAGTACCGACCTAACATGCCTCCCTCCCTAAGCATAAAGCTAGAACTACATTAGAGTATTGGACTGATGCACACATGTAACACGCCTGATTTGTTCGTGGCGTGGATCAAGTGCCTCTAAAAGTCTAGTTTCCATATAAAATGTATGGAGATGGAGACCGACGCGCCCAGATCGGCGTGTGTGGCACACGTGTGTGCAGTGTCTACCTGAAAAGTTTGCCGGCGCGGCTGAGGTCTTTGACCGTATTTATCCCTATATGGCTGCTTAAGCACTTAGTACCTGCAAAAGCTGTAACAATGCGATTAATGCCAACCGCTATAAAGATATAGGTTTACGATGGCGTTTCTAGACCATACCATGAGTGACCTGACCTGACCTGACTGGAGGTGGGCGGGCGTGTTTTTCGAACTGCGGCACACATCAAAATCGTTGAAGTTTCTTATTGTTTTCTTTCATGGATAGTTGTTGTATTTATTTCTTACTAGCTTTTTCCCGCATCTTCGCCGGCGTAAATAAAATATAGCCTGTGTCACTCAGGAATAAAACAACTTTGTATTGGTGAAAAAAATATTAGCAATCGGACCAGTACTTTCAGAGATTACCTCCTACAAACAAAAAACCTCTACCTCTTTATATTATTGGAGCCCAGCTGGGTCGAAGCCTACTGGAGCCAAGGGTCTAGTTCCAAAAAGGAGGCTCAGCCCCGGTATGAAAGGCAAAAAAGGAACGGGGTGGGTTTTTTAGTGTAAGAGTCTGACTATCTGCCGCTCCGCCCAAGGGCGGGGAACGTCATTTGGTTGATTTTGACCCACCCAGAAAAAAAAAACCTCTTTATAAGATTAGTGTAGATTTAATATTTGTGTGACATCTATCGGTCGGTTTGGGTGCATTTTATGTTGCTTTAATACTTCCTTTGCACATTTGGGCACACCATAATCATGGCGGTAAGTTCCCTCTTTGAGGAGTGGCCAGAAAGACCGACCCTGACGTACCTGCCCATTCGTGCGGATGAATTGCCGGGGTGTCACCATTGTGAGGAAGGACACAGTTGAGCATAGAGTGGAGTTGTGTACTTTAGGGACTTCAAGTGAAAAAAAAAATGCTTGAACTACAAGAACATAATAGTCTGGACAATTTAGAGATCCGTGAATACAAAAATTCGTACCCAAAACTGAAAATTGGTTGGATAGTTCAAAACAACATCATAAATGAAATCTTTCTATCATTCTCAATTTTCATTTTAGAATCTATTCTTTTATGATGGTGTTTTGAACAATCCTACCAATTTTAAGCTGTGTGCAGTTTATTGTAGCCTTACCCCTATTTTTTGGTCAAATTTGACTGGACTATAACTCTGAATGTCAAAATGTTTATCAAAATATCAAGCGAAGATCTAAAAAAAACAAGAATGCCCTTGTTTACTTACACTGAGGATGAATAAGTAGAAAAAAAGATGAACGAGCCGACATAGAGCAATCTGCTACTGAATGCGAATTGAGACAAACATTTGTTTAATTTACAACAGTGAAATTCTGGAATGTATTTGCATGGAATTTGTGTATTTGCGCACTCATAGAATTAAGGCTCTTGCTCCCATTTAGTACCATAAAACCGTGACTTTCTGAAGCCTGCTCCTCGGTAACGGCTAAGTTGAGAGATTTAAAAAAAAAATTTTTTTTTTGTTGGACCGATGACATGGTTAAGGTTGCTGGAATCCGATGGATGCGGGACGCATAGGATCGTTCATTGTGGCGACACTTGGGGGAGACCAATGTCCAATAGTGGACGTCTATCGGCTGAAATGATGATGATATATTTAATGATTCATATATGTACATATAACATTATCAACATATATATTTTTTCATACGTCTGATACTTTTGTCAAAAATTAATTTTAACGACTCGACTTGATATTCTTTCGCTTGTTTTCCCTAATCCTTTTAAACTGCTGTTTACACAAAAAAAATGCTGGTTAAGTATTCTTCAGAATGTACATAGCCGAATCAATCAATATTTCGCAAAGAAATTCGGGGCTCTACGCGGCCGCAAGTGGCAGTACGAGTATGTGTGCATTTAACTTTGTTCAAGGGATTATACGCCTTAAGAATAATGTTTTTTTTTTTGTTTGGTGTAAAATAAAGCATATTCTTTCCATTTCTTACACCAGTTATCATAAGAGCTGTCAGAGATCGGAAATAAGCATAGCCAAAATACTAAACTGTTTTTCGAATGTTCCACAAGTCATACATATAGCACCTCATGTATAGTACTCGTATTCCCATACGTTTTTGGCTGCAGCCCAAACCAAACGAATCCAATATTACTTATTTTCTTAAAAACGATAATTTCTTACACACGACAAGTGTTCGCAGAAAGGTGAAATTACATACCTGGGAACGTCTCGGATTAACGCGTTCTTGTATATCCATTAACGGCATTGTGAAAGTATTTAGATCATGCAATATTTTCTTGTTTCACTGAAGAATAAAAGTGTTTTGTAGATGGCCAAAGTTACACGTGACTCACTTTGTAAGTTTGAGTGTCGTTATGATGGTATTAAGCTAAGTATTTAGCCGCTTCAGGCAAAGATAATTTCCGCCGCCCTTAACATACACAAAACCATATAAGTCATGAGTCTTAAGTCTTAAATATTTCCACTATCCAACCTGAAGTCGGTTGGAAGGCGCATAAGTAAGTAATTTCTGAATTTGACTAACCCACCTGTGTTTTACCAGCTGCCATTTACGATCCAACTCTTTCGAAGAAACCCACAGAGTTACATAACCCTGCTACCATTATGCTGACTGGCGAATCTTTTCAGCTATAGTATCAACTCTTCAGAAACGTCGAAAGCTAGCCATTTTTACTCGTCTGTAAAGGCGGATACAGACTTTGCTTCGCCAGCACATGCTTCGCCACACAAACATGGTCTTCATGTTTGTGTGGTAGATAGACAAATTAAGCATTTACTTCGCACGCCATGGCTCGAACTGAGTATAAGTTGGTACATATGCGCCGTTAAATTTTAATCGTTTTAATCCCGTGGAGGGTCGATCCGGTACATGAAACACTATCGATTTGTAAAGATAAAATTAAAAAATAAAGTACCTTTTTTTCAAAACTCGTGTTAATGCTCGTGGTACATGTGTAAATGTACGAAATTAATTTCTTTAAGAAAACGTCAGCTGAGCAAGTTCAATGACCTGTAATTAATAGTCGGCGTTGCGTACAAACTACCTAGCGGTGTATCTATTGTTTTTAACACGCACACTTCAAGCAGAGGCATTCGCTGTGTGCCGTTCGGCGCATGCCTTGCAAAGTCTGTATACACCTTTACGGAAATAGTGATAAGCACGTTTACAATGGCATAGAACTTCTAAAAGCCTAAACCTCTTTCACGTATAAAGGTCGTCTATAATAGACCTTATTCACGGCATAAAAATAAAGTGGTAGGTATAAGAAAATGAAGAAATATGAGTGACCTCGAGAATCCTACGTGAAAAGGTCGCTTCAGGGAAGCTATTTTTAGATACGTCTTTCCGTTTTCATTTAAGTTTATGAAGGCACCTGCGTTCATTCTAATTTTCAACACTTTTTAGTATATCCCTACGTGAAAGTAACTTAAATTTTATTATTATTAGTAGTAGTAAAGTATTTTTTTTTCCTTTTTCTGTTTTAATTATTTCCTTACGTACACTTGACTAGCTTCTGCCAGCGGCATCGCCCGAGTGAAGTTTTTCCATATAAACTTTTGACCCTCGTTTCTCCCCTTAGAAGGTGAATTTTTAAAAATCCTCTCTTTGTACTCGCTCACCTATGTCATAAAAGGAAACCACGCTCTTAGGCCTTGCAGTTTCGGCTGTGCCACAGTATTAATATCCATACAGTAGTCCATCTTCATACAAACGGACAAAACGCGAGCTATACCTACGCGCCTCGATCTCGCGGTGCGCTCGTGGTGCAGACAGTCGCGACTGTGCCACAGTATTACAATATTTTCCTATGTAATACTGTGACTGCGCAGTGACGATCGGACGGTGTGTTGTTTTTTTAACAATAACCGCGGGATTTTTTCACTAAATAGATTCATGAACAACATTATCAACATTTGATTTTTTCGTGCTATAATCGTCCATTTAATTTCGGCCAGATGGTTCAAGGAACTATAAGCCTTAAAAAGCTGATCCAGGTCTGCAATCCCGTAGCCCTGGCAGGATCAACCCACAACTGAAGCCAACCCCTTTCGCGAAATAAAGTGTTTAGAACAACATTATTCTTCTTGGGTAATGCAGTCGTTTTTCACTACTTGCAAATTGTCTCTTGGCCACATTGATATAATAATCATTATAGACTTTTTTTTACTTTGAGTGGTTGTTAGGTTTTTTTTTTATTGATTAAAATCGACCTATAATCCTTCAGTTGCGCTTTGCGTCCCAGGGCCGCAGGTGACTTAAAGAAAGAAGAAAGAAAGAAAACATGTTTATTCTGCCCGTATAGACACACAAATAATTACAAAATAAAAATTAGTAAAAGAAAAACAAAATAAAAATTAGTTACCATAACGTCAAGTGTAGATCAGGCTTAACTGATTTGAACCATAGACAACTTGGTTGTCTAGGTTGTCTATTAAAACAAGCATAATAATATATATAATCTGTGCGACGCCGGCCGAATCGAGATAGACAAACAAAAATAAAAGTAAAAAACAAAACAAAAACAAAATAAATACATTCAAATTGTGCGTCGCATCTAGGCAAGAATAGGCTCAGCTTATACTGTGACGCTGGACAAATCCAGCAATCTACAGTGCTGATTTTCAGCAACCACCGTGAGTGACAAATTGGCGCCCCTTCCGTGACTTCTGTACCTATCTATGTTGTGTTACCACAAACAATGAACAAGATTACAGGAGATCTATGAAAAGATAGATCAATGTCACTATTTATCGATAACAAATTGATAGCCTACTTTACATACTATAAATAAACTGATATTTTCGTAACATCCATTGATAAGTTATTTTTTATTCTAGACACGTTTTGTGATAAAGCCTAGCCTTGAGTTATTTCGGAACTTTTTGTTTGTGTAGGTTCATATGAGTAATCACGTTGTTCTGTAGTCTACGACGTAGTAGATACGAAGGCTACAGTTACAGGCCTGTAATAAAATTAAGTTTGTTTTTTCTATATATAGCCTATATTGTAAAAAAAAAACCGCCGAGTGGTAGTCGGACTCACGTATGAATGGTTCCATACCGTCGCGGCAACAAATACATCGTCTGTGAAAATTTTAACTGTCTAACTATCACGATTCATGAGATACAGGCTGGTGACAGACAGACAGTGGAGACTTAGTAATAGGGTCCCGTCATCCCGTGTTTACTCTTTGAATATGGTACCCTAAAAACTACTACTATAGAACTTCTGAAAATCTGGACTGATGGAACTGTGAAAGTTTTCGACTGACCTGTCGGTTTAGTGGTTAGTGGCCGTGACTGCTATGCCATTAAATGGTCGTGGGTTCGATTCCCACCCAGGACAGATGTTTATGTGATAAGCATGATCATTTGTTCTGTGTCTGGGTGTAATTTATCTATAATATATATGTATAAATTATTTAGATTCGCTTTACGAGTCGCGAGACTAAGCGGACGTGTGTTCTGTTTTGATTATAATGAAATAAACAATTACAACAAATAAATATAATATTGCTCTGTCAGTAAAAAATTAAAGTGTGTCGCGTGTGATTTGTAACCGACTTATGTACGTAAACAAGATGAACTAAATAGATCTTTATTAACTATAAATAGTGTTTTGGTAGTATGGCTACCCCCGGAGCGAGCCCGTTTGGTCGTAGCCAACTAGTACAGAGAAGTCCTCCACAGACGCCTACCCAACCATTACCCCCTAACTACCCAAACCCACCAGCACCTACGGAGAATGAATTGCCGAGTGAAGTCATCAGTACCCCGGAGATTCAAAAATGGATTGTTTCTATAGAAACAATCCTGGGTGAAGTTTGCGCTATTGTCGGGGATGGGAAAATGAACTCAGACCAGAAGCTTCGTGTCTCCGCTCTTTGCCGTAGGGTCCAAAGTGGGACATCTCAAATGGCCGTCTTATATCAATCATTGAAGACAAAAACTATCCTAGCCCATACCACAATCCAGCACCTTCAGGCTCAGCAGAATGTTGGGAACTCTCTCCAGCAGTTTAGAGAGCTCGTAGAGACAAAAATGAATCCGCCGGAAAATACTTCTTATGCTGGCATGGTTAAGAAGGGTACCGACATCGTCCGTCCTGCAAATTTGAGATCAGTCGCCATCTATCCCAGCGATAAAACCCAAACAAGTGACGACACCAAGTCTCTTGTTCAAAAGATCATCTCCCCAGAACAACTGAAGCTTCATGTTCGTGGCTTAAAAAAGGTGAAAAATGGGGGCGTTTTGATCAGCACCGAGAACAAAGGCGATATTGAAAAACTTAAGAACTCGGAAAAATTAGCATCATCTGGCCTAAAAATAGAAGAGCCTTCCAAACGCCGACCTCGGATTGCTGTCATTGGTGTCCCCGTCGCTCTTACTGAAAAGGAGGTATTTGACTGTATTTTCGAGCAGAACCTATCAGACAAGTTGCCGAATTTAACTCGCGAGTCCTTCCTAGAGTGCATCAAACTAAGCCATAAATCGGGTAAGAGAGACCTTTCAACTTGTAACTATGTCCTGGAACTGCCGGCTAGCATAAGAAAGGTTATCATTAACCAAAGCCGAATTTTCATAAATTGGACGTCGTGCCCAGTGAGAGATTTCACTATAGTAACCAGGTGCTTCAACTGCCAGCAGTTTGGACACGCAGCCAAGTTCTGCCGGGAAGCCAGTCCTACCTGCAACCACTGTGGAGAGAGCGGACACTCCTTCAAGGAATGCAGTAGCAAATCTTCTCCCCCTCTATGCGCAACGTGTAAACGCTTCAAGAGGAAATGTGATCATCCAACTGGTGATGTAAGTTGCCCGGCCCGCAAACATGCAGAAATGAATTACATAAACTCTATAGATTATGAAGGCGCCTAAGAGCGTCACCGGACACTTAAGTTAATTAGCAGATAAATAGGTAGCTTACATTTATCTTTATCTTTATTTTATTTTATTTTGTAACTGTCATGACAACTCAGCTAATTTGCGATCTAGATAGTTTTTCTGTGTCAGAGTCTAAAGTTTGCAATGTTGAGGATTGTAAACACCTTCTTCCTTCTGGTGACAAAACACTAACCCTACTAACACAAAATATTCGCAGCATAAGTCGAAACATGAACGGTTTTGAAGTATTGTTACAGGATCTTGACGTAAGCTGTGATATTATTATCCTAACAGAGTGTTGGCTGTCAAAACAGATGGTTAACTTACCATCTCTTGACGGTTATTATTCCTACAGAAGTGACATAAACATAAACCAGAACGATGGTTTAGTAGTTTATATTAAAAATAATTTAAGAACAGTAAGAGAAGAGTCAGTAGCCTTAGACAGTAATTGTTTAATAATTAAAATTATTCCCGACACGGTAGTCATAGCTATTTATAGGCCTCCTTCACAAAACATAGATAGATTTTTAGAGTCACTCGACACAAATTTAAAAAAATTATCATCTTTTAAAAACATTATACTTATGGGCGATATTAACATTAACATTGCTTCCGGGAAAACAGATAGTAATGTACATAATTATCTGAACATTTGCTCATTCCATGGACTTCTTCCAGCTCACTACCACCCCACGCATCAGAGTGGCTCATGCTTGGATCACATCATTATAAAATCAAAAAATCCATCCAAAACACTAGTTACTAATTCTACGATAACCGATCATCAGGCTGTTTTACTAGCACTACAAATAAGTTCACCTAGAAAAATATGCATGCGTAGCTACACTAAAGTCAATATGACTAATCTCGAGAATGACATTCGCGGTATTAATCTTGACCCGGTTTATAATTCAGACGATGCAAATAGTTCGTTAAATTACTTCATAAATTCGTTACAATCTGCGATAGTGAAAAATACGTTTACTAAGACTGTACCTAGAAAGTATAGTTGCATTAAACCTTGGATCACGCCTGGTCTCGTTCGATGTATAAGGCATAGAGACAGACTTCATCTAAAATTGAAACTAGCTCCTGATGACAAAGTACTTTCTATAACTTATAAAAGGTATCGGAACTTCTGTAATAATCTTTTGAAAAAACTGAAAAATCAGTACGACAAAAATGAATTACAGAAGGCCGGGAAAAATAGTAAACTTGTGTGGAAGTTTGTAAAATCACATACTTTTAGATCGAAAAAACCTGATCCTCCGTTAGAAATATTATTGTCAGATGTAAACCCAAATAAAGCAATAAATAAAGCAAACAACTTTTTTGTAAACGTTGGTAAATACTTGGCTGAAAAAACAATTAACCCAAGTATCATTTCCCAACCCAACTCGACCACGACATTCTCCACACTAAACTCTTTTGTTCTATTAGACACCGACGTAAACGAAGTAGTCAGAATTATAAGCGGGCTTAAGGATGTTTGTGCCACTGGGTGGGATGACATACCCAATCATATTCTGAAAACATTTAAATACTTACTTGCCCCTCCTCTAACCCACATCTTTCAACTTTGCTTATCTAAAGGTATATTTCCAAAACTACTTAAGAAAGCCGTAGTCACACCTGTATTCAAAGCTGGAGATAAAACCAGTGTGAATAACTACAGACCCATTTCAGTATTAACAGGCCTCTCTAAAATTTTAGAAAAAATTATTAATAGTAGATTGATCAAATATTTAGAAGATAACAGACTACTATCAGATAATCAATTTGGTTTTAGGGCTAAAAAATCAACTAACCAAGCAGTCCACAATTTGACTAACTATATCACTACTAACCTAGATAATGGTATGCACACAATAGGGATCTTTCTAGACCTTGCCAAGGCCTTCGACACTATTTCTTGTTCTTTACTGTTGCACAAGCTTGAATCACTTGGGATAAGAGGTAAACAGCTTTTACTATTTTCTGACTATCTCAGCGATCGTTATCAATGTATAAAAATAGGTCAGTACACCAGTTCTGATCTAAAAAATAGCTGTTTTGGCATTCCGCAGGGTAGCATTTTGGGGCCCACATTATTTTTAATCTACATAAATGAACTATGCAGCCTGTCGCTCCAAAATGGTGTTATAATGTCATATGCGGATGACACCGCTCTGTTGTTTTCAGGTAAGTCAAGAGCTGAGGTGTATGATTATGCACAAAATGGTTTTGACATTGTGTCTAAGTGGCTCCAGAAAAATCTCCTTACATTAAACACAGATAAAACAAACTACATTTTATTTACAATGAGAAATGCTAACATACCGCTTAATAACCTAAACATTCACGCACATATTAACTGCACGTACTCGTATGCTGACAATGCATGCTCTTGCCCCACTTTAGCCAAAGCTGACCAAGTAAAATATCTAGGTGTAACGATTGACTCAAATCTGAATTTCCGTAAACATATCGAGTTATTGTGTACGAGAGTGCGCAAATTAATATATGTTTTTAAAAATTTGCGTGACATAGCCGACTACAAATTAATAAAACAGGTTTATTTGGCTTTGTGTCAATCCATTCTTACATATTGCATAACTTCTTGGGGCGGTGCTGCTAAAACCATTTTACTCCCGTTAGAACGTGCTCAAAGAGCAATTCTCAAGGTGGCTACCTTTCGCCCTTTTAGATTTCCTACGCACCAGCTGTACATAGCATGTAAAGTGCTAACAGTGCGGCAATTATTTATTTTAAACACAGTACTACATCAGCATACTGCACTGCCTTTTGTCCCTCCACCTTCGGACAAGAGAAGAAAGGACTTGGTTTGCATAAAGCCTCAAACCAGACATGCCTTTACTAAGCGTTTTTACGTGTTCTTAGGTCCTTTTCTATATAATAGGCTTAACAAAGTATTAAGTTTCTATAGTATAAGTTACAAAACATGTAACAAGATGTTGTCAGAATACTTAGTGTCACTCAATTACGCAGACACAGAACAACTTTTAGAAATTTTGTCATAATGGACTCGTTAATGTTTATTTTTGTATAATTTCATAGATATAGTTTTTAGGTATTATTGTACCATTTGCTTAGTTATCGTAGTCATTTATTACAGTAGAACATTTTTTTTTTATAATAATTTTACTCTAATTTTAAATTTTGATTGACGCAATGAAACTGGACTGTAAAGTGATGGCCTGAAACACAGGTTTAAATTAACCTAGATCGGGCGGTCCTCTATCAATTATGCAATTCCAAACCACTCCTAATTGTACTTTTTTTGATATTTTAGTTTTACAATATTTTTAAGCACTGTAATTGTATCATTATTGTAATAGGAAACCTTGTTACTGTTGCCTAATGTTCATATTTTTGTAAATGTATTTTGAATAAATTATTATTATTATTATTATTATTATTATTATTTCGAAATATATTAGTATGTTTATCAGTTTGTCTAGTACACATAACACAAGCTCTGCTTAGCGTGGGCTAGATGGCGTTGTGTCAAGTTCAGCCTCATGCTTAATGGTTAAGACTGGTTTTCATAGATTTTCCTGTAACAAGAGTCTGCAAGATCTACCGGATAGTTAAGTAATTTTATGCTAGGTTTTGATTTTCACAAACCTGGAGAAAATAATCTCCTATATTGATATTTATCTTTTTATTCGTCTCAGAGGTTCTCGGTTCCCAAGTTATAGTTCACACATTTCGGCCTGGATTCAGCTGCTTAATTCACTTTTATGATGTTCATAAAATGAATACTTACATGACGAAGTAGAACTTTGCCATCACGTGTTCATGTACAAGAAAGCGGTAGTTATTATGTCCAAACGGGGCCATTGCAATGACCCAGTAATACTTGCGACGTTAGTGTCCCCGCACACGGGCCGCAAAAAAACGCCGCTTCAAGCTTCTTTTTTTTGTGGCTCGTGTGCTGCGGTGCCGTCACAAAAAACGCTTGAAGCGGCTTCAAGCTTCTCCGGACAAAAGAGGTGTCGCGCGCTTCAGCTGTTTTTTGCGGCCGCTTCTAGCTTTTTTTTGTGGCTGCTGCTGGCGTTTTTTTGTGGCGGCGTTTTTTTGAGGCCCGTGTCCCCGCACATGGTTATCGAAACTCTTTGCTACGGGCCGGACTTCAGAATGCCATGCATAGGTATTAAGGCTATCCACTGGAGCAGAGAGGAACAGAGCGGAATGGAGCTGTGCCAATATTAAATGATAGTAGGTTATTGCATAATCTCCGCACCGCCTTTGTTGACAGAGTTGACACGGATTTGCGAACTAGTCAAAATCATATAAAACCAGGGAAGCGGAGCGGAGAAACAGAGTGGAGAAGTGGAGCGGGTAAGCGATAAACTGGCCACGTTGTACCTATTGGACTAGCGTGTACTCGGCCTAGCTCCGCACAGTCCGCAACTCCACTTCGCACTACCTCGCTCCGCATCAATAGACAGACACAGTCCGCAACTCCACTCCGCATTATTCCGTCGCTCCGCTCCGCATTATTCCATCGTTCCGCTCCGCTCAATGAATAGGCAGTCTAATCATGACAATTTGAACCAAGAATCTACGCTGTTAGAGAAGTGACTTTTCGTCATAAACTCACGTAACAGGTTTTCGTTTCTTTGTTTAACATTGACCACATGACTTAAAATTTTCGTTTAACTATTTCAACAATTGTTTCGGAAAAATAAAACCTGCTCGTTTTTTTTTAAGGTTTCCCACGCTAGTGAATAGGGTTGCCAATAATTCAATGGGTTGCCACCTTTTATTTTTGCAGTTAAAGTACATTGATTATTATAGGCAGGAAAAAAAGTAAATAGTATCAAAATAAAGTACAATTTATTTTCTTTATTATTACGTTTAAAAATATATTTTTTGTCCATGAATTACTATAGCATAATTCTATGAAACTTGAAATCGTATCCTTATTTCACTCGAATTAAACCGCTTTGCAAAAAAAAAAGAAATTGTGGCAATGACACTGACATTCAGGGTAGGGAATGCAAAAACCGCCAAAATTACAAACCGGTTTTTTTTTCGGTTTTTCTAAAAAAAAAAACCGGTTAACCGGGTGACCGGTTTTAAAATTCGATTTTTTGAAATTTATTTTTAAGTGAAAATTTTAATTTTTTTGCTTGTAAAATTCTATTTAAATATTTTTAAACTTATTTTGGAACTTATCTATTAAAAAATATAAGGTGACTGGTAATTAGGGTACGTTACTTAAACACGTGATTGTGCTCATGATAACCAACAACTTTTACTATAGGAACAAACCTGAAATCGCAAAAAAAAATCAGCTGTTCAGTACATTTATGTTTGCCTAATGTACTAAAGAGCTGATAATTTTTTAACGATTTCGGCTTTGCTCCCATAATTAAAATTATTTGTTATCATGAGCACAATCACGTGTTTAAGTGTCGTACACTAATAGCCAGTCACCCTATTGTATACTGTTACGCCATTAAACGTGAACACGCCATATCTCCGAGAAAATAAAGAGTAGCACGTAATAATTAAAACGCATTGCTGTTCGAAAGGTCTAGAATGGTTGTGCGTAAACAAACTTAGAAAAATCTCGAAACATCCACACAGCCAGTACCACTAGTAATAGGTATTCATCTTACTGATAAGGGAAATGGTACTTTCCGTCTTTAACAATGGAGTCGAAATTCGCATGAAAGTGACTCTTATTACCACGAGCAATAAAAATGATTTATGACTTCGAGAAGCGATTCAATTGTTCTGGAATTCTGGATAGATCCGGGGACGTCGGTATCTAGAATTTTCTTGGCTCCGCATATAAATACGTGCCCCCGGCCGGAAGCGAGTCAGTTGTGATTTCGACTGCGATCAAGAGCGAACTACCCTAGTACTTGAAGTGATTTTATCTAACGACCTAAGCGATAGTGTAACGGTACTCTAGTGTTAATTGCGATTCGGATTATTGTTGACTGGACTATTTTGTTATTGTTAGTGGTGAATAAAGTTGTCTCTTAGTAAATCGGCATTTGATTACCCACGTACGTAACAACTGGTGTCAGAAGTGAAATGCCATTAACACCGAGGGACGACGAACAGCGACCACGAACAAGGAGGCAAATGGAGATGGATGCTGCGCGTCATCGTTTGGAGGAGGAAGATCAGGCTGGTATGGGAGCAACAGCAGCTGCTGAGGTGCCAACAGGACCATCCTCGGAATTGAACCTCGCTGCGGTGTTGGCCGCCATGCAAGCTAGTATGGAGGCCAACCAGCGCAAGCTCCAGGACCTAATCGCAGCAAACCAGGAAGAAGCTCGCCGCGAACAGGAAGCCGCTCGCCGCGAACAGGAAGCCGCTCGCCGCGATCAGGAGGCTAAGCAAAACCTGATCCTCGATAAAATCGACCACGGCCTCGTCACGTTGGGCGAGAAGGTAAAGAATCTCACCTTGGAGGTCAAGGAGGTTTCCGCCCGAGCTGATAGCCTAGAAACAAGAATTGATGGCCACGAAGATCGCCTGCTGGACATCAACAAAAAAATCGTCAAGCTCGAAGCGCGCGAACCCGTTGCTGTCGGCTCACCATCGCACACTCCCTGTGCATCAGCCGTAAAATTTGATGTGCCACGTTTTGATGGCACGTCTTCCTGGACGGCATTTAAGTACCAATTCGAGACATTGGTCGAAACAAATCGCTGGGATGATAAGCAGTCTTTTGCGGCATTAACTTTGGCTCTACGAGGGGACGCTCTGCTGGTCCTAGAGAACCTTCCTCCGAACAGCAGGACGTTGGAGCGTCTCATGGAGGGATTAGACACTCGCTATGGAGACAAGCACCTCGAGCACGTTTTCCGCGCGCAGCTTCGCGAGAGAACGCAGAGGTCGAACGAGAGCCTCCAGCAATGGGGAGTCGAGGTTGAACGGCTGGTACGGCGTGCGTAAATGTCGATGACACCAGAGATGGTGGAAGTAAATCTGGTGCAAGCTTTCATCGACGGTCTACGGGATCCTGAAGTCAGGGCTACGGTGCGACTCGGACACCACCAAACTCTAAAGAGTGCGATGGCTCACGCTTTGGAAGTGGAAGCCGTACGACAAGATTCACGCACGCACAGAGTTCGGGAAGTGGTGGTCTCGCCGTCAGTTCGACCACGTCAACGAGAAGTGGTAGCTGCTTCTTCGGCAAAGTCCCGCTATATTCCGACGTGTTACGGGTGCGGAGAAAAAGGGCACATTCGTACCGATTGCCCCAAGAGGAAGAGGGGGAGTGTGGACTCCGGAACTCAAGTTAACGAGGAGTCGTTAAACTAAATGTCGCCAGGGCCGCGGGGCGGGTGCTGGCTGGTCAACTGAAGGCCCCAACCATCACCATCAATCAAGTTCACAACGGAAATAGTTTGATCATCGAAGGGACGCTGAATCATCGGGCTTGCAATTTTACCATTGACACGGGGGCGTCACGGACTGTTATAAGACCTGAGTTGCTGAAACGCACCATCTTGTGGCAAAGGGAGTCTCCATCCTGTCGACTTCAGACAGCAACCGGCCAGCCAGTCTCCGTCCTCGGTGATACAGAAATTGAGATCAAAATCGGTGATCAAGTGTATATCCATCCTGCGTTAATTGCGAATATTACCGACGATTGCATACTGGGTCTCGACTTCTTGCGGAATAACCGATGTATTTTAGATATCGACAGGGGAGTATTGAAATTCCCAGATCAAGAAGTCTTCCTGCGAGGAATTAACTCATGCAACCTCTACTGTTTAAAGAATACTACACTGGCTCCGAGAACAGAAACCTTAGTCGAAGTAAAGTTTCCCAAGAAAATCAGGCAAACAAGATGTGTTTTGGTAGAGGATACTGGCCGGCACCCGGAGATCATCACTGCGAGGACTTTAGTTATGACGACAGGGAAATCCAAGGTCAGGATTGTGAACCTTGGGAAAGAAGAGGTCCAACTGAAGAAAAACAGTGTTGTTGGGAGATGTGAAGAAGTTCAGTATCTCCGTCAAATCAATAAATCTCCAGCAAAGCAAGACACGACCAAAGTCGAAACTGATCACATCCAGCAACTTCTGGAAAATTCTAAGAGCAATTTATCGACTTCGGAACTACAGCAAGCCAGGGAATTTCTGCTACGGTTTCGAGACATCTTTGCAACGGGAAAAGACTGCGGGAGAACAGGTCTCGTCAAGCATGAGATAGATACAGGTGATGCTAGACCAATTAAACAGAGACCGCGTCGCATACCCTGGGCTAAGGAAAATGAGGTAGCAGAAATGGTAAAGGACATGGCTGATAGCGGAATAATTGAGCCTTCTACGAGCCCATGGTCTTCCCCCGTCGTTCTGGTGAAGAAGAAGGACGGCAGCACAAGATTCTGTGTGGACTACAGAATGCTGAACAATGTGACGAAGAAGGACAGTTATCCCTTACCAAGGATAGACGATACGCTGGATATGCTCAGTGGCATGAAGTGGTTTTCAACCATTGATTTAAAAAGTGGCTACTGGCAAGTGGAAATCAGCGAGAAAGATAAAGAAAAGACAGCGTTCAGTACGGGTATTGGCAGCGGCCTGTGGCAATTTAACGTCATGCCTTTTGGGTTATGCAACGCCCCAGCGACGTTTGAACGCCTCATGGAGAGAGTCATGGTGGGCCTTCTTGGTGACGTCTGTCTGGTATATTTGGATGACGTCATTATAATGGGTCGCACATTTAAGGAAAACCTGAGGAATATGGAGAAAGTGTTCACCAGGATACGAGGGGCTAACTTAAAACTAAGCCCAAAGAAGTGTGCCCTGTTCAAGAAGGAGGTCAGCTACCTAGCAACGGCTATGTGAAGCGCCTATACTGGGGTATCCGAGCAGAGACGGAAGATTTGTCGTTGATACCGATGCCAGCAACACGGGAATTGGTGGAGTGTTGTCACAAGTGCAGGGCGACAGACAGGTCGTAATCGCTTACTTCAGTAAGGCACTTTCAAAGCCAGAAAGGAACTACTGCGTGACTCGACGAGAACTGCTGGCTGTGGTAAAAACCTTGCAGCATTTCCACAAGTACCTCATAGGAAGACAATTTACTTTGAGGACGGATCACGCTGCATTGAAATGGCTTCTACAATTTAAAAACCCTGAGGGCCAAGTTGCAAGATGGCTCGAGCAGCTGCAGGAGTTTAACTTTGTGACGGAACATCGTAGTGGAAAAGGGCATAACAATGCTGACGCCCTGTCACGACGTCCATGTAATGATGACTGCAGACACTGCCAGCAGAATGAAGCCCGAGAACGCGTTAATTTAATTAGGGCTGAAGGCAACTTCAAGAAGTCCCAGGAAGAAGATGACGATATTCGACCTATACTGGACTGGAAGCGTAGCGGAACTAGGCCCCAGTGGAGTGAAGTATCGTCACATAGTCCCGTCACAAAGAGCTACTGGGCACAGTGGGACAGTTTAGTCCTAGAAAATGATGTGCTTTGTAGGAAATGGGAATCGAACGATGGCAAGGAGGTGACCACACAAGTGATAGTACCACGATGTGAAGTAGTCCCCCTGCTACAGGAAATACACGATGGTGCTTCTGGAGGACACCTGGGCATCAAGAAAACTCTACTGAAAGTGAGACAGCGGTATTACTGGCTCAATTGTAGAGATGACATAGAGCAATGGTGTCGGAAATGTACAGCGTGCGCATCTGTGAAAGGACCACAGACTAGGAGCAGGGGCAGGCTTCAGCTGTACAATGTGGGAGCCCCATGGGAACGCATCGCTATCGACGTCGCTGGACCTTTTCCAGTTACAAATGACGGAAACAAGTACATAGTGGTGATCCAGGACTATTTCACAAAGTGGCCCGAAGTCTTCGCCATACCCAATCAAGAAGCGACGACAGTGGCGAAGAAGGTGGTCGAAGAAGTAGTATGTCGGTATGGCGCACCTTTGGAAATCCATTCCGATCAAGGCCGTAACTTCGAATCTGCGCTGTTCCAGGAAATGTGTACACTTCTGGGAATTTATAAGACACGCACAACACCTGCGCACCCGCAGTCGGACGGAATGGTGGAAAGGTTTAACCAAACCCTGGAGAATCACCTGGCTAAGGTTGTCGATGACCATCAGAAGGACTGGGACCGGTATATTCCACTATTTCTGATGTCTTACCGATCGGCAGTGCATGATAGCACGGGACATACCCCAGCAAGAGTGAATTTCGGCAGGGAGATGAGACTTCCAGTCGATGCCATAACTGGCGTGCCACCTGACAAGACTAAGCCAGTTACGGACTACGTAAGTGACCTTCAAGATCAATTGGACGAAGTGCATAAACGAGTTCGTGAGAATAGCATGAACACCAGCGAAAAAATGAAAACTAGATACGACCGTAATGCCAATGCCAAGGGATTTGAGGAAGGTACACTGGTCTGGCTCCACAACCCGCTTCGACGGAAAGGGAAGTCGCCGAAACTCCAAGCTCGATGGGAGGGACCTTACACCGTGTTAAAAAGGATTAATGACGTGACCTACCGCATCAAGAAAGGGCTAAGAGGGAAACCCAAGGTTGTCCATGTGGATAGATTGGCGCCGTATCACGGATCTAATAATGCTCGGGACGAGCATGACTAAGAGGGGGGCACTGTTACGCCATTAAACGTGAACACGCCATATCTCCGAGAAAATAAAGAGTAGCACGTAATAATTAAAACGCATTGCTGTTCGAAAGGTCTAGAATGGTTGTGCGTAAACAAACTTAGAAAAATCTCGAAACATCCACACAGCCAGTACCACTAGTAATAGGTATTCATCTTACTGATAAGGGAAATGGTACTTTCCGTCTTTAACAATGGAGTCGAAATTCGCATGAAAGTGACTCTTATTACCACGAGCAATAAAAATGATTTATGACTTCGAGAAGCGATTCAATTGTTCTGGAATTCTGGATAGATCCGGGGACGTCGGTATCTAGAATTTTCTTGGCTCCGCATATAAATACGTGCCCCCGGCCGGAAGCGAGTCAGTTGTGATTTCGACTGCGATCAAGAGCGAACTACCCTAGTACTTGAAGTGATTTTATCTAACGACCTAAGCGATAGTGTAACGGTACTCTAGTGTTAATTGCGATTCGGATTATTGTTGACTGGACTATTTTGTTATTGTTAGTGGTGAATAAAGTTGTCTCTTAGTAAATCGGCATTTGATTACCCACGTACGTAACAATACCTAATATGAATCCTGTTAAAAATAAAAAAATCTCTTCTTCATAAAAACTAATGTCTCAAAATGATGTCATACATAGAGAATCTAAGCTAGAAGTTAATATATACTTCTTATATAATTCTGATTTACTCAGCCAGGCAGCTCTTAACGCCCTGAACTCGAATACTTAAAATTCGAAACTGGTAAAAGTTGCGTTAGCAAACTGAATGACTTGGGGCAAAGGAATAAAGTTATTCTGAGATGAGTACCAGGTCATTCTGGAATCAATGGCAACGAAAAAGCGGATGAACTTGCAAGGACTGGGGCTCAAGGTCATCAGATAGGACCAGACCCCTTTTGTGGTATCTCAAAGAACCAAGCCATGCAGACCCTTAAGGGCAACCTATTTGGCGATTCAAAAAAGCACTGGTTGGTACAACCAGGACTGCTACACGCCAAATCTACTACTCACTACTCACAAAAACGAACTGCCGAGCTTCTTGAGCTTAGCAGGACGAACATCTGTGCCATAGCCCGCGCCTTTACCGGCCACTGTAAACTAAACAGGCACCAATTTCACATGAAACTGAGTGACACTGATGTTTGCCGGTACTGTAATCAGGAGAGGGAGACGCCTAATCACCTTTTGTGTGAATGCGGGACCCTTATCCGCAAACGGAGTGTCCATCTGGGCCGACATATTATTCGCCCGGAGGAGATTAATTAAGATTTTTAAGGATTTTGAATTATTGTTACATGCAGCCCATGCTCTCTAATACAGATCTCAATTTGTAGTTCACGGGTTGAGGTTTAGGTTAGCCAAAGGTTAATCATCAGCCTTAATGAAGCCCGTGACACTCGCTGCAAGGCAAGCCTGGGTAGTGCGTGCCTTGTGACCGGAAGCTGAGTCTTGCTAAAAAACCCCAGTATGTTATCAAAAAGAGAGAGGCTTTAAGAGGCTTTGCTATGGCGTTTAGGATAGTATCTTGATACTCTTTAGCTGAAATTAGAGTAGCCCATTTTCACAAAAATGAACCTTGGTCATTCCGTGATACCCTCACCAAACCATAACTGATGCCGCATGATGATCATTCAGGACTCTAATAACCTGTTGAAAGTGTTCTTTGGAGTTAGAAGCTTACATCCGATAATTTTGCTTGTTGCAATATTCCTTGATTGTGAAAATTTTCTCATCGGTAGCAAGAATATCCCTGAGTTTTTCATCAGTGTAACGAACAAGCAAAGATTTTGATCTTTTCACTCTCTCTTCTATAAAAGCGATTCTTTAAGCTGATGATGTTATGATGATTAACAACGGTGGGTATTCTATCTGAGAATAAGAATTTTGGTGTCCTTACGAGATTTTAATTCTGGCCCTGACAGCATTCACTGCCTGTTCTCACAACACGCAGCCGGCCTGGATTTTTAATGATTGTAAATAGAAGAACTGTACACTTGGTGTAGCTATCACATGGTACATAAATATTTATAAACAAACCTACGACTGATATCAAGCCTCAACAGCGTTTTAAAACAATGTTTGCTAAAAAATAGTGTCAATTGAGAGTAATAAAAAAAACTCGAAAAAACCGGTTACTTGAAAAAAAAAACCCGGTTTTTTTAATCATAAAAATATGCCGAAAAACCGGTTTTTCGGTTTTCGGGTTAACCGGTTTGCATTCCCTAATTCAGGGACTCAAACTGTAACCGTAATAATGTGTTATAACACTGTTTTTTAAAACAGTTATAACAGAAAAACACTTTTAAATGTAACAGATACAATAATGTTACCGAATGAAACTGTAACCTTTTATATGTGTTAAGAAGTGCTAGGTGCTGATAAATGTGTTATTAACACATATAACAGGTTACAGTTTGATTCGGTGTTAATATGTGTAACTGAAATAATTGCACAGTACCATAAATAAGTAAATTGTAACTTTGGCAACGCTGCGTTTACCTGTTACACTTATTAACACTGTTAACACTTTTATATCTGTTACAGATATGTTACGGTTACACTTTTTTAAGTGTTTTGGGTTAACACATTGAAAACACATATATAAGTGTTACATTTTTGATTCTGTTACACATTCAACATGTAACACTTATAATTCTGTAACCATTATGAAGGTGTTTTTAAGTCCCTGCTGACATTATTGGCATTTGCGGTTAGGTTGCGTTAAGAAATTGTTAAAAACGAGTGCTAAGTGAGTCAATTTTCGTATAACGAAAAAATACTTACGATGACTAAACTTTTCAAAATCTCAAATAAATCAAATCATGCGGAATAAAGTATTTTCGTGTACTTTATTGTCCTCATAAAGTATGGAGTACATTTACCTGAAATAAAGTACAATACTTTATTATAAAGTACGGGTAGCAACCCTACTAGTGAATGGTAGACTAAAGACGCAAAAAGAAACACTTGAGTTTAATCAAGGTCATTTTATATTTGAAAACATGTTTCAGATATGTTTCAGGTAAGTAGCTAAGAACAGGGACTCAAACTGTAACCGTAATAATGTGTTTTAACACTGTTTTTTAAAACAGTTTTAACAGAAAAACACTTTTAAATGTAACAGATACAATAATGTTACCGAATCAAACTGTAACCTGTTTATATGTGTTAATAAGTGTTTTTTAGTATAGCTTTAGTAAATTGTAACTTTGGCACGCTGCGTTTACCTGTTACACTTATTAACACTGTTAACACTTTTATATCTGTTACAGATATGTTAGGGTTACACTTTTGTAAGTGTTTTGGGTTAACACATTGAAAACACATTAAAAAGTGTTACATATTTGATTCTGTTACCAATTCAACATGTAACACTTATAATTCTGTAACCTTTATGAAGGTGTTTTTAAGTCCCTGGCTAAGAAAATGACCTCCAAAAAGGCAGAGGTGTAGCGTCGATTAATTTAGAGGTGTGCGAAGGCACATCAGCGAGGCCTTTCTCTTTCATAAATTCGAAAACGAGACAGCGATTGTTGCAACCCAGAGTACGACCCACATCGTCGCTTACCATCAGGTGAAATAGTGGTCAAACGCGAGCCTATCAATTATAAAAAACCCTCGTTCTTTAGCAGTAGGTACTATGTCTTCCAAATAAGGATAGGATCGATTGCCATGTTATGGCGTCACGTCATACTGTCAAATCGAAGAAATTGGGTAGGGTGAGCAAAACATTAAAACTTAATTTATTTACAAATCGTGAACGAAAAAAGTTGAATCCAGTTCTTCAATTTTGCTCACCTCTGCGTCACTGTGTGAGGTGTCTGAATAGTGACAAATTGAAAAAGATGGCTAAAGCTAGAACTACATTAGACCGACGCACACGTGGGCGACGTCTCAGACGTGTGCGGTGGGTGTGCACACTACACCGACGCCACGCGTAACCGTGTGGCGCTAATACTAGTGCTGACAGTGACTTCGCCCGCGTGATAGTAAAAAATATCCCTAAGAAAAGTACTCTCAGGATAAAAAGTATCCTATATGTTACTTATTCTAAGACATGGTCTACCTATATACCAAGTTTTATCGAAATCCTTTCAGTTTTTTTTTTGCGTGAAAGTGACATCCATAAGTACATTATTTTTTGTGACATCCATATAAAAAGAATGCGAAGTGCCACCTACCGGGTTTAATTTTATTTTCGAACCATCCAGGGACCTACTTATAATACACACAAAATTTCATCCAAATCGGTCAAGCCGTTTTGGAAGAATTAGGTGACATACACACTTACAGATGAAATATACTTAAAAAGAGTAGCAGTCCCGATAGATGTCGTCCTGTCCGAAGACTCTTGCCAGTTAAAAAAATGAACCTGATAGCAGCGCCACCTATCAGGTTCAATTGTATTTTCAAATTACGCAGGGACACACTCAATTACTCGTTATTGCACACAAAGTTTCATCCAAATCGGTCAAGTCGTTTAGGAAGAATTTGGTGACAAACACACGTCCAGAAGAATTATGTATATGTACATACATATGTTTAAAGACATGATGCATCATTCATTTTTAGGGGCCCTGTTACAACACATTATATGGACAATAGAAATAAGAAGACAGTTTTTTTTTGTAAACTGATTGAATATAACCCTATTCTTATTTGAGTTGCATTGCATAGGCACATAATAGATAGGTTCAGAAGACAATCTAGTATCTACATACAAAGTGTGCTCGCTCGAGCAACGCACATACATATACATAACACCGCTCACGGACACGATATCTCGCTCGGCTCAATCGCCCGGTCGCACTCATCTCACGCATCTCGCTGCCCCTAGCCACAAAATAGATAGGTATTTTGTGCCCTACCTAGAGATGGGCAAAGTGTTTCTGCCCGGCGGGAAAATATAGTAACTTCCCGGCATTTTGGGCATTTATTTTTATTTGCCCGATAAATGCCCGATCGTAGGGCATAAAAATATGGGACTCGTTAAACGTGATTTTATGTGGTTTTTCATGTAAAATAGTATGTATTAAAGAAATGAAAGAAGAAATATGAATGATTGAACACATTTTTATTTTAAAATAATAACATGAATATACTTTTTCAAGTAAAAATATATAAAAGACTATACTTTAATATCAAATGTAATAAATTATGTTCTAAGTTACAAGAAATAAAATAATATGTACTAAACAAACAATAAAAACTAGTTTCGGCATTATTAGAGACAAAATTATAAAATTTTTAATAATCAACATACATACAATATATTGATGACACTGGAAGGGTATGTTTTACTTTAATCACATTTATTACTCGGTTGGGCAGCGTTCGGGAAGCTACGCGGTATCTTCTCGTCCAACATACCACAGTGTCTCAAGACGAAAGTCTTTAACCAGTGCGTGTTGCCAGTGATGACATATGGCTCCGAAACGTGGTCGCTCACAATGGGCCTCATCAGAAGGCTTAAAGTCACCCAAAGAGCAATGGAAAGGGCTATGCTCGGGGTTTCCTTGCGTGATCGAATAAAAAATGAAGATATCCGCAGGAAAACTAAGGTTGCCGACATAGCACAAAGAATTGCCAAACTTAAATGGCAATGGGCAGGGCACATTGCTCGCAGAACAGATGGCCGTTGGGGCCGAAAGGTTTTGGAGTGGCGACCGCGTATCGGAAGACGCAGTGTTGGAAGGCCTCCTACAAGGTGGACCGATGACCTGGTGAAGGTAGCAGGAAACCGATGGATGCAGGACGCACAGGAACGTTCGATGTGGCGACGCTTGGGGGAGGCCTATGTCCAACAGTGGACGTGTATCGGCTGAAATGATGATGATGATGATGATGACATTTATTATAAACATATACTACACGCCCGGGTGTCGCCACTCTGTGGAAGGCCCGGAGGACACGGTGGAGCACACAGTGGAGGTGTGCCCCACTTGGGCAGAACATTGCCGTGCACGGGAGCAATTGGCGATCACTTGTACCGGGCCTTAGTACAGACCATGGTCCGGAGCGAGGAGGAGTGGCAGGCGGTCGCCTCCTTCTGCGAAGCAGTAATGCTTGCAAAGGAGTAGGCCGACCGCATCAGGCAACGGCGCTCACAGCGCCCCAGCCGCCGCCGAGATTCCGATCCCGATTTCCAGCCACAGCAGGTGCGGGCTTGCGGATTGCGAGCAATGGGTAGTTCGCTGTCTGATCGTCCGGTAACTGTCCGGACCGAGTCCGAGTCGTCGACAGCGCGCGCTGTTCCCGTGCACCTCAAGGCGTTGTCAGCAACAGCAGAGGCCCAGGCGGGTGGAAGCCTACTGGGGCCAGGGTTATCCGAAGGGGAAACTCGGCTTCGATACGAAAGGCAAGAAGAAACGGGGTGGGTTTTTAGTCAGAATCTGACACTATCTCCCACTTCGCCCAAGGCCGGGGGATGTCATTTGGATGATTTTTACCCACTAACAAAAAAATAGGATTCAATAAAAATATCACTTTTCCTTTACACTTCACAAACTTCTACCGCTGTTATTCTTATAAATATAAGATACGTTTTGCTAAGCCGCAAAATGCGATTATGTTTAAAAGGGTGGCAGCCTGGAAATTGGTCATACAAGGTCTCGAACCTAGTTCAAACTCCAGCTCTCACAAAAGTTTTAGGGCGAAATTCACCAATAAAACTAATCGTGACTATTGTAATTCTATTCTAATTATATTCGTATTATATTCTTATTCCATTCTAATTCTATTCTAAATTTACTTATTACGAATACCTACTTTCATTTTATTTATAGTTATTATAATTATGAATCTATCTACTTTTACTTAAAATTACTGATCGGCAAAAACACTTACACAAAAATAACTGTAAATTAATTAACACTGTTTTTTAAACCAATAAGTATTTACTTCAAATTGGGAAACCGGAACCACAGAACACAATTATCCTGGCGCGTACCTCGTGCTCACAATGCGCGCACAATGCTCGAATAGATTAGTGATATGCGTGCGTGCGTGCGGTATCTACAAATGACACAGGATAACTAATAACAAAATGGCGGCACAACGCGGCGTGTGTGCGCGTCCCTCACACGGTGTGTGAGTGTGTGAGGAATGCGCACACAGATCGCGCTGTCCCCACTTTGCGCCTTCGCATGGTAGGTAGAAGTGATTTGAAATGGTTGATGACATTAAATGGTTCTTTTAAGACATTTTAAATATATTGCAATTTAATTCATAAAATCATATACGTACCTACTTAAAACAACTAACCATAACAGTGTACGCATCTCTTGCCGTACTCCTCTCACGATGCAAGTGTTTTTACGCCGCCGCCGGGTAACTCGTAACATTTGTGTTCGTAAACATGGTTTTGTAAAACTTGAATTTTAATAGAATGTGCAAATTCATATAAAAACACCTATAGAGACTTAACCATTACTAAACTCATCGATTTAAGCCAGTTTCCAAAGCTAACATTAATGTCGTGAATTAATTTTGGAACAAAAAATAAATTCCCAGATAAATGCCCTCGGGCAGGAATTTATGGGCGTTTATTGGGAATTTTCCCAATCTGCCCAAAATGCCAGGGCATTTACCCATCACTAGCCCTACCGCGATCGCTAGCGTAGGTAGGTATAAAAAAAAAACCGACTTACTAAAAGAAACACTAAAACTATCAAAATAACTTTAATTTCGGAAGTCGGTGTTTCTATAACAGTTTTGCCTCTTCGTTATTTAACACCGACTTCTGAAATTAAAGTTATTTTGATAGTTTTAGTGTTTCTTTTAGTAAGTCGGTTTTTTTTTATGTAAAAAGTTTTTTATTTCACACTTTTTAGTTGCAATACACTTACAGCCAGAGTACCTTTTTCTCATGACAATTCCAATTAACGCAAACTCTGCTAGGATACATTGTTTTATTATGAAGTTCCCGTGTCTACCTTCCGGCTCCATCATCATCATCAGATCAGTTCGATAGTACCTTATAGCCAAAGTGCATCTCATGATAATTCTAATAAGCCCAAACACGGCTAGGATACATTAATTAATTACGGAGTTCCGGTGCCTATCTTCCGGCTCCATCACCATCATCAAGTCACATCGATGATACCATTTTCAACATACCTATTCAGAACTATTCATTTATTTGTAACTATGTTCATTGGGAGATGGGATGAACTTCCATTGGCCATTTCTGATCTTCTTCACCAGTTCCACTTCATCAAATTTCATGTTTTGACTATAAATGCTTAAGTCTTTGATGAAAATAACAAAAGAACTATATATTTGCCTATAATATTTGAGGAGTTCCCTCGATTTCACCAAGATTCCATCATCAGATCCCGACTTGGTGACTATGGGACCATTTGGGAAGTATACCCTTTCCAACAAAAAAAGAATTTTTCAAATCGGTTGGCAAGTGACGAAGTTATGCGCGAATATACATAAAAAAAAAAAAAATTACGTACATCCGAATTGAGAACCTCCTCCTTTTTTAGAAGTCGGTTAAAAACTAAAGTACATCATGAGATTGACTTCTGTATCATAAGTATCTATTTTGTGGTATAAGTAGGTAGGTACCATCGAAGACACTTCCGCCTGCTTCCGCCTGACCACCGCTAAGTTCATTTTTGCTTGCACTCGAAACAAAAACTTCAAAGGGTTTGGTTTCGCGCCGCGCCGCAGGAGTCAATGACCGCGATGGTACCTACTTACTTGGCTTCTTTATATCTTGTGATATTTGTGAAAATCAATAAAAAATCTAATAACTATAGATGGTACTTCTTGACTTGTTCGTTGTTCGATAAATTCGAATGTTAAACTCACTCCAGTTCCTTCTTTGCTTTCGTACCATGGCTTCGACCCTGCTGGGCCCCTACGATTTGCTGACATCTTGAGACGCGCATAGAACATTACGCGCCGTCTACGACTTGGGCTCGGTCCGGTTACTGGACGGCCAGACATCGAGCTACCTATTGCTCGCCGTCCGCAAGCTCGCGCCTAACGGTAACTGGAAATCGGGGTCGGGATCCCGGCGGCTGGGCCGTGAGGGCCGTTACCTCGTGCGTGCAGCCGCTTCCTTAGCTAGCATTACTGCTTGGCAGAAGGAGGCTACTACCTGCTATTCCTCCTCGCTCCGGACTATGGCCTGTACCAGCCCGGCGCAAGAGGTCATGGCCACCGATCACATGGCATACTTCGTACCGTGTCCTTCGGGCGATCTAAGTAGTGGTGACACCCGGGCGTTTCTTTCGCACGAATCCGGTGCAACAACCTTCCGAACTTACTACGTACGGTGAGGACCTGCGTCATGCGGAAGGTGAGGACGCCGTGAGGTCTTTCCAGCCACTCCGCAAATACCCCTTTTTGAGGAGTGGCTGGAATTAGTTCAATAAATTTTATCAGTAATTTTTTTTATTTACAATAATGATAGACCGCCCATTGTACGTGTTTTAGATATAAGTTTTTCTTTGTTATGTTTTGTATGTACAATACAGTATATAATAAATAAATAATTAATAAATGATAACCGCAGATAATACTCGGGCTGTCGTCACACGCAGGGCCCCAATTTCTGGGACGGTTGGATCGGCGTCGCGTGTGATGGCGTGGCGTCGCGTCGCGTGGGTCAAGTGTAGTTCTAAAAGCCTAGTTTCCATATAAAATGTATGGGGACCGACGCTCCCAGATCGGCGTGTGTAGCCCACGTGTGAGCAGTGTAGTTCTGCCGCCGACGTAGCGTCGCGTGGCGTGGCGTGGGTCAAGTGTAGCTCTAACAGTCTATTTTCCATATAAAATGTATGGAGACCGACGCTCCCAGATTGGCGTGTGTAGCCCACGTGTGCGCAGTGTAGTTCTACCTTTTGTTTCTAACATTGAAAAAAAGCAGAGTTTAAATTTTTATTTTTAACTAATTAAGTATGACATTAGACTTACATACATAGCTGATTTACATTTAACAATAAGGTTTTTACTTCACCTAGATTTAAACAAGACATAATAATACAAAGCAAAAAAAAACCTTTATTGATTTGTAATATATTCCACAACTATCACACAACGCCGTCTAGTCTCAAACTAAGCAGAGCTTGTGTTATGAGTACTAGACAACTGATAAACATACTTATATATATATTTCTAAATACATACATGTATAGATAAATTACACCCAGAAACAGAACAAATGATCGTGCTCAGTGCTCATCGCACAATCATTTGTCCTGGGTGGGAATCGAACCCACGACCATAGCAGTCAGGGCCACGAACCACTAGACCAACAGGCCAGTCGAAAGATACGTAAATAAGTATTCTTTGCAAACCGTACTTTTCACTTAATATTTGACAGTTCGAGGTTATTGAGTTTCATTCTTATTTGGAACGCATTGTACGCAATTGCAAATGGTGCAGGGGATTGTTCTGTGAATAACCTAATCTTTACATTGTCTGTTAGATTAGAATCCCTATCTGATAAGTACTTATTGTAATATTTTGGATCATAAAAGCTATTGGCTACACCGTTACCTACATGTTCTATATTATTAAAACCTAGCCTTTCTTAGCATGTACTACAGTAATAACGATTTGTAGGTACTACCATAGTTACTTACAGTCATTACATTGGTCGAAGTCTGGCACACGGTTTTAGACTCTATTGCGAACATAACTTGTAGTCAGCATACAGTATCCATAATAGGTAGATAAGAAGGTACTAGACTCAATTATTATTGTGTCGCTAAATAGACTCTGTAACTCCATAATAAAAGATAATGTAATAATATTATGTAACCACATTTATTATACACGACAACACAATGGAATAAATATTATTTCTGTTGACTTTGTCTATTGCTTGTACTTATTAATAAAATATGAATTAAGTAGGTACCTAACCAGTGACTCGTAGTTGACTTTTTTTTATAAACATTGGTAACAAAACGTAGTTTTACCTGAAATTGCAAATACAAATGTTTTCTTTTTAAATCTATCTAAAAAATAAGTTAGATACTTTCTAAATCTGGACCTAGACCATGACGTTTAAAGTAAGATTGATTTAATCTTGTTTCGGTGTGGGTAAGAGACAGAGTTATACAGGTTGTCTAGCGCTATCTCTAATCCACACTACCACATTAAAACAATCTTACTTTAAACGCCCGCCATGGTAACCCCGCTGGTGGCAAGGATGCATAAACTGAAATGTGACGTCACCACTATTAAGTTAAGCTTGTACAAAAAAGACAGCGAGACTCCCACAGCGACACTGACGCGACGCCCTCTCTTCCTTACACCAATATTTGAAGAGCTAATTGGTGTCATGACGTGAATAACCAATTTTGATGTGGTTTTCAGAAAAAGATTTCTTTATAGTGGTTTTTGTTGTTCAGCATAACAATATTGTACAAAAATTAACGCGTAAAACACCCAATTGTGGATCTTAGCTTCAAAGGGCTTGGAGCAAAGATCATCAATCTTTGTCCTCCTGAAGGAGATCGTTGGCTTCAAGTTTCTCCAAAGATCGCACAAAGCAGAGATTTGGAAGAAGAAGGGGAGCTTGGAAAGGCTTGGAGCAAAGATCATTAATCATTGTCCTGACGGAGGTCGTTGCCTTCAACTTTCTCCAAAGATCGAACAAAAGAGATTTGGAAGAAAGGCAGCAGTTTACCCAGTAAACAAACCGTTCCTGCAAAATGCGGATCCTTCAAACTTTTTCTCTTCAATTTTAACAGCTATCCGTCTCATATTCTCCAGTCTTTTAATCTTCTCTTTCCCTCTTTCCAGATTCGATGAGAAGGAAAGCATCTCGGGCGTGCAGCAGCTCAAGTCCTCGGTGCAGAAGGGCATCAGGGCCCGACTGCTGGAGCTGTACCCTCACTTGGAGAACTACATCGACCAGGTTCTTCCTAAGAAAGACACATTCAGGATTGTCAAATGGTAAACTGCTTCATACTTATTACTCACTGTAGGCTTAATCGGTTTCTGTATCTCCTCTTTGCGTCGTTTGTGCTCAATGCTGATGTGTGAAGCTAGTCGTGAGCGCGACCTCGACGAGTGATTTTCTCTTGGACCATATTTTGCTATGTTAATGGCCTTCATGGCATGGAGCAAAGGTGTGGTGGTACTCTTCTTTAAGAAGGGCGACAATGCTTAAGAATTACAGATCCATCTCACTTCTGAGCCATGTCTACAAGCTGTTTCCCAGAGTCATCATGAATCGTCTCACGTGTAGGTTCGATGACTTCTAGCCTCTTTCTCGCTTGCACGCCTGACATTTCAACATGTCATGGTAATAAGGCCCCTGATTTTAATATTTTACTTAACAATTTTCAGTCACGACCACATCGAGATAATGGTGAACAGCGCTGGAGAGTTACTGTTCTTCCGTCAACGCGAGGGTCCCTGGATGCCCACACTGAAGCTCCTTCATAAGTGTAAGTAACAAGCTAATTATGGTCAGAGACCCTACCACAAGCTCGTTATCGCAATCCATTTTACGGCCTACACTGAACTGTTAAAGGGATTGAGCCATAGGTATAGGGTGTAAAGCTCCGTCACTATTTTTCGCTCGCACAACTGGTATTTAACAGGTCATTTAGCATGACCTGTTAAATCGAAGTCAAAACGGTTATTGCGTACCAAGTGTACAATGTTACTTTTACTCTCAATAGAAAAAAAATAGCGTGATATGTAAATTGTTTTAGTGGTGAACTAATTTCACCTCTCTAGGGGTCCTCTGTCATGCAGGAACGTTTAAAGGAGTGACCGTGACCCTATAACGCAAAGGGCAAGTGAAGGACAGAGGTGGGTTTCAGTCGGTAAAAGTTTGTTACGTCCTCTCGCTCCGCCCTGGACCGAGAGAAGCCATTTGTTGACTTCCCACCTCAAAAAAGGGTCCTTTGTCAACCAGTGATTAACCATGGAGTTTCTTGCCGGACCTTCTCCAAAACCGACGAAGTAACCGTGTGAAATAAAAAAAAAAACGAATTAAAATGGTTATCAGCTTTATTGTGCGCTAGCTTTTGCCCGCGGCTTCACCCGCGTACATAATATGTAGCATATGTCACTCAGGTATAAAGCAGCTTTCTATCGGTGGAAACATTTTACAAACACTATTTTTATCTGCATCACCCAAAGGTTGACTGGCAGAAAATGCCTAAGGCATTAAGTCCGCCTCTGTACTTTTGTGTGCATAAAGCATTAAATAAATAAATGAATAAATTTTAGCAATCGGACCAGTACTTCCAGAGATTACCTTCTACAAACAAAAAAACAAACTTTACCTACACACTACTACTACTTACTTTACTACTTACTTACTTACTTTACTTTAAGTGTTAGTCTACACTAATATTAAAAAGAGGGCTGTGCCCGCGACTTAGTTCGCGTGGACTACAGGATTTTGAATTTGTTTTTTCTAAAATAACAGTAGGCTAAGTTACTCCTTATTACATCAGCTACCTGCCAAAAAAAGTCCCGTCAAACTCGGTCCAGCCATTTCAGAGATTAGCCGAAACAAACAAACAGACAGACAGACAGACAAAAGCTTTAAAAAATGTTATTTTGGTGCATGTACCGTATGTAATTCATATGCATGTAATAAAAAGCGGTTATTTCAATATTACAAACAGACACTCCAACTTTATATTTTATATGTATAGATGAGACGGAGTGGTCATTGTCTTAGAAGAAGGTTCTATTTCCATGATTATAGCAATAAAGGGCCATAACTCCAACTTCCTTATAAAACTAACTTACACACCCCTGTCTATTTTTTCAGACCCATTCTTCCTACCAATGCAGCAGGTGGACAAGGGTGCCATCCGCTTCGTACTCAGTGGTGCCAACATCATGTGCCCGGGGCTGACGTCACCGGGGGCGCGGATGAGCGGCGTCGACAAGGGTCAGGTGGTGGCTGTCATGGCTGAAGGAAAGGAACATGCTCTCGCTGTGGGCTGTACTGCGCTTTCTACTGATGACATGTAATATATTTTTCGTTTTATTATCGTACTAGTTATTCTCAGGGCTCGATCTAGCTATTTAGAAGTTCCGGGCAAAGATAATTTTCGCCGCGCTTTATATAGGTACACAAAACCATATAAGTCATGAGTCTTAAGTCTTATTCCCATTATCCAACCTGAAGTAGGTTGGAAGATGGCACATAAAATTCATAACCTGCCAACTTGGGTGTAGATGGGTAATGGCTGGGTTGGAAGATAGGAATAAGTTAATTTTGCTGCCCCTCATTTTTTGCTGCTCTAGGCAAATGCCCGGCTTGCCCCCCCCCCCCCCCCCCCTTAGATTGGACCCTGGTTATACTTTCCGCCGACGTCGTTCGTGTGGAGTACCGAACATTATGCCCGCCATTCACCCTAGAGTATACCTGACAGGTTTACCTGTACAGGTGAGTTGTACAGGTAAACCGGAGCGTGTATGTTGCAGAACTGTGCAGGTTTCCACACAAGCTTACCTGACTGGTATAACTGTGCAGGCAAACGTGTCAGGTATAACCTAGTGTGTATTTACCTTTACACTCCTTTTTTGGGGCCAATTATTATTAGTTCTTGTAATAATTATATCGTATGAGATATCTGATTATTATTATTGAAAATACTGTTATTACTACAAACTGAGTGTAATATTTTTTTTATAATCTGTTAGAGAAAGTCCTGTCAAAATTTATTCAAACAAACATTTCAAAGGATGGAGGTCCTTATAGGAGTTTTTTGACCCGTAAAATTAGGAAAATATGAGGTTGATCACGCGTATGAAAAAGCATTTTATTATTTTAACTCATATTTATACTCGTACGCTAGGTGCGTAAACTAAACTAAATTTTTGAAAAAACTATTTTTAACGCCATGTGTTTGCTGAGTGCTAACTTTACAGATTGCGTTTAAAACAAACTGGGTAAAAAGTTACCTTGTTTTTATATGAGCTGCAGTGCCACACAGACAGACACTCATCTTTTTACGTTGGAGATTTAAAAAAATAAGTTTAGAACCTTATTCTTTTGTTTTTCAGAGCTAAAGTGAATAAAGGCGTGGGTATTGAGAACTGCCACTATCTCAACGACGGGCTGTGGCAGATGAAACCAGTCAAGTAACTCGACAGTATGTGATCTAATGTGTACGGCTTCTGTGTAACTTAATATTATTACTAAGCTTTTTAATAAAGAGATTAAAATGTACCGTGGTTTTATTACAAAACTGATTAAGTGATTTGCGTAGAGCGCGTAGAGCAATAGGCAGCTCGCCGTCCGCCTGTCTGGTAAGAATATAGATGTAAATCAACCGATTTAAAACGTTTTAAACCAAAATGTTGCGGTTTTAAACCCCAAATAAACCGTTTTAAACGGTTGAAAACTCGCCTACTAAAATAAAAAAATTGTGTTTTACGCTTCGCTAAGGGATTTTTTTTGGCATCTAACGTCATGTTTCGTTTTAAGTAATTAATTGATCGCGAGTCACGTTCATGAATTACGAAGTCAACGAGTGTGTATCAGTATGTGAGTTTGGTTTTAAACCGAATTAAATTGTGTACTTATATCGTTTGAAAACACAATTTTTAACGTATCAATAGAGTTTTTATAAGTAATGCCTAGGTGCGTTTGGTTAGATGGACCAAGTAGAACTAAACCCGTTAAATAGATCAATATCAGTTTATCACACATTAAAAAAATTCTTATACAGTAGTTTAGGTATATAGATTATATCCCTAGCTCGGTCAAATCAAGAAAAAAACATGGTCATCAACATCAATCGTTTTAAACCAAAAAAATTGGTATGTTTTGGTTTTAAACGGTTTTTTTCGTTTAAAACAGATTGGTTTAATTGGTTTTAAATCAGCCTTACATCTATAGGTAAGAACCAAGCCTGAGTCGACGGAGCGTTGTGTTCTACGTGCGTCTCCACAAGATGTCTGCAATAGGGTTCAGTAGACCTGCTAGGGCTGCGGGACTGTTCGACAGCGTTACCGTGACCCTGGAAGCTGGAACACAAAGGAACTGACTTGGCTTGATAAAGCACTGTCTTAAAGTCGCGGGCGACATGTTGTATTCCAAACTAAACGAAAGTTGCTCGTTGAAAGTTTTAATCCTGAACGCAGTGAGGGTTTTATATAATTAATTCCCGAGCACTGCGAGGGAGTTTTTAAAGAAACTTGAGTGATGTGAGGAATTCCAGCCGCCCAAGACAAAGACAGTTTTATCCCCGTGTTGTATACTCCACTTTTTACAGTTTCTGTGAGATAATTAAAGTTCAATTTATTGAAAATATGTCAGAGAAATATTATTTACAAGTTAATGTTATTTAGAAGATAAGGGGCTATGCATCACCCATAGTGTAGGGGATGTAGTCACTGCGACCTAAAAGATCTATTGTGACTCGAAGTTAATGTTAACTGGACATGTTTGAGATTTGAAGCAAAGCAAATTTACTACTAAATTGAATTATAGTTTTAATTTCCTATAAAACTCTCCAATTGTTTTTTTAATTCTTATTTTGGATTATTGGCCAGTCTGATTTATGAGTATAGTCTGTTTAATAAGTCAACCGACTTGGGAATTTCGTACCTATAATATATAATCATTAAAAAATACTTATAATCGATACTAAATCAACCTTTTGATTATTAAACCCGTGTTGACTACATCAGATTTCATTAAATTGACTTTAACTTATAAATATATATTTTAATTATTGAATATTGCAGGTAAATGGTTGGTTGTAGGTCCGGTTGGTATTTTTTATATAGACTTTATTGATTGAGATAATAAAAACAACAAAATTAAAAGTAAAATCATTTATTTTTGAAAAAAAAAAGATACGTTTTAAGTTGGACGAATATTACCAGAACTTTGTAATAGTTTTCATTCATCGTTATGCTCTTTATGCAAATTCTGGCATTCTGTTGCAGGTTTGTATTATTATACCACTTTTTAATGAGAACTGCAATCAGCTTATGCTTATGTAAGAATAATAATAAATCATTTGTTTGGTGGTGATCACTTGCTAAGCGATTTATTGCTTGGTGAGCTCCCACATGTTTTCAATAGTGTTCATGTCTGATGAATTACTTGGCTGGGGCAAAACATTAATGTTTTTTAGCCAGGTATGTAGACGCCCCCATACCCTTAGCTGAAGACGTGTTGACGTTGATGTTTACGTGCCTCAAAATAAAGTTGCCAATGTCAATGTGCGTTTGCTCTTTGTAATTAACTGCACACTGACTGTATGCGGTTAGCGATGGACAGCGTGCGTCGACACTATATGACTGTAACCAACCGCGTAAAGTTGAAGGCACGACTTCATGCAGTTGATATTGGCTTCACTCGACTGCAGCCGACCGCGTGCAGTTGATATCATGACTGCACGAAGTCGAACGTACAACTGCACGCAGTTAAATATATCGATCGCGCGCGGTCGCTGCGATGCAGTCCGTTTGTTGTCAGCCTAAGGTGGGCAACAGTCTTTTTACGAGATAAGTATAGGTACTTGATTTTTTGGATTTTTACTAAGAGTGGTGATCCTTTTCCTGCCACATTTTTTAACACGGTGTGATTCTAAAAAGTTTGTTTTGATGAGTTTTTCTTTTAATTCTGTAAACTACAGACTTTGAAACACTTTTAATAGCTGCTATGTCTCTCTGGGAATGTTTGGAGTGTAAAAATAATGTTTGAATTTGTGTACCTACGTCGTCTAGGAGACGTATCTGAAGCCGTACCCATACTAAAAAGAAGCAATTTTAAGAATATCACCATATACCATTGCCACAATTAAAAAATAACGTCTATAGCTTTAAAAAAGCAACGTAGTAAGAAACATTACTTACGTATTGACTATTTTGTGCAGGAAAAACTAGTAACATCAAACTAAAAATATATTTTTTCCACCAACAAAAACGAACCCAATTTTCAACAAATATTGACAAAATTCAAGAAATTCTATTTATCGGGAAAAGCAGGATAAATAGAAAAGTATTTTTCCTAGTAAACGTGATTTCAAATCATAATGCGCTTTTTCAATACACTTGCTCATAAAGTGACTCTTATTGCACCGCACTTAGGTATATAATGGCATTTGTTACTAAACTGTGACATTTTGATTAGGTACCATTACGCACTAGTGCTATAATGTAGTTAAAACCTTTTGGTTCAACCTCTCCCCGCCATAATTTTATTACATTTAACATATGAGGATGAGCGTGCGTAGTCCCCCACGAGGAAAAGAAAAAAAAAATGGGCGCGCTTAGGAAAACAAATTTTTACCGCCACAAAAGTTTACTAGTTTTATAGTTATTTTCTTCACAAGTGTATTGAAAAACGTCGTATGATACACGTGAGTAATTAATGATTACCATTCTCGACCCTCACCATGGTTCGGGTTTAAATACCGCCTCGACGGTACTTACACACCTTTATCACAATGTACTATTGTGAATGACACTTGCCATTGTCACATTGTGCTTTAGAGTCTGTCTAATAAGTCAACCGACTTGGGAATTTTGTATAATATTTAATAATTTAAAAAATACTTATACTTATTCGATACTTTTCATATGGTTCTTCTGATACTAAACAATGATCTCTTGTATCTCTTAATCAACCTTGATTATTGAACCCGTGTTGACTTCATCAGATTTAATTAAGTTCTAATAATTACCCAAGTCGTTTAACTTATTAGACAGACTCTATATTTGTGAATTTTGATGATCATGACAAACCCCTTGATGTCTTACACGATTACCAAAAATTAAAATTCCCGCCACGCTAAATGTTACGTTCCGCGTTCACACCACACAACTATTTTCCTAATATAAATAATGAAATAATGGGATGATATTCTAAAAAACAAAATATATATATAATTCATACGTCATTTAATTACTTCTGATTAGATATATTTTAATTAATTAAACAAGTTAAACTTTCAAATAGAATGTCATAAAAATCGGACTTTGTTCTCTGAATCGGAGCGCAGCGCAGATTGTTTTCAAAAATGGCGGCGGCACTTGTTAGTTCGTCTCGTCAGGGTAAATAAAATACTTTTTAAATAAAAATCTCTATGTATTTATCATAAAATGTGAACTAAATAAAATTAAATAATCGGCTTTGAATTTATTCATTGATATATACTGAAAGTTTTGTGATAAAAAAGTTGTTTTATGTGACGTTGCTATCAGCTGTTCGTGAGTTGGTTTTTAAATATTTTTGAGTAATTAGTGGTGAACAGAAGATCTTATTTAAATATTTCTGTAACAACAGGTAGTAAAAATTGTAATTAAAAGACTTTGGTGCTCAATGTTATGCAATAAAGCTGCTAAATATAAAAAGTTCAAAGTTCACTCTGGTTTGTTTTGGTCGAGTTTTTAACAATTTATATTTAAAACTTTCAGTGGGGAGGCTAACTAAGGCTGCCAAGCGGCTGTATTCGGATGCTTACCCAAAGATAACAACTCATTACACAATACACCCCAGAGATAAGGACCCACGATGGAAAGGTGAGCGATAACCTCCAGATCAAATAATCAACAAAATTAACGTCATTGCAAGACCTTGATAGCACTAATTTATCATTAGCATGACATATAAAGTCTCTAAAACACAAACAAATGAGATCTAAAGTGAAGATTAATAAACTTTATTATTAATCATTACTAAATCAAATAAGTACTCTACCTTTTTTTTTTAATTTTTGTGTTTTGAATTTCTCAAGAGACCCCCAGCAATTTCTTTCATACACAATGTAAATACCATACTAATCGTTAACATGGCGACAACCCCCATTCAATTTGATTATTACAATCATATCACCCGTTTATCTGGCATTGATAAAATTAAGGGCAGGAAATACCCAGAGTATTTCTGATAGACTGCCAACTTTTGGCATTGGAAATTACACTAAGTTTAGATCATCTTTAAAAATATTGTTTTATATCAGGAATTAGCCCTATGAAACACATTTTCATTAATAAAAGTTTCTACTTGGGCATGGTGGACCATTTCATATGCAACTAGAGAGAAATATAAGGGACTCCGTTTTCCACACTCAGTCTCTTATTTAGTCTATTGTGAGTGAGGGGTCCAAACTAACAGAGGCAGCTTTCGTGGAGCATTCATACCATTCTAAGAATATGTGTGCATTAGGCAGCCATGGCCCTGCATTCATGTATGACAAGGTGGCTGATACCCTGGTGCTATAGCAGCCTCTACAGAATGGGAATATCTGTGATGCTTAACTCAATGAGATATCAGTGGGGGGGCTATAATAAATGCCTGTTAAACGCATAAAATTATTACAGTTTTGGTATTTTAACAAGCTATCTTCTCTAATATGTACAGATATCAGTATGGAGAGAGTAGCAGAGGAGACGGACATCCTCATCATCGGAGGGGGGCCCGCAGGCATGGCTGCTGCCATCAGGGCTCGCCAGATCGCAGAGGAAAAGGGAGCTGTAAGTATTTTTAATGACATGATCTATAAAACTTCTAAGTTATTAATAGTAATTAGTAAAACTCCTTAAACCTTCCTTTAATTTATTTTCAGGAAGTGCGAGTGACTCTTCTGGAGAAAGCCGCAGAAATAGGAGGACATATATTGTCTGGTGCCTGTGTGGATCCCATAGCTCTGAATGAGTTGATCCCGGACTGGAAGGACAAGGGAGCGCCCATGAACACAGAGGTTACCTCTGACAAGTTTGGTTTACTCACCACAAGTGGGAGGATACCTATACCGGTTTTTCCAGGTAAGTTAGTGATACTGAATAAGTGTGTTTTAGATGCTTTTTTCTATCAACCTGCACTGGGCAGCCTTGCATGGTAAATTACTGCCCATTCCCTCTTCCAGAGGGAGGCTTGAGTCCCAGCAGTGGAAATATTATAAGGCTCATTATGCTTATACTAGATGCTTTTTTTGTTGAGGTCGGGGGTGGGGGCAATCATTAAATAACTTCTCCCGGTCAAGATGGAGTGGGAGTGTCAGGCTTTTACTGACTATCAACCACCAGTAATGTCCATTGCGTTCCAGGGCCGGTAACTCTTTCGAACAATCCCGTTGTGTCTTATAGATGCTCTATCTATAACATGATTAAAACTTATTGTGTAACAACAATATGTACACAAATTACTTCAATTTTAGCTAACTATGTAGATACATATAATTATGTTAACCGCTAAACTCGCTAAGGGTAAACTAGTTTTGGATAGGCCAAACCAGTTCTCCATACATGCGTGGAGCTCTTGGTTATAAGAAAAAAAAATAAGCACGTAGGCTAAGGCGGGAGTAGAGCTCTAACCTGTCCGTGTCGGGATGCCCAAAAATTCCGAGTTCGGCGAAACTTCGTCCTGAAATAGGGTTAGGCTAAAAACATTTCGAGGCATCGAATTACTACTCCACATTGCTATCAACTGGACACGTGGGAGACGTGCCCAGAATACTGTCAACATAACTGGCAATGCTAATTCTTTTGGCAAAGGATGACCCCAAACGTCTCAAAACTAATGAATTATTTTTAAAACACAGGGTTACCTAACTACAACCACGGGAACTACGTAGTACGTCTGGGGCATCTTGTGAGATGGCTGTCAGAGCAAGCAGAAGCAGCTGGAGCTGAGGTCAGAATTCTCGTTTGTAAATTTTTTTGCACATTTCTTTTTATATGAATGTGCACGGTATACACCGCTAAATTTTAATCGTTTTAATCCCGTGGAGTGTTGATCCGGCACATGAAACACTCGATTTGTAAAGATAAAATTAAAAAATAAAGTACCTTTTTTTAAAAAAAATCGTGTTAATTTACGCATGTACGAAATTAATTTCTTTAACAAAACATCAGCTGAGCGAGTTCAATGACCTGTAGGTAGTTTGTACGCAACGCCGACTATTAACTACAGGTCATTGAACTCGCTCAGCTGACGTTACGTGCGGCGCGACTCCCCGCGACGGCTGGCCGAGCGGTGAGCCGCGACGGAGCACTTTTGTATGGGACCGCGCGGCCGCCCGCGGAACGTAACATCGGCCTTAAGAGAATGAGACAGTTGTATCTTATCCAAAGTTGTAGCTACGCCCGTATCAATGAAAGGGGGTTCTGTGATAATATAAGCGCCTCGACATGTGCAAATATTCGTAACATGTTATCCACAACTTAACATTTTCTTATTGATAAGAGGGCCGCAGTGAATAAATAAAGACTATACAGTCATTACTTATTCAGTCATTATTAAACATTGTAAGATAAAAGAAAACTTGTAGAAAAGAGTATAATTATTTAATTTTCAATTTAAATATCGCTTTTTATAGATCTGGCCGGGATGCGCGGGCGCAGACCTGATATACCGCGACGACGGCTCGCTAAAGGGCGTGGCCACCGGTGACGTGGGCATCGCTAAAGACGGCAGCCCCAAGGACATGTTCGAACGTGGCATGGAGTTCCACTCCAAGATCACCATCTTTACTGAAGGTAACAACTTTCTTTATCAACGTCTTCCAAACAGCTAGGCCCGAATTCGAAAAAAAAAACTTCTTTTTTATAGGTCACAATGGAAAAATGAATTGCGCCTATCCCAACTAGCACGGGACCAGGGCATGGAGATAATGATTTGATGACTTCTCTAACTCTTCCGCTTTATGTTATTGTTAGGGTATTGACTATATCTCTCTCTGAATGAAATATCTCTTATAAACATTATATTTTAACTTTCCACCCCTTGTATCATTTAATCAACATTCTGTTAACAATTGATCATTGATGACTGGCCTGTTGGTCTAGTGGTTAGTAGCCCTGAATGCTATGCTATGGGTTCGATTCCCACCCAGGACAAATGTTTGTGTGATGAGCATAATCATTTGTTCTATGTGTAATTTATCTATAATATGTATGTATTTAGAAATATATAAGTATGTTTATCAGTTGTCTAGTACTCGTAACACAAGCTCTGCTTAGCTTGAGACTAGACGGCGTGGTGTGATAGTTGTGGAATATTATGTTATATAATTATATTCGACCCTGCAGGTTGCCACGGCCACTTAACTAAGATGATCTCAAATAAGTACGACTTGAGAGCGAACAGTGAACCTCAGTCGTATGGCATCGGTCTCAAAGAACTGTGGGAAGTTAAACCAGAGGTAATTCAGACGTCTATTTTGTACTTTCTCGTTTTTACAGTACATTTTATATGCTGTATACAACTGGTTCAATAAAAGTACGAATTAAAATCGTAGGAAAAAGAATTTGAAAATTTATTTGTTTTTTTAATAAATAACTTCACGAGGGCGGAGCCGCGGGCAGTAGCTAGTCAGTAATAATATGTCAATTTTGAGAAAACCTAAATTTTGAAAATTACAATACTATCTGCTTATCTTTTTCTCCTTCTCGTGTCAAATCCATCCAGAGATTGTCCCGCCCATTGTGATTAGGGCATGGAATTACCGTAAAAAAAAATTACCGGTAAAAAAATCGGTAATAGAAATATTTTTACCGGTAAACCGGTAAAAAGGATAATTTTTGTATTTTTCAATGTGATATATAACAATAAGATTGGGTAGTCTTAAAGCAAAAAATAAATAAGTATACAAGGTATATGGTGGTAAACATGTTTATATTATTGCTTAAAATGAGCACAGGAATACAAATTCTAAAAACATGACATTTCTTTTAGCGCAGTCAAGGGTAAATGTCGCACATTTATATTAATTTAAACAATTTTCATTATCACTAACATGTGATAATGAAAATTGTTTAATTTATAATTAAAATTTAAAACATTAAACAATCAAATTATAAAGGTTTTTCAAATAAAAAACAATGAGTATGTAAGCTACCAATTTTCATATAACATAAAACCCTGTAAATTACCGGTTACATATTATTTTTACCGGTAATTAAATAATCGAGAAAATGGGCGATTTACCGGTAAAAATGAAAACCGGGAAACCGGTATTGCATGCCCTAATTGTGATACCCTATTAATTTTAAGTTCCTATGTAATTTCTCTATATATCTATTGTAATATATCTATCTATCTAACAATATTAATGCTCTCTTTGCAGAACCACAAACCTGGCTTAGTAGAACACACAGTTGGCTGGCCTCTAGACAAGAACACATACGGAGGCTCGTTCATCTACCACCTGAATGTGGCCGAGGGCGAAGCACCCCTAGTGGCTGCAGGCTTCGTAGTGGGCCTGGATTACACCAACCCCTACTTGAGCCCCTTCCGGGAGTTCCAGAAATTCAAGACTCACCCGTACATTAAGCCGATGTTTGAAGGTAATGTGATATTTAAACTTTATGTCCAGCAGTAGTAAAATAGGTGACCAACAAGGCATTCGCTAGCATTCAACTGTTGGGTTAAAATACTATATTAAAGTATGATTTTTTTGTTTCTCCCTCCCTCGTCCTTTTTACAGTCGCATCCTGAGGTTCACCTAGTGTGACGTCACGTTATTTTTAAATAGTTAAAACAGCAGGTCGTAAATTAGGATTGTCTCCTTTTAAAATATTCTATAACTTGGAACTGTTGCAATGAATAACTCTGTATCAATTTTAAGTACGTTGTTCTTCAAGATACAGGAATAAATTCTTAGTTTGAATGACAATGGATTTAGGCGATATTCCCATTTTTCCTTACTCACACACAGTAATGAAACTTACATTCAGTAAAGAAAATCTAAAAATGAGTGTGGCTTTATTATGTTAATTACAGGCTAATCTTTATGCTCAATAAAATACATAACATTAAATATTTATGTGTGTTGTATCCTTCTGAAAGTGAAGACGAATTGTTAATTACACGAGATGATTGCTAATTTTAAAGCAATAATTTGACTCAAACCCGATAAAGTGGAGTGTCCTATTTTATCAAATATAATTTCCTTGATTTAATTTTTGCTCCCATGAACTAAAAATGAAATAAAGTCAAAATGTTGAGTTTTGCGGCATCTAGTGAAGACCATACTTGAGCACCTATCGTTGTTCGGTTGGCAGGCGGCGCCCGCGTGGCGTACGGCGCGCGCGCGCTGGTGGAGGGCGGCTGGCAGTGCCTGCCCGTGCCCGTGTTCCCGGGCGGCGCGCTGGCCGGGGACTCCGCCGGCTTCCTCAACGTGCCGCGCATCAAGGGCACGCACAACGCCATGAAGAGTGGTGAGCATGGATTTAAAGATAAAACTAATTAGTTCAACTTAAGAAAATAGTGATTCATCAGTGCAATTGTAAGGCTTACTGACCACGGACGCGTAGTTTCATATGATTCAAAATACGCCAGACAGGTTAAGCAGCACAGCATACTGCACCCTGTCCACGACGCGTATTACACGCGTATGTTTTCAATCATTTGTGACAATGCCGTCGGATGACGAAGACGTTCCATATTTTTACAAAACTAAAAACGTGCTGATGCTCGATGTACGCCCCAACGTATGATATGCGGTACGGCAGACTTAGAAAGAAAGAAAAATAACTTATGACTATGACTTATGACTTCATAAAGCGCATACAGCGACGCGAACACGGTTTTCTAATTTACTATGATTTAATTGGTCAAGGGGCGTGGTTAAACTGAGTGACAACGATGAATCACTATTTTCTTAACTCGAATGCGCCTATTTATCTAGTGTCATTGTCAGCATAAACTAAGGGTGAGTTGCACCATTTAACTATAACGATAACCAAACCATAACCAGCCGTGAAACGGCCGCCTATTGGTCAGTTCGACGATTTGACAATGGCTTTATTATCGTTATAGTTAAATGGTGCAACTCACCCTAAAAGGTATAAAAGGAAAGGTATTTAAACTCGAGAAGCATTTTATACCAGCGTACAGCAAGAGCTCAAACACATGAGCGGCATGTTACGAACGGCAGAGGTAACTACAGCCGTCGCCCTATAGTGACACTTGACACACACGACAGCTGACTCAGATCTTCATTTTTTGCAATGGCGAGCGTCAACAGCTCTTCCATTGGCAACATGCCGCTCGTGTGTACGAGCTCTGAAAGTTTGACACAGCTTGCCGCTCGTGTGTACGAGCTCTGAAAGTTTGACACAGCTTTCAAAAGAGTAAACATTACAGAGTGTGACTCAACCCGGTGTATGTGTTGATAGGAATGTTAGCGGCGGAAGCTGCGATGGACCTCATCATAGCCGGCGAGGCGACGCACGAGAAGGGAGTCGTGCCCACTCAGTACGAGGACAAACTCAAGGCATCCTATGTCTATAAGGAACTCAAGGTGCGTTCGTCTTGACTCAGAACACTAAGGCGATTATCACACTGCCTCGCACCACGCAGCTACGCACGTACTTGCGGGAGTGCAGATCTGCATCATCGTGCGGGTTTTTTACGCGCTCACGCGCGTAGGTGCGTCTTGTAAATTCACGCAAGCACACACTCATTTCATACAAAATCACGCACGGTACTACGAGACTCAGTGTGGCATACCGTGCGTGTCGGCCCGCACCCACGCGCGTGAGTGCGTGTTTCTCCGCGTGTAGGTGCGTGACTGCATAAACGCGCGTGGATGCAGTTTCAGTGTGTTCGACTGTGCGTGTTTTCTATACAAACGGAGATACTTACAAGCAACGTTAGGACACGCGTTCACGCACTACGCTGCGGGGGGCGTGGCAGTGTGATAACTGTCTAACGGATTTGTTGCGATATTTACTTTGTAGTAATGGAAAAATTTCAAGATGTTGGCGTCTACACTAATAATATAAAGAGGTAGTTTTTTTTTGTTTGTACGAGGTAATCTCTGAAAGTACTGGTCCGATTGCGAAAATGTTTTCACCGATAGAAAGTTGCTTTATTCCCGAGTGATATATGGCATATTTTTTACTAAACCATGTATATGTTATATTATGTTTATGTTTTTTTTGTTTATTTAACCTCTGTGAGGGTGTTACCACACCAATCAATCGATCGTCAATCGATGCCATCGATAGCTTTAATTGATCGACGGTTACCGGTCGACTATTCAATCGATCGACTTCGGGTCGAGTGACTCGATTGAAGCTGATCTATTAATCTCGGCTATATGCCATCAGTTTCTTTTGAAATGTGAATTCCTCTTGTAAATCATACTGACGATGCTACTCTTACTATTATTACGGACCCGCAAACGCAGAAGACTCTGGATGCGATCAACGTCGACTAATCCATTCTAACCTCGATCGATCATGATCGACAATCGATCGATTGATGTGGTAACACCCTGAGTGTGACCGTGGCATCACCGCGCCGCGGGCCCTAACAGAATACCAGTGCTGCGTTATTTATCTTTTTTAATATCGCAGCATATGCTTTAGGCGCCTTTTTGGCCTTGCACAGATTTTAAAGTTATCTTTTTTTTTTCATACTAAATTCTAAGATATTTTAATTTCAATGTATCCAAATTCTACTGTATGTATTTAAATTCTACTTTACGTGTGAGCTAGGAATAAACATTTTTCTTTCTTTAATGTTATTTTAAACAAAGCATTTCGTCTCAGAGAGAAGTAAAAAATACAATTCCCAGCATTTTTATTGTCGTTTATGCTAATTTCAGCAAGTCCGCAACTGCCGGCCGTCGTTCCATACATCTCTAGGTCTGTACGGAGGCGTTGCGTACTCCGCCTTCAGCACGCTGGTTCGCGGTAAGGAGCCCTGGACACTCAGTCATGGAGGTCAGTAACACTATAACTAGCGCGTTTAGGAATAAGTTGTTTTTTTTTTATCTGATATAAACTAGTACTTGACTGCGATCGCGATCCCACCTGATGGTAAGGAGTGATGAAATCGTTAATGATGAGGCGCACTAGTTTATTAACCGACTTCGAAAAGGAGAAGGTTCTATGTTCGGCTGAATGTGTTTTTTTTTATGTATGTTCACCGATATCTCGGTCAATTGTGGACCGATTTTAAAAATTATTTTGATTGAAAGGTTATGCTTCCAAGTTGGTCCCATAGAAATATTGTTATGATCTGATCATGAACTTCGAAGATATGGAATAGAACTCCTTATAGGATCACAGAAGAATTGTCGTAACAAGTAAAATTGCTTTGTTTATACGTGTAGCTGATGACTGACTGAAAGAAAAGGGGAATCAGTTCGATAAATCCTAATCCCGCGGGATTGCGATTTTAATGAGGGATTAGATTCCCTACTTCATAGACGCGTATTCGTCTTAATTCGTATTATATTAGGTACATATTTTTGCTTGAAACCTGCAGGCGCCGATCACGCGAGGTTGAAGCCTGCCAAGGAGTGCAAGCCCATCGAGTATCCCAAGCCCGACGGTGTCCTCACCTTCGACCTGCTTTCTTCTGTCGCTCTTACAGGTAATAAATTGAATTAATATTTATGAAACAAATGTTTTGAAGCTTCATATTGAGCAAAGCACGAAAAAAAAGAAGAGGTTCTCGATGTGTTTATTTTGGCCATGCATAACTTTTTACAGGATAGCCCAATTTAGATCATTATTTTTAGTTCATCCGTCATCGGTGTGTGTAAGTGGTGGTCGTAAATAATTACGAACGAATACAACTGGCCAAGTGCGAGTTGGACTCGCGCACGAAGGGTTCCGTACCATCCTTAGGAAAATTCGGCCAAAAAATCGCGTTTGTTGTATGGGCAAAACAAAAAAAAAATATTTAAGGGGGGCCTTTGTTTCAGTATTTGTTGTTATAGCGGCAACAGAAATACATAATTTGTGAAAATTTCAACTGTCTAGCTATCGCGCCTCTTGAGATACAGCCTGGTGACAGACAGACGGACAGAAAGCGAAGTCTTAGTAATAGGGTCCCATTTTGTACCCTTTGGGTACGGAACCCTAAAAAGTGAACTTGTTGTTTGGCCACGGCTTAAAATAATTTTAATAGACTACTCTTCTTTTTTTTTAACTTCTGATGCTCAATTGTCTTTCAGTCGTACAAAAATTTGAAAGTTTGAATTTTCTTTTTCTTTTCTATATTTATGTTATTAACAAGTCATATTATGTATGCCATAGTTTATATATGTGTGTTCTAGGCACAAATCACGAGGCGGATCAGCCAGCACACTTGACCCTGAAGGACGACACAATTCCCGTCAAGCAGAACTTAGGAGTTTTCGACGGACCTGAAGCCAGGTTCTGTCCAGCTGGTGAGTAACAAGATTATAAATGCTGCAAACCTATTTGAAATATAATAGTAAAGCTGATAAATGAATTTGTGGGTCTTCTTCTTCGTGTCGATTTGACTCAAATTTTCCGACCAGTATTTAGCCACCTGGACAGCTCTGTCGTTGGCTTCGTTTAAGTCAAGGAGGGTGCATGTAGTTGTGCATGCCGGGCAGGAAAGGAGGTGGCACATATCCTGTGAAGGAGTTCCACACTGGCGCTGTATTTGCAATGGGTCAAGGAAACCCCATTTGACCAGATTATCTTTGCAGCGGCCAACCTGAGTCCGCAGTCAGTTCAGAGATTTCCAGATTGGCCACTGCAGTTCGTGTCCCGGTGGCAGATGTTCTGCCGGAGAGATAAAGATTGGAGAAGGGAGATATCTTTTTCTACACAGTTCGCGTCTCTAGTCCAAATCGCTGCTCTCCGAGGAGGTCGTAATTTGTGGGTGAAATACTCGTAATATAATATTGTTGTTTTTGGACATAAAATGTAATTTGTTTACAGGTGTATACGAATTCGTGCCGATGGAGTCTGGCGACGGGCAGCGTCTGCAAATCAACGCGCAGAACTGCATACACTGTGAGTATAGCATTATTTTATATTAAAGTTGTCCCCGTAGCTTTCTAACAGAATTATATAAACTAGCTTCTGTCAGCGACTTCGTTCGCGTGAATATTGCGGATGCGAAGTCGAATAAAAAGTAGCCTATGCCCATCCTTGGAGTTCAAGCTTTCTCCGTACCAAATGTTATCAAAATCGGTTTAACCGTGAAAGAGTAACAGACAGACCGACAGAGCTACTTTCACAATTATAAAATTAAGTACGGCATTACTCTATAGGATGAGCGACCCGCCTCACCTTTGCACGTCGTTACAAATCTATGAAATACTCAGCTTTTCTCTGCTATAATATACATGGATTATACACCTAAACCTTCGTCATGAATCACTTTTCTATTGGCGAAAACTGCATAAATCGCCGTTCAGTTGTTTTTGAGTTTATCGCTAAGAGATAGACAGACCGACGAGGTTAGGGGTCTTTGTTTCATCTTATTTATTACCGTAAAATGGGGTAAATAGAGACTTAGGGGTTAATAGAGACAAAATTTTGGTTTGGTTTTTCACTTTGATACTATAATATCGGCTTCTAACAAAGCATCGATTTTTTAGAATAACAATTCATTAATAAATTGATACAGTTAAATGCTGCAAAAAATATTCAAATATCGAGAACATACCCTTTGAAGTTTTGACTCTATCACCCCTAAGTCTCTATTCACCCCATTTTACTATATGCAAGATATTGCATTTGTCCACTATCTCACCTGATAGTAAGCGATAATGTGTTGCTTCCCAGCATAGGCAGTCCCTAGTTTGCCACACAGTGCAATCATGTGCCTTCTTTATTCACGTAATGGCTGATTACCTTTATTGTTGTCCTCCAATTGAGATTGACCTCTATTACTTAGAAATTACAGCATATTTTGAAGTATCCATGTAGTCTGTTTCTTCTTTAGAGGCGTAGCGTGGACCAATTTTGAGGTGGGCGAAGGCACATCAGCGAGGCCTATTTCTTTTATATATTCGAAAACGAGACAGCGACTGTCGCAACCCAGTGTTCAACCACATCGTCGCTTACCATATTTATAAATTACTAGCTGTGCCTGCGACTTCGTTCGCGTGGACTACAGGATTTTGAATTTATTTTTTCTAAAATAAAATGAGCTAAGTTACTCCTTATTACATCAGCTACCTGCCAAAATAAGGCCCGTCAAAATCGGTCCAGTCATTTCAGAGATTAGCTTGGACAAACAAACAGACAGACAGACAAAAATTAAAAAAAAAGTTATTTTGGTATATGTAAAGTTTATATATTCATATGTCATATGCATGTAGTAAAAAGCAGTTATTTCAATATTACAAACAGACACTCCAATTTTATTTATATGTATAGATAAAACAAAATTGTCGTTGTTATACAGCCCTCGTACGCGCAAGGTCCCTTTTAGGCGAAAGGGCGTGGGTGAGGGCTCACTTCGCGCTTTGCTATTATTTGTCATTTAACAATATATTTATTTCTTAGGTAAGACATGTGACATCAAAGATCCCTCTCAGAACATCAACTGGGTGGTTCCCGAGGGTGGCGGCGGCCCGGCCTACAACGGCATGTAAACTGACTGCCTTACCATAGACAAGGTGCCATAGACTAGGTACTTGTCTATGCTGCCGAAATAAAACCTTTTTTTTTCAACCTAGCAATAAAAATCATGTTTAGTGAATTTAAAATCTGGTAACAATCGAATGTGTTTTCATGTTTCAGTAAAAATAATATTTTTTGATGATATTTGAGTAAATTAATGTTTTTTTTAGCACATTCATAGGTATGCTTTTCATTATAATATTTAAAACATTGAAACAGTCTGATTTAAAGCTCGGTTCTCAAAAATTAGGTGTAGATAATATTCTAATTAATTTGTATAGACGGTAAGTGTAAATGTGTATTAGACAATTTGTGTATGTATCATATATGTATTGAATAATAAACCTGTACAATGAAAGGCTTTTGCCGAATTCTTGTAAAATTAAAGTTATTGTAAATTTTCGATAAAAACAATGAGGCTGAGAAAAATCAAAACTTAGCATAATAATATGTAATAAGTTGTGTAACAAAAACTATCTTGCGTCTTCGTATACATGAACTGGTAAAATCCTTGATCCAAATGATTGTAAGGCCCCTACAAGGTGTACCGATGACCTGTGAGGGCCGCGGGAATGCGATGAATGCGATTAGTGGCGTAGATAGGTGACCAAGGGCCCCAGGGCAAAAACAAACTGTGGCCCCTAAATTGTTTAGGCTTTATCAACATATTTTAAAAGTGCAACGCTACTTTATCTTTTATTTAAATCCTAAGTTATAAGAAGATTTATCATTAACATGCACACACAATGATATAGAGACATGGTCGTCGTTAATATGATCGGCAACGATATATTTCACAGCTTAGTTACCGAATTTTCATGAGTAGGGATTTTCAACCAATATTGCAGTGGTCACATTATCTGATTCACTATCAACAGAAACATTTTTCGTAAAATTTTTCGTTCATTCAATAAGCGGTTTGTTAATCAGGTTTTGGGGGCCCCCGAGCTTGAGGGCCCAGGAGCACTGCCCCGCCTAGCCCCTTAGTAGTTACACCACTGAATGCGATATGTGCAGTACATGGTGTTGAGGTGACAAGCGCGGGGAAGCATACTTACAGCAGTAGCGAGCCATGATGATATTGTAATGATTATAAAGTACCATGTCAACTAATCCTACTTGTACAATTTATTTATTACATGTAAATATTTTTGTAACAGCCTATTAAATTGTAAATTAAAGACTGCAGTAAATCTATACTTCCAAACGACTTAAGACGAAAAAAAAATACGATAACGAGTTTATGTAAAGAAAATAATTCAATTTAGCTTAGTTGTATGCGTAAAATCATCATTATTATTTTGTTTTTTTCTCCAATTTATTTGGGATTGGCGTAACGTTTCTTCTGTTTACAAAAATATTCCAACTTGTTGGTCGTTATCTCAGTGTTTTACCTCATTTCTGCATTGTTGGTTTCGTAGTCGCAAGCACGACTGTTTTCGATTCACTTAGAATGGTATAACTCAACAAATTACAACCCACAAATTGGTAGATTTATAATTTAACCAATAGAAATAAATAGTAAACCATAGGATGGATTTGTAGCAGCAAATTAAATCCGGCTATAACAGTATCATAATAAGCTTCCCGTACAAAATCTGGTGCTGCTTGAGTTTATATTTATATACTATTTTGAGAGAATGAATGTGTGCATGAGCAAATCAGAAATTAGAATGTAAGTTGTAATTTTAAAATGAAAATCTAATAAATTATATTTTAGTTACAAATGTCTTTTTTTTAGAAACAAATGTATGCTTTCCTTTTGACACTAAGGGCTTATATTTCATCTAGACACCATGGTGGCGTGACCAGTCGCTGCTACCAACAAAATGTATACAGCTCTATAGAGAGTTATTCACCTGGTGTCCGTTTGGTGGCGCAATCAGTCTGGTAGCGCGACCAGCTCGGAAGTGTGGCGTCTCTGGTGTCTTTATGGTGTCTAGTTTGGTAGCATAAGGTTATATTTCACCGGGACACCATGGTGGCGCGACCAGTCGCCGCTACCAACAAAATGTATACAGCTCTATAGAGAGTTACTCACCTGGTGTCCGTTTGGTGGCGCAATCAGTCTGGTGGCGCGACCAGCTCGGAAGTGGCTATATTTCACCGGGACACTATGGTGACGCGACCAGTCGCCGCTACCAACAAAATGTATACAGCTCTATAGAGAGTTACTCACCTGGTGTCCGTTTGGCGGCGCAATCAGTCTGGTGGCGCGACCAGCTCGGAAGTGGCTATATTTCACCGGGACACTATGGTGACGCGACCAGTCGCCGCTACCAACAAAATGTATACAGCTCTATAGAGAGTTACTCACCTGGTGTCCGTTTGGTGGCGCAATCAGTCTGGTGGCGCGACCAGCTCGGAAGTGTGGCGACTGTGGTGTCTGTATGGTGTCTAGTTAGGTAGCATAAGGCTATATTTCACCGGGACACTATGGTGACGCGACCAGTCGCCGCTACCAACAAAATGTATACAGCTCTATAGAGAGTTACTCACCTGGTGTCTGTTTGGTGGCGCAATCAGTCTGGTGGCGCGACCAGCTCGGAAGTGTGGCGACTGTGGTGTCTGTATGGTGTCTAGTTAGGTAGCATAAGGCTATATTTCACCGGGACACTATGGTGGCGCGACCAGTCGCCGCTACCAACAAAATGTATACAGCTCTATAGAGAGTTACTCACCTGGTGTCCGTTTAGTTGCGCAACTAATTTGGTGGCGCGACCAGCTCGGAAGTGTGGCGACTCTGGTGTCTGTATGGTGTCTTGTTAGGTAGCATAAGGCTATATTTCACCGGGACACTATGGTGGCGCGACCAGTCGCCGCTACCAACAAAATGTATACAGCTCTATAGAGAGTTACTCACCTGGTGTCCGTTTGGTGGCGCAATCAGTCTGGTGGCGCGACCAGCTCGGAAGTGTGGCGACTCTGGTGTCTGTATGGTGTCTTGTTAGATAGCATAAGGCTATATTTCACCGGGACACCATGGTGGCGCGACCAGTCGCCGCTACCAACAAAATGTATACAGCTCTATAGAGAGTTACTCACCTGGTGTCCGTTTGGTGGCGCAATCAGTCTGGTGGCGCGACCAGCTCGGAAGTGTGGCGACTCTGGTGTCTGTATGGTGTCTTGTTAGATAGCATAAGGCTATATTTCACCGGGACACCATGGTGGCGCGACCAGTCGCCGCTACCAACAAAATGTATACAGCTCTATAGAGAGTTACTCACCTGGTGTCCGTTTGGTGGCGCAATCAGTCTGGTGGCGCGACCAGCTCGGAAGTGTGGCGACTCTGGTGTCTGTATGGTGTCTTGTTAGATAGCATAAGGCTATATTTCACCGGGACACCATGGTGGCGCGACCAGTCGCCGCTACCAACAAAATGTATACAGCTCTATAGAGAGTTACTCACCTGGTGTCCGTTTAGTTGCGCAACCAATTTGGTGGTGCGCCCAGCTCGAACGTGTGGCGACTCTGGAGTCTGTATGGTGTCTAGTTTGGTAGCTTAGGGTTATATTTCACTCACACACCATGGTGGCGCGACCAGTCGCCGCTACCAACAAAATGTATACAGCTCTATAGAGAGTTACTCACCTGGTGTCCGTTTAGTTGCGCAACTAATTTGGTGGTGTGACCAGCTCGGACGTGTGGCGACTCTGGTGTCTGTATGGTGTCTAGTTTGGTAGCATAAGGTTATATTTCACCGGGACACCATGGTGGCGCGACCAGTCGCCGCTACCAACAAAATGTATACAGCTCTATAGAGAGTTACTCACCTGGTGTCCGTTTGGTGGCGCAATCAGTCTGGTGGCGCGACCAGCTCGGAAGTGTGGCGACTGTGGTGTCTGTATGGTGTCTAGTTAGGTAGCATAAGGCTATATTTCACCGGGACACCATGGTGGCGCGACCAGTCGCCGCTACCAACAAAATGTATACAGTTCTATAGAGAGTTACTCACCTGGTGTCCGTTTGGTGGCGCAATCAGTCTGGTGGCGCGACCAGCTCGGAAGTGTGGCGACTGTGGTGTCTGTATGGTGTCTAGTTAGGTAGCATAAGGTTATATTTCACCCGGACACCATGGTGGCGCGACCAGTCGCCGCTACCAACAAAATCTATACAGCTCTACAGAGAGTTACTCACCTGGTGTCCGTTTAGTTGCGCAACCAATCTGGTGGCGCGACCAGCTCGGACGCGCCGCCATGATGTCCCGTTGAAATACGGCCCTAAGTCTATTCTAACCTAATGTTGTAGTCTAGGTACTAAACACAGCTGGAAGCAGTGTTGGCTTGGTGATAAGGGCCCCGACCTATGTGGCCGTGCGTTCAATCACAGCCAGGAGCATTACTTCGTGTAGTTTATTTAATCATCACTGCTCTCAAAACGGTGAAGAAAAACATCGTGAGGCAACAGGTTTCTTCTAGAACCAAAAATTAGACAAAATTACATCCGACTGTGCTCGCGTGATGAATTACGGCTCATTGCCTCCTAAAGACTAGACTTGAGTCCCAGCTGTGATGAGCTGTGGGAACATCACATATAAAACTGATTATATCACGATTGACAATTTATTGTTCCAGGGTTGGTACTGCCCTCAAATTTTGAATTTAAATGTTGGCAATAACTGGGTAGGGTTGTCTTATCAAAGGTATTAAAAACATGAACACACGTTTATTATTCACGAAACAAACACAATAGTCGCTATTAAAAAGTGTGGAATGTTGTTGAGAGCGGTGCTCGAAGCCGCAAAAGGTTCTTCCCGTGGGAAGGTAGCCAGGGTTTCCGCTTCGATCGTGGTCGCTTGCGCCAAGGCTAGATGGATTGCTCGTACCTGAAAAGTAGGTAAACAATTAATGATCAGAGATATGGAGAGCTTAACGCTTGTGGCGTTAAGCTTTCCTCAACTCCTTCCAGTGCCCGGTCTAATTGGTAACCCAGAAACACTACGTGACCTGAAACTCGAACTTGGGACCTCGCGCTCAGCAATCACACTTGTCACGACGGGACAGTTAGATAACAGGCAGACATTACTAGTACAAAATAGATAGGTACAAAACTCAATCTACATACAAAGCGCACTCGAGCAACGCACACATAGACACCGCTCACGGATACGATATCTTGGCTCAAACGCCCGGTCGTACTCGTACAGTTAGTTCGGCGTAACGCGCTAACCCTAGTGCGATCGCCTAGCGTAGGTATAAAAAGTGAAGTACATACATGAGATTGACTTCTGTACCTATCTATTTTGCGTTAAAGCGATCCATCTGTCTCGCGACCTAAACTATGGAGCTAGACCACCTTAATTTTACTATATGCGAAACATGAAACACCTTCTTATGTAAAGAATCTATGTACAAAATTTCAAAACCGTATCATGAAAAATTACAAAATTAGATATAAAGCTTGTTAAGTCAGCAAAAATATATAGTCACCGGGCCATCCAGGCCACTAAGGGGTTGTTTTGCACTTGCACCCAGCTATTTGCTGGCGTCTAATGCCCGCTATGACCTGCTGTGACCTGTGTTGTACTTAGGGTGAGTTGCACCATTTAACTATAACGATAACTTAAAAAAATAAAGATTAAAAAAAAAACTATAACGATAACAAAGCCGTTAACAGTTGTCAAATCGTCGAATTGACTAATAGGCGGCGGTTTCACGGCTGCTTAAGGTTTGGTTATCGTTATAGTTAAATGGTGCAACTCACCCTTAGTACAACACAGGTCACAGCAGGTCATAGCGGTCATAGTGTCCAACAAATCTTTTAAAGTATTTTTGTGAAAAAATATAACATGGTGTAAAAAGTATTGAAATCCATTCAATTATTGATTCTATACAAACCATACTCAGGTTTCGTATGTGGAAATCACAGACACAATAGAAAGACAATAGGTGCGCGAACGCCGGCGTTCGCTTGGGGTTTAATGAATTAACTAAAAATAATGTTGTTCGTGGGGTCAGTCAGTCGCAATAACAGACCGAGTTGGACTCGAGTAAGTCGAAACCATCGAGAACTATCGAACCATCGATCTTGATTGTTCGAGAGGTTTTGTTCCAACAAACGAACACAACCTCTCGACATCGCGCATCGTTGCTTGCTGGTCTAGTAGTGGCCCTGACTGCTATACGCCGCGGTTGTGGGTTATATTCCCACCCAGGACAAATGTTTGTATGATGAGCACGATCATTTGTTCTGTGTCTGGGTGTAATTTATCTCTTAATATGTATGTGTTTAGAAATATGTTAGTAATTAAGTATGTCTATCAGTTGTCTAGTAATCATACCACAAGCTCTGCTTAGTTTGGCACTAGATGGCGTTGTGTGAAATTTTGGAATATTATTATTATTAATCTTCTTAATCTTCTTCTGCCTCTCTGCCTAGCGTTTGTGGACTACGAGAAAGCTTTTGATTCGATCGAGACTTGGGCTGTGCTGCAATCTCTCCAGAGGTGCCAAATTGACTATCGGTACATCGAAGTGTTGAGGTGTTTAGGAAACCGATGGATGCGGGACGCACAGGAACGTTCGATGTGGCGACGCTTGGGGGAGGCCTATGTCAAACAGTGGTCGTGTATCGGCTGAAATGATGATGATGAATCTTTTTAATTAATCTTGCTCTCAAAACAAGGAAGAAAATGTCTGTTCGAAGACATACCACGGATGAGTGTTACTGTTGATCCGTTTTAGGGTTCCGTACCTCAAAAGGAAAAAACAGAACCCTTATAGGATCATTTTGTTGTCCGTCCGTCTGTCTGTCTGTCTGCCTGTCAAGACCCTTTATCTCGAGAACGCGTGGGGGTATCGAGTTGAATTTAAGCTGTGAAAAAATCAAACTTCTAAGTTAACGAATAAAAAAGATACGGCTGTTTATGTCGCAAAAAACGTATATTTTTATACTCTCAAAGATCGAAATTCATAGGGTACTACTTCCCGTTGACCCGGAATCCTGAAATTTGGCACAAAGCAAGATCTTATAGCACAGGTATAGGAAAGAATCTGAAAACCGCAAAGTTTTACTTTGAGACTCAATTCGGGAATTGTAGTTTGCACGGAACCCTCAGTGCGCGAGTCCGACTCGCACTTGCCCAGTTTTTTCAAGTTTAATTTTAATAACCATTAAACGGGGTGAATATAGAAACTCAGGGGTGAATAGAAAGGAAACGTTGGTTTGGTTTTTCACTTTGATACCATATTATCGGCCTCTAACAAAGCAATGTTTTTTTGGAATAACAATTATTTAATAAAATGAAATACTTACAGTACAGGCACAACGGATCTTGAGCGCTCGGCGTCAGAGTGGGGATCGCTTTGCGCATTCCATACATTGGCGAACCAATCGTCTTCGTTGTTAGATACATGCAGCAACGCAGGGAACGAATGAGGAGTGACGTCTATGACGCGATGGCGCGGCGAGCCAATCACTGACACTCCCCGCCCCCGCGTTTCACTTCGCACCACTAAAGAGGCCGAATATTTGACTTCTGCGCAACCGCTCAAGAACCGTTATGGCACCTGTAGTTAAATGTTGCAAAAGATAGATCAAATATCGAGAAAATTCCTACCCTTTGAAGTTTTGTTTCTATTGACCTCGAGTTTCGATTCACGCTATTTTACGGAACTTACTGTGTTCGGAGTCCGTGTCGGTCGTGTTGGATTTGTTCTCATTTCTGGTTCTGATGTAGATGTACTTATCTGAAAAACATTCATGATTTTAATAACAAAATGATGTGGACAGATCATAAGACATGTAATAAATTCCTTACATGTCTTATGATTGGAAACGAAGCAGCTTTTCATATCTTTAATTTACAATAACATAATATAGAGGTAAGTAATGTTTGTTTTTTTAAGCTTTTGAATAGCTTCTATCGCGGGCCTTGAGCGTGGAGACCGAATCCAGAAATTCCGTAACGAAAATAACCTAACACCCCCCACTCATTTGTTTTTTGAGCGTGGTGACCGATCAGAAAACAAATGAGTGAACAATCAATTAAAATTCAATTCAATGTGTGAAAGTGTAACTTCAATTAATATCAAATAAAAAAAAACAAAGGAAAAAAAATACTGCATAAATAAAATAAATAAATAATTATAATTGCATAAGTTGATAAAAATGCTATGCAATAGCTTTACCGCGGCAGTCCCCGAGTACCACACGTCTTTTTTTTTTTTGTTTGTAGGAGGTAATCTCTGAAAGTTCTGGTTCGATTGCTATAATTTTTTCAACGATATAAAGTTGCTTTATTCCTGAGTGACATAAGCTATATTTTATGAGCGCGAACGAAGCTGCGAGCAAAAGCTAGTACTTTATAATCTGAGCGAGTTGTCACATGACAATGTCCACATTTTCTAGCTTAAACAACATTAGTCTAAGCGAAACCCAAAACATTCATAAAATTTCATAACTGTACCATGAAAAAAATTTTTTATTAGTTTTATTTATTGCATGTAATTGACATCTTTCAAAAATTCTATTAGTTTGGTATTTGTTTTGATTCTGTAATTTTTATTGGTTTTAATTGGGTATAATTTACACATTTTTTTTATTTTTTATTTCTTATTATCGTATTAGTTTGGTGTTTATTTTGACACTGTAATTTTTATTTGTTGTTTTAATCTATTCAACTGTAGCGCTTTCTATTAAATACTGCAAAATAAATAATGAAATGATTAAATATTATCATTTGTACGCCTAATGGCTAAGCATAGCGAATCTCACACTCATGTGTATCTGTAACCTATGTTTATAAATAAATAAATCTGAATATGAAGCTGAAAAATCAGAAAGTATAATACAAGGTCACCGGGCCATCCAGGCGACTGATTGATTGTTCTGCTCTAGCGGGCATTAGGGGCATTAACAGCTGGGTGAGCTGTTTGCTGGCACCTAATGCCCGCTATGACCTGCCGTGAACTGTGTTGTACTTAGTGTCGATGGCGGTGTGACCTTTTTAAATATTTTTGGGAAAAAATATATAACATCGAGTAAAAATTATTGGAATCGATTCAGTTACTGATTCTGAACTTTCATTCAGGTTTCACTTAGACTAAAAATAATGTTGTTTAACTACCTTATTTGTATTCTACCTTATTTTTTATAACTTCTACTGTGTGCCCCTTCGTGTACGTGTAATACCCGGGCGCTATTCCCCGCTGAATCTGAAACAGTACCTACCCCTAGCCAAGTTGCAAATCTGCAATAGTTAACTTAGTAGAAAGCTTCAAATGTACGAGAAAAAAAGAATTGGCGGCAAGGTCAACTCGAAGCGTACGATGCAAGCGAAACGGTTGTGGCTAGGGGGGCAGGACTTTCCAAAGCCTATGTCCCGTGTGGATCTGCGTCAAGTACGACCGCAGGAAATGAGGACACTGTGGCATGTCTGAAGTCACTTCTCAAATCACCGCTGCAATTGTAGCGTGCCTCCCACTGTGGCCCCTACGTTACCTATTGCCAATGAATTAAGCCACTTTCATCTTTTAGTTCTTATTAACTAGTTAATAAGTGCCATATTCGATTGCTGCACCCAGGGCCCGATCTAAGGGGAGGCAAGCCATGCATTTGCCCAGAGCGGCAAAAAATGAGGGGCGGCAAAATTTACTTATTCCTAACTTCCAACCTAGCCATCCACAACCAAGTTGTCAGGTTGAAAATTATAGGTATGTGCCACCTTCCAATCTACTTCTAGTTAGATAGTGGAAATATTTAAGACTTAAGACTCATGACTTACTACTCTGTCAAGAAAGTACCGGGAAAAGATCAATAATACACAAAATTTTTGTTATTCATCCAAATTTATTTTATCACCTTCAAAGTATGCCCCTTCAGAAACGATACACTTACGCCAATGAATAATCCAATCATCAAAACATTTTTTAAACGCTGTTTCCGAAATTCAGTTCTCGCCGCGAATTCTCCTTTATGTCTTCTACAGACTGAAAACGGGTGCCACGAAGTGGTAATTTGAGTTTAGGAAAAAGATAAAAGTCGGCTGGAGCCATATCTGGCGAATATGGTGGCTGCTCGATGGTATTTGTTGAATGTTTGGTCAAAAAACCATAAATAAATCATCCATTCCCGATACTTTTTTGACTGAATGTATATTGGTTTTGTGTATGTAAATGGCGGCGAAAATTATATTTGCCCGGAGCGGGTAAATAGCTAGAACAGGCTCTGGCTGCACCTTACCTTCGGCGGATGTGAAGCGCTATCAGGCTGCAGTTTTCTCTGGTACATATTGAGAGGAGTGACGTGTTGTATGAACTCCTCCATGATGAACCGGGCTCTTGCTATGATGGGCTCTAAAGCCTTCATTTGCTTGGCTATCATTATGGGCTTGCTGATTGCTAAGTATTTGTTCACCTATTAAACAAAAAATATAAAAATTAAAAGCATAAATATCAGCCTATAGGGCACTTCAGAACACTATACCTAAGCTTGTTCCCAAGCTACCTTTCTGTGACAGGACTGAGTCGTAAATATGTATCTTCTACTCGGGCACAACACTTTATTTTTATTTCTCACACCAGCAATTCTTTAGGAACTTCTGGATTAGAGATGTAACGAATATTCGCATTCGCATTCGCGAATATAAAAAGAAGAATTCACAAGAAACATGCGACGAATATTCGCGAATATTGGTCGCGAATATTCGTCAAAATTTAACATTCTTTACATCAGTTGTATTATCATTTTATATCCGTTCAATCAATTAATAAAAAAAATTGCCAAATATTCGCATGTTTCATGTGAATTCGAATGCGAATGTCAAAATGTGCGAATATTCGCGCGAATGCGTATGCGAATATTCGTTACATCACTATCCTGTATAGTAGGTGCGTTCACAAATATGTAAAAACACAAGATACCCAAGCCCGGAACAACTATATGTAAGCCATATAAACATTGGTTCCATGCGAGAATGAAATTCGTCAGTCGCTCAACTACTGTGGCAAGCGTGTCGTCAAAGCGACTGAGATCCGTAAATCTGCACTAGTGCGAAAAACAGTAGAATAGAATAGAATAAAATAGAAACAGAATAGAAAAGAATAGTCGATACATTGGCATCAACACAAATTAAAAGTAAATAATATAGTAAATTGTGTGCTTAAAAGCGGTAGAGATACGAGCGGTTTTTCGAGTAAATGTACCGAAAAATTATTTTACCCGAGTTATAGGGCACCACCCAAACTTTTTTGTAGTAACAGGATCGGTGACTGCCATCCACGACATGGCCAGAATCCTCGGGAACGTGGTGTGCGGTTCTCCCATCATGACTGCGGGGGTCTTGACCAGGGAGTCCAAGTCAGGTTCCGCCTCCAACATGGACGTTTCTACCAGTAACTTGGTACGAACCAGAGCTGTGATCAGATCCGTCACGATTGTGCCTTCATCACCTTCCAAGTTTCTGTAAACAGGATATAGAATCATCATCATCATAACCAGCCTTTCTAATGTACCCACTGTTGGGACTCAGGCCTCCTCTCTAGGAGAGGGAATGGGCCGTAATCCACCACGCGGGCCCAGTGCGTGTTAATGAATGTCACATGTCTTCGAATTTTAGGTTCTAGGACATGCCGGTTTCCTCACGATGTTTTCCTTCACCGTTTTGAGAGCAGTGGTAATGAAATAAATTACACAAAGTAATGCGCCTGGCTGGGTTCGAACCCGCGACCTACAACTCGAAAAAAATCATAGTCATATCTATTTCGGTTGAGTGAAGTTCACAGCTGGAGATAGGCTTCCCCAAAGCATCATGACATCGCGGTGCTACGCGTCTTGCAATCTTACCAAGCCACGGGGTCCACTCCGTGAAAGGCGATACCCACTCTCTCCACCAATCGGTTTCTTCGGCTTTCTGTTCTGTAAGTGATGTGCCCTGATCACTGCTGCTGAAATGTTGAATCCCTACTGTGGTTTTCTGTAGGTTTTTTTCTGTAGGTAAATTATTGCCTCAAAATTCACGTAATTCTGCAGCATTTATCTTAAATACATACTGACCAGACAACTAATACTCACTTCAGAAGTTCCAGCATCAGCCGAGCAACTTTCCCCGAAGCTGGTCGCGCGTATCCTATGCAGTCGGTGGAAATACTCCTCGCCGGAGGAACAGGCTCTGTCTCGAAGGCCGAGGCCAGCTCCCTTTGTCTTTGATCCTCGGCTGCCAGCCAGTCCAACGTCAGCGCTGACCTGTAGGCCGCTATACCGGACAGGGAAGTACTGGTCACATTTAGGGGGTTGTAGAAATAGTCTTCGGCTAGGCACTGTAATTAGGAATAGAAATCTTTATTTTATAGAGTTCAGATGAGGTCACTAAGCGTTAATCTCTCGGAGTTAGAGTGTTTTTAATATAGTGCGGAAATGCCCCGCATGCAGAAAATTGTGGTTGTGTTCAATGGAGGACAAATAAATGTCCCGTGTGCATATTCCACGCATTACAATAAATTGTGTGAAAACTTGTATGAAAAGGACATTTGCGAGGGTTTTTCAATATCCTGTGGAATTCAGCACGCATGCGGCATTGCTTCGCACGCGTAACCCCCGCAAATGATAATCCGATTCTTATTCATGAATCCCCAAGCGAACGCCGGCGTTCGCGTTTTCCCATTTTCTTACTATTGTGTCTCTAATTTACACAATTGAAAGGTTAACACAATTCTAAGCTATACATATAACTTGTAATGATCCTTAGGAACTGAGCTATAATAACGTAAAAAAGAGCCACAAAGAATGCCAAACGACAACGAAGTATAGCGTTAGTAGTATCACTATCATAGTGGTATAACGCGGATGGTTTTGAAACCCCTTGCATTTGTTTTTGCTTAAATTATTGCATGCCTAAGTAAGTACATACTATTTGCCAGTGTTCGCCAAACAAGTTAAAGGAAACCAATAGTGGATAAAAACCCCTTAAAAAAAAAAAATAAAGAATAAAAAAAAAACCAATAGTGAAGATATAACAAAAGAATGAGATAGATTCTGATGCAAGTGGTGGGCATACTTTGTCATTGATCCGAGGCGCCCGATCCGTTGAGATTGAGACCGTTTTGATTGATAGACGCCCGTACCAATTGGCAAGGCCGATATTGGATCAACCAACTGGAACGACAATTGTCCACGTGTATCAAAGGATATTTTTGTTAACACACTTAAAAATAATAAGTAAGACGTCATAAACATAATGTTATATTTAGTAACAAATTATTGTGGCTTAAAAGCTTGCGGGGATTTTTTCGCGCACCTTGTTGTGGCCTGCGCGGCGGCCAGTGGGGATTTCCCGACAACCAGCCTGGTACTTAATAATTGCGGTGGGTATGGTACGTCGTACTTTTACAAATTTTCCTGCTGCGGTCTTCCCGTCCGATTATAATTTAGGTGTCTTCAAGGCTAGAGTGAATAGGCTCTTAATAAACTAGTGCGCCTCACCATCAGAGATTGCATCACTGCTTGACATCAGGTGGGATCGCAGTAAAGTACTAGTTTTTATCAAATTAAAAGAAAAATAGTGCGAAATACATACTTACCTAACATTGCATGCCTAAATATGGCAAATGTAGGAACGGTACGCAGAAATTGTTCTTTTATAAAGTTGTATAATTATGATCAGAGGCGTAGCGTGGATTAAATTAGACGTGGGTGAAGGCGCATCAGTGTGGTTTTTTTCCAGCGACTGTCGCAACCCAGTGTTCGACCACATCGTCGCTTACCGTCACGTGAAAAGTAGTCGAACGCGAGCCTATCTACACTTATAATATAACAAAGAGGTAAAGTTTCTTTTTTTGTTTTTAGAAGGTAATCTCTGAAAGTACTGGTCCGATTGCTAAATTTTTTTCACTGATAGAAAGTTACTTTATTCCTGAGTGACATATATTTTATGAACGCAGGCGAAGCTGCGGGCAAGAGCTAGTCAGTTATAAAAAAAACCCTCGTTCTTAAAGAGCCCTTTGGGTGCGACGCCACGGGCGAGGAGCCGCTTCGCCCACGGCTAGCTACGCTACTGTATATGATACCGTGAGTCCCTGACTCACTCACTGACTCATAAACGCCCAGTCCAAAACCTTGGACCTATATATAAAACGTTAAAATTTGCACAGACATTCCGTTTAACATGTATATGTTACCGGCCAAACCCGATTTTAGGATAAACTAAGTTTTCGCCTAGGTCAAACCCGCGATATTACTCCAAGAGCGAACTAAGCGAACTCAGAGTTTTAGGGCACCCTGACACGGACAGGTCAGGTAAGGGACCATCTCCACGAGCGAGAGACTCGCGACGAGTCCGTGCTTCTACCGCCGGGTAGTCTCCACGAGCGAGCGATTATTCCGCCAGCGTATCGTCGCGACTCGTAACGGAATAGCCGCGTGTCCGCGAGGACTCGTTACGGAATCACCGCATTTCCACGACGAGGCGTTGTGCAATACGTTACTTGGCAGACAGGCAACGCAGAAATGACCTGTGTTTGACAGCGCGCTCGCCGCGCTCCGCCGCTAGAGCGCTACGTCCCGTGGCGAGTGCGCGGCGGGACCGCTGCTAGTAGCAACAAGCGCGGTGACAAACGTTGTTGTTTATTTATGACTAGCTTTTCGCTCGCGGCTTCGCCCGCGCCTAAAATATAGCCTATGACACTCAAGAATAAAGCAGCTTTCTATTGTTGAAAAAATTTTAGCAATCGGACCAGTACTTCCAGAGATTGTCCCCTACATACAAACTTACAAATACCTCTTTATAATATTAGTATAGATGTTAATAACATAGTCCTGAGGGGTTGGTTATGTTTTATAAATAACCCTGTACGTATAGACCATTCTACCAGTTCTACTAAGGTTCACGAGGAACAAAACCAATAATTTCTGCGCATCCGATCATTGTTGTGGTTATGCTGAGACCATGAACATTGAGATTTTAACAGTTGAAGAAGAAAATGGGCCGGTTTCTGATTTGAGGATTCTTTTTGTTCGCCTTTTTTTTCTTGGGGTTGCGGTATAATTAAATAACTTCATAAGAAAAGAAAGCAAGAAAATGAAAAAAGAGAATTTCTATGATTCGCCCGAAGAGGCTCAAACTTAAGACTAACATATTATGGGCACGCCACAATTATGGCGATAAGTCCCCTCTTTGAGGCGTGGCTGGAAAGACCTCACGGCGTCCTCACCTTCCGCATGACGCAGGTTCTCACCGGACATGGTAAGTTCGGGAGGTTCTTGCACCGGATTCGTGTGGAAGTGACGTCCGCGTGTCGCCGACGGCGCGCACGGTTCCCGCGCGCCTCAGGGAGTTGTCAGTAACAGCAGGGGCCCAGCTGGGTCGAAGCCTAGTGGGGTCAGGGTTAGTTCCGAAAGGTAGCTCGGCCCCGGTATGAAAGGCAAGAAGGAATGGGGTAAGTTTTTAAGTCAGTAAGAGTCTGACACTATCTCCCGCTCCACCCAAGGGCGGGGGATGTCATTTGGATGATTTTTAACCATCAAAAAAAAGACTAACATTGTACTTAAGGAACATTTTTATATTTATTATTTTACACATTCATTCATTCACTTTTTTTTCTTGTTGTTCATGTTCATGCATGTGAATAAGAGGAAGAAGAAAAAAGAAAGAAAATGAGTTTATTTGTGTCAAACATGGCGTATTGTTTCTATTAATTACCTTCTCCTGTTCGCGCATCAAAACGAACATCAGGTGGGTTACCATGACGTTTAAAGTAAGATTGTTTCATTTTTATTCCAGTGTGGGTAAGAGATGGCGCTAGACAACCTGTATAGCTCTGTCTCTTACCACACACCCACACTGGAATAAGAATAAAACAATCTTACTTTGAACGTCATGGTAATCTGGCAGACCAAATGCTACGTGATTGAAGTGTGTTCTGGTTGGAGCAAGCGAAATGTCAGATTTTTAAACCTAACCGTGTTCTTTCAGGTGACAAAAAAAACATATATTATGTCGCAGTCGTGTCGTATTATAACACGCCGTATTACAAATTGCCACGCTGGATTGAAATTCGTCGCTGTAATGTAATGTGGCTAAGGGTGGCTAAGTCACGTTAAGCCAAATTTTAATTCAGCTGAAACAAAGTACTTCGCGGTCGTCAAAGCGGCTCGGCTCAGAAACGTGAAGCCCATATTATACAAAAGAGCGTAAATAGTATGAAAGAAAGAAAACATATTAATGGATATATTTTTTTTTATTTGATATAAACTAGTGCTTGACTGTGATCCCACCTGATGGTAAGCAGTGATGCAATCTCTGATGGTGAGGCGCACTAGTTTATTAAGAGCCTATTCACTCTAGCCTTGAAGACACCCAAATTATAATCGAACGTGAAGACCGCAGCAGGCAAACTGTTCCAGTCCTTCGACGTACGCGGTATAAATGACGGGGCGAAACGCTTAGTCCGGACCGTAAAGGATTCAACAACGTAAGGGTGGATATTCGCCGTACGTCGGGTTGTCCGATGGTAGAAAATTGAGATGGCGGAATGAAATCATGCAATTCTGCGCACTCTCTCCAAAATGCATCCTGTAGAACACCGAAAGGCTGGCTACCCTGCGCCTGTGCTCAAGGCTTTGAAGGATCTTGTATATTAGTGGTTACATACTTAAATATTAGTTTGCAGGCGACTACAATATAATTTTATTCAAGTGAACGTTACCACTTGTGTTTATTATTAACATGTTATGTGATAAGAATAAATTACTTACCTATTAAACTCAAATCCAAAATGGCATGTTACGATAACAATATACCTAATATTGCGATTGTGAATTTGGGTCTTCCCCGATTTATATAATCTACTTTACGAATTTATTATCATTTACAAATAATTATAATTGACTAGCTTTTGTCTGCGGCTTCGCCCGCGTACATAAAATAAGTCTATGCACAGAATAGATGAAACCTCTTTCATTTGTTTTGTGAGCCTATGTCACTCAGGAATAAAACAGCTTTCTATTGGTGAAAAATTTTAGCAATCGGACCGGTACTTTCAGAGATCCTAAAAAAAAAACAAATTTTACCTCTTTATAATATTATTATGGTGTAGATTGTTAGCCAAATTTTTAAGAAATCAGATACTTGAGGAAGACATTTTAACATCAAGCTATGACCTTCAAGAGCCGAGCAAAAAAGAAACAAAACTGGGACCCAAGTTTGCTATTTTTATAAATTCGTCATTCCAACACGATTCCATTGTCATTTTGCTAAAAGATCCTAATCTGCTAATTCATAATGATCGATCATTGATCGGTCAATGGTCTCGTAATAGAGTTGTGGTAAAATGACAATATCGAGCTTATTAAAAGCAATGACTGCACAATGACGTTCTAATGGTGGGTCACTGATCAAAGGAACTGTCAAAATTTTTGCAGATTACCGCATACGTAAGACATTCATTTGTAAATATGTACGAGATTACCATTCTATCCCACTTCTTTCAATGGAGTGTCTGTGGTTGATCATTGGAAATTGATAATGACGCCATTATATTAGTGGATTACCAAACTTACTCAACAATTATGAAATCAATGATAGACCATTTTGACACTACTGTAATAGCAGACTTGGGGCCCAGAAAGGTCCACTATTGGGGCAGCGGGGTAGTTCGAAAGAGCTACCGCGGCCCTGGAAGAACACAGGAGGGTTTTAGACCTAGGCTTTGGTACAGGCCATGGTCCGGAGCAAAGAGGAGTGGCAGGCGGACGCCTCCTTCTGCGAAGCAACAAACAAAAGAGGCGGACGCACGAGGAAACGACCCTCACGCCCTAGTCGTCGGGATCCCGATCCCGACTTCCGGCCACCGTAGGCGCAGGCTTGCGGATGGCGAGCGATGGGTAACTCACCGTCCGGCCATCCGGTAACTGTCCGGTACGAGCTCAAGTCGTCAACGGGGCGTAATGTTCCACGCGTGCCTCAAGGAGATGTCTGCCAAACCTACCAGGTAACAATAATAGAAATAAAAACCCCTAAATTTTATCGCTCCGTAAAATGGACAATACATAACGAAACAGCGGGAATCGCACAAAAAACAAAAATGGACAATATCCATTAGCAGAAACACAGGTGTTCGGAGAACATTACGAGGTTACTGTGCCAGCTTTACTTCACACATAGGAAAATGGTTTTAATAGCTTAGCTTATAACGACTACAATTTTTCAATAATAATATTCCACAACTATCACAACGCGGTCTAGTCCCAAGCTAAGCAAAGCTTGTGTTATGGGTACTAGACAACTGATAAACATACTTATATATTTCTAAATACATACGTATTATAGATAATTCCACCCAGATACAGAACAAATAATCATGTTCATCACATAAACATTTGTCCTGGGTGGGAATCGATCTCACGACCTCCGGCATAGCAGTCAGGCCCACTTACCGCTAGACCAACAGGGCAGTCCAGGCCAGACAATTTTTCAATGAAAATTATTTTTTCATAGCAAGCTTTTAAAGCGCGATATAAAGGATTATTTGTAAAACACTATTAGCAACTTTACAGAATTGTATAACTAACATCATAAACAACAACTTTTGTTTAACTCTGTATTTTGCTATACCTATCTACGTCTGAATAACTCAAGCCAAGCGCATCAAGCACTCCCTCCACTCGATTCCCGCTCCCCTCCGCTATTGTACTATCGCTTGCTTCGCATAGACTATGTAATATTTAGAACGTTCAATTTAAATATTTTTATTTCTGTATGAAAATCTGATGAACAAAAATGTGATAAATTTTAGGTCATAGAACAAAAGTTGTTGTTTATGATGTTAGTAACATAGTCCTTTTTTATGGTGGGAAAAAATCATCCAATGACATCCCCCGCTCTTGGGCGGAGCGGGAGATAGTGTCAGACTCTTACTGACTAAAAGACCCACCCCGTTCCTTCTAGCCTTCATACTGAGGCTCGAGCTCCCTTTCGGATAACCCTGGCCCCAGTAGGTTTCGACCCGGCTGGGTCCCGGCTGTTGCTGACAACTCATTGAGGCGCGCGGGAACGGTGCGCGCCGTCGACGACTTGGGCTTGGTCCGGACAGTTACCGGACGGCCGGACAGCGAGCTACCCATTGCTCACTGTCCGCAAGCCCGCGCCTACAGTGGCCGGAAATCCGGATCAGAGTCCCGGCGGCGGCGGCGTCGGCGAGAGCGCCGTTGCCTGATGCGGTCGGCCTCCTCCTTAGTAACATAGTCCTGCGGCCGTATTATGACATCTTAAAACCATCATGTTTTCTGTGTGAGAAAAGGATAGTGCTATTCGTCCTGTATAGCTCCGTCTCTTTTTCACACCGAAAACATGATGGTTTTAAGAGGTCATAATACGGCCCCTGAGAGGTTGCCATTGTTTTACAAATAAACCTATACACCACTAATTTTTAATTAGTACAAATACTTAAAGGGCTTATTAGAAAAGCCCTTGTTATTATTTAAGTAAAGTCTCAATAAATAATATTCATAAACAGCAAAGTTATTAGCGTTTCTGTTTATCCCAAAATGTCTCTCAATTTATGGAAATATTGTGCAGGCTATTGATTATGAATGAATAAATGACGATTAAAATAGAAAAACACTGCCCGCAGTATTTTCTGCTAGCGATTGTTATGTATGATTGAATCTATGATGAATTTACCTTTTCGAGGTCAATTTTAGGATTTCGGTTTTTTCTACTTTTGAATACAAAATTATTATCAGTAACGGGTACAGATACAGCCCCATTTTTTTGTGTACTAATTAAAAAGTAGGGGTGTATAAATATTAATGAAATCAGGGAACAAATATCTGCCCCTTCCTTCTCTTTTAGGGCACATTACCCTGACTGGTCATACTCCTGGCTTTATTTAACCAGATTATGCGTCCGTCCTCCATTTAGCCTTGTCACCATGATATAGTGACAATATAGGGGACACGCACGCGAATCTTATAACAGACCCCTTTTATGGTGCGGAAAATTAAACTACCCTACTTTGGTTAAGGTTTGGAAACTATTTAGCTTATAAGGTGAAAAATGAAGAAGGGCATGAACACAAATGCGTTATGCATCAGCTCAATGTTGAGAATTCGTGGATTCTTATTTATTTATTTACTAGCTTTTGCCCGCGGCTTCGCCCGCGTTCATAAAATATAGTCAATGTCACTTAGGAATAAAGCAGCTCTCTATCGGCGAAAAAATTTTAGCAATCGGACCAGTACTTTCAGAGATTACCTTCCACAAACAAAAAAACATTAAAAAAACTTTATCTCTTTATTATGTTAGTGTTCTTTTTAGTTTCCGCACAGGTGATATAAAAAAAAGCGCGATAAAAAATTCTGTGATTTCTTGCAGATTTGACGCAGTGCGGCGCGGAAATAAATCCGCGCGAATATTTTCCGCGCGGTGAAATATCGCTGTGCGGACAGGCCCTTAGGCATCCTCTACCAGTCAAACAAGGGTGTTGAAGAGAAATGGTAGGTGCATAAAAAAAAGGAATGATTATTAAGAAAACAAGGGTTTAAATATATATAAATAAAATAATCATGCATATTATATAATATTTCAAATTATATATACCTACATATAAATATTTAAATAAAGTAAAAGAAAGGGGTTTTTCAGACGACTCCGCTATTTGTGTAGAAAATAATTCTGCATTTTCCGCTACCTTTCGAACACCGTAATTGGAGATACAATAGAAAGACAATGAGAAAAGCATTCGTTTGGGTTTGATGAATTAAATGCATAAAGACTGGTGGCCGTCCTCATATCGAGTGGAAGCGCATTCCTCAGAAGTATGAACTGTATATAATAATATAATATAATATTTCGTAACTATCACACAACGTCGTCTAGTCCCAAGCTAAGCAGAGCTTGTGTTATGAGCACTAGACAACTGATAAACATAATTATATTTCTAAATACATACACATTATACATAAATTACACCCAGATACAGAACAAATGATCATGCTGCATGACAAAAAAATGAAAAATAATGGACGTATATGGTAGGATTTGTGTTTATCATCATGAAAATTCGTAGTCCGACTACTGCACCAACTGTTGGGTAAATGCTTCTTCTTCTTCTTATTATTACCTGATTCATAGATTGGCATTATTCATCTGGACTGCATACCAGAAGACGCTGCGTTGGGAGGTCTCTTACAAGTAGAACCGATGATCTGGTGTGGGTCGCTGGAATACGAGGATTTTCTTCCCGTTTTGGATGGAGCGAGAGACTTACAGATTTACTGACTATAAGAACCTGTGATCAGTCTTTTTCAGTCGCTATTTGCACTCCAGGGCCAAAGTAATTCTTTCGAACAGTCCCGGTACCCAAACAAAAGATTCTTCGCATTTATTCGATAGCCTCCTCATAAAATAGCGGACATAACTCACCGAAACCCATAAAAACACGGCTGGAATCACTAAAGAGATCATTTCAAGTACATTACACTGTAATTTATAACTGCTACGTAAAAAATATTCTGAATCTACTAGGCATTTTGTTTTGACATCTCATTGACTGTATGCTTTAATGTCAGAAATTGACAACGCTAGAATAACTTCAACTTCAACTCTTAATTAATGGCCTTTGTGGAACGAATAAGCAATTTGCCAATAAATATTATGTACTTACCTTTGATTATATACTTGTCTAGATGCCACATTGACACCTATTGAACGGCCCAAATAAAGTCTACTAAAATTGGTAGACTCGCTTCTCCCTTACGTCAGTGTCATTTGAAACACCAAAGGATAACGTGCTCACGAAAAGTAATTAATTATGCCGGTTTGTGCTATCAGACTGTACCGCAATTATTTGGGAAAACCGTATAATAATACCAAGATCACTTTTCATCGGTAAGTTTTATTATTTACCCACTAATATATTAAGAAAGACGATTTTTTCATTCGTTTTTTTATAAGTTATTCTGATTAGCCAGTGTTGTCAGTTTTTTACTAGGGAAATTTGGCGAAACTATGGGAGACATAATACAAATATTAGTAAGTCATCTTTCGATCAGAAGAACATTATTTTATCAATAAATCAATTTAAAAATTACATTATTTATTAAATCAATAAATGATAACTTATCTATACCTACAAAATAAATAAAACCCATGACGTCATGCTCTAAATAGTATTTTTGTTAGTTCTTTCTAATATTTTGGGTTTCAGATTTCCTACGGATCCCATACTAGCAAATTGCTGGAGAGACATTATACTGCGGACTCGAAATTAAGACCAGTGGAAATCCCACAGGACTGCAGTCGTGTGTTCCGAACATTTTTCTGATGATGACTTATATTTTACAAAAAAGGCTTTAGACGGCTAAAGAACTAAAATTACTGATTGTCTCCGATCTTGAACACGCCTATTTCGTCATCCATACCATCAGGTGAGATGGTGGTCAAACGCGAACCTATCAAGAAAAAAAATAAAAGACTGTTTTTTTTTCACTCTATTTTTTGTCTTGTCTTGTCCTTACATCGGACTTTATGCTTTTAATTTGTTTGTTTTATGTACATACATATAAGTACATGTAATCACAGAATTGTTTGTCTTAAAGTCTGTGTTAAATAAATATATTTTTTTCTTTCTTTAATTTACAAAATATTATTTCATTCAACCTATTTTGTTAAACTTTCTTCATAATAAATAACGGATAAAAGGAAAGTTAACCATTTGGAGCAGGCATCCCTAAACACGCACACCTTGACAGTTTGACGACAATAAGTACGCAAGCGGTACTCACACATATCTCGCAATTGGAGACAGTTTTAGTGCATTCGTTTGTTAGCATTGCTCTATCTAGACAAGTATATAATCAAAGGTACTTACCTACTTACCTATGTCACTGACCTCAGTGCTAACCAATCATTTTATATCCGGGATATAAAATCTTTGGTGCTGACCTCTAATAGAGGTCAGTGCCTTATGTATTGAAATTATAAAATTCTGAAATGAGGTTTTTACTTTTGTCTTTTCTGATTTATATTGGGCTTCCAGTTTAGCCGGATGCAGTTGAAATGAATTGAAATTACTTGTAGGTAAGTATGACGGCTCCGGATGCCAAACAGAGTGAGAATCTTCTTCATAGGAGATTCAAGAAGAAAATGGTTCATCATTTATTTAGCCAGTAATGCTTCATCTTTCATACATTTAAATTTTCTGTCATCTTGAGATGACATGGCTTCTCACCACTGACTTTCAAGAGTCAGTTTCTCTCTAGCCATATCATCTACACAATCTATCCACCGTTTTGTTTTGATCTTTCTGTTTCAAACTAAAAAATCTATCTTCATTTTTACCAACAAAAACTTAGGTAAAAAAAAATACAAATAAATCGGAAAAAGTTTTATTGAATTAAAAAAAAATTACAACAGAATAATACAATTAGAATTTATATAACTAAACTAATAATTAACTTAATAAGTGTATATGTCACAGTCAAAATGTTGTGCTCTTAATTGGTCAAAAGTTCAAAATTACTTTTGACTCGAATAATTGGTCAGAAGTAGTTTTGACCAGTTGAAACTACTTTAAAATTACTGTATATATAGTAACATTTACTAAAAAAGTGATTTTAGGCACCTAGAAACAGCTAAAACGTTACGTATTTTTCAAATATTATTAAACAAACGTTTTGACTGAAACTAGTCAATATAGACTTTATTTTAACTGTAACGTAATTATTTAATATAAAAAATGAAAAAAAAAGAATATAATTAAAAAATATATTTGGATAATTCCAATGTTTGTAATAATTATTATGTTGTTTGGATGGAAGCTAGGAAATACAAAAAAAAAGTAGGTAATTAGAATTATAATTTAATTTGATTGATTGATTTGAATTTTGAAGGTCTTTATAATATTAACCTATGTTATAATTATAATAACGAACATAGGAAACAAAAATAGATCTTATTCTAAAATGTAAAATAGCAAAATACAAAAGATTACAAGAGAAAAGAGGCGATCTTTTATCGTTTATCGACTAGATACTAATTTATTGAACAAAAATCTGATTGAATTGTGTAGGGTTTGCAGACCCACATTATTAAATCAACATTTTAATTTATTTAGAACTCGAAATTAATGTAAAATAAAACCACATTTGTTTTTTATTTTTTTAGGGCTTATTCAACACTCTATCATATTAAAATCAACTAAAACATACAATACTATATTTATACATACTAATACTATAAACTAGCGACCTGCCTTAGCCTCGCACGGGTGTTTGAAATTTTTGAAATTTTCAAGTTTTTTTTTCTACTATAATATACAATATGTATGACTTTATAAACTTTTCTCATGAATCACTGTGTTTATTGGTAAAAACTGTATGAAAATATATTCAGTGGCTTTTGAGTTTATTGCATTCATACCACCAGAGAGACGCGGTGAGGAACTTAGTTTCATGAGACAAAAATTTCGTAACAGACAGACAGAATTTAAAACTACTGAATCGATTTTGATGACTTTTTTAGGGCATAGGCTACTTTTAAAGCTGGGTCTACGCTAGAGGAGTCGAGTACGAACAGAGCTCAAATTAGTGTAGTGTCGCTCGTGCTCATAGTAGAGGATACGGTTAAGAACGACCTTCACCGGTTTGTTTAATGGATGAAACGTATTTTATGATAAATTTAGTATATTAAGTAATATAACGCGGGTGGGTTGCCTGAGAAATTCCTGGCCAAAAAAATTTTTTTTTTTTTGTTAAATTCACCGGTGTGTTTAACGAATAAATTTAATACTAAACGAAAGAGTGAAGCCTTTAGAACATAAAAATGTTGGGTTGCCTATTTGTTTCCTGGCATAACTATGGGTTGCCAGGTATAAACAGGTATGTATAAACAGGTGTGTTTATTTTGATATACAACAAATTCTATATCAAAATAAACGCTGTTTCATTACGAATACGATGTTATAGTGTTGTCTGCAAAAAAATCTGGTATGAATAACGGTTGTGCATTTTTCTAACCAAAAATTAAATTTTCAATTTTTTATAAATAATAGTCTGGCCAGGAATTTCTTAGGCAACCCATCCGCGTTATATTATTTGATACACTAAATTTACCATAAAATACGTTTCATCCATTAAACAGACCGGTGAAGGTCGTTCTTAATCGGATCTTAGACTATCAGCTCTTCTAGAGTCGCTCCACACTACACGAATTCGAGTTCGGTTTCGGCTTGGACTTTGCGTGCGCAACACCTGATTTTCACATGGAAGAAGCTGCTGGCATAAGTTAGTTATAAATATATTATACACCCTATTTTTAATTACTTAGTACGAAAAAATGGTGCTCTATCCATACTCTTGCTGATCATATTTGTGTAGGCAAAAGTAAAAGAAAAGCTAAATCCCAAAATTGACCACAATCATAATAATTGGATCAACTAGAAACAATTGCTACTAGAACATACTACACGCAGTGTTTTTCCATTGTTTTTCATTTATAATCAGTAGCCCTAGCCACACACATATATACAATATTTCTTAAGGGTGAGTTGCACCATTTAACTATAACGATAACAAAGCCGTAAACAGTTGTCGAATCGTCGAATTGACCAATAGGCGGCCGCTTCACGGCTGGTTATGGTTTGGTTATCGTTATAGTTAAATGGTGCAACTCATCCTAAATTGAGTGACATGTTGGGTTCTAAACAAACGCTAATAACTTTGCCATTTATGAATATTATTTATTGAGACTTTAGTTAAATAATAATGTGACCTTTTCTAATAAACCATTTAAGTATTTCTACTAATTAAAAATATACTAAAGTCATATACTAAAGTCTATTGTGTAGTCATAACATAGGACACACAGTAAGTCTCCCAAGTACATGCATGTAGGTAGGTGTTATCCTTATTTATAGTAACTACATTTTAATTATTTAATTAATATAATCATTATCGTTAGCCTATGTAATTATTATGACACATTTCAGCCAGTCTTTAATACAATACTTGAAGTATATGTATTTATATTTTATTTTATAATTCTAGAAACTTTAAAGTAAATACAAAAGTAATGTCAGATTTTTTAGAGTAATCATCCAATGACTTCTCTCGCTCCAGGACGGTGCGGGAGGGCGAGTCAGACTTATACTGACTAAAATCATACCTATGTTCCTTTTTTGCTTTGAGTTTCAGGATCCCGGGTCTTCCTTTCGGAAGCCAACCCATGGTCCCAGTAAGCTGTAAGTCCTGCTGGGTCCCTACAGTTTGCTTACGTCAATTTTATACAGATATTTATATATTAGTCTTAAACGAATTTCTATACAATACGGTAGGATACCAGACGGTCGGACGGCGAGCAATGGGTAGCTCGCCGTCCGACCATCCGGTAACCGTCCTGACCGAGCCCAAGACGTTGACGGCGCGTGTTGATCCACGCGCGCCTTAAGGGCCAAGCGCCCGAAAAGTGCCATAAAACAGTGAATTTCTAAGGCCTACTCCTCCGTAACGGCTAGGTCAATTGGTTTGAAAAAAATATATGTTTATTATAGATTCATGAACAATAATATCAACATTTGATTTTTTCGTGCAATTAATACTTTTGTCAAAAAAAAAATATTTAGCAATTTCGCAACTTTTCGCAACTTTTCCCTACTCCTTCGAAACGGCTTGTGCCTTTAGAAACCTTTTTACACATAAAAATTGGTGGTTAAATATTCTTCAAAGTGAACATTGCATATGTAAATCAATCAATATCTCGCAGACAAAATGCTACGCTGCTGGCCGCAAATAAATGCACAGATTTGGGTACTGCCGCCTAGGCGTGTGCGAGAGTTGCGTTCACATAATTTCGGCCAGATGGTTCAAGGGACTATACGCCTTAAAGAGTGGTCAGCAAAACGTAAGTGCACACCAGGATCGAAGCCATAGAAATATAAAAAATAGGTCGAAGCCTACTGGGGCCAAGGATTTGTATCTGAAAGGAAATTTCGGTCCCGGTACAAAAGGTAACGAAGGAACAGGAGTGGAATTTTAGTCAGTAAAAGTCTGGCACTATCTTCCGCTTCGCCCAAGAGTGGGAGATGTCATTGGATGATTTTCTCACCTAAAAAAAGTCCATTACGGTATTTTAGAAAAAGATAAACTGGGAAAATACATAACTATGAATGAACTTGCATAATTTATTTGTTTTAAGTATAAGTATACAAATTATAATTATACTATGAATAGAAACACAACTACACACACACACACACACACTAACTTGACAGGCCTGTTGGTCTAGTGGTTAGTAACCCTGACTGCTATGCCGGAGGTCGTGGGTTCGATTCCCAACCAGGACAAATGTTTGTGTAATGAGCATGATCATTTGTTCTGTGTCTGGGTGTAATTTATCTATAATATTTATGCATTTAAAAATATAAAAGGGGTAGTATTTAAACGAGTGACTGTAAATTAAAGTTTTAAGTGACAAAAATAATTATTTTGGGTTATAGAAATAATAAGTGAGCGACTGACTGCGAGTGACGAGAAATCAATAGAACAGCGACTTAGAAACTTTAATTTGAGTTGCTTAAAATACAAAATGAGAAGCTTCATAATATTTGAGCGACCTAATATGTAATAATTAAAAAATGGTGAAATAAAATCTGCGAGCAACTTGGTCGTAGCGTTCGCCGGCCGCTGCCGCGGCACCGCTCGCTTCGCTCACTCGGCTCACGCGCGGTAGGTCACAGTTCTAACCTAACCTAACCTATTTCACCCAGTTCAAATGATGAATCTACCTGCGACTAGATAATTAGACAATGATTAGCTAGCGTAAATTCCTTATTTAAAACCTCATTTTTATTTCTAGTCGCTCACTTATTATTTTAGTCGCTCACATAGTAATTTAATCGTTTAACTAGGATTTCAATAACCCACTTTTAGTAAGCTCGTTCTGGATTTTATTGTTAATCAATATTTGTTGTTAGTTTAGTTAATGTGTCGCTTACTTAAATTCATACCGCTCAAGTTATTAAAACAGTATCTCATCATCAGTCGCTAAGTTTTTTTTTAGTCGCTCGTTTTATAATTCCCCATATAAAAGTATGTTTATCAGTTGTCTAGTACTCATAACACAAGCTCTGCTTAGCTTGGGACTAGACGGCATTGTGTGATAGTTGTGGAATATTATTATTATTATTAGAAAAAAGAACCGAACAGATTTATTCCTATACCTGTACTATAAGGTATAGCCCTTATAGTACAGGTATAGTTATATATTTTTACCGGTACACTATGGCGGCGCGACCAGTTGCGTCACCATGGTGTACCGGTGAAATATAGCCCTAAGCTACTAAACTAGACACCATACAGACACCAGAGTCGCCACACCGGAGGTAGCGCCACCAAACTGGTTGCACCACCAAACCGACATCAGGTGAGTAACTCTCTATAGAGCTGTATACATTTTGTTGGCAGCGGCGACTGGTCGTGCCGCCATGGTGTCTCGGTGAAATATTATATAGCTCTTAGACCGTTCTTTATGCCAAATTTCAAAATTCTGGGTCAACGGGAAGAGTACCATGTGAATTTCGATTCCCTTGAGAGTGTCGAAATGTACGTTTTTTGCCATATAAACGGCCGTATCTTTTTTTTTTTCGTTAAGTCCAGAAGTTTGATTTTTCTGTCTTGGCAGCCAGAAGGACGGACCACAAAATGATCCTATAAGGGTTCGGTTTTTTCCTTTTGAAGTACGGAACCCTAAAAACAGATATTTAATTTCATTCCAGCATTTTTGCAAAAGACTCAAGAGAATCGGAATCACGGGATGAGCTTCCTTGTTGATCACGTTCCCCATTATTCTTATTGAATATAAAGTCGATTATCTCAGGAAGGTGGTAAGGTAATTCTTCCATTAAGGCCATTAGGTTCGCATTATTTCCACTAGCTTCTATCATTCTATTCGTAAGTTGCCCGATTGGCCTGCATAATTCCTTCTTTATCTTCTCATGGTATTTCTGTCCCATTTCTGTGTTCTCGTATAAGCTGCTCAACATTTGCACCAAAGTATCCATTTCGGTAGAATTTATCAATTCTATCAGTTGTTCACCGTCTGCAGCGTCGATACAACGCATTACATCCACTGTCGCCGGTTTCCAAGACGGATTTACTGTTCCTAATATGAACGCACTAGATTTGAAAATACTGAAAATTCCATCAATATTATCTCTTGTTGCAAACCGACGAGCGCTTCTCAATAAAAGATCAGTGATGTTAACTAAACCTTCACGTAACGCAATATTTAAACAGGTTTCAGAATCACGACCGGCCATTTTAGCTGAATTGTTTTGTTTTAAAATTAATTCGAATATTATTTTTTCTGTCTTTTCGTTACTTGCTACTTCAGCTAGCTCAGGATCGTATTTCAATTTGTAGTTGAAAGCGTTTCTCACCCCTGGGGGGCACGCCGTAAGGACTGCATTAACCATAAAATTCCACAGTGATTCAGCTGTCATATGTGTACAATCCTGTCGGGATACACTTTTTAGCACATCTGAGGCAAAGTCAACAAGAAAATATTCGGCAAATAACATATTATAGAACTGTGGTATACCGTCGACGACACAATCTATGAATTCAGACTTTATTTCACCTGATTCAATCTTTTTTATCATGCTTTTAACTTCAGATATTTCAGGCTCAGTAAGTATTTTTGGAATATCATTTTCTTTACAAATTGCATATAAAGCCATTTTTCTATGTGTTTGATAAAAATTATCTCGCAGTTTTTCTTGTTCTTTCTCAATATCTCTGTTCTCATTTTCACAAATATGTTTAATATTGTTTTTAAGGAACACCTTGTATGAGTTTACTGCGTTTAAGTATACGGTTGATCTATCAGTGAAGACATCTTCGTTAAAGTGCAAATCAACTTTATCTGTTATCTGTAACTTGAAATAATTTACAGCTATATACATATGTAAAGGTGTTCCGGCTAACTCTAAAGATTTCTCCTCATCTTGCCGTAAGAACCGATCAACCTGTGTATAAGAATCCAATTTCCATTTCTGTTTTATTGTTTCACGAAGAAATCTTGGAGAAAGGCTATTGATTTCAGTTTTGAAATAATCGACCAACGTAAGATATATTAAATGGAGAGGCACACTTAATAAAGGAATCAGTGGCCTTTTTTGAGAGAAAGCGGTTTCAGGATTGAACAGTTTCATAAAATAATCAATAAATATACTGATATTATTAATCTGTTGATGGTTTAGTTTTTCAAGCTTCAAGTTTGTTTTCCAGAATCTACGCAGAAAGCTTTCTTGTTGGTTCGTCGACAACGTCTCGAGTTTGTACGACCTTCCTAGTTCCTGCTCTAGTATATAGCCACTATAGCAATTGCTTGTTATCCACATTCGCTTGTTGGCTTTTTTCAGTTCGAGTAATAATTCGATTCCCTCCTTTGTGAAATGTGGGTGAATTTTGTCAAATCCATCAAATAGTAAAATAATATTGCCTTCATTATAAAAATGTATAAACCACTCTAATTCATAAGAAATATCTTCCGAATTGTCTCCATGAAGTTCCACAGTTCCATCGGTGTTCTCGATAAAATCAAGGTTTTTAATATTGTCTGTTGATTTAAGTGCGTCTTTACAAAGTAATCGCATTACATGAGTCACGGATAGTTTCCATTTAACGAAATCATTGTTGTGAGCTGACATGTTGATGCGCACAATCCAAGGCTTAGGGTCTATTTTTTTAGTTTCTAAGGATAAATGAGTGAGAAGAATAGTCTTACCCATGCAAGGCTTAGAAGTTATAACAACGATTGTATCTTCAATGTCATTTAATGTATTTACTTCATATTCCTCGTCATCCAGAAGTAAACTTCTATTAACATAATAATCTTTTATTTCATTATATTTAAATGAGTCGAGGGTTTGTCCTATTTCAATTTTTACTTTGTTCAAAATCGACCATAAAAGTTTAGCATGTATTAAAGTTTTTGAATTTTCGTCTATTAATACATTTAACGGGACGTTTTCTCCCTGGTAGCATACTTTAAATTCTTTAAGAACTTTCGACTGTGAATCTAAATTTAAATCACTTAGATTGATATTTTTATCAACAAAAGTTAAAATATCTTTATTTGGATTTTGTAACGGTTTATCTGTTATAACAATAAATGTTTCTTTATAAATTTTAATTATTTCATTCATTACATTTTGATGGCGTTCTTCCAAGGATGTTTCGCAAATGATAACTAAAGTGACCGCTTTCATTTCGCTAAGTTCAGTCATCAATTTATTTTTATCGTTCTCTGGAAGTATATGCACATAATCTAAACTCACAAAAGTGTAGTTGTTTGGTAATCTGAGCAACTGCATTATTTTTTTGGCACTTAATATGACCGCTTTAGAAATTATATTAATATTAATTTTATTTTCAATTTTTTTCACCAGGTTCAGGGAATTAATTACATCATCATCAAACTGGATATCTAACTTATTGAGAGATCTCATGAACATGGCGTTAAGCACTGTTAGCACTGGACTGTTTATGATGTCTTTCTTAGCTTCATCAAATATAGTATCCGTTTTAGTCAGATAACGGGCTCGTGATGGTGACATCCACCATTTTTGTATTTCATCGTGAAATCTGAGGAACAAAGCGTCGGAATGCACTCTGAATAAAAATTGGTTTTGGCTTTTATGTACGTTATAGTGATAATCGATTTCCTGTTTAAGTATTCGTTCCACTGCTTCTTCATTAGCTTGGTTTGTGTAAAACCATAATTTATTTAAAAATTCTTTTGCAAGTTTTCTATCATTTTCATTAACTTCAAATGAAGTTCGAGGAAAGGTGTTTAATTTCACTTTAATTTTATAGCGACTCAAATCATCGTGCGTTAATTTCTTTATTTCTTGTAGCATGTGCTTTGAATTTGGTCCAAGTGATTCTTCATTTGTATTAAATCTAAATGCCTCGGTTTCTTTATCAAACTGTAGGAGATTTCCTACGGTACCGCTGATTCCTGTGATGTCAGCGAGTTGTGAGTGATTTAGTATTTTTCCTTCTTCGGGACCAACATTTATATCGCACAAACAAATTTCTACATCACCTTTATTATTTATTTCTTCTCCTATACGTTGTTTTGCTTCGTTTATTAAATCATAAAATATATTAGCAACGTATTGTATCCTACTTTGTTTTTTGACTCTTGGAAAGTCGGTGTTGCCAAAACTATGTGGAAGTTTGAAAGAAAGGGACCTGAGCATGTCTTTGCCTCTTATATAAATAGCATCATTAACTATAGCCTGTGTGACTTGGCACTTTTGCAAATATGTATTAATCTCGTGGATATCCTTCGATCCAAATTTATTTGATATTTTTTTCCCATCGAGGCATAGCTTATTTTTCTTATCATCAAAAAATATTACTTCACCTATCAAACTGCTAATAGTTTGAGCAGTTGGATTATTTGCGATAGCTTTGATTTTCTCTTTTACAACTTCTTTCGATAATGCTGTCTTTTTTGCTTGATTCATTACTATTTCCACGTAGAGAGTCTCTTTTAAAGTTATTAAAAGATCGTTATCACTATCGAAAAATTCTTCACGAAATATTCCCTTGAAAAAATTCGGGTCGCTATCTGTGAGTTCGATAACGTGTTTAGCCAGAGCTGGGTGATAAACTTTCATCAAGTCATTATTCATAATATCTGTCTTAGAATTAGGCAAAATAGAGGTTAAAATATGTTTCCCTAAAACTTTAATGCATTTTTGTTGCATAAACATTGTTAACGAGTCAATTACTTTAGTATCATAATCAAATTGAAATACGTCTCCTTTTTCTTCCCCAGTGTTTATAAAATCATGCAATTTACGATTAATTGGTTTGTTATTGGTAAGTATACTACTGAATTTTTGGGCTAGATTGGTATACAAAATGAAATAACAATCAACATCGTTGAACTCACCTTCGAACATGGGATCGTAGGTTTTAGTATCTTTTTTTAGAAACTTTTGTTTAATTTTTAAGAAGCTGTCAAAATATTTTACCAAACTAAATTGTTCTGAGGTACCTTCTAAGCTTTGAACAGTTAATCTATTCTTATTGGTGTCTTCTCGGTGTTTAGCTTGAGTAAAACATATGATGTGTTTAGTCTCGCCATCTTCTTGTATTTTAAATCTGAAGCAAACGTCATCAAAATCGCCAATATCTTCTATATTGGCTGCTAAGTAACATTCTTCAATTTCTTTATCATGTAATGCTCGATGCAAGATTAAGCTTAACAATTTAGTTTCGTAGAACTGACCACGTACACCTGAAGTTCCTTTTCGTTTTTGATACTGTATTCCCACTGGACTGGTGGGGCAAGTATTTTGAGAAATTGATCGATTCTGGAGTAGTTCTTTTTGTTTGGTCTTTGAACTGGATACATCGATACGCTTCAAATGCTTCCCATTCTTAGTTAAAATATTAAAGATTTCTTTACTAAGCTCTGTGTCCTTCTCTTTTGCAAGTTGCAATGGCGTTTTGCCATCCAGATTGTTAATTAAAAGAGCTCCTTTTCTCAAGAGGAATTCCACAAAATCTTTTTCTTCCCGTTGAGTTGCGATATGTAAGATGGTGTTATTGTTGTCGTTGGCATCCGGGAAGTTGATATAAGCACCATCGTTTAATATTTTTTCGATGTTTAAAATTTTCTCTGCTGTCGGTTTATTTTGTCGTGCATATATAAACATGAATCCATTTTTGATGAATGTATCATTTGAGTTTTCCATGTTTGTTCACAGTACAGTTGCCGGTATAAGTGTTTATATAGCGTTAGACATCACTATAATGTTTGTGACTGATAATTCACATGTTATCTGGTGCACTCACACTCTCACTTGTCACGATTCGCGACTCGCAACCGGCGTGTGCGCTCTGGTCGGGCGATGACCGGTGACTAAATGAGTTATGCTTGTACGTGTGCCGAATCGCGCGCTGATTATTCGTACATCCTTGAACTAAACATTGGCTCAGTGATACCAGACCTATTTTAAGTTTTATTCTGTTTTGTACTAAATGATGTTTCATTTAAGAATCAATTACTGTTAGAGAGAGTTTTTGCATAAAAAATTTCAGGATTAATATTCAAGATGGTGTATGGAATATGATTATCTAAAAAGTAGGAGAAAAAAATCCGAATCGATTTCATTTAGAGATAGTTTCAGCTTAGTTTAGTGGTACCTAATCTCAATAGATATTCGCCCCCTATTATGACTACACATATGTGTGTACATCATCATCATTTCAGTGGAAAGACCTGTTGGACATAGGCCTCCCCCAAGTGTCGCCACAATGAACGGTCCTGTGCGTCTCGCATCCATTGGATTCCCGCAACCCGTAACCCTTACCAGGTCATCGGTACACCTTGTAGGAGGCCTTCCGGTACGTGGTCGCCATTCCAGAACCTTTCGGCCACAACGGCCATCTGTTCTGCGAGCAATGGGCCCTGCCCATTGCCACTTAAGTTTGGCGATTCTTCGTGCTATGTCGGTAACCTTGGTTCTTCTGCGGATATCCTCATTGCTGATTCGATTACGCAAGGAAACTCCGAGCATAGCTCTATAAAAACATATATATCTATGTATATAAAAATCAATGCCACTTTTCGTTGTAATTTTATAACTCATGAACGGGCTCACCTATTCAAACTGAATGTTTGGGCTTTGTTTGGACTATTTAGAGTAGAGTAGAGTGGGCTATAGTAGGGTAGAGGGAGATGGGGGAATTGGGAGTCACTTAAGGAAAAGTCATTATTGTAATCACAAATGATCAGTCTTATATTTTTTTCATATTTACTAATCTTTAAAAACTAATCAGGTATCAAGATATATAAGTCTTTTTTGACTATCATTAACATAAACATAATTATAATTAAGAAACAAAAAAGTAGTTTTGACTCCAATTACCCACATGTAAGGGAAATGAAAGTCAGCTCATGGGGGAATAAGAGTCAAAATTATAAAACAAATAAAAGCAACAAAGTTATTATCTGTTTTTACAAACAATTAGAAATCAACAAAATTAAACATTAGAAATGATTACCCAATGGAATCATAACAAATAATATTATAAATCGAGTTAAATGCAAAAATCACAGCGATAGCGACTTGGATCATCACATCCTGTACATGCCTCATGGGCCCACCCAGCACAGAGACGGCAACGGTACCAGATTTCTCTCGGTTTTCCCTCTTCAAGGCATATTGCGCACACAGAATGTTCACGCTCGTTCTGGGAGTTTTGCTGGATATTTAGTGGGATTTCAATATTTTCTAAGTCACTATCTCCACTCTCAACATAAGGAACCTGTTCATCAGCCGATTCTTCAGATGAACTTGACTTAAATAAGTTCTTTTTTACTTCTTTTATCTTCTTAATAACTTTGCCTCTTGTATGCTTTTCTTTTTCCTTTCGTTTCTTAGCTTTTTCTTCAAAAACAGTTTTCAGAGGTGTGGCAGTCAGAATTTCTGATCGTTGTGATCTTTTTCCTTTGCCTTTACCTTTTCCAATGCAAGGCAAAGGAGTTAATTGTGACAGTATTCCGGTTATAGGTTCACTGTCGGATTTTTTGTTTTCTTGATTTATACCATCATTTGATTTATAATTTGTAATAATAGCACTTGTGGAGGGTTGCGGTTCTAAAGCGTTCCTACTGTTAGTCAATGCTGTTGCTTCTGAAATGTTGTTAGTTGAAAGGTTATCTGAAACTTCAATAACTGTCAAGTCTGTTATAGGGGCAGAAATTTCTATAACACAGGGAACATCAGAGACGTCTAAGAAATCTTCGTCTTTGAACTTGTGAGGATTGAGTGGGAATATTCCTGTTGATGCGAAGCCACTGACTCCTTTCTCTACTGAAGCAACTTTCATATAGGCTTTGTTAAAAATCCCAGCGACTTCGTAAGGCGTGATTTTTTGTAAATTATGTGATTTAATATATAAATCACATTCTCTGTTGTAAGCTTTCTTAAGAGGACCATAGAAGACTACGTCAAGAGGCTGCAGCATATGTGATGTATGAGGAGGAATGGACACCACAGTAATGAAATTTTCTCTGCAGAAATTGTATGATTCGAGGGTAGAATGACTGTAATGGTTGTCTAAGATTAATAAAACTGGTTTCTCCTTTCTCGGTTTAGCGGTTTTCACGAAATGTTGTAACCATTTCATGAATAGTTCTTCATTCGTCCAACCATTATTAGAATTTTCATATGCCGCACTTAATGGTCCATCTTTCTCAAGTTGTGGTGAATGTCTTTTGCGTGGGTAGATAAACATAGGAGGAATAAAACTTCCAACAGCACTCATACAACAAATGACCGTAATTGTTTTGCCTCTCTCCCAAGAAGTCAAAGAACCCACTCTTTTTTGACCTTTTGTAGCCAGGATTTTTTCGGTTTCCTGAACGGTGGTAATACCTGTCTCATCAATGTTGTAAATGTCTTGAGGAGAGAACGAAATTTTTGTCATGACTTCTTCCAAGTTCTTAAAAAAAATATGCACATCGGTTTTATTAAAACCTGTAATTCTCTGTATGCTTATAGCTTCAGGTTTTCTAATGCTTATCCGTGGATTTCTTTTAAGAAATCCTTGAATCCAGTCTCTACCAGCCATTCTAGTCTCTCTGTTGAAATTATGAGATAGTTTTAAATTTTCAGCACATTGAAATGTTATTTTTCTTAGTTGATTTGTCGTTAAACCATGAAACATGTTACTTAATTGTAAAATACGCTCTGTAAGTATATTTTCTTGGTCTTCATTAAAAACCGCATGCCTTCCTAGTTTTGGAGGTTTGAACTCATCTTTCTTTATCCTTCTTTGTAACGTGCTGAAAGGTATACCGGTTTCCTCGGCAACTTTGCGTATTGACACACCTCCTCTTATACGTACAGCAGCTGCCTGCAGGTCACCTGCAGTCCAGCTCGCTTTAGACGTCTTCCTTGTCCAGTTCCTTGGCATCTGAAATTAACAAAAAAGTTTTATCATAATAAAAAACGATGCGGGGAATGGGGGTCAATTGACTCTTATTACCCCAATAACGGTTTGTTTGCTAGATTTGAATAATTACACAAAAAACATCACAAAATCTAATATCTTGCATTAATAAACATAAGTTTAGTTCTAGTACTACATTTTAAGATTATTCTATTCGTAAAATTAACAAATATAGATACTCACGTTTTCGATCGAAATTTCGGAAATTTTACAACGGCCCCTCCCCTGTGACACGTGTGTCGCTCCCGGTGACGCGAGCTTGACTAGCGGGTCGGCGTATTGGGGAGTGCGGGAGGGGTGCCGAGCTAAACCCCGTGCGACATAGCCGTATTCTGTAATGCTTTAGGTTCATTTCTTTTTGAATTGACCCTCATTGCCCACTGACTCTCATTCCCCCCGGCTCCCCTAGGGTATAAGTAGGGTGGAGTAGGGTATAAGTAGAGTGGAGTAGGGACGATCGGGAGTGAAGCCGCGCGGGCAAAAGCTAGTATAAATATATATATATATATATATTGTAACTTGCGATATTTAATTGTTCTAATCTGTACCAACACAGAGATGAACTAAAACTCTCGAGTTAGAGATCAAAATCACATCTAAATCTTTGATTAGAAATACGCATGATTCGTGATTTTATGGTGACGCATTACGTGAAAACAGTTTTATTAAGAGTACACCGAATGGTTTCCTTGTAATGAAATTGCACTTGTATTCAAAGTTTTATCTACCAAAAATAAAACTAAATTTTTCCTTGGCAACTGTTCCAATATTGATAAGTCTAAAAATATTTTCTTTGGATGTGTGAGTGTGCTGATTACGTAGTTTATTTTTTTATAACTGTTTTGTGTGTTTTACATAGGTACATTATAACTTTGTAGACTAATATTTTTTTTATAAAGGTATATTCTGTAAATGATGCCCCTAAGGTTTTTATTGTTTTGTGCTAATAAAAAACTTTTAATTCAGATTTAATAAATCTTTTTTAAACAGTTAGTTTCTTTTCCTTTGTTGTTTTATTTAGTTAAAGTGGGCATGTACATAGGTATGTACTACTGCGCTTTTTGTCGCGGGTTCGATTCCCGCACAGGGCTTATTTGTATGGTCCTCAGATAAGTGTAAGGTTTGGGTCTCTTGTGTATGCAAGTTTACGTGTACGTGAACGCACCTACGATTAGACTGTCTTAAAAGTCAAACGATTTGGAAATTTTTAAACGAATGAAAAGTCTGTTATAAATATTACATACAATACTTTTTGTAAGGTTATATTAGTAAACAATGATCATCTCTTTGCAATCTTGATTGTTCAACTAGTGTTGGCTACTTGGCTACATGAGATTTCAATAATTTGATGTGATTAGATTACCCAAGTCGTTTGACTTTTTAGACAGATTCAAGTCAAGTTAAAAAAAAAAATAGAATTTATGCCATTTTTAAGAACATTTTGAAGAAAAAGTTTTGTTACTACATCCAACTTTTTTTGATAAATTGTCACTCTGTCAGCCTGACAGTCGATATCAAAATAATATGATGTAGTGAACATGGACTAAATTAGTAAATTATCATGTTTTCTTTGAGACACAAACTAACATGAATCATAGAAGAAGACGGAGATGGCGCAGAATATATGTCACGTTTTGCTTTGGTTAAGTTTTGTGGTTAGTAGAGATTGGAGAAATTATTTATAGAAGAACAAATTAGTCATTCGTAACTTGCAGAGCTATAGTAATGCCTATGGAGATTTTATATGTAGTACTTACATCAATACAAAGACATTAAATCGCCAATATAACGTAAAACGGCTAGGTGACTTTGGACATCCCACCCATACTTACATACAAAGCGTTTTGGGGAATACATTCATTGTGCGTAGCTAAGGAGTGGATCTTCAAGTCAAGAGTGAATAGATTACTTCAAGGGAAGCATCGTTGGCCACACCATCGCATACCATCAGGTGAGATAGTGGTTAAACGTGAGCCTATCCATCATAAAAAACTAGACAAGTGCGAGCGCAAACTACAATTCCCGAATGGAGTCACGAAGATTTTTCCGAATTGCTAATTTTTTTTTTTGTGACGTCGGTGACAGCAAATTTACTGTTTTCAGATTTATTCTTATATCTGTGCTATAAGACCTTGTTTTGTGGCAAATTTCAGGATTCTGGGTCAACGGGAAGTACCCTATGAATTTTGATCTTTGAGAGTATCAAAATATACGTTTTTTTTTGCGACATAAACGGTCGTATCTTTTTTAGGGTTCCGTAGTCAACTAGGAACCCTTATAGTTTCGCCATGTCTGTCTGTCCGTCTGTCTGTCTGTCCGTCCTCGCTTAATCTCTGTGACCGTTAGCACTAGAAAGCTGAAATTTGGTACCAATATGTATATCAATCACGCCGACAAAGTGGTAAAATAAAAATTGGAAAAAAATGTTTTATTAGGGTAGCCCCCCTATATGTAAAGTGGGAAGTGATTTTTTTTTTTAATTTCGACCCTAACGTGTGATGTATCGTTGGATAGGTATTTAAAAATGAATAGGGGTTTACTAAAATCATTTTTTGATAATGTCAATAATTTCGGAAATAATCACTCCAAAAGTAAAAAACAATGTGTCCCCCCCCCTCTAACTTTTGAACCATAAGTTTAGAAAATATGAAAAAAATCTGAAAAGTAGAACTTTATAAGGACTTTCTAGGAAAATCATTTTGAACTTGATGGAAAGACCAGTTTTTGTACAAAAAAACAAAAAGGTTCTACAAAATAATTTCTGGACTAAGTTTGTAGTATAATCGTATTAATCGTATATGCATGCATTTTTTTAAACTCATAAGTGGGTACACTTATTGTGACGGATGGGAAACTACGGAACCCTACACTGAGCGTGGCCCGACACGCTCTTGGCCGGTTTTTATTCGTTAACTTCGAAGTTTGATTTTCACAGCTTGAAGGTACCGCAGACTTGAGTATATGGTTTTAATTTCAACTCGATACCTCCACGTGTTCTCGAGATAAAGGGTCTTGACAGACAGACGGACGGACAACGAAGTGATCCAATAAGGGTTCCGTTTTTTTCCTTTTGAGGTACGGAACCCTAAAAAAGAACTTAGGGAGTCAGATGCTCGTAGAATTTTAACCTTTCAATCGTGGAAATTACAGACAATAGAAAGACAATAGGTGCGCGAACGCGGCGTTCGCTTGGGGTTTAATGAATTAAACCATAGATTTATGAAGACAAAATAATAAGATGAATTCTTATTGTATCTCGTGGTGAGATGCTCGTCGAGACGAGACGAGCATTGCATCCGGAATAAAAATTTCCTACGGCACTCGGCGACATTGCGTTATGTTGCATTCAAAAATTTTTTTTTTAAATATTCTACAACTATCACACAACGCTGTCTAGTCCCAAGCTAAGCAGAGCTTGTGTTATGAGTACTAGACAACTGATAAACATACTTATATATTTCTAAATACATACATATTATAGATAAATTACACCCAGACAGAACAAATAGTCGTGCTCATCGCACAAACATTTGTCATGGGTGGGAATCAAACCCATGGCCTCCGGCATAGCAGTCAGGGCCACTAACCACTAGACCAACAGGCCTGTCAAGGTGGCCCTGAGGTATAAAGCTAGAACTACATTAGACCGACGCACACGTGTAACACCCCTGATTTGTACGTAAAACGACGTCGCGTGGCGTGGATATAATTTATTTACAATTTACTTGTACAACATTACTGCCTAAACTAATGCGTTGTACAGAAACTAAGAAGTAAAGAAGAAAAACAAAAAAAAACATACATTACCATTAAAATAAAATATCCCACAAAACCAAATAAGACAACGTTTACTTATTTTTCATCCATCCTCTCACAAAACCTCAGACATTCACGACACACATCTATTCATCTCCCAGCAAACAAATCACACTCTGGTGTTAGAGTCAGAAGAGCATTAACCACAGAAAGCGCACGAACGAGTGGCGAGTAAGTGAGCGCTCTACAAGTCTAGTTGCCATGAGACTGAAGCGCCCAGATCGGCGTACGTCGCGGGCTTGCGGACAGTGAGCAATGGGTAGCTCGCTGTCCGGCCGTCCGGTAACTGTCCGGACCAAGCCCAAGGAGTTGTCAGCAACAGCAGGGACCCAGCCGGGTCGAAGCCTACTGGGGCCAGGGTTATCCGAAAGGGCGCTCGAGCCCCGGTATGAAGGCTTGAAGGAACGGGGTGGGTCTTTTAGTCAGTAAGAGTCTGACACTATCTCCCGCTCCGCCCAAGAGCGGGGAATGTCATTGGATGATTTTTTCCCACCATAAAAAAAAAGATCGGCGTACGTGTAGTACAATGTAGTTCTACCTTTATGTAAGTTCTCGTTTAATTCAATTTTTTTTTTCTAGTGGCCGTCTTTATGCGTTGACATAGACCTGGAGCAAGAGTTTCCAGAAGATCGCTGGATATTTAGACATTCGCAGCTGGACCGGAAACAGGAGAATGAGAACGCCTGCGCAGCTGTTAGACCATCAGCGAGGGACATTGTCAGAAGGTTCTATGCGATTCTGCCTTAGTAAGTACGACTGTATGAAACATCATTATAACACACACCACGCAGGGATTTTCTGGGAACCTCGTAGTACCAGAACGCAAAGGGCAACTGAAGGTCACAGGTGCGGTTTTAGTCATTTAAAGTCTGACACGTCTTCCCGCTCCACCCAGAGCGTGAGAAGTTATCGGATGAATTTCTACATTAAAAAAAGCCCGCTCGCTGCTAGGCCTATCTTTACCTTTGCTTGCCTCATCTAGGTGTACCTACGTTTGTATTAGATACATGCAGCAACGCAGGGAACGAATGAGGAGTGACGTCTATGACGCGATGGCGCGGCGAGCCAATCACTGACAGTCTCCGCCCCCGCGTCTCACTTCGCACCACTAAAGAGACCGAATATTTGACTTCTGCGCAACTTGAAGCCAGCGCTCAAGATCCGTGGCGGCAATTGTAAACAACGTGTAACAAAACCTCAGACGCCCCAAATGATATTTAATTCAATTGACCTAATTCTGTGAGAAAAAAAAACATTAAAAAAATTTAAAGGTTTTAGATGCAATTTTAATTTGTTTAAAATTCGTCATCATCATTTTCCTGCCTTTGTCCCGTTTTATTTGGGGTCGGAGCAACACGTTTTTTTCTTCCATTCTGTTCTGTCATTCGTCACGCTATCACTAACTCCCTTTTCTTTCTCGCTTCTCACACAATCCATCCATCTTTTCTTTGGCCTCCCTCTCCCCCTGCATCCATCCACATGTAAACTTATAACTATTTTAGCAACATGCGTTTCGTCCCTTCTTTTCACATTGTTTAAAATTCGTATATGCATTGAAATAAGAACTATTATCATTATGCATGAGAAAATTTGATTCAACTACAACCATTTGTGTTTGTTTACCTATTTGTGCGGGTATGAGCACGTGATGGCTTGACCTAATAATAAGTAGACAGGGCAACATTTTTAAAGAAGATTTTTTTGAAAAATGTAACCTATATTAAAAAGTGATTCAATTGATTCTGCTTGTTCACCTCATCATCATCATTTCATGGTATGGTCATGGTAAGGCCCCAAGAGTGGCGACCAAGTACCGGAAGACGCAGCGTTGGAAGGCCTCCAACAAGATGGATCGATGATCAGGGTCGCGGGAATCCGATGGATGCGTGACGCATAGGACCGGTCGTTGTGGCGACGCTTGGGGGAGGCCTATATCCAACAGTGGACGTCTTTCGGCTGATATGATGATGATGAAGGCCCCAACAATCACCGTTCACTACTCGGCTTTTCAGAATCGTAGCTTGATGTGAAATAGTCTACCTACAAGCCTTCTCAAAAATTTTAATATCTAAGTATATATATAAAAATGAATCCCTATTTCTTTGGTCACGCCAGTAGGGTAGTGTAGGGTAGAGTAGAGTAGGGTAGTGTAGGATAGAGTAAGGTAGAGTAGGGTAGAGTAGGGTAGAGTAGGGTAGAGTAGGGTAGAGTAGGGTAGAGTAGGGTAGAGTAGGGTAGAGTAGGGTAGAGTAGGGTAGAGTAGGGTAGAGTAGGGTAGAGTAGGGTAGAGTAGGGTAGAGTAGGGTAGAGTAGGGTAGAGTAGGGTAGAGTAGGGTAGAGTAGGGTAGAGTAGGGTAGAGTAGGGTAGAGTAGGGTAGAGTAGGGTAGAGTAGGGTAGAGTAGGGTAGAGTAGGGTAGAGTAGGGTAGAGTAGGGTGGAGTAGGGTGGAGTAGGGTGGAGTAGGGTGGAGTAGGGTGGAGTAGGGTGGAGTAGGGTAGAGTAGGGTAGAGTAGGGTAGAGTAGGGTAGAGTAGGGTAGAGTAGGGTAGAGTAGGGTAGAGTAGGGTGGAGTAGGGTAGAGTAGGGTGGAGTAGGGTAGAGTAGGGTAGAGTAGGGTGGAGTACGGAAGAGCGGGAGCGAAGCCGCGCGGACAAAAGCTAGTTAATTATGATTATGAGATTAGTGCGCTCCAACACAGAAAGAACACGGAAAGTAAGAAATAAATAATGATGATTCATTTAGTGGTATGGTACATTACTATTTGATATTTCAGTTGCACAATATTTACTGTGGCCACTGGTGCTAGGGTTAGTTTCAAAAGATAGCTTGAGCCCCGATATGAAGGCATGAAGACACAGGGTGGGTTTTTAGTCAGTACCTAAGTCTGACGCTATCTTCCGCTCCGACCAAGAGCGGGGGTTGTCATTAGATGATTTTCCCACAATAAAAAAAAGTTGCGTAATATTTAAACATTGTTCTGACTTAACCTTCTGTCCTATGAATGAATGTATAAAACATTTGGTGTTTAAATTGGAGTGTCGGACGCGTTCAAGGTCGTTTTTTTCGTGTGTCTAGAGATGTTAATGTTTCGGGAAGTCCCCGAATTGCGAGCTATTCACGATATTTGACGACATGATAATATATTTTATGATGGTTTATCTATTTGTAGAACACTTTATTGAAACGTACCTAAGTAGATAAAGGAGCAGGATGAGATAACAATATTATAAGTAAGTACAATTATCTTATCTCATGAACGCGTCCTGGACGATTTTTTTTTTGTGTATGTGATTTTGGAGGCCAAAGAAGAGATGGATGGATTGTGTGAGATGTGATGTGAAAGAAAAGGGAGTTAGTGATAGCGTGACGAGTGACAGGACAGAATGGATGAAAAAAACGTGTTGTGCCGATCAGAAATAAAACGGGACAAGGGCAGGAAGATGGAAGGATAGATGTGACTATGTTCACGTACACATTTTACATGCTTTTTTAAAATTTGCATTTTATTTGTGTTTATTTAGGTCGAATCTTGTAAATTAAAACAGTTTCCCTTAACCGAATGAGCTACGGTCCGGATTAAGCATTTCGCCTCGTCGTTTATACCGCATACAGCAAACAATAATTTGCCTGCTACGGTCTTCCCGGCCGATTATAATTTAGGTGTCTTCAAGGTTAGAGAGAATAGGCTCTTAATAAACTAATACGCCTCACCAACAACGATTGCATCACTGCTTACCATTCGGTGAGATCGCAGACAATCACTGGTTTATATCAATTAAAAAAAAGTTTAGTGACGTCACCCTAAATCCAATATGGCGGACTCCTAAGGATGGTGGACTAGTTATGCGCTCCCATGATATGGGTGTCAATTACAACTCTTTGTTGAGAAGAATACGAAATAGTAGATTATGTAGGGATGAATTCCATGCGATACGAAGATTGCTAAGTTTAATCCTGAACGCAGAGTGGTATTTATATAATTAACTCCCGAGAATTGTGAGGGAGATTATCATTACCCTTTACTACATCAGATCCCTAGTGACAGAATGACTTGCGTTAGGAGAGGGTTGTACGACATATAAAAGGGTATTATCGAGCCGATAATGTAAAAAAAAATACGCCACGATAATATTGTGGTGGTAAATTTTTTTAAAGCTTCATTTTATACACCGCGTACGAATATGTACACCAATAAACACAGGCACCATGTTTTCAGCGGATGGATTTATTATTATCTTTGGAGTACCTAACTAGGTACTTGTATTTAACACATTTACACAAAATGAATCAGTCTGTGAGCTCTCCGAGTATTATAAATAACATCTATTTATATATATTATAATTTACATCGTCACGTGTGTTTTCAAAAGGATAATGAATTTAAATAATTATTTATTATTATACTTAGTATACACCACTAATTTTTAATTAGTACAAATACTTAAAGGGCTTATTAGAAAAGCCCTTGTTATTATTTAAGTAAAGTCTCAATAAATAATATTCTTATACAGCAAAGTTATAAGCGTTTGTGTTTATCCCAAAATGTCTCTCAATTTATGGAAATATTGTGCAGGCTATTGATTATGAATGAATAAATGACGATTAAAATAAAAAAAACACTGCCTGCAGTATTTTCTACTAGCAATTGTTATGTATGATTGAATCTATGATGAATTTACCTTTTTGTGGTCAATTTTAGGATTTCGGTTTTTTCTACTTTTGAATACAAAAATATGATCAGTAACGGGTACAGATACAGCCCCATTTTTTTGTGTACTAATTAAAAAGCAGGGGTGTATATTAAAACAAGTAGGCAGACTTCTTCTAGAGAGGAGGCCTGAGTCCCAACAGCGGGAACATTATAAGGCTTTTTTCCTTTTTTTTTCGCGGTGGGAAAATCGACTCTCGATCTAATGACATCCCCCGCTCTTGGGCGGAGCGGGAGATAGTCTCAGACTTTTACTGACTAAAAACCCACTCCTGTTCCTTCTTGCCTTTCGTACCGGGACCGAACTTCCCTTTCGGATAACCCTGGGCCCCAGTAGGCTTCGGCCCGGCTGGGCCCCTGCTGCTGCTGACAGCTACTTGAGGCGCGCGGGAACAGTGCGCGCCGTCGACGACTTGGGCTCGGTCAGGACAGTTACCGGACGGTCGGACAGCGAGCTACATATTGCTCGCCGTCCGCAAGCCCGCGCCTACGGTGGCCGGAAATCGGGATCGGAATCCCGGCGGTGGCTGGTTGCCTGATGCGGTCGGCTTCCTCCTATGCTAGCCTAGCTAGCCTATAACTCGAAAGACGTATCTAGTATTTTTATGTAAATAATCTATGTTCTAAACATGACTGTATCATGAAAAAATCACAAAGTTACAAGCTTATTATGTCAGCAAAAATAAAGGTCACCAGATCATCCAGGCGACTGAGAGGTGGTTTTGCACTTGTATCCCAGCTGTTTGAAAACACCTAATACCCGCTATGACCTTCCGTGACCTGTGTTGTACAGTGTCGGTGGTGTGCAACTTGTGACATTTTTAAATATTTTTTGAAAAAATATAACTTGTACGTACATATTGGAATACATCAAAATCCATTAAGGGCCAGGCGCCCGAAAAGTGCCATAAAACAGTGATTTTCTGAGGCCTACTCCTCCGTAACGGCTAGGTCAATTGGTTTGAAAAAAATATATGTTTATTATAGATTCATGAACAATAATATCAACATTTGATTTTTTCGTGCAATTAATACTTTTGTCAAAAAAAAAAATTTTGCAATTTCGCAATTTTTCGCAACTTTTCCCTACTCCTTCGAAACGGCTTGGACCTTTAGAAACATTTTTACACATAAAAATTGATGGTTAAATATTCTTCAAAGTGAACATTGCATATGTAAATCAATCAATATCTCGCAGTGAAAATGGATTTAAAGCGCTTTCCGGGCGCTGCTGGCCGCAAATAAATGCACAGATTTGCGTACTACCGCCTAGGCGAGTGCGAGAGTTGCGTTCACATAATTTCGGCCAGATGATTCAAGGGACTATAGATACGCCTTAAGTTACTGATTCTGAACAAACTATAGTATTATATGTTGTACCATTATAGTCTAGATTTATATTGTAGAAATATTGTAATAATAATTGTTTCGTTTGTTTCTTTTTTTCCCCTTTCACTTTTACACACGGTGTCTACATTTACATCTCTTATTTTCCAATTTTGCTTTTGCGGGTATGCTGAAAGAGAGTTTTTTAGAAATAAGGATCACCTATGTACCTATTTTTTTGTTTTCGTGTTCTTTTATTTTGTAAGTTAATTGTGTAAATGAACTAAGATGAACCGCATATTACTAAAAGAGTTCTGAGTATACATGTAGGTGGATGGAAAGGGAGAGGAAGGCCGAAGAAAAGATGGATGGTGTGAGGAGTGATATGAAAGAAAAGGGAGTCAGTGATAGTTTGACGGGTGACAGGACAGAATGGAAGAAAAAAACGTGTTGCGCCGACCCCAAGTAATATAGGATAAGGGCAGGAAAAAGAAGAAGAATTGTGTACATGAACTTTTAAATAAATATATTCAGGTTTCGTATACAAGGTGTAAGGGACAGCCCTCCACAAACTTTAAGGGCTTGCTCAGTAGACGAAACTGAACAACCTAACACAAATTTTTTTTTCAGGAAACGAAAAAAAAATCCACCTCAGCATAGAAAATTATAAACTCGATTGGACAGTTTGTATGGAGGGGCCGAATTTTTTCTTCGTTTCCTGAAAAAAATTTTTGTGGAAGGTTGTTCAGTTTCGTCTACTGAGCAAGCCCTTAAAGTTTGTGGAGGGCTGTCCCTTACACCTTGTATACTAAAAATAATGTGGTTTTTAGATAATTTACTGACTGTCATACCAACGCAAGCCGAAACTGGGATTATGAATGAGAAATTTTGTAAAACGCCTCCTATCGTCACGTGGGCAAGCACCAAGAAGGGAATTTTTTGGAAATTCAACCTTGAAGGTTAAAGAGCAGTGGTGGCCGAGTGGTAATGGCTCCGACTTACGAGTTGTAGGTCGCGGGTTCAAACCCTGCCAGGCGTATTACTTTGTGTAATTTATTTCATTACCACTGCTCTCAAAACGGTGAAGGAAAACATTGTGAGGAAACTCGAAGACATTCCTCACGATCGAAGCATGTCCTAGAACCAAAAATTCAAAGACATGTGACATTCGCCAACTCGCTCTGGGCCCGCGTGGTGGATTACGGCCCATTCCCTTTCCTAGAGAGGAGGCCTGGTCCCAGCAGTGGGAACAATAAAAAGGCTGATGATAATGATGATGATGATGATGAACTTAGAACGTTATGAAAAAGAGGATTTACGTTTGTTTGTCTATAACTTCTTGAAACTTAGCACAAATAGAACCTAACCTAAATCAACACTAATATTATAGAGAGGTAAAGTTTGCTTTTTTATTTTTTTGTTTGTAGGAGGCAATCTCTGAAAGTACGAGTACTGCAGATCCGAATGCCAAAATTTTTTCACCGATAAAAAGTTGCTTTATTCTTGAGTTACATTGGCTATATTTACACCTTTCAGCTTCGACAAAGATCATACGAACTCAGCGTTCCTCCACAAGTTCCGGGGCACGATCTACAGTATGTCTGACAGTGAAGACATGCTCGACCGAGAGGCTGGCTTCTATGCAGCGGTCCTCACGCCCCTGGTCTTCCTCCAACAGTACAGAGACACCTGGTGTCTTCTAGAACGAGTAAGTATTGAGAGAAGGATTAAGGTTGGAAGTTACTCTACCGAAACGGAAAAAACCGGCCAAGTGCGAGTCGGACTCGTCCATGAAGGGTTCCGTAGCAGCAAGTAACATAATATAAAAGTTCTTGTAGTTCGTTGTAACTTTGATCGATGTTTTAAAATGTATTTATATAATATGTATTTTTTAGATTTATGACGTATTAAAAAAAACTACTTACTAGATCTCGTTCAAGCCAATTTTCGTTGGCAGTGTGCATGGTAATGTACATCATATATTTTATTTCATTTTATCATTCTCTTATTTTAGAAGTTACAGAGGGGGGGGGGAGCATTTCTATTTTTGTGTAAAAATCTTAATGCGGTTTACAGAATACATTTACTCACTAATTTTCATCAGTATAGCTCTTATAGTTTCTGAAAAAAGTGTCTGTGACATACGGACGGACAGACAGACAGAAAGACAGACAGACAGATAGACAGACAGACAGACATGACGAATCTATAAGGGTTCCGTTTTTTGATATTTGGCTACGGAACCCTAAAAACGGCTTGCCATCTACATTTAGACACAAAATCTTGAAAACGGGTCACCGTTCTAATTATTATGAATAATCTACACGAATATAATAAAGAGATAAAGTTTGTTTTTTTGCTTGTTAGAGGTAATCTCTGAAAGTACTGGTCCGATTGCGAAATTTTTTTCACCGATAGAAAGCTGCTTTATTCCTGAGTGACAAAGCCTATATTTAATGTACGCGGGCGAAGCTGCGGGCAAAAGCTAGTTTAATAATAATAGGATCGGTCTATCATCATTTATAGGACTATTGTAGCCAATATACCGGATATAGAGGTTACAGAACGATTAGCAAACCAACGGTGATATCGATGACACGATTTTTGTGGCTGTATCGCGCTTCAGCTTTTTTTTTGTGGTCGCTTCTAGCTTTTTAGGGTTCCGTACATCAAAAGGAAAAAACGGAACCCTTATAGGATCACTTTGTTGTCCATCCGTCCGTCCGTCTGTCTGTCTGTCTGTCTGTCTGTCAAGACCCTTTATCTCAAGAACGCATACCTCCATGCGTTTTTGATCGAGTTGAAATTAAAATGATATACTCAAGTCTATGGTCCCTTCAAGCTGTGAAAAAAATCAAACTTCTAAGTTAATAAATAAAAAAGATACGGCTGTTTATGTCGCAAAAAACGTGTATTTCGATACTCTCAAAGATCAAAATTCATAGGGTACTTCACATTGACGTAGAATCCTGAAATTTGGCACAAAACAAGGTCTTATAGCACAGGTATAGGAATAAATCTGAAAACAGTAAATTTGTTGTTATCTACGTCACAAAAAAAATTGCAATTCGGAAAAATCTTCGGCAATCCATTCGGGTAATTGTAGTTTGCACGGAACCCTCAGTGCGCGAGACCGACTCGCGCTTGCTCAGTTTTGTTTTTGAGGCGGCTTTTTTTTGTGGCCCGTGTGTTCCCGACACTAATGCGGCAATATCCGCGCACCTACGACAAATCAATAAATCAATCAATCAATTAAAATCATTTATTTCAAATAGACCATTTGCAGGCACTTTTGAATAGTCAAATGTCGGTCAGTCCAAGAAAACCGCCGCATTGCGTTGAATTCGCGTGTCCCGCATCAAATCCCTCACGTCGGACATTGGGTTAGAAACCAACCCTATTTCGCCATTTATTTAATTAATTTTACATTCTGTGTAGTTCCACAGGGCTATACGACTGTACCAAATTTCGCATCCAACTGAAAAGAGGTCTGCATTGAAATTGCTGCAGAACTTAAGGTCCGTCAACCAAAAGGTAACTAAATGAATACTTTAGTTTCAAGAGTCCGTTAGAGTCTGTCTAATAAGTTAAACGACTTGGGTAATTATTAGGATTTAATGAAATCTGATGTAGTCAACACGGGTTCAATAATCAAGGTTGATTAAGAGATAGAGGACATTGTTTACTAACAGAAGAACCTTATAAAAAGTACCGAATACAAGTATTTTTTAAATGATTAAATATTATACAAAATTCCCAAGTCGGTTGACTTATTAGACAGACTATAGGCACTAGTACCACAAAATAACAAAACAACAAATAGCGGAGTCGTTTCAAAACCCCCCTTCTTCTACTTTATATAAATATATATGTAAGTATATATTATATTAAATATATATGTATGTCTATTTTAGTTATATATATACATTTGCACCCTTATTTTTCTTAATAATCCATTCTTTGTTGTTTTTTTTTTTGTGCACCTGCCATGTTTTTCTCTTCACCACCCTAGGTTGACTGGTAGAGAATGCCTAAGGCATTAAGTCCGCCTTTGTACCTGTGCGTTGCATAAAGTTTTAATAAATAAATAATAAATAAATAAGTAAAAATAGATAGGTACAGAAGTCAATCTCATGTATTATGTACTTCACTTTTTATACCTGATTTTTATGGTGGGAAAAATCACTTTTTATGCCTACGCTCAACGGTCGCGCTAGGGTCAGCGCATTGCGCCGAACTGTACGAGTGCGACCGGGCGATTGAGCCGAGATATCGTGGTATGTGTGCGTTGCTCGAGCGCGCTTTGTATGTAGATTGAGTTCTGTACCTATCTATTTTGTGCTAGTACCTAATGTCTGCCTGTTATCTAACTGTCCCGTCGTGACAAGTGTGATTGCTGAGCGCGAGGTCCCAAGTTCGAGTTTCAGGTCACGTAGTGTTTCTGGTTTACCAATTAGACCGGGCACTGGAAGGAGTTAAGGGGCAAAATCTTATATTTTGCACACTCTTTAAGCTCAGAAAAGTATGCACATTGTGATTCTGAAGGTTATCAGGACGTTTAAAATAAAAAAATAAATGGACTATTAAATATCACCTTCAGATATCAAGTAAATGTAGCTTACTTTGGATTTTTTTAAATTACTGTTTTGATTACATTATCCAATTGTTTCTTATGATTATTTTTTCATTTGTAAAGTCAGTTTACCTAGTATTTAACAGGTGTGGGGTCTAAAAGAAAAAATAGAAATTGCAACAAACATCCTGGCGAGTTGGCGACATCCAGAATCACAATCTGCATGCTTTTCTGGGTTCAAAATTATTCACAGAATGCGCTCCTCATATTTTGCATAAGTGGTATATGGAGTATTTGCCCGGTTTCTGAATTGATTATATGTCAAAGTTTGATAGGATTTCAGATTAGAATTTAAAAAAACTCAATTTTTTTTTTTCGGTGGGAAAATCATCTAATGACATCACCTGCTCTTGGGCGGAGCGGGAGATAGTGCCAGACTTTTACTGATAAAAACCCACTCCTGTTCCTTCGTTGCCTTTTGTACCGGGGCTGAGTTACCTTTCGGAGCTAACCCTGGCCCCAGCAGGCTTCGACCCATCTGGGCCCCTGCTGTTGCTGACAACTTCTTGAGTCACGCGGGAACAGTGCGCGACGTCGACGACTTGGGTTCGATCCGGACAGTTACTGGACGGTCGGACAGCGAGCTACCGCTAGCTAAAGAAGGAACTGGAGTGGGTTTTAGTCAGTAAAAGTCTGAAACGCCCACTCCCACTCCGCCCTCCCAAAAAAGGGGCAAGGTATACATAAACACACACGCCATGGAAGAAAAACATACTGACTGGTCATACTGACTGATTAATATTTTTTTTTATATAAATGGTGTAAGGGACAGCCCTCCACAAACTTCAGTAGACGAAACTGAACAACCCACCATAACTTTTTTTCTAGGAAACGAAAAAAAAATTCAGCCTCTCCATACAAACTGTCCAATCAAGTTCATAATTTTGTATGGTGAGGCGGATTTTGTATTTTCGTATCCTGAAAAAAATTTTTATGGTTGGTTGTTCGGTTTCGTCTACTGAGCAAGCCCTTAAAGTTTGTGGAGGGCTGACCCTTACACCTTGTATTTGTATATGAGTCAATGTTACTTGCAAGAAATAAATTATTATTTATTATTCCATTCATTTATTATAATATACATATTTATCATATTTTTAAATATTTCTTCAAAAAATAACATTAAAAACCCATCGGCATTGGGAACAGGGTCCAAGCTGCCGGCGGTCAGGGCTCCTGAGAGAGGAACCTCTGGACAATACGCGCCGTGTCTAGGACTACTGCCTTCTGGATCAAGCCCTTGATCCAACTGCCTAACGAGAGCCTCCACAGATGTTGGTCGAGGCTCTTGGTTATTAAAAGCCATTGGCTGTCACGACCATCGGCACAATGATTGCTCTATCCACTTCCCACATGTCGACAACCTCGCGAGCCAAGTCAAGATATTTAGTTTGTTTATCTTTCTCAGCTTTCACGAGGTTCTCGTCATGAGGGTCCTTATTATTTATTATTATTATTATAAAAAGTCACTGTCCTGTTTTTCAGATTCGAGGATTCATATTCGAGTTACCTGGACCAAATCAACCCACTCGTACCACGGCTCTGCCTGATGACGATGATGACACGTTACATGATAAGAAAGACATCAGGTATCTCAAGGAACTGATTAAAAACCTCGGATAGATAACTGGAACTTTTATTTTTTTAACTAAATTCTTACACAATACTACGAGTATAAGCATACAAAATTATATACAATTTTTTTTTTGGTATATGCGAAACTTGAATATACTTTGTTTAAAATCAGTAACTGAATCGATTCCAATAATTTTTACATCATATTATATTTTTTCCAAAAAATATTTAAAAAAGATCACAAGTTGGATACCACTTATACAAACTAAATACAAAACAGGTCACGGCAGGTCATATCATAGTGGGCATTAGGTGCCAGCGCACAGCTGGGTGTGGAAGCAAAACAACCCTTTAGTTAGTTTAATTTTGAAATTTTGTGCATATATCTATACACCACAAATTTTTAATTAGTACACATACTTAAAGGGCTTATTAGAAAAACCCTTGTTATAATAATATTCATAAACAGTCACTCAATTTATGGAAATATTGCGCAAGTTATTGATTAATGAATGTATCAGTGACAATTATTAAGGAAAAACACTGCTCGCAGTATTTTCTACTAGCAATTGTTATGTAAGATTGATTCTATGATGAATTTACCTTTTCGTGGTCAATTTTAGAATTTCAGTTTTTTCTACTTTTGACTACAAAAATATGAACAGTGACGGGTACAGATAGAGCCCCATTTTTTTGTGTACTAATTAAAAAGTAGGGGTGTATATATTAAAATGAATCCTTATTTCCTTGGTCACGGCATCACGCGTGAACGGCTGGACCAATTTGGTTATTTCTTTTTTTGTTGTGTTTGTTATTGTGAGGAGAAGGTTCTTATGGAAAAAAAAATGAAAATTAGGGTAGTGTAAGGTAGAGTAGAGTAGGGTAGTGTAGGGTGGAGTAGGGTAGAGTAGGGTATGGTAGCGTAGGATAGCGTACGGTAGGGTAGGGTAGCGTAGGGTAGGGTAGGGTAGAGTAGGGTAGAGTAGGGTAAAAGGTATCACAACATAACTACCTATTAGGCGGTACGAAGTTCGCCGGGTCAGCTAGTTCTTTACATAAAAATACTAGGCAGGTGTTTCAGGTTTCCCATATACCAAAATGAGTTTTTACACTAAACTATAGAATAAGCAAAAGCTTCCTTAAAATAATAATAATACTTAGGCACATATCACACTATTAAAGGTAAATTTATTGGTTGACACAAAAAAAAAAAATTGTTCAGTATATAATAATCTTCCTCAGCAAGTCGTCATTTAAAAAAGAGATTGACAATATCTTAAAATATATCACAACAAATCTAAGCAGCACCGTTTAACGTTTCAAATTTTTCTATAAAATAGATTTTGTATAGGCGTAACTCACACTATTTCTATTATCTTTTCCGTAACACCATTGAACTAGGAAGCTATTTTTATTTTATCACGACATATACAATTAAAATTAAAATGTACTACGGGTAGAACTGTCAAACAGTACTTCTTAGATTTGCTGGGCTTTAGTTTCTCCAAACTTTGGCTCCCCGTTTCGTCCCCAACGCAACGGCTCAACTGGTTGCGCTATCATGGTGTCTCAGTGAAATATAGCAAGACGCCAAACTAGGCACCATACTGACACTAGAGCAAAGGTTTTATATATCCTACGGATAAACTAGATTGACTACGAAGCAATCACACTCTAAAGTGTTTTTTATTCTCATTGGCATTAAGGTCATATTGACAAGCAAACGGGGAAAAATCTACTGAGCAAGACAACGACAAAGGGTCGGTGTGTCCCTTTCTTACCGCTATTTTAACTAGGGTAACCATAATTTTACTAAATGAATTGTTATTATTTTTGTCACTGCGGCATGTGATATTAATAGATGCTGTAAATTTTTATATCGACGGCAAAGTATCAATAACTCCTAATTGTCTGTGAAACCGGGGCGTAGCTGGCGGCCGGACTGGTGTCCGAGCCTGTAGCGCCACCAAATTGGTTGCGCTACCAAGCAGATACCAGGTGAGTAACGCTCTATAGAGCTCTATACATTTTATTGGTGGCGCTCTTAGTCCCAATAGCTTCGGCTGTGCGTTGTTGTCAGTCACTTTCCCTTTTTATATTTATAGAAGACCATCAGTATCCAATGAGGATATGCATATTGACTCTGTGATTCGTCTAACAGCTTGTAAAGTTCAGAAGTAAAAGACATTTCAACACACAGCCAAAACTACTGGCACTAGGAGCTTCAAATTTTGCACAAGGTATCTTTTTATGATGTAAGTGAGTGCTAAGAGAGGATTATCCAAAAATCTCCCTCTAAGTGGCTGCAACTGGGGTCTAAAGTTTGTATGTAGAAACCTACCTTCATGTGGACAAAGCCGTTGGCAGAAGGTAGTGTTAATAATACGGATATCGTCTAATAAATAAAAACAAGAAAAGTGTGTATATTCAGTAGGTCTGAGAATTGGACGTGAACTGTTTTTAATGTCCTACCCCCATTTTTTTCTTTGATAATTAATTTTTATGGCGTTTGCAAAGCTAGTTTTTCTACACTTATTTTCTTTTATATATAACAGTCTACAGTCTACATATTAAAATATATGCGTAAGGTAAACCAGACATGCCTCAGTCGGTAACGTGCTTACATCTCTCCTCTCTCCATGCATGCGCTGAAGAGCGCTCTTAATCAAGACCCGAGAGCGTCCGTGGCCAGGACCCGGGCTTTTCCAGGCAAACCGTCGGGTTCTGGGGCGGTATTTTTGGCAAAGGCCTTCGTACAACCAGTCTCATCTTTACCTAATGCAAGATAAGCCAACATTGTATAGTTGGGTTGGAACACGAAATTTTAAATGCATGCCTTAGTTTTGCAAGTGGGGTACATTATCTACTGGGGCATGTATGCCTGGTTCATCAAATAGATGTTGATACCTACTGTTAGTACCATAGGTCGCACTATAGTGCTAACAGTAGGTACATATTAATATCACCTTTAAAATATAAAGATCAAAATTAAAAATATTATTAGAGCTATCTAACTAAAAGTTCTGGTATCTGATATCGTTGAGAGGTGCAGTCTTGTCGAAGTAACACGTGATCAGAAGGCATGTCAGCACGAACATCATAAGACTGAACATGAAAAATATCAGCAGAGGATCCTGACAGGAATTGTGGAAGTCATAAGTAGACACCAAGCAGTGAGCTGTTCCGTCCGTTGGTGGAGATTTGTATGGATCACTGTGTTGTATAATTTCTGCTCCATTTTCGTTGACAGACATTATTGTAATCAGTTTTGGTTTATGAAATTTTCGTGTGTAATGTACTTTTATTACAGCTTCAGTTATTCTTGGAGTTACCTCTTCAAGTTTTTTAGCGAAGCGTCTGAAAAACCAATGTTTTGTTAATATATTTCTTACGTTCTCTTAGATCCTTGAAATTATGTTCCCACTGCTGGGACTCAGGCCTCTCTAGGAGAGAGAATGGGCCGTAATCAGGATGCACTTTGGAGAGTGTGCGCAGGAATTGTATGATTTGATTCCGCTATCACAATTCTACCATCGAACAACCCGACGTACGGCGAATATCCACCCTTACGTTGTTGAAACCTCTACGGTCCGGACTAAGCGTTTCGCCTCGTCATTTATACCGCGTGCGTCGAAGGACTGGAACAATTTGCCTGCTGCGGTCTTCCCGTCCGATTATTTTTTGGGTGTCATCAAGGCTAGAGTGAATAGGCTCTTAATAAACTAGTGCGCCTCACCATCAGAGATTGCATCACTGCTTACCATCAGGTGGGATCGCTGTCAAGCACTAGTTTATATCAATAAAAAAAAAAACCACCAAGCGGGTTCAGTGCTGGTTGGTGAATGTCACAGGTCTTCGAAGTTTCGGTTCTAGGCTATGCCGGTTTCCTCAATGTTTTCTTTCATCGTTTTGAGAGTAGTGGTGATGAAATAAATTACACAGAGTAATGCGCCAAGCTCGGTTTGAACCCGCGACCTACAACCTCGTCTGTCGGGGTCATTACTAATCGGCCAGCACTGCTCTATGATAGCTCTATGGAAGATTGTGGCCACATTAACCTTAAGGGTTAATGTAGCCTACATTTATAAAATATTACCTGTAAAACTCCCGTTTCTTAATCTCGTTGGTCTTGGGTATTGTATTGTAAGCCTGTGTAATACTGCTGAGACCGGTGAGGACGTTATCATCCACATCATGGCATTCCATGTGTTGGGTGCTGTGCAAACTAAAGATGAAGGTCGCTCCTTTGTTCTAAAAAGAAAACAAACTTTTTATTCATTGGTAAAATATGACAGAAAAGAAAAAAGAGAGAAAGGTAAAAAAGAATAAAAGAAAAAATAGAAATAGAAAGAAAGACAAAGTAGAAAAAAAAGAAAAAGTAGAAAAACCGAAAGAAAGAAAAATAGATAAAATGAAAGAAAGTAAAAATAGAAAAAAAACAAAGAATGAAAAAACAGAAAAAGAAAGAAAGAAAAAGTAGAAAAACAAATCAAGGGAAGAAAAAGAGAAAGGAAGAGAGAAAGAAAAAATAAAAAAAGGAAAGATTTTTTACTTTAAAAATAGAAAAAAAATATATCAACAGGACATATTCATCATCTTCATGCCCTTGTCCCGTGTCATTTGGGGTCGGCTCAACACGTTTTTTTCTCCCATTCTGCCCTATCACTCGTCATGCTATGATGACTAACTTCCTTTTTTTTCATACCACTCTTTACACAATCTATCCATCTCTTCTTTGGCCTCCCTCTCTCCATCCATCCACATGTATAGTCATTACTCTTTTAGTAACATGCGTTTTATCCCTCCTCTTTACATGACCAAACTAACATAAACGATTCTCCTTCAACTTTTCGGTCATTAAATAATAAATGATCTTTATTTTGCAAGTAGGTTTTATAAAAACACTTTTACATGTACACTTTTAAATTTTTTTTTTCGTCAATTAAAACTTGATGAGGCCGGTGTTTCCTAGCTGACTACCCTGAGAAGAAACACCGAAACCAACTCAGGGGTCAAAGTCTCTTTTAAAGTCCATACAGCAAAACATGTAACGGTCAAATTGTATCAGAACCATGCAGATTGAGCCTGAAATGGTCTTTTGAAGAAAGAACCACACAGTTCAGTTCATTGGCGCCACTTTCAAACTTCCTCTAATTTAGAGACAAGGGCCCAAGTCTGCTATTTTTATAAATTGGTCATTCCAACACGATCCCATTGTAATTTTGCTAAAAGTTCGTAATCTGCTAATTTATAATGATCGATCATTGATCGGTCAATGGTATCGTAATAGAGTTGTGGTAGAATGATAATATTGAACATATTAAAACCAATAACTGCACAATAACGTTCTAATGGTAGAACACTGATCAAAGAACTATCAAAGTTTTAGCAGATTACCGCATACGTCAAATCGTCAAATATTCATTTGTCAATATGTACGAGATTATAATCTGTCTAATAAGTCAACCGACTTGGGAAATTTGTAAAATATTTAATCATTTAAAAAATACTTATATTCGATACTTTTCATAAGGTTCTTCTGTTAGTAAACAATGATCTCTATCTCTTAATCAACCTTGATTATTGAACTCGTGTTGACTACATCAGATTTCATTAAATCCTAATAATTACCCAAGTCGTTTAACTTATTAGACAGACTCTACTATTCTATGCCACTTCTTTCAGTGGAGTGTCAGTGTTTGACCATTAGAAAGTCATAATGACGCCATTATATTAGTAGATTACCAAACTTGTCAAAATCGACAATTATGACATCAATGATAGACCATTCTGACACTATTGTCATAGCAGACTTGAGGCCCAGGATTCGTGTGTCATGGACTGACGACTGTTAATTTGTTAAGTTGGTTATGTTCGTCTATTTCCTGGGCTCGATTTACCTATTTAGCCGCTCCGGGCAAAGATAATTTTCGCCGCCTTTTACATACATAAAACCAAGTAAGTCATGACTCAGTCTTAAATATTTCCACTATCCAACCTGAAGTAGGTTGGAAGGTGTCACATAAAATTCTCAACTTGAAAGATAGGAATAAGTCAATTTTGCCGCCTGGGCAAATGCGGCTTGCTCTCCCTAAGATCGGTCCGTCTATTTCAAGCCTAATTTTTATTTGAACACTTATAAGTACTGCTCATAAATTAATAACGAAACCAGAACATATACCACGAGGTATTTTTGAAAAGGAAACCCGTAGTTCTAGAACGCAAAGGACTACTGAAAGAAACAGTGTGGCTTTAGTCAGTAAAAGTCTGAAACGCCCTCCCGCTCTACCCAGTGTGGGAGAACTCACTATCATCCAGTGAGTTGTCCAACCTTAAAAAAAAGAACAAATTGAAAATAAATTGCACGTACCAATGTTTAGTTTGCATGGGTTTTGGGAGAGCTCTGCTTACTTTTGCTGACGAGGGGGAGGGACGGGTTAACATTTGCAAAAAATCTGCTTGCGTAATTCTTTAGACACCTTTCCACTGATGTGGAGTGGAGATATCGAGCCCTGTGACTGGCGTATACTCCGCACCCAAGTTCGGGGTTCTCAGATGGTTTCCATCTTCAGTGTTTGTGCGGCGTCTCTCCGCAGACCATGTCCTTCCGTCCTGCATCACGTGCTCTGTTACCTGGTCACGTAGGGACATAATGACACGCACGGCATTTCCGTGGCCGAATTTTGTGTCAGGCAAGGAATTTTACCAGTTTTGCCATCGATACGCTAAGAAGAAGAAGAAGAAGAAGATTGGCATATTCACGGTCAGCTCACCTCTAGTCTGCCCAGCTCCGTGTGAGAAGCCTCATGCAGTACCTTTGTGTATAATTTCCCGGACAGGTCACGCACGAGCCATTCGAAGTCGTCATTAGAATTTAGTAACAGGTATTCAGCATTATGCTTTTCGACGTTTGCAACAACTATCTTCGCTGAAACTCTGCGCAGTTCATGTAATACCTGAAAGTATGAATAAAATCAGTTCTCTTAGTTTAGTTGACTCTTCGCGTGACCTAAGGGCTGGCTTCTACCTCCGTCAGAGATTAAGCAATGCCATACAACGTGGCAATGCCGCCAGCCTTCTGACCACACTTCCAGTCGACAGAGATGCGGAGGAGTTTTATGACGTCATATTTAGCCAGGCTTTTAGTGTGTTTATATTATTTTTAATTAGATAAGTGTATTTTATAATTAAATTTGTTTAATAATTGACCTAAAATAATTTTTCTCAAATCAGTTATTTACTTTTTTCCTGAATTAAGAATGTTGTTAATAATATTGGTTTTGCCTGAAAACCGGTCAAATACGTATTTGAAGTAGTGTTAGTCACATTTTTTACTCTAAATATTGAGTTCAGTTTGCTCAATATTTAGAGCAAAGAACTATAAAAGTTCGGGTGGCTAACACTAAGTGTCGAGGGCTTTGTGAAATATGGTGTTCCAACTGGATCAGTATATGAGCCGGTGGGTTATATTGTCCATGTAAATAGTATGTGCAATGTCATAAAAAAATGCAAAGCGTACATGTACGCCGATGACACATGTCTCCTATTTGGTGGTAAAGATCTTACCTACGTACGAGACGCGATACAAGAAGATTTGGTCAATATAATCAAATGGGCACATTACAATGGCATTATAATCAATGTAGCCAAGACTAAATGCATACTAATACAGTCCCATTTTCGCGTAATAAAGATATCGAGCTGAATATAAAAGGCCACAGCTATGACTGTTTTCATAATGAAAAATCTAACTGTCAATGTGTTATGTTAGAGCAAGTTAGGACATACAGGTACTTGGGTCTGATTATTGACACTAAATTTGCGTGGAACAATCATATAGATACAGTTTGTAATAAACTTCGGTCAGTACTGAGTAAGTTGTATGCCTTGAAACCTGTAATTACGAGAGGATTGTTGTATACGCTGTACTATGCACTCGCTGACTCGATTATTGGTTATGGGTTAAGTGGTTACGGACTCAATTTTAAAACGTATCCTAATAGAATTAAAATATTACAAATAAGACTTCTTAAACTATTAGTGAGCAATAAAACTAAAAATAGGTTGAACAAAGATTATGAAAAATTATTTAACAAATGCAATATATTACCAGTTGAAAGTTAACCTAGCAATTATTTTGGAACGACATAAAAAAAATCATAAAAAAGAAAAACATGTATAAGGTGAAAAATAGGTGAATAATTACTACGGTAAGCGTGCGAGACGATGGATTGCACCTATACTTATTAATGAGTTACCTGATGAATGAATAAATCGAGCCAAAAATAGAAACCAATTACACCTGACAACGAGTACCTTCCTACAAACTTGGGGGGTGACCAGATGTGACCTTAAATATAAATATAAGCGAAGTTCACGAGAATGCTCTGCCGACAAACTGCTTTGATATCCTCGAGAGTGTTGAAATAAACCGAAGTATCTTTTTTTCTCGTTAACTTAAAAGTTTTATTTTTTTACAGTTTCAAGTGTCTGCAGACCTAAGTATATGGTTTTAATTTCAAATTGATACCTTCACGCGTTCCCGAGATAAAGGGTCTTGACAAGTGATCCTATAAGGGTGCCATTTTTTTTGTTTTTGAAGTACAGAACCCTTTTTTTTTTTGTAAACAATATATCACATCCAAATTCATTAGTAAATATCACGCAATATTTACTCGTATAATTACAATCTTACGGCGTTTGAAATTTTCGGTAACATCTATAAATTACTAGCTTCTGCCAGTGGCTTCGCCCGCGCGAAGGTCGGTTTCTCCATACAAACTTTGGACCCCCGTTTCATCCCCTTGGGTGGAAAATTTCGGAAATTCCGTTTTCAGCGGATGTCTACACCCTTTAAAGAACCTACCTGCCAAATTTTAAGTTTGTAGGTGTTATAGTTTCTGAGATTTCGTGATTAATCAGTGAGTGGTATTTCCTTTTATTTAAATAGAAGATTGTCTATAGCAACAACATAGACGTTTGCACTTTACCGTTACGTTTGGAGGGACGGATTATAACACAAAAGTTAAAAGTTTACCTTTCTCATATCACATTTAGCATCCTCACACCGAATCACAGTGTACGCAAACCCTTCTTTTCTAAACAGCGTAGTAAGTTCATGTTCAAAGTCTATGCTATATTCAGCATCATCGGTCACAATCGCCACTCTTTGCCAGCCAAATTTTTGAATAAACTTTAGAAACCCATACTTCAGCAGTCGCCACGGCAACAGGGTCATGGAATTCGGAAAAGCAGTCTTATTTTCCGAAAATATATACGGAGCTTCATAGAATATGGTTGGAAATTGATATTCGAAGGGTACTTCAACTGGTTCAGGAGCTAATATAGCCAGAAGACGATCAAAATTAACACGTGGACCACTCGATATTTCACGAGTAACATTTAAGTAATTTTGGCATTCATCATTTGGTATTTGCAGCAATGTTAAGGGCCGTATATTAACTTTCTTTAACGAGGAACCGCCAACACTCTTGTAGCAAAAGAGTACTATCGATAGATCTGTTATGTTTTCAAAATGTGCCTTACAGCTTTTGCTGTGTGTAATTATAACATCATCTATGTATTCGTTGCGTATATCATCCCATAGATTATCACGTTTTGTTAAATTCATGTTCTGTACAAAGTCGTAAATATTTCCACCGTCTACATCTTTTAGTGATTGGCTCACGAGATTTGCTATTTCGTAACAGTCATATTTAGTATGGCATACAGTATAGTTTGTTTTGGTTATGTTACCAGCATATACGAAATTATTTACTGGTTTTTCATCTTTATATACATAATCCTTTACTGCAAATTGGATAACGTTCCTGTAAATAAAATGTGTCATTAAGATTTAGTTGATAAGATTTTGAGACTGAGACAGAGTGATGGCCGAGTGGTGGTCCCGACTTACGAGTTGTTGGTCGAGAGTTTAAATCCAACCGCCTGTTTACTTTGTGTAATTTCATCATCTCTCAAAACGGTGAAAGAAAACATCGTGAGAAAACCGGCATGTCCTAGAACGAAGAAGACATGTGACGTCCACCAATCCGCACTAGGTCAGCGTGGTGCATTACGGTCCCTCTCCTAGAGAGGAGAACTCGTAAGTCGGCATTGTTACCACTGCTCAAACTGGTAAAACTGGTGCTTTAAAAATTGTTTTAGTTAATTGGAAATAGTTATAGTTAACACACTTACTCAAATTGTTTTGATTCTTCAAGAGAGCCCATGGAAATATTGTAATATTTGTCACAAAGCGAAAAAAATTTTACGTTTAATTTAGGCTGAAAGAAATTTGTGTTCTGATCTTCAATTAAGAAAATCGCTGGATTACCATCATTTTTATCTGAAATAAATGGATAATGTTAATAATGTTTATCTTCAATAATCAATTCTAGGTTTTTAGTTTAAGACTAACTGGCCCGTGACTTTGTCCGCGTCAAACAGCACAATTCCATTTAATCAAAATTTCAAAAAGTTTTCTTTTGTGCGGATTCTTAATTCTTTTATTTTTTAATAAAAGTAATCTAAGTTACTCCTTATGAAATCAGCTATCAGTTTATGAAAATCCCGTCAAAATCCGTCCAGCCGCTTAGGAGATAAGCCGAAAGAACTAGACACACAAAAATTTAAAAAATGCGTTTTTGTTGTAGATATAGATATACTTTCAGACCATATCATCGCTTACCTAGGTGAGATAGTGTTCAAACACAAGCTTAATAATGATAATAAAAAAAAAAACACTTGTTTGTTTTCTGAGGGCGGCAAAATGCTCATAGTGTTTTGGGGTTAAAAGAGGAAACTCTCTCGCCCTCGGTCTTCCCTACGTAGTACATAATACACTTCTGGACACATCTATTGGCCCACCTTGTATTTTCAGTTTCGTTTGGTCCTAGCTAAAATTTTATATTAGGTCGAGCAAAAAGTTTTTATGCAGTTTTGAACCTGGCACATTCACAATTTCATTCAATAGTCTTTTTTTGAATTTCTAACACAGAATTTAAAGAAACAAAAGACAATTTGGAGCCTGTTTGTTGATATCAAACAATCGAATACTAAGAAAACTTGGTTTTATTGGTTTACTTGGATTTAATTCTTGAAAAAGTGATTGATATCTTTGGTTTTGCAATAAACATTACTTATTCTTAACATTAAGGTGAGGTTCTATCAATAATCTATGGATACTTCACCTGAAGTCGCCGCCCAAGCTGTGGCACTTATTCAGGCCGGACACAGCCAAAGAAACGTGAGTGCTCAACTTAATTTAAGTCGATCTGCGGTCCGAAATGTTTATCGGAGGTACCTAGAGACTGGCGGCTTTGTTCGTCGCCAAGGAAGGCCACGATCTCGGGTCACAACTGAAAGGCAGGATCGATTCATCGTGACGACCAGCTTGAGAAATCGTCACCTTACCTCCATTGAGATACAAAACCAACTTCGCGACTTCCACGGAGTATCTGTGAGCGCTCGAACTGTTCGGAGAAGGTTAAAAGAACGCGATATGGTACCACACAAGCCAGCTAATGGGCCCAAATTAACGCGAGCCCACCGAACAGCGCGCCTTCATTTCGCACGCAGTCATTTAAAATGGACACAGCAAGATTGGAGCCGTGTACTCTTTTCTGATGAGTCTAAAATTGTGTTACATGGCAATGATGGAAGGAAGAAGGTCTACCGACGTAAGGGAGAGCGTTTCGCACAATGCTGCTTTGAAGAGAGGGTTGCTTATGGCGGTGGCTCATGGACTGTCTGGGGCGGTATATCCGCGAGCGGCAAAACTCAACTTGAGGTTGTTACAGGACCACGGCTGCCAACATTAAATGCTGAAAGGTACATTCGTGAGTGCTTAGAACCTCACGTGATACCATACGCGGACTATGTGGGCCCAAATTTCCTTTTTATGCATGATAATGCAAGAGCCCATGCGGCCGGCATCGTCAGGGAATATCTTCGGGATGTGAACATCACAGTTATGGACTGGCCAGCCAGAAGCCCAGACATGAACCCCATTGAGCACATGTGGGACGTGCTAAAAAGACGTGTTAGGGCTCGTCAGCCAGTTGCCCAGACGATGCAGGAGTTGAAAACTGCCATAGAAGAGGAATGGGAGATGATCCCTCAAAATTTCATAGAGCGGTTGATAAACTCTATGCCTAATCGTATGAGAGCTGTGGTAGATGCCCATGGAGGCAACACGCGTTATTAAATTAAACCTTTATTTGATAAAACATGTTTTTTATTCAAAAATCAATTGCCTTTAACAAGGCGCATATCCGACTTGTTAGGCGTAGCTCCATGTCGTATGGTATTCTGAATTCAAATTTAAAACAATACGATCGAAAAAGATGGTAAAATGTATCAGGTTTAAAACTGCATCAACAGTTTTTGTTCAATCTAGCAATCATATTTCGGTAGGGGCCATCAAAACCTAAACTCTAAGGTGGGCCAATAGATGTGTCCAGAAGTGTATATAGTGAGTGATCTGTGGTCTTCCCGTCCGTTTATAATATAAGTCTCTTCAAGGCTGAATGAAAGGCTCTTAATAAAATTGTGCGCTTCAGCATTGGGTGGGATCAGTCAAGCACTAGTTTTTTGACAGGCCTGTTGGTCTAGTGGTTAGTGACCCTGACTGCTATGCCGGAGGTCGTGGGTTCGATTCCCACCTAGGACAAATGTTTGTGTGATGAGCACGATCATTTGTTCTGTATCTGGGTGTAATTATCGTTAATATGTATGTATTTAGAAATATATAACTATGTTTATCAGTTGTCTAGTACCCATAACACAAGCTCTGCTTAGCTTGGGACCAGACAGCGCTGTGTGATAGTTGTGGAATAAAAAAAAAAAAAAGTTTATTATATTATATTAAAATATCTAGCCCACACTGTCCCACTGCTGGGCAAAGACCTCTCTCCACTCCTTCCAATATTCCCGGTTTTGAGCCACCTCTTTCCGATTCCCAAGGAATACATTCAAGTTGGCCCGCTATATCCTTCTTGGTCTGCCGCGGGCCCGGTCGTGCGATTTCAGGGCACCAATTTTGCGTTTTACTGGCCCACCGCTCGATCGGGATGCGGCAGACATGTCCAGCCCAGTCCCATTTAAGTTGCACTAGTTTATATCATTTAGGAGGAGACATTAAGGCCTACTGTCCACGGTCGCGTAGCTTCATGACACGTATTTATCATTATACCGTAAAACGGGGTGAATAGAGACAAAACTTTGGTTTGGTTTTTCACTTTGATACCATAATATCGGCCTCTAACAAAGCATCGATTTTTTAGAATATCAATTCATTAATAAATTGATATAGTTAAATGCTGCAAAAAATATTCAAATATCGAGAAAATAACCTTTAAAGTTTTGTCTCTATTCACCCCATTTTACTGCACGCTTGGTTTACGCCTGCGTGAAATTTACATACAAAACTATGAAACTTTGTCGACAAGGCAGCAGCGTCATGCTATCGTATCGTTGCCGCTACGTCGACGCAAACTTCACGCAAGCGTAGACCAAGCGTATAATGACAAATACGCGTCATGAAGCTACGTGACCGTGGACAGTAGGCCTTAATGTCTCATAAATGATATAAACTAGTGCAACTTAAATGGGACTGGGCTGGACATGTCTGCCGCATCCCGATCGAGCGGTGGGCCAGTAAAACGCAAAATTGGTGCCCTGAAATCGCACGACCGGGGCTGCGGCAGACCAAGAAGGATATAGCGGGACGACTTAGATGTCTTCCTTGGGAATCGGTAAGAGGTGGCTCAAAACCGGGAACATTGGAAGGAGTGGAGAGAGGTCTTTGCGCGACTGTGAAGCTACGCGTCCGTGGACAATTGGCTTAGGGGTCGCTAGTTTTGGTGCAAAATATTAAAATAGAGTCTGTCTAATAAGTCAACCGACTTGTGTAATTATTAGGGTAAAATGAAATCTGATGTAGGCAACGCTGGTTCAATATCAAGGTTGATTAAGAGACATTATCATTGTTTACTACTAGAAGAACCTTATAAAAAGTATCGAATATAAGTATTTTTTAAATAATTAAATAATATACAAAATTCCCAAGTCGGTTGACTTTTTAGACAGATTATGCTTACCTAGTTCACACTTATATCCACGTTGCGATGCACAAAAATGTAAAATTGATAGTTTTAAACAAAAGAACAATATTAAAATCATTTTTGTTACACATTTACATTAAAATAAATTATAAATACAACTGTATTCTCCGGTAGCATTCGACCGTATAAGGACAAAACTGACATTATGTGTCACAAATAATATCAAAATAATTTGTTAGGGATATTGTGTTTTTCCTCAAGCGAATAGGATAAATAATAAATGGAACAATTAGTTATGACTATTATTTTGGTCAATAACCATACCGACAATAATAATGTGCTTTTATATACACCGTAGGTGCGGGCTTTCGGAAGGCTTGCAATGGGTAGCTTCGCTGTCCGACCGTCTGGTAACTGTCCGGACCGAGCCCAAGTCGTCAACGGCGCGCACTGTTCCCGCGTGCCTCAAGGAGTTGTCAGCAACCGGTTCGGGGTTAGTTTCGAAAGATAGCTCAGCCCCGGTGCTAAAGGCAATGAAGGAACATGAGTGGATTTTTAGTCAGTAAAACTCTGACACTATCCCCCGCTCCGCCCAAGAGCGGGGGATGTCATTAGATGATTTTCCCACCGGGAAAAAAAAGGTGCGCTGGAAGACCTCTCACAAGATGGACCGATGACCTGGAGAGAGTCGCGGTAATGCGATGGGTGCGAGACGTACTATTCGTTCCAAATAAGAACAGTATCCCTTGCCAAGTTGCTAATCTGCTTTAGTTAACGCTAGTAGAAAGCTTCAAATGTACGGGAATGACGTCTCAACGCTCAGTCACGTGGTCAGAAGAAAAGATTCGGCGACGCGGCCAACTCGAAGCGTTCGACGCAAGCGAAACGGTTGTAACTTGACTAGGGGGGCAGGATCGATTGCCATATTGTGACGTCACGTCATACTGTCAAATCGAAGAATTTGGGTAGGGTGAAAAAATCAAGATTTTTTAAAAAGGTTTAATCAGAATCCAGTTCTTCAATTTTGCTCATCTCTGCGTCACTGTGTGAAGCTTCTGAGTGTAGTGGGCGTGGCAAATAGAAAAAGACGGCGAATTGTTCCTAACAATGAAAATAAGAAAGAAAATAGTTTTTTTTTTTTTAAACTAATTATGACTTAAAACAATATATTTTTTTTAGCTGATTTATATTAACAACAACGTTTTTATTAATACAAAGAAAAAAAACCCTTATTATATAGGGTGACTGGCAATTAGTGTACGATACTTAAACACGTGATTGTGCTCATGATAACCAACAACTTTTACTATGGGAACAAACCTGAAATCGCGAAAAAAAAATCAGCTGTTCAGTACATTTATGTTTGCCTAATGTACTGAACAGCTGATATTTTTTTCGCGATTTCGGCTTTGCTCCCATAATAAAAATTGTTGGTTATCATGAGCACAATCACGTGTTTAAGTATCGTACACTAATTACCAGTCACCCTATATACGCAAATAAGTTTTCTTTGCAATCCGTACTTTTCACTCAACATTTGACAGATCGAGGTCATTGGCTTTCCTATTCTTCTTTGGAACGCATTGTATATTATTTTAAAGTTATGTATTGTGTTTTATTTAGAGACCGATTAATCTGTTAGCAGTACACCACAGACTATCCCCTGTATTATTTTAAGACCTATAGTCCCTTGAACCATCTGGCCGAAATTAAATGGTCACTACTTTCGTACTCGTCTAGGCGACAGTACGACTATCTGTGCATTTGTTTGCGGCCAGCTGCGCCCCGACAGAGCCCCGCTGACTTTTAAATCCATTTTCTTTGCGAAATATTGATTGATTTACATATGCAATGTTCACTTTGAAGAATATTTAACTACCAATTTTTATATGTAAAAACGTTTCTAAAGACCCAAGCCGTTTCGAAGGAGTAGGGAAAAGTTGCGAATGTGATTTTGTTGTATGTAATATTTTTTTTTTAGACAAAAGTATTAATCGGACGAAAATGTCAAATGTTGATAATGTTGTTCATGAATCTATAATAAACATATATTTTTTTCAAACCTATTTACCTGGCCGTTACCGAGGAGTAGGCTCCAGAAAGTCACGTCTAAAAGCACTTTTCGGGCGCTTGGGCCTTAAGTTCTTATCCATCCTAAAGTTGTCTAGTAGATATCGCTGTCAGCGATAAGACCGCCATTGTCCCCATAGATTTAAGTTTATGTATAACTTGTGATACTTTTTGATGTATAGTAAAGTTTATTATAATATTCTATTCTTTGTCGATCACAATCATAATTATTTCACATTCAACTTTCCTTACGACCTTTTCCTTATTCATTCGAGGCAAAAAGCAAACACAAACGAAATAAAACAGAAATAAATTGGATACATCTTTATTTAAAATATCGTTATCCTTGAAAATAAAAGCCAAGTCTTTCATAGTTTGTTTAAACATATTTTTGTATATTATGTATAAAGTTTATTATATTATAAAAGTTGTCATATATTGCACAGAGCTTGTATGAATTGAGTATGTATATTGTTATATCATTATATTATACGTGTATATTTAGATAGGTTAGTTGTTTGTGTATAGTAAACCGAATATATATATTGTATATATCGTTATTATATTGTTTAGTTTTCTAACAGTTTTGGGCGGCTTGCACAAGTGCCTTTTTAGCGGCAGCAGCAGCGGCCTGAGGATATCCAGAAGCGATTGCTGACACGAACTGAAAAATAAATAAATTTTAAATATGACTGGGACTCAGGCCTTCTGTCTAGGAGAAGCATACACCACGCAGGCCCAGTGTGGGTTGGTGATTATCACATGACATGTCTTAAAATTTTTGGTTAAAGGTTTGGCCAGAAGTGAAGGACTGAAAAGAGTGGAATAACGGAAGGCGGCTTCCTTTGCCCTGAAGGGGGACACAGCAGGCAGGTGATCTCTGGCCATGTTTGCCTCGCGAACATGATCAGATCGTCACACTACCTTCGCCGCGGTCAATCTCCTTCAGGCGTCAGAGAAGTTTGGAAGGACGAAGTGGAGGCCATTGCCCAGCAGTGGGACACACACAAGGCTAATAAAAAAAAATGTAGCTATTTATACTTACTTTAGCAACTGGAGGAAGAGCCTCTACGAAGACGCGGTTGACCTCTGGCAGAGAAACTGCGGTGAGGTAGGCTCCTACGTTATTGCTGCGGGCGGTGAAGGCGTTGTACAGACGCTTAGCTGAGCAGTATTGCTCGTTGACAAGCCTGGAAGCACACATCAATATATTAGAAAACCACCTCGATCTTCTCTGAACTTCATACAGTGCAGCCACAAAATATATAGGTACAGAGTCAATCTACATACAAAGTGAACTCGAGCAACGCACACATAGACGCCGCTCACGGACACGATATCTCGGAGCGTCTCGGCCCGCTCGTCGAACAGTTCCGGCTCAAACGCTCATTAGTGTGCGTCCACCGAGCGTAGGTATAAAAAGTGAAGTACATACATGATATTGTCTTCTGTACCTAAGTATCTATTTTGTGGTGCAGGCCCCTAGCTAAGTCACAACCGTTTCGTGTCGATTTTCTTTTTTCGATCGCCTCGAATCGGCCAAGCCTTCGATACCTGTGTTGTGACCATGTGACTGAGCGTTGAGATGACGTCAGAACAAAGGAATCGGAGGCGTGGCTAACTCGAGGCGTTCGACGAAAGAGAAACGAAAAGGTCGTAACTTGGCTACGGGGGCAGATGCGAATATTACAATGATAATACGCTCTTTCTTTATATTCTTTATTGTAGGTACATAATTTACAAATTATAAACAGTAAGAAAGCTGATGTACACAGGCGAGCTTAACCCAAAATTGGGTTCTCTTACAGCAAACATTAACATAAAAAATAAAAGAATTTTAAAATAAGAGTTTATCTGAAACCAATGCACAACAAAAACCAAGTTAACATAGAAGAATTGAAACTTACAAACTAAAATATTTTACACAGATATGTGCGCAGCACACAATACGTATAAACATACTACATAAATACAACATATAAAATCTATACATATATGTATGAGTCATGTTGACAGGAAATGTTCCCTGATCCTTCCCCTGAAGACGTCTAACGAAGGGCTAGCCTTTATTGAGTGTGGAAGAGAATTCCAAAGGCGAACAGCTCGAACAGTGAAAGAACCACTGTACCGACTAGAGGAATGGGGAGGAAATCGAAGGAGAAGAGAGGATGATGAGCGACAAGACTTTCCTCTCGGAACAAGATACTCAAAGCGTTCCCGGAGATACAAGGGGGAGTTGGGATTATGAAGAATAGAGAAGAGAAAAGACAGAATGTGACAATCCCGACGCTGCCGAACAGGTAACCGCTTCAATTGCCTTCAAAATTCTGACACATGGTCGTACTTTCGAAGGCCAAAAATGAAGCGGATACACAGATTCTGCAGACGCTCCAGCTTGTCAAGAAGTTCCTCAGTCGCATCCAGGAAGCAGATGTCAGCGTAATCTAGAAACTGCTGCTCTTTGTATACCATTGTAAGTGAACTGTAATTGTTCTTATGAGTTATTACAGTTATTTGTTATACAAGAGTGCAAAGTTGCTTTTTAACCACGTGCTTGATTTTGATGACCGAGCAAGCGAAGGATTCTAAAATCCGCGCACGTGCTAGCCGCATGTTAGGAAAAACATTTATCAAATGATAGGATGCGGGCAGTCCGTATGTGGAAGAGAACCGCGTGTGGGCTAAAAGACGCGTGACAGGAAAAGGGCCCTTAAACTATAGTTTTTTTTAAAAAAAAGCTTAACAAATTATGTAATAATAAGTTTATGTATTTTTTTAATATTACACACTACTGCAAAATTCCTATTTTGGCCTAGTTTATCATATGATTGCCATCAACTTACCCGGCTGAAGATTTAGGTGCATTGGCGAGGATGTAGTCCCAAGCTGCTTCGAACTGGTACGTCCTGCCAGCACCGTTGCAGTTACCACGGAGACCGGTCTGGAAAGAGGAAAGAGTTTATCAACACTGAAAGCGAATTATTTTTACGAAACGTTTGTCGCGTTTAGCTCTCTGATTGGCTAAGAGCTTGGAGCGGGCCAATCGGAGCGCCGAACGTCACAAACGTGTGACGATTGAGGGTGGAGTATTGAGTATTCTGAGCTAAGAACAATTCAAACCATGCTTTAACTTCTTGTGACAGGTTTTCAGGCTAAAGTAGAGTTTGAGAAATAATACATATATTTAGGTATGTAATATTCCACAACTATTACACAACGTTAGCCCCAAGCTAAGCAGAGCTTGTGTTATGAGTACTAGACAACTGATAAACATAGTTAGATAACCTATTTCTAAATTCATACATAGATAAATTACAGCTAGACACAGAACAAATGACCGTGCTCATCATACAAACATTTGTCCTGGGTGGGCATTGAACCCCGCGACCTCCGTCATAGCAGTCAGGGCCACTATAACCACTAGACCAACAGGCCAGTCAAAATTTTTCTTGGGGATAAACTGATTAGTTTTTAACAAATATTTTTCTATGCATATTTCCCATTGTGTTTGTAGTCTGTAACATTAATTCCTGGCAAATCAAACAAATGATTCGCATCTTTATCTAAATAGATCGACAGAAGCAATATTTTAGATCAAATAAGTTCTGTCTATACCGATTAATCAAACATCGAAACGTGAGAGAAAACTCATTTATATCAATATAAACAATACTCGAAGTGGTCGCAATTGTTTAGAGGATGGACAGGTAGTGTGACCGGCGTGGTGATGGATGGGCCGCGTATGATTAATGGGGGACATTTGATTACGTATGCATTGCGTTTGGTACCCATCAGCCAGGTGGCTGTTTGCACAAAACTATGCGATACAATATCGGGCCTTCGTTTCCACGTTGTTGATTTGATTGAATAATAATAATATTCCACAACTTTTACATAAGTCTGTCTAGACAACTGATAAACATACTTAAATATTTCTAAATACATAGGTTATTATACACCGACAAATTTTAATCGGTTTAATCCCGTGGAGGGTCGATCCGGTACATTAAACACTATCGATTTGTAAAGATAAAATTAAAAAAATAAAGTACCTTTTTTCAAAACTCGTATTAATTTACGCATGTACGAAATTAATTTCTTTAAGAAAACGTCAGCTGAGCGAGTTCAGTGACCTGTAGTTAATAGTCGGCGTTGCGTACAAACTACCTACAGTTTGTAAAGTTTGTTTGTAGAAATTAATTTCGTACATGCGTAAATTAATACGAGTTTTGAAAAAAAGGTACTCTATTTTTTAATTTTATCTTTACAAATCGATAGTGTTTCATGTACCGGATCGACCCTCCATGGGGTTAAAACGATTAAAATTTAGCGGTGTATATAGATGATTTACATCCTACCTGAAAATAGTTCTTATAATGAAGGCACTGAGTTTTTTGTAGGTAGGCAATTTATTTCGGTAGATGTTGTATAAATCACAATTAAATCAATCAATTATTATCATCATTTTGACTTTGATCAGATGGTAAATAAATAAAACATACTGCAAAACGGAGTGACTTGGGGTTGGTAGTGAGCTGTACGATGGTGTCGATGACGGATGTCAAGCTCTGGACGAACTTGCTCACAGCTGCACAAACGCCATATTTATTACCGGATTGGCTGAACTTCACGTATGCGTCTATCACCTGCAGACAGAAAGATAAAAACAACAAAGTACATTATGATGTAAGTGTGTAATGTTAGTGATTACAGTCGGGGCGGTATTTAGACCCGAGCCGTGGCGAGGGTCTTAAGAGATTTTTTTTATTTACCCCTAGGGGAAGACTAAGGTATTTTAATCATAGTCATAGTCATAGTAGTTTATTGGTAAGGGATTCTTACAAGTCATAAACAGATATTTCAAATTAATCACATTTACGTTTTTTGCGTGAAAATAATGTTTTTCGTAGTGACAATGGAGTACGCATATAACATTTTCTAATGATTTTGTAGTATTTAATTTAATACAGCCACTGAATTACACTCGAATAAATCAAGCCAAAAACCGCACGCACCTTAAAATGGCGGCCATAGACCACAAAAGAAAACAATTTTTATTTGAATGTACGATTTATTTAATAACTGTTTTTTTTTATTGAATAAATCGTTTGTACAAGTTAAAATGGTCAAAATTGCATGAAATAAGTAAGTAAGACACTAATTTATACCATGGAACGCAATAACTTAGGTGAAAATTTTTCGTATTCAAAATTTGTTTTGCAAACGAAGAGGTTGAACAAAAAGGTTTTAACTACATTATAGGACGAGTGCGTAATGGTAATCAAAATGTCACAGTTTGGTAACAAGCGCCTTTATATGTATACCTAAGTGCAGTGCAATAAGAGTCACTTTCTGAGCAAGTGTATTGAAAAAATTTTTACCGTCATCGTTTACTCACAGAACAGATGGTCGATGAAGCCGAAAGGTTCTGGAGTGGCAACCAAGTACTGACAGTCGCAGCGTTGGAGGGCCTACCACAAGTTGGACCGATGACATAGTGAGGGTAGCGGGAGAACGATGGATGCGTGCACGGGACCGGTCGTTTGACGCTTGAGGGAGACCATTTGTTTTGCGAGCAAAGTGCCCTGCCAACTGCCATTTAAATTTAGCGTTTCCGCAGCCTATGTCGGATACCTTGATTCTCCTGCGGATATCTTCATTCCTGATGCAACCTCGTTAGGAAACTCTAAATCTCCATTGCTCTTTGGGTGAGTTTTAGCCTTTGATGTTTTTTGCAGTACAGAACCTTAAAAATAGTTAAGACTTGATTAGCCATTACTTACTTCAGCAGCAGCACAAGCGTCTCCAGGAATACCGGTTCCGAGTGGACCGAGCAGACCAATAGTTTGGGCAAGTGCGAGAGCCTGGCTGCTCTTGTCTCCCTGATTGGCCAGATCATTGATGACCTGCCGCGCTGTCAAAGTGTAAGGGGATGTGTCTCCGTCATCGTTGATATATGTGGCTTGGTCCGTCCAATGACTGAAAGTGTTAAAGTTACAAGTTTTAAAGGAATATAAGTCATTTAAGGATTGACCAGACGGTTGCAAACTAACGTTCCTGGAAAGGTCACCTTGGTGTTTGGTTTGTGTTGCGGCTACATGGATGTAATCCACGCGCTAACACGATCAGTGGTTGGGAAAACACGCCTCCCAACAAAGGGCGTTGAAGATCAGAAAAGCTGTCGGGACGTGCGTTTGCAACTATCTGAACACCCCTCTACAGTGCGTTTCACTTAAGGCTTATAGTCCCTTGAACCATCTGGCCAAAATTATGTGGACGCACCTCTCGCACCCGCCTAGGCGGCAGTACGCAAATCTGTGCATTTATTTGCGGCCAACAGCGCCCGGAAAGCGCGCGGCTGACCTTTAAATTCATTTTCTTTGCGAAATATTGATTGATTTACATATGCAATGTTCACTTTGAAGAATATTTAACAACGAATTTTTATGTGTAAAAATGTTTCTAAAGATCCAAGCCGTTTCGAAGGAGTAGGGAAAAGTTGCGAAAAGTTGCGAAAATGTTAAATATTTTTTTTTGACAAAAGTATTAATAGCACGAAAAAATCAAATGTTGATAATGTTGTTCATGAATCTATAATAAACATATATTTTTTCAAACCTATTAACCGGGCCGTTACCGAGGAGTAGGCTTCAGAAAGTCAATGGCACTTTTCGGGCGCTTGGGCCTTAAGAAGTTCCTTCGTCGTAATGTTGGCAATACGGAAAAACAGTGTTGCTATATTTTCAGCAATGAAATTAACTAAAATTAGGGAGATTGACTGATATTTCGTTACTTTTAACAATTGTCTTATAATTTTGATTTTTTCTCTTTTGGAAACTGTAAAAACTAGGTATTTTTGAATAAAATATAGGACGCTGGGCTCCATTACGATTGTACTGCAATTCTTTCAAATACCGAAAACGCCACGCTACATTATCGTACCTCTTCATTAACAACTTTCTTTTAGACCTTCTTTTTTTAGGGTTCCGTAGTCAACTAGGAACCCTTATAGTTTCGCCATGTCTGTCTGTCTGTCCGTCTGTCTGTCTGTCTGTCTGTCTGTCTGTCTGTAAATGTTTTATTAGGGTAGCCCCCCTATATGTAAAGTGGGAAGTGATTTTTTTTTAATTTTAACCCTAACGTGTGATATATTGTTGGATAGGTATTTAAAAATGAATAGGGGTTTACTAAAATCATTTTTTGATAATGTCAATAATTTCGGAAATAATCGCTCCAAAAGTAAAAAACAATGTGTCCGGGGGGGGACACATTGTTTTTTACTTTTGGAGCGATTTTCTAACTTTTGAACCATAAGTTTAGAAAATATGAAAAAAATCTGAAAAGTAGAACTTTATAAGGAGTTTCTAGGAAAATCATTTTGAACTTGATGGAAAGAACAGTTTTTGTACAAAAAATACAAAAAGGTTCTACAAAATAATTTCTGGACTAAGTTTGTAGTATAATCGTATATGCAAGCATTTTTTTAAACTCATAAGTGGGTACACTTATTGTGACGGACGGGAAACTACGGAACCCTACACTGAGCGTGGCCTGACACGCTCTTGGCCGGTTTTTTTTTAATAAAATCCCATTCCCTCATAATTCTCCAAAAAGTGTTGCAACTACTGTTAAAATCGATTTCGTTTCGTATGTCGGGCAACAATTTTGGTAGAGTAGGCAACTCTTTTCTTTTTTCCCCTTCTTTTTTCTGTAGACAGACAGAGGATCCAACATTACGGCAAAGGAACTTCTTAAATGAAACACACAGTAGTCCGAGATTGAGACCCCGATTTGAAGTCTGAGTATTAGTCAAACGTCAGTGAATGGTAGTTAGAGTCTGTCTAAAAAGTCAACCGACTTGGGAATTTTGTATAAAATTTAATTATTTAAAAAATACTTTTTTATAAGGTTCTTTTCTAGTAGTAAACAATGATCAATATCTCTTAATCAACCTTAATTATTGAACCAGCGTTACCTGCATCAGATTTTATTTTACCCTAATAATTACACAAGTCGGTTGACTTATTAGACAGACTCTAGTGGTGTTATATTTCATTCACGTTATGATAAGACATTAAAATAAACCTTTTTTTACAGCCCGTACAACCAATTTTGGCTTCTATTCCGCAGACATAGGGATGGCATTGAAAGTAAAAAAGTGTCTACAATACCAACTATTTACTGCAGCCATCAAAGTAAAAGTCAAAACCGCTTTAACGGACAGTAAAAAAAGGTTTGTTTTAATAATTCAATCTTAACGCGAATATAGTTAGTGTTAGTTTGGTATTTTTCAAAATGTTTTATAGCTCTAAGCATAATAGTATAATCAGCCTTTTAATGTTCCCACTGCTGGGACTCAGGCCTCTCTAGGAGAGGGAATGGATTGTAATCCACCACGCGAGCCCAGAGCGGGTTGGTGAATGTTACATGTCTTCGATTTTTTGGTTCTAGGTCATGTTGTTTTCCGCTCTATGTTTTCCTTCACCGTTTGTGATGGAGACTTCGAGCACTGTTATTAGTCAATTCACGGTCCGCTCCTCTCCACTTCGCCCAGAACCTAGTCAGTAGCTACGCAGTCTTATGCACGAGCTCCCACACTAGTGAGGGGTAAAGTAAAAAAAAAGTGGGTAAGTGCGAATCGGACGCGCGCACTGTGGGGTTTTCATACAAACTCAGCTATGTAAATAGTTCAATTCCCGAATAGTCTCGAAGATTTTTCCGAATCGCAAAATGTTTTTTTTTTGTGACGTAACAGCCTTGCTTTATATCAAACAGGATTCTAAAATTCGGGATACTTCCCGAATCTAAGAGGGTACTTCCTACGAATATTGAATACCTTGACGCCCGTATCTTTTTTTTGTTAACTTTTAATTTTGATATTTTCACAGCTTCAAGGGATTGCAGACCTGAGTATATGGTTTTAATTTTAACTCGATACCTCCACGCGTTCCCCAGATAAAGGGTCTTGACAGACAGACAGATAGACAGACAACAACGTGATCCTACAAGGGTTCCTTTTTTCCTTTTGAGGAATATACGGGACCCTAATTAAAAAAAATATATATAATAATACTCACGCAGAGGTAATCCTGCCATTATGCTTTGGTGTTACCACATCGTTGATAGATATGGCATTTAACAGGACGCTGGGGGCAGCCAAAGTGCTCTGTGAATCAAAACAAAAGGCATTAACAAAAATATTATATAATTTTCACACAACTCCAATAGTCCCAAACTAAGCAGAGCTTGTGTTATAAGTACTAGACAACTGATAAACTTACTTATACACCGCTAAATTTTAATTGTTTTAATCCCGTGGAGGGTCGATTCGGTACGTGAAACACTAACGATTTGTAAGTTAGTTCGCAACGCCGACTACTACTTACAGGTCAATGGACTCGCTCAACTGACGTTTTCTTAAAGAAATTAATTTCGTACATGCGTAAATTAATACGAGTTAAAAAAAAAGGTACTTTATTTTTAATTTTATCTTTATAAATCGATAGTGTTTCATGTACCGAATCGACCCTCCACGGGATTAAAACGATCAAAATTTAATGGTGTATACATATTTATAAATACGTTCATATTATTATAGATAAATTACACCCAGGCACAGAGCAAATGATTGTGCTCATCACACAAACATTTGTCTGTGGGAAGAATCGAACCCACGACCTCCGGCATAGCAGTCACGGCCACGAACTACTAGACCAATTGGTCAGTCATTTAGTGACATTAGTGACATAGACACATTATTAAAAAAACATGTATTTTTATTGTTCTAAGCGACCTCAAAAAAACGCCACCACAAAAAAGCGCTAGAAGCGGCCGCAAAAAACAGCTGAAGCACTTGAAGCCGCTTCAAGCTTTTTTTTGTGGCGGCACCGCCGCACTCGAGCCACAAAAAAGGCCGCCTCAAAAAGAAGCTTGAAGTGGCGTTTTTTTGTGGCCCTTGTGTGGGGACAGCAAGGGAAAATTGGAAAAGTTCGCTGAATATTAAAAGATTAATTTTTCTAAGGGCCTTCTAATAGAAGACTTAGTATGAACTCGGAAGTCTGGGAAGGCCACTGTTAGTCGGGTCAGCTGATATTGCCTTTAATTATTTATTTAAATGAACAATAACATAAGATATTAATAGGGCTCAAACTGTCGGCTGTCAGTGCTTCAGAAGAAAGGAACCTCCTCACAATACACACCGTATCCAGAAGTACCGATCTCTGAATTAAGTCAATGTTAAGATAATTTGTAGTTATGGGCTATAGTCCGTCTAAAAAGACAAACGACTTGGAAATTTTGTATAATATTTTATCATTTAAAAAATACTTATATTCGATATTTTTTATAAGGTTCTTCTATTAGTAAACAATGATCAAGATCTCTTAATCAAGCTCGATTACTGTGCCAGTGTTGATTACATCAGATTTAATTTTATCCAAATAATTATCCAAGTTGTTTGACTTTTTAGACAGACTCTACCTAAGAGTATCCTTCTTAAAGCATTGGCTGACACGGCTTTCATACAATAATCGCCAACCTCGCGGTATTTGATTTTCAGTTAGACAATATGAAAATTAAATATGTTTCATTAAATACGTGGTCTCTGGAAGCACTGAACCGATTGTTTATTTATTCATTAAAGCTTTATCCATAACACTGTACAAAGGCGGACTTAATGCCATAGGCATTATCTGCCAGTCGACCTTAGGGTGGTGCAGAAACATAACATGGCAGGTGCAACTTAACCTTTTGAATGTCTTAAGTTACACAGTTCGACATAAGCAATTGTCTTTCTATTGTGTCTCTAATTACGGCGTTCAAAGAGTTAATAAATACACAAACAGAAGAGAGACAAATACAATAGTAAATACATACTTAGATACATACATATAAATAAGCAATGTTGTAGTGAAAAAACAAATCCAATCAATCAGTGCTATGATGATTCTATCAACTTCTTTCGAATATGTTTTTTTTTTACTGCAACATCAATGCCGAGTATTCAACAGATCCTAGAAACTATATCATTATTCAAATCCAATCGCATAACATCTAAGTAGCTGTCGTATCTCCAATTTCAGGCACATTATTATAATCTAGAGTGATCCATAATTTACAATACCCGATTTCAATATATTATGCTCTGTGGAACTGCCTCAGATGGAACCGTGTTGGCGTCACGCGTTCTATAATACATTTATTCATGGTAAACTGGGGTGACCAAATATTCTGCTGATTTTGAGTACACGCAAAATCGACATGTTATAAAAAACTGTTTTTAGGGTTCCGTAGCCAAATGGCAAAAAACGGAACCCTTATAGATTCGTCATGTCTGTCTGTCTGTCTGTCTGTCCGTTCGTATGTCACAGTCACTTTTTTCCGAAACTGTTGAAACTTTGTAAGTAGATGTATTCTGTGAACCGCATTAAGATTTTCACACAAAAATAGTAAAAAAGGAATAAATTTTGGGGGTCCCCATACTTAGAACTGAAGATCAAAAAATTTTTTTTCATTAAGCCCATACGTATAGGGTATCTATAGATAGGGCTTCAAATATGATATTGAGGTTTCTAAAATCATTTTTTTCTAAACTGAAGAGTTTGCGCGAGAGACACTTCCAAAGTGGTAAAATGTGTGTCCCCCCCCTCTAACTTCTAAAATAAGAGAATGGTAAAACTAAAAAAAATATATGTACATTACCATAAAAACTGCCAACGAAAATTGGTTTGAACGAGATCTAGTAAGTAGTTTTTTTTTAATACGTCAAGTCTAAAAAAATACACTTTACCTTTCAATCGTGGAAATCACAGACACAATAGAAAGACAATAGGTGCGCGAACGCCGGCGTTCGCTTGGGGTTTAATGAATTAAAAAAACATCGATCAAAGTTACAATGAACTACAAGAACTTTTATATTATGCTACGGAACCCTACATGGGCGAGTCCGACTCGCACTTGGCCGGTTTTTCAAGAGCCTATACTCTATTCGCGAAAGCATTAGACAATAGTTAAAAAAGGTTGTTTTAGGTTACACTTTGTAATAAAAGTACATGTATATTGTGCTTTATTACTGTTAAAATTGATGCTGAATTTATTTTAATCAACTTTTATACAACAAACAATCTTCTGAATTAGTGAGGCTTTTAATTAAATAAATTATTTAGTTCTTCCTTATACTACTAGTGTCCATGTTAAAAAGCTAGAGAAGCATGAGAGAAGATCGTTCGGAATTAAATAATTATCTTATTGCATACAATTCATATATTTTATAAGGAGGAAACTTGTTGATATGCTATTAAAAAAATGTAAAATTTTTTGAAATAAAATACGTTTATTAAAAAAAAAAAACTATTTCATTCAGTGGTTAGTACATACCTTACAATAATCAAATTTATTTAATTAAATAATGTTAAAATTTTATATTTAACCATTATTTATTAAAATTATTTGAATTTATCTCGAAAAACAAACGTGCACACCTGCTTCTATGAACCTCTTTTGTCTAATGCAGAAGTAGATAAATGGAGTATAAGTCACTTTGGAAATTATGGCATCCACAATACAATGTTTTTTTTTTATCTCTGCCCCACGCTAGGAATTTACATATACAAGAATCTCGCATACACAAGACACCTAAACCGGAGGTTGGTACCCGTAGATTTTTATTATCTGTGTTTCCGTGATGAAAGCCAAAGGTCTATAGGTCAAGCACTGGTCTGCAATAGCGTAATTCAACTTGTAAGTTAATGTAATAAAAAGTAAAATGATTTTTTTCTTAAAACAATAGCCGTAATATTGTGCTTATTGATGTTTATCAAACGATCGAGGTACTTATTATACCAGTAATTTTCTTGGCTACTGGAGGAGGTCACATTCTTAGGACGAGACAATTACAGGAATAATTTCAATCGAACAGCGCTTACAGATACCAGAGTAGCCACACGTCCGAGCTGGTCGCGCCACCAAATTGGTTGCGCAACCAAACGGACACCAGGTGAGTAACTCTCTATAGAGCTGTATACGTTTTGTTGGTAGCGGCGATTGGTCGCGCCACCATAGTGTGTCAGTGAAATATAGCCCTAAAAGTAACATAACTAACATAGTTACATAGTTTGATGGTTCAATAGACAATGAAGAAATGTCAGCGTATTTGTATGTGTATTCTATACTCATATATCCTGAAATTTCAAATAAAGGGTAGTAGATAAATGTTTTTTTTACCACCTGCTCAATAATGTCGTTTTATACGTCATACAAACCTCACTTAAAGCAAGTCATTCTATCCCTAGGGAGATAATGCAGTATGGCCGATCCCTAGAGAATAATGAGATTTGAATTTGGGACATCAAAAATTGTCAACATTGTGAATTAAAATGTACGTGCTTCGAACTAGTAGACACGAAATTCAATCAAGCCACTAACAAAAAAAAAGGAAAATAGAATAAAACGTGCTCACTGACGGGAGCTTTGTAGACAATTGAAACTATAGAATCTTGGAGTAGTCAATTTTGTTTGTTTGATGAACTTGTGAAAATAATACTTATATTTCTCTAATTTGGTCGACCAAATTGTCTTTTAATTATCTCACAGATGGTGTAAAAAGTAGAGTATGCAACACGGGGATAAAGTTGTCTTTGTCTTGGGCGGCTTGAATTCCTCACTTCACTCAGGTTTCTTGATTAACTCCCTCGCAATGCTCGGGAGTTAATTTTATAAATCCCTCACTATCGTTCGGGATTAAAATCAGCAACCTTCGTTTCGTTCGGAATTCAACATGCCGCCCGCGACTTAAAGACACTGCTTTATCCCCTAGTCACATAAACTACTATTTTTTTAAACGAATCCTAGAGCATGCATAACACATGGTGTCACCTTTTGAATCCGTCTATTCCCAGCTGTATGCGTATTGAGAATTATGCTGAAGGCGTTATAGAGTGCTCTGCACAGTCGATGCGTTGCTGTTAAGGACTTGGCAAGCGGTTTCAAAACCACTTTTTTTTTGAGGTATGAAATCATCAAATGATTTCTACCGCTCTGGAGTGGTCATAGAACAAAAGTTGTGGTTTATGATATTAGTAAGGGAGCATTCAAGTATTACGTAACGCAATTTGGGGGGAAGGGGGGGTCTTGTAAAACGTTACGGTGCGTTACAGGGGCGGGAGGGGGAATATTTAAACAACGCGTTACGTAACATTTTTTTAATTTTAATAAAGAAGCTAGGGAATTAGAATCTTCCAAATCAGCAACCCTTTTCGTTTACGGGGAAACCCTCAATAGTATTGTACGTTAGTTTTATTTTTGTTTCCTAAGTTGGCAAACCGTTTGTTAACATAATTGAGACTTTAATGGTCACTTAAATGTTACGTAACGTTTAGGGCGGGGGAGGGAGGGGTACAGAAAAACGTTACGGTGCGTTACATAGGGGGGAGGAACGAACTTTAACGCTCCCTAATACAGTTCTGCAAGGTTGTTAGTGTTTTAAAAATAATCATGTATAATTTCGTCTCGGTTTTGAACACGTGCAAAGCCGGGGCGCATCACTAGTTTCATAAAAGAAAGTTTAAAGTACTTACTGTAGCGCAGAGTAGTGCTAGTACGACGGGCAGCATTTTGCTGATCTCTCTGCGACCAGTCGGTATAATATACTATACACGAAAATGTCAGTATTCAAGCACTATTTATATATAACGAGACAATGATAGAAAATAAACCACAACTGGGTAAACACTATCGATTTGCAAACAGGTTTACAACTTTAATTTTGACTATCAAATCTTCTTTACCCACTCTTAAGTCTTACAATATAAGGTTGAAGTTCTGCTGGGTATTTGTTTTGCAACTGCATAAATAAGTAGGCATATACATAGGCTTCAATAAAGCTGCTTTTAATTGAATCGTTTGTCTATTTGTTAGTTCTGTTTGAGCATTAACGTGAATTCTCTTTATGTTACAAACAATGTTAAATTAAGATAGCTTTACAATTTGACGTCATGTGTTAGGTACATAAATAGAGCGACGCAAGAAGGTTACCTATATAATAGGCTTGCGGACGGCGGGCAATCGGTAGCTCACCGTCCGGTTAGGCTTAAAGCCTCGAAGGCACGTTGTGTTCCACGCGCGCCTCAAAGAGATATCGGCAAAACGGACAGGGCCCAGAAGAGCTGATGCCTGCAAGGAACGCAAATGTAAGCAAACCGTAGAGGCCCAGCAGGGTCAAAGCCTACTGGGGCCTTGGGTTCGCTTTTGAAAAGAAAACTCAGCCCTTGTATGAAAGGCAACGAAGGAACCAGGAGTGGGCTTTAGTCAGTAAAAGAGGGAGGTGTCATTGGATGATTTCCCACCCAAAACACATACTCTCATTCTTGAGAGACACTCTTGAGAGCACTCTTGAGAGCAGTGGTGGCCGAAAGGTATCGGCTCCGACTAAGCGCATAGTAGAGTAGGTCGCGGGTTCAAACCCAGCCAGGCTCATTACTTTGTGTAATCTATTTCTTCACTATTGCACTCAAAACGGTTTTTTTCCAATTCTCCTTTCGCGGGTATGCTGGAAGAGATTTCGTTAGAAATAAGCATTACCTATGTACCTATTTTTCTGTTTCTGTCTTCTTTTCTTATATAAGTTAAGTGTGTACATGAATTGTTAAATAAATAAATAAAATAAATGAAAATATCGTGAGGAAACCGGCATGTCCTAGAATCAAAAATCGAAGGCATGTGACATCCACCCGCCCTGGGCCCGCGTGGTGGATTACGGCCCATTCCCTCTCCTAGAGAGGAGGCCTGAGTCCCAACAGTGGGAACATTATAAGGCCGCTACTCACTCTCACACCACCGAGAGTAGGATAGAGATATTTAACGATTCTTCACCCAAATAAACTAAGAACGTGGTAAAAATTTAACAAAATGATAGGCCATGTCATTTACCTACAGTAAGTACAACATTGACTAAAATAGTTCGTTTTAAATGGCCGAACGTCAAAACGCAACTAAGTAATGTTAGGGAACGGCATCCTGGTGACGTGAAAGTAGATTGAGTTCAAGACTGGGCTCCTGAACTAGCGGGAATTTTCCCTCAAGCGTGAAATTCGGAACTACTACTTAAAGTCCTCTAAAAGTTAGTTTGTTCTTTGACATATTTTTTTTAAATATATTTTTTGACTGGCTTGTTGGTGTGGTTAGTGGCCCCGACAAACCACCACCACCACTACACAAACCACCACCCAGAGCAAATGTTTGTGTGATGAGCCTGATCATTTGTTCTGTGTCTGGGTGTAAATTATCTATATACACCGTTAAATTTTAATCGTTTTAATCCCGTGGAGGGTCGATCCGGTACATGAAACACTATCGATTTGTAAAGATAAAATTAAAAAATAAATTACCTCTTTTTCAAAACTCGTCAGCTGAGCGAGTTCAATGACCTGTAGTTAATAGTCGGCGTTGCGTACAAAGTACCTACAGGTCATTGAACTCGCTCAGCTGAATTTTTCTTAAAGATACTAATTTCGTACATGCGTGAATTAATACGAGTTTTGAAAAAGAGGTACTTTATTTTTTAATTTTATCTTTACAAATCGATAGTGTTTCAGACACCGGATCGACCCTCCACGGGATTAAAACGATTAAAATTTAGCGGTGCATATGTATGTTTATCAGTTGTCTAGTACCTATAACACAAGCTCTGCTTAGCTTGAGACTAGACGGCATAGAGCAGTGGTGGCCGAGTGGTAATGGCTCCGACTTACGAAACACGGTCGTGGGTTCAAACCCTGCCAGGCGCATTACTTTGTGTAATTTATTTCATTGCCACTGCTCTCAAAACGGTGAAGGAAAACACCTTGAGGAAACCAGTATGTCCTAGAACCAAAAGTTCGAAGACACATAACATTCATCAACCCGCACTGGGCCCGCGTGGTGAATTATGGCTCATTCCTTCTCCTAGAGAGGAGGCCTGAGTCCCAGCAGTGGAAATATTAAAATAGGCTGCTGCTGATGATGAGACGGCATTGTGCAATAGTTGTGGAATATTAAAAAAAAGTTGTTAAATCTACAATCGTTAACGTTATACATCGACTTATATTTTAGTGATAAACAAGCATGTTCATAGAAAATAAGAAACTATTTGTCAAAATACTGAAAAGTTAAAACAACGATTGTTTCAAAGCGTCACCGAGGCCTTAACTGTCCCAGCACACGGGCCACAAAAAAACGCCGCTTTAAGCTTCATTTTGAGGCGGCCTTTTTTGTGGCTCGTGTGTGGCGGTGCCGCCATAAAAAAACGCTTGCAGCGGCTTCAAGCTTCTCCAGACACAAGGTGTCGTGCGCTTCAGCTGTTTATTGCGGCCGCTTCTAGCTTTTGTTTGTGGCCGCTTTTAGCGTTTTTTTGTGGCGGCGTTTTTTTGAGGCCTGTGTGCGGGGACAGTTAAGATGCAAAGGGTAACTGAAGGAACACATGTGGGTTTTAGTCAGTAAAAATCTGACACTCTCTCACTCTTTGAAATCGTAAATTTTGATACAACCGGAGAAAGTTTATCATTGCGACCGAGGTGGAATTTGCCTAACTGCAAGCGAGAGTGTTTTGGAGCCTAGTACTGCAGTGACAAATTTCCACGTGTATCAAATGATGTTTTTCAATAGACTTACGAATAAATGGGGGTTAATCACCATCATCAGCGACCATCCCGATAAACCCAATCAATTGTGGTAGGGGCGAGCGCCTGAACTTTTCCGCACCAGTGCGGAAAAAAGTGAATTGCGTACTTAAAAGCGGTAGGGATTTTCTACCTCAAGAAAAACCCGCTGTAACACACGGAGGAAGAATAACTATATTTTATTGACTTAAACAAACATTTTATAGGTTCAATTCCTGGAACTCACTAGGATTCCTTGTGTTGTGAGAACCAGTCTCTTTCAGGAGGCAGTGAGTAGCTTTATTCATGTAATCCGCTGTTTCAGCGGCCACAACTCACCGCCGTCGTTCACCTCCGCCTCATCATTTGCCATGAAGTAACAAACACGAGTAAACCCAGCGATGGACACTAAAATACTATGTACCGTTTTATGGTCACTTTAAACATGTGACCATTATCTTTACGAGCCTGGAGTGTGTCTCCAAATGACTTTACTGACTGCACATGGATTTTGAACGAGGGTTTTGATTTCTTTGTTAGCTGTTCTATTGCTGACTGTGAAACTTAGATTGATGGAGAAAATGAGGAAGTAAAGTAGCGTTTTTAGGGTTCCGTACCTCAAAAGGAAAAAAACGGAACCCTAAGGCGCTGTGCAAATGTAGACACTTTTAGTTTTCAGTTACCGACACCGAACACTTTTTGATCGTCATGCGTATATGTGACTGAACACAAAAAATGTTTACGTATGCGCAGGGAGCAGGGAGTATTCACAGTAAAAACAACACTGAAGGCAGAAGGTCACCGCCCGCATCCGAATAGCGCGCACGCGGGAAGCGCGCCCGCTGCCAATCCGCGTTCCGCGCTCGTGCTAGCCGCATGTTAGGAAAAACATGTATCAAAATATGTAGGATGCGGGCAGTCCGCATGCGGACGAGAACCGCGTGCGGGCTAAAATACGCGTGACAGGAAAAGGGCCCTTAGTATATGCGAAACCTGAATATAGTTTGTTCAGTATCAGTAACTGAATCGATTTCAATAATTTTTACACCATGTTATATTTTTTCCCAAAAATATTTTAAAAAGGTCACAAGTTGGACACCACCGTCACTAAGAACAAAACAGGTCACGGCAGGTCATAGCAGGCATGAGGCGCCAGCGCGATGATGGGATGTATTTTTTTTATAAGTTTTTTAAAAAAATATTTAAAAATGTAAAAAATAGCTGTCCGCCGGTGTCGGGTGTAGGAAAATAGACAAATAAAGGAAATAATAATTAATTATTAATAATAATTAATAACTTAATAATAATATAATAGCAAAATTAAACATTAAAAAAAAAAACCGATGCATAAAATCTATACATAGTAAAAGGACTGGTTAAGACGAGTGTAATGAGCCCAAACTCGACGTATTTACTAGTAGGCATTCCAAGGTTCCATTAGCCACCTCCCACTTCTAGCATCAGGTCCTCGTCATCATAAACAATATGTAGAACTGGTTAAGACGAATCTAATGAGCCCAAACTCGATGGGTCTACTAGAAGGCATTCCAGGGTTCCATCATGATCAGCCACTTCCCAGTTCTAGTATCAAGTCCTCGACATTAGGTTCTCATCGTCATGAGAAACAAACAGAACATCTAAATAAGCCGAAACTGGATGGTGTTATTAATAGGCATTCCAAGGTTACGTCTCTTTCCTCCGACCTCCATCATCAGACCAGGGCCCCAAGTCTGCTATTTTTATAAAATCGTCATTCCAACACGATCCCATTGTCATTTTGCTAAAAGTTTGTAATCTGCTAATTTTTTTTTTTTTTTTTTTAATTGAGGTAAACTAGTGCTTGACTGCGATCCCACCTGATGGTAAGTAGCGATACAATCTTTGATGGTGAGGCGCACTAGTTTATTAAGAGCCTATTCACTCTAGCCTTGAAGCTCTAGCCTTTAATTCATAATGATCGATCATTGATCGGTCACTGGTCTTGTAATAGAATTGTGGTAGAATGATAATTTCGAGCATATTAAAACCAGTAACTGCACAATAACGTTCTAATGGTAAAACACTGATCAAATAAACTGTCAAAGTTTTAGCAGATTACCGCAAACGTCAAATATTCATTTGTCAATATGTACGAGATTACCATTCTATGTCGCTTCTTTCAATGGAGTGTCAGTGGTTGACCATTGGAAAGTCATAATGACGCCATTATATTAGTAGATTACCAAACTTGTGAAAATCGACAATTATGACATCAATGATAGACCATTCTGACACTATTGTAATAGCAGACTTGAGGCCCTGCTTGATAACGTCGGCATATAGGTGCATGAGTATTTCAAACAGACCTAAGTCCCATATATGTGTTTATTAGTAAAGTATACATCCATTAGTTTTTTAAGATCCCTGCACAGCCAACTAATGAGCTGATGACGAAAAAAAGAAACGAAACCCCTCTTTTCCGATGGGGGTTAAAAATACTAGAATTCGTAATTTAATATTTGTTTTTAAAAAATTACGCTACATTGCAGACCCAAAAACAGTTAGACAAGTGTACTTTGCTTTATGTCAATCAATAGTAACTTACTGTATTACCACATGGGCGGGGCAGGTAAAACGTTGTTATTAACTATCGAGAGAGCCGAGCCCCCCTAGCCAAGTTACAACCGTTTCGCTTGCGTCGAACGCTTCCAGTTGGCCGCGTCGCCGAATCTTTTGTTCTGACCACGTGACTGAGCGTTGAGACGACGTCATTCCTGTACATTTCAAGCTTTCTACTAGAGTTAACTATTGCAGATTAGCAACTTGGCTAGGGGTACAGATGGCAATTTTCAAAGTGGCTACTTTCCGCCCATTCCTTTTTCCCACTGACCTCCTATACAAAGAATGTGAAGTACTAACAGCCCGACAGCTATTTATAATCGGTATTGTATTAAAACAGCACGCAGATCTAACTTATAGCACGGATTTTATTAACAAAAGACGTAAAGATCTAGTCTGTCTTCAAGATCATATCAAACACACTTTTACATCAAAATTTTACCTGTTTCTCGGTCCTCTCCTCTACAATAGATTGAACGCGAAAGCAAACATTTATAGCTTGAATCAAGTTAACTGTAAGAGAATTCTTAAAGAGACTCTACAAAAAATGTCCTACGATGATACAGAGAATTTACTGATTACGCTAAAGTGATTTTTTGTTTTATTTATCAAACAATTTTTGACCTACTTTAAGTACCTTGTTATTTAAGAAACTAGAAAACTAGATTTGCTAATATTATAACAGTTTAAGATAACTTGCCTTCATTACAGATTTTTAACACGTTTGTATTGTATATTCTGTCTAATAAGTCAACCGATTTGGGAATTTTGTTATAATATTTAATCATTTAAAAAATACTTATATTCCGTACTTTTTATAAGGTTCTTCTGTTAGTAAACAATGATCTCTATCTCTTAATCAACCTTGATTATTGAACCCGGGTTAACTACATCAGATTTCATTAAATCCTAATAATTACTCAAGTCGTTTAATTTATTAGACAGACTCTACTATTATAGAATCCTTTTGATTATTTGTTAATTTTAAATTATTTTAGCTCTTCTCGCCTGAAACACAGGATTTCCTAGTTCAGGCATGAAAGACTCAGAATTAAGATTTATATTTAAGACTATTAATTTATCCTGTAAAGAATTTTGAATAAATATTTTATTATTATTACTAGACAGGTGTCTCAGGTTTCCCATATATACTAAAAATAAGATTGTATTTGCCAAACCAATCACATTTTTCTACTTGACATAGACTGGTTCACTTTGAACAACAATAACATGAGAAATATAAGCAAGTACACTTCAGCTTGCTACAAAACAATTTTACATAAGATTTGGATTCGTCAGAGATTTATGAAACAATGGTACCTACACTCGGTAAAGTATTATTGAAGTCTTACAAAGTCAAATACTGAAGGTGTAAGGTCACAGTGATGGCGGAAAAAGTTTGGAGGAGGCGGAATGTTCTAAAGAGTTACCGTGATCTTATATGATCGTTGCCGACTTCTGTTATGCCAGCCATACACGGTCAAACCTGTCGTCCAATCGGTATGACGCTACATGTTTGATCAAACCTGTAGTTCGTCTCTATACACCATTCACGGTTAAACATGTCGTCCAATTGGTATGAATCTACATGTTTGATCAAACAGATTTGAACGTGTGTGGGAGTGGATTGGTATGGCCAACATGTTGTCACTCCCATACTCGGTTAAATCTACACTACTACAGGTTTGACCGTGTATGGTGTATAGAGACGAACTACAGGTTTGATCAAACATGTAGCGTCATACCGATTGGACGACAGGTTTTACCGACCTACGCTGAAAACCAGCGCTGTAGACTCGTGGCATTTTTGCGTGTGGACATAGCATTATGCTGAGCGTCCGGCTGTATTGCTCCGACGTGGCACATAAATTTTTTTTATTGTTTTTTTTATTTTTTCATGTAAAAATTTGTAAAATAAAAATATAAAAGTCTATTATGTTCGTCTTAAGTTAGCGCCTTTTCGGGCAAATAAAATGATTGTTTTTATTTCATTCTTTCTTTTTTTATCTTGGAATGCAAAGGACAACTGAAGGAACACAGGTGGCGGGATATCCCCGGTGGACTTGTAGACGGCGAGCAATGAGTAGCTCATCATCTGCCCGTCCGATAAGGATGGAGTCCAAGTAGTCGACGGCGCGTTTCAAAGAGATTTCAGTGGAACCGTAGGGGCCAAGCAGAGCTGATGCTCGCCAGGGTCACGGGGAATTTCTGATAATCGTGGTCCTAGAACGCCAAGGGCAACACAGGTGTAGTTTTATTCAGTAAAAGAGCAGGAAGAGTTATTTGATGATTTACCTCAAAAAAAAAAAACAATATTGGAGGTCTAGACATCTTTTGTAAAACAGTGATTACCTATGTTGCTCACCACGGAACAGTAAAAACAGTGGAAGTAGCTTGAGAAAATGTTTGTTACAGAACCGGTGTCGCCAAACTCATACATTTACAATTTACTCTTACTGCAAACTTATAAATATGATTGGCTGAAAACAAAAACAGGGCGTAGACGAAATGCAAAAAAAAATTTATACGAAATGCAACTTTAATTTCAAATGACTATAAATCAAATTGACAAAAACAAGAAAGAAATACATCTTTGACTACCAAGTACTGCCACTCGTCGCTAGATGGCATTGTTCAGTATATAATATTCAGTATGAACTGTAACTACGTAAAAATAAGATTGGTATTTGAATGGCGTATCACTGACGCGAATGCGCTCACTGCTACTCAGATAGGGAAGTGACCTTATTCGATCGAAATATGTATCGATTGTATGAAAACGTATTTAAAACATATCATGCAAAAAAAAATTGTATGCGATAGTGTGATAGTATTAAAATTATGAAATTAATATGATTAAAGGCAATTTTTAAACGTAGTAAAAAGGGTATTTATTTGCATAGTACATCAATTATCATCATCTCAGCTGAAATCATCGTCATCGCCCACTGCTAAACATAAGAATATTAAGTATAATTCAAACGCCCTATGTTGTTCCTAACTCTTTAACTAAATTTATTTAAAATACATCACAAATATCATACAACAATTTTTATTTTATTATATTTGTAATGAATGACCTCCTTGGAAATGACATTTCATTAATTTAATTTTTAAGCTGTGAATACGGGGTGACGTATCATTCGGTGACAGATGATGTTTAGATTATTTTGTGCATTTTATTGTTATAAAAACTTGTAGAGAGATAATTAAAGGGATATAATTGAGGAGGCGATATTAGTAAACTTTAAATGTCGTTTCTTTGTTTTCAGGTGAGATAAAAGTGTAATTTTAGTTAAACGATAATTGTTATACTGTAAAAGCATGTTGAATAAAACAAACCTTTGTTTTCAGAGAAACAATTTGTGGTTTATTTCGAAAATCCTCAAAAATATACCTTATAAAACGACATTTTTGTTAACTAAAAGAAGATGGACCGGCTGCAATTTGAGTTTACGATGATAGCTTCAAATGATGGCAAATCAAATGTATTAGCCATAACCTCAATATCTACAGAAGAAGGAAAATGTTATGTTTTACCTGATGAGCTGAAGCCGGTGATTCATCATACATATATTGTCAAAATGAATACTTTCTCAAAAATAAAAAATAGTATAAAGAACAGGCATCAAAGTAGAAAAATATGGATAAAATTGGATGAAGATCTTAAGAAAACATATAGAGATGAGGAAGGTAATATGCAATTTTTAGATCAATATTTAGAAGAAATGAGCACAAAACAACCTATAGACAAAAACGACAATTTGCAACATATCTTGGAAAAATTAATAGAAACTACTATAAAGAAAGAAAACCAACATAACCTAAAACATATTTCAGAGAAATTTATTATTGAAAAATTCACAAGCAAGAACCCTAATGCAATGCAATGGATTGAGAATTTTGAAAAGGAGTGTGAGCGCTTTAATATATCAAAAGATGAAACAAAAATAGATATATTGAGATTATTTTTAGAAAAATCTTGTTTGGATTGGTATAGCTCGATGGCCATAAAACTAACAATAAAGGCTGAATGGAATGAATGGAAAGACAAATTTTTAGAAACTTTTAAAAACCGAGGATGGGACATAGTTACATATGCTCTCGCATTTAGATATAAAGAAGGATTACTAATTGATTACGCTATTAGAAAAGAAAGGCTTATGCTAGACATAAACAAATCGATAGAGTCCAAAACAATGATAGATCTTATTGCAACAGGTTTACCTGGGTTTATCTTAAATAGGTTAAACAGAGATGAACTCAATGACACTACTGATTTGTTCAATGAGATAAGAAAATATGAAGGTATGATGTACAAGAAAAACTCAAGTACAATAAAGAGTCGTACATTCCTTTATAAAAATAAAACTAATGAGAAGAAGCCATGTAACACTTGTGAATCTTTGAACAAAGGAATTAGATATCATCCGGAAGAGTCATGTTGGTTCAAGAAAAATTATTATTTATAATTATCTGTATTAATTTAATAATTATCTGTATTATATTACTTACAAAAACTATTAAACTATAATACATATTTTAAAAAGGCAATGTAATACATATTATACATATCGATTGATTTTATCGATAAAGTCACGCACTAATTGGATAGCGTCAAAAGTATAGGTAGACTTACGAATATTCCAGAAAAGCTAATAACCGAGAAAAGAAAATCAACTTTGTAGTGATGTGACTAAGGACTAGTTTTGTTTGTATATCCTGCGCAATGTTTCACGTAATTTTATTTTTTCATTTTATTAAAATAAATCCGAAAATAATACTTTTCGGTGGTATGATACACCTCCATGAGTTAGTTTTGTAGTCAGACTATGGTTTTTAAAGTACAGTATGGGACAATAAGGCATTTTAATATTATTTTTCGTTAATTATTATGTTGCGCAGTCTAGTTAGAGAATGAGAGCGCTTGAACAGCAAGTGCGCAACGCGATTCTTACTAGCGGCGACAGTGCCACGCCTACTTACTTCTTCCACTGTTTTTACTGTTCCGTGTTGCTCACTAAATATTCCGGGAACATTAGGTCTTCTATCATTATGCTGGAAATAGTTTGAGTATATCCTATAGGTCATGTCTAGGCAAGCGTGCTCCATCATCGACCACATCATCGCTTATCATCAGGTGACTTAGCTGTAGTAGTCAAGAGCAAAACTATGAATAATCTACATTACTAATATAATAAAGAAAGGCGTGCAAAGAGACTAATTGGTGATCCAGATCTGGTTGAGTCCAATCTACAAAGTCTTGAGGATAGGCGAAGGGTAGCCAGCCTTTCTGTGTTTTACAGGATGCACTTTGGAGAGTGTGCGCAGGAATTACATGACTTGATTCCACCATCTTACTTCTACCATCGGACAAGCCAACGAACGGCGAGTATCCACCCTTATGTTGTTGAAACCTCTACGGTCCGGATCAAGCGTTTTGTTTCGTCGTTTATACCACGTACTTTGAGGGACTGGAACAATTTGCGTGTGCTGCGGTCTTCCTGTCTGACTATAATTTAGGTGTCTTTAAGGTAATAGTGAATAGGCTCTTAATAAATTAGTGCACCTCACCAACAACGATTGCATCACTGCTTACCATCAGGTGGGATCGCAGTCAAGCACTAGTTTATATCAATTAAAAAAAAGAGGTAAAGTTTGTTTTTTGTTTGTAGGAGGTAATCTCTGGAAGATTACTTCCAGAGATTTACAAAAAAATTTTGCAAATAGACCATTAGCTCTAGTTGCAAAATTTTTTTCATCAAAAGAAAGCTACATTATACCCGAGTGACATAGGCTACATTTTATATACGCGGGCGAAGCTGCGGGCAAAAGCTAGTAAAATATAAAACTATTCCTATGTCGTTTTTGGCGGATGTGGTGAAATGTCTGGGATTTTGTTTCAAGAATTTTACAGATATGGGTAAGCCCTCTACACCTGCACTATGGAGGATTTAATGAGTGCCATCGATGCTGCAGCAAACGTAACCTACTGGGCCCAAATTTACCATCGATTCGAAATGAAGAAGTCCTCTTCGTGATATAAAGTTGTGATGTCATGCAGCCTCTGTTTCTATGTTAGAAAAAATTGGATAGAAAGTGTAGTGTACGCACTGACACAGGGGGTAAACACATTAGCTGGTTGCGTCACCAGCGGCTAGGTCAGTCCTCGCCAACGGCCCGAACACGACTGACTCGATAACGCCCGTAATTACGAGACAAGTGTACCTACAAACACTACAGATAGTTTTCTCAATTCGGACAGACAGAGTTCAAATCTAGTTAAATCTCTGTCCGTCCAAATTATTATTATCGTTCGCTCAGAAGTGAGAAAGAAGAAAGAGAGTTTGTATGTGTTACCTACTTCCTACTTTGGAGTGAAACTTGACTTTGAATCACAGTGAAAAAAACGGTTCTTTATCGGAGAATTTGGATTAGAGAACTTTTCAAATTGTAATGATAACTTGTTAAGTTTATAAGTTGAGGGCACCAGGCCACGTGGTAGATCACCAATGAGATGGACGGACCAGATCAAGGCCGCAACTAAGTGCTCGGTTTATGAATGTACCCAGAAAGCTGCAGTCCGCGATGAATGGCGCCGCATTACAAGGATGATCACTTATCATGATTCACAGTGATGACCACGACCACTCTGGCAAGAGTGTACCGACTCAGAAGAAGAATGATAAGTAATTCACGTGACCGTATAGCTGGCTTTTACCTCGGAGAGAGGATAAGCATTGCCATACAGCGTGGGAATGCCGCCAGTCTTTTGGGCACATTACCAGTCGACAGCGATGTGGAAGAATTTTTGACGCCATATTTTGGTTTGATTTTAGTTAGTTGTAATTAGCGTAGGGTTTTATAATTTTTATTTTTTTTTTTCACTGTAATTATAGTTTGTTAAGTATTCTTTAAATGTAAATTCAATGTAATTTATTTGTATGATATTTCCATCGTCGGCCACATCATCGCTTACCATCAGGTGAGATAGTGGTTAAACGCAAGCCTATCCATTATAAAAAAAAAATAGTTTTTAATTAATAAATGTAAAAAAAAGAAAAAGAAATTCTAATGTTCCAGATTTTCACAATAAAAAACAGATTATTAAATATTTAACTTCATAGTTCTTCATTCAGAAACCAGCCTTCAGTGGGACCCCAACTTTACCTGGTTCCAGTCGTAGCTTAAGCTGAAGATAATCCTGTCTCCCCGTGGGATCTACTTTGTGATTGCAAACGGAGACTCGACAAACAAAGAAACTAGAGGTTGCACTGAAATTGGTACTTTTGACGGTTAAACAGATGTTTTCATCACATTGTGCTTGGATATTATAGTGGACTACTATCTACTGTTGAAAAGTCTCGCATATTTTAGTCGATATGAATGTACATAGAATACGCTTATTTATTAACTCGCTGACCCGGCGAACTTCGTCCCGCCTAACATTCAGTGAATGTTATAAATCTTTCGATACTGTCAACTGATTGCGATGAAACAAAGCCTAGAAGTAATATATCAATATGTAGTAAGTATATGTTAAATTACACACAATTTTAATGTATAAAATGTATCTACATCGATTTCGTACAGTTTACGTGACGCGCGCACGATTAAAAACTTCTATAGATTTATTTTATGCATGTCTACGTTTTGGAACGTGCCATTTAGCTTCATTTTTTTTGGACTGACCGACATTTGACTATTCAAAAGTTTGAAATAAATGCTTTTGATTTGATTTGATAATAAAACTGATTGAAAATAAAAACAATCTCCCGTTAACTCTTTTGTCATGCTCGCAGGAATCAGGAATGAAAAAGTGTTTTTCCTTATTGCTGAATTAAAAGAGAATTGTGCTGTAGTAATCGACCACATATCTGGCAAGATCCTAAAGAGGTATGCAATCTTTATTACCTCCCCTATTGCCCACATCTGTAAACTAGCTTGTATGATAGGTATCTTCTCTAGAGCTTTTAAATTGGCTCTCATCAAACATACACACAAGGGCACAAGGGAGGGAAGAGAGACTGTTTCGATAATTATCGTCCTATCACCATTTTACCCACCTTGTCCAAGATCTTGGAATGGCTTATTAACAGACGACTAACAAATTACCTAGAATCCAACAACCTCCTTTCTCCTGCACAATTTGGTTTTCGTCGTAATAAGTCAACCGATGACGCGGTGCATGTCTTCTACATAATATCGTTCTTAATTTTGACCAAAGGAATAAATGCATGACGCTATTCCTAGATCTTACAAAGGCCTACGACAGTCTCAATCCCACAATTAATTTTAAAGCTAGAAAGGCTTTATGTGAGAGGTATACCCTTAAATTTGATGAGAGACTACCTTACGGGGAGAAAGCAAAGAATTCGGATTGACGGTAGAATGAGCCAGGAGACTCAGGGCGACTACAGGCGTGTCTCAAGGCAGCATACTTGGCCCCACGTTATTCTTGATATTCATCAATGACCTCTGCCAACTTCAGCTGCAGGCTGGCAAAATTGTTATTTTCGCTGATGACATCGCCCTCTTTTTCAGTGGGTGGAGCTGGGAGGGTGTTTTTCATATTGCTCAAAAGGGTTTTGATCAGGAATACGAATGGCTCCGGTGTAACATTTTGACCTTAAGCATTAGCAAAACTAAATATGTTACGTTTGCCCACAGGTCACATTTACTCCTTCCACCCTATCTCAATATTGCCTGTCATACTTGTGTTCTTGGCACACCTTTGTGCTCCTGTCCCATTCTTCAAAGAGTCAATGATACCAAATATCTTGGGATCATCTTAGACCAATTCCTGACCTTCAGACCGCATATAAAGGCCGTGGTAGCATGCTTACGTAAACTAATTTATATTTTTAAAACGCTTAGAAACGCAGCGAACGCGTGGGTTATTAAGATGGTTTATGATGCCTTATGTCAATCCCTTATCGAGTACTGTATTACATCCTGGGGAGGTGCCGCAAAGACTCACCTACTCGTGGTTGAGAGGGCACAGCGCGCTATTCTCAAAATTGGCGCCGGGCTTCCTTATTTATTCCCTACTGTAGACCTTTTTAAGGAGTGGGAGTGCTCACAGTACGCCAGTCCTTCGTATTGCGTACTGTGATTAAAGAACACTCCTCATTACAATACAATTAAAATCTTCAAAATGATAAGCGACGAAAAGGCAGGGTATGCCAGACGCAAGCTTTAAACTGTGCTCACTCCCATAATTTCTTCTTGTTTCTCGGACCTTTATATAAAAAACAATATGAAGTTCTTAATATGTATCCATTAACAAAATATAAATGTAAAACCACAGTTACTTTTTACTTGAAAACCCTTGAATATCAGGCAACAGAAAAACTGTTGCTGCCTCTCAAATAGTCAATCTGTAACGTAAGTAATCATCCTGTCCGCTGCTCTTACCAATTAATTTTCTTGAACCATAGTCATCCATTATGCTCGACTCCGGATCAACTAGAATGATACGACACCAACATAGATAAGGAACAAGCTAAGTAGTAGTTGATCATAGTAATGGATGCTATAAACCTATATTTGTTGCAATGTTAGTCAAAGCAATTAGTATTGATTGGCACCTAGCCAACTGTGAAGCTTAAATGAAGCAATATAGTGCTCATAGTTGCGTCTAAGACTGCACACATACAAATGACAAGCCACAGAGTTGGTCGATGCTTCACGAAGACGCATATCCAGCTTGAACGTGGTCCAACTGAAGGCATTTATGATTTGATCGCTCCTTTTGATCCATTTAGGGTTGACTGAGCATTTTTTTGCGGTCATCACCATCATCATTTCAGTCGAAAGTCGTCAACTGTTGGGCATAGGCCTCTCCCAAGTGTCGCTAAAACGATTGGACCTAAGCTGTGCGTCTCGCATCCATAGTATTCCCGCGACACTCATCAGGTCATCGGTCCACCTTGTAGGAGGCTTTCCAAAGCTCCGACTTCTGGTACGTGATTGCCACCCTAGAATTTTTCGCCCCATCGCCCATCAGGTCTGTGTGCAATGTGTCCTGCCCATTGCCACTTAAGTATGGCAATTCTTCGAGCTATGTCGGTAATCTTGGTTCTCCTGCGGATATCTTCATTTCTGATGTGATCACGCAAGGAAACTCCGAGCATAGCCCTTTTCATTGCCCTTTGGGTGATTTTAAGTCTTCATACGAGGCCAATGGGCAGCTGTAGCGGAAGAAGTTACTTATTTTGACGATTTCCCAATTATCCCAAAGACGAATCTAATGAACCCAAACTCGACGAGTTTACTAGTAGGCATTTCAAGGTTCCATCAGTCACTTCCCCGGTTTTCGTTATCAGGCTCCCGTCGTCATGAAAAACGAAATATTTTAAGATAAATCTAAATGAGCCGAAACTAGAGGAGTTTATTATAGGCAATCCAAGGTTACATCAAGGGTATGAGTATTTCAAACATTGGGTCACATAATTATACTATATGTGTTGTGTATTCATTAAGTGTTTAAGATCCCTGTCAAAGCCAACAAACGAGCTGATGACCTTGAACACCTGAACAGATCTTCATAAATTGTATCTAAAAACCATGTCGATAACGTCAGCTTTCATCAAAATCGGTCCATTCGCTTAGGTGCCACGATGCCACGGACAGACACACAGACACCTTAAACTTATAACACCCCTCTTTTTCGTCGGGGTTAAAAAGAATATGTTGCAATAATATGTTGAGTAGGTATTTGTAGAAAAGATAAAAAAAAATAATAATATATATATATAAGGATTCATTAATAAAGTGATCGTGTGAAAGAAGAAATGGTCGGAAAGGCCGTTACTATATTATTTTTTGGGGTGAGAAATCATCTGACTCATTTGATTTCTTCCACTCTATGATGGAGCGGAAGGTCTTGTCAGACTTTTACTGACTTAAGCCACACCTGTGTCCTTCAGTTGCCCTTTGTGTTCTAGGACCACGAGTTTCCTTTTCAGAAATTTCCCGAAGCCTTAGCGAGCATCTGCCCTGCTAGGCTCCTACGGTCTTGCCACAATATAGATAGGTACAGAAGACAATCTCATGTATGTACTTCCCTTTTTATACCTACGTTTGGTGGACGCACACTAATGAGCGTTTGAGCCGCAACTGTTCGACGAACGGGCCGAGGCGCTCCAAGTAATCGTCGATTGTTAACACGTTGAGTACGATACCAGGTTTAAACATTTTGTATACGTCTCCTTTACAGTGCGGCTAAGAAAAGTAGAGGCTTTCTTATCATGCGGAAGGCATAACTTCAATTTGATTCGGTGTAGGAAAGAGATATATTTTTACATGAAGCTAAAAATAGATTTTTTTTAAGTTACAGGGTCTATAAGCCTTGTGCCGCCACAATAGAAGTTTTATTACCAGGTGTATAGACCTTGTACCGCAGGTTTAGAAAAATCACTGCCGCAGCGAACGTGTTAAACCACGAGAAAAACAAACAACCTCACCAGCTGATCTGCTAATTCTGGCAATCTAATGTTTAGGTTCTGTTATCTGCACACAGTCCACATTTATTCCATCCAGCCAACTTCTCTCCAGACAGAAGCAGAATACTCCTTTCAGCTTATTCAAGCCGTCTATGAGGGATTGCGGGTCTCTAAACAATTATTCCCCCAACATCAGCACTTTATGGAAAAGGATTAGTAATGGCTGAAAAATAATTCTTTGGAGTGAACAGTGAGAAATCGGAGGGAGCCAGATAAGCCGACGACATCGTCTATAAATAATTTATTAACTGCCGCTTTGGGGATGGGGCTCTGAAAATTGCGATGATCAGAATGTTTTTGTTTTCATATCAACGGGTTGTGTGAAGTGAAAAACGTTGCCTGCAATATTGGGATTTTCTGGTCAAATAACTAAAAATAACATATCAAAAAACAGATACTGTCTTTTTTGCACTTTTGTCAAGTGCAAGAATATTTAGTTAAGTGATTTAATTTCTCACATTTTAGGAAAGCTTACAGACTAAGATGTAGCGTCTCCCGCTGTTCTAAAGGTAAGATGTAGCTTCTTCCGCTGTTCTAGCAAGAGGTAGCGTCTCCCGCTTTTCTAAAGGTAAGATTTAGCGTCTCAAGCTGTTTTAAAGGCAAGAAGCAGCGTCTCCCGCTGTTTTAAAGGCAAGAAGCAGCGTCTCCCGCTGTTCTAAAGGCAAGATGTAGCGTCTCCCGCTGTTCTAAAGGCAAGATGTAGCGTCGCTCGCTGTTCTAAAAACAAGATGTAGCGTCTTCCGCTGTTCTAAAGGTAAGATTTAGCGTCTCCAGCTGTTTTAAAGGCAAGAAGCAGCGTCTCCCGCTGTTCTAAAGACAATATGTAGCGTCTCCCGCTGTTCTTAAGGTAAGATTTAGCGTCTCCCGCTGTTTTAAAGGCAAGAAGCAGCGTCTCCCGCTGTTCTAAAGGCAAGATGTAGCGTTTCCCGCTGTTCTAAAGGTAAGATGTAGCGTCTCCCGCTGTTCTAAAGGCCACACTCGAACAGTTGTTACTGCGCCTCTTTGTTCAAGAATTTTATGTTTCAGCAAACTACGGACGGATTCATTTAAATAATTTTAAATAAAAAATATTTCTCTTTCAACGAAGGACGGGTTTAATTCTCGAAGATATTATATGTATCTAAGTTGTTAGGCTTTGTAAATATCTTGGCGTTGGCATTTAAAACAAATGGACATGATAAATTAGTGTTCATAGATCTTTGACAGTCGTTACAGGTAGACGCCAGTAAGTCTGACCATCAGTCTATTGAAGAAGTATCGTGTTCCCAGTAACTGTTGTGGAGGTCTGATAGGCAGTCGTTCCATGTAAAACACGGGTATTCAGCCGCATCGGTTAGGCGATTATCACACTGCCACGCACCCCGCAGCGTAGTGCGTGAATGCGTGTCTTAACGTTGCTTGTAAGTATCTCCGTTAGTATAGAAAACACGCACAGTCGAACAAACTGAAAATGCATCCACGCGCGTTCATACAGATCACGCACTCACATGCGGAGAAACACGCAATCACGCGCGTGTATGCGGGGCGACACGCAAGGTATGGCACACTGAGTCTCGTAGTATCGTGGGTGATTTTGTATGAAATGAGTGCGTGCCTGCGTGAATTTACAAAACGCACCTACGCGCGTGAGTGCATAAAAAACCCGGACGATGATGCAGATCTGCATTCCCGCAAGTACGTGCGTAGGTGCGTTTTCACGCGCTACGCTGCTTGGTGCGTCGCAGTGTGATAACCGCCTTAGACTGGACGCCGACCCCAAGAATAGAATAGAATATAATAATAAACTTTATTGTACACCAAAAGTAAAATGACACAAACATAAACTTAAATCTATTTATTTATTTATTTATTTATTTATGTACACACAAACATTTAAAATCGAAAAGAACAAATAAGGATAAAAGAGTACAAAGGACCTGCTTATTTCTAACGAAATTTCTATGTGTACAATCAGGCGGTCTTATCGCTTAAAGTTACTTTCCCAGACTTTTCCCCAAGTTAGTGGGAAAAAGTCTGGGGAGATGATAATAAAATGAATGGAATAATAATAAATCTTAATTTTTCCAAAAAATATACAATTGTTAAACTTTTAGGAACATGGCTAAGTGGGCCAGAGCAAAAAGACCCTGACTTATAAACTAGGAATAACCTGTTTGTTAGAAGTCAGTGTGCCTTCGAAATTAGGTACGCAAAAGCCAATACAATAATAATTACCTGGATAGGACACAAAGTTATCATCATCATCATCATCGTCAGCCTTTTTAAATGTTCCCACTGCTGGGACTCAGGCCTCGTCTCTAAGACAGGGAATGGGCCGTTATCCACCACGCGGGCCCAGTGCGGGTTATTGAATGTCACATGTCTTCAATTTTTTGGTTCTAGGACATGCCGGTTTCCTCACGATGCAGCGATGTTGTCCTTCACCGTTTTAAAAGCAGTGGTAATGAAATAAATTACACAAAATAATGTGCCTGGCAGGGTTTGAACCCGCTAGCTCACTATCCGGCCGTCCGGTAACTGTCCGGACCAAGCCCAAATCGTCGACGGCGCGCACTGTTCCCGCGCGCCTCAAGGAGTTGTCAGCAACAGCAGGGAATGACCCGGCTGGGTGGGTCGAAGCCTACTGGGGCCAGGGTTATCCGAAAGGGCGCTCGAGCCCTGGTATGAAGGCTAGAAGGAACGGGGTGGGTCTTTTAGTCAGTAAGAGTCTGACACTGTCTCCCGCTCCGCCCAAGGGCGGGGGATTCAATGCATGATTTTTTCCCACCATAAAAAAAAAAATAAAAAAAAAGGGTTTGAACCCGCGACCTACAAATCGTAAGTCGGAGCCATTACCACTCGGCCACCACTGCGGCCAAATTAAAAAATTGCGATTCTCAATAATCTTCCTATTCTTCATTCCTATTTAAGCTATAATCAGATATTTACCGATAAACGTGTTGTAATTACATGTTCACAAATCGTAGTGTGTTTATATAATGAGTATTTACTCAGTCTGAGCCGAGTGAACAATATAGTGATTAGTGAGACTTGTTTGTGAAAGAATGGGGGGAAACATGACGTTAAACGTTTAAGTAGTCACATGGAAAGTGGGTGGTGGATGCGGAGCTCTCTTTGGAGATTAAAACAAATATGCAAAAATATTGTAATTTATTTTATTGACATTTTTAATTAAATCTTTTTAGGGTTCCGTAGTAAACTAGGAACCCTTATAGTTTCGCCATGTCTATCGGTCCGTCTATCTGTCCGTCCTCGCTTAATCTCTGTGACCGTTAGCACTAGAAAGCTGAAATTTGGTACCAATATGTATATCAATCACGCCGACAAAGTGGTAAAATAAAAATTGGAAAAAAAAAATTATTAGGGTAGCCCCCCTATATGTAAAGTGGGAAGTGATTTTTTTTAAATTTCAATCCTAACGTGTGATGATGATGATGATTTAAAAATGAATAGGGGTTTACTAAAATAATTTTTTGATAATGTCAATAATTTCGGAAATAATCGCTCCAAAAGTAAAAAACAATGTGTCCTTCCCCTCTAACTTTTGAACCATAAGTTTAGAAAATATGAAAAAAATCTGAAAAGTAGAATTTTATAAGAACTTTCTAGGAAAATCATTTTGAACTTGATGGAAAGAACAGTTTTTGTTCAAAAAAAGACAAAAAGGTTGTACCGTGGTAAAAAATCGTTGCTTCTTAAATATATTCGTAATTTTACGAGTGCACAATCGCTGAAATTTTCTACTACTTGTATACTGCTGTTTTAGTTATCACCGTCCTTTGTGGGCCCGTTTTTAGGGTTCCGTATTTATTAGAGTTCCGTACTTAGTATGTCAACGTAACAAATAACCTTTTTTTAAACTCATAAGTAGGAACACTTATTGTGACGGACGGGAAACTACGGAACCCTACACTAAGCGTGGTCCGACACGCTCTTGGCCGGTTTTTTTAAATAATTTATTGGCATTTTAAAGGCTAAATAAATTAAAGCTTTAAAGGCTAAATAAATTATAAACATAACTCATTGTATTTAATCAGCTAAGTGGTCGTTATTTAAACTGTATGAGCTTTTATTATCATTTCAGCTGAACGACGTCCACTATTTGGAATTGAGCGAGTCCAATGACCTGTAGGTAGTTTGTACGCAACGCCAACTACTACCCACAGGTCATTGGACTCGCTCAGCTGACGTTTTCTTAAAGAAATTAATTTCGTACATGCGCAAATTAATACGAGTTTTGAAAAAAAGGAAACTTTATTTTTTAATTTCATCTTTATAAATTGATAGTGTTTCATGTACGGGATCGAACCTCCACGGGATTAAAACGATCAAAATATAACGGGGTATAAGTTTCGCATCCAACGGATTCCTGAAGAATTTATTATATATTATATCTATATTTGTATACGCATAAGTCCAAATATTATGATAATAATAAAGCCTTTATTTAACAATCTTACAAAACATATTTCTTATCCACTAAACAAAATTTCTAATATTGACACCAGTTTTGCGAAGGTTGTCTTGCTACTCAGCATAGGCCTCCCCTAAAGCTTGCCATAGAGTACGTTCTTGTGTCTTTCTTCTCCATGTCGTTCCTGCTATTCTTTTTATGTCATCTTCCCACCTCCGACGCTGTCTGCCTCTTTTTCTTTTGTGTTGTCTTGGACACCATTCGGTTACGTCTTTTGTCCATTTGTTCTTTTTGTTCCTCATCATGTGGCCTGTCCACCTCCACTTTAGTTTTTTGATACAATATGTCACATCTGTGACTCTGGTTTGCTTCCGGATTGTTTCAAGTTTTAGTCGGTCTCTTAGTTTAACATTGAGCATACTTCTTTCCATTCCATGTTGGCAGGTCTCTAATGTGCGTATGTTTTGTTGCGTTAAACTCCATGTTTGACATCCGTACGTCATAACAGGTAGAATACATGAATTGAATACTTTTTGTTTGTATTTAAGTGGTATCTTTATTATGATAGGAAATCTGAAAAAAAAAATGTTGCCACGTACATTTTGACCATGAATGTGGAAAGAAGTAAATAATTAGATATACTAAAAAAAAACCGGCCAAGTGCGAGTCGGACTCGCCCATGGAGGGTTCCGTAGCAGCAAGTAACATAATATAAAAGTTCTTGTAGTTCGTTGTAACTGTGATCGAAGTTTAAATAATAGTGTATTTTTTTAGATTTATGACGTATTAAAAAAAAAACTACTCACTAAATCTCGTTCAAACCAATTTTCGTTGGTAGTTTGCATGGTAATGTACATCATATATTTTTTTAGGTTTTATCATTCTCTTATTTTAGAAGTTACAGGGGGGGGACACACATTTTACCACTTTGAAAGGGTCTCTCGCGTAAACTATTCAATTTAGAAAAAAAAATGATTTTAGAAACCTCAATATCATTTTTGAAGACCTATCCATAGATACCCCACACGTATGGGTTTAACGAAAAAAAAATTTTTGGGTTTCAGTTCTAAACATGGGGACCCCCAAAATTTATTGCTTTTTATCTATTTTTGAGCGAAAATCTTAATGCGGTTCACAGAATACATCTACTTACCAAGTTTCAACAGTATAGCTCTTATAGTTTCGGAAAAAAGTGGCTGTGACATACGGACGGACAGACAGACAGACAGACAGACAGACAGACAGACAGACAGACAGACAGACAGACAGACCGACAGACAGACATGACGAATGTATAAGGGTTCCGTTTTTTGCCATTTGGCTACGGAACCCTAAAAAGGATTTTATGAATGAAAATACGGCTTGAAACGCGGAGACTATTAAGATGATGACATTTAGGCCTGTAGCAAATTCTACCAAGGGCTGTGCCAAGGAACCTGTTAAATTTTAGCAAATTGATAATGAATTATGACTTTTTTTTGAGCTGGGAATTTATCATCATTATCATCATCGTATCAGCCGAAAGACGTCCGTTGCTGGACATAGGCCTCCCCCAAGCGACGCCACAACGACCGGTCCTGTCCGTTACGCAATTTATATTATCATATAACTCTTTCCGCTCTGGGTGGAGCTAGATATTTCTTCTTCCTGCCCTTGTCCCGTTTTATTTGAGGCAACACGTTTTTTTCTTCCATTCTGTCCTGTCACTCGTCACGCTATCAATAACTCCCTTTTCTTTCATATCACTTCTCACACAATCCATCCATCTTTTCTTTGGTAGAGCTAGATATTTACAGATTCAAAATCACTCAAGAGACACGGGAGGGTTAGCCACTCTTTCGATCAATCCCTCAGTTATTGCAAGCATCGGTTCTACTGGGCCCTCGATCAGAACAACTATCTGTAAGCCATATAAATACTTGATTTGCACTGGAATCACACAGCGCACCAGCTAATTGACAACCAACTATTGATTAAGCCAACCATAGCAAAGCATAGCATATCGTCGGCCTTATGATGTTCCCATTGTTGGGATTCAGGCCTCTTCTCTAGGTGAGGGCATAGGCCGTAATCCACCACGCGGGCCCAGTGGGATGTGATATGTCTTCGAAATTTTGGTTCTAGGATAATCCGGTTTCTTCACGATGTTTTCCTGCACTGTTTTGAGAGCAGAAAAAATAATTACATAAAGTAATTTATTTATTTACAATTTACTTATACAACATTACAGTCTAAACTAATGCGTTGTATAGAAACAAGAAATAAAAGAAGAAAGTAAAAAAAAAGAAGAAAATATATACATTACCACTAATATAAAATAAAATATCCCCCAAAACCAAACAAGACAACGTTTACTTATTTACGTAATGCGCCTGGCTGGGTTTGAACTGGTTTTGTTGCTTGGGCCAGACCCGAACAATTATTCGCCAACCAATTTCTCGACCACTGAGCCAACCGTGTCGTCAAAATCAAACATCCTAAAAATAAAAGACTACTTAAACAGTAATCTACACAAGTTAAGTAAATAATTGGTTTCCCAGTCCAATGACAGAATTTTCGGGACTTATGTATGTATCAAATTACGCAACGTCTTCAAAGTTTAGTGGCAATTAGGTGTTTTCAAGAGTTAGGCAAGTGGCGAGTCCTCAGAGAGCTAACTTAGTTGACAGTGCGCCTAACTAGACGTCTAGGAAACCTAAATTATACCGCTTGAAACTATCTGGGGAACTTTGAGAACGACTAATTTGGTATGATAGATTTGGAGCCGTATGAGCTTTTAACAATGTATGTAGAGACGATGATCTGATATGACATAAAATTGTCATATCAGATCAACATAAATTGTAAGTATTCTGAATTAAATATTTGCACACCACATGTAATGGTAGATTGTAAAGGGGCCTTATAAATGTTAACATCACACTACTTAGTATACCTACATTCCGTAGGTGTGGGCTTGCGGACGGCGAGCAATTAATAGCTCTACGTTCAACCGTCCAGACTGAGCCTAAGTCGTCGACGGCGTGTGGTGATACATGCGCATCTCAAGGAGTTGTCAGCAACTTTATTGTAGGGGCCCAAGCAATGTTAAAGCCTACTGGAGCCAAGGGTGTTGCGAAAGAGATCCCCGAAGCCCTGGAACAATGGCAAAGAAGGAACAAGTGTGGGTTTTTAGTCAGTAAAAGTCTGAAATGCTTTCCCACCCCGCCCAAGGGCGGGAGATGTCATTTAAATGATTTTCCCTCCTAAAAAAAAAAACGAACAGCCGGACGGGGGCGGGAAATTGGGATCGGGGTCCCGAAGGCTGGGGCGTGAGGACGTCCGTTCCATCAGAGGGTTCGACTGGATCCTTCGCTAGCATTACTGCTTCGTAGAAAGAAGCGACCGCCTACCGTTGCTCCTCGCTCTGGACCATGGCTTGTACCAGGGCCGGAGATGCCGTTACCGCCGATCACGCCCACGAGGACACAGCGACAATGGCGGCGCGGCCGGGGGTGCTCTGGTTTTGGAATGCTTCCTCATATTGGTGGCCATGCAGGAGCTCTGTTAACAAATAATTATTATTATATTAGAATTAGAACGCAGCGTCGGAAGGCCTCCTACAAGATGGACTGATGACCTGGTGAAGGTTGTAGGAATCCGATGGATGCGGGACGCACAGGATCGATCATTGTGGCGACACTTGGGGAGGCCTATGTCCAACAGTGGACGTCTATCGGCTGAAATGATGATGATGATGATGATATTAGAATTTCCATCCATCTGACGCTCGAAGCATGGAAAATATAGAAAGTTGAGGAATCAGACTGTACTTTTAGGATTTTTTTTTAGGTGGGAAATCATACAATGCTTCCGCCCTTGGGCGGAGCGGGAGGGCTTATCAGACTTTTATAGATACCGGCACGAATCTTGAGCCCTCGGCGAAAGAGTGAGGATCAATTAGAGCATCGTACACATCGTCGAGCCAATCACTGTAACTACAAAGATGTACTCCCAGCTCCCGCGTCTCACTTCATACCACTAAAGAGACCCAATACTTCACTTCTCATTCAAGTCTGCACGACTTCAAGTTCTAGTTAGCGCTCAAGATCCGTGCCGGTATCTGTACTGACTAAAACCTACTCCTACGAGATGTTCCTTCTTAACACAAACAAATGAAAGCGCACTAAATAACACTAGTTTTCATATTTAAATTAATCTTTCCATATTGCTGTTTACGTATATTTATTAAAGTTTTCTTTTTGAGGTGAGAATCAGCTGATGACATCTCCAGCTCTAGGGTGGAGCAAGAGGGTGTGTCAGATTTTTACTGACTAGAACCCACTGGTGTCTTTCAATTAAGTACCCTTTGCTTCAGTACCACGGGTTTTCTTTCGAAAATTTCTGTGGCTCTAGCGGGCACCGACCCTGCTGGGCCTCTTATGGTTTTGCTAATATCTCTGTGGCGCATGTGGAACACTACGTGCCGTTAACGACTCTGGCTCATTACTTACGGGACCGTGAGCTACCCATTGCTCGTCGTCCACAAGCCTGCGCTTATGTATTAAGGTCCTTTTGTAAGACAGGCTAAGGCAGGGGATTCGAACCCCCCCTAATATACACTCTATTTACTTACTTTAATTCAATTCTGCAAAAGAGATACAGAAAGAAGGCCAGCTGACCTTGTTACATAGTTATGTATACAACATTAGTTATGACATACGAAACCCGAAACTCTAGTATTTTCATATAAAGAATCTATGTACAAAATATCATAACTGTATCATGAAAAATCACCAAGTTATTAAGCTTGCTAAGTCAGCAAAAATACATAGTCACCGGGTCATTCAGGCGACTGACGGAATCTTTTGCACTTACACCCAGCTGTTTGCTGGCGCCTAATGCCCGCTATGACCTGTGTTGTACTTGCTGTCGGTGGTTTCCAACTTGTGACCTTTTTAAATATTTTTGGAAAAAAATATAACATGGTGTAAAAACTATTTGAATCCATTCAGTTTTTGATTCTGAACAATCTATATTCAAGTTTCGCATAAAGTAAAAATGATGGTGCATATGACATTATATAATAATTAAGAGCTATGCAACTGGTTTCACGTCTGCACTTGCCTAACCGTAGACAAGGTTTATTGGTAAGCAAATCTGATTGTTAAATCTTACGATATAACAATCAATATGTGGAAGCCTAGCAAAAGCCTACTACAGTAATAGAGAAGTTGCTGACGGTTCGGACACAATCTATTCGGACAGTGTCCGAATCGACATATTTAATTTTCAATATTTTTTCTTTGACGATACCGAATTGTACTACTAAAATTATTGAAGATTAGGTACAGTCAGATAATATTTTAAAACATAATATAAACAAATGTATTACTCGAACTTGCCTCCTTAAATCCTATCACACTAATAATATTATGATGAGGTAAAATTGTTTTTTTTTTGTTTGTAGGCGGTAATCTCTGAAATTACTGGTCCGATTGCGAAATTTTTGTTATCAATAAAAAGCTGCTTTATTTCTGAGTAACAAAGTCTATATTTTATGTCTGCGGGCGAAGCCGTGGTCAATACCTATATTATATTTAAAAACTTTATATCTGACTGTATTAAACAGTGTGCGTTCGAATCGTCAGTGAAAAAAAATATTGAAATAAAAATGTGCCAATTCGGACACTGTGTCCGAATTTAGGGCGTTATCACACTAGCGATTTGCGAGCGGCTGCGGGGCGGGGCGGGCGCGCAGCGAAGTCGTTGCGAACACGCCGCGGCTGCAAAGCGAAGACGTCGCGGATACGTGGAAATTCACAAAGTTTTCAACGCGTGTTTGTAGAAGTTACCGACGTATAAAACACTCAGTTACAAAATTGATTCCGACGAGGAGACACTGCTTTTGGCTTTGTTACTTCGAAGATGCCGGAGACCCGCATCTTGTTACCGGATCTCGTTGCGTGTCCGCAACAAATTCGCTGCGCATGCGTGGCGTGTTCGTTGCGCGCCTGTAACGTATTCGTTGCGCGCCCGCTCCGCTTTGAGAACGCTCGCAATCCGCTTGTATGATAAAGCCCTTAATGTGTCCGGATCGTCAACAACTCTAATAGAGAGGGTGAACTCCCTTTTAATTGGACAACGCAATTGTTCGTTTATCTACTTACGAACACTTAAGAGAAAATTAATTTGTGTACTACAAAAGCCTTTGGAACCAATAACAGATTATTAGTGACTTTCATCAAAAGGATTTAGAACTTTATGACTATAGTATAAGGACTAGTTTTGTATGATTGGAAAAGAAACTATCATGAAATGTTAGTGATGTAAGTATAATTGTTAATAATATAATGAATGTTGAGCTGATTGTGATTCAAGTGTTCCCATATAAAAAGAAAACTAAATTTTTGCGCGCGTGTCAGTAGTGTATTCGATATTCATCGTTATGGATTGGCTGACGTTCAAATTTTGTGTTTTAATTTCGGTAAGGATCTGTTTTTTACTCCTTACTTAGACCTCCACTGAAAATAACTTAAACACAAAAAGTTGATTTCCTTATACCGTTTGATGAACATGACAGAATAATGATTCTATGCACGAGGGATGATCCTGGAAAAATTACTGGAACTTTCAGGAAAATACGATCAATTTTTTATGAGGTGGAAAATATTTTTTCCCGCCCGAGCCCTAGCGGGCATCGGCCTTGCTAGGCTCCTACGGTTTTGCTGAGAAACGCTACGTGCCGTCGACGACTCGGGCATCTTATCGGACAGCCGGACAGCGAGCTACCCATTGCTCGTCATCCGTAAAATAGGCCTTATTGGCCGTCGTGCTAGATGGGTTGACAACAATTATTGTCGAAGATAGAACCAAAATGAAGTTAGTATAGAAACGGGAGGATAGGAAAGTATTACTTTTGCGGACACCGGTGTCTGGTAAACTGCATGCCAAGTCTATTGCTACTCCCGACGCCCGAGTGTCTCCAGTAGGAGGTATAGGCTCCTACAATCTAGTATTTTTAAAGAAAATCTCGGAGCACAATAGTTGCATATTTTATAGGACTATTTACTGCATTCCTGTTACAACATCCATCCAAACTAATTTAAATAATACAAATAATTGCCTTTCAAATTCAAATTCTATTCTAAATCTACACACACAATTAGGTATATTTCTCATGAAATCTCTTTAAATATAACAGTACTTAGTCAGTATCTTGCCATTTTGATAAAAGTGTTCATAGAAAGGATTTTAAGAACGAGGACAGAGTCAAAAATGTGGGTGTGGGTGAACAAGATGAGGAACAGCGAAAACGTAAAACAAATTGCAACAAGAAAAGGAGGATAGTGATCTGATGACTCTCTGCGAAACATGGTCTTAGGGCAAACACTGCGTTACGCGGCAGCCCGCGCGGGCGTCCGCTCGTACACCCGTCGCGTGACGTAGCGCGTGTATACGTGTGCGACGGTCCCCTTTGCGGAAACTGGATTAATCCCTGCGCGGTGTCGCTAATTCAACTTTAACGGTGTGCATGAAGTCGTGTCAATAAAGAACTTTATTTTTTAGCAAAACGGGCGCGGGCGCATCTACCTGCGACAGGTGCCCGCGCTAGAACCCGGGCGGAGCACTTTTGTACGGGATGGCGCGGGATGATGGAGCAGAGCATCGACCACATTGCGCCGCCATCCCGTTCAGTCTTGAGCTTCGCGTTTCATTTCGCTCCAGATCTTCCAAATCTTCTTCGCCTCTGCGATGACCTTTCGCCGCCAGGTTTACTTAGGGCGACCACGTTTACGCTTTTCTTGAGGATTCCAGTTTTGGGCTTGCCTTGGTATATGTTCAGGATCCCTTCGGAGCGTGTGGCTTATCCAGTTTCATTTGCGGCGTTTGATTTGTTGGTCGATCGAGGTTTCACCGCAGCGACCCTACAAATCTACATTGGAGATTTTCTCGGGTCAATAAATATCGAGAATGCGGCGAAAACAGCTGTTGACAACGACCTGGAGTTTATGTGAGTTGTCTTTTGTGACCTTCCACGTCTCAAGCCCATACAGCAATACGGTTTTGACGTTGGACCGGATCTTTAGCTTCACTCTTCTGGTCAGTTTCCGCGATTGCTACACGGGACAGCTGTGCGAATGTTGTTCTTGAGGATTGCCAAGATTCTCGAAGCGATGTCCTCTTCGGACTGAAGAGGACATCGCATCTCATTTCCTGGGTCTTCCGGGTGTTGACTTTTAGTTCCGTCTCCTTTGCCTCTCGTCGTAGGTCGTCCAGCTTGTCTTGCATGTTGGCGCGTGTGTGGCTCAGCAGACATATATCAGCGGCGTAATCCAAGTCTGTCAAGACATTGGATAGTCCCCACTCTATGCCGTGGTGCTTGTTGTTTAACACATTGCTCATGATGCCATCCAGAACAACAAGGCCTTAAGGATGTGGCAAAGGCCTTAAGCATACGCCTATGGAATTGTTACCGCGGCCCTGGGGCCTTACCATGACGTGTTAAAATGTCAATCGTCCGAGCGAGAAAGAGGGATAATGCTGTACATCCGATATAACTCCATCACTTTGACAGTTCAGTTTAGATCGTCAAATGGATCCCGTTAGGAGCTCATGGTACGGCTTCTGAAATGCAAAGAGATCGTAACTGAAGAAACACGGGTGGGTAGTGTGTTACAATTTGACTTTTCTCGCTCCACCCTCAGCAGGAGAAGTTATTTGATGATTTCCTACCCAAAAAAAAGCACACCTTTGCTCTACAGTGAGTCAGCTCAGACTAAATTTTAAAATAATATTATACAGTGTTCATGGTATTCCTCGATTATCTTCTTCTCCGAAGACAGTAAAGGAATGTGCTATTGCTTTAAGAAATAGCACACAGTGTTTGATGGAATGAAATCTAATTACTCATGTATAATTTGCGTAAGTAATTGCTTTGTAATTGGCACTTATGTAAGTGTGTATGTATGTGCGGACATTAATGTGTAAACATGGTCAAGTTATCGGTTTGTTAAATTGCCTACCCATGCGATATGAACGTGCGTTTCTTCCATCACGGTTTCAGAAGGACTACAGTTGAAAGAAAGATCAGTCAGTGACTGATCTATACTTATATACCACATTGGTTTTAGTAAAGCGAAACCCGAAATATGTACTAGCATTTTTATGTAAAGAATCTATGTACAAAATCTCATGACTGTATCATGAAAAATCAAAGTTCTCTGCTTGTTATGTCAGCAAAAATACTAAGTCACCGGGCCATCCAGACGACTGAGGGGTTGTTTTGCACTTGCACGACAGCTGTTTGCTGGCGCCTAATTTATTTATTTATTTATTTATTTATTACAGCCTGGAGGACTTACAGCTTAACAAACTAAAAATAGAAATAAATATAAACGACAGAAAGCCAATTACAAGTCCTCACGTATAGTGTCAGACTTAAAATTTAAAAGTGAGCATATCAACCTTTACACTATGATTAAAGCTTATTAAAATTTTACAGCTTAATGTCCGCTAGAGCAGTGGTGGCCGAGTAGTAATGGCTCCGACTTACGAGTTGTAGGTCGCGAGTTCAAACCCTGCCAGGCGCATTACTTTGTATAATTTATTTCATCACCACTGCTCTCAAAACGGTAGAGGAAAACATTGTGAGGAAACCGGCATGACCTTTTTTTTACGGTGGGGAAAATCATCCAATGACAAACCCCGCTCTCGGGCAGAGCGGGAGATAGTGTCAGACTCTTACTGACTAAAAAACCCACACCGTTCCTTCCAGCCTTCATACCGGGGCACGAGCTTCCTTTCGGATAACCCTGGCCCTGTAGGCTTCGACCCGGCTGGGTCCCTGCTGTTGCTGACAACTCATTGAGGCGCGCGGGAACAGTGCGCGCCATCGACGACTTGGGCTTGGTCCGGACAGTTACTGGACGGCCGGTCAGCGAGCTACCCATTGCTCACTGTCCGCAAGCCCGCGCCTACGGTGGCCGGAAATCGGGATCAGAATCCCGGCGGCGGCGGCGGCGGCGAGAACGCCGTTGCCTGATACGGTCGGCCTCCTCCTTGGCGAGCATTACTGCTTCGCAGAAGTCGGCGACCGCCTGCCACTCCTACTCGCTCCGGACCATGGCCTCAACCAAGGCCCGGCGCGAGAAGTCTCCGCCGCCGATCCTCGTGGGGGCGCCCACGAGGACACGGTGATGCACCACCCAAGCAGGGCACACCTCGACTGTGTGCTCCACCGTGTCCTCCGGGCGTTCTGCACAGTGGCGACACCCGGGCGTCTCTTCCGCCTGAATCCGGAACAGGTAGCTCCCAAACGTGCCATGTCCGGTGAGGACCTGCGTCATGCGGAAGTTAAGGACGCCGTGAGGTCTTTCCAGCCACGCCTCAAAGATGGCTAAGTCCCATCTTTGAGGCGTGGCTGGAAAGACCGCCATGATTGTTGCGATAGTCGCTGACGCCATTTCACCATGAGATCCCGCCGGAGCTCTGTCCGCCATGCCGTAACCTGTAGCGGCAGCGGACTTTCACCCCGGCGTTGCATCTCCACGCGCATATCGTACATGTGTGCAAGGACTGTTGCCTCCAGATCGTCGCCGTCGCCGCTTCGCGGGAGACCGTGCGGTATCCCCGCACCATCCTTATTGCCATGACCCTCTGGCAGGCGTTCAGCATGGCCGCCGGTCGCGTTTTCAGCGACGGCGCCCACTTCGGCGCCCCGCAGAGGGCCATGGACCGAACGATCCCCGCGTAGAGCCTCCGGCAGGAGGCATCTGGACCCCCAAGGTTGGGCAGGAGCCGCTTGAGCGCAGCCCCAGCCCGGTTGAGTTTGGGAGCCTGACGTCGGAAACCGGCATGACCTAGAACCAAAAATTCGAAGACATGTGACATTTACCAACCCGCACTGGGCCCGCGTGGTGGATTATGGCCCATTCCCTCTCCTAGAGAGGAGGCCTGAGTCCCAGCAGTGGGAACATTAAAAAGGCTGATGATGATGATGATGAATGCCCGTTATGACCTCCCGTGACATGTGTTGTGCTTAGACACGATAAGGTATGAAGGCAAATCTTTTTTTCCTCTCGAGCGCCGATTGTACATACGTCTGTACAACTTGAATTACTTTGAAAAACGTTTAATTGTCGTTCTGTACACGAGTGTGCGAAATTTATTTAGCCGAAAATTTTCATTTACGTAAAAACGCATAGTTATGTAATAATAATAACCCCTTCCCGCGAGGGGGTGGTAAATCATCTAATGACTTCTCCCACTTTAGGGCAGAGCGGGAGGACGAATCAGACTTTAACTGACTAAAAGTGAAGCTAGTCCTAACTAATATTATAAATGTGAAAGTGTGGATGTTTGGATGTTTGTTACTTAATCACGCAAAAACGGCTGAACGGATTTGGATGAAATTTGGCATGCCTTTGACATGGAAAAGAACATAGGCTACCTTTTATCCCGATTCCTTAAGTAGTTCCTGAGGGAAAATTGAAAACTGTATACAAGCTCGCAGACGAAATCGCGGGTGGAAGCTAGTTTGTTTATAATTATGTAAGATTATTTGTGCATTTTGTCTATGATCGATAGTTGCCCTGGGGTAAGTTTGCTATTTTTATAAATTCGTCATTCCAACACGACCCCATTGTCATTTTGCTAAACGTTTGTAATCTGCTAGTTCATAATGATCGATCATTGATCAGTCAATGGTCTTGTAATAGAATTGTGGTAGAATGACAACACCGAGCTTATTAAAAGCACTAATTGCGCGATGGTACGTCACTGATCAAAGGAACTGTCACAATTTTTGCAGAATACTGCATACGTCAGATATTCATTTGTCATTATGTACGAGATTACATTCTATGCCATTTCTTATTAGAGTTAGTTTTAGTCAGCAAAACTCTGACACACCCACTCGTTCCGCCCAAGGGCGGGAGATGTCGTTAGATGAATTTCCACCTAAAAAAAAGCAAGTTAGATTATTATTATATAAACAACTGAATTCGTTCGGTAATTTTTTTTTTCAACTAATTTTAATTGTTGTTTGTTTCAGGTTTGTGTATCAAAATCGCAGTCGCAAGTCCTGAATTCTACAAATAGTTTGAGTCGTAGTAGAAGTAAGTTCTTATTTACATATAGTGCGTTGGGGTAAGATCGGCATTGGGGTAAGAACGTATAAATATAAATTATACCACTTATTTAGCTTTATTTTTAATGCTAGTCATATTGCGCGCCGCGTCATTATGTTCTATCTTGCCCAGCAATGGGGCTGGCATTAAAAATAAAGCTAAATAACTGGTATATTGATTTATACGTTCTTACCCCAATGCCGATCTTCCCCCAACCCACCTTAATATACACTTGAGAGCAAAAAAATCGCACATGGCTTGTAATTTCGTTTAATACTGTTTTTTTCTTAAATCTAAAGATATTGAGTACAAATTATTGAGCAAAATTGAAGCATTTAAAGTTAGCTTTATAAAAACACAAAATTAAGATCATTGACTTTCACGTAACTCACAAAAACCAGCGGTATACCCAATTCCCCAAATTCACCCATTTGCATTTCACTACTTACACCTTTACCTGCAGCTACGAAAAGGGTGCTGTTTTGAAGTTTTAATCAGTTTCCGTTAACGTGATAACGTCTCTATTAGAAACAGACGGATTTACTGGAAAAATATGGATACCACGCCCGCAGAAGCCGTTCAAGTTATTGCCTTGCCCAAAGCAGGCCATAATCAAAATGAAGTCGCTCGACAGCTAAATTTTAGTTGCTTTCCTGTTTGTCTGGTATACCAAAGGTTTTATGAGACCCGTGGGTATATTTGGCGACCAAGATATGGCCAGTGGCGCATAGGATCAGGGCGTGATTATCGCTTTTCTGAAACAAGTACTTTGAAAAATCGGCTACTGAACACGATTGAATTGACACAAAAGTTTCAAGAAGTTTGCAATGTCAGTATAAGTCAGTGGACGATTAGGTAAAGACTGGATGATGAAAGCAGGCCTGACTGCACATCACTCAGCAAATGGTACCAAATTGACCACAGCTCACCGACAAGCCCGGCAATAATTTGCCACGAAACACTTAAATTGGATGCATGCCTAATGGCAAGCTGTTGTGTTTTTTGATAAGTGCAGAATGACTTAGATGACCATGATGGATGCTGTAGGGTCTACAGAAGGTCATCAGGGCAATTTTAACAATGCTGCATAAGCGAAGAAGTGGGTTTTGGAGGCGAATTGAGGTGGCATAATGTTGGACACTAAAACTGACATTTTATTCATCACTGGGCCATTACTGGCCTGATATCGAGAGGATTGACGGCTTTATGATAGATCAAAAAAGTGCTCGAAGAATATGTGAAGCCAGTTGTGTGGCTTATGGTAGATTTTTTTTCCTTAATACAGAACAACACCAGATCGCACGTCGCTAGAACAGTTTGCGACTACATGTAAGACGTTGGAATCATTGCGATAGAGAGGCCAGCTCGTAGTTCTGGTCTTAATCCTATTGAGCATATATGGAATGACCTTGAAAGAAGACTTAGTGCAAAAAGCCTGGTTCTCCACGCCTCCATGAGCTTCAAGTTGTCTTTGACGAGAAGTGGGACGTTATACCTTAAAATTTCATGGGAAAATTAATACGGCTGATGAAAAATCGAGTAACAGCTGTAAATAAGGCTAAGGGAGGGAATACACTTTATTGACAAACAAGATGACCAAGAATTTTAAGTTTGACTCTCATTCTTTCATAAGTGAAATTTGGTAATTTTTCCCATTTGTTGGATTTTGTGCTCTAAACCCTTCCAAGGATATTTTTTTACACTCTATTTCATATCATTAGAAAGGTAATTAAATAGGCTTTCAATTAGTGTACGACATGTTTTTAATAACTATTCACATTCATGACAAAAACTGCCTTAACAAAAAGAGTTATGATGTGCGATTTTTTTGCTCTCGAGTGTATTTTTCAGTACATTTATTCGAAAACTAACTTTTAGGCACGCAATGAAAGATATTTTGTACTAGTGCGGAAAAGTGCTACGGCAAGCCCTCAAGCTTTAAGCTATTTAAATTATTATAGACTAGGTAACGATTTGTGATAATTTTCAAGCATATTGGCACATAGAATAAGATTTTGCATGCAAACAAAATTCTCCCTTTTCACCCCTTTAGAGGCAGGATTTCCAAAAACCTTTTCTTAGTGTTCGCCTGCGTTATTATTATTATTTTTTTATTGTAATTCACAAAACTGATGTACAATCACGCATACAAAAAAATAAATTACAACATAATATATTGATTGACAAACTTACAAATTGATCATTTGGGGGAAAAAAAAAATTATAATCAAATCTAAAATTATCGCAACGTTAAGTTTTTGAGTTTAATTTTTATTGAGGCTACAGAATCAGCAAAGACATCAACATCACCACGAATAGAATTAGCAAAAGAAAGTATGCGGCTTATGGGAGAAGAGTTGTCTATGTCTCCGGCTACATAACGACCTCGCCTTCGGCTCGGGCGTATATTCCCCCTAGACTGCCATTATGAGAATGTTTGACAACTTTTACCATACTACTTTTCTTTTATTTTGTTTGCTATATAACTTACACGCTAGCGAGGCCGTTGAAAAAGATACATTAAATTATTTATTTTGATGGCTAAAAATAATTTAAATATGGTGAAGCCGTCGATACAGGGCGGTGGCAGCTGGTGACGCATCGACATTCTAACTTTGAAGATCAGCAGTAGCCGTCGTGTGTGTCAAGTGTAGGGATGTGCTGTCGCCGGCAATATTGCGAAGAAGTGGGAATATTGGTAGAAATATTGCCGGCAATATTGCCCGAAGTATGAATAGTGGTGGGAACATTGCCAGTAAAATCTCTAGTCAAGTGTTACTATACTGGCAGGTTTTTTTTTTCGATGGTAAAAATCATCCAATGAAAACCCCCGCTCTTTTGCGGAGCGGGAGATAGTGTCAGACTCTTACTGACTAAAAACCCATCCCGTTCCTTCAAGCCTTCATACCGGGGCTCGAGCGCCTTTTCGGTTAACCCTGGCCCCAGTAGGCTTCGACCCAGTTGGGCCCCTGCTGTTGATGACAACTCCTTGAGGCGCGCGGGAACAGCGCGCGCCGTTGACGAATTGGGCTTGGTCCGGACAGTTACCGGACGGCACTATTCTGGCAGGTCGACGGCTGCAGTTACCTCTGGCGTTGGCAACATGCCCCTCGTCTGTATGAGCTCTTAGTGGGGTGAAACGAACCTCACCGTCAGTCATAATTATTTTCAGATCAGTCACAATCAGCCTGCGAGGAGGGTGAGCCAGTACCATCCCCTGATCAGTGCAACTCTTGCATTTGTTTCGCTGGGCTGGTATATTGTTCGAATTTTTCATGTGAAGGTAAGATTTTAACTTTCCCTTATAAATTAGCGTTTAATAATCTACTCATAGCACTAATAATAAAAACCGATCAAGTGCGAGTCCGATTCGGGCGCGACGGTTTCCGTAAAACACGGCAAAAAATCTCGTTTGTTGTACGGAAGCCCAACTTAAATATTTATTGTATTCTGTTTTTTGTTTATTTGTTGTTATAGCGACATCAGAAATACATCATCTATGAAAATTTCCACTGTCTAGCTATTTCACGATTCATTAGAATCAGCCTGGTGAGAGACAGACGAACAGCGGGGTCTTAGCAAAGGTCCCGTTTTTTTACCCTTTGGATACGGAACTATAATAAAAAGAGAAGTAATAAAACAAAGTTTAATAAGTACAGAGAGAGAAAAAATAAAATAAAAACATTCGTGAAAGCTTTTTAAACAAGACTTGAATTTATAAATGTTCTCCCATCTACGAAATGACCTCAGAAAATGTTGCTTAACCATAAAAAATAAATCCGTACGGCCGTAATTATCTAACCATGAGCTTCTCGAACAAGGAAAAATCAACATATTTTTTTTTATTTCACAAATTTCACACAACGCCATCTAGTCTCCAACTAAGCAGAGAATGTATACCACAAGCTCTGCTTAGTTTGAGACTACTACGAGATAACTAATAAACATACTTATATATTTCTAAATACATACATAATATAGATAAATGACACCCAGGCACAGAACAAATGATTCTGCTCATCCCACAAACATTTGTCCTGGTTGGGAATCGAACCCACAACCTTCGACATTGCAGTCAGGGCCTCTAACCACTAGACCTACATGCCAGTCCTTAAATCTTAGAGCATTAATGCTCTAAGCCTTAAATTATTAAGAATAAAAAAAAAAGGTTTTTTTGAAGTGAAACCTTCTTTAGCGGCGTTGAGCACTTTTTCTGTAATGGGTATAAAATCTTAAACTCGCGTCAGGACACGTGACCTGATCGAAAAAGCGTAAGACGGATGGAGAGTAGACAGCTATCCCTTATCGCGCGTTGTGAAAGGGGGCTAGACGGAAAAAATTCACACGAAAAATTGTACCGACACTTTTACTGTCAAAATATAAATCCAAGATGGCGGCTGCAAGAAATTATCAACTTTTTCGTCATGGGTGTCGTTTTCATGGTTTTCGAGGGTGTTGAAACCGATGGTACTGTCAAAATGTAAATCCAAGATGGCGGCTGCAAGAAATTATCAAATTTTTCGTCATGGGTGTCGTTTTCATGGTTTTCGAGGGTGTTGAAACCGATAGTACTGTCAAAATGTAAATCCAAGATGGCGGCTGCAAGAAATTATCAAATTTTCCGTCATGGGTGTCGTTTTCATGGTTTTCGAGGGCGTGGAAACCGATGGTACTGTCAAAATGTAAATCCAAGATGGCGGCTGCAAGAAATTATCAACTTTTTCATCATGGGTGTCGTTTTCATGGTTTTCGAGGGTGTTGAAACCGATGGTACTGTCAAAATATAAATCCAAGATGGCGGCTGCAAGAAATTATCAAATTTTTCGTCATGGGTGTCGTTTTCATGGTTTTCGAGGGTGTTGAAACCGATAGTACTGTCAAAATGTAAATCCAAGATGGCGGCTGCAAGAAATTATCAAATTTTCCGTCATGGGTGTCGTTTTCATGGTTTTCGAGGGCGTGGAAACCGATGGTACTGTCAAAATGTAAATCCAAGATGGCGGCTGCAAGAAATTATCAACTTTTTCATCATGGGTGTCGTTTTCATGGTTTTCGAGGGTGTTGAAACCGATGGTACTGTCAAAATATAAATCCAAGATGGCGGCTGCAAGAAATTATCAACTTTTTCGTCATGGGTGTCTTTTTCATGGTTTTCGAGGGTGTTGAAACCGATGGTACTGTCAAAATGTAAATCCAAGATGGCGGCTGCAAGAAATTATCAACTTTTTCGTCATGGGTGTCGTTTTCATGGTTTTCGAGGGTGTTGAAACCGATGGTACTGTCAAAATATAAATCCAAGATGGCGGCTGCTAGAAATTATCAACTTTTTCGTCATGGCTGTCGTTTTCATGGTTTTCGAGGGCGTTGAAACCGATGGTACTGTCAAAATATAAATCCAAGATGGCGGCTGCAAGAAATTATCAAATTTTTCGTCATGGGTGTCGTTTTCGTGGTTTTCGAGGGTGTTGAAACCGATAATACTGTCAAAATGTAAATCCAAGATGGCGGCTGCAAGAAATTATTAATTTTTCCGTCATGGGTGTCGTTTTCATGGTTTTCGAGGGTGTTGAAACCGATAGTACTGTCAAAATATAAATCCAAGATGGTGGCTGCAAGAAATTATCAAATTTTCCGTCATGGGTGTCGTTTTCATGGTTTTCGAGGGCGTGGAAACCGATGGTACTGTCAAAATGTAAATCCAAGATGGCGGCTGCAAGAAATTATCAACTTTTTCGTCATGGGTGTCGTTTTCGTGGTTTTCGAGGGTGTTGAAACCGATGGTACTGTCAAAATATAAATCCAAGATGGTGGCTGCAAGAAATTATCAAATTTTCCGTCATGGGTGTCGTTTTCATGGTTTTCGAGGGCGTGGAAACCGATAGTACTGTCAAAATGTAAATCCAAGATGGCGGCTGCAAGAAATTATCAACTTTTTCGTCATGGGTGTCGTTTTCGTGGTTTTCGAGGGTGTTGAAACCGATAGTACTGTCAAAATGTAAATCCAAGATGGCGGCTGCAAGAAATTATCAACTTTTTCGCCATGGGTGTCGTTTTCGTGGTTTTCGAGGGTGTTGAAACCGATGGTACTGTCAAAATATAAATCCAAGATGGTGGCTGCAAGAAATTATCAAATTTTCCGTCATGGGTGTCGTTTTCATGGTTTTCGAGGGCGTGGAAACCGATGGTACTGTCAAAATGTAAATCCAAGATGGCGGCTGCAAGAAATTATCAACTTTTTCGTCATGGGTGTCGTTTTCGTCGTTTTCGAGGGTGTTGAAACCGAAATTACTGTCAAAATATAAATCCAAGATGGCGGCTGCAAGAAATTATTAACTTTTCCGTCATGGGTGTCGTTTTCATGGTTTTCGAGGGTGTTGAAACCGATAGTACTGTCAAAATATAAATCCAAGATGGTGGCTGCAAGAAATTATCAACTTTTTCATCATGGGTGTCGTTTTCATGGTTTTCGAGGGTGTTGAAACCGATAGTACTGTCAAAATATAAATCCAAGATGGTGGCTGCAAGAAATTATCAAATTTTCCGTCATGGGTGTCGTTTTCATGGTTTTCGAGGGTGTTGAAACCGATAGTACTGTCAAATATAAATCCAAGATGGCGGCTGCAAGAAATTATCAAATTTTCCGTCATGGGTGTCGTTTTCATGGTTTTCGAGGGTGTTGAAACCGATAGTATTGTCAAAATGTAAATCCAAGATGGCGGCTGCAAGAAATTATCAACTTTTTCCTCATGGGTGTCGTTTTCGTGGTTTTCGAGGGTGTTGAAACCGATAGTACTGTCAAAATTTAAATCTAAGATGGTGGCTGCAATAAATTATCAACTTTTTCGATATGGGTGTCTTTTTCATGGTTTTCGAGGTTGTTGAAGCCGATAGTGCTGTCAAAATGTAAATCTAAGATGGCGGATGTCAGAAATTATCAACTTTTTCGTCATGAGTGTCGTTTTCATGGTTTCGAAGATGTTGAAATAGTGCTGTCAAAATGTACATAAAATAGGATAGTATTTTTTAGTTATATTGTATTGGCTAGACGGAAAAAATTCTCACGAAAAGTTGTAACGACACTTTTTCTATAGTAAGCTATTGTAAGCCGTGCGGCGTGCGCATGTTTCTCTGTCTTTCTCTCTTTCTCTCTCTTATAGAAAGCAAGCCAGAACGGAACTTCGTTCCATCCGGGTGTCCCTTGACACCTCAGTAGTTTTTCGGAGAGATAAACTTTTTAATATAAAATAATTGTAATAGTTTTAAAGTGTTAAATTTTTAATGTAATATAAATTGTCATGTTTGTGTACGATAGCGCAATAAATGAATATTGTATTCTACCACATAAATGATAGCACTTTTATACTGATAAAGCAATTGGTGCAAAATTATTCCCTAACCATTCCAAAATATCAAACATGCTCAACGTTAATAATCAAGTTTTCACTTCTGCCGGCACTCCCGGAGTGCAACCCGTCTTTTTTTTTTTCAGAACAAGAATGCGTCAATGACGTGGAGATTCCTGAACCAGATCCATGCAATAAATGTATATGTAGGCGAGGAAAAGTCGTGTGTACCCAGATGATCTGCATACCAGGTATAGAAGAAAACCTTTAACAATCTTTTATTTAGTTTGTCTTGTCTCGTCTTTGGGACGGGTCTGCCAAGTATCAGCTTGATGCCCTGGAGTCGATTGATAAGCGAGTCAAGAGGATCATCGGTGATGATGCGCTTTTCGAGTCAAAGCTCCAAAGCCTTGAGCATTGACGCCGAGTTGCTAGCCTGTCGGTTTTCTATCGATTACATTTCGGCGAGTGTGCGTTAGAATTGCACAATTTAATTCTACCAAGTCCGTTTCATCATCGGACCACTAAATGTACGGCGTTGCGCCATCGGTACATGGTGGATATCACACCCATTCGTACAAAGCGTTTTGGAAACACATTCATTATGCGTACAGCTAAGGAGTGGAGTTCCCTGCCGGAGTCTGTGTTTCCTGATAGCTACAACCTAGGGGTATTTTAGTCAAGAGTGAATAGGTTACTTCTAGGCAAGCGTGCTCCATCGTCGGCCACATCATCGCTTACCATCAGGTGAGATAGTGGTCAAACGCGAGCCCATCAATAATAATAAAAAAAAGAATTAGTACGTAAGGGCCACATCTCGCCACTGAGATCGGCGGCAACGACCTCCCGCGCCTGGCCCTGGTACAGGCCATGGTCCGGAGCGAGGAGGAATGGCAGGCGGTCGCTTCATTCTATAAAGCAGTAATGCTAGCAAAGGAATCGGCCGCACGCGCGTGGGTACGGCCCTCACCCGGTCGGCCCAGCCACCGGGATCCAGATTCCGATTTCCAGCCACCGTAGGTGTCGGCTTACGTCCGGTAACCGTCCGAGCGGAGCCTAAGTCGTCGACGGCACGTATTGTTCTACGCGCGCCTCGAGGAGGAGTCAGCAAAACCGTAGGAGTCCAGCAAGGTCGAAGCCTACTGGGGCCATGGGTTCGTTTCTGAAAGGAAAACTCGGGGCTGGAGCGCAAGATAAAGTAGGAACAGGAGTGGGTTTTAGTTTGTTAAAGTCTGACATGTTCTCTCTCTCTGCTCAAGAGCGCGAGAAGCCATTGGATGATTACCCACTCAAAAAAAAAAATCTCGCAACTGAATTTTAAAACAGTCATCCCGGATTGTCCTGACAATTTGTGTACATATTTTGGTTCAGAAATAATGCACAGTTTTGTACAGCTTGTGACCTTTCTAAATCCAATATGGCGGACCAGGGGTTGTACCTCCATGACATATTAAAATGTCAAGCGTACGAGCGAGAAAGAGGGATGGATATGGCTATACACCCCATACACCCAAAATGGATCGCGTTAAGACCTCGTGGTAGGTTCAAACTCGCTAAAAAAGCTATTAAGTTTATACTATATTTACAAAAATAATCAAGTAATATATTTAAATAAAAAAAAACCTGTTTTAAAAATAGCTAAAACCGATTCAGTAGCCGATTCTAAACATAGCTACTACTTTCAGAATACATATTTTTATTATGTTACATGTTGTATATTTTTTTCAGCACCGGATTGCGTTGAAAAGCGCTTGTACCCGTCGCAAAATGAATGCAATTCTTGCATGTGTCTGAACGGGTTTGTAACGTGCACCAGTAACGACTGTACGGAGGAAAACTTATCTGATGTAACAACAATTACCACAAGTGAGAATAAACTTAAAATTACGAGTATCAATTTCAAAAATCACCATAATTATAATCATAATTATAATCATAATTATAATCATAATCAAAATCATTCTCACCATCGTCATCATCGCCATCATCATTTCAGCCGAAAGACGTCCACTGTTGGTAATGGCCTCCCTCAAGTGTCACCACAACGAACGGTCCCGGGCGTCTCTCATCCGTCTGATTCCCGCGACCTTCACCAGATATTTGATAGTGAAGTGCTTTTTTAAATATTTAAAAACTGTTAAGTAAATCCTTTGATTTTGGGAGGCCATTACCAACAGTGGACGTCTTTCGGTTGAAATGATGATGGCGATGATGACGATGGTGAGAATGATTATGATTATGATTATGAATATGATTATGATTATGATTATGATTATGGTGATTTTTAAAATTGATAATTTTAAGTTTATCTTTTAAAGTGCCTATTTACTTTGTTTTGACTAATTGACATCTGTCTCTAAAAGCCACTACAAAAACACCACAGAAGTCGGAGAAATGTATTGAAGGTAGTCATCTTCCTGGACCGAACAAATGTGTCGAATGCACTTGTGTAAATGGCAAGAAAAAGTGCACAAACACTTGTAGTACAAACGTGAAACAAAAAAGTCGATTTACTGGTAATTTTAATCTTTATATATAAAATTTTTCAGTACCTACTTGTGTTTGTCGCCTAACTCCCCTTAAACGGCTTGACCGATTTGGGTATAATTTTGTGTATATATGCGAGTGGGTATCTAAATGGTTTGAAAATATAATTGGACATGTAATTCGGTTTATAATTTTATTTCTGAAAAATGACAGAAGAATTGGGCAGGACAATGTCTGCCTGGACCACTGGCATATAATGTCGTGGCTAGATCTTAGAATTGATCACTTCATGAAATGTCTGTAATGTAATATAATGGTAATACTGTCTGTAATATAATGGCGTCACTATGACGTTCTGATGGTCAACAACTGACACGCCATTGAAAGAAATGGCATAGAATGGTAATCTCGTACATAATGACAAATGAATATCTGACGTATGGGGTAATCTGCAAAAATTTTTACAGTTCCTTTGATCAGTGACCTACCATTACGACGTCATTGCGCAATTAGTGCTTTTAATAAGCTCGATATTGTCAATTTACCACAATTCTATTACAAGACCATTGACCGATCAATGATCGATCATTATGAATTAGCAGATTACAAACTTTTTAGCAAAATGACAATGGGATCGTGTTGGAATGACGAATTTATAAAAATAGCAGACTTAGGCCCCAGATCGTTTAAACGTTAACATTTGATGATATGTCAATCCTCGTTTGGCCATATCATTGATAAAGGATTTCTATGATAGTAAAAGGTGTAAAGAAAGTTGGCTAAACGAGGATTGAATATATCATCAAACTTTAACGTTTAAAACGATCTGGCCAGTTTTATTGGCCAACCAAAAGTGGTTATTTCATGAAGTGATCAATTTCTAAGACCTGGCCACATATTATATATTTTTGATTGATAGTTTTTGTTTTAGGAAACTTTGGGGAGGCTGTGTGCAATTGACAGTTTTTGATTGATTATTTACTGATGATCAGTTCATTTCCACAAACTTCATCTCATACGCTAATTTCATGGGAGCTCATTCATTTTAGCCGAGATGTAATGGAGGTAGGGCACTATAAAATGAATGAGCACGGAGGTCATTATGATTAATAACAAAACACTTTCTATGTGTCCTATTGGACCTAGTTGAAGATTACTGTATACCTTAGCTGAGAGACTCATTTACACACCTTCGAACTTGGTACGACGGATTTGGTCCGTCCGTACCATGTCCCACAATAAGGTATATACTACGGGCATGAGCGTGGCCATTTTCTCGGTAGATGGCGCTAACCGAAGTATAGCGCTATACCTAAGCACTACCTGCTATAAGGCTAGTCATGAACAGTCAAAAAGAGTACTCTGTGGTAATAATTTGACTAAGTTCAATAAAGTGGAGTGTGCGATTTTAGCAAATACTATTTAGTTTGGTTTAATAATACTCCCGTACACTAAAAACAAAATAAACTAAAAATTTTGAGTTCATCGCCATCTAGTGAGAATAGAATAGAATAGAATAGAATAGAATAAACTTTATTGTACACCAAAATAGTAACAATTTTACAGAAACTTAAACCTATGTGCACAGTGGCGGTCTTATCGCTGAAAGCGATGTCTTCCAGACAACCTTGGGATGGAATATAAGAACTGAAACTAAAAAAGGGGGTAGTCTGCGGTGTACTTCAAGCAATATATCAAGGGACAAATTAATTAAGGGGGAAAAAATAATAATAATAATATGCAAGTACATATATACATATATAAATATATACAATATACATATATATATATCATGTGTTACAATGAAATGGAAGCGAAAAAGAAAAGAATAGAATAAAGATTAGCGATGGAAGAAATTAAATTTGGCAGTATCAGAGTAATATTAGAGAGAAAGGTAATGTTCTTTGACAAGGTTTTTAAAAGAACCTAGCGACTGGGCTTGTCTAATTGACAATGGCAAAGCGTTCCATAATCAAAAAGAATATGGTATAGTAACTTTCGGTTCTTCTTCTTCCTGCCCTTATCCCATATTACTTGGGGTCGGCGCAACACGTTTTCTTCTTCCATTCTGTCCTGTCACCCGTCAAACTATCACTAACTCCCTTTTCTTTCATTTCACTTCTCACACAATCCATCCATCTTTTTTTCGGCCTTCCTCTCCCTCTCCATCCATCTATATGTGTACTCAGAACTCTTTTAGTAATATGCGCTTCATCCCTCCGCTTCACATGACCGTACCAAGACAACCGATTACCTTTCAACTTTTCAGTCACTGGCGCCACTTTCAAACTTCCTCTAATATACTCATTTCTCACTTTATCCATTCTCGTCACACCACACATCCATCTCAACATTCTCATCTCCACTACATGCAATCTTTTTTCATCCTTCTTATTCACAACCCAACATTGTGATCCATACAGTATAACAGGTCTTATGACGGACTTGTAAATTTTACCCTTCACCTTCAACGACCCACGCATGCCCCTCGCATGCGTGGGTCACAAGTTGTTCCCGTGACCTGTCGCCATTTCATCCATCCTGCGTTGACCCGACGTGTTACGTCTTGGTCTACCTCACCATCCCCTTGGACGAGCGACCCGAGGTACCGAAAGTCGGAACAGATTGGTATGGGCGTTCCGGCGAGAGCTAAAGGTTGGAGAGACCGCCGAAATCGCAGAACAAGTACTCCGTTTTGGTTCTACTTACTTTCAGGCCAACACTCTCCAGTCTGTGCCACCACACCTCCAATCTGTTTTGGACCTCTAGGCCACTCTCGGCAACCAGCACAATGTCGTCGGCAAACAGCATACACCAGGGAGCCTCCTCCTGAATGTCCGACGTCAGAGCGTCCATTATCATCAGGAAGAGTTAAGGGCTGAGAGCCGATCCCTGATGTAAGCCGACAGCCACATTGAAATTTCCAGTGGTGCCCACTGTGGACCGGACTTGCGTACTACATCGACTGTACATCGCTCGGATCAACTGCACATACTTCCCAGGCACACCTTTCTCTTTAAGGGCCCACCACAGAACCTCTAGAGGTACCCGGTCGTGTGCCTTTTCGAGGTCAACGAATACCATGTGCAAGTTTTTATGCACACCTCTGTATTTCTCGCACAGCTGGCGTATAGCAAAAATGGCATCTGTCGTACCCTGACCAGGCATAAAACCGAATTGGTTCTGTGAAATTTCACTCTCTTCTCTCAGTCGCCTTTCAATAACTTTCTCCCAGGCTTTCATAGTATGTGACATTAGCTTTATTCCTCTATAATTGTTGCACTCAAGCACATCACCTTTGTTTTAAAAAATGGGCACCAAAGAACTGCTGCACCACTCATCAGGTATGGCTACTTCCCGCAACAACTTATTGAAGAATAAAGCTAACCACGTCCATCCGTCCACTCGCAATAACTTCCACACTTCAACGGGTATTCCATCAAGACCAATGGCTTTACCATTTTTCATTCCATTTACTGTTATTCTGACTTCATCCATACTAACCATTCTCACTAACCCTACATTCACTGGTTTACTCTCTAAAATTCCACTCCAATTATTTTCCTCATTCATCAGTCTTTCAAAATAGTCCTTCCACCTCTCTTTGATTTTTTTATCATCCGACAGGACCACTCCCGCTTCATTCCTTAAACATCTTACTTGACAAACATCTCTCGTCTTTCTCTCTCTTGTTTTAGCTAGCCGGTACAGCTCTTTTTGGCCTGCAGGACTGTCCAGTGTGTTGTACAGTTTGTCCTGGGCCATTGATTTTGCTAATGCCACGGCTTTCTTAGCTTTTTTCTTCAAAACGTCATATTCCCTCTTTTTTTCCGCTTTCAAACTACCGTTTTCCACTTCTACGTGCTGCCATTCCTTGAATTTTCTTTTCTTTTCTTTCAACACATTCTGAATTTCTATCGACCACCACCATGTATCCCTATCTATTGTGCCTTTTCCTCTCGTTTCTCCCAAAATATCTTTCGCTGCGTGCCTGATACACTCCGCCAACTCATTCCAGCTTTCATTTATACTTCGATCATTCATGTCTCCTATCTCTATCATTTTGTCTACCACTCGTTCTCTGAACTTGTTCGCACAATCATACTTCTCTAGCATATGCCATTTTATTTTGGGGGGAGGCCGCTCTTTGCTTTTGTTGCATTTTATTTTGACAACTAATTCCATTACCAGGAGTCGATGTTGTGAGACTAGGTCTTCTCCTAGTAATACCTTGCAGTCTTTGACGTGCTTTATATTGTTGCATCTAACTAAAAAGTAATCAATTTGCGTCTTATGGTGGCCGCTTTTGTGTGTGTGATCAGGTGTTACTCACTTTTTTTAAACCAAGTATTGGCTATTGCAAGGTCAAAGGCGGTAGCGGATTGCAACAACGTTTCCCCTTCCTTATTTAGACTGTCAAAACCCCATCCTCCATGTACCCGTTCATAAATACCTTTCATTCTTCCCACATGTACATTAAAATCACCTCCAACTATCAATTCCTCATGTACAGGGATGGCCAATGTCTTAAGTTACACAGTTCGACATAAGCAATTGTCTTTCAATAGTGTCTCTAATTACGGCATTCAAAGAGTTAAAGCAGTGTCAAAATCCTCCCAAAATTTCTCTTTCACCATTTCATCACATCCTACTTGTGGTGCATACACACAAACTACATTCAACATCACATTCTCTAACATAACTTTCACAACTATAATTCTATCACTAATCCTTTGTACTTCCATCACGCTTTCTTTCAGTTTACTATCAAGCACTATTCCTACTCCATTTCTTTTCCATCACTTCCACAATAATAAAATTTATAACCCTCACCAATTTCCCTCGCTTTTGTTCCTCTCCATTTAGTCTCCTGCAGGCATGCTATATTTATCCGTCTTCTTTTCAGTACATCCGCTAACTCACTCGCCCTTCCAGTTATGGTCCCAACATTCCAACTTGCATACCTCAATCTCATTTCCCGGGCTAGCTTCTTACGTTGCCCCCGCCCGTAATGGTGCAACAACCCTGGTCCATTTCCCACAGGAGCCGGGTGCTGCCCCTGCGCGTCGCCTGTGGGGTACGCCCTAACCCTATCGCGCATTTTATCATTTATTCCAATCATGTTGCTAGGGATTTGGCAAATATTTTACAGTCGGGCGCCTGCCTGACACTAACCCTCCTTGGGAATGCTGTTGCTGGTGGTATACCCGCCACCACGCGGTGACCTCAGTTGCTTAACAGTGCGCACGGTCTCAAAATATCCCTTAGTCGCCTCTTACGACACCCAAGGAAAGAAATGGGATGGTGTTATTCTTTACGTCCGGACACCATATGGAACGTGGCATGGTAACTTTCGGTTACAGGCGATATTTGTTTTTTTTTTGTAGTGACGATAGCTTAGAATTTAAAACAGATTCGACAACTTCCGAACAAACCCGTAATTGATATTTTTTGGGAAGTTTGCTTGCTTCTATAAAATGTATGTGTATTCAAAATAATTTCAGATACTTCAAAAAAAGAATGTGTCTCTGGCCAAAGTATCCCAAAGCCGGACGAGTGCAACAATTGCATTTGTTTTGAAGGTGAAGTACATTGCACACACATTCCTTGTCACACGGACGTGCGGTTAGGTAATTATAATTATCAGCTGTTACATAATATAAAATCGAATACCTGTTTTCTTTGATCATGTCATAACTTAATTATGATTTTTCCTTTTCCTTTTAAGTCACTTGGCTACATGCTACTTCATTTTAACACTCCTTCGGCTAAATGCAATAACTCATCAACTGACAACTACGAAACTTTTGGTAATTTGGCAATGATGTATACGTGAACTTTGAATAAAGCCAGCACACGGGCTACAAAAAAAGCCGCTTCTAGCTTCTTTTTGAGGCGGCGTTTTTTATAATATAATATAATATAATATAATATAATATAATATAATATAATATAATATAATATAATATAATATAACATAATATAATATAATATAATATAATATAATATAATATAATATAATATAATATAATATAATATAATATAATATAATATAATATAATATAAATTAATATAATATAAATAAAAATATATATAATATGATATAATATAAAAAAAAATTGTGGCCCGTGGACACTAAAAGTTATTTTGAATAATATTTGTCAGTTAATGAGTTCTTGCAGTAATCCGATAACGAGAAAATAAAGACGAAACTGTCCAAAATTTGCAAGACGGCCCGGATCTTCCAATATACTTCTGACTACAGTTTTCTAACATCTATCATGGATCTTATTGCAGGAAACCCAAAGTATACTTGTTCTTGTTGTTGGTTCTGAGGGTGTTGGGTCATAGGAATGAAACATGACAGAACTAGCTTCTGCTAGCGGTTTTGCCTACGCGAATGTTGAACATTTTCCTAGAGGGATCCTCTCGGAATAAAAAGTGCCTGTAACATTCTACGACACGTACCTCTACCCGTGGGCCAAAGGCAACCCCTTGCATTCAAATCCAACTGAACTCGTTGAATAGGTACTGTAGCGGAAAAGCTATCGCAAATTTCGATGCATCAAATATGCACCTTTTTAAGTGTAATTCCTCGAAAATATAAACTTTTTAAGTCATCTTCTTGGATATTATTTATCTCCTGCACACGTTACCCCAAAGACACAATAGTGGTGACCCCGACGTGAAGAAATAAACAGACAGAATGTATAACTTTAGTATGGATATTTTTTTATTATGTAATTTTATTTGCAGGTCAAGAATGTAAGGATGACCAGCCAGTTTTTCGGCCAGATGAATGCAATGAATGCTACTGTTTTGAGGGCAAGCTGCATTGTTCCGATATTGTATGCATACGAGGTAACTAACCAATACCTTGAAAAAAATAGTTTTTAAGTACAACACTTTCCAGCCTTGCTTATAAATGTAGGATTAGTCTCAGAAGTGAAACAACGTATTACAAAAATCACACTTTATTGCTTATTGATATATGTATACAGTACAATATGTTTAGCACTTATTGCGTCCACGCTCTTCAACTGCTCATGACTTAAGGCGTATAGTCCCTTGAACCATCTGGCCGAAATTATGTGAACGCAACTCTCGCACTCGCCTAGGCGGCAGTACGCAAATCTGTGCATCTATTTGCGGCCAGCAGCGCCCGGAAAGCGCTTTAAATCCATTTTCTCTGCGAGGTATTGATTGATTTACATATGCAATGTTCACTTTGAAGAATATTTAACCACCAATTTTTATGTGTAAAAATGTCTCTAAAGGTCCAAGCCGTTTCGAAGGAGTAGGGAAAAGTTGCGAAAAGTTGCGAAATTGCTAAATATATTTTTTTGACAAAAGTATTAATTGCACGAAAAAATCAAATGTTGATATTATTGTTCATGAATCTATAATAAACATATATTTTTTTCAAACCAATTGACCTAGCCGTTACGGAGGAGTAGGCCTCAGAAAATCACTGTTTTATGGCACTTTTCGGGCGCTTGGCCCTTAATGTCCTTCTGACGAACGTTGTCGCCCCACCATCTCTAGAAAATCCCTACTACTCGCTTTCACGGTGAGGGCGCCACTGTGACTCAAATGACAAACTATACTCATGACTTATTACTTTCCTAGAGATAATTGAGTGACTTTAAATAGTAACAATTGTACACAACGGTCTATAATTATTATAAATAAGCTACAAAATATTAAGAGTTTCACATCTGAATATTAATAAGCTAACATAAAGAATTTTTATACTGTAAATAATACAAACCATTCAGTTCACTGAGTATTAATTAGTACAAAAAAATGGGGCTCTATCTGTACCCGTCACTGATCATATTTTTGTAGTCAAAAGTAGAAAAAACCGAAATCCTAAAATTGACCACGAAAATCGTTTTTCCTTAATAATTGTCACTTATTCATTCATTTATCAATAGCCTGCACAATATTTCCATAAATTGAGTGACATTTTGGAACATAAACCAACGCTAATAACTTTGCTGTTTATGAATATTATTCATTGAGATTTTACTTATAAAATAACAAGGGCTTTTCTAATAAGCCCTTTAAGTATTTGTACTAATTAAAAAATAGTGGTGTATTTAACGATGATCTAAGAAAGGAGGAAACTGAAGAGTTATTTACAAATTAAATCTATACTAAACTATACATATATACTATACTATAATATTTTATATTAAAAAGAGGTAAAGTTTTTTTTGTTTGTAGGAGGTAATATCTGGAAGTACTGGTCCGATTGGTAAATTTTTTTCACCTATTGAACCTTGTGTTATTCCTGAGCGACACAGGCTATATTTTATGTACTCGGGTGACGCCACGGGCAATAGTTAGTAAGGAATAAACTGAATACAATAATGATAATATACATCATATGTTTATTATAACAATTTATTTACAAGTTTAGATACAGGCAAAGCAACGGAAGTTTACATCATCATATTGTCATTGTCCCATGTTACTTGGGTTCGGTCACACGTGTTATTCTTCCATTTTCTTCTGTCAACCGTCTCTTTAATCACTCTATCTCCGACTTCCTTTTCTTTCATATCTGTCCTCAAACTATCCATTTTTCGCTTCCCTGTCCATCCATCTACAATTCTACATGTAAGTATACTCAACTCACTAATTTTTGTAACATGAAACGCTTGTTACAAAAATTAGTGAGTTCCACATACTCACATGATCGTACCAAGACAGACAATTTCAATTCTAAAATTCACTTCCTAAGGTAGGGTATCCATAAATCCCCAAGGCCCCATCGGGACAATTACAATTTGGGGTCCTATTTTTTCAGTATTTACTGTGTTTGTTGGTAAACACGGGCAATAGCAAAGCTAACGCATCGCAAATTATAAAAAGAAAACTTTAAAACAAAATCATTTGGGATTATATGTATTTATTTATTAATTATCGGAGATAAAATAACGATTAATTAACATGGTTCCTTTTTATATGTATCGGATGATTTTATTTGGGACAATAATTGTCGGTAACTTTTAATGAATTTATAAAAGTCGTCAATTTTTTTTAAACTTGTAGCTTTGCGCTCGACTGTGTTTGTCGGGACATTTTATAGCTTGTTGGGACGTCGGGACACCACTGTTAATAACGGTGACACGTCTCGACGTATCGGAACGAGTGGCAACCCTACCCTAAGGGGTTGAAAAGGGAATCCAAAAATTGTATTGAGATACTTTCACGCAGGAGAAGCCACTGGCAGAAGCTATGTCTTTCATAGATAGTTCCATTTATCATGAAAATAAAATTAATACTATTTTTTCAGGGTCCAAATGCGTCGAGGGTGAAGAGATACCAAAGCCTGACAGCTGCAACTCTTGCAAATGCATCGAAGGACACATACTGTGTACTAACTATCAATGTCCAGAACTGGACGTAAGAAGTGCACTTAGACCAGGTACATTTATTACATTTTTATAAAATTATCTGTTGATACATCGACATCATTTATTAATTGAACTAGAACTACAAAATGCCAATTACACTGATAAGCAGCGTAATGTGAGCAATGGTGGCCGAGTGGCAACGGCCCTGATTTACGAGTTGTAGGTCGCGGGTTCAAACTCAGCCAGGCGCATTACTTTGTGTAATTTATTTCATCACCACTGCTATCAAAACGGTAAAGGAAAACATCGTGAGGAAACCGGCATGTCCTAGAACCAAAAATTCGAAGACATGTGACACCCACTAACCCGGACTGTGCCCGCGTGGTGGATTTCGGTGCATTCCCTCTCCTAGAGAGAGGAGGCCTGACTCCCAGCAGTGGGAACATTAAAAATGGCTGATGATGATGATGGATGAGCCCGTTGTGTCGCGCCATCTTCTTCTGTGCCTACCACGTCGCCGTGCTGTTCGGAATCCAATCAGAGTAAATAAAAATAATAAGTATTTAATTTTTTACCACAATAAACATTGGAGACATGCATTCAATTATTTTAGTATTATTTTAGTTTATATATATGACCGCCTACGCGAGACTGGCATACCTACTACATTTCTTTTATTTTGTATTAATATACATACTTTCAAGACTTAGTATTAAGTATTTAAATATGTATTTTACTAACATTATCGATATTTATACATTTTAGAATCTTATTTTTTTGTTATAAACCTAAAAAATATTAATCATCTGTCTTCAAATATTATTCATCTATCGGTACCTCGGGTCGCTCGTCCAAGGGTATGGTGAGGTGGACCGGGACGTAACACATCGGATCAACGCAGGATGGATGAAATGGCGACAGGTCACGGGTACCACTTGTGACCCACGGATGCCCCTCAAGTTAAAGGGTAAAATCTACAAGTCCGTGATAAGGCCTGTCATAATGTATGGATCAGAATGTTGGGCTGTGAAAAAGACGGATGAAAAAAGATTGCATGTAGCGGAGATGAGAATGTTAAGATGGATGTGTGGTGTGATGAGAATGGATAAAGAGAGAAATGAGTATATTAGGGGAAGTTTGAAAGTGGCGCCAGTGACTGAAAAGTTGAAAGGGAATCGTTTGTCTTGGTATGGTCATGTGAAAAGGAGGGATGAAACGCCTGTTGCTAAAAATGTTATGAGTTTACATGTGGATGGATGGAGGGGAAGAGGGAGGCCAAAAAAAAGATGGATGGATTGTGTGAGAAGCGACATGAAAGAAAAGGTAGTAAGTGATAGCGTGACGAGTGACAGGACAGAATGGAAGAAAAAAAACGTGTTGCGCCGACCCCAAATAAAACGGGACTAGGGCAGAGGGTGGTCTATAAATATTTCCAAAAATAAAACTTCATTTTATTATACGGACCAAACTTTCAGAAATTATTTATTATTACCGGTTAATGTTGCACATTCACCATTATAGATTTTTAAATAGTGTAAAATCTCAATGACATAAATATGTAATGACTAGCATCTGCTAGTGGTTTTGCACGCGTGATTTTAGTTTTCGCCATTGTAAATAATAGCTATCATTGAAAATTGTATCACTGCAAAGTTTCATCAAAATCCGTTCAGCGGTTTGAGCGTGAAGAAGTAATAAACGTACATACAAACTTTCACCTGTAAAATATTAGTGCAAGCACTTTTAAGTAAAACATGAAAATTAGGTTCAAATTCCAACTTTAGAATTTTTTAAATTAACATGTTAATCTAAAGAGAATCCGCTAAGTGCATGCATATTTATGTCACTGATTTTAAAAAAGATTTTGTAAATTAAAATTATACATATTAGTAATAATAATAATAATAAGAAAGAAGACTTCCTGTAGCAGAAGGTGTATGCATGGGCAAACCGTATCCGCTGGTATAAGCGGCGGGTTGAGCGATACACCCAGAATCGCACATTCCGGAGTAATGAAGACATGATGGCTAGAGCCGGATAGGCCCCAGTGTGTCGCACTTTGAAGATGCTAAACGCTCTCTTGAATGCTGACTCTGAACGTGATGTGTTTGCGGACAAATGGAATAAAATAAGACGCGTTTGTCTGACGTTCTGTGAGAGACAGTATGCAAGGGTGTCCACTGTTCCATGTTAACGTGTATTACTGTATTTGATCTTAAATTATTAACATGAAGCAATCGTTGAAGGAGCGTTTCTTTGGACGCCTGAAAAAGGTGCTCAATAGCCTTCTTTCAGGCGGAAACAAGGTGCGCGCCTTCAACGGTCATGCCGGTATTGATGTACTCTTTCGGCGTACTCAAATGGACTCAAACAGAACTTGACGCCCTGGATAGGCGGGTCCGTACACTGCTGACTGCATACCGAATGCATCACCCACGATCGTCGGTGATGAGGCTGTATATCCCGCAGAAATGTGGGGGTCGAGGTTTTTTAAATGCTAAGACCCTATACAACCGCGAGGTATGCAGTCTCAGGGAATATGGAAATATTACCACGTAGACAGCTAGGAATAGCTGCCGACGTGGGTATGCATCGAGATGTAGTGGCAGTGGACAAGGGACTCACCCCGCTCTCCCTGGCTAATGAGAACTGGCGCAAACCGATAGTGCTTGACACTAACGATCGCAGGGAAGTGTGGCAGAGCAAAGAGCTTCACGGACGCTTTTTCCGGGCCCTTCATGGGCCCGATGTGGATCAATTGGCGTCCGTAGCCTGGCTGCGTTTCGGTGGTGGGGAAACCGAAGGTTTTATCTGTGCAATTATGGACGAAGTTATCATGACGAATAACTACCGGAGATTTATTGTGAAAGACGGCACGGTTGACATCTGTCGGGCATGTCACCGTCCGGGAGAATCAATCCGTCACATTATTTATTTATTTAATCTTCATGCAACAAAAGATACAAAGGCGGACTTAATGCCTTAGGCATTCTCTACCAGTCAACCTAGGGTAGTGCAGAGACAAAATGGCAGGTGCATAAAAAAAAAGAAAATATTATTTAAAACAATTATAGAATTATATATAAAGCTAAAACTAAACATACATATACAAAAGCATATTTAATAAAATATATAGCAATACATACATACAAATATATACTATATATATATATATACACAAAGAAAAGGAGTTTTGAGATGATTCTGCTATTTGTTCAGAAAGTAATTCCGCAACATCACATCATCACATCACCATCATCATCATCGCATTATCTCTGGTTGTTCTCGTCTTGCTAATGGAGAGTACTTGCATAGGCACAATCTTGTAGCCAGGATTATCCATCAGCAACTTGCTCTGAAATACTCTCTTGTGGAATCGAAAGTGCCATACTATAGGTATGAGCCCGACCCAGTTCTTGATAATGGTCATATCACTTTGTACTGGGAACGGCCCATCATCACTGACAGGACTATTGTGGCCAATAAGCCTGATATAGTGGTGGTGGACCGAAGCGAGAGGCGTGCAATGATTGTTGATATATCCGTTCCGCATGACGAGAACCTCGTGAAAGCCGAGAAAGATAAACAAATCAAGTATATTGACTTGGCTCGCGAGGTTGTCGATATGTGGGAAGTGGATTCAGCGATCATTGTACCGATAGTTGTTTCAGCCAATGGCTTAATAGCCAAGAGCCTCGACCAACACCTTAGGAGGCTCTCGTTAGGCGACTGGATCAAGGGCTTGATTCAGAAAGCAGTATTGCTGGACACGTCTCGTATAGTCAGGAGGTTCCTTTCTCTGGAGCCCTGACCGCCGGTTGCTTGGACCCTGTTCCCGATACCGGTGGGCTACTATTTTTTATATTTTTAAATGTTTTTTTTTTCAATTTTTATTATATTTAAAAATAAAATTTATATGTACTTAAGCTGAATAAACGAAATAATAATATTCCACAACAATCACACAACGCCGTCTAGTCCCAAGCTAAGCAGAGCTTGTTTTATGGGTACTAGAAAACTGATAAACATACTTATATATTTCTAAATACATGCATAATATAGATAAATTATAATAAATATATATTTTAATCAGTATTCGAGATACAAACTCGAGCTTGGTAAAATTTTACTCTAATATTGAGAAACGGAGAATCCTAAAACGCAGGTAACCCTGCGTTTCGTAGTGTTTTTAATTTTTTCGTAGTGTTTGTAATTTAGACAATCCAATATGGGTTGTCTAAATTACAAACGACTAAGAGCTTGACCTTGATAAGCACAAATATTCAACATAATTATATCTACACTATTATTATAAAGAGGTAAAGGTTTTTTTTTTTGTTTTTTGTTTGTAGGAGGTAGTAATCTCTTAAAATACTGGTCTGATTGCTGAAATTAGTTCACCGATAGAAACCAGCTTTATTTCTGAGTGACATGGGCTATATTTTATGTACGCGAGTGAAGCCGCGGGCAAAAGCTAGTCGTAAATGTATGTAAAAAGGGAGAACAACATTGAAACACAATTTGACAACAGATTTGATAAAAGATTTATTTTTCACAATTTGTAGAAGCCAGGAGATATAATTTTGAATGTCTTTTGGTCCACAGAAACGTCACCAACAGACGTGAAGATTGGTGAATGTCAAGATGGAGACGTCATACCAGCACTACCACCACCTTTTGAATGCAATACGTGCTTTTGTATTGAAAAAAGAATTATGTGTACCATGGATAATTGTGTAGACTCTGTTCCAGGTGCGCAATATTCACATGTTTTAGATTTTGGCAATTTGCAAAGCCCTAATAATATCTCATTGCCCTTTCCAGAAATTAAAGGAAGACTAAAAGAGGAAAATGAACAAAATCATCTTGAAATATTTGACAAAAAAATTTCAGTGGAACCATTTATTGAAATCTTGTATAAAAACAATGACAAAATACCAACCAAAGTTATACATACGCATGCTTATAATGGTTTTCATCAAGAAATTAAAGTTCACGCCAATCATTTACCTAAAGATGCTACTGGCTTACTTAAAGCTTTAGCGACTACGCTGGACAATTCAGCTCTTGCCAGCATTAGTCAAAAATTGTTAACATCTTCACATTCTCCCACAAACAATCATGAAGTAGTTCAAAACAACTTGTTAGGGGAAGGAAACGTGTTTACAACCCAATCGAGCAAACTAATAACTTCGGGTTCTCTCAGTAATGAAACAATTTTAGTTATTCCTGACACTGAACCCGTTGATAGTAAATATCCCCAATCCGTACTACCATTAAAAAACAAACATGAAACATTTTGGAAAACTGTTTCGGCTCCCGCTCCTACAGTTTATTACGAAAATCAACTAATTCAACCGCGCAACAGTCGGGAAGAGAATCAAAATTATCATCATGACGATAGACCTCCAATAATGCCTTCCGCTCAACATAGTGATATAATTCGTAATCCATCTACATTCGCTCGTCCAGGTCCCCCACGTACTTTCCCAACAAAGCCTACACCAGACACTCTAGAGTTTTCGAATGTAAATACTCAATTTGATCCCATGTTGAGTTCAAAACCAATTGGTATTAACAGTGGTAAAATGAACTATGCACCATTATACCAAGAAAATAATAATCAATTCAAACCAGTTCCTTCTGGTTTTGGAGCTAAACCACCCGGTCAGACTCCTATTTTCAATTACACTTTGCCGAGTCCAGTATTCGGACCTGGAAAACTTATTACTCCGAATGTCAATGGTGGCCAACAAAACCCATCACAATCTCAATTTGTACTAAATCCCCCAAAGTATTATTTTAATCAGGTTAAACCACAAGAATTGAAGTTCAAACCTAACCAAAACCACCCTAGACATATCTTTATATCCAATTCAAATAATAAAGGTATCCAGTATCCACCTTTATTCCCAAACACTCTAAATCAACCCATAGTGTCTGCAAATCAGTATAGAACACCTCAATTTGGGTTACAACCTGGCCAAGGAAATCCTTTTTATAATATAGGTAATCAAACTGACCAGAAGTTAAAACAGTATCCCTCTAATTTTCAAATCCCGCCTGTCATTAACTTACCTGACCAGAATAACCGTATATCCGGTTTTGAGATTCAAGCTAGCAAAGAAAAACCAAAGTTTGGACCTAATGCACAACAGAACGGAGTTAATCTTCAGCATACTCAACACAAACCATTATATTCGAAGTACATTCCCAATCCTTCTCTCTACTATAAACATGAATATGAAGCACCAAAAATAAATGAGATAAGCACTGACGAAGAACAACCTTTATCAAAAACAAACTTCCTTCCTTCAGAACTTCCTTCTACGATTACGGAGCCCTACAACCAACCTCATACTTATTCTGAGACAGATCATGAGAGAATAATACCCAAAGTCCGGAATAAAACTAAAAAATATAATACCACCCATTCTCGTTATGAGAAACATACGTCAATTACTTACGTTTCAGAATACAATCCGAATGATCCAGCTAAACCAATAATAATTGGGCATGAACCAAATCAGGATCATAATGCACCACACAGCAATGAGATTGGTTATTATTTACCGGATCAAGAAGCGCAAGAATTAGATTTAATAATTCCTAAAGTAATTTCACTTGATCAAAAAGAACCTTATGACAAACCGACTAATCACAATCCATCTCAAACATCTCTTGATCCTTTAACAACTGACATTAATCAATATAATCCTCATTTCCCTGGTGATCCTAAAAATACAGACCGAATTCAACCTAACCAAAACCGTACTTACATTCCTGTATATCCCTATACACATAATCCTTCTGAATCTCAATTTATGCCACTAGTAAATAATGCACAAAAAGAGAGTTTAAATGACCCTGATGGTTTCCAATCTCCAACTAATTCAGTTGAATACCCTACGCATCAAAAGCTTACACCATCTCAAACCGGACCTATTCAAAATCAATTACCCAGATTCCAATATGCTCACAATGCTAATCAAGAACCCCTACAGCAGAAACCTATAAATGAACTATCAATTTCTGAATTCGAATCGCCGCAAAATAATCATTTACCAGGAATGTTGGACGAGCGAGGATTTGATGACGGTTTTCAATATCCATCTCATTCTGCTGAAGATCCTACACATTCAAATACTAAGCATGATAATTCTACAAATTTTGACCCAGACCCATCTCATTACGATCCCGCACATCCTAAAGATAACCTACATATTACTCCTCAGTCTCAACTTGCCCCTACCCAAAACAAGCACAAACCAGGGATGATTGACAACCATGGAATCAAGGACGGATACCAATATGCACATAACGCTAATCAAAATCCTACACAATTAAAACCTTTGTACGAACTTTCAAACTTTTTATTTAGTCCAACCGACGATCAACAAAATCCAGAGACGTTTGACGAAAAAGGATCATCAAATTCTGCAAAAAATCCTATTCAGTCAAGAGGTAACTTAAATAATCTTCAAAAACCTCAATTAAGTCCTAACCAGATCCAATACCCATTGAAATCTGCAGAACATCCTTTACATCCTAAAGAAAAGAAACGAATACCACTTAATTTGATGTTTGGACCGAACGAAAACCAAGAAATAATTGATGACCTTGGATCTGCCGGTGGATTCCGATATCCATCAAATTCAGCCGAAAAATCTACGCATCCAACAGACCCCCTACATAATTCTCTATACCCCAAAGAACATAGACCTTCTCTTCCCCTATTTGATTCTACCCAAAATGAACACTTGCCTAATTTCCATTATCCAACTAATTCTACTAAAAACACTCAACAGCCCAATTCTCTATATGCTCCGATTCAGAACCAATATTTACCAGGAATATTTGATGAGCGAGAATCTCCTAATGGTTTCCAATATCCCTCTCATTCAGCAGAGAATCCTTTACATCAAAAACAACCTAACACTCATTACGGCCCTACCCAAAATCAACATTCACCGGGAGTTCCCGATGATCGTGGATCAGCTGGTGGTTTCCAATACCCCTCCTATTCTGCAGATAATCCCTCACATCAAAAACTACCTAACTCTTCATACGGCCCTACCCAAAATCAACATTCACCAGGAATTCCCAATGATCGTGAAACTGCTGGTGGTTTCCAATATCCTTCCCATTCTGCAGAGAATCCTTTACATCAAAAACAACCTACCTTTCAATACGGTCCTACTCAAAATCAACATTCACCGGGAATTCCTGATGATCGTGGATCCGCTGCTAGTTTCCAATATCCATCTCATTCTACAGAGAATCCTTTACATCAAAAACAACCTAACTCTCCATACGGCCCAACCCAAAAACAACATTTACCGGGGTTTCCCGATGATCGTGGATCAGCTGGTGGTTTCCAATATCCCTCTCATTCTGCAGAGAATCCTTTACATCAAAAACAACCTAACTCTCCATACGGCCCTACCCAAAACCAACACTCACCAGAAATTCCCGATGATCGTGAATCCGCTGCTAGTTTCCAATATCCCTCCCATTCTGCAGAGAATCCTTTACATCAAAAACAACCTAACTCTCCATACGGCCCTATCCAAAAACAACACGTCCCAGGAATTCCCGATGATCGTGGATCAGCTGGTGGTTTCCAATATCCCTCCCATTCTGCAGAGAATCCTTTACATCAAAAACAACCTAACTCTCCATACGGCCCTACCCAAAACCAATATTCACCTGGAATGCCCGACGATCGTGGATCCACTGGTGGTTTTCAATATCCCTCACATTCAGCAGAGAATCCTTCAGAACAGAAACCACCTAACTTTCCATACAGTCCTACCCAAAACCAACATTCACCAGGAATTCCCGATGATCGTGAATCCGCTGCTAGTTTCCAATATCCATCTCATTCTGCAGAGAATCCTTTACATCAAAAACAACCTAACTCTCCATACGGCCCTACCCAAAATCAACATTCACCGGGAATTCCCGATGATCGTGGATCAGCTGGTGGTTTCCAATATCCCTCCCATTCTGCAGAGAATCCTTTACATCAAAAACAACCTAACTCTCCATACGGCCCTACCCAAAATCAACATTCACCGGGAATTCCCGATGATCGTGGATCAGCTGGTGGTTTCCAATATCCCTCCCATTCTGCAGAGAATCCTTTACATCAAAAACAACCTAACTCTCCATACGGCCCTACCCAAAATCAACATTCACCGGGAATTCCCGATGATCGTGGATCAGCTGGTGGTTTCCAATATCCCTCCCATTCTGCAGAGAATCCTTTACATCAAAAACAACCTAACTCTCCATACGGCCCTACCCAAAACCAATATTCACCTGGAATGCCCGACGATCGTGGATCCACTGGTGGTTTTCAATATCCCTCACATTCAGCAGAGAATCCTTCAGAACAGAAACCACCTAACTTTCCATACAGTCCTACCCAAAACCAACATTCACCAGGAATTCCCGATGATCGTGAATCCGCTGCTAGTTTCCAATATCCATCTCATTCTGCAGAGAATCCTTTACATCAAAAACAACCTAACTCTCCATACGGCCCTACCCAAAATCAACATTCACCGGGAATTCCCGATGATCGTGGATCAGCTGGTGGTTTCCAATATCCCTCCCATTCTGCAGAGAATCCTTTACATCAAAAACAACCTAACTCTCCATACGGCCCTACCCAAAATCAACATTCACCGGGAATTCCCGATGATCGTGGATCAGCTGGTGGTTTCCAATATCCCTCCCATTCTGCAGAGAATCCTTTACATCAAAAACAACCTAAGTCTCCATACGGCCCTACCCAAAACCAATATTCACCTGGAATGCCCGACGATCGTGGATCCGCTGGTGGTTTTCAATATCCCTCACATTCAGCAGAGAATCCTTCACAACAGAAACAACCTAACTTTCCATACAGTCCTACCCAAAACCAATATTCACCAGGAATTTTAGATGAACGGGGATCTGCTGATGGTTTCCAATATCCCTCCCATTCTGCAGATAATCCGTCGCATACAAAACATCCTATCTCTTCACATGGTCCTACACAAAACCAACACGCCCCAGGAATTTTAGACGAACGGGGATCCGATGATGGTTTTCAATACTCGTCTCATTCTACTGACGATACCACACACCCAAAAGACAAATTAACTCATCGTCCACTTTTTCCTATTGAAAACCAGCATTTACTAGAGATATTTGGCGAACTTTGGCATTCTAATGGTTCACAACATCCATTTCATTCTACTGAAACTCCGTTGCAAATAAAAGATAATCAACACCGCCCTCTACAATATCAATTTCTACCTTCTCATAATCGGTATAAGGACACCACACATAAACAACCTTACTCTCTTTTCAGCCCTAACCAAAACCAACATTTACCAGGAATGTTCGACGAACGTGGGTCTTCCGATGGATTCCAATTTCCATCACATACTGTTGATAGTCCGTTGCAAACAAAAGACAACCGACAGAACCCTCTACAATCTCAATTTCTCCCTTCTCATAATCAGTACAAAGATATCACACCCAAACAACCCGACTCTTTATTTAGCCCCAACCAGAACAAATCCTTACCAGGAGTGTTCGACGAACGTGGGTCTTCCGATGGATTCCAATTTCCATCACATACTGTTGATAGTCCGTTGCAAACAAAAGACAACCGACAGAACCCTCTACAATCTCAATTTCTCCCTTCTCATAATCAGTACAAAGACATCACACCCAAACAACCCGACTCTTTATTTAGCCCCAACCAGAACAAATCCTTACCAGGAATGTTCGACGAACGTGGGTCTTCCGATGGATTCCAATATCCATCACATACTGTTGATAGTCCGTTGCAAACAAAAGACAACCGACAGCACCCTCTACAATCTCAATTTCTACCTTTTCATAATCAGTACAAGGATAACACACACAATCAACCTGATTTGTTATTTAGTCCTAACCAGAACAAAACTTTACCAGGAATGTTCGACGAACGTGGGTCTTCCGATGGATTCCAATATCCATCACATACTGTTGAAAGTCCGTTGCAAACGAAAGACAACCGACAGCACCCTCTACAATCTCAATTTCTACCTTCTCATAATCAGTACAAAGACACCACACCCAAACAACCTGACTCTTTATTTAGCCCTAACCAGAACAAATCCTTACCAGGAATGTTCGACGAACGAGGGTCTTCCGATGGATTCCAATATCCATCACATACTGTTGAAAGTCCGTTGCAAACGAAAGACAACCGACAGCACCCTTTACAATCTCAATTTCTACCTTCTTATAATCAGTACAAGGACAACACACACAAAATACCTAATTCTCCATATGGTCTTGCACAGAATCAATATTTACCAGCACCTTATAACAAGTTACAGTCGAGTCCCTCTGAAGATCCCACACTTTCAAATGGTAACATTCATGATGGTCCTCACCCCCAACTTTACTCTAACCAAAAACCACAAAACAATAGCATACACAAACAACCTGAATTTCCATTTGGTCCTCCTCAGATCCACGATTTACCAGAAGTTTTTGAAGAAGTTTCCCAGTCTACTAATGATCCTACTCTTTCAAAAACCGACCCTGACCAAACTCCAGTCTCAAAGCTTACACCTAAAATATATAATGAAAAAGCTAATAAGCCAGATCAAATACCATATTTACATACTATTTCACCTACAAGTAATAATTACAATAATAATAATCCACATAGACCTTGGATGCACCTTGAAAATGATCAGTATAAACCTTCATCCTTTGACAATCTACTCAATGGTGTTCACAATATTCCTTGGTCTGTACCAGATGAGCACAAAGTGATTTCTAACATCGTGTCTTCCACCCCTCAACCGGAGTTTGAATCCCACCGTGATGAATCTACACCTTCATCTTTAGGCAATCTAATTAATGGAGTCCATAATATTCCTTTGCCAGAAAACTATAAAAAGGTATTAAACACTATTACCTCCGCTCCTAAAGGGAGATTCAAACCCGAACACGATCAATATAAACCATGGTCACTTGACAATTCATTAAATGGAATTCATCAAATTCCTTGGCCAATACCCAATCAAGACAGTGTTACAGACGCAGAAATTACAACTCCCAGCTATACAAATTCTGATAGGGCCCAGATTAACTCTCCTCCCGAGACAAAACCGGACGGTAATGCAGGTAAAGTTCTTCCTATTGATGATGATGACATTTCGAATTACTACGATCAACTGTATCCATTATTGAATGTTGTGAAAAAATTAAGTGAACTTCCTTTTAACGAATCTGCACTTACTGTGGATCAACTTGATCTTTCTCCTGATTTTATTCCCAAAATTACCAAAATTCTGAAAATTCTGAATCCAGAAAAAGACCGCGCCAATGAATTGCCAGTTGAAAACAACGATTTTCAAAGTCCTTGGAGCACCATAAAATCCAAAATTAAACAGTTGCCTGTTAGCGGTGACGGGATACTAAATTGGTTACAGAGTAAGCTCAATAAACTAGTTCCTATAAAATATAATATTACTGCAATTACTAATAATATTGATATGCCCAAAATCTTCAATTTGTTAACAAAGTTAACGGGACCAAAAATAAATGACAATGCGGTACCGCAAAATATATCTTTTAGCAGTTTACAAGAAGACACTTTAACCACTACATCACTTCCTCGTACTGACGCTACACATAGCTATGATAATCGGATCAAGACTGACCCAAAGGAACTCGAAGAGAACCAAACACAAGCACCCCAAGTAAAATATCCAGATGTTCACATAATACTACACCAACCCAACGATCAAGACGACTTAGACTTATCACCTTTTATAGAAACCGATAGTGTAGCAAACCTACCTACAGACATTAATTCCGAAGAGCTCGGTACCTTGTTTTCAAAAATGTTTAATCCCCGATTTAAACACAGGCCAAAAGATCAAAAAGATGAATGTGGCGACGGCACACATTGGATTAGTAACTGTCATGGTTGCTCATGTTACTTTGGTCGACCAATGTGTTTTAAAATGAATGACTGTGAGCTGAGGCCTTTTGGTAAGTGTTTTATTAAATTGTTTTCCCTTTGATTCTTTTAAATTAGTCTGAATAGTTTCCTAAACCAAAACTTTTAGTCAGTTCACTTAGCTTTTGTTCAACATACACTATCCTGGTTACTTTTTAGGTAAACCGATGCCGTGCAAGCCTTACTCTCATTTCAAGATGGACTGTTATACCTGTGAATGTAATGGAGATGGTGTTGCTGAATGCGATGCAGAGGATTGTGACCCTACATTAAATGGAGAGAGTAATGGTTAGACAATAAACGATATTTATTTCTTGGGTAATGATTAACTAAGACCAGATTGGAAAATATATGGAGTATTTTTACATAATTATCTAGCTGGGAGTTCTACTAATTGAATTGAAATTGAATAACCTTCATTCTGCAGATACTGTTTCTCTTTTTTTTATATAAATCTTCTGCCAAACTGTAGTACGATTTGTCCGCTTTGTTCTCGTGAAGACGAGCTTCAGGAGTAATCTGCGATTGTTGGTCATGTTTAGCCAGCCTTTTTGAAAACAACGTGACAATTGACGACTATACGCCAATAGCAGCAACAAATACATAACTACCCAATCCTGGAGCAAAAAAAAACAAAATATTCCAAAGTTAACTTTACCATTTCAGTTTCAGAAGCAACTGTACCACGAGCACTTGAATTTAAAGAATTCTTTGACAGCAAAAAGACCGATGAAATTCTACAATACTATAATACCTACAAGAAATTGCCTAAATATTGTCCAGAAGCACAACACCCAACTTGTGAACCAGGTACTAGTTGGATCAGTACCTGTCATAAGTGCGAATGTAATGACAGTGGCAAACATGAATGCATTATAATTGACGGCTGTAAATTGGATTTTGATTCATATGGTAATTGAATTATTTGCTTAAATATTTACAGACAGTAATTTGACGAAGAATAAGAGTTTCAGCAGTAAATAATGTATTATCATGCACTTATCCCAATTTATTCGGTTTCGGCACATGTTCTGTATCTTTTTCAATATTATATAAATGCATTATCACTAGGTTATTTTCAAGCTTTTTATGCTTCTAGGTTTAGGTTTAAAGATATTTATTTCTCAAAAAAGACACAAAGTGAGAACAATTTTATTTCCTAAACTAAACTAATATCTACATAACGTCGTTTCGTCATCGCATATAAGACTGAATTTATTGTATGAATATTTATTTTATTCATACAATGCCGTACTTTATTTATAATCTTAATTATTAATTTTAGTCTTAATTTATAATCGTTTTTTTTACATATGGTGCTTGTTGGGGTTGGGTGGAAATGAGTGGACTGTTGGTATATTGCCGTTAAACCAATATTCCAAAAATACAATCGTCCCGGACGAACAATAATTAATTAAATGTATTCGAGAGGTGTCGTCCGTCGCGGAGGTGTCCGTGGAAGCGAGTGTCCGCGGTACACCGGACAGCCAGTGCACAAAATAGATAGGTACAGAAGACAATCTCATGTATGTACTTCACTTTTTATACCTACGCTCGGACGCACACTAATGAGCGTTTGAGCCGGAATTGTTCGACGAGTGATCCGAGACGCGACCGAGACATCGTGTCTGTGAGCGGTGTCTATGTGTGCGTTGCTCGAACGCGCTTTGTATGTAGATTGACTTCTGTAACTATATATTTCGTGGCCAGTGTCCCCACCCGAGTCTCTGTTCCCCACTGCTGATGACGTATGCGCACGCCGCCAGCGCATGCAGACCGCGATGCCGATGGTTGTTGGGTTTAATTCTCAACAGTACTAGTTCGTTCACCCATTCAATGCATTGAATGGGTGTACATGTTTTATAAATGGGTATATTTTGTTATATAACAGTGCTAGTTCAATAGCTTTTTTTTGCCGAACTTGGTTCTCATCTGTGGTCAGATTAGAAAACTAACCCGGCGACTGCTAGGTTGTGTTATTTCTTTAGTAGGCTTCTCTCATCAAGCGCAGTGAGGTTATCGGTTGTCGTTTTTCCAGTTATTATAAAATATATATTTCGATCATAATTTACTTTTCGATTCTTTTTCTTTTTTTAATTGTCTTGAACCATGACTGATTTCAGGTAAGCCCAGTCGATGCAAGCCGAACTCCAAATTCTACCCAAAGACAAACAGCTTGCCTTGTGTAGAATGTTCGTGCGATGATGAAGGAAAATCTTACTGTCCAGCTGCTGAGTAGAAACACTGGAGCCTTGTAAAAAGAGATGATGATGAAGAGGCCCTTGATGATTCCCAAACATTTTTTTGTACTCTATGTTAATGTGATTTTTAACCAAGTTAAAAATGTGTACTTGAGATTATTAGTTTGTTTGTAGGTGACGAATGTAGAGTAATTTTATTCATGTAGATACTTTATTATAATTATAACGTATATAAGACTCCGTAGTTTCTATCCACAATTGATTTATTTTCATATATTGTATCTCTTTTCTATTACTGTTAAAAATATTTATGTTTGTTATTTTCTGAAAAAGTATTTAAAACTCTTTGGAAATGAGTCAGTTGTGGTCAAATTGTCCTGTTAATTATAAGAGTGTAGTACAAGGCGATAGTGATTTAGGAATTATATTTGATTAAACTTAATTATATTTTTTTAAACACTATTTTATGAAAATATAAAAGAATATTTTTAGGGTTTTGTTTAAGATGATATTTTTATGTACCTTGATAAAATTAATATTCTAGTGGTGTGGGTAAAATTAATATTCTAGTGGTGAATTGACATACAGAGTAACTTTTAAAACACCGGCAACCTCTCAAGACTATGGTACTAACATCATAAATAACAACTTTAGTTCTATGACTTTTAAAAAATCATAAAAAGTCATATTTCATCAGATTTTCATGCAAATCTTTACTTTGAATGTTCTAAATATTACGAAGTCTATGCGAAGCAAGTGATAGTACAATAGCGGAGGAGAGTGGGGATCAGGCGGTGGGCTTGCGTCGCGTCGTACAGACGTAGGTAGGTATAGGAAAGTACAGAGTTGAAATGTGTTAGATAGAACAACGAAATCTTGAAGGTTTATTTTGGTAAATGAATTATGTGTTGTAAAAAGTCATAGAACAAAACTTGTTGTTTATGATGTTAGGAATACTGTCCTGCAAGGTTATTCGTGTTTTACAAATAAGCCTGTAAAATGGCTACGTAAGATCAATGTGGTACCAAAGGCCAAAGATTTAAATCATTAACCTCATCATACATCACAAATAATACTGAACGGGATCAAACCATAATTGTTAAAGGTGTTATAACGAAATTAGACCAGCCTTTGAAGTAAAATGAATCAGTAAAGCGAATCTAACGATTTTAATCTTTAGAACAGCGTACAGAGAGCTAGTGTAACCTCGCATCGATCTAAGAGCTTGATAACGCATAAACTCAAACGCGACATAATATTATAGTACAGGATACGGTTAAGAACGACCTTCACCGGTTTGTTTAATGGATGAAACCTATTTTATGATAAACTTAGTATATTAAATAATATAACGCGGGTGGGTTGCCTGAGAAATTCCTGGCCAAACAATTTTTTTTTTTTTTTGTAAAATGCACCGGTGTGTTTAACGAATAAATTTAATACTAACCGAAAGAGTGAAGCCTTTAGAACATAAAAATGTTGGGTTGCCTATTTGTTTCCTGGCATAGCTATTGGTTGCCAGGTATAAACAGGTATGTATAAACAGGTGTGTTTTTTTTTATATACAACAAATTCTATACCAAAATAAACGCTGTTTCATTACGAATACGATGTTATAGTGTTGTCTGCAAAAAATCTGGTATAGATAACGGTTCTGCATTTTTCTAAAAATAAAATAAATTTTCAATTTTTAATTAATAATAGTCTGGCCAGGAATTTCTTAGGCAACCCACCCGCGTTATATTATTTAACACACTAAATTTATAATAAAATACGTTTCATCCATTAAACAGACCGGTGAAGGTCGTTCTTAATCGGATCTTAGACTATTACAAGCTTTTATTTAGTTTCACCTGTAGCCCGATTCACGTAATGAAAACCGTAACGATATCGTAGCGATTTAGTCGTTTAGACCATTTCCGTATTCACATCCATCAATCGAGTTTAAACGACACCGATTTTAAAGACGTTTGAAATTCGTCGATTTAAAAAAAATATCTGTATTACATTATCCTGGTAGAATCCTTATTAATGTAACGGAAAATAAGTCGATAGATCGTGAATACCGCTTTTGGATAGGACTTCGATCGAACGACTATAAAACTTCAACGATATTTGGCTTGTTTGATTTTACGTGAATCAGGCTACTGTCCCGATGTTTGTCTGTCATCAAATCTTGCAAATTAAATTTGACCCACTTACCGGTTACCGATTGAGCTGAAATTTTGCGTGCATGTAAATCAGATGACAGTGCAAAATCATTATGACGTAGAGCTGATCTGATGATGCAACTGGAAGGTGGCTATAGGAACTTGGTAGTTAAACAACACAACCCCATCGAGTTTGGGCTCGTATGATTCGTCTTGACGAGCATTAATTATATAGGTATACCGAGCTATAAAAGCTTGCTATGAAAAAATTATTTTCATTAAAATCTTGTTTGTCACTCATTCAACAAATATTAAGCACATTCGACGCTCTCCTTGCATCCTGTCCCGTTCCTTGTCCAGTCCTAGACTCAAAATTTAAAAATTCTAAATTCAAATGTTTTTATTTCACATGGGCCTACATGGGCACTTATAAGGGTCAGCACAGACCGAAGTGCAAAATGCTCGCGCATGGTCGACCAATATTTTTAGATGTTATTAGAATGCATACTCGAACACGCAGTCTGCTTGCTCGAGCGTGACGAGCATCAAATTTGGGCGTGTATTCAATTTTGCGATGTATGATGATAGTCATAAGATATTTTATTCAATAATCTCAGAAAATGCTCTGCTCTGCTCTACTCTTGGTGTGCGCTGACCCTATAACGTCAGAAGCTAGTGACTAGATCTACTACTATTTCGCTGATGAATGGAAGAAGATATTGTCTGAATGTCTGGTGACTCGCGTATTATTATATCCGCTCCGATGTTGAATGACCACTCCGTACTTGTATTATTTTTCGCCGACGATTTGGCGCGTACGGAGTGGCGGGCAATCTCCATGCGTCGTATTTTGATGTACGACGTGTTATCTTAATGGTAGTCTTTATTATTCATTTCGATTAGACTTTGTGCCAAGTTTCAAGTTTATTGACCCATGAAATAAGAATACTCTATACACTCATTAAAATCCCCTAAATTATTTTGTTGGAAGTAGTTCTTAATAACAAATAATGATAGTTTTTTTAAGCTATTGCATAGCTTCTATCGCGGGCCTTGAGCGTGGAGACCGAATCCAGAAATTCCGTAACGAAAATAACCTAACACCCCCCACTCATATGTTTTTTGAGCGTGGTGACCGATAAGAAAACAAATGAGTGAACAATCAATCAAAATTCAATTCAATGTGTGAAAGTGTAACTTCAATTAATATCAAAGAAAAAAAAACAAGGAAAAAAAATACTGCATAAATAAAATAAATAAATAATTATAATTGCATAAGTTGATAAAAATGCTATGCAATAGCTTTACCGCGGCAGTCCCCGATGGCCACACGTTTTTTTTTTATTTACTTAGGTTGCTATTTGTGATGACTTTGAGGCATATGGTGTATGGAATGAAAATTTGAACACTAACGAAATCCCTCTTTTTCCTCTTACGTTATAACACGACACGCATTGTGTTCTTAATCGCAATAGATTTGCCTGAGCGTTGATATGTCAGTCAATCAGTTTTTCCTTGTACAATTACCGTCACGGATCTTGAGCGCTCGGCGTCAGAGTGGGAATCGCTTTGCGTATTCCATACATTGGCGAGCCAATCGATGTCGTTGTGAGATAAATGCAGCAAGAGCAGGGAAAGAGTCATGAGTGACGTCTAAGACGCGATGGCACGGCGAGCCAATCTCTGACACTCCCCGCCCCCGCGTCTCACTTCGCACCACTAAAGAGACCGAATATTTGACTTCTGCGCAACTTGAAGCCAGCGCTCAAGATCCGTGCTGGCAATTGTACCTATACAGGGTTATTTGTAAAACACTGCAAACCTCTCAGGGCTATGTTACTAACATCATAAACAACAACTTTTGTTCTATGACTTAAAAAAAAACATATTTTAGTTCATTAGATTTTCACAGAAAAATAATAGTAGTTTATGTGACTAGGGGATAAAGCAGTGTCTTTAAGTCGAGGGCGGTATGTTGAATTCCGAACGAAACGAAGGTTGCTGATTTTAATCCCGAACGACAGTGAGGGATTTATAAAATTAACTCCCGATCATTGCGAGGGAGTTAATAAAGAAACCTGAGTGAAGTGAGGAATTCAAGCCGCCCAAAACAAGGACAGCTTATCCCCATGTTGCATGCTCTACTTTTTACACCATCTGTGAGATAATTAAAAGACAACTTGGTCGACCAAATCATATATTAGAGAAATATAAGTAGATATTATTTTTACAAGTTCATCAAATAAACAAAATTCACTACTCCAAGATTCTATAGTTTGAATCTATAATGCTCCCGTCAGTAAGCACGTTTTATTCTATTTTTTTTTTTACACCACCTGCTCGATAATGTCGTTTTATACGTCATACAAACCTCACTTAAAGCAAGTCATTCTATCCCTAGGGAGATAATGCAGTATGGCCGATCCCTAGGGAATAATGAGATTTGAATTTGGAACATCAAAAATCGTCAACATTGTGAATTGAAATGTACGTGCATCGAACAAGTTGACTCGAAATTCAAACTGGCCAGTAACAAAAAAAAGAAAAAAACTGAACGTTCTAAATATAGCGAAGTCTATGCGAAACCAGCAGTAGTACAGTACAATTCACGAATGATGGCGGCCGTGAAGTTAGCCTTTGCGAACGATCGCGCATACTACACTCTTCTCGCACACGCACGTCGCCATTTGGTTCCTAAAACACGTTACTGCGCAGCCTTCTGCGCAAACTTCACGGCCGCCATCATTCGTGAATTGTACTGTACCGATAGTACAATAGTGCTTGCGTCGCTTCGTACAGACGTAGGTAGGTAGGATAGCAAAGTATAGAGTTGAAATGTGTTAGATAGAACAACGAAATCTTAATCTTGAAGTTTTGTTTTTGATAAATGTATTACGTTTTGTGTCATAGAACAAAATTTGTTGTTTGTGATGTCAGTAAGTAAGCAAAGTTGTTAGTGACAAATAACCAATAGGTAGCCGTGTTTTATATAATTTGTGTCTAATCAGTATAATTTATCATTTTGACGTTCCGGTTAAATAAATAAATAAGGATAATCCTATTTAAAACCCAACAGCAAAAACCCGTGAACATTTAAGAATATTCAAGCTAACCGAGTTAAAAAGTCGCTCCAACAATGAACACCTTTTTATAACACATTGTTACCCACAAAGAAAATTTAAACAAAAGCTTTTGCAAAAAGCAACTTTAATTTACTAACGAGGTGGCCAATGGGCAACGGGTAGCAACTTTTATAAATAAAATATCCCAAGCTTGGAAAATAAAAGCCGACTCTTTGGTCGTGTTCCCTTGAAACGTAATAAAAATGAATGTTTAATTCTTGCTCCAATGCAGTGCAAAACTACTCGCATATATTACACAAGGTTTATTTTGTCCGTGTGTTCTGAAATTTAAGAATTTTGTTCATTTTGGCGTGGTTTGCAATGGTAAAGAAAATAAAAGTAACTTACGACTGTTTCGAAGCCCTTTCATATAATACGCTTTATTAGAAAAAAGAAAGAAACTTGTTTTTTTTTTGCATTAAAACTGAAATACCTTAAAATATTAAAATTAAATAAAAAAATATGTAAGTACACTGAGTAAGTCAAAAGGGCCTCGGCTCAGCATAATGCTAAATGGTAAAACACGTTCATATATATTAGATACATAATTTGCCGCCGCTTTGTAGAATTTAGCGCCACCACAATCCGACTGTACGTAGGGTAGCCGTATTACATAACGGCGACGTTTTTCAAACCGGCGCGCCGGAAATCTACATTTATAAATTAATGCAATAAAGAGGTAAAGTTTGCTTTTTGTTTGTAGGAGGCAATCTCTGAAAGTACTGGTCCGATTGCTAAAATTTTTTCACTGATTGAAAGCTGCTTCATTCTTGAGTGACGTAGGTTATTTATGTGCGTCGGCGAAGTCGCTAGCAGTTAGTACATAATACAAAGGCAGGGTATTGGTGAACGGAATGCCACGACACGGACACGGTGGAGCACACAGTCGAGGTGTCGCCCTGCTTGGGCGGAGCATCGCCGTGCCGTCGTGGGGGCGATCGGCGGCGGAGACCTCTCGCGCCGGGCCTTGGTTGAGGCCATGATCCGGAGCGAGGAGGAGTGGCAGGCGGTCGCCGACTTCTGCGAAGCAGTAATGCTCGCAAAGGAGAAGGCCGAACGCATCAGGCAACGGCGTTATCGCCGCCGCCGCCGCCGCCGGAATTCTGATCCCGATTTCCGGCCACCGTAGGCGCGGGCTTGCGGACAGTGAACAATGGGTAGCTCGCTGTCCGGCCGTCCGGTAACTGTCCGGACCAAGCCCAAGTCGTCGACGGCGCGCACTGTTCCCGCGCGCCTCAAGGAGTTGTCAGCAACAGCAGGGACCCAGCCGGGTCAAAGCCTACTAGGGCCAGGGTTATCCGAAAGGGCGCTCGAGCCCCGGTATGAAAGCTAGAAGGAACGGGGTGGGTCTTTTAATCAGTAAGAGTCTGACACTATCTCCCGCTCCGCCCAAGAGCGGGGGTTGTCATTGGATGTTTTTTTTCCACCATAAAAAAAAGGGTACTGGTGAAGATGGTGGTATAGTTCCTAAGTTCCTTTCTAATTTAAAGGAATCGCTGTTAAAGACGATATTTTCAGTTTATTTGTGTAAATGTACTGGATAATATTCTGTGACTGTATAGCTTTATATGTATAGAAGCTTAAGGGCCAAGCGCCCGAAAAGTGCCATAAAACAGTGATTTTCTGAGGCCTACTCCTCCGTAACAGCTAGGTCAATTGGTTGAAAAAAATATATCGCGGGTCTCAAACCATAGGGGCGTATCCACAAAACCCCTACTTTTCAGGAGAGATAAAAAACTTAATAACTTTTCCTGTGATTGAGCCAACTCGTTGTTTTTTTGCATGTAGCTATATATTTATACTGCAATTAATATAGGATTCTTAATTTTAGGGCATTGCCTTTATAACACTAGTTTTTGGTTGATACGCCTATATAGCATGACGACTATACTGTAAAATTCCGTCAAAATGCTCCCTAAAATATATGAAATTTATGGACGTAAAATCTTTTTCCTCAAATTGTTAATATTTATACCAATATTTATTATTACTTAATTGGTGACCTCAAATATTGCTATTTAGGAATGAGAACCCATTAAAATTAACGTTATTTACGTAATTTCAAGAAATCATACGCCTCTCTGGCTTGTCATAAATATTGAGAGGTGTTTTAACTCAAAGAGGAAGTATAAACCAGTTTTTTTCTACAGTTTAAAAAAAGGAAATGATTAATAGGTAATTACACAATATGTTCTTGTTTGAAAAGAAAAATAAGCATTATAAAAATAAAATTTATTCATAAATCTGAAAATAATTATTAATTTATCTTTAAAATCACAAACATTAAAATTTGGAATTGAGCTGAAACAAAACATAGCTCTCAAAAACGCTGAAGAAAAACATCGTGAGGAAACCGACATTAGTGATGTAACGAATATCTGATTTCTCACATTCGCGAATGTGAATGCGAATGCGGATATTGACTTTCAAACAAAGTGTGCGCAAAATGTCAGACAGTTTTCACATTTCGTATCAGCCAAATTTGAACCGAACATAACAGAGCCTTAACAGACTGATTGAATGAAGCTTAACACAGAAAGTTTTTCAGAAAATACAGAATCCTGCAGGGAATTCCACTCCTTAGCTATACGCATAATGAGTGTGTTCTCATAACGCTTTGTACGTATGGGTGTAAAGTCCACCATGTACCGGTGTCGCAACGCCGTACATCTTGTGGTCCAATGATGGAACGGACTTGGCGGAATTAAATTCTGCAATTCCAATGCACACTCTCCGAAACGTAAACAATAAAAAACCGACAGACTAGCAACTCGGCGTTGATGCTCAAGACCATACACGATCGAACTTGTGCTTGATAGAGGTTGTACCGTCTCACCCTCACTAAGATACCCAATTTTTTGGCAGACAGTTTGGTTTTTGCTTCGATGTAGAAGCCGAAATTGAGGGTAGTCGACAGCGGCATCCCAAGAAGCTCTGAGATCTGAAAGAGATCTCGGAGAGACTGGATCTGAGACCCATTAGTTCGCGCGCCGGACATGTAACTCTCAACAACAGTGCTATCGTCTGTGTACCCAAAGATACTGGCTTTAAGTAGGTTATTTATGTGCAGCAAGAACAGTGTTGCCTTGATTACCGACCCCTGAAGGACCCTGGCATTAATATCCATTTGGCCCAACGAGCAGCCATCAATAACCACTCGGATGGATCGATCCCTCAAGAAGTTTACGATCCGATCACACAGACCAGTGGTTAGACCAGAGGAAGGAAGCTTAGCAATAAGACTTTCGTTTCAGCTTAGACCCTATCGAAAGCCTTCGAGATATCAAGGGAGACGGCAAGCGCTTCCCCATGCTTCTCGCTAGAAAATCCCCAATAGACCGGTTTCGGCGAAAACCGTATTGCCGGTCAATGACGATGTCGTTAGTTTCTAGGTATGCCAGAAGTTATTTGTTAAACACCCGTTCCATACTCTTACAGAGGATGGACGTAGCGGAGATGGATCGGTAGTTTGCCAGGTCAGCTCGACTGCCCTTCTTGGGCACAGTCTGAACGGCACTTATTCAGTCTCAGAGAGGCGAAATAGGCGGGTCAAGATTAGAGACAATTCAAATGCAAAAGTTTTAAGAACAACTGCTGGTATCCCGTCGAGGCCACTGGCTTTATTCACGTCAAAGAACACTACGAACACTACAAACGTCCCTCTGATGGATACGAATATCCGAAATACTCGTCACGCACCCATCTGGAGAAACAGTTAAATTCATTCGAAAAGATTTTTTATGATTTGAGGTTAACATGTTGTTTCACAATTTGTGATTCTGCAAATGTGAAATAAAGTTGTGTGATGGAAAAATATTAAAGTAAATATAAAATCATATAAGTTGTATTGTCTTTCTAGATCCATTCAATCAAAATGTTATTTCCTTTTTGTTTGTTAGAAACATTCGCCAAATATTCGCATGTTTTTTGCGAATGCGAATGCAAATATCAAAAAATGTGCGAATATTCTTGAATGCGAATACGAATATCAAAAAATGTGCGAATATTCGCGAATGTGAATATTCGTTACATCACTAACGTCTATATAGCTTGACAAAATGATTTCAGGTTAAAGCAAAATAAACAGTCGTATGTTCATACGCCTTTATGGTCCGATACGATTTCCTTGATTTACGATAAAATTGAAAGACGTACATGCGTACGTCTCTATGGCACGTCGAAACTGCCCTAATGAGCAATAATATTGCTCTTACGTCTATTATACGGCTATTTGGTCTAAAAATAATTCTTGACTCTCCAGCTTACGGCAAATAATTTTTTTTAATTTATGCAAAAAGTAATTAACACAAAATTATAAGAAAAATTCAGTTAATGTATTGCTTATAGTAGAATCCAATGGCATTAAAAACGAAAAATCACATTTTTGCATATACGCCCCTATGGTTTGAGACCTGCGATATGTTTATTATAGATTCATGAACAATAATATCAACATTTGATTTTTTCGTGCAATTAATACTTTTGTCAAAAAAAAAATTTAGCAATTTCGCAACTTTTCGCAACTTTTCCCTACTCCTTCGAAATGGCTTAGACCTTTAGAAACATTTTTACACATAAAAATTGGTGGTTAAATATTCTTCAAAGTGAACATTGCATATGTAAATCAATCAATATCTCGCAGAGAAAATGGAGTTAAAGCGCTTTCCGGGCGCTGCTGGCCGCAAATAAATGCACAGATTTGCGTACTGCCGCCTAGGCGAGTGCGAGAGTTGCGTTCACATAATTTCGGCCAGATGGTTCAAGGAACTATACGCCTTAATATTACTATCAACAAAAGTTCTATTCCTGTGTACCTTGGAATCTATTTCTACACGTATTATTGTTTTAAATTTTATAAAATTTAAGGTTTTATCTGGTGATAGATCGTTATGAAAACTAAGAGAATATGTTTTTTTATATGATCTTCGAGTCAATTATTAACTAAATATTATATTTTATTATATAAAGGGGATTGACCATTTGAGGCCATGAGCGGACAATTGACTAGAGAAAAAATACTCGTTTCATTAATTTTGCCATAAAAAAATATGTATTCCCTTAGTTCCAAATGAGCGCCACTATAATAAACAATAAGTGGTAAATAAAAAGTAACTTTATGGAAAAAACAATAGTTTTATCATTGATAGTAATATTTGATGTCCGTCTTTGGCCTGGAACACCATAGAGGCTGGGCAATCCCCTTTGAGAAGGAGGTCGCCATTAAAGTCGACTACTGTAGTGTGACGATTTGAACACGTTCATGAATCATATTTATTCAGAAGTTGTTTGTGAGAAAGAAGAGGCCTTTGTCAGAAGTTGGGCTCAAACTAGGATAGGAAAAAAAAATCAAAAGTAAAATGTGTTGTTCGTTTTTTTCCGGTGGGAATATCATCTAATGACATCCCCCGCTCGTGGGTGGAGCGGGAGATAGTCACACTTTTACTAACTAAAAACCCACTCCTGTTCCTTCGTTGCCTTTCGTACCGGGGCTGAGCTATCTTTCGAAACTAACCCTGGCCCCAGTAGGCTTCGACCCAGTTAGGCCCCTGCGGGTGTTGTTCGGTTGAGATATCCTCTGGAAGAAAGTGTAAATTCGATAGTAATTTTAAGCGCTTATGCTTTTTTTATTGTCGAATAGGCTAAGATAACAAAGTGGGAAAAGTTTGTTGGTGGTATTGCGAAATGATTGTCATCTTATGTCAAAAATATAATTTCTCGTACAGTATAATTCACGAATGATGGCGGCCGTGAAGTTTGCGTAGAAGGCTGCTCAGTAACGTGTTTTAGGAACCAAATGGCGACGTGCGTGTGCGAGAAGAGTGTAGTATGCGCGAACGTTCGCAAAGGCTAACTTCACGGCCGCCATCATTCGTGAATTGTACTATAAATATGCTTGTCACTGACCACAGTTTGGTTCTCTCTCATTGGGCAGTGGCAAGAATGGCAAGGTTGATCAGATATAGGTATGGCAAGCCTGGTAAGCTTAATAAATTTTTGTATTTAAGGTAGGGATAGTGTTTGTTTGAAGCATCTTATGATTAAATGATCAAAATGGCGATCTATTACATCCCACCTATACGTACAAAGCGTTTTAGGAGTACATTCATTATGCGTACAGCTAAGGAATGGAATTCCCTGCCAGAGTCTGTGTTTCCTGATAGCTATAACCTAGGGGTCTTTAAGTCAAGAGTGAATAGATTGCTTCTAGGCAAGCGTGTTCCATCGTCGGCCACATCATCGCTTACCATCAGGTGAGATTGTGGTCAAACGCGAGCCTATCCATTATAAAAAAAAAAAATCTTTTCAACGGACTATACAGGGTTATTTGTAACACCACAAAATTACCTTGCAGGAATATGTTTCTAACATCATAAACAATAACTTTAGTTCTAAGACTTTTTACAAAACATTTACCAAAAACAAACCTTCAACATTTCGTTGTTCTATCTAACATATTTCAACTTTATATTTTGTATTTTGCTATAATAATAATAATCAATTTATTTCAGGCAACATGTACCCATATCACAAATACCTTATAGACTGACACACATTATTATATTAAATCATTTTGTTAGTAAACATGATTTAAAACTAATTATGTTAGTAACACTTCACTTTGCCCTATTTAGTCTTTGTGCTGTCCTGTGGCATTTGTCGGCGGAAGCGACGGAACACCACGCCCTGTGGCCAAAAGTCTTCTTCCATAGCAAGGTGCAGAAAACAGTTCGGTACTCGCACCACAAATGCTTTAAAATCTATACTTACCTACGTCAGTATGATGTGACGCAAGCGCATCAAGCAGCTCCGACACCCGATCCTCATTCTCTTTTGCTGTTGTATTATCGCTTGCCTTGCATAGACTTCTTCAATTTAAATATTTTTATTTTTGTTTGAAAATCTGATACACTAAATTATAATTTTTTTTTTTAAAGTCACAGAACAAAAGTGGTTGATTATAATGTTAGTACCACAGTATTGAGACGTTGCCACTGTTTTACAAATAACCCTTTATATCATCATCTTCCTGCCCTTGTCCCGTTTTATTTGGGGTCGGCGCAACACGTTTTTTTCTTCCATTCTGTCCTGTCACCCGTCACGCTATCACTAACTTCCTTTTCTTTCATATCGCTTCTCACACAATCCATCCATCTTTTCTTTGGCCTCCCTCTTCCCCTCAATCCATCCACATGTAAACTCATAACTTTTTTAGCAACATGCGTTTCATCCCTCCTTTTCACATGACCATACCAAGACAAACGATTCCCTTTCAACTTTTCAGTCACTGGCGCCACTTTCAAACGTCCCCTAATATACTCATTTCTCACTTTATCCATTCTCGTCACACCACACATCCATCTTAACATTCTCATCTCCGCTACATGCAATCTTTTTCATCCGTCTTTTTCACAGCCCAACATTCTGATCCATACAGTATGACAGGACTTATCACGGACTTGTAGATTTTACCCTTCAACTCACTTCTTACACTTCAACTCAACAACAAATAACCCTTTATATGCACATGCAATAAAAACACAATATCTCTAATACAGAAAGAAAGAAAGAAAGAAGATCTCTAATACAAAAAAATAAATGCCAAGTGAATCCGCGCGATGTTAGCAAGCTAGTCAAACGGTAGCAGATGTAACAAATAAATATAAATTTTTGTCCAGTCGACGACGACACGACAGCAGTGGAAAACGCATTGCGGCGCTTACTACCAAATGTATTTTTAGTGCACAGTGATAAATATAATGGCAGAATGCAGACAAATTGGCCATTACACCCCATGGAGCTGTATTTGGGGGAAGATATACATAGATATTGTGATATCGAAAGGAGATCGCATGAGTTGCTTTTTTTATATAACCAACGAACTGGCTTGTAAAATATAATTCGAAGGATTATGCTGTTCTAGAATAGGTTTGAAAGTTAGTAGAAAAAAAGAAAGTCTGTTGTTTTTTCAGTGTTGAAGTGATTCTTGTAAGGAAAGCATGTATTCGTTTAAATAAGTAAAAAAATATAAGAGTGCGCCGCCCGAAGTGTTTGATTTCATAGAAGAATCCATAAACGAGCCTACCGACGAGCTGAGCTGCGTTACAATATATAGCATAATCAGCCATTTAATGTTCCCACAGCTGGGAATCAGGCCTCCTCTCTAGGAGAGAGAATGGGCCGTAATCCACCATGCGGGCCCAGTGCAGATTGGTGGATGTCACATGTCTTCGAATTTTTTAGTTCTAGGACATGCCGGTTTCTTCACGATGTTTTCCTTCACTGTTTTGAGAGCAGTGGTGATGAAATAAATTTCACAATGTAATGCGCCTGGTTGGGTTTGAACCCGCGGCCTACAATTCGTAAGTCGGGGCCGTTACCACTCCCTCAGCCACCACTGTTCCCGATACATACATAGATATGCATACATAGGTCTTATTATTAAATAATCATGTGATTTTTTTTTGAGTTTCCATTCATCAAATAACCTTTTAGTTCTCGGTAGTGTCGACTTTTACTGACTGAAACCTAACCGTGTTCCTCCAGTTACCCATTGTGACTCTTTGACTCTTTCGAAAATTCTGCAACACCTATAATATACATAGATATCCATTTTATTACCAGTTTGTATGTTTCGCAAAAATCTGATGAAAAAAAAAATAGATATTCAACGTTTACCTGGCGAATAAAATATGATCGTTTAACATAATGTATGTCACATTTATTCATCGTAAAAGTTCTGTCTAGGGTAAACCAGCCATACGTGCCCCGGTCGGTAACGTGGGGTACGTTACCGACCGGGGCACAACTAAGACATTTATTTAAAATACTTAAACTATACAAAGCAAATTAAACTTCGTTGTATAATTTACATTGTTGTCATTCATATAAACTAGCCACATCGGTTAAAATGAGCACCAAATTTTAAATACGTGTCTTAGTTTGGCAAGCGGGGCACATTACCGACTGGGGCATGTATGCTTGGTTTGCCATATTGAGAAAAATCAGTCTAGACAATATCATTGGTAAAGTGAGTTGAATTTATTACAGTAGAATACTATTATTATATTATTTATATATATACAGTGTATGGCAAATTTTGGTTCCGTAAGTGACCGCTAGAGGCGCTGTATTTGCTATCTATATCTATACTTATAATAAATCTATAGAAGTGAAAATTCTGTACATTGAAAATAACAAAAAAATAAATGGCAATGGTGTTACTAGACCGACACCGAATCCAAAAATGTGATTAAAAAAATTTTTGTCTGTCTGTCTGTTTGTTCAGGCATCACGCAAAAACTACCGGTTCGATTACGATGAAACTTGGTATAATTATTATTTAATATCCTGGGCACCACACTGGGTTCTTTTTATCCCGAAAAAGTATATACAATAAAAAACAAACTTAATTTTGCGGTTCGATCCCTAGACCCGATTACTGTACCAACCGCAAATAATAAATTTGTCGTAGGTTACGTCACTCGCAGTTCAGTTCACTAAGGGGAGTTCACTAACCCCCCACAGACAGGGGAACCGTGTTACACCGAATTTAACGCGAGCAACGCCACGGGCAAAAGCTAGTACACAATATTTACGTATACAAAATATTTAAGTAGTCGGTATCGAGTATCGACAAATACTATTGCTTTTAACTCATGGTAGAAGTACAGATCTTAGAATTGATCACTTCATGACATGGCCAATTAAAACTGGCCAGATTGTTTAAACGTTAACATTTGATGATATGTCAATACTCGTTTAGCCGTTTCATTGATGTAGGATTTCTATGATACTCGTAATAAAAGGTCCATAGAAAGTAGGCCAAACGAGGATTGAAATATCATTAAAATTGATCGGGCCAGCTTTACTTGGCCACATCATGAAGTAATCAATTTCTAAGATTTGGCCACGATATGTTCATTTTAGAATTAGGTATATACCGAATGATGATATATATGATGATAATACGAATCTATAAACGTATTTAAAATGATTTCTAGAAATCTTTTATATTATAGGTACTAGTATATATTGACATATATTCAGACGTTACCAATTAAAAAAAATTGCAAGCAAAATTGAATACTAAAAATAAACATTAACGGACCATATTAACAAGGTGAAATCCAGCCAGGTGTTGCCGAAATGAGGTGGTGCAATTTCAGCAGTTTAATGAAACGGCACCAGGTGGCGTGATTGATATGTCGACCGTACCTGCTGGTCGGCAGAAACTAATAGATTTTATTCCAACTGTACTTTTTGCAGTAAAAAAAGCTTGCAATAAAGGCGTCTTCGGTATCGTAGCGGTGCGTTAGGCGAATATCACACTGCCACGCATCATGCTGCATGTTGCGAGTCAACAGACCTACGCGCGTACAACATCATCATCATCATCATTTCAGCCGATACACGTCCACTGTTGGACATAGGCCTCCCCCAAGCGTCGCCACATCGAACGTTCCTGTGCGTCCCGCATCCATCGGTTTCCTGCTACCTTCACCAGATCATCGGTCCACCTTGTAGGAGGCCTTCCAACACAGCGTCTTCCGGTACGCGGTCGCCACTCCAAAACCTTCCGGCCCCAACGGCCATCTGTTCTGCGAGCAATGTGCCCTGCCCATTGCCACTTAAGTTTGGCAATTCTTTGTGCTATGTCGGCAACCTTAGTTTTCCTGCGGATATCTTCATTTTTTATTCGATCACGCAAGGAAACCCCGAGCATAGCCCTTTCCATTGCTCTTTGGGTGACTTTAAGCCTTCTGATGAGGCCCATTGTGAGCGACCACGTTTCGGAGCCATATGTCATCACTGGCATCGCGCGTACTTGCGGGAGTGCAAATCTGCATCATCATGCGAGTTTTTTACGCACTCACGCGCGTAGGTGCGTTCTGTAAAATCACGCACGGCACTACGAGACTTTGTGTGCCATACCTTGCGTGTCGCCCCGCATCCACGCGCGTGAGTGCATGTTCCTCCGCTTGTAGGCGCGTGATCTGCAAGAACGCGCGTGGATGCATTTTCGGTGTGTTGGACTGTGCGTGTTTTCAATACAAACGGAGATACTTACAAGCAACGTTAAGACACGCGTTCACGCGTTATGCTGCGGGGTTGCCATAAACCCCGCAGCATAACCGCCTTAGTCGTACTGCGCACGGACCATGCACGGAGGATAGTCTGGTTTTTGTCATACAAAGCGCGCGGTGCGATAACAGCATGGTGCTGCAACCGCGAACGCTCGACAACTTGATGATTTTCAACAAGAGCACTAAGGGCCCTTACGTTGTTGAAACCTCTACGGTCCGGACCAAGCGTTTTGCCTCGTCATTTATACCGCGCACGTCGAAGGTCTGGAACAGTTTGCTTGCTGCGGTCTTCCCGTCCGATTTTAATTTGGGTGTCTTCAAGGCTAGAGTGAATAGGTTCTTAATAAACTAGTGCGCCTCGCCATCAGAGATTGCATCACTACTTACCATCAGGTGGGATCGCAGTCAAGCACTAGTATATATCAATAAAAACAAAATATTTCACCGGGACACCATGGTGGCGCGACCAGTCGCCGCTACAAACAAAATGTATACAGCTCTATAGAGAGTTACTCACCTGCCCCCCTAGCCAAGTTACAATCGAATTCCGTTCTCTAATCGGTAACGCCTCGGTGACAGCAATTGTAGAAAACGATAAGTTGGTAGCCATGAAGACGCGCCTGAGTCGGCCGCTCGTTCTACAATATGTACAGCGTTTGTATAACAAAGGATGTAGCGTTAAATATTGTAGAAACGATTTTGAACGATGTGAACTTGGCTACGAGTTGTCTATTCGTTTGTTCTGACCACGCGACTTTACGTTAAGATGACGTCATTCCCATACGTTTCATCACTTTTCGACAGCGTTAACGATTGCAGAATAACAACTTGGCTAAGCGTGCTGGTGTCCGTTTGGTTGCCCAACCAATTCGGAGGTAGCGCGACCAGCTTAGACGTGTGGCAACTCTGGTGTCTGTATGGTGTTTAGTTAGGTAGGGTCAGTTTGGTAGGTCAGGTTATTTATTAGCTTCAGAGCCATAATGTCACAGCACCTAAATGGATCATGATGGTCTTCTGACTGTTTTGCTGCAAGTTAGAACGCTGTTATTGCTAATCTTCAGTTTGCGAGGTTTTTGTTGTGCATAGTGCATTATTAATTAGTTCATTTGTATATGTTGCGCATCTGTATTGGTACGTATGCATACAAAATCACAATAGGACGTAATCAAGATTTTTCAAAATTGTTACCCTTCGCATATCAAGGCTTGGATAACTCTTTCGAATAATCTCGTAGCCCGTCAAGAGATATCTACCGTTATTCTAAGTTATTTAATATTGGAGGTAGTTGCTGTTTGTAAATTACTGATAATCAACGACGCGTTCAGAAACCCACAGCAACCGAGTTAGGAAAAAGCTTAAAGGCAGTTTTTTTTTCTGTGGGTGAAAATCATCTCATAGACATCCCCCGCCCTTGGGCGGAACGGGAGATAGTGTCAGACTCTTACTGATTAAAAAACCCACCCCGTTCCTGGTTACCTTTCATACAGGGGCCGAGTCTCCCTTTCGGTAAGAGACCCTACAAGCCCCAGGAGCCCCTCGAGCGCCGATTGTACATACCTACGTCTGCACAACTTGAATGACTTTGAAAAAAAACTAAAGAAGAATGACCAATTTTCACCTGGCTTTGTATAGTAATGAAAAAAATGTTAAAATTTAGCCAATTATATTATGTGTCTAATACGCTAAAAACAATTTTAAAAGAAACGCAGGAAAAAAAGATTTTTAAGTTTTTCTATAAACTTATTTTACGTTTAGCGTTACATATTACCATGTTTTGAACGCATCTCTATTACCTTTTGCCATAGATTATATATTAATACCGAGACCTTTTGCTACAACGTTTCATTTTACGCACTACTACTTGAATTTATTAATCTCTGTTTCTGGGTTTTATACATTATTTTACATTTTATTCAATCGATATAATATTCTTTATTAGTCTTTGTATAATATAGATTAATTGAAAATAATATTGATTAAATAAATTAATCATTCAGTGTGTAATTGAGTTCGGATGACTGAAACGGACTTTTTTTACATTTGACAGTTCTACGATTGAAAGCCCTTCATTCATCGTTGGTGCGTGTGCGTCTCGTTATGTACTGTGCTATTTTGTATGTAAACTGATACCTCTATTTACGACCTTTTTGCTGCCCCCTGGACCTCGATATCTTTCTCATCTGACGACCTTTGCTTTCCATATTGTTGTAAATCCGCCCTCTTGATAATGCCATCGTCAACAAAAAGCCGACGTATACTTTGCATAAACTGCAATACGTTTCGACGTTATCTTGTTTAAGAGCTAAACACAAGAGTTATTTCGCTTCTTAGTGAGTGGATATCACCAGTAATCGTAAGTATTTATTTTTATAATGTTTAACTTAAAACTATATTATGATGTCCATATGTATGACAACATACACACAAATGGCCGAAAGATGAATTAAAACTAATAGTTTTGTCTTGTTATTTCGTGTTTCGTTTTGAACTGTTAATCTTGGCATTAAACTATAACCTATATCAATTGTAAATAAAAGAAGTTTTATTGTCTTTCCTATTTCAGATTACTTACAGAGGAAGATTACGTTTGTGAACCTTGTAATGAACTCCTCACGACAAGCAGTGATGGTGCTCAAGCTTCAGGGTTATCTCGACCAGGTCAAAGACAAGTGTGCAGTCTCTGTGGACGGTCAACACTTAATCGTCAGAGCCATTCTATTGTTTTTGATAATCCTTCAAGATCCTTAAAGAACTAAGATAAATTCCAAACAGATAAACAAACAAGGATTGCACCATGTCAGGTATTTATGTTTCTTTAATGTTAATTATTTGCCAGTTTATTACTTCATACCGTTACGCACCATGTCAGGTATTTATGTTTCTTTAATGTTAATTATTTGCCAGTTTATTACTTCATACCGTTACGGTCTTGGTGATTTCTCTTTTTGACCTCGATACTGTCTTTTATTAATACATTTACAATACCTGATATTAACTCAATATTTTCTTCCATAGATGTTATCATCTGATAGAATATGCCATTCATGCTAGATGAGTTGTAAGCGTACTGCCATACGTACTGGGCAAGCTGATGGAGCTTGTGGTGCATCTACTACTGAAAAAGTTAAAACAGGTGACTCTGGGCCAATCACTGCTGAACCAGATGACTCTAGGTCAATCACTGCTGAAACAGGTGGCTCTGGGTCAATCACTGTTGAAATAGGTGACTCTGAGAGAATTACTGCTAAACCAGTTAATGAAAGTCTAGAAGTACATTTTGAAGTTGTATCTAGCAACATAACATTAGTAAATTATAGGCGAGCAGCAAATACTGCTTCACACTGCCTTTTTCCTCAATATACCAATATGAATCTGCACAATGTGGCAGATTCATTTAGAGCCACAATACTCAGTACATATAAATATTATATCCCTGTACATAGCCGTGTCTGCACAGAACATAGACTGAGTAATGAGTGGGGTAATCTGTATGATTCTAGTAATAGTAAGAGTTCATTTACTTCACAACATGTAGAACACATTTTTTCATTTGTTAACAATTATGACATTAGTGTGGTATCTTGGGTGGGCTAGGTATCAAGAAAATATCTCTGCTCCAGCAGAATTTCTGGAAAAGAGAATTAGATGATAATAATGATAATTAATAAACCATTTCACTAAAACATATTGTATAATTTTGGTTTTCCCTTTTTGTTTATTATATGCACTGTATACATACCGTAAGCCAATAAAATGTGTCGGGTAGATAAGTGATCAAGCGATGAACAGGTAAGAAATACTTTTTAGAGGTAGATACCTATACAAACTAGCATTTTTCTTTACTAAAAATGTATTTACTAGATAGTAAGTACAAGTTATTTGTGCTGTAAAAACAGAAAATATTATGCTCGACACTCAATTTTTTCTAATCATCGAGAGTCTAAGCAGCTACGTAAGTTAAGGAATACATAAAATAAAAAAGTCTTTACGACCACAGCTAAGTATTCCTATTTTAGATTACAATTCGAGAGTTAATAATTATTTTTCTAACATCTTACGGCAAATTCTAACCTAAAAAGAAACATTAATATTTTTTGGACTTTGTGGCGTTTAAATCGTAAAAATGACTATGAGACATTATTTTCTAGACTTACAGGTAGTCTATCTACTATACATTATAACTATACATTAACTTTTACTATCAGGTTTTGAAATGTATGGAAAGTAGTCATTGTTCTTTCTGTTTTGTACACACGTTTGTACGAAATTAATTTGGCCGAAAATTTTGGTTTCTCGATTTTGGTTCTTCCTAGAAAAATCCATAAAAAGTTTTTTTTTTGGTGATTTTCGTAAAAACGGAAATTTTCCGGGTCTCTGTCGAGGGGTTAACAACCCCTCGAGCGCCAGGGGTTCATTGAACCGGAAAAAATAAAAAATAAACTTTTTTTTGGATTTTTCTAGTAAAAACAAATAATATAATATATATAGAAGAATATCTAAATAAACCAAAAGTTTCACTACACTAACTTTAATACAAACTTGGGGAAAACACGAATATTAAGCATTTTTCAAGGACATCCAAGTTGTCCAGACGTATGTCGAGGGGAAGCAGATCGATTCCATCTAATAAATATTTATATTCATCCTGGTTATTAATAAGATCATTCGCTACCTAATCTCCCAACCTCCCGACTCACCCTGGACATCAAACACTCGGTAACGCGGGGTAATCTCTAATAAATTAGAAGGTAAATCTTTTCATCACAATAACTCGCCCTGACGAGCCATCGACACGTATAGATATTGTGTATTTAAGACTACATGTTTGAGTAGTGTAAAAATAATTCCCAAAGAATTTGGAATTACTTAAGCTTTTTTTTTACTAGCTTATATTTAGTTTCACCAGTTCCAATGTTTGTTTTTATATATTTTTAAAAAATTAATATTTGTTTCCAAAAATATTTAAAAGGTGGCAAGTTGGACACCACCGATACTAAGCACAACACTGGTTATGGCAGGTCATAAAGGGCATTACGCGCTAGCAAACAGCTGGGTGCAAGTGCTAAAGTGCCAGGTTGCCTGGAAGAGATCGCGGAATGCGATAAGGCCGCTCATTGTATGTATGCGTTTTAGTTTTAGTTTCCTTTTTGTATATGTAATGATGTACAATAAAGCTTATAATAAATAAATAAACAACCTCCCAGTCGCTTGCAGCTCCCGGTGACTATGTATTTTTGCTGATTTAAGGCCCAAGCGCCCGAAAAGTGCTTTAAAACAGTGACTTTCTGGAGCCTACTCCTCGGTAACGACTCAGTTAACAGGTTTGAAAAAAATAAATGTTTATTATAGATTCATGAACAACATTATCAACATTTGATTTTTTCGTGCAATTAATAATTTTGTCTAAAAAAAATATTACATACAACAACATCACATTCGCAACTTTTCCCTGCTCCTTCGAAACGGCTTGGATCTTTAGAAACGTTTTTACGCATAAAAAATGGCAGTTAAATATTCTTCAAAGAGAACATTGCTTAAGTAAATTAATCAATATTTCGCAAAGAAAATGGGGATTTAAAAGTCAGCGGGGCTCTGTCCGGGCGCAGCTGGCCGCAAACAAATGCACAGGGCCTCAAGTCTGCTATTACAATAGTGTCAGAATAGTCTAACATTGATGTCATAATTGTCGATTTTCACAAGTTTGGTAATCTACTAATATAATGGCGTCATTATGACTTTCCAATGGTCAACCACTGACACTCCATTGAAAGAAGTGGCATAAAATGGTAATCTCGTACATATTGACAAATGAATATTTGACGTTTGCGGTAATCTGCTAAAACTTTGACAGTTTATTTGATCAGTGTTTTACCATTAGAACGTTATTGTGCAGTTATTGGTTTTAATATGCTCAAAATTATCATTCTACCACAATTCTATTACAAGACCATTGACCGATCAATGATCGATCATTATGAATTAGCAGATTACAAACTTTTAGCAAAATGACAATGGGATCGTGTTGGAATGACAAATTTATAAAAATAGCAGACTTGGGGCCCAGATAGTCGTACTGTCGCCTAGACGGGTACGAAAGTAGTGACCATACCATTTAATTTCGGCCAGATGGTTCAAGGGACTATGAGCCTTAACAAGCTTATAACTCTGTGATTTTTCATGATACAGTTATGAAATTTTGTACATGGATTCTTTACATAAAAATACTAGACACGTGTTTCGGGTTTCGCTTAAATTAAAACTAATGTTGTATATATATAGTAGTTATATACTGCGCTATAAAAGCTTGCTGTGAAAAAATATTTTCACTGAAAATTCGTTATTACAGTTGCCATCACGGATCTTGAACTTGCGCAGAAGTCAAATATTCGGTCTCTTTAGTGGTGCGAAGAGCGACGCGGGGGCGGGGAGTGTCAGTGATTGGCTGGCCGCGCCACGCGTCATAGACGTCACTCCTCATTCGTTCACTGCGTTGTTGCATGCATTTAACAACGAAGACGATTGGCTCGCCAATGTATGGAATGCGCAAAGCGATCCCCACTCTGACGCCGAGCTTTCAAGATCCGTGATGGCAACTGTACCTTCGAACTTAAGTTTGCGTATGGCCTGATGGCGTTTATCACTTCTACATAAGATACTGTACGAAGTCTCTCGGTTTATTTATTCTTCTTTTCTTACATATCCCGTCATAACTGTCATGATCTGTATGTCTTCCTTAAGAATTAGTATGAGAAAGCGAGGAACCGAGATCGTTGGAATGGAAGGAGGCCTTTGTACAGCAATGGGACAATACAGGCTAGCTATAATCTATACATCTTCTATACATATATCTATACATATAAATAAAGTTGGAGTGTCTGTTTCTAATATTGAAATAACTGCTTTTAACTACATGCATATGAATATATATACGGTACATACATAAAAATATTTTTTTTTTAATAATTTTTGTCTGTCTGTCTGTTTTGAATTTAACTTTAAACATATAAACCCCATAACAGTAATAAAAGCTTTTAAAGAAATCAAGATTAAATTGACAGAAGATCTATGGGGTATGTCTATCAAAGTTTGTACCTCAATTATTGAGACTGTAGCGCCGTACTTAGCGTTAATATTTAATTTGTGTATAGATCAAGGAGTCTTTCCGGATCTAATGAAATATAGTAAAGTGATACCACTTTTTAAATCCGGAGACAGTAAAGACACTAATAATTATAGGCCGGTGTCCGTTTTGCCGGTTTTTAGCAAGATATTTGAAAAGGTGATGTTAAATCAAATGCTTAATCATTTTAACACCAATAACATCTTACACGATAAACAGTATGGTTTCACCAAAGGGCGTTGTACAACTGACGCTGGTGTCTCCTTACTAAAACACATTTTTAATGCGTGGGAGGAGGCACAAGATGCTATAGGCATCTTCTGCGACCTGTCTAAGGCGTTTGATTGTGTGGTTCATGAAACATTACTCCTGAAACTGGAGCATTACGGACTAGGCAAAGCAGCGTTAAGCTTATTAAAATCGTATTTGAATGACAGACAGCAACTAGTTCAAATAAACGGTGTCAATTCGTCGGGATTAAATGTGAAAATGGGGGTACCCCAAGGTTCAATTTTAGGTCCTTTTTTATTTTTAGTTTATATTAATGATTTACCCTATTTGCTGAAAAATAAACTTAATATGGTGTTGTTTGCTGACGACACTTCTTTGATTTTTAAGATAAATAGAAGGACTAATAATCTTGACGATGAAAATAACGCTTTATTGCAGGTCCAAAACTGGTTCACTGCTAATAATCTAGTTCTAAATGGGAAAAAAACTAAATGCATAAGATTTTCCTTACCAAATGTCATAAGTAGTGATTGCGACATAGTATTGAACAATGAGAAACTAGAATTTGTTGATAAAACAGTTTTCTTGGGGATTACGCTTGACTCTAGGCTACAATGGGGTCCTCACTTAACATCTCTTGCAGGACGGCTTAGCTCGGCTGCATATGCTGTTAGAAAAATCCGCCAATTTACGGATGTTGATACCGCTAGACTAGTCTATTTTAGTTATTTTCATAGTGTCATGTCGTACGGTATCTTACTATGGGGACGGGCTGCAGACATCGAGTCAATCTTTATATTACAGAAAAGAGCCATCAGAGCTATTTACAATCTCCGCCGGTGCGATTCTTTAAGGGAACTGTTTAAAGATATTAACATAATGACGGTACCTTGTCAATATATCTATGAAAACATCATGTATGTTAGAAAAAATCTTCATCTTTTTAGCAAAAGAGGCGATAGACATAATTATGTTACAAGAAATAGGGATCAATTAGTTCAACCAGGTTTCAGACTGGCTAAAGTGGCCTCTTCTTTCATGGGGTACTGTTTGAAATGTTATAATAAAATACCACCCCAAATATTAGAACTCAATGAAATGAAATTTAAATCTTGTATTAAACGCACACTATGCAGGCAAGCATATTATAAGTTGGAGGATTATATTCAAGATAAAAATGCTTGGCTCAATGCTGGTCCAGCTCCACTACCACTAGGGCGTACTAATTAGTTGATTAGTTGGAAACTAATATTATTATTTTTAATATTATTATTTTTAATTTGAAAGACACAATTGCATTGTATAATGTAGAAGCACTTTTTCCAAGTTTGTGAATGTGAAGCACCATGGAGCATTTTTATTAGGTTACAACTTTTTTTTTTTTTTGACATTACGAGCATGGCAGTTGAGAGTTTGTCATGCTCACTCAAATGTCTCGCTGTTGGTGGCACGTGTTATTGGGTCGTTCAGTTCCCTTCAAAATGGTTGAGCTGAGTGGGGCTGATGCACGCGTCATGCTCGTGAACGGGTGCCGTCAGATGGGACTGGTCATCTCTTAGCTGCCAGTGGCTTAATTCAGTTTCTATCTTTTAATTATTTTACATTTTTTTATTTCATTATCGACATTGTGCTCACATGATAGAAGCAACAAGTAATATGTAACCAAGCATTATATGTAACACATAATATGATTTAAAAGAGTGTCCATGGAGTTTCTTGCACGTTCTTCTCCATAGAGACCTACTCTTTGGAACGTGCAATTTAGCTTCACTTTTCTTGGACTGACCGACATTTGACTATTCAAAAGTGCCTGTAAATGGTCTATTTGAAATAAATGTTTTGATTTGATTTGATTTGATTTGATTTGATTTGTTTGTCCGGGCTAATCTCTGAAATGGCTGGACTGATTTTGGCAGGACTTTTTTTGGCAGGTAGCTGATGTAATAAGGAGTAACATAGGCTACTTTTACTGTAGTCCACGCGAACGAAGTCGCATAATGTCAATGTAAAGTCGCAGGGCATAGCTAATAATATTATAATAACCTGCATGTGGTAATTGCTTCCTTAAAATAATTAATATTTACCTCTATTATAGCAACATCCTTTTTCCATTACTTTGGTCGAGTTTTTCGCTTTTGTAACTCGTTCATTTTATTTTTTCTTCCCTGAATACCTATTTTGGGTTTTTATCTCCGCCCAAGTGGAGCACAACTTCACTGTGTCCTTCAGGCGGTTCGCACAATGGTGACATCCAGTCGTTTCTTCCGTACGAATCAGGAGTAGGAATCTCCCGAACTTACCTTGTCCGGTGAGGACTTGCGTCATGCGGAAGGTGAGGACGCCGTGATGTTTCTCCAACCCTTCTCAAAGAGGGGACTTACTGCCATAATTTTGAATCTACATACATAATCAGCCTTTTTAATGTTTCCAATGCTGGGACTCAGGCCTCCTCTCTAAGAGAGGGAATGGGCCGTATTCCACCACACGTGCCCAGTGCGGGTTGGTGAATGTCACATGTCTTCGCATTTTTGTTCTAGGACATGCCGGATTCCTCACAATGTTTTCCTTCACCGTTTTGAGAGCAGTGGTGATGAAATAAATTACACAAAGTAATGCGCTTGGCAGGGTTTGAACCCGCGACCTACAACTCGTAAGTTGGGGCCGTTGCCACTCGGCCACCGCTGCTCTCTATTAGATATTACGAGTCTACATTAGTTTAATATTGACGAAAGGCCTAGTTAACGAAACAATATTTTTTACAACAAACGATGTATTTATTAACATTGAAGAATACAAAAACAAATCATGGTGAGCTATTCCTTTATGGAGATACATGTGGAACAGAACATCGAGTCCCACGACCTCAATTGAAAAGAGGAGATCCTCCGACCTGGCGATTGTCTAGTCTGATGCTTATTGTTGGACTGTAGTACCCATCAGTTCAAACTGCAGGAATAACATTTTTATAACGCCAGGTCTTATTTTGTACTTAGGGAGGTATTGAAACCGCTATATCCTCTAATGGCTGCCGACTTGTCGAACGCATTTGGCTTCCGTGAAGCACATGTTATGAGATCCGTCATCTTTGCCACCACATACGCATATGCTGCAGCGTTGTCTTGGGTTGTAGATGAATGTGCCTGCAGGGCATGTCACGTTACCTGGGAATATAGAATTGGATTAATATCTGAACTTCTTGACTAGAGAAATTCGTGCTGTGCCATTACTGCCGCTGCAGCTGAGAACCATAAGCGGCAGAAATATAACCTTGTTGGCAGTTATATTTTTGAAGTTGTATCGACTATAAGAAGATCGACTCGACGAGTGCATCATTACCAATGGGCTTAAAGTCTTGAGTTGCAATACCATTACGTTGTATTTCAGGGAGTGTCCGTCAGAATAGACTAACTTAATCCATTAAACCCTAAGCGAACGCTGGCGTTCGTTCTCTCATTGTCTTCATATTGTGTCTCTAATTAGGGAATTCGAAAGGTTAAGCCCGATCCATTATCGAACTATCCGACTCAGGGTTAATAGGTCGCCAAAGAGAAACATCGCTTTAAGGATTTCAATAATAACTGTTTATTATCCTTTTCTTTATATTGAAAGGTGTGTTTTAGTAATATTACGTAACTGTACCGACTAGGGATTTCAGTCAAGTGCTGACGAGGGGCCCTGTATGGTGTGCTACCGCTACATTGTGGCCATCCTCCAATATGAACAAACCGTTTAAGGAATAGATTCATTGTGCGTACAGCTGTGTTTCCTGATATTTACAGTCTAGGGGTCTTTAAGTCAACATTGAATAGGTTATATCTAGCGTGCTCCACCGTCTAACAATGCTTCGCATGTCGTTCTTTTATCGATAAATAGATGCCGCTCGAACGCAGATAGCTGGACTAAAACACATTCTAAACAATATTTTGCATTTTTTCGTTAACTTCTACCTCTTTAACTGTTATTTACTATTGACAAAGTCTATTTTACGTTACACACAACACTTTATAGAACTGCATGAGACTTAGAAGTGCGAGTGAAAGGTCCGATAAAAATGATTTATATCTCAGTTCGCAGTGCGTCGCACGTTTCATTACACAGTCACTCTGCCATGCAAGAAACAGTAATTGAGTGCAAAAGAACGCACTTGTGAAGATGTTGAAAAGGGGCGAGAATAACCACGTGTTCAGTGTCTGGCACTTTTATCAGTCGTATGCATAATCCTGAATCCTGCTGATAAAGGGGGCTTGGGTCAAGTAGGTAAAGTGTACGGTTGTCAAAATGTCAATTACGTGTGGATTTGATATCATCATCATCAGATTTTTCTTTAATGTTCCCACTACTGGGACTCAGGCCTCCTCTCTAGGAGAGGGAATGGGACGTAATCCACCACGCGGGCCCAGTGCGGGTTGGTGAATGTCACATCTCTTCGAATCTTTGGTTTTAAGACATTGCGGTTTCCTCACGATGTTTTCCTTCACCGTTTTGAGAGCAGTGGTGATGGATTTGATATGCACTATCGCAATTTAAAAGCGAGCACAGACGGAAGCAAGGCCAATGTGGAAAAGGAAAATCCATGACCAGGAACTGTGGAATAATATGGATTAAGTAAAACAATTTAATAAATGGGACTTTGCAGAAAACTGAAGACGTGTGATGAGGATTGGTTTTTCAAAGAAATGGATTTGTATACTAAGATATACTTACTGTAATCTGAAATAAAAAAATAATACAGGATTAGAAAACGATAAAATGTGAAAAGAGAAATTTACTTAGTTATTTAGGAACTAATAGTGTAAAATATATACTATAGGGTGACTGGTAATTAGTGACCGATACTTAAACACGTGATTGTACTCATGATTACAAACAATTTACCTAAAGAAACTTTTCTTTTTACTCTTTCGTTTTATGTTTTATCACAATAACAAAACGCGGCTAACAGTTGATCGATCGCAGGCACGCGTTTGCGAATTTCAAACAGCTGTTTTGTTATTGTGATAAAACGAATGAAAAGAAAGAATGAAAAACTTTTTATTTGCCGGTAAAGGCGCAAACTTAAGACTAACAATATATTACAAACATTTTCCATGACAAAAAAAAAAAATGTCTAAAAAAAAAGTTTCTTTGGGAAAGTTGTTTGAAATCATGAGTACAATCACGTGTTTAAGTATCGGTCACTAATTACCAGTCATCCTATATAACTAGCTTATGCCAGTGGCTTCACCCGCGTGATGTTAGAAAATAATTCCAAGGAAACGTACTCTCGGGATAAAAAGGAACCTAAACACAAAAACAGAGAGAGGGAGATGGGAGAGAGAGAGTGACTGTGAGTTTTAGGGTATTTAAATCCGTGAGCTAGTTACATCCAAATCCCTTCAGTAGTTTCAGCGTGAAAGAGTAACAATCATATTACTATACACACAAACTTTCGCCTTTATAATATTGCCTTTATACGACTGAAATTTGGCACACGTGTAGACCATGTCCTGGAATCTTAGAGAATGAACATTGGATACTTTTCATCCGGGGAGTATATTTCCATGAAGTAATTTTCCTACAAAAATGCGGACGAAGACGCCGGCAGCAGCTAGTCGTAGTAGGCGTGGGCGACGTGGGCCCTCGCCTATGGCCTTGCACCCAAAGGGGCCTCACTCAAGCGAGGGCTTTTTAAGAACGCGGGTTTTTTTATACGCAATTATAGTCTGTCTAAAAAGTCAATCTACTTGGGAATTTTATATAATGTTTATTCATTTAAAAATACTTATATTCGATGCTTTTTATAAGGTTCTTCTGTTAGTAAACAATGATTAATATCTCTTAATCAACCTTGATTATTGAACCAGTGTTGACTACATCAGATTTTATTAAATCCTAATAATTACCCAAGTCGTTTGACTTTTTAGACTGACTCTAACCACTATTTCACCTGATGGTAAGCGAAGATGTGGTCGAACACTGGGTTGCGACAATCGCTGTCTCGTTTTAGAATTTATGAAAGAATAAGGCCTCCCTGATGTGCCTTCGCCCACGTCTCAATTAATCCACGCTACGCCTCTGCAGCTAGTAATCTTCATAATCGCGTACTTACCCGCACAGGCCTCAGTTTGAATGGAACAGAACCACTCCTTCACGGCACACTTGCAGCCAGCACAATATGTCAAGAAGCCCATGTGGAACTCGTCTTTTACATCACAGTCTCTCTCTGAAAACAGAAACCACACATACCTCATAAGTAAGTCCCGGTGTGCAGTTCACACGACTGCACTCGGACTGCACGTTTGGTTTGCAGTTCTATTGCAGTCGTGTCAACTGCATTCAAACTGCACTTAAACTGCAATTTGCGGTTGGATTGCAGTTGAAATGCGGTCCGTCTGTTTAGACCCTTATATTTTCTATTTCTCTGGATATTCGTTTGTCAGTTTTTATAGTCCACTGCCTTTTTTTCAAGTCCAAGTCAAGACCCTAACAGTGACTAAAATGACTGCTTCTAAGAAGTGCTATTGTGAACGAAGGATGCTCTAAAGACCCACCTTGGCAGAGTGCTAAATCTTCCCGCGTGCAGATCCATTTCGCCGTCTCAGAACATGTGCAGCTCACACACTTGGTCGGGTACCCTATTTCCCCTGGATTGCAAACTTCGTCCAACTCCTCTGAAATTCAAATAATTTAAATTTAAAATACGATTATCCTAACTAATATTATAAATGTGAAAGTGTGGATGTTTGGATGTTTGTTACTTAAGCGGCGACGCCGCAGGCAAAAGCTAGTAGTTAAATAAAATAAATAATAAGTAATAAAAGCGTAATCAGCCTTTTAAAATTCCCAGGGTTGGGACTTAGGCCTCCTCTCCGGGAGAGGCAATGGGCCGTAATTCACCACGCAGGCCCAGTGCGGGTTGGTGAATGTCACGTCTTCAAATTTTTGGTTCTAGGACATGTCGGTTTCACTAATTACAATTAACTAAAACATGGCGTCAATAAAATTTTCTACATCGCTGTGGACTGGTAATGTGCCAAAAAGATTGGCGGCATTGTCACGCTGTATGCCAATGCTTATCCTCTGTCCGAGATAAAAATCAGCCCTCTGAAATGTTATAATTTTATAAGGCAACTTCAGGAACCGTGTATTTAGTAACCAGGATTAAGATTAGTCACATGAGTGAGTATACTGAAGTAGTAGTGTATTTTTTGGTCACTAAAAGAATTTATGAAATCGGCAGTTTTCAAAGGTTACTTCCAACAGCCAAGGGCTTACGAACGGTGAGTAATGAATATCTCGCCGTCCGGCCGTCCGGTAAGAACAAAGCCGAGTCGTCGCACGGTGCGCCGTATTCCACACAAACTTTAAATACAAGTGAAGCTTTAAAGACATGAAGTCCACTAGGGCCGATGCCTGCTAGGCTGTGAGTATATTCGAAAAAGTTACGGTGGCCCTGAAATGGCTGAATGGATTTAGATAAAATTAATAATAATAACAATAAAGCTGAGAAAGAGAAACCAATCAAATATCTCGACTTAGCATACGAGGTTGTCGACATGTGGATTGTGGATTCGGCTGTCATTGTGCCGATTGTCGTGACCGCCAATGGCCTTATAGCCAAAAGCTTTGACGACCATCTGTCGAAGTTGTCGTTTCTCGGTTGGATCAAGAGCCTGATACAGAAGGCAGTACTCCTCGATACGGCTCGAATTGTGAGGAGGTTCCTGTCTCTGGAGACCTAACCACCGGTAGCTTGGACCCTGCTCCCGACACCAGCGGACAACTATGGTTTTATATTTTTAAATGTTTTTTTAAATATAAATTTGTAAAAAATAAATAAAGGGAATAATAATAACAATACTATCCCACAACTATCACACAACGTCGTCTAGTCCCGAGCTAAGCAGAGCTTGTGTTATGAGTCCTAGACAACTGATAAATTCATAACAAAATATTATTATATTACTTATAGGAACTTTGAGGTGCATTCCTGTGGGATAATTTTCAACTTTCAATATGGCAGTAACTGTTATAAAAAACTTACCAGGTGAATTTTGGTGTGCTATATCTGCAAAAAGAAATAAAATTGAAAAAGCCAAATTTATTATTATGATAACATGTCTCCCGCTTTAGTTGGAACAAGAGGGTTTGTTAGACTTTTAATGACTAAAACCCACAATATTCCTCCAGTTACCATTTGTGAAGGCCACGGTAAATACCTGGATTACTTTGGCCCTAGGGCATGATTGTGACCCAAGCTCGTTAGCCAAAACCAACACTTTTTTGTTTGTAGGTGGTTAATGTCTGGAAGTACTGTACCTCTAGCCAAGTTTCTAATCTGCAATAGTTAACGCTTGTAGAAAGCTTCAAATGTACGGGAATGACGTCGTCTCAACGCTCAGTCACGTGGTCAAAACAAAAGAATTGGCGGCAAGGTCAACTCTAAGCGTTCGACGCAAGCGAAACGGTTGTAACTTGGCTAGGGGGGCTGGTCCGATTGCTAAAATTTTTTCACCGATAGAAAGCTGCTTTATTCCTGAGTGACATAGGCGGACGAAGTCGCAGGCATAAGCTAGTAGTAAACACAGTGTCCCCGGTTCTTATACGTTAATAAAAGCCAAAGTTATACCCCAGGGTTAAAGTAATACGTTAAAAATTACTTAAAGGCAAGCACGCTCCATCTCAGCAGATTAACTTTTTGAGAACATATCGTGCGTACAGCGAAAGGAGTGGAATTCCCTGTCAAAGTATTTGTTTCCTGATAGCTACAACCTAGGGGTATTTAAGTTAAAGTTACTTCTAGACGAGTAGACGAGCGCGATCCAGCGTCGACCACTTCATTGCTTGCCATATTCAGGTGAGATAGTGGTCAAACGTGAGTCAATTTATAATTATAAAAATAAAAAGATACATTGTTCAGTGTATCTGTTAAAGCTAAATATGTTTTTTTTTTTTGAAGATATCCGCAGGAAAGCTAAGGTTGCCGACTCAAGCGGCAATGGGCAGGGCACATTGCTCGCAGAACGGATGGCCGTTGGGGCCGAAAGGTTTTGGAGTGGCGACCGCGTACCGGAAGACGCAGCGTTGGAAGGCCTCCTACAAGGTGGACCGATGACCTGGTGAAGGTAGCGGGAAACCGATGGATGCGGGAAGCACAGGAACGTTCGATGTGGCGACGCTTGGAGGAGGCCTATGTCCAACAGTGGACGTGTATCGGCTGAAATGATGATGATGATGTTTTCTTTACCTTTTGAGTATTTGCACAAGTTCAGTAAACATAAGGCGAGTCCGTTGTGCAAACAGAAGCAATTTCTACAGAACCGGTTGCTGTCGGGGCTGAAGAACGAGAGAGGCTCACAGAACGTACGTTTCTTTTTCTTCGATTTTACACCGTTGATTTCTATAATTTTTTTTACTGAAATAATAGAAAAAAAAGTTAAAATATGTCACATGTTCTGGTAAGGATGTAATAAGGAATATTATAGTACCTACACTATTTTAGTGATGTAATCAATATTCGCATCCGCATTCGCGCAAATATTCGCACATTTTGACATTCGCATTCGAATTCACAAGAAACATGCGAATATTTGGCAATTTTTCTTGACAAACAAAATGTATTTAAGTATTAAAGAAGGTAAAAAAATAAAGCTGATGCTATTAACTCTGCATTTGCAACAGACTGCAACTCGTAATGTTTACTTAGATGTTAAACATCTTACACAAGCGTGTCCAAATTATTTTGCAGCGTGCTATACACTCACCTTCCGTGTTTCTCTTTCTATCCTTCAATTGCGTCCTAACAGAAAGTGATCATCAGGCGAATACCTATGCGATTATCACGTTAACTTATTCGCCAAAATCGGAAGCAACCGAAGTGGGGGTGGCCTAAGCGACGCGATTAGGTCTGTCATAAATACAAATTAACACAAAAACACGCCAAACCGCTTTCAATTAGGGCGACGTCTTAGCGTCGGATCGCTATGCGATATCGTGTTGCGAAAACCTACGATGGTAAATTTTTATGATGTACGTCGTATAGATTTTCGCGACAATTTACATTAAGTTCTCTAGTCTGGATGGAGGTGAATTGGAGTGTGTTGTGTTGCTGTGACCCTTCAGTTGCCGTTTGCCTTCCACAGCCACCGTAACTTATTCGCCAACATATAGGGTGACTGGTAATTAGTGACCGATACTTATACACGTGATTGTACTCATGATTACAGACAACTTTCCCAAAGAAACTTTTTTTTATAAGTACATTTTTTTTTCATGGAATATATTTGTAAAATGTTAGTCTTAAGTTTGCGCCTTTTCCGGCAAATAAAAAGTTTCTTTTTCTTTTCATTCGTTTTGTCACAATAACAAAACAGCTGTTTGAAATTCGCAAACGCGCGCCTACGACCGATCAACTGTTAGCCACATTTTGTTATTGTGATGAAACATAAAACAAATGAGAAAAATAAAAGTTTCTTTGGGAAAGTTGTTTGTAATCATGAGTACAATCACGTATTTAAGTGTCGGTTACTATTTACCAGTCACCCTATATACAATACATTACCTGATGGTAGAACCGTAGTCAAGCGCTAATTTATATTTACAAAAAAAAAACAAACATGTTCATAAGTACAAAATAAAGTACTTACTCAGTGCATCATTAGAATCATCGAAATCATCGCCACAAGACACGATGGTACAGACTTTCCGTTCATTTAAACACATGCATGTGTTGCAAATGTCATCTGAGGGTAAAGGTTCAAACTCCTGGCACGGCTGGTCCTGAGAGAACGGATTTTTCATGTTCCTGCTCGTTATTTCCACTCTTCCCACTGGCCAGTTGAATGGGACTGGAAGAAAATGTGTTGAAATTACAGTTGCCATCACGGATCTTGAGCGCTCGGCGTCAGAGTGGGGATCGCTTTGCGCATTCCATACATTGGCGAGCCAATCGTCTTCGTTGTTAGATACATGAGGAGTGACGTCTATGACGCGATGGCGCGGCCAGCCAATCACTGACACTCCCGCCCTCGCACTTCGCACCACTAAAGAGACCGAATATTTGACTTCTGCGCAAGTGTTCAAGACCCGTGATGGAAACTGTACTCGCTAAATAAACAAATGAATAAATTCCTTTATGTAAAGGTGTTGATAAACTTTAGCATTCACTTGTAATGATCATTTTTGCGAATGTTACATTACAGAAAAATAACGATAGCGTTTTAGCGAGCATTCTATCAAGCGTTCTGGCGAGCATTTTATCAAGCGTTCTGGCGAGCATTCTATCAAGCGTTCTGGCGAGTATTCTATCAAGCGTTCTGGCGATCATTCTATCAAGCGTTCTGGCGAGCATTCTATCAAGCGTTCTGGCGAGTATTCTATCAAGCGTTCTGGCGATCATTCTATCAAGCGTTCTGGCGAGCATTCTATCAAGCGTTCTGGCGAGCATTCTATCAAGCGTTCTGGCGAGTATTCTATCAAGCGTTCGGGCGAGCATTCTATCAAGCGTTCTGGCGAGTATTCTATCAAGCGTTCGGGCAAGCATTCTATCAAGCGTTCTGGCGAGCATTCTATCAAGCGTTCGGGCAAGCATTCTATCAAGCGTTCTGGCGAGCATTCTATCAAGCGTTCTGGCGAGCATTCTATCAAGCGTTCTGGCGAGCATTCTATCAAGCGTTCTGGCGAGTATTCTATCAAGCGCTCTGGCGAGCATTCTATCAAGCGTTCTGGCGAGTATTCTATCAAGCGCTCTGGCGAGCATTCTATCAAGCGTTCGGGCAAGCATTCTATCAAGCGTTCTGGCGAGTATTCTATCAAGCGTTCTGGCGAGCATTCTATCAAGCGTTCTGGCGAGTATTCTATCAAGCGCTCTGGCGAGCATTCTATCAAGCGTTCTGGCGAGTATTCTATCAAGCGTTCGGGCGAGCATTCTATCAAGCGTTCTGGCGAGTATTCTATCAAGCGTTCTGGCGAGTATTCTATCAAGCGTTCTGGCGAGCATTCTATCAAGCGCTCTGGCGAGCATTCTATCAAGCGTTCGGGCAAGCATTCTATCAAGCGTTCTGGCGAGTATTCTATCAAGCGTTCTGGCGAGCATTCTATCAAGCGTTCTGGCGAGTATTCTATCAAGCGCTCTGGCGAGCATTCTATCAAGCGTTCTGGCGAGCATTCTATCAAGCGTTCTGGCGAGTATTCTATCAAGCGTTCGGGCGAGCATTCTATCAAGCGTTCTGGCGAGTATTCTATCAAGCGTTCTGGCGAGTATTCTATCAAGCGTTCTGGCGAGCATTCTATCAAGCGTTCGGGCGAGCATTCTAGCGAATGACAGTTTTGCTTTGAATCTTTTGTTCGCTAGAGTGCTCATGAAAATGTTCGTAGCAATGTTTGGCTCTATGCGTGGCTCGGCTCGTTGTTCAGTTCGACAAATTTAAAAACGGCGAATGCTCAATGTTCTGTTACAAGTAAATGCTCAGGTCTATCAGCACCTTAACAGGAACTTTTGGTAGTTTGCGCTACGACCTAATGAAACGGCTGTCTGCGTCTGTAAATTTTTTAGTCTTTTTTTTAGGGTTCCGTACCCAAACGGTAAAAATGGGACCCTATTACTAAGACTTCGCTGTCTGTCCGTCTCTCTGTCACCAGGCTGTATCTCAAGAACCGCGATAGCTAGACAGTTGAAATTTTCACAAATTGTGTATTTCTGTTGCCGCTATAACAGCAAATACAAAAAACTAAATAAAATAAATATTTAAGGGGGCTCCCATACAAAAAACGCGATATTTTGCTGAATTTTCCTAAGGACGGTTAGGGACCCTTCGTGCGCGAGTCCAACTCACACTTGGCCAGTTTTTTTTTTATATTTTAGCAAAAGTACCTATAAAAAGTGTCAAGTTTCTACCCAAACTTGTCTATTAAATATCTATTCCAAGATTGTCTAAAAAAAAAACTCGCTTTTGAAGATGCATAAAAATAACAAAAAGAAAAGAAATAATATGCCTACTAGCCGTCGCGACAGACATTGTCCTGTTCAAAAGCTAGCTTTTCGTCAGAAAAAAAAAAATTGAGTACCCAATTGCAGCGCCACCTAGCGGGTCCAATTGTATTTTCACACGGAAATTTCATTGTAAACAGTCCAGCCGTTTAGTAGAAGTTAGGTGACAAACACACGTACAGAAGAATTATATACAGGGTTATTTGTGAAACACTGGCTACCTCTCAAGATAAAGCGGCACTCAAAATACATCATCTGTGAATATTTCAACTGTCTAATTATCACGGTTCATGAGATACAGCCTGTAGCCTGATTGACGTAAAATCAAACAAGCCAAATATCGTTGAAGTTTTATAGTCGTTCGATCGAAGTCCTATCCAAAAGCGGTATTCACGATCTATCGACTTATTTCCAGTTACATTAATAAGTATTCTACCAGGATAATTTAATATAGATTTCTTTTTTTAATCAAACGACTTTAATATCGGTGTCGTTCAAACTCGATTGATGGATGTGAATACGGAAATGGTCTAAACGACTAAATCGCTACGATATCATTACGGTTTTCATTACGTGAATCGGGCTACTGGTGACAGACGGACAACACGCTTGGCTACCATGACCTCTTATAGCAGGGCTGAAGTTGAACTGCCCGGCATTTTTGTACTATGACTTCGTTATAGCAGGCCTGTAACTGGCCTTCTAAGTGACGTTTACGAAATCCGCTCAAGATTAGTTCATCTTTTTTTTTGTATAGACTTTTTGTACTATGGCGTGCTATTTGACGAGTATTGATAGTAGATGACCGTGTTTTGAGCGTCTGGAATGTTAAATTAAGCGATCTTCAAGCGTAACTGTTCACCTCTGCACAAAAATCGTTTAACTTTAGAACTGCCATGGTATGATTTTTAGCGATTCAGAAGCAGGCCTGCTTTTGAAAGGAATTTGACTCACTGGGAATTGAAAGTTTCCATAAGAGGACGGACAGCGAAGTTTTAGTATTTCCATTCTACCCTTTGGTTGCGGAATCCTTAAAACTACTAATAGAAAAAAAAAAGAAAATAGAAAATTATGCTTACTGTGTTTATCCGAATTATCAGAACACTTCCTTTTCGTGCACAATAACTCATCTCTGTCGCAAATACACTCGTTTGGACAGTTAGGATCATAGTCTTTTGGAGCATACGTTTTTCCAGGATTGCATTTTTGTTTGGAGCCTTGCATCATTCTATGCTTGCTACGATGTCTCTTTCTCATTCGGATAAAAGATAAGAGACTCTCTGCATCTGGAAATATATACACCGCTAAATTTTGATCGTTTTAATCCCGTGGAGGGTCGATCCGGTATATGAAACACTATCGATTTGTAAAGACAAAATTAAAAAATAAAGTACCTTTTTTTTAAACTCGTCTTAATTTACATACGTACAAAATTATTTTTTTTAAGAAAAAGTCAGCTGAACGAGTCCAATGACCTAAAGGTAGTAGTCGGCGTTGCGTACTAACTACCTACGGGTCATTGGACTCGCTCAGCTGACGTTTTTTTTTTAAAACCAAAATTTTCAATCATCATGGTTCTCGTATGATTTAACCAATACACATTTGATTTATGGATTTTAATTCATTAAACCCCAAGCAAAAGCCGATCGCTCTCTCATTGCCTTTTTATTGTGTCTCTAATTACGGTATACGAAAGATTAAAAGAGACTTTGTACCCTTTTTTTATGGTGGGAAAAAATCATCCAATGACAACTCCCGCTCTTGGGCGGAGCGGAAGATAGTGTCAGACTCTTACTGACTAAAAGACCCACCCCGTTCCTTCTAGACTTCATACCGGGGCTCGAGCGCTCTTTCGGATAACCCTGGCCCCAGTAGGCTTCGACCCGGCTAGGTCCCTGCTGTTGCTGACAACTCCTTGAGGCGCGCGGGAACAGTGCGCGCCGTCGACGACTTGGGCTTGGTCCGGACAGTTACCGGACGGCCGGACAGCGAGCTACCCATTGCTCACTGTCCGCAAGCCCGCGCCTACGGTGGCCGGAAATCAGGGTCAGAATCCCGGCGGCGACGACGACGGCGATAACGCCGTTGCCTGATGCGTTCGGCCTCCTCCTTTGCGAGCATTACTGCTTCGCAGAAGTCAGCGACCGCCTGCCACTCCTCCTCGCTCCGGACCATGGCCTCAACCAAGGCCCGGCGCGAGAGGTCTTCGCCGCCGCACACTGGGACCCGTCCATACAACGCAATGCTCAAAACTCGATTTTTAAAGTGAGAATATTTAAAAAAAATAAACTATGTAAGGGTATACTTAAGAATGTGTTACATCATTTCTACAAATACTAAATCAATAACTGCTATCTGCTGTCCAGTACATCAGCTGATAGCTTACTTTATACCCATATTATATCCGATAACGTTCGTGAGTTTGTAGAGAATTATAAAACATTTATTTCTGCAAGTAATCGTCACATTTAATTGAAGTGCATCATGACTGCAACTTATCAAGGTATGGTTATTCTAATGTTGTTTTTATGAACCTTGCCGATTAGTATTTTTGGTTTAATGACTAATTATATGTGACAGTATGATTTTTTATGTACTGAATCAAACATTTTTATTTTTTTCCTTTTTGCGCAAAGTTCTATTTTTGAAATATGTTTTACAATATCTACGAGGTGTTGATAAGTAACGAACTGAAGAGATTAGCAATAGAACTTTGCGCATTTTCCAGATAAAAAAAGTTTTCTTGCGCAGAAATTTTTGTTAGGCGTTATGATGTTATTATAGCAACCGAACAAGAACCGGGACCGTTGGTATGATGTCTAAAGTAGGTTTCTAGGTCTATGAACTTCTTTCCCACAGATTTAAAGCTACTTTGCTGTATAATCTCACATAAGTTTGCATTTTTCAAGGTGAAGTATGATGATGAACTTTCTTCTGAAATGTAATGAAATAAAGTTGTCTAATATCAAAAACAAAAATCAAAAGTAGGTGCGACAGACACGATTTATAACTGTTTTCTTCAAAACATTTCTTATTTATTAAAATTAATTGCTAGGGACTGAATAATTTCGTTTTATAATAACATCATAACGCCTAACAAAAATTTGTGCGCAAGAAAACTTTTTTTATCTGGAAAATGCGCAAAGTTCTATTGCTAATCTCTTCAGTTCGTTACTTATCAACACCTCGTAGATATTGTAAAAAATATTTCAAAAATAGAACTTTGCGCAAAAAGGAAAAAATTAATAATGTTTGATTCAGTACATAAAAAATCATACTATGACATATAATTAGTCATTAAACCAAAAATACTAATCGGCAAGGTTCATAAAAACAATATTAGAATAACCATACCTTGCTTAGTTGCAGTCATGATGCACTTCAATTAAATGTGCCGATTACTTGCAGAAATAAATGTTTTAAAATTCTCTACAAACTCACGAACGCTATCGGATAATTAATGATGTGGGTCTAAAGTAAACTTTGAGCTTATGCACCGGACAGCAGATAGTAGTTACTGATTTAGTATTTGTACAAATGATGTAACACATCCTTAAGTCTACTCTTAAATAGTTTATTTTTTGAAATACCTTCTTTTTGAAAATCGAGTTTTGAGCATTGCGTTGTATGGACGGGTCCCAGTGTGCGCCGATCGCCCCCACGAGGGAACGGCGATGCTCCGCCGAAGCAGGGCACACCTCGACTGTGTGCTCCACCGTGTCCTCCGGGCGTTCCGCACGGTGGCGACACCCGGGCGTCACTTCCGCATGAATCCGGTGCAGGAAACTCCCGAACGAACCATGTCCGGTGAGGACCTGCGTCATGCGGAAGGTAAGGACGCCGTGAGGTCTTTCCAGCCACGCCTCAAAGAGGGGACTTACCGCCATGATTGTGGCGTGCCCAGCACTGGGTTGCGATAGTCGTAGACGCCATTTCACCATGAGATCCCGCCGGAGCTCTGTCCGCCATACCGTGACCTGTCGCGGCAGCGGACTTTCACCCCGGCGTTGCATCTCCACGCGCATATCGTGCATATGTGCAAGGACTGTTGCCTCCAGATCCCACGGTGGTAGGCCAGCCAGAAGGCTCGCCGCTTCGCGGGAGACCGTGCAGTATCCCCGCACCATCCTTATTGCCATGACCCTCTGGCAGGCGTTCAGCATGGCCGCCGGTTGCGTTTTCAGCGACGGCGCCCACACCGGCGCCCCGTAGAGGGCCACGGACCGAACGATCCCCGCGTAGAGCCTCCGGCAGGAGGCATCTGGACGCCCAAGGTTGGGCTGGAGCCGCTTGAGCGCAGCCCCAGCCCGGTTGAGTTTGGGAGCCAGACGTCGGAAATGCTCCACGAAATTCCACCGACTGTCGAGGACGAGTCCCAGGTACTTCATCGTCGACCCGACACCGATGTGAACTCCTCCTACCGTTTGTTGGGAACTCAATGGCGGCGCGTTCCGAGGGCGGCGACCGTGGAAACACATAGCCTCGGATTTGTGAAGCGCCACCTCGAGTCCCAACTCCTGGATCCTATCAACGACCATCGCAACCCCGCGTGTCGCTAGAGCGACCGCCGCCTGGTACGACTCTTCCTGCGCTAGAACCAACGTGTCGTCTGCGTAGCAAACCACGCTGACCCCGTCAGGGAAGACTTTGTGACCTGAGTTTGTTTCGGTGTTTCTTCTAAGGGTAGTCAGCTAAAAAACACTGGCCTCATCTAGTTTAACTTGACGAAAAAATGTATGTGTGTTTAGTATTTAAAAAACACGTCTTCTTTTGAAAATAAGCATCATTTATTTTTAATTTATCTGGTATTGGATTCCTAAAAATATTAAACGAAATTTTTTAAAGGAGTAAAAAGAAATCTTACTTCTTAATGTTTTCTTCTCAGAACAGTCTCTGTCCGTGCAAGTAATTTTTCCTTGCGTACAAACGCACGTATTGCATTCGTCATACTCGTAGTTAGTCACTTCTCCCTCGATACAATCATTTTGATAAAGCATGAGTTGATCTTCTGTGGGAGGAAAACTGTTGTATAGACTATGAGTTTTTGGATTTCTTCAGCGGCTGATTTTAATTATTCGAAAATTGATTTATAGGGGATATTGTGATGAAAAATTGGTTTGTAATCGTAAAATTCTTAATATTTAATTATTTAACACGCTCGCGGCGGAGCCATTTTTCATGGTCTTTCAGCCAGTGCGTATGAGGTCTTTTAGAGGCAAAGTTGAACTTCTTTTCAGTGCGTATCAGACCTTTCCGACCTCAACTTTTTTTTCTAAAAAACACCGCTGCAAATTTTATCTATTTGTCTCTGTTATACCCTTATAGTTGTTAATATAGCTGTTCCTCGCACAGAGTAAAAGAAAGAGATTTTGACTGTCGCACCTGCTATAAGCTACGAATGTGGCTTGTTCGACCTCATAACGCAGTGAGCGTGTCAAAAGTAAATTGTATGATTGGCTGTCCACTAATAGTTTTTATAGTATTAAAGAGTTCGTTGATAAAAAACAATAATGACCTAACTGTATGCAAAAATTTGCACGCTTACCTTATACTGTTAAGCAAAACATGTATGCTCTGTATTTAATCTTTGCACCATATTTTATACCGTGTTTTTATGCAAATAAATATTACTATTCTATCTCAAGTGTCTGCTCAAATTAATGTGGAATAATTGAAACAGGCACGATTCCGGTAAAATGGAGCTGGGAATTCTAGTGAAGTGTAGTAACACTTCGCTGAGGTAGTAGATAGTAACGTACTACCTAAGCAAAGTTGCACAGAAGGTTGACTTGATACATATTTGGCTGTCTAATACTACAATTAATTAAATCCAATATAGCGGACTTCTGAAGGTGGCGGGTTAGTTATTTTTTTATGAATCTGTATGTTATAGGTGTCAATTAAAAGACTTTGTTGGAAAGAGTACGAAAAAAAAACTACTTCGGAATAAATCCAATATGGAGAACAATTTTTAAAAGCTGGTTTTAAAAAAAAAAAAACCGACAGTAAGGACAATGCGGACCACACTTTTTTCTAACGTCAAATTTCATACACAAATTAAACCCGCAATCTGAACAGAGCAGAGCAGAGCAGTTGGATATACATGAGCAGTCGGGAGTCTTCGGTTGTCGTCGGGAATCTTCGAAAGCAGTCGCGTGCGCAGGACATTAAAAATTCTAAGTTACTTGTTTAGTGAACGTATGTATGCTAACGTTCGGACGGCCCTATCTTCACTTTTTTAATTTATTGATACATACCATTTAAGCAAGCGCGGCCGGTGCAGAACTCGTGGCCACCTCGACATAGACAGGTGTTACAACCATCAGCCATTGTATATAAATGTCCTTCTACGCATTTAGGTTTTGTCATTCTTCTATACAGCGCCACAGAAGCTTTGTAAAAAAAAAAAACATAATTTTGTAAGTGTCCCCGCACACGGGCCACAAAAAAGCCGCTTCAAGCTTCTTTTTGAGGCGGCGCACACTGGGACCCGTCCATACAACGCAATGCTCAAAACTCGATTTTCAAAAAGAAGGTATTTCAAAAAATAAACTATTTAAGAGTAGACTTAAGGATGTGTTACATCATTTGTACAAATACTAAATCAGTAACTACTATCTGCTGTCCGGTGCATAAGCTCAAAGTTTACTTTAGACCCACATCATTAATTATCCGATAGCGTTCGTGAGTTTGTAGAGAATTTTAAAACATTTATTTCTGCAAGTAATCGGCACATTTAATTGAAGTGCATCATGACTGCAACTAAGCAAGGTATGGTTATTCTAATATTGTTTTTATGAACCTTGCCGATTAGTATTTTTGGTTTAATGACTAATTATATGTCATAGTATGATTTTTTATGTACTGAATCAAACATTATTAATTTTTTCCTTTTTGCGCAAAGTTCTATTTTTGAAATATTTTTTACAATATCTACGAGGTGTTGATAAGTAACGAACTGAAGAGATTAGCAATAGAACTTTGCGCATTTTCCAGATAAAAAAAGTTTTCTTGCGCACAAATTTTTGTTAGGCGTTATGATGTTATTATAAAACGAAATTATTCAGTCCCTAGCAATTATTTTTAATAAATAAGAAATGTTTTGAAGAAAACAGTTATAAATCGTGTCTGTCGCACCTACTTTTGATTTTTGTTTTTGATATTAGACAACTTTATTTCATTACATTTCAGAAGAAAGTTCATCATCATACTTCACCTTGAAAAATGCAAACTTATGTGAGATTATACAGCAAAGTAGCTTTAAATCTGTGGGAAAGAAGTTCATAGACCTAGAAACCTACTTTAGACATCATACCAACGGTCCCGGTTCTTGTTCGGTTGCTATAATAACATCATAACGCCTAACAAAAATTTCTGCGCAAGAAAACTTTTTTTATCTGGAAAATGCGCAAAGTTCTATTGCTAATCTCTTCAGTTCGTTACTTATCAACACCTCGTAGATATTGTAAAACATATTTCAAAAATAGAACTTTGCGCAAAAAGGAAAAAAATAAAAATGTTTGATTCAGTACATAAAAAATCATACTGTCACATATAATTAGTCATTAAACCAAAAATACTAATCGGCAAGGTTCATAAAAACAACATTAGAATAACCATACCTTGATAAGTTGCAGTCATGATGCACTTCAATTAAATGTGACGATTACTTGCAGAAATAAATGTTTTATAATTCTCTACAAACTCACGAACGTTATCGGATATAATATGGGTATAAAGTAAGCTATCAGCTGATGTACTGGACAGCAGATAGCAGTTATTGATTTAGTATTTGTAGAAATGATGTAACACATTCTTAAGTATACCCTTACATAGTTTATTTTTTTTAAATATTCTCACTTTAAAAATCGAGTTTTGAGCATTGCGTTGTATGGACGGGTCCCAGTGTGCGGCGTTTTTTTGTGGAGCGCTACAGCTTTTTTTTGTGGCTGCTTCTAGGTATTTTTTTGTGGCGGCTTTTTTTGTGGCCCGTGTGCGAGGGGACACTTAGAGGTGATATAAAGGAAAAGGGTGTAAATAAAATTATGACAGTCGATTGGGGAGAATTGTAAACAAAGACATAACCTTTTTCTGACGATAAATTAATACACCGTGTTTTAGACACCGACGTACCACGAAATCAGTTGATGATTCTGGACTCCCTACAGTAGTAGAAATTTTCGCTGACGTGTTTCTGATTTAAAATAAACTTTTTTATTTAAAACTGTATAGAATCGTTACCCTGATTAAACCCAATTACATTTTTTTTTATTAAGAAGCAATTAACTCAGTTTATTTGTAAAAAAAAATATGTAAATAGTAAAAAAAAAAACATAATTAAAATAGAAGATTTGCTCAGTAGAGTTCAGATGTTCAGTAAAAAAGTGAGTTATTTTTTTTTATATCGTTAAGGTTGATTAAAATAACGATTATATACAATTTAAAATAAAAAAGTATATTCTTTTATTCAATTATGAAAACTCTGCCAAAAAACCGTCCGTCCGTTTCTTTTTCCAGAACCATATACAGAGTTATTTGTATAACACTGGCAATGTCTCAGGACTATGTTAAGAATATCATAAACAACCACTTTTGTTCTACGACTTTTAAAAAGTTATCACACATTGGTTCATCAGATTTTCATACCAAAATAAAAATATTTATATTGAACGTTCTAAATGTTACGAAGTCTATGCGAAGCAAGCGATAGTACAATAACGGAGGAGAGCGGGTGTAATGCGCGGGTGGCATAAGTGGGTTCAGCAAAATACATTGTTCAAATGGGTTAGATAGAACAACGAAATCTTGAAGTTTTGTTTATGGCAAATGTTTTGCAAAAAGTCATAGAACAAAAGTTGTTGTTTATGATGTTAGTAATACAGTCCTGTAAGGTTGTTAGTGTTTTACAAATAATTTAACCCTGTACTGGACATTTGGTACAGTTTGGAAGGAGAAAGAAAGAGATCTTTGCCCAGCAGCAAAGATCTTTTTCTTTCTCCTTCCAAACATCTCTTTATCATGCGCAATCTCTGATCTATAAGCCACCTTCGTTGCAGTCGACCTCGACGGCATCCTTCGGTGTCTAGCTAGTGACGATCTTTGTCCATCGCTGTGTCTGCGTTCATGCTATGTGGCCACGTCGTTTATTGTTCTATCTAATTAAATTTAATTAGCCTTAATTATCCCACTGCAAGGCAAAGTCCTCACTCTCCCTAGTGTTCCACACAAATCCGGTTTTTATTCGAGTTCGTTCGGAAATCTCCGCTTCAATCGGCCGAAATATCTTCTAGTACTAATTTAATTATTGCTTAAAAATGAATCAACGAAAGATATAGGTCACAGGCCTCCCCCAAGTGTCGCCACAGCAACTGATTCTGTGGGTCTCCCATACGTCCAATTTTCGCAACCCACACCGCATCTGTCGACCTTGTGACATGCTTTCCAACGCGCTGCAGTTGCCACTCGAGAACCTTTTGGGTCTATCAACCATTTGTCCTATTAAATAATAATAATAATAATAATATAATATATTTATTTATTTCCTCCCATATTTAGTACGATTTGAACAATTTATAAGATACAGTTTATAGACGGGAGACAGGAGCCCATACTAGGTGAAACCTGTGCTACGGGTCTCCTGGTCTCCTAATCTCGAAAACATTATAAAAAGTCAAAGTTGGAGTATACATTACAATAGGAATAGGAAGTTCTTACAACTCATAAAAATAAGAATTAAATTAAAATTAAACATTGAATTTAAATTATGAAATTAATTACTTACATTAAATTATGATATGAGATTAATTATATTAAATTATAATATGAGATTTAAATTAAACTTAAAATTGAATTAAATTTTGAAATTAAATTATATAAAGACATAGTTACGTCAGATTGTGGTAAGTTTGTGATTTGTTGATGAGTGTTTATTCTGTTTATAGTGTTGTGTGAGTGTTTATTCTGTGTATCGTGTTGTGCGAGTGTATTTCACGAGTTGTGCTTGTATGGTTATAAGCGTGTGTGTAGTGCATGCGTGTTATATTTCTCTGTAACTGAGTAAAAGTTTTTCCGTATCTTCGTAGGAAAGTGTTAGGAGCCATTTTAAGACCTTATTCCTGCATTCAAGTTTCGTTGACGGATAGATTGCAAGTTTTTTATTAGCAACATCATAAAGACGAGGTCCTTGGAAGAAGAAAAAGTGTCGGCTAAAACTTGTCCTAGTAGGTGGAGCTTGACAGACCTGATGACAGCGCCTCTTTTCTAGGACAGGATTAAGACTACTATAAGTCAAGTTAGAATGTTGCCTAAGAATAGTGGCAAGAACGTATAGTTGTCTGACCGTTAAAACTTTAGCTTGCTGGTACAGATCCGTCGTTGGAAATAACCGCGGTTTAAAAAGGCTGATCTTAAGAATAAGTCTCTGAGCTCTTTCTAAATCAAGCAGGTATGTTTTGGCGGCCCCGCCCCATGAAGAGATGCAGTAGGTGAGAACTGACTGACAGAGCGCCAGGTAGACAGTCCGCATGACTTCAGAGTCCGCTACGTGTCGAAGGTTTTTAAAGATATAGGTGAGTTTCCGGACTCTCTTAGAGACATTACATATATGTTCCTGGAAATTTAGGTTTTCATCTATTATTATACCCAGATATTTAACGGATTTAACTTTATTTATATGTGGACAATTGCAAGTTGTGGTTAGTTTTTGAAAACAAGAGTGTGCGATTATTGAGTGAGTTGGGGTGGCGGTGTTTCTCAGTGAGAAAGTTACAAAATAGGTTTTAGTTGCGTTGAGAGTCAGAAGGTTTGATGCAAGCCAGTGGCAGACCGCGTTGAAGCCCTCTTGTGCATAGCTAAAGACTTCGTCCCAAGTGTCTCCATAAAAGGTTAGTGCTGTGTCATCAGCGTATGAAGTAATTTTGCAATTTCGAATATTAAGTTTGCAAAGGTTATTAATGTAACACAGGAAGAGAGATGGGCCCAAAATACTGCCTTGAGGTACTCCGAGGATCATAGAGCTCTCCCCGCTTACCGTGTCACCTATCCTCACTCTCTGCGTTCGAGACTTAAGGTAGTCTTTAAAAAGCAGCAATGCCGAGCCCCTAATTCCCATACTTTCGAGCTTTTCCAAGAGTTTATTAGGAGAGACTGTGTCAAATGCCTTAGCCAGATCCAAAAAAATAGTTAAGCACTTCTTTTTCTCATCCATTTTCATTGCAATGAATTCGGTAAAGGCATGTACCGCATCGTCCGTCGATTTACCAGGTCTAAAGCCAAACTGGCCATCCGCTAGAATCTTCTTATTTTCTAAGAAATTTACAAGCCTTTTATTAATAATCTTTTCCAAGATTTTTGACAGTGACGGCAAGAGTGAAATTGGACGATAATTATTGACACAGTCTCTCCTACCAACCTTATGGATGGGGATGACTATAGATTGCTTGAGAGCATCAGGAAAAACGCCCTCCCTAAGACAGTTATTGAACAGTTCCGTGAGTGGAGGTGCTATGTACTTTTTAAGGAGTTTCAAAATTCTGTTGGATATGCCATCCCATCCTGTGCTGCAGTCAGATTTCAGATTCTCGATTATACATGCAACTTCTTCACAGTCAGTGTCTATGAGAACAAAAGACGAACAGTGGGCAGTTTGAGTGTGAGAGATCACAGGAGGTGTTGGTAGTTTATTCGCCAATTGAGAGGCAATATTTGCAAAGTAGTAATTTATCGCATTGCTAGATTCGATTGGCGTCTGTTCTAATGTGAGAAGTTCATGGTGAATCTGTTTTGTTTTACTTGTGTTTGTAATTTTTTTGATACTGCTCCAGAGTTTCTTAGTATTATTCTTGGCTAGCTCAAGCTCATGTTTTTCATATTGCCTTTTACATTTCTTTAATATAGAATTGCAAAAGTTTCTATATCTCCTATATGTAGTTGCAATTATCTGATTATTTGGATCTTTTTTTAGTTTACAATGCAACCTATCACGGTTTCTGACACATTTGAGTAAACCTGCCGTGATCCATGGCTTTCGTATTATTTTATTACGAGGGATTTTGATTTTAGTTGTATTGGTCAGTATTAGTTGTTGGATATGTTGTATAAATAAAGTAAGCGACGCGTTTGGATCTCGGTCTTTTAAAATTTGTTTAAAATCGATATTTTTACATTTTGACACAATGTTATTATAGTTGACTTTTTCAACGAATTTTTGCGACATGGTGTTGTTATTTTTAGTTTCGATACAGAAAAGTACTGCTTCGTGATCAGTTATGGCCGAGTTAATTATGAGTGATAGTGAGGGTATCTTTGTTTTAATAACGACATGATCCAGACAACTTTTGGATCTAGTTGGAGTGTCGAAAGCTGGTAACAAACCATGGAAAGTTAGTAGTTCGAGATAGCGGGTTACGTTTTGATTAGAGTCAAGTATATTTATGTTAATATCGCCGACAATAATGATATTTTTAAAAGATGATACCTCAGTTAGTACTTTGTTCAGTGAAATTAAGAAATTCTCTATATTTTTGAAACAATGCGGTCTGTATAATGTGATAATAACTGTATCATTATTGCCTTTTTTAAAGATTAAACAATTAGCTTCACAGAATGAGGGCTCCTCCACCTTATAATTTTGGTTTTTGTTAACATAGGTAACCAGTCCATCGTTTTGGTTGTATTGTTTGGAGGTACTAAAACAATCGTAGCCATCCATAGAAGGCAGGTTGTGTGCACAAGACAACCAGCATTCTGACAGAACGATAATATCGCAATTTACTTGCATTCGATTTAGTAAGATACACAAGTTGTCATAATTTTTGGTGACACTTCGAATGTTTTGATGAAGAATTTTAATGTACAGTTGAGGATTTTTAATGAAGTTTTTTGTTTCTTCAGGCTCACAGTTTAACGCGTTGCTTATACTATAATTATCTAAACGCTTAATTAAGTCGTTTATGTCCGAGAATTTTAAATGTATAAAAAATTAGAATCAGATATTTTGGGGGTATTTGCAATTTAATAAAAAGAAGTACGATAGACTGATACATCATTTTATCGTTCGAGTTAAATTTAAATGAGATGTTTCTAATTGTTTGGGTAGACTGAGAAATATTATGTTGTGAAAGTGTAATTGTAGAGTAAGCGATTTGTAAGTGTGAGTTTGTGTGAATAATATTATTATACATTAGTATAAACATTATATTGGAGTACATAATTAAACCACAATCTATATGATAATACATTAATGAAATTGAAATGACGTCATAAAAATAATACATTATAGAATAATAATGAAATTGGAACAATATGCAACTGCTTCTTTGACCTAGTCATATTTGGTACTGTTTACGAAAATTTGCAAGATCTTGTTCGTTTTTTAGCTTAATTGATTGTTCACCTTCCTTTTTTCTTAGATATATAGTCCCCGGGGTCGACCAACAGTACTTAAATCCATTTGTTGAAGCGAAGTCTCTTGCGAGGAAATGCAATTTCTTCATTTTAGGAGTCAGGTAATCCGATAAATAGATGTTAGCTGGTGGTGTGTCAATCTTTATGTGAGTAGTGTTAAATTTATTACTGGGATTCTTTTTATTAAAAGTTTTGTAAGATGCAATCAGTTTGTTTTTGATAGGAACAGAAACAAAATCCACAATGATTGGCTTTTTGTTTTGGTCTTTTGAGTAACCTCTGTAGATATTCTTAATATCATTTGGCTGAACAGCTACGTCCAGCGCCTGGCTCAATTTCAAAGCTGTAGAATATAGATCGTCCAGGCTTTCTTTTTGTGACTGAGGGATGTTTCTTATTTCCATACAAGATATCCTATTATTTCTATCTAACACCTCAAATTTTTGTTCTAATGACTGTATATATGATAAGTCTGATTTTTTTTCCTGCTCTAGTTGAAGTACTTTCAAATTTATCTCGTCGTATTGCCTCGAAATAATATCCATGCTATGCTTCATGTCTTCGTTTTGTGCTTTAATGGTCTCAAAAGAATCAAGAAGTTTTTGATATTTAGAATCTTGATTTTCAGCCCAGGTTTGGAACATGGACTCCATCTTTTTCATAAAAAAGTCCAAATCGTCTCCCTGTTTCCTTTTTTGAGCTCTTTGAGTAACATTGGTGGAAGTGGCGTTCTTTTCTGCCACAGAAATTGGGATGTTATTTGAAGTAACTGTTGGGGTTGTTGGTGGCGAATTAATTGGTGAATGTTCAAGTGGCGTTTATTCACAGTCGTGACAGTTATTAAATCGAAAAAGTGAACACGAATAAAGGCCCTCGGCCAATGCTGATATAAAGTGCACACTAATAAATGCCCACGCCGTGCGAGTGCGCGACCAAAAGGTCGTAAGTGCGCTGTATACGGCGTCGCTTACGCGTTAGCTATGATAATGATGTATTCGGTGTGCGGTTGGGTAGATTTATAAAAGTTTTTTTTAAAAGTTTGCTTAGTATTTTGATGATATATTCTTATTTAGTACAGTTTATGAGCAATTTTTTGAACTCACAGATAGTGCACAAGTCCAGACACAGAAGTAACACCAACACTGAACCGTAACTTAGTTGTAACTATATAAAAACGATTTATTATTTTAGAGCGTTGTAAATGCACAGTACATTTTGAGACAGAGAATTAGAAGTGATTAAATCAATATTTATATATTAGTACTCAGGTAATAACTTACTCCTTAGTCCCATTTCAGAACAATCTTTGGTTGTGCAACTTAGTTTGCCTTTCTTACAAATGCATATATTGCATCCATCTCTTGCAGGGTGAACTGATCCATCTTTACATTCATTTTTGACTATGAGGGTATCATCTGTGGGTGAGGGAACTTTGCTTTAAAAATATGTTAATCTATACATATATGAAAGGAGAAACACGTAGAGCTCAGGTCCGGGTTGTCATTGGTAGATATTTGATGGTCAGATGTTAGAGAATCTAGCTGAGTCTATTCAAGGAGACAACTCTCACTCTTGCCCAGTAACTGGGTTGGCTGTTAAACTGGAAGCCGATCCCAAGTTAATTAGAAAAAGGCTAGAGAGATGATGATTCGTGGTTTATGAATGATTGTTACTGCTTTTAAACTCAGATCTAGATACATTCCATGCAAAAAAATTGCCTTTAAGATAAAGAAAATCATTCCACACCCAATTGTGAGGAATATGGAGTTGTTGAGGACCTGTATGTAACATTTATTGATGGAATGTATTCAATATGAGTTCAATAGAAATAGTTTGATAAGGTCTCTGAATTTGAATAGAACTGATGTAGGCATGTTTCATATCATTCTGTCCTAACCCAATAGTGACAATGCGAAACATTTGTTCGAATCCATAGCCCATATTTTGTGATGTACATTTTTTTTTTTAACTATCACACAGCGCCGTCTAGTCCCTAGCTAAGCAGAGCTTGTGTTATGGGTAGGTACTAGACAACTGATAAACATACTTATATATTTCTAAATACATACATATTATAGATAAATTACACCCAGACACAGAACAAATGATCGTGCTCATCACACAAACATTTGTCCTGGGTGGGAATCGAACCCACGACCTCCGGCATAGCAGTCAGGGTCTCTAACCACTAGACCAACAGGCCTGTCTAATTTGTAAGTGTTTAGGATACGATGGTACTGATTTACGTTATGCGTAAAATCCCATATAAATAAATAGAGATGAAAATGATGATGATCATGATTATATTGATGGTGATGATAATTGATGACGTTCTATTCTATTCTATTCTATGATTGGCTAGCCGGTCATCAAAGTGTGATTCAATACATACCAGGCGTTAAGCAGGCTCTGTTGGTACAAAACTCTTCGCCACCACGGCAGATACAGAAATTACAATTATCAGGTAATTGTTGTTTTTGATTTTCAACGCATTTTCGTTTCTTTTTACCTGAAATTAAAGCTTAAACTAAAATGTCAGTAGCTAGTGTACGGTTTCAATTGGTCGTTTCCTATTGACAAGAACCAGCAAGAAATACAATCACTGACCTCTACTATTTAATACAATCACAATAAAAATAGATAAATGAGAGGTCAGTGTAGACTGGCCAACATTGTACCTACCCAAAAGCACAATAAAAATGAGGAACTAGTAATCAATGAATCCGCGGAATCAACAATGTGTTCCGTTTCTGTGACAATGTGCTCACATTCACATTATAAAAAAAGGCTATACGAAAATAAACTTATGAATAAATGGGATGTTTGAAGAATTTGCTGATTGTAAAATAGTGTCAAAAGAGGAAGAATATCATTTACTGGTCTATTAATGGTGACAAAAAGAGTGAGAACTTGTGGTTATAACAGTCACAAAGGTCGATTTCTAATGTTTAGGTATAGTCTGACTAAAAAGACAAACGACTTGGGTAGGTAATTATTAGGGTAAAATGAAATCTGACGTAGTTTAACCATAGAAATATAAAAAACCTTATATCTATGTAGTTAACACTGGTTGAATAATCAAGGCTGATTAAGAGATCTTGATCTTTGTTTACTAATAGAATATAAAAAGTATCGAATATAAGTATTTTTTAAATGGTTTAGTATTATTGGGGGACTTTTTAACAATAAAAATGCAAAAAAAAAACCTATTTCAGTCTTTTTAATGATATTTTATGTTACAAAAGTAGGATACATTTGCAAAGATATAATAGTAAGTAGATATAAACGAATAACATAAATTTAAAATCGAAAGAAAAATCTGATTCTAAATATTTTATTCCGCTTATTGATTCATCATTACCAGCGATATAACGATCAAGATCTGTTGCAGGACTATCATCATCTCAAGAAACAACCAAATTCGTGTTGACAACAACAGATTTTTAATTTCGTTCAATAATTCCCAAGTCATTTGACTTTTTAGACAGATTATAGAACTACACTGCTCACACGTGTGCTACACATGCCGCCGGATCTGGACGCATCGGTCTCCAAGTCTCCATACATTTTATATGGAAACTAGATTTGTAGAGCTGCACTTGATCCACGCCACGCGACGTCACGCGACGCCACGCGACTTCGTTCTACGTACAAATTAGGCGTGTCACACGAGTGCGTCGGTTTCATGTAGTTCTAGCTTTTAGGTCATAGCTTATTAAAGACACCCGTCACCAGACCAGCACGACCTTCACCTCGAGCGGTTAGTTTTCTTTGTATATGGATATACATTCACTGAGCGCCTCGCCTACGGGCTGACCATGCGCGGACGGTGAGTGAATCACTCGGTGGTCACCCGTTGCTCGCACGCTTGCCACACGCTGGTCCCGAATGGATCATGTGCTGTCTACGAGTGGTTCACGCGCGACGACGATGCATTGGCGACAAACCGCACCATTTCCTGTCAATCCTTGATTAACCACTCATGTATTCGCTGACAACGCAATGTCCACTCGTGAACTACGTGAAGTTTAACGGCCCGTTCACGACTTTGCCACTGTGACCAGTAGCTAAGCGCGGGGCGGCGAGCGGTAAGAACAAGTGTGAAAATGTTTGAAGTACGCCACGAAACGCCTCTTATAGCGGCTAGTGCCCACTTACCGATGGCGCCCCGCTCGCCGCTAAGACGATAGACGAAGTCGTGAACAGGCCGTACTGGATTTTTATCCAGTACACACACACAACGTTAACCAGTAGCACTAAGGTTGAGTTGCACCATTTAACTATAACGATAACCAAACCATAACCAGCCGTGAAACGGCCGCCTATTGGTCAATTCGACGATTTGACAACTGTTAACGGCTTTGTTATCGTTATAGTTAAATGGTGCAACTCACCCTTAAAGAATAAAATAATTACCCGATTTCTTTCGAAGACAGGGATTGTTCGTGCATAGTATGTCCGAATTAATGCATATGCAAAGATTGCATGAGTCTGCAGCAGGCACCGGTTCTCCCACTATGCATTCCGGCTCAGAAAAAACCATGGACGCTGTAATTAAACAATAAGATCGTTAGTAAAATCTTCCTCCTTGCATTGTATACCTCAATGCTTCATCACTTTCAATTTTACGAGTATGATGCTCCTCCATCTATTCCTATTTCTGGCGGTGTGAAGGGCCTTCTATACCGTGGAGCTAAGAGTGGTACGGATTTGGTCGGACCAACGTATTGGGCTGCGCCCGCGAGACTTTTTTCCATCTACTTTACCGGTCACGATGAGCGTTTCGAGGTTACCTTTGACCGAAGCATTGCAGAATCTTGCGAAGAAACTCGGACGTACGAGGCGATTTTTAGTTCTCAGTAAGGATACGTTGGTCCAAAAAGCTGTTCAAGGGATACGGAGCATTATTCTATAGAGCCACATCTCAAAGGCGCCACTGCGTTTGCGATCTGCAGCTTTCAGCGGCCAAGTATCAGCGCCATAAAAAAAATCGAGAAGACCAGAGCCCGCACCAGTTTGTAAACTATAAAACAAGTTTTTTTTTTTTCAGGTTGGTAATCATCATGTCATTTTTGAAGCTCTGAGTGGAGAAGGCGTGTCAGACTTTTACTGAGTTAATGACCCCAACTTTTTTTTAGATGGGAAGAGAACCGATGATTCTCCCGCTTTAGGGTGGAGTCGGAGGGTGTGTAAGACTTTTACTGAATAAAACCCCCTTAAAGATATTTTTTTTTAAGTGATCAGGCAGAAATGACCGGCGCAATGGTAAAATACTTTAGGAGATAACCAGTTGATGACGTTGTCCGTACATCGAAATTTCAAAATTACTAGGATGACTTCCAAAGGAAACTCTATAAACCCCTTTTAGTTATACTTTAGCGACAGTACATAAGAACTAAAAAGTACAAAATCCTCCATCGCGCAACTAGAGTTTTCGTAGCGATTTGAACATCACCCTAGAATCCAAATTTTTTATATTTCGACTGCTTATCAAGTCATAATGCTTACCTAATATCGACTTTTAATAAAAACAAAGAGACCAAAATATACTCGTAGCTCATTCACGCGAAAATATGCCTGATTAAAAGGTGATTCTATGACTTGGATATCGAAATATAAAAATTTTGGATTAGGATTCTATAATTTTAATGGTGCTATATGTTTAAGGGCCAAGCGCCCGAAAAGTGCCATAAAACAGTGATTTTCTGAGGCCTACTCCTCCGTAACGGCTAAGTCAATTGGTTTGAAAAAAATATATGTTTATTATAGATTTATGAACAATAATATCAACATTTGATTTTTTCGTGCAATTAATACTTTTGTCAAAAAAAAAATATTTAGCAATTTCGCAACTTTTCCCTACTCCTTCAAAACGGCTTGGACCTTTAGAAACATTTTTACACATAAAAATTAGTGGTTAAATATTCTTCAAAGTAAACATTGCATATGCAAATCAATCAATATCTCGCAGAGAAAATGGATTTAAAGCGCTTTCCGGGCGCTGCTGGCCGCAAATAAATGCACAGATTTGCGTACTGCCGCCTAGGCGAGTGCGAGAGTTGCGTTCACATAATTTCGGCCAGATGGTTCAAGGGACTATACGCCTTAAGAGCCCGAAGTCATCTATCGGGCAGTTGACCGGATCAGATATGACGTCCGTCTGGTCGGAGGATCCCCCCTTTTAAAGGAGGTGTGACTTTAAATTCTGTTCCTCTTCTTCTTCCTGCCCTTATCCCATATTACTTGGGGCCGGCGCAACACGTTTTCTTTTTCCATTGTGTCCTGTCACCCGTCAAACTATCGCTAACTCCCTTTTCTTTCATATCACTTCTCACACAATCCATCCATCTTTTTTTCGGCCTTCCTCTCCCTCCCTCCCATCTACATGTATACTCAGAACTCTTTTAGTAATATGCGCTTCATCCCTCCTCTTCACATGACCATACCAAGACAACTACTGTTCCTCATACCATTAAAATACATACTTCTTGTGCCCCAGCAAGATTTTTGCGTGCAGAACTCGATTCCGTGGTGACAAACGCAGTAATTGCAAGAGTTGACTAGACGTCGAATGCCGTTAATGCAAGGTTCCACCTTTCTACGCAAAAGGTTAACTGAAAAATAAATAAGAAAATGTTTTAGCATTTCTGTCAGAGGCGAAGTTTCTAACAGAAGATATAATCACAAAATAGATAGGTAAAGAAGTCAATCTAATGTATGTCCTTCACTTTTCATACCTACGCTCAGCAATAGCGCTAGGGTCGGCGCCGCTCTCTTCGAGCGCGCTCGGGAGCGGCGATAAATATCTAATAGGTATAAACTGTAAAAATATTACATGGCCACAAAGTCATGTACTATAGATAACTGCATGCAGTTGAATATGTCAACTCCGCGGTTGCTGCGATGCAGTCTGTTGGCAGCCTAAGGGATAATCTCTGGTTTTAACTTTTAAAAGAACATAATACATACGATAGTCGTCGTCATTTGGACAAACATTTTTGGTACATCTCCATTTTCTTCTGTAAGTACAACGGCAATAATTACAATCATCTGGGCGTTGTAGAATTGCTCCAACATCACATTCATCTTCCAAAGAGTATCGTGCTGAAACTGAAAAAAAAAACTTTTTTTCAAAACACTCTTATCCCACTTCTTTTAGACAATCGACTGATTTTAGCACTTGTGCGGAAAAGTGCGCCTGACAGATAAATGTTGCGTAGTAAATCACGGAATACAGAATGCTTATTCGAGTATGCGCGATAGTTCTAAACACCAAGTTCAAATATTTTGACCGTACTGTACCATAGTTGATATGGAAATTTTCATTATTCATTTGGGGTTTCTATGGCGTGTCATTAGCTTCCAAACTCTTTACAAACTTGTCATTTACTCAATCCAATCAATTTTTCAATTTCACAACGATCCACATATTCTTCGCGACATAATTATTCCTCATTCCTTCTCATCATTAGCTCATACAATGCCATCTAATTACCACACATCCTTTCCATCACCGGCGCCACTTGCAAACTTTATCATTTTCAATTTTGTTCATTTGGATAGCGCTACACATTTTTATTATCATTTTTTATTCGTTATTAAGAAACTTGTATTTTTTCTTTTCTGAATTGTTTTTAATTTTGAGTAGGTATATCATCATCAATATATATTTAAGACGTAGAACCGTAAGAGCTCCAGGCATATACATATTATAATACAAGTTGAATTTTAGATTAAGGTCCAGTGGTTCAAATTTAGTATTTACGTACGATTTGTAAAGTCAGGGTGACTGGTAATTAGTGTACGATACTTAAACAAGTGATTGTGCTCATGATAACAAACAATTTTTATTAGGGGAGCAAAGCCGAAATCGCAAAAAAAAAATAGCTGTTCAGTACATTAGGCAAACATAAACATACTGAACAGCTAATTTTTTTTCACGATTTCAGGTTTGTTCCCATGGTAAAAGTTGTTGGTTATCATGAGCACAATCATTTGTTTAAGTACCGTACACTATTTGCCAGTCACCCTATATATAGTGATTTAACCAAAAATCACTAGCCTGAAACACACTTAAAATATACTAAACCTGAATGGCAGAAGTAAAGGTAAGCTAGATCGATACTTTCCATCGGGTGAAATAGTGGTCAAATGCGAGCCTATCTCTTTAATAATCTTGTATCCAGGATTATCCACCAGCAGCTTACTTTTAAATACAATTTTGTGGAATCAGAAGTACCGTACTATAGGTATGTGCCCGACCCGGTTCTCACGAATGGCAGCATCACGTTGTATTGAGATCGATCTATCATCACTGACAGGACAATTGTTGCTAATAAGCCTGACATAGTGGTGATAGATCGACTAGACCGTTACACAATTATTACTTATATAGCGGTCCCTCATGACGAGAACCTCGTGAAAGCTGAGAAGGATAAACCAACTAAGTATGTTGACTTGGCTCGCGAGGTTGTCGACATGTGGGAAGTGGACACAGCACTCATTGTGGTGATAGTTGTGACAGCCAATGGCTTAATTAATATGAGCCTCGATGAACATCTGAGGAGACTAGTCTCCTGGACACGGCGCGTATTGTAAGGAGATTCATATCTCAGGAGCCCTAATCACAGGTAGGTTGGACCCTATTCCGGTTCCGGTGGGGTACTATTTTCTATATTTTTAAATGTATTTATTTCTATAAGTTAATATAATATATATAATAAAAGCTTGAATTAGATTTTGCAGTGTGCAAACAGTCGATCTCGGCGCCGCTTTTTGAGCTGGATTGTCAGCTGAACGTTGTCTTCTGGCGCCTATAGTCAGCTCCAGGAACAAAATCAACCTGTAACAAAATAGTATTTTTATAGAGATTTAGGAGTTTTTCTTGTAAATATTAAATAAAATCTATTAGGGCGCGTTCACACGACACACGCACGCTCAGCGCACGCCACCCGCGTCCAACTCGCATTGAAATTTGTTAAATAAGAATTTGAGTCTTAAATTCCATCAATAGATCTCAAATTGCATTTAACAAGGTCTACACGCGCACGTCAAGCGCACGCCCCGCGCCCGCCTCGCGCCAACCTTGCGCTTGCCCTGCCCGCGCCCTGCACCCTCCTGGAAGCCACTATGCCTAGTGAACGAAGTAGTCCAGTCACTAGTAGTATAAGTGGGCGCAAGGCGTGTGCGAGGCGGATGCAGCGCGTGTGCGGGTTTAAGGCGGGCACAACGCGTGTGCGGGTGCTGTGCGTGATCCGCGTGTGTCATCTGAATACGCCCTTATAGAAGGCGCCAGATAACCGTAGAATAAAGTACATTGACATTTTCTAATATCGCTGCGTAGGTACACGAAAAACAAACAATGAATTGCTCACGGTCACAATTGGATCACGATAGATGTCTATTCAAGACAGCTTTATGTATTTATTTCCGTTTTAGAAATTAAGAATGTCAATAAATGTAAGAAGGTCAATGACCGTTATAGTACGAGATCCGTAGAAGAAATCTCTTCCCTCATTTTTTATTCGATTATGTTATATATTATGTAGTAGATAATGCGTTTATTAAAACATTCCGAATAGGTTGCCCAGCTAAATCTGGTGAAAATTATGATAAACAATAAAATTTGTCTGAGATTGCGAACATTTTATATTTTCGACTATATCCAAATACTTATAAATTGAGTTCTATCGTTGCTAAAGCTTCAATTATACTAAAAAACACGAATTATAATGAAAAAAAAAATCGATTAAATAACAGATGAGGGTAAATTATGGCCATTTACTCACATCTTTATGCGAGGCAATTCTCATATTTGCACCAAAAAAAGGAGGCAACCTATAGTTTTTCAGCTCCTTGGGGTACATTCAGCTGATGCTCGACTTTCCCAAATAACAAATGAGGGGTAATTGACGTCAAAAATGTAACAAAAAAATTTACTGTTTATCATCATTGGCACCAGATTCAGCTAGGCAACCTATTCGCAATGTCTTAATGAACGTATTATCTAGCACATAATATTTATCATAATCGAATAACAGATGAGGGTAGAGATTTCTTCTACGGATCTTAGATCATAATTCCAACCGGCGGCCATACTGAACGCCTGCCAGAGGGTCATGGCGATAAGGATGGTGCGGGGATACTGCACGGTCTCCCGCGAAGCGGCGAGCCTTCTGGCTGGCCTACCACCGTGGGATCTGGAGGCAACAGTCCTTGCACACATGCACGATATGCGCGTGGAGATGCAACGCCGAGGTGAAAGTCCGCTGCCGCGACAGGTCACGGCATGGCGGACAGAGCTCCGGCGGGATCTTATGGTGAAATGGCGTCAACGACTATCGCAACCCAGTGCTGGGCACGCCACAATCGTGGCGGTAAGTCCCCTCTTTGAGTCGTGGCTGGAAAGACCTCACGGCGTCCTTACCTTCCGCATGACGCAAGTCCTTACCGGACATGGTTCGTTCGGGAGTTGCCTGCACCGGATTCGTGCGGAAGTGACGCCCGGGTGTCGCCACTGTGCGGAATGCCCGGAGGACACGGTGGAGCACACAGTCGAGGTGTGCCCTGATTGGGCGGAGCATCGCCGTGCCCTCGTGGGGGCGATCGGCGGCGGAGACCTCTCGCGCCGGGCCTTGGTTGAGGCCATGGTCCGGAGCGAGGAGGAGTGGCAGGCGGTCGCCGACTTCTGCGAAGCAGTAATGCTCGCAAAGGAGGAGGCCGAACGCATCAGGCAACGGCGTTATCGCCGCCGCCGCCGCCGCCGGGATTCTGATCCTGATTTCCGGCCACCGTAGGCGCGGGCTTGCGGACAGTGAGCAATGGGTAGCTCGCTGTCCGGCCGTCCGGTAACTGTCCGGACCAAGCCCAAGGCGTCGACGGCGCGCACTGTTCCCGCGCGCCTCAAGGAGTTGTCAGCAACAGCAGGGACCCAGCCGGGTCGAAGCCTACTGGGGCCGGGGTTATCCGAAAGGGCGCTCGAGCCCCGGTATGAGGGCTGGAAGGAACGGGGTGGGTCTTTTAGTCAGTAAGAGTCTGACACTATCTCCCGCTCCACCCAAGGGCAGGGGATGTCAATGCATGATTTTTTCCCACCATAAAAAAAAAAAGATCATAATTCCACTGTTATTTGGCACCTACCTTAGTATGATACATCTATCGGCGCGGCATTAAAACCAACTCGTCGCATACCGTGACGGTATATGACACGACGCTCTCTTATGCTCTTTGCTTACTTAAATGTCTCGCTGTTGGTGGCACGTATTATTGGTTCATTCAGATCCCTTCAAAATGGTTGAGCTGAGTGGGGCTGATGCACGCGTCATACTCGTGAACGGGTGCCGTCAGTTAAGACGGGTCATCTCTTAGTTGCCAGTGGCTTAATTCAGTTTCTATCTTTTAATTCTTTTTATTTTACTTTTTATTACCTACATTGTGCTCACATAATAGAAGCAACAAGAAATATGTAACCAAGATTATATGTAACTCAATATGATTTAAAGAGTGTTCATGCAGTTTTTTGCACGTTCTTCTTCATAGAGATTTACGCTTTGGAACGTGCAATTTAGCTTCACTTTTTTTGGACTGACTGACATTTGAATATTCAAAAGTGCCTACAAATGGTCTATTTGAAATAAATGATTTGATTTTGACTTTTCTTTTATTTTTGATTTTATACGAACTGCTTCTTCAAGCCACCGCGCCTAGCTTTCCTAGGGCGTGATATACTTTGTTACTACTATGTGAATTCTTCTTTTCTACTATTCTAATAGATTTTTTTACTCCCAAATTTTTTTATTGGTTTTCAGTAATTATAAAATCTACCGCCAACTGATGATTTACATATGCTGGGCGTTACACGGAGCGGTCAACTTTTCAAATTATTAATCCGATGATTTGACAAATAGGCCCAGGACTTATCAGTAAACAATACAGAATTTCATTATCGTTCAGTTTAATTTACATGCTAACCAGAAGACCTAAAGCCAGCTTGTCTGAAGAGGAGACACTCGTTCTAAGGTGGGTCTATGCTGGAGGAAGCGAGCATGAGCCGAGCACGAGAATAGCTCAAATTCGAGTAGTGTCGTTCGTTCTCGGCTCCTCTAGAGTCGGTCCACACTATACCTCTAGATACCAACACCACCTCTAGATAGTAGATTATAAGTCCGTCTAAAAAGTCAAACGACTTAGGAATTTTGTATAATATTTAATCATTTAAAAAATACTTATATTCGATACTTTTTATAAGGTTCTTCTATTAGTAAACAACGATCAAGATCTCTTAATCAACCTTGATTTGAACCAGTGTTGACTACATCAGATTTCATTTTGCCCCAATAATTACCCAAGTCGATTGACTTTTTAGACAGACTCCACCTCTTTATATTTATTAGTGTAGATACGAGTAGTATAGATTTACCTACATCCTGAGTATATTTTATATCTGCCGATCTACTTACCGTTTGTGTATGTTCTGCCAAACGTGTTATGTCATTGAAAAATAAGGTGTTCAAAATAAACAAAAAAATATTGTGTTGTAAAATTTTTATTTTAAGTTTATAATTGTTATTTTGTTGTGTCGAAGTCTTGAATCTGTAACAGAAGTGTATAATTCATGTTAAGTATTTTCATGTGGTCGGTTTGTAATGTGCGCCGTCTAACACAAGTGTGAAAAATTTTACGTATCTGTGTTACTAAGGTAGGCGCCAAATAAACGTGGAATTCCGGTCATTGACTCTCGTACGTTTTTTGACATTCATACTGTCCCCGCACACGGGCCACAAAAAAATGCCGCTTCAAGCTTCTTTTTGATTCAGCCTTTTTCGTGGCTCGTGTGCGGCGGTACCGCCACTAAAAAAACGCTTGAAGCGGCTTCAAGCTTGTCCGGACACAAGGCGTCGTGCGCTTCAGCTGTTTTTTGCGGCCGCTTCTAGCTTTTTTGTGGCAGCTTCTAGCGTTTTTTTGTGGCGGCGTGTTTTTGAGGCCCGTGTGCGGGGACGCTTAATTTCAAAAATAACAGTAAAGACATAAAGCTGACTTGAATCGACATCTATCGTGATCCTTTACCTTTTCTGAAAAACAGTTTATTGATATTTTTTCGGGTGCCTTCGATATATTGGAGATATTAGGATAAGGTCAATATGTACTTTATTTTAGGCTTATTTGGCGCCTTGTATTGTTAGCTTGTGTATTACGGTTACCGATTCAATATATGACACTCTTCATGGGAAAAAAAATAGGTAAACAGTGTACAGAGGCGTAGATAGGCATAGGCGAAGTGGGCCCTCGCCCAGGGCCCCGTACCAAAAGGGGTCTCGTACAGCGATTTTTTTTTATTGTTTATGGGCTCGCGTTTGACCACTTTTTCACCTGAAGGTAAGCGATGATTTGGTCGAACACTGGGTTGCGACAGTCGCTGTCTCCTTTCCGAATGTTTATATGAAAGAAAATGGCCTCGCTGATGTGCCTTCGCCCACGTCTAAATTAGTCCACGCTACGCCTCTGATATAGTAGTAACTGAATAAGAGCTCAAACACATAAACACGTTACGACGACGTCCACGTCACAGTGCCGCGACTTGGAGTGAGACAATGCAACGTGCTACGTTGAACGACGTCGTATTGACGGTGGCCCATTTGTTTCAATTAATTTCGGGAAATGGATCATACTAAACGTGTTTCCCTCTTGCTAATAATATTAAGAAGACGATCCATGAGATCATCCGTGAGATTTTACGTCACGACGACGTGCCGTGAAACGTAGCACGGTACCATGCTGTGGCACGTCGCGTCGTCGTAACGTGTTTATGTGTTTTAGCCCTTAGGTATTTACATTAGCTAGCTTGTGCATGACGGTGGTCTCTCTGAGTGCGAGTTATTTTTACGTATAGCTTGGAGTGGAGCCACCGGAGCGCCACACGTCATAAACGTGTCAATTGTATTAACGTAACACAAAATCTCACTAAACATTCTGTAGTTCCTACCTATCCCTGTAAGAAAAAGTTCTGAACTTACGTAGGTATGTACGTATTTGATAGGAAAATAATTGTATCATTTTAACTCTGTTTGGATACATGATGTAACTGGAGTGCCTTTAGGTAAAACTCTACCTCCTCTCACTAGATGGCGCTGAACTTAATATTTTTAGTTTACTTTGTTTTTAGTATATACACCGCTAAATTTTAATCGTTTTAATCCCGTGGAGGGTCGATCCGGTACATGAAATACTTTCGATTTGTTAAGAAAAAATTAAAAAATAAAGTACTTTTTTTTCGAAACTCGTATTAATTTACGCATGTTCGAAATTAATTTCTTTAAGAAAACGTCAGCTGAGCGAGTTCAATGACCTGTAGTTAATAGTCGGCGTTGCGTACAAACTACCTACAGGTCATTGAACTCGCTCAGCTGACGTTTTCTTAAAGAAATTAATTTCGAACATGCGTGTACATGTACCGGATCGACTCTCCACGGGATTAAAACGATTAAAATTTAACGGGGTATATGTGAGCATTATCAAGTCAAAGAAAGGGTATTTGCTGAAATTTTAGTCAAATTACTGTCTTATAATCCAATTAATTCTGACTATTCATGACTCTAACTATAGTGTTTGGTTTAGGTATATGGCAATACTTAAGTCATTACGAATAGAAATATTGTGCCTCAAGTTTATGGTCATAAACACTAGATCCCAGGAGTTTATACCTCAACCCAGATCTAGAGCCCTAACAGTATTAACCGTACGTTAGGCTATAACTACCTCGTCTCAGAGGAAAACTATAACTTAGACCTACTGTCCTTGGACGCGTAGCTTTATAGCGCGTATTTGTCATTAAATGCTTGGTGTACACAGTTAACATAAAAAACTATGAAACTCTGTCGACGTAGCGGCAATGACATAACAGTACGACGGTAATGACGAGTATGCGTTTAAGAAGCTACGCGTCCGTGGACAGTAGGCCCAACGGCCTGTTCACGACTTTGGTCTTAGCGTCGCGACGAGCGGGGCCGCATTGATTACTGGGCACCGGGCGCTATGGGCGGCGTTTCGTGGCGTGTTTCAAATATTTTCATACTTCAAACATTAGTTCTAACTAACTAACGCTCACCGCAGCAAGGTCGTGATAGGGCCGTCAGTGTTCATCAATGTGACGGAAACTAATATTAAAGTTTAACACTCACTCAACTCACTTCTTGATCTTCTGGAGCATCGGTTTACTGAGCACACAAGTTTGTGATTGATATTACAATAGCAATAATTACATTCTCCCTGTCTGAATCGAGTTCCTATTTTGCAATCGTTTTCTTCTCCTGAATCCACTGGAAAACGTACATCACTTTAAAATATAATGATTTTTATTTTAATCTAATGTACTATATATGTTAACGGCCAATCTCGATTTTAGGATGAATTAGTTTCGCCTAGGCCAAACCGGCGATATTGGCCCAAGAGCGAGCGAAGCGAGCTCGGAAATTTAGGGCTCTGTCTGACATAGATAGCTTAGGTTAGAACAGTGTAGTGACATCTATAGCTTCGCATAAAAACTAATCCTGCATCGCGCATATAGAACAGCCCGAAATCATTTACCGGGCTGTTGTCCACCAGATACAAAACCCGTGTGGTCGGAGGATCCTCCCTATTCAGCGGAGATATGTGGGACTTTACTCTCTGTTCCTCATACCTCCAAACTGGTGACCCTTAACAATGAACGTCAGCGCAGCCTCCGTGCAGCTACTACTTCGTGACGTCATCATCACAAACAACCAACCAACGACCAGAACGTCCGTGCGTCCGTCGTCTGTATTTTTATAACTACTTAGAAATCTGGTCAGGCCTAGATAAAACTAGTTCTTCCAAAAATTCAAAGACATGACATCTACCAATCTGTACTGGGCCCGCGTGGTGGATTGCGACCCATTCTCTTTCCTAACGAGGAACCCTGAGTCTCAGCAGTGATAATATTGTATTGCTGATTATGCTATGCAATAAATAAAAGGCAATCGTTACTGACTTACTGATCTATGAACACATAGCTCAAACTACTGAACGAAATTGCGCTGATTTTAGGCACACTTATAATTATTATAACGTACTAAGATTTCTCTAAATTATAATGAGAGGAAACGGGGTCCAAAGATCACCATCCAAAGGTCTAGAAACTAGTTTATACAACATTTTTTTTAGTTTATAATAAACCTGAATATTGTTTGTTCAGAATCAAGCCGCATTTTCACTAGGGGACATTTGTTCCGCGACTCTGTCGCTCGACACGAAATTCACGTGTCAATTTTTACGGGTCGCGCAACTTGTCGCTAGTCGATGCTCTGCGAGCGTCGACACGCGCGATTTGCGTTTATTAAACTTGAACTTTCCCTTTGTAGCAAATATTCTCGGGCCCACCACCTCTTTTTTTTACGTTTTGCTATTGTCTTCCGAATAATTATGTAAGCTGCACTGAACAGCACTACCTCCTCGGGCGACATACTGATCACGACTGGCCAATCTGAACAAGGGAAATGTCGAGCGACATTGCCCCACAAAGTTGCAGAGACATACCACGTGAATGTTGGGCGATATGTCTCCGCGACATGTGTCCTAGTGAAAACGCGGCTTAGTAACTGAATCGATTATTTTTTCTCAAAAATATGTCATAAGGTCAGATACCATTGACCATAAGTACAACACAGGTCACGGCATGTCATAGTGGGCATTACAAGCCAACGCACAGTTGCGTGCGGAAGCATAAAATCCCTCAATCGGCACGGTGACCATGTATTTGTGCGGACAACCTGGTAACATAACAAGCTTATAACTTTGTAGTTTTTTGTGATACAGTTGTGAAATTTTGTGCAGAGATTCTTAACATTCAGTTTCACATCTATTAAAATGTTTTATACATATTACCACACTGCAGGGCCAAACTCTGTCTAAATTTTATACTCAATTTTGTTCCCTGCTTGAGAGTCCTTCATAGTAGATATTGTACTATGCTATATATCTATGGGTTTCATTCCGTACCTTCAGTACCTACTAGTTATATATAATTGTGAAAATAATAATTACGTGGGAATCTAGTTGGAATATCTGCAAAAAAAAAACATACATTAATTGTTTTTATAATTGTGTTTTATATTATAATATTGCAATTAGATTTTGTTACTGTACCTATAGGGAATATATTATTATTTATTTATTAAACAGTCATCTACACAAGTAAAAAAGTGTTAAAAGTGAGTATAAAATAAACTAAGAGACAAAGAAAGGGACACAGAAAAGTAGGCACAAATGTAAAGAGAAGGGACAAAAGGAGGCAGGATTGCATGAAAAAATAGCTGGTATAAACTAACGGGCTGGTAATATATATTTTAAAGGTTTATACTTTAGAATAGAATTTGAAATTGGTTAAAAACTAATATTCTTTAAAGTCACGTTACAATAAAGTTAGGACATGCAGATGAATGGAGAGGGAGAGGGAGGCCAAAGAAAAGATGAATGAATTCTGTTAGTGATGTGAAAGAAAAGGGAGTTAGTAATAGCGTGACAGGTGACAGGACAGAATGGAAGAAAAAAACGTGTTGCGCTGACACCAAAAAAAAAAACGGGACATCAGCAGGAAGATGATGTTCATGTATAGTGTCTATGGGCCTTAGTAGCCTGAAAAATAAACATTTATTATTATTATAGTAAAGTCAGTACTTACCCTCATTGTGTTTACAAACGTGGTTGGTACAGACCCTTTCGCGCTTTTCAGTACAGTAACAGTAGTTGCAAGCATCTAATCTGTATTTTTCACCAATATTGCATTTGGTGGGTATGATATCCTCACGATGATACGTCATCCGTAACGTCCCTTTATCTAAAAAACAGGAAACTTTTTTATATTTCATATACAACTAGCATTTGCCCACGTACATAAAATATAGCCTAACAGCGGGTTTCTGAATTGAGTATTTTGAGTTAAGAACGTCTCAAACCTTACTTAAGTGCCAAATTTTGACAGGTTTTAAGGCTAAAGAGTAGAGTTTGAGAAATACTCAACTTCAAATGCTTAAATCAGAAATCGGTGGTATGTCACTCTTGGGCGGAGCATCGCCGTGCCCTCGTGGGGGCGATCGGCGGCGGAGACCTCTCGCGCCGGGCCTTGGTTGAGGCCATGGTCCGGAGCGAGGAGGAGTGACAGGCGGTCGCCGACTTCTGCGAAGCAGTAATGCTCGCAAAGAAGGAGGCCGAACGCATCAGGCAACGGCGTTATCGCTGCCGCCGCCGCCGGGATTCTGATCCCGATTTCCGGCCAACGTAGGCGCGGGCTTGCGGACGGTGAGCAATGGGTAGCTCTCTGTCCGGCCGTCCGGTAACTGTTCGGACCAAGCCCAAGTCGTCGACGGCGCGCACTGTTCCCGCGCGCCTCAAGTTGTCAGCAACAGCAGGGACCCAGCCGGGTCGAAGCCTACTGGGGCCAGGGTTATCCGAAAGGGCGATCGAGCCCCGGTATGAAGGCTAGAAGGAACGGGGTGGGTCTTTTAGTCAGTAAGAGTCTGACACTATCTCCCGCTCCGCCCAAGAGCGGGGGATGTCAATGCAAGATTTTTCCCACCATAAAAAAAAGGGGGGGTATGTCACTCAGGAATAAAGGAGCTTTCTATCGGCGAAAACAAGTTAGCAAACGTACTTTCAGAGATTACCTCCTACAAACAAAAAAAAACAAACTTTACCTGTTTATAATATCTATTAATGGAGATGGAGATATATGTATATTATTATGATATAATAAACGCACATGATGATAGTAGATACTATGTTAAGAATTGATTTCGGCTAATTTTAAAATGGGTATTTTTTAAATCTAAAATACCAGTGACGTCCAGTGACCAGTGGACGGCTAATAAGATTCGGCTGATAAGATGATGATGATGATGATGATGATGATGATGAAAATAATAAAGTATTATTTTGAGATAAAAAAAACTAAGATAAAATTTTTGATTAGTCTTGATTTACGTCACTAGAATTTTTGCGCGTGTATGCGTATTTCAATACCAAGACAGATACGATACCAATCTAATGCGTTGGTGCCCATATTATTAGAATTTAATTAGGATAACTATTTTTTTTTTAATTAAGCTATAGGTATATTTAAGTAAAATTTCAGAGTTTAAATTATGATTGTAATTTAATTTCCTAATTGGATTGTATAAGAGTGTGAATTATTAGTTACATGTTCTAGATACCAACATTAGTAGTAGTAAATAATATTTTACAAATTACATTGTATAACGAAATTAAAATTCGTAATAGTAGCCATACACGCTAGGGTATACCTGACAGATTTGCCTGTACAATTCAGTTATACAGGTACATCGGAGTGTGTATGTTGCACAGCTATGCAGGCTTCCATACAAGCTCACCTGACAGGTATTACTGTGCAGGCAAAGCTGTCAGGTATACCGTATACCTTAGCGCACAGAACAGAAGAAGTTTGATTCCTGTGTTCTGTGCCATAGCGTGTATGGCTACCTTTAGTTTTGAATAAATGACGAAATAAATGATGGCAATCTATAATATATATTATATAAAAATCAATGCCACTTTTCGATGTAATTTTATAACTCAAGAACGGGTTCACCTATCCAAACCAAATGTTTAGGCTTTGTTCGGACTATTTAGTAGATGGTTTATGTGAAGTTTGGTAGGGTATAGGGTAGAGTAGTGTAGAGTAGAGTAGTGTAGAGTAGGGTAGAGAAGGATAGGGTAGGGTAGAGTAGGGTAGAGTAGGGTAGAATAGGGTAGAGTAGGGTAGAGTAGGGTAGAGTAGGGTAGAGTAGGGTAGAGTAGGTTAGAGTAGGGTAGAGTAGGGTAGAGTAGGGTAGAGTAGGGTGGAGAAGGGAAGAGCGGGAGCGAAGCCGCGCGGGCAAAAGCTAGTATTCCTATAAAACTAGAAAAAAAGCCAACGTCTTGATTAGTAGCTCAGTGAATAGTATGAAAAAAATAATATAATTTGATAAAACTGAAGGCGAAACGGACTATCTAGAACTTGGTGCTATTGTAACTTTTATTCAGCTCAAAATTACCATTCCAACTTGATACTGTCGTCGTTATTAAAAAGGGCACAATTAACATTTTTTTCCAAACTGAGGTAAATACATATTCGGTATTTTTTTTCCGATTCTGAATATGTATTTAACTCAATCTGGAAAAAAAAAATTGTGTTCTTTTTAATAACGATGGCAGTATAAGGGCGCGTTTATATCATCATCATCATCATCATATAAGCCGAAAGACGTCCACTGCTAGACATAGGCCTCCCCCAAGCGTCGCCACAACGACCACGTATCGGCGCAGCGTTGGACGGCCTCCAACAAGGTGGACCGATGACCTGGTCAGGGTCGCGGGAATCCGATGGATGCGTGACGCGTTTATATAACATAGAAATATTTCGCGCTCACACAACGTGACCTCAGCGCGGTGGCGGCGTGTTCCACCAGGAGGGGTTTTGTACTTCTTGCCAAGTTGATAATCAGCAATCGTTAACGCTAGTAGAAAACTTCAAATGGACGGGAATGACGTCATCTCAACGCTCAGTCACGTGGTCAGAACAAAAGAATCGGGAGCTAACTCGAGGCGTTCGACGAAAGAGAAACGGTTGTAACTTGGCTAAGGGGGATAGTGGACCGAGTAGGCGTGCAGCGGATCAGTTGCTTTCGATTTTTTTTTTTTAATTCACCGTATCATCATGCGTCATCTGAAAATTGTGATTGCATATTATTTGTACCGACAATACAAAAGAAAGAAAGAAAAAGAGATTTAGAAGATTTTGGGTTCATTAGAGTATCATGGCGGTAAGTCCCCTCTTTGAGGCGTGGCTAGAAAGATCTCACGGCGTCCTTACCTTCCGCATGACGCAGGTCCTCACCGGACATGGTTCGTTCGGGAGTTTCCTGCGCCGGATTCATGCGGAAGTGACGCCCGGGTGTCGCCACTGTGCGGAAAACGCCCGGAGGACACGGTGGAGCACACAGTCGAGGTGTGCCCTGCTTGGGCGGAGCATCGCCGTGCCCTCGTGGGGGCGATCGGCGGCGGAGACCTCTCGCGCCGGGCCTTGGTTGAGGCCATGGTCCGGAGCGAGGAGGAGTGGCAGGCGGTCGCCGACTTCTGCGAAGCAGTAATGCTCGCAAAGGAGGAGGCCGAACGCATCAGGCAACGGCGTTATCGCCGCCGCCGCCACCGGGATTCTGATCCCGATTTCCGGCCAACGTAGGCGCGGGCTTGCGGACAGTGAGCAATGGGTAGCTCACTGTCCGGCCGTCCGGTAACTGTCCGGACCAAGCCCAAGTCGTCGACGGCGCGCACTGTTCCCGCGCGCCTCAAGGAGTTGTCAGCAACAGCAGGGACCCAGCCGGGTCGAAGCCTACTGGGGCCAGGGTTATCCGAAAGGGCGCTCGAGCCCCGGTATGAAGGCTAGAAGGAACGGGGTGGGCATTTTAGTCAGTAAGAGTCTGACACTATCTACCGCTCCGCCCAAGGGCGGGGGATGTCAATGCATGATTTTTCCCACCATAAAAAAAAAGGGTTCATTAGAGTTTATCCGTTTTTTTTTGCGTGTTTTTTTTGTCAACGTCGCGCGGGCGATATGCTTGAGAAACTTGAAAAAAATCGCGAGGCTGCCCGCGGCTCCACGGGCACTCCGACGACTCCCGTGGCTCAAGCGATACTAAGTATTATAGTAAAGGACATAAAGTTTAAAATTATATGACACTGAAACTCACTCACTCACTCGTCGCTTCGCTGCTGGCCGCTGCCATCTCGGTGTGACTCAAATCACACCCTAAAGGGCAATTTAGATAAAAGATTATAAAAAAAAAACTTACTATTAGCACGATTAACTCTGCAAGCGATATTCGTACACTTCCATTTTCTTGCATCACTACACAAGCAGTAATTACAATCGTCTACCTGCTGAAGTATTCCTATTTCACATTCTAAACCCAAAGACTTTCGTATTGAATCTGAAACAAAAAAAGCTTTTAGTGACTACCTATAATTTCTATGCACCATATATTACGAGTATTATATTAATTTTAAAAGTTTTGAAAAGAAAATATATTAAATCATTATTTTAGCCGAAAGACGTCCACTCTTGGATATAGGCCTCCCCCAAGTATCGCCATAATAACCGGTCCTGTGCGTCTCACATCCATTGGATTTCCGCGACATCAGGTCGTCGGTCCACTGGGCACGCCACAATCATGGCGGTAAGTCCCCTCTTTGAGGCGTGGCTGGACAGATCTCACGGCGTCCTTACCTTCCGCATGACGCAGGTCCTCACCGGACATGGCACGTTCGGGAGGTTCCTGTTCCGGGTTCGAGCGGAAGGGACTCTCGGGTGTCGCCACTGCGCGGAACGCTGGGAGGACACGGTAGAGCATACGGTTGACGTATGCCCTGCCTGGGCGGAGCATCGCCGTGCCTCGTGGCGGCGATTGGCGGCGGAGACCTCTCGCGCCGGGCCTTGGTCGAGGCCATGGTCCGGAGCGAAGAGGAGTGGCAGGCGGTCGCCGACTTCTGCGAAGCAGTAATGCTCGCCAAGGAGGAGGCCGACCGCATCAGGCAACGGCGTTCTCGCCGCCGCCGCCACCGGGACTCTGATCTCGATTTCCGGCTACCGTAGGCGCGGGCTTGCGGACAGTGAGCAATGGGTAGCTCGCTGTCCGGCCGTTCGGTAACTGTCCGGACCAAGTCCAAGTCGTCGACGGCGCGCACTGTTCCCGCGCGCCTCAAGGAGTTGTCAGCAACAGCAGGGGCCCAGTTGGGTCGAAGCCTACTGGGGCCAGGGTTAGTTTCGAAAGACAGCTCGAGCCCCGGTATGAAGGCTAGAAGCAACGGGGTGGGTCTTTTAGTCAGTAAGAGTCTGACACTATCTCCCGCTCCGCCCAAGAGCAGGGGTTGTCATTGGATGATTTTTTTCCCACCATAAAAAAAAAGGTACCTACTACCTGAAAATCTTGACATGTTTCTGTACCTAAAATGCTTTTTTTTTAGATAAATTACAATAACGATAGTTACAATGTTTACCAATCTACATTTTTAGAAAACTTGAATGTATTATAATATAATATATATAACATATTATGTTATGAAACATATTTCCCATTTTTAAAACATATTTCTTTTACAAGACATATCAAAATTGTTTACTTTCTTTTTAATAGGTACTATAAAAGTAGTATAGCTAATAAATTATTTAAATTACACTGTGCTGCGAAAGAACCTTTTTAATCAAACTAAGGAAAATAAATTTGTTAGGCTGGCAACATTAAGCACGGCCCCAGCTACGCGCCAAGTTATCTTGCTCGCACTCTATAAATAAGATTGAATTTAATATATTTATGATGCGTTTATTTCATTTCATTCATTATTTTATAATTTATATAGATATATTGATCAATATACATGTATTTATTCCATTCTTTATTTCTTCTTTCTTTCCTCGAGGTTTGCGCAAACGCTTGGTTTCGCCAATATTTTGCGCTTGCTTGAGGCATGTCTTCTGTTTTCCATTCTATCTTGTAAAATTATTATATAGTTTAATTTATATAAGGATATATATGTTGTAAGTCATGTTTTATTTTCGTGTATTCATTGCAATATTTTTGTATTTGTCTTATTTGTTCCTTTTTATAACGACCTCTGCTACTTCTTTTGCATATTTTAAAAACATATCTCTTGCCTTTCTCTCAGCCATGATTTGTTTTAGTGTGTTAATGCTAATTTCTATCCCTATTTCCTGCTCACTGTCATATCTTGCTCGACCGAAAATCGGACAGTCGAGCAAAATATGTAGGGAGGATTCCTCGACCCCAGAGGCGCAGGCGCACGATGGGTTCTCCTTACATTTGAATCTGGTTAGATATTCGGAGAACTCACTGTGTCCTGTTAGTACTTGCGTCGTGATGCTGTCCAGTGTCATCTATTTACGATCTTGTGCCCCTCGATGGCGTCCGGAAAGAAAGCTTTGGTCGTCCCGGCAGTCGTCCCTGACCGATACCTCTGGATCCATTCGCCAAGAGACTCCCGTCTAATTTGCCCCTTGACGAATGAGACCGGGCATTTATCATAGTCAGGGGCGCGTTTTAGTGTGAGAGTAGCAATTTTAGCCAGGTGGTCGGCACGTTCGTTGCCCGCATGCCCCGTGTGGGCCATCAACCAGAACAAGGACACAGTTTTGCTCTGATCAAAGGCCGTCCGGAGGTTTTTGCGGGCCTCGACAGCCAGGGGATGCAGGGAGCCGTTATTAACAACTGTATCCAGTGCAGATCTAGAGTCGCTGCAAATTGCGAAGCTCTGCTGAGCACCTCGAACGATGTCACCCGTGGGTAGAGTTGGGTTGAGTAGGGTAGAGTAGGGTAGAGTAGGGTAGAGTAGGGTAGAGTAGGGTAGAGTAGGGTAGAGTAGGGTAGAGTAGGGTAGAGTAGGGTAGAGTAGGGTAGAGTAGGGTAGAGTAGGGTAGAGTAGGGTAGAGTAGGGTAGAGTGGGGTAGAGTAGGGTAGAGTAGTGTAGAATAGGGTAGAGTAGTGTAGAATAGGGTAGATTAAGGTATAGTAGGGTAGAGTAGGGTAAAGCAGGAACCAAGTCACGTGCAAAAGCTAGTAATAAAATAAATGAGAACAGAAGACAGTACTCCTCGCATTGTGAGGAGGTTCCTGTGTCTGGTGCTCCCGACATCGGTGTACTACTATTTTTATAAATGTTTTTTTTATTGTTATTTTTTAAGAAATATTTAAAAATGTAAATAATGTGTAAATAGGATAAATAAATAACTTAAGCAGTAATAAACAATAAAATTATAGTATGCCTCACGGTTGCGGCCAAAATACTTACTGGTTGATATCCCGCGTCTGGCCTCACAATATTCTCTTGTTCGACATATAAGGGAGGAAGTGACACCGCAGTAGCAATATTTACATTTACCCCTTTCGTATCTAGTTCCTACAATACATTTTTTTGCTTCCCCTGCAAATCGTAATAACAAATATTAGTTAATGCTTCTCAAATTCATAACCATGTGTCATCATCATCATTATTATCATCAGATTTTTCAATATTCCCACGACCCCTCACGGTGTTTGCTTCACCGTTTTAAGAGCAGTGGTATTGAAATAAATTACACAAAGTAATGCGCCTGGCAGGGTTTGAACCCGCGACCTACAACTCGTAAGACGGACCCATTACCACTCGGCCACCACTGCTCTCACGTGATCATCACATATTCACGTCGGGGTCACCAGTTTGGAGGTATACAGAAGAAAGTGTAAATGTCCAGCAAATCTCCGTTGAAAAAGGATCATCCGACCAGATGGGTGTTATGTCTGGTGAGCAACTGTCCCATAGATGATTTCGGGCCTTTCTAAATGTTTAAATCGCGAGGAGTTTATTTGCACGAACTTTATTTGCGCGGTGCAGGATTAGTTCTTATGTGAAGCCATAGATGTCGCTACACGCGCATATAACAAATCTCTAGCAAAAATTTTTTTTTTTACCAGGGATATATTAATCTTAAAAATTTTCATACATACATAAATCCACTATGAATGTCAAATTAATATAATATAATATAATATAATATAATATAATATAATATAATATAATATAATATAATATAATATAATATAATATAATATAATATAATATAATATAATATAATATAATATAATATAATATAATATAATATAATATAATATAATATAATATAATATAATATAATATAATATAATATAATATAATATAATATAATATAATATAATATAATATAATATAATATAATTTTTCACAACTATTAATAATAATATTCCGCAACTATCACACAACGCCGTCTAGTCCCAACCTAAGCAGAGCTTGTGTTATGAGTACTAGACAACTGATAAACATACTTATATATTTCTAAATACATACATATTATAGATAATTACACTAGACATAGCCAAACATTTGTCCTGGGTGGGGATCGAACCCACGACCTCCGGCATAGCAGTCAGGGCCACTAACCACTAGACCAACAGGCCTGTGAGACTGTTATTATGTGGTCGACTGTACCATGGAAATAATATATCTTTACTTTTTATTGACCGGCTTCAAAAAGAAGGAGGTTCTATGTTCGGCTAAATGTATTTATTTAAAGGTTAATCAAAAAATTATAATTACTTGGTGGACGAGGACCACCTGAAAAAAAAATGTCAATTAGTCATCTCCATACCGCATACTTAAAAATGTCATGCAAACCTCACCGAAAATAATTCATTTTTGTCCAGAGTTGATATTGTACTGAATTTCATTGTTAGATCAGGTATATATTCTATCACTAATTTTTAATTAGTACAAATACTTATATATATATTATGCTTATTAGAAAAGGCCTTGTTATTATTTAAGTAAAGTCTTAACAAATAATATTCATAAACAGCAAAGTTATTAGCGTTTGTTTATTCAATTTTATTCCAAAATGACACTCAGTTTAAGGAAATATTGTATAGGCTATTGATTATTTGAATGAATAAATGATGATCAAAATGGTAAAACACAGCGCGTAGTATTTTCTAGTAGCAATTGTTATGAATTATGTATATTGATTCTATTATGAATTTACCAATTATGAGAAATTTTCGTGGACAATTGAGATTTCGTCTTTTTTTTTTAATTTTGTTTAGAAAAATATGATCGGGTACGGTCCCATTTTTTTGTACTAATTATGGGTATAGGTTCCTTGATTTCATTGACATTTTATAATAGGCTAGTTGCCTTAAAAAATGTAACTAGTCCGTCTTTTAGATTATTCAAAAATAAGGGACACGTATTTTTTTATTTGTAAATTAAACCAAAAATGACTAAGATATAGCCCATTAAAGTTACGTTGAACGTCACGCCGTGCTGCATTTTTTCGCATGGGGTGACGTCACACGTAACTTTAAGGAGCTATATCTTTGTTATTTATGGTTAAATCGAAAAAATAAAAAATACGTGTCCAATATTTTTTTATAATCTAAAATACGGACTAAATAAAATGTAATTATTTTGACCCTGAAAACTACAAGTATAACTCGCTAGACACGAATAGGATTTTTTGGAACCTCAACCAAAACTTCGCATGAAAACTTGAAATTAATTTTAATATTTAATTTCATTTTTGTTATGGATACTAAATGTCCTTTAAGCTATGTTTTCATAAAAAAAAGTCTTTTTTTTTCTTTGGAAAACGAATGTTACAAATTCTAATACTTTTTTTGTGCCTATTTGCCAGTAAATATAAATGTATCGAATCAGCCATCTAGGCAAACTACGCTGAGGTAGTCAGTACTACAATAAAAGTCTCAACTCCATTTTACCGAAATTGCATCACAATATCCATTATAAATTGATTTGCGTAAATTAGCCACTGACCTTTACTCGATAGAATACTCACCAAATAACTCGATAACAGAATTGCAAAATTTGTTAGGAGATATAGAACTTTTTTTTTTATAATGAATAGGCTCGCGTTTGACCACTATCTCACCTGATGATAAGCAATGATGTGGCCGACGATAGAGCACGCTTGCCTAGAAGCAATCTATTCACTCTTGACTTAAAGCCCCTAAGTTGTAGCTATCAGGAAACACAGACTCCGGCAGGGAATTCTACTCCTTAGCTGTACGTATAATGAATGTGTTCCCAAAACGCTTTGTACGTATGGGTGGGATGTCCACAATGTAGAACTGTAGAAAACTAAATAAAAGCAAGTAGTATGCCATGTAGGCATTTAATTACGCTTCACGTAGTCATCATTACCATGATTTCAGTCGAAAAACGTCCACTGTTGGTCATAGGCATCCCCAAGTGTTGCCATAACGACTGATACTGTGCGTCTGGCATCCATCAGATTCCCGCGACCTTTACCAGGTCACTGGCCCACCTTGTGCGAGGCTTTTCAACGGTGCATCTTCAGGTACGTGATCGCCACTCCAGAACCTTTCGTCTCTATCGATCATCTGTTCTAAGAGCCTAGCTAGTGTTAATTAAATATTTAATTTTACCATGGTCGTCACACGGCCAATCGGTACAAACTCGTTCGTGATTTTCATTACAGTAGCACCAGTTACACCCATCTATTTTGTATCTTTCTTGTTTTATGTCGCATATCTTTGGTGCGGCTGGAAAAAGAAACAAATCTATTAAACTTGTGTATTAAAAATTGTTTGATTATTATTTAATTTCAATTTTCTATTCTACAAGGTTAAATTTTAATCGTTTTAATCCCGTGGAGGGTCGATCCGGTACATGAAACACTATCGATTTGTAAAGATAAAATTAAAAAATAAAGTACCTTTTTTTCAAAACTCGTATTAATTTACGCATGTACGAAATTAATTTCTTTAAGAAAACATCAGCTGAGCGAGTTCAATGACCTTAAGGTAATAGTCAGCGTTGCGTACAAACTACCTACAAGTCATTGAACTCGCTCAGCTGATGTTTTCTTAAAGAAATTAATTTCGTACATGCGTAAATTAGTACGAGTTTTGAAAAAAAGGTACTTTATTTTTTAATTTTATCTTTACAAATCGATAGTGTTTCATGTACCGGATCGACCCTCCACGGGATTAAAACGACTAAAATTTAACGGTGTATATCTACTCGTACCCACATCGTGGTCACATAATAAAAGTGACAAGAAATATGTAACCAAGATTTATGCAACTCATAATATGATTTAAAGGAGTGTCCATAGAGTTTCTTGCACGTTCTTTTCTATATAGATCTACGCTTTGGAACGTGCAATTTAAAAAGTAGTACTTAGAAACCCTTTATATGTCTTTTACGTTTATAATTATATAAACGTTTCTAATTTCTGTTTGAACGTGATCTCAAGATTTGCAAGTTCTTATTGAACTTTTTTTAACGTTGGATAGTTTATTTAAAGAGGAAAGCTATAAAATATAATAGTATCACACTACAGCCAAAAGGAGCAGAGCAGTGGACAGCAAGAATAACATACTGTGGTAAAGACTTAGATTAAATCAAAACAGCTGAAGATAGGTGGTAGCGCGAGAACCACTGAAATCAATTCCTCGTGACTCAAATTCACTCAGTCACATAAATGGGCGTTTTACGCAAAAATATATATATTTTTTATTTAAGTGGGATAGTGTTTATCAAAATGCCTTCGTGTGATTTTATACGTTGTACTAATCATACAAAAACAAAACACATGGAATCACATTTCACTCGTGCATGTAATTGTGCACCGAGCCCAGGTTTTCTGATTGCAATGTTAGCACGTAAAGCCGGGTCCAGACATGATCATTTGACCGATTCTATCACCGTATCCGATCACCGTATCCGTATCTGCGTATTGTATCAAGCCCCGTATCAAATTGTGGACGCCTCCGATTTGCTCCGTATCCGTATCTTCACAATAGTCATGATCGCGTATCAAATTGCCCAGTTCAGTTTCTGCTCTCGATCAAACATGTCGTCGCAGTTGGTTGAAATGTACGAGAATTTAGCAATTTCATGTGCCTGTTTTATTGTCATTCACAACATTCTAACCTCAAAACCAAAACAGAGACGATGGTGGCAAACGGAATTATTTAGAAACAGAAACAGACTTGGAGGACGGCAAGGACTGAAAATGACGCGCACGTGCAACCGATCGAGCGTCGCGAGTGACGCGTCCAGACTGACCCACGTCCGTATCTGTATCACCTTTGATGATCGGACATAAACCGACACGACATGGGACGGGCCGTATCATAACGGCGTATCGAGATCTCGTATCATGATACGTATATCATTACCCGTCCACATATGTGATCATGATACGCGTCGACGATACGGATACGGTGATCGGATCGGGCAAATGATACATGTCTGGACCCGCCTTAACGTATCTTTACTTATAATACAAGGTGCAGTTTTAAAACTGCACAATATTTCAGGAGGTTGTAATAAAACTCATAAATAATCACATAAAAAAACGATACCTGGTCAATAATCAGTAATACTTGTTATTTAATTTTTTAATTACTCTAAACTAAATCGATTGATCGATGGCCGCGGGGGCGTGGCTAGGGTGTGGCGTGCGGGATGATGATTGGATGATACATTATTTATGAAACTATCGTTGCGAGTTAGTGTGTGTGAAAACGACCTTTATTGTTCCGTGTTTGTGTGTGTGAAAAAAAGCGCGGTTATAAAAAAAAAAAATTACCTACTTATTTTATTATTGATTCGGGTCGAGAATCACTAACATAATTACCTCCTGAAATATTTTGCAGCTTCAAAACGACACCTTGTATATCAATGGGTAAAGAAGTCTGAATCAGCATGTTATCGTAAATCTTAGCTTGCTAAGATTCTTATTAAGATTATATAACAAATTATATTATCACTTACGTCGAAACCGTCGTCGCGATTGTAAGTATTCGTCAGGTATGAATCCAATATTAGTATTATAACTTAGATCCGTGTTTTCATTGCTCTCAATATCTTCAGTATCTTCAGTATCTTCAGGTATCGCAGAGAGTGAAGATTCAGCATCATTTACTACATGTACAGGAAAGACCACATTATTATTAGGATCATCATCATCATTATCATTTCAGCCGGAAGCGGCTCCCCCAAGTATCGCCACAACGAACGGTCCTGTTGGTCTTTTTTTTTTTCGAAGGGAAAATTCATCCAATGACAACCCGCGCTCTTGGGCGGAGCGGGAGATAGTGTCAGACTCTTACTGACTAAAAAACCCATCCTGTTCCTTCAAGCCTTCATACCGGGGCTCGAGCGCCTTTTCGGATAACCCTGGCCCCAGTAGGCTTCGACCCGGCTGGGCCCCTGCTGTTGCTGACAACTCCTTGAGGCACGCGGGAACAGCGCGCGCCGTCGACGACTTGGGCTTGGTCCGGACAGTTACCGGACGGCCGGACAGCGAGCTACCCATTGCTCGCTGTCCGCAAGCCCGCGCCTACGGTGGCTGGAAATCGGGATCGGAATCTCGGCGGCGGCGAGAGCGCCGTTGCCTGATGCGGTCAGCCTCCTCCTTAGCGAGCATTACTGCTTCGCAGATGTCGGCGACCGCCTGCCACTCCTCCTCGCTCCGGACCATGGCCTCAACCAAGACCCGGCGCGAGAGGTCTCCGCCGCTGATCACCCCCACGAGGGCACGGCGATGCTCCGCCCAAGCAGGGCACACCGCGACTGTGTGCTCCACCGTGTCCTCCGGGCGTTCCGCATAGTGGCGACACCCGGGCGTCACTTCCGCTTTAATCGGAACAGGAAGTCCTGTGGGTCTCGTATCCATCGGCTTTGTACGACTCTCATCAGATCATCGGTCCACGTTGTGTGACCTTCCAACACTTATTATTCCGGTGCGCAAATCTATATGTAATAAAAGTTATGCATCTTACGCTTAGTGTAATCAGGCTGATTTGGTTTTGGCGTAACATTACTTTTCAAATTTTTGGAAAAAAAAATCTAATTTAGGCTTTAAACACCCTGCTAGGGCTTCAGGGCTGTTCCAAAGCTGAGTGAAACGAAACGTACCGTGATCATCGACAGAGCAAGGTTCGCTTGTACAACGTTCCTTTCCAAGTACACAGAAGCAGTAGTTGCAAGAATCTACTTTGTAATAACTTCTCTCTATGCATTCCCTGTCATCATATCTTAAATAGCGATATCGTTCTGTAAACAAGATATTTAATATGAGATAGAAATTTAAAGATGTTGCGGTGACTGTGGTAACTTTATATACAGTACGCCCGACGGATCTTGGCGAGTCTGAACATAGGCTTTGCGCATCTCTCTCTCTCTCTCTCTCTTATGTCGTTCATGGCAAACGATGAGAAAGTGAGAGATGCGCAGAGCCTATGTTTAGGCTCGCCAAGTTCCGACGGGCGCACTGTATAATGGCCAACTTCCCCATAAGTTATCTTTACGAACAAAACCAGTTTACGTATTGGATTTAACAGTAGTAGGTTCTTATAATTACCAGTGGCAACATATACTTTTTCCACTGTGGTGACACTGTTGGTTTAAAAAATATGGCGTTTCGAATTCGAATGGTGAAAATATGAATGTCGAATGTCGTAAAATACGGTCAAAATGAACTAAAATAGGAAATAACATACAATTATCTCTGAAAATTGAGGCCAGGTCAAGATGCTAAATAGGGGTCAATTTGATTTCTTTCATTTCTTTCTCTAGAACGCCAATTTTAAAGATATCGATAGTTACTATGAAGTTAATTATAGTCACAAACCAATCATATGATATATTATTAAAAAATCTATCAGTATCATAGTTATTTGATAAATTTGAAAAAAATGTGGTTAAGCTGCTGCATTTTTGGTACCTGAAAATAATAGCACAGGATAACATGCGCATGAACTATCTGACAGTTACAAATGTAAATTGTCCTGTAATGGCATTAGAGAAGAAACGATAAATATCTATATTTTACACACTAGGTGTTGTCTACATTTAGTACTACTACTGCTGGAAGAAATTTCTTTTAGAAATAAGCAGTAAATTTGTATATTTTTTAAGTATAATGTACCTTCTTCCGTATACAACATATTTTTTATGCGAACCCTAAATATACTTTGATCAGAATCAGTAACTGAATGGATTACAATAGTTTTTACACCTTGTTATATTTTTTATCAATAATATTTAAAAAGTTACAAGTTGGACACCACCGGCCACCGACACTAAATACAACACAGGTCATGGCAAGTCAAAGCGAGCATTAGGTGCCAACAAACAGCTGGGTGCAAGTACAAAACAACCCCTAAGTCGTCTGGATGGTCTGTTATCTTTTTATTTATAATACAGGTATGAAAATTTGTACATAAATTCTTAACATAAAAGCACTGGACATGTGTTTGTCCCAATAATATGTGTGAACAAAAATCATAAAATAAAAATATATAAAATATTTTGTAATAAATATTTGGTGGATCCGCATTTTGCAAGATATGCGCTACTCACAACTTAGCTAGTTTTAAAAATATACTGTCTTGTGAAAAGTAGCTCACCGACTCAGATGAAAAAGAAGAGAGTTCATAAGATATTGTAAGTAGTTATATAAGTAAACGTTTGTTGATAAAAACTTACCTGGTTTTTTAACAGCACTAGGTGTTGCGGTAATTGATTTTGCGGTACTTGATATTGTGGTATTTGATATTGTGCTATTTGATATTGTGCTATTTGATATTGTGCTATTTGATATTGTGGTATTTGATATTGTGGTATTTGATATTGTGGTATTTGATATTGTGGTATTTGATATTGTGGTATTTGATATCGTAGTATTTGATATTGTGATATTGGATAGTGTTTTGTTGTGTAAAATTGTAATTTGACTTGGTTTTATCGTGGTATTTGATCTGGCATCAAATAGTTTTATTATTTTTTTAGGTTTCATTTTCGGAGTGACTTCTGGAGGTACGTATGCAGTCTGCGGTTCATATTCGGTGGTACCGTGTACCAAGTACCACCACGGTACATTACAATTCCTTCTTTTCTTACACTTAATTACATTCGTACGGCGATCGCACAAGCAAAATTTACATTTACCCCTTTGGTATTTGGCTCCGGCAATGCACTTTTTTTTTTCAGCTGAAAATTGTTAGAATAGATTATTTTCATAGAAGACTTATTTTAGAATCAAAGACAAAGACTAAAAACTAACTAAAGGACTGTTTTTAGGGTTTCGTACCACAAAAGGAAAAATCGGTACCCTTATAGGATCCCTTTGTTGTCCGACTATCTGTCTGTCAAGTCTACATTTGACCTTGAGGTCAAAGTCATCGTATAAAATGTTTTGACCTAGGAGTCAAGGTCACTGCCCTTGAGGTCAAGAACACATGAAGTGTCCCCTGATGTTTCCCCACCCTTCTAATTCTACTATCCCACATCCACCCGATCTCGAAAGTTTGATTAGGCGTTGTTTTTCAAGTGAAATTTTTCCAAGTCGAGGAAAAATCCTCTGTGCCCCGTTTCGTATACCACTGACCCGGTGGCTATTCACTAAAAAGTGAAAAATAAATAAAGTTAAAAAAAAACTAAAAAACACGCTTTCATAGCAAATCAAAGTAAAAAGTGTAAAATAATTTGCCATATTTTTCGTAAATCGAGCACCCCACGCTTTTTTCACAATAATATTAATATTTTTCGTTCATTATTATTATTTTCTACCTATATTGAAAATTATTTTACACTTTTTAGTTTGATATGCTAAGAAAGCGTGTTTTTTAGTTTTTTTAAAATATATTTTTCATATTGCCGTCAAATTATTACGTGTTTTTGACTTTGCGAAGGGACTTACGTAGTATTTACATTTTATTTAAAACAAAAAATAATAATTACGTGGATGTGGTTTTCCACCTGTAAGATAAAAATCATAGTTATAAATTTTATAAAATTTTATAATGTATCATCATCATCGTAATCGCAAGGATAAATAAAATTTAGTCTTGACAGAGAAAATTATATGGATATGAAACCGCCGCCGCAGGCTTAGGGGATCTTTAAGAACGCCAAAAAAAAAAAATGAAAAAGAAAATGTACAGAGCAATAATATTTCACTATAAATAATTTTACCATGGTCGTCACACTTCCAATCGGTACAGACTCGTTGGAAAAAGGAATTGCAGTAACACCAGTTACACCAATCTATTTTGTAGACTTCAGTGCGGAGGCATTTGGCGAGCGGTACTGAAAAAATAATATACAAAATCATTCTTCGACCATCACCTTTTTTTTTATGGTGGGAAAAAATCATCCAATGACTTCCCCCGCTCTTGGGCGGAGCAGGTGATAGTGTCAGACTAAACGACCCACCCCGTTCCTTCTAGCCTTCATAACGGGGCTCGAGCACCCTTTCGGATAACCCTGGCCCAAGTAGGCTTCGACCCGGCTGGGTCCCTGCTGTTGCTGACAACTCCTTGAGGCGCGCCGTCGACGACTTGGGATTGGTCCGGACAGTTACCGGACGGCCGGACAGCGAGCTACCCATTGCTCACTGTCCGCAAGCCCGCGCCTACGGTGGCCGGAAATCGGGATCAGAATCCCGGCGGCGGCGGTAACGCCGTTGCCTGATGCGTTCGGCCTCCTCCTTTGCGAGCATTACTGCTTCGCAGAAGTCGGCGACCGCCTGCCACTCCTCCTCGCTCCGAACCATGGCCTCAACCAAGGCCCGGCGCGAGAGGTCTCCGCCGCCGATCGCCCCCACGAGGGCACGGCGATGCTCCGCCCAAGCTGGGCACACCTCGACTGTGTGCTCCACCGTGTCCTCCGAGCGTTCCGCACAGTGTCGACATCCGGGCGTCCCTTCCGTACGAATCCGGTGCAGGAAACTCCCGAACGAACCATATCCGGTGAGGACCTGCGTCATACGGAAGGTAAGGACGCCGTGAGGTCTTTTGTCTTTTCTACAATTTTTTTTTTTCGACCATCACTTAAAATTGTAGAAAGACGCGATTTAAATTGACTGTAGATTGGATGGCCAGATATATATATCATCATCATAATCATTTCAGCCGAAAGTCGTCCACTGCTGGACACAGTCCTCCAAGTGTCGCCATAATGACCGGTCCTGTTCGTCTTGCATCCATCAGATTTCCGCGACCCTCACCAGGTCATCGATCCATAAACATATATAAAGATATAAAGCAAGGTCAAACGAATGTTAATTGACAGAGCTTTATAACCGTGGTGGGTATGAAGATATAAATATCGGATTACATACCAGTTCTCATAAAAGTTCTTAAAAGTACATTTTTTTTATCCACAAGGATTTTTTAAATTATCTTGTTGCTTACGTCCAATTCGAAGTCCTTTTTCATCAGGCAGGAATTCGGGATCTTCATTACTTAGTTTCGTGAGTTCATCGTTGTTAACATTTTCAAATGAAGATACTGCAGTACTCTCCATATTTTCAGGAAGTTTGATCATATTGTTATCTGGATAAGATTTACAGCAAGGGACATTAAATTTATTTCAGGCGATGCAAATTATTCACTATAATTTGTAATTATCTAAGTAACGGTACTGACTTATACAGAGTTATTTGTAAAACAGTAACAACCTTACAGGACTGTTTTACTAACATCATAAACAACAACTTTTGTTCTATGACTTTTTTTACAAAACATAATTCATTTACCAAAAACAAACCTTCATGATTTCGTGGTTATATCTGATACATTTTAACTCTGTATTTTGCTATACCTGTCTACGTCTGTATGACGTGACTCAAGCGTATCAAGCACCCGCTTCTCTCTGATGATGTTAGTAACATAGTTCTGACAGGTTGCAAGTGTTTTACAAATAACCAAATAACCATGTACAGATCTGCCAAAATGTTTAAATTTGACAATAAAAAGAAGTTAAAGCTGCATCGAGTTCTTGTATCTGCTACCAAGCAGCTTTACCGTGTGCACAGATGTTAATTAATCAAAATTAAATAAAGATTTTGTTTGAATTTAACATGTTTCACAATTGTTTCAAGATTTTCTGTAGACAAAGAAGAGAAAAGATTTGAGAGAAGTACTTGGAAACGAAACTAGAAAATTTATATTATGTTTTAATGAAATGCTACTTACATAAACACAATATTTAAAATCAAAATGGTTAATAGAAGTGATAGTTTGAAGGAAAAGAAAATGGATTCATAAAATTGGCCTATTATTCATGATCTTTGAAAGAGGAATATCTTATACATAGAATACCCTTTTTAGAAAAATATAATATGTTAGTAAAAGGTTTGTAATACAAGGTGCAGTTTTAAAACTGCACAATATTTCAGGAGGTTGTAATAAAACTCATAAATAATCATATAAAAAAACGATAACTGGTCAATAATCAGTAATACTTGTTATTTAATTTTTTAATTACACTAAACTAAATCGATTGATCGATGGCCGCGGGGGCGTGGCTAGGGTGTGGCGTGCGGGATGATGATTGGATGATACATTATTTATGAAACTATCGTTGCGAGTTAGTGTGTGTGAAAACGCCCTTTATTGTTCCGTGTTTGTGTGTGTGAAAAAAAGCGCGGTTATAAAAAAAAAAAAATTACCTACTTATTTTATTATTGATTCGGGTCGAAAATCACTAACATAATTACCTCCTGAAATATTTTGCAGCTTCAAAACGACACCTTGTATAATACGGCTTGTAAACGGTTTTAGATTCAAATCGACAGTATCAACTCTAAATGAAAAAAAAAAACAATTTTTAGATCATAGTTAAGCGTTCGAATTTATAAATCATCTCATCTTTATCAATTTTAAGTAATATTCGGATTCTAGAATGGTTCAAATCGTAATAAATAAAATATGAACTCAGATCATGAAAATTAAAACTTTTTATGACAAAGTTAATAGTCTCATCAACTTTAACTCTCAGGCACGATAAAATTACGTTGGAGTTCCACATGAAAATAGCTTGGGACCATTACTATTTCTAGAATACGTTATGAGTTCCCTCAAAATTGATACTAATTCACTACACAGTCAAACACGATCCGGTTTCTGTTTTATCTCTTCATGTAGTTCAAACACATCTGCGATCCACAATAGATTAGGTAAATGGTAACAGAAGGTGATCCAATATTGAACATACATACAACATTAGCATATGCAAAACCCGAAACATGTGTCTAGTATTTTTATGTAAATAATTTATGTACAAACATAACTGTATCATGAAAAATCACAAAGTTATAAGCTTGTTATGTCAGCAAAAATATATTGTCATCAGGCCATCTAGGCGACTGAGGGGTTGTTTTGCACTTGCACCCGGCTGTTTGCTGGCGCCTCGTACCCGTTATGACCTGCCGTGACCTGTGTTGTACTTAGTGTCGGTGGTGTCCGATTTGTAACCTTTTTAAATTTTTGGGAACAAAATATAAGATGGTGGAAAAACTATTGGAATCCATTCAGTTAGTGATTAAGGTTTCGCATAAACTAAAAATAATGTGGTTTATTCTACGGTAGTTTAGAACTTACTTGAATTTGATAGTAGTTGGTAGTAGATCGTATCAAGTAAGTTACTTGTGGGGAACCGTTTGGTTGGAGGTAAAGGTATAAACCTCTCGGAGGTACCATTTCCCAAGTACCCCCACAATTCGGTACAATTTTTTTTTATAGTACATGCTATTTTTTTACCAGCATGGCAATAGCAATATTTACATCTACCCCTTTCATATACGGTTCCTGGAAGGCACTTTCTTTTTTCCGCTGGAAATTGACGCAATACATTATTTCAAAGAAGAGTAATTTAGGAATCAAAGGTGGATCATTAATTTAATAACATACTGTTCATTGTATGACGATAATTAAGTGGCTTACTTATCATATAAATTGTAAAAAAAAAGATAATTACGTGGATGTGGTTTGCCACCTGTAATAATGAACATATAATTAGTTTTAAATATAACTTGCATAGTACAGCAACATATTGACTGAGATATGTGATAATTATTAATTTATTTATTATATTAATGTAAACCTCATAAATAAACACCGGATAAACATTTATATGAAAAGATTTACAATAGGTGGTCTTATCGTACAGGGTAAGCTATAGATAGCCCTGTACAGAAACGGTTCGTCCAGAAGACGCTGTTGGCTATTAAGCCAACAGCAACAACAACTCAACTGGGTCTCACTAGCCCCGTTTACGTAAACGGGGCTAATCGGACTCTGCGATCTTAAGGTAAAAAAATAAAGTGCATTGTAAGCGCACAGTGCAACACTAGAGCAATCATTTCTATTCTCACCTAGTGTTTGTGAAAATGAGCATAAGTTACCTAAGTAAGGACATTTCCAATCGGTACAGATTCGTCGGTAATCTTCATTGCAGTAGCACCAGTTACACCAATCTATTCTGTATACTTCGTGACCTTTTAGACATTGTTTCGGAGGGACTGAAAAAATAAATTCTTTATAGTAACTATGTCGAAATAGATAAAAAAACATAATATTACAATCTTTCAAAATATTAAACAAATATTGTACATAAAGCCGCGTGCAGACATCGCGAGGCGTGCGTCGCGAATGGTTCGTCTCACATGCTCGGGCTGTGTGGACGTGTGTGCTCACAGTGAGCATTCGCGTCATACGATCGTTGCGAACGTCGCCTCAGTAGGAGCCGTGCGCTCCGTGTGGACGGACAGGTGTTGTTTGCGTTTTCTACTGACGAACACCGTGCGTGGTGGTTTGCGTGCTCAGCTTGAGAATGTGCCGTTCGGGACGCACACATAAATGTACCGTCATATGCCTCAGGTTGAGGCATGCGAACCATTCGCGACGCACGCCTCGCAGTGTAAAATACAAAATAATGACGCTATTCAACAAGGTAAAAAAAAATTACCGGTTGAACTACTCTAGCATACTGGGCATTATTATTTACTAACTTAGTCTAGGAAGTTAATTTATCACTGGATATTTTTTTTTTCCTTTAAATTTCTTATCCTCGAGTACATCCAAAGGATGAACCCTAGTTTATATTACAATCTAGCCTTATATATAGACTAATAAGTAATTTAATTATATCCTAAACTAATAAATTGTCTTTACTAAGAATGTGTCCAATAGCACTTTTCTTATTGTCTCTAGTAAGGCGAATACACTTCGTTCTTGTATTTATTAGGTAGCAATTATGCTACATTGCACTATTCACTATCACTAAACACTAACTCGAACGGTCACTGGATATTGGATACAATATTATTTGCATCATTGAAATTATTTACAATATTTACATCATTGATATTAATTCCAATATCTACGTTATTTATTATAGCGCAGTTTGCTTTTTGTGAGAGCGAACATTATTGGTCCCAGGTATTTCTGAGGAGGTCATGCGCTCTATTGTAAGTGCTTTCTGCATTTCTTCTTATCGGTACTGTCAGGTTTAATATACTCAAAACTCATGCAACACTATCTGCGTTCAGTAAAGCATTCAAAGTACTGATGGTTTAATACTTTATCACATAAGAGGTATTCAAAGAAGGCCGACGTATCTTGGCAAGTCTGAACATTGCGCAGAAGGTTGCGCAAGAGCGTTATTTAGGAACCAAATAGTGGCGTGAGGCGACATGTGCGGGGCGGAAGTCTAAACTAGAGATTGACCATATGTAAACACAATCGACCCTTTATTGTATAGCGATTCATTCCATTAAACTTGCACTGACAACATTAAACATTGACATTATTTTTTGTTCTATTACACGTTCCTACTTTTATTTATATATATTTTTTTTTTTTTTTTTTTGTTTTTTTTTGTTGTTTGTGTAGTAAACTTATAATTTTTTTTTGTATCTGGACTACGTAAGTAAAAAGGTTCCCTATCCATTTGCATAAAATTTTAAGACCTAATATAACTTAGCATAATTTTGTTTGGCATAATTATATTTTCGCATAATATTATTACGCATAACAGCTTACGCATAATTTTTTTAAGCATAATTTCTCTAACCATAATAATGATTAAGCATAATATTGTAAAGCATAAATTTATTAAGATAAAGTTCTAAAGCATAACTTTTTTAAGCATAATATCCTAAAGCATAAATTTATTTACGCATAATGATATTAAAACATATTTTTATATGTAGGTATAACAATGAAATTATTAGGAAGCATGAAGCAAGCAAGCATACAGCATGCAAGCAAGCATACAGCATGCAAGCAAGCATGCAGCAAACAAGCAAGCATGCAGCATGCAAGTAAGCATGCAGCATGCAGCATTCAAGCGACCATGCAACATGCAGCAGGCAGGGTTTCTGTCACGGCTCCGGCGCTGCGGGCCTCCGGCGGCCCCGCGCGTGCTAATTATCGCAGACGGCTTTCGCTCACCACCTATATATATATATATATATATATATATATATATATATATTTATTTATGCTCAGCCCTGGCTGCAGCAGTGATTCTGACACATTTAATTCTTTGTCAAGTAATGATGAAAGCTTTGTAAGTGTTCCTTCCCTAGCTGACACTCTCGTTTCTTTTTATGTAGTCCACATACATGCCCAGAGTATTCCGGCTCATTTTCCCGATATGCTGGCCGCTTTTGACTGTAAGAATATCCATGCAATTCTTGTTTCTGAATCATAGCTTAAGTTTGCCCTCTTCCTCCTATTCTCTTCCAGGTTTTCAACTCATCCGGAATGATCGAGCCAGCGGTGGTGGTGGTGGAGTGGCCATTTATCTTCGTGATCACATTTCTTTTTCTATTGTTAACATGTCCTCATAGCCACCCACCCCTACCGAACGCTGGTGAACATCTATTCCTTGAAGTTGAACTCCATCATTCTAAGATTCTTCTTGGGGTTTACTACTGCCCTTCTCTTCGAATTAACTACTTTTCTTCTTTTGAACGCATTTTAGAAGCTTTAATTCCCTCTTACAGTCATAGCATCATCATGGGCGACTTTAATACATGTCTTCTTAAAAAAGAGTCGCGCAGTACTTCTCTTCGCAATATTATTGAATCTTCCAATCTCTCTATTCTGGATCTTAATGCCACTCACCATTTTCCTAACGCTGTCCCATCTCTTCTCGATCTTATTTTCGTCTCGTCTCCTGGTCACGTCGCAAAACATGGTCAATGTTCTGTTGATGCCTTTTCCTATCATGATCTTATTTTCACTTCTTATAAAATCCGTCCACCTAAGCATAAGTCCAAAACTCTTCTGCTTCGCAATTTTGATGGGATGAACCTTGATCGTCTTCGAGAAGACGCCAACAATATTGATTGGACGCCTTTGGTTACTTCCAAGTCCGTATACGAACAGGTTGAATTCTTGACTTCAACCTTGATTCGGCTTTATGACACACATGCACCTATTCGAGCTGTAAAAGTCAAACATCTTCCAGCGCCATGGCTGACTGATAACATTAAACTTTTGGTCCGTAAAAAAGCGGCTGCGAAGTTCAAGTTTAAAATTCAGCCCAATGACATTAACAGGGAGAAATACGTCTCTATTAGGAATCTCAGCAACAAGGTGTGTAGGAACGCAAACCGCCAATATATCGACAGTTCCGTTCAAAATGGTGATTCAGCCAAAGTCTGGAACTTCCTTAAAACATTAGGTATCGGGAAAAAGTCTTATGACACGGTTCCTAAAGACTTAGACTTCAACCTACTTAATAGTCATTTCTCTTCTTCGCCCTTATTGGATAGGGCCACTAAAACTGCTACACTAAGTCATCTTTCAAATCTTCCGATACCTGATTATTCCCCTTTTGTCATTAGTCAATTCACAGCTTGTGATGTTAAAAAGAGTATTATGTCGATAACATCTAACGCTGTGTCACTGTGTCAGTCGTAAGATGATTATTCCTATCCTTGACATCATCCTTCCTGGCATTCTTCACATCCTCAATTTCTCTGTTTCCAGTAAAGTCTTTCCACAAGCCTGGAAAGATGCCCAAGTTATCCCTTTACCTAAAAAATCTCATCCTTCATCTTTCTCTGACTACCGTCCTATTTCAATTCTTTCATTCCTATGCAAAGTCCTTGAGAAGCTTATCCACCGACAACTAAACACGTTCCTTAGCAAGCATAATCTTCTTAATCCTTTCCAATCTGGTTTTCGACCTGGACATAGCACTACCTCAGCACTCGTGCATATCACTGACGATATTAGGTCGGGCATGGAGATGGGGAAGTTGACGGTACTTGCTTTACTTGATTTTAGTAATGCTTTCAATTCGGTTGACCTCGACATTTTACTCGGCATCTTGTACTCTTTTAACATATCTCCATCGGTAATTGACTGGTTTCATAGTTACCTGTTTGGCCGCCGGCAGCGTATTTGTATTGATGAATCTTTCTCGTCTTGGTGTGAAACCACTGCCGGTGTGCCGCAGGGTGGCGTTTTGTCTCCTCTACTCTTCGCACTTTTTATAAACGCTATCTCTCAACGACTATCTTCTTTCTACCACCTATATACTGATGATCTCCAAATTTATGCTCAAGCCCCTATCGGAAAATTATCTGAGGCCATTGATAAAATCAACATAGACCTGGCTCGAATAGGTGAATGGAGCGCTGAGTTCGGGTTGAAGATCAATCCAACTAGATAAGATAAGATAGATAAGATAATTTATTAGCATAAAAAACATGTACAAATGCAGTGAGGCCCTAACTCCTGTGCTAGGTGGGACACCTGTGTTACAGGAATCAGTGTCTTTTCCCAATAATTTAGTGCAAAAAATCCATTAAAAATTGAAGAAATACATTATCTTACTAAAAACATTTAAAACAGGAATATTTCATTCGGTCAAATTTAGAGAATAAGAATTTCATTATTTTATTAAAATAGTTATATAATTAAAATTATCATTAAGAATTAATTAAAAGTAATAAATTATTGCAAGTGAAAAAGAAGATAAAAACTTAAAACAGTAATTATAGTTTTATTGATATTGTCAAATACATGTGAAACTTGTGTGTGTGTGTATGTGTGATGGTGTGTAATGGTATGTGTATGTAAATAGTATAAAAGTTAATGAATTTTATATCTATGTGGGCAAATAAGACACAAGTGATTGTTATTGGTAGTTCTCGGACTGTGTCTAAAGTGGATTGGTCGAAACTTCCCCAGGTTTTTTTCAATAATACCATTATTCCTTTCAGTTATACTGTGAAGAACTTGGGGATTTATTTCGATCGCACTCTTTCATGGGCAAAACAACTGCAGGAAGTCAGTCGTAAGCTATTTGCTTCAGCGGGCTCCCTGAGACGTCTTCGTAATGTTCTTCCCATCACTACCAAAATTGCGATAGCCCAATCTCTTCTTCTTCCAATCCTGGACTATGCTGCTGCCAGCTATCTTGATCTCACCGAAGACCAATTGGATAAGCTTGAGCGACTTCAAAATCTTTGTATCAGGTTCAGATTTGGCTTGCGCAAGTATGACCACGTTTCTAATTTCGTACTAAGCTTAAATGGCTTCCTATTCGCCTTCGCCGGAACGCCCATACACTTTCTTTGCTTTATAATGTGCTATTTAATCCTTGTACCCCGTTTTATGTTAAAGAACGTTTTCAGTTCCTTAGTGACACACATAGTAGGTCCCTGAGATCATCGGAAAACCTAAAATTAAGTATTCGCACGCATTCCACTACCTTCGTTGGACAAATCTTTCACTATTCAAGCTGCAAGTTTGTGGAATGCGTTACCCTTAGAACTAAGGCGTGCTCAAACGCTACCAACATTTAAAAAAATGGTGAAGGAGCATTACCTTTCTCTTTGATATATTTTTCTTCTCCTGGTTCAACTATTATATTTGATATTTATTATGTAGTATATTTTTTTGTATTGTATGTATGTATTTGTGTTAATGTATCTTGTTAGTACACTGACAACCCTAAATCCATCTCCTTTCTCTTAGTCCATCTAAAGGATGTCTGTAAGAGATCGCCCTGTGCGATAAGACCGCCCATTGTGCACTTATTCTTTTTAAATGTTTGTCCTGTATTTTTGTTTATTTGGTGTACAATAAAGATTATAATAAATAATAAATAAATATATTTACATCAATTTGAAATTATCGATCGATTTCAATAAAAATCGATTAAACAACACCCTTAGACTCGCTACTTGGACAACCCTCTTTGGTAGTTTCCTAAAGTTTGTTTCTTTAATTCATAAGTTATATTTGTAGCTTTCTGTCATAATAGTATTTTAATATTTATTTTGTTCTTTGTCCCTGTATTAGTAAATTTTTTGTGGCAAGTACTTTGTTTTAACAAAATAAATGTAAAAACAGTTTTTTCTACAAGTGTATATGTGCTAAAGTTCGCAGAGCCTATGTTCAGACTCGCCAAGTTCGTCGTCCTTAGTTTGGGTGCAGGCCAGCGTAGGAGTGTCTTAATCTTAGTAGAGAGCAGCGCGTTTGTAAACTGGTTGTCAACAACATACCAATTTAAGTTAAATACACATACCTAATATATATGTTACAGTCAAAACTCATAACCAGTCAAAACCACTTTTGACTGCAAAAATTAGGCAAAAGGACTTTTGACCGATGCCCTTAGTTAAAACCACTTTTGACTGCGAAAATCAGTCAAAAACGTTTTTAATTAAGGGCATCGGTCAAAAGTACTTTTGCCTAATTTTTGCAGTCAAAAGCGGATTTGACTGGTTATGAGTTTTGACTGTAACATAATATATACATATTTTTCTCACACAAGGATTAAAAAAAAATCTTATTGCTTACTTCGATATCGTAGACGGGTCATTTTATTATCCATGGATTTAGTATTTAAATTATCGTTCTCATCACTTTCATATAAATATTTTGCAGTACTCTTCATATTTTCATGAATATTTTCGAATGAAGACTCTGTATTCAACATATCTTCAGATACTAAAAAAAAACAACAAGAAACATTTAAGTATATAGTGCTTTTAGGTTTAGCGTACCTACCAGTAAGCTGTCATAATACCAAGTAATAAGTTTATATGTATATACTTAAATGAATGATGATACGGTCCTATGTTAACCAGATTTGCTGTAAAAACATAATTATTTCTGTTTCGATTCTTGTAAAGGAATTCGTTCGTCGGATTACTACTGCTCCACCAGATTTTAAGTTTGAGTTTGAAGTCGCGTCAGTAGTGGTGATGACTAATCATTAAGTTGAACCACCCGTTGCTTGACATCCAATAACATCAGATTATCACTTTGAATTTCACGTGTGAGGAAAGTGTGAATTGTTCACGACCTATACAACCTTATTTTTATTTAGTATGTGCAAAACCTGAATATAATTTGTTCAGAATAAGTAACCGAGTCAATTCGATTAATTTTTACACCATGTTATATTTTTTCCCCAAAAAATATTTTAAAAAGATTGGATACCATCGACACCAATTACAATACAGATCACGGGAAATCGTAGTGTGCAAAACGCCAGCGCAAAGCTGGGTGGGGAGCAAAAAAACCCCTTAGTCACCCAGATGGCACGGTAACCATGTATTTGTGCGGACAACCTGGCAACATAACAAGCTTATAACTTTGTGGTTTTTCGTGATACAGTTATGATGAAATTTTGTACATAGATTCTTTACATAATGATACTAGACATGTAATTCGGGTTTCGCATATAATATACTAAAACTGATGTTGTATAAACATACCTAAATTATTCTGATGGCACCGATTCTTTGTACACATTTCGTTTCCGTTTAAACAATGGCAGTAGTTGCAAGAATCTACTTTGTAGGAACTTCCCTCAATACATTGTCTTTCAGCTCCTTTTCTTAAGGCGCTATTATTAATAGTTTCTGAAAGCAAGAGACCATGTAAAAGGATTTGGCTGAAGTACCCACTTAATTATAGTTAATGATAAAGCATAACATGTGAGTAAGGAATTCGACAGTTAATACGTCTATACAACTTGAATGATCTTAAAAAAAACGCTTAATTTTCGTTTTGTACACACGTTTGTACGAATTTTTGTTTTTCCCAGAAAAAATCCAGAATGTTTTCTTTTGTTACATACTTAATCAGCCTTTTAACGTTCCCACGGCTGGGACTCAGTCCTCCTCTCTAGGCGATGGAATGGGCCGTAATCCGCCACGCGGGCCCTGTGCCGGTTGGTGAATGTCACGTGTCTGTGAATTTTTGAATCTAGGACATGCCGGTTTCCTCACGACATTTTCCATCACCGTTTTGAGAGTATTGGTGATGAAATAAATCACACAAAGTAATGCACCTGGCTGGGTTTGAACCCGCGACTCGTAAGTCGGGGCCATTACTACTTGGCCATCACTGCTCTGTTTTTTTTGGTGATTTACGTGAAAACACGCAATTACGTAACGACGCGCGAGGGGTTACAATTATGGTTAAAAATATAAAAAATTGTGTCTGTGACAAGCAAACGGAGTGACCGGCGGTCTAGATGAAGTAATAGGGTCTTGTTGCGATCTTTGAGTTTATAAAATACACCAAGAATGTAAAACTGATTTTTTTGTTCATATTTAGATGGTATGGAAATGGTAGTCTGAAAGCTGAGAAAAAGAGTGAGCATGATATTTTGAAGAAGAAAGCTAAGAAAGCCGTGGCATTAGCAAAAGCAAAGGCCCAGGACAAACTGTACGACACACTAGACAGTCCTGTAGGCCAAAAAGAGTTGTACCGGCTTGCTAAAACAAGAGAGAATGACGAGGGATGTTTGTCAGGTAAGATGTGTAAAAACCGGCCAAGTGCGAGTCGGACTCGCCCATGGAGGGTTCCGTAGCAGCCAGTAACATAATATAAAAGTTCTTGTAGTTCGTTGTAACTTTGATCGATGTTTTAATAATAGTGTATTTTTTTCAGATTTATGACGTATTAAAAAAAAAACTACTTACTAGATCTCGTTCAAACCAATTATCGTTGGTAGTTTACATGGTGATGTAGATCATACATTTTTTTTAGTTTTATCATTCTCTTATTTTAGAAGTTACAGGAAGTGTCTCTCGCGTAAACTATTCAATTTAGAAAAAAATGATACTAGAAACCTCAATACCATTTTTGAAGACCTATCCATAGATACCCCACTCGTATAGGTAAGATGAAAAAAAATTTTTGAGTGTCAGTTCATATAAGTATGGGGACCCCCAAAATTTATGGCTTTTTTCTATTTTTGTGTGAAAATCTTAAAGCGGTTCACAGAATACATCTACTTACTAAGTTTCAACAGTATAGCTCTTATAGTTTCGGAAAAAAGTGGCTGTGACATACGGACGGACAGACAGACAGACAGACAGACATGACGAATCTATAAGGGTTCCGTTTTTTGCCATTTGGCTACGGAACCCTAAAAATGAAGCTAGAATGGTTCTATCAGACGATGAATAAATCTGATGAATCAAAGAGAGGTGGAAGGACTATTTTGAAAGACTAATGAATGAGGAATTTCATTGGAATGGAATTTTAGAGAGTAAACCAATGAATGTAGGGTTAATGAGAATGGTTAGTATGGATGAAGTCAGAATAGCAGTGAATGGAATGAAAAATGGTAAAACCATTAGTCTAGATGGAATCCCAGTTGAAGTGTGGAATTTATTGCGAGTGGATGGTTGGACGTGGTTAGCTTTGTTCTTCAATAAGTTGTTGCAGGAAGAAGCCATACCTGATGATTACTGCAGCAGTTCCTTGGTGCCCATCTTTAAAAACAAAGTTGATGTGCTTGAGTGCAAAAATATAGAGGAATAAAGCTAATGTCACATACTATGAAAGTCTGGCAGAAAGTTATTGAAAGGCGTCTGAGAGAAGAGAGTGAAATTTCGCAGAACTAATTCAGTTTTAAGCCGGGTCGGGGTACAGCGGATGCCATTTTTGCTGTACGCCAGCTGTGCGAGAAATACAGAAGTGCGCATAAAACTTGCACATGGTATTCGTTGACCTCGAAAAGGCATACGACCGGTTACCTCGTGAGGTTCTGTGATGGGCCCTTAAGGAGAAAGGTGTGCCTGGGAAGTATGTGCAGTTGATCCGAGCGATGTATAACCAAGTCCGGTCTACTGGTGGCACCACTGACAGCTTTAATGTGGCTGTCGGCTTCATTAAGGGTCGGCTTTCAGCTCTTACCTCTTCCCAATCATAATGGATGCTCTGACGTTAGACATTCAGGAAGAGGCTCCCTGGTGTGGCTGTTTGCCGATGATATGGCCTGTTGGTCTAGTGGTAAGTGGCCCTGACTGCTATGCCGGAGGTTTTGGGTTCGATTCCCACCCAGGACAAATGTTTGTGTGATGAGCATGATCATTTGTTCTGTGTCTGGGTGTAATTTATCTATAATATGTATGTATTTAGAAATATATAAGTATGATTATCAGTTGTCTAGTACCCATAACACAAGCTCTGCTTAGCTCGGGACTAGACGGCGTTGTGTGATAGTTGCGGAATATTATTATTATATTGTGCTGGTTGCCGAGAGTGGCCTAGAGGTCCAGAACAGATTGGAGGTGTGGTGGCACAGACTGGAGAGTGTTGGCCTGAAATTGAGTAGAACCAAAACAGAGTACTTGTTTTGCGATTTCAGCGGTGTCTCCAGTGCCTTTAGCTCTCGCCGGAACGCCCATACCGATCTGTTCGTGGGACGTAATACGTCGGATCAACGCAGGATGAATGAAATGGCGACAGGTTACGGGAACAATTTGTGACCCACGGATGCCCCTCAAGTTGAAGGGTAAAATCTACAAGTCCGTGATAAGGCCTGCCATACTCTATTGATCAGAATGTTGGGCTGTGAAAAAGACGGATGAAAAAAGATTGCACGTAGCGGAGATGAGAATGCTAAGACGGATGTGTGGTGTGACGAGAATGGATAAAGTGAGAAATAAGTATATTAGGGGAAGTTTGAAAGTGGCGCCAGTGACTGAAAGATTGAAAGGAAATCGTTTGTCTTAGTATGGTCATGTAAAGAGGAGAAATGAAAAGTATGTTGCTCAGAGTTATGAATTTACATGTGGATGGATGGAGAGGGAGAGGGAAGCCAAAGATAAGATAGATGGATTGTGTGAGAAGTGATATGAAAGAAAAGGGAGATAGCGTGATGAGTGACAGGACAGAATGGAAGAAATAAACGTGTTGCGCCGACCCCAAATAAAACGAGACAAGGGCAGGAAGATGATGATGATTTGGATGAAAAGATATGATGATTTAGGTGAAAAGATATAATAATGTATGTTTTTTTTTTTTTTTTTTTTATTGTTGATAGGTTCGCGCTTGACCGCTATCTCACCTGATGGAAAGCGACGATGCGGTCGACGATGGAACGCGCTTACCTAAAAGAAACCTATTCACTCTCGACTTAAAGATTCCCGGGTTGTAGCTATCAGGAAACACAGACTCCGGCAAGGAATTCCACTCCCTAGCCGCACGCACAATGAATGTGTTCCCAAAACGTTTTGTGCGTGTTGGTGGGATATCCACTATATACCGGTGGCGCATAGCCGTACGTCTGGTAGTCCGATGATGAAACGGGCTAGGCGGAATTAGGTTATGCAATTCCGACGCACACTCCCCGAAATGCAACCGGTAGAAAACCGACAGGCTAGCAACTCTGCGTCGATGCTCAAGACTTTGAAGCCTCGACTCGACGAGTGTATCATCGCCAATTATCCTTCTGGCTCGCCTCTCAATTGCCTCAAGTGCATCAAGCTGGTATCGGGCAGATCCGTCCCAAAGATGAGAGCAATACTCCATACACGATCGAACTTGCGCTTGATAAAGTTTGAGCAGCTGTTCCGGCGTGAAGTACTGTCTGACCTTTGCGAGAACTCCCAGCTTTTTTGCAGCCAGTTGAGCCTTTGCTTCGATGTATGGCCCAAAGTTGAGTGTTGATGTCAGCGTAACACCAAGAAGGTCAAGATGGTCGGTTATCGGCACGGTTACACCCCGGAAAGTTGGAGCAGGACTGAATTGGCTCCTTTTAGCGGAAAATAGACACGCCTGGGTTTTTGCAGCGTTGAACCTGACCAAATTGGCATCGCCCCATTCGGAGACTGCCTCCAAGGACAAGTTCAAGCGCTCAACCATAGCCTCTCGAAGAGACTGGATCTGTGACCCACTAGCTCGCGCGCTGGATATGTAACTCTCAGCAACAGTGCTGTCGTCTGCATACCCAAAGGTACCGGGCTTAAGCAGATCGTTTATGTGCAGCAAGAATAATGTTGCCGAGAGTACTGACCCCTGAGGGACCCCGGCATTAATAGCCATTTGATCAGACGAGCAGCCATCGATAACCACTCGAATGGACCGGTTATTCAGGAAGTCTGCGATCCAAGCACACAATCCAGCGGGTAAACCGAAAGAAGGAAGCTTACTAATAAGGCCTTCGTGCCAAACCCTATCGAAAGCCTTCGAAATATCGAGGGAAACGGCAAGCGCTTCCCCGTGCTTCTCGATGGCCTCACTCCAGATGTGGATGGCATACGCTAGAAGATCTCCAGTTGACCGATTTCGGCGAAAGCCGTATTGACGGTCACTGAGAATATCATTAGCTTCTAGGTATGCCAGGAGCTTAGTGTTGAGTACACGTTCCATAGTCTTACAGAGAATGGACGTTACTGAGATTGGTCGGTAGTTAGCTGGGTCAGCACGACTCCCTTTCTTGGGCACGGGCTGGACATTAGCTTGCTTCCATGCCATCGGCACTTTTCCAGCCTCAAATGAAAGCCTAAATAGGCATGTCAGGATCGGAGACAGTTCAGGCGCACACGTTCTCAGAACAATTGCTGGTATCCCGTCCGGACCGCTAGCCTTGTTCACGTCAAGGTTACGCAGCACCCTACGGGCGTCCTTCTGATGGATGCGAATATCTGACATACTCGCATCGCAACCATCAGGATGAGCAGGGGGCCGCGCGTTACCTGGGTCTAGACGCGAAGATTCCGCAAAGAGTGAAGCAAACAAATTTGCTTTCTCCTCAGCGGTATGTGCCAGCGACCCGTCGGGTTTCAGCAGTGGCGGTAGTGAGGGGTATGTTAAACGATTTCTTTAAAAAACGGAAAGAAAGGAAAAGTAAAATAGGGTTGGTGGAAGAAATTAAATTAAGTAAAACCAGGATAGCATTAGAGAGAAAAAAATGGTCTTTAACTTGTTTTTTGAAGGAAAAAAGTAGTCTCTTAACCTCCTATGCTGATTAAACCAATAACAGGGTTTTTTTTTTCTCTTAAAGTGTGGAAGTTATTTATTGCTGGTATTTGTATTCATCGGTTCCCGTTGATGAGCAATGCTGATTTTGATGTCCTTTGAGCACTTAATTTATTTTAAAATTTATGTAATCACAAATATACAAAAGAAGATATCATATTATAAAAAATTGTACAAAGGTACTGCTTATTTCACATAGAAATTTCTTCCAGCAGACCTGCGAAACGAGAGATTAGAAGAAATGTAGACAGTAGTATGCTGAAATAAGAAAAGAAGAGTTTGTGAAAGCTTAAATTAAACTAATAAATACATATATAATTCAATATACCTTATACTAAAAATAAATACATTATATATTTATATTACATTAAATTATATATATATTAGGTCCTTACATATGAAATTGGCGTTTTGTACGGGAGGAATATAAAGTCAATTTTTTTTTATAAAATATATTTAATTAAAAAAAAATATAACTAATCAAAGTGTGCACCGTTGTTATCTATGCACTTTTGCCATCTTATAGGTAGTTTATTGATCCTTTTACTAAAAAAAACCATGAGTTCGAGAATCAATAAACTCTTTGAAGGCGGTTTGGACTGCCGCATCGGATTTGAATTTTTTTCCTTGTATGAAGTTGTCCAAATTCCGGGAAAAAATGGTAATCTATTGGAGCAAGCTTCGGGGAGTACGGTGGATATCGCAGACCTTCTAACTATAGCTCATCTAACTTAGTGGTTGTTTGTTGTGCAGTATGTGGTCTTGCGTTGTCGTGAAGCAGCAGTGGCCTAGACCAATTAACCAATCTCGGTTGCTTAGCAGCTAGTTCTTCCTTATTGGTTTGCAGTTGCTAGCAATAGATATCTGCCTTAATCGTTTCCCAGGTTTTTGAAAGCTGTAGTAAACGACACCGGCGCTAGTCCACTAAACACTCACAAGTAACTTTTTCTAAGTCAATTTTCGTTTAGGGTAGGATTTGGCTGGGTCTCCAGGGTTCAGCCATTGTGACGAGCGATTCCAATTATCGTACAGTATCCACTTTTCATCATAAGTAATGATTCGATTTAAAATCCCTTCATTATTGTGTTGGCTGAGCTAAGTAACACAGCAGTCGACGCGTGTTTGCAAGCTCGATACACTCAATTCATGAGGTACCCATCGTGCAAGTTTTTTACTTTCCCGATTTGCTTCAAGTGGATTAATACAGTTTTATCACTTATCCCAGAGCCTGCAGCTATCTCTGAAGTGCTTTGTGATGGATCTGCTTCCATAATAGCCTTTAATTCTTCATTTTCCACTTTGGTTTTTCGGCCGTCCACGGGGTTGGTTCAATAATCAAGGTTAATTAAGAGATACTCATTATTGTTTACTAATAGAAGAACATTATAGAAAGTATCGAATATACGTATTTTTTTAATACTTAAAAATTATACAAAATTCCCAAGTCGGTTGACTTTTTAGACAGACTATAAATGAATTTGGAATTCTTACCCAAAGAGGAGATATTTCAGATCAAAGTGGTCAGTACGACAAAACGCTAATTTCATATTTATGGACCTAATATATGTGCAAGGTTATTCGTAAAACACTAAGAATCTTGCAGGACTCACTAACATCTTAAACAACAACTTTTGTTCTATGACTTTTCACAAAACGGTAAAAATTTATCAAAAACAAATCTATACATTAAAAAAAAATAACTTCAAAATTTCGTTGTTTTATTTATCAAGTTTCCTACCTACGTCTGTACGACGCGACGCAAGTGCATCAAGTCCCCGCCACCTGATCCCCACTCCCAGGTACAGAAGTCAATCTACATACAAAGCGCGCTCGAGTAACGCACACATAGACACCACTCACGGACACGATACCTCAGAGCGGCTCGGCCCGCTTGTCGAACAGTTCCGGCTCAAACGCTCATTAGTGTGCGTCCACCAAGCGTAGGTATAAAAAATGAAGTACATACGTGAGATTGTCTTCTGTACCTAACTATTTTGTGCCACTCCCTTCCGCTATTGTACTATCGCTAACTTCGCATAGACTTCGAATATTTAGAACGATCAATTTCATTAATTTTATTTTTGCATGAAATTCTGATGAACAAAAATATGATAAATTTTTAAAATTCAATAATATATAATCAGAAATCGGAAACGTTTATTTCAAATAGATCAGTTACAGGCACTTTTGAATTGTCAAAATGTCGGTCAGTCAAACAAGTGAAGCTAAATTGCACGTTCCAAAGCGTAGATCTCTATGGAGAAGAACGTGCAAGAAACTCCATGGACACTCTTTTAAATCATATTGAGTTACATGAGTTTTCGTTATATAATTCTTTTTGCTTCTATTATGTGAGCACAATGAAGATAAGTGATAAAAATTAAATAATGAAAATAGAAATTGAATAAGTCACTGGCAGCTAAGAAATGACCAGTCTCAACCTACGGCGCCCGTTCACGAGCATGACGTGTGCATCAGCCCCACTCAGCTCAACCATTTTGAAGGGAGCCAAATGACCCAATAACACGTGCCACCATCAGCGAGACATTTTAGTGAGCATGACAATCTCTCAACTGCCATGCTCGTAATGTCAAACAAGTTGTAACCTAATAAAAATGCTCCATGGTACTTCACATTCATATATTGAATTTTATATAAATATACATATATATGCAAATGTGATTATCACACAAAAGAGGACAGATACTGTTCTTAAACTTGAATCTTAAAAAAGTGAAATAGTGAAGGTACTTTCTTTTTTTCTCTTTTTAGCAAACTTCATACCTTTCAATCGTGGAAATTACAGACACAATAGAAAGACAATAGGTGCGCGAATGCCGGCGTTCGCTTGGGGTTTAATGAATTAATTATTCTTACATTAAATTAACTTAATATTACAAATGATTATGTTTTACTTATCAATATAAAACGCCCAATTCTTGTAGTACTGGTTATCATATTTGAATTTGTTGTGGTATTTTTTCTTGGGACGATTAGTTTTATCATTTTTGTGACCTTCTTTGGTGGCACGTAGCGTGTTTGGGGCTCAAAAGCGGTAGTTCCGTGTACTAAGTACCACCATGGTTCGTTACAATTTTCTCTTTTTTTACATATTATCACACCACCGAGATTGCAGTAGCAAAATTTACATTTGCCTCTTTGGTAACTGGCTCCTACAACGCACTTCGTTTTTTCCTCTGGAAATTGTATAACACATTATTACATTATTGTAATATTTTTGAAGAGTCATTTTAGGATGAAGTATACAGGATTATTTGTAAAACATTAACAATATTAAAGGACTGTATTACTAACATCTACAACAACTTTTGTTCTAAGACTTTTTACAAACCCTAATACATTACCAAAAACAAACTTTCAAGATTTCGTTGTTCTATGTGACACACTTCAACTCTGTATTTTGCTATACCTATCAACGTCTGTATGACACGACGCAAGCATATCAAGCACCCCCGCCATGCGCCTCCAGATCCCCACTCCCCTCCGTTATTGTGCTATCGCTGTTTTTTTTTGGTGGGAAAATCATCAATGACAACCCCCGCTCTTGGGCGGTGCGGGAGATAGTGTCAGACTCTTACTGACTAAAAACCCACCCCGATCCTTCAAGCATTCATACCGGGGCTCGAGTTGTCTTTTGAAACTAACCCTGGCCCCGGTAGGCTTCGACCCAGCTGGGCCCCTTTTTTATGGTGGGAAAAAATTATCCAATGACAACCCCCACTCTTGGGCGGAGCGGGAGATAGTGTCAGACTCTTACTAACTAAAAGACCCACCCCGTTCCTTCTAGCCTTCATACCGGGGTTCGAGCTGTCTTTCGAAACTAACCCTGGCCCCAGTAGCCTTCGACCAGCTGGGTCCCTGCTGTTGCTGACAACTCCTAGAGGCGCGCGGGAACAGTGCGCGCCGTCAACGACTTGGGCTTGGTCCGGACAGTTACCGGACGGCCGGACAGCGAGTTACCCATTGCTCACTGTCCGCAAGCCTGCGCCTACGGTGGCCGGAAATCGGGATCAGAATCCCGGCGGCGGCGGCGGCGAGAACGCCGTTGCCTGATGCGGTTGGTCTCCTCCTTTGCGAGCATTACTGCTTCGCAGAAGTCGGCGACCGCCTGCCACTCCTCCTCGCTCCGGACCATGGCCTCAACCAAGGCCCGGCGTGAGAGGTCTCCGCCGCTGATCACCCCCACGAGGGCACGGCGATGCTCCGCCCAAACAGGGCACACCTCGACTGTGTGCTCCAGCGTGTCCTCCGGCGTCTCTTCCGCTCGAACCCAGAACAGGTACCTCCAGAACGTGTCATATTCGGTGAGGACCTGCTTCATGCGGAAGGTAAGGACGCCGTGAAGTCTTTCCAGCCACGTCTCAAAGAGGGGACTTACCGCCATAATTGTGGCGTGCCCAGCACTGGGTTGCGACAGTCGCTGACGCCATTTCACCATGAGATCCCGCCGGAGCTCTGTCCGCCATGCCGTGACCTGTCGCGGCAGCGGACATTCACCCCGGCGTTGCATCGCTACGCGTATATCGTGCATATGTGCAAGGACTGTTGCCTCCAGATCCCACGGTGGTAGGCCAGCCAGAAGGCTCGCCGCTTCGCGGAAAATCGTGCGGTATCCCCACACCATCCTTATTGCCATGACCCTCTGGCAGGCGTTCAGTATGGCCGCCGGTCGCGTTTGCAGCGACGGCGCCCACACCGGCGCCCCGTAGAGGGCCATGGACCGGATGATCCCCGCGTAGAGCCTCCGGCAGGAGACATCTGGACCCCCAAGGTTGGGTAGGAGCCGCTTGAGCGCAGCCTCAGCCCGGTTGAGTTTGGGAGCGAGATGTCGGAAATGCTCCCCGAAATTCCACCGGCTGTCGAGGACGAATCCTAGGTACTTCATCATTGACCCGACGCCGATGTGAACTCCTCCTACCGTTAGTTGGGAACCCGATGGTGGCGCGTTCCGAGGGCCGTGGAAGCACAGAGCCTCAGAATTGTGCAGCGCCACCTCGAGTCCCAACACCTGGACCCCTGCAGAACACCGCACGACATCTCTCGACGTTTCCAGTCTCCCTGGTGACCGGGGTAGACAATATACCTGTCCGACAGGTAAGCCTCGACCACTCGACAAAGGAACTTGGGCACCCAGTGGTACCGGAGTGCCCTCCGGATCGTCTTCCACGGCAGGGAATTGAAGGCGTTGGCAATGTCCAAGGACACTGCTACGACACACCTACCCCGGGACACTGCATCCCCCGTCGTGAGGGCTCGCACGCGCATAATGGCGTCCACCGTGGAGCGCATCCTGCGAAAGCCGAACTGACCATCCGAAAGGTCCGGCCCCACCCGCCCAGCTGGGCCCCAGCTGTTGCTGACAACTCCTTGAGGCGCGCAGGAACAGTGCGCGCCGTCGACGACCAGACTGGGCTTGGTCCGGATAGCTACCGGACGGTCAGACAGCTACCCATTGCTCACTGTCCGCAAGCCGGATCGGAATCCTGGCGGCGGCGAGAGCGCCGTTGCCTGATACGGTCGGCCTCCTCCTTTGCGAGCATTACTGCTTCGCGGAAGTCGGCCACCGCCTGCCACTCCTCGCTCCGGACCATGGCCTGAACCAAGACCCGGCGCGAGAGGTCTCCGCCGCTGATTACTATCGCTGGGTCCGCATCCGCATAGACTTTGTAATACTTAATTTGTTCAATTTAAATATTTTTGTTTTTGTATGAATTTCTGATGATCTAAAATTATGATACATTTTTAAAGGTCATAGAACAAAAGTTGTGGTTTATCATGTTAGGAACACAGTGCTGAGAGCCAGTATTTTACAAATAACCCTGGTTACTAATTATTATAAATAATTATTTAAATTAAAAGAAAGTAATAATTACCTGGAGGTAGTTTACCACCTGTGAGAAAAAAAAAAGTTTTAAATAATAAAAATTATCTTTAGTGCCTATAATGACATATTGACAAGTGTCTTGAGATATCTGCTAAAATTGAATTTTCATTATAAAAAAAATTAGCTACTGTCAGCGGCTTCGCCTGTGTGGAAGTAGAAAACTGTCCCATGGGAATAAACTCTCGAAAAAAAAAACCGTCAATTTATGATTTTCCATATTATCGCATTGTGTTTCAGTAATGTTAGCTGTATGTATGCCTGTAATAAATATATTAAAAAAATATGTTACCATAGTCGCCACAGTCCCAATCGGTACAGACTCGTTGAGAAAAATTGTTGCAGTAACACCAGTTACACCAATCTATTTTGTAGATTTCAATCTTTGGATTACATTTATCGGGCGGTACTGAAAAATATTATATTTGTTATTGTTCATAAAAGCTGGGCCACCGCAGGTGTGGGCCTTGCTGTTGAGACTGGTAATCTCTTAGCAGCTTAATTCAAATTCAATTTTTTAATTAGTTTTAATTTTTACTACTTATCTACATTGTGCTTCTGCTAAATAATAAATGATAAATGATCTTTATTTTGCAAGTAGGTTTTATAAAAACACTTTTACACGTCAATTTTTTTTTTCGTCAATTAATGCTAGATGAGGCCGGTGTTTCCTAGCTGACTACCCTGAGAAGAAACACCGAAACAAACTCAGGGGTCAGAGTCTCTTTTAAATTCCATACAGCAAAACATGTAATGGTCAAATCATAATATATGCTCACGTAATAGAATAGCTGTTGTGGCCCTAAATTAACGTATTTTCTCCGCGTCTCTCATTTATGGAAACGCTCCCATCTTTTGGAAAAAAAAATGGATCATAAATTACTCACACGTTATTTCAAACAATTTTAAACGTGGCCATGGATGACCAAGCTTGGGTTCAAGCTGTTAATTAATTGTAACGTTAAATTTAAATATTATGATTGTAAGAGTTATTTTTAGTGGTTAATTTTCATGGTCGTAATCACCTCAAATTGGAAGACCTAAATCCAGTCTAATTTTTAAACAAAAGAAAATAGATGTTTTGATAATTTAGCCTTTTTAAATTCAAAAGCAAATTTTTGAATTTTTATTTAAAAAAAGAAACGTTTTTGGCTCTCCTGAAAAGTAGGGTTTTGGTTTATACTTCAAATGAACCTGAAGGTATCGATATCATAGACGATATTCGCAAAAAAATATTATTCCATTACATAACGCACTAAGGGGGCAAAAATGCACTGAAACTTAGTTTGTGGTTTCTTTGTTATGTGGAAATAAATAAACAAGCAGTAAAAATACAAAGTAAAATTAAATAACTGGCAACCCTCATTATTATAATTTTTTTAAAGACGTCCACTGGACATATCCTGAATTCTTGTGACCATCACCACCATCGGCCTACCTTGTAGAAAACCTCCCAACGCTGCGTCTTCCGGCACACAGTCGTCACTTCAAAACGTTTCGGCCTCATTCAAAAATTTTTCCACGAGCTATATAGCCTGACCTCTGTCACTTAAATTTGGGGATTCTTCGGGCTGTATTAGTAACTTTGGATACCAACATAATCTGACTTTACTTATACATTATTTAAATGATAATAAAACACGACATTGAAGTCCATTCATTGATTTAGTTCCATCTTGCCTCCCACGAATTGCAGGAAGTAAAGATAGACATTTTTGGTTTGCACAATAATAGGTTCATGGATACAGGGATAGGATAGTGCAGAGACGGTACTAAGACGATTCACAAAATAATCAACATTTAACATATTTAATCTACTTTTATCTCTCACAAAGATTTAAAAAAAAAATCACTTACTTAGAAATCGCAGTGCCTCTATTTCATCAGATATGGATTCAGGATCTATACTTTTTTCGTACATGATTTCATCATTCTCAATATGTTTGGGAAACTCTGTAGCATTCACCATATCATCAGGAATTTTGACCGTTTTATTTTCAGAATCTGTATATGAATGAGAACAACAAACATTTAAGAACACAATACTGTCAAGGCCATACAGGGACCTCTTAGGTTTATGTTAAGAATATCATAAACAGCAACTTTTGTTCTATGATTTTTAAAAATTTACCATACATTGGGTTCATAAGATTTTCATACAAAAATAAAAATATTAAAATTGAACGTTCTAAATCTTACGAAGTCTATGCGAAGCAAGCGATAATACCGGAGAGGGGAGACACACACACACAGAAAAATACAGAGTTGAAATGTGTTAGATAGAACAACAATATCTTGAAGGTTTGTTTTGGTATGTATACCTATTATGTTTTGTAAAAATTCATACAACGAATGTTGTTGTTTATGTTTTAGTAGTTAGTAGAGTAGTTGTTTATTATGCAAGGTTGTTAGTGTTTTACAAATAACCCTGTATATTTGGTGCAGCAGGAAAGTTTTTTTTTTATTATTGATGGACTAGTGCTTGACTATCTCATGTGATGGTAAGTGATGATCATCGTAGACTTCCTATGGTTATGGTTTGCCTAGATGTAACCTTATGTAGGTAGACATGGTTACTTCTAGGCAAACAAACATGCTTTAACTCGAAGGTCTCTCTGGACTTAATGATCCCTAGATGGAGCTACAGCCTAGGAGTCCAACAGATATGCCGATAGCTATCTAGAAACACAGACTCCGGCAAGGAGTTCCACGTCTTAGCTGTACGCATAATAAATGTGTTTCTAAAACATTTTGTGCGTATGGATTGGATGTTCATCACGTACTGGAGGAGCTAGAATTTATATCCGTTCCAAAATAACTGTTCTTAGTAAGCAGGCTAATTAAACAATAGCGTCTAAAAATTCTATACACAGATTTTATCTAAGGTTAAGTATTTGGCAACAAAAAAGGACAAGACAAACAGGATAAAGGACAAGTATTGACCAGGGCGAAATACGTTTGAGTTGCGGGAATATTCAAAAGATTTACCGCAGCCCTAGAACGACTAAGAAACACAATAAAAGTGTGACATTCCCTCTTGCCCTACCAAGAACAGGAGAAGATACAACTCAAAAACCAAAAAAACAAAATGTAAAAGGGGAAAAATGCGGTTGGTGTTTATGTTGTTCACCAGCGTATCCGAATGAGTTTGAATGCAGTCAACAGTAGTATGAGCATTATTTTATTAAATTTGAGAGTATGGAGTTTAATCACGTAATAATCATTGTTTGCTACATTTATTTTGGTGTTGTTGTTTTCTAAGTCACAATATTTAATGTTAGTTGGTTTCAGTAGATATAGTTCAGATTTGTAAACGAGTTTGTTTATGTTTTCGAGCATATGGCACTCGTAGGCTGCATTACGCTGGGCTAACACCTTTTTGGCTTTATTATTGTATCCAGTTATTTACTTCGTTAAATTTTAAGTGTTTCTATATTTCATAACAGTAATTTTCTTTCTTCGTTCTTTCCACAACATAAAATTTTACTTTAGACTATAATTTATTATCACCTGAATTGTTGTGAGGAAAAGGCTTGCGGTAGACGTACAACCCTTTATTATGACATATAGGTATATTTTTTTTATGTATTTATGAATGCAAGGTAGCCCCGAATATTTTTTTTAAATTTGCAGCAGATAGTATGGTAAAAATATATATATATTTGCGGTAAGGACATGTATGTATTTACACAATTTTACTAATTAACATAACTTTCTAACTTAGAGAAGAGTTAAAATGTTCCATTTTAATAAAACTGACGCTTAGCTTGACGCGCAATAATTTATTGTACTAATTTTATGTACGTGAAAAATTATTGATTAAAACTTACTTGATTTTTCCGTTGTATTTGGTCTAATCGTGGTGTGTTCTTGCGCTCTCATTTCAACAGTGGTTGGTCGTAGCTTAAGTTGTATATGTAAAGTAGCCTGCTCGTTGTTAGCGGGTAATGTTTGGGGTCGCCATTGGGTCGTACCATGTACCAAGTACCACCACGGTTTAGTACAATTATGTCTTGTCTTGCATATCATTTCGTTATGAACATTGCAATAACAATATTTACACTCGCCTCTTTCGTATCTGGTTCCTATAATGCATTTTTTTCGTTCCGCTGAAAATTATTACAACACATTAGTTTAAAGAAAAGTGTTATACTTAAGTACATACATTTCTACACAGACAAAACTGTAAAATGAATTGATGAAAAACAAAATAAACGACAATTTAAAATAGTAAAAAAAAAAATTACGTGGATGTGATCTGCCTCCTGTAAGAAAGAACAAAAATATTAGTTTTAAATATAATTTGTACATAGTGGCATGGTAACATGTATCCTGAGACAAGTAACTTACGGTTTAATACATACAGCCTTAAAAAACAGCTTTAAGCTTAATAAAATCTTGTTTGAATGACAGACAGCAATTAGTTTAAGTAAACAGTGACAAGTCGTTGAGACATTTTTACATTGAGAGAGTCAATGTAAAAATGAGGATACTCCAAGGTTCAATTTTAGGTCCTCTTTTATTTTTAGTGTATAATAATAATTTACCCCATTTATAGTAAAATGAATGTAATATGGTGTTGTTTTCCAACAATACTTCTTTGATTTTTTAAATAAATAAAAGAACTAAAAATCTGGATGATGAAAATAACGACCTACTTGAGCCGAGATAGTGGACAGACAGACAGACATCCCCGTAGGTCTATACCCACGGATTCGTCTACTATTTATAGGGATCCGTATCTAAGGCTCTTTTGTGTTATCATGCGGATATTATGGCTAGGGTGGGTTTGTGTGTGCCGGACGGGTACGCGACGTGTCGGCGAATTCACTAGGATAGCACTTTTTAAAATTTGTTACGGAATTTAGTTTGTGAGTTTAGTAATAAGAAACCTCAATATCGATTTGGACTAGTCTGTGAGGATATTGTTGGGAATAAAAATAAATAAATATGTAAATAAAATCATCATCATCATTTCAGTCGAAAGACGTCCACTGCTGAACATAGGCCACCCCCTAGTGAAAAAACAAGGACCAGTCTTGTGTGTCTTGCATCCAATGGTATCCCACGACCTTCACCAAGTCATCTGTCGCAAAGCCTCCTGTGGGGTGTGTGGAAGACTTTGCGATATTTCATTTCACAGTACGTGGTTGCTACTCCAGAAACTTTCTGCGACTAATGTGCCCTGCCTACTGCCACTTACATATGTTTGGCGATTCTTCCGGCTGTGTCGGTGACTTTCGTTCTCCTGTGGATATAGCCTTCTCCATTACCCTCTTTCTTGGATATAGAACCATAGAACCGAGCTACAGCAAAAGCATGCAGTGCAACATGTGTGTCTCATCATGTTTGTCTTATCTAGTGTTAGTGAAAAACGAGGTCAGTAATATTACCATGGTCGTCACACGGCCAATCGGTACAGACTCGTTGGTAATAGTTGTTGCAGTAGCACCAGTTACACCAATCTATTCTGTATCTTTCTTGTTCTGGTTCACATTTATCGGGTGCGACTGAAAAATAATAATCATAAATTTTAGATTCATATACAGTGAATTTGGTGTTTTATAAAATGGGTCAATTTGAGTTGCCCATAACTTTGGATCGACTCTGAATTTAAGGTTCAAATAATTTTATATTATTTATTTTCTTAATGAGTTATAATTTTTTTTTTGTTTCCATATTTCTTGTATAATGTAACTTATTTCGAAAAGGAATAACAAGCCTTAAGGGCTATATTTACCAGTTGCGCTGCCATGGTGTCCCGGTGAAATATAGCCCTAAACTACCAAACTAGATACTATACTGACACCAGAGTCGCCACGCGTCCGAGCTGGTTGGTTGGGCAACTAAACGGACACCAGGTTAGTAACTCTCTATAGTGCAGTATACATTTAGTTAGTACCGGCGACTGGTCGCGCCACCATGTTATATCGGTGAAATATAGCCCTAAATATAAAATTTATTTGAACTTACAATTTTATTCCAAGTCGATGCAAAGTCATGACAGCTCAAAGCGACTTGTTTTATAAAATACGAATTTCATATGTTAGGACCTATAAATAGGTCCTCTGGAATCAACTTGCATAAATATGTAAACAGGCGTCTATTGCTATTGAAATATATCTCTAATTCATTAATAAACATTAAAGAGGTTGGTCTTTGGCAATGCGACAATTGCAAACCAATTCACAGCAAAGCATTTTATATTATATAAAACAGCTGCTAGTGCTTGTAGAGGTCTCAATAATATGGAAAATTGTATGGTAACTGGAAACCGTGAACTAAATCTAATCAATCAACTAAAACTAAATAGGTAAGTATAAACATCGACGCAGAACTTCACCAGGGTAGTGTTAGTGCCTACTGGGGCCAGGATTAGCCTACTGGGGCCAGGGTTATCCGAAAGGGCGCTCGAGCCCCGGTATGAAGGCTAGAAGGAACGGGGTGGGTCTTTTAGTCAGTAAGAGTCTGACACTATCTCTCGCTCCGCCCAAGAGCAGGGGATGTCATTGGATGATTTTTTCCCACCATAAAAACAAAGGGTAGTGTTGGTAACCGAATCTGTTACGCTTCATCTTTGAATTGAAAAGCAGCCATGATTCTTAGCAATCAGAAAGCGACAAAAAGAAAAAAACATTACAACAAATATTATTTTGCTTACGGTGTTTTGCCGTCTACCTTTTTCACCCGACATGAATTTAGTATCACAAAAAATGTTGAAAACGATGAAATTATGGGTTGGTCACATTATTTCGTCGTTTTCAACATTTTCAAATGAAGTCTCATCTTTAGCATTTACTATACCTTCAGGAAGTTTGACCATATTATAATCAGGATCAGTTCACGAATATAAATAATCACTACTTTTAGAAAAAAAAAACTGAGCAAGTGCAAGTCGGAATCACGCACTGAGGTTCCGTGCAAACTACAATTCCCGAATGGAGTCTTAAAGATTTTTCCGAATCGCAATTTTTATTTTTTGTCACGTAGGTAACAACAAATTTATTGTTTTCCTATACCTGTACTATAAGACCATGCTTTGTGCCAAATTTCAGGATTCTGGGTCAACGGGAATGAATTTCGATCTTTGAGAGTATCAAAATAAACGTTTTTTTGCGACATAAACGGCCGTATCTTTTTTATTCGTTAAATTAGAAGTTTGATTTTTTCATAGCTTAAAGGGACCGCAGGCTTGAGTATATGGTTTTAATTTAAACTTGATACATCCACGCTTTCTCGAGACATTAAAGGTTCATTGGAAGACCAGCATCAGACAGTATTTTTCTGTCTGGCAACATTGCTGAAATCAACCTTTTTGGCTCGGCCGTGAGGCACACACAATGATATTGTTTTTGTTTTATTTAAGTTGTGTGATCCTGGTGACTGTCGCCAAATAAATATTTTTTCTTTCTCTCTAGAAACCAGACCACAAAGATAAGATAAGATAAGACTCATCGCGGAGGACAATGACCTCGAATACTGTGAAGTGCATAAACTGCAATATTGTGATTAATGAAGTTCTGGCATTCCTGCGAAATGTACTGGGCTTCATGGATGTACAGAGCATACACCAGTTGTGTACAACGTCTTTCTCGGCGGATGATATTATGAAGGCTAAAACTTTGTTATTCGAATCGGTACCAAGTTCGAAGAAAATGCCGATTCGACGTAAGGAGGGAAAGAAAAAAGTACTACGTGATCCGGAAGATACAATCTGTCTTATTAAAAGCACGGATCAAGATTTGTTTCCAATCTTCGTAGCGAAGGAACTACACAAGGTCCCACCGGTCACATTTGATTGTGACTAGTGTGAGTGACTAGGCTATTAAGGGACATACTAAAGCTGCAAAACCGACTCAGTGCACTGGTAGAAAAAGCCGTTACCACAAAAAAGTTTGATTTATTCAAGCTGGAGGTAGACAATATAAAACATGCTTCAATATTGGATCTGCATGCTCTGGAGGAAGCTGAGGGATAGGAATGTACTGGCTGAAGTTGATAAGGTGCTGCAATATTGGTATGCGAACCAATCAAATCAGGTTAAGTGGTTCAACGTTCTCTCTGAAGCTTATGGGTTGGAGTGCGGCGTGAGACAGGGAGGGTTGACGTCACCCAGGCTCTTCAGCCTATATGTGAATGACATTTCAGTCGAGCTCAGCGGCATGCGTGTGGGCTGTCGGGTTGGTGGTGTTAATATTAACAGCATCAGCTACGCGGACGACATGGTGCTGCTGGGCCCGACTGCGGGGTCTATTGGAGAGATTTTGAAGTTTTGCGAGGATTATGCGATTGTACATGGGCTCGTGTATAATGTCAGAAAGTGTGAGTACATGATCTTTAAGGCCGCCGGTAAATGCACAGATTATACACCTAATCTTACCTTAAATGGCATGGACATAAAGAGAACATACCAGTTCAAATATCTTGGGCATATACTTACCGACGACCTTAAGGATAATGCAGATATTGAGAGGGAGCGCAGTGCATTGGCGGTCCGCGGTAATATGTTGACTCGTAGATTCTCTCGCTGTGCTGACCAGGTCAAAAGGTGGGTTCTACTGGGCGAGAAAAGCGAGCGTTCACAAACCCCGCCATTCCCTTTATGGTTATTTTTTATTGTTATGGTTTTTTGGTTTTGACTCGGGCTTTGCTTCCAAAAAGGAAAAATCTTCTTTTTACCCATATATCAACCCAGAAGAGCATGTGTACTTAATAAAATACTGTACTCGTTGATGACAGAATGATTCACATCTTCTTATGTCAGTGCAATAATAAGTTTAAGGAGGTAATTCAATAAAATTATGCAAAACTATATCGTCACGATCGTTCAGATAATTTATTATAAAATAATATTTAATATTAACGTAAGTTTTCCAAAATAGTTAAAATATAGTATAGTACCTATAGCCTAGTCGGCCTTACAATATTCCCACTGTTGGGACCCAGGCCTCCTCCCCAGGAGAGAAAATGGGCCGTAATCTACCACGCGGGCCCAAAAACTAATAAATTGTTAAATATAATCCGAACCATTTATCAAAAAAAGCATTTGCCGAAAAAGTTTGTAAATTGAGAGTTTGTAAAATGAAACATTTGCAGAACGAATCGTTTGTGAAATAAATAGTATACGAAACGTTAGTTGTTAACTAAAAATTTGTCAATGGAGTTTTGGTGAAACATTAGTAAACCAGCCACACACACACAGCTACACGCTTGGGTATACCTAACAGGTTTACTTGCAAAGTTATACCTGTCAAGTAAGCTTGTATGGAAACCTGCACAATTGTGCGACATACATGCTCTGGTTTACCTGCACAACTCACCTGTACAGGCAAACCTGTCAGGTATTCCTTAGCGTGTATGGCGGGCATTAATAGTAAGTATACACACACGCGAACTTAGTACTTACGATTTCTTTCTTTCTTTCTTACATCTATGTAATAGTCCAGAGACTATAATTATTATCATAAATAATGATAATAATTATAGTCTCTGGACTATGGGTCAGTAACACCAAGGCTAACACCTAAACCTTCCTTGCTAGGCTAAAACCTTCCTTGAGGAGCTGGGATCGATCGATCAAAACACCAACCCAAAATACAGTACAAATTTGTGGCGGTAACCACTTATCATGATATATCTAACAGCTAGTAGATTAATGCCGGCCATACACGTTGACCAAAATGTTGTTATACCAACACACGGTCAAATCTGTTTGATCCAATAGGTAACGTCATACCGATTGGACGATAGGTTTGACCGTGTATGGCCAGCATAACACTCTATGACATACAGATTTTCTTTTAAAATTGTTAGCAATTAATTGTACGTACCTAAATCACTGGTAGAACAAGACTTGTGTGTACACATTTCGTTTCCGTTTATACATGAGCAGTAGTTGCAAGAATCTACTTTGTAGGAGCTTCCTTCAATACATTGAAGCCATCTCCATCCGTCCCATCCTTCGCCATTTCTTAAGTAGCGTTTTTTTTCTGTAAACAAGAGATTTAGAGTACTTTTCCGCCAATAGGATTACTTCATTTTGGTGCAGTTCTGGTGGAAGCGCGGGTAGTCTTCTCTCGCTCATAAAAGTGCGACAGGCAAGGGCAGGAAAGGGATAGGTTTAAAATGCAACATCCAGTCAAAAAAATAAATTTATATCTATAATCTATATCAGCGTGACCAAACATGCCTGTTTTTAAATCAATTTGCCCTAAATTTATTTACAAAAATTATTTTCATACATATGTACATAAAAAACTTCAATACTAAATAAACTATTTATACTAAAACCTAACTATGTATATAAATATAATACAAAATGACAAAGTACGCTCAGGCGTCAAAGTACTCCTCCACATCGCTGTCATCCGGAAATGTGCCCAGAAGACTGGTAGCATTGCCACGTTGAATGGCAATGCTAATTCTTTGGGCGAAGAACGAGCCAGCCCTCTGGTCACGTGAAGTGTCGATCAGTCGGCGTGAAATTTCCTTGAAAAGGAGACGCGCACTCGGACACCATGAACCAAGTGTTTCGACCCCAAACGGCTCAAAACTGTAATTACCAATAAGGTTACAGTATTTGCGCCGTTTAAGGGTCTCAGCAGCAGCAGCGGCAGCGCCAGCACAGCCTGCCGTACTTGGAATTTGGGATGGTGCAAGGGTGTCGACACAGGTTGCGTCCCACACCAGAGGCCTACCCACCTTCCACGGTACCAACGACATACAATCTGGTCTCTTCCCATCGTCACGTGCCAAACCATGGTTCTAATACGGCAGGTACGCCGGCTTGGTGACAAGAGCTCGACGAATAATGTCGTTGATGCTAGCATGTCGTGGTATGCGGCCTGCGCTCAGCAGGACAAGCCATGGTGTCCGAGGCTGTCGACACCTTCGCCACAGTGACACCGATGTGGAGCAACACAAGGTGCGCCTAAGCGTAGACAGGTAGCGAGCTGAAACGAGGCGTCATCCATCATAGTGCCTATGGTGGATGACGGGAGCGCCTGAAGCCATAAACCCGACTCCCATTCCCCCACAGCCAGCAGCAGACGCGCACGCTCAGCAGTACGTATTTAATAGGTTATTCCGTACAATACTGCAGAGCAGCACATCCCACCGTCTCGGTGAGGACAGGTTGTAGGGCAAATCCGTGTTGGGACATGCCATTTTCCGATGTTCAACGCATCGGACAAGCACGGTACCTCAACATCAACCAGTGAGGAAGATAAAATATTCTATATCGAAGAGAGGAAAGCTGGTAAACTTGTACTAGAAATTTTGCGGACGCCGAGGCCACCTAGCCGGATGGGAAGCGTGGCTTGCTGCCATGCTCGGTCGTCCAAGGCCACATTTAGTATTGAAGATAATGTGTTCCTAATAATTTGATCGACTTTTTCCAAAAGTTGTGGGTGCTTCCAACGATGGGAAGCGCGAAGGCTTTAGGAAAGAATTTAGGCCCAAAACAACAGTATCGAATGAGTGTGAATGCCGAATGCATGTTAATTTTGAAAAGTCTTTCCGAGACGTTATTAAAATTTTGTATCTTTTGTTCAATTAATGTTGGAAAAGATTCATCGAAAATTGGGGAGCCCAGGAGGTGAAGAGAATTTCTATTGGTGATTTGTATATGGGTGCTATTGAGTTAAATTTTGCTCTGTCAGTCGTTTGGGGGAGGTAAATTTCACATTTTGAAAGGTTTAATTGTAATACAATACAAGAAAATTTATTTTTCAAAAAAGTTAAATCTTTTAAGACCGTGTCTACATCACCTCCTAGGGTTCCGTCATCCAAATACCAGATATTAAATTTAGAATTTAGCTGCTGAATGATAGGATTTATTTCCAAACTGAAAATTACTGGCCCAAGAGGGTCACCCTGTTGACAGCCGACGGCTGATTCCAAAAGGTTTTCTTTATACAGTAATTTGGAGGGGTGTCTATAACATTGATAAAGGAAACTGTAAATTTTGGGTAAACAGTCATGTTTATATGTCACCGTAAAATTGTAATTACCGTTAAATTATGTACAATGAGCTCACGATTTAACGCATTATTTTTCGGTAGATTGTAATATAGCGAAGTTAAACTGTTAAATTGTCAATGGAATAGAACGAAACGCATCTTGCGCACTGATTGGTGGAACTTTATGTGCCCCGCGCTGCCATATTTGTATGTTTATTCGTTTGTTGTCGAATATAAACAAACAGTGTTTTGGTGATTTTATATTGATTTCATGTTGAAAATAACTCACAGTTTTAGAATAAGTAATTGTTGTGGAAGTAAAATTGAATCTGCCTTAAAAATGTATTTTGAATGATAGTGTAATATGCAAAGTAAAGCTTGTAAAAAGTGAGGAATTTATAAAGTAAACTGAATATTTAGGGAAAAACATAATCATCATCATCATTTCATCCTATATACGTCTATTGTTGGACATAGGCCTCCCCCAAGCGCCGCCACAACGAACGTTCCTAATAAACATAGTATGTTGAAAAATACTTACTTGGTTTTGTTATTTTTTTCCACTGACCCTTGTCAATTGTGGTAACCGGTGGTTTCTGGGTTTTCTTTTTTGTTACAGTTGTAGTTAGTTGTGTAGTTGCAACAGTTGTCGCAATTGTCGTAGATTCAGAGTAGGGTGTTTGTTCTTGATATTGGGTGGTACCATTTACCAAAAACCACCAAGGTTCGGTGCAATTTCTTCTTGTATTACATATCATTACGTGCCCAATATTGCAGTAGCAATATTTACATTTGCCTCTTTGGTATCTGGCTCCTATAATGCATTTCTTTTTTTCCCCTAAAATGATTAACATTAACATTAACACAATAAACAGTTTTAAAATGATCCCACTGCTGGGCCTCAGATCTTCTCTCTAGGACAGGGAATGTGTCATAATCCAAAACGCCTTGTTGGTGAATGTCATATGTCTTAGAATTTTTAGTTCTAGGACATGCCGGTTTCTTCACGATGTTTACCTTCACCGTTTTAAGGGCGCTTTCATTTACAGCCGCGCTGCGGCCGCGCGATTATGGAATAAGAAAGCAGCGCGATGGTAGCGCTGCAGCCGCGCTGCCGTCGCGCGGCACTTTGCGGCTAATTTGAAGGCGCCCTAAGAGCAGTGGTTATGAATTAAATTACACAAAGTAATGAGCCTGGCTGGGTTTTAACCCGCGACCTACAAACTCGAAAGTCTTGGTCGTTACCACTTGGCTTTTTTAATAATGTTTGAAACTGCAGTCAATACAGAGATAGGCCTATAATTATTATTAACATGATCTCTATTACCACAGACAGCGGTAAAAACGGTTTTACTTCGGATGGAGTATAGAGCATAATACTGTCCATACTGACATAATGACGCTCTTAGGCCTCTCGCTCACGGTGACTTTTTGTAGCGATGCGTAGCGCTTTCGCATCGATACAACCGCGATGCTGTAGCGCGTTCGCATCGATACAGCCGCGATGCTGTAGAGCGTTAGTAGCGTGTTGGCATTATTTCTACGGTTGCATGATATATATAAATAAACGAGTGACTGTAAATCAAAATTTTAAGTGACGAAAATAATTATTTTTGGTTATAGAATTAATAAGTGAGCGACTGACTGCGAGTGACGAGAAATTGACAGAACAGCGACTTCCAAACATCAACTTTAGTTAGGTACTTAAAATACAAAATGAGAAACTTCATAACATTTGAGCGACCTAATATTTGTTTGAGTGTCAACGTTACCACGTTACTTATTATGTATTTATACTGAGCAGCATTTTATCTTAAATGAAGTGTTTCGAATTTCCTAAATATCGAAATAGAGGGTATTAAATGTCCAAAATATTTATGTATTGTGTAAATCACAAGGTAATTTGATAATTCGGATATTGCGAAAACCCAGATAAGGGACTACTCACACTTATTCAGCTCTATTAAGCTTATGTTCATAGAAAACAACGATTTTGTATGGAGACGCGTACGCATCCATTCAGCTTTCCACGTTTATGGTATTATTAAAGTAATAGTTAATATAATAACAGTTATAATAATATAATATTATTAATAGTAATAGTAATAATTATCTAAAGCATTACGCCGCTGTACGCGGCTGATAGAAGTATAACTGTATAAGTGTGACCAAAATCGTTCAGCGAAACGCGAATAGAGCTGAATAAGTGTGCGTAGTCCCAAATTAGATAATGGTAAGATAAAATCTGCGAGCAACTTAGACGTAGCGTACGCCGCCGGTCACTGCCGCATCACACCTAGCTTCGCTCACTCGGCTCACGCGCGGTTTTTCACAGTTCATTTAAAATGATGAATCTGCCTGCAACTAGATAATTAGACAATGGTAAAACCATTTCTTAAAGTGAATTTTATAGTAGTTAGTTATACACCCTAATTTTACTTCTAGTCGCTCACTTAGTAACTTAGTCGCTCACTTATTAATTTAGTCGCACACTTACTAATTTAGTTATAATTTCAATAATCCACTTTTAGTAAATAGTGATGTAACAAATATTCGCATTCGCATATTTTTCGACATGCGCATTCGCTAGAAACATGCGAATATTTGACGAATGTTGTTCATAAACAAAAAGGTATTAAAGATTGATTGAATGGATATAGAAACAATACAACTGATATGATTTTAGAATTTTAAAAATTTTATATTTTCTATCACACAACTAGCTAGAGAAACTTCCATGTTAAAGAAATTTGGAGTCAGTCATGTTTTTATATCACTTTAATTTAACAAATAGGTTCTTTTAATTTGGCCTACCTATCATTACTTTGCCCAAACTGATTATTATAAATTAACTACAAGTAATTTAACGGCAAAATTTTACAAAATGTGGTGGGTGCTTTTTCTCCTGCACTTACAATTTAATTAATAATAAAATATAATATTCCACAACTATCACACAACGCCGTCTAGTCCCAAGCTAAGCAGAGCTTGTGTTATGGGTACTAGACAACTGATAAACATATTTATTTATTTCTAAATACATACATATTATAGATAAATTACACCCAGATACAGAAAAAAATATTGTGCTTATCACACAAACATTTGTCTTGGGTGGGAATCGAACCCACGACCTCCGGCATAGCAGTCAGGACCACTAACCACTAGACCAACAGGCCAGTCATAATTATATGTATACATGTTGTTTTTATATATTTTGGTTAACATTTTAAATGAAAAATAGTCCGACATATTTCTATCTATCTATGTATTGCACTTAGGTACATTAAAAAAAAAACAATAATTTTTTTTTTTTAATAATTTACAAACCTTTTCTGGGTAATGCTTTTTAGTTTGATAGCAAACGAGTGCTATTCCGCGATTCTCTAAGAGCGAAAATGAACTCAGAACCCACAGGACGAAAAAATCAAAAATACTGCTCTACTTTGCTTACCTTCCAAAATATAGAAATAAAAAACGTTTTAGACTTTATAGTCTGCTTATACAGGGTTATTTGTAAAACACTAACAACCTTACAGGACTGTATTGCTAACATCATAAACAACAACTTTTGTTCTATGACTTTTTACAGATCATAATACATTTACCAAAAACAAACCTTCAAGATTTCGTTGATCTATCTAACATATTTCAACTCTGTATTTTGCTGTACCTACCTACGCCTCCTGCACACTGTTCTCGTAGTAACAGTAAGCAGGCTCCCGAAACATTGTCATCAAACCTACCTAGCAAGCATTCGCACCATTTTCGTGATCATCATACTAGAAAATTGATACGCCAGCATAGACTTCGTAACATTTAGAACGTTCAACTTAAATATTTTTATTTTTGTATGAAAATTTGATGAACTAAAATATAATATTTTTTTAAAAGTCATAGGACAAAAGTGGTTGTTTATAATGTTAGTACCATAGTCCTGAGAGGTTACCAGTGTTTTACAATAACCCTGTAAATGAGTACCATATTATTACGCTACGGCATCAAATCTGTTAATTTGAAAATACATTTTAACTACAATATTCTTGCCTAGGCAAAGTAAAGGAAATGCCATTTAACATTACATTTTGACTTTGCTTGGCCATTTAGAAAGGTAAAACCTATAATGGACTGTTTTAATAGGACTGATTTGCATTTTTTTCTTTACATGTCAAACACGCAATTTTTATTTAAGTTGCAAAAATTAAAAAAAAAAAATCGTGCAAAGTCAGAGCATTTTATCGGTACAATAATACCAACTAACGTCAAATCATAACAAATCTTTTTGAATGAACTTAATGAGATTAGCTTCGTTCTAACGTTGTAATGGCTAGTCATCAACATCATTTCAGCCATAAGACGTCCACTGTTGGCTGTTGGCCTCTCTCAAGTGTCGCTATAATGATCGGTACTGGGTACATTGCTTGCAGTACAGATGGTCGATGGAGACGAAAGGTTCTGGTGTGGTGACCTCGCTCCGGAGGCACAGCTTTGGAAGGCCTCTCACAAGGCTTCTCATACATAAGACTTTATGATCGATGACCTGGTGAGGGTCGCGGGATCCCGATGGATGCAAGACGCACAGAACCGGGTCTGCTATGTTTTGTTTAAGCTGAGCTGAATGTCAAACTGTGTGACATTTTGCGCGCACTTTGTTTGAAAATCAATGTTCGTATTCGCATTCGCGAATATTGAATTTGAATATTCGCATTCGCATTCGCATTCGCGAATGTAAAAAATCTGACATTCGTTACATCACTATTAGTAAGATCGTTCTGGATTTTATTATTGATCAATATTTGTTGTAAGTTTAGTTAATTTGTCGCTTACTCAAATTCATACTGCTCCAGTTATAAAAACGGTATCTCATCATTAGTCGCAGTTTTTTTTATTCGCTCATTTTATAATCCCCCTTTTTTCTATAGCGCTTGCAAATGCGACTAACGCGCATTAGTAGCGAAGCTGTCGCGCGCTTGCGAAACGCGCGACATCATCGCTACAAAAAGTTATTGTGGGCGAGGGGCCTTAATGTCAAACGACGGCCATTTAGTGATATTTCATTTTGTAAGTACAAATAGAAACAAAAAATAATACTTACGTGGAGGCGGTCGACCACCTATACGATAAAAAAACATAATTAATTTTAATTTTAATATGCATAGTAGGTATAACAAAATAGAAAAACTAATAATACTCGTAGGGATAGAAGGTATAGCAAAAATGTTATTTTGACATTCATTTATATGGTAATGTTTACGCCCAGGCTACTGCAATAGTCGCACTGGGCATTGTGAGTTGCAGGGCGAATCCCGGCTACCATCAACGCGGCAATGCGGACGACGAGCACTGGGTAGCTCGCCGTCCGATATGGATCGGGTCCGGGTCGACGGTACGTTGGGTTCCAAACAAGAAAACATCACTATTTGTCACTTACTGATAACCGTACTACAGTAGAGCCTCACTAAATAATCGTGGCAGAAGACGTAGGTGCAGTTCACAACGTAACAATACTCATCATTTTATTTGTTTCTTCATAAACTTAGACACCGTGCTTTTCACCGTGCGAAAATTATAAGCAAAAGTATAATAACATTTTTTTTTTAAATTTATTATATTATTAAATGCATAAACTTACATGTTGTTTTTTTATTAGTACCTACATTTGTACGTACATACATATTATTGCCTACATTTACTTGTGGGTTTTGTTATTCCTTATCCGGATTACGAAGCCCTACAGTATAGCCCTATTTCTGACGTCATTTTAATAGTTGCTAAATTGGTGCAACGTTAAGGTCAAAGCACACTTACACGACTCTGCTCCCACCCGGCAAAAAGAATATCATTCAAATTTGGGCTTTAAGTTTTGCTATTAAGATATATTTTACATTGACGTCATGAATTAGCAGACAGCTCGCTGTCAGCGAGCTTACCGCCGTCAGACTGCTCGGTAGTTGACGCCTCGCTGGCCACACGTTGTAGATGAGCGGTCGCCGCGGTGTCCGCACGCTCACTGCTAGCAGTCGCCGCGGCGTCGCCGCTCATTCTGTCAGTATCTACACAAAAGCGAGAGCGGTCAGCGGGTGGACTGCTGGGTGCCTGCTAGCTGTCGCCGCGTGGACTGCGAGCAGTCGTCTTATTTTAGGGCGGTGTTGGAGCAGAGTCGTTTATGTGTGCTATGACCTTAAAACTTTTCGAATACCGTAATTAGAGACACAATAGAAAAACAACAAGAGAGCGAACGCCGGCGTTCGCTTGGGGTTAATTGAATGAGAGATTTGACGGCTGTTAAAGTATTGCGTATCGTTAGATGAAGTTGACGGAACTCACTCTTAGTGTTAATAAAAAAGGGAATAAGTAACGTTACCATGGTCGCCACACGGCCAGTCGGTACAGACTCGTTGGTGATAGTCATTGCAGTAGCACCAGTTACACCAATCTATTCTGTATCTTTCATGTTCTATGAGGCATACCTTGGGAGCAACTAAAAAAGAAAAATGGCATGTAACGGTCGGTTTCGATATGTGATTGAAACTTTAAGGGTGAGTTGCACCATTTAACTATAACGATAACCAAACCATAACCAGCCGTGAAACGGCCGCCTATTGGTCAATTCGACGATTTGACAACTGTTAACGGCTTTGTTATCGTTATAGTTAAATGGTGCAACTCACCCTTAAAAGTTAATACTTATACAGAGTTATTTGTAAAACACTGGCAAACTCTCAGGACTATGTGACTAAGTCGAGGTGTGCCCTGCTTGGGCGGAGCATCGCCGTGCCCTCGTGGGGGCGATCGGCGGCGGAGACCTCTCGCGCCGGGCCTTGGTTGAGGCCATGGTCCGGAGCGAGGAGGAGTGGCAGGCGATCGCTGACTTCTGCGAAGCAGTAATGCTCGCAAAGGAGGAGGCCGAACGCATCAGGCAACGGCGTTATCGCCGCCGCCGCCGCCGGGATTCTGATCCCGATTTCCGGCCAACGTAGGCGCGGGCTTGCGGACAGTGAGCAATGGGTAGCTCACTGTCCGGCCGTCCGGTAACTGTCCGGACCAAGCCCAAGTCGTCGACGGCGCGCACTGTTCCCGCGCGCCTCAAGGAGTTGTCAGCAACAGCAGGGACCCAGCCGGGTCGAAGCCTACTGGGGCCAGGGTTATCCGAAAGGGCGCTCGAGCCCCGGTATGAAGGCTAGAAGGAACGGGGTGGGTCTTTTAGTCAGTAAGAGTCTGACACTATCTCCTGCTCCGCCCAAGGGCGGGGGATGTCAATGCATGATTTTTCCCACCATAAAAAAAAAGGACTATGTGACTAACATAATAATTAGGAACTTTTTGTCCTATAATTTTTTATTGTTTTTGCGGGTAGGTGCATAAAAAGTAAACACATACGCTCTGAATATTTATATCTTTTTATTACTTTTAAAAATAATTAAAATTAAAATTCCTACCAATTATATTAATTAAGCTTACCATTAAGCATATATTGTGTGGGCAGGTAAATACTTATGCCCTAAGACAGATTGCATTAAATTGCCGGTGTGAGCTGTCATTTTGTAATTAGCACAGTCATTCTACACTATTATGACCACTTTGGCCGACATTGCGGAGACTCAGCGCATGGCTGTGATGTCTTTAAGCCAGCGGATGGCTGATTTTGAAGAGCACTTGAAGGCATCATCACCTGGAGCAGACTTGAGCGGCCTCCACAAAGATTTCACCGCCTTTAAGGAGCATGTTTGGAGTGTCCTCAGTGCCTTGCAGCTGCAGATTACTGAGCTGAGCAGGAGTGTCGATGTGATTGAGATGCGTCACAGAAAAAAGTTTTTACTACTTGGTGGTGTTCCTGAGACTCCGGGTGAGAAGGTTCCTGAAGCTGTGGCAACCATCTTACAGACAAAGCTTGGGTTAACAGATTTGAGACCATCTTCACTGACCGTTTGCCACAGATTGGGCACCGCTTCCGATGGACGTGCTAGACCAATCTTACTTCAGTGCGCGGACAGCACAGTCAGAGACGTGATCTGGAAGACCAAGACCAAATTGAAGGGATCTTCCTACGTGGTATCTGAGTTCCTCACTCGACAGCGGCAGTCTGCGTTTTCAACGGCTCGCAAGCTCTTCGGTGTGACGAACGTATGGACCATGGACGGCAACATCAACGTCAAACTTCCGGACGGTAAGCGACGCCGTGTCTTCAGTATTGAGGAGGTCGTAGAGCTGGGAGCAGAGCATGGGAGACTGCTGGATCAAGAGGGTCCTCCGGTGTCCAACACCAAATCTATTAGTCCGTTGACGCAGGCTTCGACTCGATCCCGACGGGTTACTAAGAAGAAGTAGTAAGATTCAGTATTGTGTTCTATATTGTTTTTTTCTTTTTGTTGTTTAGTGCGTGTTTCCTATTAGTACGGTAACTTTTTTTGTTTTCTTAACGAGTTTTTGATAGGCACTACACAGAGTTTTACTTTTTGTTTTTATACCGACTGTTTTAATATTATAATAATTGACATTGTTATTGTTTGCGATCTGTCAGTGCACTCTCACATGTCATTTGCAATTTTTTTTTTTTTTTTTTAGTTATGTTTTTGGCCTGGATACTAAGTTCTTTAAGCTTAGTCTTCTTTAGGTTATTTGTTGTGATTCACGTTTGCGTTCGGAAACACGCACTAGTACTTTTTTTTTTTTTGTGAACGGTCTGCCGGCAGGTTATGCAATTTTATTAGTGAATTTTACTTCACATTTTATTAGTATTAGTTTTTTATTATATCTATCATATTTTTATATCTATTTATTTTACTTTATATTATACATGTCTGACGACGACTCATTTTATTCATGCTGCAATAATTCTTCTACGTCATTTTCTTCTCTTGACAATTCCATGTCAATTAATTCTTTTTTGAGTAGTGAGTTCCAGGATTTTAAAAATTGTTTCAATGTATGTCACGTGAACGCGCAGAGTATCCCTCAGCATCACTCTGAGATGTTGGAGTTATTTTGTGACGTTGCTGCACACGCTATCCTAGTTTCTGAAAGTTGGCTCAAGCCCGAACTACCTTCCACGTTTTATAGCCTACCCGGCTTTATCCTAATTCGCAATGATCGCACGGGAAAAAGAGCCGGGGGTGTCGCTATTTACTTACGCAGCGACATCCCATACAAGATCCTTTTCTCTTCGCCGGCTGTTGCAAACGGCAACCCCGAATACTTACTCTTGGAGATTGATGTCAAAGGGGTAAAGGCTATCCTTGGAGTAGTATACTGCCCACCTGCCATTGATTACTTTTCCAGCTTGGATTCTCTCTTTGATTCTGTTTCCTCAGAGTACAAGCATCTCATAGTCATGGGTGATTTTAACACTGATCTTGTGAAGGATAACTATAGATCACGCAAGCTGAGAGCAATCCTGGAGTCGTCGAGTCTATCACTCCTTTCACTTAACCCAACTCATCACAATCTCGACACAGACGATTCCTGGCTTGATCTCATGCTAGCATCTTCGGTGAATTTAGTTGCTAATCATGGCCAGATTGCGGTCCCCGGGTTATCGAGGCATGATTTAGCTTATTTATCCTACAAAATTAAGCCACCAAAACAGCGGCCTGCCATTGTGTTCCTCCGGAATTTTGCGAGGCTGGACGGGGATAAGCTCAACAGTGATGCGAATGCTGTCGACTGGGTCGATGTCGAAAAGGCAGCGACTGTGGATGAAAAAGTGGAAATTTTTAATAGAACTTTACTGAAGCTCATTGATGCGCATGCGCCACTGAGAGCCGTCCGTGTTAAGCGCCCCCCGGCTCCATGGATTACCCCGGAAGTTCGATTGGCGATGAGACGGCGTGACAGGGCTTTTCGAAGATATAGAAGAGATCGCAGTGAGGAGATCTGGAACTTGTACAAGTTGGCTAGAAACCGCTGTAATCAGATGGTCAGAGCATCAAAACGCCGATACATTTGCGAAAATGTCCTCAATTCTTCACCGGCTGATATTTGGAAGTTCCTCAAATCGCTTGGCATAACTAAGTCCTCCTCTCATACTTTTCCTTCTAATATATCGTTGAATGATTTGAATCTACACTTCTCATCGTCGGCTATGCTGCCGATTCCTGTCAAAAATACCACTATTCTTGACATAACTTCCGCGCCAATTTTACCTCATGATTCTTTTTCTTTTTCCCCAGTGACCGACTCGGAGATCCTCAAAAGTTTCACTGCGATTAAGTCCAAGGCTGTCGGCTGTGACGGAATCAGCAGAACCATGTTATCCCTCTTGATTAAAAGTTTACTCCCCACTATCACACATATCATCAATTCGTCCTTCCAGACTGGGGTGTTTCCTACATGCTGGCGTAAGGCTTTCATTATCCCTCTTCCTAAAATTCCCACCCCCACTATATCAAATCACTTCAGACCTATTTCCATTCTTCCTTTCCTATCTAAAATCCTAGAAGCTGTTGCTCTTAAACAATTTTCATCCTTTGTGTTTAAGAACAATCTATTATCCCCTTTCCAATCAGGTTTCCGACCTGGCCACAGTACAGCCACAGCCTTGCTTAAAGTCACGGAAGACGTCAGGAATGGCCTGGAGAACTCGAGATTAACGGTGTTAGTTTTAATAGATTTCTCCAACGCTTTTAACACCGTTGATCACGACATCCTCCTGGCTATCTTGTCTCAAATTGGGGTTTCCTCGTTGGCACGGGATTGGTTCTCATCATATCTTCGTGGACGTCAGCAAGCTGTACGTGCTGATCAGAAATTTTCTGACTGGTGCGACCTGCAAACCGGCGTTCCACAGGGCGGTATACTCTCTCCTCTCTTATTTTCTTTATTTATAAACTCTATCACAGCTATTCTCAAATGCTCTTACCATCTGTATGCTGATGACCTACAGCTCTACGCGCACACTGACATTGACCACCTTGATGACTGCATCTCCTTATTAAATGCTGACCTTCTGGCTATTGCTGATTGGTCGAGCAGATTTGGGGTTACTGTCAATGTCAGTAAATGCCAGGCTATCCTTATTGGTAGTCCTTACTTTTTACGGAGTTTAGACACTAGCCGACTACTGCCGCTAGTTTTCGGTAATACAATAATACCTCTCTCACCTCACGTTAAAGACCTAGGTTTATATATTGACGATAGGTTAAGCTGGAATAAACAGATTGCTCAGGTTAGCCAGAGAGTCACCTTCACGCTGCGGTCTCTCTATAGATTCAAAAATTTCCTACCGTCAAGCACTAAAACTACTTTGGTCCAGTCGCTTGTGTTGCCTATAATTGACTATGCTGATGTTTGTTACTCTGATCTTTCCCAAGAACTTCTAAACAAATTGGATCGACTTCTCAATAACTGCATTCGTTTCATATTTGGCCTTCGTAAATATGATCACATTTCTTCCTTCCGTTCTCAGCTTAAATGGCTGCCTATCCGTCAGAGGAGATCCCTCAGATCCCTCTGCACGCTCTTCACCATAATGAACGATCCTTGTGCTCCTGATTATTTAAAACAATATTTTAAAGTGTTGGGCAGTTCTCATAATCTTAACCTTCGTGCATCCAAAAACATGCTTCTTCATATTCCTTCTCACCGTACTGGCTTTATGTCCAATTCTTACGCTGTTTCCACCATAAAACTCTGGAATGTGCTTCCCCTTGACATCAAAAAAGCTGAAAGTAAATTATCCTTCAAACGTAAAATTCGGAACTACTACTTGAAGTCCTCTCAACCTTAGTTCGGTCTTCGTTCAGTATTGTTATTAAGTTCTCATAGTGATATCATATTTTTCATAGTATTTATTAGTTTATTATTTTAGCATATATATGTATTTTATTATTATAAATAACTTATTATATATTTTTCCATTTGAACTATTTGTTATTATGTATTTGTTTATTGTGCAAACCTACCACAGTGTTGTCTTTTTTAACCCAAAGGTTGACTGGTAGAGAATGCCTTGTGGCATTAAGTCCGCCTATGTACCACTATTGTACATGAAGTTTAAATAAATAAATAAATAAATAATTTTTAATTTATCATATTTTAGTTCATCAGTTTTTCATACAAAAATATAAATATTTAAATTGAACGTTCCAAATATTACGAAATCTATGCTAAGCAAGCGATAGTACAACAGCGGAAGGGAGCGAGTATCGGGCGGCAGAGGTGCTTGATGACGTCGTACAGACGTAGATGGGTATAGCAAAACACAGAGTTGAAATGTGTTAAATAGAACAACGAAATTGTTTTGTAAATTGTCATGGAACAAAAATTGTTATTTATGATGTTAGTAATACAGTCCTGTAAGGTTGCTAGTGTTTTACAAATAACCCTGTATAAATATAAATATTTCTTATATGTACTACGTTTAATCTATAATTTATTCGAAATAAGAAAAAATATAGTTTAAAAAAAATAAAAAAACACGCTTTTATAGCATATCAAACTAAAAAGTGTAAAATAAATGAACGAAAAATATTAATATCATTGTGAATAAAGCGTGGGGTGCTCGATTTACGAAAAATATGGCACAAAGCGCCCCACGCTTTATTCACAATGATATTAATATTTTTCGTTCATTTATTTTACACTTTTTAGTTTGATATGCTATAAAAGCGTGTTTTTTTATTTTTTTTTTAAACAATATTTTTATTTTTCACTAAAAAAAACGGATTATTGTATTGTCACCGGTCTTTGATGGGTGTGCAAAGTTTAAAGAAAATCTGATCGCCCAAAGTAGGTCAAAATCGAGCTCAAAGGCGTTGATTACAAACATACAGGTGAAGCTAATATAAGCGTGTTAAAAATAGATATTTATGCAAAATTTTTGTTACTGTCTGTTCAACCGATTTTGACTTGTATTGCGTTGGTAGCATGATAAATGGCGGATGCAGTAAATAGTTGGTATTGTAACTGCTTTTAATGTCATCCTTATACATACGGAATAGAAGTGAAAATCGGTTGAGTGGACAATAAGAAAGGATTTAAATACCTTTTTCATTACTCATACTCTGAAAGTAGGTCTGAAGTTGCCTGAGGAGCGGGCTGAAAGTGATACTTTTCATCCCTAGGGAGTTTTACTTTACAACTGACAGCTGTCAAATTATTTAAAAAAAGAAACTAGTTCTATCTTCACATTTCTATTGAACCATGTTCCAATTTTCCATAGAGCCAGTCAATCACAGCGCGATATTAAATTGAAATAACTTAAAGATAAGTATTAATTAAAAATTATTATATTTTAAGAGATTTATTTGTTCAACTATTTCTTTAAAATACCTACTTTATTTTTAAAAGATAACAATTAATTTCTAATTTTTCATTAATGAGGCTGAATAGCTGGCCGGCCACAGAACAAAAAACAAAATGGCGGGAGGAAAGTGACAATCAGTCGTTGGCTTTTTCGAGTTTTGTTTACATTTCCGTACAACAGAGATTTGTAATAACACGTTATGTTTTTCAGTTTAAAATAGTGATTTAACACCTAAGTTCATAAGAGAAGAGGCTAAAGCAGTAGTGGAAAACCTTTTACCGCCTAAATCAGAAGAAAGATACCTACCTAAAATCATAGGTACGACTCAGGTTTTACAAACTTTTTATTTTATTTTTAGTTTCCTCGTATTCGTAATGAAAAGCACAGTGATTACCTCGGGGTGAAAGTAACTAATTTAGTCCCTCGAATTAGAGACCTCGCTACGCTCGGCCGCCAACTCCTTCTCGAGACGACATGAATTACTTTCACCCCTAGTGTAACAATGTACTATTTTACACCACCTGCTCGATAATGTCGTTTTATACGTCATACAAACCTCCCCTATAGCAAGTCATTCTATCCCTCGGGAGATAATGCAGTATGCTGATCCCTAGGGAATAATGAGATTTGAATTTGGAACATCAAAAATCGTCAACATCGTGAATTAAAATGTGCGTGCAAGTTGACTCGAAATTCAAACTGGCCACTAACAAAAAAAGAAAATAGAATAAAACCTGCTTACTGACGGAAGCATTAAAGAAAATTTAAACTATAGAATCTTGGAGTAGTAAATTTTGTTTGTTTGATGAACTTGTAAATATAATACTTATATTTCTCTATTACATGATTTAGTCGACCAAATTGTTTTTTAATTATCTCACAGATGGTGTAAAAAGTAGATTATGTAACACGGGGATAAAGCTGTCTTTGACTTGGGCGGCTTAAATTCCTCACTTCACTCAGGTTTCTTAATTAACTCCCTCGCAATGCTCGGGAGTTAATTTTATGGATCCCTCGCTATCGTTCGGGATTAACTCAGCAACCTTCGTTTAGTTCGAAATTCAACATGCAGCCCGCGACTTAAAGACACTGCTTTATCCCCTAGTCACATAAACTACTATTAGGTACCAAAGTTTCGGATAAATGCAAGGAGACTAGAAAGTGGTTTGGATAATAATATTTACTTACATGACTGATTGCAAAAACAAATGATATCTAGACTACAAATGAATGTTATATTTTACAACTTGAATTTTTTACTTTTAAAATTCTTGTTATATCTGTAACCAAAAATAGCGAATAATCCGAAATACTCGTAATTATATATATCCGTTACCTTATCTGAAACTGATATATTTTTCTTACGTTCGTATCAGTATTCAAATCCGTATCATGCCTAATTTAAATAAGGAACACACAACGACCCCGTTGGAGAGGTCGCCGCGCAGCATGTAGTCATACCTATAGATGTGTCGTAGCCGGCAATATGGGAATATTGCTGGCAATATTACCAACAAATACTTATACTTCTTGCAATATTCCCATCAATATTCTCACTTCATGGCAATATTGCCGGCAACGGCACATCTCTAGACATACCCGATGTTCTACAAGGGCGGTCCTAGTTCTGATCCCTGTGAAACACCGCACGACATCTTTTGCCGTTTCCACTCTCCCTAGGGACCTAATATAAATCAGTATTTACTCACTCATAAGTATTAAAATACAATGCTTACGTTGAAATCGTAGTGCACTTTTCATGGGTATCAATTCAGAATCTGTTTGATTTTGTCCCATGATTTCATCGTACTCTCTTGCAGAATTCTCCACATGTTCTGGAAGTATGACCAAAATCATATTATTATCTGGTTCAGTATGGGATAAAAACAAGAGATAAAAACATAATTATACTACTTATTTATTATTATTATTTAATACAACAAAATAGCTTATTAATACTAAAATACGTTAATCCTTTGACTCTGTCTTCTCACAGAATTGCAAAAATTCTAATAATATCGTCTTTCATTCATCAGCAAGCAAATCTAATCCAAGACTGGTCTCCACGAGCGCGTTGAACATCGTTAGAATACGCGGTATAGGGGCAGTGGATCGAGCTACAGTGCGCGGTAAAATGGGACTACTTTTTGCTATGCCTACTGTGGGCGGTACGAATATCATAATGAACCTTATCATGTTACCACTGTTTGAACTCAAGCCCCTTTTCTCAGAGTGGGAGTGGGTTGTAATCTAACCCGCGGGTCTGGTACGGGTCGAGTGAATGTCACATGTTTTTTTAATAGTAAAGTTGTCACTATTACTCGTAACAGTTCCATGATGGAACTAACCTTGTACTGATGTTTTTGAACATTATTTTCCATTTTAAAGAATCTGAAAATAATGGAACTACTGTTGAATTTTACTATAATAAGTTTCATATGGTGGTAAAAAAACTTGTGAAATGTTTGAAGGGTTGATAAATGCTAGAAGTAAAAACACTTATAATCATCATGTAAAGCGTTTGGATTAGTTCAAATTCTTCTTGGGAGAAAAATTGTTTTCCATACCCTTTATCTTTGAAATTATCTGTATTCATTACAATGTATTTTATCTAAAAAATGACTAAGATCTACTGCCAGTTGATTCTTTCATATGGTCTCATTCATACCCTAAACTCCTAGAGTTATGGTATATCAAAATAAACACGTTGTATACACTTTTATAAAAAAAACTTCCCCGTCATATGAATTCGTTTGTGAAAAGAAAACTTTGCCAAAAGTCTTTTTACATTGTACTAGCATGAACAGTCAGAATTTGGTGGATTTTTTTTGGTGATTTTCATCATCATCATCATCATCATCATCATTTCAGCCGAAAGACGTCCACTGTTGGACATAGGCCTCCCCCAAGTGTCGCCACAATGAGCGGTCTTGTGCGTCTCGCATCCATCGGATTCCCGCAACCCTTACCAGGTCATCGGTCCACCTTGTAGGAGGCCTTCCTACGCAGAGAGACGCAACGCAGAGAGTCAGAATTTAATCGCTATAAATGGTGTAAGGGACAGCCCTCCACAAACTTTATACTTACTTTATAAAAAAATTTTTCAGGAAACGAAAAAAAAAAATCCACCTCACCATACAAAATTATTAACTTGATTGGACAGTTTGTATGGAGAGACTGAATTTTTTTTTCGTTTCCTGAAAAAATTTTTTATGGTATGTTGTTCAGTTTCGTCCACTGAGCAAGCCCTTAAAGTTTGTGCAGGGCTGTCCCTTACACCTTGTATAAGTCTAGCCGAGTGGTAACGGCCCCGATTTACGAGTTGTAGGTCGCGGGTTCAAACCCAACCAGGCGCATTACTTTGTGTAATTTATTTCATCACCACTGCTCTCAAAACGGTGAGGAAACCGGCATGTCCTAGAACCAAAAATTCGAAGACATGTGACATTCACCAACCCGCACTGGGCCCGCGTGGTGGATTACGGCCCATTCCCTCTCCTAGAGAGGAGGCTTGAGTCCCAACAGTGGAAACATTAAAAAGTCTGGTGATGTTTGATAAGTCTAGCGCTGTAATTATACCACTTAACAAGCGTTCGGGCCCGTAAATTTCATCCTAATGTGAATAAAGTAAGATACGTACGTGTTTCTCATAAACTAAAATTAATATTGTAGACTCACCGGAATCAGAGGTATCGCAAGAGTTGTTTGTGCACAGTTCTTTTCCGTTTAAGCATGAGCAGTAGTTGCAAGAATCTACTTGGTAATAACTTCCCTCATCGCATTCCACTCCGCTGTCCTGTCCAGATCTTAAAAAGCTTAATCCAAATTTACCTATAATATAAAAATGAATCGCTAAATTCGTTGCTAAGCGCAAATCTCGAGAACAGCTAAACCGATTTCGCTAATTCTTTTAAGCTATTGCATAGCTTCTATCGCGGGCCTTGAGCGTGGAGACCGAATCCAGAAATTCCGTAACGAAAATAACCTAACACCCCCCACTCATTTGTTTTTTGAGCATGGTGACCGATAAGAAAACAAATGAGTGAACAATCAATCAAAATTCAATTCAATGTGTGAAAGTGTAACTTCAATTAATATCAAAGAAAAAAAAACAAAGGAAAAAAAAAGACGTGTGGCACTCGGGGACTGCCGCGGTAAAGCTATTGCATAGCATTTTTATCAACTTATGCAATTATAATTATTTATTTATTTTATTTATGCAGTATTTTTTTTCCTTTGTTTTTTTTTCTTTGATATTAATTGAAGATACACTTTCACACATTGAATTGAATTTTGATTGATTGTTCACTCATTTGTTTTCTTATCGGTCACCACGCTCAAAAAACAAATGAGTGGGGAGTGTTAGGTTATTTTCGTTACGGAATTTCTGGATTCGGTCTCCACGCTCAAGGCCCGCGATAGAAGCTATGCAATAGCTTAAAAATACTGCATAAATAAAATAAATAAATAATTTAATTATAATTGCATAAGTTGATAAAAATGCTATGCAATAGCTTTACCGCGGCAGTCCCCGAGTGCCACACGTCTTTTTTTTGTTGTGTTTGTTATTGTGTGGAGAAGGTTGTTATGGAATGAAATATATAAAAAATGATAATTTGGGTAGTGTAGAGCAGAGTAGGGTAGTGAAGGGTAGAGTAAAAGAAAGAAAGAAAGAAAACTATTTTATTTGGCATACACACTATTGTAATTTCATAGGTGTGGACGCTGCGCTCGAACCGAGCATGTAACACAAAGTTGAAATGCTCTGATCGCGCGCGTAGTGTGCGCGGTTTGCGCGCGCTTGGCGTTCACGCTATAAGAATTCTGTTAAGCCTGTAATACATGTTGGCCGAGCTTAAGCCAATGCGAGCCTAGGCAAATTCAGGCTAATTGACACAAGGCAAGCGCTACTGTCTAGACGTTCGGCAAGTTTGAAGGAAACCAATGCAAATGGCCAACATAGACGAGTTTTGAGGAGAAGCTCACACGTTGGGCAAGCAAACGCGAGCGCTTTTGATTTGTGCTGAAAAACCGACACCACTCCGAAGTGAGGCAAGTGATCGTGAGCGGCTGCGAGCGGCTGCGAGTTATGACAAGCTACGCCAAATGAGGTCTTTTTTTTATGTTGGGAAAAAATCATGCATTGACATCCGCCGCTCTTGGGCGGAGCGGGAGATAGTGTCAGACTCTTACTGAGTAAAAGACCCACCCCGTTCCTTCTAGCCTTCATACCGGAGCTCGAGCGCCCCTGAATAACCCTGGCTCCAGTAGGCTTCGACCCGGCTGGGTCCCTGCTGTTGCTGAAAACTCCTTGAGGCGCGCGGGAACAGTGCGCGCCGTCGACGACTTGGGCTTGGTCCGGACAGTTACCGGACGGCTGGACAGCGAGCTACCCATTGCTCACTGTCCGCAAGCCCGCGCCTACGGTGGCCGGAAATCGGGATCAGAATCCCGGCGGCGGCGGCGGCGGCGAAAACGCCGTTGCCTGATGCGTTCGGCCTCCTCCTTTGCGAGCATTACTGCTTCGCAGAAGTCGGCGACCGCCTGCCACTCCTCCTCGCTCCGGACCATGGCCTCAACCAAGGCCCGGCGCGAGAGGTCTCCGCCGCCGATCGCCCCCACGAGGGCACGGCGATGCTCCGCCCAAGCAGGGCACACCTCGACTGTGTGCTCCACCGTGTCCTCCGGGCATTCCGCACAGTGGCGACACCCGGGCGTCACTTCCGCACGAATCCGGTGCAGGAAACTCCCGAACGAACCATGTCCGGTGAGGACCTGCGTCATGCGGAAGGTAAGGACGCCGTGAGGTCTTTCCAGCCACGCCTCAAAGAGGGAACTTACCGCCATGATTGTGGCGTGCCCAGCACTGGGTTGCGATAGTCGTTGACGCCATTTCACCATGAGATCCCGCCGGAGCTCTGTCCGCCATGCCGTGACCTGTCGCGGCAGCGGACTTTCACCCCGGCGTTGCATCTCCACGCGCATATCGTGCATAAATGAGGTCTGTACACGTTGGCGCTTGTCTTTACTCAACCAACTAGGCGAGCGACACCGAGCGATTGCAAGACAAGGCAAATTTACTGTCTAGATGTTGGTATTGGTCTTCACTCGGCAACGCTCGGCCAAGGTGTATTGCAGGCTTTACATTGCATGATATATTGCGACAATGTGGACGGCAATTTTTTTAATTGCGGTTTACATTGCATGTTACGTTACAGCGGTTTGTACCCGACTACGAAGCGATCCGATCTAGTGTATTAAGCGCTTTATCTTACGTGCGCGCGAATTCCTCGCTTTAGCTGCCACTTATACAGTGTTATTTGTAAAGCACTAACAACCTTGCAAGACTATTACTAATATCAACTTTCATTCGATGACTTTTTACAAAACATAATTAATTTACCAAAAACCAATCTTCAAAATTTCGTTGTTCTGTCTAACACATTTCTACTCTGTATTTTACTATACCTACCTATGCGACGCAAGCGCATCAAGCAACCCCGCTGTCCGATCCCTGCTCCCTTCCGCCAATGTTCACTTACTATCATTTGCTTCGCATAGAGTTCGTAATATTTGGAACTAAAATATGATACATTTTTAAAAGTCATATAACAAAAGTTGTTGTTTTTGATGTTAGGATTACAGTCCTGCAAGGTTGCCAGTGTTTTACAAATAACCTTGTGTGTAAAATAAGTCACCGCACCGCAAGACTTGCGCGAAAATATCAAGCCAACTGATCGCGACCGCTTCGCTTTGCTCACCACTGCGCCACACCTACGTGCGTTCGGTCACGTAGTAAAAATTTATACTCTATTACGGTGGGTAATATAGTATAAAATTGTTTATATCAATCGCGCCGCGTCGTTGTGTTGTCGCCTATTCTCATTAAGTTCGTTGATGTTTCAACCCATCAACCCAAAAGACGTCAACTGTTGGACGTAGGCCTCCTCCGAGTGTCGCCGTAATGACCGGTCCTCTGTGTCTCGTAGCCATCGGATTCCCGCGACCCTCACCCGTCATCGGTCCACTTTATTGGAGGCCTTCCAACGCAGCTTGCTGTACGTGCTCGCCACTTCAGAACCTTTCATCTCCAACGACCATCTGTTCTGCGAGCAATGTATCCTGCGTACTTGGCGATTCTTCGGGCAACAACCCATACTCAGAAGAAAATAGGGTTATTGCACTACGCAAGTAAAAGTTTATTGATAAAAACTTACGAAATTTTTTCCGGGTATATGCTTCTTCCATAGAATTTATATTCATCGTGGAATTTGTATCCATCGTGGAATTTGTATCCATCGTGAAATTTGTATTCATCGTGGAATTTGTATTCATCGTGGAATTTGTATTTATTTTGGGATTTTTTGTTAGTATTGTCACATCAGGTGGTTTGATTGTCGTTATTTTGGCAGTTACCGTAGTTTCCGCAAAGTAGTCGTAACGTGTTTGTTCTTGAAATTTGGTCGCACCATGTACCAAAAACCACCACGGTTCATTGCAATTTTTTCTTTGATTACATATCATTACACTCCCAACATTGCAGTAGCAATATTTACATTTACCTCTTTGGTACCTTGCTCCTTCAATGCATTTCTTTTTTTCCCCTGAAATAGGTAGAAATAATAATATAATAATAATAATATTCCACAACTATCACACAACGCCGTCTAGTCCCAAGCTAAGCAGAGCTTGTGTTATGAGTACTAGACAACTGATAAACATACTTATATATTTCTAAATACAAACATCATAGATAAATTACACCCAGACACAGAACAAATGATTATGCTCATCACACAAACATCTGTCCTGGGTGGGAATCGAACCCACGACCTCCGGCATAGCAGTCAGGCCACTAACACCACCACTAGACCAACAGGCCAGTCAAAAATGGAAAAATAATCACATTAAAATATATACAAGAGTAATTTTAGATATTTACAAAAGTTCATCATCATCATCATCATCATCATTTCAGCCGAGGGACGTCCACACACGACCTTCACCGGTCTGTTTAATGGATGAAACGTATTTTATGATAAATTTAGTGTATTAGTGGGTTGCCTAAGAAATTCCTGGCCAGACTATTATTAATTAAAAATTGAAAATTTACTTTTGTTTTAGAAAAATGCACGACCATTATTCATACCACATTTTTTTGCAGACAACACTGTAACATCGTATTCGTAATGAAACAGCGTTTAATTTGATATAGAATTTGTTGTATATCAAAATAAACACAACTGTTTATACATACCTGTTTATACCTGGCAACCCATGGTTATGCCAGGAAACAAATAGGCAACCCAACATTTTTATGTTCTAAAGGCTTCATACTTTCGGTTAGTATTAAATTTATACGTGAAACACAATGCACCGGGCATTTAAAAAAAAAAAAATGTTTGGCCAGGAATTTCTCAGGCAACCCACCCGCGTTATATTATTTAATGTACTAAATTTATCATAAAATACGTTTCATCCATTAAACAAACCGGTGAAGGTCGTTCTTAATCGTATCCTGTACTACACTGTTGAACATAAGCCATCCCCTAGTGTAGCCACAACAAACGCTCCTATGCGTCTCGCATCCACCGAATTCCGCTACTCTCACAAGGCCATCGGTCCACCTTGTGGCAAGATTTCTAACGCTGCGTTTTTCGGTCCGTGGGTGCCACAATAGAACCTTTCGGTCCCAACGACCGTCCGTTCTAAGAGCAATGCGCCCTGTCTACTGCCACGTAAGTTTGGCGATTTTTCAGGCTATGTCGGCGGCCTTGATACAAAGGTTATAATTACACTAATATTTACTAGCTGAGTTCTAAACGTTGTTCTGCCATATAAATTGTCAAAAGAAAAATTGGGGTTGGGGTAAGAGGGTGAAAATAGCATATTCTTAGACTTACTAAATACAAGTACTAAAAAAAATACAAATCGCTCTAATTGTTTCGGAGGAGGTCGATAACAAACCCTGTAACACGAGACTGTTATATTTTTAGACTAGCACTTTGCGAGCAGATTTGTTCGTTATGAAAGTTTTATAAAAGTTTGAAAATCTCTGGAACCGTATTTTTAGGCTAGTTTCGAAAAACTAATTATGACATTCTTTATCTTCATTCTGATTAGATTTTTTAAGCTATTGCATAGCTTCTATCGCGGGCCTTGAGCGGGGAGACCGAATCCAGAAATTCCGTAACGAAAATAACCTAACACCTCCCACTCATTTGTTTTCTTATCGGTCACCACGCTCGAAAAGTGTAACTTCAATTAATATCAAAGAAAAAAAAAAAAAGGAAAAAAAATACTGCATAAATAAAATAAATAAATAATTATAATTGCATAAGTTGATTAAAATTGCTATGCAATAGCTTTACCGTAGCAGTCCCCGAGTGCCACACGTCTTTTTTTTTTTAATAATATCAACTGTTGCTTGACTGCAATTCCACCTGATGGTAAGCAGTGATGCAATCGTTGATGGTGGATCGCACTAGTTTATTAAGAGCTGTTTATTCACTTTAGTCTTGAAGACACCTAAATTATAATTGGACGAGAAGACCCGCAGCAGACCAGTTCATTTTGCGCCAATAAGAACAACTTTTATAACTTACTTGTTATCAAATGTGCAAACTTTAAAATATTTTTTCCCCCCGAAATCCCCTCTTTTCACCCCCTTAAATGCTGAATTTTCAAAAACTCCTTTTATAGTGCTCGCTTTCTTCATAAAAGGAACTCTTATGCAAAATTTCACGTTCCTAGTCACACCTACATAGGCTTATAACTTTGTGATTTTTCATAATACAGATTTGAAATTTTGTACACTGTTTCTTTACATAAAATAATAGACAGGTGTTTAAAATTTCGCATATACTAAAAATAACGTTGTATATTGTTAATAAAAATAATTATTATATACTTACGTGGAGGAGGTTTACCACCTGTAAGAAGAAACACGCAATTAGTTTTAAGTACACAGTATCACAAATCCCAATATAGTGTTATATTTGTGTGTGTTGTGTATGGATGTCTTGCGTTGTGTTGTTGTATTATTTTGCGTGTTGTGTAGTGTTGTGTTATGTGTTTTTTTTCGTGTGACTTATAAAATATAGGTTTATCTTGTACACTGGATCCAAACTTCGCATGTGATCTCTCACTATCACCCAAAAATTTGCTTGGAGAAAACTTATTGTTTAAGCTCGCCTTTGCACATGAATTGTCAAATTACTGTGTACTATAATAAGAATTTTGTCAAATTTTGTGTGAAATGAAAAATTAAGAATAGCAGTATTTTTATCTAGTCTATCTATTAGATCAGGGCGCATCTGTCTCCATACATTTTGTATGGCAATTAAACTTGTAGAGCTACATTAGAGCTACGCCTCGCAACGCGACTCTACGTACAAATTAGGCGCGGCCCACGTCACTTGTGCACGCGCCGAGCGTGCGCACGACCGACGCACACCTGGGCTTACGTGTGCGTCGGTCTAATGTAGTTCTCGTTTAAATATTACAAAGCTGAGAGTTTGTTTGAACGCGCTCATCTCAGGAACTGTTGGTTCGAATTGAAAAGTTTTTTTAGTATTTTTTTTTACTTGGGAAAATCATCTAATGACATCCCCCTGCTCTTGGGTGGAGCGGGAGATAGTGTCAGACTTTTACTAACTAAAAACCCACTCTTGTTCCTTCGTTGCCTTTCGTACTGGGGCCGAATCTTCCTTTCAGAAACAAATCCTTGGCCCCAGTAGGCTTAAAGCCTGCTGGGCACCTACGGTTTGCTGACAAAACAAAGAAATATAAAAAACTCCTTTCTTATATGGCTCGGGCGAATGCCGCCTCGGCGGCAATGACAAACTGTCTTCACTAAAAAATGTTCGTGTATGGTTGTGTAAAGTGTTAGTTAAAATAGGCATAATTAACGTTACCATGGTCGCCACACGGCCAGTCGGTACAGACTCGTTGGTAATAGTCATTGCAGTAGCACCAGTTACACCAATCTATTTGGTATTGTTCGTGTTTTATGAGGCATTTGGCCGGTGGAACTGAAAACAGCAAGGTCAAATTCAATAAACTGGCAGAACTGCACAGGCATGATTTATTTTTATTTTCATACAAAAATAAAATATTTAAATTGAAGGTTCAAAATATTACGAAGTCTATCAGAGCAATCGATAGTGCAATAGCGGAGGGAAGCGGAGATCGTGCGTGGGAGGCATTGGCAGGTAAAGAAAAAAAAAAATTTTTCTTTACAAATCGATAGTGTTTCATGTACCGGATCGACCCTCCACGGGATTAAAAGGATCACAATTTAACGGTGTATATGGGGAAACGAGGGTATAAAGTTTATATGGAGAAACTTACTTCCAGGCGGGTGAAGTCGCTGGTAAAAACTAGTCAAGATATAAAATATAATTCTAAAACTTGTAGCGACATCTTTAGTGTAACATGAGAACTACATAAAAATATGAAATTCTGCATCGAGCAATTAGAGTTATTCACACGATTTAATATATATCAAAGTTAGAATTCATCTATCAGGCAGTTGCTTTAACCCTACATAACACTGATCTGGTCGGAAGAATCACCCTTTACAACGGAGATTTGCGGGACTTTACACTCTGTTCCATATCACTCAACAAACTCAAGATTCTAGAGTGAGTTAGTCTACTTTCCCGCGGCTGGTTAAGGCATCCTCCCAAATCCTTCTAGATACACAGATACTATTTTTTTCCAGCTATTTTGAACTAGGTTTTATGATTTCAAAAAGCGACACAGAAGACGTCAACAGTTGGATATAGGCCTCCCCAAAGTGCCGCCACTACTGCCGGTTCTGTGTGTCTCGCACAGGTCCGGTAGTTCCCACGACCCTCATCAGGTCATCGGTCGACCTTGCAGGAGGCTGTCTAATGCTGCGTCTTCCGGTACGTGGTACACAGAAGACTGATAAACAAATCAATCCACTTGATGGAATATTCAATTCTCATTTTTAATTAGGAACTGGGCTGTGGAGGTCTAATAGGCAGTCGCTTTATGTAAATCACAGGTGCGGCTGAAACCATCCAGATAGACAGGGAGACGATCCCAAGCCTAGTCAAATCAAATCAAATCCAAAACATTTATTTCAAATAGACCATGAGCAGGCACTTTTGAATTGTCAAATATCGGTCAGTCCAAGAAATGTGAAGCTGAATTGCACGTTTCAAAGCGTAGATCTCTATGGAGAAGAACGTGCAAGAAACTCTATGGACACTCTTTTAAATCATATTATGAGTTACGTAAATCGTGGTTACATACTTCTTATCGCTTCTAATATGTGAGCACAATGTAGTTAAGTAATAATAATATATTATTTAAAAAAAGGCTAATTAAAAATTGAAACTAAATTAAGCTACTGGCAGCTAAGAGATGACCAGTCTCAACCGATGGTACCCGTTCACGGGCATGACATGTGCATCAGCCCCACTCAGCTCAACCATTTTGAAGGGAACCAAATGACCCAATAACACGTGCCACCATCAGCGAGACATTTGAGTGAGCATGACAAACTCTCAACTGCCATGCTCGTAATGTCAAACAAGTATTCCCAAACTAGGAGAAACACTAGTGCATTTTCTTTCAGTCACAAGAACATTAAACGAATAGTTTTAAAACTTACGATTAAATCGCCGTGGAATTTTATATCTTGGTATGAATTCAGTACTGGTGTGTCTTGGAGGCACGATTTCAACAATTTCAATATTTTCAGTATTTTGACGCAAATTAGGAAGTGAAGATTCTGCAGCATCCACCATATTGTCTTCTGGAAGATTGATCATATTATTATCAGGATTATTATATAAAACAACAGTAAATATTTAACGATACACTACTTTATGCAATAAAGACCATATGGTACAATTTAAAAGATAAATTCCAATAAAGTTTACTATGCTTAAAGTTTTCAGCCTTTAAGCTGCCACTAAGTATACAGGGTTTTTTGTAAAGCACTAACAACCTTGCAAGACTATATTACTAATATCAACTTTTATTCGATGACTTTTTACAAAACATAATTAATTTACCAAAAACCAATCTTCAATATTTCGTTGTTCTATCTAACACATTTCTACTCTGTATTTTACTATACCTACGTCTGTATGACGCGACGCAAGCGCATCAAGCAACCCGCTGTCCGGTCCCTGCTCCCTTTCGGCAATGTACTAGCATTTGCTTCGCATAGAGTTCGTAATATTTGGAACTAAAATGATGTTAGGATTACAGTCCTGCAAGGTTGCCAGTGTTTTACAAATAACCTTGTGTGTAAAATAAGTCACCGCACCGCAAGACTTGCGCGAAAATATCAAGCCAACTGATCGCGACCGCTTCGCTTTGCTCACCACTGCACCACACCTACGTGCGTTTGGTCACGTAGTAAAAATTTATACTCTATTACGCTGGGTAATATAGTATAAAATTGTTTATATCAATCGCACCGCGTCGTTGTGTTGTCGCCTATTCTCATTAAGTAACGTTGATGTTTCAACCCATCAACCCAAAAGACGTCAACTGTTGGACATAGGCCTCCTCCGAGTGTCGCCGTAATGACCGGTCCTCTGCATCTCGTAGCCATCGGATTCCCGCGACCCTCAGCCGTCATCGGTCCACTTTATTGGAGGCCTTCCAACGCAGCTTGCGGTACGTGCTCGCCACTCCAGAACCTTTCATCTCCAACGACCATCTGTTCTGCGAGCAATGTATCCTGCGTACTTGGCGATTCTTCGGGCAACAACCCATACTCAGAAGAAAATAGGGTTATTGCACTACGCAAGTAAAAGTTTATTGATAAAAACTTACGAAATTTTTTCCGGGTATTTGCTTCCGCAGAATTTATATTCATCGTGGAATTTGTATCCATCGTGTAATTTGTATCCATCGTGGAATTTGTATTCATCGTGGAATTTGTATTTATCTTGGTATTTTTTGTTAGTATTGTCTCATCACGTGGTTTGATTGTCGTTATTTTGGCAGTTACCGTAGTTTCCGCAAAGTAGTCGTAACGTGTTTGTTCTTGAAATTTGGTCGCACCATGTACCAAAAACCACCACGGTTCATTGCAATTTTTTCTTTTATTACATATCATTACACTCCCAACATTGCAGTAACAATATTTACATTTACCTCTTTGGTACCTTGCTCCTTCAATGCATTTCTTTTTTTCCCCTGAAATAGGTAGAAATAATAATATAATAATAATAATATTCCACAACTATCACACAACGCCGTCTAGTCCCAAGCTAAGCAGAGCTTGTGTTATGAGTACTAGACAACTGATAAACATACTTATATATTTCTAAATACAAACATCATAGATAAATTACACCCAGACACAGAACAAATGATTATGCTCATCACACAAACATTTGTCCTGGGTGGGAATCGAACCCACGACCTCCGGCATAGCAGTCAGGGCTACTAACCACTAGACCAACAGGCCAGTCAAAAATGGAAAAATAATCACATTAAAATATATACAAGAGTAATTTTAGATATTTACAAAAGTTCATCATCATCATCATCATCATTTCAGCCGAGGGACGTCCACACACGACCTTCACCGGTCTGTTTAATGGATGAAACGTATTTTATGATAAATTTAGTGTATTAGTGGGTTGCCTAAGAAATTCCTGGCCAGACTATTATTAATTAAAAATTGAAAATTTACTTTTTTTTAGAAAAATGCACGACCGTTCTTCACACCAATTTTTTTTGCAGACAACGCTGTAACATCGTATTCGTAATGAAACAGCGTTTATTTTGATATAGAATTTGTTGTATATCAAAATAAACACAACTGTTTATACATACTTCTTTATACCTGGCAACCCATGGTTATGCCAGGAAACAAATAGGCAACCCAACATTTTTATATTCTAAAGGCTTCATACTTTCGGTTAGTATTAAATTTATATGTGAAACAAACCGGTGCATTTAAAAAAAAAAAATGTTTGGCCAGGAATTTCTCAGGCAACCTGAGAAATTCCTGGCCAAACATTTTTTAATGTACGTTTTGTGTGTAGCGTTATATTATTTAATGTACTAAATTTATCATAAAATACGTTTCATCTATTAAACAAACCGGTGAAGGTCGTTCTTAATCGTATCCTCTACTACACTGTTGAACATAAGCAATCCCCTAGTGTAGCCACAACGAACGCTCCTATACGTCTCGCATCCACCGAATTCCGCTACTCTCACAAGGCCATCGGTCCACCTTGTGGCAAGATTTCTAACGCTGCGTTTTTCGGTCCGTGGGTGCCACAATAGAACCTTTCGGCCCCAACGACCGTCCGTTCTAAGAGCAATGCGCCCTGTCTACTGCCACGTCAGTTTGGCGATTTTTCAGGCTATGTCGGCGGCCTTGCTACAAATATTATAATTACACTAATATTTACTAGCTGAGTTCTAAACGTTGTTCGGCCATATGTCAAAAGAAAAATTGGGGTTGGGGTAAGAGGGTGAAAATAGCATATTCTTAGACTTACTAAATACAAGTACTCAAAAAAATACAAATCGCTCTAATTGTTTCGGAGGAGGTCGATAACAAACCCTGTAACACGAGACTGTTATATTTTTAGACTAGCACTTTGCGAGCAGATTTGTTCGTTATGAAAGTTTTATAAAAGTTTGAAAATCTCTGGAACCGTATTTTTAGGCTAGTTTCGAAAAACTAATTATGACATTCTTTATCTTCATTCTGATTAGATTTTTTTTTAATAATATCAACTTTTGCTTGACTGCAATTCCACCTGATGGTAAGCAGTGATGCAATCGTTGATGGTGGATCGCACTAGTTTATTAAGAGCTGTTTATTCACTTTAGTCTTGAAGACACCTAAATTATAATTGGACGAGAAGACCCGCAGCAGACCAGTTCATTTTGCGCCAATAAGAACAACTTTTATAACTTACTTGTTATCAAATGTGCAAACTTTAAAATATTTTTTCCCCCCCGAAATCACCCCTTTTCACCCCCTTAAATGCTGAATTTTATAGTGCTCGCTTTCTTCATAAAAGGAAGTAATATGCAAAATTTCACGTTCCTAGTCACACCTACATAGGCTTATAACTTTGTGATTTTTCATAATACAGATTTGAAATTTTGTACACTGCTTCTTTACATAAAATAATAGACAGGTGTTTAAAATTTCGCATATACTAAAAATAACGTTGTATATTGTTAATAAAAATAATTATTATATACTTACGTGGAGGAGGTTTACCACCTGTAAGAAGAAACACGCAATTAGTTTTAAGTACACAGTATCACAAATCCCAATATAGTGTTATATTTGTGTGTGTTGTGTATGGATGTCTTGCGTTGTGTTGTTGTATTATGTTGCGTGTTGTGTATGTTGTGTAGTGTTGTGTTATGTGTTTTTTTTCGTGTGACTTATAAAATATAGGTTTATCTTGTACACTGGATCCAAACTTCGCATGTGATCTCTCACTATCACCCAAAAATTTGCTTGGAGAAAACTTATTGTTTAAGCTCGCCTTTGTACATGAATTGTCAAATTACAGTGTACTATAATAAGAATATTTGGTATGAAGTGAAAAATTAAGAATAGCAGTATTTTTATCTAGTCTATCTATTAGATCAGGGCGCATCTGTCTCCATACATTTTGTATGGCAATTAAACTTGTAGAGCTACATTAGAGCTACGCCTCGCAACGCGACTCTACGTACAAATTAGGCGCGGCCCACGTCACTTGTGCACGCGCCGAGCGTGCGCACGACCGACGCACATCTGGGGCTACGTGTGCGTCGGTCTAATGTAGTTCTCGTTTAAATATTACAAAGCTGAGAGTTTGTTTGAACGCGCTCATCTCAGGAACTGTTGGTTCGAATTGAAAAGTTTTCTTAGTATTTTTTTTTACTTGGGAAAATCATCTAATGACATCCCCCTGCTCTTGGGTGGAGCGGGAGATAGTGTCAGACTTTTACTAACTAAAAACCCACTCTTGTTCCTTCGTTGCCTTTCGTACTGGGGCCGAATCTTCCTTTCAGAAACAAATCCTTGGCCCCAGTAGGCTTAGAGCCTGCTGGGTGCCTACGGTTTGCTGACAAAACGTAGAAATATAAAAAACTCCTTTCTTATATGGCTCGGGCGAATGCCGCCTCGGCGGCAATGACAAACTGTCTTCACTAAAAAATGTTCGTGTATGGTTGTGTAAAGTGTTAGTTAAAATAGGCATAATTAACGTTACCATGGTCGCCACACGGCCAATCGGTACAGACTCGTTGGTAATAGTCATTGCAGTAGCACCAGTTACACCAATCTATTTGGTATTGTTCGTGTTTTATGAGGCATTTGGCCGGTGGAACTGAAAACAGCAAGGTCAAATTCAATAAACTGGCAGAACTGCACAGGCATGATTTATTTTTATTTTCATACAAAAATAAAATATTTAAATTGAAGGTTCAAAATATTACGAAGTCTATCAGAGCAAGCGATAGTGCAATAGCGGAGGGAAGCGGAGATCGTGCGTGGGAGGCATTGGCGGGTAAAGAAAAAAAAAATTTTTCTTTACAAATCGATAGTGTTTCATGTACCGGATCGACCCTCCACGGGATTAAAAGGATCACAATTTAACGGTGTATATGGAGAAACGAGGGTATAAAGTTTATATGGAGAAACTTACTTCCAGGCGGGTGAAGTCGCTGGTAAAAACTAGTCAAGATATAAAATATAATTCTAAAACTTGTAGCGACATCTTTAGTGTAACATGAGAACTACATAAAAATATGAAATTCTGCATCGAGCAATTAGAGTTATTCACACGATTTAATATATATCAAAGTTAGAATTCATCTATCAGGCAGTTGCTTTAACCCTACATAACACTGATCTGGTCGGAAGAATCACCCTTTACAACGGAGATTTGCGGGACTTTACACTCTGTTCCATATCACTCAACAAACTCAAGATTCTAGAGTGAGTTAGTCTACTTTCCCGCGGCTGGTTAAGGCATCCTCCCAAATCCTTCTAGATACACAGATACTATTTTTTTCCAGCTATTTTGAACTAGTTTTTATGATTTCAAAAAGCGACACAGAAGACGTCAACAGTTGGATATAGGCCTCCCCAAAGTGCCGCCACTGCTGCCGGTTCTGTGTGTCTCGCACAGGTCCGGTAGTTCCCACGACCCTCATCAGGTCATCGGTCGACCTTGCAGGAGGCTGTCTAATGCTGCGTCTTCCGGTACGTGGTACACAGAAGACTGATAAACAAATCAATCCACTTGATGGAATATTCAATTCTCATTTTTAATTAGGAACTGGGCTGTGGAGGTCTAATAGGCAGTCGCTTTATGTAAATCACAGGTGCGGCTGAAACCATCCAGATAGACAGGGAGACGATCCCAAGCCTAGTCAAATCAAATCAAATCCAAAACATTTATTTCAAATAGACCATGAGCAGGCACTTTTGAATTGTCAAATATCGGTCAGTCCAAGAAATGTGAAGCTGAATTGCACGTTTCAAAGCGTAGATCTCTATGGAGAAGAACGTGCAAGAAACTCTATGGACACTCTTTTAAATCATATTATGAGTTACGTAAATCGTGGTTACATACTTCTTATCGCTTCTAATATGTGAGCACAATGTAGTTAAGTAATAATAACATATTATTTAAAAAAAGGCTAATTAAAAATTGAAACTAAATTAAGCTACTGGCAGCTAAGAGATGACCAGTCTCAACCGATGGTACCCGTTCACGGGCATGACATGTGCATCAGCCCCACTCAGCTCAACCATTTCGAAGGGAACCAAATGACCCAATAACACGTGCCACCATCAGCGAGACATTTGAGTGAGCATGACAAACTCTCAACTGCCATGCTCGTAATGTCAAACAAGTTGTAACCCAGTATTTCCCAAACTAGGAGAAACACTAGTGCATTTTCTTTCAGTCACAAGAACATTAAACGAATAGTTTTAAAACTTACGATTAAATCGCCGTGGAATTTTATATCTTGGTATGAATTCAGTACTGGTGTGTCTTGGAGGCACGATTTCAACAATTTCAATATTTTCAGTATTTTGACGCAAATTAGGAAGTGAAGATTCTGCAGCATCCACCATATTGTCTTCTGGAAGATTGATCATATTATTATCAGGATTATTATATAAAACAACATTAAATATTTAACGATACACTACTTTATGCAATAAAGACCATATGGTACAATTTAAAAGATAAATTCCAATAAAGTTTACTATGCTTAAAGTTTTCAGCCTTTGAAATGGTAATGACACCACTCCGAAGTGAGGCAAGTGATCGCGAGCGGCTGCAAGCGGCTGCGAGTTATGACAAGCTACGCCAAATGAGGTCTGTACACGTTAGCGCTTGTCTTTACTCAACCAACTAGGCGAGCACACCGAGCGATAGCAACACAAGGCAAATTTAATGTCTAGATGTTGGTATTGGTCTTCACTCGGCAACGCTCGGCCAACGTGTATTGCAGGCACATTGCATGATATATTGCGACAATGTGGACGGCAATTTTTTTAAATTGCGGTTTACATTGCATGTTATGTTACAGCGGTTTATACCCGACTTAACTACGAAGCGATCCGATCTAGTGTATTAAGCGCTTTATCTTACGAGCGCGCGAATTCCCCGCTTTAGCTGCCACTAAGTATACAGGGTTTTTTGTAAAGCACTAACAACCTTGCAAGACTATATTACTAATATCAACTTTTATTCGATGACTTTTTACAAAACATAATTAATTTACCAAAAACCAATCTTCAATATTTCGTTGTTCTATCTAACACATTTCTACTCTGTATTTTACTATACCTACGTCTGTATGACGCGACGCAAGCGCATCAAGCAACCCGCTGTCCGGTCCCTGCTCCCTTTCGGCAATGTACTAGCATTTGCTTCGCATAGAGTTCGTAATATTTGGAACTAAAATGATGTTAGGATTACAGTCCTGCAAGGTTGCCAGTGTTTTACAAATAACCTTGTGTGTAAAATAAGTCACCGCACCGCAAGACTTGCGCGAAAATATCAAGCCAACTGATCGCGACCGCTTCGCTTTGCTCACCACTGCACCACACCTACGTGCGTTTGGTCACGTAGTAAAAATTTATACTCTATTACGCTGGGTAATATAGTATAAAATTGTTTATATCAATCGCACCGCGTCGTTGTGTTGTCGCCTATTCTCATTAAGTAACGTTGATGTTTCAACCCATCAACCCAAAAGACGTCAACTGTTGGACATAGGCCTCCTCCGAGTGTCGCCGTAATGACCGGTCCTCTGCATCTCGTAGCCATCGGATTCCCGCGACCCTCAGCCGTCATCGGTCCACTTTATTGGAGGCCTTCCAACGCAGCTTGCGGTACGTGCTCGCCACTCCAGAACCTTTCATCTCCAACGACCATCTGTTCTGCGAGCAATGTATCCTGCGTACTTGGCGATTCTTCGGGCAACAACCCATACTCAGAAGAAAATAGGGTTATTGCACTACGCAAGTAAAAGTTTATTGATAAAAACTTACGAAATTTTTTCCGGGTATTTGCTTCCGCAGAATTTATATTCATCGTGGAATTTGTATCCATCGTGGAATTTGTATCCATCGTGGAATTTGTATTCATCGTGGAATTTGTATTTATCTTGGTATTTTTTGTTAGTATTGTCTCATCACGTGGTTTGATTGTCGTTATTTTGGCAGTTACCGTAGTTTCCGCAAAGTAGTCGTAACGTGTTTGTTCTTGAAATTTGGTCGCACCATGTACCAAAAACCACCACGGTTCATTGCAATTTTTTCTTTTATTACATATCATTACACTCCCAACATTGCAGTAACAATATTTACATTTACCTCTTTGGTACCTTGCTCCTTCAATGCATTTCTTTTTTTCCCCTGAAATAGGTAGAAATAATAATATAATAATAATAATATTCCACAACTATCACACAACGCCGTCTAGTCCCAAGCTAAGCAGAGCTTGTGTTATGAGTACTAGACAACTGATAAACATACTTATATATTTCTAAATACAAACATCATAGATAAATTACACCCAGACACAGAACAAATGATTATGCTCATCACACAAACATTTGTCCTGGGTGGGAATCGAACCCACGACCTCCGGCATAGCAGTCAGAGCTACTAACCACTAGACCAACAGGCCAGTCAAAAATGGAAAAATAATCACATTAAAATATATACAAGAGTAATTTTAGATATTTACAAAAGTTCATCATCATCATCATCATCATCATTTCAGCCGAGGGACGTCCACACACGACCTTCACCGGTCTGTTTAATGGATGAAACGTATTTTATGATAAACTAGCTGCACCCGCGCGGCTTCGCTCCCGCTCTTCCCTACTTCAGGCTACTATACCCTACTCTACCCTACTATACCCTACTCTACCCTGCTCTACCCTACTCTACCCTACCCTACTCTACTCTACTCTACCCTACCCTACTCTACTCTACTTTACCCTACTCTACCCTACTCTACCCTACTCTACCCTACTCTACCCTACTCTACCCTACTCTACCCTACTCTACCCTACTCTACCCTACTCTACCCTACCCTACTCTACTCTACCCTCCTCAACCTTACTCTACCCTACTCTACCCTACTGTATCCTACTCTACTCTACTCTACCCTCCTCTACCTTACTCTACCCTACACTACCCTACACTACCCTACTCTACCCTACTCTACCCCACACTACCCTAATTTTCATGTTTTTTTTCATAATAACCTTCTCCTCATAATAACGAACACAACAAAAAAAAAATTAGCGAAATCGGTCCAGGCGTTGTTGAGTTATGCGCTTACCAACACATTTTGCGATTCATTTTTATATTATAGATTTAGTGTATTAGTGGGTTGCCTAAGAAATTCCTGGCCAGACTATTATTAATTAAAAATTGAAAATTTACTTTTGTTTTAGAAAAATGCACGACCATTATTCATACCAGATTTTTTTGCAGACAACACTATAACATCGTATTCGTAATGAAACAGCGTTTAATTTGATATAGAATTTGTTGTATATCAAAATAAACACAACTGTTTATACATACCTGTTTATACCTGGCAACCCATGGTTATGCCAGGAAACAAATAGGCAACCCAACATTTTTATGTTCTAAAGGCTTCATACTTTCGGTTAGTATTAAATTTATACGTGAAACACAATGCACCGGGCATTTAAAAAAAAAAAAATGTTTGGCCAGGAATTTCTCAGGCAACCCACCCGCGTTATATTATTTAATGTACTAAATTTATCATAAAATACGTTTCATCTATTAAACAAACCGGTGAAGGTCGTTCTTAATCGTATCCTCTACTACACTGTTGAACATAAGCAATCCCCTAGTGTAGCCACAACGAACGCTCCTATACGTCTCGCATCCACCGAATTCCGCTACTCTCACAAGGCCATCGGTCCACCTTGTGGCAAGATTTCTAACGCTGCGTTTTTCGGTCCGTGGGTGCCACAATAGAACCTTTCGGCCCCAACGACCGTCCGTTCTAAAAGCAATGCGCCCTGTCTACTGCCACGTAAGTTTGGCGATTTTTCAGGCTATGTCGGCGGCCTTGCTACAAAGATTATAATTACACTAATATTTACTAGCTGAGTTCTAAACGTTGTTCTGCCATATGTCAAAAGAAAAATTGGGGTTGGGGTAAGAGGGTGAAAATAGCATATTCTTAGACTTACTAAATACAAGTACTCAAAAAAATACAAATCGCTCTAATTGTTTCGGAGGAGGTCGATAACAAACCCTGTAACACGAGACTGTTATATTTTTAGACTAGCACTTTGCGAGCAGATTTGTTCGTTATGAAAGTTTTATAAAAGTTTGAAAATCTCTGGAACCGTATTTTTAGGCTAGTTTCGAAAAACTAATTATGACATTCTTTATCTTCATTCTGATTAGATTTTTTTTTTAATAATATCAACTTTTGCTTGACTGCAATTCCACCTGATGGTAAGCAGTGATGCAATCGTTGATGGTGGATCGCACTAGTTTATTAAGAGCTGTTTATTCACTTTAGTCTTGAAGACACCTAAATTATAATTGGACGAGAAGACCCGCAGCAGACTAGTTCATTTTGCGCCAATAAGAACAACTTTTATAACTTACTTGTTATCAAATGTGCAAACTTTAAAATATTTTTTCCCCCCCGAAATCCCCCCTTTTCACCCCCTTAAATGCTGAATTTTATAGTGCTCGCTTTCTTCATAAAAGGAAGTAATATGCAAAATTTCACGTTCCTAGTCACACCTACATAGGCTTATAACTTTGTGATTTTTCATAATACAGATTTGAAATTTTGTACACTGCTTCTTTACATAAAATAATAGACAGGTGTTTAAAATTTCGCATATACTAAAAATAACGTTGTATATTGTTAATAAAAATAATTATTATATACTTACGTGGAGGAGGTTTACCACCTGTAAGAAGAAACACGCAATTAGTTTTAAGTACACAGTATCACAAATCCCAATATAGTGTTATATTTGTGTGTGTTGTGTATGGATGTCTTGCGTTGTGTTGTTGTATTATGTTGCGTGTTGTGTATGTTGTGTAGTGTTGTGTTATGTGTTTTTTTTCGTGTGACTTATAAAATATAGGTTTATCTTGTACACTGGATCCAAACTTCGCATGTGATCTCTCACTATCACCCAAAAATTTGCTTGGAGAAAACTTATTGTTTAAGCTCGCCTTTGTACATGAATTGTCAAATTACAGTGTACTATAATAAGAATATTTGGTATGAAGTGAAAAATTAAGAATAGCAGTATTTTTATCTAGTCTATCTATTAGATCTGGGCGCATCTGTCTCCATACATTTTGTATGGCAATTAAACTTGTAGAGCTACATTAGAGCTACGCCTCGCAACGCGACTCTACGTACAAATTAGGCGCGGCCCACGTCACTTGTGCACGCGCCGAGCGTGCGCACGACCGACGCACACCTGGGCTTACGTGTGCGTCGGTCTAATGTAGTTCTCGTTTAAATATTACAAAGCTGAGAGTTTGTTTGAACGCGCTCATCTCAGGAACTGTTGGTTCGAATTGAAAAGTTTTCTTAGTATTTTTTTTTACTTGGGAAAATCATCTAATGACATCCCCCTGCTCTTGGGTGGAGCGGGAGATAGTGTCAGACTTTTACTAACTAAAAACCCACTCTTGTTCCTTCGTTGCCTTTCGTACTGGGGCCGAATTTTCCGTTCAGAAACAAATCCTTGGCCCCAGTAGGCTTAGAACCTGCTGGGTGCCTACGGTTTGCTGACAAAACAAAGAAATATAAAAAACTCCTTTCTTATATGGCTCGGGCGAATGCCGCCTCGGCGGCAATGACAAACTGTCTTCACTAAAAAATGTTCGTGTATGGTTGTGTAAAGTGTTAGTTAAAATAGGCATAATTAACGTTACCATGGTCGCCACACGGCCAGTCGGTACAGACTCGTTGGTAATAGTCATTGCAGTAGCACGTGTTACACCAATCTATTTGGTATCTTTCGTGTTTTATGAGGCATTTGGCCGGTGGAACTGAAAACAGCAAGGTCAAATTCAATAAACTGGCAGAACTGCACAGGCATGATTTATTTTTATTTTCATACAAAAATAAAATATTTAAATTGAAGGTTCAAAATATTACGAAGTCTATCAGAGCAATCGATAGTGCAATAGCGGAGGGAAGCGGAGATCGTGCGTGGGAGGCATTGGCGGGTAAAGAAAAAAAAAAATTTTTCTTTACAAATCGATAGTGTTTCATGTACCGGATCGACCCTCCACGGGATTAAAAGGATCACAATTTAACGGTGTATATGGGGAAACGAGGGTATAAAGTTTATATGGAGAAACTTACTTTCAGGCGGGTGAAGCCGCTGATAAAAACTAGTCAAGATATAAAATATAATTCTAAAAGTTGTAGCGACATCTACACCGCTAAATTTTAATCGTTTTAATCCCGTGGAGGTTCGATACGGTAAATGAAATACTATCGATTTGTAAAGATAAAATTAAAAAATAAAGTACCACTTTTTCAAAACTCGTAATAATTTAAGCATGTACGAAATTAATTTCTTTAAGAAAAAGTTAGCTGAGCGAGTTCAATGACCTGTAGGTACTTTGTACGCTACGCCGACTATTAACTACAGGTCATTGAACTCGCTCAGCTGACGTTTTCTTAAAGATACTAATTTCGTACATGCGTGAATTAATAAGAGTTTTGAAAAAGAGGTACTTTATTTTTTAATTTTATCTTTACAAATCGATAGTCTAGTCTCGCACAGGTCCGGTAGTTCCCACGACCCTCATCAGGTCATCGGTCGACCTTGCAGGAGGCTGTCTAATGCTGCGTCTTCCGGTACGTGGTACACAGAAGACTGATAAACAAATCAATCCACGTTATACAATATTCAATTCTCATTTTTAATTAGGAACTGGGCTGTGGAGGTCTAATAGGCAGTCACTTTATGTAAATCACGGGTGCAGCTGAAACCATCCAGATAGACAGGGAGACGATCCCAAGCCTAGTCAAATCAAATCAAATCCAAAACATTTATTTCAAATAGACCATTAGCAGGCACTTTTGAATTGTCAAATATCGGTCAGTCCAAGAAATGTGAAGCTGAATTGCACGTTTCAAAGCGTAGATCTCTATGGAGAAGAACGTGCAAGAAACTCTATGGACACTCTTTTTAAATCATTTTATGAGTTACATAGATCGTGGTTACATACTTCTTATCGCTTCTAATATGTGAGCAATGTAGTTAAGTAATAATAATACATAATTTAAAAAAAGGCTAATTAAAAATTGAAACTAAATTACGCTACTGGCAGCTAAGAGATGACCAGTCTCAACCGATGGCACCCGTTCACGGGCATGACACGTGCATGACACGTGCATCAGCCCCACTCAGCTCAATCATTTTGAAGGGAACCGAATGACCCAATAAAACGTGCCACCATCAGTAAGATATTTGAGTGAGCATGACAAACTCTCAACTGCCATGCTCGTAATGTCAAACAAGTTGTAACCCAGTATTTCCCAAACTAGGAGAAACACTAGTGCATTTTTTTCAGTCACAAGAACATTAAACGAATATTTTTAAAACTTACGATTAAATCGCCGTGGAATTTTATATCTTGGTCTGAATTCAGTACTGGTGTGTCTTGGAGGCACGATTTCAATAATTTCAATATTTTCAGTATTTTGACGAAAATCAGGAAGTGAAGACTCTGCAGCATCCACCATATTGTCTTCTGGAAGATTGATCATATTATTATCAGGATTATTATATAAAACAACAGTAAATATTTAACGACACACTACCTACTTTAGGCAATGGGGACCATATGGTACAATTTTAAAGATATATTCCAATAAAGTTTACTATGCTTAAAGTTTTCAGCCTTTGAAATGGTAATTACATGAAGGTCATAGTTGATGTGAACTTCAACTGTAATTCCTCTGCGTATTATGTAAATTGCTTTAACAGTAACTTGAGCTCCATAGTCACAAAAGGCTCACCAATCACTTGAGCTCCACAGTCACATAGCCTCTTAGTCACAAAAGTCTTAACAATTACTTGAGCTCCATAGTCACATAGCTCTATAGTCAGAAAAGTCTTAACAATCACTTTGAGCTCCATATAGTCACATAGCCCCATAGTCACAAAAGTCTTACCAATCACTTGATCTCCGTAGTCACAAGGCTCCATTGTTACAAAAGTCTTAACAATCACTTGAGCTCCATAGTCACATAGCCCCATAGTCACAAAAGTCTTAAAAATCACTTAAGGTCCATAGTCGCATAGCCCCATAGTCAGAAAAGTCTTAACAATCACTTGAGCTCCATAGTCACAAAAGTCTTTACAATCACTTGAGCTCCATAGTCACATAGCCCCATAGTCACAGAAGTCTTAACAATCAATTGAGCTCCATAGTCACATAGTCCCATAGTCACAAAAGTCTTAACATTCAATTTAGCCCCATAGTCACAAAAGTCCTTATTGACCTTATGAAATTTTAATATTTTTAGGAACCAATGTGGAATCTCATTATCTTTTACAATGTTTAGAGTTTTTTTTCGATGGGAAAATCATCTAATGACATCCCCCGCTCTTGGGCGGAGCGAGAGATATTGTCAGACTTTTACTGACTAAAAACCCACTCCGTTCCTTCGTGCCTTCATACCGGAGCTGAGCTACCTTTCGAGACTAACACTGGCCCCAGTAGGCTTCGACCCAGCTGTGTCCCTGCTGTTGCTGACAAGTCCTTGAGGCGCGCGGGAACAGTGCGCGCCGTCGACGATTTGGGTTCGGTCCGGACAGTTACCGGACGGTCGGATAGCGAGCTATTGCTTGCCGTCCGCAAGCCCGCGCCTGCGGTTGCCGGAAATCGGGATCGGAATCCCGGCCGCGGCAAGAGAGAGCCGCTGCCTGATGTGGTCGGCCTTCTCCTTTTGCTAGCATTACACTCCTCCTTGCTCCGGACCATGGCCTGTACCAAGGTCCAGCGCCAGAGATCGCCGCCGCCGATCGCCCCCACGAGGGCACGGCGATGCTCTTCCCAAGCGGGGCACACCTCCACTGTGTGCTCTACCGTGTCCTCCGGGCGGTGCGCACAGCGGCGACACCCAGGCGTCACTTCCGCATGAATCCGGTACAGGAACCTCCCGAACTTACCATATCCGGTGAGGACCTGCGTCATGCGGAAGGTGAGGACGCCGTGAGGTCATTCCAGCCACGCCTCAAAGAGGAGACTTACCGCCATAATTGTGGTGTGACCAGCACTGGGGTGCGATAGTCGCTGACGCCATTTCACCATGAGATACCGACAGAGCTCTGTCCACCATGCCATGATCTGTCGCGGCAGCGGACTTTCGCCCTGGTGTTGCATCTCCACGCGTAAATCGTGCATGTGTGCAAGGACTGTTGCCTCCAGTTTCCATGGTGGCAGGCCAGCATGAAGGCTCGCCGCTTCGCGGGAAACCGTGCGATATCCCGCACCATCCGTATTGCCTAGAGCCTCTGGCATGCGTTCAGCATGGCCGCCGGTCGCTTTTGCAGCGACGGCGCCCACACCGACAATGTTTAGGTTATTTTTAATGTACTTATTTGGCAATAAAACCAAAACATTGCGCTGTTTTAAGTTTCAGTGACGGAGCTTGTTCAGGACACGACTGAATTCAAATTTAAAATAAATATAGTGCAGGTTTGATATGATCTTTGTTTTTGAAGGACCCCCGGCAATAAACTCCATGGTTTTTTTTTAAATTTAATATCCTTTTTTACAATATTTCTATATTACAGTATTAACAGGTACATTACTTGTTATTTAAGTACCTCATACACTTCATTCGAAATATGATCAGGCATTTAAACAAACGTTTTTTACTGTCTGTTTATCCAATTTGAAATTCTATTCCGTAGGCATAAGGATGGCGTTAACAGCAAAAAAAAAGTGGTTACAATACGAACTTTTTACTGCACCTGCAATTTATCATGCTACCAACGCAACAAAATGGGTTGAAATGACAGCAAAAAAGAAATGCAAAATGCAATTTCATATTTGGTTAAATGTCTAAAGATATTTCAAATCGAGTATAAGTACTTACGAAAAATTTAAATCACAAAAAAAATATGTGTTAATTAAGATCTTTTTTTTTTAAGTTGGGTTCTACACCATTCTAAAATTCACATTATAGAAATAAGATATAATTATGAATGCTAAATAAAAATCTTATTATTTTAAACACATGAGATATTATTTGTATTACAACAGTGACAACTCTGAAATTAACTTGATTATTAAAATCAGTAATGAACTTATCCAGAACTTGCAGTTTCTCCCTCTTCTTTTATACACCAATCGAAAAAAGGAGTGTTGTATGTTTAACGTGTGTGTCTGTGTCATCTATAACATTGTAGCTTCCAAACAAACGAATTGACTGTTATTTTTTTGTTTTGTGTCTCTTTGCCATCCTCATAGTGTTGATTGGTGCAAGGTTCTCAATCAACTGTAATCTTGACTTCTTAAGCACTTTGAAGATATATTGTGTTAGCTAAAACAAAAAATAAATTTACTTTGAGTATGCCCATGAATGACGGTAGTAAACCATGTAGTGTACCGTGTCCTCTTTTGAATATTTCATAGCTGATAAATCTTCATCGATTTTTGGAAATTTGTCACATTATTTTTGACAATAAAAGCAAAATCAATCTTCTTTGCGTATATTTTTTCACTTGTAAACCTCCAATCTGCAAGTAATCTATAAGAACCACATTAATTAGTTTAATATTTTAGTTACAGAGGAGAGAGGGGCCAAAGAAAACATGGATAGATTATGTGAGGGGTGATATGAAAGAAAAGCTAGTGATAGCGTGACGGGTGACTGGATAAAATCTAAGAAGAAAAGGTGTAGCGGCGACCCCAAGTAATATGGGACAAAGTCAGGAAGAAGATAATTGTCTCAGTTACTTTTCTGTTTCTAGATCAGTTAATAAAATCAACAATATAATCCTCTTAGTTCGTTAAACGGTTAGACGAACGAAGAGGGTTAGACATAGCGCGCACTGGTGACTTTTCTCACGGTGACAATAATTTTTCTACCAATTTTTTGAAACTGTCACGTGTTCAAGTGTGCGCACTACATGTTGGGTTCATAAGCACGGTGACTTTTTTGTCAACAGTAACGGTGACAAAGTCACCAGTGCGCACCATAGTGCCATAAGCCATAGCTTAGACTCTAATCCCTAATGGCTATTTCATAAAAAAAATCATTTAATTGGGTTAGCTGAACTGAGACGGTTTGATGATTTCAATAATTTATAACACAGGAAAGCGATATTTATTACGGTCGCTAATCATATTTTAATGGACATGGAACCAGACACTGACCTGCAAAATACAAGAAACGAAGTAAATTTTAATTTCGCTGGTTACCTGGCGCTTCTCCCTTAAGGTAGATATATACAGTTTTTTTAACTATAAAACATTAATTAAAATACTGTAAATAATTTATGAAAGTTTTTCGTATTTTGTTTTATTATTGACAGCTCTTGACCATTATCTCACGTACAATGATAAAGTCGATGATAGAGCACTCTTGCCTAGAAATATTGTTATTTGATTTGATCTTCCTCCTCTTTAATTTGATCATCCTTTTTATCTTTCACACAATCATTCACCACTTCTTTGATTTTCTTGTACCCATCCTCAAAACATTCATCACGACATAACCTTCAACTCACCGCATCAAGCAACACTCACATTCCACATATTTCTCAATCACTGGCGCCAAACCACCTCAGCACTACACACATGACACCAATTTAATATTAATTCAATACCTCTACTTTGACGTGCCATTGACATCAAGATTCTAATGTAAGAGAGAGACGGAGCAACACAAGACGAATGACACTATCTCTGTTTCACAATGAAATCATGCTGGCGAAAGATTCGACATATTAAAGTCTTAAAATGACCGGTAAAAACACATCCACCGTTGACATTAAGATATTGAGAGAGATCTCACAACAAACACCGAGTTATATATAACACGACAGTTATATCGGATGAATAACCTTATCTCTGTTTAACAATTGAATCATGCTGGTTTAGTATTTTTATTTGAACAAGTGTTACTTTGTTCGAATAAACATACGTAACCAACCGGTAGAAAAATACGTGCCAATGTTATTATAATTCCGTAGTAAGAGAGAGACAGAGTTATACAGAATGCATAATGATGTCTCTGTTTAACAATTGTATCATGCTGGCTTAACACTTCGAACGAATTGACTTATATGTCAGAATGCTTAGTGCGACTTTGTTTCACGTTAACGCGATCGACACGTTCATAACGTTCGGCGCTCCGATTGGCCCGCTCCAAGCTCTTAACCAATCAGAAAGCTAAACGCTTAAAAACAACTCGCATTGCACACGGAACTAACCACGCCAACTAGTGGGTACTTATTGCTATAGATTGTACATACAGTCATAATTATTTCTCAGACCTCTTGTTGCTTCGGTTTCAGATTCCTTGCTGTCAACACATAGTTTTTGCGTACAAACCCATTGATTTGAAAGACATTCACAACGATTACATTTATCGTACTTCACATCCCAACGATTACATTCTTCTTTTGCTGAGGTATCTAGGAATACAGATTATTCTTTGATTAGTTTGATTCTGCGATATTGTAAATGTCATTTGTACATGGAAAGATCAACCAGACCACTGACAGACTTTTACTTACCAAAAACCCAAATGTATTACTACAGTTCCATTTTGCGTTTTAAGTCCGTTTAGTAACTTTATTGAAATTTGCGTTTTAAGTAACTTTATTGAAATATCCCGCAAACCTAGCAGCACCCCTAGCCAAGTCACAACCGATTCGTGTCAAATTCCGTTCGCCAATCGGTAACGCCTCGGTGTCAGCAATTGTAGAAAACAATAAGTTGATAGGCATGTTGACGCGCCTGAGTCGGTCGTTCGTTCTACAATGTAACGTTTGTATAACAAAAGATGTAGCTTTCAACATATTCATTCTATCATTTTGAACGATCGATGTGAACTTGGCTACAATTTTTTTATTCGTTGGTTCTGACCACGTGACTTAACATTGAGATGATGTCATTCCCATACATTTGATTAGTTTTCAACTAGCGTTAACGATTGCAGATTATCAACTTGGCTAGGGGTACAGGTTCGATTCACCCCTGCATACCTAGTGTATTATAATATGATAATATTAGGTTAGGTTAGGTATGTAGGTACATAATTATGTAATTCTATAAACATTTTTTTAGGCTCTTTGCGTTCCAGAGCTATGGTAACGCTTTTCATCTAACTAACCCTGTATGTGGATTTAATAGTAAACACAATTGACTCACTTGTAAATCTTTCCGTACAAAGGTTATTCGTGCACACATATAGACCGTCTTTACAAGTGCAATAGTTGCAGGGGTCTACTTGCCGCACACTTCCTTTTGTGCATTTCGTAGCTGATAGATTTTCTGAATAAGAAAAAATAATATAAATATCTAAGGATGTTCCCTCTCCTAGAAAAGAGGCCTGAGTCCCAGCAATGGGAACATTAAAAGGCTGATTGAAGCTTATGCTAAGGATGTTCAACTTTTACGTTTAATCAAGCCTTCTGAAGGCATTAAGTATCTGGTAGATTAAAAAATAAGAAGCTTTATTAAAGATTCTGAAGGTATTATTTAAGAAGAAAAATTCGTCTAAGGAATAATGATAAGCATAATAATTGTATATAATACCATACGGTGTTTAACAACTGTCTTAGGATTGAGTAACGGATTGTTGCATATAGTGCAAAGCTGGTAAAGAAAGTTAAGTATGTAGAAATGGGGACCGCATTCTGTGTATAGCTTTGAATTCAGAATAGCATGTTGATGTTCTTTTTCATTAGACTGCGACTGTTAGTATCGACAATCCTAAAAAACAATTGGATATTGTCTCTAAAACCAACATTAAAACGATTTTAACTACATTTGTTTAGTTCATTTACTTGATATTTAATAGAGGTGGGGTGTAAAAAAAGGACCAATAAACCTCCTGGCAACATCACAATTTGCATGCGTTTCTGAGTTCAAAACTATGCACAGAATCCGGAACTCCTTACAGCGTCCAGTCTAATAGACCCATTCCCCTCTAATAGACATACTTTTATCAATGAAACTACCCCTGACAAAGCAATGGAACGTACCTAGGCAATGTTTTCTTGTACACATATCAGCTCCGTTTATACATAAGCAGTAGTTGCAAGAATCTAGTTTGTGGTATCTACCCTCGACACATTCCCTTCCACCATTTCTTAAGAGGCGATAAAACCCTGTAAACAAAAATTTTGTAAGAGAAGGATTCGCATAACGAGAGAAATGTTAGGCTACCTGTATTTATCTACCAGGTTTGTCGTGCAACGGATAGGTTGACTGAAGGAAAGCTGTTTTAGTCAGTAACAATCTGACACTCCCTCTCACATCCTAAGACTGTCTGGTAGATATAGCTGTTAGGGCGTTTACACATTATGCCGCAGCGGTAGTGATACCGCCGCCGCAGCGGCGCCGCTGCACTGGTATTGTACTGGTACCGCATAAGAGGAGCTTGTGTCGCTGGTTCTGCGATCTCTTGCGCCACCGCGGCGGCGAAAAATGGCTGCCGCTGCGGCATAATGTGTAAACCGCCTTAGGCTGACCCAACATTAGGCGTGCGCGATCCTCGAGCGTGTGAGTAGCGCGGGCGCCGCGCGCGCGCTGCGTGAGCGTCGCGTTTTGCTGCCCTGCGGCGTGTGTGGAGAGTGCACGCGGCGCGGAAGCGGCGCTTGAGTCGCGTTCTTACCCCTTCGCCTGCTATCCCCGCCACCTGCTACTGTTTCGGTCGGTGAAGGGGGTTAAACGCCAAGGCGAGAATGGGCACCGCGCCCTCGCTACACACACATCACACGGCGGCCAAACCAGCGACTTTGCCCGCTTGCTTCTGCCAGCGGCAGAAGCTAGTTTTACTATACAATTATACGTACGTAACTTTTCCTCTGTACTACAATGTTTTAGTTCGCAGAGTTCTCGTCCGAATTGGCAGTAGCATTTATTACAGGCATCTATTTGACGCACAGCACCTTCTGTACATTCTGTCGAGTGCTCCTGTTCTGTAATATATAAGTAATTATACAGAACATAGCTGATGAAGCTGGGTTTCTTAGCGTGCTCTTAAAGCCATTCATTCATCACAGGATTTCAGTGTTTATTTTTATGATCATAATTATGCTAATATGAATTATATAAATACTAAGCAGTTCATATAATATAAATTAGGTAGTCTAGCTATATATATAACGATACAAATAAGAAAAACAATACTTTTTTATTTATAAGGTTTATTAGCGTATCGCCTGTCACGTAGTTATGACGTGGGCATGCTGGACACATCAAAACGTGATACACATCAGTTCGACGTATACATAACTGTAGGCGTTCAAAAATAAAGGTGAATGCTTTAAATAGACTGCTAAATTCAAATTTTCTAAAGTTTTTTGTAATATCCAGCTCGGTATCGCATACCCACTTTGGTAATAAAAGTTATATTAGCGGTAACGGCATGAAATAATAGACATTTATTTACAACTTAATAACTATAATTACAGTAAATTAAAAAAAATAAAAATAAAATATAACCCTACGCTAATTACAACTAACTAAAATCAAATTATAGGTAATATGGCGTCAAAAAATTGTTCCACACCGCTGTCGACTGGTAATGTGCCCAAAAGACTGACGGCATTGCCACGCTGTATGGCAATGCTTATGCTTTGTCCGAGTTAAAAGCCAGCCCTTGGGTTACGTCATGAATGTATTTACACAATTATTCTCGTTAAAAAACTAATAATTTAACTCTTTAAATTAGATAAGAACTTAAACGTCAAGTTTTTACTGAAATGGCATATTTTACCTCTTCTCTTAAGTCACTATATTATTTCATGAAAAAGAAGTTCGCTACCCTGGAGTTACCACTAGAAGCGTTATTTTATTGAAAACTAGCTTTTGCTAGCGACTTTGTCCGTAAATAAAACTCACTCAAAAATTCAAAATAAAATAAAAGTCACTCAGAAATAAAGCAGCTTATTATTTTTTTTTAATCGAAACTGTACCTTAAGAGATTACATTCTACAAACCAAAACAAAAAAGCAAACTTTACCTCTTTATAATATTAGAGTAGATATGTTAAATAACATACCAGGTTTATTTTTCCAGTCACAAAATATCGGTTCCGAGCAGCGCCAACGATTATGCTTGCATTTACAGAATGTGCAATCAATTTCTAATATCTTCCCGTTTCTACATGGTCTACTGTTTAAACGCTTCGCTGAAATAAGGCATAACAACGTATTATTATCACGCCATTGTTCCGATGAGAAGTACAAATGTAAGTACAATCAAAAAAACATAAAAAACTAACTTTACATCTTTATTATATTAGTGTAGATTATAATAATAATAATAATATCCATCGCCGTATCTCTACGTCCCCATCGCCGTATCTCTACGTCCCATCGCCGTATCTCTACGTCCCCATCGCCGTATCTCTACGTCCCATCGCCGTATCTCTACGTCCCCATCGCCGTATCTCTACGTCCCATCGCCGTATCTCTACGTCCCCATCGCCGTATCTCTACGTCCCATCGCCGTATCTCTACGTCCCCATCGCCGTATCTCTACGTTGACGTCGTGGTGGGGCTTGCGCGCTCCAATGAACCCTAAGTCTGTGTCGGTAGCGCTTGCTTAGCCGTAACATGCCTAGGGTGAGGGGCCAGACCAAGAGAGATACAATCCGCAGGGCAGTTTTGTGGCGAACTGTTGGGTATTAGCGATCCCACGGACCCGATCTCCGAGTCCTGAGATAAATAAATGTATAATAATAATATTTTTTTTTAATGTTATTTTTTGAAAAAATATTTAAAAATGTGATAAATATGGATATTATAATAAATAAATGGAATAATAATATAACCTTTATTTCGAGCAAAAGTACGTACGTAAGTTTTCCTCTGAGCTACAATCTTTTTGTTCGCAGAGTTCTTGTCCTAAGCGACAGTAGCAAGTGTTACAGTCATCTTTTTGGCGTGTAGTACCTTCTACACATTTTGACGAGCTCTCCTTTCCTGTAATATATATTTTTTTTCAAGATATACCGGGAAATTGCAAAATTTTGGAGGTACATCATAAGAAAAATCATATTTGACATTTAAGGAGTGGCTGTAGAGGCGTCCGGTGTCCTTACCTAATGCCTGATGCATTAAGTATGTCATATCCAATGAGGACCTGCAGGTCCATTAGTTCGGGAGGTTTGTGTTTTGGATACAGGCGAAAAAAAGGCTCATGTGCCAGCACTGTGCGGACCTAGATCGTATACTCCACCGTGTGGTGGAGCACACGGTAGAGATTTGCTTCGCTTGGACCAAGCACCGATGAATGAGAAGCGGATGTCTTTTCTGCTAAACAGTAATGCTAGCAAAGGAGATGACCGCAATAGTAAGGGAACGGATAATCCCACGCCTTGGCCGCTGCCACAGGAGACGCCCAATGGTGTTGGGAGTCACGAGGCGCTCACCGGTCACCACAGGCGTGGACTTGCGGAAGACGAGCGCAATAGGCAGCTTTAAGGTTTTGCTGACATATCTTTGAGACATTACAACCTGCCGAAGACTCGGGTTTGATCTGGACGACTACCTGACGGCCAGATGACGAACTACCCATTGCTCGTCGTCCGTAAGACCACGACTATGGTGGTTGTTAGTTGGGGGTTAGGGTTCCGGCGGCTGGGGCGTGAGAATATACGTCGCCTCATTTTTTTTTTTTTTATGGTGGGAAAAATCATGCATTGACATCCCCCGCCCTTGGGCGGAGCGGGAGATAGTGTCAGACTCTTACTGACTAAAAGACCCACCCCGTTCCTTCTAGCCTTCATACCGGGGCTCGAGCGCCCTTTCGGATAACCCTGGCCCCAGTACGCTTCGACCCGGCTGGGTCCCTGCTGTTGCTGACAACTCCTTGAGGAGCGCGGGAACAGTGCGCGCCGTCGACGACTGCGTGCGACTCTCTTTCGCTAACATTACTGCTTCGCTGAAGGATGCGACCGCCGCTCACCCCCCCTCGCTGCGGACCAACGCCCGACATAGAAAATAAGTTAAATAACGTACCTGGTTTATTTTCCGAGTCACAAAATATCGGTTGCGAGCAGCGCCAATGATCATGCTTGCATTGACAGATTTTGCAATCAACTTCGAGAATCTGTCCATGTGTACAAGGACGACCATTCTTATAAGACAAATCTAAAAAAGGCATACAAATGTAAAGTTATTGTTTATAACTTTTGTTCTAGGCCTTTTTACAAAACATAACACATTTACTAAAAATAAACCTTCAAGATTTCGTTGTTCTATCTAACACATTTCAACTCTGTATTAAGTCTGTATGACTCGATGCAAGCGCACCAAGCACCCCGCCGCCATATCCTGATGCCCTCTATCGCTTGCTTTGCATAGACTTCGTAATATTTAGAACGTTCAATTTGAATATTTTTATTTTTGTATAAAAATCTGATGAACTAAAATTTGATAATTTTTTAAAAGTTATAGAACAAAAGTTGTTTATTTATGATGTTATTAACATAGTCCTGAGTGGTTGCCAGTGTTTTACAAATAACCCTGTATACAACAATATGAACTAGAAATAAGGTTGTATATTTATTATTTTGTTCTTGATAAGGATAATTAACAGCCTTATTGGTCTCTTGGTCGCAAGCGCGAGTGTTGAGTGTGTGGTCATGGTTTCGGTTGGGGTCGGGTAAAAAGTGCTATTGGGTTTTCCCATTAGGAATTACTCTGTAGCAGCCCAGAGTTTGAAAGTTAGTACATACTTGTACATTTTCATACCCTAACATAATCAGGAAAATTCTGTAAATGTTATGAACTGTTTGCATTTTAATAGACTTACAACGATCTTGTTGATGCAAAGGTGGACGATTTTTCTTGACGTTGGTAGCAGAATGAGGTGACTTTTTCATGTTGTCAGACTTAGGTGACTTAATGGTATTTCTACAAATATTGGTCGTACAGAATTCTTCTCCGTTGCGACAGAGACACCGGTTGCAGCCTTTCGTTCGACGAACTCCTTCCCGACAGGTGTACTTACTTCTCAATAATGCTCGCGCTGAAAATATGTTTTAAAATATAAAGCCGCGTACAGACATCGCGAGGCGTGCGTCGCGAATGGTTCGTCTCGCATGTCTGACGCCAGACTGCTCGGTAGTTGACGCCTCGCTGGCCGGTCGGCGCGGTGTCCGCGTGCTCACTGCTAGCAGTCGCCGCGGCGCGCGGCGTCGCCGCTCGTTCGGTCAGTATCTACACAAAAGCGAGAGCGGTCGCCGCGTGGACTGCTGGAGGCCTGCTAGCTGTCGCCGCGTGGACTGCGAGCAGTCGTCTTAGTTTAGGGCGGTGTTGGAGCAGAGTCGTTTAAGTGTGCTTTGAACTTTTAGGGTCGCCGTACATGGGCTACCGGCTACAACTACAAAACGCCGCCGCGCCGCCACCGGCATATTCCTAGTGTAATAACTGTATTTTTCTCATCAGAATTAACAATAATTCACTTACTGAGAAACTAAAAAATACAATGCTATGTGCTGCTATGTGTGTTATGAACGTACAGGAACAAGTTAAAAGTAATTCTATATAAAAATATTTCCTGTAGGTTTCATACATTTTGTATGGATTCGCCGCACACGGTTGATGCCAGTGGCCGCAATAAGCTACAAATCGCCGCTGCTCGTTTCTTGTGGCCCGCACTGGCCACTAAACACCGATACAAAACGCCGTAAACCTTCTTGGTCAGAGTCCTTTATGATACTTTGCGTATGGTTTAAAAAAAAGTAGTAGCCACCGGCCACAATTGTCTGTCACGCGCTTTAGTTTCTTTTGTGGCCGCTTCTAACTTCTCGTAGCTACGTTTGTGGCTGTGGCATATGCCACATGTGCGGGGATTTTTAGTGAATGGAATTAAACGTCAAAGTAATGAAATCTTCCGAAATAGGACATTCTACTTCATTAAACTTATTGAAATAATTGACATAAAAATCCAACTTAATATTCTTACTGTTCCTGTTATATTAGAAAGGTCTTAGAAACCCTTTTGCAAATTATATTTTATACTAGCTGTGCCCGCGACTGTGTTCGCGTGGACTACAGCATTTTGAATTATTTTTTTCTAAAATAAAAAATAAAAAAAATTCTAATAATTTTTTGGAGTATGTACCGTACCTATATATATTCCATATGCATGTAGTAAAAAGCGGTTATTTCAATATTGCAAACAAATTCTCCAATTTTATTTATATGTATAGATATATAGATAAATATAGAACCTGCCATTGAAAGCAAGATGCAAAAATCTAAAGATTGGAATTTAACGGGCCGCCCTGTAGCATTTTCCATAATAAACTTGTTTTAGCGGCTATTTGCCTTTGACAGTTGTTATAGTCATAAACAAAAAATGACACCAGCCATGCCAAAAAGTACGCATCTGACCTCCAAAGCCCAGTTATTGGCTACTTCTAGGATGTGGACTTCAGAGGCGTCGTTGTAGAGCAAGAATTCGATAAGTGTAATTTTTGGCAAAAATGAGAATTATGCCAAAACTTTGTTAGATAACTTAAAGATGTTTTGACAGTCGTTCCAGGTAAAATACTGATATCCAGCAGTATAAGGTTTGACTGGACACCAAACTCAACACGGTTGGGAATAGATAGAGTGATGAAATTAGGTACTCGTGTGTATAATATTGAAAGACTTACTATGTTTTAGTCTGCAATCTTTCGTCGAGCATATTTCGTGTCCATTTCGGCAGTAACAGTAATTACAAGAATCAATTTTACGTTTTTTTCCTTCTTTACATTTTTCTTGATCTTTAGGTTCTGAAAAACGTTAAAAAGAAGAACACACCATACCATATTAGCAACAGAATTTGGAATTTTATTGTAGTAAAAAAATAACAATGTACAATTAATCAATCGGAAATCTTTCAAAGGGTCATCGCAAGGGTACTTGTTCAGTACTTTAATTTTATGATAAAATACAATCAGGTGTCATCATTATTACAGTCAAAAGACGTGTATTGTTGGACATAGGCTTCCCCCATATGTCGTCACAACGACCGCTCCTGTGTGTCTCGCATCCATCAGATTTCCGCAACTGTGAGGGTTACTAAGACGTTCAAATTAAGATTGTTTTTATCTTGTTTCAGTGTGGGTAAGAGATGGCGCTAGACAACCTGTATAGCTCTGTCTCTTACCCACACCGAAACAAGATTAAAACAATCTTACTTTAAACGTCATGGTGTAGGTCCAGGTCATCGTCCACCTCGTGGGAGGCTTTCCAACGCTACGTAAGATCCGTGGTTGCCACACCAGAACTCTTCGGCTTCATCAACGATCCGTTCTGTAAACAATGGGACCAATCCACTGCCTCGTTAGTTTAGCAATTCTTCGGTTTTCTGTCTTTTGTCTACTATTTAACTATATTTTTTTATGTGGCTAACCGCGACTTGAAGGTAAAGTGACTGATGTGTATGTATGAACTTTTAAATCCGAACGAGTATCGAGTTTATACGATTTTCTTTTACGACTCTGGTCTAGGGGGCACAAGGTGGGAATAACCACAAAATATATAGGTACAGAAGTCAATCTACATACAAAACGCGCTCGAGCAACGCACACATAGACACCGCTCACGGACACGATATCTCGAAGCGCCTCGGCCCACTCGTCGAACAGTTCCGGCTCAAACGCTCATTAGTGTGCGTCCACCGAGCGTAGGTATAAAAAAACCGGCCAAGAGCCTGTCGGGACACGCTCAGTGTAGGGTTCCGTAGTTTCCCGTCCGTCAAAATAAGTGTTCCCATTTATGAGTTTAAAAAAAGGCAAGTAGTAGAAATTTCAGCGATTGTGTACTCGTAAAATTACGAATATATTAAAGAAGCAACGATTTTTTACCACGGTAGGTCATGAAAGTACGGAAAATCTTAACATTGACTTTTAAAAAGATGACGTCATTACGCAACGCCATCAATCGAACCATTTATGAACTGGTTTTTAACTTAACATTTTGATAGACGGCGTTAAAAAAATGAATTTTAGTTTTGTTCTAAATTACCTTAGCATGTTCCTGATAGAAGTTTTATGTAGTTATAAGATAATAACGCCAATGCCAAGGAGAGACCAACCGAACAATTCGATAATACCCGATACCATCAACTCAGGAAAAATCCTAACAGCGCGAACGCGAAATAGCCCAAAGTACAGCCCCATCTCTAGGGGAATTGGGTTACTACTTAATACATAGTTACCAGAAGAAGTTTTCGGTGGTAATTTTGGATTGCGAGAACCGATTTTAATAATTATTTTTTTGTTTGAAAGAAGATAGAAAGAAAGTCCTTATAAAGTTCTACTTTTCAGATTTATATCATATTTTCTAAACTTATCGTTCAAAAGTTAGGAGGGGGGGACACATTGTTTTTTACTTTTGGAGCGATTATTTCCGAAATGATTGACATTATCAAAAAATAATTTTACTAAATCCCTATTCATTTTTAAATACCTATCCAACAATATATCACACGTTAGGGTTGAAATTAAAAAAAAAATCACTTCTCACTTTACATATAGGGGGGCTACCCTAATAAAACATTTTTTTCCAATTTTTATTTTACCACTTTGTCGGCGTGATTGATATACTTATTGGTACCAAATTTCAGCTTTATAATGCTAACGGTCACAGAGATTAAGCGAGGACGGACAGACAGACATGGCGAAACTATAAGGGTTCCTAGTTGACTACGGAACCCTAAAAAGTGAAGTACAAACGTGAGTGATCTTCTGTACCTCTATCTATTTTGTGGAATAAATCACTATCTCTTTTCTACGCGCATAAGCTAATGGAGGTCACGTCACTTTATAGTTCTTCCATCCTTTTTCAGTTACTCGACAGTTTCCTCTTCTACCTCATTGCCAAGGTATCTAATTTACATTATTTTGAACGGATTTGAAAGTTTTCAACCCAAAAACTTTTATCTTATGAATTAGGATAAAGTTATTTTTTTATACAAATAATAAAAAAACTGGGCAAGTGCAAGTCGTACCCGCGCCCTGAGGGTTCCATACAAACTTATCTATGTAAATAGTTCAATTCCTAAATGGAGTCTCTGAAGATTTTTCCGAATCACAAAAAAAAAGAAAATTATGACGTAACAACTAATTTATAGTTTTCAAATTTATTCCTACACTTGTGCTATAAGACCTTGCTTTATGCCAATTTCAGGATTTTGGATCAACGGGAAATTCATAGGAATCCCTATGAATTTTAATTTCCTCGATAGTGTCGAAATGTAGGTACGTTTTTTGCCACACAAACCGAAGTATCTTTTTTTATGACCCTGAACCTGAGTATACCTATGGTTTTTATTTCAACTCGAAACCTCTTTGCGTTCCCAAGATAAATGGTCTCGACAGATAGACAGACCGACAGCCGGACAACAAAGTGATCATATAAGCGTTCCATTTTTTCCCTTTGAGGTACGGAACCCTAAAAACGTGTCAAATGCTGAGTTGTGTCAGTTGAATTCAGTCACTTGAATAAAGTTATAGTGAACTGTAAAGCTTTACCGCGGAACATTTCTAAAAATACTTTTTTTTTTTTTTTTTTTTTTTATTAATGATAGGCTTGCGTTTGACCACTATCTCACCTGATGGTAAGCGATACCACCCTACACTGCAGTGTTTTTAAACTGACAAGTGACATTGCGGATCTAGACCGGTTTTTAACAAATAACAAAATATCACCGTTGTAGACGTGTGAATGGGCGTATTCTTTATTCCACGCGGCTATAAAACATTCTGGTTGTGTTGCCAAGAGTTAAACATCTGCACTACGGTAGTTTTCATGCAGATAATAAATTGCATACGGTATGATATTTATTATTTACGTAGTCAAATATTTTGACAGGAACGGAAAAATAAGACAAATTTTGTGACAGTGGCGGTCATATTTGCAAACACAATCGATGCGTTTATGGCATTACAGAATTTTTGATGTGATCATCTATTGGCGTGTTTTGGCATTGGAACCAACTCGTATGTCGTGACAGGCAACGGTGTGATACTCTCTAAGGTCATCGTGCCCCCTATTCGTCACCGCTCTCGACTCACTTGGGTTTGTGTATTTTAATTATCCATTGTGTAAGTTCTCACTTTGTTAGAGTAAGTAGAATCGACGTAGCAACACCGATTTTTTTAAGTAAAACATCTATTGGAACGCTTTGCCAGTGAAACTAACTTGTGGTCAATGGTATGACACTCTAGTGTCATACCATTGGCTGTCACGGCATACAAGTTGGTTGCTGCATACAAGTTTAGTTGGCAGACATGATGGCCATAGAATGCATTACAATGCCATCATGCCCATACTACGTCATCATTCTTGACTCTCTTGTGTGTACGTGATACTCTTTGTTATTCCTTATTTTTTATTTATTTTACTATCTCTAACTCTCTATCTCTTTTTTTTTATCTCTTTTTATAGGTAGTATTTTAACATAAATAGTAGTTTTAGTATTTATAATATCGCTCTAGTTTCTAATGGATGTTAGAAATCTTTGAATTTCTTGGCTTTACTTTACTATAATGTGATGTACTTACATCTAAATCTTTCTCATGAATTACAGTGTCTATTAATGAAAACTGTGGAAATTCGTTTTGATCGAGTATATAAGGAACAGACAGACAGACGAAGAGAAGCGACAGACAAAAGAATATTCTTCCACCATGTTTCACATCTGCCGGAAATCCTGAGACGGACATCGTAACCAAAAAATAGATAGGTACAGAAGACAATTCTCATGTATGTACCAGGGTTGTTGCGAATATCAGCATCAGCATCAGCATCAGCGGAACATCAGCATTATTTTCCGCATCAGCATCAGCATCAGCATCCGCATTGATTGTTGCTGATGTTAGATGCTGATGTCCAAAGTTCGTGTCGCAACATGACCGACGGAAGGCGGAGTTAATGGCACGTGCCGTTGTCGCTTCCGAGTTTTGTCCAATCAAAATACGTACATTTCAAAACAAATCGTCAATATTATTCTCTGTGATTTAGTCAATATTGCAAGCAAATGCAGAGCGCATTGTTTTGGTGCGTGTTTATTATTTTTAAAATGCCTCCCATATTAAAAAGCGGAATTTGGCAGTACTTTAAATTAGTGAATCAAGATACCGCAAACTGTATAATATACAAAAAGAATTATTCACGCAAAGGATGTACAAATACGTCACTAAAAATCATTTGAGATCAATACATGCCGAAGAGTACGACAAGTTTTTAACCAGCAGCGAATCTGAAATAAATTCGTACTTAATTATTTATTATTTTAACCTTCATAGAAACAAAAAAAGTTTTAGTAAATTTACTTACCATAATGTAGTTTTTTAGGGTTCGATACACTTATTTTATTATAATATTTACCTAAAAACTATGAAATTCAGTATTAAAAAAAATAACTTAAAATCAGCATCAGCATCAGCATCAGCTGATGTTAATTACAAAAAATCAGCATCAGCATCAGCATCCGCTGATGTGACAAAATCCTGCATCAGCAACAACCCTGGTATGTACTTCACTTTTTATACCTGCGCTCGGTGGACGCACGCTAATGAGCGTTTGAACCGGAACTATTGAACAAGCGGGCCGAGGCGCTCCGAGATATCATGTCCGTGAGCGGTGTCTATGTGTGCGTTGCTCGAGCGCGCTTTGTATGTAGATTTACTTCTGTACCTACATATTTTGGGTCGTAACCGTGTTACACGACCGCAGCTGTCAAAGAAAGTTGATGTTTATTAAAGTAATGAACCGACTTACTTTCCTGCGCTTGAGCACATATCATTCCTGTACACATGTAAAGTTGGCCGGCGACACACGTGCAGAGGTTGCAACCCACTTTAGTGTACCTTCCCATCGTACAATACTTTCCTGTAGAAGAAAAAACAAAATCTAGAAAAGAAGCCATTTTTGGACACCTTAGATTGGACCCATCTAATCGCCGAGTTAGTCTTTTGTCAATGGATTTTCATCTAGGTAGTTTAAAAGAAACGTTTTTCATTTTTTTTTATTTTACGTCGAGAATCATCTATTGACTGCTCGCGCTCTAAGATGGAGCAAGAAAGCGTGTCAGACTTTTACTGACTAAAACCACACCTATGTTTCTTCAGTTGCCCCACGGATTGCCCTTCAGAAGCCAATCCATGGCCTTATGGTTTGCTGACATTTCTTTGAGGTGCGCGTTGAACACCTCGAGCCGTCGACGACTCGAGCTCGGTCCGAACGACCGACGACGGATTTACTAAAGCCACGCGGCCGGAGCCGCTGGCACAAGCTAGTTAGTCATTAAAATACAAAAAAGAGAAGTCAATTAAATTGATAGATACATACCTCCCTCTTGTAATGGAAGTGATAGTCCTCGATTTGGTTCTGAAAGATTTATTCCATAAATTTTAAATGATAAACAAGAAAGATACATTACAGATACATACACACAAAAGTAAGAAAGATTTAGCAAATTATAGATCCATAAAAATATTTCCAGTCATAAATAAAGTTTATTTGACATAAATTAAAAGAAACGTTACAAGAATAGCTTATAGCTTAGCGAGGCATGCAAACATAGAAGTAAATTAAAAACATTTAGAAATATATCCAGAACCAAATTTTAATCTTTAAAATTAGTTATGGCACTGTTCTAATAAAACTATCGGAACATAATTTTAATAATAAACAAAGCTCCTACTGTATTTATCAAGAGTATAACTGCATGTCTATTTTCTAATCACAAATTTGCTTTTAAAGTAAGAAATCACACCTGCAACCAACTAAGTCTCAAGACAGAAACAAATTAAAAACAGCACATTAAAGTAGAATGAACCACAAATATTAGGTACATAGTCAATTTCAATAAAAGTAATATTAAGTAGGAACGACCAGCAGCAAGATTCATAGACGGTATCGTTTCCATCACGGATAGAACCAGGACAAGGCAGAAGCACTAGGATTAACGCAGAGACAGGCTCAGCAGTAGGTGAAGTCAGGCTGTAGATGAAGACGATGAGTAACTCACAAAGAATAATAAAACACATAGTCCAAATAACATAGGACACAACACCACGCACAATGTCCATCAAGAACTAAGTGCGGAAACCAAATTGAACCTTTCGACTGTCGATTAATCAAACCACACTCAATAGACAGATTGAAACAAACAAATAATCAACATCAAAGAATACGTGAAATAATTAAAAGTAAATTCAAAAATTTTAAAGTGTTACCTGTTTTACTTCGCAATGTATATTTCTTCCTAACATATATAAATCACTTTAAAAGCAAAAACCACTTTTACGGTTAGGACAGGCGCTCCGTCATCTTTTATAATTTCAGTAAACAAAAATTTTAAATATTGTAGTGAAACAATATCAGAAACAATTTAAGCAAATTTAAGGAACTGTGATTATCTTAACAGTTAACTATTAAAGTTGTGTAAAATCACAGGCCGTGGCACTCTAAGTCAAATCCTGGAGTGTCCTAACTACACTTTCATAAAAAAACATTTTTGAACAAAAGTTATGCCTAGATTGAGCAAACTTAAAGAATAGTGATCATCTTAACAGTTAACTATTAAAGTTGTGTAACTAGTTAATTGATATCAATATTAACGCTTCGTGAAATCACAAGTCATGATACTTTAAGTCATTAGGATATGACTTGAATAAACTTACATACAAAACGTTTTTAACACAAGTTAAACTTTTTTGTAATTGTTTGGACTAAGTCCGTAAGAAGACAAAATGTCTACTAACATGACGCGCAACGCTCAATTTCATTTATGTGACGCCGCAGCATTGCCCAGTGTCCCGCAACTTGCCCATTAAAATTTTACAATGCATTCTCGTGAAGCGGGACGTGTTGTGGGACAATTCGATAGCGTTGCGCGTCATGTTGGAGGACATTTTGTCCCTTAATATATCTGAGGCTTTAAATTACAACTTAGAACTGTTTTTGAGGTTTTAAATATTCTCATAAAATAAAATCAAATAATATAGCTAAAAAAATAATTAAAAAGAAGTTGGTCTCACCAAAGTCTTTCGAACTGCCAGTGTGCTTAAATACCTTCAGATCGCGTAGTCCTAAACAAAGATTGGAAAAGAATTAGTGGTTAACATAAAATTTAATCAATGTCCTTAGTTTTAAAGAAAGGAATCTCCCAGGTATAGTTCATTTCAATAAATAACATCATTAAGACAGGTTGAAGTTTTTGCATCGTTTAGCAGCTTTTTAAACCCCTAAATTCAGTCGAAAGATCTTTCTATTTCTGAGCTACTTGTGAGTTCTTTAACTACTAATTTATTTAAGGTACTTACTAGATTTCACTTTGGCCATCGTCAATTCCTCATCCCCTTCTGTAAAACAGGTAATTTAAATCAAATCATATCAAATCAAATCATTTATTTCAAATAGACCATTTGCCAGCGCACTTTTGAATAGTCAAATGTCGGTCAGTCCAAGAAAAGTGAAGCTTTGGAACGTGCAATTTACATTCCAAAGCGAAAATAAAATAAAATATTTTTTTTTTTTGTGCTTTTTAGTTTTTTTTTTATTGTTGATAGGTTCGCGCTTGACCGCTATCTCACCTGATGGAAAGCGACGATGCGGTCGACGATGGAACGCGCTTACCTAAAAGAAACCTATTCACTCTCGACTTAAAGATTCCCGGGTTGTAGTTATCATTATCTTCCTGCCCTTGTCCCATTTTATTTGGGGTCAGCGCATGACGTTTTTGTTTCCATTCTGTTAGGTGTCACGCTATGACTTTTTCTATTATATTTTTCTTTGGCCTCCCTCCTTTTCCATCCGTCCACGTGTATACTCACTCATGACTGTTTTAGTACATACTAGCACAAAATAGCTAGGTGCAGAAGTCAATCTACATACAAAGTGCGCTCGAGCAACACACACATAGACAGACACCACTCACGGACACGTTATCTCGGAGCGCCTTGGCCCGCTCTTCGAACATTTTCAGCTCAAACGCTCATTAGTGTGCGTCCACCGAGCGTAGGTATAAAAAGTGAAGTACATACATGAGATTGTCTTCTGTACCTGTCTATTTTGTGTCTATATGTACTCATATTTGACAACAGGACCTAGGGGCGTGAAATTTTTCACACGGTTACATTTTATGATGTAGGCAAGCATTAATAGTAGTATGTGACTAGGGGATTAAGCATGTCTTTAAGTCGCGGGCGGCATGTTGAATTCCGAACGAAACGAAGGTTGCTGATTTGAATCCCGAGCGATAGTAAGGGGTTTTTAAAAAAATAACTTCCGAGCTTTGCGAGGGAATTAATAAAGAAACCTGAGTAAAGTGAGGAATTCAAGCCGCCCAAGACAAAGACAGCTTTATCTCCGTGTTGCATACTCTACTTTTTACACCATCTGTGAGATAATTAAAAAACAATTTGGTCGACCAAATCAATTATTAGAGAAATATAAGTATTCTAATTACAAGTTCATCAAACAAACAAAATTCACTACTCCAAGTTAATAGTTTCAATTTTCTATAATGCTCCCGTCAGTAAGCACGTTTTATTCTACGAGTATTTTCTTTTTTTGTTAGTGGCCAGTTTGAATTTCGAGTCAACTTGTTCGATGCACGTACATTTTAATTCACAATGTTGACGATTTTTGGTGCTCCACATTCAAATCTCATTATTCCCTGGGGATCGGCCATGCTGCATTATTGTATGACGTATAAAACGACATTATCGAGCAGATGGTGTAAAAAGATTTTTTTACACCATCTGCTCGATAATGTCGTTTTACACGTCATACAAACCTCACTTAAAGCAAGTTATTATATGCCTAGGGAGATAATGCAGTATGGCCGATCCCTAGGGAATAATGAGATTTGAATTTGGAGCATCAAGAATCGTCAACATTGTGAATTAAAATGTAGGCGCATCGAACAAGTTGACTCGAAATTCAAACTGGCCACTAACAAAAAAAGAAAATACTCGTAGAATAAAACGTGCTTACTGACGGGAGCATTATAGAAAATTGAAACTATTAACTTGGAGTAGTGAATTTTGTTTGTTTGATGAACTTGTAATTAGAATACTTATATTTCTCTAATAATTGATTTGGTCGACCAAATTGTTTTTTAATTATCTCACAGATGGTGTAAAAAGTAGAGTATGCAACACGGAGATAAAGCTGTCTTTGTCTTGGGCGGCTTGAATTCCTCACTTTACTCAGGTTTCTTTATTAATTCCCTCGCAAAGCTCGGAAGTTATTTTTTTAAAAACCCCTTACTATCGCTCGGGATTCAAATCAGCAACCTTCGTTTCGTTCGGAATTCAACATGCCGCCCGCGACTTAAAGACATGCTTAATCCCCTAGTCACATACTACTATTAATGCTTGCCTACATCATAAAATGTAACCGTGTGAAAAATTTCACGCCCCTAGGTCCTGTTGTCAAATATGAGTACATATAGACACAAAATAGACAGGTACAGAAGACAATCTCATGTATGTACTTCACTTTTATACCTACGCTCGGTGGACGCACACTAATGAGCGTTTGATCTGGAAGTGTTCGACGAGCGGGCCGAGGCGCTCCGAGATATCGTGTCCGTGAGCGGTGTCTATGTGTGCGTTGCTCGAGCGCGCTTTGTATGTAGATTGTCTTCTGTACCTATCTATTTTGTGGTACAGATTAGTGAAATTATTTTAATAATCCTTACCTCGCGTGGGGTTGTATGTCTTCGCAAGACTTCTTAAAATATTTGTTAAATTATTACGGAGCAATCTTTGTGATTCAAAGGTTCTTTCGTTGATGACTCCTATAATGAAATAAAAATATATTATTAAACCTGTTTAGCCCTTTAAATGATACAAAATATTAACATGGACTTGATGAGAATTTCAGTTAATGTGACTGGTGAACTGTCTTTCCTATTGTCTTAGATTAGGAGATTAACCTAACATAGAACAACACGCAGAAGAAACCTAAATTTTCCTATCGTCTCTTTGGTTACTCTCTAACAGAATTCAAGTTTGTATACTATAATAAAAAAAGACTTCCTCAGTCCCCAATTTTCTTGCATAAAGAACTATGTACAAAACACTTCTCATTGTTTGATCCTGTCCGTTCTTTCTTGTCCTACATCTAGCGACACACTAAGTCGAGGAGTTTGTAGTTGCTTCATCATCATCATCATCATATCAGCCGAAAGACATCCACTGTTGGACATAGGCCTCCCCCAGGCGTCGCCACAACGACCGGTCCTGTGCGTCACGCATCCATCGGATTCCCGCGACCCTGACCAGGTCATCGTTCCACCTTGTTGGAGGCCTTTCAACACTGCGTCTTCCGGTACTTGGTCGCCACTCCAGAACCTTACTACCTTACCTTATTACCGTAGTTGCTTACTTTTAATTCAAGTGTAAGGATTGAGATTTTACTTTTTATAAGTCCTTGATGAATAGCATAACATAGTCGGCCTTATAATGTTCCCACTGTTGAGACTCAGGCTTTCTCTCTAGGAGAGGGAATAAGCCGTAATCTACCACGCGGATCCAGTACGGGTTGATAGATGTCGCATGTCTTCGAATTTTTGGTTCTAAGACATGCCGGTTTCCTCGCGACGTTTTCCTTCACCGTTTCAAAAGCAGTGATGAATGCTTTATTTTATTAAGGTCCCAGAGGCAAGTCCAGTAAAGCAAACGAAAATCTCATAGGTTAAAGTGCGCAGAGTCATTCATAAAAATACTCTTCTGTCTTCTCTCAATTGTTAAAGCTACTATTCGAACCTCGGCTGAAGGCTGCCGATGCAGGCAGCACCTGCGGCGGTAGCACGTGAAGTACTACTACTACATATAAAACAAGTCTTGCTGCCGCAACCTGCAGCCGCAGCCGTATTTGGAATGGTTTTCACACAAATCCATACTATTGCATAGAAAACCAGTTATGCAGCTGCAGCCGGCTTCGTGCAGCCGCGTATGTGCTGCCTGCATTTGCAGCCTGCAGCCGAGGTTCGAAAAACACCTTAGTGTTGTATATCATTGAATAAATTTATTTTATGGTGTAGATTAATAACTTACCATCATCTGATGTGTACCAGTTATTATCATAAAATGCCTCCGCAACTGTGGCCTAAAATATAATGAGAAGATATTAATATATTTTTATTAATCACAGGCTTGCGTTTGACCACTATATTACCAGATTGTAAACGATAATGTGCAGTAGCGTAACTATCTGAGGCCGCAAATTCATTAGATGGGGCCCCCGATAAATCACGTACGTTGTGATTTCATTTTAATATTTTTTTATATATTTTGGGTTACTTCTTCTGAGCTCGCGGCCTCTAAGACCGGGGGCCCCATCAGACCTGGGGCCCGTGGCATTTTGCCAGCCTTGCCACCCTATAGTTATGCCATTGATAATGTGGTCGAAGATGGAGCACGCTTGCCTAGAAATTACCTATTCACTGACTGAGTTTATAACTAACAGGAAACACGGATCCCGGTGACTTTGCGCACAGTGAATGTGATAATAATTTCATATAAAATGGTCTTTATCTATGACAATGGTATCATCTTTCTGCCCAATTACATTTTATGTGTGGTTGGAAATGCATATCTTCTTCGTACATATGTCTCTCTTCGACGTCATCTCCTTTGTAACATTATCATCATCAGAAGAAGTATTTAGGCTGGTGAAATTGAAGTTAGTGGCAGGTGATATCCTTGTCAAAAGTCACGTGAACATACAGGGAAACTCACGAATGCAGGTATTAAGTAGGGTTCCTAAAAATGAAATAATTCATAACTGCCCTCTACTAGCGTCATCACAAGCCAAATAGTTTTCTATAGGAATATGTTGAAAAGTATCCTGTATAATTAGTCCGTCTACCTTTTTCATTTTTGAGGTTCCGCCATCCAGTAACAGACTTTTACCGACTTAAACCCACCTGTGTCTTTCAGATACCCATTACGTTCTAGGGACATGGTCCCTCTTTCAAATGTTTCCGGAGCCCACTTTGTGGTCTGCCTATATTTGAAATCCGTTCAGCCGTTGAGGCGTAATTGACATTGTATTTTTTTTTATTGATATAAACTAGTGCTTGACTGCGATCCCATGTGATGGTAAGCAGTGATGCTACGTCTGATGGTGAGGCGCACTAGTTTATTAAGAGCCTATTCACTCTAGACTTGAAGACACCCAAATTATAATAGGACGGGAAGACCGCAGCAGGCAAACTGTTCCAGTCCAGAATTCCATCAGGGCAGCGGCTTCACGAATCCCGTCTCAACCAAATTTATTAACTAGAATTAGTTTTAATTAGAAATTAATTATTTTTCTTACCCAAACTATGAGCCACAGTATTGCCAACATGATCGCCAAATACGACAGGTTTCGATTATACCATGAAGATTTTGAATGGAACTAATTAAAAAAAAATTAAAAATTAATTGAAACATCATCTTGCACGGTGCGTATCAGGATATTTTATTGTGTTTGGACAACGGTACATCATTGCATTAGTTTTTTTTGTAAAAGATTAGTAGTACTTAAAACAGTTATAATATTATGGACTTCAATTTTTTTTTTTCCACACACAAGTATCACACTACGCCGCCGTCTAGTCCCAAGCTAAGCAGAGCTTGTGTTATGGGTACTAGACAACTGATAAACATACATATATATTTCTAAATACAAACATATTATTATAGATAAATTACACCCACACACAGAACAAATGATCATGCTCATCACACAAACATTTGTCCTGGGTGGGAATCGAACCCACGACCTCCGGCATAGCAGTCAGGGTCACTAACCACTAGACCAACAGGCCAGTTACTTTTACTCTAACTAATCACAATAAATATAGATACTTTATTATTAGTATAGATATATATGCAAAATCTAAACAGTTTGTTCAGAATCAGTAACTGCCCCCCTAGCCAAGTTACAACCGTTTCGCTTGCGCCGAACGCTTCGATTTTACCTCGCCGCCAATTGTTTTGTTCTGACCACGTGACTGAGCGTTAAGACGACGTCATTCCCGTACATTTGAAGCTTTCTACAAGCGTTAACTATTGCAGATTAGCAACTTGGCTAGGGGTACTGAATCGATTCCAATAATTATTACACCATATTACATTTTTCCCAAAAATATTTTAAAAAGTTCACAATTAGGACACCACAGACACTAAGTACAACAAAGGTCAAGGCAGGTCATAGTGGATATTAGGTGTCAGCGAATAGCTGGGTGCGTGATCAAAACAACCCCACAGTCACCTGGATAGCCCGGTGACCATGTGTTTGTGGGGACAACCAGGTAACATGACGAGCTTATATCTTTGTGATTTTTCATGTATGATATTTTTTACATACTTAGATTCTTTACATACCAACACTAGAGACGTGTTTCGGCTTTCGCATATAATAATTATAATATACTAAAAGTAATGTGGTATAAATTGGTTGTCATGGTTGACGCTCGGCAGTTGTGAAACAACTTTTATTAAATAAAAGAAAACTTTACCTTCACTAGAAATTACCTCTGTATGATAAACATAAATTGTAGACATAGGCAATTTTATAGCTGAACTAAAATATGACTATCGACTAGGCGAAAGCACGCACTGACTGGATCCCGAACAATAAGAGCGCAAGACGCGGTAGGTCCGGGAGATGGCGTGACGAAGACGCTCCTTCCTAAGAGCCGGGCCACACGATGCGTTGCGGCGTTGCACCGCAAATATTTTGACGAAACGGGGGCCGTACGAGTGGGTGGCTTCACTCGTGTGCCCGCCGATTCATCGAAATATTTGTATTTGGTGCGGCGCTGCAACGGATCGTGTGGCCCGGCCCTAAAAGATTGGCTAGTTGTAGCTAAATAAAGTGGAAGAATGGAAGAGAGGCATTTTCTCTGCAGTGGAACACCACAGGCTCATAATAATAAGAGGGTGTGTTCACAAACATGTTCACATACACTTTTTTTCCAGATCCGACTCACAGGTCTACGGACGGTTGCGAACTAGCGTTCCAACCAAGGTGACCTTGGTTTATGTTGCGACTATATGAATGTAAACCACGTGTCAACACGTTCGGTGGTTAGGAAAAAGCGCCTTCCAACCAAGGGCGTGGATGGATTACAACCGTTGTCTACACGGATTAAAGGTTACCTTGGTTAGACCCGTTTAGTATACGCGCGCACACTCCAAAGAAATCGCTAACAGTGGCGTAGTGAGGGCATCACGCCGTTTGGCGTCACGACATTCGGGTTTGTTTAAAGCGCGAATTATACAGAAACGGCGTAAGGCAAAGGCACGGCGCAGAGCAAGCATGGAACAGATAAGGCACGGACGCGATTTAAATTATATCAAAGAGGCGAAGAGACACCGCAACTAATCATTATACAGGCTGACTTTATCGTGATAGCATGTCTTCCTCTGCAGACGACGAAGATGCGCTTGCTTTGCTGCAACTCAATAATGTGCTGAGACACCGAAGATATTGGATGCACCGTGTGGAAAAATTATGCGAATATCCTGATTGTTTTCCTATAGTGTATAAAATGTATAAAATGTCACTGGAATGTTAACTATCGTCACCATTTTTCTGGACTTACTGTATTAACAAAAGTCGTGCTTCTTGCACGCCTCTCCAGTCGCGCCTGCTAGCGACGCGGAACAGGCGACGAAACGACGTGCCTGCGCCACGCCGCTTGAGTATAATTCACATCGTGTCGCCTACAGTACAATTCACGAATGATGGCGGCCGTGAAGTTAGCCTTTGCGAACGTTCGCGCATACTACACTCTTCTCGCACACGCACGTCGCCATTTGGTTCCTAAAACACGTTACTGCGCAGCCTATTGCGCAAACTTCATGGCCGCCGTCATTCGTGAATTGTACTGTACATACATTTTGTATTGAAATGTTTTGAACCGATAAGATGCCTGCGCCGCGCCTTCACCTTACGCCGTTTCTATATAATTCGCGCCTTACAGTGAAGGCGTACCAATAGATGTTTTCACAAAAAAATTGCGGTCGCCTTCATCTACGCCGAAAAACTGTTGGACTTAGGTCTCATCCGAGCGTTACCATATCCACTGGTTCTATTAATTTCACGTCCAATAGTTTATCAGTCTCTTTTTTAGACCTATGGCCCACCTACTGGCTATTACCTGCCTTAAAACAATGATGACTTTGTTTTTACTTTTATGATTTATTATTTTTATAAAAGTAAGCCATTCTTCTATTTCAATTGATTTTTTTATGTATAGTTCTACAAAACACTCTTTAATTTTTCTTTTATAAATAACTAGCTTTTGCCCGCGCGGCTTCGCTCCCGCTCTTCCCTACTTCAGCCTACTATACCCTACTCTACCCTACTCTACCCTACTCTACCCTATCCTACTCTACCCTACTCTACCCTACCCTACTCTACCCTACTCTACTCTACTCTACCCTACTCTACCCTACCCTACTCTACCCTACTCTACTCTACCCTACTCTACCCTACTCTACCCTACCCTACTCTACCCTACCCTACTCTACTCTACCCTACTCTACTCTACTATACCCTACTCTACCCTACCCTACTCTACCCTACTCTACCCTACCCTACTCTACTCTACTCTACACTACCCTAAAAAAAAAAAAAAGTAGGTCTTATGTCCGTCTCCTGGTTTTAAGCTACCTCCCCATCAATTTTCAGCCAAATCGGTTCAGCCGTTCTTGAGTTATAAAAAGTGTAACTAACAGGACTTTCTTTTATATATATGATACTCGTAGTTTTAGTTTTTATAGCGCAAAAGTTTTTTTATTTTTTTATCTGTTATAAACTAGTACTTGACTGCGATCCCGCCTGATGGTAAGCAGTGATGCCATCGTTTGTCAAATAACCGCGTATCCGAAGACGGAGCGTAGGAAGGCTTCCCGGTTTACCGAAGACCGGTAACCCTAGCCAAGTTGCTAATCTGCGGTCGTTAACGCTACTAGAAAGCTACAAATGTACTGGAATGACGTCATCTCAACGCTCAGTCACATGGTCAGAACAAAAGAATTGGTGGCGTGGCCAACTCGAAGCGCTCGGCGCAAGCGAAACGGTTGTAACTTGGCTAGGGGCGCTAGTGAGAGTTGCGGGAATGTAATGGATGCGAGACGCACAGAGCCGTTCATAGTTGCGACACTTAGGGGAGGCCTATAGCCAGCAGCTTTCGGCTGAAATGATGATGATACGTTTGCCACAAATGAAACGAATCAGATAACGCAATATTAATATTATCATATATTCGTATCTAGTAATACATACTATTTATTACAACATACCGATACAATCGATAACATTAACGTAATTTATGTTTCAAGAATTTTACCGTTACATATTTTGCCGCTAGATTAGCTAGGACGTAATTATATTTCTTTTTAAATAAGAAACCGTTTCTCCGTTAGGAATTACTCGTACCTATTTTTTTTTCATCAATGACAACCCCCGCTCTTGGGCGGAGCGGGAGATAGTGTCAGACTCTAACTGACTAAAAACCCACCCCGTTCCTTCAAGCCTTCATATCGGAGCTCGAGCTAAAAAACTAACCCTGGCCCCGGTGGGCTTCGACCCAGCTAGGCCCATACTGTTGCTGACAACTCCTTGAGGCGCGCGGGAACAGTGCGCGCCGTCGACGACTACCTATTAATTTATTAGGAGTCATTTGATGATTTCAAACCTTTTGAAATAGCCACCATTTTGTTTCAAAACAAATTATCAATTTGAGATGTCCCTTTGGACTTGAATAACATACTATTTATTTTATTTGCTCATAAGTCCATTACGTCAGTGATCCCATGACAATAACACGGGCATTAGATACACGGAAGTGAACGGTAATATTAATTTTATATCAACGGCTAACGGAAATGGGAGCACTGGGAGCCAATACTTACCTATGTCATAATAACAAAGCCCGCGTCCGAATTTCGATTACAGTGCCCAATGTCTTCAGGGAATTAGCCAAGTACAAATACCGGTATGGATCTTGAGTGCTGGCTTCAAGTTGCGCAGAAGTAAAATGTTCGTCTCTTTAGTGGTACGAAGTGAGACGTGGGGGCAGGGAGTGTCAGTGATTGGCTCGCCGCGCCATCGTGTCATAGACGTCACTCGTGATTCGTTCCCTGCGCTTGCTGCATGTATCTAACAACGACGATGATTGGCTCGCCAATGTATGGAATGCGCAAAGCGATCCCCACTCTGACGCCGAGCGCTCAAGATTCGTGCCGGTATCTGTACGCAGGACATATAACAGTGTACAAGTGTTTGTGTAAACACAGATGCACTCTCTGTTCCTTTAGCGCCCGTCCCCATCACCACGGCGCGGCGCTGACACCTCAAAATAAATAGATACAGAAGACAATCTCATGTATGTACTTCACTTTTTATACCTAGGATCACAGCATAGGATCACAGCAGAATTGTCGTAACAAGTAAAATTGGTCGGTTTATACATATAAGCGATGAGTGACTGAAAGAAAAGGGGGAGGGGTGTATCAACCCGATCTGGTGATGAAGCAGGAAGGTAAATTAATGTAATCTAACCGTGTTTGGGATAATTAGAATCGTTATGAGATGCACTCTGGCTTTAAGGTATTTCAGTTTGGCTGAGGGGTACTTTTTAGTGGTGGGTACCACATATACTCGTATCACTAAAAAGTGAAAAATAAAAACCAAAAAGAAAATAAACCGGGAGGAAACACTGGCCTCATCTAGTTAAAACTGTCTGAAAACAAAATTGACGTGTAAAAGAGTTTTTTTAAACCTATTTGCAAAATATCATTTATCTTCACTAGTTTTGTGAAATATTCGAGTGAATTACGAAATTAATACATGTATACATCAATGGAGCAAATAGTCAACTGCACAAAAACTGCAAATTTGCTGTGGGTGTTTGTTTAAAGTCTTTTACCGCACGCCCGGTTTGTTTTTTCGCGGGTAAAAAGCGTTTGATATTGTACATGAAAACCCGGAAAAACTAACAAGCCGGCTTTGTTGAACTACGCACACATCACTAGCAGTTGGAAAACCATTTCGTTTAGAAACTCAACTCCATAGTTCAGAATCAGGTTTGGCAATTAAATATTCGGACGGTGTACTCTGCAAGGATCCTTAAAAGTTTGAAAACAAACGTACAAGACTGTATTACTAACAACATAAACAAAAACTATTGTTCTATGACTTTTTACAAAACATAATTGATTTACCAAAAACAAACCTTCAAGATTTCGTTTCTTCGTTCTTTCTAACATATTTCAACTCTGTATTTTGCTATACGCACCTACGTCTGTATGACGCGACGCAAGCGCTTCAAGCACCCCCGCTTCCATTCCCCGCCCCCTTCTGCCATTGTAAGTACTATCACTTGCTTCGCATAGACTTCGTAATATTTGGAACGTTCAATTTAATTATTTTTATTTTTGTATGAAATTCTGATGAACTCAAATATGATAAATTTTTAAAAGTCATAGAACAAAAGTTGTTGTTTGCGATTTGTTGTTGTTGACGCGACGCAAGCACATCGAGCACCCCCGCCGCCCTATCCCTTCTCCCCTCCGCTCTTGTACTGTCGCTTGCTTTACATAGACTTCATAAAATTTAGAACGTTTAATTTAAATAAGTTTAATTTAGTATGAAAATCTGATGAACTAAAATAATATAAATTAAATGATAAATTTTTAAAAGTCATAAAACAAAAGTGGTTTATGTTGTTAATAACATAGTCCTGAGCAATCCTGATGTTTTACAAATAACCCTATATAAGCAGTTTCAAAAGGGTTTTATAAAATTTTGATAACCGTATCCCTTTTTTTTTTTTTTTTTTTTTATGGTGGGAAAAAATCATGCATTGACATCCCCCGCCCTTGGGCGGAGCGGGAGATAGTGTCAGACTCTTACTGACTAAAAGACCCACCCCGTTCCTTCTAGCCTTCATACCGGGGCTCGAGCGCCCTTTCGGATAACCCTGGCCCCAGTAGGCTTCGACCCGGCTGGGTCCCTGCTGTTGCTGACAACTCCTTGAGGCGCGCGGGAACAGTGCGCGCCGTCGACGACTTGGGCTTGGTCCAGACAGTTACCGGACGGCCGGACAGTGAGCTATCCATTGCTCACCGTCCGCAAGCCCGCGTCTACGTTGGCCGGAAATCGGGATCAGAATCCCGGCGACGGCGGCGGCGATAACGCCGTTGCCTGATGCGTTCGGCCTCCTCCTTTGCGAGCATTACTGCTTCGCAGAAGTCGGCGACCGCCTGCCACTCCTCCTCGCTCCGGACCATGGCCTCAACCAAGGCCCGGCGCGAGAGGTCTCCGCCGCCGATCGCCCCCACGAGGGCACGGCGATGCTCCGCCCAAGCAGGGCACACCTCGACTGTGTGCTCCACCGTGTCCTCCGGGCGTTCCGCACAGTGGCGACACCCGGGCGTCACCTCCGCATGAATCCCGTGCAGGAAACTCCCGAACGAACCATGTCCGGTGAGTACCTGCGTCATGCGGAAGGTAAGGACGCCGTGAGGTCTTTCCAGCCACGCCTCAAAGAGGGGACTTACCGCCATGATTGTGGCGTGCCCAGCACTGGGTTGCGATAGTCGCTGACGCCATTTCACCATGAGATCCCGCCGGAGCTCTGTCCGCCATGCCGTGACCTGTCGCGGCAGCAGACTTTCACCCCGGCGTTGCATCTCCACGCGCATATCGTGCATGTGTGCAAGGACTGTTGCCTCCAGATCCCATGGTGGTAGGCCAGCCAGAAGGCTCGCCGCTTCGCGGGAGACCGTGCAGTATCCCCGCACCATCCTTATCGCCATGACCCTCTGACAGGCGTTCAGTATGGCCGCCGGTTGCTTTTTCAGCGACGGCGCCCACACCGGCGCCCCGTAGAGGGCCATGGACCGAACGATCCCCGCGTAGAGCCTTCGGCAGGAGGCATCCGGACCCCCAAGGTTGGGCAGGAGCCGCTTGAGCGCAGCCCCAGCCCGGTTGAGTTTGGGAGCCAGACGTCGGAAATGCTCCACGAAATTCCACCGGCTGTATAACCGTATCCCTGAACAGCATGGGTACGCAATAATTATGGCGGTAAGTCCTCTCTTTGAGGTGTCGTTGGAAAGACAAGACGGCGTACTCACCTTCCGCATTAAACAAATTCTCACCGCAAATGGTAAATTCGGCAGGTTCCTGTACCAGATTCGTGCGGAAGAAACACCCGGGTGTCATCGTTGCGTGAACCGCCCAGAGGACACGGTGGAGCATACGGTAAAATTGTGTCCCGCTTGGGCAAAGGACCGCCGTGTCTTCGTGGGGCCGATCGGCGGCAACGACCTTTCGCGCCGGACGCTAGTACAGGCCATGGTCCGGAGCGAGGAGAAATGGCAGTCGGTCGCCCTCTTCTGCGAAGCAGTAATGCTAGCGAAAGCGGCGGCTGCACGCGCGAGGGACCAGCTCTCACGCCCCAGCTGCCGGGATCCCGATCCCAGCAATTTCCAGCCACCGTAGGCGTAGACTTGCGGATGGCGAGCAATTGGTAGCACGACGTCCGGTCGTCCGGTAACTGTCCGGACTGAACCCAAGTCATCAGCGGCGCGTAGTGTTCCACGCGCGTCTCAAAGAGATGTCAGCAAATCGTTGGGGCTTTAATTACGCTACGAGGCTTAGTTCCTTTACAAATGTCATGGTTCTTGGCAGTTCTAGGTCAACGGGAGGCTAGGATTAAGGTTTTGATTCCCTTCATCACCAGCCTTTTTAATGTTCCCACTGTTGGGACTCAAGCCTCCTCTCTAGGAGAGGGAATGAGCCGTAATCCACCACGCGGGCCCAGTGCGTGTTGGTGAATGTCACATGTCATCGAATTCCCTTACAAGTATTGAATTTTTTTTTAATAATTGTATAGGTTCGCGCTTGACCGCTATCTCACCTGATGAAAAGCGACGATGCGGTCGACGATGGAACGCGATTACCTATAAGAAACCTATTCACTCTCGACTTAAAGATTCCCGGGTTGTAGCTATCAGGAAACACAGACTCTGGCAAGGAATTTTTATAGCGCTGTTTCACAATTTTAAAAGACCATGGACCTACTTAAGCATTAGATATACATTTCAATTTAATACTTTCAGTGTCCTTGCGAAAAAGGGAAAGAAACTGATCCTATCAGAGCTCGTTTTTCCTTTTGAAGAACAGAACCCTAAAAATGAAACAAATTTTAGTTACATTCCCACTGCACTTCTGTTTCAGTAGCTGTTAAAAAATGCAATCCTTGACGCAGAGGGAATTTTAAAAACAGCAAAGGCTGCTCCAAAAAAATACTCTCTTTTTAGCTTTAGCAAAAATGTAGTGTTATTGCGAATTCTGTCTTGCTAACGGCAGGTATGATTCGCGAAATTGTCGACTCAAAGTCAGTTTTAGATGTCGAGAGGTTTTTAAATAAAATATACTTCTTTCGCTTGCTTCAGGATTGTTTGCGAAGAAGTGCGCCTGGATGGATTTGCATTATGAAAATGTGGAGTGTTTTTTTTTTATCTTTGCACCTTAATTTTTTATGCATAAAGTATAGGGTTGATGAATGAAGAATATTCGCAGGAGAAAGGTTATTGACATAGCCTGAAGAATCACAAAACTTAAGTGGCAGTAGGCAGGGCAAATTAAATAAATAAATAATAATATTTCACAACTATCACACAACGTCGTCTAGTCCCAAGCTAAGCAGAGCTTGTGTTATGGGTACTAGACAACTGATAAACATACTTATATATTTCTAAATACATACATATTTTAGATAAATTACACCCAGACACAGAACAAATGATCATGCTCATCACATGAACATTTGTCCTAGGTGGGGATCGAACCCACGACCTCCGGTATGCCATTAACCACTAGACCAACAGGCCTGTCAAATTGTTCGCAGAACAGATAGTAGACGTATCTACATCCACCTTCCATCTGGAAGGTTCTGTCGGAAGACGTAGCGTTGAAAAGAAAGAAAAGAAAATAAAGAAAAACAGTTTATTTACGTGAAAAAGACGCTATCTTAAAACTACCTAACAAAACAACATTACAGCAATTGATAGGGAAGATATGCGTCTCCTCCGCGCAAAACGGCCGAACGCTCAGCAAAAAGCTGCGGTCATAAGCCTCCTACAAAGTGGACCTATGACCTGGTAAGGGTTGCGGGAATTCGATTAATGCGAGACGCACAGGACCGTTGTGTGGCGACACTTGGGGGAGGCATATGTCTGTATGATGATTAAGAAGATTTCTCTTCTTCGACTTTCGGGCTGGGATAGTCTTTACGTTTACTGCATAAACTAGTTGTCCTCCGTGTATTTGGTTACCTTTTTGCTCCTATTGGTCCTAGCGTGATGTTATTATACACCCCTTTTTTTTTAAATTAGTAACGAAATCTTAAAATTGTCTACGAAAAGTCATAATTGGTTAATTCATAATTCAATCGATTTATTCATAACAATTGCTATTAACCTTTCAAAAAAAAAAAGAAAGGTTTTTCCTAAAAGATTTTTTCAATTCTACCCAGTAGTTTCTGAGTTCAACGAAACAAACAAACTCCTCAGCTTCATATAATAATTAGTACACGAGTAGATTGCTTTGAGTAAAACGTTAAAAATCACAATATTTAATAGCAAAAAGCTCGAAATTTTGCTCTAATTTTTAAAGGTCAATTTTATTTTTTCATAAATGACGAGCAAAAAACATATTTGCTGACTCTCCCTTTGAAGCCTAACGAAGATACCGTCTGCAAACATAATCTAATATAAGTAAAAAATAAAGCTCTGTAACGAACAAACAGGTTGTATTATATCTCTTTAAAAAAAAGTAAAGTAGACCTCTATAAAGGTTATATACTGGGAATACGTGTCCACGTACGCCGATCTGGGCACGTCGGTCTCCATACATTGCATTTGGAAACTAGACTTGTAGAGCTACACTAGATCCACGCCACGCGACGTCGTTCTACGTACAAATCAGGCGTGTTACATGTGTGCATCGGTGTAATGTAGTTCTAATCGACAGGCGTAAAAGCTTTTTGGTACGGGCGATTAGCTGCTGCGCTGCATGTCGTGGGTTCGATCCTCACATAGGACAAATATTTGTATGGTCTATAGGTAGCTGTTCGAGGTTTGGGTGTTTTATGCATGTTATCATAGCCAAATTTAGAATTATTTGAAATGATTGAAATACATTACTTAGGCGGAGCGGGAGGGCGTGACAGACTTTTACTGACTAAAAACCTACTCCTTTTTTGCCATTATTCCAGGGCCCCGGGGATCTCTTTCGCATCACCCCATGGCCCCAGTAGGCTTCGACCCTGCTTGGCCCTGAGCTGTGGTTGCTGACAAATCCTTGAGGCGCGCGTGGAACACTACGCCGACGGCTTGGGCTCGGTCCAGACGGTTATCGGATGGTCGGACGGCGAGTCACACATTGCTCATCGTCCGCAAACCGGGGCGCGAAGGCCATTGGCTTGCGTGTGCGAGGCGGCCGCCTGCCACTCCTCCTCGCTACGGACCATGGCCTGTGCAAAGGCCCGACGCAAGAGATCGCTGCCGCCGAGCGCCCCCACGAGGATACGGCGGTGGTCTGCCCAGGCGGGGCACACCTCTACCGTATGCTCCACCGTGTCCTCCGGACGGCCCACACAATGGTCAATGGTCTTACCAGCCACTCCTCAAAGAGGCGACTTACCGCCATAGTTTTGGCGTGCTCAGCAATGGGTTGCGATAGTCGCTGGCACCATTCCACCATGAGATGCCGCTGGAACTCTGTCCGCCATGCCGCGACTTGGCGCAGCAGGCCGCTACGGTTTTGCTGACATTTCTTTGAGGCACGCTTGGAACACTACGCCCCATCGGAAACTCGGGCTCGATCCGGCTCGTAATCCGCAAGTCTACACCTACAGTGGCTGGAATCAGGATCGGGGTTTCGGCAGATGGAAAGCGAAGATGACCGTTCCCTTACGCGTGTAGCCGCCGCCTTCTTGCATTACTACTTTGCTGAAGGAGGCGTCTGTCGTCAATTCCCCTCGCACTGGACCATAACCTGAACCAGGACTCGGGGCGAGATGTCGCTGCCGCCGATCGCTCTCACGAGGACACAAGCGTTGCTCCACCCAAGCAGGGCACACCTCCACCGTATGCTCCACCGTATCCTCCAAGCGGTCCGCACAATGGTGATACCTGGGCGTTTCTTCCGCGTAAATCAAATGCAGGAACCTCCCGAACTAACTAAGTCCAGTGAAGACCTATGTCATGCAGAAGAAGATGCCGTGACGCCTCTCCAGCAACCACCTTCAAACACCTTCATGACTTATCGCCGTGCCCAAACATTTTTAGGGTGCTAAACAGATTTCTCTTGAGGCGTTCCCCCGCTCATACTCCATCAGGATATGATGCACGTACGTTCTCGATTAATCCACATTTTTTTCAATTAGGTGAAGATGTGATACCAATATGGAACGTAAACTTCCTTTATGAGATGTGACCAGATCGAAGCCTCATTGCAGTAATAGTGTCTTTATTATCGAGTGAAAAAATTATCTACCCAGGGAATCTACATATAAATAAAATTGGAGTGTCTGTTTGTAATATTGAAATAACCACTTTTTACTACAGGCATGTTATTTTGATGTATGTACCGTATATATATTTATACGGCACATACACCAAAATAACATTTTTTACAACTTTTGTCTGTCTGTCTGTTTGTTCCGGCTAATCTCTGAAATGGCTGGACCTATTTTAACGGGAATTTTTTGGCAGGTAGCTGATGTAATAAGGAGTACCTAACTTAGGCTACTTTTATTTTAGAAAAAAAAATTCAAAATCCTGTAGTCCATGCGAATGAAGTCGCGGGCACAGCTAGTTGTTAATATAATGGTAGGATTTCAGAAAATGTAACCCGTGGTCCGAGAACTCAAAGAGCAACTAAAGGAACATAGGTGTGGTTTTAGTCAGTACAAGTCTGACACACTCTCCCGCCCCGACCTAGAGCGGGAGATGACCCCAAAAAATTGAATTGGGATTGGTTAATGGCTCAGATTGAATAGTGTTATACCATATCATTTTGTGTATGTGTTTACAAGTTTGTGAATACACCCACGACACAGGAGTAATTCCTAGAGTGAGGCAAAGTTTGTTTAAAAAAAAAGCGATATTTTGTTGTAGAAAACAATAATCTTAAATCTGTATATAATCGTTGCACATATTAAAATTAAATACCTACATACCAATTTATATTATCCAGTGTACATTTTCTACGTCCTCCGATTTTTTCTAAGTTCGGTCTTCGATCGTAATTTGGACGTCACTGTAATAATCTTTCTCTAGGTAACTATAGGACCGTACCTACGTTGATAACAAAAATCGATTGGATTCATTGCTCTTCAATCTCACATTATTATCTTGCATTCGCCATGGTCCATACTGCACGAGGACATATGCGTGATCTGTGTAACTTAGGGTGGCCGCATACAGGCCACCTGCGACAACCACAAAACGCCGCTACTGGGCATATTTCCTATAGTTTTCATACATTTTATATGGATTCGCCGCAGTTGACACCGGAGGTCGCCACACGGTTGACGCCGGAGGCCGCCACACGCTGCAAAACGCCGTCACACGTCAATCGCGGATTTAAATCTTCTTCGTCAGAGTCCATTATTTATATACAGGGTTTTTTGTAAAACACTAGCAACCTCTTAGGACCATGTTAAGTACATCATAAACAACAACTTTTGTTCCATGACTTTTAAAAATTTATCAAATTTTAGGTCATCACATTTTCATACAAAAATAAAAATATTTAAATTGATCGTTCTAAATGTTACGAAGTCTATGCGACGCAAGCGATATTACAATACCGGAGGGTAGCTAAATATGAACTTGACCTATTTACGGGTCCTCAAGTCGGTAGGTCGATGCGCTTGCGTCGCGTCATACGTGTTTTTGTAGCGAAATTTGGCAGTGCGGACGTAATTATCTTTACATGATGGTGTATCAATATTCTAATGTTTTTTTTTTTTTTTCGATGGGAAAAATCATCTTATGACAACCCCCGCTCTTGGGCGGAGCGGGAGATAGTGTCAGACTCTTACTGACTAAAAAACCCATCCCGTTCCTTCAAGCCTTCATACCGGGGCTCGAGCGCCCTTTCGGATAACCCTGGCCCCGGTAGGCTTCGACCCGGCTGGGCCCCATCAATATTCTAATGTCGAGTACACGGAAATGGTGCGAATGCTTGCTAGGTGTGATAACAATGTTTCGGAGGCCTGCTTACTATTATTACGAGAACAGTGCGCGGGTGCCGTAAGTAGATACAGCAAAATACAGAGTTGAAATGTGTTAGTTGGAACAATTAAATCTTGAAGGTTTGTTTTTAGTAAATGTGTTATGTTTTGTAAAAAGTCATAGAACAAAAGTTGTTATTTATGACGTTAGTATACAGTCATGCAAGGGTCTGTAAGGTACCCCAGTCGGGAAAAACAGAACTTTTAGGGTGAGTTGCACCATTTAACTATAACGATAACAAAGCCGTTAACAGTTGTCAAATCGTCGAATTGACAAATAGGAGGCCGTTTCACGGCTGGTTATGGTTTGGTTATCGTAATAGTTGAATGGTGCAACTCACCCTTAATGATCCTATCACTTTGTTGTCCACTTATTCGTCTGGATGTCTGTTCATTTGTCTATTTGTTTAGACCCTTTTTCTCAAGAACGCGTGGAGGTATTAAGCTGAAATGATTATCAATTACTCAGGTTTGTTACTCTTTAGAGCTATGAAAAAAATCAAACATCTAAGTTAATTAAATTTCAAGATAGGACCATTTATGCTCCGTTTGTGGTACATATTTTAACATTTACAAGGAAATCCAAACCTGTAGCGTACTTCCTGATGACCTGTATTCCTGAAATTTGTCAAGAAGCAAGCGTATCACAAATATGGGAAAAAGTTTGAAAACTGTAGGTAGCTGTCACATCACAAAATAATTACTTTTTTTCGAATTTGAATAAATCTTCGGACTCGATTCGGGAATCGAACTATGCATTTACAAAGGTAAGATTGTACAGAATCTTGGCGCGCGAGTCTCACTCGCACTTGACATGTTTTTACCCGACTGCAAGAAGGGATATGTTTTTCGCGCGTATCTTGACCCATTAAAATAATCTAGACTGAAATCATTCCATCTAATGTGGGTCCCGACTGTTGCCGTCAATATGTTCTTTATTAGAATTTATTATTTGTTTTATGTGTTAATTAATACAATTAACGACGCCATTGGGCTGAACTTGTTTTTTTTTTCTTTTCAGTTTTTATTTAAAATATTTTTTATTGTACTTTATGGTACTATGTTGACACACTGTGTCTACAGTCTTAATTGTCATTGAATAATAATGTAGAAATATTATGAAAAACAATCTTCCAACTGGAGCCGTGAACTAGCTTCTGACGTTTTATAAGTACCTATTTATACCTTTTTTGTCCTATGATGAGTTCCCTGACAGTTCATTTTTTTCCGTGGCACGCATACTACTTTTGATTACTAAAAAATAAACTGGCAAAAAAAAATAAAAATGAAATGATAAAAAAATATTGTCTTTCGTAAATTAATAAGTAAATTATTGTGGTTATAATTACTTGTTAATAAATTAAGTAAATAAAATAAAATAGTATAGAACTTAAAAATGTGTAATGCGTTAAACGGAACTTCTGCCAATAGAGATTGACACTACTCGACGACACACTAATCGACAAAATCGGATCGACCATCTTGTAATCGCATATAACGACAGAAAATTGGAAAAAAGTAATAGAAAAAACTCAAAAAACTATAACAGAGGACTGGAATAAATATATCCGGATCGACCGAATTAGGGCCAATAATTAATCATCGCGGTTAGTTGGAAAAGATTCCGATTCCGATATGGATACGAGTTCAAATCAAGAGTCAAGTTCTGACAGTGAATAACAAATAAATTATTATTTTAAACAGACTGCATTTTATTTACCACTAGCTGTCCCCCGCGGTTCCGCCCGCGTTATTTCAGGTTTTTTGGTTTACTGTAAAATTTCTTTAAAATCCGTATAGAGTAAGATCCCAGGACCGCCAGACATCACGTATTTTCTGACGAACGAAATGTGGACGATTGAGTACTATTAGTATGTACTAAGAACGCATGCCTACCTGCTAGCTTTCTTAGACGGCCAATTTTCAGGTATCAGGTAATCAAGGTACAAAAAATTATTACTTACCTCACGTAAATTCTCAAAGCTGATTTTTACGTATTTTGTAGGCAATATCTTTAACCCCAGACACATTCCGTCGGCCGTATTGTTTAACAGACGGTATAAAGCTCCAAAAAAAATTATGTAACTTCACGTATTTTCTCAAAGCTGATTTTTACGTATTTTTTAAAAGCAATATCTTTAAAATCAAGTCGCCAATACTCCCAGACACATTCCGTCGGCCATATTGCTTAACAGACGCTTTAATGATCAAGCATGAGAATTTACGTGAAGTTATGTCATTTTTTTGGGATCTTGGACTAGTAGACTAACTAGTTCTTGCGTGAAAGAGTAACAAACATCTACACACACATACAAACTTTCACATTTATCATCTATAAATCTAAAATCGGTAATCCGATTCCATTTTCTTTGCCAACTGATTCGTTTTTGTAAAAAATCGATTAAATTTCGTTAGGTCACATCACTATAATTGTCAGACAAGAACTGTCAGGGAACTCATCATAGGACAAAAAAGGTATAAGTCATATCAAATAAAATATATTTAAAATTTTTGATATAGTCTGTCTAAAAAGTCAAACGACTTAGAAATTAACGAATAAAAAATCTGTTATTTATAATATTACATTTAATACTTTTTATAAGATTCTATTAGTAAACAATAATCATCAATATATTAATATATTATGTCTAATTGGGCGTTGATAGCTGCGCTACAGTATTTTACTTTTGTCGCTATCTTCGTTTTTTCTGTAACCTGTAAACTTATGTTGTTCCAAAATAAACTTTATTATTAAACTTTATTATTATTATCTCTTTGCAACCTTGATTGTTCAACCAGTGTTATGTAGAACAGATTTCAAGAATTAGATTATTTGATTAGATTACCAAAGTCGTTTGACTTTTTAGACAGACTCTATCTAGTACATTTTCGCTGAAAAACACTTCAAATTTTTCATTCGTTACGTTGGCAAAGCGCACTTTGCAATAAATGCAAACTACAACTTATGATGCTCGACTTTATCTTTCTTTGAATGCACTTACCTACAAAACTGATCTTTCTCTCGTACCCGCTTGCTCGCCCCCGCCCCTCAGCCGAACGTCATCATTATGCCCGCCACTTGAGACGTTTTTTATGGCCTCCCGGCGCGCGGGTTCGAATTTCAAATAAACAATCGATTGAGCGTCAAGATGTTATTGTAACTCGTAAGTGTTATGTTTTTTGTGATTAGCATGAATGGGGCGTCTTAGTTAAGTGTTTTGTTGATGTTTCGTCGAGTACGGAGTCGAAATATGATACTGTAAACACAGAGATAAGCGCTTTTTAACCACGACTTGTTTTTAAAAAATCATATCTCGAAAACTAAAGCGATGACATAGTGTTTTTTTTTTTTTAATTACGATATTTAGGGTATATAGATTATGAAAAAAAATAATACCATACACCCGTCCATACAAAATAATTTATTTTAAGCCCTTTTATTTTGCATAAACATCTGGCGGCGCGCGCCGTAAAACCGTTAAATTTTGCGTGTTGATTTACCGTTAAACTTCACATTTAGGACTAGAATAAAAGTAATACAATAATGTAGGTAGTCTAATATTCTTACAAAATAAACAAAAGTCATAGCAATAGCGTTTACCATTGCTGATGAATATGACAATTAGTGACAACAGTAAATTCAAATTTTTCGCCAAACCGTACCGCCAAGTTTCGGGTTATGACGAGTAAATTTCGTGTTTCATGCTAAAAACTTTATTTCTACGTATTAGTTGTTAACTTACCTTGAAAATAAAACAAACACCAAGCAAATCGAGCCACTTTAACTATTTAAACACACTTTGTTTACACAAGCGTAACATGACACTGACAATTACGCAACATTGTCAACTTCAACTTTTTTTTTTAATTTTTTTTTCCATCGTTCGGATATACAGTTTGGTTTATTTTGGTAGGAAATTTAATGGAGAGGCGAAATAAATTTACACAAATAGACCATAGACAGACAGAAAAGAGTAAACTTCAAAAACTTAACGACTGAGGTGCGGGGCGCCCATGTGCCGCTCAGCGGCACACGGGCACTGTAGGGGCAATCTGGGCTTCAAGGTCATGTGCCGCTCAGCGGCACACGGGCAATCTAGGGGGTACACAATACTCGCAATATCCACTCAAGTACCTTACCCGTTTCTGAGCAAAAATGTCTAAAATGTGAAACAAATAAAAGTAGAGGCAGCGGAATTATTATTTCATAACTGTGGGGCATTCATCTTGGCAGCAACATGACTTGCGTCACTGTAAGGTATGAGATACACCAACTGTTTAGAAAACTAGATATTTAATTAGTTAGAAAATATACAACATACTTTTTAATTAAGGTTGACTCCACATTAGGCGTGCGCGATCCTCGGGCGTGTGAGTAGCGCGGACGCCGCGCGCGCGCCACGAGCTCAATGCGTGAGCGTCGCGTTTTGCTGCCCTGCAGCGTGTGTGGAGAGTGCACGCGGCGCGCACGCGGTGCGCACTCTCTGGAGGGGGTTAAACGCCAAGGCGAGCGCTAGATTCGCGCACGCCCAAGGAACGCGCGCGCCTAATGTGGGGGAGGCCTTATGCGAAACCTGAATACAGCTTGTTCAGAATCAGTAATTCTGAACAAAAAAAAATCCTAACGTTACATTTTTATCTATTTACAATTATACCTGTCAGGTAAGTTTGTGCAGGAACCTGCACAGGTGTGCAACATACACGGTCCGGTGTACCTGTAAAACTCGACTGTACAGGCAGACCTGTCAGGTATACCCTAGCGTGTATGGCTACCATTTCAGTAATGTGATTAATCACATTTTGTTGCATAGCAATTCTTAACACAACATCTGCCAAACTGCATAGCAGTTTGTCGGCAGTACATTCACCACGAACTACCTGCGTATCTTTTTTTTCTCCTTCTCTGTTAAATCCATCCAAAGGTTGTCTGTAAAAAATAGCTTTTCGCGATAAGATCGCCCATTGTGACACCCTATCAATCATAAGTTCTTAATGTAATTTTTATTTTTGGTGTATAATAAAGAACACACGGTTTTACACACGATGTCTACTTCTCTATTTTCTTCAACTTTCCTTTCGCAGGTATGCTGGAAGAGATTTCATTAGAAGTAAGCATCACCTTTGTACTAATTTTCTGTTTCCTTCTTCTTTTCTTTTATTTCCGTGTGTGTACATATATATTAAATTAAAATAAATAAATAAAGAATATATGAATCTATCTATCTAATTTTATCATAATTTTCGTAAAAAATTACACAAAACAAAATGCACTACGATACAATACCCCTGAGTACCAAAATATTAAATATTCGAAGCCAAGTATTCTTCAAACTCCACTCCACCACGAAACCTCCATGGGTTGTCCAACAGGGAACCCCGGGGTCCTAGAACGCAAGGCAAGGAAAGAAACATAGAAGGCGGTTTTTGTGAGACTGCGCCCTCACGCTCAACCCTAGAGCGGGAGAAGTCATTGGACGATTTCCCATCTAAAAAAAAAACCGAAAACCTGTCAAAATATGTTTACTTTAATGCCAGATTTTTGACAGAAATATTTACTGATCCACTTCCATCATATTTTGTTTTCAATCCAATCAGAGAAACTATTGAGCTCGTTTATCGTCAGAAAATTGTACTCAACCGTCAGAGAAGGCTGTCCGAAATAACAGCAGCATTTTTAATTGCCTCCCAGCGAATCCCCTGTACAAAGTTTTCAGCACAAAATGCACAGGCCTTTATGAAAAGAGTGAATAAGTGAAATTCAGCGGCGCACCTCGTACTTCACTGAAACATTTACAACAAACAGCTTGTTTTACATTTTCAGAATACTGAACGCTGTCAGTGTTGGCTTTGTGTGGATGTTCGGCCAATATTGGTTGCGCTGGAGTTTGAATTTTAATTTCATTGTCAGATGCAATATCTAGTTTCGGCATAAAAGGGGCTGAATATTCGGTTTGACCGAAACTAGCGTCTTTGAGCTACTGACTAAATATATGTCGGCGCATGATCGCCATCGGAATTGACGTCACACAAAATTCACAGTCACAGTGATATCAGGAAACGTTTTAGAGTGATAATAAAGAAATACATTGCTTCAGGTCAAGTTGTTTATTCCATGGTCGGTCAAAAAGTGCCTTTCTAATCACATTACAACGGTTTATATACTCATAAATTGACAAGCATAAAAATTCACTGTTGTCACAGTAAATTCTTATTTAAATATGACCGGATGCTCTGATATTTTTAAAGAAATAAAAAGGAAGCGGTTAAGTTAAATCCTCACAAATTCGACCGGATGTTGTAATGTTTTCTAGAAAAGAGTTGTCATTTAATTTGTTATAAATTCAACGATATTTTAAAATAATTCGAAAGGAAGTTATCAAATGAAATCCTTTTATAAATTAACAGGATGTCGTAATATTTTAAAATAATTCGAAAGGAAGTTATCAAATGAAATCCTTCTATAAATTCAACAGGATGTTGATCGAATTAAATCCTCATCAAAATATTCAAATAAGGATTTTGCGCCCACATAAATAGGTACTATAATAAAAAATAAAAACTGACTGACTCATTCGACTATTTATGTTATGAGAATCGGTTTCTCCTATGGTTTCTTTATACAAACTTTGGATCCTCGTTAGGGTGTAAATTTTGAGAAACTCTTTTCTTTTTTGTTTTTTAATCGTCGAATTATTCGACAATTTAGTAGTCTGTAAAAGTTATAAATATATATGTCGGTGAAGTCAATAGTACGGAAGCTTTAGAACGAATGAACGAGCTAAGTGAAAAGTGACACATGTCACTTTGACAGAATCCGCTGACGTTTGCACGAACCGAGCAGATAAAAGTTTTGACCGCAGAAGTGCGGTGCTTATTCCTCTGTCGGTAGCCGTGTGAATAACAACGTCTAGTCTCGGGGACTGTTTCACAGCTCGTTGTGTGAAGTTAATACCTGAAGCTTGAATCATAATAAATCAGTTGTATAATCTGGAATAGTTTTTTTATTGCCCAGCTATCGCCCACAATACAGTCTATGGACAGAGCTTCAATGATGACCGGAATCTTCAGCCGACATATAATTATGATGATGATGCATTTAGGATAATAAAATATGTAAATTAAGTTTAAATAAAATGCTTGCATATATGGTTAAATTACAAATTTAGTTCAGAAATAATTTTGTACAAATTTTCAAAAACTGTTCAACCCATCAAGTTCAAAATAATTTTCCTAGAAAGTAGGTATAAAGTTCTACTTTTGAGATTTTTTCCTATTTTCTAAACTTATGGTTCAAATGTTAGACACACACATTTTTTTTTACTTTTGCAGCGATTATTTCCGAAAATATTAACATTATCAAAATATTATTTTAGTAAACCCCTATTCATTTTTAAATACCTATCCAACAATATATCACTCCCTTTCCTTTTCACTTTACGTACGGCAAGGAGTACTACTTCTTAGCTGTACGCACAATTAATGTGTTCCCAAAATGTTTTGTATAAGATTTGTGTCACGCCCGGTTCACGACTTCGGTCCCGACACCAACGGCGAGCGGTGCGGCGCGGCGAGCGGGCGGCGTCTCGTGGTGTACGCCATTCATTTTAATACTTTTAATCTTACCGCTCGCTGCCCCGCGCTTATCTACCGCTCTCAGCGGCAAGGTCGTGAACGGGCCGTAATGTAGTTAATTTTGAAGTCCTATCCATATTACGTCCATCGCAGCGCCAGCACATTGCACGGCGGCATGACCAACAAATATTTGATATCGGCCATAGCTCGACATTCCAGCATCTACACTTCTTATACTTTAGTTATTCTGGCTTATTCAACGTGCGAGCACTTTGTATCCATTTGTTTTGTGTTCAATTGTATATGTTTCTCTTTGTTTAAATAAAAGAATTGGGTGCAATTCTTTGTGGCGAAGAGCATTTTCAGTTTGTATACGAGAACATTGTGAAACTTTAACTTTAATCGGGAGGAGATTTCGGGCATAGATAAACTGGCATTTGTATAGAATCGAAAATAAAAAATATTTTTGAATCTATTTTATATGTCGGAGAATTGACTGCCACTACCGAACGCTAGCGTGACGCAACAGGATGAGTCGTGCTAGGACGCGGCCATTGGAAGGTCGGGCATTCTATGATTGGAGCTCGCACCGAGCGGACGTATCAAATATTATTATGATACTATTTTAATAAAACGTTGTTCAGTTATTTCGCCTAGTGGTTATTGCTCGTGGCTACCCACTATGCCGAAATCCTATAAGGATATTTGCCCACTAAGTGTCGTGGCCCACCCCACGGCGACATATACACCGCTAAATTTTGATGAGTTTTAAAAAAAAGGTACTTTATTTATTATTTTTTTCTTTACAAATCGATAGTGTGTCATGTACCGGATAGACCCTCCACGGGATTAGAACTATCAAAATTTAGCGGTGTATATAAATAAAAAAAGCTTCTGCTAGTGAAAACCTGCGTGAAAGTAAAAAATGTATAGTCCATTTGTCACTCAGAAAGTAGCATTCTACTGGTGAAATAATTTCCCCCACACACAAACTTACCTCTATATAATAATATAGTGTAGACAATGTTAGGAGATCCAATACTGATTTATTCTTAATTATTTCTGTCCTTAGTTTTGCTACGTATATGAATGGGTTGCGAAATACCATCAACTGATGAAAATTGCCTCCCCTTATAGTTTTTTCTGTCCTTTCAATAGTTATCTGATAATCATCTCAGCTATATGATGCAATAGGCTGGTTGCCGTAAAAAATGTAATGAGTCCGTCTTTTAGATTATTCAAAGATAAGGGACACTTTTTTATTTGTAAATTAAACCAAAAATTACAAAGATATAGACACACGTAATTTTAATGGGCTATATCTTTGTTATTTTTTGTTTAATCGAGAAAAGAAATAATAAGTGTCCAATATTTTTTTATAATCTAAAATACGGACTAAATAAAATGTAATTATTTTGATCCTGGAAACTACCCTATTATACTTACGATTCTTAGATTGTTGTTAAAGAGTTGTATACAATTTTGGTGTCAATCTTTTTTTTGTTGTTATTAATCTCGCCTTGATGCAATGAAGATTCCTTCTATCGTATGATTTTAAGCACACAACTTTTTCCTCCCAAGGTGGAACGAGACGAGAGTGTCAGATTTTACTGGCCAAACACCACCTGTGTTCATTCAGTTGGTCCTAACGTTCAGTCCAGAAACGCGGTAACTCCACCTAACTCTCCTTAGAAGCACTTTAGCCCCCTCTACCAGAAAAACTCCAAAATCTTCAGCAAGCATTACCTCGATAATTTACTAAATATTTGGCATAGCCTTGGACATGTTCGTGCCAGGCCACACAATTTATATGGCCACTCTTAGTGTTATATAATTTATGAAGAGCTTAAATCGTTATAATATTTTCTTCTCATTGAAAATTATTAAGTGCAGCATAAAATGTATGAGGAGAATTTTGGCAACGTTTCTTCAACCTCGTTTGTAGATTATAATATGTATGCTGTAGGATAATTTGGACGTTGTAAAATATTGGGATATGAATTAGTTTAACTTGTATATTAGCTCGGTAAAATGGTGTTTTTTAAGTTATTACAATTGAAAATTACCTTGACTAAGTTTTTGTGTTTATTGCTTATGGATTTTCGACACCGACTACTTTTTCATGTCCTCAATTTTAATGAGTAATACTTCTGAAATCGTTTTCTCGAGTCCTTTATTTTGATACCTCAATTTGAATATTTTACGAAACACTTCATTTCATTTCTTTTTTTTTTCATTTCATTTTATTTTATTCATTCATATTTTTTATTCAATATAAATTATTCATTTGACGCCAAAAACCCTCCATTTGTTTTTAAGTAATTTCTCTCAAAGCGGTGAAGGAAAACATCGTAAGGAAATCGAACCCCATGTTGAAGAACTAAAAATTCGATGACATGTAACAAACCTAGAAAGGGAACCTGAGTTCCAACAGTGAGAACATCAAAAGGCTGATTATGATATGCTTACGTGTTACAGATTTGGTGAGCTTTTCTTTACACCACTAATCTTTCCATCGAGTCCTTTTTACGGACCTTTGTACGGACAATAATTCCCAAAGAACTTGAAGAATGTTGTTCGTAAAGTCATTGAGTTTCTCAGTAGCCCTGAGTTGAGCTTTGCGAATACTGACAAATGTTTGCACTGACTGGATAGGTCCACAGAAATCTGTACTGTTCTTTGCTTTCTGAGCACCATCTTACCTTGACCCTAATCTGCATGGTTCTCATGTGATTTGACCATTGCATATTTGCTGTTTGGACCTTAAAAAAGAATTTGATACCCGAGTTTGTTTCGGTTTTTAGGGTAGTCAGCTAAGAAACGCAGGCCTCATCTACTCGTAGTATAAACTGACGAAAAAATTTACGTGTAAAAGTGTTTTTTAAACATATTGGTCAAAATAAATATACATATCATTTCTCTTTTGTATTTGTACAGACGAAGATATAATCTCTCATTCATAAATACTTCCATTCAAATCTTCCATTTTATTTTCCTGTTCCAAAGCACTAAACCGTAGTACTTGACCGATCTTTATTCCGTAAGAAGATTGCACCATAATCCTCTGAGATGGTTCAGAACGGAATATTAATCCAAGCTTTATTAATGCCTTGCAAGCGAGGCACTGAGGTCTAAGCCAGAACGATGAAGCCTCTGCAATTAAGGCTGATGATACATGAGGCTAGTTCTCGAATATTCGAGATAGTTTTACCTGGATTTATTTCGTGTTTGGCTATCAAAGGATTTTTTGTTTGAAAGTGGCGCTCTCTCTCCTTGCGTTGCATTCCTCAATGCTTAGGGTTGTGACTTCCCTACTTCATCATTTCCAGTCGTACGATATTCATCCATATGTTTTTGTCTCTGGAGGTGAAATTTGAGGCAGTGACTGAAAGGTTGAAGGTTTGTCTTGGTATCATCATCATCAGCCTTTTTAATGTTCCCACTGCAAGGACTCAGGCCTCCTCTCTAAGAGAGGGGATGGGCCGTAATCCACCACGCGGCCCAGTGCGGGTTGGGTGAATGTCACATGTCTTCGAATTTTGATTGGTTCTAGGACATGCCGGTTTCCTCACGATGTATATCAATCATTGTTGACCGATCGGCGTCTCATCGTCGACGACGGCTGGTGCTGAAAATCAGCGCTGTGGCTCTATTTTTCATGAGCCCCAGCATTTTGCTGAGCGCTGGCCGTTTTGCGCGGATGTGACGCATATCTTACGTGCTACTTTTAGTCGATATTTTTATTTATTTTGTTATGGTATGCGTCATGTTTAACGTGAATAAACACTTTTTCTTTCTTTCTTTCATGTTTTCCTTCACCGTTTTGAATAACCGTTTTATTGGTATGATCATGGAGGAATATTACGGATGCTAGGTTATGAAAATACATGTGGATAAATAGAGAGAGAGAGGCCATAGAAAAGATGCATGGATTATGTGAGGAGTGATATGGCCGCTCACTATGGTCCTCATCAGAAGGCTTAAACTTACCCAAAGGGCAAAGCAAAACTCGTGCAACTTTGTAGTAGGCATTCCAACACTGAGTGTTCCGGTGGAACAGATGGCCGTTGTGGCCACTCCAGAACCTTTCAGCCCCCAACGGCCATCTGTTCTGCGAGCAATGTGGCCTGCCTATTGTCACTTAAGTTTGAGGATTCTTCATGCTATGTCGGCAACGTTAGTTCTCCTGCGGACATTGTCATTTCGGATTCGATCACGCAACGCCACGCATGATCACGCAAACTCCAAGCGTGGCCCTTTCCATTGTCCTTTGAATGACTTTTACTTTTACTAAACTATACATAAAGACAAATATATAGATTAAAAATCAGCACAAACAAGATTTTAATGAAAATCATTTTTTCATAGCAAGCTTTTATACCTATATAATGAATGCTCGTCAAGACGAATCATACGAGCCCAAACTCGATGGGGTTGTGTTGTTTAACTACCAAGTTCCTATAGCCACCTTCCAGTTGCATCATCAGATCAGCTCCACGTCATAATTATTTATGCATTGTCATCTGATTTACACATGCATGCAAAATTTCAGCCCAATCGGTAACCGGAAAGTGGGTCAAATTTAATTTGCAAGATTTGATGACAGACAGACATCGGGACAGGTGATACTTAATAAAAGCTTGTTAAAAGATAGAAAAAAGACATTAAATTTCAAAAATCTCTTCAATATGTGCTGCGCCAGTCTGTCCAAACCTTTCGTTCTAAACTATACGCGTCTAGATCCTTCGGTCAGAGGCTGTGTCATAACGGTGGTGTGTCAAAGTGCAAAGACGATTGTGCATAATCGCCGGGTATTACGCAAATGATCCGCTTGCACCGCACTTGCAGTAAGACGGTGTTTGCATTAATTATTTTGTGCTCTAAAATTGAAATGGACTTTTGAGAAATGTCAAACTCAACATTCATGTTTTTCCTCAAGGAGATGTCAGCAAAGGCGAGTCGAAGCCTATTTGGGCCATGGTGTTGTGTGTAAGAGAACCCCGGGGTCCGGGAACGAAGGCAAAGAAGAAACGAAGGAGTGGGTTTTAGTCAGTAGAAGTCTGACGCCCTCTCGCTTCGCCCTAGAGCGAGAGAAGACATAGGATGATGTCCTACCCAAAAAAAATATATTTCTGGGAGTGATTTTTTTTTTGAGATGTGGGATACTTATCGAATTACTTCTCTCGCTCTAGGATGGAGCGGGATTGTGAGACTTTTACTGACTAAAACTCACTAATGTTCCTTCAGTAGCCTTTTGTGTTCTAGGATCACAGGTTTCCTTTTCAGAAATTACTTTTAGCCTAAGCGGGCGAGCAATGGGTAGCTCGCTGTCTCACCGTCCGGTAACTGTCCGGACCGAGCCCAAGTCGTCGACGGCGCGCACTGTTCCCGCACGCTTCAAGGAATTGTCAGCAATAGCAGGGGCCCAGCTGGGTCGAAGCCTACTGGGGCCCGGGTTGGTTTCGAAAGAGTAGCTCAGCCCCGGTATGAAGGCACGAAGGAACGAGGTGGGTTTTTAGTCAGTAAGAGTCTGACACTATCTCCCGCTCCGCCTAAGAGCGGGGATTGTCATTAGATGATTTTCCCACCAAAAAAACCCTTCTGACATTAAAAGAACTTAGGAAGGGGGCTAATCGGTTGATGTCTCTGTCCGTGCTTACAAGACCAAAAAATGGGAGTTATTTCATCGGTTGATACAGTGACAGCAAGGGAAAAGAGCAAATTTTTTTTTAACCTGTATGTACTGCTCCAATACTGGACAAAGATCGTCTCCAAGTTCTTCCAAGAACTCTTTTTTTATGCCATCTTTTAAAAGCTAATATGGACACAAAATTGATGTGTAATTGACTGGCTCAGTACTACCCCTTCTTTACCCCTAGAGTTCATAGTAAAACTTGCTATTTTCCATTACGGGGGAAGGGTAAAGACGGAAACAAAATCTAACTTAACTAATAAATTGGTTTCTCACAATAGCAAAACATTTTATAAATAACGGTAAAGGTATAGATTAGGTACTTTTAGGCAAGCTCTATCTGTATGGACTTTAAAAGAGAGTTTGACCCCTGAGTTTGTTTCGGTGTTTCATCTCAGAGTAGTCAGCTAGGAAACACAGGCCCAATCTAATTTAAACTGACGAAAAAAAATATTTACGTGTAAAAGTGTTTTTTAAAACCTATTTGCAAAATAATATCGTGTGGTCGATGATAATGTTATCATTGACACATACATGATCGCTTTTCATCAGGAATTAGTGGTCAAGCGTGAGTTTATCAATAGTAAAAAAAAACAAATCCCTTTATGCAAAACTCCCTCGAAATTAAACCAACTAGAACATCCGTCGATAGCTCCAGAAAGTTCAATAAATCAACGAAAATCTACCAGCTGTTTGAGCGCTGTAATTTGGGCACTTAATAACTGGATATAACCAGTTTCAACCGCTTCGTTCCAGTATAAAATGATTCAAAACGGATCGCCTCGGCTTCTGCCAAATCTACTTAGTGAAAGCACTTAGTTGGGACTTTTTCTGGTCTGTGGCTAAAAGAGTTATGGACTGGCTTTAGGTCGAAAAGATATTGTAAAATAGATGTATTTAGAGATTGACAATAACTTGAACTTTTTCTTTTTTTTGACGTGGGAAATCATTTAATGGCTTCTCCCGCTATAGAGCGGAGTTGGAGAACATGTCAGACTTCCTGACTAGCCTACTGGGGCTAGGGTTAGGCCTACTGGGGCCAGGGTTAGCTCTGAAAGGTAGCTCAGCCCCGGTTTGAAAGCAAGAATGAACGGGCAGTAGAGAGCGGCTTAGTCAGTTAGAGTCTGAGACCATCTCCCGCTCCGCCCAAGGGTGTCGGATGTTAGCTCGCTGTCCGGCCGTCCGGTAACTGTCCGGACCAAGCCCAAGTCGTCGACGGCGCGCACTGTTCCCGCGCGCCTCAAGGAGTTGTCAGCAACAGCAGGGACCCAGCCGGGTCGAAGCCTACTGGGGCCAGGGTTATCCGAAAGGGCGCTCGAGCCCCGGTATGAAGGCTAGAAGGAACGGGGTGGGTCTTTTAGTCAGTAAGAGTCTGACACTATCTCCCGCTCCGCCCAAGGGCGGGGGATGTCAATGCATGATTTTTTCCCACCATAAAAAAAAAAAAAAAAAAAAAGGTTGTCTGATGTAATTTGGATGATTTTTACCCACCAAAAAAAAAAACTTACTGATTAGAAGCCACCTATATTCCTTTAGTTGCCCTTTCCGGTCTAGGTACGGATTTCCTTATATAGAAGTTCTCACGTGACTCTAGCGGACATCAGCCCTGCTGGGCTTCTACGGCTTGCTGACATCTTTTTGAGGTACACGTGGAACACTGTGCACTGTTGACGAAGCAGGTTCGTTTCTTATTGGACTGGCGGATGGTCAGCTTCTCATTGCTCATCGTCCGCAAGCCCGTGCTTACGGTGGCCGGGGCTCGCTCTGAGAATTCCGGAGGCTTGGGCGTGAAGATGTACGTTTCCTCACTATTGCGACTGTCTTCTTCGCGGTCCTTACTGCTTCGCAGAAGGAGGCGACTGCATCCTATTCTCTTTCGCTTCCGGATCATGGCCTGAACCCGGCACGAGAGGTCGTCACCGAATAACTTACATTATAGCCTGCCCAAAGAGTCAGCACAAAGAACAGTCCTGTGCGTCTCGCATTCATCGGATTTCTACGACCCGCACCAGGTCATCGGTCCACCTTATGGAGGCTTTGCTTTTCGCCACTCCAGTGTGCCCTGCCCACCCACTGCCACTTAAATCTGGCGACCCACCTCAAACAAAAAGATAGATGAGTCGTTAAACTGACTAAAACTTTTAGCACTAAAGACCAAACTTTTTTCAAACAGTGTGGCGAAAAGACTAATCGCCTGACTTAAACGCGAATACAGATTAATGTTGGGACGTAAATTTCCTTTTATTTAAATTCGAAAGCGTCTAAAAAGAAGTGTTTTTATTAGCATTCGCAAATAGTGGCTCGGCACTAAGTGTGGGACTTTTTATTTTATCTAAGCTGCTTATGTAATTCCCTTTCATTCTACAGTTATAAAAATGTAGAAGACTAAGCTTTTGCCTACTTCACTGGCGATAGCAGAAAAAATACTTTTTACAAAAAACAAAAATACAACCGTCTTCAATGTAAAAAAACTGGGCAAGAGCGAGTCGGACTCGTACACTGAGGGTTCCGTGCAAACTACAATTTTCGAATCGAAGATTTTTCCGAATTGCATTTTTTTTTGTGACCTAGGTAACAAACAACCTATTTACTGTTTTCAGATTTTTTCCTATATTTGTGCTATATGACCTTGCTTTACGCCAAATTTCAGGATTCTGCGTGAACGGGAAGTACCCTATGAATTTCGATCTTTGAGAGTATCAAAATATGCGTTTTTTTGCAACGTAAACGGCCGTATCTTTTTTATTCGTTAACTTAGAAGTTTGATTTTTTCACAGCTTGAAGAGACCGCAGACCTGAGTATATGGTTTGTTAATTTCAACTCGATACCTCCACGCGTTCTCGGGATAAAGGGTCTTGACAGACAGACAGACACACGGACGGACAACAAAGTGATCCTATAAGGGTTCCGTTTTTTTCTTTTGTGGTACAGAACCCTGAAAAAAACATTAAAAAGTGCAAAATAACTTTAATTTCTGAAGTCGGTGTTTCTAAAATAGTTCCGTCTCTTCTTTAAGGAAGATGCAGCGTTGAAAGGCCTCCCCAAGGTGGACCGAAACCCTGGTGAGGGTTGCAGAAATGCGATGGATGCGAGACGTGCAGGACCGTTCATTAATTATGGCGACACTTGGGGAGGCCTATGATCAGCAGTGGACGTCTTTTGACTAAAATAATATTGATAATATCATTTATAATTTTCCAATGTACAATTATACCTAAACAATATACAATTACCTATAATACTGAATCTGTGTTTCCTGATAGCTACAACTTACGGGTCTTTGTGTCAAGAGTGAATAGGTTACTTCTAGGCAAGCGTGCTCCATCGTCGACCATCAGGTGAGATGGTGATCAAACGCAAGCCTATCAATAATAATAAAAAATAATAAAATACCACTTCCTTTTCTTGTTTTTCTTTGTAAGTGGTCTATTTGAAATAAATACTTTTGATTTTGATTGTTGATTTTTGTTTTGTTTTCTTTTTGTGTTACTTTTTACCTATTTTTTGGTTTTATTATAGTCTATGTCTTCCAGGCCAAAACAAGTGCCAATGTAGCGATACTCTCTAAATATCTGCTTCCTAGCTTCATGGCTGAACGATGGACCACCATAATACAGGCCCTCGTGCTAGTTTGGTGGTTACATCAGGTGTAGTGTGAAACATTGTACTTGTTATATTTTATGGGACTTTTTATCCACTGTATACTATATTACTTGTGTCAAATTAAGGGGCACGGCAGTGCCTCCACCAAGGCAAGCAAAAAGTGGCATGACCGTAACATTATTTTCTCGAAATAGTTCAGGTCATTTTCTCCATAACTTCGTTGTTTATAAAACGAGAAGTTTGAATTTTCAGTAACCAAGTAGAGTCTCTCTAATAAGTTAAACGACTTGGGTACTTATTAGGATTTAATGAAATCTGATGTAGTCAACACGGGTTCAATAATCAAGGTCGATTAAGAGACAGAGATCATTGTTTACTAACAGAAGAACCTTATAAAAAGTATCGAATATAAGTATTTTTTAAATGATTAAATATTATTCAAAATTCCCAAGTCGGTTGACTTATTAGACAGACTATAGATTGTATAAACACGGTATATTTAAAAATTTATTCACAAACGTTTTTATTTTATCTACACTAATATAATAAAAAAGTAAAATTTGTTTTTTTTTTGTTTGTAAGAAAGAAAGAAAGAAAAAACGTTTATTCGTGCCTCACACAATCATATAAACTAAAAATACACAATGAAAAGAAAAAAAAGAAAGATATAATAATTGTAGGAGGTAATCTCTGGAAAAAAATTAGCTAAATTTTTTTTCATCAATAGTAAGCTGCTTTATTTCTGAGTGACATTTTTTTTTTTTATGATGGAAAAAATCATGCATTGACATCCCCCGCCCTTGGGCGGAGCGGGAGATAGTGTCAGACTCTTACTGACTAAAAGACCCACCCCGTTCCTTCTAGCCTTCATACCGGGGCTCGAGCGCCCTTTCGGATAACCCTGGCCCCAGTAGGCTTCGACCCGGCTGGGTCTCTGCTGTTGCAGACAACTCCTTGAGGCGCGCGGGAACAGTGCGCGCCGTCGACGACTTGGGCTTGGTCCGGACAGTTACCGGACGGCCGGACAGTGAGCTACCCATTGCTCACTGTCCGCAAGCCCGCGCCTACGTTGGCAGTGACATAGGCTATAATAATATTTTAAGAACTCAAGCGAAGCTGCGGGGAAAAGCTAGTTTATTTATTATGTCAAAGTATATAATATTAACTAAACATGGTCATAAGACTTTCAGATGGATCTTCTGCCGATGACAGATGAACTGTTCACAGCATACCACATTTTTCAGCTTCCTTTAAGATTACAATAAGAAAGGGAAGATTAACTTAGCGACACTGTTAGAACTTTTCGCGACAAAAATTGATTATCTTTGGGTTTATTCTTGCTATAGATGGAAACAGAAGGTTCAATCTGTAAACAATTTTGTTTTTCCTTTCAGCAATATATTCCTTTCAGTGTTTTACCGGATGCATTTTGAAGAGTGTGGGCTGGGATTCATCATCATCAATATAATCAGCCTTTTTTTTAATGTTCCCACTGCTGGGACTCAGGCCTGCTCTCTAGAAGAGGGAATGGGCCGTAATCCACTACGCGGGCCCAGTGCGGGTTGGTGAATGTCACATGTGTTCGAATTTTTGGTTCTAGGACAGGCCGGTTTCCTCACGATGTTTTTCTTCACCGTTTTGAGAGCAGTGGTGATGAAATAAATTATACAAAGTAATGCGCCTAGCTGGTTTTGAACCTGCGACCTACAACAGGTAGCTCGGAGTCATTACCACTCGGCCACCACTGCTCTGCCCAGGGATTGCATGGCTTGATTCCACCATCTCATTTCTATTATAGGACAACCCAACGAACGCCGAGTTTGGCTTCTCCCGCTCTGAGTGGAGCGAAAAGGCGTGTCAGACTTTTACTGGTTAAAATCATAAATGCCTGTTCACGTCTTCGGTCTTAGCGACAAGCCGGGCGGCATTGGTAGACGGGCGCGCGGCGCTATGAGCGGTGTCTCGTGGCGTGCTTCAAACATTTTCATACTTTTGATCTACCGCTCGCCGCCCCGCGCTTAGCTCCCGCTCACAGCTCCCGGTCATGAACGAGCCGTAAGTGTGTCCTTCAGTTGCCCATTGTGTTATAGTACTACGGGTTTTCCTTTTCAGAAAATCCCAGCGGTTCTAGCGGGCATCGGCCTTGCTGGGCCTCTACGGTTTGCTGAGAGCGTGTGGATCCTTGGGTGGCCTTCAACACGGTCGTCTTATCGAGTCCTCGTCCCAGATTCCTAGAACTTCTCAAAATTTTTTGCCACTTGTCTTGTTTGTTCCTGAAGCGAACTGAAACTCGGTCCCCGTAATATGGGACTTATGGTTTCGGACGGGGAACATTCAAACTTTCTGGCAGCAAATGATAAAAATAAGTTTCCCTTAGGGTCCCGTGTCATTACGTTGAAGCGAAGTTGTAATGAGAAATTGAGAATTGGGCGGGGTCCGCAAACATTCTCTGAAATTGTTTCCAAGGAGCCTTCCAGCTTTGTTTGAGAGAAAAGTAATACCTTTAGATGAGGTCTAAGATATTGGATTGGAGGCTATTGTGTGTTAAAGGTAGAATTATTTACTTATTTTATTGTAAAGTACGAGTATACGGATTGGAGTAGTCATAAAAGTAATGACGACATCAAGAGGAAATAAAAAAATAAATATATTTTTCCTTTAAGATTAAGTCGACTGGCCTGTTGGTTGAGTGACCCTGGCCCTGACTGCTATGCCGTAGGTTTTGGGATCGATTCCCTTCCAAGGCAAATGTTTGCGCTCATTCACGAGCATGACGCGTGCATCAGCCCCTCTGCTCAACCATTTTGAAGGGAACTACATGATCCAAAAAACCATGCCACCATCAGCGATACATTTGAGAGAGCATAACGATCTCTCAACTGCCAGATAACGAGTAGATGTGTGTATGTCAAAATAATTACTATAAAACTTAAAAAAAAAATACAACCGACATCGACTTCAATGTTAAAAAAAACACTGAAAAGTACAAAATAACTTTAATTTCGGAAGTCAGTGTTAAATAACAAAGAGACGAAACTATTATATAAACACCGACTTTCGAAATTAAAGTTATTTTGTACTTTTCATTTTTTTTTTTTTAACATTGAAGTCGGTTGTACTTTTTTTTTGTAAAAAGTTTTAATTTTACACTTTTTAGTTATGGTACCACCACTAAAAAGTACCCCTCAGGCAAACCTTATAACTAGATTGCATCTCATAACGATTCTAATTATCCCAAACACGGTTAGATTACATTAATTTACCTTCTGGCTTCATCATCAGATCCGTTCGATACATCCCCTTCCCCTTTTCTTTCAGTCAGTCATCGACTACACGTATAATCAAAGCAATTTTACTTGTAACGACAGTTCTGCTGTGATCCTATGAGGAGTTCTATTTCATATTTTCGAAGTTCATGATCAGATCATAACAATATTTCTATGAGACCAACTTGAACCTTTCAATCAAAAAAATATTTTTCAAAATCGGTTCACAATTGACTGAGATATCGGATCGGATATAAAAAAAACATTCAGCCGAACGTAGAACCTCCTCCTTTTTGAAGTCGGTTAAAAATAATTGCAATTACTTGGAATATTTTTCTATTTTATCACAGGTGAAGTAGCTAGCAGATGCTAGTACGGCATAAACTCCAATAATTGTTCATTGTCGAGCATCTAAATTGGACAAGTCTTTAACTGCGATAGAATAGAATTTCTGTTCAAAAGCGGACTGATCCAACTAGAAAATCTCTCTATTTCACCGTACTGTAACAATTCGTTGTCTAATGGTGGGTAGCTTTAAAGGATTCAATTTGTCCTTTAAACTACTTTATTTAATTGATACGAGTAGGTTTGCGCTTGTTATAAAACTCATCATCATCATATCAGCCGAAAGACGTCGATTTTTGGACATGGCTTCCCCCAAGCGTCGCCACAACGACCGGTCCTGTGCGTCATGCATCCATAGGGTTCCCGCGACCCTGACCAGGTCATCGGTCTACCTTGTTGGAGGCCTTCCAATGCTGAGTCTTCCAGTGCGTAGTCGCCACTCCAGAACCTTTCGTCCCCATCGACCATCTGTTCTGCGTGCAATGTGCCCTGCCCATTGCCACTTAAGTTTGGCGATTCTTCGAGCTATGTCGGTAACCTTGTATCTCCTGCGGATATATTCATTTCTGATGTGAGCAAGGAAACTCAGAGCATAGCACTTTCCATCGCCCTTTGGGTGACTTTGAGTCTTCTTATGAGGCCCATTGCAAGTGACAATGATTCGGAGCCATAAGTCATCACTGGCAACACGCACTGGTCATAGACTTTCGTCTTGAGACACTGTGGTATATTGGACAAGAAGACACCGTCATAAAACTCACTTAATATTAAAACGACAATGTGGTCGACGATGGAGCACATTTGACGTTAAGACCTTCTTATTGTAGCTATGTCTCGAGCAAGAGGGGATGGGAAGCGGTTACCTTCAGTAAAGCAGTGATGGAGCGCCGCTACAAGAGACATCCCGGGCGTACTGTCATTTTCGACCACCATAAACGAGGGCTAGCGAATGACGAGCAATGTGTAGCTCGTCCTCCGGCTGTCCGGTAAGAATAGAGCCCGAATCGACGGCGTGTAGTGTACCATACACTCAAAGTAATGTTCTCCAATGCCCACTAGACTAGTTCTTCTTCTTCTTTCTGCCCTTATCCCATATTACTTGGGGTCGGTGCAACACCTTTTTTTCTTCCATTCTGTCCTGTCACCCGTCAAACTATCACTAACTCTCTTTTCTTTCATATCACTCTTCACACAATCCATCCACCTTTTCTTCGGCCTCCATCCATCTACATGTACATATACTCGGAACTCTTTTAGTAATATGCGCTTCATCCCTCCTTTTCACATGACCATACCAAGACAACCGATTTTCTTTCAACTTTTTAGTCACTGGCGCCACTTTGAAACTTCCTCTACTATATTCATTTTTCCTTTATCCAACCTGCGTTCCAAGTTCCGTTAAGCTGTTAAGCTGTTGTTAGCGATATTGAGTAACTACTTACTAGATCATACTAATATGCAATCGTACGAAGGCGTGTCGCATCCCTGATGAGGTGGGTGCGGGCACAAAATGGATAGGTACAGAAGACAATCTCATGTATGTACTTCACTTTTTATACTTACGCTCGGTGGATGCACACTAATGAGCGTTTGAGCCGGTACTGTTCTACGAGCGGGCCGAGACGCTCCAAGATATCATTTCCGTGAGCTGTGTCTATGTGTGCGTTGCTCGAGCGCGCTTTGTATGTAGATTGACTCCTACTTGTACCTATATATTTTGTGATGCGGGGCAGCGCCAACAGTCTTTTAAAAACCGTAACAGGTAGGATTGATGGCCTTATATGGGGACACTGGACTAGGACGCAAGTGTTGTCCTGAAACAGTGCTTAGAAATTGTGGGTGTTTCGTGAATGTTTGGTAATTATTATTTTTTTTAGAAATCTAATTACTATAATTACCATCGACTTGGACATGTCTTTTTTTATTGTTGAGAGGTTCGCGCTTGGCCGCCATCTCACCTGATGGAAAGCAACGATACGGTCGACGATGGAACGCGCTTACCTAGAAGAAACCTATTCAATCTCGACTTAAAGACTCCCGGTTGTAGCTATTAGGAAACACAGACTCCGGCAAGACATTCCACTCCTTAGCTGCACGCACAATGAATGTGTTCCCAAAACGTTTTATCCGTGTAGGTGGGATGTCTACCAGGTTCTTGAATTTATTTATAGTTTCTGTCAGCAGCTTCATAGTGTAAAAGAGAGAGAAGGTTCTTTTATACAAACTTTGGATCCTCGTTTCATCCTCTTAGGGGCGGGAAATTCTCCCATAGTCCTCGACTACGTCATAAAAAGAAACCTTGGGCAAAATTTTACACTCTTAATCCCAGTAGTTTCGGCTGTGTGTTGATATGTCGGTCAGTCAGTTTCTTCTTTGCCATGGTTCTTAAAATTGACAGAGGTATATGATGATTTTATCGAGCTGTCGGAGAACCTCTCTCCTGGACACGAGTTGCCATGGCCAACCTGAAAAACTCTAAACAGACTCCGCACCCAAGTTGGGCGCAGCAAAGACTATCTCCACAGGTGGGGGTTCTCAGATGGTTCCGATCTTCAGTGTTCGACGGCGTATCTCCGCAGACCATGTCCTATCTTCCGTCCTGCATCACGTGCCCTGTGACCTGCTCACGTAGGGACCTGACAGCTTCAGCGTACGGCATTACCATGGCCGAATTCTGCCAGGCAAGGAATTTAACTAATTTTGCCTAAGAAGAAGAAGAGGCATATGTAGATACAATACTAGTTTGTAAGTTGTGTATGTCTTTACTAACAATAATGGATTGTATGATCTGACAAATAAATTACTATTAATAGGAACCGCCGCATCTGCAACCAAGCATTCTCCAATCCCCACAATAGCCTTCAAACACAGAAGCAATTCCGACCATCATTTACCAGCAAAGACGTCCAGCAGATACACAATACCCCCATGAGAATCAACGAGAAATGATTATTACCCGACGGTGTGACAAACTTAACGGTAATTGTTCGAATTAATGGCAATCGGTTGCAATCAATTTGCGGTAAGGTTGAACGACAAAGCGAGTCCCGACTCGTATAGTGATTAATTCCACGTCGTTTGGGACTTGCACTGGAAACTCTGTATCGGGAATTCGTAATTTTGTTTGCTGTTGGTTGAAGAGGCTTTATGTCTGCCTACTAGCTGTATTAACGTTTATTTGGGTCTATTTAGACGTACCATTGCTCGCAGAACTGATGGCCGTTGGGGCCGAAAGGTTCTGGAATGGCGACCACGTACCGGAAGACGCAGCGTTGGAAGGCCTCCTACAAGGTGGACCGATGACCTGGTAAGAGTTGCGGGAATCCGATGGATGCGAGTTCACAGAACTGCTCATTGTGGCGACACTTGGGGGAGACCTATCCAACAGTGGACGTCTTTCGAGTGAAATGATGAAGATGTGACGTACCACAACCTCGCCAAAACATGTAGTAGGAAACTGTCTATCTTATATAACAAGTTTTCAATGAAAATAATTTTTCATTACATTTATTCGAAAACCGGCTCTTTTCGCACAAAAATTAGGTTCAACATTGTAATAAAAAAAAATGTTTTTTACTAATTGTGTTTAAAAATTTAAATGTCTGTGTTCCACCGAATAGTACAAAGAAAATGATAAAAGTATAAAGATTTCAGGCGCCAGATGAAACACAAAATAACCAGAATAACTTTGTCGAAGAGATTGAACAATTAATTAATCTGCCAGCGAGAGGACTATGGGAAAACAATAAAACAGTGAATTAATGGTTTTGTCTTTTATTTTTCCCTGCCCGTAGTTTACTAATAAGTATTATATTAAAAGTGCCTAAGTAATATTTCAACTCGATACTTCTACGCGTTCCTGAGATAAAGGGTCTTGACAGACAGACAGACAACAAAGTGATACTAACGGGGTTCCGTCTTTTCCTTTTAAGGTACGGAACTCTAAAAATGGTTAGAGGCTCTACCACGACCTTTTAAAACGGATCGTTTTAAAAGATCCAAATGGATCATTTGACGACCTAAAAATTCCAAGACATGTGGCATCTACTCCGCACTGGGCCTGCGTGATGGATTACGACCCATTCCTTCTCCTAAAGACGAGACCTGAGTCCCAGCACTCAGCAGTAGGAACATATTTATAAGGCTGACTATGCTATCAGTACCTACCTAGAGTTAATTACGATAGAAAGTATAAAATTGGTGTCAAAAAAACCTTTCAAGAAATCCGCAATCGGATTTCAGAGTCCTTTCAGAAGCAATTCTCAACACCATTACTTCTTAAGAGCACTAGAAAGCTCAAATAAAAACCTATAATGGAATTAAGCTTCAGCAGCGTTCTACGGAATGCTGCTAATCGCCTTAAATTAGGGGGGTACGTGCATTTTCTAGATCAAGGGTGGCCAACCGAACGGTTCACAAAAAAGATGAAAGAGGTTAAAAAGGAAATACTTTCCGATTTGTACTACAACGAGTGTCGCCGCTTGTCTCACACCCTTTAACTCCACTACAGGTAATAAACCAATACGAACGCGCATTGCGCAACTAACAGACCACACACCCTTAGATCTCAAGTTTGCTTTTGGTAATTGAACTATGAGCATTGCCCTACTTTGTGGCACTCCTGTCCTGTCCACAAGACCATTCAAGGAGTTACCTTTCATCTGTTCTGTGGGTACAATCGACCGGTCAATTTTGAATGTATTCCAATCGACTATAAGGGTCGACCAGACGGTTTTTTATTTATTTTATCGGTGGCAAAATTATTTAATGATATCCCCCGCATTTGGGCGGAGCGTGAGATAGTGTCTACTGACTAAAAACCTACTCCTGTTCCGTCGTTGCCTTTCGTAACGCGGCTGAGCTATCATTTGAAACTAAACCTGGCCCAATAGGCTTCGACCCAGCTGGGCCTGGCTAGACGAGGATATGTCTTCGTAAGTGATTTTAGCAGTTTGTACAGGTATGTAGCTAGAAGTAAATGGCTAAAATAAAAACCGACGCGATGGGTGAACATCAGAAGCCAGGAAATCTAATTCCAATTTTGCCAAATGTATCGTGTTATCTATAAATTGGTGGGAGGATATTCCTGAAATGGATAAACTAATTTTAACGAAACTTTCACTAATAGATAGCTGTATTATATTATAGAAACCAATCATTCAATCGACTACTTTCACTGAAGATAATTGGCGCTATGAAGATAATAGTCGATTTTTGTGAAAGTAAAATAAATTAATTAGAAATAAATTAAATTTATTATGTATATTTTTTTAAGTGCACACTACAGGGTAATCCTTAAAATTAAGTATTTTTTCAGCGTTTTTGCGTTTTACCCAATTGAACGACTGTTTTCATGAAATAAACCTTTCAACAGGGTAAAACACTATTGAAAGGTTTATTTCATGTGTTCAATGAAAATCATTTTTTCATAGTAAGCTTTTACAGCGCATTATATATAAAGCTCAAACACATCACATGGGTTATCTGAGTTTCAATGGCCACTAATCATTTTGCATTGTCATCTGATTTACTTAAGCATGCAAAATTTCAGCTCAATCGGTAACCGGGAAGTGGATTAAAAATTTAATTTGCAAGATTTGATTACAGACAAGCAAACATCGGAACCTGTGGTGAAATTAAATGAGAAAGTTTGTAAAAAAACACCAGGTTCGTGCATGGCGAACATTGCACGGTAGGTTTTGCTGTCAGTTTTGCCACAGTCAAAACTTTGATTGACGAAAAACCTACTGTCTAATGCGTTGCATGACGGTTTTTAGTACTGATTGACGAAAACCATCATTCACCATCATTCATGATTGATGGAATTGATTGACGCTTGCATAACCCTGTAATGTTCGCCTATCTATTGTTGATACTATTACCTTTATATTACAAACGTGATCACTCTTCACGAGTATAGTACTTCTAATACATAAGTACTAGACTAATTCATAGCCAATCTAGAACGGTGTTCTATTCTTAGAACACATTCAATATGGCAAGGTGATAGTCCGCTGCGGGAAAGAGATGCGAGTATAAGGTAAAAAGAGAAAGTCTTATTGTCATGCGTACTACGTTCCTCGTACCTAGTTATTGTTTATTTCGACCCTTCGCTCAGCGGTCCCATGGTGTAATGGTTAGCACTTTGGACTCTGAATCCAACGATCCGAGTTCAAATCTCGGTGGGACCTTTGTTTTTATAATATAGTTTTTTATATTTTTGATACAAAAAATGCTATGCTCTTTGGTAATTCTCCCGGATGGGTATTATTTGAAAGTAAAGCAAGCTTTTTTAGTTTTATTTTTTTTTTCATTTGCACAGAGACAATAAATTAGATACTAATGAAATATTATTTAGAATACTCTCTTTACATGTTGGGTGGATAATTTTTCCATATTGTCTTGAAAAAAACCTTTAGTCATGTAAAATAAGAATTTTTAGTTTTAAGTATATTCATAACAAGAACAACCTACGAATGTAAACTTAAGTGTTATTGTATGTTATCCTCATGTGCATTTTTTTTATTTAAGCGGGTAGCTGTAAGAAAACTCAATTTTAGGTGTAGCTCACTATGTAAATCAGACAGACTTATTTTTAATAAAATAAGAATGATTGATAGAGAAATGATTTGTAAGTGCTGTTATTATAAATGAAAACCAATAACTAAATAACCTATCACAAAACCATCACTAATGAAATCTAAAAATCATTTTTATTCAAATTCAAAAATCAATGTGCGTTTCATTGAAATATCGACACTACCTAACTGTGTTCGTTAATGTTATGAGATATTAGATAATAATATGTATTTAGTACCTATAACGTTAACGAACTCCGGTAAGTAGTGTCGCTCTTGCGTCGCAATTACCGCACTTCGATCGTCAATACAATTGGAAGAGCGAGGGAACTGATGCGAATGAGACGAGGTCTTACCGCTAGCGACATGACTCACTTAAAGCGATTTCTGAATAAAAATTTGAAGTTGAACATTTGTCGCGTTACCAGGCGCATTACTTTGTGTAATTTATTTCATCATCACGATCTCAAAACGGTGAAGGAAAATATGGTGAGAAAACCGGTATATCCTAGAATCAAAAATTCGAAGACATGTGACTCTCACCAACCCGCACCGGGCCCATGTGGTGGATTACAGCCCATTCCCTCTCCTAGAGAGGGGGCCTGAGTCCCAGCAATGGGAACATTTAAAGGTTGCTGAACATTTAAACTATGCTATACTTTAACTGAAAACCTGTAATTTTTGTGCAGCAGTCTTTGGCATTTAAGTATGTGTTTAATTTTTTTTTTGTCGGATGGCATAGACCCATAGAAACCTTAACCTAGTTTATATTTTATTTGCCATGATTGGCCACACAATAGTTAAGACAAGACCACTTGACGGGACAGTCAAACCCAGTCTTTAAAGTCTGAATTTCGAAAAAGTACGTCAATCATCCTATAAAAGTAGCGCCTGTTATGTGCTTGCATTATTCACCATTTCGTCTACCCTACCCTACCCTACCCTTGACATGTAAAAAACCAATAAAATAAAAAATTGGTGCATTTTAATGAATTTTTGACACTCTTTCTCGTGGTCTCTTCGTAGTAAAAACGATAGACAGGAGTTGGTACAAGATCCAAAATTCCAAAAAAAACACCACCTTTAAATAAAACTCCATAACTAACACCTTATGAACTTTGTTATTCTGTTAAAACAGTATTTTCATTTCATAGTTAGCAGGCTTGAGTATTTGCTAGAAGGGACGGGTTGGGTCTTTTAGTCAGTAAGAGTCTGACACTATCTCCCGCTCCTCTCAAGAGCGAGGGATGTCATTGGATGATTTTTTCCTACCATAAAAAAAAGGCTTGAGTATTTGATATTAATTTCAGCGTCATACCTCCATGTGTTCCCGAGATGAAGGGTCTTGGCAGACAGACAGACGGACAACAAAGTGATCCTATATAGTTTTTTTTTTTCGGTGGAAAAATCATCCAATGACATCCCCCGCTCTTGGGCGGAGCAGGAGATAGTGTCAGACTCTTACTGACTAAAAACCCTCATAGTTCCTTCGTGCCTTCATACCGGGGCTGAGCTATCTTTCGAAACTAACCCTGGCCCCAGTAGGCTTCGACCCAGCTGGACCCCTGCTGTTGCTGGCAACTCCTTGAGGCGTGTGGGAACAGTGCGCGACGTCGACGACGTGGGCTCGGTCCAGTCAGACAGCTATTGGACGGTTGGACAGCGAGCTACCCATTGCTGGCCGTCCGCAAGCCCGCGCCTACGGTGGTCGGAAATCGAGATCGGAATCCCGGCAGCGGCGGGAGCGCCGTTGCCTGATGCGGTCGGCCTCCTACTTTGCTAGTATTACTGTTTCGCAGAAGGAGGTGACCGCCCGCCACTCCTCCTCGCTCCGTACCATGGCCTGTACCAAGGCCCGGCGCGAGAGATCGCCGCCGCCGATCACCCCCACGAGGGTACGGCGATGCTCCGCCCAAGCGGGGCACACCTATCCTATCCTATTGTGTGTGGAATATTGTGTGGAAAGGGGTTCATTATGGCCGATTGAGTTACGAAACCCAAAACGCTATCAACATGACCACGTCCCTACCACGGCTATTTAGTTAGTAAAGAAGAATGAATAGGTGCCGTTCCCTTTGCATTTTTATTGGACATTTTCTTTCATCCCGATGTTGGATTTGAATAATACTCTTTAACAGAGACAGGAACACAATTCACGCTTTTTTCTTTGTAACAATATTTTTGACTTGAATAATAAAAATACTGTGTGTTTTGTGTTGCTTTCCGCAAAAATAGTAATGTGGATTGAGCTTTTTTGTTTCAGACTAGTTGTAATTATCATCATCATCATCATCATCATTAAAATTTCAGCCAATAAACGTCCACTGTTGGACATAGGCCTCCACCAAGTGTCGCCACAATGAACAATCCTGTGCATCTCGCATCCATCGGATTCCCGCAACCTTCACCAGTTCATCGGCCCACCTTGTAGGAGGCCTTCCAACTTTGTAATTATAATATGTAAAGATAAATTTTATAATGCAATATTCTTGTCCTTCAATTTGAGTAGAATATAAAGTTCCAAAAATCAAGTTACTGACTGAGACTGGGCCTTTTTTTTGAATCCTTCAAAATGCACCCGCACTTTGGGGATACGAGTCCGAGGAGTGGAATTTTTATTTCACTAAAGCCACCCCAGTAATCACCAAGGCCATTCTGGAACCCCCTCTGTGCACGCCTGTTACGGCACATCCCTGAGGAGTCTGTATCACGGTCTCCCATGAGCTTCACTGTACACGCCAGCTCGTGATCACTTAGTCACCGTCTTCCCTAGAATCACGCGATGGGCGAGTAGAGTCTTCACTATAAGCACCCGTGGTTCCAAAGTCCCACATGCATTTGATGTTTCAAGCAAGGTTTTGGCGTGTTAGACATCGAGGTGGTTGCCTCTTTCAAGTATCAGATAACAATAGTCAGAATTAGATGAATTTAGTAAACTTAATTGATCAGTTCGAGATCTCCAGTTCCATTTCTTTATCGTAAAAGAAACATAATTCCTTTAGTTGTTAATTTTTTCTCAAAATAAAATTTAAAACAATTATCACTTTTTAATAAAATGTCTTATTATTTAAAATGTCATTAAGTCCAATGAGTATGGCCCTTCTTAAACAGACTTTAATCATGGCAAAGAGTGACGGAATTCACTTTTCTTTTTTGAGTGGATTTTCTTGGATACCTGTCCTAATTTATGGACCCTCTGTGCGTTATTGAAAAAGCTCTCTGTCATTTGGAAGTCCTTCCGAAAGTAGGGTGTCCAAATATTTTAAAATATTTTTTGGAGAAACCTCAAAGAATTAATATATTTAATGATTTTAAAATGTTTGGGCTGGTTTGCTTTGGCTTATAAATTATAAGCATAAGCATAATCAGCCTAGTAATGTTCCCACTGCTGGGACGCAGGCTTTCTCTTTAACAGAAAGAATGGGCCGTAATCCACCACGCAGGCCCAGTGCGGATTGTTGGATTATAAAAACCGCTTTTATTATTTATAGACCGACCGAAAAAACGATTTCGGTTAAAGAACTGATTTCCCTTTGTTTTCTAGGGAGCGGTGAATCTTTCAATCAATCCCACAGCCTTAGCAGTAATATTATGCAAATTTTTCTACAGATAAGTGTTTGTATACAACGCGCTATCGACCCAGGCTTGGTATTTATCAGACAGCGAGGTACGTATTGCTGTCCGTTCGCATGATGTCTTTCACATCGGCTAAAGCGTAAGGGTCTCTCGCGCTTTTCGCCGCCACCGGCTACGACCGTTACACACAATTTCTGTTTCATTGACGTTGATAAGTCTTCATATGAACGTCAGCTGAGCGAGTTCAATGACCTGTAGGTAGTAGTCGGCGTTGCGTACTAATTACCTACAGGTCATTAGCTGCGTCAGCATTATTATAGCTGACGTTTTCTTAAAGAAATTAACTTCGTACATGCGTAAATTAATACGAATTTTAAAAAAAGGCACTTTATTTTTTAATTTTAACTTTACAAATCGATAGTTTCATGTACCGGATCGATTCTCCACGGGATTAAAACGATCAAAATTTAACGGGGTATATTTTTTATTAATGGGTTTTTCATTCAATACAGAAAATGCAAACGGTCACTTGTGAAGTTCTGTAGAATATTGAGCCTTAAAAGTTGGAAGTCCTGAATAATAAAAAAATCATTGTCACCTTTTATAAAGGTGAAACTGGTTTTAAATTAACACAGCAATCTCGTCTGATTGGAATTTCGGAGTGATATTATCAAGATAATGAATATAATACAACACTTTTCAACTTTCCCACTTTAGTATTGTTTCGAGTTCAATTTGAGATTTATTAAAATTGACTTTGGGGTGAAGTAGAGGTGCTTAGGTACTTTCTACGCGTAATATTCTACTTACTTCAAAATTGGGTTTCATTTTAACTTGTTTAGTAACACGTCTTCTTTTGCTTCAAAATGTTGATATAAATGAAGAAGAAGAAGTGTCAGATTTTAGGAGGAAAAATCGTTTAAAAGAGTGAATTTTTCATATCATATGCACTAGTGCTTGACTGTGGTCCCACATGATGGTAAACAGTGATGCAATTGTTGATGGTGAGGCGCACTAGTTTATTAAGAGCCTAATCACTCTTCTTGCATGTATGATTATATGATAAGTGTTAGTTTTTGTAGTATATTGATAACTGGAAATGTTCGACAGCCTACCTCCATTGTGCGTCTGTAATCGCAGGGCGATCCGCCGGCGTGTGAACGCAAACGAAGGGTATGATGAAAAAAAATTTTTGAGTTTCAGTTCTAAGTATTTATTTTTTTCAAAATTTATTGCTTTTTTTTCTATTTTTGTGTGAAAATCTTAATGCGGTTCACAGAATACAAAGTATTCTAAATAATATACTTACAAAGTTCCAACAGTATACAAGGTGTAAGGGACAGCCCTCCACAATCTTTAAGGGCTTGCTCAGTAGACGAAACTGAACACCCATCCACAAAAATTTTTTTCAGGAAACGAAAATAAAATTCGGCTTCTCCATACAACTGTCCAATCAAGTTTATAATTTTCTATGGCGTATCAAAAATTTTTTTCAGGAAACTAAAAAAAAATCCGCCTTTTTTTAGTTTCCTGAAAAAAAATTTTGTGGAAGGTTGTTCAGTTTCGTCTACTGAGCAAGCCCTTACAGTTTGTGGAGGGCTGTCCCTTACACCTTTTATAGCTCTTATAGTTTCGGATAAAAGTGGCTGTGACATACGGACGGACTGACAGACAGACAGACAGACAGACATGACGAATCTATAAGGGTTCCGTTTTTTGCCATTTGGCTACGGAACCCTAAAAATATACTCCCAGCTCCCACGTCTCACTTCATACCACTAAAGAGACCCAATACTTCACTGCTCCCTTTCCTTCGTGGCTTCATACCGGGGATGAGCTATCTCTCGAAACTAACCCTGGCCCCAGTAGGCTTCGACCCAGCTGGCCCCCTGATGTTGCTGACAGCTCCTTACTCTTTATATACTCGTAATTGGTTTACTAGTCTGTAAGATGTCTATTGTCTCCAGATCCCATGGTGGCAGCCCAGCAAGGAGGCTCGCCGCTTTGCGGGAAACCGTGTGGTATCCCTGCACCATCCAGATGGCCATGACCTTCTAGCATGCGTTTAGCTTGGCCGCGGGTCGCTTTCACAGTGACGGTGCTTATACCGCTTATTGAGTAATGGATCCGATTACCGAGTTGTAGGTCGCGACTTCAAACCCTGCCAGGCGCATTATTTTGTGTAATTTATTGCATTACCACTGCTCTCAAAACGGTGAAGGAAAACATCGTGAGGAAACCGGCATGCCCTAAAACCAAAAATTCGAAGACATGTAACATTCACCAACCCGTACAGGGCCTGCGTGGTGGATTACGGCTCATTCCCTCTCCTCTTGAGGAGGCCTGAGTCCCAGCAGTGGGAAGATTAAAAAAGGCTGATAATGATATTGATGATGTGCATGTACCGGCGCTCCATAACGGGCCATGGACCGTACGATACCTACGTAGAGCCTCCGGCAGGAAGCGTCTGGACTGCCTAGGTTGGGCAGGAGCCGCTTGAGGGCAGCCCCAGTCCGATCCAGTTTGGGAGTCAGAGGTCCATAAATAAAATATTGCGCCGCAGAGGACCGCAGTGACCGCTGCCACCAGTGCGGACAGCCCGGCCATAAGGCCGTCGAATGCCGTGGAAAGCCGCACTGCTACGCATGTGCGGCTGCAGGCAAGCCGGCCGACCACCGGGCTGGGGGCAGGTCCTGCGACCCCCCCGCCAAGGCCAAGGGCAAGGTCAGGCCCATCCACCCTGACGTCCTCACCGCCGCAGCCACCACCTTGGCTGCCGCCGCTGTCGCCGCCGCTCCCGCCGTGGCAGTGCCCTCACAGGGGGCTCAGGAGGAGACTGTAATGGAATGTCAATAACGACACCATTACGTCTCCTCCAGGCGAACATCAACCACTGCGCCCCCGCTCAGGATCTGTTGCTCCAGAGCATGGCGCAGTGGTCGATCAATGTCGCCGTCGTCTCCGAGCCGTACTACGTCCATCCCCGCTGGGTTCAGGACCTAGACGGCTCGGTGACGCTAATTTCGTCGGCCGCCGCCGGTACCCCGCCCCTCGAGGCTGTTGCGAGGGGACGGGGTTGCGTGGCAGCACGGGTCGGGGACATTGCAGTGGTAGGCGTCTACCTGTCCCCGACCAGATCTCCCGACGAACTCCATGTCTCCCTTATGGAGCTAAGTGCCGTCGTCGCTGGGTTTGGTACCCTCCCCGTGGTCGTTTGCGGGGACTTCAACGCCTGGAACACGGCTTGGGGTTCCCGGCGCACGAACCCACGGGGTCGGATGGTGGAGGACTGGGCCTTGGAGCTGGGCCTGGTCGTCCTGAACCGGGGTTCTGTCCCCACGTTGGCGCGGAGGCGGGGTGAATCTGTGGTGGACCTTTCGTTCGCCAGCCCCGCTCTGTCGCCACGTGTCGTCGGCTGGCGCGTTATGGAGGAGGTGGAGACGTACTCCGACCACCGGTACATCCGGTTGGACGTCTCCGCCGAAACCTCGGCCGCGCCGGTCCGACAGAGCCCTTGCGGTCCGCGGTGGGCGCTTAAGCAGATGGACCGGGAGCTCCTCCTGGAAGCCGCGACGGTACAGGCCTGGGTGCAAGCACCGGACAGGCCTGTCGACATCGACGTCGAGGCGGAGTGGTTCCGGGAGGCCATGTCGCAAATTTGCGATGCGGCTATGCCCCGAGTCCGTCCAGGACGTGCTAAGCGCCAGGTGTACTGGTGGTCGCCGGAAATCGCTGCACTGCGCAACACGTGCAATCACGCGCGACGCCGGTACGCCAGATACTGCAGGCGCCGCATCCGCCCGCCGGATGCGGAGGCCAGAGAGGCGGAGCTGTACGAGGGTTACAGAGAGGCAAAACACACCCTCCGAGCGGAGATTAAGCGGGCCAAACTCGAGGCCCGCGACGTGTGGCTGGGGTCTCTGAACGCGGACCCGTGGGGGCGCCCGTACAAATTGGTACGGGAGAAACTGCGCCCCTGGGCTCCCCCGTTGACTCAGAGTCTCCGGCCCCAACTCGTGGAGGGTGTGGTAAGCGCTCTGTTCCCTGCGCGAGGGGAACACTCCCCCCCGCCCATGGCTCCGCCTCCGCCAGCGGTGTCTGACGCGGACCGCAATAGCGACGACGACGACAATGCTCCAGAGGTGACCGAGGTAGAGATGAGAGTGGCGGTGCAAAGGCTGAGTGCCAAGAACGCCGCCCCAGGACCCGATGGCTTGCCTGGGAAAGCCTGGGTCCTGGCCATGGAGGCTCTCGGGCCTCGACTAAGAGGGCTCTTCAGCGCATGCTTGGAGAGGGGCCAGTTCCCACTTCGCTGGAAGACGGGGAAACTGGTCCTCATCGCGAAGCCAGGGCGCCCTGCGGACTCTCCGTCCGCGTACCGGCCCATTGTGCTGCTCGACGAGGTGGGCAAGCTCTTTGAAAGAGTGATTGCGAGCCGCCTCGTCGCGCGCCTTTCACGGGTGGGGCCGGACCTTTCGGACGGACAGTTCGGCTTTCGCAGGATGCGCTCGACGGTGGACGCCATCATGCGCGTGCGAGCCCTCACGACGGGGGATGCGGTGTCCCAGGGTAGGTGTGTCGTGGCAGTGTCCTTGGACATTGCCAACGCTTTTAATTCCCTGCCCTGGAGTACGATCCGGAGGGCACTCCGGTACCACCGGGTGCCCGAATACCTCTGTCGAGTAGTCGAGGCCTACCTGTCGGACAGGTATATTGTCTACCCCGGTCACCAGGGAGACTGGAAACGTCGGGAGATGTCGTGCGGTGTTCCGCAGGGGTCGGTACTAGGGCCACCCTTGTGGAACATCGGGTACGATTACGTGCTGCGGGGCGACCTCCCTGACGGGGTCAGCGTGGTCTGCTACGCAGACGACACGCTGGTTCTAGCGCAGGGAGAGTCGTACCAGGCGGCGGTCGCTCTAGCGACACACGGGGTTGCGATGGTCGTTGATAGGATCCAGGAGTTGGGACTCAAGGTGGCGCTTCACAAATCCGAGGCGATGTGTTTTCACGGTCGCCAGTCTCGGAACGCGCCGCCATTGAGTTCCCAACTAACGATAGGAGGAGTTCACATCGGTGTCGGGTCGACGATGAAGTACCTGGGACTCGTCCTCGACAGCCGGTGGAATTTCGTGGAGCATTTCCGACGTCTGGCTCCCAAACTCAACCGGACTGGGGCCGCTCTCAAGCGGCTCCTGCCCAACCTTGGGGGTCCAGACGCCTCCTGCCGGAGGCTCTACGCGGGGATCGTTCGGTCCATGGCCCTCTACGGGGCGCCGGTGTGGGCGCCGTCGCTGAAAAAGCGACCGGCGGCCATTCTGAACGCCTGCCAGAGGGTCATGGCAATTCGGATGGTGCGGGGATACCGCACGATTTCCTGCGAAGCGGCGAGCCTTCTGGCTGGCCTACCACCGTGGGATCTGGAGGCAACAGTCCTTGCACACATGCACGACATGCGCGTGGAGATGCAACGCCGGGGTGAAAGTCCTCTGCCGCGACAGGTCACGGCATGGCGGACAGAGCTCCGGCGGGATCTCATGGTGGAATGGCGTCAGCGACTATCGCAACCCCGTTATGGGCACGCCACAATTATGGCGATAAGTCCCCTCTTTGAGGCGTGGCTGGAAAGACCTCACGGCGTCCTTACCTTCCGCATGACACAGGTCCTCACCGGAAATGGCAAGTTCGGGAGGTTCCTGTTCCGAATTAAAGCGGAAGTGATGCCCGGGTGTCGCCACTGTGCGGAACGCCCGGAGGACACGGTGGAGCACACAATCGCGGTGTGCCCTGCTTGGGCGGAGCATCGCCGTGCCCTCGTGGGGGTGATCGGCGGCGGAGACCTCTCGCGCCGGGCCTTGGTCGAGGCCATGGTCCGGAGCGAGGAGGAGTGGCAGGCGGTCGCCAACTTCTGCGAAGCAGTAATGCTCGCTAAGGAGGAGGCCGACCGCATCAGGCAACGGCGCTCTCGCCGCCGCCGGGATTCCGATCCCGATTTCCGGCCACCGTAGGCGCGGGCTTGCGGACAGTGAGCAATGGGTAGCTCGCTGTCCGGCCGTCCGGTAACCGTCCGGACCAAGCCCAAGTCGTCGACGGCGCGCGCTGTTCCCGCGCGCCTCAAGGAGTTGTCAGCAACAGCAGGGGCCCAGCCGGGTCGAAGCCTACTGGGGCCAGGGTAATCCGAAAGGGCGCTCGAGCCCCGGTATGAAGGCTTGAAGGAACGGGATGGGTTTTTTAGTCAGTAAGAGTCTGACACTATCTCCCGCTCCGCCCAAGAGCGGGGGTTGTCATAAGATGATTTTTCCCATCGAAAAAAAAAAAAAAAAAAAAAAAAAAAAAAAAGGTCCATAAATAAATAAATATTTTCATTCGTAATACTCTGTTTGAATCTTAAATAAATAAACGCAAACCAATTAACATCTCATATTTAATTAAAAGCAACTACAAACAAGCCCCGTAAACTTCTTAAAATAAAAATCCATTACGAGAGCCGGCTCGTTATGCTATGATAATATTTTCCCAGCAATCATACAGCACGCGCAGGAAAGTACACAGCAAACAACGTCGTCGCGACATTTTGCTTATTTTTATTTTGCCGGTAAATTTTTACCGATATTTTTTACCGGTATTGAAACTACCCAGATCGTGACGAGGAACGAAACAGGAAAATTAAGTATTTAAAACAAGTAAGAGGGTGAAAAATAATGATGTAGCTTGAGTGTTTATTTTTTTAAGTTATTTTTTCTCTGGATAATGTTATGATGTTAATTTGTAATTGACTAGCTCTGTCAGCGGTTTCATCTGCGTTAAAGTAGAAAATTATACCAAGGGGACGTAGGTTTTTTTTTCAGCGGGTAAAAATCATTCAGGTGACATCCCCCGCGGGTAGTGTCAGACTTTTACAGACTAAAAACCCTTCCTGTTCCTTGTTTGCATTTCATACCGGGGCCGAGCCTTCCTTTCAGAAATAGACCCTTGGCCCCAGTAGGCTTCGACTCTGCTGGGCCCCTACGGCTGCTGACAACTAGAGGCGCGCGGGAACATTGCGCGCCGTCGACGATTTGGGTTCGATCCGAACGGTTACCGGACGGTCAGGTAGCGAGCTACCCATTGCTCACCCTCTGCAAGCCCGCGCCTACGGTGGCCAGAAATCGAGATCGGAATCTCGGCGGTGGCTGGGACGTGAGCGCCGTTGCCTGATACGGTCGGCCTCCTCCTTTTCTAGCATGTCTGCTTCGCAGAAGGAGTCGACCGCCTGCCACTCCTCCTCGGTGCGGACCATGGCCTGTACCAAGACTCGACGCGAGAGATCGCTGCCGCCGTGCGCCCCTACGAGGACACGGTGGTGCTATGCTCAGGTGGGGCACACCACTACCGTATGCTCCAGCGTCGGCGCTGCCGGCCCACACAATGGTGACATCCGGGCGTCACTTCCGCACAAATCCGGCGCAGGAATCTCCCGTACTGACCATGTTCGGTGAAGACCTGCGTCATGCGGAAGGTGCGGTCCTTCTAACCACTCCTCAGAGAGGTGAACATAGGTAGTCTACCTATATGCCTCATTCAAATCCGTTCAGACATTTGAGTGTGAAGAAGTAACGAGTACGAATTATAAAGTTTTTCTAAAAACCTAAACATTTAAGTATTCGAAATAATTTTCGAATAAATGTCCAAGAATTATATAATAAATACATTTTTTTATTTTTGTCATTACGAGTCCATTATGAAGGGCTAAAGTTTTCAGAGTTCTAGAGGTTACTATTGGATTACTTCTACACTATGTTTTAATTTTAATAAAAATCTATATAATATCCACAAGATATCTGTGTTTCCAAAATATTTACTGGAAATGTATTGTTACGTACGTGGGTAATTAAATGTCGATTTACTAACAGAGAACTTTATTCACCACAAACAATAACAAATTAATCCAGTCAACAGTAATCCGAATCGCAATTAATACTAGAGTACCGTTACACTATCGCTTAGGTCGTTAGATAAAATCACTTCACAGACTTAGGTAGTTCGCTCTTGATCGCAGTCGAAATCAAACTGACTCGCTTCCGGTCGGGGGCTCGTATTTATATGCGGAGCGAAGAAAATTCTAGATACCGACATCTCAAGATCGATCCAGAACAATAGCGTCGCTTCGCGGAGCTATAAATCATTTTTATTGCACGGTGTACTAAGAGTCACTTTCATACGAATTTCGACTCTATTGTTAATGGCGGAGAGTACCATTTCCCTTATCGGTAGATATATACCTACTTACTAGTAGTATGTACTTTGTGGATGTTTTTAGAGTTTTTTCTAAGCCGGCCTACGTTCCACCATTCTAGATCTTTCGAACAGCAATGCGTTTTAATTATTACGTGCTACTCGTTATTTTCTCGGAGATATGGCGTGTTCACGTTTAATGACGTAACAGTATAAAAACGTCATAATCATGTAAGTTTGGGTGTATGAAATGGTATCTCAGGTCGGGCGGTCTTTCCAGCTAGCGTAGGCGCGTGCTTGCGGATGGCGAGCGATGGGTAGCTGGCCGTCCAATCGTCCGGTAACCGTCCGGATCGAGCCCAAGTCGTCAATGGCGCGTAGTGTTCCACGCGCGCCTCAAGGAGTTATCAGCAACCGCAGAAGGAGCAGGAGTGGGTTTTTAGTCAGTAAACGTCTGATACTATCTCCCGCTCTGCGCAAGAGCGGGGGATGTCATTAGATGATTTTCCCACTTAAAAAAAAGGTCAAGCGGTCTTACACATAAAAACTCGTTCAGTGGACAAGGGTTTTGAGGCAGCTACACACCTCGCGATATTCCTCTAAATATCATCATCATCATCAGCCTTTTTAATGTTCCCACTGCTGGGACTCAGGCCTCCTCTCTAGGAGAGGGAATGGGCCGCAATCCACCACGAAGGCCCAGTGCGGGTTGTTGAATTTCACATGTCTTCGAATTTTTGGTTCTAGGACATACCGGTTTCCTAACGATGTTTTCCTTCACCATCTTAAGAGCAGTAGTAATGAAATAAATTACACAAAGTAATGCGCCAGGCTGGGTTCGAACCCGTGACCAACAACTCGTAAATCGGGGCCACTATCATTCGGCCACCAGTGCTCTCATATATCACGTCACTAGCATTTCCAGATATAGCATCGGATCATCATCATCATCATCATCATCATTTCAGCCGACAGACGTCCACTGCTGGACATAGGCCTCCCCCAAGCGTCGCCACAACGAACGATCATGTGCGTCCCGCATCCATCGGATTCCCGCTACCTTCACCAGGTCGTCAGTCCACCTTGTAGGAGGCCTTCAAACACTGCGTTTTCCGGTACGCGGTCGCCACTCCAGAACCTTTCGGCCCCAACGGCCATCTGTTCTGCGAGCAATGTGCCCTGCCCATTGTCACTTAAGTTTGGCGATTCTTTGTGCTATGTCGGCAACCTTGGTTCTCCTGCGGATATCTTCATTTCTGATTCGATCACGCAAGGAAACTCCGAGCATAGCCCTTTCCATTGCTCTTTGGGTGACTTTAAGCCTTTTGATGAGGCCCATTGTGAGCGACCACGTTTCGGATCCATATGTCATCACTGGCAGCACACACTGGTCATAGACTTTCGTCTTGAGACACTGTGGTATGTTGGATGAGAAGATACCGCATCGGATCAACGACTCCATAATTGCCAATCTCAGGTCACCCATGAGACTCACTACCATAGGCCAAAGAAGAATCATTAATTTCTTTAGCCACATTACTAGAAAGAGAGGTGATAACCTGGAAAAGTTACTTCTAACGGGAAAAGTAAATGGGAAAAAACCCAGGGGCAGAAGTTTGATACGTTGGTCAGACCAAATCCGTGTTAGACTGGAGACCACAGTCTGCGATGCCATCCACATCGCCGAAGATAGGACAACATGGTAAAATATAGTCCACATGATAGTTATACGTCAAGGTCACAACCCTTAGCATTGAGGATAAACGATACCAAGAGGAGGAGCATTTTTAGATAAGAAAATGTTTAAATAAGCTATTTTTTTAAGCTTTCCAAACAGTCCATATTCTCATTATAAAATATATAAATGATGAATGCTCTGTAAATAAAACTGAAGCCGAACCTGTGTAATTAACTAAATAAATAGACTTCCATTACGTTCTGAAACTGCGAGCACACTCGTTAATCTACGTTAGTGTTTTCTTTTAGTTTTGTTACTGGAATTGTCACTTAAATTACTTATGAGAAAATGTAGTAAATAAGATAGTGAGTAACAATTTAGGAGAATTACTGTGTTATTTATTTGCTTGTGGTAGTCTCATAGTGTCTGAACATACATATATTATATGTACGTCTTATCGAATTTGGCCGGTTTGATATGCCCGGTGCACCATGAAGATCATGAGAGGTTGTCTGTAAGAGATCGCCCTGTGCGATAAGACCGTCCATTGTACACTTATTTTGAATAATGTTTGTCCTGTATCTTTTTTGTTCATGTGGTGTACAATAAAGAATATAATAATAAATAATAAATAAGAGCGTAGTCCACCCCTTTACCACTTGACAACAAGAGAGTCGTGTGAAAAGAATTTTCACACAAGTATGGCTCTTGAGGTAAACATAAACTGAGAAATCAAACAAAGAAGTTGCTTATTGTTGGAAAAAAAGATTGCCATGAAGCAGAAAAACAAAATATTTGCTTGTTAATTCTTCACTAATATTATAAAATAGGTCATCAGCATAATCGTCATCATGTAAGCCGAAATACGTCCACTATTGGACATAAGCCTCCACCCAAGCGTCGCCACAACGACCGGTCCTGTGCGTCACGCATCCATCGGATTCCCGCGAACCTGACCAGGTCATCGGTCCACCTTGTTGGAGGCCTTCCAACGCTGCGTCTTCTAGTACGGAGTCGCCACTCTAAAACCTTTCATCCCCATCGACAATCGGTTCTGCGTGCAATGTGCCCTGCCCATTGCCACTTAAGTTTGGCGATTCTTCGAGCTATGTCGATGTCGGTATAAAATAGGTAGAGTTTCTTAATTCTTTATTGCACAACAAAACATACATAGTACACAGTGATACAGACAGTTTATGTACAAAGGCGAGCTTAACTCGACGTTGAGTTTTCTCACAGCAAACCTTTGAGTTATAGAGAGAGAAGAAATTTGAGGGTAGGATCCAGTGCACAATAATAAACCTACATAACTAAATTTAATATATAATAATATCGTACATAAGTCTAATATATAATTATGATATACATACATACATACATACTAATATCTATATATACAAAAATGAATCCCTATTTCCCTTGGTCATGCCACCACACGTGAACGGCTGGACCGATTTCGCTAATTCTTTTTTTGTTTTTGTTATTGTGAGAAGGTTCTTATGGAAAATAAAATGAAAATTAGGGAAGTGTAGGGTAGAGTAGAGTTGGGTAATGCAGGGTAGAGTGGGGTTGAGTAGGGCAGAGTACGGTAGAGTAGGGTATAGTAGGGTGGAGTAGGGAAGAGCGGGAGCGAAGCCGCGGGCAAAAGCTAGTATACTAATATTATGTCAATAACGAAAGGAAGTGCTCTTTAGTGTATGAGTTTGTTTGTAAGATCTCTGGAAGTACTGAACCAATTTTGTCAATTCTATCTCTAGCCGCTCAAGTGCCATGAGGCTCATCATTACTACATGAAAGTACGGAGAAGGCGGCCATCAGAGAGGAGTGGCGGCGTGTTGTGAAGCTTGCCACCAACACCTGAAGTGATGAACACGACCACTCTGTCAAGAGTGATACCGACAGAGAAGAAGATCCTACAGAAAATGGTCTACTCATATGCCTAATTTGAGCTTGATTTGAGCGAAAAGGAGTAAAAAACGTAAAAATACAATAATACATACAATCTTTTCCCTTTATAATATTCGTGTGATACCTTTAACTATCTATTAAATTATTTCTTCTGTACCTAATCACTGCATATTAATAATATGTAAATACCTAAATTCAATATACTATAACTCTCTTCTGTTTGTCTATTTATTAAGTTGCACCTGCCATGTTGTTTCTGTACCACCCAGGTCGACTGTCAGATAATTTACAAAAATTAATTAATTTATTATCATTATTCAATAATTTTTCAATAATTTTAACAATGTTTTAATAATTTATATAATTTAATGTATTTAATTTATTTATTATGTTATAACAATTTTATTTTATTCAATAATGTTACTATGGGTCAATTAATGCCTGAAATAAACGATAAATAAATAAAAAACAAATAATGCATATGGTATTAAGTTCGCCTTTGTATAGTGTAATGTGCATAAAGCATTAATAAATAAAAAATAAAGAAATATAACTCACAACAAACAAAAAATAGCACCTACCGAAAAAGGTCGAGAAAAAAATTATCATCTCACGAAAAAAAAAAACGAAATAATCTGTAGCGAAACAAAAGGTCAATTTACACATCACAAAACGTGACCTACCCTTCAAACGGTCCGGAACGCAACCTCTTAATAAAACGACCTAGTCTGTACCTGCGACTGACGACGACCAAATGCGTAACAAAATATACAGAACCCCTATACAACTTTATTTTTAGTACATATATGCGAAACCCTAGTATTTTTATGTAAAGAATCTATGTACAAAATTTCAAAACTATAACATGAAAAATCACAGAGTTATAAGCGTGTTGTGTCAGCAAAAATACATAGTCGCCGAGCCATCCAGGCGATTGAGTGCTTGCACCCAGCTGTTTGCTAGATGCCCGCTATGACCTGCCGAGACCTGTGTTGTACTTAGTGTCGGTGGTGTCCAATTTGTGACCTTTTTAAATATTTTTGGGAAAAAATATAACATGGTGTAATATAAAAATGATTGAAATCCATTCAGTTACTGATCCTGAACAAAATATATTCAGATTTCGCATAAAATAATGTTGTATACAGAACCCCCTATATATAGACAGCATGAATGCTCTTTTTGCTCTTACTAAAGTGCCGTGAGAATTTTTGGAAAAACTTTACCAGTTCTTTTTTACAACGTACCGGTAGTATTTAGCCTTTATAACGGTAAATTAAAGGCGAATTTACCGTGATAAAGGTTTTCGCAACGGTTTTTTCGCCGTCATGAGACGTGACCGTAGGATTTTGAATGCGTGAGAAATACGAGTAACTACCAGGCGTGAATTTTTTTACGTAAATTTAAATTTTGTAAGATATCTAGTGGCAAAACGAAACGGTAGAGAAAATAATTTGGTGGCGCCGCTTGTGCGTGAGATTGTTTTAATGGAAACAGGGAAACGTAAAAAAAAATCAATTAAAAAGAGAAAAAGAGATATCAGCGAATAGTTGGTCGTGACCAGAGGGCTGTTCTTTACTTCGGTAAAGGATTCAGCATTGCTATTCAACGTGGCAATGCTACCGGCTTTCATTTTTTTTTTTGTGAAAATCGCTTTTGGGCGGAGCGGGAGATAGTGTCAGACTTTAACTGACTAAAAACCCACTCCATTTCCTTCGTTGCCTTTCGTACCGGGGGCTGAGCTACCTTTCGGAGCTAACCCTGGCCCCAGTAGGCCCCGACCGAGTTGGGCCCCTGCCGTTGCTGACTTGGGCTCGGTCCGGACAGTTACCGGACGGTCGGATAGCGAGCTACCCCCATCGCTCGCCGTCCGCAAGCCCACGCCCGGTGGCCGGAAATCGGGATCGGAATCCCGGCGGCGGCGGCGGCTGGCAAAGGCGTTGTGAGCGCCTTTGCCTGATACGGTCTGCCTCCTCCTTTGCTAGCATTACTGCTTCGCAGAAGGAGGCGACTGTCTGCCACTCCTCCTCACTCTGGACCAAGGCCTGGCGCGAGAGATCGCCGCCGCCAATCGTCCTCACGAGGGCACGGTGATGCTCTGTCGAAGCGGGGCACACCTCTACTGTGTGCTCCACCGTGTCCTCCGGGCGTTCTGCACAGTGGCGACACCCGGGCGTCACTTCCGCACGAATCTGGTGCAGGAACCTCCCGAACTTACCGTGTCCGGTGAGAACCTGCGTCATGCGGAAGGTGAGGACGTCTTGATATCTTTCTAGCCACGCCTCAAAGAGAGGACTTACCGCCGAAATTGTGGCGTACCCATGTATTATATATTTAGGTACCTATTAAAGCTAAAATATTTATTACTTTATTGGATGTTTATTTATAAATTAAAAAGTAAAGGTTTCAATACTTAAAATTTATTCAAAGAGGCAAATAATTACCAAAGTAGATAGTACAAATTCATCATTATAATTTGCTGGAAGACGTTCACTGTTTTAATACGCTTTCTCCAAGTGTCGCCACAACGACCATCCTGTGGGTCTCGCATCCACCGAATTCTCACGATCCCCATCAGGACATGTCCAATTGTCCAGTAAGTACAAATATAAAATGTAAAAAAATGTACCTATATATTTTCTTAAAACTCGTTATGTAATTAATTATTAAATAATAAATAGAAATAATACTCCACAACTATCACACAACGCCGTCTAGTCCCAAGCTAAGCAGAGCTTGTGTTATGGGTAATAGACAACTGATAAATATACTTATATATTTCTAAATACATACATATTATAGATAGCTTTTGCCCGCGGCTTCGCCCGCGTACATAAAATATTGCCTATGTCACTCAGGAATAAACCAGCTTCCTGTCGGTGAAAAAAATTTCGCAATCGGAGCAGTACTTTCAGAGGGCTGTCTATTGTTTACCCGAAGATTATATACCATAATCATCATATTCCCGAATTTCATTTAACCGAATTTCATTTGCTCGAATGTTTTGTTTGCCCTAAAAGACATATGACATACTGCCCGAAACTTAGATACCATAAGATACGAGTGCCGTACGTATTGTTTTTCATATTTTTTAGTGCCATAACAATTATCAAACATAATATTTAAACGCCATAATGATTATTAGACATAACATTTAAATCCCATAATAATTATTAGACAAATATTTAAACGCCGTAATAATCATTACACATGATATTTAAGCGCCATAATAAATTGTTTTCGAATCTTTGATGGTTATGGTTATCTTTGATGGGATGGTTTGGTTATGTTTTTATGGTTATTTTTTAATCTTAGATGGTTTATAAAAAAATAAACCACGAAGGGGATGGCGGGGTCGTTTGAGCGAGCGATGCGAGCGAATAGACCTAGCCAAACCTTAAAATATTCTATGTATGGTTAATGGTGGGCTTGGTTGACGGAGCTTACTTCTGTGTGGTTTATAAAAAAATAACCACGAAGGGGATCCCCTTCTAACCTAACCTATCCGAGTCGGAGTGCCCTAAAGTCTCGATTGCATCGTTTCTCCTGATATAACAACCGTTACATACCCAATGTCAATGGCAAATGATGTTATGGCATATGATAATTATGGCATGTGATAATTAGGGCATGTGATAATTAGGGCATGTGATAATTAGGACATGTGATAATTAGGGCTTACAATGATTATGACAAATGATGTTATGGTAAGTGACTTTATGGGAAACAAAGCTTCTAGCACGTGATTAATATAGCAAATAAGAGAAGGGCAAATGAATATTACGTCGTATAATATTATGGCTGTTGACTATTATGGCAAATGATATTAGGGTAAATAAAATTCGGGCAAACGGCGGTATACCCTTTCAGAGATTACCTCCTACAAACAAAAAAACATATAAAAAAAAAAACAGAAAAACAAACTTCACCTCTTTATTTTATTAGTGTAGATAAATAACACCCAGACACAGAACAAATGGTCATGCTCATCACATAAACATTTGTCCTGGGTGGGAATCGTACCCACGACCTGCGGCTTAGCAGTCAGGGCCACTAACCACTAGACCAACCGACCAGCCAACTTATTAGTCAGTCAAGTTATTAGTTTTATTGTTTCTTTTATTTTCGTTCCAAATGACATTCTAGGGTCTTTGTCAATAATGACAAAATGGGCCTTTAATTTTTTAACGAGTTTACGCAGTCTACGATCAAACTGAAAAAAGTCCATGCAATTACTGAGCAAAAAAAATATTTTTAATATAAAATCCAACTCGCTCGCTGCGAACCCTGTGACCCAGAGGTCAAGGTCACCGTACAGACGAGTTACTGGCGCGCGCGAACTTGCGCCAGTACTCGACCACCGATCATTTATCTGTATTTGAGTTGTTTAGCTAGATAAGTGCGACTTTTTGCTTGAGAGCCCATCCATTGCGTACGTTTGTTCATTATGTCTAGTCATCTAATTCAGAAGAGGTCGATTATGTCGCAGTATCATTCTTGAAATAGTTTTTTTTCTCAGATTACTGAATATTGAGAGTAAAGTCGTTTATCCGGTTCTCATTCGTAAATTTTAAAAACGATTAAAATTTAACGGTGTATATTAATTTAATTCTTTGTCCATAGAAAAGAACAGAGGCTAACTTAATGCCTTAAGGCATTTTCTACCAGTCAACCTTTGGGTCATCCGCGGTTTACCCGTCTTTGGTGACTACTCCACTCTCATGCATCATAGTGTAATATTATGTAGCAATAGCCTTCCCCAATACATAGGGGATCCGACACTAAAATAATTTTTCGATACGATATAGCAGTTCCTGAGCTAAGTGCATATAAATAAACTCTCAGTTTTATAATATATATATAAAATGGAATTTTACACCAAAATAGCATGTGTCTTAATCAGACTAGATAATTTGTAAAAATCCAGATATAAACTGATATTATTAGGAAGTTTATAATAAGAATAGAATAGAATAAACTTAATTATACACCAAAAAAGTAACTTATTAACTTATAAATAAACTTAAATCTACGGGTACAATGGCGGTCTTATCGCTAACAGCGATATCTTCCAGACAACCTTAGGACGGATCGAAAGGACAGAAATATTACCTACACAATCTCATTGAAAAAAAGAAAAAAATAAATAAAGTAGGGTTTGTGAAAGAAATTAAAGTAGAGAAAGAAAACGGTTTAGACTCCTAGGATTTTCGTGAAAAAACGTGTTTTTCCCAATTCATCTGCGACATTTATTCATGTCTGGCTCCGAAAGATAAGCTGACCCTCAGTGACGGAGAGGGCCTATTCAATTTAATCCTTTGTCAAATCTAGACTCAATTTACTTGATTAGTGTTGTTACTTACAAACTACACAGACATGACACGCGTATCAGAATTCAAGTCTTGTTTTTCTTTATTAAATTGTAGCGACATCTATGGTATCTCATAAGAATTAATCCTGTACAGTTCTCCTCGCGATTGGAACATATAGAACAGCCCAAAATCATCTATCAGGCAGTTGCCCACTAGCTCGCTGTCCGGCCGTCTGGTAACTGTCCGGACCGAGCCCAAGTCGTCGACGGGGCGCACTGTTCCCGCGCGCCTCAAGTAGTTGTCAGCAACAGCAGGGACCCAGCCGGGTCGAAGCCTACGGGGGCCAGGGTTATCCAAAAGGGAACACGAGCCCCGGTTTGAAGGCTAGAAGGAACGGGGTGGGCTTTTAGTCAGTAAGAGTCTGACACTATCTCCCGCTCCGCCCAAGAGCGGGGGATGTCAATGCATGATTTTTTCTCACCATAAAAAAAAAAATACTCTGTTCCGCATACCTTCAATATTATATTTATATAACAGTCAATGGTAGTAGTAAAGTAGTGATTATCTTTTAGCTAAACTTATTAATCGAATGATTATATATTGCATGTGGATGGATGGAGAGGAGAGGAAGGTCAAAGAAAAGATGGATGGATTGTGTGAGAAGTGATATGAAAGAAAAGGGAGTCAGTGATAGTGTGACGGGTGACAGGACAGAATTGAGGAAAATAAATGTGTTGCGCCGACCCCAAGTAAGATGGGACAAGGGCAGGAAGATGATGATGATGATGTAATTTTTCGATGTATTTGGAATTTTGGATATATCTTTTTTTTTACGCGATTTTATTACCGTCGCGTCGATATTTTAAAAGTCCTACCTACTCGGGCCTAAGCCAAATCTAACTAATAAAGCAAATATCATTAAAATCGGTCCAGCCGTTAAAAACAAATGATAAAAGCCTGTTTCACCATCTATGATTAAGTTTCTGTTAACTTGGCAGATAATTTTATAGAAATTCTGTTCCAATTTTTAATTTATTCCGGAACTAGTGGCTATTCGGGCATTGTGAAACAGGCCCTAAGTCTCGTCATCATCATCATCATCATTTCAGCCGATATACGTCCACTGTTGAACATAGGCCTCTCCCAAGCGTCGCCACAACGAACGTTCCTCTGCGTCTTTCATTCATCGGTTTCCCGCAACCTTCACTAGGTCATCGGTCCACCTTGTAGGAGGGCTTCCAACGCTGCGTCTTCCGGTGTGCCACTTAAGTTTGGTAATTCTTCGTGCTATGTCGGCAACTAACTAGTTCTCCTGCAGATATCTTCATTTTTGGCCCTAAGTCTAGTAAAAACAAATTACAAGACAAGTCTAGGATATATTGTAACTAATTTATTTTTAAAACAGTTTGAGCTTCATACTGCGTAATACATAAAAAAGTGAAGAAGATACGGATCACTGCGTTATCGCGTACAAGGTCAGGGTCGGTAAGCCAGCTCGGGCGTGAGAACCGTGGGAACTCACACTCTACCCGTGGGAACGAAACCAGCTTCAAGTTATTCTTAACTTTTTACCGCGGCTTCGCTCTGCACCGTATTCCTTAAGAACTATGAATTTAGACTTAATTTGCCTACTGCGGTCTTCCAATCCGATTATGAATTATATAGTCTTTCGGTGTTTTACAGGATGCACTGTGGAGAGTGTGCGCAGGAATTGCATAACTTAATTCCGCCATCACAATTCTACCATCGGACAACCCGACGTACGGCGAATATCCACCCTTACGTTGTTGAAACCTCTACGGTCCGGACTAAGCGTTTCGCCTCGTCATTTATACCGCGTACGTCGAAGGACTGGAACAATTTGCCTGCAGCGGGCTTCCCGTCGATTATAATTAGGGGGGCCTCCAAGGCTAGAGTGAATAGGCTCTTAATAAACTAGTGCGCTTCACCATCAACGATTGCATCACTGTTTATCATCAGGTAAAAAACATTACTAGTCTGTGATAGCAGATTCCACTCAGCACGCAGATTTCTGTGAAAAAAAAATGTACATGAGGTACTTTTATTTACTTTTTTATTTCGTACCTCAGAGGTAAACAGCAGTATGTGCCAAAAAGTAAATTTTACAGGAGAGGCAAAAATGCGCGGATAGTAACTTCAAATGTATTTTTAACATAATTGCTTTAAAGATATTGAAACAAACTCAATTGTATTTTTTATAATTATTAGATGGAATTATTATGTATTACACATAATTACAATAAAGTTTAGAACAATATTAAGTGCGCGTAAAGCTGGGGAGTTAACAATCTTATCATAATTTTAAGTCCTATACCCGATATGTTTTTGTCATATACGATTGGATATTTCTCTTCCTAGATGTCGTATGACTTGACTTCCTATACCATTACGTAGAACTGGTTCTTACGATTTTAACAGTGCAAAAAAACATATTTTCAAAAAAGTGGAGTTACTATTGTTTACCTCTGAGGTACAGATTTGTTTTATAAACCTTCCCGGTATGCTGTTTAACAAACCAAAAAAGAATTATTAAAATCAGTCCAGTTGTTCGCGCGTTCTCGCGTTTTAGCAAGACTAAGAACAGTAATTGATTTTTATATATTTTTTACCAAATTTCAAGATTCTAGGTCAACGGAAAATACCTAACTTATGAATTTTGATTCTCTTGAGAGTGTCGTATTATAATATGATTTTTTGGCGACATAAAGGGCAATATCTTTTTGTTTTGTTTTTTTCACAACTTCACAGAACCGCAGACCTGAGCATATGGTTTTAATTTCAATTACCTCCACGAGTTCCTGAAATAAAGGGTCTTAACAGGCAGACGTACAATAAAGTGATTCTGGGTTCCGTTTTTTTTCCTTTTTATTTACGGAACCCCAAAAACTACATAGTTACGAGTATTATACCTGATAAAGGTATCTATCTATTCATATCAATTACTAAATTCTTCTACAGTATTTTTTACAAAAATAAGCGTGAAGGGTCTTTGTACTACCGTGACCCATTCGAGTCAAGGCCGTGAAGGGCGAGCTACTGGGGCGTGTGAACTGGCCTACCCATGAGAACGACCGATCATTCAGCACAATTAACTATGGAGGACAGTGGGGTGATTAAGCTACTTAGCTCCCTTTTTAATTAATTCTTCAGAAGCCAAGAAAGAAATTTTAATCACAAAAATTTGACGAAAATTTAAGTCACAAATAATTTATTTGGCAACGTAGGTCGTGATATATTTTTTTAGAGAAATACTAAAATTATAAATTATTAATATTACTATTTTTTATTATTTAATGTAATTATAGTTTTTAGTTGTGTATGTAATAACTTAAATTGATTTAAATAAACACTTACACAGTAAAAAAAAAATGTAACATAAAATAATAAAAATTATAAATGAATGATCGGGACTATAACAACCATCACACAATCAGGATCCAAAGAAAATCATTGTGTGTGAATGCGAAAGAAAAGTTGGATGGATTGTGTGAAGTGTAATATGAAAGAAAAGGAAGTTAGTGACAGCGTGGGAGTTGACAAGATGGAATGGAAGAAGAAAACGTATTGCGCTAACCGTAAATAACATGGAACAAAAGCAGGAAGATGATTTAAACACACATTTAAATATAAATTTAAAACGTTAGCGTATAATAATTCATTCATAAATCACAAATCACTTTTTTGTTTATTAATACTGGCTCAAAATAAACAAAAAAAAAAGATAGAAAAAACGCTACGCTATCGCCAGTGCGAGTAAGTTCAGGGTCGTGATGGGCTAGTCACTGGGGCGTGTGAACTTGCCAGGGAGCCGTGAGAACCGAACGCTCACATTATGGATTGAGGTAAAGTTCTATATTTAAAATGTACTACTTAAGGCGTAAATCTAAATCGTTAGTGAAGTTTTAACAATGCGTGTCTATTTTATGAGTGAGAAAAATAATAATAATATATTATTTTTTTTTAAGAAATATTTAAAAATGTATGAAATAAGTTAAAATGACAAATAAAGACATAATAATAACAAGATATGAAAACCAACATTAAGACATACATTTTTGGAAAAATTGTGGTCTAGCTTTTTGCTTTTTGAGTAATTCATTTTGTATATAAGGTAAACCCAACAGCTTCTATGTACAGCATTTTTTTGGATATACTTAGTAAACAATTGGCTTCGCCAATTATTTTACAGGTCTACCAGCTTTCACCGAATAAACAGTAATACAACACAAAAAAGGAACCAAAGCGACGGTTTAACATTTAGCTCATTCTTTTTTAATTATACGTAATTATACGTAAAACAAAATTTCAACGGAACGACAAATCAATACAAATATATGAAGAGTGAGTAGAAACATGATTTTTCTAAACCAAACGGCAACCATTTCAAAACTTCATATCGCCGAAACTGGTTGACTGTGGTAATGTTAGAACTACATTTAATTAACGAAATTGCGTTCCAGTGAATTTGCTCAGAGATGTGCCATAGGAAATTAAAAAAAAAAAAACTATATCAAGCTACTTTTCAAACATCCTGTCTAAAAAAATCTCTGTATATTTTTGACGTCTAAAATCAGATATCAGATGACATTTGTATGACATATGTCAACACAGCATGCAAAAAATATGCAAATAGTACATTATCAGTCACCCTATTTTATTATCATTAAAGTTTATATTCCACCAACAAGTTGATACGGTGGTGGTTACAAGGATTCCCACAGAGAATTTTTCACGTGAGAATTGAAATTTTGTGGGAACGTTTTGTGGTATTTGAGGGTTACGACACGTGCCGTAGGATTATTAGAGCATATTAGATGGTTAGGCGTATAATATTATTCAATTATCACACATAATGTGTGAATTATGTTCCCTTAACGCAGGGGTATAATACAGTCTATTTGACACATTGTCATGTCCATGCATTTATCACTAATACAGCATTAATTTTTAATTCGTACAAATACAGAAACGGTCTTGTTGTTATTTAAGTATCAATAAATAATATTCATAAACAGCAAAGTTAATAGCGTGTGTCTATAACCCAAAATGGCACTTAATTTATGGTAATATTGTGCAGTCTATCGATTATCTATGAATAAATAAATAAATAATATATTATAGAGGTAAAGTTTGTTTTTATATTTTGTTTGTTTTTTTTTTTGTTTGTAGGAGGTAATCTCTAGAAGTCCTGATCCGATTGCAAAAATTTTACCACCGCTAGAAAGCTGCTTTATTCCTGAATGATATAGGCTATATTTTATGTACATGGCCGGGTGAAACCGCGCGCAAAAGCTAGTGCATGAATAAATAACGATGATATTTTCTAGTAGTAATTGTTACGAATGATTCATTCAATTATTAAATTTACCAATTTTTTTAGATTTTCTTGAACATTTTTGGGATTTCGTTTTTTTTACTTTTGACTAGAAAAGTAGGATCAGTAACGGCACAAAATAGATAGGTACAGAAGACAATCTCGTGTATGTACTTCACTTTTTATACCTACGCTCGGTGGACGCACAATAATGAGCGTTTGAGCCGGAAATGTTCGAAGAGCGGGCCGAGGCGCTCCGAGATATCATGTCCGTGAGCGGTGTCTGTTGCGTTGCTCGAGCGCACTTTGTATGTAGATTGACTTCTGTACCTATCTATTTTGTGGTACCGGGTGCGGCTCCATTTTTTTTCAACTAATTAAAAAATGGGGCGTATAGTATTGGAGTTTTTGGCGGCTTTTTTTCAAGTGACGTTCAGTGACTTTTCTAATAATATTCGCAAATTGATTCGTGGTGGCCATTTTGTGGTTAAATTGGAGCAATTTTATGCCTTAAGTATCTACGCAGCCGGACAATATGTGGAATTGTTGAAACAGGCGCGATTTCGGTAAAATGGAGCTGTGAATTTGTGTACTGACTACCACAGCGAAGCTTGCCGAGAAGTTTGACCATCGGGTTAGCACACATTTGCTTCAAAATACTTACTGCAAAAAATTAGAACGTGTTATATCCGCGTTTTAATGGAACTTAAAGTGACTAAAAGTGACTTTACGTGCTTCTTGAGGCACGGAGTGACATTAATGTCTTAGATTATCTTAGAAAAGTATAAATCATATTTATACTTTGCAAAAAATTACATTGGTATTTGCCCGATTGCGAACCCGCAACCTCCTGCATGAAAACAGAAATCAGAAACGTTTATTTCAAATAGACCATTTACAATCACTTTTGAATTGTCAAAATGTCGGTCAGTCAAAAAGTGAAGCTAAATTGCACATTCCAAAGCGTAGTTCTCTCTGGAGAAGAACGTGCAAAAACTCCATGGACACTTTTAAGTTACACATGACAGGTGGGTGATTTAACTATCACTTCGAGCACCGACTGTACATACGTCTGTAAGACTTGATTGACCTTGAAAAACGCTTTTGTCGTTTTTTACACACGTTTGTACGAATTTTTTTTGGGCCGAAAGTTTTTGTTTTTATATCTTTGCTTTTTCTAGAAAAATCCAGAAAAAGATTTTTTTTTTACGTAAAAACTCGCAATTACATAATAATAATACCTACCCGCGCGCGAGGGGTTACTGGGCTATCACAACACAACTAATTTCTCACGACACACTTCAACTATAAAAATATTCACTCTAAAATTCCTCCTTGTGTAAATGTTAACTCAAAGTCCCCACTATTATGTTTTTTGCCCTAAACGATGGTGTTATCATGTCATTGTGAGGTCGACTAACAAGGTCTCGGGGTTCCCATGGGAGATCGCTGTTTCCTATGTGAACTGTATCGTCATGGGAATGTAATTTTTTATGACCTTTTTTTGACTCGGACTAGGGTAAACGCTGTTTCACTAGCGTAATTGTTTTTGATTTTGTGGATGTTTTGAGTATCGACGCCGGGAAATTAGCCTGTAGATTTTTTATCAATTATACACCACTATTTTTTAATTAGTACAAATACTTAAAGGGCTTATTAGAAAAGCCCTTGTTATTTTACAAGTAAAATCTCCATAAATAATATTCATAAACAGCAAAGTTATTAGCGTTGGTTTATGTTCCAAAATGTCACTCAATTTATGGAAATATTGTGCAGGCTATTGATAAAATTAAGGAAAAACACTGCCCGCAGTATTTTCTACTAGCAATTGTTATGTTTGATTGATTCTATGATGAATTTACCTTTTCGTGGTCAATTTTAGAATTTCGGTTTTTAGGGTTCCGTAGCCAAATGGCAAAAAACGGAACCCTTATAGATTCGTCATGTCTGTCTGTCTGTCTGTCTGTCTGTCTGTCTGTCTGTCTGTCTGTCTGTCTGTCTGTCTGTCTGTCTGTCCGTCCGTATGTCACAGCCATTTTTTTCCGAAACTATAAGAGCTATACTGTTGAAACTTAGTAAGTAGATGTATTCTGTGAACCGCTTTAAGATTTTCACACAAAAATAGAAAAACAGCAATAAATTATGGGGGTCCTCATACTTAGAACTGAAACTCAAAAATTTTTTTTTCATCAAACGCATACGTGTGGGGTATCTATGGATAGGTCTTCAAAAATGATATTGAGGTTTCTAAAATCATTTTTTTCTAACTTAAATAGTTTACGCGAGAGACACTTCCAAAGTGGTAAAATGTGAGTCCCCCCCCCTGTAACTTCTAAAATAAGAGAATGATAAAACTAAAAAAAATATATGATGTGCATTACCATGTAAACTACCAACGAAAATTGGTTTGAACGAGATCTAGTAAGTAGTTTTTTTTTAATACGTCTTAAATCTAAAAAAATACACTATTATTAAAACATCGATCAAAGTTACACCGAACTACCAGAACTTTTATATTATGTTACTTGCTGCTACGGAACCCTCCATGGGCGAGTCCGACTCGCACTTGGCCGGTTTTTTTTCTACTTTTGACTACAAAAATATGATCAGTGACGGCGTAAAGATAGAGCCCCATTTTTTTTGTACTAATTAAAAAGTAGGGGTTTATTTTTGGATGGAGGGATGAAACGTATTTATTTATTTATTATATTCTTTATTATACACTACATACAGGACAAACATTATTAAAAAATAAGTGCACAATGGGCGGTCTTATCGCACAGGGCAATCTCTTACAGACAACCTTTGGATGGACTGAAAGAGAGGAGAAAGATTTAGGGCTGCCAGTGTACAACATCAGAAATAATACTAATAAGAAGTAACTACACAAATACATACATACATTACAAAAAATATACTAATAAATATCAAATAGGATGAAACGTATGTTATTAAAAGAGATAGGAGTATACATGTGGATAGATGGAGAGGCAAAGAAAAAATGGACGGTGGATTGTATGAGGATTGATATGAAACAAAAGGGTCGTAGCATGACGAGTGACAAAGCAGAATGGAAGAAAAAATGAGTGTTGCACAAACAACAAATAACACGGGATAAGGGTAGAAAGATGATGATTTTGGGAAGCGTGCATAGCATAATCGGCCTTTTAATGTTCCCACTGCTGGGACTCAGGCCTCTTCTGTCTAGGGGAGTGAGCCGTAATCCACTACGCGGGCTCAGTGCGGATTGGTAAGCGTGCAGTGGCCCATCATCGGACCACTCAGACGTATAGCGATGCGCCACCGGTACAGTAGTAATGCCTATACCTACGCTTAAAACGCTTTGAGAACATATTCATTATACGTACAGATAAGGAGTGGAATTTCATTGTCAAATTTTTTTGTCAGTCAATACTAATTTCCAAAATACTCATACTTAGCAGATATCAAGAAAAGACTCTAAGTGACTGTTGCGGTGCAACAAATCTACAGTTTGACACGTTCTTATCTCAAAATACTCTATTTAGAAACCCACACCATTATAGTACCTTTTTTTTCGGTGGGAAAATCATCTTATGACATCCCCCGTTCTTGGGTGGAGCGGGAGATAGTGTCAGACTTTTACTGACTAAAAACCCACTCCAGTTCCTTCGTTGCCTTTCGTACCGGGGGCTGAGATACCTTTCGGAGTTAACCCTGGCCCCAGTAGGCTTCGACCCAAGCGGGCCCCTGCCGTTGCTGACAACTCTTTGAGGCGCACGGGAACAGGCGTTGCGCGTTGTCGACGACTTGGGCTCGGTCCGAACAGTTACCGGACGATCGGACAGCGAGCTACACCATAATATTAGTACATTGATCTTCCTCTCACCTGCAGAACTAATAATTACAAACTCCAAAATCTCTGCTTATCTCACAAAATACAATACAAGCATAATTAAGTTCTCATTGCTGGGACTCAAGCTCCCACTCTAGGAGAGGGAACGGGCCGTAATCCACCTCGAGGACCAGTGCGAATTGGTGGATGTCACATGTCTTTGAATTTTTAGGTTTGATACCTGCTGGTTTCCTCAAATTATTTCTTTCGCCGTCTTCAGAGCAGTGGTGATGAAATAAATAACACAAAGTAAAGTGCCTTGCCTTGGTTTGAACCCGCAACCTACAACTTCCAAGTCGAGGGCGTTACCACTCAGCCATTTCTCTCAAAATACAATCGTACTACAAAAACAAAGTACAAAAACGACTACAAATTCTAACCCTCGCCCGCTCACGTAATAGACGTGTTAACCCTTCGCCCGCGCCAGGGACTGTTCATAAAAATTCCCGCGCGCCAGACGAGGCTCACACGCGAAAGCACGCGAAACAAATTTCACGAATATTCGATTTCGACAATAAAAATAAAAGACAAACAATTTTTTTTTCTGCAAAGAATTTTAATACTTATTCTGTTTTTTTTTTTGTATTTATATGAGTATATTATAACTTTAAATTTTGCTGATCTGTATTTTTAAGAGAAAACTGTCTTCGTCTCCTAGTGCCGATTGTACTTACATACGACTGTACAACTTGGATGTCCTTGAAAAACGCTTTTCGTTTTGTGCACACGTTTGTACGAAATTTATTTGGCCGAAAATTTTGGTTTCTAAACATATTATTCTATTTATATTATATTATTAGTTTTTCCTAAAAAAATACAAAAAAAGTTTTTTTTTTTGGTGATTTACGTAAACACGGCAATTTTCCGGGTCATTAACCACCTGGCCCTCGAGGGGTTAAAAATAACAGCAGTATTTAAGGATAACTAAAACCAAAATAACAATGTATTCTAACTACTTATCTAATCGGACTATTATAATTTTATTTTAGTTTTCTTTCATAATATTGATTGGCTCGAGCATGACCACATTATCTCACTTGATAGTAAGTGATGATATAGTCGGTAATGGAGGATACTTGTCTAGAACAAACTATTTACTGTTGACTTAAAGATCCCCAGGTTCCAGCTATCAGGAAACAGACTCCGGCAGGGAATTCCACTGTATTTGTAAATATTGTGTATTAGTTAAAATTATGTTTTTCCTTTTATTATTGTTTATTTTGTAATGTTATCACTGTCAGTCGGAAGTAAAATAGACAATCTAGACAACTGTGATCTATTTTGTATAAGATGTATATTTGAATGCTCGGTTCACACATCGCTCAATATTAAAACTGATTTTTATTAGTTTGGTCTTTTATAATTTATTGTGCTTCTATTCGGGCAGAATAAATAATATATGATTTTTTTTCTTTGCTTCCTTGCATCTTTGCTTTTCTACTTCTTTGCTTCTATGCTTCTTTGCTTCTTTACTTCTTTCTTTTTTCTTTCTCTCTTTCTATCTCTTTTTTGTACTTTTTTTCTAAATTGGCAATTTAAGTAAACAAATAAGTAGTAGTAAACTACAAAATAACATTTCAACAACAATGTCCAATAACAAAACACTGAAGGTTCCGAGTCACGCACGTGGGTTCAGTACACCGGAGTTATCGCTTTGTAATGGATTTCCGGCTCGAAGCACACGACCCCGGAATGAAAACGTACTTACAATGATACCCCTCGACCAGCGACTAGTTAACACTGTAATGTGTTTGTGCAAGGTTTGTTTACTTTTTTCACGAAAATTTAATGAAAAGTTTGTTTACTACACAACATCGCATATCTTCTATTCTACACCAATTATTTTTAATTAGTATACCAATAGGGTTATTTTTTTAAATTATGGATCGGCTCGCATTTGACCACAATCTCATCTGATGGTAAGCGATGATGTGGCCGACGATGGAACACGCTTGCCTAGAAGCAATCTATTCACTCTTGACTTAAAGACCCAGCTATAAGGGAACACAGACAACGGCAGGGAGAGGGTTTATTATAATTAAGTAAAGTTTCATAAATAATATTCATAAACAGCAAAGTTATTACGTTTATTTATATCCCAAATTTTACTCAATTTATGGAAATATTGTACAGGTTGTTTGATTACTGAATGAATAAATGACGATCAAATTATAAAGATACTGCGCGTAGTAATTTCTAGTAGCAATAGTTATGATTGATTTTATTATGAATTTATCAATTACTAGCTTTTGTTCGCGCGGCTTCGCTCCCGCTCTTCCCTACTCCACGCTACTATACCCTACTCTACCCTACTCTACCCTACTATACCCTACTCTACCCTACTCTACCCTACTCTACCCTACTCTACCCTGCTCTATCCTACTCTATCCTAATCTACCCTACTCTACCCTACTTTACCCTACTCTACACTACCCTAATTTTCATTATTTTTTCCATAAGATCCTTCTCCTGACAATAACAAACAACAAAAAAAGAATTGGCGAAATCGGTCCAGCCGTTCACGCGTGTTGGCGTGACTAAGGGAAATAGGGATTCATTTTTAGGGTTCCGTAGTCAACTAGGAACCCTTATAGTTTCGCCATGTCTGTCTGTCCGTCTGTCTGTCCTCGCTTAATCTCTGTGACCGTTAGCACTAGAAAGCTGAAATTTGGTACCAATATGTATATCAATCACGCCAAAGTGGTAAAATAAAAATTGGAAAAAAATGTTTTATTATGGTTACGCTATATGTAAAGTGGGAAGTGATTTTTTTTTTAATTTCAACCCTAACGTGTGATATATTGTTGGATAGGTATTTAAAAATGAATAGGGGTTTTATTAGAATCATTTTTTGATAATGTCAATAATTTCGGAAATAATCGCTCCAAAAGTAAAAAACAATGTGTGTCCCCCCCTCTAACTTTTGAACCATAAGTTTAGAAAAAAATCTGAAAAATAGAACTTTATAAGGACTTTCTAGGAAAATCATTTTGAACTTGATGGAAAGAAAATTTTTGGTCAAAAAAGACAAAAAGGTTGTACAAAATAATTTCTGGACTAAGTTTGTAGTATAATCGTATATGCAACACTGAACGTATCTTCTTTCAAACAAAAAAATAATTATTAAAATCGGTTCTCGCAATCCAAAATTACCACCGAAAACTTCTTCTGGTACCTATGTATTAATTAGTAACCCAATTCCCCGAGAGATGGCACTGTACTTTGGGCTATTACGCGTTCACGCTGTTAGGATTTTTCCTGAGTTGATGGGGTCGGGTATTATCGAATTGTTCGGTTGGTCTCTCTTTGGCTTTGGCGGTATCATTTTATAACTACATAAAACTTCTATCAGGAACATGCTAGGGCAATTTAGAACAAAACTAAAATTCATTTTTTTAACGCCATCTATCAAAATGTTAAGGTAAAAACCAGTTCATAAATGGTTCGATAGATGGCGTTGCGTAATGACGTCATCTTTTTAAAAGTCGATCTTAAGATTTTCCGTGCTTTCATGATCTATCGTGGTAAAAAATCGTTGCTTCTTAAATATTATCGTAATTTTACGAGTGCACAATCGCTGAAATTTCTACTACTTGCTTACTGTTTTAGTTATCACCGTCCTTTGTGGGCCCGTTTTTAGGATTCCATATTTATTAGAGTTTCGTACTTAGTATGTCAACGTAAAAATAGCATTTTTTTAAACTCATAAGTGGGAACACTTATTGTGACGGACGGGAAACTACGGAACCCTACACTGAGTGTGGCCCGACACGCTCTTGGCCGGTTTTTATATATATGGATGACAATTTTTTTGTGAACAATTTTGATTTCTGTTTTTTTTTGTACTAAGTAATTTAATATTGTGACAGAAGACGTTTGCTGGGTCAGCTAGTATTTGCATGGATTTTAGTTTTGTCATCAAGAATTCAACCATTTTTTTTTACTTTGTCAGTATTGTTGTGTAAAGAAAAAACTGGGCAAGTGCGAGTCGGACTCGCGCACGTAGGGTTCCGTACCGTCCGTAGAAAGAAACGGCAAAATAATCGTTTTTGATGTATGGGAGGCCCCCCCTTAAATATTTACTTTATTTTGTTTTTAGTATTTGTTAGAACGGCAACAGAAATACATAATTTGCGAAAATTTCTCCTGTCTAGCTATCGCGGTTCTTAAGACACAGCCTGGTGACAGACAGACGGACGGACAGCGATGTCTTAATAATAGCGCCCGTTTTTAATCTTTAGGTACGGAACCCTATAAATGTAACGTTTCTAACCAAAATCCAAAATCAAATTCCTTTCTACAAAAACGCGTTCTCACATTCGTAAGTTAATGCTGTGGGATATAAAATTAGGGTGTAGTCGCGTGCCACGATCCGATAATACTGTTACTCTGGTATGTAAACACACACGTCATGGGGCCATAATTATAGTAATATGGGGTTTGAAGGGACAATTATCTTGATAACATAATTGTTGAAATGGTTTGGTATGTCAATTATGTTAGAGGTTGTATTTGCAGGCAGTGTCGGATTAACACTTAATTAAATTTAGCAATTGCCTAGGGCATCACGTCTGGGGGGGCACCAGAAGAAGCACAAAAGAAATCCGTAGGGCACCACGTGATCGATATTATATGTGGGCGCAAAACCATTATTTGAATATTTTGATGTGGATTTAATTCGATCACTTCCTGCTTATTTCTTTTAAATATTGCAATATCCCGTAGAATTTATAGGATTTCATTTGATAACTTCCTTTCGTATTATTTTAAAATATTACGACATCCTGTTTAATTTATAAAAGGATTTCATTTAATAACTATCTTTCGGATTATTTTAAAATATTGTTGAATTTACAACAAATTAAATAACAACTTCCTTTCTAGAAAATATTACAACATCCGGTCGAATTTATGAGGATTTAACTTGACCACTTCCTTTTTATTTATTTTTTTAAATATCAGAGCTTTCGGTCATATTTAAAATAAGAATTTACAGTTTCCGTTCTATTAATTTATTTAAAATATTTTCCTACCTTCATAGTGAATTTTTATGCTTGTCAATTTCTGAGTATAAAAACCGTTATAATGTGATTAGAAAGGCACTTTTTGACCGACCATGGAATAAACAACTTGAACTGAAGCAATGTATTTCTTTATTATCACTCTAAAACATTTCCTGATATCACTGTGACTGTGAATTTTGTGTGACGTCAACTTCGGTGGCGATCATGCGCCGACTTATTATACACAGAGTCCGATATGTTAAAAACTATCTTGCGTGAATTCAAAGCCCGGAAAAGCCGCAAGGCGCATTTCAATAAATAAAAAAAAAAGACGTGTGGCACTCGGGGACTGCCGCGGTAAAGCTATTGCATAGCATTTTTATCAACTTATGCAATTATAATTATTTATTTATTTTATTTATGCAGTATTTTTTTTCCTTTGTTTTTTTTTCTTTGATATTAATTGAAGTTACACTTTCACACATTGAACTGAATTTTGATTGATTGTTCACTCATTTGTTTTCTTATCGGTCACCACGCTCAAAAAACAAATGAGTGGGGGGTGTTAGGTTATTTTCGTTACGGAATTTCTGGATTCGGTCTCCACGCTCAAGGCCCGCGATAGAAGCTATGCAATAGCTTAATAAATTACACTTCGGTTTTTATTGTTATCGCGCCTACTCCATTTACAATTAACGTCACGGATCTTGAGCGCTCGGCGTCAGAGTGGGGATCGCTTTGCGTATTCCATACATTGGCGAGCCAATCGTCGTCGTTGTTAGATACATGCAGCAAGAACAGGGAACGAACCATGAGTGACATCTATGAGGCGATGGCGCGGCGAACCAATCACTGACACTCCCCACCCCCGCGTCTCACTTCGCACCACTAAAGAGACCGAATATTTGACTTCTGCGCAACTTGAAGCCAGCGCTCAAGACTAATTGCCGGTAATTGTATAAGGTACGTTACATCTCATCATCTTATTTTACAAAAAACTAATGTTTCTGGCGATAAAGGTTTAAAGACCGATTTTGGTTAACATACGAATAGGGGGCCCCACAGGCATGGATTGCTTAGGGCATCAAGTAGTCGTAATCGGTCACTGTTTGCAGGGTCAGTAGACGGGGGGTGACGGGAGTTACCGCGGTCGTAGAACGCAAAGAGTATCTGAAAGAACACAGCTAGGCTTAAAGGTTTTTTTTAATATCGTGCAGATTTCATCACGCATGCGGGTTTGGAGGTATGCGGAACAGAAAGTAAAGTCCCGCAAACCTCCGTTGAAAAGGGAGGATCCTCCAACCAGACAGGTGTTATTGTCTGGTGGGCGACTGCCCGATAGATGATTTCGGGCTGTCGTATATGTTCAATTCACGCGGAGAACTTTGATTGCGCGATGCAGGATTTCGTATTTTTCTTCGTAGTTCTTATGTGGCGCCATAGATGTCGCTACACGGGTTTGCTCCGCGTGCAGAAAATTTCAAAATGCAAAAAAAAACGCGTCCCGCATGCGTATTCCACGCATTACAATAAATACTTGTATGAAATGGACATTTGCGGGAGTTACGCGTGCGGAGCAATCCCGCATGCGTAATCAAAACCGCACGATATTAAAAACCCTTAGTTAGTAGAAGTCCGACAGTTCTTCTCGCTTCACTCTAGAGCAGGAGGAGGTTTTTGATTATTTTTTTATTTTATTAACTCATTTGATGATTTCCAACCTTAAAAAAAACCCGCACTGGATCCGCTTAGTGGATTACCGCCCATTCCCTCTCCAAGAGAGAAGAGGCCTGAGTTCCAGCCAGTTCCAGCAGTGAAAACAAAATAAGGCTGGCATTATAGGCTAAACGAAAGAAATACCTATTGAGAAACTATTCCCATGACATTTCCATTTATCTAGAAGAAAAGGAAAGAAAGAAAGACAGAAATAAGAAAAGTAAGAAAAAGAAAAGAAAGAATGAAAAAGAAAGAAAGAATGACGCTGGTTTTCTACAAAACCTGTGGTTGAACGCAACGTACGTAAAACAGTTTTAGGGCAATATAGTGAACCTATTTATTTTGTTCATCATTTCCGTACCATAATTATGTACCTACCTATCAGGTTAAATTTTAGGGCATACAATAAACAACATAACAATAAACAACTACTTAACAGACAAAAAGTTCAAGCAAAAAACATTCTTAGAGCTTAACCTGTTTTTGCTACGTATACTAAAAATATTTTCCCAGGACCCGTATTAAGTTTTTTGGTCAAAATTTTAAAACGCCATAACTTCCCGTTCCCATGGCTTGTGGTTCTCTTGCGAACTACACTTGAGGTAGGATAGCGTGGGACATTTTTAAGGGTTCGTTATTTGGGCCATAGAATAAGCGATTTGGAAATTATGCTGCTAGCGAACGTGTTGATTGAATTTGTTTTGTATTTTTTTTTATACGACTGTATCAACTGCAAAATATTTTTTCTTTTTTTTTCTATCTGATCTTTGTTTTATTAACGCCAAGTGAACGCCGCCGGCGTTCCCCATCTTTCTATTGTGTCTCTAATTGCAGTATTCGAAAGGTTATGTTAATGTTAATTTACCTAAAAAATTTATATGATTTTGTTAGATTCTCTTGTGAAATCATTCTTATCTGACCATTGCATGTTTAATATATCTTCTTAATTCCAGTGTTTCTTCTCAGAGTAGGTAGTCAGTGTTTCTCACGCGCTCGAAGTGATGTCAGCAAACCGTAGGTGTCCAGGAGGACCAAAGCTACTACTACTAGGGCGAGAGAAGCTTCAAGGTAATCTGTAGTCGTCAAACGCAACTGAAAGACACAGGTGCGGTTTTTGGTCATTAAAGGTCAGACACAGCCTCTTACTACACCCTAGGGTGGGATACGACATAAGATAATTTCATGATTAATCATTATATACCTCAAAAAAAAAAAAAAAACATGAAATGTTACGCGTCATTTTTATGCCCGCTCATTTTATGGCCCTTCATTATAAGGACAACATAGTCGCGTGCCGGAGCTTTCGTGACAATTATCACAATAGGTCGAGAGCTATGGGAAACCGCGTGGTTTCTACCGTTGCCGTCAGAATACCACGGTATTTATTCAACTGGTTTACACAGTAGTTACTAAGGACTATAGCTGTTACATTTTAGCTTGGTAAAAACGGTCATTGACACACACCCATTTTTATTGATACTTTACTGTGAATTGGGCACAAAAAAATAACAGGGCGTTTAAAAAAAATATATATTCGTGACTCTTAACTTTTTAGGGTTCCGTAGTTAACTAGGAACCCTTATAGTTTCGCCAAGTCTGTCTGTCCGTCTGTCTGTCTGTCCGTCCTCGCTTAATCTCTGTGACCGTTAGCACTAGAAAGCTGAAATTTGGTACCAATATGTACATCAATCACGCCGACAAAGTGGTAAAATAAAAATTGGAAAAAAATGTTTTATTAGGGTAGCCCCCCTATATGTAAAGTGGGAAGTGATTTTTTTTTTAATTTCAACCCTAACGTGTGATATATCGTTGGATAGGTATTTAAAAATGAATAGGGGTTTACTAAAATCATTTTTTGATAATGTCAATAATTTCGGAAATAATCGCTCCAAAAGTAAAAAACAATGTGTGTCCCCCCCTCTAACTTTTGAACCATAAGTTTAGAAAATATGAAAAAAATTTGAAAAGTAGAACTTTATAAGGACTTTCTAGGAAAATTATTTTGAACTTGATGGAAAGAACAGTTTTTGTACAAAAAAGACAAAAGGGTTCTACAAAATAATTTCTGGGCTAATTTTGTAGTATAATCGTATATGCAAGCATTTTTTTAATCTCATAAGTACACACTTATTGTGACAGACGGGAAACTACGGAACCCTACACTGAGCGTGGCCCGACACGCTCTTGGCCGGTTTTTTTTTTTGTTTTAGTAAAACGAATTATAATGTTTATGGTTCGAGTTATTTAGACTTGTTCGACAATTCGCGCGAGTCCGCGCGAGTTGGCACCTTCCGATTTCACCTACTTTTTCTGTCGTCAACTCGCTCAAACGTAAGTTATTTACGAACTCTACGAAGAAAATAATGTTTTATGTTATTAAAAAATTACCAATTAGTCTTTTTTTGGGATGGTTCTACCGTCAAACACATTATTGGTTATCATCGGGTTAAATAGATGTCAAACGCAAGCCTATCAATATTAAAAAAGTAGTATTTTTCCCGCTCTAGATGGAGCGAGAGGCAGTGTCAGACTTTTACTAACAAACTAAACCCGTGTTTTTCTTTAGTTGCCCTTTGCTTGTCAAGGACGCAGTGATTCTTTTAGACGAGGAACTGGCATCCTACTCTTTGCTTTTCAAGGACGGAGTGATTCTTTTAGACGAGGAACTGGCATCCTACTCTTTGCTTTTCAAGGACAGAGTGATTCTTTCAGACGAAGAGCTAGCATGCTAAAACGATACAACTATAGTAACATTTATGGCAACAGAGCCACTTTCATTTAAAAAAATTCGGTCAGGTTTTATTTCTCACTTCGTTACTTCAAACAAGGTTTATTAGGTCATATTTTATTTGACAAAGTTGTTGATGTGTTTATTCTTTTGTTTTCAAACCAAACATTTTTATTTGAACCGTTTTGTTACCTGTTCTTTTGGGGACGAAGTCGTAAAAAAAAACTGAAGTGGTTTGTTAATGGACTCGCAGTTAATTAACCGTGTTAAAGAAGTCATAAAAGCAGGTACTAATTCAATTCCTTCGTCCCTTCTTTATTCTCACGGTTTTTGGGGTACCGTACCTCAAAAAAAAAAAATAGAAACCCTTATAGGATCACTTTGTTGTCCGTCCGTCTGTCTGTCAAGACCCGTTATCTCGCGAACGCGTGAAGATATCGAGTTGAAACTAAAACCAAATACTCAAGTCTGCTGACTCTTGAAGCTACAAAAAAATCATACTTGTAAGTTAACGAGAAAAAAAGATACTTCGGTTTGTGTGGCAAAAAACGTACATTTCGTTTCCCGTTGACCTTCAATCCTGAAATAAATCCGAAAACTGTAAATTTGTTGTTACGTCACAATTTTTTTTTTGTGATTCGAAAAAATCTTCCGAGACTCCATTCCGGAATTGAACTATTTACATACATAGGTAAGTTTATACGGAACCCTTAGGGCGCGAGTTCGCACTTGCCCAGTTTTTTTTACTGGCTTTTAATAGATGAAATCCGTTTTTAGTTCACACGAGATTTGGTTCCCAGAGGAAAGACTTTTTGGTGGGAACTCGGGCAATCGGTTGGCACGTGGCGGTTACAGGATTAAGCGGGTGTGCATTTGTTTAAAGTTCATTATTGGGGGATTAGATGATTTAGGCATGGGGTTTTTTACAGTTCGAAACTTTAAACATGAGAGTCATGTTATTCAGTGACTAGGAGAGTTCATCATCATCATCGTCATCATATTAGCCGAAAGACATCCACTACTGGACATAGGTCTCCCCCAAGCGTCGCAACAACGACTGGTCCTGTGCGTCACGCATCCATCGGATTCCCGCGACTATGATAAGGAGGCCTTCCAACGCTGCATCTTCCGGTACGTGGTCCACTCCAGAACCTTTCGTCCCCATTGACCATCTGTTCTGCGTGCAATGTGCCCTGCCCATTGCCACTTGAGTTTGGCGATTCTTCGAGCTATGTCGGTAACCTTGGTTCTCCTGCGGATATCTTCAATACCACAGTGTCTCAAGGCGAAAGCCTATGACCAGTGCGTGTTGCCAGTGATGACTTATGGCTCCGAAACGTAGTCAATTACCCATCCAAAGGTTGTCTGTAAGAGATCGCCCTGTGCGATATGACCGCCCATTGTACACTTATTTTGAATAATGTTTGTCCTGTATCTTTTTTGTTCATGTGGTGTACAATAATGAATATAATAAATAAATACAATGGGCCTCATAAGAAGACTCAAAGTCACCGAAAGGGCGATGGAAAGGGCTATGCTCGGAGTTTCCTTGCGTGATCACTAGGAGAGTTACTTTGTACAAATTAAGCACATTAAAACGCTACATAAAGGAACTCCCCAGCCATAAGAGAAGCTCTGGTCGATCTACAGCCCCCGAAGTCATGGCCGATGATTGCGGACGTTGAACATATGTAGCTCGCCGTCCAACTGTCTGGTAAAGATTGAGCCCGAGTCAACGACAGCGCGTAGTGTTCCATACGTGCCTTCAAGAGATGTCAGCAAATCCATAGGGGTCTGGTAGGGTATCTTTATTGTACACCACATGAACAAAAATACAAGAATTTAAAAAAATAAGTGTACAATGGGCGGTCTTATCGCACAGGGCGATCTCTTACAGACAACCTTTGGATGGACTGAAAGAAAGGAGATGATAGATTTAGGGTTGTCAGTGTACAAACATCAAAAATAATACTAATTATAGGATACATTAACACAAATACATAATACCGTAGATAGTCGTGACATGCAAATTACAACTAAAGGACATAATTGGGGTTTAGTCAATAAAAGTCTGTTACGCCCTTTCGCTCCTCTCTAAAATCTGAGAACTCAACAGACAAATCCGAAAAAAAAAACCAAAAAAAATATCACTGTAACTTTTTTGCTGTTATTCTCACGGTAAACTTTAACGGACTTGCTCTCATAAATTCCGTTTTAAGTTCGCACGTAACCGAGTTGGTTCTCATTGGAAAATATTTAGGGGTGGGAACTTGGGGTAGCATCGCACGTGGCCATATTTGTGGCTTCATGAACTGTAGCTTGTGTGAATTCCGTAAATTGATTCGTGATTCTTTACAGCATAGCATAATCAGACTTGTAAGTTTACCTTTAATTTTTGGAAATAAATAAATAAAAGTCACAAGACGCCAAGTCTGGACTGCAAAGAGGATGAACTCGTTAACTCCAAATCTTCGACAGATAAATATTCAATAGTCTGCGTGAGCTGGAGCATTGGCGGGGTGAGCTGCAGCGTTGGCGGGGAGAGCTGGAGCGTTGGCGGGGTGAGTTGCAACGTTGGCGGGGTGAGTTGAAGCGTTGGTGGGGTGAGCTGGAGCGTTAGCGGGGTGAACTGGGGCGTTGATGGGGTGAGCTGGAGCGTTGTCGAAGTGGCGGTGGATCTTGCTTCTTGGGCGCTGCTGTCTAACATTTTCCAAGACATCTGGTAACAAATGACATCATAATCATTTCAGCAGAAAGACATTCATTATTGAACATAGGCCTCCTCTTAGTATCGTCACAACGAACGGCCCTTTGCGTTTCGCATCCATCGGATTCCCTCGACCCTCAACATAATCCAACATAATCTTACAAAAATTTAAATCTATGGGTACAGTAGCAATATCTACCGGACAAAGGTTGTCCGGTACATATTATTATGATTATGTTGTAGGTAATTTGTGATTCACAGCCAGCTCCATTAATTAAATATTGTACGAAAATCAATTACAAGATAAATCATGAATAGTCATAAAATCTCCTTAGTCAACATGACTATAAAAAATATAGTACACTCGACACTCAATAAGTTAAACACTTTTAACCATACTTCATCATAAATAAATAAATAAAAAATATAAAAAACAATGATTTCCATCTTGATTTATGACCATTGTGTCATTATATTTTGTTGAACGTTTATCTTTCACACGAGCATTCGTGGGTTCTCATAGGAAATAAATCGGTGGGAATGTGGGGTGAAATTGTGCGCGTGCGCATACTTGACTCATTAATAAGGATAATGCGGTTTGAAAAGAAAAAACCCTATTAGGTAGCAGCTATTTTTTACATTACATATTATATTATTTATGCTTTTATTTATAGTTTTTATATTACCTCGAAGACATGCTTTTATTAGGATCTTTATTAGCCGTAGGTATATAGGTAAATGTACATATTTTAAACGCAAACTTCAAGCAAGAAAGCGTTTCACTGATAAATGATATTTATTTTGCAAATAAGTTTTTATAGACACTTTTAAACGACATCTTTTTTTCCGACAATTTAAGCTAGATGAGGCTGGTGTTTCTTAGTTGACTACCCTGAGAAGAAACACTTACATTTAACTTAGTGTATAAACTTAATGCAATATTTTTGCAAATAGGTGGGAAGGCCCCCGTTCTGCAAAGATGGATACGGCTTTATGTTGTAATGTAGTTGTGTTGTTAATGCTTTTCTACTATTTTATTTACATCAGATAAAGTTTAAATAAGTACATAGAAAAACTTAAACTATTTATACTAAAACCTAAATAAATACATAACGTAGGTACATAAATAAAGTACAAAAACACAAAGTGCACTCAGGCGTCGAAGTACTCCTCCACATCATCCTTCCTACTAACATTAGTTTTTGCCCGCGACTCGCTCGCGAACATAAAATATAGCCTATGTCACTCAGAAATAAAGCAGCTTTCTATCGGTGAACAAATTTTAGCAATCGGACCAGTACTTCTAGAGATTACCTCCTACAAACAAAAAAACAAACTTTACCCCTTTATTATAGGGTGTAGATATTAATTTAATAACCCAAAAACAACAATAGATTCACCTGTTACAAAAACTTCACGCATAATATTCCTTTTGGATGCGACAGGTAGCGCCACGCGTCACGGAGTTCCCAAGTTCCCCCTGTTGAACCGACAATAGGGCTAGTTCCCACCCCGATTTAATTCCTGTGAGAACCACAGGGGTCTCGTGTGAATGATCAAAGAATTTTACGAAAAAAACAATTTTCGTTGAAACTAGTGTGTGGGAATGAAGATGAATTCACACCTCAAAAAAAAAACCTTTATGCAGTAGGTATAACTAGTACTACTAGTAGTACTACTACTACTAGTAGTACTAGTACTACTACTAGTAGTAGTAGTAGTAGTACTTTGTGTAGTAGGTGTAACTTGGAATCATATGTTCAAATAAACTTTATATCGTACCCTTATTGCAAAAATGAATTATCAGAATTTTGGTATTATTATGTTATATTATGTGCCCTGCCCATTGCCACTTAAGTTTGGCAATTCTTTGTGCTATGTCGGCAACCTTAGTTTTGGTGGTGAAGGTAGCGGGAAACCGATGGATGCGGGACGCACAGGAACGTTCGATGTGGCGACGCTTGGGGGAGGCCTATGTCCAACAGTGGACGTGTATCGGCTGAAATGATGATGATGATGATGATGTTATATTATTATATTTGTAGAGCAGTGCTGGCCGAGTGGTAATAGCTTTGACTTACGAGTTGTAGGTCTCGGGTTCAAACCCTGCCAGGCACATTACTTTCTGTAATTTATTTCATCACTACTGCTCTCAAAACGATGAAGGAAAACATCGTGAGGAAACCGGCATGTCCTGGAACCAAAAATTCGAAGACATGTGACATTCACCAACCCGCACTGGGCCCGCGTGGTGGATTACGGCCCATTCCCTCTCCTAGAGAGGAGGCCTGAGTCCCAGCAGTGGGAACATTAAAAAGGCTGATGATGAAGATTATTATATATGTATATTCGATCGAATCTTTAGATTATTTAGGTACCTTTTGCCGAAACAATTTTGGTAAATAAGTTGTAGCTAATAACCAGTTTCGCTTGCAGATTTGTCTTGATGAAACGAATCGATAGCTATAATTAACTTAATTTAGGTAAAAATGCAGATAGTTGGTTTTTGCAATAAGGGTACGATTTTATTTAACTCTGTGATAGACATATAATATATGAGCGCAATTATTTCGAAATATAAATGAAATCCTTTCTTGATATTTGCATGTTATTTAATTATGTATATTTGGTTATTATTGTTTTTTATTTAATTATATTAACTAGTGCTTGACTGCAATCACACGCATGCAATCGTTGATGCTGAACCGCATTACTTACTTTAGTTTTTGAATTGTAATGAAAGTACCTACCTACTGCTACGGTGTAATATCTCTCACAAACGTCCCATCTCTCACTAACGTTCACTCCAAATAAGGTTCAGTTGAAAACCAGCGTCAGACTACTACCCGTAGTAGTCTGGCATTCGCTGAACTGGATCTTTTTTGGCGCAAACGTGTGACAGACAATGTTACTTTTTATTTATTTATTTTTTGTTTTGTGTTTGTCTTAAGTTTTGTTGTCTACAATGTTTTTTGCGCCAAAATAAATACTTTTCTTTCTTTCTTTTCTTGCTTTTAATATAAAAGTTATAAATAAATTAAATCATAAATAATGACACATACACCGTTAAATTTTAATTGTTTTAAACGTCAGCTGAGCGAGTCCAATGACTCGTAAGTAGATGTCGGCGTTGCGTACAAACTACCTACAGGTCATTGGACTCGCTCAGCTGACGTTTTCTTAAAGAAATTAATTTCGTACATGCGTAAATTAATACGAGTTTTGAAAAAAAGGTACTTTATTTTTTTAATTTTATCTTTACAATTCGATAGTGTTTCATGTAGCTACCGGATCGACCCTCCACGGGATTAAAACGATTAAAATTTAGCGGTGTATAAATAAAGCTAACTACTACCTAAAAGGTTTATTTTCAAACCGCATTATCCTTATTAGTGAGTCAAGTATGCGCACGCGCACGATTTCACCCCGCATTCCCACCGTTGTATTTCCTATGAGAACCCACGAATGCTCGTGTGAAAGATAAACGTTCATCAAAATATCATAATGAAGGTAATAATCAAGATAGTAGTAATCGGGTATGATACACATTAACAGTTTTGTATTATTTCCAGTTCAGCGGTACGGGGCGTTTAAAGCCTCGTTTGAAAACTATCATTATAAGGGTAAGGGGTTAATTTAGCTGCTTTATTCCTGAGTGACATTGGCTATATTTTATGTACGCGGGCGAAGTCGCGAGAAAATGCTAGTTATTTATATGTCAGAACAACGTTTGACGAGTCAGCTAGTTTATCTACGAATAAAATTTCTCAAAATCAACCGCACGAATGCGAATTTACGTACAAACAAACATTGGTAAAACCACAAAAGTACATAAATTAAATTACCAGAAACCTATTGATACCCACATTTCGTTTTAATCCGCACACAAATTTCAACAGACATTTTACCCGTAATAGTCGTCGATGTTCACACACAGGTTTTGGTTCCCACCGGAAAGTATTGTCACAAAATAGATAGGTACAGAAGTCAATCTCGTGTATGTACTTCACTTTTTATACCTTCGCAAGGCGATCGTATAGTCTAAGATCCGATTAAGAACGACCTTCACCGGTCTGTTTAATGGATGAAACGTATTTTATTATAAATTTAGTGTATTAAATAATATAACGCGGGTGGGTTGCCTAAGAAATTCCTGGCCAGACTATTATTAATTAAAAATTGAAAATTTATTTTATTTTTAGAAAATTGCACAACCGTTATCCATACCAGATTTTTTTGCAGACAACACTATAACATCGTATTCGTAATGAAACAGTGTTTATTTTGATATAGAATTTGTTGTATATAAAAAAAACACACCTGTTTATGCATACCTGTTTATACCTGGCAACCCATAGCTATGCCAGGAAACAAATAGGCAACCCAACATTTTTATGTTCTAAAGGCTTCACTCTTTCGGTTAGTATTAAATTTATTCGTTAAACACACCGGTGCATTTTACAAAAAAAAAAAAAATTGTTTGGCCAGGAATTTCTCAGGCAACCCACCCGCGTTATATTATTTATTATACTAAATTTATCATAAAATAGGTTTCATCCATTAAACAAACCGGTGAAGGTCGTTCTTAACCGTATCCTGTACTAGTACACACGTTAGCGCGTTGCGCCGAACTGTATGAGCGCGACCGGGCGATTGAGCCGAGATTTCGTGTCCATGAGCAGTGTCTGTGTGTGCGTTGCTCCAGCGTGCTTTGTACGTAGGTTGTCTTCTGTACCTATCTATTCTGTGGCTCTGTGGTGAGAAAAATGTGGTGCGTGCCAAAATGGGTCGCGGTTGACGGGTAAAGTAGCTGTGAAATTATTCTATAGTAGACTAGTTCCTGCCAGCGGATTCGTTCGCGCGAAATCAGGGAATTATTATATATTTCTCTAAAAACCCACTCCATTCCTTCTTGCCTTTCGTTCCGGGGCCGAGCTTCCCTTTCAGATAACCCTGGCCTATCCTAGGACTTGATCTACCAGTGTATGAAATTTTATTCAAATCCGTTCAGCCGTTTGAGCGTGCGTTACAAACACACAAATCCAAACTTTCGCCTTTATTATATATTAGTATAATATAATATTAAAACAATAGCCTTATTCGGAGATCAATTATAGTAAGATTTAAATTTTTTAACAAACCTACTATACGAATCATGACCACTTACATCCCCCCTTTTATAATTTGTATAATAGTTAAAGTAATATTGACGAAACATGTGTCAGAAACCTTTGTCAGAAAAACTTGATTTCAAATAAGAAATAAAGCGCATCCAAATCGGTTCATTTCATGTTCACGTTCTTTTAAATACTACTGTGCCACAGAAACATAAATACACAAAGCGATTTTACTTTTGACACCACTTTTTATGTGTCGGGGATTAACAATAATGTGCTTAAGTGTAAATGTGCTCTGTGGTAGTAATTCATAAAAATTTAAAATTTTTGGCGAATTACGAGCGTCAATCTTCAAGCATCAAGTAGATTGACAGCTCAATTTTAAGTAACGTCAGCAAAATTTTCACGAGTGAGATTTAATCATCCAGGTATGATTATGTTTTTAATCAACACTTATTTTGTTATACTTACTTCACCAGTATTGGTTTTTAATACATTTTTCCCGGTCACGGAATAAAAAAGTCCGTTGATTGTTCACACGTGAACATGTCGGTTCTCAGTAGACCGCGACACTGGTGGGAACTTGGGGTGGCACGTGCCGACAAATTGCCGCATCGTGGTAGTAGGGTTAAGTGGCTGCAAAGGTATTTTTAGTGTATTGACTGAGTCTACACTTTTTAAGTCATTGTAGGACTAGTGAGATAGATAATTAAGATTTGTTTATTTATGTGTTTGAAAACGCTTTCAGGAACTACTGGTTTGAATTATTTTAGTATTAGATATAGCCCCATTTATCGAGGAAGGCTATACGTATAATATTATGCTACGACCCATTTAATTTGATTAGGTTTGACTTGAGCTGACTGTACCAAATTCAAGTCTCTGGTATGTGTTCGTACATTAAATCAAATTATTTAAAGAGTTTTCTCTCTGTTCAGAATAGGCAATAAAAATGCGTTCAAAGAAACACTAGAGGGTATTAGATGTTTGATATTAGAATGGAATAAACCATGAAAGAGGAGTAGTATCATTTAAATATGTTCCAGGCATCAAGTAAAAAATTTTTTTTTCCTATATTTTCTATTGTTGTACAAAGAATTATGTACTTAATAAACAACTGATTTATTTATGAATTTATTTTAGTACACGTCGTATATGTATTTTTGATTTATTAAACAATAATCGGTTTTGGTTTTTTAATGCATTATTTGTTCACACGTGAATGTGACAGTTCTCACTGTTCTCAGTAGAACGCGGTATCGGTGGGAACTTAGGGCGACACGTGCCAATGAATAAGACATGTCGCTGTAGCAGTGTTAAGTAGCTGCAAATTGATCTTTAGTTTTATCCGACTGTACCAGAACGGGGGGTATATTTTTCGAGTGTGTGTATGTAGCATGTATATTTTTAGAGGACAGCATAGCATAGCATATACGGTCTTATAATGGTCCCACTGTTGGGACTCAGGCCTCCTCTCTAGAAGAGGAAATTTGGTGGATGTCACATGTCTTCGAATTTTTGGTTCTAGGTTATGCCGGTTTCCTCACGATTTTTTCCTTCACCGTTGGTTTTAGAGTATGTAGGTATTTAAATATATATCTTTGTCACGTCCTTAATCCTAATCACTTATTAAAAATGTATATATGGCTAGTTGCAGTTTAACTTGAGAGGCATCATTAGAATTATCTTAGTTGTGAGAGTAACACTGAATAGGTACGTCAGAATTATAAATAACTAGCTTTTGCTCGCGGTTTCACCCGCAAACATAAAATATAGCCTATGTGACTCAGAAATAATGCAGCTTTCTATCGGTGAAAAAATTTTACCAATCGGACCAGTAATTTCAGAGATTACTTCCTACAAACAACTGCAACTTATGTTTTAAACTTAATGTCCCCCATATTATGCACAACGCTGTCAAATCGTCCAACAACTATTTTATTATAACTTATTACTAAACGGTAAACATTACATCATTATGGCCTCAACCACTGAACTAGGACAACCTATATAACAACGGTTGAGGTATCCCCGATTACATTAGTTGCATATGTATGTATATATATATATGTGGACGTTTAGAGTCACCATACAGAGACCACCGACTACAACCACACAACGCCTCCACCGGCCATTTTATATGAACTCGTAGCACACGGTTGACGCTCGTGGCCATTACACGCTACAAATCGACGCTGCTCGCTTCTTGTGGCCCGCACACAAAATGCCACCACACGCCACTCGCGGAATTTAAACCTTCTTTGTCAGAGTTCATTATGAAACTGTGCGCATGGGTTAAAAATAGTAGCAGCCACCGTCCGGAAGTTGCTGTCACACACTTTAGCTACCTATGTGACCGCTTCTAATTCTAGCTTCTCATGGCGATGTTTGTGGTTGCCGCGAGTGGCCTGTGTACGGCATACTTTAGAGTTAGACAGTGCTGCAAAGGCCAAATCAATTTTACAAAAAAAAAAAAAAATAGGTATTGACAAAATATACCCAATAAAAAATAATACTGATGGGTGATTAACAAAAAATAATACTGATAGTAAACTATTTTATTCTAAAGATAAATAGCTAATATCCTCTAGCAATAACGAACTATTCTAATCTAACTACGACCACTAGGTAATAGAATGATAAGATTATGGCAATTATATCCTCAATCAGTAATCTTGCTTATCAAAACCCAATTATACGCATATCAACGTCATTTGATTACTTTAAAAAATGAAAAATCATAATGATTTTTCGATTATTAAGAATTTATCTTATCGATTTAAATATAATTTATTAACTTAACTTTTAGTAATCATTTAATGTCATCATTATTTGCGTCATCAAGAATAAAGTAATTTATTTTTGTCTAGCTTAGTCACTGATTATTTTGCAAGAGGTATTGTAAGAATTTTGTGAATAAAATTCATTTTATTTAATTAACTCGCTCTGGGTTAAAGCGGGAGGTTGTGTCAGACTTTTTCTGACTAAAACGACACTTATGTTCCTTCAGTTGAAAGAAAGAAAACATGTTTATTCTGCCCGTATAGACACACAAATGCCGTTTGCCTTTTGCTTTCTAGGACCACGGGTTTTCCTTACAAGCGGGATCTGCGGCCATGGGTTTATGGCCGCAGATCCCGCTTGTCTGGGTCATATATATATACTAACAGTGCAAAAACATAAACTCGTACAAAAATTCTGTTTAAACATTCGATAATATAATATACAAGCTTTTGCCCACGGCTTCGCCCGCGTACATAAAATATAGTCTATGTCACTTAGAAATAAAGCAGCTTTCTGTCAGTTAAAAAATTTAGCAATTGGACCAGTACTTTTAGAGATTACCTACCTCTAACAAACAAAAAAACATAAACAAAAAGATAAATTTTACAAAAAAAAAATATTGTATTAGTGTAGACTTCGATGACATTGCAAGGAAAGACGATAGCAACCTCTAAAGACTCATTCTGACTAGTAAAATTAATGGGAAAAGGCCTCGTGGACTCAGCCCAATACGTTGGTCCGACCAGATCCGCACCGCTCTTGACTCTACGATATACCGCCACCAGAGACAGAAACAGGTGTAGGAATATCTTAAAAGTTAAAGTTATGACAGAGAGAGGTCACGGCCCTCAGTTTTGAGGAATACGACGCAAGGAGAAGAGGAATATGGTATTATTTAACACTAGAACAATATGTCGTCATATTTGGAAAATTGAGGCTATGCGTGCTAGTACATAATTTTGTTATTCAAAATGCAACTCATTGTGATATTTCAAAAAAGATCATCAGATCTTATCCATCGGATATTTCACCCAATTTATTTGTTATCAATAACAGGCTTTAGTCATGTTATTATTGATTTATTTACTATATTAGTCAGTTATTTACTATATGAACTTATCGTATGTTATTATAATAATACTAGCTTCTGCCTGCAGCTTTGCCTGTGCGATAGTAGAAAATGATCTCAAGGGAACATACTCACTGGTGAACATTTGAATCCATTGGATTTGGGTGTGGTTAACAACATACAGAGAGTGACACACACATACAATGCGTTCCAAATGAGACTAGGATCGATTGCATGTTGTGACGTCACGATTTATTGTCAAATCAAGGAAATAAATTTTTAAACTTACGATTAGTACTTCCAGAGATTATCTCCTACAAACAAAAAATTAAAAAAAAAAACAAACTTTACCTCTTTATTATTTTAGTGTAGATGTACTATTATAGTTGTTTACTATAGCTTTCATTCTCCCACTGTGTAAAATTCTTACTTATTGTTTTTTTTAAGCTATTGCATAGCTTCTATCGCGGGCCTTGAGCGTGGAGACCGAATCCAGAAATTCCGTAACGAAAATAACCTAACACCCCCCACTCATTTGTTTTTTGAGCGTGGTGATCGATAAGAAAACAAATGAGTGAACAATCAATAAAAATTCAATTCAATGTGTGAAAGTGTAACTTCAATTAATATCAAAGAAAAAAAAACAAAGGAAAAAAAATACTGCATAAATAAAATAAATAAATAATTATAATTGCATAAGCTGATAAAAATGCTATGCAATAGCTTTACCGCGGCAGTCCCCGAGTACCACACGTCTTTTTTTTCAACTTTCCCACCCCACTTACAAATATCAAGAAGAATTCTAAAAGGACTGGTCCGATAAAAGTCGGTTAGCATTTCACACGGGACGATTACGTTCCCACAGGAACTCATTTAAAGGCACGTGCCCATTCGCACTTTAACAATTGAGTCGAAAGTATTAAGTATGTAGCTTCTCATATTATTCCGGTCTCATGCAAATCACATGATTATTTATTTTAAAGATTAATTAATTATTTATCAGTTTAATCAATGATTACAAAATCGTTTTTTTTAATATGTTTTATTTAAATGCACTCTGTAAGTTTAATTTATGTTTGAGTACAGTTTTTTTGAAGCATAGAATAGAATAGAATAGAATAGCATTTTTGAAGTGATGACGAAGGATAATAATTCAACGGATTATGAAAAGTTACCTAAATGTACATGTAAATATAAATATATTATAAAACACAAAACACCTTTCATTTATCAATTTTTATTTTATTTAAGGATAAACCAACAGTAACAACAATTTAAATATTACATCTCAAAACAATTATGCCCCCTATTACGTTCAAAACAATTATGCTCCCTACTACGTTCTCCACAGAATACTATAATTAAAGTTCATAAGTGACAATCCGTTGAAATTTCACACGAGACTATTTTAGTTTACATTGAAACGCTATGTAACATCGTCATCACATCTATGGGAGATTGGGGTGACACGTGCCCATAGATCGCATTTACAGGGTTAAGTGGTCGCCATACTTGTAAACCAATAAACAGGGTTGCCACGTATGTTTAATTGGGGCGTTTAAATAAACAATCAGCAAATACTGATATGGTAACCCTTCGAAATTTTAAATAACGGTGAAATTTCACACGAGGACGCTTCAGTTCTCATCGGAATAAGGTCATGACGGGAAATTAGGGTGTCAGGGAAGCGTGTGAAATTTTTGACATGAGCACGCATCATTGTAATAATTAGGTAGATAATTATGAACGACAGCGTTTTCAGATTTTTTTTTTTGACGGAATGGTCTAGTAGAGGCGATTGGCGTCGGCGACTTCTCGTGACCGGTCCTAGACCTGAGCAAGAGGGACTGTAAATCAGCCACCTCCTTTTGTGAAGTAGTTAGGAGTCACAGTACAAATCCTGACCACCACGTAATAGAAATCTCGCTGTCCAGCCGTCCGTCCGGTAAAGATTATGCCTTAGAGCTTAATAAACCCCAAGCGAACGCCGGCGTTCGCGCACCTATTGTCTTTCTATTGTGTCTGTAATTTCCACGATTGAAAGGTTAAAGAGATAGCAGCAAATGGACGGAACCCAGTAGGGCCGACGCCTGCTGGGGCTGTAGACAAGTTCAAAAAAGACCCTGGAGTGCAAAGGGTGACTGAAGAAACTCAGGTGGTATTTAGTCAGTAAAAGTCACTTCCCTTCCCTCTATCTAGAGCGGGAGAAGGTATTTCAGGGTATCACACCTTAAATAAAAATAAAAAAAGTCTTAAATGAATGAACCAACTATATTCCACTGCGCTGCTTAGGTTTTATGTATTTTTTGCTACTTTCTCACCCTATTCAAAAGTCTCAGAATAATTCTATCAGGGCTGGTTCAGTAAAAGTCGGTTAAAATTTCACACGGGACGGGTTAAGTTCCCAAAGAAACCAATGTAAAGGCACGTGCCGATACTAATCTTGATAAAGGGGTGGAAAGTGGTCCCCATTTTTTTTTTTTTATTGTCTATTGTGAACTTAAATGTACAAATAAACAGTCCGATTAAAATGTAGTGTAAAATCCTGGTAATCCTTACTATAAAAAATCTTAGTCATTGAATTCCGTAATGTATTGTCATAGAAATAAGGAATCTTTGATGTAAAAAATCCGTTGCAGTTCACACTATAACTCTACAGTTCTCATTAGAAAAAGATCACGGTGGGAATTTGAGGGAGCGTGTGTTTGTGTTTGGTGGGAAGATTTGGGCATTTTTTTTTTGGCTGCTTTACTTAAATTGCTGTCATCAATCTTATTTATATCTCTCTTACCTCAGAAACTACTAGTTCGAATTGAAAAAACTAAGAATAGATTATTTACTGAAAAACTTTTAAGCTGTATCATACGACATACAGGAGTGGAGTATGTCACTCCTCACACAAATCTATCCATATTTTCTTCGGCCTCACTCTCCTTCTCAAGCCATCCACATGTATATTCATTACTCAAAATAATTTATTTAATTAAATAAATCAAAAACCAAATTCCAATCAGTCAGTCCACTTGATTCTAAATTTAAAAATAAATCATTTTGCTGATTTTCTCACGAATTTCTAACGATCTTTTTTTGAAAGCAGTCGTTTGTGGTTCGCACGACACTGTTTCCGGTGGGAAGCACTCGGGGCACTTCGGGTGGGAACGAGGGGTGGCTTATGGCTCGTGCCAAGGCTGGTTCGTCGCGTTTTCAAGGTTATATTTTTTATTGAAAGGGAGATTGTTAAAAATGTTCATTTATTTTTAAGTAGCTGTTGAGGATTTAAAAAAAAAGGGAATTACCATATTCGCTCCACAAATCGCCTTTAGATACAAAAATTCTTTGTTTACCAAAGTTTTTAATTGTTTTTTTTTTGTAAAGAATTCTAAAGAATTTTTAGAATCATCGTAATTTTTACGTAATTTGTATATTCATTTAACATTACGATAAATTATCGAAACGGTTGATAAACGGATCAAAACGTTGGGCCGGCGGCGGTGGTGAAAAAAAAATTGCGTAATGATGATAATGATGATAAAGAGATGGGTGTGTTATTCTTTTTTGAGCGGAGAAGTTCATTTTTAGAGTCGGATTTGGAATTATTTGATTAATAACTAAGATTTTTTTTAACAAATCCAGTACATCCTGTCAGGTCAGCAAAAACTCCGTGATCCTGTGGCCCACTTTTGGTGCATGCCAACTTGAACATTATCTACATTAATATTATAAAGAGGTAAAGTTTGTTTTTTCTTGTTCGTAGGAGGATCTCTGAAAGTAATGGTTCAATTGCTAAAAAAAATTCACTGATAAAAAGTTGCTTAAGAGTAACATATGTACGCGGGCGAAGCCGTGGGAAAAAGCTAGTGTTAAATAAAAACATGTTTTTCCGAAGAAGATAAGGTAGGTACCACCGCGAACACTGCTGAATTTTAAAATTACAAGCTGCTCTGGTAAACTTTATTTTGCCATATAAATTATCAAAAAAAAAAAAATATAGTGTGGGGTAGGAAGGCAAAAAATATCTCGCTATCTATTCCCACATCCAAAAAATATACACAAAAAATTGGTCAAGCCGTTTCGGAGGAGTTGGATGTCAAAAACTGTGACACGAGATTTTTAATATTATTATTTTTACCATTTTATTATTATTTTTTATATTTATTTTAGCTAGAACTTGAAAACATACCGCAAAATTAAGAAAATAAGACGAAACGCCCAAAGATTTACTTTGTAAACGATAGATAAAAGCAAATCAGATAAAACAACGTCAAAGAGATTCTTGCCAGAGCAAAAATAATGATGGAAAAAAGCAACAAAGTAAAAATAAGAACTTCATTGTCAACGATAAAGAATAACTTTAGTTAATAGAGCTCAAGAGAATGATCTTCTATTGTAAATAAAAAGAAAAACCAAAGTTTACGACACGACTAAGATAAAGTTATTATTTTACTAATTTTACAGGCCTGTTGGTCTAGTGGTTAGTGACCCTGACTGCTATGCCGGAGGTCGTGGGTTCGATTCCCACCCAGGACAAATGTTTGTGTGATGAACACGATCATTTGTTCTGTGTCTGGGTGTAATTTATCTATAATATGTATTTATTTAGAATTATATAAGTATGTTTATCAGTTGTCTAGTACTCATAAAACAAGATCTGCTTAGCTTGAGACTAGACGGCGTTGTGTGATAGTTGTGGAATATTGTGGAATTATGGAATTTCTACCACCGACTTTACCCGCATAAAAGTAGAAAAATATCCCAAACGAAAATACTTCAGGAATAAAAAAACCGGGTAAGTGCGAGTCGAACTCACGCACTGAGAGTTCCGTACAAACTTACCTATGAAAACAGTTCAATTCCCGAATTGAGTTACGAAGATTTTTCTAAATCGCAAAAATAGTTTTTTTTTTGTGACGTAATTACAAATTTACAGTTTTCAGACTTTTCCTGTACTTGTATTATGAGACCTTACTTCATGCAAAATTTCAGGATTCTAGGTCAAAAGAAAGTACCCTATGAATTTTGATTTCCTTGAGAGTGTGCAAATACAATACATTTTTTGCGACATATCTTTTTTTCCGTTAAAGTTAACTGAAAAAAAAGATATGAAAGATATTTTAATTATTTTATTTCTTTTTATAACATAAAAATGTATTATGTTAGTCTTTAATGTGCGCCTCTTTCGAGCAAATAAAATGTTCTTTTTTCTTTCTTTCTTCTTATATGGCCGTTTTGTAGTTTTTTTTTTAATTTCAACTCGCTAACCCCACGCGTTCTTCAGATAAAGGGTCTTGACAGACAGACGGACGAACAACACAGCGATCCTATAAAGGTTCCGTTTTTTCTTTTGAGGTACAGAACCCTAGAAAGTAACCTATGTACTATTTATAGGACATTGGCTACCCGTATGCCAGTGCTGTCAGCGTAAATAAGAATCAAACATACAAAAACACTTAATTGTTGTTTTTTTTTTCATATGAATTACACGTTTACTAGTGAAAGCTGAATAAAAATCCGTTTAGTAGTTTTTGAGTTTATTGCGAACAGAGAGTCAGACACGGTGAGAGGGAGGCATTGTCGTGCCTCATACAATGTCGGAATCTACCTAATGTTAACTAACCTATCCTTTCCACTCATACATACTTTCGTCCTGCTGTCATCCTATCTATGCTATGTTTGTCAACGGCGCGTATTGTTCCATGCGCGCCTAAAGTTGTCAGCAAACCGTATGGGCCCAGCAGGGTCGAAACCTACTGGGGCCAAGAATCTGTTTCTGAAAGGAAGATTCGGCCCTGGTACAAAAGGCAACGAAGGAACAGGAGTGGGTTTTTAGCCAGTAAAAACTGACACTATCTCCCGCTCCGCCCAAGAGTGGGGATGTTTTTCCTACCTAAAAAATGTATTTATCTTCCTTACAACTATCATTACAGGTAAATACCTAATGCGATAGTGCGGTCTTAAAATTACTTAATATAATATAAAACTTAAAAACAAAAAATAATGTAGAACCTACTTCTACATCGATACTTAAAAACAAAACACTTAAAATATACAAATATATACCTATAGCCTACTCTAATCAACCCTATAACATAAAATAAACAATAGCATTTTTGCGAATTCACTCGAGCTACATGTAAATATATCAATATTTACGTGAAGCTGGTTAATAATTCCGATTGCACGGGTCAATGGCGTTTTGGCAAGAAGATTGGTCCTAGCAACTGGAACGGCTAGCAGCGGCGGGCGGCGCCGCATCCACACATAGCGGTCAGGTACACACAAATTGAGGTGTTGCAGCACTCCTGGGTTATACTCAATGCCACGAAGTAACCTAACCAGATAGGAAACAAGCGTGAATGCACGTCGTACCTTTAGTTGATTGTACCCGACCATACCGAGCACAAACAGAGTGGGGTACATCAACGGGTAAAATGGATACACCCCATACAGTTTCTTGTACAAGTAGCGCGTGAATTTGTTCTGTACTCGTTCCAGCATTGTCGAGTACTTGGCCTCATGCGGATCCCATATAACAGCACTATGTTCCAGTTGTACTTCGTGGCGAAGTACCATCCGGTGCGGAACTCTAGCCAGTCCGAGCTATCCACGTCCCCGCCGTCCTCCCTGGGACCTGCTGCAACCGCGTAGTCACGCGGCCGCCACCCCGAGTTGCAGCTGCTAACGGATACAGGGCGAAGGGCGAGTATTCTGCGCCCCTAAATCAGAATCGTCTCGCTAGGGAGGGAACCCGAAACAAAACCGAGCATGCCCACTGGCTCTGAGGTGGCAGCCCCACCAGTGGGCTAGGGTATAGTGGGCTAATCACTCGCTTACCTTAAAAAACCCTAACTGATTAAAGAAACGAAAACAGTGCAAAACCGGACCGATCAAACTACGACGACCTTTGGCATGAAGAAACGGACACGAATTGCTTGCTGGAATGTGCGTACGCTGAGCGAGGATAGCTGATTAGCACAAGCTGAAGCAGAAATGCTAAGGTACAAAGTGCATGTGCTCGGTCTAAGCGAAGTGCGCAGAAACGGATTCGGAGAGCTGAGAACGCTCAGGGGCCTTACGTTTCTTTACTCCGGGAAGGAGGATGAAGAGGACATACGTGAAAGCGGTGTGGGATTCCTTCTTTCTGACGTAGCGAAGAAGAGCCTCCTGGACTGGAAACCCATCTCAGAGCGAATCATCACAGCTCGATTTAACAGCAAGGCCCGCAAAATAACCGTCGTACAGTGCTACGCGCCCACAAACCTGGCCCCGGAAGAAGATAAGGACGATTTCTATAGTGCACTTAACCTGACTTTAAAGAACATCCGCAAGCAGGACATAGTCATCGTCATGGGAGACCTGAATGCCAAGGTTGGCTCGGATAACGACGGTTGTCAAAGACATATAGGCAGACATGGGCTGGGAGTCCGGAACGAGAACGGGGAGAGATTCTTGGAGTTCTGTCAAGATAACGATCTCACCATCGGAGGTACTTTATTTATTCATGGTGAACACCACAAATACACCTGGAATTCACCCGATGGTGTTACCAAAAACCAAATTGACCACGTTGCCATCAGCTCCAAATGGCGCTCTTCACTGCTCGACGTCCGCAACCGCCGTGGCGCGGACATCAACAGTGATCACCACCTAGTCGTGGCCGAAGTGCGGCTCAAAGTAGCTATTGCTCAACCAACCAAGGCAACCACCAAGATAGGCAAGCGGTTTGAGGTAAACAGGCTACGAGACCTGGATACTAGCAAAGCCTTCAGACTAGAGCTGCGAAATCACTTCTCCTCCCTTGAGACGGACTCTACTTCTGTCGACGCGGAGTGGAATCGCATCAAAATGGCCTACATAGAAACAGGCTCCGTCGTTCTTGGACATAAAACACTCACACGCGAAGACTGGATGTCACAAAAAACCTGGAACCTCATTGCAGAGAGGCGCAAACTTCATCTTCGACTTCTGGCAATCACTGATGAGGCAGTGCGTCGAGACGAAAAACTGCAATATAGACAGTTACGCAGGGCTATCTATCGCAGTACCCGCTGTGATCGGCGAGTATGAGCAGATAGTATAGCGGATTGTGCTCAACGCGCTGCTGACTCCGGTAATCTCAGGGAGATTTACAAGGCAACGAAGACCTTGGCTGGGAATAGAAACCAGAGGAAGAAGAAGCCCTTGAAGGATAAAGAAGGCCAGCTCATCGTGACATCGGAGGGGCAGCTCCGACGCTGGCGCGAGCACTTTGAGGAGATTTTCCGAGTCCCGAACGACCCCGTTACCACGACTGCACCGGCTGCCAGTTTGCCCCCACAAAGCCTAGATATTGACGTGTCTCCCCCCACACAAGAGGAAGTAGTGAAAGCCATCCACTCACTCAAGAATGGCAAAGCTCCAGGAGTCGACCTCATCACGGCGGAAATGCTAAAAGCTGACATGCCTTCCGCCGCAAACGCGCTGACACCTCTCTTACGGAACATCTGGTCAACCGAAGAGTTACCCGACGACTGGAATAAAGGTCTTCTCATTACCGTTCCCAAGAAGGGAGACCTCAGTGAATGTGGCAATTGGAGAGGTATTACTTTGCTCTCGATACCTTCTAAGGTCATCCTAGATAGGCTGTCGGGGGCCGTTGAACCTCTTCTTCGCAAAGAGCAGGCTGGCTTCCGGCCCAATCGATCGTGTACGGACCAGATCAATACCTTACGTATTATTCTCGAGCAGGCATCAGAATGGCAAAGAGAAATGTATTTGACCTTCGTGGACTTCGAAAAAGCCTTCGATACGTTGAGATGGAGTTCCATCTGGGACCGACTGCGTGAAATTGGAGTCCCCGAGAAAATCATAAACCTAATTAGGGCAATCTATAGGAGTTACTCCTGTAGAGTGACACACGACGGCCTCGTCTCGGAGGACATACCGGTGCATGCAGGAGTACGACAGGGTTGCCTTCTCTCACCTCTCCTCTTTCTTGTTGTTCTGGATGGCATCATGAGCAAAGTGCTAAAAACCAAGCGCCGCGGCATAGAGTGGGGACTATCCAACGTCTTGGAAGATTTGGATTACGCCGATGATCTATGTCTGCTGAGCCACACACGCGCTGACATGCAAGCCAAGCTGGACGACCTACGACGTGAGGCAAAAAAGACGGGACTAAAAGTCAACACCCGGAAGACCCAGGAAATGAGATGTGGAGCGACGAGCTCTTTGCCGTTGCTTATCGGCACAGAGGCTGTGGAAAGGGTCCACAATTTTACTTACCTCGGTAGTGTTGTGTCAGAGACTGGAGGGACCGAAGAGGACATCGCTTCGAGGATCACCAAAGCAAGGGCCACCTTTGCACAGCTCCGTCCCGTGTGGCAATCTCGGAAACTGACCAGAAGAGTTAAGCTCAAAATATTCCGGTCCAACGTAAAAACCGTATTGCTGTATGGGTGTGAGACGTGGAAGGTCACAAAAGACATCTCGCATAAACTCCAGGTCGTTGTCAACCGCTGCCTTCGCCGTATTCTCGGTATATTCTGGCCCGAGAAAATCTCAAATGTAGATCTGTGGGAGCGCTGCGGTGAAACCTCGATCGACCAGCAGATCAAACGCCGCAAATGGAACTGGATCGGCCACACGCTCCGAAGGGATCCTGAACATATACCAAGGCAAGCCCTTGATTGGAACCCTCAAGGAAAGCGTAAACGTGGTCGCCCTAAGCAGACCTGGCGACGAACAGTCATCGCAGAGGCGAAGAACATTGGGAAGACCTGGCGTGAAATGAAACGCGAAGCTCAAGACCGAACGGGATGGCGGCGCACTGTGGACGCCCTCTGCCCCATCTAGGGGACACAGGAACTTAAATGATGAATGATGTTCCAGTTGACTCCTGACAAGTGAGTCATATAGGACCCTGACTGTAGCGATGTTAGTGAAGTGACTCGTCTGCCTCAAAACAAATCCCAAGTTTCTAAACGCCCTCTTACAGATCCTCGTAATATGACCGCGAAACGACAGTTCAGGAGTGACTACTACCCCCAAATCCCGCACCTCCGAGACACGTTGCATAGGTGTGTACGTACTCGTGTATCAGCGGCGCACGCGCGCGTGTAAAACTCATCACCGAGCACTTCGACGCGTTGAAGAAAAGCTTGTTATCCCGGCTCCATTCCACTACACTATCTATATCCTCCTGCAATCGTTCGCAATCGGATTTACTGTTAACCTTTAGCAGCAACTTATTAAGGTCATCTGCAAATAATAAACAAGAGCCATTTTTGACGACTTCCGGCAAATCGTTTATCATTATTATGAATTAAAATAGAAAATATAATGAAATCCATGCTATGTAAAAAGTGCTGTAGCTGACCCGGTGAACTTCTAACCACCTAATAGTCAATGAATTTAGTAATTATTTTTTAGCTAAACATAATGACTGAATGATTGGGATCAATGTACCTATTTGACAGTTGCTTTCATTTTTCGATGTATTTGAATTTTTATTTTCATTTTTTTTTAACGTGTATTTTTCCGATATTATAATAGTTATTCTGTTATTCGAGGCGAATAATTGGCAAAGATAATTAAAATCAGTCCAACCGTTCTTAATTTATAAATGACTGGCTTTGGACCGCGGCTTCGGCCGCATATATAAAATATAGACTATTATTATTATTATACATCTTTATTGCACACCTTAACTTACTAAAGAATAAAATTTAACAAAAATAAGTGTACAATAGGCGGTCTTATTGCACAGGGCAACTAGGCTATGTCACTCAGGAATAAAGCAGCTTTCTATCAGTGGAAAAAAATAGTAATCGGACCAGTACTTTCAGAGATTACCTCCTACAAACAAAAAAACAAACTTTACCTCTTTATTATATTAGTGTAGATGTAATAACACGACTTTGTTTTATACATTTAATTAAATTATAATAATAACCCACTCACACGCACCCTTTATTATTACCCTGCTATGCTGCCTATCCTGCATGACCACCTGCAGTTTTCAGGATCTATACGAGGCCAACGATAGAGCTGTACAGGTTGCCAAATATTGGTCAGAAAAAGTATAGTTTGAGAGCATCGATACGAAAAGAAGAAGAAGAAGAATTTTAGTTTATGTTAAATTTTTGCAAATCTATACTTGCGAAATAAATATTATTTTTTATTTTATCACTGTATCTCTTCATCACACAATAAAGGTACCATAATGGAGATTTGTGTGACAACGAGATACATGAAATGTATCTGGAGACCTTTTTAACAATAGGTACACAGATGGGTTTAACTATTTCGGCTTTAATGTTCCCGTGAGAGTTAGTACATGGACGCGACCGGTAAGTGACGCGGGACTGAAATGATATGATGTGTGGCTCTTAAAGTAGCGTTAGCCTTATATCAGACTGGTGCAGGGTCGACATGCAACGCGTTTGCCTACAGCATATTCATCTCTATTTTCCCAAAATTAGGGTACAAATTTGTGTTAAGCAAATATTGAACCGCGAGACGACGCACGAAAATGACATAGGTGCGATTTTCGCGCGTCAGCTGATAAGCGTGAATATAAATTAACGAATTTAAAGCGAGTTGAAGCGGGTCGCGACGAATTTTAGCTTAAAAACAGGACAAGTTGTGAGTCTTTAGCAACATTTCTTCGACTTCTTCGCGTCCGTAGAACACACTACGTGCCGTCGACGGCACGAAGCACGGCGGAGCGGGAGATAGTGTCAGACTCTTACTGACTAAAACCCATCCCGTTCCTTCAAGCCTTCATACCGGGGCTCGAGCGCCCTTTCGGATAACCCTGGCCCCAGTAGGCTTCGACCCGGCTGGGCCCCTGCTGTTGCTGACAACTCCTTGAGGCGCGCGGGAAAAGCGCGCGCCGTCGACGACTTGGGCTTGGTCCGGACAGTTACCGGACGGCCGGACAGCGAGCTACCCATTGCTCACTGTCCGCAAGCCCGCGCCTACGGTGGCCGGAAATCGGGATCGGAATCCCGGCGGCGGCGAGAGCGCCGTTGCCTGATGCGGTCGGCCTCCTCCTTAGCGAGCATTACTGCTTCGCAGAAGTCGGCGACCGCCTGCCACTCCTCCTCGCTCCGGACCATGGCCTCAACCAAGGCTCGACGCGAGAGGTCTCCGCCGCCGATCACCCCCACGAGGGCACGGCGATGCTCCGCCCAAGCAGGGCACACCGCGGTTGTGTGCTCCACCGTGCCCTCCGGGCGTTCCGCACAGTGGCGACACCCGGGCGTCACTTCCGCTTTAATTCGGAACAGGAACCTCCCGAACTTACCATTTTCGGTGAGGACCTGTGTCATGCGGAAGGTAAGGACGCCGTGAGGTCTTTCCAGCCACGCCTCAAAGAGGGGACTTATCGCCATAATTGTGGCGTGCCCATGACAGGGTTGCGATAGTCGCTGACGCCATTCCACCATGAGATCCCGCCGGAGCTCTGTCCGCCATGCCGTGACCTGTCGCGGCAGAGGACTTTCACCCCGGCGTTGCATCTCCACGCGCATGTCGTGCATGTGTGCAAGGACTGTTGCCTCCAGATCCCACGGTGGTAGGCCAGCCAGAAGGCTCGCCGCTTCGCAGGAAATCGTGCGGTATCCCCGCACCATCCGAATTGCCATGACCCTCTGGCAGGCGTTCAGAATGGCCGCCGGTCGCTTTCGCAGCGACGGCGCCCACACCGGCGCCCCGTAGAGGGCCATGGACCGAACGATCCCCGCGTAGAGCCTCCGGCAGGAGGCGTCTGGACCCCCAAGGTTGGGCAGGAGCCGCTTGAGAGCGGCCCCAGTCCGGTTGAGTTTGGGAGCCAGACGTCGGAAATGCTCCTCGAAATTCCATCGGCTGTCGAGGATGAGTCCCAGGTACCTCATCGATGTCCCGACGCCGATGCGAACTCCTCCTACCGTTAGTTGGGAACCCGACGGTGGCGCGTTCCGACGGCCGCGACCGTGAAAACACATGGCCTCGGATTTGCGCAGCGCCACCTCGAGTCCCAACTCCTGGATCCTACCAACGACTATCGCAACCCCGCGTGTCGCTAAAGCGGCCGCCGCCCGGTAACGACTCTCCCTGCGCTAGAACCAGCGTGTCGTCTGCGTAGCAGACCACGCTGACCCCGTCAGGGAGGTCGCCCCGCAGCACGTAATCATACCCGATGTTCCACAAGGGTGGCCCTAGTACCGACCCCTGCGGAACACCGCACGACATCTCCCGACGTTTCCAGTCTCCCTGGTGACCGGGGTAGACAATATACCTGTCCGACAGGTAGGCCTCGACTACTCGACAGAGGTATTCGGGCACCCGGTGGTACCGGAGTGCCCTCCGGATCGTACTCCAGGGCAGGGAATTGAAAGCGTTGGCAATGTCCAAGGACACTGCCACGACACACCTACCCTGGGACACCGCATCCCCCGTCGTGAGGGCTCGCACGCGCATGATGGCGTCCACCGTCGAGCGCATCCTGCGAAAGCCGAACTGTCCGTCCGAAAGGTCCGGCCCCACCCGTGAAAGGCGCGCGACGAGGCGGCTCGCAATCACTCTTTCAAAGAGCTTGCCCACCTCGTCGAGCAGCACAATGGGCCGGTACGCGGACGGAGAGTCCGCAGGGCGCCCTGGCTTTGCGATGAGGACCAGTTTCCCCGTCTGCCAGCGAAGTGAGAACTGGCCCCTCTCCAAGCATGCGCTGAAGAGCCCTCTCAGTCGAGGCCCGAGAGCCTCCATGGCCAGGACCCAGGCTTTCCCAGGCAAGCCATCGGGTCCTGGGGCGGCGTTCTTGGCACTCAGCCTTTGCACTGCCACTCTCATCTCTGCCTCGGTCACCTCTGGAGCATTATCGTCGTCGTCGCTATTGCGGTCCGCGTCAGACACCGCTGGCGGAGGCGGAGCCATGGGCGGGGGGGAGTGTTCCCCTCGCGCAGGGAACAGAGCGCTTACCACACCCTCCACGAGTTGGGGCCGGAGACTCTGAGTCAGCGGGGGAGCCCAGGGGCGCAGTTTCTCCCGTACCAATTTGTACGGGCGCCCCCACGGGTCCGCGTTCAGAGACCCCAGCCACACGTCGCGGGCCTCGAGTTTGGCCCGCTTAATCTCCGCTCGGAGGGTGTGTTTTGCCTCTCTGTAACCTTCGTACAGCTCCGCCTCTCTGGCCTCCGCATCCGGCGGGCGGATGCGGCGCCTGCAGTATCTGGCGTACCGGCGTCGCGCGTGATTGCACGTGTTGCGCAGTGCAGCGATTTCCGGCGACCACCAGTACACCTGGCGCTTAGCACGTCCTGGACGGACTCGGGGCATTGCCGCATCGCAAATTTGCGACATGGCCTCCCGGAACCACTCCGCCTCGACGTCGATGTCGACAGGCCTGTCCGGTGCTTGCACCCAGGCCTGTACCATCGCGGCTTCCAGGAGGAGCTCCCGGTCCATCTGCTTAAGCGCCCACCGCGGACCGCAAGGGCTCTGTCGGACCGGCGCGGCCGAGGTTTCGGCGGAGACGTCCAACCGGATATACCGGTGGTCGGAGTACGTCTCCACCTCCTCCATAACGCGCCAGTCGACGACACGCGGCGACAGAGCGGGGCTGGCGAACGAAAGGTCCACCACTGATTCACCCCGCCTCCGCGCCAACGTGGGGACAGAACCCCGGTTCAGGACGACCAGACCCAGCTCCAAGGCCCAGTCCTCCACCAACCGACCCCGTGTGTTCGTGCGCCGGGAACCCCAAGCCGTATTCCAGGCGTTGAAGTCCCCGCAAACGACCACGGGGAGGGTACCAAACCCAGCGACGACGGCACTTAGCTCCATAAGAGAGACATGGAGTTCGTCGGGAGTTCTGGTCGGGGACAGGTAGACGCCTACCACTGCAATATCCCCGACCCGTGCCGCCACGCAACCCCGTCCCCTCGCAACAGCCTCGAGGGGCGGGGTACCGGCGGCGGCCGACGAAATTAGCGTCACCGAGCCGTCTAGGTCCTGAACCCAGCGGGGATGGACGTAGTACGGCTCGGAGACGACGGCGATATTTATCGACCACTGCGCCATGCTCTGGAGCAACAGATCCTGAGCGGGGGCGCAGCGGTTGATGTTCGCCTGGAGGAGACGTAATAGTGTCCTTATTGACATTCCATTACAGTCTCCTCCCGAGCCCCTGTGAGGGCACCGCCGCGGCGGGAGCGGCGGCGACAGCGGCGGCAGCCAAGACGGTGGCTGCTGTGGTGAGGGTGTCAGGGTGGATGGGCCTGACTTTGCCCTTGGCCTTGGCGGGGGAGTCGCAGGACCTGCCCCCAGCCCGGTGGTCGGCCGGCTTGCCTGCAGCCGCACATGCGTAGCAGTGCGGCTTTGCACGGCATTCAACGGCCTTGTGCCCGGGCTGTCCGCACTGATGGCAGCGGTCACTGCGGTCCTCTGCGGCGCAATAGGCCCCCACGTGGTGCCCCACGTGACAACGGTAGCACCGCAGAGGTCCGGGCTCCAGCAGCTTTACCTGGGCCGAAACCCAGCCCACCAACAGCCTTCGGCCCTCGGCCGTGATGGCCTTGGCCGCCGACACGGGGCAGCTCACCGTGACGGCTCGCATGCCCGTGCCGTCAGCGCGGATGGTGCCCGCCCGGACCTGATCGGTCGTGCACCCTCCCGCCCTGACGATGGCGGCCACCACCTCTTCCACCCTGACAGAGTCGTCCAGACCCATTATGCGCATGTCCATGCTTTTGGTGGGTCTGGACACTCGGGCCTCCTCGACGTCCAGGGACGCCCTGATCCTTTCGGCCAGGGCGTCGGCGAGCTCTCCGCTGTCTGCCCCAGGGACCTCCAACATTCGGGCCCCGGTCGCGGTACGCCTCATTCGGAAGCCCCCGGAGGCTCCGAACTCGTCGAGGTGGCCCACCACCGCCTGTTTCGCCTTCGCCATGACTACATCGTAGTTCACGCCCTTCTTTTCCGCAGCTGGCTGTAGTGTGATCACTACAGCTGCGGAAGTCGGGGCGCGAAGACGAGCAGCCATGGCCCGCTTCTTGCGCTCCTGTCGCCGCTTGCGCTTTTTGGCCGCCCTTGCCGCCTTGCTCGCCTTCTTCTTGGCGCCGACGACCGTCCACTCGGCGCCAGCCGAGGGGTCTTCGGGCGGAGAAGGCGGCAGGCGCGACCTAGTCGCCGCCGCGGCGAGAGGTCCCGCCGATTTGGTGGCAGCCGCCACCCTGCCCTTTGGGGGAGGGGCAGGCTTCCCCTGCCGCTGCTGTTGCTTGGCCGCCGGGGCCGCCCTTGCAGGCTCCGACGCCGCGGCCACGCGCCTGGCTTGCCCCGACGGGCCTGCCTTAGGTGCTGCAGTCGTCGTGGCCGCGGCGACAGCGGCATACGACGCCGTCTTCTTCTGGCCGGAGGCCGCGAGAGGGGGGCGCAGAACAATGCCCTCCAGGACGGAGAGCTGGCGCTGAATGTGCCCCTGGAACTGCTGCTGCTGCTGCTGCTGCTGCTCCCTGAAGGCAGCCAGCTCTTGCCGCAGCAGAGACACAACCTCGCCTTCCGCCTGGGGCGAGGGCCGGGATCGGCCCCGCTCCTGCCTGCTCCCCTCCTCGGGACGAGAACCCTGGAGAGCGGCCACAGCCTCCTCGAGCCGGCCAAACCTCCCGCCGAGGGTGCGCTCGTAGGGCTCAAAAACGATCCCCAACGCCTCCTCAATCGAGGTGTTGGCCAGCTCAATAGACCGCTTTTTGGCCACCCTCTCCCTCTTGTTGGCCACGCTCGTGATTGCGGCTGCCACAACCTCCCGAAACTTAGCCAGCGCCTCCACCATCCCTTCTGGCAAGTCCTGAGGGATCTTCGGCACTAAGGCGCTGGCCTGGCGTCCCTCGCTGGCAATCTCGGCAGGGAGCCCTCTTCCTATGACCGTTTTTCGGGCTGCGCCCCGCCCCGAGGACGAGATTTTCCGGGCAGGTCCCGTCTCGTCGTCGGACACGGAGCGCACGAACGCCCTCCTCCTGTTGGACGTGGACTCCTCCACCTCCATCAAATGGAGGGGCTCCCGCACCTCCTCCACCTCCTTCCCGTCTGAGTTGAGTGAAGACGCGGCATCTGAGTCCGATGCCGCGTCTTCACTCACCTCCCTGAGGCCAAACCTACGGCCGGCCTCCACCGGCATCGCGGACGTGCTGGGAACTGGTCCCAGGGACTCCGCGCTGCCGAAGTGTGAGCCACCCTGGCTCTGTGCGTCCACGGAGGACGGAACAGGGTCCGAAGACCCGAGGCGATGGTTGCCCCCCCAGAATACGAGGGGCAGCCCGAGCTCTGCTCGGGGAGGGATTCTCCTGCAAGCAGGTACCCTCCTGGGGTAGTTATTTTTTTGCCATTCGCGCTCATGGTGTGCTGATCACAGCTTTGCCTTTTTTGAATGGGGTGGGGTCCCCATTACACGTTCGCCATCCTGGTCATGTCTGCTGAACAGACACGTACCGGAGGCGAACCCTATCTCCCCGACATCACTATCCAGAAGGCGCCAACAGCTGTTGTGCCAGCGCTTCTGGACAGCGCACCCTCCGGGCGGTCCGACTGGACTCCGCCATATGTTCCTCTTGGTCTGGTCTCTCGCTTGAGGCCTTCCGGCATTGGGCACGCCACAATCATGGCGGTAAGTCCCCTCTTTGAGGCGTGGCTGGAAAGACCTCACGGCGTCCTTACCTTCCGCATGACACAGGTACTCACCGGACATGGTTCGTTCGGGAGATTCCTGCACTCGATTCATGCGGAAGTGACGCCCGGGTGTCGCCACTGTGCGGAACGCCCGGAGGACACGGTGGAGCACACAGTCGAGGTGTGCCCTGCTTGGGCGGAGCATCGTCGTGCCCTCGTGGGGGCGATCGGCGGCGGAGACCTCTCGCGCCGGGCCTTGGTTGAGGCCATGGTCCGGAGCGAGGAGGAGTGGCAGGCGGTCGCCGACTTCTGCGAAGCAGTAATGCTCGCAAAGGAGGAGGCCGAACGCATCAGGCAACGGCGTTATCGCCGCCGCCGCCGCCGGGATTCTGATCCCGATTTCCGGCCAACGTAGACGCGGGCTTGCGGACAGTGAGCAATGGGTAGCTCACTGTCCGGCCGTCCGGTAACTGTCCGGACCAAGCCCAAGTCGTCGACGGCGCGCACTGTTCCCGCGCGCCTCAAGGAGTTGTCAGCAACAGCAGGGACCCAGCCGGGTCGAAGCCTACTGGGGCCAGGGTTATCCGAAAGGGCGCTCGAGCCCCGGTATGAAGGCTAGAAGGAACGGGGTGGGTCTTTTAGTCAGTAAGAGTCTGACACTATCTCCCGCTCCGCCCAAGGGCGGGGGATGTCAATGCATGATTTTTTCCCACCATAAAAAAAAAAAAAAAAAAAAAAAAAAAAAAAAAAAAAAAAAAAAAGGCCTTCCGGCATGAGTAGCTCTACCGGCATAGCCCTCAAGGTCATTGAGACACGCAAGCCCCACCACGACGACAACGTGGGAACACAGTTGGTGGGGGTCGACGACTCGGGGTCGGTCCTTACCGCACGGCGAGATGGCGAGCTACCATTGCTTGTAGTTTGCGAGCCTACGGTGCCTAGGGATCGGGCTCCCGATGACTAGAGCTTCTCCTATGGCAGTGGCTGGGGCTTGAGGATGTCCTTTTCCTTAGTTGGAAGATTTTCAGCAATCGAACAACGGAATAAGAAAAGCAGCACTATCTCGCCCCTTTTTTTCTTTTTTTTCACTTTCGGTGGAGCGAGAGAGTGTGCCAGACTGTTACTGGCTAAAACCTATCTGTGTTTCTTCAGCTCTCGCTCTGCCCAAGAACGGGACAAGTCATTGAATGATTAGTAATCATCCAATGACTTCTCACCATAAAGCAATGATTATCCACCTTAAAATAATGGTCAACGATAACACTTTAACGACAAAATAGATAGGGTACAGAAGACAATCTCATGTGTGTACTTCACTTTTTATACCTACGCTCGGTGGACGCACACTAAAGAGCGTTTGAGCCGTTCCGGCCACCTGTTCGACGAGTGAGCCGAGACGCGACCGAGATATTGTGTCCGTGAGCGGTGTCTATGTGTGCGTTGCTCCAGCGCGCTTTGTATGTAGATTGACTTCTGTACCTATATATTTTGTGCTTTAACCTTTCGAAAACCGTAATTAGAGACACAATATAAAGACAATGAGAGAGCGAACGCCTGCGTTTGCTTGGGTTTTAATTAATTAAATCAATCCCGCAGATGATACTGCCCCTTTTATCTTCCCTTGTTTTTTTACAGTTAAAATGCTTCTCGCTGATTTAGTGGGCCGACAGTTAAGCGCATACAACATTAGAGTTTCGGGTGGTTGGGTGCTACACAATTGTTAGCATAGGTCAGGACGAATGACGTCACCGCATGTATATAGTAATGGCCAGACTACACGCTTGTCAAACATGAAATCAATATCATGTGTGGTATTTCAATGATACTGGCGAGTTGGCGACTGAATTGTTCTGATAATTATGAAACTGTGTAGGTTTGATAAATGATAATTATTACTAACGCTGCCCGTCCACGTCAGACTTTTTGTAGGACCGATAATCGGGCCGATTAATTATATATATATTTCTGACCGACAATTTGTAGGACGTGTGCGTTGTTCTATCAGTGTGTTCTATTTTTCTCCTACAAAAAATCGGTCACCGACTATCTGACGTGGGCGAGAGCCTTAAGGCTTATAGTCTCTTGAACATCTGGCCGGAATTAAATGGACACAACACTCGTACCCGCCTAGGCGGAAGTACGAGTATCTGTGCAGTTAATTCCGGCCAGCTGCGCCCCGCTGACCTTTAAATCCATTTTGTTTGCAAAATATTGATTGATTTACTTGCTAAGTTCACTTTGAAGAATATTTAACCACCTTTTATGTGTAAAAATATTTCTAAAGATTCAAGCCGTTTCGAAGGCGTAGGAAAAAGTTGCAAAATCGCTAAATATTTCTTTAGACAAAAGTATTAATCGCACGACAAAATCAATAGTTGATAATGTTACGTTCATGAATATATAATTAACATTTTTTTTTTCCAAACCTATTAACTTGGTCGTTACCGAGTCATTATGGCAATTGCTTAGGCGCTTGGGCCTTAACGTCTCGATAGGTAAACGGTTTTTTTATTTCGTTGTGGGAAAATCATCTAATGACAACCCCCACTCTTGGGTGGAGCGGTAGATAGTGTCAGACTTTTACTGTCTAAAAACCCACTACTGTTACTTCGTTGCCTTTCGTAACGGGGCTTGAGCTATCTTTCGAATTGACCCTGGCCCCAGGCTTCGAGCCAGCTGGGCCCCTGCTGTTGCTGACAGCTCCTTGAGGCGCGTGGGAACAGTGCGCGCCGTCGACGACTTGGGCTCGGTCCGGACAGTTACCGGACGGTCGGTCAGCGAGCTACCCGTTGCTCGCCGTCCGCAAGACCGCGTCTACGGTGGTTGGAAATCGGGATCAGAATCCCGGCGGCGGCTTGGGCGCTGTGAGCGCCGCCGTTGCCTGATGCGGTCGGCCTCCTCGTTTGCTGGCATTATTGCTTCGCAGAAGTCGGTGACCGCCTGCCACTCCTCCTCGCTTCGGACCATGGCTTGTACCCAGGCCCGGCGTGAGAGACCGCCGCCGCCAATCGCCCTCACGAGGGCACGGCGATGCTCCGCCCAAGCAGGGCACACCTCAACTTTATGCTCTACCATGTCCTCCGGGCGTTCCGCACAGTGGCGACACCCGGGCGTCACTTCCGCGCGAATCCGATGCAGGAACCTCCCGAACTGACATGTCCGGTGAGAACCTGCGTCATGCGGAAGGTGAGGACGCCATGATATTACCCACGACAAACCATGATATTATATACCACTATATATACACCGTTACGTTTTAATCCCGTGGAGGGTCGATCCGGTACATGAAACACTATCGATTTGTAAAGATAAAATAAAAAAATAAAGAACCTTTTTTTCAAAACTCGTATTAATTTACGCACGTACGAAATTATTTTTTTTAAGAAAAAGTCAGCTGAGCGGGTTCAATGACCTATAGTTAGTAGTCGGCGTTGCGTACAAACAATCTACAGGTCATTGAACTCGCTCAGCTGACGTACGGATCGACCCTCCATGGGATTAAAACGATTAAAATTTAACGGTGTATAACACTATAAACTAGTGCTACGATAGAGACCAGACGCAGATGAAAGTGCGAAGATACCTCATCGCGTCTGTTTTTGGTTACTGCTCCACTTCCTGCTTTCCCTGGGTCGTACCATGATGTTTTATATCCTAGAGTTACTATTTGTCATAATCCTGGCTATTTCATAGTTAAAAGTTTAGATTAAGTCTTTATACACCTTGACACCATTAGGACCTAATGAGTAAAGTTTCAAAAACTTTCATAATTTAAGATAGCACCTTTTTTCAAACCATCCGGGGACCCACTCAAATATAAACACACAATTTCATCCAAAACGTTCAAGCCGTGTAGTTAGTTGACAAACACACGTTTAGAAGAATAACATACATAATAATATATAATTATACACAATTATGTCGGTGTTTCTGTAATAATTTTGTCTCTTTTTATTAAACAACGATTTCCGAAATAAAGCTCATTTTAACTTTCTAGGGTTCCGTTCCATGTCCAATATTTCTAAGGGACAAATTCGGGCATATGACCATTCAATCAAAAACAGATTTTTCAAAATCAGCCCACAATTGACTGAGACATCGATGAACAAAAATTAAAAAAAAATACATCCAGTCGAACATAAATAACCTCCTCCTTTTAAAGGCAGATAAAAATAAGAACCTTATGTACAAAAAAAAAAAACACAATTGGCAATTTATTGCATTCCGCAATATTTTCTAAGCAACTTAGAATGGACATGGATCCTATTTTGAGTCAAGGCAATCTTGCAATTTAATTTTGTTAAATCTGAATTTGACGGAATTCATTCGTATCTGCTTTTTTGACATTTTACTAGATTTAATTTAATAGTGAAACATATCACTGACTATAAGTTGGTGTTTTGTCATATCACTAGATACTTTTAGTAAGAAGACGAATAATAAACAAGAATATTCGACGTCTACCGGGAGTTCGTGATATCCCTAAAAATTTCGTGAAATCCCTGATATCCTCATTTCCCTGCGACATAATATATTGTGGTTCTTCGGAGTTACACTTGATGCATAACATAAAATAAAGTATTCGTTAAAAGAAATAAAACTATTGTACAGATGTCAAATATAAAATTTGCTGCAAAATATCCATATTTTTACTGTTACAGAAATCTATTCCCAGTTTAGTTACTTGTACCCGAAGCGACTTCTTTCACACTGTATTTGGGCCACAATTTGCTCTCTCGCATACATCGTACGCGTAGAAGTTTCAGGCAAAATCGCTCACAACAGCAATAAAGGAATTCATGCCCTATTTGTTGGTTCCTAGAGTTGGTTTTGAATGTGAGTTGTTTAAAAATTTTCAAGTATGTTATATGCCTCGAAGTAAGAAATTTCATTTGAGACGATTTTGCGATTTCCTCCACTTGTTTCCCTTAGGACAGGCCGTTGATTTATCAGGGAGAATTCTCGCCCTTTTATTCGAGAAAAAAAAAAACTGTTTTGTGCCTCTGACGTCTGAATCCTCTGATGTGTTGTAAAATTAAAACTCTTTACGATTATGAATTTTTAAACTGTCTTGTTCTTCGTCTTATTGTTTTCTTGTCTTGTCTTTGTCAAGATTTGAGATGTATGAGGGCGTTAATATTGTATTAATCTGTCTCGTTTTGTTTCGGAAAATACACTTGATATACTCGTACACAAGATTTCATAAATTATTCGGTATTTTGCTGATGTTGAAGTTCGGATAATATCTTGTCATAATTCGCAGACTTTTTTCAACGTTTAGATAATACGTACTTAATATGTAAATATTTAATCTTATTCAGATTTATTATCCAGAGTAATTAACCTTTAAGTATTTATGTTCCATGTGACAAATAAATGGTAACGAAATGTCGTTTTTATGAAAATTGGTTTTGGCTCCTAGCATTTTTTTAAGCAGTTTTTAGGGTGCCGATGGGACCCTATTACTAAGTTTCCGCTGTCCATCCGTCTGATCCTCTGTTTGTCTGTCTGTCCTTCTGTAATCGGGCTACATCTCATAAACCGTAAGAGGTAATAGCTGAAATATTCAATTTATTTTTAAATTGTTTGAAAATTGGCACTACAACAAAAAAAAAATTGAAATAAAGCTAAAAAGTAAAGGGGGATTCCCGATAAAGAAACAGCAGTGGTGGCCGAGTGGTAATGGCTCCGACTTACGAGTTGTAGGTCGCGAGTTCAAACCCAGCCAGGCGCATTACTTTGTGTAATTTATTTCATTACCGCTGCTCTCAAAAAAAGGTGAAAGAAAACATCGTGAGGAAACGGGCATGTCCTAGAACCAAAAATTTGAAGACATGTGACATCCACCAACCCGCACTGGGCCCGCGTGGTGGATTACGGCCCATTCCCTCTCCTAGAGAGGAGGCCTGAGTCCCAGCAGTGGGAACATTAAAAAGGCTGGTGAAGAAGTACGCAACACTTCGTGAGCGAGTCCAACTCGCACTTGACCAGTTTTTTATACAAATCCGTGGCATTGATTGGGTTAAAGTCGCCCTATGCATGCTACTACAATCGATAAAAACCACATTCAACTTCACCAAATTCACTTTAATTCTGTGTACCTATACCATAAACCTAAAAGTTATGTTAGTATCCATAAACGCTGTAAGTCTATATTTTATAGGTCAACACAGCTCCCCGAACAACTGTACATGTGAACATAATGCCTGAAAAGACGTAACTCAAACAGTCTTGTGTAGAGTAACCATGGGTCACTGCATCTTAGTATACTCGTAATGAAATCAATGATTGCATCACTGCTTATCAAAAAGTGGAATCGCAATCAAGCACTAGTTTAAATCAATTAAAACAGATACACTAATTACACTATCTACACTTTATTATCAAACACTATATAACAAAAAAAAACATACTTTACTTCTTTATAATATTATGTTATATTATTAATCATAAAGTTTTTTTTTTTTGTTTTTTTTTTATTTTCCTAAAATTTTTTCACCAGTAGAGGGCTGCCTTTTCCTGAATGACAGTCTATATTTTTTGTATGCGAACAAAATCGCGGGCAAAAGCTAGTTAATATTATAATGGCAAAAATTTGCGTGTGCATGTGTATGTACAAACATACACACGCACACGCAAATTTTTCTTCAAGTCCAAACGAAAAGCAGAAAGTTATTAGTTTATAAAACATCGGAAATATATGTCACACAGTGGATTGTAATAGGCTAAATCTTACATATAAATGGGAAGGGCTAAAGTTCAACTTATATGCATTCTTCACTTAAGAATTTAGACCAGTCCGTAAACATGGTCACTCTACTTTTACGATACCTTTTATATGTGCGATGCACCTTCATCACACAAAACATAAGACACATCTTCTGTCGTGGCACAACAAACTACACCTTATCACACTATCATACGGTTCACATTAGCTAGGATTTTAGTAGGTGGAAGACAAAAGATAAGTTTGTCGATCGGACAACGCATTGGACTCTTGGGTGTAGTATCCGATTATAGTCCAGCCATCTCATAGTTTTTGTTTTATATTAGAGCCTTTATGCTGTGCAGAAGATTGGTAAATAATATTCTAGATTAGTTGAAAGTATGTTGGAAATATTGCTAATAATAAGAATTGGTCATCTCTCAGAACGGTGAAGGAAAACATCGTGAGGAAACCGGCATGTCCTGAATCAAAAATTCGAAAACATGTGACATTCGCCAACTCACACTGGGCCCGCGTGGTGGATTACGGCCCGTTCCCTCTCCTAGTGTGGAGACCTGAGTCCTAGCAGTGGGAACATTAAAAAGGCTGATGATGATGATGATGATGATGAAGTCCTGGTTAATTCCCTAGTGGGTCCCGTTAATTATACTGACTTTACATTGAGGCGCGTGGCACACAAAGTGGCGTCGACCAGGGCTTGGGGCCTGACAAGGGACATGACAGAATGTCAAATGTGCGATCGAAAAAGAGGGATGAAGCTATACACCCTATATAGCTCCGACCCTATAGCAGTTCAGTTCAAGTCATCAAATATAATATAATATTCCACAACTACAAATCGTTTTAATCCCGTGGAGGGTCGATCCGGTACATGAAACACTATCGATTTGTAAAGATAAAATTCTGAGCGTAAGTAACGCCACAATATAAGAGCGATAGAATCCGGATTCTACCTTATCGCGCACGTGTAATATATCAATAACAATCCTCAACTACGCAACAATTTGGCCTAAAACGCATACCTAAATGTATGGTATGCAAATAGTAATAATCACGACGGTTAAAAATTGCTATGAAATATCATCAGGCGTTTACTAACTTTTTTGAATATTTCAAAAACCTGGTCAAATATTAACAAAATAGTTTTAGGTAGTGAAAAGTTAAATAATAACTATACTCTTGAGAGTAAATTTGGTTTGACTCAAGTTGGTACGGCGCCACATACAAATTTGGGCATTCTCTTTTAGGATTCTGGGTCAACGGGCCTTGAGAGTGTCGAAATATACGGCTTTTGCAACATTAACGGCCGTATCTTTTTTTCGTAAACTTAGAAGTTTGATTGTTTCATAGCTCAGTATAGTCTGGGGGTAAGGTTAAGTTAAGTAAGGTTCTTCTGTTAGTAAACAATGATCTCTATCTCTTAATCAACCTTGATTATTGAACCCGTGTTGACTACATCAGATTTCATTAAATCCTAATAATTACCCAAGTCGTTTAACTTATTAGACAGATTCTATATGGTAGTATATGGTTTTAATTTCAACTCGATACCTCCACGCCTTTCCGAGATATGGTCTTGACAGACAGACAGACGGACAACAAGGTGATCCTAAAAGGTTCCGTGTTTTCCTTTTGGGGTAAGGAACTTTAAAAACATAAAAAGAATTAAAAGACTATCTAAAACGAAATGAATAATATACTAAAAAGGTTCACAATAATAATAGCTAGCTGATACTACCTAACTACATATATAACATGGCTACAGCAGACTCAGCAAAAATAAAACAGGATAAGCAAGAAACTCCCAGCAGAATTCCCTTAGATATGATTTGGTCCCCACCCTCGAGACTGCCCCCGGTCTTTTTCAGGATTACAGTCGACACAGGTATGAAATAAAATAACTATATTTATCATCACGGAAAACATCCATGGGTACTTTTATTTAGGTTGTAAATATTGACAAAATGTATTTTGTTGCTCACATGAAAAGGGAAAACTATTTCTATGTTGGTACTTTTTTATAAGTGTATTAAAGAATTGGATTTCTTTCCTCTCTAACATTTGACATACATAAATGTTGTTTTTTAAATTTTATTTTTCAGTCCCATTACATTTCCCCGAAAAAAAAATTATAACTTTTCAGCCCTAATATACTCATTTCTCACTTTATCCATTCTCGTCACACCACACATCCATCTTAACATTCTCATCTCCGCTACATGCAATCTTTTTTCATCCGTCTTTTTCACAGCCCAACATTCTGATCCATACAGTATACGAGTATAATACGTATATTATAATTAATAATCATCAAAACTATTCCAAAAAGCATAGGCACGGTAGGGTTGACTAAATTCTTATGGCCTTGGCCACCTTCCAGTTCCATCACCAGATCAGCTCTATGTGATAATAATTTTGCATTGTCATCTGATTTATACATGCATGCAAAATTTCAGCTCAATCGGTAACTGAGAAGTGGATCAGATTTAATTTACAAGGTTTGATTACAGACAAACATCGGGACAAGTGAAACTAAATAAAAGCTTGTAATAAATAAAAAGACAAAATTCTGTTATTAGTATTTTAAAATAAATTAATAGCATAAACTGAGTCATAATTATCTAAATTCAGTGATTACACTTAATATACCAGATATGATTTCACATCACATTCTTGTTAATTAAAATATTAAGAATACACAATTTAAGTGAACAAAGCTGAAGCCACGGACACATTTAGTTTCGCAATAAACCAAATTCAGTAAAACTATCAATAAGTCCTTTAACTCTCTTCTTGAAACGGACCATAGTTTCATTGGGCATGTCTTCCATTTTCATTGATTCGAATACTTCATTTAGACCAGAATTCTCTTGAACTTCCTTTAACTTGCTAGCTTCAGTTGAATCCCTCATCAAAATATTTGCTAACATTAAAGAAACGCCGAAAATAAAATTGCCATATCTCTTCAAATCTGCATCCAACTGGTCTCTAGGATATACAAAATTGGCTTTCATGCCAAAGTTGGACAAAGAATTGTCTAATTCGGTGTGATAGTAATCTAACCAGTCGTAGTAGTTCTTAGACCTGGTCTCATAGTCAGTGCAATTGAAGATCATGTAGAGGAGATCGAGCACAGGATTATCGGCCTTCGACGCTTGGTAGTCAATCATGATTGATTGTACAGAGTTATCTTCCTGAGAACAAAGTAACATATCAGTGACATCATTTAAGAAAGTAGATCTATATAGGAGAATTATTTTGTACAGGAGCGGAGGAATGGAATTTACGTTTGCTAGGGCTATGGGAATTTTTAAAAGAGTTACCGTGGCCCTGTATCCCAAAAACTGAGGGAACACAGGTGAGTGTAAGTCGGTCAAAATCTGACACTCCCTGTTGCTTCGCCCATAGCAGGAGGGCTTGTTTGATGATGCCCCAAAAAATTTGACAGCTATCTTGCTAAGGAGTATCCTGATGCACAGGTAACGAATTAGAGTAGCTAGGTAGGTAGTCACTCTATGTGTGTCTGGATTACCTTCGAAGATCAGAGGAAGACAGATCTTAACATCAGGCGAGAGATCATAGAAAATACGAAGACCCATATAATAATGCTGTTTTAATGTATTCGCACTGTGTATGCTCCTTCACAGTAGATATAGGTTATATTAGCCATATCGTAACTCGTAGAAACCAGCCACTATATCCGTATGTTACATGTAGTGCCAATAATACTGGTGGTTAGCTGCATCGGATTGGACAAGAAACCGTCATCAACAAAAATATATTGATTGAGATGTTTATAAATCAGTCATGTCATAACGTCTACACTTATAGAATCTACAGGTTTGAATGAAATTTGGAAAAAGTACTATAAAGTATTCATCGGTAAGAAGTTGCTGGTAAAATACGTAATATAAATATATCTACGTGTTAAATAAAAACAAAAACTTACCAGGATTTTAAACATAATATTGTTTGTCCAAGCATCACCTTGCTGAATTACTGAACTCTTATCTGTAGTTTTCGAATAACTTAATGTCAGTTTAAATGCATTGACTATTTTATTTTTAAGTATACTTGCATGAGTCTTGTCATCAAACACTGACAGAATTTCATCTTCAAATTTTTGCATATTAGCCATCATTTCTTGATTACTAGCAATGACTGTCCATATATTGATCAATTTACTTTTGTAGAGATCAAATGTTTCTGGTTCTTTTTTCTTTAATACGTAAGAAAGAGAATGGATTAAAGCAAAGTTCTTTAAGACGCTTCTAACACTTGCATTAGAAAGAGACTCAAATTTGTTCAACATGGTAAAGTCTAACTCTTTCAGGTCTTCTAAAATTACAAGTTCGTTAGGTACTTCATTTAGACATCCGTAACATTTGGCGTACTTTAGTTGTTCTTCTTCTGGTATTCCTGCATCTTTCTGGAACTGCACTAGCTTAGGTAACACCTCAGTATACATCGTAGTTTCGTTTTTAAACATGATTTCAGTGTTCGTCATCTGCCGCATCATCTCGTGCGCAGATGCAATTTTAACAATCATTTTTAGGCTTCCATTTTCACCTTCTATAGTGATTCTCTTTACGTTTGCCACGAAGTTATCACCAGCCTGTCCAACTGGACTAAAAATCACTTTAGTAACTTTCAAGTCTTGCTCCTGAATCACTTTATTAATGAACTCCAGCTGGCGTTCATTAATATTATCGACATCTCCTTCAAAGTTGTATTGTGCCATGGTCTCACGTTATTGGTAATAACTAAAAATTTGTGTGTCTTTTAATTTATAGTATTTTATCTTTTGGGTCTATTGTCGGTTATCTATATTTATGATTAGATTATGTTGAGTAAGAATATTATGTAAAACTATAATAGAATTATTTTTTGTTAATGAGGTGACAACTAGGATTTTTATAGTCATTACCTAATACCGTGCTCCCAAACGTATTTTAATCACATATCATGATGACTACAAATATTTTTAGGTTAATGAATTCGTTCTTCTCTTTCTAAATTTTATTTTTTTATTTAAATCATCTAAAAATCTAATTTGCAATTTTTTGCAAGTCTCTAAAAAACCTTCAGGGGTTGGAATTTGTTATTTTCGAGCGTACGTCTACCCTTTATTTTTTTGTCTTTAAAATCATCAAATAACTTTTCTCGCTTTGTGTGGAGTGAGATGTAGTATGAGATTTTTATTAACTAAAACCCACTCGTGTTCCATCAGTTGCCCTTTGCGTTTTTCGCAGTCCTGGCAAGCATCGGCCCTTGTAGGACCCATTACTCATGTTGACATCTTTTTGAGGCCCGCGCGGTACACAATATGTCGTCGACCCGGGCCTATTTCTTATAGGACTACCTATTGGTCGCCGTCGGCATGTCCGCGCCTAGTGTGATCAGGAATCGCCCTGTGACTCCTGACACTGATGCTTCTCTTGCAGTAGCCGGAGCATACAGATTGCCTCTCTGTCAAGCTTTTCATCACATCCTTCACTCACATTAATGCTTCGCTGAAGGAAGACAGCAGCTTCACAAGCACTCTAACAAAAATTAAGAATATAATAAGAATAAGAATATTTATTGACTTTAGAATAATAATTGCAGAAATATATGCATCACCATGAAGAAGAAGTGCCATTGTTATAATTTAATTTACAAAGCTTTAGGTTTAGTATCCTTATGTACCTATGTTTTATAGCATAAAACAGTATATACGTACACATTTGTTATGATTTAAAGTTATTCAAATCTTAATCTTTTGAGTTCTAAATTACATCACATTTTCTATGTCAACCTATGATCTTTATTTCAGGTGGCCTGTTTTTGGAAGAGTAAAAGTAAGTTGAATTTTAACAAATTTATAAATTATTAAAAATCAACTTTTACATTAAGATAAATCAATAAAATGAATTGGTTATATATTTTAAGTACCTATGTATATAGTTGTCATCGTGATACTCAAAACGGTAAGGCATATAATTCTTAGTGTGGGTAAAAGCCAAGGAAATAAGTATTAAGATAATCCAAAACCAGTCCAGCTGGTGCATACAAAAATAAAAAATGAATATCCATATCTAATCTAAAATATAAACAATCGAAAATACCACAAAGATGCAGATAATAATACTCTACTTAGATTTAAAAAACAATCAAAACAAAAACAAATGGTTTTGGAACAAGATTTAAAAGTTAAACAAGTAGTTTTTTTAACTTTTTATCCAGTTGGACAGTCTAGTAATAATATGTGTAAGATCAATATAGAAGGTGAAAATGTAAACTTAAAAAGTTTGTTAATCATTAGAAAAAAAAAACACCTATTTTGAAAAATTCTTGATAGATCTTAATTGCATCACTAGAAAATTAGTGCGTGCATGCACCAATACCGATGCGCTACCAGTATAATTTGAGGATAACTAATTTCTTAAAAAAAAAAACACTATCTAAGGGCTTCTACAGTGCTTGAATTGTAATTGTTACATAATTAGGGTTCCGTACCTCAAAAGGAAAAAGCGGAACCCTTATATGATCACTTGTTGTCCGTCCGTCTGTCTGTCTGTCTGTCTGTCTGTCATGACCCTTTATCTCGAGAACGCGTGGAGGTATCGAGTTGAAATCAAAACCATATACTCAGGTCTACGGTCCCTTCAAGCTGTGAAAAAATCAAACTTCTAAGTTAACGAATAAAAAAGATGCGGCCGTTTATGTCGCAATAAAACGTATATTTTGATACTCTCAAATATCGAAATTCATAGGATACTTCCCGTTGACCCAGAATCCTGAAAGGCACAATATTCAATACTCAATACTCAATTATTTATTGCATTCCACAATGTATATGCATAGGTGGTATGTAAAAAATTTTACACAATTGTGGACCCTGTTGGGCACAGCAAAAGCACACCACAAAGCAAGGTCTTATACTATGTTTTATCTTATATACGTCTTATTTATCATATATACCTTTTTTCCTATACCTAGCACTATAGGAAAAAATCTGAAAACAGTAAATTAGTTGTTAACTACGTAAAAAAAAGAAAAAAAAAATTGCAATTCGGAAAAAAAGTCTTCTAGACTCCATTCGGGAACTGTATTTTGCACAGAACCCTCAGTGCGCTTTCGCGAAATCCCTGATATCATCATTTCCCTGCGACATTATACAACTATGACGCTACGGGCACGGTATTAGAGTTCTTATCGTGATTAGAATGTATATAACAGCCTCAAATCTAGATACTATCACGCGCGCCTCAAAGAGAAATCAGCAAAACCATATGGGCCCAGTTACGTAGGGCCGAAGCCAACCGGGGTCATTGGTTCTTGTCCGAAAAGAATAGCCGGAGCCTTGAAACACAAAGCAAAGGGAGAAAAAAGGAACATAAGAATGGGTTTTAGTCAGTAAGTGAGATCCACCATAGAGCGGGATAAGTAATTGGATGATTTCAGACCTAAAAAATTACTATGATGCCATTGTGTCTGATGATAGTGTCAAACAAGATAATCATCGTGTTTGAACTCTTTGGAATAGTTTTGATCAGTACTATACCGCGCGATAAAAACTTGTAATAAAAAAAATGTTAATCACTAAAAACTTATTCAATAAGTTATCAATTTATTAACAAATAGATAAATTAAAACTAGATAAGTTTTGATAATTTCTGCACGTAAATCTAGTTTTAAGCAAGTCATGTAATAGTTTGCTAGAAAAATCAGACAACGCGTACAAATATTATTTTATTCGTTTTTTACTAAGCAGCGATACCGATGAATGCGTGACGCACAGGACCGGTCACTGTGACGACGCTTGGGGGAGGCCTATGTCCAACAGTGGACGTATTTCGGCTGATATGATGATGATGACGTTACTAAGCAGACTTTCTTGATAATTATGCATACCAACTTTATCTATGGTCCTGTGAGTGACTCTACTATGACTACCTGATGAATGAAATACTGCTCGATAGTTTTTTTTTTTTTTGTCTTACGGACAAACAACGTATAAATTGCTTGATTGGACTGTTTAAAAAACGTATTTGTGATTAGCTGCTCAAGAAACAACGCATTGCGTGATCAACTGTCCGATAAACAACGAATTGTTTGATTTACTGCCCGACAAACAAAGAATTGCTTCATTAACTGTCCGGCAAACGGCGTATTGCTTGATTAACTGCCTAGCAAACAATGCATTGCTTGATTAACTGCCTGATCATAAATATCTAAAATTATAGTTGACTGCCAGTAAACAAACAAACAAACTACTCAAATTACTTAAAATATAAAAATTAATCTGAAATGATTAATTTTGTTACTAAGGAAAAGTACGCAATTTGTAGCCTTAAAAGACGTAAACAGACACTGAAGATTATAATAATAAGTCTAGCTGATTCAATATACATAATTATGAGTCATACCTTATCAATGAATTATATATGTTTATCAATTTAACCGACAATCGTAATCGCCTTATTAAGAAATTAAGGGTAACGTAACATTGTAAAAGGTTATCTTTACGAAATATACTCATGATATTATGAAAAACGACTTTCCATACTTTTCCATATCGTCACTCAGAAATAAAAACTTCGTCGTGCACAATTTCTTAAAATAAATATTATACATGTTTTAGATTGACCAGTTTGCATTTTTTTTTTGTTAAGAAGACCATGGATCATCGCCACTAGCAATCTCTTTTTCTAATTGTTGTTAGGCTCACGCTTGACCACAATCTTTCCTGATGGAAAACGACGATGTGGTTGATGATGGAGCATGCTTGCGTATAGGTAACCTTTTCCCTCTTGACTTAAAGATCTTCAGGTTGTAGAGCTATCAAGAAACATGGTTTCTTCTAGGAGACAGTTTTCTATTCCTCCTGTAACGTAATGTGTTCTTGCGAGGTTTTCATGGCCATGCAATGATATTTTCCTACATAGAAGTCAAGTCCAACAAATCGTAATGCAATGAGTAACACAGGTACTTGTAAGTTTTAATACATAGCGAATTAATAAAAATGCGTAATTATTTAAATCATCATCCACTGACGCATTAACAAGTATGCGTTAACGATCTTAAGTAATTGTCTCCGTTTATGGACAACTGCAATACGTGTGGTATAACAGATTTGCATTTTTGTAGATCATCACTTTGACAAAATATTGGCATGTTAAAATGATACTTGTGCTGTAAATAATGCTCATACGTATATTAACCGGCTGTGTACAGACGTAGTAACCACTGGACAGTTCACTTCTTCATCCATTATATAATTATCACACTAAAATATTATCTAATCTCAAACATAAATATCGACATTGCTAGCTAGATACAGATTAAAATATTCTCTATAAATTATGATAATCATAAATTTTTAGGTCAGTACTCATTGCGTGCAATCATGGCACAATACAAATTTGAAGGTGATATTGAAAACATTAATGAACGCCAACTGGAGTTCATTAATAAAGTGATTCAGGAACAAGACTTAAAAGTTAATAAAGTGGTTTTTAGTCCAGTTGGAAAGGCTGGTGATAATTTCGTGGCAAACGTAAAGAGGATTAATATAGAAGGGGAAAATGGAAGCTTGAAAATGATTCTCAAAATTGCGCCTGCATACGAAATGGCTCGTAAGATGATGAACACTGAATCCATGTTTCAAAATGAACATACAATGTATACTGAGGTGTTGCCTAAATTAGTACAACTTCAGAAAGATGCAGGAGTACCAGAAGAGGAACAACTAAGATACGCCAAATGTTACGGATCTCTGATTGAAGCACCTAACGAAGTCGTAATATTAGAAGATCTAAATGAATTAGATTTCATTATGTTGAACAAGTTTGACTCTCTGTCTGATGAGTGTGTGAAAAGTGTCTTGAAGAATTTTGCAATACTTCATTCTCTTTCTTACGTATTAAAGAAAAAAGAACCGGAAAAGTTTGAACTCTTCAAAAATAAATTGATAGATGTATGGAATCTTGCAGCTGAGGATCCAGAAGCGATGGCTCAGATGCAAATTATGGAAGATAATATTCTTACAGTATTTGACAATGAGGCTCATAAAAGTATCGTAAGAAACAAAATTGCAAACATGTTTAAAGTTGGGGCAAAACTTTCAAAGGGCTCTGACAATAGATATTCGGTTATTCAACAAGGCGATGCCTGGACAAACAATATTATGTTTAAATTTGTGGTAAGTACATTTTTAATAATTATGTGAATTTTTAAACAATCTATATTTACTTGCTTTAGTAGATTATCATTCAGGGTTTTTTCGAAATTACAGTCAGACTGAATCGTTGCGAAAATTTTCCTTATCCTTTTAGACAATATTTGGCAAGCTGTCGCAGACGATAGTCTCTATTGTGAAACTGATTTTATTTGGCAAACGTAACGAGCTCCTGCCCCTGATATTTTCCCTTCTACTTTTCCCGTCATCAACAGCTTTCGTTTTCATTGCTTCTTTTTTTGACAATGTGGACAAAGTATCGAAATCTTCATCAGAGTCATTTATTTGAGTACATTATTTGAATTATCTGTAGGATAAAATAGGTTAGCTAGACAAATAAATTGTTGTAGATTCATTAACACATAATCCTGTAGTCCAGTCTGCCTATCGTTTTGTCAATTATGTTGAAGTGGATTTCCTATCGAACTGAATACCAACTGTAATTCAGTATTATAAATATACAGGTAACATTTAACATATTAAATGCACTTCCTGAAAGTAGTTTTGTCAGAATTGGTTACTGAATCGTTTTCAGCTATTACTAAAGTATGTAATTTTTATCTTAAAATAATTCTTTATTATTATTTATAAGAAAAAAAGTTACCTATTTCATAGATACTTGATTTATTTTGATGACGTTAATATCGTATTTGTGTGTGCGTGTGTAGATACCAATATCCGTATTCTTGTAGCTATCAGTGTAGTGATTCGATTCCCATATTATTTTCCTACTTTTAATATAACTAATTTATTAAATAACAACTACTTATGAGCACTGAAGTAATTCAGTGCTTGAATTGTCATTAAATTTTATAACTGGGGTGTATATAATTATTTTGATTGTATAAAGATACTGTCTATCTAATTTTCACTTTTCAGTAGTTTTTATCTGGTATTATAAAATTCATGTTTTTAGTTTAAGGATTTATACCCCGGATATCGCTGATATGTTATTTTATTTTCAGGGAGATGACTTAGTTCAATCAATCATGATTGACTACCAAGTGTCGAGGAACAATAGTCCTGTGGTCGACCTCCTCTACATGATCTTTAACTGCACTGACCATGAGACCAGATCCAAAAATTACTACAACTGGTTAGACTACTATCACACCGAATTAGACAATTCCTTGTCCAACTTTGGCATGAAAGCAAATTTTGTATATCCGAAAGACCAGTTGGATGCAGATATGAAAAGATACGGAAAATTACTTTTTGGTCTATCTATTATGTTGGCTAATATGTTGACAAGGGATTCAGCGGAGGCCAGTAAATTTATGGAAGCAATAAAGGGTTCCGATGTAGGACTTGTGATGGACACAATGAAAATGGAAGACACGCCTGATGAAACTATGGTTCGTCTCAAAAAGAGGATTATTGGACTTATCGACAGTTTTACTGAATTTGGTTTATTGTAATATAATAAATTATTTCAAAATACTAATAATAGTGGTCTACAAAATGAACTTTTTTTAATATTCCACAACTATTTTTATTTTAAATAAACCTTATCTTTATTTTTACGGCACAGTTGTGCAATAGGTTGCTGCGCTGTGAATGTGGAAGCAAACATTCAAGTATGAATCGCAATGAAGGAGACAATCGCTCAACTCACACTCAAAGTGAGTTTAATTGTTAAATAATAATAATAATAAGTTTGCCGACAGTCTATAAGGTTCTTACATCCATTTTGAGAGCAAAGATTAACCACCATATAGATAATAACACTATCATGTCTGCCTCTCAAAATTGATGTAGGAATGGGTCGCGGTACTAAGGAGCTACTCCTTATCGATATGGCCAATATGGCCATTAGCGAACAGGTTCGGCGTTTCGGAACTGTCGAAATGTTGGATAGACTATAAGAAGGCGTATGACTCAGTTCTTCATACATGGCTCATGAGTGTGAGTTGTATAAAGTTGGTGCAACTCTTCGCACCTTCCTGATGGCATATATGAGGCAATGGAGGACGGTCCTTCACTATCCAGGATATCGACATATCCAGAGGAACAGCTAACCGGTAAGGATCGGACGAGGTATAATTCTGGGTGACAGTTTGAGTCCGCTTTGGTTTTGCCTAGCCTTGAATCCTTTGAGCACACTGCTGGAGAATTCAGGCCTAGGCTATAGGTTGGAGAAAGGTGGTCAGGTTATATTTCACCTCTTTTATATGTATGATATGAAGCTTCTTGCCCTCAATAATTTGCAACTGATGGAGCTACTGAAGGTAACTGAAACCTTTAGTAGTGCCATCACGATAGAGTTTGGTGTGGACAAATGTGCTGTCATGCATATAAAGCGAGGGGAGATTGTGAAATCCGTGAGTACCCAACTCTCGGATTCCATAAACTTGAGGACCCTCTCTCCAACCGAAACCTACAAGTATTTGGATATGTCGGAAGCGTTAGGCATCAATGCCACTAACATGAAACAATCGTTGAAGGAGCGCTTCTTTGGCCGCCTGAAGAAGGTATCTGAAGAAGGATGGAGTACCATCCTTATTATAACCATCCTGGTTATTAAGTATAATAACCTTCTGTCAGGTTGAAACAAGGTGCGTGCCTTCAACGGTTATGTCATACCGGTATTGATGTCCGCTTTCGGTGTACTCAAATGGTCTGAAACGGAACTTGACGCCCCGGATAGGAGGGTTCGTACACTCCCTTCACTCTAGCTCTCACTCGTCACTTCTCGTCTAGCTAACGCGGAATACTTGCATAGACACAACCTTGCAGTCAGGATTATCCATCAGCAACTAGCTCTAAAATATTTTCTTGTGGAATCAGAGGTGCCTTACTACAGGTATATGCTCAATCTCGATAATGGTGATATCACGTTGTACTGGGATCGATCCATCATCACTGACAGGACTATTATAGCCAATAAGTTTGATGTAGTGGTGGTGGACCGAAGCGAGAGGCGTGCAATGATTCTTGACATATCCGCGTGACGAGAAACTCGTGAAAGCCGAGAAAGATAAACAAATTTCGCAGTTATCGTTTCGGTTATATATCTCACAAGACGATGGTCTCGTGAGTCAAATCAAGATACTTTTTGTGCTTATCTTTCTCTGTTTTCATGAAGTTCTAGTTATTCAGGGCAGCTATGTTAGCAATCGTTGCATGCCTCTTGATTCGGTCTCGTTTTAAATATATCAGGCTTATAGTCCAAACAATTAAAAAAGGTGTTGCAGCTTTTTCTATACATCGTATCCTCGTATCCTGTTGAGATGTTTTCAAAACTATAATATCCTACGTAATAAGTAATTACACGTGCCAATCGATTTACTTTGTTAACAATAAATATTATCTAATCTAAATTCAGCCGACCAATAACGTTATCCCAGCTAGCGATAAACATAATATTTATTATAAATTATAAAACAAAAACAATTTATTCTTAGTATCAGGAGCAATTATGGCACAATACAACTTTGAAGGAGATTTCGAATATATAAATGAACGCCAACTGGAGTTCATTAATAAAGTTATTCAGGAACAAGACTTACAAGTTACTAAAGTGGTTTTTAGTCCTGTTGGACAAGCTGGTGATAATTTCGTGGCAAATGTAAAGAGAATCAACGTAGAAGGTGAAAATGGAAGCTTAAAACTGATTGTGAAAATATCATCTGGAGTCGAAATTGTTCGTAAAACTACAAACACAAATTCTTTGTTCAACAACGAGCACACAATGTATGCTGAAGTGCTACCTAAGCTAGTTCAGCTGCAAAAAGATGCAGGAGTACCTGAAGAGGAGCAACTACGATACGCCAAATTCTACGGATCTATAAATGAAGAACCTAATGAAATTATAATTTTAGAAGATCTGACTGAGTCAGGTTTTATTATGTTGAACAAATTTGAGTCTCTGTCCGATGATTGTGTTAAAAGCATCTTAAAAAATTTTGCATTACTCCATTCTCTTTCTTACGCGCTTAAGAAAAAAGAACCAGATACTTACGACCTTTTCAATAGAAAACTAATAGATACTTGGACACTGATGGCTCAAATGCCATACTTTGCATTTCATTTAGAACATTTGGAAAACGAAATTTTAACAATTCTTGAAGATGAAGAACATAAAAAAATTGTGAGAAATAAAGTTCTTGCTATTTTTGGGCTAGCATCGAAGTTATCAAAGGATCAAAATAGATATTCAGTTATTCAACAAGGCGATGCTTGGACGAACAATGTCATGTTCAAATTGGCAGAGGCAAGTTTTTATTTTTAATCGTTAATTACTTTGCGGTAAAACAGTGACTCCCAAACTTTTTTATTGGGAACCACTTTGGTTTCTTAGTTGTAAGCAAGGATCAAAAGTCAAGAAGAAAACTGTACCATGTTTATAATAAAAATATATTATCTTCCCACATAATGGGAACCTTGCGAAAGCTGAGAAAGAGACAGAAATCAAATATTTCGACTTAGCACTCGAGGTTGTTAATATCTAAAACGTGGGCTCAGCAATCATTGTGCACTTGTTACCACGAACGGCCTGATGGCCAAAAGCCGCGTCAATCGTATATCGAAGTTTTTGTTGCGTGATTGGATCGAGGGCCTGATACAAAAGGCCTGGTCGATATAGCTTGCATTGTGAGGAGAATACTGTCACACCAGCCCTAACCACTGGTAAATTGGAGCTCCCGACATGGACGAACTACAACTTTTTATGTATTTTTTTAAGTTTTTTATTCTAGCATGTAAAAAAAAAATAACTTAACTCATACATTTCAAACTTGTAGCATATCTATTATTTTAATTCAAAAACAACGAGTACTGTTTCTCAAAACCGCTATAAATATTTTAACTCTTTCGGGCCACCAGTGGTCTGCGGAACACAGATTGAGAACCACTGTGTCAAAGATTATTTTACTACTTTTAACGTAAGTGGAATTAAAACGCTCATTGATAAGAATGATAAACAAAATCACATAACAATCTCGTCACAACCAAATATATAATGAATTGAATACAGCATAATGAAGTTTTGTTTTGTAATATTTCATGAATATAGAATATATACATACCTTTAATGTGTACATCTACACAAGATATGCTTGGGATTGGGAGAGTAGTATAGCTTGTTTAATAAGTACTTATTTTTGTTTTCAGAGAGATAACTCAGTGCAATCAATCATGATTGACTACCAAGCTTCAAAGAGCAGCAGTCCAGCTATGGATCTCCTCTACATGATCTTCAACTGTACTGACCATGAGACCAGGTCTAAGAATTATCACAACTGGTTAGATTACTATCACACCGAATTAGACAACTCCTTGTCCAACTTCGGTTTGAAAGCCAATTTTGTGTACCCTAAAGATCAGTTAGATGCAGATATGAAAAGATATGGAAAATTACATTTTGGTATGTGTCTTCTGCTATCCAACATGTTAATGAGAGATTCTAAAGAAGCTGGTGAGATAATGGGTAACCTAAAAGATGCTGGTTTAGATGAAGCGATGCAGGCTATGAAAATGGATTCTCTGCAAAGTGATACTATGATCCGTCTCAAGAAGAGAATTGTAGGACTAATCGATAGTTTTACTGAATTCGGTTTATTGTAAAGTTAATGTAATCTTATCTAATCTTGTATTGTAAGTTTTTGTATATAAGCTGTGTTACTTTTTGGTGTACAATAAAGTTTATTCTATTCTACGAGTATGCTATAAAGAGGTAAAGTTTTTTTTTTTGTTTTCATGTTTTTTGTTTGTAGGAGGTATTCTCAGGACCATCGGACCAGTACTTCACTGGTCCGATTGGTAATTTTTTTTACAGATAGAAAGCTGCTGTATTCCTGAGTGACATATGCTTTATTTCATGTACGCGGGCGAAACCGCGCGCAAAAGCTACTTTTAGTATATTTTCACATTGTATGTTATATTATTTGCGCCTGTGACTGAAAGGGTGAAAGGAAATCGCTTGTCTTGGTATGGTCATGTAACGAGGAGAGATGAAAAGCATGTTGCTAAAAGAGTTATGAATTTACATGTGGATGGATGGAAAGGGAGAGGGAGGCCAAAGAAAAGATGGATGGATTGTGTGAGAAGTGATATGAAAGAAAAGAGAGTTAGTGATAGCGTGACGAGTGACAGGATAGAATGGAAGAAAAAAACGTGTTGCGCCGACCCCAAATAATACGGGACAAGGGCAGGAAGACGAAGAAGATGTTATATTATTTCAATGATAAGTGTTTTGTTTGAACTTATTTTATTACTCTTTCACATGGTGTCTACATGACATGCATTTTTCCTAACTCTCCTTTCACAAGTGTGCTGAAAGAAATTCCTGTAAAAATAAGCATTATTGTAGATTTAAAAAAAAGCTTTTATGGATATGGTTGTTATTTTATGTTTCTATACCAGTCGGTTATACTAATTTTTGCCAGTGGCTTTGCCCTCGTAAATTTTCAAAATTATCCTAATGGCTCGTAAAAAAACCGTCAGCCGTTTGTCACACATAATGTGTGTGTATGTGTTTTCATAATTACTTTTGCATTAGTGATAATAATTAGTTAGTGGGATAATTACATATAAGTAATTATTTTTAGCAATTACAACTAGCATCCCCTTTTTTGTTACTCCAACATAGCTTACAGTGCCGTAAGTGCGTTAAGCGCCCAAATTGTCTGCATAACGGATGAGGTCTACTGAGGTAGACGGCCAGGGCTTTTTTATGGTGAGAAAATCATCAATAACAACCCCCGCTCTTGGGCGGAGCGGGAGATAGTGTCAGATTCTTACTGACTAAAAACCCACCCCATTCCTTCAAGCCTTCATATCGGGGCTCGAGCTGTCTTTCGAAACTAACCCTGGCCCCGGTAAGCTTCGACCCAGCTGGGCTCCTACTGTTGCTGACAACTGCTTGAGGCGCGCAGGAACAGTGCGCACCGTCGACGACTTGAGCTCGGTCCGGACAGTTACTGGACGGTCCGCAAGCCCGCGCCTACGCTGGCCGGAAATTGGGATCGGAATCCCGGCGGCGGCGAGAGCGCCGTTGCCTGATGCGGTCGGCCTCCTCCTTAGCGAGTATTACTGCTTCGCAGAAGTCGGCGACCGCCTGCCACTCCTCCTCGCTCCGGACCATGGCTTCAACCAAGGCCTGGCGCGAGGCCGGCCAGGGCTTAGCCCTGGAACGCAAATACCAACTGAAGGAGCAACACGCCTGATATTTTTTTTTTTGTAATACTTGGAGCCAGTTGCTATAAGAATTTCTAAAGGCGTTGTCAAGTTTGTGCTAACTAGTCTGTCTAAAAGTCAAACGACTTGAGTAATTATTAAGGGCAAAATGAAATCTGATGTAGTCAACACTGGTTCAATAATCAAGGTTGAATAAGACAAATAGAAGAACCTTATAAAAAGCATCGAATATAAGTATTTTTAAATGATTAAATACTATACAAAATTCTCAAGTAGTTTGACTTTTTACACAGGCTATAGGAATGGGTGTACTTACCGAGAAAGACAATGGAAAAATAAAAATGAAATTACCCCTTTTGAAACATAAAAACTATATTAATAATTCACTTAAAAAAGAAACTCCAGTATTATCCTTGTACGAGGAGATAATGTACCTCAAGAGCCTCTCACAATTCAGTTATACAGTAGAGAGATGACAGAAAACAATAATAATCATAAAACAGAAAAGGAAGTTAGTGATAGCATGACCAGTGATAAGGCAGAATGGAAATGGGAAAAAACGTGTTGCGCCGACCCCAAATAAGATAATATGGATAATAATATAAAATAATAATATTCCACACAGCTATCACACAACGCCGTCTAGTCTCAAGCTAAGCAGAGCTTGTGTTATGAGTACTAGACAACTAATAAACCTACTTGTATATTTCTAAATACATACGTATATAGATAAATTACACCCAGACACAGAACAAATGGTCCTGCTCATCGCACAAACTTTTGTCCCGGGTGGGAATCGAACCCACGACCTCTGGCATAGCAGTCAGGGCCACTAACCACTAGACCAACAGGCCGTCAAAGATTTTAGAGATTAGGCTTCTGTTAAACTGACCTCAATAACCCAGTTACTCAAACCACTTTGTCAAAACTCATCATCACACTGCCCTTATCTTACTGACGTTTCGGAAAATTTATGTTCGGACACAGTGTCCCAATTGACAATTTTTAATTTCAATATATTTTTGGTGACTATTTGAACCAGGGATGTTACGGAGCTTCGACTCCGAATCCGTTAAGTCGGAACTTCCGATATTATTACACCTTCGGTTCCGACTTCGGCTCCGATACTTTTAAATCGGAGGTTTTAATCGGAGGTCCGGAATCCCCCTGACTCCCGCTACGTGCACTCTATTGTCAATTATTTTTTCACTTGTTGTTAGTTTGTTGACGCACACGTCTTCTTTATAATTATAAAATTAAAATTAAAAAAATTTGACTGAATAATGTTTTATTTGTCCTTAAATAAAAAATCTCTCTCATACCACCACTTCTGACCCTCTTCCGCCGCCGGTTCCGACTCCGGTTCCGATTCCGGTTCCGACTCCGATAAATCAAATTTAAAAACTCCGACTCCGCCTTCGGTTCCGATATAATTACCTCTGTTACATCCCTGATTTGAACACCAACAAAAAAAAAAAACTAAAACAGTTTTTTTTGTACAGTCAGATAAAAAGTTTTGCTTTATAAATATTAATTTATATTACCTAATCTAATTAAGTCAATCAAATAAGAAATTTCTCGTCAACAATCACATTAATTAATTTAACAAATTTACTTATCTATACAGGGTTATTTGTAAAACTCTCACAACCTAGCAGGCTTGTATTACTAACAACATAAACAACAACTTTTGTTCTATGACTTTTTACATAACATAATACATTTACCAAAAAACCTTCAAGATTTCGTTGTTCTATCTAACACATTTCAACTCTGTATTTCGCTGTACCCACCTTCACCTCCCGCGCACGATCCCCGCTTCCCTCCGCTATTGTAGTATCGGTTGCTTCGCATAGATTTCGTAATATTTAGAACGTTCAATTTGAATATTTTTATTTTTTTATGAACATCTGATGAATTATAATATGATACATTTTAGTAACATAGTCCTGAAAGGTTGCCATTGTTTTACAAATAACCCTGTATATATAAGAAATAATGTCATCAGACATAACCAAGGGAAGCACGGATTCGGCATTCGGCATTTGAACATAAATACATATATTTATGTTCACAAAGCCATTTATTTCCAAAAGATAGCGCCATCTTTCTGTGGCTTTAAGACGGCTTAAAGCTACCTTAAAATAGTTCAGATAAGGAATGCTTTTTTACTTAATTTTATATTTTAAAACTTTTGTATCTGACAGTACTAAACAGTAGAAAAAAATAAAGAACCGATTCGGACACTGCCCCAAAATGACGTGTCCGAAATAGAGATGCACCGTTGCCGGCAATATCGCCCGAAGTGGGAATTTTGCTGGCAATATTGCCACCAATATTCATACTTCGGGCAATATTGCCGACAATATTTATTTATTATTAATTAATATTGCCACCAATATTCCCACTTCTCGGCAATATTGCCGGCAACGGCACACCTCTAGTCCGAAACGTCAGTAAGCCGTGTTATTTTCTTCTATTCCTTCCTGTCAGTAGTCCCGTTATCACTTGAACATGAACAAATTGTTAGAAGAACGAACGATGATTACGACGACAATTGGCGAACGTTGATATTCTGTCTATCATCTTTATAAGACATTGATTGGTTTAAACATGAATTAGTGATGACTTAGTCAGTTTTATCTAGTAGTAGTTGACCTCCTGTGAAAAGACTTTCATGCAACTGTGAACTCATAAAACGGCACAGGTGTCAGCTGCAGACGCCGCTGCACCGTGTAGACCAATCCTACAGTTTGTTGATTTCGTTTCTCATTGCTGAGTTACTCCTCTAATAAAATAAGGGTGTAAATGTAAAGCTAATTATTCCAGTTGTTAATAGTCTTTTTTGTTGGGTGGGAATTGATCAAATAACTCCTCCCGCCCTTGGTGGAGCGAAAGGTAGTGTCAGAGTTTCATTAAGTTACAAGGCCTTGGTAGCTCGTTCGACCTATACAGCAACAGTACAACACAATAATTTCAGTGCTTGAATTATGATTGTAACTTAAGTTTCTGATTGGGGTGAATAAGGGTTTGCGTCATTCTAGTTACATGTAAAATTATAAAACTTAAATTAAACATTTTAAAAATCCTCAAACCTGCAGTTTTGTAATGTAGGTACATTTGTGTATATCTTATCAAAAACGTCCACTGTTATATATATATATAAGCCTCTCCAAAGAGTCGTCACAACGGCCTGTCCTATGTGTCTCGCGTCCATCGGATTTGAGCGACCCTTGCGATGGGCTTCCACCGCTATGTCTTTCAGTTACCACTTCAAAACCTTTCGGCCTAATCGAAGATCTGTTCTGCGAGCAATATGCTAAAATTAAAGGTTGGCGATTTCATCATGCAAGAAAAATCCGATCATAGCCTTTTCCATTACTCTTTGGGTGACTTTAGCCTTCTGATGAGGTCTATTATGAGCAACCACGTTTCAGAACCATATAAAATCACTGGCAACATGACAGAGTAGCATGCATGACATACATGTCATGCATAGACTTTCATTTTGAGACACTGTGATGGTTTGACGGATGAGAATCTACTTCAATTGACCATAATTGCAAACATTGGGTTGTTTAATCTCACCTGCACCTCTTCCTCCCTTCATATATTATAAATGTTGGAACTGATTCAGATCAAGCATACACAATTGTTAGATAATCAGCTTTCAAATTAAACAAAAATCGCATTAAACCACCGTCACGGAGCCTTCGTAAGACCCATATCACAAAATACTTCATGGATGTACTTCACTTTTTGTATCTACGTTCGGTGGACGCACACTAATGAGCGTTTGAGCCGGAACTGTTCAACGAGCGGGCCGAGGCGCTCCGAGATATCGTGTCCGTGAGCGGTGTCTATGTGTGCGTTGCTCGAGCGCGCTTTGTATGGAGATTGACTTCTATACCTATATATTTTGTGCCCACATGGTCTTATAATTTATATCACCCAAGTTTTTGGGCCGGGAATTAGATTACGCATCTTACAGATTGTATGCCTATATGTTGTAGTGTATAATTAAAACTTTATTTTACCAATAATATTCTTTATTGTCACAAATCTAAAGCAATATATTTGTGTCTGTTATTACAGAACACCGTAAATAAAATTTACATTTTGTGATATTATTACAAAGATAAAGGAGGTTATTTACCTATGTAAATGTACACAGGTAGGTACTGTTACTTTTGTGACTTTAAGTAGACAAGAGATATTTATAATAATTGTAAAAAAAATATGCGATTGCATAAATCTGTCAATATTTCACATTTTTTATGTTGTTTTTTTTTTAAACCAGTGTCAAGTTTATAAAGTATTTAGTTTTTTTTTTATAGATACAGAAAACAGTCTATTGGTTTGAAATTAGATGGATTGTATATGAAGTGATGACAGAAAAGGGAATCAGTGACAGCGTGACAAGGTAGAATAGAAGAAAGGAACTTGTTGCGTCAATATCAAATAAAACAGGACAAGGGCAGGAAGATGATTTTGTTTTCCATCAGAATGCAGATAAATTTTAACCTGTGGTAGACTTAACCAAATGCTTTTAGGGTTCGATACCTCAAAAAAAAAATGGAACCTTTATAGGATCACTTTGTTGTTTGTCTGTCAAAGAAACCATTATATTTCGACACTCTCAACGGAATGAAAATTTATAGGGTACTTACTTCTCGTTGACTTAGAATCCTGAAATTTGGCATGAAGCAAGGTCTCATATCACAAGTAAAGGAAAAAATCTAAAAACTGTAGTTACGTCACAAAAAATACTTTTTTTTTGCGATTCGAAAAAATCTTCATAATTCAGTTTGGGAATCGAATTTATTGTTTGTGCGAAACCCTCAGTGCGCGAATCCGACTCGCACTTGCCCAGTTTTATATTTTCTGTTAGTGTTCCCGCCAAATGCTAAGTAAAAAAAAAATCGATGACATTATCTGCGTAGAAGTCACGAGACAAGTAATGTCATAGCAATACATCCTTTGTACTTAGTTGGCAGGAACGCTACCACAAAATCCATTTGTCTAAGCCCCTTTTTTAGGTGGGAAATCATCCTTCTCCCGCTCTTGGGCATGTCAGACTATTACTGACTAAAACCCACTCCTGTTCTTTCTTTGCCTTCCAGGGTCCCAGGGTACACTGTCCTATAGCCCATGGAACACCTGGATTTTATTTTGTCAATAGGATTATTACTTGATGAGAAAATATAAAAAAAGAACATTACAATGTATTTTATTTAACTTTCTATCTTCTGAACTTTTTTTGATCAATAATTTAGAACTTTGACAATCGCAGCTGACAGTTAACTCTACTTCTAATAACCTTTCAATCAAAAAAAGAATTTTAAAAATCGGTCCACAATTGACCGAGATATCGGTGAACATACATACAGAAAAAAAAAGTAAAAAATACACATACATTCAGCCGAACCTCCTCCTTTTCGAAGTCGGTTAAAAATAATCGATAACTTAAAATTAAACATTTTTCCTATAGACGACCATAACATACATTTACATCTTAATACACATATTGTTTTTTTAACATACGAGTAATATAGTAATACAAAAATAACATGTTAAAAACATACAATGTTGAATATCAACAATGATATTACTTTTTTCACGTTACTGTCCACTAGAGAGGTCCATCTGATCAGAGGGCTTGGCTAAGTTGATAACCTAAAATCTAACGGTAGTAGAAAACTTCAAACGTATGGAAATGACATCATCTCAACGTTAAGTCACGTGGTCAGAACAAAAGAATCGGAGACTTCACCGACTGTAAAAAGAGATTCGAAATGAAACAGTAACTTGGCTGCACCTGCAGATGTTCTTGAAGAGGTCGACAGGAGCGTGTACTGAAATAAATCTCAGCAGTTCTTGGATTTTACGATATATTGATCCATCTGCTATATGTCCAGGTAGTCTTCTATGAGGACTGCAGCGTGTATCATGGCTTGTGTATAATACAAGGTGTCGTTTTGAAGCTGCAAAATATTTCAGGAGGTAATTATGTTAGTGATTCTCGACCCGAATCAATAATAAAATAAGTAGGTAATTTTTTTTATTTTTATAACCGCGCTTTTTTCCACACACACAAACACGGAACAATAAAGGGCGTTTTCACACACACTAACTCGCAACGATAGTTTCATAAATAATGTATCATCCAATCATCATCCCGCACGCCACAGCCTAGCCACGCCCCCGCGGCCATCGATCAATCGATTTAGTTTAGTGTAATTAAAAAATTAAATAACAAGTATTACTGATTATTGACCAGGTTTCGTATTTTTACATGATTATTTATGAGTTTTATTACAACCTCCTGAAATATTGTGCAGTTTTAAAACTGCACCTTGTATAGAAGAATAACCTCAACATTTTTCTAATTTACTCGTCTTGTTATTATTTCATCTTTTATCACATCACAATTGTAAACTTCGTCCTTACGAAATTTAAATTATTTTGCACACTATATCGAAATAATAGATTTTCCATATTTTATATCACTCTGACCATCAAATGAAAATACAAAATTTTGTGATAAACAATAATATTGTTAATCTGAATTGTGTTGCCATAAATTTAAAATTAAATATAAATATTTAATTTTTTGTCGATACAGTAACAACATTATTACTTTACAGAAGGCCAAAAAGAGTAAAGCTTTCAACCAAATCAATAATTCTTTTCTTAAAGAGAACTAAAGTCTCAGTATTGAAATTACCCACTTGACCAACCATTTCATCCATTGAACCAGTTTCTAACGTTTCCTTTAATTTACTAGCTTCCGCTGAACTTATTGTGAGTGTACCAGTCATGAGAATAGCGCAACCCAAACCTATTTTACCGTATCTTTTCAAATCAGCGTCCAATTGGTCTCTCGGGTAAACGTCTTCGGCTTTCAGACCATAGTTTGACAAGGAGTTATCGAGTTCGTCGTGGTAGTAATCAACCCAGTCGTAGTAGTTCCGAACCCTCGTTTCATGGTCGCTGCAGTTGAAGATCAAGTAGAGGAGATCGTAGGCTGGGCTGAAGTTCTTGGATTGTTGATAGTCAATTAACATTGACTGTTTTACCTCCTCCCCCTGAAAGTTCAAAATACAAACTTGTTACTAAAAGGAAATTCGATGACAGAACTTCCCTGCGCTATGCTGAATGCTGGGTTCATGCCCATTAATTGGATGATTGAGGATGATAACGCACTAATAGGACACATTTGCATCAAGAGCTTATTCATACAAAATTAAGGCCTTGAAAATAATTGTTTTTTTCTAAACATGCATCCCCATGATGATCAAAAAAAAAAGGATTGGATTCACAATAATCATTGTATAATGTAATACGAGAAATTTTTTGTAAAGATAACACTGGCAACATAGAGTTATTATCTACCCCGTGGTGGGCTCTAAAACGATTAGATAATATTATCAAGCAATTGTGCAGTAAACTTGTTCACACCACCTATTTTTGAATTACTCGTATTAAAGTGCTTAGAGCCTATACAACATACAATTTTATTGATATAAATATTACCTATGTAGCAAGTTTCAGATAAACCTGACACAATAAATTATACTAAAACGAATGTAAATACAATAAAAGATTAAAAGTACTTACATCCAACTTGAACATAATGTTGTTTGTCCAACAATCACCATGCTGAATCACTGCAAATCGGCTACCATGTTCAAATTTCATCATTTTATCGACTTGTTCTATAATTTCACCGACTTTATTCTTCACGATGTTCTGTTGCTCTGGGTTATCAAGCACTTGAAGAGCAACAGCTTCAATTTGATGGAAAAAAGCTAGTAGGTCGAGAGCTCCTTCAGTCATGGCTCCCCACAAATCTTGTAATTTATCCTTGTAATAATCATATTTTTCGGGTTCCTTATTTCTCAAAACGTGAGAGAGCGAATGGTATATAGCTAAATTTTTCAACACACTAGTCATGTGTTCATCTGAAAGGGATTTGAATCGGTCCAGCATAGTAAAACCTGAAGCCTTTAGGTCTTCTAGCAGGATAACTTCATTGGGTGCTTCATTTACTCCGTAACATTTTGGAAATTTCAATTGATCTTCTTCTGGTATTTCAGCACTTTTTTGAAGTTCCAACATCTTTGGTAGGATTTCTGTGTACAACAGAGTCTCATTGTTGAACATGAGTTCGACGCCCATAGCCATTCGTATGGGTTCGAACGATGGTGCTATTTTGGCAATCATTGTTAAGTTTCCATTTTCACCGTCGATGACTATTCTTTTGACGTTTGCCCCATAGTTATCAGCTGGTCCTCCAACAACTTCGATGGTGACTTTACTGTCTTTAAAACCTTCTCTTTCGATTACAGTTTTGATGAAATCTAACTGGCTTTCAGATATAGTATGAGTTTCACCTTCAAAATTGAGTTGCGACATGATGGTCTTCAGAGGTAAACTTTGGGAAATCTGCTGTTGATATTACTGCGTTGTATTATATAGGTCCGGTTTATCTGTAAGATAAGCGAGGACTTAATATAAACAATCTCACACCAGGATGTGTTATTGTATTATTAATAATGCCACATTGATAAGTATATAATATATACATATATATATATTGCTTGAGTTGGGTAAGATTTTGTTTTCATTTGAATAACTATATTGAATATTAGCGTAATGTGGTAGTAGGAAATGCCAATCGTGGGCTATGATCATCAATATCAAAAAAAGCCTAAATGCATACTTTTTCTTTGAGAATTGCAGTGAGCATTTTGTCCACGCAAATATAGGCAGGTACCATACTATATATATAGAAAACTTCTCAGTGCTTTCTTAAATATTTGTCCTGTTACCGCATAATTAATGGTTGCTGTAGACTGTCCTAAACCTTGGTATTTTTCTAGTTGCGTGTAAGTATTGTTCGGTGGTATAAGCATAATCAGCCTTCTAATGTTCCCACTGCTGGGACTCAGGCCTCTTCTCTAGGAGAGAGAATGGGCCGTTATTCACCACGCTACCACGCAAGACGTCCACTGTTGGACATAGGTCTCCCCCAAGCGTCGCCACAACTACTGGTCCAGTGCGTCACGCATCTATCGGATTCCCGCAACCCTGACCAGGACATCGGTCCACCTTGTTGGAGGCCTTCCTACGCTGCGTCTTCCGGTACGCGGACGCCACTCCAGAACCTTTCCAGGGCGGGTTAGTACTACTTATATAATATTTTTTTTCTGTAACTTATCCTTGCTTTCTCTAATGAAATGTTCTTGAAATAAAACCTTATATTACAGTTTTCTTAAAATTTTAGGTTCAAAACTACATGTATTTTATGCATGGGTTGTCTTTTCTTCATTCGTGCAATAACGCTCTGAAAAGCGAGTTTTTAGGGTTCCGTACCTCAAAAGGAAAAAACGGAACCCTTATAGGATCGCTTTGTTGTCCGTCCGTCTGTCTGTCTGTATGTTTGTTTGTCCCCTTTATCTCAAGAACGTGTGAAGGTATCGAGTTTAAATTAAAACCTATACTCAGGTCTGTAATCCCTTCAAGCTGTGAAAAGATCAAACTTCTAAGTTAACGAATAAAAAAGATACGACCGTTTATGTCGCAAAAAAACGTATATTTTGATACTCTCAAAGATCTAAATCCATAGGCTACTTCCCGTTGACCCAGAATCCTGAAATTTGGCACAAAGCAAGATCTTATAGAACAAGTATAGGGAAAAAAATGGAAACAGTAAATTTGTTGTGAACTTCGTCAAAAAAAAAAAATTTTTTTGCAATTCGGAAACATCTATGAGACTCCATTCGGGAATTGTAGTTTGCACGGAACCCTCAGTGCGCGAGTCCGACTCGCACTTGCCCAGTTTTTAGGGTTCCGTAGCCAAATGGCAAAAAACGGAACCCTTTATAGATTCGTCATGTCTGTCTGTCTGTCTGTCTGTCTGTCTGTCTGTCTGTCTGTCTGTCTGTCTGTCCGTCTGTCCGTCCGTATGTCACAGCCACTTTTTTCCGAAACTATAAGAGCTATACTGTTGAAACTTTGTAAGTAGATGTATTCTGTGAACCGCATTAAGATTTTCACATAAAAATAGAAAAAAGTAATAAATTTTGGGGGTCCCCATACTTAGAACTGAAACTCAAAAATTTTTTTTTCATCAAACCCATACGTGTGGGGTATCTATGGATAGGTCTTCAAAAATGATACTGAGGTTTCTAATATCATTATTTTCTAAACTGAATAGTTTGCGCGAGAGACACTTCCAAAGTGGTAAAATGTGTGTCCCCCCCCTCTAACTTCTAAAATAAGAGAATGATAAAACTAAAAAAAATATATGATGTACATTACTATAAAAACTGCCAACAAAAATTAGTTTGAACTAAATCTAGTAAGTAGTTTTTTTTTAATGCGTCATAAATCGAAAAAAATACAGTATTATTAAAACATCGATCAAAGTTACAACACATTACAAGAACTTTTGTATTATGTTACTTGCTGCTACGGAACCCTTCATGGGCGAGTCCGACTCGCACTTGGCCGGTTTTTTGAGTAGTAAATTACTCTGGACCAAACAAGTGACAACTTTGTCAAATATGTGTTAAGAGTCACATTTCTGAAGATCTGGAAAAATTAATCTCATTCATAATAACTATTTGTTTCTCCTAAGGCCAGCCAAAAGAAAGGTTGTTTTTTTTAATATATACTGCATAAGTACTAAGTAGTTTAATTAAAATGTATTGATGTAATTTGGTTTCCCTAGCTAAGCGTCTTTTAATCTAACTAAACATCATGAACTCTGATTTTCATAAACACCATATCCCACATAGAAGCAGTTTAACATCATTCACAATAACAAACCTCAAAATAGAAATGGGTAATGTGCGTTTTGCTATCGTTTTAGAGTAGCGGAATCTGTGTTGTTAAATATCAATTGACACTTGAAAGGCAAAATGATCTAAGCGACATTGAACAAACTTTACAAGAGAGTGATTTAAAAATAATTACAAAATAGTCGGATTAAGATTCGGTAATTTTTTAACAAACAATTTTTGGTCTAAAAATCTTATATTTTAATCACACTCCTGTAAAGTTTACTCAATGTCGCTTAGATCATTTTGCCTTTCAAGGGTCGCAATGATTTTTGAAAATGGGAAAATAATCAAAACTCCCTTTTACCCGCGAATTCGTCTGAACTGTTTTATCATAAAATATCCTATGGCACTGTAATTGTTATCAAATCAATACTTTCAATGATTGTATTTTTTACAATCTTTTACAAACAGGAAAATAAAAAATAATAATGCTATTATCAATATTTGCAATTGATCATACCTTTTCTAAAGATATATTACACGTAACAGGATGTTCCAATTCTAATAATAGATTACTACGGGTCACAAATAAATAAGATTAAATTTAAATATAGATAGAACAAGAAAAATAAAGTCACTTAACTGATTAAAACTAGATATAAACTAATTAAAACCAACAAAATAAAAATAGTAAGATTACTAAGTAAATAAATAAGTACTGTGACTGAGAATTCAGATAGAACTACGTATAATATCGAATAATTTAATAAGGCGACCAGCGGAGAAAATACGTCATCTAGACTGTTGTAGAGTAAATATTGGTAAATCTAGTTAAATATTAAAATGTCCTAACCTTAGGAAGATTTCCTATAAATCCAGTTTCCAGCCTACACTTGCTCTTAAACACCTCTGAACACAAAACTCATGAACACTAAATGCTACAACTGTTTACGGATAGTCGACTGTACTATATGTGTAGTGTGTGTACACTTATTCCATCGTTAGGCAACCTTCAAATTCTGTTGTGTACTTCTTTGGCTATGACGTCAAATCAGTCTCTATCTCGATGGAGGCGTAGTGTTTGCGAGTTCTAATGGCGATGCCAGAATGTTACCAGTCTTAAATATTCCGTCTTATATTTCGTTCTACTTGAGCAGATACTTATATTTTTATAATTTTTTACTCTCCGTATTATTTGGAACTATAACAATTATGTGCCTCTCTTATACAGTGCAATTAAATGGATTAAAAACGAAAATTATAAAGTACTTAGTAGGTAAGCATTTAGTGTTTTCGTCAATGACGCCTGGTCAGATAGTGTTAGCATTGGCGGATACTTACATGTTGCTATAGCTATCTATAAAGGCGTTTTAGAATGTTAGAAGATATTTTTGAGCGCAGCATACTAAGTGTTAAATTAACAGACCATGTTCGATACAACATTGCGCTCCAAAACGCAAATCATTAATGGCTCAAAAGGCTCCCTAATTTAAATGGGACTGGACAGAACATGTCTGCCGCATGTCTAACGAGCTGTGGACTCGTAAAACGCAGGATTAGTGTCCAGACACAGCAAGTCGGATTCGCGGCAGACTACGAAGGAGAGTGTGGGACGACCGGGATGACTTCCTTATGAATAGGAATGAGAAGGCAAAGAACCGTGATCATTGGAAAGAACGGAGGGAGGCCTTTACCCAGCTGTGGGATAGTATATATGCTAGCTATATAATATACAGGGTTATATGTAAAACACTAACAACCTTGCAGAACTGTATTACTAACATCATAAACAACAACTTTTGTTCTATGACTTTTACAAAACATAATTCATTTACCAAAAACAAACCTTCAAGATTACGTGTTTTTTTCCAACACATTCAACTCTGTGTTTTGCTATACCTACCTACGCCTGTATGACGTGACGTTTGTACATACATCGTCACCCTGCCTGCTAACTGTCCTAACTAGCAATTGATATTTTTCCAGGGCAACCGTTTTTCGTTCGGGCGTTCAAATTATGTTTCTGTAGTTGCGTTAGCTGTAGCTTTATTAATGAATCAATAAGTGTTTTATATTGCTCTTGGCGTATTCTTTAAATTAGTAGTGGCCGTAAAGCCCTAAGGTACGAAGGTAGTAAGGGTATTTTTCCCCTTTTTTACACTTACGCAAAACAAAATACGTGATTATCTTCTAAACGGTAAACGACACAGATACGACGATTAGAGAGAACTTGTTCAAAATAATGTTATGAACACGTTGGTAATATCAGTGCAGATACGACAGTTAGCGGGGAGGGCGATGATATGAGATTGACTTCTGTACCTATCTATTTTGTGTCGTCGCTTTCCTTCAATAAAAAAACGGTCAAGCGCGAGCCTATATGGGGTGTCCAGAATCACGTACTTGATCTATGGTACACCTTTGGACATCGATGTCTTTACAGTTTATTCCTACTCACTTTACACACTTGGCTTTCCATTAAACCAATTCGCAACACTCTCACAGCGTAGAATAGAAACACATGAAAGTTTCATGTATATACACAGCAGTGCAGTGTTTGCGAACCTTTCAGGAGAACAAACAACCCACAGAGTTGTTCTACGATAACAGTTCAAGAATATATATTGATTTTCAATGAGATTTACTGTGGAGAACGGCGTGATTTAAAATGGCGTCTTCTTTTAGGCACAGAAATGAACTGAAAATAATGTCAGCAGTGTTGTTTACTGAATTTGTGCTACCGTGTGTTGTGATTACTTTAAATGTTAAGTCATGGCCGTTTTAAGGTTCATCATCATCATCATCATCATAATTTCAGCCGATACACGTCCACTGTTGGACATAGGCGCCTCCGCCAAGCGTCGCCACATCGAACGTTCCTGTGCGTCCCGCATCCATCGGTTTCTCGCTACCTTCACCAGGTCATCGGTCCACCTTGTAGGAGGCCTTCCAACGCTTCGTCTTCCAGTACGCGGTCGCCACTCCAAAACCATTCGGCCCCAATGGCCATCTGTTCTGCGAGGAATGTGCCCTGCCCATTGCCACTTAAATTTGGCAATTCTTTGTGCTATGTCGGCAACCTTAGTTTTCCTACGGATATCTTCATTTTTTATTCGATCACGCAAGGAAACCCCGAGCATAGCTCTTTCCATTGCTCTTTTAAGGTTACTAATCATAAAATAATTAAAATGATTATGAAATCGTATGTTTAGTTACTCTCATTTTTTAGGTGGGAAAATCATCCAATGACGCCCTTAGGCGGAGCGGAAAGGCTTGTCAGACTTTTACTGACTAAAAACCCACTCCTGTTCCTTCGTTGCCTTTCATACCAGTTTTGCGTGCAAGGACTGTTGCCTCCAGATCCCATGGTGGCACACTAGCAAGGAGGCTCGCTGCTTTGCGGGAAACCGTGCGGTATCCCCGCACCTTCCAAATGGCCATGACCCTCTGGCATGCGTTTAGCTGGGCCGCCGCCGGTCGCTTTTGCAGTTTCGGCGCCCACACCGGCGCTCCATAAAGGGCCATGGACCGGACGATGCCTGCGTGGAGCCTCTGGCAGGAGGCGTCTGGACCCCATAGGTTGCACAGGAGCCGCGTGAGGGTTGCCCCAGTCCGATCCAGTTTGGGACCCAGACGTCGGAGGTGCTCCTCAAAATTCGACCGGCTGTCAAGGACGAGTCCCAGGTACTTCATCGTCGACACGACGTCGATGTGAACTCCTCCTACTGTTAATTGGGAACACCGCGCCGTGGTGGCGCGCTTCGAAGGCCGTGAAAAAAAAAAAACACATGGCCTCAGACGTTAGTTTCATCTAGCTCGAAGAATAGCTAAACTTACAATTGAGCGCTCGGCGTCAGAGTGGGGATCGCTTTGCGCATTCCATACATTGGCGAGCCAATCGTCTTCGTTGTTAGATACATGCAGCAACGCAGGGAACGAATCGGGAGTGACGTCTATGACGCGATAGCGCGGCGAGCCAATCACTGACACTCCCCGCCCCCGCGTCTCACTTCGCGCCACTAAAGAGACCGAATACTTCTGCGCAACTTGAAGCCAGTGCTCAAGATCCGGCAATTGTACGTGGCAATGGGCAGGGCACATTGCTCGCAGAACAGGTCAAAAGGTTCTAGAGTGGCAACCGCGTACTGGAAGACGTAGCGTTGGTAGGTACAAGCTAAACGATGACCAAATGAGGGTCCAAACCGCTAGTTGTAGCGACACTAGAGGGATGTCTTAGTCTATCCATAGAATATTGTAGGCATAAAATCTAAAAGTGGTACCAGTTACTGGAAAATTTTGTGACCTTGGTATAAGTTTGTGTCATGTGTCATTAAAACGAATGTGAAATATCGTGAATTGATTCTAGGATACGCCGGTTTCTTCATGGTGTTTTCCTTTACCTGTTAGAGAACAGTTGTGAGGAAATAAATTATACAAAGTAAAGAAAACCTGCATGGGTTTGAACTCACGACCAACAACTTGTAAGTCGAAGCCGTTACCATTAGGCGACCACTGCTCATAATAACGTTATATAAATTCCTAATTACAAGTTACAGTTTGCAAATATCTGCCCAATTATTTAGGTGTTCGGAAGAATCTCCAAAATCGCATGATTTCACGTCTATTACTTTTATATGATCACGATACTCATCAGAACGCTTACAGTCACACAAAGGGCAATGGAAAAGGCTATGCTCGGAGTTTTCTTGCGTGATCGCATCAGATGGGAGAACCAAGGTTATCAACATAGAAAAATCGGCACACTTAAGTGGCACTGGGCACGGTACATTGTTTGTAGAACAGGCTGTCGATGGAGCCAAAAGGTTCTAGAGTGGCGACTGCGGATCGGAAGACGCAGCGTTGAAAGGCCTCCCACAAGGTGGACCGATGACTTAGGGGAGGCCTATGTCCAACAGTGACGTCCTTCGGCTGACACGAAGATGATGATGATCACTATATGAATACAATTTAATTAAGAATATATAAAAATAATAACAGACTACATACAATGAGAGAATGATTTAAAAATTGTTTCCGTGCATAATCGATTTATGTATATTGTTACCACAGTCGTCATAATGAAAACGTTTTGATTATTTCCAACGCAATTGTTAGTCGATAATCGAAATGGACGTGGGTTTAACGTATCTAGCAATTTCAGTGAGTGTAATTTTTAATTTTTATAGCATTTTTATTGAGTTACATTTTCGTTACGACGTAGAAATTAACAATGTTGACTTGGAAATGTTAAGTGCTGGGCTGCCTTTCCAAATGCTGTTACAATGAAGAAGGAACATTGCATGTGGATATTCTTCTTCATCGTGTCTATGGTGTTATAACGAGCTAAATTAACTATATAATGTGTCGGCAAGTCGGTTTTCTTATTGGCAAATGTACATGGTGTACATCCCACCTATACGTACAAAGCGTTTTGGGAGTACATTCATTATGCGTACAGCTAAGGAATGGAATTCCCTGCCGGAGTCTGTGTTTCCTGATAGCTATAAACTAGGGGTCTTTAAGTCAAGAGTGAATAGATTGCTTCTAGTTTAAGCGTGCTCCATCGTCGGCCACATCATCGCTTACCATCAGGTGAGATTGTGGTCAAACGAGAGCCTATCCATAATAAATAAAAAATACATTTTGTAATATTTAGGGTTCATTACCTCAGTCAACTATAGCGGATCTCTTATAGGATGACTTTGTTATTCGTCTGTCAAGACCCTCTTTCTCGTGCGTGAGGGTTTATTTAAGATGAAATTAATATTGGGCCCGCTATAATCACGGCGGGAAGTCCGCTCTTTGAGGAGTGGCTGGAACGTCAACACGGCGTTCTCACCTTTCGCATGACGCAGATCCTCACCGGACATGGCAAGTTCGGGAGGTTCCTGCATCAGTTTCAGGCGAAAGAAGCACCTGGGTATCACCATTGTGTGGACCATCTAGAGGACACAGTGAAAGTGTGCCCCACTAGGGCGGAGCACAGCCGTATCCTCGTGGAGGCAATCGGCGAAGGCGACCTCTCACGCCGGGCCCTAGTTCGGGCTATGATCCGGAGCGAGGAGGAATGACAAGCGGTCGCGTGCTTCTGCGAAGTAGTAATGCTAGCGAAGGAGGAGTCCGCACGCATGAGGGATCGAACGTCCTTATGCCCTAGTCACCAAGATTCCGACCCTGACTACCAACCTCGGTAGATGCAGGCTTGCGGACGTCTAGCAATGGATAGCTCACCGTCTGGCCAAAGGGCAACTGATGAAGATCGGTGTAGTTTTTCAAGGAGATGCCAGCAAACCGTAGAGGCCCAGCAGGGTTGAAGCCTACTGGGGCCATAGGTTGTGCGAAAGTGAACCGTGTGGCCCTGGAACGAAGGCAAAGAAGGAACAGGAGTGAGTTTTAGTCAGGAAAAGTCTGACACTCTCTCCCGCTTCACCCAAGGTGGGGAGGTGTCATTAGATGATTTCCCACCTAAAATAAAAAAAACTGCATCAAAATCGGTCCATTCCTTTAGTAGCTACGATGCCACGGACCGACACACAGATACTTCAAACTTATAACACCCCTCTATTCCGTCGGGGGTTAAAAATAAGCCTCAAATCTTAAGCTTAGCAAAAAACAAGGTCTCTTAGCAAAAGTAAAAATTCGAACTATTTACGTACAATTACCGTCACGGATCTTGAGCGCTGGCTTCATGTTGCGCAGAAGTCAAATATTCGGTCTCTTTAGTGGTGCAAAGTGAGACGCGGGGGCGGGGAGTTTCAGTGATTGGCTCGCCGCGCCATCGTGTCATAGACGTCACTCCTGATTCGTTCTCTGCGTTACTACATGTATCTAACAACGAAGACGATTGGCTCGCAAATGTATGGAATGCGCAAAGCGATCCCCACTCTGACGCCGAGCGCTCAAGATCCATTTCGGCAATTGTAGGTAAGTTTGTTCGAAACCCTCTGTGCACAAAAAATAATTTTAAATATAGATAACATATCAAATATCGATATTATATAATTCGATTTTTGTTATATGAAGTTATTTAAATAAACTTACCTATATATGACTAATTATGATAAGTACCTAGATAGCAAAAATGAGCAGGATAACAGGTAAAAAAGAAAATTTTCAGATTCAATTTTCAATAGAATATCGATAGGTTATCAATATTTAAAATAATTGCGCTTACATTCTACGAAATAGTAGAAAGGTAGGTAGGTACACATAAAAATTTCATTCTTTCGACAGGCCTGTGGTCAAGTGGTCAGTGGTCCTTACTGAAGCCGAAGGTCGTGGGTTCGATTCCCACCCAGGACAAATGTTTGTGTGATCTGCTCGATCATTTATTCAATGTCTAGGTGTAATTTATCTATAATATGTATGTTTTTAGAAATATATAAGTATGCTTCTATATCTATCAATTGTCTAGTATACATACCACGATGCTTCTATTTGCAACGTTTTACGGGTGACAAAAGAAATAAAGAATAAGAAGCACCACGTTACACTTCAAACGGGATCATAACATATCATAACATATCATAACATGTCATAACATATCATAACATATCATAACATGTCATAACATATCATAACATATCATAACATAGGTATCGTAACATATCATAACATATCATAACATATCATAACATATCATAACATACTCAGCCTTTTAATGTTCCCACTGCTGGGACTCAGGCCTCTTCTCTAGGAGAGAGCCTGGGCCGTAACCGTTATGGTGCGGGTTGGTGAATATCAAATGTTTTCGAATTTTTGGTTCTAAAACATACCGGTTTCCTCACGATGTTTTCTTTCACCGTTTTGAGAACAGTGGTGATAAAATAAACTACAAAAAGTAATGCGCCTGGCTGGGTTTGAACCCGCGACCTGCAACTCGTAAGTCGGGGCCGTTACCACTCGGCCACCATTGCCCTAAACGGGATCATAGACGTACAATTGCCGCCACGGATCTTGAGCGCTGGCTTCAAGTTGCGCAGAAGTCAAATATTCGGTTTCTTTAGTGGTGCGAAGTGAGAAGCGGGGGCGGGGAGTGTCAGTGTGAATGGCTCGCCGCGCTATCGCGTCATAGATGTCACTCATGATTCGCTCCCTGCGCTGCTGCATGTATGTAACAACGACGACGATTGGCTCGCCAATGTATGGAATGCGCAAAGCGATCCCCACTCGGATGCCGAGCGCTCAAGATCCGTTTTGGCAATTATATGAAAAAAGGCTGCCGGGCTAAACTGGGCAGATCATGTCAGCCAAGACATAGCCGTGAGCATTAACTGTTAAGAGAATACGTTCGAAAAGTCAACTTAACACCGTAACTTTGTAAGCAGTAGGTTAAAAATGCCGTATCATCACAGCAGTGGTTGGTTGGATTTGTTTTTTCACAACAACATTGTTTATTTGTATGTATATATCTAAGTATATATTTACTATTGTATTTGTTTCTCTTCTGTTTGTCTATTTAATAGGTTGCATCTGCCATGTTATGTTTTTGAACCACCCTAAGGTCGACTGGTAGGCAATGCCTATGCCATTAAGGCCGCCTTTGTACAGTTTTTTTTTTTAATTGATATAAACTAGTGCTTGACTGCAATCCCACTTTATGGTAAGCAGTGATGCAATCGTTGATGGTGAGGCGCACTAGTTTATTAAGAGCCTATTCACTCTTGCCTTAAAGACACCTAAATTATAATCAGACGGGAAGACCGCAGCAGGCAAATTGTTCCAGTCCCTCGATGTATGCGGTATAAACGACGAGGCGAAACGCTTGGTCCGGACCGTAGAGGTTTCAACAACATTCGGGTGGATACTCGCCGTTCGTCGGCTTGTCCGATGGTAGAAGTGAGATGGTGGAATCAAGTCATGTAATTCCTGCGCACACTCTGCATTAAAGCATTTATAAATCTATAATATAAAAATGAATCGCAAAATGTGTTGGTAAGCGCATAACTCAACAACGCCTGGACCGATTTCGCTAATTTTTTTTTTGTTGTGTTCGTTATTATGAGGAGAAGGTTCTTATGGAAAAAAAAAATGAAAATTATGGTAGTGTAGGGTAGAGTAGGGTAGTGTAGGGTAGAGTAAGGTAGAGGAGGGTAGAGTAGGGTAGAGTAGAGTAGGGTAGGGTAGAGTAGGGTAGAGTAGGGTAGAGTAAGGTAGAGTAGGGTAGAGTAGGGTAGAGTAGGATAGAGTAAGGTAGATGAGGGTAGAGTAGGGTAGAGTAGAGTAGGGTAGGGTAGAGTAGGGTAGAGTAGGGTAGAGTAGGGTAGAGTAGGGTAGAGTAGGGTAGGGTAGAGTAGGGTAGAGTAGGGTATAGTAGGGTAGAGTAGGGTAGAGTAGGGTATAGTAGGCTGAAGTAGGGAAGAGCGGGAGCGAAGCCGCGCGGGTACAGCTAGTCTATAATATAAAAATGAATCGCAAAATGTGTTGGTAAGCGCATAACTCAACAACGCCTGGACCGATTTCGCTAATTTTTTTTTTGTTGTATTCGTTATTATGAGGAGAAGGTTCTTATGGAAAAAAAAATGAAAATTAGGGTAGTGTAGGGTAGAGTAGGGTAGTGTAGGGTAGAGTAGGGTAGAGTAGGGTAGAGTAGGGTAGAGTAGGGTAGAGTAGTGTAGAGTAGGGTAGAGTAGGGTAGAGTAGGATAGAGTAGGGTAGAGTAGGGTAGAGTAGGGTAGAGTATTGTAGGGTAGAGTAAGGTAGAGGAGGGTAGAGTAGGGTAGAGTAGAGTAGGGTAGGGTAGAGTAGGGTAGAGTAGGGTAGAGTAGGGTAGAGTAGGGTAGAGTAGGGTAGAGTAGGGTAGAGTAGGGTAGAGTAGAGTAGGGTAGGGTAAAGTAGGGTAGAGTAGGGTAGAGTAGGGTAGAGTAGGGTATAGTAGGGTGGAGTAAAGAAGAGCGGGAGCGAAGCCGCGCGGGCAAAGCTAGTAAATAAATAAAATACCTTGTTTTTTTCGTTTGGTATCAGTTGATAGGTGCTCGAGGGGTTAAGGGCGATATGCATGAATGCATTAAATTCATTTGCTGTTTATTTATTTTTCTTAGTTTCTCACTGCAGTAAGTGTAGAAGCAACGGATGAAGATTCGTTTCTCTATTGGAGAAGAAGTAAGAGTAAGGAATATTCATATAATATTAGCAAGTACGATACAGACGTCGAAGAATCGTCAAACTTAAGTGGCAGCGGGCACATTGCTCGCAGAACAGATTGTTGATGGAGCCGAAAGTTTCTGGAGTGGCGACAGGAAGAAGCAGCGTTAGAAGGCCTCCTACAAGGTGGACCGATGACCTGATGAAGCTCACAGGAATTCAGTGGATGCAAGACGTACAGGATTGTTCGCTTTGGCGACATTTGGGGGAAGCTTTTGTCCAACAGTGGACGTCTTACGGCTAAAAGATGAGGATGACTAGAAATGGAAAGTAAGTAAACAAATGATGAGGCTTTAGTTATCTATAAGATGTTATTAAACAGTTGTTAAATTTTTTTTTCTGCCCAGTTAGACGGGAAAGATTATATTTTAAGTGCCATGTTGCCCTTCAGTTACGCGACGTATGTTACCTATTTCGCGAATGTTAATCGCACTCGACGCTTTTCTTGGAAGGAAGCTTGGAAGTTTTCGTACAGGACAACTTCTGTAGAGACCGCTAGTTATTCTTCTTCTCTTCTCTGTCGGTATCATTCTTGACAGAGTGGTCATGGTCATCCCTTCAGGTGTTCGTAACAAGCATCACAACACGCCGCCAGTCCTCTCCAGTGGCCACCTTTTTCGTGTAGTGATAACCCATTCACTGCAGCTTTTATCTGGTCAGTCCAACTCATAGGCGACCTTTCTCGTGGTCTAGTACCCTCAACCTTTCCCTGGATCACAAATCGCTCAATAGCCACCCCAAAAAAGGTGAAGATGCGAGACTGTACCAAAGATGATTTTTTTTTTTTGGTGGGGAAAATCATCCAATGACAACCCCCGCTCTTGAGCGGAACGGGAGGAAGTGTCAGACTCTTACTGACTAAAAACCCACCCCGTTCCTTCTAGCCTTCATACCGGGGCTCGAGCTCCCTTTCGGATAACCCTGGTCCCAGTAGGCTTCGACACAGCTGGGCCCCTGCTGTTGCTGACAACTCCTTGAGGCACGGGAGAACAGTGCGCGCCGTAGACGACTTGGGTTCGGTCTGGAAAGTTACTGGACGGTCGGACAGCGACCTACCCATTGCTCGCTGTCCGCAAGCCCGCGCCTACGGTGACCGGAAATCGGGATCGGAGTCTCGGCGGCGGCTGCGGCGCTGTGAGCGCCGCCGTTGCCTGATGCGGTCGGCCCCCTCCTTCGCTAGCATTACTGCTTCGCAGATGTCGACGACCGCCTGCCACTCCTCCTCGCTCCGGACCATGGCCTGCACCAAGGCCCGGCGCGAGAGATCACCGGCGCCGATCGCCCTCACGAGCAGGGTACACCTTAACTGTGTGCTCCACCGTGTCCTCCGGGACCAAAGATGATGATGCCGAGTTCTCGGAGTAAAGACTCGTTGGTACGCAATTCAGTCCACGTTACTCCGAGCATTCTCGTCCAGCACCACATCTCTAGAGCGTTTATCTTCTTCTTTTCCACTTCCCGTAGGGTCCACGTTTCTGCAGCGTACAAGAATATTGGGAATATATTACCGAACTAGCCGGATTAAAGTCAAGAAAGTCAAAGTCAAAGCATTTATTTCAAATAAGTAGACCATTTGCAGGCACTTTTGAATAATCAAATGTCGGTCAGTCCAAGAAAAGTGAAGCTAAATTGCACGTTCCAAAGCGTAGATCTCTATGGAGAAGAACGTGCAAGAAACTCCATGGACACTCTTTTAAATCATATAATGATGTGTTACATATTATAATGCTTGGTTACAAATTACTTGTTGCTTCTATTATGTGAGCACAATGTAGATAATAAAATAAAAATATAAAATAATTAAAAGATAGAAACTGAATTAAGCCACTGGCAGCTAAGAGATGACCTGTCTCATCTGACGGCACCCGTTCACGAGCATGACGCTTGCATCAGCCCCACTCAGCTCAACCATTTTGAAGGGAACTGAATGACCCAATAACACGTGCCACCAATTTGTGGATTTTAGTGGCTCTATAATTATATAGTTGTTACATAAATACTTATCATGAACATAGTTATTCACAAGCTCTCTAAATTTGACCCTGCATTTTCATTACAGAAATATATTACCTTGGAGTCTAACTGAGGTTAACCCCATTACAGTCAAATAACTGTGAGAATTTCCTTAAGCCAGTGATCTGTGACCTCAGTTGTTAGTACCTAATGTGTCTAAAGTAGAGTAACCGAGTGCATTATTCCCAAGAGAATTATAGCATTAAGAGATATTTTGCTGAAAATTCAGTCCTTGGGTTGATATATTTTGTCTGTAATATCTCACCGTTAGACCAAACGTCCTTTGAATAATTGGTAGCTACGTATCTATATATTCCTCCTCCACTCGTCGTTTTCCTTCCCATTGCTGAGGGTCATGACCTCCCTGCTTCATCACTTTCATTTTTATGATGTTCCTCCAACGTATCGTATATACATATAAGTAGTACTTTTTTTTACATAATTTACTTATTTATTTATTTAAAGTTATCTAAATAACACCATTACAGCTAACGCCAATGCGATGTTATTACCAGCTATACATATACAATTCAAAGAATAACCAAATAATAATATTTTAACTATTAAATTAACAAAAACAACACAACAACAATAATAACAATAATCATACCATGACCTTCCCTCTTCTTTTTAGAGTTCTGTAGTCCTATCAAAACACCCTTATAGTTGCGCCATATCCGTCTGTATATCTGTCAGTCCGTCCATGGACTTAGCTTAGAGACTGTTTACTCCTAGAAAGTCGAAAATCCGCTCCTATCACCCAATTTACTGTTTTCCGCACTAGTCTTAAAAACAGTACATTACGTGCCAAAAAACGGTAAGGATGGAAGAGAGCTTTTAAAGAAATGTTTTGAAGAAGTTATTTGACAACTTTCTACTACAAAAAAGAAATAAAGTCTCATGAAATTGGAAAACAGTATATAATCAAGAAGTTGTTAAGATCACCGTATCTTCATTTTTTCCAAGTTTTTATGATTTATCATAACCGTTGATTGCTGCATATGTGCCAAGGTTTACTCACATGTTTCAGGGGCTATTATGTACTTCATGAAATACAAAGCGTATTTTATTTTAGTTACAGTTTTGTTTTGAGGTGGGTCAGGGTCCCAAGTCGTCGACGGCGCGCACTGTTCCCGCGCGCCTCAAGGAGTTGTCAGCAACAGCAGGGGCCCAGCCCGGTCGAAGCCTACTGGGGCCAGGGTTATCCGAAAGGGCGTTCGAGCCCCGGTATGAAGGCTTGAAGGAACGGGATGGGTTTTTTAGTCAGTAAGAGTCTGACACTATCTCCCGCTCCGCCCAACAGCGGGGGTTGTCAAGGTGGGTCAGGGTCATATCGTTCTAGATACAACATTAGTATTTTGGAGGTAAGGGAAACAGAGTATAAAGTCCCGCAAACCTCCCTTAAAAAGTGAGGATCCTCCGACCAGACAGGTGTTATGATCTGGTGGGCGACTGCCCGATAGATGATTTCGGGCTGTCGTATATGTTCAAATCGCGCGGAGAACTTTGATTGCGTGATGCAGGATTTCGTACTTTCTTCGTAGTTCTAATGTGGCGCCATATCCGTCTGTATATCTGTCAGTCCGTCCATGGACTTAGCTTAGAGACTGTTTACTCCTAGAAAGTCGAAAATCCGCTCCTATCACCCAATTTACTGTTTTCCGCACTAGTCTTAAAAACAGTACATTACGTGCCAAAAAACGGTAAGGATGGAAGAGAGCTTTTAAAGAAATGTTTTGAAGAAGTTATTTGACAACTTTCTACTACAAAAAAAGAAATAAAGTCTCATGAAATTGGAAAACAGTATATAATCAAGAAGTTGGTTAAGATCACCGTATCTTCATTTTTTCCAAGTTTTTATGATTTATCATAACCGTTGATTGCTGCATATGTGCCAAGGTTTACTCACATGTTTCAGGGGCTATTATGTACTTCATGAAATACAAAGCGTATTTTATTTTAGTTACAGTTTTGTTTTGAGGTGGGTCAGGGTCCCAAGTCGTCGACGGCGCGCACTGTTCCCGCGCGCCTCAAGGAGTTGTCAGCAACAGCAGGGGCCCAGCCCGGTCGAAGCCTACTGGGGCCAGGGTTATCCGAAAGGGCGCTCGAGCCCCGGTATGAAGGCTTGAAGGAACGGGATGGGTTTTTTAGTCAGTAAGAGTCTGACACTATCTCCCGCTCCGCCCAACAGCGGGGGTTGTCAAGGTGGGTCAGGGTCATATCGTTCTAGATACAACATTAGTATTTTGGAGGTAAGGGAAACAGAGTATAAAGTCCCGCAAACCTCCCTTAAAAAGTGAGGATCCTCCGACCAGACAGGTGTTATGATCTGGTGGGCGACTGCCCGATAGATGATTTCGGGCTGTCGTATATGTTCAAATCGCGCGGAGAACTTTGATTGCGTGATGCAGGATTTCGTACTTTCTTCGTAGTTCTAATGTGGCGCCATAGATGTCGCTACAGTATTAGCATATGCGAAACCTGAATCGCGTGTCTATTTACAAAATTTCATAACTGTATCATGAAAAATCACAAAGTTAATATTAGCTTGTTATGTTATTTGGTTGTCCACATAAATACATGAGTCATTCGGGCGAATGAAAGGTTGTTTTGCTACTGCATCCCGCTGAGCGCTGACACCTAATGCCCGCTATGGCCTGCCGTGACCTGTGTTGTACTTAGCGTCCTAGTTATCAACTTGTGACCTTTTTTATATATTTTTGGTAAAAAATATAACATGGTGTTTTTCTCCAGTGGGTTAAAGTCATCCAAATGACATCCCTCGCCCTTGGGCGAAGCGGGAGATAGTGTCAGACTCTTACTGACTAAAAAACCCACCCCGTTCCTATTTGCCTTTCATACCGGAGCCGAGCCTCGCTTTTGGAACTAGACCCTCGCCCCAGTGGGCTTCAACCCAGCTGGGCCCCCGCTGTCGCTGATAACTCCTTGAGGCGCGTGGGAACAGTGCGCGCCGTCGACGACTTGGGCTTGGTCCGGACAGTAACCGGACAGTCGGACAGCAAGCTACCCATTGGTCACCGTCCGCAAGCCCGCGTCTCCGGTGGAAAGAAATCGATAAAATTATTGGAATCGATCCAGTTATTGATTCCGAACAAACTGTATTCATTTTTGAAGTACCATGGAGCATTTTTATTAGGTTACATCTTTTTTTTTGACATTTGAGCATGGCAGTTGAGAGTTTGTCATGCTCACTCTAATGTCTCGCTGATGGTGGCACGTGTTATTGGGTCATTCGGTTCCCTTAAAAATGGTTGAGCTGAGTGGGGCTGATGGGGCGCATGCTCGTGAACGGGTGCCGTATGTTGAGACTGGTCATCTCTTAGCTGCCAGTGGCTTAATTCAGTTTCTATCTTTTAATTATTATTATTTTTTATTTTTATTTTATTATCAACATTGTGCTTTCACAATAGAAGCACCATGAAAATTTGTAACCAAGCATTATATGTAACACATAATATGATTTAAAAGAGTGTCCATGGAGTTTCTTGCACGTTCTTCTCCATAGAGACCTACTGTTTGGAACGTGCAATTTAGCTTCACTTTTCTTGGACTGACCTATCTATTCTACCCTACTCTACCCTACTCTGCCCTACCCTATCCTACTCTACCCTACTCTACTTTACACTACTCTACCCTATTCTACCCTACTATGTCCTACTCTACCCTACCAAACTTCACATAAACCATCTACTAAATAGTCCAAACAAAACCTAAACATTTTTTGGTTTGGATAGGTGAGCCCGTTCTTGATTTATAAAATTACAACGAAAAGTGGGATTAATTTTTATACATATACAATACATTACAGGTGATTCTTCGAAATGCGAGCCATTCACAACATACTTCATAAGCTGCAACAAATGTGTATGTAGTGCAGATGGCACAGAGTTCTGTACGAGAATGGCCTGCTTTAAGAAGCTTTTAGGAGGTACGTACAATAATTTCATTCATACGTGGAATCTAGAAAATAAACGTATTTTTTTTTGATATCCTTTAACTTTAGGGTGTGAATGAGATCATGTCAAAGAATCAATAATTGGCAAAATAATTCATATGTCATCTTCTTTGTTTTTCTTTTTCCATACATAATAATTTAATAAGGTCACGCGTATTTTAGCCCGCACGCGGTTCTCGTCCGCATGCGGACTGCCCGCATCCTATCATTTGATACATGTTTTTCCTAACATGCGTCTAGCATGCGCGCGGATCGCGGATTGGCTGCGGGCGCGCCGCCCGCGTGCACGTTATCCGGATGCGGGCGGTGATCCTCTGCATTCAGTGTTGTTTTTACTGTGAAGCGGGCTGCTCGCATGCTCATCGCATATTTCCAGTCGCACGCATCCATACACTGGCGACACGTACAACACTGCAGCAGCAAACGAAATCTTTGTCCTACGTGTGGCCCGTAGCGTGCTATCACCCGCATGCAGGCAAGATCCGCGTGCGGGATAAAATACGCGTGACAGGAAAAGGGCTCTTAATAATGTCAAACACCCTTACATGAAATATGACAGCGTAAATAGGTAATGCCATTATTTACGCTGCCATATTTTTCTTCATTTCATTAGTTACTTACTACTTCATTAGTTCTTTCTAACTTTACTTTACTTGCACAACTACGATGTTTGGCAACGTCTCAAACGTAAAGGTTTGTCTTGCGGGTCACAATTTTTGATCTAAATTAATTATGATTGATGATATCTTCGAAACCATGCATTTTGGATCAAAATTATTAGGACTTTTAGTACCTATTATTTTTCCTTATAGAATATAAACATTGAGTTATGGGATATAACATGTTGTATAATCCAACTCGATTCGGGAGCACGGTTCATACTACTGTTAGGGTTTCATCAGAAAGATTCAAACAGTAACGCATTTACCTATGGGATAAAGCAGAAGCTAGTGTGTGTTGATGTGGAATCAATCCAATAATTTGATGATAACTCATGTACTGATTTCAGGTTCATCGAAAAAGAATACACCAAAAGATCAAAAGAGACAATTATCAAAAGAATACAGTGATATATACCCCTAGCACGAATATTTGCTGGTTTCGTATCGTAAACGTATCGAGTTGTCGATACGATAACGGAATAAAACTCTGCTCGTTATGTAAATAATATAAAATTAATTTAAAAAAAATGTTTTTCTTTTTGTATTTTCGGGTTTGGTTCTCATTTCGGTTTTTTTTTTAAGTTGAAATAAAATATCGTTTATGACTTCAATAAACGTTTTTTGAAATCAAAATGAAGTGGAAACAAATACATGCGCTTTTACGAGTCATTTTCAAACTGAGAGCTATTCTCGGTCGACGAACGAACGACGATGAACATCTGTGCGATAGCCCGCGCCTTAACGGGCCACTGCAAACTAAACAGGCACCAATTTCACATGAATTCAATTTGCCGGTACTGTAATCAGGAGAGGGAGACGCCTAAGCACCTTTTGTGTGAATGCGGGCCCCTTATCCACAAACGCAGTGTCCATCTGGGCCGACATATTATTCGCCCGGAGGAGATTAAAACTCTAAAAGCTAGGAGTATTCTAAATTTCTTGGAAGCCTCCGGGCTAAAAGAGTTACTCTAACAAGGTGAGTTACAATAGATCTTTTAGGTCGCAGTGACTACATCCCCTACACTACGGGTGATGCATAGCCCCTTATCTTCAAAATAATAATAGTCTCGGTCACAAACCTAATAATACAAACTAAAAAGTCCTACCAACAAAAATATGTTAATGTTTGTTTGGATGTAATTATATTGCCATTTTACAAGACCCTCCCTCATTGTAATTGGGGTTTCTTCGTTAGCACGGGATTGTTTCTCATCATATCTTCGTGGACGTCAACAAGCGGTACGTGCTGATCAGAAATTTTCTGACTGGTGCGACCTGCAAACCAGCATTTCGCAAGGCGGTATACTCTCTCGTCTCTTATTTTCTCTATCCCAGCTATTCTCAAATGCTCTTTCCATCTGTACGCTGATAACCTACAGCTCTACACGCAAACTGACATTGACAACCAGTCATCAGTGACTGCATCTCACTACTAAATGCTGACCTTCTGGCTATTGCTGATTGATCGAGTAGATTTGGGATAACTGTCAATGTCAGTAAATGCCATGCTATCCTCATCGGTAGTCCTTACTTCTTACGGAGTTTGGACACTAACCGACTACTGCCACTTGTTTTCGGCAATACAGTCATTCCTCTCTCACCTCATGTTAAAGATCTAGGTTCAGCATAGTTTACGAGGTAATGTGCTTAACCTTATTAAACCTTTCCCAAAAAGACGCAAACAATTCACAGAAATTTCTAGAGTCTGTGTAAAAACCAGAAAAGAAAAAATGTATACTTCTTCTAGAAGAAATATCAAATTTGGTGTCCCACAGGGGAGCGTACTCGGTCCTTTATTATTTTTATTATACAAGATGTAAAGGACAGCCCTCCACAAACTTTAAGGGCTTGCTCAGTAGACGAAACTGAACCACATTCCACAAGATATTTTTTCAGGAAACGAAAAAAAAAATCAGCCTCACCATACAAAATGATAAACTTGATTGGACAATTTGAATGACGAGGCAGATTTTGTTTTCCGTTTCCTGAAAAAAAAATTTGTGGAAGGTTGTTAGTATAAGTTAGTAAATTTTGCATGCCATAAGGCAGAATGTACAAGGATTCCAAATCACTTAAAAAAAACAAGGATCAAGGATTCAAGGATCTTTATATATTGACGATAGGTTAAGCTGGAATAAGCAGATTGCTCAGGTTAGCCAGAGAGTCAGCCAGTTTGGTACTCTGATCTTTCCCAAGAACTTCTTAACAAATTGGTTCGACTTCTCAATAACTGCATTCGTTTCATATTTGGGTTTCGTAAAATTGATCACATTTCTTCCTTCCTTTCTCAGCTTAAATGGCTGCCTATCCGTCACAGGCGATCCCCCAGATCCCTCTGCATGCTCTTTACCATAATGAACGATCCTGGTGCTCCTGATTATTTAAAACAATATTTTAAAGTGTTGGGCAGTTCTCATAATCTTAACCTTCGTGCATCCATAAACGTGCTTCTTCATATTCTTTCTCACCGTACTGGTTTTATGTCCAATTCTTATGCTGTTTCCACCATAAAACTCTGGAATGTGCTTCCCCTAGACATCAAAAAAGCCGAAAAAAAAAATTTTTCTTCATACGTAAAATTCGGAGTTATGTCTTCTCAACATTAGTTTGGTTTTCGTCAGAATTGTTATTAAGTTCTCTTAATTATTTGATATTTTTTCATAATATTTATTAGTTTATTATTTTAGCATATATATGTATATAAGTAACTTATTTTTTCTGTTTAAAGTATTTGTTATTTGTTTATTGTGTAAACCTACCTCACTGTTGTCTTTTTTAACCCTAAGGTTGACTGGGAGAGAATGCCTTGTCGCATTAAGTCCGCCTATGTACCACTACTGTACATGAAGTTTAAATAAATAAATAAATTGTAATTAAATTTCAAAACAACAACAAAATATCGGCCGTCTATATACCCCATCTATCCCACCATCAATCCTTTCATACCTTTCTTGTCCCATTTTGTTCTCCTTTCTTTGGGAATATTCGAGTACACTGGAACACCACCTTCAATCTGTTAATATTAAATGTCTTGTTTGTCCAAACTTCAAAAGGTGATTTTCCGTCCTTCTTATTTTTTCCAGTCCTATTAAGCACATAGGAATATACAGCTTCTGCCCACAGCTTTTTGGGTAGATTTTTCGCAAGTAACTTTTTCTAGCCGCTTCAACCAAAGTTCGGTTCTTGCTTTCAGCTTTTCCATTTTGCTCTGGTGTGTATGGCACAGTCCTTTGATGTGTTATGCCACGACTTGAGAGCATTTCCTTTATTTCACTGTTTATGAACTTCCAAACCACTGGCACTTCTGAACATTCTAGCCTTATTACCAGTACTGTTTTCAGCCTTATTCAGAAAATCTTCAATACAGTTCTTGATTTCGTATTTGCTTCTGACAAAATAAACATATCTTAAGTTTGAAAAGTCATCTTTCGTCAAAACAAAATACTTGGGTTCTCCTAGCGACACTTTTTCCATCGGGCTACACGTATCAGTGTGTATCAACTCACATGTCTTCGTGCTAGTATCTACTCTTTGGAAAAGGCAATCGATGAATTCTTCCTTGTAAACAATATTCACACTAGGGAACCGTGTGTTTGATGTCAGTGTTATTTTTCGGCAACACTTTCATTAAGTGCTCAAAATTTTGGTGTGCTAATTTTTCATGCCACACATTGAAAACATTCAGTTCTGAAGTAGCAATGTTTTCCGTATTACAATTAAAACGTAAGTTCATGAAGTAACTATTTCCAATTCTATTTACAAATTCACGCCATTTTCGTCTGTCGTCCATTTTACAACATTTTGAAAGACTCGACACCTCGTTAGATTTTTATAGCAACTATAGCCACAAAGGTTACTTACTTTTTTGGCAGGCGTTACTTTGACGGTAATATTTTTTCTTAATTTTATTTGGGCGACATGACAGTAGACGGGATAAGATGCCTACTGACCTCTACTATTTATCATACATGGAGCTCAGTGAAGATGGCGGAACAAAATTAACACCTACAGACAAGACTGCTATGCATTTATCTAAGAAGAATGAAAATAAAATAGAGAGATGAGATAACACAATTTAAAAACAAAATATTTATATAATAATAAATTTAAAACCAACACCAAGTCATTGGCGTACATATGTTAGTGGTCAATGTGTTATTATGGTTACATTAAATACGTATTTTTTAATCATATAATAATTACACAATCAAACATCAAGTTTTATCAAACAGATAAACACGTACCTATATAATATACTGAAGTAATACCAAAACGCTTTTAGTTTGCTATCTCGGACTACCATGGAACATCATAAGTTTGAAGGTGAAATTGGCGCTATAACTCCAGGTCAATTGGAGTTTATCAAAAATGTGATCGAGCAGGAAGGGTTCAAAGACAGTAAAGTAACATTTGAGGCTGTTGGAGCAGCAGGTGACAATTATGCAGCAAGCGTAAAGAGGATTCTTATAGAAGGAGAAAGTGGAAACTTAACAATGATCGCCAAAATAGCACCAGTCCACGAAATACTTCGGAAGACTGTGAACACTCCTCTTATGTTCAGTAATGAGCATCTGATGTATACAGAGGTCCTACCGAAGTTGTTATTGCTTCAGAAGCAAGCCGAGATACCAGAAGAAGACCTATTGAAATTCCCGAAATGTTACGGAGCGAGTATTCAAGCACCTAATGAAGTTATCCTGATAGAAGACTTGAAAGTATCAGGTTTTGAAATGCTGGACAGACTAAAACCTCTTCCGGAAGAGTGCATGAAAAGTGCATTAAGAAATTTAGCTGTATTCCACTCACTATCTTACGTGTTGAAGAACAAGGAACCTGATACATATAATTATTACAAGGACAATTTGGGTGATATGTGGGGTTCGTTATCAGAAAAAAGTCCAATGGAGCTTACTCATTTTAAACAAATTGAGACAGCGGCAATTAACATGCTCGATGACGTAGAGCATCAGGATGTAATGAGACATAAAGTCAGTGATATTGCTATAAGAGCTGCTAAAATGACGAAATTTGAAAATAATAGCCGAAATGCAGTGATTCAACATGGCGATTGCTGGACCAACAATATTATGTTCAAGTTTGAGGCAAGTATTTTGTTTACTTTTTTTTATTTCTATAAAAAACTGTGTTTCATATCAGGTTCTTAGAAAGCTTTTTCTTGTGACTACTATAGATAATCCAATTTAATGTCATGCTTATTAAAGAAGCAACTTGTAGTTGAATAATGTCATAGTCAGTTCATAATTAAGTTTCTACGAGTGTAAATTTTTCATACCTTGTGATTACGAATTCGTACTTTTTTTATAAAAGTCAATTTGGAGCACTGCAGTATTTCGGCCAATAAAACTTAAAAATATTGACTACTTCAGTATTGTACTATATCTAATAAAATATGAATAGGAAATATATTGCATTATAATTTTAATACAAATTATGTGTCCAGGTAATTTCTCTCCAGTCCAGGTTGCCTGGAAGAAATCGTGGAATGCGATAAGACCGTCTACTGTTTGATCATTTTTGTTTGAAGGTTTTGATGATGTGTAGATTACTAATGGGTATTACTCGTAATTACCTACTTATTCTATGGTATTAATAAAGTGCATATGGTCGGGTGCAAAGTAATAAAAGTTAATTTTGCAATTTTCTGATAGTAATAATAAGTGAATAAATAATAAGCAATTATTTAGTCATTTTCTTTATTTCAAAAATACAATTGAAATAAGAACTATTATTTCTTCAACTTTGACACAAATTTTTAATAAGTTACTGCAACTATTACAAAATCGCAAAATTACAGATAACTTTTTTACTTTGCACCCGTCGATATAAACAAACATCTGACCTGCTTAGTTTGGGACTAGATAGCGTTGTGTGAAAGTTTTGTAATATTATTATAATTAAATGAATAAGTAATAAGTTACAATAATTCTATAACGATCTGATTCATTCAGACCACTGTATAAAGTTTAATCCTTACTATCAGCCGCGTGCCCACGTACATATGCACCGATTTGATAAGTTTATGTTGTACTTTCAAATAATACAAACCTCTAGTTATGGATTAAGCCACTATCACAAATTGATATTATGATAATACAAACATGGTAACAAAATATATATGGCAAGCTGTGTATAAATTAATCACTAAGTAGATTTAACATATATTATGTTCATACAAGGGTCGTCTATTCACTTGCATATTTTGATATGCAAGTGCACTGATAGACAAGGCATAGACAAGCTCTCACCATCAACGATTGCTTCACTGCTTACCACCAGGCGGGATCGCAGTCAGTGAACTAGTTTATAACAAATAAAAAAAAAATAAAAAAAAAAATAGGTTCAGATACTGTAGATGCAATCTCACTGGTAGACATATTCTTCAAAAGTAGTTTAGGTGTAGGTACTATATATACCGTATTCAATGTATACTTTGAACAAAATATTATTCCCCTCAAATTAGAGTAGCACATTGGCACTAATAAAAGCATTGTTATCGTTAACTCTTAATATAATAGCAGGTTAATTTTGTACTTCCAGGGCGAGAGCTTGAAGCAGTCAGTCTTAATCGATTATCAAGTCTGCAAGAACTCCAGTCCAGCCAACGACATCCTTTACTTGATCTTCAACTGCACCGATCACGCAACTAGAGTGAAAAGCTTCTACGACTGGTTAGATTACTACCACTCCGAACTTGACAAATCCTTGAACAACTACGGTATCAAAGCCAACTACGTTTATCCAAAAGATCAATTAGACGCTGACGTGAAAAGGTACGGCAGACTTGGATTTGCTTGCGCTGTCATCACTTCAGGTGTGCTTAATCTAAAACCGGAAGAAGCTCTTAAGTTACAAGCATCCTTTGCAAGCCCAAATCCTGAAGATGTCATAGCAGTATTAGCTGATATGCATGAAGATACTTTGACTCTTGTAAAGAAAAGGCTCACTGGATTAGTTGAAAGTTTTGTAACCTTTGGTTTGTTGTAAATATTTATAACTTGTCTGTAATTTTCAGCTTTAAAAAGAAACTTGTGGTTTAATTGTATTTTAAACGCTTTTTAAATTATTTCAGCTACTCACTTATTGTTACTCATAACTTAGGGTTAAGGGTTGTCAATAAATGTTTTTTAAATAAAAAATCTTTTTATGTTACTTCGAAACAATGACGCATAGCGGCCACGACTTGCGTTCAGGTCCTGGGTCCAAACTTGTGATTTCATTACCACAGTGGTTTTTTTTTTTTTTTTCGATGGGAAAAATCATCTTATGACAACCCCCGCTCTTGGTCGGAGCGGGAGATAGTGTCAGACTCTTACTGACTAAAAAACCCATCCCGTTCCTTCAAGCCTTCATACCGGGGCTCGAGCGCCCTTTCGGATAACCCTGGCCCCAGTAGGCTTCGACCCGGCTGGGCCCCTGCTGTTGCTGACAACTCCTTGAGGCGCGCGGGAACAGCGCGCGCCGTCGACGACTTGGGCTTGGTCCGGACGATTACCGGACGGCCGGACAGCGAGCTACCCATTGCTCTCTGTCAGCAAGCCCGATTACCACAGTGGTCATGAAATTATATATGCAGTCTTTTTCAAAATAAAATAAACTATAAAACTTTGGTTCTAAGTTCTGCCAGAAATACAAGGAAAAGATTATTTCTACTATTAAAAGTTTGGCTTTCATCCGTTGTCATAGATATAACAAACCCAATGCCGAGTAATTTTAAAACACGGTTTTTAGAGCGTTTTGTAAGTATTAATAAAAACAATCACACCGATCGTCTATTTTATAAACACACCCCTGTTCCTTCATTGCCTTCATTCCAGGGCCCTGGGGTTTCTCTTTCACACAACCCATGGTGCAGTAAGCTTCGACCTTGGTGGACCCCTACGGTATCCCAATACACTACATTTTAAATTAAATCTAGCGTCACGTCAGCCGTTCCATATCACTTCTTTAAGAATAAAATTTCTCGAAGAGCTAAAACTAATTTAAGAAGGAACGTATCTCAGTGGAATAAGATAAAAAATAGTGGAAAATCTTCCAAGTTATCGGCATCTCGCCTTCAGAGGTTTAAACTAAGAATAATTGGCCCGAGCCACGGGCTGCAGACTTCTAATTAGTTAGAACTTGTTGAAAAATTATATACAACTCGATGCTTTGGTGCCCGATGGAGAGAAGAACACGTTGATGGTATGATATAGAGATGATAAGTCACCCTCCGCAACATCCACAGCCCACCCTGAAAACCAGCGCTGTAGACTCGTCGCATTATGCATGGGGCTACAATTTTATACTGTGCTTATTGCTGTATTTCTTTCATTCATTCTTTCTTTCTTCCGGACTTTCTTTCTGTTTGCTTTACTGTCTTTCTTTTTCTATTTCACAATAAATTTGAGTTCCATATCATGAAAAGTATGTATTAGGCATTGCTTTCTACATATAGCAACCGATATCTCTGCGTTTGCGTTGATAAGCACTCGGTTTATCTACGCCTTGCACAATTTGTCGGGTAATGTCCTTGAAAATAAATAAAAAATAGTAATATTTGCAATCAGCGAGTGTTTACGACTTGAATCGTGTTGATACCGCACTTGATTACAACCAAAAAAAAAACATGCACCTCTATGTATCCCTACTATTTTAATAATATCACACTTCAATTTCATTCAAATGGCACACATGAACGATGAGGGACCCCTATGGTCCAGGAACGCAAAATAAATAAATCCTTACTTCCTTACTAATATTATAAAAGGGAAAGTATGTTTTTTTGTTTGTTTCTTACGTCTTCACGCCTAAATGACAAAACCGATTTTGATGAATTTTGGTACAGAGATACTGGGATCCTGGAGACGGACATTGGCTAATTTTTTTATAAAAACGGTGAGAAAAGGGGGAGAAAGAGGGAAGGTCTTTTATGAACGCGGGCGAAGCCGCGGGCAAAAGCTAGTAAATAAATAAAAGAAGGAACATTGGAGTAGGTTTTAGTCTGTAAAAGTCTGACTGCCCGCTCTGCCCTAGAGCAGGCGAAGTCATTGAATAATTTCTCACTTAAAAGGAATGGCATACCATCTTTTTCCTAACTCCAGGCTGCTCATGACATATCTACACCAATTAAATAAAAAGGTAGTTTGTTTTTTTTGTTTTTAGGGTTCCGTACCTCAAAAGGAAAAAAGGAACCATTATAGGATCTCTTTTTTGTCCGTCTGTCTGTCTGTCTGTCTGTTAAGACCCTTTATCTCGAGAACACGTTGAAGTATCGAGTTGAAATTAAAACCATAAACCGTCTGCGGTCCATTTAAGCTGTGAAAAAATCAAACGTCTTAGTTAACGAATAAAAAAGATACGGCTGTTTATATCGCAAGAAAACGCATATTTTGATACTCTCAAAGATCGAAATTCACTGACCCAGAATCCTGAAATTTGGCATAAAGCAAGGTCTTATAGCACAGGTATTGGAATAAATCTGAAAACAGTAAATTTGTTGTTACCTACGTTACAAAAAAAAACGCTATTCGGAAAAATGTTCGAGAATCCATTCGGGAATTGTAGTTTGCACGTAACCCTCAGTGCGCGAGTCCGATTCGCACTTGCCCTGTTTTTTTGTTTCTCTCTCTATCCGATTGCTAAAATTTTTCCACCGATACAAAGCTGCTTTGTTCCTGAGTGACATAGGCTATATTTTATGTACGCGGGTGAAGTCGCCGGCAAAACCTAGTACCCTTTCAGATACCGTCAATTTGAGACACAAAAGTAAGACAATAGATGCGCGAACGCCGGCGTTAGCTTGGGGTTTAATGAATTAATAGAAAACCCAATCACATCTCACTATCTCAAAGCTGGTATCATCGCGCTCTATACAATTCCCAATTAGCAGGAGCTATTATCGAAGTTCTCTGATGAGTCTTCTACGTGTTGTAATTGCCTTTCAGACGTTCTGACTTCACCAGTAGCGACAGCATATACATACCTGTGTTACGCAGAATTAGCTGCTGACGGTAGTTTGTCGTTTAGTTTGTAGTCGTAGTAGTTTTACGGAAAATACAGGAAAACAGGAGATCGCATCAGGAATGAAGATATCCGCAAGAGAACCAAGGTAACTGATATAGTCAAAGCGTTTATTTCAAATAGACCATTTGCAGGCACTTTTGAATAGTCAAATGTTGGTCAGTCCAAGAAAAGTGAAGCTAAATTGCACGTTCCAAAGCGTAGATCTCTATGGAGAAGAACGTGCAAGAAACTCCATGGACACTCTTTTAAATCATATTATGTGGTACATATAATGCTTGGTTACATATTACTTGTTGGTTCTATTATGTAAGCACAATGTAGATAATAAAATAAAAACGTAAAATAATTAAAAGATAGAAACTGAATTAAGCCACTGGCAGCTAAGAGATGACCAGTCTCATCTGACGGCACCCGTTCACGAGCATGACGCGTGCATCAGCCCCACTCAGCTCAACCATTTTGAAGGGAACTGAATGATCCAATAACAGCGAGACAGCAGCCCGAAATAGCCGATATAGCTCGAAGAATCGCAAAACTAAAGCGCCAGCGGGCAGCGCACATTGCTCGTAGAACAGATGGTCGATGGGGCCGAAAGGTTCTAGAGTGGCGATCGAGGACCGGAAAACGCAGCGTTGGAAGGCCTCCCACAAGGTGGACCGACGACCTGGGCCCTAAGTCTGCTATTACAATAGTGTCAGAATGGTCTATCATTGATGTCATAATTGTCGTTTTTGACAAGTTTGGTAATCTACTAATATAATGGCGTCATCATGACTTTCCAATGGTCAACCACTGACACTCCATTGAAAGAAGATCATTGATAAAAAGGTAATCTCGTACATATTGACAAATGAATATTTGACGTTTGCGGTAATCTGTTAAAACTTTGACAGTTTATTTGATCAGTGTTTGACCATTAGAACGTTATTGTGCAGTTATTGGTTTTAATATGCTCGAAATTATCATTCTACCACGATTCTATTACAAGACCATTGACCGATCAATGATCGATCATTATGAATTAGCAGATTACAAACTTTTAGCAAAATGACAATGGGATCGTGTTGGAATGACGAATTTATAAAATAGCAGACTTGGAGCCCTGGTCAGTGTCGCGGGAATACGGTAAATGCGAGACATACAGGATCGGTCGTTGTAGCGACGCTTGGCGGAGGTCTATGTCCAACAGTGGACGTCTTTCGGCTGAAATTATGATGATGACAAGAAATCCTGAAAACTAGAAGCATAAACATGTAATCCACTCTAATATGTTGACAGAAGAATAACAGAGTGTACAGAATACAAAGTATTCTGTAATACATAATAGTTTATTCCAATTAAAAATATATCTTAATTTAATTCAAATTTTTTTTATCCGACTGGTAACGGTCCCGACTTACGAGTTGTAGGTCGCTGGTTCAAACCCAGCCAAGCGCATTACTTTTTATAATTTATTTCATCACCACTACTCTCAAATCGGTGAAAGAAAACATCTTGAGGAAAAAGGCTTATCCTAGAACCAAAATTCCAAGACATGTGACATTCACCAACTTGCACTGGGCCCGCGTGGTGGATTACGGCCCATTCCCTCTCCTAGAAATGAACCCTGACCCCCTAGACCTGATGACTAGAAGAACTATTTCTTTAAAAAGAGACGTTATTCTGAGTGCTTTTACAAAAGTTTTTTTTTTTATAATGGATAGGCTCGCGTTTGACCACAATCTCACCTGATGGTAATCGATGATGTGGCCGATGATGGAGCACGCTTGCCTAGAAGCAATCTATTCACTCTTGACCTAAAGACCCCTAGGTTATAGCTATCAGGAAACACAGACTCCGGCAGGGAATTCCATTCCTTAGCTGTACGCATAATGAATGTACTCCCAAAACGCTTTGTACGTATAGGTGGGATGTCCACCATGTACCGGTGGCGCAACGCCGTACGTCTTGTGGTCCGATGATGGAACGGACTTGGCGGAATGAAATTGTGTAACTCTAGTGCACACTCCCCGAAGTGTAAACGATAGAAAACAGACAGGCTAGCAACTCAGCGTCGATGCTCAAGACTTTGGAGTTTTGATTTCACAAGAGCATCATTGCCTACATTACACATTCTCAACTCAACAATACTACTCGTATTTAGGCTATAAACTGCGAAAATAGAACGCGTATATTCGTTGAACGTATCTACTTTTTATTTCTTGTAATAAACGTGTAAATCTCTTCACAGATTTGAAAGAAAGTCATGGTAATACCACACAAAAGTTGTAATAGAAGTTACATCCAATACTACAATACTTAAAAGATCATGAGAGCGTGGGATTGCTTAGGTATAGAATAGAATAAAATAGAATAGAATAGAATAGAATAGAATAGAATAGAATAGAATAGAATAGAATAGAATAGAATAGAATAGAATAGAATAGAATAGAATAGAATAGAATAGAATAGAATAGAATAGAATAGAATAGAATAGAATAGAATAGAATAAACTTTATTGTACACCAAAAAGTAACATAGCTTGTACATATCTTATCGCATAGACATGGATAACCTTAGGATAGATTGAAACGACTAAAATTATACAGAGGGTAGTCTGCGGTGTACTGCTAACAATTTAAACAAACACTAGTTAAGTATATGGAATAATTATTTAGGGATTATATACAACACGGGTGGATGTTTTTGTTTGGTGTTTACTGTAATCCCTACTTGAGTACTGCTCTGTCTGGATCGGGGTTCTAGGGTCAATGAAAATCGGGTTATGTTGACCGAATATTCGCGTGATCCCAGAGAGAGAGAGAATCGTTCGCCCGGACCAATGCGCAGTAACAGGGGCCCAAGTCTGCTATTTTCATAAATTCGTCATTCCAACACGATCACATTGTCATTTTGCTAAAAGTTCGTAATCTGTTAATTCATAATGATCGATCATTGATCGGTCAATGGTATTGTAATAGAATTGTGGTAGAATGATAATTTCGAGCATATTCAACCAATAACTGCACAACAACGTTCTAATGGTCAAACACTGATCAAATAAACTGTCAAAGTTTTAGCAGATTACCGCAAACGTCAAATATTTATTTGTCAATATGTACGAGATTACCATTTTAAGCCACTTCTTTCAATGGAGTGTCAGTAGTTGACCATTGGAAAGTCATAATGACGCCATTATATTAGTAGATTACCAAACTTGTCAAAATCGACAATTATGACATCAATGATAGACCATTCTGACACTATTGTAATAGCAGACTTGAGGCCCTGGTCGTTCCCAAGCATACATCACGCGCGCACACAATTTGCTTACAACTGCCACCACGGATATTGAACGCTGGGCGTCAGAGTGGGGATCGCTTTGCGCATTCCATACATTGGCGAGCCAATCGTCGTCGTTGTTAGATACATGCTGCAAGCGCAATGAACGAACCACGAGCGTCGTCTATGACGCGATGCGCAGCGAGCCGATCACTGACGCTCCCCGCCCCCGCGTCTCACGTTACACCTCCTAAAGAGAGCCGATTTTTGACTTCTGCGCAACTTGAAGCCAGCGTTCAATATCCGTGGTGGTAGCTGTACCTTGCACTCTGCCTTACATACATACATGTGTCCCTACAATTACATACCTATATAAAACACAATACATAACAATAATAACAATATTCAATGCTGACAGATGGCCGGTACACAACATATTTTTAGTGTTTGCGAAACCTGAATATAATTAGTTCAGAATCAGTAACTGAACGGATTCCAATAGTTTTTACACCATGTTTTATTTTTTCCCAAAAATATATAAAAAGCGACACTAAGTACTGGGTCCCCACCAACTGTGTTCCCACGTTGTCGTCGTGGTGGGGCTTGCGTGTCTCAGTGACCTTGAGGGCTATGCCGGTAGAGCTACTCATGCCGGAAGGCCTCAAGCGAGAGACCAGACCAAGAGGAACATATGGCGGAGTCCAATCGGACCGCCCGGAGGGTGCGCTGTCCAGGAGCGCTGGCACAACAGCTGTTGACGCCTTCTGGATAGCGATGTCGGAGAGATAGGGTTCGCCTCCGGTACGTGTCTGTTCAGCATACATGACCAGGATGGCGAACGTGTAATGGGGACCCCACCCCATTCAAAAAAGGCAAAGCTGTGTTCAGCACCAATATGAGCGCGAGTAGTCAAATAAATACTACCCCAGGAGGGTACCAGTTAGCTGGAGAATCCCTCCCCGAGCAGAGCTCGGGCTGCCCCTCGTATTCTGGGGGGGGGCACCTACCGCCTCGGGTCTCCGGACCCTGTACCGTCCTACGTGGACGCAACGAGCCAGGGTGGCTCACGATTCGGCAGCGCGGAGTCCCTGGGACCAGTTCCCAGCACGTCCGCGGTGCCTGTGGAGGCCGGCCGTAGGTTCGGCCTCAGGGAGGTGAGTGAAGACGCGGCGTCGGATTCAGATGCCGCGTCTTCACTCAACTCAGACAGGAAGGAGGTGGAGGAGGTGCGGGAGCCCCTCCTTTCGATGGAGGTGGAAGAATCCGCATCCAACGGAAGGAGGGCGTTCATGCGCGCCATGCGCTCCGCGTCCGACGACGAGACGGGACCTGCCCGGAAAATCTCGTCGTCGGGGCGGGGTGCGGCCCGAAAGTCGGGCAGGGGGAGAGGGTGCGCTGAGGAAGCGTCTCGGCGACCCCAGGAGGTCGCGAACGACCAGACCAGCGCCGATGTCTTAGTGCCGAAGTTCCCTGGCGAGCTGCCAGAAGGCATGGAGGAGGCACTGGCCAAGTTTCGGCAGGTAGTGGCAGCCGCTATCACAAGCGTGGCCAACAAGAGGGAGAGAGTGGCCAAAAAACGCTCCGTCGAGCTGGCCAACGCCTCGATTGAGGGGGCACTGGGGCTCGTCTTCGAGCCCTACGAGCGTACCCTCAGCGGGAGGTTTGGCCGGCTCGAGGCGGCCGTGGCCGCTCTCGAGGGCTCTCGTCCCGAAGGGGGGAGCAGGCAGGAGCAGGGCCGATCCCGGCCCTCGCCCCAGGCGGAAGGCGAGGTTGTGTCTCTGCTGCGGCAAGAGCTGGCTGCCTTCAGGGAGCAGCAGCAGCAGCAGCAGCAGCAGTTCCAGGGGCACATCCAGCGCCAGTTCTCCGTCCTGGAGGGCATCGTCCTGCGCCCCCCTCTCGCGGCCTCCGGCCAGAAGAGGACGGCGTCTTATGCCACCGTCGCCGCGGCTACGACGACTGCGGCGCCCAGGGCTGGCCCCTCGGGGCAAGCCGGGCGCGTGGCCGCGGCGTCGGAGCCTGCGAGGCCGGTCCCGGCGGCCAAGCAGCAGCAGCGGCAGGGAAAGTCTGCCCCTCCCCCAAAGAGCAGGGTGGCGGCTGCCACCAAACCGGCGGGTCCTCCCGCCGCGGCGGCGACTAGGTCGCGCCTGCCGCCTTCTCCGCCCGAAGACCCCTCGGCTGGCGCCGAGTGGACGGTCGTCGGCGCCAAGAAGAAGGCGAGCAAGGCGGCAAGGGCGGCCAAAAAGCGCAGGCGGCGACAGGAGCGCAAGAAGCGGGCCATGGCTGCTCGACTTCGCGCCCCGACTTCCGCAGCTGTAGTGATCACACTACAGCCAGCTGCGGAAAAGAAGGGCGTGAACTACGATGTAGTCATGGCGAAGGCGAAACAGGCGGTGGTGGGCCACCTCGACGAGTTCGGAGCCTCCGGGGGCTTCCGAATGAGGCGTACCGCGACCGGGGCCCGAATGTTGGAGGTCCCTGGGGAAGACAGCGGAGAGCTCGCCGACGCCCTGGCCGAAAGGATCAGGGCGTCCCTGGACGTCGAGGAGGCCCGAGTGTCCAGACCCACCAAAAGCATGGACATGCGCATAATGGGTCTGGACGACTCTGTCAGGGTGGAAGAGGTGGTGGCCGCCATCGTCAGGGCGGGAGGGTGCACGACCGATCAGGTCCGGGCGGGCACCATCCGCGCTGACGGCACGGGCATGCGAGCCGTCACGGTGAGCTGCCCCGTGTCGGCGGCCAAGGCCATCACGGCCGAGGGCCGAAGGCTGTTGGTGGGCTGGGTTTCGGCCCAGGTAAAGCTGCTGGAGCCCAGACCTCTGCGGTGCTACCGCTGTCACGTGGGGCACCACGTGGGGGCCTATTGCGCCGCAGAGGACCGCAGTGACCGCTGCCACCAGTGCGGACAGCCCGGGCACAAGGCCGTTGAATGCCGTGCAAAGCCGCACTGCTACGCATGTGCGGCTGCAGGCAAGCCGGCCGACCACCGGGCTGGGGGCAGGTCCTGCGACCCCCCCCGCCAAGGCCAAGGGCAAAGTCAGGCCCATCCACCCTGACACCCTCACCGCAGCAGCCACCGTCTTGGCTGCCGCCGCTGTCGCCGCCGCTCCCGCCGCGGCGGTGCCCTCACAGGGGGCTCGGGAGGAGACTGTGATGGAATGTCAATAAGGACACCATTACGTCTCCTCCAGGCGAACATCAACCACTGCGCCCCCGCTCAGGATCTGTTGCTCCAGAGTATGGCGCAGTGGTCGATTAATGTCGCCGTCGTCTCCGAGCCGTACTACGTCCATCCCCGCTGGGTTCAGGACCTGGACGGCTCGGTGACGCTAATTTCGTCGGCCGCCGCCGGTACCCCGCCCCTCGAGGCTGTTGCGAGAGGACGGGGTTGCGTGGCAGCACGGGTCGGGGACATTGCAGTGGTAGGCGTCTACCTGTCCCCGACCAGAACTCCCGACGAACTCCATGTCTCCCTTATGGAGCTAAGTGTCGTCGTCGCTGGGTTTGGTACCCTCCCCGTGGTCGTTTGTGGGGACTTCAACGCCTGGAATACGGCTTGGGGTTCCCGGCGCACGAACATACGGGGTCGGTTGGTGGAGGACTGGGCCTTGGAGCTGGGCCTGGTCGTCCTGAACCGGGGTTCTGTCCCCACGTTGGTGCGGAGGCGGGGTGAATCAGTGGTGGACCTCTCGTTCGCCAGCCCCGCTCTGTCGCCGCGTGTCGTCGACTGGCGCGTTATGGAGGAGGTGGAGACGTACTCCGACCACCGGTATATCCGGTTGGACGTCTCCGCCGAAACCTCGGCCGCGCCGGTCCGACAGAGCCCTTGCGGTCCGCGGTGGGCGCTTAAGCAGATGGACCGGGAGCTCCTCCTGGAAGCCGCGACGGTACAGGCCTGGGTGCAAGCACCGGACAGGCCTGTCGACATCGACGTCGAGGCGGAGTGGTTCCGGGAGGCCATGTCGCAAATTTGCGATGCGGCAATGCCCCGAGTCCGTCCAGGGCATGCTAAGCGCCAGGTGTACTGGTGGTCGCCGGAGATCGCTGCACTGCGAAACACGTGCAATCACGCGCGACGCCGGTACGCCAGATACTGCAGGCGCCGCATCCGCGCGCCGGATGCGGAGGCCAGAGAGGCGGAGCTGTACGAAGGTTACAGAGAGGCAAAACACACCCTCCGAGCGGAGATTAAGCGGGCCAAACTCGAGGCCCGCGACGTGTGGCTGGGGTCTCTGAACGCGGACCCGTGGGGGCGCCCGTACAAATTGGTACGGGAGAAACTGCGCCCCTGGGCTCCCCCGCTGACTCAGAGTCTCCGGCCCCAACTCGTGGAGGGTGTGGTGAGCGCTCTGTTCCCTGCGCGAGGGGAACACTCCCCCCCGCCCATGGCTCCGCCTCCGCCAGCGGTGTCTGACGCGGACCGCAATAGCGACGACGACGATAATGCTCCAGAGGTGACCGAGGCAGAGATGAGAGTGGCGGTGCAAAGGCTGAGTGCCAAGAACGCCGCCCCAGGACCCGATGGCCTGCCTGGGAAAGCCTGGGTCCTGGCCATGGAGGCTCTCGGGCCTCGACTGAGAGGGCTCTTCAGCGCATGCTTGGAGAGGGGCCAGTTCCCACTTCGCTGGAAGACGGGGAAACTGGTCCTCATCGCGAAGCCAGGGCGCCCTGCGGACTCTCCGTCCGCGTACCGGCCCATTGTGCTGCTCGACGAGGTGGGCAAGCTCTTTGAAAGAGTGATTGCGAGCCGCCTCGTCGCGCGCCTTTCACGGGTGGGGCCGGACCTTTCGGACGGACAGTTCGGCTTTCGCAGGATGCGCTCGACGGTGGACGCCATCATGCGCGTGCGAGCCCTCACGACGGGGGATGCGGTGTCCCAGGGTAGGCGTGTCGTGGCAGTGTCCTTGGACATTGCCAACGCTTTTAATTCCCTGCCCTGGAGTACGATCCGGAGGGCACTCCGGTACCACCGGGTGCCCGAATACCTCTGTCGAGTAGTCGAGGCCTACCTGTCGGACAGGTATATTGTCTACCCCGGTCACCAGGGAGACTGGAAACGTCGGGAGATGTCGTGCGGTGTTCCGCAGGGGTCGGTACTAGGGCCACCCTTGTGGAACATCGGGTACGATTACGTGCTGCGGGGCGACCTCCCTGACGGGGTCAGCGTGGTCTGCTACGCAGACGACACGCTGGTTCTAGCGCAGGGAGAGTCATACCGGGCGGCGGCCGCATTAGCGACACGCGGGGTTGCGATAGTCGTTGGTAGGATCCAGGAGTTGGGACTCGAGGTGGCGCTGCGCAAATCCGAGGCCATGTGTTTTCACGGTCGCGGCCGTCGGAACGCGCCACCGTCGGGTTCCCAACTAACGGTAGGAGGAGTTCGCATCGGCGTCGGGACATCGATGAGGTACCTGGGACTCATCCTCGACAGTCGATGGAATTTCGTGGAGCATTTCCGACGTCTGGCTCCCAAACTCAACCGGACTGGGGCCGCTCTCAAGCGGCTCCTGCCCAACCTTGGGGGTCCAGACGCCTCCTGCCGGAGGCTCTACGCGGGGATCGTTCGGTCCATGGCCCTCTACGGGGCGCCGGTGTGGGCGCCGTCGCTGCAAAAGCGACCGGCGGCCATTCTGAACGCCTGCCAGAGGGTCATGGCAATTCGGATGGTGCGGGGATACCGCACGATTTCCTGCGAAGCGGCGAGCCTTCTGGCTGGCCTACCACCGTGGGATCTGGAGGCAACAGTCCTTGCACACATGCACGACATGCGCGTGGAGATGCAACGCCGGGGTGAAAGTCCTCTGCCGCAACAGGTCACGGCATGGCGGACAGAGCTCCGGCGGGATCTCATGGTGGAATGGCGTCAGCGACTATCGCAACCCCGTCATGGGCACGCCACAATTATGGCGATAAGTCCCCTCTTTGAGGCGTGGCTGGAAAGACCTCACGGCGTCCTAACCTTCCGCATGACACAGGTCCTCACCGGAAATGGCAAGTTCGGGAGGTTTCTGTTCCGAATTAAAGCGGAAGTGACGCCCGGGTGTCGCCACTGTGCGGAACGCCCGGAGGACACGGTGGAGCACACAATCGCGGTGTGCCCTGCTTGGGCGGAGCATCGCCGTGCCCTCGTGGGGGTGATCGGCGGCGGAGACCTCTCGCGCCGGGCCTTGGTCGAGGCCATGGTCCGGAGCGAGGAGGAGTGGCAGGCGGTCGCCGACTTCTGCGAAGCAGTAATGCTCGCTAAGGAGGAGGCCGACCGCATCAGGCAACGGCGCCCTCGCCGCCGCCGGGATTCCGATCCCGATTTCCAGCCACCGTAGGCGCGGGCTTGCGGACAGTGAGCAATGGGTAGCTCGCTGTCCGGCCGTCCGGTAACTGTCCGGACCAAGCCCAAGTCGTCGACGGCGCGCGCTGTTCCCGCGCGCCTCAAGGAGTTGTCAGCAACAGCAGGGGCCCAGCCGGGTCGAAGCCTACCGGGGCCAGGGTTATCCGAAAGGGCGCTCGAGCCCCGGTATGAAGGCTTGAAGGAACGGGATGGGTTTTTTAGTCAGTAAGAGTCTGACACTATCTCCCGCTCCGCCCAAGAGCGGGGGTTGTCATAAGATGATTTTTCCCATCGAAAAAAAAAAAAAAAAAAAAAAAAAAAAACACTAAGTACTGGGTTGTGCTTAGTCTCGCTTTGTGGTCTTTTTTTTTTACAGGTTTTTTTTTACCGTGAAGTCGGTTTTTTTTTTGTAAAATAGTTTTTTTTTCAGTCTTAAGTTTCCACACTGTCTGTATCAATGTGAGCCAAATAAAATATTTTTACTTCTTGTTTTTTTGCATAAAACTAGCCGTTGCCAGCGTCTTTGCTTGCGTGAAGGTACAAAATTTACACGAGGAAATGTAGACCTGATATTTCAGGACAGTCGCTGAATGTGCCAAATTCCAACTAAATCTGTTCAGCCTGTGAAGAAGTTACCAACATACTACAAACTTTCACCTTTAAAATATTTAGTGTGATATATGTAGATATATCTCACTAGCTGTTGCCCGCGGCTTCACCCGCGTACAGAAAATATAGTCTATGTCACTCATATAGTCTATGTCACTCAGGAATAAAGCAGCTTTCTGTCGGTAGCAATCGGACCAGTACTTTCAGAGATAACCTCCTACAAGCAAAAAAACAAAGTTTACCTCTTTATTATATAAGTGTAGATTCTTCATCAGATTCGCAATGGTTAACTGGTTATCCGCACTGGGCTCGCACATTTTTTTTTTTTTATTATTATTGATAGGCTCGCGTTTGACCACTTGCATGTTGGATTACAGCTTACTTCACCCAGAGAAAAGATCTGTACCTACCTATTCCAGCAGAGGATTTTCATTGACACTAGTACTCGTAACAATCCGTTTTAGATAGTATCCTGCCATTCACTGGTGTATCGTACGGGTCTGGAATTCTGTTACACAATTTCATTGTGTCATAATATGAGCCAATATGGCGTCAGAAAAAGTTTTATGACGCATAACGTTTTTATAGTCATGATAATACTTCGACTAGCCATATGCTTTGATGTTTATCTGTGTATTGCAAATTGAGGTTCAAAACAGAATTTATAAACTGGATTCACATAGTAATTTATTCAGGATTTTTTTTTTACAAGATTTTATTTAGTTTCATCTATGCCAACGTTTGCTTGTCAATCAAATCTTGCAAATTAGTTTAATTTGACCAACTTCTCGGTTACCGATTGAGCTAAAATTTTGTGTACATGTGTAAATCAGATGACAATGCAATATTATTATGAAATAGAACTGATCTGATGACGGAACCGGAAGGTCATAGGAACTCTGATAACCCTATCGTGTTTGATCTTTTTGAAGTGGTCTAGACGATTATTAACTATAGAAGTATAGCATCATCATCATCATCATATCAGCCGAAAGACGTGGACATTTTTTTTTCTTGGGCGTAGCGGGAGATAGTGTTAGACTCTTACTGACTAAAAATTCACCCCGTTCCTTCGTGCCTTCATACCGGGGCTGAGCTATCTCTTGAAACTAACCCTGGCCGCAGTAGGCTCCGACCCAGCTGGGCCCCCGCTAGACGGTCACCTCCTTCTGCGAAACAATTCCAGGTTGCCTGGAAGAGATCGCGGAATGCGATAAGGCCGCCCATTGTATGTATGTGTTTTAGTTTCCTTTTTGTATATGTAATGGTGTATACACAATAAAGCGTATAATAAATAAATAATGACACACAACCCTCCCCAGCCGCCAGGATCCTGATCCCGATTTCCGACCACCGTAGGCGCGGGCTTGCGGTCGGTGAGCAAATGGGTAGCTCGCCGTACGAGCGTCCAGTAACTGTCCGAACCGATCCCAAGTCGTCGACGACGAGTAGTGTTCCATGCGCGCCTCAAGGAGATGTCAACAAACAGTAGGATCGAAGCCTTCTGGGGCCATGGGTTCGCTTCTGAAAGGAAAACCCAGCCCTGGAATACAAAGCTAAGAAGGAACATAGGAGTGAGTTTGAGTCAGTAAAAGTCTGATACGCCCTCCCGCTTCGCCCAAGGGCGGGAGATGTCATTGGATGATTTCCCACTTAAAACAAAAGGTGGTTAAATGGTGAGTATACAGATTATAATCATATATGATGGTACGCACGAGAGTAAGACGCTAGTTATACGCTAGCATAGTCCGTATCGCGTTTAATTCTGTGCTTAATGCGTTTCGAGCATAAATATAATTATGGCGTACTAGATTGCTTACATAGCAGTGGTGGCCGAGTGGTAATGACTCCGACTTACAAGTTGTAGGTCGCGGGTTCAATCTCAGCCAGGCGCGTTACAACACTGCTCTCAAAACGGTGAAGGAAAGCGTCGTGAGGAAACCGGCATGTCCTAGAACCAAATATTCGAAGACATAATTATGACATTCACTAACCCGCACTGGACCCGCATGGTGGATTGCCATGGTGGACGGCCATTCCCTTTCCTATAGAGGAGGCCTGAGTCCCAGCTGTGGGAACATTAAAAAGCTAATTTTGCTATGTACAGGGCACACTCAATTATTCGTAAAAATAAATGATATTCCGGGAACTGGGGAAGCTTCCTGATCAGGTATTGTTTTATTAAATAAATTATTAAACAACCAACGACATCAAATAAACAAAACACAAAATGAAATCAATTATTCATACACACTCCTAAAAATCAGTGAAGTGCGAGTCGAGCTCGAGCATCGAGTGTTCTATACAAACTTACTGTGTGAATGTTTGGATATTTGTTACTTAATCACGCAAAAATGGCTGAACGGATTTGGATGAAATTTGGCATGAATATAGCCTTTGACATGGAAAAGAACATACCTTTTATCCCGATTCCTTAAGTACCTAATGCCACGCGGGCGAAGCCGCTCTGAAATTCAATCCCCGAATCTGAAAATATCAAAATCAAACGGAGATTAGAATTTACTAACAGAAAAATACTAACCTTGAACGACTTGAACGTTATCATACTGTTTTCTATCGTAAATGTTTCCATTGAAGTCGATGACCGATAAACTCATCAGAAATACATGAAAATTGCTATTATGAAGCAAGTAAGATAATAAAGTGAAACAGGAAAACAAATTATCATTATTTTTTGTGAAGGGTACAAAATCGAATCATTAATCTTTTCAATAGAAAGTGATCACAAAAAAACTTTACGTTTACCGTTAACTATACGCTTTTTTAAATATCTATTAGTTGAAAATCAAATTATAGGCAATTAATGACGATGCATGAATGTCTCACAAAAAATATTTTAGGAAATTACATCCAATTTCGGCGATTTTCACATATTCCGTCGGTTTTTAGGACGAATAAATAGTACATTGTTACACTAGGGGTGAAAGTAACTCATTTCGTCCCGAGAAGGAGTTGGCGGCCGAGCGCAGCGAGGTCGCTAATTCGAGGGGTTAAATGGGTTACTTTCACCCCGAGGTAAACACTGTGCTTTTCATTACGAATACGAGGAAACCAAAAATAAAATAAAAAGTTTGTAAAACCTGAGTCGTGGTACTTATGATTTTAGGTAGGTATCTTTCTTCTGATTTAGGCGGTAAAAGGTATTCCACTACTGCTTTAGCCTCTTCTCTTATAAAATTAGGCGTTAAATCACTATTTTAATCTGATAAACATAACGTGTTAATACAAATCTCTGTTGTTCGGAAATGTAAACAAAACTCGAAAAAACCAACGACTGATTGCCACTTTCCCGCCATTTTGTTTTTTTTTTCTGCGGCCGGCCAGTTATGCAGCCTCATTAATGAAAAATTAAAAATTAATTGTAATCTTTTAAAAATAAAGTATTTTAAAGAAATAGTTGAACAAATAAATAATTTAAAATATAACATTACCTATTTAATTAATACTTCTCTTTAAGTTATTTCAATTTTATATCGCGCTGTGATTGACTGGCTGTATGGAAAATTGGAACATGGTTCAATAGAAATGTGAAGATAGAACTAGTTTTTTTTTAAATAATTTGACAGCTGTCAGTTGTAAAGTAAAACTCCCTAGGGATGAAAAGTATCACTTTCAGCCCGCTCCTCAGGCAACTTCTGACCTACTTTCAGAGTATGAGTAATGAAAAAGTCATTTCCTGCATATAGCATCATCTTCATCAACATTTCAGCTGAAAGACGACTGCTGGATACAGGCCTCCCCCAAGCGTCGCTACAACGACCGGCCCTGTGCGTCTCGCATCCATCGAATTTCCGCGACTCAGACCAGTACCCCTAGCCAAGTTGCAAATCTGCAATTTGTAACGCTAGTAGAAAGCTTCAGGTGTACGGGAATGACGTCATCTCAACGCTCAGTCACGTGGTCAGAACAAAAGAATTGGCGGCAAGGTCAACTCGAAGCGTTCGAACTTGGTTAGGGGGGCAGGTCACCGGTCCACATTGTAAGAGGCCTTCCAACGCTGCGTCTTCCGGTACGCGGTCACCACTCCAGAACCTTTCGTCTCCATCAAGCATCCATTCTGCATGCAATGTGCCCTGTCCATTGCGATTCATTGAGCTATGTCGGTAACCTTGGTTCTCCTGCGGATATCTTCATTTCTGATGTGATCTCGCAAGGAAACTCCGAGCATAAACTTCTCCATTGCTCTTTGGGTGACTTTAAGTCTTCTTGTGAGGCCTTTTGTAAGCGATCAAATTTTGGAGCCATGTGTCATCACTGGCAACACACACTGATCATAGACTTTCGTCTTGAGATACTGTCACAAGATGCCTTGCTTCTTGTAAAATAATGATTCAAGATCAACAGGCTATGGCTTTGATTTCCTTGTGTATGTGTGCGTGCACCATAAACGGAGCATAAACAGTCTTATTTTTTAACCGACATCAAAAAGGAGGAGGTTCTATGTTCGGCTGAATGTATGTTTTTTTTTTTGCTTTTTTTTATGTATGTTCACCGGTATTTCGGTCAATTGTAGGCCGATTTTTAAAATTCTTTTTTTATTGAAAGGTTATGCTTCCAAGTTGAACCCATAGAAATATTGTTATGATCTGATCATGAACTTCGAAGATATGGAACAGAACTCCTCATAGAATCACAGCAGAACTGTGGTTACAAGTAAAGTTGCTTTGTTTATACGTGTAGTCGATGACTGAATGTCAGAAAAGGCAGATGTCTGAAGATGATGTCTTGAAGGAAGGACGTATCGAACTGATCTGATGATGAAGTCAGAAGGAAAAAAAATAAATTAATGTAATCTAACCGTGTTTGGGATTATTAGAATCGTTATGAGATGCACTGTGACTATAAGTTATTTAAGTTTGTCTGAGGGGTACTTTTTAGTGGTACCATAACTAAAAAGTGTAAAATAAAAAACTTTTTACAAAAAAAAATATAACCAACTTCGATGTTAAAAAACACTGAAAAGTTTTTGTTTTTTTGTTTCTATAGTAGCTTTTTCTCTCTTCGTTATTTAACACCAACTTCCGAAATTAAAGTTATTTTATAATTTTCAGTGTTTTTTAACATTGAAACATTGAAGTCGGTCATATTTTTTTTTGTAAAAAGTTTTTTTATAGATTGTACATTGCATTAACTTAGAAATTTGAGTTTCTTCACAGCTCTAAGGGCAGCCGACCTGAGTATTTAAATTAATATCAGTTTGATATCTCCACGAATCTTGACAGACAGACAGACAACCAAGTGATCTTACAAGGGTTTCGTTTTTACAGACTGAGGTACGGAACCCAAAAAATGAATCATTCACTATAAAAACTGTAAAATACTATTTTACATCCGCATTTGAATTTCAGTCGCTTGAGTGCATGCGTCTGAAATTCGTAAATCCGTGCAGATCCGGTTCAGCGGGCAAGCGGGTCAAGAATTACTTCCGGACACATGTTCCGGTGGCACTCACAAGCGACACCTACATCCGGTTGTTTTGGGAATGCATTTGCATTGAAGTTCCGGTATAGAATTCGTGTTAGTTTCTGATGAAACAGGTTGTGTACGAAGAAATGTTGATAGGTCTCCCACACGGGGCTCTGATGATTTGGGGTGGGTCGCGTTGCGGGAATCCGATGGATGCGAGACACAGGATCAGTCGTTATGGCGATATTTGGGGGAGGCCTATGTTCATCAGTGCACGATGATGAAGAGATTGTGTGCGCGTTAGTTTTTAGTTTTCTATTTCAAGATAAGGAAACAGAGCCCAAAGAATTGCCAAATTTAGGTGGCAATGGGCAGGGCACATTGTTTGAAGAACTCGATCAATGGAAATAAAAGAATGTGAAGAACTATTGTGAAGAACTATTGTATCACTATTGATTCTATATTTATTCTCTATTTATTATATATTTATTCTCTTTATTGTATATTTATTCTCTTGATTCTCTATTAATTCTCTATTAATTCTTTTTTTTTTCTCGTCGACAAGATTGTTTTCCAGACACCTAACCAGATCACGGAGAATCTCATTTGCGACTTGCATGCAACTCCATCTGTGGGTTTTTAACAACATTAAGACTGCCCAACGCGCGACCGGTATACATTTTTGGCCAATAGATGTCACTAAACAAAAACTAAAAAGTTCGGTTAAATTCTGTTTAACCGAACTTTTTAGTTTTAGTTTAGTTAGTTTAGTCTGTGGAGTTTCTTGCGCGTTCTTCTTCATAGAGATCTACGCATGGGAACGTGCAATGTCGCTTCAATTTTTTTGTACTGACTTTTTTTTTATGGTGGGAAAAAATCATCCAATGACATCCCCCGCTCTTGGGCGGAGCGGGAGATAGTGTCAGACTCTTACTGACTAAAAGACCCACCCCGTTTCTTCTAGTCTTCATACCGGGGCTCAAGCGCCCTTTCGAATAACCCTGGCCCCAGTCGGCTTCGACCCGGTTGGGTCCCTGCTGTTGCTGACAACTCCTTGAGGCGCGCGAGAACAGTGCGCGCCGTCGACGACTTGGGCTTGGTCCGGACAGTTACCGGACGCCCGGACAGCGAGCTACCCATTGCTCACTGTCCGCAAGCCCGCACCTACGGTGGCCGGAAATCGGGATCAGAATCCCGGCGGCGGCGGCGGCGGCGATAACGCCGTTGCCTGATGCGTTCGGCCTCATTCTTTCGAGCATTACTGCTTCGCAGAAGTCGGCCCGGCGCGAGAGGTCTCCGCCGCCGATCGCCCCCACGAGGGCACGGCAATGCTCCACCCAAGCGAGGCACACCTCGACTGTATGCTCCACCGTGTCCTCCTGGCATTCCGCACAGTGGCGACACCCGGGCGTCACTTCCGCACGAATCCGGTGCAGGAAACTCCCGAACGAACCATGTCCGGTGAGGACCTGCGTCATGCGGAAGGTAAGGACGCCGTGAGGTCTTTCCAGCCACGCCTCAAAGAGGGGACTTACCGCTATGATTGTGGCGTGCCCGTACTGACTGACATTTGACTATTCAAAAGTGCCTGAAAATGATCTATTTGAAATAAACGCTTTTGATTTTGATTTTGACTCAAAGTTTCTGAAGTGGCGACCGTGTACCGGATGACGTAGCGTCGGAAGACCTCCCATAAACTGGATCGAAGATCCGGTGACGGTTGCAGGAATCCGATGTTTGCGAAACGCATAAGTCCGGTCGGTCCAAGGGTTTGCTTCTGAAATGAAAACCCGGGGTCTTAGAAAACACAACAAAGAAGGAACATAGAGATGGGTTTTAGTTAGATAAAGTCCGACACGCTCTCTTGCTCCACCTTGAAGCGGGAGAAGTCATTGGACCATTTAAACGCCAAATATATGCGTCATACTTGACGCAAAGAAACTCTTTTTCTTTCTTCTTTCTTTACCATCTAAAAAAAAAACAGGACTGGTCGTTATGGCAACAACCAAGTGTTACCATAACGATCGGTTCTTTTTTTAACATAGACCTCCTTTGCAGACCGATGTCCAGCCTAAAAGGACATCAATTTTCACTTCAGAGCTCGACTACTTATACCGAACTATTACCGAAGGTAAGCTAAAATAAAGTTATCTATTTGTGCCCAAGTGAAAGTATTTAGTACGAGTATAAGGCATGAATGGAAGCCTAAATATAGGGCTTTGAATTTGTAATGCGCTTGTCTATTCTGTTGCAAGTTCAATGCCAATGAATGTAGGTCCGACGTCGTATCGGAAGACGCAGCGTTGGAAGGCCTCTCGCAAGGTGGACCGATGACAAGGTGAGGGTCTCGGGAATACAATCGATGTGAGACACATAAGACTGCTGGTCGTTGTGGTGACACTTGAGGGAGGCTCAGGCCTCCCTCAAGTGTTCAGTTATTTGAGTTGTAAGGAAATTAATTTGAATAATCGGTTTTTAAGGGGATTTAGGTATTTTTTTTAAGTGGAAAATCGTCCAATGACATCTCTCGCACTTGGGCACGGCGGGAAGGCATGTCAGACTTCTATCGACTAAAACTCACTCCTAGTTCCTTCGTTGCCCTTTATTCCAGGGCCGAGTTTTCCATTCAGGAGCAAACCCATGGCTCAACCGTGTCCCTCGGGCGCTCCACACAGTGTTGACACCCGGGCGATTCTTCCGCAAGAATCCGGTGCAAGAACCTCCCAAACTGACCATGTCTGGTGAGAACCTGCGAGATGCGTAAGGTGAGGACGCCGTGAGGTCTTTCCAGCCACTCCTTAAAGAGAGAACTTACCAGCATAATAACGGCGTGCCCAGCCAGTGCTGGGCGCAGTGGTTGCAACAGTCGCTGTCGCTATTTTACTATGAGATCCCACCGGAACTCTGTCCACCTTGCTGCGACTTGTCGCGGCAACGGAGTTTCGCCCCGGCGTTGCATCTCCACGCGCAAATCGTGTATGCGCGCAAGGACTATGCCTTCAGATCCCATGGTGGCAGGCCAGCAAGGAGGCTCACCACTTCGCAGGAAACCATGCGGTATCCCCGCACTATCCGTATGGCCATGATCCTCGTCAGGGTTTTAGATTGCCACACGATTGATGAAATATGGGTGTAATCTATACGGATCTTTACGGAGAACACCATGAAAGTATGGTTGGTGGGCCTTGGCCCTGAAATGCAAAGAGAAACTGAAGAAACACAGGTGGGTTTTAGTCAGTAAGGGAACTTATTCCTGGGATAAAATATGTCATGTGCGCTATTACAGGATATACTATATCCTTATAATGTTGCCACTGTTGGGACTCAGGCCTTCTCTCTAGGAGAGAACCCGTGTACCGAATCGTATTTCGTCAGCATTCAGTCTTTTGAGCGTGATGAAGTAACAAACATAATACTGGTATAATATTCCACAACTATCACACAACGCCGTCTAGTCCCAAGCTAAGCAGAGCTGGTGTTACGAGTACTAGACAACTGATTAACATACTTTATCTATATATTTCTAAATACACATATATATAGATAAATTACACTCAGACACAGAACAAATGATCATGGTCATCACACCATTTGTCCTGGGTGGAAATCAAACTCACAACCTCCGGCATAGCAGTCACGGCCACTAACCATTAGACCAAGGTTGGCCAAACATACACTTCCGCCTTTACAATATTACCTTGTGTAATTATTTATTCATGTTATATTTAACTGTTTATCTTCGGTATAAGCAGTAAGTACTTAATTATGTGATTTACTATCAATACCTTATCACATAGTGCGGTACGTGCAGTTCTGTTAACATCGGCATAATCCGAACATTCCGATAGTCATTATTATTGAAGTGAGATAATAAGTCCACACCCTGTGTTTAAAGGACACAAAGCTTCAAATAACTCAACGATAATAATGATCAGATAACTAGAAATTAAGATTAGAGATTTGAGTATGGTTGCACCGCGGTAACAGCTCCTATTTACGAGTTGTAAGTCACGCGTTTGAACCTAGCCAGGTGTATTACTTTGTGTAATATATTTCATCATTACTGCTCTCAAATTGGTGAAGGTACCACATCGTGAGGATAGGTACATCTTGAGAAAACCTTTAGCTAAAGTTATTTGAGATGTTAGGAAAATAATCAAATTACCTGTTTATAGGTTATAACACGATGGGTGAACGCGAGCTTGCGGAAGACAGTGGGTAGCTCGCCGTCAAGCAGGAGTTTCCCTTTCGGAAGTCAACGCATGGCCCTAGTAGGCTTCGACCCTGCTGGGTCCCTGAGGTTTTGCATCTCAATCGTGGCCATGGCGAAGGGCCGATTTTAGTCAGAAAAGTAAAAAAAATCCACTTTTGCAACGTAATTCCCAAGTAAGGTTAAAGTTTCGTGCAACCTCCGCCGAGGGCAACAACTAGCAAGATATATTCATAAATCTTCGAGTGCTAAAGTTGAACCGCTTACGACAACTTCAAAGACACCGCCCCGAGTTTACAAACTTCGTTCTAAAGCAATTTTCTGAATAAATTATAAGTTTAAAATGTCCGTTACAAACATTTACATAAGAATGAGTGAAACACTATTATACTATGTAAAATTGTTTTAAATTTCAAAGTGGATTTGTAGAAGTGGAAGATTGAGATGAAGTTGTTTTTTTTTTATCTTAAACTGATGATGTAGTATTAAATATTCAGCATACAGACTTATTTGACTCCTTCAATTTTTTTGGCACCGTCGTGTCTGTTCACCTTTTTTATTATGATAGACTCATGCTTGACCAATCTCTCACCTGAAGGTAACGGTGCTACGTTGCTATGGATGCATTTGATATCCATCAATCATATTCATTGGCCTACATAGCTTAGCACTGGTGGAAACGGATTGTATTTAACGTCTCTGAATCTTTGACTCAACGAGACTCATCAACAGACAGAATATTTTTAATTGTCTTCTGAAGGCTTACATTTTCTTGTGCACAATATAAAAATCGCGTGCGGCAAGTCTCCGCACCCCCCGAACTCCAGACAGTGCCCGCATGCATCATATCTAGCATAATATTTAAAACAAAATTTGACACGGGTCGGAAAGTTGCTCTACTAAGTATTTTTCAATAGTAATTTATGAAACTGTTGCATAATGAGGGGTATTAATACGGTTCGGTTTTAATAATATCCCACGAATGTTTTATTACCTAATTATTTGCAGTTTCATACAATACCTACTTTATTAACTATCATACATAGATATATTTTTTCAATAATTTATTTTCTGAATTTATACAATTAATATACAATACAGTTGATGCAAAAAAAAAAAATAACCTAAATTGATATAAACCCATTAGAGTTTTGCCGTAATCATCATAATCATCGACACAAAACTAAGCTTAACTAAAACTCAACAACAATATTACATTCTCGATAAAGACATATCCAAGGAAAGTATAAGTAAAAAAAAAAAATTTGTGAGAGAATTGTTGTATGGTTGCAGGTCAACAATTTTATTGTTTTATTATATGTTTAAGTTACCGGTAATTTGGTTTCTCATTACCTAATACAAAAACGAGTCTATATTTATTTATTGGTACTTATATTATATTATACTAGTCTGTCAAGAAACTATCGGGAAAAGGTCAATAATACACAAAATGTTAACTTTATCAAAATAAGCTCCTTTAGGAATTTTTTACACCAACGAATAATTACAAGCGTGTTTTTTACTTTTTGATCCATTTTAAAATCATTTTTTTTTTACAAAACTTTTACTTCTGTACACACACACTCGAAAAATGTTATCCAAAAAATATATACGTATACATAGATTACGATTAAATGTTGCTCTACTTTATTAGAGCAACATTTAATCGTAATCTATGTTAGAGTAAGTGCAATGTTAGAGCGAGAGGGAGATCGTAATTGCCTGTGGCGGCCTTGATCTCTAATCAAAGCCTCCAGCCAGGGCTGAGGAATTTCTTTTGCAGTTTTAATTTATAAACACATTTTTTTGACATCTTTTAAAATAATTATTTTTGTTAAATTATGGTGATTTCGATTTTAACCTTTTATTATTTGCTGTATTGAACTTTTGGAATTAAAATAATCTCATTATGAATTATATTATTACGATGCTTAGTTATTGTGAAAAAAAAACCATTGACTAAAAGAAAAAAGTAGAGAATTTTGATGAAATTGTGACTATAAATTAATAAAATGAAAGATAATTAGAACAAACTAATAAATACATTTTAAAGATGATAATGTTGAGCTAATTTATTATTGTACAGATTTGTAAATTCATTCTATTATTGCCATTAACGAAGCTCACAAACTTAACTCGAAATTATGTGCACGAAAAAGCTATGTTCAACGCTTGATGTAGCAAACACCTAAATTGGCTTAAAAAAAAAAAACTAGCTACTACTCATATTATGTTTAAATATGTGATATAATAATATTTCATTTGTAGTAAAACATGGCTTTAAGTTGCGGGTCCTAACAAACAATGTCATAGCAAATATAAAACAACCCTCAGCACTTTTTTTTATTATTATGGATAGGCTCGCGTTTGACCATTATCTCACCTGCGGCCTAAGTCTGCTATTTTTATAAATTCGTCATTCCAACACGATCCCATTGTCATTTAGCTAAAAATTTGTAATCTGCTAATTCATAATGATCAATCATTTATCGGTCAATGGTCTTGTAATAAAATTGTGGTAGAATGACAATGTTATGGACCGGGTGATTAATGCGGGCATTATAAATAATGTTCGAGCATTATGAATAATGTCTAGCTCTATTGGACCAAGTGATTAATAACTATCTTAACTTCAATATTTATCACATTGCGCGGTCATTATTATATTGCTACATGACAATTGGGCAATTTGATAATAAAGCTAAAGACGCGGTGCGAGGGCGGGGAGGGAAGCACGCATCAAAACTTTCCTGAGTAAATTTCAAAAGAACAACGTACAAATCAACAAAGTTTAAAATAACGATGGTCATTTGATCAAAAGTTCAGCTGACCAAAGTCTGGAATATCAATGTTTAAATTATTTATTACACTATTGACCAAATTGTTCAAAGGTCAAAATAGATTACCTACTGGATAAATTATTTATTTATCAAATGGATTAACTGAAAAAGGTATAATCTCGAATAGACGAAACAACTTGGACGTAGCGTTCGCCGGCCGCTGCCGCGGCATCGCTCGCTTGGCTCCTCGGCTCACGCGCGGTTGGTCACAGTTCTAACCTAACCTAACCTATTTTACCCACTTCAAAGTGCAATCAATATACATTCACATTTTTACGAGAGATTGTAGGTATTATTCGTTATTTCGAACTGGCAGAGTTTTAAGGTAGATAATAGACTCCTTGATATAATTAATTCAAATAAGAGTCTGATTATTTTAATGGTTTAATATTTAGTTTATTTTAAGTTAAATGACAAATCCAATAAAAAAATGGTAATTAAATATGTTTGTATTACTCTGCCCAAAAGGTGATGGGCCATATGTATAATGCCCGGTCAATTTGATTATTTGAATAATTATTATCAATTCGCACTCTCATATTGGGCATTTTTCATAATGACCGGGCATTATGTATAATGCCAAATTTATCATTTGGTCCGTAACAACAATATCGAGCTTATTGAAAGCACTAATTTCGCAATGGCGTCACTGATCAAAGGAACTATCAAAATTTTTGCAGATTACTGCATACGTCAGATATTAATTTGTCATTATGTACGAGATTACTTTTCTATGCCATTTCTTTCAATGGAGTGTCAGTGGTTGACCATCGGAAAGTCATAATGATGCCATTATATTACTAGATTACCAAAACTTGTCAAGATCAACAATTATGAAATCAATGATAGAACATTCTGACACTATTGTAATAGCAGACTTGAGGCCCTGATAGAAAGCGATGAAGTGGCCGACGATGGAGCACGCTTGCAAGACGCACGTAAGTAAATAAGACTATATGAGTAACATTACAAACTGCTCTTGTTCACTTTTCACTCACACTTTATTGGAAATCAACCGAATTATCTGACTAATAAAGCAAACTAATTCTAACATTTTGCGAAATTCTAAATAAATATTTATTCATGAGTAAAATCGGCTATGCAGAATAAATAAAATAAAAAAAAAGGAACAAAATAGTGCTGACAGGCAGTTAACATTTTTGACGTCCAATCTAGTAGAATATTGAAAAAAATCAAATAAAAAATTCATGAATATAAAATTTGAATGGAGATCGCTTTTTGTTTAGAGTATGTAAACGAGTAACATATTTTATGACGTCACTATAAAAGGAGAGTCAGTGTATATTGATGACTAGTAGTTTGCTCGTGACTTCGAGTGGTTTTTTTAATATTTATAAACACAAGTTTAGTCAAGCACTAGCTTGACTGTAATCCCACCTGATGGTAAGCAATGATGCAATCTAGTGCACTAGTTTATTTAGAGTATTTTCACTCTAGACTTGAAGGACACCTAAATTATTATCAGACGGAAAGTCCGCAGCCAGCAGGCAAATTGTTCCAGAGCTTCAATGTACCATTAAAGACACTTCCGCCTGACCACCACTAAGTTCATTTTTGCTTGCACTCGAAACGAAAACTTCAGAGGGCTTGGTTTGGCGCCGCGCCGCAGGATTGAAGCGATTTTTTTTTTATTAAATTAAGCGATTGATGATTGGTTCCCGCGGATCATTAAAGGGCAACAGAAGAACACGGGTAGGTTCTAGTCAGTAAAAATCTAAGACAGATCCTTCTCCCTTTTATTTTTTTTAATTTTTTTTTTACCGCTATCTACCTCCCTTCATTCAAAGAGAGAGATAAATACTCAAACAAACAAAAAATTGTTCAGTTGCTTTTTACCTTCGAAAAGGAGGAGGTTCTATGTTCGGCTGAATGTATTTTATTATTTTTTTCTCCATATGTTACCGATATCTCGTTCAATTATGGATCGATTTAGAAAATTATTTATTTGATTGAAAGCTTATGCTTCCAAGTTGGTACAATAGAAATATTGCTACGATCATGATCGACGTTTACGATCAAAACGTCGAAGATACGGAAGAGAACTCCTCATAGGATCACAGCAGAGTTGTCGTTACAAGTAAAATTGCTTTGTTTATACGTGTAGTCGATGACAGACTGAAAGAAAAAGGGGAGGGGATGTATCGAACTGATCTGATAATGAAGCCAGAAGGTAAATTAATGTAATCTAACCGTATTTGGGATTATTAGAATCGTTATGAAATGCACTCTGGCTATAAGGTATTAAGTTTGTCTGAGGGGTACTTTTTAGTGGTGTTACCATAACCTAAACAGTGTAAAATAAAAAACTTTTTACAAAAAAAAAATATAACCGACTTCAATGTTAAAAAAAACACTGAAAGTACAAAATAACTTTAATTTCAGAAGTCGGTGTTAAATAACGAAGAGACAAAACTATTATAGAAACACCGACTTCCGAAATTAAAGTTATTTCTTACTTTTCAGTGTTTTTAGGATTCCGTACCTCAAAAGGAAAAAACGGAATCTTTATAGGATCACTTTGTTGTCCGTCCGTCTGTGTGTCTGTCTGTCTGTCAAGACCATTTATCTGAGAACGGGTTAAAGTATCGAGTTGAAATTAAAACCATATACACAAATCTGCGGTTCCTTCAAGCTGTGAAAAAATCAAACTTCTAAGTTAACAAATAAAAAAGATACGGCCTTTTAAGTCGCAAAAAAAAACATATATTTTGATACTCTCAAAGATTGAAATTCATAGGGTACTTCCCATTGACCCAGAATCCTAAAATTTGGCACAAATCAAGGTCTTATAGCACGGTATAGGAAAAAATCTGAAAACAGTAAATTTGTTGTTACATAGGTCACAGAAAAAAATTGCAATTCGGAAAAATCTTCAAGACTTCATTCGGGAATTGTAGTGTCCACGGAACCCTCAGTGCGCGAATCCGACTCGCACTTGCCCAGTTTTTTTAACATTGCAGTCGATAATATTTTTTTTTTTGTAAAAAGTTTTTTATTCGAACGAAGTTTTCCGAACAGAATGGCAGGTATATAGTTCCCTCTACTCTCAAGTAAAAGCCAACTCAAAACTCACGTTAGCACGATGCTATGAGGATATCTATTATTAAATCAGTTTGTATGTAGTTTGCTGTTCCAATACAGTTACTAACTATAACATACAAGTTACCGGGAATATAACGGAAAATTTTAACTTTGTTCCCAGTAATTCGTTTACACAGAAATTGATTTTGAAAACAAACGTAACTTTTGTGCAGTTAACTTTGCATATGCGGGGCTTGATTGCATTAAAAATAAAAATAGAGCCAGTTGCCTTATTTTGTTATGAATGTGTTGTTAGAAATGTTAACGGCATGTTTGGTGTAGTGGTTAAGGGATTGGCTGCTGTGCTGTATGCCGCTGGTTCGATTCCCGCATGGAGCAAATATTTTTTATGGCCTACAGAGTGTTTTTGGGTCAGGGTGTCTTGTAAATATGAGCTGTTTATATGTTTGTGAAAGCACCCACGATACCGGAGTAATTCCTAGTGTAGGGGAAAAAAAAACAAAAAAAAAGATGTGTGGCACTCGGGGACTGCCGCGGTAAAGCAATTGCATAGCATTTTTATCAACTTATACAATTGTAATAATTTATTTATTTTATTTATGCAGTATTTTTTTTTCCTTTGTTTTTTTTTCTTTGATATTATTTGAAGTTACACTTTCACACATTGAATTGAATTTTGATTGATTGTTCACTCATTTGTTTTCTTATCGGTCACCACGCTCAAAAAACAAATGAGTGGGGGGTGTTAGGTTATTTTCGTTACGGAATTTCTGGATTCGGTCTCCACGCTCAAGGCCTGCGATAGAAGCTATGCAATAGCTTAAAAAAATCGCCTTAGTGAAGAAAATATGCTAGGGAATAAAAATTGGTCTTTTACATTTTGATATAATTTTTAGACATTTTAGGTCTACACTGTCAGGAATTTTTACCGTCAATGACAAGATTGAAATGTCTCATCCACAGAAAGCGAGGCCCCATCTGTACTTTTTATATTATAAAGACGAAGAGTTTGTTTTTTTAAACGCGCTTAAAAACAGGTGTTCCGTTACCGTAAAGTTTTTCTAATGCAAAAGATCAAAGTCATAATGTATCGATGTTCAATTTTTTCGCCAGATGGCAACACCGGAGGCAGTATAACTAACTGTCATTGCACACATGTACTCGTTTGATTGGAGCGAAGGTATAGAACGTGTGAGCAAAAGCAAGACGCGCGCGCATCGTTTTAAATCGGTCGAAATCCTATGGGAAATCGAATCTTTACCTATTTTCGCGTGTGAACAGCCCTCTAAACGTGAAACCCTGAAGCTAGCTTGTGGACAATCGAAGGTGGAAACTCAACGGTCGCCGGAGCAGTCCAAGGTACGTGAGTGCATTGTATTCGCTGTGGCCTATGTCGAGTTATTGAACATCGTAATTACACGTAAATCGTTATTTTCCCTGTGTAGTATTAAAGCCACCCCTATTTCGGCTTGGTGCGTATGCTACATCTTGTTGGTGCCGAAACCCGGGACTTTCCATCTTAACTCAAGTCCATCGCATTTTGCTTATGGTATTTCTGGTCAAAACCTTTGTGATTTAATTTAGAATACATAAATCTATCGTTATTATCATTCTCCCGCATTCTAAGTTATCGCATCATTTTGTAATCCTACAATTAGCGGACCGATCATACCTACGCGTCGCAATGGCGTCCATGAGTAATCATCATTGAACAGGGTTTTTAATTCGAATATTCATCTCACACTAATCGGGAGTTATTGCAAGATCTTTAACAATCACCAGTTTGATCGGCTCGCAATAATTCTATTATTTAAATCACCAATCATATTTACAAAGTTGCAAACATTCCAAATACGAAACTTTTTTTTTTTTAATTGTCGGGTAGACCCGTGATACAACGCCCGAGCGGGCGAACATTCTGGAATTACCCATCGATTTACTGTATAGTTTACCGCGCAAATTATTGTCAATCGGAATTATAAATCGTTCATACATTCGTTGTAAACATTTTATTCAAGTTACGCAGCGGGGTGTACGACTCTTTTCGCTTGGAATAAGATCGTAAATTCCGTGCATATTATATTCTTTCTATTCGGTCGTATCAAAGTTATAAGTCTTAACTTTCTTTGTGTTATCAATTTATCCTTGTTTACGTTTTGAACTTGGAACTCGTAACTATCCTAATATATAATAATATATTACAAGACTTCAACGAAAAAGGAAGAATGTCGCTTATAGGTAAACATTCTACTCGCAAAAGAGCCATGCTAAAGAAATCCAAGTCTAGATCTGTGGATGAAGAATTCACGGTTCAGGATTTGCCGTCCTTGCGTAGAAAGCGAACTATTGCGTATAAACGCTTAGCTAAGGCATTAGAGATAGGCGCTTCAGCTTCAAGTGATACTTCTCAGCGCAACTTGTTTTTATCGTATCATCAAGACTTAAAGCAAATTGCATCGAGTTTTGAAGATGCGCATTTCACGATTTTGGAACTCATCACCGATCCAAACAGTGAAGATGATCAAATACAGGAGGATTTTGATGACATGTACTATCAAGTGTTATCAATTCACCGTAGTTTAGTAAATAATGAATCGATTAAATCGCACAATGTCTCATCATCAAATCATATTCGGCTACCGAAAATCGTACTACCTACTTTCGCTGGAAATATTAAATTATGGCCAGAATATTTTGATACCTTTAACGCGTTAATACACAACTCCACTCTTCTTACCGATACGGAGAAGTTTCATTATTTGATATCTTCTCTTAGCGGCGATGCGTTATCCGTAGTCAAAGCGTTTCCTATGACACACGAATATTATCACGACGCATACCAAGCGCTCGTTGCTCGCTACAAGAGTAAACGCACCCTAGCTTTCATATGTTGGCGGGATATTTTAAACATTGACTTTCAAAGCAATAATGCGCGCGAATTTCAAAAATCCCTTGACCTTTTCGAAGAGAATTTGAGTATATTAAAAACGATCGATTTGCCAATCGCACACTGGGATTTTGTTTTAGTTTATCACGTTTTATCGAAACTTAACAAAGATTTACGCCGCGGCTTTGAGGAAAGCCATTCAAATGTCGAGTTACCGTCTTACGAACAACTTAAATGTTTTCTAAGGTCTAAATGCGAAGCGTTATTACGTGACACACACTTTTCCGAATCATCCAAGGCGACTAATCCTGCACCCAAGCACTCACTTAACAATCCTCAGCCACAGGCGAAGCGCAACACTCCACACGCACTGGTAGCTGCAACCGATGATCAAGCTCCCACTGGCAGTACCAGTGATACTAAAATCAGTTCCCACTCGAATAAATGTCACTATTGTAACGAATCACATACGATTACATCGTGTCAAGATTTTCTTAAAAAATCGATTGATGAGCGAATGACAATCGCTAAAAATAAAAATTGGTGTTTTAATTGTTTGAAGCCATCACATCAACTGAAAAATTGCAATTCAATTTTTTCGTGCCGCACATGCAAACGTAAACATCATACCTTACTTCATCGCGATAATTCTACTAATAACGTATCAAATCAAATCGAATCGTCGTTGATTTCAAGGTCTCAATTGAACGTTACCGTGTTGCTGGCTACTGCGATCGTGCACATTCAGGACGCTTCAGGCAATATGCAATCGTTTCGCGCTTTGTTCGACACTGGAAGTCAAAGCAGTTTTATAACGGCTTCCGCAGTAAAGCGTTTGAATCTTAAACCTACCACAACGACCGCGAACGTTAGCGGACTGGGAGAAGCTGCCGCGCCGATTATCGGTGACGTCACTTGTTCCGTGGGTACAAATAAGCAGATTTTATTCAAACTCGACATGCACGTCATAGCTAAAATATGTGGCGATCAACCCATTGCGCGATTAAACACATCGGGATGGTCACATATTAAGTCGCTACCGTTGGCGGACCCTGGCTTCGACATTCCAGGTCCGATCGATCTATTATTCGCTGCAGATGTCTTCGCCGACTCTGTACTCAATCAACATATTAAAGGAGGTGCCAATCAACCTACCGCGTTTAATTCAACATTCGGTTGGCTTCTCTTAGGCAAAACTTGTCTCTCGGCTAGTACTTTGTTGCATACGTTGCCCGACATCGACAACGAGTTAAACTCTTTAGTTCAACGCTTCTGGGAACTGGATTCTCTCCCGAATTCTTCGAAGTTGACTCCAGACGAATTGCTATGCGAGCAAAAGTTTATTACCGATCACTATCGCGACCAATCGGGACGATACGTAGTCCGCATTCCTTTCAGAAACGAATCAGAACCAACTTTCGAAGGCTCGCGCGATCTTGCTTTACGAAGGTTCTACGCTACCGAACGAAGGCTGACACGTGACACTTCTTTGCAAGGTCAATACGTAGACTTCATGAATGACTATATCGAAAGCAGCCACATACAAGACATTGCACCCACTGAATGCTGGCATCACGTTTCTTCAGGCGATAACCCAGCCGATATTTGCAGTCGCGGACTATTTCCCAGTGAAATCATTCACAATACGCTATGGTGGGCGGGGCCATGTTGGCTAGCTGAAGATCGTGAATCTTGGCCCATAGGTTCAGCTAAACTATCACATGAGGATGAGGTAATCGTAGACGCCGAAGTACGTAAATCAATCGTCTTGAACTCCACCGACATTAACAAAACCGAAACTTCCATTTTTGAAAGTCTCATTAACCGTTTCTCATCGTTATCAAAAATCACAAACGTATTAGGCTACATTTATCGTTTTATAAACAATTGTCGTAATCGGAATAAAGCTGTGAGTAACAGGTATCTCAATAATGTTGAACGACACAACTCATTGATGCAAATCGTTAAAAACGTGCAAAGTAGTGCTTTCTCTGAGGAACTCAGTAACTTAACATCAAACAAACCGCTAACGAAACCGTTCCGGAAACTGAACCCGTTTATCGATGATCTAGGCATCCTTAGGGTGGGCGGCAGGATCTCTCGATCGGGTTTAGGATACGAACAACAGCACCCAGCATTCCTGCCCTCGGAACACCCACTCACGTTTTTAATCATCGACTTTATTCATCGTAGCTATTTGCATCCTGGTATAAATACCACTCACTTTCTACTACTGCAACAATTTTGGATCGTTTCCGCAAAACGGACAATTCGCCGTCGCCTTGCTAAATGCATTCAGTGCTATCGAACTAATCCCCAACCATTACAACCTTTCATGAGCGATCTCCCGTCGTACCGCGTCAATCAAGTAAAACCCTTTTCAATCGTAGGCGTGGATTTTGGCGGACCTTTCCGTATCAAACTCGGCCCTCATCGCGGCGCTAAAATCGATAAGGCGTACCTATGCTTGTTCGTATGTCTCGCGACCAAAGCAGTTCACCTCGAGGTGGTTTCTACTCTTTCAACAGATGGATTCATCGCGGCTCTACGACGATTCGTGGCACGTCGCGGTCGTTGCAACGAGATACACTCGGATTGTGGTACGAATTTTGTGGGGGCACGGAATCAACTATCAGCCCTCATGCAACAAGCTTCTAACTCGGAGAGGATTGATTTCAAATTCAACCCTCCATCGGCTCCCCATTTCGGCGGCGTTTGGGAAATTCAAATACGCGCCTCAAAATCGTTCTTACTCCATGCTGTAGGTAACCAAGTACTGACGTTCGAAGAACTCACGACACTCTTCGTACAAATCGAAGCCATTTTGAATTCGCGCCCTCTCTGTCCAATCAGTTCCGATCCTAACGATCTATCAGCACTAACTCCCGGTCATTTCCTCACTTTAGAACCTCTAACAGCCGTCCCCGATCAAGATCTATCCAATGTTAATGTAAATCGCCTTAATCGGTGGCAGCTGATACAGGCATTTCAACAGAATTTCTGGTCTAGATGGAAACACGAATATCTCCACTCTTTAACGCAACGCGCCAAATGGACTAGAGATTCAAAACCACTGCGGACAGGTTCAATGGTGATTATTAAAGACGACAACCGCGCCCCACTACAATGGCCACTCGCCAGAGTCGTGGAACTTTTACCCGGGGCTGATGGGATAGCCCGAGTTGCAGTAATTAAAACCTCGAAAAATCATATCATTCAAAGACCGTTGGTTAAGTTATGCCCTCTTCCTCTCGAGGACTAACTTAAATCGTACCATCTTCTATTACTAGTATCTAATCTCTATCGTATCTAACGTATATCGTATCAAACTTTGTTGTATCAAATCTCTATCGTATCTAACTTAAATCGTATCAAATATTTGTTGTATCAAATCTTTATCCTATCTAACTTCCATCGTAACACATTTTTATCGCTGATTAAGCATATATGTATCGTACTCTGTAAATATCGATCCTTGTCCTACGAACCCTTTTCATCGTTAACCAGAAAATACCATAGGCATTTTGGTGGGCGGGATGTTCCGTTACCGTAAAGTTTTTCTAATGCAAAAGATCAAAGTCATAATGTATCGATGTTCAATTTTTTCGCCAGATGGCAACACCGGAGGCAGTATAACTAACTGTCATTGCACACATGTACTCGTTTGATTGGAGCGAAGGTATAGAACGTGTGAGCAAAAAGCAAGACGCGCGCGCATCGTTTTAAATCGGTCGAAATCCTATGGGAAATCGAATCTTTACCTATTTTCGCGTGTGAACAGCCCTCTAAACGTGAAACCCTGAAGCTAGCTTGTGGACAATCGAAGGTGGAAACTCAACGGTCGCCGGAGCAGTCCAAGGTACGTGAGTGCATTGTATTCGCTGTGGCCTATGTCGAGTTATTGAACATCGTAATTACACGTAAATCGTTATTTTCCCTGTGTAGTATTAAAGCCACCCCTATTTCGGCTTGGTGCGTATGCTACAACAGGTTTGAAATAGATAATTCTTGTAGGGTTGTGTTCTTATTATAGTTCATTTATGGAGAAACTCAAAGTCTCTCTTAAAGTTCATACAAAAAAAACTGGGCAAGTGCGAGTCGGACTCAAGCACTGAGGGTTCCGTCCAAACACAATTCCGAAATGAAACTCGAAGATTTTTCCGAATTGCAATTTTTTTTGTCGTAGGCAGCAAAAAATTTACTGTTTTCAGATTTATTCATATATCTGTGCTATAAGACCTTGCTTCGTGCCCAATTTCAGGATTCTGGGTCAACGGGAAGTACCCTATAAATTGCGGTCTTTGAGAGTATAAAACGAAGTTTATAACGGCCGTATCTTTTTTATTCATTAACATAGAAGTTTAATTTTTTCACAGCTTAAAGGGACCGCAGATCTAAGTATATATATATGGTTTAACTCGATACCTCCACGCATACTCGAGATAAAGGGTCTTGACAGACAGACAGACGGATGGACAACAATGTGATCCTATAAGGGTTCCGTTTATTCCTTTTGAGGTACAGAACCCTAAAAACAATATCAAATGAGAATCTTGCTGGTTATTATATGAGGTGTTTTTTTAAGGCAAAGGACTTCACAGATTTGAGCTTGTCCAGTAGACGCACTCTATGCAGAATAAATAAAATAAAAAAAGGAACAAAATAGTGCTGACAGGCAGTTAACATTTTTGACGTCCAATCTAGTAGAATATTGAAAAAAATCAAATAAAAAATGTATGAATATAAAATTTGAATGGAGATCGCTTTTTGTTTAGGAGTATGTAAACGAGTAACATATTTTATGACGTCACTATACAAGGATAGCGTTATTCGTCATGCCAGTGTATTTTGATGACTAGTAGTTAGCTCGTGACTTCGATTGATTTTTTTTATATTTTTAAATACTAGTCAAGCACAAGCTTGACTGCAATCCCACCTGATGGTAAGCAGTGATGCAATCTAGTGCACTAGTTTATTTAGAATATTTTCACTCTAGACTTGAAGGACACCTAAATTATTATCAGACGGAAAGTCCGCAGCCGGCAGGCAAATTGTTCCAGAGCTTCAATGTACCATCAAAGACACTTCCGCCTGACCACCACTAAGTTCATTTTTGCTTGCACTCGAAACGAAAACTTCAGAGGGCTTGGCGCCGCGCCGCAGGATTGAAGCGATTTTTTTTAAATTAAATTAAGCGATTGATGATTGGTTCCCGCGGGATTATTAAAGGGCAACAGAAGAACACGGGTAGGTTCTAGTCAGTAAAAATCTAAGACAGATCCTTCTCCCTTTTATTTTTTTTTTACCGCTATCTACCTCCTTTCATTCAAAGAGAGAGAATCTATTTTATAAATACTCAAACAAAGAAAAAATCGTTCAGTTTCTTTTTAACTTCGAAAAGGAGGAGGTTCTATGTTCGGCTGAATGTATTTTATTATTTTTTTCTCTTTTTATTATTTCGTTCAATTATGGTTCGATTTAGAAAATTATTTATTTGATTGAAAGCTTATGCTTCCAAGTTGGTACAATAGAAATATTGTTACGATCACGATCGACGTTTACGATCAAAACGTCGAAGATACGGAAGAGAACTCCTCATAGGATCACAGCAGAGTTGTCGTTACAAGTAAAATTGCTTTGTTTATACGTGTAGTCGATGACAGACTGAAAGAAAAAGGGGAGGGGATGTATCGAACTGATCTGATAATGAAGCCAGACGGTAAATTAATGTAATCTAACCGTATTTGGGATTATTAGAATCGTTATGAAATGCACACTGGCTATAAGGTATTAAGTTTGTCTGAGGGGTACTTTTTAGTGGTGGTACCATAACCTAAACAGTGTAAAATAAAAAACTTTTTACAAAAAAAAAATATAACCGACTTCAATGTTAAAAAAAACCCTGAAAGTACAAAATAACTTTAATTACAGGAGTCGGTGTTAAATAACGAAGAGACAAAACTATTATAGAAACACTGACTTCCGAAATTAAAGTTATTTCTTACTTTTCAGTGTTTTTAGGATTCCGTACCTCAAAAGGAAAAAACGGAATCTTTATAGGATCACTTTGTTGTCCGTCCGTCTGTGTGTCTGTCTGTCTGTCAAGACCATTTATCTGAGAACGGGTTAAAGTATCGAGTTAAAATTAAAACCATATACACAAATCTGCGGTTCCTTCAAGCTGTGAAAAAATCAAACTTCTAAGTTAACAAATAAAAAAGATACGGCCGTTTAAGTCGCAAAAAAAAACATATATTTTGATACTCTCAAAGATTGAAATTCATAGGGTACTTCCCATTGACCCAGAATCCTAAAAGGCACAAATCAAGGTCTTATAACACGGTATAGGAACAAATCTGAAAACAGTAAATTTGTTGTTACATAGGTCACAGAAAAAAATTGCAATTCGGAAAAATCTTCGAGACTTCATTCCCACCTGTCTGTGTGTGTGTTTTCCCGCCTGTGATACAGGTTTATCCTAGTACAGGCACATAACATAGCATTTACCTTTGTAATTACTCTTAAGATTTTATGTAATCATTTTACCAAATGTTTTTCTGAATAAACATATTATTATTATTTATTATTATTATTCGGGAATTGTAGTGTCCACGGAACCCTCAGTGCGCGAGTCCGACTCGCACTTGCCCAGTTTTTTTAACATTGCAGTCGATAATATTTTTTATTTGTAAAAAGTTTTTTATTCGAACTAAGTTTTACGAACAGAATGGCAGGTATATAGTTCCCTCTACTCTCAATAAAAGCCAACTCAAATTTCCTCACGTTAGCACGAACCTATGAGGATATCTATTATTAATCAGTTTGTATGTAGTTGGCTGTTCCAATATAGTTACTAACTATAACATACAAGTTTCCGGGAATATGACGGAAAATTTTAACTTTGTTCCGAGTAATTCGTTTACACAGAAATTGATTTTGAAAACAAACGTAACTTTTGTGCAGTTAACTTTGCATATGCGGGGCTTGATTGCATTAAAAATAAAAATAGAGCCAGTTGCCTTATTTTGTTATGAATGTGTTGTTAGAAATGTTAACGGCATGTTTGGTGTAGTGGTTAAGGGATTGGCGGTTGTGCTGTATGCCGCTGGTTCGATTCCCGCATGGAGCAAATATTTTTATGGCCTACAGAGAGTGTCTTTGGGTCAGGGTGTCTTGTAAATATGAGCTGTTTATATGTTTGTGAAAGTACCCACGATACTGGAGTAATTCTTAGTGTAGGGCAAAAAAAAAAATTGCCTGAGTGAAGAAAATATGCTAGGGAATAAAAATTGGCCTTTTACATTTTGATATAATTTTTAGACATTGTAGGTCTACACTATCAGGAATTTTTACCGTCAATGACAAGATTGAAATGTCTCATCCACAGAAAGCGAGGCCCCATCTGTACTTTTTGATATTATAAAGACGAAGAGTTTGTTTTTTTAAACGCGCTTAAAACAGGTTTGAAATAGATAATTCTTGTAGGGTTGTGTTCTTATTATAGTTCATTTATGGAGAAACTCAAAGTCTCTCTTAAAGTTCATATAAAAAAAAACTGGGCAATTGCGAGTCGGACTCGCGCACTGAGGGTTCCGTGCAAACACAATTCCCAAATGAAGTCTCGAAGATTTTTCCGAATTGCAATTATTTTTTGTCGTAGGTAGCAAAAAAAATACTGTTTTCAGATTTATTCCTATACCTGTGCTATAAGACCTTGCTTCGTGCCCAATTTCAGGATTCTGGGTCAACGGGAAGTACCCTATAAATTGCGATCTTTGAGAGTATAAAACGAAGTTTATAACGGCCGTATCTTTTTTATTCATTAACATAGAAGTTTAATTTTTTCACAGCTTAAAGGGACCGCAGATCTAAGTATAAATATGGTTTAACTCGATACCTCCACGCATACTCGAGATAAAGGGTCTTGACAGACAGACAGACGGATGGACAACAAAGTGATCCTATAAGGGTTCCGTTTATTCCTTTTGAGGTACAGAACCCTAAAAACAATATCAAATGAGAATCTTGCTGGTTATTATATGAGGTGTTTTTTTAAGGCAAAGGACTTCACAGATTTGAGCTTGTCCCAAATCAGGATAGAGCTAAACTAAAAGAGGTGATGAGTTGGTATAGCTGACGCCTTAGTTTTAATGGTCATAGTTTTACTATTTAATTCAATCAAAAACATTTAGCATTAGCATTATCAGCCTTTTAATGTTCCCACAGCTGGGACACAGACCTCCTCTCCGGGAGAGGGAACGGGTCGTAATCCACCACGCGGGCCCTGTACTGGTTGGTGGATGTCACGTGTCTTTTTTTTTTTTGCTGGGTAAAAGTCATCCAAATGACATCTCCCGGAGCGGGAGATAGTGTCAGACTCTTACTAACTAAAAAACCCACCCCGTTACTTCTTGCCTTTCATACCGGGGCAAAGTCTTCCTTTCAGAAGCAGACCCTTGGCTCCAGGTGGATGTCTCGTGTCTTCGAATTTTAGGTTCTAGGACATGCCGGTTTCCTCACGATGTTTCCCTTCACCGTTTTGAGAGTAGTGGCCAAAAAATAAATTATACAAAGTAATGCTCTTGGCTGGGTTTGAACTCGTAAGTCGGGGCCGTTTTACCACTCGACCACCACTGCTCTCAAAAAAACACATAAAAAACATATACCAAATTACAAATTACACTGGAAAATCTGAATTTCAATTCAAAATTAACACACATCTATTCGTTGAATTTCATCGGCGCGAATCTCTGGAGCATAAATATCGGTGACGTCATCTTCGGGCATCTTTTGAGCGCGCCCGTTCACACGGAAACTCACTACGTTGCATGTTCTACACGTCGAGACGAGGGGTCATATTGTGGAAAACCACTCGAAAAAATCAGTTTTGAAGTTGTTGGGGAAGGGTAACCATGAAAAGAAAAACAGAAAAGAGAGGAAAAAGAGAGAAAAGGAAGAATTTCTTCTTGAAGAAAAAGAGAAAGATTACAATTATCTATTCAGTCTCCTTGAATGCGATAAAACTGATGATTTAGTCAGTAAAAGCACAAAATATATAGGTACAGAAGTTAATCTACATGCAAAGCGCGCTCGAGCAACGCACACATAGACACCGCCCACGGACATGATATCTCGGAGCGCCTCGGCCCGCTCGTCAAACAGTTCCGGTTCAAACGCTCATAAGTGTGCGTCCATCCAGCGTAGGTATAAAAAGTGAAGTACATACATGAGATTGTCTTCTGTACCTATCTATTTTGTGATAAAAGTCTGACTTCCCCCCCACCCTGCACCCTAGGACGGGAAAAGTCATTCGATGATTGCGTACCTCGAAAAAAAATCTTTGAAGCATAAATATCGGTGACGTCATCTTCGGGCATCTTTTGAGCGCACCCGTTCACACGGAAACTCACTACGTTGAATATCCTACACGTCGCTGTCGAGGAGACGTATTGTGGTAAACCACTCGAAAATCCTGTTCTGAAGATGGATTTCTAAGAAATGGAGTGGTAACTGGCACATCCAGGGAATTTCTGAAAAGGAAACCATAAAAAGAAAAAAAACTGGACAAGTGCGAGTCGGACTCGCACACTGAGGATTCCGTGCAAACCACAATTCCCGAATGGATTCTCGAAGATTTTTGTGAATTGCAAAAAAAGAAATAGGCTCGCGTTTGACCACAATCTCACCTGATGGTAAGCGATGAGGCCGACGATGGAACACGCTTGCCTAGAAGCAATCTATTCACTCTTGACTTAAAGACCCCTAGGTTATAGCTATCAGGAAACACAGACTCCGGCAGGGAATTCCACTCCTTAGCTGTACGAATGTGTTCTCAAAACGCTTTGTACGTATAGGTGGGATGTCCACCATATACCGGTGAAGATTCTGGGTCAACGGGAAGTACCGTATGAATTTTGATCTTTGAGAGTATCGAAATACACGTTTTTAGCGACATAAACGACCATATTTTTTTGACACTCCTCCCTCCCTTTCCACCCTAGGGAAAAGTCTTTCGATTTGATTGATTACTCACCTCAAAAAAAAAAAAACAGGAAGTTACTTCCAAAAAATAGTGGCGGTTTTGGTATGACTTTCCAGAGTGGATGGCTAAAGAAAGGGAAAGTATAGAGGCAGCATTTTTTTGACAACAAAAAAACCCGTCTTTTTAATAATGTTTGTCTAAAAGTTCTCGCCTGTCCTATTAGATGTCTCTAGAAACACTCACGAAATAAATTAGTTTATCGTACGAAGGTTACGAATTCCCAAAAGACTTGTGACTCATTTCAAATGAACTGTTGTATAGCTGGACTCATACAAGTTTCCAAATATTTGTGACGCATCTGTGGAGGTCAGTGGATGACTCAGGAGTAGGAAATTGTGGAAGTTCCACTTATATGACAAATATTACGTTGTATTTACAAAATTTAACCGACATCGAAAAGGAGGTTTTATGTTCGGCTGCATGTATTTTTTTATGTATGTTCATCGATTTCTCGGTGTAGGTATAGACCGATTTTGTATATATATTTTTAAGTCTTTGCTCTCGAATTGGGCCCATAGAAATATTGTTATGACTTTAATATCGGAACTTGGTATAAAATAACGAATGCACTATCTCCCGCACCGCCCAAAAGCGGGGGATGACATTAGATGATTTTGATGATGAAAAAAATCGCAGGCGGTCGCCTCCTTTTGCGAAGCAGTAATACTAGCGAAGAAGAAGGCGGCACGCGTGAGGGAACGAAGGTCCTTACGCCCCAGGCGCCGAAATTCCGACCCCGACTACCAGCCACGGTAGACGCAGGCTTGCGGATGTTGAGTACCTAATGGGTAGCCAGTGAAAGCCTGCACAACTGTAAATATGTAGTTAAGTAACAAATAGTACATTTTGATACAATTCAAGGTTCTGGAGTGCCGACCCCATACCGGAAGACGCAGCGCCGGAAGGCCTCCTACAAGATGGACCGATGACCTGGTGAAGGTTGCGGGAATCCGATGGATGCGGGACGCACAGGATCGATCATTGTGGCGATACTTGGGGGAGGTTTATTGTCCAACAGTGGACGTCTATCGGCTGAAATGATGATGATACAAGTGCAGAAAGTTTGTCATTGCGACCGAGGCGAAATTCGCACGAGCCATAGGCGAGTGTGTTATGGAGCCGAGGGCTGCAGGAGAGAGCGCGTGCCCCTTTTTGCGCTAGTGCGGAAAATAGCCTATTGCGTGCCTATAAGCGGTGGTATAAGAGCGGGTTTTCGAGTGAGTGTACCGAAAAAAAATTTGTTTTCGATTCGGAAATCATCGGGACTCGAATTGGAAATCGAACTATTTTTATAGGTAAGTTTTTACGGAACCTTCAGTACTCGAGTCCGACTCGAACTTGCTTTTAGTATTTAGATGTTAGTCACTTCATTGCTCTGCTCTTACTGCCCTAAGAATTCGGGTTAAAAATAAAACCAAATTTTGTCAAAGCGAGTTCAAAAATCATTTTTTTGTTGAAACCTTATAGCTAATGCGCGGAGAATCTTAATAGCGTCATTCAGAAAAACGTACAACGCCATCTATCGAGCGCTGTAGAAGCTCGCGATCAAACATTAGGTTTTGTATAAATACATAGTGTAGTGTAGTCAACACAGTGTATTATTGTAAGAAATTTTTGCAGTAAAGTTTACTGAGTGTACATTGGAAATGAAGGTTGTGTTAGTAAAGTTAAAATAAACTAACTGAAAATATGTTTGGCTATCTGCCTTTTAAACCATGTATTGCCAAGTCGTATACGATCTTCAAAGAATCGCGTAACTTCGGAATACGGTCCCAGAACGCGTTATCATTTTTACAACTTTTATGGATGTGCGCTGAGACGATCAAATCTCTGAAGAATGCCATGCGAAGGTAACCTAAGGCTTGAATGGGTAGAGGTTTTTCTACAATCTTACTTTTAGTACCTACCTATATATACGAAACCTGAATGAAATTTGTTAAGAATCAGTAGTTATCTGAGTCGATTTCAATTTATTTATTTATTTATATCTACTTCATGCACATAAAAGTACAGAGGCGGACTTAATGCTTTAGACATTTTCTTCCAGTCAACCTTTGGGTGGTGCAGAGAAAAACAGTGATAAATGATAATGATAAATGATCTTTATTTTGCAAGTAGGTTTTATAAAAACACTTTTACACGTCAATTTTTTTTTCGTCAATTAAAGCTAGATGAGGCCGGTGTTTCCTAGCTGACTACCCTGAGAAGAAACGCCGAAACAAACTTAGGGGTCAAAGTCTCTATTAAAGTCCATACAGCAAAACATGTAATGGTCAAATCATATGAGAACCATGCAGATTGAGCCTGAGATGGTCTTTTGAAGAAAGAACCACACAGTTCTAAGTGGACCAGTCCAGTCAGTGCAAGTGATAGGACAATCATGTCTACACCATGTTATATTAAACTTTCTAAAAATATAAAACAAGTCAAATTGGACACCACCGATACTAAGTACAACACAGGTCAGGGCAGGTCATAGTGGGCATTAGACACCAGTGCCTAACTGGGTACAGGAGCAAAATAACCCCTCAGTCACTTGAATGGCTCTGTGACCATGTAATTGTTGTGAACAATCAGCCCTCCTAGCCAAGTTACAACCGTTTCGCTTGCGTCGATCGCTTTGAGTTGGCCGCGTCGCCAATTCTTTTGTTCTGACCACGCGACTGAGCGTTGAGATGACGTCATTCCCGTACATTTGAAGCTTTCTACAAGCGTTAACTATTGCAGATTAGAAACTTGGCTAGGGGCACAGGTAACATAATGTTGACAACAACATGTTTCAGGTTTTGCATATACTAAAATTGATGTTGTATAGAGAATCTACCTTTTTTTAGCGGCTATGCCCATGTAAATATTGAATATAATAATAATAACATTCCACAACTATCACATAACGCCGTCTAGTCCCAAGCTAAGCAGAGCTTGTCTTATGAGTACTAGACAACTGTTAAACATACTTAATATACATTTCTATACATATGTACATACTTTTTTTATGGTGGGAAAATCAATATATCAATATATATCAATGACAACTCCCGCTTTTGGGTGGAGCGGGAGATAGTGTCAGACTCTTACTGACTAAAAACCCACCCCGTTCCTTCAAGCCTTCATCTCAAGCTCAAGCTGTCTTTCGAAACTAACCCTGGCCCCGGTAGGCTTCGACCCAGCTGGGCCCCAACTGTTGCTGACAACTCCTTGAGGCGCACGGGAACAGTGCGCGCCGTCTACGACTTGGGCTCGGTCCGGACAGTTAAGCCCGCGCCTACGGTGGCCAGAAATCGGGATCGGAATCCCGGCGGCGGCGGCGAGAACGCCGTTGCCTGATGCGGTCGGCCTCCTCCTTTGCGAGCATTACTGCTTCGCAGAAGTCGGCGACCGCCTGCCACTCCTCCACGCTCCGGACCATGGCCTCAACCGAGGCCCGGCGCGAGAGGTCTCCGCCGCCGATCGCTCCCACGAGGGCAGGGCGATGCTCCGCCCAAGCAGGGCACACCTCGACTGTGTGCTCCACCGTGTCCTCCGGGCATTCCGCACAATGGCGACACCCGGGCGTCACTTCCGCACGAATCCGGTGCAGGAACCTCCCGAACGTGCCATGTCCGGTGAGGACCTGCGTCATACGGAAAGTAAGGACGCCGTGAGGTCTTTCCAGCCATGCTTCAAAGAGGGGACTTACTGCTATAATTGTGGCGTGCCCAACGCCAATCATACTTGAGATTCATTATCATAGCTTGACGCACAGACAGACAGACAGGCTTGCACTTATTAGGCAGGCGTTCACTTGGATTGTCTAGCATAATTCAGCACTTCTTCGTAGCGTATCGATGGCAAAATTAGTTAAATTCCTTGTCTGGCCCAGAATCCGGCCACGCCCATGCAGCACTTTACACGGTTCTTTCAGTCCTCATAATTTTATCTTAAGTGTTGCTGTATTATATCCTTTTTTTACGCAGGATATCATCAAATTACTTCTCCCTATCTGGGTGGAGCGAAAAGAAGTGTTAGACTTTTACTGACTTCGTGTAGGCCCTAACCGCTTTATTTAATCTTTTACACAATATTAATACAATCATACAAAAGCCACAAGTTAAAGAAATAATTATACGTTGGTCTTAACTGACCCTGTTAACTTAACTGACATCTCCTTGAGGCGTCGTCCTTACCGGACGGCCGGACAGCGAGCTACCCATTGCTCACCGTGCTCAAACCCGTGCCTACCGTGGCTGACAATCTGGGTCGGGGTCGTGATAGCTGGGGCGTAAGGATGAGAGAACGGATCTCAGGCGTGCGGCCGTCTCCTTCACTAGCATTACTGCTTCGCGGAAGTCGGTGACCGCCTGCCATTTCTCCTTTGTCCGAGAGATCGCCTCAGTGTGGCTGATGTTGTACAGATTTTCCAATCACCAATATTTTAACTATAAACACCAAATTAAGTAAACAACCTCCAAACAAGCCCAAAGCTATTATACCGTAATATGAAATTCAAGCAGTTAGCGTCACCGTAAAAGTTCGGACGACGAGCGACACCATGAATTTGTTACAAACGCACCGGGCATGCTATAGTGTTAAACATTCACGTGGACACGCACTGGGCGGGAAAAACGCTGCGGCTCTTACTCACCAGAGTTACACGGTTTTGTACCTCTTTGATACCAATTGAAGAGGTGTATGAGCATCTAGACAAGTAACATTATATTCACGATAAAAATGGTGAAAAGTCACGCGAAAAGTAAAGGCGAAATTTTATGATTATGTGTGTGCGAATACACCGTAAAATTTTGATCGTTTTAATCCCGTGGGGGGTCGATCCGGTACATGAAACACTATCGATTTGTAAAGTCGGCGTTGCGTACAAACTACCTACAGGTCATTGGACTCGCTCAGCTGACATTTTCTTAAAATAAAAAACACATAATTTTACCCGCTGCCTTTACTCAACCTAGTGCGTAACTTCCAAGCCCGAGGCGTCCAGTGCTCAAGTCCATAATTCAGGCACACAAGCACATGACTTCTGGATTACTCTCCACCACTCTGGAACTACGGAGTCTGGACTCGACGCGATGTAAATGTTTGAGCAACAGGTCTCAGTTTGTGAAATGTTGCTTGCTTCTGTTGGTAGAACAACAAGGGGTCGTGTACGAGAATTTAGTTTATATTTAATGTGCGAGGTAGTTTGGGTGGTAGAAAGGAAGACTATTTCCTCTTAGTAGTGACACGAGGATTATTGTAGTGGATATTTTCGTGTGTAGATGCGATTAGGTAGTATACTCAGTGTCATGATAATCCAGTGATTAAACCTCCGCTTCTCATGCATTGTGGGGTCGAAACCAAGTACCAAGGTGAATTTTTCAGTTTATCTAAGACATTGATGTAAACCCATTGATGCTGGTTGTCATTTGTAGATCTTCGACAGTTGAAGGTAGAGGTAGCGCACGTTAACTTGGCGCGTAGCTGGGGGCGTGCTTGATGTTGCCAGCCTAACTAATCTATTTTCCCCTCATATAATTAAAAACAATCTTTCGTTTCTCTCTCTTTCTCACATTGTAAATGGTTTATTTTATATACAAAATTAGCTTTAGTATAAGCAAGACTCGAAACACGTTTTTAGTATTTTTATCTAAAGAATTTAAGTACAAAATTTCATAACTGTATCATGAAAAATCACAAAGTTATAAGCTTGTTATTTCAGCAAAAATACATAGTCACCGGGCCATCCAGGCGACTGAGGGTTTATTTTGCACTTGCATCCAGCTGTTTGCTGGCGCCTAATGCCCGCTATGACCAGCCGTGACCTGTGTTGTACTTAGTGTCGGTGGTGTCCCACTTGTAACCTTTTAAAATACTTCTGGGAAAAAATATAACATGGTGTAAAAACTATTGGGTTCCATTCAGTAACTGATTCTGAACAATCTATATTCGGGTTTCGCATATTGTAATGTTTTTGACGCACAGGATCGTTTATTGTGGATACACTTGGGGGAGACCTACGTACAACAGTGAACGTATATCGGCTGAAATGATGATAATGATGATATGTTTTTGATTTGGTTTGATCGCTTAAGATAGCTCTCTATCTTAAGCGATCAAAAAAGGAGAATAAAAAAGGAGAGGCCTTGGCTCATCAGTGAGACATAATATTGGTTAGTACAACAAAAGCAAGATAAATACAATCAAATTGAGTAGCACAACATACCAAACAACACACTTTAGACTGTTTTCATCAGAACCCATGACAATACATACACACACATGCACACATACATGCTACATGTATAATAGTTGGAGTCATCCTGTGTAATATTACAATGGAACTTGTATGGAGTACCGCAAGGTTGTGGAATGCTTTTCAATGTGGGCTACGAAGGTAGCGAGTATGCCTTGAAGACGAAATAATAGGCAAGCAAGGCAGTAAACCGAATTTAAGTTGTGTAGAGAAATATTTTACTAACCAATTTATTTCTCGATGTCTTTGAAATTATAAACAAGACCTACAAAAGCTTTAGTTAAGTCATAATCCGAAAGATTTTAATCTTCGAAAGATTAAAATCTTTCGGATTATGACTTAACTACTTTCAACATTTTCAAATTGTGAGGGATAAACTAGTTCAATTAAATGCAGAGGCCTTTTCTAAAGCCGCGTGCAGACATCGCGAGGCGTGCGTCGCGAATGGTTCGTCTCGCATGCCTCGGGCGGTGTTGACGAGTGAGCACAGTGAGCATTCGCGACGTACGATCGTTGCGAACGCCGCCTCAGTACGAGCCGAGCGTTCCGTGTGGACGGACAGGTGTGGTTTGCGTTTTCTACTGATGAACACTGTGCGTGGTGGTTTGCGTGCTCAGCTTGAGCATGTATCGTTAGGGACGTGCGCATAAATTTACCGTCATATGCCTCGGGTTGAGGCAAGCCTGACGAATCATTCGCGGCGCACGCCTCGCGATGTTTGTATGCGGCTTTAAGTGAGCCACTGGTGTTCAACTGTTCACTCTACAGTTAAAAGGAAACTACAAGTTCTTTGTCAATCATATTAAAAATGTGTGTTCTTCACTTCAATGCAATGTACTTGTAAAAGTTTTTGAAGTGTCAAAATGAATAGGCATTGCTCATAAGTTAGTTAAGTACCGTAACACAAAAGGCTAGTGAAAGAACACAAGAGAGTTTAAGTCTGTAAAAGTCTGATAATCCTTTTTCTCTACAATCGAAGCGGAAGGAATCATTTGATGATTTCAGACCTTAAAACAAGTTTTTAATGAAAATCATTTTTTCATAGTAAGCTTTTATAGCGTAGTTTACCTGTATTTATTAATACTCGTCAAGACGAATCATGTGAGCCCAAACTCGATAGGGTTATGTCGTTTAACTATCGACTCCCTATGGTCACCTTCCGATTCCATCATCAAATCAGCTCCATGTCATAATGATTTTGCATTATCATCTGATTTACACATGCATCCAAAATTTCAGCTCAATCGGTAACCGGGAAGTGAATCAAATTTAATTTGCAAGATTTGATTACAGACAAACATCGAGACAGGTACAATATTTTCCAATACGGCGCGCCAAGTTGTATAGGTACCGGCACGAATCTTGAGCGCTGACCTTCACTTGCGCAGAAGTCAAATATCGGGCCTATTTAGTGGTATGAAGTGTGACGCGGGGGCGGGGAGTGTCAGTGATTGGCTCGCCGCGCCATCGTATCATAGACGTCACTCGTGATTCGTTCCCTGCGCTTGCTGCATGTATCTAACAACGACGACGATTGGCTCGCCAATGTATGGAATGCGCAAAGCGATCCCCACTCTGACGCCGAGCGCTCAAGATCCGTGCCGGTACCTGTAATGCCTGTTATACGATACGGCTGCGCGAGATATCATTTATGTCGTTTTAATACATTTTCATAGCCACACGTACAGGCGTACCAAGCGATACTCTCCGTTGTCACAATTTCTATTTTCGTTCGACTTTGCAAAGTAATAACACGATAAGTCTTAACTTAGCATTCCTGGATAACTTAGCGATGTCATCATCATCATCATCATTTCAGCCGATATACGTCCACTGTTGGACATAGGCTTCCCCCAAGCGTCGCCACAACGAACGTTCCTGTGCGTCTCGCAGCCATCGGTTTCCAGCAACCTTCACCAGGTCATCGGTCCACCTTGTAGGAGGCCTTCCACCGCTGCGTCTTACTTAGCGATGTAATATGTCGTCACATTTTGACTTAAGATCCTATGTCGTAGTTAAGGCAGAGAGCTTCAACAGTAGTCACCCATCGTGCCCGGTCTTTAAGCTTTACGTTTCACCTCGCTCCATGTCAATCCGATGGCCGTCGCTTCTGCCAACACGGTACGTCGCCAGGTTTGCCCAGGACAGCCACGATTTCTTTCCCCTTGGGGATTCCAGTCCAGCAATTGTGTAGGTATGTGATCGGAGTCCCTCCTAAGCCTGTGACCAAGCCATCGCCACTTACGACACTTAATCTGGAGGTCGATCGGGCTTTCGTGGCATTTCTCCAACAGCTCTACGTTTGAAATGGTTTGTCACATTTTCATCATCATCATCATCATTATCCTTTTTAATGTTCCCACTGCTGGGACTCAGGCGAGGGAATGGGCCATAATCCACCACGCGGGCCCAGTGCGGGTTGGTGAATGTCACATGTCTTCGAATTTTTGGTTCTAAGACATACCAGTTTCCTCATGATGTTTCCTTCACCGTTTTGAAAGCAGTGGTGATGAAATAAATTACACAAAATAATGCGCTTGACTGGGTTCGACCCCGCGACCTACAACTCGTAAGTCGGGGCTATTTCCACTCGGCCACCACTGCTCCAATATAATAATATAACATAATAATACAAAAATGTAGATTGTTGGTTTTTGCATTATGGGTACGATATCACAACACAAAAAAATTCAATAAAACCGTCACTGCTCTGCCCAAAGAGACTTCAACGAAAAGTCCAGCTCTTATGCAAACAGACCAATAAAAACTGAATCCAGGTAGTGGCTGATACAGTCACGAAAATTGAAATACAAAAGTGCGGCATGGCTCAAAACCGGATGTGGGGGCATAACGGACCGCCAACGGCCGGAAATGGCCGGCCGCGGGATCACTTTCAGCCGGAAACAGCGGCCATTGCCGCTTGGATCTATTTCCTGCAGTTTCGACGACAAACTTCATTCAGGGTATTGAATAAGGAATAGTAATGTTGCGGTTTTCAGCCGGCTTAAATAAAAACCTACCCTATTTTCTGGGTCCTAAAGTTTAATTTCAAATGTCATTTCCATTTGAATGATGGAAACTCTATAAAAGTTGGTCTCGTTTCTGGGATTAGAGAAGGCAGGCAGTTCTTTGTGTATTGGTGGCATTAAAGGTAAAGAGAGAAAGGTAAAGAAATATGAGAAATGTTTTTAATGTATTTTTTTTTTTCGATGGGAAAAATCATCCAATGACAACCCCCGCTCTTGGGCGATGCGGGAGATAGTGTCAGACTCTTACTGACTAAAAAACCCATCCCGTTCCTTCAAGCATTCATACCGGGGCTCGAGCGCCCTTTCGGATAACCCTGGCCCCAGTAGGCTTCGACCCGGCTGGAACCCTGCCGTTGCTGACAACTCCTTGAGGCGCGCGGGAACAGCGCGCGCCGTCGACGACTTGGGCTTGGTCCGGACAGTTATCGGACGGCTGGACAGCGAGCTACCCATTGCTCACTGTCCGCAAGCCCGCGCCTACGGTGGCTGGAAATCGGGATCGGAATCCCGGCGGCGGCGGGAGCGCCGTGGCCTGATGCGGTCGGCCTCCTTAGCGAGCATTACTGCTTCGCAGAAGTCAGCGACCGCCTGCCACTCCTCCTCGCTCCGGACCATGGCCTCAACCAAGGCCCGGCGCGAGAGGTCTCCGCCGCCAATCACCCCCACGAGGGCATGTTTAATGTATGAGACAGAGAATACCGTTAACAAACTGGCCGTTCGGGCGTTCTTTCAAGGTACATTTTCATACAACCACTCTTACGTGATTATGATGTTATTACACATGTGTATGTTTGTCTAGATATTTTGAATACACAGCTATCTCGTGGATATTATCTGGGCTTAAACAACAATATAAATCTGTGTAATACTGATCTAATCTAGTAAAGACCTCAGAAAATCTGCTACCTTATGTGAGCTTTGGCTCTCCCTAATGTACATCATATTAAAAATTCATATATTAAAAATATAAAAAAGTAAATCAATAGAAGTCTTGCATATTTAATCGAGGTTCTGAATGAGGACAATTTTTCTAAAAAACTTTTAAGGGTTTTAAAATATCACGCATTTCCTGGAACAAGTTTTGTGAAATAGTCCATGGAATTTTTAAACGCCAAGAAAAATACATAGTCACTGGGCCATCCAGGCGACTGACGGGTTGTTTTGCACTTGCACACAGCTGTTTGCTGGCGCCTCATGCCCACTATGACATGCCATGACCTGTGTTGTACTTAGCGTCGGTGGTGTCCAATTTGTGTCCATTTAAAATATTTTTGGGAAAAAATATAACATGGTAAGCACAAAAAGCATTTTTAAGGTATTTCTACAAACGTAGGTTTGGTTACTATCCATACTTATATCCAACCAAGTTTCTGTTAGGTTGTTTGGGTTTTACTTCACTCCAGGTTAGACGAGCCTTTGATCAGCTTGTAACTGCCTGCAAGATCATACACGGAAAAATCGATTCGCCTAGTCTGCATGGGGAGCTGTGTAAAATTTTTGTTCCTGATAACTATTGCCGGGCAAGACGGCATAAATTATTTGTAGTGCCGCGCTGCCGTACGGTTGCACGACGTATGTCACCTATTCCGCGAATGTTAACCGCACTCAACGCTCTCCTTGAATCCAGTCCTAGACTAGATCTATTCGCTGATGAATGGAAGGAGATATTGATCGAATGTCTGGCGATTTGCGAGAAGACTGAATAAGAGGTTTAGTTGTATTATTTGTTATATTTTCTTTAATTAGGTTTTACATAATTTGTACCTTTTGTAATCAGTGTAATTGGCATTCTGTCGTTCTGGTTCAATAAATAAATAAATAAATAAATAAATAAATGGTGTAAAAACTATTGGAAACTAAAAAAATATAAATATAGACTATTGTGTACCTAACTAACAAAATAATCTCCCTACAAACATGAGGTAAACCACAACTCAAATGCAACAATACAGCATTTAAGCTAAACTCGTCCAATCAAAATGCAAATCATAATTCCGGATATAACATTGTTAGTAGTTACCTATAATGGTGTTCTAGCAGTTATATAACGGTTATATAGCAGTGTTATAATTGCGTTTGAGTGAGCCAGTAACCGGAATGACGGTTCACAAATCCGATTAGTAGAGATGTTCTGTGTTCTGAAGTGATATCGATAGCTTTGAATTAGTGTTAAATGATATGCTGTCAGTAAAGGGCGCGGGAATCCGATGGATTTGAGAGTGACATTTGGAGCAGGCCAATGTTCAATAGTGGACGTTTAACAGCTGAAATGATGATGTAATGATTACGAAATGCTGTTAGTCATATTTTTTTTTTTGTATTTATTTATCTACCTGGATTCCTGAACGCATAGAGAGGCTGAAGACAAACCGAAGAGATTAAACACAGATCATGGAACGTGATACCAACTGACGATTATCCCTGTACGCGCTATGCTAGTGCACCCAAAGACAACCACCGGTTTCTGGGAAAATATTGTGAAGACATACTTAAGTGGACTGGTTACTTAGAACTATTTTAAGTTGGTCTTAATTAGTATGATTATTGAGAATGCGTTTACTACCGGCGTTGCGCCACCGGTACATGGTGGATATCCCACCCATACGTACAAAGTATTTTGGAAACAGATTCATTATTAGTACAGCTAAGGATTGGAATTCCCTGCCGGAGTCTGTGTTTCCTGATAGTTACAAGTCTTTAAGTCAAGGGTAAATAGGTTGCTTTTTCTTTAAAAGAGGGGCTTACGGAAGTAAACAGCTTGAAAAACTTCGTCAAGTCTTCTCGTCGTATTTCAAAGAGCGTAGTCTTAAGACTTTAAGTTTCCAATCAGTTCTAGATCGCTCAGCAAACTATGGAAAGCGCTACGCTTGGTGTCTTTGAGGGATCAAATTTGACTCGAGGTTATCTACAGTAAACTGAAGTTGTCTATAGGGCAATAAATCTGATCATATTAGGCGTAAAACCGATGACCGTTGGGGTGTTCTAGAAAAAACTTAATACTTGATGGTCCTCAGGTTAGGTGAGTCGGCTGGGGCTGCGCTCAAGCGGCTCCTGCCCAACCTTGGGGGTCCAGATGCCTCCTGCCGGAGGCTCTACGCGGGGATCGTTCGGTCCACGGCCCTCTACGGGGCGCCGGTGTGGGCGCCGTCGCTGAAAACGCAACCGGTGGCCATACTGAACGCCTGCCAGAGGGTCATGGCAATAAGGATGGTGCGGGGATACTGCACGGTCTCCCGCGAAGCGGCAAGCCTTCTGGCTGGCCTACCACCGTGGGATCTGGAGGCAACAGTCCTTGCACACATGCACGATATGCGCGTGGAGATGCAACGCCGGGGTGAAAGTCCGCTGCCGCAACAGGTCACGGCATGGCGGACAGAGCTCCGGCGGGATCTCATGGTGAAATGGCGTCAACGACTATCGCAACCCAGTGCTGGGCACGCCACAATCATGGCGGTAAGTCCCCTCTTTGAGGCGTGGCTGGAAAGACCTCACGGCGTCCTTGCCTTCCGCATGACGCAGGTCCTCACCGGACATGGTTCGTTCGGGAGTTTCCTGCACCGGATTCGGGCGGAAGTGACGCCCGGGTGTCGCTACTGTGCGGATTGCCCGGAGGACACAGTGGAGCACACAGTCGAGGTGTGCCCTGCTTGGGCGGAGCATCACCGTGCCCTCGTGGGGGCGATCGGCGGCAGAGACCTCTCGCGCCGGGCCTTGGTTGAGGCCATGGTCCGGAGCGAGGAGGAGTGGCAGGCGGTCGCCGACTTCTGCGAAGCAGTAATGCTCGCAAAGGAGGAGGCCGAACGCATCAGGTAACGGCATTATCGCCGCCGCCGCCGCCGACGGGATTCTGATCCCGATTTCCGGCCACCGTAGACGCGGGCTTGCGGACAGTGAGCAATGGGTAGCTCGCTGTCCGGCCGTCCGGTAACTGTCCGGACCAAGCCCAAGTCGTCGACGGCGCGCACTGTTCCCGCGCGCCTCAAGGATTTGTCAGCAACAGCAGGGACCCAGACGGGTCGAAGCCTACTGGGGCTAGGGTTATCCGAAAGGGCGCTCGAGCCCCGGTATGGAGGCTAGAAGGACCAGGGTGGGTCTTTTAGTCAGTAACAGTCTGACACTATTTCCCGCTCCGCCCAAGAGCGGGGGTGAAAAAAAAAGGTTAGGTGAGTCGACGATTGTCGATGAGTAGCTGGTCTCATCCAGTTGATGAGAACAGCTGACAATTAGACAGGTCCACTCAAATCTGTGTCGAATCGTGCTTTGAGGGAAGAACTTCATGGTTCTCATCTGTTTTGACCATTAACATGTTTGTTGTATTATGTATTTTAAAAGTGACTTTGGTGTTTTGTCTCAGGGTAGTCTGCTGGGAAATACATGGTGTCCTCTAAATTAAACTGTCGAAACAATTAAGTGTGAAAGTGTTTTCTAAAATCTGTTTGCAAAATAAAAATTATTTATCGGTATAAAAATATCGTGCAAAAGAGGAGGCTTTGTTGGTGAGAAATCATTACAAAATTCTCCCGCTCTGGGTGGAGCAAGAGTGAGCGTCATAATTTTATTGGCTAAAATCTACATGTGTTCCTTCAGTTGCTATTGTTGCCTAGGGCCGTGGTGACTCTTGCGAACAAACCCAAAGCTGAGGCAGAGATATTTTTTTTTAACTCTTTATAGACTCGCGCTTTACCTCTATCTCACCTGATGGTAAGCGATGATGTGGTCAACGATGGAGCAGGCTTGCCTAAAAGTAACCTATTCACTCTTGAAGATCCCTAGGGCCTCAAGTCTGCTATTACAATAGTGTCAGTATGGTCTATCATTGATGTCATAATTGTCGATTTTGACAAGTTTGGTAATCGACTAATATAATGGCGTCATTATGACTTTCCAATGGTCAATCACTGACACTCCATTGAAAGAAGTGACATAGAATGGTAATCTCGTACATATTGACAAATGAATATTTGAAGTTTGCGGTAATCTGCTAAAACTTTGACAGTTTATTTGATCAGTGTTTTACCATTAGAACGTTATTGTGCAGTTATTGGTTTTAATATACTCGAAATTATCATTCTACCACAATTCTATTACAAGACCATTGACCGATCAATGGTCGATCATTATGAATTAGCAGATTACAAACTTTTAGCAAAATGACAATTGGATCGTGTTGGAATGACGAATTTATAAAAATAGCAGACTTGGGGCCCAGGTTGTATCTATTAGGAAACACAGACTTCGTCGGGAATTTCACTCCAATGAATGTGTTCTGAAAACATTTTATGCGTATGAATACGTACGTCTGGTGGTTCGATTTAACCTACGGACGATTCTTTTGAGGTGGAAAATCATCTAATACCTTCTCCCGCTCTTGGGCGTCCCGCTCTAGGAGGGAGTGGGAGAGCGTGTCAGATTTTTACTGACTAAAACCACACCTATGTTTCTTCTTTGCCTTTTGGATTCCAGGACACCGGATTTATCTTTCAAAAGTCAGCCCTTGGCCATGGTATGGTATTGCTGACATCTGTTTGCGTGAAACACTATGCGCCGTCGACGACTTGGGCTCTGTCCGTACAGTTACCGGACAGCTTTACCTACAGCGAACTACCCATTGCTCATCGAGCCCTCGTGAGGGTGATCAGGTGCGGCGACTTCTCGCGGGCCTTGCTACAGGCCATGGTCCGGAGCGAGGAGGAGTGGCAGGCGGTCGCCTCCTTCTGCGAAGCAGTAATGCTAGCAAAGGAGGAGGCCGACCGTATCAGGCAACGGCACTCACAGCGCCCCAGCCGCCGCCGGGATTCCGATCCCGATTTCCAGCCACCGTAAGCGCTGTACGACCGTCCAGTAACTGTCCGGACCGAGCCCAAGTCGTCGATGGCGCGCACTATTCCCACGCGCCTCAACGAGTTATCAGCAACGGCAGGGGCCCAGCTGGGCCGAAGCCTACTGGGGCCAGGGTTAGCTCCGAAAGGTAGCTCAGCCCCCGGTACGAAAGGCAACGAAGGAACTGGAGTAGGTTTTTAGTCAGTAAGAGTCTGATAGTATCTCCCGCTCCGCCTAAGAGTGGGGATGTCATTAGATGATTTTCCCACCGAAAAAAAAACCCATTGCTCCTCGTCTGCAAGCCCACGCCTACGGTGACTGGAAAATCTACGAGTGCTTCGAAGCAAAAATAGTTATGACGCTACTATATCCCCATAAGATCCCTTTACTACTCTCCCTACCAACTAATCGTCTATAACACCCATTTCAACCCTTTTCCGCTACTCCTCTGTATCTTTATTACCCTGGATGGATATATCAGTTGCTTATTGAGTCGCATAAGTTGGAGAAGCCAATTTACAAAACGGTGATGTTTAATGATGCTTGTAAGCTTTTCAATTTCCGCTTGAATATGAGCAGGCATTTGCTCTTGATGTATATCTCACTGAGAAGCTGTTTCCCGTGCCGTATTCTTCGTGAAAAAAAGGGGTAAGAAATGAGTTAATTTTTCTGACAAACCATGTTCTGCCGTAAAAGAATCTCAGCCATGACTGAAGGTCGTTATCCCAAAAAACTATAAAGCCTCAGATACATTACGGGACCAAATATCCCCTACATGACGTGCAACGCTCAATTTATGTGACGCTGCAACGTTGTCCATTGTCCTCCAACTTGCCCCATGTCCATTTTACGATGCGTCCCGTAAATGACGCTGACTTAAGTACGGCCTGCTCACGACCTTACCGCTGTAAGCGGTAGCTAAGCGCGGGGTGGCGAGCGGTAAGAACAAAAGTATGTTTATTGTTTGAAACACGCCACTAGACGCCGCTCATTGCGACCGGTACCCGTTTACCGAAGCCGCCCCGCTCGCTGCTAAGTCGTGAACTGGCCGTTATTGTTAGACAATTCGACTATGTTGCGCATCACGTTGGAAGCATTTTGACTCCTAATGTATCTATATCCCCTATATATCCGCTTTTAACGCGCAACACGTGACACTAAACAAATTTAAAACACAACGTCGTTGCGAGTTGTCATGCAACGTTGCAGACAACTCACGTCGCTGATGCGCGTCTTGTAGTTTGTTTCCGTGCAATATGTTGTCTGCCACTAGTCATACACAGACAGACAACGTTGCTTAACAAAAGTAAGTGTTGCTGCTCAACATGATAAGCAACATGTTAGGTACTGAGTCAAATATTGTTTAATGGAGACGAAGCTAATTTGTGTTTTTTTTTTGTGTGTAATTTATTTCATTACCACTGCTTTCTAAACGATGAAGGAAAACATGATAAGTGGCATTCACCTATCCGCACTGGGTCCGCGTGGTGGATTACGGCCAATTCCTTCTCCTGGAGAGGAGGCCTGAGTCCCAGCAGTGGGAACATTAAAAAGGCTGATGATGATGATGATGATGATTATTATATTCGATAGCTACGTAAAAATGTAGACAGTTGGTTTTTGCAGTAAGGGTACGGTATGTCCCTTTTTTGCCTTGACTTTCACATTGCTGGGTAAAGACTATCCCCAAGTTCTTCCAGACATTCTTCTCCCGTGCCATCTCAAACCAGTCTCCGCAGTACGCGGCCAGATCATCCCGCCACCTTTCTAGGCCAACCTCGACAGCGCTTTCTTTTTGCAGAAACCCACTACGAGGTCACACTTGCCCAGCGGTCTCTGTGCGTATGGCTGACGCGACTCACCAAGTCCCAGCTGTGGGAACATTAAAATAGCTGATGATGATGATGGATACGAAGCTTAACGTTCATACCTGCAGCTTCGTTAGCTTGAAATAGAAAATTATCCCAAAGAAACATAACCGGGAGAAAAAGAAAAAAAAACTGGACAAGTACAAGTCGGACTCGCGCACTGAGGGTTCCGTGCAAACTACAATTCCCGAATGAAGTCTCGAAGATTTTTTCGAATTACATTTTTTTTTTGTGACCTATGTAACAACAAATGTACTGTTTTCAGATTTTTAACCGACTTCTAAAAAAGGAGGAGGTTCTCAATTCGGATGTTTGTATTTTTTTTTTTTTTTTATGTATTTTCGCGCATAACTTCGTCACTTGCCAACCGATTTGAAAAATTCTTTTTTTGTTGGAAAGGGTATACTTCCCAAATGGTTCCATAGTCACCAAGTCGGGATCTGATGATGGAATCTTGGCGAAATCGAGGGAACTCCTCAAATATTATAGGCAACCATATAGTTCTTTTGGTATTTTTATCAAAGACTTAAGCATTTATAGTCAAAACATGACATTTGATGAAGTGGAACTGGTGAAGACGACCAGAAATGGCCAACGGAAGTTCATAGTCACACCGATCTCTCAATGAACATAGTTACAAATAAATGAATAGTTCTGAATAGGTATGTTGAAAATGGTATCATCGATGTGACCTGATGATGATGATGGAGCTGGAAGATAGGTACCGGAACTCCGAAATTAATCAATGTATCCTAGCCGTGTTTGGGCTTATTACAATTGTCATGAGATGCACTTTGGCTATAAGGTACTATCGAACTGATCTGATGATGATGATGGAGCCGGAAGATAGGCACCGGAACTCCGTAATTAATCAATGTATCCTAGCCGTGTTTGGGCTTATTAGAATTGTCATGACATGCACTTTGGCCATAAGGTACTATCGAATTGATCTGATGATGATGATGGAGCCGGAAGGTAGACACGGGAACTTCATAATAAAACAATGTATCCTAGCAGGGTTTGAGTTAATTGTTATTGTCATGAGAAAAAGGTACCTCTGGCTGCAACTAAAAAGTGTGAAATAAAAAACTTTTTACAAAAAAAATAAAACCGACTTACTAAAAAAAACACTAAAACTATCAAAATAACTTTAATTTCGGAAGTCGGTGTTAAATAACGAAGAGGCAAAACTATTACAGAAACACCGACTTCCGAATTTAAAGTTATTTTGATAGTTTTAGTGTTTTTTTTAGTGTCGGTTTTATTTTTTTTGTAAAAAGTTTTTTTTTTCTATACCTGTGCTATAAAACCTTGGTTTGTGCCAAATTTCAGGATTCTGGATCAACAAGAAGTATTTATGAATTTCGATCTTTACACATACTCTACATAAACGGCCGTATCTTTTTTATTCGTTAACTTATAAGTTTGATTTTTTCACAGCTTGAAGGGACCAGGAGAATTGAGTATATGGTTTTAATTTCAACTCGATACGTCTACGCATTGTCTAGGACAGCCTATCCGTGTGCAAAATTTCATCAAAATCCTTTGAATTAATAAAGGAACGTTTTCTTTGTTGATTAATTCAAAGCTAAAATTGTTTCCCTGTTTCCAACAATAATTCGCTTTCACTAATTTATATTGTGTTCTTAATTCCTTAAAGTTTTGTCCAAGAAGCGCTTTCCTTGTCCCAGTACTTAAGGCGCTGAGGACCTCGAATTGCAATTCACCGACCAATTTTTTTTCTTAAATCTACACTAATATTTTTTTTTATTAACCTATACTTTCCCACTGCTGGGCAAAGGCCTCCCCTGGAGGAAGTTGTCCTTCCATGTGTTCTTCTCTTGAGCCACCTCGAACCAGCTCTTGCGATAGCTGTCTAGGTCGTCCCGCCATCTCTTCACAGGTCGATCTCAGCGGCGTCGTCCGTCTTCTGGCACCCATATTATACTAATATTATAAAGATGTAAAATTTGTTTTTTTTTTGTTTGTAGAAGGTAATCTCTGAAAGTACTGGTCCGATTGCTAAAATTTTTTCACCGATATGAAGATGCTTTATTCATAAGTGACATACTAACTATATTTTATATACACGGGCAAAGCCTCAAGCAAAAGCTAGTATTGCATAGACATGTTAATTTGATGTGTGTATAAATAACTTAATTATACTCCATTCTCCGTTAGATTAAACATTTACACAAACTTTTTTTATTGTCCGTTGAAACGATTTTGACTTCTATTCCGTAGGCATAAGGAGGAAAAAAAGTGGTTTCAATACCAACTTTTTTACTGCAGCCGTCATTTGTCATGTCATCAAAGCAATAAAATTCAAAATCAGTTAAACCATAGCTGTTCCTTACTCTTTCGTCGAAAAATCAATTCATATTAAGGGTTTCGTAACTCGAAAGGAAAATAGGAATTTTATAGGATCATTTCATTACCATCTGTCTGTCAAGACCCTTTTCCAAGGATTGCGAGGAGGTGTATAGCTGAAATCAATTCCAAAAATCTGGTCTTTGTTTTGCATATAAGGCAATCATTCTTCCAGAGCTGTGAAAAATCAAAGCATACAAAAGATACGGCAGTTTATGCCAAACATTGATATTCGCAAGGCAATCAAAACCTAAAGGATACTTTCCGCTGATCTAGCGTCAGTAAATTAGGCACACATACGAGAGAAAAATCAGTAAACTGTTTTTTTTTTAATGATGATAGGTTTGCGCTTGACCGCCATCTCACCTGATGGAAATCGACGATGCGATCGACGATGAAATGCGCTTACCTAGAGGAAACCTATTCACTCTCGACTTAAAGATTGCCGGGTTGTAGCTATCAGGAAACACAGACTCCGGCAAGGAATTCCACTCCTTAGCCGCACGCACAATGAATGTGATCCCAAAACGTTTTGTGCGTGCAGGTTGGACGTCCACCATGTACCGGTGGCGCATCGCCGTACGTCTGGTAGTCCGATGATGGAACGGGCTAGGCGGAATTAGGTTATGCAGTTCCGACGCACACTCTCCCAATGCGGCTTATCAACGTACGGATGACTTGTCGACGACGAAGATAAGTTTGATCCTTAATCCAGTTTACTGCATTGTCCGTCTGCCACTATTTACTTTGGACAGATCCCTCTATGCGCACACAGCGGATTGTCAGCGCTCTGCGGGTCCAATACAATAATGCTTTCGGGTTGCAGATGGGCCTTGCTCGCTATTGCAGCACGTCAGCGATTTCCACCGACGCACAAGCGGATGACTTCCATGTCATAATCCGTAAGCGAGCGGCATCGCTAAGGCGCAGAGACACACACACACAACTGTTACCTCAAGTAACTGTTGGACACTTCCAACAGTTACTTGAAGGTAATTGCTATGAAGTTGGATAGACCACCATTAAGTTGGATAGACCTCTATGAAGGTACTACCCGAGCGCATTAACATGGCACCTGGCTCGAAAACAGTTGCCGCATTGAATACTCGTAAATAGTTTATATTGTCACGTTTAAAGCATCGTGAATTCGTAAAGTGAGTACAGTGTGTCATAAAAAATTACTGAGCGCAAAATAAATGTTGATATTCAAAAAACTAAAATAAAATTCAGTGCACTCAATACTTCAAACGTCATTCATCAGGTGCCATGTTAATGCGTACGGCATATAATAGATACATAGATATGTATATGGGATAGATATCCCAAATAATTTTCTTTAGGGTCTAATAAGACGTACCGCATTTCAACTGCAATCCAACCGCAAATTGCAGTTACCCGCCCGCACGCTCCGCCCTCCCGTGTATGGTGCAGTCGTGTGAACTGCATACCGACTGCAATCGGACTGCACGTTTGGTTTGCAGTTCTATTGCAGTCGTGTCAACTGCATTCAAACTGCAATTTGCGGTTGGATTGCAGTTGAAATGCGGTTCGTCTGTTTAGACCCTTAGAGTAGGTACATTACTTTCGGCCCCAACGGCCATCTGTTCTGCGAGCAATGTGCCTTGCCCATTACCACTTAAGTTTGGCAATTCTTCGTGCTATGTCGGCAAATTTTGTTCTCCTGCAGATAACGATAACGATAGACGGTAATACTATATGAATACATTAGTCGGGATCGGAAAATAAAGATATTGAAGTCTGACTTGCATTTGACTGGTTTTGTGTGTCAATTTTCGTCACGTCACGGTATCAAGTGCCTTAAACTAATAGGCAAGGTAAAACTTGGCCAGGAATCCTAATGAAAATTTATACAGTTTTAATTAATACGCACTCATAAATATTTATAACTGTTTATTAATATTTATAGGTGTGAAGTTTGGATTTTGATAAGGCTTAGTCTGAGCTGGATTTGGTTTAGCTTTGATATATTTTGATGGCTATTTTGTCAAGGTATTCGTGTTCTAATTTTAAATAAGAGTGTCTAATCCTACCTACATTTTCTCTATTTTTCATACAACCGCTCATCTTACGTGAAAATGACGTTATTACACATTTTTGTCTAGATATTTTGTAAACACAGATTTTTTTTTTGTAGTTTAGAAAATCATCCAATAACATCCCCCGCTCTTGGGCGGAGCGAGAGATAGTGACAGACTTTTACTGACTAAAAACCCACTCCTGTTCCTTCGTTGCCTTTCGTACCTGGGCCGAATCTTGCTTTCAGAAATATAGAATATATAATAATATTCCACAACGATCACACAACGCCGCCTAGTCCCAAGCTAAGCAGAGCTTGTGTTTTGGGTACTAGACAACTGATAAACATACTTATATATTTCTAAATACATACATATTATAGATAAATTACACCCAGACACAGAACAAATAATTATGCTCATCACACAAACATTTAACTACATTATGATTAGAAAAGTGGGTAGTCAGTCTGATGTGATGTTACGCTCGCTCGTTCAATCGACAATCTTGGCGTCTTATTATAATTATACCCTCTTCGGATATAATTATGTGGTCTGGAATATGATATTTTAATTGTGTTTTAGTTATGCAAAGTTTTTTTTTTGTGTCGATGATTATGATGCACGCTAAAACTCTAATGAGTTTAAGATTTGCATCATCTGTATTGTACTTATTACTTGTATTTTATAAACACAAAAACGAAAAAAAATAAAAAAAATATTAAGAAATATGTAAGTATGTCTATCAGTTCTCTACTACTCATACCACAAGCTCTGCTTCGTTTGATACTAGATGACGTTGTGTGAAACTTGTGGAATATTATGCTATGTGGAATATTATACTATGTGGAATATTATACATGTGCTTGTGTGTATGTCACTCTATAATTATCAATTATTATTAAGTCACACGTTGCCAAAGTAACTTTAATTACTATTTATTATCTGTAGTCTTCCTGATTAAAACCCACCCGCCTACCTTCATTTGCCTTTCCGCTCACCTTTACATTCCAGGCCTCGATAAACCTTTCAAGCAATCCCACCGTTTACCACCGTTACAGTAGGCACAACGGATCTTGAGCGCTCGGCGTCAGAGTGGGGATCGCTTTGCGCATTCCATACATTGGCGAGCCAATCGTGTTCGTTTTTAGATACATGCAGCAATGCAGAGAACGAATGAGGAGTGATGTCTATGACGCGATGGCGCGGCGAGCCAATCACTGACACTCCCCGTCCCCGCGTCTCACTTCGCACCACTAAAGAGACCGAATATTTGACTTCTGCGCAACCGCTCAAGATCCGTTGTGTCTACTTTATCTTTCTATCCAGCTCAGCATAGCAAATATTTACACACGTCAAAAAAAGGAAAGTTTATACTGAAAATAGCAAATGAGGTAAAAACTCGTTCAGTCACCTAATTTGCTCATCCAATTTGCGTCACTCAACGCTTACACATAGTTTTTTCCAAGGGTCGGAGTCATCTGTAAAAGGGATGGTGTTGCCAGGTTCGTGGAAGGTTTTATACGTTTTCACTAAACGCAAGTTACTATAGATTTTGTGTCTTGCCTTGTGTACGTAAGTATTTTGTGTTAATTTTTTACTTGCATGTGAGCTAGCCGCTGGTGGGCAAGAAATCCGCAGGAGAACCAAGGTTGCCGACAGGGCTCATTGCTCGCAGAACAGATGGCCGTTGGGGCCGAAAGGTTCTGGAGTGGCGACCGCGTACCGGAAGATGCAGCGGCGGAAAGCCTCCTACAAGGTGGACTGATGACCTGGTGAAGGTTGCGGGAATCCGATAAATGCGAGTCGCACAGGATCGTGCATTGTGGCGACACTTGGGGAGGCCTATATCCAACAGTGGACGTCTATCGGCTGAAATGATGAAACCGCTGGTAAGGGCTAAATATAAGGTAATATTTGAGCTAGAACCATATGTATAAGAATGTTTATATATATATAAATATATATATAAATATAGATAATAGTGTCTCAAGACAAATTCTATGACCAGTGCGTATAACATAATCAAGGCTATGAAACATGGTCGTTCACAATAGGCCTCATCAGAAAGCTTTGTACCCCAAAGTAAAAAAAAGACCAGTACCTACTTTTAGAGATTACGTCCTCTATACAAAAAAAAACTTCACCTCTCTATAATATTAGTGTAGGTTCAAGCTAAATTTATATTAATATATACCTAAGTATGTTTATCAATTGTATAGTAGGTACTCATAACACAAGCTCTGCTTAGCTTGGGACTAGACGGCGTTGTGTGATAGTTGTGGAATATTATTATTTCCTTTAAGTATTCATTTTTTACACATATTGTGTTACAATTTTAAATATTTTTTAACAAAATTATATAAAAAAAAACATTTAAAAATATAAAACCATAGTTATCCGCCGGTGTCATGAGCAGGGTTCAAGCTACTGGTGGTTAGGGCTTCAGACACAGGAACCTCCTGACAATGCGAGTCGTATCGAGGAGTACTGCCTTCTGTATCAGGCCCTTGATCCATCTGCGCAACGACAGCTTCGACAGATGGTCATCAAAGCTTTTGGCTATAAGGCCATTGGCGGGCACGACAATCGGCGCAATGATAGCTGAGTCCACATTCCATATGTCGACAACCTCGTGTGCTAAGTCGAGATATTTTATTTGTTTCTCTTTCTCAGCTTTCAAGAGATTCTCGTCACGCGGTATGGTGACATCGACTACCATTGCACAGCACGCTAATCGGTCTATCACCACTATGCCCGGCTTATTGGCTACAATAGTCCGGTCAGTAATGATAGACCGATCCCAGTACAATGTGACATGGTCATTTTCAAGAACTGGGTCGGGCACATACCTGTAGTACGGTACCTCAGAATCTACTTTTGTGTTCATTCAGTACAAACAAAAATACAAATCTTTTCCCTTTTTAGGGTTCCGTAGCCAAATGGCAAAAAACGGAACCCTTATAGATTCGTCATGTCTGTCTGTCTGTCTGTCTGTCTGTCTGTCTGTCTGTCTGTCTGTCCGTCCGTATGTCACAGCCACTTTTTTCCGAAACTATAAGAGCTATACTGTTGAAACTTTGTAAGTAGATGTATTCTGTGAACCGCATTAAGATTTTCACACAAAAATAGAAAAAAAGCAATAAATTTTGGGGGTCCCCATACTTAGAACTGAAACTCAAAAAATTTTTTTTCATCAAACCCATGCGTGTGGAATATCTATGGATAGGTCTTCAAAAATGATACTGAGGTTTCTAAAATCATTTTTTTCTAAACTGAATAGTTTGTGCGAGAGACACTTCCAAAGTGGTAAAATGTGTGTCCCCCCCCCTCTAACTTCTAAAATAAGAGAATGATAAAACTAAAAAAAATATATGATGTACATTACTATAAAAACTGCCAGCGAAAATTGGTTTGAACGAAATCTAGTAAGTAGTTTTTTTTAATGCGACATAAATCGAAAAAAATACACTATTATTAAAACATCGATCAAAGTTACAACACATTACAAGAGCTTTTATATTATGTTACTTGCTGCTACGGAACCCTTCATGGGCGAGTCCGACTCGCACTTGGCCGGTTTTTTTTACAAGTATCACAAAACGTCCATCTAGTCCCAAACTTAGCAAAGTTTGTGCTATGGGTATTAGTTATCGGCACGAATACTGAGCGCTGACTTCAAGTTGCGCAGAAGTCAAATATTCGGTCTCTTTAGTGGTGCGACGTGAGACGCGGAGGCGGGGAATGTCAGTGATTGGCTCGCCGCGCAATCGTGTCACAGACATCACTCGTGATTCGTTCCCTGCATTTGCTGCATGTATCTTACAACGACAACGATTGGCTCGCCAATGTATGGAATGCGCAAAGCGATTCCCACTCTGACGACGACCGCTCAATATTCGTGCCGATAACTATACTAGACAACTGAAAAACATACTTATATATAACTAAATACATAATATATGTAATATAGATAAATTACACCCAGACACAGAACAAATGATCGTGCTCATCACATAAACATTAACCTGGGTGGGAATCGAACACGCTTAGCAGTCAGGACCACTAACCACTAGACCAACATCATCATCATCAACCTTTTTAATGTTCCCACTGCTGGGACTCAGGCCTCCTCTCTAGGAGAGGGAATGGGCCGTAATCCACCACGCGGGCCCAGTGCGGGTTGGTGAATGTCACATGTCTTCGAATTTTTGGTTCTAGGACATGCCGGTTTCCTCACGATGTTTTCCTTCACCGTTTTGAGAGCAGTGGTGATGAAATAAATTACACAAAGTAATGCGCCTGGCTGGGTTCGAACCCGCCACCTACAACTCGTAAGTCGGGGCCATTACCACTCGGCCACCACTGCTCCTCCTAGACCAACAGGCCAGTCTTTATACTCGTAATATCAGTATAACAGATTAACTTTAACTGAATGACATAGTAATATACGAGTATTTTATGCTTTTACATGGGCGAAGCCGCTTTTTAACCGAAACGAACATAATAAATTGATATTAATACGCCGTCATCATTTTTAAGGACTACCCAAGTATCTATAAATAACCACAAATAACTCCCAAATCCTACTAAAACTTCAGAACCCGGCAACACTGTACAAACGATGAGTCAGCAGTATTTCCAAGGAGCTTCCCACGACAACGCTTGGGGTGGCACGTGATCCTGATGCGTCACTGTTGCGTAAATACCAAATACCTACGCACACTAGTTTTTAACCGACTTCGAAAAGGAGGAGGTTCTATGTTCGGCTGAATGTGTGACAATAACAAGTCCTCACTTATAAAGTACAGAGTAATAAATTAATTCTATGCACGCTAGGAATAAAGATAAGAACAAACAGACGCTAAATAACTAATACACTGCAGAATCAAGAATAATTTTGCTGGCTATATCCATACACTAATTTGTTGTTTTGTTTTTATGTTTTTTGTTTGTAGGAAGTAATCTCTGGAAGTACTGTACCCCTAGCCAAGTTGCTAATCTGCAATAGTTAACGCTTGTAGAAAGCTTTAAATGTACGGGAATGACGTCGCCTCGACGCTCAGTCACGTGGTCAGAACAAAAGAATTGGCGGCAAGGTCAACTCGAAGCGTTCGACGCAAGCGAAACGTTTGTAACTTGACTAGGGGGGCTGGTCTGATTGCTAAAATTTTTTCACCGATAGAAAGCTGCTTTATTCCTGAGTGACATAGGCTACATTTTATGTACGCGGACGAAGCCGTGAGCAAAAGCTAGTTAAATAAAATACACAATTTGAATCTTTAACAGTTTTCTTGCTTAGTTTCCAGGTGATAAATGCTGATTTATTTGCATTAGTCTGATTTCACAAACCAAAACAAATCACCCGAAAATCCTCAATCCCTCACACCCAAAATAACTTTCTAATCGCACCAGAAACCATTACGGCCCATCCCGGCTATCCCAAACTAAATTGGGGAACAATTCCACTGAAACGTACGTTAATGATTAAGTTTTCAATATGCACATACGAACGCAAAACCGCGGTCACGTCGGACGGACAAATTGGTCGCCGGGAAAGCGGACCACAATGCCATTGGGAGGTAGCCCTGTGGTATAATGCGGGGGAGTTAGTGAGAGCGGGATTACGGCAGGATAATCTAATGTGCATTCAAAGTATAGGCGTAAAATTTTGAGGTGAACATAATAATTCCAGGAATAAAATGGTTACGGCTCGCACAGACTGGCGCGAAGCAATAATCCGACGATATTTTTTATAGAATGTTCTGCGGCCAATGTCCTTAGAATGATGTTTTTTTTTGTGTGTGTGTTGTGTGCCAAATAAATATTATAATAAATATAAATATAATATATTCACACAACTATCACACAACGTCGTCTAGTCCCAAGCTAAGCAGAGCTTGTGTTATGAGTACTAGACAACTGATAAACATACTTAAACATTTCTAAATACATACATATTATAGATAAATTACACCCAGACACAGAACAAATGATTGTGCTCATCACACAAACATTTATTCTGGGTGGAAATCGAACCCACGACCTCCAGCATAGCAGTCGGGGCCACTAACCACTAGACCAACAGGCCAGTCAACCACTTTTCTACTTTTACCAGAAAAACACAGAGAAGGACATTACTTACATACATCGGCAACTGTTTTTTATTATACTCATATTACTAATTGAACGGAGAACGAAAACATCATGAGAAAACAGCCCTATCCTAGAAACATAAATTCGAAGACATGTGACATCCACCAACCCGCAATGGGCCAGCGCGTGGTGGATTGCGGTCCATTCCCTCTCCTTTAGAGAAAGCCTGAGTCCCAGTAGTGGGAATATTATAAGGCTGAAAGAAAGAAAGAAAGAAAGAAAAGAAAGAAAAAGTGTTTATTCACGTCAAACATGACGCATACCATAAAAAATAAATAACAATATCGAACTAAAAGTAACACGTAAGATATGCGTCACATCCGCGCAAAACGGCCGGTGCTCAGCAAAATGCTGGGGCTCATGAGAAACAGAGCCACAGCGCTGATTTTCAGCACCAGCCGTCGCTGATTATGCTTATGATTATTATGCTATACTAGCTTTTGCCCGCGAGGCTTCACTCCCGCTCTTCCCTACTCCACCCTACTATACCCTACTCTACCCTACTATGCCCTACTCTACCCTACTCTAACCTACCCTATCCTACTCTACCCTATTCTACACTACTCTACACTACCAAACTTCACATAAACCATCTACTAAATAGTCCGAACAAAGCTTAAACATTTGGTTTGGATAGGTGAGCCCGTTCTTGAGTTATAAAATTACAACGAAAAGTGGCATTGATTTTTATATATATAGATAACTGATAGGCTTGCGTTTGATCACTATCTCACCTGACGGTAAGCGATATGTGGTCGACGATGGAGCACGCTTGCCTAGAAGTAACCTATTCACTCTTGACTTAATGACCTTAAGGAATTTTTAATTCAGACGGATTTTCACGCAAACACCAGCCACAGTTTTTGGTACTAATCATTATGGCCCAAGCGCCCGAGCAGTGCCATAAAACAGTGACTTTCTGAAGCCTACTCCTCAGAAACGGCCAGGTTAATAGACTTGAAAAAAATATAAATGTTTTTTATAGATTCATGAACAACATTATCAAATATTGATTTTTTCATGCGATTAATACTTTTGTTTTCACTACTAATTCGTCACGGCTTGGATATTTAGAAACATTTTTACACATAAAAAAATGGTGGTTAAATGATGGTATTCTTTAAATTGAACACAGCAAATGTATGTCAATAAATATGTCGCAAACAAAATGGTTTTAAAGGCCAGCGTGGCTCTATCCAGGCGCAGCTGGCCGGAATTAAATGCATAGATACTCGCACTGCCGTCTAGGTGGGTACGAGTAGTGTGTCCATTTATTCCAGCCAGGTATTCAAGGGACTATAAGCCTTAAACCTCGCTGAAACTGCAACCACACCAGCTCCCGTCACTCGGGGGCAATATAAGCGCGACAAGTGTAATTCTGATTAAAATTCAAACACTAGCTGCCGTACTCGAGTTCGTGACGTCACGGACGTTAGTCATAGTCATTTTCAGGTCTCTGGGATTGTATGTGAACGTAATTAGCTGAGCAAGTCGACTGAGGAACGGATTCAGGTGACATCTGGGCAGAAAAAGATGGAAATTGAATGTGTTTTGGTTCTCGTGGTTTTGGTGATCGGCGGTGGAGACCTCTCGCGCCGGGCCTTGATTCAGGCCATGGTCTGGAGCGAGGAGGAGTAGCAGGCGGTCGCCGACTTCTGCGTAGCAGTAATGCTCGCAAAGGAGGAGGCCAACCGCATCAGGCCGCCGGGATTCCGATCCCGATTTCCGGAGACCGTAGACGCGGGCTTGCGGACAGTGATTAATGGGTAGCTCGCTGTCCGACCGTCCGGTAACTGTCCGGACCAAGCCCAAATCGTCGACGGCGTGTACTGTTCCCGCGCGCCTCAAGGAGTTGTCAGCAACAGCAGGGGCACAGCTGGGTCGAAGCCTACTGGGGCCAGGGTTGGTTTCGAAAGAGTAGCTCAGCCCCGGTATGAAGGCACGAAAACGGGGTGACTTTTTAGTCAGTAAAAGCCTGACACTATCTCCCACTCCGCCCAAGAGCGGGGGTAGTCATTAGATGGTTTTAACACCATAAAAAAGGTGTTTTGGTTCAGTTTTTGTCAGGAAGTTTTTCTTTCGCTCAGAGGTTGAGTGGTATTTCAAAATGCCCTTATTTAGGTGAGTATCCTTGTCGTTTGAATTTGGTGGTGGAATTCCCTGCCGGAGTCTGTGTTTCATGATATCTGTAACTTAGGAGTCTTTAAATCAAGAGTGCATAGGTTACTTCTAGGCAAGCGTACTCCATCATCGCTTACCATCAGGTGAGATAGTGGTCCAACGCAAGAAGTCATCTTTTTTTTTACTATTGAAATCCTCATCAATAGTAAAAAAAAAAGATGACTTCTCATGGCAGTAAAAAAGGTAAAAAAAAAGCAATACTCAAGAAGGCACGTGGATATGCAAACAAAACCATTTTACGGACGCGTCGGTCTCCATACATTTTATATGGAAACTAGACTTTTAAAGCTACACTTGATTCACGCCCCATGACATCGTTCTAAGTACAAATCAGGCATGTTACCGTGTGCGTCGGACTAATGTTGTTCTAGCTTAATGTTTGTTACTTCTTTGTGCTTAAATGATTATATGGATTTTGTTGAATCTTGGTTCCCGGGTAGACCATGTCTTGGCGTAGCACATAGGATACTTTTTATCCCGGAATTATATTTCCTTAGAATAATTTCGCCGTTTGCAGTTGGTACCTAATAAACACCATTATGCTGCCATCAGACGGACTGCATCACAGCAACCGCACGCAGTCCATATATTCAACTGCATGCAGTTTGATCTGACTTTGCGCAGTTGGCGCCACGCATCTAGCCCAGCAGCTTAGTGTATGATTTGATCTTTAAGTGCCTCAAAATAAAGTTGACAATGACAATGTGCGTTTGCTCTTTGTAATTAAACACTGCCTGTATGCGTTTAGCGATGGACAGCGTGCGTCGACACTACACGACTGTAACCGACCGCGTAAAGTTGAAGGCACAACTGCATGCAGTTGATATTGACTTCACTCGACTGTAGCCGACCGCGTGCAGTTGATATCATGACTGCACGAAGTCGAACGTACAACTGTATGCAGTCCGAGCGCAGTCGCTGCGATGCAGTCCGTCTGATGTCAGCCTTATTAGTTAGGTAACTGGGGCCTGACAATTACGTTTTGAAATGTCAATCGTGCGAGCGAGAAAGAGGAATGGAGCTACACTAACTCCAGTTAGCTCCTATAACAATTCAGTGCAGGTCGCCAAATAAATCGCGTTAAGAGCTCGTGGTAGAACCTCTAAAAGCTTTTGTATGAAAATCAATAGAGTAAGTCAAGCAAACTTCATCAAGGTAATTTCAGTCGATGTTTGATCTTTGAAGTTCGAATTTCCTAGAATGGCTTTTATTGAGATTGCTTTAGAACTATGGTTTTGTGTGTGAGTCATGTGCTTAGAAAACTTAAATGTTGTAATTTCAAACTTGAAATACCTTGGTTGTGAGACGTTACCACACAAGACAAACCTGCCCCCCTAGCCAAGTTACTCTTGCGTCGAACGCTTCAAGTTGGCCAAGCCCCTAATTCTTTTGTTCTGACTACGTGACCGAGCGTTGAGATGACGTCAGTCCCGTACATTTGAAACTTTCAACTAGCGTTAACGATTGCAGATTAGCAACTTGGCTAGGGGCACATAGCTCGTGGCCTGGGGCCCAAGTCAGCTATTTTTATAAATTCGTCATTCCAACACGATTCCATTGTCATTTTGCTAAATGTTCATAATCTGCTAATTCATAATGATCGATCAATGATCGGTAAATATCCTCTTATTAGAGTTGTGGTAGAATGACAATATCGAGCTTATTAAAAGCAATGACTGCGCAATGACGTTCGCGTAGTTCGGTAGGTCGCTGATCAAAGGAACTGTCAAAATTTAGCAGATTAGATTTATGCCACTTCTTTCAATAGAGTGGCAGTGGTTGACCATTGGAAAGTCATAATGACGATGCCATTATGTTAGTAGGTAGATTACCAAACTTGTCAAAATTAACAATTATGAAATCAATGATATACTATTCTGATTTTATCGTAATAGCAGACTTGAGGCCCTGATCTTGCTGAAAACTTCATGGTATGCCATTAAGAAGGTATCTTTAAAAAAAGGCTTTACTACACCATCTCTAGTATCTTCATACACTTTGATTTGACTACTTCGTTGGTCTCGTGGTCACAAGTGCGACTGCTGAGCGTGGGGTTCAGGGTTTTCGATTAGGAATTACTTTGTAGTTGCCTAGAGTTTGAAAGTGTTATGTCACCCCAGTACCTCGAAAAGTGAAAAGGACATAGTGCGGATTTCTTTCCCATGGTGCCCAATTGTCGTCCTATAGGACTACGAGAGTAAATGTGCTCATAATTGAAACATTTGTCATGCAATCGAACCCACGACATCCCGCATATCAATCAGGGCCACTAACCAATAGGCTTGAGGAAATTAGAAGATCTCCGCTATAATTTCCGAAAAAAAAACACTTTTCTCCCATTTTTTGTTACACAGTTTCAAAACTCCCAACATAGCGTAAATAAAAAGTATGATAGCATACCATCAAAACTCAACAGGTCAGAATTGCTGTAACATTTTTTTAGCTCACCCTTAACTGGCAACACCATAATTGTGGCAATAATGGCCGCTTCCCCTGCATCGTTGAAAGCCTATAAAACATATTTATGGCAGTACATAACAGTATAAATAATGCTAACTTGTTTTGGAACAATGAAAATGCATTTATATTTTTCCTGTTTTAGTGATTTGGAGTTTAAAATAAAATGGATGACTTTAAGGCCAATTGGTTTAAACTTTTGAATGTCTTAAGTTACACAGTTCGACATAAGCAATTGTCTTTCTATTGTGTCTCTAATTACGGCATTCGATGAGTTAAAAAACGAGAGCGTAATAAAAAGCGCTTACTGGAATTTATTTAATCCAAGTGTAGTTCTATGAACTAGTGCTTGACCGCTATCCCACCTGATGGTAAGCAGTGATGCAATTGTCGATGGTGAATCGCACTAGTTTATGAGCCTATTTACTCTAGCCATGAAGACCCCTAAATTGTAATCGGAAGGGAAGAACGCTGCAGGCAAATTGTTCAAATCCTTCGATGTAAATGGTATAAAGAACAAAGAGTCCGGACAAAACGCTTAGTCCGGACCGAATTAATCCTTTAGCATTTACAGGTACCTTGGAGCTGTCAACGTCGCTTAATCTTTGTGCTGATCTCCTGGAGGATACGGTAAGTGTATGGTGGTAGTCTGTCTTGCTTGGCCGATGTGTCTTCGTGGAGGCGATCGGTGGAGGAGACCACTCGTGTTCAGCTCAGGATCAGACTATGGTCCGGTTCGATTCGGAATGGGATATGGGATGGCCACAACAGTGAGGAAATGGACATCCTTACGCATCAGCAGCCACTGAAGGAAACGCCTCGGGTGTCGGAAGTTAGGAAGATTTCTGGTCACAGTAGTCTTTGGAGAGCAGTGGTGGCCGAGTGGTGATGGCTCCGACTTACGAGTTGTAGGTCGTGGGTTCAAAACCCTGCCAGGCGCATTACCTTGTGTAATTTATTTCATCACGTCACGTCATGTTTTCCCTCACCGTTTTGAGAGCAGTGGCTCTCAAAACGGTGAGGGAAAACATCGTCAGGAAACCAGCATGTCCTAGAACCAAAAATTTGAAGACATGTGACATTCACCGACCCGCACCGGGTCTGCGTGGTGGATTACGGCCCATTCCCTCTCCTAGAGAGGAGGCTTGAGTCCCAGCAGTGGGAATAATAAAAAAGCTTATGATGATAATGAGTAGTCTTTCTGTCTGTTTGCGTTAAACTCAAAAAGTATTGAACGGATTATCATGTAGTTTTACCAGTCAGTGGGCAGAGTGATTAATGAGGAAGGTTTTGGTTTATAATAAATGCATATTATAGTGGAGAAAAGTCGAGAACTGAAAATTTGTAATTGAAAATAATTGAAACACAGTATGCGAACCTGTCAGGTTCGGTTTGCAGGTGTAGGATAAAATATAATACTCTTGTTTTCCCCAAATTTCTTTGGTGGAGATATATAGAGAGGTATTAACATGGAAAAGGTGGTAATGTGGCCCCCAACTTTGTTTTTGAAGCCTCATATAAAAAATACTAGACATATGAATCAAGTAAGTACGTTACGGGGTTCCTTAACTATCACGCTATGCATACCTATAGGTAGAATAAATAAAATAACCATAGAATAAACAAAAAAAATAGTTTTCTACAAAATGAGAAATTTGGCATTGTGACATCAAGTGAGGGTTATATGGCACCCTGGGGGCCATATTAAATATGAACTTTTATTAAAACTTTATGGCAAAAATAATCAATATAAAAATCGCTTTCAGGGCCAGCACAGGCAGTATGAGCCCATAAATTGCAACTAAGTTAATGAATCCACTTTTCTTCATAATATCAATTGCTAGAATTACTTGCAGGCAAAAACTTAAACTTTCAGGCATCCTATCTGAATTGACTTGCTCGTCATATTCAGAGTCAATGCTTATAACAATGTCACTTTCATAGTTATTTTTGGTTTTGTAGACTCTTATTCATCCAGCAGTAACTCATACCTTTAATTAAACATTGGTCATATATTTTATATGGCCCCCGGGGACCATAGTATGAACAATGTGAAGGGGCACATTACAAATAAGAATATGTAAATAAGCGAAAATAAATATGTTTATTTTAAGTTTTTGTATAAATTACCTTTAAAATCTAGTAGGAAAACGTTTGTCAAACACAATGTTAAAATCATCAAACCTAAAACTTGGTTTGTCTAGAAAAAATGACTACAGAGCCATTTCAAAAGTTTGACAGTTGCGTGTTTCAAATAAAAAACGAACGTAACACCATCTCACGGATTTTATTGGTTTTATTCGATATCACAAGAGCTCCGCAATCCATGCATTTTATACTACCTAGATAGCGTATTTCTAAATTATAAATATGTCAAGGGGCCAAGATATCTGCAGGGGCCACATTACCACCTTTTCCTCTACATAATTGCGCATTTTAATAAACAAAAAATAAAAAAAATTCGTTCAAAAAAATTTCGTACGGTTTTTTTTTGTAGATAAAAATCATCCAAATGACATTCAGTCAGACTCTTACTGTCTAAAAAACCCACCCCGTTCCTTCTTGCCTTTCATACCGAGGCCGAGCTTCCCTTTCGGATAACCCTGGCCCCAGTAGGCTTCGAGCCGGCTCGGCCCCTGCTGCTGTTGACAACTCCTTGAAGCGCGCGAGAACAGTGCGCGCCGTTGACGACTTGGGCTCTGTCCGGACAGTTACTGGACGGTCGGACAGGGAGCTACCCATTGCTCGCTGTCAGCGTTTTTGAAGGTCATTCAAGTACACTTATGTAATAGAAGGCATTCATTATAAGTACAGCTAAGGAGTGGAATTCCCTGCCGGAGTCTGTGTTTCCTGATAGCTATAACCTAGGGGTATTTACGTCAGTAGTGAATAAATTGCTTCTAGGCAAACGTGTTCCATCGTCAGCCACATCATCAGTCAGATAGTAGTCAAACGCGAGCCTATACATTATAAAAAAAGGCGAATCCATTGCTATTAAACGGTCAAATATCTGAAAAAATTAATAACGCTTTGCTCATATAAATGCATACATTTCCCTTTTACTTTTAGGTTAATATTGCAATATAAAAATCTAGAAACACAATTACAGTACAAAGCTAGTGTTGTTGTGGACACAAAGGCAGATTTTCTCGCCGTGTTTTTGACGGGGCGGCCGACCACATGACGCTTGTGACGCATTCGTCCTTGGTCTCTCGGCTTGAGTGACGTTTAGCTTACACATGCCTGTCTCGACGAAAATGTGGCTTGCAGGAAATAAATCTGCACTATCTACACGTTAATATTATAACGAGGTAAAGTTGGTTTTTTGTTTGTAGGAGGTAATCACTGAAAGTACTGGACCGATTTCTAAATTTTTTTCACCAGTAGAAAGCTGCTTTATTTCTAAGTGACATAGGCTATATTTTATGTATGCGGGCGAAGCCGCTGGCAAAAGCTAGTACCTTTGTACATATAACAGGAAAAAATGTACTCAAGGGGCAGGGGGCAGGAGGGCACATTGCTCGCAGAACAGATGGCCGTTGTGGCCGAAAGGTTCTGCAGTGGCGACTGCGTACCGGAAGACGCAGCGTTTTAAGGCTTCCTACAAGGTGGACCGATGACTTGGTGAAGGTTGCGGGAATCCGATGGATGCGAGACGCACAGAATCGTTCATTATGGAGACAATTGGGGGAGGTCTATGTCCAACAGTGGACGTATTTCGGCTTAATTGACGAGGAAAAGATATTAGTACAATATAATAACACCTTTAGAGCTATGCTTAAGCTGCCCTGGCGGTGTAATGCGACTGGCATGTTCGTTGAGAACAGAGTTACTGATTGTCACGAGCTCTTGAGAAGACTCAAGGCATCTTTCCTGACTCGACTGACCTGCTGTAAGAATATGATAGTGTCTGGAGTTTTCATGGTGTTTACCTACTTAAACGCTGTTAATTTTATTTTTATTAATTTATTTCAATAATTTACAATAATTTTAATAATTTTATTCAATAATGTACAATAATTTTATTAATTTTATTTAATAATTTACAATAATTTGATTATTTAATTCAATAATTTTATTAATTAATTTATTAATGTAATTCAATAATTTTATCAATGTTTCAATCTACACTAATATTATAAGGAAAGTTACAGGTAATGTTTGTTTTTTATTTTATTTAGAGAAGGTAATTTATAGGAGGACTGGTCAAATTACGACAGTTTTTTTACCGATAGAAAGCTGCTTTATTCCTGAGAGACACAGGTTATATTTTATGTATGCAAGCGAAAAAATATTATAACATGACCTCTCCTTCGTTTTTTTGGCTTGCACTTTCGACCCAAATGTTCAGAGGTAAATGGTCTAAGACCATTAATCGAGCAGGTTACCACTAACACGATGTTTCCAACCACAGCAGCATATATTACGTTGGAGTGTTGCCAACATACCCCTGTTCCGTGGCTGGTTCCGTACGAAATTAATGTCCGGGGAATCTGATGAACGTGCTGAATTAAAGGTGTTTTAGAAGTATTTCGTTCCTCATTTTCGTTTCTGGCTACAGGAAAGTATTTTTTTTGGCCAGGTATAGTCGGTCTTATAATGTTCCCACTGTTGGGACTCAGGTCTCCTCTCTAGGAGAGGGTATTGACCGTAAACCACCACGCGGGCCTAGTGTGGGTTGGTGAATGTCACATGTCTTCGAATTTTTGGTTCTAAGACATGTCGGTTTCCTCACGATGTTTTCCTTCACCGTTTTGAGAGCAGCGGTGATGAAATAAATTACACAAAGTAATGCGCCTGGCTGGGTTTGAACCTTAAACCTATTTTTTTTTCATTGATTAAAACTAGTGCTTGAGTGCGATCCCACCTGAAAAAAAATGTTATTTTGGTGGTAACTGATGTAGTAAGGTAGCTGATGTAATAACATAGGCTATTTTTTTTTTAGAAAAAAAAAAGACGTGTGGCACTCGGGGACTGCCGCGGTAAAGCTACTGCATAGCATTTTTATCAACTTATGCAATTATAATTATTTATTTATTTTATTTATGCAGTATTTTTTTTCCTTTGTTTTTTTTTTTCTTTGATATTAATTGAAGTTACACTTTCACACATTGAATTGAATTTTGATTGATTGTTCACTCATTTTTGTTTTCTTATCGGTCACCACACTAAAAAACAAATGAGTGGGGGGTGTTGGGTTATTTTCGTTACGGAATTTCTGGATTCGGTCTCCACGCTCAAGGCCCGCGATAGAAGCTATGCAATAGCTTAATAAATTCAAAATCCTGTAGTCCACGCGTACGAAGTCGCGGGCACAGCTAGTTAGACACTAAAATATGGTCATGGTTCTAGTCTCAAGTTCTACCACAACAAAACTTGTTTCAATTAACGACTCTAAAAATTCAGCTCACAAGTATCCAGCTACCTTCCAATCTATTTTCACAATAGAAGTGTCAATTTGACAGTCACTGCATATTGTCTAGCTAGGTAAATGGGTAAGTAGAGTACACCTTGCAAATGACAGCCTTGATCGTGTTGCAATATTCTCCTTTATGTTGATACGTATGCTAAACGTGCAATTTCCTACGTGTGATGCTTTACTCTAAGAATAGAGTGGGTGAGTAAGTAGGTACCTAGGTTGTGCTAACATTTTTTTTAGTATGTTACATTTGCCATCACGGATCTTGAGCGCTCGGCGTCAGAGTGGGGATCGCTTTGCGCATTCCATACATTGGCGAGCTAATCGTCTTCGTTTTTAGATACATGCAGCAACGCAGGGAACGAATTAGGACTGACGTCTATGACACGATGGCGCGGCGAGCCAATCACTGACACTCCCCGCCCCCGTGTCTCACTTCGCACCATTAAAGAGACCGAATATTTGACTTTTACGCAACCGCTCAAGATCCGTGATGGCAACTGTATGTCATGGAATAACTTCTCCATAACTTCTGGTTTTTTTTTTCAATGGGTAAAAGTCATCCAAATGACATCCCCCGCCCTTGGTCGGAGCGGCAGACTTGTGAGTAAAAACCCACCCCGTTCCTTCGTTACCTTTCATACCAGGGCCGAGCCTTCTTTTCAGAAGCAGACCCTTGGCCCCTTTAGGCTTCGACCCTGCTGGGCTCCTACGGTTGCTGACAACTCGTTGAGGCGCGTGGGTGGTCTGAAAAGTTTCGGATGGATTGTATGATTTTTCCCACCATAAAAAAGAGCATCGCTGGAAGAAGTGTGTAGAGTTAAAAAAAGACGTTGCAAAAAAAAGAAACATAAATTGAAAGAAAAAATATCTAGTATCTTTGTTAGGTCGGAAACTTTTCAGACCACCTGTGTCTCGCCAAGGAGGAGGCCGACCGCATCAGGCAACGGCGTTCTCGCTGCCACCGCCGCCGCCGCCGCCGGGATTCTGATCCCGATTTCCGGCCACCGTAGGCGCGGGCTTGTGGACAGTGAGCAATGGGTAGCTCGCTGTTTGGCCGTCCGGTAACTGTCCGGACCAAGCCCAAGTCGTCGATGGCGCGCACTGTTCCCGCGCGCCTCAAGGAGTTGTCAGCAACAGCAGGGACCCAGCCGTGTCGGAGCCTACTGGGGCCAGGGTTATTCGAAATATATGGTTATGAAGGCTAGAAAGAACGGGGTGGGCGTTTTAGTCAGTAAGAGTCTGATACTATCTCCCGCTCCGTCCAAGAGCGGGGGTTGTCATTGGATGATTTTTTCCCACCATAAAAAAAAGACCACTTGTGTACTGTCACGTGAGATAGTGGCCAAACAAGAGCCTATCGACAGTAGTAATAAAAAGTCAAATACATGTCTTTTCCAACCCCTTATCACTACAGGTAATCACAATCTTAATCAAGGACTCGAATAATGGAGTTTGTCTGTAGGGTTGTCAAAACACAAAACTTAACTAGCTATCTAGCAACACAGTCAACTCAGATGTGTCATTAAACCTGTCGCTAGCAGCTTTAATGAAACACGTTTGGGCATCCCTGCGTGTAAATATTAACAAAATGGTGTACATCAAAGTATATAGAGCTTGGTAGGGTTGGCACCAATTAATATAATCATTTATGTATACCTACGGTTGGTTGTAGGATTCTTCGAAAGATTTACCAAAGCCATGGAGCGCAAAGAGCAATTAAAAGAACACGGCCATGGACTGGAGCGAGGAGGAGTGGCAGGCGGTCGCCTCCTTCTGCGAAGCAGTAATGCTAGGAAAGGAGGAGGCCGACCGTATCAGGCAACCGCGCTCACAGCGCCCCAGCCGCCGCCGGAATTCTGATCTCGATTTCCGGCCACCGTAGGCGCGGACTTTCGGATGGCGAGCAATAGGTAGCTTGTTGTGCGACCGTCCGGTAACTGTCCGGACCGAGCCAAAGTCGTCGACGGCGCGCACTGTTCCCGCGCGCCTCAAGGAGTTGTCAGCAACAGCAGGGGCCCAGCTGGGCCGAAGCCTACTGGGGCCAGGGTTAGTTTCGAAAGATAGTTCAGCCCCGATATGAAAGGCAACGAAGGAACAGGAGCGGGTTTTTAGCCAGTAAAAGTCTGACACCATCTCCCGCTCCGCCCAAGAGCGGGGGATGTCATTAGATGATTTGGTTTTAGGCAGTAAAAATCTAACACACAACATTTTTAATTTTCAATTTGTAATTTTATTAACAATTTTTTTTAATGTAGGATATCATCGTATTTATTGATTAACTTTGAAGTCTTTAATCGACCTCTTTATTTTAATTCGAAAAATTTTAATTAATTATTTAATCTTACTTTTTACAAGCTTTTATATGTATAATTTCACCTGTCTCGATATTACCTAATTGTGTGTCTGTAATCAAATCTTGCATATTGGTCCACTTTCCGGTTATATACCGATTGAGCTGAAATTTTGCATGCATATGTAAATCAGATAACAATGCAACGTTATTATGTCATGGAGCTAATCTGATGATGAAACCGGAAGGTGGACTCAGATAACCCTTTCATGTTTGAGCTTTTTGGAATAGGCTGGAAGAGTATTTTTTGTATAGGTTATATACCGAACTATTGAAGCTTGCTATGAAAAAAAATGATTTTTATTGAAAATTTGTTCTACTTATCAATTCTAATTGAAATTAATTTAATTGCCACTGCTAGATAAAGCCAAGGCCTGTCCAATATAAACTAGTCATGTGCTCGATGATCATGGATTATTTTCCAGTAAAATCAAATATATCACAAGTTTTTCTATTCCTAGCACAAAAACATTAAGCTTTTGTGAAAGAAGCTGCACACGCAAAATAAATAAACACGATTACTAAATAAATAAAGAAAAATGTACGAGGCAACCCTAGCCCAGGGTTGCTTCCGTGATACACCTTAACTTTGCAAATTAATGTGAATGAGTTCCGTCGCAGATAAACTAGTCTGTTGCTTGTTTGTTTGCACAGAGTGCAAGCGGAACCAGAGGGTTAACTAGAGTTAAAACTATACGTAAGCAGTGATTTTCTAAGTTCATTTGAAAGTAATTTATTTACATTTAAAGTGTGAGTTTATACTGATTCTTATTTAATTAAAATATCGTATATCAGTACTAAACGCTTTGAAAACTAGAATGGTGATTAATGATTGATGATTTTACAGGCTTTCATTTAGTTTCACCTGTCCCGATATTTGTCTGTAATCATTGACTTATTCAAATCTTGCAAATTAAATTTGATTCACTTCCCAGTTACCGATTGAGCTGAATTTTTGCAGCATGTGTAAATCAGATGACAATGCAAAATTATTATGACGTGGAGCTGATCTGATGAACTCGGTAGTTAAACGACATAATCCCATCGAGTCCGACCATCCGGTAACCGTCCGGACCAAGCCCAAGACGTCGACTTCGCGTACTGTTGCACGCACGCCTTAAGGAGTTGCCAAAAAACCGTAGGGGCCCATCAGGGTCGAAGCCTACTGGGGCTAAGGATCAGTTTCTAAAAGGAAGATTTGGTCCCCGTACGGAAGGTAACGAAGGAAAGGGATTGGGTTTTAGTCATTAAGTCTGACACGAGCGACGGATGTCATTGGATGATTTTTCCTCATAGAAGACCTATACCAGTAAATATCAAATATACAGGGTTTGTAATAGCTCGCTGTCCGGCCGTCTGGTAACTGTCCAGATCAAGTCCAAGTCGTCGACGGAGCGCACTGTTCCCGCGCGCCTCAAGGAGTTGTCAGCAACAGCAGGGACCCAGCCGGGTCGAAGCCTACTGGGGCCAGGGTTATCCGAAAGGGAACTCGAGCCTCGGTATGAAGGCTAGAAGGAACGGGGTGGGCTTTTAGTCAGTAAGAGTCTGACACTATCTCCCGCTCCGCCCAAGAGCGGGGGTTGTCATTGGATGATTTTTCCTCACATAAAAAAATAAAAATAAAAAAAGGGTTTTTTGTAAAACACTGGCAACCTCTCAGGACTATGTTACTAACATCATAAAAAACAACTTTTGTTCTATGACTTTTAAAAATTATTTATTATTTTCATATTTTAGTTCATCAGATTTTCATACAAAAATAAAAATATTTAAATTGAACGTTCTAAATATAACGAAGTATATGCGAAGCAAGCGATAGGGCAACAGCGGAGGGGGTGCTTGATGAGCTTGCATCGCGTCATACAGACGTAGGTAGGTATAGCAAAATACAGAGTTGAAATGCGTTAGATACAACAACGAAATCTTGAAGGTTTGTTTTTGGTAAATGAATTATAAGTTACAAATAACCCTGTATAATTGAGAAAGGAGGATAAAGAAATATAATAGTGACAGGCAATACTTCATCACCATTGTACCTTGTTTCAGTTTTGCAAACTGTAATCAAAAGCAGTAAAGCACGTTGACAAGACGTAACGTAACAAAGCAAACCATGCTAATGTGGCCGCGTGCGTTCGTTTGCGGGTAATTCCGCTCGTGTACACCGGACCGCAATTTTCGATCAGTTAGCCGCAACGTTTGTGTTAGCTGCTACGTTATTTTACTAGCTTTTTGAATGGGACGGACTTGGTACCCTTTGTTTTGAGGTGGGAAATTGTCAAATAAATATGTTTTCAAAGTCTGGGTAGAGTGATAGACGTGTTAAATTTTTACTGATTACAACCTACCTCTGTTCTGGACTACAAATGCTTTTTCCAGGGCCACGGTGACTCTTTCTAACAATTTTGCAGTCCGCGGCCAAGTCGTCAACGGCGTGTCCTGTTCCCGCGCGCCTTAAGGAGTTGTCAGCAACCGTAGGGGCCCAGGATGGTCGAAGCTTATTGAAGCCAAGGGTCTGCTTCTGAAAGGTAGGCTCGGCCCCGGTTTGAAAGGCAGCAAAGGAATGGAATAGGTTTTTTGGTCAGTATAAGTCTGACACTATCTCCCGTTTCGCCCAAGGGCGGGGGATATCATCTGAATGATATTTTCATACAGTCACTGAAAGTTTGTTAGTTAGTTGTATGTTTGTTTGTTACTCCGTCGCGATGAAATTTTTCGCGATGACTTTTTGTACCGGCAGCTACCTTGGGATAATTTCCTATTATCACTCGGGCTAAGCTGCTGGCAGCAACTAGTTTTTAACTATTATAATTTCACTTTGTCTTTCATTTCGCCTTGTCTTTTATATCGTGTACTTACATTGAAGTACTGAAACATATCTGCCTGCAGCGGTTTTCCCGTCCGGTTATAATTTGGGTGTCTTCAAGGCTAGAGTGAATAGGCTCCTCATAAACTAGTGCGCCTCACCATTAACGACTGCATCACTGCTTGCCATCAGGTGGAATCGCAATCAGTATGAAGGCACGAAGGAACGGGGTGGGTTTTTAGTCAGTAAGAGTCTGACAATATCTCTCGCTCCGCCTAAAAGCGGGGGATGTCATTGGATGATTTTCCCAATGAAAAAAAAACACTAATTTATTTAATTAAATTAACTTGCCTTAAAGTAGTCAAGAATTTTTCATACTTTCATATGTATATATATATATTTCATACCGTATCGTATTTTTTATACTATCGTTAGTCAGTAGGGTATACAAGATCCTGGGTAGTATTTGAAAATGTGCAGTCCTAAATAAGCGCCTGCAGAAAATCATAAAGTTGCCCTCGTAATGTAACAGTTCAGCATATTGCTATTAAATATTTATCAGGCGTGCATTGTAAACCATTTTCATTGGCTCTCACAGCCCTAGTGGTTAGTATTTCGCCTACATGCCATGTTTACTTCACTTAATTTCTAATATATAATGTATATCGCTTTTGATTTTAGAGCCTGGTGCTAATAAATTAAAAGCTTTGTGGTTTTGGAGTGACTGTGGTAAAATGGCTGCTGATTGATCTGGTGTTGCTGAGGGTTATATTATTAATGGTGCTTCCGTATGAGAGATTACTTGCTTTACTATAAGATAAGATAAGATAAGATAAGATAAGATAAGATAAGATAAGATAAGATAAGATCTTTATTTTGCTAATATGGGTACAAAAAAAAATGGCAAATGAAAAAATGGCTATAAGATTCAGCTTTTCTAAGAATGTGAAGAAACAAGGTCAGGGATAGTACAAATGTCTACTTGAGTTAGTGGCGTAGCGTGGACTAATTAAGACGTGGCGAAAGCACATTAGCGAGGCCTTTTTCTTTCATACATTTGAAAACGTGACAGCGACTGTCGCAACCCAGTGTCCGACCACATCGTAGCCACAAAATAGATAGACATCTCTGCTTACCATGAGGTGGGATCGCAGTCAAGCACTGGTTTATACCAATGAAAAAAGTACTTCAGTTTACCCAAGTATAATATTTATTTAGTTTTTTTGCACAAAGAAATAATAAACAAATTAAACAATAACTTAAATAATTAAAAATAATATATATACACTAAATGCCTAGCTAAATTATATGCTCTCTAAAGAATTGTCAAAACGCTTGATTGACGCTTCGCGTGACCCAAGGGCTGGCTTCTACCTCGGTCAGAGAATAAGCATTGCCAAACAACGTGGCAATGCCGCCAGCCTTTTGGGCACACTTCCAGTCGACAGCGATGCGGAGGAGTTTTATGACGTCATATTTAGCTAGGCATTTAGTTTACCCAATAAACAACAATAGCGTGATGATCCACACTTTAGACAAAACACGATCAAATAGAAAAATCTTTCAAACATTTTTCCTAACAATATCCAAGTTGTACAGCAAACAGCTTGTCGACGAGTGAATGATCATTGCTATTACAAATTGGACAGGCGCTCCGAAGTGGGGTGAATTTGCGACAATACAAGTTGAATTGTGTCAAGTTGCCGACAGTTTTCTATGTTCAGTGATTCAGAAAAAATAAAACAAAACTAGCTTTTATCTTTGTGTTTTAGAAATGACGTGTTTGTGCGAAGCAAATACTGTTTATTTGTCTTTTTTATTACTTACTAGCTTTTGCCCGCGGCTTCGTCCGCGTACCTACATAAAATATAGTCTATGTCATTCAGGAATAAAGCAGCTTTCTGTCAGTGAAAAAAATTTAGTAATCGGACTATTACTTCCAGAGATTATCTACTACAAAAAAAAAAAAAACAAAAAAGACGTGTGGCACTCGGGGACTGCCGCGGTAAAGCTATTGCTTAGCATTTTTATCAACTTATTTAATTATTTATTTATTTTATTTATGCAGTATTTTTTTCCTTTGTTTTTTTTTTTGTTTGATATTAATTGAAGTTACACTTTCACACATTGAATTGAATTTTGATTGATTGTTCACTCATTTGTTTTCTTATCGGTCACCACGCTCAAAAAACAAATGAGTGGGGGGGGGGTGTTAGGTTATTTTCGTTACGGAATTTCTGGATTCGGTCTCCACGCTCAAGGCCCGCGATAGAAGTTATGCAATAGCTTAAAAATGAAAAATAAACCTTTATAATATTATAGTGTAGACAAACAGAATGCCTACGTACAAATCTATGTTATACGAACAAAAGGATTACTTTGATTCAAAATATAATAATTTACATTTTGTAGTCGCTAACAGTTTAATAGGAAATAGGATATGAATGCAAGAGATGGCAGGGTTTAATTAATTTTATGCTACCTGGAATCGACTTGCAGCGTTTGCAATGCAACTCTTCTCGGAAAAACTAGTTGCTATAATATTTTACCTAGGAACTTTGTATCATTATTTTTTGTCGCAGTTTGCGTTTGTATTTTACTGTAGTCCAATCTGAAAATGGGTTACATTTATTTATTCTAGATAGATTAATATTTTTATTCGCTGTAATTTTTTTTGAGTATGAAAATACTTACTCTTAAAAAAACATCTTACGACGAATTATATTATGTATTGTTCACATATTTATTTAGTTTATTTAAGTAAGTGTATTATCATTTTTTTTTATTGTTCACTTGTGTACAGGTATTGTGTATATATATATATCTATATTTTACCTTAAACCGCTAAAGGTTTTGAACTCAAAATTTAGGTAAAACTCGACTTTACCTAAATTTTGAGTTCAAAACTCAAGTATCCACAATAAAAGGTATTTCTAGTAGTTTTTATTTTTTGTTTAACAACGACTTCGTTTTAGTGTTTTTTTTTGTGTGTTTGTAAAATAACCGACTTTAGTCGGTTATTTTTTTTACTGTGTGGTTGCCTATAATATTTGAGGAGTACCCTCAATTCTTCAAGGATCCCACCATCAGTACTGAATTTAAAAAAAATAAGACCAATTTGGAAGCATATCCTTTCAGGTAAAAAAAAAATACAAATTTTTCCATAAACGACGGAGTTCAGATGTAACAAACGTAAAAAAAAAACATGAAGCTGAATTGAGAACCTCCTTTTTTCTTTGAAGTCGGTTGACAATAGATCAGGGCCCCAAGTCTGCTATTTTTATAAATTCGTCATTCCAACACGATCCAATTGTCATTTTGCTAAAAGTTTGTAATCTGCTAATACGTAATGATCGATCATTGATCGGTCAATGGTCTTGTAATAGAATTGTGGTAGAATGATAATTTCGAGCATATTAAAACCAATAACTGCACAATAACGTTCTATTGGTAAAACACTGATCAAATAAACTGTCAAAGTTTTAGCAAATTACCGCAAACTTTAAATATTCATTTGTCAATATGTACGAGATTACCATTCTATGTCACTTCTTTCAATGGAGTGTCAGTGGTTGACCATTGGAAAGTCATAATGACGCCATTATATTAGTAGATTACCAAACTTGTCAAAATCGACAATTATGACATCAATGATAGACCATTCTGACACTATTGTAATAGCAGACTTGAGGCCCAAACCAGTGTATGTATAAAATTACTAACACCTATCGATATATATGTACTACGCACCTAACACCAAACAAATCAATGGCCTTCAAAGTACGAGTACAAAACAATTTAGGTACAGCCCATAAGCAAATTATTCTAACCCAACAAAATTCTATCGTTGTAAAAGAAAATACTAGTGCTTACCACGATAAACGTTTAGCAAGTATTTGGAGCGCAGAGCAGGCGGCAAAGGTATTTAAACTTCCTAGACTAACTAAATAGCTTAGGTTTTTTACTACGTCTAAAGGTTGGTACTAGGCATGCAGCTATGCAATGCTGGTGGGGCCATGAGAATAGATCGTGTCCAATATAACAATGCACTCAGAGTAGTGTTGGGGCTGCCCTGACGTCGCAGTGCGTCAGGGACGTTTGCTGAGGCGCAGGTTCATGGATTTGCCACCCTATGCCTGATAAGGTAGAGATGCGCCTCCCTACTCACTCGCGTTCGTGGCAACACTGCACGCTAGCGTGTTGGTCTAGTAGTCATTGGCCTTAAATGCTATGCTGGAGGTCGTGGATTCGATTTGACAAATCTTTGTGTGATGAGCTTGATAATTTGTTCTGTTGCTGTCTGGGTGTAATTACCACCGGTACATGGTAGACATCCCACCCATACGCACAAAACGTTTTGCGAACACATTTATTGTGCGTACAGTCAAGGAGTGGAATTCCCTGCCGGAATCTGTGTTTCCTGATAGCTACAACTTAGGAGTCTTTAAGTCGAGAGTGAATAGGTTTCTTCTAGGCAAGCGTGCTTCATCGTCGACCACATCATCGCTTACCATCAGGTGAGATAGTGGTCAAACGCAAGCCTATCATTAATAGAAAAAAAAATGTATGTATATATTTAGAAATATATAAGTATGTTTATCAGTTGTCTAGTACTCATAACACAAGCTCCGCTTAGTTTGTGACTAGATGGCGTTGTGTAAGTTATAGACTATTATTATTATTACACTACACTGTTTTTGCAGATAGGTTGGATTTGAGTCCCATGTTGCAAAGATTGCTGCGGCCTCATGTTGTAGTGTAGATGTATAATTGTGTTGTTTATATCTACAAACATTATTTTTTAAGATATCGTTACCAACAAAATATGGACCTCGTCCGAAATAAATGTTTATTATTATTGTAACCGTCTCGATTCAATTTTGACCTTCGGTCATACACAACAGAGTCCAAATATGCAAGAGGTGTGCACTCATCGATGAGTTCCTTTAAGATAGAACTACATTACTAGATGCACACGTGTAGCACGCCTGATTTGTACGTAGAACGACGTCGCGTGGCGTGTATCAAGTGTAGCTCTACAAGTCTAGTTTCCACATAAAATGTATGGAGACCGACGCGCCCAGATCGGTGGGTGTGGTAAACGTATGAAAGAAAGAAAAGAAAGAAAGAAAAATAATTTATTTGCACGCATGGATACACACCCTGTAAAAACAAAATTTTAGACAAAAAAAAAAGAAAAAAAACACTGACACAATGTGTGTTTCACGACTGCGCCAAATGGTTCCAGTTCAGCAAAAATGCCTGGCAACTACATGGCAGTCAGTGGTAGTTGCCTGACGCTGGTTTTCAACTGAACCTTACTGAGAGTGAACGGCAGTTATTTATTTATTATTAGTTATTTACTTATTTGTATTATGAGTAGTTCTACCTTTATTTTCCTAGTCCGATGGAAGAGGAGAGAGATCAGGAAAACTACAAATGGCTTTATGTGCTTTCTGAGGCACGAGGGTGTCGCGCCACCAACTTCTAACCTCTGAGCTGCTAGTGAGTGATTCCTAATGAAAAATACCAATAACACTTTCTTGCCCTACGTGAAAATAGTACCTAGGACTCCACTCATCAGCTCAGCTGTTATACTTATGACCTCGAGACCAATGATGCAGGTTAATCATTTCATGGTCCTGTTCTAAGGTAGAGTGGAAGAGCATATCAGACTTTAGCTTCAGTTGCCGTTTGCGATGGTTAAGTTAACTTATCGAATGCCGTAATTAGAGACACAATAGAAAGACAATTGCTTATGTCGAACTGTGTAACTTAAGACATTCAAAAGGTTAATTCTTTCGAACAGTGTCGTGGCCGTAGCCATAACATCTTTTTGGGGCGCGGCCGGACAGCAAGCGACCCATTACTCGCCGTCCATGAGGCTTGTCTCCTCCTTGTGCCACCCCTTTTACTTCGCAGAAGCTTCTGGCTTAAGCCAATCCCTCTCGCTCCATATCATCTCCTGAATTAGGACCAGACGCGAGACATCACCGCCGCCGATCGTCTCCAAATACCATTTTTTTTTAATCTTGGTTATAATCTAGTGCATGACTGCAATCCCACCTGATGGTAGCACTAATGCAATTGTTGATGGTGAGGCGCACTAGTTTATTAAGAGCCTATTCACTCTAGCTTTGAAGACACCCAAATTATAATCGGACCGGAAGACCCCAGCAGGCAAATTGTTCCAGTCCTTCGATGTACGCGGTATAAATAGTATTTTCTAAATATTTTGCCGCATTGCTACAGACTGCATTACCGCGTACTTCATGGCTTAATCCTAAATACAATAGTTCGTGATCTGTGTAAGGTCGGTGAGCGGTTTCTCAAGGACTTCTTAACCGCAACCAGCTATTATTCGTCATTTGACAATTAAGGCAATTTTAGTGCATTCGATATTTTGCCTGCACCCTGGTGAAATAAGTTTTTTGAAATAAAATATCACCAAATATGACTTCTTTCACTCTGGGTGAGAGTGAGAGGGAGTGTGATTTTAACAACTTATAACCCTGTGTCCTTCAGTTGCACTTTCCTCTTGGATAATTTGGTTTTAGAGCATGTAAAGACTGGCTTTTGTCAGTGGCTTCACCACCCCTTATACAGAAATTCCTCTCATAAAATCCTGTCTTAGTGCTCGAATAAAAAGAATCATAAGCATAGCATAATCAGCCTTTTTAATGTTCCCACTGCTGGGACTTAGGCCTTCTCTCTTGGAGAGGAAATGGGCTATAATCCACAACACGGGCCCAGCGCTGATTGGTTTTTATTACCATAAACCTTGAAAAGGAAGCCTCGTGAAAAATTTGACGATCGTCCCCCGCTTCCTCGAGTAGTAGGTATTCCTCATTACTGAGGGATGTGAAGTTCCCGCTGGATTAGCTTCTTCTTGATGGTATCTCGCCATCTGTGACGGTTCTTAGCGTCATGAAATGCGATGTGCAATTGGGTGTCCAGTGTGGAGCGGAACTGCTCTACCCTTTCTTTGGGGCTGCGACCTGTTAGTCGTTTGCCATCAATTATGCCAGTTACGATGAGCTGTTCATGGTTGTGGCCATTTTTCCTGGCAATGTGGGCAAAGGACTCCAGTATTCTGCGCTTACAGGTAGTCTGTCGATCGTAGTCTCAGTAGTTTTGGCTGTGCATTAGTTTCTTTGGGAAAGTTGTTTGTAATCATGAGTACAATCACGTGTTTGAGTACCAGTTAGGTAGATATAATATGACTGTGAATGTGAACCTAGTTACATGGATTAGAGCATTTAAAAAGTCTTAATTATCCAGTATCATGCAAAATATGTTACACCGTAGTACGACGTAATAAAACAAATATGACATGTCGGTCTCCATCCAGTTCTATGTATGCCGCCCGTGTCAATAGCGCATGACTCACATATATAAACACGTGTTTAAATAATAATATGCCATCACCCACAAACATCATAGTGTCTAGTTATACTGTCAACAACCTCTATTATGCAGATGTTTTAATAATAAACTTCAACCTTTCAATTGTGAACTAAGAACTGCACAAATCTATAAGCTGTTAAATATTCTGATGGTGCAAAATCTGCTTCGCACACGTGTGCCACGTACGACGATTTGGGCGCGTCGGCACAAAATAGATAGGTACAGAAGTCAATCTACATACAAAGCGCGCTCGAGCAACGCACACATAGACACCGCTCACGGACACGATATCTTAGAGCGTCTCGGACCGCTCGTCGAACAGTTCCGGCTCAAACGCTCATTAGTGTGCGTCCACCGAGCGTAGTATAAAAAGTGAAGTACATCCAGGAGATTGTCTTCTGTACCTATCTATTTTGTGGCGTCGGTCTCCATGCATTTTATACGACAACTGGACTTGTAGAGCTACTTTAGGTCCACGCCCCGGGACATCGTTTTACGTACAAACCAGGCGGACTCCACGTGTGCGTCGATCTAATTTAGTTCTTCTAGCTGCATAGTTACAACACTTTTTTGAGGTGGGAAATTATCAAATAACTTTGCCCAATCTGGGAGGAGTAAGAGGGTGTGTGAAGACTTCTTTTTTTTTAAGGTGGCAAATCCTCTAATATCTTTTTCCGCCCTGGGGCAGAGCGGGCGTGTCAGACTTTTAGTGATTAAAACCACACGTATGTTTCTTCAGTTGCCATTTGCGTTATGGTGGAAACCCTTGATTTTCTTCCTTGACTTCTGGAAGGGAACTTTCATAAGTCAACCCATGGCCCCAGTAGGCTTCGGCCCTGCTGGCCTTTTTTTTATGGTGGGGGAAATCATCCAATGACAACCCCCGCTCTTGGATGGAGCGGGAGATAGTGTCAGACTCTTACTGACTAAAAAACCCACCCCGTTCCTTCAAGCCTTCAGACTGGGGCTCGAGTTCCCTTTCGGATAACCCTGGCCCTAGTAGGCTTCGACCCGGCTGGGCCTCTGCTGTTGCTGACAACTCCTTGAGGCGCGCGGAAACAGTGCGTGCCGTCGACGACCTGGGCTTACTCCGGACAGTTACCGGACGGTCGGACAGCGAGCTACCCATTGCTCACTGTCCGCAAGCCCGCGCCTACGGTGGCTGGAAATCGGGATCGGAATCCCGGCGGCGGCGGCGGCGAGAGCGCCGATGCCTGATGCGGTCGGCCTCCTCCTTTGCGAGCATTACTGCTTCGCAGAAGTCGGCGACCGCCTGCCACTCCTCCTCGCTGTGGACCATGGCCTCAACCAAGGCCCGGCGCGAGAAGTCTCCGCCGGCGATCGCCCCCGGCAGGGCACGGCGATGCTCCGCCTAGGCCCTGCTGGGCTCCTACGGTTTGCTGACATCTCTTTGAGGCTCGCGTACTACACGCAGTCGAGTGCTCGTCGTCGGTTGGAGTCCGGCGGCTGACGCGTATGGATGTCCGTTCCTTCACGTGTGTGGCCACCTCCTGCACATTAGCAAGTAGGCGACCTCCGCCCATTTCCCCTAGTTCCGGACCATGGCCTGAACCAGTGACTGGCGCGGGAGTTCGCCCCCAGTGGGACACGGTAGTGCTCCACCCAAGCGGGGCACACCAGCATATGCTTCACCGTGTCTTCCGTTCCTTCAATTATCAGTCATTCCCACAGGAGTATATAACATTACTTTTACGCGAAACCTGCATATATAATTTGTTCTGAATCAGTAACTGTATCCAATAGTTTTTACATCATGTTATATTTTTTTCTAAAAATATTTTAAAGGGTCACAAGTTGGACACCACCGGCACTAAGTACGACACAAGTCACGACAGGTCATAGTGGGCATTAGGAGCCAGCTGACAGCTGGCTGCAAGTGCAAAACAACCCCTCAGTCGCTTGAAGCTTTTTCTATTGAAAAAGTATGGTCAAATTAACTTGATTATGGGTGTGTAGCCATGCTTCTAATAATGTGAGGATTTGTATATAAAATTGGCACATGGGTAGAAAAAAACCCGACAGCGCAGATAGCGCAGTGATTCAGAGATTTGCTGCTACGCTAAGTGTCACGTGTTTAATGGGACACAGAAGAAAAAAATTGTATGGCCTACAGATTGTTACACTTCTTCTTCTTCTTCCTGCCCTTGTCCCATCTTATTTGGGGTCGGCGCAACACGTTGTTTTCTTCCATTCTACTCTGTCACTCGTCATGCTATCACTAACTTCCTTTTCTTTCATATCGCTCTTCACGCAATCCACCCATCTCTCTCATCTTCTTTGGCCTCTCTCTCCCTCTCCACCCATCCACATGTATAATCATAACTCTTTTAGTAACATGCATTTCATCCCTCCTATTTACATGATCATACCAAGACTAACGATTCCCCTTCAACTTGTCAGTCACTGGCGCCACTTTCAAACTTCCTCTAATTTACAGATTGTTACACTATACAGGAATAATTTCGAGTGTAGGGCAAAAAAAACCTGGTTTAATACTTTTGTATCTCCGACAGCAAGTCCATTTTGATTTAACACTTCTTCGTGGGTGAAGATGCAACTCAAGAAAATCAGAAAACAGCCTGCGTAAGCGTAAACCATCAATTATTATTCCTAGCTTACCCTTCATTCGACATGAATGGTAGGTAAAATATTTCCACGATTCTCTTTGAACAAGGTAACATTACGAAATTGTAATCTTATTACATGAAAGAAGACCTAAGAATACAAACAAAGTAAGGAATGGTAGGTATTAGATTTCCAAACCTCAGTGGAACAAGGTGTCAAAAGGAATTGGAGCAATTGAGTATATTAACATTGAGTTTCTGAATGCCTATTCATTCAATTTCATCCCTCGTCTGCTCAGAGATTGACAGATCTTTATTGATTAACTTGTTACTAATCTTGCGTATTTGTGAATTTAAATGGCGATAGCAGTAAATCTGAGGTGGGCCTCAAGTCTGCTATTACAATAGTGTCAGAATGGACTATCATTGATGTCATAATTGTTGATTTTGACAAGTTTTGGTAATCTACTAATATCGTCGACCGTAGGTTCAATTGAGGTAAGGGACAAAATACGATTTTTCAGGAGAGGCCGACAAAGTTTTTTTTCGGACTAAATCGCCTATAACTTTTTTTTCTTATTAACCTATTTCGGGTCTGATTTCACACATAATCTTGTATTTTAGTGTTCTATCTACACGTGTAACATTTATTTAAATAAAGAAGCTATTTAAGAAAATAGATGTCCCTTACAACAACGTATTTTGTTAGTAATGTCCCTTACTGACCAAGTATCTTGTAGTCTCGTCCCTTACATTAAATTGACCTCTGCGTTGGATTCAATTTATTAATGAAAAAATAGTGTAAAGCACTTGTTGAAAAAAATTATGGAAAAATACAGTGTAAAGAGATTTTTGACAATGGTAATTCGTTGATCGGGAAGACCCTTACCTTATTTCAAGTGGATTGGCGGCAATAATTACATCATTTCAAGTTCTTATATTGCATAGTTTTTCAGATACATTGTTATTATGGGGCTGATTCGAAATTTGGATTCAAAAATCATTAGGGTAAGGGACATTTTTCTTAAGCTAGAGTTTTTTCATATACACCATTCGATAGAGCGAAAAATTCTGAACAAAACTGTATACTTAACTCATTTTGAGTATTTTGTCCCTTACCTCAATTGAACCTACGGTCGACGATATAATGGCGTCATTATGACTTTCCGATGGTCAACCACTGACACTCCATTGAAAGAAATGGCATAGAACGGTAATCTCGTACATAATGACAAATGAATATCTGACGTATGCGGTAATCTGTAAAAATTTTGATAGTTCCTTGGACAGTTTCTTTAACCTACCGTTACGACGTCATTGCGCAGTTAGTGCGTTTAATAAGCTCGGTATTGTCATTCTACCACAATTCTATTACGAGTACAAGACCATTGGGCGATTAATGATCGATCATTATGAATTATCCTATTACAAACTTTTAGCAAATTGACAATAGGATCGTGTTGGAATGACGAATTTATAAAAATAGCAGACTTGGGCCCCTGATTACCACTTGGCTAGATGACCTCATCATCATCATCATACATTAGCTTCTCGTCAGTAGATTGACCCACGTGAAAGTATAATATTAATAATTATAATAATTTTTTCTTAATCCTAATACAGATGAGGCGAAATATACAATTGCTATGTTGATATAATCTTTTTCGTGATTAGGCTATGTGATAGAGCATGCAGTAAACCAGTGCCTTCTGACATTTAAACTAGGACATAAATCCTGTATCTCAAGTGTCAGCGTTCCTTCCTGGATATTCATAAAATGCAGCTTACATTAAAAATTGAATTAAAAATATTTATGTACACCGTTAAATTTTGATCATTTTAATTTGCGTGGAGGGTCGATCCGGTACATGAAACACTATCGATATGTAAAGATAAAATTAAAAAAAAGTACCTTTTTTTTAAAACTCGTATTGTTAGCTGAGCGAGTTTAATGACCTGTAGGTAGTAGTCGGCGTTGCGTACAATTTTTTTAATTCACTAATAGTACTTTATTTTTTAATTTTATCTTTACAAATCGATAGTGTTTCATGTACCGGATCGACCCTCCACGGGATTAAAACGATCAAAATTTAACGGGGTATATACCTACATATATATATATATATATATTATCCCAAGGGAACATACCCCCAGGATAAAACATGTGCTGTTCCAGGTTCCAGGACATGGTCTGCCCGTGTGCCAAATTTATTGACATCTCTTCAATAGTTTCAGCGTGAAGGAGAAACAAACATAAATGGCAAATCATAAAGGTGAAAGATTATGTTGTAGATTTGAAATCTTTTTTAAATCTGCATCATAATCTTACACATTTATGATTTGACGTTTATATAATAATATAAATATCTGATATAGTCAACACTGGTTCAATAATCAAGGTTGATTAAGAGATCTTGATCATAGTTTCCCAATAGAAGAAACTTATAAAAAGTATCAAATATAAGTATTTTTTAAATGATTAAATATTATACAAAATTCTCAAGTCATTTGACTTTTTAGACAGACTATATTAATGAATATTTACTTTGAAATATTATTATTTTTACGCATTTACTATGTGTATATGTGTGGTTCTTTCATCAAAAGACCATCTCAGACCTCCTGATTCTCCTCCTTTTTGCTCCTGGTTCTCGTAAATTTGATTATGTACGGATACGTACGGATTTTAAGATAGACTTTGGTCTCTGAGTTGATTTCGATGTCTTTTTTTAGGATAGTCAGCTAAGAAACAACGGCCTCATCTAAGTAGTTTAAATTGGCAAAAAAATTGATGTTTAAAAATGTTAAGTCTAAGTATTTGTATATAACCTATTTGTAAAATTTATATAATTTATCATCATCGGTAGAAAAACAACAAAACGATAGATTGATTGTCTGAATGATGATAGATAAGTCTTGAGAAGGAGATGTCTTGCCAAAAAAAGATACATGGATATAAAATGATGTTATTAGTAGGCCAACATCCAATATAAATTAGTTTACACAGGCCTGAAAACATTTAATAATAAAAATAAATAAACGCTTGCTTCTTGCTTGTCTTAAATTTTTTTGGGAATTCCTCAAATAACTTCTACTCTGGATAAAGGGAGTGTCAGACTTTTACTGACTCTAAAACATATATGATCCTTCAGTTGCCCTTGACGTTCTAGGCCGCGGTAACTCTTTCGAACAATCCCACAAAATCCGCCGGCCCTGGCATTCTAACTACCCATTCAGAAAGGCAAGATTTTATGTAATGTGTGTAAGATTGATTCCAAGAACAATGTAGAGTTTTCACATAATCAGAATTTAATTTGCCAGGTGTGTTCGCAAATCAATTCGTACTGTGATAACTTCAATTTCATTTTAGTTCATGAATGAAAGTTGAGGACTATCAAAACATGAAAAAACCTGTTGTTTAATGAATCATCGATTCACCGTACGTAATCAATTCATTGTCACACACAGACATCAGAGTGAATGGTCCTTCGAGCCGTATTCTTTAAGATGGAAAGCGAAAACAGGCGATCCTGAAATCAGTACTAAGAATCTATACAATTGTTCCTCACCATATGTGATAGTAAGTACGTTCAGCGTACCAACTGCGTAAGGAGTGTCTTGTTTATAAAACAGGCACTTATCGGGATGTAAGTATAATAGGGAACACTACAATCGCAGACACTGATGACTAAGGCAACCACTGAAGTCCGCAACGACACGTTGCTAAGCGGGAAAATGGTTCTCAAACACAGTGTGTTAGACAAAGACAGATATAGTTTTCCGACTGCGTCAAAAGAGGCACAGTACAAGCTAGTTTGTTTTTTCTCTGGCTACGTTTGTTCGCGTTCAGTACTGGCCGCGCCGCCGATGTATGCAGTGGTGTGACGCGCGCTCATCATACTTAAAAACTCGTTGCAATAATAAAATATCAACATTCTACCTGTGTTTTACGTTTTAAACAATCAATTTGTTCATCGATACGTCAGAAAACACGTTTAGTTTACATTAATAGGTTTTGTTTCTTTGTTTTTGACGTTTTTACTGGTTTTTATTTTGACCGGGAAAACGCCGGGTGTACGAATTTCTGTGTGTATATTAACGTGTACGTTCTTGAGTGACAGTTGAACACTGAGAGGAAATCTTGTTGTTTTCGTGTGTTTTATTGTTTATTTTGTTGTTGTTTTGTTGTTATATCTTCTGTTTTACTTGCCTACCGGCGACTGGGGTCGTCACGTGTACTATCGATCTCCGGTTCTCGTCATAAGGTAAGTTAAATGTTCGAAACAGCGTTCAATCATATTTTTTATAGGTAATACGTATTTGATAGACTCGGTTTATATAACATTTAGGTTAAGTATTACGTACTGGTACTAAAAGTTGCTATACAATACTCTACATGCAATATATCACGGTTTATCCTCGTCTCTACATTTATTTTCCTACTACATTTAGTTTTGGTGATATAGGTATTTGTGTTGTATGATTTATTTATGTAGAGCGCACCTTTCAAATTGTTGTTGTATTCTCGACCTCATATATACAACTAGGTATCCTCCTTGTATATACAAATCTGTGTGTCTAACCGTAGGTAAAATTGATAACGACATCATAACATTGGCTTAAAGAACAGCTGGATATATGCTTCCCGATATAGTTACCGACAATTATGAAAATACAATACAGAGGTCCTTTTTATATGGGCTGAAATTCATAAGTTTTAAATATTTTTAGTGTTTGGGGGAAGATCAAAGAATGTGCGATTCTTACCTCTTTGTGAAGTAGGTACCTACTATGCGGGTGATTACCACCAACACATTGAAGGGGAACCCCATTACCTTTTGACTTTTCCACTCAGAACTCTTCTGTGAAACAACTGTTAGCGGACCAATTGAATTAAATTTTTTTTTTTTTTTTATTAATGATAGGCTTGCGTTTGACCACTATCTCACCTGATGGTAAGCGATGATGTGGTCGACGATGAAGCACGCTTGCCTAGAAGAAACCTATTCACTCCCGACTTAAAGACTCCTAAGTTGTAGCTATCAGGAAACACAGATTCCGGCAGGGAATTCCACTCCTTGGCTGTACGCACAATAAATGTGTTCGCAAAACGTTTTGTGCGTATGGGTGGGATGTCTACCATGTACCGGTGGCGCAACGCTGTACGTCAAACCATTTATTTCTAATATATGCATTTAAGTATGTACTTTTGAATTGTCAATAAGTCAGTCAAAAAATTATGCATAATGCACAAACCAAAACGTAAATATATAGGGAGAAGAATGTGCAACAACATTGTAACATAATAAATGAGCATCCTGAATGTAATATGTTTAAAACCGGTTTCAGCTGTGTTTAAATTAGATAAAGTACCTTATGTTTTTTTAACGAAAATTATCATATTGGTTGTTATTTTTATAACTTAAAATGTACCCATATACATATACCAACTAAAAATAATAATATTTACAAACGGATAAAAAAGAACTTATTGGGCATCAAAATATTCATCCACATTGATGTCAATGGGAAAAATTACCAGAACGCTGGCAGCATTGCCACGTTGGATAGCAATGCTGATTCGTTGACCGAAGTAAAGCCCGGCCCTCTGTTCATGCGAAACGTCGACCAGCTGTTTGCTGATATCACGCACAAACGTAGGTCATTTGTTTTTATCTTAATTAAACCAATAAAAATGTTACCTATTTTGACAAATCATGTTTATTTGACAAATTATGTCACTGGCGTGTTTGTGTGTATATGTCGCAGGGAAATGAGGATATTGGGGATTTCACGAAATCCCGCTAGATGTCGAATATTCTTATTTATTACGTGTTCTTGCTAAAAGTGTCTAGTGCAGATATGACAAAACACCAATTTATCGTCAGTGATATGGTAGGTAGATATGTCGTTTCACTAAACTAAATCTAGTAAAATGTCAGAAAAGCGGATACTGCAGAATAAGAATAAAACGGTATTGGAAATTATTTGTCATATCACTAGACACTTTTAGTAAGAAGACGTAATAAACAAGAATATACGACATCTACCGGGATTTCGTGAAATCCCTGATATCCTTATTTCCCTGCGCCATATACATATACGTGTGTAGGTACCATTACCGATGCACCACCAATGCAGTGCGTCGATTCCCATATTATTTGCCTACTATTAAAATAACTAATTTATTTAAAAAACACTACCTAAGTGCATTTAGGTATACACTTACATAAGAAATTTAAGTATGAACTAAGTATATTTTATACGTACTCCTCCACAACGCTGTCATTCGGAAATATTCCCAGAAGACAGGCAGCATTGCCACGTGGAATGGCAATGCTAATTATAATTATTTGGGCAAATAACGAGACCAACCAGCCCTCTGCTTATGCAAAGCTAAATTTAAAAGCTTAAGGGGATGCATTTCGACATACATTTTCACTGTTTTTCATACAATCGCTCTTACTCGATTATGACGTTGTTACACATTTTTCATTAGAAATTTTGTAAACACAGTATCTTGTGGATATTATCTAGGGTTCTATGGAAATCAATTTATAAATTTATGTAAAACTAATCCAGTTAAGACCTCTGAAAATCTGCTATTTTGCATGAACTTTGACACTTCATAATTTACTCAAAAATTTAAAAAAAAAGTACAAGCATACAAGCTTAGCAAATTTTACTAAGATTATAAATAATGACAATGTTTTTCTAAAATTTTTAGGGGTTTAAAAAAAAACACGTATTTGCTGGAACAAGTTTTATAAAATATTCGTGTAAATCACGGAATTACCGAATGCTAACAGAGTTTTCAGGCGTTATCTCTCTTTTTTCGCGTTGCCTTTTCGTCAAACATCGCGTTGGATTGCGTTAGATAAAGTAACAAGCTTTTAAACCATGCTCGATGTTGATGATAGGTGAGTGGAAAAGCAGCCTCGTAATAATTGTAACTTAATTTTATTTATTTATTTAAACTTACTGCCACAGGGCATTCTCTACCAGTCAACCTAATAATAAAAATAATAATAATAAATTAATAATAATTCTCTAATGTGTATAAGGTTGTGTATTGTTATTTCATTCACATATTATACAGGGTTATTTGTGAAATACTGGCAACCTATCAGGACTATGTTACTAACATAATAAACAACAACTTTTGGTCTATGACTTTTAAAACTAAGTATATCATATTTTAGTTCGTCAGATTTTCATACAAAAAAAAAACTGGACGTTCTAAAAATACGAACTATATGCGAAGCAAGGGATAGTACAATAGCGGAGGGCAGTGGGGATCAGGCACAGGGGGTGCTTGATGCGCCTGCGTCGCGTCATACAGAGGTAGGTAAGTATACCGAGTTTAAATATGTTAGACAGAATAACGAAATCTTAAAATTTTGTTTTTGGTATGTGATTTTTTTCTTTGTTTATGATGTTAGTAATACAGTTCTGCAAGATGGTTAGTGTTAAAAATAATCCTGTAAATCCGTCAGAATTTAACGTCAAGTAGGTAGGTGCAAATATTAGGTCAATTTCAATCTCTCCACAATTTAATATAGCAAATGTATACTCAAGGATAATACGCTGTTTACATGGATTTTGTTATCAACGCACGATTACGTCAACGCATGATATTTTTCCTATGGTCCGCGCCATAATAATGCCTTCGTGTTCCAGTAAGCATGGATCAACATCAGTTTGTGAGTGATGAATGAAGCCAATGGTGCTTGACTAATGATTGATAAATGTCAATTCACATTCTGTATAATGTCACTCGTTTATTATTTTTGAAGGTGTTCGCAGAAAATGTATTCATACTGTAGCAATAACTTCACGCCATTTAGTAATACTTTCGGGCGTCCGCTCTCCGCTTACGGGGAGTTTTTTTTTTCTGTAGGTAAAAATAATCCAGATGACATCCCCCGCCCTTGGGCGGAGCGGGATATAGTGTCAACCTTTTACTGACTATAAAACCCACCCCGTTCCCTCGTTGCCTTTAATAAAGGGGCCGAGCCATCCTTTCAGAAGCAGACCTTTGGTCCCAGTAGAGTTTGACCCTGCTGGGCGCTCACTTACGGGGATAGGAATTCGCGCCGTCGGCTTCACCTCCGGCTCGTACCGCTGTCGCATGCGGTAACGTTAATGTGCAATCTTAAAAGTTGTATTCCTACACCTAAGTGCCTAATAAAATGTGTTAAGGTTGGGCCACACGATGCGTTGCGGCGCCGCATTGCAAATATTTCGACGAATCGGCGGGCCTTACGAGCGGGGAGGTTTCACTCGTGTGCTGGCTGGTTCGTCGAAATATTTGCGGTGCGGCGTCGCAACGCATCGTGTAGCGAGTGCAGCATACTGTTTTATTTTGTAGCTAGCCGTAACAGTGCAGATTTCGTACCCATGCTGACTATATTGCTTATAAAATGTTTTGTCCTAAATAACTGAAACTTGGAGGGTATGTTCTTTGTAAGAAGAAAGAAATTATACCCGTAAGAGCAGTGGTGGCCGAGTGGTAACCGCCCCGACTTACGAGTTGTAGTTTGCTGGTTCAAACCCAGCCAAGCGCCTTACTTTGAGTAATTTATTTCATCACCACTGCTCTCAAAACGGTTAAGGAAAACATCGTGAAGAAAACGGCATGTCCTAGGGCCAAAAATCCGAAAACATGTGACATCAATCAATCAATCAATCAATCAATCAAAACATTTATTTCAAATAGACCATTTACAGGCACTTTTGAATAGTCAAATGTCGGTCAGTCCAAGAAAAGTGAAGCTAAATTGCACGTTCCAAAGAGTAGGTCTCTATGGAGAAGAACGTGCAAGAAACTCCATGGACACTCTTTTAAATCATATTATGTGTTACATATAATGCTTGGTTACATATTACTTGTTGCTTCTATCATGTGAGCACAATGTCGATAATGAAATAAAAAATGTAAAATAATTAAAAGATAGAAACTGAATTAAGCCACTGGCAGCTAAGAGATGACCAGTCCCATCTGACGGCACCCGTTCACGAGCATGACGCGTGCATCAGCCCCACTCAGCTCAACCATTTTGAAGGGAACTGAACGACCCAATAACACGTGCCACCAACAGCGAGACATTTGAGTGAGCATGACAAACTCTCAACTGCCATGCTCGTAATGTCAAAAAAGAAGTTGTATCCATCCACCAACAAGCACTGGTCCCGCGTGGTGTATTACGGCCCATTCCCTTTCCTAAAGAGGAGGCCTGAGTCCCAACAGTAGGAACATTATAAGGCCGACTGTGCTATGGACCCCTAAGGGGGTGAAAATGGGGGGCAATGTTTGTATGGAGAAATCTGCTATAACGCAGGCCAAGTCGCGGGCAGAAGCTAGTCTTTCATATACATAGACTTTTATGAATCTGTCTTAGCAACACTCTTATTAGCTATTTTTCTGTATTCTTCTAGACTGCTTATGACTGTCAAGATGTATTTGTTACATACATCATCATCTTCCTGCCCTTGTCCCGTTTTATTTGGGGTCGGCGCAACAGGTTTTTTTCTTTCATTCTGTCCTGTCAATCTTCACGCTATCACTAACTCCCTTTTCTTTCACATCACTTCTAACACGATCCAGCCATCTTTTCTTTTGCCTCCCTCTCCCTCTCCATCCATCCACATGTAAATTCATAACTCTTTTAGCAACATGCTTTTCATCTCTCCTCTTTACATGACCATGCCAAGACAAACGATTTCCTTTCAACTTTTCAGTCACTAGCGCCACTTTCAAACTTCTTATAATATTATAAGAAGTTTGAAAGTGGCGCTAGTGATAAAGTGAGAAATGAGTATATACTCATTTCTCACTTTATCCATTCTCGTCACACCACACATCCATCTTAACATTCTCATCTCCACTACATGCAATCTTTTTTCATAATCATTTGTTCTGTGTCTGGGTGTAATTTATCTATAATATGTATGTATTTAGAAATATATATGTATGTTTATCAGTTTTTTAGTACTCATAACACGAGCTCTGCTTAGCTTGGGACTAGACGGCGTTGTGTGATAGTTGTGGAATATTATATTATTATATTATCCGTCTTTTTCACAGCCCAACATTCTGATTGTATTTGTTACATATACCTAAATAAAATCATATGTAAATGTTTTCTATCAATCTTTATGTGAACTGATATAGTAGATATCGATGTCAGAGCTTACTCGCATTAATAGTGTGAATGTCCTCATTGAATATTTAATCGGAGCAAGGACGTTTCGAATACTTGCGAGAACAGGCAAAGAAGTAATTTTTACGGGATAACTTTAAAATACTTTTAGGATTAATCGACATATTTATTAAAACACTGTCTGACTAATCGATTGTCTGATTAATCGACATATTTATTATCACACAGTGACTGAAAAGTTGAAAGGGAATTGTTTGTCTTGGTATGGTCATGTGAAAAGGAGGGATGAAACGCATGTTACTAAAAAAGTTATGAGTTTACACGTGGATGGATGGAGGGGAAGAGGGAGGCCAAAGAAAAAGATGGATGGATTGTGTGAGAAGCGATATGAAAGAAAAGGGAGTTAGTGATAGCGTGACGAGTGACAGGACAGAATGGAAGAAAAAAACGTGTTGCGCCGACCCCAAATAAAACGGGACTAGGGCAGGAAGATGATATTATCACACTGTCACGGGGAAAATAATGTATTTTTTAATTTTTGATATGGTCCTCTTTGACCACTATATCACCTGATGGTAAGCGACTGATGACCAGGTGGTACTTTTTTTTTAAGGTGGGAAAAATCATCCAATGACAACCCCCGCTCTTGGGCGGAGCGGGAGATAGTGTCAGACTCTTACTGACTAAACGACCCACCCTGTTCCTTCTAGCCTTCATACCGAGTTCCCTTTCGGATAACCCTGGCCCCGGTAGGCTTCGACCCGACTGGGTCCCTGCTGTTGCTGACATGACCAAGTGGTACTTGCTTATGTATTTTGTAAAAAAAAAACTCTATAAAGTAGAAAACAAACTAAGAAATACTCACTCGTGAAAAAACAGATAACATTATGTTCCCAAAAAATTATGAATTCTTCATAAGTATTTAGTGCAACAATAAAATTTTAACTTAAGTATTATACAATGCTAGCTTTTGCCCACAGCTTCGCCCGTGTACATAAAATATCCCCCATGACACTCAGGGATAAAGCAGCTTTCTATCGGTGGAAAAATTTTAGCAATCGGACCAGTACTTCCAGAGATTACCTCCTACAAACAAAAAAAAAAAACAAACTTTACCTCTTTATTATATTAGTGTAGATTTTACTACATAATAATAGACTATAGAAATATATTCACTAAAATAAAAATAAAAAATCTTTAAATAACTAAAAAAAAAGCTAAAATATGGCACCACAAAATCTCCTCAGGTAACATGTGCCTAAAAGAGTGGCGGCGGCATTGCCACGCTGTATGGCAAGTTGTCCTCTGTCTAAGGTAAAAGCTAGCACTTAGACCATGCGAGTGAACCACAGAACAGATTTAAGAGATTAGAATGGCTTTGTGGGCGGGGCAGGAATGCCACAAAGTAGGGCAATGCTCATAGTTCAACTACCAATAGCAAAATTGCGATCTAAGTGTGCGTGGTCTGTTAGTTGCGTAATGCGCGTTCGTATTGTTGCCTGTAGTGCAGTTAAAGGGTGTGAGACAAGCGGCGACACTCGTTGTAGTACAAATCGGAAAGTATTTCTTTCCTAACCTCTTTTATCTTTTCTATAGTTAAGATAGTGCTATTTAGATAATTTATTAAAAAAAATAATTTAAAACAGGAAAAAGTTCTGATAAAACCGTTCTCACTATTTCCGTAACCCGATAACAAGGAACAAAGTGATAAAAAACGCGGCCGGTTTCAAAAAACGTTACATTTTTTTTTATTTAATCATCATCGACCACTTATCTATCACAATTTGGGCTACGAGAATGTTAGAAAGAGTTACCGTGACCCTGGAACGCTGACCCTGGAACGCACCGTGTCCTTGTGAGTGTGATCGGCGGCGGCGATCTCTCGCGCCGGGCCTGGCTATTCCTTCTGCGAAACAGTAATGCTAGCAAAGGAGGAGGCCGACCGCATCAGGCAACGGCGCTCAAGCCCCTGCCATCGCTGGGATTCCGATCCCGATTTTCGGCCACTGTAGGCGCGGGCTTGCGGACGGTGAGCAATGGGTAGCTCGCAGTTCAATCTTCCGGTAACTGTCCGGACCGAGCTCAAGTCGTCGACGGCGCGCACTGTTCTCGCGCCTCAAGGAGTTGTATACCCAGCTGGGTCGAAACCTACTGGGGCTAGGGTCTAGGTATTTCCGAAAGGGAGGCTCGACCCCGTTATGAAAGGCACAAAGGAACGGAGTGGGTTTTTTATTCAGTAAGAGTCTGACACTATCTCCCGCTCTGCCCAGGTGCGGGGATGTCATTTGGATGATTTTTTACCCACCTAAAAAATCACACCGGGCTTTAGTCAGTAAAAGTCTGACACGCCCTCTCGCTACACTAAAAAAACTACTTGAAAAAATCACCTTATTAATTGAAAACTTATTACTTAGGATGGGTGTCTCTCATACCCTACTTGTATTATAACTTTGTAATTTTTCGTGATACAGTTATAAAATTTTGTACATAAATTCTAAAAAAAAATCATTTTAAAATTTTCAATCAATTTTAAAATCATTTACAAAAAAAAATACAACCGACTTCAATCTAAAAACACTGAAAAGTACAAAATAACTTTATTTTGGAAGTCGGTGTTTATAAAATCGTTTTGTCTCTTCGTTATTTAACACCGACTTCCGAAATTACAGTATTTTTACATTGAAGTCGGTAGTATTTTTTCTTTTTAAGCTTTTATTTTACACTTTTTAGTTATTGTACCACCACTAAAAAGTACCCCTCAGCCAAACTTAAACGTTATAGCCAGATTGCATCTCATAACGATTCTAATAAATCTAAACACGGTTATGTAGATTACATTAATTTACCTTCTGGCTTCATCATCAGATCAGTTCTGTACATCCCTTCACCTTTTTCTTTCAGACAGTCATCGATTACATGTTAAAGTTTAAACAAAGCAATTTTACTTGTTACGACAGTTCTGCTGTGATCCTATGATGAATTTTGTTCCATATCTTCGAAGTTCATGATCAGATCATAACAATATTCCTAAGGGACCAAGCATAAACTTTCAATGAAAAATATAATTTTCAAAATCGGTCCATAATCGACCGAGATATCGGTGAACATCTATACATACATACATACTTATAAATAAAATTGGAGTGTCTGTTTGTAATATTTAAATAACCGCTTTTTACTACATGCATTAATATACGGTACATACACCAAAATATTTTTTTTACAATTTTTGTCTGTCTGTCTGTCTGTCTGTTTGTTCCGGCTAATCTCTGAAATGGCTGGACCGATTTTGACGGGACTTTTATTGGCAGGTAGCTGATGTAATAACGAGTAACTTAGGCTTTATTTTAGAAAAATTCTTCTATTTTAAAAAAAATAAACTCAAAATCCTGTAGTCGACGCGAAAGAAGTCGCGGGCACAGCTAGTAAGTACATAAAAAAAAAAACATTCAGTCAAACATAGAACCTCCTCCTTTTTGCAGTCGGTTAAAAATACTAGATATGTGGTTCGGTTTTTGCATATATACTAAAAGAATGTTGTATAGCTCCATATCTTTAACAGTTCAGTTGAGGTCGTCAAATGGATCGCGTTATGATCTCGTGGTAGGGCCTTTCACTTACAGCTCACCTCTGTCACGATGAACGATGTCGCGTGGCGTCGTGTGGCGTCGTGTGGCGTCGCGTTGTGTCGCGTGACGTCGCGTTGCGTAGTGTGGTGTCGCGTTGCGTAGCGTGGCGTGGCGTCACGTTGCGTCGCGTAGCGGTGTCGCGTGGCGTCGGGTGACGTCACGTGGCGTGGATCTAATATAGCTCTACAAGTCTAGTTGCCATTTGAATTTTATGGAGACCGACGCGCCCAGATGTGTGCAGTGTAGTTCTACGTTTAACGCGGGTGAATGTCTTTCTGACGTAAGAATAGCGCAACTGCATCGTGGACTGATTTCATGCACGTGCATTGAGCATGTGCGCGCGAGTGATATGCAAGTGAAAACCTGATCAATTATAAGTAAGAATTAATAAAGTTTTTTTTTATGGCTTTTACCTTGATGGGGCATATCAGCCGTTACAGGTAGTCGGACGCCAGAATGTCTGACCATCAGTCTCTAGGAGTATCATGTTGTATGTACTGGTTTGTAGAGGTCTGAGAGGTAGTACCTCCAGGTAAAACACGGGTGTTCAGTCGCATCCATTTAGATTAGAACCCGACCTTGGGGTGGGCTAGTCGGGAAAGCTAGTGGCCAGAAATCGCAGCAGCCTGCTGGGGATTGAGGTCCGCTCCCTCGCGCGTGGATGTGCGGCCTCCTTCTTTGCTAGCATTACTGCTTCGCAGAAGGAGGCGACCGCCTGCCACCCCTCCTCGCTTCGAACCATGGCCTGTACCAAGGCTAGGGAGATGATCGTCTTAATGGAGCATGAATCATTAAACAGTCATGCTCCTTCAGAAAGTATTGCTTTTTTGTTGTAATTAGTTGTTGCGCGTGTCGTTGTTAGTTGAAACTGAAGTAAGTTCTATGTTTTTTATTATTATTGTTAGCTTCGCGTTTGACCACTATCTCACCTGATGTATCCGACGATGAAGTACGCTTACCAGTAACCTAACACTCCACTCCACTCTTAACCTAGAAGACCCTCAGGTTGCAGGTCAGGAAACAGACTCCGGCAGAGAATTCCAGTCCTTAGCTGTACGCATATTGAATGTGTTCCCAAAACGTTTTGTGCGTATGGATAGGATGTCGATCGTGTACCGGTGCCACATCAAATGTTGTTAAAAAAATAGACTGCAGATATTACAAAAATCTGATAAAAAAACCCAATAATACTCCAGTTCAATCTAATATAAACACAAGGTCACTAAAAAACTCTATTAAAATCATACCCACTACTCAATATAAATAAATCAGACTCAATTCTAGCGTGAAAATTGTATGAAAAACTCCAATACCCAATACTAGAGATGCGCTGAGTAGTGGTTTCACCGAATAAACGAATTCGGTTATTTTCTTACCGAACCGAATATTCTGCCGGATAATTCGATTCCCCGTTCCATAGTTTTACCGCGCCAATAAAGTTTATTTTTTGAGGCAGGAAACGTATGAGGAGATAAGAAATAGGCTTTTGCCAGATAGAGCTGAAAGCTTGATATTCTTGCATCATAATCTACCGCCGCTGCGTCTCACATTTCTCGCATTTCAGCCGAAAGACGTCCACTGTTGGACATAGGCCTCCCCCAAATGTCGCCACAATGAACGGTCCTGTGCTTCTCGCATCCATCGGATTCCCACAACCCTTACCAGGTCATCGGTCCACCTTGTAGGAGGCCTTCCGACGCTACGTCTTCCAGCGTATAAAATTTTAATTACAAATATTATTGACTTATCTAATTATCTATTTATCTATATTTGAATTTATTAGAGCCATAGTTGAGAAAACAACATAGTTAATTAAATATGCATAACCTATTACAATATGATTGTTAGAATATGGATTCCTTTAATTTATTTTAAGGCTTAAAGGCCCGCTTACAATCCATAAACCGAACACATTCGGCATTTCAACCGAATGATTCAACCGAATAAAAATACCTCAAAATTCTGCCGAATATGCCTAAAGCCGAATATCAAACGAATATTCGGCACATCTCTACTCAGTTCTAATAAATTGGTATTCTTGAATGGATGTTTACCGATATGATTAAATTATGCCATTCCAAGGCCTATTATTATATCTGTGCGTATTCAATTGCTTAAAAAGACAATATAATAACCGATTGATTGGAAACACAATTGTGAGACAAGAAAAAATTCTTGGACAGAGATCTTTACACCCAGTACAAAAATATAATAACACGCTGCGCTCCAAACCGGTCATAATTGATTTGTAAAAATGTTACCAGGCTCAAATGGGATGGGCTTGCGGACGGCGAGCAATGGGTGGCTCGCCTTCCGACCGTCGGGTAACCAATCGGACCGAGCCCAAGTCGTCAATGGCGCTTAGTGTTCCACGCGCGCCTCAAGAAGATTTCAGCAACCGTAGGAGCCCAGCAGAGTTGAAGCTTATTGGGGGCCATGGGTTATACAAAGGGATCCCCGGGCCCTGGAACAATGGCAAAGAAGGAACAGGAATGGTTTTTTTTTGTCAGTAAATGTCTGACACGCCCTCTCGCCGGGAGATGTCATTACACGATTTTCTCCCTTAAAAAAAAGGCTCAAATGGGATAGGGTGGGCTACGTCAGCTTCATGCAAAGAGACCGCTGAGCAAATCGCCATGCGGTGGGTACTTGCAGAGGGAAAGAGCCGGCAGAGGTGACCAGATGATCCAGACGCAAACCACGGGGACTAATCCGAGACGGCACGGGAAAACGATTTCTGGAAGGTCATTTTTTATGTGGGAAATCATTCAATAGCTTCTCCCGGTCTGGGTGGAGCGGGAGAACGTGTCAGACATTTACTGACTAAAACCTTCTCCTATGTTTCTTCTTTGCCTTGCGTTTCGATACCTCGAGTTTAGTTGTCAGCAACAGCAGGGGCCGGGTCGAAGCCTACTGGGGCCAGGGTTATCCGAAAGGGAACTCGATCACTGGTATGAAGGCTTGAAGGAACGGGGTGGGTTTTTTAGTCAGTAAGAGTCTGACACTATCTCCCGCTCCGCCCAAGAGCGGGGGTTGTCATTGGATGATTTTCCCCACAAAAAAAGGACCTCGAGTTTTCCTTTCAAAAGCGAACTCATGGTCGCAGCAGGTTTCAGGCGCGCGTGGAACTACACGCCGTCGATGACTCGGGCACGGTCCGAGCGGTTACTGGACGGTCGAACGGCGAGCTACCCATTGCTTGCCATCCGGAAAAGGATAGTATAATAATGTACGAGAAGGTATAGTGTGTCAAGAATTTATCTACGGTCGCTAACAAACATAACTTTAATAAACAAAAAATGTACCAACAAAACCGTACATATCTCGTTCATTCCAATTCATTTCTTGTTCACGTCTTGTTGTAAAATTAATTGCGATTCTAGTAACGTTCGAGCAATTAAAATTTTCGGTATATTGTGTTATGAAACTGCGCTAAATGTGCGGTCAAAAGTTGCAGCTTGCCTTTCGCTTTCTCGTCGTGTGAATTACTTTTTTGTTTTAGTTAGTTTTTTGTATGTAATATGTGAGAATGTTTCAGTGATAGTTGTTTTGTTAGAATGTTGGAGCAAATTGCTTTAGTGAGAGACGAAAGTTGTTTTTGGGTGAAAGGGGAGTAACTCGATGAAATGTAATACAATATTTCACAACTATCACACAACGCCGTCTAGTCCCAAGCTTAGCAGAGCTTGTGTTATGAGTACTAGATAAATGATAAACTTACACATTTCCAAATACATTTTTTTCCCACTTTTGGGACTCGCGCCTCTTCTCTAGGAAAGGGCATGGGCCGTGATCCACCACGTGGGCCCAGTGCGCGATGGTGAATGTCACATGTCTTAGAATTTTTGGTTCTAGGACATGGCGGTCTCCTCACGATGTTTTCCTTCACCGTTTTGAGAGCAGTGGTGATGAAATAATTTACACAAAGTAATGCGACCTACAACTCGTAAGTCGAAGCCATATACCCTATATTTTGGGCACGCCACAATCATCGCGGTAAGTCCCCTCTTTGAGGCGTGGCTGGAAAAACCTCACGGCGTCCTTACCATCCGCATGACGCAGGTCATCACCGGACATGCCACGTTCGGCAGGTACCTGATCCGGATTCGAGCGGAAGAAAAAAAAAATATAGGTACCCTATTTAAATAATTGTTATCTGATATTAAGTTTCTTTGTCCTACACCACAAGATGCAAAAAAACTCTTACTTACGAGTGATTTCAGTCTGACTGCCTCTGAGTAGTAACTACTGACATAGATGTGGGTAAGGTGAGCCATGAAACACGACTCCATGCTTCCGCCCTTCACTGACCAGATGGTTCACAATCGCGGGAAGTCTGCATGGTTAGCCTGGGAAGGTTACAGTAACCCATACTTAAAACCTGTTCGTGCTTGTACGTTGTTTTGACTAATTATGTCAGAAGTAGGCCAGTTGATGATTTGTTCTTCACTTAGCCACAAAATATATATGTACAGAAGTCAATCTACATACAAAGCGCGCTCGAGCAACGCACACATAGACACCGCTCACGGACACGATATCTCGGCCCGCTCGTTGAACAGTGCCGGCTCAACGCAAAAAGTGAAGTACATACATACATGAGATTGTCTTCAGTACCTTTCTATTTTGTGCCTTAGCCCACTGAATTTTATCCCACAAAAAAAAATCCTGGTTCGTCTCAAACTACATGCTTCCTTCGTCCCAAAATATTATTTTAATTGTTTTCTTTTTCTTTCGCGACATAAACAGCCGCATCTATTTTTTCCTTAACTCGGAAGTTTCACAGCTTCCAGGAACCTCAGACCTGAGTATATGGTTTTAATTTCAACTCGATACCTCTTCGCGTTCCCGAAATAAAGGGTATTGACAAACAAACAAATAGACGGACAAAAAAGTGATTCGATCCTATAAGGGTTTCGTAATTTTCTTTTAAGGTACGGAACCCTAAACAAATTATGTTGATTGCTGCTGCACTGATGCTGTGTCTACACTACTGCGTGAACATTCGTGTTGCATTCGTTCTCGCGATAAAAAACATTCGAGAATACGCGCTGTGTGTGCTCTCAAAACGGTGAAGGAAAACATCGTGAGGAAACCGGCATGCAAAAATTCGAAGACATGTGACATTCACCAACCCGCACTGAGTCCGCGTGGTGGATTACGGCCCATTCCCTCTCCTAGAGTGGAGGCGTGAGTCCCAGCAGTGGGAACATTAAGAAGGCTGATGATGAGATAATTATTTAACATTCGTACAAATAGAAATCACTAATATTACATTTATATAGTATAATGAAAAACGTTCCAAGTACAGTTGCCATCACGGATCTTGAGCGGTTGCGCAGAAGTTAAATATTCGGTCTCTTTAGTGGTGCGAAGTGAGACGCGGGGGCGGGGAGTGTCAGTCATTGGCTCACCGCGCCATCGCGTCATACACGTCACTCCTAGTTCGTTCCCTGCGTTGCTGCATGTAACAACGAAGACAATTGGCCCGCCAATGTATGGAATGCACAAAGCGATCCCCACTCTGACGCCGAGCGCTCAAGATCCATGATGGCAACTGCACTGACCTTCTTTTAAGTTTTTAACGTGGACACTTGTAGTATAATAATTTATTTACTTAATTAAAATGATGATGATGATGATCATGATATGCACTGTTACTTACATTAGTGGTCAATCGCATTTCTATGCACAATGACCAACATTCGCGTTCACCCGAATATTTCGCATTTCGATCAACTACTTGTCCACATTTGTCACGATAACGTGAAAATGCCGATAATGTGACCACAGCATTAGTGACATTGGCTATATGCGAAACCTGAAACACCTGTCTAGTATTTTTTAGGCATACAGATACCTGTATTACAACAAATCAAAAAGTTTTATGCCCGTTATGGTACCTGGTTGGCGGCATAAATACACCGTGATACAGTTGCCATCACGGATCATGAGCGCTCGGCGTCAGAGTGGGGATTGCTTTGCGCATTCCATACATTGGCGAGCCAATCGTCTTCGTTGTTAGATACATGCATTCAGATAAACGCAGGGAACGAATTAGGTCCTTGTTGTAGGAAGCCTTCCAACGCTGCGTCTTCCGGTACGCGATTACCACTCCATAACAGTTCGGCCCCAACTTTTATAATTATTATATAGGCGAATGTTTGTGAGTGTTGTGTGTACTGTGTATGTTTGTTACTTTTCACGATCGAACAGCTGAACAGATTTGATGAAACTTGGTAGCATGGGTAGACCATGTACTGGAATAACATAATATTATTCCAGGAGTTGGTTCCTTTTTTTTTAGATGGGAAATCATCTAATGACATCTCCCGCCCTTGTACGGAGCGAGATGGCGTGTCAGACTTTTACTGACTAAAACCCACTCCTGTTCCTTCTTTGCCTTCATTCCGGGGTTTTCTTTCGCATCACCTTTAGCCCCTGTAGGCTTCGAACCTGCTGGGCCCCATGGTTTTGCTGATATCTTGGGGCGCGCGTGGGACACTAAGCGCCGTCGCCGACTTGGACTCGGTCCGGACGGTCACCGGACGGTCGGACGGCGAGTTACCCATTGCTCGTCGTCTTCAGGCCTACGCCTACGGTAGGAATTGGTTCCCTTGGGGTAATTTCATACAATTACGCTGGCAAAGACGCTGCTAGCAGCTAGAAGGGACTATACAGGGTTATCTGTAAAACACGAATAACCTTACAGGACTGTATTACTAACATCATAAACGACAACTCTAGTTCTATGACTTTTTACAAAACATAATTCATTTACCAAAAACAAACCTTCAAGATTTCGTTGTTCTATCTAACACATTTCTGTACCTCAGAGGTAAACAACAGTATGTGCCAAAAAGTAAATTTTACAGGAGAGGCAAAAACGCGCGGATAGAAACTTTAAATGTATTTTTTAAATAGTTGCTTTAAAGACATTGAGATAAACTCAATTGAATTTTTTATAATTATTAGATGGAATTATTATTTATTACACATAATTACAATAAAGTTTAGAACAACATTAAGTGCGCGTAAAACTGAGGAGTAAACAATCTTTTCATCATTTTAGTCCTATACCCGATATGTTTTTGTCATATACGATTGGATATTTCTCTTCCTAGATGTCGTAGGACTTGATGCCCTATACCATTACGTAGAACTGATTCTTAAGATTTTAACAGTGCAAAAAAACATATTGTAAAAAAAAAACGGAGTTACTATTGTTTACCTCTGAGGTACAGATTTTAACTCTGTATTTTGCTATACCTACATACGTCTGTATAACGCGACGCAAGCGCATCAAGCACCCCGCCGCCCGATCCCGCTCCCCTAAGCTATTGTATCAGAACGTTCAATGTAAATATTTTTATTTTTGTATGAAAATCTGATGAATCAATGTATGATGAATTTTTAAAAGTACAAAAGTTGTTGTTTATGGTATTCTTGATATTGTCCTGAGATGTTGCCAGTGTTTTACAAATAACACTGTATATGCTTGAGAAAAAGTATTTATTATCTGACTAGTTTATAAACGACTAGCTATGCCCGCGACTTCGTTCGCGTGGACTTACAGGATTTTGAACTTATTTTTTTCTAAAATAAAAGTAGCCCATGTTACTCCTTATTACATCAGCTACCTGCCAAAAAAAATTAGCCCGGACAAACAGACAGACAAAAATTGTAAAAAATGTTACTTTGGTGCCTATGTACCGTATATACATATATTCATATGCATGTAATAAAAAGCAATTATTTCAATATTACAAACAGACACTCCAATTTTATTTATATGTATAGATAGCTACCACGCCTGACAATAATTCTACCAGGTGACACACTATTACGAAACGAGACATTTTTTCAAAACAATATAGGAACCGATAAGATAGAATAATTATGCCGTGGGAAACCATTGTCATAAGGCGTGACTAGAAGTTTTTAAATCCATTCCATTCTCTTTTCACTATAGTCTTTATATACATACTAGCTTTTGCCCGCGGCTTCGCCGGTGTACATAAAAGACCTTCCTTCTATCTCCCGCTTTCCTCACTTTTTTTTTTAATTTGCCTATGTCCGTCTCCAGGGTCCCAACTATCTCTTTACCAAAATTCATCAAAATCGGTTCGGCCATTTAGGCGTGAAGACGTAACAAACAAACAAACTCACTTTCATAATATTAGTAAGGAAGTAAGGATATATTTAGAAAAGATGGATGAATCGTGTGAGAAATGATATATGAAAGATAAAACTAGTTGCAATAGAGTGACGGATGATAGGACAGAATGGGAAAAAAAACGTGTTGCGCCAACCCCAAGTATATGGGTAGGAAGATGACAATGATGATGATAATCCAGGGGCTTTTTCATGGTGGGTAAAAATCATCCAAATGACATCCCCGCCCTTGGGCGGAGCAGGAGATAGTGTCAGTCTCTTACTGACTAAAAAACCCACCTCGTTCCTTCTTGCCTTTCATACCGCGGCCGAGCTTCCCTTTCGTCAATAGACCCTAGCCCCAGTACGCTTCGACCCTGCTGGGCCCCTACGGTTGCTGACAACTCCCTGAGGCTCGGTCCGGACGGTTACAGGACGGTCGGACAGCGAGCTACCAATTGCTCGCCGTACGCAAGCCTGGAGCGAGAGCGCCGTTGCCAGATGCGTTCGGCCTCCTCTTTTGCTAGCATTACTGCTTCGCAGAAGGAGGCGTCCGCCTGTGTACGTTTATAAATGCACCTACTAATGAGTATGCGCTATATGTACCTAGGCCTCTGTATATCCTACAAGGGTACATGCAGAGGCGTGATAGTATGTTATACTTGCAAACAAGCTAAATAGGTACTTGCTACCATCGACCAACGTACTTACGCGCATAGACTTAGAGCAATTGACTGTGAGCCCTCTGAGCGCTTATGTGACCTAATGCGGCATAAGTTAAAATGGACAGAAAAAGTTTTGGAGACAAGGCTTTAGCGGTCATTACTTGTCTCTAGAATTTTAATTGGGTCTAGTCTTAGGCTTGAAATGATAAATAGAATGTCTAATCTTAATTACGTTCACGTCGTACACCATGAATATTTTTAAAAACCATTTCATTTGGTGATACTATTAAATACTTGTAGATGGCTGTAACACTAAAAACGACGTTTTAAATACTGAGCCGATAGAGCAGCTGAGGATAAATTTCAAAGGGAGCACAATTAACAATACTTTAGTCTTTTAAGATAGCCGTACGGTCACGTTGATTTTTTTTATAGAGAAGTTAATTTTGTTACGATATCGCTCAGTCCATAACTCTACGTCTATGTATACGGCCATGCACGCCATTCGGTTAACTTCGGAGGTAATCGTGTGCTTCCGTCCTGGTTTCACAGCCTTGCGCTAAATGCACTCTTTTGTTTATTTTTTATTGGCATTATCATGTGTTGCCAGTTGTTTAATTCCACTTTATCAGCTGGTATCATTAAATTAATTATCTATACTAATATTATAAAGAGAAACTATTGGCATTTTCGGATTTTGTAATTAATAAACTCAAGAACCGATAAAATAGCGATCACGTACCGGAAGAGGCAGCGTTGAAAGGCCTCCCACAAGGTGGACCAATGACCAGGTAAGGGTCGCGGGAAATCCGATGAAACCGAGACGCACAGGACCGGTCATTATGGCGACATTTGGGGGACGCCTATGTCCAACAGTGGACGTCTATCGGCCGAAATGATGATGATGACTTATAACAGCTGGATGTTTTAGAAGACAGTTTTTTTTAAGGCTAAACTGTGATGTATAAGAAACTATTAGTTGACTATACGTCAATTTTGTTTCTTTTGCTCTATAAATTTGTACGTATAAAAGCCATGCCTTTTTTTTATGGTGGGAAAAAAATCATCTAATGACATCTCCCGCTCTTGGGTGGAGCGGGAGATAGTATCAGACTCTTACTGACTAGAAGACCTACCCCGTTCCTTCTAGCCTTCATACCGGGGCTCGAACTCCCTTTCGGATAACCCTGGCCCCAGTAGGCTTCGACCCGGCTGGGTCCCTGCTGTTGCTGACAACTCCTTGAGGCGCGCGGGAACAGTGCGCGCCATAAGTTCCATGCCTCACTAGGACGCCATGCTGGCGAAGCTAGAAGCCTTAACATAAATAGGCAGGGGGCAGGGGCCTTAGAGAATATCACTTTAGAACTAGGTACGTTTTCACATATACAGGGTTATTTGTAAATCCGGCCACCGCAGGCGCGGGCTTGCGGACAGTGAGCAATGGGTAGCTCGCTGTCCGGCCGTCCGGTAACTGTCCGAACCAAGCCCAAGTCGTCGACGGCTCGCATTGTTCCCGCGCGCCTCAAGGAGTTGTCAGCAACAGCAGGGGCCCAGCCGGGTCGAAGCCTACTGGGGCCAGGGTTATCCGAAAGGGCGCTCGAGCCCCGGTATGAAGGCTAGAAGGAACGGGGTGGGTCTTTTAGTCAGTAAGAGTCTGACACTATCTCCCGCTCCGCCCAAGAGCAGGGGAAGTCATTGGATGATTTTTTCCCACCATAAAAAAGGGTTATTTGTAAAACACTGGCAACCCCTCAGGAGTATGTTACTACCATCATAAACAACCACTTATGTTCTACGACTTAAAAAAAATATCATAATTTAGTTCATCAGATTTTCATACAAAAATAATAATATTTAAATTGAACGTTCTGAATATTACGAAGTCTATGCGAAGCAAGCGATAGTACAATAGCGGAGAGGAGCCGGGATCAGGCAACTTGATGCGCTTGCGTCGCTTCATACAGACGTAGATAGGTATAGCAAAATACAGATTTGAAATGTGTTAGATAGAACAGCGAAATCGGCCGCCTATTGCTCAATGCGACGATTTGAAAAACGGCCGCCTATTGCTCAATGCGACGATTTGACAGCTGTTAACAGCTTTGTTATCGTTATAGTTAAATGGTGCAACTCACCCTTAAACAACAACTTTTGTTCTATAACTTTTAGAAATTTATAATATTGTAGTTCATCAGATTTTCATACAAAAAAAAAAATAATTTAATTGAACGTTAACGTTAACGTACAATAGCGGAAGGGAGTGGGGATCGTGTGGCGGGGGTGCTTGAATCGCTTACGTCGCATCCTAAGTACGTAGGTAGGTATAGCAAAATACAGATTTGAAATGTGTTAGATAGAACAGCGAAATCTTGAAGGTTTGTTTTTGGTAAATTAATTATGTTTTATAAAAAGTCATAGAACAAAAGTTGTTGCTTATGATGTTAGTAATACAGTGCTGCAAGGTTGTTATTGTTTTACAAATAATCCTGTATATGTACTTATATTGATCAACACATATACATTGCATAGTTATAGATAACAAAGGCTTATCGATACAAAGTACATAATGCTTTGTTTACACGTGGTCAGTGTGCATGACCTGACCACACCGGTGCTATACCAAGCGTTACATATGCGCGTTCCTATATTTAACCTAGAGTTTAGGTTCGAAGAACATCCATCCATCTATTTATAATAATAATAACAATATTTCACAAATATCACACAACGCCGTCTAGTCCCAAGCCAAGCAGAGCTTGTGTTATGAGTACTAGACAACTAACATACTTTTATATATTTTTAAATACATACATATTAAAGATAAATTAGAACCAAACACAAAACAAATGATCATGCTCAATACATAAACATTTGTCCTGGGTGGTCTTATACAATCCTCGGTAACGAAACCATAGCGCGAATTTAAATCGACCAAAGCCATCTATCGAGGTAAGAGGTACTAAAAATGGTTTATCTATTAATTATTTAATGGTTTAGCTATTATATTTAACTTAAATACAATATTATGACGTGAACAGCTACCTTTAACGGTATGAAACTGGTACCTAGTTGTTATTTGTCATTCTATCTGCATTCGCACTAATGCGTATGTAGTTAGGTAGGTACTATACTTCCCAAACTACTATCCAATTCCGCATAGCACATACAATAACAAAATGACTGCTCTTCTATTATGTAAAAACGATGTTCCAAACTAGAGCACACTAGCAGTAATACTGTTGCCTACCTAGTGTAAAAGGGCAAACTAATGTTACTAAACCTACAAAATATTTTCAGCAAAACCTTATATAATTAACTCTCTCGCAATGCTCGGGGAATAATTATATAAATCCCTCACTGCCGTTCGGGATTAAAATTGGCGACCTTCGTTTCGTTCGGAATTCAAAATGCCGCCCGCGACCTAAATACACCGCTTTATCAACATAATCTACTATTAAAAAGTAGTGTGGTTATTACCGAGTTTCTACACACAAGACAAGATTTGATTTTAAGACAAGCATCGGGACAGGTGAAACTAAAAAAAAGCCTATAAAAAAATCTTCTTTTATATAACTCCTTTCCTAGTTCTTTTGACTGTAAAAAAATATACTTTATTTAAAAGCACTTACATACAAATTAAAAAAAATAATAATAATAAAACCCTACGCTAAACTATGATATGGCCCTAAACTAAAATATGGCGTCAAAAAATTCTTCCACATCGCTGTCGACTGGTAATGTGCACAAAAAACTGGCGGCATTGCCACGCTGTATGGCAATGCTTATCCTCTGTCCAAAGTAAAAGCCAGCCTTTGGGTCACGCGAAGTGTCAACTAGACTTTTCGGCAGGTCTTTAAACAACTTGTGAGCATTCGGACCCCACGATCCGAGATTTCCTAGTTCTTATTTTAACGTAAAAATATGATATTATTTCATACTAAAATATTATGATTTTATGGTACGAATTGCCAGTAAAATATAGACAAGGCTTAGTTTGTGTGGTTTGACGCAGCCTTCTCGGTAGTTTCCAGGGTCAAAATAATAACATTTTATTTAGTCCGTATTTTAGATTATAAAAAAATATTGGACACGTATTTTTTCTTTTTTCGATTAAACAAAAAATAACAAAGATATAGCCCAAACCCCGTGCGAAAAATGCAGCACGGCGGCGGCGTGACATTACATGTAACTTAATTGGGCTATATCTTTGTCATTTTTGGTTTAATTTACAAATAAAAAAATATGTGTCCCTTATTTTTGAATAATCTAACAGACGGACTAATTACATTTTTTACGGCAACTAGCGTATAAATAAGTCATTTATTAAACATAATTAATCAAAAGATTCTACATAAACAAACAAACTTAAACTATTTATACTAAAACCTAAATAAATACCTAACGTATATAAATAAAACACAAAAACACAAAGTGCACTCAGGCGTCGAAGTACTCCTCCACATCGCTGTCATCCGGGAATGTGCCCAGAAGACTGGCAGCATTACCACGTTGAATGGCAATGCTAATTCTTTGAACGAAGAACGAGCCAGCCCTCTGGTCACGCAAGGTGTCGATCAGTCGGCGAGAAATTTCCTTAAAAGGAGACGCGCATTCGGACCCCATGACCCAAGCGTTTCGACCCCAAACGGCTCAAAACTGTAATTACCAATAAGGTTACAGTATTTGCGCCGTTTAAGGGTCTCAGCAGCCGCAGCGGCAGCGCCAGCACAGCCCGCCGTACATGGAATGTGGGATGGCGCAAGGGTGTCGACACAGGTTGCGTCCCACACCAGAGGCCTACCCACCTTGCACGGTACCAAAGTCATACCATCTGGTCTCTTTCCATCGTCACGTATCAAGCCATTTGGTTCTAATACAGCGGGTACGCCGGCGGTGACAAGAGCTCGACGAATAATATCGTTGATGCTAGCGTGTCGAGCTATGTGGCCTGCGCTCCTGCAGCAGAACTAGCGTATTAAATCTAAAATGAATATCCCTAGTTTTGATTATGCACTTTGTTCGAAGGCAAAGTTTGTGAAACAGTTTTAAACTATACATTCGTACAAACATTGTTAGTTTAATAGGCGAGTAACTAACTACTGTTAGAATTAAACATATTATAAACTTAATTATATCGTTATGTTGCCTGTTTCGGCTTAATGTTTATTTATTAATTGGCACATCAACAGTATTACATACAAGATTATTATGTAAAATAATGTAATAATTTGAAAACTGATATACATGCCTATTATATTATCGGTATGCACAACTTACACTGTATTAGTTACGGTATGAGGTAAAATGATTATTACCGCAAAATGATTAAATAAATCATACAGATCACATAAGAGACAAATGTTTGTGTGATGTGCACAATCATTTGTTCTGTATCTGGGTGTAATAGTTTATACATACACCACTATTTTTTAATTAGTACAAATACTTAAAGGGCTTATTAGAAAAGCCCTTGTTATTTTATAAGTAAAATCTCAATAAATAATATTCATAAAAAGCAAAGTTATTAGCGTTGGTTTATGTCCCAAAATGTCACTCAATATATGGAAATATTGTGCAGGCTATTGATTAATGAATGAATAAGTGACAATTATTAATTCATTAAACCCCAAGCGAACGCCAGCGTTCGCGCACCTATTTTCTTTCTATTGTGTCTGTAATTTTCACGATTGCAAGGTTAAGGAAAAACACTGCCCGCAGTATTTTCTACTAGCAATTGTTATGTTTGATTGATTCTATGATGAATTTACCTTTTCGTGGTCAATTTTATGATTTCGGTTTTTTCTACTTTTGACTACAAAAATATGATCAGTGACGGGTACAGATAGAGCCCCATTTTTTTTTTGTACTAATCAAAAAGTAGGGGTGTATAATTATTATTATATTAATAGCTAGCCCATATTATCCCACTGCTAGCCAAATGCCTCCCTCCACTCTTACCAAAGATCACGGTTCCTCGCTTTCTCATTCATCTAGAATACAATCATATGTGTTCAGAAATATATAAGTATAATTGCCGTCACGGATCTTGAGCGCTGGCTTTATGTTGCGCAGAAGTCAAATATTCGGTCTCTTTAGTGGTGCGAAGAGAGACGCGGGGGCGGGGAGTGTCAGTGGTTGGCTCGCTGCGCCATCGCGTCATAAACGTCACTCCTGATTCGTTCCCTGCGTTGCTGCATGTATCTAACAACGAAGATGATTAGCTCGCCAATGTATGGAATGCGCAAAGCGATCCCCACTCTGACGCCGAGCGCTCAAGATCCGTTTCGGCAATTGTATGTTTATCAATTGTCTAGTACTCATAGCACAAGCTCTGCTTGGTTTGGGACTAGATGGCATAGTGTGATAGTTTTGGAAAATTTATAAAAAAAGAACTTTTAAACAGTAACGCTTTTAGAGTGTAACAAAAACAAATCTATCCTGCTTCTACACTATAGTCTCTCTTTCTAACTAATAAATATTATTATTAATAACACGTCTCACGTAATATTACTGAAACACACCTTCCAATATAAAGAAAAGGATAATAAATAGTTATTATTGAAATCCTTAAAACGATATTTCTCTTTGGTGTCTTATTAACCCTAACCACAAAATAGATAGGTACAGAAGACAATCTCATGTATGTACTTCAATTTTTATACCTACGCTCGGTGGACACACACTAATGAGCGTTTGAGCCGGAACTGTTCGACGAGTGATCCGAGACGCGACCGAGATATCGTGTCCGTGAGCGGTGTCTATGTGTGCGTTGCTCGAGCGCGCTTTGTATGTAGATTGACTTCTGTACCTTTCTATTTTGTGCCCCAACACACTAAGTTCTTTAGCCTATAAAACTAAATTGAGATATCTTTTAAAAATATTCCCAAAATGTTTGCCATTCAAAATTATCGGTGTTTTCTGAGCAAGAGTCTGCCCACGCAGCATTTTCTTAAATCGTTGTCTTTATGAAAACCTCCCAAACTAACATAAAAGATGAATGAGCTCCATCCCTTTGTTTAAGTACCCACACCAGGGTAGTGATTAGCGAAACTTGTTGAAACTTTCACAGTTTAGTTTGTCTTTTGTTATCAACAATACGTACTCTCTGAAACTTTAATATTTGAAAATTGTTTGTGGTTTTATGTGTTAGGTACGAATATTGTTTTAATTGTTGGTAGTTAACGTTGATAATTACTCTTTTGAAACGGTTTTCTAACTTTTCATGATTACCAGCAGCGTTTGAAAAAGTTACTGTGGTATTAGAACGCAACGTGACTAAATCCCACCTATGTTTCTTTATTTGTAATGAAGGAACATCGGTAGGTTTTAGTCAGTAAAAGTTATCATCGGATAGACGACCAGCCAGACGTCTATCCGATTAACCAGACGTACAGCGATGCGCCACCGGTAGGTGCATGGTCGATGTCCCATGTCCCACTTATACGTTAAAAACGTTTTGGGAACACAATCATTGTGCGTACAGCTAATGAGTGGAATTCTCTGTCAGAGTCTGGGTTTTCTGTTAGCTACAAACTAGGGTTCTTTAAATTAAGAGTGAATAGGTTACTTCTAGGTAAGCGTGGTCCACCGTTGAGTCGTTGACTATATCATTGCTTACGGTAGAAATTATCCTACTTCCATACATATCCTAGGGAAATAATGATGATTTCTTTGAAAAATTACAACCTACAAAGCATACTATATTTGGCTAAATAACTATTTCTAAGAAAAACACATTGTCATATTTTCACTTTACGTTTTTACGCTGGAAGACTTGCTTTATTTTCACAAGACGACCAAAGACCTTTCTTGTAATTGCTAAAATTGAGAATTAAATAATAGTAGATTATGTGACTAGGGGATAAGGCAGTGTCTTTAGGTCGCTGGCGGCATGTTGAATTCCGAACGAAACGAAGGTTGCTAATTTTAATCACGAACGTTAGTGAGGGATCTATATGTATAATTAACTTCGAGCATTGCATAAAGAAACCTGAGTGAAGTGAGAAATTCAAGCCGCCCAAGACCAAGGTAGCTTTATACCCGTGTAGGATTCTCTACTTTTTACACCATCTGTGAGGTAATTAAAAGACAATCTATTATTTTCGAGATTTGAAACAATCAAAATTCTCTAGTCTAAGATTCTATAGTTTCAATTTTCTATAAAAGTATTTTTTTTTTCAGAAACTCATCAGTATAGGTACAACATACTATTCTGTTTGTTTTTTGTTAGTGGCCAGTTTGAATTTCGAATAAACTTGTTCGGTGCACGTACATTTTAATTCACATAATGTTAAATTCCCTAGGGATCACCCATACTGTATTTATCTCCCTAGAGATAGAATGACTTGCTTTTGACATTATCTAGCATGTGGTGTAAAAAATAATATATCACTAAAAACGGGTTGCTGAATTAAGAACGTCTCAAACTCTAGTCTATATTTATAATAATATAATTATGCCAAATTTTAACAAGTCTCCAGCTTAAACTTGAGTTGGAAAAATTTTGTACTTCCACTACTTAATCCAGGAATCAGAGGTAAGACAGAGATTTTTGTACTTGTACGTCAAAAAATTGTGTTCGATCCACCACATTTACAGGTTTGCATACCATTTTTTTTTCAAAATAATTTCGTTTTTCTTTGCCAATTTACCACTTTCAAATAACACTGAACAACGACAATAATAATTACACTAATTTCCTCTAACCCAGAAAACTACGTGGACATTCTAATGTCACTCCAGCGGTCAAATTTTCCATGAACAGGCCTTGCCTCCTTCCGTTACCAGTTGGCGGAACCTCTCACCGCCATACATTTCGCAACGCGATTGTCTTGCCCACAGAGCTTGGAACGCCTAGAGGTACCTCCGTCATGAGCCCTTATCCTGGTTAATTTGGGGTTGGCGCCTTCTGTACTTCTCATATTCAAATTATAGTAGTACTTTTCCAACTTCTACCCATTGTACCCATAGTTTTAAGTTTCTGTGAATTGTTACTATTTTGGTGTACAATAAAGTTTATTCTATTCTCTTTCAAAATTTTCCTCTTACAATTTTTTCTCATTTTCAGTTTTTATTGATTAAAACCCACGGTGTCTCTTTCGAATAATTAACTGTAGCTCGCATATCACACCATGACAATATTTTAAAGTTAACTATTCATTTCTAATTTAAATATTCATTTGCACTATTTCAGTACAATTTTACCAGCAAAAGACACTATTTCTAAAAAAAAAATCGTGATTAAAATTGCTTAGAGTGCCAATTGTGAGTTGTTTTTACTTTAACGCGATCAAAACATTAACTGCGTACATATACTGCGTGCGTAATTAAAGCTTCGTACGTCATATAAACGTGGCGATCGTAAAACCAATTCGTACTATACTCATAGCTTTGCCTATCATAGCCATAATCAAAATTATCACAGACTGTTGATTCTACGAATAAACGGTCACACTGTCATGCTGTTCAGTTGGAAAGTTTTGACAGTCTTATGTCGAACAATGGCCGACAAGGTGTTTCCATGTTCTGTGTTTCACCCACCTGGTCCGCACATAATCACTCGATTTGACCCAAATATCTTACGTATTGTTTATTATTTTGCAGTCAAAAGGTTTCCAATTTCTGGTATTAATTGAACGGTAGTTGTAATAATTGGCGATTTAGATACTTGTAGTGGAGGAAAGGAGTTTGATTGTGATATGGAGTAAGATTTGTATTATAAAGTATAAGTATTTGAAAATTTACCTGTTTCGTTGTTTACATTACCTGCTGTGATCTAGTTTTTATTTTCTCTCACGTTGGTTCTTTCAGTTCATTTAGTTTTCCATTAACAGGAGAGTTCCCTTGTCAAAATATCAATATTCATATAAAAAAAACACACGTACGGCGAGTGTCCACTGAGCATTTTTTCTCGTCGTTTATACCATCAAAGGACTGGAACTTTCCTGCTGCGGTCTTTCCGTCCAATTATAATTTAGATGTCTTCAAGGCTGGAGTGAATTAAACCATTACCCTCACATAAACGATTGCATCACTTCTTACCATCAGGTAGGATCGCAGTGAAGCACTAGTTTATATTTTATGAAAAAGAAAAGTAATATCAATTAAATTTCGACACGAATGCAGTACAAACGAAATTCTCGGATCTTTTAATACGTTTAATTATGTGACATCAATTAATTGGTTTCACTTTATTCATATTTCGGTTCATTGAATAAGAAAACAAGATGTGTATTCAAAAAGTAACGTGGCTATAACATAGATTTAATCAATAATAATATAGGATGGGAAAAGTCAGGAGCAAAAAATATATAGGTACAGAAGTTAATCTACATACAAAGCGCGCTCGAGCAACGCACACATAGACACCGCTCACGGACACGATATCTCGGAGCGGCTCGGCCCGCTCGTCGAACAGTTCCGGCTCAAACGCTCATTAGTGTGCACTGTGCGTCCACCGAGCGTAGGTATAAAAAGTGAAGTACGTATGTACATGAGATTGACTTCTGTACCTATCTATTTTGTGTCAGGAGTTTGAGGAGGCCTATGGTGACGGATGAATTTCCATATAAACGTAATACCACGCTCATTTGCAGTTGGAGCATATTTCCAACATATTATGATAATATTCGGTTATAGACAATATTTATCTAGGTTCCTACCTCTTACTTTTTTTAAAAAACAAAAAGAAATTTAAGCGAATTGTATTTCGCAGTTTTTTACACCGTAAATGGCAAAACATGCCATTTGACTTTTCCTGTATTAAAAATAACAATATTTCTAATGTTCTCGACGTAGGAACCTAGATAAATATTGTTTATAACCGAATATCATCATAATATGTTGGAAATATGCTCCAACTGCAAATGAGCGTGGTATTACGTTTGTATGGAAATTCATCCGTCGCCGGCCCCTTAACATTTACGGTAGATATCATTTTATTTTAAATAAACCATTTACAGGCACTTTTGAAATGTCAAGAAGTCAGTCTGTCAGAAAAAATGATGCCAATTGCACATTCCAAAGCGTAGATCTCTATGGAGAAGAATGTGCAAGAAACGCTATGGACACTCTTTTCAACAATGTTAGGTAATTACAATGTCTCTGTTACATGTTTCTTGTCTCTATTTATTTATTTATATACACTTTATTGTACACCAATATTACAATATTTTATGAAAGAAACATTATAAAAAAAAAAAAACAATTGGCGGCCTTATCGCACATATCATCACATATGGCTCTATCATGTGATAAAAATGTAAATAAAGTAAAAATTTAAATTAAATAATAGATATTAATCACATTAATATTTTATCGTCTGTGAACGGCCTGTTTTTGCTAGTAGAACAGATGGCCGTTGGGGCCGAAAGGTTCTGGAGTGGCGACCGCGCACCGAAAGACGCAACGTTGGAAGGCCTCCTACATGGTAGACTGATGACCTGGTGAAGATTGAGGGAATCCGATGGATGCGGGACGCACAGGATCGTGCATTGTGGCGACACTTGGGGGAGGCCTATGTCCAACAATGGACGTCTATCGGATTTGAATCACGCAAGGAGTTTCCTTGCGTGATCGAGTCAGAAATGAAGATATCCGCAGGAGAACCAGCGTTGCCGACATAGCACGAAGAATTGCCAAACTTAAGTGGCAATGGACTGGGCACATTGCTCGCAGAACAGATGGCCGTTGGGGCCGAAAGGTTCTGGAGAAGCGACGGCGTACCGGAAAACGGAGTGTTGGAAGGCCTCCTACAAGGTGGACCGATGACCTGGTGAAGAGCGGGAAACCGATGGTTGCGGAACGCACATGATCGTTCATTGTGGCGACTCTTGGTGGACGTCTATGTCCAAGAGTGGACTTCTAGCGGCTGAAATGGTGATGAAACCCCTAAAACCCATATAAAACACTTGAAACGTAGGTACCCTCAAATCTAAAACTTCAACCCTGACCGCGTGAAGCGGTTTGAACTGGCTCGAACCGCTGTGAACCGGGGTTAACGACCCGACACACGGTGCATCCTGCGTATTCCAGCTGGGACACTGTGTTGCTCTCATAAGCTGGCTTTTATATTTTGCAATGCGATTTGTGTGTGAAATGAGGGATGATCTTTGAATCTACATAATTGATGGCACTATGAAAATAGTCATAGCATTGTTAGGATTGTGTTGTGAGTGCAGTCCAGCTATGTAGGTCTAAATAGCGTTGCAGTCAAGCACTATTTAAAAAAAAAAGCAGTTTGGCTGACACTGGCTAACCCACCATCACGGATTTTAATTTTCATCATCATCAAATCAGCCGTTAGAAATCCCCAAGTGTCGCCACAATGAACGATCCTGCGCGTCCCGCATTCATTGGATTAATTCCCGCAACCTTCACCACGTCATTGGTCCACGTTGTGAGAGGCCTTCTAACGCTGCGTTTTCCGGTACGTGGTCGCCACTCCAGAACCATTTGCCCCAACGGCCATCTGTTCTGCGAGCAATGTGCCCTGCCCATTGGCACTTAAGTTAGGCGATTCTTCTCGGCAATTTTAATTCGAAAATGTAGTCGCTAATTTGTCTAAGATGACTGCCACCACGAGGGAACGGATATCCTGACGTCCCAGCCACCTACGAAGGAGACACCTCGTCGTCAGGAGTCACAAGGTGATTTCTGGCCATTAAAGGTGTGGGCTTGTGTACGACAAGCAATAGGTACCTCGCCGTTCACCCATTCGATAAGTATTAGGTCCGAGTCGATGGCGTTTAGTCTTCCACCCTGGCCTCAAAGAGATGTCAGCAAAACTAAAAGGACCCATGACACTAATCTCTGCTAAGGCTACCGGAATGTTTAAAAGAGTGACCGTGGCCTTAGAACGCAAAGGGCATCTGAAGGACACAGATGAGTTTTAGTCAGCTAATTTCTATCACGCCTTCTCGTTCCACCCTAGAGTGGGAGTAGTCCTTGGATGATTTCCCACATCAAAAATAAAAATAAACAGCCATTTCTGTGAAAATATAATATTGGCAATCTGTCAAATATTTCCATTTAATTTAACTACTATCTGTTATCAATAAGTAAGTGCTAATTGGGTCATAATAGGTACATGACAGACGGAAACGGGATGTATCCGTTTCTATATATTTCTTGGAAAACGATGTAATTATTTACTAATGAAACATTAAGAAGCTGTTATCGGTAACTTCAATAATGAAATAAGAGAAATACTATGTATACTAGACGCCAATGCAAACTATTGGCATGATTTACTTTTTTCTTTTCGCCAAAAATGAAACCTAGGTTATAAGTCAGAAGACAATACGAGGAATCAATAGCAAAAAGAATCAGGTCTTTAAACCGTAATCGAGAGAAGATACGGAACCTCATCATCATCTTTCTGCCCTTGTCCCGTTTTATTTGGGGTCGGCGCAACACGTTTTTTTCTTCCATTCTGTTCCGTCACTCGTCATGGATAGAATGACGAGTGACTAACTACGACTAACTTCCTTTTCTTTCATATCACTATTCACTTCTCACACAATCCATCCATCTTTTCTTTGGCCTCCCTCCCCATCTCCATCCATCCACACGTAAATTCATAACTATTTTAGCAACATGCTTTTCATCTCTCCTCTTTACATGACCATACCAAGACAAAATATTTCCTTTCAACATTTCAGTCACTGGCGCCGCTTTCAAACATCCCCTAATAAACTCATTTCTCACTTTATCCGTTCTCGTCACACCACACATCCATCTTAACATTCTCATCTCCGCTACATGCAATCTTGAGAGAAGATACATATAGAAGCATTACTAGTATTTTTGTGACTTTCACTAATATAAATTTTTCCGGGGTTACTATATTTATCTTCTCGCAAGAACGCATTTTCCAACAACAGAATACGTCTTCGTAACGGTTGAACAAAATTTGACGGGACTTTCACTACGATATCTGTAGCTAATGTTATAATGGGTACCTTAAGCTACTTTTTTATTTTTCTATATATGTAATATATTTTTATATATTTAATCTGACATCATATTGGACCATTCATTACATGAAAATTGTTATTATGATTTTAAAACACTAACTGTCCCCACACACGGGCTTCAAAAAAACGCCGCTTCAAGCTTCATTTTGAGGCGGCCTTTTTTGTGGCTCGTGTGCGGAGGTGCCGCCACAAAAAAACGCTTGAAGCGGCTTCAAGCTTCACCGGACACAAGAGGTGTCGCGCGCTTCAGCTGTTTTTTGCAGCCGCTTCTAGCTTTTTTTGTGGCGGCGTTTTTTTGAGGCCCGTGTGCGGGGACGCTTACTCCTTTGGGTAAGGTTCCACACCAGAGAGCTGTCAAAAGTTATAGGCTATCATTTTTAGGATGCTGTCCTTTGTAAGGTGGGGTGTGGTGTGTCTTATGGGAACGGGAATAAACCAAGGAGCGGAAGGAGGAAACATTTTTCTGCACGATTGCAATTGCCCCAGGAAAGGAGAACAATCTTCTCCACGCGAACGAAATTGCGGGTAGCATCTAGTAATAATTACTATTGAATTTTAAAAACTTTAACCAGTCAACGGTTGACTAATGAGTAGCATAGTATAGCATAGTCGGCCTTATAATGTTCCCACTGTTGGGACTCAGGCCTCCTCTCTAGGAGAAGAAATGGGCCGTAATCCACCACGCGGGCCCAGTGCGAGTTGGTGTATGCCACACGTCTTCGAATTTTTGGTTCTAGGACATGCCGGTTTCCTCACATTGTTTTCCTTCACCGTTTTGAGAGCAGTGGTGATGAAATAAATTACACAAAGTAATGCGCCTAGCTGGGTTTGAACCTGCAACATACAACTCGTAAGTCGGAGCCGTAACCACATGGCCACCATTGCTCTCATTGACTATTGAGTATCTCAGTAAAATAATCAACCTATTGTAACAATAACCGTGGGGTGCACACGCTCATAAATAAGTTACAGAGAAGAATGGACATAACATCCGCTACATAAGTATACAGCGAAATCATTAATTATTTCATAACATAATACCATGCCTGCATTCGCCAAAGGTTTAAGGGAGAACTACACTGGGCACACTTGGGCCAGGTACGCCAATCTGGGCGCGTTGGTCTCCATACATTTTATATGGCAACTAGACTTGTAGAGCTACATTAGATCCACGCCACGCGATGCGGTTCTACGTACAATTCAGGCGTGTTCAATGTAGTTCCAAGTCAGACTTTTTGTAGAACAAATAATCTGGCCGATTTTATATATTTGTAACATTGTTCTGTATATCTGACCAACTTTTTGTAGGACGTGTGCGTTGCACTATTGCTATCAGTGTGTTCTATTTTTCTCCTACAAAAAATCGGTCACCGATTATCGGAAGTAGGCAGGCAGCCTTAGGCAGACGGGTACCTACAGAGAGACCCATATTTCACTTATCCTAGTTGCGGCCAGTGGCCCGTGTAAAACTAGAAAATTGTTCCAAGGGAACATGCTCACGGGATAAAAAGTACACTGTGTGCTATTCTATTCTAGGATATGGTCTACACGTGTATCAAATTTCATTCTATCCATTTTATATGGCTTAGCCGCACGGTTGACGCCAGTGGCCGCCACATGCTACAAATCGCCGCTTCTTGTGGCCCACACTGGCCAATAGATGCCCACACAAAACGCCGTCTTATTCGCGCATTTATCTTCTTTGTCTGAGTCCTTTATGATACTGCACGTATGGGTTAAAAAAACTGGGCAAGTGCGAGTCGGACTCGCGCACTGAGGGTTCCGTGCAAATTACAATTCCCGAATGCAAATGGATTAATGGAGTCTCGAAGATTTTTCCGTATTGCATTTTTTTTTTTGTGATGTTGGTAACAACAAATTTACTGTTTTCAGATTTTTTTCTATATTTGTGCTATAAGACCTTGCCTTGAGCCAAATTTCACGATTCTTGGCCAACGGGAAGTACCGTATGAATTTTGATCTTAGAGAGTCAAATATACGTTTTTTGCGACATAAACGACCGAATCTTTTTTATTCCTTATTTAAGAAGTTTGATTTTTTCACAGCTTGAAGGGACCGTGAACCTGAGTATATTTTAATTTCAACTCGATACCTCCTCGCGTTCTCGAGATAAAGGGTCTTGACAGACAGACAGACGGACGGACAACAAAGTGATCCTATAAGGGTTCCGTTTTTTTCCTTTTGAGGTACGGAACCTTAAAAAGTAGCAGCTATCGGCCACAAGTGGCTGTCGCGCGCTTCAGCTTACTTTGTGGCCACTTCTAGCTTCTAGTGGCGGCGTTTGTGGTGGCTGTGGAATGTGGCCGTTGTGCGGCGACACTAAGTCACCTTACCACCTCTTTGTGCCATGTTTTGATAGTGGTTTCCATCTGCAGGATCCCACGGCGGAAATCTTCTCTTTTTTGAAATCGATACAGTTGCTTTTGAGTTTATTTATTACATTACAAACCAAAAAATACAAATCTTTGCCTAAGTATTAAAAGTAATATTTTAATTACCTAACTACTTGTATTTTACTAGTAAGACCAAAATAAGCTTATATAAAGGGTGTAAGGGACAGCCCTCCACAAACTTTAAGGGCTTGCTCAGTAGACGAAACTGAACAACTTTCCACAAAAATTTTTTTTAGGAAACGAAAAAAAAAATCGACCTCTCCATACAAACTGTCCAATCAGGTTTATAATTTTGTATGATGAGGCGGATTTTTTTTTTCGTTTCCTGAAAAAAAGTGTTGTGAAAGGTTGTTCAGTTTCGTCTACTGAGCAAGCCCTTAAAGTTTGTGGAGGTTTGTCCCTTACACCTTGTATAAACACATCTTTCACTCGAAAACTACCCCAAACATTACGCAACAAACACTGTGTCCAAACACAGAATTCTATGTGCGCACAATCAAAACAGGTTGCATGAACTTTGTCGCGCTCACGTAGGAACTGGCTTGAATAATTTATGTGTTCACATTGTATTCCAGCTGATATGACACACTGTTGGACTAATTTTGTTATCTGATTGTTATTTGTTAACGCGTGTACATTGTGTGGATGTTTGTATGCATTTTGTATGGAATAGTGACGTCATAGGGTTTCTGAATTTGAATGTAAATGGGAGCTGCCTTTTTTGGGGTTCCGTGTATTGAGCTACAAAAAATTTGTGTAGGTACCTGCACAAAAAGGTTTCAGTATATGACGTATCAATGTGAAATCGTCCTGTGACTTCTCTCGCCCTTGGGTGAGCGAGAAGACTTGTCAGACTTTTACTGAAATCTCTTTGAGGTGCGCGTGAAACACTACACGACTCGGGCTCGGTGCTCACCGGATGGACGGTGAGATATCCATTGCTCGTCGTCCACTTCGTACACACACGTCGTACTTTTGTCTAAAAAAAATATTTAACAATTTCGCAACTTTTCCCAACTCCTTCAAAACGGCTTGGATCTTTAGAAACATTTTTACACATTAAATCGATGGTTAAATATTCTTCAAAGTGAACATAGCATAATGTAAATCAATCAATATTTCGCAAAGAAAATGGATTTGAATGTCAGCCGCGCACTATCCGGGCGCAGCTAGCCGCAATTAAATGCACAGATACGCGTACTGCCACCTAGGCGGGTACGAGAGTTGTGTCCATTTCATTTCGGCCAGATGGTTCAAGGGACTATAAGTCTTAACGCGATCCTTTAAATGGACAGTTCAGTTTCGGTCGTCAAATTTTGACGACCTAAACTGAACTGTTAAAGGAATGGAGTTATATTGTGTGTCCCTCTTTAACGTTCGCACGATTGACATTTTAACAAGTCATGATACAGACCCTGGTTTTCGGGGAAATGGTAATATTTGCGTCAAACACAATCGGTGGTCTTTAATAGGGTAGTTTCCAGGGTCAAAATAATGTCATTTTTATTTAGTCCGTAATTTAGATTATAAAAATATTTTGGATACGTATTTTTTTTTGACTAAACAAAAAATAACAAAGATATAGCCCATTAAAGTTACGTGTGACGTCACACCGTGCGAAAAAATGCAGCACGGCCTGACGTTACACGTAACTTTAATGGGCTATATTTAGGTCATTTTTGGTTTAATTTACAAATAAAAAAATACGTGTCCCTTATTTTTGAATAATCTAATAGACGGACTAATTATATTTTTTACGGCAACTAGCATGTACTAGCATATGAACTCTCCTTACATCTTCGACAAGTCGGTTAAACAGTTAATAGGTTTATTAACTGCAGTTAACTGACCATTACTCAGCTACAATAACTAAGAGAAATAAACCCAATTGTTTACGACTTCCTGTGCCTTCAAAATGTGTTAATATGCTTGTGTTAGTTTATACTCAAAACTAGTCATTTGTGATGCAAAAGGGTCATAAATCATTTGAGGAATGTCTCGCTAATCGTGTTGTCACAGAAAAAACGAAGATATCCGCAGGAGAACCATGTTTACCGATATAACCCAAAAAATCGCCAAACACGTAGCTCTACAAATCTAGTTGCTATATGAAATGTCCTACAAGGTGGACCGATGACTTGGTAAAGGTAGCGGGAAACCGATGGATGCGGGACGCACAGGAACGTTCGATCGCTTGGGGGAGGCCTATGTCCAACAGTGGACGTGGATGATGATGATATGAAACGTACGGAGACCGATGCGCCCAGATCGGCGTATGTGGGGCTCGTGGCTCCATGTAAATCTACCTTAACTCCTTTTCACACTTGATATTACCTACTAACACAGTGGGCAAGGCATATTGCTCACAGAACAGATGGTCGATGTAGTCAAAAGGTTCTGAAGTGGCGAACACGTACTGTAAGACGCAGTTTATTTTTTTTTTGTGCCAGTAAGGGCCACATGAAGCAAGCAGCGGTGATTTGTAAAATGTAAAAGAATTAGGGTATAGAGAATATGCCTCCTATGGCTATAACTAATAATGAGTTCCGATCTAATTCTTAAGCAAATTGACAATTGACTCAGTTGTTATAACAAGTGTTTTATGACAAACACTTTAGTTAAAATAAACCGTGTGATAACGGCCCCTTTGACTTCGACTAACATTTACTTTGAGATTACGTTTATTATTTATTTGTAGTACAGTTTCTTTTTTTGAGGTGGGAAATCGTCTAATAACTTTCAACAAAGGTTATCTGTAAGAGATCGCCCTGTGCGATAAGACCGCCCATTGTACACTTATTTGAACTAGTTTTTGCCTGCAGCTTCGCCCGCGTATATATATAGCCTACGTCACTCAGAAATCAAGCAGCTTTCTATCGGTGAAAAAATTTCAGCAATCGGACCAGCACGCTTAGCCAAGTTGTTATTCTGCAATCGTTAACGCTGTCGAAAAGTGATGAAAAGTATAGGAAAGACGTCATCTCAACGTAAAGTCGCGTGGTCGGAACAAACGAATAGAAAATTCGTAGCCAAGTTCACATCGTTCAAAATTATAGAATGAATTTCTACAACTGCAACGTTTAACGCTACATCCTTTGATAAACAAACGCTACATTGTAGAACGAGCGGCCGACGCAGGTGCGTCAACATGGCTACCCACTTATCGTTTTCTACAATTGCTGACACCGAAGCGTTACCGATTGGAGAACGGAATTCGACACGATACGGTTGTAACTTGGCTAGGGGGGCTGCACTTTCAGAGATTACCTTCTACAAACAAAAAAAAACAGACTTTACCTCTTTATTATTTCTCTTTATTATATTAGTGTAGATAATGTTTATCCTGTATTTTTTTTTGTTTATGTGGTGTACAATAAAGAATATAATAAATAAATAAATAATAAACTTTTTCCAAGAACGAAATGTGAATTATTTATTTATTTCCGTTAAACACTTTTTTATATTTGGACATTTTTAACAAGCTTCTTCAGGTATGCGTCGCCACTCCAGAACCCTTCGTTCCCATCGACCATCTGTTCTGTGAGCAATATTTTCTTTCCTAAAACAATATTACTAAAGAAATCATGTTCTAAAAATCTAAACACACATGAAGCAGCTCATTTAATCCACTCACAAGTGAAGAAAACAAAAGTTACTCATATACTCCGATAAGAGTGTGTTTATAAACTTACAACAAACTCAATGTAAAGTGAGGTAACACATACCTACCTTTATTTACTCAAGTGTACAGAACTTCACGTTTGAGTTTCGGAAAATTTCTAACTTCGCCTTAAGCTCCTTGTGGGGATTTATGGGAGCGGAATTGTACCGGGTATTTTACAATTTACCATCGTATAGATTTCAAATTGTTTTCCTTTATTTATAGCAAGCTTTTATAGCCCGGTGTAATACTTATATAATTAATACTCGTCAAGACGAATCATACGAGCCCAAACTCGATGGGGTTGTGTCGTTTAACTACCAAGTTCCTATAGCCATCTTCTGGTTCCATCATCTGATCAGCTCAATGTCATAATGATTTTGCATTGTCATCTGATTTACACATGCATGCAAAATTTCAGCTCTATCGGTAACCGGGAAGTGGGTCTTTAATTTGCGGCATTGCCACGTTGAATGGCAATGCTTAATCTCTGACCGAGGTAAAAACCAGCCCTTGGGTCACGCGAATAAAAAATGATTTTCATTAAAAACTTGTTGAAAAACAGCATCAAAATTAAGCAATCAGCATTTCGAATATTGGATCTAAATCAGTTCTACGAGATGCTCTAAAAGGATCTATAACTAACTAACTTCTGCTATCGGCATCGCCCACGTGAACGTCGGTTTCTCCTTACAAACTATACCCCCCGTTTCATCCCTCTAAGGGGCTGAATTTTGGAAAAACGGTTCTTAGCGGATGTCTTCACCCCATAAGGAACCTACCTGCCAAATTTTAAGTTTATAGATGTTATAGTTTCTAAGATTTCGTGATTAACCTTTCAATCGTGTCAATTAGAGACACAATGGAAAGACAATGACAGCGCGAACGTTTGGGCACAAAATTTAAAGGTAGGTACAGAAGCCAATCAATATACAAACGCGTTCGAGCAACGCACACATAGACACCGCTCACGGACGCGATATCTCGGAGCGCCTCGGCCCGCTCGTCGAACAGTTCCGGCTCAAACGCTCATTAGTGTGCGTCCACCGAGCGTAGGTATAAAAAGTGAAGTTACGTATTACATGACTACATGAGATTGTCTTCTGGTGGTTTGGAGTTTAATACTCGTAAATTAATCAGTGAATTATATATTGCTTTTATATTAATATATAGAGATTCTAATAATCTAAATATATACACCGCTAAATTTTAATCGTTTTAATCCCGACGAGGGTCGATCCGGTACATGAAACACTATCGATTTCTAAAGATAAAATTAAAAAATAAAGTACCTTTTTTTCAAAACTCGTATTAATTCACGCATGTGCATGTGTGTGTGCATGTTTTCTTTAAGAAAACGTCAGCTGAGCGAGTTCAATAACCTGTAGTTAATAGTAGAGTTACTTTATTACTTTTTTACTTTATTAGGTACGGTACCTAGGTTAAAGGCAGGGTTTCAGTGCCTGCGTTTCATTTTAAATCTTCCACTAAATTGATGTTTAAATAACGTGTGCGCCGACTCTGCGTATGTTTTCACAAACATATACGACTTCCATATATTGTCAAAGTTGAAAATGACGGGTTGGTGTGTAACTGCATGCACCTTCAGAGTTGGATTCGTATATTTTCACAAACGAATAATTAGCTTTTGAGCTTACTAAGTTTCTAACCTTAGAAGGCATACAGGGTTTTTTTTTTTTATGGACGGAAAATCATCTTATGACAACCCCCGCTCTTGGGCGAAGCGGGTGATAGTGTCAGACTCTTACTGACTAAAAACCCACCCCGTTCCTTCGTGCCTTCATACCGGGGCTGAGCTACTGTTTCGAAACTAACCCTGGCAACAGTAGGCTTCAACCCAGCTGGGCCCCTGCTGTTGCTGATTACTCCTTGAGGCGCGCGGGAACAGTGCGCGCCGTCGACGACTTGGGCTCGGTCCGGACAGTTACTGGACGGTCGGACAGCGAGCTGCCCATTGCTCGCCGTCCGCAAGCCGGTGGCCGGAAACCGGGATCGGAATCCCGGCGGTGGCGAGAGCGCCGTTGCCTGATGCGGTCGACCTCCTCCTTTGCTAGCATTACTGCTTCGCAGAAGGAGGCGATCGCCTGCCACTCCTCCTCGCTCCGGACTGTGGCTTGAGGTACACAGGGGTCTTACCATGACATATTAAAATGACAGTCGTGCGAGCGACAAAGAGAGATAGAGCTATATACCGTGTATAGCTCCATCTCTTTAATAGTTTAGTTTAGGTCGTAAAATGGATCGCGTTAATAGCTCATGGTGGGGTTTCAGATCCTTTCTGAGATCACTTTCGTGTCTCTAATTACGGTATGCGAAAGGTTAAGTGGAACCAGGCTGGACAAGTCTGCCGCCGATCGAGCGGTGGACCTTTATAACACAGAATAGATGCACTGCAATCGGGAGGTTCCTGTTCTGGATTTAGGCGTAAGGAATACCTGGCTATTACTATTATGTGGACTGGCCAAAGGTGACAACGGCTCATAGAGGTGTTAGCAAAACCGTTGGGGCCCAGCAAGACCGGCCCCCACTGGGGCCATGGGGAATTTTTGAAAAAGAAACCCGTGATCTTAGAATGCAAAGGGCAACTGAAGGACTCAGATGTGGCTTTAGTCAGTAAAATGTAACCACGTTCTCTCGCTCCATCCGAGAACGGACAAGTCACTAGATGATTTCCCAGCTCAAAAAATATGCCATAGTAATACCACAAAATAGATAGGTACAGAAGACAATCTCATGTATGTACTTCACATTTTACACCTACGCTCGGTGGACGCACATTAAGGCTGCGTTTCCACTGACGCGGAGCTGGGCGGAGAGGAGCGGTGAAGAGCGGTGAAAAGTGGTCAGTGTTTCCACTGAAGCGGAGCTGGGCGGAGAGGAGCGGTGAAGAGCGGTGGAAAGTGGTCAGTGTTTTAACTGAAGCGGAGCAGAGTGGAATGGAGCGGAGCAGAACGGAGCATACTTTTGGAATCGCGCATTTTTGCGCTTAGTTACACTCAATCTCTCAGAAAGACCATACGTCATGTTGTCGTTTAAAAATAAAAAAGCAATCATTTTATATCTTTCTCTACTTAAAGACGAAGATAACGAATCAGATGAAGTAGCATTGACTGTTGCGACTTTTTTGGATTCGAAGAGAAAACATAGATTCTGGATTCGACAAAACACTTTACAGGTTAACTGAGGCACTGCGCGCGAGTCACGCACCGCCCCGCTCCGCACCGCCCCGGTGTCCTCCGCACAGCACCGGCCCGCTGTCCTCCGCTCTGCACCCCAATGCTCGTTGTCCTCCGCACCGCATCGCCTCGCTGTATTTTTATTATGAATATCCGCTCAGCTCTGCTCCACCCCACTCGTGCTGTTTCCACTGAAGCGGAGCGGAGATTTCGAGCATAGTGATTGGTCAATTCGTGCACCGCTAAGCTCCTCTCCGCCCCGCTCCGCGTCAGTGGAAACCCGGCCTAATGAGCGTTTGAGCCGGAACTGTTCGACGAGCGGGCCGAGGCGCTCCGAGATATCGTGTCCGTGAGCGGTGTCTATGTGTGAGTTGCTCGAGCGCACTTTGTAGACTAACTTCTATATTTATCTATTTTGTGGTAATACACTGGAATCTTTTCCATCTACCCTACATGCTCGCTTCCTGCTTGTGACAATCAGATCAAGATGCTCAATTATAGCGAATAGTTACGTGTCGCCTTGCGTCAAAGTTACGTCGATGTTCTATCGCTGTTGCGTCAATTTGTTTGGCGACGGAATGGATGAGCAGAAGGTTAGTATTCGTGTGAATGTAGGTAGATATTGTATGACATCACACATACATACATATAGATAAAATTAAAGTGTCTGTTTGTATTATCAAACTAATATTTTTTTCTTTTTTGACGCATATGAAACTATTCGTCACCTTTTTTTTATTATGGACTCACTTTTGCCCACAGCATCGCACGCATAAAAAATATAAATTAAAAAATCGTAAAATATAGCCTATGTCACTCAAGAATAAAGCCGCTTTCTATCAGTGAAAAAATTTTAGGAACTGGACCAGTATTATCAGAGATTACCTCCTACAAACAAAAAATAAATAAATCAAACTAACTCTTTATAATATTAGTGTAAATAGGCTCGCATTTGACCACTATCTCACCTATTGGTAAGCGATGATGTGACCTACCTATAACAAAAATTCAATTTCTGACCGTCTGTCTGTCTGTTGAACAAACTGTAACTTAAGAAAGTTACTCATTATAAAATTAATTTTATCTCAGTGAGTTACGTCAAATATTCTTACCGTTTCGAAAACATATTTCGTAGCTATGAAACTCGTTCCTACGGGAAAATTAAAAGTAGTCTAATTAACTCCTCATATCCTCTCTATATTTGTTAATGAAAGTCCAGTCAAAATCGATTGTTTTGGAAATTAGCCAGAAGAAACCGACATCACAAAATAGATAGGTACAGAAGACAATCTCATGTATGTACTTCACTTTTTATACCTACGCTCGGTGGAAGCACACTAATGAGCTTTTGAGCCGGAACTGTTCGACGAGCGGGTCGAGTCGCTTCGAGATATCGTGTCCGTGAGCGGTGTCTATGTGTGCGTTGCTCGAGAGCGCTTTGTATGTAGATTGACTTCTGTACCTATCTATTTTGTGCCGACATACAGACCGCTAGAGATAGATTATTGTTTTTCACCACCACTATCGTATTGAGCAGTGGTGGCCAAGTGGTGATGGCTCCGACTTACGAGTTGTAGGTCGCGGGTTCAAACCCTGCCAGGCGCATTACTTTGTGTAATTCAATTCATTACCACTGCTCTCAAAACGGTGAAGGAAAACATCGTGAGGAAACCGGCATGTCCTAGAACCAAAAATTCGAAGACATGTGAAGTTCACCAATCCACACTGGGCCCGCGTGGTGGATCATGGCCCATCCTTTCTCCTAGAGAGGAGGCCTGGTTCCCAGCAGTAGGAACATTAAAAAGGCTGATGATGATGATGATGCTGCTATAGTATAACCAGCGAGCTTTTCAACGTATATTTGAGAGCCTCGTTTAAATTAAACCTTTTAATATCTACCTGCATAATAACCGTTCGGTCCCACTGGCCATCTGTTCTGCTAGCAATGTGCCCTGCCAATTGCCACTTAAATTTGGCTATTCTTCGTACTATGTCGGCAACCTTAGTTCTCCTGCCTCTGTAATAAACTTCTTAAATTATTTGGGCCCAGTAGGGGGCTATATTCACTGCAGCATCGGTGGTCCTCCAAAGTGAAGGACCACTACGGGCCCTTTTATTATCATGGATAAGGTCGTGTTGGACCACTATCTCACCTGATTGTAAGCGATGATGTGGCCGATGTTGGAGCACACTTGCCTTGAAGCAAGCTATTCACTCTTGACTTAAAGACCCCTAGGTTATGGATATCAGGAAACACAGAATCCGACAGGGAATTCCACTTCTTAGGTACTTCATATTAGTCCAGTCGTTCTTAAAATTTGCGTTTAGCAACACTTTTGTCATTCATTTTATTCATATCGATATGTGGGTCGTGGGACGATTTGGACCAGGACCGTTGTCCCAATTTCCACCAATTTTTTTTTAGGACCACTTATCAAGAACAAAAGGCAATAAAGTACATTAATATCAAAAACCTGTTTTTATTTTATTTGTTGCCCCAAAATACTAGTAAAAAAAAAAAATTAGTGGAATTTGGGACCGCGGTCCAGGCTCAAAAAACCCCACGACCCCGATATGCAAATAAAGATTTATTCCCAGCAAAAATATATACAATATCGTATTAGCGCGTAAACAGGTTCCAATTCTCTCGATTCAGAAAAATATTGCTTAAATAAGCCTTTGGATCAATCAATCAATAGTCTATTTTGGTCCGCTGCCTCATCCAATTTCTTACGTCATTGATGTGACATAACAAAATTACATCAGATATGAAAAATTACGGGCTTCCCTTCTTAAAAAAAGGAATGAAGAAAGTTAAAGCAATTTAGAATACTGGTTTAGGAATCGGATTTGCTCTTGTGAATGTCAAAAATGATCGCATGTCAATTTTACTATCGAATTAAAAAAAATCTCTAATCCAGGATATTAGCTACCTTGATTTATGTTTATTATCCTTTTGGCCTATGAAGCGTGATAGATTAACATACGTACAAAGATCCAGCCTGTACCCCTAGCCAAGTTGATAATCTACAATCGTTAACGCTAGTTGAAAACTTCAAATGTACGGGAATGACGTCATCTCAACGCTCAATCACGTGGTCATAACTATAGAATCGGGGGCGTGGCCAACTCGAGGCGTTTGATGCAAGAGAAACGGTTGTAACTTGGCTAGAGGGGCTGGACATTCACAGTATAAGTAGAATAGTAATTAGAGAGATGCGCGTTGCAGAGGCAAAAAAAGCTCTTAACTCCTCCTCACTTTTAGATAGTAGAGCATCTCCCACTTATTAGAAAGTGGTGAGCAAAGAAGGTAGCTGAGACTGTGTGACTGCCCGAAACTCCAACGGACACGACCCGGGCGTTGCGAGTCGCAGGATAATTTCCGGTCACCGCAGGCGCGAGTTTGCGGACGGCGATCAATGGGTACCTTACAGTCCGGCCGTCCGGTAAAAACCAAGCTTGGGTCGATGGTGCTTTATGAGTTAGAGTTGATGCCTGCTAGGGCTTCTGTTTGAAAGATTTCACGTCCGCCCTTGTAAAAAGGCCAACTATAAGCACACAGGGGTTTTAATCAGAAAAAGTTTGGCATTCTCTCTTGCTCCTCCCGAGCAGAGAAGTGATATGATAAAATCCCACTTAAAAAAAAATCGCGTAAGGCTTTGTTACTTGCAATACAAGAAAGAAATAATAATAATATAATATATTCCACCACTATCACACAACGTCATCTAGTCCCAAGCTAAGCAGAGCTTGTGTTATGAGTACTAGACAGCTGATAAACATACATAAATACTTCTAAATGCATACATATTATAGATAAATAAATAAATTACATCCAGACACAGATCAAATGATCATGCTCATCACACAAACATTTGTCCTGGGTGAAAAAAAAAAGAAATAAAAAGAAAGTAATTCAAAAATATTCTAGGCACATCACTTTAGCTACCAGTTTAATCTAGATAGAACCGGCTTTTTTACAAAATTAATTGCAACCCTCCTACCGCTTTACTCTTCTTTTTTGGCTTCACTTCATTTTTGTTTCAATTTGTTTTTGAAACAGAATAGTCACTTTGTTTTCTATGAACGTGAATATAACAGATTCTATTGTTTTTGCAGTATGTTCAGATTAAATAAAAGGGAACGGAATCATAGCGACTAATAATGGGCAATTAATACTCTCAAACTCGATAGATGGCGTTGGCGTCGATTTAGAAGTCGCTATGGTTTTGTTACCGCGTGTAGTATAGGGTAGGTCCAAGAATATTGTTTTTCTGAGAGCAATATAACGTTGTGATTCGGTTCGGTACAAGTTTCAATATACGCGATTAGTTACCAATCCAGTGTTTGATTTTCGCTACCCACTTCAAGTCGAACTTCGGGTTCGAAGTTTCGAACACAGTATTTGGTAGCGAACGAATCGAGTCAGCCTTCTCGGAAATTTTCGCTAACACAGTTTTGATATCATGGTCAGCTCTATTGTATCATAATCGCGCCTGTTTTATTGATTCCACATATTGTCCAGTGATATAGACATTCGAAATACAAAGCTGCACCAATTTTACATCATAATATCTACAAGGAATCAATTTGCAAATAATCAAAACACTACTAAATTTCATTTGAAAAAATGTCGCCAAAAACTCTCGGCTCTTCAAGTTAGTGATACACTATATAAACCACATTCGAATTTTAAATTATGTCCCTCAAAATAGACACGTGACCACGTAATGACTTTCGCTCTTACTGAATGAATAACTTTGTTTAGGGCTGTCAACTGTTATAAGAATGAATTCAATTAATTTTATACTACTAACGATTAAAAAGGGAGTGACGACGTGTTGTGAAGCTTGCCACCAATACCTGAAGTGGGCCACGAGCATTCTATCAAGAGTGATACCGACAGAGAAGAAGAAGAACGATTAAAAATAATTACAAAGTGATATCGTGGGGACATACAGAGACGAACTAGATTCCTACTGAAAAGACTGCCTATATTAATAGAGAACAGTTGTGTGAACGAATGGATGAATGATAACTAACAGGGAAAAGAAGGCTTTTTCTCTGTCATGGGATCATACCAAGATATATGGATAGCCCCGTGGGAAGTCTATAAGAAACATCGGTGTCATTCGTCCTTTCGGGTCGCGTAAACCTCTAGTAAATACGATGGATGCGAGACGCGCAGAACCGTTTTTGGCAACACTTGGAATAGGCGTATGTCCAGCAGTAAACGTCTTTCAGTTGGAATGATAATGAGCTCCCTACGATATAAATACAAACTATAATCATTCTTTTGAGCACTCCACCACTTTACATTCATAATTTCAAGTAACAATACATTACTTTATTACAACACAATGTGATTTTTTTTTTATCTTCTTTGTTGTCGTATCAAAATTAAATATCATTTTAACAAAAATGAAGCAGGAGTAGGAGTTTAGTCAACAAAAGTCTGACACGCCCTCCCGAGAGAGAGAGGGAGATGTCATTAGATTCTTTCCCACCTAAAAAAAACTATCACTGGGATAATAAAAAAAAAAACAAAATCACAACCTGCCAGCCCTAAACTCCAACTGAATGAATGAATGACTAAGTGAAAGAAATTTCATTCGTCCGCATGAGTAACATTGTGTAACGCGACTTTACTCGACCTCGTTATGACTTTAGGGTCAGCTCACACTGAGAGGAAACGCGCCTTGCGAATCGAAGATAGCGATAAAATTAAATTTTTTCCTACTACGTATGTACGAGTATATTATTGGTTAGTGACCCTGACTGCTATGCCGGAGGTCGTGGGTTCGATTCCTACCCAGGACAAATGTTTGTGTGATGAGCACGATCATTTGTTCTGTGTCTGGGTGTAATTATCTATAATATGTATGTATTTAGAAATATATAAGTATGTTTATCAGTTGTCTAGTACCCATAACACAAGCTCTGCTTAGCTTGGGACCAGACGGCGCTGTGTGATAGTTGTGGAATATTATATTATTATTATATTATTATTATTATTATTATTATTATATTTTTAAATGTAAGGTTGATAAATCTTCCAATGATTACTTTTGCTCTAGGGCATGGTGAGAGGGCGTGTCAGACTTTCACTGACTAAAACCCACTCCTATTTTCCTTCTTTACCTTGCTTTCTAGGACCCTGGGTTTTGCTTTCGGAAGCCAATTCATGGCCCTAATAGGCTTCAGCCTTGCTGGGCCCCTTCATTTGCTGACATCTCTTTGAGGCGAGCTTGGAACACTACGCAACGTCGGCGACTCAGGGTTTTTCCGGATGGTTAGCAGACGACCAGACGGCGAGCTACCCGTTGCTCGTTGTCCGCAAGCTCACGCGTAGGAAATCGGGGTCGGTGGCTGTTAGTCGGGGTCGAAATCTCGGTGACTGGGGCGTGAGGACGTCCGTTCCTTCACGAGTGAAGCACCCTCGTTTGCTTGCAATACTGCTTCGCAGAAGGAGGCGGCCGCTTTCCATCCCTCCTTCCTCCAGGCCTGTACTTAAAGGCCCGGTCCGTTTAACCATATAGCGAACACCACAGGGATGCAGAAGAATGTCAGCGTCAGGAATATTTGCCTGACACATGCTGAGTTGGACAACCATTTATTGCAACATTGAGGTTGAGGTTCTATGATTTTGCTTATTCTGTCTCTGTATATTTCTATGGTTTTTTTCCTTTTACTAGGTACCTACCCTAGTCAGTGTCACTTTTTTTTGTGTTTATCATGTATTTGTAGTATTGTGGTTTGTTATTGTTTCAATTTTTTTATTTATGTTTCTTTGTTGCACCAAATAAGTATTTTTTTTAATGTATTTATAATATAACAATAATAATAAAAAAAACAATCGTTGTTGCTAATAGAATGACACTTTGCATTATCGCTCTTGCCTGTTCAAGCATCGTCGACTCGCGTCGCGTCTTGGTATACGCTGACCCTTAGTCTCAATATGACCGCTTGTATTTACGTACGTACTTTCTTTGTGTTCAATATGGAAACTTAATTTATGACGTCACAAGGTTTTTGAGTTTCATCTCGATAGCCTTGAGTGTTTTAGGGTTAGCTTGCATACTAAAGTTAGTTTTGATTTACTAACACAGATCTTATATTAACGACAAGCGGACCTGGCAGACATTTATTTATTTACATTAAATACTTTATTGTACACTAAGGCCTCTGCCACATTGGACGGAAATTCCGTCGCGGAAGATCGGCAATGGAACCAACTGCAACTAGCGAGCACACTACGCGGTGCGACCGATCTTCCGCGTAGTGTGCTCGCTAGTTGTAGTTTATATGCAATAACTTGTATTAACGTTCCGTCGCCGATCTTCCGCGACGGAATTACCGTCTAGTGTGGCAGAGGCCTAAGTGTCCCCGCACACGGGATACAAAAAAAAGCCGCCACAAAAAAGCTAAAGCGCGCGTCAGCTTGTGGCCATGCGTGCAGTATCATAATGGACTCTGACGAAGAAGGATTCAATGCGCGAATGGCATGACATTTTGATCGCCACAATAAAGCGCCGTCACAAAAAAAACTGGAAGCGGCTTCAAGCTTTTTTTTTGTGGCGGCTCCGCCGCAAAGGAACCACAAAAAAAGGCCGCCACAAAAAGAAGCATGAAGCGGCTTTTTTTGTGACCCGTGTGCAGGAGACACTTGATAGTAAATAATACAATTTTAGCCTTATATTACGTGATCAAAAAACACAACAGTTACGTGTAACGTCACGCCGTGCTGCATTTTTAGCACGGGGTGACGTCACACGTAACTTTAATGGGCTATATCTTTGTTATTTTTTGTTTAATCGAAAAAATAAAAAAATACATGTGCAATATTTTTTTATAATCTAAAATACGGACTAAATATTATGTAATTATTTTGACCCTGGAAACTACCCTATTACATAAGAGACATTAGTACAAAGGTACTACTTATTTCCAAAGAAATTTCTTCCAGCAGACCTCCGAAAGGAGAAATCAAAAAGAAATGTAGACAATAGTGTGAAGCCAAAGAAGAATGTGTGAAGTCTTTTTATTACTAATCGATGTATTATCATCTTTCTGCCCTTGTCCCGTCTTATTTTGCGTCAGCGCAACGCGGTTTTTGCTTATATTCTGTCCTGTCACCCGTCACGCTATTACTGACTCTCTTTTCTTTCATACCACTCCTCACACAATAAGTCCATATTTTCTTTGGCCTCCCTCTCTCCCTCCATCCATCCACATGTATACTCATAACTCTTTTAGTAACATACGCTTTCATCCCTCCTCTTCACATGTCCATACCATTTTATTGATTGATTGTCGATATGATAGAATAACGTCTCATTTTTTAGGGTTCCGTACCTCAAAAGAAAAAACGCAACCCTCATAGGATCACTTTGTTGTCCGTCCGTCCGTCTGTCTGTCTATCTGTCTGTCGGTCTGTCATCAAGACCCTTTATCGCGTCCAAAGATTCAAGTACGCGTGGAGGTATCGAGTTGAAATTTAAACCATAATATACTCAGGCCTGCGGTCTCTTCAAGCTGTGAAAAAATCAAACTTATAAGTTAACAAATAAAAAAGATACGGCCGTTTATGTCGCAAAAAAACGTATATTTTGATACTCTCAAAGATCGAAATTCATAAGGTACATCCCGTTGACCCAGAATCCTGAAATTTGGCACATAGCAAGGTCTTATAGCACAGGTATAAGACCTTGCTATGTTGTTATTCGGGAATTGTAGTTTGCACGGAACCCTCAGCGCGCGAGTCCTACTCGCATTTACCTAGTTTTTTTTTTACTACAAAAGCAAAGCCATTGAAAAAAGCCAGTTAATTAAAACATATGTTCGTAATATCTGTTGCGATCTTGATAATTCTACTTACTAATTGGTAATTACACTTTGTAATAAGACGCAAGTTTACGCCTATTAATTTTCTGGGGTGAGAAAATTTGTTACTGTCTATTTACTGCTCAGATTTCTCGGTTTCTATTTGATGTAATTTTTATGTAACAGCTATTTAAACATTTACGAGACAATATACAGGTTTTTTTTTTCGGCGGGTAAAAATCATCCAGATGATATCCCCCGCCCTTGAGCGGAGCGAGAGGTAGTCTTAGACTTTTACTGACTAAAAATCCCACCCCGTTTCTTCGTTGTCTTTCATACCAGGGCCGACCCTTCCTTCCAGAAGCATACCCTTGACCCGAGTAGGTACGCTTGGGAACAGTACGCGTCGTCGATGACTTGGGCTCGGACGGACAGCGAGCTACCCATTGCTTGCCGTCCGCAAGCCCGCGCCTACGGTGACCGGAAATCAGGATCGTTGCCTCATGCGGTCGGCCTCCTCCTTTGCTAGCATTGCTGCTTCGCTAGAGAGATCGCTGCCGCAAATCGCCCCCCCACGAGCAAGGACACAGCGATGCTCTGTCCAAGCGGGGCACACCTCTACCATGTGCTGTACCATGTGGCGACACCTGACCGTCACTTTCGCATGAATCCGGTGCAAGTACTTCCCGAACTTACCATGTTCGGTGAGAACCTGCGACATGCGGATGGTGAGGACGCCGTGAGGTCTTTCCAGCCACTGCTCAAAGAGGGGACTTACCAGCCATAATTGTGGTGTGCCCGGCACTAGTTCGCGATAGTCGCTGTCGCCATTTCACCGTGAGATTCTACCGGAACTCTGCCCCGCGGCAGCGGAGTTTCGCCCCGGCGTTGCATCTCCACGCGCAAATCGTGCATGTGTGCAAGGACTGTTGCCTCCAGATCTCATGGTGATCAGCAAGGAGGCTCGCCGCTTCGCAAGTAACCGAGCGGCATCCCCGCACCAGCCGTATTGCCATGACCTTCTGGCATGCGTTCAGCTGGGCCCTCGGTTTTCGCAGCGACGGCGCCCACACTTGCGCTCTATAACCCCATGGACGAATTTCTGCGTAGAGTCACCGGCAGTAGGCGATTAGGTATTGAGGTGGCAAAAATAACTAATTTATCATCAGTCTGCAAAGAACTGGGCTCCTTTTACGTTCTAGGATCAGGAGCACCTATTGTTTTTTTTTAAACTTCTTAAAGGCAATCTTATTGCAATAACAACAAGGCATTCTACCAGTCATTCTTTGGTCAACCCGATAGGTTGACCAAAGGTTGACACCAAAAGTTACACCTACTCTTGACATTTCGAATAAGTAAAGCAATAGACTGAAATAATGTATCTTAGACCTTCAATATATCGTTCCATTATTTTATTTTGATTTACTACATATACTCGTAACTTATCTAATCGACAATGTTTAGTGTTATTGCATATAAATGATCTAAATTGTTTAATTATTTATTTTTGATTTCTAAATCTGTATTAAATTCTGATTTTAATTATATTGCCTTTACTTACTTTGTACGCCCTAGATGCTAAATATAGCGCCCTCAATGTATCAAATACGAATATTATATCTATGTTTTACAATGGATAAATGAATCTTGAATCTTGAGTCGTCTCGATTGAGAAAAAAACTAGATCTAGCCAAACAAACAAATCCTACTAGGTATATTCCTCTTACATAATCCCCAAACATTCTGAAAACAACACGTAACAATCAAAAACCTCCCAGCGGCATATAACTAAAAGATTTTTACTAAAACCCAGTCATACGGTATATTTGTCGACTATCCGCCGAAATAGAAAATTTCTATGTTGGCAAGAGTCACACTGATTGGCAGAATCAGTGGATTTTTACCCAATACCAACTACGTGGATATCCCTACGGATTTACCAGAATCAATATTGGCATATATTGAATCGAATACCTATATAAAATGTTGTAACTAAATCGGATTATTCGACCGGAGTTCGGCACATTTTTATTGTGATATACTAGCTTTTGTGAACAGTTTTGTCTGCGTGAAAGTATCCGATGTCCTATTCCAGAACTTGGTCTATTTTTGAGCCAAATGTTATCCAAATCTATCCAGCCGTATGAAGGTCGCTGTGCAGTGTACGTGATATTTTCTGCAAGATGAATTTTTGAACAATTTCTATCAATTTTTTTTTCTTTCAATTATTTTTTATTTCATTTAATATACCACTAAGGTATATAAAATGAAATAAAGTAAGCTTTATAGAGATCTGATATTGATTAATAAAAAAAATATTTATTATAGTAACTTCTTCATGATTCATGCAGTAAGGTGAAGAATATTATCTAGTCAGAAAATTGTCTACCGTCGTTGAAAAAGAAAGAAAAATGAGAGAAGCAAAGAAAGAAAGAATGATAGAAATAAAAAAAATATTGATTGAAACTTAGGTGTCATAATTGGCCTAGTTACTTCATAAATTAACGCTTGCAAACTTAAAAGAATAAAAAGCAACGTTTTCCACAGCCTGATAGCTTTCTTCAACATCCAACCGTTTTTCCGTCCCACTAACGTATCTCCGAAAATCAAACATAACAGAATTAAAGCGAATGGCTCTGAAACGTTGGGACGTAACTTAATAACGCGTTGAAAGCCGGAGGCTCTGTCCAGCCGCCATGGTACAGCACAATGATAATGGCGTTAACTGCAACGCTTGTCAAAAGCAAGGATTCCCCAGCAAAGAGGGGATATTTGTACAACGTGTAACGTTGCCTTTCAATCGTGGAAAATACAGACACAATAGAAAGACAATAGGTGCGCGAACGCCGGCGGCGTTCGCTTGGGGTTTAATGAATTAATTGCACAAAACCTCAGACACTCCAAATGATTTTTAATTCAATTGACCACCACACACAATTTAAAAAAAAAAGACGTGTGGCACTCGGGGATTGCCGCGGTAAAGTTATTGATGATTTTTCTAGGAAAAACAAATAATATAATATATTTAGAAGAATATGTAAAGAAACCCAAATTTTCGACCCAATAACTTTCGTATAAACTTGGGGAAAACACGAAAATTAAACATTTTTCAAGAACATCCAAGTTGTATAGACTAAGTACAATCGGCGCTCGAGGGGTTAATAAATAGACTGGGCAACATTTTTAATACAAGATTTTTTGAAAAATGTGACCTATATTAAAAAGTGGTTCAATTGACTCTGCTCATTATTCTGATCTAACGATTTTCAGGTTTTGCGCATTTAACTTTAAACGTTGTATATGTCTATGGTTTACATGGGTACGTAGAGATAGGGTGTTTTATTTCTGTTGGACCCGACTAACTTTGTACCGCCTAACAGTCAATGAATGTAGTATAATCTTTCGATATAGTCAACCGATTGCAATGAAATAAAATCTATATAATATATCAAGTTACACTCAATTTTAGCATTTAATATAAAAGTTATCTACATCAATTTCGTACATTTTACGTGTTGCGCACAACTAAAAACTTCTACAGATTTATTATATGTTCTATTATTACAATTCTATTACGTATCACCGTCAACTTAGTCCCATTCTGGGCGCCACTTTCTATGTAGTCCCACGCTGGGCGCCATTTCCTACTTAGCACCGTAGTAAACGCCACTTTCTTTATAGTCCCAAAGTGGGAGCCACTTTCTGCGTAGTCTCATGCTGGGTGCCTAAACTAGTGTTTAAATGGAGATCATTTGATTTTCTTTTGTTTGTTTTAAGGTTTCGTACCGGGACCCTATTGCTAAGATTTTACTGTCCGTCTGTCTGTCATCAGGCTGTAGTTAGATAGTTGATATTTTCACAGAAGACATATTTTTGCCGCTATAACAACAAATACTAAAATCAGAATAAAATTAATTTTGTAAAAAAATGGTTTCATAATTAATATTAATAATTTAGTAATCGCTGTAGGGTTTGTCGCAACAGGATTTTTTGAACAAACCTTACATCGCACCAATAAAACATCGATGGAATAAAACATCAATATTCATACTTCGGGCAATATTACCAACAATATTCATACTTGGGGCAATATTGCCACCAATATTCATACTTCGGGCAATATTGCCACCAATATTCATACTTCGGGCAATATTGCTACCAATATTCATACTTCGGGCAATATTCCCACCAATATTCCCACTTCACGGCAATATTGCCAGCAACGGTATATCTCTAGTCGAATTATAAAGTTTCGCAATCAAGTCACCCAGTCTGACAGGAAAACTGGATTTTATTTTTTGTAATTATTAGTGCGTTTATTCGCGTAAAATAAAAATGTTTTCTTTCTTTCAGGTACGATCACAGGGACAAATGTGGTGTTACAATCCGACGTCGGTGCATCGACACCACGCGTGTAAAGCCGCTGACAGTAACTAGTATAGTATTTTATAGACGAAAGTTGGTGAGTGTGTGCATGTATGTTTGTTGCTATTTCATGCTCTAAGGACCGTACGGATTTCAAAGAAACTTGGGACATGGTTAGACTATGTTCTGGATTAAAAACTTTATATCCCGGGACTGTATAATTGTTACTATTTTTTGTGTACGATAAAGTTTATTCTATTCTATTCTATTCCATTCCACTCTATTCCATTCCATTCCATTCTATTCCATTCCATTCCATTCTATTCCATTCCATTCCATTCCATTCTATTTCATTCCATTCCATTATCCCAATGTATTCCATTTTATTCTATTGTATTCCATTGTATTCTATTGTATTCCATTATGTTCCATTGTATTCCATTCTGTTCCATTCCATTCTATTTTATTCTATTCTATTTTATTCTATGATCTTTGTAGGATACTTTTATTTCCGGGAGTATGTTACTTTATGATAATTTTCTAAAATCACGCAGGCGAAACCATTGGTAGCAAGTTAGTATCATCTATAAATTCACTGTTGTTCTTAAAATCTCTTAGAAATTTAAATCTTGAAACAGTTTTACCGTTAATTTCAGAAGAAAGGCCTTTAACTAAATGCTGCCATTGTCTCGGCACCCGAATCAGCACGCAAAACCAAACGCCTTAAACAAACGATGTAAATGAGCCATAAAATTAGGAGTAGCCTTGATATATACAATGAACATAACTACAGAAGAACAACTTGTTTTCTTCTTTTTAGAAGAAAAGGAAATCCTGCAGAAATCCTGAGCAAAACCCCTACGTGTAGGTGAAACGACGCGACGCGGCACCTTTGTCCTACGTGCGCGCGAAGTCGCCGCTTTAGCTACCATTTATTATACAATCTTATTTTTAGTAAACCTTTTTGCGAAGCCTGAACATTGTTCAGGATCAGTGACTGAATCGATTCTAATAATTTGTACACCACGTTATATATTTTCCCAAAAATATTTAAAAATGGTCAAAAGTTGGACACCACCAACACTGAGTACAATACAGGTCAGGAGTCGACAGCTCATAGTGGGCAATAGTTGCCAGTGGTGCGGGAGCAAAACAACCGCTCAGTTGCCTGTCTGGCTCGGTAACCATGTATTTGTGCGGACAACCAAGTGACATAACAAGCTTGTAACTTCGTGATTTTTCATGATACAATTAAGAAATGAACATAGATTATTTATATAAAAATATTAGACACGTTTTGGGTTTCGAATATAATATACTAAAACTAGTATTTTAGGTATAATAATAATAATTTATGTTTCAGATAATAAAATTCATTTATTGTTAGTTACTACGTATTTAGTACATACACAAGTTACAAACAAGTGTTAGTACATATACCTCTGTCAATTAATACGTTGTAATAACCATGTCAACAATAATAATTAAATCACATAATGAAATAATAATAATTAACAAACATCGCCATCGCCGCGATCAAACTATAAAGTTTGGCGAGTTAAAAATATGTTAAACGAATGTTAAAAGTTATGAGAGGAATAAAAAAAAAACACAACACACACTACACTACTTCTGGGCACGGTTTGAGGATAACAAATTAAGCACTTGCGACCTCGTCCAGTGTTTCCAAATAAGGCCATCAGTACATACCAGGTGTAAGAGACAGCCCTCCACAAACTTTAAGGGCTTACTCAGTAGACGAAACTGAACAACCCACATTGCGACCTAAAGGCTCTATTGTGACTCACCACCTTGTTAGAGTAACTCTTTTGGCCCGGAGGCTTCCAGAAAATCTGGAATACTCCTAGCTTTTAGAGTTTTAATCTCCTCCGGGTGAATAATGTGTCGGCCCAGATGGACACTGCTGTTTGTGGATAAGGGGCACATTCACAAAAAAGGTGCTTAGGCGTCTCCCTCTCCTGATTACAGTACCGGCAAACATCAGTGTCACTCAGTTTCATGTGAAATTGGTGTCTGTTTAGTTTGCAGTGCCCGGTTAAGGCGCGGGCTATCGCACAGATGTTCGTCCTGCTAACCAACAGCTTTTGTTCTATGTTCGTACGTCCTGAAGCGCAAAGGGCAAATAGGACTTAGGTGGGTTTTAGTCAGTAAAACTCTGAGAAGGAGTGTCAAAGTTTTACTTTTTCTCTCCACCTAGAGCGGGAGGATTAAGTTATTGATTTCCCACCTCAAAAAAGGACACGACGCTTATACTAATGACAATCGATGCACAAAAGCACTTTTATACAGATACACTTGAAAATCATACCTTACCTTCTGGCGCAGTCGGGTAAAAACATTCCTGCAATTTGGGATACAAGATGACTCCTTCCTTTTTTTGTAATTAGTGCTTGACTGCGATCCCATCTGATGGTAAGCAGTGACGCCATCGTTGATGGTGGGGCGCACTTGTTTGTTAAGAGCCTATTCACTCTAGCCTTGAAGACACCTAAATTATAATCGGACGGGAAGACTGCAGCAGGCAAATTGTTCCAGTCCTTCGATCTTCGATCCTCAAAATAGAAAGCAGTAGTAGTATAACCGCTAGAAGCTTTACGTCATAATAAATCGCACTAACATTGGAAGTGGAATTTCCGGCCGGAGTCTGTGTTTCCTGATAGCTACAACCTGGGAATCTTTAAGTCGAGAGTGAATAGGTTTCTTCTAGGTAAGCGTGTTCCATCGTCGACCGCATCGTCACTTTCCATCAGTGAGAGGGTGGCGCGAACCTATAAACAAAAAAAAAATTGCAAAATTTTGTATGTGTGTGTATCTGTTTGTTACTCATCATTATCATCATCATTTCAGCCGATATACGGCCACTGTTGGACATAGGTCTTCCCCAAGTGTCGCCACAATGAACGACCCTGTGCGTCTCGCATCCATCGGTTTCCCGCAACCTTCACCAGGTCATCGGTCCATCTTGTAGGAGGCCTTCCAACGCTACGTCTTCCGGTACGAAGTCGCCACTCCAGAACCGCCTTCTGGTTGTTGGTACTCGTTTATACTCGAACAGCGGTTTTGGATGACACTTAGTTCACCATCTGGAATAGGAAATTAAATTATTGCTTATAATATTCCCATTGCTGGGATACAGGCCTCCTCTCTAGGAGAACAAATGGGCCGTAATCTGCTGGGTGGGTGCGGATAGAAGCATGTCACTTTAGGCAAAGTTTAAAAGCTGCTAAAGCTAATTACTTATTATAAACATCATGATTTGAATAGCAGCTTAGTACAAAGAAACCTCGTGGGCTTGCGGACGACGAGCAATGGGTAGCTCGCCGTCCGACCATCCAATAATCGTCCGGACCGAGCCCAAGTCGTCGACAGAACGTAGTGTGTTCCACGCGCGTCTTAACGAGATGTTAGCAAACCGTAGGAGCCCAGCAGGGTCGAAGCCTTCTGGGGCAATGGGTTCGCTTCTGAAAGGAAAACCCGGCCCTGGAATGAAAGGCAACGAAGGATTAGGAGTAGGTTTTAGTCAGTAAAAGTCTGTCATGAAAGAGCGAGAGAGGTAAAAAAGTAAAAATAATTCTGAACAAAAAATTGGAATGATAGAGCTGCGTTTACGCCAAAATAAACCTTCTGCCGTCACATTTTCCATCAAAAACGCGTGATTCATGCTTTGATTATTAATATTCTAGTCGGTCGCTTCGTCAAAACTTCTATAATTACTGGGGTATATTAATCTACGCGAAGACGCGAAGAATTTTATAAAGTGTGCCTAAACAGTACCCTGGGGACTTTGCGAGTTTCTGAACAATTTATGTAAATGCAATGTTATAGCAGGGAAGAATATGTGTAATGGCCGCTGTTGGGCCTTCATTTGATGCTGTGTTCTGGGTTTTGGGATGGTTTACGTCTCGGGTATTTAAGAGGGCAAAGAGCACTTTAGTTTAGTGGTCGTTTTGGCGTAAAGTATACCTCTTGGTCTTCATTAGTACCTTTTTTTCTGAAAATGTACTAGGTATAATGAACACTTATTACTGTCTAGGCAACATATACAGTTACAGTTCATAAAAACCGCTACAAATTAAAACATATATAAATCAATATATTTCGTATGAACCTACTTTCCAGTAAAGTTCCAAAGCAAAGTCTATTACTGCAAAAATTAAAGTTCCGGAGAAATCCCCTTTAAAGTCTCTTTAGTGATGTGCCCTAACAGGCGTTGTATAGAGGGGGTTCCGAGGTGGTCTTTTGTGAGGTCCCCCATCCATATGCTGATGGTGATCACCAGGGTGGTTTTAAATCCCTTCCTGATATTTTTTCCAAAAAATCAAAAAGATTGTATATTGATAAGCCTGTCTTATAGATTAATCATACGTTCAGATTTACGATCATCCATTCATCCATTCATCGTTCGGTCATTGTTTAGTGAATGATGAATCAATTTGACCGAACATCCATGACCTGCTTGAACATTGAGTGTTGTGCAAGATGTTAACTATTTGATAACGCCTTAGCTACACTACAAGCTATATTTTGAGTTACTAATAAAACTATTATTAACCAACAAAATAAAATACGACTAACAACTAAAAACAATAAACTTACCAACCACCAATCAACCTACCAACCAATCGACCAACGAACCACCAATCAACCAACCAACCATACAACCAACCAACCAACCAACTGACCAACCAATCAACCAGCCAACCACCAATCAACCAACCAGCCAACCACCAATCAACCAACCAGCCAACCAACCAGCCAACCAACCAACCAAGTAACAATCAACCAACCAACCAACCCACCAACCAATCAACCAACCAACCAACCAATCAACCAACCATCAATTGTAACTTAGCTAGGCGGGCAGAAAAATGTTAAAGGTTAATCTGTCCATCACCGGGCTTGTACCTCATGATAGCTGTTTTCACAGATGATGTACATATACTTCTGTTGCCGCTATAACAAAAAATACAAAAAAAAAAAAAAGTTTAAAAAATCGTGATTTTTTGCAAGTTTTTACTGCATTGGGTAGACTAGAAAAGACCCTTTTTTTTCCGATGGGAAAAATCATCCTATGACAACCCCCGCTCATGGGCGGAGCGGGAGATAGTGTCAGACTCTTACTGACTAAAAAACCCATCCCGTTCCTTCAAGCCTTCAAAAGGTTATACCCTCGAGCGCCGATTGTACATACGTCTGTACAACTTAGATGTCCTTGAAAAACGCTAAAATTTCGTTTTGTACACACTTGTACGAAAGTTATTTGGCCGAAAATTTTGGGTTCTATACATATTATTCTATATATATATATTATTATTTGTTTTTCTTAGAAAAATCCAAAAAAAGTTTTTTTTTTTTTTTGCAATTTTCCGCTTCATTAACGTGGCGCTCGAGGTTATAATATAGTGTTGAATGTTGTACAGATAATGGCAAAAAACCCTCAATGCACAAGTCCGACTCGCATTTGACCAGTTTTTTTCTATAGCTTCAGTATCGTTTCGCTTAGCTTGTAATTTTAATCAACCGTTGTCTCCATATTGACGAGTTTATAATTACAAGTCAATGTTCTTAAACTTTTTATGTAGCAGTCATTATTTTAGGTCGTTGTATCTTAGTCCTGTGTGGGTGTACCAATAATGTACTGGCATAAAGCATTTACCATTCACAAAATCGATTACTCGCCCCCATCTCTTTGGGACCTAATTCCGTCATAGGCTAGCTGTGGGTGTTCCTTTAGATCAGTGATACTCAACATATAATTCGCGGATCACTGGTGGTTCGCAGAAGCTAAAATATTATTCGCGCATTTAAAATTTCAAACGTTCGAACTGAAAAGTATCATCGATGCGAACTGATTCTAAGTTTTATCAAAAATATTGTGTTGTCTATGAAAATAACAATAATAGTAAGTAATTTCACAAATTAACGAGTTGTAGGTTGTGGGTGAAAACCCAGCCAGGCCCAGTAGTTTATGTAATTTGTTTTATCCCCACAGTTTTCAAAACGGTGAAGAAAACATCGTGAGAGATCATGTCCTGTTTTGATTATGGCCCATACCCTCTCCTAGAGGCCTGAGTCCCAGCAGTAGAAACATTAAAAGGCATAACCAAAACTATTACTATGAATTACATAGGCTTTTAAACTAGTAGTAACTTAAGACTTATAACATGATAAGGCGAGTCCTGTAATTTGGCATACAGCGCCACACACCTCCGAAATAACAAAAAACATTTAACTCACTCGAAAACAAAGAATCCAAACGGGACCCCTTTTAAGAATCAAAAAAAGTTTGGTCACCACTGCTTTAGATAGTTCAAGAAACTTTGTTTATTATAATTGGATTATTTTGACACTAGCCTCTGCCAGTGGCTTCGTCCACATGAAAGGTAGTGTGTCTATCGGATTTTTTCCGTAACCGACTCCGGGTGTCAGGTAAAGTGTGATCAAGTTTGGCTACCAAAGACAAAACGCAGAATTATTGGCCGTCCAACCGTGGGTCGATGACGTAGTTACCATCACGGGTAGCAACCTAAATGAGGATGGTACAGGAACTCGAGTCAAGAAAAAAGAGGCTTATGCTCAACAGTGGGCAAAGTTGGGCTGTGAATGATAATGAGAGGCAATATTCTCACCCATAATACATAGGACTTCAAAATAACTAGATGTATGTGTGCGCACTATAGATATACTCTCCATCTATTTTTTTAGAAATACTGGCATGATACGCTTGCCTAGAAGTAACCTATTCACTCTTGAATTAAGTACCTCAAAGTTATAGCTCATTACCATGACTGGCCTGTTGGTCTAGTGGTTATTGACCCTGACTGCTATACCGGAGGTCGTGGGTTCGATTCCCACCCAGGGCAAATGTTTGTGTGATGATGTCTGGGTGTGATTTTATCAATATTATGTATGTATTTAGAAATATAGAAGTATGTTTATCAGTTATCTAGTACTCATAACACAGACTCTGCTTAATTTGGGACTAGGTGGCGCTGTGTGATAGTTTTGGAATATTATATTACATTATATAATATAGCTATCCGGAAGCAACCACGTGCAAGAAATTCCACTCATTACCTGTATGCACAATGGATATGTTCCCTAGACGTTTTATTTTATTTTAGGATAACAAACAGCAGTATACAATATCCACATCCGCAAAATAGCTAGCTGTTAAAAGACAATATCGATAAAGTTTGTTAGGAAGAAAGAGAAGGAACCAAATCTAGAAAAAGAAAAAAAAGTAAGCTATCTCCATATGGACTCCGTAGGCAGTTAAGCAACTCACAGAGTCAACTTGTTATCACCATGTACAGAATTTTCCCAAAATTTGGGCTCATAAGATATCTAGCAGAAAAAAAAACTGAACATAACACACCTCTCTGTACATCATCATCATCATCATATCAGCTGAAAGACGTCCACTGCTGGACATAGGCCTCCCCCAAGCGTCGCCACAACGACCGGTCCTATGCGTCACGCATCCATCGGATTCCCGCTTCATTAATTTTTTTCACAACAAATGTTAAAATAACGATTTTATACATTTTAAATTAAAAAACGTAAAAATTAAAAAAAAAAAAAATAGGAAAAAAGCAACGAAAAATACCATCACTGAAGGGTCCACAATCATGTACTGGATCCATGGTATTCGTTTGTGCGTCGATGTCAAAAACACCATGTATATTAGTTTTACTTGTATATAAGATGGATCTCATAAATTATATTATTATTATAACAACAAAATCAGTTCTCAAACTAATAGGAAAAGACCCGCATTTTACCACAAAAAATATCTAACAAAACAAAAAACTTACCTATACCCACAAACCTTGACCGACAAAATCTTTTCACATCTGATTCGGTTATTTTCAAGGTGAGGCAAGAGACAAACAGATCTGGGATCCACTTATTGGCTTCTCAGATTACGTCATAATATTTCAGGAGATGATTGATATACTAGGCCCGGTGCGCCGGATGCCCTGTTACGTAAGTCGCGCTTTTATGCCTTAGGGATGGGGTGCTGTCGATAAAAGATAAAATATTTATTTTTCTTTTTTTGTGATTTTTTTTTTACGTGAGGATAGTAGGCATATTTTAGCTCATACGCAGAGGTTACCGTTTACTATTAGGTCTACTCTCTGAGTCATTTTTGTTCTAAGTAGTTTCCCTTTCGGAAGTCAACTCCAGTATTTTGCTGCTGTGGACCTCTACAGTGTTGCTAATATATCTCTTTGAAGCGCGATCAAAATCAAAATCAAGCATTTATTTCAAATAGACTTTTGAATAGTCAAATGTCGGTCTGTCCAAGAAAAGCGAAGCTGAATTGCACGTTCCAAAGCGTAGATCTCTATGGAGAAGAACGTGCAAGAAACTCCATGGACACTCTTTTAAATCACCATCTTTTAGATCCACGTGATAGGCCTTACGTATTTGTGGTGTCGCTGATTGAATTTCGGCTGGTGCCGAAATGCCTACTACTGTAGAAATCGTTTGCATGATCATATTTTGATGTTCTTTATCCGACATATTTCTCTATACCATTTTTTGTTGGTTTTTGTAGAAGTCCTTGTTTTTTATTAAATAATTTGATTGTGTTTTGGTGTATGTTGTGTGTTGCATCGAAATAATTTGGTAACCAAAACAGTTGTTTCTTGTTGTGTTATGCTTATTCATTTATTCAAGCTGACATATTATTTAAAAAATGCTGACTGTTATAATACAATTGTACTCGTTAAGTGATTCCTAGTTTCAAGCTCTTGTTAAACAGTAAAACCAATCCTAATTCCGTGAAAAAGAAAACAAAACAGTTTACTAAATACAATTTTGTATGCTCACTTCCGCAAGCTTTCCAATCTTTGTTCGTAACCGGATTACTTACCTTTTTATCGATACAGCGGCACATCCCTAATCTTTCCTTACAATTCAGCGACAAGGCCTTCATTATGTAACGTTTTCTTATCTCAGGCTCACCTTAAGATGTCTGCTTGTAAGGGATACGTAAATTATTCCTCCAAAACCACTGGCTCTAATCTTAGGATGTGGTGCGATTGTGAGCGAGGCAAATGATTTATTGCTTTTTTTTGGTGTTTATCAGCATATTTTGTGCAGAAAAATAAAAGAAAATTGGGTTTTGTTTAGACACGCAATTTTTTTTTTTAATTTGCCCCACACTAAGTATATGGTAATAGAAATATATTCCTGTTTTGTGGTATTTTTAGGGTTCCGTACTTCAAAAGAAAAAACAGATCCTTTATAAAATCGCTTTGTTGTCCGTTTATCTGTCTGTCAAGACCTTTTATCCCGAGAACCCGTGGAGGTCTACGGTCCCTCGAAGCTGTGAAAAAATCAATCTTGTACGTTAACAAAAAAAAAGATACGGCCGTTTATGTTGCAAAAAAAAGGGTTTTTTTTTAAGGGTTGATCATGAAATGAAATCTTCCCACTCTAATCAAAATTATATTGACTAAAACCACACCTGTGTATTTCAGTTGCTCTTTACATTCTAGGACATTCTAGGTTTCATGGGTGATTTCAGAAACATGTAAACTCACATACCCATTCCCTGTATTTTTGTTTATTTGGTGTACAATAGAGATTATAATAATAATAATGATACCTCATCATCTCCAGCACAGCCTCAGAGTAATCAATCTGAAAGACTCAACTTACATTACCCTCCAAAAAGCTGCAATTTTAAACACCTGCAGAATAGTAAGAAAATTCATGCAAATCGGGGAAAATGAAATATCTCCACATAATACTCATTTTCCACTTTAAATTTACTCACAACACGCTACATTAACTTGGCTTGGCCCGTTAATGTAGCTTAAAAACTAGCCCAGAGCTAAGAAAAACTAAACGTTTTCCCAGACAATAATAATAATACCCAAGACACTCAAAAAAACTATCTGAAGCCCATACAAATATTTGTTATATGAGGGAATCGAGCCCGCGACACGCAGCGATGCAGTCAATCCCTCAACCACAGCGCAAAGAATTCTTTCAATATTTTTTTATTTCTACTTTTTTATCATCGTCGTTCTCCAACATCGATCGTCGATCTATCAAAAGTAAAAAAACGTGTTTTCTTCAATATCACCAAAATAATAATAAACCTGTTCATAATAAAGATATAAACCTATACACGTACTTGTAAACGTCTCTTCAAACGTGATACATTGTATACGGAACCCGCTATCGCTGGAGCTTCTCTTCATGGAAACCAATCTCGCATGTGAGGGATTTTACGTGATTACCACGATCTCTCAACCGGATTAAGTGCTGAACCTGATTTAGTCTCTGATTCTCGATAGATTCATGTTTTAGAATTCTGCATTGCAATACTGTGTACCTCGGCAGTAAATCACAATAATCTACACTAATATAATAAAGAGGTAAAGTTTGTTTTTTGTTTGTAGGAGGTAATCTCTGAAAGTACTCGTCCGATTGTGAAATTTTTTTCACCGATAGAAAGCTGCTTTATTCCTGAGTGAAAAAAAATAATTATCTTACCTGTTTTATCTATAAACTAGCTTTTGCCAGCGGCTTCACCCGCTTACATAGTAAATATATAGCTTACTTCACTCAAAGCTGCTTTTTAACGGTGTAAAAAAATTTGCAATAGGACCAGTACTTTCAGAGATTACCTCTGCTCTCTCTACCTCCAACAAACAAAAAAAAAAAACAAACTTTACCTCTTTATAATAATAATTATACATAATGCAAAAAAAATTGAATATGTGAAAACAAAATCAAAATTGTCTGATATAAAATAATGGGTAGCTCGCTGTCCGACCGTCCGGTAATTTTCCGGACCGAGCCCAAGTCGTCGACGGCGCGCACTGTTCCCGCGCGCCTCAAGGAGCTGTCAACAAAAGCCCTGCTGGGTCGAAGCCTACTGGGGCCAGGGTTAGCTCCGAAATGTAGCTCAGCCTCAGTACGAAAGGCAACGAAGGAACAGGAGTGGGTTTTCAGTTAGTAAAAGTCTGATACTATCTCCCGCTCCGCCCAAGCATCCGCCGCGCCTTAGATGATTTTCTACCGAAAAAAAAAGATATAAAATAAAAATTATGCCAAGTCAAAGTTTTTATTTTGTCTGGGCATAATTTCCAAGCGTTCCATTATTTTTCTTCAGGAAAAACTTAACACATAATACGACATATCCCCCCTTCCTAAACATCTGACTTACTCAGGTGGGATGACATCAAGGGAACACAAATATTTCTCAGAAGCGTTTTCGCGTCTCAAATAAATAAACTACGTCCATAACTCAAACGCATGTAGGAATGTGCACAGTACTATGTAGCTATGAAATATACAGAGTATGTTGCCGCTCTCAGGGTTGCTGAGTGAATAAAATGTTGCGAAGAAAAGGGGCGACTAAATATTTAGTTTGGGTAACACTGGTAGGTGAATAATTGTTGGTCTAAGGACTATTACGTATGTTGTTTTGTGAATATACGGTAATGTGACTTCTTAAAATAGTTTTTTGTTCCCCGTAATATTGCTGAAAAGTGTTTGACCGATGACCTGGTAAAGATCGTGGCAATTTGTTTGATGCGATAAAAACTGCACTGGTCTTTTCTTGGAGAAGAGAAATCATGTAATGACTTCTTCGGCTCCAAGGCGGAGAGTGTTTTAGACTTTTACTAACTAAAACCACAGAAATCAGAAACGTTTACCACAAAATAGATAGGTACAGAAGACAATCTTATGAATGTACTTCACTTTTTACCTTTTTACCTACGCTCTCGGTGGACGCACACTAATGAGCGTTTGAGCCGGAACTGTTCGACGAGCGGGCCGAGACGCGACCGAGACATCTTGTCTGTAAGCGGTGTCTATGTGTGCGTTGCTCGAGCGCGCTTTGTATGTATATTGACTTCTGTACTATTTTGTGCGTTTAGTTTAAAAAATAGACCATTTACGGTCACTTTTGAATTGTCAAAATGTCGGTCAGTCAAAAAAAAAGTGTAGCTATATTGCACGTTCCAAAGCGTACATCTCCATGGAGAAGAACGTGCAAGAAATATATATGGTCCTCCAGTTTCCTTGCGTTCTAGGACTACGATTTTCCCTTTCGGAAGTTGATCCATGGCCCCAGTAGGCTTCAGCCCTGCTTGACCCCTACGGTATAGCTGACATACCTTTGAGGCACGGGTGGACCAATACGCGCCATCGACGACTCGGGCACGGTCTTTGCGGTTACCGGATGACCAGACGGCGAGATAACCATTGCTCGTCGCCCACGTTCTGGACTGCTCTATGTGGTGATACTTGTGAAAGGTCTATGCCCTACAAAGGACGTTTTCGATTAAGATTATAATAGCGCTAGCGCTAAAAACATGCAATAGAAATATATAGAGTTACACTTTACTAGATTTAGTTTAGTGAAACGAAATATCACTGACGATAAATTGGTGTTTTGTCATATCACTAGATACTTTCAGTAAGAAGACGTAAAAAACAAGAATATTCGACACCTACCGGATTTCGTGATATCCCCAGGGATTTCGAGAAATCCCTGATATCCTCATTTCCCTGCGACATATATACGAGTATGTCTATAGAGAATGACCAGATATTTTTTTCCTGAAGTAGGAAATCATCAAAACACTGCTCCCGTTCTGGGTGCCGCGAGACGGAGTGTCACACAATACTGACTAAAACCCACCTGTGTTCATTCAGATGCCCTTTGCGTTCCATGGCCACGGTAACTCATCTGAGACAATAGACATGCAACTTTCACAAAAACATTAGTTGTAATGTCAATCATAAACTATTGTGTTCGCTTTAACCCATCAAACCGCCTACCTGTTTTAGCTAACCCTACTGCGGTGAGGTGAGGGCACATTACAGTAGAGCAGTGGTTCCCAACATGTAGTCCGCGGACCTCTAGTGGTCCGCAATAGGTAAAATATGGTCGCGGAAGACTTCTAATTTCAAATTTTTTATCTGTTATATAATAAAAGAGAACTGAGTTTTAGTGTTTGTTAGACACTCCACCGTTGTGTTTTTTATGACAATGTTTGTTATTTTTTTTTTTAATGTACAATTACTTAAGCCACAAATTTTGAATGTAAAATGCGACTTTTATTTTTTATTTCCTTTCTTAAATTAAAATGAGACAAGTAATAAAAATAAGATCAATTCACAAGGCTTCTCAGGTTTGATTTATTTTAAATATCTTTAGCTTGTGGTTTTTTTGAGAAATATTTAATTATTTTTTACTTATAGTATATTCCTGTTAGTTAGGAACTCCTCTTAGGATAAGACCTCTTCTAAAGATTATTTTTTATTTAAAATAACACATTTAATTTTTAAAATTTTAGAGTTCTGGTCCCTATTACCAACAACGAAAGAAAAAGTGGTCCAAGGTCAAAAAAGGTTGAGTGCCACTGAAATAGAATAAGACATCAATAAGACATATACAAGTATATCTTTTTGCTTGACTGCTTGAGTAATGACTGTTTGTTTTGCTGGCTGTATCAAGTAATGTTATTTACTTAGTGACTTATGTTTCATTTCTCTTTGTGTTATATTAAGTTGCAACATTTTTATTTGTGAATATTAGCTAACCGCTTACTTTTTTAGGGTTCCGTACGTCAAAAGGGAAAAACGGAACCCTTTGTTCGCCGTCTATCTGTCTGTATGTCTGTCTCTCAAAGACATTTATCTCTGAAACGCGTGGAGGTATCGAGTTGAAATTAAAGCCATAAACACAAATCTGCGGTCCCTCGAAGCAGTGAAAAATCAAGCTACTGAATTAATACAAAAAGAAAGATACGGCCGTTTATGTCCCAAAAAACGTCTATTTTGATACTGTCAAGGGTAGTTAGTCTATCTTTTTATCTTTTTCACTTCCTTCTGCTAAGACACTATAAATCATAACGTTATTTTAAAAACACTTTTTTTATTTGATTGGGTTGTTTTCTATTACTATTTTTTGTTATTGAAGTACCCGATATTGGCACAAGGTTTTGCTTTAAATTTTTTATGCTGTTTGCAAATCGTCCGTTGCGCTCGGCCCCCCCGGGCATAGTGGACTTATACGTCGCTACACTGCGCGTAGTGATGGCATTGTGTTGACTGAGGCTAAATCGTTTCAAACTGGCTTCTATTATGTTTTGTTCTTTTTATGTAGTGTTGACACTTATTGTAAATTTCTTTTTTTTATCCGTTCACTCCAAATAAGGTTCAGTTGAAAACCAGCGTCAGACAACTACCCGTAGTAGTCTGGCATTTCGCTTAACTGGACCTTTTTTGGCGCAAACGTATGTCACACAATGTTACTTTTTATTTATTTATTTTTTGTTTGGTGTTTGTCTTAAGTTTTTGTTGTCTACAATGTTTTTTTTTGCGCCAAAATAAATACTTTTTCTTTCTTTCTTCTTTCTTTTCTTTCTAGTTAATGTTGTAAGTATTAAAAAAAAAATCGACGTAGCTATTAAAATTAAAATAATAATCAAAATGATCCCGTCTAGAAACATCTCCATATTTGCGACTCTGTATTCCAGTGCCCACTGTCATTAGTCAACAAACCCTTTCGACTAAATTACGTGATCCCCTGGATTTCACTGGAATGAGTTTGTTAGAAATGAAATGTAAACTGAGATCCTTGCCCCCACACTCATTTGTCATGGGGTGAGTAAGTTACAGAGAGATATCGTTGTACCTTGTTTATTTTAGTATTTTCAAACTTGGTTTCTTTAAGATTAGAAAAAGAAATGTGTCATCATCTGGTCTGGGCCTCAAGTCTGCTATTACAATAGTGTCAGAATGGTCTATCATTGATTTCATAATTGTTGATTTTGACAAGTTTTGGTAATCTACTATTAAAATGGCATCATTATGAGTTTCCAATGATCATCCACTGACACTCCATTGAAAGAAATGACATAGAATGGTAATCTTGTACACAATGATAAATGAATGTCTGACGTATGCGATAGTCTGCTAAAATTTTGACAGTTCCTTTTATCAGTGACCTACTATTAGAACGTCATTGTGCAGTCAGTGCTTTTAATAAGCTCGATATTGTCATTTTACCACAATTCTATTAAAAGACCATGGACTGATCAGTGACCGATCATTATGAATTAGCAGATTACGAGCTTTTAGGAAAATGTTAATGGGATTGTGTTGGAATGACGAATTTATAAAAATAGCAGACTTGGGCCCCTGGCCTGTTGTTCTAATGGTTAGTGGCCCTGACTACTATGCCGGAGGTCGTAGATTCGATTCCTACCCAAGAGAAATGTTTATGTGATGAGCATGATCATTTGTTCTGTGTCTGGGTGTAATTTATCTATAATATGTATGTATTTAGAAATATATAAGTTTGTTTATCAGCTGTCTAGTGTACTCATAACACAAGCTCTGCTTAGCTTGGGACTAGACGGCGTTGTGTGATATTTGTGAAAAAAAAACTAAGTTATAATCAGTGATCGGAATAGGTAGAGCTATTTAGGTTAATTGACCGCAAACATTGATGTACACATGGATATTCTATATCAAAATAAATACACCTGTTTATACATACCTGTTTATACCTGGCAATCCATAGTTATGTCAGGAAACAAATAGGCAACCCAACATTTTTATGTTCTAAAGGCTTCACATTTTCGGTTAGTATTAAATTTATTCGTTAAACAGCGCGTTGAATTTTTCAAAAAAAAAAAAAATGGTTTGGCCAGGAATTTCTTAGGCAACCGGGTGGGTTGCCTGAAAAATTATTTAATTATACTAAATTTATCATAAAATACGTTTCATCCATTAAACAAACCGGTGAAGGTCGTTCTTAACCGCATCCTCTACTATTAATCCCGTCCTTCTTATATTTACCCGTCAAAAAGGAAGTGTAATCTTTCATTAGTCCCGAAGGCAAGAATAGTTTTTTTTATAATTTTACTACTTATAATCCAACCAAATCCCGGGACTCGGGGAATATCCATATTATTCTAACCTATGGCAAGTACATAAAACAGCCCTACCTATTCCGATCTCTGGTAATATCTAAAAACTAAATTATTCTAGTGTGTTTTAACGAAATCAAACAAATATAATTCCATTCAACATAAAATTCTTTCACTCATTCCCTGGATAGGTCAAAAATGGTTTCGCGGTACCCTAACCTCTCATTTATAATGGCGGGTTCCGCACATTTAACAAACAAACATGGCTGCGCGTCATTTTTCAGAAAACCGCCAACTATTTGTTTCAACTGACCTCTTATTATTAAGAGCCATTGTGGATGCAAATGATGTTGTGTTGAGAATGATGAACTTGTTGAGAGAATGATGTAGTTGGCTTGTATATGTAACATAATGAACGCACCTACTACTACTTAACCCTCAAACGCACAGTCCTAATCTGGTGATAATATCAGTTAAGGATAAGACATTATCTTACTCACGCAATCCTTTAAGTTAAGAAGGCGCGGGCTTACGGACGACAAGCAATGTGTAGCTCGCGATCCGACCTTCCAGTAATGACCAAGCTTAAATCTACAGCGCGTTGTGTTGTACGCGGGTCTCAAAAGGGACAGGATCCACTAGGGGTTTGACATTCCTTTTCTTCACTCACTTCAGCCTGGGAAGTTATTCGATGTAGTCTCACTTCAAAAAAAGATAAAACTCAAATCACTTTAAAATTGAATTTAATTGATCATCAAAGCCATCTTCACCGACTCTAAACTCAAAGTGTTAAGCAAGAGGATCGTTTACTGCTACTTAACCCTCAAACGCCCAGTCCTAATCTAGTGATAATATCATTTAAGGATAGGACATTATCTTAACTCTACGCTATCCTTTGAGTTAAGACCCGACGCCCGATCAAAGGGTTGTTTAATTAATATTAATAAACCCCTTAGTTATTTTGGGGTTTGGGAAGAAAGGGTGTGAAGGTACCCGAGTTAAGCAGTGGTCAGTTAGGCCGATAATTGGATGGGTTTGTTTCTTGTTTGTGATGGATTGGGACATGTGTCTTATGGGCTCGTAGTTGGTTAATGTTTAGTTTTAAGTTACAGCAGAGACGTTTTAAATTAGTGATAATTTCTTTGTTATTTTGCAAAAAGAGATAAATGGGTAATCATGGGTTCAAACCCGATAGAGAAACCTATCAACATGATATCTATGTTGTTTCCCAAAATATTAGAGAAATATGTGTAGTAACGTCATAATCACATATGAGGGGTTTTTAAGTATCACCGGCAACGACCTCTCGCGCCGTGCTCTGGTATAGGCCACGGTTCGGAGCGAGCAGGATAGGCAGGCGGTCGCGTCCTTCTGCGAAGTAGTAAAGCTGGCGAAGGAGGCGGCCGCACGCGCTTGGGTATGGTCCTCACGCCCCAGCCGCTGGGATCCCGATCCCAACTACCAGCAACGGTAGACGCGGACGAGCAATGGGTAGCTCGCCGTCCGGCCGTCCGGTAACCGTCCAGACCGAGCCCGAGTCGTCGACGGCGCGTAATATTCCTCGCACGCCCCAAGATGTCAGCAAAACCGTAGGAGCCCAGCAGGATCAAAGCCTATTGAGGCCATGGGTTCGCTTCTGATAAGTATACCCGGGCCCCTGGAAACAAGGCAAATAAAGAACATGGAAATAAAAAAAAAGCAAATATGCAATTTATGACTAACTAGCTTTTGCCCGCGGCTTCGCCCGCGTTCATAAAATAAAGCCTATGTCCTGCTGCGGTCTTCCCGTCTGATTATAATTTGGGTGTCTTCAAGGCTAGAGTGAATAGGCTCTTAATAAACTAGTGCGCCTCACCATCAACGATTGCATCACTGCTTACCATCAGGCGGGATCGCAGTCAAGTACTAGTTTATAACAGATAAAAAAAAAAAATGAGGAATAAAACAGCTTTCTGTCAGTGAAAAAATGTTTGAATTCGGACCAGTACTTTCAGAGGTTGCCTGAAACAAACAAAAAAAACACACTTTACCTCTTTATTATATTAATGTAGATTATTACTAAACGATACTTAATTGAGCAGCTTTTTTGCTGCAAAGATGAAGATTGTCGCTCGTAAAACAAAGATAGCGGCTCGTCAAAGAAGTAATGGTATCATTATTCTTTAGGCATGTAGAACGGCTATCTACGACGAAGGACGAAAGGACAATGCTTGATGAAAATAAGTCCTACGACCTTCGATTATCTCAGACAATTCCTTACAGACTTTGAAATATCTTTGGGTCCCAGTGTTATATTTTGAGTCTTAGGCAGTATCTACAAGTACATTGTATGCTATTCTTTTGAATGCGAATGGTATTTATATAATACTAGCTTTTTCCTGTGTCTTCGTTCGTTTTTTTTATTATTAATAATAGGCTTGCGTTTGACCACCATCTCACCTGATGGTAAGCGATGATGTGGTCGACGATGAAGCACGCTTGCCTAGAAGAAACCTATTCACTCTCGACTTAAGGCCCAAGCGCCCGAAAAGTGCCATAAAACAGTGACTTTCTGAAGCCTACTCCTCGGTAACGGCCAGAAAAATGGGTTCGAAAAAAATATATGTTTATTATAGATTCATGAACAACATTATCAACATTTGATTTTTTCGTGCTATTAATACTTTTGTCTAAAAAAATATTTAGCAATTGCGCAACTTTTCGCAACTTTTCTCTACTCCTTCGAAACGGCTTGGATCTTTAGAAACATTTTGACACATAAAAATTAGTGGTTAAATATTCTTCAAAGTGAACATTGCAAATGTAAATCAATGAATATTTCGCAAAGAAAATGGATTTAAAGGTCAGCCGCGCGCTTTCCGAGCGCTGTTGGCCGCAAATAAATGCACAGATTTGCGTACTGTCGCCTAGGCGGGTGCGAGAGGTGCGTCCACATAATTTTGGCCAGATGGTTTAAGGGACTATAAGCCTTAAAGACTCCTAAGTTGTAGCTATCAGGAAACACAGATTCCGGCAGGGAATTCCACTCCTTGGCTGTACGCACAATAAATGTGTTCCCAAAACGCTTTGTGCGTATGTCGGTTATTGCAGACGCAAAATAGAAGTCAGAATCACATAAAATGTTACATATGTCCTTCCTTGGGATTCAAGCTCACTCTGTACCAAAGTTTTTCCAGAATTGGTTTAACAATTTAACCGTGAAGGTGTAACAGACAGAGTTACATACTTTCAAATTTAAAATCTATCAGTAGCTTTGCTCAGTTAGTAGCTTTTCTCTGAGTAAAAGTAGAAAATAATCCCGACGGAAAATACTCTCGGTATTTAAAATAGTAGCTCATTCCAGGAAGTGGTCTACTCTTGTGCAATATTTCTCACAAATCTGTCAAGGCGTTTGAGTGTAAAAGAGTAGATAACAAACATACACACACATATAAACTTTCGTCTTTATAACTATACTTCACTTACAGGACAAGACCCGCTTGACTCTTAAGGTGGGTCTACATTAAAGAGCGGAGCATAATTCGAGCTCACATTCGCGTAGTATCGCTCGTGATCGGCTCCTCGTCCAACCCAAGTAACTACTAAAAATAGTCGCAACTAGTAGCGGCCTGGAAATTATTTCTTTCTTTATTTTTAAATGCCTATGTCTATTTTCTATAAGCGGTGTTTCTTTTACTTTAAGTTAACTATTTCATCATTGAATATTGAAATGTTCATGGTAAATATATTTATTAGGATGTTTAAATAAAAAAATACGTTTAAATATGAAGTCGCTGGGCTGTAATTTTATGATTTGAAAAAGTGTAATGGGCCAGAATATCTCAATATTTTTATCATTAAATTAAGTCAAGTGGGCCTTACAACTATACGAATTTGAGCAAGGCTCGTGCTCCGCTCGTGCCCGGCGCCTCTACCGTAGTCCCACCTTTACAAGCATTGTACATTTACGTAAATAGTGACTCATTGTGTTGTCCAAATAGAAATATCAATGGAAAACTTTGCGAATCGCCTATTGCGTGTTCGCTAAAATTACGGTCACAACGTCCCACTACACACACAGCTACTAATTCGGCGCCCAAAGCGGAATAACATTTTAAATAATAAAATATTCCACTTTGGGCAACTGAGAAAAATATCAATGGGTGCCCAAAGTGAAATACCTCGTGGTTCAAGGTATGAGCGACTAGCAATTATAAAGGTTTGTTCACGGCCATAGGGGTAATTTTTGATAGAAACGATTTTTCGATTGAAACTGCGTGTTTGGTTTTTAACTGAACGTTATGTTAATCTGAGTTGACTGTATGAACGGTTCTTAACCATAGCTTCATAGCCAGGTAACTGGTATACACACTAACTTAATGTACCTACGTAAACGGTGTGTTTTTAGACTATAGTCTGTAGGATGATTTTGAATAATTACATAATTTCTATAACAAATTAATCAATGTTTCTTTTTAGGTGTGACGGCTTTTCTGATAAGCTTCAGAAAGCTTATCAGAAAAGTTTTACCTGTGATTAACTTCAATATATATCTCGTAGTAGAAACGGATCTTAGTATTGAAACATGAACCTTCAGAACACTGCATTTATCAGTTAGAGTTAGGTAACAAACACACGTACATAAGAATTAAGTATATAAGGTGACTGATTATATTATTAGTGACCGATACTTATACACGTGATTGTATTTATGATTACAAACAACTTTCCCATAGAAACTTTTTTTATATTCTCATTAGTTTTATCAAAATAATAAAACATCTGTTCGCGCAAATGCGCGCGAGCGCCTGCGTCCTCTCAGATATTAGCTGCGTAATGCCGTTGTCTCATATACCTTACCTACAATACTGATAGTGCACCCCCGCCGCTTGCAAACCCATCCGTGTTTGTAATCAGTGTAGGTACCTACATGATCCGGTTAAATAATATAAGTTAAATAATAATGAGTATAAAAAAGAAGTTTCTTTGGGAAAGTTGTCTGTAATCATGAGTACAATCATGTGTATAATTATCGGTCACTAATTATCAGTCACCCTATATTAAAATAAGTCCAAGAAGTTGTTACTTTATCAATCAACACACTAAAATCTCATAGCACACATCAACAAAGCAAGCAGCAAAAGATATATGTATTTCATAGTACACTTCTGACATCATTGTAGCCTAAACTACATTTCCAAGTATCCCTCATTACACATCCGTCCTGATGATGGACAGCTCAATTAACTGGCGACCAGAGACTACTACAAAATGTCACTACTATCACGAATCCGGTGTGAAAAAGAGATAGTGCTATCTGTCTTGTATAGCTTCATCTCTTTCGTGTGTCACTCCATAGGCTGCTCTAATCCGGCTCGAAAGACCAAAAATAATGTATTATATCTTGCTAGATTACACACTACTTTCAGATGATGTGGTCGGAATAGAATAAAAGATGGTAAAATAATTTAAAGACTATTTTGTTCCAAAAATAGGTAAAATGAGCTAATGAACTGATGTGTGTGAAATGAGTGATACGTGACTCTTGTTGGCAGTAATGAGATCGCCTGGATTGATGGATCAACGCGAATTGATGATTACTATAAAGTAATATGATTGTGAGGCGTAAATTCTGGCTTGCATTATGTGCTGTTGCACCGTACACATAAATTAAGTAATACATATCATAACATCTGTCATCTTTTTAGAATAAAACTGTTATTTTACACTTAAATCCACCACCGGGATTCCAATCCCGATTTCCGGCCACCGAGTTGTCAGTAAACCGTAGGGGCCACGGTTGTGCTTCTGAAACGAAGTTTCAGCCCCGGTATGAAAGGCAACGAAGGAACAGGAGTGGGTTTTTAGTCAGTAAAAGTCTGACACTATCTCCCTCTCCATCCATGAGCGCAGAGATGTGTACGCGTGCGAAGCTGTAGGCAAAAGCAAGTTGGTAAATAAATTCCGCTTATTACCGCTGTACCCCTTACACTAAAACCGTAACAAGTCGCTCGCCGCTTATCACAGGCCTGTAGCCCCTTTAGGCGTTTGTCACAAAGTATGTGGGTTAACCTTGTCCTGATGACCTCGTCGTCTACAAGATATCATGAGCTAAAACGTTCACGATAAGATTCGCCCAAAACGGGTAGTGTATCAAGGTGTACTTGAACGCTTTTGGCTATAAAAAGAGAGTAGTTTCTTCCGAACTCGTTAAGTAAAATGGGATATCAGTTTTCATGTCATCACTATCTTTTTGGGTTATAAAATTTAGCTTAGTAAGTTTGTTAGGGGTTGGGATTGGAGAGAGTTACCATGGGCCTGATAGTATGCTCCGTCGACGACTCGGTTACCGAGCGGCTGAACGGCGATCTATAGCCTGATTCACGTAAAATCAAACTAGCCAAATATCGTTGAAGTTTTATAGTCGTTCGATCGAAGTCCTATCCAAAACCGGTATTCACGTGTTCCTTAATCGGGATTGGATAGAATGACAACTGAACTGGCTCGAAACTAAACGATCCATCGACGACTTATTTCCAGTTACATAAATAAGTATTCTACCAGGATAATGTAATACAGCTTTTTTTTTTAATCGACTCTTCGACTAAACGACTTTAAAATCGGTGTTATTCAAACTCGATTGATGGATGTGAATACGGAAATGGTCTAAACGACTAAATCGCTACGATATCGTTACGGTTTTGATTACGTGAATCGGGCTACTGGTCATTGCTCGTCGTCCGTAAGCCCAAGCCTACGGTGGCTGGAAATCGAGGTCGGGTTCCCGGTGGCCAAGGCGTGAAGAAGTTCCCTTAGTACTTGTTCACGTTGAAACGCGCGGGCACGGTGGCGGGTGCGGTCGCGAAAACATGGCGAGCTCGTGTTCATATTGGCCGCCAGGCGTTTGCGCGTCACACCTGCGTAAACGCTTGCCGACAAGTTTGTACCATTTGAACTTACTGACGACGCGGGTGGATCGCGCGCTCATCCGCTAGTTCGATGTGAACACACGCAAACATTTCAAGCGTTTGATGTAGCCGCGAGCTCGCCGTGCGCGCCACTCGCTAGCATGCCCGCTACTTAGGGCGTTATCACACTAGCGATTTGCGAGCGGCTGCGGGGCGGGGCGGGCACGCAGCGAATGCGTCGCGAACACGCCGCGGCTGCGCAGCGAAGACGTCGCGGATATGTGGAAATTCGCAACTTTTTCAACGCGTGTTTGTATAAGTTACCGACGTATAATACACTCAGTAACAAAATGGATTCCGACGAGGAGACACTGCTTTTGGCTTTGTTACTTCGAAGATGGCCGGAGACTCGCATCTCGTTGCCGGATCTCGTTGCGTATCCGCAATAAATTCGCTGCGCATGCGTGGCGTGTTCGTTGCGCGCCCGTAACGTATTCGTTGCGCGCCGCTTCGCTTTGAGGACGCTCGCAATCCGCTAGTATGATAAGGCCCTTAGACTGCACGTGCGTTTCGTACGTAAACACTTCGATATTACGCCGTATGTTTGATATTTCGTGACCGCGCCCGCGAGTCAACGTGAACGAGTACTTACGCGTACGGCCGCCTCCTACACTACAATGACTGCTTTGCAGATGGAGGTGACCGCCTGCCATTCCTCCTCGCTCCAGACCAAGGAACACGGATGGGCTTTAGTCAGTAAAAGTCTCACAAAGTGTCAGATTCCCGACGACCCTTGCTCTAACTTATTTTATAATTTTCCAGCTAACAAAAAAGAGCTACGTTAAAATTAACGTAGGTTTTAGTAGGAACAGTCTAATATGTCGCCTCAAGTGTGTAATTTTTAATTATATTATTATAACTTCATGCAACTAAAAATTATATATTTCTTATTGATAAATTACACCCAGACACAGAACAATGACCGTGCTCATCACACAAACATTTGTCCTGGGTGGGAGTCAAACCCACGACCTCCGGCATAGCAGTCAGGGCCAATAACTACTAGACCAATAACACATAGTCCAAGATCCCAGGCCCGCCAGACATCACGTATAAACCTTTTACAAGAAGACAGACCGATTCAAGGGGCCAATCATCCCCTAAACTCAATTTAATATTCAAAATAATACAAAAAATTATCTGTGATTTAAACAACGTTCCTGGAATAATTGATGTAGATGCTGCCAGGCTCAAATTGTTTATTAACAATTATATGGCCCCTTAGATCGGTCTGTCTTCTTGTAAAAGGTTATATAATAGTTGTCTGGTGAACATATATAAAAGCATGAGAATTTACGTGAAGATAAGTCATTATTTTGGGACCTTTAAAGCGTCTGTAAAGCAATACGGCCCACGGAATGTGTTTGGGAGTATTGGCGATTTGAGTTTAAAGATATTGCCAACAAAATACGTAAAAATCAGCTTTGAGAATTTACGTGAGGTGAGTAATAAATTTATGTACCTTGATTACCTGATACCTGAAAAGTGGCCGTCTAAGCAAGCTAGCAGATAGGCATGCGTTCTTAGTAGGTACATACTAATAGTACTCAATCGTCCACATTTCGTTCGTGAGAAAATACGTGACGTCTGGCGGGCCTGGGATCTTACTCTAACAGGTCAGTCAAAAACATACGTAGAGGAACAAAAGTCGCACATGAACTTACTAAGTCCATGCAACATACGCCAGCTGCTTACAATAAGTACTTTTAACCCTTGAAAAACCGACAACTCTTTGTTCTAGGATTTAAAAACTAAATTCCCCGGGGGCCAAGACTTGCATAATAGAAAAGTCGGCTCCTGAAGTTTTGATGAGAACCGTAGTACTTACTAGCATGTAATTAAAAAACCGGGTTTTACATAAATTAACCGGACTTTTTTAGAGTTGAATTTTTACGTCTTAAGTGAAATAGCGTTTTATGGCAGCCTTTTTTCAGAGTACAGGTTAAAAGGCTTACGGAATTTGTTAGTTATGTTTGAGTTAGGTCAAAAGGAGGTGTTTCTGTTTATTTAATAAAGTCGTCTTATTTCTTCGTTCGTAAAATAATGGGAACAAACTAGGGTTTGGGAATTCGCGACAATTTCAAAGTCCGAGAATTCGAGGCTTTTAAGAAACATTTATTTTTGGATATTTTTTTCTCTTATATAATGACAAACATTGTTATTTCTCATAATCAGCTTTGTTTCATAATTAAATAATCTAAATATAAATAATACATACTTTTAAAATAGTATTTTAAATAATCAACTAATTTATTATTTGGACTTCTTTGGTGATTTAATAAAATAGTATTTAAAAAACTCAGAGCGTCAACAGCTTTGCCTGACGTATTTGTTTCTGGTATCTGGTTTTTGTAATATTGCCACCGGACAACTAATATTACCAAAAGTCCCGGGACTCCGAGAAACGAGACGTTCCGAAACCCAAACTCTAGAACAAACCTAACAGTGTTGCCCCCATTTTGAGATGGGCAATCTTTAAATATTTTTTTGCTCTGGGTAGAGCGGACCATTTTGTTAGTGAAATACCTTATAACTACTTAAAGTTAATAGTATACAATACAAGGATAAAGCAAGGAGTAAACTATCTGAACATTCTTTCTGCATAGTGCTTCAGAATAGGGGACTAAAGACAGTTGTTGAGTATACCACTGTTTTCAATAAGATCCTCTGTGTTCCTTCAGTTATCCCTTGTCTTCTAGAACCGCAGTAACTCTTGCAATTACAATCACGTAGTCCAGTGTTGGTAGTCTCCATAAGCTTGGCCAACAGTCAAGCACCACGCAAGAATATAACGTTACTGTAATAATAAATTATATGAATGCAATTTTTTTATTTGCTAAATCAAACCATTTTTAACTCTAGTAAAGAAATACGGAAGAATTTTTAAAATATCTTCATCCACAACGAAGTTATGAAGCTTCAAAACTGTTACTAAGAAAGAAAAGTTTTATATGGACTTTGACGTCAAAGTTCATCACTTTCCTACGGCTGCCATAGAAAATGGCGTCTTGGTGAGAGACACAGATATATTTAAATTGTTTTATTTCGTTTGCTGTCTTACAAATATTTTTGCAGTTTTCACAGTCAGTATTGTTGCATACAAAGTTGCTACGATCATCAGAAAACTTGCGACTTAAATTGCCAATAATTAATTACACAATAATTATTTATTTATTTAATTGCACGGCGTTCTTTGACAAATTATTTACTGTCCAGGCTGCTCGTCTGTGGAATGGATTGCCAGACACAATTAAACGCGCACAATCGTTGCCTGTTTTTAAAAGACTCGTTAAGGAACATTACCTGTCGCTGTGAATATCGATACTCGTCATTTATGTACTATCACTTGCAAAAGTCCATAAGAATTCTTAAAACTTATTCGTTTGACGTTTAGTTTGACTTACGACCTTTTATTTTCAAGTTTCGCCAACAAATGATTGAAATTCACAATTTCATCAACTTATCATATGTCAAGATGGCCCAGTGGTATAGGTACACAGTTTGAAGCGCAAATCAGTGTGCTACAAGTTCAAATCCTACGCAATTATTGACTTTTTGTAAGTTCTTACCCGATTGGAAGTTACGTATTTGCATTACATATATTAAATTATTCTTTAACTTGTTCACACATTTCTTAGAGTTAGAAAGGTAGATCACAAAAAAACTAAATAAAGAATTAGATTTCTGCGAGGTAGACATGAGTTTTAACTTAACCGAAATGAACTGTCGTTTGGTTGTAGTTGTTGGTTAGTGACGTGAGGTTGACAGTATTGTAATATACGCAAAATGCAGGCTAATATTAGTATTGAAGTGAGGGCGACTATCATTGGGCTGCATAAAAGTGGTCTTAATAAAACACAAATATCTGAAGAAACCGGACTGAATGTGAGTATAATAGCTATTAATGAATTGTAACTTTATTACAAATTAATCTTCTAATTAAAACGTATGCCATTTATGAATCCATTCATCGTATCTTTATGAGGTTTAAAAGAGAAATACGTAAATCGTTGGGTTTATTAGATTGGTTATTGGATTAATAAATGCAGTTTTATTTTAAAATTATATTCAATAATTATGATTATTAACATTTTATATAATGAAAATGAAGTGAAGCAGGTATAGCTGCCTAATATATATTTTTTTTTATTTTAGAAAAATACTGTAAATCTTTGGCTAAAAAGATATGAGGAAGAAGGTAGCCTTGCTAGTCGAAAGAGAAGTGGGAGACCGAAGCTTATTAGCGAGGCGCAGCGACGACATATGGTGGACGTATACGAAACGAATGGTTTTGCACCAACGCGACATTTTGCGGAATTATATGACACCTCGATGGATATTGTTCGCCGTGCACTTCACGCTGAAGGCGTGCATCACAGAAAACCTGCTAAAAAGCCGTACTTGACAGAGAGGCACAAACAATAACGATTACGTTTCGCACTAAATATTTAATGTTAACTAAACTAAATGGCCTACCATTTTATTTTAACATATCTGTGATTATTCGTTAACAAACACTGTATTATATTGTGTTTACTTTCGTTTAAAACAGCTATATCTTTTAACTTGTGCCATCGCCTCATCTTAAGAATGCAGTGAACTCGCTATCAATTTTGTTGACAATAATCATGAGTCTATTTCGTTTTTTATTCTTCTACCCGCACTGTTTTAACATAATACTATAGTTCAATTTATTTTTCTCATCTAATTGACGATTATCTTGTGAGAACTAAAGTTCTTTTAACAGAAATTGAGGTTTGGTTTCAATCTTCTTTTCGTCAAGAAAATGAACAATTAAGCTATGACCTCAATACATTCATTGTGACGTTACACAAAAATAAAATGTTTACAAAGTCCAAATCATATATCACTTTTCAATAAATAACTGGATGTAAACAATTACCTATATTTTATTTTATTAAAATTTGAATATCCGTTCATTGTTACGTTATTCATATTATGAATGGTCTAAGTGGGTATACTTCCAACAAACAATCTTAGGCGTAACATAGATAACGGTTACAAGATAACTTTTTGTCTAGGTAACAATTCGATGTCACAATTCTCATAAATGTTTAATTTGTAAATATAAAGAATAAACATTTTTATTAAACACGTCTTTTTATTTCCACCTTATAACATCGAAAAGATGTAACAACTAAATAATTGCAAATTACGAATGTGATTCTTCTTGTGGTTAATAGATCACATTCGTAATTTGCAACTATTTAGTGCAAAAAATGCAATAGTATTTTTCATAGAAATATAAAAAAACAACTATATCAATATAGATTGTGAATTTTCAAAGTAAGAAATAACTGCAACGGACCGACCATGATTTGAACTCGGGTTACGTGATTTGCGAATCCAACACTTAGTTCACACGGCTACCAGCACATGACGTTTTCGCGTGAAATTTATCAATGCTATGGTAAGAACGGAAAAATAATAATGTTTGCGACGACAGTTCCTTAGTGTGTGTTATCTGTGGAATGTGGATACTCATACATGCGCACACATACGCACGGAAGTATCGCGCTCGCTCGGTTCGTAGCAATGTAATCTTTAGCGTTCCTATGGACTTTTGCGGCCTTACTGTACATATAATTTTGTCTATAGTCTTAAATAATTATGTATGTATTTATGTATCTATTATACGGCATATGTATCTATATATGTATCTATTATACGGCATATGTATATATCTGTGTAAATATTATAATATATATGTGTAACTCTAGTTTGTCACACCAACGACAGCCCGTCTTGTCCAGGCAATTACTGTCCATTCCAGGTTGCCTGGAAGAGATCGCGGAAAGCGATAAGGCCGCCCATTGTATGTATGTGTTTTAGTTTTAGTTTCCTTTTTGCATATGTAATGGTGTACAATAAAGCGTGTAATAAATAAATAATCAATAAATAAATATTGTATTTTTGTGTATTTATTAAGAAACAGGTTAGAAAAGAAATATATTTTTGGCGGCGATTTTCAATGAGAGCTTTTAATTAATGCCTGAAATGTTAAAGAAAGCCTTATAACTTTTATAAAGAAGAAATAAGAACCTTTTGAAGGCACTCAAATACATTACCGTGCATATTCCCAAAGTAAATTTTCTCAAAACAAAACTAATCAGAAAAGTTTCCTACCTTCCCCAAAACTACGAAAATAAATGTATATTACATTTTCAATCCTAACTATATACTTTTATATGTTCCCTAATCACTTTACCCCGATAAATTGGTCCCTAAAAAGGTGTGATGGGAAAAATTACCCGGGATCCTTTTTCATTGGAGATTTCGTCGCTAATTCGAGGTGGCGAAGACTGGTCTTCGGGTACTCGGTTCCAGTACTTCGGGTTTTTCCGGTCATAGTAAAGGGATTATTGAAGCTTACAGTATTAGTTTGTGTGTAGGAAAGTAATCTTTGGATTATGGGCAATACCCGAACGGATAGGTAATGAGCGAAAGAGGGTTGACGTGTTTTTGTATTTTTTTTTTCTAATGGTTTTGAGATAGGAGCCTTTTTGGGCTCGTTCGTGGTTTTTTTTTATCTAGAGGTGGTTTTGATTAGCTTCTGCTAGCGGCTTTGCCCTCGTGAAAGCAGAAATTATCTTTAGGGATAAAAGTGTTCTATATGCTATTCCAGATCATAATCTACCAGTGTGTCAAATTTTGTCGAAATCCGTTCAGGCATTTGACCGTAAAGAAGTGACAAACACACATCCATACATATTTTCGCATTTATAATATTAGTGTGATTAGGAGCAGTGGTAGCCCAGGGATAACGGCTTTATTTTATGAGTAGTCGCGGGTTCATTCCTAACCAGGCGCATTACTTTGTGTAATTTATTTCATCACTACTGCTCACAAAAACGTTGAAGGAAAATATGGAAACTGGCATGTTCTAGGACCAAAAATTTAAAGACATTTGACATTCGCCAACTCGCACTGGGCTCGAGTGGTGGATTACGGCTTCTCATATAGAGGAGGTCTGAGTCCCAGCAGTGAAAACATTATAAAAATGATAATGTTATGTGTGCTTAGATCTTCTGTAATCAAATATAAGGCTGCTTAGTATCAGTATAATCTTTAAGAATGTTATCCTCTTGATATTCAGTTCTCTATCAGAGACCTCATCATCGGACCACTAGACCATCGGTACATGCTAAATATCCCACCCATTCGTACAAAGCGTTTTGGAAACACATTCATAATGCGTACAGCTAAGGAGTGGAACTCCCTACCAAAGTCTGTGTTTCCTGATATCTACAACCTAGGGGTCTTTAAGTCAAGAGTGAATAGGTTACTTCTAGGCAAGCGTGCTCAATCATCACTTACCACCACTAATAATAAACTATCAATAATAAAAAGAAAGATAAACTAACATACAAAAGACAGTATTCTTAAGAGGCTTTGCTTACAAATGGTTAACAGTTCATTCACACATTTCTGTTAGTCGACCGTGGAAGGCTGCCAAACAGTATTGCCAAATCTAATTCGCTGCATTTGTGGATAGTTACGTTAAGTGCCCGACTTAAATTATGATACTTGTTGGTGACTGCTTGAGCTGTTTTGCTTGTAAACCAAGAACGAATAGTAAAAGCTTTACATTTTCCATCTTCATCATTAGCATCCGGTCGTTCGGTGACCATCCGGACAGCGCCTAAGTCGTTATCAGCGCGCCTCAAAGGATGTCAGTAAAACTATAGGGACGTAGCAAGGCCGAAGCCTTCTAGGACCATGGGTCGGCTTCTGAGTCTCGTTTTACCTGTAGTCCTTTTTTTTTATAGTGGGTAAAAATCATGCATTGACATCCCCCGCTCTTGGGCGGAGCGGGAGATAGTGTCAGACTCTTACTGACTAAAAGACCACCTGTAGTCCTAGAACGGAACGAAAAGAGTTCATATAAAGAAACATAGATACAGTTTTATTCAACTTTTGTGCAAAATTCCGCTCCTAATCCCAGTAGTTTCGGCTATGTGTTGATATGTTAGTCGGCCAGTTTCTCCTTTTACATACAGCTATATGAATCGCTAGCTTTTACCAACGGCTTCGCCCGCGTACATAAAATATAGCCAGCCTATGTCCACCAGCTTTCTATCGGTGAAATATTTAGTTATCGGACCAGTACTTTCAGAGATTACCTCCTACGAACAAAAAAACAAACTTTACCTCTTATTATATTAGTATAGATGTAGATAAAGCAGAAGTGTGTTTCAGTGTTTCTTCTCCAGGTAGTAGTGTTTGTGGTATTAAGCTTCTTACTAGTCCTGTTTTGAGCTACACGAAAACTACAATTTTTGCATTGACTGGACAGGTCCATTCTACGTGGTTCTTCCTCAAAAAACCGTCTCAGACACTAATTTGCGTAGTTCTCATATGATTTAACCTTTATATATATGTTTACTGTATGGACTATAAAAGAGACTTTGACGTCTGAGTTTTATCAGCCTTTTGGAGATTTCATTGAGCCGTCAGTCTTTTGCCTGGACACAAGTTGCCATGGTCAACCTGGAAAACTTAATTCAGACTCCGCGCCCAGGTCGGACAAAGTCAAGTCAATATCTACAGTTGAGATTTTTTGGACGATTCTGATCTTCAGTGTTTGTGCGGCGTCTCTCCGTAGGCTATGTCCTACCATCTTGCATCGTGCCCTGTTGCCTGTTCTCCTAGGGATCTAATGATAGCGTTACCTTTCACGGACGAAATTGACATGGCCGATTACTGGGCCAGACAAGGAATTTAACTTGAAAAAAGAAAACTCAGAGAAGGTTCAGGCATTGACACGCTAAGAAGGAAATATAAAAACGCTTCGAAAGAGATATTATGATACTATTTGGCACATATTAATATCAATATCCTAAAACATGTATTACCTTTTCATAATGCAACTACTTCGAGGCTCTCACAAGTCATATTCGGGCCGATTGCCAACATATGAACTACCCACAATATTGTACTGTATTGTATGCTAAACCTTATAACATTGTATATTGTACGAGAAACTCAAAAGGAAACGACATATTCTGTATTTGGTCCGCCATTGTCGATCTTATCTTGAGCTCGCCAAACTTATGTACCTAACTTGAAGTCCTCCTAAACTGATAAATATGAAAGTTTGTGTTTGTAGATGTTTATTTATTTGTATACTAGCTGCCGCCTCCAGTTCCTCTCTCGTGAAATTAGTACATCGCACCTTTTTAAGAAGCGTTTCCCATATAAAATTATCAATTTGGAACCCTGAACATATGCAGATTATAGTCAAATAGTGAATACTGACGTGCATAGGAATTTGCGGACGATGAGCAATGAGTAGTTCGCCGTCCGACCGTCCAGTAGGTAACTGTCCGGACCGAGCGCGAGTCGTCGACGGTGCGTAGTGTTTTACGCCGGCCTTAAAAAAGATGCCAGCAAAATCGTAGGAGCTCTGAAGGGTTGAAGCCTTAGTAGCCATGGGTCGACTTCGGAATAGGTTATCTGTGGTTCTAGAACGCAAAAAAAAACTGAAGTATTATAGAGTGGTTTTAGGCAGTAAAAATATCGGACAAGCCTTTCGGCTCTGCCCTAGAGCGAGAAAAGACATTAGATGATTTCCCACCTAAAGTCAAAAAATAAGGGCATGAAGTACTTTCTCGTGGAATCATTTTAACTGTCGCGAAGGCAAAGTTGACAACAGCGAAGTTCAAAGGGCAAAGTTAGAAAAATATTGAGATAAGTCAATTATTCAATGGCTCGAAAAAAAAATATGGGAGCGAAAAACGTATTGTTTTGTTTACTCCAGTTGTAACTTTAGCATCGATTAGGTTAAATGACGTTTGAACTTATGGGTAGAGTCTGTCTAAAAAGTCAAACGAAGTAGTAGAATCACTTTATTTTTATTAACATTTTTGAGGGATAATAAATGACGTCAATAGTCTAGCGTATTCCGTTTATGGTAAACAAATCTGATGAAGCAAAAGATTATAATTATTAACTTTGTTCGAACTAACCAAGTCGTTTGACTTTTTATACAGACTATAGTTTGCGTGTGCTTGTAATGCAGCGAAATTGAGATTTCTTTATGTTTTATTATTTATGTACACTAATATTATAAAGAGGTAAGATTTGTTTTTTTTTTTTAATTTGTACAAAGTAATCTCTGAAAGTACTAGTCCGATTATTAAAACTTTTTCACCGATAGAAAGCTGCCTTATTTCCGAGTGACATAGACTATATTTTATGTACTTTAACCTTTCGAATGTCTTAAGTTACACAGTCCGACATAAGGTAATTGTCTTTCTATTGTGTCTCTAATTACGACACTCAAAGAGTTAATACACACCAAGATTACAAAACAAAAGGAAATCTTCTAATTAAAAAAAAAAAAACACACGATTGGCAGCGTTTTTTTTTTAATTTTTCAGGGCATTGACATGTTGTTTTATGATAGACCGTCATAATACGGAACTATAATCAACCTACGGGATAATACAAATGTACAGCCCACTCAGTTCGACTTACCCTAATGAAGTTTGGTGATTCTTCGAGCTATGTCGGTAACCTTGGTTCTCCTGCGGATATCTTTTTGAAGTAATCACGAAAGCAAAATTCGAGCTTAGGTCTTCCCATTGACCTTTGGGTGACTTTAAGCCTTCTGATGAAACCCATTTGTGATCACTGGAAACATGCACTGGTATAGACTATTGAGACACTGGTATAATAATTTATTGGATTTTAATGATTATAATTCAGTAAATAAATGAAATAGATATTACACTTGTCAATAATATTTTAATCGATATACAACTCGACTCTTTTTTTTGTAAAACGACAATTTCATACGTACACCCAATAACTAGGTAGGCAGTGCAGCAAGCCAGTTTATAAGGCCGGCTCACAGCGACTTTTTGTAGCGCGTTAGTAGAGTGTTGGCAACTTTTCTATAGCGCTTGCAAATTCTTATTCCTATTCTTTATTGTACACAAAATTTTTAACAAACAACAAAAAAATATGACATTTAATACACAAAGGCGAACTTAAGCCACAACTGGGTTTTCTTACAGCAAACCATGTAAATGAAAATGAAATTTCGCATTTGAGGAACCCTAAATGTATAACAAAAAAAAAAACAAAATTAAACCCATAAATTGAATTTAACTTACAACTAAAAATATATTAAACAGATACATATGTGTACAGCACACTATACATAAACATAATATATATAATACTTCTAACAAATCAAATCAAATGGGACTAAAGCCGTGTTCGTAGCAACAGCATTGTTACAAAAAGTCGCCGTGACGGGGCTTTAGATAACTGCAGCAAAAGTGCTTAAATTATGTCTAAACATGTTTCAACAATTTACCAACTGTTATTGGGTAGAAGTACGACCCGTGCATCTTTAAACAGGGCGTAGTTCCAATAACGTAGCGGAACCGACAACCATCTGTTAGTAGATGCCGCAAGGACATTCCTTTTTTAGGGTTCCGTATCGTACAGAAAGGTGACAATAAGACCCTACTACAAAACCGTCGATGTCCGTCCGTCCGTCTGTCAGCAGACTGTATTTGGGTAGCTCGCTGTCCGACCGTCCGGTAACTGTCCGGACCGAGCCCAAGCCGTCGACGGCGCGCACTGTTCCCGCGCGCCTCAAGGAGTTGTCAGCAACAGTAGGGGCCCAGCCGGGTCGAAGCCTACTGGGGCCAGAGTTAGTTTCGAAAGAGTAGCTTGAGCCCCGGTATGAAGGCACGAAGGAACAGGATGAGTTTTTAGTCAGTAAGAGTTTGACACTATCTCCCGCTCCGCTCAAGAGCGGGGGTTGTCATTAGATGATTTTCCCACCATAAAAAAAGCAAACTGTATTTTTTTTTTGGTTCCGTACTTACCAGAAGGCACCCTTGGGCACGGGATCCAATTATTACACCTCCGATGTCCACACGTCGATCGATCGCCTGTCAGTAGGCTGTATCTTTTTTTTATAATATAAACTAGTGCTTGACTGCGATCCCACCTGATGGTAAGCATTGATGCATTCGTTGATGGTGAAGCGCACTAGTTTATTAAAAGTGTAACCTTAAACACTCTAACCTTAAAGATACCAAAATTATAATCGAACCAGCAGTCTGACAGATCTCATAAAGAGTAGAGAGTATTGAAATTTTCATAAAATATGTATTTCCATTACCACAACAACAACAAATAATAGAATAAAATTAAAATTAAACGGGGTTCCCGTACAAGAAAGGTTATTTCGTCTGTTATTTATTGCTCAATTTTAATATTGTAGTACGGAACCCTACGTGGTTATTTTTTTTTTAATGAACTTGGTTTTTTAATTGTTCTGTAGTTTTTTTTTTAACAGAGGGCACAGCTTAGGTACCTATTTATAAAATAATTTTGACTGGTCTGTTGGTCAAGTGGTTTATGGCCCCGACTAATATGCCGGAGGTCGTGGTTTCGATTCCCGCTCAAGACAAATGTTTGTGTGATCAACACGATATTTTGTTCTTTCTCTGGGTGTAATTTATCTATAAAATGTATTTATTTAGAAATATATATGTTTATCAGTTATCTAGTACATACCACAAGATTTGCTTAGTTTAGGACTACATACCGTAGTGTGAAATTTATAAAATATTGTTATTATAATTAATGAAAAACTACATTTAATGAAAGAAGTTGGTACAGTTTGTAAAGTAAAAAATACATTGCACGAATGTAGCTAATTCTTTGATGGTAACTTGTTACCTTTACTTTGAAAAAGGTTTTCTTTTTACAAAGAAAATAAGCAGTTAGTACCCACAGAAAATTCTTTTACAAGTCTTAAAGAAAATAGTTAAGTTGGTCAGATGGAAATTGCTAACTTGGCTCACAGGACCAATTTGTACTGAAACCGCAGATTTTTCTGAACAAAAAATTACATATTTATTATTAAGTTGTAAAAGTATGAACTTGTAAAAACGAAATGTTCTAAGAGAAACTACTTTAAGTATTTCAATTTAGAACAAAAATATTTTGGTCTTAAATATCAAATCATTAAGAGAACTTAAAATATAATAATTAAGATGAAGACCGAACTAAAGTTGAAAGGACTTCATGTAGTAGTTCCGAATTTTACGCTTGAAGGAATATTTACTTTCAGCTTTAATGTCAAGAGGAAGCACAATTTTCTACATAAATATAAAAACTGACCAAGTGCGAGTTGGACTCGCGGACGAAGGGTACCATACTTAGGAAAATTCAGCAAAAAAATCGCGTTTTTTGTATGGGAGCCCCCTTAAATATTTTTTTTGTATTTTTTGTTATAGCGGCAACAGAAATACATAATTTGTGAAAATTTCAACTGTCTAGCTATCACGGTTCTTGAGATACAGCCTGGTGACAGACGGACGGACTAATAGGGTTCCGTTTTTACCCTTTGGGTACGGAACCCAAAAAATGGTACAGATACAAAATAGCTCAGACCTTCATCAAAGTTTTTCATTAACTCCCTAACTAGCTTGAGCGGTAAATTCACCCCACATCGTCCTTAAGAAGTCTCTACTCAATTTCTAAGGTCAAACCCTGTCTGAGATTGACAGGCCACGTAATGGGCATTTAAACCCACCTGCTGATTGACAATTTGTCTCTAGAATCGTCTTTGTGCCACACTTAGGAGGTATTTTACATTTATATTGAGTTCTTGGCGAATACCTTCATTAGACAGAATGTTTGCCGTGTGGGAAAGTGCTTTAAGTTGTCTAGACTGTGAAAATAGGCAGCGATAGAGGATTAATTTTGACCATTTGGAGGACCGTAAGCCGTGCTCATAGAGTTTTTTTTTTAATAATGGACATCTGTATGAATTTTTATACACTCTCTATTTTAAGCGTGAACAACCTCATACTAAGCGTGTCCTAACCAAAAAAGCATATTACAAACTTGAAGACTATTTTGAAGACACGCTTGTTTAGCAAGTTACACATGTGGCCTCCTGCTAACTCATCAATATTATGTCCGTTAACTGCTCCACCTTTGTTTTAATCTACATGCGATTCCACTGGGTTCTCGACTAGACGTCACTGCTTGGGTTTGCCTGCTCACTGACAATTTGGTTGTTTCATTTACTATAAACCTAAATCCCTAACTAGTGATTTAATTTAGTGAACACCACATTATTAATTCATTAAACCCCAAGCGAACGCCGGCGTTTGCGCACCTATTGTGTCTGTAATTTCCACGATTGAAAGGTATATATATAAAAGAAAGTCGTGTTAGTTACACCACTTATAACTCAAGAACGGATGAACCGATTTGGCTGAAAATTGGTGGGGAGGTAGCTTAAAACCAGGAGACGGACATAAGACCTACTTTTTTTTTTTTCTTTTTTTTTAGGGTAGAGTAGAGTAGAGTAGGGTAGGGTAGGGTAGAGTAGGGTAGGGTAGAGTAGGGTAGGGTAGAGTAGGGTAGGGTAGAGTAGGGTAGAGTAGGGTAGAGTAGGGTAGAGTAGAGTAGAGTAGGGTAGGGTAGAGTAGGGTAGAGTAGGGTAGAGTAGGATAGAGTAGGGTAGAGTAGAGTAGAGTAGGGTAGGGTAGAGTAGGGTAGAGTAGGGTAGGGTAGAGTAGGGTATAGTAGGGTAGAGTAGGGTATAGTAGGCTGAAGTAGGGAAGAGCGGGAGCGAAGCCGCGCGGGCAAAAGCTAGTATTATATATATATTTTTCTAACACATTGCTTTTTCAATATTTTTCATGTGCTTATCACACAAACTTTTGTCTTGGTGAGAATCGGACCTTCGGCACAGTAGTCAGGGTCATTAACCACTAGACTAATAGGCCAGTCAAACAAGTCAAAGTCATGCAACACTAAAATATATAAATATCAAATTCTGCCCTCATAACTAACTTTGATACACATTTTTGCTTATTTCGTTTAATAGTTTAAGCTAGAGTTCCGCTTTGATATAAACCTAGTGGGTAAAAAAGTTTAGTTTCACGTCAAAATAACGTTGGACTAGCATTAACCCCGTCCAAACTCCATTTAATGGCAAAAAAGCGAGAAGCTGGAGGGAGTACTAGGTACCTACACTTAGTGTTCCCTTTTGTATAAATTCGTGGAAACGGACTGAATGGAGCAGGTTTTGAAAAGTTTTAGTTCTGCAAATTAAACTACGTGTTATGACGACGAACAATATGGTAGTCAGCTGGCGTGTTGGCTTTTGAAATATATTTCCTTTATCTAAAAGATAGACAGCTGAGCAGGATGAGAGTTTATTTATTATTGTGTACGTACCGAATCCTTTTTATAAGTAAACTAGCTTTTGCCCGTGGTTTTGCCGTCGTAATAAAATATAGCCTATGTCACTCAGGAATAAAGCAGCTTTCTATTGGTGAAAAAATGTTCGCACTCGGATCAGGACTATCAGAGATTACCTCTTAAAAACAAAAAAAACAAAGTATGCCTCTTTATAATATTGGTAAACAGTATAAAAGTCTACAGAGACCAATCTGGAAATCTTTTAATCAACTACTGACAATCCATCTGACCAAATGGGGCTTCTTCGTTGCCACTGTTAGCGGTATTAGCGCGGGGCGTCGAGCGGTAACAGCAAAAGTATGGAAATGTTTGCAATACGCCTTGACACGCCGCTTATATCGTCTCACTGCGTCGCTCGCAGCTAAGACCTAAGTCGTGGCACGTCGTAACACACTGCCAGTGTGGAGCCGCTGCATAGGACATGCATTACCTCCTAAGCTACCCACCCTGCACAAGCACCTATTCTTTTCAGGATCAATGCGAGGCCAATATTCGTTATTGTCCTCGCATAGTTCCTGCTGCTGTACAGGTAGCCAAATACTAGACAGAAAACGCCCCAACCGCCGCCGGAATTCCGGGCTTGCGGACGGCGAGCAATGGGTAACTCGCCATCCGACCGCCTGGTAACCGTCCAGACCGAGCCCAAGACGTCGACGTCGTAGGGGCCCAACAGGGTTGAAACCGGGGCCCAATAGGGTCGAAACAGGGGCCAAAGGTCTTAAAAGAAGATTCGACACCGGTACGAAAGGCAACGAAGAAACAAGAGTGGATTTTTAGTCAGTAAAAGTCTAACACTATCTCCCGCTCCGCTCAAGGGCGCGAAGATATCATTGAATGATTTTCCCACCTACAAAAAAAAGCAAAGAAGGAAAATTGGAAGAGGCTTTAGTCAGTAAAAGTCTGAAACGCCGCCCTCTCGTTCCGAAATCATTGGATGATTTACCACCTAAAAAGAAGCTTTATAATACTTGTGTTAGTAAAGATAATTAATTTTGAGGTTCTAAAAAAAATTTAATACAAAGTCCACTCAAATACTTTTTTGTTCTAAAGAACTTTCAAGGCCGGTATCAAAACCAGAAAAAAAAAACAAGGTCTTCTCCAAATTAATCCCTAAAAAGGCTTGAGTCGTTCGACAACAATTATTTATGTAACCAACCCTTCACTGGGCACGAAACCCTTCATTATTTTTCGGAACTTCCTGGAAAGTTATTTTTTTCTCTGATAATTGTTCTGACTTTGATAGCAGTTAGTAAGGTTGCTTTTTCTTTAACATTTACGGACTTAATTGTGACTGACTTTGAAATTACGGCAAAAAAATGTAACATCGACTTTTGATGTTTATATAACTTAGATAATCCTGTTTAGTCCAGTTAAAATCGACATCAAACATCGCAAACGCGCATGTATCTACGATGTTTTATGTTGTTAGGTTCCATATAATATAATATAATAATATAATATTCCACAACTATCACACAACGTTGCCTAGTCTCAAGCTAAGCAGAGCTTGTGTTATGAGTCCTAGATAACTGATAAACAGACTTATATATTTCTACATATTATAGATCACAGAACAAATAATCGTGCTCATCACACAAACATTTTGTCCTGGGTGGGAATCGAACCCACGACCTCCAGCATAGTAGTCAGGGCCACTAACCACTAGACCAACAGGCCAGTCAAATGAGTAGTCTACACCCGAGTTTGGAACTCTGAAAACCCTGTCTTACTCCCGTGGTGCTCAATTTTGTTGATGACTGGCCTAATATTATTATTGTATTAATGATAACCAAATAAAAAATTATATAATATAGTAGCTTAACCCGCGGCTTTACCCGCGTCCATAAAATATAGCCAATTTCACTCAGGAATAAGTAATATTTCAATTGTTTAGCTATTCTAAATTCAAACAAATTTGAAAATTGAGCAATTCTAAATTCAAAATTAGCGGGAAATATTTAAAGTACAGAACCAAAGCATGCCTAGTATCGTCAAAAAAAGTATTAGTAATAAATATCGATATTTTTAAACAATAGTATCGATATTTCATATATCGATATTTTATCAACAGCCTTAGCGCCCCGTCTCGTAGACAAAACAGTCATGTCGCAGACGTCGTAGATAAGTCTGAGACGTCTTAGACAAAACTGTTTTGTCTAAGATGTTTCAGACTAGTCTGTCTCAAGTGATCGCAGGCCATTACGTGATCTAGTAATGAAAAGCAGTTCATTGTTTGTACAAATAACAAAATACGCAGAAATATTAGGAAAATTATCGGGCGCTTTCTTTAGATTAGTTCCCCACCTAAAAAGAATACACTTCAGCGAATTTTTTAGCCAACTTCATTTAGCAGCACCATACACAAAAATGATGAAAATTTAAGCGCAATTCACAATAGACTGTGCCTCGCAAGATTAAAAAGGTGCGCCAAAAATGACCAAGCCAACTCTCCAGTGCTGTTACGAGTGTTCAACGGGCAGCCTTTGAAAAACTTTTTCTGAAAACCCTATCGAACAAAGACATGTTAGTGTGCATGGGCGCCTTTTTAAAGGAAAATAGCAGTGTTGCTACTTTTGAGCGAATTCGTTCCGAATTTAATTGCCCTGACTTTTTACTTCGTGATGCTTTTTCAATTTGTAGTGATGGTACTATAGTTAAGCTATTGCATAGCTTCTATCGCGGGCCTTGAGCGTGGAGACCGAATCCAGAAATTCCGTAACGAAAATAACCTAACACCCCCCACTCATTTGTTTTTTGAGCGTGGTGACCGATAAGAAAACAAATGAGTGAACAATCAATCAAAATTCAATTCAATGTGTGAAAGTGTAAGTTCAATTAATATCAAAGAAAAAATAACAAAGGAAAAAAAAATACTGCATAAATAAAATAAATAAATAATTATAATTGCATAAGTTGGTAAAATGCTATGCAATAGCTTTACCGCGGCAGTCCCCGAGTGCCACACGTCTTTTTTTAAATAAGTGGAGATTTTTTTGAAGTTCCTTACCGGAGTCTGTGTTTCCTGATAGCTACAACTTAGGGATACTTAAGTCAAGAATGAATAGGTTACTTCTAGGCAAGCGTGATCCATCATCGTCCACATCATCGCTTAACATCAGGTGAGAGAGAGTCATCCGCGAGCCTATACATATTAAAAAAATCTCCTCTCACGTAAACGATGCCACGGGCTGGAGCTAGTTTAACTGTTTACCATATTAATAAATGACTCACCAGTTTAAGTGGCGAAGTTCTCATAAGAAATATGTTACTAGTCATTTAAAACTGAACAGTTAAATCCCAGGACAAAACAAAACTTGGTCCTTATTTTAAACTAATAAAAAGCGAATTTACGCTTAAACGTATATCGTTTCTCTTTTCTGGTCTAGAAAATCGTGAAGTCAGAACTTGCAACCGTTATTTCCATTTCATACTGAAACCGTTTTTCTCGCTTTTTTCCGTTTTACCCGTTTTACCGATTCGGAATTGTTTCAGACGTGAACGTCGTCGGAACTCTTTAGTGGCGTATCTGATGTTTTTATTCTTTTTCAGCCTTAACGGGAAATTCGGTTTCAATTTCTTCCTTTTGGCCAGTGTTTTTTTTTCTCGCTTGTCTTTTGTTGAACTGTGTAATGTGTTTTGCCGTTTTCCGTTGTCTTGTCGTTCAATGAAATACTGTCAATGGTATTGTCAAATTGTTATTTATTGAAACGTTTCGTAGGTTAGTTACTTTTTTGTGCTTAAAATTACTTATTATTTAATAGTTGATTGTTGAATTTAGCAGTTTAGTGAAAAGTATGGTCCTTTGTTAGCATTTCAAATTTTCATTAGATCGTAGATACGACTGACATATTTTTTTGTTTAAATAGACTTACATGCTGCTTTCTGTCTACTGTGCTGATTGTCAATGGGGCCACTAGGTTCTGGAGTGGCGTCCTTTTACCAGAAGTCTCAGCTTTGGTAGACCGATGATCTGTTGAGGGTCGCGGGGATCCTATTGATGGAGAGTGGAGACGCACGCGACTAGTCATGACCAGTCAGTGTGGACTTTTTTGTGCTGAAAAAATGATGATGATTATGCATCATAAAATTGTCCTCTACTATATTAGAGTGAGAAAATCCTCATCGATGTCACTGCTCAGGGGCGATGACAAAGTCTATTAGACTCTGAATAGTTGTGGCGTCAATGTCGTGTGACGCTTATCAAAGTTTCGAAGAACAGGCTAAAAGGATAGTAAAAAATTGGAAGTCAGGTAGGTACTCACTGGATGCGGGGAGCCAGGATCATCTTGGACGCACTTTCAGACGATATTTCACGATATTTTCAGAGATTGTAGACCGCGCGCGTGAAATGAAGCTAGGCCGGCCGCCTCTTGGATTCAAATCGTAGCTTTTTCCCTTCCACCGTCAGACGGCGGTGCGATGCAAGGTTTTGGATATGAGGTTTTTGAGGATGTGTGGTTTTTAAGGAAGAAATGAAGAAATGGAATTAGGGAATTCATCCTAAAGCCTGTTCAGACTCTGATCGACTAAATCCACACGGTGTACTGCAACTTTTGGTGTGGTGTGCTAGAGTGCTTGCGCATTTCATTACGTTTCCCCGACCAGGTATTGGCCCGCATATTTGGTGTTGTGTTCGGTCCGGGTAAACTGCTCGATAGTCCATTTCGGTCTGTATGTATTTTAATCGCGCGGAGGTAGGTATCCTGCGATGTAGGCTTTCGAATTTTAGTTCCTACGAGGCGTTATAGATTTTGGTAGACAAACACAGTTGACAGTTTTACCTGAATTTGTCTCAATATATAATTTATTTAAATGCTATAATTGACTTTTATATTTAAATAAGATTTTATAATAGCATTATTTAATTTGTGTAATTGAATGGTGTTAAAGATGTTGAATTTTATAATAATGATCGATTGAAACAAAGATCAACAATGGTTGCTAATATATAAATTAACTGTTTAATATAACTAGAATAGAATATTAAAATAGAATAGAATATTAGAATTAGAATATTGATTTAACTTAGTATATTGATGAATTTTAGAATATTAATGTAACTTTGGTACTAATACATAGTTTTTCGTTGTTTGCAGGTAAACTACATAAAGACCCTTCGGCATACGCAGAAATTCAGAAAACAATCAGGTTTTGTGTACTTGTGGAACACAAACAAAAATAATAGTCTAGACCAGTAGCTTCCAAAGTTGGCTGGACCGCGGTTCACCTAACAAAAAGTACCAAATTCGGAACTCTTGGCTTTCATGAAGAAAAAAGGGAAAGCTATATGAATGAAGAACTGCTCTCAGAATCTTTGATTGGTTTGAATACAAAGATTGCAATAAGGCATCTGACAGCGTGAATTAAAAATTTACCAGCCAGGGACATTCTCATGGCCATGTATTCACCAAAAATAAACCAGCATATTTTTACAAAAGTCTAAACATAAATCTATTGAGGCCAATGACGATAAATTCTTCGCGAATCTTTAAGTACAAAGTCTTAAGTAAAATTAATGGCTTTCATAATTCTTTGCGCTAAAAACCCTATCATTTCTGAAGAAACATTTACCACGTTTAAGTCCAAAACTCTGGACTAAATTGATAGCTATATTTAGAATATGGAACATTTTTAGGGTTCCGTAATCTCGTCGACATAAACGGAATCTTAATAGAACTTTGTTGTCCGTCTATCCTTACTTCCTTACTAATATTATAAAAGCGAAAGTGAGTTTGTTTGTTTGTTACGTCTTCACGCCTAAATGGCAAAACCGATTTTGATGAATTTTAGTACCGAGGTAGTTGGGACCCTGGAGACGGACATAGGCTAATTTTTTTTTTAAAGTGAGAATAGAGGGAGAAAGAGGCGGGCGAAGCCGCGAGTAAAAGCTAGTAAACGATAAATGAATGATAAACGATATTTATTTTGCAAATAAGTTTTTAACACTTTAAACGTCAATTTAAACTATTTGAATCCGGTGTTTTGTAGCTGACTACCCTGAAACAAAGTCAGGGGACTCTGTCCGTTTGTTTATCTGTCAAGAACCTTTTTCTTAAGAACGTTTTAAGGTATCAAGCAGAAAGTATCAAATACTCACCTCTGTCACCCCTCAGATCTCTATCAAAGATAAGGTCGTATATGCTCCATGTAGGCGCGTTTTTTTACACTCACAAGGAAATGAGAGCAGTGTTGAGGAGCAGTGGTGGCCGATTGGTGACAGCCCCGACTTACGAGTTGTAGATTGTGGGTTCAAACCCAGTCAGGCGCATTACTTTGTGTAATTTATTTCATCACCACTGCTCTCAAAACGGTAAAGGAAAACATCGTGAGAATACCGGCACGTCCTAGAACCAAAAATTTAAAGACATGTGACACAACCCACCCGCACTGGGCCGCGTGTTGGATTATGGCCCATTCCTTCTCCTAAAGAGGAGGCCTGAGTTCCAGCAGTGGGAACCTTAAAATGCTGATTATAAGGAAATGAAAGCCAATAGTTGACTTACAATTCACAAGCTCAAGTTGAAAAGCAAAAGTTACATCACAAAATAATTACTTGTTTTGCAATTTGGGAAAGTCGACGAAAATCGATTCAGGAATCGAATGATTTACATAGAATATAAGTTTCTACGGAACCCTCGGTGTGCGAGTTCGACTCGTACTTGTCTGGTTTTTCTAGAGATTATATTTTCTGTATGTTTATGTAAATGCGTGTGTCTGTGTTATTATTTTCTCTTATTCTTCATTTGTTTTAGTAAAATATTTTGGGCTCATGTTTTATTTAGACAGAAATAGAATTTTACTTTTGTATATATATTTTTAATGGTAAATAAGTATGTCGTTATTTTGTTTTTTTTTTGCATATAGCGGAAATTCGTGGCTAACCAGAGAGATATCTTTTTTATCGATTTTGACTTATGATATAAGTGGTTTTATTTTATTTTTTTATTTTTTAACCGACTGCAAGAAGGGTTATTTATGTTTGATTTAGCTAATCTGTGGAAATTCTGATCAAAAATTCAAATTAAATAAATAAATTAATCAAATTGACTTTTGAAGATTATTTCAATGTGTCATGCTTTCGAAAAGTATTAAGCTTCGCTTACAATATTAAGCTTTAGGTGCAATACCGCAAGAACGCCCGGAGGACACGGTGGAGCACACAGTCGAGGTGTGCCCTGCTTGGGCGGAGCATCACCGTGCCCTCGTGGGGGCGATCGGCGGCGGAGACCTCTCGCGCCGGGCCTTGGTTGAGGCCATGGTCCGGAGCGAGGAGGAGTGGCAGGCGGACGCCGACTTCTGCGAAGCAGTAATGCTCGCAAAGGAGGAGTCCGAACGCATCAGGCAACGGCGTTATCGCCGCCGCCGCCGCCGCCGGGATTCTGATCCCGATTTCCGGCAACCGTAGGTGCGGGCTTGCGGACAGTGAGCAATGGGTAGCTCACTGTCACGACGCACCTGTTCCCGCGCGCCTCAAGGAGTTGTCAGCAACAGCAGGGACCCAGCCGTGTCAAAGTCTACTGGGGCTAGGGTTATCCGAAAGGGCGCTTGAGCCCCGGCTATAAGGAACGGGGTGGGTCTTTTAGTCAGTAAGAGTCTGACACTATCTCCCGCTCCGCCCAAGAGCGGGGATGTCAATGCATGATTTTTCCCACCATAAAAAAAAGGTGCAATACCGCAAGAAAATAGAAATATAATATTGTTACGTACGTGGGTAATCAAATGCCGATTTACTGACGAGAGAACTTTATTTACCACAAACAATAACAAATTAGTCCAGTCAACAATAATCCGAATCGCAATTAACACTAGAGTACCGTTACACTATCGCTTAGGTCGTTGAGTAAAATCACTTCGAGTACTAGGGTAGTTCGCTCTTGATCGCAGTCGAAATCACAACTGACTCGCTTCCGGCCGGGGGCTCGTATTTATATGCGGAGCCAAGAAAATTCTAGATACCGAATTCCCACGAACGATCCAGAATTCCAGAACAATTGAATCGCTTCTCGAAGTCATAAATCATTTTTATTACTCGTGGTAATAACAGTCACTTTCATGCGAATTTCGACTCTATTGTTAACGTCGGAGAGTACCATTTCCCATAAATACCTAACTACTACTTGTAAGTACTTTGTGGATGTTTCGAGATTTTTCTAACGCTGGCTACGTACAACCATTCTAGACCTTTCGAACAGCAATGCGTTTTAATTATTACGTGCTACTCTTTATTTTCTCGGAGATATGGCGGGTTCACGTTTAATGGCGTAACAGTGCCCCCCTCTTAGTCATGCTCGTCCCGAGCATTATTAGATCCGTGATACGGCGCCAATCTATCCACATGGACAACCTTGGGTTTCCCTCTTAGCCCTTTCTTGATGCGGTAGGTCACGTCATTAATCCTTTTTAACACGGTGTAAGGTCCCTCCCATCGAGCTTGGAGTTTCGGCGACTTCCCTTTCCGTCGAAGCGGGTTGTGGAGCCAGACCAGTGTACCTTCCTCAAATCCCTTGGCATTGGCATTACGGTCGTATCTAGTTTTCATTTTTACGCTGGTGTTCATGCTATTCTCACGAACTCGTTTATGCACTTCGTCCAATTGATCTTGAAGGTCACTTACGTAGTCCGTAACTGGCTTAGTCTTGTCAGGTGGCACGCCAGTTATGGCATCGACTGGAAGTCTCATCTCCCTGCCGAAATTCACTCTTGCTGGGGTATGTCCCGTGCTATCATGCACTGCCGATCGGTAAGACATCAGAAATAGTGGAATATACCGGTCCCAGTCCTTCTGATGGTCATCGACCACCTTAGCCAGGTGATTCTCCAGGGTTTGGTTTAACCTTTCCACCATTCCGTCCGACTGAGGGTGCGCAGGTGTTGTGCGTGTCTTATAAATTCCCAGAAGTGTACACATTTCCTGGAACAGCGCAGATTCGAAGTTACGGCCTTGATCGGAATGGATTTCCAAAGGTGCGCCATACCGACATACTACTTCTTCGACCACCTTCTTCGCCACTGTCGTCGCTTCCTGATTGGGTATGGCGAAGACTTCGGGCCACTTTGTGAAATAGTCCTGGATCACCACTATGTACTTGTTTCCGTCATTTGTAACTGGAAAAGGTCCAGCGACGTCGATAGCGATGCGTTCCCATGGGGCTCCCACATTGTACAGCTGAAGCCTGCCCCTGCTCCTAGTCTGTGGTCCTTTCACAGATGCGCACGCTGTACATTTCCGACACCATTGCTCTATGTCATCTCTACAATTGAGCCAGTAATACCGCTGTCTCACTTTCAGTAGAGTTTTCTTGATGCCCAGGTGTCCTCCAGAAGCACCATCGTGTATTTCCTGTAGCAGGGGGACTACTTCACATCGTGGTACTATCACTTGTGTGGTCACCTCCTTGCCATCGTTCGATTCCCATTTCCTACAAAGCACATCATTTTCTAGGACTAAACTGTCCCACTGTGCCCAGTAGCTCTTAGTTACGGGACTGTGTGACGATACTTCACTCCACTGGGGCCTAGTTCCGCTACGCTTCCAGTCCAGTATAGGTCGAATATCGTCATCTTCTTCCTGGGACTTCTTGAAGTCGCCTTCAGCCCTAATTAAATTAACGTGTTCTCGGGCTTCATACTGCTGGCGGTGTCTGCAGTCCTCATTACATGGACGTCTTGACAGGGCGTCAGCATTGTTATGCCCTTTTCCATTGTGTACTTGATTGATGGTGATGGTTGGGGCCTTCAGTTGACCAGCCAGCACCCGCCCCGCGGCCCTGGCAACATGTAGTTTAACGACTCCTCGTTGACTTGAGTTCCGGAGTCCACACTTTCCCTCTTTTTCTTAGGACAATCGGTACGAATGTGTCCTTTTTCTCTGCACCCGTAACACGTTGGAATATAGCGGGACTGTGCTGGAGAAAAAGCCACTACTTCTCGGTGACGTGGTTGCACTGAAGGCGAGACCACTACTTCCCGTACTCTGTGCGTACGAGAATCTTTTCGTACCGCTTCCACTTCCAAAGCGTGTGCCATCGCACTTTTCAGAGTTTGGTGGTGTCCGAGTCGCACCGTAGCCCTTATTTCTGTATCCCGTAGACCGTCGATGAATGCTTGCACCAAATTTACTTCCACCGTCTCTGGTGTCATTGACCTGTATGCACGCCGGACCAGCCGTTCAACCTCGACTCCCCACTGCTGGAGGCTCTCGTTCGACCTCTGCGTTCTGTCGCGTAACTGCGCGCGGAAAACGTGCTCGAGGTGCTTGTCTCCGTAACGAGTGTCCAGTCCCTCCATAAGACGCTCCAATGTCCTGCCGTCCGCAGGGAGGTTCTCTAGGACCAGCAGGGCGTCCCCTCGTAGAGCCAAAGTTAATGCAGCGAAAGACTGCTCATCATCCCAGCGGTTTATCTTAACCAATGTTTCGAATTGGTATTTGAATGCCGTCCAGGAAGACGTGCCATCAAAATGCGGCACATCAAATTTTGCGGCGCATGTACAGGGAGTGTGCGATGGTGAGCCAACAGCAACGGGTTCGCGTGCTTCGAGCTTGACGATTTTTTTGTTGATGTCCAGCAGGCGATCTTCGTAGCCATTAATTCTTGTTTCGAGGCTATCAGCTCGGGCGGAAACCTCCTTGACCTCTAAGGTGAGATTCTTTACTTTCTCACCCAACGTGACGAGGCCGTGGTCGATTTTATCGAGGATCAGGTTCTGCTTAGCCTCCTGATCGCGGCGAGCGGCTTCCTGTTCGCGGCGAGCGGCTTCCTGTTCGCGGCGAGCTTCTTCCTGGTTCGCTGCGATTAGGTCCTGGAGCTTGCGCTGGTTGGCCTCCATACTAGCTTGCATGGCGGCCAAAACCGTAGCGAGGCTCATTTCCGAGGATGATTCCGTTGGCGCCTCAGTAGCTGCTGTTACTCCTATACCAGCCTGATCTTCCTCCTCCATACGATGACGCGCAGCATCCATCTCCATTTGCCTCCTTGTTCGTGGTCGCTGTTCGTCGTCCCTCTGTAGTAATGGCATCCCACTTCTGACACCAGTTGTTACGTACGTGGGTAATCAAATGCCGATTTACTGACGAGAGAACTTTATTTACCACAAACAATAACAAATTAGTCCAGTCAACAATAATCCGAATCGCAATTAACACTAGAGTACCGTTACACTATCGCTTAGGTCGTTGAGTAAAATCACTTCGAGTACTAGGGTAGTTCGCTCTTGATCGCAGTCGAAATCACAACTGACTCGCTTCCGGCCGGGGGCTCGTATTTATATGCGGAGCCAAGAAAATTCTAGATACCGACTTCCCACGAACGATCCAGAATTCCAGAACAATTGAATCGCTTCTCGAAGTCATAAATCATTTTTATTACTCGTGGTAATAACAGTCACTTTCATGCGAATTTCGACTCTATTGTTAACGTCGGAGAGTACCATTTCCCATAAATACCTAACTACTACTTGTAAGTACTTTGTGGATGTTTCGAGATTTTTCTAACGCTGGCTACGTACAACCATTCTAGACCTTTCGAACAGCAATGCGTTTTAATTATTACGTGCTACTCTTTATTTTCTCGGAGATATGGCGGGTTCACGTTTAATGGCGTAACAATATGTTTTTGGTACTTAGATAATTATTTTTCGATCTCTTAACTTTCCTAGACTTCGTAATACTCATGCTACACCCAGGATACCCTTTTTTTTGTAATAGGAATTATACTCCTCCCGTTCTTGGTGGAGACGCCCTCTGCGTGTCAGACTTTTGCTGAATTGCATCATTTGCCTTTTGAGTTCTAGGGCCTTTCAAATATTTCCAATGTAGAGCTTATTTTCCGATTCCTAAACTTTCATCGACTTCCCAATGCCCAATGGGATACGCATCGAAACGAAAAGTCGATACGTCGAGTAATTCTCAGAATCGATAGTGGAAAGCCCAAAAACCAATCAATGTCAGTGTGAATGCGTCCTGCAATATTTCGCCCTGTCAGCGCAGGGTTGCCAATTCGCACATTTTCGTAGTTTTTTTTTTTATCTGATATTAACTAGTACTTGACTGCGATCCCACCTGATGGTAAGCAGTGATACAATCGTTGATGGTGAGGCGCACTAGTTTATTAAGAGCCTATTCACTCTAGCCTTGAATACACCTAAATTATAATCGGACGGGAAGACCGCAGCAGGCAAACTGTTCCAGTCCTTCGATGTACGCGGTATAAATGACGAGGCGAAACGCTTAGTCCGGACCGTAGAGGTTTCAACAACGTCAGGGTGGATACTCGCCAAACGTAGGCAGTTTTTCTTAAGGGAGCGTTCTAGTATTAATGTAACGCAATTTTTGAAGATTTTAGACCCTCCCTCCCTCCATGTAAAGCACTGTAACGTTTTTCTGTACACCTACCTCCCCCTCTCCAAACGTTACGTAACATTTAAGTGACCATTAAAGTCACAATTATGTTAACGAAAGGTTTGCCAACTTAGGAAACAAAAATAAAACTAACGTACAATACTATTGAGGGTTTCCCCGTAAACGAAAAGGGTTGCTGATTTGGAAGATACTAATTCCCTAGCTTTTTTAATGAAAAAAAAAAAGGTTACGTAACGCGTTGTTTAAATACTCCCCCTCCCACCCTTGTAACGCACCGTAACGTTTTATAAGACCCCCAAATTGCGTTACGTAATACTTGAATGCTCCCTAATAGATTTTTTTCAGGTTGGAAATCGTCCACTAACACCTCCTGCCCTTGGCCTGAGTAGGAGAACGTGTCAGACTTTTACTGACTAAAACTCAGTCCAAGGTTCCTTCGTTGCCTTGCATTCCAGGACCGGGTTTTCTTTTCAGAGGCGAACCCATGGCCCCAGTAGGCTTCCGCCCTGCTGCACCCTTTTTTTGTAGCTTTGAAAATCATCCAATGACTTCTTCCGCTCTTGGGCGAAGCTCGAGATAGTATCAGACTTTTTCTGACTTAAAATCTACTCCTGTTCCTTCGTCGCCTTTCGTACCGGTGCCAAATCTTTCTTTCAGAAGCAGATCCTTGACCCCAGTAGGCTTCGACCCTGCTGGGCCCCTACGGTTTTGCTGACATGTTCTTGAGGCGCGCGTAGAACACTATGCGCCGTCGACTTGGGCTCGGTCCGTACGGCTACTGGACGGTCGGATGGCGAGCTACCTACTGCTCACTGCCCGCAAACCCGTGCCTACGGTGACTGGAAATCGCGATCGGTAACCAGGCGGCTGGGGCAGGCCATTATCTCGCGCGTGCGGCCGCCGCCTTTGAGCATTACTGCTTCGCAGAAGGAGGCGACCACTTCTCCTTTCTTAATAGAATTTTGATATAAGGCAACATTTTTGATGATTAAGCATGCACAGATCTGTTGGTATGTAAATAGGTGATGTTTTAAAATTTTAATATAACTCCGAATACTTATGAGTATTGTGATTAAGCAAGACTTTAGCTGTGCATAAATAATGCTTCAACTGTTGACTGGCCTGTTAGTCTAGTGGTTAGAGGTCGTGAGTACGATTCCCACCCAGGAGAAAAGTTAGCGTGATGAGCACGATCATCTGTTCTGTGTCTGTGTCGGTGTATTTTATCTATAATATGTATGTATATAAAAATATATGTTTGGTTGAGGCCTATGTCCAATAATGGACGTATATAGGCTGAAATGATAATGATGATATAGAAATATAAAAGTATGTTTATCAGTTGTCTAGTACTCATAACACAAGCTCTGCTTAGCTTGGGGCTAGACGGCGTTGTGTGATAGTTGTGGAAATTATTATTAAATATCCAAAAATGTTATAAAATGGACTGTATTATAGTTTTTTGTTGCGTTACCTAATCGAATCAGCAAAAAAATACAAAAAAGTCGGTTAATAACTTTAATTTCGGAAGTCAGTGACTTTTTTATAATTTTTTTGGCGCCGACTTCCGAAATTAAAGTCGTATTTTTAGTTTATTTCTGAAGTCGGTTAGTATAGTACTTTTTTTAAAAAAAAACGTTATTTTCATCGTCAAAATTGGTTTACTTTTACTTTTTCAGCGATTTAATATCGCTGAAAAAGAATCTTTGAGAATGTTCTCTTTATTTGAAGTCTGTAAAAATGTTCCTTTTCATTAAATTAGACTATAATTAAGTATTTAAGTTTTTTTTTTGTATCACACAACGCCATCTAGTCTTAAACTAAGCAGAGCTTGTGCTATAATAATAATAATAAACTTTATTTCGGATATAAAAAATCCATAATGTGTTAGTAACAGAAATACTTATACAACTATGTTAGTAACCAAATAAATAAAACAAAATAAATCAAAATATCGTTCCCACACTTTCCCTCAGTACCAGGCCCACAGGCATGCCTGCGGGACCAGTGCATCGGGAATGGACAGTCTGGTTTCTCAGTAATTACCTTCAGGATGCTATTGGAGCCTCCACGCATCCTATGCAACAAGGATGCCGTTCTCTTGCGCATGATAGCCTCAAAACTATCCGTGCCTGCCTCAGCAAACATGCCTGACGCGCTACAGAAACGCGGAAGCCACAACAACACCTGGAAAGCATTATTGTATTGAACTCGAAGTGCTAAGAGTACTAGACAACTAATACATATACTTATATATTTCTAAATATATATATATTATAGATAAATTACACACAGAACAAATGATCGTGCTTAATACATAAACATTTGTCTTGGGTGGGAATCGAACCCACGACCTCCGGCATAGCAGTCAGGCCCACTCACCACTTCACCAACACACCAACAAGCCGGTCGAATTGAAATGAATGGCTTTGATCTATTACGACATTATGTTTGTTTTTTTGTGAGTTTTTTATGTCCCACTCCTGGGCAAGGGCCTCACTCCACTCCTTCCATCTTTCGCCCGGGCTTCTTGCCAGTTCTGGTGGAATCTGTGTCTAGTTCGTCGCGCTATCTTCTTCGCGGTCTACCGCGTCCCCTTCGCACTGTTTCAGGGCACCAACTTTATGCTACTTTGGCCCACAGTTTGTCGGGTATGCGGCAGACGTGGCCGGCCCAGTCCCATTTCAGTTTGGCAGCCTTTTGAGCCACATCAACTATTTGTTACTTTTAACATCTACACTAATATAATATAGAGGTAAAGTTTGTTTTTTGTTTGTAGGAGGTAATCTCTGAAAGTACCTACATGTCCGATTGCTAAAATTTTTTCACCGATGGAAAGCTGCTTTATTCTTGAGTGACATAGACTATATTTTATGTACCTACGTGGGCGAAGCCGCTGGCAAAAGCTAGTACAAAAATTCACCTTTAAAAGGATCTAACAAGGGACTCTTTATAACACAGTCACCAGCCCTACACTCCCTCCAGTCCATCGCTCTCCAGGTTTTCTTTTTGCACTTTCACAGCGTCCGCTCATTTCCCGGTCGCAATTGTCTACTTTCAATTGCCGTTTTCATAGGCACAGCATTCATGATTGCTATGTTTTTGTTTAACTACTGAAAAAGTTGAAAATGGTCTTGGAAAATTGTTAGTTTTTAACTGATAGCAACTGTGTTGTATATTTTGCTAGAGTCTGTCTAAAAGTCATTAAGGTAAAATTAAATCTGACGTAGTCAACACTGGTTTAATAATTAATGTTGATTGACTTGGGATTTTTGTATAATATTAAACTATTTAAAAAATACTTATATTCGATACTTTTTATAAGGTTCTTCAATTAGTAAACAATGATCAAGATCTGAGATCTTGATCAACATGTATATTATATACTAGCTTTTGCCCACGGCGTCGCCCGCGTACGTAAAATATGTTACTCAGGAATAAAACAGCTTTCCATCGGTGAATTTTACCGATCGGACCAGTACTTCCAGAGATTACTTTCTACAAACAAAAAAACAAACTTTACCTCTTTATAATATTAGTACCACAGAAATCTAAATAATAAGGCAATAGAAGTCGCATAGACGCGTGACCTTGTCGCCGCGCTTATGTGTTGGAGTACACAAGTGCACGCGGAGCGTTTGTTGCGGTTTCTTGTGTTATTTGAGACGCGGAGAGGTAAACATGGTGTTTTGCAGCATATCCAACTGCGGAAACTCGTCCAAAACTTGTAACTCAACAAATAAAGGAATAACATTTCATATGTAAGTACTTAATTTTTGAAATATTGTCGTTTTTTAGCAAATATAGACAAATCAAATATTTTCACTATCTCTACTACGATTTATCACAAAAAACGATTTTTTTGTCAAATCAATAACCATTAACGCTTAAGCTTATTCATGTCTACTATTACTACTGCTAAAAGCAGCAATGAAATTATAGTCATACGCAATAAACAAAAATCGCCGTTTGCGTAAATTCTAGGTACAAGCCGCATGAGTTGGCCGCAATTTAGTGACGTGCTACTACTATTCTGTATCGATAATTATTTACGTTCAGCTTAATACTTCGTTTTACCAAATTGGAATGTATCATGTTTTCCCATGAAATTCAACCTTATTTTTTGTTAATGCGAAACTTGTTACATTTGTCTAGTATTTTCATGTAAAGAATCTATTTATGAAATTTCATAACTGTGTCATGATAAATCAGAAAGTTATAAACTGTTTAAGTCAGCAAAATTCAATTTCACCGGGCTATCCAGGCGAATGAGGGGTTGTTTTGCACTTGTACCCAGTTGTTTGCTGTCGCCTTATATCCGTTATGACCTGCCGTGATCTGTATTGTACTTAATGTCGGCGGTATCCAACTTTGAACTTTAAAAAAAATTTTTGGAAAAATATAACACTATTGGAAAACTAGCACTAGCGTAAAACTATTGGAATCGATTCAGTTACTGATTCTGAACAAACTATATTCAGTAAGTTATATAATATATAAAAAAAAAACTTTGTAAGTATAATTATTTATTTATAGTATATAAATAATTATTATACTTCTATCTAAATAGGTATTTATGTATTGTTATTTATATGAAACCTAAACAATTTAAATTGTGTTATTTTAAAATTAGTTTAGTTTATTAAGTATTTATAGTCCACCACTACACTAACTACCTCCCCCTTATATTCTAAGTTCATACACAATCCATCCTATTTGATTTGGTCATTGTTTTTACACGACTGTTTTTTACTGTAAGGTGAAGTATTGGAGAGCTTTTAAGATTTGTATAATTATATAATAAACTAAATGTACGTACACTTATTGATTTATTGTATTCCATTTCCTCATAAATAAATCGTCTAAAAGGGCGTTGACGAAAGAAATACTTTCAATAAAATTAATTATGTATTGTTGCTGGACTCCTTGGAGATTATTAACACTCAACGGAAAAATATAATTTTCGATATGAGCTCGTAATAGTTTGCACTGCACTATTCTTAAGTGAGAGTGAGCACGCAATATCATTTTTTGCTTTTCGCACACGTTTCTTATTGGCTGCAGGAGTCGCGCCCCCTGACATTATGCGTTTATAAAAAATATTGCGTAATGTCATCGCATAAAGTTTAATTTTGTAGCAGTAATGCAAAGTGCATTTGTAGGTGTAATTGTATATCTATTTTTTGTTTATGTAGTAGTAGCTGTGACCCGGCGACACTCGTCCCGATATAAAATTTAGTACTATAGCATTTCTATTGCCTTATTATTAAGATTTCTGTGATTAGTACCTATAGATAGTATATTACACCCTAGATTGTAAGGTACTTAGAAGTGGTGGCAACCTAGTGGTAATGGCTCCGACTTACGAGTTCGTAAATCGCGTGTACAAAGTTACAAACCAATTCAGGCGCTTTACTTTGGTATAATTTATTTCATCGCCACTGCTCTCAAAACGGTGAAGGAAAACATCGTGAGGAAACTGGCATGTGTTGAAGCCTCGCATTCGAAGACATGTGACATCTACCAACTTCTCCCGCTCTGGGTAGAGTGAGAATTGTGAACTTATCTTTTGCCTTCCAGGGCAATCCTTTCAACTTCTAGCCTGTCTGTTTTGTCATCGGGCCACCAGACGTACAGCGTTTCGCCATTGGTACATAGTGGACATCCCACCCATACATACAAAGCGTTTTGGGAACATATTCATTATGCGTACAGCTAAGGAGTGGAATACCCAGTCGGAGTATGTGTTTCCTGATAGCTACAACTAGGGGTCTTTAAGTCAAGAGTGAATAGGTTACTTCTAGGCAAACGTGCTCCATCGTCGGCCACATCATCGCTTACCATCAGGTAAGATGGTGGTCAAATGCGAGCCTATCTACACTAATAGTATAAAGATGTAAGGTTGGTTTTTGTTTGTTGGAGGTAATCTCTGAAAGTAGCCCGAGTTAGCCCGATTCACTTAATGAAAACCGTAACGATATCGTAGCGATTTAGTCTTTTAGACCATTTTCGTATTCACATCCATCAATCGAGTTTGAACGACACCGATTTTAAAATCGTTTGAAATTCGTCGATTTAAAAAAAAAACTATTACATTATCCTGGTGGAATACTTATTAATGCTACTGGAAATAAGTCGATAGATCGTGAATACCGCTTTTGGATAGAACTTCGATCGAACGACTATAAAACTTCAACGATATTTGGCTTGTTTGATTTTACGCTTTGATTATATACTTGTCATTTTACGTGAATCAGGCTACTGGTCCGATTGCAAAATTTTTTTCACCGAAGAAAGCTGCTTTATTTCTGAGTGACATAGGTTATAATTTATGCACTAGGGCGAAACTGCCAACAAAAGCTAGTCAATAATAAAAAACCTTACTCTCAAAAAATCCTGAAGAAAATATCAACCATAAAATATGATCACAACAATCTCCAGATACAGCTAAAAGCCCACGACAAATGTCAAAATAATTACGCAAAACGACTCATGTATTTTGAACCTCAAGACCGTGTAAGTAAGTGTCTATTTTTTTGGGAGAAAGGTCGGATCGAAGCATTTGCTAAGTGTACTATAACCGTAAGTCTGCCTTTAAGTGCCGGTCAGGGGGTTGCTGCACTAATTTATTAGAATTGAGACGGTCTAAGGCGTAAGAGAAAGCGTGAAACTTGCCAAATGGTAGAGTTACCGAATCTACCGAATCTGAAATTGTATTACATTCAGACAACGTTATCTCTTAAGCAGTTCGCTATTCAATTTAATCTGTTAATACTTTTTATTAAGAGTAATATGTGAAATTGAAAATGTTGAATAAATAAATAATATTATTAAAAAAAAAAACGCTCATGACTAGACGTCAGCAAACCGTAGGGGCCCAGCAGGGTCGAAGCCTACTGGGCCAAGAGTTAGTTTCTGAAAGGAAAACTCAGCCCTAGTATGAAAGGCAACGAAAGAACAGCCCCCTAGCCAAGTTACAACCGTTTCGTTAGCATTGAACGCTTCGCCCCGAATTCTTTTGTTTTGACCACATGACCACAAAATAGATAGGTACAGAAGACAATCTCATGTATGTACTTCACTTTTTATACCTACGCTCAAGATATAATTCACTGCTCGATAAATGGCTAGACAAAATTTAAATAAGGTAGTAATCTTTTCGGATAGTAGGAGTGCACTCCAACATATCGCTCGGTGCGCCTCTGGTTACAGCAGAGGTGCAGCGATAGCGTATGGTATTTTAAAATGTTTAATTTCTTTTAACAAAAATAATACTGATATTCGATTGCAATGGGTTCCAGCGCATATTGGATTAAGAGGTAACGAGAAAGCTGATCAGATATCAAAATCAGCAGTGGTGGATGATACTCCTATTATTTACGTACCTGATTATTGGGAATATATATCGAAATTTAAATTAGCAAGCCTTAATTCTTGGAAACAACGTTTTTTCAAAATTTCTCATGATAAAGGTATTTGGTATAAAAGTGTTCAAGGACAGCCTTCTCGTGTACCTTGGTTCACGTTAAATTAATTTTAAGACTCCGTTCGGGACACTATCCTTCAGCAAAATTTGCATTCCTGAAAAAGGCTGATTCTCCTAACTGCACAGTTTGCAACCAAATTGAGGATGTGCAACATTTGCTGATGGAATGTGCCCGGAACAGAAATGAACGAGAGCTATTTATAAACGAATTTAAATTAAATCGACTAGATATAGGCATAATACAATCCATTTTATGCGTACCATCGTCGGAGGCGACTAAAAAGTTATGCCACTTAATCACCGTTCTTTATGAATAGCTCTAGTATGCTTATTTTTCAATTTTAAAAATAATAGTTCCAAATTTGCATCTACTAATTTTGTAAACACTACAACTAGGTAGTTAATAGCAGAACCAATGTAAAAGGGTACGATGGGGCTGACATACCCTGATAAAAGCCCCTAAATAAAAACAGATTAAAAAAAAAAAGAAACCTACGCTCGGTGGACGCACACTAATTGGCGTTTGAGCGGAACTGTTCGACGAGTAATCCGAGACGCGAACGAGACATCGTGTCGTGAGCGGTGTCTATGTGTGCGTTGCTCGACCGCGCTTTGTATGAAGATTAACTTCTGTACCTATCTATTTTGTGACATGACTGAGCGTTAAAAGATGATGTCATTCCCGTACATTTGAAGCTAGCGTTAAGTATTGCAGATTAGCAACTTGGCTAGGAGAACAAAAGTATGCTTTTAGTTAGTATAAATCTGGCAGACCCTCTTGCTCCACCCAAGAGCAAGAGATGTCATTGGATGATTTTCCTATCTAAAAAAAATCTTTCATGACTTGTACCACACCCTATTCCCTGTTCTGACCTGTTCCTTAAGTGGGCTTGTGCATTTATTGCCAATAAACTGGTCCCACTAAAGACGAGCTATATGTACGGATTGGGCAGTTTTTCTGGCCCGTCGGAAAGGTTCAGTATAAATATATAAGTAGATACAAGGTTATGGCTTTTTTGGTTTTGATGTGGGAATTGATCATAGTATAGGATAATAAAATAAATAAAAAATATTAGTAAAATATTATTCATATCTTTATATTACAGCCTATTGTAAAAATTTTGGTTTGATACACATAATAGAATAAGATGTAGATTAAATGTACCTACAAATATTACCAATGAAAACGTACCAATAACTAATTATCATCATAAATCCAGCCGAAAGACGTCCACTGTTGGACACAGGCCTCCCCCAAGTGTCGCCATAACGACTGGTCCTGTGGGTCTCGCCTCCATCGGATTCCCGCGACCCTCACCAAGTCATCGTTCCATCTTGTGGGAGACCTTGCAACACTGCGTCTTCCTGTTCGTGGTTGCCACTCCAGAACCTTTCGTCGCCGCTTAAAAAAGTACTAATTCAACAAATCTCCGGCTTTAGGCAGAGCGAGTGAGAGTGTCAGTTTTTTTACTGATAAACATCCACCTATGTTCCTTCACCTGCCCTTTGTGCTCCAAGGTCACGGAAACTCCTTGGAACAATTCCAAAACTCAATGTTTATGTCTTGTTGAGGCGTTATTGAAGTTCTGTGCTCAAGGTCCGTAATTTCGATTCAGTTTGAAGGATCACCACTAAAGTCAGTCACAAAAGACAATGGGAAAACCCTTGATTAATTTCAACATCTGTCAAATTACTGATTTATGATGGAGGCGAGTTGAAGGACATAAATTGGGATAGGGCTCAAAATAAAGAGTAGCTGATGATTCGGACACAGTGTCCGAATTGGCACATTTAATTTCAATGTTATATTCACTGACCGAGAGCAGTGGTGGCCGAGTGGTAATGGCTCCGACTTACGAGTTGTAGGTCACGGGTTCAAACCCTGCCAGGCGCATTACTTTGTGTAATTTATTTCATTACCACTGCTCTCAAAACGGTGAAAGAAAACATCGTGAGGAAACCGGCATATCCTAGAACCAAAAATCCGAAGAAATGTGACATTTAGCAACCCGCACTGGGCCCACGTGGTGGATTACGGCCCATTCCCTCTCCTAGAGAGGAGGCCTTAGTCCCAGTAGTGGGAACATTAAAAAAAAGGCTGATGATGATGATGATGATGATTCACTGACAATCCGGATACACACTGTTTAGTACAGTTACATAGAAAGTATTAAAACATGGGGAAAAAAGCGTTACCAAACCATTTTAGAATGGATTTAAGGCGGCAAGTTCGGGTAATAAATTTATTTATATTATACATAGTTTTGCCTATGTCCAACAGTGGACGTGTATCGGCTGTAATGATGATGATGATGATACATAGTTTTAAACTTTTTTGACTGAACTAAGCTTTAAAAAATTAGTGGTGTCCCAATCGTCAGTAAAAAATATTGAAATAAAAAAATGTAATTATTTGGACACTGTGTCCAAATCGTCACTAACTCAAAACAAAATTCACGAGTAACTTGACAATGACATTTTTTAGTTTGGAAAATCATCAAATCACATTTCTTTTTTCGCGTGGGTTAAATATGTTTAAATTATCCCAAGGAAATATTCCCTTGGGATAATTTTCCATTCACGCGGCAGTAGCCGATGTCAGAAGTCACACTAATATTATAGAGGCGAAAGTTTGTATGTGTGTGATTCCTTTACGCTCAAACGGCTGCACGGATTCGAATGAAATTTGACAAACGGATATATCTGTCTCTATCTATCTGTTTGTCAAATTTCATTGTGCTGATAATTCCAGGGAAATGGAGTGATCAGCGCAATGACTATAACATTCTCCCAAGAAAAATTCACAAGAACATGTTCCTTTAGAATAATTTTCTAAATTTATTCGGAAAAAATCGTTGGCAAAAACTAAATATTTAACAAATGTAATATTTAACCAAAACAATATTTTCTAGCTCTGTAATCACAAATAACAAAAAAAAACATTTTTCGATAGGCTTGCCCTTTAACAAAACAATTTCAGAGAATTCTCGATTTATTAATATTTCAAACATATTTTTCATTCGAAAACATAATAAAACAGGAAAATAACACAATTTATTACAATACAATCAACAATTGCTTTCAAAAAGTAATAATAATGTCTTTGTGGCTTTTATTATTCAGAAAATAAGAACTAAAATAGATTTCGTTACGTAAAACCGATGGTAAATAAAAGTGTTGATACGTAAAATCGATAAGGTAATAAGTCAACAAAATATAATTTACTGACCTGTTGGTCTAGTGGTCAGTGGCTCTGACTGCTATGCCGGAGGTCGTGGGTTCGATTCCCACCCAGGACAAATGTTAGTGTAATGAGCTTTTTATTTTTTTTTATGTAGCATAAAAAACACATAGATGCGTGACGCACAAGATCGTTCATTGTGGCGACGCTTGGTGGAGGCCTATGTCCAACAGTTGACGTATAGGTATTGGCTGAAATGATGATGATAATATAGTAAAAAACATGTAAGTATTAAAATGCCTATTTTGCTTATATTAAACAAAACGTGAACAAGATATCCACTTTCACATAGATGTTAAGATAAAAGTGAAACCATAAAGATAACAATAATGTAGACTAATTAATTACAGAGATAATTAAAAAAATAAAAAGTGTTAGTTATGTTAGCGCCAGAAATGAGTGAGAGAAAGACCGGTTATTTGATACTCTTCATCTGTTTGAGTTAAGGAGGAGGCCGACCGTATCAGGCAACGGCGCTCTCGCCGCCGCCGGGATTCCGATCCCGATTTCCAGCCACCGTAGGCGCGGGCTTGCGGACAGGGAGCAATGGGTAGCTCGCTGTCCGGCCGTCCGGTAACTGTCCGGACCAAGCCCAAGTCGTCGACGGCGCACGCTGTTCCCGCGCGCCTCAAGGAGTTGTCAGCAACAGCAGGGGCCCAGCCGGGTCGAAGCCTACTGGGGCCAGGGTTATCCGAAAGGGCGCTCGAGCCCCGGTATGAAGGCTTGAAGGAACGGGATGGGTTTTTTAGTCAGTAAGAGTCTGACACTATCTCCCGCTCCGCCCAAGAGCGGGGGTTGTCATAAGATGATTTTTACCATCGAAAAAAAAAAAAAAAAATCTGTTTGAGTTAGTTTAGCATAGTCGGCCTTATTATGTTTCCACTTTGGGACGCAAGCCTCCTCTCTAGGAGAGGGAATGGGCGTGCGTGTTGGTGGATATCACATGTCTTCGAATTTTTGGTTCTACGACATGCCGGTTTCCTCACGATGTTTTCCTTCACCATTTTGAGAGCAGTGGTGATGAAATAAATTACAAAAAAAAATATCCTGGCTGAGTTTGGACCCGCGACCTACAACTCGTAGGTCCGGACTCGGTCTGGACACTTACCGGACGGCCGGACGGCGAGATGGGTAGACCATGTCCTGAAATTTCGAAGTTACTTACCATTGTCCAAAGTTCGACAAGTTTTATATGCTAAATTAGAGATTGACAAGAATATCGTTGTTCGGGAAGTGATAACGGGTGTAAGGTTCAAACCCCGCAAATGACATTTCTTTTTGTGTGTACTTTACGGTACGGTACGTAAAGTATTTATACTAAACTAAATATTTAACTACTAAAATAACTTTTTTCATTCACAACATGAGACCACAACTTGTAGCTTGTTATGAAATGACAAGTTATGAAATAAATTGAAATTTGCATTCTTTTTTTTTCATAACAAAAAAATAGCTGTGTATCTTATTTGGATTATTTATATAAATCCGGTACTACTATCTGTAGGCCATACTAATATAAATTGCGGGAATCGAACCACAACACAGCGCTGCAGACAATCACTCAGTCACGGGGCAGTCCGTCAAAAAAAAAATGGCTACTACCTGATTGTTTTTTTCTTGTAAACTATATAACAAAAACGGCACGCCTTACTGGTCAAGTCCTTTCAAAACTGCAACAAACACACAAAAAAAAATTGATCCCAAAAAAAAACCGACCCTTGCCAACACGAGAACAATAGTGGTCTAAATCGCGCAAGCAAAGTTTTCTTGTCACGAAACACCACTACGATATTTCGCTTGCTTCATACGGGAGTCCGTGTCTACTCAGTAAGACAGTGGTCGAGGGTGGGACTGTTCCATACCCACCCCCAACTGTGAACAATACGCTATATGAACGCTATTGTGACAAGTATGCAGCTGGTTCTGCAACGCAAGACGAGTTCCCTTAAACGGGCAATGTGAAGCCTCAATGGGCAATGTGAAGCCTCAAAGAGCAATGTGAAGCCTCAAAGGCCAATAAGACGACCCCGTGACAAGTCGGTATGTGTAAAAGTCCTCAATAAGTCGGGGCATGTACAGGAGGCAAAAGGTCCTCCACCCCACTGCAGTAGACAACTTGACTCCCCTTTTTAAAAATATTTTTGCTTTTATTTATGTATTTCCAGACAACTTGACGCCCAATTTAAAAAATATTTTTGCTTTTATTTATGTTTTTATTAGCTGATGTGACGAACTTTGTACCACCTAACTGTTAATGAATGTAGTGATTAACTTTTAGCTAAACGTAATTACCGAATAATTGAGACCAATGTATTTTTCAGTTGCTGTCATTATTTGATAAATTAAGGGTTTATTGTTACCAAAGATAATGAATCATTCACGATATTATAAGTCTATGAAAGAGTATGCAATTGCACAGTAAGCCTACAAGTTGCAGATACCGGTTCCCAAACTAAGCTACCGCTTATATTGTAATTTGGTTTCTGTAAGGTATATTTGATAATGTATAAACACATTTTTGTATGTGAATTTCTTCTAATACTTATTCTGATATTCGCGGCGGAGACAAATCGAATAACGCAAAGATCATTAAAATATGTCTAGCCGTTCTTAACTTATAATAGTGTAACTAATGCGACTTTGTATTATATAGATTGTACGAACAGTGCTATGCAAGAAAAGACAGTTAGTGATAGCGTGACGGGTGACGACAGAATAGAAAAAAAAAAGTGTTGCGCCGACCCCAAGTAATATAGGACGCAGGTAATAGTCTTAGCCAATAGTCTTAGAAAGCAAAGGGCAACTGAAGGACACAGGTGTGATTTTAGTCAGTAAAAGTCTGACACGAAGGGCGAAAGGTGTCATTGGATGATTTCCTCACGTAAAGATAAAAGTAATATTGGACAAGAGCAGGAAGATGGTGATAGGCCTACATAGACACATAAAAAGTCAGTGCACTTATAAAGTTAGAACTACATAATATATTAGGCACACATGAGCCACGTAAGCCGATCTGGGCGCGTCGGTTTCCATCGATACATTTAATATGGCAACTAGACTTGTAGAGCTACATTAGATCCACGCCACGCGACGTCGTTTTACGTACAAATCAGGCGTGGCACACGTGTCTGTCGGTCTAATGTAGCTCCCGATTAATAGTACGGTGAGGGTACAATATTTCTACTATAAACAATATTTCACTGGAACAGTGCACATCCTTACACACCCCAATTACAAAATTAAGTTACAATCGTAATTTATTCAAGCAATGAAATTTCACTTCAATGCAAAGTAGTGTTTGTTAATTTATTTATTACTAGCCTTGCCCGTGGCTTCGCTCGCATACATAAAATATAGCCCATGTCAATCAGGAATAAAGCAGATTTCTATCAGTGAAAAAATGTTCGCGATCTGACGAATATTTCCTACAAAACAAAAAAAAACAAACCTTACCTCTTTATAATATTACTGTAGTTTTTTTTTATTATTGTCCAGTTTATTGGGTAACATATACATATGTATAAACAAAACTTGAACTATTTATACTAAAACCTAAATAAGTACCTAACGTACATAAATAAAATACAAAAACACAAAGTGCACTCAGGCGTCGAAGTACTCCTCCACATCGCTGTCATCCGGGAATGTGCCCAGAAGACTGGCAGCAATTGTTTGTTTATTTACAGGTTTTAACGCTCTAATCTCAGGAACTACGTTCCCTGCTACTTTACAATTAATAAATATACCCAGTTTTTTGTTTACCTGACAGGGTGGACAAGTTGTACCCCTTCGTCACACTTTATTGTATTGATTGTACAGACAACCGGCTGTACAAAAGATGAAGACCCCTGTCGGTTTTCTATCGTCAACATTTCGGGTAGTGTGCACTGGAATTGCACAATCTAGTTCCGCCAAGTCCGTTCCATCATCGGATCACAAGTCGTACGGCGTTGCGCCACCGGTACATGGTAAACATTCCACCCTTACGCACAAAGCGTTTTGGGAACACATTTATTGTGCCAATGCCAACGCCTATCAATAATAAAAAAGTGTCTAAAATTGGCACACTCATGCAATAGGCTAGTTGCCGTAAAAAATGTAATAAGTCCGTCTTTTAGATTATTAAAAAATAAGGGACACGTATTTTTTAATTTGTAAATTAAACCAAAAATGACAAAGATATACCTAGCCCATTAAAGTTACGTGTAACGTCACGCCGTGCTGCATTTTTTCGCACGGGGTGACGTCACACGCAACTTTAATGGGCTATAATCTTTGTTATTTTTTGTTTAATCGAAAAAAGAAAAATACGTGTCCAATATTTTTTTATAATCTAAAATACGGACTAAATAAAATGTAATTATTCTGACCCGGGAAAATACCCTATTGTAGCTACAGCATACTTTTGAGTTTAAACTGAATTCACTTTTTATTTAATGTTATGTCACATGAAAATTGCAAACGCCCTAACAATAAAATAGCGCGAGAAATAGTAGCCTGTTTTTCTGAATAAGACACGGTTGTGTTGGAAACTAATGAAGTTAGTTATGATGGGTCTACCTTTTATAGCAGAACTTTTTACGTCATAATATTGTTTTGCATAACAACGGATAGCATAAACTTCATTTCGCAGAAAATCATTTCGCATACACTCAGTTGTCATACATTCAAAACTCATAATTTTGTTAGTCAGAATCATCTTTAGGCATAATGTTTATATCCATAATAATTAAAAAGCAGAACCATCATATCGCAGAAAATTCACAGTCAGAATCGTCTTTTGGCATACATTTTATATCGATAGTCATTAAAAGGCAGAACTGATTTTGACTACTAATATCAAAACGCTAACCTAAATGCTAATTACAAAAATATTGTCGGCTTGGATGCATGTAGCATGCAAACAGGCATACAACATGCAAGCAGGCATGCAACATGCAGCATGCATGCAGCATGCATGTAGCATGCAAGCAGGCATGCAACATGCAGCATGCATGCAGCATGCAAGCAGGCATGCAACATGCAGCAGGCATGTAGCATGCAAGCAGGCATGCAACATGCAGCAAGCATTGTTTCTGTCACGGCTCCGGCGCTGCGGGCCTTCAAACCACCTGCTCCTCAGCTCGCGGGCCGCCCTACCCCTCCGCGCCTACGCGGGTTTAAATTACACTCTAGGGGTAGGGCAGACAAGACTGCGTAAAGTCGGTTTCGCAGCGATTCGTTTCTGTCACAAAATTTTGTAGCACAACGTATTGACTTTTTATGACACAAATTTAATTTAATATTGAAAATGCTACCAATACATGCTATATTTAGAACATTATATGTCACTTTTGCAGACCATTCGATTTTAAATACATTGCACGTAGGTTATCTAACCATTCGACAGCATAAATTTACTTTATTTAAATTATCAGTTTTATTCCATATATTATAAGTTTTTGATGTTTTGAACACTAATTTTTACAAGAAGATACATCTATTTTAATTTTTGATGTTCAAATATGCACCCATACCAAATAATCGTATCTCTAAATAATTGTTATGCTAAACAAAATTATGCATAATATTAATTATGGCAAAGGTAATTATGCGAAACAAAATTCTGCCAAGATAAAAGTATGCCATTGTAAATTCGGACACGTAAATATTCTGCCAAACAAAAGTTATGCTAAATAATTTTTATGCCTTAAAAATATTCGATTAAATAAGATTATGCCATGTGAGTTATGCCAAATAAAAATCGGAGTATCAAGATTCTGCCAAATAGAAGGAACCCAGTTATGATATATCGTATACAAAACTTTTTTTTCATAATATATAGAGAAATTATAATCTGATAAAGATTTACTTCCATCATACGGATTCTGAATTTTTTTTATGCTGACATACATAATAATTATATATCCTTCGGGTCGCGAGAATCCGATGGATGCGTGACGCACAGGACCGGTCGTTGTGGCGACGCTTGGGGGAGGCCAATATCCAACAGTGGACGTCTTTCAGCTGATATGATGATGTCATACATAAATACAAATAGCTGGCCTAACAATCATTAATAATAATAATATTCTACAACTATCACACAACGCCATCTAGTCCCAAGCTAAGCAGAGCTTGTGTTATGAGTATTAGACAACTGATTAACATACTTATATATTTCTAAATACATACATATTATAGATAAATTACACCCACACACAGAACAAATGATCATGCTCAACACACAAAGATTTGTCCTGGGTGGGAATCGAACCCACTACCTCCGGTATAGCAGTCAGGGTCACTAACCACTAGACCAACAAGCCTATCAATGAATGTAGAGACACCTTTTTTATGTATGTGGACATCTTTCAAGAATTTTTTTTACGTGTATTTTACCGATATTTTAATAGTTATTGTGCTATTCGGGGCGGAGACAAATCCAATAAATTAGAGATCATCAAAATTAGTTCATACTGGCCCTGGTAAAAGGCAAAGAAGGAACAGGAGTGAGTTTTTAGTCGATAAAAGTCTGACACACCCTTTCGCTCCACCCAAGAGGGAGAGATGTCATTGGATGATTTTCCCACCTAAAAACATCAGTTCAATCGTTCTTGAGTAATAAATGGTGTAGATAACTAAGCCGATTTTGTTATATAAAGATTAATATTATAATATTGCGAAAGCAACTTATATAAATTAATCTATCTATATAAAAGGTGTAAGGGACAGCCCTTCACAAACTTTAAGTGCTTGCTCAGTAGACGAAACTGAACAACCTTCCACAATTTTTTTTTTCAGGAAACGAAATAAAAAATCGGCCTTGCTATTCAAAATTGTGGAAGGTTGAGTAGGATAGAGTAGTGTAGAGTAGTGTAGAGTAGAGTAGAGTAGTGTAGAGTAGGGTAGACTGGGGTATAGTAGGGTAGAGTAGGATAGAGTAGGGTAGAGTAGGGTATAGTAGAGTGGAGTAGGGAAGAGCGGGAGCGAAGCCGCGCGGGCAAGAGCTAGTGTTATTATAGATATTTTTATCTACAAAAATATGTATAAGATTTCTATTAAATTATTTTATGGGACGATTTAAGAATAGCAAGATTTTTGGCAAAAAAAACGAGAATTCCTAAATATAAATGACTAGCTTTTGCCCGCGGCTTCCCCCGCGTACATAAAATATATCCTATGTCACTTAGGAATAAAGCAGCTTTAAGTATATCGGGGAACAGAATTCTAGCAATCGGACCAGTACTTTCAGAGTTTACCACCTACAAAACAAAAAAACAAACTCTACCTCTTTATAACAATATTGTATGTTAATATTCTTAAAAAAAATATCAAATGGCCAAAATTAGCAGTAAATGAGCAATGTAGATATAAATATAATAATATGCATTAGTAATGTTTTATCTTATCATTGTTTTGTTATCAAATACATATGTATTTTAGTTCCGAACCTTTCCACCATAGAGTCTTGCTTACCACCCTATTTCACTACCTTATTGATCAAAATTACAAAAGAAATAATTATGTATTGTAATTTAATAAGGCACTATGGAAAAGTGTACGAAGTTGTGTTTGTAATAGGAAATAATTAAATAATATGTATATTGACTACACATGACATTATTTTAGTGAATAATACGATTAATAAGCCTTTATTTGTACGTAAAAAATATTTATATTAACTGAAATATTACCATTCACCATTTAACATTGAAAAGGATTTTTATATGGGTCACTTCAGGGACGCGTAGTTACGCAGTCTGATAAGAGATGGCAGCACAATGTCGAGTTGTTCTCTCTTTACGTGTTTTATTTGCCGTCCTTCTCGCAATTGCGGCAATACGTATATGCTCATCTCTGTCCCTCACAAAATTATTTTTAAAACTGTGATATTTTTAACTTTCTTTGACGTCATAAGATTCTTATTTGATTCTAGTATATAACAAAAAATAAATATGTCGGTATTTGTTGATAGTTTAGTTGGAAATAGGAAAAGTCCTACATCACGCTATTAAAGTTTTCTTGTCGATTAGCACTAGTATGTTATTTTACAACGTACAAACGGGAGGTCCGTTTCTACACAGTAAGACAGTGGTCAGGAGTAGGGCTGTTCTAAACCTATTCCTGGTGTTGAAGCAATAAGCTATGGTCGGAAGCTATTGTGGATAAGTGTGCAGCCGAGTCTGCATCTCGTGTCTCGACTTCGAGTCGAGTGGTTAGCCCATTTAAATATGGTGCACGGAGTAGCCCTAGTGGCAATGAATACGGCGGTTGCCGTCCGGTAAGGCCTTGAGCCTATGTGAAGGTCCTCGTGACCAGTTGAAGAGTTTCCAGTAAGACGGTACTCATGTAACACGGAGGATAATGGTCCTCAACCCCACTGATGTAGAAAATTTGACTTCCTTTTATGATTGTTTTGACTTTTTTAAATAATTATTACCTGATTTGAATAATGGAAAAATACTGTTTCAATTACTTACGATATTTTCATTCGATTATTTTATGTACGTTGACTGATAAGAATAGAAACTTTATTGTATCCCAAAATAGTAACAATTTCACAGAAAGTTAAATGGGGTACAATGGCGATCTGCCAGACAACCTTGGGACGGGCTTTAAGAACTTGAACTAAAAAAGGGGAAGTTTTTTTTTACTTGATTGAACCAGTGCTTGACTGCGATTCTATCTAACCTATGGTGAGAAATATACAATCGTTGTTATTGAAGCGTACTATTTTTTTCCGTTTTTTAACTTTCAGGAATTACATAAATAGATTTATGCCATTTTTTTTTCAATTGTGCCCAGAAATCTGACAGCATTGCCACGGCAAAACTATTTCTTTGCGCATAAAAGCGTCTAATTAAACTAAAGCAAACGACAGTACCAGGAATGCATAACATAAAAGCAGTAAACCTACACTCAAAGATAAACCCAACACTAAAAATTATGACACTGATTAACAAGATAATCATGAAAGTACTAGGGTAGCAAGTGATAGCAAGACGTCTTATGGTATTATATTACAATGTTTAACTGGACATCACGTTACGCATACCAATAAGCTAACTTCTTTAGGAAGCATCCAATTTACGATGACCGAATGGTTGGCATCAGTTGCTGGCAACGGACGCGACCTTCAGTACAGAGGTCTTATTTAAATTATTGTCTTCTTTGTATAAATTAAAGGATATGCTATATTAGTAGATTTCCAGTTGATGATAATAATATTATTAAGAAAAAATGTGTACATAAGGTTTTAAATAGCGATTTTGTGAGTTGTGGTAAAGATGTGATGTATCTTGTTTGGAATTTATTTTTTATAGTTTTTTTTTTTTATGGTGTACTTTGACATTTAAATATTATTATATTATTTCATATCTATGACTGACAACACTGACATATTTATTATTTTATCGTAGACGATATCTTTTACATGGAGAATTTTATTACTTACGTATAATATTTAAAAAAATGAATGTCTTCATATTATCATCGTCAATTCTGCTGAAAACGCCAACTGTTGAGAGAGCTACATAGACTAATTCTATGCTTTATGCAACCGACGAGTCATTAATCCATTTTGTGGAATATTTTAAATGAAATATAGCTACAGGAAACTAATAACTAAGGATAATGTACTATTAATTATACATTAATATTAATAATTATTATATAATAATATGTCGGTTGAGACTGGTCATCTCACCCCTCGGGAGCCCCGAGGTATTATAATTGCGCGTTTTGACGTAAAATAGACAAAAAAAAAATTTTTTTCTAGAAAAACCATGTTAAAGAAATCAAAATTTTCGGCTAAAAAAAATCGTACAAACGTGTGTACAAAACGATATAATTAAGCGTTTTTCAAGGTCATTCAAATTGTACAGACGTATGTACAAACGGCTCTCGAGGGGTTAACTGTCAGTGGCTTATTTTATTTATGTAGGTACTTATTAAATCTTTATGCACAAAAAACTAAGGCGGACTTAATGCCTTAGGCATTATCTGCCAGTCGACCTTAGGGTGGTGCAGAAACATAACATGGCAGGTGCAACTTAATAAATAGACATAACAGAAGATAACAAATACAATAGTAAATAAATACTTAAATACATACATATAAATAAATAATGCTGTAATGAAAAAATAAAACCAACCAATCAGTGCTGAGATGATTCTACCAACATCTTGCGAAAATGCTCACGAGCCATCAATCGTAAAATAAATGGATTCATTTTCTTCATTTATTTTAATTTCTCTAATTAGATTTCTTTTCTCACATAATAGTTGCAACAAGAAACATGTAACGAGATATAGGTACAAATATATATATACAAATATATAAATGCGAATGCGGGAATCCGATGAAAGCGAGACGCACAGTACTTACCGTTTTTTTGTGGCGACACTTAGGGGAGGCCTATGTCCAACAGTGAACGACTTTCGGCTGAAATGATGATGATGCTGATTATAACATGATTGAAAAGAGGAGCTGGAAGTTATTCATGTAGTTTCTTGCACATTCTTCTCCATAGAGATCTACATAATATGCTTTGAAATATGCAATCAGCATCATATTTTGACTGACTGACTTCTTGACAGTTAAAAAGTGTCTGTAAAATAAATTAAATTAGATTAGAGATTAGAATTTTTTAGTTTTGTGTTTGTCTAAACGCACTAATCTCGTTAGATTGGAAAAAAAATCTGTATGACATAGGGTTTGGCGAATAGTAAGTACCTATAGGCCATATCATCACGCTATGACCCATTAAAACTCAGCAGAAACCAAAGACGCGGAATAAACTGTGGGAGCCAACTTGTGTTATACTAACAGACTAGCTTTTGCCTGCGGCTATGCCCGCTTACATAAAATATAGCCTTTGTCACTCAGGAACAAAACAGCTTTCTATCGGTGGAAAAGTTATCGCAATCGGACTAGTTTTTTCAGAGATTAACTCTCATACATAGAAACATAAAAACAAACTTTACCTCTTTATAATATTAGTATAGATAATCATCATCATCATCATCAGCCTTTTTAATGTTCCCACTGCTGGGATTCAGGCCTCCTCTCTAGGAGAGGGCATGGGCCGTAATCCACCACGCGGGCCCAGTGCGGGTTGCTGAATGTCACATTTCTTCAAATTTTTGGTTCTAGAACATGCCGGTTTCCTCACGATGTTTTCCTTCACTGTTTTGAGAGCAGTGATGATGAAATAAATTGCACAAAGTAATGCGCCTGGCTGGGTTCGAACCCACGACCAACCAAGACCAACCAAATTGTAATGGCCCCGACTCGTAAGTCGGGGCCATTACCACTTGGGCACAACTGCGCTGTGTAGATAATAATAATAATATTCCACAACTATCACACAACTCCGTCTAGTGCCAAGCTAAGCAGAGCTTGTGTTATGGGTACTAGACAACTGATAAACATACTTATACATTTCTAAACACATATTGTAAATAAATTACACCCAGGCACAGAACAAATGATCACGCTCATCACACAAACATTTGTCCTGGGTAGGAATCGAACCCACAACCTCCGGCATAGCAGTCAGGGCCACTAACCACTAGACTAACAGGCCAGTCAAAATAATAAAACACAATATTACATAACATTCGACTCAGTTTCTCTTAACAACAGATCTGTCCTTGTAACATCGGATTGCTAACCTTGCCCGTAAGAACCCGGTCAATAGCAACCGTAACCGATTGGGTGAAAAAATGTCTCGAAAGTAGACTGGTCATAACCAGTTTGAGGCAGTCTGGTCCGGCGCCTTTTTACTTTTTATGCAGAACCAATGGGCTTATTGTCTGTGTATAAAGGGCATTAAAGGGTTTTTTTTATAAAGGGACAGAAAGGAAGTAGGGTTGGTTGGATAATTGAGCTATTGGCTGTTGCGCCACGTGTCGCGAGTTCGATTCCCGTGCGCAAAAAGTTTTGGTATTTTTTTGGTTATGTGGGAAGTCATTCAATGACTTCTCTCGGTCTAGGGTGGAGCGGGAGGTGTCCAACTTTCACTGACCAAAATCACATCTATGTTCTTTGTTGCGCTCCCAGGCCTCATTAGGCTTCGGCCCAGCTGGGCACCTATGGTTTTAATGACATCTTATTGAGGCGCGCGTGGAACATTACGCGCCGTCGACGAATCGGAGTCGGTGCGGATGATTATCGGATGGCCGGATGGCGAGCTAGCCATTGCTCGCCGTTCGCAGAAAATATTGGTATGGCCTTCAGATAGTTGTCCCATTCTGTGTGTCATGTGTATGTGACAATCGAAATCATAAAAAAACTTCACACAACAAAAAAAAAATTTTTTCGAAAACAGTAATTTGTTGACATACATACCTACATTCTTGTTACAAAATAACACTGACGCTGACCCAGTAACCATTAAAGAACATGTTTCAGATAAAGGACAATGTCTGTCTACATTGAACTGCCATTAAGATAATATAATACTTACAAGCCGTCCTTGAAACCAATGATAAGGAAAAAAAATACATTACTTACCTACATTTTATTTTTGCCGATGTATTATGTGGAGACAGGGACGTTACTATCTGTATTTTATTGTAAGCTAGCTTTTGCCTGCGGTTTCATCGGCGTACATAAAATACAGCCTATGTTACTCAGGAATAAAGCAGCTTTCTATCGGTGAAGAAATTTTAGCAATCGGATCAGTAGGTACTTTTAGAGATTACTATAGATTATAATATTAGCGTTGATTGGACTAGTGACCGCAACTCTACGACTAAAGCGCGTATTTTGCGTACAAGTGCGATATATCGCATAGTGATCAAACGGAAACCTGTCAATAATAAGAAGACAGAAGTGCATGAATTGATCAGATTTGCCTTCAACGATACTCATCATGGGTTTGGCCGGATCTGACGGATTTTAAACCTTAGAATCATCTATCGCAGGTTGTACTTATCATAGACTATGTATGGCATTTTTTATTATTTACAGTAATAATATAATAATATTCCACAATTATAACATAACGCTATCTAGTTCTAAATTAAGCAGAACTTGTCCTATGAGTACTAGACAACTGATCGTGCTCGTCATTAAAACATTTGCCTTGGATGGGAATCTAACCCACAACCTTTGGCATAGCAGTCAGGGCCATTAACCTTTAGACCAACATGCCAGTATTTAGATGTAACATGGTAACGGAACTACAAATAACAGTAAGCCAAACAATTGTCTCGAATCAATTGTTCACAACCACTTAGAGATCTGTTCACCCCTATAAGTGTTTGCTTAAACTTGCTACACCATTTTCGGAAGCTATACGGTACAGACTCAGCTATAGAGCGCTTGGAACAAAGACCCATAGAGTATTGTTCAACAGCAATCGTATGCACATAACCCTTTACTAAGAGAGAAAAACTCATAAAAGTGAGTTCGAGCTGAAAAAAAACAATGCAACAGTACATTCAGTTCTCATATTCGAGGAGATATAGGAACTTAATTTACTGTTGAAACGTGATAAACATTGAAAAAAATAGGAATGAACGAAAAAAAATAACTCTTGTCTATGACAATTATTGAAGACAAGTTACGTATTGGGGTTAAAAAGGGGCAGATACAGGCCGAAATTTACTCAAAAACGCCCTGACCAAGCTGAAAAGACTCATCTACTTCTGGAGAGAGGTGACCTGGGTGGAATGAAGGCTGCCAAGGCCCATGCACAATGGTCTACCAAGGGCTAAAAGCGAAAACCAGACCCCAAAGATAATTCTCAAATATGAGGCAGAGGATATCCACATTCCACAGTGCGCCGCCATCCCGTTCAATCTTAAATTTCGCACCAGATACATCCTATGAACCGTGACGTGTATGACCGTTCATCGGTAAGTCTGCTTATGACGTCTACGTTGATGCTATAATTGAAGATTCTTCGCTCTTGCTTTGTTGTAGTTAGTATTTAATTGAAAAACAATAGCAGGAAGATTTGAAACGCTAAAATTGCGGGAACTTTTGAAAGAGTTACTGTGATTCTGAAGAGTAACTGAAGGACAGTTACCGTGGCCCTGAATCGCAACGGATAACTGAAGGACACAGGTGGGTTTTAGTGAAAAAAAGTCTGACACGGCCTCCTGCTCAAAACTAGAGTGGGAAAAGTCATTTCCAGAGACTTTAAAATACACTGCTGGTTTAATCTTATTATCTCATAGCATAGCATTATCAGCCTTTGAATGTTCCCACTGCTGGGATTCAGGCCCAGGGCCGAGCCGCCCCTATGTGCGAAGTGCGCGGTGCACACAGGCGCAAAGGCATAAGGGGCGCCGGATGAGATGTTAGCGCTAATTTTTCACAACATTTTTATAGATTAGTATAGATAAGAACATCGGTAAACATTTCATGACAATATTTATGTCTTGTTTAGCAACAAAAAAAGGCGCTCCATAGGTTTCGCACACAGGCGCTGGCTGAAGTCGGCTCGGTTCTGTTCAGGCCTCCTCTCTAAGAGACAGAACGGGCTGTAATTTACTCCGGGCTAATTACACAAAGTAAAGCGCCTGGCTGGGTTTGAACTTACAACTCCTGAATCGGGGCCGTTATCACTGGGCTACCACTAGTCTGACTGCCTTAATATTTGATAACTTTACCCGCTTCGTAGGTACTTGGAGATTTAGGTAGATGCTCTAGTTTCTATGTCCCAACATTCGAGTTCCCCTAGTACTGGTAACAGCTTGCGTATCACTAACGAATCTCGACCATTGTTCAGCTGCTGTTGACTGCAAGCTTCGTAATATTCAGCATTGTTCACTTCTATATTAAACACCATTAAAACATGTCCAGCCAAGTTTTGTTGCGAGTTGAAAATCATGCTCGATTCATTTATTTGTTAGGCTGAATGTTTGCATAGACTGGCTAGGAATGCCACTTGCTAGCTGTACGCTCAATGATGATGATGATGATGATGACATCTAGCCGATTTCGGCCACAGCGACCGCATTCCCTGGCTCTTCATGGTGGTTGTGAGCTCAGATCTGCTGCTCTGTTATGTGACTTGCATGAACGCTCAATGAATGTATCCTCAAAACGCTTTGTACGTATTCTGAGATGTCTACCATGTACCGGTAGTACATCACCGTACTATTTACATTTCAGACACCCTTTCTGTCCTCATCTTTCACAAATTGATGACATCTAAATACGAAATGGTTGCATTCTGAGTCCTTTCTCCTAACTGTTAACACCTTATCAAACTTACTGGTGATAACGGTAGCCGACCCTAAGGTCAGAGAGGTTCTAACTTCCGAACTTTTGTCTGCTCATAACGACTGTTTATGATAAGCGGGGCCAGAGGTCAATGATAACGCTCTAAATGTGTGATGACCGGTCAATCAACTGTTACTTTGTATATCGCTAGTTTACTGTCTAAACATTCATATATACATACAGTTGCCAAAACGGATCTTGAGCGCTCGGCGTCAGAGTGGGGATCGCTTTGCGCATTCCATACATTGGCGAGCCAATCGTCTTCGTTGTTAGATACATGCAGCAACGCAGGGAACGAATTAGGACTGACGTCTATGACACGATGGCGCGTCTTGCCAATCACTGACACTCCCCGCCCCCGCGTCTTACTTCGCACCACTAAAGAGACCGAATATTTGACTTTTGCGCAACCGCTCAAGATCCGTGATGGCAACTGTACCTATAGTACATACATATTATGTCGCTCGGGTTAGCATCCGCAATTCCTTGTCTACCACTCCTTCTCGTTAAAACTGCTAAAGAGATTTCAATGAAATCTAGCACACTTTTAGGCCATGTTCTGGTATACCATATTATTATATTATTATAGTTAGCCCATATTGTCCCACCGTTGGGCAAAGGCCTCCCTCCAATCCTTCCAACGATCATGGTTCCTCGCTCTCCGGCCGACCGGTACGAGAGACTGCGCGAAGTATTCCATGCGCGCCTCAATGAGATCTTAGCCAAAGCGTAGGGGCCCAGGAACTTCGATGCCCGCTAGGGCCACGGGATTTTTTGTAACCACACAGATGATTTTTAGTCAGTAGAAGTGTAACAAGTTCTCTCGGTCGGACAGCGAGCTACCCATTGCTCAATGTCCGCAAGCCCGCGTTTACGGTGGCTGGAAATCGAGATCGGAATCCCGGTGGCGGCGAAAGCGCCGTTGCCTGATGCGGTCGGCCTCCTCCTTTGCGAGCATTACTGCTTCGCAGAAGTCTGGTTTTGCACCCTCAAACTAGAACTCGTAAGTCGGGGCCACTGGGCCACCACTGTTCAATAGAAACGATAATAATATAGAATTAAAACAATTGATATAATTATCACGTTCAAAGCGGAAGCCCTAATTCATTATCGCGATCTGTCAGTACGTGTGCGTCAATCCAGAGTAGCTGAACACATTGTAATTATGTTAATAGTTAGTTATAATGAAGTGAGTTAGGATTTATTATGTGTGGAGAGGTATTTGTGTAATTAAATGATTCGTTTATATTTAAACCGTGATTACGGTTTTTTATCATATGAATAAACTGACATAAATTACAAAAAAGAAACCTGAAAAAAATGCCTTAAATACAACATTTTAGGCCCACGACGGCATTTTGTAGCCAGATTGTCGCGCGCTTACGAAACGCGCTACTAACGCGCGTTAATCGCATTTGTAAGAGATAGATAGAAAAAAATGCGAACGCGCTACCGCATCGCGACTATATAGATGCGAACGCGATACAACATCGCTACAAGAAATCGCTGTGAGCGAGGGGTCTTACTGGCACTTGGGTCAATCCAGAGTTGTATCTGATATAGCAACTAGTGATGTAAAGAATATTCGCATTGGCATTCGCGAATTTTCGCAGAATTCACAAGAAACATGCGAATATTTGGCAATTATATATCGCGAATATATTTGCTTTGGCAATAATATTCGCGAATATTGTTCGCGAATATTCTATATCCGTTCAATCAATATTTAAATATTTTTTTGTTTGTCAAGAAAAATTGCCAAAATTTCACGTTTCTTGTGAATTCGAATGTGAATGTAAAAATGTGCGAATATTCGCGCGAATGCGAATATTCGTTACATCACTAATAATAGCAACGACCCTAGTCCCACCAATAGAATCGATCATTATAAGGCTGACAATGAATTTATTGCAGGGGTCTATATAGAAAACACTAAATCTTTGCGCACCCAAGTAGACCGCTGCAAAAACAACTTGTCGAAGTGGGGTTTTATAGACCCATCGGGGTCTACTATACTCAATGTGAGTGCAGTGCCTCTGATCAAAATATAAGCCACATGTTGGAGTGCCCTAAGTGCCCATACACCTGCACTATGGAGGATTTAATGAGAGCCAGCGATGCTGCAGTTAACGCAGCCAATTCTAGGCCCCAACAGTGTAACAAGTTTACCATCGATTTGAAAAGAAGAAGTATAGATTTATACCTCTTTTACAGCAGTTGACTATTGCATTATTTCAGCCGAAAGACGTCCATTGCTGGACATTATAGGCCTCTCCCAAGTGTCGCCACAATGACCAGCTCTGTACGCCTCACATCCATCGGGTACCCGCGACTTTGACTGACCAAGTCATCGATCCACCCTGTGGCAAGTGTTCCAACGTTGCATCTTCTAATATACGGTTGCCACTGCCACTTGAGTTTGGCGATTCTTCGGTCTATAATATGTCTATTTACTAAGGGATCAGTCATTATCATCATCATCATCATCATTTCAGCCGATACACGTCCACTGTTGGACATAGGCCTCCCCCAAGCGTCGCCACACCGAACGTTCCTGTGTGTCCCGCATCCATCGGTTTCCCGCTACCTTCACCAGGTCATCATTCCACCTTGTAGGAGGCCTTCCAACACTGCGTCTTCCGGTACGCGGTCGCCACTCCAAAACCTTTCGGCCCCAACGGCCATCTGTTCTGCGAGCAATGTGCCCTGTCCATTGCCACTTAAGTTTGGCGATTCTTTGTGCTATATCGGCAACCTTAGTTTTCCTGCGATCAGTCACGTTAAAACAAATTTAAGTTTTTTTTAATGATATAAACAACTGCTTGATCTGCGTTCCCACCTGATGGTAAGCAGTAACGCAATTATTGATGGTGAATCGCACTGTTTATTAAGAACCTATTCACTCTAGCCTTGAAGACACCTGAATTATAATCATTATTATGTTACGCAGTATAAATAGCGAGGCGAAACGCTTAGTCCGGAACGTAGAGGTATTAACTACGTAAAGGCGGACACTCGCGCCAGTTTTCAAGAATTTATTAATTAATTCTTCATCTTCATGCACACAAGAGTACAATGGCGGACTAATTACCAGAGGACTTAACATTTTCTACCAGTCAACCTTAGGGTGATGCAGGGACAAATAGGCTAGTGACCGTAAAAAATGTAATTAGTCCGTCTTTTAGATTATTCAAAAATAAGGGACACGTATTTTTTTATTTGTAAATTACACCAAAAATGACAAAGATATAGCCCATTAAAGTTACGTGTGACGTCACGCCATGCTGAATTTTTTCGCACGGCATGACGTCACACGTAACTTTAATGGGCTATATCTTTGTTATTTCTTATTTAATCGAAAAAAGAAAAAATACGTGTCCAATATTTTTTTATAATCTAAAATACGGACTAAATAAAATGTAATTATATTGACCCTGGACACTACCCTATTGTGGTAGGTGCAATATTAAGAATTAATGAATTCACACGCGAACTTAATCCTATTTCCTTCCTTAACTTAAATTCAAAAACCAAAAACAAGAGCTCGTAATTTCTGGCGAAGTGGCATCATTTGAATATAAATCAGGATCTAAACAATGGACTTCAGTCCGTTCGTGGTTATTCGGAAATTCAAAACACGACACGGATGAGATAGGAGGCTTTTGCGCAATGGTTCCGTAGGTACTTTCAATTTCTATAACGCAACTTACGGGAAAAAAAACAGAGTTTTGGTAGTTAGTAGAAAGATTTCCATGGTTCCGTTAGTACTCTCATGATTTCAGCCTAAAAGACGTCTTGCACGGTTGGATACGGACACAAGCCTCTCCCTCTCCCAAAGTCCTCAAAGGCCACAAAGACCTATCTAGTGCGTCTCACACCCATCGACTTACAGTACTAAAAAATATATAAATGTTTAAATGTTTGGAACGCACCAACAATAGGTACCTACCTACAGGAGTGAAAAAGATAAACACAATCTATAAACAACAAAATTATGATAAACATAATCAAATGAATGACGTGCCGCCGTTTCATTTGCCCTCAACACTTGCGGAACCCAAACAAAGCGTCGGTCCTAACCTTGCGTCCTTACGTCGACCTTGGACGTCCTTCGACTCCATTTTGTCTCAAATTACGTCAACAAACTACGATACAACGATACGTTAGCGAAAACAGTAACCCTATTGTTTAGTTTCGTCTGTAGTAACAGGCCAATCATAGACAAAACATTGTACGGTCAAGAAAATAACTTCTACATTCTTTTGTTTATTTTTATTTTTTTATAGGTTACTAGCTTTTACCCGCGGCTTCGCTCCCGCTCTAACCTACTCCACCCTACTATACCTTAATCTACCCTGCTATACCCTATTCTACCCTACTCTACCCTATTCTACCCAACTCTACCCTACACTATCCTACACTACCCTAATTTTCATTACCCTATTTTTCCATAAGAACCTTCTCCTTACAATAACAAACGCAACAAAAAAAGAATAAGCGAAATCGGTTCAGCTGTTCTCGAGATTTGCGCTTAGCAACACATTTAGCGATTCATTAATACTCGTATTATAGATTTGACAGTATGAATTGTAAGTTTATATTTATTGCCATTTGTATACATTATGGGTTTTAAAAGCGATTTGCACAAATATATCTAAAAAAGAATGAACTATTCATAAAAAAAATGTGAAATTAACTTTAGTTTATTTTACCGAGCGCCCTGTTTTTGAAAACGGTCGCTATTGGCTGAATCTATTGAAACGTCATAAGTCTGTAAATATGTCTGTCCTTTGTCAAATATGGCATTTTGGCGGCTTATTTGAATAACTTAAAATGCTATTTGTTCCGTTTTAATACCACTCGTCTAATACCACTGGTATTTGTTTGAACGCAATTTTATAACCTATTCTGAACGGAGATCACTCTTTAAATAATTTAATTTAATGTACGAACCCATTTAATGTGAGAAGTGACATGAAAAAAAGGGAGTTAGTGATAGTTTGACGGGTGACAGGACAGAATGGAAGAAGAAACCGTGTTGCGCCGACCCCAAGTAATATGGGATAAGGGCAGGAAGAAGAAGAAGTACGAACCCATACCAGTGACTTGAATTTAGTACAGTCAGCTCAAGTCAAACCTAATAAAATTTTGGTTACCCAATATTTTTATACGATCGTAATTTACAAAAACTTTCGCTAACCAATTAATTTTTTTAGATATGTCTGAGCAAGCTATAATCAACCCTCAACATCTTGGGGGCAAACAGAAACTTTGATTTGCATGAAAAATGGTGGCTTGTTGTTATTTAGAGCAGGTTTGCGTTACACAATTTATTATTAAACTAGACATTTGTTAAATAAATAGGTTTTTTTGGATTATATTTCAATTAAAGATCCTATACAAAGCATTTTGGCTAACTGTACTTTAGATCCTTGAATTTCTTTTAGTATTAGTTAGAGCAATGGTATCCATCCGGAATAGACAATTAACACGGGTTCAAACAAATACCAGTGGTATTAGATGAGTGGTATTAAAACGGAACAAATCCTATTTTTTAATATTTACTACAATAGGTACTTAAAAATTATGAAATCAATTCCAAAAAACAGTCAAATAGCCTATTGCTTTCTTTTTAGGGTTCCGTACCTCAAAAGGAAAATACGGAACCCTTATAGGATCACTTTGTTGTCCGTCCGTCCGTCTGTCTGTCAGGACCCCAAGACCCGCGGCAGCGATCTCTCGTTCCGGCCCTTGGTACAGGCCAAGTTCTGGAGCGAGGAGGAATGGCAGGCGGTCACCTCCTTTTGTGAAGCACTAAAGCTGAAGTTGACAAAAAATAAAGGCTTGTTTTGACATTTCGCACGCTTAATAATAAACCGGAATAATGCAAAAATTCACTTTTTTGGGAAATGGCAGTCAAAGTTTTGAGTGTCGACCTAGTTGAAAACATTTCGATGGTTTTCACGTATTTATAGTGTTATTTTTATTTTCTTGGTGTTACATTGTAGAGGGATGTATAGTGAATATAACTGTCATAATAGTTTAATTATAACATTTATATGAAATAAATAAACGAAGTTTATTTTCTAGCCTTTCGACTTATGTCAGTTTAGTATAAAAAATGTTGATCAATTTTAAAATTTCTTGCAAACTAATATTTATTAATTCAGTTTAGTATTAAAATTGCTGATCAATTCTAAAATTTCTTGCAAACTATTATTTAATAATTCAGTTTACTATTAATAAATAATATAATTTATTTAAATGTATAATACTTATTGCAGTTTAAATTAAAACAGAAATAAAATATGTTATGTTATTTTCTTAACGTAAAATAACTCGTAATATTTGTAGGAACTCATAATCATGTTTTGTTTTTAACAATCACAAAATAGTAATTAAAGCTTCATAGTCATCACAAAATGCTTAAGAGCTCTCTAGCTTTACGTAATTATGCTAAAGAAATAAACATTGTAATACCAAAGAACCGCTTTAAATTGTTGTTAAAATCTCTTCCTTCATTAGCGTATGGGTGGTTTTATTAGTTAGTGTATTAACCTTTTGAATGTCTTAAGTTACACAGTTCGACATAAGCAATTGTCTTTCTATTGTGTCTCTAATTACGGCATTCGATGAGTTAAATTATTATTTTTGTTTTTCTTGAGTATTGTGTAAATATATATATTTATATATTTTTTATTATAAAAGTAGTATTTTGCAACTTTGATGGATGGTATTTTTGATGATGACTTCTTCTCTTGTTCTTCCTCTTCTAGCAGCTTTCTTAGTGCGGCGAGTAGTTCTTCCTCTCCATTGAATCTGGGTGATCAGATTTCTTCCCTGTTTTCTCGCTATCCCAATAACCTTAATATAGCCCACATCAATGCTCAGAGTGTCCCTAGCCATTACTCTGATCTTCTGGCATCCATTAACTGTGCACATTTAGATGCTTTACTGATCTCTGACTCTTTCCTGAAACCGTCTCTTTTATCAGTTCACTATTCCCTTCCGGGCTATGATCTTGTCCGCAGCGACAGAACGGGGAAGGGTGGTGGTGGTGTTGCCATGTATTTGCGTGCTGGTATTCCTTTTAAAATTATCAGTGCATCACCATCTTCTTACTCGGGGTCAGCAGAGCATCTTTTCTTAGAAATTTCTCTACATAATGTTAAAATGCTTCTTGGAGTAATTTATAGTCCTAACCTCAGTATCGATTACTTTGATTCTTTCGATACACTGTTAAACAATTTCTGTCCCACCTATGATCACGTGGTCTTGATGAGTGATTTTAACAAGTGTCTTCTTAAAAATGACTCTCGTTCTCACAAACTTCAATCTCTCATAACTTCTTTTAACCTCAGCATTCTGCCTCTCTCTGCTACTCATCATTTTCCCAATTGCGCCCCTTCTCTTTTAGATCTTATGATTGTTTCTAATACTAATAACGTATCTATCCACGGCCAGCTCACCGCTTGTTTTTCCTACCACGACTTAATCTTTTTTTCATATAAGATCCGTCCTCCTAAGCGCAAGCCGCATTATATTTTCCTTCGGAACTACAAGGGCATGGATCTGGAGGCATCACTGCGTGATGCTGTAGGCATTACTGCGTGATGCTGTAGGCATTGACTGGACTAATGTTTTCCATAGTTCATCTGTCGACGATATGGTAAATATTTTAAACAATAAAATACTAAGTATTTATGATCAACACGCCCCGATACGTCGAGTTAGAGTTCGATATGTCCCGGCTCCCTGGCTCACTCCCGCCTTTAAGGATTTGATGGCAATTAGAGACCGAGCCAAAAGGAGGTTGAAGCGCTGTCCTTCCGAGCGAAACCAGAGCTTATTTAAGGAGCTGCGTAATCGCTGCAGTCGTATGTGTAGAGATGCAAAGAGACGCTACTTCCATAATTCTCTTGACAACCGGAACTCTTCCGAAGTCTGGAAGTTTTTGAAAATTGTCGGCATTGGTAAGTCCCCTAACGTTTCCAGCAAAGATATTGACGTGTGTGCTCTTAACTAACATTACTCACTTCCCCCTGTAACTATAGATCCACACGTCAAATCAGCTACTCTTAATAAGTTGTCTGGTCTGCCATTGCCGCAGTGTTCTTCTTTTGAATTTAGTTCTGTGAGTGAAAGAAAAAGAAAATCCATTCTTGCTATCTCCTCTTCCGCAGTTGGCAATGATGGCATTTGCTTAAGAATGATTTCCCCTATCCTCCCCGCAATACTTCCCGTCTTAACCCACATTTTTACCTTCTCCTTATTTTCTTGCGCTGTTCCCGATGCCTGGAATTGTTTCCAGGCATCGGGAACACATCATTCCGTTACCCAAAATCCCTAACCCGGTCTCGCTGACTGATTTCAGACCAATTTCTATCCTTCCGTATCTCTATAAAGTTCTTGAGCACATTGTCCATCAGCAACTCTCTCTCTTCCTCTCTAGTAATGATCTTCTTAGCCCTTTCCAATCCAGTTTTCGGCCTGGTCATAGCACTGCCACTGCCCTTTTAAAGGTTACTGATGACATCCGCTTGGCCATGGACCACAAATCTCTTTCGTTACTTGTTCTTCTTGATTTCAGCAGTGCCTTCAACTCTGTTGACTTCGATATCCTTCTTGGGATACTAAAATCTCTTAATTTCTCCTCTTCCACTGTTAATTGGTTCCATTCCTATCTTAATGCCCGCTCGCAGCGAGTACGCCTTGATGAGTCTTCATCGGATTGGTGCTATCTTGCTGCGGGTGTGCCTCAGGGTGGTGTTCTCTCACCTCTCCTCTTTTCTTTTTTTATCAACTCTGTCACTAGACTCGTTTCCTCTTACTTCCATCTCTATGCAGACGACCTGCAGCTGTACCATCACTTTCGTGTGGAAGATGCTGAAGCCGCTGTGTCCACTGTGAACAGTGACCTGAAGCTGATAGGGGAGTGGTCGCGGTCCTTTTTGTTTGCAAATTAACCCCAAGAAATCCCAGGCTTGGGTTATTGGTGGCAGATAGATATAAGCGGAACAAGCTGGAGATTACATTGCTCTCTCCACTCTGGTTAAATGGAGTTTAGATAGACTATGTTAAGACGGCTAAAAACCTTGGGGTGATCATGGACTCGAATTTAACGTGGACTGCCCATGTCGCTGAAGTCAGTCGCAAAGTGCACTACACGTTTCACTCCTTAAAATGCCTTCAGAGCTTTTTGCCCTTGAAGACCAAACACTGATTCAGCCCATCATTGACTACGCTGATGCCTGTTATTTGGATGCCACCGAGGAGCTTTTAAATAAACTTGAGCGTTTGCAAAATATCTGTATTCGTTTTGTTTTCAACCTTAAAAAGTATTATCATGTCTCAGGCTTTCGTAAGGTACTCAAGTGGCTCCCTATTCGACTTCGCAGGAACACTCGGATATTATATCTGCTATTTAACATCCTTTTCAACCCTAAAACTCCCTCTTACCTGCGGGAACGTTTCTCCTACTCTCGTCCTTCTGATGCACCTTGCAGGTCGCATCTTAAGAATCTCCTTAAATCCCCTCCCCACTCCACCGATTTCTATTCCTATTCCTTCACTTCGCACGCAGTACGGTTGTGGAATTCACTTCCGCCCGACATCAGGGGCTGTCAAACTCTTGCAGTTTTTAAAAGAAGAGTGTAAGAGCACTATCTTTCTATTTCGTCATAATTGCATGTACTAATATGTATTATTTTATTTTAGGTATTATTTAGTATGTATTTGTGTGTTATTTATTTTAATATGTGTATGTTTATAATTATAGCAGTATATTATGTATCTTTAATTCATTAACCTTTCAATCATGGAAATCACAGACACAATAGAAAGACAATAGGTGCGCGAAAGCCGGCGTTCGCTTGGGGTTTAATTATTATTATTTTTTTATACTATTTCATTGTTAACTTTGTATTTTGTGTGTACTAATTTTCCTTTTACTTTTACACACGGTCTATGTCTCTTTTTTCTTCGACTTTCCTGTCGCAGGTATGCTGGAAGAGATTTCATTAGAAATAAGCATCACCTTTGTACTATTGTTTCTGTTTCCTTCCTCTTTTCTTGTATTTCCATGTGTGTACATAAATAGTTAAATAAATAAATAATTAAATCTTTAAGATTAAAACTATGGAAATAGAAATTTAATACTTTTTATTAATAGGTATTTAAAATAAATTAAAAGGACATTTTGTGATAAACTGCAGCAATTACTAAAGCACTATTAGATTTTAGGATCACTTAAAACGTAAACCGAAATAAACACAAGTATTTTTTAAATCTATCAATAGTCTTAGTAATAAAGTGAAACAAAATGGATTGCTTCGGAAATAAAAGTAATCATTTTACACTAAACTGCACTAATATGCAATCTTTCATATCTTTACAACTTTAATTTTATGATAAACTGCAACAAGTCTAAGTAGTGTATGCAGTATCGTAACACCGTTTTCAACTAAAGTGAAACAAAACGAAATTATGCTAGTTTAGAAAAAAAATTGAATTACAGTAGTCTTACCTGCGTTTGTAAAGAAACTGAATGATTACAGTTTACTCCACTGTAGACGCAAAACAACGACACCTATCTCACATCACGGCTATCGCATTTCTGAATGATTCTCTGTCGCATGAAATGCATTGACGCGTGCTTTTGTAGAAAAGAGAAGGGTGATCTAATAATCGAGCATTTTTGTTTGTTTCGCATGGTGGGATTTTACCTATAGATACTTCTATCGGAGTTAATTCGTTTTATGAAGAAAAGTAGAAATCCTTAATTTTTGACTTATTCCGGTTTATTATTAAGCGTGCGATTTGTATTTTGACTACCTAGCGGCTTGTCCGGTGTAGTGTAACTACTACTAAAAGAGCTACTATTACACTGGACCCCTAATTATTATTTTATTGTTTCTTTTTGTTTCGTTCCGGAAAGTTACATTCTAGGGCCTTTTATTTTTTAACGAGTCTAGCGAAGGACCAATAATTATTTTTAGCATGCTTGTGACTTTCCTCTATATCATCATTCATCATCATTTCAGCCGATATACGTCCACTGTTGGACATAGGCCTCCCCCAAGCGTCGCCACAACGAACGATCCTGTGCGTCTCGCATCCATCGGTTATCGGTTTCCCGCAACCTTCACCAGGTCATCGGTCCACATTGTAGGAGGCCTTGCAACGCTGCGTCTTCCGGTACGTGTTACTACTCTAAAACATTTCGGCCCCAACGGCCATCTGTTCTGTTGAGAATTCTTCGTGCTATGTCGGCAACTTTAGTTCTCCTGCGGTTATTTTCATTTTTGATTTGATCACGCAAGGAAACTCCGAGCATAGCCCTTTCCATTGCCCTTTAGGTGACTTTAAGCCTTCTGATGAGGCCCATTGTGAGCGAGCACGTTTCGGAGCCATAACACCCACTGGTCATAGACTTTCGTCTTGAGACACTGTGGTATGTTGTGCACTCATATTCTTCCATTCATTTTACGGTATTTATTGATATGTCTGTGTACTGTTGTAATAGTTACTGATAAATTGTCTACTCGTATGACCCGACGTCCTCAGACTGACCTAGCAAGTCCTTTGTCGGGCCCGATTCCGTTGTATGACGTAAGGATACAATTTATACCGATACAAGTAATTTTGTTAGAAATATATTACGACTGTAATAATAAATGTTTTTTATTTTTTTATTTTAGGTATACAATGTATTCTAATTTGCATGTAGCGGAGATGAGAATGTTAAGATGGGTGTGTGGTGTGACGAGAATGGATAAAGTGAGAAATGAGTATATTAGGGGAAGTTTGAAAGTGGCGCCAGTGACTGAAAGGTTGAAAGGAAATCGTTTGTCTTGGTATGGTCATGTAAAGAGGAGAGATGAAAAGCATGTTGCTAAAAGAGTTATGAATTTACATGTGGATGGATGGAGAGGGAGAGGGAGGCCAAAGAAAAGATGGATGGATTATGTGAGAAGTGATATGAAAGAAAAGGGAGTTAGTGATAGCGTGACGAGTGACAGGACAGAATGGAAGAAAAAAACGTGTTGCGCCGACCCCAAATAAAATAGGACAGGAAGAAGAAGAAGAATACAATGTATTCTAATTGTTGGTCTCGCCAAACTCAAGACGCAGCGGCGGAAGGCCTCCTACAAGGTTGACCGATGACCTGGTGAAGGTTGCGGGAATCCGATGGATGGGGGACGCACAGGATCGATCATTGTTGCGACACTTGGGGGAGGCCTATGTCCAACAGTGGACGTCTATCGGCTGAAATGATGATGATGATGATGATTGTTTGTCTGAGTAGTCATTTCTTTTATTTTGAGCATTTACTCCATTTGCCTAGTGATAACGCCCGCGACTTGCGAGTTGAAGTGTGCGAGTTCAAACCCAAGCAGTTGCATAACTTTGTGTAGTTTAATTTATCACCACTGCTCTGAAAACGGTGAAGGAAAACATTGTGTGTTAACTGCTATGTCCTTGAATCAAAAGTTCGAAGATATCCACGAACTGCACACAAGGCTCGAGTAGTGGATTACGTCCCATTCTCTCTCTTGAAGAGGAAGCCTAAGGCTGACATCAGACGGACTGCATCGCAGCGACCGCACGCGGTCGATATATTTAACTGCATGCAGTTGTACGTTCGACTTCGTGCAGTCATGATATCAACTGCATGCAGCGTGTCTTCAACTTTACGCGGTCGGCTACAGTCGTGTCGACGCACGCTGTCCATTGCTAACCGCATACAGTCAGTGTGCAGTTAATTACAAAGAGCAAACGCACATTGTCAACTTTATTTTGAGGCACTTAAAGATCAAATCATACATTAAGCTCCTGGGCTAAATGCGTGGCGCCAACTGCACAAAGTCAGATCAAACTGCATGCATTTGAATAAATGGACTGCGTGCGTTTGCTGCGATGCAGTCCGTCTGATGACAGCCTAAGTCCCAATATTAAACCTACAACTACATTAGACATATGCACACATGGATGAACGACGTCGCGTGGCGTGGTTCACGTTTAACCGGCCTCATCTAGCATTAATTGACGAAAAAAAAAAATTGACGTGTAAAAGTGTTTTTATAAAACCTACTTGCAAAATAAAGATCATTTATCATTTATCATTTAGCTCTACAACCGTAATTTTCAGCGCCCAGCTAAGCGCACGGGGCACCCGTGTGCGCATTGTAGTTCTACCTTAGGGCTGATTATATTTATGCTTATGCTTACAGTGAGCACTAATTAATAGAATCACCAACAATTTCTAAGAAGCCATTTGAAATAGAACAGTCTAAAAAATGATACTAGACTTCTTAGTAACCCCAAATATATTTTTAACAAGACGACATAAATATAACAATATAATTCCGTTCAGGAAGACGTGATTAACCTGTACCCCTTAACAAGTTTAAACAATCAACCGACAGCTGCGCATGATTCGATGTGCTGATGACTAATGACACAGTATAGAACAGAAGGTCAACTGTGTGCCATGAGCGAAACATGCACGCTTTTATAAAGGAGTACTAGTAATGGATTGAGGCCCCCGCTTGAACGTAAGTCAGACTTTGAAGCCTCGACTCGACGAGTGTATCATCGTATGAACAAGTCTACGTATTTATTTATTTTTTAGGTGCGAATTCATCCAATGCCTTTTCTCTAGGAAACAAGAAGTCATATCATTTTGCGCACTGCAATATCTAGGGAGCCGAAACAGAGTCCTGACTCTTTTTTATGGTTGATTATCATCTTATCTAATGAGTTCTCCCGCTCTTGGGCGGAGCGTGAAAGCGTGTCAGGATTTTACTTACTAAAAACCCACTCCTGTTCCTTCGTTGCCTTTCATACCGGGGCTGAGCTATCTTTCGAAACTAACCCTGGCGTTAGTAAACTTTGACCCATGCTGTTGCTGATAACTCCTTGAGGCGCGCAGGAACAGTGCGCGCCGTCGACGACTTGGGCTCGGTCCGGACAGTTACCGGACGGTCGGACAACGAGCTACCCATTGCACGCCGTCCGCAAGCCCGTTGTGTTTGCCCTCGTGTCGATCTAACCTTCTGGATTATACTTAATGATAAATCGTCCAGCGTCCTGCTAGCAGGACTTTCAGTCCTTCCGGTAGGACGCACCTTTTTTAATGAATATTACGTGATCGGTCCTGCTGGTAGGATTTGTAAAAATACAAGTTGATAGTCGGTTTCTTTCTGATTGTAGGAGTGTTTGTTGCATCATTCTAGCATCATTGTGATCGAGATGGCCACGATATTTAGCCGTGGAGATCGCGTGCGCTCGCTAGAATCTCACTGCGATGCGCCGGGAACGAATAACGCGTGGGGTCGTCAACAATTTGGTGATGCATTTGCAACATCTTATTGTTGTGGCTGACATTTTATTATCAAATTCGTTTTGTAGAAGATCACATGTAAGAAGCACTTTCAAAATTCGCAACCACAAAAGACAACAGAAAGCCAGCTACTACTGTAAAAATTATTATGCGGAAAGCGATGCGTCTTCTGTGCTCCTCAAACAGAGCGCAATTGTTTCGCATACCATGTAACAAACGGAATTGCAGCTTAATGTTTTTTTTTTTTTCTTTATTATTTTTCTGTTGATTAAAAACTGTAAAATGATCAATCACGAGTTTAATTTTTATTAGCCAACTTATCTAACGCAAAAGCAATTAGAACCCGATTGCAGCTATCAATATCAATAACAATTTCGTCCAAAACGATCAAATTGTTTAGGAGGAGACAAACACAATTACAGAAGAATTATAATTATATAGAAAGAAACACAATAACTTTTTCCCGCGTCCACGTAGACGAAACCGCGTGAAAAGTATTGAATGGTATAATACTTTATAAAATAAAAAATGAATTTTACAATTGTAATTACAACATTGAGTACCTACCAAAAGAATATAAACATATCAATGTATTAGAACAATAATTTTAGGTTACCTACCTTATCGTTTATTTCAAATAAATAAATAATTAAAAGTGGGTAGTTCAAAATGTTTGTTTCCCCTGATTTAGTAATTTGTCTGAGTCGTCCTGCCAGCAGTCGGCGTGCTGCCAGAAGGACGAGCGTCAAATTTCATACAAATTAAAGTCCTGCTAGCAGGACTTTAAAAGTCCTTCCAGAAGAGCTTCTAGAAGGACATTTTTTTGGACGATTTATCATTAATAGTTGTGTCTGAGTAATATCATTAGTATTGTTTTTGGTGCTCAACAGTTCCGCTTAAAAGAAGCTAGATCTTGTTGATTGGATGAATTAATTTAGTCATCATTTTCTGGGAATAGTGGAATTTAATGTGGGAAGGTCATCAGTGTTAGTTGCAGGAATAATTAACGACTATACAGGGTGACTGGTAATTAGTAACCGATACTTATACAAGAGATTGTACTCATGATTACAAACGACTTTCCTAAAGAAACTTTTTTTTATACTCATTTTCATTCATTGACCGCGGTGGGCGCGAATTTGTTCGAACAGTTGTTTTGTTATTGTGATGAAACTAACGATGCCAAGCGAATGCCTCAAGTGTCGCCACAATAAATCTTGCATCCATCGGATTCCCGCGACCCTCATCAGTACATCGGTCCACCTTGTGCAAGGCCTTCCAACGCTACGTCTTCTGGTACGCAGTCCACACCCTTTCGACCCAAATGGCCATCTGCTTACCTATTTCAAAACAAATTTCTTTTCGCAGACCATGAGATCCGAACAAAATGTCTTCGTATATTACTTTAGGCGGAAGTAACACAATGTATTGTCAATATCATAACAACATATTAAAAGTTCAGAGGCAACAATATGACAATGGATCAATATAAGACTGACAAAAACAAATAATATTTATTAACAGACATGAACAGTGAGAGTGTAGTGACAAGCCATCTGCCTCTCATGGATGAGGTTACGGGTTCAAAACCGAACAGCCACCAAAGTGGTTTTTTCAATTCATATATGTTATCTATATCTAAGTTTATCTAGGACATTGTTGGCATCTTGTACCTTGGAAAGCATTAAAAATCGTTGTTCCGGTTGTCATTACCCTACAGGTAGTCAGACATTGGCCCTACAGGTAGTCAGACATTGGTCCTACAAGTAGTCAGACATTGGTCCTTCAGGTAGTCAGACGCCAAAAATAATTGTTTAAAAGTTAGCTGTTTATTTTTTTAGGGTTCCATAACTCAAAAGTCAAAAGGAAAAAAACGGAACCCCTATAGTATCACTTTGTTGTCCGTCCGTCTGTCTGTCTGTCTGTCGGTCTATCAAGACCTTTTATTTCGAGAACGCGTGGAGGTATCGAGTTTTTCGGATAGTTTCACAAATTATACGAGTATTTCGCGGTGAAACTGTTACCACATCTAATTTAGGTTCTTCATTTTTTTGTGTAATTCAGTATGTACTATATAGAAATTTTAAAAACTGTAAGAGCCATCTCTTAAGGACTCTCCTCAGTTAACCTTTGCGTTAATATGTTACTAACTTCTGTCAGCAGCTTCGCCATGCCCCCCGTTTTACCCTCTTAGGGACGGATTTTTTTAAAATCCGTTTTTAGCGGATGTCTACACCCTTTATGGAACCTACTTGTACAATTTTAAGTTTGTAGGTGTTATAGTTTCTGAGAATTCGTGATTAATCAGAGAGCGGTATTTCGCTTTTAAGCCGCGCACAGACATCGTGGGGCGTGCGCTGCAAATGGTTCGTCAGGCTTGCCTCAACCTGAGGCATACGACGGTAAATTTATGCGTGCGTTCCGAACGACACATCCTCAAACTGAGCACGCAAACCACCACGCACAGTGCTCGTCAGTAGAAAACGCAAACAACACACGAAGCGCACGGCTCGTACTGAGGTGGCATTTGCAACGATCGTACGACGCAAATGTTCACTGTGAGCACACTCGTCCACACAGCCCGAGGCATGCGAGACGAACCATTCGCGACGCACGCCTCGCGATGTCTGTACGCGGCTCTATATGTAAATAAACGTAATAATAATATTCCACAACTATCACACAACGCCCTCTAGTCTCAAGCTAAGCAGAGCTTGTATTATGAGTACTAGACAACTGATAAACATACTTAAGTATATATTTCTAAATACATACATATTATAGATAAATTACACCCAGACACAGAACAAATGATTATGCTCGTCACACAAACATTTGTTCTGGGTGGGAATCGAACCCACGACCTCCGGCATAGCAGTCAGGGCTACTAACCACTAGACCAACAGGCCAGTCGATATATACTATAGATTATACTGGATAACACGATCCACGGTCGTCCTTGCCTAGACTGGTTGATAGATATTCAGGCTTCCGATTACGTAAAAGATCAATGACTGACAACCGGAACCAACTTGTTAAAACTTGCTGTCGGAGGCAACGAGGGGTCTCGGCATGACATGTGACAGATTCTCTCATTAATGTACCAGTTTCGCAAAGCGCTGCTCAACTTTGAAGACCGTCTCGAGCAGTTTCATTATTTACCCACGTCCTCATCCTCGAGTCGTATTCCTCATTACTGGTCGTGAAGTTCCCGCCGGATTAGCTTCTTATTGATGGTATTTTGCCATCTGTGTGAGTGAAAGAACGGACAGTAGGTACCCCTAGCCAAGATGCTAATCTGCAATCGGTAACGCTAGTAGAAAGCTTCAAATGTATGGGAATGACGTCATCTCAACGCTCAGTCACGTGGTCTAAACAAAAGAATTGGCGGATCGGTCAACTCGAAGCGTTCGGCGCAAGCGAAACGGTTGTAACTTGGCTAGAGGGGCAGGAGTGAGTATTAGTCAGTAAAAGTCTGACACGCCCTCCGGCTCCGCCCAAGAGCTTGAGAAGTTATTGGATGACTTCCGACCTAAAAAAAATTCAATAAAAGTCAATTCAATTTAAAAAAAATATCTGATACGCCCTCTGGTTTGAAGCTAAAGCGGAAGAAGGCAGTGGATTAATCCCCACCTCCAAAAAAACCTTATATTATTTTAAATCTTTATTAGAGCAGTGGTGGTCGAATGGTAACGGTCCCGACTTACGAGTTGTAGGTCGCGAGTTCAAACCCAACCGCGCATTACTTTGTGTAATTTATTTCATCACCACTGCTCTCAAAACGGTGAAGGAAACATCATGAGGAAACCGGCATGTCCTAGAACCAAAAGATTCGAAGACATGTGACATTCACCAACCCGCACTGGTCCCGCGTGGTGGATTACGGCCCATGCCCTCTCCTAGAGAAGAGGCTTGTGGCTCAACAGTGGGAATATTAAAAAGGCTGGTGATGATATACATTTTACTAGTTTCTGCCAGCGGTTTTGCTCGCGTGAAATTATGTTTTTCTGTGGTTTTTCCTCACAAACTTGACCTCATATGTCCATACCCTTAGGAGGTTTTTTTTCATTATCATTATTCATAAAAATCATCCTATGACAACCCCCGCTCTTGGGCGGAGCGGGAGATAGTGTCAGACTCTTACTGACTAAAAAACCCATCCCGTTCCTTCAAGCCTTCATACCGGGGCTCGAGCGCCCTTTCGGATAACCCTGGCCCCTGTAGGCTTCGACCCGGCTGGGCCCCTGCTGTTGCTGACAACTCCTTGAGGCGCGCGGGAACAGTGCGCGCCGACCCTTAGGAGGTGAATTTTGGAAAATCCTCTCTTAATGTTCCCCTACGTTATACAAGAAAAACGTGTACAAAATGTTATACTCCTTGTCCCAGTAGATTCGGCTGTGTGTTGTTATGTCAGTTAGTCAGTTTCTCCGTTCAGACATAGAACTCTTGCCTAGTCTGTATAGTGATAAATAGAAAGATAGATATATTCTTTATTGTACACCAAAAATAAAAATTACATCAGGAACTTAAAATTAATAGGGTGCCGCAATGGGCGGTCTTATCGCTAAAAGCGATTTTTTACAGACAACCTTCTAAAAAATCCATCCATCAGGATTTGACAGAGAAGGAGAAAAAAAATCTATATATATATAACGTAAAAGCTCCTATTAACGACCCCCTAAAATGTGTACTCTATTAACGATCTAATTTTTAAATCACTCATATTAGACATAATATAGGGTTCCAGAAAAGTCATACCTTAAAAATTAGTTACGTATTTTTGTTGGACAACAAAAAGAGTAAAGTTTGTGTGTTTAAATAGCCAGTTAAAGAAATAATTTGACTTTGAGTGGGACGCGCCCGAAGCGGACGCACTTTTCATAGTGTCATGTCTCCAGCCACGTAAGTACACGTAAATATTACTTAAGGAAAATAACACCCTAAAAATGGATTTGTCTTCTTGCAATCACATTACAACTGTAACGTATATATTCGTTTTCTAAACTAACTCTTAATGTAATACTTTTTATTGGTTTTTATGTTATAAAATCATGTTTTAATTTAAGGCGGTAATAGAATCCAAATTTCAAAACTTGATTCTAATAACGACCCATGGCGTTGTAAAAATTTTGAGAACATTTAGTATTTTAAAATAATATCTATTATAAACTACCTCATTTGATTTTAATTTTTGCTTATTCAATTCTTAAAATTATTTTACTTCGTTAGATCTATTAACGACAAAGCTATTTCTTAAAGTTTTTGTGTAAAACTCGATTCAACGTTAGACAATATCTCTATTATAATAATGATATTATACTGTAAATAACCTGTATTATCTGAATTAAAGACTAACTGACATTAAAAGCAATAATATAGCAATGAGATCGAATTTAACAGTATACCATAAAGCGGATATTTTATCTGTTTATTATTAATTTTATTGGTCGCTAATAGAATATTGTAACCTTCTTACTTGATTCTATCACCGACTCACAGCTGTGACGATATATTTGGTAATATTACAGTACACAAAAAAAAAAATGTAGGTATATTTTTGAACAAATTGGCTCATTTCTTGCATACGTGACGTTTTGAGAGATTTTGTCACATGCCATATTATTAATGTAAAATAATATTTGCTATCCAGTTTCATTCATGGCTTCATGGCATTGGCTATATTTTATATGATTTCAAATCAAATAAAAATGGCGGGACGGAATGTAACTTTTTAAAGCTTCTTTCGAAGAATTAAATTCTATATCTTTTTAAAGATTGTATTCTTTTATAGAATCATGGAGCCGCAGAAGCGCAAGCAGTACGCCTCTGCTCAACTAGAAGCTGCGCTTCTAGCTATAAATGAAGGGACCAGCTTATATGAAGCTTCAAAAACCTATGGCATACCGAGGACAACTCTGCGTGACAAGAGAAATTATTTTGTGATTGTTTTACGGATAAAAATATTTTTGTTACTGATTCATAATATCTTATTAGTATGTAGGTAATTAAAAAGTAAGCATTTAATTGTTTGAAGACCGTTTTCTGGGACTGATTATATTTTTTATTAATTAAAATAACAAAAAATAAGTGCTCTAAGCGTTGCAATAAATAATTATTTTCATATTGTAATAATGTTGATCTCATAACTATTGCTATTATATAAAAAATACCTTAAAACGATTTTTTATTTTATTTAATAGTATAGAAAAAGTGATAACTTCGTAGCGGTCGGTAAAAGAAGCAGAAAAATCGGTAATAGAATCTTGCCGCATTCTATGGGTCGGTAATAGAATCAACTACTCTTTTGGATTAAATAATTATTTCGTAACTATTGTGTTATTGAATATTGAATTTAAGTACTGAATTGCAAAGAATACTTCGCTGAGATTAATTATAAATTATAACACCTTTCCTAACATTACAGCTTATATCTATTTTTTTAAAGTGAATCCTAAGACAGCTAAAACTGGCGGTAATAGGAGCATTTACGTTATCTATACTTATAATAAATCTGTGGAAGTGAAAATTCTGTACATAGTAAATATTAAAAAAATAAATGGCATGTTACTAGACCGACACCGAACCCAAAAATGCGATTAAAAAAATTTTTGTCTGTCTGTCTGTTTGTTCAGGCATCACGCAAAAACTACCGTCGTTCGATGATTTGTTCCGTTTTAATACCACTCATCTAATACCACTGTTATTTGTTTGAGCCAGTGTTAATTGTTTATTCCGAATGGATACCATTGCTCCAACTAATACTAAAAGAAATTCAAGGATCTAAAGTACAGTCAGCCAAAATGCTTTGTACAGGATCTTTAATTCAAATATAATCCAAAAAAACGTATTTATTTAACAAATGTCTAGTTTTATAATAAATTGTGTACTGCAAACCTGCTCTAAATAACAACAAGTCACCATTGTTTACCCCCAAGATGTTGAGGGTTGATTAGAGGGTTGATAGCTTCCTCAGACATATCTAAAAAAAGTGATTAGTTAGTGAAAGTTTTTGTATAATACGGTCGTATAAAAATATTAGAAAACCAAAATTTTATTAGGTTTGACTTGAGCTGACTGTACTAAATTCAAGTCACTGGTATGGGTTCGTACATTAAATTAAATTATTTAAAGAGTGGTCTCCGTTCAGAATAGGTAATAAAATTGCGTTCAAACAAATACCAGTGGTATTAGATGAGTGGTATTAAAACGGAACAAATCGGTTCGGTTCGATTACGATGAAACTTGATATAATTATACTTTAATATCCTGGGCACCACACTGGTTACTTTTTATCCCGGAAAAGTATATACCTATATACAATAAAAAACAAACTTAATATTGCGGTTCGATCCCTAGACCCGATTACTGTACCAACCGCAAATAATAAGTTTGTCGTAGGTTACGTCACACGTCACCCGCAGTGGAGTTCACTAAGGGGCGCTGCACACGGCTAAGATACTATAATATTTTATCTTAAGATACAATATCGCTCGCCATACAATTCAATGGACTATCACACACGACGAAGATACTAAATAATGTACACTAATAAAATAAAGAGGTAAAGTTTGTTTTTTTGTTTCCAGGAGGTAATCTCTGGAAGTACTGGTCCGATTGCTAAAATTTTTTCACCGATAGAAAGCTGCTTTATTCCTGAGTGACATAGGCTATATTTTATTTATGTACGCAGGCGAAGCTGCGGGCAAAAGCTAGTAATTATTAAAGCAGAGAAATACTACACTTAATGACGATGTTCAGTAGGAAAGGTAGGTATCTTATTTTTAAAAATTGTGAGTGTTTGAGCTTGCCTTACTGACACAGGCAAAGCATTCCACAGCCGCACTGCTTGAACTGCAAACGACTTATCATACAAATTTGTGGAGTGTAGGCTCAGCAAAGACTGTCTTGCACCAACCGATTTCAAACATATCTCAAGTAACATATTTAATACTTTAAAACCCCTTACTTTAAAATCCTGTAAAAACTGATTCTACATGAATGTCTTTTATATCAGGAAACTATGTTTAATTTACAGAGGAAACTGGCTACAAGGCTGCCATTCTTCCTGGAATTATGAGAGAGACGTGTTACAGTGGAACTGCAATTAATATGTCAAGTCTTTGTTCTAGTTCTTTATCATTTTCTTTGGCAGCTAATAAAGAATTTTAGTACTGAGGTACATTAAAAATTTATTCGTTGCAACTGAAAAGCACAACTAAACCAAATGTTTACATAGTGGTGATCAGCATGATAATACACACAAAAATAAAATTAACAAAGCACCGATTATACATCATCATCACCATCATCATTTCAGTCTACTCTAAGGCGACGCTTGGGGGAGGCCTATCTCCAAGATAGGCCTCCCCCAAGCGTCGCCACAACGACCGGTCCCCCGGATTCCCGCGACCCTCACCAGGTCATATTAATACGTCTGTATGTACAACTTAAGGCGTATAGTCCCTTGAACCATCTGACCGAAATTATGTGAACGCAACTCTCGCACTCGCCTAGGCGGCAGTACGCAAATCTGTGCATTTATTAGCGGCCAGCAGCGCCCGGAAAGCGCTTTAAATCCATTTTCTCTGCGAGATATTGATTGATTTACATATGCAATGTTCACTTTAAAGAATATTTAACCACCAATTTTTACGTGTAAAAATGTTTCTAAAGGTCCAACCCGTTTCGAAGGAGTAGGGAAAAGTTGCGAAAAGTTGCGAAATTGCTAAATTTTTTTTTTGACAAAAGTATTAATTGCACGAAAAAATCAAATGTTGATATTATTGTTCATGAATCTATAATAAACATATATTTTTTTCAAACTAATTGACCTAGCTGTTACGGAGGAGTAGGCCTCAGAAAATCACTGTTTTATGGCACTTTTCGGGCGCTTGGCCCTTAAATGACCACACGTTTGTACGAAAATTAAGATACGGTATCTTAAAAACATTGCAAATACAAGGTTATAATGTTAACTAGTTAAAAAACCTACATCCACACAACGCAATCATTAGCATGCAAGAAATAAATAAACACTACTTTTTCTTCACAATATATTATGTTAGTCAACGGCCATTTTATACACATGTTAATGTACGTAAAACTGAATTTATAACCTCGCGCTGATAGGGTAAAAGGGCTGGTTGTCGGCCGATAAACTCGCGTCAACCTTACACAACCTCGTTGATGTAGATAACGGTCTATGCTTAGGAATTTACGATTGTTTTTGCTGTTTTTTTTTTAGTAATCATACGAGATTTTGTTGGTTTTTGATTGTGTGCTAGTTTTTGATAAAAAAAGGAAATACTCTCTCGTTTGGCTCTGAAAATAAATACATTACTAGAGAAGAAACCTGAATCACAACAGTGGGAATAATATAAGTCTAATTTATCATTATATTTATGGGTATGAGTGCTGAAAAACCTTTCTGAATGTATAATTATGTCACCGAAAAATTGCAAACGCCTAGTGGTGTGGTGCGTTTTTTATTACTTCGTTTTGTAAACTAATTATGGAATTGTCAAGAGATCGAACAGTATGTTGCTTATAGTCTACATATATCAAGTTATAGAGGGTTAATTTTAGACGTTTTCTTTAGAAACAAAAGATTACTTTTGTTCAACAATAAAACAAGGCTAAATTGTAATTAATGATAAAAAAAACTTTAACAATAAAGAACAAAAACAATAATTTGAAATGAATTTCAGACAGGCGAACATCGTTCCCGGCTCATTTTAAGCTTGAAGATAAATCAAATTAGAAACTGCCTTTAGTTAGTGATTTCAATACCTACCTCCCTTCAATTTAGTTTTGATAAATACCCATTATTAATCCATTATTGTAATTAGACATTTCATTAACGGCATTAAATTCGTTTAACAACTGCTCGTCATAATGCCTTGTGAAATGGTTAATTAATTCATGTTTATTTACGTTAATAATGTTCAGTTTAATCTTCTAAACAATGGAGTTAACAAAGAGATTTGTGTTTGAATTCCATCTCTCGCTACAAAGGGATCAATGATTATTTTGGTGTGATTGGAGCGAAATGTAGAGTTATATTTTGAAGGCCTATGTCTATTTGTGTTAGAACTAGCTCCTGCCAACGGCTTGTCCTACGTGAATTAGGTTTCACAATACAAACTTTAGACCCCCTTTCATCCCCCTTTTTTGGTGGGAAAATAATCCAGTGACAACCCCCGCTCTTGGGCGGAGCGGAAGATAGTGTCAGACTCTTACTGACTAAAAGCCCACCCCGTTTCTTCCGTACCGGGACCGAGCTTCCCTTTCGGATAATCCTGCCTTTCATCCCCCTAGAAAAATCTTTTCTTTGTGCTAGCCTACGTCATAAAAGAAAGCTTCGTACAAAATTTTATGCTCCTAGTCCCAGTAGTTTCAGCCGTGTGTTGTTATGGCAGTCAGTCAGTTTCACCTATGTATTTTTTTTTTCTCTCTTATAATATTGTAAGAGTATTTTTAATCCTTTAAATTACTTTTACTCTTATTTGACACGCGTTCGTTATCCTACTTCACGTATTATTTCCGTGGACAATGGTGTGGGTTATACTTTTTTTTACTTCTCTGATAAAACTGCTGTAAATTGATTCTGTATTGTATAACTGTTTTTTGTCCCAAATAAATAAAATAAAACAAATAAAAGATAACTACTTATATCTAATGAAAATTTTATAAAATACAAATACACAATTTTATAAAATACAAGTGTGTTTAAAACCTATTCATAAAATAAATATCATTTATCATTTAAGTGTCATACAAGTTTACTCTATAAAAAAAAAAACAAAATCTTTTTATTTACGGTACCATTTGCACGGTTTAAAATTGATCATTTCCTTAGAAGAACTGACAAGAATCCACACGTTTATACTTAAAAAAAGCTACTGATTTTATTATCCCTTATTGTGCTACTGTGTTTTTTTCTTTAAATAAATAAAAAAAATATTTAAAAATTAATAGGTATGAGAGGACAGTGTTTTAAATCGGAAATAGGTTTAAAAAATAAACTTAAATATTTCAGTTCTTAAGTACCTAGGTTAATTTAGTCGTTCAACTTGACACAGACAAAGTGCATCTGATTTCGGAATTTCAAGTCCAACAACCCTATACACAAATTAAAAAAAAACCGCATAATGCATTTCAATCAGCCATCAAAATTCAATCCCAGGTTCGCGTGCAAAACCGTTGTAAAGCAAGGACAAATTGGCTAGCCAATCACGTGACTTGTAATCACCATACCTTGTGACAAATGAAACCATATCACATACACACTTACATTCAAAATGGCGGAATAACGGTAATAATTTTGCGGCACGCGACCGACAACAGGTTCTGTCACCCTACGTGACGTTTTGATGGGAGAATTATGTGTGATATTGATAAGACATTGTTTGCAACTTTTTACTATTATATTACATTTTAGAAAGATTTTATTAATATATTTTTAATATTTTACTAGAAAAGATACCTGTCAGAAAATTTTTACATAAGACATTTTATTATTATAAATATTTAACTCTTAAGATAAAAATTGTGATCCTAATATTAAAAAAATAGCCCTAATATTCTTATAAACAATAAGAAATTCTAATAAAAGTACTGATTAAAAAAATTAAATTATCAATTTATCTTTTGTAAAGGAAAAAATATGACTAAATATTATAAAAGAAAGGTAAATATAAATCAGAATTAATCATGTGAGGAAAGATATGAAAGAAACAAAGGAAATAAACATTTCCGTTTCTCGTAATAAGCTAATAATAGAAGAATTAATTAATACGAAGTTCCGCTCTGGATGGAGCGAAAGGACGTCCACCAGTTTTCCTTCAGTTGAATTTTGCGCTCCAGGGCTCTGGATCGATTCCAATAATTTTACCGATTTCTGGCTACCGTAGGCGCGGGCTTGCGGACGGGGAGCAATGGGTAGCTCGCTGTCCGACCGTCCGGTAACTGTCCGGACCGAGCCCAAGTCGTCGCACTGTTTCCGCGCGCCTCAAGGAGTTGTCAGCAACAGCAGGGACCCAGCCGGGTCGGAGCCTACTGGGGCCAAAGTTAGTTTCAAAAGATAGCTCAGCCCCAGTATGAAGGCACGAAGGAACAGGGTAAGATTTTAGTCAGTAACAGTCTGACACTATCTCCCGCTCCGCCCAAGAGCGGGGGATGTCATTAGATGATTTTCACAGTGAAAAATAAAATCATACAATATTTTAAATTAGATTTTCTTTTGTTTCAGGTCAGTACTCACAAAACTTAGCCTTCGGCGCTATTTTAGCGATCAAAAGCAGTCACTTTACAGTAAGTCATGACCAATTACTTAAATATGTTATTGTAATAAACAGTTACTAAAAAAAGAAAGAAAAATCTGGGCAAGTACGAGTCGGACTCGCGCACTGAGGGTTCCGTGCAAACTACAATTCTCGAATGGAGTCTCGAAGATCTTTACGTTTTTTTTTTGCAATTCGTAAAAATCTCGACGTAGGTACAACAAATTTACTGTTTTCAGATTTTTCCCTATACCTGTGCTATAAGACCTTGCTTTGTGCCAAATTTCAGGATACTGAGTCAACGGGAAGTACCCTATGAATTTGGATCTTTGAGAGTATCAAAATATACGTTTTTTTTGCGACATAAACGGCCGTATCTTTTTTATTCGTTAACTTAGAAGTTTGATTTTTTCACTCGTCTTGAGTATATGGTTTTAATTTCAGCTCGATACCTCTACGCGTTATTGAGATAAAGGGTCTTGACAGACAGACAGACTGACGGACAACAAAGTGATCCTATCAGGGTTCCGTTTTTTTCCTTTTGATGTGCGGAACTCTAAAAAAGAAAAGAAGAATAAAAAAGTTATTAATGATATTGTAAAATAATCATGTCCATAAAATATTCAGATTGCATAGGCATTAAGTCCGCCTTTGCACCATTGTGTTGCATGAAGTTTTAATAAATAAATAAATCACTGCTTACCATCAGGTGTGATCGCAGTCAAGCACTAGTATATAAAAATTTAAAAAAAAATTGAGCCACTATTGAGTTTCTTAGCCGTTCTTCTCTATGAAGACCCAGTTTATAGATGGTGTCTTCAAAGCTAGAGTGAATGGGCTCTTAATAAACTAGTGCGTCACATTACCAACGATTGCATCACTACTTACCATCAGATGGGATCGCAGTCAAGCACTAGTTTATATCAAGAAAAAAAAAAACAATTTTCTCTTTCTGTGCTTTTTTCATAAAAACCTTTCACTGCACACACAATAAATAACCGGTATCAGTTTTGACATTAATGCATGAGACGTGCGGTGACACTTGGGGGAGGCCTATGTCCAACAGTGGACGTTTATCCGCTGAAATGATGTTGATGATGGCATGATACGTAGGTCGAAAAGATATAATATTATCTTTTATCATCTTTTCGAAAAAAAAGATATATTATTTTTCGTCAATTGAACTTTTTGAATAACGTAATTAAAAACACAATAGAAAAACAACGAGCGAGAGAACGCCCCGGTTCGCTTGGGGTTTAATGAAATTAAGTAGATGAGACCATCATCATCATCATCATCAGCCTTTTAATGTTCCCACTGCTGGGACTCAGTCCTCCTCTCTAGGAGAGGGAATGGGCCGTAATCCACCACGCGAACCCAGTGCGGGTTGGTGAATGTCACATGTCTTCGAATTTTTGGTTCTAGGACATGCCGGTTTCCTCATGATGTTTTCCTTCACCGTTTTGAGAGCAGTGGTAATGAAATAAATTACACAAAGTAATGCGCCTGGCTGGGTTTGAACCCGCAACCTGCAACTCGTAAGTCAGAGCCATTACCACTCGGCTACCACTGCTCTCATGAGGCCGCTGTTTTCTAACTTTAGAAAAAATACCGAAACGAACTCAGAGGTCAAAGTTTCTTTTAAAGTATGGACTTATATGGATAACAAACCTGTTATGGTCAAATCATATGAGAACCATGCAGATTAGTGTGTGCAGGTGGTCTTTTGAGGAAAAAAACACACAGATTTGAGTGGACCTGTCTAGTCAGTGCAATCATTTCCCAATATTCGCACAACTCAGGACTACGAAATAGCTCAACGACTTTTCATTCCTCTACAGTAAAAACAAAAATAAAATTAAACATCCATTCTTCAAGGAAAAACAAGAAAAAAGTAATTTGTCTACATGTGTTAACCGTGCACTCAGTTACTCGCAGCATCGCGAAACGTTGCCAAAACACTAAATGTAAAGAAAACAGTTTAAAAAAAAATATGCTGCAAATTCTACTACAGGCTAGCAATTGTTTTTTGGTCTGACATTTTTGTTTCTGTGTTTCTGAAACGTTCAATTTATTTTTTATTTCTTTTAGCTAGTTTTACTGTCCCCGTACACGGGCTTCGAAAAAACGCCGCCACAAAAAAACGCTAGAAACGGCGACAAAAAAAAAAGATAGAAGCGGCCGCAAAAAACAACTGAAGCGCGCGACACCTCTTGTGTCCGATGAAGCTTGAAGCCGCTTCACGCGTTTTTTGTGGAGGCACCGCGCACACGAGCGACAAAAAAAGGCCGCCTCAAAATGAAGCTTGAAGCGGCGTTTTTTTGAAGTCCGTGTGCGGGGACAGTTTTGCCAGCAACTTCGCCGGTGTAGTGCTAGTACTTTCTCTCATTACATAGTATATTATAGCCTGTGTGTTAATCTCTGATATAAACTATCCTGCCCCCTAAGTCAAGTTATGACCGTTTTGTTTCGATTATCTTGCCTTGAACGCCTCAAGTCGGCCACGCCTCCGATTCCTTTGTTCTGACTACGTGACTGAGCGTTGAGATGATGTCAGAATAAAGAAATCGGAGGCGTGGCGGCCTCGAGGTCTGTTGATATCAAACTTCGTACACTCTCTTTCAGCTGTTTGAGCGTAAAGGCGTGACAAACATAACAAATATACAATTGCCAAAACGGATCTTGTGCGCTTGGCGTCAGAGTGGGGATCGCTTTGCGCATTCCATACATTGGCGAGCCAATCGTCTTCGTTGTTAGATACATGCAGCAACGCAGGGAACGAATCAGGAGTGACGTCTATGACGCGATGGCGCGGCGAGCTAATAACTGACACTCCCCGCCCCCGCGTCTCACTTCGCACCCCTAAAGATACCGAATAATTGACTTCTGCGCAACTTCAAGCCAGCGCTCAAGATCCGTGACGGCAATTGTACTTCAGCTTTTATAATATTAGTGTTCATAATTCGCTTCTGAAGAATCACTAACTATAAGTGATTACCACTTATAGTTAGTGGATAGTGCACATTGATAGCAGAACAGGGCCTCAAGTCTGCTATTACAATAGTGTCAGAATGGTCTATCATTGATATCATAATTGTCGATTTTGACAAGTTTGGTAATCTACTAACATAATGGCGTCATTATGACTTTCCAATGGTCAACCACTGACACTCCATTGAAAGAAGTGGCATAGAAAAGTGATCTCGTACATATTGACAAATTAATATTTGACGTATGCGGTAATCTGCTAAAACTTTGACAGTTTATTTGATCAGTGTTCTACCATTAGAACGTTATTGTGCAGTTATTGGTTTTAATATAAACCCGTTCTTTACGATTACAAACTAAATAACACTTCAATAGCCAGAGTTAACACAATCAGAGACTTAGGCGTCACTTTTGATTCAAAACTACTCTTTGACACACACGTTGATAATATGATTAAAAAAGCTTCAAAAGCACTAGGTTTCATTTTGAGGGTATCAGCTGATTTTAAAAACATTAAAACACTCAAAATCCTTTATTGTGCTTTTGTGCGTAGTCATCTCGAATACTGTTCACCGGTATGGAACCCTATTTACAACTGTTACATCAATCGCATCGAAAGTATCCAAAAGAAATTTTTAAGGTACATTCAGTTTAGATCTAAAACTTACCTGCCTAGCTATCATAGTCGCTGCAGGAAGTTTCACATTCTTCCATTAAATGAGCGTAGAAAAATTGCTGACATGACACTTTTGTTTAACATAGCGAATGGTTCAGTCGACTGCTCGGAACTGGTTGGCAAGATTGGACTGCGTGTTCCATCCTTTACTTTTAGGAATCATCGACCTCTATACGTTCCTTCAGTGCGGTGTATTTACAGGCAAAACTCTTACATGATAAGAGCTAGCAAAGCGTACAACGCAATGTGTGAATATGTTGATGATCTAGACCTGTTCTCCACCAGCATCACCAAACTTAAGAAAATTATGTGTGCTGGATTTTTCGAAGACCGCTGACAGTTTCAGCGATCTTCGAGAAATCTAGTGCACATACGTTTATATTTCCTTACTATTATTAATTATGTACTTGCTCCGAGCGTCTTTACTTTTTATCTGTCTACTGTCTCTTGTTCTGCTCTAATATTATCTGTGAAAACTTGTAATTGGCCTTCTTTCAATATTTTTCAACTATCTGTATCTTAGCTGTAAGTTTTCCAAAAATAATAAAATAAAATAAATAAATAAATAAATATGCTCGATATTATCATTCTACCACAACTCTATTACGATACCACTGACCGATCAATAATCGATCATTATGAATTAGCAGATTACGAACTTTTAGCAAAATGACATTGTGATCGTGTTGGAATGACGAATTTATAAACATAGCTGACTTGGGCCCCAGATGTGCAGTCGAAAGGTTCTAGAGTGGCGATTACGTACTGGAACTCGCAGCGTTATAAGGCCTCTCTCAAGGTGAACCGATGACTTGCTGAGGGTCGTAGGTATTCGATGGATATGAGACGCACGGGATCGGTCGTTGTGGCCATACTTGGGGAGGCCTATAGCCAATAGAGGACGTTTATCGGCTTAAATGATGATGATGATCAAACTGCAGTCCAATAATTTCAGACAGAACTACGTTTGTCGGGTCAGTTAGTAATAAAAAAAAACCTCCATAAGTTCTGGGCCTCCAAAAGTCCCTTGAGGGCCTCCAAAAGTCCCTTGAAAAGAAAAACTCCGTCGGTAAGTAGAAAACAGCCTTTTTTTACATCTTCATTACTCATTCAAAAGTAAAAGCTTGGTATTTTCGGTCATTCCTCAAGACTTCGTCGGAATACGTGAGAGGAATGAGGAAACGAAATATCTTTGACCATTTCACCGTTTACATAAGGATAATTGCTTTGCCCAGATTGTTTGCCGACATTAATATAGCGTATAATTTTGTTTAAATTTGTCATGCCTAAAGGTGGATAGATAAATTTGTTTTCTTTTTTTTACTATTTTTTTAAAGAATACCACTGGCACAAGCTTTGCCACAGTTTTATATGTGCAGGCCAGTTCGTACATGAGACACCGTGTAAAACTATACACAATTATGAGTCTTACCAACCACACACACGTGTAATAATATAATAAATCCTTTATTATCAGGCAACTAAGGCCCATAGACAAAATACACAAATAATCTTACAAAATAATAAATTAATACATAAAAAAGATATTATAACTAATTATTATTAAACTATAAACTACTAGCTGTCCGCCCGCGACTTCGTCCGCGTGCACTTCGGTTATCGCACTCTAAACGTGTTTTCCCGTAGGAATAAGATGTTTTTCCGGGATAAAAAGTAGCCTATGTTCTTTTCCATGTCAAAGGCTATATGCATGCCAAATTTCATCCAAATCCATTCAGATGTTTTTGCGTGATTAAGTAACAAATATCCAAACATCCACACTTTCTCATTTATAATATTAGTTAGGATTGCACATCAAGTGACGGCGTCGTGTTCCGCTGCGAGGTCGGTATCCTTCCACGAAATCACCTTTCGGCCAAAACTCTCCTTTGATGAAGGTGTCCTCCAAGCGGTCCACACATTGATAGTAACCGGGTGATTCTTTCGCCTAAATCCGGTGTAGAAACTTTCCGAATTTACCATTTCCGGTGACGACCTGCATCGTACGGAAGGTGAGGACGTCGCGATGCCTCTCTAGCCATTCCTCAAAAAGGGACATACTGCCATGTTTATGGCGTGCCCAGTGGTCTATTAACTTACCACTAAAATAAATTACGCTCATTAAAACTAGATAGTTTGTGATCGGAAATTGTAAACTAGTTGACGATAATTTATTTCATTATTTTATAATTTCCGTAGATACTTAAGAAACACAGAAACAGAAAGAAAATGTCTCCCCATTTGTTTTATAAATAAAAACAACACATAAATAATGTGGAAACATAGTGGATTGTACCTTTAATTATAGCATACGGTGTATCTACATATATGCAATTGTAAATTTTCCTAAATAAAAACGTAACATTCTGATTCATACAGTACCTATTGCAGCCACATTGACCATACAAATACACCGTTAAATTTTAATCGTTTTAATCCCGTGGAGGGTCGATCCGGTACATGAAACACTATCGATTTGTAAAGATAAAATTAAAAAATAAAGTACCTCTTTTTCAAAACTCGTATTAATTTACGCATGTACGAAATTAATTTCTTTAAGAAAGAGTCAGCTGAGCGAGTTCAATGACCTGTAGGTACTTTGTACGCAACGCCGACTATTAACTGCAGGTCATTGAACTCGCTCAGCTGATGTTTTCTTAAAGATACTAATTTCGTACATGCGTGAATTAATACAAGTTTTGAAAAAGAGATACTTTATTTTTTAATTTTATCTTTACAAATCGATAGTGTTTCATGTACCGGATCGACCCTCCGCGGGATTAAAACGATTAAAATTTAGCGGTGCATAAAACTAGAATGCGAGACAAATGTTGATAAATTCACTATCTGCATTGAAAAATAACAAAAGCATTTCCACTTATAAACACATGTAATAACAATAACAAGATCAGCTGATCTCCATTGTCTCAAAGCACGTGTAGACAATGGGGTTTTATAACCTTGAAATTATGTAAACCATGGGCAGCGTAACAATTACCACGCGAACTAAAAATTTCATTTAAGCGAAGTCGAAGTCGAAGTCAAAGTAAGACTCTAAGTCAAAGTCAAAGTAAGACTCTAAGTCAAAGCCAAAGTCAGAGTCAAAGTCAAAGATCATAATAGTTTATTTGCCAGAAATTTGGCAATGAGGATAATAAATACAGTAATAGGTCCCACATGTTCCACCAGTGATTGGTTTACAAATATAAGATGGTATATGCCATTTAAAATTGACATACACTAGCTGCTGCCAGCGGGTTTTCCCACATGATAGTAAAAAATTACCCTAAGGGAATATACTCCTGGGATAAAAGTATCCTATGTACTTTTCTAGGACATGTTCTACCCGTGTACCAAGTAAAATCGAAATCCATTCAGTAAATACATGAAAGAGTAACAAACATCCATACGTACAAACTTTCGCGTTTATAATAATATTAGTAGGATTGTTTAGACATATCTAAAGCATTCATAAAAAAAAAAAATTGAATTCCTCAATAAATAAAGTATTATTTTGCATTTTTAAATGTCACAACTAGAGATAAGTTATGTCATTATATTATCTTTCTATGTCATTCTTGTCATTAAAAAATTAAGTTATAATTGCATTTTTTTAACAGCCATTCGCGTAATCTCATCTTTAGGCGAGGATGTACTACTAATTTTGAACTCTTTTGAAACTCTGGAAATCCACAAAAAAAAAAAAATAATCTGAAAAAATATTTTACTAAAATTAGTCATACGACTAACCGTTGGGTAAAAATCAAAACATGATACAAATCAGTTGGCTCGATAAAAAAAATCACGAATCTGACCCTAACTTAAAATTTCAAACGTGTTAACTACGAGATCACGTCTCCCTCATACCGTCTTTCATCATCATTTCAGCCGATAGACGTCCACTGTTGGACATAGGCCTCCCCCAAGTGTCGCCACAATGCACGATCCTGTGCGTACCGCATCCATCGGATTCCCGCAACCTTCACCAGGTCATCGGTCCACCTTGTAGGAGACCTTCCAACGCTGCGTTTTCCGGTTTCAAAGTTACATAAACTAAAAGCTTGTTTTTAAAAGGGTCTGGCGAAAATATTTTTTTAAATGAAATAAACCAGTGCTTGACTGCGATCGAACCTGATGGTAAGCAGTGATGCAATCGTTGATGATGAGGCGCACTAGTTTATTAAGAGCCAATTCACTTTATTCCAAATTTTGTATAGTTACTGATTCTTTTTTTTATAAAAATGAAATCGCTGGTACGGGGCCGCGAAGTCGACTCAGACTCGAGCCAGTACCTACAAAATTGTCTGTGACTGCAACAGACTCTTAGATAACCTTTTTAATTACAGTTTTCTTATACATTTTGGTAATTTATTAACCAAAATACGAATGCATACCTTATGTGTTAACTTAGTAGTTTATTAATAATTAATTAATTGATTAAATAATAGTCTGTGCTCGGATGATAATTGGTGCATTCACCCGGTTAGCCGTTCGTGCGTTAAATGTGGGTTGGAAACTAAGACATATTACCGAACGAATGTAATATATAAAATGTCGTTACTATTTTAACCAAATGATGAAATAATATTGCAGTAGATAATCTATATACTTATACATTATCACACATACAGTCCTAAACTGGTAGGTCTTGTATATACTGATATAATAATAATAATAAATAATATTCCACAACTAGTCCCAAGCTAAGCAGAGCTTGTGTTATGAATACTAGACAACTGACAAACGTACTTATATATTTCTAAATAGATGCATATAGATAAATTACACCCAGACACAGAACAAATAATCAGGCTCATCACAAAAACATTTGTCCTGGGTGGGAATCGAACTCACGACCTCCGGCATAGCAGTCAATGCCACTAACCACTAGACCAACAGGCCAGTCTGATGGAACTATAATAAACCTTATTTTTTGCGGGCTTGTGGACGATGAGCAAAGAGTAGCTCAGCTTCCGGTTGTGCGGTAATCGTCCCGACCGAGTCCACATCATTGACAGAGAAGACAGCAAAACCGTAGGGACCAGCACAGGCGATACACACTAGGGTAGGGCTGCGAAAATTTTCTGAAAATGAAACCCGTGGTCTAAAAGTCTGTTATTTAATTTTGTGATTAGTTTATAAACTTAATATTGGTTTAAAATAATTCTAATTGTTAATTTATGTAACGTTTTTATTTTATTTCTATAAATAATAGTATTTAAAAAAATAATAATTTACTGTCCTGAGTTAATTAAGTTTAATATTTTTCTTAAAAGGAAATTTTGTGATAAATATTGTAGTTTTGCTTACCATGAGCATCACATAACATATTTTAATATTTGCATGCCAACTCATGGCAAAATGTGTCTGCACTATTATATTAAGTTACCATCTCTTGTACCGCATTGAATGCAAATAAATGGCTTTGACTTTGACTTTAAAACGCAAAAGGCAACTGAAAGACACAGGTGTGTTTTTAGTAAGTAAAAGTCTGACACGCGATCCCGCTACTCCCAGAACGGGAAAAGTAATTGCATAATTCCCACTTAAAAAAAAACATCAGTTGCCTTTTGAGTTTTTTTTAGGTCGGTAAATCATCTGATGACATCTCCCACTCTTGGGCGGAGCGAGAGGGTGTACTGACTAAAAGCCTACCCCTGTTCCTTCTTTGAATTTGTCCTAGGGCCCCGAGATTCACTTTCATTGTGTTCTGGAATCATTGGTTTTCCGAAAGGGAGCTCGAGCCCCGGTATGAAGGCTAGAAGGAACGGGGTGGGTCTTTTAGTCAGTAAGAGTCTGACACTATCTCCCACTCCACCCAAGAGCGGGGGTTGTCATTGGATGATTTTTTCCCACCATAAAAAAAACATACATTCAGCCGAACATAGAACCTCCTCCTTTTCGAAGTCGGTTAAAAAAAACAGGATCACTGGTTTCCATTTCAGAAAATCCCTGTAACCTTAGAAAATGACAACTCTTTGTCCCTTATAATACAACAGCATTGCTTCACAACAAGTCAACAAACGACTTATCTCTTTAATCTAACTTTCGACAGCCCAAAAACCAGATTTCTATCGCCAAATCCTGCCAATGTTTAAAGCAAACAAGCTTGTATTCTGTATGCGTTTACAAAGAAAGTGTTATCAGCGTCACGACAGCGCACGTGCGCGGGAGCACGCGACATTGGGGGACACACGGGCAAGCAGTTTGGAGGACTTTTTGGCGAGCATGTTCGGCGTATACTTTTGTAGCTCAAATAAATAAACGAGCTTACAGCCACTATACGCCTCATGCTTAAACTACATTTTTTTAACTAGCCGAGGTACAGGGGAGCGAGGTACTGCGTTCTGATTGTTCCATAATGGTACGAGGGAGGTGGTGGTCGAGTGGTAATGGCTCCGACTTACGAGTTGTAGGTCGCGGGCTCAAACCCTGCCAGGCGCATTACTTTATGTAATTTATTTCATTACCACTGTTCTCAAAAGGTTGAAGGCAAACATCGTAAGGAGACCGGCATATCCCAGAACCAAAAATTTGAAGACATGTGTGACATCCACCAACCCGCACTGGGCCCGCGTGGTGGATTACGACCTATTCCTTCTCCTAGAGAGGAGGCCTGAGTGACCTGAGTCCCCAGCAGTGGGAATATTAAAAAAAGGCTGATATAACGAGGGAGCGATGTACTGCGTTCTGACCGAGACTATTTAGAGATTATTCTGTGGCGACTTACATTAGATCTATAAGTCATATGTGTTGACAGACATACGTCGCCTGTTATTAGACGTCTAGTGGCTGTAAGGTCGTTAAAACCATTATGAGACTTTTTGGTTTGTATCAAGGCGTATATTCCCTTGAACATCTGGTCGGAGTTAAATGCACATATACTTACTCGTACAGCCGCTTGCGCATAGAGCCCCGCTGACATTTAAAAACATTTTCTTGCGAATTATTGGTAACTGTGCTTTGAAACCTTTTTGCCTGTGGTCCCAAAATACTACAAAAAAAAAAGTTACAGGTGGAAGTTGGAGCTGCGGACCCGGTCTAGAGACCCGGGAAATCTCGGGCTCTAAACGTGTAGCCAACTAGATTTTTTTTCGGTGAGAAAAATCATCCAATGACATCCCCCGCTCTTGCGCGGAGCGGGAGATAGTGTCAGACTTTTACTGACTAAAAACCCACCCTGTTCCTTCGTGCCTTCATACCGGGGCTGAGCTACCTCTCGAAACTAAACCTGGCCTCAGCAGGCTTCGACCCAGCTGGGCCCCTAGTGTTGCTGACAACTCCTTGAGGCGCGCGTGAACAGTGCGCGCCGTCGACGACTTGGGCTCGGTCCGGACAGTTACCGGCTGGTCGGACAGCGAGCTACCCACCACCTCGGCGCCTACGGTGGCCGGCTGCTGTCGGTGGTACACCAGCAGATCCTTGCCAGCTGGGAAATTGTCTCAAGGGAACATAATCCTGGAATTAAAATACTAAAACCATGTTCTACCCATGTGTCAAATTTCATTCAAATCCGTTCAGCTGTTCGAGCGTGATAAAGTAACAAACATTTAAACAAACTTTCGCTTTTATAATATTAGTTGTTTTGTTAGTGTGATCATTTAAAATGTACATATTAGACTTTATGACTATTATAATTGCTAATGGAATAATAAAGTAGCCTAGCTAACTATCTAGACTTCATGCCCGTGGCAATTATAAGACTTACCTACCACTATTTATGAATGTAATAAGTATTGCATAAGAGCGACGTTCCCGAGGTACATTTTCATATAACTGCTATTACGTGATTATGACATTATTACACATTTTTGTCTAGATATTTTGGAAACACATATTGTGTGAATGTTATCTGGGTTTCTATTGAAATAAAATCATTTTCATGTCCTAGAACCAAAAACTCGAAGACATGTGACAGTCACCAACCCGTACTGGGCCCGTGTGGTGGATTACGGCCCATTCCCTCTCCTAGAGAGGAGGCTTGAGTCCCAACAGTGGAAACAATAAAAAGGCTGATGATGATAATGATGATGATGATGAAAATCATTTTGTGTAAGACTAATCCAGTAAAGTCCTCTGAAAATCTGCTATTTGGCGTGCGCTTTGGTTCTTCGTCATGTACTTATATATTAAAAAATCAAGAAAAATATAAATAAGGAAAAATTGCACATTTAATCAAGATTCTGAATAATATTTTTTTTTTTTCCAAAAACCTTTCAACGTTTTTTTTTTTTAATTTTCTGGTAAAAGTTTTGTAAAACATTTGAGTTAGGTAATGATAGAATTATACCAAATGCTATCAGAGCGTTCAGATATTGTTTTTCTGTTTTCTCATTATCTCTTTATCAAACATTGCATTATATGATCCAACAAGTTTTTAAACCATCTAAGCTGCAATCACTTCTATATCCATATAATATCATTTTGTTATGACATACTCGTATTTAATATTTTTTAGCAGTAAAAGAGGATATCGTAATTCAAGTAAGTACTGCTACTGACGTGTGATTGACCACTAAATTAACCTTTCAAATACCATAAGTAGAGACACAATAGAAAGACAATAATAAGGGTGAGTTGCACCATTAACTATAACGATAACCAAACCATAACCAGCCGTGAAACGACCACCTATTGGTCAATTTGACGATTTGACAACTGTTAACGGCTTTGTTATCGTTATAGTTAAATGGTGCAACTCACCCTAAGAGAGCGAACGCCAGCGTTCGCTTGAGGTTTAATGAATTTAAAAATCATAATAAAAAAAAAACTTTAACTAACCTGGTAAGGTAAGCAATTCCAAGCAATTTCCTTAACCAAATACAATCTCACTTCACCACCATCCATACTCTAACTACACATACCTATGTCCTCAATAGTACTTCAATCAATGTTCTCGAGTCTAGCTAACAATGTGCCTCGGGCCAGCATGGCCGCATGGCGTGCCAATTACCCGGTCGTTATGCAATAACATGCTTCTGAGAGTCATCGACCACATGTAGAACTTGGAGAACCGGTTTCAGCACGCATTTATATGCGTCTGCGACGGTTTGAGATTAACTTTGGCAATAGAAAACGTTTTTTTAAACGCCACAAACAAGTGTTTGACTGCGATCCTACCTAATGGTAAGCAGCGATGCAATTGTTGATGGTGAAGCACGCTAGTTTATTCTATTAAGAGTTTATTCACTAAAGGCTTGAAGATATCTAAATCATAATCGTATCGGATGGGAAGATTGCAGGCGAGACAGGCAAAATTATTCCAGTTCTTCGATGTGCGTGGTATAAACTACAAGGTGAAAAGCTTAGTACCTCTACTATGACAATTTTACAGCGCCTCTAGCGGTCACTTACGGAACCAAAATTTGCCATACAAAATATTTACGTAGTCGGTATCGAGTATCGACAAATACTATTGCTTTAAACTCATGGTAGAGGTACTGTTTGGACTGTAGAGGTATCAACAATGTGAGGGTGGACACTCGCCGTAGGTTTTTGTGCAGAATTAATATTGAACTAATTTGTTTAGAGTTGGTTTGAATTTGTCTAAAAAAAATCTGATACTTTTTTAATAGATACTAAGCAAACTACGCCAAAATTCAAAGACCTGGCAAAATTGATCATTTCCTTTCAAAATAAGAACAATCAAAATATTTGAAAACTTCAGAAATTTTACTCAACTTCCTTCCAGGAAAGTGCAGTATATCGAGATAATTAATTAATTATACGTAGTCGTATTAATTAAAATAAATAGCTTAATTTTTTTTGACGACGTGAAGGCACGGATCCGTAATATGATTTTCTACGAAGCAGGAAAATTAATTAAGTTTCCAATATTTCCATTGAGATGAGCTCCAATTTATTAAACTTATCAAGAGTAATTAATTCTTCAATCTAAAATATAAACTCCCACGTTTAGAAACTTTTACTAGCCTATATCTCTACATAGGGTATGTATAGCAATATTTTCTCCAAATATAATAATAATAATAACTTTATTAGCAACTTAAATTACAATTTACGAAATAACAGTGAAACCACACTAGGCAGGGCCTGAATCGTGGCTATCAAACAAAAACGATTATTCTAATAATAGTAAAATAAATTACATCTGCATATCGTTCTCATGAAGTTGAAGTGCAAGTGTGTTGTATGTATGTGAGTGAGAAATGTGTAAATAAGTGTTTGAGAGAGTATTATGTGTAATGTGTGTTATGTGTGTCGTGTGTGATAGAATTTAATGAGAGTGTTTAGCTGAGTCTTTAGACAACTTTGCGTAGCAATTCTTCCATCTGATAGTAGTTCATGCCGGTGATTAATTTCCTAACTTTAACTTTGGCTTCACGAGTCGTATTATGCTGGAGCTGATGTTTATTTGCAATTTTATTGTACAAGTATGGAAACATAAACTTCTGTGATCTTCTAGCAAATGAAGTTTTACATTTAGTACTTGTGATTTTAAAGACCCTAAGCTTCAGTATGTCATTGTAACTTGGCGAATTTAAAACTAGCTTATGAGTGGAGATAATTGCATGCATTGCATAGAGCCCTCGCACGCTAAGTAGATCAGCCTCTTTATAAAGATCTTTTGTTGGAAATCTAATAGGCTTCTTTAACATTACTTTTAGAACTGATCTCTGCGCTCTTTCCAACAGCATGAGGTGTGATGTCGATGTGCCTCCCCATACGCTTATACAGTATGATAAGATAGATTGACACAAGGAGATATAAATAGCTTTAAGAAGTTTCATGCCAGCAACATATCTAAGTTCCCTAATGACATAAATTAACTTTCTGGTTTTGGCTGCGAGCGCAGTGACATGCTCCTTGTATGTGAGTTTTTCGTCAATAATTACTCTAAGATATTTTATAGATTGAGTTCTTTGTAAATTACAGCATTGACATTTGGTGTTGGAGAACTGCCTTTGGTTGCATGTATGTATTTGAATATTTAGTAGAGAAGAAGGAGAGGAAGCTGCAGTTTTGTGAAAACATAGAAACTTGGTTTTGTTGGCATTTAATGTTAGTAGGTTATTGCTTAGCCATTTTGCGATTGTATTGATGCCTTGTTCAGCATTTCTAAAACAATCTTTCCAGTTACTGTCGTGAAATACAACAGCAGTGTCATCTGCATAGCAAACTATTTTAGCATTTTTTAGAGGTAAATTAGTCAGGCTGTTAATATATATTAGGAACAGCGTTGGTCCCAAAACGCTGCCTTGGGGCACTCCAAAAGATATTTCTTGTTTGGTACTGAGCCAGGAGTTCAGCTTAACGCATTGCTTCCTTTCAGTTAAGTAACTTTTGAACCATTCAAGTGCAATACCTCGTATTCCGATGTCTTCCAGCCTTCTCAACAATATTGGAATAGCCACGGTGTCGAAGGCTTTTGCTAAGTCTAAAAAGACTCCTACGCACGCGAGTCCATTGTCCAGATGGTCAATAATTTCATTTGTTAATAGATTAACTGCATCTTCTGTAGATTTATGTTTACGAAAACCAAATTGAGTGTCCGATAAAATTTTATTTAATTCTAGGTATTTGACAAGACGGTTATTTACTACTTTTTCCAATATTTTTGAGAAAACCGGAAGCAGCGATATTGGTCTATAATTATCAGGTACGTTTGTTTCACCCCCTTTGTGAATTGGCACTATAACGGCAGTTTTCCAGTCTGGAGGAACCACTCCCGTGGCTAAACTTTGATTTATTATTGTTGTTAGAGGTTCAACTAGACTATGTTTAGCCATATAACTAGGAAGTTTTTTGTTTTTCTTTTGTATGTTAGAGGGCTTAGCCAAGTTGATAATCTACAATAGTTAAAGCGAGTACAAAACTTAAAATGTATGGAAATGACCTCATCTCAACGCTCAGTCACGTGGTCAGACAAGAGATTCGAGAAAAGACAAAGGAATCGGAGGCATTGCCGACTCGAGGCGATCGACGAAAGAGATTCGAGACAAAACGGTCGTAACTTAGCTAGGCCTGTAGGTAGGTACTGTGTACAGTGACTGTCGCCAAAAAAATATTTTTCCTTCTTTCACATACATGACCAAAGCTGAACGATAAAAACCTTAAAATTTAAAAAAATATAGCAATTATTGTCCCATTGTAATTTTGTTTTTGTAGGTGAGAAATCAACAAACAACTTCTTAGGCTCTGGGTGGAGCAGGAATGTCAGACTTTCACTGACAATCCACCCGTGTTCCTTCAGTTGCACTGAAAATATCTTCAACAGCAACGAAGTTATAAAGCCAGTCTTTAATGTAGGCCATAACACTAACACGATCGCCATAGAAAAAGGCGTATTGGCGGGAGAGACAGATATTTATAAATATTTGTTTAAAATTGTTCTATCTCGTTTGCTTTTCTACTAATTCTGATATTGTTTTTAAAGTTAGTGCTCTATTTTTTTTTTTTTGAATAATAAACTTAGACAAAAAATATATTTTTAATGCACAACCCCTATTCTTGTTTCTGCTAACGCGGCCTTACCTTTCTGTCTTAATTTGATATATGTCTATAAACATACCTAATACTCTAAATTAAACCAACTAGTTTAAAATATCATGTCACTGATTCGCTAACCTAATGAACCGTATGTCACATGAACAACACGTCAACCAATCAGACGACTGTTACGCAACTCGTTGCGTGTAAGTCGCAAATTTGCAACCGGTTGCTATGTGGACCATGGACCGGTTGCTTGTATTGCCGGACCAGTTTAGACGTGGCGCCTCGGATTAGTGTATAATTATGTATGTGTGTGTGTGTCAGTTTGACAGAAGTAATTGATAGTGTTTGATTTTGTAAATTAGTGTCGCTTTTGATTAATGTGAATGTGTAATGATTATTATGTTTTAGATATGTCTAGTTTAATTGAGGAGTTTTATTGAAATTTAAAGTGTTTTTTTTAAAGAAACGAAAAAATCTAAATGAGTTCCTTGCCCTGTAGTGAGCCCACAGAAAAGCTGAATGAGGTTAGTAAAGAAATACTTTCCGATTTGTACTATAACGAGTGTCGACGCTTGTCTCCCACCCTTTAACTCCACTACAGGCAATAAACCAATACGAACGCGCATTACGCAACTCACAGACCACACACACTTAGATAGCAAGTTTGCTATTGGTAGTTGAACTATGAGCATTGCCCTACTTTGTGGCATGCCTGCCCCGCCTACAAAGCCATTCTAACCTCTTTCATCAGTTTTGTGAGTAAGACAAAAGGATAAAAATAATTATAGTTAATGTTTCTAAACTGTTCCACTTTTGGGTATTATATAGGCCACTGTTTCAATATCTACTTTAGCTATGTTTCTTCACTCCAATTCATCAGGAAGCATTCAGGCCCCAGTAGTATACTTCTCAGTTTTTCGACGAGCGGGCCGAGGCGCTCCAAGATATCGTGTCCGTGAGCGGTGTCTATGTGTGCGTTGCTCGAGCGCGCTTTGTATGTAGATCGACTTCTGCGCAACTTGAAGCCAGCGCTTAAGATCCGTGCCAGTATATGTATAAATCTAATACTCTTCTCGCTCCATTCAGAGCACTTGTATTCATTAGATGATATTAATTAAATGAGCATTTGTGATAGTGAGCCACCCTGACTGACTCTCCTTTAAATTTTAAACGTTAGTCCTGTTTTTGCAAAATTTATAGCGGCTGTACTATTTGCTTTAATATTCTGTAAAGGTTGTATAATCATATACTCGTAAGTAACTTCAAAACTAAATGAAATCACTCAGGGCGTCAAAAATGAGACTAGACGTGTGATGCTGTCGAAAGCATTCGAAAAAACCAACACATTGTATTGAATATTGTTTGCTGAGATTTTTTTTTTTTAAGGTTTTTCTCTAAAGAAGTTTAAGGTTTGGAGGATAAATTTAACTACACAGATAAACAAAACAATAGGAAACCAAAAATAAACACAAACTAACAGCACTATAAATACTTCAAAAGCGGTAGTAAACAATTAAACGTTAAAATGGCGACTGAAGAATGCTGTTCCCAACGAATAGCTCCCAACAAATATCCTTTGTTAATTTAATGACTAATAAATTTTAGATAAAATGTCTCCTATCTCGTGGGATGGGTTTAGTTGCTTCACTTCCTTCGTTATCCTTTATTAAGGTTACATTTTGTTCCTGAAATATCTTGCAGGGTTTAGGTACTGAAGGCTTCCTGCTAGCGCTTCTTTTTTAGATGGGAAATTATCTAATGACGTTTCCCACCCTTGGGCAAAGCGGGAGGACGTGTTAGTCTTTTACCTACTAAAACCCACTTCTGTTCCTTCTTCAATAACTTATTTAACTATAAATATACATATAATGTAGTCGGCAACGTGTTATGCTGCGTGGTGTTGCATAGCTGTCCTTGGAAACATCGATATGTCGCAGGGAAATGAGGATATCAGGGATTCGCGAAATCCCTAGGGATATCACGAAATCCCGGTAGATATCGAATATTCTTGTTTATTACGTCTTCTAAATTCTTTTACAAGCTTTTATTTAGTTCACTTGTCCCGTTGTTTGTCAGTCATCAAATCTTGCAAAATAAATCTGACCAACTTCCCGGTTACCGATTGAGCTGAAATTACGAGTATGTATGTAAATCAGATGACAATGCAAAATCATTTTGACATGGAGCTGATCTGATGATGCAACTGGAAGGTGGCTATAGGAACTTGGTAGTTAAACGACACAATCCCATCGAGTTTGGGCTCGTATGATTCGTCTTGACGAGTATTAATTATATAGGTATACCGAGCTATAAAAGCTTGCTATGAAAAAAATATTTTCATTAAAATCTTGTTACTAGTAAGAAGAAGTAATATGTCAGAAAAGCGAATATTGTCGGATAAAAATCGAGCCTTGCATTTCTTTCGCTTGCTCTAGTATCCACACGGGCACTAGTGGAAGCAAAACAATATGCGTCGCTAGAGCTTGCGCGGCTCGTATGCTGAAAGAATTTCTAGAAATTCTTCCAGCTAACTCTCGCAATGACAGTTCCATTTGTGGGACTGAATCTGTGAATGTTGTATCTGCTTTTAGAATTGAGTTTCGGGGTAATCTACCAGCCGATGACGTAAATTTATAAAGACCATATTTTAACTCCAATACTATGCCTAAAATATTTTTGAAGTCTAATGATCAGATTTCATCATCTCTGCAAATTTCGCTTGATTCATCATCATCATATGAGCCGAAAGCGTCGCCACGACAACCGGTCCCATATCAAGTTTGTACGAGGATGCATATATATATTTTACGCCACGAATTGTAATAATGTTGCTACAATTAGGTAGGTACATGGCTTTTTTTCTCAATGCAATTCTTCCACCACGTCTGTCTGCCTGTTCGCGATGAACTCAAAAACTTCTGAACTGATTTTCGTACGGTTTTAACTAATAGACAGAGTGAAGAAGATTTTGATGTATAATACATACATATAGTAGTAAAGAAAAGCCGAGAATTTTAAAGACTTTGACACCCATGCGAAACCGGAGCGAGTTGTCAGTTATGATTATATGAATAAAGTAATAATCTGAATACTCTACAATATTGTCCCATGACATATTTCTCACGATCAAAGCCGTTTAAAAGGAGTAGGGAAACAAGCAAAAAAAATATCATGTTTTTAAATAGTTTTCTTTAGCAAAAGTATTAGAAATACGAAAAAAATCATATTATGTTGATAACATTATTAATCTATATACAGTTTTTTTTTTTTTCAAATCTATTAACCCAGCCGTTACCGACACAAAATAGACAGGTACAGAAATCAATCTACATACAAAGCGCGCTCGAGCAACGCACACATAGACACCGCTCACAGACACGATGTCTCGGTCGCGTCTCGGATCACTCGTCGAACAGTTCCGGCTCAAACACTCATTAGTGTGCGTCCACCGAGCGTAGGTATAAAAAGTGAAGTACATACAGGAGATTGTCTTCTGTACCTGTCTATTTTATGTTACCGAGGAGTAGGCTTCAGAAAGTCACTGTTTTATGGGAGGTAAGAGGATTATGCCATCCAGAATATCGGATCAAATATTTAGTTCTTTCTGAATTAAGAGTAGTTAAATCGCATTTTAGTTAAATCGCATCTAGGAAGGTAGCATCCGATGTAGGACAAGAATGGTTTCTGGGCCTGAGAGTGCAAACATAAAGAAACAGGTTATCGGTGCAGGCAAGTCCGTACGGATCGGTACCGATCGGTGCAGGTATAATACTCTCCCGTGTTTTCTTAAGCGCTCATTTATAAACAGGTTCATACTGGTCGGTACCGACTGCCTGGACCAAGTCATACTGGATTAAACATTGGCCAGTATAGTGTTTTACTCATATAGATTTGCCAGTTTCTTTATGTGGTTTTACCGGTACCTATCTGTACCGACCCGTACCGACTTATCGGGACCGAAAAACCTGTATCTTTGTGTTTGCACCCTTAAAAAAGAACGCCGTCAACTACACCCCTTTTGTCTGTGATTACTCTTCAACAAATCCGTTCCTGGCAACTCAAAGTATACCTTCCAACGATACATCAGGGAAATAATACACATAGTGCGAACAAATAAACGGGGAATTCATCTGTCCTCTACGTAGTGGATTCGATCCACTTCGAGAGTAACCCTGGGGATGAAACGTTGTTACAGGGGATTGCAAAGCTGCTTTACTTGGACGTTTTATTTTAATCAGTGGTTAGAAAGTTTTCATTTGTAAGAGGTACTGCGTTTTAGAAGGACCTTAGACAGGATTATGTGCTAAAAGGACTTTTAGCTGTGGGTGACGTCATTTTGTTTAAAGTATAAGAAAACGTTGAGTGCGTATAAAACATTAGTTTTTATCATTTCAGCCGCTAAACGTCCACTGTTGGACATAGGCCTCCCTCAAGTGTCGCCACAATGAACGATCCTGTGCGTCTCGCAGCTATCGGTTTCCGGCAACCTTCATTAACAACATTAGTTTTAACATTAGTATGAGTATGCAAACCCCGATACACGGGTCTAGTGTTTTTATTAGAAAAATATATGTACAAAAAATAGCGTTCCGCTGTGCGCTGACGCTTCATGCCCGCTATGGCCTGCCGTGATCTGTGTTGTACTACTTATTGTCGGAGGTGTCCAACTTGTGACCTTTTTCAAATATTTTGGGAAAAAATATAACGTAGTGTAAAAAATATTGGAATCGATTCAGTTACTGATTCTACACAAACTTTATTCAGGTTTCGCATAGATATACTGAAAATAATGTTTTATACAACTGTATGGATCGGAATGTTGGGCTGTGAAAAAGATGGATGAAAAAATGAAAAAAGATTGCATGTAGCGGTGATGATAATGTTGAAATGGATACAGTTGCCAAAACGTATCTTGAGCACTCGGCGTCAGAGTGGGGATCGCTTTGCGCATTCCATACATTGGCGAGCCAATCACTGACTTTCCCCGCCCCCGCGTCTCACTTCGCACCACTAAAGAGACCGAGTATTTGACTTCTGAGCAACCGCAACCGCTCAAGATCCGTTATGGCAACTGTATGTGGTGTGAAGAGAATGGATCAAGCGAGAAATGAGTATTTTAGATAAAAGTTTGATAGTAGTACCCAGTCACAGAAAAGTTTTAAGGAAATCATTTGTCTTTGTATGGGTAGAGTTCTTTTGTACACGGTATAAGGGAGTACACAATTATAAATGACTAGTTGTGTCCGCGACTTCATTCGCGTGGACTACAGGATTTTAAATTTATTTTTTCTAAAATTAAAGTAGCCAATGTTACTCCTTATTACATCAGCTACCTACCAATAAAAGTCCCGTCAAAATCGGTCCAGCCATTTCAAAGATTAGCCAGAACAAACAGACAGACAGACAAAAATTGTTAAAAAATGTTATTTTGGTGTATGTGCCGTATATTTATATGCATGTAGTAAAAAGCGGTTATTTCAATATTACAAACAGACACTCCAATTTTATTTATATGTACAGACTAGCTTTTGTCCGCGGATTCGCCTGCGTACATAAAAGACCTTCCCTCTTTCTCCCCCTTTTCACATTTTTTTTATAAAAAAATATGCCTATGTTCGTCTCCAGGGTCCCAACTATCTCTGTACCAAAATTCATCAACATCGGTTTTGCCATTTAGGCGTGAAGACGTAACAAACAAACAAATAAACAAACAAACTCACTTTCGCTTTTATAATATTAGTAAGGATTATAAAAAAAAATATAGAAGGCATAGAAGAGAGGTTTCGGAAGGGTATCATCATAACTTCTCTCAGATAAGGGTAGGTAAAGGTCTGACACTCCTTGACAGACTTTTGCTGACTAAAATCTACCCGTGTTCCTTCAGAATCATCTTTCGTTCCATTTTGTTTTTGAATTGAGAAAGCATTCAATGACTTTTCCTGCTCTAGGGTGAGAAGAAGTGCCAGATTTATGCTGATTAAAACCCACATCTGTTCCTTCAGTTGCTACTGTAACGTGGCTCAGCTCACGGTAGGCTTCGTGTAGGGATTTTTCTATAAAAATGAAAGACTCGGACCGGCACACTATTGTAATGATTTTTAAAGAAAATATTCATAAATCGTTCAACTTCCAATGATAAGCGATAGATGGCGCTAGTAATTACATGAACTTTATACATTCGTTGTAGATATTAAGTAATAATTTATAATATTAGACTTTATGGATTTGTTTTGTATAAATATATCATAATTGTTAAAATGAAATATTTACTTGCAGTAAATTATTAGATAAACTCTAATGTATATTAGTTAGTCAATTGATGTTACGTACTCTTTACTTTGCTCTGATTGGTCGGTTAGTCGACCGAGTGTTTGTGAAAGTTTGTGGTAGGGAAACACTGAGTTTGTTACTGTCATTTTGGACAGAGTCAGTCTGCTTTGAGTCGTTGAACAGAAAACATGTCCGACTAAACTGTGTAATTGTAAATGATTGTTAATAGAACGATAAGTATGAAATTGTGTTGATCAAAGTGAATAAAATATTTATACAATTTATCCTGAAGTGTTTGATTTATCACATTTCAGAAGTGGGATATGCCTACAAATATGTGCAGTGATAACAAGAAGAGGTTATGTGTGCCTAAATTGAAGATAAATGAGTTCGAGAAATATATTTTTGTCTTTCCAAGTGTACTAGTGTGATTTTAGACAAGAGGTTATGTGTGCCTAAATTGAAGCTAAGTGAGCTCGAGATATTTTTTTTTTTGTCACCAAAGTGTGCAAGTGTTACTTTAAGCCAAGAAGTTGTGTGCCTAAATTGAAGCTAAATGACCTCGAGATATTTTTTATTCTTTTTCCCATGTGTGCTAGTGTTACTTCAGACAAGAGGTTATGTGTGCCTAAATTGAAGCTAAGTGAGCTCGAGATTTATTTATTTTTTTAGCCAAGTGTGCCAAGTATTTTAGACCAGTATCATACTCACCCAAATTTCTTACTGATGGTGACAGGCTCGTGTATTGAATCATTCGATTCCCTTCAAATGTGTGAACTGAGTGGTACAGATATGCGCGTCATATTCGTAATCGAACGTTGACAAGACTAAACACCTCTTAAATGCTGGTGATTCATTTTAGTTTCTATATTTCAAATTGGGTGCTTTTCCTTTATTTAATTTCATCGAATTCGTATAGTGATAGATTAAAAATAAAAAAGCAGTTTATATGTAAAATTTTCCTATTTCCCAAAGCGATAATTGTCATTGTTGCCTCGGATTACTTTGTGTGGCACGATAATTTCCCTTTCGTTTCGACGCATAGTTTTAAAAACATGTTGTACCCCTTATTAGTATGTCACAATAATGATAAATGATATATAATGAATGATAAATGATAAGTGATCAGTGATAAGTGATAAGTAATTAGTGATAAGTAATTAGTGATAAGTGATCAGTGATAAGTGACCAGTGATTAGTGACCAGTGATTAGAGACCAGTGATTAGTGACCAGTGATTAGTGACCAGTGATTAGTGACCAGTGATTAGTGACCAGTGATTAGTGACCAGTGATTAGTGATCAGTGATTAGTGATCAGTGATAAGTGATCAGTGATAAACGATCAGTGATAGGTGGTCAGTGATCAGTGATAAATGATAAATTTATTTATTTATAAATGTTAAACGATAAACGATAAATGATAAATAGTAAATGATAAATGATGATAAATGATAAATTTATTTATTTATAAATGTTAAACGATAAAAGATAAATGATAGATGATAGATGATAAATGATAAGTCTTAAATGATAAATGATATTTATTTTGTACTGTCGTTTTATGAACTAAATTTCCACCTATGACAAACAATAAATGAATTTGAGAGAACAAAGTTAAAACTGAGTTTGTATATGTATAACACGATTTAAAAGGCTGTAAATGGAATTTCTTCTCCATAGAGATCTACACTTTGGAATATGTAATTACCGTCAATTTGCTGACTTACTGACTTCTTGGCAATTTAAGAGTCTGTAAATGGTTCATTAGAAATGTTTTGATTTGATTTCAACGCTTTGATGAGGCCAAGAGTGTCTTTGATGAGGCCAAGAGTGTCTTTGATGAGGCCAAGAGTGTCTTTGATGAGGCCAAGCGTGATTTTGATGAGGCCAAACGTGCCTTTGATGAGGCCAAACGTGCCTTTGATGAAGACAAGCGTGCCTTTGATGAAGCCAAGCGAGCCTTAATAAGACCAAGCGAGCCTTAATGAGGGATGAGGCAAGCATGCCTTTGATGAAGCTAAGCGAGGCCATTTGAGGCCAAGTGGGCCATTTGAGGCCATGTGGGCCATTTGAGGCCAAGTGAGCCATTTGAGGCCAAGTGGGCCATTTGAGGCCAAGTGGGCCATTTGAGGCCAAGTGGGCCATTTGAGGCCAAGTGGGCCATTTGGAGCAAAGTGGGCCATTTGAGGCCATGTGGGCCATTTGAGGCCATGTGGGCCATTTGAGGCCATGTGGGCCATTTGAGGCCATGTGGGCCATTTGAGGCCAAGTGGGCCATTTGAGGCCAAGTGGGCCATTTGAGGCCAAGTGGGCCATTTGAGGCCAAGTGGGCCATTTGAGGCCAAGTGGGCCATCTGAGGCCAAGTGGGCCATTTGATTTGGCCAGATGAGCCAATTAAGATTCGGGTTAAGTGTGCCCGGTGCAGACGAAATTATCCTTAAGAGCGTAAGTAACGTATGAATTTACCTATTAATGTGATTTTAGTCTGACTACGTTGGCTTAATGCAGATGTTGTAAATGAATTGAATAATTTATTAAGTTTATTCATATCATATTTGAACTGTTTATTGGATGAGATTTGAACATTCTGTTATAGTTTTTGAAGATATTATAGGTATAGATAAATTGAATTGAAAGTATAATTTAACACTGGGATTTGATTCTTAAAAAAGAATTTCAAATGAACGATACAAGTACTATTTCCTGTAAATTTTTTAACCACTGATTTTTTTATTTTTGAGGACTTGGATTCCGACAGAACTACAGAAGGAAAAATTGCCAGTCTTATTGAACAAATAGATAGTTCCTGGTTCAAACAGTACAGACTTGAAGAAAAATGATGCAAAGAGACGATTTGGAAGGAATAAGACACCACCACGATGCAAGAAGCGAAGAGGTACCCCACGTTGGTCTAAGAGAGTGGTTTAATGATTTTCAAGGAGGAAAGCGTTACAAGTATCGAGGTTTGAACATATCCATTGGAACTTTGTGATACGGGAGTTCTATCACTACTGTAAATTTTGAGAGTATTTAAGTTTGATTAGAAAGAGTAATTATAATTGATTTGTGTTAAGCAAGTAGGATCAGAAACTGACTATACAATTTGTCTCAAAAACTTGCTAGTCTTACCAAGAGAAAATAGAAAATTTACGAAACCTTGCCAAGTTTTGTAAGTTAGCATTTAGTGACGAAGTGGTAAACTAAACTAAAATGATTTTATCTAATGAGCAGAATTATGGTCGGTTTCAAGCTGAAATGTTAGCTAGTAAGAATTAAGGTGTAACTTATGTGAATATTATTACGACAAATTAATGCTTATATACGGATAACATATAAGTAAAAGAGCTGCAGATAGAAATTTAAACACACGGGATTAATGATAAATCTATTAGGAATTGAGCCAAACCATTAAATTGTAGACGAGGAAATGGATTTATTACACGTTTTCAATTCCTGTGACGTGTGCATATTGTAGCAGAGACTGATTCTATAGATAGAGAACACAATGATATTTATTTTACAAGTAGGATAAAATATATACTATTACATGACCATAACTAGTTCTCGTCGTCCAGACTGAAATCGAAGCCGGTTCCTAAGATGATTATGATACAATGAATGATTTAAATAGAGCTAAATATTACATCGTTATTTATTCGGTTAAGGGGAAGATGGATTGAAAATCCATACACTAGAGTAGAGGACCAATTTCAAGGTTTCAAATAAAAATAAAGTTTGACGAACAGTGCGATCCAAACTTCATTATTAGAACCTTTACTTGGTACGAAATCACGCACATATGCTGCTAATATTATTTGAGAGATAATATTAGTACAATTAAGCCCTTAGCCTCTAGCTGAAGGATCACTTTTATTCTAAATGCTTAAGTTTCTGTTTTATATTATGCTTTCAAATAATGAAAGTAATGAACTCTGACTAAACGAGTCGCCACACAACATGTAACAACATGGTGGTTACAGATTTGTGAGTTTCATTTAACCACTGAGAGTGTAAGATCTAGGACGCGTATGTCGATACCTTAAGTCGTAATATCATGTTTTCCACAGAAATTAAGACGAATACTGTTTCTGTTTATAGTATTGAGACGAGAATTGATCTAAATATCAAATTTTCGAATACTTTGACTAGAGACACAATAGAAACAAAATGAGAGAGCAAGCGCCAGCATTTGCTTAGGATTAAATGAATAAGATCTAGATTTCAAATTCTTATAGCTGAACCCGATGAAAAACCTAATGACATGAAGTGAATTCAGTGCGCGTAAATAATGAAGAATACTTTCGAACAAAAAGCTGATCAATTTTACTTTATGCTTACAGTCTCACATAATTAACATTGACCAATGGTTTTGAGTACCTAATTGAGTGTGGGTTATAAAACATATTTGACAGTACTTTATTAACTTGAATAATACTGCAATCATGGATTTCTTTTAGATACCCTACTATCAAGAGCTTTTACGATAGTCATGGTATTGACCTTGTTTTTAACGCTGTATCTTGTCTAAGGTTGAGTGCGGTTTTGCTAAAATGTATAACCACTATTTTAAATCCCCTAGCAAAATAAAATTATTCCTATGACGAACACCAAGGAAACATGCCTATGGCGTGTTATTAATTCTGTTAAATGTCCCACTAGACAGGCTGCCACAAAACTACCAGGATCAGAGTGCCTTTAAATGATAAACATTACGAAGTAAAATACGTTAAAAAGTTTAAGATATGAAGTGAGCGCCAATATCTGGGTTAGACTAGCAAAAAGATACTTTCGTTATCAGTAAAATCCTTGATACAGCCTACAGCATAAGTGGTTTAATAAAGATTAGTAGATCTGATTGCAATTATGAGGGTAAAATTGAATTTGCCTCATTTTAAAATCCATAGATCCATTGAAAAAAAAACAAAGTTTTAAGTATAAAATTACTGTAATTACCGATTTTGGCAAACTGAGGAATAACATTTAGAAGCATACTTTCCTCCGACCTTATATAAACTCGGATATACAGAAAAGCCTTTGACAAAAAAAAACTCTATTCTTCGCGTGTTGAGAATGTTATAAACATATGACGTGACGATAAAGCAAATAATCAAGACTAAGCCGAATGTAATGATTATGAATGTAAGACTCAGTTCCTTGTAGAACTGGAATTAAGTTTCATAATTTTAATGAAAATATCCTATCATTTTAATTGTAATCGTGCGTCAGGAGATCGCACGATGTCGGATGGCCGAATGTAATGATTTTTAAAGAAAATATTCATAAATCGTTCAACTTCCAATGATAAGCGATAGATGGCGCTAGTAATTACATGAACTTTATACATTCGTTGTAGATATTAAGTAATAATTTATAATATTAGACTTTATGGATTTGTTTTGTATAAATATATCATAATTGTTAAAATGAAATATTTACTTGCAGTAAATTATTAGATAAACTCTAATGTATATTAGTTAGTCAATTGATGTTACGTACTCTTTACTTTGCTCTGATTGGTCGGTTAGTCGACCGAGTGTTTGTGAAAGTTTGTGGTAGGGAAACACTGAGTTTGTTACTGTCATTTTGGACAGAGTCAGTCTGCTTTGAGTCGTTGAACAGAAAACATGTCCGACTAAACTGTGTAATTGTAAATGATTGTTAATAGAACGATAAGTATGAAATTGTGTTGATCAAAGTGAATAAAATATTTATACAATTTATCCTGAAGTGTTTGATTTATCACACTATTATATTTTCTTATTTGAACGCACAAGCTTTTCTTACAAAGATCACTTCAACACTGAAAAAACAACACACATTCTTTTTTCTACAAATTTTCAAGCGTTGCATTGCGTGGGGTGCTTTGTGCCATATTTTTCGTAAATCGAGCACCCCACGTTTTTTTCGCAATGATATTAATATTTTTCGTTCATTATTATTATTTTCTACCTATATTGAAAATTATTTTACACTTTTAAGTTTGATATGCTATGAAAGCGTGTTTTTTTAGTTTTTTTTAACTATTTTTTTATTTTGCACTATAAAAAAACAGATTATTGTATTGTCATCAGTCTTTGATGAGTGTGCAAAGTTTGAAGAAAATCTGATCGCCCAAAGTTGGTCAAAATCGAGCTTAAAGGCGTTGGTTACAAACATACAGGTGAAGCTAATATAAGCGTGTTAAAAAGGTACAGTCTGTCTAAAAAGTCAAACGACTTGAAAATTTTTAAATGAATTTAAAAAATCTGTTATATATTTTACATACAATACTTTTTATATGATTCTATTAGTAAACAATGTCAGACATCTCTTTCAAACCTTGATTGTTCAACCAGAGTTGACTACAGATTTCAAGAATTTGATTATTTGATTAGATTGCCCGAGTCGTTTGACTTTTTAGACAGACTCTAGTTACGTGTTTCTCGAATTAAAATAATAATATGACTTTTCAAGTTCGTATCAGCTGCTGGTTAGTAGAACGATAAGTGAGCAGCAAATCACAATTTGTCCCATTACTGTTTACGTTGCACGAATGCCCCTGGAGAGATGGGCGAGGGTCGTCACTCACTGGGTGCCTGAGGCAGGACGTGGTCAACCGCAGTGAAGGTGGTTTAAGAATATGATCATGTTCGTGTGTTGATCATGGGGCAAACTTGGCCAGAGATCGGTCAAGAAAGGTCCAAGTTTGGAAGGAGAAGGCTAGCCTTTACCTGGGTAAAAGCTAAACGGGTAATTTTCGTTATCTTGGGCAATGTTCTAATTCAAGTTCAAATTTCAATCACAAACCGTCAAAAACGATACAAACTCCCATACATTTTGTCCACAAAGTAAATTTGCAACAAAATACCAAACATATTGCACCCAAAACGGTATACAAAAGGCAATCGCTGCCAAATAGGATCCGCAAATCTTTGACATATTTCGTGCAACTTCGGAGATCTCCGTGAATCTCCGTGGATCTTCGCAATACGTTAGGTACAGGATAAGTACGGGCATTGAATACTCCGGGTTCTGGCGCCGATCGGGCAATACCCTTGAGACCGGTAGGTCGAGATGAAATTGGATTGTCAGGTAGTAGATGACATAGGAACGCGCAGTTTATATGTAGGTGTGATGGAAGAATTTATTGAGAAGATTGGATTTGGTAGTGCATGGGATAAACGTACCTACGGACGTCACTACTTGCGCAGATAACAGTACTGTACTCTATTGACGATTTATCTCATTGTTTTTAAGTTTTGGTTCAGTTCCGATTCTTTCACTAATTATAAAGGGAGGTACTTCATCGCTAACTACCTACTGCCAGTGGCTTCGCCCGCGTGACAGTAGAAAATCGTCATAAAATAGAAATCCTGGGATAAAAAAGATTAAGCCAAATCGTCTTCGACTTGAGGTCTTTGCCCAGCAGTGGAACAGTAAGGGCTACGCTACCAAACTAGACACCATACAGACACCCGATTCACTACACGTCCGAGCTGGTCGCGCCACCAAATTGATTCAAATCAAATCAAATCAAAAACATTTATTTCAAATAGACCATTTGCCAAATGTCGGTCAGTCCAAGAAAAGTGATTGCGCAACCAAACGGACACCAAGCGTGCTTCATCGTCGACCACATCATCGCTTACCATCAGGTGAGATGGTGGTCAAACGCAAGTCTATCAATAATAATAAAAAAAAGTGAATAACTCTCTGTAGAGCTGTATACATTTTGTTGGTAGCGGCGACTGGTCGCGCCGTGACCCGGTGAAATATAGCCCTAAAGACCAGGACAAAAAAAGCCGAATTGTAAACGAATTTGTCTATAATCCATTTGTTTAGATACTTAACTAAATGTAAACAATCTTGACATGTTTTTTTACTTATCTAATAGTTGTCTAAAAAAATAATCTTATAATGTTTACAATTAATTATTTACCTAAACCGATGTTAGGCAACTAACTAAATTTAAATAATCAGGGTACGTCTTTTATACGATTTTTTTTTTTTTAATAAAAAGATCAAGACTGTTTGCATTTAGGTTAGTACTTAAACAAATGAAGTATAGAACGATACAATTGAACAAATAAAAAACACTCCTTTGCGTCGCGGAGTCGGTTATAAAATTCACGGTCCGGGAGAGAAACCTGGAGATACTCGTAACTTAGTCTTTATAATATCTCTTAGACAAGGCGATTATAAACAAGAAGATCATCTTCTAAGACAGCGAACTAAGACGATCTATTCTCATAAACTTAATGCAAATTCCACCAAGAGATAGTTTCAGTACCTACTTCAGATTTCCATTTAACTTCCTCTAGAATCGATTATATTGGTTGATGGAACCCAAATACTATAATTGTTCGGAATATTGACCGTCTTTGAGTATCTCTAGTTAAAAGGCTTGGGTCCGGAGAGATGGTTTTGAAATTGTTAAGGGAATCTATCTCCCATTTTCATCAGTTCTATCACAAAATAGATGGATACAGAAGTCAATCTCATGTATGTTCTTCACTTTTCATACTTACGCTCAGCAATCACGCTATTGTCGAAACCGCCCTGTCCGAGCGCGCTCAGGCGCGGCGATAAATACGTAATATACACCGCTAAATTTTAATCGTTTTAATCCCGTGAAGGGTCGATCCGGTTCATGAAACACTATCGATTTGTAAAGATAAAATTTAAAAAATAAAGTACCTTTTTTTCAAAACTCTTATTAATTTACGCATCAAAGTCCTGTACTTATCTACCTACTTAATTGTTCAGCGTTACGTAACAACGAACTATCAAAGTACAAGCTTATTATAACTGGTAGCTTAAAAAACAATAATTCAGCAAATAAGTTGAATTTAAAAAAAACGTCTACTAAACAGTAAATAATCTTTTTTTGCTGCATTATTTCACAAATAAGTTCACAGACGCGTGTATAGAGCGGACGCATACGCGCTCGCAATGAGCGAATGGAGTCGAGATATCGTGTCCGTGAGCGTTGTCTATGTGTGCGTTGCTCGAGCGCGCTTTGTATGTAGTTTGACTTCTGTACCTATCTATTTTGTGGTACTATCGTTATTCGCCTTCTTTTGTTTAAGTTTTAGTTTTGGAACTGACTGAGTATAATATATATTTTTGGTGAATTAGGTTTTCTTTAATTGGATTCCCAACTTTGTGACTTCAATCATCCAATTACATCTCCCCCTTTAGGGTTGAGCACAAGGGTGTGTCAGACTTTTTCTGCCTAAAATCACACCTGTGTCCTTCAGTGGCCCCTTTGCGTTCTAGGATCACGAGATTCCTTCTCATAAAATGCCCGCAGTCCTCGCTGGTATCGATCCTGCTGCCCTGATCCTGGCCGGATTTGACATCTCTTTGAGGGGCGCGTCGACGACTTGGGATTTAGACCGGGACCGCGGTTCCTACATGTAAATATGTCTATTTTTTTAGTAGTTTTTAATATCACAAGAAAAAAAAAGTTGTTTTGGTGCTTTAATACCTTTTTCCTTGTGGTCCCAAAATACTACTGAAGAAAAAATACTACTATTACAGGTGGAAATTGGGACCGCGGTTCCAGTCCAAAAAGCCGCACGACCCACAATGAGACATACAATTTCAATACAAACTAATGATAATCTTTATTTTTTCTTTATTTCTGTAAGAACCTTTATCTTGATGGTTAATATAAATAGGTTCCTTTATAGGTCGACTGTATTCTCTCACACTAATTAAGATAAAAACGTTGGATCAATTAGAGGGATCCAGTTTAGCTCTTTAAATTAAAAATGGTTGTTAGCTGGTCCACATGGATAAAACTTTGAGAAAACTAGTAATTTTGAAATATCTGGAGATCCCGGCGGCTGGGGCGTGAGAAAGTCTGTTCCTTCACGCATATGGCCGCCTTCTTCGCTTTTTCGAAGACGTTGGCCACAAGCGTAAGAGAACGCAACGCTTTGCAGAAGGAGAGACCGCCTGCCATTCCTCTTCGCTCCGACCATGGCCTACACCAGGGCACAGCGCGAGAGATCGCCCCAACATACGGCGATGCTCCGCCCAAGTGGGGCACACTTTCACCGAATGTCCTCCGGGCGGTCATCTCAATAATGCCACTTGGGCATCTCAATAGTGCCATTTGGGCAGCATTCTTCCACACGAATCAGGTGCTGGAACCTCCCGAACTTACTATATCCGGTGAGGAACTGCATCATGCGGAAGGTGAGGACGCCGTGATGTCTTTCCAACTACTCCTCAAAGATTGGACTTACCGCCATGATAATGGCGTACCCAGCACTATGATGATGATGATGATGACGATCTCCAATATAATTTTCGTTTATTTACCCTAAATCCCTCAGCCATTCCAATTTCCATACAAATACAAAACCGCTCACAAATAAATCCCGCCTTTTAACAAATCACATTCCTCGAATCCGGTTCTATCTGGAATTAACCAGTATGCACTGCCTCCGCGAGCGAGTTGAGTGACTCTCAAGGGAAGCAATGCAATGCGAGATATGTGAATACCTGGTCTACGTACAGGTATATAAGATGGCACGTTTGGCGCAGTAGTTAGGCGATTGGCCACTGCGCTGCCACCGGTTTGATTCTCTCACTGAGCAAATGTAACCGTACTTTCGATACTGGTCCTAGGGTGATCATAAAGGGGGTCAATGTTTTTTTTATCCTAATACTATTTGTCATGAATCTAGCTATCCCATACAGTTTTTTTTAGCTCTAGAGATTAGCGTGTTTAAACAATTAAAAAAACTCTTCTTTATCATTAAGTAGTAGGTACACTTAGATATAGTAAAATATAAGAGTCGTGGAGCTCTTTGGACCATGACCGTGATCCCAACTTCTACCAATTTTTTTTTTTGAGAAGTATTTTTGGACCACATTAAAAATAAATACAGTTTTTTTCATAGCTGTACTTTAATGCTTCTGGACCGTGGTCCAGAAAGCCCCTCAACTCAATATCAAAAGTATTTAACCAAATTAGAAAGAGATTATTACAACTAACAATGATCTTAGTAAGCTCAACTAAACTGAAAGGACTCATCTGCTTCTGAAGAGAGGTGGGCTGGTCGCAATGAAGGCCAATATGGCCTACGCATAATGGTCCACCAAGGACTGAGTGTGAAACCAGACCACAAAGATAAGAAAACAGCAACTCGTGTTCTAACGTTAGTGTTTAGGTCAACCTATTTTCATTATCTTAGATATAATTACTACGCTTCGAAGAGCTGTCAGCAAAACCGTAGGGTCTCAGAAACGTATCGACCTGCCAAGGCCGTGGGAACATTCTGAAAAGGAAACTCAACTCAAACGGAGGCTCTCACAAGGTGGACCGATGACCTGGTCCCCACCAGGTCATCGGTCCACCTTATCCGCCGTCATGGGAATCCGGTGCACGTAAAAAGCACAGGATCGGTCGTTATGACAGCACTTGAAGGAAGCTTATGCCTTACAGAGTGAAGGCCGTTACAATTACAACTGGTCACGGGACCTTTAATAAGCACCTCTCTGTCATAGGAGTTACAGACAACCCACTCAGCAGAGCCTGCCTGGAGGAGGACGAGACAGCAGCACATCTGCTTCCAAGCTGCCCAGTGGTCGCTGATACAGGGCAAAATACTTCGGAAACTCAGGTACCCTCCGCAAAATGGTCAGTAACACCAGGGCGCTGCTGGTCTTCCTTGAGGAGCTGGGGTGGATCGAATGACACATTTGTCCCATCAATACACAAAATACGCGCTTTAAAAGTGGAGTTTGGACACCAGTTCGAAATGCAAATACAGTGGACATCTTTCAGTTTGTGTTTTCACTGCTCTCAAAACGAAGAAGAAAAACATCGTGAGGTAACCGGCATGTCCTAGAACCAAAAATTCGAAGACATGTGACATTCACCCACCGGCACTGGGCCCGCGTGGTGATTACGGCCCATTCCCTCTGCTAGAGAAGAGGCCTGAGTCCCAGCAGTGGGAACATTAAAAGGCTGATTGTGCTTTCAGCTGAAATGATAATGAGTGAGAACAATGAGGCTTATTATGCATTGATACTTGTCCTAATCTGCTGATTCATCAACGCGGAAAAAGGCCTCAAAAAACAATGTTACAACAAATCCTTTAACAACCCTGATTCCAAACGGTTTCCAACGATTATTTTCAAAGCGGGATTATTTGTAGCCGAAAATAGAATTCCCGATTTCAATGGTTTTGCAAGTAAAGTGGGAGAATGTAAAGATTCGGATTTATCAGCGTCTAGAAATCTAGATTATTCTATTGAATTGCTTTTTTATTGATCATTCAGAATGATTCCTTTAGGCGTTCGGCTTTCAAAGAGATTCGGTTTTTTTGTGAGTATAAAGGGTGCGAATAATTGCGTTGAGAATAAAAATGACGAATAAAATGTTTAATGAAAAAGGGATTGGATGAACGGTTAATAGCACACTTGGCACGGTGGTTTAGCGATTGGCTGTTACACTGCGTGTCGCGGGATCAATCCCCGCACAGAACAAATATTTACATGTCCTACAGATAGTTGTTTAGGGTCTGGGTGTGTGTGTATGTGAGTTTACATGTTTGTGGACTACATCCAAGTGTTAAAGTCAGACTCATCCTTTCGTTCCACCCTAGCGCGGGAGAAGTCATTGGATTTCCTCACCTAAAAAACACGTACCCAAGCAGGCAGCTAAAATAAAATAATAAACTAGCTTTTGCCTGTGGCTTCACCCGCGTACATAAAATGTCACCCAGAAATAAAGCAGCTTTTTATTGGTGAAAAATTTTAGCAATCTGGCCAATGTTTTCAGAAATTACCTCCTACAAACAAAAAAAAAGACATATAAACCAACTTTATCTGTTTATAATATTAGAGTAGAAAAACGATTCTTACTGACAACTGTACTACTCAACTGTCTACATTGATAAATCAAATTCAATAAACAAGTTTTTTATGAAAATGTTTTTTTCATAACAAGCTTTTATAGCATGGTATAATATCATTATAATTATTAGCACTCGTCAAGACGAATCATACGTGCCCAAACTCGATGGGGTTGTGTCGTTTAAGTACCAAGCTCCTATAGCTACCTTCCGGTTCCATCATCAGATCAGCTCCATGTCATAATAATTTTGCATTGTCATCTAATTTACGAACATGCATGCAAAATTTCAGCCGGTAGCCGGGAAGTGGATCAAATTTAATTTGCAAGATTTGATTACAGACATAATACGAAACATCGGGACTAAACACTAAATAAAAGCTTGTAATAATGCTATGTAGTAAGGTAATTATCGTCAAATAAAGCTAATAATAAAGGTGTACAAACACCTCAAAGACACAATTGACCCCAATAATAACACAAAGAAGACCTAACATTTGAGTACACGTAAGATACGACAGTGATGTGTGAAATTATTTTAACGATTCACAAATTGATGGTCATCAGCAAAAAATAGATGGAGAAGGTCCACTTGACGCAAAAGCTCACACGTATGGCGATGCTAAACCAGTTAAACATGTCGACGTATAACCTAAAATACATCAATAAATATTCATCTGCACTAATATTACATAACTCTTGACATTTTATAATTAAATTTATTGTTGTTAGTTTTAATTTACAAGTAAATATTTAATGGGTACTTATTCAATTTGTAGTTGATTATTCTATTCTAATTGTAATCCACTTGCTTTTTTATTGTGACATTATTAATTGATTTGTTTTTGTTTTTTAATCGTATTGTTCAGTATATAATGTCAATTGTCCGTATTTATAAATTTTAATTTTTGTTGTAAATCGTAATCTCGTATTTTAATTGATATTTTTATTATTGTTCTGTATTTCAATTTTAATACCATCTAATTTTTAATTTAAAAATACTATGAATTTAGGTACACATTTGGGAATGTAGTGCACGCCTGTAAAAAATATTAGAAAGCTAGTAGAATATCAAACATCACCAAATAGCTAAATTGCCTATTTATCATCTCCCTAGCTTTTTCCCAATTAGCTTAAAGTCGTCTTTCAGTCTATGCAGATGCGGCTAAATATCTGTATTTTACATCTAGTGACTATCTATGACCTTGACAACCCAGTTATTGGTCAATAAGATCCTCCTTGGATAAAATCATGGTTTCTAACTCACCTATTCATGGCACAATAAATGAATCGAATAAGTTGATGTGAGTTACTGACATTGCATCTGTATTTGTTACTAGACCATGTTTAAAAAAGTACTGACAGTAAAATTGAACAGATTGTTAAAATTATTGATTGCGTTATTAAAACTACTTAGAAAATAAACTATAACATGCTGTTTTATTATTAAGACACTTAGAATTAGAAGCCATACCTTCGACGTGAAAACCGTCTCAAGATCACACTATATTAAAGCTAAAAGTTTGCATGTATGTTTGATTATGTGTGTATGATTGTATGTTAGTCCTTCACGCTCAAACTATTGAATGAAATTTGGCACGCGGGTAGACTTCGAGGATTTTATCTCATGAATGTTTTCCTGGGATATTTATAAAATAAAAATAACCTTTATTGCACAGTAAAATCGTAACAGTTTTAAAACCGTTACCTACGATAGTTTTTTTTTAAATAAAATATTAATACCTACTTAAACTTAATACTACTTACTACTGCTACTTACTTTATTAATAGTTTTAGTTTTTATCTACTTAGTAGTTACTTTTAGTTTTCCACTTTTTAGTAAGTTATAACTAAAAGTATAATGTTTGTGAACCTTCTGATATATTTGTGGTGTGTGTAATTTTGCCACGAGCGCCAGTGTCAAGGGCATTTCGAGTTTCACACGTAAATTATAAAAGTTGGGTCCATTATATGGATCAAGTTTATTAAGAATGTAAATTTATATTTTAGGAGCATCACGTGGCTCATAATTTGCATAAATTTTTGCTATCCATCGTGAACATGATTGTGACGAATGATTTAGGAGAATAAGATTTTATATTGAGACATGTAGATAGTATAAATAGATAGAAGTAGGTAATACACATTCATGAATGAAGAAATACTAAATTTTCTAAATTATTTAAAAGATTTTTAATATAGTACTTAATACAAGTAGGCATTCATTAATATTTTATTCCTAAAAATATAAAAAAGTCACAAGTTGAACACCACCGACACTAAGTCCAACACAGCTTACGGCAGGCCACAGCAGATATTAGGAAACAGCGCATATCTGGGTGCGAGAGCAAAACAACCCCTTAGTCACCCGGAGGGCTCGGTGACCATGTATTTGTGTGGTAAACCAGGTAATATAACAAGCTTATAACTTTGTAGTTTTTCATGATATGGTTATGAAATATACATAGATTCTTTACATAAGAATACAAGACATCTGTTTCGGGTTTCGCATTTATAGTACGTTATGATATAAGTGTGTAATGTTAGTGATTACCGTCGAGGCGGTATTAAGACCCGAGCCATGGCGAGGGTCTTAAGAGAGCCGAGAACGGTAATCATTAATTACTCACGTGTATCATACGACGTTTTTCAATACATTATTTTGTGAAGAAAATAACTGTGAAACTAGTAAAATTTTGTGGCGGTAAAAAATGTTTTCATATGCGCCCATTTTTTTTAATTTTCCTTTCAATAAACTCACTGAAATTAGGTAATAAACGGAGGTTGACCGGCGACTCGTGAGGGACGACCTCCGCCCTGATACGATAATGTATTAAAATTATGGCGGGGGAGCGGTTGAACAATAAGGTTTTAACTACATTATAGCAATAGTGCGTAATGGTAATCAAAATGTCACAGTTTGGTAACAAGGGCCATTATGTACCTAAATGCAGTGCAATAAGAGTCACTTTCTGAGCAAGTGTATTGAAAAATTAATATTGTACAAAGTGTGGGTATAGCTGCATCCAATTTTAACACTTCATCATAAGGCCTTTGAGCACGCATAATGCACTGTTCAGATCCATACCTAACAATACCTACTATTTCATTTACCTCCTCACATAAAAACATTGCAAAACTCCACTATATCTGAACCCATCTGTTTCTCAAGAGGTCATCACACTGTATAATGGCCGCCATTTAAATTACTCAGCGAGTGATGTCATTTCCCATTAAGTGCATTGTATGACTGTTACGTCAACATATCGGTATGAAAAGGAAATAGTTATTATACACGTGGTTGCTATTTATACTTGTGGTAATGTCTGGTGATTGGTTGGAGTCACGTTTGGCAATAATTTTTAGTTTTTTAGGATTCCGGTTTCACATATTTTATGCTATGTGCTTTTTTTTTCGGTGGGTATAAATCATCTAGATGACATCCCCCGCCCTTGGGCGGAGCGGAAGATAGTGACAGACCTTACTGATTAAAAAACCGGCCCTGTTCCTTCGTTGCCTTGGCCCCAGTAGGCTGAAGCCTACCGTAGGGACCCAGCAGGGTTTCGACCCCGCTGGGCCCCTATGGTTACTGACAACTTGAGGCGCGCGGGAACAGTGCGCGCCGTCGACGACTTGGGCTCGGTCCGCACGGTCGGACAGTGAGCTACCCATTGCCGTCCGCAAGCCTGCGCCTGCGGTGGCCGGAAATCGGGATCGGAATCCCGGCGGTGGTTGGGGTTTATGCTATGTGCTTGGAAAGAAGGAATCAGCTAATCTGAGAATAGTTAAGGCCACCGTCATTAAATGGCTATTTAGACTTGTATTGCGTTAGTTCTTTTCTCTCTGTATATAGCCGGGGCAGGGTTTTGGCGGCTGGGGCGTTAGGATGTCCGTTTACTCATGCATGCGGCCGTCTCCTTCGCTAGCATTACTGCTTCACAGAAGGAGGCCTAAAAATGGCCTCCATATCATACCTCTTTTGTTTCATCGGATAACCGACGAAAACCGTAACCCTTATATTGTTACAACTCTACGGTTCAGACTATGCGTTTCATCTCATCGTTTATACCACGAATATCGAAGGAGTGGAACAAAATACCAGCTGCGGTCTTCCCGTCCTTTTTTTTTTATGGTGGGAAAAATCATGCATTGACATCCCCGCCCTTGGGCGGAGCGGGAGATAGTGTCAGACTCTTACTGACTAAAAGACCCACCCCGTTCCTTCTAGCCTTCATACCGGGGCTCGAGCGCCCTTTCGGATAACCCTGGCCCCAGTAGGCTTCGACCCGGCTGGGTCCCTGCTGTTGCTGACAACTCCTTGAGGCGCGCGGGAACAGTGCGCGCCGTCGACGACTTGAGCTTGGTCCGGACAGTTACCGGACGGCCGGACAGTGAGCTACCCATGTGGTCTTCCCGTCCAATTATACTTTAGGTGTCTAAACAGTAGTATATGAAGTAATAAACTAGTGCGCCTCACCATTAAAGATTGCATCACGGCTTACCATCAGGTATGATCGCAGTCAAGCACTTGTTTATATTATTTAAAAAAAAATGCTCTGTACCCTATTCAACCGCAAATATACCCATATACCATCACCAACATCTTAATTACAGTCATGATGTCTCAAACAGGAAGGCATACAAATTGAAGCTGCCTGGTAATAATATTTTAATACTAAAGCCTAGGTTTGGGTGCATAAGCGGTGACTGGAAGGGTAGCGGTTAGAGGGCTTGATTGCTAATAGATTGGTAAAATTGCCAAGTGATGCTTCACCGGCGCAGTAGAGCGGATATCTGCTGGGCCTGTATCAACATTTTAAAAAGTAATCGTGGTTCTACGAGTAGAACGTAAAAGGGGACTAAATGAAACAGGTGGGTTTTTGTCACTGAAAGTCTGACACGAATTTTGCCCTCTGTGAAGGCATACCTTTTTCGAACAATCCCTAAAATCTAGCAAACGAAAAGTTTTTCCACTGGTTAAAACATTTGATAGTATGGATCCAGAATAATAAAAAAAAAACTTTACAAAAGCCTATCTCTGATTACCACACACAACCTTTTGCCTACCAAGCATCAAAAACAAATGTGTGTCTATTATCTACAAGGCCACAAAGCAACGCTGCAAGCAGCAGCGAAGTTAGATAAGGCTATTTAGCGCTTAGAAATGACGCTTGTAGCGAATTGACGTCTGAAGAGTGGCGATACTTTCGTGGCCATGCATTAGTAAGCAAACCCAACTACCGAAAAGACTTCGGAAAGTGACTCATAATCTTTGCTTGATTAGTGCGGCTATAACTACTTATGCAAGACCTCTCCGTTTTATAATTTGGTTTTGAAATACATGTAATGTTCTGCGTCCGCCTCAGCGCCTACTTTAGCACCCGTTTTAGCGCCCGCTTTAGCACCCGTTTCAGCGCCCGCTTGAGCGCCTGCTTCGGCACCCGCTTCAGCGTATCACCCCGGTCGAAGCCTAGACGTGCCTTCGTAACATCCTCCGACCGGTCACCGGCAGCCGTCTAGTTGTTACGTATTGCCACTATTTATAGACAAGCCATTGAGCACAACACTACGTTCGTCTAGATATTATATTTGTTACTTAGTTGTTTTTTCCGGTTTTACTGAAAGGTGACTTTATAAAGTCTGACACTATTTACTGATTTAATTAAGTACCTATCTAGAAAGTGTTCAGTGTACAGTGCGTTTCACTTATGAAGTTCATTCGCCGTAATGTTGGCTCCCCTGTCTGTCTACAGAAAAAAGAAGGGAAAAAAGAAAAGAGTTGCTTACTCTACCAAAATTTTTACACGAAATGTCGCACCACTTTATGGAGAATTGTGAGGGAATTTAATTTAAAAAAAGCAGGTCTAAAAGGAAGTTGTTAATGGAGAGGTACGATATTGTGGCGTGGCGTTTTCGGTATTTGAAAGAATTGCAGGACAATCAAAACGGAGGCCAGCGTTGTATACTTTATTCAAAAATACTTTTTACAGTTTCCAAAAGAAAAAAAAAAAAGAAAATTATAAAATGTAATAATATTCCACAACTGTCACACAACGCCGTCTAGTCCCAAGCTAAGCAGAGCTTGTGTTATGGGTACTAGACAACTGATAAACATACTTATATATTTCTAAATACATACATATTATAGATAAATTACACCCAGACACAGAACAAATGATCATGCCCATCACATAAACATTTGTTCTGGGTGGGAATCGAACTCACGACCTGCGGTATAGCAGTCAGGGCCACTAACCACTAGACCAACAGGCCAGTCAAAAGGTAATTAATCTCCCTAATATTAAGTAATTTCATTGCTAAAAATATAACAACCCTGTTTTTCTGTACTGCCAACATTACGGCGAAGGAACTTCTTATGTGTAACGCACTATAGTATAATAGTTTACAGACAGGTATTGTAAAGATGCTACCATCAGTGCATCTTAAGGTGGTCTAGAACTGATACATGTAAACTAAAATTTTATAGAGGTAAAGTTTGTGTTTCTTTCGTTTGTAAGAGGTAATCTCTGGAAATACTGTTCCGATAGCTAAATTTTTTTCACATAAAGAAAGCTGCTTTATTCATGTGTGACATATGACATAAAAAAAAAATAACCCATGGCCCCAGTACGGTCCTGCTGGGCCTTGCTGACATCTCTTTGAGACGCGCGTGGAACACCATGCGCCGTCGACGTTTCGGGAACCCGAATCTTGTGCAAATGAGTTTAAGCATCCCCTTAAATAAAGAAACAAGCCCAAAAATCAATAAAATTATGAAACACATTTAATATTCAATATTAAATTCTGGAACACGGTCTACGATCCAATATCACTTGAAATGTATAAAACATTTTACGATCGTATTTATGGACAGCGTCGTCACCGAGTATATTTGTTGTCGTAAACATTTTGTTGATAGCTGCTGCAGAGGAGAAGCAGTAGGTGTGGAATTAATTTTGTTTCATAAAGACATACACTTCCAATGAAATGAGTATATTAGAGGAAGATTGAAAGTTTCGCCAGTGACTGAAAAGTTGAAAGGTAATCGGTTGTCTTGGTATGGTCATGTGAAGAGGAAGGATGAAGCGCATATTACTAAAAGAGTTCTGAGTATACATGTAGATGGATGGAGAGGGAGAGGAAGGCCGAAAAAAAGATGGATGGATTGTGTGAGAAGTGATATGAAAGAAAAGGGAGTTAGTGATAGATTGACGGGTGACAGGACAGAATGGAAGAAAAAAAACGTATTGCGCAGACTCCCCCAGTAATATGGGATAAGGGCAGGAAGAAGAAGAAGAAGACATGCACTAGCAAACAAACTAGCAGTGGTGGATAACGGCCCTGACTTACCGGTTGTAAGTAACTGGTTCAAACCCAGCCAGGCGATTTTTTTTTACTTAGCATTTACTTTCCTACTGCTAGGCAAATGCCTCCCCCAACTTCTTCCATGTCTTCTGTTCTCGAATCACCTCGATCCAGCCCTTGTGGTAGACGACAAGGTCAACGGTCAGAGTGCATCCAGCTGATATGACCCTCCCAATCCAATTTTATCCTAGAAGCCTTTTCTTACGTCTATGATCTCCGTCTAAATATGCAGCGTGGTGTTCATTTTTTTGTGTAATTAATTTCATCATTGCTCTCAAAGCGGTGAACGAGAACTTCGTGAGGAATCTGGTACGTAACGCACTAGATCTGTGTGGTAAATTATGACCCATTCTCTTTTCTAGAGAGAAGGCCTGAGTCCCAGAATTGAGAACATTATGAGGTTGATTATGCTTATGCTTATTCTGCAATAAGGCAATCGCAAGTTCGATCGTGTGCGGAGTTCTACTCTCTGGGATGGATCCGCCAAATAGCAACTTGATGCGCTTGAGTCAATTTGGAAACGAACCTAGAAGATCATCAGCGATGATGCACTCATCGAGTCAGAAATCCAAAGTCTTGAGCATAGACGCCAAGTTGCTAACCTGTGAGTTTTCTATCGTTTCCATTTCGGGAAGACGGAACTAAAGCCCATATACATAATGTATTTAGAATTTTCGGACATTTTCCACAACGATTATGTCTGATCAAATGTAATTTATAATTTAACTCAAGAAATACTCGACACCACTTTTATAGAGCACTTATACCAAAAAAAAAAATCAAATAATTTCGCTCATGTTGTCAAGTTGAGCTACTGAAATATAAAAATACAGTGGTATTACGGTTCAAAATAAAATTAGATAGCAATTTTAACGATTTCCCTAACGATAACATTACAACCGGGGTTCCATTTCATTTGCACGCTATTTAAAAACAATTTTATGTCACGATTTGACGGTATTACCGTTTTATTACTGACTTTGAACTACTTCATTTTGTTAGTATTATTTTATTTATCTATTTGGAAGGGTGGAAAAAATATCATGCATGAGTTATCCATTTTTTTAAGTTGAAATCATCTCATCGCAGGAGAACCAAGGTTGCCGACATAGCACGAAGAATCGCCAAACTTAAGTGACAATAGGCAGGGCACATTGTTCGCAGAACAGATCCCGTTGGGGAAAGGTTCTGGAGTGGCAACCGCACACTGGAAGGCGCAGCGTTGGAAGGCCTCCAAAATAACCGACCAACCTCGCCGATACGCACCGCGTTCTCAATTTAAAAACATGCTTGTAATACCTTCATCAAACTTAAAACTACACAGTTCGAGTCCTCACATAAGCTCCATAAAAATATACAACAAAATACCGAATGACATCAAAACCGAGAAAAGTGACAGAATATTTATTAAACGACACAAAAAACTGCTAGTTGACAAATGCTTTTATTCGGTAAATGAATTCTTTAACGATGATTAAATACTTTCATATATTGACATTTTTTCCATGTCCGTTTTATGTTTTTGTTGATTTTATTTTATTGGAATTTATTTTGACATCTGCAATGATTTTTATTTAATTTTTTGACATTATAATATTTTTTTTTTCCTTTTGACATTTGTTATGATTTTATTTATTTTTTGACATTTGTTACAAATTTATTTTGACACTGTAATAATTTACTTTTTGATTTTTATTTTATTTTTTGACATTATCATTCTTTTTTCCTTTTGACACTTGTTATGATTTCATTTTTATTGACATTTGTTATGAATTCATTTTGACACTGTAATAATTTACTATTTGACATTTGTATTATTATTATTTTTTTTTTGCTATTTGTAATGAATTTATTTTGTCATTTAAAATGGATTTATTTTTATTAATGAAGGAATTGACTTTGACATTTATGACATGATTTTTTTTTCTTTTTTTGACATTTTATTTTATTATTATTTTTTATTTTTGTCTACCATATTATTGGCTTTTATTTTATTTTATTTGCATATCCGATTTATTTTTATTTATTTATTTTTTTGTTTTTCTCTGTTTTAACTTTGTTCCCAAATAATTGTAATTCTACCTACTTTCATGTATGACATTGCTGTGCCCGACAGGGTCCATGTGCACTTATATAACTATTTTGTCATCTTATGTAACACATGTGATATAGCAATAAAGAATTGAATTGAATTGTTACGTAGTGTCGGTTTATAGTCAATCATACCTTGGCAATGCATAACTGGTTCATTTGGTATTGCCCTTTGACCGATTTGACCTGAGAACATTTTAAAAGGCGAAAGAGTTATTATACACATTTAATCATATCAGTTTATTAGTAAGGTGTCCTAAAGTCTAATATAGAATTTTACATTAAAGTCCTCCAAAAATTAAAAATAATTTACATTATTAAACAACGTCAAATATTAAAAGATGTCCAGCAATAAAAATAAAAGATGTAAAAATCACATATAAATTAATAAAATTATAAGAAAAATCACAATTAATTTCAGTCCAAATTCAAGGCAAGTCAATTCAAGATTTATATACATACATGCTAATTTTTAGTTTAAATTACAATACAATGATAGTATAAAAGATTTAGGTACTAACTAAGGATACAAAAAATGGGTAACAAAGTATTGAATTGAATGATGCCGTCTAGCCGATTTCGGCCACAGCGACCGCATTCCACTCCTTATGGTGGTTGTGAGCTCAGATCTGCTGCTCTGTTATGTGCCCTCATGTGCCTTGCATATCCAACAAAGTATACCACAATGATAAACATTCCAATAAGAACTCTAGAAACTAGGTCTCATCAAAATATACGTTGACGCTCTCTCCAATTTCTATGTTCATAGTCAAAAACACACAAATCATTATGCAACGGAGCAGTTGGTTATGATTCAGACTTGCAGTATTGTTTGTAGTTAACGGAAAATTGCTGTGATTTTGCTAAATAAACAATACCGAAGTTTATACTAAAACGGTTGATTTGAATCAAAACCATATTTGTTTAGAAAACATCAAGTCGATAATAAGTGATTGTTTATCATCATCACTTCAGCCGAAGACGTCAGTGGCTTAGTATAGATCTCCTCTAAGCGTAGCCACATCGTTCGATCGGATCTCTACTTCTCTGGTCCAGTAAACTCCCACGGCCCTCACCAGGTCATCGCTCCGTCTTGTAAGAGGTCTTTCAACACTGCGTCTTCCGGTACGCAGTCACCACTTACGCAGATTGTTACTTGACCGATAATCCCACTAATTAGATGGCAATCGATTTGTTTATCTTGCGTCTGGTTAGACCAGACACTGAACTTAACGATGTTGATAGCATTAATTGGGTATCTCTTAAGTACCTTAGATAATGGGAAAGTAATTAATGCAGCTGTCACCACTTGGATGATTCTGGTAATTTAGTAAGAGTATAAGTACGTAATAATGGCAAGCAGGGTTTTGTGTGAAACAAGGCGATATAGATAAAGCATTAACTGCTACTTATATCCTTATATAGATCACAAAAATTCACAGCTAATAACTGCAACCATGTGTCATACAGAAAACACACAAATTACGTCAGCATGTACAGAATGATCCCAAGGCTGAAAAGTCAATGACCAACGAAACTCTTGGAACCTCACTTCCAAATATAGACCACCTATAATATTTATACACTACACTAGGCTTTAAACTGCGACAAAACAACGAATGGCACAAAATTCTGCGAAAACGTATATCCAATACCGCATACAAAAATTCCTTGAAACAATTCCATTTGTTTAAATGAAGTAGGTAAAAAACTCCATGTTATCACGTCATAGTAAACCATGGGTACTACAAAACATAGGACGAAGTTAGGCCATGCTTGTGTAATGACTGTGACTATAGAATAATTATAGCGGGTTCAAACGGTAAGGGTTATGCAATAGAAGGTGTGGTGTGAGTCGTAGCGGAGAGGAAAGTCATAAAATTATAGTCATTGCACATCTCGTCAATCGAATAGGAAATTATAAAAATACGAAAGGTAATGTGGTGCTGGTCAAAAATTGAAAACAAGAATATAAAATACAGAGTTACTTTACTGATTCTGTAGGTTAGGTGATGACAGCGACAGTCTTAAAAGGATTGAAGTTTTCGTTAAAGAAAAACGTAGCCATATTCACCAACACAAAAATAAAGCTGCTACATTAAAAGTACTATAAAATCAGAAGGTATTAATAAGTGAAAGTAAATTTAAAACAAGAAAACTGCGAACTAACAAAACTATTAAAATATTTATGCATGTAATTTGCGGATATTGCTACACATACTTTTGTTTACGATAACCAATCTAGAGCAAAACAATGTCCAACTATTTCCGCTAACACTGCAACCGTAGTGTGTGTGGGTAAACCGGTTGGTGAGGAAACTGCAGTAAGCCACGTGGGTCGCACAACTGTTGTCGTTGTCAGCTCACTACAAGCAAACTGAACCATTATAATCATTTCTAATGTTGCAGATTAGGTAAAGGTATTTCCTGCACTATAAGAAAGGAACTTGCTACAATTATAGTTGTAGGTCATAATTTTTGCTTCGCTGACTTCCTTACATAAAGATGATTTCTAATAACAGTACCTAATTTGTCTAAGACAACTGAAAGTTAATGGAAGAATTTTAACTTTGCATTGTAAGCTGCTATAAAAACAATGCATAGAAATGTTGTGTTTAAGCTAGAAAGGGTCTTGTTGACGGATATATTTTAAATAATACTACCACAAAATTTCTAGATTAATGTATGTGAAAGCAGACAAAGAGGACAAATCAAAGCCAAAGACCTAGTAGACATACAGAACATAAACACTGAATAAGAAATAACTTCAGAACCTATCATGGAACAAGAGCAAATAATCCATTTCAATGCTTTACAAATAATAAGCTACACAAAGGGGTCGAACAAAGAAGAAGCCAACAGAAATAGGCAAAGAATAAAAATGTGAGTCACAAAGCAAGGAACACATAGGGTACAGAATGAAAAATAAAATCCTAGCCTTTATGTTGGTAGACGGGAAGCTTAAATTTTGTTGTCCAATATTGGTTTGAAGAAATTACACAACATAAGTACACTCGGTTGAGTTTTGTAATTCTTTTAGTTTTCATTTTGGTCCGAGTCTTCAGATATGAGGAGAGACTAGCGTAGATATTGTATCCTTTCTTCGAGATTTAATAATGGCGCTTACGTAATAGTGTCTTGATGATATCTAAAGTCATATTATTTTAAAAACGAATAATTAAGATTGACATATGCTACTGAAATGTAACGTAAATATTGTACGTCTTATATTATTAAAACACTATAAATCCTGATGATAGTTCCTGATGTAATTTTTAGTTTTGGTGTACAATAAAGAATATATCTATCTATAGAATTAAACTTTATTTTAGCCCTTTGTTGCGTTTTCTCCCATGTTATGGATTGTTTTACTTAATATAAATATTTCTATTTTGCAAACTAAATTATCCTACTGCTAGGGAATTTAGTTTGCAAAATAGAAATATTGTCTCCTTTTTAGGGTTCCGTAGCCAAATGGCAAAAAACGGAACCCTTATAGATTCGTCATGTCTGTCTGTCTGTCTGTCTGTCTGTCTGTCTGTCCGTCTGTCCGTCCGTATGTCACAGCCACTTTTTTCCGAAACTATAAGAGCTATACTGTTGAAACTTTGTAAGTAGATGTATTCTGTGAACCGCATTAAGATTTTCACACAAAAATAGAAAAAAAGCAATAAATTTTGGGGGTCCCCATACTTAGAACTGAAACTCAAAAATTTTTTTTTCATCAAACCTATACGTGTGGGGTATCTATGGATAGGTCTTCAAAAATGATATTGAGGTTTCTAATATCATTATTTTCTAAACTGAATAGTTTGCGCGAGAGACACTTCCAAAGTGGTAAAATGTGTGTCCCCCCCCCTCTAACTTCTAAAATAAGAGAATGATAAAACTAAAAAAAATATATGATGTACATTACTATAAAAACTGCCAACGAAAATTGGTTTGAACGAAATCTAGTAAGTAGTTTTTTTTTTAATGCGTCATAAATCGAAAAAAATACAGTATTATTAAAACATCGATCAAAGTTACAACACATTACAAGAACTTTTGTATTATGTTACTTGCTGCTACGGAACCCTTCATGGGCGAGTCCGACTCGCACTTGGCCGGTTTTTATTTTTTTTTGATGTGATGGGATTTTTCATGTCATATTAACCAGTTACCAATGTCGAGATAGTTCACTCCGTGTAAATCTGGGACAGCTGCTTTTAGATTATAAAAAATACAAATTCAAAATATTCGTCTTTACCTACTATTAGCTTTATCGGACTGTACGTAAGTTTCACCATTCCAATTGGAAGCAGCTCGGTTGTGCAATCTTTGCCGGACGTAAACAAAACTAGAAATTGTAGTTTATGTTAGCAAGTTTTTGTTCTGAAACTTGTAATAGTACCTAGATTTATATCTGAGCGGGAATCGAGTGGGGAAAGTGTTAGGTGAGGTCCTTATTAAATAACGTTTTGGTTTTAGAAGTGTTTGTGAATTGCAGACGCATTCATATCTAGAGCTTTGTTGATACTAATATGGTTATTTCATAGGTTATGGCTAAGAGCTGTGGTGGCCGAGTGGTAACAGCCCCGAGTTACGAGTTGCAGGTCGTGGGACAAAACTAGCCACGCGCAATCCTCTTTGTGTAATTTCTTTCATCACCACTGCTCCCAAAAGGTGAAAGAAAACATCGTGAGGAGACCGGCATTTTGTAGAACCTAAAATTCGAAGATATGTGACAGTCACCCACCCGCACTGAGCCCGCGTGGTGGATTACGGCCCACTCCCTCTCTTAGAGAAGAGGTCTGTGTCCCAGCATAGGGAACATTAGCAGGCTAATTATGCTTATGCTTATTCATCTTTGAAAACTTAGGCACTAGATCTAGACAAAAAGGTCCATCCAGGGAATAAAAATGCATGAGGACATTACATAATCAATGTCTCGTATTTTGACTATTTAACACTTTGCATTTTGTATTAAATGCAGTCGAGTAATAAAATGGTCTTTTAGAATGATGCCACTGAAGCTCTACCATTACCGTTGTTATCAATTGGTGTACCTATGAAATCCTTAAGACTAAAACTTTAATAATCTTTGTTGAATTGATTAATTGCTTTTTACATTAACGAGATTTCCAGATAGTGGATCCTGTTGTAATATATTTTTTTCTTCGTTATTACTTGATTAATTGGAGTCAATTATCTTCTTTTCACCGCGTGTTTAAAAGAATAAAATAATGAGGTGTCCAATATCCTTGAATATCCCAAACGCAGTGCCAGTAAGGAATCCCTTTGTAGGATATGCGTCACCTCCTTTTTTGTTCTACATTTAAAATCACTTGAACCTTCCACGGCTTAAAGAAGCCAAAAACATATCCACGTGATTACTTATTAATTGGACAAGATTTGAGACGAATTGGACAGCATTCAAAAGAATTGTATCCTTTTTGTTGACTAGCTGTTTCGATATTATCTTTAACATTAAAATCCAATGATTATAGCAAAACTATGCAATTACAATAACCAATCAATGATACACGCACAAAATTAAACTCACGATTAAGTTCTAATAGCATCTCGATTACTTCAATACTACATAACATTACATAGACCGACACCCACGTAGATACGGAACTCCGATTCATAGATATGTATGAATGTATGTGTGGATACATTACATACCTACACGCATCGTCCAATTGAGCTCGGTGCAACGTTCTTTGGTCACGAGCGGGGTCAAGAATCTCATAGAGTAGTGTAATAACAGATGATACAACTAAGTTTTATTGTGGCGTTCGATTCGATGACTCTGTGAGGGTAATGGTTTTCGGTTATGTGGAGAGGATAAGATTGTTATGTCTTTTGTGCAACTTTGGAAAGTTGTTCTGTTGGTGATACTATTGTCTATGTAATAACTTTTTATTTTTGGTTTTCTTTTGAAATATTATACTGTTTGTATGATGATTAACTGGTGGTTTGACATACTCGTACTGTGGAAAAAAAAGACTTTTGTCATGAATATAAGAGTACTTACTGTTATTGTTTTTTTTTTTACTTTGCCCTACACTTTGAATTGCTCCTATATCGTGAGTGCATTTAAAAACAAGTAAATAACCTGACCGGAACCTATGCAGTAGGTCATGCAAATATTAAATTTGATCCACCTAAAAATCGAACCCGCAACAAGTAATGCAGCAGCCACTGCACGAAATTTGTCATCAAAAGTAATTTAAGGGTCTTGTATTTTTTACAAACTTGCATTCTATCAAGCTGTCAAACAAATAACTAATTTTCTTTCATTTTGACAGATTTTTGAGTTGGAATAATAATCTTTTGATCATTTTACTATTTCAACTTAAACTTGTTTGTTACAAGAAACTATATATTACTCGTATATATAAACCTATGTAATCATAAAAGTCCTTTATTCTCTATATTCAGTGTTCACAGCCCCATATTATTCCCCTTTATCGTGGTAATATCAGAATACCGTTGCATTCACGACTTGCTGAAATGGCCTTGCCCTATCGGAACAACATTGAGGTAGGACCGATAATGCCTCGTTCATTCGTTCGTTCAATGGGTGGCGTTAACATAGTTCAGGAGTGAAGTCATTACTGGGATATTGGGATATCTTTTATTATGCAAGCACCACTCAAAAGGCAATGAAAAGGGCTGTGCTTAGAGTTTCCTTACGTGATCACGTCAGAAATGAAGATATCTGCAGGAGAATCAGGTTACAGATCTATATAGCCCAAAGAATCGCCAAACTTATGTGGCAGAGGGCAGGGCATTTGCTCGTAGAACAGATGGTCGACGGGGATGAAAGATTCTGGAATGGCGATTACGTAACGGAAGACGCAGCGTTATAAGGCCTCTCACAAGGAGGACTGATGACCTGGTGAGGGTCGCGGGAATCCGATGGATGCTAGAGTCACAGGACCAGACTCTTGGGGGAGGCCTATGTCCAACAGAGGACGTCTTTCGGCTGAAATGATGATGATGATGCAAGCACCTATCTACAAGGATAGTTATTTGTGAAGCAGCTGATCTGAGACAGAATTTTTTTTTAACCATTAGTTCTTTAAACAATGTTTATCTTTAGAGTTCCGCACCTCATTCTCCAAAAACGGAACACTTATAGGATCACTTTGTTGTCCGTCTATTCATCTGTCCGTCTATTAAGACCCTTTTCCTCAGGAACACGTGGAGGTATAAGAAATTATTTTACGTGGCAAGCCATCAAATGACTTTTCCCGTTCTGGGTGGAGCGACAAGCAATGTTGGACTTTTACTGACTTAAAACCCAAAGATTTCCTCCTTCCTCAGTTGCCCTTTGCAATGGTCATGGTAACTCCTTTGAACAACTCACATTTCTGTGTTCTACTTCAAGATTATACTAGTGTTATTCTACGGTTTTATTGGATGTTTAGTGTGACGAGAATCAAATGGATAAAGTAAGAAATGCGTAAGAGTTTAATGCAGGAACTTTGAAAGTGGCACCAGTGACTGAAAACTTAAACGCAATCGTTAGTCATGGTATGGTCATATGAAGAAGAGGGATGAAACGCATATTACTAAAACAGTTTTGAATATACATGTGGATGGATGGAAACGGAGAGGGAAGCCAAAGAAAAGATGGATGGGTTGTGTGAGAAGCGATATGAAAGAAAAAGTAGTGACCGTGCGTGGAAGAATAAATAAGGTGTTGCGCTGACCCCAATTAAAATAGGACAAGGACAGGAAGATGATGATTAGGTACGTGGTTATATTTTGCTAGTGCATATATGATTTTAGATTTCTGAATCCCAAAACACATCTGTTTACATAGTCTTTGGTAATGCAGATGTCCAAAGGCGGACTTATGACGATCTGAAATCACAGACGCTAAGACTAATTTTATCGAAGTATATTACCAACGCAAAATTATGTAATAAGGCCACCAGAAAAACTAAAGAAGGTTCAGCTATCAATCACTTTTCTTCAAGACTTGCATTTGTGTTTTCAATCGATCAAACCGACGTATAATGTCCTTGCATTGTATTTACTCTGACCCCGATTTATTGAATGAAGTTAATTTTTCTGTAATGGTCTTCGGCTCCTGTTAAGAAAAACTGATTTATAGCATCATCTCTGATTAACACCCTTCATATTAATCTCATCTTTTAGACAGACATCATCATCACTATCATGATCATCATCTCAGTTGAACGACGTCCTCTACTGGTCATCATTATCATCATCACTTCAGCTGAAAGACGGCCATCTCTGAACATAGGCCTCTCCCAAGTGTCCCCATAACAATCAGCCCTGTGTGTTTTGCGTTCATTGGTTTCCCGTAACCCTCACCAAGTCGTTAGTCTATCATGTGGGTTGCTTTCCAACACTGCGTCTTCCGGTACGTGGTCGCCACTCCAAAACCTTTCTGCCCCATCGACCGTCTGTTCTACAAGCAATGTGCTCTGTTCTGTGCCACTTATTTCAAAGAGGCAAAATTTGTGATTTTTTTTAATTACTGGACCAAAAATTTATTTTACCAGTAGAATAGTACTTTACCACTAAGTAAATACTTTCACGCGAGTGAAGCTGATGGAAGAAACTAGTTCAAAATATTCTAAGAAATTACTTCCACTCGACTCAATCAAATTTACAGTGAGTTTGTTATTTATTTACTTAAATCGTGGGTTTTTTCCATTTTTATGGCGATTGGGTCAAGTAGAGATCCTTCAAAGCTGTATTGGAATATTTAGCTTTACCTCGGTTTTTGTAATGAGAGAATTTAAAAACTTTCTAAAGGCTACTTCAGTGTTAAGTTTGTACGAAAGTTATTTGGCCGAAAATTTTGGTTTCCATACATATTCTTCTATATCTAACATAATATTTGTTTTTCCTAGAAAAATCCAAAAAAAGTTTTATCTTTATTTTTTGTTTATTTTTTTGGTGATTTACCTAAACAGTGCAATTTTCCGGATCAATGAACCCCTGGCGCTCGAGGGGTTATAGAGACCAGTGAAAGTATTTTGTAGTGTGAGTTAGGCTCTAGCCTTGTACATATTGTCGCACTCACGCACGTATTGACATAACGCGAGATAAATCGCAACGGCTGATTCTGTTTTTTAAAAGTTATTCTGAATACCACTCAAAATTAAAAAAAAAAATAGTAAAATAACAAGTTGTCAAGGTCATCTTTCACCTTCACCCAGCAGTGAGACAAAATCGGGAAGCTGCGCGGTGTCTTCTCATCCGGCATACCACAGCGTCTCAAGACGAAAGTTTATGATCAGTGCGTGTTGCCAGTGATGACATATGGCTCCGAAACGTGGTCGCTTACAATGAGCCTCATCAGAAGGCTTAAAGTCACTCAAAGGGCAACGGAAAGGGCTATGCTCGGAGTTTCCTTGCGTGATTACATCAAAAATGAAGATATCTGCAGGAGAACCAAGGTTACAGACATAGCTCAAAGAATCGTCAAACTTAAGTGGCGGAGGACAGGGTACATTGCTCGCAGAACAGATGGTCGATAGGGGCGAAAGTTTCTGGAATGGCGACCACGTACCGGAAGACGCAGTGCTAGAACGTCTACTCCAAGGTGGACCGATGATCTGGTGAGGGTCGCGGGAACCCGATGGATGCGAGACGCACAGGACCGGTCATTATGGCGACACTTGAGGGAAGCCTATGTCCAACAGTGGGCGTCTTTCGGCTGAATTGATGAATGATAATGTCATGAGTGGGACAAAATAGATTATTGACCAGGTATTATTTTTATTATGATTATTTACGAATTATATATAACAACTTCCTGAAATTTTGTCCAGATTCAAAGCACCTGGCATGGTTATTATTATTCTAAATTCAAAAAACCGTAGGTCAACATAATGCAAGTTATAGCCATGGTAATAATCCGTGTTATAGCGTAGTTATAGCACAAAATAGATAGTACAGAAGTCAGTCCACATACAAAGCACGCTCGAGCAACGCACACATAGACACGCTATCTCGGAGCGCCTCGGCCCACTCGTCGGACAGTTCCGGCTCAAACGCTCATTATACCGGCCATACACGGTCAAACCTGTCTTCCAATCGGTATGACGCTACCGATTGGATCAAACAGATTTGACCGTGTGTGGGAATGGATTGGTATGACAACATGTTGGTCATACCAATCCACTGAAACACGCAGTCAAATCTGGTGATTGGTGCGTCATACCGATTGGACGACAGGTTTGACCGTATATGGACGGCATTAGTATGCGTCCACCGAGCGTAGGCATAAAAAGTGAAGTACATACATGAGATTGTCTTTTGTACCTATCTATTTTGTGGTTATGGCCTATGCGTCATATCACTCGTAGGTATAAAACGTGTCGCCGTTTAGAGGAGACGGCGATACGTTTTATACCTACGAGTCCCATTAGTCTATGGTCACTATTCCACTGACGCTCGACTCGTCCGATGCCCTTGTCCTATCAGCGCAGTGTTGAGGCAGGCTCGGCGTTTTACTTTTATTGTAGTGGAACTATTACGCTTGTATTCAATGAAGGGGTGAGTGGGTGTATTTATTTTGTATATCTTAGACTAGCCTGTTGGTCTAGTGGTTAGTGGCCCTGACTGCTAAGTTGGAGGTCGTGGGTTTGATTCCCACCCAGGACTCCCAGGAACCAGGACATGTTGATGTGATGACCATGATCTGGGTGGGTCTAGGTGTAATTTATCTATAATTTATATGTATTTAGAAATATATAAGTATGTTTATCAGTTGTCTAGTACTCATAACACAAGCTCTGCTTAGCTTGGGACTAGATGGCGTTGTGAGATAGTTGTTGATTATTAAAAGTAATCGTAACACTATCTGTCTGTTACGTTTTCACGGTTATACTACTGAACCAATTTTGATAAGATCCGGTACGATGCAACCACAAGAAAGAATATAGATATGAGAACACAAGCTACTTTTCCTTTAGTTTCGACTTTGACTTTGTGTCCACAATGACTTATGACATTCACGCGGTAGAAGTTGCTTGCAAAAGCTGTGATGAGTAATAAATAGGCAGCCTTAAAAGGCTCTGACTGCTAGAACTTAGACCTCGTCTCTTGGAGAGGGAATAAACCGTGATCTCTCACACGGGCCCAGTGTGGGTTGATGCCTTGATGGATCTTATTATGTCTTCGAATTTTAATTCCAGAACATTGTTTTTTTTTAGATGGGAAAATCATCTAATGATTTCCCCCGCTCTTGGGTGGAGCGGAAGATAATGTCAGACTTTTACTGACTAAATAATCCACTCCTGTTCCTTCGTTCCCTTTCATTCTGGGGCCAAATCTTTCTTTCAGAAGCAGATGCTTGGCCCCTATTTCTAGAACATGCCAGTTTTTTCACGATGTTTACCATCACCGTTTTGAGAGCAGTAGTGATGAAGTAAATTACATAAAATAAAACGCCTGCTTTGGTTTTAACTCAGAATAATGAATAATTTAATTGATTATGTGTCAATTACGGTCACCAAGCTACTTTTTATTCAATCTACTTTCAGTTTTATTCACGAAAAGACCGAAACGCTTGAATAATGCATTTTGTATATTTTCGGTTTATAATTTGCTTGGCTAATGAATAAATTAACATAATAATGTCGGTTATAAATGATTTTATGAATCATTCAATTATTTCATACTAGGTACCATGAAGATTTCGTGATTTTGTTTCACTAAGTAGTCTCAACACGAGTTCGTTGCGTGATCGTGATAAAAAAAACTGGGCAAGTGCGAGTCGGACTCGTGTACTAAGGGTTCCGTGCAAACTACAATTCCCGAATGGAGTCTCGAAGATTTTTCCGAATTGCAATTTTTTTTTGTGACGTAGGTAACAACAAATTTACTGTTTTCTGATTTATTCCTATACCTGTGCTATAAAACATTTTTTTTTGTGCCAAATTTCAGGATTCTGGGTCAACGGGAAGTACCCTATGAATTTCGATCTTTGAGAGTATCAAAATATACGTTTTTTTGTGACATAAACGGCCGTAACTTTTTTAATCGTTAATTTAGAAGTTTGATTTTTTCACAGCTTAAAGAGACCGCAAACTTGAGTATATGGTTTACAATTCAATTCGATACCTCCACGTGTTCTCGAGGTAAAGGGTCTTGACAGACAGACAGACAGACAGACAGACAGACAGACGGACAACAAAGTGAGGGGTGAGTAAGGGTTCCGTTTTTTCCTTTTGAGGTACGGAAACCTAAAAATTAAGATATCCGAAGAACCAAAGTTCTCGACATAGCCCGAAGAATAGCTAAAGTTAAGTGGTAATAGGTAGGGTAGATTGCTCACAGATCAAATGGTCGATGGGACTGAAAGGTTCTGGTGTGCTGAACTCGGAACGACAACCTTGTGAGCATTGCGGGAATCCGAAAGATGCGAGATTCATAGGACCAGTCATTATAAGACTTCTCAATTTACAAACCGAAGAAGTAAAAATAATAACGTTTCACAACTATCACACAACACCTTCTAGTCTCAAGCTAAGCAGAGCTTATGTTATGAGTACTAGACAACTAATAAACATACTTATACATTTATAAATACATACATTATTATAGATAAATTACACCCAGATACAGAACAAATGATCCTGCTCATCACACAAACATTTGTCCTGGGTGGGTTCGAACCCACGACCTTCGGCATAGCAGTCAGGGCCACTAACCACTAGACCAACAGGTCAGTCAAAGTAAGTAAGACCGGTATATGAATTTACACCCACATTCTTTTCGTCTAAAATATAAATATCTGTGACTAGTATTTAGCAAACTGTACAGTTCCATTATAGCCACATATAAATCCTGAAACGTGTAGATTGTTGCGCAGGACGGGCAGCAAAGTGGGTAGCGTGTCCTGTGAAGGGGCTCCACACTACGAGTAGTTCTGTATTTGAAATAGATCGAGGGAGACCCATTTTTTCAAGATTGTTTGTGCAACGCCCAGCGGCGTAACTATAGGGTGGCAAGTTGTCAGCAGCAGCAGGGGCCCAGCCGGGTCGAGGCTGGAGCTTACTGGGGCCAGGGTTGTCCGAAAGGGCGCTCGAGCCCCGGTATGAAGACTTGAAGGGACGGGATGGGTTTTTTAGTCAGTAAGAGTCTGACACTCTCCCGCTCCGCCCAAGAGCGGGGTTTGTCATTGGATGATTTATCCCATCCAAAAAAAAAAAAAAAACGCTGGCAAAATGCCACGGGCCCCCGGTCTTAGGGGCCGCGAGCACAGAAGAAGTAACCCAAAATATATATAAAAAAAATATTAAAATGAAATCACAACGTAACTGAATTTGCCACGGGCCTCAGATGATATAGTTACGCCACTAGCAACGCCTAACCGGGACCACGTCCAGAGGGTCGTTGTTCTGCTAGGGTAACGAAGTGTTAAGGAGTTATTTCTGCCTTCACAGCCCGCATGTGACCTGTCTTGTACTATGCAATCCCAATGCGATTTTCCAGTTAAGAACTTGTCAAACCTTAAGCTTCATTTAAACTGAAGCGAATCCCGCGCGGTACGCGTTTGAGACAGAGACAGACAGTTTGAGAGGCTAAGCGAGCGAGCGAATCGCACGAGGTCGCGTCCCGCGTACCGCGCGGGATTCGCTCCAGTTTGACTGTAGCTTTACTGGATCGAATGGTTTTCATGCTCAATCGCTTACCATTAGGTGAGATGGAGGTCAAACGCGAACCTATCAATAATAATAATAATTTTAAAAAATAGATGACCAATTTCGAATTTATTTAAATTTCTCTGCTCTTTTCGAAAAGGGGAATCTGGGCAGATATATTTTTTGGGCTAAAAATTGCTTGCAGTTTCGGACTGTACTTCAAAAAGCAGGTCAAGTTATTTTCTTGCTAGAAAATGTTAGTAGAATTGGACCTGGGACAGTACCGATACACCGGGAGGTACTAGACACACATGACAAGTAGGAACATAGCTGCCTCATTATAGGCGAGTGGCTCGAGAGCCCTCGAGCAACGCTGCTAATAGGACCCCGGGTCATTCTGCAATGTTTGACCCATAAAATATTTGCTCATTTTTTAACGCAAACTGCTGCGGTTTTGCGTTACCCCTCGAATGGGATTTGACGAGGATTGTTTTTTTTTAAATATAAAAATTTATTATCTGCTGTCAGTTGTTTTTAATTTTTTTTTTTTTTAATATGCAAAACCTGATTACAAATGCAGTGTTGTAACTGTTCGATGTAATTTGTACTATGTCATTTATTTTACAGTTAGTAGTATCAGTGCGTATTTTTCTGACTCTCCTGCTCTGGGTGCAGCGAGAGAGCATGTCAGTCTTTTACTGGTTAAAATCAATTTATGCTTTATTTCATTTTAACCTTTCGGATACCGTAAAAATAGACACAATAGAAAAACAATGAAAGAGAGTTTAATTAATTAAAAAGAATCCTTTAAAATATTACCCATCGTATTTGAAAGACTTTTAAACTAAGTTTCATCTGAACTAAATTACATCTACACTAATATTATTAAGAGGTAAAGTTTGTTATTTTTTTTTTGTTTTAGGATAATCCTTGGAAGTACTACTACGATTGCTAAAAGGTTTTCACCAATAGAAAGCTGCTTTATTCCTGAGTGACATAGACTATATTTTATGTAAGCGAGGGAAGCCGCGGAAAAAAACTACTTTTATATATTTGAGAGTAAAACAACTTATAATAATTATAAAGAGGTAAAGTTTGTTTTTTTTTTCTCCGAAAGTACTGGTACGATTACGAAAATGTTTTCACCGATAGAAAGTTGCTTTATGGGCATAAGCTTTAATTTGTGTATACGGGCAAAGCCGCGGGTAAAAGCTAGTTAAATATAAAATTAATTCACAATCTCGTCCAAATTATTCAATCCAATTTTTTTTTTACAAAATGAACTAAAGCACATTTAAAGAAAAATATTTTTTTTGTCAGTCAATGGAAAAAAGTACAGAATAGTATTACGGAAAAGAGTTTTACAAAGAATAAGGTCGACGCGACATCAGTTTGCATATCATTACGCTGGCGATGGTTACGCCTTTCTTTGTGAAACAATCTTTCCTCTTGCTGCAAACCTTTGTTCATCATTCGACTTTGTTTTACTTTGTCAGTTAATTTAATAATGTAAGGTAAGGAACGTTTGTCCAGTATGATTAAGCCTAGCCAAAGATTAACTTTTAAAAATTGGAAGAGAACTAAATCATCTACATCTACAGTAGGCACAACGGATCTTGAGCGATTGCGCAGAAGTCAAATATTCGGTCTCTTTAGTGGTGCGAAGTGAGACGCGGGGGCGGGGAGTGTCAGTGATTGGTACGCCGCGCCATCGCGTCATAGACGTCACTCCTCATTCGTTCCCTGCGTTGCTGCATGTATCTAACAACGAAGACGATTGGCTCGCCAATGTATTGAATGCGCAAAGCGATCCCCACTCCGACGCCGAGCGCTCAAGATCGGTTGTGCCTACTGTACACTGATATAATAAAGAGGTAAAGTTTGTTTTTTTGTTTTTAAGCTATTGCATAGCTTCTATAGCGGGCCTTGAGCGTGGAGACCGAATCCAGAAATTCCGTAACGAAAATAACCTAGCACCCCCCACTCGTTTGTTTTTTGAGCGTGGTGACCGATAAGAAAACAAATGAGTGAAAAATCAATCAAAATTCAATTCAATGTGTGAAAGTGTAACTTCAATTAATATCAAAGAAAAAAAAAACAAAGGAAAAAAAATACTGCATAAATAAAATAAATAAATAATTATAATTGCATAAGTTGATAAAAATGCTATGCAATAGCTTTACCGCGGCAGTCCCCGAGTGCCACACGTCTTTTTTTTTATTGTAGGTAATCTCTGGAAGTATCGGTCCGATTGCTAAAATTTTTTCACCAATAGAAAGCTGCAGTATTCCTAAGTGACATTGGCTATATTTTATGTACGTGGGAGAAGCTGCGAGCAAAAGTTAGTTTAAAATAAATTTAAAATAAATTAAAATACAGTCATATAGTATATAGCAGGGATGTTACGGAGCTTCGACTCCGATTCCGTTAAGTCGGAACTTCCGATATTATTACACCTTCGGTTCCGACTTCGGCTCCGATACTTTTAAATTGGAGGTTTTAATCGGAGATCGAAGCATAACATAGCGGCGGCGGGCGGTCTGCGTCGACTGTTATACAGGTTCATACTTTTGACCCTCTTCCGCCTCCGGTTCCAACTCCGGTTCCGATTCCAGTTCCGACTCCGACAAATCAAATTTAAAAACTCCGACTCCGCATTCGGTTCCGATATAATTACCTCCGTTACATCCCTAGTATATAGACATAGTCAATATTGTGACAAAGCTACGCGAACGAAGCTGCGGCCAAAAGCTAGTTTTGAAATAAAGGCAAATTAAAATTAAGCACCAAAGATTTTTTCAAAAACTTTCTGAATAAACCTCTCTGTTGTTCCAACCTTTTTTGTCAGTTCCTTCAACATATATCCCCTTAGGTTACTTCAATGAAGAACCAACTAATTTAGTGCTCTAGTCTAAATACCAACTAATTATATCACAATACTTTCTCAACTTTCTTGTGGAGATATGCCTTAATTATTATGTACTTTTTGTTTTGACAATAGAGTTGAAAATTGTTTGTCAGATTGTGCAGACGACATCGTGATTCAGATTGACCTGTGACCAAGTCGTGATCTTCCATAGTTGTCTGTGTTCCTCGTTGGTCGAAAGTCCAGTTAATGTAATGTGATTTACTAGACCTTTGGTGCAAGGGGACGTACTAGGTGGACTGTGGGTGCAAAAAGGCTAAAGGGTACGGTTAGGGCCCCGTACATTTTTTTTTTATGGTGGGAAAATCATCTAATGACTACCCCCGCTCTTGGGCGGAGCGGGAGATAGTGTCAGACTCTAGACTAAAAACCCATCCCGTTCCTTCAAGCCTCCATACCGGGGCTCGAGCTATCTTTCAAAACTTACCCTGGCCCCGGTAGGCTTCGACCCAGCTGGGCCCCTGCTGTTGCTGACAACTCCTTGAGGCGCACGGGAACAGTGCGCGCCGTCGACGACTTGGGCTCGGTCCGGACATTTACCGGATGGTCGGACAGCGAGCATATATGGGCCCAGTGGCCGTCTCTCATCCTCAAGTTGTAAGTTCGAAACCGGGCAACAATCAAAGTGAATATTTAAATTCGTATACAACATTGTTTTTAGTTTATGTATGTGTATGCTGAATGAATTCCAATTATTTTTACAACATGTAATTTTTTTTTTTCCCAAAAATATTTCGTTGGTATACATATATCATGGTAACTTATACAAGGAAGTACTTATATAAGCAGACACTTAATAATTTTATCAACAATTTCTGCGCCGTTGTTCTTTCGACCTCTATCTACCTTCCTGCTTATATTAACCTGCCTATAAGCATGTAAGACTCCATAATCATCATCAACCTTTCAGTCAAGTTACCGAACAGTTTACATATGTAATATGCAGTAAAATTAGTTATTCGAAGGGCTTAGAAGCAGTGGTGGTCATACATTACTATGGCAACTATTAAATATTAGTTTAAACGCATATATCTGTCATTCTGACATTTATTATGATGGGTTGTTAACATTCCAACCGTGATGAGGATTTTCATTGCCAATGATGATGGAATAATTTTCTTTCTAACTAATAAAAATTTTAAAAAATTGTTCGTCTGTTTGTAGTGAGTCTAGGGAAAACGCCTTAGGGGATTTAAGGTGTCTTAGGGTGGACACCTCCATCTAAAATAACCCAAATCAAATAGAATAAAATTCAACGGACAGTGAGCAAGACACAGCTCGCCGTCCGGAAGTTTGGTTCAAACGCACCTCAAAGTGACGTCAGCAAGATAGATAGGCGAGGTGCATTAGAGCCGATCCCTGCTAGGGCTGCAGGATTGAAGAATTACCGTTGCCCTAGTAAATAAGAATTAAAGAAACACTAGACATGGATTTTAAATACTAAAAGTCCGACACTAACTCTCGCTTCTAACCAAGACGTCGACGACACGTATTGTTCCACGCGCACCTCAAGGAGTTGTTAGCAAACGGTAGGGGCACATCAGGGTCGAAGCCTAGCCAAGGATCTGCTTCTGAAAGGAAGATTCGACCCCGGTACAAAAGGCAACGAAGGAACAGGAGTCAGTTCTTATTCAGTAAAAGTGTGACACTATCTCCCGCTGACATTATCCCACCTAACAAAAACAGTCAGGTGTGGATTAATATTGTATTATGAAGGAAATTAGAAATCAGAAACTTTATTTCAAATAGACCAATAAAAGACACTTTTGAATTGTCAAAATGTTTGTCAGTTAAAAAAAAGTGAAGCTAGGTTGCATGTTCCCGTCATTCACGTCAGTTGCACGTTCACATCGGTTGCACGTTTACGTCGGCTGCACATCCACGTCGGGTGCACGTTCACGTCGGTCCTTCTCCCAGAGTGGAAGAACTCATTTGATGATTACCCACGTAAGAAAAGGAATAGGACATAGATTCTCTTGAAGTAATTAACTACTTTTATCCGGGCAAAGCCGATAACAATAGTTTGTATTATATCATCATCATCATATCAGCCAAAAGACGTCCACTGTTGGACATTGGCCTTCCCCAAGCGTCGCCACAACGACCGGTCCTGTGCGTCACGCATCCATCGGGGACGAAAGGTTTTGGAGTGGTGACCACGTACCGGAAGACGCAGCGGCAGAAGGCCTCCAACAAGGTGGACCGATGACCTGGTCAGGGTCGCGGGAATCCGATGGATGCGTGACGCACAGGACCGGTCGTTGTATTATATAAATGAAATAATTACTCGCATAAAGACCTAGATCTAGAGTGGTTTAGGCTATTCATTCTATGTCAGTGTGTTTACGATTTTGGTATATTTAATAGGTTTTAATGTTAATTAGATACATCTAGTAACAAAAAGAAACTCGAACAAATAGTAAATTTTGATAAAAGTGGAGAAAGGTTTTCATTGTGACCGACGCGGCATTTGCTCAAACCGGTAGTGAGGATGTTATGAAGCCGAGCGCTGCAGTAACTTTCCACGTGCGTCAAACGACATTTTTCAATACACTTACGAGGACATAAATAAAAGGAGTGGTGATGCTTAGCGCCCAGCCTGATCAGATAAATGTGATAAAATGGTGGCGAGGATGAGTTTGCGCACTTTTCCGCACTAGTACGAAAAACAGTAAATTACGTGCGTAAAAGCGATAGGGATACTCATAAGAGCGGGTTTTTTGAGTAAAAATATTGAAAACATGCTTTCATTTTACTGCTTCTAATATTCTAGCAAAGATTTTCGGTCTACATATTCTTGCATTACTCTTTATAACCAAAAAAATGCACCTCTCACCTAATACGGTCCTGACATTTTTCAAATTAATTTTCCTTCTCAGACGAAACCATGCAAAAATGAACTTTGTTTTCCTACACTAAGGTAGTTTATCCTTTAACACCTTCTACGGTATATGTACACGTTTTCCTTATGTAAATGCCTATTCATTTTTATGTACTGTCATAAAATGGGACCGCTAGCGCGAAGTTGTTTGTATAAAAACACATTTTACATGCATTATAGGTAAATGCCTAACTAAGTTTCTTCAGAGGGAAAAGCTTGAAAAATACACAGTCGTCTTTTTTCCTTCCATATTTGCAAATAAATTGTCTTTCCGGATGAATATTTTGTTAGTCCCGTGTACTAAGAAAGTGTCTTTGTTTTTTTTTTTTGGGATGATTTAACAGTCGCAGACATTTTTAGGGTTCCGTACCTAAAAAGGTAAAAACGGAACACTTATAGGATCACTTTGTTGTCCGTCCGTCTGTCTGTCAGTCAAGACTCCTTATCTCGAGAACGCGTAAAGGTATCGAGTTGAAATTAAAACCATATACTCAAGTCTGCGGTTCCTTCAAGGTGTGAAAAAATCAAACTTCTAAGTAAACGAATAAAACAGATGCAGCCGTTAATGTCGCAAAAAAACATATATTTTGATACTCTCAAAGATCGAAATTCATAGGGTACTTCCCGTTGACCCAGAATCCTGAAATTTGGCACAAAGCAAGGTCTTATAGCACAGGTATAGGAATAAATAAGTCACAAAAAAAATTCAATTCGGTAAAACTCTTCGAGACTCCATGCGCATGTTTGCACGGAACCCTCAGTGCGCGAGCCTGACTCGCACTTGCCCAGTTTTTTGGTTAAGGATGTCTTGTTTATACAATAGTCTTATTTTTATTCAGAATGCTTATCTTACGCAATTCTATAACTAAACTCTAAAAGGGATCTTTTCTTTTCTTTTTGTTTTATTTTTGCACATTGCTTGTTTTATTCAAACATCTTGTATTATTATTTTTTTTTTTTTATGGACGTAAAATTTTTTTATTTTGACATCTGTTATCACTGTTTCTACATTGACATAACTTTAATTTTGACATTTGTAATCGCTATTTCTATATTGACGTTATATTTTTAGTTTTGACATTTGTAATGGTGGTAACTGAATTTATTTGTTATACACCATATAAAATTACAAGAAATATTATTTGTAAGTATTTTGATTACTGATTTTTTTTAAATTGTTCTCAAATTAAATCTATAATAAATTATAATTATCTTTGTCTTGTTTTGTCGAAATCAACACTGTTGTATTGTCTATTTCACTGTTGATGTCAAAGTTGTGTTGTTAAGAAACCATAATATTTATGAATATTTTTTTTGTTACAGGTAAATATTAAAACCTCTTAAATGACTTGTTAAATGAGAGTCAACTACATTACATCACTGTCGGGTTAGTAACCATCTCCTGCCAATTTATTTTATGATATACGAACAGATTTTTTTTCATACAGGTTGTCCAAAATTAACGAAAAATTTGAAAACACAGCTATAAGTTTTCAGATTGTGATTTTTTTATTCAATCATAAACTACAAAAGGCGGCAAATTCAAATCTTCCATTAATTTTGGGAGAGACTTTATATATCTCATTAATGAAACATGTAAACACAACACGGTGCAAAAAACCGCACTCGAGGTCTTCAAGCATGCAATGGAAAAAGTATTCTCTCAATCAAAATCACAAACCGCATAAGGAATAGTATATATCGTTCCAAAACACAAATCGCAGACGTAGGCAACTCAGCCGCTAAACTAAAATGGAAGGCCATAAATGTGCCGCAAGTCAAAATAAAATTGAGGGAAGGCAACCACTGACTTAATCCCAAACAACAGAAACTGGTGACAAGGTGTCCCAGGAGAAGACGGCGTGACGAATTGGAATCCTACCTAAAGCCGCGTACAGACATCGCGAGGCGTGCGTCGCGAATGGTTCGTCTCGCATGCCTCGGGCTGTGTGGACGAGTGTGCTCACAGTGAGCATTCGCGTCGTACGATAGTTTCGTACATTCGTCTCAGTGCGAGCCGTGCGCTCCGTGTGGACGGATAGGTGTGGTTTGCGTTTTCTGCTGACGAACACTGTGCGTAGTGATTTGCATAAATTTACCGTCGTATGCCTCAGGTTGAGGCAAGCCTGACGAACCATTTGCGGCGCACGCCTCGCAAAGTCTGCACGCGGCTTAAGGAATTGGTCAGCTGTTGCTAAGAACAGGGAGAAATGGAAGAATAGAAAGAAGGCATAGGCCACCTACTGCAATACCCGCAGTAGGAACCAACAGGTTTAAAATAATAACGTGGCGCTCTTACCAATATTCTACGAAGTCACGTGATAACAAAATCCTTGAAGTCGAACTAACATAAATCAACAGGACTGTCGCTTTAAGTTAAATGATGAAGCAGTTGAATCCAACTGTTTTTTCTTAGTATCAAAGTGACTTCAACCTAAGTTAAAACTAAGCACTTTATCTCAAACTCAAATACATTTATTTCAAGCAACAATAACCTCTTTTTTGGTACTTACGTAACAAACAAAAAATGTTTTCCCGTTGCAATAAAATAATGTTGATTAAATGAAATTACATTACAAATAAATCAAATTACATTAAACTTGAAATGACTAAAAATAAAATAATATCATAAAGACTGTAGAACGTGAGAGACGAATGTATAAAGCACAGTAAAGATGAAAGAGGTTAGAAAGGAAATACTTTCCGATTTGTACTACACCGAGTGTCGCCGCTTGTCTCCCACCCTTTAACTACACTACAGGCAATAAACCAATACGAACGCGCATTACGCAACTAACATACCACGCACACTTTTTTTTTATGGTGGGTAAAATCATCCAATGACAACCCCCGCTCTTGGGCGGAGCGGGAGATAGTGTCAGACTCTTACTGACTAAAAGCCCACCCCGTTCCTTCTAGCCTTCATGCACACTTAGATCGCAAGTTCGCTATTGGTAGTTGAACTATGAGCATTGCCCTACTTTACGCATGCCCCGCCCATAAGGCCATTCTCATCATCATCAGTCTACTGCTAGGACTCAGGCCTCCTCTCTAAGATAGGGAATGAGTCGTAATGCACCACGCGGGCTCAGTGCGGGTTGGTGAATGTCACATGACTTCGAATTTTTGATTCTAGGACATGCCGGTTTCCTCACGATGTTTTCCTTCACCGTTTTGAGAGCAGTGGTGACAAAATAAATTACACAAAATAATGCGTCTGGCTGGGTTCGAACCCGCGACCTACATACAACTCGTACGTCGGAGCCATTACTGCTCAGCCACCTCTGCTGTTCTGTGATTGTAGAGCATGAGAGACGAATGTACAAAGTGACTACTGTGTCCATGTTCAACTAAAAAATACTGTCCTTTCTAGATAGCTTTGATCCATGTAAACCAATTTATCTTCCTGATGAAATCCTAAAATTTATTCACTACGGTTGCACTGATGTATCTCGTGAAATTGCTCACTTAGCTACGGAACCTAGTTCGTCCGTATTTTACGAGCTCGCATCAAAAAGTCGGAGTTACGGGTGAATTAGAAAGCTTCAGTGAAAATGGCCGACTTCATTAATCATTTGGGTTATTGTGTGGACGATCGTTGTGCGATGATAAAACGTTATTAAGGTTTGTGTTCTAATAGATATTGTTAGGATTGTTTCGTTCGTGATCTTTGAATGAATTTTAAGATATTTCCAATACTCGAAAACTCGCTTTTAGGCACGCAAATTATTGTTTTTCGCAGTAGTGCTGAAAAGTGCGCGTCCTGTCTATTTATGTCTTCGTAAGTTTATTGAATAACGTCGTTTAATACACGTGAAAATTTGTCACATCAGCCCTCAGCTCCATAACACCCTCGCTAAGGCTCCGGTGAATGCCGCCGCTATCGTAATGTTAAACTCTCTCCACTTATATTAAAATGAAGGTACTATTGCGCCCTTGTTCCTGGGCAAACAAACGATTATTTTTTTACTAATGGTTTATTAACACACTATATTTCAATATTAAATCTACAGATCATGCAATCATGATCTGTAGATTTAATATTTAAATATAGTGAAATATAGTAACTCAGTTTTACCGTAAAAATGTGTTAGCAACAGGTAATACCAAGTCGGTTAATTTATTCAGTTCGTACTTAAAGGTTCTTGATCCGATCGTCCGATTGCCAAGTCAATCTATGTCAGATTGACTTGGCAATGGGACTAAAAAATCTAATTTAAAATAACACGTATTACTTGTGATATACATGCGACTGCCAAGTTTTACACTTTGCTTGCCTTTGCACCTTGGTATCACTGCCGTGCCCCCTAATCAATCCAATGTTTTATTTTATTTTAGTGCGTCTTACTAAAAACATCGTGGCATTACATTACATGGACACTACATAAATAATCCTTATAGAAAACCCTTTATTCACCAGTTATTATTATCAATCAAGCGAAAATATTATCCATTTATGATACCTAGTTCATATTGACGTCTACACCTTGCAACACATAGCATATCTGTATAGACGGTACAGTCGAACAAGATGTTAGACTACGAACAAGGTCTAATGCACCTCGTATGTGACTTCCTTTTCGGTGCGGCTGAGAAAATAATTATAGTCTTCTCTGCCGTGCGGAGGCTGTAACTTCAATTGGGTTTAGTTTAGAAATGAGATGAAGATCTAAGATACACTATTAAAAGTAAATGCAATGTTGTATCTACTTTTTGAGGTCAGTTTGACCTCGTACTGCACTTCGCGAAAAAATCTTGTAGTTTCTTAAACGTTACGGGACTAATAATAGTTTTCAAACGAGGTCTTAAACGCCTCGTACTGCAGAAGTGGAAATAATACAATGATGCCCTGACTAAGATTTTGTACAGTTCGACGTGTGCAAAGCCACTACGAACGTTAGTCTATTAATAAACCTGTAAAATGTGGTTTTACCTCACGAAAATTACAAAATTAGCATTAGCAGGCACACTACTTTTTTATTTTTGTATTCGTTTATAATATTTTTTTCTCATTTCTTTCTCGATCGAGCATAATCAAAAACTCGCGCTAGGGGTGCCTAAACACCAAATAGCTTACTCGACTGTACTTCGGCCTGCATCACTGCTAGTCCGTATTGTTCGCTAACTGCGCAAGAGTCGACGTTGCGACACAATTGAATGACAACTCCATTGCAGCAACGTATGCCAACGTGAGTGATTAACTACCTCACTTGTTATGCGGGTTCACCTTACGAGCTATTGAGAGTTAATGCTTAGGTAATATGGGATTATGTTAACTATTGATATATTGAGAGTATAAATGATCGTCCGCATACCGGGTGACGCAGCGTTGGAAGGCCGGGACCCACAAGGTGGACCGACGACCGAGTGAGGGTCGCGAAAATCCGATGGATGCGAGACACACGGGACCGGACGCTATTAGTGATGTAACGAATATTCGCATTCGCATTCGCGAATATTCGCAGAATTCACAAAACACATGCGAATATTTGGCATTTTTTTTTTTGACAAACAAAGAGGCATTTGAGTTTTCATTGAACGGATATAGAATGATAATACAACTGATGTAAAGAATGTTAAAATTTTGCCGAATATTCGCGAATAATATTGGCGAATAATTAAACTCATTTTTTTAAATATAGATTATATTCCTTGTATAAAAGATTATATGATTATCTCATTATGTAGATATACAAGTTGGAATGGTTATGGAAGATAAGTTTTATGAACCATTATTAGTAAATTAATAATAATATCTGTGTCCCAATTCACACTATTCTAAGGCACTGCTGGGGAGCTAGGGCCTTCAACAAATAAAACCTATTTCAAACAATGCCATAAAAGTCCCCTGCATATCTACAGAAGGGCCTCCGCTATCGAAATATTCCTATGTAAATATATATGTTATGTGATAAGCCAGATAAGCAGTAAATAGCCATAGTACAGGTATTGATTTTTTACGTCTCATAGATAAGTTTACTCATAGGTAACAACTGATATGGATTTGGATTTCCGTATTGGTTTTCATGTCCTAGAACCAAAAATTCGAAGACATGTGACATTCATCAACCCGCACTGGGCCCGCGTTGTAGATTACGGCCCATTCCCTCTCCTAGGCGCGGGCCAGACAGATGAGACGTAAGACGCAGACGGGGCGCGGACATTTGTCTCTACCGCGTTCTTTTCATACAAAATGTATAGAAGCGTCGCGACGTGAAACATCAGAAGAGACGGGGCGCGGGCGCAGCGCTTTTACGTCTGCGCCCTTTGTTCAAAACACACAGGAGAGACGGGGCGCGGACGTGGCGGAGACGAGAAACGGGATGCAGCGGGGGCGAAGACGGGGCGCGGGGTGGTATGCCAGCCGCGACGCGAATTTAAAAAGTCGCGTCCGCGTCTCGTCTCAGCCCCGTCCGCGACGCGTCCTAGTCTTACGTCTCTTATGTGTGGCCCGCGCCCTAGAGAGGAGCCCTGAGTCCCAACGGTGGGTACATTATAAGGCCGACTATGCTGCCGCCATAAAGAAAAAGGACGTATCTGCATGAAGTACGAAACGGAGAAAAAAAAATATATAGATTTAAAAAACTAAAAAATGCGCTGTGCGAAAGGAAATAAACAAAATAATAATTATCTGGTGCAATAGTCTGTATTAGAATTGGACCTGTAAGAAACAATATGTAAATTTTAATTAAATAATTGTTATGTATTTAATAAATGACTTTTTCCGTTTCATTTTAGTAAAAAAAATGCAATAAAATACGTGATGCTGCAATGAAAAGACGTTTCTGGCTAGATACGTCCTTTCAACTTAGTTTTTTTTTAAATGTCTTTCCTATATAGTGATAATGCGTTACCAGATTTTAGTTAACTAAATAAAAAAGTCTTTAATAGCCATTTGCTGCTTTTCAACTTAGCAAGTTTTTTACTTAATGACCTTAAAAAAATACCTACAGATTTTAAAATCCTTAAATGTAAGTAAACTGAAATACATTTTAACTTGATAATTATCTTGTATTAAATAAAACACAAAGTATGGGAGTCAGACCTATAATTTTTATAAAGAATAACAAAAAATAGCAATTACAACCTCTTTCAACATAAAGTTAAATACTCTTTTAAAACCAAAAATTATAAAAACTGTCTAAGTTTGTACTAATTAATAATAATCACAGCTTTATAAGGTATATCTTAAGGTATATCTTGGCTCTTCATCATGAACTTAGTGCAACCTCACCTTCCGCATGACACAGGTTCTCATCGAACATGGTAAGTTCGGGAGGTTCCTGCACCGGATTCGTGCGGAGGTGTCGCTCGGGTGTCGCCACTGGGTGGACCGCCCGGACACGTTGGAGCACACGGTTATGGTGTGCTCCGCTTGAGCAGAGCATCGCCGGGTTCTTGTGAGGGCGATCGGCGGCAGCGATCTCTCGCGCCGGATCGCGCGTACAGGCCATGGTCCGGAGCGAGGAGTGGCAGGCGCGAGCCTTCTTCTGCGAAGCAGTAATGCTATCAAAGGAGGAGGCCAACCGCATCAGGCAACGGCGCTCATTGCGCTCCAGCCGCCGCCGGGATTCCGATCCCGATTTCCGGCCACCGTAGGCGCGGGTTTGCGGACGGCGAGCAATGGGCTGTTGGACCGTCCGGTAAACGTCCGGACCGAGCCCAAGTCGTCGACGGCGCATACTGTTCCCGCGCACCTCAAGGAGTTGTCAGCAACCGTAGGTAGGCCCCTAGGCAGGGTCGAAGCCTACTGGGGCCAAGAGTCCGTTTCCTGAAGGGAGGCTTGGCCTCGGTATGAAAGGCAACAAAGAAACGGTACAGTATTTTCCACTCCACTCAAGGGCGAGGATGTCGCCTGGATGATTTCTCCCAAAAAAAAACCATATCTTTCAGTTTTTTAATTTGTTTTCTCTGCGCCGGTGATTCATCTTACTTCTTACGTTTTCTGATTGTCCCTTTTTTGTAAGACTTTGTTCCATATCTTCCTCGCTTGAGACTTTTGGTGACTCAGGGATAGTAACGTTAATTGTCTGTGAATAGGGGATGGTATTTGTAGAAGAATCTAAATATTCTGAACATTTAGACAGATCAGAACTGAGGGGTAAATAATTTTTATCAAAAACGGAATCGTCTGAATCGAAATCAAGGAGGTCTGAGCTGCAGCTATGAAAATCCGCATCATTCAAAGCGATATTTTCGTTCATAGAGGGCAAAGGAAACTCATGATTATTCGTATTCAGGTTTGATTCCTGGTAAGAACTGGTTGATGGCACCAAAGAAATTATTTTTGAGGATCGATTATGCTGCATTTTGTCACACTGAAACAAAAAAGTAAAAAAAAAATACTGGCGCAGAAGATAGAAATGAAAAAAACTGGAAAAAAACCCTTTTCTAACGATTTTTTTTCTAGTGTTAGGTTGTACCTACATTGAATAAAATATGGTATGGCTGTTTAGGTATTTACGGAATTATAAACATTTTATTCATCAAAGAGAAAAAAAGTGGTGTCTCAATGTTCATTTTAACCGACTGTGAACTGTTTATTGTAGCTTTAACGGTTGGGTTGATCATTTTAATGATTATAACTCAATAAAACTTAATTAGTTTCGATCCTATCATATTTTAACCAAAATACAATCCGACACTGACCTGCAAATAGCAAAAAAAGTAAGAAAAATTAAGTTCACTACCCTGACGCTGTCGTCTTAAAGTAATAGTGTATAAACTCAAACTCTTCATTGTGATAATAGGTACTCAACCGTGTAGTGTAAACAAATTCAAGAAAGAAGGGATTTCCTAGAGTAAGATATTGTTTTCTATCCGATTCATTTAAATTTCAAATATTTTAACATAAAAGTAGTTATGTATTTATTTGGTAAGTGCCACTTGATACTTTGCAGTTTAATTAATCATAAATTACTCATGGGTATGCTTAAATACATACAAATATTGATTTAAGGAAGTTTGACTTACGATTTTTCCATAGTTATAACTCTGCCTGGACGTAACTGAAGTGCAGTATTGCAACCCACTTCACCCCGCACAACTAACAATACTAAGTAGGAAAGGCACTACTGCCACTTGCGCCTGCTCATTTTTCGTAACACTAATTTGAAAAGGCACATCTACGCAGAACAGTCTTTTCTTCGTATGACCATGCAGAAGTGTCTTTTCATTTTATGATGAATTATATATTTTTTAAATAAATAAAACGCTTCTACTAAAATGCGTTTATTCAATTTAGTGTACGACAGAAGTGTCTTTTCTTTTTAGTGACATTTGATTCATATCGCAAATGCGTCGTATTTAACAGTTAGATTTATACAGTTCCGTTTAATTTATGTGGATTATAAAAATACTCGTAGATGCCATTTTTTTTAAAGATTTAGAATTTGTAGGTAACTCAATTTCGACAAAAATGTTAGATACGTCTTTTTTCCTTATGGCGGCAGTATGCTATGCTATTAGTTTTTGAATTTGAATAGAAAATGTACTAAACTCGTTAAAAAATAACAGCCCCGTTTTGACATTTGAAAAAGAGCCTAAAATGTAACTTGGAACGAAACTGAAAGAAACAATAAAATAATAATTAGGGGTTTTTTTGGTGGGGAAAATCATCCAATGACAACCCCCACTCTTGGGCGGAGCGGGAGATAGTGTCAGACTCTTACTGACTAAAAAACCCACCCCGTTCCTTCAAGCCTTCATACCGGGGCTCGAGTTCCCTTTCGGATAACCCTGGCCCCAGTAGGCTTCGGGGTCATAGCTATTTTAGTAGTAGCTAGACTACAGCGGACAAGCTGCTTAGTACACAAAATTCAAAATGTCAATACAGGCCTTTTAGGGATGGGTTTTTTAGTCAGTAAGAGTCTGACACTATCTCCCGCTCCGCCCAAGAGCGGGGGTTGGCATAGGACGATTTTTCCCAACGGAAAAAAAAAAAAAAAAAGGCCTTTTAGGGAAAAAAGGCCTTTTTTTTTCTCTAAAAGGCCTGTTTTGACATTTGTTTTTTTTGGTGTGTAAAAATTATCCCAATGACATCCCCCGCCCTTGGGCAGAGCGGGAGATAGTGTCAGACTCTTACTGACTAAAAGACCCACCCCGTTCCTTCTTGCCTTTCATACTGGGGCCGAGCTACCTTTTGGAGCTAACCCTGGCCCACCTGGCTTCCACCCAGCTGGGCCCCTGCTGTTGTTAACCGCTCCTTGAGGTGCGCGGGAACAGTGCGCGCCGTCGACGACTTGGGCTCGGTCTGGATAGTTACCGGACGGTCGGACAGCGAGCTACCCATTGCTCGCCGTCCGCAAGGCTGCGACTATTCCAAGGGTTAGGTCTATGGTTTATTACACAGGATATACCTAATTTAGCACATAAAAAACTCCCTTTTCAGCTGAAATGCCAAATGATGAAAGAGAAATCTTACCTAATAATACATAATAAACTAATAATTACCATATAGCTTTGATTATATAATAATCAAAGCCATATAGTTAGCTTTATTGTATTCTATAAACACAAAAAATCAAATAGTAACCTTATTGTTTAAAAATATAATATTATTTTAAACTACCATTAATTCGAACATGCGGTATAAAAAAAAATGCTAACAAAAATACTAAAAATATATACAATAAAAAAAAGAACATTGCTTCATAGATGGCGCTGTCGCTCTGTAAAAATTCGCACATCATTATCATAGTCGTTGAACTCGCGTCACGGTTCCCTCGATTACCAACAGATGTCGCTACCCCAAGGTCAATCATGAGGCCTTTACCCTTGAACTTGTACGACCTTAGGGTACACAATGGATACCTTAGTGACCATGATATGACAATGAACTGAGGAGATTGACCTTTTTTTGAATAAAAATTTGATTTTTTATTCAGTGAACCTGTTAGTAAGTTTTCTTGTCAGGTTCAGTGAAAAGTGTGTTGTGTGCCCTTTAGCTGATACCTTCTGAACTACGTCAATGATCTGCGTTCTGAACCGCAGTGTAGGAGCACAGTATAGTGTTTCGAACGAGATCCGCCATTTTAACATCTAGTATAATGCGCTGCAAGTTACCTACTATTTATCCCGGGAGTATCCTTGGGAAAAATTTCTACTTATTTATTTATATTTAAATGATATAAACTAGTGCTTGATTGCGATCCCACCTGATGGTAACCAGTGATGCAACCTCTAATGGTGAAGCGCACTAGTTTATGAGCCTATTCACTCTTGCCTTGAAGATAGTCAAATTATAAACGGACGGGAAGACCGCAGCAGGCAGATTGTTGATCGTTGTTTGTCGACTCTCACATAGACGAAGCCGCTAGCAGCAGTCAGTCTTAAATAGCATAGCATAGTCGGCCTAATGTTCCCACTGCTGGGACTCAGGCCTCCTCTCCAGGAGAGAGAATGGGCCGTAATCCATCTCGCGGGCCCAGTGCGGGTTGGTAAATGTCACATGTCTTCGAATTTTTGGTTCTAGAACATGTCGGTTTCCTCACGACGTTTTTCTTCACCGTTTTGAGAGCAGTGGTGATGAAATAAATTACACTAAGTCATGAGCCTGGCTGGGTTTGAACCCACTAATTACAACTCGTAAGTCGGGACCGTTACCACTCGGCCACCACTGCTCTTCTGAAATCTTAATGATGTCATAATATATACAAACCACAATTTCAAATCAGATTTAAATCAGTACGCTTTGTATAACTACAAAGCAAGACTATGTTAATTTTAATTGGTGATTACGACAGTCTCGTCTCAATCAAGACTTCTAAAAGCCTTTGCTTAGTTTATGTTATCTAATTAGAATATTTCTCAATACATTTGGGTAACTAAGTAGAGCAGTGCTAAAATAAATAACAGTAATCTTGGTTTTATTAATTAAGTTTAAATCCTTATGTGTTGTCTGTTGACGTGTTGGAGATGTGGTGCTGGAGACGGATGCTAGGAGTATCGTGGACAGAGTTTCGTAAGAATGATTCCATATTAAAAGAACTCGGCGTCAGACAGCGCTTATCATCCACAGTGCAGTGGCGCATTTTGACCTTCTTCGGCCATGTATCGCGTCGTAGACTCCTTAGAGCATCTCGTAGAGCAGGGCAAAGTTGAGGGCACCAGGCCACGTGGTAGATCACCAATGAGATGGACAGACCAGATCAAGGCCGCAACTAAGAGCTCGGTTTATGAATGTACCCAGAAAGCTGCAGTCCGCGATGAATGGCGCCGCATTAGAAGGATGATCACTTATGACTCAGAAGGAGAAATCCTTAGATACACTTTGCTTTTAACTTGGTTATTGTGTAGTTCTGAATCCTTTACTAAAATTGCTAAACTTAAGTGGTAGTAGGCAGAGCACATATGCTCGCTGCACAGCAGGTCGATGGGGCCAAAAGATCCTGGAGTGGCGAAAGCAAAAGTCTGAAATTAGAAACCTTGGTCCACGGACCACAGTTTGGGAACCACTGGTCTAGGTTGATCCTTTAAGAGTTGATCTCTTTTCCACTCGCCTATCGTCAACGTCGAGCATGATTTAAAAGCTTTTTGATTCATCTATCGCAATCCAACGCAATGTTTGATGAAGAGGCAATGCGAAAAAAGAGGGAGAAAGCCTGAAGACTCTATTGGCATTCGTTAATTCCGTGACACAAAACTTTTTACAGGAAGTATGTGTTTTTATTTTAAACCCATAAAAGTTTTTTAATAAAATGGTTGTCATTCAAAATTTTGATTAAATGTGAAAGGCTTCTATGGATGTACTTTTTTATATTTTTAATATATGAGTAGATTATGGAGGGCCAAATTTCATGTAAAATAGCAGATTTTCAGAGGTCATTACTGGATTAGTTTTACACTTTATGTTTTGATTTCCATAGAAGACTAGGTAATATCCACAAAATATCTGTGTAACCAAATATCTGAAGAAAGATGTGTAATAGGTTTTTTTTTTGGTGGGGAATATCGTCCAATGACGACCCCCGCTCTTGGGTGGAGCAGGAGATATTGTCAGACTCTTACTGACTAAAAAACCCGCCCCGCTCCTTCAAGCCTTCATACCGGGGCTCGAGTTCCCTTTCGGATAACCCTGGCCCCAGTAGGCTTCGACCCGGCTGGGACCCTGCTGTTGCTGACAACTCCTTGAGGCCTCCCGGCGCGAGAGGTCTCCGCCGCCAATCGCCCCCACGAGGGCACGGCGATGCTCCGCCCAAGCAGGGCACATCTCGACTCCACCGTGTCCTCCGGGCGTTCCGCACAGGGGCGTCACTTCCGCTTTATCCGGAACAGGAACCTACCGAACTTGCCATGTCCGGTGAGGACCTGAGTCATGCGGAAGATAAGGACGCCGTGAGGTCTTACCAGCCACGCCTCAAAGAGGGGACTTACCGCCATAATTGTGGCGTGCCCAGCATTGGGTTGCGATAATCGCTAACGCCATTTCACCATGAGATCCCGCCGGAGCTCTATCTATCCGCCATGCCGTGACCTGTCGCGGCAGAGGACTTTCACCCCGGCGTTGCATCTCCACGCGCATATCGTGCATGTGTGCAAGGACTGTTGCCTCCAGATCCCACGGTGGTAGGCCAGCCTACTGGCCCACCGGTCGATCGACATTCGGTAAACGGGGCTCTTAAGTTACAATATTGTAGTTTTGACGACTTGATAGTTTCTAAGAAGAGTAGGGCTCATACTTTACAACTTACACAGCAATGTAGTCCGTATTACTTGTCATCAGTAATCTTCAATCTGCTTGTCTACAACCCACTCAGACCTCTTGAACTGCCAAAACACCTCTTGATCTTGGCCACAGGCACTTTATAAGTTTGGTAGACAAGTTCGTTTTGACCTCGAAAATAGTTGTAGTGACTAGTGACTATTCAATTCAGAGTAACACAGCACACCTAGAACTTGGAAGCTTTATGGCCTGGTCAGTCTTACGCGGTATTCGCTACCCAGAACGGTAGCGAAAGTTGATTGGGTATCAAGTCTAGTTGGGTGGTAACTCAAGTCGTCAAGACTTTTTGGACAGACTATATTTTGTTATATTATTAAAGTAGTGACAAGAAAAGAAACCAGCTCTCTGCAGCTTGTATGGACTGTAATGGGCCATTTCCTTCGCGATGTTGCCGCTCTTATTATACCAATATGGCTATAAAAATAACGTTTATTATTTTTATATAAAACTTGACCCACTTTTGAACGTCGCACATACGAGAACCGATGATCTCATATAAGTTCAGAATGGTTTTGAATCGTTTTATTCAACAAGGAGTAACTACAATGGTGGGCCATTTGAACTACGCAACATCTCTGAACGAATGAACGTAACGACCGAATGAACTTTTTGAACGTTTCCGACCAATGGTAAGAATGAATGGTATTTGGTGTCCGTTATGCCTGGCTATTTTTCTGGTTTATGAATATTGCATATTGTCTATAGTCTATGTGCCTAAAAAAAAGTAGGAATGGGAAATTTAAAAAAAAGTTTTTCCGAAACTTTTAGCATACAATGTACTGTTTCATTTAAACAGTCCATTGATACAAGTGAAGAAAGTTTGTCATTGCGACTGAGGCGGAATTCGCTCGAGCCTCAGGCGAGAGTGTTATGGAGCCGAGTGCTACAGTTACTTTCCACGTGAATTAAACTACGATCTTCAGGCCATTAAAACTACGTAACATCTCTAAACGAATGAACGTAACGACCGAATGAAGCTTTTGAACGCTTCCGACCAATGGCAAGAATGAATGGTATTTGGCATCTGTGAAACGCAGCAGCTCGATAGATTTTTAATTTTGTTTTTAAAAATGAAATTTGGTGAGGTTTTGACTGGCTGTTTTTCTGGTTTATGAATATTGCATAATGTCAATTATGTGCCTATAGTCTATGAACAAAATTAAATAAGTAAGGAAAAAGTTATTCCAAATGTTTTTATTTTCAACAAGGAGTAACGACAATGAAGGGCCATTGAAACTACGCAACATCTCCACTGAACGAATGAAAGTAACGACCGAATGAACCTCTTGAACGCTTCCCACTAATAGCAAGTATGAATGGTACCTATTTAGTATCTGTGGAACGCTGCTCGATAGACTTTTATATGTGCGTTTCAGTTATTTATGAAGTTCCTTCACCGTAATTTTGGATCCCCTGTCTGTCTACAGAAAAAAGAAAAGAGTGCCTACTCTATCAAAATTGTGGTCCAAAATGCAAAATGAAAACGATTTTAACGGTAGTTGCAACACTTTTTGGAGAATTATGAGGGGAATGAAATTTTATTTAAAAAAAAGCAGGTCTAAAAGAAAGTTGTCAATGGAGAGGTACGATATTGTGGTGTGGCGTATTTGGTATTTGAAAGAATTGCAGAACAATCGGAATGGAGCCCAGCGTCCTACACTTTATTCAAAAATAGTTTTTACAGTTTCCAAAAAAAAAAAATTATATTGCTATTGTTAAAAGTAACGAAATATCAGGCAATCTCCCTAATATTAAGTAGTTTCATTGCTAAAAATGTAGCAACACTGTTTTTCCGTATTGCCAACATTACGACGAAGGAACATTTTAAGTGAAACGCACTGTAATTTTGTTTTTAAAATGGAATTTGGTGAGGTTTTGACTGGCTGTTTATAATCTGGTTTTGTGTGATGGTTGCTTATAGTTCATGAACAAAATTAAATAAGGAAAAAGTTATTCCAAATATTTTTTTTTTCAACAAGGAATAACTACAATGGTGCGCTATTGAAACCACGCAACATGTCTGAACGAATGAACGTAACGACTGAATGGACCTTTTGAACACTTCCGACCAATGGCAAGAATGAATGGTATTTGGGTATCTGTGGAACGCAGCTCGATAGATTTTTAATTTTGTTTTTGAAAATGGAATTTGGTGTGAATTCGACTGGCTGTTTTTTTAGTTTATGAATATTACGTATTATATGCATTGTTAAATTAGAAAAAGTTTTTCCAAATATTTTTCATAGAATAAAACGCAAAAAGTATATTTTTATATAATTGAAGAAAGTTTCTCATTGCGACCGAGGTGGAATTTGCTCGAGCCCACAGAACAAAAGACTGTAAGGATTCCTGTGATCTGTGCTCGAGCCACAGGCGAGGGCGTCATGGAGCTGAGTGCTGTAGATACTTTCCACGTTTATCAAACGTCGTTTAACATTACACTTACGAAAAAATAAACAAACCGTGGTTGACCGGTAACTCGTGGGGGTCGCTTAGCGCCTAGCCTGAAACGATAAATACTACAAATTGTGGGGGGGGTGACCTGGCGCACTTTTCAGCATTAGTGCGAACAGTAAGTTGCACGCCTGGCGGTAGAGGTAGAAGTGAGCTTTCGAGTAACTGTATTGAAAAATCTTTAGCATTTGAGTTATTATTAACAAAACTCTTAAAAAAGGTCAATTGCTATGGAAATAATAATGTGTTTGAAAATAATTCTGTGATTCATTTTAGCTAATAACTTTGATTGAAGTCTTTAAGTGTTTAAAATGTTTACAGATGTTAAGCTGCCTATTATTTCATATTACTCGGATGGTAATCAAGGCTTCTATTATTATATTCTTCAACATTCTAAATGTCAAGCGAAGTGAATCACGATTATAATTTGAATCCACATAATTCGTCACTGATATTAATATGTATTATTATGTTCTTTATTATAATTAACTAGCTTTTGCCCACGGCTACATCCGTGTACATAAAATATAGTCTATGTTACTCACGGATAAAACAGCTTTCTTTTGGTGAAAAAAATTTACAAACAAAAAATCCAACTACCTCTTTACAATATTAGTGTAGAGCACAATAGGGTAGTGTCCAGGGTCAAAATAATTAACAGCAGGGACCCAGCCGGGTCGAAGCCTACTGGGGCCAGGGTTATCCGAAAGGGCGCTCGAGCCCCGGTATGAAGGCTAGAAGGAACGGGGTGGGTCTTTTAGTCAGTAAGAGTCTGACACTATCTCCCGCTCCGCCCAAGGGCGGGGGATGTCAATGCATGATTTTTCCCACCATAAAAAAAGGGTCAAAATAATTAGATTTTATTTAGTCCGTATTTTTGATTATAAAAATATACACCGCTATTTTTTAATTAGTACAAATACTTAAAGGGCTTATTAGAAAAGCCCTTTTTATTTTATAAGTAAAATCTCAATAAATAATATTCATAAACAGCAAAGTTATTAGCGTTGGTTTATGTCCCAAAATGTCACTCAATTTATGGAAATATTGTGCAGGCTATTGATTAATGAATGAATAAGTGACAATTATTAAGGAAAAACACTGCCCGCAGTATTTTCTACTAGCAATTGTTATGTTTGATTGATTCTATGATGAATTTACCTTTTCGTGGTCAATTTTAGAATTTCGGCTTTTTCTACTTTTGACTACAAAAATATGATCAGTGACGGGTACAGATAGAGCCCCATTTTTTTTTGTACTAATTAAAAAGTAGGGGTGTATTGGTCACGTACTTTTTCTTTTTTCGATTAAACAAAAAATTACGTGTGGCGTCACCCCGTGCGAAAAAATGCAGCACGGCGTGACGTCACACGTAACTTTAATAGGCTATATCTTTGTCATTTTTTATTTAATTTAGAAATAAAAAATACGTGTCCCTTATTTTTGAATAGTCTAAAAGACGGACTAATTATATTTTTACGGCAACCAGCCTATTGTCTATGACCAGTCTGTGTTGCCAGTGATGACTTATGGCTCTGAAGCGTGGCCGTTTACAATGGAAATCATCAGAAGGCTTAAAGCACAATATATATATGGGTACAGAAGTCAATCTATAAACAAAGCGCGCTCGAGCAACGCACACATAGACACCGCTCCCGGACACGATATCTCGAAGCGCCTTGGCCCGCTCGTCGAACAGTTCCGGCTCAAACGCTCATTAGTGTGCGTCCACCGAGCGTAGGTATAAAAAGTGAACTACGTACATGAGATTATCTTCTGTACCTATCTATTTGTGCTTAAAGTCTCCCAAAGGACAATGGGAAGGGTTACGCTTGGAGTTTCTTTGCGTAATCGGATCAGAAGTGAAAAATCCGCAGGAGAACCAAGGTTCCAGACAAAGCGTGAAGAATCGCCAACCCTAAGTGGCAGTAGGCAGGCACATAATCATTGCTTGCAGAATAGATGTTCGATGGGACCGAAAGGTCCTGTAACGGTGACCACGTACAGCCCACAAAGTGAACTGACGACCGAGTGAGAGTCGCGGGAAACCGAAGCATGCGAGGCGCTCAAAGACCGATCATTAGCGACACTTGGAGGAGGCCTATGTCTAGCAGTGGGCGACAATCTTTCAGTTGAAATGATAATAATATTTCACAATACTGCACTTCAAACCCATATTATGTCCGTCACCAATAAACAAAACCAAAATAAATATTAACAAAATATTTCCTGGCGATGAACGCTCTCGTTTAGAGGCAAGTTGCCGTATGAGTGATCAAAGTGATCATTATAGCCAGCTGGCTAACCCACACCGTCAATAGCTTTGTAGCCATTTGGTTATATCCTTGTTTTTGTTAATTCAAGTTTTATAGTTTCAGTGGAAAATTATTGTTTGTCCAATTTTGTGGTATGTTTAATTTTGTTAGAATTGAGCTGTGGATTGCAAAATTATTTGGTGAGAGAAATTGGTCTTGCTGTTTTTTTTGGTCTAAGAATAATTAATTGCTGAAACTGGCATGTTAAATACAGTAAAAATATTTTACTGTATTTAACAAGCCAATTTCAAAATTAGTTGCCAATTTCAGTAATTAATTTCATAAACTAAAAAACGACAAGACCAATTTCTCTCACCAAATAATTTTCATCTCACTGCTCAATTCTAGCGTAAGCTTTTCGCCTCGTCGTTTATACCGCGAACATCGAATTGTACATCGCTGCTGCGGTCTTCCCGTCCGATTATAATTCAGGTGTCTTCAAGGCTAGATTGAAAATCTCAATAAACTAGTGCGCCTCAACATCAATGATTGCATCACTGCTAACCATCATGTGGAATCGCAGTCAAACACTAGTATATAATTATGTATTTATATCAATAAAAAAAACCAAATGTAGTATTAGTAAATTGATACTTTCAAATCAAATTAAATCATTTATTTGCATAATACAGGTATAGTTAAAAAATAATAAATATAGAGAAACACTGTATTATTACCTAATAAGGTGTGCAAATGTTATAGTCATAGTCGTGTTTCATTTATGTGTTGGTTATAAATTGCATGCAATGTGGTAATTTAAAAAGATATAAATTATTATGCCTCTATAATCTGTTTGACAATCATAAACAAGTAAGCCCTTGGTCAGAAAAAAAACCGCTTTACTGCTAATAATTCCAAAACTATAAAATAACCACTTTCATACTCAATCAGTATTATTCAGATGTTGTTATGTGCTAAGGTCATATGTAACTTGACCTAGAGACTACCCAATATTGAATTAAGTATCTGCAGTTAAAATAAATCATCATCATCATCATCATATCAGCCGAAAAACATCCACTGTTGGACATAGGCCTCCACCCAAGCGTCGCCACAACGACTAGTCCAGTGCGTCATGCATCCATCGGATTCCCGCAACCCTGACCAGGTCATCGGTCCACCTTGTTGAAGGCCTTCCAACGCTGCGTCTTCCGTATCAATACTTCGACCATCTGTTTTGCGTGTAATATGTGCCCTGCCCATTGCCACTTATGTTTAGCGATTCTTCGAGCTATGTCGGTAACCTTGGTTCTCCTGCGGATATCTTCATTTCTAATGTGATCACGCAAGGAAACTCCGAGCATAGTCCTTTCCATCGCCCTTTTGGTGACTTTGATAAAATAAATAAATACTTACTGAAAATTACCCACGAAATAAAACCTACTAATGAAAAAAATATCGACTTTGATCAACCGAATTACTTAGATTTATTGTTATGGCCAGTAAAGATTTCTATTAACCTAAACATTGCCTTTTATCACCAAGAATATACAATAAAATCCAATACATTCACTAGTTCATTCACTGGTCTTTCATTTATTTCCAAACTTAACCACAGATAAAATAGATGAGTTCGAAGAATAGCCTACAGCGTAAAAGTTATTAATGAAATAATCAAATTAATAACTTAGTTTTGTTATTATGACCTATAAATATTTCTAGTGACAGAAATATTGCCTTTTGCGCAAATATCTACACAATAACAAAGAGGTAAAGTTTGTTTTTTTGTTTCTATGAGGTAATCTCTGAAAGTACTGGTCCGATTGCTAAATTTTTTTCATCATTGGAAAGTGGCTTTGTTTCTGAGTGACATAGGCGTAAATTTTATGTAAGCAGGCGAAAATGGTTGAGCTGAGTGGGGCTGAATCACGCGTCATGCTCGTGAACGGGTGCCGTCAGTTGAGACTGGTCATCTCTTAGCTGCCAGTGGCTTAATTCAGTTTGTATCTTTTATTTATTATTATTTTATTAATAGAAGCAACATGAATTTTTTTTTTTCCATAGAGATCTACGCTTTGGAACGTGCAATTTAGCTTAACTTTTCTTGGACTGACCGACATTTGACTATTCAAACTGCCTGTAAATGGTCTATTTGAAATAAATGATTTCGAATTTGAAACCGCGGGAAAAAGCTAGTATTTCATATAATCCAATACATTCTCTCGTTCATTCACCGATCTTTTTTTCCAAAGCCAACCGCTTTTCATAACTTCATTTATGAATTGCGCGAACGATTTCTCTTTGCATCTTAATAGATTTAAATCTGTTTGTTTTTCAATTAATCTCAATTAAGTAATTGTTAATTTGTTTGAGTGCTTTTATTTCTGATGTCCTTTTCATATTTTATTTTTAACTTAATAAATCCTTTTTTATGTTGAGTTAATAGTAAAATGAGTTTTACGGTGAAGTTTTAAATGGAAACGTTTTTTTTGTGTTGTATTTTTTTTTGTGAAATGTTTGGAATGCAAAGGAATTTTCTGAACATTTTGTTAATATTTTTTGATCAAATATGTTTTTACAATAAAACTGTGAATTTTTATGTTATAATAATAAAGTATAATTTCTAAGTAAATACATTGAAAAATATCAGAAAAAATATTTATTTAGCGATAGTCAAAACAAACATAAAATAATAAGAATCATTAAAAAAAATACCTAACACTGTGTGTCTCCCATCCGCACCTAAAAGGTGCATTTCAGCATTGTTGCCAGCCTGATATTGTCTGAAGCTGTACCTCTACCATGAGTTTAAAGCAATAGTATTTGTCGATACTCGATACCGACTACGTAAATATTTTGTATGGCAAATTTTACAGCGCCTCTAGCGGTCACTTACGGAACCAAAATTTGCTATAAGTACAAAATATTTACGTAGTCGGTATCGAGTATCGACAAATATTATTGCTTTAAACTCATGGTAGAGGTACAGGTCTTCCAATAAACCTTGAGTGACATTGCAGGTTTGTAAGCGTGGACTTTTCAATACTTAATTTAATTTGCTCATGTTGGAACCTAATTGAGTTTTTAATTTCATAAGCTACCGAAAATTGTTTCTTGAAAAAACGATTGATTTTTTAAGCTATTGCATAGCTTCTATCGCGGGCCTTGAGCGTGGAGACCGAATCCAGAAATTCCGTAACGAAAATAACCTAACACCCCCCACTCATTTGTTTTTTGAGCGTGGTGACCGATTAGAAAACAAATGAGTGAACAATCAATCAAAATTCAATTCAATGTGTGAAAGTGTAACTTCAATTAATATCAAAGAAAAAAAAACAAAGGAAAAAAATACTGCATAAATAAAATAAATAAATAATTATAATTGCATAAGTTGATAAAAATGCTATGCAATAGCTTTACCGCGGCAGTCCCCGAGTGCCATACGTCTTTTTTTTTATCTGTTATAAACTAGTCCTACAATACTGACAACTCTCAACAACAACAACTCTACACAACAACACAATTACAACAACAACAACCAAAAACAACTCAACAACAACCAAACAACAACAACTCAACTCTTCTTATTAGTTAGTTTAACTCGCAATACTGTATGTTTTTAGGGTTCTGTATCTCAAAAGGAAAAAATTCAACCCTTATAGGATCACTTTGTTGTCCGTCCGTCTGTCTGTCAAGACCCTTTATCTCAGGAACTCGTGGAGATATCGAGTTGAAATTAAAACTATATACTCAAGTATGCGGATTCTTGAAGCTGTAAAAAATCAAACTTGTAAATTAATGAGAAAAAAACGATGCTTTGGTTTATGTGGCAAAAAACGTACATTTCGACACTCTCGAAGAAATCCAAATTCATAGGATACTTCCCGTTGACCCAGAATCCTAAAATTTGGCATAATGCAAGGTCTTATAACACAAGTATAGGAATAAATCTGAAAACTATAAATTTGTTGTTACGTCACATTTTTTTTTTGCGATTCGGAAAAATCTTCAGAGACTCTATTCCGGAACTGAACTATTTACTTAGGTAAGTTTTACCTATGTAACTATTTACTTAGGTAAGTTTTTACTTATGTAACTATTTATTTAGGTAAGTTTGTACCAAACTATCTATTTACCTTGGTAAGTTTTTACCTAAGTAACTATTTACTTAGGTAAGTTTTTACCTAAGTAAATAGTTCAATTCCGGAATGGTACAATTGTACGGAACTCTCAGGGCGCGAGTCGCTTACCCAGTTTTGTGCCAAATTTTACGTTCCTAGGCCGTAGTAGTTTCGACTTTGTGTTGAAATGTCAATCAGTGAGTTTTTTGTTTTACCTATGCCATCTGAAAGCAGAAAAGTCAATAACGTTAAAACACAGCATTTTTTTTTAGAACTAGCATAATATCCAGTCACATAACCCATTTTCTCTTATTCCTCTTCACATAACGGTCCACATACATATCAAACGACATACAATTGTATACGTAACATTCCTAGCATCCTAATCGCAGTATTATTTTAAATCACCAGGGCTTTTGGCAAAACAATTTTCTTTTTTCACGCCTACATAGCTAAAGTTGTGACCAGATAGTTTTTTTTTTAAATATATATAAACTAGTGCTTGACTGCGATCCCACCTGATGGTAAGCAGTGATGCAATCTCAGATGGTGAGGCGCACTAGTTTATTAGGAGCGTATTCACTCTAGCCTTGAAGACACCCAAATTATAATCGGACGGGAAGACCGCAGCAGGCAAACTAGCAAACTAGCGTTCCAACCAAGGTGAACTTGGTTTATGTGTTTGGTTTGTGTTGTGGCTACATGGTTGTAAACCACGCGCCAATACGTTCGGTGGTTCGGTGGTGCCTCCTAACGTCTGATACGGATTGAAACTAGCGAGGTCATCTTGGTTGGAACGTAGGTTTGCAACCATCTGTTCACCCTTTAAGGAATGTAATGTAACTAATAAGAATATTACGTAAAATATCAACTATTTATGACAATGGGCAGGGCACATTGCTCGCAGAACAGATGGCCGTTGGGGGCGAAAGGTTCTGGAGTGGCGACCGCGTACCGGAAGACGCAGCGTTGGAAAGCCTCCTACAAGGTGGACCGATGACCTGGTGAAGGTTGCGGGAAGCCGATGGATGCGAGACGCACAGGAACGTTCATTGTGGCGACCCTTCGGGAGGCCTATGTTCAATCATGGACATCTTTTGGATGAAATGATGATGATGATGACACTATTATAACATTCTCGATTTAAACACCGATCGAACGAATAAGTGAATGAACTACAAGCGGTATGCAACAGTAATTACCTACGTTAATAAAGCTGTGCTAGGGCCGTTGAACTGAATGAGTGAGCATTGAGTCGCAAACAATGGGGCTCTTCGAATGCTATGGTTATGCTGATTACTGAGTAAATCCACTATAGAAACGTAATGAATGGACGATTTTTCGAGAGGATATTGGCTGGTCTGTACTTGAAATAAGGTTTCAGCATTACATAATACTAGCTTTTTCCCGGCGACTTCGTCCTTGTATGAAATATAGACACTCAGCAGTAAAACAGCAATCTATCGGTGAAAAAATTTTAGCAATCGGACCAGTACTTTCAGAGATTACCTCCTACAAACAAAAAACTTTACCTCTTTCTAATATTAGTTATTATGCCTAAGCTAAGGACATATCTAATGTCCTTAGCTTAGGCATAAGTAGCCTTATAATGTTCCCACCGCTGGTACGCAGGTTTTCTCTCTAAGAGAAGGAATGGGCCGTAATCCACCATGCGAGCCCAGTGTGGATTGGTGATAAAAAGAGAGATTTATAAGGAATAAAAAAAGAGATATTTATTACCTTCAGTTTATCCTACAACTATTCACTATTTAAAAGTATGCTTTAAATAATAAAGTGGAGCTGAGCGGAGCTAAGCGAAGCAGGGCGGAGCGGACCATGAATTACTCAATCACAGTGCTCGAAGTCTCCACGCATCAGTGGAAATATTGTTAGCGGAGCGAAGTGGAGCTGAGTATATGCATATTCTTTGGTATTGTTCAAGTCGTTGAGCTCCTTTACTAAGGAGCTCAACGATTTGTCAGTATTTGCAAAGCTCAACTTAAGACTACTGTCCTAAGTTGAGCTTTGCAAATACTGACAAATGCTTACATTGACTGGACAGGTCTACTCAAATCGGTATGGTTCTTTCTTCAAAAGACCATCACAGACAAATCTGCATGGTTCTCATGTGATTTGACCATTATTTATTTACTATGGACTTTAAAAGACACTTTGACCCCTGAGTTGGTTTCGGTGTTTCTTCTCAGTGAAACACCGGCCTCATCTAGTTTAAACTGACGAAAAAAAAAAAATATGTGTAAAAATGTTTTAATACCTATTTGCAAAATAATTATCATTTATCATTTATAACATGCAGCCTAGAGCCGAACAGAACTGAGTCAAGTGCTGAGCGGAGAGAACGAAGCGAAGAGTAGCTGTAATCCACTTCGACCCTCTTTTTCAATGAAAACGCCTGCCTAGCTTACCCTAACACTACTTTACCCTAACAATCAACAATAGCCTATACAGCCATTGAGTTACATAACAGAGAAACACTTTTCGCTTCACGTAAAGTAAACAGTAGGTAAGTAAATTTTCCTTTCAAAGAAGCCAAACTAAATCCTGAAAAGCTGTTAGTCATCTAAAGGTCTATTTCCATGTTTACGCAACACCATTGCGGAATGAAGTCGATAGCTTCTGTTCTTAACTCTTTAAGGCCCAAGCGCCCGAAAAGTGCCATAAAACAGTGACATTCTGAAGCCTACTCTTCGGTAACGGCTAAGTTTATAGGTTTCAAAAAAATATATGTTTATTATAGATTCATGGACAACATTATCAACATTTGATTTTTTCGTGCTATTAATACTTTTGTCTAAAAAAAAAAAATTAACAATTTCGCAACTTTTTTCCTACTCCTTCGAAACGGCTTGGATCTTTAGAAACATTTTTACACATAAAAATTGGTGGTTAAATATTCTTCAAAGTGAACATTGCATTTGTAAATCAATCAATATTTCGCAAAGAAAATGGATTTAAAGGTCAGCCGCGCGCTTTCCGGGCGCTGCCGGCCGCAAATAAATGCACAGATATGCGTACTGCCGCCTAGGCGGGTGCGAGAGTTGCGTCCATTTAATTTCGGCCAGATGGTTCAAGGGACTATAAGCCTTAACAGCTTGCGTCGGATTTGTCCATCGAGTGTTTTCGCGTCCTATTCGCCAGTGTTTTGTGCTTGCAACTGTACTCCATCTCGTTTAGATCTTCAATCTCCATAGAAGACAGAAGAGCTGACGAGATGTATTTGGTCGTGGATGTTCGACCCTGGTAGAATTAATTCGAAAGTATTTGTCGGATATATCTGACGATGGCGGTTAAAAGAAAACGAAGACCCTTCGTGTTACTACACCTCGAATTATTACAAAGAGAAAGAAAGAAAAAGTGTTTATTTGCGGCAAACATGGCGCATACCTTAAAATAAAACAAATAATAAATTCGACTAAAGTAGCACGATTGTAGGATATGCGTCACATCCGCGCAAAACGGCCAGCGCTCAGCAAAATGCTGGGGCTCGTGTAAAGACAGAGCCACAGCGCCGATTTTCAGCACCAGCCGTCGTCGACGGTGAGACGCTGATCGGCCAGCAAGGATTAATGTTATAAATAACAGTAACAATCTTACAATAAACAAAATAAAACATAAATAACAATAAATCATTAGTAGCTAATAGCACCACCGTGTCCTGGTGGAGACGATCTGTGGTGGATAATTTTCGCGCCGGGCCCTGGTTCAGGCTATGGTCCGGAGCAAGATGGAATGGAAAGCTGTCTCCTTTTGCGAAGTAGTAATGCGAGCGAAGGAGATGCGCAATCGTTAGGGTACAGATATCCTAACGTTCTATCTACCGCTGAAACTCCGGGTGTCGGGAATAGCAGGACGATTTCGGCTTACAGACGACGAATAATGGGTAGCTCGTCGTCCACCTATCCAGTAAGGACCTGACCGAAATCGACGGAGTGAAGAATTCTACGCGAGTCTAAAAAAATTGTAATGTAATATGATATAGGTGAATTTTAGTCAATAAAAATCTTTTTAAGGGTGGAAATCATCCACTGACGTCTCACGCTCTGGGTGGAGCGAGAGGGAGATTTTGACGAAGACCACACCTGTGTCGTTCAGTTGCCCTTTGCGTCCTAGGGCTACAGGTTTCCCCTTCAGAAATTCCCCGCGGTCCTAGCTAGCAGGCATCGGCCTTGCTGGGCCGTTACGGTTTGCAGACAATATCTCTTTTGGGCTACCCAACGAGATGTCTGCGTGGATTATCAATAAAAGTCTGTGACGCTTTCTCGTACCACTCAGGAGCGGGAGAAGTCATTGTATAATAATAATATAATAATAATAATATTCCACAACTATCACGCAACGCCGTCTAGTCCCAAGCTAAGCAGAGCTTGTGTTATGAGTACTAGAGAACTGATAAACGTACTTATATATTTCTAAATACATACACATATTATAGATAAATTACACCCAGACACAGAACAAATGATCATGCTCATCACACAAACATTTGTCCTGCGTGGGAATCGAACCCACGACCTCCGGCATAGCAGTCAGGGTCACTAACCAGTAGACCAACAGGCCAGTCAGTGTATGTTTTCCCAAAATAAAAAAAGAGTTGAAAGCTTCTGTTTTCAAAAGAAAACAAAAAGGAATTCGTACACGTGCCGTTATACCTTAAAATAATACTGGCTACATTCGTCTCTACTGTTAGTAAATCGGCTAAAGAAAAGCCGACGTCCTTTGAGACGAGAACTGTAGAAAAAATCACTCAGAATTATACGGAGTGAAATCCCGTGAAATCTAAGCATTAATCTTCCAGTTTTGGAGGGGAAAAAACACACAGTTTATTGGATTAAATGGACCTTTGTGTGTGTGTGTCCAAGTTTTGTGTGTGTAGTGGTGTAAAGTTAGGTTAGGTTTCTAGAATTGGGTATTTGACTCGTTTCAGTTTTATTAATAGCTTCTTACAATGGGCCTCATCTGACTTAAAGTCACCCAAAGGGCAATGGAAAGGGCTATGCTCGGAGTTTCCTTGCGTGATCGAATCAGGAATGAGGATATCCGCAGAAGAACCAAGGTTACCGACATAACACGAAGAATCGCAAAACTTAAGTGCCAATGGGCAGGCTACATTGCATGCAGAACAAATGGTCGATGGTGACGAAAGGTTCTGGAGTGGCGACCACGTACCGGAAGACGCTTCGTTGGAAGGCCTCCAATAAGGTGGACAGATGACCTGATCAGGGTCGAGGGAATCCGATGGATGCGTGACGCACAGGACCGATCGTTGTGGCGACGCTTGGGGGAGGCCTATGTCCAGCAGTGGACGTCTTTCGGCTGATATGATGATGTAATTATTGTGAATTGTGGCAAGAAATCTTATTATTATTGGGCCACTGTTCTGACCTGTATTTACAACGCATACTACAAACCACGGCTACATACACTGGATAATTTCAAACCAGAGATTATATTATTACCTCCTTTTCATATTTTACATCACCAAATTCTGGCTATCGCGTCACCAGCGAATGATGATAAAAGCGCAATATTTGCATCATTTCTGCAAGGTCCAGCGGTCTCAGTCGTACTGGTCTGACGAGATGGGGCACATTCCTCGACAACGTTCCAATCCACTCGTGCGCTGCATGCGTTTTACCTTATGTATGTTTGTGAATGTGTTCGTAGTCATATTGGTGACAGGTGATTTTCTAGGCCAGTAAGTGGACTATTTTATTGAAAGGTAAAAAAAATATTTACTGGATATTGTTCTGTAAATAGTTTTTCAACTTTTTTGACTATTTAAGAGTATATTTTTTTTTATTTTGTTTTTGTTATCGATTCAGCTCATCATTTCAGTGGAAAGATGTCCACTATCGGAGAAAGACGTTCTCCAAAGGTCACCAAAACTATTGGTCCTGTGAGTCTAGCAGCCATTGGATTTCCATGACCCTCACCAGGTTCCTTCTGCGAAGCAGTAGTGCTAGCAAAGGAAGAGGCCGACCGCATCAGGCAAAGGCGCTCTCGCCACCGCCGGGATTCCGATCCCGATTTCCGGCCACCGTAGGCGTGGGCTTGCGGACGGCGAGCAATGGGTAGCTTGCTGTCCGACCGTCTGGTAACTGTCCAGACCGAGCCGAATGCACTGTTCCCGCGCGCCTCAATGAGTTGTCAGCAACAGCAGGGGCCCAGCTGGGTCGAAGCCTACTGGGGTCAGGGTTAGTTTCGAAAGAGTAGCTCAGCCCCGGTATGAAGGCACGAAGGAATGGGGTGGGTTTTTAGTCAGTAAGAGTCTGACACTATCTCCCGCTCTGCCCAAGAGCGAGGGATGTCATTAGATTTTTCCCACTGAAAAAAAAAACCCTTACCAGGTCATAGGTCCGCCTTCAATCGATTTAAATGTCTGGAAGTATTTTCTGCTGTAAACAAACAGTGGTATCAAACCCCAGCTGATGAGTTATAGGCAATTGGTTTAAACTCAGGTCTTTTACTTAGTGTAATTCCGGCTAGTCCTAAACAAAAATTCAAACAAATATGACATCAACCAAACCGCACTAGGTACATGTAGTGGATTACGACCCATCCTACTTATCTCCTAGAGAGCTGATGAGAACATTATAAAGTTGTGTTATTCCAAGATATGGTCTATCTGCGTACTAAGTTTCATCGAAGTCCGTTCAGCTGTTAACACGTTGAGTGCGATACCAGGTTTAAACATCTTGTATACGTCTCGCTTACAGTACGGCTAAGAAAAGTATAGACTTCCTTATCGTGCGGAAGATAACTTCAATTTGGTTCGGTGTAGGAAAGAGATATATTTTTACATGAAGCCAAAAATAGATCAAGGTTTCTTAAAAGTTACAAGGTCTATACGCCTTGTACCGCCACAGTGGAAGTTTTGTTACCAGGTGTATAGCCCTTGTACCGCAGGAATGGAAAGTATAGAAAAATGACTGCCGCAGCGAACGCGTTAAAGTTTGAAGAAGTAATGTACACTCAGACACGACCTTTCACCTTTGTACAAAATTATTATTTTTAGTTTATATGCAAAACCTGAATATACTCGTAGTTAGTTCAAAATCATTAACTGTTTGGATTCAGACAGTTTTTACACAATATTAAAATTTTTCATATTCAAAAATATTTTAAAAGTTGACAAGTTGGACACCACCGACTCTAACACACCTGTGTTAGAGTCGGTGTCGGTCTTGTCATAGCATGCACGGCAGGTCATAGCGGGTATTAGGCGCCAACAAAAAGCTGGTGCAAGTGCATAACCTCTTAGTCATCTGGATGGCCTGGCGACCTTGTATTTTTGTTGACATAACAAGCTTATAACTTTGTGATTTTTCATGATACAGTTATGAAATTTTGTACATAGATTCTTTACATAAATGTATTAGACACGTGTTTTCGCATATATTAAAAGTAATGTTGTATTATTCCATACCTCTTTTTAATCAAGTCCATCGTGCTGTGCTGGTGCTGCCGCGTCGGCTGCAGAGAACCTCAAGCGGCGGAAATACAACAGCCTCGTAGGCAGTTATATTTTTGTGCCGTTTGGGGTTGAAACTCTCGGGCCGTGGGGTCCGAGTTCTCATATGCTCTAAAAATAAATTAGAATTGTCAAAACGTTTAATTGACGCTTCGCGTGACCCAAGGGCTGGCTTCTACCTCGGTCAGAGAATAAGCATTGCCATACAACGTGGCAATGCCGCCTGCCTTTTGGGCACACTTCCAGTCGACAGCGATGCAGAGGAGTTTTATGACGTCATATTTAGCTAGGCATTTAGTGTATATATTATTTTGAATTATTTAAGTTATTGTTTAATTTGTTTATTATTTCTTTGTGCAAAAAAACTAAATAAAATTCTGTGATATAAACTAAAAAAAAGTCCAATATCACAAAAAGATTTTTCATACAAAACCATTTCAAAATATATTAAATAAGTTACGTAAGCATACGATAAGTTGATCAAAATTATCGTCAACTAGCTTTTACCCGCAGCTTCGCCCGCGTACATAAAATATAGCCTTTGTCACTCAGGAATAAAGCGGCTTTCTATCAGTGAAAAAATTTTAGCAATCGGACCAGTACTTCCAATGATTACCTCCTACAAACAAAAAAAACTTTACCTCTTCATTATATCAGTGTAAATTATCTTAGCATTTCAAATTCAATATTCCACAACATCAATTCGATCTATACAATTTGAATTTTTGAAAAAGGAATTCTTCAAATTGCAATCTGTTCTTTCCGAACATGCGCAGGAGTGAACCGGTTGCTAACAAAAGGGAAACGGCGAGGATTCCATAGAAAACGAAAGGGCACGGAGATACACGACATTCTTTGGACTCGTTTGATTCTGTGTTTAAAATTCTGGATCGAACTGGTTTTTTTATGGCGAGCATTTTTGATCTGATTATGGATTGGTGCTGATTGTTGTATATGATTTTTTTTGGGGTTTAATTGGGAATTAGTAAGGCTGAATCATTTCTATCGATAAATATTTGAATTGTAAGTGCCATCGTAGACGCGGGCTTGCAGACGGCAAGCAATGGGTAGCTCGCTGTCCGACCGTCCGGTAACTATCCGGACCGAGATGGGACCGTGCCAAAGTCGTCGACGGCGCGCACTGTTCCCGCGCGCCTCTATGAGTTGTCAGCAACAGCAGGGGCCCAGCTGGGTCGAAGCCTATTGGGGTTACGGTTAGCTCCGAAAGGTAGCTCAGCCCCGGTTTGAAAGGCAAGAAGGAACGGGGTGGGTTTATTAGTCAATAAGAGTCTGAAACTATCTCCCGCTCCGCCCAAGGGCGGAGGATGTGTATGTGGAATTTACCCACCAAAAAAAAAAACCGTTGGATCAGTTCGATGGTACCATTTTCATCAAATCCATTTTCATTTAATTTTTCATAGTCGCTTATCATCTTAATATCTGTCTGAGGGACCGTTGGCCGGCTGTTATCCTTTATCAGATCCACTTCATCTTATATAATGATACTTCCTGAAGGCAAATACTAGTCTAATTAAAGAAATAAAAAATGTTTATTTAAAATGCGCAAATATTTTATTCTGTTCTTTAGCAAAACAAAACAAATATATTAACTAGCCTGTAAAATAAAGAAAAATAATAAAAACATAAAAAATAATCATTTGAGAAGTTCCTCCAATTCTTTAGAGATCCCATTAAAAACCGGATTCTGATAAAAGTGGGACAAATCTGGAAGAACCCTTTCAAATAAAAATCCCAGGAACAAAGTCATATAACCAGTTAATCTTAAAAATTGACATGTAAACGCAAATCTGATCGTTAACGAATCATTCCAATCGTAATCCTATATGGAGCATTCAAATTTTGAAATGAACGAATGAACGATAAACTACTAATAGGAATGGAGACGGGAACTAAATCAATCATCGGTATCAGTGAATGAAATCTCTTTGCGAATGAAAATTGAAAACGATGAATTATCGAAATCCACTTGCATGGAGCGTGAATGGAAAATGTAAATAATAGTGAATGGTAGGCTCTATTGAAGAATATTGCATTGCGTGAAATGTTAATACAAATAAGGCATTGATTTTTCAACAGGTTTTTTATACTGGATGATTTTTCAAGTGGATGTATCGCTTAATCTGAAAGTATAAACGACAATATTTTCACTTGAAAAATTGATCTTGTATAATATATCTTAATTTCCTTAAATATATGAATATTTTATCAAGAATAGAAAATGGGTTTCTTGCCCGTGTTACTACCAATGTTACTACCAGTAGTAATACTGTTAATTTTATTTCCTTTCTTACTACTGCAGTAGTAAGTTGTTAGAAGGGTAATTATAATTCACCCTTGTTACTACCTCCACTTGCAACTAAAACTTCTTTGTCAAATTCAATTCAGGTAAAAGGAAATATCTTATAAAAAGAATCTTTTATTTTTAATTGGCAATGTCAGCAGGACTAAATAGCTAAAAATTAAACTTATAACAAACAATTAGGTATCTTTTTAATAAAACACTAAAACAAATAGTTGAACTCAAAAACTCTCAAACTCAAAATTATTTATTTCATATAGGCCTTCATGGGCATTTGTAAAACGTCAGAAGCTAAAGCACGGTTCCAGTTGGTCGTTTCCTATGGAGCGGAAAATCGCATTTTTTCACTATGTGCCCTGTTGTCACTTTTACCATCAGATATGCTTGTTTGGAAGTATGGTTTTCACACATCTTTTTCCAAAAAAACTGTTAAAAGTAAACCTTTAGATTAAAAAATAATTTATGTTTTTTTTTTCGGTTCTTCTCCATATTTCGGGGAGTGTGCGTTGGAACTGCACAATTTAATTCTATGAAATATCTAACTAAAAAATAATTTATGATGATGATATAGTTTTTTTTTTTTCGGTTCTTGCCGTGTGGCCGACGATGGAGCACGCTTGCCTAGAAATAACTTATTCAGTCCTTTTTTTTTTCCGGCGGGAAAATCATCTAATAACATTCTCCACTCTTGGGCGGAGCGGGAGATAGTGTCAGACTTTTACTGACTAAAAACCCACTCGTGTTCCTTCGTTGCCTTTCGTACCGGGGCTGAGCTATATTTCGAAACTAACCCTGGCCCCAGTAGGCCTTGACTCAGTTGGGCCCCTGCGGTTGCTGAAACCTCCTTGAGGCGCGCGAAAACAGTGCATGCCGTCGATGACTTGGGCTCGGTCCGGACAGTTACCGGACGGTCGGACTGCGAGCTACCCATTGCTTGCCGTCCTCAAGCCTACGGTGGCCGGCATCGAAATCGGATCGGAATCCCGGCGGCGGCTGGGGCGCTGTGAGCGCCACCGTTGCCTGAAGCGGTCGGCCTCCTCCTTTGCTAGCATTACTACTTCGCAGAAGGAGGCGACCGCCTGCCACTCCTCCTCGCTCAAGACCATGGCCTGTACCAAGACCCGGCGCGAGAGATCGCCGCCGTCGATCGCCCTCACGAGGGCACGGCGATGCTCTACCCAAGCGGAGCACACCTCTATTGTGTGCTCCATCGTATCTTCCGGGCGTTCCGCACAATGGCGACACCCGGGCGTCGCTTCCGCACAAATCCGGTGCAGGAACCTCCCAAACTTACCATGCGTCATGCGGAAGGTGAGGACGCCGTGAGGTCTTTCCAGCCACGCCTCAAAGAGGGGACCTATTCAGTCTCGACTTAAAGAGGTTAAACTAGGTTGAAGCTATCAGGAAACACTGACTCAGGCAGGGAATTCCACATCTTAGCTGTATGCATAATGAATGTTTCCCAAACGCTTTGTACGTATGAGTGGGATATCCACCATGTATCGATGGCGCAACGTACGTCTAGTGGTCCGAAGATTGGACGGACTTAGTAGAATTAAATTGTGCAGTTCCAACGCACACTCCCCGAAATATGGAGAAGAACCGAAAAAAAAAACATAAATTATTTTTTAATCTAAAGGTTTACTTTTAACAGTTTTTTTGGAAAAAGATGTGTGAAAACCATACTTCCAAACAAGCATATCTGATGGTAAAAGTGACAACAGGGCACATAGTGAAAAAATGCGATTTTCCGCTCCATAGGAAACGACCAACTGCAACTGAACCGTGCTTTAGCTTCTGACGTTTTACAAATGCCCATGAAGGCCTATATGAAATAAATAATTTTGAGTTTGAGAGTTTTTGAGTTCAACTATTTGTTTTAGTGTTTTATTAAAAAGATACCTAATTGTTTGTTATAAGTTTAATTTTAAGCTATTTAGTCCTGCTGACATTGCCAATTAAAAATAAAAGATTCTTTTTATAAGATATTTCCTTTTACCTGAATTGAATTTGACAAAGAAGTTTTAGTTGCAAGTGGAGGTAGTAACAAGGGTGAATTATAATTACCCTTCTAACAACTTACTACTGCAGTAGTAAGAAAGGAAATAAAATTAACAGTATTACTACTGGTAGTAACATTGGTAGTAACACGGGCAAGAAACCAGAAAATGGTTAGACTCATGTGTTAATTTTAATAACTCTGTCTGTACTTGAATTGATTGGCTCTTTTGACACGACACGTCAGTAAGTTCTTTCAGAAAAAAAACTGACGTTAATATGATAAACTAAAATATCACGATATCTATATACATAATCGACCTTTTTAAAAAGAACATCGTAAGCGACAGTTTAAATTTTTATGAAATAATTAATTTATTTTTTAAATTTAACTTAATCATAGTTTTTATTTATTTATTTTATCTATTATCTACGAGATTACCATTCTATAACACTTCTTTCAATGGAGTGTCAGTGGTTGATCGTTGGAAAGTCATAATGACGCCATTATATTAGTAAGTAGATTACCAAACTTACTCAAAATCAAAAATTTTGAAATCAATGACAGACCATTCTGACACTATTGTAATAGCAGACTTGGGGCCCTGCTCGCTTGTCGCTTGCGTTTTAGTCTCACGGACAAAATATCACTTTAATATGCAACTACCACAGCAATTGCAATACTAATGAAATAATTACACTTCCACTAAACAATAATTTTACCGTCACTTCAATCAAATCGTAATTTTCATTACAATAATGTAATACATTATAAGTCTTATTAAAAATTGCATTCTAGTATTAGTTGCATTCACAAACTGGCATTCTAACAGTTACCTTAACCCATTAATGTTAAAATTGCATTGTGACTAGCAACTTGACATTATGTTGTCTTGGCATCAATCTTATTGCACGTGCATTATAGTATTAATATGAGCTGAGATGACTAAGCCATTGGTTTCCAAACTTTTTGGGTCTGAGACCACTTTGATTTCCATATTTACTGTCTCCCTTACAACTTAAAATTAACTTACAGTACTTATAATCGCACAGGAACGTTCGTTGTCGCGACGCTTGGGGGAGGCCTATGTCCAACAGTGGACTTGTATCGGCTGAAATGATGATGATGACTTATAATCTAATAGTAATAACATAAAAATAAAAATAACTGTTTGTGTTCAGAATATAGTGGCTAAAATGACACAAAATGGCATTGTCACTACAATAAATACAATGTCGAGAATCATACAAACACAAAAAAGCATGGCTTTCGACGTTTCAACTGCCATCCAGCCTAATGACATAGATAAAACGAAAACATAACATTTTACATGACATCTTCTCTCTTCTTTCTGTCTTCTTTTATATCTACCCTTACCCTTACCCTTATTGTCTCTTAGCTGGTTAAAGGCCTGCTTCAAGTTTTTACTGGTATTCTTCTCCCGCGTCGTCTCAAACCAGCCTCGCGGTACTCATTCAGATTATCCCGTCACCTCTTTCTAAGCACTTTCCCTCTGCCGGAACCTAATGCATGTCAACGCTGGCCCAGAGACCACTCTGCGTAAGCCGCTGACGTGATTCGTCCAATCCAACTTAAACCCAGTAGTTTTTTTTCTGTATTTTGGTCTGTTCTTTTTACAGCTAGAATGCTCCCTAAATATATAAAACATATATATAGCCTACTCTAGTCTTTTTTTTATTTCTTTTTTTTGTTGTGGGATAATCATCAATGACAACCCCCGCTCTTGGGCGGAGCGGGAGATAGTGTCGGAGTCTTACTGACTAAAAGCCCACCCCGTTCCTTTGTGCCTTTCATACCGGGGCTTGAGCTATCTTTCGAATTATCCCTGGCCCCTAGTAAGCTTCGACCCAGCTGGGCCCGCCTACTCTAGACTTCACTATAAAGCATATTATTGATTGTACATATTGTTTGCGGGGACACGAAATCCATAGGGCTGCTGGAATATTCGAAAGAGTTATCGTAAGCCTGGAACACAATTTGCAACAGAAGTAACATCATCATCATCATTTCAGCCGATATACGTTGGATATAGGCCTCTCCCAAGCGTCGCCACAACGAACGTTCCTGTGCGTCTTGCATCCATCGGTTTCCCGCAACCTTCACCAGGTCATCGGTCCACCTTGTAGGAGGCCTTCCAACGTTGCGTCTTCCGGTACGAGGTCACCACTCCAGAATCTTTCAGCAGAGTAGAAGTATCACAGAAGAATAATTCTAGTCAGTCAAAATCTGAGCTGTTACATGAGTGGGAGCAGTTATTTGATGCCTCTCGTATTTTCCACCTCAAAAAATAAAATAGGACGAATCGAGAATAAAATAATATTTTGGGACGAAAAAAGCATGTAGTTTGGGACGAACAAGATTTTTTTTTTTGTGGGACAAAACTCAGTGGGCCGAACGAAGAACAAATCAATATATGACACGAAATCCAAAAAGAAGTCAAATCAATTTGAATTATTTATGAGTTGAGAAGCTTGATATTCGAAACATTTTGCGTACATTTAGCTCATAACGACAGGCCTGTTGGTCTAGTGGTTAGTGACCCTGACTGCTATGCCGGAGGTCGTGGGTTCGATTCCCACCCAGGACAAATCTTTGTGTGATGAGCATGATCATTTGTTCTGTGTCTGGGTGTAATTTATCTGTAGTATGTATTATATGCATTTAGAAATATATAAGTATGTTTATCAGTTGTCTAGTACTCATAACACAAGCTCTGCTTAGCTTGAGACTAGATGGCGTTGTGTGATAGTTGTGGAATATTATTATTATAAAGGCCACAGATTGAGAACCGCTGGTCAAGTGGCCTTAAACGATTCGTTATGAGTTATTAGTGGCCATTTTAAGATAACAAATTTAATAGCTTTTCTATTTGTTGTGGGTTGTGAAATCGAATATTTAAATTGTTTATATTTTTTGTAGAAAAAAAAAATTAAGTAACTACTAAACTATTCAAATAATATGTCTCGGTTGGCGCTTTGCTCGAGCAATTAACAGCTGTTTTGGGTCTGGGTATCTTGTGTAGATACGTGAGTTTACATGTCTGTGAACTCGCTCACTATACAGGATTTATTCATAGTATGCCATGAGTATATTCGCCACAGAACAGCACGAAGTGAACTTAGTGCAATGTGAAGTGTTACTAACATAGTCTTAAGTCTTATTTACTAACGACAAGTTGTATTTACTCTATATATATGTTAGTCTGTAAGGTAATATGTCTATGGGCCTAGATGCCTGATAATAAATGATTTATTATTATTATTAAAAAAAAACGCAATTTGAAGTTCACATAGAGCCACACCTATACTATGACCTTTATAATAAAAGGTAATGTCCTGATTCACTGACTCATCAAAGCCCAGCCCAAACCTTTAGACTTAAAATACTAAAATTATGCTCAGAGGTTTCCAGTTTTCAGAATTCATCCTCTAACGGCCCGTTCACGAACGAGCCGCTGTAAGCGGTAGCTAAGCGCGGGGCGGCGAGCGGTAAAATTAAAAGAGTGAAAATGTTTGAAGCATGCCACGAGACGCCGCTCATAGCACCGGGGGCTCACTGCTAAGACCTTATTCATGACCATGCCGTAAAGGGAGAAACGGGGGTTCAAACTTTCCCTGGAGAAACCTACATTAATACAGGCAAAACCTCTAGCAGAAGCCAGTAATGAATGTGAATTTAACAATCTCTATGCCAGATATTGAATACAGCAGTCATACACTGCGATACTCACTTCGGTCACCCTTGAAAATATGGTTTTGGCTGAGCGCCATATTTGAATCGAAACGATTAACGGTCTCGGTGATACCATACAGTCAATTTACTTATTATTCTAGTTGCTACAGGACAAAATCCACACTTATCTGATACTAACAGTATGCAATCTTAATACTTTGCTAATCATGTTACTATCTCATCATTTTAGCCAAAATATGCTCACAGCTGGACATAGGCCTCCCCTAACATCTTCACATCGACTGGTCCTGTGCACCTCGCTCTCTCTCGCGTCCATAAGATTCCCGTGACCCTCACCAAGAAATCAGTCCAATTTATGGGAGGCTTTCTAACGTTTTCCAGTACGTGGTCGCCACTCTAGAACCAGTCGATCCCATCGGCAATATGATTGCTGTGAGCAGTGCACCTAACCCATTGCTATTTAACATTGGTTTTCCTGTGGATATCTTTGAACACTTTATCATACTATTTATCGTCAGGCAGTTTTGCAAATAAAATTACAAGCTCGACATTTGGAGACCCTGACAGATCTCAATAGTAGATATTTTGTGTGACCTGCCAGAGTCATCATCATCATCATTTCAGCCGATATACGACCACTGTTGGACATAGGCCTCCCCAAGTTTGACATAGCTGCCTGAGTAGCCTGCAGATTTTTGGTAGTAGCCACCTCAGCCCTGGAACGCAAAGGGCGACTAAAGTTACACGAGTGGTTTTTAGTCAGTAAATCTAACACTCCTTCTACCCAGAGAGATAGAAGTTATTTGATCATTTTCCGACCTCATAAAGCTATTTTTATAGACTCCATTCTTTCATACTTAATCAAATATCCAAATTTTCGATCTACATCGTACCTATCACATGGCTTCCTCACATTTCACCATTACCCAGAACTACCCTTAGAGGCTCGTTTCACCAAAACACATCTTTGATTAAGCTTGAATAATGTTTGTATGTGTTCACTCTCCCGTCAAACGCTTTGACGGAATGCCGGAATCAAATGATCCATTCACAAGACAGTGTCATGTCCAAAGATTGGTGTTCATATGCTGATTTTAATTAATACTGCACTGGAAAGCCTGAGGACTGTAAAGAATTTGATAGCATCGATTTTCGGTTTTGCATTATTAGAATCTGCAAGGACTCTAGAACATAGTTTAGAAGCCTCTGAAGAGTAAACACAGCACAAGCGTAGAGTGGCCAGCTTATCCGTATTTTACAGAATGCATTTTGGAGAGTGTGCGCGGGAATTGTATGACTTGATTCCTACCATCGGAGAATGCGACATACGGCGAGTATCCACCCTTACGTTGTTGGAACTGGACATCGAAGGGCTGGAACAATCTACTTACTGCGGTCTTCCCGTCCAGTTATAATTTGGGTGTCTTTAATTCTAGAGTGAAAGACATCAAGAGACAAACTGTCACGAAGGGAGTGTATGAGAGAGTACGAACTGCGCACTATTTTCTGTTAACTGTACTTTAATTTTAATCCTTATTGGATACCTCCCATCACAGTTACAAAATAAACTATTAATACAGTAGTAGGCTGTGACAAGTGACGTCATTATCAATGTCAAAGGAAACAAATTAACATTGTTCTTTTGTTTCGAACTTTCAAAAAATCCACCATTGTCCTCACTTTCGAAATAGGCAATTCGGATACAATTACTAGTATTGGTAATGCACATTTACATGAGCAGTATCTATGAATAGATTGCTCGAAAGGAAGCGTACTTGGCCCCGTTAGGTTGTATTTCGAAACGGCAGCAATCTGAGCTGCTGAGATCGAGTGAACGGGCCTCAAGGATGTAGCCACAATTGCTTAGTACGTGGTTTTGTAATCACGATAATATCAACCCTGGTAATTACTTTAGGTACTGTTTGATTGGTGCGTTCGATTAGTGATAATGGAGATGTATTGTTTAAGCTTGACTCAAAGGGATAAGGTCTTTTTAAGATGGGAAATCATCCAATGACTTATCCCGCTCTTGAGTGGAGCGAGAGGGCGTGTCAGACTTTTACTGAATAAAACCACACCTATATTAATTTCTTTTCCCTGCGTTTCAGGACTCCAGATGTCCCTTTCGTAAGTCAAACCATGATCCCACTAGCTATGAAGACGGCACTGCTGGGCCCCTACAGTTTTGCTGAATCTCATTGAGGCACGCGTGGAATACTAAGTGCCGTTGACGACTGATGCTCGGTCCGAACGATTACCGGACAGCGAACTATCCATTGCTCGTCGTCCGCGCCTACGATGGCTGGAAATCGGTGTCGGGGTGCAACTGGGGCATAAGGAAGTCCGTTTCAACACGCATGTAGCACCTCTTTCGCTAGTATTAATGCGGAATGTGAGGACGCCGTTACGTCTTTCCAGCTACGTCTCAAGGAGGCGATTTACCGTTGTAGTTAAGGCGTGCCCCAAAATAACGCCAGAAGCGGCCACAAAAAAAAAAGCTAGAAGCGGTCACAAAAAACAGCTGAAGCGCGCGACACACCTTGTGTCCGGAGAAGGTTGAAGCCGCTTCAAGCGTTTTATTGTGGCGGCACCGCCGCACACGAGCCACAAAAAAAAGGCCGCCTCAAAAATGAAGCTCGAAGCGGCGTTTTTCTAAGGCCCGTTTTGATTCAAGTAAAATTTCAAAGCTTACTCTGTAAGCTTTGAAATTTTACTTTGGTAGTTTTCTTTTTTAAAATTTGTTTTTTTTTTTTTAATATAGGCCAATAATATGGGAATTGACACACGACATTGGTAGCACATTGGTATTGGTATTTACGCACACATATTCAAACACTTTAGTGACTAGTGACACTAAAATAGTACATAGAATGCTTTTTATCTTAGAATTATGTTCTCTTGGTATAATTTTCTACCTTCACGTGGGCGAAGCCGCTGTTCAAAGCTAGTAATAAATAACTAGACAATCGAAAAAAAGGGTTAGTGTAAATAAGAACTTCAGCAATCAAAAGACCCAATGAACAAACACCGGAAAATCCTAGAAAGAAAGAAAGATTGAAAATGTAAATTGAATAGCGTCTAGGATTAGATATGAAGTGTTCAGGTCCATTCAGGTCCACTATTTACTTTCTTTGTAACAGCGATTGAAGTACTAAAAGCTTCGGAGGGGCAAAAATTCAATGAACGGCTCTTGAATATTGTGATGCGGTATCTGACGAAAAGTTTGGTGACTTTTTTTCTTTTGTGAACTTTTTTTCATTCTTTTTTTTTGTTTGTGGAGTGTAAAATGTTTTTAAAGGCTGTGTGTTGTGTAGATAAATTGTGTCATTGTGGTAGGATAATATTGTTTGTTTTTTTTCGACAAGCTTTTTATTTATTTTCAATGTTTGTATGTATGATTATAAATATTTTATAGAACAGTTACTGATTCGACTGACGAATTCAAACCCTGCAAGGCCAATAACTATGTGTAATTTATTTCATCACCACTGCTCTTAAGACTGATAGTAAAGTCTAAGGTTCAGTTAGGGAAAATTAAATTTGAATAATATTTAATTTATAATATTTTATTACATCAAATTTTCCTTATTTTTATTTTTTATAATACACTTGAATTTATTTAAGTTTTATAAATGTGTAAAGTGTACCCATCCTGGACAAAGGCCCCTCCACTCCTTGCATGTATCGCGAGCCCGCACTTTCTTCTTTCAGTTCTGGCAATAATAATTCGACTGCCTGTGACCGCGTCTCTCTGAAATAAATATATCATAACAAATTAGCTCCAGACTTCAAGATAATCTCCAAACTTCACACCAAAAAGTACTTTTCGATGTCAGATACACATTTCTAAGCCACAATAAAGGAGGCTTCCCCTTATTGCGAAAGAAAGTGAATTTAGTGGGGTGCCTCTTTTTTTAAATGGGCCTTTCATAATGTGCTCTTTGTACAGGGAATCGCAAATTATTATGGTTTAGTGGTTCAAGGAAATAACGCATGTGTTAATTTTGTTCCGCATTGTTTTTTGTTACCGTTTTATGAATTACTGTTTTTTTTTTTTTTGATAATAATAAGTGATATTATTTTTTCAAAATTCTTTACAGGATAAAGTAATCCAGTCTTAAATATAAATACGATTGCATCACTGCTTACCATCAGGTGGGATCACAGTCAAGTACTAGTTTATTATAGACAAAAAAAAATCTTAATTCTGAATCTTACGGGCCTGAACTACGACATCCTGTATTTCAGGCGAGAAGAGCTAAAATAATTTAAAATTAACAAATATGTAATCAAAAGGATTCTATAGTATAATACAAACGGGTAAAAATTAATTATAATGTAGACATCTTATACTTATACTATTATAATATTATCAAATCTAATTTCTATTGTCTTAATTAACAAGATACTTAAACTAGGTCAAAAATTGTATAATTGTGATGGTCCTCGAAAGTGTCGAAATGTAAGTACGTTTTTTCCACATAAACCGAAGTTATCTTTTTTTCCCGTTAACTTACAAGTTTTTACAGCTTCAAGTGTCCGCAGACCAGGGCCTCAAGTCTGCTATTACAATAGTGTCACAATGGTCTATCATTGGTGTCATAATTGTCGATTTTGACAAGTTTTGGTAATCTACTAATATAATGGAATCATTATGACTTTCCAATGGTCAACCACTGACACTCCATTGAAAGAAATGGCATAGAATGGTAATCTTGTACACATTGATAAATGAATGTCTGACGTATGCGGTAGTCTGCCAAAATTTTGACAGTTCCTTTGATCAGTGTCCTACCATTAGAACGTCATTGTGCAGTCCAGTGCAGTCAGTGCTTTTAATAAGCTCGATATTGTCATTTTACAACAATTCTATTACGAGACCATTGACTGATCAATGACCGATCATTATGAATTAGCAGATTACGAATTTTTAGCAAAATGACAATGGGATCGTGTTGGAATGACGAATTTATAAAAATAGCAGACTTGGGCCCCTGACTATATGGTTTTAATTTCAACTCAATACCTCCACGCGTTCATATAGGGTCTTGACAGACTGACAGTCGGACAGACAGGCAGACAGACGGACGGACAACAAAGTGATCCTATGAGGGTTCCGTTTTTTTCCTTTCGCGGTACGGAACCCTAAAAACAGCGAACGAGAAAAATTGCAAGGTTTATACTTTTATTTATTTCTTGTTGATAAGCTCGTACATGACCACTATCTATCTATACTCCTATACTCATTGAAGGAGTTAGTAAAGATTAGCCAGAAACTGCGAAAAATAACATCTGGGCAATCATACCTAACACTTATAAATAGCAAAAATTACATTCCAAAGATATTACTACCGCGATTTTTTTAAAGAGTAACCCTGGCCCTGAAAAGCAAAGGGCAACTGAAGAAACACAGGCGCTTTTCAGTAAAAGTTTGTAACCGAAAAAAGGATAATCTTAATATCGAGAACGCAAAACTGTTTTTTTTTGGGTTCCGTACCTCAAAAGGAAAAAACGGAACCCTTATAGGATCACTTTGTTGTCCGTCAGTTTGTTTGTTTGTCTGTCTGTCAAGATCCTTTATCTCGAGAACGCGTGGAGGTATCGAGTTGAAATTATAACCATATACTTAGGTCTGCGGTCCCTTCAAGCTGTGAAAAACCCAAACTTCTAAGTTAAGGAATAAAAAAGATACGGCCGTTTATGTAGCAAAAAAACCTATATTTTGATACTTTCAAAGACCGAAATTCATAGGGTACTTCCCGTTGACCCAGAATCCTATCCAGCCAAATTTGGCACATAGCAAGGTCTTATGGCACAGATAATAGGGAAAATCTGAAAACAGTAAATTTGTTCTTATCTACGTCACAAAAAAAAAAATTGTTTTTTGCGATTCGGCAAAATCTTCGAGTGGCAAAAATTCGAGAACTGTAGTTTGCACGGAACCCTCAGTGCGCGAGTCCGACTCGCACTTGTCCAGTTTTTTTTTTTATGTTGGGATATTATGTAATGATTTTGCCCGCTCCGTGTCAGACTTTTACTAGCGCACCCCATAAATTCAGTTGACATCTAAATTACAAAAATAAGAGATAATATTTTATGCTGTCAAAAAAGTAATCTAATACTAATTTTATATGGACGCGAAACAGTCTCTCTTTTGTCCAGGGCCCCAAGTCTGCTATTTTTATAAATTCGCCATTCCAACACGATCCCATTGTCATTTTGCTAAAAGTTTGTAATCTGCTAATTCATAATGATCGATCATTGATCGGTCAATGGTCTTGTAATAGAATTGTGGTAAAATGATAATTTTGAGCATATTATAACCAATAACTGCACAATAACGTTCTAATGGTAAAACACTGATCAAATAAACTGTCAAAGTTTTAGCAGATTACCGCAAACTTCAAATATTCATTTGTCAATATGTACGAGATTACCATTCTATGCCACTTCTTTCAATGGAGTGTCAGTGGTTGACTATTGGAAAGTCATAATGACGCCATTACATTAGTAGATTACCAAACTTGTCAAAATCGACAATTATGACATCAATGGTAGACCATTCTGACACTATTGTAATAGCAGACTTGAGGCCCTGGTCTCTTTATCATTAGGAAAATTCCAACAGTGATAGAAAACGGCGTGTCATAGTAGCCATAAGGTATTTTTACCTCAAAGGAATCACCTTAGGCGCGAGCTTGCGGACGACGAGCATTGGGTAGCTCGCCGTTAGACCGTCCGGTAACCGTCCGGACCGAGCTCAAGTCGTCGACGGCGCGTATTGTTCCACGCGCGCCTCTCAAAGTGAAACCGGGGGCCCTGAGATGTAGACAAAGAAGGAACAGGAGTGGGTTTTTAGTCACTAAAATTTCGGCACGCCCTCTCGCTCCGCCCAAGGGCGAGAGATTTCATTGGATGATTTTCTCATCTAAAAACAAAAAAAAGGTCCATTAAGACTACATTCAGATTTTGACTGGCCTGTTGGTCTAGTGGTTAGTAGCCCTGACTGCTATGCTGGAGGTCGTGGGTTCGATTCCCACCCAGGACAAATTTTTGTGTGATGAGCACGATCATTTCTTCTGTGTCTGGGTGTAATTTATCTAAAAACAATGTATGTATTTAGAAATATATAAATATGTTTATCAGTTGTCTAGTACTCATAACACAAGCTCTGCTTAGCTTGAGACTAGACGGCGTTGTGTGATAGTTATGAAATATGGAATATCATAGATTAAACCAAATTCATTTCATCCATTTTATAACAAAACATGAATCCTCTTCCAATCTAAAATTAAAATGGCGTCACCGCAATCCGAATGTGAATAACATTTGAATGGTACAAAGTAAGGATTGACGAAGTAATATATATGCGGGATGGACCCCAGGTTATCTCGACGTGTCAATCAAAATGTGGGGTCCGAACTCGGGGTCTAATGTGACGTGAGCTTTGATGCAGTGGAGCGCAGATTTTTCTCTTTTGGGGTCAACGACTTTTTGACGTTGAAAAATGTTGTAGATGAAGGTACTTGGTGGTGGAGTGGGTTCGAATTTCAAAATGTAAATTGAATTTCTATGGAGATCTTTATTTTTGTTTTGTTGGTTTATTTTGCCGGGAAACTTTTTTTTATTAAGTATTAAATTGTTTTCTTTCGTTTTAATTGCTTTTCTATCTGAAAAAAATAATAATATTATAGTTACTTAGTTATTGTTGAATAAATGGGTTCTAGGTTAACTTTTATAAGAGTGAAAAGTTACCGTGGTCAAACACCAATGGTAACTGAAGGAACATAGGTATGCAACAATTTTTGTGTTCTATTGTATTAAGTTAACAAAATTCAGACACTCCCTCCCAATCCGCATAGAGCGGGAAAAGATATTTGAAGAGAATCCATTTAAAAAAAAGCATACGATTTGACCCTTCATATTAAAAAAAAAGACGTGTGGCACTCGGGGACTGCCGCGGTAAAGCTATTGCATAGCATTTTTTATCAACTTATGCAATAGACCTCGCCAACAGCTGCTTAACCCCACCCATCCAAAACCAGGCCTCGCCAACAGCTGCTTAACCCCACCCATCCAAAACCAGACCTCGCTAACAGCTGCTTAACCCCACCTATCCAAAATGAGACCTTGCCAACAGCTGCTTTTCCCCACCCATCCAATACCAGACCTCGCCAACAGCTGCTTAACCTCTTCCATCCAAAACCAGACCTCGCCAACAGCTGCTTAACCTCTTCCATCAAAAACCAGACCTCGCTTACAGCTGCTTAACCCCACCCATCCAAAATGCCGACAGCTGCTTTCACTCATTTGTTTTCTTATCGGTCACCACTAGTGTTGCCAGATCCGATTGGAGTAAAATCGGGACAGATGGTAAAACAAATCGGGATTTAGGGTTTGAAATCGGGACAAATAAATATTTTTTTTTTTTTGTTGTGTGAAGTCATTCAATGACTTCTCTCGATCTAGGGCAACTGAAGAGCATATTCCCGCTCTTCAGTTGCCCTTTGCGTTCCAGGGCTAGTCACTCTTTCAATCGTTCCCGCGCAGCCCTATCAGGCATTGGTCTTACTAGGCCCCTTCAGTTGCTGATATATCTTAGAGGAACGCATACAACACGACCCGTCGTCGACTCGAGCCTGGTCCTTAATGGACGGACGAACGTCGAGGTTCTCATTGCTCGTCGTCCGCAAGCTCGAGCCTGCTGTGGCTGGAAATCGCTCTACAACTCCCGATGTAGACCTACTAATAATTATGTGGATTAAGTGAAGCAGAAGACGTGATGCCATATGGTCGCGCGTGACGGACGAAGACGACGCGGCTCTAAGCGAGAGAGAGACAAGCCAGTGATGTGTCTGTCATTTTGAACGCACTTAACATGTGTGACAATGACGCGAACGCGACTGATATTTGTGTTACTTTATAGTACCTATGTAATTATAATGGGTTTTAATTAATTTATTGATTTATCAGGACAATTAGCGTCCCGATCAGGTGCAGACCCCTCAAAATCGGGACATCCCGCCTAAATCGGGACACCTGGCAACACTAGTCACCACGCTCAAAAAACAAATGAGTGGGGGGTGTTAGGTTATTTTCGTTACGGAATTTCTGGATTCGGTCTCCACGCTCAAGGCCCGCGATAGAAGCTATGCAATAGCTTAAAAACTAGCTAATTGTTTTTTTTTTTCTCTCCCCTGCGACGCACTGCGACAAAGTGTAATGTATAAGTGAGAGGAAAAAACCGTTCCGTCAAGTTACGGATACACGCACGAGATACACTCGCAAACCCGGAAACAGCAGTTTGTTATTTACGTGGCGATATATATTTTAAATAACTTTTATTGTGTGACTACTGAACATGAGGCCCTGGGTTCGTTTCCCGGGTCAGGCAAAAAGTGCTGTTAGGTTTTTCATTTGGAAAAAACCTCGTAGCTGCCCAAAACTGGGAAATTGTGGTGTGATATTATCTCCTTACCTTGGAATGCCATTGGTCATGTGCCTGATCTCTTTGCAGTCGAGCCGAGAAGATCATCGGTGATGATGCACTTGTCAACGCTGCGTTGCTAGCCTGTCGGTTTTCTATCGATTACATTTCGTGGAGTGTGCGTTGGAATTGCACAATTTAATTCTGCCAAGGTCGTTCCATCATGGGGTGCCACGACAGAAAACCTCCACGAGTGCCCGCAGGCTGTAGTTCCCTTGCGGATACGTCCGGAGCGAAGGCCAGTCTGCGGGACGGTGCACCCTGGGAGGCGGCCAATGACACCCTTGGGTATTGCTGCCTAAGGGGCCTCGATGGCCGTCTGCGAATGTTCTGTCTGTCGGAACGCTTCAACGCGTGTCCCTCTGTTATAGCAGAGGGCACAGTGGCGAAGCAAGAGCGGGCTCGGTGTGCACTCACACTGCCGCCGGGCAGGCAGGAGGAAGGCTTGCTCCTCCTTCTGCCACCGTTAGTCTCGTAGCCCCAGAGATTGTCCAAGGTCATGTTTCTGACTTTTGATGGGGGACGAGGGTCCTGGCTTAACCGCCCGGGCCGCGAGGAAGACAACCTCTATAAAAAATTACCCCAAACCTCCAAGCGGCGGCGCACCGTGAGGGAGGTTGTTAGCTTGACTAATGGGTAGCTAAATTAGTCTCTAGTGCGAACCACTAAATTTGAGCAGGTAAACAAAGTTTAATACTCGTGGGAACAGCATGGAAAAAGTCAAATCAAAATTTTTTAAAAAACCGGAGAGTGATGCGCGGTCGGAGTCCGACGCGGCATCCGGAAGGAGCTCGGAGGGCTCGGAGAGGGAGGAGACTGGGGGAGACCCCGGTGAAGGCCTCGGTGGAGACCCCGGAAGTGACCGGCGTCTCTTCAGGAAGCGCTCCGCGTCCAGGAAGCGCTCCGCGTCGAGGGACGGACTGCTTTCGTCTTCTGACACGGACGGAGACAAAGGTTCGGCGCCGAAAATAGCTACGAGCAGCCGCGGCGTGGGTCGAGCCCGTGGGCAAGGGAGGCTAAAGGCCATAAACTCCGCCCAGCGAGCCGACAGGCTTGCCGCGGAAGGACGCCACCCTGGAACGACCGCCGTTCAGACAGACCTCTCGGAGCCATCCGGCAGCGAGAGGCAGGCGAAGGAGGACTCGGACGGGGAGTCCCTACGAAAGCTGGCCGTCACCCTTTTGCGGGACATGAGCCGTAAAAGGGAAAAGACGTCCAAAGAAAGGACGGCGCAGCGCCATGCCACGTCCCTCAAGGAGGCCTTTGACGCCTCCCTCAAAAAGAGGGTGGCAAAGCTCCGGAGCGAGCTCCAGGCCGAGCTCCGGGCTGAGATCCGGGCGGAGCTCGCGAGAGCAGGCCACCAGGAGCCGACGGAGGGGGGGCGCAAGCAGGGGCACGGGCAAAGCCGGCCCCAGGCCCAGCACGAGCCGGAGAATCAGCTGCTGACACTGGTGCGGCAGGAGCTGGCTGCCTTTCGGCAGCAGCAGCAGCAGCAGCAGGAGCAGTTCCAGCTACGGATGCAGCAGCAGCTGTCCGTGCTGGAGGGGATCGTGCTGCGCCCCCCGCTCGCGGCCTCCGGCCAGCGAAAGGCGACGTCTTACGCCGCTGCTGCGGCCACGGCTTCTGTGCCTAAGGCAGGCCCGTCGGGGCAAGCAGGACGCGAGGCTGTGGCGTCAGAGCCTACAAGGCCAACCCCGACGGCTGCGCAGCAGCGGCGGCGGGGGAAGCCAGCGGCTCCTCCCTCGAAGGGTGGGGCGGCGCCTAAACAGGCGGGACCACCTGCCGCGGCAGCGACTAGGCCTCGCCTCCCGCCTGCTCCACCTGAGGAACCCGCAGCCGCATGGACGGTGGTCGGTGCTGCGAAGAAGGCGGGCAAGGCGGCCAGGGCGGCCAAAAAACGCGCGAGGCGCAAAGAGCGCAAGAAGCGGGCCATGGCGGCGAGACTTCGCGCCCCGAATTCCGAGGCTGTAGTCATTACGCTGCAGCCTGAGGCGGAAAAGAAGGGCGTGACGTACGACGACGTCATGGCAAAGGCGAAGCAGGCGGTGTTGCCCCACCTTGGTGAGCTTGGAGCCGCTGGGGGCTTCCGCATGAGGCGTACGCTCACGGGGGCCCGAATCCTTGAGGTTCCCGGTGCGGCCAGCGGCCCTGCAGCGGATACCCTGGCCGCAAGGATCAGGGCGTCCCTCAATGCGGAAGAGGCCCGAGTGTCCAGGCCCACAAAGTGCATTGACATGCGCATCATGGGCTTGGACGACTCCGTCAAGGTGGACGAGGTGGTGGCCGCCATCGTCAGGGCGGGCGGGTGCACGACCGAACAGGTCCGGGCGGGCACCATCCGCGCTGACAGCACGGGCATGCGAGCCGTTACGGTTAGCTGTCCCGTGTCGGCGGCCAAGACCATCACAGGGGAGGGCCGACGGCTGTTGGTGGGCTGGGTCTCCGCACAACTGTGAAACTGCTGGAGCCCAGACCTTTGCGGTGCTTCCGGTGCCAAGTGGGGCACCACGTTGGCGCCCACTGCGCCGCGGAGGTGGACCGCAGCGACCGCTGCCACCAATGTGGCCAGCCCGGTCACAAGGCCGCAGAATGCCGTGCTCCGCCGCATTGTTATGCGTGTGCGGCGGCAGGCAAGTCGGCCGACCACCGGGCTGGGGGCAGGTCCTGCGACCCCCCCGCCAAGGCCAAGGGCAAGGCCCGTAGGCCCATCCCCGCCGACGTCCTCACCGCCGCAGCCGCCTCCTTGGCCGCCGCCGCTATCGCCGCCGCACCCGCCGCGGCAGTGCCCCCTAGAAGGGCTCGGGAGGAGACGATGGACTGCCAATAACGGCCCCATTCCGTCTCCTCCAGGCGAATATCAACCACTGCGCCCCCGCTCAGGATCTGTTGCTCCAGAGCATGGCGCAGTGGTCGATAAATGTCGCCATCGTCTCCGAGCCGTACTACGTCCATCCCCGTGGAGACTGTGTTCGGGACCTAGACGGCTCGGTGACGTTAATCTCGTCGGCCGCCGCCGGTACCCCGCCCCTCGAGGCTGTTGCGAGGGGACGGGGCTGCATGGCAGCACGGTTCGGGGACATTGCAGTGGTAGGCGTCTACCTGTCCCCGAACAGATCTCTCGACGAACTCCAAGTCTCCCTTATGGAGCTAAATGTCGTCGTCGCTGGGTTCGGTACCCTCCCCGTGGTCGTTTGCGGGGACTTCAACGCCTGGAATACGGCTTGGGGTTCCCGGTACACGAACCCACGGGGTCGGATGGTGGAGGACTGGGCTTTGGAGCTGGGCCTGGTCGTCCTGAACCGGGGTTCTGTCCCCACGTTGGCGCGGATGCGGGGTGAATCAGTGGTGGACATCTCGTTCGCCAGCCCCGCTCTGTTGCCGCGTGTCGTCGACTGGCGCGTTATGGAGGAGGTGGAGACGTACTCCGACCACCGGTACATCCGGTTGGACGTCTCCGCCGAAACCTCGGCCGCGCCGGTCCGACAGAGCCCTTGCGGTCCGCGGTGGGCGCTTAAGCAGATGGACCGGGAGCTCCTCCTGGAAGCCGCGACGGTACAGGCCTGGGTGCAAGCACCGGACAGGCCTGTCGACATAGACGTCGAGGCGGAGTGGTTCCGGGAGGCCATGTCGCAAATCTGCGACGCGGCAATGCCCCGAGTCCGTCCAGGGCGAGCTAAGCGCCAGGTGTGCTGGTGGTCGCCGGAGATTGCTGCACTGCGCAACGCATGCAGTCACGCGCGACGCCGGTACGCCAGACACTGCAGGCGCCGCATCCGCCCGCCGGATGCGGAGGCCAGAGAGGCGGAGCTGTATGAGGGATACAGAGCGGCAAAACGCACCCTCCGAACGGAGATCAAGCGGGCCAAACTGGAGGCCCGCAACGTGTGGCTGGGGTCTCTGAACGCGGACCCATGGGGGCGCCCGTACAAATTGGTACGGGAAAAGCTCCGCCCCTGGGCTCCCCCACTGACTCAGAGTCTCCGGCCCCAGATCGTAGAGGGTGCGGTGAACGCTCTGTTCCCTGCGCGGGGAGAACACTCCCCCCCGCCCATGGCTCCGCCTCCGCCGCCAGCGGTGTCTGACGCGGACCGCAACAGCGACGACGACAACGATGCTCCAGAGGTGACCGAGGTAGAGTTGAGAGTGGCGGTGCGAAGGCTGAGTGCCAAAAACACCGCCCCAGGACCCGACGGCTTGCCTGGAAAGGCCTGGGTCCTGGCCATGGAGGCTCTCGGGCCTCGACTGAGAGGGCTCTTCAGCGCATGCATGGAGAGGGGCCAGTTCCCACTTTGCTGGAAGACCGGGAAACTGGTCCTCATAGCGAAGCCAGGGCGCCCTGCGGACTCTCCGTCCGCGTACCGGCCCATTGTGCTGCTCGACGAGGTGGGCAAGCTCTTTGAGAGAGTCATTGCAAGCCGCCTCGTCGGGCGCCTAACACGGGTGGGGCCGGACCTGTCGGACGGACAGTTCGGCTTTCGCAGGATGCGCTCTACGGTGGACGCCATCATGCGCGTGCGAGCCCTCACGACGGGGGATGCGGTGTCCCGGGGCAGGTGTGTCGTGGCAGTGTCCTTGGACATTGCCAACGCCTTCAATTCCCTGCCCTGGAGTACGATCCGGAGGGCACTCCGGTACCACCGGGTGCCCGAATACCTCTGTCGAGTGGTCGAGGCCTATCTGTCGGATAGATTTGTAGTCTACCCCGGTCACCAGGGAGACTGGAAACGTCGAGAGATGTCGTGCGGTGTTCCGCAGGGGTCGGTACTAGGGCCACCCTTGTGGAACATCGGGTACGACTACGTGCTGCGCGGCGACTTCCCTGACGGGGTCAGCGTGGTTTGCTACGCAGACGACACGCTGGTTCTAGCGCAGGGAGAGTCGTACCAGGCGGCGGTCGCTCTAGCGACACGCGGGGTTGCGATGGTCGTTGATAGGATCCAGGAGTTGGAACTCGAGGTGGCGCTTCACAAATCCGAGGCGATGTGTTTCCACGGTCGCCGGTCTCGGAACGCGCCGCCATTGAGTTCCCAACTAACGGTAGGAGGAGTTCACATCGGTGTCGGGTCGACGATGAAGTACCTGGGACTCGTCCTCGACAGCCGGTGGAATTTCGTGGAGCACTTCCGACGTCTGGCTCCCAAACTCAACCGGGCTGGGGCTGCGCTCAAGCGGCTCCTGCCCAACCTTAGGGGTCCAGACGCCTCCTGCCGGAGGCTCTACGCGGGGATCGTTCGGTCCATGGCCCTCTACGGGGCGCCGGTGTGGGCGCCGTCGCTGAAAAAGCAACCGGCGGCCATACTGAACGCCTGCCAGAGGGTCATGGCGATAAGGATGGTGCGGGGATACTGCACGGTCTCCCGCGAAGCGGCGAGCCTTCTGGCTGGCCTACCACCGTGGGATCTGGAGGCAACAGTCCTTGCACACATGCACGATATGCGCGTGGAGATGCAACGCCGGGGTGAAAGTCCGCTGCCGCGACAGGTCACGGCATGGCGGACAGAGCTCCGGCGGGATCTCATGGTGAAATGGCGTCAACGACTATCGCAACCCAGTGCTGGGCACGCCACAATTATGGCGGTAAGTCCCCTCTTTGAGGCGTGGCTGGAAAGACCTCACGGCGTCCTTACCTTCCGCATGACGCAGGTACTCACCGGACATGGTTCGTTCGGGAGTTTCCTGCACTCGATTCATGCGGAAGTGACGCCCGGGTGTCGCCACTGTGCGGAACGCCCGGAGGACATGGTGGAGCACACAGTCGAGGTGTGCCCTGCTTGGGCGGAGCATCGCCGTGCCCTGGTGGGGGCGATCGGCGGCGGAGACCTCTCGCGCCGGGCCTTGGTTGAGGCCATGGTCCGGAGCGAGGAGGAGTGGCAGGCGGTCGCCGACTTCTGCGAAGCAGTAATGCTCGCAAAGGAGGAGGCCGAACGCATCAGGCAACGGCGTTATCGCCGCCGCCGTCGCCGGGATTCTGATCCCGATTTCCGGCCAACGTAGACGCGGGCTTGCGGACAGTGAGCAATGGGTAGCTCACTGTCCGGCCGTCCGGTAACTGTCCGGACCAAGCCCAAGTCGTCGACGGCGCGCACTGTTCCCGCGCGCCTCAAGGAGTTGTCAGCAACAGCAGGGACCCAGCCGGGTCGAAGCCTACTGGGGCCAGGGTTATCCGAAAGGGCGCTCGAGCCCCGGTATGAAGGCTAGAAGGAACGGGGTGGGTCTTTTAGTCAGTAAGAGTCTGACACTATCTCCCGATCCGCCCAAGGGCGGGGGATGTCAATGCATGATTTTTTCCCACCATAAAAAAAAAAAAAAAAAAAGGTCGTTCCATCATCGGACTACCAGGCGTACGGCGATGCGCCACCAGTACAAGGTGGACATCCCACCTATACACACAAAACGTTTTGGGAACACATTTATTATGTGTACAGCTAAGGAATGGAATTCCCGGCCGGAATCTGTGTTTCCTGATGACTGACCGGGAATCTTTTATTAGTATTCTAAGGAGTGAAATTCTCTGTCCCAGTCTATACATATTTCTTGATAGCCTACAACTTAAGGATTTTTAAGTCAAGAGTGAATAAGTAACTTCTAGGCAAGCGTGCACCATCGTCGGCCACATCATCGCTTACCATCAGGTGAGACAGTGGTCAAACGCGAACCTATCAACAATAAAAAAAAAAGTAAAACGCTCAACTCAAAAAAAAAAAAAACTGTTCTTGACATCTACTCTTAAGTAATAAGTGCCATAAGGCATTTTCTCGTCATCAAGAAACAGTTAACTGAAATTTAAGAAACATGCTACCTTTTTACCTGACCGTAACATTTGTCATTCTGGATCTCTAAGAGCCCGGAATGATCTGTCACCGTGATAAACGACCTCAGCTGATGTGTAGTGCCCTTAATAGATAAGGACAGAAGAACCAGTCTATCTTCTTGGCCTATTGAAACCTATTTTGTGGCTAAATCTTTCACCTAAAAGCGTTTTATGTTCTAGACCGTTTTTTTTTTAAGTTTTGGGATTTTGACAGAAAACGTCATACAGTTTTGTTATGGTTACTTGGTTACCTACAGTTAAATTGACTGGCCTGTGTGTTGGTCTAGTGGTTAGTGACTCTTAGTGCTATGCCGGAGGTCGTGGGTTCAATTCCCACCCAGGACAAATGTCTGGGTCTGTCTGGGTAACAAGTGTCTGGGTGTAATTTATCTATAATCTTATATATAAAATTCTCGTCTTATATATAAAATTCTCGTGTCACAATGTTCGTTCCCGTACTCCTCCGAAACGGTTTGACCGATTCTCATGAAACTTTGTGAGCATATTGAGTAGGTCTGAGAATCAGCCAACATCTATTTTTCATATAAAAAAAAAAAAAAATAAAATAAAAAATAAATAAAAATTATTTATATGGCAAAACAATGTTTGCCGGGACAGCTAGTTATGTATATATTTTGAAATATATAAGTATGTTTATCAGTTGTCTAGTACTCATAACAGAAAGTCTGCTTAGCTTTATGCTGCGATCAGCTGTGAACAGTTACCTCTACCACGATAGTATTTGTCGATACTCGATACCGACTACGTAAATATTTTATATGGCAAATTTTGGTTCCGTGAGTGACCGCTAGAGGCGCCGTAAAATATGCCATAAAAAATATTTACGTAGTCGGTATCGAGTATCGACAAATACTATTGCTTTAAACTCATGGTAGAGGTACAGGCATACACCAAGCGTGTAATAACGAATTCGCGTATATGAAGCTACGCATCTGTGGACAGTAGGCCTAAGACCAGGGACTCAAACTGTAACCGTAATAATGTGTTTTAACACTGTTTTTTAAAACAGTTTTAACAGAAAAACACTTTTAAATGTAACAGATACAATAATGTTACCGAATCAAACTGTATCCTTTTATATGTGTTAGGGAGTGCTACCGAATCAAACTGTAACCTGTTTATATGTATTAATAAGTGTTAATATGTGTAACTGAAATAATCAGTTTTAGTATAGCTTTAGTAAATTGTAACTTTGGCAACGCTGCGTTTACCTGTTAGACTTACACTACCAACCAAACGAAAAATGTCCATGGAGTTTCTTGCACGTTCTTAGACCTACTCTTTGGAACGTGCAATTTAGCTTCACTTGTTTGCTGACCGACAATTCAAAAGTGCCTGTAACTGGTCTATTTGAAATAAACGTTTCTGATTGCTAATTTCTGAAAACTTAAAACGTCAAAACGACAAAGTGTCATTAGTGACAGACAAAACAGCAAAACATTATAGATACAAAAAAACAAAACACGTATTATTTATTTTTTCGATTAAACAAAAAATAACAAAAATATAGCCCTAAACTTGCTAGGTATTTAAATTTTTCTGATGAGAAGTGAATTTAATTACGGTTTGCTACAATAAGTGGTAGGTAGTCGTATTATGTGTATATATACAAGGTGCAGTTTTAAAACTGCACAATATTTCAGGAGGTTGTAATAAAACTCATAAATAATCATGTAAAAATACGAAACCTGGTCAATAATCAGTAATACTTGTTATTTAATTTTTTAATTACACTAAACTAAATCGATTGATCGATGGCCGCGGGGGCGTGGCTAGGGTGTGGCGTGCGGGATGATGATTGGATGATACACTATTTATGAAACTATCGTTGCGAGTTAGTGTGTGTGAAAACGCCCTTTATTGTTCCGTGTTTGTGTGTGTGAAAAAAAGCGCGGTTATAAAAAAAAAAAAAATTACCTACTTATTTTATTATTGATTCGGGTCGAGAATCACTAACATAATTACCTCCTGAAATATTTTGCAGCTTCAAAACGACACCTTGTATGTATAACTATGTTTCTATACATATGTATAACATTGAAAGTTTGTTTGGTAAACTATAATATGTTTGAGTTTTGGACTTTGATCTCTAAGTTTGTTTCAGTGTTTCTTCTCAGGATAGCTAGGAAATATGGGCCTCATTAAGTATGAATTATGGAGATGGAGTGTCTGTTAATAATCTCAGTTATGCGGACGACATGGTGTTGCTGAGTGCGTCGGTATGTGGTCTGAGAAGGTTGGTTAAGGTTTAGGTTACACTGTTAACACTTTTATATCTGTTACAGATATGTTAGGGTTACACTTTTGTAAGTGTTTTGGGTTAACACATTGAAAACACATAAATAAGTGTTACATATTTGATTCTGTTACCAATTCAACATGTAACACTTATAATTCTGTACCTTTATGAAGGTGTTTTTAAGTCCCTGCCTAAGACAAGTTTATCCCCAATTCTGCAAATTGCTAAGAGTTGATCTTAAGTATTTTGCTTTCGCGTGGTTACGCTAACTCGGTACAAAACAAGCGTTAAACGTTTGACGTTATAATGTACAATATTTTAGTCAAAGTACTCTCTCGTATTTATATTTTAATGGATTTTTCTATTTCTGTTTCAGGTCCATTTTTCCTGATAAAAAGGTATGTTTTATTTTTACTTTGGTAGATAAACTTAGACTTAAGCTATTTTTAAGGTAAAAAACTGGGTAAGTGAGTGTCGGACTCGGAAAACAGTTCAATTCCCGAATTGAGTTACGAAGATTTTTCCGAATCGCAAAATATTATTTTTTCGTGATGTAACTGCAAATTTACAGTTTTCAGATTTATTCCTATAGGTACTAGGTAAACAAGAAGTACCCTATGAATTTTGATTCCCCTAAAAGTGTCAAAATACACGTTTTTTGCGACATAAACGGCCGTATATTTTGTTTTAGTTAACGCAGAAATTTGATTTCTTCACAGCATCAAGGGACCGCAGATTTGAGTATATAGTTTTAATTTCAACTCGATCACTCCACGCGTTCCCTAGATAAAGGGTTTTAACAGACAGACAGACGGACAGACGGACGGACAACAAAGTGATCCTATAAGGGTTCCATAGTTTTCCTTTTTAGATACGGAACCCTAAAAAGTAATACTTATAACTTACTAGCTTCTACCAACGGCCTGCGTTAAAATAGAAAATTATCGCAAAGGACACACTGTTACTTTCAGGACATAATATTATATCCTATGTGCTATTTCAAGACATGGTCTAACCGTGTGCTAAGTTTCATCGAAATCCGTTCAGCCGTTCGAGTGTGAAGACACATACTCACGGTCTTTATTAGTGTGAAATTTTCCCTAATTCTAGATCAAAATTTATCTAAGTTTTTTCATCTATACATATGATAAATGTGTTGAGAAGTTTTTAGTTGTGCGCGCATCACGAAAAATCCACAAATTCGATGTAGATAACTTTTATACATTAAAATAGTGTGTGACTTGATATATTACTTAGGCTTTGTTTCATCGCAATCGGTCGACTAAATCGAAAGATATACTTTCAGGTGGCACGAAGTTCACCCGCTCAGCTAGTAACACATAAAACACGTCAAAAAAAAACCTAGTTCCATAACCCATTGCTACACTAAAAGAAAAATCAGTGACATAATCGCCAAATTGGCTCTAAGTCTCTTAATCCTAATATTGATCAGGCATTGTGCCCGAGATGGCGATTTAGGGACCGCTCAGAATAGAGACCACTCAGAATAGGGAGCGCTCAGAATGGCGCCGAGATGAAAGGGACTTGGCGCAATGGCAATATTCGATTGACATGCGATAGTGAGGGTGCTCGAGGAAGGACGAATTACTTTATATCTTGACGCCTTTGTAAATTGTGAGGATTTTCTTGTTTAAGTTTTTATTTTACGTAGCTTTGGTGAATGATAAAAGTTTTGTTGTATTTGGGCGCATCGTATAGATAGGATTAATCATCGAGATTTTTTTTATCCCAGTACCAATAGCCAAGTTATATAGCTGCAATCGTTAACGCTAGTAGGAAACTTCAAATGTACGGGAATGACGTCATCTCAACGCTCAGTCACGTGGTCAGAACAAAAGCATCGGAGGCGTGGCCAACTCGAGGCGTTCGACGCAAGCGAAACGGTTATAACTTGGCTAGAGGGGCTGGAGTATATCATCATCATCATTTCAGCCAAACGACGTCCACTGTTGGACATAGGCCTCCTCAAGTGTCGCCAAAATTACTGGTCCTGTGCTTCTCGCATCCATCGGATTCCCGCAATCCTCACCAGATCATCGGTTCACCTTGTGAGAGGCCTTCCAACGCTTTGTCTTCCAGTGCTTGGTCGCCACTCTAGAACTTTTCGTCCCAATCGACCAATGTACCCGGTGTGCTACTTAAGTTTGGCGATTCTTCGAGCTATGTCGGTAAGTTGTTCCACAGAAAGAGTATGTTCCACTGGAATAATTTTCTACGATCACGGAGTGAAATCCAATCATAAATGAAGATATCCGTAAGAGAACCACGGTTACGAATATATCACGAAAAATCGCCAAACAGTCGATATATTTAACTGCATGCAGTTGTACGTTCGACTTCATGCAGTCATGATATCAACTGCACGCGGTCGGCTGCAGTCGAGTGAAGTCAATATCAACTGCATGCAGTCGTGCCTTCAACTTTACGCGATCGGCTACAGTCGTGTAGTGTCGACGCACGCTGTCCATCGCTAACCGCATACAGTCAGTGTGCAGATAATTACAAAGAGCAAACGCACATTGACATTGTCAACTTTATTTTGAGGCACTTAAAGATCAAATCATACACTAAGCTTCTGGGCTAGATGTGTGGCGCCAACTGCGCAAAGTTAGATCAAACTGCATGCAGTTGAATATATGGACTGCGTGCAGTTGCTGCGATGCAGGCCGTCTGATGGCAGCCTAAGTTACAATGGGCAAGGCACATTGCACGCAGGATAGATGACCGTTGGGACCGAAAGGTTCTAGAGTGGCGACCACGTACCGTAAGACGCAGCGTTGGAAGATTTCCCACAAAGTAGACCGATGAACTGGTAAGAGTCGCTGGAATCCGATAGATGCGTGACGCACAGGACCGGTCGTTGTGGCGACCCTTGGGGGATGCCTATGTCCAACAGTGGACGTCTTTCGGGTGATATAATGGTGATGATGATGATGATGAGGAGGGCGAAGTCGCTAGCAGTCACTAATGACTCAAAATTGCTTGAAAAAAACAAAAACAAATCAGTGGTTTGTGCATTTTCCTTTAGTTAAATTTAGTTACTCTGATAACATCATAACTTTAACGATAAACCTTAAATATATAATACCTCTCTCTTGAATACTACCATAACTCTTTGAAAGAAATGACAATGGCTTATTTCATGGAAAATTTCAAAATCTCAAAGCTTCAAAGGCATTATTTCAGACTTTTTCGTGATATACGCCGTACTTATAAAAGTAAGCTTTAGGCCTCTCGCCCTTGCGACTTTTTGTGGCATTGCAGTAGCGATGCTGTCGTGTGTTGGCATCGATACTGTCGCGATACGGCCGCAAGGTGTTTGCCCACGCCCACACCACGATTCGCAGTCGCAATGCAAGCGCGATACCGTCGCGCTTCTGTTGCGATGCAAACGTCATTCAGAAGCGGTACAAAAATTAAGTTTGTGTATGTAGAATGTTTCTTTAATTCACGCGCCACCCTCTCTTCGTTCTCTCTCCGATGTCACCCACACGGTTGCGCGTTTGCATCGATATATTCGCGATGCTGGAACGCGTTAGTAGAACGTTTCAAAACTATGGTCTCTCGCCATACTTATAACGGTAAAATGATTTCACTGCTTGCGTTGGTTTAGTGACTGCAAGAATTTGGTTTTAGGTTTGATCCTCGAGTCGGCCAAAGTTTCATTACATTTTAGCCATCTGCAATGTATGTTGATGGCTCTTTTGTTTTTTGGTGTGATATTCTTCCGCTCTACGGCGGAGCGAGAGGACGTGTCAGACTTTTACTGACTAAAATCCACTCCTTTGTTTCTTTGCATTGCATCCCAGGACCCCTGGGGGTTCCCTTTCGATCAACCCACGGACGATAAGGATGTAAGGATTCCATATCAGAATTCTAATTCGAAAATCGAACTCTCCACCATTCTAAAATAAAACCAGTAACAAAAATCTTTGATCAAAGAACACGATAAAAATAATATCAACGTCCATATAACCGAAAGGATCGTCCTTTTCATTCGTCTCTATTCGTGACCATTCGGAATCATTCCGTTAATGTCATTGCATTCGAGACCCGGACGATGAATTGAAATGACATTTTGTCGGGTGAGTGGCCAGTTATTGGTTCTCGTGATTATCAAGGAATTGGTCTGCAATTTCATGTCTTATTTACTGTGTGAGTTGGTAAGATTTGAGCTTTATTGATGGTTTGACATTGTTTTATTTATTTTTAAATTGACTACAAAAAGGAGGAAGTTCTAAGTTCGGCTGTATGTATATTTTTAACCGACTTCGAAAAGGAGGAGGTTCTATGTTCGGCTGAATGTATGTTTTTTGTTATGTAGGTAGGTATAGAGAAAGAAACTCTATAACATACACCTTTAAACACCGCTAAATTTTAATCGTTTTAATACCGTGGAGGGTCGATCCGGTACACGGAACAGTAAAAACAGTGGAAGTAGCTTGAGAAAATGTTTGTTCCAGAACCGGTGTCGCCAAACTCATACATTTACAATTTACTCTTACTGCAAACCTAAAAATATGATTGGCTGAAAACAAAAACAGGGCGTAGACGAAATGCAAAAAAAAATTTATACGAAATGCAACTTTAATTTCAAAAGTCTATAAATCAAATTGACAAAAACAAGAAAGAAATACATCTTTGACTACCGAGTACTGCCACTCGTCGCTAGATGGCATTGTTCAGTATATAATATTTAGTATGAACTGTAACCACGTAAAAATAAGATTGGTATTTGAATGGCGTATCACTGACGCGAATGCGCTCGCTGCTACTCTGATAGGGAAGTGACCTTATTCGATCGAAATATGTATCGATTGTATGAAAACGTATTTAAAACATATCACGCAAAAAAAATTTGTATGAGATAGTGTGATAGTATTAAAATTATGAAATTAATATGATTAAAGGCAATTTTTAAACGTAGTAAAAAGGGTATTTATTTGCATAGTACATCAATTATCATCATCTCAGCTGAAATCATCGTCATCGCCCACTGCTAAACATAAGAATATTAAGTATAATTCAAACGCCCTATGTTGTTCCTAACTCTTTAACTAAATTTATTTAAAATACATCACAAATATCATACCACAATTTTTATTTTATTATATTTATTAATTTAATAATTATCTGTATTATATTACTTACAAAAACTATTAAACTATAATATATATTTTAAATGTACATATTATACATATCGATTGATTTTATCGATAAAGTCACGCACTATTTGGATAGCGTCAAAAGTATAGGTAGACTAACGAATATTCCAGAAAAGCTAATAACCGAGAAAAGAAAATCAACTTTGTTTTGATGTAACTAAGGACTAGTTTTCTTTGTATATCCTGCGCAATGTTTCACGTAATTTTATTTTTTCATTTTATTAAAATAAATCCGAAAATAATACTTTTCGGTGGTATGTTACACCTTCATGAGTTAGATTTTTAGTCAGACTATGGTTTTTAAAGTACAGTATGGGACAATAAGGCATTTTAATATTATTTTTCGTTAATTATTATGTTGCGCAGTCTAGTTAGAGAATGAGAGCGCTTGAACAGCAAGTGCGCAACGCGATTCTTACTAGCGGCGACAGTGCCACGCCTACTTACTTCTTCCACTGTTTTTACTGTTCCGTGATCCGGTACATGAAACACTATCAATATGTAAAGTTAAATTTAAAAAATAAAGTACCTTTTTTACGAAATTAATTTCGTACATTCGTAAATTAAGACGAGTTTTGAAAAAAAGGTACTTACTTTATTTTTTAATTTTTATCTTTACAAATCGATAGTGTTTCATGTACCGGATCGACCCTCCACGGGATTAAAACGATTAAAATTTAGCTGTGTATATACGTGAGGGTATGGAGTAGAGGGAGAGGAAGGCCAAATAAAAGATGGATAGATTGTGTGGGAAGTGATATGAAAGATAAGGGAGTTAGTGATAGTGTGAGGGTGACAGGACAGAATGGAAGAAAAAAAACGTTTTGCACTGACCCCTAGTATTATGGGACAAGGGCAGGAAGAAGAAGAAGAGGTATGTTTACCGATTTCTCAGTCAATTGTAGACCAATTTTGATTTCTTTTTGTTTGAAAAAGTTTGTAGTATTGATCCGGAAGGCGGAAGGTTGTCTTAAGCCTGAAATGATGATGATGACATTTTGGGAGGCTTTGGGGGAGGCCTATTTCCAACAGTGGATGATGATAATAAATCTGTAGAACAGTCTTAGTGGTACACACATCACGTAAAATGTACAAAATCGATGTAGATAACTTTTATACATTAAAATTGTGTGTAAATTGATTATTACTTAGACTTTGTTTCATCGCAATAGGTTGACTATATCGAAAGATAAGTGTTCAATAAGTAAAATATCTCGCCACAGGCGCAAAATAGATAGGTACAGAAGACAATCTACATACAAAGCACGCTCGAGCAACGCACACATAGACACTGCTCACGGACACGATATCTCGGCTCAATCGCCCGGTCGCGCTCATACAGTTCGGCGCAACGCGCTGACGTGTGTGCGATCGCCTAGCGTAGGTATAAAAAGTGAAGTACATACATGACAGCTGGAGCCCCGGTATGAAGGCTAGAAGGAACGGGGTGGGTCTTTTAGTCAGTAAGAGTCTGACACTATCTCCCGCTCCGCCCAAGAGCGGGGGTTGTCATTGGACGATTTTTTCCCATCATAAAAAAAGTACATACTTAAATGAGATTGAGTTCTGTACCTATTTTGTGCCACAGGCAATGACCGTTAGGCGTGCAAATATCGCTAGGTCAGCTAGCTTTAAATAAATATATATTCAATCCACCAGCTGCTAAGTAGCATTATAGAAAAAAATAAACACATAGAACACGCTGGTTTCCCGTTTTTTCTTGTGTTATTTTTTTTTATTTCCCTTACAAAGTGCACAATTCTTTACCCTAATAGGTAAGCCCTAGTTCATTTGACTGGGGGTAATTTGTGCTTTGTAAGCGTCATGCTTTTATAACAATTAAAAATACATTAGAGAATGTTTCATGTCGGTGAGCTTAAGTCGGTAACTTATATTATAAAGCTGGTTTATTTGTAGCTAGCTGAAGCACATCTGCGTTACAATCTAGGACATTATCTTTGACTGGCCTGTTGGTCTACTGGTTAGTGGCCCTGACTGCTATGCCGGAGGTCGTGGGTTCGATTCCCACCCAGTACAAATGTTTGTGTGATGAGCATGATCATTTGTTCGGTTTCTGGGAGTAATTTATCTATAATTTATGTATGTATTTAGAAATATTTAAGCATGTTTATCAGTTATCTAGTACTCTTAACACAAGCTCTGCTTAGTTTGAGACTAGACGGCGTAGTGTGACAGTTGTGGAATAAAAAAATAAAAAAGTTACATATGTGCTTTTCTAGGACATAGACTACCCCTGATAATCGCAAAACAACACTATGCAATTCGGTCACATTTTCAAAAATGTTTTTTAGCGCTAACCCTATTTTTTTTTTCTAAAATAAAATTAGCCTTAGTCACTCCCACGGTTGATGCGAGCTTGTGGACGGCGAGCAACTGATAGATCGCTGTTCGGCAGTCCGGACCGGACCCAAGTCCATCGCAGAAATATCAGCAAACCGTAGGGCCAAGCAAGGCCGACGCCCGCTTGGCCGCAACTCATATTAACGCTGCCCGCCCACTTCAGACTTCTTGTAGGACAGATAATCGGGCCGATTTTGTATATTTGTCACATTGATCTGTTTTCTGACCGACTTTTTGTAGGACGTGTACAGTTGCCATCACGGAATCACCATCTTGAACGTTCGGCGTCAGAGTGGGGATCGCTTTGCGCATTCCATACATTGGCGAGCCAATCGTCTTCGTTGTTAGATACATGCTGCAACGCAGTGAACGAATCAGGAGTTACGTCTTTGACGCGATGGCGCGGCCAGCCAATCACTGACACTCCCCGCCCCCGCGTCGCACTTCGCACCACTAAAGAGACCGAATATTTGACTTCTGCGCAAGTGTTCAAGATCCGTGATGGCAACTGTACGTTGCAGTATTCATATCAGTGTGTTCCATTTTTCTCCTACAAAAAATCGGTCACCGATTATCGGACGTGGGCGAGCAGCCTTAACAGACGTCAAAAATTTTATGACAGTCAGTATTTTTCTACAAATTTTACTTATCTTTAGAACAATACTATAAAAAAATATCGCGATCCGCAAACAAACGCCACGTAGAGATGAACTTGAAAAGATAATTTTTTCAACATTTCATCTCGTCTAGACTGGAGTCATCGACATTTTTCTCATTGAGATAAAAGGCAAACTTGAAATAATTCTGTTGTTAAATATTCCAACAGCTAGACTCGATGAAAATAAATTACACAATGCATTGTTATCTTTGACATCGAAAATAGCATTAAGTTTTCCTTCGTACATTTTCTTAGTTTTACACTAGCTTCAACCAACGGTTTTGTCCGCGCTAGTGTAGAAATTTTTTCCAAAGGAACATCATCATCATTATTTCACCCGATATACGTCCACTGTTGAGCATAAGCCTCCCCCAAGCGTCGCCACAACGAAAGTTCCTGTGCGTCTCGCATTCATCGGTTTCCCGCAACCTTCACCAGGTCATCGGTCCACCTTGTAGGAGGCCTTCTAACGCTGCGTCTTCCGGTATGCAATCGCCACTCCAGAACCTTTCGGCCCCAACGGCCATCTGTTCTGCGAGCAATTTGCCCTGCCCATTGCAACAAACTCCTCCTCCTAAACAAAGTGTCCTTAAGTCTTATTCCAGGACATTATCTATCCATGTGCCAAGTGTCATTCAAGTCCGTACAGACGTTTGAGCGTGACACATACAATTGCACACACATACAATAAAATTATACACACTAATTACTTACTACATTAGTTTTACTACATGCAAAACAAACACGTGTCTAGTATTTTTATGAAAAGAATCTATTTACAAAATTTCAGAACAGGCCATCCATGCCACTGAAGCGCTATTTTGCATTTGTACCCAGCTTTTTGCTGGCTCCTAATGCCCGCTATGACCTGCCGTGACCTGTGTTGTTCTTAGTGCCGGTAGTGTCCAACTTGTCACCTTTCTATGGTGTAAAAACTATTGGAATCCATTCAGTTACTGATTCGGAATAAACTACATTCAAGTTTAGTATAACTATAATTAATGCACACACACGTGCATAAACGCACACATAAATAAATGCACACACACACATACAAACTTTCGCATTTATAGTATTCAAAGACCGTCAACAAATATTTGGCTGTACAAATGAAAATTTATTTAGAAGCGTATTTTCTGACTCATTTTCATTTCAATTGCGAAATAACATTTGAAAGCTCATCTCTATTTCTCTGTGTTTATTACATTTATATGTAAAGTACGAATTCAAAATTTAAATAGCTGGATTATTTATATCGTTATAATATACAGGGTTATTCGTAAAACTCTGGCAACCTTTGACTGGCCTGTTGATCTAGTGGTTAGTGGCCCGGACTGCTATGCCGGAGGTCGTGGGTTCGATTCCCACCCAAGACAAATTATTGTGTGTTGAGCACGATCATTTGTTATGTATCTGGGTGTAATTTATATAAAATATGTATGTGTTTAGAAATATATAAGTATGTTTATCAGTTGTCTAGTACTCATAACACAAGCTCTGCTTAGCTAGGGACTAGACGGCGTTGTGATAGTTGTGGAATATTTTATATTACTTATATTATTATTATATTACCTCTCAGGACTACATTATTATCATCACAAACAACAACTTTTTTTCTATGACTTTAAAAAAAAAATCTTATTTTAGTTCATCAGATTTTCATACAAAAATAAAAAAAAGACGTGTGGCACTCGGGGACTGCCGCGGTAAAGCTATTGCATAGCATTTTTATCAACTTAAGCAATTATAATTATTTATTTATTTTATTTATGCAGTATTTTTTTTCCTTTGTTTTTTTTTCTTTGATATTAATTGAAGTTACACTTTCACACATTGAATTGAATTTTGATTGATTGTTCACTCATTTGTTTTCTTATCGGTCACCACGCTCAAAAAACAAATGAGTGGGGGTGTTGGGTTATTTTCGTTACGGAATTTCTGGATTCGGTCTCCACGCTCAAGGCCCGCGATAGAAGCTATGCAATAGCTTAAAATATTTAAATTAAACGTTCTAAATGTTACGCAATTTTCTAGTGTGATTAGTACAACGAAAATGGTGCGAATGCTTGCTAGGTAGGTTTGATGACAATTTTTCGGAAGCCTGCTTACTATCACTACGAGAACAGTGAGCAGGAGGCGTAGGTAGGCACAGCAAAATACAGAGTTGAAATGTGTTAGATAGAACAAAGAAATCTTGACGGTTTGTTTTTGGCAAATGTTTTGTAAAAAGTTATAGAACAAGTGTTGTTATTAAAGATGTTAATAATATAGGTTTGATGAAAATTTTTCGGAAGCCTGCTTACTATCACTACGAGAACAGTGAGCAGGAGGCGTAGGTAGGTACTGCAAAATACAGAGTTGAAATGTGTTAGATAGAACAAAGAAATCTTGACGGTTTGTTTTTGGTAAATGTTTTGTAAAAAGTTATAGAACAAGTGTTGTTATTAAAGATGTTAATAATATAGGTTTGATAACAATTTTTCGGAAGCCTGCTTACTATCACTACGAGAACAGTGAGCAGGAGGCGTAGGTAGGCACAGCAAAATACAGAGTTGAAATGTGTTAGATAGAACAAAGAAATCTTGAAGGTTTGTTTTTGGTATTTTTTTTTTAATTTATAATGGCTAGGCTCGCGTTTGACCACAATCTCACCTGATGGTAAGCGATGATGTGGCTGATGATGGAGCACGCTTGTCTAGAAGCAATCTATTCACTCTTGACTTAAATACCCCTAGGTTATAGCTAGCTATGTTTTGTAAAAAGTCATAGAACAAGTGTTGTTGTAAAACATGTTAATAATATAGTTCTGCAAGGGTGTAAGTGTTTTACGAATAACCCTGTATATTAGCAAAATCAGCCTGATAATTTTTCCACTGCTTGGATTCAGGCTTCTTCTCTAGGTCCGTAATCCACTACGCGAGCCAGTGTCACAGGACTTATTTTTTTTTGTTTTAAAACATAATTTTTAATATTTGCGAAACTTGAATATAGATTGTTCAAAATCAGTAACTGAAACGATTACAATAACTTTTACAACATGTCATATTTTTTCCCAAAAATATTTAAAGAACAAGTTGGACATCACCGACACTAACAAACGCAGGTCACGCTGTTATATACCTGCGTATTAGGAAACAGCGTATAGCTGGGTGTGGGAGCAAAACAACCTCTCAATCATCCGGATGGCCCGGTGACCATATATTTGTGCGGACAACTAGGTAACATAACAAGCTTATAAATTTGTGATTTTTCATGATACAGTTATATGATCTTGTACATAAATTGTTTATATGAAAAGACTAGACATGTTTTCGGGTTTCACATAATTATAGTTACTAAAACTATAATATTATAGAAAGAACCGGTTTCCTCACAATATTTTCTTTCTCTGTTTTGAGAGCAATAGTGATGAAATAAATAATTAAATAAAGGAAAGCGCCTGCCTTGATTTTAACCCTGACGTACAACTCGTAAGTCGGACCGCTATTTTCAGTTCTGCCCAATTTGAGCGAAACTTATTCGTTACAAAATTTGGGCTTTGGAACTGGCGTAAAGTTTGAAATATTCAAAATAAATGCAACACATCAAAGTGATTTTCACCCTTCATCAATGGAAGGCTTCCACGAAAACAAATTCGACCAACAGACCTCAAATTTAACTCAAAATTATAAAGGAACTCGCTCGAAATTGCTCCGGGCGGCCTATTTTTATTTTACCTTATTCCCGTCAAAAGACGCGATTTTAAAAACGCCACAATGAATGTTTGTCGCAGGGTAACGCGATTTCTTTTCATCTGCAGCATCGCTAGGAAGTGTAATTGTTGTGATTTCATTTGTCATGGCTTGTAATAGAAATTGTGGACAATTTGTTTCGTCAAATGATGGTATTCATAAAGAAATTGCACATTTTCTGCGGTTTTAAGCAGACGATTTATTTTGAATTATGGTGATGATGCGTATTAGAGCTTAGAAGGCTGAATTTAATATTACGTTTTTATTTATTGTTTGTGTTTTTTTTTAGTTCATTTTTTTGATTTAAGTTTTTCTGTTGCCTGGTCTTTACCGGTTTTGGGACAACTATTTAAGTAAAAGAGCGTGAGCCTTAACCTCCTTTTTTGAGATGGAAAAATCATCAAACGGTCTAGAATGTAACAAGAGAGCATGTAAGACGGCGGGAGAGAGCATGTAATACGGCGGGCGAGCTACCCGTTGTTCGTCATTCGTAAGCCCTCGAGCCTATTCGGAAAGTAACTCAAGGGACACAGAGATAAAAATCCTGTCTCAATGTCATTGGTCATCTGTACAAAGGATACATCAGGTATCTGTGTAGGATACATCGAAATCGGTTAAGCCGTTCGGACGTGAAGAAGTTACAAAAGTAAAAACACACAAAAACTCCTTTTTAATAATAGTGTGATTAATTATTATCATAGAACAAATCAGCAGGCTTACAGTCACCCAAAGGGCGATGGAAAGGACTATGCTCGGAGTTTCCTTGCGTGATCACATAAGGAATGAAGATATCCGCAAGAGAACCAAGGTTACCGACATAGCCCGAAGAATCTCTAAACCAAAGTGGCAGTGGGCGGCGCACATTGCTCGTAGAACTGATGGTCGATGGGGACGAAAGGTTCTGGAGTGGCGACCGCGCATCGGAAAACGCAGCGATCGACCGATGACCTGGTTACAGTCGCGGGAATGCGGTGGATACGAGACGCTGTGGTGACACTTGGGGGACGCCTGTGTCCAACAGTGGACGTCCTTCGACTGAGATGATGATGATGATGATGATGATAGAACATAACAGTAAGTCTATAAACTAGTCAAGTAGTCATGCTGAAAAACTTTTCCCGTAAATGTCCACAACCGACGATTGTGTGAAGTGTCATAATCGATACGCTTTGCGAGTGGACTGATGACCGCAATATCGTTATCAGTAAAAGGTACGTAAGTGAATGTTTCTGTCCTGTTGCCCTGATAAAATACTTCAGTTTTATGAGATACGAGAAATTGTTATCCGTACTTAACTGGGTGTATTGTTATTTTATTCCGGTCCTGTAGGGGGTCAACGGGATCTTATTTCTAAGCCTCCTCTATGCGCATAGCGCGAGAGAAGTAACTAGAAGATTTTCTATCTAAAAACAAAAATAAAAAAAAATAAAATTATATTCTGTCCCTATACAGAATAAATCTTGATAAACTGCTAAATATTGCACTGAATAACATTTTCAACTTATTATTGATTATAATTATGAAGTGATATATACTGACAAAAAAAAAACATTTCGCAGCACTATCGCCACAAATTGACTTAGCTATTAAAGTTCTTGTGTGGATATGAAATATTACATTTTTGTGATACTTAATATAATGTGATATCTATAAATGTGATGTAAATGTCGCATACATTATGAGAACAGTATTTTAATTATAATATATGTATGAATAATGATAAATTAATATACGAGTAATACCTAAATAATATTAACTGTAGATTTAGTATGTACCTATACAGTTTTTTATCTGTTATTAATATATTTGTAACTATTTATATTGTAATGTCTTCACAGGAACTAAATTCTAAAAATCTAGTACCTATTGTTAACATCTTCAAACCCTACACTTAGATTGCAATAAGGAATTTGAAATAATTGGAATTGGTTTAGAAATTCATTTTCCAGTAAAATACCCGCATTTCTACCATTACGTTTAATGCGACAAATTCAGATTTCGAGCTGCTGCTGTACAATTCCAAGTAGAAAACTCAATAATACTGTCGAATGTATTAGAAGGATGGGGGAAACTATAAGAATATATTTTACTAACTTTTGCCCGCGGCTTCGCCCGCGTACATTAAATATAACCTATGTCACTCAAGAATAAAGCAGCTTTCTGTCACTGAAAAAAAATTAGCAATCGGACCGGTACTTTCAGAGAAAAGCAAACTTTACCTATTTATTATATTAGTGTAGATTTTTATTTATTTATTGAGTACTGCCACATTACAATACATTTAACATTAAAAAAGAATCAATTCCATCATGGTGGTCTGATGTATGTAACAATAACGGCGTACATAACATTTGCAATTAATTTGCTTTGTGATATAGATATGCACTTCAATTTAAAATTACTTTTTATCAGTCAATACATTATAAAATACACAACAGAAATTACAGAAAACAATTAAAACCATATTTAATTATTGTATACAATTTATAACTCCCCACATTATCATGCAAATTTTTTTTTGTTGTTAGATTCGCGCTTGATGTCAAGATAAGTAAATAGATACCAGTTAATTAATGTGTATCAAAATTCCTATGACTGGTGTGTAAAGATTGGGTTTTATGAACAAAAGCACAGAAAGACAAGACTAAGTCTGAATTCATTTCATATTATTATTTTCATAAATTTTTGATATAATGTAAAAATTGTTTATGAGATAATCAATCAATTTCAAATAGGATTGTCAATTAATCGAATAAAATATGCTCGTTCGTAAACTGTACCGTTCTTCTCTATGATGACCTCATAGAGAAAAACGGTAAAGAAACTTGAAATACTAAGAAACTTAAAAAAAAACACATGCTCTGAATCCGATCAGGCTCTCATACTACACTCATGCTTAGCAGTAGCGTAGTTAAGTATTCCATGAAGCTAAATTTGCTAATCAAAATACAAACAACCTGCAACGTCCCAACCCGCCCAATTGACCCAATTGTCAAAGAGTCACGAGATACACCCTCATTAAGCCATTCAAATGTCCAAACCCCATTAATATTTATATCCCTTTAGCAAACAGGTGTTAAAAACGTCACAGTACAAAAGCACTTCATTAGGCCACCGTCCTGTACAAACTTGTAAACGGAAGATGCAATTTACATTAAATAAACAAATTATCTGTACGTCCGAACTCCGGGCAGTTCAACAGGTGTGCTTAATTTGGAATCTAAATAAACTTTAATGTTGCATGTACAAACGGCTCATGAGCTTGGTGATCGAGCCTCGAACTCAGTCCGTTTGAAACCAGTTCGAATTTTAAATCAATTCTTTTTTTTCTCGGTGGTCGTTCCATGGAGAAAATAATCGACTAGATACTCCATGGTTGTAGATAATTGTAAAAGAACTGTCTTAGAGCCTTTTACCTACAATAAAAAACCAACGCGTATTAAATTAGAAGTTTTTTTTCTAGTTTGATTTTTCAATGTCAGATGTTAAAAAAAAAACACTAGAGAGATTATATTTGTCATGTCGAGTGATACAGTTTCAAAGTTGTGTAACTCACAACATTTATACGGGAACTGACTTCACAATCGCTCAATGTACGTCAAGTATTAGCTGTATACTTTCCACGTTTGTAGACTGTACTTTTGCCAAAATGGCTGCCATTAGTAGCAATGCCGACGTTCATAATGGGAATATTTCGTGTTTCAAATTTGAAAGGATGATCTGCAATTGTGTGTGGGGCGTTTTTATGGGAAAATGCAAAAAAGCTTTGTGAATGGGTGTTAAAGCGAAACAGTTATGGGTTTTGTTGAAAATTTTACGAAGTTGCCTTATGATGATTTGATTTTCATATGAGTTCTTACTGCTATATCCTGAATAATTTCCACCATCAGAATCAGTTAAATTGATAGCTATATTTTGTTCTATATTGACTTTATTCTTGGGTTTTCTTTGGGTAAAGAAGTTCATATCAAAAAGACTTATACCTTGACTAATTTTGCAAATCCTTACAAACGCCAATTAGAAAATGTAGTAACAAAAAAAAGAAATGAATGTAGAAATGTAGTATTTAAGCACTGGAATTTCACTTAAATGCACTTAGGTATCAACTGCTTTTTTTTTTTTTAATTGGTTTCATACTTGTAGGCAAATAATATGGACATTGATAAAGTAATGGAGCAATTACGATTTAACAAGAATTATCTAAATTGATATTTTTTATTGTTAACTCCAGACGTATATTAATAGTCTTTTCTAAGAAAGAAATTGTTGAGGAATTTAATCTCCATGTTTTTTTTTTAATTTTTCAATATTAGACGGTAAAAAAATATGCCAACAAAATTTTCTAGTTCACCAGTGTTTTTTTCAACACTGAAGAATAAAAATGGCTACATACATACGCACATAAAATGTTTATTTAATACACTATTTTAGCACAATTGAGGATCTATCCTAAGTATAATATTTCGTAATAAAAAAGACAATTCATTGTGAAGGTCGTTTACGTTGAGACCGGTAAATCGCTAAACGCGTTTAGAGTCTTTACGAAGTCTTGTTATCTTCATTTTGGTGGAAAGAAAAGAAAATATATTAAAGTACAAAAAATTATCTTTACATATAATAGATCTGTAAAAGTTTTTAGTTTTGCGCGCATTACGTAAAATATACGAAATCGATGTAGATAACGTTTATACATTAAAATTGTGCGTAACTTAATATATTACTTAGGTTTTGTTTCATCGCAATGGGTTGACTTTATCGAAACATACACTACTTTCATTGACTATTAGGCGGTACGAAGTTCACCGGGTCAGCTAGTGTAGAATTTTTACAGCATAGTATAGCATATTAAGCCTTATAATGTTCCTACTGCCGGGATTCAGGCATCTTCTCGCACCCAGTGCGTGTTGGAAATCACAAGTCATTTTTTAGGTTCTAGAACATTACGGTTTCCTCACCATGTCTTTTTTTCTCCGTTTTGAGAATAGCAGTGATGCGAAATAAAGACTGGCCTGTTAGTCTAGTGGTTAGTAGCTTGACTGTTAAGCGGGAACTTGTGGTTTCGATTCCCACTCAAGAAAAAATTTTGTGTGATGAGTACGATCATTTGTTCTACTTTACTTTTTTAATCATTTGTTTTTGAGATACTTGTTCCATGTCAGGGTATGACAGTTGGTCTTACAAAACCCCACCCCCCCACATGTGCTCTTTGCGTTCTAGGTTCACGGTCAATTTCTCAAACGAACTTGTGGCCTAGCTAGGCCTGGCTCTATTTTACCTCCACAGATAGTATTCTAGTCTGTAAGTAAGTAAGTAGCCCATCATAAATAACTTCTATGTAAACTACCCGTCTCCCACATAATCCTAGTAAGTACCTAAGTTTCGCCCACACGAGGCAAGGTAGCATACTTACCCTACTAACAGATGGTACTTCGATTTTCTAACAGACACTTAAAATTTCCTCACACTATATGAAATTCTGAGGAACTTGTAGCTAAGTAATAATAGTCCAACAAACAAGAAACATTCATTATGCGTGCAGCTAAAGGGACGAATTCCCTGCCGGAGTCTGCGTTTCCTGATAGTTCTAAAGATAGAAACTCCCTGCTTACTAGTCATGAAATCTTGGTTTTCAAGTAGAATTTCAAGGTGCAAGCTTCGACAGAATTCGTAGAGGATACCATGTAGATGTATAGTGCATTGAGTGTCGGTATAACCTCGGGCCAATCTTGAAAGACATGCTGCTTTAGTGATGGGAAATTCGAGTATCGATATCGATACAACGAAATCTTATAGTGACAGGATATCTAAAAGAAAAAAACAAAAACAACAGAATTATAGTTTTTTTTTTCTACATAGTTTAGGAACAATTTAAAAGTAAATGGCATTGAAAATGAAACACTAAAGTTGTCACGATTTATCAAATATGCCTGCAAACTGACTGCATTGCAGCACATTACCTACTCAACAATAAAGATTAAAATGTTCAAGTCTTTAATCGACCTATTAACATTTAAACAGTTGATTCAAACACCTTTTAAGATTTAACTATTTCTCTAAACTATTTATTTGAAGGTTATGAAACAACTGAGAAAATGTCAGCAGAATAAATTGACTGAGAACATACGCATATATTGTAAAACCAAATGCCAATTGAACTTGATTGCAATGATGAAAATCGATATAAAATGTTCGTTTGTCGCTTTTATAGTTAACATTGAACAACTTTCTTTTTAAATTCTAATTCTAAATGCATAGAGACAATTATTGAAACTTTGTTGCTGGATTTATTTGTTGATTTGCCAGAGCGCAATTCTTTTTTTGCTCATATAGATTTTGTTTCTGATATACCAGAATTGAGCAGAGCAAGAGCAGTGATGGCCGAGTGGAAAAGGCCCTGACTTACGAGTTTTAGATCGCGGGTTCAAACCCAGCTAGGCGTATAACTTTGTGTAATTTATTTTATCACCATTGCTCTCAAAACGATGAAGGAACTGGCATGTCCTAGAACCAAAAATTCTAAGACATGTATCATTTAACAACCTGCACTGGGCCTGCATGGTGGATTACGGCCCAACAACTATCGGCAACGCGGTCTGCACGCGCGGGTGGCGTGCGTTTACGTTACCAGCAGTGGGGAGCAGAGACGCGGGCGGAGACACTGGCTGTCCGGCGCACTGCGGACACTCGCTTTCACGGACACCGCCGCGACGGACGACACCTCTCAAACGTATTTAAATTAATTACTGTTTGTCCGGGATCGTTTGTATTTTGGGATATATTGATTAATCGGCAATATACCAGCTTTATAAAAAATACAGCCCACTCATTTCCACCAACTAAACAGTAGTAGGAATATTAAAATGCAGATTTGGCTATGCTATGCTATATACCAGAATTGCGGTATTTTTTTTTTGAGGTGGTCAAATATCGTCTCTTGCTTTGCCACCTGTGTTCCTTCGGTCGCCTTTTGCATTCCAAGGTCACGGTAATTCTTTCGAACAATCAACAAAAAACAATTGTATTCCTACCAGAGTTCGCCCTAATATTCAGCGCTTTCCACATCCAGTTTGTCGATAAAAATGAAAAAAATCTATCGACATTATTTACCACACATCTCATCCCTACTATTGATACATGGTACCAGACAACCGTTCAAGCACGCGTGTTTCCTAAAGGCATTAATAACGTCTATATACATAAGCTACCGAGCTTAGTGTAGTATATAGATGTTTATGTAGATACATTATATATTTGTGTAATGTAGAGCAAGGAATCTACGCGCTGGCAGCGGCTGTAGACGCCATTAACGTTATTATTAAGGCATATAGTCTCTTGAACATCTCACCGGAGTTAAATGCACTCATACTCATACTGCCACCTCCGCCCGCATAGAGCCCCGCTGACCTTTAAAACCATTTTCTTTGTAAAATATTGATTGATTTACGTAAGGCTATGTAAGTGGGGAGGGAGAAGAACGTATAAATCAATATACCACTTATTTAGCTTTATTTTTAATGCCAGCCACATTGCTGGACAAGGTGGAACATAATGACGCGGTACGTAATATGACTAGCATTCAAAATAAAGCTAAATAAGTAGTATAATTATATTTATACGTTCTTACCCCAATGCTAATCTTATACATTCTGAAGAACACCTAACCAGTTAATTTAATATGTAAACAACACATTTCTAAAGATCAATGCCGTTTGAAAGGAGTAGAGAAAACAAGTGATTTTTTAAATTATTTTTTTCCTCTTCAAACTTGTTCGTGACTTTAGATCAATTCACATCACAAAAAAAAAAAACATTGGCGGTCAAAGTGTCTTAGTACTCTTTGTCACAAAATAAATAGGTACAGAAGTCAATCTATATACAAAGCGCCTCCTTTCTCTCAGTCCATCCAAAGGTTGTCTGTAAGAGATCGCCCTGTGCGATAAGACCGCCCACAATGGGCGGTCTTATCGCACTTATTCTTTTAAATGTTTGTCCTGTATTTTTGTTTATTTGGTGTACAATAAAGATTATAATAAAAATAATAAATAAATAAAGCGCGCTCGAGCAATGCACACATAGACACCGCTCACGGACACGATATCTCGGCTCAATTCAGCTAATTGCGAGCGCGTATGCATCCGCCTGAAACACGAGACTGTGAATTTTGTGAAATAATAAAGTAAAAAGGTTATAACTGTTTAGTGAACGGTGTTTTTTTAAATTCAACATTAATTGCTGAATTATCGCTTTTTTGAACTACCAGTTTTCTAACGTTATGAGTTAGGTAGGTAGATAAGTATATGATTTTGTGACGACGCCGACCCTAGCGCGCTCGGACAGAGTGGCGCCGACCCTGGCGGGGCCGTTGAGTGTAGGTATAAAAAGTGAAGTACATACATGAGATTGGCTTCTGTACCTGTCTATTTTGTGTCTATGTTGTGTAAGCAATTCCCGAGTAGTATATGTAATCTAGTTAGTCTCAGTCTTGATTTCAGATGAGATCTAACCACAAGTGTGGTGCTTGACAGGTAATGTAAAGTTATGACGCGCTAAGTGCTTGTAACCACGTTTGATGGAAACTAGTTGATGGATATTAATGAAAATTTTGTATATTCTCTATATGTAAAGGAGAAACTGACTAACTGACATATCAACGTAACTCATTATATGATTTGAAAAGAGTGTCCATGGAGTTTCTTGCACGTTCTTCTCCATAGAGATCTAAGCTTTGGGACGTGCAATTTAGCTTCACTATTCTTGGACTGACCGAACCTATCAATAATAGTAAAATAACAAAACATTTTTGACCTGGTTACTAAGTCCTTTGAGCCACATGGCTTAAAGAACCAAACATATTTAAAAAAAAAAAATATTTTTAAATTCTGGGGTTTGTTTGGAGTTAGAAATAGTTCATTACTAAAACTGCATTTATCTGCTATTTAATCCAGTTTTAATATTCACAAGATATTAAAAATGTTAACACCTTAAAACATCAAATTTTCCTTTTACCGCCAATCATATTTTAAAAAACAAATTACAAAAATGACGATAAAAATAGGCAATTCCGTTAAGATCCTTTAAGGAGCTCTTTCATTCTATTCGGGACAATATAATTTGGGAAAGGCATCCATCCCCGTAGGAAGGAAAGGGGAAAGCGGGGCGTAAATTAACAAAGTTTAATGAAAACATTCTTTGGAGATCGACTTCCCTTCAGAAGATGCAAACAGGTGTAAAGACAAATAGGGGATGATTAAAAAATGTGGAGTTTTACGTACTTTTACTTAAGTGATGGGAGTTCTTTTATCGATATTGGTTTTCAAGATTCTGTCTGCTTTTCTTAAAAAAATACCTAAGAAGCTATGGTTCACGAATTACCTGATGTTTTTTTTTTTTTTTTTTTTTTATGGCGTTGGTTTCGCACGGTTTGTGCATTTGACCAGTGTCTAGTTCAACGTCCAAAGATACTTTAAAAACTAAATAATTTCTATATTTAGTTTTAAAATTATCTTCGAATGTTAGCTATTTGTAAGACCTTGCCAATTGATATTCTGTACAAAAAATATACCATATCATAATATCACAGTCTTTTATTTTTCTTACTGCTGGGACTCAGGCTGTACTGTCTAGGAGAGGGAATGGGCTGTAATCTATCATACGGGCCTAGTGCGGTTTGGTGGATGTCACATGTTTTCGAATTTTTAGTTCTAGGATATGCCGATTTCCTCACGATGTTTCCCTTTACCATTTTGAGAGGAGTGGTGATGAAATAAACACAAAATAATGCTCCTGGCTAGGTTTGAACTCACGACCGTTACCTCTGGGCCATCACTGTTCTCTGCTTCTCAAAAAGTATGTTTTTAACTAAATGATATATATAAAGTATTTCATTTCACATATAATTAACTATAAGTGTACCCGCACACGGGTCACAAATAAAAGCCGCACAAAAAAAAGCTAGAAGCAGCCACAAAAAAAGCTAGAAGAGCCACAAAAAAAAAGCTAGAAGCGGCCGCAAAAAGAGCTGAAACGCGCGACAGCTTTTGGCCGAAGAAACTGGAAGCGGCTTTTAGCTTTTTCCGTGGTGGCACCGCCGTACACGGGCCACAATAAAAGGCCGCCACAAAAAGAAGCTAGATGCGGCTTTTTTATGACCCGTGTGTGGGGGACACTTAAACTTAAAACTAAACATGTTCTCTTAAGCTCATCCTTTCAAAAACTTCATTTGATCTAGTATCTTATTTAAATTACACTTCTTTCTATTAAATTTTCCCTTCTTACCTTACATTTTTTCTTCAAGACAAACTTCTTGAGAAAACCTTGAATAAAACCAACTTTGCACATACTTCACTAGTCAACAAAGCATTTTTAACTCAAAACGCATTGTTAGCAAAGAGTAGCCTTTTCTATCTTTTTTAATTTTAAGTTCTTGTAAATCTGTGTATTAATAACTAACGTCGGCCCGTGGCTTCACCCACGTACAAAAAAAAAAATAGCCTATTACCTATGTCACTGGAATAAAGCAGCTTTCTATCGGTGAAAAATTTTATGCAATCGGACCAGTACTTCCAGAGATTACCTCCTACAAACAAAACAACAAACTTTACCTCTTTACAATATTAGTGTAGATAATTAGGACTCGAATTATTCATCACTTCAGCCAAAAGCCACTGCTGGATGTAGGCCTCCCCCAAGTGTCGCCACAGCAAACGGTCCTATGCAGCTTGCATCCATCTAATTGGTCCGGTCGGGTCATTGGTCCAACTTGTGGGAAGCCTTCCGACGCTGCGTCTTTCGTAGAGCAGTCGCTACTCCAGAACCACTATGCATCAAAAATTTTATTCTTCACTAAAAGTACGAATTTCACAGCAAATATTAATGGTCTCTACAATTACTAAGCGACTCAGAGCACTCAACTCAGACACGACGTTATGCTACATTTACATGTGGGCCCAGCCTCAGCCAATCGCTATTGGTTAGCCATTGTTTAAACGGGGAAACCCCGTTAACACGACGATTGGCCGAGGCTGGGCCCACATTTAAACGTAGCATTATGTTAGAAATTTCTTTCGTTGTTATTTTTTTAAACCAATCATAAGAGCATGTTCTGTTTCTCAAAGAAATATTTGAAAATAGAAAAACAACAACACCAAACAGACAACTAGAACAACAGAAACACACACACAAACAACAACACAAAACACACGAAGAAACTGTTCTATACTACCTTTTTTTAATGGTGGAAGATAAAAACCGAATCCTGCAAAAAAATCAAAATGGCGCTTACGTTTTTCTTTCTAAAAAGGGTCGACTCGATATATTCACTTTCCAATCAATATTTTAAAGAGTCCCTCAAACGTGCTTGAAAACCTTTCCGCATGAGATGTTGCGAGCAATATGTAAAAAACTTTTGCAAAATGCAATATTTCATAGTCGCAGTAACCTATTTCAAAGTGAGACGAAGCTTAGCGTTCTGTACAGTCTGAAAGTGTTTATAAAGCATTCGTTTTCATAAATATATGTTTATGTTGGAAGAGTAGAGTACTAGGTCAGTAGTTTATTAAAAATAACTTCTCTATCTACTATATAAAAATAATTCGGGTTTTCCTTCCTGACCCTATAACTCCAGAACGCACGAACCGATTTCCACGGTTTTGCATTCGTTGGAAAGGACTCGGGCTCCGTGAGGTTTATTAGAGTAGAGTAGGGTAGAGTAGGGTAGAGTAGGGTAGAGTAGAGTAGAGTAGGGTAGGGTAGAGTAGGGTAGAGTAGGGTAGAGTAGGGTAGAGTAGGGTAGAGTAGGGTAGAGTAGGGTAGGGTAGAGTAGGGTATAGTAGGGTAGAGTAGGGTATAGTAGGGTAGAGTAGGGTATAGTAGGCTGAATTAGGGAAGAGCGGGAGCGAAGCCGCGCGGGAAAAAGCTAGTTTTCAATAGAATTTAAAGCCAGAACATGACCTTACACAATCACACAAATATTATAAAGGCAAAGTTTGTGAGTATGTGTGGATGTATAATAATAATCTTTATTTAATGTTTTACACAATATTGTTACTTATATGTCACAAGTAAAACTTACCCAAAAGCATAATTAAAAATGCACACAAGCTCTGCTTACCTTGGCACTAGAGGGCGTTGTGTGGTAGTTGTGGAATATTGTATTATATTATATTAAAAATTTATACTAAAAAAGTGAGTCATACTAGGAAGTAATTTAACTACAGTCTTTACAGTAATTTATTCTACAGTGTCCTTACATTCATATTATAAAAGAAAGGCTAAAGGAAAAAAAAAATTACAACTCCCATAAATGAGACGTTAACTTTTTTTTACCTGATATAAACTAGTGCTTGACTGCGATGACCCACCTGATGGTAAGCAGTGATGCAATCGTTGATGGTGAAGCGCACTTGTTTATTAAGAGCCTATTGACTTTAGCCTTGAAGACACCTAAATTATAATCGGACGGGAAGACCGCAGCGGGCAAATTATTCCAGTCCCTCGATGTACACGATATAAACCACGAGGCGAAACGCTTAGTCCGGACCGTAGAGGTTTAAACAACGCAATGTGGATACTCGCCGTACGTCGGGTTGTCCGATGGTAGAAATGAGAGGGCGGACTCAAGTCATGCAATTCCCGCGCACACTCTCCAAAATGCAACCTAACAAAATAAATTAGTAAAGAATTTAAGTTATGGTTTAGGTTTAAATAAAATTTAACTAGATCCAGTTACATACAACGTAATTTGTAAGCAATCTTCTATTTTTAACTGAAAAACACGCAAGTTTTAATGAAAACACTTTTCTCAAAAGCCAGTTACCTACATTAGATAAGGTGAAAGCAAAACAATATTATAGTCTGAAGCTTTGGTGGAAATTTCTATGCAAAAGACAAAGAGCTGTATTACACAAAATGGGTTTCTAAATGCAATTGTTGCGAAGGGTAAGGGATGGGTGTTTGTGATGAGCGGAGCGGGTGCGGGAGCGGTTTTCTGGAGATCTTTTTCCTGCCCTTATCCCATATTACTTGGGGTCGTCGGCGCAGCATGTTTTTTCTTCCATTCTGTCCTATTACTCTCACTCAGTCTTCTCGTAAATCGCCAGACATTCAGTCAATAACTTTTTTTTTTTTTTTTTTCGATGGGAAAAATCATCTTATGACAACCCCCGCTCTTGGGCGGAGCGGGAGATAGTGTCAGACTCTTACTGACTAAAAAACCCATCCCGTTTCTTCAAGCCTTCATACCGGGGCTCGAGCGCCCTTTCGGATAACCCTGGCCCCAGTAGGCTTCGTTCAATATCTCGTTTCATTCACCAGCGAACAGATCTAGCCTAGGACCGAATTCAAGGAGAGCATTCAGAGCGATTAACATTCGTGGAATAGGTGACATACGTCGTGCAACCGTACGGCAGCGCGGCACTACAAATAATTTATGCCGTCCTACTCGGCAATAGTTATCAGGGCAATAAAGATTTGAGATTTGAGATTTGATTTGAGATTTGGGACAAAAATTTTATACAGTTCCCCATGCAGACTAGGCGAGTTGATGGTTCCATGTATATATTGCCGGCAGTAACAAGATGATCAAAAGCTCATCTGAACCAGCAGCGAAGTAAAACCCAAACAACCTAACAGAAATTAACTTGAATTAAACTACATCTCAATCGGTTAAGGGTAACCCTTTCAAAATTAATTTACAAGATTCGCCCTAAACAATATTGAAACAAACATTGCGAGTTCAATAAACACCTGTAATAAATACCCGTTAATGACGTAATGATCACAATGACATACAGTTAATAACATTACATATGCAGCGTGAACGTGTCATTCACGATAATTAAGCGCTTTTAAATTAAGTTAAATTAACGGGAAACAGAGTGACATAAAGTTCTGGTGCCATAATTACATCAAAGCTATAGTTTGCTAATTGTTCAGTAATGTTTCGATGACGGGAGAATAATGTGGATGGAAGGAGAGGGAGAGAATTGTCTTAAGTTCCTGCGTCCCTTACTGTTCCCGCACACGGGCTTAAATAAATGGTTATGGCGCGACTCCAACTGATCGACTCTCAAAGTCATTGACTTCACGCGTACATACAATTACCGTCACGGATCTTGAGCGCCGGCTTCAATTTGCGTAGAAGTCAAATATTCGGTCTCTTTAGTGGTGCGAAGTGAGACGCGGGGGCGGGGAGTGTCAGTGATTGGCTCGCCGCGCCATCGTGTCATAGACGTCACTCGTGATTCCTTGCCTGCGTTGCTGCATGTATTTAACAACGAAGACGATTGGCTCGCCAATGTATGGAATGCGCAAAGCGATCCCCACTCTGACGCCGATCGCTCAAGATCCGTTTCGGCAATTGTACTCCACGATCTTCTCAGCCTTCGTATATAGGGGTCCAGCAGCTATAAGAGCCATGGATTGACTTCAGAAGTTATCTGAAAGGGAAATCCGTGATCCTGGAATGCAAAAGGCAACAGGAATATAGATGTGGTTTTGGTCAGTAAAAATCTAACACGCCCTCTCGCTCTACCTTAAAGCGCGAGAAGTCATTAAATATTTTTATTTAAATTGTATTTTAATAAACCAGTGCTTGACTGCAATTCCTCCTGATGGTAAGCAGTGATGTAATCCGGTGGTAAGCGTGATCCATCTTCGGCCTCATCATCGCTTACCATCAGGTGAGATGGTGGTCAAACGCGAGCCTCATCAACATTACATCATCATCATTTCAGCCGAAAGACGTCCACTGTTGGACATAGGCCTCCTCCAAGCGTCGCCATAACGACCGATCCTATGCGTCTCGCATCCATCGCATTCCCGCGACTCTCACCAGGGCCTCAAGTCTGCTATTATGTCAGAATGGTTGATCATTGATTTCATAATTGTTGATTTTGACAAGTTTTGATAATCTGCTAATACAATGGCGCCGTTATGATTTTCCAATGATCAACCACTGACACTCCATTGAAAGAAATGGCTTAGAATGGTAATCTCGTACATAATGAGAAATGACGTATGTGGTAATCTGCTAAAGTTTTAACATTTCCGTTGATCAGTGGCCTACCATTAAAACGTCATTGTGCAGTCATCGCTTTTAATTCGTTACGAGACTGCTGGAAATTGTCATTTTAAGTCTCTATAAAGACCATTGACCGATCAGTGATCGATCATTATGAATTAGCAGATTACGAACTTTTAGCAAAATAACAATGGGATCGTGTTGATAAATTTATAAAAATAGCAGATTTCGGCCCCAGGTCGTCGATCCACCTTGTGGGAGGCCTTCTAACGCTGCGTTTTTCGGTCCGCAGTCGCCACTCTAGAACCTTTCAGCCTCATCGACCATCCATACTACGAGCAATCTGCCCTAACCACTTTTATTTTGAAAGACAACCCCCGCTCTTGGGCGAAGCGGGAGATAGTGTAACTCTTACTGATTAAAAAACCCACCCCGTTCCTTCAAGTCTTCAAACGGGGGCTCGAGTTCCCTTTCGGATAACCCTGGCCCCAGTAGGCTTCGACCCGGCTGGGCCCCTGCTGTTGCTGACAACTCCTTGAGGCGCGCGGGAACAGTGCGCGCCGTCGACAACTTGGGCTTGGTCCGGACAGTTACCGGACGGCCGGACAGCGAGCTACCCATTGCTCCTTGTCCGCAAGCCCGCGCCTACGGTGGCTAGAAATCGGGATCGGAATCCCCGCGGCGGCGGCGAGAACGCAGTTGCCTGATGCGGTCGGCCTCCTCCTTTGCGAGCATTACTGGCCCTACCCCTTTAGCGACTCTTAGATACTTTCGAACGCAGGCTTATTCATGAAAATCAGCGCTGGGTGTCTAAAGCCCAGCAAATGCTGAGGTGGTCACCCTTTCGCTGCGGGCACGCTCGACGTACTTTGTACTTTTATTCTTGTTTACTTTGTGTATATAACCGTTGTGTTGTGTCTGTACCGAATAACAGTATTTCTATTCTATTCTATTCTAAAAAAAAACCCCAAACCCGCTAACCGTATGCTAACAGAACCTCTATTTAACCTCTTTGTGTACTATGTCCGTCGAGTTACAGTTAATAGGAACGCTAAACTACGCTTTTATTAAGTTTTAAACTGACTTGTGCCACCCTGTGTTATAACGTTACTATGCAACAATGTTCTAAGTGGTCCAATGAGTGTGAGATCGGGTGGGTATTCGTTTTTCAAATGATGATATCAGTGTTACTTTTAGCATTTAAATATAAACTTTTTCATATTGGAATAAGTTAAAGTACTAAACTGGCAGTCAGTTTATTTTTTGTATTATGGATAGACTCGCGTTTAGCCACTATCTCACCTGACAGATGGTTGGGACCAGGGTCTAATTCCGAAAGGAAGGTTCAGCCCCAGTATGAAAGGCAAGAAGGAACGGGGTGGGTTTTTTAGTCAGTAAGAGTCTGACTCTATCTCCCGCTTCGCCCAAGGGCGGGGGATGTCTTTTGGATGATTTTAAACCACAAAAAAAAAATCCTGACAGATGGTAAGCGATGATGTGGCCGACGAAACGAAACAAAAAATCCGCCTCACCATAATAAATTATAAACTTGATTGGACAATTTGTATGGAGAGTCCGAATTTTTTTTTCGTTTCCTGAAAAAATTTTTGTGGAATGTTGTTCAGTATCGTCTACTGAGCAAGCCCTTAAAGTTTGTGGAGGGCTGTCCCTTACACCTTGTATATAGACTCGGACAGAGAATTTCACTCCTTAGAATAATAATAAATGTGTTCCCAAAACGCTTTGCAGTACGCGGTCGCCATGGCAAGAACCATTTGGTGCTATCGAAAATCTGTTCTGCGTGCAATATGCCTTGCCCACAGTGACTTAGAAGTTCGATTATTTCAATGTTCCACAGAATCGCAGACCTGAGTATTCGATATACCATAGAGGTATGATGGTCTCAGGAATGAGTAGTCTACTCATTCCTGAGATAGGGGTCAAACGCGAGCTTCATTATTCATCATCATTTCAGCTGAAAGACGTTCCCTTTTGGTCATAGGCCTCCCCCAAGCGTCGCCACAATTAACGGTCCTGTGCGTCTCACATCCATCGGATTTCCGCAACCCTTACCAGGTCATCGGTCCACCTTGTAGGAGGCCTGCCAACGCTACGTCTTCCGGTACGTGGTCGTCATTCCAGAACCTTTTCATCCTCAACGGCCTCAACGGCCATCTGTTGCAATGACTGCCTCTGCACATGTGACCCCTTATTAACCCATAATATTGTGTAAATGAATCTATTAACTACACCATCTTTGTTGTAATATATTCATTTTTTTTTTTTCTAACACATTACTTTAGCAATATTTTTTATATTATCTGACCCCAACTACCTTAAATTCGTTAGTTTTTTTTTGTTAACGTCTCATTCATTGACTGTTGTAATTATTTATTTTTATATAGCCTCTTTTTTATAATGTAAATGGAAGAATACTGTAGACTCAGCGGAAGAATCCGATTTAGATTTTTTTTTTTTTTTTTTTTTTAATTTGTATAAACTAGTGCTTGACTGCGATCCCACCTGATGGTAAGCAGTGATGCAATCGTTGATGGTGAGGCGCACTAGTTTATTAAGAGCCTATTCACTCTTGCCTTAAAGACACCTAAATTATAATCAGACGGGAAGACCGCAGCAGGCAAATTGTTCCAGTCCCTCGATGTACGTGGTATAAACGACGAAGCGAAACGCTTGGTCCGGATCGTAGAGGTTTCAACAACGTAAGGGTCACTTTTTTAAAATGATTATTTTTATTGTGCTTTTGAGTACAATACCCATAGACCGGTCTATACTGTTCTTACATAATATCTGTTATTACTGTAATATGGAAATATTGTAAGAACAACCATTTTTTTAAAAGAATAACCAAGGAGTTTCTTGCCGGTTCTTCTCCATAGGAAACAACCAATTTGGAACCGTGCACTAGCTTCTGACATTTTATAAGTGCCCATGTAGGCCTATCTATACTAATATTATAAAGAGGAAAGATTTGTATTTTTGTATGTAACGAATAAATTCAAAAACTACTGTGCCGATTTCAAAAATTCTTACACCATTGGAAAGCTACATTCACCCTGAGTAATATAGGCTATATTTATTGCCCGTGCGAAGCCGGGACGAGCCGCTAGTGTGAAATAAAAAAGATTCGAATTTTGAATTTTATTCTGCGAGCAATGTGCCCTGCCCATTGCCACTTAAGTTTGGTGATTATTCGTGTTATGTCGGCGAGTAACGCGAATCTAACCATAATAAAAAAGAACTGGGCAAGTGCGAGTCGGACTCGACTGAGGGTTCCGTTCAAACTACAATTCCCGAATGGAGTCTCGAAGATTTTTCCGAATTGCAATTTTATATTTTCCCTATACCTGTGGTATAAGACCTTGATTCGTGACAAATTTCAGGATTCTAGGTCAACGGTAGTACCCTATGAATTTTCATCTTTGAGAGTATCAAAATATACGTTTTTTGTGACATAAGTGGCCGTATCTTTTTTGTTCGTTAACTTAAAAGTTTGATTTTTTTACAGCTTGAAGGGGCCCTCAAACCTGAGTATATGGTTTTAATTTCAACTCGATGCCTTCACGTATTCTCGAGATAAAGGGTCTTGACAGACACACATACAGACAGACAGACAGACAGACGGACGGACGGACAACAAAGTGATCCTATAAAAGTTCCGTTTTAGCCGAATGTGGTACGAAATTCTAAAAATGTATTATCCATCATGTCCATTATGTCACAGCTAACATAAAATGGAATGCTTTTAAACCTCAGGAACACAATTTTAGAACCTTACACGTCATAATATTTTTCTAGTCCAGTACGTTTTGTTATAGAAGTAGTTGATAAGGGTTGATGAAGGCCCGGGCACCAGTCATGTATGAACGAAGAAGACGCGACTATTTCAAAAGATGCACGAGTGTGGAAAGAGACATGTTATATATGGATGAGTGCTCGGACTATTGAGATGGTTCTTTTCTAATTTTTTTTTGTGAAGTCGGATTTTCTTAAAGTGGTATAAGGTTTTAGCCCAGAAGTGCAACGATACACAGGACCAACTACTTAAAAAAAAAAGGACAATCTACTTCATAATCTTTTTACTACATAGAACAAGTAACAAGTTTTCATTGAAAATCATTTTTTCATAGCAAGCTTTTAAGGAGCATTCAAGTATTACGTAACGCAATTTGGGGGGAGGGGGGTCTTGTATAACGTTACGGTGCGTTACAAGGGCGGGAGGGGAGTATTTAAACAACGCGTTACGTAACATTTTTTTTTATTTTAATAAAAAGGCTAGGGAATTAGAATCTTCCAAATCAGCTACCCTTTTCGTTTACGGGGAAACCCTCAATAGTAGCGTACAATACGTTACTTTTGTTTCCTAAGTTGGCAAACCTTTCGTTAACGTAATTGAGACTTTAATGGTCACTTAAATGTTACGTAACGTTTAGGGAGGGGGAGGAAGGGGTACAGAAGAACGTTACGGTGCGTTACAATGTGGGTCTAAAATTTTCAAAAATTGCGTTACGTAATACTTGAACGCTCCCTTATAGCGCGGTATATACCTATATAATAGAACTAGCTTTTGCTCGCGGCTTCACCCGCGTACATAAAATGTATCCTATGTCACATGTCTTCGAATTTTTTGGTTTTTGACATGCCGGTTTCCTCACGATGTTTCACTTCACTGTTTTGAGAGCAGTAGTCATGAAGTAAATTACACAAATTAATGCGCCTGGCTGAGTTTGAACCCGCGACCTACAACTAGTAATTCGGGGCCGTTACCACTCGGTCACCACTGCTCTAGAAGTAATCTATTCACTCTTGACTTAAAGACCCTTAGGCTTAGATTCTGTTGTTGGTGGTTTCCTACTAGAAAACACAGATTCTGGCAGGAAATAAAATTCATAATTTATTTATTTAAACTTCATGTACAGTAGTGGTACATAGGCGGACTTAATGCAACAAGGCATGCTCTACCAGTCAACCTTTGGGTTAAAAAAGACAACACTGTGGTAGGTTTGCACAATAAACAAATAACAGATACTTAAAATGGAAAAATATAAAATAAGTTAATTATAATATTGACAGACAGACGACCGGTTATATAAGCTAAAATAATATACTAATAAATACTAAGAAAAATATCAAATCATTAGGAGATCTTAAGGGCCAAGCGCCCGAAAAGTGCCATAAAACAGTGATTTTCTGAGGCCTACTCCTCCGTAACGGCTAGGTCAATTGGTTTGAAAAAAATATATGTTTATTATAGATTCATGAACAATAATATCAACATTTGATTTTTTCGTGCAATCAATACTTTTGTCAAAAAAAAAAATTTAGCAATTTCGCAACTTTTCGCAACTTTTCCCTACTCCTTCGAAACGGCTTGGACCTTTAGAAACATTTTTACACATAAAAATTGGTGGTTAAATATTCTTCAAAGTGAACATTGCATATGTAAATCAATCAATATCTCGCAGAGAAAATGGATTTAAAGCGCTTTCCGGGCGCTGCTGGCCGCAAATAAATGCACAGATTTGCGTACTGCCGCCTAGGCGAGTGCGAGAGTTGCGTTCACATAATTTCGGTCAGATGGTTCAAGGGACTATACGCCTTAATAACAATTCTGACGAAGACCGAACTAAGGTTGAGAGGACTTCAAGTAATTCTTGATCTTTATCGAAAACCAATTATTTACCTATCCAATATACCTCATATTTTATAAATTTAAACAGCCCACCTCATTACGCCTCCTCCCCTACCCTGTAAAGACACCGTACTGACAGGGAGTGTTTCCAATAAGTCCGGACCTGTATAAATAATGCAACAGGCGTGCCGACGTGTTATCCAAGTTATTAGATTAGCTCCTTTATAAACTTCACGAACAATGTTTATAGTTTTTAAGAAAATAGTTTCTGTGGTAATGTTGTTAGTATTTTTTTTTATGGTGGGAAAATCATTTAATGACAACCCCTTGGGCGGAGCGGGAGATAGTGACTCTTACTGACTAAAAACCCACCCCGTTCCTTCGTGCCTTCATACCGGGGCTGAGCTATTCTTTCGAAACTAACCCTGGCCCCAGTAGGCTTCGACCCAGCTGGGCCCCTGCTGTTGCTGACCACTCCTTGAGGCGCGCGGGAACAGTGTGCGCTGTCGACAATTTGGACTCGTTCCGGACAGTTACCGGACGATCGGACAGCGAGCTATCCAATGCTCGCGTAGCTGGAAGTCGGGATCGGAATTCCAGCGGCGGCGAGAGCGCCGTTGCCTGATGCGGTCAGCCTCCTCCTTTTCTAACATTACTGCTTCGCAGAAGTCGGCGACCGCCTATAATTGAAAGGCTCGAGTTTGACCACTATCTCATCTGATGGTAAACGATGATGTGGTCGACGATGGAGCACGCTTGCCTAGAAGTAACCTATTCGCTCTTGATGCCTACTAAGGCTGTGAGTTATTCGAAGGAGTTACCGTAGCCCTCGCAAAAAGGGCAATTGAAGGAGCACTGTGTGTTAACTCAGTTAAATTCTGACACTCCTTCTCGGGTATAAGTACAATAAGATCAACTCGGTGATACTCGTAGGTACTTATACAATTCCCACTCATATTTTCTGAACCAGAAATATACAACGTAATCATATGTAGAAACCGGCTCGGTCTGATTTCCTGCAACCTCAGGGAAATCAAGTGTTTCACATATTATGTTGATATGTTGTGCATACGAGGCTGTTCCGCATCTTCAGAATATAACTTTGTAAGAGATGAAGCAAAGGTTGCCAAAAAATTTGGCTGTTTCGTAGTAACGTGTTTTTTTTTTTTTTTTTTTTTTTTTTAAACATTTATTTCAAATAGACCATTTACAGGCACTTTTGAATAGTCAAATGTCGGTCAGTCCAAGGAAAGTGAAGCTAAATTGCACGTTCCAAAGAGTAGGTCTCTATGGAGAAGAACGTGCAAGAAACTCCATGGACACTCTTTTAAATCATGTTATGTGTTACATATAATGCTTGGTTACATATTACTTGTTGCTTCTATCATGTGAGCACAATGTCGATAATGAAATAAAAATGTAAAATAATTAAAAGATAGAAACTGAATTAAGCCACGGGCAGCTAAGAGATGACCAGTCCCATCTGACGGCACCCGTTCACGAGCATGACGCGTGCATCAGCCCCACTCAGCTCAACCATTTTGAAGGGAACTGAACGACCCAATAACACGTGCCACCAACAGCGAGACATTTGAGTGAGCATGACAAACTCTCAACTGCCATGCTCGTAATGTCAAAAAAAAAAAAAAAAAAGTTGTAACCTAATAAAAATGCTCCATGGTGCTTCACATTCACAAACTTGGAAAAAGTGCTTCTACATTATACAATGCAATTGTGTCTTTCAAATTAAAAAAATAATAATATTAGTTTCCAACTAATCAACTAATTAGTACGCCCTAGTGGTAGTGGAGCTGGACCAGCATTGAGCCAAGCATTTTTATCTTGAATATAATCCTCCAACTTATAATATGCTTGCCTGCATAGTGTGCGTTTAATACAAGATTTAAATTTCGTTTCATTGAGTTCTAATATTTGGGGAGGTATTTTATTATAACATTTCAAACAGTACCCCATGAAAGAAGAGGCCACTTTAGCCAGTCTGAAACCTGGTTGAACTAATTGATCCCTATTTCTTGTAACATAATTATGTCTATCGCCTCTTTTGCTAAAAAGATGAAGATTTTTTCTAACATACATGATGTTTTCATAGATATATTGACAAGGTACCGTCATTATGTTAATATCTTTAAACAGTTCCCTTAAAGAATCGCACCGGCGGAGATTGTAAATAGCTCTGATGGCTCTTTTCTGTAATATAAAGATTGACTCGATGTCTGCAGCCCGTCCCCATAGTAAGATACCGTACGACATGACACTATGAAAATAACTAAAATAGACTAGTCTAGCGGTATCAACATCCGTAAATTGGCGGATTTTTCTAACAGCATATGCAGCTGAGCTAAGCCGCCCTGCAAGAGATGTTAAGTGAGGACCCCATTGTAGCCTTGAGTCAAGCGTAATCCCCAGGAAAATCGTTTTATCAACAAATTCTAGTTTTTCATTATTCAATACAATGTCACAATCACTACTTTTGACATTCGGTAAGGAAAATCTTATGCATTTAGTTTTTTTCCCATTTAGAACCAGATTATTAGCAGTGAACCAGTTTTGAACCTGCAATAGGGCGCTATTTTCGTTGTCAAGATTGTTAGTCTTTCTATTTATCTTAAAAATCAAAGAAGTGTCGTCAGCAAACAACACCATATTAAGTTTATTTTGCAACAAATTGGGCAAATCATTAATATAGACTAAAAATAAAAAAGGACCCAAAATTGAACCTTGGGGCACCCCCATTTCAACATTCAATCCCGACGAATTGACACCGTTTATTTGCACTAATTGCTGTCTATTATTCAAATAAGATTTTAATAAGCTTAACGCTGCATTGCCTAGTCCGTAATGCTTGAGTTTCAGAAGCAATGTTTCATGAACTACACAATCAAACGCCTTAGATAGGTCGCAGAAGATGCCTATAGCATCTTGTGCCTCTTCCCACGCATTAAAAATGTGTTTTAGTAAGGAAACACCCGCGTCAGTTGTATATATAGCCTAAGTTACTCCTTATTACTTACATCAGCTATCTGCCAATAAAAGTCCCGTCAAAATCAGTCCAGCCATTTCAGAGATTAGCAGGAACAAACAGACAGACAGACAGACAAAAATTGTAAAAAAAATATTTTGGTGTTACATGCACCTGTATATACTCGTATATTCATATGCATGTAGTAAAAAGCGGTGTTTTTTAAATATTACAAACAGACAATCTAATTTTATTTATATGTATAGATAAAACTGACTGACTGACATATCAACGTACAGTTAAAACTGCTGGGACTAGAAACGTGAAATTTTGCACAAGGTTCTGTTTTGTTACGTCGGCGGGTACTAAGAGGATTTTCCAAAATTTAGCCCCTAAGGTATGAAAGGGGGTTCTAAAATTTGTTAGAGAAACCTACGTTCACGCGGGCAAAGCTGTAGGCGGTGCTAGTATTAAGTCTACTTTGACCAAATTTTTATTTCTTAAAGAAAATTGCAATTAACTTTGTTTATGTAACTGTAACATTTTAATAAGCTTAAATCAATGTGTAAAGGGTACTACTACAAAATAGATAGGTACAGAAGTCAATCTCATGTATGTACTTCAATTTTTATACCTACGCTAGGCGAACGCACACACTTCAGCGCGTTGCGCCAAACTGTATGAGCGCGTCCGGGCAATTCATAAGAAATATCGTGTCCGTGAGCGGTGTCTATGTGTGCGTTGCTCGAGCACGCTTTGTATGTAGATTGTCTTCTGTACCTATCTATTTTGTGGTGCTACGCTTACTTCTCAATTTTAATTCTGACACCATACGTTAGGACTTGAACCTAATTTTGCTTGCTTTTTTTTATTTTTAGTTTATTTAACCTGTAAGTCTTCCAAGCTGTAATAATAATAATATTCCACAACTATCACACAACGCCATCTAGTCTCAAGCTAAGCAGAGCTTGTGTTATGAGTACTAGACAACTGATAAACATACTTATATATTTATAAATACATACATATTATAGATAAATTACACGCAGATACAGAACAAATGATCATGCTCATCACACAAAGATTTGTCCCTGGTGGGAATCGAACCCACGACCTCCGGCATAGCAGTCAGGGTCACTAACCACTAGACCAACAGGCCTGTCAAATAAATAAAATATATTTGTAAATGCATCGACTTTCAGACAAGCCCTTTCATGGAAACTAGTTGTCAAAATACTGAAAAGTTAAAACAAAAGTTCGCTGCAGCGCTACATTGGCATTACGCCGTCACACAGAAGTATTAAATCATGCAGCGCTTAGATAGCTTTTTGAGATACTTTTTTCGCAGCCAAAATGTTTTAAGCGCCATGAATTTTGTGGCATTTACGCGTTTCGTTCAACATAGTGTAATGTTCAAGGTGTACAGTCGACATTACACCTGCACGCTTAGCCAAGTTGTTATTCTGCAATCGTTAACGCTGTCGAAAAGTGATGAAACGTATGGGAATGACGTCATCTCAACGTAAAGTCACGTGGTCAGAACAAACGAATAGACAATTCGTAGCCAAGTTCACATCGTTCAAAATCGTTTCTACAATATTTAACGCTACATCTTTTGTTATACAAACGCTACATTGTAGAACGAGCGGCCGACTCAGGCGCGTCAACATGGCTACGAACTTATCGTTTTCTACAATTGCTGTCACTGAGGCGTTACCGATTAGAGAACGGAATTCGATTGTAACTTGGCTAGGGGGGCTGAGTCGACTGAATTGAATGTTCGGCACGCCTATTCTGGTGCGCAGTACGTATTATATCGATGGGTTATACACAAATCTTCTGCTAAACAGATTTCTTAACACAAATGCACAAAATCTGCATCCAAAATGCATTATTGCAGTTGCAAGATATGGCCAAGAATCGGGACATTAGAGGCTACATGTAATGTAGCGGACAAGAACGTTTATCTATTCCCTGCTACAAACTCTATTAAGTTCTTTACAGCGTCCCCCACAAAATTAAAAGTCTGGACTTAACTCACATACTAACCAAATATACCACATACAAATTATAGCCTGTACACACCACGTTTTTTAAATGCGCCGTTGTCGCGCGTTTTAGGAACGCGCGTCGATGGAGCGTTCAAATCAAATCATTTATTTATTTGCGTTTTTCGTCTACCTCACGTGCGTTAAGAAAAGACGGTTGCAAACTAACGTTCCAGCCAAGGTGATCTTGGTTTGTGTAGCGGCTACATGGATGTAAACCAAGCGCCAACATTTTCGATGGTTGGTTGTCTGCAGGAATTGAAACTAGCGAGGTCACCTTGGTTGGGACGTTGGTTTAAAACCATCAGGTCACCCCTTTACGCGTCTGTCTCGCTAAAAACGCGCGTCAACAGCGCGTTTAAAAAACGTGGTGTGCTCAGGCTCTTACACCATTCTCCTGCATACAAGCAATTCAAATACCTGGGGGTGTACATCGATGCAAATCTTTCGTGGCGTCCGCATATTGAGGCTTTATGCTCGAGGACAAGGAAGCTTATCTATCTGTTCAAAGAATTGAGACATGCTGCTGATCCTGCAACCTTGTCCTTAGTTTACCAAAGCTTATGTGCATCTATCTTCATGTACTGCATTCCTGTATGGGGAGGCACCCATAAAAGCCTTCTGCTTCAAGCAGAGCGTGCACAAAGGGCGATTCTTAAGGTTATGCATTTTAAGCGAAGAGATTACCCAACTACCCAGCTGTACTCGGAATCCCAAGTCCTCACCGTGCGGCAACTGTTTATCTTGCGTGTAGTCTTACGCCGCCATTCCATGCTGCCACTAGACACAAGCATCCTTCTCAGACGTCGAGGTTTTCCGGTCAGTGACTCCCTACATTGCAGGACCGCTTTCGCGGGTCGTCAATTCGTTATTCTAAGCGCTCGCATTTATAATAAGATTCACCATCTGATCAATATTTATACATTAAATAGATATACACTAAAGACTAAGTTATCTAAGTGGTTGCAAGAACTGTCTTATGATTATACCGAATCATTATTAACAATCATCGCATAACTATCACTTCATACTGTTACACGTCTATATAAAGGCTATAGTAATTGTACCAAACATCCTACTTTTGATCATCTCCAAGGAGGAACTGGCTCCTGAGATACAAGTATTTATTTTACTTAGTTTAGGAGTCAAATGTTCATTTTATTCCCAATGATCAGTGTTTGTACAACTATTGTATCTGTTCATGTTATTATATATTGTTACTGTGTGTGTTGAATGTACAAAATAAAGATTATTATTATTATTATTATTATTATTATAATTTAATATAAAAAAGTTAAACAGCTCACGTACAGTGAAAATAGAATAATTGATGAACAGTCTTCCTGAATACTCGGCGCTTCTGTTAGTTCTAAGTTTAAGCGCTAGGTGGCGCTGCAGTGTATGAATTTATTATCCACGCGTGGGGTAGCCATTTTCTTACGTGATATTCAAAAGTGATGTCCACATTTTAATGTCGATAAAAATATGTTCTTATTTTGAATTGCTTTTAAATATTTTTATTATATTGCATTTTTTTGTACTTTATTAGTATTATGCATAGACTCACGTTTACCACTCTCTCACCAGTAGGCCTAGCTAAGTTACGACCATTTAGTTTCGAATCTCTACAATCGGTAACGCCTCCTTTTCCTTTGTTCTGACCACGAGACTTAACGTTGAGATGACGTCATTGCCATACATTTGAAGTTTTCTGCTAGCGTTAATGATTGTAGATTATCAACTTAACTAAGCCTGCTGATGGTAAGCAACGATGTGGCCGATGATGGAGCACGCTCGCCTAGAAGTAACCTATTCACTCTTGACTTAAAGACCCCTAGGTTGTAGCTATCAGGAAACGCATACTCCGGCAGTGAATTCCACTTCTTAGCTGTACGCAAACTGAATGTGTTCCCAAAACGCTAACGTAACGCTAAAAGCACTTAAGCAGACAGATATTTTCGCATGTTTTCAGTAGTCTCGTAGCCTTTTTCTGTCAAAAATTCCTTTAAATTCCCTACGTTTTGAAAAGTTTTTAGATATCGATTCTTGCAAAGGTGAGATAAAGACTTGGATTTCAACGTTTCTTAATTAAGTACGAAACAGCCTTCAAAAACCATAATCTATAAGTTAATGAATGAATTTATCGGATTACGTTCTTAGAAAATAATCAAACCAAATATTGTAGCTTCCACACTTCAACAATTAGACAGATTAAAAATCATATCTGAAAAACAAACGTCGACTATCTTTATCTATTAGAGGATAGGGTTCCAGCTGGAATATTATTAGCTCTTCGCCGAATTCCCAATAATAACGCAGCTCACGCTTTCTGAGATTATGTACCCAAACGCATAATTTAGCATTTGGAAGCCATAACCTCGACAATATATTTACCTACCCACTAAGTACTTACCATCCCGACCGTTAAGCCAGTACTTTGTCTACCGTAACTTCAAACTACGATTCAATGCATCAGGAAAACTACTAATCTCTTTAAGAAACCAGTTCAAAAAGAATATTACTGATCATCCATTATGAAAATCCTTTTAAACATCACTATCTAGGTACTTTTAAAAACATAAAACTGTTTGCTGATTCCAAATTCGAAAAAGAATTTTAAAAACGCATTATTTTTTAAAATTCGAATTTGGAATACCTGCTAAACTAGTGAGTAGTTTTATACCGCTAGTGTGCATCGAACGTCATTAAGAATACATTTGGTGCACTCTTGGGGTACAACTCGGACGTGTAACGTTAGAAATATTACAACACTATGTGGACATAGAGTTGTGAAAGAAGCAAGTGCTCGATCCCGACGTTGTACCGTTTGTTGGGTAAGTGTATCGATATAATTCCAATGTCTCGATGTTCCAGTTTTGAGGTGCATTATGAAATGTGATAGTTTAACAGAATTTTCTAACGTGTTTTGTGGGAATGCTTATTGAAAACTTGGTACAGGTGAATATTAATACATATTGAATGTGATAAATTATGCAGCTACTATGTTTATTTCGTTTTTGTTTCTACTATTTGCTTTTCATTACGATTAAATTACCCTTAATTCATTTAACCCCAAGCAAACGCTGGCGTTCGCTCTCTTATTGTCTTTCAATTGTGGTTCTAATTACGGCATTCGAAAGGTCAAATGTCTAATCTCATAATATATACATTTACTTAAGCGTTGTCCAAGGCGTGGGCAATCGCAGGACGACTACTGGCCATGTAGGTGCGGGCTTGTGGACGACGAGTAAAGGGTAGCTCGCCGTCTGGTAAGGATTAGGCCTGAATAGTAGAGGTGGCGTAATGTTCCACGCGAGTTTGAAAGAGATGTCAGCAAAAACGTAAGGGCTTAGAAAGAAAGAGACCCGCTGGGGTGGGGTAATTTCTGATAAAGAAAATCGTGGTCATAGAATGCAAAGGGCAAGTAAAGGAACAGGGTAGGGTTTAATCAGTAAAAGTCTGACACGCCCTCACGCTCCACCCAGAGAGTTGGAGGTTAGAGAGTGGTAGTTAGAGAGTTGGGAGGTGGGGAGGATTCCTAGATCATATTCAACCTCAAAAATAATAAAATTATTACAAGTATGTATAAGTATGTGACATTTTGATTGTCATTCCCAAATATTGGGTGTGACAGAAAGAGTCTGGCTTCCTTCAGTTGTCCTTTGCGTTTCAGGGTCACGGTAACTCTGTAGCGACGTCTACGGCGTCACACAAGAACTAATCCTGCATCGCGCAATTAAAGTTCTCCGCGCGATTTGGACATTTAGAACAGCCCGAAATCACCTGCCGGGCAGTTGCCCGCCAGACATAACACCCGTCTGGTCGGAGGATCCGCATACCTCCAAAACTCTTTCGAATAACACCCCAGTATTACACTTTTCAACTTAAAACGACATCCATAACTTTCTTTTCAACTTAATCACTTAATAACTAAAGCTACCTTGTAACAGTATTCAGCACTACACTAATTTGCATGTTATCGATATAAAATGCATTATGAATATTAAAATATATTGTGTTGTACATGAGCATTACGTCGAAAAATGTGCCGCAGTAGTAATGGGACACTATGATGCAGGAAGTATCGATATTTCTCTTTTTTATATGATATGAGGCAAGGGTGATAATATATTGTGTTGTATTTACTCATATGAGGATAATGTCGAAAAATGTACCGTAGCAGTGATGGGACACTATAATGCAGGAAGTATCGATGTTTTTTTTTTAAGTGCTGGTTGAGAGTGAAAATAAATTGTCTTAGAGTATGTACTCATTTGAACATTACGTCGAAAAATATGCTGTAGTAGTGATAGGACTCTATCATGCAGAAAGTATCGATATATATTTTTTTAAAGAACGAGTATGAGTGTAACTATTGAGTGGGTTCAAATGAGGTGGGAGGAAAGTGTTTATCAGCGATGGTAATTCTCAATTACGTAAACTTTATTTCAGGAGTATTACATTACAGTATTGTATATACCAACCCGTTGTATTGAACGCAGATCTACGCGGGATACAATAGGTTTTTAATTATGTCTCTCATTACGGCATACTAAAGGTTAAAGAGCTTAGTATTTTAATGTAACGCAACGGCGTTATCGCCGCCGCCGTCGCCGGGATTCTGATCCCGATTTCCGACCAACGTAGACGCGGGCTTGCGGACAGTGAGCAATGGGTAGCTCACTGTCCGGCCGTCCGGTAACTGTCCGGACCAAGCCCAAGGCGTCGACGGCGCGCACTGTTCCCGCGCGCCTCAAGGAGTTGTCAGCAACAGCAGGGACCCAGCCGGGTCGAAGCCTACTGGGGCCAGGGTTATCCGAAAGGGCGCTCGAGCCCCGGTATGAAGGCTAGAAGGAACGGGGTGGGTCTTTTAGTCAGTAAGAGTCTGACACTATCTCCCGCTCCACCCAAGAGCGGGGGATGTCAATGCATGATTTTTTCCCACCATAAAAAAAAAAAAGCTAAACAAATTAAAAACTTGAAAATGGGGTATAATACATTAATAGACTTCTTCGTTTGAGATGACACGCATCTTTGGTAGCATTTACGAGCAGAAGTCTAGAATTTTAGAGTCCCAGTCAGTCCAAGTCTACCTGACTGGGACCGTAGAAGTAAGACTGGCAGGAAAATACCAAGATTCTGCTGCATCAAAGAAAGAAGAAACGGACCCCAACATAGTTTGAAAAAGCTAATCAGAAGAGAATAGATATATACCTAAGGTAAACGTTGCCTTTTTGGTGAATATCTCCTTTTCTCCATCAGTCTTTCATAAAGTATCAAGAACATGTCTCAACATTATCTGTCATTCACAAAATGGCGACTCCCTGATCTTTCTTATTGCAAATGATTAGAAGTCCGCCCTCTTTGACCTTACAACCAGATGTTCAAAGTTTATTATTCTGAACATTATCACTGAACCAAACATTGCTAACACCTTTATCTTTTATAAATATACCGCTAATTAGACTTACAAGATGATAAAAGAGCAGTTTTACTATCCAAACTATAAAGAAACATACCAATCCAAAAACCATACAATTCATTTCGTATTTTCTCGCAAAAAGTTTCGGTTAAATCAACTAATGTATCGCACATATGGGTCATCATAAACTGGTTCGGTTATGGGTCAATCACCCACTTAACTTGATGATTATTTATCGAAAGTAAACATGGCATTATTACTAAGATAAGATTGTCTATAAATTCAATAAAGTTGTTCGGGCGTTGACTTCACGATATGTGTGATATCGATTTCGCACGTGGTGAACGTAATCATAATTGAAAGATGTCTATTCTATTTTATCGGTGAGTAATACTCGATAAGTAGGCCATCCCTGCTCTGTCGTTGAGTGGCGTAACTACTAGCATTTTGTGTGTAGGCGATTGAGGTAATCTGAAAATTAAGCTTATCGTAATCCAGTTAGATATTAATTTTTATTTTCACACCAAATATACGTAGTCATTGGTCTTTGTCAAATTGGGATAGTAATATGTTAGTTTATTAATTCATTTTTTTTAACTAGCTGTCTTTGGTTACTAAAAGATTTTTTAATTCGAACCAGTACTTCCTGATATAAGCGCGTTTATAATATTGGTATAGATTGGGTTGGCATCTTATATTATGTTTGATTATCAAGTATTTTTAAATTTAAAATGCTATGTACATAGATAAAATAATGCACTAGCTTTTTTTTCAAACAGTTACAATTGCCATCACAGATCTTGAGCGGTTGTGCACAAGTCAAATATTCGGTCTCTTTAGTGGTGCGAAGTGAGACGCAGGGGCGGGGAGTGTCAGTGACTGACTCGCCGCGCCATCGCGTCATAGACGTCACTCCTGATTCGTTCCCTGCGTCGCTGCATGTATCTAACAACGAAGACGATTGGCTCGCCAATGTATGGAATGCGCAAAGCGATCCCCACTCTGACGCCGAGCGCTCAAGATCCGTTTTGGCAATTGTAAATAATAAACCAATGTTTTGAAAACAGACAGTCAAAGACCTCTACGAATCTTTACTTACTTGTTTATTAATAGACGTGTTATCACTAATGGTTTTATCTCCATGCGAGTTGACTTTTGATTTATGAGTGAGATATGTTAGTACCTAATTAATCTTGAACTTGAGCAATAACTCACTGCTAATGTAGTCGAGTATAAATTAATCTAATTATTATGTACATATTATTTTACGGTTTATTGATTTTAATGTAAACTTTAATAGCAGTAAATCAGAAATAAGTGTGCCATGTATTAAATAAAAAAAGCTCGGATTATTTATTTATTTATAATTGATTATATTCTTTATTGTAGATCACATAACCAAAACTACAGGACAAACATTATTGAAAATAAGATTTTTTTATTATTATTTATTTAATAAATACTTTATGCATACAAAAGTACAGAGGCGGACTTAATGTCAGGCATTTTCTACCAGTCACTCTTTTGGTTGGTTGGTTTGGGTGCATTATATTTAATGCATATTTTAAGTCTTTTTTAATAAATTGAATATTCATGCCAGATTTATATATTTATATATATCACTAATTTATAATCTCGTCTCTCAAAATGACTTTCTTTTTAGGGTTCCGTAGTCAACTAGGAACCCTTATAGTTTCGCCATGTCTGTCTGTCCGTCTGTCCGGCCTCGCTTAATCTCTGTGACCGTTAGCACTAGAAAGATGAAATTTGGTACCAATATCTAATATATCAATCACGCCGATAAAATGGTAAAATAAAAATTGGAAAAAAATGTTTTATTAGGGTAGCCCCCCTATATGTAAAGTGGGAAGTGATTTTTTTTTAATTTCAACCCTAACGTGTGGTATATTGTTGGATAGGTATTTAAAAATGAATAGGGGTTTACTAAAATCATTTTTTGATAATGTCAAAAATTTCGGAAATAATCGCTCCAAAAGTAAAAAACAATGTGTGTGTCCCTCTAACTTTTGAACCATAAGTTTAGAAAATATGAAAAAAATCTGAAAAGTAGAACTTTATAAGGACTTTCTAGGAAAATTATTTTGAACTTGATGGAAAGAACAGTTTTTGTACAAAAAAGACAAAAGGGTTCTACAAAATAATTTCTGGACTAAGGTTTTTACTATAATCGTATATGCAAGCATTTTCTTAAACTCATAAGTAGGTACACCTATTGTGACGGACGGGAAACTACGGAACCCTACACTGAGCGTGGCCCGACACGCTCTTGGCCGGTTTTTAAAAGATGCAATCATGATGTGGAGATTAAGAAAAATGGCTAACCGCAGAAGTAATAATGTCCAACTTATGCTGTACATAAATTTAAATAACATTATAATATTCACTCAATGCCTATTTAAAAAGACTAAAATTTACTTATGTAACATCACACTCATATTAGAAAGGCAAATGTTTGTACGAGCGAGTGCCTGTATGTTTGTTACTCCTTCATGCTCAAACGGCTGAACGAATGTGGGTGGAAACTTGGCACATGAGTAGACCATGTCCTGAAATACAATACTAATAATTCTTATTGATATTTTTTTACTTGCAAATAAGTGTACTCTGACTCCTGAACTAGGCTAGGTGCCCTTATTTCAGAAGCCAGTGACTTCCTCCAATTTTTTTTTTTTTAACATTTTGAAACAATAGAAAAATTACGTTATACAAAATTAATACTAAAAATTAAAATGAATAAAAAAATAAATTTTTAATTACACGTAATTGAAAAGAAACGAAAATTGTTTAACAAATCAATACAATTAATAGGGATAGACCGTTACATGACTAACTCGCAAATAAAAAGTATTCGCTGTTTTATTTATTTTTTGAATTTGGTCTGTGATGCTTATAAAAAGTCCTGTTATTGTGTTCGCATTCTCTATTTTTATTCTATAGCCTAAATTCTAGTTTATTCTCTTGAGATATTTTTTTTACTTTCACACGGGCGATGACGCGACAGAAGCTAGTAATTAATATAAGCATGCATATTAATCTGCAATATTATGTAAAGCGAAATGCATGTATAAATAAATACTAATTTAAAATATTTTGTAACGTTTTGATATAATTAATTATATCATCAAAATTCTTGCACGAACTAGATGCGGTAGTTTTTGATGTTTACTGAATAAGACCAGTTTATTTCTAGGAAGCTAGGTTAATTCTATATTAAAATATCAAACATATAAGGTTTACGAGGCTTAAATTTAATTAAAAAAATCAGTATCTTACTCAAATAATTATCGCAATCTGATGTGATATTTTTTATTTTCTCGAAAACTTGTTGATATAATTACTTTTAAAAATTACGTTAAAGCTATGAGACATTACCGTATTACCGTACGTACCGTGTACTTTACATATTATAATAAATAACGGTAATATTAAATAAATTGAACCTCATAATGTGGACAGGATAAACATTTACAAAACCTAAGTGTCCAATGGGCGGTCTTATCGCATAGCACAGGCTAACCTCTTACAGACGACCTTACGAACTAAGTAACGGCTTAGTTCTTAAATAAAATAAAAAAACCAGTAACAGAAATATAGTTAAAGTTGCGTAGGTTCATTTACATATTATCATTCACATCGATAAGCTGGAATGCACGTCACTAATATGCAATCTCTTATCGAAAATTAAACATGCGTATGACTCGTGATTTCACACTTAGGTACTGCCCTTTTACCTACAACACTTTGTTGTTACTTGTGTAACATTTTAAAGACGTGTGAAAACATTTATTTATTTATTTAAGAAGCACCAACGAGTGTTACAAAATAAAAATTTATAAATATTTGTTAACATAATTATTTGCTTTGTACTTTATTTGCAAAAAAAAAAATATTGTAAAGTACGTTTATTATTCTATGAGCGCAGTGTAAGAACACAATACAAAAAATACAGTGGTTTCAAAATTTGATATTTATATTAAATGTTATATAAATAAGTCACTATTTAATATAAATATAGAATATATAATATTTAAAAAAAATGTATCAACGCCGGTTTCCGAAACAATTTGCTAAACTCCCTGGCACCAAGCAGCCATTTCAATGACGCAGCTCCTCAAACAATGACGTTACTCAAAAGCGTACATCTTATATAATTATCGGCCTGAAATTCCATATAATCGAAAACGAGCATACAGCAAAATATTTAAAATTATTCTGCATGCAATTTTAACTACATCATAAATTGCATCATCGATAAGCGAGCGTTCGCGTCACTGGCTCTGCAATCGGTTATCGCAGCTCAGTGTACGTACGACCCGAGCGCGACTTAGCACGAACTGTTTCGCGTGATACGTTTGAATTTCGTTTTCGATTAATCGAACTCTGTTCGTCAGTTGTTTTTAAGTGTGTTCCTATTTTAAATTTAATATAATCGAACTCCGTATTGTCAATTGTTTTAAAGTGCCATAGCTATTGTTGTTTTTTTCTGTGTTTGAAGTTATTACACTGTTTTTGTTTGTGTTTGATCTGTGATGTTAAAAATTTTCAATGCAAGTTTGATTTCTTGGAGCTGGTAATTTATTTACAACAAAATTAAGGTAACTTTTTTAACTTAACTACTGCTTAATCACACGTTAATTGTCAACAACATTTCAGGTCGTGAGTTTCATAAAATAATAATCTACCTAAATTCTTAATTCAGAAATTGAAATCGAAGGATAAAAAATGTTATTTATAATAATTTATCCAACCAAAACAACTTTAGTTGGTGTCAACCAACTTAAGTTGTCTCAGACGCCCTTTCAAAAATATGCGAACTATCATAAATAATACCTACTTAAAATCTTGCAATTTTCTCAAAATTACACTAGGTATATTTTGTACTGATGCATATGAATTTCGCTGGTCTTTGAAATGGATGGCCACCCATCCGCGGACCAACCGCAGCAAGCGTTGCTTAACTCCGAAGATGTTTTCGTGCATCTGTTATCAATTAGTCAAAAACAAGCACATAGAGCAGTGGTTGCCCAGTGGGTCGCAGGTTCAAGGTCGAGTTAATTATAGATATAACCGATATCAAATCAAATCAAATCAAAAACGTTTATTTCAAATAGACCAATTACAGGCAGTTTTGAATTGTCGAAAACAAAAAAAAAGTGAAGCTAAATTGCACGTTCCAAAGCGTAGATCTCAATGGAGAAGAACGTGCAAGAAACTCCATGGACACTCTTTTTAAATCATATCATGAGTTGCATAAACCTTGGTTACATATTTCTTGTTGCTTCTAATATATGAGCACAATGTATATAATTAGTAATAATGTATAATTAAAAAAAAACGAATTAAAAAAATAGAAACTGAATTAAGCCACTGGCAGCTAAGAGATGACCAGTCTCAACTCAACTGATGGCACCTGATGACATCGACGGATCGGATCAAAGATCGTGAGCGGATGTCACAGTATTCTTGTGCGTTTTATGGTGTGATCCCATCCTTGTTTGTCGCAGTTATAAACAGGAAACAGGCTTCAGATGCATATAGCGACAATCATAATTGTGCTGTGTGGTAGGCAAATGTCAATGATCTTGTGTCTAGATAATAGTGTGGACTATGGAGGCCATATTAATGCTACTAACTTGCCAACTGGCAAGATATATTTTTAAGGTTTATTTTAAAAGAAAGTTTAGGATTAATATTCATAAACATCGTTGATTACACAATGCCCACTATGCAGAAAGACTAGGCAAGTGAAATATTTTTTATAAATAATACTACTAAAAGTGCTTCTAAATCCATATATTTTAATAAAATTGGAGTGTCTGTTTGTAATATTGAAATAACTGCTTTTTACTACATGCATATGAATATATGTATATACGGTACATACACCAAAATAACATTTTTTACAATTTTTGTCCGTCTGTCTGTCTGTCTGTTTGCCCGGACTAATCTCTGAAATGGCTGGACTGATTTTGACGGGACTTTTTTGGCAGGTAGCTAACATAGGCTACTTTTATTTTAGAAAATATAAATTCAAAATCCTGTAGTCGACGCGAACGAAGTCGCGGGCACAGCTAGTATATTACATATATGTATGTATTTTACTCGCCATTACTGTCCCACTGCTGGACAAAGGCCTCCCCCAAGTCCCTCCAAACTTTCTTCTCTTGCGCCGTTTTTAACCAGACCTCGCGGTACGCGTCCAAGTCATCCCGCCACCTTTTACCGCCTAGAGGCCGGCCTCGACGGCGCTTTCCTTCAGTAGGAACCCTCTGTGTGGCGACGCTCGCCCTAATAATATAATAAGTATTAACGACGGCGCGCACTGTTCACGCGCGCCTCAAGGAGTTGTCAGCAACCGCAGGGACCCAACTGGGTCGAAGCCTACTAGGGCCAGGGTTAGTTTCGAAAGATAGCTCTGCCCCGGTACGAAAGGCAACGAAGGAACAGGAGTGGGTTTTTAGTCAGTAAAAATTTGACAGTCTCCCGCTCCGCCTAAGAGCGGGCGATGTCATTAGATGATTTTCCCACCGGAAAAAAACAGCAGTCGGGTTCAACAATTCAGCAACTAGTGTGCTCGCATGCAATGTCAGGCGTTCCTTATGTTGCATTTTGTATCGCTCAATTTCAGAGGTCACTTTGCATGTTACTATAATTCTCCAATCCTATGCCTTTAGTTCTCGCCAGAACGCCCATACTGATTTGTTCCGACTTTCGGTACCGCGGGTCGCTCGTCCAAGACGATGGTTAGGTAGACCGAGATGTAACACGTCGGATTCAACGCATGATGGATGAAATGGCGACAGGTCACGGAAACAGCTTGCGATCCACGGATGCCCCTCAAGTTGAAGGGTAAAATTTACAAGTCGGTGATAAGGCCTGTCCTACTGTTTGTGAAACAGATGGATGAATGCATGTAGCGAAGATGAGAATGTTGAGATGGATGTGTGGTGTGATGAGAATGGATAAAGTGAGAAATTAGTTTAATAGAAGAAGTTTGGAAGTGGCGCCAGTGAATCGTGTGTGTAATTTTTTATATTAGACACACATTATTCTTTCTTTTTAAAATTCTTTCTACCGAGACTTTTTGAGTGTAATAACATCGCGAAAGTTCTATTATGCAAGTGAAACCACCTCTCGCAATGTGTTCTAAGAATAGTGCAGTTGTGAAGATGAAAAATGCATGTATCTTGAATATTTTTCTTGGAGTTTTCTACCACGAGGTTTTATGTTGATAAGCTAGTATAGTTTCTTTATTTTTCTTTCTGTTCTTGTAACAGAAAAATGGCAACACGTAAAATAAAACACTTGCAGCTGAATAAAGAGATAAAAACTAGGCAAGTGTGAGTCGGACTTTTAGTGACCAAAACCCACTCCTGTTCCATCTTTGCCTTCTTTCCAGGGCCCCGGGGTACATTTTCGCACAACACATAGCCCCAATAGGCTTCGACTCTGCTGGGCCCCTACGATTTGCTGACGTCTCTTTGCGGTGCGCGTGAAAGACTACACGTTGTAGACGACTCTAGCTCGGTGCGAACGATTACCAGTAGCCTGATTCACGTAAAATCAAACAAGCCAAATGTCGTTGAAGTTTTATAGTCGTTTGATCGAAGTCCTATCCAAAAGCGGTATTCACGATCTATCGACTTATTTCCAGTTACATTACTATGTATTCTAACAGGATAATGTAATACTGTTTATTTTTTTTCGACGAATTTCAAACGACTTTAAAATCGGTGTCGTTCAAACTCGATTGATGGATGTAAAATCGGAAATGGTCTAAACGACTAAATCGCTATGATATCGTTACGGTTTTCATTACGTGAATCGGGCCACAGACGGCCGGACGGCGTGCTAACTATTGCTCCTCGTACGGTGGCTGGGAATTAGAATCGGAATCCTGGCGGGACTAGCTTCTAACTGCATTCATTTCACGTCATCCACCTCTATGTTTATCGTATTTTGTATGTGCCAACGTAAAATATGCCCGAAATAAATTGAGACATTCATGCATGAAACGATGCAGTCAAGCGCAATACACTTGGTGTTAAATTAACAGACCGTGCTAGACTATTTGATACACTGCGCTGCACTTTACAAATGAATGGCTGGATTTCATTTACACTCGAAAAGCTGTCCAAATTTGCGAGGATTTGAAACGATTGTAGTTGAGCTATGAACCACACTATTAAGACAAAATTGGTTACTTAACTATTTGATTGAATTGATCAGCAATAGTGGAGATGGGCAAAGCCATATGATGAGAGACAACCAGAAAAAGTGGAGCCAAATATTGACAGAGTAGTACCCAAGGGATGGAAAACGGAGTAGGGGAAAAGAACTGTTGAGATGGGAGGGTGAGTTCAAACTGACAGCGGGTCCCAATAGGAGGAGAGTGGCTCGTGATAGAGTACAGTGGAAGCAGCTGGAGGAGGCCTTTGCCAGGAGGCACACTGAATTAACTCTTCGAATGCCGTAATTAGAGACACAATAGAAAAACAATTGCTTATGTCGAACTGTGTAACTTAAGACATTCAAAAGGTTAAGAGACAAAATTTAAAGGAAGAAAAGGATTAAATAGTGAATAATTCAGAATAATAAGGCTATTATTACAATCACAAAGTAATTTTATCTAAAACTCATAAATAGAAAAAAAAAATACAAATGTAACGGACTAAGAAAACTTTGCTTGTTTATTTTCTTTTCTGCTTTACTCTTAATCATTTATTTATTTAATACTAGCTTTTGCTCGCAGTTTCACCTACGAGTATATAACCTATGTCACTATAGCGTGTGTCGAGATGCATCCGCCATTAAGGCGACTTGTGCTTGTCACCTATTGACCTTTCCTAACCTAAAACTGAGATCGATTCTTGGTAACTGTGACTGTAAATTTAAATTTCCCCGAATAAGTATTTATTGATAAAACGTAATCTTAAGTTAAAACCGTTATCAGACAGCCAGCACTTGACATTTTTCCAGCATCATTAGAATTCAAGATTCTTCGAAATCGAAAATAAATACTCTTTCGTAATCGTCACGCGCCCCACTCTCCCCATCTCCCGATAATCTGATGCTATTTATTTTTGAGTACCACAACTATATTAAGGCGAAACCAACCATTTTTTTTTCTAGGTTAGTGGCAGCTTGTTTGGCAACCTATTTAAAAAGTTATTAATTTTAGTGGCGCAACACAAATTAAAGTATAGTTACAATTTTAAGGCATTAAGTCCGCCTCTGTACTCTTGTGTGCATAAAGTATAAATAAATAAATAAATTTTTAATAATGTAAGCTGTCCTCCCCGGTTTCATCCTCGTCTTTGACTACTGCTAACCTCCCGTGGGTCGTAGAGTGATGGTTGTATTTGCATGCCTTAAGATGTAATATGGATGGACTGTGCTATATTTTTTACCAACTCATGTAATTTACCTATATTGGTAAATAAATTATTATGAATATGAAAATGTAGCCTTCCTCGATTAATTGGTTATCCAACACTATGTTTAAGAATTTTTCTCTCATCTTCTCTTCTGTATCTTCAGCTTTATATTATAAATAATATACCTACAAGTATAAATGCACTTGATACCGTTACAAAATGTATTTCCGTAGATAAAATTTGAATACAGGTTCAATTAAAATCATCAATACATTTCTCTAAGTTGACAGTATTCTCAAATGTCATGCATAATTTTATGAAATTATGCGATAGTAAAATTTCATGAAAACCTTATTGATAATTCGATCAAGTTATTGCAGTAACATTTCTACTTATTATACCACAGTCATTACATGTCGTAAGGGCGTCAAAAACTTACATCAAAAATCAACGTACGTGAAACAAAAAAGTTTATTCAAAATTCAAACTGGCCACTAACAAAAAAAAAACAGAGTAAAACGTGCTTACCTACTGATGGAACGGACGCGTTATAGAAAACTGAAACTATAGAATCTTGGGGTAGTAAATTTTGTTTGATTGATTAACTTGTAAATAATACTTATATTTCTATAATATATGACTTAGTTGACTAAATAGTCTTTTAATTATTATCTCACAGATGGTGTAAAAAGTAGAGTATCCAACACGGGGATAAAGCTGTCTTTGTCTTGGGCGGCTTGAATTCCTCACTTCACTCAGGTTTCTTTATTAACTCCCTCGCAATGCTAGGGAGTTAATTTTATAAATCCCTCACTAACGTTCGGGATTAAAATTATCAACCTTCGTTTCGTTCGGAATTTAACAAGCCGTTCGTGACTTAAAGACACTGCTTTATCCCCTAGTCACATAATCCACTATTCCGCATTTCGGCTAACACAGGCACATACCCCTTAATAGAAATCTCCCAGAAACAAGCAAATAGGTTGAAAATAACGTAATGAAAACACATTTTGGTGGTATTCAGAGGGTCACTTAGTATAAATTAAAAGCTAACAGGCATTCCTAGGGGGGTACCATAACGACGTGTAGCCCGGAGGTCGTCGGTAGCCATGAATTAATTATAAATTGCGATTTAGAGCAGTGTACCCGACCTAAATCTCCTGTAGTTTGCAAATACAAGGTGTCGTTTTGAAGCTGCAAAATATTTCAGGAGGTAATTATGTTAGTGATTCTCGACCCGAATCAATAATAAAATAAGTAGGTAATTTTTTTTTTTTATAACCGCGCTTTTTTTCACACACACAAACACGGAACAATAAAGGGCGTTTTCACACACACTAACTCGCAACGATAGTTTCATAAATAATGTATCATCCAATCATCATTCCGCACGCCACACCCTAGCCACGCCCCCGCGGCCATCGATCAATCGATTTAGTTTAGTGTAATTAAAAAATTAAATAACAAGTATTACTGATTATTGACCAGGTATCGTTTTTTTACATGATTATTTATGAGTTTTATTACAACCTCCTGAAATATTGTGCAGTTTTAAAACTGCACCTTGTATAGGGGGTTCTGTTTGGGACGGGAGCGAGAGTCAAAATCTTGACGCGTTTTGGCTATTACTTTACTTTTAAAGGGATGCAATTCGACTTACATTTTCACTGGTTTTCATACAACCGCTCTTACGCAATTATGACGTTATTATACATTTTTCATATGATATTTTGAAAACACAGTATCTTGTGGATATTATCTAGGCTTCTATTGAATTCAATTTGTAAATTTGTGTAAAACTAATCCAGTGGAGACCTCTGAAAATCTGCTATTTTGCGTGAACTTTGAAACTTCATAATATAGAAAAAAAAAAGTTTAAATAATATAACAATAGTCGACTTGCTTAGTTGACTTGCTTGATATCCACAGGAGAACTGAGGTTACCGACATGAGGAATTGCGAAACTAAGTAGCAAGGCAGGGCATATTGCTCGCAGAACAGATGGCCATTGGGGCCGAAAGGTTCTGGTCTTCCGGTATGCGATCGCGAAGACTTCGTACCGGAAGACGTAGCGTTGAAAGGCCTCCTACAGGTGGACCGATGACCTGGTGAAGGTTGCGGGAAACCGATGGATGCGAGACGCACAGGAACGTTCGATGTGGCGACGCTTGGGGGAGGCCTATGTTCAACAGTGGACGTATATCGGCTGAAATGATGATACGTATTTTCTGGAACAAGTTTTGTAAAATATTTGAGTACTTAAAGCACAGAATTACCGAATACTAACAGAGTTCTCAGGCCTTTTCTCTTCAACGACTATCGCAACCCAGTGCTGGGCACGCCATAATCATGGCGGTAAGTCCCCTCTTTGAGGCGTGGCTGGAAAGACCTCACGGCGTCCTTACCTTCCGCATGACGCAGGTCCTCACCGGACATGGTTCGTTCGGGAGGTTCCTGGTCCAAATTAAAGCGGAAGTGACGCCCGGGTGTCGCCATTGTGCGGAATGCCCGGAGGACACGGTGGAGCACACAGTCGAGGTGTGCCCCGCTTGGGCGGAGCATCGCGGTGCCCTCGTGGGGGCGATCGGCGGCGGAGACCTCTCGCGCCGGGCCTTGGTCGAGGCCATGGTCCGGAGCGAGTAGGAGTGGCAGGCGGTCGCCGACTTCTGCGAAGCAGTAATGCTCGCAAAGGAGGAGGCCGAACGCATCAGGCAACGGCGTTATCGCCGCCGCCGCCGGCGCCGGGATACTGATCCCGATTTCCGGCCACCGTAGGCGCGGGCTTGCGGACAGTAAGCAATGGGTAGCTCACTGTCCGGCCGTCCGGTAACTGTCCGGACCAAGCCCAAGTCGTCGACGGCGCGCGCTGTTCCCGCGCGCCTCAAGGAGTTGTCAGCAACAGCAGGGACCCAGCCGGGTCGAAGCCTACTGGGGCCAGGGTTATCCGAAAGGGCGCTCGAGCCCCGGTATGAAGGCTTGAAGGAACGGGATGGGTTTTTAGTCAGTAAGAGTCTGACACTATCTCCCGCTTCGCCCAAGAGCGGGGGTTGTCATAGGATGATTTTTCCCATCGGAAAAAAAAAAAGGCCTTTTCTCTCTTTTTTCGCCTGGCGTCTTCGTCAAACATCGAGATGGATTGCGTTAGAAGTAACAAGCTTTGATACCATGCTCGATGTTGACAATAGGTGAATAGAAAAAGAGCCACTAAAGGTAAAACATATAACAAAGATTTTTGTAATTCATAGTTAACATGATTTAAAAGAGTGTCCATGAAGTTTCTTGCACAATCTTCGCCACAGAGATCTATGCTCTGGAATGTGCAATTTTGCTTCACTTTTTTGACTGATTGACATTTTGACAATTCAAAAGCGCCTGTTAATGGTTTCTTTGAAATAAACGATTCAGATTGATTGATTTGATTGAAAGGGAAAGCATCAGGGTTAACCGCGAAATTAAAATTTACTTACATTTTTTGCATTTTATAGATCATTATCCGTTCCTCTAACCATATTGTAGGTATAGCTATTTCATGAGGTTTTTTACGGTGGGAAAACCTCTTTCGCTCTAAAGTGGACCGTAAGGGCGTGTCTCTAAAACCACTTCTATGTTCTATCCACCCTTTGCATTCGAGGACCACGAGTTTGTTTTTCAGAATTTCTGATGATAATATATATTATATCAACTAGCTTTTGCCTACGGCTTCGCCTGCTTACATAAAATATAGCCAATGTCACTCAGGAAAAAGGCAGCTTTCTATCGGTGAAAAAAAAATCCCAATCGGACCAGTACTTTCAGAGATTACCTTCTACAAACAAAAAAACAAACTTTACCATATTAGTGTAGATAAGACTTTCTAATCACATAAAATTAAAATCTAACATACAAGGACCGGAATATGATATGAATTTTGTCGGGGAATCCCATTATCAGTAGTGGGCATGATAAAAGCTGATAAAACTTTTTTTCATGGATACATCGATGCCCGCTAGAGCTGTGAGATTGTTTGAAAAAGTTACCGTGGCCTTGAAACACAAAAATCAACTGAAACAAGCTTTTCATGAAAATCATTTTTTCATAGCAAGCAAATATAGCTCGGTATACCTATGTAATTAATGCTCGTCAAGACGAATCATACGAGCCCAATCTTGATGGGATTGTGTCGTTTAACTACCAAGTTCCTATAGCTCAGCAACAACTACGGGTCCAAATAGTTGAAACTTTGGTGAGTAACAGTCAAAAGATGCACAACAACATTCACTAGCTTTTATTGACGAGTACTGCTATCTTCACATTGAGGTCGAAAACTTTTCAGACCACCCACGTATTGAACTAGCCGTTACCGAAGAGTAAGCTTCAGAAAGTCACTGTTTTATGGCACTGCTCGGGAGCTAGGGCACAAAATATATAAGTACAGAAGTCAATCTACATACAAAGCGCGCTCGAGCAACGCACACATAGACACCGCTCACGGACACGATATCTCGTAGCGCCTCGGCCCGCTCGTCGAACAGTTCCGGCTCAAACGCTCATTATTGTGCGTCCACCGAGCTTAGTTATAAAAAGTGAAGTACATACATGAGAATGTCTTCTGTACCTTTCTATTTTGTGGCTAGGACCTCAATGCCTAACTCTACGCGTTTGTACTAGATCGCGAACACATCAACCGTTCTAATTCGTGTGTTCCCAACTTTAGTTCAACATCAATCTTAACTATTTAGTTAAATACATAGGTAGGTACACAGGAATTTATGTACACAACATATCTAGTAACTACTTGAGTCTAAATATATTTCTAATAGAGGTAAAGGTTTATAATTTACAACTTAAGGCGTATAGTCCCTTGAACCATCTGACCGAAATTATGTGGACGCAACTCTCGCACTCGCCTAGGCGGCAGTACGCAAATCTGTGCATTTATTTGCGGCCAGCAGCGCCCGGAAAGCGCTTTAAACCCAGTTTCTTTGCGAAATATTGATTGATTTACATATGCAATGTTCACTTTGAAGAATATTGAACCACCAATTTTTATGTGTAAAAATGTTTGTAAAGGTCCAAGCCGTTTCGAAGGAGTAGGGAAAAGTTGCGAAATTGCTAAATAATTTTTTTTTGACAAAAGTATTAATAGCACGAAAAAATCAAATGTTGATAATGTTGTTCATGAATCTTTAATAAACATATATTTTTTTCAAACCTATTAACCTGGCCGTTACCGAGGAGTAGGCTTCAGAAAGTCACTGTTTTATGGCACTTTTCGGGCACTTGGGCCTTAAGCGGATCAGCTTGAATCAGAAGGTATATACTCGTACTTACTCGTACTTAATAAATGTAGTCTATAAGGAGAAACTGATTGACTGACTGACATACAACGCACAGTCGAAACTGCTGGGACTAGGATTGATAAATTACGTCCAGACACAGAACAAATGATTGTGCTCATCACACAAACATTGTCCTTAGTGGGAATGAAACCCGTGACCTCCGGCACAGCAGTGAAGGCCACTAACCGCTAGACCAACAGGCCAGTGAAAGTCTGTATGGAGAAGCTGATTCTTTTTTCGTGTCCATAAAAAAAATCTTGTGGAAGGTTGTTCAGTTTCATCTACTGAGCCAAGGCCTTTTTTGCGGAGACCTATCCCTTACCAACACCTTGTATACTTATCTGTTTTAACACGTTAAGTGCGATACCAGGTTTAAACATTTTGTATACGTCTTGCTTACAGTGCGGCTAAGGGTCTAAACAGACGGACCGCATTTCAACTGCAATCCAACTGCAAATTGCAGTTTAAGTGCAGTTTGAATGCAGTTGACACGACTGCAATAGAACTGCAAACCAAACGTGCGGTCCGATTGCAGTCGTGTGAACTGTACACCGACTGCATCCGAACTGCACCCACCATGCGCGGGAGGGCGGACCGCGGGCGGGTGGGTATGATGCAGTTCGGATTTGCAGTTCTATTGCAGTCGTGTCAACTGCATTCAAACTGCACTTAAACTGCAATTTGCAGTTGGATTGCAGTTGAAATACAGTCCGTCTGTTTAAACCCTAAGAAAAGTATAGACTTCCTTGTCGAGCGGAAGGCATAACTTCAATTTGGTTCGGTGTAGGAAAGAAATATATTTGTACATGAAGCCAAAAATAGATTAAGGTTTCTTAAAAGTTACAGGGTCTAAACGCCTTGTGCCGCCACAATGGAAGTTTTATTACTAGGTGTATAGATCTTGTACCGCAGGAACGGAAAGTATAGAAAAATCACTGCCGCAGCAAACGTGCTAATCTATTTGAGATTTTCTATAAGATTCTAAATTCGTATCTAAATTAGTAAAATAAATGCTAATTTCTTCCCTCTACCAGTAAATTGAAATTTATTCTCAGAATTCATGGAATTACTTCATATTCTAGTTACCGGGTTATTATTGGATCAGGGGGATTGTAAGTTATTTTAAATCTCTTGCAAACGGTTCGTTAGTTTCCAAGTGTTAGCTTACAGAGGTAGTCTCTTGGGTTCGTTTAGCGTTTGTATGGTTTTCGATTCATTTTTAATGGGTTTGGAGTTGGTTTATTTTGAAATCTGTTGGACTCTGACCGAAACAGAGTAAGCATGGCCCTAAGCATCGATTTACGTTACCAATACCATTTGAAAGAAGGCCATAAGTCTATACACCGTTAAATTTTAATCGTTTTAATCCCGTGGAGGGTCGATCCGGTACATGAAACACTATCGATTTGTAAAGATAAAATTAAAAAATAAAGTACCTCTTTTTCAAAACTCGTATTAATTCACTCATGAAAGAAAATAGTATCTTTAAGAAAACGTCAGCTGAGCGAGTTCAATGACCTGTAGTTAATAGTCCGCGTTGCGTACAAAGTACCTACAGATCATTGAACTCGCTCAGCTGACTTTTTCTTAAAGAAATTAATTTCGTACATGCGTAAATTAATACGAGTTTTGAAAAAGAGGTACTTTATTTTTTAATTTTATCTTTACAAATCGATAGTGTTTCATGTACCGGATCGACCCTCCACGGGATTAAAACGATTAAAATTTAACGGTGTAAATAGTAACCAAAGTGGAGGGTGGCGGTTTTACTGCCAAACAAATAAAATATATGATATAATATTCCACAACTATCACACAACGCAATCTAGTTCCAAACCAAGCAGAGATTGTGCTATGAGTACTAGACAACTGATTAACATACTTATATATTTCTAAATATATACATATTATAGATAAATTACACCCAGAAACAGAACAAATGATCATGGTCATCGCACAAACGTTTGTCCTGGGTGGGAATCGTGCTTACGAACTCTGGCATAGCAGTCAGGGCCACTTACCACTAGACCAACAGGCCAATGACTAACTTATGCCCCTGGTCTCGTACAGAAAATGTAGCCCATGTCACTCAGGATTAAAATAGTTTTCTAACGGTGAAATATTTTAGCAATCGGACCAGTATACCTACTGGTCCGATTGCTAAAATATTTCACCGTTCACCTTAGAGTGACTACCTCATCATCATCATCATCATCATTTCAGCCGATACACGTCCACTGTTGGACATAGGCCTCCCCCAAGCGTCGCCACATCGAACGTTCCTGTGCGTCCTGCATCCATCGGTTTCCTGCTACCTTCACCAGGTCATCGGTCCACCTTGTAGGAGCCCTTCCAACACTGCGTCTACCTCGAGTACCTCGAGTGACTACCTCGTACAAACAAAAAAGCAAAATAAAAACTTTTTAATATATTAGTGTTAGATTAGTGCAGATTTAGATTTATTTAAACTTCATGTACAGTAGTGGTACATAGGCAGACCTAATGCAACAAAACATTCATTACCAGTCAACCTTTGTTTGTTGGAGGTAATCTCTGAAAGTAATGGTCCGATTGCGAAAATTTTCATGAATCTGCTCTATCCCTGAGTGACATAGGCTATATTTTATGTATGCAGGCGAAGCCGCGAGCAAAGGCTAGTGCTAAAAATTTCAAATAGAATGAAGTATCATTAAAATTAAGTGCAGTTTAAATTGACCATATCACTTGAAGTTTATCTATTAGATCTCAAACAAAATAATGTAAAAAGTCATGGTCACTTTTTGCTTTTGGATTTTGAATTTCAAATTACAATTTGTATAACTCTCTCAAATGTTAAACGTTTCGCTCGTAACAACGCTTCCAACGCGTTCAAAGCTTCCATTTAAATTTCTCAAACTAACAGAGATACCCACTGTAATGCGACTGAATAATTTCAATTCTGCGATAAAGTGTACATAGACACACAAAACAGTTGAATACAGAAGTTCCATTCTGTACGACTGGCGAAAATAGCCGATTATAATAATTAAGGTTGTAATCAAAGTTCGAGTGAATAATAAACTAGTGTTATTCAGCATGTTCGATTTCATCACTGCTTACCATCAGGTGGGATCGCAGTCAAACACTGGTTTATATCCTTAAGAGGCTGCTTTTCCACTCGCCTATCGTCAACAACGAGCATGGTTTAAAAGCTTGTTACTTCATCTAACGCAATCCAACGCGATTTTTGACGAAAAGGTAATGCGAAAAAGAGAGATAACGCCTGAAAACTCAGCATTCGGTAATTCCGTGATTTACTCGAATATTTTATAAAACTTGTTCTAGGAAATACGTATTTTTTAAAACCCTTAAAAGTTTTTGAAAAACATTGTCATTATTTAGGATCTTGATAAAATTTACTAGGCTTGCATAGTTGTACTTTTTGACTTTTTTCATTTTTGAGTAAATTATGAAGAGAGACCTTAACTGGATTAGTTTTACACAAATTTATAAATTGATTTCTATAGAAGCCTAGATAATATCGACAAGATACTGTGTTCTCAAAATATCTAATGAAAAATGTGTAATAACGTCATAATCGCGTAAGAGCGGTTGTATGAAAAACAGTGAAAATGTATGTCGAGAAGCATCCCCTCAAGAAAATGCACAGAAATACGCGTACGTACGACAGTTTTTTTTATAGGTAGGGTTAATCTTCAAATAACTTCTCTCGGTCTAGGGTGAAGTGAGAGGGAATATCAGACTTTTACTGACTAAAACTCACCTATATTCTTTCAATTATCTTTTGCGGTACGTAAAATTTACTTTTTACGTACCAAAAATAGCTTCCTGACACGGTCATAAACCCATTAAGTTACAATAATTTGTCTGTAACTATATAACACAAAATTAGTGTGCTATACGTAAATAAATATTTCGGTTTAGCAGAGGTAGAATAATATGCATTTACAATTATAGCAACCAATTTAGCCAATAGCAGTTACGGGTCAACTCCACCACAGGTCGCCGAAACTGTGTAGGAACCAGTATGTGCTAGATCAGAAAAAAAATCGAACATATGTGTCATCCACCAACCCGCCGAATCCTGGCGACGGCGGCGGCGGCGAAAACGCCGTTGCCTTATGCGTTCGGCCTCCTCCTTTGCGAGCATTACTGCTTCGTAGAAGTCGGCGACCACCTGCCACTCCTCCTCGCTCCGGAGCATGGCCTCAATCAAGGACCGGAGCGAGAGGTCTCCGCCGCCGATCGGCCCCATGAGGGCATGGCGATACTCCGCCAAGCAGGGCACACCTCGACTGTGTGCCCCACCGTGTCCTCCGGGCATTCCGCACAGTGGCGACACCCGGGCATAGAGAAGAGGCCTGAGTCTCAGCTGTGGGAGCATTATAAGGTTTGACACCACCGAAATATCACGTTGACAATCCGAAATATTTTGGATTTTAGACCATCCTTATCAACGTGTAATTTCATTTTATTTATTGGCACACCAACAAGTAACTATACGTATACAAAGACATGAGATACAATTACAGGTGAGCTCAACATGCGTTACTTTATTATAAGTTGAAGCCTACTTAAAACTAAATTATTTTACCGCCTGAAGCCGCCTGTTTTGAAGTTAGTCTTTTGTATTTGTCTGTGTTGTGGTAGCTCGTTCGTTACTGTAATGAACGTTGTGAATTACTTCTGTCCAACCGGCTCGAATCTTAACGAGGATCCACAACAATGGAGATTAAATCGAGGTATATTTCCTGAAAATTTCGGATTTTTGTTCCTTTGTTCAAACTCTTTTTCGTTTCAAGAGACTCCTTTGAACCAACACTTCTGTTTGGGACGGAAACCTGTGTTTTAGGTGTTTTAGAATAAAAAAACAAATCTTTTTTTTTTCGTGACCTATATTATGAAATGATAAAATCAACAGAATAGGTAATACATTTTCAATACACTAACTCAAAAACCCGCTCTAATCTCTCTTTTAGGCACGCAATTTACTATTTGCACTAGTGCGGAAAAGTGCGCGAGCTTGTCCCCTCTACAATTCATTGTATTTATCCACCTTTCCGTGTATTTATCCTTAAGCCCTATGAGTCGTGTGCCAAACCTCGTTTATTTATATCTTCTTAAGTGTATTGAAAAACGAAATTTATCACTGCAGCAGTTGGCTCCAGAACACCCTCGCCTACGACTCGAGCGAATTTTTTTTCTCGGTTGCAATGTGCATTTTTTCTTTTAGTTTATATACTTAAACTAGAGCTTGACTGCGATCCCACCTGATGGTAAGCAGTGATGCAATCTCTGATGGTGAGACGCACCAGTTTATTAAGAGCCTATTCACTCTAGCCTTGAAGACACCCAAATTATAATCGGCCGGGAAGACCGCAGCAGGCAAACTGTTCCAGTCCTTCGACGTGAGCGGTCTAAACGACGAGGCGAAACGCTTAGTCCGGACCGTAGAGGTTTCAACAACGATTTTCCTCACTTGTGTCAAAATATACTAGCCTTTAATTGAAAATTGGATCGGTAACATCAGTTCTGTACCCTCATATTCTAAAATTAAAGATATTAATCACTCACAGATTCGTCCCAAAAATATTCATCAGAAACAAAAGATTATATTGAAACGGAGAGTCCCCATTTTCGAAATAAAAAAAGGTCCTTTTGAAGCATTTTTTTTTTTGTGAATTTTAATTGCCTAATAAAATTCAACTTCTAATCAAATTTCCTCTCTGAGAATGAATGTTTGTTCCAGTTCCCTTCGGTTCTTTAGATTTGATATTTCGTAGATATTTCCAATTTTTGCTCTTTATTAAATATACCCTTTCAATTGTTCGAAGTAACAAATAAGCAGGAATTGATTTTCGGAGTCGTCAAAGTAACGAGTTATGAAGTAATTGTGATTTTGGACAATTTATGGATGGGAGACTAGGATAAATTAGTATTGATTCAAGTATTCTAAATAGAGATATAGTATATTTATCTTATAACTAGCTCTTTCCGGCAGCTTCCTCCACGTACATTAAATATAGCATATGACACTCAGGAATAAAGCAGCTTTCTATCGGTGAAAAAATCTTAGCAATCGAACCAGTACTTTCACAGATTACCTCCTTTTTTTTTTGTTTTCGAGGGGAACCTTCAAAAGGCGCCCGGACTTTGGGGATAAGCTCGGGGAGTGTGGGATTTTTAGCTCACTAAAACCACCCCGGTGATCACCATCAGCACATAGAAGGGGCCCCGTCACCTCTCAAAAGACCATTCCGGAACCCCCTCTGTGCAACGCCTGTTACGACACATCCCTGAAGAGACTTTATAACGGTCTCCCCTGGCCCTCTTTGTGCACGGCAGCACGTGATCACTGTGCTACCGTCTTCCCTGGAATCCCTCGATGAGCGAGCAGAGTCCCCATTCTGAGTGCCCATGGTTCCAAAGTCCCACTTATATTCAATGCAAGCGGGGTTTCGGATAATGATTCTTAGATTACCTCCTACAAACAAAAAAACATATAAACAAACTTTACCTCTTTATTATATTAAGTCATCGATGACCCATGTAAAGAACTGGGTCATCGATGCATTAAGTGTAGATTTAGATTCCAAAGATTTAAGTACAGTTTAACAACTAGGGCTTTATTTATATATCGCCAAACGACTTATTCAGTAATAAAATAATCACAAAAAATAACTCATCTTTCCAGTTATTTTTTTGTATTATATTGTTAGTGAATATTATTATGATGAACTTGTCACATATGCATGTAGTAAAAAGCAGTTATTTTAATATTACAAACAGACACTTCAATTTTATTTATATGTATAGATGTATAGATATATATATATAGATATATAGATGTGTAAAGATGTTTAGATAATCGTCATTCTGATGACGGAACAAAACGAAACTTCAAAAAAAAAATTGGATAATGTAGAACTGAACCTAATCGTTAAAATTTTAAAAATATTTGGGATGTGCAAGCAAATATGTTTGGGAAATTCCATTAAAACATCACATGGTTCACTCTTAATAATCGGGTGTATAGGATCAGTTTGTTATATCTTTAAGTCTGACATATATACAAGGTGTAAGGGACAGCCCCCCACAAACTTTAAGGGGTTGCTCAGTAGACGAAACTGAACAACCTTCCAAAAAAATTTTTTTCAGGAAACGAAAAAAGAATTCGGCCTCTCCATACAAACTGTCCAATCAAGTTTATCATTTTCTATGGTGTGGCGGATTTTTTTTTTCGTTTCTTGAAAAATATTTTTGTGGAAGGTTGTTCAGTTTTGTCTACTGAGCAAGCCCTTAAAGTTTGTGGAGGGCTGTCCCTTACACCTTGTAAGTATATTGTTAATATAATAACATTATTTTTAGTATAATATGCGAAACTTGAACATAGTGAATTCAGAATCAGTAACTGAATCGATTCCAATCATTTTTACATCTTGTTATATTTTTTCCCAAAAATATTTTAAAAAGGTCCATTGTTGGACACCACCCGCACTAAGTAAAACACAGGTTACGGCAGGACATAGCGAGCATTAGAAGCCAGCGCATAGCTGGGTGCGGAAGCACAACAACCTTATGAATGGCCTCGTGACCATGTATTTTTGTGGACAACCAGGTAACATAACAAGCTTATAACTTTCTGATTTTTCATGATACAGTTATGAAATTTTATACATAGATTCTTTATATAAAAATACTAGACACGTGTATCGGGTTAATATTAAACCTAATTTATAGATATAGGAGTATAAAATAATTTATTTTTCAACTTAATACCTCCTGCATTAAGGGCCAAGCGCCCGAAAAGTGCCATAAAACAGTGATTTTCTGAGGCCTACTCCTCCGTAACGGCTAGGTCAATTGATTTGAAAAAAATATATGTTTATTATAGATTCATGAACAATAATATCAACATTTGATTTTTTCGTGCAATTAATACTCTTGTCAAAAAAAATATTTAGCAATTTCGCAACTTTTCGCAACTTTTCCCTACTCCTTCGAAACGGCTTGGACGTTTAGAAACATTTTTACACATAAAAATTGGTGGTTAATTAATATCCTTCAAAGTGAACATTGCATATGTAAATCAATCAATATCTCGCAGAGAAAATGGATTTAAAGCGCTTTCCGAGCGCTGCTGGCCGCAAATAAATGCACAGATTTGCGTACTGCCGCCTAGGCGAGTGCGAGAGTTGCGTTCACATAATTTCGGTCAGATGGTTCAAGGGACTATACGCCTTAAGTTGTTAAGTTACTCCTTTACTAATTACGAACGCAAATTGGAAAGGTGAATGCCTAAAAAAATCATTTAATGATAAGTCTTCCAGTTTATTTTTTATTCATTCAATTTAATCGTTTGTGAATATAATTCAAGTACTTATTCACAAGTAAAATTGGAGCTTTTGTAACTAAAATATTACACTCAATTAGCGACACCAATGAAAACGTAAATCGGAAGAGTACACAAATATTGACAAGTTATTTCCAATTTAATTGCTAAGCATTCAAATGGAAGCAAGCACCGTTTCTTCTCTAACTTTTATAACAATTTACTGTCTTTGAAGTAGTTGATACTCTGTATACATTCGATTTTCTTGTTTTTTCATCGTTTAATAATGTTAGAAATCGATTTATTGTCGTGACCTGTATCTACCTGAGAGGATAGGGCAAAAATAACTCAGGATTGAATATAATAAACAAAATAAATAACGTGATCGGATTATCTATGTACTAGATTAGCCTATATAAATTGTTTGGTTTATACAATTCCAATATATTTATAGAAATTAGAGTCGCGGTTTGCTATAGTGACTTCTGTAATACTTATATTTATTCCACTTAGGCAGATTTTTTTATATTTATAGATAATTACATTTTTAAATATTCTTCATATCAACAGCCCGCCGGTATGGGGTGGGTGGTATACTGGGTGCAAACTACCGGTAGCCAGGGCTCCAAAGGGAGCAACCTCCTACAATGGGAACCGTGACCTGGCGTTTTTTTTATTATTCGTATTTCCTTGATCCAGCTACCTACAGTTGCCAAAACGGATCTTGAGCGCTCGGCGTCAGAGTGGGGATCGCTTTGCGCATTCCATACATTGGCGAGCCAATCGTCTTCGTTGTTCGATACATGCAGCAACGCAGGGAACGAATTAGGAGTGACACCTATGACGCGATGACGCGGTGACCCAATCACTGACACTCCCCGCCCCCGCGTCTCACTTCACACCACTAAAGAGACCGGATATTTGACTTCTGCGCAACCGCTCAAGATCCGTGATGGCAACTGTAACTAGAGCCTACTGTGTGGCTATGGTTCATGGTGTTGTATAAATACATACCTACTACAACTATCGATACAATGATCCTTAAGACCATTCGTTCAATGTCAATAATCTCGCGGGACTTTTTATTTAATATTATCTTTTAGTTTTTGGGCAGTGGTGGCCGAGTGGTAACGGCCCCGACTTCGAATTTATAGGTCGCGGATTCAAACCCAGCCTGGCGCATTACTTTGTGTAATTTATTTCATCACCACTGCTTTCAAAATGGTGAAGAAAAACATCGTGAGGAAACCAACATGTCCTAAAAACAAAAATTCGAAGACGTGAAATTTACCAACCCGTACTGGGCCCGCGTGGTGGATTACGTCCCATTCCCTTTTCTAGGGAGGCTGCCTGAGTCCCAGCAGTGGGAACATTAAAAGGCTGACTATAGGTACTATTATGCTTATGCTTTTAGTTTCATAGGTAGAAGTTCTTTATCGAACCTTGATTAGCTACCTCTTTAAATCTTCTCAGTACCATTTTTATTCATTTTACTATATTTTTCTTTGCATTCTTTTTTCCATCTTTTCTATACAAACAAATGTTTACTCAATTCTTTTATCCGCATCGCAAAGTCACGTGTCACCTTTTCAAGTTTCCTATGTAATATGGTAATGTGTGCCTGTTGTTTTTGGCATCGCCATGTGTTTGACTGGATACGATTCCTGTTACACATATGTAACTATATGAGCTTATGGTTCGGTGCGAAAAATATTGTATGTTTTGGTGCATGGATACTCGTATCTATAAAGGGCTATCTTATGATCTTCAATGATATATGACATTTGATCACGTTTATTTCAATCGTTTCGCATATTATTATCTCGCCTTATACAAACCGAGTGTTTATTAATTAATCTTATGTTGTATTTTTTAAGATCTTGAACAATATATATAACATTTTTTGATTTTTAATATTAACTTCATACATAAGTATTTATTGTAATCTAATGATTAGAATAAAATATAGTTAATTTTAAAACACTCCACGATAGATCTTATAAACTGTTATGATTTTTATTAGTTAGACTGTTGAAGTTTTCACAGATAATGTATTGCTGTTGCAAAATAAATTTTTAAAGGGCTCATATACAACAAACGTATTTTTTTTTGCCGTTTTTATAGATAATGGTACGGAACCCTTCATGCGCGAGTCTGACTCGCAATTGGACTGTTTTTTTATTTATTTATGTTTAAACTGTGTGCTTCTTTAAGAATATATGCACGGTACATACACCAAAATAACATTTTTTTTTACAATTTTTATCTGTCTGTCTGTTTGTCCGGGCTAATCTCTGAAATGGCTGGACCGATTTTGACGGAACTTTTTTTGGCAGGTAGCATATGTAATAAGAATTAACATAGGCTACTTTTATTTTAGAAAAAAGGAATTCAAAATCCTGTAGTCCACGCAAACGAAGTCGCGGGCACAGCTAGTCATTAATAAATAATGTAAGTTTGTCTAGAGCTCTTGGTACATCTGATAACTGAGTTGCTATTCAATTTGTAAGTTCGTAAGCAACTTACGGTATCAATTAGGCACCAAAGGCTTCCTAGATTGCGATCAAAGTCGTTTGAAAAGCGCTTGCCGTTTTGCGTGCTGAGTTTTTCCCCAGCGGTTTGAAATGGAATGTAATTAGTAATATGGATAGCGAGGTAAAGTAAGCTGGGATGTCTGAACTAGAAGATAAGTGGAAATAGTTATTAGCAATTTACGAGCAGAGGGAAAATTAAATGAGATAATGCGGAAAGGTAATAAATCTTTTCAAATGCAGAAGAATAAAACGGTGGCTTTCTAAAAGGATATATAGTCTGTCTAATAAGTCAACCGACTTGGGAATTTTGTATAATATTTAATTATTTAAAAAATACTTATATTCGATACTTTTCATAAGGTTCTTCTGTTAGTAAACAATGATCTCTATCCCTTAATCAACCTTAATTATTGAACCCGTGTTGACTACATCAGATTTCATTAAATCCTAATAATTACCCAAGTCGTTTAACTTATTAGACAGACTATATTACACAACTTGTTAACTAGAGTTATTAAGAGAGACTGCTTTTCCACTCGCCTATCGTCAACATCGAGCATGGTTTAAAAGCTTGTTACTTCATCTAACACAATCCAACGCCATCTTTGACAAAAAGGCAACGCGCAAAAAGAGAGATAACGCCTGAAAACTCTGTTAGCATTCGGTAGTTCCGTGATTTACTCGAATATTTTATAAAACTTGTTCCAGAAAATACGTGTTTTTTCTTTTACTCTGAAATTTTTTGAAAAACATTGTCATTATTTATAATCTTGATCAAATTTACTGGGCTTCTATGGTTGTACTTTTTTGACTTTTTTAATTTTTCAGTAAATTATGAAGTGTCAAAGTTCATGCAAAATAGCAGATTTTCAGAGGTCATATCTGGATTAGTTTTACACAAATTTATAAATTGATTTCCATAGAAGCCTAGATAATATCCACAAGAAACTTTGTTTCCAAAATGTCTAATCAAAAATGTGTAATAACGTCATAATCGCGTAAGATCGGTTGTATGAAAAACAGAGTTAAATGTATGTCAAGATGCATACCCTTAAATATAAACAGCATAAACCGATTCAAAATGAAGTAACACATGATAGAGTCACAATAACAGTATCGAATATCCAATGGTACCTATATGAAATTGGAACGATCTCTATAACCACAACACAAGCCAAAATCACTCAGTACATTACATATAGTCCAAAATCCCGTCTCCCTATTACGAAATCCATTTAGCTGAAATACCGACACACTTAACACATTAAACAGGCGAATTCTGTGAAGCCTTTAGCTCTTGGTACAAGGGCTTGACATCAAAAGGGAATAATTGGAGCTGAACTCCGATAAACCTGAGGATCCTTCGCCAGCGTTTGAAGGGATAATTCTTTATGCGATGGAAGTAATGGATTGCCTCTTAGTTCGGGTATATACAGGAGTATATATGATGTTGAATCTTGCTGACTTCCTGTTTAAGTTCAAGATTTTGATTTTTCTTTTTTGCCAGGATGTTATAGAATTTTATTTTAGAGATTATAACCTTTTGCTGAATCTTGCAAAAGTTGCTTCTGTAAAAAGTGCCTTTGAAGCATTCATGACTAATTGGATCACTATTTCAAGTTCATTTGCATGAATATAAAAAGAAATAAGTCTTAAATCTACAGTTTTATATGGTTCGACATCACTTTCATCTTTATTTACCTTAATAGCTCCGAAGTATCCACCATGAAAACGATTAAACCAAAAACGACGCGTTCATTAACCGTATACTCTAATTGGATCAATTCACTCATCTCCCAAGCCCGTGATATATTTTCACAAAGGTCTATTATCATTTCATCAATATCTCTAAACGTAAGAATGAAATGGTAATGAAATATCATTCCCATGTCACCCACCGTATTGGAAGCTACAATCTAAAACAGTCAGCGAACAATCAAAAGGGTCCATATTAACATTTACAGTGCTCTGTTATTCCATTGAACGGTAATGTTCGTTTTCAATTAATTCCGGGATAGTGCTGTCTGTTACCGGGACGGGAGGATGTCGGGATGATGTAAGCACTTCCATATTCATGCGTATATTCTCTTTGTGAGGTTCAGCAGCGCTTAATAGTATGTCGATTGTTTATGCTTTGCAGGTTAAAGTGCAAGATAAGTTATTAGCAAGGTTCTTCTTTGAGTCCTCTTTTTTTGTTTTGTGTTTGTTGTCACATCGTTATGGAGTTTGCTTTGCTTGATGATTGGGCTCATTTGCAAGGGCATTATTTTGTTTTGCATTTGTGACTTTGAAAAACATGATGAATGAGGATTTTTTTCTTTTTTTTATCTGATATAAACTAGAGCTTGACTGCGATCCCACCTGATGGTAAGCTGATGATGCAATCGTTGATGGTGAGGCGCACTAGTTTATTAAGAGCATAATCACTCTAGCCTTGAAGACACCCAAAATATAATCCTGCTTCTGCTGGCAGCGGCTTCATTCGTGTTTATTTCGGAAATCATCTCAAAGGAATAAAAAGCATCATATGTCCAATTCTAGGACATGGTCTATCCCTGTGCCAAGTTTCATTCACGTGCGGGAGGGAGTAATATACCTACACTACACACACATACAAAGTTTCACCTTTGTAATATTAGTGTGATAAACCCATTACATAAATAGCCAAAAATCAATCAGAATCACTAAATATAAGTAGCAGTGGGCAGGGCAATTAATTTATAGAACAGATTGTCAATAGGGCCGTAAGGTTCTGGAGTGGCGTTCACGTACCGGAAGATGCAGCGTTGTAAGGCCTGCTATAAGATGGACCGATGAACTAGCGAGGTTCATATTAGTCCACTAGATGCAAGCCAAACAGAATTGGTCGTTGTGGCGACACTTCTGGGACGCCTGGTGTCCAACAGTCTTTGGACTGAAATAATGATGATGATTTTGTTATTTCTGGAATGGTTCTGCTTGCAGTAAATCTTCATCATCATCATATCAGCCGGAAGACGTCCACTGTTGGACATAGGCTTCCCCCAAGCGCCGCCAGAAGCTTTCGTCTCCATCGACCATCTGTTCTGCCAGCAACGTGCCCTGCCCATTGCCACTTAAGTTTGGCGATTCTTCGAGCCATGTTGGTAACCTGCTTGCAGTTCTAACGACCGAAAATACAAATGAGAAATGGGTTAACACACTAATACTAAAGGGGTGGTTAAATAAGCATACAAACCCTCAAGTATGATCTGGAAATCAATTACCTACCATCTGCCATCTTAGTTTGTGGTTACTAGTCGTAATAACTACTCGTGTACGATCCCGCAGTTTAGTCCTCGGACTAAAGTTTCCTCAGTACATCCAAAGTACGAACTATATTAATTCTCGCTAATTATTTTGGCACTTAGCGTAAACTATGATTGATTAACACATGGGAATCAATTACGGTGAAGTTTTGGGAGTAAGCGGCACGTGCCTTATATGGTTCACTGCAAAAAGTAGAACAACTGGGTTGAAAGCCTTCGAGAATGCAAATGAAAAGAAGCGTAGTTGGATATACACCGCTAAATTTTGATCGTTTTAATCCCGTGGAGGGTCGATCCGGTACATGAAACACTATCGATTTGTAAAGATAAAATTAAGAAATAAAGTACCTTTTTTTTAAAACTCGTATTAATTTACGCATGTACGAAATTAATTTCTTTAAGAAAACGTCAGCTGAGCGAGTCCAGTGACCTGTAGGTAGTTAGTACGCAACGCCAACTACCACCAACAGGTCATTGGACTCGCTCAGCTGACGTTTAAATTTTAAAACGATCAAAATTTAACGGTGTATATATTTTTTTAATCATTGAAAGTTTAAATTCTAGAGCTTGACCACAATCACACCTGATGGTAAGTGATGATATTGTCAACGATGGAGTACACTTGGCTAGAAGTATCCTATTCACTTTTGACTTTAAGACCTGCAGGTTGTAGCTATCAAAAAACGTAGATTCTGCAGGGAATTCCAATTTTTAGCTGTACGCACAATGAATGTGTTCTCAAAAAGTTTTGTGCGTATAGCTGGGATGTCCACCATTGTCTTTTTGTCATCGTCGAGCTTATTTTTTCATTAATTTGAATTAATCGTTTGTGAATAGAATTCAAGTTTTTTTTTTAGGTGAGGAAAACATTCAATGACATCATTTCGTCTTTAGGCGGAACGCGAGCGAGGATGTGTCAGACTTTCACTGACTAAAAACCCACTCCTGTTCCTTCTTTGCCTTCATTCTAGATCCCCGGGGTTCTCTTTCTCATAACCCATGGCCAAGTATACTAGTAGTAACACGCGATAACGCAAAGCCACATTGAAACTCAATTCGCTATAAAAAAGCGAACAGAATCGAAACGAAATCACGGATATTATTGTCTCAAAAGACTCACAAAATCTTTCAAATCAGGACATTAGATCAAAGACCCATTATTCTGGGAATATCCTGTATAAATTCCCGGGAAAACAGAACACTCCGAGATCGTGGAGATGTTAAGCGACACTATTACTGAAGAGTTTTGTCAAGCAAAGGGCTCAGATTCATCACAGACTTAATTAACTTTGAGTGCTATCGAATCTACAATAAAAGATTTATTTTAATGTAATCTGTTCATTTATAAGTTGTTCGTGATATTGAATCTTTGAGATGGAGGAAAAGTGTTATTGTTATTGGTAAATACCATTATTGCTTCTGTAATTGCATTTTGATGATCGTTGCTGGGAGGGTTGGGATCGCACGTGTAAGCAATGTTATGGGGTTTACAATGGAGGGTTAGTTGAATGAAACTGTAAGTTTGAGAGGTTTTAGGATTTTATTTGTTTGGTATAAAAAAATACTTACTCGTTTTATTTTACTTCACACACGGTTTGTTCCATGGGCCAGTATCGGCTGGTTAGGGTAAAAGCTATGTCCCCAAGCATTTTCGCTAGATGGCGCTAATCTCAACTTTAACTATTTTTTTGTTTATTTTGTTTTTAGTGTATGGGAACGTTATTAAGTCATGAAAAATCACAAAGTTGTAAGCTTTGTAATTTTTTTTCCTTTATGTCAGCAAAAATATAAGTCACCGGACCATTCAGGCGACTGCGGGGTTGTTTTGCACTTGCAACCAGCTGTTTGCTGGCACCTCATGCCCGCTATGACCTGCCGTGACCGCTGTACTTAGTGTCGGTGGTCCATAACTTGTGACTTTTTAAAATAATTTAGAGGAAAAACATAACATGGTGTAAAAAACTATTGGAATCCATTCACTTACTGATTCTGAACAAACTTTATTCTACTTTCGCATATACTAAAAATAATGTAGATGTTTAGTACATTTTCCTTCCCATTCTTACAGCCCCTATATTTAAACCCCTTGTAACCTCTTGATCACACACAATAACACTTCACCCTATCACCACCATAATCACTGTTCTAAAACGACTTCGAAAGTCGTCTTCCAAATCGATAAGGCGGCTCATACGCGAATAGAATGTAAAATAAAACATCAGTTAATAACAGCTCCACATTTTGGGGAGCACTGTAATGGCACTCGAAAAGCAATCTTGTAGGTCCGAGTGTTACCTATGAGTGTGGTGTAAAACATAAGAGGTAGCGTTTTGAGGTCAATTTAAATATTTATCATTCAGTTCAAATCTTCTTCTTCTTTTCGTGTCAATGCTTTCAAACTATACTTCTTCGTGCCTCGTATAGATCCAGAAAAGTGCAGGTCGTTACACAGGATGGGCAGCATAGCAGGTGGCGCATCACTAACACAGTGCCAATGTGGAGCCTCTCCACAAGACATGCGCCACCTGCTATGCTAGTTCAAAATTGAAACCCTATATATAATACGGAAAAAATGCGACTGATACTCAAAATTATCGCTAAATAGTGCTAGTAGTGTACATAAACACTGAATTGTGGTCAATTAGCTATTCTGTCGCTGAATATTTTTTGAAGAATGAAGAAGAAGGAATTGTAGTAATTTCCAGAGAATTTTCTTATATTTCAGCGTCAATATTATAAACTCAAAAACATTCACACTATTTACTTAAGAGCTTATTTACGGTAGAACTTACTTTGACACACACGGAGGCTACCCTTCCTGTTGGCTTGCCGTATTGAAAAAATATAAATTAAAAGTTTTAAAACAGTTACATTTTTTTTTATTTGAATGAATTAAAACAAATGAAAAGCGGATAGGTTCTGGAAGCGTTTTATAATTTCCGCATACCGTCATAGGAATAAACTGTAAATATAATTGAATGAATGTAAGGAATTCATCACACATTTGTCACAGTCGTTGTACGTACACAGCAGCAGATGCTAAGGGACCATCTCCACGAGCGAGAGACTCGCGACGATTCCGCGTTTATATCGTCGGGTAGTCTCCACAAACGAGCGATTATTCCGCCAGCATATCGTCGCGACTCGTAACGCAGGCGATTCGGCGAAGTTTCACTCGCACTCAGCCACTCGTTGCATCGCCGCGATAATATCGCCGTGTGGAGACACGTCCTAAAACTGTGTATAGAAACACGTGGCACGTCGATAATATCGCTGCGATTCTCCCGCTCGTGGAGATGGTCCCTAAGGAGTGGAATTTCCTGCCAGAGTTTGTGTTTCCTGATAGTTACAACCTAAAGGTCTTTAGGTTAAAAGAGAATAGGTTACTTCTAGGCAAGCGTGCTCCATCGTCGACCACATCGTCGCTTACCATCAGGTGAGATAGCAGTCATAAACTATAAAAAAAAAGTATTCCCCAATACTTTTTTTTGCCTTCTTACTTTTTCCAAGTTAAGGCTCAAGCGCCCGAAAAGTGCCATAAAATAGTGACTTTCTGAAGCCTACTCCTCGGTAACGGCCAGGTAAATAGGTTTGAAAAAAAAATTGGTTTGTTTATTATAGATTCATGAACAACATTATTAACATTTGATTTTTTCGTGCTATTAATACTTTTGTCTAAAAAAATATTTAGCAATTTCGCAACTTTTCCCTACTCCTTCGAAACGGCTTAGATCTTTAGAAACATTTTTACACATAAAAATGGGAGGTTAAATATTCTTCAAAGTGAACATTGCATATGTAAATCAATCAATATTTCGCAAAGAAAATGGATTTAAAGGTCAGCCGCGCGCTTTCCGGGCGCTGTTGGACGCAAATAAATGCACAGATTTGCGTACTGCCGCCTAGGCGGGTGCGAGAGGTGCGTCCACGTAATTTTGGCCAGATGGTTCAAGGGACTATAAGCCTTAACACTATCACTTGGTTGTGATTTCTCCTCCTCTTATAGTTTGCACCAACAACTATTTTCGGGGATTGGCCACTCACCCCAAACACTTTAGGGTTTTAGAGTGCGGACGTCATGTGTTAAGGAATTTTCCACTTAATTGATTAAAAAGGAATCCTTTTCAGAATTATTTCTGTACAGTTTGGGGCGTTCGATTCTCATTATATTTGCTAAGGGCTCCAGTTGAGTTAGTTTGCTTTGAGTACCTTTGGATCGTGTGGAAGTTAATTTAGACAGAAGAGGTCTCTTGATCCCTTTTTTGGTCTTTATTGTTTTTGACTTATAATCAATGAGCTATTGAGCCATAAACCCTTTTATGGCTCAATAGTTTTAAAATAAAAATCGTGTACAATTAGTTTTCCCCGGGGAAAAGGAATAGGTTTTTTTTTAAATTGATATAAACTAGTACTTGACTGCATTCGCACCTGATGGTAAGCAGTGATGGAATCGTTGATGGTGAAACGCACTACTTTATTAAGAATCTATTCACTATAGACTTAAAGACACCTAAATTATAGCAGATGCGGTATTGCTGAGCTTACGGCCGTTTTGCTCGGACGTGGCGCATAAATTTTATTATTATTGTTATTTTTATTTTCATGTTAAAATTTGTAAAATAACTTAAGCTTGCGCCTTTTCGGGCAAATTAAATGATGTTCTTTCTTTCTTTCTTTCGGTATAAAGAATAGGTACTCATCAGTGGCGTGCCTGTTGCCTTTACAGGGGGCAAGCCAAGGAATCTTGTGAAAAAAAAATCTCGTGCTACCACGTGTCATCAGTGCAGTAATGCTGATTTTTCTGAATTGCTACACTACTATTAACAAATATAATATTAATAGTAAGTAATAAATAATGATAACAAAAGCTTCACCACAACAACTTTATCATCATACCAATAATCGTGAAGTTTGAATACATGAATAGAAAAAAAAAATTTATTCTAATTCAAATTGTCTATCTTTATTTAAAAATGATTTTCTTACTCCAGCGTAAAAAGTTGGTGAACGTTTTAATTCTAACAGCTGATTCTCAATTGCAATCAAAGATAATTCGGAAAGCCGCTCTTGTTGTCGAATGCCGGCCGGCCGATTAATTTGAACTTAATTATCTAATGTAAAGTTGAGTTGAGTGTGAAATAAAACAACCGAGTACTAGATACTGATCTAATGTTATCCTAAATTGAACTCTATTGAAAGGAGGGTAAGTAAACGGCGGAGAATCTTAACACCGAATTCTAATTTGACGCCAACGCCATCTAGTTATGAATGTGTAACTAATACATAATTTTTTTGAAATCTTGGTGTTTCAAACACTTGTTCTTTAAAATAATATGTAATATTATTGGCAAATACTCACAAATGAAACAGCGGTAGCTTTTCGTTGTTCGCTTTTTTAAAACACACTTATCACTTAACTGTCGAGAAAGATAACCAACTTTCTATCGGCGGTTTATCAAAAATAAAGAATGAAATAACAGCTTTCAAGTACTTTTGAGAATTTTCATGGCACTCGCGAAGTTATTTGAGTCATACCTACCTGATGTATTCCAAGCATTGTTATTAACTTTTCTGAGAAATATTCAAAATATTAAAGTTACAAGATTATATTTATCTTTAAAACTCAAACCCTACCTGGCCAATATCAATTCCACACATAATAATATCCACACACAACCACAAGTATAGTTTCCGAATTCATAAACTGTTAAATGACGGAAAACAAAAAAAAAACTATCAAAACAATTACGTACAACACGATAACCGATCAAAGCAAATTTGAACTGAGTACTTTTTAGTTCGTACAACTTTACGCGTCATAGAGGGCGCCTCGTATTATAATATGCGTAAAAATTTATGTCAAAAAAAACCATTCATAAATTTACCAAAGCCCAGCTTTTTTTTAGAACAAAATGTTCGACGAGTATTTGCACACAATAACAAATTACACCCACACACACTCAAAATTTGACGTTTTTATATCAAAAGTAGAGATAGAAGAGCAAGCCTCATAAAAGCCTTTGAGGCAGAAAAAGACAACAACACATTAGTGTTCATCTCTTTCTTTTGTTAAGTGTTAGAGTGAGATCGGAGAGATTTCGCTCAGAATGGCATCCTCGCTTCGCCCTGGTATCGTCTTATGAATGATTTTTGAATTCCGCACAACACAGTGGCAACTTAGCGTAACCGCGTAAGCGCGCGAAGTTTAAAGTTTAGATTTTTGTGATAATTAATTGATTGGTCGTGTTCTATGAAGGTGAGGTTTTGGTAGGGCAAGCCGGGCTTTTTGGCTTCTATGGCGGGCACGCCACTGGTACTCATCATTCAACCCATATCTACATTAAGGCGTATAGTCCCTTGAATATCGGGCCGGAGTTAGATGGACACATATTCGTACTGCCGCAGGTAGCAATACGAGTATGTGTGCATCTAATTCCGGCCAGTTGCGCCCGGACAGAGCCCCGCTGAGCTCTAAATCCATTTTCTTTGCGAAACATTAATATACATATGCTATCATGTACATTCTGAAGAAGACTTAACCAGCAATTTTTATGGTAAACATATTTCTAAAGATCAGCCGTTTAAAAGGAGTATGGAAAACAAGTGACAAAATATCATGTAGTTATTTTTTTTTTGTTAATATTATAAGTCAAACGAAAAAAACGATTATGTTGTACAACATAATCGTATTATGAGTTTATAATAAACATATATTTTTTTCAAACCTATTGACCCAGCCGTTACTGAAAAGTAGGCTTCAGAAAGTCTCTGTTCTATGGCACTGCTCGCCTTAATAACCAGCCAAGACCGTATCGGGCAAAGCGCAACATTTTTCACACATCTCAATATTTTTGTTCTATACAAGATGTGCACAATGACATCCCCAAGAAGAGATAAAAAAATCAGTCTTTGATATCTTAACAAACATATAAATCTCCTTTCATTGTAATCGTACTATGATTCATTCATTATGTAACGTTCTACTCTAGGAGTGAATGAACGAAGAATGAACGAATGACCGTATCTATTAACGCTTGCTAACAGGTCGACACAACATGGTGTTTGGTCAAGGAATTAGTGGCTTAAACGCTATTTCCTTATGTGTTTAGTAGTTAGCTGACATCGTGTGAAGTCAGCTTAGTTTATGTTGTAATGGATTGATGTGGAGTATTATTTTTACAAGCTTTTATTTAGTTTTACCTGTCCCGATGTTTGTCTGTAATCAAATCTTGCAAATTAAATTTGACCAACTTCCCGGCTACCGATTGAGCAGAAATTTTGCGTGCATGTGTAAATCAGATGACATTGCAAAATTATCATGACATGAAGCTGATCTGATGGTGGAACTGGAAGGTGGCTATAGGAGCTTGGTAGTTAAAAGACACAACCCCATCGAGTTTGGGCTCGTATGATTCGTCTTGACGAGTATTAATTATATAAGTATTATACCGTGCTATAAAAGCTTGTGTTGAAAAAAATATTTTCTTTAAAAATTTTTTTCCTCTTGGATATTGACGAATAAATATTAGATGTCTACCAAAAAACTTAGTGGTATAGTCTGTAGGTAGTAGGTCTCTAGACGAAGAAAAATTCTATCTTTTATTTGCGGGCTTCAGAAACACAAAACTCTAAATTATTTATTTCACATAGGCCATAGGGGTATTTATAAAAAGTCAGAACCTAGTGCACACATCGATCGGTCGATCTCCGACTCGTTAGATCGATCTCATTACCAGGGCTACGCAGTCAACAGCTGTACAGTGTGCGCGTAATGCCAACAACCGCCAGAAGTGGAGAGACATCGCTCGACATGCCGCAGCCTTGGAGGCAGACGACGACGGCGCGCTTCAATCCTGTATATCAACAGCCACGACCACTCTGACAAGAGTGCCCGACTAAGAAGAAGAAGTGCACGGTTCCAAATTGCCGTTTTCTATGGAGAAGAACAGGCAAGAAAAACTATGGCAACTCTTTAAAAAAAAATGATTGAATGGAGTGTCAGACTTTTGCTGACGACAACCCGCCGGGTGTTTCTTCAGTTGCCCCTAGCATTCCAGAGAAACGGTAACTTCTTCGAACGATCCCGCTGAGTACTTTAAAATAAAGGATTTTTTTATTGTTAATAGGTTCGCGCTTAACCGCTATCTTACCTGATGGAAAGCGACGATACGGTCGACAATGAAGCGCGCTTACCTAGAAATAACATAATTATTCACTCTTGACTTAAAGATTCCCGGGTTGTAGCCATCAGGAAACAGATTCCGGCAAGGAATTCCACTCCTTAGCTGTACGCACAATGAATGTGTTCCCAAAACGTTTTGTGCGTGTAGGTAGGATGTCCACCATGTACAGGTGGCGCATCGCTGTCCGCTTGGTGGTCCGATGATGGAACGGGCTAGGTGGATATTGGTTATGCAATTCCGATGCAGACTTCCCGAAATGCAACCACTATTATACTTGGAAAATTATGAGATAGTAAAACTGTTCATTGTTGAATGTAAACCAGACACAAAATCACGTTCGACACAAACTTCTAAAGCAAAACCTAGCCAATGAAGTTGGCCATAGAAAATAACAGACAGTTCCAATGTTCCACCAACTTTTGCTCCAACTGGTTTGCCTCGATAAATTTTCAACAATCTGGAGTGAAAATGATAGTACGTATAAATCCTTGAATTTGGGAACATTGGGCGACATAGCAAATGTTCAACGTTGTGCTATCAGAACGTCTAATTGCAAGCTGTGTGGGTCCGACGAACGTTTGACTGTGCTCCGGTTACAGACTTGAATTTCAACCCTTTTTGGATTTAGATTCAGAATTTAAATTTATAATTCTTCTTATGTTAACATCTGCAGTTTACATATTATGTTATAAATTGGTGTTAACAGTAAACAGGCATTGATTTCAGCAATTTCAGAAAATTCGTTAGCTTTTATTGAAGTGTATCGTCTTTCTTCGATATTCATCATACAATTTTCAGCAAATGGAGCAGATAAACACTTATAAACAAAAGAAACGTCAAAATCGGTTTACATTTGGCCAAGATATCTCTGTAAAAAACTGACGACTTGAGAACCTCTTCCGTTTTTGAAAGCTGGTTAAAATATTAGAAAACTAGATGATGCTTTCAACTTCGTATTATCAAAAATTTCTATGAAATTTACCAATTATATTTCTCATGAATCAATTATATTTTTCAATGAAATTTACCAATTATATTTCTCATGAATCAATTATATTTTTCAATGAACTTTACCAATTATATTCCTTAAGAATTGGAATGAGAAAACGAGGAACCGTGATCGTTGGAAGGTGTGGAGGGAGGCCTTTGCCCAGCAGGGGGAAATTATGGGCTAAAAAAAATAAAAAAATCTCTTGGCCCTTCCAGACAACGCACCTAATAGATAAATAGATTATACTTTATATTATGAACCAAAAATCGTACTACTATTCATCACACTAATATTGTAAAAAGTATTTTTTAGGTGGTTAATTAGTTTTTTTCACCTAAGCATCTGAGCTCAGCTGACCAAATAGCTTCTATCTTTATTCACTCTGTAATCTTAATGAAAAAAGTGAGTTAATTACTTGCTTTTTAATAAAAAATGTCATTGGGGTTAATTAGGATAACAATTTTATAGAGTTCAGCACGCTTAGCCAAGTTGTTATTCTGCAATCGTTAACGCTGTCGAAAAGTAATAAAACGTATGGGAATGACGTCATCTCAACGTAAAGTCGCGTGGTCGGAACAAACGAATAGAAAATTCGTAGCCAAGTTCACATCGTTCAAAATGATAGAATGAATTTCTACAACGATTAACGCTACATCCTTTGATAAACAAACGCTAAATTGTAGAACGAGCGGCCGACGACGCAGGTGCGTTAACATGGCTAGCCACTTATCGTTTTCTACAATTGCTGACACCGAAGCGTTACCGATTGGAGAACGGAATTCGACACGATACGGTTGTAAGTTGGCTAGGGGGGCAGGTATTTTTTTTAACCCTTTAACCGCTTGCGTTGGAGTGTTTTCGTGCGATATTCGCCAGGGTCGTGCGTAGTCGACTGGGTGTTCCAATAATGAAAAAAGTGAGTTAATTATCTACTTTTTAATTTAGAATGTCACAAGGGGTTGATTAGGATAACAATTTTATATACACACAATAGGATTACATTTAAAAATAAAAAGGTAATTAAATTTTTAGGGTTTCGTAGTCAACTAGGAACCCTTATAGTTTCGTCATGTCTGTCTGTCCGTCTGTCCGTCCTCGCTTAATCTCTGTGACCGTTAGCACTAGAAAGCTGAAATTTGGTACCAGTATGTATATCAATCACGCCGACAAAGTGGAAAAATTGGCTAAAAATGTTTTATTAGGGTAGCCCCCCCCCTATATGTAAAGTGGGAAGTGATTTTTTTTTTAATTTCAACCCTAACGTGTGATATATTGTTGGATAGGTATTCAAAAATGAATAGGGGTTTACTAAAATCATTTTTTGATAATGTCAATAATTTCGGAAATAATCGCTCCAAAAGTAAAAACAATGTGTGTGTGGTCTAACTTTTGAACCATAAGTTTAGAAAATATGCAAAAAATCTGAAAAGTAGAACTTTATAAGGACTTTCTAGGAAAATTATTTTGAACTTGATGGAAAGAATAGTTTTTGTAAAAAAAAGACAAAAGGGTTCTACAAAATAATTTCTGGACTAAGTTTGTAGTATAATCGTATATGCAAGCATTTTTTTAAACTCATAAGTGGGTACACTTATTGTGACGGACGGGAAACTACGGAACCCTACACTGAGCGTGGCCCGACACGCTCTTGGCCGGTTTTTTTAACCCTTTAACCGCTTGCGTTGCTTTGTTTTCGTGCCCTATTCTCCAGGGTCGTGCTTTTGCGACTGGATACTCCATCTCGTTTAGTTCTTCAATCACCAAAGGTGACAGAAGAGCTAACGAGATGGAGTATTTGGTCATGGATGAACACTGGCACCCCATTTGGACCCTGGCGTTTTATACCGCCAGGGTTCATGGGTGCGAGAGTGTTTGTCGGATATATTCGACACAAACGACTATTTATGTCTTTTTATTTCCGATGGGAAAAATCATCCTATGACAACCCGGAGCGGGAGATAGTGTCAGACTCTTACTGACTAAAAAACCCATTCCGTTCCTTCAAGCCTTCATACTGGGGCTCGAGCGCCCTTTCGGATAACCCTGGCCCCAGTAGGCTTCGACCGACTATTTATGTCTGAAACACGTTGTATGGGTATCTAATACTCGTTTGTTACTGCGCCACCAGTAACGTCAGACAATAGAATGGAACGAGCGGCCACGGCGAGATCTAAGATTGAGTCATTAACATGCAAACTGCATACACGTCGTCGCATTGCATACTGACGGGATATTGATTGTGAGCACCGAGGTAGGAGGGAATACAGAGGAGGAAACTCAGTTTGAAGGAGTCAGATTGTTTTTACGTAAAGGTTTTAGCTGTTTTTTGAGAAGAGAAATTATCAAAGGATGTCCTCTTACCCCAGCCGCCCAGACCCCGACCCCGACTTCCAGCCACCGTAGGCGTGGGCTTACGGATGACGAGCAATGAACTGCTCGCCATCCGGCCGGCAGGACCCCGGTCGGACCGAGCCCGAGTTGTCGGGGGCGCTTAGTGTTCCCCACGCGCCTCAATGAGATGTCAGTAAAATCGTACGAGCCCAGCAGGGCCGAAGCTTACTAGGGCCTTGTGTTTACTTCTGAAAAGAAAACCCGGCTATTAATAATAATATTAATAGCTACAACCTTGAATAGGTTCCGGAGGACACGGTGAAGCACACGGTGGAGGTGTGCCCTGCTTGGGCAGAGCATCGCCGTGTCCTTGTGGGGGCGATCGGCAGCGGCGATCTGTCGTGCCGGGCCTTGGTAAAGGGCCAGGCCATGGTCCGGAGCGAGGAGGAGTAGCAGGCGGTCGCCTCCTTCTGTGAAGCAGTAATGCAAGCAAAGGAGGAGGACGTCTGCATCAGGCAACGGCGCTCACTATCCACACTCCATACACACTGCAATCCCGATTTCCGGCCACCGTAGGCGTGGGCTTGAAGACGTCGAGCAATGGGTAGCTCGCTATCCGCCCGTCTGGTAACCATCTGGACCGAGCCCAAGTCGTCGACAGCGCGTACTGTTCCCGCGCGCCTCAAGAAGGTTTCTGCAACCATAGGGGTCCAGCAAGGTCGAAGCTTACTGGGGCCAAGGCAGACCCTTTTCCGAAAGGAAGGCTCGGGTATTAAAGGCAATGAAGGAACGGGATGAGTTTTTTAGTTAGTAAGAGTCTGACACTATCACCCGCTCCGCCCAAAGGCAGGAGATGTCATCTGGATGATTTTTACCCAACAAAAAAAAAAAGATTGAATTGGTTACTTCTAGGCAAGAATGCTCATTCGTCGAGCACATCATCGCTTTCCATCAGGTGAAAAAAAAAATACCACTGTATGACGCCTTTACTTTTGCACTTCATAAAAAAAGTCCTACCAAATATCCTAGCATAACAGACCTTTTTATGAAGCCGCCATTGTTTTAAAAAAATAAAACCTAATCTTCAAACTCCGACCTCAGAATAAATCATCCAGTCTACATCAATTTTAAACCCAGATGCTCGTTTATTCAGCATTAACGATATCCAACCTCATCTTGGATGGTACGTATAAAATTCGCGCAGAACTTGGCAGAACTCCAAGGCAAGTGAAACTTCAATGAACCATCAGCGGAGGAGCCAGCCAAAAGGATAAGGGAATTGTCGGCTTCGTGCTGGCTAACAAATCATAATATTTGTTCAAATCTTTCGGAACTTCTACAAGAATTTTCGTAGTGTACGTGATGGTTTGTGCCTTTAATTTATTGTGGAAGTACAGAGAGACAGTCGCAGGGAGATTTCTGGCCACCATAGACTCAGGTAACTAAGGTTGCCGAGATAGCACGAAGAATTGCCAAAATTAAGTGGCAAGGGGCAGGGCACATTGCTCGCAGAATAGATGGCCGTTGGGGCCGAAAGGTTCTGGAGTGGCGACCGCGTACCGGAAGACGCATTGGAAGGCCACCTATAGGTGGATTGATGACCTGGTGAAGGTTTGCGAGGGGCACAGGATCGTTCATTGTCGCGATACTTGGGGGAGGCCTATGTCCAACAGTGGACATATATCGGCTGAAATGATGATGATAGATTCGGGTTCGCGGATGACGAGCTATATTTAGCCCATCGTCTGTCCATCGGTTAAGAACCTTCATTATGCGTACAGCTAAAGAGTAGAATTCCCTGCCGGAATCTGTGTTTCCTGATAGCTACAACCTAGGGGTCTTTAAGTCAAGAGTGAATAGGTTACTAGGCAAGCGTGCTTTATCGTCGGCCACATCATCGCTTACCATCAGGTGAGATGGTGGTCAAACGCAAGCGTATCTACACTATTTACACTTAATATAATAAAGAAGTAAGTTTGTTTTTATGTTTTTTTTTTGTTTGTAGGAGGTAATCTCTGAAAGTGCTAGTCCGATTGCTAAAATTTTTTCACCAATAGAAAGCTGCTTTATTCCTGAGTGACATAGGCTAAATTTTATATGCGGGCAAAGTCGCTGGCAAAAACTAGTCAATAATAAAAAAAAACCAGGCCCATTCCACAATACAATATTATATTCCACAATATCACACAACGTCGTCTAGTCCCAAGCTAAGCAGAGCTTGTGTTATGAAGCTTAGAAGCTAGACGGTCACGTGACTAGATGATTGTGGCATTCAAAATACTTAGGGGAATTATAGATGCTCCTGATCTACAAAACCTTATCTGTAAATTGTATGTACCAAACCACTACAACCGTGGCAGGAAACATCGGCTCCTGGCAGTTCCGACGTGTCGAACAGTTGCACATTCCAAATCGCCCATACCGCGGACACTCTCTGCGCTTAATGCTCTCCTTAACAAAAACACAGAATTTGATATGTTTGGGGAAGAATGGAAGACGATACTGTCAGAATGTATGAAATTCTGTGAGATAAATGCATGACTGTGTCTACTATTTATTAAATAAATAGTGTCTACCACTAATGTCCTGTGCGACATATGACTTGTCTGTGTTCTTTTTAATATTTTATTGTTTTCTCTTTTTGTGTTATGTGTTTAAATAGTGTAATTGGTTTCGGCCGTTCTATTTGAATTAAATAAATAAATAAATAAATGAGTACTAGACAACTGATAAACATACTTATATATTTCTAATATCATACTCATCACACAATGTCCTGGGTGGGCTGGGTGGGTGGGTGAGAGTGAATAGGCTCTTAATAAACTAGTGCGCCTCACCATCAACGATTGCATCACTGCTTACCATCAGGCGGGATCGCAGTCAAGTACTAGTTTATAACAGATAAAAAAAAAAAATCGAACCCACGACCTCCGGCATAGCAGTCAGGGTCACTAACCACTAGACCAACAGGCCTGTCAATTAAGGTGTCTAAAATTTTTATGTAACACTCTGGTGACGGAATTAAGATTTATCTGGAATTCAAAACATATAGTTACATATAATAAATCTGTAGAAGTTTTCAGTTGTGCGCGCATCACGTAAAATGTACAAAATCGATGTAGGTAACTTTTATACATTAAAATTGTGTGTAACTTGATATATTACTTAGGCTTTGTTTCATCGGTTGACTGTATCGAAAGATATAACTACATTCATTGACTATTACGTGGTACGTATACGAAGTTCACCGTGCCAACTAGTCATAATAACATTGGGATGGGTTCTCCTTTTTTTAGGCTGAATCATCAAATAACTCCTACCGCTCTAGGTGGAGCGAGAGGGCATGTCAGAATTTAACCCACCAAAACCTACCTGTTTTCCTTCAGTTGCCCTCTTCGGTCCTGGGCTATGGTGATTCTTTCGAACAATCCCGCGACCCGATGTTTCATAAGAGTTGTCAGCAACAGTAGGGCCTTTTTTTTTCGATGGGAAAAATCATCCTATGACAACCCCTCTTGGGCGGAGCGGGAGATAGTGTCAGACTCTTACTGACTAAAAAACCCATCCCGTTCCTTTAAGCCTTCATACCGGGGCTCCAGCGCTCTTTCGGATAACCCTGGCCCCAGTAGGCTTCGACCCGGCTGGGCCCCTGCTGTTGCTGACAACTCCTTGAGGCGCGCGGGAACAGTGCGCGCCGTCGACGACTTGGGCTTGGTCCGGACAGTTACCGGACGGCCGGACAGCGAGCTACCCATTGCTCACTGTCCGCAAGCCCGCGCCTACGGTGGCTGGAAATCGGGATCGGAATCCCGGCGGCGGCGAGAGCGCCGTTGCCTGATGTGGTCGGCCTCCTCCTTAGCGAGCATTACTGCTTCGCAGAAGTCGGCGACTGCCTGCCACTTCTCCTCGCTCCGGACCATGGCCTTGACCAAGTCTCGGCGCGAGAGGTCTCCGCCGCCGATCACTCCCACGAGGGCACGGCGATGCTCCGCCCAAGCAGGGCACACCGCGATTGTGTGCTCCACCGTGTCCTCCGGGCAGCAACAGTAGGGCCCAGTTATGTCGAAGCCTACCGGGGCCAGGGTAGTTTCTAAAGACAACTCGAGCTCCGGTATGAAGGCTTGAAGGAACGGGGTGGGTTTTTAGTCAGTAAGAGTCTGACACTATCACCCGCTCCACCCAAGAGCGGGGGTTGTCATTGGATGATTTTTTCCCACCATAAAAAAAGGCCAGTCCTGATTTTTACTTACTAAAACCCACTCCTGTTCCTTCGTTGCCTTCATACCTTTTTTTGAGGTGGGGATTCATCTAAGAAATCTTACAACTCTGGGTGGATCTGGGTTAGACTTTTAATGAATAAACCCATCTTTATTCCTTCAGTTGCAGTTGCAATTTTAATCCATCAAGCGTTAAAGTGACAAAGATATATCATAATCCAGTGAATAGTATAAACTACGTAAATAATTGTAAACTAGTGCGCCTCACCATCACCGATTGCATCACTGCTTACCATCAGGTGGGATCGCAGTCAAGCACTAGTTTATATCAATATTAAAAAAAAATTACGTATGCATTCATAATATGAAATACCAATTTTATTTTATTTTTTATTAATTTGAACAATTTCTAAGGCGTTGTACAACAGAAACATATAAACTAAAAAAATAAAATAAAAAAAAACTAACATATAACTTAGAATTAGAAGAAATTACATAATATACATTACAATTGCATTATTTCATTATTAACATTATGATGACGCTTGTTTTTTTTCCTAGCGTATTTATCTTTTTATTTAAGAAATTAAATAAAAAACAAAAAAATACCCTTAACTAATTAAAAGTAACAAACTGAATAATGACGTTTGTTATTTCTAAATAATCTAATACAACAAAATCCCTCAATCACCATACATTACAATAATCCATTTAAAAACCAAAAATTTCATTAACACTCATGAATCTTTCATAAAAAATCTCATCCAATAAAAGATAAAATATCAACGGAAAAGGACAATTCGAAGAACAAAAGAAAATTACGAGTACAATAAAATTGTTAACGTAAACTAATTACGGCGTAACTAAGGAGTAATCTAATATATTTGAGATAGAACGCGAGTTATGACGTAGCGTTAGGAACATGTTACAAATTATTATTATATTTTAGGGTTCCGTACCTCAAAAGGAAAAAACGGAACCCTTATAGGATCACTTTGTTGTCTGTCTGTCTGTCTATCTGTCTGTCAAGACCCTTTATCTCGAGAACGCGTGGAGGTATCGAGTTGAAATCAAATCAAAAATAAAAAAATGTTTATTTATCTCCACAAATTACATTTCAAACTGATTTTCCCACCATAAAAAAACCTCGATGTTTCAAAAGTGTCGAGCAGGTCGGACAGCACTGGTGGCCGAATGGTAACGGGCTTACAAGTTGTAGGTCGTGGGTTGAAACCCGGCCAGGCACATTACTTTGCGTAATCTATTTCATCACCACTGCTCTCAAAACGGTGGAGGAAAACATCGTGAGGAAACCAGCAATTCGAAGACATGTGACATCCACCCACCCGCACTGAGCCCGCGTGCTGGACTACGGCCCATTTCCTTTCCTAGAGAGGAGGCCTGAGTTCCAGCAGTGGAAACATTATAAGGCTGATTATGCTCTGTCATGCTAAGCTGGTCAAGGAACGGGATTTTCATTCGACCTCATAAAAACTATAATAAATGTTTTTCAGTATCAAAGCAGTAAATCGAGCGATCCATTTCTTCTTCCGATCGGAATATTTTATGGCAGCGAAGACGTGTCGATATCGAGGTCATTTTGTACCCGTCTCAACTTAAACCATTTTCTTTTTATAACTTAAGATAATAAAAATGTTTTTCTTCTATTTTAAAATCAGAGAGAAGTTTTTTATTTAAAAAAACTGAGCAAGTGCGAGTCGCGCACTGAGGGTTCCGTGCAAACTACAATTCCCGAATGGAATCTCGAAGATTTTTCCGAAATGCATTTTTTTTTTTGTGACGTAGGTAACAACAAATTTACTGTTTTCATATTTTTTTCTATACCTGTGCTATAAGACCTTGTTTGGTGCCAAATTTCAGGATTCTGGATCAACGGGAAGTACCTTATGAATTTCGATATTTGAGAGTATCAAAATAAAAGTATTTTTGCGACAAACGGCCGTATCTTTTTGGAACGAAGTTCCTTATCGCGCGTTGTGAAAGGGGGCTAGACGGAAAAAAATCTCACGAAAAGTTGTAACGACACTTTTTTTTAATTATTACTATTTTTTTTTACGCATCTTTATTTTTCAGTTAAAATAGTTTTTAATTTAAATATTTTCAATAATGACGAACGAACGCAAATGTCTCCCCGCCCTCTTTACCTCCCTCCCTCCCCAATAACCCCTCTCCCCGCAGCCCGCTATGAAGAGCTCTGATTGGTTCGTTAAAAAAACTTAAACTTCATCTTTAAAAACTTAAACTTAAACTTCGTTCCATCCGGGTGTCCCTTGACACCTCTCAACTTTTTTTTATTCGTTAACTTAGAAGTTTGATTTTTTCACAGTTTGAAGGGACCGCAAACCTGAGTATATATTTTTAATTTCAACTCGATACCTTCATGCGTTCTTGAGATAAAGAGTCTTGACAGACAGACAGACAGACAGACGGACGGACAACAAAGTGGTTGGGTTCCGTTTTTGCCTTTTGAGGTACGGAACCCTAAAAATTACACCCAGACACAGAACAATTAATGATCATGCATATCACACAAACATTGGCCTGGGTGAGAATCGTATCCACGACCTTCGGCTTAACAGTCAGAGCCACTTTAGACCAACAGGCCAGTCTCAGTAATTTATCGAACAAAGTCGTTTTTACCAGCTAGTCCAACTTAGTATTCCGTAGAGGTCCAGAAGTTCCTTGCTTCAAAGTTGTTGGATACTTCCGTAGCCTTAGGAGTTGACATAATATTATTATACTAGTTGTCTTATTGAATCTTGTAGTTTCATCGAACACGATGTATAAGGACCTTACCATGAGCTCTTAACGCGATCCATTTAATGAGCTATCATCAGCCTTTTTTAATGTTCCTATTGTTGGGACTTGAGTCCCAACAGTGGGAACATTAAAAAAGCCTCCTCTCTAGGAGAGGGAATGGGCCGTTATCCCCCACGTGGGCCCAGTGCGGGTTAGTGAAAGTCACATGTCTTCGAATTTTTGGTTCTAGGACATACCGGTTTCCTCGCGATGTTTTCTTTCATCCTTTTGAGAGCAGTGGTGATGAAATAAATTACACAAACTAATGCCCCGGGCTGGGTTCGAACTCGTGACCTACAAGTCGTAAGTCGGAGCTTTTACCACTCGGCCACCACTGCCCTCCTGTCCTCCTCCTCTTTGATGAGCTAAACTGCACTGTTAAAGGGATGGAGACCCCCATCGAGGCGCACCCAGTCTGATACGATAAATGTAATAAAATTGTGCCGGGGAGAGCACACGCACTTTTCTGCACTAGTGTGGAAAACAGTCTATTGCCTGTATAAGAGCGGGTTTTCGAGAAGGTAAGTGTATTGAAAAACATTTATCATCGGGGTGAATATCAGTTTATTAAATTTTGGTGGCGAAACCGTTACTTCAGCTTTCGTGAAAAAACTTGGGTCCCTAATTTTCACGAAAACTGAGGAAAAAGATTCTTCTCTTCAGTTTCTTCTCCTCGGTTTTCGCGAGAATTAGGGTCCTGGGTCCCTAATTATCACGAAAATCGAAGAAAAAGTTGCGCAGCCAAAATTTAAAAATTTGAAAAATTTGTATATTCACCCATCTCTGTTTACTCATTATCTGAAACATTAGGCTTTAAAATCACTTTAATGCTATTTACATTATAATGTGTACCAGCCCAGTGCGTCGTATGAGTAAGTACCCGCTGCCCTTGTCTGGCCGTTGTCATCTCGGAGTCATTCGCATCGCCAGGAATGCAATGCCGTGACACCGCAGACACTTCTACATGATCTACACAAGCGAAAATCAACCTTAGCTAAGACTAACAGAGATAAATTTTGTTTAGCAACTACAGCGCTGCATGAGATGTTTTTGATGTGAGATGGTACAAGGGCAGTGAAGAAAAATGAACGGTATTCCAAAAGCAAATAGGTCGATTTTGAAAAACTATAACGACCGACAAAGGGCATTATTCAGGCCTCAAAGAACAGGAGTAGGATATCCCGAACGAATATCAACTCTATTTCTATTGATTTAAAATATAGTTTTGTGCTAACCAATTGCTAAGTTACGCCGTGTGTTATGCAATGTGAACTTCAATGGCTATTGTGGTTTATTTCTGAATGGGCGTAACAAGCGTTGGGTGGTGTTTTTAATGTGTGTTTTATTTCAAGGGCAATAAGGTTGAATGTTGATTGTGTGTTTTTAAGGTCACACAAGCTGTCGGGTGCGTCGACATTACAATTTTAGCCCGGATGGGTTTCATACAGTTTTTATTGTGGTAGGGTCATAGGCCCCGGTTTTCCTTTTATTGCGTGCACGAAGGATTTCTGCGTAGGCAATCGTGGGTTTTAATTAGGTAAATTAGTATTTATTTCCACTGCTATTGCCATTAGCCCGTTTACAAGGCAATTGAAACGTTAAGAAGGAACTTAATTTCGGAGATTTATTACGAAATATATTTTTGATCGTGGTTGCATTAAAGTTTCTATAATAGTTTCTTCCCTTTGTTATTTAACACCGATTTCGAAGTTAAAGTTATTTTGTACCTTTTTTTTGTTTTTTTTTTTTTTTACATTGAAGTCGGCTGTATTTTTCTTTTTTTTTTGTAAAAAGTTCTTTTTACACTTTTTAGTGCTATCACAAAGAAAAACAAAAAAATTAAATAAAATAAAAATCGGTCTACAATTGACCGAGATATCGGTGAACATACATAAAAAAATACATTCAGCCGAATATGGAATCCTTTTTGAAGTCGGTTAAAAATGTCTAATTTCTCAATCTCTCATACCCACAACAACTATCTTTAGGCCATACAAATGTTCGTTCCAAGTTGGAATCGAACTTGCTAGAAGTAGCACCGCAGCAAATCGCTCAGCTATTGCACCAACCATTTTATAGATGTTAAACTGTAAACCACGCCCCATAGCGCGTTCGAAACTTTTAAGTTTTTGTTTGCCTAAGTAGTTAATATTTTTATTTTTTTCGTAACGAACAGAGATCGGAATAGGTACAGTATTTTACTTAAAGTTCGTGAAAGTAGGTACAATAAAGTATATCTCGAGAAATTTAAGAATATGGTAATAAAATAAATTTGTTCTCATGTAAATTAGCAAAATCAGCCTTATAGTGTTCCTACTGCTAAGACTTAGTCCTCGCAATAGGAACATTATAGAGAGGGAATAGGCCGTAATCCACCACGCAGGCCCAGTGCGGGTTGGTGGATGTCACATATTTAAAAATGTTTGGTTCTAGGACATGCCAGTTTCCTCACAATGTTTTCTTTTACCGTTTTATAGTAATGAAATAAATTTCACAAAGTTATTTGCTTTCAATATAAGAAACCAATATCAAATTACATATACTACCTTTACTTATTTCAAATTAAATTTTTGAAATCAACAACCTACTTCGGTACACTAAGTAATACCAAAGTCATACAACCGTCAAGATCAATTTGACATGACCAATTTCTATCAATATGACATGACCAATCTCTATCAATTGCCATCCGTAATTAACCCCGGGAGTGGCGCGTGCGTTTCGCGTTTATTTTGGTCGTTTAATCGCTCCATTTGTTGTTTCTTTTGACCATGAACTTGCTAGCATGCTCGTTAAACGTATTGAAATGGTTGCTTTGTTTTTAAATGTGTTTACTGTATACGTTTGCTTTTGTAAATATTTTGTTTGTACTGTTACCTATATAAGTATTTTCTGTATTATCACTACCAAGTAGTTTTTGCGTATTTATTCTTTATTGTATACAAAAATTTTATCAAACAACAAAAAAAAATACAACACTTGATGTACATAGGCGAGCTTAACCCACAACTGGGTTTTCTTACAGCAAACCATGTAAATGAAAATGATTTTTTTTATTTGAGGAACCCTAAATGTACAACAGGAAAAAAGTTAAACACATAAATTGAATTTAACTTAAAATCGTTCATTTTTGAAAAATATCTGTTGAAACGTTTTCGAAAAATGCGAAATTATTCATTCATAACAATATTTAGATTTTAGATTCTATGATTAGCTCCGTACTAGAGATGTGCCGTTGCCCGAAGTATGAATATTGGTGACAATATTGCCAGCAATATTCCCATTTTACATCATTACATTCAGGGGCTTAAACTGTAACCGTAATAAAGCTTTTAACACTGTTTTTTAAAACAGTTTTAACAGAAAAACACTTTTAAAATGTAACAGATACAATAATGTTACCGAATGAAACTGTAACCTTTTATATGTGTTATGACGTGCAACCGAATCAAACTGTAACCTGTTTATATGTATTAATAAGTGTTTAATATGTGTAACTGAAATAATCAGTTTTAGTGTAGCTTTGTAAATTGTAACTTTGGCAACGCTGCGTTTATCTGTTACACTTATTAACACTGTTAACACTTTTATATCTGTTACAGATATGTTAGGGTTACACTTTTGTAAGTGTTTTGGGTTAACACATTGAAAAGACATTAATAAGTGTTACATATTTGATTCTGTTACCAATTCAACATGTAACACTTATAATTCTGTAACCTTTATGAAGGTGTTTTTAAGTCCCTGATTACATTACATCTCTACTCCGTACACTTATTTTGCAGGCTTACAAGTTAGGTATATTCAAGTTACAGTATGAGTAAAAGAGGATTATATCTCTTATTTGTCAATTAAAGTGTAAAGGCGAGCTTAACCCAGAATTTAGGCTTTCTTAGAGCAAACCTCGAGATGAAAGATACACGCGGTAGCGTATCAAGCCAAGTTCAATTCAAATGGAAACTGGCGAGCAACTTTATTTTGAACTCCTAATTTTAACATATCTAACAGACAAGATGATGTGAAAACTAGCCAGGCCAATATCCTCAACATTTGACCTGGTTTTAAGTTTTTTTTTTTAAGTAACCATGAAGTTTCTTGCCGGTTCTTTACCATGGGAAACGACCAATTTGGAACTATTCACTATATTCTGACGTTTTATAAGTGCCTATGTCGGCCTATGTGAAATTAAAATATTTGAATTGAATTTAGTTAGATTATACGAACTTATAAAGCCAAGTCAAATGTTGAGAATATTTTATTATGGAACTTGGCTTCCCTTTCCACATCTGCGTTTTAGGTGGGTAGACTTTACGAAAAACAGTTATTAAATATGTAAACATAAGTGTCCAATAAAAACTTAAAACTACTTAATATATAAATAAAGACAGAATCTTCCCCACAGGGATGTTCCCTTTAAAAATCCTCGACCTACATATACCCCGTAGGGATGTCCCACGAAGATAACTAAGTAACACGAGTGCCTAGGGATGTACTGACCCGTAACGCAACCCCGACGCCGAGGCTCAAGGCGAGAGATGACGTCATATGCCATTAACATCACTAATTATGACGCTAGAGTACTTAGCATGTGGGTTGGTTGGTAATTGAATTTTTATTAGGTTATTCTTTAAGTGAACGCTTTTGTGCTTATTTTTGATAAAAATTGTTTAATGTGGAATGCGCTACTGTGGGCTTTGAAGATTAACCGCGGCTCTGGAATGCAAAGAGCAACTGGAAGAACATAGGTGTTGTTTTAGTCAATAAGTCTTTTTTTTGGGTTGGAAAATTATCCAATGACATTTCTCGCTCTAGGGCGGTCCCGCTTCGGCCAACGACGGGTTTTTCAGACGATAACTGACTAAAAACCCACACCTGTTTCTTTTTTGCCTTCATCCCAGGGCTTGGGTTTCACTTACACACTTCCCGTTGCTTCGGTAGGCTTCGACCCTGTTGGGCCCCTACGGTTTGCTGACAGTCAGTAAAAGTCTAGTACTTTCTTTCGTTTCACCCGGAGGCGATGGCTCTTTGGGACGCTTCTGCTCTATCTATGGCTAAGTCCAAGTCGTCGACGGCGTGTTGTGTTCCACGCGCACCACAATGAGATGTCAGCAAACCGTAGGGGCCCAATAGGGCCAATGCCTGCTAGGCCCATGGGGAAAAGTATACAATGGATAAATGGATACTCGTGGTCCCAGAACGCAAAAAGCAACTGAAGGAAAATAGATGTGTTTGTTTCCTGATGGCTGATGGCTGGTTGTGTTGCGGCTTCGCTCCCGCTCTTCCCTACTTCACCCTACTCTACCCTACTCTATCCTACTCTACCCTACCCTATCCAACTCTACCCTACTCTACCCTACTCTACACTACTCTACACTACTCTACCCTACTCTACCTTACTATACCCTACTCTACCCGACCAAACTTCACATAAACCATCTACTAAATAGTCCGAACAAAGCCTAAACATTTGGTTTGGATAGGTGAGCCCGTTCTTGAGTTTAAAAATTACAACGAATAGTGGCATTGATTTTAGTCTAGATAAAAATACCTTACCGAAATTCAGTATTTCCTAGCCGACCCTATCCATGCCACAACAATTTCCCCATCACTTCAAACCGTCTCGAATTTTAGGGTTATGCAGGTGACATTGAGACTCCCTAACTACTATCTAAAGTAATTTGCATAGCCACGTCATTGGTGCGGGTTCCGCCGCAATGTCAGCGGGGCACAACATTGTCAAACGAAGGTCTTACTGATCGGTTTTAATACTTTTCCTGTCTGTTTATTGAAGTTTTCATTTGTGTGTTTGTTTGTTTGTTTTAGAGAATAATTGTCATTTTTTTCCCTTTTTATGTCAGAGTTTCAATTGTTAAAACCTCTACGGTGCAAACTAAGTGTTTCTCGTTTATACCGCGTATCTATCTACATCAGAGAATTGGGACAATTTGCCTGCTGCGGTCTTCTCACCTGATTTTAATTTAGGTGTATTTAAGGCTACAGTAAATGGGCTCTTAATGCATGCGCTTCACCGTCAACGATTGCATCATTGCTTACCATCAAGTGGGATCGCAGTCAAGCATAGTTTACATCACAAAAAAAAACTACACCGTGTTAGGAACATAATGCTGCGCGTCAAAACTAACATCACAAATGTCACCCAGAGAACCAGAATTTTGAAATGGGTTTTTTTCCGATGGAAAAACATCTAATGACATCCCCGCTTTTGGGCGGAGCGGGAAATAGTGTCAGATTTTTACTGACTACAAACCCACTCCTGTTCCTTCTTGCTGTTCGTACCGGGACCGAGCTTCCCTTTCGGATAACCCTCGGACAGCGAGCTACCCATTACTTGCCGTCCGCAAGCCCGCGCCTACGGTGGCCGGAAATCGGGATCGGAATCCGTTGCCTGATGCGGTCAGCCTCCTCCTTTGCTAGCATTACTGCTTCGCAGAAGGAGCCGACCGCCTGCGACTCCTCCTCGCTCCGAACCATGGCCTGTACCAAGGCCCAGCGCGAGAGATCGCCCTCACGAGGGCAAAGCGATGCTCTGTCCAAGCGGGACACATCTCTACTGTGTGCTTCACCGTGTCCTCCGCGGAAATAGGGTTGTACCAGACATGTCTGCCGTATGTTAAATGTGCTGTGGGCTTAAAGAGCCACTTATGGATCCCGTTCTATGCAAGGTGACATCGGAAGACCAAAACAAAGGTAGAGTGATGTACTTATTTTTTTCTGAAGGGAATGACCCACAATGGTGGAAACCAGACGTGTGTGGAAAAAGGAGTGGGAGGTCTTTGCCGAGTTGTTGGATATACCGAGCTATGTAGATTACGATTAGTTAATTTTAGGACTCTTTAGACACAAAATAGATAGGTACAGAAGACAATCTCATGTATGTACTTCACTTTTTATACCTACGCTCGGTGGACGCACACTAATGAGCGTTTGAGCCGGAACTTTTGACGAGCGGGCCGAGCCGCTCCGAGGTATCGTGTCCGTGAGCTGCGTCTATGTGTGCGTTGCTCGAGCGCGCTTTGTATGTAAATATATACTAGTGCTTGACTGCGATCCCACCTGATGGTAAGCAGTGATGCAATCATTGATGGTGAGGCGCACTTGTTTATTAAAAGCCTATTCACTCTAGCCTTGAAGATACCCAAATTATAATCGGACAAGAAGACCGCAGCAGGCAAATTATTCCAGTCATTCGATGTACGCGGTATAAATGACGAGGCGAAACGCTTAGTCCGTACCGTAGAGGTTCTAAATACGAGAGGATCTACCGACTAGACGGGTGTTTTGTCTGGTCCAGGCAACTACCCGATAGTTGATTTCAAAGGGTTGAATAACACGCATAATTTTTTTTTTCCAAAAATATTTTAAACACAGACAGAACCACGTGCACGACTTGTTAATTATTTTAACGTAATACGACGTAACGAATCGATTTATCAATTAGTTTGGCGACCGCCTGGCTGACGTAATCAAGTGTTTTTGGTAATTTTCCTGTATTTGAACGGATGTTTTAATTGTTTTGTTGGGCGAGTCAAGGTGTTAATTATTATTATTTGTTTTTAGACCTAATGATTTCTCCCGCTCTAGGGTGAAGCGGAGTTTGTCAGACTTAATATATATTCCTCAACTATGACACAACGCTTTTTTTTAAGGGTGGAAATCATCCAATGACTTCTCCCGCTCTGGGTGGAGCGAGAGGGCGTGTCAGACTTTTACTGACTAAAACCACACCTGTGTCCTTCAGTTGCCCTTTGCGTACTAGGACTACGGGTTTCCTTTTCAGAAATTCCCCGCGGTTCTATGTAGGCATCGGCCCTGCTGGTGCCAAGGGTCTAATTCCGAAAGGGAGGCTCGGCCCCTGTATTAAAGGCAACGAAGGAACCGGGTGGGTTTTTTAGTCAGTAAGAGTCTGACACTATCTCCCGCTCCGCCCAAGGGCGGGCGATGTCATTTGGATGATTTTTACCCACCGCAAAAAAAAATAAAAAGTAAAAAGACGTGTGGCACTCGGGGACTGCCGCGGTAAAGCTATTGCATAGCATTTTTATCAACTTATGCAATTATAATTATTTATTTATTTTATTTATGCAGTATTTTTTTCCTTTGTTTTTTTTTCTTTGATATTAATTGAAGTTACACTTTCACACATTGAATTGAATTTTGATTGATTGTTCACTCATTTGTTTTCTTATCGGTCACCACGCTCAAGGCCCGCGATAGAATCTATGCAATAGCTTAAAAAAATAAAATAAAAAAAAAACACAACGCCATGTCAAACTAAGCAGAACTTGAGCTAGTACTAGACAAACGATAAACCAAACTTATTTATTTCTAAAATACATACATTATGTATTATAGATAAATAACACCAAACATAGAACAAATCATCAAGGTCATCACACAAACATTCGTCCTGGGTGGGAATCGAACCCACGATCTCTGGCTTTGCAATCAGGGCCACTAACCACGAGACTGACGGCCTTTTAGACTTCCCATAGCATAGCAACATAGCACAGTCAGCCTTTTAATGTTCCCACTGCTGGGACTCAGGCCTCCTCTCTTGGAGAGGCATGGGACGTAATCCACTACGCGGGTCCAGTACGGGTTGGTGAATGTCACATGTCTTCAAATTTTTGGTTCTAGGATATGCCGGTTTCCTCACGATGTTTTCCTTCACCGTTTTGAGAGTAGTGGTGATGAAATTAATTACACAAGTTAATGTGCCTGGCTGGGTTTGAACACGCGACTTACGACTATTAGTTATGTTAGACTTCCCATAAAAATTTATTATTAACTGTTTTGTGCATATACTCTAACTAAAGCAGTTAAAGTAATATCTACTTCAATTTGGAACTGAATTTGTTTGTAATAATAATGAAAAGAGTTTCCGAAGCCCAGAAACTCAAAAAGCAAAGGGGGAATCGTCCATCTTGATATAATCAAGTGGAAAAAGGAATTAAGGCAAAGAGTTATGAAAACTAATGTTTTTAATTTAATTACTTATTTGTTAATGGACAAAGTTATTCCTACAAGGTGACCGATGACCTTGTGAAGGTTGCGGGAAACCGATGAATGCGAGACGCACAGGAACGTTCGTTGTGGCGACGCTTGGGGGAGGCTTATGTCCAACAGTGGACGTATATCGGCTGAAATGATGATGATGACTTTTTTTTATTGCCGGAAAAATCATCCAATGACAACCCCCGCTCTTGGGCGGAGCGGGAGATAGTGTTTCAGAGTCTTAATGACTAAAAGCCCACGGCAAGCTCGGTCTCGGTACGAAAGGCCCGTTCCTGCGTGCCTTTCGTATCGGGACCGAGCTTCCCTTTCGGAAAACCCTGGCCCCAGTAGGCTTCGACCCGGCTGGGCCCCTGCTGTTGCGACAGCTCTATGAGGCGCGCGGGAACAGTGCGCGCCATCATGATAATGGTGATATGATGATTTGTTATTGTAGCGGCAATTGGCATACATATTCTGTAAAAATTCCAATTTAGAGAGTTGTAATTTTACAGCATTAGTTCTCTTACTGTTTATGAGATTACAGCCCGCTGACAGATAGATGGGCGAATGGACAAACTGTCATTGGAGGCTTAGTAATAGTGTTCCGCGTGTACTCTTTAAGTACGGAACCCTAAATTACAACCATAATGATATTAATAACTTACACTAACAAGATTATACTTAGTGAAACTTTGACGTAAATTGGAAAAAAATAATTCAGAAAGGTTAACATAAAAACTCCTGAAAACTGAACAACAACATTTTTCAACACTGAAACTAATCTTTTACTTTTTTGTTACAGGTAACTTCTTCCAGATTTCTCTAGAGACAGTGAAAATATGAGGTAACATCTAATAAAATATTATCTTTACACTTATAATAATAATAAGAACTTTATTTCAGACTTTTTTGATCTTAAAGCGTATAGTCCCTTGAACCATCTGACCGAAATTATGTGAACGCAACTCTCGCACTCGCCTAGGCGGCAGTACGCAAATCTGTGCATTTATTTACGGCCAGCAGCGCCCGGAAAGCGCTTTAAATCCATTTTCTCTGCGAGATATTGATTGATTTACATATGCAATGTTCACTTTGAAGAATATTTAACCACCAATTTTTATGTGTAAAAATGTTTCTAAAGGTCCAAGCCGTTTCGAAGGAGTAGGGAAAAGTTGCGAAAAGTTGCAAAATTGCTAAATATTTTTTTTTTGACAAAAGTATGAGTTGCACGAAAAAATCAAATGTTGATATTATTGTTCATGAATCTATAATAAACATATATTTTTTTCAAACCAATTGACCTAGCCGTTACGGAGGAGTAGGCCTCAGAAAATCACTGTTTTATGGCACTTTTCGGGCGCTTGGCCCTTAAAGATACCGGTCGATAAATAATAAATTATGTTAGTGAGAATGTTCTTAAGAACTATGTTAGTGATCCACAAAAAATAAAAAAAACACAGGTCAAGTGCGAGTCGGACTCGCGCACTGAGAGTTCCGTACAATTCCTACGTAAATAGTTTAGTTCCCGAATGGAGTTTCGTAGCTTTTTCCTAATTGCAAAAAAGTTTTTTTTTTGATCTAGCTAACTAGCTAGCCAACAAAGCTGTTTTCAGATTTATTTATTTAAACTTCATGTACAGTAGTGGCATAGGCGGACTTAGTGCAACAAGGCATTCTCGCCCATTCCTTTACCTGTGCTACAAAGACCTTGCCTAATTACAAATTTCAAAAATCTACGAGACTCCGTTCGGGAATTGAACTATGTATTTACTTAGGTAAATTTGTACGGAACCCTCAGTACGCGACTCCGACTCGCACTTGCCCAGTTTTTTTTTTAATGTGCACACACAATACCGGAACAAATTGTTTTTGCTAATCGTTTAATATCATGTCGAATGGTGTGTAAAACCACGCAAAGGTCAAATTCGTGAACTGATTTTGTGTAGTTGATACGCAGTATGAATGTGCTTAGGAAAAACCATGACTGATGCTCAGGCAGTCCCCTCCTTCTGCGAAGAAGTACTGCTAGCAAAGGAGGCGGCCGCACCCGCGAGGCAATGGCCCTCGCGCCCTAGCCGCCGGGATTCCGATCCCGATTTCCAGCCACCGTAGGCGCGGGCTTGCGGACGGCGAGCAATAGGTAACTGCTCACCGTCCGACTGCTCGGTAACCGTCCGGACAGAGCCAAAGACGTTGACGGCGCGTATTGTTCCAGGCGTGCCTCAAGGAGTTGTTAGCGAACCGTAGGGGCCATACAGGGTCGAAGCCTACTGTGGCCAAGGTTCTGCTTCTGAAAAGAAGACTCGGCCCCGGTACAAAAGGCAACGAAGGAACAGGAGTGGGTTTTTAGTCAGTAAAAGTCTGACACTATCTCCCGCTCCGCCCAAGAGTGGGGGATGTTATTAGATGATTTTCCCACCGGAAAAAAAGACTTTAACCCACTCCCCGTCACCACAAAATAGATAGGTACAGAAGACAATCTACATACAAAGCGCGCCCAAGCAACGTACACATAGACACCGCTCACGACATCTCGGCTCAATCACCCTGTCGCACTCGTACAGGGCCCAAGTCTGCTATTACAATAGTGTCAGAATAGTCTATCATTGATTTCATAATTGTTGATTTTGAGTAAGTTTGGTAATCTACTAATATAATGGCGTCATTATGACTTTCCAATGGTCAACCACTGCACTCCATTGAAAGAAATGGCATAGAATGGTAATCTCGTACATATTGACAAATGAATATTTGACGTATGGGGTAATCTGCTAAAACTTTGACAGTTTATTTCATCAGTGTTCTACCATTAGAACGTTATTGTGCAGTTATTGGTTCTATTAAGCTTGATATTATCATTCTACCACAACTCTATTACGATACCACTGACCAATCATTGATCGATCATTATGAATTAGCAGATTACAAACAAGAAGTGGGATAGAATATAGAATGGTAATCTTGTGCATATTTACAAATGAATGTCTTACGTATGCGGTAATCTGCAAAAAATTTGACAGTTCCTTTGATCAGTGACCTACCATTAGAACGTCATTGTGCAGTCATTGCTTTTAATAAATTTGATATTGTCCTTTTACCACAACTATTACGAGACCATCGACCGATCAATGATCGATCATTATGAATTAGCAAAATGACAATGGGATCGTGTTGGAATGACGAATTTATAAAAATAGCAGACTTGGGCACCAGTTCGACGCAACGCGCTGACCCTAGCGTGATCACCTAGCGTAGGTATAAAAAGTAAAGTACATACATGAGATTGGCTTCTGTACCTATCTATTCTGTGCTTAAACCCACTCCCCGTCACCACCCAACCACGTGACACAGACTTCAAACAAAACGTGGGTAGCTATCCAAGTTTTATACAAACAAAAACCCTTTTATCCAAATTGAAAGCCGAAAGTCGGCGACTTCAAAACTTCGATGTAGTTCAAGTGAGATGAATAAAATTTTCAAGTTTTGAAGTCGGTTCTCTGGTGCGGTGCGAGTATGGACTTGAATAAACATAAGGAAGTAATAAAATGAACTGTGGCTTGGAAGTATGTTGGTTCGTAGTTCGTTCATTCGATTGAATGAATGATTGAAATGAAGAAAAGTAGCTACCTGTAATGTACAATTAAATTATGCCAACCCTAGGTTATTTCTTTCGAGGTGGGAACTCATTGGCTTTTCGCGCTCTACGGAGGAGCGGGAGGCCGTCTCAGACTGATACTAAAACTAGCCGTATCCTTCAATTGCTCTTTACATTCTAGAAATACAGGCTTTACAACGGAGACTGTGCTAACCTGACCTGTTCGTCTAGTGGTTAGTGGCCCTGACTGCTTTGCCGGTCGTGGGTTCGATTCCCACCCAGGACAAATGTTTCTAAGATGAGCATGATCATTTGTTCTCTCCCCCTCCTCCCTCCTTGCGTCGTATTCCTCAATGCTGAGGGTCGTGACCTCCCAGCTTCATCACTCTAACCCGTATGATATTCCTCCATCTGTTCCTGTCTGTGGCGGTGTGAAGGGCATTCTACATCGTAGAGTCAAGAGCGGTGCGGACCTGGTCGGACCAACGTATTGGGCTGCGCCCGCGAGGCCTTTTCCCGTCCACTTTACCGGTCACAATTAGCCTTTCGAGGTTGCCACCGTCTTTTCTAACATCGTCTTTTGTTCTCTGTCTGGGTATAATTTATCTATAAAATGTATGCATTTATAAAATAAGTATGTTTATTCAGTTGTCCAGTACTCATACCACAAGCTCTGCTTAGTCTGGAACTAGATAGCGTTGTGTGAAAGTTGTGGAATATTGTTATTATTATTATTAATTGTTTATCATTGAAATTATTTAACCGTTATTCGCCTTCAACCTTTAAATTACCGTTCATAATTAATTACTGAGAAATAAATCAATCGTAACCAACAACCACAAAAACATTATCTATTTAAAAGCTAAACTAGCTTCTACTAGCGACTTCGACGGCGTGAATGCAGAAAATTATTCCAAAGGATAACTCACACTCCCCGAACAAAAAGTATCCCATGTATTATTTCAGGATTTGGTCTACCCATATGCCAAATTTTATTCATATTCGTTTAGCCGTTTGAGTGTAAAGGAGTAACTAAACTTTCGGTTTTATAACACACTAACTTTTGCCCGCGGCTTTACCCACGTACGTAAAATGTAGCCAATCGGACCAGTACCTCCAGAGATTACCTATATTATATTATATTATATTATATTATATTATATTATATTATATTATATTATATTATATTATATTATATTATATTATATTATATTATATTATATTATATTATATTATATTATATTATATTATATTATATTATATTATATTATATTATTATCACCAGTACCTGTACTTTCAGAGATAACCTGCTACAAACAAAAAAAAAACAAAACATTACCCCTCTTTTAGTGTAGATGTAGATATACTAACAGCTGCCAGCGGCTTCGCCCGCGTGAAAATAGAAAATAATTCCAAGTGAACATACTCCCGGTATTATACCCGGCACGAATATTGAGCGCTGGCTTCAAGTTGCGCAGAAGTCAAATATTCGGCCTCTTTAGTCGTGCGACGTGAGACGCGGGGGCGGGGAATGTCAGTGATTGGCTCGCCGCGCCATCATGTCATAGACGTCACTCGTGATTCGTTCCCTGCGCTTGCTGCATGTATCTAACAACTACGATGATTGGCTCGCCAATGTATGGAATGCGCAAAGCGATCCCCACTCTGACGCCGTGCGCTCAATATTCGTGCCGATAACTAAAAAGTATCCTACGTGCTATTCCAAGACATGCGGGGTTACCGTGACGTTCACAGTAAGATTGTTTTAATCTTGTTTCAGTGTGGGTAAGAGATGGCGCTAGACAACCTGTATAGCTCTGTCTCTTACCCACACTGAAACAAGATTAAAATCTTACTTTAAACGTCATGGTCTAGGTCATGGTCTACCCCTGTGTCATATTTCATTCAAATCCGTTGAGCCGTTTGAACGGAAAAGAGTAACAAACATATACAAACTATTACCTTTATAATATCAGTGTGTTAAATTAACTTGTAGGTATTCGGTAATTACTGTCTAATTAATCATCATATAATTAAGTTCGAATATTGATAATCTATTCTAACTAATTATGAAATTCATATTGATAGACCGCTGTATAATTAAATTATTAGATTCGAACCTGATTTTAGGCAAAATTATTTTATTATTAATTCATTTTTACCGCAATCAAACCTGGATATGAAAATTATTGAGTAATTTAATTATTTATGTTTAAGTGATAATTATGGTGGCAATGGACAGGGCACATTTCACGCATAACAGATGGTCGATGGAGACGAAAGGTTCTGGAGTGGCGACCACGTACCGGAAAACGCAGCGTTAGAAGGCCTCTCACTAGGTGGAGCGAAGACCTGGTGAGGGTCACGGGAATCCGATGGATGCGTGACGCACAGGACCGGTCGTTGTGGCGACGCTTGGGGGAGGCCTATGTCCAACAATGGATGTCTTTCTGCTGAAATAATGATGATTTTGATAATTATATGAATTAGACTTTAAAATGTGACCTAATTTTTGTTTAGAAATAACTAGGCAACGCTATCTATTAACTACTGACGCAAAAAATTAGGTGTTAGAAGTTTAACCGCTATGTGTCTCTGTTTGTAACACTACAGCTCTTAAACGGGTGAACTGATTTGGATGCTGTATTTTTATTTGAAAGCAAGTATTCTAGTGATCTTTTTAAGGCATGTTTTATGAAAATCGGTTAAGCAGTTTATAAGTTAAAGGGGGTGAAATAAAAATGAAAAAAAATTACAAACAAAGCTAATGGGATATCAAATGAAGATGAACATTACATGGTTACTGTATATTAAAAATTTAAAACTTTTGATTCAAGATTATTTTTTTTTAATTTTAGTATATTCGTTAAGTTTTTGAATGGCAAAGAATAGTTCTAAAAGTTCTTATTAAGAAGATATTAAAAGTTTGAATCAGAACATAAAGTTGTACTATTATTGTTTTGGCAGATTAATCTTGATATTTACTGGCTGACATTTATTTATTTACTCAAAAAACACTTAGCAAATTAAGTTATCCCGATAAAAGAGCATAAATATTCAACCTGAAAAAAAAATGTAAAGGATAACGATGTCCAAATTCGATTATCTTCTCAATAACCCTTCTATAACCCTTCTATAACCCTTCTATAACCCTTCTATAACCCTAATCTATTTTTATACTGTAACAACCTTTCAAAACTTTTATTTATTTACCAATGAAACTGCCACACGCCATCATCGAAATACCAACATAACACAGTTACCTACCACCACCCAATTCTATTATATCGCCGACATAACGATCAGCAGACAACAGCTCATCACCCCTCCCCCTCACCCTTACTGAAGTAATAACCAACAAGCTCACAAGGGCCGCTTATCACCAAATTACAACAGATACCTCGGCTCGTATAAAGAAAATAATTTACACCACAAATCCTTTGTGCGTGGTCTAAAGAAAGGGCGTAAGCGATTATATAATAACAACCACTTTTTTTAAAAGAGTAACCATGGAGTTTCTTGCCGGTTCTTCTCCATAGGTAACGACCAATTTGGAACCTTGCACTAGCTTCTGACGTTGTATAAGTGCCCATGTAGGCCTATGTGAAATAAAATATTTTGACTTTGACTTTTGACTTTGATATGCCAATAACTAAACTGATTTTGTTCTGTCTTCGGCGACGTGGATAGTGTCGCAGACGGGAGACCACAGTCTTTAGTGTAAAATATAAAAACGGCCAAGTTAGATCACTGCAGTTTAGCTTTGACCAGTTCATGACATCTTTTTTTATAGCACTTGTTAAGGGAGGTATACTTTGTTGGTGGTAAAATCCGAAGATTTTCACTAAGTTTTTTGGCTCTGAGTATGTTTTTTATTTTTGGCACGTTCCCTAGCGCGTAAACGTCTTGTTGCATTTCAGCTTCAGAGGTGGGTATCGTCATATTCGTCTTAGTTGTGAGAGTAAAAGACAGTGCTTCAAATCTATGATTGAACTAATAAAATCCACTAACTGCATCAGACTGCTCAAAGTGACTTGTTTCGAAAGTTTTAGTTATAGAATAGAAGAATAGAATAGCATTTATTCGGCGCAAGCAACACAATATACAACAACATAAAATAATAATAGGAAAAGAGTACAGACATACAATACAAGTTGCAGTGACTGTGCCTGAACCGAAAGGGTCACCAACTCAGCAATTGCTGGGCGTCAAACACCCAGCGCTGATTTTCAGCTGGCACATAGTTCTGATTTTTTCGTCGGGTTTACTTTTCATAACCTCCCGTGGTCGTCTATAACTTAAACCATCACCAAGCTAGTATATTCATAGACCTAATCTAGCCCCATCACGTCACTGCCGCATTAACATCACGGCCCTCCAGGGCTACATAGCTGGATGTACAACAAAAATGGCTGACCATTCACTTTATATGAAATGTGATTGTATAGAATGACGTGAACACCGTCCGAAGTAACTTGAGAGCTTGTGGTTTTATTTTTAAAGAGGAAAATCATCTAATGACGCTTTGGGGCAGAGCGGGACGTCGTGACAGACTTTTGCTAAGACTACACCTATATTCCTTCTTTGCCTTGCGTTATAGAACCCCATGTTTTTCACCTTCGGAAGTCTCAACCTATGGTCCCAGTAGGCTTCAGTACTGCTGAGCCCGTATTGTTTTGTTGACATCTGTTTGAGGCACTCGTGGAACACTATACGCCATCGACGACTTTTTTTTTATGGTGGTAAAAAATCATGCATTGCCATCCCCCGCTCTTGGGCGGAGCGGGAGATAGTGTCAGACTCTTACTGACTAAAAGACCCACCCCGTTCCTTCTAGCCTTCATACCGGGGCTCGAGCGCCCTTTCGGATAACCCTGGCCCCAGTAGGCTTCGACCCGGCTGGGTCCCTGCTGTTGCTGACAACTCCTTGAGGCGCGCGGGAACAGTGCGCGCCGTCGACGACTTGGGCTTGGTCCGGACAGTTACCGGACGGCCGGACAGCGAGCCACCCATTGCTCACTGTCCGCAAGCCCGCGCCTACGGTGGCCGGAAATCGGGATCAGAGTCCCGGCGGCGGCGGCGGCGGCGATAACGCCGTTGCCTGATGCGTTCGGCCTCCTCCTTTGCGAGCATTACTGCTTCGCAGAAGTCGGCGACCGCCTGCCACTCCTCTTCGCTCCGGACCATAGCCTCAACCAAGGCTCGGCGCGAGAGGTCACCGCCGCCGATCGCCCCCACGAGGGCACGGCGATGCTCCGCCCAAGCAGCCATCGACGACTTGTCAAAGAATTCCGTTATGCACCGCATGTATTAAACTGGTGGTCTTTTAAAGTGTTATATAACTAGCAAATATCTAATTAAAATAATGAATAAGTACCTACTGGCCTGATAGATATTGGTACTAAAAACCGAATAGAGATCCTCTTCAACTTTTTTTACATACAAAACGCCTTTGGCAGGAGGGTAATTCACTGTAAAGTTAATCTGTTTCCTTGTAACTAAAACTTACGAGTATTTAGGTCAAGGATGAATAGATTATTTTTAGGCAAGTGTGCTCTCCATCGTTGACCACATTATCACTTGCTATCAGGTGAATAAACCGCTGGATCAACAGAAATTGACATAAAATTGAATATAAAAAAAACTTTTTACAAAAAAAAAATACTTTTCAGACTTCAAAGTAAAAAAAAATACAAAAAAGTGCAAAATAACTTAAATTTCGGAAGTTGATGTTTCTACAAAAGTTTTGACACTTTGTTATTTAATATTTTCATGATCAGATCGTAACAATAATTCTATGGTACCAACTTGGAAGCATAATCTTTCTATCAAAAAAATAATTATCAAAATCGGTCCACATTATCCGAGATATCGGTGAACATACCTATACATATATAGAGAGGTTCCGTTGCTGGCAATATGGGAATATAGCTGGCAATATTGCCACCAATATTCATTTTTCGGGCAATATTGCCACCAATATTCATACTTCGGGCAATATTGCCACCAATATTCATACTTCGGGATATATTAAATAAATAAATAAATGATAAATAATAATAATATTCCACAACTACCACACAACGCCGTCTAGTCCCAAGCTAAGCAGAGCTTGTGTTATGGGTACTAGACAACTGATAAACACACTTATATATTTCTAAATACATACATATTATAGAAAAATTACACCCAGACACAGAACAAATGATCATGCTCATCACATAAACATTTGTCCTGGGTGGGAATCGAACCCACGACCTCCGGCATAGCAGTCAGGGGCACTAACCACTAGACCAACAGGCCAGTCAACACCACCACCAATATTCATACTTCGGGCAATATTGTCACCAATATTCATACTTCGGGCAATATTGCCAATTAGCTGAACATAGAACCTCCTCCTTTTTGAAATCGGTTAAGAAACACATTCTCTTCACCACCCTTGGTTGACTCTTCAAGAATACCATAAGCATAAAATTCCCCATTCTACTTTAGTAAGTAAACTTTCAAATAAATAAATCCCATCGGACACACGGCTTGTTAAATTGATAAACTTGGACCTCTACGTGCTTCTGTATAATCCCTCCGGTTGGCAAATGGATTGGTTGTTACCTCGATAGCAAATAAATGAATCTTGAATCGCTTTATGGAAAAGCAATTTTAAAGAGTGGAATCAATGATTCTACATGCCTTGTTATGTAAACGTGTATGAATTAAGTACTTACTACAAAAGATGCTAATATGTATGCGAAAGTAGATGTTTTTTTTTTGGTAGGGTAAATCATCCAATGACAACCCCCGCCCTTGGGCGGAGCGGGAGATAATGTCAAACTCTTACTGATTAAAAAGGGGAACAGTTTAGGGATTTAGGGTTATTTGTATGAGAGAGAATGTACTGAGTGAGCGATTAAATGAAAGAGGCCATAACCTTGTCTGCCACAATGGCCAGGTTTTCAAGGTCCTTTACCTCCGTCACCGCTAGAACAGCCTGCACTGGTGATGGGAGATGGCTATTCCACATGATTTGAAGCGTGGAGTCAGGGATTTTTCCCCTTGCGAGATCCCTCATCCGACGTAACAATTGGGAAGGTTTTTGACTGCCTAATTCCATTTCCCCCAAGAGCTTCTGGAACTGTCTCGTCTCTGACTCTTCAAAAACCTGTAGCAACCGGTCTTTGAGTGAGTCATATTTCCGACTCTCCGGTGGTGACAATAATAGGTCACTAACCTGTTGTATGGCGGTTTTGGTGAGCTTGGTGACCACCAAGTTTTGTTTTGCTGCGTCGCCTAGCTTCTGGCCCGTCACTGCAGCCTCAAATTGGACGAACCACAGTCGTGGCTGGTCCGCCCAAAATTCTGGTATCCGAGAAGACACTGTGATGCTAGCCAACGTGTCGTCACTCGCACGTGGTTCGGTCGCGGCCTCGCGTTTCGCCTGCGGACTCGCACTTGGTGGGTATACACTTTGCGGATTCATGATTTGTAAATGTCCAAAATATGTTGTTAACGCGCACGATTATTTCAATTTTAAATGTTCAACGGGGTCACCACTTTAGGGATTTAGGGTTATTTGTATGAGAGAGAATGTACTGAGTGAGCGATTAAATGAAAGAGGCGTAAGTATAGCAGGACCGTATATTTACGACTGATGAAACTTATTCGACGGAGCGCAGCCGTCGCTATCCATGCATACCCATAGTTACTTACATACATACATACATACGTCACGCGATCATATTTCCTGTCATACGATGTGTCCCTACAAACAGTTCGCGCCATCGACGACTTGGGCTTGGTCCGGACAGCTACCGGACGGCCGGACAGCGAGCTACCCATTGCTCACTGTCCGCAAGCCCGCGCTTACGGTGGCTGGAAATCGGGATCGGAATCTCGGCGGCGGCGCGAACGCCATTGCCTGATGCGGTCGGCCTCCTCCTTAGCGAGTATTACTGCTTCGTAGAAGTCGGCGACCGCCTGCCACTCCTCCTCGCTCCGGACCATGGCCTCAACCAAGGCCCGGCGCGAGAGGTCTCCGCCACCGATCGCCCCCACGAGGGCACGGCGATGCTCCGCCCAAGCAGGGCGCACCTCGACTGTGTGCTCCACCGTGTATTCCAGATGTTCCGCACAGTGGCGACACCCGGGCGTCACTTCCGCTTTAAGAGTAGTAGTAGTAGAGGAGTAGGAAAGTCACTGTTTTAAGGCACTTTTCGGGCGCTTGGGCCTTAAGGTCATGCAGATGCAGTTATTCTTCTGCCTAACCTTCAGCTAGTACAAGCCTGATGTCATGAGATGTTTATGTTAATCAAGGTGGTTTTCCTTATACATAAGCAAATGTCAACAATCAGGTCAGTGTAACACAAACCCACACAGTTAATTGTTATTGCCTATTGTTGTAAATTAATACGAACCATGCATATTCAGATTTTAAAGGCTGTTGCTTCATTTACTTGAGACGTTCTTAGTTTTGCAGGGTAATATGGTTTTGATGAGGATAGAATAACGAGGCGATTTATTTTTGGGAAAACAGAGACCTGAGGCCCTACCATGGAGACTTCTGCGAAGCAGTAATGCTCGCTAAAGAGGAGGCCGACCGCATCAGGCAAAGGCGCTCTGGCCGCCGCCGGAATTCCGTAGACGCAGGCTTGCGGACAGTGAGCATTGGGTAGCTCGCTGTCTAACCGTCCGGTAAATGTCCAGACCAAGCTCAAGTCATCGATGGCGCGCACTGTTCCCGAGCGCCTCAAAGAGTTGTCAGCAACAGCAGGAGCCCAGCCGGGTCGAAGCCTACTAGGGCCAAGTTTAACCGAAAGGGAACTCGAGCCCCGGTACGAAGGCTTGAAGGAACGGGGTGGGTTTTTTAGTCGGTAAGAGTCTGACACTATCTACCGCTCCGCCCAAGAGCGGGTGCTGTCATTGGATGATATTCCCCACCAAAAAAAGGCCTTACCATGAACGCTTAACGCAACCCATTTTACGACTTAAACGGAATTGTGAAAAGGATGGAACTATGTAGAGTCTATAGCTCTTTCCCTCTCTCTCACTCGCATGACTGTCATTTTAACACGACATAAACACGTCTAGTCCTCTTAATAAACCAAAAAGGACGGTGTACCAAGACCGTACACTGTTCTGCGTGAGTGACTGTACAAAGTTACTTTCGAAAAATGCTAAATACATGAGATTGATATACGCTACCGAAATATCACGTGAAAAATCCCATAACATTTTGAGTTTTCAGTCACCACAACGGGTACCATGATAAGGCTCAAAATCACTCAAAGGACAATGGAGAGGGGTTTGCTTGGAGTTTCAGAAATAAAGATATCCCTAGGGAAACCAAAGGCATATCCAAAAAATCGCCAAACTTACTAGTGCAGGTAGGCTGGACACATTGCTAGCACCAAAGGAGGTCGATGGAACCGAGAAGTTCTGGAGTGACGACTGCGTGTCAAAAGTCGCAATGTTGGTAGCTTACCACAAAATGACCTGGTTATGGTTGCGAAAATCCGATGGATGTGAGGCGCAAAAGACCGGTCATTGTGGCAATTCTTGATCCAGTAGTGGCTACTGAAGTGACAATGATGCTCAGCTGCAGAAAGATGCTGCAGCTGGTGCTGCAAAATGCCACCTGGCAGCTTTGGACTCGGTGGAAAGGCGTGCAAAGAGGCTAATTGGTGATCCAGATTTGGTTAAGTCCAACCTTCAAAGCTTTGAGCACAGGCGTAGGGTAGCCAGCCTTTCGGTGTTCTACAAGATGCATTTTGGAGAGTGTGCGTAGGAATTGCATGACTTGATTCCGCCATCGCAATTCTACTATCAGACAACCCGACGAACGGTGAATTCACCCGTACTTTGTTGAAACCTCTACGGTCCGGACCAAGCGTTTCGCCTCGTCATTTATACCGCGTACGTCAAAGGACTGGAACAGTTTGCCTGCTGCGGTCTTCCCGTCCGATTATAATTTGGGTGTCTTCAAGGCTAGAGTGAATAGGCTCTTAATAAAATAGTGCGCCTCACCATCAAAGATTGCATCGCTGCTTACCATCAGGTGGGATCGCAGTCAAGCATTGATTTATATCAAATAAAAAAAAAATGATAAAGTTGTGTTGACAATATTCTAATTTCTGAACAAAAGTTGAAAAAAATAAAGCATTTAATACCAATACAAAATCTGATTCATTTGCCAAAAATGACGGTGTCAACAAGTTCACTACGCTACAAAACCATGTGTTTCATCGTAGTAAAGAAACAAGTTGACAATCTTTTTCGATGAATTACTTGGCACGGGACCAAACCAGCAGCCGTTCATTGACAAAACGTAATTGACGCAAGTGGGCCGTTCAGAAGTTTTTTGTAAACATTTCAGGAAAGATTTTTACGGTTTGTAAATAACTCACCAAATGTTTGGCCTTGTATTATATTTGGAAGTGGTACCGTCATCGTAAATATTCATTTAGATATTTTTTAGTTTGAAGTATGTCTATTTGAATTAAGGAAGACTACCTAGAGATGTGATGGTTGGTTGTTATGTGACAAGATGACATTTCCAGAAAGTGGTAAAATAAACCTTTTTTTGAGGTATTCTATCACTTTCTGAGAATATCTGTGTAGTAAGTCAGTACTGTAGGCCTCAAAACCTCAAATCAGTCCAATGATGACACCACGATATGGACACGGTGGAACATGCATTGGGCTTAAGTCTCCACTCGGTAGATGTCAGAAAACGAATGACGCTGACGAGGCCAACCCAAAAATATGAGGCGAGACGACTGGACAGATAATGTAGCCACTTTGCTGGTGTAAATTGGCACGAAAAAGATTAAAAGAATTCCTGGATGGATTTAGGAGAGGCATTTGCCCTTAAGAAGTAAGAGAAACGGAGAAAAGGAAGGATCCTCCAATCAAACGGGTGTTATGTCCGGTACAAATAACTGCCCGGTAGTTGTTTTCTGGCTGTTTTATATGTTCTAATCGGCGAGTGATCGAGGTGGTGCGAGAGATAGAGCTGGACACCTTAATGGCTCCATCCTTTTTTTCACTTAGAAGACTGACATTTTAACACGAAATGGTACACCCTCTGGTAATGGGGTTTAGTCAGTAAAATTGTCGTAAAAAATGGATCACGTTAAGAGCTTGTGGCAGAGCCTCAGCCCAATAATGAGACAGTATCTATAGGCTACCGAACAAATTGTTTTACAATAGAAAAATGGCTCCAAAATATCTCTATTCCAAGATCCCAAGTTTCGATATAAATAAAAGCGGTAATCTAGTTGACAACCCGTTACAGTAGATTGCTTGGCTCTGTTTCAAATCCTAGCTCAATGAGATAAGCAATTGGCATGTGGATTGTGGAAGTGTGCTACCTCAATGAAATAAAATTCTGGGAAGATTACGGAGGCAGAGAGAAATATTTATGCGTTTTGGAATGGAATAGTTAAATGATGATGACGTTTGACGTCATACTATTTTAAATATTTTTCTAGAAAATGTTTCAAATGAATCAGAAATCTTGTTTTCTTTTCGATTCAGATTTAAGAATGTTCCAGGGTAGCCTTCAGGCGGTCGTCTCCTTCTGCGAAGCAATAAAGCTAGCGAAGGAGGCGGCCGCATGCGTGTAAGAAAAAAGACTTCCTCACGCCCCAGCTCGACGGATCTCAACTCCGATTTCTAGCGACCATAGGCGAGGGCTCGCGGATTGCAGGCAATGGGTAGATCGCCGTTCGGCCATCTGGTAACCGTTTGGATCAAGTCCGAGTGCGTCTGAGTGTTCTTCGCGCGCCTTAAAGAGATTTCTTCAAACCGTAGGGGCCCCAGCAGGGCCGAAGCCTACTGGAGCCATGGGTTCGCTTCTGAAAGGAAAACGGGTATGAAAATTTGTTAAACAGACAGTAAAAACAAGTTTGTTTAATTGTTTATTCTTATCTGAATGAAGTACACTACAAGTAAATAAACCTTACATGTTCGACATAGCGCTAGACAAATTACTTGGCAACAGTTCAAGCCCATTCATTGATGTGCTGATTGACCTACCCCAACAAAATATTTAGGTGACGAAAAACAAAAGAATGTAGGTTTATGTTTTGTTGTCACTGTAGTGTCCCTGCACACGGGCGATAAAAAACGCCGCCACAAAAAAAAGCTTGCGGCCATGCGTACAATATCATAATGACCCTGACAAAGAAGGATTAAATACGCGAATGGCATGGCATTTTGGCCGCCACAAAAAAAGCTAGAAGCGGCTTCAAGCTTTTTTTTGTAGCGGTACTGCCGCACACGAGCCACAAAAAAGGCCGCCTCAAAAAGAAGCATGAAGCGGCTTTTTTTGTGGCCCGTGTGCCCCACACTTAGTGTACACTACACAATGTGAAGTTAGTCAAAAAACATAAAATATTTAAATAACATCAAAATAAAAAGTTGAGTAGAAGTGAAAAGTTCAAGTAAAGTAATGATTATCTCCTCGAAAACACAAGAAAATTCACAGGACTAGACATCAATAAAACCTAAAAAAAAAGACGTGTGGCACTCGGGGACTGCCGCGGTAAAGCTATTGCATTGCATTTTTATCAACTTATGCAATTATAATTATTTATTTATTTTATTTTATTTATGCAGTATTTTTTTTCCTTTGTTTTTTTTTCTTTGATATTAATTGAAGTTACACTTTCACACATTGAATTGAATTTTGATTGATTGTTCACTCATTTGTTTTCTTATCGGTCACCACGCTCAAAAAACAAATGAGTGGGGGGTGTTAGGTTATTTTCGTTACGGAATTTCTGGATTCGGTCTCCACGCTCAAGGCCCGCGATAGAAGCTATGCAATAGCTTAAAAAACGAGAGTCTAGTTGACAAACTGTAATGTAAATTATACGCTATTTGCGTTAAGATTAGACATTTAAAGAAGCCTTTTTTACTGTCTGTTCATTCAATTTAATACCAACTATTTACTGCAGCCGCCATTTGTCATGCCACCAAACGTAATAAAAGTCAAAATTGGTTGAACGGACAGTAATGAAATGTTTTTATAAATGTCTAATGTTATTTTAAATAAACAGACTAAAAGTAAAAGATGGATGAAAAAAGATTGCATGTAGCGGAGATGAGAATGTTGAGATGGACGTGCGGTGTGACGAGAATGGATAAAGTGAGAAATTAGTATATTAGAGAAAATTTGAAAGTGGCGCCAGTGACTGAAAAGTTGAAAGGCAATCGTTTGTCTTGGTATGGTCATGTAAAGAGATAGGATGAAACGAATGTCACTAAAAAAAGTTCTGAGTATACATGTAGATGAATGGACAGGGAGAGGGAGGCCAAAGAAAAAATGGATTGTGTGAGAAGTGATATGAAAGAAAAGGGAGTTAGTGATAGTGTGACGGATGACAAGACAGAATGGAAGAAAAAAACGTGTTGCGCCGACCCCAAGTAATATGGGATAAGGGCAGGAAGAAGAAGAAGAATTGACCAAAAGTAATGAATATCTCCTCTCTGTAAGTACATCAAACTAAAAAAGAAACGAATCTAGTTGACAAACAGTAATGTAGATTTGTTGGCGCGACCAAGCGTGGTTCATTGAGACGGCAATCGAGGCGCTCATTGAAGTGTGCTGTTTGTAAACAAACTATTTTGGGAATAATACTTTGGTAAGCAGTGGATGAGGGGGCTTGTTTATCTACTTATAACGCTTAACCTGTTAGAGGCTTTTTTTTTATGGTGGGAAAAATCATGCATTGACATCTTCCGCCCTTGGGCGGAGCGGGAGATAGTGTCAGACTCTTACTGACTAAAAGACCCACCCCGTTCCTTCTAGCCTTCATACCGGGGCTCGAGCGCCCTTTCGGATAACCCTGGCCCCAGTAGGCTTCGACCCGGCTGGGTCCCTGCTGTTGCTGACAACTCCTTGAGGCGCGCGGGAACAGTGCGCGCCGTCGACGACTTGGGCTTGGTCCGGACAGTTACCGGACGGCCGGACAGTGAGCTACCCATTGCTCACTGTCCGCAAGCCCGCGTCTACGTTGGCCGGAAATCGGGATCAGAATCCCGGCGACGGCGGCGGCGATAACGCCGTTGCCTGATGCGTTCGGCCTCCTCCTTTGCGAGCATTACTGCTTCGCAGAAGTCGGCGACCGCCTGCCACTCCTCCTCGCTCCGGACCATGGCCTCAACCAAGGCCCGGCGCGAGAGGTCTCCGCCGCCGAACCTGTTAAATCAAGTATCGGCTGTATGCTATATAATACAACACTTGTATAGTATATACTTAGTATATGCGAAACCTGAATAATGAAGTTTGTTAAGAATCAGTAACTGAATGGATTCGTATAGATTTTACAGCATGTTACATTTTTTCTCAAAAAAAAATATAGTTTAAAAAAAAAACTAATAAAACACGCTTTCATAGCATATCAAACTAAAAAGTGTAAAATAATTTTCAATATAGGTAGAAAATAATAATAATGAACGAAAAATATTAATATCATTGTTAAAAAAGCGTGGGGTGCTCGAAGCGCCCCCGTTTTTTTTTTTAAACTATATTTTTATTTTTCACTAAAAAAAAACGGATTATTGTATTGTCATCATTCTTTGATGGGTGTGCAAAGTTTGAAGAAAATCTGATCGCCCAAAGTTGGTCAAAATCGAGCTCAAAGGCGTTGGTTACAAACATACAGGTGAAGCTAATATAAGCGTGTTAATAATATTTAAAAAGGCTGAACACCACCGACACTAAGTAGAACACTGTAGCCTTATTCACGTAAACTCAAACAAGCCAAATATCGTTGCAGTTTTATAGTCGTTCGATCGAAGTCCTATCCAAAAGCGGTATTCACAATCTACCGACTTATTTCCAGTTACATTAATAAGTATTCTACTAGGATAATGTAATACAGATTTTTTTAAATCGACGAATTTCAAACGACTTTAAAATCGGTGTCGTTCAAACTCGATTAATGGATGTGAATACCTACGGAAATGGTCTAAACGACTAAATCGCTACGATATCGTTACGGTTATCATTACGTGAATCGGGCCACAGGTCACGGCAGATAATAGCGGGCAATAAGTGCCAGCAAACAGTTGGGTGCAAATGCAAAACAACCCCTCAGTCGCTCGGATGGCCCAATGACCATGTATTTTTGCTAACATAACAAGCTTATAACTTTGTGATTTTTCATGATACAGTTATGAAATTTTGTACATAGATTCTTTACATAAAAATACTACACACATGTTTCGGGTTCCGCAATACTAAAATGAATGTGGTAATTTTACTATTATTATTTTATTGCAACACCACATAAACAAAAATACAGGACAAACATTATTAAAGATTTGTGTACAACGGTCTTATTGCACAGGGCGATTTCTTACAGACTACCAATCAATCTGTACTTATATATTTTGTGACCATACTCCGATTTTGTAGGTACAAGTATGGTATATTAAGGAAAAGTCTTTGTCCTACCGACCTATCTGCGACGAAGCCAAACAGAAATATCATTAAGATTCACTACGTCCTATAAACCTCTCGATTACAATAATTAATTTGAATTTTATCACCTCATCCGGTCAGCTGACGTTTGTGTACGTCAGTTTAGGTGTATGTAGATTACTAGACGTAATTGACAAGCATTATGTGTAATGTGTCAAGTCTGCGATTTTTTTGTGATCTTTGACGTAGGATAATTTAAGGCTATGCACGATAAAGGGGTGACCAGTTTGTGTGTTTGGTTTGTGTTGCTGCTACATGGATGTAAACCATGAGCCAACACGTTTGGTGGTTGGGAAAACGCGCCTCCCAACCAAGGGCGTTGAAGGTCATGGTTTACAACTACTGTCTACAAGGATTGAAACCAGCAAGATGACTCGAGGAAACTCGAGCCCCGGTATGAAGGCTAGAAGGAACGGGGTGGGCTTTTAGTCAGTAAGAGTCTGACACTATCTTCCGCTCCGCCCAAGAGCGAGAGTTGTCATTTATGATTTTTCCCACCATAAAAAAAGGGTAGTATTTAAACGAGTGACTGTAAATTAAAATTTTAAGTGACAAAAATAATTATTTTGGATTATAGAAATAATAAGTGAGCGACTGACTGCGAGTGACGAGAAATCAATAGAACAGCGACTTACAAACTTTAATTTGAGTTACTTAAAATACAAAATGAGAAGCTTCATAATATTTGAGTGACCTAATATTTTTTTGAGTGTCAATGTTTTGTCCTGCATTTTTTTCCAGATTTGGCCAATGATTTATTTATACTGAGCGGCATTTTATCTTAAATGAAGTGTTTCGAATGTCCTAAATATAAATGTACACAGTATCGAATGTCCTAAATACCGATATTTATGTATTATGTATGTCACAAGGTAATTTGATAATCCGGATATTGCGAAAACCCGAATAATTAAAAAATGGTGAAATAAAATCTGCGAGCAACTTGGTCGTAGCGTTCGCCGGCATAATTCCCCATAAAAAAAAGATCTATAGGGAGAATAATGTGCAAGAAACTCCATGGAAATGATTGTTCTGCCCAAAAGCTGGCTTTACGTCCAAAATCATAATTGAAAACTCAATTGCAGCGCCACTTACCGGGTTTAATTGTATTTTCAAAACATTCACGGACCCACTCGAATATACACACAAAGTTTCATCCGAATCAGTCAATCCGTTTAGGAGGAGTTCGGTGACAAACACACGTATAGAATATATTTTTTACTTACATATAAATACAATAAATCTATGGCTAGGTACATGACATGACAATGGTAATATATGATAATTTGTTCAATTTGTTTTACAAGCCTCTCTGACAGATATCATCATACATATTCATCGGCTCACAGAATTCGTGCGAAGAGATTAACAGTGTTAGGCCGTGTTTTTACATGTTTAATTATTGCTACGATTATTCACATTTGTTTTTACATTTTAAACTTGAACACGCTTTTGTTTTAACGTTTTGAGATAATTGTCAAGTCTGTAGGCCGCCCGCCGCCGGAATTCGATCCCGATTTCTGGCCACCGTAGGCGCGGGCTTGCAGTACAGCGAGCAATGGGTAGCTCGCTGTCCGATCGTCCGGTAACTGTCCTGACCGAGCCCAAGTCGTCGACGGCGCGCACTGTTCCCGCGCGCCTCAAGGAGCTGTCAGCAACAGCAGGAGCCCAGCTGGGTCGAAGCTTACTGGGGTCAGGGTTAATTCGAACGATAGCTCAAGCCCCGATACAAAAGGCAACGAAGGAACAGGAGTGGGTTTTTAGTCAGTAAAAATCTGACACTATCTCCCGCTCTGCCCAAAAGCGGGGGATGTCATTAGATGATTTTCCGACCAGAAAAAAAAAAGTACACAATTAGTTTACTCCGCCGCCGATCGCCCCCACCCCACACGAGTGGTAGGCCAGCAAGAAGGCTCGCCTAAGAAGGCTCTCTGGCAGGCGTTCAGAACGGCCGCCGGTCGCTTTTGCAGCGACGGCGCCCACACCGACGCCCCGTAGAAGGCCATGGACCGAACGATCCCCGCGTAGAGCCTCCGGCAGGAGGCGTTTGGACCCCCAAGGTTGGGCAGGAGCCGCTTGAGAGCAGCGCCAGTCCGGTTCAATTTGGGGGCCAGACGTCGGAAATACTCAACGAAATTCCACCGGCTGTCGAGGACAAGTTACAGGTACATCGTCGACCCAACGCCAATGCGAACTCCTCCTACCGTTAGCTGGGAACCCGATGGTGGCGCGTTCCGAGGGCCGTGAAAACATATAGCCTCGGATTTGTGCTGCGCCACCTCGAGTCCCAACTCCTGGATCCTACCTTACGTTTTAAGTTTTTTTAGCAATCATAAGGAAAAAGCGGAACCCTTATAGGATCACTTTGTGGTCCATCTGTCTGTCAAGACCCTTTATTTTGGGAATACGTGGAGGTATCGAGTTGAAATTAAAACCATATACTCATGTTTTGCAGTCCCTTGAAGCAGTGAAAAATTTAAACTTCTACGCTAACGAAAACAAAAGATACGGTCATTTATGTCGCAAAAAAAACGTATATTTCGACAGTCTTAAGGGAATCAAAATTCATAGGGTACTTCCCGTAGACCCAAAATCCTGAAATTTTACATGAACCAAGGCCTTTCAGCACAGGTATAGGAATAAATCTGAATAAGTGTTGTTACCTACGTACGAAAAAATCTTCGAGACTCCATTCGGGAATAGAACTATTAACATTGGTTAGTTTGTACGAAACCCTCAGTGCGCGAGTCCGACTCGCACTTGCCCAGTTTTTATTGTATTAAACGACGTTAATTTACACGTAAGTAGTAACAAAATGTTGACTTTTTTTAACCTTGACAATTCAACCTTAAATAGATAGAGCATTTGTTTGAACAAGAATAATAAAAAACACAGTGTTCAAAAGTTATACTGCATATGTAGGCAATGTATTTAATTAGGATGTGTCTTACACCGTCATGTAACACTTGCTGAAAAAACACCACTTAAATATCTTAAGGTGATATTAAGTAACGCACAGTTCTTGTGCCGAAAAATTGCAGCCCATAATCATTATGGTTTTAATTTCAACCCGTTACCTCTACGCGTTCCCGAGATAAAGAGTCTTGACCGACAAACAGACAAACGGACAATAAAGTGATCCTACAAGAGTTCCGTTTTTTCCTTTTGAGGTATGGAACCCTAAAAACCATTGAATTACCCGCAACACAGCGTTGTATCTTTTTCTATTGAACCTAACTAAAATGATCTATTTTAGGCATCAAAGACATTCCCAAACCAATAGTATTTCTGATAAATATCAACATTTTTCTTCATAGAAATATATATTTAGCAACGCTGTGTAGAGGGAGGATACGCACTTACTAAGGCAATTATCACACTGCCACGCACCACGCGGCGTAGCGCATGAATGCGTGTTTTAACGTTGCTTGTAAGTATCTCCGTTTGTACAGAAAACACGCACAGTCCAACACAACAAATGCATCCACGCGCGTTCATGCAGATCACGCGCCTACATGCGGAGAAACATGCACACACGCGCGTGGGTGCGGGGCGACACGCAAGGGAAGGACACACGGAGTCTCGTAGCGCCGTGCGTGATTTTGTACGAAATGAGTTAGAGCCTGCGTGAATTTACAAAACGCACATACGCGCGTGAGTGCGTAAAAAAACCCACACGATGATGTAGATCTGCAGTCCCGTAAGTACCTACGCGCGTAGGTATGTTGACACTTAACAACATCCAGTGTGATATTTGCCTTACGCTTCTGTGAGACGCTCAGCCATTAGTCCTTGAGACAGTCCGAACAACGCACTTGGCGATTAATATAGACCCCTGCACAGACTTAATTTGGTCCCAAAAATGTTTTATTTTAAGAAAACGTTGCTAAATTGTTCATGGAGGTCGTTGTAGGTCAGTTTTTAGGTAAAGTTCTAGACAAATAATGTCTGGGATTTTATTATACATGTGAGAAACATTTATCATGTTTAGGGTTCCGTATCCGAAGCCAATGGGACCGTATTACTATACCACTACTGTCCGTCAGTCTGTCTGTCAGCGGGCTGTAACTCTTAAAAGTGGTAGAGTTGTTATTTTCACAGAATGTGTGCTATTGCCTGATGAGGGTCGTGAGAATATGAGACGCACAAGACCGTTCTTTGTGGCGACACTTGGGAAGGTCTATGTCCCACAGTCTTCCTGCTGAAATAGTGATGATAACAAGAATTAATGAAACAAAGGGCCCTCTTTAATTTTTACTCCATTCAAGAAAAAAAAATGTTTTTTTGTGTTTTATTTTGGTTTTTAATAGATATTGTAATACGGAACCCATCGTGCGCGAGTCTGACTCGTACTTGCCCAGTTTTGTATTGAGATTGGATGTGTGACGTGACGTAACATTTTTGTTTTTCATGTAACCTTTGATCTTTGAAAGACTCTTTAATTTGGTAAGTTGTCATATCTTATGACAACTTAAGTTTTGACAGTATTATTTTGTTCATATTCTATAGTGGTTTTACTGTGCAGAAAGTAAATTTCATGAGTGATTTTTTATGGGAAAAAGTTGCAATAAACACAAAATTAATTTTCTTAATATGAAATGAAATAGTGAAAAAGGAGGGATGAAACGCATGTTGCTAAAAATATTATGAGTTTACATGTGAAAGGGGGAGAGGGAGGTCAAAGAAAAGGTGGATGGATTGTGTGAGGAGCGATATGAAAGAAAAGGGAGTTAGTGATAGCGTGACGAGTGACAGGAGAGAATGGAAGAAAAAAACGTGTTGCGCCGACCCCAAATAAAACGCGCGGGTTTGCGGACAGTGAGCAATGGGTAGCTCACTGTCCGACCGTCCGGTTACTGTCGGGACCAAGCCCCAGTCGTCGACGGCGCGCACTGTTCCCGCGCGCCTCAAGGAGTTGTCAGCAACAGCAGGGGCCCAGCCGGGTCGAAGCCTACTGAGGCCAGGGCTAGTTTCGAAAGAAAGCTCAGCCCCGGTATGAAGGCTTGAAGGAACGGGGTGGGTTTTTTAGTCAGTAAGAGTCTGACACTATCTCTCGCTTAGCCCAAGAGCAGGGGTTGACATTGGATGATTTTCCCCACCAAAAAAAACCCCAAATAAAACGGAACAAGGGCAGGAAGATAATGATGATGATGATCAAATCTAGCAGCCAATGTGAATTTTGCTATAGGTTGAATAAGTATACGTAGGCTGACCATACCACACGAATGCATCTGGACAGATGGGCGAAAATGGTCAGTCACTAGTCACTTGAGAGTGACCGTCGCCATCGGATTTGTCATTCGTGAATGTTGTGTGTGGGTAAGAGACAGAGCTATATAGTTTGTCTAGCGCCATCTCTTACCCACACTGAAACAAGATTAAAACAATCTTACTTTGAACGTCATAGTAACTCCGCTGATCACGTTTGCAGGTTTGTTTTAGTCAGAGACTCCCCATGGTAGACAGGATTGGATGGACACACAAGAAACACCTCTGCACAACTGTGGGATTGAAAATAAGCTGGGGAAAGAAAATTAACTCTATTTACCTTACTATCCTGACCAACAAACAAATCATTCGTTCACCCTTTCTTCATAACTCTATTGCACAATATAGTAGATTCAAAAAAAAAAAAAAATGGGCAAAGTCGTACTCGCGCACTGAAGGCTCCGTGCGAGGTTTCGAGAGTGTCGAAATATACATTTTTTGCGATACAAACGGCGGCATCTTTTTTATTCGTTAAATTAGAAGTTTGATTTTTCTCAGCTTGAAGGGACCGCTCACTTAAGTATATCGTTTTAATTTCAACTCGATACCTCCACGCGTTCTCGAGATAAAGGGTCTTGACAGACAGACAGACGAACGGACAACAAAGTGTTCCTATAAGGGTTCCGTTTTTTTCCTTTTGAGGTACGGAACCCTAAAAATGGACACACTATTTATTACTTCTCCAAGCCTAAACGACTGAACGGATTTCGATGAAACTAGCACACGGACAGACAAAAAAAATACTTTACTACTACTATACAAAAAAACTACTAAAAAAAAAAAAAAAAAACTAAAAAAAAACACTTTACTACTTTTTTTACTTTTTTTTTCTTTTTTTTCCTTTTTTTAATAGCAAAAAATATACTTTTATACCGAAATTATTTTCCCTTGGGAAAAATTTCTATATTCACATAAGCGAAGCCACTGGCAACAGCTAGTGTCAATACAAAAACAAAGTCACGCTTGCCACATGACTGGACCCATACATATGTATGTCTGTTAAATATTCCTTTCTCCTAAATCCCCGGGAAAAAAGTCTCGAGATCTCATCGAAGAGTAAACATCTTAGTTTATCTCACCTTTGTGTTGCTTGGGGGAATGGGGAATGGGAGCCTCCCGAACACATCAAAGATTGAAGACTCTAAGGTGCTAGGGTTAGGAAGCGTCGCTTTGAAAGATGAGCGAGAAATGAGCTAGGCTGTCGCTAGCTATTTGTATGAATCATTTAGATAAATAAATATCCAGTGCGCTGATTTAGAATATGGTCTATCCGCGTACTTTAGATCCAAATCTCTTATAAAGATTTTTTTTTTTTTTTAATTGAGATAAACTAGTGCTTGACTGCGATCCCACCTGATGGTAAGTAGCGATGCAATCTTTGATGGTGAGGCGCACTAGTTTATTAAGAGCCTATTCACTCTAGCCTTGAAGACACCCAAATTATAATCGGACGGGAAGACCGCAGCAGGCAGACTGTTCCAGTCCTTCGACGTACGCGGTATAAACGACGAGGCGAAACGCTTAGTCCGGACAGTAGAGGTTTCAACAACGTAAGGGTGAATATTCGCCGTACGTCGGGTTGTCCGATGGTAGAATTGCGATGGCGGAATCAAGTCATGCAATTCCTGCGCACAATCTCCAAAATGCATCCTGTAAAACACCGAAAGGCTGGCTAAGATGCATAAAACCTATCTTTTTTTTTTGAGCAATGATAGCCCAGTGGAGAGCAGCGATGGCCCAGTGGTAACACGAGTCGTAGGTCGCGGGTTCAAACTCTGCAAGGTGCATTACATTGTGGAATTTATTTCACCACCACTGCATTCAAAAACATCGTGAAGAAACAATATCCATAAACATATCCTACAACCAAAAAGCGAAGACATAATCACATCCACCAACCCGCACTGGCCCCGCATGGTGGATAGCCCATTCCGTCTCCTAGAGAAAAGTGACTATGGAGGCCTGAGTGACAGCAATGGGAAAATTATAACTGATTATGTTACGTTATACAAGGTGCAGTTTTAAAACTGCACAATATTTCAGGAGGTTGTAATAAAACTCATAAATAATCATGTAAAAAAACGATACCTGGTCAATAATCAGTAATACTTGTTATTTAATTTTTTAATTACATTAAACTAAATCGATTGATCGATGGCCGCGGGGGCGTGGCTAGGGTGTGGCGTGCGGGATGATGATTGGATGATACATTATTTATGAAACTATCGTTGCGAGTTAGTGTGTGTGAAAACGCCCTTTATTGTTCCGTGTTTGTGTGTGTGAAAAAAAGCGCGGTTATAAAAAAAAAAAATTACCTACGTATTTTATTATTGATTCGGGTCGAGAATCACTAACATAATTACCTCCTGAAATATTTTGCAGCTTCAAAACGACACCTTGTATTATGTTAAAAATGAAATTAAGAGGCTGCTTATCCACTCGACTGTCGTCGAGCATAGTTGGAACTCAATCTATCTATAACTAAATCTTAAAAGCTTGGTACATCATCTAACGCAATCCAACGCGATGTTCCACGAATAGGCAAAGCGAAAAAACTCTGTTGGCACTCGGTAATTCCGTGATTTACTTGAATATTTTACAAAACTTATTCCAGGAAATACGTGTTTTTTTTTAACCCTTAAAAGTTAAAAAAAATGTCGTTAATTAGAGTCTCGGTAAAAACAAGGCTTCTATTGTTAATTTGTTATACTTTATTGACTTTTCTAATTTATGAAAAATAAATGAAAAATAACAGATTTTTAGAGGTCTTTACTGGGTTAGTTTTATGCAAATTTATAAATTGATTTCAATAGAAACCTAGATAATATCCACGAGATACTGGGTTTCCAAAATATCTAATGAAAGATGTATACAACGTCAAAATCGCGTAAGAGCGGTTGCATGAAAAACAGTGAAAATGTATGATGTGATAAAATGAACTAATCACCCTCTTTCTCAACCTAACACAACATCGTAAGTACAAGGAAGAAACTTATAAAGCGTCTACATCACCCATAAAAGGTATCTTATTTTATCGCTACTGTTAAAACAATCATTGTTCCCATCAGGTCCAATTATTTCCAAATCGGGCCGCAAGATGATGATAGGACCAATTTATAGGCACATTTTAAAACAGTAGTTAGTTCTTTGACCATAGACGGGATAGACCTTTTGCACTTTAGTACTTAAGTGCATTAGGTATTTAAATCGTAAAGTTTTGTCGAGATGAGGCTGAAAGTCTATCTATGTAGCACTACAATACATGAAGATTTAAAGTTAGGGTCCAAACTGTTTTTAGTACAGAAACTCTAAAAGGTTATTTTAATTAAGTAAAATTAGGCTCTAGAGATACAAATACCGGCACGGACTTGAACTTGAAATCGCGCAGACTTGAATGAGAAGTGAAGTATTGGGTCTTTAGTGGTATGAAGTGAGACGCGGGAGCTGGGAGTACATCTTTGTAGTTACAGTGATTGGCTCGACGATGTGTACGATGCGCAAATTGATCCTGACTCTTTCGACGAGCGCTCAAGATTCGTGCCGATATTTGTATGTTTTTAAGATATTATACACTAGAAATAAACTCCGGTATCATGGATGCGTTGACAAATATGTAAACTCACATACAAAAAACACACAAAAACAAAAAAAATATTCGTTTCGTTTGTTATCATACAAATATTCGTTTGGTACGGGAATCGAACCCACAACTTGAAGCGCATTGAACACCGGGTCTGTGTTTTCTAATAGTTACAACCTAGGAATTTTTAAATCAAGAGGGAATAGGTTGAAAACCGTGGTCTTACAGGAAACCATGGTAATTTTAATGCGATCTAGAAAGTATATTTTGAATAAAATCCCTATTCAACGAGGTAATGTGGCGAGTGTTATGGGCACCTTTGCACCGGGAACGGTCAGGGGCAGGTTATTTATTGACATTTGACGTTACATTTAATTGTGTAATGTTAATTCTTTTGTATTTATTGATATAATAAAGAGGTAAAGTTTGTGTTTTGTGACGAATTGTCGCTTCTGACACACCGTTATTAAACCCGCGATGGTCTATGCTAGTATGTTAATACGTTAACATGATTGTATCAATATTGTTGTTTATTAAACGTAAAAAGGGCACAGATGTGATTTTATTCAGTAAAAGACTTCCACTAGGGAATAGGTGGCTTCTAGGTATGTGTTCTCCATCATCAACCACATCATCGCTTACCATAAGGTGAGATAGTGGTCAAACGCGAGCCTATCAATCATAAAAAAAATATTCAAATATTCGTTTGATTTTTTTGCGATAAACTTTAGTTTCCCTGCGACAAGACATGTACCTATCTCGGTAGCAAAAGCCATCAGCATTTATCACAAAGAATACCCATCAAAGGCGTAGAAGAAAATATGTTATATGACCTCTAGTCCTATTATGTGACCTAACTTCACCAAACAGTCTGATATCGTGACGTCGAGACGGTTAGCCGCAAAATAGCCGCCATATTTCTCCGCTTGAATAAGTCCCGCACACTAGCTCATCCCATCTTTCAGTGCGACCTAACCTCTCGGCAGCACATTACCATGAAAATAGAACTGTCCTTTGACCCTTTTTCGTTCCTCCTATTTGTTTTATTTATCTCCTTCTGTCTTGTCAATTTACTCGTAAATGTTTCAGGCCGGTTCCAGTTTGCACAGTGAATATTTATAAGGTTATACGAATACAAATACTAACTGAAAATAGGTTTAATTCTTTTTCAATACGCTTAGTCGAAAATCAGCTCTTATTCCACCGTTTTTAGGCATGGAATTGCCTATTTTTCGCGCTAGTGCAGAAAAACGCGTCACAATTTTATTAGGAACATTTGTCGTTTCAGGCTGAGCGCGTGTCAACCCCCACGAGTTGCTCGTCTATCCCCGTTTATTTTTGTCTTCTTAATGTAGTTTTCTATTAATGGTCTTAAAAAACGTTGACTCACAATTTCAACATCTACAACACAATTAGTCAACCAATTGATCTTTTCTCCACATACTATTGGACATCGGCCAAAAGCTACCGATTCAGTGAACTTCAAGAAATGCACTTATAAGTACTATTAATCTATGATTTTTTATCAAATCTTCACTCGACGAGAGGCAGCTCGTCGTCCCGCCGTCCGGTAACCGTCTGAACCAAGCGCAAGTCGTCCATGGGGCTTAGTGTTCCGTGTACGCGTGCCATCACGTGCGCTTGAGCATCGAATTTTTCAAATAACTCCTCCCGCTGCAATGGAGCGAGAGGAAGTGTCAGCAGAAGTTTACTGACCAATACCCAATTGTGTTCTTTTAATTACTTTTTAACCTGGGGGTATCTTCGTTGTAATTACTCTAATATAGGGGAGAAATGGCATGGCAATGGAATATATTTGTTACAAACAAAAATAAAAGATTCAAAGTTTTCCTTTTTATAATATTAGCATTTAATTGTCCTGAAATGTAAATATTTGTTAAAATTGCAACTCAAAGATAATGTTCTTTACTTTTCTTAAATTTGTAAAAAAATACAGGCACTTGCGAGTTTTACACATAAAATATATTGCTACGCGATAAAAAGTGATTTCAAATAGTGTGGCATTCCGGTCTTACCCTAAATATATGGGATATCGAATATTAATAGAAGACCCCCATCGGTATCGGCAAGCGTTGCCATAGGAACTTATACAAGTGTTCGCTATTAGTGAGGGGAAATTGTATAATAGCACTTGTGTTTGGCCTGTTATATAATATTGATAAAGACCTTCCAAATACAAGAGTACTACTCACATTTCCATATTATTGTTCCCTAGTCTTTTCCAATTATGTAACAATCCGTTTACGACCTTGCCGCTGTAAGCGGTGGCTAAGCGCAAAATTCAAAATCATTTATTTCAAATAGACAATTTGCAGGCATTTTTGAATAGTCAAATGTCGGTCAGTCCAGAAAAGTGAAGCTAAAACGCGCGTGGCGGCGAGCGGTAAAAACAAATGTGTAAATATGTTTGAAGCACACCACGAGACGCCAGCGCCTGCTCACCGATGCCGCCCCGCTCGCCGCGCCGTTCGCCGCCAAGACTAGTCGTGGACAGGCCGTTAGAGTTGGCTTTCAGTCTCACTGAATGCAATATTTTACTTGGTCCGACTGCGTATCTGACCTCCACAATCCAGTAACTGGGTAATATGATACCCAATAAACGTGCTTTCTGATATATAGAAGAATCTGAGTATGTTCCCCAAGTGTCGCCACAACGACCGGTCCTGTGCATCTCGCACCCATTGGATCCCCGCGACTTTAACCAAGATTTCGGTCCACCATGTGGTAGGCCTTCCAAAGCTGCATCATCCGATACGCAGTCGACACTCAAGAACCGTCGATCATCTGTTCTGCGAGCAATGTGCCCTGCCCACTGTCATTTAAACTATAACCAACTATAACACATTACCGGCGGCCATTCTGAACGCCTGCCAGAGGGTCATGGCAATTCGGATGGTGCGGGGATACCACACGATTTCCCGCGAAGCGGCGAGCCTTCTGGCTGGCCTACCACCGTGGGATCTGGAGGCAACAGTCCTTGCAGACATGCACGATATGCGCGTGGAGATGCAACGCCGGGGTGAAAGTCCTCTGTCGCGACAGGTCACGGCATGGCGGACAGAGCGGCGGGATGTCATGGTGGAATGGCGTCAGCGACTATCGCAACCCAGTGCTGGGCACGCCACAATTATGGCGGTAAGTCCCCTCTTTGAGGCGTGGCTGGAAAGACCTCACAACGTCCTTACCTTCCGCATGACGCAGGTCTTCACCGGACATGGCACGTTCGGGAGCTACCTGTTCCGGATTCAGGCGGAAGAGACGCCCGGGTGTCGCCACTGTGCGGAACGCCCGGAGGACACGGTGGAGCATACAGTCGAGGTGTGCCCTGCTTGGGCGGTGCATCGCCGTGCCCTCGTGGGTGCGATCGGCGGCGGAGACCTCTCGCGCCGGGCCTTGATTGAGGCCATGGTCCGGAGCGAGGAGGAGTGGCAGGCGGTCGCCGACTTCTGCGAAGCAGTAATGCTCGCTAAGGAGGAGGCCGACCGCATCAGGCAACGGCGTTCTCGCCGCCGCCGCCGCCGCCGGGATTCTGATCCCGATTTCCGGCCACCGTAGGCGCGGGCTTGTGGACAGTGAGTAATGGGTAGGTCGCTATTTTGCCGTCCGGTAACTGTCCGGACCAAGCCCAAGTCGTCGACGGCGCGCACTGTTCCCGCGCGCCTCAAGGAGTTGTCAGCAACAGCAGGGACCCAGCCGGGTCGAAGCCTACTGGGGCTGGCCCCAGTAGGCTTCGACCCGGTGGTTATCCGAAAGGGAGCTCGAGCCCCGGTATGAAGGCTAGAAGGAACGGGGTGGGTCTTTTAGTCAGTAATAGTTTGACACTATCTCCCGCTCCGCCCAAGAGCGGGGGTTGTCATTAGATGATTTTTTCCCACCATAAAAAAAAGGTAGGATATCCACTATGTACCGGTGGCGCATCGCCGTACGTGGTGGTCCGATGATAGAACGGGTTAGGCGAAATTAGGTTATGCAATTCCGACGCACACTCCCTGAAATGCAACCGGTAGAAAACCGACAGGCTACCAACATATTTATAACCACTAAATATTTTAAGTGGATTAAGTCCGAACATTTTGACGTAGTTTGGTAATAGGCAGGCTGGCACACGTGTATCTGCATGTGACGTCACTTATAATTAGTGGGCTTTGATTGACAACTAATATTGATTAACGTAATGAGATTTATGGACGGGTAACGTTATTAGGGTATCAATAGATATTGAAGTGCCTAACATAGATTAATTTAACGAGATGTGAATTAAGCGCAGAATAATATTATGTGCACTAGATTTTGTCACTGGTTACGTCTGTGTTAAAATAAAAAATTATCCCAAAGGACCATACTCTTGAGATATAGTCTTTTTTAGGGTTCCGTACCTCAAAAGAAAAAAAAACGGAACCCTTATAGGATCACTTGGTTGTCCGTCCGTCTGTCTGTCTGCCTGTCTGTCTGTCTGTCAAGACTCTTTATCTCGAGAACGCGTGAAGGTATCGAGTTGAAATTAAAACTATATACTCAGGTTTGCGGTCGATTTAAGCTGTGTAAAAATCAAACTTTTAAGTTAACGAATAAAAAAGATACGGCCGTTTATGTCGCAAAAAAACGTATATTTTGATACTCTCAAAGATCAAAATTCATAGGGTACTTCCCGTTGAACCAGAATCCTGAAATTTGGCACAAAGCAAGGTCTTATAGCACAGGCATAGGGAAAAATATGAAAACAGTAATTTTTTTGTAACGTCGCAAAAAAAAAATAGTTTTGCAATTCGGAAAAATCTTCGACACTCCATTCTGGAAGTGTAGTTTGCACGGAACCCTCAATGCGCGAGTCCGACTCGCACTTGCCCAGTTTTTTTTAAGTGGGAAATCATCCAATGGCTTCTCCCACTCTACAGTGGAGCGAGAGTGCGTGTCCGACTTTACTGACTAAAACCCACTCCTATGTTCCTTCTTTGCCTTGCCCGGGTTTTCCTTTCAGAAGCGAACCCATAGCCCCAGTAGGCTTCGACCCTGCTAGGCTACTACGGTTTTAGTTATAATGTACATGTGAGTTTAATTTTTGTAAACGTAATTATTTCTAGTGTGTAAAAAAAAAACAAGTGCGAGTCGGACTCGCTTACAAAGGGTTCCGTACCGTCCGTAACAAAAACTATAAATGTTCCTAGTTGACTACGGAACCCTAAAAAACGGCAAATAAAAATAACGTTTGTTGTATGGCAGCCCCACTTAAATATTAATTTTATTCTCTTTTTAGTATTTGTTGTTATAGCAGCAACAAAAATACGAGTACATCATTAGTGAAAATGTCAACTGTCTTGCTATCACGGTTCATGAGATACAGCCTTATGACAGACAAACGGAAAAACAGCAGTGACTTAGTAATAGGGGACCCTATTACTAAGTCGTTTTGCCCATTGGGTACAGAACCCTAAGGGCCCACGCTGCGTTACGCGGTCGCCTGCGCGGTCCCATACAAAAATACTCTGTCGCGGCTTGCCGTGCGGGCAGCCGTGCACCGCGCCCGTTTTGCTAGGTAAATACATTAAAGTTTTCCATCGATATGACTACATGCACACCGTTGAAGTTGAACTAGTGACACTGCGCAGGTAATAATCCGGTTTCCGTTACGGAGACCGCTGCCCACGACACATGCGCTACGTCACGCGAAGGGTATCCGCGCGGACTCCCGAGCGTGCGCCCGATTAACGTAGCGTTGGCTTTATATTTAATCTACTTTTGTAGTTTTCTCAAAAAAATACATACAGTTATTCAGCTACGTAGCTATTTCAATAGTTACAAATATGTTTTGTAACTAGGTAACATATTGTATAGAATATCCTGAATCCATATTTCATAACAATAACGGGTTATTAGGTAAACATGTTATTGAAATTCGATACGAGAACAAATTGCTTATATAATTTTCAACAAACATCTGTTACGTACAAAGTGTTTTGTGACTTTGTATTAAACACTTGCTTTTGCCCGTGGCTTCGCTTGCGTACTTAAAATATAACCTATGTCACTCAGTAATAAAGCAGCTTTCTATCAGTGAAAAAAATTTAGAACTCGGATCAGTACTTTAAGAGATTACCTCTTCTTCTTCCTGCCCTTGTCCCATTTTATTTGGGGTCGGCGCAACACGTTTTTTTCTTCCATTTTGTCCTGTCACTCGTCACGCTATCACTAACTCCCTTTTCTTTCATATCACTTCTCACACAATCCATCCATCGTTTCTTTGGCCTCTCTCTCCCTCTCCATCCATCCACATGTAAATTCATGACTCTTTTAGCAACATGCTTTTCATCTCTCCTCTTTACATGACCATACCAAGACAAACGATTTCCTTTCAACCTTTCAGTCACTGGCGCCACATTCAAACTTCCCCTAATATACTCATTTCTCACTTTATCCATTCTCGTCACACCACACATCCATCTTAACATTCTCATCTCCGCTACATGCAATCTTTTTTCATCCGTCTTTTTCACAGCCCAACATTCTGATCCATACAGTATGACAGGCCTTCAGAGATTACCTCCTACAAACAAAATAAAAACAAAAAAAAGCCCTTACTTACCTCTTTATAATATTACTAGCTTTTGCCCGCTTAAATAAAATATAGCCTATGTCATTCAGGAAAAAAGCAGCTTTTTAGAAATAGATCTTAGAAATCGGACCAGTACTCTCAGGGATTACCTCCTACAAACAAAGAAACAAACACGTGTGGTGGATTACGGCCCATTCCCTCTCCTAGAAAGGAGGCCTGAGTCCCAACAGTAGGAACATTAAAAGGCTTATTATTATGCTAAGTCAACGGAAAACGAACTCTTTAGCGAACTCTTCCAACTCTGGTTCTAACTTTACTAGCTAATCTACCATGAAGAGTTATTCGCAAAACTTGACACGAAACGAAAAGTCACAAGTTTCAAGCAGGTTTAGGTTCGAAGTAACTTTATAGCGCTTGACTTCTTCGTTATCTATTAAGCTTTTTTTAAATGGTGGGAAATCATCAAATACGAGTAACTTCTAGCGCTCTGGGCGGGAGCGACAGACTTTTACAGACTAAAACTCACCCGTGTTCACTGACAGCCTTGGCTTATATAATTATGCTAGCGAAGGAGACGTCCGCCCGCGTGAAGCAACAGACCTCCTCATGCTCCAGCCGCCGAGACCCGGAAAATGGGTATTGCGCCGTCCGGTCGTTCGGTAACCGTCCGGATCGTCAACGAATTGTTGTCGGCCCGTAATGTTTTACGCACGCCTAAAAGAGATGTCAGCAAACCGTAGTGGCCGTAGTTAGGCCCAGCAGGGCCGAAGCCTAATGGGGCCATGGACCGACTTGTGAAAGGGTTACCCGTAGTCCAGTGACGCAAGGGACAACTGAAGAAGCATAGGTGTATTTATGGTCAGTAAAAGTCTGACATTCTCTCCCGCTCCGCACTAGAGTGAAAATGCCATTTGATGGAACGGACTGGAACAATTTGCCTGTTGCGGTTTTCCGGTCTATGCTATGGTTTCTTCAAAGCTAGAGTGAATAGGCTCTTAATACATTAATGCGCTTCACCATCAATAAGTACATCACTGCTTACCATCAGGTGGGATTGCAGTCCAGAACTAGTTAACTCGCCGTCCGACTGTCCTGCAATCTGCAAGGGTTCCACGTACGTCTCAAGGAGCTGTCAGCAACCGTAGGGGCCCGGCGGGGTCGAAGTCTACTAGGGCCATGGGTAATGCGAAAGATATCCCCGGGGCCCTGGAACAATGGCAAAGAAGGAACAGGAGTGGGTTTTTAGTCAGTAAAAATCTGACACTATCTCCCGTTCCGCCCAAGAAAAAGTCAAGAACTAGTTAGGTCACTTAAAAAAAAATCCTAAACAAAAGCTAAATAAAGTTTTACTGAAGCGTTCTAAAGCACAATACAATGTCCGTATTTTGTCGTTTTTGTGGCATGTGGGGCATATTAGCCCATTTATATCAGTCAGCTCATGACAAATACAGCTTTTATGCATTCCATACTCATTTGACATACGGAACCGTAAATCACAAACTTCATACACATTAAAGCATCATATAACCCATTTTTATTTCCAGATCAGTTCAGTATTGTACATAAAACAGTAGAAGTTCTAGCCATCTGTACACTAAGTTGGCGAATGATTTATGCCTGTTGCGAAGTTCCATGTAAAATATGTACCATACAGAACACGTGCGAAGCTTCGGTACAGCTTGAGCGAGTATTTAGTCAGGTGCGAGTGAGGGCGTGTTAGTTAGCTTTTCCTTGAGCAATGGGTAGCTCGCTGTTTGGCCGTCCGGACCGAACTCAAGTCGTCGACGGGGTTTACTGTTCCCGCGCGCCTCAAGGAGTTGTCAGAAATTGTAGGGGCCCAGCAGGGTCGAAGCTTACTGAGGCCAAGGGTTCTGAAAGGCTCGGCCCCGGTATGAAAGGCAACGAAGGAACGGGGTGGGTTTTTAATCAGTAAAATTCTGACACTATCTCCCGCTCCACTCAAAGGCGGGGGATGTCATCTAGATGATTTACTCACCAAAAAAAAGGTACTTTTAACCATCATCTTGTGCGCAGTGCGTGTTGCCAGTGATGAAATATGGCTTCGAAACGTGGTCGCTTACAATGGACCTCATCAGAAGGCTTAAAGTCACTGAAAAGGCAATGGAAAGGGCTAGTTTCCTTGCGTGGTCACATCAGAAATGGAGATATCCGCAGGACAACCAAGGTTACAGACAGCCCAAAGAATCGCCAAATCGCCAATCGGCGGTCTACCTTTACTACCATAGACAGTTCAGAAACGTGATAAACTTCATTTTTAATAACATTTTCTTTAGTCATGGTAATAAACCTAGTAATAATCCTGGAACTACACGACATTTAGATCATGTTTTGGAATAAGGCGGTTATAGTTTACACCCCAAATCTATTCGTGTTATTCGTCTGTTACTAATTATCACGCACGTCTAGGAAGCCACTTGAAGGACTGCTAATCTATTTATATTTCGCCTGAACAGCCATTTTACTAGTCTATTTTTAACTTCTGCTCTTAGTGCTTTGGTTTACAACTGTTCCGGCGCCAAACTTAATGCCCCGTGAAATCAGAAATCGGCATTTGACGTAGTAACACCTATGTGTTGGCAATCAAAGTGAACGGAGTAATTATAAAGGATTGTTATAGGCTGACTCTGCTCATTCCAAACACAGTACAGCAGTGGTGGCCTAGTGTGGAGCAGTAGTGACCCAGTGGCGGCCCCGACTTACTAGTTGTAGGTCGCGGGTAAGAACTCAACCAGGCGCATTACTTTGTGTAATTTATTTCAACATCGCGTTAAGGAAAATTTCGTGAGGAATCCGGCATGTCCTGAAACCAAAAAATCGAAGACATGTGAAAACTACCAATCCGTATTGGGCCCGCGTGGTGGATTACGGCCCATTCTCCCTCCTAAAGAGGAGGCCTGAGTCTCAGCAGTGGGAACATTATAAGGCTAATTATGATATGATGGAGCTCTGTCTCGATACATTCATCTACACCTTCCAGGATTGACACTAGTCTTTATTTTAGTTGCACTGATTAATATAATATATAATATAATATTAAAACTTTATGCAACGCACAGGTACAAAGGCGGACTTAATGCCTTAGGCATTCTCTACCAGTCAACCTAGGGTGGTGAAGAGAAAAACATGGCAGGTGCACAAAAAAAAAACAACAAAAAATGGATTATTAAGGAAAATAAGAGTGCAAATGTATATATATAACTAAAATAGACATACATATATATTTAATATAATATATACCTACATATATATTTATATAAAGTAGAAGAGGGGGTTTTGAAACGACTCCGCTATTTGTTCTGAAAGTAATGCCGCAACTTTCGCTTAAATGCATACTGACTGGTGGCCATCCTGATGTCGAGAGGAAGCGCATTCCACAGAAGTATGGACTGTATATGAAAGGAAGAATGAACAAAATCAGAAGTATGAGAGGGACAGAGCAGTAGGAGATTGTTAGAAGAACGAAGATTCTTAGAATGGGAAGAACATAAATATTGAAAATGAGATATAAGATAAGAAGGAGGGGTAGGACAGTTGAGTAGAGAGAAGAGTGTAGTCAGTGCGCGCAAACTTCTTCTCTGGCGAATGGGCATCCATTTGAGCTCCGATCTGTAACTCGAAACATGGTCATATTTTCGCAAGTTAAATATGAATCGGATGCAGTTGTTGAGGAGCCTGTCAAGTTTGTCTAACAACTCCGCATTCAGGTCAAAGTAGCACACGTCACCATAGTCGATTACAGGGAAAATTAAAGTTTGCACAAGCATAGTCTTCGTCTTCGCGGGCAAAAAGTTCCTCAGACGATACAGACACCGCAAAGTCCCGTTGACTCTTTGGCAGACACTGGAGACCTGACTTTGCCAGCCAAGAGTCGAGTCGAGATGCAAACCGAGATCCTTAACGCTAGGACTAATGGGGATGGAGGTACCATTAAAAATAATTGGGGGAAGAGAGTTAACCTCCACTTTACCCATCATGCGCGAGCTTCCAATAATAATGGCCTGACACTTTGAGGGGTTTACAGACACCCTAAATCTTTCAGACCAGTCTTTGATAGCGTCCAAATCTCGGTTCACATCCTCTATAGCGTCCGACAAACCTTCTACCCGCGCAGCTGTATATAATTGAAGATCATCGGCATAAAGGTGATACGAACACCGAAGACAGTGAGTTATAAAATTAATGAAGATGGAGAATAGCAGCGGAGAAAGAATACCGCCTTGTGGAACACCAGAATCTAGATCACGCCAACTCGATGAATTCTCGTCAACGCGAACAGACTGTTGGCGTCCCCGAAGATAAGATGAGAACCATTCCAGCGCCTCGGACGAAACCATAAGATGTGAAAGGATAGATAGAAGAATATCGTGACTGACAGCATTAAAGGCATTTGAGAAATCAATTAAAACCAAAACAGTAACCCTGGTGTCCTCCATGGCTTCTCTAATGTCGCCAGTCACTTTAAGGAGAGCAGAGGAGGTACTGTGACCAGGCCTGAATCCGGATTGAAAAGTGTTCACAAGATTATTCCGGTGAACAAATCCTGAAAACTGCTTGTGGACGCAGGCCTCCAGTACTTTGGATAGGAAAGGAAGAATAGAAATTGGGCGGAAATGGTTAGGTAGGGAGGGATTAGAGATTTTAGGAAGTGGACGCACATAAGCCATACGCCACAGGGATGGGAATTGTCCGGAATCAAGGGAAAAATTAATAATGTGGGCTATCGGGTGAAGAAGATAGTCAATGACTAAGGTAATCATATGACGACTGATGTCATCGTGGCCCACAGCCTTAGATTTTATGGACAGGATGATCTTTTTGATTTCATCCAAAGTAGCCGGAGAAAAGTGGAACGGTTCAGTGGTAGGACTTGGTAAACCAGAAATGAAATCAACCGTGCGAGATAACATTTGATATGTTATCAGAAGAAGAGGTTATAAGAAGAAGAGGATATGTTATCGAGAATATGGCGGCGTTTAGCGTTACGTATCACCTGATTACACCGGTTTCTTGCAGTTTTAAAAAGATCCCTGTTTGTAGCCCTGCGATCCTTTCTAAATTTTTGAAAGGCCCTATCTCTGTGCTTCATTGCCATACGAACACCTGCCGTCATCCAAGGAGCAGGTTGACGTTTAAGCTTTACACTCTTGACAGGAGCATGTTTGTCGTAAAGCGCAAGGACCGTCCGATTAAAAATTTGCAGTTTCTCGTCCACAGATGTCGCCGCTGCAAGCTGGTCCCAATCTAATTTTGAAGCATCCTGACGCAGCCTTTCAACATCCATGCGAGCGAAGCAACGCATGCGCAAAACCTTAAGAGGAAGTTTAGGTGGTTTTAGGACATAAGATAGGAAAATTAGGTCATGATGGGAAAAACCTGGTGCAGGGCACTGGCCATGAGAGGAAACCAAGGAGGGAGTGGACGTAAGGATAAGGTCTAGCCATGTGTCTTCACCTGAGATATTGAAATGTGTAGGTTGCAGTGGAAGGACATGGAGACTAACGGATTGGATGATATGAAGGAGCTTACGAGAGCGAGGGGATGGATGGGAGAGGTCTGTGTTGAAATCGCCCATGATGATACAATGTGCATACTCTGACCCTACTGATTCCAACGCAAGCTCAAGATTTGAAAAGTAGTCAATGGCAGGCGGGCAGTAGACAACACCAAGTAAGGTTTTGACACCTTTGACATAAACCTCCAAAAACAGATACTCGACTGAAGCACTATAAGGTGAAGGAGACGATGCAACAATTTTATAAGGGAAATCGCTACGAAGATAGATAGCAACACCACCTCCTCCCTTTCCAATTCTATCATTGCGGATAAGAATGAAACCGGGAAGAGGGTAGCTAGTAGAGAGAAGATGAGGTTTGAGCCAGCTCTCAGAAATCAGGACGGCGTGTAGATTGGCGTCCGAAAAGGCATCATGTAGGTCACTATAATGGCTTGGCACACTTTGAGCATTAATATGACAGACATTAAATAAGTGACCTTTTTGTTGTTGACCGAAGTTTCGACGCACAAAATCACCAAGGGTATCAGTTACGGAGCTAAAACTTGCATTGGCAGATGAGATGAAGGATTCGTTAGCGGAGTGAAAAGAGTCGTCATCAGAAATCATAAATACAATAAAAATAAAATACTATAAATTAAACTTCGTCAAATATTTAGCCTTACGGTACTACACCACTCTCTGTTCACCACCCACCAGCAGCACCAGTATAAAAGTGAAATTAATAAAGAAACAAAAAGAAAAACAACACAGCAATAAAAGTAAGCTATTCTAAAAATACGATACATAAACAAAAACGAAACGCAAATCACAACACAAGTTACATGTAAAAAGGAACGCACTTTTGACATCCTCACAACAATTCTGACAGATGACATTGACAATTAATCAATCACTGTCAAAAGGCAGATGAAGATTACATAAAATACATACAATATTTATTACATACAAAATAGGATTATACAAATAGACAAATACCACCAAAAATAATAAAACAGTGATGAACATAAAACCTAATAAGCGGGTATACACGTATGACAAATATTGCAATAAAAATGAGTGAACAGTGACGCCCCAACCTCGGAAAGTTTAAACAAAACAAACAGAAACTAATTTCTACGCATTCCGCTATTGCTGCCAGACGAGGATTCCCCAGCCCTCCTTGGATATTTAATCAGCATAGGATTAAGTTCTTCTAAGGAGGTTACCTTGTGCCGTGTTCCATCAGGGGTTCTGATAATAATAACCCCGTCCTGAGTCCAGCATGCTCGTACCCCAAAATGCAGGCGGGCTTTACTGAATGCTTCCTGTCGTACCCTAGTCAGGAATTCTTTAACTGTGACAGTAGAGCCCTTCAATCCCGATTTCGCCTTCCAGACAGCAGACTTATGGTCAACACAGGAGAATCTTACCAGGATAGGCCGGCTGCGTGTAGTATCTCGGTTTGATACCCCCAGTCTGTGACACACCTTTATCGATGCTGCAGTGACGTCCGCTGTGCGCAGCTTGTTGTGAAGAATATCCAGAACCAAAGCCTTGCAGTCTTCTTTATCCGACTCAGCAAATCCAGTAAAGAGTAGGGCTTTCCGTCGAGAACGCGTTTCCAGTCCATCAACCACTCTGGAGCACTCGGTGATTTGCTTCCGGAGAAGACCCAGCATGCCAAACATGAGCTCTCTGAATGACCGGAACTCCTCTCGGACCTTAGCCACAGTGTCTTTAGCAGGTCCTGCGGATTGGATTTGCGCTTCGAGTTCGTTCATCTTCCTTAAAAAGCACTCCTCGAGGTTCTTCTGTGCAGATTGAATATCGTCCAGTGTTGACATCATGAAGAAAATTATGGAATGTAGAAAGTACTTGTGAGCTGGCAGGTGGTGTAGATTTAAGTGATTTATTACATGGAATCTTTCACCAATGTAAGTATAGTAGTTTAACTTAGTAAAATAACCATAACTGATAAAGAAATATTAAAAAAATACTTTAAATTTATTTTTAATTAAAGCTGTTGAAAAAAAACGCGTCTTATCTTTTCTACACCTACCGCCGAAAAAAAGAAAAAAAATTAATCATTATTTTCCTTACACGAACACATGATAGAGTCTGCCTAGCCTATTCCCAATTATGTTGTGGAAGTCTTCCAGTCAAACCGAATGCAGCTGGATACCAGTATTTACATGGTCTATCTGGCCTCCACAACTCAGTTACTGGGTAATAGAGATGAAACGGATATCCGATAACTATCCGGTATCCGGCCTATCTGGCCTTGTTTTGATTATCCGGTCGGATACCGGATAGTAATTCAGTACCTATCTGGCCGGGTCCGGATCGTAAAATTCGAACAATTCTCCTTATTTTACACCAGGCTAATCGTCACAATAGGTTATGGACACCGTTTATTTTCATAATCGCACGTCCAAAATTTTTGTTTTATTAATTAGTTTAGTATTCAAAATTAACAATAAGCAAATTGTGGTGAATATCTGCCAAATTTTCCGCATTTTTTGGTACGAGGCGACTCCACTTTGCTTCGTAAACTAGACCAGCTTCTGAAAATACCCGTACGCTGAAAATGCTTCTGTCAGGTGCTGAAAAATAAATTCTAGCAAATCAAACTAATCGCGTCAAGAAATACGATAAAGGGCTGAATATCCAGCGCTCCAGCCTCGTAGCTTGCCGAATATTCGGTATCCGGTATCCGGCCAAACCACAATCCGTTTCATCTCTACTGGGTATCACGATACCGCTTGACAAGATAGATGTCATATTTTCCTGAATTCTGACTATCCGTAACCACTGTCAAAGATCTACAAATGATACCCAGAACCAACGGATTAACGTAAAATTCGGAACTACTAATTGAAGTCCTCTCAACCTTAGTTCGGTCTTCGTCAGAATTGTTATTAAGTTCTCTTAATGATTTGATATTTTTCTTAGTATTTATTTATTACTTTTGTTTGATTGTTATTATAAATAACTTATTTTATATTTTTCCATTTGAAGTATCAGTTATTTGTTTATTGTGCAAACCTATCACAGTGTTATATTCTTAAACCCAAAGGTTAACTGGTAGAGAATGCCTTGTTGCATGAAGTGCGCTTATGTCCCACTAATGTACATACAGTTTAAATAAATAATGTGCTATCTGAAGCACGGAGAAATTTCAGTGCAGGTCTATGAGTGAGTCGGGACCTTGTCTTTTATAATTTCAGGAGATAGAAATGAATAGGATGGTTTTTACAGGATTGACGATGGCCATTCACCTATATTGATTTCAGTCATAACATAGTAGCACAGAGTCAGACACACAGCCAATTAAACTGCACAACACGTCATGCAGTTCATCGAACTAGCCCAAGCGACATACAGCCGACATCAAGCGCTCATCGCTCTATTATTATTATGGTGTAACCATAGATCACGAAATCGTTGCACTGGCAGCAAAATAAAAAGTCATTTATACAAGTCTCCGTTATTGAGACCAGATTTTGGCTACCATAGCGTAACATGGTATAATCAGCGTATAACATTCCTACTGCTGAGACACAGACCTCTTTCTGGGAGAGAGAGTGGGCTGTAATCCACCACTAGTTCAGATTAGAAGATTCCAAATCATGGCTTTGAATTTTTTGTTCTAGGACATGCCAGTTTGCGCCCAGTGTTTTTCTATAACATTTTGAGTGCTGTCATAGCATGTTCGTAGCAATTTTGCACAAATATGTTGTGAGTTAATTAAACAGGGTTTGTGATAGTGGTAATGGTATTCTGGTGGTTATTGCTGTTGAGTTTCACTGACCTATGCTAGTGCATCAAATTAATAAGGTTGCTGATAAAATAGGGTTAGGAAGTGTCATTAATTCATTTATATAAAAAAAATGCTTTTTTTATATTAATTTTGTTTTCTTATCCGTCACCACGCTCAAAAAACAAATGAGTGGGGGGTGTTAGGTTATTTTCGTTACGGAATTTCTGGATTCGGTCTCCACGCTCAAGGCCCGCGATAGAAGCTATGCAATAGCTTAAAATATTGTCACAAGCCTTTATCATCTGTGAGTAAACGGTGATACTCGTGACTCATAGCCACACTTGGTTTGTATGAAAAGTTATGACAATACCATCTCTAATCAAACATTGCCCGCTAAGGCATATCACTGCTCTGTGGTTATTTAATCATATCGTGATCCGCGGCCAATAACGCACATAATCACAATGTAATTGGCCGTTGGAGGCGCGCGTGTGTCACGAATCATATTATTATTAGTTCTTTATTCAAAAAATATTCTATTTCTGTTATTGTTCACGTGAATTGTGTTCAGTGATTCATTGCTTTGTTTTAAAAGGTGAAGCGTGAAAATGAGATCGTGAATGAATTGCAAAGTGATTTAATATGTAATTGTTGTAATTGCTTCTAAATTACAGTGTAATAATGTATACAGTTAAGTCTCTAGTCATCTTTATTTGCTGAAAAAACATACATTCAGCCGAACATAGAACCTCCTCCTTTTCGAAGTCGGTTAAAAAATGAATCAACCTGTTTTGGCAGTATTCACATTATTAAAATCTATATTAGGGTTCCGCACCTCAAAGGGTAAAAACGGAGCTCTTATGGGATCACTTTGTTGTCGGTCTGTCTTTCTGTCAAGACCTTTTATCTCGGAAACGCGTAGAGGTATCGAGTTGAAATTAAAACCATATTTACTCAGGTCTGCGGTCGCTTCGAGCTGTAAAAAAATCAATATCTAAGTTAACGAATAAAAAAGATACGGCCGTTTATGTCGCAAAAAAACGTTTACTTTGATAGTTGAGACTATCAAAGTAAACGTAAAAAAATTTGGTCCCACGAAGCTGTGAAAAAAAAAATCTGTGTTAACAAAAAAGAGATACAGCTGTTTATATTGCCAAAAACGTGTATTTCGAAACCCTAAAGGGAATCAAAACTCATAGGGTACTTCCCGTTGACCTAGAATCCTGAAATCGGGCATGAAGCAACGTCTTATAGCGCAAGTATAGGAATAAATCTAATAAAAACGGAAAATTTGCAGTTATGTCAAAAAAAAAAAAACTTTTTTTTCTATTCAGAAAAATCTTCGAGATTCGATTCGTGTTTGGAGGTAGGCGGAACAGAGAGTAAAGTCCCGCAAACCTCCGTTGAAAAGGGAGGATCCTCCGACCAGACAGGTGTTATAGTCTGGTGGGCGACTGCCCGATAGATGATTTCGGGCTGTCGTATATGTTCAAATCGCGCGGAGAACTGTGAATGCGCGATGCAGGATTTCGTACTTTCTTCGTAGTTCTTATGTGGCGCCATAGATGTCGCTACATCACTCCCCTCCGGAGATCGGAGATCGATGGTTCTTTGATGCTTCATGATGCGTGCCAGGCCAGTGATAGGTTGGTTCCAGTGGGTCGGAACCGATGCCGCATAGTTCTCGGTGAGTCGGAACTGTCTGCGGTGATGCCCCAGTGAGTCGGGGTGTTGCTATCCCTGTGAGTCAGGATGATGCCCCAGTGAGTCGGGGTGATGATGTCCCAGTGAGTCGGGATCATGCCCCAGTGAGTCGGGGTGGTGCTGTCCCAGTGAGTCGGGATGATGCTGCAGGCTCCAGTGAGTCGGAGTAGTGCTGCTGGCTCCAGTGTGTCGGAGCGGTGCTGTGCGACGTAGGGCTTGACTGCTGGCGTCGACCAGGAGAGGTTCTTCATAGCTCTTCATGTGACTGGCCGTAGGTGCGGTGTGCCAAGCCAAGGTCGCTGATGAGGCTGAAGGTGATGACCAGGTATGACCAGGGAGGCATGCTGGTGGTCAGGATACCCTATATAGCCGTGGGTGCTGGCTGTATGGCTCGCTGCTTGAAAGCTTGAGGAAGTGATGATGACGTCACGAAGTTGTAGCTGCACGAAGGCTGCGCTGACGTTCTTTGTCGAGGGTCACCAGTTTGGAGGAATGGGAACAGAGAGTAAAGTCCCGCAAACCTCCGTTGAAAAGGGAGGATCCTCCGACCAGACAGGTGTTATAGTCTGGTGGGCGACTGCCCGATAGATGATTTCGGGCTGTCGTATATTTTCAAATCGCGCGGAGAACTGTGAATGCGCGATGCAGGATTTCGTACTTTCTTCGTAGTAGATGTCGCTACACGTGAATTGAAGAATTTACATAAGTTAATTTGAACGGAAACCCCAGTGTGTGAGTCCGACTCGCTCTTACCCAGTTTTTTTTTACCTACTGTTGATAAGCTCACGTTTGACCACTATCTCCCCTGATAGAAAGCGACGATATGAACGACGGCAGGGGCCCAGCCGGGTCGAAGCCTACTGGGGCCAGGGTAATCCGAAAGGGCGGTCGAGCCCCGGTATGAAGGCTTGAAGGAACGGGATGGGTTTTTTAGTCAGTAAGAGTCTGACACTATCTCCCGCTCCGCCCAAGAGCGGAGGTTGTCATAAGATGATTTTTCCCATCGAAAAAAAAAAAAAATATGAACGACGGCGACGACGGAGCACGCTTACTTAGAAGTCTCTTACCTTAAAGAACCCCAGGTTTTAGCTATCAGGAAACACATATTACGGCAAATAAATATTAAAATGGGGCTGATAACAAACGTGATTTTTTTCGGTACGAAACCTTTCTCGCGCGAGTCCGACTCACACTTGGTCGGTTTTTTAGTTCATTGTGGTTAAATATAAAACCTACAATAGTAAACAAAAAAAATATATATATGCGCGGGAGCCGTAAGTAGATACAGAGTTGAAATGTGTTAGATAGAACAACGAAATCTTGAAGGTTTTGTTTTTGGTATAATGTGTTATGTTTTGTAAAAAGTCATAGAACAAAAGTTGTTGTTTATCATGTTAGTAATACAGTCCTACGAGGTTGTTAGTTTTACAAATAACCCTGTATTATATAATACTAATAGCCTTAGCTTAGCCAGCCAACATCTTTTGTTCTATGACTCTTCACAAAAAATAATTCATTTACCAAAATCAAACCTTCAAGATATCGTTATTCCATCTAACACATTTCAACCCTGTATTTTGCTATACCTAGCTGTATGACGCGAAGTCATAGAACAAAAGTTGCCGTTTATTTATTTATTTTAATTAATTACAACGGTTGAACAACCAATTACAGTAACTAAAAAAAACCGGCCAAGAGCGTGTCGGGCCACGCTCAGTGTAGGGTTCCGTAGTTTCCCGTCCGTCACAATAGTGTACCCACTTATGAGTTTAAAAAAATGCTTGCATATACGATTATACTACAAACTTAGTCCAGAAATTATTTTGTAGAACCTTTTTGTCTTTTTGTACAAAAACTGTTCTTTCCATCAAGTTCAAAATGATTTTCCTAGAAAGTCCTTATAAAGTTCTACTTTTCAGATTTTTCATATTTCCTAAACATATGGTTCAAAGTTAGAGGGGGGACACACATTGTTTTTTACTTTTGGAGCGATTATTTCCGAAATTATTGACATTATCAAAAATGATTTTAGTAAACCCCTATTCATTTTTAAATACCTATCCAACGATATATCACACGTTAGGGTTGAAATTAAAAAAAAAATCCCTTCCCACTTTACATATAGGGGGGCTATCCTAATAAAACATTTTTTTCCAATTTTTATTTTACCACTTTGTCGGCGTGATTGATATACATATTGGTACCAAATTTCAGCTTTCTAGTGCTAACGGTCACAGAGATTAAGCGAGGACGGACAGACAGACATGGCGAAACTATAAGGGTTCCTAGTTGACTACGGAACCCAAAAAAGTATAAGTAAATAAAAGTATAAACAACACGTATGATGTTAGTAACATAGTCCTGAGAGGTTTTTTTTTATGGTGGGAAAAAATCATCCAATGACATCCCCCGCTCTTGGGCGGAGCGGGAGATAGTGTCAGACTCTTACTGGCTAAAAGACCCACCCCGTTCCTTCTAGCCTTCATACCGGGGCTCGAGCGCCCTTTCGGATAACCCTGGCCCCAGTAGGCTTCGACCCGGCTGGGTCCTTGCTGTTGCTGACAACTCCTTGAGGCGCGCGGGAACAGTGCGCACCGTCGACGACTTGGGCTTGGTCCGGACAGTTACCGGACGGCCGGACAGCGAGCTACCCATTGCTCACTGTCCGCAAGCCCGCGCCTACGGTGGCCGGAAATCGGGATCAGAATCCCGGCGGCGGCGGCGGCGGTAGTCTTGAGAGGTTACTAATGTTTTACAAATAAGCCTACATAGAAGATAGTGTAATTGGCTGCGGCCGTTCTATTTATAAACAAATAAATAACAAATGACGGCGTGTGCGCACCAAAATAGAATCGGGCGGAAATATATAAGTAGATACTTCACTATAGTAGGCACTCGTTCATAATTATATTATGTGAATGACTTTGAAGGCCTTGGGTTTATTGTTGATAAAAATAGATTCGCGAATAGTTCAATTAATTAATTTACTCCGGACCGAAAAATAATACGAATAGGCCTGTGTGTGTGGTTTTTTGTGGGTGTAAATATTATATCCGTATCCTGGAAATATCTTGGAATAACTATCTATAGGCCATATACAACATTATATTTTTATTTTTATTAAGTACAATTGCCTAAACGGATCTTGAGCGCTCGGCGTCAGAGTGGGGATCGCGTTGCGCCTTCCATACATTGGCGAGCCAATCGTCTTCGTTGTTAGATACATGCAGCAACGCAGGGAACGAATCACGAGTGACGTCTATGACGCGATGGCACGACGAGCCAATCACTGCAATTACTCCCCGCCCCCGCGTCTCACTTAGCACCACTAAAGAGACCGAATATTTGACTTCTGCGCAACTTGAAGCCAGCGCTCAAGATCCGTGACGGCAATTGTATATGCAAAACCTGAAACACCTGTCTAGCAATTTTATGTAAAGAATCTATGTACAAAATTTCAAAACTGTATTTCGAAAAATCATAAAGTTATAAGACTGTGATGGTACCTGATTGGCGACCTAAATACATGGTCACCGGGCCACCCATGCGACTGAGGGGTTGTTTTTGTTCTGCAACCAGCTGTGCGCTCGCGCCTAAAGCCCGCTATGACCTGCTTTGACCTGTTTTGTACTTGGTGTCAGTGGTGTTCAACTTGTAACCTTTTTAAATATTTTTGGAAAAAAAAAAATTATAACATGGTGAAAAAAATATTGGAATTGATTCAGTTACTGATTCTGAACAAACAGTTGGTTTCGTATATAGGTGCTAAAAATAATATTGTATGTATATTTGTTCCGTACCGGGATCGAATCCGCGATACTGTAGCAAATCACACGCCATTTCGCAAACCGTGGCTATAGATCTTTTCAAGAAGCTGGGTTATTAAACATTTAAAATTATCTAATTCTAGAGATTCCTATTCTAAGGGTCAACGTTGCGTTAATTGGAAGCCCACGCGGACGTCCGCGTCCGTGGCATCGCGCGTGTGTCGTGTGCGGCGGTCTCCGTAGCAAAAGGACGTGGGGCACGGCTGCCCGGATGGAGCACTTTTGTATGAGGCCGCGCGGACGTCCGCATAACGCAGCGTTCAGCCTTAGCCCTTTTTTATTTTTGATAGACTCGCGTTTGACCACCATCTCACCAGGGCCCCAAGTCTGCTATTTTTATAAATTCGTCATTCCAACACGATCCCATTGTCATTTTGCTAAAAGTTTGTAATCTGCTAATTCATAATGATCGATCATTGATCGGTCAATGGTCTTGTAATAGAATCGTGGTAGAATGATAATTTCGAGCATATTAAAACCAATAACTGCACAATAACGTTTTAATGGTAGAACACTGATCAAATAAACTGTCAAAGTTTTAGCAGATTACCGCAAACGTCAAATATTCATTTGTCAAATGTACGAGATTACCATTCTATGTCACTTCTTTCAATGGAGTGTCAGTGGTTGACCATTGGAAAGTCATAATGACGCCATTATATTAGTAGATTACCAAACTTGTCAAAATCGACAATTATGACATCAATGATAGACCATTCTGACACTATTGTAATAGCAGACTTGAGGCCCTGATGGTAAGCGATGATGTGGTCGACGATGGAGCATGCTTGCCTAGAAGTAACCTGTTCACTCTTGACTTAAAGACCCCTAAGCTATAGCTATCAGGAAACAAACTTCGGCAGGGAATTCCACTTCTACCTTGGCTGTACGCACAATAAATGTTTTCCCAAAACGCTTTGTGCGTATGGATGGGATGCTTTACTAAGATAATAAATAATAGTCGACCCGCGTGCCTTTCGTCCAAATCCAAGTCGCTTGACTTTGAAGGACTAACCAATTTGCAAACACTCACACACTTTCGCCTTTGTGTCAATGTTGGTGTTTCCTGATAGCTATAACCTTTGGGTTTTTAAGTCAAGAGTATATATATTGCTTTTAGGCAAGCGTGCTCCATCGTCGGCCTCAGCATCGGTTACAAGCAGGTGAGATAGTGGTCAAACGCGTGCCTATCCATAATCCCAAGTCGTGGACGGCGCGTACTATTCCCGCGTGCCTCAAGGAGTTGTCAGCAACAGCAGGGGCCCAGCTGGGTCGAAGCCTACTGGGGCCAGGGTTAGGGTGAGTTGCACCATTTAACTATAACGATAACCAAACCATAACCAGGCGTGAAAAGGCCGCCTATTGGTCAATTCGACGATTTGACAACTGTTAACGGCTTTTTTATCGTTATAGTTAAATGGTGCAACTCACCCTTAGTTTCGAAAGATAGCTCGAGCCCCGGTATGAAGGCTTGAAGGAATGGGGTGGGTTTTTAGTCAGTAAGAGTATGACACTATCTCCCTCTCCACCCAACAGCGGGGGTTGTCATTGATGATTTTCCCACTATAAAAAAAGCCTATCCATAATAATAATAAAAAACTATACATATAAATTAATTTACTCATAGAGCAGCTACCTTCAGACATTAAACAAATAACATTAGAATGACAATAACAATTTACATAACATTTGTTATATACAAAGAGAGTTCACTGAACGGCACAAAATGGATGACAATACAAACCACTTTCGTTATATTTTGAACTCTAAGCAGTTACGTTTAAAGTATATAATAGCACGTATGCAGTAATTTGTCTTTTGTGTCTCTAATTGGTCTGACAAAGATGTATTAGTAGTAACTAGATATTTTGTGTGAATTTAAATGAAAATTAACAGTAAGTCTGTTTGTTTACAAGTACTGTTATGTATTGGCTTGATATATGAGAACATTAGCCTTGTTAACAGGGCGGGCTTGCGGACAGTGAGCAATGGGTAGCTCGCTGTCCGGCCGTCCGGTAACTGTCCGGACCAAGCCCAAGTCGTCGACGGCGCGCACTGTTCCCGCGCGTCTCAAGGAGTTGTCAGCAACAGCAGGGACCCAGCCGGGTCGAAGCCTACTGGGGCCAGGGTTATCCGAAAGGGAGCTCGAGCCCCGGTATGAAGGCTAGAAGGAACGGGGTGGGTCTTTTAGTCAGTAAGAGTCTGACACTATCTCTCGTTCCACCCAAGATAGGGGGTTGTCATTGGATGATTTTTTCCCACCATAAAAAAAGCCTTGTTAACAGAACCAGCTCGTTAAAAAATAAAAGGCTCGTTTTGATATTAGAGAAAAACCCTAAAATGCAGCCAAATGTTCCCACTGCTGGGACTCCAGACCTCCTCTCTAGGAGGAGGCATAAATCGTAAGCCACCACGCGGGCCCAGTGCGGATTGGTGTCACAATATGTCTTCGAATTTTTTGGTGGTAGGACATGCCGGTTTCCTCACGATTGTTTTCCTTCACCGTTTTGAGAGCAGGGGTGACGAAATAAATTACATAAAGTAATGCGCCTGACTAGATTTGAACCTGCGACCTACAACTCGTAAGTCGCGTCAGTTACCAGTACCGCTCGGCCACCACTGCTCTCGTAAAAGTAATTTGGACCGAAACTGAAAGAAACAATAAAATATTTGTAACTAGCTGTCCGCCGGCGACTTCGTCCGCACTTTGGTTATCGCACTCTAAACGTATTTTTCCATAGGAAAAAGATGTTTTTCCGGGATAAAAAGTAGCCTATGTTCTTTTCCATGTCAAAGGCTATGCGCATGCCAAATTTCATCCAAATCCGTTCAGCCGTTTTCATCCACACTTTCACATTTATAATATTAGTTAGGATAATTAGGTAGTAGCTATTTTAGTAGGTTCCCTACACCGAACAAGCAACTGTATTTCCTTTCTAACCTGTTTCATCTCTTCTGTGGGGGAGACCTATGTCCCACCCAGGGATGTTATGGATATGAAATTTCGGATACGGAAAATGATTATTATACCGGATACGGATATGAAATTATTTCGGATTATCCGTTAGTTTCGGATAATTTCGGTTACGGATATTAGATTTTTAAAGAATTTCAGAAGTAAAATATAAATAGCTAATAAAATGGTTTTATTTGGTAGGAACAAAAATCAGTCAGATAAAAGTTGGGTGTTTTCTACCTAACACAACACTTTTGTTTCACTTTTTTGTTGAACTATTCGTAAATGTTTAATTGCTCACAACACAAGTTAGTTATGTTACGAGTATGATAAGACGAGGAAGACAACAGAAGAAAACAAACAATGCGCGCGTGTGTCGGCCGCTGCCCGGCCGATCAACAAAACAACATGTCATGACGTGTCGCAATTAGGCTCCGCCCCTATCCGATACTATCCGAATTTTTTATTTCGGATTCGGTTACGGTTACGGATATTATTTTATATCGGATATCCGATAGTTTCGGTTACGGAGCATCCCTGGTCCCTACAGTGGACGTGTTTCGGCTGAAATGATGTTATTGATGACTAGCAACAGAATTCCACACGCACTTATCCAAACCTACTTCTTTATTTGCTATACTATGTTGTACAAACATGTATGTTTACTAATAATTTTAATTTATTTGTCCCCAGGTAAAGCGATAACACAGAGGTGTTAATGAATTCAAATATATGCAGGTAAACTGACTATTAGCATAAATAGTAGTTTGTTTCGGCTAGTTTCAATTGAAGTTGTAAATAAATATATTTTTTATTAATTAGTTTGTAATGGCCGTTAACGGCGATGGGACGACGATATATTATTTGAATTATCTCTGTGAATATTTTGCTATTAGTAAAGATTTTACAGGTATTTTATTTTCGTTCTATTGTTCTTAGGGTTCCGTACATCAATAGGAAAATACAGAATCACTTATAGGATCACTTAATTGTCCGTCCGTCTGTCTCTCTGTCTGTCAAGACCCTTTATCTCGAGAACGCGTGGAGGTATCGAGTTGAAATTAAAACCATATACTCAGGTGTGCGGATTCTTGAAGCTGTAAAAAAATCAAACTTGTAAGTTAAAAGAGAAAAAAGATACTTCGGTTTATGTGGTAAAAAACGTACTCTCTTGAGGAAATCAATATTCATAGAGTAGTTCCCGTTAACCCAGAAACCTGAAATTTGGTATAAAATAAGTTCTTATAGCTAAGTTTGTACGGAACCCTCAGGGCACGAGTCCGACTCGCACTTGCCCAGTTTTTTTTTTTATAGCTTACTAAATTCCCTTTGACATTTGTCATAGAACATTAAAAATCTGTCCACACAAATAAACAGTCTGGTCTGACCTTTCCTTTCTTTTTGTTAATTGTGAGACAAAGTTTTATAAAAGAATTGGTTGAAAAGTATAACATTTGCTGACTTAGAAAAGTCTCTTTTCAGCCCCTAAGGGATGAGACGGAGGTCCAAAGTTTGTATAGAGATAATCTATTTACTCGTGGGTGAAGCCGCTGGCAAAATCTAGCCCTCAATAAGCTGCAGTGCTGGTTTTCTACCAAAGAAAACCAGCACGGCAGCTTAGAGCATTGGTAACGGTACCGATTTACGAGGCGAGGCCGCCAGGCGCATTACTTTGTGTAATTTATTTCATTACCACTGCTCTCAAAAACGGTGAAGGAAAACATCGTGAGGAAACCGACATGTCCTAGAACCAAAAATTCGAAGACATGTTACATTCACCAACCTGCACTGGGCCCGCGTGGTGGATTACGGTCCATTCCCTCTCCTAGAGAGGAGGCCTGAGTCCCAGCAGTGGGAACATTTAAAAAAAGGCTGATTGTATGTATGTATACTTAGATACACAGACCCATGAACGCCCATCCAGTTTAATTTTTTGAATGATTACTAAGAATGAGAAAGGATTTTCCAATTTACTTCTTAAGGGGATGAAACATACCCGGAGGACGCGATGGAGCAAAGGTATGCCCAACTTGGGCAGAGCACCGCCGTGTCCTCGTGGGGGCGATCGGCAGCAACGATCTCTCACGGCGGGCCTTGGTACAGGTCATGGTCCGACACGAGGAGGAGTGGCAGGCGGTCGCCTCCTTCTGCGAAGCAGTAATACTAACAAAGGAAGAGGCCGCACGTGCACGCACGAGGGCGTGGCTCTCACACCCCAGCCGCCAGTATCCCGACACCGATTTCCGGCCACCATATGCGCCGGCTTGTGAACGGCGTGCAATGAGTAGCTCGCCGTCCGACCGTTCGATAACCGTCCGGTTATCGTCGATGGCGCGTATTGTTCCCGCCGCACCTCAAGGAGGTTGTCAGCAAACCGTAGGGGCACAGTAGGGTCGAAGCGAAGCCGATGGCATAAGCTAGTCCTCTGTAAGCTGCACTGTTCTACAATTTACCAAGAAAAAAAAACATTTTACAAAACCCTACATTACGCACACACTTTCGCCTGGACATACCCTACTTACCGTGACCTCTATAAATATGAATTACACAATACACACGTTCGCACTGGCCAAGGTCAAGGACGATCCAGTCCCAAGGGTCAGTAACAGAGAGCTTTTATTTCAAGGTCACATCACGTAAGCATAGGGTATTAATTAAATGGCCAGTGTTAATGTTACAAGTTTCGTATGTGTGGGTTGGTTTCGTAATTGCCAATGCATTATGCATGCTTATGCCTTTGATCACACGTACTGAGTAAACGGGCGAGACAGTGCTCTAGGGCGAATACTCGGTACGTATAAACAAAGCGCCGAGTGCTCGGCCGAGTGCTTATCTCTACGACTCGCTTACAACTGTCTCGGCCGAGCAACATTTAAGGCGTATAGTTCCTTGAACCATCTGGCCGAAATTATGTGAACGCAACTCTCGCACTCGCCGAGGCGGCAGTACGCAAATCTGTGCATTTATTTGCGGCCAGCAGCGCCCGGAAAGCGCATTAAATCCATTTTCTCTGCGAGATATTGATTGATTTACATATGCAATGTTCACTTTGAAGAATATTTACCCACCAATTTTTATGTGTAAAAATGTTTCTAAAGGTCCAAGCCGTTTCGAAGGAGTAAGGAAAAGTTGCGAAAAGTTGCGAAATTGCTATTTTTTTTTTTTTTGACAAAAGTATTAATTGCACGAAAAAATCAAATGTTGATATTATTGTTCATGAATCTATAATAAACATATATTTTTTTCAAACCAATTGACCTAGCCGTTACGGAGGAGTAGGATTCAGAAAATCACTGTTTTATGGCACTTTTCGGGCGCTTGGCCCTTAACTGTCTCGCCCTTTTACTCGGTATGTGTGATCAAGGCTTTCGGATCGATTCGTAGATGCTATTAGGACTGCCGCGGAAAGTGGAACAAAAGCTTGGTAATAAATGATAATATATTATTATCAAACTAAGCAGACTGAGCTTGTGATATGATTACTAGATAACTGATAAACATAATATACTTACACACTATAGATAAATTACTCCCAGACACAGAACAATTGATCGTGCTCATCACACAAATATTTGTTCCGAGTGGAATTGAATCCACGACATCTGACGTAGCTGTCAGGACCTCTAACCACTAGACCAACAGAGATAGACAGTCTGGTAACCGTCCAGACAAATACCAAGTCGTCGACGGCGCGTAGTATTCCACGCGCGGCTCAAAGAGATGTCAGCAACCGTAGGGGCCCAGCAGGGTTAAAGCCTACTGGAGCCAGGGTTATCCGAAATGGAACTCGAGCCCCGGTATGAAGACTAGAAGGAACGGGGTGGGCTTTTAGTCAGTAAGAATCTGACACTATCTCCCGCTCCGCCCAAGAGCGGGGGTTGAAAATGTCTATCCCATACACTTCTTTAATGGAGATGTCATTGGATAATTTCCCACTTAAAAAAAAAATACACTTCTCCAATAGTTATCTCTGTTGAAATGTCATTCTGATTGTCCCTTAAACACTACCACTACACTGCTCATCAGTATAATTCATGCCTCCAACTAATAAGGACGTGCCTTTTCATTTTTCGAATTACGAATATTTCAGGAAATTATGAACCCTTTCATTACGCAACATTAAAATGAAGTTACCAAAGACAATAACAAAAGGTTACGAAGCGGAACCGAGTTTAGCCGAAAACCTTGGATTTCCCCTCACACATAACGTCCAAACTCTAGGGTTAACGTACTGAGGAAATCTTCGAAGCATTTCCGAAACGATTACCGAAAATCACATTTTTAACAAATCATTCTAGATCATCTTTTTGCCATGGAAATAAAGATCAATGTCCCGTAGATTAGGTGTAGATGTAAAGTTGTTAGAATAATGAGAATTCTCTTGATCCTTGAACCGAAATCGCTCAAGATTTTCGGTCGGAGTCAATGGTCGTAGAAGTATAGCAGTCTTGAAGGTCAAATATTTAAAATCAAAGCTGTTGTAATTTTTAATAACTCATGACGGCTAGAGACGAATTAGGAACCGGATCCAAAAGTCGGATAAATTTGATTTAGTTTCTACTATTGATAAATGTTGCAATTGCCGACAGTGACCTTAGAAGTCTCTTTTTAAAATATGTTTTTTTTTACTGATAAATAATAATATCCCACAACTCTCACACCATCTAGTCCCAAACTAAGCAGAGTTTGTGGTAAATGATAATGATATTTATTTTGCAAATAAGTTTTTTTTTATACACGTCTACACGTAAATTTTTCGTCAGTTTAAACTATATGAAACCGTCGGCTAAACAACAGATAAACATACTTATAATTGTATTTCTAAATACATACATATTACACCTAGACACAAAACAAATGATCGTGCTCATAACACAAACATTTGTCTTAGGTGGGAATCGAACTAACGACCTCTGACATAGCAGGCAGGGTCACTAACCATTAGACTAATAAGCCCGTAAATACCAACAACAAAAAAGTTGTCATTGCCACCTATGAAACAAGGGATGAACCTAAAAACAAAAATAAAATTAATCACTTAAAAATTAGACGAACGCAAAATAACTCCAAGTTTTCCCTGCATAAATCAAGCCATTTGTCATCCCCACCGGTCGAATTTGTCCATAAACCCGCCATTTTTATTTCGCAAGCAACCCATTATTCCGATAAACATTAAATTAACAGTACAAAAAATCTCTCCTACATAACTTTTTGTCTCAATAAAGCAACGATAATAACAACTGTAGCTCGCTAACGACTTATAAATTTTGCACGAATGAGAGGAAACAATACAGAAATGGAATACGGAACCCCATTAGAGGACAATACCGGTCGCCATTTTGAAAACATGAGCTGTGTCAATAACTCTTTGGTCGTTGTTTTTTTTTTTTTTTTGCACAATGTATTTTTTTCATTATGCCTTGTTTTTGTGGGCTGGCAATTATTTAAGAGTTTATGTCGGTGCTTAGATTTTATACAGTGATAACCTATTCGGTAATATTCTAAAAAGATGTTTGTTCATTTTTTGATTCACATTTTTGGTGATGTTAATTTTTCATTAATGGAATAAGTAACATAAGGCGATTTACAGACGCCCACTACATAATTTTTAATTTCTGTGTTTAATGGTTCTCATTTTTCAATAACAAGTATGAGGGGTTCCTCATAATATTTTATTTTCTTAGCGTAATTCTCAAATATCAGTTACATAATAATAATATAATAATTCACAACTATCACACAACGCCGTATAGTCCCAAGCTAAGCAGAGCTTGTGTTATGAGTACTAGACAACTGATAAACATACTTATATATTTCTAAATACATACATATTATAGATAATTACACCCAGACACAGAACAAATGATCATGCTCATCACATAAACATTTGTCCTGGGTGGGGCTCGAACTTACGACCTCCGGCATAGCAGTCAGGGCCACTAACCACTTGACCAACAGGCCTGTCAAAATAAAAAGATAGTGTAGATGTTGATTACTTATTGCCAGTATTTCCTTTGTAAATCAGTCTAAACAAATATCACAGCTTATCATAATGATGGAATGCTTTCCACAGGGTGGACTGACTACTTGGTGAGGGTCGCGGGAATCCGATGGTTGCGGGACGCACAGGACCGGTCGTTATGGCCATACTTGGGGGAGGCCTATGTCCAAAAGTGGACGCCTTATGGCTGAAATGATGTTTTTTTTTAATGATATAAACCAGTGCTTGACTGGTCCCACCTGATGGCAAGCAGTGATGCAATCGTTGATGGTGAGGCACACTAGTTTATTAAGAGCCTATTCACTCTAGCCTTGAAGACACCTAAATTATGATTGGACGGGAAAACCGCAGCAGGCAAATTGTTCTAGTCCTTCGATATACCTACGCGGTATAAACGACGAAGCGTAACGCTTAGTCCGAACCGTAGAAGTTTCAACAATGTAAGGGTGGATACTCGCCGTACAACGGGTTGTCCGATGGTAGAAAGAGATTGCGGTATCAAGTCTTGCAATTCCCGCGAGTGATGACCATCGTATAGTACCGTAGGCGCGGGCTTGCGGACAGTGAGCAATGGGTAGCTCGCTGTCCGGCCGTCCGGTAACTGTTCGGACCAAGCCCAAGTCGTCGACGGCGCGCGCTGTTCCCGCGCGCCTCAAGGAATTGTCAGCAACAGCAGGGGCCTAGCCGGGTCGAAGCCTACTGGGGCCAGGGTTATCCGAAAGGGCGCTCGAGCCCCGGTATGAAGGCTTGAAGGAACGGGATGGGTTTTTTAGTCAGTAAGTCTGACACTATCTCCCGCTCCGCTCAAGAGCGGGGGTTGTCATTGGATGATTTTTCCCATCGGAAAAAAAACCATTGTATAGTCAAATGCGGGCTCATCACTGAGCAACTGAGCTCTATCATCAGCCATTCATTATCACCCAATCAAAGCTATCAATTGCACATAAATACCGCACATACTGTTACGTAGTATATCGTTAAGAAACCAAGTATGTACGGAGATTGTAAGCACGTTGTTCTCTATCTATTCTTGCCAAACGAGTTTCATCACGGATGGAAGTTACGGCAGTTAGTTTATCGCATCGCACGATTTATTTATTGCTAGCTTTTGCCCGCGGCTTCGTCCGCGTTCATAAAATATACTTAGCCTGTGTCAATCAGGAATAAAGGAGCTTTCTATCGGTGAAAAAATTTTAGCAATCAGACCAGTACTTCCAGCGATTACTTCTTACAAACAAAAAACAAAAAAGGTCCTTCGTCCAAGCCGATGTTATAACTTACAATGAATGAAAAAATATGTGTCCATACTTTATGATGTCCATAGTTCTTCGGGCATATCACCCGTAATGAGGACTCGATGGAACGTTTGGTGGTACAAGGGAAAGTCGAAGGCAAAAGATCTCGTGGACGCTCTCCAACACGATGGACGGACCTTATCAAAACCGTGACACACTACAGCGTAAATGAAGGCTCCCAAGCCGCCAAACACAGAGCTGCATGGCGTCGTATTGCGAGAGAGGCGGTGGTGCGGGACTCGACCGAGACATGACCACGACCACTCTGTCAAGAGTGTACGACTAAGAAGAAGACTTTAGGATATTCTTAAATTAATTAGAATTAATTCGCCTCGTCGTTTATACCGCGCACATTGAAGGACTGGTACAATTTGCCTGCTGCGGTCTTCCCGCCCGATTATAATTTGAGTGTCTTCAAGGCTAGTGTGAATAGACTCTTAATAAACTAGTGCGCCTCACCATCGATTGCATCACTACTTACCATCAGGTGGGATCGCAGTCATGCACTAGTTTATATCCGATAAAAAAAAATGTAATAAATCCAGACCTTTCTTACTAATTGTTTGAGCTGCTTCTACGTATTTCGCTTTTAATTTACTATAGTAGTTAGGTAGCTACAACTTAGGAGTCGTTACGTCAAGAGTGAATACGTTACTTCTAGGCAAACGTGCTCCATTGTCGACCACATCAGGTGAGATAGTGGTCAAACGCAAGGCTATCAATAATAAAAAAAAAAGTATATGAATGTGGAAGAACAATGGTAGCACAGTAGCAACGGCCTCGACTAACGAGTTGTATGTCGTAGGTTCAAATCCAGGCAGGCGCATTGGTTTGTGTAATACATATATTTCATCACTATTACTCTTAAAACGGTGAAGGAAAACGTTGTGAGGAAACCGGCATGGTGGAATCTCTAACCAATAATTTAATGACTCGTTTAAAGATACATTCACTAAAACGATGAATGAGTCCTGACATGGTTTTCACAACAATATAGCTCAGTGGCAGTGGTAGGGCACATTGCTAGTGGAACAGATGGTCGATGGGGCTGAAACCGCGCATCGGAAGATGCACCATTGACAAGCCTCCCACAAGATGACCTGTTTAGAGTCGTGCCAATCTGATGGATGCGAGACGCACAGGACCGTTCGTTGTGGCGACACTTGAGGAAGGCCTATGTCCAACAGTGGACGTCTTTCGGCTGATATGATGATGATAATGATGTCTTCTATATGTCAGTTTGCATGTTTGTGAACGCTCCCACGATACAAGAATAATTCCTAGTGTGGTCCAACGTTTTAAAAAAAAAATACTAAAAAAAAAGCTAGCAGGAATGTTTACCTATATTTTCCAGAGAAGGATTAAGTTAAAATTAACTCATCAAATAAACATAAAACAGTTGACTTAGGCAAGGCGCAAACGTATGTCTTGTGTCAGATACAAGCTACCGATGAATATTTGATTTCTTTAGAACCATGTATGAAATCAGCAATGGAAAGGGCTATGCTCAGGGTTCCCTTGCGTGATCGAATCAAAAATGAAGATATCCGCAGGAGAACTAAGGTGGCCGACATAGCACGAAGAATTGCCAAACTTAAGTGGCAATGGGCAGGGCACATTGCTCACAGAACAGATAGCCGACACACAGTTGTGGCGACACTTGGGGGAGGCCTATATCCACCAGTGGACGTATATCGGCTGAAATTATGATGATGATGAGTATGGAATCATCCACTCCCTGCGCATACGTAGGTAAACATTTTTTGTATCCAGTTTCTTCCACTTAGCACATACTTATGACGATCAAAAAGTATTCGGTGTCGGTAACTGAAAACTAAAAGATTCTACATTTGCGCAGGGCCTAAATTCCATTCTGTTTCGAGAAAGCATAAATTCATTCATTGACTATACATATATAGAAATTATAAACAACGTTGTTATTCAATAATACTCAGAAATAATGTTTCCTGTTACACAACTCCACTTTTAGAACACACGTTATCGGATTCAATGGAAATTAATTTACTAACCAACGGTTTTCTATACAACCGTGGAACCAGTCTAAACATGAATGTGTTTATCACCTGATTTGCCATCATTATTCTAATGTACAAAACAACTGATCATAACACTATGTCGTCTAGTCTCAAGCTAAACAGAGCTTGGGTTATGAGTACAAGACAACTGATAAACATACTTATAATATATTTTTAAATACATAGGTACCTACATATTATACATAAATTACACCCAGACACAGAACAAATGATAATGCTCATCACACAAACATTTGTCCTGGGTGGGAATCGAACTTACGACCTCCGGCATAGCAGTCAGGGTCACTAACCATTAGACCAACAGGCCTGTCAAAATCTGTTGTTAGTCATACAACAGATTTTGACAGGCCAGGGCATTGTTACAGTAAAGATAGAACTACATTAGAAAGACGCACACAGACCACGCCAGCAGGCTTAGCCAAGTAACAACCGTTTGGTTTCGATTCTCTATCCTCAAACGCCTCGAGTCAGCCACGCCTCCGATTCCTTTGTTCTGAAGTCATCTCAACGCTTAGTCACGTGGTCAGGCGTGGCTGTCTCAAGGCGATCGACGAAAAAGAATCGAATGAAACGGTCGTTACTTTGGACTGTGCTTTGGGCCTGCTGATTTGAACATAGAACGACGTCGCGTGGCGTGGATGTAATGTAGCTCTACAAGTCTAGTTTCCCTATAAAATGTATGGAGACCGACGCGCCCAGATCGGCGTGTGTGGTACACGTGTGCGCAGTGTAGTTCTACCTTTAACGTATTGTCCGCCGCCGACTATAAGTATGCTCACTGTCAGCGCTAGTGTGAACGTGGACTCAGTCTGCAGTATGCGTACTCACCAAGCCGCCAATACGTATAACGTAGAATGCGTTAGTGGTGTGAATAAAAGAGCAGGCTTGCTACGCGTAGAACAATAATCGGCCACCGAAAGTCAGCGACAACGCACTACGTAAACCATATAGTCGGTTCGGTGTGAACAGGAAGGCAATAAATTGCGTAACGCCCGATCACATTCAGCGGCCGACAATACTTGTGGTCAATGAACAATGGCTCTATCCCTTATCCCAATTAAATTGGGTTTGGCGCACACATTTCTCCTTCTTCAATACTTCCCTATAAGTCACCAACTTAGTAATCACACCCATCCTAGACGTGGGCTTGTGGATGACGAGTAAATAGGTAGGCAGCCGTCCGGCCATCTGTAGCCCGATTCACATTATCAAAACCGTAACGATATCAAAGCGATTTACTCGTTTATACCATTTCCGTATTCACATCCATCAATCGAGTTTGAAAGACACCGATTTTAAAGTCGTTTGGTCGAAGAGTCGATTTAAAAAAAAAGCCTGTATTACATTAAGTATCCCTGGTAGAATACTTATTTAGGTAACTGGAAATAAGTCGTCGATAGATCGTTTAGTTTCGAGCCAGTTGAGTTGTCGTTCTATCCAATTCCGATTAAGAAACACGTGAATACCGCTTTTGGACAGAACTTCGATCGAACGACTATAAAACTTCAACGATATTTGGCTTGTTTGATTTTACGTGAATCAGGCTACTGGGAAGCGTCCGGACCAATCCCGAGGCGTCGACGGCGCGTATTGTTTCACGCACACCTCAAAGAGATGTCAGAAAAACCTACTTCTGCAGACATGGGTTGGCATCCGAAAAGGAAACGCAAGGCAAAGAACGAACATAGGAGTGGGTTATAGTCAGTAAAAATTTGAGAGCCCCTCCCGCTTCGTCCTAAAGCGGGAAAACTCTAGATGAATCCTACCTAAAAAAAAACTTTCTAGACAGATCACACTAAGGTTGGACACTAAGGTTTTTAAGCATCACATATTTCCAATACACGTAATGCCATCACCATTAATGTCTACTACTAGTAGTAAAATACCCACTATAGAACATAGACCTATCCCAAAGTCTCGAATATCACACGTTTTATTGGCCCCCACATTCGATAGCCCCCACGACCTTCACTAGGTCACCCGTCTATCTAAAATGACCCACCCACGCTTCGTTTGCGGTACACAACAGGAGTACTCGTATTCCCCGAATACTCAATAACTGGACCGAACTTCATTTTTTTATTGACAACACCCGAAACTTTTTTATCTGTGCCCGAACTTTATATCGGCCAGTGTCAACCCGCAACGTGACATCATTGGCGATTTGAAAAAAGAACACGTTGACCGCGATGGCATATGCCATGCAGTAAGGTAAACTGGACCTTATTTTTTGAAAGGTTGGGTTTCTTATTGGAAGCTGGTGAATGTAGGTAACACTTTCACTAAGTAGTACCAATGTCAGTGGTTATTTTCTTCGCATTATGCAAGTAGTTGCTTACGCAACCGTAGCGGATTTGCACGTGCCTTCAATGCTAATTTAAAACGATCACTATCAGATTCTTTTTTTTTTGTGTTTTTTTATTAGTTAGTTCTATTCAAGGTGGTGCACGAGTTGAGTTCAATAAATTGTTTTTAGAGGCACGTGTAATTTTGGTAAATAATGGAACTGGCTTTGAAGAGCGGCTTATGTTAATGTTTTGAAGTTTCCTTATTAAACTAAAAGCCATCTAATTTTGTCCAAAAAATTGGGTAAACTTTGCCAAAACTAAATTCTTCACCTGTCACTTGTAATTGGTTTTCTAAATGCCATGAAAGTGGCCTTTCATCATTGGAATGTGAATTATAAATACAAACGTGCCAAATAATATAATATAACATAAAATAATATTCCACAACTACCACACAACGCCGTCTAGTCCCAAGCTAAGCAGAGCTTGTGTTATGAGTACTAGACAACTGATAAACATACTTATATATTTCTAAATAGATAGGTACATATTACAGATAAATTACACCCAGACACAGAACAAATGATCGTCCTCATCACACAAACATTGGTCCTGGGTGGGAATCGAACCCACGACCTTCGGCATAGCAGTCAGGGCCATTAACCACTAGACTAATAGGCCAGTCCAATATGCCTCCTATATTACCATTTGAATGGCAAATCAATAACATAATAATAACATATTATTTAGAACAGTAAACTGTACGATGAAACACACATCAAACCCAAAATAACTAGAACCACGCTAAAAAATGGAACTAAATTGAAATGTATAAATTTTGACATTAAATTGACGTGAATCATCACATTCAGCGCCACATAGACTGATCAAGATACATTGGTTACTATATAAATAGGAATTACTTTATTGCTTCATATTATTTATAATAAGTATATTATAAATAATATGAAGCACATCTATTATCCATAAAAATAAATGCTCATCTGGGCCAAAGGGTCGTGTAAACAAATGCCATCACGATTTTCTTACGCAAAGTATTTTATTTTTGTATGAAGGTAATTGATGCAATACTTAGAAATAAACGTGTGTAAAACTAAAGCACGTCAAATCTAAGGGTAAACAGACGGATCACATTTCAGCTGCAATCCAACTGCAAATTGCAGTTTGAATGCAGTTGACAGGACTGCAATAGAACTGCAAACACGACCGCAATAGAACTGCAAACCTAACGAGCGGTCCGATTGCAGTCGTGTCAACTGCATTCAAACTGCATTTAAACTGCAATTTGCAGTTGGATTGCAGTTGAAATGCAGTCCGTCTGTTTAGACCCTAAGAAGTACCGTTTGACAGTTCTACACGTAGTACATTTTAATTTTAATTTGTTGATTAAAAATTGTATATGTTGTGATAAAATAAAAATAGCTTCATAATTCAATGGTTTTACGGAAAAGATAATAGAAATAGTGTGAGTTACGTCTATAGGTACAACGCTATTTTTATAGAAAAGTGTGAAACGTTAAACGATACTTCTTAAATTTGACGTGCTTTAGTTACACTGGTTGAATGATTTCTTTTCTTTTTTTAAAGTTAACGGCCAATAGTTGCACATCGTAAATTCCATTGAAGTCGCTAGTGTAGTTTTAAAGGTAGTGATACACTTGCCTTTGATCCAAAGTATACAAGTAAGTTACTACCTAAAACTTGCCTAGAGGCAAGTCAGTGTACCACAACAAGTTCTGATTGGTGTACGTCACTATGTCATACAAGCTGACAGTGTCTTAAGGCGTATAGTCCCTTGCACCATCTGACCGAAATTATGTGAACGCAACTCTCGCACTCGCCTAGGCGGCAGTACGCAAATCTGTGCATTTATTTGCGGCCAGCAGCGCCCGGAAAGCGCTTTAAACCCATTTTTTCTGCGAGATATTGATTGATTTACATATACAATGTTCACTTTGAAGAATATTTAACCACCAATTTTTATGTGTAAAAATGTTTCTAAAGGTCCAAGCCGTTTCGAAGGAGTAGGGAAAAGTTGCGAAAAGTTGCGAAATTGCTAATTTTTTTTTTTTTTGACAAAAGTATTAATTGCACGAAAAAATCAAATGTTGATATTATTGTTTATGAATCTGTAATAAACATATATTTTTTTCAAACCAATTGACCTAGCCGTTACGGAGGAGTAGGCCTCAGAAAATCACTGTTTTATGGCACTTTTCAGGCGCTTGGCCCTTATTTCAATTTCTATCTTTTTTTTTAATAACTACTTTGTGCTCACATAATAGAAGAAACAAAAAATATTTAACCAAGATTATATGTATACTTAACTCATATTATGATTTAAAAGAGTGTCCATGGAGTTTCTTGCACGTTCTTCTCCATAGAGATCTACGCTTTGGAACGTGCAATTTCGCTTCACTTTTTTGGACAGACCGACATTTTGACTATTCAAAAGTGCCTGCAAATGGTCTATTTGTATTAAATGCTTTTGATTTTTGATTTTGGTGGAATAAACGCGAGTGACGGATGTATCTGACGTAGGCTGTTTAATCACAAAATATATAGGTACAGAAGTCAATCTACATATAAAGCGCGCTCGAGCAACGCACACAAAGACACCGCTCACAGACACGATGTTTCGGTCGCGTCTCGGATCACTCGTTGAACAATTCCAGCTCAAACGCTCATCAGTGTGCGTCCACCGAGCGTAGGTATAAAAAGTGAAGTACATACATGACATTGTCTTCTGTACCTAGCTATTTTGTGGTTTAATGGTTTAAGCACTTGAGCAGTTTCATTAACACAAACAAGTCAATAATTTGTTCGTGCAAGCATGCCTATTATAAACTCATTGTTGATTTCTATATTCACCTATTTAACCTCAAAAGACCCGGAACAAAGACCCGACGCTACATCACCGTGATAAGGCTTGTTAAAACTTTTATTAAAAAATTCTTCATCAATTAGGCTAATAATGTCGGAAAAAAGTTATGATTACACGCGATTGTTCAAATATGTTTTGAAATTTGTTTTGTTTTTAAGGGCTCGTCAACAATTTGCAAGGTACAATTACCGGCACGGATCTTGAGCGCTGGCTTCAAGTTACGCAAATTCGTTAACGTCTATGACACGATGGCACGGCGAACCAATCACTGACACTCCCCGTCCCCGCGTCTCACTTCGCACCACTAAAGAGACCGAATATTTGACTTCTGCGCAACCGCTCAAGATCCGTTATGGCAACTGTATGTTGTATTTATGTTTCTTACTCTTTAACGTTCAAACGGCTGAGCGGATTTGGATAAAATTTGGCACACATATAGACCGTGACCGAGAATACTCTTTTGCCAAATTTCATCCAAATCGATTTAGCCTTTCGAGCGTGCAGAAGTAACAAACAAACTCACAAATTTACGCCTTTATAATATTCGTATGATAAGGTAACCATGATATCCATACATAAAAGTACCTTTCAAACATTAAAAACATCCCACTCCCCCACGAATTACATAAGACTTTTCCAACTTCACTAACAGCCTTCCAATTAATTTTCTATTGCGTCACACATTCACAATCACCCCCATGGGGTTGGGGGCAGGAATGGGGTTGAAAGTTGTAAAGTCTTATTTACAACGTTACCGACGAGAGGCCCACTGTTCAAAATTTTACGGCCTAATACTTGAAGTGACGCAGTTATTAAATGGAAGTGGCATGTTTGTAGTCTAGGTACGGTTGTGATCATAGTTGGTAATGTTTTATTATTACGACGTACAGCGTTTCGCCACCGGCACATGGTAGACATCCCACCCATACGCACCAAGCGTTTTGGGTACACATTTATTGTGCGTATAGCCAAGGAGTGGAATTCCCTGCCGGAGTCTGTGTTTCCTGACGGCTACAACTTAGGAGTCTTTAAGTCAATAAAAGAAAAAGAAAAAAAAAAATATTTTCGAGAAATATCACAATGTTAATACTAGTTCCATTTATGGTCCAAAGTTGATCCAACAACTTTGCAAAAAAATTGTTCATAAAAGTGATTATCAATGATAATTATCTTCCCGTTTAATAGCAAAACAAGAAAATATATATAAGCTATTCCTTTCAGGGATAGATAGATAGATAGATTGATTGATTCTTTATTGTACACCAAAAATAAAAATTACATGAGAAACTTAAGACCGTTATTACATTATGTTATTACATTAAATAAATAGCAACCCCCCGTTAAATAGCATTTATTGGTGATAGTAATTTAAAATTTGGTCCAGTTGTTTTTGATATAACTCATACCAAATAAAAATACAAATCTTTTCTCTTGATAATATTAGTAAAGATCAAATGTAGCAAAAAGAAGAAACATTTATTGTAACTCGTACAAGATAAAAACAACAAAAATGAGAAATAATTATTAACATAAACTAACTTTAGTAAATAAACCTCCTTTATTTTTTTTAACATTTAAAAAAATAAAGACGAGTCCAAAAAGGTCGCCGATTTAATCACGCGGAGTATGATCAACTAGGATGATAAAAATAATAACAATAATTTCGATCAACATAAAAAAAAAAAACATAAACATTCAATACACACGACATATAAAAATAATACACACAAAAAATATAAAAACAAAACACACACGCTTAATAATAGGTCTACTCTTTACCTATGATTGCTGTTTTTTTTAAAACGGGTTGTTTTTATGTTATAATATCTTTGGATTGATTTGTATTTATAAGTTCAAATAAGCTTTATATGAAAGGTACGTCATTCTTTTTTCGAAATTAGGTGCTTTTTGGTTTCTTTGTGTTTTGTATTTTCTGTAATATCACAGTACCTACTTACCATGAAAGCTATTAAATAAAAAAAAAATTCACATTAAAAGTTCCAACTTAGAAACTATGCATTTCAAGAGGCAAGGGCGCCCGCTGGCAGCGATCTTTCGCACCGGGCTTTGGTACAGGCCATGGCTCGGAGCGAGGAGGAGTGGCAGGCGGTCGCCTCCTTCTACGAAGCAGTAATGCTAGCAAAGGAAGCAGCCATACGCGCGAGGCAATGGCCCTCGCGCCCCAGCCGCCGAGATTCCGAACCTGATTTCCGGCCACCGTAGGTGCGGGCTTGTGGACGGCGAGCAATGGGTAGCCCGCCGTCCAACCGTCTGGTAACCGCCCGAACCGAGCCCAAGTCGTCGACGGTGCGTAGTGTTCCACGCGCGCCTCAAGGGGTTATCAGCAACCGTAGGGTCCCAGCAGGGTTGAAGTCTACTGGGGCCCTGGAACAATGGCAAAGAAGGAACAGGAGTGCGTTTTAAGTCAGTAAAAGTCCGACACTATCTCCCGCTCCGCCCAAGAGCGGGGGATGACATTGGAAGATTTTTCCTCCTAAACCTAGGAGTCTTTAAGTCAAGAGTGAATAGATTGCTTCTAGGCAAGCGTGCTCCATCGTCGGCCACATCATCGCTTACCATCAGGTGAGATTGTGGTCAAACGCGAGCCTATCAATTATAAAAAAAAAAAGAAAGTATATCAAGAAGTTTATAGCTATTGCACCATCTAGTCTCAATACTAGCTTACACTTGCTCCCAGTTTTATTTATTTCCCTCGTCTCGCCCTGTATTTGCACCGAATATTTGCGCAAGCACCTATTTGTGTTGGCGTAATGTTCTGGTTTTCTTGTTTGCCAAATAAGGCACGGATAAGTCGTGCAAACGACATATTTCACTCCCGGATAACTAGAGGAGCGGATCCGGTTTTATTATTTATTATAATAAATAAAGAAGGATCCGCTTGGTGAGACGCGTGCGGTGCGTGCAAAATGAAGTAGTATCTGCAAAATTGGGATCTTGTGTTTGACGAGTGAGGACTTTTGATTTTTGGCGAGGAAAGGGCAATGCGTAAAAGTGTCCCCACCTACCAACATATATATGAAACGGTTTATTCCATTTTAATACCAAATATCTAATGCCACTAGTATTTCTTTGAACAATTTTTTATTGCCTATTCTAAACGGACACCACTCTTTAAAGAATTTAATGTACGAACCAATACCAGTGATTTGAATTTGGTACACAGGTGTCTTTCGAAGCGTCGAAGTTAGTTTCTTATATTATGGCGACATACCTCAAAAGTATGGAGTTTAGGTTCTAGAAAACATTTTGCTTTAACCTAACCTAACCTAAGTAATTGTGCACACATAAAGAATATTGAACTCCCCGAGAGAATGAAAGAATTTATGAAATTCTTTTGTAACTCTAATTAGTTTTAACAACACACCGCAAAGGGACCGATAAAAGTTATTTAGAAAACACATTAACTACACTCCGTTTTGTTAAAATAGCGTGTTAAGTTACATTAACACATTTTATTACGATATTGCTAACTGTTGTTAACCCAGAGTAGAAGTATTTATGAATAGGTATTTAAATTTTTATGATGTTTATCTGTTTATGTTAAGAGCCTCCGCTTGGGTCTATGTCCACAAAATAGATAGGTATAGAAGACAATCTAATGTATGTACTTCACTTTTTATACCTACGCTCGGTGGACGCACACTAATGAGCGTTTGAGCCGGAACTGTGCGACGAGCGGGCCGAGGCACTCCGAGATATCGTGTCCGTGAGCGGTGTCTATGTGTGCGTTGCTCGAGCGCGTTTTGTATGTAGATTGACTTCTGTACCTATATATTTTGTGCTATGTCGATTTCACGGCCCTGTAACCGCGATTTTATTTTTATAAAAATAAAAAACAATAACTATTGAAGATTTTAGTTTTTGCGAGTCCCTTTTTAGAAACAAGCTTTATTTTTTTTTTGTGTTTTCTTTTTTTTAGAAATACGTTTGAAATCGTAAGTTAGGGTCAGATTCGCAATTGTTTTTTTTATGCAGCCAATTAATTTATTATAATCAGTTTTCATTTTTGCCCAGAGGATGGTCATAATATAGTGAATTTTAATAAAATATTCTTTCTTTATTTCTTTCTTCTTTCTCTTTTATATTTGTGGATTTGCAGAGGTTTAAAAAAGTTCAAAATCAGTAGAACCTGGCCTTAAATGGAGAAATGTAATTGATTGATTGTTGTTGTTTTTTTAATACTACTACTACTACGTAATTTAACTACTTTATTTAATTAATTAATTCTACTACTCATAGCTGCAGATACAGTCTACAAGAATTATACTGTCGAAAGGCTCTCGCAGAAAGGTGCAAAATGAGGATACGAGAACCCTGTTCTTTACGAAAACACGTTGTCGCAATTTTTTTTTATGTAGGAAAATCACCCAATGATATCCCCCGCTCTTGCGTGGAGCGAGGGGTCAAGCCCAGCCAAGCGCATTACTTTTGTGAAATTTATTTCATAAGTGCTGCTCACCTTTCAATCGTGGAAATTACAGACACAATAGAAAGACAATAGGTGCGCGAACGCCGGCGTTCGCTTGGGGTTTAATGAATTAAGACGCTTAAGAAAAATGGATTACGGCCCATTCCTTCTTCTAGAGAGGCCTGAGTCCTAGCAGTGGGAACATTAAAAAAAGGCTGAATATTTTGGCTTCTGATATTTTTTGTGGTATCCATGTACGACACCACGAAATAAAAAATCACTTTGATTAATTTCGATATGAAAATTAAAGTGCACTAACTAAAGACAGAAATGACGCCACATAATGACAACGTATCGTAGGGGCCCAGCAGGGTCGAAGCCTACTGGGGCCATGAGTAATGCGAAAGAGATGAAACGATGGGAAAGAAGGAACAGGAGTGGGTTTTAGTCAGTAAAAGTTTGACACTATCTCCCACTCTGCCCAAGAGCGAGGGATGTCGTTTGATGATTTTTCCACCTAAAAAAAAAGTGTACGGTTCCAAATGGCTGTGATCGCTCACAGACTGCGATCTGCCCCTCAATAAGTTTGGATTTTTAATGAAAAAAAAACCGACTCACCAAATTGTGATGTATGTGGAACTCCGGAAGATGTAGTACACTTACTGTTGGAATGTGCCAGATTTCAGTCTGACCGAGTAGAGTTATTTAAGGATTTACACTTAAATATGTATGATGTAGGTGTATTTCATCATCTTTTATCTACACCTAATTCGGAGGCTGCCTCCAAAGTATTTATGTTCACTAGGTTACGTTTTAGTCAGATAATGTATAGTATAAGGTATGATGGGACTGGCATACCACGTCCGTGTAAAAGTCCCTAATAATAAATAAAGAGAAAAAAAAATGGCTTTTTTTTATGATGGGAAAAAATCATGCATTGACATCCCCCGCCCTTGGGCGGAGCGGGAGATAGTGTCAGACTCTTACTGACTAAAAGACCCACCCCGTTCCTTCTAGCCTTCATACCGGGGCATGAGCGCCCTTTCGGATAACCCTGGCCCCAGTAGGCTTCGACCCGACTGGGTCCCTGCTGTTGCTGACAACTCCTTGAGACGCGCGGGAACAGTGCGCGCCGTCGACGACTTGGGCATGGTCCGGACAGTTACCGGACGGCCGGACAGCGAGCTACCCATTGCTCACTGTCCGCAAGCCCGCGCCTACGGTGGCCGGAAATCGGGATCAGAATCCCGGCGGCGGCGGCGGCGGCGATAACGCCGTTGCCTGATGCGTTCGGCCTCCTCCTTTGCGAGCATTACTGCTTCGCAAAAGTCGGCGACCGCCTGCCACTCCTTCTCGCTCCGGATCATGGCCTCAACCAGGGCCCGGCCGATATACCGGCCTTAGATATACCGGCCGGATCAGATCTAAAAAAAAATGGCTTTTTCCTATAGAGAAGAACCGGCAAGAAACTCCATGGTTACTCTTCTCCCAGTCAGCTTAGTCATAAACGTTTTGTAACTAAGACGTCATCAAGTCGCTAAGACTACTCGCGCCACTCAAACGACTTCCCGGCAGTTATGACTGACGCCGTCGTCAAGTCATAAACCAGTACAGACTGTCGCAGGTCGTAAACTTGACGTCGTAAAATATGCACTTGCGTTTTCGCAGTCGGCTGCATTTAATCTGGATTTGGGTGACTATGTTGGTGCTTGAGTTTTTTGTTGAGGTCGGTCATTACTTTCTTCTTAGGTGATGTCAGAACTGGGGCCCAAGTCTGCTATTTTTATAAATTCCTCATTCCAACACGATCCTATTGTCATTTTGCTAAAAGTTTGTAATCTGCTAATTCATAATGATCGATCATTGATTGGTCAGTGGTATCGTAATAGAGTTGTGGTAGAATAATAATATCAAGCATAATAAAACCAATAACTGCACAATAACGTTCTAATGGTAGAACACTGATGAAATAAACTGTCAAAGTTTTAGCAGATTACCCCATACGTCAAATATTCATTTGTCAATATGTACGAGATTACCATTCTATGCCATTTCTTTCAATGGAGTGCAGTGGTTGACCATTGGAAAGTCATAATGACGCCATTATATTAGTAGATTACCAAACTTGTCAAAATCGACAATTATGACATCAATGATAGACCATTCTGACACTATTGTAATAGCAGACTTGAGGCCCTGATCTAGTGTGGGCTGGTTTTTAGGGTTTCGTACCTAAAAACCAGCCCACACTATCACCCACCGGATCACTTTGTTGTCCGTCAGTCTGTCTGTATTTTTTTTATCTGTTATAAACTAGTATTTGACTGCGATCCCGCCTGATGGTAAGATGTCTGTCTGTCAAGACCCTTTATCTTGAGAACGCGTTGAGGTATCTAATTGAAATTAAAAACATAAACTGAATGGGAAAATCTGAATTTGGTTTGTTCAGAATCAGTAACTAAATGGATTCCAATAATTATTACACTGTTTTATATTTTTTCCCAAAAATATTTAAAAAAGTCACCAGTTAGACACCACTGACACTAAGTACAACACAGGTTACGATAGGTCATAGCGGGCATTAGGCGCCAGCACATAGCTGGGTGCGGGAGCAAAACCACCTCTCAGTCGTTCGGATGACCCGGTAACCATGTATTTTTGCGGATAACCTGGTAACATAAAAAGCTTATAACTTTGTGATTTTTCATGGTACAGTTATGAAATTTTGTACGTATTATATTGTACATATTGTTGTATTATTATGTACAGAATCTACTGTACATAATAATACTAGACACGTGTTTCGGGTTTTGCATATACTAAAACTAACTAGTTTTCTGTATGTAGCTCACATAAAATGAATAGGTGATTAGTTCTATTTTCGATAGAACGACATTAGTAAGTAATCCAATACAATCCCTCTTCGGGAAACTTCGGCAAAGTTCGGGGAGTTTCGTGAGAAGTGAACAGCTGATGCGTGGAACTAGTAACACCACTGGTGCGAATATGAAATAGGATGGTGTCGTGTTTCGATTTATTTGGAGGTTACCAAAGAATAATAGGAATATTCTGGATTCTAATAGCCGAGCCATTTTCGGCCTTAGTACCACATAAATAAATACTCCCCTATACCGCGTATGCTAACGATGCTCTACTCGCTCGTGGAGACCAATCCTGGATTGGATTTGTTTGCTGATGAATGGATGACGATATTATTAGAAAGTTTGCGATTCTGTGAGAAGACAGAGTGAAAGGTTTTAAATATAATTTAGTGTTAATGGCTATTTCGCTGTAGATACTAAATAATAATAATAATAATAAATAAATAGACAAATTGTGTCCTACATCGAGGCAAAAGCCCAACTTGCTGCCAAAAAATTGGGGATGATGATGCAAAGGTGAGACGGTATTTCATTTCAATGATGCTCTTGTGAAGTCAAAACTCCAAAGTCTTGAGCATCGACGCCGAGTTGCTAGCCTGTCTGTTTTCTATCGTTTACACTTCGGGGAGTGTGCTCTAGAGTTACACAATTTAATTCCGCCAAGTCCGTTCCATCATTGGACCACAAGACGTACGGCGTTGCGCCACCGGTACATGGTGGACATCCCACCTATACGTACAAAGCGTTTTGGGAGTACATTCATTATGCGTACAGCTAAGGAATGGAATTCCCTGCCGGAGTCTGTGTTTCCTGATAGCTATAACCTAGGGGTCTTTAAGTCAAGAGTCAATAGGTTGCTTCTAGGCAAGCGTGCTCCATCGTCGGCCACATCATCGCTTACCATCAGGTGAGATTGTGGTCAAACGCGAGCCTATCAATAATAATAAAAAAAAAAAAAACAAATTGTGCCGATAGTCGTGACGGCCAATGGCTTAATAGCTAAGAACCTTGACCAACATCTGCGGAGGCCCTCGTTAGGCAGTTGGATTAAGAGGTTGATCCAGAAGGCAGTACTCCTTGACCTGGCGCGTATTGTCCGGAGGTTCCTCTATCAGGAGCCCTGACCACCGGCAGCTCGGACCCTGTTCCCGATGTCGGTGGGCTACTATTTTTTTTTTGTATTTTTAAATGTTTTTTTTTTAATATCCTTTTTATAAGAAATATTTAAAAATATAATTAATATGTACGAATATGAAATAAATGAAATAATAAATGATATTAAAATACAATTATGTGTCATTATCATCACCATTATTTCAGCCGGAAGACTCCACTGTTGGACATATGCCTCCCCCAAATGCCGCGTTTAACCTTGGTTCTCCTGCGGATATCTTCATTTTTGATGTAATCACGTAAGGAAACTCCGAGCATAGCCCTTTGGGTGACTTTACCTCTTCTGGTGAGGGCCTTTATAAGCGACCAAGTTTCAGAGCACAACATTATTTTTGAGGACAGTCAAGCGGCATTGCTATTTTTTTTTGTCGTTGTGTTGATGGAGCTTACTGATTAAACCCCATCTTCCTTCAGTAGCCCTGTGGATTTCAAAGTCACAGTAACTCTCTCCGAAAACCCTGCTAGCCTAGCAGGTGTCGGCCAAAGCGTAAGTACCTAGTACACAAGACACCGGCGACCCGGGCCTTGCGTCAAACGCCTCGAGTTGGCCACGCCCCCTATACTTTTATTCTGACCACGTGACTGAGCATTGAGATGAAGTCATTCCCTTACATTTGAAGTTTTCTACTAGCATTAACGATTGCAGATTATCAACTTGGCTAGAGGTACAGCCCCCCTAGCCAAGTTACAACCGATTCGTGTCAAATTCCGCTCTCGAATCGGTAACGCCTTGGTGTCAGCAATTGTAGAAAAGAATAAGTTGGTAGCCATGTTGACGCGCCTGAGTCGTCGGCCGCTCGTTCTACAATATAGCGTTAGTATAACAAAGGACGTAGCGTTGAACATTGTAGAAACGATAACATTTCATTCTATCATTTTGAACGATGTAAACTTGGCAGCGAATATTCTATTCATTTGTTATGATCACGTGATTTAACGCTGAATTAATGTCATTCCTCTACATTTGATTCGTTTTCGCGTTAACGATTGCAGATTATTAACTTGGCTAGAGGTCTAGAGGTCCTTATTGCGAGCTACCCATTGCTCGCCGTCCAACACATTGCAACACACATTACACTTCAATATAATCTTTACAGCCCGATCAGATACGACACATAAAGTTTAAGTGCTCAGCTTGCCTACAGCAGAAGAGATCAGAGAGACTCACGTATGTGTTTATATGCATCGTAAATATGGCAACATTATTGATGACACTTTACTCTTTTGTTGCTATATTCATTCATGTTTGAAAGGCGTTTTCTGGTTTTATTGAAGTTTGTACGTTTTATGTTATTTTACAGCAGTAGTGGCCGAGTGGTAACAACCCCGACTTACGAATTGTAGGTCGCGGGTTCAAACCTAGCCAGGCGCATTGCTTTGTGTAATTTATTTCATCACCACTGCTCTCAAAACGGTGAAGGAAAACATCGTGAGGAAACCGGCGTGTTCCTAAAACCAAAAATTCGCAGACATGTGACATCCACCAACTCGGCTCTGAGCCCGCGTGGTGGATTACGGCCCATTCCTTCTCTTAGAGAGGAGGCCTGAGTCCCAGCAGTGGGAACATTATAAAGCCGACTATGCTATATATAGATTTGACTATGCTATATATTATTCAAAACTGTCGTCCCCAAAAGCAAACTTCTAAACTCGATTCTATCATTTCGTAATTCAGTACTTTCTAATTCCTACCCTATACCCTATACCCAGATTACTATAGTCTGTCTAATAAGTCAACCGACTTGGGTAAATATTAAATCTGATGTGGTCGATACTGGTTCAGTAATCAAGGTTGATTAAAAGATACTGATCATTGTTTACTATTAGAAGAACCTTATAAAAAGTATCGAATATAAGTATTTTTTAAGTAATTAAATATTATACAAAATTCCCAAGTCGGTTTACTTTTGAGACAGACTATATCATCCATGCACAATCAGGACATCGAGCATACGTTTCTCAAAATAAGAGAAACCAATACATTTTTACTTTTAGCCCCCACGAACTGGGGAGGGGGTTAGGGAGACTTTACGAGTGTCATAAAAGTGGATAATATACTTAGTCTGAGGGCAGAGTCGTGATCGAAATACGGCAGAATCGACGACTAGATATTTATTTTGTACGGGCGCAAATGAAAACGCCAGGTTTACTGGTGGGAATGAGAATTGGATGCAATTAACCTGATGCCTTTTCTTATCAACAAGATGAAGTTGATTTCTGGTCCGTATTCTTGTGGTTTTGTTTTGAAAGAACATGTACAAACTTTTTTTTTGGTGGGAAATCATCCAATGACTTCAGCTCTAGGGTGGGAAGGGAGGTATCAGACCTTAACTGACTAAAACCCACTCCTATGTTGCTTCTTTGCCTTGGGTTCTAGGACCATTGGTTTTCCTTTCAGAAGCGAAACCATGGCCGCAGTAGGCTTCGTGCCTGCTGGGCCTCTACAGTTTTACTAACATCATCAAGAGGCGTGCGTCGAATAGTACAGTTGCCATCACGGATCTTGAGCGCTCGGCGTCAGAGTGGGGATCGCTTTGCGCATCCATACATTGGCGAGCCAATCGTCTTCGTTGTTAGATACATGCAGCAACGCAGGGAACGAATTAGGAGTGACGTCTATGACGCGATGGCGGGGCGAGCCAATCACTGACACTCCCCGCCCCCGCGTCTCACTTCGCACCACTAAAGAGACCGAATATTTGACTTCTGCGCAACCGCTCAAGATCCGTGATGGCAACTGTACGCGCCGTCGACGACTAAGGTTAATTTACGCATGTACGAAATTAATTTCCTTAACAAAACGTCAGCTGAGCGAGTTTAATGACCTGTAGGTAGTTTGTACACAACGCCGACTATTACCTACAGGTCATTGAACTCGCTCAGCTGACGTTTTCTTAAAGAAATTAATTTCGTACATGCGTAAATTAATACGAGTTTCGAAAAAAAGGTACTTTGTTTTTTAATTTTATCTTAACAAATCGATAGTGTTTCATGTACCGGATCGACCCTCCACGGGATTAAAACGATTAAAATTTAGCGGTGTATAACGACAGTGTAGACCAGTCAATGTTGTACCCAAAAGTACAATAAAAATAATCATAATAGAGTTATTCAATTCAATAAACCCCAAGCGAACGCCGGCGTTTGCTCTCTCAGTGTCTTGCTATTGTTTCTCTAATTACGATATTCAAAAGGTTAAGTAAAGAGTGAATAGGTTACTTCTAGGTAAGCGCACTCCATCCTCAACCGCATTGTCGCTTTCTATCAGGTGAGATAGCGGTCAAGCGCAAACCTATCAACGATAAAAAAAAACTTAGACATTTAATGGGCTCTTTCGAAGAATCCCACAGACATAGGCCTCCATCATGCGTCACCACATCGACCAATCCTATGATTCTCACATTCACCCAATTCATGTCAACACAAGAAGTCAAAGGCTTATAGCAAATGCCTGTAATCTAATAATTACAATACAATGAACGCATATACCTATCACCTGTTAATTATTCCACGCACACTATAGCTGTCAACCATGGATAATGAATTATAGTTAGTGGATTAGCCAACATTATAATTATAACAATGCAATTATGTAATACGATTATAAATCTTTACAATACATAACAAGTCACGCCAGCTGTTGAACACAATGAAATTCCAATAGAATAAAATATAAAACATTGATTGAAACGTATCAGTACCTTTATCATGAGTTTAAAGCAATAGTATTTGTCGATACTCGATACCGACTAAGTAAATATTTTGTAAGGCAAATTTTACAGCGCCTCTAGCGGTCACTTACGGAACTAAAATTTGCCATGCAAAATATTTACGTAGTCGGTATCGAGTATCGACAAATACTATTGCTTTAAACCCATGGTAGAGGTACAGTTATTTTTTTAAATTATTGATACGATCGCGCTTGACGGCAATCTCAACCTTGACGATGTGGTCGGCAATGAAGCACGCTTGCCTAGAAGTAACCTTTTCACTCTTAAAGAACCTTATGTTGTAACTATCAGGAAACACAGAATCTGTCGAATCCCACTCCTTAGCTGTACGTAAAATGAAAGCGCCTAGAAGTAACCTTGTCACTCTCTGGTTAATGTTTTTTTCATTAAAGCGAGTTATACCTACCAACTTCGATGATAACCAATGCTATCAGCCGTCAAATCTCTGGTTAATCAAAATACGGGTGGCACCAATCTAGTAATATTTAAGATTACGTCACGAGCTGCTAGAGAGGTGCTGATGAATACTTACACAATTAATTTTATTGATTTTGGTGTTATTCAAAGTACACTGTCCGAACCCACTGTCCCTCTCTAACGCAGCCATCGCTGTTTATAAAATAGTGAGTAATGTTTTAGAGCCTTCATAGTTGATAAAGTTTACTTAAGTAGCTTGACTTATATTAGGTTACGATAGTGCTGGCATGGTCTTGCTGCAAAAGTCCCTAAATTTATAAGATTAAAAAAAAAAAACAAATAACGACAACTTTAAACGCTGAAATTCGGTTGATTAAGGGATATGGTGAGAGCAGTACTAGTGGTCCAGTGGCAACGGCTTACCAGGGCCCCAAATCTGCTATTTTTATGAATTTGTCATTCCAACACGATCCCATTGTCATTTTGTTAAAAGTTTGTAATCTGGTGATTCATAATGATCGATCATTGATCGGTCAATGGTCTTGTAATAAAATTGTGGTAGAATGATAATTTCGAGCATATTAAAACCAATAACTGCACAATAACGTTCTAATGGTAAAACACTGATCAAATAAACTGTCAAGTTTTAGCAGATTACCGCAAACGTCAAATATTCATTTGTCAATATGTACGAGATTACTATTCTATGCCACTTCTTTCAATGGAGTGTCAGTGGTTGACCTTTGGAAAGTCATAATGACGCCATTATATTAGTAGATTACCAAACTTGTTAAAATCGACAATTATGACATCAATGATAGACCATTCCGACACTATTGTATTGTAAGACTTGAGGCCCAGGTTGTAGGCTCAAACCCAGCCAGGCCCATTTCTTTTTGTAATCACCACCAGATACTCTCAAAACGCCTAACTACTTCCGTAGACTTCCCTGAAGTGGTAATATAAAATACAGTTAAAAAACTAAACGCAATTCTCATCTGTCCACTAATTTCATCAACACTGCTAACTACATACTTCACGTCATAACCCTAAAGAGGTAAAAAAACTCCAAAAAAGAACCAAACGCAATTCTCACCCATCCACTATTTCAAACTATTGAACCATCCACATCCCGGTAGCCAAACTCACAAAAGACCCCGCCCACACAATCGCGGGGGTCAAAAAGACCCAAAGCACCCCGAAGTAAGATTGCCCAATTCATTCCATGAATGGCAAAATCAGGGCAGCTATATCCTTTACTTACTCGTATTTACGAATGCGATGGAATTAAATTACCTATGTAAGTACACGTAGGTCCCAGTTGGCGCTTTCGTCGCATTAGGAATAAATAAATAGATGGAGGAGGTATCGCTGTGGCATGATGAATTTATGTCCCTTTAAGGCTTCTACGAACACGCGGCAACTGGGTTTCATAAATAAATTTTCGTACAAAGCGGTTTGGGAATACATGTCATTGTGCGTACAGCTAAGGTGTGGAATTCCCTGCCGAAGTCGGTGTTTCCTGATAGTTACAACCTAGGGGTATTTAAGTCAAGAGTGAATAGGTTACTTGTAGGCAAGCGTGCTCCATCGTCGACCACGTCATCGCCTATCATCAGGTGAGATAGTCTATCAAATAAAAAAGGGACCTGAGAATCGTTGATGGTGAGGCGCACTAGTTTATTAAGAGTCTATTCACTCTAGCCTTCAAGACACCCAAATTATAAGTGGACGGGAAGACCGCAGCAGGCAAATTGCTCTACCAACATTATTCCGCATTAATAAAGCTGCATGAGCAGTGACCGCTGGGCAAGGGTCGCCACGCTGTGGGTTCCTGCAAAGGGAAAGCGCCATCGAGGTCGGCCTAGAAAGAGGTGGCGAGATGATCTGGATGTGTATCAGGAGAACTGGTTCGAAACAGCGCGAGAGAAGAATGTCTGAAAGGACTTGGGGAAGGCCTTTTCCCAGCTGTGGGACGGTAATGGCTAAGGAAAAAAACTGGGCAAATGCAAATCGGACTCACGCACTGAGGGTTCCGTGCAAACTACAATTCCCGAATGGAGTCTCGAAGATTTTTCCGAATTGTAATGTTTTTTTTTGTGACGTAGGTGACAAAAAAAATTTACTGTTCTCAGATTTTTTCCTTTACCTGTGCTATAAGACCTTGCTTTGTGCCAAATTTCAGGATTCTGGGTCCACGGGAAGTACCCTATGATTTTCGATCTTTGAGAGTATCAAAATATACGTTTTTTTACGACATAAACGGCCGTATCTTTTTTATTCGTTAACTTAGAAGTTTGATTTTTTCACAGCTTGAAAGGACCACAGACTTGAGTACAGGTCGCGCGATGAATCAAGATCGCTCGGCAAAAGTGGAAGGGGCATGCGCAGTATTCAATTCTACGGTCTATTTGGCGACGTACGGGCGGGTGTGCGCCGACGGCAACACGTCATTGGTAGATAGAGTCGCTCTTCAATTCCCGCGTTTCGTTCTCGCCTCTCATTGGATACTGTTGTACTTGGGTACTGTTGCGTACAGCTTGTGTTATCGTAATAGTAATACGTAATCGTAAAAAAAAATGGTTAAAAATAAAGTTTTAAAACGGCTAGCCAGAAAAATGGTTTACGACGTGAATTATTACGTTAAAGAAAGAAACTAACGAAATTATTTTTTTTTAATTTTGTTTTATTTTATAATTTTTAATTTTTTGAATTTACCTACTTACAAGATAAATTACAATCAAAAACTAGTGTTATTATAAGTTATGTTACTAAGGTTCAAACATACGAAATTAAAAATAAAATCCTAACATACTAAGAATTTCTGTGCGCAATTGTACACATGCGCCGATTGCCCCCACTACTTTCACCGAGCGATCTTGATTCACCGCGCGACCTGTATATGTTTTTAATTTCACGCATTCTCGAGATAAAGGGTCTTCACAGACAGACGGACAGACAACAAAGTGATCCTATAAGGGTTCCGTTTTTTTCCTTTTGAGGTACGGAACCCTAAAATATAATAATAATTTGTAACATCTTCCTAACGCTACGTCGTAACTCGCGTTCTATCTCAAATATATTAGATTACTCCTGAGTTACGCCGTAATTAGTTTACGTTAACAATTTTATTGTACTCGTAATTTTCTTTTGTTCTCCGAATTGTCCTTTTCCGTTGATATTTTATCTTTTATTGGATGAGATTTTTTATGAAAGATTCATGAGTGTTAATGAAATTTTTTGGTTTTTAAATGGATTATTGTAATGTATGGTGATTGAGGGATTTTTTTGTATTAGATTATTTAGAAATAACAAACGTCATTATTCAGTTTGTTACTTTTAATTTATTAGTTAAGTGTTTTTTTTTTTGTTGTTTTTCATTTAATTTAATAAATAAAAAGATAAATACGCCAGGTAAAAAAAAAACAAGCGTCATCATAACAATGAAATAATGCAATTGTAATGTATATTATCTCATTTCTTCTAATTCTAAATTATATGTTAGTTTTTTTTTTAATTTATTTTTTTTAGTTTCTATGTTTCTATTGTTAACGCCTTAGACATTGCCTGTAATGTTGTACAAGTGCTCCTAATTAATAAAAATAAAATAAAATTGGTATTTGAAATTATGAATGCATACGTTTTTTTTTTAATTGATATAAAGTAGTGCTTGACTGCGATCCTACATGATGGTAAGTAGTGATGCAATCTCTGATGGTGAGGCACACTAGTTTACAATTTATTCATGTAGTTTTATACTATTCACTGGATTATGATATTTCTCTGTCACTTTAACGCTTGATCGGTTAAAATTGCAACTGCAACTGAAGGAATACGGATGGGTTTATTCATTAAAAGTCTAACCCAGATTCACCCAGAGTTGTAAGATTTCTTAGATGAATCCCCACCTCAAAAAAAAGGTATGAAAGGCAAAATCAGGACTGGCTTGTTGGTCTAGTGGTTAGTGACCCTGAATGCTATGCCAGAGGTCGTGGGTTCGATTCCCACCCAGGACAAATGTTTGTGTGATGAGCACGATCATTTGTTCTGTGTCTGGGTGTAATTTATCTATAATATTATGTACGTATTTAGAAATATATAAGTATGTTTATCAGTTGTCTAGTACTTATAACACAAGCCCTGCTTAGCTTGGGACTAGACGGTGTTGTGTGATCTAATAATTTTTTCGATTAAAAAAAAAAAAAACTGACACGCCCTTCTCGCTCCACCCAAGAGGGAATAATGACATGTTTATTTTCCCACCTAAAAAAAACCATCAACGATTACATCACTACCATTAGGTGGGATCGCAGTCAAACACTAGTTTTAAAAAAAAATACAGGCAAGTACACTTAATTTAAACACAGTTCAAGTGCTGCTAAACAAAACCAGCTGAATAACTAAGTTGAAAAGTTGATTTAAGCCACCCGTAGAGGCACTCTGATTTGATTATTGATATAGATTGATATTGAAAGTGGAAGGGTGCTGGTAGAAAAATCGCGTGGTTGAGGACTTAGTGACAAGAGGACGCGGTAGCGGTTATGTCAGATGATCTTTAGTGAATTATATTTTTTTTTTTAATTGACATAAACATGTGTAGTGCTTGACTGCGATCCCAACTGATGGTAAGCAATGATGCAATTTCTAATGGTGAGGCGCACTAGTTTATGAGCATATTCACTCTTGCCTTGAAGATATATAGCATAATCAGCCTTTTTAATTTTCCCACTGTTGGGACTCAGGCCTCCTCTCTAGGAGAGGGAGTGAGCCGTAATCCACCACGCAGGCCCAGTGCGGATTGGCGAATATCACATGTCTTCGAATTTTTGGTTCTAGGACATGCTGGTTTCCTCACGATGTTTTCTTTCACCCTTTTGAGAGCAGTCCTCCTCCTTCTTTCGTCGTGTTCCTCAATGCTGTGGGTCGTGATCCCTGCTTCATCACTTTAATTTTTATGGTGTTTTTCCATTTTTTCCTGTCTCTGGAATTGTCATTGAGAGCAGTGGTGATGAAATAAATTACACAAAGTAATGCGCCTGGCTGGGTTTTAACCCGCGACTTGCAACTCGTAAGTCGGGGCCGTTACCACTCGGCTACTACTGCTCTTACCACTCGACCACCACTGCCTTGAAGATACTCAAATTATAATTGAACGGGAAGACCCCAGCAGGCAGATAGTTCCAGTTCTTCGACGCACGCGGTATAAACGATGAGGCAGAACGCTAACTCTGAAACGTAGAGGTTTCAACAACGACTTTACTGATAGGTTTATTTTTATATAGCCTCTGTTTTAACAATGGGAGGGTAAAAAAATTTTAGACTCCACGGGTTCGCAGATTATTTTCTATTTCGGTCCACTTTTGTATTATTTTTATTGTGATTTTGCTGTCATATCACTACATACTCGTAGTATAAAACAAAGTCGGTTCTCGCTGTCTGTCCCTATGTATGTTTAGATATTTAAAACTAAGCAACGGATATTAATGCGGTTTTTTTTTGTTGATAGAGTGATTCAAGAGGAAGGTTTGTGTGTATAATACATGCATAATGTAGGAGAGAAACACTGATAATTTTAGAGGTTTCTAATGTGATGTCGTCAAAAAGGTGTGAACGCGTTGTATAGAAAGACATTCTGTAATATATTTAGTATCAGCATTGTACCCGTGCGAAGCCGGGGCGTGTCGCTAGTTTATTAGTATAGTAATTTGGAAATTTTGTAAAATAGTTTTTTTTTTAAACTGAAACCAGCGCGTTTTATAGTTATCGCGCTCATTGAAGGCAAAAGGCAACTGACCGCCGATACCAACAAAATTTTCCGTAGAAACAAAAACAGTTTATCAAAAAAATACCCCCAACTTGGGCTCAACCCTAAAAAGCACAACTTTATTAAACGCGATAGAGCACGTCATAATTTATCGTACGACCTGTCTGCGATGGGTATTTTCGCCGAAAACTCATCGATATTGTCTTGTTACTTATATTCGGGCCTTTCTTTTATTCTTGTCGACAGCAAAATGATTTTGAAGCTACGAAAAATAGCGGTTTACTCGCTTTTTCCTATGATTAATGCTAGCAAAGTGAATTGTAGGAGTTCCCCTTTTAAATGCAAGTTTGTTGAAAACGAATATGTTTGCTGAAATGGATTAATATCGGGTAGACATTTTGGTGAAGATAAAATCGCTTTCAATATGTTTCTGGTTTACAGCGTTGCTTTTTATGACTAGATAGCGTTCCGTTTTGTGGTGTATAAACTGGGTTTAAAGTTTATTATAATAAAATGTATGCATACAGCTTGTTGTAAAATATAGTTTAGTCGGCTTTAGAATTTCTGTTACATTATTGTTTACAGAGAAATGTTAGCCTTCTAGTATTTATTTTTTTGTTAGTTGGGAAAATCATCAAATTTTCCATTGACATTCCCCGTTCTTGGACGGAGCGAGAGGGTGTGTCAGACTTTTACTGACTAAAAACCCACTCCTGTTCCTTCGTTGCCTTTTATACCAGGGCCGAGTCCTCCCTTCAGAAGTAGACACTTGGTCCTAATAGGCGTCGACCCTGCTGGACCCTGACTATCCGCAGCGGTCGCTATCGCCATTCCACCATGAAACCCCGCTGTAACTTTATCCGCCATGCCGTGTCTTGTCGCGGCAGCGGATTTTCGCCCCGGCGTTGCATCTCCACGCGCAAATCGTGCATGTGTGCAAGGATTGTTGAATCCAGATCCCAAGCCTTCTAGTAATTGTTCTGACTTACGAATGGTACGTCGGGGGTTCGTACCCAGGCAGGTACTTTGTGTAATTTATATCAGGCCCGCGTTGAGGAATATGGTCCATTCTCTCTCCTAGAGATCCCTTTTTTCCACTCAGGATGGAGCGAGAGCAAAACGACGTGAACGGGTCTCACTAGGGCTAAAGTCTCACTAGGGCTGAGGGACTGTATGAAAGAGTCAGTATAGCCCTGAAATGAAAAGGCAACTGAAGAAACACGGGTGGGGTTTAGTCAAAAAAAGCCAGACGCTCCCTCTCGCTCACCTAGAGCGGGACTTCTCCCGCTTATCCCGCTTATCTTCATATTTAACCCCTCAAGCGCCAGGGGTTAATTGACCTGGAAAATTGCACTGTTTACATAAATCGTGATTTCTGACCCTCAGAAAAAAGGTCATTAGTGAAGCTAACTAAACGTAGTTATTTATTGTTCGAATAGTCACAAGTCACAGGTGGCTCAAATCCCGAACACCTAATCTAACAGATTCAATACCAAAATCACATTAGTACAATACAAAGAAAACAACGAAAAAGCAATTTACGAAGCAAAAATATAACAAGAATAAAAATAAGAGTAATCAGATCATCATTAATTGTTATTTTTGCGGGAGAATAACGTATTTTATATGAGAATGGACAATAAATGGGAAATTAGCGTGGCTTGTTAAAATATATGGGGCGAAGAGTTACTGATGGTTCGGACACAATATATTTGGACACAGTGTCCAACTTGACACATTTTCTTCTTACTTACTGCATATTTTTTGTTTGTAGGAGGTAATCTCTGAAAGTACTGATCCGATTGCTAGAATTTTAGGCTATATTTTATGAATGCGGGTGAAGCCGCGGGCAAAAGCTGGTTTTCAATATTTTTTCACTGACGATTTGGAGACCACCAAATTTATTGAAGCTATTTACTACAGTCATATAAAAAAAAACTGCTAAAATATAATTTAAAGAAATTTATTACCCGAAGTTGCCGCCTTAAATCAAGCCTAAAATAGTTTTGGTTCGCTTTTTTTTCCCATAATAATATTATAGAGATAAAGTTTTTTTTTTTTTGTTTTGTTGGAAGCAATTTCAGAGTAATTTCAGGTCCGATTGCTAAATTTTTTCACCGATAGAAAGCTGCTATATTTTTTAATGATATAGGCTATATTTCATGTACGCGGGCAAAAGCTATTACATTATATTTTAATACTTTTTATCTGACTGTACCAAACAGTGTGTGTCCAAAATCGTCAGTGAAAAAAAAAATTGAAATAAAAATGTGTCAATTCGGACACTGTGTCCAAACCGTCAATAAGTCGCAGCAAGTATGCTGACAGCGTATCTATCTGGTTAATGAGTGGCCGGGATGACCCCCGTCGCGTCGGGGGGGTTGGGTGGTAGACGGGAAAAATGTGGCCGGTTTTTTTTTTGTTATTCGTAAATGTTTTTCTACGAATTCGCGGTCTGGATATGAAATTAGGAGGGAAGATTTCGTTTGTGGTTTGTGTTTGTTTCCTGTTTGTTTTTCAAATTGATTTGTAGGCGGTAAAAGGAGAATCTGCTGTTACCTGGTAATTTCAAAGCTAATTACAATCTTTTTATTTGACATTGCAAGGTTGTGTGTAAGAAATTACTTAATACAATTCTTTGCGATAGCAAAAATATTAATGAATTCACGCTCTTCTCCCACGGCAGAACTTTTGTTTCGACTACAAAAAAAATTGAAACCCAAAAAAAAAAATAGAGTGAGAGACTTAAAAATTATCACTTGTATACTTAATTAGTTTAATGTTAAAAGAGTTTAATGGGACCCAATAAAACAACAAAAAAAAACAGGAACACAGTGGTTTTAGTCAGTAAAAGTCTGACACACCCTCCCGCCCCACCTCAAAGCGGAAGAAGTCATTGGATGATTTTTCACCTTAAAAAAAAAACTGTCACTTGCGATGTTGTTCCTGAAAATGCGCGATATTTCAGGACGTGAGTTGCGTTCCGCGAGGAATTTCAATCAAATCCGTCCAGCCGTTTAAGCGTAAAGAAGTAACAAACATTCACCACAAAATAGATAGGTACAGAAGACAATCTCATGTATGTACAATTGCCGAAACGGATCTTGAGCGCTCGGCGGCAGAGTGGGGATCGCTTTGCGCATACATTGGCGAGCCAATCGTCTTCGTTGTTAGATACATGCAGCAACGCAGGGAACGAATCAGGAGTGACGTCTATGACGCGATGGCGCGGCCAGCCAATCACTGACACTCCCCGCCCCGTGTCTCACTTCGCACTACTAAAGAGACCGAATATTTGACTTCTGCGCAACTTAAAGCCGGCGCTCAAGAGCCGTGACGGCAATTTAACTTCACTTTTTATACCTACGCTCGGTGGACGCACACTAATGAGCGTTTGAGCCAGAACTGTTCGACGAACGGGCCGAGGCGTTCCAAGATATCATGACCGTGAGCGTTTTCTATGTGTGCGTTGTTCGAGCGCGCTTTGTATGTAGATTGACTTCTGTACGTATCTATTTTGTGCATTCACACACCTACACACAAACGTTCGCCTATAATATCAGTATGATATAATGAAATTAAGCAATACCTCAGAGGCAAACTTGACCCTTCTGAAATGTACCCTTCGTGTCTGGGATCAAATGGACCGCAACCGACAGTGCAGCGTTATTAATAGAGGGTTCAGATTCAGAATGAGGCAGGGTTCCATTGGTTTATTGCTGAGTGTTCAATTGTTGATGTTAGACGAGTATTGTTGGTTTAATTAGTTTAATTTAATGGTTGGTTCGTGACTTCCGAATCATCATTTCAGCCGATACACGTCCACTGTTGGAGATAGGCCTCCCCCAAGCGTCGCCACATCGAACGTTCCTGTGCGTCCCGCATCCATCGGTTTCCCGCTACCTTCACCAGGTCATCGGTCCACCTTGTAGGAGGCCTTCCAACGCTGCGTCTTCCGAATAATTAAGTTAAATTAAATTAAATAAATAACATAATTTCAAAAAATGTCCGCGCGTTTTTCTTCATAGAGATCTATGCTATGGAACGTGCAATTTAGCTTTACTTTTTTGACTGACCGACATTTTGACATTTTTTAATTCTTTTTTTTTGTCCTACTAATACGCGAATATTATGTACATTAAAAACGTTTTTTTAATGTACATAATTTTCGCGTATTGGTAAGTTCTTTCTCGCAAAAACTACTGAAAGAACTTTAATGAAACTTTACAATAATATAGCTTATACATCAGAATAACACAAAGACCATAACTTAGAAAGATATCGTGTCTAATCCTGTGCAGAGGAAGTCGCGGGCACTAGCTAGCTTGAAATAAATATTTTTTATTTTAAATAAATAAATGTCAACATTTTTTAGCAACATTGCATGTTACTAAAAAGTCAGTGTGATGTTAGCATTTATATTAAAGTAGTTATTATTAGTATAATCAGTGTTATAATGTTCCTACGGCTGGGACTCAGACCTCTTCTCTAGGAGAGGGAAAAGGCCATAGTCCATCACGCGGGCCCACTGTGGGTTTTTTGATGTCACGTCTTCGAACCGATTTCTTCACAATGTTTTCCTTCGCCGTTTTGAGAGCAGTGGTGGATTACGGCCCATTCCCTCTCCTAGAGAGGAGGCTTGAGTCCCAGCAGTGGGAACATTAAAAAGGCTGATGATGATGATAATATACTTAATCAGCCTTTTAATGTTCCCACTGCTGGGGACTCAGGCCTCATCTCTAGGAGAGGGAATGGGCCTTAATCCACCACGCGGGCACAGTGCGGGTTGGTGAATGTCACATGTCTTCGAGTTTTTGGTTCTAGGACATGCCGGTTTCCTCACTTTGTTTTCCTTCGCCGTTATGAGAGCAGTGGTGATGAAATATAATACACAAAGTAATGCGCCTGGCTGGGTTTGAACCCGCGACCTACAACTCGTAAGTCACCACTGCTCTATTATGCTAAATTATTATATTATATTTAATAGAAGATAAGGCATGTAGTATAAAGATAATTGTTTGTGAATAAACCATGCCAACAACGCAAGGCCGCCGACAGGTATTCATGGAATGTGCCGAGGTATGCATAGGCATAAGCACTCACGAATATGTACCTACCTACTTGGGCGCACAACCATTATTTGATTATATCGTCCTAGCTTCTGCCGTCGGCGTCGCCCGCGTAAATGTAAGGTGTGTGTGAACAGATGGAGACCTGTATTACAGATGTACACAAACAAAAAAAAAATTAAGTCAAAAAGTGAGTGTTGCTAGGCGCAAATCTCGAGAACAGCTGAACCAATTTCGCTAATTCTTTTTTTGTTGTGTTTGTTATTGTGAGGAGAAGGTTCTTATAGAATAAAAATTATTTAAAAAAAAAATGAAAATTAGGGAAGCGCAGGGTAGAGTAGGGTAGAATAGAGTAGGGTAGGGTAGAGTAGGGTAGAATAGGGTTGAGTAGGGTAGAATAGAGTAGGTTAGGGTAGAGAAGGGTAGAGTAGAGTAGAATAATTAGGTATTGTAGGGTGGGATAGGGTAAAGCGGCAGCGAAGCCGCGGGCAAAAGCTATTTATTATAAACAAACATCGCGGCAGGTGAAACTAAATAAAAGTTTGTAATAAAAATGATCCATTATGTTCTTTCAAAAACAGGTTAATAAGCCAGAACTTGCTTACTATCCCAGCATAAAAACTAGCTCCGTCTAACCCGGCCATTATTCCGCTAAGTCCATAATTACACTTAAAGATCGCATTTATTTCTCCCAGCATCTTTCATCATCTGTATTTTCTCGCTAGATTATTTCAACAAACAAAGGCTGAAGAGCCATTTGCCAAAAGAATAAACGCCCAATTTTCCTGAACAAATCGAGTCGAGCTCCCAAGATTGATAGCCGGCTATATGCTAGGCAACCATCGTAGACATGATAGATGTACTGATTTATGCAAAGCCGTTCCTGGTCCTGATCTTGCCCCCGTCAAGTTGATTGGCGTCCTGTAGGACTATGAAAAAAGGGGCACAGGGTCCACCTGTTTTTGTGCACGCATTTATTTATTTATTTATTAGCCTATGTCCGTCTCCAGGGTCCCAACTATCTCTGTACCAAAATTCATCAAAATCGGTTTTGCCATTTAGGCGTGAAGACGTAACAAACAAACAAACTCACTTTCGCTTTTATAATATTAGTTAGGATTTATTAAAACTTCATGCAACACAAAAGTACAAAAGCGGACTTAATGTCTTAATGCATTTGTGCACTGCTGCGTTCTTGATTGTCAGTGTCCTGGCCAAATCGTTTAAACGTTGACATTTGATGACATGTCAATCCTCGTACGGCCATATCATTGATTGATGTAGGATTTCTGTGATAATAAAAAGTGATTTATCGTCAAACTTTAACGCTTAAAACACAATCAAAATTGCACAATCTAATTCCGCCAAGTCCGTTCTATCATCGGACCACAAGACGTACGGCGTTGCGCCACCGGTACATGGTAGACATTACACCGATACGCACAAAGCGTTTTGGGAACTCATTTATTGTGCGCACAGCCAAGGAGTGGAATTCCCTGCCGGAGTCTGTAGTACAACTTAGGGGTCTTTAGGTCAAGAGTGACTAGGTTACTTCTAGGCAAGCGTGCTCCAACGTCGACCACATCGTCGCTTACCATCAGGTGAGATATTGGTCAAACGCGAGCCTACCCATAAAAAAAAAAGTTTTCCTTCACCGTTTTGAGAGCAGTGGTGATGAAATAAATTACACGCCACCACTGCTCTCTGACTGCTGAGATTAGTTACCATAACCGAAATACTGTGGAATATTATGGCTGTCTAGCTAGATAAAGGAAATCTTCTTAAGGCGTATAGTTCCTTCAACCATCTGGCCGAAATTATGTGAACGCAACTCTCGCACTCGCCTAGGCGGCAGTACGCAAATCTGTGCATTTATTTGCGGCCAGCAGCGCCCGGAAAGCGCTTTAAATCAATTTTCTCTGCGAGATATTGATTGATTTACATAATATGCAATGTTCACTTTGAAGAATATTTAACCACCAATTTTTATGTGTAAAAATGTTTCTAAAGGTCCAAGCCGTTTCGAAGGAGTAGGGAAACGTTGCGAAAAGTTGCGAAATTGCTAAATAATTTTTTTTGACAAAAGTATTAATTGCACGAAAAAATCAAATGTTGATATTATTGTTCATGAATCTATTATAAACATATATTTTTTTCAAACTAATTGACCTAGCCGTTACGGAGGAGTAGGCCTCAGAAAATCACTGTTTTATGGCACTTTTCGGGCGTTTGGCCCTTAAGAAAGGGTTCTGTACCATTATCTATACTCATACAACATCGGACACTACATTATAGTCTTTTTTAGGGTTCCGTATTTAAAAAGGAAAAAAAAATTGAACCCTTATAGGAGCACTTTGTTGTCCATACGTCTATCTGTCTGCCTGTCAAGACTCTTTATCTCGGAAACGCGCTTCTGCAAGCAAATCCGCTGATAGAAGGTAGTATCAAATATATTACAGTGTGTGAACAGATTGGTGTAAAATCGTCGTAATCTATCTCGCGTGAGATGAGATCATTATGGGGATACAATCTGTCTTAAAGAACAATACTCGTTTGTTTCAAATCGGCTTGAATCACTCTCGCTGAAAAGGGGGGAAGATTAGGGGAATAAAAAAAGAGCGTCAATTGAGACATTGAAATTATTCACAGAAAACAATAAAGCTAATGTATGACTGTCTGCCTTGTTGGTCTATTGAAACTGCTACAGCTAAGAAAGAATCGAAGTATCAAAACCAACAGCAGTTGTGCAGGGCCTCAAGTCTGCTATTACAATAGTGTCACAATGGTCTATCATTGATGTCATAATTGTCGATTTTGACAAATTTGGTAATCCACTAATATAATGGCGTCATTATGACTTTCCAATGATCAACTACTGACACTCCATTGAAAGAAGTGACATAGAATGGTAATCTCGTACACATTGACAAATGAATATTTGAAGTTTGCGGTAATCTGCTAAAACTTTGACAGTTTATTTGATCAGTGTTTTACCATTAGAACGTTCTTGTGCAGTTATTGGTTTTAATATGCTCGAAATTATAATTCTACCACAATTCTATTACAAGACCATTGACCGATCAATGATCGATCATTATGAATTAGCAGATTTCAAACTTTTAGCAAAATGACAATGGGATCGTACTGGAATGACGAATTTATAAAAATAGCAGACTTGGGGCCCAGGTCGGTTCATTTTGTTACTATGTGTATTGTACGTCGTTAATTTGCTATAAACAGGAGTTGAAAACGTTGCAAATTTCCAAGCGAGCGCGACGTCTTTGCTGTGCAGCCGCGGTGTGTTCGCGACGCAGTCACTGCGCGCCCGCTTCCGCCACGCAACCGCTCGCAAACCACTACTGTGATGACGCCCTTAGGAGCTAACAATTTTGGATCGTAAAGGGTTTCCTGCTTAATCAAGAGTTATGACTAGAGGATAGCTATAAAACATACCTAAATTCGTCCTGTAACCTAAAAATTTGACATGATAAGCCGATCTATTCTGCTCCTCATGAACTCGTTTGCGATAAAATCCGCTAAAGCGCTGTGTCCTTACATCGAGCAATAACAGTTAACTGAAAAAAATCGCTTCATTCGTCCGCTTTAAACTCGCAGGCGAATGAAATTTCAGTACATTAGCGCTGAGGGTGTGGGATGTACGGTGACCATGAAATGGAATATAAAAATCATGATTTTTTAATACATTTTTTTTGTATTTTATTTTTTGAGGTGGATCATCGTTCCAATGATTTTTTCCATTCTAGGGTAGAGAGCAAGAAGGCTTTTCAGACTTTTACTGACTAAAACCAAACCTCTGTTGCCCTTTGCGTTTCATAACTACGGTTTTCCATTCAGAAATTCACCGTGGATATTTCTTTCGCTGGGTCTGGTTTTTGATGATAATGATGGCATCTAGCCGATTCCCATCCTAGCGACCATATTCCTTGGCTCTTTATGGTGGTTGAGACTCTGAAGGCTAGAAGGAACAGGGTGGGTCGTTTAGTCAGTAAGAGTCTGACACTATCTCCCGCTCCGCCCAAGAGCGGGGGTTGTCATTGGATGATTTTTCCCACCGTAAAAAAAAACAAAAGGATCGATAGATAATTTTTATCAAAATTTTTTGAGGACAGGTGGCACGCTGGAACATCCTTGTAAACATAAGCTCCATACTTAAATTTGTTTTAAAAATAGTTGACGAATTTCGATATAACTTGATACCAAGTTTTATTAAAACGTATACTGGTAAATTTCGTATTAAAATAACACATAGGATTCCCGGGAGTATGAAACATTCATGAGACATTTTTCTACTGTTACACGGGCGAAGTCTTTGGCAGCAGCTAGTAAAGTTTAGACTCATAAAACTTGTTTTTGTAAAATTCACATTAGCAATCCAGATTAAACACGATTTCTTCATGTCTTTATAGTTTTGTTTGCTAAAACTTTTACATTATTACTGTTTTTAAAATCTACCATTTCTGTAAATGCTAATAATATCTAAGCGTCGAAAAATTCTTAGATAGAAAAATATCCGAATACTATTCTATTATTTTTATTTTACTGACTTTATATAACGTCGTAGAAAGTCTTTGAATAACTTCTTCTTCTTCATGGAGCGAGAGACTTTTACTAAGACCCACCTGTGTTCGTTTATTTGCCTTTTGCGTTCGCCATGGTAACTCTGAAATGTTCCTGCAACCCTCGAATCCAAAATATTTGTTCTATGCGGGAATGGAACTCGCGACACGTAACGAAGCAGTCAATCCCTCCAGTACTGCGCCAACCGTGTCGTCAAATCCCTAGTTCAGGCGCTAGGATTTTACGTAGTTCGCGAGCCGTTGTGGTTTGCGAGCCCAGCGAGCCGAAATTTGTCGGTTTTTTCCGCGAACACAAAGGAGCTTGCAGTGAGCTCTGTAACCAGAACGAGGAAACGTCTACACGTGGACTGTATCTGCAACGGTTACAGTTACGGCTCGTAGGTTTACGTTCAAGGGCCACAAAAACTCTTTAAAATAATCCCGCAGAACCGGCAAACATGTTCACCCTACCAAGCCTATCTCACAGAATTGGGCGCCTAAAATGTGACGTCATGATTGAAATCAGGAGCTGCGCCGTCGTTTGTGGGGATACAGGTATAATGCCCGGTGTGGACTGTTTATTGACTTGTTAAACGAATTGGGGATGGTGATTCGTTGTGGTGATTAACGTTGTCTATGTTTAAACCGGTGTTTTATTTACGCAGGTTAGGTGGGTAGGCTTTTTTTGAGGTGGGATTTCATTCGACTGGCCTGTTGGTCTCGTGGTTAGTGGCCCTGACTGCTTGAGTTCCTTGCGAAGATGAGAGACATGGTCATATTTTCGTAATCCAAAAACAAACCGAATGCATAAGTTTTGTAATCGCTCAAGCTTGTTCAATAGCTCCTCAGTAGCATCCAGGTAGCAGGCGTCAGCATAATCTATAACCTCTATCTATTTTTCGAATTTCGCTTAGTTTACCTACAAAGGCTTAGGCAAATTGACTTTGTCTAAGACTTATATGTAAGACCCTAGACAAAACCATTTCCACAGAAAAGAAAACATTGTTTAATCTGGTGACCACAAGATAAAACGTTAAGTTTAGAATATTTTTAGCGTATACCTTTAAATAGGTATATAATTCTTCAGTACTTGTGTTGGTCACCTAACTCCTCATAAACAGCTAGTCCAATTTAGATGGAATTTCATGTGTGTATTTCAGCTGGTCCCAGAATGGTTTTGAAAATATAATTGGACCTGTTAAGTGGCGCTGCAACCGGGATCTTAATTTTTTTCTGATGAAAAGTTAGCTTTCGGGGAGGACCTCATCATCAGCCTTTTTTAATGTTCCCACTGTTGGGACTCAGGCCTCCTCTCTAGGAGAGGGAATGGGCCGTAATCCACCACGCGGGCCCAGTGCGGGTTGGTGAATGTCACGTTTTCGAATTTTTGGTTCTAGGGCCAGTTTCCTCAAGATGTTTTCCTTCACCGTTTAGAGAGCAGTGGTGATGAAATAAATTACACAAAGTAATGCGCCTGGCTGGGTTCGGACCCGCGACCTACAACTCGTAAGTCGGGGCCATTACCACTCGGCCACTACTGCTCTCACCACGGCTCGAGGAGGACCTATATTGGCCTTTACTAGCGGACCCAGCAGACATTGGGCCTGCTAGTAGTAGGTAATATAGATTTTAATTTTATCGACCTTACTAACTAACGCTTTTTTTGTTACAGGTAAACTACTCATCAGAACTCTAACAGACTGCAATGCGCTAAACAATAACTGTGCAGAAAACTGAAAATAATGAGTAAGATCAATAAATAAAGACATTTTAGCAACGATCATACGAGTATTAGTTAACATTTATACTTAATTTATTTAAATTACTACAGAAAGGCATTCTCTATCCAGTGGCGTAGTTAGGTGACGAAAGGCCCTGGGCCGGGGCAAAAGCAAACTGGGGCCCCTAAATTGTTTAGACTTTATCAATATATTTTAAAAATATTTATATATATACATATTTTAAAAATGCAATGCTACTTTAGCTTTTATATAAATCCCAAGTTATAAGAAGATTTATCATCAACATGCACAAACAATGATATGGAGACATGGCCGTCGTTAATATGATCGGCAACGATATCTTTCACAGCTTAATTACTGAATCTTCATGAGTAGGCTTTGCAACCAATACTGACGCGATCACAATATCTGATTAACTATCACTATTAACAGAAATATTTTTCGTTCATTCAATAAGCGATTTGTTATTCATGTTTTGGGGCCCCCCCCGTGCTTGAGGGCCCCGGGGCACTGCCCCGCCTAGCCTCATAACAGCTACGCCACTGTCTTTATCAGTCTATATATGATGAAGAAATAAAAGTACTTTGATAGAACAGGGCAAAAATAATTCAGTACCGAATTGGTCGCGCTACCAGTAAAATAACCTGTATAGGCTGTATAAATGTGTTGGTTTATACAATTCTAAAACTAAACGACCACACCACTATAGGAAAAAGGCAAGTGTGAGTCGGACTCGCGCACTGAAGGTCCGTACAAACTTACCTATGAAAACAGTTCAATTCCCAAATTGAGTTACGAAGATTTTACCGAATCGAAAAAAATGTTTTTTGTGACGTAACTACAAAATTACAGTTTTATGATTTTTTCTTGTAAGGACTTGTTTTATGAGATCTTACTTCGTGCCAAATATTTCAGAATTCTAGATCAACGGGAAGTATCCGATTAATTTTGGGTCTCTTAAGAGTGTTCATACGTTTTTTGCGACATAAACGGCCGTATCTTTTTTTTCGTCAACTCACAAATTTTTTCACAACTTCAAGGGACCGCAAACCTAAGTAGGTATATGGTTTAAATATCAACTCGATAACTCCAGGTGTTCTCGAGATAAAGGGTCTTGACAGACAGGCGGACCACAAAGTGATCCTATAAGGGTTCCGTTTTTATCTTTTGAGCTACGGAACCGTAAAAAGTCCGTAGATTTATCAACTGACCTAAATCTGTCAGACATATCAAAACATTGCAAAAAATATGCTTGAAATTCAATTCCATAATGCAACCAACACATGAAACTCGAGGGATCATGCCAATTGATATCAAATCAATACGACAATTGAGCCGGTCACTCTAGACGTCTATAAACATCAGTAACACGTCCAATGCATGTCTTGCTAACTGCATTGCCCGTCAGATACTGTGGCATGCAGCAATGGACTTGGTGCAATTCGGTTTTGTAGGGGAAATTGGGTCACAACAACCGACTTCAATGTAAAAAAAAACACTGAAAAAGTGCAAAATAACTGGTGTTTCTAACTATATAATAGTTTTGTCTCGTCGTTATTTAACACTGACTTCTGAAATTAAGTAGTTTTGCACTTTTCAGTGTTTTATTTTACACTATTAACTCGGTGAAGAAATCGGTGAACATACATAAAAATAGTACATTCAGCCGAACATAGAACCTCCTTCTTTTTGTAGTCGGTCAAAATGTTTTTTTTTTTGAGCCTTCATAATGTAGAGTAGGTACATTATGAAGGCTCAATAAATTAAAGATATACTATATCTATAAAAACCTTGCACATTCAATCGAGATCTTGTATGACGAATTTTTTTTTAATTTTTTAAGGATTTCTAAAAAATACATATTTCCTAGAAAAACATTAGGAAATATCAGAGTAAAATTAAATGACGGAATGCCAATCGAGTTTTCAGGAGTAAGCTCTCTTTCTTCGCGTCACATCTTCAACAAAAATTGTGTTGGATCAAACAACAAGTTTTTAAACCATACTCGTGTTGACGATAGTCAAGTGGGGAAGAGCCCTCTTAAGTTTCAACTTTATATTTTTTTAATAGCGGTATAAGTAAGCGTCCCTGTACACGAGCCTCAAAAAAATGCCGCCACAAAAAAACGCCACAAGCACAAAAAAAAGCTAGAAGCGCCCACAAAAAACAGCTGAAGTGCGTGACACCTCATGTGTCCGGAGAAGCTTGAAGCCGCTTCAAGCGTTTTTTTTGTGGCGGCACCGCTGCACACGAGCCACAAAAAAAAGCCGCCTCAAAAAGAAGCTTGAAGCGGCGTTTTTTTGTGGCCCGTGTGTGGGTAGAATTATGTTCTTATTTTCTGCTTGTTGTTTTTCTAATCTCGAATTTTGGGTCAAATGAAAAAAATATTTTAGTGTTAGCTCTATAGGCTCTAAACCACTATTTTTTAATTAGCATTTTTAATTAGAAATAGTATTGAACAGGGAGAAACTTGAATTCGTCGAAAACACGGTTTTCCTGGGAATCACGCTCGACTCGAGGCTACAATGGAGTCCTCATTTAACATCTCTGGCAGGACGGCTTAGCTCAGCAGCATATGCTGTCAGAAAAATCCGTCAATTTACTGAAATACATACCGCGAGACTGGTATATTTTAGTTATTTTCACAGTATCATGTCTTACGGTATTCTGCTATGGGGACGGGCTGCAGATATAGAGTCTATTTTTATTCTGCAGAAAAGAGCTATCAGAGCCATATACAATCTTCGCAGGCGCGATTCTCTTAGGGAACTATTTAAAGATATAAACATCATGACGGTTCCTTGTCAATACATTTATGAAAATATTATGTATGTCAGGAAAAATATTCATCTTTTTACTAAAATAAGTTACAGGCACAATTTTAATACTAGAAATAAAGACAAGTTAGATCAACCTCGATTCAGATTGGCTAAAGTATCTAGTTCTTTTATGGGGTACTGTGTAAAATTTTATAATAAAATTCCACTTGAAATTCTCCAATCAAACGAGTCAAAATTTAAAACATGCATAAAGCGCACGCTATATAGGCAAGCATATTATAAATTGGAAGATTATCTACTCGATAAAAATGCTTGGCTAAATGCCGGTCCTGCTCCACAGTCACAGTCTTTTTTAGCTACTAATTAGCCGTATTTGTAATTTTTTTTTATTTTATTTAATTATATATATTGGAAGAGATGCTGCTAGCCTTTTCCTATTGTTGTTTTCGGATTATATTTTTTAAATTTCATTTGTTTATTTCAATAGAACTTATGATTTATTACCTGTTACATTTGGAAATAATAGCATTGTATACATAATGTAGAAGCACTTTTTTCGAATTTTGTGAATGTAAAGTACCATGGAGCATTTTTATTTGGTTACAACTTGTTTGACACTACGAGCATGGCAGTTGAGAGATTGTCATGCTCACTAAAATGTCTCGCTGATGGTGGCACGTGTTATTGGGTCATTTGGCTCCCTTCAAAATGGTTGAGCTGAGTGGGGCTAATGCACGCGTCATGCTCGTGAACGGGCGCCGTCAGTTGAGACTGGTCATCTCTTAGCTGCCAGTGACTTATTCAATTTCTATTTTTATTGTTACTATTATTATTTAATTTTTATTGATTATCTTCATTGTGTTCACATAATACAAGCAAAAAAGAAATATGTAACGATGATTAATGTAACTCAATACGATTTAACAGAGTGTTCATGGAGTTTCTTGCACGTTCTTCTCTATAGAGACCTACTCTTTGGAACGTGCAATTTAGCTTCACTTGTTTGACTGACCGACATTTTGACAATTTAAAAGTGCCTGTAACTAGTCTATTTGAAATAAACGTTTCTGATTTCTGATTTCTGAGCTCAAAGAAATGGGGATCTACTACTAGATACTGATCATATTATAGACCGCTAGAGGCGCTGTAAAATTTGCCATACAAAATATTTACATAGTCGGTATCGAGTATCGACAAATACTATTGCTTTAAACTCATGGTAGAGGTACAGTAACAAGTTTTCACGTTCCTCGTTCCTCCTTAGTTACAGTTCTGTTCCATTATCATTAAAAGTTTCTACGTAAGACTGGCAGGTTGTCTGTGCTTTCTCTGCTTGTTTGTGAAGGATTTCGACTGGCGGAAAAGCGGAGGCAGTGATTTCACCAGTTTTGCTAGAACGTACTCGTATATTAAAAAATATGGTCGCATGGGTCAAACTTCAGGGATACTTGTGGTCCTAGAATGCAAAAGCCAACTGAAGGAACATAAACGTGGTTTTAGTTAGTAAAAGTCTGACACCTTTCGCTTCACCCTAGAGCGAACAATGTTATTAGACGATTTCCCATCTTAAAAAAAACTCTCAAGAGCATTTGAGTACTTTTTTTTACCTCACTTTTTTTTTTTATACGGAAATGTAAATTGCAAAAAACACTATCGGAAATTTGACTTATGAGGGCAATACTTTTTTATGGTAGGAATTCATGTGACTTCTCTCGCTCTAAGGCGGAACGCGAGGGCTGTCTGACTTTTACTGACTAAAACCACACTTACCTTCCATCAGGTGCCCTTTGCATTCTAGGACCACTTGTTACCTTTTCAAAAGTAATTCGACCCTACCGGGTCCTTACGATTTCGCTGACATCTCATGTGTTCGCGCATGGAACACTACACGCCACCGCCGTTGACGACTCGGGCTTGGTCCGGACCTCTGAAAGAAGAAAGAAAGAAAGAACATGATAGGGAAGATATGCTTACGGAAGGAAAAAGGAATCTCCTAGAGAGGCCTGGTTCCCAACAGTGGGAATATTATTAGGTTGATTTTGTTATGTTATGGAAGCTGGTCAGCGAGCTACCCGTTACTCGTCGTCCGCAAGCCCGTACCTACTGTAACTGGGGCATAACGACGACCATTCCCTCACGCGAGCACCCATCTCCTTCACTAGCAATACCCTAGATAATTTACTCATAAAATCACACACAATACAATTTCCAAAAATAAATTCAATTCCTTTAAATTATCACCAAAGCCCTGAGGAATATTTAATTTAATCAAACACTCGTAAACCACTCCTCATTACGATCCGATCGTAACTACAATTTATTACCTGTTCCAATATTTAACTACCCGTTATGATACTTTGTTTAAGTAATAACTATTGTTAAAGCAACTGATTTTACTGAACTAATACTTGATTAGTTTAGAGTGGCGTAGCTAAATCTTGGGCCCTGTATCAAAATTTTTTTTTGTACAAAATAGGCCTTCCTAGTACAGGACCAGTGCTTTGAGACAGCACGACAGAGTCGCAATAATGGGCCACAAAAGTTTTTTTTTAAGCTATTGCATAGCTTCTATCGCGGGCCTTGAGCGTGGAGACCGAATCCAGAAATTCCGCAACGAAAATAACCTAACACCCCCACTCATTTGTTTTTTGAGCGTGGTGACCGATAAGAAAACAAATGAGTGAACAATCAATCAAAATTCAATTCAATGTGTGAAAGTGTAACTTCAATTAATATCAAAGAAAAAAAAAAAAGGAAAAAAAATACTGCATAAATAAAATAAATAAATAATTATAATTGCATAAGTTGATAAAAATGTTATGCAATAGCTTTACCGCGGCAGTCCCCGAGTGCCACACGTCTTTTTTATTTTATAATATAATATAATATTCCACAACTATCACACAACGCCATCTAGTCCCAAGCTAAGCAGATCTTTTTTTATGAGTACTAGACAACTGATAAACATACTTATATATTTCTAAATACATACATATTATAGATAAATTACACCCAGATACAGAAGAAATGATTATGTTCAACACGCAAACATTTTTCCTGGGTGGGAATCGAACCCACAATCTCTGGCATAGCAGTCAGGGCCACTGATCACTAGACCAAAAGGCCTCTTTAGATAAAATAAATGTTTTGCACACGTGTAGGCCCCTGTAGCCTAGCTCTGTCTCATTGGTATGTCAGTAACTACGTCCCTGATAGTTGAATGATTTGTTAATTAATCTGATTTTTTATTGAAATATAATTAGAGAACCCGCTTCAGCGCCACCTAACGAGTTCAATTATAGTTACTTTTAATTCAGGGACGCACTCAAATAAACACAAAATTTCATCCAAAATTGTCAAGTCGTTTAACAGGTGACAAACACACGTACAGAAGAATATTATTAAAATGAATATGTTTTTCCTGTGTTATTATGAAGAATTCAAAAAAAAAAATGCTACAACTTTTTTTCTGTTTAGTTAAAGTCATAGAGACATAATTATTTTTATTCGATAATATGCTCGTGTATGTGCGGTGCTCCACCCAAGTAGCAGACCTACACCGTATGCTGCACTGTATCCACCGGTCAATTCGCACAATGGTGACACCCTGGTGTTTCTTCCCGCTGTATCCGTCACAGGAACCTTCCGAAGGGACAGTACTTACAGACTTATTATAATATTACTGTTACACACGGTGTCTACATATCTATTTTCCCAACTCTCCTTTCGCAGGTATGCTGAAAGAGATTTCTTTAGAAATAAGCATCACCTTTATACCTATTTTTCTGATTCCTTCTTCTTTTCTTTCATTTTTATCTTTGTACATAATTTTAATTTATGCGAATCCTGAATATAGTATATTCAGAATCAGTAATTGAATTGATTCCAATAGTTTTTACACCATAATTTTTTTCCCAAAAATATTTAAAAAGGTCACAATTTGTATACCACCGACACTAAATACAACACAGGTCACGACAGATCATAGCGGGCAGTAGGAGCCAGCAAACAGCTAGGTGCAAGTTTAGAACAACTCCTCAGTCGCCTGAATGGCCCGGTGACTATGTATTTTTACTGATATAACAAGCTTATAACTATGTCAATTTTCATGATACAGTTACAGATTAGGGTAAAGTAGATTATAGTAGTCAGTTGACAGTAGCGAAGCTGCTGGCAAAAGCTAGTAGTATATAATACTACATGTTCTAACTATGTATTTAAACTTCACTGTATAAAATTTTCCCTATTAATTTAAAAACACGATTGCATCAATTTATTTAATCACAGCATCAAATTGGTCCAAAATTTATCTTATTATTTATGCAAAATGGTCACCGGAGCCTAATGAGATTAATAGTTTTAGCATCCAGTTAATTGATAGTTTATACAGAATTTGATTTATCTGCAGTGTGCAGGTGGATTAATATTGTTTTTGTGTGTAATTTTCGGGTAAATTATGGTTAAATTTTACGGTTTTATGATTGTAATAATTAATCTATGTTTTTGGTATATGGTTGTAGGTATTTTACTTTACTACTGGTGACCTGTACTACAGGTGTTACTACTTACCACAGGCACCAGCGATCCACAACCAAAAATTGTTAGCAATGGTTCTAGTGTAAGATTGTCTGTATTTTTTGGCTTGTGGTGAGAAATAAACGTTATTATTATTATATTATTATTATTACTTTGTAGCCATATTTGTAAAACACTAACAACCTTGAAGGAATGTACATATTACTAACATCATAAATAACAACTTTTGTTCTAGGATTTTTTACAAAACTTAATTTGTTTACCAAAAACAAGCCGTCAAGATTTCGTTGTTCTATCTAAAAAACATTTCAACTCACTATAGTCTGTCTAAAAAGTCAACCAACTTGGGAATTTTGTATAATACTTAATTATTTAAAAAATACTTATATTCGATACATTTTATAAGGTTCTTCTAATAGTAAATAATGATCAATATCTCTTAATCACCCTTGACTATTGAACCAGTGTTGACTACATCAGATTTCATTTTACTCTAACAATTACACAAGTCGGTTGACTTATTAGACAGACTCTATTCTGCTATACCTACCTACGTCTGATGATGCGACGGAAGCGCCTCAAACACCTCCGCCGCCCATTCCCCTCCGCTATTGTACTATCGCTTGCATCGCTCAATTTAAACATTTTTGTTTTTGTGTGAAAATCTGACGAGCTAAATTATCATATGTCATAGAACAAAAGTGGTTGTTTATGATGTTAGTAACATAGTCTAGAGAGGTTGTAAGTGTTTTTCAAATAACCCTGTATATATAAGAGGACAAACTGACTGAAATACCAACGTACAACAGAAATTACTGAATCTAGGACCCTGAAATTGCATAACATTTCCTCTCATGACGTGAACGAGTACTAAAAGAGGATTTTCCAAAATACACCTCCTAAAGGGATGAAAAGGACGCGGGCGAAGCCGCTGGTAGATGCTAGTATGTAATATAATAACAAAGGCAGCGGCATCATTTTTCTTGCTACCATATATCATCATCATCATCATCATATCATTCGAAAGACATCCACTGCTGAACATAGGCCTCCCCCAGCGTCGCCAAAAAGACCGGTCCTGTGCGTCACGCATCCATCGGATTCCCGCGACTTCTTGTTGGAGGCCTTCCAACGACCAGACAACAACGACCTGGGCCTCAAGTCTGCTATTACAATAGTGTCAGAATGGTCTATCATTGATGTCATAATTGTCGATTTTGACAAGTTTGGTAATCTACTAATATAATGGCGTCATTATGACTTTCCAATGGTCAACCACTGACACTCCATTGAAAGAAGTGGCATAGAATGGTAATCTCGTACATATTGTCAAAATGAATATTTGAAGTTTGCGGTAATCTGCTAAAACTTTGACAGTTTATTTGATCAGTGTTTTACCATTAGAACGTTATTGTGCAGTTATTGGTTTTAATATGCTCGAAATTATCATTCTACCACAATTCTATTACAAGACCATTGACCGATCAATGATCGATCATTATGAATTAGCAGATTACAAACTTTTAGCAAAATGACAATTGGATCGTGTTGGAATGACGAATTTATAAAAATAGCAGACTTGGGGCCCAGATATGCATGATGCTAGGAGAGGGAATGGGCCGTAATCCACCACGTGGGCCCAGTGCGGGGAATGTCACATGTTTTCGAATTTTTGGTTCTAGGACATACCGGTTTCCTCACGTGTTTTCCTTCACCGTTTTGAGAGCAGTGGTCATGAAACAAATTACACAAAGCAATACGCCCGGCTGGGTTCGAACCCGCGACCTACAGCTCGTAAGTCGGGGCCATTACCACTCGGCCACCGCTGCTGTAAAATAATATAAAACGTACAAACTTCAATAAAACCAAAAATCGTCTTTCAAACATGACTCATTACTCATTACCTATGCCTTTTTGCTGAAATTACTGAATTCTCATTCATGTTTGTTCAATAGTCAGCTTGTAGTAGTTATTTTGACACACTTGACTTAAGTTCCTGTGCCCCTAGATGGGGCAGAGGGAGTCCACAGTGCGCCACCATCCCGTTCGGTTTTGTCTTGAGCTTCGCGTTTCAGAACTTCCCAATGTTCATCGCCTCTGCAATGATGTAGTCACATTTAGCTGTAGATATAAATTTAGTAGTTTATACTAAAATCATGAATATTAGAAAATAGAGCATTATCTTTAGTACCCACAAGACAATTAAGGCCCTATACAAAGGGGCTACCACATTTCAAATCCCAAAGTAACAAAGTCCGTTATCAATTTAACCATAACTACCCTGAAACAACAGCCAACGCTAAAGCCTTATCAATTATTTCTGTTTCCACTATCTCTATTTGCATTTACGTAATTTCAGTTCTGATCCAAACTAAATTGATATTGTAAACCGACCAAATTTCAGAGTCCCTCGACGAACGAATTTCGGAACACAATGCGTACATTTCAATTTGGTAGTGTTATACTATTAATCCTGCTGGGTGAAAGGGTCGCTTTGCGAATTCTACAGATAAATTATTAATTAATAATATGTATGTAAATTATTTATTGTTAACTACAACGGTATTATTTGTAATTAATATTAGGAGATTATGCGCTGTTATGTTGGATGGAATGTTGTCGTTATATGGGTATCGTATTTCATAATAATTCATTTATTAGGTGAAATAGTTTGTGTGTTGAGTTTAGTTTGCTCGCAGAACAGAAGGCACATTGCTCGTTGAACGGATGAGGCCGAAAGGTTCTAGAGTGGGGACCGCGCACTGGAAAATGCAGCGTTGGAAGGCCTCCCATAAGGTGGACTGACGACCTGGTGTGAGAGTCGCGGGAATGAGGTGGTTACGAGATGCACAGGATCGGTCGTTGTGGCGACGCTTGGGCGAGGCCTATGTCCAACAGTCGACGTCGACTTTCGGCTGATATGATGTTGATGATGAGAACAGAAGGTCCATGGGTCCGAGATTTTCTTGACTGCGTACTGGAAGACGCAGCCTTGGTAGGCCTCTAATAAAGTGGACCTAAGATCTGGTGAAGACCGCGATGCGAGACGCATAGGATGGCATTTTGTGGCGACACTTGCGAGAGGTCTATGTCTAACAGTGAACGAGAAAATAATGTTTGGAGGAAGTTGGGGGAGGCCTTTGGCTGGTTGTGACAAAATAAAAAAAGCTTTGGGTAGGATTGGAATAATTGGCCAACTGAGGTTTTCCATTCCGATTATAATTTAGGTATCACTGCTTACAACCAGGTCGAATTGCAGTCAAGCACTGATATACAAGGTGACTGGTAATTAGTGTACGATACTTAAACACGTGATTGTGCTCATGATAACCAATAACTTTTACTATGGGAACAAACTTGAAATCGCGAAAAAAAATCAGCTGTTCAGTACATTTATGGTTGCCTAATGTACTGAACAGCTGATATTTCACTGCTGACACTAATTACCAGTCACCCTATATAGGGTGACTGGTAATTAGTGACCGATACTTATTCACCTGTGACTTATTCACAAGTTATGACCTGTGACCAAATATATCACTTAGTTCTGTGATGGAAAAAAAAATGAAAAATGAAAAAGCTTTATTCAGTACCAAATTTGGTTCAACAATACTGAGGTTGACCTCTCCTTTTAAGTGTAAAAACACCTGTGCCAGGAGAGGCCGCTCTCCCTTAACTTAATTACATTTTTGTATCTTAATATGTATCTTAATGTGATGCTTTGGCTATCATCATATTGTCGTCTACTCTAATATTATAAAGAGGTACCTAAAGTTTTTTTTTGAATATTTCTTTGTTTGTAAGAGGTAATCTCTGAAAGTACTGATCCGATTGCTAAATTTTTTTCACTTAGAGAAAGCTGCTTTATCCCTGAGTGACATAGGCTATACTTTAAGTTCGTGGGCGAAGCCGCGGATAAAAGCTAATAATTAATATTTCATCAGAAGTTCTACTTGAACTAGGCCATTATAATTTAGTATGGAATCAATTAACACTAGGAGATGACCAATTAGGCGAGCTATTGTTAATGCAGCAGAGACAATGCTGGTAATCCGTTAGTACTGCGTATTACGATTATATCCAATTGTTTATTCATAAGTCATTATGTGAGGAGATACTGATTGATTAGATCGATTATCAAACACCACACCCAAACGTATAAATCATTTTATCGAGCCTTTGTCGGAGAGCCTCTCTTCTGGACACGAGTTGCCATGGCCAACCTGGAAAACTCTAAACAGACTCCGCACCCAGGTTGGGCGCAGCAAAGACAATCTCCATAGGTCTGGGACGGTTCCGATCTTCAGTTTTTTTTGCGGCATCTCTCCGCAGACCATGTCCCACTTTTAGTCCTGCATCACGTGCCCTGTTACCTGCTCACGTAGGGACCTAATGACTGCATCAGATATAGATATAGATACGCTAAGAAGAAAAGATTTTGAAAGAAAGAAAGAAGAAAGAAAAAGTGTTTATTCGCGTCAAACATGACGCATACCATAACAAAATAAATAAATAACAATATCGACTAAAAGTAGCACGTAAGATATGCGTCACATCCGCGCAAAACGGCCAGCGCTCAGCAAAATGCTGAAACACATTCATTGAAAATTTTGGAAACACATTCATTGTGCGGACAGCTAAGAAGTGAAATTTCCTGCCGGAATATGCGATTACTCACGCGTTAGTTAAGGGTCTAAGTCAACACAGGTCACGGCAAGTCATAGCGGGCATTAGGAGCCAGCGCACAGTTGGATGCAGGAGCAAAACAACCCTTCAGTCGCCCCGATGGCCTGGTAACCATGTACTGGTGCGAACAACCAGATAACATAACAAGCTTATAACTTCGTGATTTTTCATGATAAAATTATGAATAGTAGTTACATAGATTCTTTGCATAAAATATTAGACACGTGTTTCGGGTTTCACATGTATTAAAACTAATGTTGTATATAATAAAAATGAATAAAAACATCTTCTAATCTACAGGAGCGAGAGGGTGTGTCAGACTTTTATTGACTAAAACTCACTCTTGCTTCTTCACTTGCCCTTTGCATTTCAGGGCGAAGGTGACTCCTTCGAATAATCCCCAGATCTAGACCAAATCCCATATAATAACTTCAAAACAAACCCATATTTTGTTGATGTCACAAAACTCATTCTCAAGGCTTTCTATGTGACATTATTAGGTACACATTGCGTCAACCCCGAATGAATAAAAGATTATTGTCATATATTTCATTTAATAAACCCTTAATAATATATATCAATTACATTTTCATTATCAATAACGTACGACTTTGAACTTTATGAGGCGGTAATAAAGCTCATAAAATTATGGCGTAATATTTTTATATGCGTGCCGTGTGGCTCGACTCAATATACTTTCTGTTGTGAAAATTAAATGTTGAGCAATTTTGGATGTTACGACTATCGCAATAATGTTTCTTTTACTGTGTGTTTATAGTGAGGTACAAATATGTCGGAAAATAGGGAAAACAGATGGCAAAAGTTCAATTTCAATTTGTACTGAAATAAAATACTGAGAATTTAAAATGCATTTACATGGAAATGTTCGTAGTTTATATTTATTTTTATGAAATACATACATGTGCAAGGATCAGTGGTGGTTGAATGGTAAGGGCTCCGACTTACGAGATGTAGGTCGCGGGTTCAAACCCAGCCAGGCGCATTAGTTTGTGTGATTCATTTCATCACCACTGCTCTCGAAACGGTGAAGGAAAACATCGTGAGGAAACCGGCATGTCCTAGAACCAAACATTCGAAGACATGCGACATATACCAACCCGCACTAGGCCTGAGTGGTGGATTACGGCCCATTCCCTCTTCCAGAGACGAGGCCATTTTTTATTTTTTTTATGGTGGGAAAAAATCATGCATTGACATCCCCCGCTCTTGGGCGGAGCGGGAGATAGTGTCAGACTCTTACTGACTAAAAGACCCACCCCGTTCCTTCTAGCCTTCATACCGGGGCTCGAGCACCCTTTCGGATAACCCTGGCCCCAGTAGGCTTCGACCCGGCTGGGTCCCTGCTGTTGCTGACAACTCCTTGAGGCGCGCGGGAACAATGCGCGCCGTCGACGACTTAGGCTTGGTCCGGACAGTTACCGGACGGCCGGACAGTGAGCTACCCATTGCTCACTGTCCGCAAGCCCGCGCCTACGGTGGCCGGAAATCGGGATCAGAATCCCGGCGGCGGCCGGCTGATACGTTCGGCCTCCTCCTTTGCGAGCATTACTGCTTCGCAGAAGTCGGCGACCGCCTGCCACTCCTCCTCACTTCGGACCATGGGCTCAACCAAGGCCCGGCGCGAGAGGTCTCCGCCGCTGATCGCCCCCACGAGGGCACGGCGATGCTCCGCCCAAGCAGGGCACACCTCGACTGTGTGCTCCACCGTGTCCTCCGGGCGATCCGCACAGTGGCGACACCCGGGCGTCACTTCCGCATGAATCCGGTGCAGGAAACTCCCGAACGAACCATGTCCGGTGAGGACCTGCGTCATGCGGAAGGTAAGGACGCCGTGAGGTCTTTCCAGCCACGCCTCAAAGAGGGGACTTACCGCCAGAGAGGAGGCCTGAGTCCCAGCAGTGGGAACATTGAAAGGCTGATTATGCTATGCTATTATGTTGCATGCGTGTTACTAAAAGAGATATAAGTATGCATGTGGATGGATGGAGAGGGAAAGGGAGGCCAAAGAAAAGATGGATGGATTGTGTGAGAAGTGATATGAAAGAAAAGGGAGTGAGAGTTAGTGTGACGAGTGATAGGACAGAATGGAAGAAAAAACGTGTTGCGCCGACGTCACACGACATAAGGGCAGAAAGATGATTTTTTTTTTGGTGGGAAAATCATCTAATGACATCCCCCGCTCTTGGGCGGAGCGGGAGATAGTGTCAGACTCTTACTGACTAAAAACCCATCCCGTCCCTTCGTGCCTTCCTACCAGGGCTGAGCTATCTTTCGAAACTAACCCTGGCCCCAGTAGGCTTCGACCCAGCTGGGCCCCTGCTGTTCCTGACAACTCCTTGAGGCGCGCGGGAACAGTGCGCGCCGTCGACTTGGTCCGGGCAGTCGCCGGCAGCTCGCCGTCCGCAAGCCCGCACCTACGGTGGCCGGAAATCGAGATCGGAATCCCGCAAAAAGATGATAATGACACGCCTTGTAAACCTTCAAACAATAACAAAATATTATGACGATGGCTTTTCTTCAATAAATTGAAATACACAGAAACTGAAAATATTTCCTAAATCTTACAATATAAAGAGATAAGGTTTGTTTTTTTTTTTAAGCTATTGCATAGCTTCTATCGCGGGCCTTGAGCGTGGAGACCGAATCCAGAAATTCCGTAACGAAAATAACCTAACACCCCCCACTCATTTGTTTTTTGAGCGTGGTGACCGAAAAGAAAACAAATGAGTGAACAATCAATCAAAATTCAATTAAATGTGTGAAAGTGTAACTTCAATTAAAATCAAAGAAAAAAAACAAAGGAAAAAAAATACTGCATAAATAAAATAAATAAATAATTATAATTGCATAAGTTGATAAAAATGCTATGCAATAGCTTTACCGCGGCAGTCCCCGAGTGCCACACGTCTTTTTTTTATTATTTGTAGGAGGTAATCACTGAAAGTACAGCCCCCCTAGCCAAGTTACAAACGTTTCGCTTGCGTCGAAAGCTTCGAGATGATCTTGCTGCCAATTCTTTTGTTCTGACCACGTGACTGAGCGTTGAGAGGACGTCATTCCCGTAAATTTGAAGCTTTCTACAAGCGTTAACTATTGCAGATTAGCAACTTGGCTAGGGGTACAGGTCCGATTGCAAAAAAATTAACACCGACAGAAAGCTGCTTTATTCCTGAGTGACATAGGGTATATTTTATATACACGGGCGACGCTGCAGGCATAAGTTAGTCTATTATAAAACAGCAGAGAGCCGAAATTGAGGCAGTAACAAACAAGCCCAGTGCTGAGAACTGACATAACCGGAGTTAGGTAACGAGCTTAGATTACCGGCTATGACCGCTTACGTAACCTTTGATAAGGTACAAAGATACATACCGTTCTGTAGAATGGACGATTTTACGGTTATATAAATTACTAGCTTTTGCCCGTGGCTGTGCCCGTGTTAACGCCTTTGTCACTCAGGAAAAGAGCAGCTTTTTTTTTATGCATATACATCCCCCGCTCTTGGGCGGAGCAGGAGATAGTGTCAGAATCTTACTGACTAAGAAACCCACCCCGTTTCTTCTAGCCTTCATACCGGGGCTCGAGCGCCCTTTCGGATAACCCTGGCCCCAGTAAGCTTCGACCCGGCTGGGTCCCTGCTGTTGCTGACAACTCCTTGAGGCGCGCGGGAACAGTGCGCGCCGTCGGCGACTTGGGCTTGTTCCGGACAGTTACCGGACGGCCGGACAGCGAGCTACCCATTGCTCACTGTCCGAAAGAGCAGCTTTCTATCAGTGAAAAAAATTTAGCAATCGGACTAGAGGTTTCGTAGATTACCTCCTACTAACAAAAAAAAAAAAACTTTACCTCTTTATTATATTAGTGTAGAGGTTTTCTATCATTTACATTTCGGGGAGTGTGCACAGGAATTGCACAATCTAATTCCGCCAGGTCCGTTCCATCATCGGATACACGAGCGACGTACGGCATTGCGCCACCGGTACATGGTAGACATCCCACCTATACGCACAAAGCGTTTTGGGAACACATTTATTGTGCGTACAGCCAAGGAGTAGAATTCCCTGCCGGAGTCTGTGTTTCCTGGTAGCCACAACTTAGGGGTCTTTAAGTCAAGAGTGAATAGGTTACTTCTAGGCAAGCGTGCTCCATCGTCGACCACATCATCGCTTACCATCAGGTGAGATGGTGGTCAAACGCGAGCCTATCAATAATCTAAAAAAAAAAGACTAAAAAAGCCTAAGCCGGGCTTCGCCCGCGTGAATGAAGAAAGTCATCTCAAGGAAACATAATATTATTTCTGATATAGCATGTCCTGAAATAGCCCATGGTTTACCCGTGTGCTAAATTTTATCTAAATCCGTTTAGCTTAACGGCCCATTCACGATCTTTCCGCTGTGAGCGGTAGCTATATATTATATATTATTCGGGGCGGCGAGCGGTAACATCTAAAGTATGAAAATATTTGAAGCAGAGACCCCGCTCACAGCGCCCCGCGCCCACTTAAGCCCGCTAAGGCCAAAGATGTCACCAGGCCGTAAAGGAGAACATAAATTAACTTTTAATCTTTAGAATATAATATTAGTGACAAATGTTTGAACGTTGGACTACTATCTCACTTGGCTAGGGGGGCACTAGCCAAGTTACAACCGTTTCGCTTGCATCAAACGCTTTGCGTTGGCCACCCCGCCAATTCTTTTGTTCTGACCACGTGACTGAGCGTTGAGATGACGTCATTCCCGTTCATTTGAAGTGTTCTACTAGCGTTAACGATTTCAGATTAGCCACTTGGCTAGGGGTACTGATTGTAAGCAGTGACGTGATTGACGATAGAACAACCTTGCTTAGAAGTAACCTATTCACACATAAAGCCTTTTTGCCATCTGCCAAAAATACAGCCCATAAAAAAAATTGTTGCCATACCATAAAACCCATGTGTACAGTCCTTAGGTACGATAAGCTTTACATAAGCTAGTTACACAATACGCCCACCCTTGTCCGATACCACGGGATTGCTGTGTTTATGGAAATGAGAAGGACACGCCTTTTCTGCTTAGATGAAGGATTATAGTTATATGCAGTTTCCTTGCGTGATCGCATCAGGAATGAAGATATCTGTAGGAGAACCAAGGTCGCTGACATAGCCTGAAGAATCGCCTCTAAGTGGCAGTGGCGACATTGCTCGTAGAACGGATGGTCGATTGTGCCAAAAGAGTCTAGAAAGGCAAGCCGCGCACTGGAAGACGTAGCGTTAGAAGGCCTCTCACAAGGTAGACCGATGAACTGGTGACAGTCGTGGAAATGCGATGGGATGCGACAAATGACCGTTCATTGTGGCGACGGGGGGATACCTATGTCCAACAGTGGATGTCCTTCAGCTGAAATTATGATGATGGTGAATATCATATGCTCCTAGAAGGATTATATCGAAAGAGAGGGCTCTAAGGGCTGGCGGTACTGGTAAGGTTAAAACATCTGAAAGCAGCTTGTATTTGTAGAAGAATTCCAACAGGACGCTAGAAGCGTAAGGCAGCTAAAGATGGATGACGCATAGGTTCCCCCAAAATAACACCCCCGCCGGTTCCTGGGGTTCTCCGTATTTACTCCTTAGCTGTACGCACAATGAATGTGATCCCAAAACGTTTTTCGTATCGGTGGGACCACCATGTACCGGTGGCGCATCGCCGTACGCCTAGTGCAGACGCACACTCCCCGAAATGCAACCGGTAGAAAACCGACAGGCTAGCAACTTGGCATCGATGCTCAAGACTTTGTAGCTTCGACGCGACGGGTTCATGATTACTAATGATCCTTTTGGTTTGCTTCTCAATTGACTTACAAGCACATGAGCAATGTTTGCTCTGCAGCAATCTGGCGCAAAAAACCGCTTCTTTCATCAGTTGGCTGCGTAGAAGTCGCCACAGCATCCTGAGTGCTATCGCCATTGTCCAATATTGTGGAAATTAGTACAGCAGACAAAGTCGCTGCCTACTATTTGTTTGTTGATAAAATGGATCTCAGTTATCTGATTCATCATCATTTCAGCCGATACACGTCCACTGTTGGACATAGGCCTCCCCCAAGCGTCGCCACATCGAACGTTCCTGTGCGTCTCGCATCCATCGGTTTCCTGCTACCTTCACCAGGTCATCGGTCCACCTTGCAGGAGGCCTTCCAACACTGCGTCTTCCGGTACGCGGTCGCCACTCCAAAACCTTTCGGCCCCAACGGCCATCTGTTCTGCGAGCAATGTGCCCTGCCCATTGCCACTTAAGTTTGGCAATTCTTTGTGCTATGTCGGCAACCTTAGTTTTCCTGCGGATATCTTCATTTTTTATTCGATCACGCAAGAAAACCCCGAGCATAGCCCTTTCCATTGCTCTTTGGGTGACTTTAAGCCTTCTGATGAGGCCCATTGTGAGCGACCACGTTTCGGAGCCATATGTCATCACTGGCAACACGCACTGGTTAAAGACTTTCGTCTTGAGACACTGTGGTAAGTTGGACGAGAAGATACCGCGTAGCTTCCCGAACGCTGCCCAACCGAGTTGGATTCGACGGTTGACCTCTTTCTCGAAGTTAGACCTGCCCAACTGGACTGTCTGTCCGAGGTAGACGTAATCGTCCACGACTTCGAGTGTAGAGTCTCCGACCTTGATAGGAGTGGGCGCTACATGGTTGTTAATCATGATCTTGGTTTTATCCATGTTCATTTTAAGACCCACTCTTAGAGAAGCTCTACTGAGATCATTGAGCATTGTACTGAGCTCCTCCATAGTCTCCGCCATGACTACTATGTCGTCGGCAAACCGAAGGTGAGAGATGTACTCGCCATCGACATTAATGCCTAGTCCACTCCAGTCCAGAACCTTGAAGACATCCTCCATTGCGGCCGTGAACAGTTTCGGAGAGATGACGTCTCCCTGCCTCACACCTCGCTGCAGGAGGACAGGTTTCGAGGTCTGGTCCTGGAGTCGGACTGACATGGTGGCATTTTCGTACAAACACCTCAGCACTTCGATGTACCGATAGTCAATTTGGCACCTCTGGAGAGATTGCAACACAGCCCAAGTCTCGATCGAATCAAAAGCTTTCTCGTAGTCCACAAACGCTAGGCAGAGAGGCAGATTATACTCCTCGGTCTTCTGTATGACCTGCCGTAGCGTATGTATGTGGTCTACGGTGCTGAAACCTTTTCGGAATCCGGCTTGTTCGGGAGGCTGGAAGTCGTCAAACCTGCGCGCAAGACGGTTCGTGATGACCCTGGAAAACAGCTTGTAGACATGGCTCAAAAGTGAGATGGGCCTGTAATTCTTCAGCATGGTTTTATCACCCTTCTTAAAAAAGAGTACCACCACACTTCTGCTCCATGCCTGTGGCGTTTTTCCCTCGAGTATGACGGAATCGAACAACTTCTGAAGGGCCTTTAGGACCGGTTTTCCACCCGCCTTCAGGAGCTCAGCCGTAATTCCGTCCTCACCCGACGCCTTGTTGTTCTTCAACTGCTTCAGAGCCATCCTAATCTCGTACAGGCTGACGTCCGGGATATCTTCAGTGTAGTGTCGAGTCAATCTAGCTCTTGGGTCGTTTGCCAGATTTGTAGTGGGTTTGGAGATCGACGTGTATCTGATTAAAAATATATATATTATTATATTTCAGCTGATATCTGGCTGGTCTTTTTACAAAGACCTGATTAAAATCTTAACACAGTGCCTCATTCGCATTATAAATTGCATGAATAAAAATGGCCAAGATTGCACATCGTCCTGCTAATAAAATCTTGTTTAATTAAATTACCATATTGTGTTCCGCTGTTGTCCAATACAACTGATTGCTACGTGTATATGGTAATCAGATGGTCCCGCCTTTTCGTGCTCTACATTTATGTAGGTATCAAGAATTGTGTAGGAAAAAGACAGTGTCTATTGAAAGCGCATTTAACTCCCCAAACCTCAAGCGAACGCCGGCATTACGGACACCGAGCGAACGCATCCGCATAGATTATAAAATATTGAGCGTTTTTTTTTATAGGGTATTTATCCAAGAACGTGAATAAGGAGTTCTTCATAAAGTAGTTTGTAAATATCGAAAACAATCTTGAAAATAAGCAAACCTTTCCGTTATGTAATATATAAAAAGTGTAAGGGACAGCCCTCCACAAACTTTAAGGGCTTGCTCAGCAGACGAAACTGAACAACCTTCCACAAATTTTTTTAAGGAAACAAAAAAAAAATCAGTCTCACCATACAAAGTGATAAACTTGATTGGATAATTTGTATGGCGAGGCCGAACTTTTTTTTTCGTTTCCTGAAAAAAAAAATTGTGGAAGGTTGTTCAGTTTCGTCTACTGAGCAAGCCCTTAAAGTTTGTGGAGGGCTGTCCCTTACCTTGTATACATGGAGATTGTTGTCTAACAAAAAAGTTAATACATCAGACCACGAGGACAGATTTTTTTTCAGTCAAAGTATCAAGTAGTAGTACATTGGAAGTGTGAAAGAGACGTCGAAAGAAAAAAAGAAAGAAAATCCACTTCGTTTCACATTTTGGAATCAACTAAAAGTTAATGCTCAAACGCGAACCTATAAAGTTCCCGGATGCTCCCGGTGAGGGAGCACCTTTAATTTTTTCCTTCCTCGCCTCCCCCAAGCGTCGCCACAATGAACGATCCTGTGCGTCCCGCATCCATCGGATTTCCGCAACTTTCACCAAGTCATCGGTCCACCTTGTTGGAGGCCTTCCAATGCTGCGTCTTCCAGTACGCGTGTTTTTTCGATTTGGAAACTAAATATTGACAACCTTTATTATTTACTTAGGTGCTAAGTTTCAAATATAAGCCCACGGAATAAGATTTTACATACAAACGAAATTCCCCCTTTTCATCCCCTTAAAGGTGGAATTTACAAAAACTTTTTTTAGGGTTCCGTACCTCTCAAGGAAAAAACGGAACCCTTATAGGATCACTTTGTTGTCCGTCCGTCTGTCTGTCTGTCAAGACCCTTTATCTCGAGAACGCGTGGAGGTATCGAGTTGAAATTAGGTCCGCGGTAAAACTATATATTTAGGTCCGCGGTCCCTTCAAGCTGTGAAAAAATCATACTTCTAAGTTAACGGATAAACGAGATACGGCCGTTTGTGTCGCAAAATAACGTATATTTTGATACTCTCAAAGATGGAAATTCATAGGGTACTTCCCGTTGACCCAGAATCCTGAAATTTGGCACAAAGCAAGTTCTTATAGCACAGGTATAGGAAAAAATCTGAAAACAATAAATTGGTAGTTCCCTACTGCACAAAAAAAAATGCAATTCGGAAAAATCTTCAAGACTCCATTCGGGAATTGTAGTTTGTACGGAACCCTCAGTGCGCGAGTCCGACTTGCCCAGTTTTAAACCGACTTCGAAAAGGTGGAGGTTCTATGTTCGGCTGAATGTTTTTTTTTAATGTATGTTCACCGATATCTCGGTCAATTGTGGACCGATTTAAAAATTTTTTTTTTTGTTAAATAACGAAGAGATAAAACTATTATAGAAAAACACCGATTCCGAAATTAAAGTTATTTTAAACTTTACAGTGTTTAAAATAAAATTTAAACTTTACAGTGAAAAAATATAACCAACTTCAATATTAAATATTGAAGTTGGTTATATTTTTTTTTTTTTGTAAAAAGTTTTTTTTTATTCTGTGTTTGTCTTGTGCGAGTTTCAAAAAAACATATTTCTTTCTTTAAATGTCATGTCCCACTCTGAGTGGAGCGAGAGGGTGTATCAGACTTTCACAGACTAAAACACACCGTATTTGACGAGGCAAGGTAACTTTTTTGAACATTCCTACAGTGCCCAACTGTAGCTAAATTTTAATTAAGATGGTCCACAGTTCCGCTGACCTGGTACAAGTAGGCTATCGAACTTGGAAGGCTAATTAAGACCTAACTTAGTCAACTTTGATGCGCTCCGGAGACGGTATGCACTTGTCTCGCCGTGTGTAACAAATTGGTGTTAGTTCCAGGTCAAGTGGGGGGGAGGGGAGAACTTTAGTAAAGTTTAGCTGCATGTTCTTGTGTGGGTATTCAAAAGTAGGTTTTTAGTTGGTAATTTTACCTAGTAATAAGGATCGTAAGGTTTGGTAAGGTAAGGTTTTTTGGGTAACAAGGTTCTGGAATGGCGACCACGTACCGAAAGACGTAGCGTTGGAAGGCCTCCTACAAGGTGGACCGATGGCCTGGTAAGGGTTGCGGGAATGCGATGGATGCGAGACGCACAGGACTATTCATTGTGGCGACACTTAGGGGAGGCCTATGTCCAAGAGTTCGACTCGTACGTGCCAGCAGTACAGAACCATTCGTGCGCGAGTCGAGTATACTGGAGTTTCACATAGTTCTCTCTCCTGACTAAACTTGACTAAATGTTGCTACTCCTAAAATCGAAAAACAGTTGGTGTATTCTGTTCTTAATCATATAAATAGTAATCAGCTCATAACTGAAAGAAGATACGTCAATAACGTTCACGTTTCATCATATAATCATCAAAGAGATTTATAAATCGATATTCAACATCTGACAAGAAACGTTACTAACCATATTTCACTACACAAACCAATCAAAGCGAAATAAACAGAACACGATTACTTACACTAAAATCCAATTACACACACTTACATCCACCACTACTTGCGCCCACCTACACACTTGATATCTGTCTGTATTGCACACTGGCACAAAAACATGTGTTGTGTGTGTTTGCACACAAATTTACGCTTCTCAGTGTTGGTTAACAGCATATCGGTGTAACTAAAGGCTTACGAGTGATCAGTGATCCCTGTAATCTCTTTCAGGGCTGCTTCATCCTGAAAGCCGATTTGTAAACTCTGTTCTAGCAAATTATTTATTATTTGCTCGAGTTGGTCGTGTGGTAAAGCCTGTGAGGTGGACTTTGAATGTGTTTGGTTTTATCTTCTCTGTTCTCTGTGTTATGTAGATTCATGTTGTGAAGTAATAATAAAGATCCAATGCCGTAATGGAAAGGCGGTCTTGAAAACTGAAGGTTTCTCACTCAAGAAGTTCGTGGCTAAAATTATAACAGAGGCAAGGGTCAATCTCTAAGATTAAGCAATGCTTACCGAGGTCCGTGTGTGGATGGATGACCATCTTAACAGGCCAAGATTCTTCCGTCCCTAGGATAACTCCTTGTACTGTTGGTCCTAGTTGTCATTTGGACACCTGCAAAGAAAAATGTTATAACTCAGTTTTGAAGTGAAGGACACAGATGTAGGTTTAGTCAGTAAATGGCAGACATGCCCTTCCGTTCTATTCTATTCCTCCCCAGAATGGGAGAAGTCATTGGATGTTTTCCCACCTCAAAACTTGGTACGACGCCCTTGTGTTGATGAGTCTTCTGTTAGGCGGTTTCGGCTCCATCAGCTGCCACTTTTATCTATATTTATATAAATGAATCCCTATTTCCTTGGTCACGCCATCACGCGTGAACGGCTGGACCGATTTCGCTAATTCTTTTTTTGTTGTGTTCGTTATTGAAGTAGAAGGTTCTTATGGAAACAAGTCGTCAACGGCGCGCACTGTTCTCGCGCGCCTCACGGAGTTGTCAGCAACAGCAGGGACCCAGCTCGGTCGAAGCCTACTGGGGCCAGGGTTATCCGAAAGGGAGCTCGAGTCCCGGTATGAAGGCTAGAAGGAACGGTGTGGGTCTTTTAGTCAGTAAGAGTCTGACACTATCTCCCGCTCCGCCCAAGACCGGGGGATGTCATTGAATGATTTTTTCCCACCATAAAAAAAGGGTTCATATGGATAAAAAAATTAAAATTAGGGTAGTGTAAGGTAGAGTAAGGCAGAGTAGGGTATAGTAGGGTAGAATAGGGTAGAGTAAGGTAGAGTAGGGTAGAATAGGGTACAGTAGTGTAAAGTACGGTGTAGTAGGGTAGAGTAGGGTTCAGTAGGGTGGAGCAGGGAAGAGCGGGAGCGAAGCCGAGCGGGCAAAAGCTAGTTGTTAATATATGAAAACCGCATTCACAAGCGTTTAAAGCAACATTTTTAATCAATGTTTCACAACTATAAAGTAACATAAACATTTAACATTCAACAGCCAACATGTAAATCATACGAAAAAAATAACTTAACATTCGTGAATATTATTCGGACAGCAAAAATTGGAAGCAACCATTTAGAGGTGTTTCGGTGTTAACAAAACAAAAAAAATATTTATTGTGTACTATAATTTATGCATGGAAATATATAGCCGGAAAAAGTGTTGTTTTAAAAGGGGATCAATGTAGTGCTCTTTGGAACCTTTTAGGCTTGGTAGGCTGTTGGATTGTTTCACTAGGACTCAGAGTTTCATTCCGTCAGTATTTTTTTTAGTGGTCCAACACTGTTGATTCTGGTTTTCAAGAGTTTTAGTGGTTAGGAATAGAGTGAAAGGCTTTTCCCATAAAAAAAGATTTGGTACACTGATTCATTAAAATGGCCTGTCGTAGTCCACTACTGTTTAACACTTGGTTCAATATTCTGTTTAATGCTGGGTTCAATTTGCAGTTCAACACTCGGTCCAACACTCGCTTCAACACTCCGTACAACACTTGGTCCAAAAGTCGGTTCAACACCCGGAGCAACACTTGGATCAACATCCAGTTCAACACTCGGTACAACACTCATTTCAATGCTCTAACCAAAAGTCAGTTCAATACTCGGTTTAACACTCCGTCCAACACCCTGTTTAACACTCGGTTCAACACTCAGTTTAACACCCGGTCCAATACTGATTTCAACTGCGGCGGTTACTATACTTAGTAAATTTTAGGAAAATTTTAATAAAATATTTTTCCATAGTGTTCTCTTTGACATATATTTGAGGGTTTCACTAAAAGGCTGCTGAACCTGGCCTTAACTAAAAGGCTGCTTCCACACGATTCTACACTCGTAGCTTCAAGCACTAATTACTTTAGCGAATATGACTGGGAACTGTGTCGCAGGAAAACTTTCAGTATTGATGAACAATAAGCCGACTACAGGGTGTGCTTGGCTGTTGTCGGCAGTATTGGGAATGGAGGATTTTAGTAAATGACTAGAGAATCGCTACTTGGGAAGTTTAGGAATGTGTGAGGTGTTTATTTTTCATTCACATAGAAACGAGTTACGAAAACAGTATGGCAAGACAATAAAAAAAGATAAGAAAAGAAGCAAAATCCCATCAAATAAGGACTTTACAATATTCTGAGAAAATAATTTTTGATTATAAAATAAATACTAATATGACTACAGTTTTAGAATAGAATAAACTTAATTGTACACAAAAAAGGAACACAACTTATACATAAACTAAAAAAAGTTAAGTTATTATTAGTAGTAGGTAGTTGTTGTTAAAGTTATTTTTATTTGTATAAATAATTCATAACACTAAAACAAAGTCTTGCATATACCAATGTAAACAACTTTCTCTAATGAATCAAATAATATCATAGCTTTCAAATGTTAATAAAACTGATATACATATGATTTTGCAGTTTAGAACAATTTAAAATGCACATACAAACTAAATGTATTTAAGAGCTTGTGTGTGTGAGCTTGTTACAACAAACAACATTGCAATCAAAAACATATTCTACCCACATTAACATATAACAGACAAATAACATCACAAAGACCTAAACTTATATTAATAGTCTACAATCCAAACCCGGCTTCGCTTACAAACTCAAACATATAATAAAAAAGACTAAGTAAGAGATGTAACATTTAGTTTTACTACAAGGAACTTAGTTTTAGTTTTACGTCTTAGCGAATCTTAAGTTTTAGAACCAAATGTTAAATGTTTGTCTTGGATGACAATGTGAAGAGGAGGAATGAAACGCATGTTACTAAAAGAGTTATGAGTCTACAAGTGAATGGATCGAGAGACAGAGTTAGGCCAAAGAAAACATGGATGGATTGTATAAGAAGTGATATGAAAGAAAAGGGAGTTAATGATAGCGTGACAGGACAGAATGGAAGAAAAAAACGTTTATGCCGACACTAAATAAAACAAGACAAAGGCAGAAAGATGATGATGAATCGAACAGTAATAAAAAGTAAAACCCAGGAAATCATGGTCCTAGAACGCGAAGAACAACTAAGGTACAGGTGTGGTTTTAGTCAGTAAATGCACAAAATAGATAGATACAGAACTCAATCTACATACAAAGCGCGCTCGAGCAACGCACACAAAGACACCGCTCACAGACACGATGTCTTGGTCGCGTCTCGGATCACTCGTTGAACAGTTCCGGCTCAAACGCTCTTTAGTGTGCGTCCACCGAGCGTAGGCATAAAAAATGAAGTACATACATGAGATTGTCTTCTGTACCTATCTATTTTGTGGTAAATGTCTGACATATTCGCCCGCACCGTCCTATAGCGGGACAAGTTGTAAGATGTTTACTCGCCTGAAAAAAAGTGATAGCGTGACGTGTGACAGGACAGAATGCAAGAAAAGTGGTGATGATGATGATATTAATACTCTCAGTGATTCAAACAGAAGTTGCTCAGTTGAGACATTAGTGCATAAATTGGGTAATGTCATGAGTAGTTTTTTATGTTTTATCGATATTGCAATCGTTGCAGATAGAAGTAGCTTGGGGAACATTAATATAACGTCTCTGTCTGGATTGCGGAGTCTAGACGAGGCTATCTGTATCTCTGATTTTTAATCGGGTCCTGTCTACCTTTTTTTTTTTGAGGTGAAAAACAATTAAATAATTCTTCGGTTCTGGGTAGTAGACTTAATGACTAAAACCCACCAGCGTTCCATCCATTGCGTTGCGTTCCAAGGACGCAGTAACACGGGAATAATCTAGGAACTCAACACTGGAATATTATAATTTAGGTGTCTTCAAGGCTAGAGTGAGTAGGCTCTTAATAAACTAGTGCGCCTCGATTGCATCACTGCTTACCATCAGGTGGGAACGCAGTCAAGTACTAGTTTATAACAGATAAAAAAAAACACTGCTTGACCCTAAGTTCATTGACCTTTTCTTAATATCTCCAATATATCGAAGGTCCCCGAAAAACCATCAATGAACTGTTTTTCACAAAAGGTAAAGGATCACGGTACATGTCGATTCAAGACAGCTTTATGTCTTTAATTCCGTTTTTGAAATTAAGAATGTCAATAAATGTAAGAGGGTCAATGACCGTTATTCCACATTAATTTGGCGCCTACCTTACCCATTAACTAGCTATAAACAATATAACACGATAATATATACTGTCAACACTTTTGGTTAAAGAGTTTCGATAGGTCTGATTGATAGATAGTCGCTTGATGTAAAACACGTGTATTGAGCAGCATCAAGGTAGACTGGAAGCCAATCCCAGGACAGTTGGGGAAAAGCTACGCAGATGATGCTGATGATACCATCAACACACGAAGAAGAAGGTAGAAATATAATATAACCAGACTTCTTCTGTTCTGTGTGGAGCGAAAAAGGAGTGTCAGATTTTAACTGATAAAAACACCTAGTGCTCCAGTCCTAGCCCAGCCCCTCACGGGCTTGTGTACGGCGAGCAATAGGTAGCTCGCTGTTCGACCGTCAGGTAACTGTCCGGACCGAGCCCAAGTCGTCGACGGCGCGCACTTTTCCCGCACGCCTCAATGAGTTGTCAGTAACTGTAGGGGCCGAGCTGGGTCGAACCTATTGGGTCTGTTTCCGAAAGGGAGGCTCGGCTCCGATATGAAAGGCAAAAAGGAACAGGGTGAGATTTTTAGTCAGTAAGACCCTAACACTATCTCCGGTTCCGCCCAAGAAAAAAAGCCCAGACCCTATTTTTTTTTCTTTGATAACTTATATGGCAGAACAACGTATGCCAAGTCAGCTAGCGTCAATATAAGTAAAGATAACATCAACTTTCGTCTTCAACCGACTCGCTCCAGACTTACGAAATTTCCAACAAAACAACTAACCAGCAAGACACATGCACTAACAAAACGATACCAACCATACTTACGAACTACCTGAGACAAGACATCGCAAACGATATTATCGGTTCTACCTCCGAGCACTAATTGCTGAAGTTCCACATAATTAGGAAGTTCCTCAATGCTCCGAGCACCGACATTGGCTGCGACACAGGCGTTTGTTGTAAAGTTTACATACCGACACATTTGTGGTCGAAGTTCAGTAAATATCAGCAGCCGCCTTTTGTTGGTTTCGATGGCCGTATTATTTTATTGTATCTAGTTATGATATTGTTTTGATAAATTCTCTTTTTTAGGGTTGCGTACCTCAAAAGGAAAAAACGGACCCTTATAGGATCACTTTGTTGTCTGTTCGCCTGTCTGTCTGTCAAGACCCTTTATCTCGAGAACGCGTGGAGGTATCGAGTTGAAATTACCATATACTCAGGTCTGCGGTCTCTTCAAGCTGTGAAAAAATCAAACTTCTAAGTTAACGATTAAAATAGTTACGGCCGTTTATGTCGCAAAAAAAAGTATATTTTGATACTCTTAAAGATCTAAATTCATAGGGTACTTCCCGTTGACCCAAGATCTTGAAATGTGGCACAAAGCAAGGTCTTACAGCACAGGTATGTTTAGGAAAAAATCTGAAAACAGTTAAATTGTTGTTAATAAGGTCACAAAAAAAAAAATGCAATTCGGAAAAATCTTTGACACTCCATTCGGGAATTGTAGGTAGCACGGAACCCTCACTGCGCGAGTCCGACTCGCACTTGCCCAGTTTTTTGCATGAACATGGGTTTTAACTGATGGTAAATCGATCCATGGATTTAAAACACCCCAATTCTAATTCGTTACATAGTTACAGATGCTAGCAAAGGTTTTAACTGTCAATCAAGTAGATAGTAGGTTTGAAATGTGCCAACAGCAGACATATTACCAGAGAATCGTAATAGTAGTTAACACCTCTTTCCACTTACCGCTTCAATTGTAAACAGCAACTTTACTCATTACAGTAGGGGTTGATATATTCAGTTTATAAATTGGTCAGTGAGAGATTGTTTCTGTATTGTCACGCTTACAGAGAAATGCATTTCAACTTTCTTAAAATTAATTGCTACCAATCCAATGTTTTCCCAATATATGTCAACTGGAGAGAGAAAGTAGTAGTGGCCGAGTGGTAACGGCCCCGACTTACGAGTTGTAGGTCGCGGGTTCGAACCCAGCCAGGTGTATTACTTTGTGTCATTTATTTCATCACCACTGCTCTCAAAACGGTAAAGGAAAAAATCGTGAGGAAACCGGCATGTCCTAGAGCCAAAAATTCGAAGACATGTGACATTCACCAACCCGAACTGGGCCCGCGTGGTGGATTACGGCCCATTCCCTCTTCTATAGAGGAGGCCTGAGTCCCGGCAGTTGGAACATTAAAAAGGCTGATGATGATGATGATGTCAACTGGTGAAATACAGGGGGGTTTATTTAGTAAAAGTGTGACACACTCACTCAATCCACCCAGAGTGGCAGGAGTTAGTAGAGACTCGGACCCGGAACAACTATGTATTATTTATCAAATATTTTTATATTATAATAAAAATATTTGTTCCATATTAGAATCTAACCTGCAATATATGCAACACAGCACTAGTCAACCGAGCAGTTATTTGATAATTTCCCACCACAAAAAAAAAACAAAAAGGCTGGCTCTAAAAATTTTCATCTCCTTTTATAACGACGGCTTGACAATGTAATATCTTCCCTCTCTGACGCGACCTAAACAGAATGCCGCCTAACCAATACCGCGCAAGATCTCATTCCAACGGTGCGCCGTGGCACCGAAATTGCGATAGACAACAATATCGTGTAATTTAATAAGTTCGGAAGACGGCGTAGTTGCAATAAGCTACCGTCAATGAGTGCTGCGCCTGGCCTTAACGACCAAACAAAGGTGGAGTCTCAGTGTAAGCGAGTAGCGGGGTCAGGATGAACACAAAAATATAGCATCGAATTGAAATGATTTCTTGATGCTTTGAGTCGCATCAAGAGCCTTTGTTAATGTACCATCACAAAAAAGTATTAATTGCGATAGACAACGATATCGTGTAATTTACTAAGTTTGGAAGACGGCGTAGCTGCAATAAGCTACCGTCAATGAGTGTTGCGCCTGGCCTTAACAACTAAACAAAGGTGGGGTGTTAGTGTCAGTAAGTAGCGGGGTCAGTATGAACCCAAAAATATTGTATCCACTTGCAATGCTTGGGGTCGCATCCAGCTAGGTCATATTTTCAAGAGCCATTGCCGATATTATTCATGAACCCAAATCATCAAAAAATAAAAAAACAACACATAGGTCTACATTACATCATCATCATCATCATTTCAGCCGATAGACGTCCACTGTTGGACATAGGCCTACATTACATATCTAAATGAAATTCTCTATCTCCTGAGCTAGTTATAAACGATATTACAGGAGCCAGTGCATTCCCCATAATATGGATACAATTTTATTCAAAATGGAAAAGAAAAGATCATGGAATTTATATAAATAGCGCAAGTGACGAGTAGCGACTGTACTTTACCTATTGCGACATCCTTTGAGAAAATAAGCGCTATGATTTGCTGTACAAGGACCTAATATTTTTTAGTGTGGGGCAACATTTATAAAAAATGGTTAAAACAAAAATTTTAATCACATTATAATAAAACTAACTAACTTTCTAAATATCGTAAACTGTCAGGTGTTAAACGTTTCGAAAATCCTCTTGCTTGCAAAGTTCATAAGCTCTCGCAATTTTACTTAAAATACTTAGTGACGGTGCATTTTCACTAATTTTCAGTTTGAAAATTGAGGGAAATAAATATTGGTGTCACGACATAGTTTATTATTACTTTACTAGACTTAACTAATTGGAAAAGTATTATGAAAATAACTTTTAAAAAATAGCATATGATAAGGCTTTCAGACAGCAGTAGACATTTTTTTTTTATAAGAAAACAAAAAAAACATCGGCGATGGCGAGAGAATCCGATACCGATCGTTATTGTGACACTTGGGAGAGGCTTCCTACGCCTAGTAATGGACGTTTTTTGGCTGAAACAATGATTATGATGTTGCATTATGCTCTCATTCAGCTCCGCTGTTACTGTTACCCCACCCTCAACGCTTCAATATTCCGACAAGATGCAAGCAGCCGTAAAAGAGAAATTCCTTTATGCGCCTGTAAAGTGCTTCGCTAATATTTAATGGAAAGGTTTTTTGGTTACCAATCTTTTTACAATTTTCAGCTGTAATATCTAAAAGCTGCAGAAGCCTTTTAGCGTTCTAACTTCGTTTTTTTCCTGTGTAAAGTTTATGCTCTACACGTGTTATAGAGAAAGGTGCAAAAATTGGCAATAAGTAGGAGACAAGGAGTGGAAATGAAGTTAAGTCTAATTTTAAGGCATGGGAGGGTAGGTAAGCCAATATATTGATGACATTCCACCCGCACTAAAGGTTTTGAAAACACATTCATTGTGCGTACAACTAAGGAGTCAAATTTCCTTACCGGAGTCTGCGTTTCCTGTTGTTACATGTAGCGATTTTTAAGTCAACAGTGAATAGGTTACTTCTAGGCTTCGTTGTCGACCACATCTTCGCTTGTCATCAGGTGAGATAGTGGTCAAGCGCGAGCCTATAAGGTAGGTTGGGGGAAGATCGGCATTGGGGTAAGAACGTATAAATCAATATACCACTTATTTAGCTTTATTTTTAATGCCAACTACATTGCTGGGCAAGGTGGAACATAATGACGCGGCACGCAATATGAATAGGTTAAAAATAAAGCTAAATAAGTGGTATAATTTATATTTATACGTTCTTACCCCAATGCCGATCTTACCCCAACGCACTATAAATAAAAAAACACACATTAGGATAAAAGTGTTGACACAGTGATCTTGGTCTTAACACAAAAAGTTTAGTTCTATTGAAATTAAAATATAAATTTGTGTAAAACTAATCCAGTAAAGACCTGTAAAAATCTACTATTTTGTGTGAACTATGGCCCTGCATAATGTACAGATGATTAAAAAATATATATTTATAAAATCTTGCACATTTAATCGAGATACTGAAAGACAAAAAGAGACGGAAAATCGAGTGAGTGACGGAATTACCGTATACCAACAGAGCGTTCAGGCGTTCTCTTTCTTTTCGCGATGCCTCTTCATCAAACTTGTGTTGGATGAAACAATAAGCTTTTAAATTATGCTCATGTTGAAGGCAGACCAATTGAGAAGGGCTCCCTTAATAATTGAAACTGGGGCTGTGAGGCGTACGGCAGCAGAGAAGTCGTATGTTGGGCGCCAATCATGATTTTTCTGCCCTTGTCCCTACCAATGTAAAGTAATATGAGGTAGATTTTTTTTAGGTGGGAAAATCCTGCAATGACATCTCCTGCTCTTGGATGGAGAGGCTGCGTTGCTTTTGTACTCTTTTGTAGGTTGTTTTTCGGATGCATTAAGGTAGGCAAATATAAGTCCATGGTTTTCTGTGGATGACTAAATGGGGATAAGGGGGCTGAGTGAGATTCGAATGAGATGTTGTCCTTTTTTGTCGGTGGGAAAATCCTGCAATGTCATCTCCTGCTCTTGGATGGTGCGGGAGAGTGTGCCAGACTTTTGCTGACTAAAAATCTACTCCTGTTCCTTCGTTGCCTTTCATACCACGCCGAGTTTTCCTATAGGAGCAAACCCTTGGCCCCAGTAGGCTTCGAACCTACTAATAAGACGAAGATGGTTTGGAATGTAGAAGAAAGGGGCGAGGATAAAATAAATGAGTGTACGTCTTGAACATAATATTACTCGTATCTATATAATTATATAAAAATCAATGCCACTTTTCGTTGTAACTCAAGAACGGACTCACCTATCCAAACCAAATGTTTAGGCTTTGTTCGGACTATTTAGTAGATGGTTTAGGTGAAGTTTGGTAGGTTAGAGTAGGTTAGAGTAGTGCAGAGTAGAGTAGTGTAGTGTAGAGTAGTGTAGAGTAGTGTAGAGTAGTGTAGTGTAGAGTAGTGTAGAGCAGGGCAGAGTAGGGTAGAGTAGGATAGGGTAGGGTAGAGTAGTATAGAATAGGGTAGAGTAGGGTAGAGTAGGGTAGAGTAGGGTAGAGTAGGGTAGAGTAGGGTAGAGTAGGGTAGAGTAGGGTAGAGTAGGGTAGAGTAGGGTAGAGTAGGGTGTAGTAGGGTACAGTAGGGTAGAGTAGGGTATAGTAGGGTGGAGTAGGGAAAAGCGGGAGCGAAGCCGCGCGGGCAATACTAGTATTATAATAAAAATTAATTAGTAGTAATTTTATTTGAATCTAATATTAATATACGGCTTCACAGGCTCTTAGCAAATTCTCAATTCAGAGACGGGTCCTGAAAGATTAATACCTGCTCATTCGCTACAAACTTCCCTAAATACGGTAAGGGTTGATTAAAATTCCATCACCAAAATAGAATTCAAAGCTAATGCAGATCAAATAAAAAATTCATTACATCCTTCAGAAGTCTTTCAGCTGGTTTTAAACACGCGATGTTTACACAACACAAACTTCGTGTCTATTAACATATTAATAACAAATTCTTCCATATTCCGTAGTACGTGGTTTTATCTCATCTAAGAGCTCATACACACGGCAGCATAGCATAGCATAGTCGACCTTCTTAATGTTCCCACTGTTAGGACTCAGGCCTCCTCTCTAAGAGAGGGAAAGGGTCGTAATCCACCACGCGAGCCCACTGCGGATGTCACATGTCTTCGAATTTTTGGTTCTGGGACATGCCGGTTTCCTCACGATGTTTTCCTTCACCGTTTTGAGAGCAGTGGTGATGAAATGAATTACACAAAGTAATGCGCCTAGTTGTATGGACTCGCCGCGCACGGTTGACGCCGGTGGCCGCTATGCGCTACAAATCGCCGCTGCTCGCTCCTTGTGGCCCGCAGCGGACACTTATCGCCGATGCACAACGCCGCCACACGCCACTCGCGCATTTAAACCTTCTTTGTCAGAGTTCCTTAATGTTATTGTGTTAAAAAAGGTAGCAGACACCGACCACAAGTGGCTAGTAGCCGCCTTTAGCTTCTTGTGGCGTCGTTTGTGGTTGTGGCATGTGGCCCTGTGTGACGCTAAGTGTCGATACAGGTCGACGGCTGCAGTTACCTCGGCCTTTGGCAACATGTCGCCCATGTATATAAGCTCTTAGTTTCAGACATCGTTTTCCAAACCTTTAATATACGTTGCTGTGGCTTCGAGACTAGAATACTCACAAACCATATTTACCTCAGTGTACTCATATAACTACGTAGGCCGAATTAATTTCCGTGTCGCGGTCTGTATCCTACCACATCGACGAAACCATTACGTGTAGACAACATCAAACAAGATGTCGGCTAAACTTGGCCGGAGTTCCCCGAAGTTCCCCGAAGTTGGCCGAAGTTTGAACAACTTGCGGTCGATTGCATAAAACTTTGATCGAGCGTTAGGTTTAACTGGGATTATTGTAATTCGACGGATTAATTAACGTGCAAACGTTATTCTAAATTGGGAGTTAGAGATTAAAAGGTTTGGATTGTATGAAGGTTATAGGGTTATTGATGGTTCTGGTAAGAATAATAAAATTTGCTAGCTCTAATCCTTCTTATGGATATTTTAATTGAACTTAATTTTATTGTCAATTTATTTTTGTTCCAAAAATTTGGCTGTTTTTAGCTCTTTCATATCACTATCATGAAAAAAACTGACTCCTAAAATCAGGTATACCTAGCTCTGGAGTCAGGGCTTTATTAGTTCAGAAGAATATAAAAGAAATAACAGACACGTAGAAACGACAAGCGACAGTTTCAAACATCGTAACCACAAAATAGATAGGTACAGAAGTCAATCTACATACAAAGCGCGCTCGAGCAACGCACACATAGACACCGCTCATGGACACGATATCTCGGTCGCGTCTCGGATCGCTCGTCGAAATATCCGGCTCAAACGCTCATTAGTGTGTGTCCACCGAGCGTAGGTATAAAAAGTGAAGTACATACATGAGATTGTCTTCTGTACCTATCTATTTTGTGTCGTAGCGGCCTACGAGTATCATCGGTACCTAAAGGAGACAGCAGTTTATTACATAAAGACTATAAAGAGTCACAAAAACATTTCCACCCATCATCTACATAAGTGGCATCTCTTACAGACTGGTTTTTTTTTTGATGGGTTAAAATCATCCAAATGACATCCCCCGCCGTTGGGCGGAGCGGGAGATAGTGTCAGACTATTACTGACTAAAAAACCCACCCCTATCCTTCTTGCCTTTCATACTGGGGCCGTAGGCTTCGACCCAGCTAGGCCCCTACTGTTGCAGTTGTACTGTTACAGCCTGGCCACGACTTCGATCTTAGTGGCGCACGGCGCCGCGTTCGGAGCGACATCAGTAAGTCTCGTGGCATGCTTCAAACATCACACTTTTGATGTTACCGCTCGCCGCCCCGCGCTTAGCTACCCTCACAGCGGCAAGGTCGTGAACTGGCCGTTAGGGTCGAGCTACATCGTGAATCACTCTTTTCTATGCTTCCATCCTTTTCTATAACATAGAACCGTAATTTAATAGAGCGAGAAAGAGAATAGGTCGGTAACCCTAACACTTCTTTTCAAGGACATAATATATCGGCCATTCTTACCCGAAAACCAAGCGTAAGGATTTGTGAAGTACATCACAAATCCTCAATAACTAGCCCAAAGTACATAAATAACAGTTTTCAGGCAAAATATGTTTAGTAACAAACATGGTAAAAAGGGATAAGTCGGTACTTACCAAACATCTGCGAGTAGGATCGATCGGAATTCAATAAAATTAAACATTCAGGAAACGTGCCTTGGGAGAACTTGAGGAGTTGTTGGCGCGAGTGATGAGAGGGAAGCGTTTTGATTGAGAAGGGTTTCGTTGTACCCTATTCTTAAGAGAATTTATTGAGAACTTTTAGTTTGTAACCTGAACTAATAGTGTATTTTTAGACTAAGTTATTCAAAAAGTTCGATTACAATAGACTTATATCTCGGTTAAATAATTAATTTTATACCTACTGAGTTGCGCAGGCTTGCGGACGACAAGCAATGGGTAGCTCAATGTTCTCTCGTTCTATATGGACCAATCCCTAACCGTCGACAGCACGTAGTGTTCCAGCGCACCTCAATGAGATGTCAGTATACCGTACGGGTCCAGTAAGGCCAATGCCTGCTAGAGCCATGGGATATACTCATGGTCCTAGAACCCAAAAGGCAACTGAAGAAATATAGGTGTGGTTTTAGTCAGTAAAAGTCTCGCACACCCTCTTACTCTACCCTAGGGTTGGAGAAGTCGGATGATTTCCCACCTCGAAAAAACCTACTGAGTTGAGACTAACAATTTGCTTTTTGGTCCGTCCATCAATACATAGACACCCAAACCCCGAACAACTAAAGAAGTTCTTATGTTTGAGTTGTCCACGCCACACCCGCCTCCGCGCCAGCGTTGCCAGTCTAGCCACACAATAGATAGGTACAGAGGTCAATCTACATATAAAGCGCGCTCGAGCAACGCACACATAGACACTGCTCACGGACACGATGTCTTGGTCGCGTCTCGGATCACTCGTCGAACAGTTCCGGCTCGAACGCTCATTAGTGTGCGTCCACCGTAGGTATAAAAAGTGAAGAACATACATGAGATTGTCTTCTGTACCTATCTATTTTGTGGTCTAGCTGAACACTGCGACACGCAGCACAAAACCTGTCGCTCAACAACTATGCCAACTGTGCTGTCATAATCGCTTCCGCTCATGCCTGATCCCACACAATTTCAGCGGCCCAGCGGCCGGTTCCCCACTTAAGGTTAATATGTTTATTTACCGAGCCCCGCTATGTGTGATGCCCTCCTGAATGTACCCCGAAGGGTGATTTGTGTGTTCAGGAGAGATACTTCTTTTATTGTCGGAGTAAGGTTGCGGTATGTTTCGTTGTTCAAGTATACTTTGATGAGCTGAGAGTTACAAGTTTTGTTACTACGTTTAGTTGTGTTGCGGCTTTGTTAGTGATTTTAAATTGGCTGTAATGTATTTTATAATTAGAGGACTATTTTTTAGTTGGGAAATCATCTAATGACATCTTTCGCCCTTGGACGGAGCAGGAGGAATCCACTAATGTCCCTTCTTGATCTTCGTACCAGGGCCCCGGGGTTCACTTTCGCTCAACCCATGGCCCCATTAGACTTCGACCCTGCTGGGCCCCAACGGTTTGCTGACATGATCTTGAGGCGCGGGTGGAACACTACGTGCCGTCCACGACTTGGGGTCCGTCCGGACAGTTACTGGACGGTCGCACGCAAGCCCGTGCCTACGTTGGCTGGAAACCGGCATCGGAATCCCAGCGGCTGGGGCGTGAGGGTAATTCCCTCGCGCGTGCGGCCGCCTCCTAGGCTAGCATTACTGCTTCGCAGATAGACGCGATAGCCTGCCACTCCTCCTCGCTCCGGACCATGGCCTGTGCCAAGGCCCGGCGCGAGAGATCGCTGCCGCCGATCGCCCCCACGAGGACACGGCGGTGCTCTGCCCAGGCGGGGCACACTTCTACCGTATGCTCCACCGTGTGCTCCGGGCAGTCCACACAATGGTGACACCCGGGCGTGTCTTCTGCACAAATCTGGTGCAGTAACCTTCTGAACTTACATGTCCGGTGAGGACCTGCGTCATGCGGAAGGTAAAGCCATGTTGTCTTTCCAGCCACTCCTCAAAGAAAGGACTTAGACATGACAGATAGTGGTCATTGACAATATTCGACATTCGACTATATAATCACATTATCACAACTAATGACGCAATCTGAAATGAATCAAATATTGTGGGTTTAGTTTTGATTTTATGGATTGACTGAATCTGTGCCAGGCCGAATACTTTTTTAATCCACCCACGTATAATAAATAGATACAGCAATAAATTATTATCAAATCGTTTGATACACAGATGTCAATAACATATTATTTAGATACTACATTGAACTTGTAAAATTAATCAAAATTTAAATGTCAGAGACAGGTCTCGCTCTCAGCATTAAACAAGATCGTCGACGAAGCGTACTATTCCAGGCCTCAAGGAGAAGTCAGCAAACCGTATGGGCCCAGCAGGGTTGAAGCCTATTGGAGCCAAAGGTTTGATTCTGAAAGGAACACTCGGCCCTAGTATGAAATGCAACGAAGAAACAGGTGTGGGTTTTTAGTCAGCAAAAGTCTGACACACCCTCTCGCCCAAGGGTGAGGGATGTTCATCATCATTATCATTTCAACCGAAAGACGTCCACAGTTGGATATAGGCCTCCCCCACGTGTCGCCACAATGAACTGTCCTGTGCGTCTCGCATCCATCGGATTCCCGCAACCCTGAGCCTGACCCTGAAAGATGTCATTGGATGATTTTCCCACCAAAAAAAAGCATTAACAAAAAAATCATAAAACTACCCTACTCTACCCTACACTACCTTAATTTTCATTTTTGTTCCATAAGAAGCTTCTCCTCACAATAGAAAACACAACAAAAAAAGAATTAGCGAAATCAGTTCAGCAGTTCTCGAAATTTGCGCTTAGCAACACATTTAGCGATTTATTTTTATATTATAGATTATGAATAAATAGCTATTTCTTAATGGTTGTGACGAATTCATGTAAACCAATTTGTGCCAAATCACACTGTGACGAATTTACATCCGTCTAAAAACATCATGAAATGAACTTCACTATTAGTAAGACATTCTCTCCAAAAATCTTACTTTCTTGAACAAAATCAAGCTTACATTCAGACAGACGAACTACAAACTATATTAAATAACATGCAGCATACAATTTACATATGTTGCGAGTCCCGAATCGTGGAGCGGCTGGTAAATCTAGTCACACATAATTTGTACTCACAACTGATGCGAGAATTCATTTCCGCAGTCAAATAGGGATTTGATTGCTACCCGTTTATCACCGAACCATTTACTTTTATTTATTGAATCGTAGCGACATAATTATTCGATTTCCAGCCACCGTAGGCGTGGGCATGCGGACGGCGAGCAATGGGTAGCTCGATAACCGTCAGGACCGAGATCAATGGTGTTTCACGCGCGCCTCAAAGAGATGACAGCAAACCGTAAGGGCCTGGGGCCATGGGTTGTGCGAAGAGTGGCAGGCGGTCGTCTCCTTCTGCGAAGCAGTAATGCTAGAAAAGGAGGCGACAGCACGCCGAGGCAATGGTCTTCGCGCCCCAGCCGCCTGGATTCCGATCCTGATTTCCAGCCATCGTAGGCGTGGTCTTGCGGACAGTGAGCAACGGGTAGCTCGCTGTCCAACCGTCCGGTAACTGTCCGGACCGAGCCCAAGTCGTTGACGGCACTTAGTGTTCCACGCGCGCCTCAAAGATATATCAGCAAACCGTAGGGGCCCAGCAGGGTCGACGCCTACTGGGGCCATGGGTTTTGCGAAAGAGAACCCAGAGGCCCTGGAATTATGTAAAAGAAGACAAAGGAGTGGGTTTTGCTTTAGTCAGTAAAAGCCTGACACGCCTTCCCGCTCCGCCCAAGATTAAGAGAAGTCATTGGATGATTTCCCCCTATAAACAAAAAAGCGACATAACTCCACACGGATCAAACTTCGATCGGCTTCGATCAGGCCATTTCCCGAAGCCCTGAAGGGACTACGAGCAACGCGCAACGCAAATTTGAAAACAGTGACCGTGGCTCCAGAACGCAAAGGGCAACTGAAGGACACAGGCGAGTGGTTGTCTGTAAAATTTCCACCTTAGAGCAAGTGTGATGAAAACTTAGTGTAAAAGTGTATTATGTGACCAGATTAGCAGAACTACACTAGGGATTATAGAAAATAAAAAAATACAAACATCCGAATTGAGAACCTCCTCCTTTTTTAGAAGTCGGTTAAAAAGACGGAGCGTTGCGATGAATATGCAGTTATATTTTCTAGTAATGGCGGCGTACAGTACAGTACAGGAAGGGCATAGACTAGTGCTTTATGGAAGCGTTCACTAATAGGGCTGCGTTCATACTTCCAACAAAGTGGATTCTTTTGATGGTTACTCAACTCGAAAAAAGCCCGGCCAAGGTTGAGCAAAAAAAAGGGCGTTTGTTGTATGAAAGCCTCCCTTAAATATTTATTTTACTCATTTTTTAATATTCAAAAAAAATATCATCTGTGAAAATTTCAACAATCTAACTGTCACGGTTCATGAGATACAGCCTAGTGACAGACAGACGGACAGCGGAGCCTTAGTAATAGGATTCTTAATCCTTTGGGTACGGAACCATTAAAACAAATTATTTAACTTTACCAAACCACTTCTCAAACTTGATTCCGCCATCTCATTTCTACCATCGGACAAACCGACGCACGGCGAGTATCCACCCTTACGTTGTTGAAACACTACGGTCCGGACTAAGCGTTTCGCCTCGTCATTTATACCGCGTACTTCGAAGGACTGGAACAGTTTGCCTGCTGCGGTCTTTCCGTCTGATTATAATTTGGGTGTCTTCAAGGCTAGAGTGAATAGGCTCTTAATAAACTAGTGCGCCTCACCATCAACGATTGCATCACTGCTTACCATCAGGCGGAATCGCAGTCAAGTACTAGTTTATAATAGATAAAAAAAAAACCATATCAATAAAGTACCAATTTCCAACAAATATTAACCATACCTTTTTTTACTTTCAGGTAATCGCCGTTTTTATTCATCAGAATTTTCTTTACGTAAGTAAAACGTATTTTTATTTAAAGAGGTAGGTTTTATTCATTAAAATTTTGTGCGTCATTGGCTACCCAAATAACCCGGTTACGATTTGCTTCGAGAATATTTTTATGATTTTTCGCTGAATGTTCGTTCTTTTCAATGGTTTTGCATTCATTATTTTGCAATACCAGTCCAATATCTTCAGAAATGCAGGTCGAAAGACGGTATTAATTGCTCTGAATACCATTTTGCTGGAGTTTTTTATCGGGTCTTGGAAAAGAGGAACAAAAAATTAAATACCTTTGGTTTCAGAGATGTTAAATGATTCAAATGGATTCATTGGGTTTAATTGGATTTTTTTTTAATATTGTACAAGTTTTTTTTTAATATTTTGACTGGCCTATATTTTCCCACTGCTGGGCAAAGGCCTACCTCCATTTTTTCTAACGATGTAACGATCACGGTTACAATTGCCGCCATGGATCTTGAGCGCTGGCTTCAAGTTGCGCATAAGTCTGCTTCCATAGGAATTGGAAGGAGAAAGCAAGTACAATTGCCAAAACGGATCTTGAGCGCTCGTCGTCAGAGTGGGGATCGCTTTGCGCATTCCATACATTGGCGAGCCAATCGTCGTAGTTGTTAGATACATGCAGCAAGCGCAGGGAACGAATCACAAGTGACGTCTATGACACGATGGCGCGGCGAGCCAATCACTGACACTCCCCGCCCCCGCGTCTCACTTCGTCGTACCACTAAAGATACTGAATATTTGACTTCTGCGCAACTTGTAGCCAGCGCTCAAGATCCGTGCCGGTATCTGTATTTCGAAATATACAAGGTGTAAGGGACAGCCCTCCACAAACTTTAAGGGCTTGCTCAGTAGACGAAACTGAACAACCTTCCACAAAAAATTTTTTCAGGAAACGAAAAAAAAAATCCGCTTCACCATACAAAATTATAAACTTGATTGGATATTTTGTATGGAGAGGCCGAATTTTTTTTTCGTTTCCTGAAAAAAAATTTTGTGGTAGGTTGTTCAGTTTCATCTACTGAGCAAGCCCTTAAAGTTTGTGGAGGGCTGTCCCTTACACCTTGTATATTATGTTTTGTATATTTCGAAAATTGTATTCTGTATGAAGCGATTCAGTTACTGATTCTGAACAGATTCAAGTTTCGCATATTATATACTAAAAATAATGTATGTGTAGATATGTAGATACTTGTAGCTGTGCTATTTACATCCATAGAGGTTTCCAAATACCATTTAAATCTACCCACAATATAATTAACTTTACATTTAATAGCAATATAAATTATTTTACACAATGTTACGCCATTTTTCACAGCCACTCTGCGGTAACCATATGGCCCTGCAACCTAGCACCCATCCAACTTTGCACCTTAGACGCTAAACTTAAGGCATATATTAGAACGGCAGTGACTTCCTTAACCGTAAACTTGATTTGTGTGATAGAACTTTAGTGCTTTTAAAATAAGGTTGTAATTTGTTTGATAAAGGTTAATGGTGTTTGATTTCTAGACTGCATCATGAAATTATGGTGTACTTGGAATCATTTCATTTTGTGGGTTTCCGGCTAGTTTCAATAAATTCACACAATTACCACAAAATAGATAGGTCAGAAGATAATCTCATGTCACTCACTTTTTATACCTACGCTCGGTGGACGCACACTAATGAGTGTTTCAGCCGGAACTGTTCGACGAGCGGGCCGAGGCGCTCTGAGATATCGTGTCCGTGAGCGGTGTCTATGTGTGCGTTGCTCGAGTGCATTTTGTATGTAGATTGACTTCTGTACCTATCTTTTTTGTGCCATTACTTCGCGGCTGTTTGGAAAAGTAACCGCAGCCCTGGAATGCTAAGGGTAACTGTAACTGAAGGCACACCGGTTTTCTTTTTAGGTAGGAACTCTTCGAGTGACTTCTCCTGCTCTTGGACGGAGCACAGCGCGTGTCAAACTTTTACTAACTAAACCCCACTCCTGTTCCTTCTTTCCCTTGATTCTAGGGCTCCGGGATTCTTTTTCACACAACCCATGTCCGCAGAAGGCTTTCACCCTGCTGGGTTCCTACGTTTTGCTGATAGAGTCGCGCGTGGAACACTACGTGCCGTCGACGACTCGAGCTCGGTCCGAACAGTTACCGGATGACACAACGGCGAGCTACCCATTGCTCGCCGTCCGCAAGCCCACGCAGGGTGGATATCGGGATCAGGATCGCGGTAGCTGGGACGTGAAGCCCGTTCCAACAACATGGTTTCCAACGTAAAAAACAAAGAACAAAGTGAATACTTATAGACTCAAAACCAACTCAAATTCAGAACAAGCCTCATCTGAGTTCTGTCATGTTATTTTTAAATGATATATCTATTTATATAATAAAGTCCAGAGGTATTGAATCCCAAAGTTACTTAAACTGAGTCATCAACATACTTTATTCTTAAATCTTCAAGTACGTATATTACACAGTGTATCTCAAAGTTATGGCCCCACGTACTCGACCCCTGTTAAAGTTCCTAAACGACTGCGTATCTCAACTTTACCAAACCCCTTTCTCCTAAAGAGCAAATGATAAAATGTAGCTGTTTTAGAACTTAAGGATTTTAATTTTAACTAAAGGTGCCTTATATAACTATGTCAATATAAATGTAGCACAATACTGTTGAATGGTGGCTTGCTAAGTAAGTATAGCCAAAAATATTGTTTAATAAATAATAATTAACACCAAGTAGATTTCTGTATTTAACCATAATGCGTGTCGCACACGTTTGTCAGTCATCTAGCCGCCTTTACTTGTCCCAAACCCTCTACCATCAATTCACGAACCCCCAGGGGACCGCCTTTTTTAGAAACTCTGTCTCAGATAATTAGCTATTGGAATAATATAATAGATTTGTGTAAAACCAATCCTGAAATGAACTCTGAAAATGTGCCTTTTTTCATGAAATCTATGTGGTTCTTTCCTCAAAAAAACATGTCATGGTTCTCATACAATTTGATCATTTTAATATTATATTTGCTGTATGGACTTTAAAAGAGGCTTTGACCCCTGACTTTGCATCGGTATTTCTTACCAGGGCTGCTCGGAAACACCACCCTAATCTCAAAATATTAAAAAAAAGCATATTTAAAAAAACCTATTTGTAAAACAAATATTATCATTTTTTCATTAATATTTTTAATCAAAATGTATACTTAGAATCGACTGACAATGAAATTACTACATTTTTTTCATCAATTAAAAATATCTTCTGAGTAACTAAAATCAAATCACGAACTTCAGCCGAAAATATCAGTTAATAAGAAGTTTTGATTAGTTTTGAGTATTTCTTAGAAGTCTGTGGTTGTTTCTTTAGTCTTGTTAGTGATTTGATTCGTTAGCTTTTAATCGATAGGGCACGGCTACGTGACGCAGTTTTTGTTTTATTTTTAGGGTTCCGTACCTCAAAAGGAAAAACGGAACCCTTATAGGATCACTTTGTTGTCCGTCTGTCTGTCTGTTTGTCTGTCTTTCTGTCTGTCAAGACCCTTTATCTCGAGAACACGTGAGGTATCGAGTTGAAATAAAAACCATATGTTCAGGTCTGCGGTCCCTTCAATCTGTGAAAAAATCAAACTTCTAAGTTAACGAATTCAAAAGATACGGCCGTTTATGTCGCAAAAAAACGTATATTTTGATACTCTCAAAGATCGAAATTTATAGGGTACTTTCTGTTGACCCAGAATCCTGAAATTTGGCACAAAGCAAGGTCTTATAGCACAGGTATAAGAAAAAATCTGAAAACAGCAAATTTATTGTTACCTAGATCACAAAAAACAAATTGCAATTCGGAAAAATCTTCGAGACTCAAGTATTTATGAACTCGACATACTAACAGTTCGCGACCTTTATAATAACATTTTAGAAATTAATCACTTCATAATATGGCCAAGCAAACTGGCCAGATCGTTTTAAACTATAAGTTTGATGATATTTCAATTTTCGTTTAGCCTTTTTTTATTTGATTATCATTGAAATTCTACACCAATGATATGGCCAGACCAGCCCCCCTAGCCAAGTTACAAACGTTTCGCTTGCGCCGAACGCTTCGAGTTGACCTTGCCGCCAATTCTTTTGTTCTGATCACGCGACTGAGCGTTACGACGACGTCATTCCCGTACATTTGAAGCTTTCTACAAGCGTTAACTATTGCAGATTAGCAACTTGGCTAGGGCTACTGAATTGAGATAACATAAATATCGTTTAAACGACCTGCTCCCCCAGCCAAGTTACAACCGTATCGTGTCGAATTCCGTTCTCCAATCGGTAACGCTTCGGTGTCAGCAATTGTAGAAAATTATAAGTGGGTAGCCATGTTGACACGCCTGAATCGGCCGCTCGTTCTACAATGTAGCGTTTGTTTATCAAAGGATGTAGCGTTAAACTTTGTAGAAATTCATTCTATCGTTTTGAACGATGTGAACTTGGCTACGAATTTTCTATTCGTTTGTTCCGACTACGTGACTTAACGTTGAGATGATGTCATTCCCATACATTTGATTACTTTTCGACTAGCGTTAACGATTGCAGATTATCAACTTGGCTAGGGGTGCTGGCCAGTTTTATTTGGTCATATCATGAAGTGGTCAATTCTAAGATATAGTCACGACATTTATATCAACTCTTAAAAATAGATTGACGAAGACGGAGTCACAGGAGACAGCTAGTTAAATTATAATAGTCACATGGTCAAAACTACAAGTTACTACTAGATTCACACGGGTAAGACCAGAGTAGGTAGTAACTCGATCCATCACACCATATGGCATAGGAATTTCGCATCGTTGACTCGGTGTAGTGCATTATGTTATTAACTATATACTTGTGAGTTCACGGTGGCTGCTTTATGGCTGTTGGTAGGCAGAATTGTGGCCAGGGTTGATGGAGTTCCTGTATGGACAATGGGCTAAGTACTATCTTTCTATGGGAGTTAATTAAGGTGATGTTATTGTCCTTATACAACACTAGCTATGCCCGCGACTTCGTTCGCGTGGATTACAGGATTTTGAAGTTATTTTTTCTAAAATAAAAGTAGCCTATGTTACTCCTTATTACATCAGCTACCTGCCAAAAAAAGTTCCGTTAAAATCGGTCGAGCCATTTCAGAGATTAGCCCGGACGCACAGACAAAAATTGTAAAAAAAGTTATTTTGGTGTATGTACCGTATATATATTCATATGCATGTAGTAAAAAGCAGTTATTTCAATATCACAAACAGACACTCCAATTTTATTTATAAGTATGTATAGATGTATAGATTAATTCTAGTTTAGTTAGAGTAACTGAATGGACTCCAATCGTTTTTACACCAAGTTATATTTTTTTCCAAGAATATTAATTAAAAAGGTCACAACTTGAATACCACCGACACTAAGTACAACACAGGTCACGGCAGGTCATAGCGGGCATTAGGCGCCAGCAATCAGCTGGGTGCAAGTTCAAAACAACCCCTCATTCACCTGGATGATCTACACACATTCTTTATATAAAAATACTAGACATGTGTTTCGGATTTCGCATAATTAGACTAAAACTAATTTTGTATCATTGAGAGCAGTGCTGGCCGAGTGATAATGGCTCCGACTTACGAGTTTATAGGTCACTGGTTCAAACCCAGCCAGGCGCATTACTTTGTGTAATTTATTTCATCAGCACTGCTCTCAAAACGGTGAAGGAAAACATCGTGAGGAAACCGGCATGTCCTAGAACCAAAAAAATCGAAGACATGTTACATCCACCAACCTGCACTGGGCCCGCGTGGTGGTTTACGGCCCATTCCCTCCCCTAGAGAGGAGGCCTGAGTCCCAACAGTGGGAACATTATAAGGCCGACTATGCTATGCTAATGTTGTTTAAAAAAGGATAAACTGATAGACTAACATGTCAACGCACAGCTGACATTACTGGGATTAGGAGTGCGAAATTTTGCACAAGGTATCCTTTTATGATGTATGCGATCACTAATGCCTTGATCACACGTACCGAGTAAACGGGCGAGACAGTGCTCTCGGCCGAGTACTCGGTACGTATAAACACAGCGCCGAGTGCTCGGTCTACCATTTATCTCTACAACCCGTTTACATCACTGTCTCGGCCGAGCAACATTTTACTGTCTCGCCCTTTTACTCGGTACGTGTGATCTAGGCATAAGAGAGGATTTGCCAAAATTCAATCCCGAAGGAAATTAACCTGGAGTCAAAAGTTTGCATGAAATCTACTTACACACGGCCGAAGTCACTGGCATAAACTAGTCCTTTCTTTGGCATTGTTCGTCAAATCGTTGAGCTCCTTAGTAGTCCTGAGATGAGCTACACGCGTACTGACAATGCTTGCACTGACTAGACAGGTCCACTTAGAACTGTGTGGTTCTTTCTTCAAAAGACCATCTCAGGCTCAATCTGCATGGTTCTCATATGATTTGACCATTACATGTTTTGCTGTATGATATGGACTTTAAAAGAGACTTTGACCCCTGAGTTTGTTTCGGTGTTTCTTCTCAGGGTAGTCAGCTAGGAAACACTGGCCTCATCTAGTTAGTAAATGACAAAAAAAAAAAATTGATGTGTAAAAGTGTTTTTATAAAACCTACTTACAAAATAAAGATTATTTAACATTTATCATTTAGTCAATACATATTCTCCCAGAGGCCGTATACCTAATCCATTTTTAAAACACATCGAAAGAGTACACAAGCCAGGTGAAACATGCCATAAAGATGACCATTAAGGGGGAGTACTCACCCGACTAAAGTGCTAGTCTCACCGCTAACTGTTGAGAGTCGGAGAGCACTACAGCTAGCTTCCGGCCGGTCAGTACACCTCTTAAGATAAATGTTTTTTTTTTTATTTTATAACTTGGCTTCATGGCTTTTGTTTTATAAATGGAGTGTTGGTTTATTGTTTTGATGTATTTATTTCGCTAGTAAGGGAAATATATTTTTTTCTTCAGTGTTGAACTAATTATAGACATTTTGGTCACTTTCACACAACGCCGTCTAGTTCCAAACTAAGCAGCGCTTGTGTTATGAGCACTAGACAACTGATAAACATACAATTGCCAAAACGGATCTTGAGCGCTCGGCGTCAGAGTGGGGATCGCTTTGCGCATTCCATACATTGGCGAGCCAATCGTCGTCGTTGTTACATATATGCAGCAGCGCAGGGAGCGCATCATGAATGACGTCTATGACGCGATGGCGCGGCGAGCCAATCACTGACACTCCCCGCCCCCGCGTCTCACTCCGCACTACTAAAGAGATCGAATATTTGACTTTTGCGCAACTTGAAGCCAGCGCTCAAGATCCGTGGTGGCAATTGTACATATATATTTCTAAATACATACATATTATAGACTAACTTTTGCCCACGGCTTCGCCCGCGTACATAAAATTTAGCCTAAATCACTCAGGAATAAAGCAGCTTTATATTGGTGATAAAAATTTAGCTATCGGACAAACAAAAAAATCTTTACTTCTTTATTATATTAGTGTACCTAGATGTAGATAAATTACACCCAGACACAGAACAAATGATCGTGCTCATCACACAAACATTTGTCTTGGGTGGGGAGCGAACTTACGACCTCCGGTATAGCAGTCAGGGCCACTGACCACTTGGACTAGTCAGTATATTTAATAACAGCCGCACGAGCCGATCTCCAAGGATCAACAACGCTTGCCGAAGTCGATTGGTAGATGGGTCACAATTTTTTTTTTTGTTTGTATAATCTAGTGCTTGACTGCGATCCCACGTGATGGTAAGCAGTGATGCAATCGTTGATGGTGAGGCGCACTAGTTTATTAAGAGCATTTCTTATTTGCATTTTTTTTTGGGCATTTTTTTACATAAATATGTGGAGCCGTATTACGCACGGACATGCTTTTTTGATTTTTTTTAAATGGTATTTATTTTATAAACTATAAGTAGCAGCTCATAAAATTATAATTAAGACTTCGCCTAACAGGTGAGCTCGTTTGATTACCCATTAAACGTCACAGCAATCAGAAATACGATTTAATTAAGACTGCGTTGATGTTTAGATTTAGCTAATTAATTAAGTTATTTAACTGCAAATACTGTAAATAGTACCTACTGGTGATTAATTTGATTATGGTTAACTAGCTTTTGCTCGCGACATTAATCCTGTTAATGTAAAATCAAATAACAAGTAGAAAATAAACTTACTTAGAAAAAAGATCGTATCAAAAACTACAGACTCTTTTATTCTAACAAATCCACCACGCGGGCCCAGTGCGGGTTGGTGGATAGTATTATATAGGACAAGTCTTCGAATTTTTGGTTCTAGGAGATGCGTCTATGCCCGCGTACATAAAACATAGCTTATGTCACTCAGGAATAAGGCAGTTTTCTATAGGTAAAAACCTTTTAGTAATCGGACCAGTACTTTCAGAGATTGCCTCCTACAAACATAAAAACAGAAAAACAAACTTTACCTCTTTATTATATTAGTGTAGAAGACTAACTTGTGTCAGCGGCTTCACCTGCCTGAAGGTAGATTTTTCCATACAAACTTTGAACTCTCGTTTCATCACTTCAGGGGCTGAATATTAGGAAACCCTCTCTTAGTGCTCGTCTACGTCATAAAAGGAAACCTTGTGCAAAATTTCATGCTCCTAGTCCGAGTAGTTTCGACTGTGTATTGATATGTCAGTCAGTCAGTTTCTCCTTATAGATAATTTAGATTACATCCAGACGCAACAACAACAATGAACACGCTCATCACACAAACATTTATCCTAGGTGGGAATCAAACCCACGACCTCCGGCATAACAGTCAAGGTCACTAACCACTAGACCAACAGGCCAGCCGTATTTTAGATTTTTTTTCCACAGCTATCACACAACGCCGTCTAGTCTCAAGCTAAGCATAGCTTGTGTTATGAGTATTAGACAACTGATAAACATACATATTTTATATATTTCTAAATATTTCATTATCATCATCATTTCAGCCGATAGACGTCCACTGTCAAAATCAAAAATCAAAGCATTTATTTCAAATAGACCATTTACAGGCACTTTTGAATAGTCAAATGTCGGTCAGTCCAAGAAAAGTGAAGCTAAATTGCACGTTCCAAAGAGTAGGTCTCTATGGAGAAGAACGTGCAAGAAACTCCATGGACACTCTTTTAAATCATATTATGTGTTACATATAATGCTTGGTTACATATTAGTTACTTGTTGCTTCTATCATGTGAGCACAATGTCGATAATGAAATAAAAATGTAAAATAATTAAAAGGTAGAAACTGAATTAAGCCACTGGCAGCTAAGAGATGACCAGTCCCATCTGACGGCACCCGTTCACGAGCATGACGCGTGCATCAGCCCCACTCAGCTCAACCATTTTGAAGGGAACTGAACGACCCAATAACACGTGCCACCAACAGCGAGACATTTGAGTGAGCATGACAAACTCTCAACTGCCATGCTCGTAATGTCAAAAAAAAAAAAAGTTGTAACCTAATAAAAATGCTCCATGGTGCTTCACATTCACAAACTTGAAAAAAGTGCTTCTACATTATACAATGCAATTCTGTGCCTCCTGTGAGAAGTGATATAACTCGACTTATATCATTTTTGAGTTTTTTACACAAAACCAGAAAAATTGCCACTTAAGTTTGGCGATTCTTCGTGCTATGTATTTCTAAATACAAACATATTATAGATATGATATGCTTATTCTACCACTCTATAAAAATCATAGTCATTTTGAACGTAAACTGCCATAACGAAATCCGCCACAATTGTTCCAAATAATGACTTGCAAATACTTGAGTTTTTCTTCAGTTTTTTCAAACTAGATAGAATGACCTCGACGGCCGTTGACCTCTGACGTCATGACCATGTTTCCACAACCATGCTTGGTTATGGAATTATTTAGAGGTTGCCAAATTATCTAGATTGTCCACTGAGGTACTGGTAAATTAACTTAAATTGTTGCTGATATTTTTATCTTTTTTTTTTATCTTTCTTAGGCTCAGGTTTGACCGACAATTGAGCACGCTTGCTTTTTTTTTTTTGTTTAGGTGGCAATTCATCTTATAACTTCTCCGGTCTTAGGCGGAGCTTAAGTCGGCCGTCCGGTAACTGTCCAGACCAAGCCCAAGTCGTCGACGGCGCGCACTGTTCCCGCGCGCATCAAGGAGTTGTCAGCAATAGCAGGGACCTAGCCGGGTCGAAGCCTACTGGGGCCAGGGTTATTCGAAAGGGAGCTCGAGCCCCGGTATGAAGGCTAGAAGGAACGGGGTGGGTGTTTTAGTCAGTAAGAGTGACACTATCTCCCGCTCCGCCCAAGAGCGGGAGTTGTCATTGGATGATTTTTTCCCACCATAAAAAAAGGCGGAGCTTAAGTCAAGTGTGTGTGTGTGACTTTGTGTGTCTTTTACTAACTAAAATGTTTAACGCAAACGCTATTCTTTAAAAGTCATTCCATATCGAGGTGTGAAATCATACTAATATCTATTAAATAAGCAAATATTTGTGAATGTGTGTAAGTTTGTCACCTTTTCATGCTCGAACGGCTGAACGAATTTTCGATGAAAGTTAGCACAAAGACGGTGTTCTGCGCTAACACACATAAAAAGATACAACCAAATTGATATCCTCTTTTTTTACCGAAGTCCGTTAAAAAAAGACTACATTAGACCGACGCACATGTAACACGCCTGATTTGTACGTAGAACGACGTCGCGTGGCGTGGATCAAGTGTAGCTCTACAAATCTAGTTTCCATAAAAAATGTATGGAGACCAACGCGCCCAGATTGGCCTGTGTGGCTCTATAAATGATCTTTATTTTGCAAGTAGGTTTTATAAAAACACTTTTACACGTCACTTTTTTTTTCGTCAATTAATGCTAGATGAGGCCGGTGTTTCCTAGCTGACTACCCTGAGAAGAAACACTGAAACAAACTCAGGGGTCAAAGTCTCTTTTAAAGTCCATACAGCAAAACATGTAATGGTCAAATCATGAGAACCATGCAGATTGAGCCTGAGATGGTCTTTTGAAGAAAGAACCACACAGTTCTAAGTGGACCTATCCAGTCAGTGCAAGCATTTGTCAGTATGCGTGTGTCTCTCATACGCAGTGTAGTTCTACCACAGAAAAAATAAAAGATGTTAAAAAGGAAATACTTTCCGATTTGTACAACAACGAGTGTCGCCGCTTGTCTCACACCCTTTACCACTACAGGCAATAAACTAATACGAACACGCATTATGTATGCTGAACACCTATTTATTTATTATTTATCGCACATAATCATATATAATATGTAATTTATTTACCCTACAACTAATAACTAATAACTGAGTACTAAAATATAAACCAATTTTCAACCGTACACTCGAAATAAGGTTCAGTTGAAAACCAGCGTCTGGCAACTACCATGTAGTTGTCTGGCATTATTGCTGAACTGGACCTATTTGGCGCCGCCGTGAGACACACATTGTTAGTTGTCTCTTTTTTTTTTTATATATAACAATTTATTAGTGTCTACATGTTGTTACTACATTGTGTGTATCTGCGAGTGTGTATGCCAAATAAAATAGTTTTCTTTCTTTCTTTCTTTCTTGCATTACGCAACTAACAGACCACGCATACTTAGATCGCAAGTTTGCTATTGGTAGTTGAACTATGAGCATTGCCCTACTTTGTGGCATGCTTGTCTCGCCAACAAAGCCATTATAACCTGTTTCATTTGTTCTGTGAGTTTGAGTTCTACCTTTAAACCATCACTACAATATCTCGCTCTCGCCGCCGCCGGGATTCCGATCCCAATTTCACCGTAGACGTGGGCCTGCGGACAGCGAGCAATGGGTAGCTCGCTGTCCGACCTTCCGGTAACTGTCCGGACCGAGCCCAAGTCGTCGACGGTGTGCACTGTTCCCGCGCGCCAGCAGGAGCCCAGCTGAGTCGAAGCCTACTGGGGAGAAGGTTAGTTTCGAAAGAGTAACTCAGCCCCGGTATGAAGGCACGAAGGAACGGAGTGGGTTTTTAGTCAGTAAGAGTCTGACACTATCTCCCGCTCCGCCCAAGAGCCGGGATTGTCATTAAATGATTTTCCTACTATAAAAAAAAATCACTACAATATCTAGGTATTATTATTGTCACACCATTTATTTTAATTGTCTGACTCACAAAGTGTGACCTCTAATTGAGTGTATTCTAAAACAATATTAATTCTGTAAATATTTACAGTACGTTGACCTGTCGGATTTTAATAGAGGAGATTGATGAGGTCATGCGTCTATATTTGCGATGGCAATTTTATTATAGTTTCGTGTAATGGTGGGTAGCCCAGTATAAAAGTGATCTTCTTTCGACAGGCCTCTTGGTCTCATCATCATCATCATATCAGCCGAAAGACGTCCACTGCTGGACATAGACCTCCCCCAACCGTCGCCACAACGACCGGTCCTGTGCGTCACGCATCCATCGGATTCCCGCGACTCTGACCAGGTCATCGGTCCACCTTGTTGGAGGCCTTCCAACACTAGGTCTAGTGGATGCATTTTGGAGGGTGTGCGCGGGAATTGCATGACACTCGAACAACCCGACGAATAGCAAGTATCCATCCTTTACATTGTTGAAACCTCTACGGTCCGGACCTAGCGTTTCGCCTCGTCGTTTATACTGTCGACAGCACGTATTGTTCCACGCGCGCCTCAAGGAGTTGTCTGCAAACCGTAGGGGCCCTACAGGGTCGAAGCCTACTAGGGCCAAGGGTCTGCTTCTGAAAGGAAGATTCGGCCCCGGTACGAAAGGCAACGTAGGAACAGGAGTGCATTTTTAGTCAGTAAAAGTCTGATACTATCTCCCGCTCCGCCCAAGAGCGGGGGATGTCATTGGATGATTTTCCCACTTAAAAAAAAACAGAAGCTGTTAAACAAAAATATATTACTAGTTTCCTAACATTAGAATACAACGACCCTCTTCGAAAATATCTTCTAAAATTACATTAAAATTATCCAATTAAATTCGCAGTTCACTGAACTCTTCTATTTGGTAGAAAACCTTGATGAGGTCACCGCCTTATTATGCGATAGTAATCTATATGTATTGTTACGTTTTTTTGGAGGTCGTGGTTTTATAGTCTTTACCTACCTATAAGTGTGTTTTACTTGCATATATATATCCCGCTCCCGCTCTTTCCTACTCCACCCTACTCCACCCTACTCTACCCTACTCCACCCTACTCAACCCTACTCTACCATACTCTACCCTACTCTACCCTACTCTACCATACTCTACCCTACTATACCCTACTCTACCCTACTCTACCCTACTCTACCCTACTCTACCCTACTCTACCCTACTCTACCCTACTCTACCCTACTCTACCCTACTCTACCCTACTCTACCCTACTCTACCCTACTCTACCCTACTCTACCCTACTCTACCCTACTCTACCCTACTCTACCCTACTCTACCCTACTCTACCCTACTCTACCCTACTCTACCCTACTCTACCCTACTCTACACTTCTCTACCCTACCAAACTTCACATAAACCATCTACTAAATAGTCCGAACAAAGCCTAAACATTTAGTTTGGATAGGTGAGCCCGTTCTTGAGTTATAAAATTACAACGAAAAGTGGCATTAATTTTTATATATATAGATTATTGCCTACCTATATCGTACTCAAACAGTCCGGAGACGCTTGAAGCTGCTTCATGGGTTTTTTTATGGCGGCACCGCCGCACACGACCCACAAAAAAAAGCCGCCTCAAAAAGAAGCTTGAAGCGGCGTTTTTTTGTGACCCGTGTGCGGGGACAGTAAGTCTAATTTGAACACCCACTGTAAGGGCCATATTTCACCGGGACACCACTGGTAGCGCAACTGGTTGCGCCACCAACAAAATGTATAGAGCTCTATAGAGCGTTACTCACCTGGGCCTCAAGTCTGCTATTACAATAGTGTCAGAATGGTGTATCATTGATGTCATAATAGTCGATTTTGACAAGTTTGGTAATCTACTAATATAATGGCGTCATTATGACTTTCCAATGGTCAACCATTGACACACCATTGAAAGAAGTGGCATAGAATAGTAATCTCGTACATATTGACATGAATATTTGTCGTATGCGGTAATCTGCTAAAACTTTGACAGTTTATTTGATCAGTGTTCTACCATTAGAACGTTATTGTGCAGTTATTGGTTTTAATATGCTCGATATTATCATTCTACCACAACTCTATTACGATACCATTGACGGATCAATGATCGATCATTATGAATTAGCAGATTACGAACTTTTAGCAAAATGACAATGGGATCGTGTTGGAATGACGAATTTATAAAAATAGCAGACTTGGGCCCCTGGTGTCTGTTTGGTAGCGCAACCAATTTGGTGGCGCAACCAGTTGCGCTACCATGGTGTCCCGGTGAAATATGGCTCTAAGGCTGTTTTTAATATCGTACGGTTTCGATCACGCATGCGGGATTGCCCCGCACGCGGAACCCCCGCAAATGTCCATTTCATACAAGTATTTGTAATGCGTGGAACAGGCACGCGGGACGTGGTTTTTTTTGCATTTTGAAATTTTCTGCATGCGGAGCAAACCCGCTTGCGTTATGATATCCGCTCGATATTAAAAACACCCTAAGCACATGGTGACTTTGGAGCCATAAGAATTATTTCAGGAGCTAAAAGTATTAATGCATGTAAACAACTGTTACTGTAGCAAGTATTCGACCTGTATTGTTTCTTTCTCCCATGCATCGCTAACCTGTATTCTCTTCTTTTCTTTTTCGCTTCCATTTAATTGTGTAACACATAATATATATTGTATATAATTATGTATATATTTACTTACCTATATATATTTTTTCCCCTTAATTAATTTTGTTGATTAATATTGCTTGCAGTATACCGCAGACCCTTTTTTCAGTTTAAGGCTCAAGCGCCCGAAAAGTGCCATAAAACAGTGACTTTCTGAAGCCTAGTCCTCGGTAACGGCCAAGTTAATAGGTTTGAAAAAAATATATGTTTTTTATAGATTCATGAACAACATTATCAACATTTGATTTTTTCGTGCTATTAATACTTTTGTCTAAATAAAATATTTAGCAATTTCGCAACTTTTCGCAACTTTTCCCTACTCCTTCGAAACGGCTTGGATCTTTAGAAACATTTTTACACATAAAAATTTGGTGGTTAAATATTCTTCAAAGTGAACATTGCATATGTAAATCAACCAATATTTCGCAAAGAAAATGGATTTAAAGGTCAGCCACGCGCTTTCCGGGCGCTGTTTGCCGCAAATAAATGCACAGATTTGTGTACTGCCACCTAGGCGGGTGCGAAAGGTGCGTCCACATAATTTTGGCCAGATGTTTCAAGGGACTATAAGCCTTAAGTTCTTATAATCCATCCTAAGGTTGTCTGGAACATATCGCTATCAGCGATAAGGCCGCCATTGTACCCAGATTTAAGTTTCTGTGAAATTGTAACTATTTTGGTGTACAAAAAAGTTTATTCTATTCTATTTTATTCTATTGTGGGAGCGTTCACAAACATGTAAACATATACGAGACACCCAGATTCGAAGCAACTCATCTAGAGGCCACATAATCCCTCCTCCTCCTTGCGTCGTATTCCTCAATGCTGAGGGTCGTGACTTCCCTGCTTCATCACTTTAATGCCACATAATGCTGCTGCGAAATTCTTTAAAAGGGCCCCCGTGACCCTGGAACGCTAGAAGTGTAACTGAGGAATAGGAAAGGCAACGGAGGAATAGGAAAGGCAACGGAGGAACAGGTGTGGGTTTTTTGGTCTGACACTATCTCCCACTTCGCCCAAGGGCGCAGAGAAACATTCAAATCCATTCAGCCATTTGATAGACATATTTATCGTTTATCATTTGTCATTAAATACACTACAATACACACAACAATACACTACAGTAAACAACAACAATACAACAATACAATACAAACAACACAATATCCTTTTTTTTCCACTTAGTCTAGAGGGAGTGTCAGACTTTTACAGACTAAAACCCTCCCGTGTTCCTTCAGGTGCCAGCTGAATTTAAGGCCCGCGGTGATTATTTCGAACATTCCCGCATCTCATCGGTTTATTTAATAGAAATGAATCATTCACAACGTACAAAAGACACATTTCTCCTAAAATTTTCCGAAAAGTCCATTCATCCTAAAGCTATTACGTCGCTAATTACTTTCCTCACAGCTGTCGGCGATATAATGAATCTTCACGTCGCATGTCGTCGGTATAAATGTTATTTGTTTCATCTCGCTCTCTGTCACCCCGTAACAATGGAGAAAAAAACAATAATAACCTATAAGGAAGGGGAGTGGGGTTACAGTTTCAGCGATTTTTGTGAACAAAAACTGAACTCATGAGTAATATTTTATTATTTATTTCTTAAAAACACACACCATCTTTACAGGTTGGACTCAATACATTAGTGGTTTTAACAATAGGAACAAATCAATTATCTTATGACTAACACTTACCTAAAATCAACTATAAAAATACAAAAATATATAATAATAAAATAATAATAAAAATATAAACTTAACCTAGTAAGTAAATCAGACTTAATACCTAACAATATCTCAAGTCGTCGACGGCGCGCACTGTTCCCGCGCGTCTCAAGGAGTTGTCAGAAACCGTAGGGGCCCAGCTGGGTCGAAGCCTACTAAGGCAAGGATCTGTTTCCGAAAGGGAGGCTCGACCCCTATATGAAAAGCAAGAAGGAACGGGTGGGTTTTTTAGTCCGTAAGAGTCTGACACTATCTCTCTATCTGCTCAAGGGCGGGGGATGTCATTTAGATGATTACCCACCGAAAAAAAAAACTGATGCGTAAATAATATTCCACATCTATCACACAACGCCGTCTAGTCCCAAGCTAAGCAGAACTTGTATTATGAGTACTAGACAACTGATAAACATACTTATAAATTTCTAAATACACGCATATAAAGATAAATTACACCTAGATACAGAACTAATGATCAAGCTCATCACACAAACCTGGGTGGGAATCGAACCCACGACCTCCGGCATAGTAGTAAGAATCACTGACCACTAGACCAACTTGGCCGGTTTCCTTCACCGTTTTGAGAGTATTGGTAATAAAATAAATTACACAAAGTAATGTGTTTGGATGTGTTTGAACATGCAACTCGTAAGCCGGGACCACTGGGCTAGTGCTTCTCAAAGAGCGCGCCTCAAGGACTTGTCAGTAAACCATAGGGGGCCCAGCAGGGTCGAAACCTACTGGGGCCAAGGATCTGCTTCTGATAGGAAGTTTCGGCCCCGGTACGAAAGGCAACGAAGGAACAGGAGTAGGAAAGTCTCTTTGAGGAGTAGAAAATAAATACTTTACTATAGTAAATAAATTCGATTTTCTTCCACTTCACATTTTCCGCCCCGCTATCTCTCGCAACAGCCTGACTGACAGACTAAATATAAATACCCATTCCCTTATCGCCATCATTCACACCGCAGTACGTAACACTAAGAAAAATAAGTCCGGACTTACCTCTGGGTCTTATCTCTGTCAGGGTTGTCGCAGTTCTCATGATTTGTGGTGTCACGATCTGGACGAAGAATTTTTATTATTTTATTAATAAGTGAAAAGTTTGGTAGAGAGGTAGAGTTACTGGGTTATTTCATTTTATTTCTGGAGGACAAAAAACTATTAACTCCTTGATAGAAAAATTTAAAAAATAACTCTAAATATATATTAGAAGCACAAACATGTATTCTTAAAGACACTTCCGCCTAACCACCGCTAAGTTAATTTTTGCTTGCATTCGAAACGAACATTTCAAAGGGTTTTATTTTGGCGCCGCACTGCAGGATTGAAGCAAATATTTTTTTAAGTGATCAGGCAAAAATGACATCGAACTTAACCTAACCTGCTACAATAACTTGACTGGCCTGTTGGTCTAGTGGTTAGTGGCCCTGACTGCTATGCCACAGGTCGTGGGTTCGATTCCCACCCAGGACAAATGTTTATGTGATGAGCATGATCATTTGTTCTGTGTCTGGGTGTAATTTATCTATAATATGTATGTATTTAGAAATATATTAGTATGTTTATCAGTTTTCTAGTACCCATAACATAAGCTCTGCTTAGCTTAGGACTAGACAGCGTTGTGTGCTAGTTGTGAAATATTATTATTATTATTAATACTGTGAGCATAAAGTTTGTCTGTAAAAAATCGCTTTTAGCGATAAGACCGCCCATTGTGATACCCTATTAATTTAAAGTTTCTCATGTCATTTTTATTTTTGGTCTACAATAAAGAATCTATTTACCTCACAAAAGATTGACAAAAGCGAAGAAATGTTCTTTATTCTTTACTGTACATACAAAAAACTTAACCTTAATACGTTCATAGATAATTCATGTACAAAGGCGAGCTTAACTCAACAATGAGTTTTCTCCCAGCAAACCTTTGAGTGACAGAAAGAGATCACATTCGAGGGTAGGATCCAGTGTACAACATAAACCTACATAAATACGTCTAATATATATACAGGGTGGCCAGAACATTGACGTCCAAAAATAAAATTTATGTCCCTCGTATCGTGGGGTATCCGAATCACCCCCATGTATGTTCCATAGATCTTTTCTCGTGCACCATGGTTTGTAAACGAAGGCGCTACTCTTTTACCTGCAATAACAATGGGCTGAGAGGATAAGAGACCGAATTATTGCTATCTCTCTCACTCTCGATTGTTTTCATAAATTAACCTTAGGAACGAGAAAATAGGCAAAAAAAAAATCGTCATTTGGCTAATTTTAAGAATTTTCTACCTCACAGTTTTTGAAGGCCGATTTAAGCCAAAGTAGCCCCATTAAGTGCTATTTTTTTTTTATGATTCTGAAAGCTGAAAGTTTGGCGCATTCTTGAAGCCTACTTAGGAACCATGCAGTCTCCTGTTTAATTTTTTTATTTAAAGTTGAAAAGCTAAGTCATAATTTCACGAACGTAAATTTTTCACTTTAGACCAATTTTTTCATAACTTCCATCACAGTTACGAAGCTGATTATTTTATGCATAAAAGTACTACTCATGAAAATACAGTTGCAAAAAAAAAATCTCGACAAAGCCATGTACTTTTTTTTTAATTTTATTTTTAGTTTGGTCTGGTCGATCATTCTCAAAAAATCAGAAAAAAATTCATAACTCGAAAACTATGAAAAGTCGCGGAACATACATGGGGGTGATTCGGATACCCCACGATACGAGGGACCTAAATTTTATTTTTGGACGTCAATGTTTTGGCCACCCTGTATATATAAACATATAATGTATACGTATAGTCAAACGACTTGGGTAATTATTAGGGCAAAATGAAATCGGATGTAGTCAACAGTGGTACCCTAATTAAGGTTGATTAAGAGATCTTGATCATAGTTAACTAATAGAAGAACCTTATGAAACGTATCGAATATTAGTATTTTTAAAATGATTTTTTTATTACTAGCTGACCCGGTAAACGTTGTTTTGCCATATAAATATTTTTTTTGGAACGAAGTTCCATATCGCGCGTTGTGAAAGGGGGCTAGACGGAAAAAATTCTCACGAAAAATTGTACCGACACTTTTACTGTCAAAATATAAATCCAAGATGGCGGCTGCAAGAAATTATCAACTTTTTCGTCATGGGTGTCGTTTTCATGGTTTTCGAGGGTGTTGAAACCGATGGTACTGTCAAAATATAAATCCAAGATGGCGGCTGCAAGAAATTATCAAATTTTTCGTCATGGTTGTCGTTTTCATGGTTTTCGAGGGTGTTGAAACCGATGGTACTGTCAAAATATAAATCCAAGATGGCGGCTGCAAGAAATTACAAAATTTTTCGTCATGGGTGTCGTTTTCATGGTTTTCGAGGGTGTTGAAACCGATAGTACTGTCAAAATGTAAATCCAAGATGGCGGCTGCAAGAAATTATCAACTTTTTCGTCATGGGTGTCGTTTTCATGGTTTTCGTGTTGAAAACGATGGTACTGTCAAAATATAAATCCAAGATGGCGGCTGCAAGAAATTATCAAATTTTTCGTCATGGGTGTCGTTTTCATGATTTTCGAAGGTGTTGAAACCGATAGTATTGTCAAAATATAAATCCAAGATGGCGGCTGCAAGAAATTATTAACTTTTCCGTCATGGGTGTCGTTTTCATGGTTTTCGAGGGTGTTGAAACCGATAGTACTGTCAAAATATAAATCCAAGATGGCGGCTGCAAGAAATTATCAAATTTTTCGTCATGGGTGTCGTTTTCATGGTTTTCAAGGGTGTTGAAACCGATAGTACTGTCAAAATGTAAATCCAAGATGGCGGCTGCAAGAAATTATTAACTTTTCCGTCATGGGTGTCGTTTTCATGGTTTTCGAGGGTGTTGAAACCGATAGTACTGTCAAAATATAAATCCGAGATGACGGCTGCAAAAAAAAAAAAAATTTCGTCATGGGTGTCGTTTTCATGGTTTTCGAGGGTGTTGAAACCGATAGTACTGTCAAAATATAAATCCAAAATGGCGGCTGCAAGAAATTATCAAAATTTCCGTCATGGGTGTCGTTTTCATGGTTTTCGAGGGTGCTGAAACCGATAGTACTGTCAAAATATAAATCCAAGATGGCGGTTGCAAAAAATTGTTAAATTTTTCGTCATGGGTGTCGTTTTCATGGTTTTCAAGGGTATTGAAACCGATAGTATTGTCAGAATGTAAATCCAAGATGGCGGCTGCAAGAAATTATCAACTTTTTCGTCATGGGTGTCGTTTTCATGGTTTTCGAGGGTGTTGAAACCGATAGTACTGTCAAAATATAAATCCAAGATGGCGGCTGCAAGAAATTATCAAATTTTTCGTCATGGGTGTCGTTTTCATGGTTTTCAAGGGTGTTGAAACCGATAGTACTGTCAAAATGTAAATCGAAGATGGCGGCTGCAAGAAATTATTAACTTTTCCGTCATGGGTGTCGTTTTCATGGTTTTCGAGGGTGTTGAAACCGATAGTACTGTCAAAATATAAATCCGAGATGACGGCTGCAAAAAAAAAAAAAAATTTCGTCATGGGTGTCGTTTTCATGGTTTTCGAGGGTGTTGAAACCGATAGTACTGTCAAAATATAAATCCAAGATGGCGGCTGCAAGAAATTATCAAAATTTCCGTCATGGGTGTCGTTTTCATGGTTTTCGAGGGTGCTGAAACCGATAGTACTGTCAAAATATAAATCCAAGATGGCGGTTGCAAAAAATTGTTAAATTTTTCGTCATGGGTGTCGTTTTCATGGTTTTCAAGGGTATTGAAACCGATAGTATTGTCAGAATGTAAATCCAAGATGGCGGCTGCAAGAAATTATCAACTTTTTCGTCATGGGTGTCGTTTTCGTGGTTTTCGAGGGTGTTGAAACCGATTGTACTGTCAAAATGTAAATCTAAGATGGCGGCTGCAATAAATTATCAACTTTTTCGATATGGGTGTCTTTTTCATGGTTTTCGAGGTTGTTGAAGCCGATAGTGCTGTCAAAATGTAAATCTAAGATGGCGGCTGTCAGAAATTATCAACTTTTTCGTCATGAGTGTCGTTTTCATGGTTTCGGAGATGTTGAAATAGTGCTGTCAAAATGTACATAAAATGGGATAGTATTTTTTAGTTATCTTGTATTGGCTAGACGGAAAAAAATCTCACGAAAAGTTGTAACGATACTTTTCGCTCTATTAAGCTATTGTAAGCCGTGCGGCGTGCGCATGTTTCTCTGTCTGTCTCTCTCTCTCTCTCTTATAGAAAGCAAGCCAGAACGGAACTTCGTTCCATCCGGGTGTCCCTTGACACCTCAGTAGTTTTTTTTATCACTAAGGGGTATGAAAAATAGATGTTGGCTGATTCTCAGACCTACTCAATATGCTCACAAAATTTCATGAGAATCGGTCAAGCCGTTTCGGAGGAGTACGGGAACGAACATTGTGACACGAGAATTTTATATATAAGAGAAGATATATTATACAAAATTCCCAAGTCGTTAGACTAAAAAGTTAAAAGACAGACTATACTAATATTATGTCAATTGAGAAATATATAATATAATATTCCACAACTAGCAACACAACGCCGTCTAGTCTCAAGCTAACCAGAGCTTGTGTTATGAGTACTAGACAACTGATAAACATACTTATATATTTCTAAATAATACGTATATAGATAAATTACACCCAGACACAGAACAAATGATCATGCTCATCACACAAACATTTGTCCTGGGTGGGAATCGAACCCACGACCTGCGGTATAGCAGTCAGGGCCACTAACCACTAGACCAACAGGCCAGTCAAGAAAGGAAGTGCTTTTTAAATTTCTTTTTAAAGACATCCAGAGAAGGGCTGTCGCGAAGGGAGGGTGGGAGAGAGTTCCAGAGACGGACTGCAGTTATAGTAAAGGAGCCATCATAGCGGCTCGAAGTGTGGCGAGGAGTACGAAGGATAAGATGTGTTGTAAGAATTTACTAAATACTAACATAAGAACAAATTATTTTACAACTAGTTTACCCGGCATCACCCGCTTGAAGGACCCTTCCTCTTATTGAAAAACCCTCTCTTAGTGCTGGCGTCATAAAAAGAAACCTTGTAAAAAATTTCAAGCTCCTTGTCCCGGTAGTTTCGGCTGTGCGCTGATATTATTATGTCAGTCAGTCACAGTTTATCGAAATTCGACTGGTAGAAAATGCTTATGACATTAAGTCCATCTTTGTAGTGTTTCTTACTAGTGCATACGTTTTACAAAATGAGTTGCTGCATTTGATTTAATCCAATGTATCTAAGATCCATTTAATTTAATTATCACTCTCTGTCTTCTGCATATTAACTACGTACAGCACGCTTCTTTATAATAACCTCGCCTCTCCTTTGAAGGATGACACTTGCCCCCGATTTCTGAATTGAGTTTTGAAGATTGTTTTTTTTAGTTGGGAGAATCACCCAATCAGACATCCCCCGGCCCATCTTAGGCGGAGTGGGAGATAGTCTCATTCTTTTACCTACTAAATATCCACTCTTGTTCCTTCGTTGCTTTTCATACCGGGGGCGAGTCTTCCTTTCAGAAGCAGACCCTTGGCCCCAGTAGGCTTCGACCCTACTGGGTCCCTACGGAAGCTTCTGAAGATGAGTATTCCTTAAACTTTAGACTTTGAGATGATTTTAACACAAATTACTCACAACTCAGAAATATTGGTAAGCTAAATGTTATCAATTTCAAACTAATTGACTGAAGATTTCGTATACATTCCTCCAGGGGCGCCAACACCGTGGGTGCTCGGGGGCTCGAGGACCCACGAGGAATAAAGAGTGGGTGCCGAGCATCCCTGTGAATAGACTACAAGAAACAGGCCAGTAATCGCCTTTTAGGAATGGATGTTTATTCGTTACCTGACGACCCGTTCAGCGCAGTGGTTTTGAGTGCCGGTTGAGTCGCAAGGCATACATAATTAGTAATTAAGTAAGCAGTAGGACATTTATTTACTTGTTGGTCGATTAGTCTGCATTTCTCTTTTTACACTTCGCCACTTATTCTAGTCGTCACATGAGGTTTTCTAAAAGCCGGTGCCCATATAACGCATCCTATTTTCTTCCGACATCCTTACTACCAACCTGTAAAATGAATAAACGAGACAGAATCTTAAAACCCACAAACCATATCTGAAACAAAATACCGGTTCTATTTAACCTCACATGACAAATATACCTCGGTGTACGGTTATAACCCTGGGAAAGACAGCACGTATCCTCCGTTGATCCGAGCTCAACCCTCCCGTGCCCGTATTATACATTCAGCCTGCATCGGGCTCCGAATACCCCCCGCATGCAATGTCAAGGCGACACTGTCGGTAGTGGAAGATTAGGAATTTATAAAAATGTCGGTTTTGAGATAGTGACCTGTTTGAAAATGTTTTTGTAATGTACAACCAGATAGAAAGGGCACATTAAGGGCCGCAGTTAAGGCATCTGCTTATTATGTACTAGCTTTTGCCCGCAGCTTTGCTCGCTTAGGTACATAAAATATAATCTATGTCACTCAGGAATAACACAAACTTCTATCAAAGAAAAAATGTTCGCAATCGGGCCAGTACTTTAATTCCAAACCCCAAGCGAACGCCGGCGTTCGCGCACCTATTGTCTTTCTATTGTGTCTGTAATTTCCACGACTGAAAGGTTAAGAGATTACCCACTAGTCTACAAACAAAAAAACATAAAAACAAACTTTACCTCTATAATATTAGTGTAGATTAGTGTAGATAGCATAATCAGCTTTTTAATGTTCCTACTGCTGGGACTCAGATCTTCTCTCTAGGAGAGGAAATGGGCCGTAATCAACCACGCGGGCGCACTGCGTGTTCGTGAATGTCAAATAGCTTCGAATTTTTGATTCTAGGACATGCCGGTTTCCTCACGATGTTTTCCTTCAACGTTTTGAGAGCGTGTGTCCTTTGAGTGTTTGTCCATTCGATCGGTCCTGTCACCCATGACGCTATCATTGACTCCCTTTTCTTTCACTCCTGACAGAATCTATTCATCTTTTGCATTGCATCACTGCTTACCATCAGGCGGGATCGCAGTCAAGTACTAGTTTATAACAGATAAAAAAAAATCTTTTCTTTGGCCTCCCTCTACCTCTCCATCCATCCATCCACATGTATACTCACAACTCTTTTAGTAATATACGTTTCATCCCTCCGATTCACATGACCAAACCAAGACAAACGATTCCACTTCATCTTTTCAGTCACAGGCGCCACTTTCAAACTTCCTCTAATACATTCATTTCTCACTTTATCCATTCTCATCACACCACACACATCCTTCTCATCTCCGCTACATACAATCTTTTTTCATCGGTCTTTTTCCGTCCCCCCATCACCAAATCTTGAGTAAATTATCCTGAAGATCTTTAAGGGGCCGGCGGAGGATGAATTTCCATGCAAACGTAATACCACGCTCATTTGCAGTTGGAGCATATATCCAACATATTATGATGATATTCGGTTAAAGACAATATTTATCTAGGTTCCTACGTCGAGAATATTAGAAATATTGTTATTTTTAATACAAGAAAAGCCAAATGGCATGTTTTGCCATTTACGCTATAAAAAAGTGCGAAATACAATTTGCTTAAATTTCTTTTTGTTTTTTTAAAAAAGAAAGACGTAGGTACCTAGATAAATATTGTCTATAACCAAATATCATCATAATATGTTGGAAATATGCTCCAACTGCAAATGAGCGTGGTATTACGTTTGTATGGAAATTCATCCTCCGCCGGCCCCTTAACTACAAAAAAAAAAATAAGTTTATGCTTCTATCACTATCAGCACCCCTTCTTAAGTACCTTCACGAAAAAAACGAACCAAAGACGTTACCGTTACGATAACGTAACGAAAAGCGTTTTATGATATTTAACGTTAGTTTAATACCGTTTGCGCATTTACCGAGTACCTTCGATTAAGATAGGGGTGCCTATTAATATTTATTAGCGAGTTCAAAAGTGCGATGTCATATTATTGATTGGTTATGGGGTGCGAATGTTTATATTCAAGCCGGTGTGGGGTGAGCAGTGCTTGAGAATTGCAAAAATGAAGGTAACTGGCAACTGGCAGGGCCAAATTGATCGCAGCACAGATGGTCGATGGGGATGAAAGGTTCTAGAGTGGTGATTACGTATCGGAAGACGCAGCGTTGGAAGGCCTGTCACAAGGTGGACCGATGACCTGGTGAGGGTCGCGGGAACCCGATGGATGCGGGTTCTAGAGTGGTGATTACGTACCGGAAGACGCAGCGTTGGAAGGCCTGTCACAAGGTAGACCGATGACCTGGTGAGTGTCGCGGGAACCCGGTGGATGCGGGTTCTAGAGTGGTGATTACGTACCGGAAGACGCAGCGTTGGAAGGCCTGTCGCAAGGTGGACCGATGACCTGGTGAGGGTCGCGGGAACCCGATGGATGCGGGTTCTAGAGTGGTGATTACGTACCGGAAGACGCAGCGTTGGAAGGCCTGTCACAAGGTAGACCGATGACCTGGTGAGTGTCGCGGGAACCCAGTGGATGCGGGTTCTAGAGTGGTGATTACGTACCGGAAGACGCAGCGTTGGAAGGCCTGTCACAGGGTGGACCGATGTCCTGGTGAGGATCGCGGGAACCCGATGAATGCGGGTTCTAGAGTGGTGATTACGTACCGGAAGACGCAGCGTTGGAAGGCCTGTCGCAAGGTGGACCGATGACCTGGTGAGGGTCGCGGGAACCCGATAGATACGAGACGCACAGGACCAGTTGTTATGGCGAAGCTTGGGAGACGCCTATGTCCATGTATGATGATGGTGATGAGGAATGTGAGATAACAAACACATGAAAGAAATTATGGATTTTATTTTGTGGAACTTTAAGAGTTACCGTGGCCTTAGAACGCAATGGGCTAGTAAAGGAACACCGGTGGATTTTGGTCAGTCAAAGTCTGGCACACTAGATCCTATTGATGGCTAAGATAAGAGGAAGGGAGGATGGGTCATTATGAAACCTCTTGTGGAATATTTTTATTTGATACTAGCCTTTTTTTTCTTAAGTTTTGATACTAACTACGAAACAGTGGGCAAAACTCACGGCTTCGCTTGTGTACATAAAAATAAAGTAAATAAATTTAAAGTTGATTTTGGAGTGCCTTAATAAAATCCTTTGCGCTGCGCTCCTTTCTGTCTGAGCCGACCCTAAGGTGAATTTCGGTAAATCCGTTCTTAATGGATGTCACCCTATAAAGAACCTACCTGCCAAATTTTAAGTATGTATGTAGGTGTTATAGTTTCTGAAATTTAATGTTTTTTTTTATTATTTACTAGCTTTTTATTTCGCGACTTCGTTCGCGTACATTAAATATAGCCTATGTCACTCAGGAATAAAGCAGCTTTCTATCGGTGAAAAAATTTTAGCAATCGGACCAGTACTTCCAGAAGAGATTACCTCCTACAAACAAAAAAACAAACTTTACCTCTTTATTATATTAGTGTAGATTTAAATCACCAAAAACCAATCACCCAAAAGTTAACTAATAGAAAATGCCTTAGGCCGATTTTGAATGTTGTGATATCAACGAACTTTTTATAGATAAATATTTTTTACAATTTACAACTCAATTAAAATGAAATAATAACTAAACAGAAAAAACAGTGTCCAATCAGAATTCTTTTATATAATTAAGACACAATTGAAATAAAAATTAACATTCCTAAAAAATAAATAAACTCTCAAAGAACCAGTTTTAAAAATTGCTTAATTTTAGTAGCAATGACCGCTACATATTGCTCAGAGTGGATGACCGATAAGTAGTATGGATAGATAGTAGTTATTTTAATTAATTACTAGCTTTTGTCCGCAGCTTATAGCTATAACCTAGGGGTCTTTAAGTCAAGAGTGAATAGATTGCTTCTAGGCAAGCGTGCTCCATCGTCGCCCACATCATCGCTTACCATCAAGTGAGATTGTGGTCAAACGCGAGCCTATCAATTATAAAAAAAAAAGCTTCGCCCGCGTACTTAAAATGTAGCCTATGTCACTCAGGAATAAAGCAGCTTTCTATCGGTGAAAAAATTTTAGCAATCGGATCAGTGCTTCCAGAGATTACCTCCTATAAACAAAAAAAACAAACTTTACCTCTTTATTATATTAGTGTAGATGATCATACTAGCTTGTGCTAGCGGCTTCGCTTGCCTGAATGTAGAATATATCCCAAGACAACTTACTCCTCCGAACCAAGGTTGCCGACATAGCACGAAGAATCGCCAAACTTAAGTGGCATGGGCAGGGCACATTGCTCGCAGAACAGGTGGTCGATAGAGATGAAAGGTTCTGGAGACGCAGCGTTGGAAGGCCTCCCACAAAGTGTGCTGATGACCTAGTCAGGATCGCAGGAATCCGATGGAGAGATGCACAGGACCGGTCGTTGTGGCGACGCTTGGGGGAGGCCTATGTCCAAAAGTGGACGTCTTTTGGCTGAAATTATGATGATGATGAGCTTACTTCTGAGATAAAAAGTATCCTATTAGTTATTCCAGGACATGAGTCATCATCGTCATCATCATTTCAGGTGAAAGACGTCCGCTGTTAGACACCAACCTACCCCAAGTGTCGCCACAACGACCGGCCCTGTGTTTGTCTCGTATCCATCGGATTCCCGCGACCTTCACCTAGTCATCGGCCCACCTTGTGGGAGGCCTACTAACGATGCCTCTTCCAGTACGCGGTTGTCACTCCCACTCCAGAACCTTTCGTCCCCATCGACCATTTGTTCCGCGACCCCGCTCTGCTACTGTTTGATTGATCATATGAGTTCTGAGAACTGTCCGGACCAAGTCGTCGACGGCGCGCACCCAAGCCCAAGTCGTCGACGGCGCGCACTGTTCCCGCGCGCCTCAACGAGTTGTCAGCAACAGTAGGGGCCCAGCCGGGTCGAAGCCTACTGGGGCCAGGGTTATCCGAAAGGGAACTCGTGCCCCGGTATGAAGGCTTGAAGGAATGGGGTGGGTTTTTTAGTCATTAAATGATTTTCCCCACCAAAAAAAAAGTCTCTCTCTTATTCCAGAATTATAATGATTTTAAGTCGTCATTTTTCAAAGGTTTTGATACAAAACTTCCAAGTGTCGCCACAACGAATGGCTTTCCGCAGCCCTCACCAGGGCTACTAATATAATGGCGTCATTATGACTCCAATGGTCAACCACTGATGCTCCATTGAAGGAAGTGGCTTTTAATGATAATCTCGTACACATTGACAAATGAATGTCTGACGTATGCGGCAGTCTACCAAAATTTTGACAGTTCCTTTGATCAGTGACCTACCATTATGACGTCATTGCGCAATTAGTGTTTTTCATAAGTGTCTGTTCACCGCCAAAAGGAGCCCGTTCACCTCGGCTCCTACTTTTCAGAATGTATCATTGGATTGTACCGACCGCCTTCAGCTCGCTCTTGGGTGTCGAAATTTCCTCCGACCTCAATTTTGGGCGGTACATTGAGTCCAAAGCCAAAGTAGCTGCTAGGAAACTAGGCGTTCTCGCAAAAGTCCGACGGTACTTCACACCGAGACAGCTTTTAATGTTATACAAAGCACAGGTCCGATCGTGTGTGGAGTACTGCAGCCACATATGGGCTGGTGCTGCAAAGTGCCACCTGGCAGCTTTGGACTCAGTGGAAAGGCGTGCGAAGAGGCTGATTGGTGATCCAGATTTGGTTAAGACCAATCTTCAAAGCCTTGAGCACAGGCTTAGGGTAGCCAGCCTTTCAGTGTTTTACAGATTGCATTTTGGAGAGTGTGCGCAGGAATTGCATGACTTGATTCCGCCATCTCATTTCTACCATCGGACAAACCGACGCACGGCGAGTATCCACCCTTACGTTGTTGAAACATCTACGGTCCGGATTAAGCGTTTCGCCTCGTCATTTATACCGCGTACTTCGAAGGACTGGAACAGTTTGCCTGCTGCGGTCTTTCCGTCTGATTATAATTTGAGTGTCTTCAAGGCTAGAGTGAATAGGCTCTTAATAAACTAGTGCGCCTCACCATCAACGATTGCATCACTGCTTACCATCAGGCGGGATCGCAGTCAAGTACTAGTTTATAACAGATAAAAAAAAAAGCTCGATATTCTCATTCTACCACAATTCTATTATAAGACCATTGACCGATCAATGATCGATCATTATGAATTGGCAGATTACAAACTTTTAGCAAAATGACAATGGGATCGTGTTGGAATGACGAATTTATAAAAATAGTAGACTTGGGCCCCTGGTCATCGATCTACCTAGAGGGTTCCATGGCTGCGTTTTTTACATATTTACATACAATCACAAGGCATCATTTACGTACTATGTCCTACATCGACTGTACCTATTTAAACGTTACGATAATAAGATCGCATCGTTCCCATTCGGCTCACGTTCGAGCGCGATCGTAATACGGACGCTGACGAACACGAAAATTGTCTGTTACAATAACGTTTTACTGTATTACAGCATGTTACATGCGTGTGTTGCTGTTATTGGTTTCTTTAGGTCCCTGTACCACGATACTTTGTTGGAGAGGTCCTGTTGAAATCTGCAAGTTCGCAAAATCTTTCAGAGTTTTCATCATCACACCTTAATCAGTTATGCATTTTTTTGGCTTAAATCAAATAATTCGTCACGATCTTTCGAATCTAAGTCTCCTAATTTAAGTTATCTATTATTGGCTATTTATATACCTAATCGGAGCCAAAGAAAAAAACTTACAAAATTGTATCTACGTTTTTAGCAATTAATGTTTTCCATACCTGATAAAGTAAATTATTATAATCAACATACCTAAATACCAATTGATTTTTTTTTTTGTCTGAGAAAAAGTCTAAAAAATACAAAAAAGTCAAATACACTGAAGGCCTATAACATAAATTATGAAAAATCAAGTCGAAAGCGAGTCTGAAATTTGGTCAGTTTTCCCAGAAAATCAATCTCTCAGTTATCTCAAGGTTACCCGGGTAAAGCTCGAAAAGCAGACAAAATATCAGACTTAGGTATTTCTAGAGTTCATGGAAAATGTACACTAAGTATCCAGTATCTAAACTATGCTAAGCTCCACAATTTAATACTACCCTCGTTTCGGCAACAGGTTCGGACATGGCTGTTTTTGGAACGCGCTCCTAAGCTTACCTAATTTAGACTTAGGTATCCAGTATCACTGACTAGTAAATATAGAAGGTCAAGTTCATACAGTGATATAAATCTGACACAAATAAGGCCAATGGAGGTTTTTTTTACCATGGAGTCAGTCAGTGTAGAGCAATCAAAGTTGATAGTTGAAATTACTTTCATCTATGATTTTTTAATATGTAAATTAAACTGTTAAGTTTAGCCCCATATTCACAAAAACCTTAACAGTTACTTTAACCCCATAGTTAATTTAACACTATACTCACAACGCCTCAACAATCACTTTAGCACCATGGTGACTGTAGCCTTAACAGTCACACTAGCCCCTATAGTCACTAAAGTCTTAACAATGACTTAGCTCCTATAGTCACAAAAGCTTTAACAGTCACTTTAGCCTCGTAGTCACAAAAGCCTTAACAGTTGTATTAACTCCACAGTCGCAAAAGCCTTAACAATCACTTCAGCTCCCATAGTCACAAAAGAATTAAGTCACTTTGTCCCCATAGTCACAAAAGCCTTAACAGTCACTTTAGCTCCCATAGTTACAAAAGCTTTAATAGTCATTTTAGCTCCCTTAGTCACAAAAGCTTTAACAGTGTACATTGGCCCCCATAGTCACAACAGAATTAACAGTCACTTTGTTCCCATAGTCACAAAAGAATTAACAGTCACTTTGGTCCCATAGTCACAAAAGCTTTAACAGTCACATTAGCCCCCATAGTCATAAAAGCCTTAAAAGTCACAAATTTGGAGTTATCACTCACTTCCTCAAGCTCTCTACAAGCAAGCCGTACTATGCATTCCAATTAAGAACAGGTAACCTCGATCTGTCAAATGTTGAGTGAAAAGTACAGTTTGCAAAGAAAACTTATTTGCGTATCAATAAAGGGTTTTTTGCTTTGTATTACTAAGTCTTAGTTAAATCTAGGTGGAGTAAAAACAAAGGTGAAGTAAAATTTCTTGTGTTGCTCACCCTACCCAAATTCTTTGATTTAACTTGACGTCAAAACATGGCAACCGATCCTATTCTTATATGGAACGCATTGTACAGCCAACGTGAGTTGAGACTCATTGTACGGAGTCAGACTTCTGTTTTAAAGATTGTCTGCATATTATCTCGACCATTCTGTGGTAGTAATGTCAGTTCGCCTAAATTAGATCGACGGGGTTATAGGTCTTAGCTTTTATCACCTTACTTGTAGGAGATTTAGCCATTTCGGTGACCCTGTCTTAAGTCTACAGTTACCTTGTGTCCAAACGAATGTAGTTTCTTTTAGTGACACTAACATTGTGATTTAGCAAATAAGTTCGTAAAAGTAACATTATTTTATAGCATCATCATCATCATATGAGCCGAAAAACGTCCACTGTTGGACATAGGCCACCCCCAAGCGTCGCCACAACGACCAGTCCTGTGCGTCACGCACAAATGATGGATTATTTTATGAAAAAAATCTAAATATTAAGTTACTTGGGGTCGCTTCGGAAGACTCAGCGTTAGAAGGCCTTTCACAAGGTGGACCGATGACTTGATGAGGGTCACGGGAATGTGATGGATGCGTGACGCACTGAACCATTCTTTGTGGCTACATTTGATGGAAGTCTATATCCAGCACTCAGTGGCGTGCCTGATGCCTTTACAGGGGGCAAGCCAAGGAATCTTGTGAAAAAAAAATCTCGTGCTATAGGTCGCGCGGTGAATCAAGATCGCTCGGTGAAAATAGTGGGGGCAATCGGCGCATGTGTACAATTGCGCACAGAAATTCTTAATATGTTAGGATTTTATTTTTAATTTCGTATGTTTGAACCTTAGTAACATAACTTATAATAACACTAGTTTTTGATTGTAATTTATCTTGTAAGTAGGTAAATTAAAAAAATTAAAAATTATAAAATAAAACATAAAATTTAAAAAAAATATTTCGTTAGTTTCTTTCTTTAACGTAATAATTCACGTCGTAAACCATTTTTCTGGCAAGCCGTTTTAAAACTTTATTTTTAACCATTTTTTTTTACGACTACGTATTACTATTACGATAACACAAGCTGTACGCAACAGTACCCAAGTACAACAGTATCCAATGAGAGGCGAGAACGCAACGCGGGAATTGAAGAGCGACTATATCTACCAATGACGTGTCGCCGACGGCGCACACCCGCCCGTACGTCGCCAAATAGACCGTAGAATTGAATACTGCGCATGCCCCTTCCACTTTTGCCGAGCGATCTTGATTCATCGCGCGACCTGTACCACGTGTCATCAGTGCAGTAATGCTGATTTTTCTGAATTGCTACACTACTATTAACAAATATAATATTAATAGTAAGTAATAAATAATGATAACAAAAGCTTCACCACAACAACTTTATCATCATACCAATAATCGTGAAGTTTGAATACATGAATAGAAAAAAAAAAAAATATTCTAATTCAAATTGTCTATCTTTATTTAAAAATGATTTTCTTACTCCAGCGTAAAAAGTTGGTGAACGTTTTAATTCTAACAGCTGATTCTCAATTGCAATCAAAGATAATTCGGAAAGCCGCTCTTGTTGTCGAGTGCCGGCCAGCCGATTAATTTGAACTTAATTATTTATTGTAAAGTTGAGTCGAGTGTGAAATAAAACAACCGAGTACTAGATACTGATCTAATGTTATCCTAAATTGAACTCTATTGAAAGGAGGGTAAGTAAACGGCGGAGAATCTTAACACCGAATTCTAATTTGACGCCAACGCCATCTAGTTATGAATGTGTAACTAATACATATTTTTTTTGAAATCTTGGTGTTTCAAACACTTGTTCTTTAAAATAATATGTAATATTATTGGCAAATACTCACAAATGAAACAGCTTTTCGTTGTTCGCTTTTTTAAAACACACTTATCACTTAACTGTCGAGAAAGATAACCAACTTTCTATCGGCGGTTTATCAAAAATAAAGAATGAAATAACAGCTTTCAAGTACTTTTGAGAATTTTCATGGCACTCGCGAAGTTATTTGAGTCATACCTACCTGATGTATTCCAAGCATTGTTATTAACTTTTCTGAGAAATATTCAAAATAGTAAAGTTACAAGATTATATTTATCTTTAAAACTCAAACCCTACCTGGCCAATATCAATTCCACACATAATAATATCCACACACAACCACAAGTATAGTTTCCGAATTCATAAACTGTTAAATGACGGAAAACAAAAAAAAACTATCAAAACAATTACGTACAACACGATAACCGATCAAAGCAAATTTGAACTGAGTACTTTTTAGTTCGTATAACTTTACGCGTCATAGAGGGCGCCTCGTATTATAATATGCGTAAAAATTTATGTCAAAAAAAACCATTCATAAATTTACCAAAGCCCAGCTTTTTTTTAGAACAAAATGTTCGACGAGTATTTGCACACAATAACAAATTACACCCACACACACTCAAAATTTGACGTTTTTATATCAAAAGTAGAGATAGAAGAGCAAGCCTCATAAAAGCCTTTGAGGCAGAAAAAGACAACAACACATTAGTGTTCATCTCTTTCTTTTGTTAAGTGTTAGAGTGAGATCGGAGAGATTTCGCTCAGAATGGCATCCTCGCTTCGCCCTGGTATCGTCTTATGAATGATTTTTGAATTCCGCACAACACAGTGGCAACTTAGCGTAACCGCGTAAGCGCGCGAAGTTTAAAGTTTAGATTTTTGTGATAATTAATTGATTGGTCGTGTTCTATGAAGGTGAGGTTTTGGTAGGGCAAGCCGGGCTTTTTGGCTTCTATGGCGGGCACGCCACTGCCAGCACTGGATGTCTTTCGGCTGAAATAAAGATAATCTAAACCTCTCTGTCAAGTCAAATCTCCCGCTCTGTGTCAAGCGAGAAAGCGCGTGAATCTTTTACTGACTAAAACCCACCTGTGTTCCTTCAGTTACCCTTTGCATTCCAAGGATTTGTTTCTAAAAGGAAGATTCGGCTCCGGTACAAAAGGCAACGAAGGAACAGGAAGTTTTATTCAGTAAAAGTCTGAAACTATCTGTCCCCGCACACGGGCTTCAAAAAAATGCCGCTTCAAGCTTCATTTTGAGGCGGCCTTTTTTTGTGGCTCGTGTGCGTCGGTGCCGCCACAAAAAAACGCTTGAAGCGGCTTCAAGCTTCACCGGACACAAGAGATGTCGCGCGCTTCAGCTGTTTTTTGTGGTCGCTTCAAGCGTTTTTTTGTGGCGGCATTTTTTAGGCCCGTGTGCAGATAGTGTCAGACTTTTACTAACTAAAAACCCACTCCTGTTCCTTCGTTGCCTTTGCTCCCGCCCCGCCCTATAGCGGGAGATGCAATTGGATGATTTTCCCACCGAAATACTCGTAAAAAGGACAACATCTCATTCGAACCTCACTCAGCCCCCTTATCCCCGTTTAGTCATCCACAGAGAACCATGGACTTATATTTGCCTCCCTTAATGCATTCGAGAAACATCCTACAAAGGAGTAGATATAAAACCAAACTTTTACCAAGTTCCTTTCCCCCAAAACTTGTAACCAAAGCCGGGGGTAAAAACTAGCAAGTAATACGACGCGGCCCTTATTACCGACCACCTAATATGACCAACTTGATTATGTAGTTAAGCTATAATGCCTTACGTGAGCAGGGTTGGGGCTCAATTTAATAACGAACACCATTAGGGTATCTCCGCTAACGTGGAAGTCTTAGTTTACGTGTACGTTACCGTTTTCCTACAGAGTATGAGGAAATGCGTTTTACTTATATTCTTCCATTTCCTTATTTCAAGATAAATAATCATCAATGACAACCCCCACTCTTGGGCGGAGCAGGAGATAGTGTCAGACTCTTACTGACTAAAAACCCACCCCGTTCCTTCAAGCCTTCATACCAGGACTCGAGTTGTCTTTCGAAACTAACCCTGGCCCCGGTAGGCTTCGTCCACTGTTGGACATAGCCCTCCCCCAGTCATCGGTCTACCTTGTAAGAGGCCTTCCAAAGCTGCGTTTTCCGGTACGTGGTCGCCTCTCCAGAACCTTTCGGCCCCAACGGCCATCTGTTCTGCGAGCAATGTGCCCTGCCCAATACCACTTAGGTAAGTCTGGCGATTCTTCGTGCTATGTCGGCAACCTTGGTTCTCCTGCGGATATCTTCGTTTCTGATTGGATCATGCAAGGAAACTCCGAGCATAGCCCTTTCCATTGCCCTTTGGGTGTCTTTAAGCCTTCTGATGAGGCCCATTGTGAGTGACCAAGATAAATACTCTTTCGTTCAAGATAAATACTCTTTCTTTTTTCTTTAATGTTACCCAACATCATCTTCTTATCCTTATCCCGTGTTATTTATGGTCAGCGCAATACGTTTTTCTCTTTCTTTCTGTTCTATAAGGGCTGACGTTGCGTTACGCGGGCGCACGCGCTTTCCCATACAAAAGTGCTCCGTCGCGGGCAGCCGCGCCCCGCGCCCGTTTTGCTACGTAATAATAGATTAAAGTTCTCCATTGACACGACTACATGCACACCGTTAAAGTTGAACTAGCGACACTGCGCAGTTAATAATCCGATTTCCGCTACGGGGATCGCCGTACGATGTACTGGTGGCGCATTTTGATTTTTTTTTTAGGTAGGAAAATCATCTATTCTAAACGACATCTCCCACACTTAGGCGGGGCGTGAGGGTATGTCAAACTTTTACTGACTAAAAACCCACTCCTGTTCCCTGTTTGGTATTGTTCCAGGGCCCCGGCGTTCTCTTTCACAACCCATGGCCAGTATGAGTCGCATACGACACACGAGCCAACGCGGGCGCCCGCTTAATGTAACGTTGGCCCTAAGGGTTCCGTTTTTGCCGACTGAGGTTCGAAACCTTAAAAACAATAATCGTTCAAAATTCGTAGTTTCCTATTTTCCTAACCATAAAATAGATTATATCTACCTTAATAAACGACATTAACGATAAAACAAATCCAAGGAACCAACCAAAATCTGGCAAATGTGTCACGAATGCTTTTAATGGTCGATAAAGGTCGCTTCATTAGTTTTTATTGTAACTACCTAGCCATATAATTATGGACGTGTGGCTTGTCAGATGTCCTGACTGGTTTGATAATTTCTTGCCATTGGAAGGTCTATATGAATCTTAAGTTGGATCTCAGGTTTTTGTGGATTCCAAAGCCGTGCGTAGGTTTGAAAGAGTTACTATGTCCCTGGAAAGACAAGTAAAGGAACACAGGTGGGTCGGTGTTAATTTACACATTGTTATTATTATTTTTTTATTATTGATAGGTTCGCGCTTGACCGCTATCTCACCTGATGGAAAGCGACGATGCGGTCGACGATGGAACGCGCTTACTTAGAAGAAACCAATTCACTCTCGACTTAAAGATTCCCGGGTTGTAGCTATCAGAAAACACAGACTCCGGCAAGGAATTCCACTCCTTAGCTGCACGCACAATGAATGTGTTCCGAAAACGTTTTGTCATTATTAACGCATGTGTACAGCTAAAGACTGAAATTCTTTTACAGACCCTGTGTTTCCTGATAGCTATAACCTGGGGGTCTTTAAGTCAAGAGTAAATAGGTTACTTCTAGGCAAGCGTGCTCCATCGTCGGCCACATCATCGCTTACCATCAGGTGAGATAGAGGTCAAACGCAAGTCTATCAATAATAAATAATAAAAAAATCATGAAATTTCAGAAACTATAACACCTACATACCTACTTAAAATTTGGCAGGCAGATTCATTATATGGTGTAGTCATCCATTAAGAACGGATTTACCGAAATTCTCCTTAGGGTCGGCGCAGACAGAAAGGCGCGCAGCGGAAAGAATTTTATTAAGGCACTTCAAAATCCTCCTCGAGAATTATTCCTCTCTGTCTGCGCTAACCTTTAAGGGATGAAAGGGAGGACCAAACTTTGTATTCAGAAACCGACTTTCACGCGGGCGAAGCCACTGGCAAACGCTAGTTAATTAAGTATATAATTATAAGATGGTTCGTATACAATAGTCTTGAGGTTCTGAGCTGGTTAAAAGCTTCTTACGGAATATACGACAGAGTAAACAATTGAATCAATTTGTCTTCGCCACCGCCGGGATTCCGATCCCGATTTCCGGCCATCGTAGGCGCGGGCTTGCGGACGGCGAACAATGGGTAGCTCGTTGTTCGACCATTCGGTAACTGTCCGGACCAAGCGCAAGTCGTTGACGGCGCGCGCTGTTCTCGCGCGCCTCAAGGAGCTGTCAGCAACAACAGGGGCCCAGCTGGGTCGAAGCCTACTGGGGCCAGGGTTAGTTCGGAAAATAGCTCAACCCCGGTACGAAAGGCAACGAAGGAACAGAAGTGGGCTTTTAGTCAGTAAAAGTCTGACACTATCTCCAGCTCCGCCCAAGAGCGGGGGATGTCATTAAATGATTTACCCACCGAAAAAAAAATCATTTTGTCTTATAGAGTTTTATTAACACAATACTATTCAATTGATAAGGCGTAGGCGATGTTATATTGCCATGTCATTTACCTAGCATGTGGCTAATGAATGTGTCTACTACGAAATTTAGGGTAAGTGAACTGAATTCACCTTCAAAACGATTCTAAGAGACACTAAATGGAATTAGACACTATTCCATTGTCATCACGCGAATATTATGAAGGAAAAAGTTTGTATGTTCATAATTATGTATGGTTGTTACTTCTTCACGTTCAACCTTCTACCTAGCTGTACGGATTAGGATAAAATTTGACACTAAATGATAAATTATATTTATTTAGCAAATAGACTTTAAAAAACACTTTTACACGTCAAGTTTTTTTTTTCGTCAGTTTAAACTAAATGAGGCCAGTATTTCCTAGCTGACTACCCTGAGAAGAAACACCGAAACAAACTCAGGGGTCAAAGTCGCTTTTAAAGTCCATACAGTAAAAATTAGAAAATATGATGCATTAAGTCCGCCTCTGTACCCATGTGCCTAAAGTGTTGAATAAATAAATAAATATGTAATGGTCAAATCACATGAGAGCCATGCAGATTTGTTTGAAATGGTCTTTTGAAGAAAAAACCATTTTGAGCCTGTCCAGTCAGTGTAAGCATTTGTCAGTATTCGCAAAGCTCAACTCAGGACTACTAAGGAGCTCAACGACTTGACGAACAATGCCAAAAAAAGGACATTTGAGTTGGCCGCAGAAAATACTCAAATTGACAGACAAACGTCAAATTTACTGAAAAGAAAAAAAAAAGCAATCAACATAAATTATTCCTTACATTTACATTTACAATAATAAAAGGAAACTAGGAAACACTAGGATACCTTTCCGTGTCCTTAGATTCAAATAGTTATTTTTTCTAATCAGTATGTGGCAATATTTGGCAATGTTTATGATTGATGCAAGACGGGCAAATAGCAGCTGACGCATGTGTTTGAAGTGTTTCCACACTACCACTGTTTTTGAAATGAGTCGAGAAAGTCAGTTTTTGCAGTGGCCAACGTGAGTCCGCAACTGAATTATTTCCTGTACTAATTTAATTCAGGCAGAACCGCAGCAACAAGTAGTCATAGTTTAGATACTTGCCTTTTCCTATGACTTTGTTTCCTTGACCAATACCACAAGAATCATGCATTTTAGGGAATATTCTACGGTGCCTGATGTGGTGCCTGTGGTAGTTTTGTGTGCATAAAGCATTAACACAAAATTTCTACAAACAACAAACAAAACACACACAAAATTCATATGTCAAATGAAAATTACATGATGAAATAAATGATGATGTATGATGATGATGTGTGAAATTTACATGTCTACAAAATTTGACATCATAATGATTTGCAAGATTAGATAGAAAAAAAAACTTTTTACAAAAAAAAAAATATAACCGACTTCAATGTTAAAAAACACTGAAAAGTATAAAATAACTTTAATTTCGGAAGTCGGTGTTTCTATAATAGTTTTGTCTCTTCATTATTTAACACCGACTTTCGAAATTAAAGTTATTTTATACTTTTCAGTGTTTTTTAACATTGAAGTCGGTTATATTTTTTTTTGTAAAAAGTTTTTTATTTTACACTTTTTAGTTATGGTACCACCTCTAAAAAAGTACCCCTCAGACAAACTTAAAATAACTTATAGCCACAGTGCATCTCATAACAATTCTAATAATCCCAAACACGGTTAGATTACATTAATTTAATTTTTTTCCTTCTAGCTTCATCATCAGGTCAGTTCGATACATCTCCCCCCCCCCTTTTCTGACAGTCAGTCATCGACTACACGTATAAACAAAGCAACTTTACTTGTAACCACAGTTCTGCTGTGATTCTCTAAGGATTTCTGTTCCATATCTTCGAAGTTCATGATCAGATCATAACAATATTTCTATGGGACTAACTTGGAAGTAGGTAGGTATAACCTTTCAATCAAAAAAAGAATTTTCAAAATCGGTCCACAATTGACCGAGATATCGGTGAACATACATAAAAAAAAAGTAAAAAAAAAACGTAAATTCAGCCGAACATAGAACCTCCTCCTTTTTGAAGTCGATTAAAAACACTCCTTAGTTCCCACTACACATACTAACACAGTATTGCTATTTCCCTAAGACATTATCGTATACGGTACTGGAGCAAACCCCTCAGTAACCAATTTGTCGTACATATCACCACCAACATAGTCCCCTACATCCAAGCTATCCTTGGAGCGTACACGCCACAGTGGCGTAACGTTTAAGTTTACATTGTAACAAAACTCACAACCGGTATTTCGTCCTTGCAAGTTGACAAATTCTTAATAAATGTGACTTCGGAATTGTTCGGGGAAACTCGGAAAATATTGAGTTTGAAATGCCTTTCTTGCTAATTTTTTTACGGTATGAAGGTTGAATTGATTTTTTGGTATGTTGATGATTTTTTCTTTGTGGATAGTGGTTTTTTTTTTAACCGAGTCAATTTATAATATTTAACATTGGCCTACACGGGCACTTATAAACATCATATAGTATATTCAGGAATAACTTGCTTTTATTTACTACATCTGAATAATAGTTTCATGTTCATTGCGTGTATTTAGAAGTATTTTATGCAGCTAATAGATTTTCATTTCGAAGTAGTTGCAAATAACAAAGAATTAAAAAAAAAAATTAAACGTTGTTGGGTTGTTGCATTAAGTCCTCCTCTATACCACTGTTTGTTCAAGAAGTGTAAATAAATAAATAATATTTTTTTTATCTAAAATAACTAAGTACAATCATAATAATTTATCGATTTCTTTTATTATATTCCTAAAGGACAGGCGAAAATGGGTCCTTCTTTTAAATAGCCCGGATAACCTTCTTTTACAATATGAAAATTGAGGTCGAGAATTCAAAATGCTATAAGATATAATACTGTGCAAATAAGAATACTAACCTAGCTGTGGCAAAAGCAGTCAATTGCCATATTTTTCTGCTGGACGTACCTAATCAAAATCATAATATTCATAATGATTTATTTTGTTTTTAAAATTTTAATACGTACGGTATTTCTATACACAGGTACAGTGCACTATGTTTTGCCAAATATTGGCATGCAAACTTATATCAAATCTCAACATGCATAGTTACAATTAAATGTCAAACAATTAAATAGTAATCATCATCATCATATCAGCCGAAATACGTCCACTGTTGGACATAGGCCTCCCCCAAGCGTCGCCACAACGACCGATATCCGCAGAAGAAGGTCGCGAGAATCCGATGGATGCGTGACGCAAATAGTAATGTCACCAAAAAAAAAAAAAACAAAATAGAATGTCAACAAAAAAATCAAAATATAAAAATTAAATGAATCTACCTGAGAGAGCTGTTCTTTACTGCTATTAGTACTGATTGAGCATAGGTGCAACAAACTCGCTAGTATATTCCATCAACAGGCTTCTCTAACAAATCCTGAGCGATACAGCGCTTTGCAGCTGACGCTTGATAAAGCACCGCTAACTTTAAACGCGACCAGGGCCTTACCATGACGTAATAAAATGCGCCGCCGGGATTCAGATCCCGATTTCCGGCCACCGTATGCGCGGGCTTGAGGACGGCGAGCGAGGAGGAGCGAGGTGGACCGATGACCTGGTCAAGATCGCGGGAATCCGATGGATGCGTGACGCACAGGACCGGTCGTTGTGGCGACGCTTGGGGGAGGCTTATGTCCAGCAGTGGACTTCTATTGGCTGATATGATGATGATGATGATGATGATGTAAGTATTATCGGAATCGATTCAGTTACTGATTCACAATTCAAACTATATTAAGGTTTCGCATTACTAAAAATAATGTTTTGTAATGTATCACTCTTTGTCACTCACATGACTGCAATTTTATCACGTTTTTTTTTTTTCTTTTTGAAAATGATCTAATGACATCCCCCGCTCTTGGGCGGAGCAGGAGATAGTGTCATATTCTTACTGACCAAAAACCCACAACGTTCCTTCACACCTTCATACCGGGGATGAGCAACTCTTTCGAAACTAACTCTGGCCCCAGTAGGCTTTTTTTTTTAGTGGGGAAAATCATCTAATGACATCCTCCGCTCTTAGGCGGAGCGGGAGATAGTGTCAGACTTTTACTGACTAAAAACCCACTCGTGTTCCTCCGTTGACTTTCGTACCGGGGCTGAGCTATCTTTCGAAACTAACCCTGGCCCCAGTAGGCTTCGACACAGTTGGGCCCCTGTGGTTGCTGACAACTCCTTGAAGCGCGCGGGAACAGTGCGCACTCGACGACTTGGGCTCGGTCCGGATAGTTACTGGTCGGTCGAACAGCGAGCTACCCATTGCTCGCCGTCCGCAAGCCCGCGTTGTTTGTTTCACCTGCGGATATCTATATTCCTGATGTGATCGCGCAAGAAAACTCGTAGTATACCCCCGTTCCATCGGCAGTAACTCCAAGTAAAATACTGAAACCGAGTTCAACATAGTTGGAGAAAGACCTCGCAGATTTATACCTGAGCAACAAAGTCACAAACTACTGTCTTCTATCAACATGCTTCACCAGCAAATCCTAAGCGATACAGCGCTTTAAAGCGAATGCTTGACAAAGTGCCGCTAACTTTTGATGCGCTCAAATAAATCACATGAACACCTCCGTCTTAATTGATACCATCAATTAATTTAACGGCTGTACTTAAACGACATTTACTTGAACATTTTGGAGGAGGCTCCATTACGAGTATATTGTAAATCATTTGTTATGGGGAGTCGTAAGTGTGATGTTTCAGTCAAGTGTGTGTACTTACTTGAATGGTTTAAGTTTTGTGTTTTTGATTTAAGATGTAAGCTTAAGGTTGAGGGTGGCCATGTTGTCACTAGATGGCGCTGAAGTTGTTGTGTTTAATTTATTTAGTTTTTAGTATATCTTCGTCTTGGTCGTTTCACTCTTGCCAGAGTGGTCGTGGTCATCACGAAGGTAGCTCTTTAAAAGCCGTCAGGTTATGTCGCACAACTTCCCGCCACTTTAGCCTGCTGGCAGTCATCTGGGAACACTCGTTCAATAGGCCGCCAACAGCCATTTTGATTTGGTCAGTCCATCGCTTCGGTGATCTGTCACGCGGCCTTGTTCTGTCCACCTTCCCTTGTATAACAAGGGACTCGATAGAATCTTCTCCACATCCACGAATGTGGCCAAAGAATTGAAAAATACGACTGCGCACCAGCGTAGACAATATAGCTTTTTCATTTTGGTACGGAATCCTAAAAGTAAGGAGGTTTAGAACATTTTTACAGATGGAAGTATACACTTGACTTTATTTTCTATCCGTCGATTTTGACTAATCTTGTCAGACTTCGGTCTCTCCCCCTCTGAATAAATTACCGATACATAACAGCGTTATATATAACTTTAACTTAGCTTTATCTAAAAATATGATCATTTTTAGGGCACCACTCGATCTTGGCCACTATAAACCTCAATACTCAATACTTTATTACATTCCATATTGTGTACATTGGTGGTATAACATATTTTGAAGATCAATATGGACCCTGACAGGCACAGTAAGGTTAAGAGAGAAGATGAAGGCTAGATAGGTTAGGTTAGACCTGTTTTAGTATATCGCACTGTTTTTAAAGGGCAAAAACTTGCAAATTTAGTATATTCGAAACCTGAAATACCAGTCCAGTATTTTTATGTAAAACAATCTATGTACGAAAACCGTATCATGAAAAATCTCAAAGTTATAAGCTTGAATTACGTCAGCAAAAATACCAATTCCCCGGGCCATCCAGGCGACTGAGGGGTCGTTTTGCACATGCGCGCAGCTATTTGATGGCGCCTAATGCCCGCCGTGAGCTGCCATGACCTGTAATGTGTCGGTGGAGTCAAACTTGTAACCTTTTTAAATATTTTTGGGAAAAAATATAACATGGTGTAAAAACTATTGGAATCCATTCAGTTACTGATTCTGAACCCCTAGCCAAGTTACAACCGTTTCTCTTGCCTCGAACGCCTCGAGTTGACCACGCCCCCAATTCTTTTGTTCTGACCACGTGACTGAGCGTTGAGATGACGTCATTCCCGTACATTTGAAGTTTCCTACTAGCGTTAACGATTGCAAGACTTGGCTAGGGGTACAGTGCCCCTAGCCAAGTTGCTAATCTGCAATAGTTAACGCTAGTAGAAAGCTTCAAATGTACGGGAATGACGTCATCTCAACGCTCAGTCACATGGTCAGAACAAAAGATTCGGCGACGCGGCCGACTCGAAGCGTTCAACGCAATCGAAACGAGTGTAACTTGGCTAGGGGGGCTGGTTTCGTATAAACTAAAAATAAAGTAGTACACACCCCTCCAGTAAAGCTTGTTCTATTACAAATTGACGTGAGCTTAACCTGTAAACTGACTATAATTAACGGCCCACTTTACTGTAATACTCGAGTTTTAAAGTAAACGCCGCATTTTAGGGTTAACGGTCTCACTGTGCTTGACTATGGTAATTTTATTTCACATATACATACATAAGTGTTGATAATATTGTTGAGTAGTATACTTATGGTAATTTTTGAAAAACAGCTGAGTTTTGTTTGAAAATTATGGAGATACATGGCGTTTTATAAATATCTATACTCCTAATAGACTACTGAATAGTCTAATGTTATTTTGAACGGAGTATGTTACTCGTAAGTTACACTCAGACAGAACACATCACGCACGCCTCAAGTAGATGTCAGCAACCGTAGGGGCCCAGCAGGGCCGAAGCCTACTGGGACCATGAGTGATACGAAAGAGAGCCCCGGGGCTCTGGAACTAAGACAAAGAAGGAACAGGAGTGCGTTTTAGTCAGTAAAAGTCTGACACGCCCTCAGGAGATGTCATTGGATGATTTCTCACCTTAAAAAAAACACGCAGAAGAAATGATCGTGCTCATCACACAAACAGTTGTCCTGGCGTATTTTTCTCTGAGAATACAGCCTTGAGTGCAACGCTGACCGCAGCGACGAAATCCAAATAAGTACATTGGATTAACAATCTAATGAGCCTTCACATTGGATTGTTAATTCAATGCTCTGAGCTCGACTCGTCGCTGTGGCCAGTGCTACGCTCAAGGCAGTTTTCTATAGAGAATAGCACCCCTGGGTGGGTATCGAACTCACAACCAGGGGCCCAAGCCTGCTATTTTTATAAATTCGTCATTCCAACACGATCCCATTGTCATTTTGCTAAAAGTTTCTAATCTACTAAATCATAATGATCAATCATTGATCGGTCAATGGTCTCGTAATAGAGTTGCGGTAAAATGACAATTTCGAGCTTATTAAAAGCATTGACTGCACAATGACTTTCTAATGGTAGGTCACTGATCAAAGGAACTGTCAAAATTTTTGCAGATTACCTATGCGTAAGACATTCATTTTGTAACTATGTACGAGATTACCATTCTATCCCATTTCTTTCAATGGAGTGTCTGTGGTTGATCATTGGAAAGTCATAATGACGCCATTATATTAGTAGATTACCAAACTTACTCAAAATTAACAATTATGAAATCAATGATAGACCATTCTGACACTATTGTAATAGCAGACTTGGGCCCCTGACCAACAGGCCTTCCTGCCGAACACCCTCCCCAGGAGTTATTTAATGACTTCCCATCTCAACCAAAAAAGGTGATTTACTGAAAAGAACCTTTGACCTTTGAAAATAACAATTCACTCCACAAACCTCATGACACTCCATCACTACAGATGAAATAGTCGCAACACCATGGACATTGTTCAGGCCACCAACTAAATACGATCACATAAAACCGAATGGGCCCCGAAATGTCCCACATTAGGGCCCGACAGGGGTCAAGGGACTATTTAGGGCCCCAAACATGGTAATGTCTTGGTAATGGCTTCATTATCATGTAGGCGCTTGAGGATTGAGCGCGCAAAAAGTTTTATGGAAATGTGCATATTGTAATGATGTTCATGAAAATGTACGAGTTTGTCCACTTATCGTTATTCTTGCTGAAAAACCTGCTCGTAAAGGGTAGTTGTAATAAAAATTAATCAAATCAAATCGGTCAATCACGACAATTGTCTGGTTTTGAAGACACGGGATCTTTCTAAATATTTGCCATGATTATAACAGAAAGAAACGTCATTTCGCCTATAAAGCCCAAAAAAAAAAAAAAAAATGGTCGGCGTTGAATTTTTGGATTTTCAGCCCGTCAAAACCTAAAAGGTTGTAGCGACATCTATGACGTCACATAAGAACTAATCCTGCATCGCGCAATCAAAGTTCTCCGCTCGATTTGACCATATACGACAGCCCAAAATCATGTATCGGGCAGTTGCCCACCATACCATAACACCTGTCTGGTCAGAGGATCCTCCTTTTTCAACGGAGGTTTGCGGGACTTCACTCTCTGTTCCACACACCACCAAAAGTTTTTACGGTGATGTTACAAACTAGTAACATGACTTACGAATCTATATCTATACACTAATATAATAAAGAGGTAAAGTTTGTTTTTTTTGTTTTTAGGAGGTAATCTCTGAAAATACTGGTCCAATTGCAAAAAAATATAGATAGAGGTTGACGATAGAAAGCTGTTTTATTCCTGAGTGACTTAGGCTATATTATAAGCACGCGGGCGAAGCCGCGGGCAAAAGCTAGTAATGTATAAAAGGAGAAACTGATTGACTGACATATCAACGTACAGCCGAAACAACTAGCGTGAATCAGAACGCGCTGTCTATATATGTATATGTACATATACATAGGGATTGTGTCAAAGCCTAACCACAAAGTAGATAGGTACAGAAGACATTTTTTTTTTTGCTGGCAACACTGCCCCAGTGACATGTCAAATTTGTACTCCGTATTTTAAAATTTAATATAAATAGTATTTAAGTGTAATTAATGTGTAATTGTTTGTATAACCATAATATAATTGCATAAATCGTCAGGATTATCGTTTTCGTGGTAAAATATCTTGTAAAACACGAGTTTTTGGTGCCAACAAGTTGTCACCGGTAACGAACAGCTGACGTTTGAACTACGGAATTTCACGGGGAGTATTATTTACTTATATTTTTATTTATAATAACACACTCGTTAATTTAAGTTTAAACACGATCTTACAAGTTTTATTTTTTGTCAATTTACTTCACTTAACACTAAGCTCATTGTTCGAAATAGTTTTGTTTACATTGTAGAAAACAAATCATCGACGTTCTATTTCATAATTTGATTCATTTTAACTTATCCCGATAATATTATACTGGTCAACAACGCTTTTTGTCTGTATTTTGAATTGTAATATTGGTCATTATTTGATAAAAAATCTGTTAAACCAGACTTTCACATTTTAATCAACTTACCCACATTAAGTAAAAGTAATATCATAAAGCAATGAAAAGCTAGAAAACTCAATAATTATTAGCTTTTCAAGCAAAGTCAGTAGTCTACCTCATTTCCCTACTGAACTGTACTTTCTTGTTTTAATTTTTTCCCCATTCTTTTCCAACTTTTCTTTATTTTGTCATCTTCTTGGTTCTCACTGTTTCTTTTCTGTTTCTATTTACAGTAACTTATTCTGAAATCATGCCTACGATGACCCGTAAGGCAACAGCTCAGGATATGCAGCTTAAATTGGAAAATGCCCTCCAGGAGCTCAAAGAATCCAAACTCCAGTGCCAGCAAATATTGCAGGAGAATGAGGAGAGTGAGAGGGAAATAAAGAACATAATCTTTAAAAATACATGCCTTAAACAAGAGTTGGTAGGCCTTAGTCAGCAATACCAGGATGTTGTTGATGAACGCGACCAACTGCGAGTGGTCACGGATGGTTTCAAAAACTGTAGCGACTTGTATGAGGAGGCTTTGTGTAAGGTTAGGGATCTTGAGGATGAATTAGTTCATGCTAATAGTCTTATTCTTAAATTGCAGAAGGAAAAGGAATGTACTCAGACTGAGAAGACTAACCGTTTATATGATGAATTAATAAATTCAAAATATAACCCTCATGCCTTAGTAACAATTGATCTTACAGAAGATTCCATATTAAAACAAAATAATTCTTACAAACTTAGTCAAAATAAAATTAAAAAATATGCTAAATTGAATAAAATCATTAAAAAATGTAAAAACCACAAGAAACAACAAAAACACCTTTCCAAAAATATTCAACTGCGGAAAGAACGTGTTAACTTGATTAATCAATTAAATAATTACCAGATTAAGTTAGAAGACAGTATATATATTTATCAAATTGACACTCAGCGCTTACAGTCTGAAATACAGACTCTTGATAACTCCCTTAAATCAATTTATAACAAATATGTATGTTCAAAGAACCAAATAAAGGAACATATTCTGGCTACAAATGAGTTGGTGGACAAAGTAGACTCTCTTACTCTAAGAAACAACCAATGCACTTGTCAGAAAGAATCTAACCAGGCTGGCCTCCAACTTGTGGTAACGGAGAACTCATCCCAGCCCATCAGTGCTCAGGACTGTATTCCCGACCAGGTACCCCACATTCAGCATGAATTAACTCAAGGGGTAGATTCAGAAAATTGTAATTTTTCCTCTCATAACGGTAGGGATTATCAATCAATTATATTTTCAGATAGTATAGGAAGAGGATTAGGGCAATTAGTTAGTAAAAAACTCCCTTTTCCTTCTCAAAATTATTGCACACCTCAAGCTTCCTACCATCACATAATGTCATTAGTTAATCAGCAAGTATATGATCCCAACGCTATTCTAACTGTATTTGTGGGTAATAGCTTAAATGTGAAGACAGATGACATCACCAATAATGTCACTGAGCTGTTGAAGATAAATTGTAGGAAGATAATTTTGTGCGCTTTTCCTTACTTTGAGCACTTGTCAGACAGACAAAATAAGTACATACATATGCTAAATATGCATATGCATTTTTTAGTTAGCCATCATAGTGATAAGTTTTTCTTTTTTGACATCAACAATTTTGTTGATAAACTTTTTTCGACCAGGTATACTGTTTACCTGCCTATTATATTAAGACGTCAAATAGCGCAGCTATTAGCAGTTAATATTAACTCAGACATAAGCAGTATGTCGGCGTACCCAGTAATCAGTCCCACCATTAGTAATAGTACTAATATTTTAAACTAGGTAATAAGACAACAGTTGGTACTGATGTTGGCAATGTATGTCAACTTAAAAATAAAGTATCTTCTAGCATTCAAGCTACAGGGGGTAAGCAAAGATCCTTTAATATGTTTCTTCAAAACATTCAGGGTTTTTCTGCAAAACAATTGGAAATTGAATTATTCTTAGAAAAAACTATGTTTGACATTATTTGTTTTACTGAGCATTGGTTAAAGGATTTTGAAATGCTAATTAATTATGATAATTATAATGTGGGCAGTTGTTTTAACCGAAAGTCAATGTTACGTGGGGGTTCATTAATCCTTATTAAAAATAGTATCAAATTTAAAACTCGTAAAGATATAGTTGCACTGTCCGTTGAACATAGCATTGAAGTGTCGTGTGTTGAGCTGGATAGGCATGTCATAGTGTGCGTTTACAGGCCCCCTAATTATCAAAACTACTCTATTTTTGAGTCAGTCATGGAAGATGTTATGGCTAAACTTTCAACTGGTAATAAACCAGTAATTATCTGCGGAGACTTTAATGTTAATATTTTAGAAAATAATTCAGATAGCAGTAAATTATTAAATCTTTTCAAATCATTTAATTTATCAAATGTGTTTATTGAACCAACTCGAACAACGACAACTACTGCTACATGTATCGATAATGTTTTTTGTTGCTGCAAGTATTTAGAAAAAGCCATTGTAAATTATCTGCCTTCTGATCATAGCGGCCTAATGGTAACATTTGAATCCAACTTACCAATACAACAAGTGCAGATACAATTCAGACCAATAACATCCGGTAAACTAAATAAATTTAATAGCACTTTAACTAGCAGGTTGGGTGATTGGAACCTTGCAGAAAACAATGGTAATATTTTGTATAAAAATTTTTTTTCAGTAGTTCAAAAGGAGTTTAATCAGACGTTTGAGAAAAAAACTAAAACTATCTGCCCTAAGTTTAGATTTAGTGACTGGGCAACTAAAGGAATCAGAATAAGTAGGGAAAGACTTTTCGAGTTGTATGGCCTTAAGCCTATTATTAACACTGAAACTTTTATTAAATATGTTGCTACTTATTCTAAAATGTTTAAAAATACTTGTAAGGCAGCTAAGGCCTTATACATCAGCAACAAAGTTAAAACAGCAGATAATAAAATAAAAACGGTTTGGAATATAATAAATAATGAAACCAACAGAAACAAAAGAAATAATAATGATTACACATTGGAGACTCATCATGGTCTTATTAGCGATAACAAACTAGTTGCAGAAGAATTTGTAAATTTCTTTACCAGTATTCCAATTAAAACTACTGAAGCCCTAAATTCGTCGCCATCGCATGCTTTTGGTTTATTACAGGCGAACGTTGCAGCCTGTTCGACTGAATTTAACTTTAAACATATAAACCCCATAACAGTAATAAAAGCTTTTAAAGAAATCAAGATTAAATTGACAGAAGATCTATGGGGTATATCTATCAAAGTTTGTACCTCAATTATTGAGACTGTAGCGCCGTACTTAGCGTTAATATTTAATTTGTGTATAGATCAAGGGGTCTTTCCGGATCTAATGAAATATAGTAAAGTGATACCACTTTTTAAATCCGGAGACAGTAAAGACACTAATAATTATAGGCCGGTGTCCGTTTTGCCGGTTTTTAGCAAGATATTTGAAAAGGTGATGTTAAATCAAATGCTTAATCATTTTAACACCAATAACATCTTACACGATAAACAGTATGGTTTCACCAAAGGACGTTGTACGACTGACGCTGGTGTCTCCTTACTAAAACACATTTTTAATGCGTGGGAGGAGGCACAAGATGCTATAGGCATCTTCTGCGACCTGTCTAAGGCGTTTGATTGTGTGGTTCATGAAACATTACTCCTGAAACTGGAGCATTACGGACTAGGCAAAACAGCGTTAAGCTTATTAAAATCGTATTTGAATGACAGACAGCAACTAGTTCAAATAAACGGTGTCAATTCGTCGGGATTAAATGTGAAAATGGGGGTACCCCAAGGTTCAATTTTAGGTCCTTTTTTATTTTTAGTATATATTAATGATTTACCCTATTTGTTGAAAAATAAACTTAATATGGTGTTGTTTGCTGACGACACTTCTTTGATTTTTAAGATAAATAGAAGGACTAATAATCTTGACGATGAAAATAACGCTTTATTGCAGGTCCAAAACTGGTTCACTGCTAATAATCTAGTTCTAAATGGGAAAAAAACTAAATGCATAAGATTTTCCTTACCAAATGTCATAAGTAGTGATTGCGACATAGTATTGAACAATGAGAAACTAGAATTTGTTGATAAAACAGTTTTCTTGGGGATTACGCTTGACTCTAGGCTACAATGGGGTCCTCACTTAACATCTCTTGCAGGACGGCTTAGCTCGGCTGCATATGCTGTTAGAAAAATCCGCCAATTTACGGATGTTGATACCGCTAGACTAGTCTATTTTAGTTATTTTCATAGTGTCATGTCGTACGGTATCTTACTATGGGGACGGGCTGCAGACATCGAGTCAATCTTTATATTACAGAAAAGAGCCATCAGAGCTATTTACAATCTCCGCCGGTGCGATTCTTTAAGGGAACTGTTTAAAGATATTAGCATAATGACGGTACCTTGTCAATATATCTATGAAAACATCATGTATGTTAGAAAAAATCTTCATCTTTTTAGCAAAAGAGGCGATAGACATAATTATGTTACAAGAAATAGGGGTCAATTAGTTCAACCAGGTTTCAGACTGGCTAAAGTGGCCTCTTCTTTCATGGGGTACTGTTTGAAATGTTATAATAAAATACCACCCCAAATATTAGAACTCAATGAAACGAAATTTAAATCTTGTATTAAACGCACACTATGCAGGCAAGCATATTATAAGTTGGAGGATTATATTCAAGATAAAAATGCTTGGCTCAATGCTGGTCCAGCTCCACTACCACTAGGGCGTACTAATTAGTTGATTAGTTGGAAACTAATATTATTATTTTTTAATTTGAAAGACAGAATTGCATTGTATAATGTAGAAGCACTTTTTCCAAGTTTGTGAATGTGAGGCACCATGGAGCATTTTTATTAGGTTACAACTTTTTTTTTTTTTGACATTACGAGCATGGCAGTTGAGAGTTTGTCATGCTCACTCAAATGTCTCGCTGTTGGTGGCACGTGTTATTGGGTCGTTCAGTTCCCTTCAAAATGGTTGAGCTGAGTGGGGCTGATGCACGCGTCATGCTCGTGAACGGGTGCCGTCAGATGGGACTGGTCATCTCTTAGCTGCCAGTGGCTTAATTCAGTTTCTATCTTTTAATTATTTTACATTTTTATTTCATTATCGACATTGTGCTCACATGATAGAAGCAACAAGTAATATGTAACCAAGCATTATATGTAACACATAATATGATTTAAAAGAGTGTCCATGGAGTTTCTTGCACGTTCTTCTCCATAGAGACCTACTCTTTGGAACGTGCAATTTAGCTTCACTTTTCTTGGACTGACCGACATTTGACTATTCAAAAGTGCCTGTAAATGGTCTATTTGAAATAAATGCTTTGATTCTTGATTGATTCTTAATCTCATGTGCGTTTGAGCCGGAACTGTTCGACGAGTGCTCCGAGATATCGTGTCCGTGAGCGGTGTCTATGTGTACGTTGCTCGAGCGCGCTTTGTACAGATACCGGCACGGATCTTGAGCACTGGCTTCAAGTTGCGCAGAAGTGAAACATTCGGTCTCTTTAGTGGTACGAAGTGAGACGCGGGGGCGGGGAGTGTCAGTGATTGGCTCGCCGCCCCATTTTGTCATAGACGTCACTCATGATTCGTTCCCTGCGCTTGCTGCATGTATCTAACAACGACGACGATTGACTCGCCAATGGAATGCGCAAAGCGATCCCCACTCTGACGCCGCGCGCTCATGATTCGTGCCAGTATCTGTATGTAGATTGACTTCTGTACATAACTATTTTGTGGCCTAACTGTCGCTTAAGTAACCGTAGTTAGGGGTCCCAGGCATCATTAGCTCAACGATCGCTATTCCAATTTATTAGTAGTAATCTAGATATTGGGCGGGATAAGTGATAAAGCTGGTTGCACATGATTCGGGTGATTTTGTCAATATTGGTCGACGTAATAATCCTCTAATTGCGATATTGATGGGTTTTAGATGTTAGCTTCATCAACTATTATGCTTTAGTGATGTATTAGTAGGTCTATTTGGAAATAATGGAATAACACTAATACTCTCATTATAAAGGCGATTTCAACTAGGAAACACCGGCGTCATCTAGTTTAAACTGACGAAAAATGTATGTGTAAAGTGATTTCTTTTTAAAACCTTTTTGCAAAATAAATATCACTAGCTTTTGTCCGCCGCTTCGCTTATGTACATAAAATATAAGTTTATATAGCCTATGCCACTCAGGAATAAAGCAGGTTTCTGCCGGTGAAAAAATTTTCGCTATAAAGATTACCACAAAGAAAAAAAAAAACTACCACTTTATAATATCAGTGTAGATTAATCATTTAAAAACGTATGTGTGTTATTGTATTGCGTTTAGGAAGGATTTACGGTTCACCAACAGTGTGACACACTCTCTAAGGCAGGTCTTACGGCGTGCACTCTAATCTCACCATAGTCTAGAGCGCATTGAGTATTGCTTAGGACACACATATATTCGCACTACACAACTACTCCAGTCAACCGTCGGATGGCTACTGCCACAAAATATATAGGTACAGAAGTTAATCTACATACAAAGCACGCTCGAGCAACACACACAAAGACACCGCTCACAGACACGATGTCTCCATTGCATCTCGGATCACTCGTCGAACGATTCCGGCTCAAGCGCTCATTAGTGTGCGTCTACCGAGCGTAGGTATAAAAAGTGAAGTACAGACATGAGATTGTCTTCTGTACCTATCTATTTTGTGCTACTGCCCCGTGTCAAATACACTACGTCACATTGTAGTGAGTCTACCCTCACAGCCAATACACCACAGTGTGTATGTTTTATTATTTCTCCACTCTCGAACATCGGTACGGATTTGGATGAAATTTGACATACACGACGTGTAGACTATATGCTGAGATAGCACATAGGATACCTTTTATTCAGGAAGTATGTATATTCTCTGTGGATTTTTTTTCTTACACATGGACGAAGCTGTTGGCAGAAACTTCTTAATAATATACAAGACGGCAATTATTTTTAACTTTATCTACACTAGAGGTAAAGTTTGTTTTTTTGTTTGTAGGAGGTAATCTCTGGAAGTACTAGTCTGATTACTAAAATTTTTTCACCGTTAGAAAGCTGCTTTATTCCTGAGCTATACGCTATATTTTATGTACGCGGACGAAGTCGCGGGCAAAAGCTAGTTTTATCTAATTATACAACATGGCCAAACGCAATTTTTGTCATCTTATTTAAAACGCAAGTTACAAATTGTAGTTACATACCCGAGTCAGGAATCGCGGGGCGATTTCCGGCAGGGTTTGCGCGGTAAAGATTAGGCCCATAGATATAAGAAAGGAGATTTCTATGACCAGTACCCCTAGCCAAGTTGCTAATCTCCAATAGTTAACGCTAGTAGAAAGCTTCAATTGTGCGGGAATGAATTCGGGAATGAATGCTCGCGATAAATGGAAGAAGTGGTTTTGTCATCATGTAGAACCGAGCTCAAAAATTGAAACATTCTGACTGGTATAGGAAAGGTCTTGATTGAAAATGAGCTCGTTTATTAGAGCACATTCTGGCCTAGAATAGGTTAAGTTTTAAATGTGCTCTTATAAAGGACACGCTAAAAAGAGCGGAAGGAGCTATACACTATTAGAACACCTATAATATCTTCAATATTCATTCACTAGTGACCTATAATAATAATAATATCGTTTATTTGCGTAAAATGTGGTAGGTACAAAAGATGTTACATAAAAGAGACAAGTGCAAAGACACATTCCGCCATTTAATGATGGCATGCAAATATTTAGTGGTTAGTGTTTTAGTAACATAAAGTAACTCACAACTATCTAGAGTTCTATGGTTAATAAAACAGAATTACAAATAGATCTTCACCCAAATTATTTAAACTAGTTAATATTAACCAGAGAATTAGGTAAATGCTTAAAAATAAACGCAACACTTTAAAACGAACTACAAAGCATTCCTGAAGTGGTAGGATTGACAAGTTTTTTTATTCAGAAATTCGCCTACTGAGTAAAAACTGTGCGATATCAACCATTTTTTTAAAACCAAACAGAATTTTTTGTAAGGTAATTTGGTCATCCAGCTAGGTACCTACCGTAGTATCAATACGAGAAGGTTGTCTATAATATGTTACGAATTTTAGCACGCGTTAGAGCCCCTGTAGATAGGGGTCCCCGTATACAAAGATACGGCGGTAGCTACGTCCCTGAGTCCGATTTCTAAAGTTTTCTGATAAACATTTTTTTAAAGTAAAATTAATATTCCTAATCGCAAACACACAGCCAGCCTACCTCTAAAATGTCGGAACTATAAGCCAGGCCAGAGAGAGGCCAATATTTAATAGAAACTTAGTACATTATTGTCGCCCAAAACTTGAACTGTCCTCATAACAAGTAAGCCTCAACAGCGCTGTATAAACTTGGCTAAGTTATGTGCCTTCAAGTTGAGGTGTATCGCGTCAGGCAAGCGGCCATTTTGATTTAAATGTCAGTTCTGAAATAAGATAGCGGATGATAAAGCTAAGTTTTTGGGGGAGTGCAGTTTTATTTGAGTTTGGAGAAGTAATAATTGTAGATGCAGTGTTGGTAGGCCTCTGCTAGGGCCATGGAGAAAGAGGTCACGGGCTTTCAGAGTGGGGACTCTGTCCGCTCACCAAGTGCCTTCAGGAAAGACGGTGGCACGTGCTGCCGTGCACAACGAGACTCGGGGGAGAGCCCTCACAGTCTCCTCAGGAATGTATCCTAACAGGCGTTGTTCAGAGAGGGTTCCGGGGTGGTCTTTTAAGAGGTCACAGAGCCCTCTTCCAAGTACAAGATAAGAATTCCACACTCCCTGGTGTTTTCCCGCAAAAGGTCAGAAGCCTTTTGAAGGTTTTCCCTCGAAAACAAATAAAAGAGTCATGGACAAAAGCAAGACAATGATACGCGTGATCCTAGAACGCTAAGAGCAACTGAAGGAGCGTAGGTGTGATTTTAGTCAGTTGACGTCTGAGAAAAATTAGAAAATTTAGAGCTCAAATCCTTATTTTCCTAAGATAAAACTTTATACTATCCATATTATGTGATAAAGAATAAATGCATACTACAGAGAAGCAGCCTGAATAGAACATATCCAGGAACATGGTGTAATACATTGGCATTTTAAGCAGTTTGGCAGTCTCAAATGTGATGAAGAAATTTCACGTGAGAGTCACGAAAAAACTGACATCTTAATCATCCTTTAGGTTATTTGAATTTTACTAACTTTAAAATTGTTGAATTCAGTTAAACACCACAATCCTAAACCCTATACTACCGTACCTGTCATACCACCTCTTTAATTGCATTACCTACCCTACACCTCGAACTACCTTCAAAATACTACCCTTGAAGATACGTTCTCTGTCGGAAGTACCCCGAACTAAACAGTACATGTCGTTAGTAAGATAGTATCTAATGAGTTAAGTTGTACAACACTACATATATATATACTTACATTATGTTTGTATGTTGGTATGTATGTAGCATAAGTTTGTTTGACTTGCGGTTCCACTGTATTTAACGGACTGTGTTGAACTAAGGATTAGGGAGAGGCATGATAAACCTACATATACATATACAACCTTAGTTTAATATATGTTAAACGCAAAACACGTGTATAATATAGTACAAAATTTAATAACTGCATAATGAAAAATCATAAAGTTAAAAGCTTGTTAATATGCTACCTGATTGTCGGCACAAATACATGGTCACCGGGCCATGCAGGCGACTAAGGGGTGGTTTTGCTTCCGCACCCAGCTATGCACTGGCTCCTAATGCCCGCTATAACCTGCCGTGACCTGTGTTTTACTTAGTGACGGTGGTGTCCAACTTGTGACTTTTTTTTTAATATTTTGGGAAAAAAAAAATAACACGGTGTAAAAATTATTGGAATCGATTCAGTTACTGATTTTGAACAAACTATATTCAGTATCGCATAAACTTAAAATAGTGTGTGTATGCTATACCATACTACACACAGAAGACAATCCCATGTATGTACTTCACTTTTTATACCTAAGCTCGGTGGACGCACACTAATGAGCGTTTGAGCCGGAACTGTTCGACGAGTGGGCCGAGACATCGTGTCCGTGAGCGGTGTCTATGTGTGCGTTGCTCGAGCACAATTTGTATGTAGATTGACTTCTGTACCTATCTATTTTGTGATAGGGTAGACCGGGGACAATTGAAACAGGTCATGATTGCAACAACTTCAATTTCTCGTAAACTATAATACCTACGCTTGTGACGCGTCGTTGGTTGCATCGTCGGTTATGTTCGGTTTTATGTTTAACATGGCTCGAGCCAGCGAGCGACACAGTCGTGCACAGGACGCTTCGAAGAATTTCGTGCCAAAAAGTAAATATTCCGGATCTTTAACTTTTGTTGTTTTCATATTTAAGTCTTGTTTTTTTGGCAATTTTCCTTATTTTAGGGTATTGTTTATCTATTTAAGATTGTGTTTATTACTGGTAATTAATGTTTAAGTCAATATATACCAAAATATTGAGTATTGAATTAGAAGATGTGACATGGGTACATTTGAAACAACTTATCTGTGGACGTTTGAAACGTTTCAAACGTCCCCACATATTCCACGTTTTTATCCGACTGCACAGAAAAAGGTTGTGTTTATTAAAATATCAATCATAAAAAAATATAAAAACGGACAGAATTAAAAAAAATAACAGTATTACGATGAAAGAAAATAATCATTTACTTAAAACCACTTTTTACTCACAATCGCTAGGTATTATAAAATTAAAATACCTAATGGTTACAAGTAAAAAGTGGTTTAAATGGTTATTTTATGTTGGGGTTGGGTTACCTATTAGTTAAAATTACATCTGATGGGCAACTCGATAACTCTGACGACCCTAAAATTGAACCCATGACATTAAGTTAGATCTATATTTTTTCATTATAATAATAATAACATAATATATGAGGAATTGCTATTCGGTAAATCGATTGATTGATCTTGAATGATGTTGATTGATCTCCTTTGAAATTAAATTTCACATGAATAGTTAAACCTATACGGGTCAATAAACGATATGGTTATGATTGAAACATTTTTATGCTTGAAACATTGTCATGATTGAAACATTGTTAAGATTGAAACAGGCTGTTTTGTATGAGACTGGAATACTTTGTTTTCTCCCCCATGTAAGTGCTATTATAAGCATAATAAGATATTAAGTCTTTTAATAATGTGAAATAGTATTCAATGGCACAGATTAGAGCACTTAAATTATTTAAATAAGATATATTTTGAGTTGTTTATACTGAAAAAGTTTTTGCATGTATAATTTTTGAAATATTTATGTTACGATGACGGATTTATCACGATCTCAATAAACAATTTAGTGGCATGTTAACTTGTTAAGATTGATTAAAAAGCTCCAGTAGTTCATAAAATATTTTCAGTGTTTCAATTATCCCTACATACTGTTTCAACCGTCCTTAGGGTGGGGTCAATAGAACCACTGCGCCCGGTCTTCTTAAATAGGTGATTGTAGGTTAACTATTTGAAATAGAGATATAGATTATGTTTAATTTAGGAACTAGATAACGACCCTTTCAGCGGTATAAATAAGAGGGATGTAGGTACAATAGATAAGTCACTGCACACGGTTTAAGTAAAATTGTTTCAATTGTCCCCGGTCTACCCTACTACTGCCCCGCTTCCTACTTCCTACTTTCCGACAGCCTTTCAGTATTTTACAGGATGCATTTTGGCTCGAAAAAATCCCGTTAGAACATCCCGCAGAACTTTTGTTGGAAATATATTTATTGTGACGAAACATTTCACAGAAATAAAACCTCTTTTGCGTCAGAAGTCAAAAATAAACATTAAGTGCAAGTCAGACTCGCGCATGAAAAATGTGCCAATAAAAAAAAAACACAAAAAAATACTTAGTTGTGTGGGAACCCCTTTAAATATTTATTTTATTTTGTTTTTTTAGTATTTGTTTTAAAACGGCATCAGAAATACATCATCTGTGAAAATTTCTATCTAGCTATGATGGTTCAGGAGATACTGGTGACAGAAGAACGTACAGTAGAGTCTTAGTAATCATAATAAGTGGAGAATTAGGCCATAGCCTGAACCAGGGTGAGAGATCGCTGATGACAGAGACTTAGGAACGGAAAAGAACTGGCCACGTTTACAACTTCAATCATCGAACCAACCTAAATTCCACATCATTCATCCGTATTACTCGTCCTTCCAAGCCATTAAAAAGGACCAATAAACTCCATCTCATCCCTCAATCCCCAAATCCTATCATTACATCTCTTATCTAAACACAATCAATATACACTCACCAATCACTCGAGTACGAAACGATTTTAAGTGTCGCTTTAAGAAATATCGAGACCAGTACAAAAGGAATAAAAGAAAATGGCGCGAAGGAACTGTAACGAGACTGAATGGGAAAGAATGGCGAGAAAGCGAGAAATAATTAGTTTTTCTTTAGGAAAAAATGCGGTGAAGTGACGGTTGTTTTTTATTGAGAACTGTTCCGTTGTTTAAGGGCACTGTTTTTATTGTTCTCTTTTTTTTTTGCAGCCCGGCTTTTTTTAGTTCTAGAGTATTATTATTATTTAGAAGATAAGGGACTATGCATCACCCGTAGTGTAGGGGATGTAGTCACTGCGACCTAAATGATCTATTGTCACTCGCCACCTTGTTAGAGTAACTCTTTTAGCCCGGAGGCTTCCAAGAAATTTAGAATACTCCTAGCTTTTAGAGTTTTAATCTCCTCCGGGCGAATAATGTGTCGGCCCAGATGGACACTGCGTTTGTGGATAAGGGGCCCGCATTCACACAAAAGATGCTTAGGCGTTTCCCTCTCCTGATTACAGTACCGGCAAACATCAGTGTCCATCATAGTTCTAGAGTAAATGACGATGGCAACTTGTGATCGTGATAAGTGTTTGTTAAAGAGTTACCCAGGTCTTAGAATGTAAAGGACAAATGAAGGAACATATTGTGAGTTCTAATCAGTAAAAGTCTGACATTACCTTTCGCTCCACCCTAGAGAAGAGGCCGCGAGTTCTTAATCCTTTTTACGACCTAAACTGAAATGTTAAAAGGATGAATATATATAGGGTGTATTAGCTCTATTCCTCTTTCTACTATACTTTATACTACATTGTGTGTATCTACGAGGGTGTATGCCAAATAAAATAGTTTTCTTTCTTTCTCGCTCATACGACATTTTTACTTGGCAAATTATTAAATTGTTTAATAATTTCTCACCTCAAAAAAAAACCATTTGTCTATACTTACAAAAAAAATACTGTTCGCGAGAAGTCTCCATTAATTTCAATTCCTAAGCCATTTAACCAATAAAATTTGCCTGCAGCTTGAAAACATCTAATCGGACGAGGTTATTATTTAAATGTTCAAGGCTAGAGTGACTATTATACTCTTAATAAACTAGTGCAGATTATTATGATTATTTTTATTATGCTTTTGGGTACAATATTAACTGATCTACTTGTTCTTACATAATAGATCTATTAATATAGTAAAAACCAACCACTTTTTTAAAAAGAGTAACCAAGGAGTTCCTTGCCGTTCATCTCCATAGGAAACGACCAATTTGGAACCGTGGACTAGCTTCTGAGTTTTATAAGTGCCCATGTAGGCCTATGTGATATAAATAATTGTGAATTTTGGTCAGGGAAAGGTGGGATCGCAGTCAAGAACTAATTTACATCATTAAAAAATCAAGAGTTTCGGAGCAAAAGATTTTTCTTTAGCCTATTCTTTCCCACTGCTGGGCAAAGGCCCCCAACTCTTTCCATGTATTTTTCTATTGATCCACCTTGAACCAGCTCTTGCGATAATGTCTAGGTCGTCTCCCCACCTCCTCACAGGTGAAAAAGAAAAAGAAATTGATCAACTAATACTTAATATACTCAAAGAACTCTAAAACCCGACCCATCGAAGGCGGCTCTCAAATAAAGGCCTCCCAAGATAATGTCCTTACGTCAATAAAAAATAAAATTGTACTGTGAGACGAAACAATTTTCTTCCTTAAATAAATATTGTCACTGGCGAGGAGGGTATTAAAAAAATGTGTGCATAGTCTACGGACGCTGAGGAAAAGATTCAAATAAAGGAAGCAGAACATGGTGGAATTTTAAATTGGAATTTGAAGGTTTTTGGCATAAATTATTATTGGTTTAGGATCTCGTGTGTCTGTCGACGACAGCTAGGTTTCATAATCATAATTGACTTACTGACGATATAATTATAAAATTCAATTTAATTAATTCATCAAACCCCAAGCGAACGCCGGCGTTCGCGCTGTCATTGTCTTTCTATTGTGTCTCTTATTGACAGTGTTCGAAGGGTGAAAATCCAATGAGCAATGCAAAATAATGATAATCCAATCTAATCCTAACTAATATTATAAATGTGAAAGTGTGGATGTTTGGATGTTTGTTACTTAACCCTTTGTGTGTCCGGAACGTGGATCCACGCGAGACACAATAACTTTTTAATTGTGTGTAAAAGGTTAATCACGCAAAAACGGCTGAACGGAAATGAATGAAATTTGGCATGCATATAGCCTTTGACATGGAAAAGAACATAGGCTACCTTTTATCCCGATTCCTTAAGTTCCTAATGCCACGCGGGCGAAGCCGCGGGCAAAAGCTAATGTTGATATAATAATCTAACAAATTATTTAAAAAAATTAAATCAAATAAATTATTAAAAATTTTCATATTAACTTTCAATTTTATGTAATTTTATTATACAAGGTGTCGTTTTGAAGCTGCAAAATATTTCAGGAGGTAATTATGTTAGTGATTCTCGACCCGAATCAATAATAAAATAAGTAGGTAATTTTTTTTTTTTTTATAACTGCGCTTTTTTTCACACACACAAACACGGAACAATAAAGGTCGTTTTCACACACACTAACTCGCAACGATAGTTTCATAAATAATGTGTCATCCAATCATCATCCCGCACCCCACACCCTAGCCACGCCCCCGCGGCCATCGATCAATCGATTTAGTTTAGAGTAATAAAAAAATTAAATAACAAGTATTACTGATTATTGACCAGGTATCGTTTTTTTATATGACTATTTATGAGTTTTACTACAACCTCCTGAAATATTGTGCAGTTTTAAAACTGCACCTTGTATATATCTATTGTCTGTATGTGTACGATTGTGTAGTTGAAATGAGTCTTTAGTACTTGAAATAAATAAATAATCATAATCATTATTATCATAATTGACAATCTTATTCTTCGAATTGCTGAAAAGGGGAACCCCCCTTTTCTGTCAGCATTGGTCTACAGTTTGATTACGTTCAAGTGTACCAAAACTTATTGGCCACCGCGGTTTTGCCCGCTTTTTTCGGTTGCTGCTTCACTTTTAAGAGTCCTTACTAGATGTTATAGACTTTGACTATTCCTTATAAATGAAACTGTCATATCCCTACACAATTTTCTTTTTCAATCATTTTTCTTTTTATATTCTTTTGTCCACTCTAGGAATTATTCCTGTATCGTGGGTTCGTTGACAAACATGAAAACTCACATACATACCTACCACCTATCACCACCCAGAACAGGAACAAACTACCTGTCAGCCCTATGAATGTGTGTGCCATGCGGGATTCTGACCAGTAGTTTCAGAGATTAATTAACTTTGTCATCATACAAACAGAAAACCTCTTCCGCATTATTATAGTAAGTATACACTCTGCGTCTCGCATTCATTTTTTTTTCGGTGTGGAAAATCATCCAATGACAACCCCCGCTCTTGGGTGGAGCGGGAGATAGTGTCGGACTCTTACTGACTAAAAACCCACCCCGTTCCTTCAAGCCTTCATACCGGGCTCGAGCTGTCTTTCGAAACTAACCCTGGCCCCGGTAGGCTTCGACCCAGCTGGGCCTCTACTGTTGCTGACAACTCCTTGAGGCGCGCGGGAACAGTGCGCGCCGTCGACGACTTGGGCTCGGTCCGGACATTTACCGGACGGTCGGACAGCGAGCTACACATTGCTCACTGTCCGCAAGCCCGCGCCTACGGCGGCCGGAAATCGGGATCGGAATCCCGGCGGCGGGCGGCGGCGAGAGCGCCGTTGACAGATACGGTCGGCAGCTACTCAAGTTTTTCATAAATCAAAGTTACTCAAATAGTTTAAACACAAAAAAAACCGGCCAAGTTCGAGTCGGACTCGCCCATGGAGGGTTCCGTAGCAGCAAGTAACATAAGATAAAAGTTGTTCAGTTCAAAGATAAAACTTGTAGTTCGTTGTAACTTTGATCGATGTTTTAATAATAGTATATTTTTTAGATTTACGACGTATTAAAAAAAAACTACTTACTAGATCTCGATTAAACCAATTTTCGTTGGTAGTTTGCATGGTAATGTACATCATATATTTTTTTTTAGTTTTATCATTCTCTTATTTTAGAAGATAGAGGGGGACACACACATTTTACCACTTTTGAAGTGTCTCTCGCGTAAACTATTCAATTTAGAAATACATGGTGTTAGAAACCTCAATATCATTTTTGAAGACCATCCATAGATACCCCACACGTATGGGTTAAAAAAAGTTTCAGTTCTGAGTATGGGGACCCCCAAAATTTATTGCTTTTTTTCTATTTTTGTGTGAAAATCTTAATGTGGTTCACAGAATACATCTATTTACTAAGTTCAACAGTATAGCTCTTATACTGTGACATACGGACGGACGGACAGACAGACAGACATGAATAATCTATAAGGGTTCCGTTTTTTGCCATTTGGCTACGGAACCCTAAAAAAGGTTTATCTGTTTTTTCTTTGAAGACCAAACGCACGTTTCTTACAGAATCAAACTATGAGAATCCCTTCATCATAGTACAAAAAAAAACCGTTGTAACAATATCAGCTTGTTTAATTAAACCCCAAGCAAACGCCAGCGTTCGCTCTCTCATCACCTTTCAATTGTGCCTCTAATTATGATATTGGAAAGGTTAAAACACGCCACCAACATTTTTTGCCTAAACAACACGCAACTGCCAACCTAACAAAAAAATATGGAACTCTGACGTCACGCTTCGCAAAAACTGTTGGACCAACAATAATTATAGCAGTGATAGGTTCCGTATACGATCGGAACTGAAGGTCAGAACAATGAGGTCACCGAAGTAAGAGTGTAACGAGGTCACAAGAAAGCAAGCTAAGGTCGCTACTACAAGGTGCTTATGAAAACACGTTTCTGTTTCATTGTTTTTTCTTGAAATGTTCAATATGTGTACTCCTATCTTTGCCTCCTCCTCTGTCAAACCCATCCAAAGGTTGTCTGTAAAATATCGCTTTTAGCGATAAGTCCGCCCATTGTGATACCCTATTAATTTTAAGTTCATATTTTAATTTTATTATTGGCGTAAAATAAAATATATTGTACGCACGAAACTTTTTGGAAACACATTCATTGTGCGTACAGCTAAAGACGGTTTATTTACTCATGTGGCTAAAGTCTGTCTCTAACTCAGCGGGAGAAGGTATTCATGAATTATTAATATTATTAATTCATTTAAGAAATAACTAAAAAAGTTGCTACTTAGTAAGGCTTATTATAATGTAGCGGAGTTTTTTTTATTATTTTAGTTATTCTATTTCTATTTATTTTCTGTATTGACTGTAATTTAATTGATTGAATTTTGACTATTTTATATGTTGACTATTATTGGATTGACTGAATTTTGAATATTTTTTAGTCAATTGTTTTTTTTAGGGTTCCGTAGCCAAATGGCAAAAAACGGAACCCTTATAGATTCGTCATGTCTGTCTGTCTGTCTGTCTGTCTGTCTGTCTGTCTGTCTGTCTGTCTGTCCGTCTGTCCGTCCGTATGTCACAGCCACTTTTTTCCGAAACTATAAGAGCTATACTGTTGAAACTTAGTAAGTATATGTATTCTATGAACCGCTTTAAGATTTTCGCACAAAAATAGAAAAAGAGCAATAAATTTTGGGGGTTCCCATACTTAGAACTGAAACTCAAAAATTTTTTTTTCATCAAACCCATATGTGTGGGGTATCTATGGATAGGTCTTCAAAAATGATACTGAGGTTTCTAATATCATTTTTTTATAAACTGAATAGTTTGCGCGAGAGACACTTCCAAAGTGGTAAAATGTGTGTCCCCCCCCCTCTAACTTCTAAAATAAGAGAATGATAAAACTAAAAAAAATATATAATGTACATTACTATAAAAACTGCCAACGAAAATTGGTTTGAACGAAATCTAGTAAGTAGCTTTTTTTAATGCGTCATAAATCGAAAAAAATACAGTATTATTAAAACATCGATCAAAGTTACAACACATTACAAGAACTTTTGTATTATGTTACTTGCTGCTACGGAACCCTTCATGGGCGAGTCCGACTCGCACTTGGCCGGTTTTTTTAATAATTTTGTACGCCAGTTTACGGCAAAACATGTTGAACTGTATTGACTTTATCACCATCTTAACATACATATGTTTATACAAATACATGATCTTATCTTATTACCATCCTCCTTAAAAAAAAGGCTAAGCGGTTACCAGAATGGCGAATTAAACTAGTTGACAGCAACATCGAAAACATAGTTAATGAATAATCTAATATCAATGACGCTCGAAGTCCCCAGTCAGGTCAGTAGCCTATATTAATTGAACCCATGCTGGCCTGTACGTACATTGTATTGAATAACTCGATTTTATTAGTTCGAGTTAGTTTATTTAGAGTTTTATTTTTTCATCAGTCATCCAGACCGAAGAAAGGTTTTACGAGTATATATTATTGTATGTGCTAAGAAAGCCGTGGCATTAGCAAAAGCAAAAGCCCAGGACAAACTGTGTGACACACTAGACAGTCCTGTAGGCCAAAAAGAGCTGTATCGGCTTGCTAAAAGAAGAGAGAGAATGACGAGGGATGTTTGTCAGGTAAGATGTGTAAAGAATGAAGCTGGAATGGTCCTATCAGACGATGAAAAAATCAAAGAGAGGTGGAAGGACTATTTTGAAAGACTAATGAATGAGGAAAATCATTGGAATGGAAATTTAGAGAGTAAACCAGTGAATGTAGGGTTAGTGAGAATGGTTAGTATAGATGAAGTCAGAATAGCAGTGAATGGAATGAAAAATGGTAAAGCCATTGGTCCAGATGGAATACCAGTTGAAGTGTGGAAGTTATTGCGAGTGGATGGTTGGACGTGGTTAGCTTTGTTCTTCAATAAGTTGTTGCAGGAAGAAGCCATACCTGATGATTGGTGCAGCAGTTTCTTGGTGCCCATCTTTAAAAACAAAGGTGATGTGCTTGAGTGCAACAATTATAGAGGAATAAAGCTAATGTCACATACTATGAAAGCCTGGGAAAAAGTTATTGAAAGGCGTCTGAGAGAAGAGAGTGAAATTTCGCAGAACCAATTCGGTTTTATGCCGGGTCGGGGTACAACGGATGCCATTTTTGCTATACGCCAGCTGTGCGAGAAATACAGAAGTGCGCATAAAAACTTGCACATGGTATTCGTTGACCTCGAAAAGGCATACGACCGAGTACCTCGTGAGGTTCTGTGGTGGGCCCTTAAGAAGAAAGGTGTGCCTGGGAAGTATGTGCAGTTGATCCGAGCGATGTATAGTCGATGTAATACCCAAGTCCGGTCTACAGTTGGCACCACTGGGAGCTTCAATGTGGCTGTCGGCTTACATCAAGGGTCGGCTCTCAGCCCTTACCTCTTCCTGATGATAATGGACGCTCTGACGTCGGACATTCAGGAAGAGGCTCCCTGGTGTATGTTGTTTGCCGATGACATTGTGCTGGTTGCCGAGAGTGGCCTAGAGGTCCAGAACAGATTGGAGGTGTGGTGGCACAGACTGGAGAGTGTTGGCCTGAAATTGAGTAGAACCAAAACGGAGTACTTGTTCTGCGATTTCGGCGGTGTCTCCAATCCAGTGCCTTTAGCTCTCGCCGGAACGCCCATACCGATCTGTTCCGACTTTCGGTACCTCGGGTCGCTCGTCCAAGGGGATAGTGAGGTGGACCGGGACGTAACACGTCGGATCAACGCAGGATGGATGAAATGGCGACAGGTCACGGGAACCGCTTGTGACCCACGAATGCCCCTCAAGTTGAAGGGTAAAATCTACAAGTCCGTGATAAGGCCTGTCATACTGTATGGATCAGAATGTTGGGCTGTGAAAAAGACGGATGAAAAAAGATTGCATGTAGCGGAAATGAGAATGTTAAGATGGATGTGTGGTGTGACGAGAATGGATAAAGTGAGAAATGAGTATATTAGGGGAAGTTTAAAAGTGGCGCCAGTGACTGAAAAGTTGAAAGGGAATCGTTTGTCTTGGTATGGTCATGTGAAAAGGAGGGATGAAACGCATGTTGCTAAAAAAGTTATGAGTTTACATGTGGATGGATGGAGGGGAAGAGGGAGGCCAAAGAAAAGATGGATGGACTGTGTGAGAAGCGATATGAAAGAAAAGGGAGTTAGTGATAGCGTGACGAGTGACAGGACAGAATGGAAGAAAAAAACGTGTTGCGCCGACCCCAAATAAAACGGGACTAGGGCAGGAAGATGATGATGATGATGATGATTATTGTATGTATTATCTCTCTTGTATTTTCTTAAATGTGTTTTACAAAATTTGTACCTAATATAATCAGTGTAATTGGCATTTTTTGTCGTTCTGGTTAAATAAAATAAACAAATAGAATGACTTCTCTCGCCCTAGGACGGAACGAATACTTATTTTTCAATACACTTAGGTACTCTTTCGAGGAAGCCTAAAAGCAGTAGGGATAAGAACGGGTTTACACGCAATTTACTGTTTTTTCACACTAGTGCGCAAAAGTGTGCCAGCTCGCCCCCGCCACTATTTATTACCCGACTACGGCAAAGCCAAAGGAGGGTCATCTGTTCCCTCATAGCTTCTAATCTACTAATCGGAACTCGACATACGAGGTATCATTACAACAAAAAAAAGCCCCAGTCACACGCTATTAAAATGTCAGTTGGTACCTATAACGTGTGACTACGGCTTTTTTTAAAATGTCAGATGGTACCTATAACGTGTGACTACGGCTTTTTTTTAAATGTCAGTTGGTACCTATAACGTGTGACTACGGCTTTTTTTAAAATGTCAGATGGTACCTATAACGTGTGACTACGGCTATTTTTTAAATGTCAGTTGGTACCTATAACGTGTGACTACGGCTTTTTTTTAAATGTCAGTTGGTACCTATAACGTGTGACTCCGGCTTTTTTTTGTTCTGTTCTTGTTTTTACAGTAACCTTGTTTATTTCAGCATCCTGAAAATCTTGTTTCGTACATTTTCAGTGTCGTTTTTTTTTTGTTTTTTTACTTTTTTTTATTTATCAAGCTGGGCGCTAAGCGACCCCCACGAGTCGCATGTCAACCCCCGTTTATTTTTATCTTCGTAAGTGTATTGACCAAAGTCGTTTGATACACGTGGAAATTTGTCACAGCAGCACCCTCACCTGCGGCTCGAGCGTATTCAGCCTCGGTCGCTATGAACTTTCTACACTTATATCAACATTACTAGTATTATTTATCAAACCGAGTCGCGTTTACCGCCCTTGTTCATAAATACACAGCTCACCTCTAAAAACGAAAGTCAATTTTCAGAGTTCGTTAATATTACAAATGGCGACACAGTAAAAGGTGCGTAATTGTAATTAAAGTGGCTTAAATGCCATTATTATGGCCAAACTGCCAGTTTTGTGGCCAAATGTCAGAGGTACGACGTTAGAGGTTGTAAATGAAATGTTAGAGATGAACTTGATATATTGTTTTTACTATATTTGTATATTGCTTTTTTTTCGTTCACCTGCAAATGAACACACTTATACAGTTTATTGTGCGTACAGCTAAGGAGTAGAATTCCCTGCCGGAATCTGTTTTCTGATGGATATACCTGGGGATTAAGAGTGAATAGGTTACTTCTAGGTAAACGCGCTCCAACGCCGACCACTTCGTCGCTCTCCATCACGTGTGATAGCGGTCAAGCAAACCTATCAACAATAAAAAAATATAGATTTTTTTTTTATGAAATATACTGGTGCTTAACGGTGATCCTACCTGATGGTAAGCAGTGATGCAATCGTTGATGGTGAAGCGCTTAAGTTAAAAGAGATTCACTCTAGCCGTGCCGTCACCTGAATTATAATCGGTTGGGAAGACCCCAGCAGGCAATTTTTTCCAGTCCTTCAATGTACGCGGTATAAACGACGATGCGAAACGCTTAGTCCGGACTGTAGAGATGTCAACAACGTAAGGGTGGACAACCCATTTTTTTTTTCGGTGGGAAAATCATCCAATGACAACCCTCGCTCTTGGGCGGAGCGGGAGATAGTGTCTGACTCTTACTGACTAAAAAACCTATCCCGTTCCTTCAAGCCTTCATACCGGGGCTCGAGCGCCCTTTCGGATAACCCTGGCCCCAGTAGGCTTCGACCCGGCTGGGCCCCTGCTGTTGCTGACAACTATCGGGTAGTTCAATGGTAGAAAGGTGATGATGGAACCTACCTCTCTCCACTGCTTCATTCGGTCACGATTCGAGAGATTCAGGTGGTCCCGCCATCTCTGTGGCCCTGTGGGGTACCAATCTTAAGTTTACGGGTTATAAGAAAAGAAAGAAAGAAATTTCAACGCAAGCAAAGTCACTGGCGGAAGGTAGTACACAAATAATATAATTTTTTGCCAATACAACATTAGTTTCAGTATCTAATGCGGCACTCGAAACACGTATCTAATATTTTTATTTAAAAAATCTTTAAACAAACCTAATTGTATCATGAAAAATCACAAAGATAAAAGCTTATTATGCCACATGGTTGTCCGCACAAATACATGGTCACCATGCCATCCTTTTTTTTTTTTTTTTTTTATTGGGAAAAAATCATGCATTGACATCCCCTGCCCTTGGGTGGAGCGGGAGATAGTGTCAGACTCTTACTGACTAAAAGACCCACCCCGTTCCTTCTAGCCTTCATACCGGGGCTCGAGCGCCCTTTCGGATAACCCTGGCCCCAGTAGGCTTCGACCCGGCCGGGTCCCTGCTGTTGCTGACAACTCCTTGAGGCGCGCGGGAACAGTGCGCGCCGTCGACGCCTTGGGCTTGGTCCGGACAGTTACCGGACGGCCGGACAGCGAGCTACCCATTGCTCACTGTCCGCAAGCCCGCGCCTACGGTGGCCGGAAATCGGGATCAGAATCCCGGCGGCGGCGGCGGCGGCGATAACGCCGTTGCCTGATGCGTTCGGCCTCCTCCTTTGCGAGCATTACGGCTTCGCAGAAGTCGGCGACCGCCTGCCACTCCTCCTCGCTCCGGACCATGGCCTCAACCAAGGCCCGGCGCGAGAGTTCTCCGCCGCCGATCGCCCCCACGAGGGCACGGCGATGCTCCGCCCAAGCAGGGCACACCTCGACTGTGTGCTCCACCGTGTCCTCCGGGCATTCCGCACAGTGGCGACACCCGGGCGTCACTTCCGCACGAATCCGGTGCAGGAAACTCCCGAACGAACCATGTCCGGTAAGGACCTGCGTCATGCGGAAGGTAAGGACGCCGTGAGGTCTTTCCAGCCACGCCTCAAAGAGGGGACTTACCGCCGCGATTGTGGCGTGCCCAGCACTGGGTTGCGATAGTCGCTGACGCCATTTCACCATAAGATCCCGCCGGAGCTCTGTCCGCCATGCCGTGACCTGTCGCGGCAGCGGACTTTCACCCCGGCGTTGCATCTCCACGCGCATATCGTGCATGTGTGCAAGGACTGTTGCCTCCAGATCCCACGGTGGTAGGCCAGCCAGAAGGCTCGCCGCTTCGCGGGAGACCGTGCAGTATCCCCGCACCATCCTTATCGCCATGACCCTCTGGCAGGCGTTCAGTATGGCCGCCGGTTGATGCCATCCTGGCAACTGAGGGGTGGTTTTGCTCCCGTATCCAAATATGCTCTGACCGCTAATGCCTGCTATGACTTGCCGTGACTTCTGTTGTACTTAATGTCGGAGGTGTCCAACTTGTAACCTTTTTTATTAAAAAATTTTGGGGAAAAAAATTAACATGGTGTAAAAATTATTAAAATTCGGTTTAATTACCTATTCTGAATAAACTTTAATTAGGTTTCGCATAGACTAAAAATAATGTTGTATATATACACCCTTAAATTTTGATCGTTTTAATCCCGTGGAGGGTCGATCCGGTACATGAAACACTATCAATTTGTAAAAATAAAATAAAAAAATAAAGTACCTTTTTTTCAAAACTTGTATTAATTTACGCATGTACGAAATTAATTTCTTTAAGAATACATCAACTGAGCGAGTCCAATGACCTGTAGGTAATTTGTACGCAACGCCGACTACTACCTACAGGTCATTGGACTCGCTCAGCTGACGTTTTCTTAAAGGCACAATTTAAAAAGTTATTTTTCTTCTTTGTTCGGCTCTTAGAAAACAACTGAGGTACACACACCAACTTATTCACAGGAAAATTCTTTATTTTACCTTTGTTGCTTGAATTATACATATTCCAGTTCTCTTCAATTTTCTTTCTACATAAAGGTTACTAATGAAATAAGTCCATTCTAAAGTACATAATTATTCTCCTTAACCATCGCGTTGGCTAAGTGAAGTAGCGTACTAAAAGTTTTTTCTTTATCAAAAAGAGTTTTCCAAAATGGTTAGTCCATTCATTACAGTTAACTGTTGTCTAGAACACAAACGGGAACTGAAACAACACTGGTGAATTTTGGTCACTGAAAGTGTGACACTTCCTTACACTTCACCCAGAACGGGAGAAGATATTTGATGAAATCCCTACTAATAAAACTCACTGCGCACACGTGTGCCACACACGCCGATCCGGGTGCGTCGGTCTCCATGCATTTTATATGGAAACTAGACTTGTAGAGCTACATTTGATACACGCCACGCGACGTCATTCTACGTAGAAATCAGGTGTATTACACTTATGCATCGATTCACATAGTAAATAAACTGATAACTCCGATGTTGTTAATACCTATAAAGTAAATCCTTTTAACTTCACGAAAAACGAAGAAAATCGTGATAAAATTTCATAATTCTGTTTATTGTTACAAAGTTTAATATCCTTTCCGCACTTGGCAGCGGTCTTATTGCCATATTAAAACGTTCTTATAGCTCTGAGCAAGCTTTAAGTACCCTTTTATTCTTCTCTTTTATTATTTACGATACCCTATGTACCTATTATAGGAACGTAAGGTATGTTTTGCCAGTGATGATTTTTGTGGCACGGCACGTTGCTCGCAGAACAGCCATTGGTGCCGAAAGATTTTGTTACTGGCGATCGCGTATAAGACTATCCATTTAAGGTAGTTTTAGAAACTTACAGACTTTTGTTACCTTCAAATGACGCCCAAGCTTTGATATTAAGTCCAGTGAGTGTGACATAGTATCTTATGTAAGCGATGCAACGCGACCGCGAAGCGAAGCGGCTCAAAAAGAAGAAACAATGAATACTCTATTGCACCTACGTGACCAACCGCACGTAGGTGTGGAGCAGCGACAAGCGAAGCGAAAAAGACGCGATTAGTTGGTTGGTAGGTTGATATTTTTGCCCGAACTTTAGCGGTGCGTTGGTATGTTCTAAATATATTGCGACAGAGGTGGCGAATTTGCGCACACGTGTAACAGAGCCGCTGCATCGCATTTTTGCGTTAATCGCATCTGATCATCACCATCAGTACAGGGAAGGGGCCCCATTACCTCTTAAAGGACCACTCCATGCAATTGAACCTTGACGAGACTGTAAAGGAGTCTCCCCTGAGCCTAGTTGTGCACATGATCACTGTTCCACCGCGCCGTCTTCTTAGGAATCACTCAATGTATGAACATTCAGTGTCTCCACTCTAGCTTACTATCGAAAAATTTGACAGTTAATTTTTCATCAAGCATAATCTTCAGAACTTTGGCCTAAAGACCTTTCATTCGTAAGTTTGTCTTCATCATAATTGATATATTGTAAATTCTCTTAATTATATTGTTTGATATTTTGCAAGTCCATCTTTGTACTAGCATCACAGAAACAACATTATTCAGTGTTATTTTTTTAATCCAAAGGCTGACTGGGAGAGAATGCCTTGTTGCATTAAGTCCGCCTATGTAGGTACCACTATCATACTTGAAGTTTAAACAATTAATAAGTAAATAAAATTTTCAAACCTAAATAAAAAAGGTAACTGGGAAAAAGAAATAATAAATAGTATTAATTATTAATTGTGAACCCTTGTTTCTGTGTCACATTTTGAACAGCGCGAGCGTTTAAAAAAAATAGGTTGTGTTGTGGCGTTTTCAATCAATACCAATATTACTCCTATATTACTCTAGTAATATAACTTTCATGAGCTTCATATAACTTTATCTAATTATAACTTTTTTTTTCAGGTACAGTCCCCATGAAAACTGGTAACGAAAGCAAAAACTAACCAAAAGCAACCTGTATGTAAGTACTAATAGTCAAATCACCGCATACACCATTTGCTAGCGAGACATGAAAACTAAGTTCATTAACTAATTACCTGGGGTAGTTAATAAACTCACTCGGACGAACTCATTAAAAAATACTGCTGGATAGTAAAACATCTGCCACTGATAGTACTTTACTGGAAGGGATGATGTAATTGGGTAAGTACTTTATGTTTTGTCTGTCCTAAGCCTTAATTTAAGTATGCCAGACCTATATTGTAGTATGTATGAATATATGCCATCACAAACATAACTTGACCGCCCATTGTACACTTATTTTTAACTAGCTTTTCCTGCGACTTCGTCCGCGTACATAAAATATAGCCTATGTTACTCAGGAATAAAGCAGCTTTTTCGCTGAAAATATTTTAGCAATCGGACTAGTACGCGCCTCACCATCAAAGATTGCATCGCTGCTTTCCATCAGGTGGGATCGCAGTCAAGCACTAGTTTATATCAATTAAAAAAAAAAGGTTACCTCCTAAAAACAAAAAAACAAGCTTTGCCTCTTTACTATATTAGTGTAGATAATAATTGTTCCGTATTTTGCTTATGTCGTATACAATATACAATAAAGAATATAATTATATAAATAAACATGTAAAAAACCAAGGCTCGTAACTCAGTCCTTCTACCGTAATAAGTTGTGAGATCCATGTTATACTAAGTCGGTGAATTTATTCAGTCCGTATTTAAGGGAACTTGATGACGTAAATTGACTTCCCTAAATAATCTTATTTAATATAATACGTATTACTTGTGATATACATGCATTTATACAATGCCTGCTTGGTAAAATTCAGGCGTCTAGTTTTATACACATTGAAGTTATACGGGATGGAAAATGGCCTGTTTCGAGAAAAGGATGGTACGGCACTGCCGTGCCCCCTAATTTAAGGCTTCCTTCTACCAGTGGCCAGTGGCCTGCTGAAAATAGGAAATTTATATCAGAAATTAGATTTCACGGAAAGTGCAGCTACTAGTTACATATTAGTAGAAGAATTTTCAGAATAGATTCAAGTTTAATTAATAGAATAGAGTAGAATAGAATAAACTTTATATTCGAAAAATGGATCTATAAGTCCATAGAGATATACCTCAACAAACATAATATACTTGTGAAAGAACAAAAAGGATTTAGGAAAGATCACTCAATAAATATGGCAATATATGACTTTCTTAATGATATCATAGCTAACATGAATGAAAGAATCCCCATATCAGCGATATATATGGATATGACCAAGGCATTTGACTTGGTCAACCATGATATACTGCTGAGCAAGTTAAATGCTTATGGAATAAGAGGAAATGTCTTATCTCTCATAAATTCGTACTTAAAAAACAGAACACAGCATACAGAAATAAGTCGAATTAGTAAGTTAAATAAAACTGTTATAAAATACATATCCAAAGAACGCATAATATCTTATGGAGTGCCCCAAGGCAGTGTGCTAGGGCCTCTATTATTTCTTATATATATAAATGACTTTCCCCAGAATATACCCTATCCTATGACATTATTTGCTGACGACAGTACTATTATTGTTAAACTTGATAAAAATAATAAAAACTTTGAAGCTAACATACTCAATGCATTACAACAAGCTGTTAACTGGTTGAAGCATAACAACTCAATTATAAATTTGAAGAAAACAAAAATTATGAATTTTCGGCAAAGAGTTGCTAATTTGGAACTAAATGTAACCTATAATAATGAAAAAATTTAAGAAGTTGCAAATACAAAATTTTTAGGCTTAACAATCGACAATCAACTTAATTGGAAAGAACATACTTCACTATTAATTAAAAAAATTAGTAAGTATGTTTTTGCTTTGTATAAACTGAAGAAAGTAGTCAGTCAAGCAGCGGTAGTCACTGCATACTACGGATATGTCGATTCCATACTACGCTATGGAGTCATGTTTTGGGGAAACTCCGTTAATAAAGACATGGTGTTCAAAGCGCAAAAAAGATGCATTAGGGCTATTACAGGTATAAAAATAACTGATAGTTGCAAACCTTATTTTAAATCGTTAAAAATTATGACTTTACCATGCTTGTACATATCTGAGACTGCTTTATTTGTTAAAAAAAACATGCATCTATTCAGAAAAGCATCTGAACATCGCTATAAAATGATTAGACAAGAATATAGACATGAACTATGCATTCGGCCATCAAAGACCGCCTTGATGCACAAAAGCATTTTTTGCATGGCACCAAAAATATTTAATAAATTACCAAATGGAATTAAGGACTTAAATATTATTCAATTCAAAAATAAATTAAGACATCTATTATTGGAGAAATGCTATTATACTATTGACGAATTCCTTAATGATAAATTGTAAACTATTTGACATTGATATTTAATTTAATTTTGACATTGTATTATTATTTTCATTATAGTAAGTTATTTGACATTTATTTACTTTTGACATTGTATTATCATTTTTAATGTAGTAAGTTATTTGACCTTCATATTTATTTAATTTTTACATTGCATTATTATCCTAATTTCTATTCACTGACTTATATTTTTTTGTTTTTTTTTGTTATAATCCTTAATTTTAATTTAATATGTTGATTATTCTTATTTTACATTAATGACTAAATTATGAGATAGTGTGTACACCTTTGAGGTAGATTTTTGAGGAACTAATTTATTTATTATTAAGATCTCATGTAAAAATGTACCAAAAATCACACCAATAAATGAATTTTGAATTTTGAATTTTATTGTACACCAAAAAGTAACATGACATAAATATTAAAAAAAAAATTACAAAAAAAAAAAACAATAATAAATAAATAATAATAATTAATAAATTGCAGTTTGAGGTGATTTTTGCGATGGTATCCGTCAAATAACTTATCAAGCTCTGGGTGGAACGAGAAAAAGTTAAACCATTACTGACTAAAACACGCCTGTGTTCTTTCAGTTGTCCTTTGCGTTCCAGGGTCGTGGAGAATATTGGAAGAAGCCTGCAGTCAAGTTACCATTCATTCCTATAATTTATATCATTAATTATGTAATTTCTCACACAATGAGCACGAGAATTGCATGACTTGATTCCGCTATCTCAATTATACCATTGGCGATGTACGGCGAGTATCCACCCTTACGTTGTAGAAACCTCTACCACAAAATAGATAGATACAGAAGACAATCTCATGTATGTACTTCACTTTTTATACCTACGCTCGGTGGACGCACACTGATGATCGTTTGAGCCGGAATTGTTCGACGAGTGATCCGAGACGCGACCGAGACATCGTGTCTGTGAGCGGTGTCTTTGTGTGCGTTGCTCGAGCGCGCTTTGTATGTAGAATGACTTCTGTACCTATATATTTTGTGCCTCTACGGTCCGGACTAAGCGAAACGCGAACATCGAATGACAATTTGCCGTTTATAATTTAAGTGTCTTTAAGGCCAGAACAGACCGTATCAGGTGGGATTACAGTCAAGCATTAGTTTGTATATAAAAAAAAAAACGATTTTTTGCAACCAACTACACCAAAATTATTCGAAACCATAACACATCTAGAAAACTGACATCTTTCGGCATCGTAACCGCAGGTACCTACGCAGTTAGCTGATTGGTCGTAATAGCTACTAGTGGCATGCACACTGATACTGTTATGAAATTATGACGATGTAGCACTAGGGAAATTAGTTTCGCGATACTTTTCATTAGTCAAACTGTTTACTGGAACTCGTATTACCTTTTAAAAGCTGATTACTGAGTGCTAATATTTCGTAGTTGGAATATTTTGTTAATAGCTCTCAAAACTGTTTTCTTTTTAGGACCGGAACAATTTGCCTGCTGCAGTCTTTCCTTCCAATTATAATTTAGGTGCTTTTAAGGGTAGAGAGCAGGAGCCCAAAAAGATGGGCAGATCAGGTCCGCTCCACACTAGACACTCAATTGCAGTCGCACTTCATGGCGGTAAGAACCGCCACAGATGGAGAGACATCACCAATAAGAAGCTAATCCAGCGGGAGCTTCACGACCCTCATTAATGAGAACTACAACTCGAGGAAGAGGAGGAAAGGTAGAGTGAATAGGCTCATAGTAAACTACTACGCTTCATCATCAACGATTGCAGCACTGCTAACCATCAGGTGGGATCGCAGTCAAGCACTAGTTTATACCAATTACTTAAACAAAAAACATCTCAGAAAGTCTCTTCCCGCATTATGTAAGGGATTTGCCTCAATTTGACCACTATATTATCAAACCAGATTGTTTTTTCGGTGGCAAAATCATCCAATGACATCCCCCGCTCTTGGGCGGAGCGGGAGATAGTGTCAGACTCTTACTGACTAAAAACTTACTCCGCTCCTTTGTGCCTTCATACCGGGGCTGAGCTATCGTTCGAAACTAACCCTGGCCCCAGTAGGCTTCGACCCATCTGGGCCCCTGCAGTTGCTGACAACTCCTTGAGGCGCGCGTCCGGATAGTTACCGGACGGTAGGACCCATTACTCGCCGTTCGCAAGCCCGCGCCTGCGGTGGCCGGAATATCAAACCAGATTTGGACTGAAAACCGCTGCCAAAAAAGTTTTCATAAAATAACACCCCAGCGGCTATCAACCCTAACTAGACATAACTAAACAACAAACAAACAATGTTTACAAAAAACTACCCTCCATTTTTCACCGAAATGCACTCGGGAAGGGAGGAGAGAAAAAAGAAAAACAATGGCTGGCACAGGGCTGCCAACATTCAGCTATGATTGATTATGATTGAGGATGCCAACCGGTGCGCCGTTCATATTTCCACTGGAGGTTTTTCAATGGAAGCCTCATTTACTTAGAGGCTATTTTTAGGAACTTTGCTGAAACACTTTTTTTAATAGAATTACTTTTGATTTTTGGTGTGTCGGCTTTTTGAATTGGTGTCATGTTATGCCACTATTTTATTTATCTCTATCATCATCATCATCATCATCAGCCTTTTTAATGTTCCCACTGCTGGAACTCAGGCCTCCTCTCTAGGAGAGGGAATGGGCCGTAATCCACCACGTGGGCCCAGTGCCGGTTGGTGAATGTCACATGTCTTCGAATTCTATCTCTATGCTACAAATCAATCTGCCGTTTAGCAGGGTTCGAAACGGAACCCGTATTGTGTTCACTGATATGGCCGTTCCATCATCGGACCACTAGACGTACGGCGTTGCACCACCGGTACACCACGGACATCCCACCCATTCATACAAATCGTTTTGGGAACACATTTATTGTGCGTGCAGCTAAGGAGTGGAATTCCCTGCCGAAGTCTGTTTCCTGATAGCTATAGGGATCTTTAAGTCAAGAGTGAATAAGTTACTACTAAACAAGCGTGCTTCATCTTCGGCCACATTATCGCTTCCCATCAGGTGAGATAGTGGTCAAACGTGAGCTTATCATAGTAATAATTTAAAAACAAAAAACTTTTGATTTTTGATATAGTGGCTTTTTGAATTGGTGTCATGTCAGTATTTTATTTATCTCTGTGATATAAATCAATCTGCCGTTTTTTAGGGTATAGTACTTATGTCGACAAATACGGAACTCTTATTAAAATAATAATTTTATCTCGGGTGGCGTAGACCCATAGAAATCTTAATTTAGTACTATGGTAGGGGCCCAGCAGGGTCGAAGCCTACTGGAGCCTGGGTCTGCTTCTGAAAGGAAGGGTCGGCCCCGGTATGAAAGGCAAGGGAAGAACGGGGTGGGTTTGTTATTCAGTAACATTCTGACACTATCTCCCACTCCGCCCAAGTTATTTTAGTTAGTTTAGGAATTCTTGGCATCCCCCGCGATGTCATCTGGATGATTTGTAATTACCTACAGAAAAAAAAAAATGTATATATTTGTTTATATTTTATGTACCATGACAGGCCACACCTATACAAAATATGAACCACGGACTATGAAAGGGACAGTCAAAACGTATAGTTATTGCGTTCAGAATGCTGTTGTTGCTTCTCCTTATACATGCCAGCAGGGAAGCTGCATAGGATCACTTTGTATTCCGTTTATCAAGACTCTTTTTCTCGGAAACGCATGGACGTATAAATCTGAAATTAATATCGAATACTCAAATCAGCTACATCAAGCAGAACTGAAAAAATCTAACTTCTAAGTCAACGTAATCTTAAGATAAGGCCGTTTATGCTTCATATTGGTGTTGTTGACACTCTCTAGGACATTCTACTTATAGGGTGCTGTCCATTGACCTAGAATCCTGAAATAATTTGGCATGAAAAGGTTGACTGGTAGAAAATGCCTTATGGCATTAAGTCCGCCTTTGTACTATTTTGTACATAAAGAAAGAAAGAAAGAAAGAAAGAAAGAACGAAAGAAAGAACGAAAGAAAGAAATAAATAAATATATAAATAAACATGAAGCAAGGTCTTCGTCACAAAAAAAAAAACACTTTTTACGATAAAAAAAGGGAAACGTATTCTTTAGGGTGAATTTTAGTGAGTAAAATTCTGACACGCCTTCCCGCTCTACCTAGATCGAGAGAAGCTATTTGACTAGAGTGGCAAATAAGTTCTCTTTCACCGAAACAGCAGCACATCTGCTTCTAAGCTGCCCTGTGGTCGCTGGATACAGGGCTAAGTACTTCGGAAACCCAGGTACCCTCCGTGAAATGGTCAGTAACATTAAGGCATTGCTGGCCTTTCTTGAGGAGCTGGGGTGGATCGAAAGACACAATTGTCCCACCCGTACGCAAAATACGCGTTTTGGTCGTGGAGTTTCGGAAAACAGCCCGTTGTACTATATATACATACTATACTAAGTACTCTTTAAGATTTCTCTAAGATCATAGAACTTCTCAAAAAGAGTAATTACGACCATGATTGTGGCTTGCCCATTGCCCACGTTTCACCAAGATAGGAAAAAAACTATTTAATGAAATCCCACCTCAAAAATAAAAAGCATCTTTCGAATACCGAACCCTAAAAAGTAGGGTGCCCCGGTTTATACCTTAGTAGATATTACCCGAAGTAATAAACGTGTGTAAACAGTACAATCACACATACTAACCTCCATTTTCTACCCTTTTGCACAGTAAATGTAAAAAAATATGTTCGTACGAAGCCTCCATTACACTAACATCTTTTTACTTCATTAGAGGCAAAGTAACATTAAAAGGTTGAGCAAAATAGACAATACACTGTAAGCATTATGTTCTATAGAGGTAGAATGAGCTAAGAATGTTTTTTTTGAGAGAACATAGTATATTTGGTACTAAATGGAACATGTCATAGAAGACGCCAGGTAACCGTGGAATTAAGTACATTGATCTTTCCTAATATCTCTGCGTAGGCACACGAAAAACAAACAATGAACTGCTTTTCATTACTAGATCGTATCAGATAGTCCGTTCCATCATCAGCCCACAAGACGTACGGCGTTGCGCCACCGGTACATGGTGGACATCCCACCTATACGTACAAAGCGTTTTGGGAGTACATTCATTATGCGTACAGGTAAGGAATGGAATTCCCTGCCGGAGTCTGTGTTTCATGATAGCTATAACCTAGGGGTCTTTAAGTCAAGAGTGAATAGATTGTTTCTAGGCAAGCGTGCTCCATCGTCGGCCACATCATCGCTTCCCATCAGGTGAGATTGTGGTCAAACGCGAGCCTATCCATTATAAAAAAAAAATTACTTGATCATGTAAAGGGATCACGATACATGTCGATTCAAGACGGTTTTATGTCCTGATAACTTTTGCGCGCAGCTTCGCCCGCGTACATAAAATATAGCTTATGTCACTCAGGAATAAAGCAGCTTTCCATTGGTGAAAAAATTTTAGCAATTGGACCAGTACTTCCTGAGATTACCTCTTACAAACAAAAAAAAATTACAAAAACAAACTTATATTAGTGTAGGTTTCCGTTTTTTAAATTAAAAATGTCAATAAATATATGAGGGTCAATGACCTTTATTTCACTTTTATCTGGGACCTACCTTAGATAAAAAATTATTTCTAAGAAAAAATACAATGGCAATGAAAAGGGCTATGCTCGGAGTTTCCTTGCGTAATTAAAATTGGAGTGTCTATTTGTAATATTGAAATAACCGCTTTTTACTACATGCATATGAATATATATATACGGTACATACACCAAAATAACATTTTTTACAATTTCTGTCTGTCTGTTTGTCCCGGCTAATCTCTGAAATGGCTGGACCGATTTTGACGAGACTTTTATCAGCAGGTAGCTGATGTAATAAGCTACTTTTATTTTAGAAAAAATAAATTCAAAATCCTGTAGTCCACGCGAACGAAGTCGCGGGCACAGCTAGTCAGAAATAAAGATATCCGCAGGAGAAGCAAGGTTACCGACTAGCCCGAAGAATCGCCAAACTGTGTGCCCTGCCCATTACCACTTAGGTAATGGGCAGGGCACATTGCACGCTGAACTCAGATGGTCGATGGGGACGAAAGGTTCTGGAGTGGCAACCGTTCATTGTGGCGACACAGGGTAGGCCTATATCCAGCTGAAAAACGCTGCATCTTCCCATTACCCGGTCGTCACTTCAAAACCTTATTGCCCCATCGACCAACTGTTCGGCGAGTATAGTGCCCTGCTGACAGTCTCACACATAAGATTCGTAATAATAATAAATAATAATAATAATATTCCACAACTATCACACAACGCCATCTAGTCTCAAGCTAAGCAGAGCTTGTGTTATGAGTACTAGACAACTGATAAACATACTCATATATTTCTAAATACATACATACTATAGATAAATTACACCCAGACACAGAACAAATGATCATGCTCATCACACAAAGATTTGTCCTGGGTGGGAATCGAACCCACGAACTCTGGCATAGCAGTCAGGGTCACTAGACCAACAGGCCTGTCAATATCTGTGAGACTGTCAGCAGGGCACTATACTCGCCGTTAATGATGATGATATCATAAGGAATTTAATATGGAGTTTACGTTTTAAGTATTTATAAATACCTACATACCTCAGTGAGTTAAGTTTCGCTTAAAAATTAACTTGGGAAGAATCACAATATTTTAATTTTCAATCATCGTACCATTACGAAGAGGAGAAATGATATGTTACTAAAAGAGTTCTGAGTATACATGTAGATGGATGGAGAGGGAAAGAAAAAATGGATGGATTGTGTGAGGAGTGATATGAAAGAAAAGGGAGTTTTTTTTTAATTGATATAAACTAGTGCTTGACTGCGATCCCACCTGATGGTAAGCAGTTAATGATAGTGCGACAGGTGATAGGACAGATTGGAAGAAAAACGTGTTGCACCGGCCCAAGTAATATGAGACAAGAGCAGGAAGAAGAAGAAGAAGAATCATCGTACAATTCATATCACAGAAAATATGAATGAGGTTAGAATGGCCTGGGCGGGGCAGGCGTGTCTCAAAATATGATCATGCTATAAGATGGACACAACGAAAAGCAAACTTGCGATCTAAGTGTACGTGGTCTGTTAGTTGCGTAATGCGTGTTCGTATTGGTTTATTGTCTGTAGTGCAGTTAAAGGGTGGGAGACAAGCGGCGACACTCGTAGTACAAATCAGAAAGTGTTTCTTTTCCAACATCTTTCATATTTTCTGTGATTGATATGATGCCAGTCACACGAATGCATGTAGATGCATACTAAATGGGACCAAACCAGAGTTAGGTATATCTACATATATCTATCTCTGGTTTACCCATTTGGTCGTTTGCCTAAGTGGGCAACGAATACGAGGCAATAAAACCTAACAGTGCAATCAACCGTACTAAACGAAGTCCGAAAACAAACCGGTATTCGAATAAAAACCCGGGATTCACATCCCTAAGCCCTCACTAACAAGTATCTTCATTACATCATTTCGCATTCATGAAATTTTCGCCCATTTTTTACTCACATTTCACCTTTAATACACGATCCAATTCGCTGCCCTTTTAAAGCTGGAAAAAAAATATTACTCCAGTATTTTCTGGCCAAAAACGTCTGTAATGGAAGGGGATTAAAAGCTTGCACAATTCAAACTAACTGCCAACGGGAATTTAAGAAGCGGACGTGGCACAACACTAGTACTTAGGGTGAGGCTACACTAGATCTGAAGATGTTTTAATTTATTTTAATTTATTACTTGGAAATTAATTATTCATAATTTTAAAACTTAAGTGTCAAAGTTCTTCTAGGAAAAGTAAGAAAGGTTTTTTTAGGGATGTTGAAAATGAAATTAACCCGGCCAAGTGTGAGTCTAGAGTTCCGTACCGTACTCGTCAAAAAACGGAAAAAAAATCACGTCTGTTGTACCATACAACAAACGTGATTTTTTTCCCGTTTACGCCTCCTAGAGCGCCCAATCCGAGATCCTTTTTGATATTATATTATAATAAACAACCACTCTTACATGATTACGATGTTAGTACACAACTTTCTCTAGACATTTTGGAAACACAAATATTTTGTGGATTAATCAAGGTATCTATTTAAACCTCCTCTTAAATATTTATTTTATTATATTTTTTGTTATAGCGGTAACTGAAACACATCATCTGTGAAAATTTCAACTGTTTAGCTGTCACAGTTTATGAGATACAGCTTGGTGACAGACAGCGGGTGTTAGTAATAAGGATTTTAATCTTTTGCTACGGAACCCCAAAAATTACCTATGCGAGTAGTGACAAGAATATTCAACAGATTTTTTTTTTCATTCAATTCTGAATCTTAAAGCCTCTTTCAAAAAGTTTTAAGTCATAAATTGGTTAATTGTTATAAAATTATATTCTAAACATTAAACCTACTCAGGCCATGTTTCCATAATTCTTATTCCCTACCCACATGTCCAGCAGACAAGTTAATTATAAAATTAAATCACGAAAAAGGTTTTCATACTGTTTCATAGCGTCCAGAGCGTTTTACCATTTTCGAAATTTGAAATGCAAATTAGATTTGAAAAGCGAAGCGAAGAAAATCGCTTGCAACGGAATTTATGTACATGATTTTTAAAATGCCAGGATTTTTGGTTTTTGAATAAAATATTGTATAAAAGTTATTTTTAAAATTGACGAGATGTAACGTTATTTTTTGTTGGAAATATTTTTTGAATGTGAAATCGCTGACGCCAGGTGTAATTCTGTTTCGTTTCCCTATTGATATTGAATGTGCATATATGTTTTCCCTTTGAATAATAGTTTTTTTTTCTTTTTTTAATCTGAGCAGTATTTTTCCACTGTTATCAGATTTTAATCTATTCCGATGCAGCTGACTAACAGTAATTTACATGAAACGAATGCATCTCTAATCTCCAATATCTTGGTAACACGACAAACACATTTTTTTTGACAGAAAATATAAACAAATAGGTATCCCCTCTCCCTCTGAGTGGAGCGACTAAAATCCATCTGAGATTCTTCAGTTGCCGTAGCGGGCATCCGCCTTGTTAGGCCGCTTCGATTTTGCTAACAGTAAACACCACGCGTCGTTAACACAGGCCTGGACGTTACTAGACGGTTTGATGTCGAGCTGCTCATTGATCGCCGTCCAAAAGTTCTGAGACTGTCGTTGTCTATGGATTTTCCTGCAGTGGCGGCTGAGGCGTAAAAAAAAACAACCCTTGCTGCTGTTAGTATTTATTACACCTTTTTCTGTAAAACAAAAACGTGAAACCGCATTTATTATCCCATTTGACCATTATAATAATATATTTAATTATTAAATAATTATAAAATCGTATATTTATAACATAGCACACATTTACAACAAATTATGTTTAAATAGTTATTTTGGCTGCACTGTCGCATTAGGTCTCCCTGTAAAGATAGTATATGTTTGATATATAAATACATAAAAATAAAATAAATAAATAAATAAAATAAGTATATTAAATATTAAAAAGAACACAGTTTCTTATTTGCCTGAACTAGACATTACATTAAAACAGTGTGGACTTTAAAAAGAGACTTTGACCCCAGAGTTTATTTCGGCATTTCTTTTCAGTGTAATCAGCTATGAAACACTGACCTCATCTAGTTTAAACTTACGAAAAAATCAACGTATACCTACCTAAAAGTATTTTAAAACCTATTTGCAAAATAAATATAATAATTTATCAACAAAATAGTTATACATTTCAGCCAGCTGTATTGTAAAACCGCGCGTTACTTAATGAAGACGTATAGCTCGTTAGCCGGACTTAGCTAACATGAACGTAAAAACCCCACAGTTAAAAAAGTATGAGAGCGAAACAAACTGAGTTTAATTTTGAAAAATCTCGGTACGAAAATAGAAGCATAGAGTTTTATTTAACTCATTTTTTTTTGTTTTTAACTTATGTGCGCCATGGCATTTGTTTTGTGATGGTAGTGGTATGTTTAAAATGTTTAATTTAGTATGTGGATTATTATTATTATTATTGTTATAACTACACGATTTCAATTTAATTTAATTTATTGTGTTTTAATTGTGACAGTATTTTTAAAATATTATTTATGAGTCGACTTGGTACTTGAAATAAATGAATTATTATTATTATTTATCACAGGATTAAATAGAACTACATTACACCGATGCACACGTGTAACACGCTTGATTTGTACGTAGAACGACGTCACGTGGCGTGGATCAAGAGTAGCTCTACAAGTCTAGTTTCCATATAAAATGTATGGAGACCGACGCGCCCAGATCAGCGTGTGTGGCACACGTGTGCGCAGTGCTGACCTTTAGTGCGTTCTTAGGGATAGGTGTATGTGTGAAAGGACGAATTTAAGGAGGCGGGGGGTACGGGGGTACATGCCCCTAGAGTATTCTTGTGTACTGTGGAAATTCCATCTCAGTACATATTTAAAATAAAAACTTGTAGAAATAAAGATGAAGTGTGGTACTTCAAGTAATAGTAGTCTCTCAAATAGTTGCTGAATATACATCATTATATAATACAAATTATTCCACCATTATATACAAACTATTGTGCTAATAAAACATTTATTATATTATTATTATTCCCAGGTTTCTCTTTTAGCTCCTTTTAGCGAGAACGTACTTCACTACGCCCGTTCCATCATCGGACCACTAAACGCACGTTGCGTCACCGTTACATGATGAACTTCCCACCCACATAATGTACGTACAAAACGTTTTGGGAACTCAATCATTGTGATAACTGAGAAGTTAAATTCCCTTCCGAAGTTTATTAAGCTATTGCATAGCTTCTATCGCGGGCCTTGAGCGTGGAGACCGAATCCAGAAATTCCGTAACGAAAATAACCTAACACCCCCCCACTCATTTGTTTTTTGAGCGTGGTGACCGATAAGAAAACGAATGAGTGAACAATCAATCAAAATTCAATTCAATGTGTGAAAGTGTAACTTCAATTAATATCAAAAAAAAAACAAAGGAAAAAAAATACTGCATAAAAAAATAAATAAATAATTATAATTGCATAAGTTGATAAAAATGCTATGCAATAGCTTTACAGCGGCAGTCCCCGAGTGCCACACGTCTTTTTTTCTGATACCCACAACCTAGAGGTATTTATGTTAAGAATGAGTAAGTCGACCACATCATCACTTACCATCAGGTGAGATAGTGACTCTTCAAATGCGGGCTTATTAGCAGCAATAAAAAAATAACGCCATAATTACAATATCATCATCAGTAACTGTATCATCATCAGCCTTTTTAATTTTCCCACTGCCGAGACTCAGGCCTCCTCTCTAGGAGAGGGAATGGGCCGTAATCCGTAACTGAATAGATTCCAATAGTACAGGTCGCGCGGTGAATCAAGATCGCTCGGTGAAAGTAGTGGGGGCAATCAGCGCATGTGTACAATTGCGCACAGAAATTCTTAGTATGTTAGGATTTTATTTTTAATTTCGTATGTTTGAACCTTAGTAACATAACTTATAATAACAATAGTTTTTGCTTGTAATTTATCTTGTAAGTAGGTAAATTCAAAAAATTAAATTTTTTAAAATAAAACATAAAATTAAAAAAAATAATTTCGTTAGTTTCTTTCTATATCGTAATAATTCACGTCGTAAACCATTTTTCTGGCTAGCCGTTTTAAAACTTTATTTTTAACCATTTTTTTTTTAAGATTACGTATTACTATTACGATAACACAAGCTGTACGCAACAGTACCCAAGTACAACAGTATCCAATGAGAGGCGAGAACGCAATGCGGGAATTGAAGAGCGACTCTATCTACCAATGACGTGTCGCCGACGGCGCACACACCCGCCCGTACGTCGCCAAATAGACCGTAGAATTGAATACTGCGCATGCCCCTTTCACTTTTGCCGAGCGATCTTGATTCATCGCGCGACCTGTATTTACATAATGTTATATTTTTTCCCAATAAGTATTTAAAAAGTTAACAAGTTAGATACTACCGACACTAAGTACAACACAGGTCACGGCAGGTCATAGCGGGTATTAGGTGCCAGCAAAACGCTGGGTGAAACTGCAAAGCAACCCCTCAGTTGCGTGGATGCCCCGGTGACTGTATTTTTGCAGACATAACAAGTTTATAACTTTGTGATTTTTCATGATACTGTTATGAAATTTTGTACATAGATTCTTTATATAAAAATAGGTACTAGACACGGGTTTCGGTTTTCGCATATACTAAAATTAATGTTGTATACCTACCTACATGAATACGTACCGTAGTTATTATTTAAAAAAAAAAAAAAAAACTATATTCTTGCCTGTCTCAAAATAACTAACGGAACTAAGCCTAATACGCTGTCCGTCCCTCTTTCTGTCAGTAGGCCCTGTCCGGTGCCTGTATCTCATGAAAGTACCTAATAGGTAGACAGTTGAATTTTCTCAGCGTGGGCGTGGATTGCCCCTATAACAATAAATAATATTAAAAACAAAACTAAATTGTAACTGTGTTGTATATATATGTAAATAGTACACCACGAACTGCCTGCGTATCTTTTTCTCCTTCTCTGTCAAATCCATCCAAAGGTTGTTTGTAAAATCTCTTTTAGCGATAAGACCGCCCATTGTGACACCCTATTAGTTTTAAGTTTCATGGGTAATTGTTTTATTTTTGGTGTACAATAAAGAATTTATCTGTCTATCTATTTACATACAAGAAACGTGAATTTTTTTAATGCAAGTTCGCCTCGCATTTGGCCTGGTTTTTATTATTTAGATACTAGCTTCCACCAGAGGCTTCTTCCATGCCGCCGCCGGGATTCCGACCCCGATTTCCGGCCACCGTAGGCGCGGGCTTGCGGACGACGAGCAATGGGTAGCTCGCTGTCCGACCGTCCGGTAACTGTCCGGACCGAGCCCAAGCCGTCGACGGCGCGCATTGTTCCCGCGCTCCTCAAGGAGTTGTCAGCAACAGCAAGGGCCCAGCTGGGTCGAAGCCTACCGGGGCCAGGGTTGGTTTCGAAAGATAACTCAGTCCCGGTACGAAAGGCAACGAAGGAACAGGAGTGGGTTTTTAGTCAGTAAAAGTCTCACACTATCTCCCGCTCCGCCCAAAAGCGGGGGATGTCATTAGACGTTTTTCTCACCGAAAAAAAAAACTCCTGTTCCATCCCCTTAGGGGGGGAATTTTAGAAAACCCTCTCTTAGTGCTCTCCTACGTCATAAAAAGAAGCCTTGTGCAAAATTTCATGCTCCCAGTCCCAGTAGTATCGGCTGTGCATTGATGTGTTATTCAGTCATTTTCTCTCTTTTTATACAGGGTGACTGATAATTAGTGACCGATACTTAAACACGTGATTGTGCTCATGATAACCAACAACTTTTACTACGGGAACAAACCTGAAATTGCGAAAAAAAATCAGCTGTTCAGTACATTTATGTTTGCCTAATGTACTGAACAGCTGATATTTTTTTCGCGATTTAGGCTTTGCTCCCATAATAAAAATTGTTTGTTATCATGAGCACAATCACGTGTTTAAGTATTGTACACTAAATGCCAGTCACCCTATATATATTTTTTTTTATAATGGATAGGCTCGCGTTTGACCACTATCTCACCTGATACATATATAGTTTTACTAGTAACATTCGGGTCTCTTCAAGAGAGTGAATAGGCTCTTAATAAACTAGTGCGCCTCACCATCAACGATTGGATCAGTGCTTACCATCAGGTGGGATCGCAGCCAAGCACTAGATTATATCAGATAAAAAAAAATCGAAGCACCCTTCTCTGTCAATATACTGTTTGACTGGATCCTAACAATCAACTCATAATTACTTTAATCAAATCCATGACTTCAGCCAAAGCTCTGCTCACCCAAAACAGCTTCAAAGGTCGTGAAAATTACATGAATCTTGTGTACATTAAATTTGAATAGAAGCACTCAAACTACGTAACTCGGTTAAGCCCCGCAAGCTTTTAACAATATAAACACTGAATTTAACCAGATTTCAAGAAACTGCAGTAATAAATCAAACGATTTAAAAAATACAACTGTAAAACATTTTAAGACGCATTTTCACTTGGCTTGGAATAAGCAAATCCACTTAAAACCAGAATGCACCTAATAATCCGGTGCTTACCGACGCGCGCCGGTTGCAACCGCTTTAAACCGGATTTTTCCGCTTATTTGAACGCAAACATGACCTTATTTTTTACACATTTCGACGCTACAATTTATCTAGATAGCAATATTGGCTAGATACATAACAGCCAATTTTCAACCTTAATGCTTTAGCTATTAGCGTGAAATCGCTATGAAAGCGGGTATCGATTCCCGAGACGTGTAAAATAAAGTCACATTACTCCGTGTTATCGTACAACGTCCTGTATTTCGTAATACGATACTAAATGTCATTTTTCATACTACCAGGAAGTGTGGACCTATATGAAACTTAGCGTTGTTACCATTTTGCTTGACGTTTGAGGTCTAGGTTGAATGGCTGGCATAACGGACAGAAATGGACGTTTTGACCGATTGCGACCCGGTTTTCGGCTTGAACCGGGTATTATTTGTCATATGATTGCAGTGAACAGCCTACTACGTCGTTTAGCTGGCCAATAGAAACGATTGAAAGGGTTCTTGATATATTTCCAACTTTATAAGCCAAGATAGGGTATAATTATTTACTGTCAAACCCAAGACTGGATGGTAAAAGTATTTTCTTCAAAATTAGAGATAGAAATCTCGTCTGAATGGATAGAAAAGAGTCTAGAGTCTGGAAAAACGAAGGTAAATAGATATTGCGATGTGAATGAAGTAAGATTGATACTGGAGCTTTTTTATTAAATTCTTTAGAATAAGTAAGCTTTTCTAAAAACCTGAATACCTAGCGTAAATAAAAAATCGGTAATAAGTTCTATTTATCCATTTGTAATGAGATTTTATATTTCAATTTTTTTTCTTTTTTATTATATTTAATCTAATTAATTTACCCTTTAACCTGAGAGCAGTGGTGGCCAAGTGGTAACGGCCCCGACTTACGAGTTGTAGGTTGCGGGTTCGAACCCAGCCAGGCGCATTACTTTGTGTAATTTATTTCATCACCACTGCTCTCAAAACGGTGAAGGAAAACATCGTAAGGAAACCCAATGTTCTAGAACCCAACAATTCGAAGACATGTTTTTTTTTTTTTTTTTTTTTTTCGATGGGAAAAATCATCTTATGACAACCCCCGCTCTTGGGCGGAGCGGGAGATAGTGTCAGACTCTTACTGACTAAAAAACCCATCCCGTTCCTTCAAGCCTTCATACCGGGGCTCGAGCGCCCTTTCGGATTACCCTGGCCCCAGTAGGCTTCGACCCGGCTGGGCCCCTGCTGTTGCTGACAACTCCTTGAGGCGCGCGGGAACAGCGCGCGCCGTTGACGACTTGGGCTTGGTCCGGACGGTTACCGGACGGCCGGACAGCGAGCTACCCATTGCTCTCTGTCCGCAAGCCCGCGCCTACGGTGGCTGGAAATCGGGATCGGAATCCCGGCGGCGGCGGCGAGAGCGCCGTTGCCTGATGCGGTCGGCCTCCTCCTTAGCGAGCATTACTGCTTCGCAGAAGTCGGCGACCGCCTGCCACTCCTCCTCGCTCCGGACCATGGCCTCGACCAAGGCCCGGCGCGAGAGGTCTCCGCCGCCGATCACCCCCACGAGGGCACGGCGACGCTCCACCCAAGCAGGGCACACCGCGATTGTGTGCTCCACCGTGTCCTCCGGGCGTTCCGCACAGTGGCGACACCCGGGCGTTACTTCCGCTTTAATTCGGAACAGGAACCTCCCGAACTTGCCATTTCCGGTGAGGACCTGTGTCATGCGGAAGGTAAGGACGCCGTGAGGTCTTTCCAGCCACATTCGAAGACATGTGACATTCACCAACCCGCACTGGGCCCGCGTGGTGGATTACGGCCCATTCCCTCTCCTATAGAGGAGGCTTGAGTCCCAACAGTAGGAACATTAAAAATGCTGGTGATGATGATCTAATTAATTTAGCTATTTTTATATAATTCTTCGTAGGTTTGTAACCTAACTCCTTCTAAACGACTGGATTGATTTCGATGAAACTTTGTGTGTATATGTATATATATGAGTGGGTTCCTGGACGATTTAAAAATACAATTGGACCCATTAGATGGCGCTGCAATCGGGATGTTAATTTTTTTTCTGATGCAATTCCAGTTTTCGGACAGGATAATTATCGAAACCGCGAATGTACCTTTAATACATAAAATTAACTAATGTTACATTGTACAAACTTTGAACACCTATAATTTATAGTTGAAGTAATGGTATTTGCACATAAAAAATAAAAGTACTGCATAATTAAGTGTGAAATCTTTTGTAAATAAATATGTCGTTGGTGTTCCTAACAATAAATTAATAAGGTTACATTTCTATTGATAAAAACAATTTGACGACTGACGTTTAAAAGCTGACGATCCATCATCATCATCATCATCATTACAGCCGAAAGCCAATAACTACTGGACATATGCGTCCCCTAAACGTCGCCACATCGCAATATTTATTTCTGTTTTTACCTACATGCACGTCCATCTCCCATAGGAGTAGGTAAACACTATCAAATGCTATCTGCTACGAAGGTTGCAACAAACTTAATGAGTCTAATTAATTAATTAAACAAAAGAAAATATGTTTTTATCTCTTCACAAAGTTAGTTTTTTTGGTGTGGGAAATACACTAATATAGTTATCGGCACGGATCTTGAGCGCTCGGCGTCAGAATGGGGATCGCTTTGCGCATTCCATACATTGGCGAGCCAATCGTCGTCATTATTAGATACATGCAGCAAGCGCAGATAACCAATCACGAGTTACGTCTATGATACGATGGCGCGGCGAGCCAATCATTGACATTCCCCGCCCCCGCGTCTCACGTCGCACCACTAAAGAGACCGAATATTTGAATTCTGCGCAACTTGAAACCAGCGCTCAAGATCCGTGCCGATAACTATAATTAACTAATAGCGAAAGTTTGTGAGTGTTTGAGTGTGTGTTGTGTGTGTTTCTTACTGCTTCACGCTCGAACCGCTGACCGGATTTCGACTTAGTATTCAAGTGGGCCATGTCCTGAGATAACACGTAGGAGCTTTTTATCGCGAGAATACCCTTGAGATAATTAAAAAAAAATACCAGTGCATTACTAACACTAGTGAACTATCACAAAGGAATTGACAATATCCCTATGCTTATTAGACCCATCGATATTTTTACTGTATCTTTATTTTATAAGACTCCACCTTATTCTGACACACTTAGGGTCGAGTAAAGTCCACTTTCAGACCTCATTAACTTCACATTAACTTAAAAACTATACTCAAACTTTACTTCAAACCAGTGACCCAATTAAATTTACTTAGTCTAAATAACCCGGCCAAAATAAAAAGCACATGAAATTTAACTTAGTTTAAACTTAAATGCAAGTTGAGCGGACGTGTGGAAATCCCTGGATTATAGAGGGAGCGAAGCTAAGCTAAATGACTGCAATAATCCGAGTGAAGCTAATAAAATTCTACAGTGTGTCGATGTTGGAGTTGGGAAGTTTGTAATTAACGTTCGGCGGAATATAATACAAGGTGCAATTTTGAATCTGCATAAAATTTCAGGAGGCATGTTAGTGATTCTCAACCTGAATCAATTACCATATTTTGGGTAGGTGTTTTTTATTCTTATTTACTGAAATCGGTAAAAGCGTTTAGCAGAATAAGTGGGCGGAGCCTTATACAAGCTGTTGCACTCACGCACACAGTGACATGACGCGCAAAAAACCGCAAACTAAGACAGCTTTCTGAATAATACTCAAAATTCAAAAACTAAGATAATTAACATTATTCATTTTATTTATTGGTTACTAATTTACGAGTTCTATAAAAAAATCTCCTGAAAATTTCTGTAGATCACTTCTATATCTAGCAGACTTCTATTTTTGCTGCTGATGTACGCAATCCTTACTTACATTCAGACAAAGCGAGGGGATAAGACAATAGCGTACGTGGCGTTTTTGGGGTGGTAAGTCGTCGAAATTACTTTTCCCATACCTGGTGAAGCGGGAGTGTCAAACTTTTGCTGAGTAACACTCACCCGTGTCACAAAATAGATAGGTACAGAAGACAATCTTATGTATGTACTTCTTTTTTTATACCTACGCTCGGTGGACGCACACTAATGAGCGTTTGAGCCGGAACTGTTCGACGAGCGGGCCGAGGCGCTCCGAGATATCGTGTCCGTGAGCGGTGTCTATGTGTGCGTTGTTGAGCGCGTTTTGTAAGTAGATTGATTTCTGTACCTATCTATTTTGTGCCCGAGTTGCTTTAGTTGCCCTTTGTATTCCGGATCCAATCAGTTGACTGCTTCGAACAATACTGTCGCGCTTGTCGTCTTAAATATTATACAAAGTGTTTGGTGCGTCGTGTGCCAAATTGAAATGGTCGACTGGAGGGGTCATCTGCTATCCTTTCACAGGGATGAGAAGTGTTTAGGGGTCTAAAAGGATAGCAGATGACCAGTCGACCATTTCAATTTGACACACGATGGACCCTACACACTGTTTATTGCATTTCTCTCATTAATTTATTGACTGATAATTTATTAAACTATTTATGGCGGAAACTAAAAATCACGCTAGTATATCAAAGCGAAAGTTTGTGAGTGTGTATGTGTGTTTATTGTTTCTTTACGCTCGAACGGCTGAACAGATTTCGATAAAACTTGGTACGCAGGTAGACCATGTCCTGAAATAGCACTTAGGACACTTTTTATCTCAGGATTATGTTCTCTTAGGATAATTTTCTACTATCACGTGGGCGACGCTGCTAACAGCTACTAGTTTACACTAATTTACACTAACCTACACTAACCTACACTAACCTACACGAACCTCCACTAACCTACACTAACCTACACTAACCTACACTAATCTACACTAATGTAAAAGCTAGTTATTAATAAAACTGAGTTAAATTCACTAAGTCGAACGAATTGAAAAATTCATGACAGTCAAACTTAACAGCGTTTACTGTGAATGATGGACTCATGAATATAGTCTTAACTTTACTAAGTAACCCTCAAAGCCAATCTCTTTGCCATTTCATCATAAAGATGGATTTGTCACGAGACAATCTTCCAGGAAAATGGACCCTAAAATATCTATTGATACTAAAACACAAGATTACCTCTTCAATGTTGCCTGCCAGACTTGTGAGATTATTCCAAGAACATTGCTTAAGTGGTAATGGCAGGGCACATTGCGCGCAGAACAGATGGTTATTGGGGACGAAAGGTTCTAGAGTGGCGACCACGGACCGGAAGACTCAGCATTGAGATGCCTCCTACAAGGTGGACCGATGACCTGGTCAAGGTCGCGGGAACCCAATGGATGCACAAAGCACAGAAACGGTCGTTGTGCCGACGGCGACGGCGACGCTTGGGGAGGCCTATGTCCAACAGTGGACGTCTTTTGGCTAATGATGATGATGAGACTTCGTGTTATCATAACCGACATTCATACAGACGAAGTCACGGGCAAAAGCTAGTCCCGGGAGTATGTTCCTTTAGGATAATTTTCTGTCACGCGGGTAAAATCACTGGCTAGTAAATCATAATATTTTTTATAGATTATATTTTTTATACGAGCGCTCCACTCCACTTTGCCAAACAAAATCAAAACTACACAAACGACATTATATTCCAAGAAAATCAAAGTTTTATTCCCGAAAAGGTAGTCCTTTATATACGTCAAAAGATTTCTTTATTCCACCTTTTTTCTCTGACTTATCGAAAAGGAACAAATTCCTAACAAAAAGAACTTGAAAGTTAATTCCTTTACTTTTGTGAGACAAAAGAAATATAGAGAATTCTGTATGTCGAGTTGTTTGTTTAAGGGTAGTTTAAGCAGGATTGTTCGCTTCGAGTTAGTTAGTTGCTTTAAATAGTTGGTTTGTGAATGTTTTTGTAAGAAATTGGCTGAAAGTATACCTAATATAAAATAACAAAAAACTGGGCAAGTGCGATTCGGACTCGCGCACTAAGGGTTCCGTGCTAACTACAATTCCCAAATGGAGTCTCGAAGATTTCCCGAATTGCATTTTTTTTGTGACATTGGTACAAATTTACGGTTTTCAGATTTTTCCCTATACCTGTGCTATAAGACCTTGCTTTGTGCCAAATTTCTGGATTATGGGTCAACGGCAAGTAACATTTGAATTTCAATCTTTTTTTTTTTTTTTTTTTTTTTTTAATTAAGATAAACTAGTGCTTGACTGCGATCCCACCTGATGGTAAGTAGCGATGCAATCTTTGATGGTGAGGCGCACTAGTTTATTAAGAGCCTATTCACTCTAGCCTTGAAGACACCCAAATTATAATCGGACGGGAAGACCGCAGCAGGCAGACTGTTCCAGTCCTTCGACGTACGTGGTATAAACGACGAGGCGAAACGCTTAGTCCGGACCGTAGAGGTTTCAACAACGTAAGGGTGAATATTCGCCGTACGTCGGGATGTCCGATGGTAGAATTGCGATGGCGGAATCAAGTCATGCAATTCCTGCGCACACTCTCCAAAATGCATCCTGTAAAACACCGAAAGGCTGGCTACCCTACGCCTATGCTCAAGGCTTTGAAGGTTGGACTTAACCAAATCTGGATCACCAATTAGCCTCTTTGCACGCCTTTCCACCGAGTCCAAAGCTGCCAGGTGGCATTTTGCAGCACCAGCCCATATGTGACTGCAGTACTCCACACACGAACGGACCTGTGCTTTGTATAACATTAAAAGCTGTCCCGGTGTGAAGTACCGCCGGACCTTTGCAAGAACGCCCAGCTTCCTAGCAGCTACCTTGGCTTTGGACTCAATGAACCGCCCAAAGTTAAGGTCTGAGGGAATTTCAACCCCCAAGAGCTGAAGGCGGTCGGTGTACTCCAGGGATAAATTCCGAAAAGTAGGAACCAAGGTGCACGGGCTCCTTTTGGCAGTGAAAAGACACTCTTCAATCAACTCTCAATCTTTCAGAGTATCAAAATATACGTTTTTTTTGCGACCTAAACGGCCGTATCAGTTTGGTTTCTTTCACTACTTGAAGGGACCGCAGATCTGGTTTTAATTTCAACTCGATACCTCCACGCGTTCTTGAGATAAAGGGTCTTGACAGACAGACAGACGGACGGACAACAAAGCGATCCTATAAGGGTTCCGTTTTTTCCTTTTTAGGTACGGAACCCTAAAAAACGAAACGACGACGAAAAACCCGTTTTTTTCTCTCTTTCTTTCTATTATATCGACCTGAAGCCTATGATAATATAAACATAGATAGGTACCTACTTATTTTGTGTAATGTTAAGGATCAAACCGATGATCGTGATGGTCCAAAGAATAAGGCCCCTGCCTCTTTTACTCTTTACTTTCTATCAGGTGAGACAGTGGTCAGGCGCGACCCTATCAACCATAAAAAAAAAAATTTACCTGGTTAAAACATTAACTGTTTTAACCAGGTAATTTTTTTTTTTATTACCAATAAATTAAAATAATTACCTACGTATCTACATCGAAAATTAAACAACTAGGTACAAGAGAAAATAATGATACATTTAATTAATCATTAGTGAGTTAATTGGACATTTCCCAAACTGTAAAATGTGTGAGTACGTTAATAATATCCCTATTATTTTGTATTTAATAAGGATAATCCCCCGAGTTATGCTACAGAATTGATTTTAATGATGTATTGTGAGATTATGGTAGGAAACAGATATACATGGTGGCATGAAATTTTCACAATTTTAATAAGAAATTTTTCATGGAAAACGGTACTATAAATTTTTTATCGAAGAATTTTTTGATTACTTCCTTGGCGCGTACAAACAAAATACCTTATAAGATTAAAAAAAGATTCTTGTACTTGCTGTAATGTGACAAAAAATGATGACCCTAAGGCACGCATTTATTGACATTTCGGAATTTATTGTTATTTAGGATTATAATTTTATTTTATTATTATTATTTTTATGCATATTTTTTCAACTTTGTTCTCTAATAATTATGGGTTTTTAACTGAAATATTTTTTATTTTTTATTAAGGCCTTGTGTACACCGTTTTATAAACGCGCGTTTTAGGAACGTGCGTCGACGGCGCGCTTTTATCCTATTAAAGGTCTATAGGCTGCGTCTAACTCGCGTATCGCGTCTATATCGCTACAAACGCTCGACAACAGCGCGTTAAGAAAACTTGGTGTGCACCAGGTAAGGCCTGGTGCACACCATTTTTCTTATTCGAAGTAGAAAATCATCAAATGTATTCTCCATCTGTAGTGTGGAGCTAGAATATACATATTATAAAATATACTCCACCGCTTCTGTTTGTCTGTCTGTTCGCGATAAACTCGAAATCTTCTGAACGGATTTTAATGCGAGTTTTACCAATAGACAGAGTGAATCATGAGGAAGATTTAAATGTATAACACATTCATATTATCGTAGAGAAAGACCAAGAATTTCAAAGATTTCCCGTGCGAAGCTGGCGGCGATCGCTTGTTAAAGATATAAACAGATCATAAACACTATATTACAGTTTTGAAAACATACCTAGTGCAATATAAAGCACGAATATGACTCGCTCATAAAGCGATGGGCGGGTCATATTAAGAATATTGCTTGCACCACCTATTATGTCATAACTAAGAACCGTGATACTAGAACGGGTAGTGCGTGGTTAGGTGGAGTTTCTTGCCGGTTCTTCACCATAGGAAACGACCAATTTGGAACCGTGCACAAGCTTTCAACGTTTTATAAGTGCCCATGTAAGCCTATTTACACTAATATTATAAAGAGGTAAAGTTTTTTTTTTTGTTTGTAAGGTAATCTTCGAAAGTACTGGTCCGAATGCTAAAATTTTTTCACCGATAGAAAGCTGCTTTATTCCTGAGTGACATCCTAACTAATATTATAAATGTGAAAGTGTGGATGTTTGGATGTTTGTATGTTTGTTACTTAATCACGCAAAAACAGCTAAACGGATTTGGATGAAATTTGGATGCATATAGCCTTTGATATGGAAAAGAACATAGGCTACCTTTTATCCCGGTTCCTTAAGTACCTAATGCCACGCGGGCGAAGCCGCGGGCAAAAGCTAGTAGGCTATATTTTATGTATGCGGCCGAAGCTGCAGGAAAAAGCTAGTGTGAAACAAAAACGATTTGAATATTTTTTAACCCTTCCAAAACGATAGAAAGACAATGACAGAGTGAACGCTGGCGATCGCTTGAGGGTTTAATGAATTAATTTTACATAACAAAAGATGGACGCTTGAAATTCCTGAGTAGGTGGGCAGACGATGTGGCCAGCTGAGTACAGTGTACCCACAACAAAGATGGACTCTGGCTATTTCATAAGATCTAAATAGAAAAAAAAAGTCAAAAAGCACACCGGCTCAGCTATTAAGGCTGCCTTTGTACCTTTTTTAGTGACAGAAAGTTGAATAAATAATTAACCGATATTGACTTTTTTCATTAGGACTGCAATCAAGGGAATGGAAAGGACTGTGGTCGAAATTTCCTTGCGGGATCGAATCAGAAGTAGGATTGTCGATGGAGCCTAAAGTTTCAGGAGTAGCGACCACGTAACAGAATACGCAGTGTTGGTAGGCTTCTCACAAAGCGGACCGACGACCTGCAGGATACCGATAGATACGTGACATACAGAACTGGTCGTTGTGGCGACGCTTGGGGAAGCCAATGTCCAACAGTGAACGTCTTTCATCAGCTGAAAGACGTTCACACAATGATGATCGAAAAATTCGAAGCCATGTTACTTCCACCAATCCGCACCGGGCTCGCGTGGTGGATAACGGCCCATGTCCACTTCTAGAGAGCAGGCCTAAGTCTCAGCAATGGGACCATTATAAAGCTGATTTTATGATAACCAAACCTTGTTCCCTTGTAAGAATTACTTATCAGTAGAGATCGTGGAATGCGATAAGGCCGCCCATTGTACATGTTTTAGATATAAGTTTTTCTTTGTTATGTTTGTATGTAACCCCAATAAATAGAATTAAATACAATTGCCGCCACGAATCTTGAGCGCTGGCTTCAAGCTGCGCAGAAGTCAAATATTCGGTCTCTTTAGTGGTGCGAAGTGAGCCGCGGGGGCGGGGGGAGTGTCAGTGATTGTCTCGCCGCGCCTTCGCGTCATAGACGTCACTCATGATTCGCTCCATGCGCTGCTGCATGTATGTAACAACGACGACGATTGGCTCGCCGATGTATGGAATGTGCATAGCGATCCCCACTCTGACGCCGAGCGCTCAAGATCCGTTTTGGTAATTGTAAATCAGTGGTAGATCTTATGTTCACTAAACTAAAGTGGCAAGCACTAGTAATTTCGAACCCAACTCCTAAAAGCCAATATAATTTAACATACAGGCTCTCAACAAACACGGCAATTGTAATTCCAACCAATCACAGGAGCTAACATGTGGTTTGGCAAAGGATTTAATGGTTTGAGATCCAATCAGGTTATCAGGAATTGTATTACTAAATTATTATAATATAAACATAGCATCAAATTATTTTCTCTAAGGACTTAGACAGAAATGTGGTTATAAAACATACCCTTTTTCATGTAAAACGTTTTTTTTCTGTGCGTGATTACAAAAAAATGGAAGATTTTTTTTTAGATTGTTTAAACTTGCTTATCATTAGAACGTCCGCCCGAATTGTATACACCGCTAAATTTTAATCGTTTTAATCCCGTGGAGGGTCGATCCGGTACATGAAACACTATCGATTTGTATAGATAAAATTAAAAAATAAAGTACCCATTTTTCAAAACACGTATTAATTTACGTATGTACGAAATTAATTACTACCTACTGGTCATTGGACTCGCTCAGTTGACGTTTTCTTAAAGAAATTAATTTCGTACATACGTAAATTAATACGAATTTTGAAAAAAAAGGTACTTTATTTTTTAATTTTATTTGTTTTTTTTCATTAACTCAGAAGTTTGATTTTCTTCACAGCACAAGGGATCGCAGACCTGAGTATTGACCTGTAATTGGATGATTTTTCCCACCATAAAAAAAGACCTGAGTATATGGTTTTAATTTCAACTCGATACCTTCATGTGTTCCCGAGATAAAGGGTCTTGACAGACAGACAGACAGACACCAAAGTGTAATAAGGGTTCCGTTTTCCTTTTGAGGTACAGAACCCTAAAAATGAGCACGTGAGTCTAGATTCACATCCATCACTAACTCGCCTTAGTGAGATGATGTGAGAGAGAACATTTATACTTGCTTATGTTACCCCAAACTAAATTTCATCCCCTCCTCCCCCTCTTGTCTGTTCTCGCCAGTAAAGTCACTTAGCAGGAATAAGTGTAATAAATTATCTTGCTAGACATTTAACGTTTCTAAAAGGGTATTAAAAGACGAGGCATCCAGTCCAAAACCTTTTAAATGAATGGGTATATCTTTCTTTATTATTTAGGTACAGAATCTAGGTCACTTTTAAGTAGCAATTGAGCTTATAAATTAATTCTACTAAGTAGGTACTAAATCCTTTACTGCTAGACATTTTTTTTTCAAAAAGTGATAGCTTAAAGTTCTATGATTCGCTGAAACCAAATTTGTTTACAAATTAAATTTGTAAATAAATATAAATAATGATTGTGCATTAGGATCTCGCTATTTAAATGACTGGTATTAAAACAATATATTTTAATTAGGAAAGAAAAATCACTTTTCTTAAAAAAAATCGGACTGTCGCGCCTTGTCGTAAGCGGCGTTATTCTTCTTGAAAAGTCTCGTTATTAAAAATCTAAAGCCAAAATGGGCAACACGACAATAATGATTTTTCAAAACACACAGAAGCTCACGGTTTTAGGCGCGTAATGATTTTTTCGCACTAGTGCGGAAAATGCTCCGGCTGACCCCCAAGCCAATTTATTCTCCCACATTGGCAGATCGCTGGGCAGCCCCATGAAAATATGTAACAATCTTGTCACTCTATTATAAATCTGCGTTCTATTTCTCCAATAATTTTTCGAATAACTATGTTGAAAAGCGTCATTTGATACACGTGGACATTTGTGATTGCAGTCTCTCAGCTCCATAAAGACCTTACCTTCGGCTTGAACGTGTAGTCCACCTCGACTGCAATGACAATGCTTGCACACTTGTACCAAAAGTTTAAAAGTTAATATTCTTTAACAAATCGTAAAATTACAATGGTTTTCCAATTATCCTCTATTTTACTGTTACCACTGTAAATATATTCTCACTACCCACCTATCTATTATTTGGCCGGTTCCAGTAAACCGTACTTCTATGTAATTAGCATGCAGTTGGAAATATCGCCGGTGTGATATACAGCGGGCTCCTAATTGATTCTCCACGAACCCATTCGTGCCTCGCTTTACGAGTAGTCAGCTGAAAACTGGCTTCCGAGAAATGGTTTTTAATGTAGCTGGCTGAATCTATATTTGTATGTATAAGTACGTAGACACTTTAATAGAATCGTTGGAAGAGGTTGTAGATTAAACGTAATGATATTCTATCATCGATACATTCGTCGACTAAAAGTCGAAGGAACGGGGTGGGTTTTTTAGTAATTAAGAGTTTGACACTATCTCCCGCTCCGCCCAAGGGTGGAGATGTCATTTGGATGATTTTTACCCACCGTAAAAAATGGGCCGCGTGGTATGAAAGTGAAACCCAGAAGCCCTGGTACGAAGGCATAGAAGGAACAGGAGTGGGTTTTTAGACAGTAAAAGTCTGACACACCCTCGTACTGCGCCCAAAAGTGGGGATGTCATTGAATGATATTCCCAACTAAAAAAAAAATCACATCGCCCCCACAATATTTATTTTATCTATAATATGTATATATTTAGAAATATATAAGTATATAATATATAGTAGTGCTAGTACTCATAACACAAGCTCTGCTTAGTTTGGGACTTGACGGCGTTGTGTGATAGTTGTGGAATATTATTATTAATAGCATCTTTGACAATAAGACATATGCACCTTTTCGGGAGGTTGTTGTTTCTAACTCTTCAAGTTGTGATTAAATGTTTTGCGACATTGAACTGCATAATATCTTTAATCTATACATCTATATCCATACATATAAATAAAATTGGAGTGTCTGTTTGTAATATTGCAATACCCGCTTTTTACTACATGCATATGAATATACGTATACGGTACACACACCAAAATAACATTTTAATTTTTGTTTGTCTGTCTGTCTGTCTGTTTGTTCCGGCTAATCTCTGAAATGGCTGTACCGATTTTGTCGGGACTTTTTTTTTGGCAGGTTGATGTAATAAGGAGTAACTTAGGCTAGATTTATTTTAGAAAAAATAAATTCAAAATCCTGTAGTCCACGCGAACGACTTCGCGGGCTCTTAGCTAGTACTATCTATTTTTTTTTTAGCTTTGATCACGTGACATTCGCTAGCACTTATCAAACCAATACGTTATTTTCAATATTCTTTTTGATAATAGTTAAACCTAAAAAGTCGTTCAACTCTCATCTTTAAGTTAAAAGTGAAATAGGTTATGGAGAAACATGGTCCATCATCGACCACATCATTGCTTACCATGAGGTGCTACAGAGGTTAATCTCTGAAAGTACTGGTACGATTGCTAAAATTTTTTCACCGATAGAAAGCTGCTTTATTCCTGAGTGACATAGGCTATATTTTAAATACGCGGGCGAAGCCGCGGGCAAAAGCTAGTGAATAAAAAAAAAACTGATTGAAGCCGGAATGCATTATCATCATCATTTCAGCCGAAGGACGTCCACTGTTGGACATAGGCCTTGCACAAGTGTCGCCATAACGACCGGTCCTGTGCGTCTCGCATCCATCGGATTCCCGCGGCCCTCACCAGGTCATAGGTCCACTTCATGGGAGGCCTTCAAACGCTGCGTCTTCCGATATGACGTCACCACTCCAAAACCTTTTGTCCAAATCGACCATCAGTTCTGCGAGCAATGTGACCTGCCCACCTGCCATTTAAGTTTGACGATTCTTTGGGCTAAGTCAGTGACCTTAGTTCTCCAGCGGACATCTTCATTTCTGATGTGATCACGCAAGGAAACCCCGAGCATAGCCTTTTCCATTGCCCTTTGAGTGACTTAGTCGTCTGATGAGGCCCATTGTAAGCGACCACGTTTCGAAGCCATATGTCATCACTAGTAACACGCACGAATTCATGAATTCATGTAATGAATGGTACCAATTTGGTTAACGGACCATATAAATCTCCTTTATATTCCTAACCAACGTTTAAGCTACAAACTATTACTGGGAACGAGCTGTGAAGATTCTTCTCCGCGTTACATGTTCCTCAAATGAAGACTGTGTACTGTAATAAACGTATTTTCGTTTAAAACTGCTTGTTGTTGGTTGTGTCTTGTTGATTCAAGTGGGTGTGAGGCAGTTGATGGTTTTAAGTGTGTGCTCAGTTTAAGGAATAAAATTATAGTTACTGTTGCTATTAGTTTTATTTTTTTTACCTTGCATCTAGGACACAGAACTACAGAAATATATCTCGGGAGGCTTGAAAGACGTCCCAATGCAGTAGTTCTAAGGTTGACAATTCGTAGCTACAAAAAAATGCTAAAAAGAAAAGATATTCTTACCATATAAATTAATATGGTCTACTGAACAGGAGATGCCTTTACTGAAAAACTCACTCGAAGCTACCTCGGGGTCGGGATCCCGGCAGGAGCGTGCGGCCGCCTCATGCATTAGCATTACGGCTGTGCAGAAGGAGGCGACCGCCTGCCGTTCCTCCTCGCTCCGGACCATGGCCTGTACCTGCCCAAGCGGGGCTCACCTCTACCGTGTCCTCCGGGCAGTCCAAACAATGGTGACACCCGAGTGATTCTTCCACAAAAAAACTTACCAAGCCTTCATCACCACTGCTCTCAAAACAGTGAAGGAAAACATCGTGAGGAAACCAGCATGTCCTAGAACCAAAAATTCGAATACAGGGTTACGGCCCATTCCCTCTTGTAGAGAACATACTTATATCCCAGCAGTGGAATCATTATAAGGCTGATTATGCAACTTTTATGAAAATCGTTGCACAGTATTCATAGCTAATATACTTAGTCTCATAAAAACGATACTTTATATGCTAACATTACACGTTTCAAAAATTATTTTGCAGACACAGCTAGAAAATCTGCTTGCCGCTTATACCTGAAGAAAAAGCCTCATAAACCTAAGCATAATATCAAATAGGGCCATAATTCTTATTGCCAGCGACTTTCCTAAGCGACGCCTACGCGCTACGGCGTAGCACACCGTAGCACCGCTACGCAGCGCGTAGACATCAGCCCTCCTTAATTCGAATGTAAGAAAGAGATAGTGCTATTCATTCTGTATAGCTTTGTCTGCCTCTCACATCGGAATGGCTAGAATTTTAAGAGTCATAGTAGGGGGAATGTTATCTTTTATGATGAGAATGATTTATTTCAGTCGTTTATTGCGTGACGCACACACGTGCGCTTTGTTGAAAGGTTTTTAAACATATGTGATATAAATAGTATGATAAATCTACATCGTTGTGTAAATAAAAACTTGCTTTGTTTTATATCGAAAATAGTAGTTTTTAGTTTAAGAGTTTCTAAATATAAAATGTACCTAATACTATTTTTGCTTTTACATCAATCTACGTCGAAATATGCAAATTGGAAACAACAATTAGTTTTAATCTAGTTCGACACTAATTAAATAATAATTATTCATTTAAAACGTAATAAAAGTTTTAGAATACTTAATTCAGAAAGTCCTTTGCTTGCAACAACCTGGGACTGCTCTGAAACTATCACAAATTACCTAATTAAAAAATTAAAAATTATAAGTTAAGCCACACATTTTTTTATGGCGACGTGATCAAACTTCTGATTTTATAACTAAGCAACGGGAAAATAAGATAGTCTCTAATAAACTAATACTTCTTTTAACAACACCGACTCAACTTTCTTAATCCAAAAGCGAGCGAAGCAAGGTCGGAATTTGTGGCGCACTCCGACGCGAACAACTTAGGTTAGAAGGCTAAGGCAGGAGCTCCGCCCCGCTCCTACCTTAGCCTTCTTGGTTATTTTTTTTATAACCACCCAAAAAATTGTTTCACATAGAACGTGTAGTGGCTAAGATAGTATAATTCAGACTCTCGTTAATAGTAGCTCACTCAATAAATTAGAAGGCATTGTTGATTTTTATAGTCGAATAATGCTATTAAAAGGAAGCCGGTTTAATTAGCACACATTAGGTTTGAAAATAAATATATATATATATATATATATATTTTAAATCAACGTATCTATATTCGAGTATTACCAGACAAACACACAGCGAAAACATCAAGCCACTCAAACTCAGTACTCATTTATTATAACCATCTCCAATACAAATCAAAAGTTTTACCAATACACCTAAAAACCCTCTGTACAAAATTTTTCGTTAACGCTCTAATACTATAACGTATATTATTACCAATAAAAATAAACAGACTTGCCAGAATTTTGACTTTGACCTTGACCTTCGGTATGTCCAAGGTCAGAATGTCGGCAGGTCCTCAATATGTTTCCAGACACACGTTTGTGCGAATAATTCCAATATCAGACGTTAAACGGTTTCTTAGAGGGTATCGCTAAATTGAATTCGGTATTTTGATGTTTTTCTTTCATAGTAATCTGTTTTAGATAAGTCTTGTGCGCACGTGTAATAGTAAGATTTATTTGGAATCCTCATAAGTGGAATGTTTTTATTTGAAATGTTTCTCCTTCTTCAATATAAACATAATTATCGTTTTTTTTTTCCTACGGATTCTCGACTCTCTAGTCAGTTAACTTGCTTTTACTACTAATCCCCGATGTCTGATTTATGTATTTGAAGTTAAGTTTTTCTCAAACTCTAGCCTGAAAAACTGTCCAAATTTGGTATTTAAGTAGAGTTTGAGACGTAAACTCAATACAGAAACCCGCCTTATATGCATTTGAAGTTGAATATTACTCAAAATTTACTTTAGCTTGAAAACATGCTAAAAAGCATTTAAATAAGGTTTGACACGTTCTTAACTTAAAATACTCTATTCAGAAACCCAAACTAAATCTTAAAAAAGTTCTCTCACGTTTTATATCAGCTCCTTTTTTATTCTACCTTTTCCGGCCAATTTTTCAGAAACGAGCCCAAAGCGTCAATCTTTATCTGTATCGGTGTCTATGCCCATAACGTGACAATCCTACCCTGTATTTAAAATCATTTTAAATAAAAATACATATGACTGTATGATATACTGATAGACAAAATCACAGTCGAATCAACGCCAAAAGAAGAATTAAAAGACTATATCCTTTGATATTTTTTTACTGATATTTCTTTGGCGTTTGACTGCCACCTCACCTGATGGTATGCGATGATGTGGCTGACGATGGAACATGCTTGCCTATAAGTAACCTGTTCACTCTTCACTTAAAGACCCCAGGTTGTCACACCATGTTTTGGTGGTTCATCACCGAACATCTTCCGGTACCATAGAACGGGTTTTGGCACGATCAACTTGTGCTGACAGACTCACAACACCGTAACTTCCCGTCGTAAATAGGTAATTATCAACTTGCCCTACAATATAAACTTGACCTCGACATTGAATGACAACATAGTCTGAACTCATCTTCAAGAACTTACTAATTCTGATTGATTGTTCACAAAGGGTTTTGGGAACACATTTAGTGTGCGTACAGCCAAGGAGTGGAATTCCCTGCAGGAGTCTGTGTTTCCTGATAGCTACAACTTAGGGGTCTTTAAGTCTATAGAGTAAATAGGTTACTTCTAGGAAAGCGTGCTCCATTGTCGATCACATCATCGCTTATCATCAGGTGAGATGGTGGTGGTCAAACGCGAGCCTATAAATAATAATAAAAAAAACAATCTAATCAGCGACAAAAAACACAGTACGCCAACATCATATACAGTTGTTTCAGCAACGCCTGTAATGATCTGTTCCGAATTTCGGTACCTCAGGAGTACGTTTGCCCAAGGTACATATGTCTTTGATAATACATATGCCTTTGTCTTTCCTACCTTGCCATCTCCTTGGACAAACGGACACCAAGTTTGTTCAAGGAGATGGCTAGGTAGACCAAGATGTTTTTACGATTGCATCACTGCTTACCATCAGGCGGGATCGCAGTCAAGTACTAGTTTATAACAGACAAAAAAAAAAAAAAAATGTAACCCGTTTAGACTCTTAGGCGTCCAAGACATATGTACCATCAAAGACAGTTCCGCCTGACCACCCACAAGTCAATTTTTGCTCACATTCAAAACAAAAACATTAAAGGGTTTGGTTTGGCGCCGCGCCGCAGGATTCAAGTGAATTTCTTTTAAGTGATCAGGCAGAAATGACCGCGATGGTACAAACATACCTACACTCAAAACCGTAGGGGGCCCAGCAGAGCCGAAGCGCACTAGCTAAAACTGCGGGAAATTTCTGATGGGGAAACCCGTAGTCCTAGAACGCAAAGGGCAACTGAAGGTCACAGGTGTGGTTTTGGTCAGTAAAAGTCTGATACGCCCTATCGCTCCGGTCAAAGGCGGGAGATGTTGTTGGATTATTTCCACACATAAAAAAATACCTACACTAAAAATAAAACATAACCCTCCTGATGCAGTCGGGTAGTAATACACTCTGTATAAATGAAAGCTTCACTATTATAGTTTCCAATTAATTCAATCGAGTGTGTGTAAATCCAACGGGTGTTTGTCTACTAGATTATATTCGTTATTTCATAATTGATTTCAAATATTCAGAGTTTTATTTTAGAGTACAATCATTTCAACACAGTCATTTATTGATCAAATAAAGACATTACAACAACTAGTAGTACTACGACTCCTGAGTGTATTTTGTGTTTTTGTATTAGGATATTATGTACATAGTTAGATTTAGTATAAATACTTATTTTAGTTAATATTTATTTTTTCCCATACCTCTTAATTACTCTCGAATAGAACCAACACACAGAACAAAACATAAACAAAAAATCTCTGTTTCCGTTCGTCCAATTGCGTGTCACGTTATTCCCAATTTTTTTCTTTGTTTATGTTTACGTCTCTTTTTACCCTTTAATCAGAGTTCGTCTGTATTTTGTATTCAAATAAAAAAATGGCGGGTGTACCTACGCGTTGTACCAAAATGTTAGTCTACGCCGCGTTTTTTCTACGATACATTTATTTTTCGACCGTTTTCGATGCAAAATCGCGAGTTCGGTAAAGGGTTAATATTTGTTTTTGAACAATGGATTTCAGGTTCAGATATTTTTAGTGTATCAGGGAGCAGTGGTAGCGTGGTAATGGCCCCGACTTACGTGTTGTCGCGGGTTCGAACCCAGCCAAGCGCATTACTTTGTGTAATTTATTTCATCATCACTGCCCACAAAATGGTAAGGAAAATATCATGAGGAAACCGGCCATGTCCTAGAACTAAAAATTCGAAGACATGTGACGTTCACCAACCTGCACTGGGCGCGCGTGGTGGATTACGGCCTATTCCCTCTCCTAGATAAGAGGCCTGAGTCCCAGCAGTGAGAACATTAAAAGGCTGATTATGCTATATTATGCTATCAGGGACCACTCAGGGACTATCTACAAGTATCAAAATTATTGAGTCTGATTGCCTTGTTTTATACATATACATTTTTTTAGGCGAGAAAATCATACATTGACATCGGCTCTTGAGCAGAGCAGGAGATAGTAACAGACTTTTTCTGACTAAAAACCCACTCCTGTTCCTTCTTTGCCATTATTCCAGGGCCCTGGGGATCTCTTTCGCATCACTCATGGCCCCACTAGGTAGGGCTGAGCCCCTAGGGTTTGCTGACAACTCCTTGAGGCGCACGTTGAACACCACACCGTCGATGACTTGGGCTCAGTCCGTAAATGCATAATACTTTAGTACTAAGGAATTTCAAATTGGGGACATAATCGGTTTACGGTTTAGACGAAAAATCTTTGAACATTTTCATGTTCAGAAGTAAGACAGAATACATCAGTTTTTAAAATGCGATATTGCGCTATAGTATTTTGACAGGTGTCGGCCATCAAAAGTGATCTAATTAAATATATATAAGATTCTAATAGATTAGTAGTTTTATGAATAATAAGTCTTAACAGTTTTTTATACTTTTAAATTAGGAAAGAAATTATCATCTTCCTGCAAAACGCACAAACTGCCCGTCACGATTTTTTTCCTGATAAGGCTTTATATACTACAAATATTTAAAACAATAAATAGCTCTTCTTTGCTATCATATATCTTTTTAAAAAGAAAATGATGTCCTACACTAAGAATGACTCCTGTATCATGAGTGCGTTCACAAACAACTCACATATACATGACACCCAGACTTGGAATTCCTATCATAAAAATATTTGTTCCGTGCGGGAATCGAACCCGCGACATGCAGCGCAGCAACCGATCGCTCAACCACTGTGCCATCCATGCGTTGGTATTCTGATAGAGCCCGCTACCTAGTAAAAAGCTCGAGAAATAAATTCAATTTCCAGACTACGAAATTCTCACGCAGCCACAAAATATTTGAACTAAGTTTACAGTCGGGAGCACAAACTGCGATTTTTTTCACTTAAGTTCAAAATTAAGCGGTGAGGCAACTTAATGAGTTCTCGGCAACCAAATGAGGTCGGTCCCTCACACCCCGACTACTTTTCCTTCTACAGGGTTGCTAGATGTCATGTACATCCGGTTTAGTGACGTTTTAATCTGAGTTTAAACCAGACTAAAATATATTACAATACTTTGGTTTTGTGATAAAAAAAATACATGCCATCGACCAATAGAAAACAAGTACACTTGGTTTTGGGCACGCCGTAATCATGGTAGTTACTCTGTGAAGAGTGGCTGAAGAGACGTCACGGCGTCCTCGCCTTCCGCATGACGCATGTTGATCTTTTTATATGTAATTGATTTTGAAATTTTTGGGACACAAATAATAAAATAATAATAATATATTAATATTCCACAACTATCACACAACGCCATCTAGTCTCAAGCTAAGCAGAGCTTGTGTTATGAGTACTAGACAACTGATAAACATACTTATATATTTCTAAATACATACATACTATAGATAAATTACACCCAGACACAGAACAAATGATCATGCTCATCACACAAAGATTTGTCCTGGGTGGGAATCGAACCCACGACCTCCGGCATAGCAGTCAGGGTCACTAACCACTTGACCAACAGGCCTGTCAACACACCACACACATACATATCAACTTACATAATAAATACTTATTACTACACACACACATACATATTATATCACTTATTTATTATTAACTTACATGTTAATTTTATAGTTGTTAAATATTCTATTTGTAGTATGTTTTCCTTCAAACCGTCAGTGAAATATAAGAATGTTCCCTTGTTATGAAATAAATGTCTTATGACGCAGGTCCTCACCGGACATGGCAGTTCGGGAGGTTCCAACTGACAAAAAAAATCTACACTTAATATAATAAAGAGGTAAAGTTTATTTTTTGTTTTTATGTTATTTTGTTTGTAAGAGGTAATCTCTGAAAGTACTGGTCCGATTGCTAAAATTTTTTCACCGATAGAAAGCTGCTTTATTCTTGGGTGACATAGGCTATATTTTATGTACGCGGGCAAAAGCTAGTATATAATAAACCCGTTACTATTAGAAAACGAAAACAATTTATATTCCAACCCTCCACTATGTCACACCTACTATAGCTGGGAACACACAACACCTGGTTATTTAATATAATACCCTCGTATTGTGTGAAACATTTCTAATCCTCTGGAGCACAGCTTTCAACACCAAATGTTCTTATATTTTACACGACAACCCTAACTACGGTTCACTGAATAAAACTAAATCTGCTAGAAATATGAAACAACTTGAAAGTCTATTTAAACTGACTTGAAAGACACACACTTGACTTACATTGTTTATATGTATGTACCTAAGTATACGGGTTGGTGAATGTCACATGTTTTCGAATTTTTGGTTCTAGGACATGCCGGTTTCCTCACGATGTTTTCCTTCACCGTTTTGAGAACAGTGGTAATGAAATAAATGACACAAAGTAATGCGCCTGGCAGGGTTTGAACCCGCGACCTACAACTCGTAAGTCCCGGGCCAGCGTGGTGGATTACGGCCTATTCTCTCTCCCAGACTTGAGGCCTGAGTTCCAGCATTGGGAATATTAAAAAGGCTGAAGATGATGATGATCTAAGTATGTATTTACTATTACTTTCTAACAGGCAAAAACGCTGGTAGAAGCTAGTCATCAAGTAACTTCTTCCGATATGATCTGGAGTGTTAGTCAGTAGCGTAGAGAGATGTGGGCGAAGTGGGCTCTCACCCACGTATTTTATTAATGTAGAAAAAGGCCTCGATCGCTGATATGCCTTCGCCCACTTCCAAATTATTCCACGCTACGCCTCTGGTATAGCCTTTCCCTGACTAAAACCTACCTGTATTCCCTCAGTTACCCTTTGCGTTCCAGGGTTGCGTAACCATTTCAGACAACCCCGCAGTCCAACACGACAACCCTAGCGATAGCTTAGTAAATAAAACTAAATCTACTTTGAATGAAACAATTTGAAAGTCATTTTGAAGTATATTTCGCTTTGAAATATTAAATACACTGGTAGACTTTGTACTAAAGATGATGAACCTCTACTTTACTTTTGTTTAAAGTTACGTCTAGAGCAATGTCTTTGTTTTATCTAGATTAAATTAAAGTACGTTGTTATAGATAATCACACTAATATTACAAGAGCGAAAGTTTGAAGTGCGCGTGTGTTTGTTACTTCTTCAGATCTGACCCACAAAATATATAGGTACAGAAGTCAATCTACATACAAAGCACGCTCGAGCAACGCACACATAGACACCGCTTACGGACACGATATCTCAGAGCGCCTCGGCCCACTCGTCGAACAGTTACGGCTCAAACGCTCATTAGTGTGCGTCCACCGAGCGTAGGTATGAAAAGTGAAGTACATACATGAGGTTGTCTTCTGTACATATGTATTTTGTGCCTGAACGGCTGAACGGATCGGAGTGAACTTTGATACATGCCTATGCATGTATCAAAGTTCACTCCGATCCGTATCTAAGCGTACGTGTACTGAATGATACTATCTTAGCCAATCTATCATCTTATCTTCTATGTAAACCATTTTTTGGGTCGTTATAAAAAAATTACCATGAAGGCTAAGGTAGGAGCGGAGCGAAGCTCCCGCTTTAACCTTCTAACCTAAACTATTCGCGTTGTAGTGCTCTACAATTCCGAACTCCCTTTCGCTCTTGGACTAAAAGTATTTAGTTGTTGTTGTAAAAAAAGATGAATTAGTTTATTACTGGTTATCTCGTTTTCCCGTTGCTGAATTATAAAATGAGAAAACTTATGATTTTTCCAAAACTAATAACAAACTATTTTTGTTCCAGGTACGACAAGAAACATTCTACAACTGTTACAACACATTAAGGTATTCTATATTTTATGACGCGTCTAAAAATAATATCGTATTTACACTGACACTTTTTTAGTTATTGAATTCTCTTTTATTTTAAGGTTATTAGCATTATACTCAACAATATTCAATTGAAAAACAAGAGTTTTTTTTACGAAATACGCTACCGTCATACTTTATTCTACTATTCACTCGTCAATAGAAAAGAACAAGTTTTTTATTTATTTTATAGCGCGGTATTATACCTATAATAATTAATACTTATCAAGACTATTCTAAAAGGCTCAAACACGGTAGGATTATCTCAGTTCCTGAGTTCCGGTTCCATCATCAGATCAGCTCCATGTCATAATAATTTTGCATTGTCGTCTGATTTACACATGCATGCAAAATTTCAGCTCAATCGGTAACCTAAGCAAAATTACAGACATACAAACATCGGGGCAGGTGAAGCTAAATAAAAGCTTGTAATAAAGTCTCAATTATGGTTTTACTTCTAAAAGAATAAAGCTTTATTTCTGAAGTTTTAGTAACCTTAACATATCACTATAATAAATAGGACTTATTTCGAACGTCCATCACAGCTAAGTAGCGTAGATTTCGATCAAACTTACGGCCGCCGTCTGCCTTAGTTGTCGTTAGACCCCATCATATACACATTTACAAAATTCTTTCAAAAGAACTCGACAATTCACAGTCCTAGCCGAATCTAAACGACTCCAAGTATTACCAAAATCGCTTAAACCAAAAACTCCTCAAAGTTTTGTCATTTCCTGCAGTGCTGCTTTCGGATTTTCATTCCCGAAGTGCACTTATTTAAAACAATAGAGTATGATTATCATTGAAGATGGCGCCGTGCAGATAAGCATTACCCTGGAACCAAGAGCTGAATAAAGTGATGGTCCATACAATTATGTATATGATCCCACAACGATACAGCGCCAGAGGTTTCCAGTTGAGAAATATTTAGATTTTTCTACTGACCTTAGAAAGAAAAACGAGTGGTTATGGCTCTAGTATAAAAAAGAAATTTAGATTCTAAAACTTTGGAAAGTATTATACTTTCTGCTGTATTAAATATTGAAACGAAAACCTTGAATTTTCAAACAATTATTTAACGAGTAGTATATTTAAGTGTTTCTCAATTTGTTGTTTTCTACTAAAAAAAATATGCCTGCTAAAATACTAATTGTGCATTTAAACCTCCTCTTCTGGGTAATTAAAAAAAAAGAACCACGATGGGGATGGCGGGATCTATGTTCGCTCGCTTCGCTTGCTCACGACCCCACCATCTCCTTGTCCGAGTTGATGTACCCCGATTCTCTTAATAATTGTAAAAAGCTCATTAATATTTGGTTTATTTTTAGTGAAGAAAAAGATTTATGATTCACAGTTAAAAATATCCCTAATTTAACTAATAAATGATTGTTCTCTGAATTGCACATTGGTATTTTTTTCACATTAATACTAAATTTTAAGCTATTTTCATCAATAACAAACTTCCATCACAAGTTGTTACCAATAAAGGTCAACGTCAAAACAGGTTACACTGTTAACAAAATATTATAAAAACTTTTAATGCCAACAAATCGTCAAATTCTTGAAACACATAAAGTAATACATTTCAGTCAAACAAATTCATCTAATCTTTTACTGTTACCAAAAAAGTTTACAATACATTAAACTTGTCTCATGAAATCATTATTTACGTATTCAAGTACCTGGAGTTGAAACAAACTTTGCACGTTGAGTGTTTTTATAAGCGCGAAATTTTAGTAAGATGGAGATGTGTTCGTCAAAGATTTCGGGACTGTTAAAAGACTTTTGTTTTGTAAATAAGCAGTAGATTTTGAAATGTTGACGTAGAAGTCTGGAATAGATTGGCATTCTGGAAATCTTTAATTCTTGGTTACTTCTGGGTATGTGTACTCCATCGTCGACCACATCGCTTTCCATCATGTGAGATATTCGTCAAGCGCTAAACTATAAAAAAAGACTCCAAAAATATGCTTTTGTGGCAATTTGAATTACAATTAGTACAAAATCCTGCACAAAAATCTCCATAGTAATAATGAGATAGAAAATGAGGAGGAATCGCGGGAAAACCAGTCACTTCACCCGCATGATCAGATGAAGTGAAGTGAATATAATCCAAAAAAAAAAAAAAATGAAATATAACTTTCTCTAAGCATGCACTGAGAAATTTAAACTTAAACATACATGTAAAATTCATGGCAAAAACAAACAATGCATGTTTAAAAACTCCATTATAAACACCCCTCAAAGGAACCAACCCTCTCATCTCTTGCCTCACCCAGCATTTTAACTGAATTTCGCAGAAGATACGCCAGCTAATCTCACCAAGATCCTATCCTCGCCACAAAGCCCAACTCAATCTAGACGCAGTCTGCCGCATTTCCTAGGTCAACAAATTCCATCCCCTGCACATAGCGACTCTCATCAAATATACTGAAATAGGTAAAGAGACCTTTGTGGCAAATGGTTTGCGTGCAGACGATGGGTTGGGCTCCAGTTACAGCGGGGGTTAGAGCGATTTATGATGGAGCATTCCACGTGAACAGGACAACTGAAAAAAACTTATGTGTCCGATTTTAATCATATTTGATTGTGTTACACCTGTATTAGGTCCTCGAGCCAACAGAACAAAAAATTCTGTATTGGGGTACAAGCAGGCTGTAGCCACGACCCAAACACCGGTGCGCCAGCTATCCCGCTTTGGTACTGACATCGGTCTAGTTCGTAAATGACTTCAACGTCAACTTTGCAAAGTTTATTTATACAGCTATTTAACAAAACAATATGATGACCAACTTTACCACGTAAAAAAAGACAACCTGTACGTGTTGTTAGCAAAAGACACCCTGAAGCCATACCTGAAAATAACAAGTATCAAATCAAAAACTAAGTGAATAGGCTCTTAACAAACGTGCCCTCACCATCAACGATTGCATCGCTGCTTACCATCAGGTGGGATTGCAGTCAAGAACTAGTTTGTATCTATTAAAAAAATACAAAAGCTTAACTTTAAATTCCCCGCTAGCATTGCGACCCTACCTCGAAGCCTGCAATCTCTTTGGTCGGTTAGGCTCTCGCTCCACTGCAGTAAGATTTAACTTTTCAAAACACCGAGTTTCAGCTTTGTTATTCTGCAAACCATAACTAACGCGGCTGCAGAGAACTGGCTAATTGTCTGAATTTTAGTTCGTTGTGTTGTGATATTTTTGATAGTATATCTTGCTGTGGTTGTAGGTATTTAGTTTAGTGGTGGCCAATTGGTAACGGCCCCGACTTTCGAGTTGTAGGTCGTGGGTTCAAACCTAGCCACGCGCATTACTTTGTGTAATTTATTTCATCACCACTGCTCTTAAAACGGTGAAGGAAAACATAGGAAACCGACATATCCTAAAACCAAAAAATAACATTCACTTAACCGCACTGGGCTCGTGTGGTGTAATACGGTCTATTCCCTCACTTAGAGAGGAGGCCTGAGTCCCAACAGTGAGAACATTATAAGGCCGACTATGCTAATAAAAAGTAATGACAATATCTTTCCAAAAACAAATATGATTTGTTATTTTTACAACTACTCCAGTGCTACCACGAGCGCTTAGCGCAATCCATTTTACGACCTAAATTGAACTGTTAAAGGGATGGAATACAGTATACACTTTATAAAGCTCTTTCTCGCTCTCACGATTGACATTTTATTTAACATGTCGTGGTGAGTCTACTCTCATCATCATCATCAGCCTTTTTAATGTCCCCACTGCTGGGACTGAGGCTTCCTCTGTAAGAGAGGGAATGGGCCGTAATCCACCACGCGGGCCCAGTGCGGGTTGGTGAATGTGACATGTCTTCGTGTCTACTCCGATCTATTAGAATAGTAGTTCTTATTAACGTATTGGGATAATAATACTGTTTACAAAAAAAAAAATCTGTAAGTATAAAACGCAAATTATCGATAATTTTCTTTGTGAATACGTTCGAGATATCACCTTCATCATCTTTTCAGTCAAGAATCGCCTCTGCTAAGAATAGGCGTCCTTTTCGTTCTGAAATACTGCCCAGTTCCGTATACTAACAAAGATATACTTTTACCTTTTACGAAAAGCAAGACATATGAAGCAATTATATTAATAGTAAGGTGCTCAGGATATGGCCCCCTTGTTGCTACGTCACACTTCGTACTAATAACCGTTTTTGAGGGGCCCATTTATTGAGTGTGCAAGTCACTCCCTGCCTTTCGATCGATGTATTTTAGTAACATTATTCCGGCAGGGGCCATACTGCCATTTGTTTTGCAGAGTTCTTGGTAACCAGTGCACTTTAGCCTCCTAAAACTATAAGCCAATATCTTTATTTATTTTTTTTATAATTGATATAAACTTGTGCTTGACTGCGATGCGATCCCACCTGATGGTAAGCAGTGATGCAATCTCTGATGGTGCGCACTATTTTGTGAGCCTATTTACTCTTGTCTTTAAGACACTGAAATTATAATCGGACGGGATTGTGTAGGCCATGTCAATTTTGCTGACATCTTTTTGAAGCACACGTGAGTACACAACACGCTGTCAATCCGGGCTTGGTCCTTACCAGACGGTTGGACGGCGAGCTATCTATTGCTCGCCGCCCGCAAACTCACGTGTTTTTCATATCCTGCAATAACTTCAAACTAAGTGGTGACTCTTGACTGCACTTAGATAGCGAGTATTGGGTTAATGCCATTAATGGCACATTTCATTTACTTATATAGAGCAGTACCCCTGTGAGGTAACTTTGGCATTTGCATGTCTTTCAAAATCTTTAAATATCGTATCCGATATAATAATTAAATTATTAGTTTTATAAAATATTAATTTTAAATGTCATCAGACTCGTGTTTAATCTTGATTATCTCTTAAAAATCTATTTATCTACATTTTCAACCAATCTTGTTCATAAGTTAATAAAAACCAATTTCAAATACAACATTAACATGATCATAAAAACAGATTCAATAACACATCAAGACATCGGTCGGACAAAACTGAAATGAACTTTGTCCTTTAGATAAAGCATATAAAAGAAAAAGCGATTCTCTTATTACGTACAGCTTGGATAGATCGAAATTGCTTTGTACAACTTTCCAAATGGACATCCTCCGCTATCCTCCCTCTCCAAAGAGGTTGTACGTCCAACTTAGAATCTGTTAAGTAATTGAACTTGCCTTTGTGTCGGTAAGCACGCGATTAGCCGCTTTAAGCCCCTTGAAATTAGGTCTTTCTTCCGTTGTTCGTACATTTCTTTGGATAGATATTGATGATTAGAAGATTATTTATCTTTGATGAGCATGTACTACATGTTCGATGCGTTAATGAATGAAGATGGAATAATGAGGTTAAATAAATGAGTGAATGGTACCTGAAGATATTTTGTGTATTTCAAAGTGAACTGCACGCTTAGCTAAGTTGTTATTCTGCAATCGTTAACGCTGTCGAAAAGTGATGAAACGTATGGGAATGACGTCATCTCAACGTAAAGTCGCGTGGTCAGAACAAACGAATAGACAATTCTTAGCCAAGTTCACATCGTTCAAAATCGTTTCTACAATATTTAACGCTACATCCTTTGTTATACAAACGCTACATTGTAGAACGAGCGGCCGACTCAGGCGCGTCAACATGGCTACTAACTTATCGTTTTCTACAATTGCTGTCACCGAGGCGTTACCGATTAGAGAACGGAATTCGATTGTAACTTGGCTAGGGTGGGTCTGGTTACTTCTAGGTAAGCGTGCTCTATCATCGAACACATCATCGCTTACCATCAGGTGAGATAGTGGTCTTTCTCGAGTCTGTCAATATTCATCATTATTCCAGCCGAAAGTCGTCCATTGTTGGACATAGGCCTCCCCAAGTGTCGCCATAATGACCGGTCCTGTGCGTCTCGCATCCACCGCATTCCCGCGACTCTCACCAGGTCGTCGGTACACCTTGTGGGAGGCCTTCCAATGCTCGCAGGCTTGCAGACAGTGAGCAATGGGTAGCTCGCTGTCCGGCCGTCCGGTAACTGTCCGAACCAAGCCCAAGTCGTCGACGGCGCGCACTGTTCCCGCGCGCCTCAAGGAGTTGTCAGCAACAGCTGGGGCCCAGCCGGGTCGAAGCCTACTGGGGCCAGGGTTATCCGAAAGGGAACTCGAGCCCCGGTATGAAGGCTTGACGGAACGGGGTGGGTTTTTTAGTCAGTAAGAGTCTGACACTATCTCCCGCTCCGTCCAAGGGCGAGGAATGACATTTGGATGATTTTACCCACCAAAAAAAAACACGACTATGAGACCCTCCCCTGGCGCCAAAGCTGGATCCGCCCTTGATCGGCCACCCGTTCTACGAGCAATATGCCCCACCCACTACCACTTTAGTTTGGCTATATATGTATAACAGAGTGCCTAGTGTGAGTTTGTTTTACGTTAACGCGATCGACACGTTTATGACGTTCGGCGCTCCGATTGGCCCGCTCCGAGATCTTAACCAATCAGAGAGCCAAACGCGCTAAACGTGTCAATCGCGTTAGCGTAAAAACAACGCGCATTCAGCGCACTGATTTAAAAAATATTTGAGACGTGATCCTAAAGATTTGCCATCATACCCTAAACCAATGAACGTTGCTGTACCTTTTGACCCCATCGAATGGTCGATGGTCTGCGAACAATGTGTGCCAATTCCAACTGTACTGGATGAAGATATAGTACTAGCTTAACCTTTTGAATGTCTTAAGTTACACAGTTCGACATAAGCCATTGTCTTTCTATTGTGTCTCTAATTACGGCATTCGAAGAGTTAATGGTCGCTGCTGCAACATCGTCGCTACCACATGGGGTGACATAATAGTCATACATGAGCCTACCAATAACATTTCATCACCTAATAGTAAGCGATAATGTGGTCGACGATGAAGCACGCTTGCCTAGAAGTAACCTATTCACTCTTGACTTGAAGACCCCTAAGTTGTAACTATCAGGAAACACAGACTCCGGCAGGGAATTCAACTCCTTGGCTGTACGCACAATAAATGTGTTCCAAAAACGCCTTTCAATAATAATAAAAAAAGCCTCTTAGTATCATCTAGATATCGTTTCTTTTTTATAAAAGCGAGTAATTAAACTAAAGTGTCATCATGGAGGCTCCATCATTGTCTCTATAAAAATATTCCCATTTTATTAAAGCTTATCTCCTTTGCGAGTTCATAAATAAATTACTCAGCCTTTCAGTAGGATTCACTCACTCGTTTTCCAATTGCGAACAGAGATTTTCCGTGCTCACTTAAATCGCTTAGAAATTGACAAAGGAATGAGAGCACAGTGTTTTAAATAGTTCTCTGTGTCGTATTTTAAAATGCTTGTATAGATGGCTTTGAAAATTATTACGGTGTGAATAGAATTCGTGAAGGGGTGGCGTTTTTAGGGTTCCGTAACTTAAAAAGGAAAAAACGTAACCCTTATAGAATCACTTTGTTTGTTAGTCTGTCTGTCTTTCAAGACCCTTTATCTTTGGATAGGTCCACTCAAATCTGTATGGTTCTTTCTTCAAAAGACCATCTCAGACAAATCTGCATGGTTCTCATGTGATTTGACCATTACATATTTACTGTATGGACTTTAAAAGAGACTTTGACCCCTGAGTTGATTTCAGTGTTTCTTCTCAGGGTAGTCAGATAGGAAACACCGGCCTCATCTAGTTTAAACTGACGAAAAAAAATTGACGTGTAAAAGTGTTTTTTAAACCTATTTACAAAATAAATATCATTTATCTCAGGAACGAGTGAAGGTATCGAGTTGAAATTGAAACCATAATACTTAGGTGTGCAGTCCCTTGAAGCTGTAAAAAAAACAAAATTCGAAGTTAACGAAAAAAGATGCGGCCGTTTACGTCTCAAAAACCGTATATTCTGTCACTCTCAATTGAATCATATCGTATGATGGAAAGGCCTGGAGTTCTAAGATACAGACGTAGGCCTAGTTTAGACTCCAGATCTGCCACAAATTGCAATTTTCATCTGTTTAGTGCTTATGTTTTACTGCCAAATAACATGTCGATGTTTGAAGTGTAATTTGTGGAGATCAAAAAACATTTTTTGATTTAATTTGATTTGATCATAATTCATAGGGTAGGTACTTCTCGTAGACCCAGAATCTTAAAATTTGGCATAATGTAAGCTCTTATAGCACAAGTATAGGAATAAATTTGAAAACAGTAAATTTATTATTATTGATTTGTTAAAATCTTTGAGACTCCATTCGGGAATTGAATATACTACATTAGTTTGAGTATATGAAAAACCCGAAACAGGTGTCTAGTATTTTTATGTAAAGAATCTATGTATAAAATTTCATAACTATATCATGAAAAATCACAAAGTTATAAGCTTGTTATGTCAGCAAAAATACTTAGTCACCGGGCCACCTAAGCGACTGAGGGGTTGTTTTGCACTTGCACCCAGCTAAACAGCTGCTATGTGATTGTCGGCACAAATACATGGTCACCGGGCCATCCGGGCGACTAAGGAGTTGGTTTGCTTCCGCACCCAGCTGTGCACTGGCGCCTAGTACGCGATATAACCTGCCGTGACCTGTGCTGTACTTAATGTCAGTGGTGTCCAACTTGTGACCTTTTTTAAATATTTTTGGAAAAAATGTAACATGGTGTAAAAACTATTGGAATCCATTCAGTTACTGATTCTGAACAAACTGTATTCAGGTTTCGCATATGTTAAAAAAAATGTTATATATACGCGCACTCAATGCGCGATTCCGACTCGCACTTACCCAGTTTTTTTTTTTTATTGCAATATTTTCACGTATTTCTGCGAACAGTTTCGAAACGGATAATTAATGAGGTATTTTTTGGGTGTGAGACTTTCCTCTACCGTCTTTTGTTTTCCGGAGCCTTTTTGAACCGTTTTGCATTCATTTTCCTTTCCTTTGTGTTTCGCACGTACGTTTCTTATTGCCGTGTCTTTCCTTGTGTTTGTTATATTTATTTCAGCTAAAGGGCTCCCACACAAAATTGCGATGCGATGCGATACGACGCCACATCGCAGGAAGCTGCGATGATCGATTTAATGCGTTTAAGCATCGATTCAGGACATACAGTGCTCCAGAACCCTTTTGGAAGTCAACCCATGACCCCAGTAAACTTCGGCCCTGCTGGGGGGACACTATAGTTTTGCTGACTTCTCTTTGAGGCGCTACGCCTCGACTCGGGCTTGGTCCGGATAGTGGGCTACCCATTGCTCGTGATCCGCAAGCCTACGCCTACTCTGGCTGGAATCGGTAATCAGGGGTTGGGATCTCGGCGGTAGAGGCGAGAGGGCGCCCGTTCCCTCACGCATGCGGCCACCTCCTTCGCTAGCATTACAGCTTCGCAGAAGAAAACGATCGCCTGCCATTCCTCTTCGCTCTGGACCATAGCCTGTACCAGAGGCCGGCGCGAGAGGTCGCCGCAGCCGATCGCCTACGAGGACATGGCTATGCTCCGCCCAAACGGGGCACACCTCCACCGCATCCTCCGGGCGGTCCGCACAATGGTGACACATGGTGGTTTCTTTCTACAATGTGCGTTGCGAATAAATTCGCTCTTGAAATGACTTTGTCGATGCTACGTTGCATTGCAGTTTTGTTTGCGCCTTATATCTTTTTATTAATTATTGATATAAACTAGTACGATCCCACCTGATGGTAAGCAGTGATGCAATCGTTGATGGTGAGGCGCACTAGTTTATTAAGAGCCTATTCACTCTTGCTTTGTGTCTATGGTAATACTAACGTTACGTAAGAATATCGTACATAAATTCTTGCATAACCAATATCATTTAACCTATAACCAGTTATTTAAAAGGTCGGTTAACGATATACACAGCAAGTACTTGTTAAACAGCTGTTTTAACAAAATTGTTTATTGTTATAGGTATCTCGTTTGCCATCTGCTGCTTCTACGAGATGAATATAATTATAATTAATAAATGATAATATTGTCTAAATGTTATAGAATATTTTTGCTACTTCATGTTTTTGTTTCATTTCGAATAGTCGACAACACAATTACCATATGCGTCGGGAATATGGATGGTTAGAGTTTCTGTTCTTATTATTGGTATAATAATGGAATTTAACTAGGTTCAAAATTAAAGTTCGCGAACATATTCGCAGGAAGTTGGCAGTAGTTGTACTAATTGTTCAATTTGAAAATGTATTTAGTTCGTTTATTAATTTGGGTTCATATTATACAACTGTATGTCTTTTCTATATATTCGCCTTTTTTTTCTCTTATTACACCCTATTTCTCTGCATCGCCCAAATGTTACTCTAATGCTACTCAAACACATCTTTAGCAATGACTAAAAATGTAAAAAACTTTTTAGTTTGAAGAATGGAAATTTTTGACAGATTGGGACTAAAGGTTGTGGGGTAGTTCAAAAGAATCATCGTTGCCTTAGAACACAACAAAATAAACAAAATAACTAGTGACTATTGCAAATAATATTTTTCATAAGTTATTTACTCTTTGCTTAATTTATTTTAGTTTATAAATAAACTATAAACAGTTAAATAAGTTACCTGAGATACAGGTTTATACCTAGTTCAGGTAGAAAAAAAAATTGTATCTTTACCACTAGATTAAGCCCTATGTAAATCATAAAATTACATTGTTATTACCCTGTTTTTTGTATTATTTTGTCGTGATAATTAATAAATTATTATTATATCATAAACACATTAAAAACAACGACCTATACATCAGCGTAATAACCTTGATGATCCTTTTCCGCCATTCATTCAGGAAACAGGGAATCATAGACTACAATACTCTTCTAGAAACCTCTATGGCTTATTCCAAATGCCATTATATATTCTATGGGATAACGAATGACGGTCGAGCCGAGTCACTGGCGCGAGTGGCATCCTTCAAACGCTAATGAACATTGAACTTGAACTGAGAATGTTCGAGTTGAATCCAGCGATAGCATAGTGTGGATACGACTTTAGAGTTTTTTTTTCCCGTGATATAACGAATATTCGCGCGAATGCGAATGCGTATTCGTCAAAATTTAACATGCTTTACATCAGTTGTATTATCATTATATATCCGTTCAATCAATACTTAAATACCTTTTTTTTGTCAAAAAAAAAAATACCAAATATTCACTTGGTTTTTGTGAATTCTGCGAATATACGCGAATGCGAATGCGAATTACATGACTATTGGGTATAAATCATCCAATGGCATAAACTGGGTTTAAAGTATAATATTTATAATAAAATGCTTTTATTATACATATTATACTTCATGCAATGGTCGTTGTAAAATATAGTTTACTCTCGGTTTAAAAGCTTTAGAATTTCTGTTACACAATTCTGATTAAAGAGGAGTGTTAGCTTTCGGGTATTTTTTTTTTTTTGGGTAGGAAAATCATCTAATGACATCCCCGCCCTTGGGCGCAGCGGGAGATAGTGTCAGATTTTACTGACTAAATAACACACCCCGTTCCTTCTTAGCTCTTCATACCGGGGTCGGAACTTACTTTCAGAAACCGGTCCAAGGCGACTTGAGATTTGTGTATGCATGACCGTAAGGCACACTATTTTTTGCTTTTTTTTTATTTTTAGTTAGTTTAGTTTATACTTAACGAGTGTTTTTGTGGGACATGGGAAATCATCAAATGAGTTCTATCTCTCTTAGTGGAGCGGGAAGGAGAATCAGTGTACAAAGTGTTACTTCAGTAACTCTTTGCGTAGGCCACGGTTACTCTTACTGACAATCCCAGGACTCAGGTATAATGCCTGCTTAACCGGCTATATATACAGGTACCTACAAATACGCCGTTAAATTTTAATCGTTTTAATCCCGTGGAGGGTCGATCCAGTACATGAAACACTATCGATTTATATAGATAAAAACAAAAAATAAATTATCTTTTTTTCAAAACTCGTATTAATTTACGCACGTACGAAATTAATTTCTTTAAGAAAACGTCAGCTGAGCGGGTTCAATGACCTGTAGTTAGTAGTCGGCGTTGCGTACAAACTATCTACAGGTCATTGAACTCGCTCAGCTGACGTTTTCTTAAAGAAATTAATTTCGTACGTGCGTAAATTAATGAGTTTTGAAAAAAAGGTAATTTATTTTTTTATTTTATCTATATAAATCGATAGTGTTTCATGTACTGGATCGACCCTCCACGGGATTAAAACGATTAAAATTTAACGGTGTATTTTTAACTTTTATTTTTATGTTACATTTTTGATTGAGTTTCATTCCCAGCAGTATCGGCTAGAGCAAAAAAAATACAAAACAATTTAATAAATCTTTGTATTTAAATTATTACTCAAAATATCAGCAGAATTATCATAGAATTTAGATAAACTTCTACTGAATAAGGGTATTAATTATTAATTCAAGATAAAAGCCTCCTTAAAACCTACAGGCTTAGGTTTAAAATAATAAACCAATGTTATTAAACTAACTGAAGCTAGAGAAATCTTTCGTAGCTTAAAACCATCTAGAATATTGATAAGTCGACAACTAAAAATATATACTGTCGATTATTAAAGCCCTTGTTCCTATTTAGTTCACTAAAACTGTGACTTACTGAAGCCTCGGTAACGACTGGGTTAATAAATTTAAAATTTAAAAATATTTAACATTATTTATGTATTACATTATCAACATATTATTTTTTTTGTATGACTAATACATTTGCCAAAAAAAGATATTGCTTGTTTTCACTACTCACACTATAAACGGTTTTGATCTTTATAAATATCACACAAAAAAAAACTTTTGTTTACATATATAAAAATCTTTGCCATTCAGTAATAAAGCAAATAGCAAACAAACAAAAAAAACAAACTACCTCTATCTTACCAATATCAATTAGCACCAGCCTTCTTGCAATTTTACCAACAGTTTTAAATGACCAAAACTTATTTACAATCAAAACTATTCCGCATCCATACTAGTCTCATCAAATGTCCCCCGCCCATTACACGTACCAAACCGAGCGCGTCACCCCACTAGTAACTTCACACGCACTCGCTCGGAACCACTGGCACAAGTACTGGCGCACTGGCGCGCTAGCCCTTACTGCATCGAAACTGTCGCTTTTAGAAAAGTTCTTTTATCGTAGCTCGATATTTGGGGCAGGTCAGGGACATATTAAATACCTGGACTTAATTATTTCATACCTTAATTTTATAAACTAGCTTGGAGCCACTCCGTCCGCGTTAAACCACAAATAGGTCACAACTAGACATAGCGCGCACTGGCGACTTTTGTCACGGTGACAATAATTTTTTACCCATATTTACCCAACTGTCACACCTTCCACGGTGACTTTTTTGTCAAAAGTCACGGTGACAAAGTCATCAGTGCACGCTATGACTTACAAGAAGTTTTTTTTTTTAACATTAATTAATTACTTTTCTAAAATAAAAGTAGCCTAAGTTATTCCCTAAAGCATCAGTTACAGTGGAAGTCCCGTCAAAATCGGTCCGAAAGTTTCGGAGTCTAGTTCAAACCAACAGACAGACAGCCAGACAGACTGATCAAAGTACATTTTTGGTATAGCTATCCAATATAATTTCAAAAGCATTTAATAAAATAATCTATTTTGATATTACAAACAGACAGTTTAATTTTATTTAAATGTAGGTATGTACACTCTTTCAACCTGTAAAAAATCGCCTAGTAGGTTGAAACTTCAGGAACTAATTTCTTGAAAATATGACTTCGTCAAGGTCAATCTTACTTTTGAATTTCTTGGTTATATATTATTTGTAAGAACGCTGTAGAAAAACGCCAAATGGATACAACTTTGTCGTTGCGAATAAACTAATTCGAACTAATCAACACTAGACAACGTCTCAACACAATTTTTGCAATACTTTTTCAGCTACATATTTTGGTAGACTATGTCTAAAATTAGGAACTTTCTAACAACCCTATTTCAATTTCATGCTTTAAAAGAAATCCCACAAATGCAAATTATAAATCTAGCATACATGACACACGTCTAAAAGTCTAAACACCTGGTTTTCTTTATTAAATTGACCATTACGACCGTAATCATAAGCTTATTCCTTGCTAACATGTAAACAAAACCAACAATGACAATGACAGCGACTATAATGCGTGTCTTTTCTAACATCTTCCATATAAAATACACAATATACTCACGTATTTCTTGTTCACATGCACTCGTTTGGAACGCACCTTTAAATAAATTCAATGGAACGCATCATTATGTTACACTTAATTATCTGTGGAACTTGATATAGACAATAACGATTTTCTTTTTTACGGCTAATGGCTCATGCTTCCGAGTGCCAGCAAAAAGGTCGATTAAGTAAGGTTTTTATTTATTTACTGTTTTTCTGTAGGGAAATAAATAGTTTGTAGTGGCTGAAAGATTCGATCTCATTTCCTTTGAGATTGATGGTGTTGTTAAAAGTTTTAGCTTGTCATCTGTTGCTTTTGTGAATTGAGTATTAAATTGTTGTTTCTTTTTAATCAATCAAATGTTCTTTGAATTTTCTTGTATTTTGTCTACAAAAGGCTCTAAACACTTGGCATTAGTCTTTCCAAACTATTTAATCTCGCTTTAAAATATGCTTAAGTCATCTTCCTGCCCTTGTCCCTTTTATTTAGTATCGACACAACACGTTTCTTTCTTCCATTCGGTCCTGTCACCCGTCACGCTATCACTAACTCCCTTTTATTTCACATCACTTCTCACACAATCCATTCATCGTTTCTCTGGCCTCCTTCTCCATCCATCCAACTCGTAACTCTTTTATAAACATGGGTTTCATCCCTCCTCTTTAAATGACCATACTAAGACAAACGATTCCCTTTCAACTTTTCAGTCACTTGCGCCACTTTCAAACTTCTTCTGATATACTCATTTGTCCCTTTATCCATTCTCGTCACACCACACATCCATCTCAACATTCTCATCTCCACTACATGTAATCTTTTTTCATCCGTGTTTCAACCTTTTGATTACCATAATTAGAGACACAATAGAATAACAGCAAAAGCGAACGCCGGCTTTCGCTTGGTGTTTAAAGAATTAAATGTGCTTAAGTACTCCAGAAATATTTGTCAAATTATTATAAGCGACATTTATCTATTTCAAACAATTTACCAGTCCTCATTAGAAACACCTGGCACCCATCGATCCAAATATAAACTTTCATAACGATCTAAAAGCGTCCGGCATTTGTTCGTCACGCACAGTACGGTCTCCTAGACCTTTAGAGAGAGGTTTTACGATAAATCACGTTATGAAACTTGCGATAGGTCAGGCACAGCCATATTAAGTGCTCGATATTCAGATTTTTACGTCACGAATTTAAATATTCCTATGTAGGTCGCCACTAACGTTTGATTTACGTGTATAAAACACGATTTTATTTTCGGAGTTCATGTTTTTGTTACTTTTTAATTAAAACGCGATCAAAAATAACCTCAAATGTTTTTCTTTAATCTCTTTGCTTTAATTTTTTTTTCAAACATACTCCGCTTTTACGTTACCTATATTTTTTATGCAAAAATGTGCCATCAAATTACGTGTGCGTTGCAATCCAAACATGTACGGAGCACGGAACCCGTTGAGTCGTACGCGATCATAGCTGGATGCACTCACATCGCCGCTCGTCGGGCCGGAACGCGCCGTCCGGCCCAGCTGGCGGCCATTGTTTTTTTGTTTTAATTTAAATTTCGAACGTGAACTCGATGGTCGAAATTTTAAAATAGATGTCATTGTGATGCAAAGAATAGTTAAATTAGTGAATTGACAAAAATGTGAATCCTATTTGGTAGGTACGAGTTCTTTTGTTTTAAATGATATCGTCATTTTATTTTACAGATTTTCCATGCATTTTTTAAGCTTTATCAGTACCTACAACAATCATAATTTGTTATATTATAGCATAGCCTAGCATAGTCGGCCTTACAATGTTCCCACTGTTGCGGCTCAGACCTCGTCTCTAGGAGGCGGAATGGGCCGGAATTCACCACGCGGACCCAGTACGAGTTGGTTATTATATTATGATATTATTAAATTTAGCCTATACTGGTCCACTGCTGGGCAAAGGGCTTTTTTATGGTGGGATAAAATCATCCAATGACAACCCCCACTCTTGGGCGGAGCGGGAGATAGTGTCAGACTCTTACTGACTAAAAGACCCACCCCGTTCCTTCTAGCCTTCATACCGGGGCTCGAGCTCCCTTTCGGATAACCTTGGCCCCAGTAGGCTTCGACCCAGCTGGGTCCCTGCTGTTGCTGACAACTCCTTGAGGCGCGCGGGAACAGTGCGCGCCGTCGGCGACTTGGGCTTGGTCCGTGGGCAAAGGCCTCCCTCCATTACTTCCATTGATCTCAGCTCTGAGCCACGTCTTGAAAAATCTTAAGGAAGACATCTTTCATCCAGCCTTCGTAGTCTGACAACCTTGTCGATTCCAGGGCACCATTTATGAGCTGACATATCAAGCCGAGTTCCATTTAAGCTGGCCAACCTTTCTTAAAGCAAGATAAAAATGAAATTTTTTACAGTCAAGAATAAAAGCTTTAAATTTTTCCTGCTGTTTTCCTTTGTCTAGTGGAGCTAACTAAAAGATAATTGTATTAGATAAGAAAGAACGTTAATAAGTACTTAATTTAAAATTAAAATCTTCTTTTATACGGTTTACAGTTTTGACAATGTGTATATTAACAGTATTTTTTCAAAAATCGCATCTTTAGTCTTAGAGGGAATTAGAATAGAATAAAATAAAATATAAAAAAATTATGTTACACCGAAATATTACCAAAACTTAAAAATATTCCTTTTTTATTTTTTGCGGTGTAAATTCTGTGTCAGATTGTAATCTGACTTAGGGTGTTTTAACGGTCGCCGACTTCTGCGAAGCAGTAATGCTCGCAAAGGAGGAGGCCGAACGCATCAGGCAACGGTGTTATCGCCGCCGCCGCCGCCGGGATTCTGATCCCGATTTCCGGCCAACGTAGGCGCGGGCTTGCGGACAGTGAGCAATGGGTAGCTAGTAGTAGTAGACCAAGCCCAAGTCGTCGACGGTGCGCACTGTTCCCGCGCGCCTCAAGGAGTTGTCAGCAACAGCAGGGACCCAGCCGGGTCGAAGCCTACTGAGGCCAGGGTTATCCGAAAGAGCACTCGAGCCCCGGTATGTAGGCTAGAAGGAACGGGGTGGGTCTTTTAGTCAGTAAGAGTCTGACACTATCTCCCGCTCCGCCCAAGGGCGGGGGATGTCAATGCATGATTTTTCCCACCATAAAAAAAAAATATATGTATATCTTGCAGTTTTGATCACGCATGCGCGTAACCCCGCAAATGTTAATTTCATACGATTATTTATTGTAATCCGTCGAATACGCACGAGAGACGTGTTTTTTTTTTCATTTTGAAATTTTCTGCATGCGGGACGAACCTGCTTGCGTGATGAAATCCGCACGATATTAAAAATACCCTTAATACGTTCAACAGTACCTATTCCCTTTTTTTGAGGAGAGAAATCATTAAATGCCCCTCTAGAACGGAGCGAAAAAGTGAACTACGTGAGCTCGACAAATAGATGTGCGAATAACGCTCGTGCGACAAAACTGTCCTGCGACTCACCATAGTTCGAATGCTCACTTGTGCGACACACTGAAGCTCGACAATACCCTAGTGCGACATGAAGAATTAACATATGTTAGTGCACCTCGACACGGACAGGTTAGATTAGAAGGCTCATGTCAGAACTCTAAAAGTCCCAAGTCAAACCTGGTAAAAAAACCTATAGGTCAGCATAAGCATATAAGTAATCCAGATCATTTTAATGTTCCTTAATGAGCCTTATAATGTACCCACTGCAAGGACTCGGGTCTCCTCTCTGATGCCTTGATCACACGTACCGAGTAAAAGGGCGAGACAGTGAAATGTTGCTCGGCCGAGACAGTGATGTAAGTGAGTTGTATAGACAAGTGGTAGGCCGAGCACTCGGCGCTGTGTTTACACGTACCGAGTACTCGGCCGAGAGCACTGTCTCGCCCGTTTACTCGGTACGTGTGATCAAGGCATAAGAGAAGGAATAGGCTGTAGGTAATCCACCACGCGGGCCCAATGCGGGTTAGTAGTGTTACATTTATGTCTACGAATTTATGGTCCTAATACAAGCCGGTTTCCTCACGACATGTTGTTGTTGTTTACCGTTTTGAGAGCAGTGGTGACAAAATAAATTACATAAAGTAGCGCTTGTTTGGGTTCGAACCCACGCAAAACTACTCGTAAGCCGGGGCTATTAGGCTGCTTTTCCACCAAAAATGTGTTATGCAGCTATGCTGCGAGGATGTAATAGCTAAGCTGTGAAACTATGTGACCGTTTCCACTGATACTATGTTACACCATCATATTATGTTACGCCATCGCAAAGTAGCCGCGCGAGGAAGATGCGCAGCTCGAGCTATGCGATGTATCGATAATAGGGAAGCGGTGAGGACGGCACGGTAAGGGAAGAGACATCAAACGAACGAAGCAACAAACGCGGACTTACTGTAGGTACTCTGCTCTGCACATACTTAACTACACCACTCGCAACCATCCGTAGCACGCACTTCCATATAAAAAACATATCTTAGTTGAATCCGTTTCCACCAGTGCTAAGCTATTTGCACCAATGAATATGACTGATGGATATCAAACGCATCCATAGCAACGCATAGCACATCTCTAGTGGAAAAGCACCCTAACCCTGGCCCACCTTATAGGTAGTTAAAGCAAGCAGCTGGAACTCCTTTCCCACCTCATCCTGGACCGTTGCAACCATAATTGTCTTTGTTCGAGCACATACTTCCTGCTATGGGGGTTGTAAATATTTTACTTTATGCGGGCCCCATAATGACGGTATGTAGCTGTATTGTTTAGTTTCCGAACTAGGGGCGGACCCAAAAGGTCGGTTGTAACAAGTTAACAACACTTGCTAGTGATATTTGTGGGATAAAATTTGTAATAAATAGGTATTGATTTCATTTGGGATATTTGGAGTCTCTTGCAATGTGGAAGGCGTCCTTAGTTGATCACCGTTGCTACTGAGAAGCTTATCCAGATAATTTTATATAGTAGCAATGTGTAACTCAGCCTAAGCAAAGAATCTCAAGCGGCTCCTACGCAACCTCCCCGGGGGTTGCGTACCCCTGGTCTAGACGCCTCTACGCGGGGATCGTTCGATCCATGGCCCATTACGAAGAGCCAAAGAAGGCGCAGTCGCTACGAAAGCGACTGGTGGCCAACCGGAACGCGTCCCAGAGGATCATGGCCATCCAGTTTTTGCGGCGATACTGCAAGGTTACCCGCGAAGCCGTGAGCCTCCTTGCCGACCTGCCACAATGGGATCTGAATGCAACAGTGCACGCATACTAGATTTGCGCATGGAGATGCAACGCAAGGGTTAAACTCCGATGCCAGGATAATTCGCGGCTTAGCGAACAGAGTTCCAGCGGGATCTTATGTTGAAATGGCGACAGCAACTGTCGCAACTGTCTTTGAGGAGTGACTGGAAAGACGTCATGGTGGTCTCGCTTTCCGCATGACGCAGATTCTCATCAGACATGATAAGTTCGGGAGGTTCCTGCATCGGATTTGTGCGGAAGAACCGCCCAAGTGTCATCATTGTGTGGACCGCCCGGAGGACACTGTGAAGGATACGGTGGAAGTGTACCCTGCTTGGGAAGAGCCCCGCCGTGTCCTCGTGGGTGCGATCGGCAGCAACGATCTCTCGCACCGGGCCTTGGTACCTGGACAGTATAAAAGGTTTGTTTAATTCATTAAACTCCAAGCGAACGCCGGCATTCTCTCACTCATTGTCGTTCTATTGTGTCAATTACGGTATTCGAAAGGTTAAATTTCTAATCTTATTTCGAATGGACTATAGTCAAATTATCGGAAAACGCAGTGTTGGAAGGCCTCCAACAAGGTGGACTGATGACCTGGTCAGGGTCGCGGGAATCCGATGGATGCGTGACGCACAGGACCGGTCGTTGTGGCGACGCTTGGGGGAGGCCTATGTCCAACAGTGGACGTCTTTCGGCTGATGTGATGATGATGATAATAGTCAGATTATTGCCTCAAAATCCACCTAATTCTGATGGTTTATATCTCTAACTATAGTGTGTGAATGTTCATATCTCTTTATAACTGCTTTTTATTTACCTCTAAGCAACTCTACAGTCCAGAGAAAAAAAACCTCTCCAACACTTCACAAGACGAACAGCTGATCCGACCCGCCATATTTACCAGACAAGTGTTTGTCGTTATAATTATTTTTATGCGGGTACATCAAGTACTCACTCAGCCCCAGAGGGGAGCCTGATAGCCTTTAATAGGATAGTGATGGGCTAATATCGATAATACCAATTTCTATTACCCAACTTTAAATTAAACTGAACTCTGTTTTAATTAAACTGTGCAACGGACCATTTGGGGACGAATTGATATTTTCGATCAGATTATTTGGTTTATTAGGCGTTTAAACCAGTTTTGTGATAATGTAAATGTGGGACGTTCGATTGAATAATGGTTCGGTGTGATATTGGTTTATCTTTATCGATACGTTTGCGGATTAATTAGGCTTACGGTTATTATGTTACAACATTGTAAAAGTAATTATACCGGGTTATTTGTAAAAAACTAACAACCTTGTAGGACTGTATTACTAACATCACAAACAAAAAAATTTGTTCCAAGTATGACTTTTTACAAACCATAATTCATTTACCAAAAACAAACCTTCAAGATTTCATTGTTCTATCTGACACATTTGAACTCTGTATTTTGCTGTACCTACCTACATCTGTATGATGTGAGGCAAGCGCATCAAGCACCCCCGCCATCCGATCTCCACTTCCTTCCGCTATTGTACTACTGCTTGCTTCGCATATTCGTAATATTTAGAACGTTTAATTTTTTATTTTTGTATGAAAATCTGATGGACTAAAATATGATAAATTTATAAAAGTCGTAGAGCAAAAGTTGTTGTTTATGATGTTAGTACCATAGACCTTTTTTTTTTTTTTTTTTTTATGGTGGGAAAAAATCATGCATTGACATCCCCTGCCCTTGGGTGGAGCGGGAGATAGTGTCAGACTCTTACTGACTAAAAGACCCACCCCGTTCCTTCTAGCCTTCATACCGGGGCTCGAGCGCCCTTTCGGATAACCCTGGCCCCAGTAGGCTTCGACCCGGCTGGGTCCCTGCTGTTGCTGACAACTCCTTGAGGCGCGCGGGAACAGTGCGCGCCGTCGACGCCTTGGGCTTGGTCCGGACAGTTACCGGACGGCGGGACAGCGAGCTACCCATTGCTCACTGTCCGCAAGCCCGCGCCTACGGTGGCCGGAAATCGGGATCTGAATCCCGGCGGCGGCGGCGGCGGCGATAACGCCGTTGCCTGATGCGTTCGGCCTCCTCCTTTGCGAGCATTACTGCTTCGCAGAAGTCGGCGACCGCCTGCCACTCCTCCTCGCTCCGGACCATGGCCTCAACCAAGGCCCGGCGCGAGAGGTCTCCGCCGCCGATCGCCCCCACGAGGGCACGGCGATGCTCCGCCCAAGCAGGGCACACCTCGACTGTGTGCTCCACCGTGTCCTCCGGGCATTCCGCACAGTGGCGACACCCGGGCGTCACTTCCGCACGAATCCGGTGCAGGAAACTCCCGAACGAACCATGTCCGGTAAGGACCTGCGTCATGCGGAAGGTAAGGACGCCGTGAGGTCTTTCCAGCCACGCCTCAAAGAGGGGACTTACCGCCACGATTGTGGCGTGCCCAGCACTGGGTTGCGATAGTCGCTGACGCCATTTCACCATAAGATCCCGCCGGAGCTCTGTCCGCCATGCCGTGACCTGTCGCGGCAGCGGACTTTCACCCCGGCGTTGCATCTCCACGCGCATATCGTGCATGTGTGCAAGGACTGTTGCTTCCAGATCCCACGGTGGTAGGCCAGCCAGAAGGCTCGCCGCTTCGCGGGAGACCGTGCAGTATCCCCGCACCATCCTTATCGCCATGACCCTCTGGCAGGCGTTCAGTATGGCCGCCGGTTGCTTTTTCAGCGACGGCGCCCACACCGGCGCCCCGTAGAGGGCCATGGACCGAACGATCCCCGCGTAGAGCCTCCGGCAGGAGGCGTCTGGACCCCCAAGGTTGGGCAGGAGCCGCTTGAGCGCAGCCCCAGCCCGGTTGAGTTTGGGAGCCAGACGTCGGAAGTGCTCCACGAAATTCCACCGGCAGTACCATAGACCTAAGAGGTTGCGAGTGTTTTACAAATAAACCTGTATATCACAATTTTTACGATGACAGTTACTTTTCAAAAATTAAATTGACACTTTAGCGTGAAAGATAGAATCACCTAGTAGTTTATCTGTCCCCGCACACGGTCCACAAAAAAACGCCGCTTCAAGCTTCTTTTTTAGTCGGCCTGTTTTTGTGGCTCGTGTGCGGCGGTGCCGCCACAAAAAAACGCTTGAAGTGGCTTCAAGCTTCTCCAGACACAAGAGGTGTCGCGCGTTTCAGCTGTTTTTTTCGGCCGCTTCTAGCTTTTTTTTGGGGCCGCTGCTAGCGTTTTTTTGTGGCGGCGTTTTTTCGATGTCCGTATTCGGTGACAGTTACAGTTCAATATCACTTTAGTCATTTAGTAATTTAATATCATTGCATTCAAACTCGAATCAGACTCTTGAAACTAATTAGTCTAGGAAACTTTTCCAAGAATATATTCCTACATCAATCGTCGAACAGTAATAAATCTCCGAAATGTACCTAATCAAGCCAAAAGTTCGGCGAGAACTAAAACTTAATTTTACATCTCCAACTATCGAAAACTAATACCATTAATACAGAATATCTTATTTCTTAATTAAATATGGCCTACATTTAATTACGTATTGTTAATAATACGGTCGATAGGGACGAAAGGTTCTGGAGTGACGACCACGTACCGGAAGACGCAGCGTCGAAAGGCCTTCCAAAAGGCGGACCGATGACCTGGTGCGTGTCGCGGGAATCAGATGGATACGAGATGATGGTGACACTTGGGGCAGGCTTCTGTCCAACAGTGGACATCATTCGGCTGAAATGTTGATAAAGATGAAAATAAATAAATAATTATTAAAAAATTCTGGAATTATAGTTTATAATCATAATAAATGTATTAAATAATGTCTTATGTATTTTAAGTGTTAGTTATAACATCACCTTGGACGCGTCTGTTAAGATTTATAATATTTAATAAACACAATTTAATAAACTAATAAGTTTAAGGTATACCTCTTTTTTTTTTTTTTTTTTTTTATGGTGGGAAAAAATCATGCATTGACATCCCTCGCTCTTGGGCGGAGCGGGAGATAGTGTCAGACTCTTACTGACTAAAAGACCCACCCCGTTCCTTCTAGCCTTCATACCGGGGCTCGAGCGCCCTTTCGGATAACCCTGGCCCCAGTAGGCTTCGACCCGGCTGGGTCCCTGCTGTTGCTGACAACTCCTTGAGGCGCGCGGGAACAGTGCGCGCCGTCGACGACTTGGGCTTGGTCCGGACAGTTACCGGACGGCCGGACAGCGAGCTACCCATTGCTCACTGTCCGCGCCTACGGTGGCCGGAAATTGGGATCAGAATCCCGGCGGCGGCGGCTATATACCTAACAGGTATTAAAAACTTCAACAGCTCAGAATCTTAATGAAGAAAACCGTCAATGGCACATTTTTCAAACTTTCAACACAAAACGAACAAGCTGCCTTAATTACTCTTTCTATATAGGCGATCAATTTTCATGACATAATAAACTCTATGCCTTTCTTTTTGGTATATTTTTCATTGTCATCTAACACAGGTCGGAAATTTTGCAAGCGTTTCTCATTTTTATATTGGAATAAAGCTTTAGTGATTTTATGCGATGGTCTTGCAATTTCTAAATGATTGTGAAAAGAACTAAGCACTTTTGATATTGGTAGTTGTAGCTCAGTGAATTTACAAGTTATAGAGGTTCAAACCTAACCAGGCATATGGCTTTGTAAACTTTATTTCATCACCACTGCTCTCATTATACTGAAAGATAACATTGTGCGGGAACCGACATATCCTAGAACCAAAAATTTGAAGATATGTATTATAACATCCACTAATCCGCCCTACGCCTGCATGGTAGATTACGGCCCATTCCCTTTCCTAAACAGGAGACATCAGTCCCAGCAATGGGAAAACTATAAGGCTGATTGTGCTATACTTTTGATACATTGCTCTTGTAACTTCTCTATATATCTTTGGCCTTTGTTTGACACCGATTAGTTCAGAGAGAGCTGAAGTTTTACCGGACGAATAGCTTATTATTTTTCGAACTAGAACCCTATCAGTCCAAAACATACATCAAAAAGAAGATTTAAATAATACCAAAACACCAAATACCAACACAATGCCAAAAAAACGCTCTGTTGAAAAGGCAAAGCCAAAGAAAATATAAAAGCAAGTGATCAAAGTTAACTCAACGTATTTCACAACCCACGTCTTCACTTTATTTTGATCGTCTTCAGCATTTTGGACATAAACCTGAAACGAGAGCCTAATGATCCAGGTTCGGTACACTTGAATACCTTTTTATGTTACAGCCCATAACATAAAACCCACCTGATGGATTCTTTTACGGTTTTTCCAAAAGCTGGTATGATTTGATAGGACAGATGTTTTGTCATTTACGAATGGCTGTAAATACGTTTAAATGTTGGTCGATATGATATATACACCCGACGTACGGCGAGTATCCACCCGCACGTTGTTGAAACCTCTTCGGTCCGGACTAAGTGTTTCGCCTCGTCATTTATACCGCGTACATCGAAGGACTGGAACGATTTGCCTGCTGCTGTCTTCCCGTCCGATTATAACTTGGGTTCTTCAAGGCTAGAGTGAATAGGTTCTGAATTAATGCGCCTCACTATCAACGATTGCATCACTGCTTACCATCAGGTGGGATCGCAGTCAAGCACTAGTTTATATTAGATAAAAAAATATATTCATAACAATATACAACATTATATACACACACACATCCTGAAAGAAGTATGTTCAGAATCGTTTACTGGATCGATTTCAGTTATTGTTAAAATTGACTTTTTTTTTCCTTTATTGTTTTAGGATTTATCGAAATAGTTATTAGGTACGTATTATTTGTTTGTTCTACAATTAGAATAACTAGTTTCTTAAAAAACACTACCTAAATGCATTTAAGTAAAATTTCAGTGCTTGAGTTATGATTGTAACTTAATTTGACTAGTTAAGGGCATACCCTTAACCCACACAAATTAAGTCACAATCATGCATACATTATACCAGTTATGTGTTGTTTATATGTGACACATAACACAACACATAACAATGCTGGTTTCTGAATTTAGTATTTGAAGTTTAGTATTTGTCTCTCAGAGAGCAGTGATGGCCAAGTGGTAATGGCCCCGGACTTACCAGTTGTAGGTCGCGGGTTCAAACCTAGCCAGGCGCATTACTTTCTGTAATTTATTTCATCACCTCTGCTGTCAAAACGATGAAGAAAAACATCGTAAGGAAATCGGTATGTCCTAGAACCAAAAAATCGAAGACTGACATTCACCAACCCGCACTGGGTCTGCGTGGAGGATTACGGTCCATTTCCTCTCCTAGAGAGGAGGCCTGAGTCCCAGCAGTGGGAACATTAAAAAGGCTGATGATGATTTGTCTCTCTACTTAAACCTTTCTCAATCCTTAGGCTGTAAAATTTTGGCAAAAATGTAGGCTTCAATACGTTTTCGACTATAGATTATTCTCAGTTCAGAAACCGGCTAATAAGTACTATAAGGCTTGGTTTTACATTTTGTTATACTGGCAAGTGTTGTACATTACCGAATTCATCATTTCAGCCGATAGGCGTCCACAGTTGGACACTGGCCTCCCCCAAGTGTCGCCACAATAAATGATCCTGGCGTCCCGTATCTATTGGATTCCCGCAACCTTCACCAGGTCATCGGATTAAAATTAACATTAACGAATTACCAGCAAAATAACTTGAACTGCGAAAAACTCTCAATAAATAAAACCCACTTATGTCCTTCAGTTACCCTCCGCGTTATATGGCCACTGTGAACTTTTTGAACATTCCCGTAACCCTAACAGTCATCTATTTTTACCTAAGACCAAAACCTAAATCTGCCCTAAATAAGGTTTCCTTAATGATATAAAAATCACCGAGGCATTTGAATGAAATAAAATCCATTAACACCCAACAATGATTCCATTTAAATACAATACAATTCGTAAATTCTAACATAATCCCACTCCCGGCATTAATTATCTCCAATTCATTTGCTCCCTTTAATGTATTCCTCTTTACACGGAAAAGTAATTCACATTAAAGGCCAACAAAATGAGGCTCTAATTGAAATTTACATCGGCTTTACCTTTTTGCGACCATTTTATAAAAGGACACCGCAAATGTTCACTGGTAAAAAAACTATCGATAATTTTTACTGAACTAAGTACTTTCTTTACCACGAAATAAATTTTAATAATAATGCTAAAAATTATTTGAAATAACTTGTTAGATTAAATAAAATAATATCGATAATTTATTTTTACATGTCCCATCACTATAACTATCACTCGTGACGTAAATTAGGTTCGGCATATTTGACAGATGTGCTTGTTTACTAACTCGATTATTATTGACATGTGCAGCGTTCCCTCTATTTATAATTAAGTGGCCAGGGCCAGAATTTTATGGGAAAAAAATAAAAGTCCTCTTAAGCACGTTGGTACATGTTTTGTTTACAAATTGGTCCGACTTAGACTCGTTTATAACGGACTTTGCTGCAGTGAGCGGTAGCTAAGCGCGAGGCGGCGAGCGGTAGGAACAAAAGTATGAAAATGTTTGAAGCACGAGCACGAGCTACCGCTCGTAGCGCCACGCGCCCGCTTTCCGATGCCGCTCTTAGTCAGTAAAAGACTGACACGCCCTCTCGCTACACCCTACAGCAATGCTTTAACCAGTGATATATGCTATAGAAACAGTAGTTTTGCCTCTAGGCTAAACCTGGGAAGCAAGCAGTGTATCGGGTCGTGGAACTATTTGGACTGGGACTGCGGACCCAACTTCCACCTATACAAATAATATATTTTTTCAGTAGTATCCTGGGACCACAATGAAAAAGACTTAAAAGTACCCTTGCCAATAAACTGTACTTAGGTATTTATTTGTTAGGTGGTCCCAAAATACTACAAAAAAGAAAATATAAGTGGAAGTTGAGACCGCGGTCCCGGCCCAAAAGCCCCACGACCCAGTGTGAGCCTTATAATGTTCTCACAGCTGGGTTGCCTCATGCCTTCTCTCTTGAAGACGGAAGGGGTCCACCACGCATTTCTTGTGCGGGTTGGTAAATGTCACATGTCTTCGAATTATGGTTCAAGAACATTCACTATATTTTACCTTCACTATTTAAAGAGCTATGAGCCGACAGTGTTAACCCAGCACCTTCTGGGCCGACACCGACCTACGACCTCCATTTGTAACTTAAAAGACATGGGTTCAAACCAAGGCACGCGCTTTACTTTGTAAAAACAAAATTACATATTTTTTTTTAAACCTTTACCATACCACACTAGTAATAACTCCTGTTTCGTGGCCAATAAATATATGAACTCAGATGATTCATATATTATTATTCATATAACTTTATTTTTTTTATTATATAATTTTAAACAACAAAATATATCCAACTAAATTCTAGAAATCGATTTTAACGGTAGTCGCAACACTTTTTGGAGAATTATGAGGGGACTGGGATTTTATTTAAAAAAAAGCAGGTCTAAAAGAAAGTTGTTAATAGAGAGTTACGATACTGTGGCGTGGCGTTTTCGGTATTTGAAAGAATTGCTGGACAATCGAAATGGAGCCCAGCGTCCTACTTTATTCAAAAATAGTTTTTACAGTTTCTAAAAGAAAAAAGAAAAGAAAATTATATGGCAATTGTTAAAAGTAACGTAATAAATTTAATCTCTCTAGTATTAAGTAATTTAATTGCTAAAAATATAGCAACACTGTTTTTCCGTATTGCCAACATAACGGCGCAAGTAATTCTTACATGAAACGGTTCATAGCGCAGTTTTCAGATTTCAAACACAAATTAAACAGGGACAAAATGCTAGAGCGACTGTACAATTCGTCGGTGAGTGACATCGCAGACAAACCTGCCTGTTTTCAACGCTGCCAGTCGCTGTAATATGACGAGTACGCTGTAACCGACACGGCGATATTGGCAAACGTACCTCAATCAGCTATGCTTCATTATTTTGAACTTTGAGGGTAGACTGGTATTGGTTGGGAACTTACGATAATTATTGGTTATAGTGACTGACCTGCTCCCCTAGCCAAATTACAACCGATTCGTGTCGAATTCCGTTCTCCAATCGGTAGATGACACGCCTCGGTGTCAGCAATTGTAGAAAAAGATAAGTTGGTAGCCATCTTAACGCGCCTGAGTCGGCCGCTCGTTCTGCAATGTAGCGTTTGTATAACAAAGGACGTAGCGTTGAACATTGTAGAAACGATAACATTTCATTCTATCATTTTGCACGATGTGAACTTGGCTGCGAATTTTCTATTCGTTTGTTCTGATCACGTGATTTAACGTTGAGATGATGTCATTCGTATACATTTGATTCGTTTTCGACTAGCGTTAACTATTACAGATAATCAACTTGGCTAGCGGTACTGTTGTCTTACCATTTTCTTATTACTGGTTGATGACGTGTTTCATTGTTTTTCGGTCATTACTAGTTTTGAATTGCATGACTTTTCAAATGGTGGCAATATTTCCGGGGGTGAAAGAACTCTTGAATGCGAATAACTTTAATCAGCCGTTGTCTATATCACATCCGGTAATTCGAACATTAATATGGGTACTGAATAGCTAATTTTAATTTTAATATCAATTCAATTAAGTGCAATTCACGATTGAACAATTTAATTTAATTATTTTTATGTGATCACAATTTTTTTATACGTTATTTAGTGCATAAGTGCTGTGAACGTCTGTAAGTAACAAATTCACCACAATGTTTTTTCTTAATTTTTTTAAACATTTTTTCTTAATAAATGTAACGTTGCCCCACATTAGGAAATGCTCCTGTATCGTGCGTGTGTTCACAAACATTTAAACTTGTATACACAAGACCTAAAACAATATTGCCTGTAGGCCATAAAAATAATTGAAATCGAACCCACGACAATCGGCGCAGCAGCCAATCGCCTAACCACTGCGCCAATCCTGTCACAATTTACATTACATTTACATTATTTCATCACTTTAGATTGCGAATAAATTTACCAACCAACAACCTAATATGTTTTTATTCCGTCTATAAACTGAACTAATGAACACTAGTCTTTGTTTTAATGTTCACACTGCTGGGGCTCAGGCCTCCTCTCTAGGAGAGGGAATGAGCCGTATCCACCACGCGGACCCAGTTAGGGTTTGGTGAATGTCACATGTCATCGAAGTTTTGGTACTAGGACATGTCGGTTTCCTCACGATGTTTTCCTTCACCGTTTTGAGAGCTGTGGTGATGAAATATATTACACAAAGTAACGCATTACTTTGTAAAGTCTGTCTGAAAAGTAAACGACTTGGGTAATTACCCAATAACCCAATTACCCATTGGTATTATAATTATATTAGGGCAAAATGAAATCTGATGTAGTCAACACTGGTTCAATAATAAAGGTTGATTAAGAGATCTTGATCATTGTTTCATTGTTTTGTTTAGAAGAACGTTATAAAAAGTATCGAATATAAGTATTTTTTTAAAGATTAAATATTATACAAAATTCAACTTTTTAGACAGATTATAGTCTTAAATATGATCATTAATTTTAATCTAATTACCTGTCTATGAAACTCACATTCTTGCCTCCTTAAATAAATTCCCGAAGAGTAAAAAAAACAAAACAGAAACGATCGCCAGGCCTCGTGATCAGAGTCTGACACCTCCAACTAATGGGCGCATACCTGTCTCAAATTAACATAATTGGGATCGGTCACCGTGGTTTATCTTTAATAATAACTCACGTGAAACATTCTCTACCTCACATAAGTAGCATTATGAGTGATTTACAGATTGCATTTTGGAGAGTGTGCGTAGGAATTGCATGACTTGATTCCGCCATCTCATTTCTACCATCGGACAAACCGACGCACGGCGAGTATTCACGCTTACGTTGTTGAAACATATACGGTCCGAAGTAAGCGTTTCGCCTCGTCATTTATACCGCGAACTTCGAAGGACTGGAACAGTTTGCCTGCTGCGGTCTTTCCGTCTGATTATAATTTGGGTGTCTTCAAGGCTAGAGTGAATAGGCTCTTAATAAACTAGTGCGCCTCACCATCAACGATTGCATCACTGCTTACCATCAGGCGGGATCGCAGTCAAGTACTAGTTCATAAAAGATAAAAAAAAAAAAAAATTGTAAAACAAAAAGGTGTCAATGAACATTATTCAAGAGTACCTAGAAGTTTAAACCTCCTGATGATTTTATCGAGCCGTCGGAGAGCCTCTCTCCTGGACACGAGTTGCCATAGCCAACTTGGAAAACTCTAAACAGACTCCGCACGCAGGTTGGGCGCAGCAAAGACAATCTCCACAGGTGGGGGTTCTCGGATGATTCCGATCTTCAGTGTTTGTGCGGTGTCTCTCCGCAGACCATGTCCCACCAACCGTCCTGCATCACGTGCCCTGTTACCTGTTCACGTAAGGATCTAATGACAGCATCAGCGGACGGCATTGCCGTGGCCGAATTCTGGGCCAGGCAAGGAATTTAACTAATTTTGCCATCGATACGCTACGAAGAAGAAGAGTACCTAATCTTTCATAATAAGCTAAAAAGCGAAATTCAAAGAAACTTTATTTCGAAAAAAAAAAATATTTATGAAGAATCGTTCTTCACAAAATATTTTGATGAGCTTGGTATATTGATTCAAAAAAAATCAAAATTTAAAATATTTTATTTCACATAGGCCTACATGGGCACTTATAAAACTCAGAAGCTAGTGCACGGCTCCAAATCGGTCGTTCCTTAATATATAGAGAAGAACTGTACCCCTAGCCAAGTTGCTAATCTGCCATAGTTAACGCTTGTAGAATGCTTCAAATGTACGGGAATGACGTCGTCTTAACGCTCAGTCACGTGGTCAGAACAAAAGAATTGGCGGCAAGGTCAACTCGAAGCGTTCGGCGCAAGCAAAACGGTTGTAACTTGGCTAGGGGGGCTGTTGAGTTGATAATCTGCAATCGTTAACGCTACTCGAAAAGTAATCAAATGTATGGGAATGACATCATCTCAGCTTTAATTCACATGGTCGGAACAAACGAATAGAAAATTTGTAGCTAAGTTCACATCGTTCAAATTGATAGAATGAATTTCTACAACGTTTAACGCTACATCCTTTGATAAACAAACGCTACATTGTAAAACTACCCACTTATCGTTTTCTATAATTGCTGACACCGAAGCGTTACCGATTGGAGAACGGAATTCGACACGATACGGTTGTAACTTGGCTAGGGTGTCTGGCAAGAAACTCCATGGTTACTCTTTTAAAAAAGTGGTTGATGTTACAAAACAGATATTATGTAAGAACAGTGTATACCAGTCAATATTGTACACAAAAGCACGATAAAAATAATCATATAAAACAGACAAAAAGTATCTTAAGTCCTTTTTCATTTCCTATTATTACCTAGATCAAATTCCATTAAAATCGGTCCAGCAACTTAGCGTGAAGATGTAAGAAACAAACAGTAATGCAGGAAGAAATGTACTTTTGCATTTATAACCACGGTAACTTGTAACTACATTCAGAGTGACGATTCCTATATTTTTGAGGAACGTTCACTTTATCTCTCTTTATCGTGTGAATTGAAACGTATTTAAAAACGTGAAGAAATGTTGTTAACTAATTGTCCCCCGCGATTTCACAAGCGTCTTTGGTTACTATCTACTGTTCGACTTCTATTGATTCCAGCATAACTACATCGATAAATGGGTTATGCAAAACCATAAGAATTTTCCAATTCGAACCAGTCGTTTCTGAGATTAGCGCGTTTAACCAACTAAACAATATTTAGTTTAGACTAGCTGTGGCCGCAAACTCGTTCGCGTGGACTACAGAACTTTGCATTTCTTTTTTTCTAAAATAAAAGTAGCCCATGTTACTTCTTATTACATCAGCTACCTGCCAAAAAAAGTCCTGTCAAAATCGGTCAAAATATTATTTTGGTGTATGTACTGTATATAATATATTTATATGCATGTAGTAAAAAGCAGTTATTTCAATATTACAAACAGACACTCCAATTCTATTTATATGTATAGATGTATAGATTTTTAGGAGAACATCACTGCTCCTTATGCTTACCGTTCCAAATTCAAAACACATTTTTCAAAACGTACCTCATTTCGAATTGTACCTCATAAGAATACGGTCCACACATTCCTTGAATACATTAACAAAGGCCCAAATTATTCAAAGTAGTAAGTTGAAGCATCTGCGGCACATCCGAGACTAAACGCGACGTAATTTGTTTCTCAGAAGATTAATTTGTAACAGGTAAAGGGAAGGCTAAATTACGTTTCATAGAAAATGCTTTTTGATTAACATAACTTGGACTTTTAAGGTTCCGTATGAGACAAAAACTCTAATAAATACACTATGTACCATCGCGGTAATTTCTGCATGATCACTTAAAAAAAATTCGCATAAATCCTGCGGCGTGGCGCTACACCAAACCCTTTGAAATTTTCGATTTGAGTGCAAGCAAAAATGAACTTAGCGGTAGTCAGGCGGAAGTATCTTTGACGGTACCATAACACTGCGCTACTATGGATAATATCGACGATTACATCACTCCTTACCATCAGGTGGGTTCACAGTCAAGCACTGGTTTATATCAATTTAAAAAAAAAGTGAAAAATGAGTAGATTTGGAAGAGGATGTTTGGAAGTGACCGAAAGGTAATAAAAAGGTAATCGTTTGTATTGGTATGGTCATGTGAAGAGGAGGGATGAAACGCATGTTTCTAAAGAGTTATGATATGAGTATACATGTGGATTGATAGAGAAGAATATAGAGGCCAAAGAAAAGAAAGATGTCGAGCTTCAGTGCGTCGCATAAGTGTGCATTCGATATAGTGAGTCGCAGTAGGTACAGATTTATCGCATATCCATTCGTCGTGCTCAAATTGTGCACTCAAATGTCTGTCGGTAAAAAAAGTAAAGCTAAATTTACTTTCCAAAGCGATAGTCTGTCTAAAAAGTCAAAAGACTTGGGAATTTTAATAGTTTTTATCATTTTAGTAGAGATACTTTATTTTTATTAACATTTCTGAAGGATAATAAATGACGTCAATTGTCTAGCGTATTCTGCTTATGGTAAACATATTTAATGAAGCGAAAGAATATAATTATTAACTTTGTTCAAACTACCTAAGTCGTTTGACTTTTTAGACAGACTTTACGTTTCATAGGTACAGACAACTGCATCAATAGAGTATCTCACACATTAAAATACCTCAGAAATGTTGTAACCATTTGATGACGCTGCCAGTACCTAATTAAGGTTTGCACACAAAGCCACCGACGAGAGGGAGGCGTCGGTCAGTCATGCATCGCGTTCGATTTCAACCAAGTTTGCTAATGCATTTACCGCCTAAAGGGTGCAAAAGGGGTGGTAAAACCATATGTGTAATATACATACATGACGAGTCAATCAATAGTGTAGCCAGAGGGGATGCAACTTGGAGTATAAAGAGCGATATGTGCACAATATAGGTACCACTCCGGAATTCAGAATGGATGGAGTAAATTGGAATCTTCCACTTGAGTATGTAGCGTGTTTGTAAAGGAGCTCGTCTGGGAATGGACCACCATTTACGAAGCCAAACTTTGGTATATTCGTACCGTAAGTAATAGAGAAATATACTGTATATCACAATTGAAAGAGATGTTGGTATCATCCGTTTACAAGCTCTAAGAATCATCAAACTTAAGTGGGTATATTGCTCGCAGAACAGATGGTCGCTAGGGTCGAAAGGGTCTGGTGGTCGCCTACCGAAAGACGTTGCGTTGGAAGGCCTCTCAAAAGGTAGACCGACGACCTATTGAGGGTTTTTTTTTCGGTGGGAAAAATCATACAATGACATCCCCCGCTCTTGGGCGGAGCGGGAGATAGTGTCAGACTCTTACTGACTAAACGACCCACCCAACGACGACTGAAGGCACGAAGGAACGGAGTGGGTTTTCAGTCAGTAAAAGTCTGACACTATCTAAAAATGTTAACCCCGATGGTCAGGGTCGCGTGAATCCGAGGGATGCAAGACGCACAGTATCAGTCATTGTGGCGACGCTCGGGGGAGGCCTATGTCCAACAAGAACGTCTTTCTACTGAAATGATGATGATGATGATGAGAACATCATTTAACTTTACGAAAACAGTAACAAGTAATTTAAATATAACTATTGTAAAAGTAAAAAAATAAACTTCTATAGAGAAAAGCTCTCGTCTAAAAAAATAAAAACTCTTTAACACACCTTTTTTGTCACGTCACTTAATAAACATAGTAGCTACATAAAGGACACTAGTGTACAATAGACGGGCTTATCGCACAGGCCTCGGGCGCTCACGTACCGATAACCTTTGGGTGAACTGTAAGAAAGATGGATTTTGACAAAATACATACCTATGTATAGGTACTAAAATTGGCGCGATAAAAGAAGTACAAATCTTCGTAAATCGACCCTCTTTAGGAAGAACATTGACAGTTTTTTTTTCTATACTAACCTACACAAATATTATAAAGAGGTTAAGTTTGTTTTTTACTATGGTTTTTTGTTTGTAAGAGGTAGGTAATCTCTGAAAATACTGGTCCAATTGATCCAATTTTTTCACAGATAGAAAGCTGCTTTATTCCTGAATGACATAGGCTATATTTTATGCAAGCGGGCGAAGCCAATAAAATATAATAGCCAATAAAAATCATATATGTATTCGTTCGCGTGGATTACAGGATTTTGGATTTATTTTTCTAAAATAAAAGTAGCCTATGGTACTCCTTATTACATCAGCTACCTGCCAAAAAAAGTCCCGCCAAAATCGGTCCAGCCATTTCAGAGATTAGCCCGGACAAACAGACAGACAAAAATTGTAAAAAATGTTGTTTTGGTGTATATACCATATATACTCTTATATTCATATGCATGTAGTAAAAAGCAGTTATTTCAATATTACAAACAGACACTCCAATTTTATTTATATGTATAGATGTATACATAGGCTCGCGTTTGACCATTATCTCACCTGATGGTAAGCGATGATGTGGCCGGCGATGGAGCACGCGTGCCTAGAAGTAACCTATTCACTCTTGACTCAAAGAAGAAGGGAATTCCATTCCTTAGATGTACGCATAATGAATGTGTTCTCAAAACGCTTTAAACGTATGAGTGTTCTATCTACCATGTACCGGTGGCGCAACGCCGCATGTCTAGTGGTCCGATGATGGAACGGAGTTGGTGGAATTAAATTGTGTAATTCCAATGCACACTCCCCGAAATGTAAACGATAGAAAACCGACAGGCCAGCAACTCGGCGTCGATGCTCAAGACTGGAGTTTTGATACGACAAGTGCATTATCACCAAATTACATAAATTAACGCACCTGCCTAGATTTGCATTCCACTCACTCATCTTTTCATTCATCTATTGTCTAATCCCAAAGTAATAAGTGCCAGGATTAATGGCTTTAGGCCAAAAAATAAAAACATTTTTGTCACCTTCTTCTGCCTGCCTTTATTTCATATCACTTGGGGTCGTCGCAACACGTTTTTTCTTCCATTCTGTCCTGTCACCCGTCATATCACTTTCATATCACTCCTCCATCCATCTTTCCTTTGGCCTCCCTCTCCCTCTCCATCCATCTACATGTATCTCAGTACTTTTTAGTGACATGCGTTTCATCTCTCCTCACATGACCATACCAAGACAAACGATTGCCTTTCAAGTTTTCAGTCACTGGCGCCACTTTCAAACTTCCTCTAATATACTCATTTCTCACTTTATCCATTTTCGTCATTTTCATCTCCGCTACATGCAATCTTTTTTCATTCATCTTTTTCACAGCCCAAAAACACATTTCTGTCACCAACCAATGATCTACTGGGGCCAGGGTTAGTTTCGAAAGATAGCTCAGCCCCGGTACGAAAGGCAACGAAAGAACAGGAGTGGGTTTTTAGTCAGTAACAGTCTGACACTATCTCCCGCTCCACCCAAGAGCGGGGGATGTCGCCGCAAACGGGCCACAAAAAGAAGTTAGAAGCGGTTTTTTTCTACTAGCGTTAACGATTTTAGATTATCAGTATAAGCCTTTAGTTACTTTAACCAAATCCTTTGCAAAAACAATTTCGGTATTACCATCATTAAAAAATTACCCCAAAATTTTAATGTGCCTCCACTTATTAAATTGAACATTATTGAAATCGGAATTGAACGTGATACAATGAAATTCATTCAATTAATGTAATTCAAAATAACAGAACACAGAATGCTTCGTTTTCATTTAATTAATTTCATAATTAAAACAGAAGCGATGTTTTTGTTGCTCGATCATACGTTCGATTGTCATGGTTGTTCAATCAAATTATTTTCTTTTAATTGATATCATTTGATGTTCTGTTAATTAATTATTATGTATATTTGAGTAAAATGAAAATGTTCTAGAGTTGCGACCGATACAGCGTTGGTAGGATTCCCATAAGATGGACTGATGAACTGTGAGGGTCCTGGGAATCCGATGGATGCGAGACGCACATCTGTATGTCATTGTAGCGACACTTGGAGGAGGCCATGTTCAACGGTAGCCATCTTTCGTTTGAAATGATATTATAATAATAATAATAACTGACCACCGATGCCGGTGGGCTACTATTTTTATATTTTTACAGGTTTTTTTTGTTTTATTTTTATATTTTTACAGGTTTTTTTTTGTTTTTTTTTTTTAAGAAATATTTAAAAATATAATGAATAAGTTTATAAATTAAATAAATGGATTAATAATATAATATTCCACAACTATCACACAACGCCGTCTAGTCTCAAGCTAAGCAGAGCTTGTGTTATGAGTACTAGACAACTGATAAACACACTTATATATTTCTAAATACAGAACAAATGGCCATGCTCATCACACAAACATTTGTCCTGAACGGGAATCGAACCCACGACCTCCGACATAGCAGTCAGGGCCACTAACCACTAGACCAACAGGTCAGTCAAATGATAATGATGTTTAAGTATGTAAATGTTTTAATTCATTAAACCCCAAGCGAACGCGCCGGCGTTCGCGCACCTATTGTCTTTCTATTGTGTCTGTAATTTGCACGATTGAAAGGTTAATTCGACGTAGTCATGCTACCAGTCATCTGGGCCCGTTTCTATCATCTCCAGGAGACAACGATGCTGTTGAGTAGGTACTTCGATGCCTAAGTGTATTTTTTTTTTTTGCATATCCATATATTATATGTGTGTGTCCTAGAGAGGAGGCCTGAGTCCCAACATTGGGAACATTATAAGGCCGACTATGCTATACATATGTACGCATTTATCACCATTTTTTCTTTACAATAAAATACTCATCTTAAATACCTAAGTCGACCTCATCCCCGAGGTCACACAAGTATAACTAGGACAGTACATTACCATCAACGAGTGGACTGCATCTGAAATTGACAGTAACGTCGACTTAACGTAGCTTCAATTTATCTAGAATATTCTGGAAAATGAAAACTGTTTACTTGATAACGTCTATATACGTCAATAGCATGAGAGAGAAAAACAAGACTTGTATTTTGTTTTATGAGTGTGTTTTCTTCGTTTTACACATCTTTATTTATTTATTTTTATTTTTCACATTTTAGGAAAACTTATAGACTAATAGTAAATGAATTAGTATTGTCAACCACCTATGGCTCATTTCATCCAAAAATCACACACAATTTGTCGCTGCCAACTTAAAAAAATAAAATAAAAAGTAACGAAAGAAGGTAAACGACAGAAAAAAAAAACAAAGAAAAATTTAAAAATAAATAATTGTAAAATTGTATTACATTTGATATATCAGCTCATATCGTTTCATTAAATTCAAACATTTTATAATAATTTGAAGAAAAAAAATACACTCAAAAATAATTTTATTAGATACTTACTCACACAATAATGGCCAACATCAAATATTTTATATAAAACCAGCTTATAACAGTTGTAATTTACAGAACAAAATACATTGACCTCCCCACCTTCCTCTCATAGAATACTAGACTCAAAAAATTACTTTACTAGATACTCGTGTAATTATATCAAATGTAATTATATCAAATACACATGTAATTAGATCAGATCTACACTAATATAATAATAAAGTAATTTTTTTGTTTTTTTTTTTTGTTTGTATGAGGTAATCTCTAATAGTAGATACTGGTCCGATTGCTAAAATTTTGTCACTGATAAAAAGCTGATTTATTCTTGAGTGACATAGGCTATATTTTATGTACGCGAGCGAAGCCGTGATGAACTAGTATTTTACATGAAAGCAGCTTCGATTAGTTTAATTCACAGAACAAAATACATTGACCTTCCTCTAAGAGAACTTACGAACCTAGGCAGTAAATCTCTTCTTGAGACGTCTACACTTTACACTTGATCTATGTGTCTGGAATAGTATTAGATCTTTGTTACTGAATATATATAAATTAAGGCTTACGACTTACGATAGAAAGCTTATTAGGTATCCACTAGAAAAAAACCTTTAGTTTGATCTTTGTTAATTTTGGTTTAACGTTTCAGAAATATTAAAAATCAGTACTAGCTCGATTAAATCAAACATAAAAAAAATATGTAAGCCCCACCAGAATACCTTTAGAAAAGTAAGATAAGCATTTATAGAGCAATGGTGGCCCAGTGGTAACTTTCCTAATTTACGAGTAGTAGCAGGTCGCAAGTTCAAACCCAGCCAAGCACATCATCACTGCTCTCAACACCGCGACCGTGCAGAAAAACATAGTGAGGAAACCAGCATGTCCTAGAACAAAATTTCGAAGACATGTGACATCTATCAACCTGTACTCTGCCCATTGGTGGATTACGGCCCATTCCCTCTCCTAGAGAAGAGGCCTATGTCCCAGCAGTAGAAACATTATAAGGCGGAATACGGGTATGTTTTAGGCATATATAAAAAACAAATTAGATAAAATTCCCGCCGATTCCACGACCTGTCAAAATCACTTCATTTTTTTTTTTTTAACCGTCGTACCACGCTGCCGCATTGCCAAACTGCCAGCTATAGCGGCCAGTATCAAAACATTATTATTCGTATTTAATCGAACGCCATAAACAAATATCGACATGGATATCCCGACCACGGAACGTCCCCTCATACCGCCATTGCCTAGCAACTAGCCTCCCCTGTACGTGTAGCCAGACGGCTAGACGTCGAGACAGGGGGTGCAGCGCTTAATGAAATCACCGATGTACCTAACTATAGTGACAATGAGTTTCGGCGGCCATTTTTGAGCCGCGTTGAGGAAGTTTCAGTATAGTCGATTTTTGTTAACGGTACGGAGGGATTTTTGGCAGTTAGTCGAGTTCGGGAGTTTCGTTGCAGAGTTGTACTTTTTGAACGTTGTTAAATTAAGTTGCTCATGCATGTAATTTACCTACTGATTTTATTTTTACTACTTATTATAGCTAGCTAAAAAAGTGAATGGATAAATGTGTTGCTAACCGTTAAATTCTACAATGACTGGTCCAATTTGGATCAAACTATTTGTTGAAATATTGGGAAGGTTCTTATGAAGAGAAAAATTAAAAATACTGTTCCCAGCCGTCAATATTAAGGTTAGCTGTCAATCTTTACTTAAACTACTTGAATTTGTCAATGGATTCCACATTTTTCAGACATAAACAAAATAAAAATATTTTGAGGCAAAATAAAAAGAAAACACTTTTCACCACTATACATGTATACGTATAATTTTTTTAAATATTTTGAGTAGGTGCAATATGACTTAATAATGTATTGGCGTCATCAGCAAAATAGAAAAATAAACTAAATTGGAATGCCAGAGTAAATAAATTGTTCGCTAGTGTTAGCGAATTTTGAAAATACTTTAACAGACCACGTCCACGAAAAAAGTCCATTGTAAATCCATTTTTATCTTTTGAATCTACTTTATTCATGTACCTCTGAGCAATCAGTGTGCAATTGCCATATATTGTCATTACCGAACGAACGAATGGACTTCTGATTGCAACAAAGCAGCTGCTGAGGATAATGACACACCGTTATCGAAAAAGCAAAGGCAATTACTTTTTTCATTAAAAACTATTTTTCTTTTTCGATAAACATTCGTTTGATAATAAAAAAATACGTTTGTCGAATTGGCATTGCAAATTATTCGTGAAAATAAATTTATTGGTCAGTGAAATAAAAATGTTAATCAGTTTTTGAATATTTTATTTATTTATTATAGCATTATGTAATAGCATTTCAACCAAATGAGATCCACTGTTGGATACATAGGCCTCCTCCAAGTGTGGAACGCAAAGGGCGATTGAAGGAACACGAGAGAGGGTTTTAGTCATCAAAACTTGGACACTCCCTCTCGCTCCAGCCAGAACGGGAGGAGTTATTTGACAATCTACCAACCCAAAATAGAAAAAAGTTATACTTATTTTATTTGCCGTTTACATTCCTACAGCTGGGCAAAGTCCTTGCCCCAACCTCTTCCAGGTATTCTTTTCTCAAGCTATCTTGAACCAGCGTCTAGGTCATCTCGCCACTTCTTTCCCGGTCAGTCTCGGCGTCGTCATCCATCCTCAGGTACCGACTTCGTGGAGACTCTTGTTTATTTTTTATTCCTTATTTTTTTGGATTTTTATACTTATAAGTGGTCAGTCCGATTTTGTTTGAACAAAAGACAAGCTCCTTCACTGTTAGGATTTGAATCAGGGCCCTATCTAAGGAAGGGCAAACCGGGCATTTGTCCAGAGCGGCTAAAAATGAAGAGTGGCAAAACTGAATTATTCCTATCTTGCAACATAACCATCCACACCCAAGTTGTACAGGTCGAGAATTATATGTGCTACCTTCTAACCTACTTCAGGTTGGATTGTAGAAATATAAAAGACTGAAGACTCATGACTTACTCGTATATGGTTTTGTGTATGTAAAAGGCGGTGAAAATTTTCTTTTGAAAGGATATTATTCACAACTCCAACCTACAACTCTCTTGTCCAAAAAAAAGTTATAGCCAAAAATAAGTCAGAGACACTTAAGTACGTCATTTTATTTGGAACGACACTCGTTCATACTATTATTATATGTAATGTCTATGCAACTTGCACAGGAAAATATACGTTTTCCTTATGCTTAGCAAAAATAAATAAATTATCGACGATGGGTAATTCTTTTTATTATTCAGGTAATTTCGTGAATTGGTAAAAACCGTTCGTTAATTTATTTATTTATTTATTTAAAATGTATGTATAGTATTGGTACATAGGTGGACATAAACGAGTATTCATGTATACTATATAGTATTTCAGAGGAAACTTTTTAGGAGTTTCTTGCCGGTTCTTCTCCATAGGAAACGACCAATTTGGAACCGTGCACTAGCTTCTGACGTTTTATAAGTGCCCATGTAGGCCTATGTGAAATAAAAACTTTTTTTTTAATCATCTAATGACATCTCCCGCCCTTGAGCGGAGCGGGAGGGTGTGTCAGACTTTTACTGACTAAAACCTACTCATATTTTCCTTTCATTACATTCCAGGGCCTCGGGTTCTTCTTTCAAAACCTATAACCCCATATTAAAGGAAGCATGAAAGTGGCGCTAGTGACTGAAAAATCAATTAAATAGGTTGCTTCTAGGCAAGCGTGCTCTATCGTCGGCCACATCATCGCTTTCTATCAGGTGAGATAGTGATCAAACGCGAGCCTATCAGTAATAAAAAATAAATAAATAATATTCCACAACTATCACACAACGCCTTCTAGTCTCAAGCTAAGCAAAGCTTGTGTTATGAGTACTAGACAACTGATAAAAAAGGGAATAGTTTGTCTTGGTATGGTCGTGTGAAGAGGAGGGATGAAACGCATGTTACAGTTGCCATCACAGATCTTGAGTGCTCGGCGTCAGAGTGGGGATCGCTTTGCGCATTCCATACATTGGCGAGCCAATCGTCTTCGTTGTTAGATACATGCAGCAACGCAGGAACGAATTAGGAGTGACGTCTATGACGCGATGGCGCGGCGAGCCAATCACTGACAGTCCCCGCCCCTGCGTCTCACTTCGCACCACAAAAGAGACCAAATATTTGACTTCTGCGCAACCACTCAAGATCCGTGATGGCGACTGTACTAAAAGAGTTATGAGTATACATGTAGATGCAGAAGGAAAGGGAGGGCAAAGAAAAGATGGACGGATTGTGTGAGGAGTGATATGACAGAAAAGGGAGTTAGTGATAGAGTCACGGGTGACAAGACAGAATGGAAGCAAAAATATGGTGCGTTGATCCAAATAATATGGAATGAAAGTAGGAGGATGGTGACATAAGCGGACTTATGCTACGAGGACCTGACTGGCCTGTTGGTCTAGTGGTTAGTGGCCCTGACTGCTATGCCGGAGGTCGTGGATTCGATTCCCACCCAGGACAAATGTTTGTGTGATGAGCACGATCATTTGGTCCGTGTCTGGGTGTAATTTATGTATACATGTATGTATTTCGAAATATATAAGTATGTTTATCAGTTGTCTAGTAGGTACTCATAACACAAGCTCTGCTTAGTTTGGGTCTAGACGGCGTTGTGTGATAGTTGTGGAATATTATTATTATTTAAGGCATTCTTCACCATTTCCATACATCCAAGATACCATTAATTGAGTTTTGAAACAGCTTCAGTATTTCCCAAAAAAAAATGAGAAATGATTACAGCAAAAGTTCATAATCAATCATTAAAAATATACGTTCCCAAAGTTTCACTTGCTAATTAATTAAACAAAGTTTAATTAAGAATTTGGCAGATTTCATTACTTTTCACGAGCAATTGATAGTCGCCATTTTTCTTTTAATATTTTATGCTCCCTTAGACTGGATTATTTTTCGCACTTAAAGAAACTGGCCATGTGCGAACCCGACTCGTGTGCTGTGAGTTCCGTACACCTTTTTTTTAATTCTGGTTGTGTAGCTATCTTATGTTAGGATTGTGCCATGTTATTTAAACGATATGTACTCTCAAAATAAGGTTTAGTAAAAAACTAGGATCAGACAACTGCTACGTGTCAAAGATTTTGTTTTTTATGTTTCCACATTCTTATCTTTTCTCTTCAAGCCCATTTTTTAAATAAAAAATCAAACTTCTAAGTTAACGAATAAAAAAGATACGGCCGTTTATGTCACAAAAAAACGTATATTTTGATACTCTCAAAGATCGAAATTCATAGACCCAGAATCCTACAATTTGGCACAAAGCGAGGTCTTATAGCACAGGTATAGGAAAAAATCTGATAACAGTAAATTTGTTGTTACCTAGGTCACAAAAAAAAATTGCAATTCGGAAAAATCTTCGAGACTCCATTCGGGAATTATAGTTTGTACGGAACCCTTAGTGCACGAGTCCGACTCGCACTTGCCCAGTTTTTTTAGGTGGGAAATCATCCAATGACTTCTCGCACTCTAGGACAGAGCGGGAGGGTGTCAGACTTTTACTGAATAAAACCCACTCCTTTCTCTTCTTTACACACACACATTCACACAACGCATGGCCGTTTACACCCCATAAAAAGGGAACCCTAAAAATGGTTTCCCTGTCGCCCCTTTTTATCTATTGACCATCGCGCTTCGATCTCTCAATCCATCGTTAAGTCTTCAAAGTATCCATCATCATCAATCATTAAAGAAACATTCTTTGTTTTATTTTATAATACGTTTTCATAGACGGCGATTTAAAATTCTAAATTAGCACCAAAGAGTTTATCGTAACTTATTATAGCCAATTTTAAAAAGTAACTTTGGCTATGCTTCGGTTTTAACATGATAAGTCCATTAGGGGTTGGTAGTTTTATTTGTACAATAAATGCTTTGGGTACAGGAACCTCTCTAATTATTTTTGTTAAGTAATTTAGTATATGTACAAACCGTTTTGGGAACACATTCATTATGCGTACAGCTAAGGAGTGGAATTCCCTGCCCGAGTCTATGTTTCCTGATAGCTAAAAGCTAGGGGTCTTTAAGTCAAGAGTGAATAGGTAGATTCTAGGCAAGCGTGCTCCATCGTCGACCACATCATCGCTTACCATCAGGCGAGATATTGGTCGGTAGCCTATCCCTAAAAACAAAAAAAATATATACTTGCACGAGCAAGTATATAATTCGCCTTCAAATTAGCCGCGAAGTGCCGCGCGACAGCAGCGCGGCCGCCACACTAGAACCGCTATGTTCGAGCATCATAGTGTTGAAAATGAAATTATAAAAACGAAAAAAGATTTTGGAAAAAGAAAAATCGGCTTCCCGCTATCTTCACCAGGTCGTCAGTCCACCTTGTAGGAGGCCTTCCAACGCTGCGTTTTCCGGTACGCGGTCGCCACTCCAGAACCTTTCGGCCCCAACGGCCATCTGTTCTGCGAGCAATGTGCCCTGCCCATTGCCACTTAAGTTTGGCGATTCTTTGTGCTATGTCGGCAACCTTGGTTCCCCTGCGGATATCTTCATTTCTGATTCGATCACGCAAGGAAACTCCGAGCATAGCCCTTTCTCTTTGGGTGACTTTAAGCCTTTTGTGAGGAGTATGAAGTTTGGTGTAAAATGTTATATACTAGTACTTGGCTGCGATCCCACCTGATGGTAAGAAGCAGTGATGCAATCGTTGATGGTGAAGCACAATAGTTTAATAGAGCATATTTGAGAAGCTCTAAAAAATATGTAAAATAGGTACTGTTCATTTTTATAAAATACTGTTTAATATCCTTCTTAGATAAAAAAATACTTTATTTCTTGTAAAAAAAGTTGGCAACCCTAGATTCCACCGACACTAAGTACAACACAGGTCACGGCAGGTCAAAGGCATCAGCAAACAGCTGGGTGCAAGTGCAAAACAACCCCTCAGTCGCCTGGATTGCCCGGTGACTATGTATTTTTGCTTACTTAACAACCTTATAACTGTGATTTTTCATGATACAGTTATGAAATTGTATACATAGATTTTTTACATAACAATAGTAGACAGTGTTTCGGGTTTCGCATATTATAATATACTTAAACTAATGTTGTATATGGCCAGAGTATTTAAAAGTACGACTGCACACCACCACTAACTTATGCCTTGATCACACGTGCCGAGTAAACGGGCGAACCAGTGCTCTCGGCCGAGTACTCGGTACGTGTAAACACAGCGCCGAGTGTTCAGCTTATCACTTATCTCTCACAACTCGCTTACATCACTGTCTCGGCCGAGTAACATTTTGCTGTCTCGCCATTTTACTCGGTACGTGTGATCAAGGCATTAGAGTTACAGACATACCATACCATGGAGTTTCATTCCGGTTCTTCTCCATAGGAAACGACCAATTTGGAGCCGTGCACTAGCTTCTGACGTTTTATAAGTGCCCATGTAGACCTATGTGAAATAAAACTATTTTCATTGATTTGATTTGATACAAAAAAAACAAAAGTGATTTATTTTGTAGGGGCCCAGCAAGGTCGAAGCCTACTGGGGCCAAGGGTTTGCTTCTCAAAGGAAGGGTCTGCATCTGAAAGGCAGGCTCAGCCCCGGTATTAAAGGCAACGATGGAACGGAACGGGTTTTTGAGTCAGTACAAGTCTGACACTATCTCTCGCTCCGCCCGAGAACGGGGGATGTTATCTGGTCGGATGATTTTTACCTAGTAAAAAAAAACAGTGATTTATTAAATAGCTGACACACATTAAGAAAAACTCATTCCATTCCATCTCGCTAAGATTTTCTTCAGTCCATACAGAAAGTAAAATGTCGCGATGAAGTTCGGCTTCTGAAGAGCTCTATTGCTGTATGTTTATTTGAGTTTTTCGTCAAACTAATCAAAGTTTACCAACGAATTGAGTAGAACGGACGATTCCTATCTGATTGATTGCGATCATCTAATATTTTTTCAAATTATCTTTTTGCTGAATATTCTGTTTTCTATATTAGTGAATCTATAAAACTTTGGGTTTCTTTTTTCTGTCTACTTATTCGGCTGTCTTCAAGTTAAATTGAAATTTGGTTATTTAGTCAGTAGAAGTTGTAATCAGTGTTAAATATTTTACGGAGAATCAGAATATAATATAATACTAACATCTGGTTTCACGAAATTATAGGGCCCCCGTACCCACCCGCCAGGATCACGATCCCGATTTCCAGCCAAAGCAGGCGTAGGCTTGCGGACGGCAACCAATGGGTAGCATACCGTCCTGTAGCACACCGTCCAACCGTCCGCTAACCCTTCGGAACGAGCTCCAGTCGTCGACAGCGCGAAGTGTTCCATGCGCGCCTCAAACAAACGTCAGCAAACCGTCTAGCAACCGTCTAGAGCTAGGGTCCCAGCAGGGTCGAAGCCTACTGGGGCCATGGATTGTGCGAAAATGTACCCTGGGGCCCTGGAACGAAGGTAAAGAAGGAACAGATACGCCCTCCCGCCCCGCCCAAACGCGGGAGAAGTCATAGGATGATTTCTCACGCAAAAAAAAACTGGTATAAACCCTCCCCTCCTCAATAAACGCGCACAGGTAAAGCAAGCAACACCTAAGTAACAATCTGAAAAAATCACCGATATCGATAAAATCTATTTATAAGTAATCGATAAATCGATTCTATTGTTTCGTAATCGATTTAAAACGCTGAGTAATGATTCTCTGTGCGATACCGAATAGATTGGTAGGTTCTAGATTTATGACTGTTAATAAATTATCTTAACGTGGTTTTTGGGTTCCACACTCAAGGGTAAAACTGGACCCTATTACTTAGACACCGCTGTCCGTCCGTCTGTCTGTCCGTCTGTCACCAGGCTGTATCTCATGAACCGTGATAGACAGTAAGTTGAAATTTTCATAGATGATGTATTCTGTTGCCGCTATAACAGTAAATACTAAAAACATAATAAAATAAATATTTAAGTGGGGCTCCTATATAACAGACATAATTTTTTTGCAGTTTTTTATAGATAATGGTAACTACGGAACCCTTCGTGCATGAGTACGACTCGCTTTTTTTTCGTAACTAAGTTATATCAGCTGAATTGATCGAACTTCAGGGTTAAGCAACGCATACTAAGGCTAATGCGTAGATGGGTGACCTTCTATTACATTCTAAGACTCCTCTTTGCAAAGCACACAAAGCCATGAGTCGCAGCCATAGACATAAAGTACAGTTTCACATATATCTGATATCTATGGTCTCAGGCTCTTAGTTGTCATTTGACGGTCTTTGACAGTCGATACGTCAGTCGGAAGTCATAAAATCTAACACCAGTCTTGCCAGTGCCGTAATTAGCCTTTTACACGTCCGGTGCGAGCTTCTATAATTGCGCCCCCAGAAAAAGTGCGATACCAACAAAAATTACTAGATATAAAAAAATGCGCCTCTCCAGAGACTGCGCCTTATGGCTGGGCCACAGTTGGCACCGCCCTAATTACGGTACTAAGTCTTGAGAAAGATATGACTGCGCCTGGGCCACCGCACACCGCCGGCCCTAGTTACGGTACTGAGTCTTGCAGAAGGATATCGAAGCCAGATTGGGCACGCCATGATTATGGCGGTCCCCTCTTTGAGGTGTAGCTGGAAAGACCTCACGGCGTCCTCCTTACCTTCCGCATTACGGAGATAGGCCATGGTCCGGAGCGAGGAGCAGTGGCAGGCGGTCGCCTCCTTCTGCGAAGCAGTAATGCTAGCAAAGGAGGAGGCCGACCGCATCAGGCAACGGCGCTCTCACCGCCGCCGCCGGGATTCCGATCCCGATATCCGGCCACCGTAGGCGTGGGCTTACGGACGGCGAGTAATGGGTAGCTCGCTGTCCGACCGTCCGGTAATTGTCCGGACCGAGCCCAAGTCGTCGACGGCGCGCACTGTTCCCGCGCGCCTCAAAGAGCTGTCAGCAACAGCAGGGGCCCAGCTGGGTCGAAGCCTACTGGGGCTAGGGTTAGTTTGGAAAGAGTAGCTCAGCCCCGGTATGAAGGCACGAAGGAACGGGGTGGGTTTTTAGTCAGTAAGAGACTGACACTATCTCCCGCTCCGCCCAAGAACGGGGGTTGTCATTAGATGATTTTTCCACCATAAAATTTTATTATATATTATTGTTTTTATTTCTTACCAACCGTATGAGAAAATTGTTTGATTGTTGTCTCCTTTCTCCTATTCCAGGCCAAGATCTACCCGTGTTCCAAATTTTATCCCAATCTGTTCAAGCGTGACAAAGTAACAAACACACTCACAAACTTTCGCCTTTAAAATATTAGTGTAATCAAAAAATTCAAGGTGAAAGCCACTTTGGCCTTACCTACTGGCTAAAAATATACCAGTCCCTAGCGTATCTTTGTATTTGTTTTCGTGAAATAAATTTGCCAGAGGTCTCACGTAGGTCATATTGTAAGTAACAATATAAACTTTTGTACAGTTGCCATCACGGATCTTGAGCGCTCGGCGTCAGAGTGGGGATCGCTTTGCGCATTCCATACATTGGCGAGGCAATTGTCTTCGTTGTTAGATACATGCAGAAACGCAGGGAACGAATTAGGAGTGACGTCTATGACGCGATGGCGCGGCGAGCCAGTCACTGACACTCCCCGCTCCCGCGTCTCAGTTCGCACCACTAAAGAGACCGAATATTTGACTTCTGCGCAACCGCTCAAGATCCGTGATGGCAACTGTACAAACTAACCTCATAATGTTCATTGGCAGTAAGTTCAAAATCTCATGTCTTTTTTTTCCGCTACTTATAAAGAAATAGGCTCTCAAGAGTTAAAAGGGAAATCACATCAAAACAATCCAACATTTAAATATAAATTGGTCACATTTTTGTTTTTCAATCTGTGCCTACTCAGCGACTGGGCAAGTTTTCCTTGATTCATGCTTGACTGCGTTAAAACCAAAAAAAAAAATGACTGGGATTTATAGGATATTGTTTAATAAGTGTATTATAATATCCTTGGTTAAGTGAAGATAACAATATACCTAACAAAACTTTTTTTTTTCATAACTTTACGTAAGAAATACCTACTTACTAGAAATAAACATTTAAATTCACAAATAGGTACATTACCATATTATTATTTTATTTTATTAAATAGAAACAACAAACTGCAACAGTATGCAATATTAAAAACATGTCCATGGCACAAAGGCCAAAAGGCCATGACATAAAATTGAAAAAAAAAGTCCAAATTTTAATATTAAGCATATTAGGTACCTAGTTCCATTTTTGAATGTAGAATGAAATGATAAAAGGATCTAGTTCTAAGCCACCTAAAACGTGTTACCAGGTAGGTACCTATATCCGGACAATTGACTAATAACAATTAGATAAAAGAATAATATAAAAAGCATAAAAAACACACGCCGCGTTATTGTGACGTGAATATTTTTTATATTGACGCCTGTGGCAATGACCGCGGCTGATGCTCGGTTCACGGCCGTTTAAAAAAAGACGTTTATGTTTTAAAAACGTTTTTATCCTTGTACGCTTGTAATTGGCCGAGCTGGATCTTCGGTGCGTTCGTATTCGTATGATGAATGCACCATTTTTGTATACTGAACACCCCACACTCGAAAATAAATAAACGGCCGGAGCGGCACGGGGCGCTGAGGGCGGCACCCCCACAGAGGCAACACGCACACACGCGCGACGCAGGGCGAACGAGAGGGCGCTACCGTCGCTCAGTCTCGCGCCGGCCACCACTGAGGTCGGACGTTTGTCGCTCTCTGCGATGCGATCGGAAAAATAAACTAGTTTTGTTCCGGTACGACATACCGCCTCCTGTGCGCTGTTAAATTTTACGTGTTTGTGGACATTCTGTGAACGTGATTTTTATCTAACGTGAACGGTTAGTATCCCCTTTTGAAGTCGGGGTTTTTTGGAGCCGCCCGTCTTGTCTACACATGTTCATTGTTTACATCTGTAGTTATAGGCATGTGTTTCGTTTTTTCTACTATCCCTCGTAATGCAAGGATTTTATTAATAAACGGGTAGTTCAACGCGTTGGATGAATCATAAAACGGAGTACCCACATTGAATAAGTCGTTTCTATTTCCAGATAAACTGTTGGGATTGATTGGGAGCCGTTGACTTGTGTTGAAACAAAGGTTTACATTGTCGGAAGGTGAACGATCTTCATTCGACTCGCTACAGGTATGTTTGAACAAGAAATTCATTCATCGACACACTCACACGCCTACGAGGCGTACTTTTTCGAATTTTGAATCTATTTGAAAACACATGCTTTAAAAAGCGAACAAAACATAGACCATAATTTTGAATTTCTTCCTGTCAATTCGAGTGTCAAATGGAATGAAGTTTTAAAACGTTGGAACATCAAATCCTAGTCCATAGATTAAACCGGCGTCCGCATGACTAATTACAATTTGAAATGCCTACAACGTATCTGTCGCACGGAAACGAAGCGTAATCCGTTTTTGTGTCATTGACCTCATTGTCCATGTTTAAGTAGGTAAGAAGTTAGTTTTTGCGCAAATTGCGTTAGTTTACGTAACGTTTTATCCGTGTACTCGTATGCAATTAAACTATTGTGTTGCATGTCAAAGCATGGCATCGGTGCGCACCTTATATAATGTGTAACCTTTTGTATGACATTTGATGTTTCAAAGCCTTTCAAATCGTCTTGAATAAATCGGTTACTTGTTGCTCTTATTCGTTGGCAGAGTCAGTGTTGTTGTATCCTAGCATATTTTCGCCGGTCTGTTTTCAAACAAACTATTTTAGGTACTCCGTATTTCATAGATCAGAAATAATCCTACAGACGTGCCATAGTAGGTTATTTGTTGATAAATTAGGGTGAACGGCCCAGCAGTCGACCGTTCAAGGTTATATCTCGAGTCTGATAATCCTGTGTTTTTATCTACGTAAATGATTTATTGTAATGTTTTGTTAATGAATTTGTTGCTTTACATATTTTTTATTGACAGCTTATTTTTTTTTTAATCGTCGTACCAGAGTCAATTACTTCCCTTCCCATTTTTTTTATGTTCTCTATGGTGTCATCCCACATATTCACCCACACACGGCGGCATGGTGTCTTTTTAATACCAAGCCTATTATAGTTTTATTATTTACTTACGTAATTTTATAGTCTTTAGATCTATCGAGTTTTAAAATAAGTTGGCCATTACTCTTGATAATATAATGATTATTACGAAATATAATGTAGGTGGAGAACTAGGAACTGAAATAAACTTACTCAGATCAAGTTTTAGATACTAAAGTAGGTACACACCTCTTAGGTTATTTCCAAACTCGTCTGTATTCAATCTCTCAATACACAAATGCTTGCCTTCTCTCTCTATAGCCAACAAAATGACAAGGACAGAGAATAACCTTACGGCAATATCGAAGGGATTCCAAATGTTTTTTTTTTTGTTTTGAGATTTCCTTTACTCCAGATTCAAAATATTCCAATTGTAATATTTATATATCACAGTCCAATAAATTGTTATTAAAAATTGTAAACAATGAAATCCATAGACGCCATTTTTGAATCAGTCAAGAGACAATCTGACTATTCGACAGTTTTGTTTTTGTTTTCGTTAATTGATTATCGTGTAAAAGTGACCGTTATTTCTTTATTTTTTGATAAATAGGTCGCATAGCCAGTCACATTAAATAACTTGTTGTTAAAACAAAAAAAAAAGCTGATTCTGACATTCTAGGTAGTCGTAATGGCAGTCAAGTCATGGACCTTACCGCCTACAAGCTCAAATAACCTGATTCCCTTGACACAAAAGGAAGCAGCTGATGCATTCTACTTTTATTATCATTTTCATTTACAACAACAAAAAAATAAAACTTGTAAAAGAACTACTTAATGGCTGATAAGTACCTAGATACGAACTTAAAAATAAATTGTTCTAAATGACAATAGAAAATTCTTTATCATCGTATTTTGTCCTTATCCCAATTTATTTGAGGCACACTTCTTTGTTTTTTCATTATTTTCTGATCATCATTTCAGTCAAAAGACATCCACTGCTGGTCATAGCCCTTTCTAAGTGTCGCCACAACGACCAGTCCTATGCATCTTGCATCTATAAGATTCCCGCTACCCTCAGGTCATTCGATCCATGTCCATCCAGAACCTTTCGACCCTATCGCCGTACTGCGAGCAATGTGCTCTTCCCACTGCCGATTCTTCTGGCTGTGTCGGTCGGTGACTTTTATTCTTATCCAGATATCTTAATTCTTCATTTAACGAAAAGAAACTCCGAGCATAGCCCTCCCATCATTGCCTCAAGAGCACATTCAATTCAATCATCGGATCATGAATTCACTTCAAAATATTTAATTTCACATAGCCTAGCCTTACAAGGACACTTATAAAACGTCAGAAACTAGTGCACTATTCTACCTATTCTTTCTAGAAAATATCTGTCAATTACATGGTCTGACATTCATTCTCCTTTGTTTATGATAACATTGCTGACTGGTTAGAAGCTATTTTCGTTGCTATCGTCATGAACCTTCTACTATGACCTACCATTCCAATATTGTATTTGTCGTCATTTCAGCCTGTTTTCTTAGGTGCTGGATTCGGTTTTTCCTGATAGCTATAACCTAGGGTTTCAAGTCAAGAGTGAATAGGTTACTTCTAGGCAAGCGTGTTCCATCGTCGGCCACATCATCGCTTACTATCAGGTGAGATAGTGGTTAAACGCGAGCCCATCCACAATGAAAAAAAATCTCCGTACTATCCTCATAGCAAAATACGAAATTAAAAATAAAGTGGCCAGTTTGTTTTACTTGAAAAAAAAACTGAAGCAAACATCTGTCACCTACTGCCGATACCAAGTCATCCTAACCTTGATACAACACTACAAGTGTCAACATACATTCTCAGAACACCACCGCACGAGACACAGACTATAAAAAGATCCAAAACTCAGATATGACATTGTTATTCATAGCCCCCACTTAATGAAATGCAAACCTCTTCCCGCGTTGATTGATTGTCTTTTAGTTCACGAGAGGGGAAGCTTCTTATATCTAAAGTTCAAAGAGTTTCCGTACAGTTCATAACTCAAATATCCTCCCTATTTGTCACTACGGGTATTAATACCCGTACTTAGTAATTGGGACCCTTTTGTGGGCATTCATTTGGTTTTAGTGGATTCATGTGAAATTGGTGCGGGAATTTATTGGTTAGTTCTTTGTGTCACGCGCTCCTGTCAATATGAACAGTGAAATTGTCTCAACATTATTATAGTAATACGAATTTCATCATTCAAAATTGTTATGGCATAGATTATGAAAATCTTTTGAAGACTGGCAGTTCGGTGACTGGCAGACCACTGTAGATTTTAAGTTTTTTTTTTTATTGATAGGGTCGCGTTTGACATCTAACTCGCCTCATAGTAAAGGGCCTATTACACTACGCGTTATTAAGCACACGATATTCAGACTGTCTTATTTTTCATTCCGAGTAAGATGGTCTGACCCTTATTACAATACGCGACATCAACTAAGACGGTTTGAATATCGAGTGGTGTGATAGACCCTTAATGAATGTGGCGGTCGACCGACGATGGACCTCGCTTGCTTACAAGTACCTTTCACCCTTGACGAAAAGACTCCCAGGTTGTCGTTAAACTCATTAAAAAAATAAAATGTCCAATATGTCATTTGAGAAAATCCCTAGAATGTAAATTAGAGCGAAACGGAAAGAAATAATAAAATAATAATTAGGGGTCCAGTGTTGTAGTAGTTATTTTAGTAGTAGCTACACTAACCGGACATGCCGCTAGGTAGCCAAAATACAAATGGCAAAACGGACCTTTAATTTTTTAACTATCTTATCCACTCTTAGACATGGCGTACTTTAGGTGTCGCCTCAATGACCAGTCCTGTGCGTCTAGCAAGGTGCACTGTTTGGGAGGACTAAGGCCACACACGTCCACACACGGTCGCCACTCGAGGATTTTTCGGTGCCATCGACCATCTGTTCTGCACTGCCACTTAAGGACCTACGCTCACTTGAGACAAGACGTCTTAGACAGACTTGTCTAAACGTCTTCAATAAAACAGTTTTGTCTACGACACGGGGCGCTGTTGATAAAATATCGATATTTTTTTCGTATTTTATCGGCTTTGTCTTAAAAACCATCGTAAGTCGGCTCAAAAATAATTTAATCAATTTATAATTCACGATATTTATTAAACAAATTAAATTATAAATGTATGAAAATGTAGCGTTCTCAGTTATTATTCTTCAATTTTAATAGACGTATCAATATTTCTCAAGAGATTTAAAAATACATGTTTATATTTTCAGCTGTTTCAACAGCCCTAGCGTTCCGTGTCGTAAACAAGACAAGTCTGTCTAAGACGTCTTGTCTCAAGTGACCGCAGGCCCTAAGTTTGTACAACCTCATATATTTATGTATTATTAACACTTTAAAGGCTTGCGTCGGATTGGTCAAACGATTGTTTTCGTATACTATTCGTCAGGCTCGTCTGTTTGAGATTGGGTAGGTACTCTATCTCATTAGCTCGTTTCCCATGAGTGACAGAAATGCTGTCGAGATGAAAGTATTTGGTCGTGGATGCCAGTGCCAGTGGCTTAATTCAGTATCTATCTTTTAATTATTTTACATTTTTATTTTATTATCTACATTGTGCTCACATAATAGAAGCAACAAGTAATATGTAACCAAGCATTATATGTAACACATAATATGATTTAAAAGAGTGTCCATGGAGTTTCTTGCACGTTCTTCTCCATAGAGATCTACGCTTTGGAACGTGCAATTTAGCTTAACTTTTCTTGGACTGACCGACATTTGACTATTCAAAAGTGCCTGCAAATGGTCTATTTGAAATAAATGCTTTGACTTGACTTGACTTGACTTGATGTGTGATCCTGGCGGAATAAATGCAAGAGTGTTTGTGGGATATCCGACGTAGACGATTACTTTCAATCAATTAAATCCATTAAGTTTGACTGAATAAAATATATCCGTGTCATTAAAAATATGACCCCAGTGGAAAAGTTCTTAGTAATTATGATCATAAGTAGACTAGAAATAGTAACTTAGCGCTACATTCAACTCTCATTGTCTATGCGACGGTAACAAGCGGTCTTTACCATAGACGGTAATTAAATTATAATCTAGTTTTATTTAGCTATTAAAGTTGTCGTGCGTAATATAAATAGTTAATAATATGTAATAGGAAGACTAGAAGGTAGTTAAACAGTTGTTTGTGCGTCCTGCAGGCCTAGCCAAGTTACGAGCGTTTTGTTTTGATTCTCTTGCGTCGAACGCCTCGAGTTAGCCACGCCTCCAATCCCTTTGTTCTGACGTCATCCAGAACCAGGTCCTTGTAGCAGCTTAGTGAAACGTTCAACTAGGTACATTCATGGAAATACGGTTATTGACCTTGCTGACTGGCGTTTTTACTTTTGTCACTTCTCAGTATGCAAAGAAAAGTACACAGACCTTGCTCTTTTCAACAAAGGGCATTTGTATACCTATCTTTTTTTAGGGCGTTTTTCATATTGTGCGGATTTCATGACGCATGCAGAAAAAAATATGGTGGTGTACGATGGACGACAAATGCGTGTCCCGAGTGTGTATTCATTACATTACAATAAATAATATAATATAATATTCCACAACTATCACACAACGCCGTCTAGTCTCAAGCTAAGCAGAGCTTGTGTTATGAGTACTAGACAACTGATAAACATACTTAGATATTTCTAAATACATACTATATTATAGATAAATTACACCCAGACACAGAACAAATGATCATGCTCATCACACAAACATTTGTCCTGGGTGGGAATCGAACCCACGACCTCCGGCATAGTAGTCAGGGCCACTAACCACTACACCAACAGGCCAGCCTTAGCCTTCGCCTTAGCTATTTGTATGAAAAGGACATTTGTGGGGTTTTTGGTCCTTTCCGCACAGCCAGACGGTGAGCTACAGCTAGCCGCTGATTGCGCCTGTGGTGGACGGAAATCGCCCTACGAATTGTATCAACATCACTTCAGCCGAAAGACGTCCACAGTGCTGCGTCTTCCAGTGCGTAGTCGTCACTCCAGAACCTTCCGTCCCCATCGACCATCTGTTCTACGAGCAATGTGCCCTGCCCATTGCCACTTAAGTTTGGCGATTCTTCGTGCTATGCCGGCAACCTTGGTTCTCCTGCAGATATCTTCATTCCTACGACTTCATTCAGATGTTTCAACGTAAAGAAGTAATAAACAAACACACACACGGACATACAAACTTTCGCGTCTATAATATTGGTGGGTTTATTTTTCATAAACTGTAGTCAAAACTAATAATGTAAAATTATATATAATTCTTTTCTTATAAGTTGATATAAAATAATGATAACATACTCGTAAATCGCTTGGAATTTCTCGATTAAAATGTTACACGAACAGCTGTTTTTACTTTCATTCAATAACAAGCCATTATGAAAGTTTATTAATAACATAACATTATAATTATGTAATTCAATTTTTGTATACACATACTTAGTGTAGAGTGGGGAGTTGACTAGACGGACTTATCCATGGGTCATGTCAGTTATTGTTATTATCACAGAACAGAAGAATACGGTTATTATGCCTTTGCCCAGCTATGGGAAAAGCAGGGCAAAGGCCTACCTTCCGTTATTTCACTCTTTTCTGTCCTTAGCCACTTCTGGCCAATCATATCTTATACTAGTAGGTAATAAATTAGAATCTTTAAGTCGAGAGTGAATAGGTTTCTTTTAGGTAAGCGCGTTCCATCGTCGACCGCATCGTCGCTTTCCATCAGGTGAGATAGCGGTCAAGCGCGAACCTATCAACAATAAAAAAAAAAAAAAGGTCGGTCTATGACAGTCACACGTTAAATAGTCGGATCGACAAATAGTACGAGATCCGTAGAAGAAAATCGTTTCCCTCATCTGTTATTCGATTATGATAAATATTAAGTGCTAGAAAATGCGTTTAGTTTAACATCATTGGTACCAGATTTAGCTAGGCAACCTATTCGGAATGTCTTAATAAACGCATAACCTAGCACGATAATATTTATTTTAATCGAATAACAGATGATGGAAGAGGATTCTGCGGATCTTAGATCAAAACGGGTAAGTCCGTCTAGACCGGCTGCATTCATACTTGGAACTGAACAGAAATTAACAATAAATATTACTCAATACGCTTCTGAGAATCGAGGATGATATAGGAAGGATATAGAGTTATCATCGTATGTAAAAAGACTAAAAATACACATTTTAGAATAATTCTTCTATTGTTGTTACAGGTAATTTCCGGCTTTTCATCCTATAAAAATAAATCGTATCAGCAGCATCAAGGACGAAGATATAGAAGGTAAATGATATACCTATTTGTGCTTATGCCATGGTTTGTACCTTCTCTATTTGTTGCCCTGTGCGTTCTAGAACCTCAGGTTTCCTATTAAGAAATTCTCCGTTGCTCTAGCAGGCATCTAGGGCCCTCTACGGTGAAGTCTCTTTAAGTCGCCAAAGCCCTAAGGTCATATTTTTATCTCATTGAGACCGTGGCTAAGTAAATAACAGCAGATAGTCGATTCGTGATTGGAGTCGCTTTACTTCACCAAAACCCAAATTAAGGTTGAACTACATTGCGCACACGTGTGTCGCCTAGGTACGCCGATCTGGGTGTATCGGTCTCTAAATTTGCAGAGCTACATTAGATCCACTCCACGCAACGCGCCGCTACGTACAAATTAGGCGTGGTCCACGGCTGCAACTACATTAGACGCACACGTAATACGCCTGATTTGTACGTAGAACGACGTGGCGTGCCGCGAATCAAGTGTAGCTCTACAAGTCTAGTTTCCGTATAAAAAATAAGAAGAGCGACGCGCCCAGGGGGCTTACCATGACCTCTTATGGAAACGTTCAATTCCCAGTGAGTCAAATTCCTTTCAAAAGCAGGCCTGCTTCTGAATCGCTAAAAATCGTACCATGACAGTTCTAAGTTTGAACGATTTTTGTACAGAGGTGAACAGTTACGCTTGAAGATCGCTTAATTTGACATTGCAGACGCTCAAAAGCCGGTCATCTGCTGTCAAATACACGTCAAATAGCACGTTATATTACAAAAAGTCTATACAAAAAAAAAGGTGAACGAATCTTGAGCGGATTTCGTAAACGTCATTAAGCAGGCCAGTTACAGGCCTGCTATAACGAAGTCATAGTACAAAATGCCGGACAGTTCAACTTCAGCCCTGCTATAAGAGGTCATGGTCAGCCCCCTGATCGGTGCGTGTGGCACACGTGAGCAGTGTAGTTCTAACTTTATGGAGACGCGCGTACCGTCTGCATCAGAGTGGTTGCAGATGCGCGGAAGACAGTTCGTGAACATAGTGGATACCCGGCTTTACAGGTCGTTAACAACCACAAAATCTAATACCAATCTTGTCAAGGGGTGTCGTGTTTCCTGTCACTGTGTTGGGGAGCTCGAATAGGCAGTTTAGCTCCATTGAAAACCGCTCCCAACATACGTACTGTGAAAAAGCTGGGCAAATATTGATATTAGCGATTAAATAACTTTGTTTCCAGGATAATTTCGGGCCGAATTCATTTAGTTTATGACATTTAGTTAAAAAACAATGTTCTTTTTATGGTTCCGTACTTCAAAAGGAAATAATAAAACCCTTATAGGGTCACTTTATTGTCTGTCTGTCAAGACCATTTATCTCGGGATTGCGTGAAGGTATCGAGTTGAAATTAACTCTTTGAATGTCGTAATTAGAGACACAATAGAAAGACAATTACCTTATGTCGGACTGTGTAACTTAAGACATTCGAAAGGTTAAAACCTTACACTCAAGTCTGCGGTCTCTTGCAGCTGTGAAAAAAAACAAACTTCAGTTAACGAAAAATAAATATATGGCCTATATTTCGACACTCTCAAGGGAATCAAAATTGAACGAACCCTCTGCGCAAATCTGACTCGCACTTGCCCGGTTTTTTCAAATCTGCATCGGTTTGAACTTATTACGTGCAATTTTATCTAGGGCATATTAAAAAATGCAAAATATTGTGCTAGTTTTATGTAAGTAAACGTTTTACGTGTCTGTTGATAATAAAATTCTGCAGCGTTCATACTTACTATTGACGCATTTTATTGAAAACAGCTCAATGTCAATGCTGCATGTATAATGTCACGTATAATAAAATACCAAAATAACTGGTTTTCTAAATTAAAAACTTCAACTATTACGTCGACGATGACACATGCACGGTTTTTCCCGACTTTGCAACTAGCGTTACTGACCTATCCCAATTTTCCGAACCAATCAATCCGTCTCCCCCACTCTTGACCGAGCTTATTATTTCTGTCTGTCTAGCAATATAATTTTCCCTTTTAAATTGCTGCATGTGACCGTTAAACCACAAACTCGGTACTTTAACAAAAGGGCTGGAACATACAATTACACAGCCAATCATTCAATTAGTCTGTACGTTAGGGCGACGTTATTATTACTGTTGTCATGGCAACCATTCGTTTTTTTTTTTTAATTTTACTGCACAGTGCGCATCAATTTGGTCATATGACATTTGTTTAAAACATTCAAATTAAGTTTTATTTGAGCTATAAACATTGAATTGAATATAAATGAGGTTTGTGAACTCATAAAACATATTATCTTAGATACCAAAACTTGAATGTCCGCGTACAGTCATGTAACTAAATACTTTATGCACATTAGATTGTATTAGAACATATTACTGTTATATAAGTATGTAGGTGAATAGATAAGCGAATATGGCAAAGAAAAAATAAACAGCCAGACAGCGAAATAGCGTTCCATTTCGTATATCCTGAAACTGACATCTAAAATCGACGTAATACGTTATGTGAACTTTATTCCACCTCCTTACTGATAGAAAGCAACAATCCACAAAATTGGTTACTTGAAAAAGCACTCGGTTCTCAACAATTTATTTCCCGAGCTCCCGAAAAAATCCGATAAAAACAGTGTGATCGCTCCAGCTCAACTGGCTGGCAATTACGAACTAATCGCTTTTAACAGACATGGGAATCGACGTCATCAGTCACAAACGTAGCTCTTTTTCTAACACACCTTCCCCTTTTGATTTGTTAAAACCAAACTAGGAAGACCTCCAACCTTCCGTCTTGTTACCTATCCTCCTGCTACTTATAGTTGTCAAACGGGAGGAAGGGCGTGTCTAATTATACTAGCCAGACACGAATTCTCAGAGTTTATAGTATACTCATTGGCCGTGTTTTAACATCCCCTTTTTTCTTTGTTCAAGAAGCGTAACGCCACGCAAGTTTGTTCTCAGGCCTGTGCCTCGTTCGTGCTGATTTAGTACTAACTCGTTGAGTCATATGCAGCGAGTAAAATTAGTCATACGCCTCTTTGTTGATTCCGTTGCTCCCTTGTAATGCCTATGTTTACTACAAAGTATTTTGTGATTTGTGAACTGACTACTCAACATAGAATTTTATTCAGAATGTTCGCTTTAACCGGTCAATATTTCGGTGCAGCCGAATTGATAATGTTTCCACGAACACATGACTTGCGATAACAAAGGCATTCAAATATGATCGGCGTGTTCATTTCTAAAATTAATTTGTTTCCTTAAATAAGTTTGCTTGAAAACGTGAATGAAATATTATGTTGTTCTTGAACTGTATTTTATCCAGAAACGATGCCAATTTTTTTGCCGGCCAAGTGCGTAAACACTGTATGTACTACTTGAATTGAACGACATATTATTATACTCCTGAACTGACGTGATGATCATTTTATATACAAATTCCAGCCACGTACGCATTTCTTTCTAGAATCTTCCGAACAAAGATACAATCTTTTAAAGAGCGTTGACTCCGTTTGTGACCCCACGAAACAATTGTTTTTGGGCCTAGCGTGACGGATTTTAGTCGAGTCATATTGTCACGTCGTCATCATATAAATCACACGCTTTTATTCAAGCAACTGAACACTTAAAAGGTTTAGTCAACTTTATCTTTGAGCCAGTCTAAATGGGGCTTGGCTTAGAGAGAAATGTTTCTCAACTATCCAAACCACCTTCGCTGCTAACCTTGTTGATATAGCACAGTCCGCTTTGCGTTTCCTTGTAAATAGTTCCGCAAACATTTTGCTGCCTTTCTTGGTATCTATCTATAAGGCATATTGTTAGTCGCAGACGATTTGCAACCGCTCCACACTTTGTAGTTAATTCCGTTGTTAATGGTCTATTTGAACCAACAGTTAATGTTGCTTGTGTGTGGTCTAAGTTTAGTGAAGTCATTAATAATATTGTTTGGAACATGGGCCTGCTATGATTCATTTAAATATTCCGTCGTAACGAAGGTTAAATCACAAAATTGATCTCTATTGAAATAAATTTACTTACCAAAAATTTAGCAAATAGCTGAACTGAAACTTAGTTCTTTTGTTGAAAGTTTTTTTTTATGTAACTAATACAATTTCCAACTGAAATTGCGCGCTTAATAGGATTCTTCTTGACCCATAAGTAATGAACAAAGTTGTGATAAAAGGTGAAAAGAAAATACTTAAGTAACAACCTCCATTCTCTGGCAGTTTTTAAAATAAATCTTCAAAGATTCGCTTTAGCAACATGCCTATTCAAAGGATATTACATTGGTGAAGATTTTTTGGTTAAACTAATTACTTCCATTGTTTTCAAAACTAAAACGTTTTTTTTGTTCGCCATTATCATAGATCTGATAGATTTTCATCAAGTACCGGTGATTTCCTGCCTCAAAATTCCATTCCGCCTGACGAACCAACCGAATTATTCACAATAATGATATCTTAAGTGTACCTTACAAAGTTACATTAAACCACATGGCAACGACCATTATACTATTTTAAGCTATTTTACATGGTATGAGCAACGTTTTTTACTTTTTACGCTTAGAGGAACAAACGAACGCTCCTTATCTCGATGCCTATGTTTACATAAGTGCGAGCGAGACGCAACACGTTCGCCTAGTGAAAACGCAGCGTAAGGTAAGGTACCGACTCACACGCGGAGTTGATGACCGCGAGCGAAGGCCGTGCAATCGGTCAGACAACCAAATGTCACGGTCGTACGTAGCGGGCGACAGGAAAAACTGCGTCACAGACAAAAAAATATGACTCATAATCACGTAGTACTGGCCGAATTAGCATGTGCTGCCATCTTGTTAGTGCGCCTCCAACGACGTTTGGTCAAATCTCTTCAATTAGAAGTTTTCGCAAGTGACGGATTTAGAATACGCACCGTAACGATAACCTTGTGAAGAGAATGGTAATGACATTGGCTCGTAGTCAACGCGGAAAACGGAAGACAGCGTCGCCCAGTGGCACAAATCACACTCCCTCTGGGCATAAAAATCTAAATATTCTCAACATCGAGTTTCACTAGCGCCGTAATTCAAATTTCTCGCTTTATTCCTAGGCCGTATTGTGATATTTCGACTCGTAAACTGATATAATAACTTCGGATCGACGTTGCTTTACGACTGTCAAAATCGTATTTCTAATAATAAAATGTCTCAATTTAGAGAGGCCAATGTTTTATCGTGGATATAAAGAGGTGTATTCTATGTTTTTTTTTTATGCTTTTTTCGTGTATCGTAGTACGATGGGGTGTCTCGATTGTGTTGAACTCACGGAATATTTTTTTCATTGTTCACATGTTTTACGTGGAAACGTGAGCGTGTAATAATAATAATTCACGTTATCTAACCGGGAGGCGCGTCGGACGTGAACATCAAGACGGCTCGCGGCGCGACCATCGTTTTATGCGCATAATAAATATTTTTTTCATTTTGTCCACGACGCAGGCCGTGTTGACGCACTGTGTGGCAGGATAACTTTAATAAACAATTTGAATGTATTCAATAATGTCTCCTTGGTAAAGTTGAGAAATCAGTTATGTAGTTTATGATTGTTTTAAGTAGTAGCAACGACAAGTAATTGTATTCATGCAGTTATTACTATGATATTGAATTACGAACAATATAACAAAACAACGTATCAGCTTGTACGTCCTTTGATAAGCACAAACTACTGAACAGCACATTGAAATGTATTTATTTCACATAGATAGGTATTTCGACAACATCCCGAACTTGTTTTATTCAAAGTGGTTTAAACTTTTTTTTAATGATATAAATTAGTGTTGCGATCCCACCTGATTGTAAGCAGTGATGCAATCGAGGCTCCCTAGTTTATTAAGAGCCTATTCACTCTAGCCTTGAAGACACCTAAATTATAATCGGACGGGAAGACTGCAGCACGCAAATTGTTCCAGTCCTTCGAGGTACGCGATATTAGGATAAAAAAAAGAACAGAACAGAAAAAAAAACAGTGAGATATCGGCTAAAGGCGCGTGCGTTGTCTAGTATATAATTCTTTGTGCCACTGCATAGAAATGCCATATTATAATAGGGAAATCCTTTTAGGTACATTTATGTCAGGTCTTCAATGCCGGGTTGCCTTTTATGTAAAATTTTCCTAATGGCTGTATAAATTAGTGGCATAAAAAAAAAGAAGTGTCTATTACTAATCTTATTTATCATTCGCACCTTGTGTTGACACAATAGGAGCATTTTATTACTGTTGTAGCGTATTTAATATGAAAAAAAAACCTTCAGAAATAACGTTTTTGCTTTCACTTTTGCAATTATTGTAGGTGTGGCCATAAGGTCTCTTTTTGCTTGACATAATTATTAATTAATGCTAATCGCGACACGCGTAACCTATTTCAATTTGTTATTAACTTTGCAATCATGAAGTCGTTTTAATTCTGGTATTTCCTTAAAAACGGAATAATAAATCACATGTCACTACAAAGTTCATTTTATCAGTTGTTATCCATTTCCGAAACGTTATTTTTTTTAAATACTGCAAATAAAGTAAATGCAATATTCATTATCTTTAGACAAAGCTCGATACACCAGTGCTATGTAAATAATTACACGGGACCATTACGTATCATTGCGGCTACGTGACCCTAATTGCGTGTTGCATACAATGATACAATTGTGACCTTTCGCATGTTTTCCGTAAAAAAAAGAGTAGTGTCTAGGTATTTCTAATGTTTTCCTCTTGCATACCCTTCTGTCAAGCTTTTGTTGTTTTTATGATACGTAAAGAAACAAATGTAGAAAGAACTTAACTGTCTCATTATTGAATACTTTGTAAAAAATCGTGGAGACAGTCAAAAAACTTGGTTTTCCCTCTTCGATGGCATTGTTACTATCACACAACTGTGTACCTATACCTACATATAAATATTGGACAGGCGTTTTTTGTTAATATTTATCATTCACGCTACTTTGAATTCCGCGTTCTTATCACTTGCGATTACATATCAATTAACTAAATATTGACACATTAATTCTTACTTCCACGATTACTTTATACCTACTTCTGGAAATGTAAACAAAAGCTAAAATAACTTACATTTGAAATTACTAAGTCGGTCATACATTTTGAAGCTGGGTGTAGTGTTTATTGTTACTTATACCTATACCTACATGTAATATACCTAGATGCATTTGTGCATGCGTCACTCGAAATACAAGTCTCTACTATTAAAGCCATATCTGTATCAGATTACCAACTTATTGTAAAGAATATTGTAACAGATAACATACATAATTAGAACAAAATATTTATCTATCGCGACGCCGTGATTCATAAAAAAAAAAGATACTCGGGCGGAAAACTGACTAACGAAAAATAAATAGTCGTATTCCAAGAAAGTCGTCGCTACAGATCAGGGCGCGGTTCTTAGGAACTACGTTGGATAAGTAAGTATTATGAAAGATTTTTCTAAAAGGTTATTAACTTTATTCTCGTCTGTAAGCTTTGTTTCTACGAAGGATTTAGTTAAATCGTATCGTTGTACCGTCAGTTTTTAACTGTTTAATGTTTTCTTTTTTCAATCTTTGTTTTGATTGATTTTATGACGTATTCAACAATTGTAAGTAAGAAATTGAACAATAATGAAAATCGTTGTGAAAACTTGGCTAAAGTTGCGAAATAACACGTATTTTTTCAAGGACTAAAAGCGTAGGCACAGATGTGAGAGATACATTTTAGCATTAAGGTCATGATTACAAAAAGAGAATCACAACTTTTTGTAGACATTTTATTCGAAGTCAAAGAACTTACACCTATATTTTTATTGAATTATTGTACAATTTATGCTAATATACGAAAAGAGAAAATTGTATCTAATCTGATAAAGGCGCGTGGGAGAAAAAAAAATACAATTTCTGCGGATAAATTGAATGAGAGTCATGATTGCTCGCTCGGGAGTCCCCGGAGCTGATCTAACATCGAAGAATTTCGTTACTAGCTAACAGATATAATATAGGTATGTATTGCGTGGTTTTCACAAGAAATGATTTCACAACATGAATTACTCAGGCAAAAAATATTGCTGCAAAAACTAAAAGAAAAATCAGAGTTCCATTTTCGGTTTGAAAACACGTGATCTTGTTAAGTACTCACTGTCATTATAATCTATGTAGGGGTAATGACATGAGAAAAATAACCAACATGCTCTCCAGTCGTTTTTATTGCCTCGTAATAAATTTTCCGATATCAAATAATGTTTTATTTTGAGTATTATTTTATCAGCCCAGAGAAGAGTTTCCATGGAGTTTCTTGCCGGTTCTTCTCCATAGGAAACGATCAATTGGAACCGTGGACTAACTTCTGACGTTTTATAAGTGCTTAGGTAGGCCTATATGAAATAAAAACATTTTGAATTTTGATCAAGAAAACATGATACATCTCTATGGTTCACTTTTTAGGGTTCCGTAGTCAACTAGGAACCCTTATAGTTTCGCCATGTCTGTCTGTCCGTCTGTCTGTCTGTCTGTCTGTCTGTCCGTCCTCGCTTAATCTCTGTGACCGTTAGCACTAGAAAGCTGAAATTTGGTACCAATATGTATATCAATCACGCCGACAAAGTGGTAAAATAAAAATTGGAAAAAAATGTTTTATTAGGGTAGCCCCCCTATATGTAAAGTGGGAAGTGATTTTTTTTTAATTTCAACCCTAACGTGTGATATATCGTTGGATAGGTATTTAAAAATGAATAGGGGTTTACTAAAAATATTTTTTGATAATGTCAATAATTTCGGAAATAATCGCTCCAAAAGTAAAAAACAATGTGTCCCCCCCCCTCTAACTTTTGAACCATAAGTTTAAAAAATATGAAAAAAATCTGAGAAGTAGAACTTTTTATGGACTTTCTAGGAAAATTATTTTGAACTTGATGGAAAGAACAGTTTTTGTACAAAAAAGACAAAAGTGTTCTACAAAATAATTTCTGGACTAAGTTTGTAGTATAATCGTAGCAAGCATTTTTTTAAACTCATAAGTGGGTACACTTTATTGTGACGGACGGGAAACTACGGAACCCTACACTGAGCGTGGCCCGACACGCTCTTGGCCGGTTTTTCATTTGTACATTTTCTTTTTTTAGGGTTCCGTAGCCAAATGGCAAAAAACGGAACCCTTATAGATTCGTCATGTCTGTCTGTCTGTCCGTCCGTATATCACAGCCACTTTTTTCCGAAACTATAAGAGCTATACTGTTGAAACTTAGTAAGTACATGTATTCTGTGAACCGCTTTAAGATTTTCACAAAAAAATAGAAAAAAAGCAATAAATTTTGGGGGTTATACTTAGGTCTTCAAAAATTATATTGAGGTTTCTAATATCATTTTTTTCTAAATTGAATAGCTTACGCGAGAGAAACTTCCAAAGTGGTAAAATGTGTCCCCCCCCTGTAACTATAAGAGAATGATAATACTAAAAAAATATATGATGTACATTACCATGTAAACTACCAACGAAAATTGGTTTGAACGAGATCTAGTGAGTAGTTTTTTTTAATACGTCATAAATCTAAAAAAATACATTATTATTAAAACATCGATCAAAGTTACAACGAACTACAAGAACTTTTATATTATGTTACTTGTTGCTACGGAACCCTCCATGGGCGAGTTCGACTCGCACTTGGCCGGTTTTTTTTTTTTCAAATATTGGTCGAAATCAACTTTGCCCTAATTGTGTAACTGACCGCTACAGTGTTGACAAAGAAAAAAATACCAACACACTAGCAACACATTTGACACTACATTAATGCACAATTTCACGGTCGGTCATCATGTGTCAATAATTCACACTTGGAGTAAACAGGTAGATTGAAAACGGTCAATAAACTTGTACGTCTTATAGTATAACAAAGAGGCGCGGTTGGGGGCTACGTAGGTCATTCACTCCATGTGTTAGCACGGATATTGTTTATGGAAACCCATCATATACCTACCTACCCACGTTACGCAATGGTAGTTCTGCTAAGATTATAATATTATTGACGGACATTTTCCTTACGTCAACCGTCAACGGCGTCTGTCAAACAACTGTTGGACTTTGAGAAGTTTGTTCTTTATTCAAATTAATCATGGTTTTTTTTTTGTTTTGGTTCTTTTTTTCTTTGTTATTTTCTTTTTAATTAAGGCTTTTAGTGAGTGTCAAAGAAGTTTTTAATGTTGTCAACTGCGTAAGTAAAATCTTGTTGTCTTGACCAGATAATTTCAAGGGCAATCTAAAGGCAAATGATAGCTCTCATTAAAATTAATAGGGATGACTTGCACGTTTACTTTTTTTTTATATAAACCGTGGTTATTTTATACTCAAGTGTCAAGTCTGTAAATAGACCAGAGTGGTACAAATACCTAGAAACTCGGTACGTAACAAAGAACTGAGCGTATTTGTAATACTGAAACTAGAAAAACTTGGTGCCATTAGATATTCATAGACTACGGATGGTGGTGCTACGTCCTAATTTACAAGGGTGTGAGCGAGTGGGAAGTACAAGTACCTGGTATCTTCTATCTCTTTCTCTACCTGTTCTTTTTTATGAGGTTTACCTCTACCTGCGTAGTATGGCGTCCCAGTGGCAGGGTTGAGTCATTGTCGGTCGACCGTACAGTCAGGGACGAAAGTCTTACGAATTTATTAAACTGTTCAACAGGTTGGTCGCTTATTGTTAGGAATCGACGTTTGGTCGGTGTTTAATTTCAAAGGGTTTTTGGCTTTATTCCTTCGAAGTTTGGAAACATAATGGGGGCTGTGAACCGGTGAAATTCGTGCTTAGTCATGTTTTGTTACGGTAAGTACTTTAGTGGTACAGGTATGAACGAACAAACAGACAAATCCAGTAACGGGTAAACGTACCCTTCCTTTTTCATAGTCACACGTGTTTGTTACTTCTTTATTCTCACATGGCTGATCGGATTTGAACGTAATTTGGCACACAGTAGGCCATGGTCTGGAACAGCACATAAGATAAGCACTTTTACTCGCGCGAGCAAAGCCGCTGGCGGAAGCTAGTCAACAATACAAACCTTTGTAAAAAAAAAATGACTATCGCTATTGCTAACGAAATGTGGTATCATAAAAGCTACATTACAAGACATTTTCATCTCGTGACCTTGATCGAAGGTCACATTTCTGCGACAATCGTGATCAAGTGTCACTCATTTCAGTTATGTCGGTGACCTTACTTCGTGAAATGTTCTTAATTCGAAAATTTTCCTCAATTTAAATTTGAATTTATATAAGATCACGATCGTACCTATGACGTCGAATCAGGGCTATTCAACCTTTCACGCTTTGTGAGTGTTAGGTATTGTGGCAATCATTTTTGAAATGAAAGTGATAGAGGTTTTTTTTTACCCAACTACGGCAAAGCCAAAGGAGGGTTATGATTTTGACAGGCTATGTATGTATAGCGAGTATGTTCATCTGTTCCCTCATAGCTCCTAATCTATTTAATGGAACTCGACATAAAAGGTATCTTTAGAACCGTCTTACTCGTCCGCTGACCATAGACTACGTGACGTGTCACAAAACTCGATATGGTGCCCTCTAGCGGACAAAAAATAATGTGGTAAAAAATAAAAATGGTGATAAATACGCCGTGTTTGGTGATTCCATTTTGAAAGGGCTTCACTTGTACATTTCCAACATGTTGCTTCCCTCTAGCGGACAAAATGTCATGTGTTAAAAAAACCGGAACTTTGTTACCAAAATTGATCAAATACAAAAAAAAAACTAAAACAGGACTACGAAAAAAAAACCGACGTTGAAAAAGTATGAAACAAGATTTTCAGGATGTTGAAATAAACAAGGTAACTGGAAAAACAAGAGCAGAACAAAAAAGAAAAGTCACACGTTATTAGTGTTTTGGTTGGTTACCAACCAATACATACTTTTTCGGCGTCGTTTTTTTTTTGTTTATTAGGTGGGAAATCATATAATGACATCTCTCGCCTTTGGACGGAGCGAAAGGGCGTGTGAGATTTTTACTGACTAAAACCCACTCATATTCCTTCTTTGCCTTCGTTCCAGGCCCCCGGGGTTTGCTTTCGCACCCATGAAAGTGATAAAGTTGTGTTTTCAGACTTATTTTTGCGACGGAGATGATTAAATATAGCTACAATATAAGCGTCTTTCAGTCAAAAGTGAATAAGTTACATCTAGGCAAGCAAGCTCCATCGTTGGCCACATTATCGCTTATCATCAGGTGGGATATTGGGATAGTGATCAAAAGCGAGCCTATTTTTCGTTAACTCAGAACTTTGATTTTTTTCACAGTTTCAAGGGTCCGCATACCTGACTATTTGGTTTTAATTTGAACGCGATATCTCCACGCGTTCCCGAGATAAAGGGTCTTGACATACAGACAGACGGACAATAAAATGATCCTATAAGGGTTCTTTTTTTTCTTTTGAGGTACGGAACCCTAAAAAAAATGTGAAACACCCTCTCGTTCCACACTAGAGCGAGAAAAGTCATTGGATAATTTGCTAACAAAAATTAATTTAAAAAATAAAAAAAACCCGACTGCGTAAAAAAATACTTTAAATAAAAACTGAAAAAAATAATAAACAAGTTCAGTCCACAGTTCAGCAACAGTAGGGCCCCACATTAGATAGAATGATTTTAGTCTAGATTATTTTAATGGGTCCCGATTTTTTATTTTGTAAATTAATTTTTTATTTTACACATTTTAGTTACAATTATAATATTCACTATTTATTCACTATATTTTAGACGTAAAATCACTACAAAGTTCAAAAACCGACCTAGGCATTCGCCTCAGTACAAAATAAATAACATAGATTTCCTGTTGTACTTTTTTTAATATGGTCATGACATACCATTTTGAAATCCTCATGAAAAGCCCTTTAATTTGATACCCATATTGCGGAATATTTTTTTTTTTTTTTTATTCTAACATATAGCATCTCACAGTCGATATGTTGTTTTTTTTTTAACGTCACCTATCTAAGAACACTTGGGTTATCAAGACGAATCTAACGATATGTTAATTATAAAATTCTGTTTAGCGGTTTGGAAGATATGAGGTAATAAAGAATATTACATACATACAAACATACAAGATACGCGCGAAAAACATAACCCTTCTTGCAGTCGGGTAAAAAAAGAACTGCTACTTATAAAGCTAGGCAGATTATTTAACTTTTCGAAATCCACTTAAGGATCACTTAGAAGGCGACTGGATCCTCTCACTTTACCTCACGACTGTACATTAATAAAGTAATGCTAAATGTGGGTGTCTTGACCTCTCGGCGTCTGAGTGGATAAATTATGCGGTATCGATACGCAAAACCTTTTCTAAAAACAAAACAAAAATTTAAAAAAATAAACAACACTGCACTCGGGTGATTGACCGGAAAAAAAATCTCTATACCTAAAATAAAATTACCCCTGTATAACGCGTGAGCTGTAGACTTTAAGGCTGTTCGTGTATTAATCATCCGGTGTTTTTCCGTGATTGTTTTGTTTATTTCCCATCAGTTAAGTAGTTATCGATATGCGGCAACCTGTTACTACATAATTGTGTATATAACCTATGGCCACTTTCTTTATAATATAACTACCTTTTGCCCGCGGCTTCGCCCGCGTGGCATTAGGTACTTAAATTATCTGGATAAAAGCCTATGTTCTTTTCCATTTCAAAGGCTATATGCATGCCAAATTTCATCCAAATCCGTTCAGCCGTTTTTGCGTGATTAAGTAACAAACATCCACACTTTCACATTTATAATATTAGTTAGGATAATAATATATAATATTCCACAACTATCACACAACGCCGTCTAGTCTCAAATTAGGCAGAGTTTGTATTATGGGTACTAGTCAACTGATAAACATACTTATATATTTCTAAATACATACATTTACATATTATAGATAAATTACACTCAGACACAGAACAAAATATGATCATGCTCATCACATAAAAATTTGTCCTGGGTGGGAATCGAACCCACGACCACCGGCATAGTAGTCAGGGCTACTAACCACTAGAACAGATCAGATTAGCCTAAAGATGTCCACAGCATTTTTTTAAATTTTTTTTTTACGTGTGAAAATCATCCTATGACATCTCCGCGCCCTTGGGCGGAGCGGGAGATAGTGTCAGACTTTTTTTGTTTGAGACCTCAACAACTACTCATCTTTCTTAGATTGCAGGAGATTAGGATCTTCGCGAAAGGAAGTTTTGAAAAGGAAACTCTTAGTCCTAGAACGCAAAAGGCAACTGAAGGACACAGGTGTCAAAGTCTGACACGCCCTCACTCTGCCCAGACCGGGAGAAGTCATTGGATGATTTCCCTCCTCAAAAAAACCAAACTAGTTGAGTAAAGGTTAGGGAGATGAAGATAAAATAAGTGCCAAAAAAGCAAAAAAAGTAGTGACGTAATTCAGAACAATTTTCGGGTCCATTGCACACGCTCAGTTTCGTCCAAAATTAATTAAAACGTAAGTTTTCCGCGCACAAGCCAAATTGACTAAACGTATCAACGGGAAGCACTCGCTATAAACAATGAACCTGTGCAACGAACCGAAAATTTATCCACAACAAAAACAGTTTGGCCATAATGAAATTAAATTGAAAATTACCCCGTTTTTCGCGATATTATTTTAACGTAAAGGGTCATCCATAAATTACGTCACACGAATTTCATGTTTTGCCCCTCCTCCGTCCTTGTCGCAGCTGATCACATTTGTGTCTCCCTCTCCCTAGTGACAAAATCCCTAAATTTACATTTAGAAATTATTGAATGAAAACAGTGGTTCGGAAATCAGTTTTATTTCTATTTAAATTATTTCTTAAATAAAATTAACATCAAATCAAACAAAACCAAAACAAAAATCGGTTAATATTTTCACACACAGATAATAATAATTATAGTCTAATACGTTTTTGAGGATAGATTTTGAAATGTGACGTCACGAAATTTAGGACTACTCTCATCCCTTTGTCACACAATGTCACACTTCGTGAACCCTCCCTCTCCTTTAACGTGTGACGTAATTTATGGATGGCCCCTAATATAAGCCGGCCATTCACGTGTTCCAGCCAATTTATTCGCCTAGCAGGTGTCCAGGTATCGGAGTACAGTCTGCAGGGGCACTAAATCAAACAGCATGCACTTAACGGCTCTCTTGAAAAGTATTTTAAAGTTTATCTACCACAGTGTGTTATAGTTTTGCAGTAATTTTCAAACTTGGAGCATTAAAGTTCAAATTTAGGTCGGGCCTTGTAAAAAGCTTTCAGAATTTGATTTAAAAAGTTTTAAAATTTTAGTTTTAGGCGTGTTGTTTAACAGTGAGGTTGTAGCGACATCTAAGGTAGCACGTAAGAACTCATCATCATTTCAGTCGAAAGATGTTGACCACTGTTGACAAAAAAGCCTCACCCAAGTGTCGCCATAATGACCGGTCTTGTGCGTCTAGCGTCCATCGGATTCCCGCTACCCTCACCAGGTCATTTGTCCACCTTGTGGGAGCCCTTCCAACGCTGCCACGTAAGAACTAAAAATTCAAAATCCTGTAACGCAGTGTTAGGGTTGTCCGCGCAAATAGAACATAAATATACAACAGTCTGAAGTCAACTATCGGGCAGTTGCCGGGACTTGACACAACACCCGTATAGTTGGAGGATCCTCTCTTTTCAACGAAGGTTTGCGATTTATACCTTACATACTTCTAAAAAACAAGGTTTAAAAAAACCACACTTTAACAAGTACCTACTAAGTGGATTCACTTATAATATAACTGCTACACTAAATTAATGTGCAACTTTTCGCATATCGTGTAAGGAAAATAAAATTAAACGTTAATAAAAGAGCAGTGGTGACCGAGTGGTAACGGCCCCGACTTACGAGTTGTAGGTCGCGGGTTCAAACCCAGCCAGGCGCATTACTTTGTGTAATTTAATTCATCACCACTGCTCTCAAAACGGTGAAGGAAAACATCGTAATTAAACCGGCATGTCCTAGAACCAAAAATTCGAAGACATGTGACCTCCATCAAACCGCACCGGGCCCTCGTGGTGGATTACAGCCCGTGCCCTCTCCTAGAGAAGAGGCCTGAGTCCTGACAGTGGGAACATTATAAGGCCTGCATTTTAACACTAACATTAACAAATTTCATTTTCCTCAAAGCCAAACGAAAAAAAAAACAATAATTCCGATCAAAGGGAACTAAAACGTCGCAAGCAAACGGAAAAGGTAATAAAATGTGTGGGCGAGTAAACTTGGGCCGTTCAATTTATTTTAACTAACTAAAATAGCTGCAGTTTCCGCTGCTGAGCTTTGCCTGGGGTTAAGGGCATGGTGTTTACAACTATGTTATTACTGCCATATTAACTGTTTTACTGAATAAGTCTTGTTCAGGAAAAAAAAAACTCGTGCGAACACCAAATCTTTTATGAAAAAATATCTATTATCAGATGCCTTACCCACATGGAATTAAAAAAAAAAACTTATTTTTTTCACCCTTTTCTGAATTTTTAATTTTTTTTTTCAATTTTCGTGGCGAAACCGTTCCTTCAGCTTTCGTGAAAATTAGAGAAAAGTTTCTTCTCCTCGGTTTTCGCGAGAATTAGTCCTGCGTCCCTAATTTTCACAAAAACCGAAGAAAAAATTTCGCCACTAAAATTACAAAAAAAATTAAATGTCTATATTCACCCAAAAGAGGATGACCGGCAATCCAACTACTTATATATGTAGAAATAAGTAACTAAAAATAAGTTAATTTAGCATTAAAAATAGGTTACCTATATTACATGTCCAAAATCAAGTCATGGTATACTCGTGTTCCGTGTTTTAATTTTTTACCAATCTTAGCATAGATACAGACCAATTAAATTAATTATATGCTATCAGAATAGCTAGAACAAGAATAGTAGGATACAATGAGCACCTTACAGTATTAGAATGAGAATAATGAAATCTCAGCTAGTTTTATATTATTTTCACATATCAGCCTTCACAAACTAATTTAATTTTATATGCACTCGCGTCCTTTACCTTCCAGAGAATGGAAAGATCCAATTACTTTTATGAATGTTCTGATATGTTACTACTGAAGAATATTTTATCAAATGGTAGGAACTGGAATATATATGAGATTGCGTTCGTTTTCTAGTGATTGAAAGAAAGATTTATTACATTTTGTAATACAGTAGAATTTCTTTATAAAAATATATTTTCATCCAGCTGTTTGTGAAACACCATTTACAAATGAAAAATGTCTAAAGTTAGTTTTCTTAACCTTCTAGCTTGGCTTTTAAAATCATGAAAAACCTTTTTCTGTCCCAAAAAATACATGTTACTTTATTCTAAAATGAACGGTGCATTCATCTGTTAACCTTTCATAACAGAGACAAAGCAGACAAAACCTCGGCAAGAAACACGTTTAAAATATGGATTATGATTGGTTGCCGACACCGGCTGTCGCGGGACATCGATCTTGAAAATACATTAGCAGTTTAATACGTTGTCTCGGCGCACTCCGGTTACCCACCTACCTGCAACGGGGGAGTAGAGAGGATGCACCGTATTTTATCGAACGGGCTTTAAAAGCTAACGTTGAAAGTAAGATTGGATTTTTACGTTAAGGCGTTTTAATTAAATAAGAAACAGAATATTTTGGTAAGAATAGCATTTTCCTAGACAGGTTTGGGTGAGAACGTGGGGGGTATTGACAACATTTATTTTCTTCTTAGTAAAAAATAGGTTTGCTACCCTTACCTAATGTTATTTATATCAAACCTTTTGTTTTCAAGCCTCCTCTAAGAGGTAATGGAGTCTCTTCGAATTTTTAGTTCTACGACATGCCGGTTTCTTCACGATGTTTCCTTCACCGTTTTGAGTGCAGTGGTGATGAAATAAATCACACAAAGTAATTCTCCTTTTCCCTCTCCTAGAGAGGAGCTCTGAGTCCCAGCAGTGGGAACATTGTAAGGCTGATTATGCCATATGCTTAATATACTCTAAGTATAATTTATAATTTTTACACCACTATCTCATGTGATGGCAAACGATGATGTGGTCGATGTTGGAGCACGCCTTCTCTAGGCGTGTCAAAGAGTCGAAAGAGATAATAGGCTACAGAAGTAGAACCACAAAATATATAGGTACAGAAGTCAATCTACATACAAAGCGCGCTCGAGCAACGCACACAAAGACACCGCTCACAGACACGATGTCTCGGTCGCGTCTCGGATCACTCGTTGAACAATTCGGCTCGAACGCTCATTAGTGCGCGTCCATCGAGCGTAGGTATAAAAAGTGAAGAATGAAAATGAATGAGATTGTCTTCTGTATCTATTTTGTGGTAAAACTCTGCTATTCTACTCTTTGACTTTAAAGACTCTCAGGTTGTTCCTATCAGGAAACACAGACTTCGACAGGGAATAGTGTAATTCCCTAACGAATTTTTTTTTTGTTAGGTATAAATACATCCAATAACGTGTGAGACTTTTACTGACTACAACCCACTCCTGTTCCTTCTTTGCCTTCGTTCCAGAGCCTCGACGTTCTCTTTCGCATCACCCATGGCCCCATTAGGCTTCGACCCTGCTGAGCCCCTACGTCCCTGTCGAAGTTTGTGTTTGCTGTGTTTCTTAGCTGTATGCACGATGAAAGGGTTCTCAAAACATTTAGTATGGGGGGAAAAATTAAACAGTAATTGTGTGTTATAGAGAAAAACTGAAACTTTTTTCTTCAATAAAAGATCTAATAATACTTCGTTTCTACATCCAAAGCTAACGAACGATATATAGATCATTTTTCTAATATTATATTCAATAAAAACTGAGTATAATATCTTCATTATTTACAACAGTTCATTGAACATTGAGAAGGTAAAGGAAAATCATTTTCTCAGAAATAGTGAAGAGCACTTCTTTTATCGGTATTTTGTATTGATTATATTTATGGGTTAGTATTGTATATGAAATCGAGCTTGCTAATAAAGGAAAAAGAAGAATTTTTGTTTTCTAGTAGGTCTTTGTTTATTTCGTAGATACTAGCGATGTCACTCGGTTTTTAGACTTTCCGTGACTAAATCCACAGGGTCGTCTTGGCAGTGTCTCTAAACCAACGCAAACCGGGGGTGCATCATTAGTGTTCCTAAAACTTACGGCGAGCAATGGGTAGCTCGCTGTCCGACCGTCCGGTAACTGTCCGGACCGATCCCAAGTCGTTAACGGCGCGCACTGTTCCCACGCGCTTCAAGGTGTCGTCAGCAACAGCAGGGGCCCAGTTGGGTCGAAGCCTACAGGGGCCAGGGTTAGTTTCGAAAGAGTAGCTCAGCCCCGGTATGAAGGCACGAAGGAACGGGGTGGGTTTTTAGTCAGTAAGAGTCTGACACTATCTCCCGCTCTGCCCAAGAGCGGGAGATGTCATTAGATGATTTTCCCACCGAAAAAAAAAATCTAAAACTTATACCTAGTTGTAAAACCTGATTCTACGGGAACCACGAGTCACCATAAACATTTTAAACTCTACTCTTTGTCTTTGGTACGTGTTTTCAAACACTGCGCTTTCACTGAATTATTAATTAAATCTTTATACAAGCAGGATTATTAATATTTCTTATAAAAAAAATAAACTGCAATGCACGTGTCAACTTCTGTCAAAATATACAATCTGCGGCGAAACAATGGTGGAGGCGGCAATGTTACTGTTGCGTTCCAGCTTAAGGAAAATCAACTTTATTTGTATAGTAGTACGGTTGAGAGTAAGGTATAGGTTAAGTTGGCATCATTGCATGAGTCGGTCGCCAGTTGAGGATCACTATTTGCTTTTATTGCAATTAGTGATGTGAAATGTAGCATCGATAAATGCTTAATGAATCTTTTGATGACTCGATTTTCAGTTTGAACAAAGATCGGAGCGGTTTCAAATTGCTCTTGAATTATAATTATGTCTTTACAGAGTAGTTTAGACTTCTCGATATGGTTTCTAAATAATTTCCTTAGTAAAATCGTACAATTCTGTATTTTTAAAACGTCTACAATAGTAGCCAAATCAAAAAATTCTTGTTTTTAACGAAATAAAATCCCATTTTTTTTATCTTGAAACCCCCAATACTACTAAAAACTCTTTAAGTCTCACACATCGAAATAAGCAATAAAATTATTCACGATATAATGCCCGTCAGAAATGCCGTGTCAGATTTCGAAAAAAAAAAGAAAAAAAATATTTCTGGAGCCAGACTGAGTCGTCTGCGACGGAATATTTAAATAACGTCTGGTCCAAACAATACCTGATGACAACCAGCCTCCTTCTTTGTTATGGTAAAATTAGGGATGGGACCGTTCGGTTGTTTGGTATCGATGATTTTGACTTGTTAATTTGTTATATTTTGGTTTGTTAAAAGGGTGCATACACGGTTCAGTAAACAGTGTTAGATTTCTCAAGGTTAATACGTGTGTTATGAAAAAGAATCAATCTTGAAATACCAGATTTCTCTCCTTTTAACTGTCGAGTCGAGAAACTTCTTATCCATACTAATGCCGAAAATAAACCACTAAAACGCAATCACTTTTCCATTAAATAAGCAAGAACTATTTGAAGATTCAGGAAAATTCCAAAATTACTTGGCATAACAGAAGGTCTATGTCACCGGAAGGTTCTGGAGTGATGACCATGTACTAGAAGACAGCGTTGGAAGGGGTCCTACAAGGTAGATCAATTTCCTGGTGAGGGATACGGGAATCCGATGGATGGGATACGCGCAGGACCGGTCGTCGTGGCGACACTTCCTTCCCCCTTTGTTCTTTATGAGATTCAGGAACCTGACAAAGATTTGTGACAACCAAAGTGATGTCACTGTTTGATATTAAGTTTGAATGCCAATTCAACACCTATGAAATAGCCAAATAAACAATAAGGAAGGGAAAATATTCTTTTTTTTTTTATCTAATATTACTTAAAGTGCTTGACTGCGATTCCACCTGATGGTAAGCAGTGATGTAATCGTTTATGGTGAGGCGCACTAGTTTATTATAGGCCACTAGACACCTAAATTATTATCGGACAGGAAGACCGCAGCAGGAAAATTGTTCCAGTTCTTCGATGTACGCGTTATAAACGACGAGGCGAAACGCTTAGTCCGGACCATAGAACGAAGTTTCAACAACATAAGGGGTACGTCGGGTTTTCCGATGATAGTAGTAGAAATAACCGTTTTGTGAAGTATGAAAAGATTATCACATAGAATTAAGAGAATCATTCAAAATTTCTCATAAGATGACTTCCGTACCTCAACAGAACCTTAATAATTATATATTAACAACCGACGATGAGTTTCCAAAGACTTCTCCTCTCCTAAATTATTACTTATGTAAGTATCTCAATTTCGTTCAGTTAATACGAATTTAAAGGAATTCTTGTGAAGTAATTAATCATTTCGCTAATAATTAATATTCCTTAAGGTACACATAATGGCGTATGAGAACAACTTAAAGGGCTTTGCACAGATAAGTACAGAAAGAACAACTAGTAGAAATATTCCTCAAACAATATATTATGTATTAGAAATAATATTACATGTTGAAAGAAAATAATGAAATGATTGCAAAATCCTACTCACGTCTAAGATCCCTTTAAAAAAGATATATTTTTTTAAGCTATTGCATAGCTTCTATCGCGGGCCTTGAGCGTGGAGACCGAATCCAGAAATTCCGTAACGAAAATAACCTAACACCCCCCACTCATTTGTTTTTTGAGCGTGGTGACCGATAAGAAAACAAATGAGTGAACAATCAATCAAAATTCAATTCAATGTGTGAAAGTGTAACTTCAATTAATATCAAAGAAAAAAAATACTGCATAAATAAATAAATAATTATAATTGCATAAGTTGATAAAAATGCTATGCAATAGCTTTACCGCGGCAGTCCCCGAGTGCCACACGTCTTTTTTTTAATTTTACCAGTTACTAGCTGTCGCGTCTTTGGTTATGCTCCGCTTCTATTGACCATAGCGTGATGTCATGTAGCTTATAGCCTTCCTCAGTAAATGGGCTATCCAACACTAAAAGATGTTTTCAATTCGACCTTGTAGTTCCTGAGATTATCGCGTTCAAACAAACCAACTCTTCGAGCTTTATAATATAAATCTTGTATTTCAACAATTTTCAACTAATAGTGAGTTTTTTGTATTAGTTAGTTAAGTCCAATTACATCAATTAACATGGAATCGTAAAATACATTAAAAGGTAATCCACCTAACAACATAATTTTGGTAATTTTATCATTTTTAAATTTTTTTTTTTTTTATGATTGTAATTCATACTACTATTACAGCATAATAATTGGCAAGTATAATTTATATTATAAAATATATTTAAAAAAATCACAAGAAGCCGGTAAACACTCCTTCGTCTTTTTCAAAAGGCTTGCTGTCTCAAAAACATTTTCACAATTATTATTATTCTTATTAACCCAAATTTTATTGCAGTATATTGTTCAGCAGTCCCCCATTTCATTCCACCATCATCATAAATAATTGTCTTTTTGCCTCATTACCGCGTCGAAACGACCAGGCCTTCTGCCCATCCCTTTTCTAATGTAACTTGAGCTTCGTGTTCGTAATTAATTTGTGAGCTATTGTTGAATAGAATCCCGTGTTTGTCTATCGAAGTTGGTCTTAAGGACCGTTAAATGTAACATTGTCTATGGGTTGAGCGAGAGGGAGTGACTTTTATTAACTAAAACCCACTTGTGTTCTTCCAATTGTCCTTTGCGTTCTAATAATACGGTAACTCATTCAAGAATCCCGCAGATTGAGTTATTTTTATAAATAATCGATACCAGGAAACTGTGAAGAAAAACATTGTGAGGAAACCGGCTTGTGCTAGAACCAAAAATTCGAAGACGTGATTGATATCCATGAAAATAGACTGGGCCCGCGTGGTGGATTACGGCCCATTCCCTCTCCTAGAGAGGTCTGAGTCCCAAAAGTGGGAACATTATATGGCCGACTATACTATGCTATGATAGATAAAGAACAATGCCTAAACCGACCACTTCTATATTATAAAAGACTGATATTATAAAAAAAAGATGGTCGAAGATTAAGGACGACCGAGGAAGAAGTAACAACTGTATTTAAGACCCCCTTCGTATCACGCTTTCATCTTCTCCAGTTCATAAAAGAGCAAAACTGATAATACTTTTTACCCTACATTCAAATGGCGCAATGGTTGAAAGCCACAACTTAGCCGTTGGTAGACTATTCATCATCATAATCTTAACAAAAGACGACACTGTTGGACCTTTTAAGATTTCTCAATATTTTTTTAAAGGTGATCATCATATAACTTCTTCAGCTCTAGGCGGAGCAAGAGTGAATCCCAGACTTTTACTGACTAAAACTTGAGTTCTTTCAGTTATCGCTTGCGTTCCAGGATCACGATAACTCTTTCGAACATTCTCCCAGTCCACCTACATAGCAAAATAGCCTTTATCGCTACTAACTTAACTGTCCCTACATTATCAATCTTTATAAAAATAAGGCGAAGGTCTTCGCAGCGATAATCCTGTACCGTCATGTTATATCGTCATAAGCCACAGTACGAGCGGTTGGTCGAATTTCTTGTACTAAAACATAAACATAGTGTGCTTAGAGTATGAGCAGAGGATTAGGAACTGGTGTGGCTTTGAAACGACCGGAGAGTTAAGCGGAAAAAACCTTGCTTTAATTTGGATACACACTTGTGTAGGTCCTCGAATTAGCCAGCTATGGATGCCTAGTCAGTTCAAAGAGGGGGCCGAAAGTCTATTGAACAAGAATCACTACATTTGACAGCTTGGCGTATTGAAAGTCAGCCCTTTTGAAGATGACTCAAATAAGTTATTCGAATTTCAAATGCCTGGCATGTCTTTCAGACGTTAATTTAGAATAAATTAGCGTTTGATAAACGGCCTAGGCGTCAATTTAACTAGCTAATACTTTATAGTTATCCAATTTACGTGTTTTTTAAAGTACTAAACAGCATCTGAAACGCCTAATAATATTCAAAATCTTCTTATGTCCGCTTCAGCGTATGTAACGACTAACACCCGCTGTTTCCCCGACCTTATTCAAGGCGGTAGGTACACGAAAGGACTGTGTGTTTAGGCCCTTCACTGACTTGTTAATCTTTGTGATCACCGTTTTTGTTCCAGTGATGAAATGCGGGCCGCCCGTGTGCGGTCTCCTTTATATGTATAGCATATTTGCTCTGTTTTTGTCTGGATAAGATTGAGGCTTCTGTAATGAGATTAAAGTATAAGAAATCGGTATTTGGAATCCTTTTAGTCTGGGTTTTAACTTTTAAGACGCCTGTTAGTTTGGTTTTTGAAAGCCTGATTATGTTTCTACTTTTAAACTTATAATTAGTTTATACCCCTCTTTTCTTGGGTGGGAAATCGTCAAATAACTTCTCCCGCTCTGAGCTTGAGGGAATGCTAGATTTTTACTGAGTAAAGCCTACCTGTGTTCATTCAATTACCTTTTTCATTCCAAGGCCACGCTTACTCTTTCGAATATTCTCGCATCCCTTTGTAGATAAACCTAATGGACAATAAATACTACTCAATATACTTCTAGGAATCGGAGATGACATAAACCTATCATCGTACGTAAGAAGATTAAAATTACACATTTTCTAATAATTCTTCTATTGTTGTTACAGGTAATTTCCGGCTTTTCATCCTATAAAACTAAATCGTATCAGCACCAAGGACTTTATAGAAGGTAAATGATGTACCTATTTGTGCCCATGCGATGGTTTCCGCCTTCTCAAGGATTTTAACCACGTCCGATGTCATCGACGTATTGGATGACATCCGGCCATTTTTTTTTTTATCGTGAGACAAACTGATGAAAGTCGCCTTTAAGTGTCTCGAGACAACGTAACGTTCTAAAACAGATAAATATTCTCGAAAAATCTAAACGTTTCACGTTGATATACGCTACAGGAATACCACATTGGTCAATTCTATTTAGTGTTTTGACTTCAAACTGTCGTTACAACCTATACAATGTCACTTTTTACACAAGACGAATATTCCCAAAAAATCCAAAATGACATTGACATACGCTACAGAAATACCATGTGGTCTATCTCCTTTAGTGTTAGACTTCAAACTGTCATTATAGCTGATAGTACGTCCACTTTTTGACACACTAGGTCTTGGCCCTTTTTTGGGGTAGCAAATCATCAATTTATGACTACATTTTGGGTGGAGCGAGAGAGATTGTCTAACTTACTGACTAAAAGCCACCCGTTTTCCTTCAATTGCCCGTTCCGTTCCAGCGCCACGGTTACACTTTCGAATAAGCCAAGAGCCATACATTTTGGACGTTTTGAAAATCACTATCATCTCAACATCATGGCTGATGGAATAGCACTATCATCTTCCATTCATCTCATGGTAAAAAAGTAAATAGCTTTATCTTACTGTGAATAACCATAACTTGATGTAATTGAAGGTAAAATAATGATCATTCGCATGATGATGTTGCAATTAGGAAAATGTGGAGTAGGTCAGCTGATTGTCATCTGGTTTGCGCAAGTTGCAATAATGAATATTGCTGTATAGACAAGCTTGTCAGTGCTTCCAGTTGTGATATCTTTGTCTTTATTAGCTCTCACACGGGTTGCCAACAGTACTCTAAAATAGAGTATTGTACTCTATCATGTAAGTGTACTCTATAGTCTATAACACTAATAGAGGACGCTAAAATACTCCTTTTTTACACCGTGTTACTATACTAGTGCCAATCACACAATATATGATGCATACCTAAAATTGTAACCAAATAAAATCAAATATTTTCATGAGTATGAAGTGGTCTGAAGAGAGAAGCATGGCTTCAGTGAAATTGATTAAAAATGAGCTTCTATGTAAACATAGAGTTCGAATTTTTGGAGTTGTAAAATTCTTTTCAAAACAATTAAAAATTGTTAGGTGCTGCAAAAAATAACAAAAAATGCCTTTTTATTTTTTTAAAATAAATGGTACTCTGTTTTATAAGTCCGCATGATTATTCTATTTCTTTTAATAAAAGTCTGCAACCCTACTCACACACCTCCATATTTCAATACTTATTTATTATAAACTAATTGTCTTCACCCCCGTCTTTAGTGCCGCTCCCGTGTCTCGTAGCGTGATGTTACATAGCCATAGCCTTCCTCGATAAATGGGCTATCCAACACTAAAATATTTTGTCAATTTGAACTAGTAGGTACTTCCTGAGCTCATCGAGGGATTCAGGGAGGACGTTAGCACAGTGATCACGTGCTGCCGTGAACAAAAGGGTCAGGGGAGACCGTTATAAAGTCTCTTCAGGGATGTGTCGTAACAGGCGTTGCACTGAGGGGGTTCCGGAATGGTCTTTTGAGAGGTAACGGCGCCTCTTCTATGTGCTGATGGTGATCACCGGGGTGGTTTTAATGAGGTAAAAATCCCACACTCCCCAGACTTATCCCCAAAGTCCGTGCGCCTTTTGAAGGTTTCCCCTCGAAATAACAAAAAAAAAGGTACTTCCTGAGATTAGAGCGTTCATCCACGAAAGTATGTGTTGTAGGTATGTCTTTTTTCGCCTGTACCGCTGTACCAATCTATGCATTTTGACTTAAAAATATAAGAAGTTATTTTATCTCGCATAAACGTTCAGAAGCTAGTAAAATACAAGAAAATTAATATTTTATGAACTTTTAAATTTTTACTTCCATAAAAACTTTTCGGTTCACTGTAGTTCTTAAAGCAAGAGATAAAAATTCATGATGCATTGTTAAAATAATGATTCGTCACTTTCCTGTGACGATTTTTGGTATGTAAATGAATGCCTTGTTGGTTTTTAAGACAATGGTGATACTTAACCCTATAACACATAGACAGCTCTTTGGGCATAATCGGATGGTGATCTACCCATTCCTCGCCGTCCACAAACCCGCGCTATGGTGTTTAGGAATCGCTCTGACTGCCAACGCGCAAGACATCTTTAGAACCTTTACGTTACCAATACGTTCGATTATAGATATTTATGAAACATGAATTTTTGCTCTATCTGCATTTTTTTTGTCAAGCAAGTTCAATTCACCCTTTTCCGGCTTTAACCCCTCGCGCGGAGGGGTAATATTTTTATGTAATTGCGCGTTTTTAAGTAAATAAAAAAAAAAAAAAAAATCTGCATTTTTCTAAGATATAAAAAATCAAAATTTTAGGCCAAAAAAAATCCTACAAACGTGTGTACAAAACGACAAGCGTTTTTCAAGATCATTCAAGTTATCAAGTTATACAGACGTATGTGCAATCGGAGCTCGAGGGGTTAACCATAAAGCATTGTACTGTAATCTGACCATTTGATGGCGAAAACAGTCTCCTACTCTCTTCAAAATCCCACCACATACTACGTTATGTCTCGTCAATACTCATCATCATCATCTTCCTGCCCTAGTCCCGTTTTATTTGGGGTCGGCGCAACACGTTTTTGTCTTCCATTCTGTCCTGTCACTCGTCACGCTATCACTAACTCTCTTTTCTTTCATATCGCTTCTCACACAATCCATCCATGTCTCGTCAATACTATCTCTAATAAAAAGTGTAAGTGGAAGAGCAGCTGTTACACTTCCCAGAACCACGCCATTATGTGTCCTACCAACACCAGTAAAAACCAGCCTATCAACCGTATCTATAAAACACCAACCTGACACCAGTCTACTTTCAAGCGGTCATATCGGATGACGTCATCGGCCACCATTGTGCTACGTTTCCTCCAAGTCACGTGGACGTGTGGTTGCGTAAACTTGTTATAGAAACATTGGTTACGTTTGTAAACGATGTGGCAGGTGCGTGGACAAATGAGAAGGGTTATACAGGTCTAGATTTGACCTTATTTATAAAGGTAGGCTTACACTTTAGAGTATAACTGACAGGTTTGCCTGTACAGTTGAGTTTTACAGGTAAACTCGAGCGTGTATATAGCACAACCACGCAGGTTTCCACAAAAGCTTACTTGCCAGGTATAACTGTACAGGCGAACCTGTCAGGTATACCCTAGCGTGTATGGCTACCTTTTAGAGGCGTTCTTTCGGGATCAAGCAGCAGGAATGTCCTAAAATCAAAAATTCGCAGACACGGGTCCGCTTGGTGAATTACGGTCTCGGCCTCGGCTTCCTAGAGAAGAGGCCTGAGTCCTAACAGTGGTAACATTATTAGGCCGACTATACTATTTCGATGATTGTAGCTGTTTCGATGTATCCTAATTCGACAAGGATGTGACCTTTTGACTATGATTTTTTTAAGGTTGGTAACTATCAAATAACATCTCCCACTGTAAGTAGAGAGAGATGTGAGACTTTTATTGACCCACCACAATGATATTCTAATAAAGTCATTCAATCAACCACCAGAATTCCTTCTGCACTATTCTAGTAGCGTACATTATAGTAGCGACTATACTATTTTAATATTGATATTTCGTCAGTTATTTCACTGGTAGTTTTGAAGCCCATTGTTCTAACGTCTACAACTTTGTCCTTCAAATATCAAGGCAGGAGTCTCAATCGGAGAGCAAGCAACATTTACATCACAGGATACGAAATACATGTGCAAGGATCGCCTTCACAATTTACTCACAGGATATTAGATCCACGTGAGATCTAGCTTGCTATTGGATGCTGGGGAATCAAAGGTGATTGTTGAACCTTGATCAAATATTTTACTAGCAACGTCGCATCTAGATTCTAGGATCTAGTATGTCCTACAGTGATTGGGTGGAGGAAACCAGATCCTTTGTGCATTTGTGCATGACTTGGTCTTGGTAAAGGCTATACTAATATTTTAGTAGACATATTGTGCGTACAGCTAAGGAGTGGAACTCTACCGGAGTCTATTTTTCCTGATTGCTATAACTTAGGGGAGTTTCAAGACAAGAGTGAATTTGTTACTTTTAGGCAAGCGTGCTCCAACGTCTACAACATCATAGCTTACCATCAGATGAGATAGTGGACTGATTATTTTCTCATATGACATGACAAAGCACAAAATCTTTGGAAGCCTTGTTTGAAATTCATTATGGTCTAAACCTTCTGATGCCGAAGAAGTCTCGTTGTCAGGACAACTAAAGACTTTATTTTATGAAGCATTTATTTTAACCTATGCAGTTTTTCATTGAATGTTTTGTGCAACTACAAGATTCTTCCCAGTAGCAGAGAGAGTAAATAGTCTAGTAAAGGACTACCATTCACAGTGATAATGTTTCTATAAATATAGTTCAAAGACACGAGTAACGTTAGCAATTTTTCTCACAGTCTTATACCAAGTAATCTACCAGTTTCTCCATAACGATTATAATGCATTTATCAATGGAAACTCGATAACCATGACTCATTTAGCCTGAACAAGTTACAGTTCCGGCTGTTATTATAGTCATGAGTTTATATGTCGTGTCGGAAATAATTGTGACTTATGAACAAGTCGGATGTAGTGTAAGAACTAGAAGGTTTCAACTAATGGACTAGATATATAGTTGATACCTGCTTACTATCTATCGCTTTTAGCTATAAGATTGTTCTTTAATTTTAAACCTCTACTGTACTTTTTATGGCGAACAATAAAGAATCAACGTCATCATCATTTTTATTTCACCCGAACTTACGGTCATAACCCGATGGATGCGGGACGCGCAGGATCGTTTATTGTGACGACACTTTGGGGAGGCCTATGTCCAACACTGGACGTCTATCGGTTGATATGATGATGATGATGATGATACATTGGTCTCCAAGTGTCATCACAACGAATGGTCCTGTGTGTCTCGCATCTATCGCATTCCCGCGACGCTGACCAGGACCAAGACCATGACGTTTAAAGTAAGATTGCTTTAACCTTGTTTCACTGTGGGTAAGAGACAGAGTTATACAGATTGTCTAGCGCCATCTCTTACCCACATTGAAACAAGATTAAAACAATCTTACTTTGAACGTCATGGTAACCCCACAGGTCATCGGTCCACCTTATTGCGGTTGCAACTCCAAAACCTTTCGACCCCATCGACCATTTGTTCTGCGAGCAATGTACTCTGCCCACTGCCACTTAAGTTTGGCGATTCTTCAATATGAGTCATCATCATCATCAGCCTTTTTGTTCCCACTGCTGGGACTCAGGCCTCTTCTTTAGGAGAGAATGGGCCGTAATCCTCCACGCGGGCCCAGTGCAGGTTAGTGGATGTCACAAGTCTTCGAATTTTTAGTTCTAGGACATGCCGGTTTCCTCACGATGTTTTCCTTCACCTTTTTGAAAGCAGTGGTAATGAAATAAATTACACAAAGTAATGCGCCTGACAGGGTTTGAACCCGCGACCTACACTTCGTAAGTCGGAGCCATTACCACTCGGCCGCCACTGCTCTCCAATATGAGTATATCTATATAAAAACTAAGAAGTTATATCCTACTCTGAGTAGAACGAGAAGTAGTGTAGACATACTTTTACTGACTAAAACTTAGCTGTGTTCTTTCAGTCATTTACCCTTTGCGTTCCAAGCCCGCGGTGACTTGCTCAAACAATACCGCAACCCCTGATATTGAGACGCTGTTGTCATGTTCTCGCAATTAAGAACAGCCTTATCATTGTTAACGTCATGGGTCTCCCCAATATCTTCAGTGTAATGTACCGGGCTTTCCCAGTGACTGTTATAGTGACAGATCTGTAAGCAATATTGGTGGTATCACTAGTTGTTCGGCGGATAATGGTACCATTTACTCGTAACAGATCTTCGGCGGATCAGTGATATCTTTTTTTTTACCAGATGTTATTTTTACTATTATTGACTAGCTGTCCTAAGTCATTTCAGCCGCATCTTTGTTTACTACTTAGCTTCCTTGACGACAACGCGTCCTCGCTCACCTCAGGGGCTGCCACGGCGAAAATCTACCAATTACGGTTTGAACTGCTTGGTCATCCAATATACTAGCCAGATCTAACCTCAATCCACTTCTTTTTGTCCTTAATCTAATAAATGCGGAGGCAACCTTCGTGAATAATTATTTTGCAAAGAAAAAACGCCAACTACTATTTAAATGGTTTGCTTCTGAAAGGAAGGCTCGGCCTCGGTATGAAAGGCAACGAAGGAATGGGGTGGGTTTTTTAGTCAGTAAAAGTCTGACATTATCTCCCGCTCTGCCTAAGGGCGGGGGAGGTCGTCTGGATGATTTATACCCACCCAAAAAAAAAGAACTACTATTTGACTGGGTTAGAGAGATAAAGGCATTGCGCAGCAAGAAGTGTGTAGTGTTAGGCTGCCAATAGACGGACTGCATCGCAGCAACCGCATGCAGTCCATATATTCAACTGCATGCAGTTTGATCTGACTTTGCGCAGTTGACGCCACGCATCTAGCCCAAGGAGCGTAGTGTATGATTTGATCTTTAAGTGCCTCAAAATAAAGTTGACAATGTCAATGTGCGTTTGCTCTTTGTAATTAACTGCACACTGACTGTATGCGGTTAGCGATGGACAGCGTGCGTCGACACTACATGACTGTAGCCGACCGTGTAAAGTTGAAGGCACGACTGCATGCAGGTGATATTGACTTCACTCGACTGCAGCCGACCGCAAGCAGTTAATATCATGACTGCACGAAGTCGAACGTACAACTGCATGCAGTTAAATATATCGACCGTGCGCGGTCGCTGCGATGCAGTCCGTCTGATGTCAGCCTTACAAGGTGAAAAAAGATTTAAGAAAAAATGTCTTGTATCTTTGTTAGGTCGTTAACTTTGCAAGCCACCTGTGTACGTATGAGATTCGTTTGCGTTTGTCCATAGTCCATATTATGGTAAGCAATGATATGGTCGACGATAGAGTGAACGTGCCTTGCGTCTTGTGACTTTTCCATCCAAGCAAAATTATTTTTTGTTGTCATGGTCTTTCTCCTTCTGTATCAAAGAGTGATGATTGCAAGGGTAATATAAGTTAATGACGTCATAGTAAGCGATGTCAAACAGTAGTAGGTTTCGCAATAACCGCTTCGAAGTGATTTTTCTTGTACCGGATACAAACGTGAACAATTATGTTATTGAAGGTCCATGTATATTTTCCTGTTATTAGAACGGGATGTAAGCTAATCAATGACCTTACAGCCGCTGGACGCCTCATGCTTTAACTAGCTCACTGAAAACAATTCTGTCAACTAGCCGAGGTACGAGGGAGCGGGGTACCTGCTGAAGATTCATCATCATCAACATTTCAGCCGAAAGACGTAAACTGTTGGACTTAGACCTCCCCCAAGTGTTGCCACAATGAACGGTCCTGTCCATCTCGCATCCATCGGATTCCCTCTACCCTTACCAGGTCATCGGTCCACCTTGTAGAAGGCCTTCCAACGCTACGTCTTCCGATACGTGGTCGCCATTCCAGAACCTTTCGGCCCCAACGGCCATCTGTTCTGCGAGCAGTGTGCCCATTGCCCATTACAGGCCTCCTACACGGTGGACCGATGACCTGGTAAGGGTTACGGGAATCCGATGTATGCAGAGCGCTCAGGACCGTTCATTGTGGCGACACTTGGGGGAGGCCTGTGTCCAACAGTGGACGTCTTTTGGCTGAAATAATGATGATGATGAGGTATCTATTTGATTAAGAACATAATTCTAAAAAAAAAGCCGCACATATTATTGTTACTCTATACAAGTTATGTTAGAACAGTCGCAATTAAATAACATACCAATTAGTCTAACACGTTCACTGTTACGAAATAATTCTTATTATTATTTAACAAATTACACTCGCGTGCACGAAAACTGTAACTTACAAAATATACACTGACTTATTACGAATTTCTTTGAATATCAAATTATTACTGCGATAAGGCACTGGTTGTAATATCAAGACACGTGAAACGTGTTGTCACCAGACGATTCCGATTTCATGCATGTATGTGTATCGTAGTACTCTCACTTCAAAAAATCACGCAATTCTAACCTTTAATTCAAAGCATTTAAGCTTAAAAACGAGTGAAAATAAACGTGTATATGCAAGGTTATGACATAAAAAAGCGTGCACAGCACTAAATATTGACATTTCATATTAATTTTTATTGCATTATTAATTTACGTTAGTAATATAATTATTGTTATTAAAACAGCGTTGGATAACATAATAGGGTTTGTTATGATGTTAGGTTTTGCATCGATCAGCTGTCTTTGTTTAAGTAAATGTTACATAAGTTATTATTTCAGTGAGTAATAGAAGAACCCAATGACGTATTTAATAATAGAAAGGTTTCAAGTCCTATAACAGTGCATTTTTGGACAAAGGGTCCTCCTAAATTGCGTCATAACAGTTTTCGGTTCAGCTATTCTCAATGCAAATCTTGAGAAAAGCCAAACAAATAAAAGTAACAAATGAAAGCAATAGAAAAGGGCAACGGACAACCTTTATGTTTATATAACTGAAACAGGAGCATTTGTCTAGAAATATACGCTCATGATTCATATGAAGGATTCATAACATTCCTGCCCACTCCACAGTGAATATAGCGCGAAGATGTGTATCTAACTAATACCCCATAGAATGCGACCGCCCACGTGCGTTCAACCGTATTTTTTATATCTCGAACGCATCCTTTCTTCACTCGCCATATTGAAATTCCTTCCTCTCACTTCCCCAAATAAATATAAACCTTATCACAATCGGACAAAGACCAAATTCCGAAGTCATAATCAAATTGAGAACTATAAAATGAACTTTACGAGGTTCTGAATAAAGGCCTTTTGGTGCTTTCGTTTGTCAAAAAACCTATTGAATAGAACCTGATTTGGGGGTCTGGGTTGATATGACGTGATGCCTTCTATTTTTTTTTTAACCTGTCACGGGAATACCGTGGGTTATTAATCACGCGAGAGGCAGAAATTTTGTTGATTGTCTTCGTTTCGTATGAAAATATCAGATTTTAACATACTCTTCTAATGATCCTTCAAATTTCACGGATTTATGGAGAATGACGTCGCATTTTGAATTGGGGACTGGCTGAGAGCGAGGATCAAACTATTCACACAATTCGGGGTATTGGAATTAAGGGCTGTTATTTTGACAATGCGATGATTAAACTTTTAAACCTTTGTCGTTGGTATATTTTAGTTATGTAGTAGTAAAAAACACAGTTTCAAAGGACAAATGAAAATGTAACAAAATTTTTCTTCGGAACCCGCCTAAGAAATAAAATTATAAATCGCAATAAGTGTTTTTTCGCGTTCCTGTTTATGATAAACTGTCAATACCAGAGTAATTTGATTTTTGCAAAACGGCTATTGTGAATAAAAGGAAAACAATTTTCTTCGAAGTATAAAATAAAAACGGTGGATATTTACTTAAATTCAGAGTTTCAGAGTTCCAATTGTTGTATATTAAACGCTTATTATTTTCGAATTGGGCCGCGCTTCTATTTATTATTAAAACCCTCTGGGATTCTGGATTTACGGGTTTCTGTGGTGAGATTCAAGAATTTATAAAATGATTTTAAATACCTTATTAAATAATTCAGTGGTTTCTTTGAGGATTAGCTTGAAAGATATAAAAGAGGTTCTCGAGGAAAATTACCAAAAAAACTTTATGCAAACGTGAAAATGATCTCATGATTATGGTTAGGTATCTGCTTATTAAGCATATACCTTTTTATTAGTAAATCATTATAAATAATGACTGCTTGCAGAAAAATAAAACGGCAAAAAAATCAAGTTTGTTGGATCCTTTATTTTATTCAGTATACACCACAATTTTTTAATTAGTACACATACATATAGGGCTTACTAGAAAAGCCCTTGTTATTTTATAAGTAAAATCTCAATAAAAAATATTCATAAACAGCAAAGTTATTAGCGTTGGTTTATGTCCCAAAATGTCACTCAATTTATGGAAATATTGTGCAGGCTATTGATTAATGAATGAATAAGTGACAATTATTAAGGAAAAACACTGCCCGCAGTATTTTCTACTAGCAATTGTTATGTTTGATTGATTCTAAGATAAATTTACCTTTTCGTGGTCAATTTTCGGATTTCTGTTTTTTCTACTTTTGACTACAAAAATATGATCAGTGACGGGTACAGATAGAGCCCCATTTTTTTGTGTACTAATTAAAAAGTAGGGGTGTATTTTGTTGTTAATTTGTTAAAGCTGCGGAAATTTCAACTATCTAGCTATCACGGTTCATGAGATACAGCCTGGGGACAGACAGACGGACATTGAAGTCTTAGGAATAAGTCCCGTGTTTATCCTTTGGGTACGGGTACCCTAAAAATACAATTTTAAGGTGCACTGACGTATTTAATCCCGAAAATTCATGTCAGGAAAACGCTGTAACAGGGAAAAGAAATCTTGATGAGATTTTTGTTATTATTTTAGTAATCAGCCTTCGTAATATTTCATCATAATAAGAAATTTTCGCTGTTACATCTAATTCTTTCGCAGTGACTCCTTGGAGGTACCGCCATAAAACTCGAGGCCACATGAAATACGTTAAACCTACAAATTATAAGCCAAGATATAATAAAATTATAATTCTTTGCCTGATTATGTGGGCTTTGGGAGTCATTTTGTCGGAAGCAATTTGTTCGTAGGTTTAATGTGCAATCATGCTGCCAAGCTTTTAATTTATATTGCATCATAAAACAATTTGTGTTGTCCTAAATGCCGAAGTAAAATAGGTTTACAAATCATTATCTCTTCAATTTTATTCCCAACTTTTTTTTTGGTTAAAGGGCTTTGTCGCTTAGCGACCACATCGCCCAGTAATTCCAAACTTACAAATACCGACACGGATCTTGAGCGCTCGGCGTCAGAGTGGGGATCGCTTTGCTCATTTCATACATTGGCGAGCCAATCGCCGTCGTTGTTAGATATATGCAGCAGCGCGGGGATCACGAGTGTCGTCTAAGACACGATGGCGTGGCGATTCAATCACTGACATTCCCCGCCCTCGCGTCTCAATTCACACCACTAAAGAGACCGAATATTTGACTTCTGCGCAACTTGAAGCCAGCGCTCAAGATCCGTTCCGGTAATTGTACTTGGGGTCGTCTTCTAGTCCAACCGTATGACTGCCTATCAGACCACAACCCAGTTACTTTACTAGTCAACACAATATTCCTTGGATAGACTGATGGTCAACTTTCTGGCGTCTACCTGTTTTTTTTTTATGGAGAGAAAATCAACAATGACAACCCCCGCTCTTAGGCGGAGCGGGAGATAGTGTCAGACTCCATCGTCGGCCACATCTTCGCTTACCATCAGGTGAGATTGTGGCCAAACGCGAGCCTATCAATTATAAAAAGAAAGAAAGACTTACTGACTAAAAACCCACCCCGTTCCTTCAAGCCTTCATGCCGGGGCTCGAGCTGTCTTTCGAAACTAACCCTGGCCCTGGTAGGCTTCGACCACCCAGCTGGGCCCATACTGTTGCTGACAACTCCTTGAGGCGCGCGGGAACAGTGCGCGCTGTCGACGACTTGGGCTCGGTCCGGACAGTTACCGGACGTTCGGACGGCGAGCTAACCATAGCTCGTCGTCCGCAAGCCCTCGTCTACGGTGGCCGGAAATCGGGATCGGAATCCCGGCGGCGGCGAGAGCGCCGTTGCCTGATGTGGTCGGCCTCCTCCTTTGCTAGCATTACTGCTTCGCAGAAGGAGGCGACCGCCTGACAGCGTCTACCTGTAAAGGCTGTCAAAGATCTACGAATGACAACCAGTACCAAGAGCTTTACGTGCTTTACGAGGCACGAGGTATCAGTAGGTAATCTCCTAGATAAAATGCATTTGAATTGAGAAATCTACGTTAGTTCTTACTTCCTCAGTTTCGATCCTTACACCGGGTTACTGTAGAATGGGCTAAATAACTGCCAATAATAACATTAAAAGATCAAATACTTCCCTGGAAAATGTGGCAGACGATGAAATGAGTATCATTCCTTCCAAAAATACTGACTGACTGGTTTCATGATCCTTCTTATTGTCAGAAAAAGAAGAATGATTCATCCCAGCCATTTAAGTATCTTGCTTCTTGACACTTTTCTCTTTGTCATTACCAGTGACTCGCACTTAAAACTCTTTCTTTTTTGTCACCAATTTTAAGCTTGACAACAATTTTGTGGCAACAAACAAAATTTTGCACATATCGCTAAATGTTTTTAACGCTCCAAAAATGACCATTTATCCCCGTTTAGGACATGACCAAGCCCCGTGCTTCCGTCCTAACTACACATAAATTTCCAGAAAACCATTGTACCAAATAACCATTTCCGTCCATTGAATCATCCTGTTTTGTGTTTATGTAAATGCATGATTTTGATGTTTTTTTTAGTCGATTTCATCGAGAGATCTCATTCGCCTTGCATTTTAAATAAACTTCCCGACAGTTTCGGCGTTATAATTTCCATTGCTCGTCAACTTTTGGTTTATTCAAAAGGCTCGGTGTACCATCCAGCAATGGACGCTTTACGTTGGTATATTTCAGTTTTCTGTGGAGTCGACGTCCAGACACCGTAACGAACGCAGATGACTCATTTGTGTATGTAAATTATGTTAAAATTCAAAACCCTAGGCTTAACTTTGAGTTTTTGAAATTCAAATTTGTAGCTCTCGGGCCCTTAAACGACGTCGAATAGGGTACGCTTAAGTGTTTTTTTGGGAGAGGTTTTAGCTAAAAAGGCTTTTGGCATACACATTTCATGGATTATGTTGTTTAAATGGCAGTTGAAATAAAAAGTAAATAACGTGAAAATTATTCTGTACAAATTCATATTGTGAAGACGAATCTCATCAAATAAATAGTCGATTAGAACGACAGAGACAAAAAAGGATACGGAAAACGGTTGCTTTATAATATTTCTTTCTCCAGCCTTAAAAGCATTTAGCATACCCTTTGTGAAAAATACATTTTGGCAAAAGTTCTAAAGTCTTAGTTCTTTAATTCTTTATTGTACACCATCAACTTAGAATATAAGTGTATAATAGAGTTCATGTAGACGAGTTTAACTCCGTAATGGAGTTTTCTTCCAGCAAATCATTGAGTCGTACGAGAGAGATCACAATAGATGGTAGGATCCAGAGCACAATATAAATAAGAGCTTAGACGTATACTGAATACAAATCTGACATGGGTTCAGGGGGTCTTACAATGATTTTCATTATTACACACATAAATTACATTTTTAAATATTTTTTATTATTATTATATTCTTTATTGTACACCACAAACAAAAAATACAGGACAAAACTTATTAAAAATAAGTGTAAAACGGGCGGTCTAGGTTGTCTGTAAGAGATTGCCCTGTGCGATACACAGGGCAATCTCTTACAGACAACCTTTGGATGGACTGAAAGAGAGGAGAGATATTTAGGGCTGTCAGTGTATAACATCAGAAATAATACTAATATGAAATAACAGCACAAATGCATAGAAACATTACGAAAAATATACTATTAAAATTAAGCCAGGAGAAGAAAAAATCAAAGTGAAAGGTAATGCTCCTTCACCATTCTGAAGATTTTTTTTTCTCATGATGTATCAAAATGTCAAACGTGCAAGCGAGAAAGAGTGATGGAACTATACACCTTATATAGCGCCATCCCTTAACAGTTCAGTTTAGGATGTCAAAAGGAACCAGTCAAAGAGCCTCTGCCCCCCAAGCCAAGTTACGACCGTTTCGTTTCGATTCTCTTACTTCGAGCGCCTCGATTTGGCCACGCCTTCAATTCCTTTGTTCTGACGTCATCTCAACGCTCAGTCACGTGGCCTGCAGTTGTTTCCTTCATCAAATGAACCGCAAACAAAGTCTTCATACTCCCACTGGTGGATTTCTCAAAGAAAGATGAAAACAAGTTTTAAAATTACTTTTCGTTTCTGAAGTTTATATGCATGTGGCATCAAAGGGAGATTTTTTCTTCTTTGCAACCGTTTTGAAATCACTTGAGAAAATGTCAAAATGTCATCCAGGAAAATAAATATAGAATTTACTTCATATTCCTCTTGTTTTGTGAATTCTTCGAATGCATCTTATGCTTCCGGTTCGAAGAAAAGTTCTTATAGAAACGTGTGACGTCAGAAGTTTGAAATGAAGCCACTGCTATTGGAAATGGCATATAAAATGTTTATGATTTGTGTTAAATTCTAAATACATTGACTGGATATACGCATTGTTAGGATGCCACAAAGATGTATTACACCGATCCTCTGTTAAATATAAGTACTGCATTGCACTCAAAAATATTGTCCTAAGATTGTCTTTAAATTAGGTTTGTTTTGAACAAACTCAATGTAGTCTTAATTACAACTCCATTTAATAACAATCGTCCAACCATGATTTTAATTCATTAATTTATTTATTACTAAATTAATACCGAATTTTATGGCGAATTTCATACCGCTTAACAGTCAATGAATGTAGATATACATATATATCTTTCGATGTAGTCATCCGATTGCGATGAAATAATACCTAAGTAATAAATCAAGTTACTTACAATTTTAACGTATAAAAGTTATCTATATCGATTTCGTAAATTTTACGTGATACAAATAAAAACTTCTACAGATTTATTATATGTATAGTATTAGGCTTATCAACAATGAGCATTATAACTAACTTATGTCCAAGCGCCTCATCACCTACAAAAAAGCTCAGCATGCACTACATTATGCGCACATACTCGTAGAAACATAGCTAATTGATTATAACAAGTAATACATTAATAGTTAAAAACAAATTATATGTGAAATATATATATTTTTTTATTTCATGTCAAAAATTCCCATTTCAATTTTCATATAATAGTATAGTAATAATAAGACTTGTGTATAAAACTCCGATACAAAAGATCTCGTAAAACACTGATATCAGAAAAAAATAGATATACCCAAACACTGCTTTTATGTAAACTCACTAAAAATTACACAGGTATTTGAAAAACCAACTAACCGTCCCTACAACGCATACATCCGTCATAAAGGACTATACCCAACTATATTTACTTAATCTTCAAATTACAAATCAAACATCTTACTCCGGTAAAGCTGTGTTGCTACCCTCAAAAATACCTCGTTTCCTTCATTATAAATCTCGGCACGACACCTTTAGGTTAATTTCCTTGGATCATAAATTCGCTGGTGACGGTCTTGGAGTGAAGGGTGGCACTTACGGAGTAGCAGATGGCAGGTTAACTGTGTGTTACGAAGAACCCCTACTTCGCAACGGGAAGGTGCCTAAGTAAGGGTGTAAAAGATTTTCGTTTTGAAGACGGAACAGATGATGTTGAAAGTCACTTAGATAATTTTTTTTTTGAGGTGGAAATTCATACAAATGACTTTTGGATGAATTTGCTCTAACGTTTAGCGAAATGACAGACTTTTATTACTTGCTTGTTTTAGTTGTTCTTCTGCGTTCTATGACCACGGTTTTTAGAAATTTCCCTTATTTCCATTTAGACATTATTATTATTATGAGCCTGTTGTGTCCCACTGCAAGGCAAAGGCCTCCTCAGTCTCCAGTCTTCCGATATTTTCTGTCTTTAGCCACTTCTACCCAATCCTTTAAGAGTCTAAATCGTCACGCCATCTTCTTCTGAGTTTACCGCGTCAACGGCTCCTGTTGTTCGGGATTAGATATGAAGTTTGAATTTGGAGAAAGTTAATAAGACACTTTTATCATCATCGTCATCATCAAGTCAGCCGAAAGTGCCGTCCACTGTTGGACGTGGGCCTCCATCAGCAACTAGTCATATGCGTTTCGCATTCATCGTTCATCAGGTTATCGGTCCACCTTGTAGGAGGTTTTCCAACGCCATGTCTTCCGGTATGCTGTCGTCACTCCAGCTCTGGTCCATTACTTGCAGAACAGATGGTCAAAGGGACCGAAAAGCATTCTCCACAAATATGAAATTTTAACACCAAAAAGAAACGGTATAAGCGAGAGGCACATCTCACTACAGCGTCAAAAAGGTTAATTTCAGTAGTAATAACGGACAGGTGTTGTCTGACTCTGGTCTTGCCTTAACCTTAGCTCTTGATGGTAAGTTTTATCATTTCCAGACAAAGTGACCCTTGTTGAACATAATATGGACAAGTTAATGTTGACTGACTACATTATCAAGTTCAATGTCGTCTATTTATTTGATCCGATGCAATATCATTGGAATAATGACGACTGTGTAGTTGACTTAGAAGTTAGATATCAAAATGCGTTTCAGTGAAAAAAAAAATACAAAAATGTTGATGGTTGTGCTACTAATCATATCTTATTAATATTTTATATATGTAAAAGTCTGTATGTTCTTTCTTGTTTATAACGTTGTCCTACACTAGGATTTACTCTTCCATCGTGGGTGCGTTCAGAAATATATGACCCGTAGCTACTATCTGTAGGCCAAACAAATATTTGCTCTCCCTTGGGAGAAATTATGATTTGCCATCCCAAAAAAAAAACTGTGTGGGAACCGAACCCGCTATACCTACGCATCGTAGCAGCCAATCACTCAACCACTGCGCTAACCATGCTACTAAAAAAACCTATGCGAATGTCATTCGTGTTTTGACCAGTCAGCCTGATTTTACTAACACATCAACAAAAACATTTTCATATTAGAGACTGCATTATTTCTGCTATAGATGTACAGCTTAACTCCAAAACATGAATATTCTGTATTGAAACATATTATATCGGAATATTGAAGCAGGTACACTCAGTATCGGTATAAGTAGGTCTTCAGCGAGAACAGTCGTAGGTACTAGTAATGCATATAGTGAAATAAGTGATGCGTATTTTCCTGCTCAGTAGATTTAATATATTTTATGTGCGTATATTGTGCAGTTTATAGATATGGCTGTATTTTTATATGTGGAACGATCTGCTTCTATCGACTAGTACAAATTACTTTTTTATGAAAAGCATTTCTCATAACAAGCTTTTATCGCGCGGTATATAGTACTAATCCAATTCCAAATTCTAGTATATTATATAGTGTTCCTTCATCCAAATCCATACGAACGTGAGAAATAATAAACATACAGACAGACTCACAAACTTTCATCTTTATAATATTAGTGTGACATCCATTGAAAACTGTTGATAAAAACGTTTTGATACTTTTGATTCGTCCAAATTGGTCAAGTCGTTTAGGAGGTGACAAACAAACGTACTGAAGAATTAAATATCTATATATTATTTAAATTGTAGCTGTTTTCGATTTCAATAGTTTTTTTTTTGCAAAACGACACATGTTGAAAAATTAAATTATGCTGATCTCGGGTTAATCTGTTTTTTTTTTTTTTTTTTTTAAAAGAGAAAGAATATGGTGTTGCTATATCTACTTAAATCGCGAATATAATTAATTGATACCAAATTTCGGTTTGGCAATGGAATGTTTTTTGTATAAACTTGAAACATTTTAAATTAAGAAACAGCGCTCTAAGAAAACAAAGTTTAAACTTTTTGTAAGAATACATTTTTGAAACATAAACCAAAGACAAAAACCAACTGAAAAGGTCTGCAAAAATAATTTAAATATTTCGCAACATATTTTTATTTAAATACTCGCTAAGTATCACAAACTCGCGATGAAAAGTACTCGTAATGAAACGCTTAATTAACCTTACTCTATTTTAAATGAGGCTTCAAAAGAAAAATGGCGGCTGACTGTCAGAGCCAGCCTTCCTATTTTCTATGTGAGAACTGGGAACCCATCTAACTTTTTTCCGTTACCATTAATTCAATTTTTCATTCCGTGCTAATGAAGCCCTTTTTTACATTCTCTTAAGTCCAAGTAATCTTGTTCCCATAAATCGAGTCGAGTGACGTCACGAGCTCAGCCTGCGCGTGAGTCCAGGTACTTGTGTTATTCTTGGCGATGGTCAGTGACCACAAGGGACCTTTGCTTGGGGTGACTGTTCCGCCAACATCCTTAGAACCCTCATCGCAACGCAAATTAACGCCGCCGAGGCTCCTTTTACAAAAGTCTTGGATATCACTTAGCCAGTCTACAACGACCTCTCTCGGCCCTTAGGCGGTTATCACACTGCCACGCACCACGCAGCGTAGCGCGTGAAAACGCACCTACGCACGTACTTGCGGGAGTGCAGATCTGCATCATCGTGCGGGTTTTTTACGCACTCACGCGCGTAGTTGCGTTTTGTAAATTCACGCAGGCACGCACTCATTTCATACAAAATCACGCACGGTACTACGAGACTCAGTGTGGCATACCATGCGTGTCGCCCCGCATGTAGGTGCGTGAACTGCATGAACGCGCGTGGATGCAGTTTCAGTGTGTTGGACTGTGCGTGTTTTCTATACAAACGGAGATACTTACAAGCAACGTTAAGACACGCGTTCACGCACTACGCTGCGGGGTACTTACATGGCAGTGTGATAATCGCCTTAGTACTCTTAATGATTTCTGACATTTAAGCGAAAATTTACATTAAAACGAAACGTGTTATTTAAAATATGTCAAGTGTATTTGTCTTTAATGTATCGCTCATTCTATATTTCCCGAAGTTTCCTTGCTGCTTTTATTTTAAAATGTGAAATAAAGGAAGTTGGCCGGTTCGCCGAGGTCGTGTTACAGTGGTCGGGTGTGCGCATGAATGTTACTGGTTTCTTTTTTCAACCATATGTTTTCTGGTCGTTTTGCTGGCCTTGAAAGAATGTCTGGTTAGTGCACCACGGGTTGATGTCTCTTTATTAATAGCTGTAAGTTTTTCTTGGCTTGCAATAATGGTTACTTTGTGTCCATGCACTAGTAATTTGTATCGGTGTAACATAGTAAATTCTCAATTATCTGAAACAAGTTTCAGGTCAACTCAGTACAAAATTTATGGCAACAAAAACTTTATGTTTGAAGGTGCACAACTCTTCATAACCTTCCTAGAAATATCAAAGATTATGAGTTGTTTTGTTTTAAAAATACATTATTAAAAAAAAACATTAATATTGGATAGCAGTAAATTTTATAAACCCATCAGACCCAAATTTGTAACAAGATTGTGGTAACTGAACCTTGTCCTTTATGAGAAATAAATTATTTTTAAACCTATATCGTAAATTAAATAATTATAGTCTAGAATCATTATTAGGTTCTTTGTTAGTTATGAATATGAATATAATTTTCTTGTTAAGACTCGTTTGTCGTAAAAGAAACTATGTATTTAAAATAATTTAGCCGTCCAATTCAGATGAGATGGCTTCCCCAGTTTTGCGTTTAATCCTGTTTAAAGTTTAGTTAAATAAGCTGGACAGAATTTATCCTGTCCGACTCAGGCTTCCAAATTCAACTACGAATTAATTCTACTCTTCAAGAGACAGATAGATAGACATATTCTTACTAGCTTTTGCCCTCAGCTTCGCTCGCGTAAATAAAATATAGCCTATGTCATTCAGGAATAAAGCAGCTTTCTATTGGTGAAAAAATTTTAGCAATCGGAGCAGTACTTCCAGAGATTACCTCCTACAAACACAAGAACATAAAAAAAAACTTTACCTCTTTATAAAATTAGTGTAGATTGTGCAATAAAAATTACATTACATAGTAAGTACAGATAAGTGAAATTCTTTGTTACATTTACGAAATCAAATTCATGTGCTTGTGGTTACCCCAAAATGTTTAACAAACTCACAAAACCTTACATCACTCCAAAACTCATAGTCATAATCGTAACCACAGAAATTCCTAAAGAAATCGAAATGCTCTTAAATCATAGCTGAATAAACCATAGAACGTGTCGAAAATCATTAATAATTCCAAATTAGATCTTGTTGCTTTCACAATAAGGTTCAAGGAGTTGGAAAGTAGTTGTAGAGATAAGTTTGTCGGGATGTGGGGCCAGAAAAGTGGTCAAAAGTCGTCAGACTGGTCTCAGTCGGCCCCGACCTGTTCCGTCCCGTTCGTTTTGTCTTATTTTTGTTTTGCACGAAGCACTGACCACCACAACAAAGGTCCGTGGGATGAACTTGTTTTTTTTTACCGAAGGAGCAATGCCTCCCGAGATGTTCAATGCTACCTCTGTAAACGTTCCGATGCGTTCGGTTGTAGAACATGTCACGTTTTCTGGAATTTCGCTCAGGAATGTTTACTTAAATAGATGGCAGCTTCGCTTATTGAGTGTTAATTTAAGTTGGAGATAACATTCTTTTAGTTTGAGTCTTTTTGAGTCATTAGTGGTTCTGTTTTGGGAATTCTCAACTAGTTTACTGTGAGTAAATATTCCAGGTTAACTTAGAATCTGAGTGCTTACAACATAGCTTAAACTAAGAGGCTTAAAAACAGATTAAATCAAAAATGTTGATCCAACTCGCCAAACTTTCCACTTGGGACCAAAAAATACAATCGTCTGGCGCTCGAAGTCACCTTCGAATCCGGGTCTAAAAACAATACATCTATGCTATCAAGTGATTTGGGTCTGCCCTCTCTGTCCTCAGGGACAGACGACGTTTTGACCGCTGTCAAAGTCACGAACAGACCAAGGATTCGGATCCCTTGTAGAAAATTTAAATACTGGTAGTCAAATTAAAGGGTTGGGGAAACGAACGAGTTTGTTTCGTCAGCATCGATTTTTACAACTTAATAATCGCTTTGCATTAGCCGGAGATTACCCTATCAACTGAGCTGTCTAAACCACACGTTATTAAAAATTCTATTAGATATTACAAACGTTCATTGATCTACGTGACTGTAAAAGGAATACACATGTAATAATCACAGTACCACATGCGAAAGGCCGAGTTCTAACGATGTAAACATACTCATCCCTTAAACAAAAAAAGCACTTCAAAACACCAATAGTAACACAAACGGGCCGCGTAGTTATTTATTTATCTATTTATAGGTCGGGCCAAGTGTTCGCTTCATTACTTGTGAACATATTGCCGTGTTTACTCTGTGTATTTCTGGAGCTGGCCGTGTGTTGCGCCACGTGTGGCCATGTAGTGGCGTAGCTGGCTGTATAACGAGATGTCTCGGCCCTTTGATTTTTGTGAAAAAGTTGAGTGTAACTTCGTTAGTTCCATTTTTGAATTGCTTGCTTTTTTTTTCTTTAAAGAACCTTGAACTACAACTATTTTTTTTTCAGCCAGCGCACAATTAAGTATTCTGTTTTTAAAGTTAGAACGATTTCTATTTGAGTTTTTTTCTATTACCTTAAAAAATACATTTCATAACAAGATTCTGTTAAAAATAAAAAACCAAAATCGTGCGATTGCCTATGTGTACTTATGTATAAACCAACTAAATAGTTTTTACTGTCGTGTCTGGTTAATACGAAATATACATAAATGTGTATCCTTTCAATGAGGGAATATCTGTCGTCCACATTTTATTTTTGAAATATGATAAAGAAGAACAGCTTTTTTAAAGAATAATTCGAAAGAACTACGACGCGTAGCCAATTTATTTACCTTCTACACGTCCATAAGGAATTGATCGTATTCCTTTGAAGGGTTTTAGCTTTTCCTTGACTCAAAAATATTAACTAGAAAGAACTCTAATATTACTGATGAATTGGGTACTTGACTATTTTTTTTTCAATAATTTTCTTTCCAAAATCGACAAGAAAAATCTAATAATACTGATAAATTGGGTGCTTGACTCTTTTTTTTTTCAAAAAGTTTATCAAAAATCGCGCAAATAAAAATAAATTTTCAAATTCGATCAAAGTTAGAAAACTTTCAAATATGGTGGAAGGGGAAACTGTCAAAACAGTATAAGGATGCACATACTGAAATGTGACGTCACCACCATTAGGTTACGTGTGCTTAAAAGGGACAGCGAGATATTCCCACCGTGCCCCCACTCTTCCTCCACCCAATATTTAGAATGCTAATTGCTGCTTTTTTAATGCTGTTTTTAAAAAACATTTATTTTTAGTGTTAATTGTTGTATAATCTATACTATCTATACTAATACTATAAAGAGGTATAGTTATTGGCACGAATATTAAGCGCTCGGCGTTAGAGTGGGGATCGCTTTGCGCATTCCATACATTGGCGAGTCAATCGTCGTCGTTGTTAGATACATGCAGCAAGCGCAGGGAACGAATCACGAGTGACGTCTATGGCACGATGGCGCGGCGAGCCAATCACTAACATTCGCCGCCCCCGCGTCTCAGGTCGCACCACTAAGGAGACCGAATATTTGACTTCTGCGCAACTTGAAGCCAGCGCTCAATATTCGTGCCGATAACTATAGTTATTTTTTTTATTGTAGTAAGTGATCTCTAAAAGTACCGATCCGATTGCGAAACATTTTTTCACCGATAGAAAGCTACTTTATTCAGGAATAAAGCATATCTGTCTGTCACTTAGGAGTGACAGACTATATTATTATGTACTGCGGGCGAAGCTGCGGGTACAAGCTAGTATTGTAATAAAAAGCATACGCCTAAGTTTTGCTATGTTTTTGTTAAAATCTTTAAATATAGCCAGTATAAAATATAGCGTCTCTAAGCTTTTTCATTACTTATTTTTCTTCACTCTATCTTAGGCAACGCCAGTAAGAATTTCTGTCTCGTCCAACTTGCAATATATGTCTCAAACTTTCCTAGATATACTTAAGGACATGTCTGAACTTGGTTCTAGTAGATCCCTAGGGACGCCTTAGAATGAGGACCTAAATTCTAGGGTCGAAGGAGTTCTAATATGGCGATTGTTATCACTTTCACAATTGACAATTTAGGAGATACGTCCCTTGAGATGGTCGAGGCACGTCACTTTATACGTGGTTATATATAGAACAGGGTTTAAGATCCCAATGACGGGCGCGAGACAGCGACACTATTGCTTGACTTGCCTGTTGGTCTAGTGGTTAGTTGCCCTGACTACTAAGCCGGAGGTCGTGGGTTCGTTTCCCACCCAAGACAAATGTTTGTGTGATGAGCATGATCATTTGTTCTGTGTCTGAGTGTAATTTATCTATAATATGTATGTATTTAGAAATATATAAGTATGTTTATCAGTTGTCTAGTACCTATTGATAACACAAGCTCTGCTTTAGGTTTGGTTTATTACTTATTATATCTTTACAAATTTCACTTTTTTTTTGTGAAAGCATTTAATGATTTCTTGCGCTCTAGGGAGGAGAACACAGAACAAATATGCTAATTACATAAACATCTGTCTTGGGTGGGAATCGAACCCACAATCTCCGGCATAACCTAACCACTAGACCAACAGCCCAGTCATCAGTCGTTTGGGTATTGAAAAATAAAACATAAAATATTATGAGTTACAAAAATAGAACATTTTATTAAAAATGTTCTTTAAAACTAGTATTTTTGAAGTGTTAGGGTTCGCAGGTGAACTGTTATTTGATATTCGTCAATCCCTAGTCAACACTTTAAAAATATAAATCAAAACGATTGAAATGGTCAATATTTCATTTCTAACGCTCGTATTGATCCTTTCAGTTTTATTGTATGAATTGATTGTTTTGCATGTGAAATACGTATGTTGGCAGTCTATGATCTAGTGGAGCTGGACAAACGATTCTTCATCTTCTATTCTCCTCAGTCTTCAAGGGTAGCTGTGACTCTTAATAAACTAGTGCGCCTCACCACCAATGATTGCATAACTGCTTACCATCAGGTAGGATCGCAGTCTAGATCTAGTTAATAATGAATTAAAAAAATATATAGATAGATACATAGATTCCCTTTTATGCAAAAATATAATGAAGAGGTAAAGTTTGTTTTTTTGTTTGTAGGAGGTAAACCGATTGCAAAAAAAATTACACCGATAGAAAGCTGCTTTATTCCTGAGTGGCATAGGTTATATTTTATGTACTTACACGGGCGAAGCTGTGGGCAAAAGCTAGTCTTTAATAAAATTCTCAACATGGTCGGTGATACAGATTTTCAAAATGAAAACGATCAAAACACCTACTTATCTGTTATGGTATTACTACAATTGTTTTAAAACCTTCAGGAGTTAATTAACTTCAACAAGAGGTTCCTATGTTTAGTAACCTTATGACTTACTTGACTTACTTCCTGTGTCCTCTAGATGGAGCAGAGGGCGTTCACTGTTCGCAGCCATTCCATTCTTCCTTTTTAAGTCCAAGCCTTCTCTATGTTCTTCACCTCTGCGATGATCGCGAGGTCTTTTTAGGGCGACCACGTTTACACTTTCCTTGAGTATTCCAGTCTAGGGCTTGCTTTAGTATATGAGTATGATCGGGGTCCCTTCGGAGTGTGACTGATCCAATTCTACAAGTGGAGTTTGGATGGTCGTTCGTCGCCAGGTTTGCTTAGGACGACTACGTTTACGCTTCCCTTGAGTTCTTGCCTTGAGCGTGCGGACGATCCAGTTCCACTTACGACCTTTGATCTGTGATCTTATAAATAGTAGGAAAAGAGACAAAATAAAATATAAACAATAGGTTCCCTAATAATACACACTTTACCTAACTTGAAGAACCCAATTTCACTAAAACCGTCTAACATGATTCCTAATTTATGCAAAGTAGGTATAATAAAAATGGCTGTTCTATCAAAATATTCCAAACTTAGACTGTCCTTAGAGAGAATATTTTTTTAAAAATACGACATGATAACGTAGAAGATCTTTGCGAAGATGGCAGATGCTATAAGAATACTAGGATTACGTAAATCTGAGCTGATTCCTAAGCACGTTATTATCCACTGACTTGAGTATATATAATTCTGGAAAGTTATTCTGTTATGACTATCTTTTTCAAGACTTAGGTCTTTTTTTCTCGTGGTGGGAAAATCATCTCATGACATCCCCCGCTCTTGGGCGGAGCGGGAGATAGTGACAGACTTTTACTAAATAAAAACCGACTCCTGTTCCTTCGTTGCCTTTCGTACCGGGGCTTGAGCTATCTTTTGAATTAACCCTAGCCCTAGTAGGCTTCGACCCAGCTGGGCCCCTGCTGTGCTGGGCCCCGCTGGGTCGAAAATGTGTGAGTGGAAATTAAAAGATGTGAGAACACTGAGAACCTTAACCGGTTCGACACGGTTGGAGACGTTTTGAGAAAATATATACCCAAGGGAACATATGCTCCCGGGATAAAAAGTATCCTATGTACTATTCCAGAACATGGTCTACCCGCGTACTAAGTGTCATCGAAATCCGTTTAGCCGTTCGGGCGTGAAGAAGTGACAAACATACACACACTTTAACTTTCGCCTTGTAATATATTGCGACAATAATTATTTATTTCTCACCACAAAAATGTTTACAATATAATAGTACATTATGATATAAGTGTGTAATGTTAGTGATTACCGTCGAGGCGGTATTTAGACCCGAACCATGGCGAGGGTCTTAAGAGAGCCGAGAACGGCTCCATTAAAACCCTCAAAACGAACGTGTAACATACGACGTTTTTCAATACACTTGTGAAGAAAGTAATTGTAAAACTAGTAAACTTTTGTGGCAACATTTTTTTTTCTTTTTCTCATGAGGGACGACACGCGCCCATCCTCGCGAACGCGAACAAAAAGGTTTTTACTATATAATAGTGCACTAGTGCGTAATGGTAATCAAAATGTCACATTTTAGTGACGAGTGCCATTATATACCTAAGTGCTGTGCAATAAGAGTCACTTTATGAGCAAGTGTATTGAAAAGGAACTTAATTTAAAGTATTCGATACAAAGCAAAATTTTATATTGTACTGCAGTAATAAGTATATGTATTACGTGATGTAGTACTCTTAAGATTTCCGTGATTAATGTCACTATTTTACTTTACGTGTGTAAATTAATTAAAAAAATATTTCACCTTCACAACCGAAAAAAATTCGTGTCCCTTTATGATAAATATCGTTTGATATAAATGCTTGACCTTATTTTTTTTTTTTTTTGTTCAGGTAATGTCGAGCTCAACAGTGTTTGCGAAGATGTGAGTGAGTGAAATACATCGCGAATTTGTATCACCATCGAAAAAATCCAGGAACTAGGTATCAAGCAAAGCTTTTATAAAAACAGCTATTCATTATATTTTTATTCCCATAACATAGGCAATGGATGACTTAACGAATAATTCTTTTTTTGTGTTCGTTATAGTCGGGACTTGGTTTATAGAAACTAAAATTTAAGAAAATTATGCCCGCGAAGCCCGAGCGGGGCTAGCTAGTAAGTAATAAATAAAGTACGTGAGTTTCGAGGTAGCTTTCTCAGTTTTAATAAACTTTCCAAAGGAATTATATTCTAGAATTAAGTCTGCCAAAAACAATTAAAAACTGACGAAGTCTGGAAAAGTTTTATAAATTCTAAGTGTCTACGTAATGAAGTTTAGCTGTTCGATTGCGACTGCCGTCTCAGTTCTGATAAAACAACTATTTTTGAAGGATTGATTATCCGAAAATCAATTGTCTTAAAGTTAACAACACTCCCGGGAAGTTTGTTCCTTCGTAGAATTATGGCCAAAGTTGAATTTGCTGTTCCTAGAAATATTCCGACCACAGTAATCTTTGAATTGCTGCAGTAAACAGGAAACGCAGCAAACGGTCATATCTCCAAATCCTCAACAAACAAATAAAGTACTTAGCGATTTAAATCGGCTTCTAAACCTAATTGACATTTCTGTACCTCAGAGGTAAACAATAGTAACTCCACTTTTTTTAAAATATGTTTTTTTGCACTGTTAAAATCCTAAGAACTAGTTCTACGTAATGGTATAGGACAACAAGTCCTACGACATCTAGCAAGAGAAATATCCAATCGTTTAAGACAGAAACATATCGGGTATAGGACTTAAAATGATGATAAGATTGTTTATTCCCCAGCTTTACGCGCACTTAATGTTGTTCTAAACTTTATTGTAATTATGTGTAAAACATAATAATTCCATCTAATAATTATAAAAAATACAATTGAGTTTGTTCCAATACCTATAAAGCAATTATGTTAAAATACATTTAAAGTTACTATCCGCGCGTTTTTGCCTCTCCTGTAAAATTTACTTTTTGGCACATACTGTTGTTTACCTTGGAGGTACAGATTTGTTAATCCCCGAACTACATCACCAAACATACTATAATTGATTCAAGCCCACGCAAATTGTATTGCTGATGACACAAAGCTTGGATAATGAGATTTCACAGTGACCTAGCCGTTATCCGTAGCCCTAGCTATAATTATGAAGCGACGTAACTGAGGCGGTACAAATATTTGCCCTAGCCGAGATTACCGCGGAAGCAGATGGTATAAGTCAAATTTTGATGAAAAAATTCCAACGTCGCTGTTTACTTTAGCCCCGAGCCCCGAGACGGTAATGAACGCCATCCCTGTTCCCCAAAATCATAAAAACGTTAGATGAGTTATTTTTACGCGTTTTCTGTTAGTTTGTGTCCTGACGTGTTCATATACAGCTCCTTTTTTGTGCTTAGCTGTATTTATTTTTCCTTTTTTGGTAAATATTTGTGCTACAATATCTGTTTTGGTAAATGAAGTTTCAATTTCGTCTTTGTCTTCAGTTCAGTGTCTTTGTTTATTGCTTATTTTTTGTGGGACTGCAATATGGTTTATATTATATCGCCTGAGGTGCTTGGCATTTAGAAATACGATGGCAGAACCCAAATTTCGACTTATTATTCCAAATTTACATCTGGTCCCCTTTCGGTGGTTTTATAACACAAAAATAAAACAGAAATGCTTTATGAGGTCTGGTGCAAAATTAGCATTGGGATCGACATCTGAGAATTTATCTCGAACATTCCTACCTGTTAAGGTTTTTTTTTTACTGAATGGTGCATTTGGCTTGTTTCCTAAAACCATTGGGGAAACTGAACACCGACATTCATTGAAGTTTCGCAACCCAAAAAAAGTTAGTCGAAAGCTTGCGACAAAAAGTAAAGTTTTATCTACTTTCGGCGGGTGACTTAAATTTCATTTAAGGGCATTGTATAGTGGGAGCAGGGATGGAGCTTGGCTCTGCTGCTGGTATTTTTGTATGCGTAGGTGTTTCAGCTATTTTAGTAAGGGTAGAAATAGATTTTGAAGCCATTAACATTCTATGGTGTAAGGTTTAGTAATTTTAGTAAATTATACTTTTACTGCTATTTGTTCTAATAATACACGCTTACTTTCAACAGCGTAGGTACTCTCTATATCATGAAGATTTTCTTATTGATATTCATATAATCAACCACTGTCAATTCCATTATTTCCAGTATCACCTTCAATACTCTTTAGATATCATTCCTTAACACCTAAATCATAATAAAAATATACGACTATATTCACACATGACGTTTCGGATCAGATACTAAAACTTTTACACCTAATAAAGCTGTAAATAAGACAGTTCTTCAAACGAACACATACAAATCGCGGGTTGAACTGAATTTAATGTAAATAAATAGCTCTTGCCATAGCTTGGTTTTACCTTATCGTTCTTATTTAGTAAATATCTGGTGCTACAGAGAGATGATGATGTATATTTTTTATTCAAATATTTAATTAGGTAATATAATTAATATGAAATAAAAATATTAAAAAAAAGTAAGATGTAATAATAAACTGAAATCCTGAATGTAGAAAGTATGTTCAGAATAGGATGCTGGATCGATTTCAGCTATTTTTAAAATAAGTAATTTTTTATCTAAAAATAATTCTTAACTATTTTAAGATAAAACAATTAAAAATTACCCTATTTTGTGATATTCGTGACAAATCTTGATCATTTCACTAGTGTGTTTGTATGTGCGTCCGTAAATATTAATATCGATGCTCTACCAATATAGTGCGTCGAGGTTCAGTTTATTAACCTAGTATTAGAATAACTGATTTCGTCAAAAAAAAAAAACTAAGTAAAATTTCAATGCTTAAATTATGTTTTGTAACTTAATTTTCTAATTTTGTATATATTTTACCTGTTGTAATATTTATAGATCCTCATTGATCTAAATAAGACTCCGGAAAGTCCTGTCGAAAATTAGAAAATTGGATCAATAGTAGAAATATGTATAGACAATAGAAAACCACGGACTCTTCTTTAATTTATAAGTCTCACCAATCTAGGATAGCCACGTAAGAACGTACTTCATAGTAACCATAAAACCGAGTACACATTACTAGAGAAGTAAAAATATTATTGAACAGAAGGCGTCATTGGCAAGTTAGCACCTCAGTCCGCCCCTGTGGCGTGTGTATAAAACACGGTCGATTGTGTCGTAAAATACATTTTAGATCCCACCACCAAACTTTAGGGGATTACGGATGAATTATTAATGTGGGCATTCACATAAAACCTGGGCCTTTTTTATATTATTCGCCGTTATTTTGTTTCTTACGGTTGCCTAACGTTTTCCTAGTCGATCTTATTTATGGGAGGTTGGTACCACGTGTTGCATATTTGACGGGCTCCGCGCTAAGCTCTTGAAATGGTACGTGTAAAATATGTACTGGATGAAAGAAAAGTTGGATAGAATGGAACTGACTTGTTTTATTTTTTTACTTTTTCTTCGCGAAGAAAAAACTGGCTTTCTTCTTTATTTTTGAAAAATATCTGCATTATTTGAATCAAACTACATATTTTATTCTTACGAGGTACACTCCATAAAGTTTTTAACGAAATAACGGCTGTAAAACAGTTTTGATTTAATTACAGCAATTTAAACATAATTAAAGGCAAACTATTCTAAAAATAAAAGGATCCGTTTTTTTATTGTTGGATGAATGTTAATCTTTTTTTAATTACCTATGTAAAAGTATTAGTTTTTCTACACACCACGCCATTAATTGAATATTTCAGGTAAAATACTCAGAACACGCATATTTTCATTTTTTCATAGCTGTCATAATTTTTACGGTGGATCAAAAACATTTAATTACACTTATCATCTGTCTTTCATAACGTTTAGTAATTAAGTAAAAAGAAACTAATTATTATATTGTGTACTAAATCTTTCTTGGAAGGGAATACTTACAAAGGTATTAATTTGCGCTCCCGCTGATTGTAACCAGAACTTATTTCTATCAAAACTTTACAAACCATTTCACTTTTACTTAAACGAAAATATTTCAGCGAAACTTGCTAATTGCAACTCTTGTTTGTATGCAATTAATGCATGTCTGCTTTCAAGTAATTTAAAATTTTAATTAACGCAATAACAAATAGACAATTTATATTAATTTCAGAGTATTTTTCTTTTGTATCCTCACATTTTCTCAAAGTCCGGGGAAACCCGCAGACCCTTCCGGAAAAAAAATTAACAGGTCGAAATCCTCTTGACGTGACCCTTTATTTTCATAATGAACACTCACTCGAGATTTACCCATCTTTATCACAGAGCCATCTGTTGATTTTCTTTGTAAAACTCCATCCTTTGTCCCGGATTAGATTCATTCAACTTCAAGACTTATAACTTTAGGGATAAGGATTATTGTTGTACTTGAGTAGTTTGAATAATGAAGGCATTGTTCAATATAGAGGGCGCCCGTATCGTCTCACATGTGCACTACTCGTTAGGGCTTCATAAGCACTTTTGTGCCCGTATGTCCCTGCAAAGATAACTTTTGCTTGTTTAAGTATCAAGGATCACTTGACTTTGTGCTTTATGTGGTTGTAACAAGGATCGTTGGTGAAGTTTCCTGTTATATCAGATTAGGCATAGCTGGTGGATTGAATGGATTATGTAAATACGGCTTATAAAGTTTTAATTGGGACATATATTGTATTAATTGACGTTTATGATGTATTAAATGTTTGTTTGTATGTATTTTATGTCGTTTGACTACAAACTTTAGTCCACTAGTTATGACTATGAGGCAGACTAATGTTATTGAAGGGAACATCATAGGACCAAAATATTAACTAAAAAGATTTATGAAGACTTAAAGAAAATTTGAAGAGCTTATCATTGTTTTCTAACGGCAAAACACTCGGTACCGTCCATCTGATGTCGTCAATTATTGGTTTTAAACGTCGGATATTATGCTGAGTTAGGTGCCTTTTTAACAGGAGTGGGTTTTTAGTCAGTAAAAGTCCACTATCTCCCGCTCCGCCCAAGAGCGGGGGATGTTATTAGATGATTTTCCCACCGAAAAAAAAGTTATTATTTTAGGTTTTCTTTTTTTATATACACTCCTACATTTAATTAATTATTACAAAAAAGGGCTATATCTGTACCAACTTCTGATCATATTTATGTAGTTAAAACTAAAAAAAAAAAACGAAATCACAAAATTGTCCACGAAACTTTGTCATAATTAGTAATATCATAATTGAATCAATTATTTATAACAATTGCTACAAGAAAATACTACACGCAGTGTTTTTCCTTTGTTTTTCATTCATAAATATAATCAATAGCCTGCACAATATTTCCATAAATTGAGCGGCATTTTGGGATATAAACAAACGCTAATAACTTTGCTGTTTATGAATATTATTTATTGAGACTTAACTTAAATAATAACGAGACCTTTTCTAACAAGCCCTTTAAGTATATTGTACTAATCAAAAACTAAGTGGTGTATATACACCCCTACTTTTTAATTAGTGCACAAAAAAATGGGGCTGTATCTGTACCCGTTACTGATCACATTTTTGTATTCAAAAGTAGAAAAAATCCAAATCCTAAAATTGACCACGAAAAGGTAAATTCATCATAGATTCAATAAAAAATAAATAAATACTGCGGGCAGTGTTTTTCCATTTTAATCGTCATTTATTCATTCATAATCAATAGCCTGTACAATATTACCATAAATTGAGAGATATTTTGGGATAAACACAAACGCTAATAACTTTGCTGTTTATGAATATTATTTATTGAGACTTTACTTAAATAATAACAAGGGCTTTTCTAATAAGCCCTTTAAGTATTTGTACTAATTAAAAATTAGTGGTGTATATACATACATAACTGGCCAGAATAAACATTTTTCTTTCTTTCTATAATTTTGGCGTCGATAAAAAAAAAACAAAGACAAAGAAAAGATAAAAAAACCTACCTAATATTACCTACAGCATTCATTGATCAAATACAAATTTAAATAGAACCGTAAGTAAAACATTTATAACGAACGTGAATTGCTGCGAAAATCGTTAAAGTTCAATTAAAATCTATTATATTTGAGGGCCGACGTTATAAAAGGCGTAATGGCGTCTATATTTTGATAAATTAAATTGAAACTTGAATGGTGAGATTCGGAGTTTTATTAGTGATGTGCCGACACGATTTCGTAGGAAATGAAACGGACATATTTATTTATACTTAAATAATAATATTCCACAACTATCACACAACGCCATCTAGTCCCAAGCTAAGCAGAGCTTGTGTTATGAGTACATACCTACATAATATAGATATATTTATATAAATTATATATTTATAAGTTATTTTTTTGGTGTAAGTACAATAAACTTTATTCTATTTTATTTATTTCTTCAATACTTTTTTAAACCATATTTGTCATAATCGGTCTTTAAGACTGTAAGCAGTGGCCATGGAACGCAAAGGGCAACTGAAGGAACTCAGATGGATTTTAGTCACTAAAAGTCTGAACCGCCCTTCTACCTACTTAAAACCCGAGAGAAGTTCTTTTATGATTTCTCACTTTTTTTTTCGCGGTGGGAAATTCATCTAATGACATCCCCCGCTCTTGGGCGGAGCGGAATATAGTTTCAGATTTTTACTGACCAAAACCCCACCCCCTGTTCCTTGGTTGCCTTTCGTATCGGGACTGAGCTCATTTCTCATTTCAAAAAGTCCTTTGAAAAGGTTCAGAGGGCATCCTCTTGATTGGACTACTCATCGTCCCCCTAGGCTTTTTCGAACTGTTTTGGGGTCGGCTTCCATTCTAACTGAATGTGGCTGAATATCATTATTTTAGATGGAACGACTGCCTCTCAGGCTTCCACAATCCGATATGTAGGCAACACCATACTCCTTGGATATACTGATGATCAGACTTTCTGTCATTTGACTACCTGTAACGACTGTCAAAGATCTACGAGTGACAACCAGGACGGGTGCTTTCTGAGACAAGTGCCATCAAGCACAAAATATATAGGTACAGAAGTCAATCTATATACAAAGCGCGCTTGGGCAACGCACACATAGACACCGCTCACGGACACGATATCTTGGAGCGCCTCGGCCCGCTCGTCGAACAGCTCCGGCTCAAAGGCTCATTAGTGTGTGTCCACCGAGCGTAGGTATAAAAAGTGAAATACATACATGAGATTGTCTTCTGTACCTATCTATTTTGTGCATCAAGTGATTGGACGACTATTTCTTCTTCATTTGAATCTTGCAATACAATATTCTTATTACGCCATATTTTATAACGTATTGTACTGTATTAAGAAATAACACAGCAGGCTTACCCATCCATTATTTGGATGATCAATAACCGCACTACTTCCAAGTCCCTATACATATAGGTTAAACAAACAAAGTTATAATACGATTAGTATCTCTTATCGACAAACTCGCGATTTTTCCGCGAACATTCACATCACTAATATAATTTCGTGATTATTAATCTGTTCATCGATTTATTTATTAACTTCAAAATAATGTTAATTAATAACAATATCATTACCTCAAAGAATTCAAAGTAACGATGAATGAATTGTGTGAAATGTGATACGAATAGAAATAAGGTGATGGTCATCCCAAACATTTTTGACATTTGACTATCAATATCACTTTTGAAATGTCATTATTGTCTAGATCTCGACCTCTAAAGTCTAAGGACAGGAGGATAAAGATGAACGAAGTAAATAAATAAGCTAAATAATATACAGATTGGGTACTGGGTGGTAACTTCTTTCTCATGCCGCAGCCACTGTTTGCGACCCAGTGCTGGGCACGCCACAATCATGGCGGTAAGTCCCCTCTTTGAGGCGTGGCTGGAAAGACCTCACGGCGTCCTTACCTTCCGCATGACGCAGGTACTCACCGGACATGGTTCGTTCGGGAGTTTCCTGCACGGGATTCATGCGGAGGTGACGCCCGGGTGTCGCCACTGTGCGGAACGCCCGGAGGACACGGTGGAGCACACAGTCGAGGTGTGCCCTGCTTGGGCGGAGCATCGCCGTGCCCTCGTGGGGGCGATCGGCGGCGGAGACCTCTCGCGCCGGGCCTTGGTTGAGGCCATGGTCCGGAGCGAGGAGGAGTGGCAGGCGGTCGCCGACTTCTGCGAAGCAGTAATGCTCGCAAAGGAGGAGGCCGAACGCATCAGGCAACGGCGTTATCGCCGCCGCCGTCGCCGGGATTCTGATCCCGATTTCCGGCCAACGTAGACGCGGGCTTGCGGACGGTGAGCAATGGGTAGCTCACTGTCCGGCCGTCCGGTAACTGTCCGGACCAAGCCCAAGTCGTCGACGGCGCGCACTGTTCCCGCGCGCCTCAAGGAGTTGTCAGCAACAGCAGGGACCCAGCCGGGTCGAAGCCTACTGGGGCCAGGGTTATCCGAAAGGGCGCTCGAGCCCCGGTATGAAGGCTAGAAGGAACGGGGTGGGTCTTTTAGTCAGTAAGAGTCTGACACTATCTCCCGCTCCGCCCAAGGGCGGGGGATGTCAATGCATGATTTTTTCCCACCATAAAAAAAAAAAAAAAAAAAAAAAAAGCCACTGTTTGCGTAAAAGACAGAAAAATAATTTATTTGCACATGGATACACACACTGCAAAATAAAATTTTAGACAAAAAAGAAAACAGGCAACTACATGGTAGTCAGTGGTAGTTGCCCGAAGCTGGCGAACGCCTGGGCTTGCGGACGATGAGCAATGGATAGCTCACCGGACCGAGCCCGAGTCGACGAAGAGGCGTAGTGTTCCATGTGCGCCTCAGAGAGATGTCAGAAAAAAACGTAGGGGCCCAACAGGTACTAGAGCCATGGGTCGCCTTCCGAAAAGGTTACTTCGTGGTCCTATAACGCAAAGCCAATTGAAGGAACATTTATAAGAACATGTGATAAAAGCCTGAAACACCCTCCTGTTCCCCCGTAAAGCAGAAGAAATCATTAAATGAATTCCCACCTTAAAAAAAAGGCCGTTATTCTGAAGATGATAATAAAAATAATTATAAATCATTTATTTTCAGGCATCTTGCCTTATAGATAAATGCCTTGCAGACTAACATACTTATATAAATCAAATTATATACAATTTTTTGCTAATAAATAAGACTTATGACTATGTTAGTAACACTTCATACTGCACTTGTACTGTTCTTTGGCACTTGTCCGCGGAAGCGACGGAACATAACGCCCTGTGGCCAAAAGTCTTTCTTCAACATAAATGTTCGGGACTCGCACGACGAACGCCTTAAAATTGACGTTACGGTGCGACTCCAGCAGCTGTACTCTCAGTGCAAACTTCGTCTTATGGCGCCACGTACTATTTTTTGTGGGTAAAACTCATCCCAATGACATCCCCCGCCCTTCGGCGGAGCAGGAGATAGGTAGTGTCAGACCCTTACTGACTAAAAAACCCACCCCGTTTCTTGCCTTTCATACCGGGGCCGAGCTACCTTTCGGAGATAACCCTGGCCCCAGTAGGCTTCGACCCAGCTGGGCCCCTGCTGTTGCCGACAGCTCCTTGAGGCGCGCGGGAACAGTGCGCGCCGTCGACGACCTGGGCTTGGTCCGGACAGTTACCAGATGGCCGGACAGCGAGCTACCCATTGCTCACTGTCCGCAAGCCTGCGCCTACGATGGCGCGCCGTCGACGACTTGGGCTTGGTCCGGACAATTGTATTTATCTGTCGCCACTTCGAATATCTCACAAAGTAACACTAATATCCTCACCTGAACTGTTTTCCCCATTTCCTTTGTAGATAAGATGCTAATAAAAAGTACACATCTAAGGCTGGCAACTGACGGGCGACGAAGGAAGTCGACTGCGCCACAAAATAGATATGTACAGAAGTCAATCTCATGTATGTACTTCACTGTTTTATACAATTGCCAAAACGGATCTTGAGCGCTCGGCGTCAGAGTGGGGATCGCTTTGCGCATTCCATACATTGGCGAGCCAATCGTCTTCAAATTCGAATCAGGAGTGACGTCTATGACGCGATGGCGCGGCCAGCCCATCACTGACACTCTCCGCCCCCGCGTCGCACTTCGCACCACTAAAGAGACCGAATATTTGACTTCTTCGCTCAAGATCCGTGACGGCAATTGTACCTACGCTAGGCGATCGCGCTAGGGTCAGCGCGTTGCGCCGGACTGTACGAGTGCGACTGGGCGATTGAGCCGAGATATCGTGACCGTGAGCGGTGTCTATGTGTGTTTTGCTCGAGCGCGCTTTGTATGTAGACTTCTGTACCTATCTATTTTGTGACTGCGCGCTAAGCAACATTTATTTGACACAGAAAAGGTCTCCACTTCTCTGTAGTTTTAGCAGTCATATATGTTTCTTATTCCTTTTCCACGTATCTCTTAGTAATATGAGTAATACTTGAGTAATATTTAAGAGTAAGAGCGTCAGTATTTCTCAGACTATGCCATACCTTCTTTCCTACTTTTTGTGCCCCAGTACTGCACAACGCCATGTTTATTTTGACATAATGTACCTACTGTTTTTAGTGTTCCGTACCTCTAACGGAAAAACCGGAACACTTATAGGATCACTTTGTTGTCTGTCAAGACTTTATCTCGGGAACGTATAGAAGTATCGAGATGAAATTGAAACCATACATAGTCAAGTCTGCGGTCCCTTGAAGCTGTGAAAAAATCGAACTTCTGACATACTTAACGAAAAAAAAGATGTGGCCGTTCATATCACAAAAAAAGTATATTTCGATACTCTCAAGGGAATCAAAGTTCATAGAGTTAAGAGTAAGTACTTTCCGTTGACCTAGAATCCTGAAATTTGGCTTAAAGCATGGTCTTTTAGCTCAGATACAGGAATAAATCTAAAAACAGTATTGTTATGTCAAAAAAAAAAAAATGCTATTCAATTAAATCTTCGAGATTCTATTCAGGAATTGAACTATTTACATAGATAAGTTTATATGGAACCCTCACTGCGCGAGTTCGACTCGTATTTGCCCAGTTTTTAGCATTCTGTGTCGCTTTTAAGCGTTCTGACTATAGACAGCCTTAACAGCTGTCAGTGATCGTCAAATGAGGCCCGCATGCTGCTATCAACGGTTACGCCATCTGTTCGATGCGTGTGGCCGACCGTAGAGTGAATGACTCCACTATTCAGTATCTACTTTGGTGTACTAGAAGTTTGATCTAGGCTGTGGGAAATATGGTATACTTTTGTGGTTATTACTACACATTATTTTAGTCTGTTAGGGTTTGCTTTATGTTAAAGTGGGCTAGACAAGAACTTGTAAAATTACGATGACTCATTTTATTTGCTAGGCACTACTTAAGGCATAGAGTTGGCTTGCAAATAGTCTAAAACATTCACTTGGTGAATTTCAAATAAAGGTCATTCCTACTAAGCTATGAGACGGTGCCAAGCTTTGTCTTGCTTTGCTAAACCATTTTACGTAATTGTAATATTAGTATGACTGGTATGAAATTCTACAAACCATTCTAAACCAAAGTCAGTCGTCGAAAGTGACTCACCGTCTTCGACCACTGTTTTGACCCATTTCTCACACTTGATGCGTACCATTTGCAGTACAGCTTATAAATAAAACACATTGGCACCTTATAATATATCACCATTTCCCTTTATAGACGTACACACTACTATTGTTTTAGTTCGGTTTTGCATTAATGACGTCCAACAAGCTTTAGCGAACTTGGTTATCGTAGCACTTCCATCAAATACCTAAAATCCCATTTTATGTACAGTTTCATCCACCGGTTCAAATGAAAAAGCGCTTAATAAAATTCATTGAACATTTGTTACAGTGTAAACAGTAAAACCAACCGGTCCAATAGTTTCGGACCTCATATAGGCGTTCGACTGCGTTCGATAGACATCGAATGGCGTTTTTCCAATCGTTCTGTCGCATGTCCAGATTCTTGTAAATCTGGTTATACTGAAAGCGTCGAATGCACTGGAACCACAAAGACCCAGTTTGATTTCGCGGCGTTCCCTGAAAATTCTAGTTAATCCTTTTGATACGATGCAACGTGTGAGCAGGTTTTGTGTTGAATTTAATTAAAAAGGAATCTGAGAGTGTTTCTATGAAGCTGTTTTAATTGAGTCGCTGTGGCTCTGATCACTGCTTAAAACGGTTTCGGATAAATTCTTCATTAAGTTTAGAAAGGATTAGCGATACTGGCATAATAAACACATCTTCTTCATTAAAATGCACTTAAGTGTTGTTCTAAAAGGTCATAATCTTTTTCGATCGCTTTATTTTTCAAATGCCATTTTACCTTTCTACAGAGTCATTCTAAATACGGCATTTCTCAAGGAGCTATCCTGAACCCCATGTTGACTGAGTGATATTTTGCGCATAAGAAGTCACACTCCGCACATACATATATCCACATTCTCAAGCCCATCTTGTAGAAAACGAAGCGTAAACATAAAACTGGCGGCTACTCACAAAAATATACTTCTCTCCCGGTCCTAGTTCATATGTAAATATTATACATTTATTATGTATTTCTATGTTGAATACGTGTTGCCGTATGTAACGTATGTTTGACTTGTTTATTTAGGCTCGCGTTGTTATAACTGTATTCTTTATAAGGGATCAATATCTTGATGGGCACTTTGTATGTTGGTTTTACATAATGTTTTGCGTGTTAAATATTGTATGAGTTTTGATATTTATTTGAAGAGTTGGGAATAACACAAGTATGCATATGGTGGAGTGCTGTTTTGGCTGTCGCAGTGTTTTTGTTACCTTTTTGTTTTACAATTTACAATTTTCAAAAATAGATACTCTCTACTATAATGTCACTATCATTTCGTTAGTAGTTTGGCGAAGATAGTAGCAGCTTCTTGAAACCAAGACAAATCGTAAAGTTAAAAAGTAAAAAGCTAACATTTTGTGTTTAGCAATAAGTGCACAAGATCCTTTGACGATACTCAAATCTCTCAAAGAGATGTACTAACAATACGACCGGAAAACTCTCGGATCTCATAGGAAAAATCTTACAAAACACCCACACACGCTCTCTCTATCCATTCACCCGTCAAGGACTCGACGTTTATCATTACGGCGTGCGATTGTGCGTGCAGACCTCAGCAGACTTCAAAGCCGAAGTTCCTTGAAACTAACAAGCCTGGCCAATTATATTTATAGATGGATGCCCACAAATGCCTTCATGAAATTTCATTCTGCCCTCAACTTTGGGTAATGACAACGACTTCAGAACATTTTTTTAATAGAGCTTCGATTTCGGCCGGTTTTCTAAGTTTATTAATAAGGATCGAATGTACTTAAAGGATTTTGCCGTGAATAAGGAAAATTGTAACGTTTTGCCGAGTTATTATTGAGAACGAATTATGATTTCCGAGAATAAATATAATTAGGTTGCTGTAGTTTTAAATATCGTTGGCGAATCAGTAAAACATTTTTATAATTTAGAAGCTGTAACTAGATAGAACTCTTGGAACACTTTTAGAATTAGATACTATCTTGAGTCACACTTGTTTGCATCATACTAAAACAGAAGTTACAGATCTCACCGCAGTTAATGATAGTGACGAAAGAAGCCCACTTAATATTAGGCCTACCACTCATCGAGAGGAAAGACGGGCAACACTAATTCGCCTTGACGTGAATTAGTTATAAAATGTAAATGTTCGTCTAGCAATAGCGTCCGACTTGACACTAAAAACAAAATACTAAGATGACTAATCGGTGTACAGCTTTTGTTGTTAAATTTAAATTGAAGCCGTCTTGCCTAGATTGTAAATTCTTCTAATCTTTCAAGAAGATACGCTAATTTATGCTTCCAGTTTCTAAAGCAAAATCTGATCGCTCAATCCTAATAGATGCTATCAAATGCTTAAGAAGAGTCTGCATAATAAAATACGTCTTTATTCAAGTCTCCCATCATTGCGTGTGAACCATTGCGTATATTGCATCACAATTCAAACGAGTAACTCCTACTAGCTGGCCTATGCATAGCCTTATGTCCGTGATCGTGCGAAATTATGTAAAACCAAATGACGTAAAGTAAGGGCCTGTTCGCATGAAACGAAAGTGCCATGGTCCAGTAAATCAAGTGGTCTGATATAAGGAGTGCATTTGAATAAATAAATATCCGGTTTTAATGTGAATGAATATTCTATTTTCTGCGACTGTTGTGTCTATTCGTTATCTGCTGTCTGGAATGTTAATTATTTGCTTACGAAATATCTAATAATAGGCGCTCAATTTAACTGTTTGAAGTCTGATAGATTAGGGAAGCCAACCAGCTTTTTCGTATTTATTTCACAAAGGGCTACATCAGGCTTGACAACTACATCCTCATTTGATATAACTATATCTACCGTGAACACTATTACGTTTGTTAAATGTTACGCTTCGTGAGCGTGAGAAACAATTTCTTTACCAACGTTCATTGTGTCAGTCTGTAATAAGAAAGATATGATACATATTTCAAATAAAAATACCTTCCCATTACGTACTTAGAACACTTTCCTATTTACCAATATCTTGGTAAAACAAATAAAGACCCTCATAGACCCAAATAACCTTTGTTCAGTTCTCAAGGCTGTCGTGAATTACACTATGTTTGTATTGGGGTTTCTCTTCTCCAGTCGGCCACTTTGCATCAATGAATAAATAAATATTTTCTCTATTGATATCCTTTTGTTGATATGCCAAAGAAATTGCGTGTTAAGCTGTCAGCGTCAAGACTAATTTAGACTGTCAGCGTCAAGACTCAAGCTATGATTCCCATTTTATTCGTGCCAGTCCAACTGAGTATTAGACGCTCAAAACTTTTCTAAAACCTTCTTTTCCACAAATTTCATTTCCAACGTTTTGTTTTCCCCATAACGATATCGTTAATCCGAAAGTCGTCCCACTTCATCATAATTCCCTTTTCGACCGAAAACTTATTTGGAACTTCAACGAGAGATTTAATGGATGTCGAAAAGTTGGCAGCTTTCGTCACTAATTTGGCTTTTGTAATACGATTACACGATACGACCAGATCTGTTTGTGTACTTTCTGTTTTACTTTTCATTATAATAATATTAGGTATCTTTCCATTGTAACAAATTGATCCGATTTTCGAACTCTCATTGGAATTAATTTAGAAGTTTAGTTGAGGATTACGTTGTTTTTATTTAAGGAAGTTTTGCAATTTTGAATACTTTACAGTAGCTTGTTTGGAGTCTAAGATAAGAATATACTTAAGTAATCACAGTCGCTGTCTGGCCTTGGGATTAGCTTACGCGTCTCGCTCATCAGGTCAGGAACTAAGTGCTTTAGTTATTTCAATAACTAATACCATAGAGATTCCTGACTTCGGTTACTTTTTTGATTTCCTAAAGTGTGCAACTGCTTGTATCCTTGTAGTGATTGCAGTCGTTTGATTTTCTGAACATGACCTGTCATATCGTTTCTGAAATGACTGCCTTTCGCAGTATTTGTGTTTGTCAATTACCACGAATGTGTTTTCTACCTTCTTTGTTGCACCACTCAGAACGTACAGGATATAAATTCAGTTCACGTTTTCACTTCTAAAACACGTAGAATTTTAATATAATGCAACAATAACTTAATTAGGACAATACACACACGGCAGCAGTTTTCAAAATTAATTAGCTCACCTTTTGTCGCGGGTTCATTTAAAATTTATTTCGATTCGTCCGCTTTTCTGGGTACGGGGTAATTATGACGGCGTTTCGCGTTTTAATTTTATTCACTTACGTTTGCGTTTTTATTTAATATCGGGTTTGCGTTTTTTTTTTTATTTCGTTATTTAGGCATCTTGAACTTTTAGGCATTGACGGTTAGCGATTGGCTGCCGAGCTGCGTGACGCAGGTTTGATTCCCGCATGGAACAAATATTTGTGTGTTCTACAGATTGTTACTTCGGTGTCTTGTGTAGTGCTGGACCTTAGGACTAAAACACTAACTGACACATTCATACAACGACAATTCAACTCTTCATTCAGTACCTATTACGACAATTCAATTCAATTCATTGCTCCTGAATACATTAATTATACAACACTAGTTTTAGTATATATATATATATATATATATATATATATATATATATATATATATATATATATATATGCGAAACCCGAAACACGTGTCTAGTATTTTTATATAAAGAATCTACGAGTATGTACAAAATTTCATAACTGTATCATGAAAAATCACAAAGTTATAAACTTGTTATGTCAGCAAAAATACATAGTCACCGGGCCATCCAAGCTGAGACTGAGGGGTTGTTTTGCACATGCATCCAGCTGTTTGCTGGCGCTTAATGCCCGTTATGTCCTGCCGTGGCCTGTGTTGTACTTAGTGTAGGTGGTGTCCAAATATTTTTGGGAAAAAATATAACATGGTGTAAAAACTATTGGAATCTATTCAGTTACTAATTCTGAACAAATTATACCTATTCAGGTTTCGGATAAACTAAAATTAATGTTGTATACAATACAAAAAAAATAAAAAAATAGTTTAACTCTTAGGGTGAGTTGCACCATTTAACTATAACGTCCAAACCATAACCAGCCGTGAAACGGCCGCCTATTGGTCAATTCGACGATTTGACGACTATTAACGGCTTTGTTATCGTTATAGTTAAATGGTGCAACTCACCCTTAATCACAACAAACAAACAGTAACATCAACAGCAGCTTCATTAACAACTAGAGTTTAACTAAGTTACGCATTATTTGGTTGACGCTACGTGTTATGAACTGTCCCTTCTATTGTTTACTTTATTTATCTGTGGTCCTCGTCTGGCCGCTGAAGATAAAGGACGGCCTCTATGAAGCCATTTACTTTTAGTACATAATATCTATGGTCAGAATATTTTTGTAGGGAATTTTATTTTGTAAGTTGATTAACAGTATGACTAGGTTTGTCTTAATATTTAATAATAGTAATAATAATAATCCATAACTTTCACACAACGCCGTCTAGTCCCAAACTTAGCAGAGCTTGTGGTATGGGTACTACTATGTACTGCTGACGTAATCACCATCTATACCCCCCTTCGTATCCCCCTATGTCATCAAAAGTAAGCAAAGACTCCCAACCCACTCTAGTGCTTAAGTACTATAGTGGGTGTAGATAGACAGAAGTCATTCTACATATAAAGGCGTGCTCGAGCAACGCACACATAGACACCGCTCACGGACACGATATCTCGGAGCGTCTCGGACCACTCGTCGTACAGTTCCGGCTCAAACGCTCATTAGTGTGCGTCCACCGAGCGTAGGTATAAAAAGTGAAGTACATACATGAGATTGTCTTCTGTACCTAGCTATTTTGTGCCCATATGGTGGACCGACGGCCTGGTGAGAGTCATGGGAAAGCGATGGATGCGAGACGCACAGGACCGGTCGTGGCGACGCTTGGGGGAGGCCTAAACCACACAGTGGACGTCTTTCGGCTGAAATGATGATGATGATGTCTTGTATTAAAAGCAGCTGTTGAGGTCAGTGACCGCAGATAGTGATCACTTTTAAAATTATTTGCCAGCATTATTTGCTAGCTTTTGCTAGCGGCTTCGCCCGCGTACATAAAATATAGCCTATGTCACTCAGGAATAAAGCAGCCTTCTAACGGTGAAAAAATTTTAGTAATCGGACCAGTACTTCCAGAGATTACCTCTTACAAACAAAAAAACAAACTTTACCTCTTTATTAAATTAGTGTAGATAAAAATGATTTAATAATAATTATTATTTTCGCCTTTGAACTTTTATGTTGCATGAAGTTTTAATAAATAAATAAATATTTAGTCTTGTTATCATAAAATTTACAAGATTATACCGATCAATAAAATATCACGTCTACCTCAAAAATTCAACATCCACAAGCTAATAAACCTACCAAGGTCTTTCTTACATTAAAGTCTTAACAACTCCAACAGAAATAAAATAATACGTAATAATATTATTCTGCCCATATTCCCAATTCTGGTTTCCGTAATAAGGGTCCAAGCATTTAGCATACGGGTTCGTAATGAAAAGGGGCGTAACTGAGGAGTAAATAAAGTGGGACCCTTGTCACCGCCTACGCCGAATGACATAAAGTCACGGACACACTGAACTTGTAGGTAAGGTACCTATTACTAATGAACTGTATACTAAAATTGTTTGTGTATCATGTATATATGTAGCCTAGTTGGGTTTGTATTTGAAATTGGAAGATTTGTGGTTCGGATTTAGTCCTAGGCTTCTTTGACTGGCCTGTTGGTCTAGTGGTTAGTAACCCTGACTACTATGCCAGAGGTCGTGGGTTCGATTCCGACCCAGGACAAGTGTTTGTGTGATGATCATAATCATTTGTTCTGTGTCTGGGTGTAATTTATCTATATATGTATGTATTTAGAAATATATAAGTATGTTTATCAGTTGTCTAGTACCCATAATACAAGCTCTGCTTAGCTTGGGACTAGACGGTGTTGTGTGATAGTTGTGGAATATTATTATTATTATTATTCTTACCCGTGTATGTTTTAGTCTTGTTTGAAATCTTGTTGGAAATAGTAGGTATGGTACATGGTGGATATCCCACCCATTCGGAAACACATTCATTATGCGTACAGCTAAGGAGTAGAATTCCCTGCGTGTGTTTCCTGATAGCTACAACCTAGGGGTCTTGTAAGTCAAGAGTGAATAGGTTACTTCTTGGCAAGCGTGCTCCATCGTTGGCCACATCATCACTTACCATCAGGTGAGATAGTGGTCAAACGCGAGCCTATTAATAATAATAATTAAAAAAAGTACGTTTTGATGCAAGTGGAGATTTTTCATTATGACCGAGGTGAAATACGTCCGAGCCTCAGGTGCGACTGTCATGGAGCTGAGTGAAATTTCCTCGTGTATCAAAAGACCTTTTTCAATACACGCTTACGAAGAAATAAATAAACGGATGTTGACCACCGACTCATGAGGTCGCTTAGAGCTCGAGCACTTTTCCGTACTAGTGCGGAAAATAGTTGCGTGTCTAAAAGCTGTAGATAATAAGAGCGGTTTATCGTGAGTATTAAAATAGTATTTAAGGCCTGATTCACTTCTTCTAGCAACGAGCGTTTGAATACTTTTGTTTTGCGATAACAAACTTATCTTTTTTTATGGATAGGCTCGCGTTTGACTACTATCTCACCTGATGATAAGCGATGATGTGGCCGACGAAGGACCACGTTCGTCAAGAAGTAACCCGTTCATTCTTGAGTCTTGATTTGACCTCTAGGATGTAGCAGCTATCAGGAAACGGCACTCACGCCCAAGCCGCCGCCGGGATTCCGATCCCGATTTCCGGCCACCGTAGGCGCGGGCTTGTGGACGGCGAGCAATGGGTAGCTTGCAGTCCGACCGTACGACAATTGTCCGGACCGAGCCCAAGTCGTCGACGGTGCGCACTGTTCCCACGCGCCTCAAGGAGTGGTCAGTAACTGTAGGGTCCCAACTGGGTCTAAGCCTACTGGGGCCAGGGTCTGTTTCCGAAAGGTTCGGCCCCGGCCGGGAAAGGCAAGAAGGAACGGGGTGGGTTTTTTTAGTCAGTAAAGAGTGACACTATCTCCCGCTCCAAGGGCGGGGGATGTCATTTGGATGATTGTTACCCACCAAAAAAAAGCAGGCTATAGATAGATAGTTAGATAAAATTTTTATTACTACAACACAACTAACTACAACAACAACACCAACAACAATTATTTACTTTTTATTTTCTTTTTTATTTTTGCTATCTACTTGATTAATATTTTAAAAGAAAACGTGTATACATTGCATTGTTTAAATATGAATGGTTTTTAGGTTGTAAAACCTTGAAACACTCCGTGAAGGTTAATTTACCATTCGTACGTCAAAAACAAAGAGCACCCGCATTTCTCTTACCCTTCGTTTCATTGGCTTCTATTTCTCAACAGATTGCGTAACCTACGTTAACATACGCCCTTCCTTCTCTATTTATACTAAGTACTTAGCGATGGGCGATTCCGAGATGTTTTAACAATCGAAAGAATCGGAATCGTTATAAAAAAATCTATCGATTCAACCATCGACTTGCCTAGGGTTGTCAGGTCCTAAAACTAAAAAGCCTGACAGACTATTTAGCCATAAAAGCCGACATTTTTTTACGTCTAACATGATTTTTTAATTTAAAAAAGTCATAAAATCTTTTTAAATTCTAACGCAAAAAAACAATAAAACTAAGCTCTATGACTGCTAAACTAATTGCATGTCATCTCTGCTTATGTTAGCGATACACAAAACAAAATGGTTCAACATGATTCTAAACAAAATGGTCAAATTTAAAAAGCCTAACAAAAGCCAAAAATGGACAAATTTGGCCGGACACGCAACTAAAAAGCCTGACCATATTCAGCTTTATTCTGACGCCTGGCAACGCTAGCCATGCCGTTCTAAGAAATAATCGAGATGTTTTTCGATTGTTTCGAGTCAACGGAATCGACCACTAATTTTAGATTGTTCGAATCAGTTAATCACCGAGTCTCGCTCGGTCACCGGGGTGAGGGGTCAGTCGAATGCATGCATCGAGCTGAGGTGCATGTTACTTAAGTATACTCTCTTCAAAATAACATTAGACAATTATGAAAACCTTTTATTACTGTCCGTTCAACCGATTTTGACTTTTATTACGTTGGTGGCATGATAAATGGCGCAAAACAGTTTTTTTTTGCTTTTAATGCTATCCATAAGCCTACGAAATAGAAGTTAAAATTGGTTCAACAGACAGTAAAAGAGGTTTCTTAAAATGTCTAATCTTAGCCCGAATAGGGTACAGTGCGCCAGTCGCGATAACAGGCCGAGTCAGACTCGAGTCAAAGTCAAAGCAATCGAGAACCATCGAGATGTTCGAACAATTGAATAAAACCGCTCGCCATCGCGCATCGCTTTAACTTCTATAACAATTACTTACGTTTTGTTGTTTCATAAAGTACAGATGATGCATTTGCTGACGCAAATTATAAAGGCCAGTTTAGTGAAAGGATTACGGCAGTACTTGAAGGTAAACATGTCAGAATTGAGTGCGTGTTGACAGCTAAGTTCAACGGTTTATTGCTGCTTGAAGATTTAATAAGATTTTAAGTTGACTAAATGGAAAATTTGGGATAGTAAAATTCATGGGTGATAGAATAGAGCATAAGGCAAGGGTGAGGCATTAAGTCCGCCTCTGTACTTTTATGTGCATGAAGTATAAATAAATAAATAGAATAGAATAAATATTGTACAACAAAATAGTAACATTACTTTTATCTTTTATACATACTTAAATCTATGGGTACAATGGCGGTCTTATCGCTGACAGCGATATCTAACAAACGACCTTAGTATGGACTCTAAGAACTTAAAATAAAAATTGGGTATTCTGCGATGTATTGCAAATTAATGAAGTAATAAAATTTACATTCAAAACATACACTACACAGTCAGAATTTGTTGGATTTTGAGGCAATAACTTGTCAGAGTTCAATAAAATGGAATATCCGAAATAGCTAAAACCGTAAATGCAGCAAGATTGTAAAAATATCGCGAGAAATTGTTAACTATTTTTTAATTATGACATGGTTTTATAACCAATTTCAATAGGTTCCATTATTGGAACCTATTGGAATTGGATGTGATTTGTCGTAAACAAAACGATTTTTTCATAACATATCGAGAAATTATATCTAATCTAATAATAAAGATTTACTGCTAATCATACGGAGTCTTCAATTTTCCGGTGACATGTGTAGGTACGTAACAAAAGTAGGCATGTTGCGTCAGTAATCTGCCAAATATTTAAACAGAAACTAGGACCGGATTTGCAGCTGCACAGTGTGTACGGATCTTAAATCGCTAGTACTTGAGTTGATTGAGTGTGAAATTACAAAGCTTGAGTTGGTACGTCGATGGCGGCATTGTGGCGGTCCTATGTGGACGTCGATTTGGATATAGGTATTTATCTTCTAATTTTATCTAAATATATCTACAAATAAATAAAATTGAAGGGTCTGTTTGTAATAACAAATTAACTGCACCTTTAAAAATTGTATTTTTGTTACTAACAGTCTACTAGAAATACAATTTTTGTTGTCTTTCTTTAGGTCTGTCTGTTTGTTCTGGCTAATCTCCAAAATGGCTACATCAATTTCGACATCACTTTCGCTTGTAGATAGCTGAAGTTTGCACTTTTAGTTTCGCGAGAAAAAGAATGTTTAGCTATGCTTACCAAGGTTGATTTTTGGATGGGTGACCATCTTCTCATATGAAGATTCTTGTGTACCTCGGAAAGCACGTTAAGCAGTTGGCTCCGGCTGTCAGTTTTGTAGATCTTTAAGTCTTTACAGAGTCAGAAGCAAAGAAATCTGACACCAGTCTTGCCACCTGGGTCGAAGCCTACTGGGGCCAGGGTCTAGTTCCGAAAAGGAGGTTCGGCCCCGGTACGAAAGGCAGTATGGAACGGGGTGCGTTTTTTAGTCGGTAAGAGTCTGACACTATCTCCTGCTCCGCCAAAGGGCGGGGGACATCACATGGATGTTTTTTAACCAACGAAAAAAAGAAAACGATTTTGCCAAAGTAGGTTACCTATGTTGAGGTCAGATATGCAGTCGCTCTATTTAAAAAACTGATAATGTAAGTAATGCCTCTGGTTAGACCGGAAACTGACTACAAAATAATTGGGAAACTGTAGGCGTAGGCTTGCGGACAGCGACTAATAGGTAGCTCGTCGTCCGACCGTCCGGTAACCGTTTGGACCGAGCTCGAGTCGTTGACGGCGCGTAGCGTTCCACGCGCGCCTCTGAGACATGTCAGCTAACCGTAGGGACCCAGCAGGGCCCTCGAACGAAGGCAAAGAAGGAATAGGAGTGGGTTTTAGTCAGTGAAAGTCTGCCACGCTCCTTCCAAGAGCGGGAGAAGTCACTGGATGATTTCAAAGCTGAAAAAAAAATTGGGTCAAGGCTGTTTAGGCAGATCTATAGATTTACTTATTTATTCGTGAAAATTATACAACCAACTTTCCCATTCATTTCGAGGCCAAAAAGCAACAGGCTATTTATAAGTCAAACACAAAGTAGATATTTACTTAATTTCATTGAGGTCTATTGAGATGTGATAACATCAAATATCTTCATCTTTTCATTTCAATGTAAATAAGGCTAAACACATAATTATAATGTATTACGACTGCCAATTCTATCGTTGAAATCTTCCATTACCTACATTCATTTGAAAAGTATGTTCCTTACCGCATTAAACACCTAGTTCAATCTTCAATCTATAACCGATTGCCTCACATGAATAATCTTATGTAATAATACGTTTGCAAGTCCATTCACAATAGATTAGAAATCTCATAATGTTGTTCTTAAATTCGCCTTCTCTATTTACTGAAGACCTTTCGAGCGGTAGCGCCATCTAGAACTGGGATCTTTATTGATGCAGTCGCAGTTCTAGTGTAACAGGCTAGATGGCGTTGTTCTCAATTTCGGACCCTTTGAACTGCAACTGCAGTAGGTGTCCAAAAAAGCGTTTTAAGAATGAGTAGGTTTGTTATCGTTATGTTATCTGCGTAAATAATTTGATTTTAATGTTTTTGCTATAAAAAAACTTGATCCTGTAAGTTTGCTCTATTTTTGGTCAAAAAAAAAGTAAGTAGGTAGAAACATACGCACCGATCGTTCAGAAAATATTTCAATAATCTTGTAACCTAAATTCAGTCAGCTATCAAGGTTTTATAAAACTACTTATAATAAAAATTCTTAGCATTATACAACGTAATGACAAAATCGTTTTGTCCGTCAATTTAACGAAAGCGTGTCGACAAGTTCGTAATAACCTTGGACTAGTGACAATGAACTTCAAAATCGGTAAAACGAATCCAATTTCAGAGATTTCGAATAAATTTTTCATTGAAATTGGAATTTGGCAATTTTGACACGAAGTCGTAACGTTTAGTGTTTTATTTATTTTTTTATTTTTTGAGAATATACGACTTATGTGACGTTCACATGAAAGGTCTTTGCACTGCATTGAACCTGTTCAATGGACGGGTAGACCGATGACCTGATGAGGGTACAAGACCAGTCATTGTAGCGACATTGAGATAGTTTGTTTTTTAGTTTCGGTTCCCTTTAAAGTGGTTGAGCTGAGTGGGGCTGATGCACGTGTCATGCCCGTGAACGGGTGCCATCGGTTGAGGCTGGTCATCTCTTGGCTGCCAGTGACTTAATTCGGTTTCTGTTTTTAATTACATTTAATTAGAAGAATAATAACTTATTATTGTTGCGTATCTGCCTACATTGTGCTCACATATTAGAAGCGACAAGAAATATGTAACCAAGATCTATGTAACTCATAATATGTTTTAAAAAGAGTGTCCATGGAGTTTCTTGCACGTTCTTCTCCATAGAGACCTACGTTTTGGAACGTGCAATTTAGCTTCACTTTTCTTGGACTGACCGACATTTGAATATTCAAAAGTGCCTGCAAATGGTCTATTTGAAATAAATGATTTTGTCCGCTGTGGACGTCTTTTGACTAAAATTATGATAGTCAAGTAACAAGCTACTATTACTTATTGTACCTATATATATACATATATTTTTATATCGTAAAGACCAGCCTAGACATTTCAATATAGATTTTGTCATTATCTAAAAAGGTTACCAATGTTTCTACTTGTTTAGAGCCTTGAGGCACAGTTGGTCTTTCTATTCTCGATTTTAGGTCAATATATTTACTCATTTTTTTCTTTTTCCGTTATCATAAACCAACTATATAATCCACGTTTCTAGGTAATACCTAAACCTTAACAAAAAAACAGAAAAGATAAATAGAAAGAAAAAAGAAAGCGGCCAGTGTACAAAAAAAATCAACCCCAAAAAATCGTAGAAACCGTCTGGAGGTCTACAAATCACGTTTGTTGCTACCTGAGCTCGATTATTATGTATTTTTTGTCTATCCAAGGCCGACGAGGCTATAGAAGCAACGGTTGGAACGTGCCCCACAAGCGAAGCCACAGGATCACGCATAACGAACTTATTCGGCTTTTATAATGATCATGCGCCGGTTTTGGAACTCTTTGTCGAGTAGTCCGTTGAGCTTGAGGAAATATTTTATGCGGATGTGTAGATGAAAAAGGAAAGATATCCTACTCACTCTAGCCTTGAAGACACCTAAATTATTTGACGGGAAAACCGCAGCAGGCAAATCGTGTCTCATAGCTGCGCCAAATCAGCAAAAATGCCAGACGACTGGCGCTGGTTTTCAACTGAACCTTACCGAGAGTGTACGGACACAAGCAAGTTTATTTGGACGAGTTTTAATTGCTTGTTTTGTTTCAATGATTACAAAGTTTTTGTTTTTTGTAATTGTATTGGTAGAAAATGTATATTAATGGTCTTTTTACAATTTTAAGAGACTTAGGGCATCCCGACTCGGACAAGTTAGGTTAGAAGGGCACAGACCCCGCTATGCTTTTCATGGTACGTTTTTTTTAAACGTAGAAAAGTAGGTATAACATAATTAGTATTTTTGGTGGAACAAAGGATATTTTGTGGAAGAAAACAGGAATAAATTAAGGAACAGTTAAAGTTAGGTATCCATGTTAAATTGGTTTTAACTAACAAAAGTACTTCTGACCAATTATAATAGTTATGGTTATGACCAATAATAGTTTTGACTGTGATTATTCAAGTTTGATATTCATTGATGTCAACGTAATTCACACTTTTTCTCATAGATGGTGTTTATCGAATTAGGAACTGATTTATAGTTCCTAATTCGATTAATAGATGGCGCTGTGCAATGACGTCATATGTCAGGGATTTTTCTGTTCAAGATTTAGTTCGAATAGTGAATTCAAGTGGTAAATCTAGTGCCTCATGATCAGAACTAACAGTAGTCAATATACTCGGATTGATCCAAATACTCGAAACGTTTTCATTTCAGAACTATTGATATACTTATCGTTATTTCCAAAGCTGAAACAAATGAAATACCTCTAACAATTCAAAATCTCCTTTTGTCATTTCGTAATGTCGGACGATAATATTAATATTAATTCTTGAATTGTTTCAGAACTAAAACTACAGAGGAGACGGCGCGCTGGCCGCCAAACATGAATTAGATATCGCTCCAACGATATCGAAACGTAAGTGTACCTACAAGTATTATAAATGATAAATGATCTTTATTTTGCAAGTAGGTTTTATAAAAAAGTCTTAATAAAAGTGTGTATATTTGAGTAGGACAACGTCTGCCGGGACAATTAAATTCAATTTATAATGCGTTTTTAAAAAGTTACAACTAGGGTTTCACACCTAACCCACCTGCCTAAAGGTACAGTAGGCACAACGGATCTTGAGCGCTCGGCGTCAGAGTGGGGATCGCTTTGCGCATTCCATACATTGGCGAGCCAATCGTCTTCGTTGTTAGATACATGCAGCAACGCAGGGAACGAATGAGGAGTGACGTCTATGACGCGATGGGGCGACGAGCCAATCACTGATACTCCCCGCCCCCGCGTCTCACTTCGCACCACTAAAGAGACCGAATATTTGACTTCTGCGCAACCGCTCAAGATCCGTTATGGCAACTGTAGGTACTGTGACACTGTAATACTACATACTTAGGTACTGTGAGAGTGTTTTATAAATAATAATAATAATCTTTTTATTTCAGAAAAATAATTCCAAAAATCATAAAATTTTGTTAGTATCATAATAACTTATAAAACTATGTTCTATGTTTTAAATGTTAGTAGCACTTTAAACACAATACGTACTAATTCCCTTATTTACTGACTAATAAGTAAAGCGTGTCTCTGTTGTATTTAATTCGTTAACATCTGAACTACAAATAATGGTCCCTTCGTCTTCTTGTTTTCAAACATTTTGTCTTGGTATGGCCCAAGTAAGGAGCAGAAAGATTTAGGGGCCAATTAAGTTTTTGTTTTTGACAAAAGCTTAAATCACGCTTGTATCCCCGAAGGGGGGTTGATCCGCAGTAAACATGTGCCTGTGAATTTTGCTGGCAATATTGCCACCAATATTCATACTTCGGGCAATATTGCCGGCAATGGCACATCTCTAACCCGCAGTGGTATGCCATGTTTTTTTTTGTGTGTGTGGCGTCTCATAGGTCACTGTGTAGTGAGACAAGAATAGATAAAGTGAGAAATGAATATATTATGAGAAGTTAAAAAGTGGTGTCAGTGACTGAAAACTTGAAGGGAAATCGAGTGTCTTCGTATGGTTATGTAAAGAGGAGGGATGAAACGCATTATATTAATAAAAGCGTTACGTTGGTATGTCAGTCAGTCGGTTTCACCATTTAACCCAGTAAAACTTTGCTCAACCCGGGTATCGAATGCAGACACCATGCTCAGCCTTTATACTAGCTGGCCCACCGCGGCAGATTTCTTTTTACCTGACATATTTTGTTTATTGCTTAACGTTTTTGGAAATAGTGTTAGCCTAATGGATAGCGAATGTAGGACACACGTAGTAGTAATGTATAAATCTCACGTCTCAACTAGTCAGCTGTTTAGTCAGCACTTCATGATATTATGCATACTGCTGAGTGGAGAATGTCCGCGACTGAAGTCATCCAAACGCAAACGCGATAGTTTACGTTAGCTCACAAAACTAGGACTAGAGCATGTCATATATTAAAGGGGTCAGTAAGTCATTAGTCATGAAAGTCTGACATGCTCTCTCGTTCCACCCTAGAGCGAGAGAGGTTATTGAATGATCTTACGTAAAGATGTGCAGTTGCCGGCAATATTCCCACCAATATTTTCACTTCACGGCAATATTGCCGGCAATGGCGCATCTCTAATCTCACCTCAAAAAAAGTCGACGTGCTTTCCGAGATTCGGAGGAGGTTCGGCATGTAAGTTCAACCCGCCCCAGCGTCGCCCGTGTGTTAGAAATCTTTATAATTCTCTATTTTTCTCTACTATGATATGCATTATCATCATTAATTTTAGTAAATTCGAAACCCAAAACACGGTATCTACATAGTATTTTTATGTAAAGAATCTATGTACAAAATTTATACTTTACAATATACATGTGTATTTATATTTTACAATATACATGTAGATGGATGGAGAGGGAGAGGAAGGCCGAAAAAAAGATGGGTGGATTGTGTGAGAAGTGATAGGAAAGAAAAGGGAGTTAGTGATAGTTTGACGGGTGACAGGACAGAATGGAAGAAGAAAACGTGTTGCGCCGACCCCAAGTAATATGGGATAAGGGCAGGAAGAAGAAGCTATGTACAAAATTTCATAACTGTATCATGAAAAATCACAAAGTTACAAGCTTGTTATGTCAGCAAAACTACATAGTCATCTTAGTCAAAAATACTTTTTGCACTTGCACTCTAGCTGTTTGCCCGCTATGACCTGCCGTGACCTGTGTTGTACTTAGTGTGGGTGGTCTCCAACTTGAAAATATATGGTGTAAAAACTGTTGGAATCCATTCAGTTACTGATCCTGAACAAACTGAATTCAGGTTTCACATAAACTAAAAATAACGTTGTATACACATCTGATTCTTCCTCATAAATCATTCTATCTAGTGGTAAAAACTACATGAAAATCCGTTTAGTACTTTTATACCTTCTATCTATACACCGCTAAATTTTAGGTAATTTGTACGCGACGCCGACTACTACTTACAAGTCATTGGACTCGCTCAGCTGACGTATTCTTAAAGAAATTAATTTCGTACATGCGTAAATTAATACGAGTTTTGAAAAAAAGGTACTTCATTTTTTGATTTTATCTTTACAAATTGATAGTGTTTCATGTACCGGATCGACTCATCACGGGATTAAAACGATCAAAATTTAAGGGTGTAATAATATATATATTAAAAATCAATGCCACTTTTCGTTGTAATTTTATAACTCAAGAACGGGCTCACCTATCCAAACCAAATGTTTAGGCTTTGTTCGGACTATTTAGTAGATGGTTTATGTGAAGTTTGGTAGGGTATAGTAGGATAGGGTAGGGTAGGGTAACGTAGGGTAGAGTAGGGTGGAGTAGGGAAGAGCGGGAGCGAAGCCGCGCGGGCAAAAGCTAGTTACTTATAGATTTATAGAAACAACTGAGAATTTTGACACACAAGTTTGATCAAACCTGTAGCGTCCGACCTGTAGCGTCAAACCGATTGGATGATAGGTAGGATAGTGTATGGCCGGCATAATTATGTAGTCGTGCGGTTGTTACTTAGCCTCTAGTCCCTCTAGAGACAGTTAGAAGTACAATTACATAATAATGAAAGTTGTACTAAATTCGCTAATCTTATACGTCTTGATTCCTCCCAGAAACGAGCCAAAACACGGGTTTACTACGTACTTAATTAGATTTCATACACAGAACAAGAATTTTCCATTCGGGTCTCGCGTTGTTTAGGATAATTCAAACAGAAATAATAATTATTCAAACAAAATCCACCGGTCTGATGTTTGCTTGGGCCCTGATTGTACTAACTAATGAATGAGCAACTGCTGCTGCTGGGAATTTGAACTGTAAATTTATAACTTTAGAACTCATTTTGCGTTACGCTCGCTGATTGAGACAGTTCTAACTTTATAATTTTCGAAAACAGTCGAAAAATAAATATTACTTGTGACAGAGTTATGCTTTCAATCGAATTTCGCTGATGTTCTGTTGTTTACTTTTAATTATAAATAATGACAACACTGCCAACAGTAAAGCTTGATATTATTATTATTATTTTATGATGAGAAAGCAGAGATATAGGTTTATTTTGTTAATGAAAATTAGCGAAAATCTGACTATTAAATCTGCCAATTTAGTAGTAAGTAATAGATTGAGTACTTCGTGAAACAAGTTTTCGAAATAAGTAACTGAGTTGTGTTAGTTTTTTGTTTGCATAAATGTTTAGTCTTAGCTCAATTGTTTTAACTATTTACAAGTTATGGTGGGGGGAAGGGGGTTAACGTGGAAATGAACTACCGAATGTTTGTAAAGGCCAAATGGGGTATCAAATTAAAAAGTATTAGATATAATACCAAAATTGTATGATAAATAAAACTCGGCTATTTTATGGATCGTTTTCTTTGAAATAAAAGTTTTTTTTAGTTATGTAGGGTGAAAGATCTTCGTACTTAACATTCGATTTTTTGATCCTCGAATTGAAGTATGTATACACCGTGAAATTTTAATGGTTGTTTTCCCGCGGCAGATCGACTTGCCATAAGGAGTACTTTCGAAACATAGAGTAAAAGTAAAAAAAAATAAAAATGTTTTTGTTTTAAAATAATTTAAAAAATATTCAACAACTCGAAAAAGTGAGAAAAAATAGTAACACTAGACGTAACTTGTAGGTACTCGCGTCGCACGCGCGCGCTTCATAGGAAAGCAATGCATAAATTAATGTTCAAACAAAAATAAGCTCCCGTGTATGTAGTGATACGGCATAAAATAGCTTGCACGCAACAATGCGATGCAATTCTAATATTTTATTTATTTATGAAACGATTATATTACTAAGACAAAACCATTTCGCTGCGGGAAAACAACCATTAGAATTTCACGGTGTATAGCCGTGTGGGCTATGCTAGGACATGGTTTATTCTTCTGCCAAAATTTCCTTCAAATCCCTTTGGCTGTTTAAGCGTGACAAAGTAACAAACATACCTGCATAGTCTGCATACTCACACATACAACGTGAAACTTTCACCTTTATAATATTAGTTGTGATTTTCTATTACAATAAAACCAAAAACGAACGTAATTTTCGAACTTTTAGGTACTCGTTTTGATCGTAACTTCGTCCCAAGTTAAAACTCAAAAGCCAATCTTAACCCTCAAAAGTCTACCTTCAAAATCGATCCACAAACATCCCAAGGGCACGTACCGCTAAAACATAACAATCGTGTGGTTCGTGTAATAGGCGTGCAGACAAGCAAACTTATTAAAAATTGATCCCCAGAGCTGTCTACGAACTAGGGTTGTCACGGATGCAAGAATTTCGACATCCGCAGATGCGGAGGCGGATTTTAGAGGGCCACATCCACGGATGCGGAGAATTTTTTAGAATAAACAAACACTAATTCACAGTGGGGATCATGTCGATATGTAAAACAAAACCTGCAGAATCTTGTCCCCAATGCTTCCTACGGGTCACTACGGATACTGACCCGTAGGAACGAAAGCGAATGACGATAACAAATAGCAAAAGCACCTGTCGGAGCAAAGAGAATTAAACCTGTGGAACTTACACCAGAGTGGTTGTATACTTAAGTTACAGTCATTGTCTCGCAGTTATGCATCATCAATCAAAGAAAGAAAAAGAAAATAATTTATTTGTGACTTACACAGTACAAATAACAATAAAATAAAAAGTATACTTAATTATTCGTATTCTGATGATGATAAAGATCTGTATTAATTTTATGCGGATGCAAATACAGATGAATATGTCGGAATTGATGCAAATATTCCGGATTTCCGGATGCGAATGCGGATGCGAATATTCGTAAGTTTTGCCACCCCTATTACGAAACGACGTATTAAACTTACAAACTGGCTAACTTACGTTAAGATTTATACCAAATTCAGTTTGCTCAGATATGAATATTTGATTTACGATAAGAGTCTGTACTCACGACGCGGTTTTCGCTCGCGGGAACGGAATTTGTATCGCTGGTGTATTCTTGAATTTTTTGTGAGATGATGCAGCGTACTTCATTCCAAATAAGATTACACATTTAAAACCTTTTTTTGCTGTTCGTTCTGCCATCTTGAATTTTTCTATAGCAGCCCAGCCCCACTAGCCAAGTTACAACTCTTGCGTCGGACGCCTCCAGTTGACCACGCCCCTATTCTTTTGTTCTGACCACATCACTGAGTGTTAAGATGACGTTATTCCCGTACATTTGAAGTTTTCTACTAGCGTTAACGATTGCAGATTATCAACATGGCTAGGGTTACTGAGTCAAAGGCAAAAAGGTTCTAGATTGGCAACCGCGCACCGGAAAACGTAGCCTTCGAAGGCCTCCAACAAGATGGACCGATGACCTGGTTACAGTTGCGGGAATGCGGTGGATCGTTCATTGTGGCGACACTTGGGGGAGGCCTATGTCCAGCAGTGGACGTCCTTCGGCTGACATGATGATGATGATGATTAATAATATTCTACCAAGTCTAGAATTCTTTGTTTAAAATTCTTCGCTTTGTCCTTTTACGTAATAACACGTAAAAGAACAAAGCAATAAATGGGCGATTCTGTAAGTGGTCTCGAATTCTTCTTGAAGTAAGAACATGTTGACTGTGAGTGGCTTTGCACTGTTCTGGCGTCGTGATTTGTGGCTTCAGAATGACCCTCGTAAATAAATAACAGAGAGATTCTGTAACTTTATTTATTCAGTGAAATATAGATGTGGCACTACGGATTTACGACTGTTTGATTGTATTATTGAAAAAAGCTCGGCTGTCAAATATTTTAAAGCTTTAGAAATAGTTGAAAAAAAAAGAACTTAAAAAAATACCGGGTAAATGCGAGTCGAACTCGCGTACTTTGGGTTCCGTTGGGTGCGTAAAATAAATTGTAAATAAAGTTGTATACATAATGATCTATACAACTTTTTTTACACAATTTAAATTATTCTATTTTTATTATATAATCAAATCAATCCCACTGCTGGGACTCAGGCCTTCTCTTTAGGAGAGGGAATGGGCCGTAATCCACCACGCTGGCCCAGTACGTGTTGTGGATGTCACACTTCGAAATGTTTGATTCTAGAATACGTTGCTTTCCTTACGATGTTTTTCTTCACCGTTTTGAGAGCAGTGGTGATGAAATAAATTACACAAAGTAATGCGTTTGGCTGGGTTTGAACTCGGGACCTACAACTCGTGAGACGTAATATACAACACTAGCTTTTGCCCGCGACTTCGCCCGCGTACATAAAATATAGCCTATGTCACTCAGGAATAAAGCAGCTTTCTATTGGTGAAAAAATTTTGCAATCGGACCAGTACTTCCAGAGATTACCTCCTACAAACAAAAAAAAAAACTTTACCTCTTTATTATATTAATGTAGATTACTTTTAGTATATACGAAACCCGAAAACCATTGTCTAGTATTTCTATGTAAAGAATCTATGTACAAAATTTCAGAACTGTATTATGAAAAGTCACAAAGTTATAGACTTGTTATGTCAGCAAAAATACATAGTCACCGGGCCATCTAGGTGACTGAGGGGTTGTTTTGTACTTGCACGCAGCTGTTCGATGGCGCCTAATACCCGCTATGACCTGCCGCGACCTGTGATGTACTTAGTGTCGGTGGTGTCCAACTTGTGACCTATTTAAATATTTTTGGAAAAAAATATATAAATGGTGTAAAAACTATTAGAATCCATTCAGTTACTGATTCTGAAGAAATTGTATCCTGGTTTCGCATATATACCTACTCGTATATTAAAATAATGTTGTCTAATACACTTTTTAGAATTTAGACACCAAAATCTCACAAGCGAAAGCCAGTACAAACACTAGATCGAAATCTCAAGTGTCAGCCCAGTTTTTGAAGCATAAAATAGCCTAACATATTTAATTGACAGTTTCATTAGATGACGTCATCAGTTATGCAAGGACTTCGGATCGTAGGCGTAGACTCGCCCCTGCGCATACGCAATAATGAGCTGGCGAACTGTCAACTGAATTGTAACTTTTGTAATAGTCTGTTTGGTAGGATTTACGAGTATATTCATTTTGTTGCAAGTGGTTCCTTGATTGACATGGTTTTTTTGTATGGGAAATTAGATGGTTCTTCCTGCTCCGACTGAGGCGAGAGGAACCACCTGTTTCTTTTTTTTTTTTGATCTGTTATAAACTAGTACTTGACTGCGATCCCGCCTGATGGTAAGCAGTGATGCAATCGTTGATGGTGAGGCGCACTAGTTTATTAAGAGCCTATTCACTCTAGCCTTGAAGACACCTAAATTATAATCAGACGGGAAGACCGCAGCAGGCAAACTGTTCCAGTCCTTCGATGTACGCGGTATAAATGACGAGGCGAAACGCTTAGTCCGGACCGTAAATGTTTCAACAACGTAAGGGTATATATAAATACTCGCCGTGCGTCGGTTTGTCCGATGGTGCAAATGAGATGGCGGAATCAAGTCAAGCAATTCCTGCGCACACCCTCCAAAATGCAATATGTAAAACACCGAAAGGCTGGCTACCCTACGCCTTTGCTCAAGGCTTTGAAGATTGGAGTTTCTTCAGATATCCATTGCGTTTCAGGGCCGATATTTTGCTTTCGAACAACCCGGGTTGGTCTTTTGTATGTTGTAGCTCGTCAGAATCGCCAAACTGAAGTGGCAGCGGGCAGGGCACATTGCTCGTAGAACAGATGGTCGATGGGGTCGAAAGGTTCTAGAGTGGTGTCTTCGCACCGGAAAACGCAGCGTTGGAAGGCTTCAAGGTGGACCGACGACCTGGTAAGAGTCGCGGGAATGCGGTGGATGCAAGAAGCACAGGACCGGTCGTTGTGGCGACACTTGGGGGAGGCCTATGTCCAACAGTGGACGTCTTTCGACTGAAATGATGATGATGATGTATATAAGCTGTGTGCAGACGTACACCAAGCGTTTAAGCTAGTCGTATGAAGCTACGCATCCGTGTACAACAAGCCTTATTCTTTTATTGAGTCAAAGTATCAATATCTCTACCAATTTGCTTATGGCTTACGAACTCTCCGCGTATAATCCACCCTTACTACCTTCTTCAAATTGACTTTGTGATTACTTATCTTCATCCTCAAATCTCGCCAGTCATTGCTAATCCCCTTTCGCCTTTCTTACGTAATTATCACTCACTGTCCAATGTTCAGAATGGTAACAATGACAATATACAGTGATTTATTAGAACAAGCTGTGCTCTTTATTTCGTACTCCTTTTAAGTCTAGTCAGGGTATAGATTAGACATAGTCATTTTTGAAGCAACACGTTTGAGAGAGCAGTGGTGACCGAGTGGTAATGGCTCCGACTTACGACCGGGTTCAAACCCTGCCAGGCGCATTACTTTGTGTAATTTATTTCATTACCACTGCTCTCAAAACGGTGAAGGACAAACATCGTGAGGAAACCGGCATGTCCTAGAACAAAAAATTCGAAGACACATGACATTCACCAAAGCGCACTTGGCCCGCGTGGTGGATTACGGCCCATTCCCTCTCCTAGAGATGAGGCCTGAGCCCTAGCAGTGGGAACATTAAAAAGTCTGATGATGATGACACGTATGGTGTCATATAGAAACTAAACTACGAAATTAGAGTTCTCCGCGCAATTTGAATATATGTATACAACAGTCCAAAAATCATTTATCGGATTAGACATAACATGTATCTGGTCGATGGATTCTCCTTTTTCAATGGAGATTTCCGGTACTTAACACTCTGTTTCGATTACCTTTACCTCCATTCTGTTCTGTTACCCGTCACGCTATCACTAACTCCCTTTTCTTTCATATCACTCCTCATACAGTCCACTCGATTTCTTTGACCTCCCTCTCCCTTTCCATCCATTCATATGTATACCCATAACTTTTTTACTTTTAGTTTACGTGGGCAGATACTCGTCGCCAATGATAAGTACGAGGATAAACGAGTGAAACAATGGCTTGCTAGTAACGCACTCACGTAAAGTCGCATCCATGATGAAAGAAATACATCATCTGTGAAAATTTCAATTGTCTGACTATCACGGTTCGTAAGATAAAGCCTGGTAACAGACGGACGGACAGCATAGTCTTAGTAATAGCACAAAATATATGGGAACAGAAGTCAATCTGGACAAAACGGGCTCGAGCAACGCACACATAGACACCGCTCACGGACACGATATCTCAGAGCGCCTCGGCCTACTCGTCGAACAGTTCCGGCTCAAACGCTCATTAGTGTGCGTCCATCGAGCATAGGTATAAAAAGTGAATTACATACCTGAGATTCTCTTCTGTACCTATCTATTTTATGATAATAGAGTCTTGTTTTACCCTTACGTACGGAAACCTAAACAACATTATCCTCAAAAGACGACAAATATCAAACAGAGCGCTCCATCTCCTTATTCATACGCACAGACCTCGTTCAAGCCTTTCACCCGTCTCTCGATCAAATCATAATCGTAGATCACTCGCCCATACTCATAACTGGAGCTAACTTCAGACTAATCATACAGCTGTTTACACAACCAGCTTTGTTCGAGATTGATATGTAGTAGGTACTTAGACTTACGTTATTCTATATCTGACTTGCTTCGTAAACGCACTCTGTTCGAAATTACCGACGTTTTGGTCACTTTCAAGTCAGGCGTGAATTTAACCTTTGTAAAAAATAATATGGGAGGGATGAATTATTTGTATTTTGTGTGTATTTATTTTAAATACTTACCCAAACAAATACAAACCCCATTTTGTGTCCAGGCAATCTCTGCCCATTCCAAGTTGTCTGGAAGAAATCGCAGAATGCGATAAAGCCGACAATTGTATGTTTTTTTATTATTATGCTTCCTTTTATACATTGTAATTTTGGTGTGCAATAGAGATTAAAAAAAAAACTTCTTTTTATGTAATCAATGTAATCATCAAATGACTTACTGCCTAAAATGTTTTTTTTTTTTAATTGATATAAACTAGTGCTTGACTGCGATTCCACTTGATGTTAAGCAGTGATGCAATCTACCTCTGTTCCTCCAGTTATTTACTCTCTGTAGTCTGGGGTCACAGTAAGTCTTTCGACAAATCCTGAAGCCCTGGCTAGCATTGACCCTAAAGGGCTCCGTCTGTGCTCCATATTTGTTTACATTTTTTATTTTAAATAGCTGTAGGATGATCTCTGGCCAAGTTTGCCTCGTGAACATGATCCGATCATCACGTTTACTAAATATGATCAGAAAAAACAACACACTAGTGATTCAATTATTTAATCTGTATTTTTCACATACGCAACTGCACTGTTACGCCATTTTGATCTTACTTAAGTTATGTAAACACAGAAGTTCAAGTTGAGATTTCTATGCGATTGTTTAAACTGGCTGGTCACTATGGCTGACTTCTACTTTTTTTTTTACTACCAATAAGGCGTAGGTTGCAAACCCAAGGCTTTTTGCATTGTGTAATAAAAATAATTGTTACTATTCTTGCGTTATGTTAGTTTCAACATCGTATGCAAAGTAATGTTCATTATTTTTAAACTAGTTCTTTGTTTTTCAAGGTTAGATCGAAAGTAAATGGATCGAAGATTATTATAAGGAAGTGAAAAAATAATATTAATATTGTACATCAGTCACACAACGCTATCACGACGCTATTTAGGCCCAAGCTTGTGCAATGACTACAAGACAACTGATAAACACACTTATACGTTTCTAAATACATACATATAAACTACTAACCACTAGATCAACCGGCTGAGCTATAAGAACCGCGCGAGCCGATCTTAAAAGATAAGCAACTATTGCCGAGGTCAGTGCGGAGATGGGTGACCATCGCAGCATTATTTTCATTTTCAAGCAGAAAAGGTTCTGTGTCGCCAATTCCCCGAACGTAGATCTAACGAATGAAAATATCAGGCGGTTAGTTTCGAAAGACAGCTCGAGCCCCGGTATGAAGGCTAGAAGGAACGGGGTGGGTCTTTTAGTCAGTCAGAGTCTGACACTATCTCCCACTCCGCCCAAGAGCGGGGGTTGTAATTGAATGATTTTTTCCTACCATAAAAAAGGCGATATTCTTAGAGATATATTTCATCGGGACACCAAGGTGGCACAACCAGTTACGCCGTCATAGTGTCCCGGTGAAATATGCCCCAAGCTACCAAAAAAGTTGCACACGTCCGAGCTGGTCGCGCCACCAAATTGGTTGCGCAACCAAACGAACACTAGGTGAGTAACTCTCTATAGAGCTGTATACATTTTGTTGGTAGCGGCGACTGGTCGCGCCACCATAGTATCTCGGTGACATATAGCCCTTAGAAGCACACAACAGCAATTAACTCTGCGATGTATTCGTCAAAATTCAAATTCGAACGTATATTCTAGAAAAGTAAACCAGAAACAATATCCTCTACCAAACAGAAATCGGAGGCTTCCAATTTAAAGCCGAACCTAAAAACAACATCCTTTCAGATCGACTTCGTAAGTCAAAAATGCAATATTTACTACCGTTCGTGGTTCCGAGAGTTATTCAAATATGGTTGAAAGCAAAGCCATCGTTCAGCCCCTAGCCCGGCTTCTGTGCACCGATTTTGTGGTGTGATGCCTTGTTAAATTTGACATTTTTTCATTTCGATACGCTTTTTGTTTATCGAAACTTGGTTTTCAATCTAGTTTTACGTTTTTTCGATCATTCAGTTGAAAGTTTAATATAACGGTTTGTTGCTTATCCTCAGTTTCCCAGACTCTTAATTAAACAGATTACCTAATTTATAAGAAAGCCATTATCTTCCTGCCCTGGTCCCGTGTTATTAGGGATCGGCGCACCACGTCATTTTTTCTTCCATTCTGTCCTGTCACCCCTCACACTACTACTAACTCCCTTTTCTTTCATATCACTCCTCACCCAATCTATCCATCGTTTCTATGGCCTCCCTCTCCTTCTCTGTCCATCCTCACATAGAACAAGTATTCCGTTTTGATTCTGCTCAATTTTATGCCAACATTCTCCAATCTGTGCCACCATACCTCCAAATCTACTCGACATGTAGGCCATATCCACAAGCTTATAAGACAAGTAGCCAGCAATTGCTTAAATGTTTATTTTCCCTATGTTATTTGAAGTTTATTTTATGCTGTCATCAGTATAACAAAAAACAATCTTTCAAAAACTTTGAAAGGCGACTCACTACCCTAATAAAGTGCTTACGTATGTGTTAATGTATCTTAGGGAAGTACATTTTTGATGATGAATAAAGACATTTAAAAATGAAATGCCAAGAGGACCACAAAACAATGGTAGTGAATCTGAAACGAACCGCTATGCAAATCCTCTTAAACGAAATCCCAAACACTACGAGTATATAGCAGTCATTATTCGATACTGCAAAATCTAATACTCCTAACGTTACTTCCCTAACTCAGTTCTAGGATATTCAAGCAGATAACTTGGCAAGCACCCGCTTCCTGCAAACTTTATGCACACACATTCGTCAATTAATTCATGAACTCGATTTTGGCCCGTCAACGTAAGATTATATATTCCAAACATAGGTACCTGGTATCTATCCTGTATGATATTCCAAAATAATACGGATGCTATTTCAGACCAAATAACTAAAAATATATTTTTCAATACACTTCCTCGAAAACTGACTCTTATGTCACTACGATTAGGTTAAAAAAGCAATCTCTCTCTTGTTTTTTTTTGTTTATCACTAGCGCCCCTTCCCGGCTTCGCACGGGCAATAAATATAGCCTAGGTTACTCAGGGTGAATGTAGCTTTCCAAGGGTGAAAGATTTTTTGAAATCGGCCCAATAGTTTTTGAGTTTATTCATTACACACACAAAAATACAAATTTTCCCTCTTTATCATATTAGTATAGACAAAAAGAGTATTATTTTTTTTCTGATTTCGTCACAGGGAACAAAACAACGGTGTTTCTTTTTTAAGGTCTTAATATTTAATAGAAATTTAAATTATGTTTATGATAAATAAACATGATTAGACAATATTTGCTCTTACCTGTATTATAAATTCAAAAATATTTGAATTTCTTGGGTATATTAGGATGTATAGCGATTTCATACGTTTTCCCTGAAAAGGTTGAAGGCACTCAGTTCCATAACGCCCTCGCCTACGGCTCGAGCGAATTTCGCCTCGGTTGCAATGACAAAGTTTCTACACTTGCATCAAAATGTACTATTCCAACACTCCTTAGAAAACGAAGTATCGAGGATTTATCCCCAGCTTCCTATTATACAACGTCCGTCCGTTACGTGACCGCTTGGATCAAATAAATATTTTCCGAGTTACAGATAAATTTGACAGGTAACATGGTTAATTTTCACCGTAGGCGCGAAAGCGGTTACCTTTACGGAAACAACAAAGTTTCCGTAATATGAATTTAATACTGTTGGTTGGAACACAATAAAAGTTGGAAGTGGGAATCGCATGAGTTTGTATGAAGAAATATTCTGTTCTATATTTCTTTTAGTTAAATAGTTTTGAGGTCTGCAACGGAAAGAAATATTTTTATTAATATTTGTACTTGTACATTTTTTGTGGTGGGTAATCATGAAATAACTTCTAAAGCTCTGGCTGGAATGAGAGTGTTGCGAGGCTTATAAATACTAGAACGCACTTGCAGTCTGTATACCGTAGGCGCGGGTTTGCGGGCGGCGAGCAATGGGTAGCTCGCTGTCCGACCATCCGGTAACTGTACGGACCGAGCCCAAGTCGTCGACTGCGCGCACTGTTCCCGCGCGCCTCAAGGAGTTGTCAGCAACAGCAGGGGCCCAACTGGGTCGGCCTTCTGGGGCCAGGGTTAGTTTCGAAAGATAGCTCAGCTCCGGTACGAAAGGCAACGAAGGAACAGGAGTGGGTTTTTAGTCGGCAAAAGTCTGACACTATCTCCCATTCCGCTCAAGAGCGGGGGATGTCATTAGATGATTTTCCCACCGGAAAAAAATACCTGCGGTCTGTATTCCTCAACAACGTGAGGGTCTTTTAAGTCATGAGTCACGTTGCCATCTATCAGGTGACATAGTGGTCAAGCGCGAATCTATCAATAATAAAAAACTACCTCCCTGTAGTTGCCCTTTGCGTTCAGCGACTACGGTAACTCAATTCAAACATCAGTTCGGCGTGTGTAGGCTTCACATTTTTCGAAATAATATGCACATCGCTCTGGTTAGTCATTCTGTCTACGAACGATAGAGCAATAAAATTCAATTTATAGTCTGTCAGGGTGAGTATATTTTAGCATAGACACGCCTAGTACAGATACCGGCACGGATCTTGAGCGCTGGCTTCAAGTTGCGCAGAAGTAAAATATCGGGTCTCTATATATAGTGGTGCGACGTGAGACGCAGGGGGGGGGAATGTCAGTGATTGGCTCACCGCGCATCGCGTCATAGACGTCACTCGTGATTCGTTCCCTGCGCTTGCTGCATGTATCTAACAACGACGACGATTGGCTCGCCAATGTATGGAATGCGCAATGCGATCCCCACTCTGACACCAAGCGCTCAAAATTCGTGCCGGTACCTATACCTTCATAAATCTGTGGAGTACACAATATAATTAGCGTAATTACTTTAAGCGCTGACATAGACACACGCACATCAAGGCAATGATAAAATGTATTATAGACAGACTGTGACCTTCAATGTTTAACTTTATTATTTACCAGATTTCAATCAAACCGAAAACATAGTCTACTTGAAACAGACTAAAATTTCATTTAGTACTTCGCGTAAAACTCAAATGGGTCGTCATTCACTCTTGACGTCGAAACGTCTAGACTTAAAACAAATAAGACCAAAAACATTATTCGTTAATGAATCGATTTTAAGATATATTTTATTTGAGAGATAAATTTTGTACTGCAGACAATGGTGCTCAAGTGTCTGATATCGTTCCTCCGTTCTAAAGCACGCGAAAGAGCGCTGGAACTCGAGTCTTCTTTTGTCTTCGCGTAATGTGACGATCTTTGAGCAATTCTAGAAACTCTTATTGCGTTGTATGAGTCAAAGTGAGCTGGTATTACCTGTGTTTCTCAATCTTCTGTGTTTGTCTTTGTGACTGCACTTTGATGAGAATTTATTTATTTATTTAATTTTCTTTCAACATAATGTACGTAGGCCGTCTTAATGCCTTAAGAATTTTCTGCCAGTCAACCATGGAAAATAAAAATGAACCCAACTTCCTTATTTGTAAAAATAAATTATTTGTAAAAGAAGAAAACATTTCTAAAAACAAGGTTTTAAAAAATAATCCGCGCTTATCGTGACCTTTTTCCGTATTCTTCTAACACTTTAATTGAATCCCGTATAATGAGGGTGCATAAAAAAACAACTTGTCAACCATATTGACTTTAAAATGACGTCGCTTAGATAATCAGGCATCCAAACAAAAAAATACCTGCAAAATTTTAGCTCGAACGGTTTATGTTAATTGTTTAAAAAATCATTTACAAAAGTTGCCCTAAAGAAACACATACGTACAGAAATTGCAAGTTAAATAAAAGCTTGTAAAAATAAAATTGTTTTGAGAAGTAGATGTAGTGAGGATATTAAACAGCTTAGTATGAATTCTAGACAGACGGGAGAAAAATTCGCTGACCGAAACACAGAAAATTCTTAGCTTACTGTATCTATACGAATTCTTGTATTCTCATTTATTCTATTGTGTCGACTCAAGAAAATTTTTACACATTTTTATGGCAACCCCAAAAAAAGAACGTCACTTTTGATCAACCCAGAATTCCACGAACACGGACAACCGGATCATGGGTCCTGTCCAAAACTTTTCATTCCAAGAGACTGTCAAAGCCGATACGTTACACACGGGTCGATTCCGCGAAACGGCATTTTATTTAATGGTTTAAAATCCGTACGGATTTAATGTTTAATTCCTTTTTTGGATGCGGATGTGGTCGCAACGGACGCGTTATAGAAAACCGCGGCAATGCAATGCTTCGGTTGCTGGCTATGACGTTTGGTTTGAAATGCAATTTTAAATGAATTCTCGAAATAAAGTCATTATTGCGCTTGACTTTTTTTTAAAGATATTGCTTAAAGAAGAGATTTTAATGGGACAATGAGAGACTGAACGTTTGAAAGATTACTTCTAGGCAATCGTACTCCATCGTCGACCACATCGTCGCTTGTCGTATACTGAGATAGTAGTCAAGGGCAAACCTATCAATAATAAAAAGAGACCTACTTATATTTATTGTCTTAATATTTTTACGTGCTTTTTCATGCCTGAAATTACAAGCTCACGTAAAAGAAAGCCAACAAAAACCTTGTTTACAGTATGTTATCGTGACGTAATTAACTTTTTATTAAAATTTTAACAACGCTACACACAATAGTAGCGTTTAGAAAAAAAAAACTGGGCAAGTGCGAGTCGGACTCGCGCACTGAGGATTCCGTACGAACTTATTCGAAAAATAAATAGTTAAATATTTTTTTGTTATGTAACAGCTCTGTTTTTAGATTTATTCCTATATCTATACCATAAGCTCTTGCTTTAAGTATGCCAAATTTTAGGATTCTGAGTCAGCGGGAAGTACCCTATGATTTTTAATCCCTTTGAGAGGTTCGAAATGAAGGTACGTTTTTTCTGACGTAAACGGCCGTATCTTTTTTTTCGTTAACTTTGATGTTTGATTTTTTCACAGCTTCGAGGGTCCGCAGACTTGAGTATATGGTTTTAATTTCGACTCCACGTGTTTTTGTGGAAAAGGGTCTTGACAGACAGACGGACGGACAACAAAGTGATCCTATAAGGGTTCCGTTTTTTCCTTTTGAGGTACGGAACCCTAAAAATGATTCCCTAATCCACTGTCTGTTACCTTCCGTAAAAATATTGTTTACCCTCTTAGAATTAAAATATTGTTTAGTTGGTTGGACGGAGATGAGGTTTTTTGTACACTTGGGTTGTCTTAATTTAGATATAACTCAATTTTCTTTTAAGATATTAAAAAAATAAGCCGAGAATAAACGAAGAAAGCTTGCTCCTACTAATATGAACTTGAAGGGATTATTCTCAAAAAAATTTAAAAGAAATTCGTTGTAGCGTGAGATAATCGTAAAAATATATTTAAGGCGACTCTTGTTTTTATGAAAAAAGACTCAAGGACTCTTGAAAACCCATCAGACAAAAATGGTTATTTTTTTATAATGTGTCTCAAGAGAAAAGTTTTTTCTATTAGAAACACTTGTAATTTACAGTAGCTTGTGGTTCTATCCACTTACTTTCAAGTACCTGCTACCTACACACATTAGCTTTGTCGTTTTGCGCGGGAGTGCCTGTATTTTTTACCTACTTGTCTTTGATACAAAACAGATGTTCTTAAGCCACTTTTACTTGTAATATTTATTTTGTGTAGTCTTTACTGACAAAAACTCTTCAATCTACACGAAAATAATAAAGATATAAAGTTTTTTTTTTGTTTGTAGGAGGTAATCTCTGAAAGTACTAGTCCTAATGCTAAAATTTTTTCACCGACAGAAAGCTGCTTTATTCCTGAGTGACATGGCTATATTTTATGTATGCGGGCAAAAGCTAGTGTAAAATAACTTCGATTGTTGTCTTTAAACAACCGTTTTCAGTATATTTCCTTTTTTTATTATATAGATACTAGTGGTACCGACAAACGTTGTTTTATCTAAAAGCTAGCTTTTTTCAGAAAATAAAATTGATTATTTTTCCGACCCAAATATCGACCAATAGAATTGCACCATTCGACGTCACGTGGTACAACCTACATGGTATTATACTGATAATTTTTTTTGAAAATTTTTTCTGCTCCTTGACATATATAAAAAACAAAACATGATCACTGACAGGTTGAATTCAATTGTGAAAATTGGAGATTTTGCGACATTTGGGACGGAAAAATAATCCCCCGAATACCACACGAGCTTCAAAATTATCTGGCGAATATTTCCCTCAAGGTTCCCTGCAAACAAATAAAATCGTCAAGTTTTTCAGGAAAAATCACTCGCGCCGCTCGTGATTTTTTAACCTGAAAAACTTGACTCCTTCATTTGTTTGCAACGAACCTATCGGGAAATATTCGATAATTTTGAAGCTCTTGTGGTATTATAAGTGATTATTTTTCCGACCCAAATATCGACCAATAGAATTGCACCATTCGACGTCACGTGGTACAACCTACATGGTATTATACTGACAATTTTTTTTGAAAATTTTCTCTGGTCCTTGACATATATAAAAAACAAAACATGATCACTGACAGGTTGAATTCAATTGTGAAAATTGGAGATTTTGCGACATTTGGGACGGAAAAATAATCCCCCGAATACCACACGAGCTTCAAAATTATCTGGCGAATATTTCCCTCAAGGTTCCCTGCAAACAAATAAAATCGTCAAGTTTTTCAGGTTAAAAAATCACGAGCGGCGCGAGTGATTTTTCCTGAAAAACTTGACTCCTTCATTTGTTTGCAACGAACCTATCGGGAAATATTCGATAATTTTGAAGCTCTTGTGGTATTATATATGAGAATTTGGGATGTCCATCCAGGGACCTCCTCAAATATGTACACAAAATTTCATCCAAATATGGTTTAGAAACATTTAAGTGGCAAACACGTACAGAAGAATAAATTATACATGCAAAGATTACAAAACAAGTAACAACGCGGTACGTTACTCTTCTGTTTACGATTAAATTTAAAAAAATACTGGACGAACTTAATGCACGCATGAATGAATGCATGTTACTAAAAGAGTTCTGAGTATATATGTAGATGACGGAGATGGACAGGGAGGCCAAATGGGTACAGAAGTCAATCTACACACAAAGCGCGCTCGAACAACGCACACATAGACACCGCTCACGGACACGATATCTCGGTCGCGTCTCGGACCACTCGTCGAACAGTTCCGGCTCAAACGCTCATTAGTGTGCGTCCACCGAGCGTAGTTATAAAAAGTGATGTACATACATGAGATTGTCTTCTGTACCTATCTATTTTGTGCCCATAGAAACAGAGTGAGGAAAGTTTAGGTTACATACATGCATATTATGTAAGAGAAAAACCGAGAATTTCAAAGACTAATAAAATAAACCTTTACGAAACTGGGGCGGGTCGCCATCGCGAGTACCTATATACTAAAACTTTTACAACTACAGCAGCATGACCACAAAATCCAAAATTCATGATTCAAAAACAACTTTCAGTTCATCTAATTACGTTGACAACACTATTCTCGCCGGCAATCTGAATAATTTAACGCAATTCCGGCGTGACGTCAAGCAATGCTGTCAAACTCCTAACACAATAGTTCAGGATTTGTCACGCGTACCTACAATGTAAATTAACAGCCCAGAGTTTAAACTGCTAATGTAATTAATTAATTATCATCTGTAATTAAGACTCCCGTAGTGTGTGCGCACATTTACATAGATTCTCCCGTTCGTCGCTCAGTCTTGTTGACTGAGTTTTGACGAATTTGCGTCGTCGCGTCAATTTTCGTCACAGTGTGGAAATTAAGGGTTTATTGACTGTTTCTCTTGGAGCTTGAAGGGAATTTTGATTGCGTTGAGAAAGCCTTGATTGGTAATATGGTTTAATTCAGCAAAAAGCTTCAGTACGAATCTTTAAATTCGTATTCGTCTTACATAGAGACGTGGACTCGATTCCCACCCAAGACAAATGTTTGTGTGTTGAGTACGATCATTTGTCCTGTGTCTGGGTGTAATTTATTTGTAATATGTATCTATTTAGAAATACATAAGTATGTTTATCAGTTGTCTAGTACTCATAACACAAGCTCTGCTAAGTACTACATGGCGCTGGTGATAGTTAAAAAAAAAAATATATATATTCAACATCCATGTGTCGGAGTTTCGGACCAGATTGAAGTGGCTGCCCATTCGGCGTCGGCGTGATTTCCATATCCTATCACTACTCTTCACTATCCTGCACAATCCTAATTCTCCTCAATACCTCCGTGAACGCTTTGAATACTTCGTTCCGAGGGGTAAACCCTGTCGCACTGCCAATTCTCTTCTTCTTCGTACTCCATTTCACACTTCCAGCCGTTATGATGGCTCTTTCTCTGTCACTGCAGTGCGTCTATGGAACTCTCTTCCCCACTCCTTACGTGACAGCCCGTCTCTAGATATCTTCAAGAGGAAACTTAAAGAGCATCTCCTTTCACAATGACATAGTAGGTATATATATGTATTTGTGTATATATTAAATGGGTATGTATTCATATATGTATTTATGTATATATTATGTGAGTATGCATTTATATATGTAGGAATGTTTATGTATTATTTTATTCATATTATTTGTAATTTTAAAATTGTGCACTGGATCTTACCCTCTACTGTGATCTCTCTCTATCACTCAATGGTTTGCTGGAAGAAAACTCAACTTTGAGTTAAGCTCGCCTTTGTACATGAACTCTGATATCCACTTATTTGTTATTTATCATGGTGTACAATAAAGAATTAAAGAACTATCACACAAAGTCGTCTAGTCTCAAACTAAGCAGAACTTGTGTTATTAGTACTAAACAACCGATAAACATACTTACATATTTCTAAATATATACATACTATAGATAAATTACACCCAGACACAGAACAAATGATCATGCTCATCACACAAACCTTTGTCCTGGGTGGGAATCGAACCCACGACCTCCGGCATAGCAGTCAGGGTCACTAACCACTAGACCAACAGGCCAGTCTAATCAGCCTAAAAATATCACAAAATTACTTGATATCACCAATATATCTGTCTCTACCCTACTACGAGTAGTTCTTACCTACCATCCACTTATACTCGTACAACTTTGATATTTTTGCGCTGTAGTGTTTTGTTTTCTAAATTCCCATCGGCCAAGGGGTTCCTAAAGGCCGTACCTGTTTCATCGAGTTACGTTCCTCAAGGGACCACTTACTATTGTTGCGGTGATCTTTGTGGCCGCCCCCTCCCTTTAATAAGTAGCGCTAGTAGTGGGTACAGTCAGAACCACACGTTTCGTTTCAATAGGGTAGTTTCTAGGGTCAAAATAATCACATTTTATTTAGTCCGTATTTTAGATTATAATAAAAAAATATTGGACACGATTTTTTTCTTTTTTCGATTAAACAAAAAATTACAGAGATAGCCCATTAAAGTTACGTGTGACGTCACCCCGTGCGAAAAAATGCAGCACGGCGTGACGTTACATGTAACTTTAATGGGCTATATCTTTGTCATTTTTGGTTTAATTTACAAATAAAAAAATACGTGTCCCTTATTTTTGAATAATCTAAAAAGACGGACTAATTACATTTTTTTCGGCAACTAGCCTATTGTCATTCCACAATATGCAGCCGAATAAAAGAATAGAGATTGTAAGTATAATTATAGATCGCAAACTATATAATAGCAAGTCAAATGTAGTATTTTACCTGATATCAAGATGACAATGCAAAAACCACTCGGTAACCTCTAACTGTCACAAAGTTTGATCGAAATTTCGCAATTACTTACACTTTATTGAACGATTTTAACACGAAATACACTCAAATACCCTATTTACTTGATACGTAGAAATATTTGGATTTTCAAATAATACAAACTATTTTCGAGAATGGATAAAGTGAGAAATGAGTATAATAGGGGAAGTTTGAAAGTGGCGCCAGTGACTGAAAGGTTGAAAGGAAATCGTTTGTCTTGGTATGGTCATCAAAGAGGAGAGATGAAAAGCATGTTGCTAAAAGTGTTATGAATTTACATGTGGGTGGATGGAGAGGGAGAGGGAGGCCAAAGAAAAGATGGATGGATTGTGTGAGAAGTGATATGAAAGAAAAGGGAGTTAGTGATAGTGTGACGGGTGACAGGACAGAATGGAAGAAAAAATGGGACAAGGGCAGGAAGAAGAAGAAGCAGACAAACTATTTTCGAGTATTCAATGTGGAACTGTTTTCAAGACAGGTGCCATGTTAATGCGCACGGGTTGTAAGTCTTAGTCATGTTTTCAGAGCTCAATTTGTTCATAAATACATAAACACTTAATTCTCTTATTTAACAAAACCACACATCTAATTAATTAACATTAAATTATTCGATTTTAACGACGATTTCTAGGTCAAAGGCTGAACTAACTTTTGTTAACCCGTTTCGTTTTAATTAAAGTTAACAAGCTCTAGGGAAATATATTTCATGTTTTTATAATTTTTTGCTAATGACACGAATATGGTAGGCATTACGTTATTGTAACCTTCAAACGGTTACCTTTGTATCGCACTTTAATATTACAAGGGCGAAAGTTTTTGGGTGTGTATATTTGTCACTTCTTCTCTCTCGAACGATTGAACGGATTTCGATAAAATTTGGTACATGGGTAGACCATGTCCGGGGATATAAGATATAGTTACCGGCACGGATCTTGAGCGCTCGGCGTCAGAGTGGGGATCGCTTTGCGAGCCAATCGTCGTCGTTGTTGGATACATGCAGCAAGCGCAGGGAACGAATCAGGAGTGACGCGATGGCGCGGCGAGCCAATCACTGACATTCCCCGCCCCCGCGTCTCACGTCGCACCACTAAAGAGACCGAATATTTGACTTCTGCGCAACTTGAAGCCAGCGCTCAAGATCCGTGCCGGTAACTATACCTTTTATTCCGGGAGTAGGTATGTTCCCTTGGAACAATTTTCTACTATAATGCAGGCGAAGCCGCTGGCAACAGCTAGTTAGGTAAGGATTAAAATTAACACATTTGTCTTATGGCCATTTATTATTTAGAACAAAAGTGTTTCGCACTTTGTCATTTCGACATTCGATAATACTCAGAACACTTTGCCGAGAGCCTAAGCAGTATGTTAACATAAATTGGCGTTAACTCTTTGAAACAATCCTGCAGTGGATTGATTACGTGATTTTTTTATTATTGTTAGATTCGCGCTTGACCACTATCTCATCTGATATTAAGCGATAATGTGGTCAACGGTGGAGCACGCTTACCTAAAAGTAACCTGTTCACTCTTGACTGAAAGACCTAGATGATCTAGGGACCTAGGGAATTCCACTCCTTAGCTGTACGCGTGTGTGTATGAGCTGAGTTTTAGAGTTATATTGTGTGTGTAGGAGGAGTCTGTTGAATACCACGCCAAAACAAAATCTAATTTTAAGTACACAAATGAATCTCCAATTGCAAACTGTTCCATCAAAATCCAATTATTCTACCTGCGACACTATCAACGTTCAATACAGCGTCCCTACACAACAAATTGTAGAGATTCTCACCTTACAAAGAGGAAACGGATTCCTTAGGCCTGGGTTAGAGAAAGCACGCGGTGACAAAGTGGGCGCGGGCGCGGGCGCGATTTGTTTTTTATTGTTGACTAGCTTTATCCCGCGGCTTTGCCCGCGTACATAAAACATAGCCTATGTCATTCAGAAATAAAGCAGCTTTCTATCGGTGAAAAAATTTTAGCAATCGGATCAGTAGCTCCAGAGATTATCTCCTTCAAACAAAAAAACAACTTTACTTCATAATAATATTAAGATTGGCTCTCGCATGACCACTATCTGATGTAAAGCGAAACGATGTGGTCGATTATGGAGTACACTTTACTAGAAATTACCTATTCACTCTTGATTTAAAGATCTCTAGGTTGTAGCTATCAGGAAAAACAGACTCCAAACACAGATTTGGTACCACTGTGGATTGCGAGTAAATTTATTAGGCAGTAGAGATTAGATAATTATGTTTCTTCAGGGAAAAACAATAGACGATCCGTTCATTAGCGAGGCCACTCCAAATTACCCATAGATGGAGCAGCCTTGCCTAAAAGTAACCTATTCGCTCTGGACTTAAAGATCCACAATTTTTAATTATCAGGAAACAGCACAGATATCGATGGGAAACAGGCAACGGCAGGGAATTCCACTCCTTAGCTGTATAGTCATTTTAATGAAGTACCTATAAAATTTTTGTTAACTTTTATATTTGCACCAAGTGCAACTCCATTTTGTGTCCAGGCTATTTCAGGTTGCCTGGAAGAAATCGTCCAGTGCGATAATGCCGCCAATTGTATGTTTTTTATTGTAATGTTTCATTTTATAATTAAATACTATAGACGCATGCAGCGGTTTCTTACGCTTAACATCTCTCACCCGCTGTCGCTACCACACTAAGTCCTCTCCCTGATCGAGCCCCCAGCGTCTAAGAGATTTCATCCAATTATCACTTAGTGCGAACTCAGAATGACAAGCGCGCAACAGAGTTGCTACTGTAACACCTCGCGAGTTTGTTGCTGTAACGACGGTAGCTTTTAAAAGTTTAGCTGTTGGGTGTTGACTGATGATATGTTTTTGGTGACGGTTCACGAATGTATTTGGTAATAACAGACAGTCCTTATGAAAAGACTCATCTACTTCATCTAGAGATGCTTTGGAGAAGTTTTAGCGCCCTTGAAAGTACAGGCACATTATTTCTAACTAGCTTTTGCCCGCGATTTCGCTCGCATACATAAAATATACCCTATGTCACTCAGTAATAAAGCAACTTTCTATCGGAGAAAAAATTGTAGTAATCGGACCAGTACTTTTAGAGATTACCTCCTACGAACAAAAAAAACAAATCATTGTAATTTGATCTTTTCTTTTCGAGACCATGGTAAACACTTTAAAATAATTATTTGGGCTCTGGCTATGTTCACTGCACCATCAGTGACACTCATGAAATCCTCCAAAGTGCAATGTATGAGCACTTCGGACACTGCAACGTGAGGCTCATATTCTGAACAGAGACGCCACAGTCACATTGGGTATCTTAAGGGTCTATGAGACCTCCATTTAATCAAGACCTAGACCATGACGTTTAAAGTAAGATTATTTTAATCTTGATTCAGTATGGGTAAGAGACAGAGCTATACAGGTTGTCTAGCGCCATCTCTTACCCACACTGAAACAAGATTAAAACAATCTTGCTTTGAACGTCATGGTAACCCAGCAAGTTGTGTTTACAGGCCGCCTACATGTACCTCGTTGCGCTACAGTGACATTAAATAAAAATACGAGAAACCCCTTGACTTCTTATGTCAAAGTAGACATCCGTCAGAAATTAAACAAAATGCATACAGTGTTGTGTCTGTGTTCACTGTTCCGTGTGTCCGTGGCATCACCAGGCCCTATCAGAATATCAGCGCTACATTTTTTATTTTTGTTTAAATTTCGCAGCATATTGCTGAGGTAGAAGGAGCCTTATTGGTCTCACACAGATTTATTTTTTATTTTTGTTTCTTCATATTACATTTTTTATTTTAAGTTTTTATAGTTTAGTTAGCAATTTTTATTGTTGTTTGTCCTGTGCGAATCACACAAAAAAATGTTAATCTTTTCTTTCAGTGTAACAGCACTAAGTGTGTTACCTAGTCCTTTGAGTTTGATGATATCTACACTTCTAAAAATAATAAAACCACTTAAAACATCATAGCCACATTACGCTAATCTGTCCAATTCGAATAATACTTTATTATCTCAGAACCAGTACCTTTATATTCAAAATTATAAAGCTTTTTAACCCAATACTTATCTGATGGGTCTGTAGGACCCCTTAGTACAGAAAAAAGGTCCCAAAGGAGGGTTTATTGTACCAAAAGGTTTTTGTTTTGGAGGGATGCCGGTGCCCAACGGTTCTGTTTGAATTTTGCCCCGAATTCGTATTGAACTGAAATAACATGGCCTATGTTATGTTATGATTAAGGGCCGCTCAGGAGAGACTATTCTCGGTCTTGTGCGTACCTCGACCTATAAATGGGGTGAATAGAAATGCAGGGGCGAATAGAAACAAAAATTTGATCAGGTTTTTCGCTTTTGATACCATAATAATTCGCTATTGGTTTCTAACAAAGCATCGATTATTTTTTAGAGTTTATTATAAATTGGAGTAGTCAAAATAAAATTTCTTGTGTGCTAAGTTACTTCTTATAACATCAGCTATCTTCCAGTGAAAGTCTCGTCAAAATCGGTCCAGCCGTTTTGGAGATTAGCCGGAACAAAAGGACAATAAAATTATAAGAAAAAGATATTTTGAAATTAATTACTCATTTCTATTTTATTTATAAATATATTCATTCAACTTATCCATTTGTATTTTTGTTTCAGGTAAGTACCAACTTCTAATCTGCACTTCACCATCTTCTTACATGCGGTATGTAATTATGGATCGCGTTAGGAGCTCGCAGTACGGCTTCAGTTCACTTGTAAGTATTGGTTTATTTGTTCGTTACATTAATTCGAATTATATCGATATTGTAAAGTAGCTCAGCTCACGGTAGACTTCGTGTAGGGATTTTTCTATAAAATGAAAGACACGGGCCTGCACACTATTATATATAAGTGTATTTATATGTAAGTTATATGTAAGTGGGGATTTTCTTAATATTCCACAACTATCACACAACGCCGTCAAGTCCCAAGCTAAGCAGAGATTGTGTTATTTATGGGTACTAGGCAACTGTTAAACATACTTATATGTATATTTCTAAACACATACATATTATAGATAAATTAACCCAAACAAGTCGCCAAGTCTGTTCTATCATCGGACCACACGACGTACAGCGTTGCGCCACCGGTACATGGTAGACATCCCACCCATACGCACAAAGTGTTTTGGGAACACATTTATTGTGCGTACAGCCAAGGAGTGGAATTCGCTGCCGGAATCTGTGTTTCCTGATAGCTACCACTTAGGAGTATTTAATTCGAGAGTGAATAGGTTTCTTCTAGGCAAGCGTGCTTCATCGTCGACCACATCATCGCTTACCATCAGGTGAAATGGCGGTCAAACGCAAGCCTATCAATAATAATAAAAAAAACCAGAACAAATGATTATGCTCATCACACAAACATTTGTCCTGGGTGGTAATCGAAGCCACGACCTCCGGCATAGCAGTCAGGGTCACTAACTACTAGACCAACAGGTCAGTCGTAGTTTCTTAGTTGAATACGCACAAGCTTTTCTTACAAAGATCACTTCAATACTAGGAAAATATAATAGTGTGCAGGCTCGTGTCTTTCATTTCATAGAAAAAAAAAATCCTTACACGAAGCCTATCGTGAGCTGATCTACGTTACATGGTGGAAGCGCCGGGTAAATTAATTGAATCATGTTATGTTTCGTCAAAAATCTCCTTGACTTGCTTAATTTAAATCATATCGTATGTGGTTTTTCACTTACGGCCTGCACCCCTAGCCAAGTTGATAATCTGCAATCGTTAACGCTAGTCGAAAAGTAATCAAATGTATGGGAATGACATCATCTCAACGTTAATTCACTGGTCGGAACAAACTTGGCTACGAATTTTCTAATTCGTAGCCAAGTTCACATCGTTCAAAATGATAGAATGAATTTCTACAACGTTTAACGCTACATCCTTTGATGACAAAAACGCTACATTGTAGAACGAGCGGCCGACTCAGGCGCGTCAACATGGCCACCCACTTATCGCTTTCTACAATTGCTGACACCGAAGCGTTACCGATTGGAGAACGGAATTCGACACGATACGGTTGTAACTTGGCTAGGGCTGGTCATGACTGGTCTTAGCGGCGAACCGGGCAGCACGGTAAGCGGGCCGGCGTCTCGTGGCGTGCTTCAAACATCTTCATACTTTTGATCTTACAGTAGGCACAACGGATCTTGAGCGCTCGGCGTCAGAGTGGGGATCGCTTTGCGCATTCCATACATTGGCGAGCCAATCGTCTTCGTTGTTAGATACATGCAGCAACGCAGGGAACGAATGAGGAGTGACGTCTATGACGCAATGGCGCGGCGAGCCAATCACTGAAACTCCCCACCCCCGCGTCTCACTTCGCACCACTAAAAACACCGAACATTTGACTTCTGCGCAACCGCTCAAGATCCGTTGTGCCTACTGTAAGTACTGCTCCCAGGTCGGAGGCACATGTCCCAGGCCGGGTGCCTGTGTGTAGGAGAGGGGATGGGCCGTAATCCACCATGCGGGCCCAGTGCGGGTTGGTAGATGTTACTGTAATTTTTGGTTCTAGGACGTGCCATGTTATCATAACAAGAAAAACATATTTATTAAAGAGCATAATGTTTAGACACGCTTTCTATGCACCTCACGTACTTTACTTCCAACTGAAACTTATGTTTATGGCCCAAAAGTTTCTCCACACAAGTTTTCAGACACATATGATTCTAGTTACAAATAGTATAAAAAGAAACGTTCTTCTATAGATCATTTTTGTGTTGTTTTACTTGTTAATTAATTTCAGTTTCAATAACAACACAATAATAAATCTATACTAATCCATACATACATATAAATAAAATTGGATTGTCTGTTTGTAATATTGAAATAACTGCTTTTTACTACATGCATATAAATATATATAAACGGTACATACACCAAAATAACATTTTTTACAATTTTTGTCTGTCTGTTTGTCCGGGCTAATCTCTGAAATGGCTGGACCGATTTTGACGGGACTTTTTTGGCAGGTAGCTGATGTAATAACGAGTAACATAGGCTACTTTTATTTTAGAAAAAATAAATTCAAAATCCTGTAGTCCACGCGAACGAAGTCGCGGACACAGCTAGTAATATTATAAGGAGGAAAGATTTGATTTTTTATTTGTTTGTATGTTACGATTTAACTCAAAAACTACTTGACCAATTTAAAAAATCCTTTCACCATTAGAAAACTATATCTTCAGTTAGTAACATGGGCTATTTATTTTCTACTTTAATGCAGGTAAAGCCTCTGGCTATAGCTAGTAATTATAATAATAAAAAATTTCAGACAGGTTCCTGGTAACCATTCCACTTAAGCCTCCCAAAACCATAACCCTATCTATTTGACTAGCTTTTATCCGCAGCTTCGCATTCCGCGCGTTTTCATTCAGTGGTAAGTACATAACCTAGCTTAACATTCCGACCAGTACTTAGATGAAAACACATATCTAGTTATACCATAGCATCAGGTTTTTTTTTTTTCGGTGTGTAGAAATCAACAAGATGACATCCCCCTCCCTTGGGCAGAGCGGGAGATAGTGTCACTATTACTGACTAAAAAACCCACCCCGTTCCTTCGTTACCTTTCATACCGGGGCCGAGCCTCCCTTTCGGAAGCAGACCCTGCTGGGCCCCTACGGTTTTATAGCATCAGGGCTGAAGGATTGTCCAAAAGAGTTACTCGAGGCCCTGGAACGCATAGGGAACTGAAGGAAAATAAGTGGATTTTAATTAGTAAAAGTCTGACACTCCCTCTCGCTCCACATAGAGCGGGAGAAGACTTTTACTGACTAAACCCCACCTGTGTTCCTTCAGTAGCCCTGATAAATCCAGTGCCCTGGTGACTGTTTTGATTAATCCCGCTGAATAGTTCTAGAAGAATCACCTAACTTGTAAACGGCTTGACTTGACCCGTTTGGATTAAACTTTGAGTGTTAATATGAGTGGGTCCGTGGATAATACAATTCAGGTGGCGCTGTAATCGGGGTTTAAATTTTTTTTACTGACTAATGCAGAACGTTAGTCGTGGACGCTAGTATTACGTGTATACCTTACACCTAACTTTATACATTTCAATTCCTATAGTCTGTCTAAAAAGTCAAGAGTCGAGTTTCGCTTCATCAGATTTGTTTACCATAAACAGAAGACGCTAGACAATTGACGTCATTTATTATCCCTCAGAAATGTTAATAAAAATAAAGCACTTCTACTAAAATTATAAAAACTATTAAAATTCCCAAGTCGATTGACATTTTAGACAGATTCGACTCTATCGCTGAAATGCCGTACACAATGTTTATTTTCAAATCTTAGTCCACAACACACACAAACCATTTCCACATACAGAAGTACCCACATAAATTTATATACCTACTAACGTACTCGGATACGTCTATGTCACATTAAATCAAGTCGTGGACAGGCAAGCGGCACCGGTCGGTAAGGGTTGTTTTGCGGTCACTAACCCCGTCACGCGTATCCTAGGGGCATTACTTCCCTTTTTCGTAGGCTTTTGTCATTAATATTAACATAATTATGGAAAATTATCATTGACAATATGAAAGAAAGAGGTGGTTCGTTGTATTGTGATGTCTTACAATGGTTACATGTTCCAATTCGGAATACAATGAGTTCTAATTCACAATTCTGGTTTTCATTTCTCAATTACAAGCGAAAATAGCAATATTGCCTGACAATTATGCGTCTTATTTTGCGCGGAACTCTAAGGCTTTTTCCTAAAACAATAGCTTAAGTTACTTTTTATAACATCAGCTATATATTAGTGGGAGTCCCGTCAAAATCGGTCCAACCGTTTCGAAGATTAGCTGAAAAAAAACAGACAAAAAATGTTTTTTTTGCTATATGTTTCGAATATACATACTTAAACGAAAAAAGGACTTTGCTTTCTTCTACTTTTATACATAATCATTTAGTAACACAATATTATTTTGACATTACAAACAGACACTATTATTTTATTTATGTGTGTAGATTGTATAAATTGAGCACACCTACCACAGTGTAGTCTTTCTTAACCCAAAGGTTGACTGGTAGAGAATGGCTTGTTGCATTAAGTCCGCCTATATATAACTGCTGTACATATATGTAGATAGTTTAAACAAACGTACTGAATAGTTGTAATTTAGATTCGTATCTTTCGCTAGCTATTAGCTACCTTATGTGGTGTGCATTAAGATTGACTTTCAAACAAAAGTCAATAGCGACGTTTAGGACCGGGTTTTTCCGTACTTAAATTCTCAAAATTCCATTTATCACTCAAGTATAAAAATCTCAAATAAACCGCTTGGCACCCCCAAGCCATCATCCCCATTTTGTTCCAATGCCGATGCCATGACAAAAGACTAATTATCCCAGCTTAAATAATTGGCCGTCAGTTGATAATAAACAATTTAAAATTCGCCGACGCATTGAAAATGTCCGGGTCATAGACAATGTATTCCAGTAAAACAAGTCGCTTACGACCAGCGCCCATTATCGGCATCGGCAAAGGATCCTTCGGCATCCCTACATGCAAGCGCACACTGTCGGAAACTATGTCTTGGCATGCATGTAGGGATGCCGAAAGATCCCTTTCCTTGCTGATGCCGATAATGGGCGCCGGGGCTTAAATAAACAATACTGAGGGATATTTAAATACTAGCATGTGTTGTTGGGTATTGTTTTTCTGTACGCCAGATGCTGTGGTCTTTGTTAAACTCATTTGCATTCTTTTAACTGTACACTTTCTGAAGACATCTAGAACAAAATTCTGTAAAACCACGTCTTTGTTTCTGTTCCAAGTTAGTTTCCGAACCGACCAAATTACAGTACGTTCACATTGACGCAGTTCACCGGCAAATATAAAGTGAATATGGCAGCAAACAAAAGCAAAACGCAATACCGACTGCATGTCAGAATTTTCCTCGAGGCTTTGATAGTCAAATCTCGTTATACGCACGGGGCCAGACTTGCATCGAAATAACCATTAATTCAAGGACGGGGCCAATTTAACTTGCTGTAGCGTCCCTGTGGTACACAAAGCCTGCCGCGGACAGCGCCCCCGGGGGGCGTAGGGTGGTTCAGGAGGCGAAGGGGCGGAAGTGACGAAACTCCCGGCGCGTTGCCATAGCAACCGCCGTGTTTACCCCGCCATATCGATCGCTGCGTTTCCCTGTTTACATACCGGCGTTGCAGCGAGGGACTCGGATTCGATTTCTGGTTGAATAACGCAAATAAAACTTGATAGAACTTTCTGGATTCTGTCGAGTGTTTAAGGATTCTGTCTGGGAAGAGCTTGTTTTCATTAAATATACCGACTTTAATGCTTGTTAGGGAAGCTTGGCACCCCTTTGTCTTTTCTTTGTTATGGTTATTTGAGTATGACGTATATACTCGTACATTTAGATAGGCAAAGTATACTTTGAAGGAGTACTTTACGAGTATAATTTGTGTTATCATTATTAAATTTTACGGCGTACGATTGGAAAGGACTTCGGTCCAGTAGTCGACTGCTTTAGGCTGATGACTTTTTTTTAAATATCGCAGCATGTTATGCTGGGATAGGAGCCTTTTTGCCCTTGAACAGGTTTTTTTTTTGAAATGTGGTTGTTATTGTTTTTTAAGTTATAACATAGTCTAAGATGATTATGTTACTAACTTAAACATATCCGTTCATTTTTTTTTAAATGTACATTTCTTTTGTTTTGTTTTTTTTTTCTATCTACATTTTCATTTTATTGTGTTGTTTTCCTGTGCGACTTTCAAATTCGCAAATTTTCTTTGTTTCTTTCCCTCTTTACTCACAAAATGTTATTAATTCTGTCATGCTATTTATTAAGGAAATTGCAGGTGAATATTTTAGTATACGTTTTAATATAGATCAAGAAGATTGCTATTGGTTAGTCGTAATTATTCCTGTGTTACCAATTTATATTCAATGCGGGCTCGCGTGAACATCGTTTTTAATTTAAGTAATTGTTTTGTCAATCAAGTGAAATTTATGCGACTTCTTTGTTACCATTTCGGTTGCCTTTGTTAGGGAATCACGCAATACAAACAGGTATAAAAGTGGGTAATACAGGTACAATGAAACCCACGTCCAAGTGAAGAATTTCACTCGACAGCGCCTTTATTTCGAGACACTAATGCGGTTTTCAGTCATTTAAGTGTTAGTATTACGTATGGTTCACTGTACCTATAATTATACCTATATAATATGCGGTTGTGTCCCAGACTTTTGGTGAAGTAAAAGAGGAAAATTGTGTATTGTAATTTTAACATTAAACGTTTTAGTGGTATGATTTTGGTTAGGTTAAAAACAAGGTCAATTTATTTTGGCTGGAAAAGAACATGTGGTTTGTAGTATTATAGGAAATCGGTCATGTTTTTTAATTTCGTGGAATGATAATTTATACATATAATATATAATATGTAATATTGAAATAACCGCTTTTTATTACATGCATATGAATATATAAACGGTACATACACCAAAATAACATTTTTTACAATTTTTGTCTGTCTGTCTGTTTGTCCGGGCTAATCTCTGAAATGGCTGGACCGATTTTGCCGGGACTTTTTTTGGCAGGTAGCTGATGTAGTAAGGAGTAACTTTTATTTTAGAAAAAATAAATTCAAAATCCTGTAGTCTACGAGAAAGAAGTCGCGGGCACAGCTAGTATAATATAAAAAGAGAAACTGACTGACATATCAACACACAGCCTGGTTTTTTATAATATCGTGTTTCTCTGGCTGCTAGTATCTACGCTTATATCCGGAATTTTACCCACAAAAAACAAGCAGTTGTCGAATTCACAGTCGGAAACACACCGGTTGTATTTCAGTAACATCTGGTCAACAATGATCACAATATTGATGTACTTACAATATTTAATCAAAACTTACATACGCACAATCGTATGGTTATGGATATAACATTTAAAACACACACAAACATCGATTGTCTGTTCGTCCATTCTCGTATTTAAATTCAATTGCGAACCAATTCGAATAATTATCAAGGAATAAATTACGTTTTGACGTCCTCGTGTAGGCGTGATGCGACTACGCGACAGCATGTTTACGTAGATATTGTTTAACGTATAGCGAAAAAGTGTCTCGAAAAAAGTGCCTCGAAAAAAGTATCTCGAAAAAAGTGACTGTAATAAAGTGTCTATCACAAATTGTTGTCGCCTCGCGCATGAAGTGGGACGTTTTACTCGATTCGTTTGCTTTTAATGCTCTATGCATTGAACTAAATTAGGGGGCACGGCAGAGCCTCTAGCGAGGCTAGCAAAAAAATGGTACGGCCGTACTGTCTTTTTCTCGAAACAGTTCAGGTCATCGTGTTTACACGTAGGCAAAATTAACATTTATATAAACCATGTTTTAGTCAGTTAGTACATAATTATGACTGTGGTTTTGATAGAAAATAATTTTAAATTTTGATCTTATATCTCTATTGGCTCTTTTCAAGATCATCCATTTTAACACCACAGCCCGAATTCAATAATTCACATTGGCAATTCAGATTGGCACAAACAAAGAGAGACTTATGCTATTGAACATAAGTCTCTCTTTGTTTGTGCCAATCCCTAAGCTTCACTACTAACTTCATCTAGGTTCTAACGTCAACGTCTTTCTTCCAGTCCTTAGACACCATTCGCACCTTTACTCCCAGTAAACCATAACCTGCTCTAACAACCATCACCAATTGCCACTTTTCCACATAAAAATTGAAATGTAGAAGAACAATAATGAAAAAAAAAATACTGGCTTCTTACTGACTTTTTCTCTTATTAGTTAAAAAAATTGCGTGAACGTTTGAAAGAGTTAACCGTGGCTCTAAAACGCAAATGGTAAATGAAGAAACATTAATGGATTTTTGTCAATAAAAATCTAAAACGGCCACTCGCTCCAAACGAGAGCGGTATAAGTCATGTGATGATTTGCAACTTCAAAAAAAAACTTTAAGACAAAAAGTATTTATTCAACCTCATCAATTCTTTATCATAATACCAAACCACTGTTGAACAAAAAATATTCCTTGAGAAACTGAGATAAATGGTCTATAAAACGTCTAGATTCCCCGAAGGGACGCAGCAGATGTGAGCCTATAGTACATCTGCGTTTAGCCAGTCCTGTAGGTATTCCATCAACCCGGCCACTAAAAATACTAATAGTTTTTGCTGAGGCATTCGAACACATGCAACACAGGTTCTCAACAAGCCTTAAAAATAATAAAAAAAGCTGGAACTATAACGAAGCTTTTATTTAATGGAAATAACTGCTGAACCGATTTCAAAACACGTGTCAATTATAAACACATTCAGTAGGCTTGGTTAAGTCCTACATTTGACCGACGATGTCTATAAGTCAAGACTATAGGGTTACTTCTAGGCAAGCGTGCTCCATCATTGATCATATCATCACTTACCATCAGCCTAGCCTAGTTACGACCGTTTCATTTCGATTCTCTTGTGTCGAACGCCTTGAGTTGGCCACGCCTCCGATTCCTTTGTTCTGACCACGTGACAGCGTTGAGATGAAGTCGTACCTTGCCCAGGCCTGCTGGTGAGATGTTACAAACACATTCAGTAGCGTTTGTTTAGCTCTTTCTTTTTCTTTTTCTCAAATTGACCTATGACGTATTTAAGTCATGAGCAAATAGGTTACTAGGCAAGCATGCTGCATCACCGACCACATTATCGCTTAGATACCGGCACGAATCTTGAGCGCTCGGCGAAAGAGTGAGGATCAATTTACGCATCGTACACATCGTCGAGCCAATCACTGTAACTACAAAGATGTACTCCCGGCTCCCGCGTCCCACTTCATACCACTAAATAGACCCAATACTTCACTTCTCATTCAAGTCCGCGCGACTTCAAGTTCAAGTCAGCGCTCAAGATCCGTGCCGGTGTACCATAAGGTGAGACAGTGGTCAGTGGTGGCGAGCCTATTAATAATAAAAATTAAGTCATAGTGTAGTACAAAATAAGTGCCCTGAGTCTGTGAGACGTGGTCGCGGCAGACTACGAATCAGATGGCGAGAACTAGACCGATTTCAACAGAACTGGAAGAAGGACGCGCTGGTACGCAAAAGATGGAAGGAGTAGAAGGAGGCTTATGCCTAGAGGCGGGACTGAATAGGCTTTTTTTAAAGGTTTAAACCAGCGCTTGACTGTGATCTCACTTGATGGTAAACACTGATGCAGTTGATGGTGAGGCGCACTAGTTTATTAAGAGCCTCTTCACTCTAGCCTTGAAGACACCTACATTATCATCGGATGGGGAACACCACAGCAGGCAAATTGTTCCAGTCCTTTCATGTAGGTGGTATAAACGACGATGCCAAAAGCTTAGGCCAAACCAACAGTGTAAGTGTGTCACCGTACTGAAAACTAATAAAAAAAAAATATTTGTGTCATTGTTTCTTACAAAACAAGACAATCTAGATTCTAGATCAAGTAGTCAACCTCGGCACCTGCAAGCGACACCGCGTGATGCAACATATCGTATTACTGTTACCGATATGAGTGTGGTGTGTAACTCTAGGAGAAACGGAAGGACTGGTGCTGTGGCTTGGTCGTGAGCAATCAGACGTTAGAGGTTGCTTGATGAAAGTAGTCTGTAAGGTCTTGGTGGAGGTTCTTCCGCTCTGGGGCGAGAGGTCGTGTTAGACTGAGTGACTAAAAACCTATATTCCTTTTTTAGGGTTCCGTATCTCAAAAGGAAAAAACGGTATCCTTATAGGATCACTTTGTTGTTCATCCGTCTGTTTGTTTGTCTGTCTGCCTGTCAAGACCCTTTATCTCGAGAACGCGTGGAGGTATCCAGTTGAAATTAAAGACATATACTCAGGTCTGCGGTCCCTTTAAGCTGTAAAAAAATCAAACTTCTAAGTTAACGAATACAAAAGATACGGCCGTTTATGTCGCAAAAAACGTATATTTTGATACTCTCAAAAGTTGAAATTCATTGGGTACCTACTTCCCGTTGACCCAGAATCCCTATATCCATAATACGTGTACGCAGTCTACCTTAGCTCTTGCAGTCCAAAACTAATCTATCAACTAGTCTCCAACTTCTATTACTAGATAATCAGCATACCATAAAACGTCCAAGTCCATTAATATAAAAGCCAAGAGATTCCTATTAAGGACATTAAGAGACTTTCAACACTCAACGTGTCCTAATGATTGATCTGCAATGCACCCGGTACAGTCAACTACGCAATGAGGTCACTCTACCGAGAGGCAATAGACTGTATTCGAATGCACTTTGGCGTTTTATTTTATTTTTCTGAATAACTATTGAATCACTATTGCTAAACATTTTCGCTGTTCATTAATTTTACGTTAAAAAAATTGAAAATGTATGACTGAGCTATCAATCTACAGTAATCTACAATAATATTATAAAGAGGAAAAGTTTGTGAGTATCAAGATACTTTATTCCTGATTGACATAGACCTAGAATAGAAATACTTTTATTCGGTACAGACACAGACAGACATAGGCTATATTTAGTTATCTCTGAAACTACAGAACCGATTTTAAAAATTGTTCCACTAGTACAAGCTACATTATTCCTGAGTGACATGGGCATATTTGGTTGTAATGCATAATATTTTTTTACCTCAAAAAAAAAAATGTACGCCCGGCGAAGCGGGTATGAGTCAACTAGTAAGAAATTAATGACCATTCTTTTCTAAAATGCTTAGAATTGAAAGTGTTTTGTATTTATTTAACACGCCTTTTGAAAACTGTAGCTTCAAAAGAAGAATGTGTGCTGACTAGAACAATATTATCATCCAGTTACAGATTATACACAAAAGATTAACCAAACCCACTAACTCATTTCCCGATTCTGACAACCATGTAATACTATTGTTGTTACATCTCCTTAACCGGAGATTAGCATAAGGATTACTGTAAGCAGTTTAATGGTGGCGGATTTTAACCTTACGATCTACTTAACGTTTTTGGGCTATTGCAGAAAAACATTTAACATTTTCCACCAATCCGCATTGGGTCCGCGTGGTGGTTAACGGCCTATTCCCTCTCTTAGAGAGGATCATTACTAGGCCGATTATGCTTATGCAATATTGTACATATATGCAATGTGCATAGCTTTTTTGTTGCCAAATTATCATGCAAAATATATGCCACTAATATTGCTATCCGGCAATTTATCAATCAGTCAGTTTATAAAGTGCCGTAGGTAGGTGTTTGTGTCGAATGAAATATCGCTTTAAAACTGCTATAACATAATCGCCTCAATACCCGACTATTTGCTCTTGATTTCCTGCCAGACTGCAAAAAAATAAAATTCAGCATGAAATTTTTCACCAACGAAATATTCGGTGGACATAAATTTCCGCCGCTAACTGTACCAGCCGCTTCGTCTGAGACTCTATTTCCTTCTAGCATTGGAAAATCTTCGAATTTCCAGTCAACCGTAGGTACCTAGGTAGGTTAGACGGAAATCTAGGAATGGCTAGTTTACAGTCTGGGGTGGCACGTTTCTAGACTTAGACAAACTGCCTCTTTGTGCATGCTGAATAATCGACGCCTTGATTTTTTGTCGGTTTCAAGTAACTTTTTGTGTTTGCTTATTTTTTTTTTTTACAATATAATCTAGTGCTTGACTGCGATCTCACCTGATGGTAAGCAATGATGCAATCGTTGATGGTGAGGCGCACTAGTTTATTAAGAGTCTATTCACTATATTCTTGAAAACACCTGAATTATAATCGGACGGAAAGACCAATTTCGATGGGATTGTAGCGTCAACATGATGATTTGTCTACAAAAAGGGTAACTTCTGTGTAACTAAATAGAGAACTATGGAAAAACACGTTACTGATTCGTAATCAATCGGTGTCGTTTTGCGATTTTGCTAGAATCCAAACTCATATCAGGCAAAATTGCAGCTCTGCCTGTATGATTGCTCGAAATAGTTACCGCTTTTAGTCAGTCAAAGTCTAACACTCCCTTTTGCTCCACCCAGAAAGGGAGAAGTTATTTGATGATTTCCCCCATCAAAAAAAGGCTGTGTATATTTTTATTTTTGTAAAACAAATTACTTACGTGTCTTTAAGTTTAGAGTGAATTGGTTACTTCTTGGCAGGCATAATCCATAGTCGATCACATCGTCTCTTACCATCAGGTTAGATAGTGGTAAAACGCGAGCCTATCAATAGTAACAAAAACATAAATATATTTTATCTTTCTTACTAGTAATTACTCTCTACAAAGGACAGTCACAGAACAGGACACGTCTGCGAAACCCATAAGGAGATTATCAGGGTTGTTCTCAAATACCTGATGTATAAACCAACAAGATCAACCCAGAGTATAATTTTACTAATCCTCATCTTTGACCCCTAAAGGGTTGAAGCATGAACGCAGTAGGGATGGTATTGTACATACTTAAATCTGCAGTGATCATATTAACTGTAACATGACAATATGGCCCCTCAATTCTCCCCCTTAGCGTGAATCAATATCGAGACTTCGAGAGCCATTTAGAACTTACAATCGGATATAAAAGAAAAATTGTATTATGGAACGACCTGGGAATTGACCCCTAAACTTGGCATAATCCAATTCTGAGACGCTAAGTGCAAAATTTCGTTAGTTAGAAGTCGAGCCTCTTACGTTTGTATTAAAGACTCTGTCGATTTCTGATTCATAGGTCAACTCGGGTTTGTATTGTAAATTGGACCTAATTTAAATAATTATAGAACATAAATTAGTTATGAGCAACCGGTTGTTTTCCTAATAACAGGCAATTTTATAGCCGATGAATCAGCGCATTTAAGTAAAAATATGGTTGATAAATCTTTTACCTACAGTTTAAAATAAGTTCGCCTATCAATCATAATTATAATATCTGATGCATTACAGATTTATGAAACCAGAAACTGCATGCTGATGTCAAACCTCATCTTTTTTGAGGCAAAAAACTTTAGCTTGCCTCCACAAACTTGACACCGTCTCGACCCTCACAGGGTTGTCTCGCAATACAAATTCAACTGGTCTCTGCAAATCTTTGATACTAATAAAACATCATGTTCAACAACCTTTAAAAACATAACCCTTTTTTGCTGAACCAATAAAATTTTAATCTGTTTCGGTTTTAACCTTCTTTTATCGCGTGATCGGTCCATATCCTTTATTATTAACACATTTAAATTTACACGCTTTTTTTTATTATTTTATCCTTCCTCCATTAGGATAATTTTTTGCCAACCCTAAGAAACGAGCGCTTATTCATTGGATCAACATTTTGTGTTCTATACAAATTATATGTATAGCATGTATGAATCATATGACTTAAATAAAAAAAAGACTGTTGGAGTCATCTGGCCGGGTCATTTACCCGGGCGTTGACCTTGCAGTGGGGGTTCGATATCACCCTCAGAGGTGGGAGCGGCCTGGGAGTTTCTTTCTACAATTTAGTACCTGTGTCGGACTTAGGTGCTAAATCTTTCTTAGGAAAGATATAGACGCTTGCACTTGACAGTACTGTCAGTTGTTCCGGGCTTCATTACAGGCTTGTGGAGTTGGTGACCTTTTTTTATTATTATATAGGCACGCGTTTGACCACCATCTCACCTGATGATGATGTGGTCGATGATGGAGCACGCTTGCCTAGAAGTAACTTATTCACTCTTGATTTAAAGAGTAAGAGTTGACTTAAGTTGTAGCTATCTGGAAACACAGACTCCGGCAAAGAATTCCACTCCTTGGCTGTACGCACAATAAAAGTGTTCCCAAAACACTTTGTAGTTATGGGTGGGATGTCTACCATGTACCGGTCGCGAAACGCCGTACGTCTAGTGGTCCGAATCACATAATCGAAAAACGGTGACCGTGATCTGTTAGACATATGTATGTCACTTATTTGGTCAAGGCGTTAGCTTACAATCGCAATTGATACCTACGTGATAGTTCGCCAATCACATTTCAAAATGTCAACAAAATTACAAAACATTAACAAGATAATATATCACTTGTTTCAAATAGTTTCTCTAGATTACAAACTTGCGACAGCATACCTACACATTTCACCTCACGGAATTGAGATGCTCTTGAGTAATCACTATTAGGGTCTGACTGCAGTCTGCACACATGTGTGACAGCACAGTCGCAGCTGCATCGTCGCAAGGTCAATTGACAAAATGGCTGTCCCATTGTATTTGTATCAATGGCAACGCCCTACAATGGCAATATGATCGCGATAGTGCCGTGTTTTTATCGATTCAGTTGCGCGACTGTATCGGTGGTTTGTCGCGATTGTATCGATGCTTCTGTACTGATAATGGTTGCAGACAGTCACGTCAAATAATATCACGGATAGGCTCTGAAAGGGTAGGCAGAGGTGAATGGACGAAATCCCATACATTTCCACTTAAAAACTTCTGAACAGATTTTTATGCAGTTCTTAGGTACCTTGAGGAAGGTTTGGGTATAAAGAAAAACCAAGTATTTTAAAGATTAGTACCACCTATACAGCTTGTACTTGTGTGCAAAGATTATTATTCTTCTTCTGAGTCATACACTCCTGGCGGAGTGGTCGTAGATGGTCTCGTAGTATGGTTACTCTCTATTCGTGGCATTGCGTGTGCATTCAACACACTTTGAAGATGGTTTGATGAGATTATTATTATTACCTATTTCTGAGATCGGTTTGTGGAATGGCGACCATCCTAACATATCGAAATCCCACCTTCAAAAAGCATTTGTAGATTTACGGATAGTCAGAAGCCAATAAAACACCCTTGCCAGGAAGTAGATATCGTGTTACCTAATTACTGCGTAGAAGAGGTCATATAGCCAGTTCATCATCATTTCAACCGATAGAAGTCCACTGTTGGACATAGGCCTCCTCCAAGTGTCGCCACAATGAACGATTCTGTGCGTCCCGCATCCATCTGATTCCCGCAACCACCAGGTCATCGGTCTACCTTGTAGGAGGCCTTCTAACGCTGCCAGCCAACAGTCATATAGCCAGTTGCTCCAAAATGCTGATATCCAACTGCATCCTCGACTCCAAAATAGAGGAACTGGCTAGGCAGCTATAGTCCTTGTCCATGGTCAAAAATATCTCTCAAACCCATCAAAATTGGTTAAGCAGTTTACGCGTGAAAACATTACAAAGACATGGTACTCCAGTCGTGTTATGATGTTTCGTCTGGCAAATAACAAAAATAAATTCTATCTGTTGCCAACCAATTTCGTAGTGTTCCGGTGTGAAGGGTCGGGGCACACGAGGCGTTTCAACTTTGCCTTCAAGGTTGACAAGTCATTCGTGAGACCCTTGCCTGTACAGGTATTTAAAAAACATGCGCCGGGCTCTACTGGTAATCAGGTGCTATGCCAGTCTGTATCTTAGGCCTGTATTCTACCTGCTAGGACTGGGCAATTGATCGAAAGTTAGAGAGTTGGCGTGGTCTTGAAACGCAAAGAGCAAGTAAAAAACACAGATGGGTTTCAGTCAGTAATAGTCTGATACTCACTCTCTTTCTATTATTAGTCCTTTTAAAAAAAACTTCTTGTATTCCGATCGATCCTTGTCGACAGAAAAAAAACCTCGATGAATACTAATGAGTATCAAGTTTTAACTGCCAATTTATTAGAATGTCACCAGTAATTCAAGAAAATCACCATCTTGCGCGTGTCCCGTGTTATTTGGAGTCGGTCTACCCTGTCGTATAACCCGTCATTCTATCAATATCTATCTACCTTTTCTCTTACTTCTTCGTACAATCTTTCCATTTTTACTTTGGTCTCCCTCTCCATCCATCCACATTCCACATGTATACTCATAACTCTTTTAGTAACATGCGTTTCATTGCTCTTTGTCACATAACCATATAAAAAACGATTCTCTTTCAACTCTTCAGTCGCTGGAACTACTTACTTTATCTATTACTTTATGTATTTTCGTCACACCACAGATCTATTTCAACATTCTCATCTCTGCTATAAGCAATCTTCATTCCGACAGTGGAAAGCTAAAATCACTTAACCGCCACTTTGGTCGAAAATAAGTTATAAAACTTATTTCAGTGAAAATAAGGTATAAATCTTATTTTCGACCAAAGTGGCGGTTAAGTGATTTTACCTTTCCACTGTCGATTCGTCCTTTTTGACAGTCAAAAATTCTGATCCATACGAAATTCAAAAAAATAATGTATGTACCTATTTGCAACTAACACTCCAAACGTCGCAATATGTAAGCGATAACTTGCAAAATCACTAATCGCATACTCGATTGACCTTTCCTATAAACACGTCTGTTTGTCATCGGAGGTCAGTCACCGGTTTGTCGACCCTTCCATACCTACACCTACTAGCATCCGGCCTGCCTCAACATACTATGAATGCGTTAATTTTATATGCCACGAACGATACTTGCATATGTAGCCAACCAGCCAACATTGGTGGCAATTTGTTCATTGTTAACCGAAAACATATTTTATAGCAATACAATAAAGTTCATTTTCAAATGACATCTTAATGCCTCATATGTCCTTTCAGAAGTATTTAATTAAAAGCTGTACATTGTTATATTATATAGTTGTATTTTTTCAAAGGACGTATGTTCGAGATTCCTTTTGCCTATCTGGGAGTGAAATAAGTACAATCTGTCAGCTGTCATCTGGTTCGTCGTTAAATACGGCGGGACGTCTCGTTAAATGTATTTATTTATGTTGAAGAGTTAATGAGTAAAGTGAAGACGTCTGTTCCATACTTAAATAAAACAGAAGTTATACTTTGTTTGTCATTTGTGACTTTTAGGGTGAGTTTCACCATTTAACTATAACGATAACAAAGCCGTTAACAGTTGTCAAATCGTCGAATTGACCAATAGGCGGCCGTTTCACGGCTGGTTATGGTTTGGTTATCGTTATAGTTAAATGGTGCAACTCACCCTTAGTTGTAATTAATTTTGTCCTGACTAGCTTTAAGCAATAGATCAACACTAATATTATAAAGAGGGAAAATTTGTATTTTTGTGCGTGTGTGTGTGTATGTTTGTAATGAATAAACTCAAAAACTACTGTGCCGATTTCAAAAATTCTTTCACCATTGGAAAGCTAAATTGCCTATGTTACTCAGGGTTAACATAGGCTATATTTATTGCCCGTGCAAAGCCGGGACGGGCCGCTAGTACTCTATATAGTACATACATAGGGATTCCAATACCGCAAACACGGGTTAAATTACTCATAATTAAGAGATAAATTATTTGCAGTTCTAAAATATAAATTATCAATTGTTTGTAATTTGGTAATAAGAAACATAAAAATAAAAACATATTTTTAATAGATACTTATTTGTATTTTTTTCAAAATAACTAAAAACAAATATACTAAAAATATGCCAATCACGCAAATCCTGAGGGTTCCGCGTGATTTTGATGTGAGCTTTCCTACTCTGACTTATATGAAAATTAGACAAATATTTATTTTACACAAATATTTATTTGGATAAATTTTCCGCTATTCGGTGAGTGACGATCATCACTCACCATATCCGGACGAAATCAAGCAAAGTGGCCAGTCCACTTCTACTGAGTGAGGACGACGCCCGCGACGTCTATGTTGACCGCGGCGAAGGTCGTGTGATGATCTGGTGGGTTACCATGACGTTCAAAGCAAGATTGTTTTATTTTTATTCCAGTGTGGGTAAAAGACAGAGCTATACAGGTTGTCTAGCGCCATCTCTTACCCATACTGGAATAAGTATAAAACAATCTTAAACGCCATGGTAACTCCCTGATCATAATCAGAAATCATGCAGGAAGGAGAAGGGGGAGATCTTGGCACAGCTGTACACAATGCAGGGTAATAAAAATACTTTCTGCCATTCAATTAGGGTTCTAGATTAAGTTTCGCTCAGCGTCAGCTTTTCTCTTGAAAATCCAAAATATATAGCATTGACTTAGAGGTGTGTCTCTCTCTACCTCGTCTTTTCCCAACGAAAATTTCGATCCGTGTGGTTGTCATTATTCTAGCCACGTATATATAAAGTACTAGCCTTTACCCGCGGCTTCGCCCGCATGAAAAAAATTAGCCTATGCCCGTCTCTTGGGTCCCAACTATCTCTGTACCAAAATTCATCAAAATCGGTTTTGCCATTTAGGCGTGAAGACGTAACAAACAAACAAACAAACTCACTTTCGCTTTTATAATATTAGTAAGGATTAGACAAATATTTTTACAGATAATTTTTCATTATAAACAGGCGCAACAAAAAAATAGAAGCTTTTCCTTATGCTATTCGACTCTATTATACCGTCCAACCTGTCACGAACCCAAAGAAAAAAAGGTTTTTCAAACACACTGACTCGCAATACAAAAATACCGACCCAGTAATCTAAAAATTCAGTCACTGTCACTATGAAATCACAAGGTTTTTTCTTCAAATCCATTCTCCACACAGTGAGTCAAGTTTCTGTAAAATAGGGTGAGTCGAAACGTCATACTTATAATGATGCGACGGCATAAAAACATCTTCACAAGCATAATTACAAGTGTCATTTCTCGTGAAACGGAACAAAACAACTTTAGTACAAGACTGCTTGCTGCAAGTTCTTTATATTTCTTTTAAATACACAGCAAGAAAAGAATGGCCTTCGTCGTATTCTATCCTTACATTTTATAAAACAAAGTATGCCAATAAAGTATCCTTAATCTTTATTGTATACTAGCTGTCCGCCCGCGACTTCGTCCGCGTGTACTTCGGTTATCGCACTCTAAACGTGTTTTCCCATAGGAATAAGATGTTTTTCCGGGATAAAAAGTAGCCTATGTTCTTTTCCATGTCAAAGGCTATATGCATGCCAAATTTCATCCAAATCCGTTCAGCCGTTTTTGCGTGATTAAGTAACAAACATCCAAACCACATTACAATTATGTAGTTAAAAATTGGAAGCTGATTTACAACTGCGAGCTTAACCCTCAATTGGGTGTTCATACAGGAAACCTTATTTGTAAGAAATCTACAAACATTATAAAGAAATAAAGTTTATTTTTTTTGTTTGTAGGAGGTAATCTCTGGAAGTACTGGTCCGATTGCTAAAATTCTTTCACCGATAGAAGGCTGCTTTATTCCTGAGTGGCATAGGTTATATTTATGTACACGGTCGAAGCCACAGGCAGAAGCTAGTTTTATATAGGTAATATTACAATAGGGTAGTTTCCAGGGACAAAATAATTACATTTTATTTAGTCCGTATTTTAGATTATAAAAAATTTTTTTTTTTCTTTTTTCGATTAAACAAAAAATAACAAATATATAGCCCATTAAAGTTACGTGTGACGTCACCCCGTGCGAAAAAATGCAGCACGGCGTGACGTTACACGTAACTTTAATGGGCTATATCTTAGTCATTTTTGGTTTAATTTACAAATAAAAAAAATACGTGTCCCTTATTTTTGAATAATCTAAAAGACGGACTAATTACATTTTTTACGGCAACTAGCCTATTAGTTAAAACAGTGGACAGCTAATGTACAAAGTCGAGCTTAACCCTCAATTGGGTTTTCTTACAGCAAACCTTATTTCTAAGAATTTTTATATAAGAGGATATCTGCAGTTTGTATACTTTGTATTGCTTATTAATAGCAAACACAAACAAAAACAAAACATATTACTGTAGTAAACAAAGTGTAACACTTATATAAGTACACCCTGAAGATACGAGTAAGATACTGCTTATTCCACCGTCCTTAGTTTTAATGGGAAAGGTTTCCAAATTACAGCCGTTAGAACAATAACAATAACATTACCAACAACGTAGCAAAAACACATAAAATTAAATTCTCCGGTTCTCTCTGTAATTATTTGTAAACTTGCATGCCTCTTATTCTGCTTTTGGGATCCCATCTGATGGTAAGCAGTGATGCCATCGTTGGTCCTGAGGCGCACTAGTTTCACCATCATTCGTTTCAGCAGATAGACGCCCACTGTTGGACACAGGCCTCCCCCAAGTGTTGAAACAATGAACTATCCCGTGCGTCCCACATCCATCGGATTCCCACTACCTTCACCAGGTCATCGGTCCACCTTGTAGGCCTTCCAACGCTGCGTCTTTCGGTACGCGGTCGCCACTCCAGAACCTTTCAACCCCAACGGTAATCTATTCTGCGAGCAATGTGCCCTGCCCATTACCACTTAAGTTTGGCGATTCGTCGCGCTATGTCGTCAATCCTGGTTCTCCGCACTAGTTTATTATAGCCTATTCACTCTAGCCTTGACGACATCTAGATTATAATCGGACGGGAAGACTGCAGCAGGGAAATTGTTCTAGTCCTTCGATGTAAGTACTTACGCAGTATAAACTAGGAGGCAAAAAGCTTAGTCAGGACCGTAGAGCTGTTTCGAATACCGTAGAGTTTACTGAATTAATGTCGTGGGCAGATCTTCTAATTGATCATTTCATGAAATGGCCAACTAAAACTGGCCAAATCGTTTAAACGTTAACATTTGATGATATGTCAATACTTGTTTGGCCATATCATAGATGTAGGATTTCTATGATGATAGAAGGTCTAAAGGATCTAGATTTAATTGACGAAAAAAAAAATTGACGTGTAAAAGTGTTTTTATAAAACCTATTTGCAAAATAAAGATCATTTATCATTTAAAGAAAGTAGACCAAACGAGGATCGAAATATCATAATTCATTAAACCCCAAGCGAACGCCAGCGTCCGCCCTCTCATTGCCTTTCTATTCTGTCTCTAATTATGGTATTCGAAAGGTTAAAACGATCTGGCCAGTTTTACTTGGCCATTTCATGAAGTGACCAATTTCTAAGGTCTGGTCACGACATTAACAAAACGTAGGGGGGAACACTCGCCGTATTATAACTAATTTCACACGCCAGCCGTTGCCAAAATTATAAACAAAAAAGTTCGTTACTCGATAAAAAATCAATTTATGTGCCGACTGGAAAAAATAATCAATATTGTTAGCTGCACCCCTACGAATTACACGCACACATGCGTAGGTACGCGTGCCTTGCACACATGTACACCGTGTGTGTAAAGGTAGGGACGGCAGCTGCAAAACTTGAATACAACTGCCTGCGAATGTCAAAGTTTTATTATTAACTAGGCCGCCGTCCCGTAGTCGCTTGTCCTGAATTAATGATTCGTTATTAAGCTTTTGTTACGAACTCGTTGGTTAATTTAATGAAGGTAAAAATACTAATATCACACATAACTTTTGAATGAATATGTGACCTTTAAGTCTTGAGGAAAAGCACGTATATACAGATGTAAATCCATGTATAATTTATCAGTAAAACGTAAAGGTTTGGCTTCCTTACTCAGTTGTTATGATGTAAAATAAAAATCACTACAACTAAAAATAGACAATTAATCAATCGATCTAAACTAGATCACAAAAACCTGCCTGTTCACTATTACATAACAATATGCAAAATGTCTTAATTCTTCTAGAAAAAAAATCCTTCCTACCAATTATGTCATAATTAGTCTCGCAAAATGATTAACGCACAACCTTACACAACTTTAGGCACGTTTAAAACAATCGTGTCCTGTTTACAAGCCTCAATATCCTTTAAAATCCGAATACTTATCAATTAAAATAAAAAAAGTGTGAAAACATTCAGAAAACGATAAATCTTTGATTACCACGTGAAAAATAGTAAGATATCCATATAAATTGTTTACGCGGGAACGAGTTTTATAGGTATCTTTTTTTTCTAATAATATCATTTTTAATATCTTCCATGTAATAAAGCAGAGTACAATGAACGGAGCTAGATCGCCTTGAGAAGTTGTTGAAAACCATTCGCAAAACAAAAAAAAAAGTACCTATGGAATTATTTGTAGAAAGATTAAATTGTTCATTTCATATCTGATGTTGAAAAAACTTTATGATTTAAATAACTAAGTATTAATTTTTTTTACGATTACGATTTAATTGTTTGCATTTTTTTCTATGATATGTCTACAGAAAAAAAAAAAATTGTCATAAAAGTATTTTTATTATTTATATTAACCAACCGAAAAATAAATGCACTGGCAACTTTGAGAACTGCCTTTGTCGACCGATAATATTTAGGGTTCTTTTTTGTTGTAATGATCTCGTCCGTAACGTATGGGTGCCTTTGCCTGCTGCACAACTTTTTTTTTTCGAAAACTTGACCCACGCATTCAGTTATGATTCGGCAGTCGACGCGAGCGGTTGTGTCTCCGCTAACGGTTGAATTCTAGTCATTGTGTCCAAAAGTATTTTAGTTTAGTGTTTTTGAACGTGAATGAGCGTTCTTAGTTTTAATATTTAGCTGTTAACGGTTGTGTGTTTCTAAATTAATTATTAAATAATAGTTTTTCTGAAGAAGACTGACTTTAATGAACGGATTTGGATTACTTTGGTGAGTTTTTTTTAACCTTGTTATTTTCAATTGTTGATATTTGTGAGACTTTAAAATCGTGGTATTTTTGTGGTTATTTGTTTGATTGGCTGGTATTTGTTTATTGTTATCTCTGATCATTGTGTTGGTATTGTTTAACACACCATATATTAAAGGCGACGAGTTTAAAAGTTTAAAGACCCTACGCAACTACATTATTTATATCGGAAACCATCAATAAAACATAACGAGTAAATTGCATAACAGCACCTGCTTTCTGAACACATGTTGTATTTACTGGCAACTTACACGCCTTAACACGTTACGCATACCATTAAATTTATTAAAAAAAAAAAATACATAACCGATGCCGGTTATTTATTTCAAGGCTTGATGACGTCATCGAAGTTTCAATTGGTGGTCGCCAATAAACGTCACGGATCTCAGGCGCGTCGTTTTTATAACCCGCATAAATTGAAAAGATATATTACCCAATCAACTGGTTTATCTTTCGTGAGTAACTTGATTTTATCGTGTTATATTGTCTTGGTGTTTTAATCGAGTGGTGTTTGTTTTAAGGTTAGATAGATAAGTAACTTGTTTATGGGAGAAATTCTGTTAAATGTAAGCTTTAGTGGAGCAGGAAGTTATTAAAATATGTGTTTATTGAATTTAATGCTGCTGTTTATTGTCAAGAATTATGGTTGTAGGAACAAGATAATTTTAATAAGTTAACCGTTATTATTTATCGTTAACGAAGACTTCATAAGATACTCAACTTGTGACTAACACGAACATCAAATATTTGGAACAAAAACACTTACCATTTTGACAAATTCAGTCCCAAAAACTTACGGTCGTAAGGCAATCTGCCCAAACAAAGAGAAATCAACACTCTCAAAACATGTTTCTGTTGATACGCGGGAAATACGCCACAAAACAGAAAATCAGTCAATATCTCTTCAAAAACGTTACTCAACCGGCTTGTTTTATGAATGTTTGACTCTCAAAATGAAAACTACACTTAATTCATTAAACCCCAAGCGCACGCCAGCGTTTGCTCTCTCAATGTCTTACTATTGTGACTAATTACGATACTCGAAAGGTTAAGTTGCCAAACCCAAGCTTTTTTGGAAATACAGATCTATCCAATGAACACTCCAGAACCTCCAAAAACCAGGACTCACCCTAAAATATAATACTGGCCGAAAATCGTAAGCCTCTTACCGTGTTTCGCAGTTAACTGCGCGGCCTCCAAAATACCACGCTAGAACACGAAATCATCTCTCCATTTCCGAGTTTTCCATCGAAATAACGTTCAGAAATCTAAAAGTCTCTCGACCGACTTGTTTCGCGGATATCCGAGTCTCATAACGAACCGTGCACTGATATTTGCTAGATCCATTAATCAAATCGGGCTGAACGGCTAACAGAAATCTGAATCGCAAATCCGGGGCGATTCGGCTGCGACACAGCACTGTTCAAATGGCGGATAGGAAATGTTTGAAAGTGTTAGTTAGCTCATTATGTCCCACTGCTTCTGTCATCCATTGCAGGCCAGTCCCTCTTGTAGCTATAGAGCTATCTGTACTTCTTTAATGAGTTAAAGAGGAAATATTAGTGTGTTTGTTTGTTATAAATAAAAACAAATCGATCGATTTTAAAAATTATTTCGCTCGAATTTGGTTTCGGTCGATAGTTTTGGCTAGATCGGGAATCTTTAAGTCAAGAGTGGTAAGGTAGGTTTTTTCTAGGTAAGCGCGTTCCATCGTCGACCGCATCGTCGCTTTCCATCAGGTGGTATGGCGGTCAAGCGCGAACCTATCAACAGTAAAAAAAAGATAGCAGATAAAACCAAAACTCTACACAACGGACAAAGTCCCTGCTTACTCTTGCTTATTCGTTTTACTTCTCTATATGGTGGATCTCGTCTATCTGATTAAATAAACTATATTACTATTAAACTAGTCCAGTATTCTGTAACCAACAACCACAGATCGATCGGAATCCCAATCACACTTACCAACAAAATCTCATCACATTCTCAACGCAACTAAACTCTGAAACGTCCAAAGGTTAAAAGATTGAAACATAAATACATGTAGTTGTCCATTCCGGCCCGAACATCGTAAATAAAGCTGGTCCCTCGGCGACTGACTTTCAAAAACTTATCAGGGATCCGCTGAAAACCCGACAGTGTGCAGTTTACCTAAAAGTTTAGCTGTTACATCATCTCTAGCTTTTTCCCAACTAACTTGGGTACAGCTGCCAATCTAACGGTTCTTTTACATGGAACCACTTTTTTTTAACTATCACATAACGCCGTCTAGTCCCAAGCTAAGCAGAGCTTGTGTTATGAGTACTAGACAACTGATAAACATACATATATTTCTAAATACATAATTATAGATAAATTACACCCAGAAACAGAACAAATGATCGTGCTGAACACATAAACATTTATCCTGGGTGGGAATCGAACTCACGACCTCCGGCATAGCAGTTAGAGCCACTGACCACTAGACCAACAGGGCAATCACTGTCTATCAGACCTTCACAACCCAATTACTGGGCGACAAAATACTCCTTTGATGGAATGATGGTCAGACTGTCCTTTCTAGCGTCTACCTGTAACTATTGTCAAAAATCTACAAATGGCAACCGTGACCAGTGGCTTGATACACACTATATAATTTCATCCCTTTAACAGCTCAGTTTAGGTAGGAAAATCTAATGACATCCCCCGCTCTTGGGCGGAGCGGGAGATAGTGTCAGACTTTTACTGTCTACAAACCCACTTCTGTTCCTTCGTTGTCTTTCGTACCGGGGCTTGAGCTATCTTTCGAATTAACCCTGGCCCCAGTAGAGCTTGTTAGGGATTCAATTCTTGCCAAAAGATCTTAAAATCAACCAACAAATAAAACTCTTATAAAATTAACTATATTTTTTCACTCAAAAAATCAACATATCACAAAAGGCTATTTCTTTAGTAGTTTCGTCTTTGATGCGCGATCTATCAAAAGAATTGTTGTTTACATTCTGAAACTTGTTTCGCCCTGCGGCTTTGCTTCCCGCCTGTAACTGCCCACTTATTCAACCGCTTTTCATGCGTTACTCTTTTAATGCTCTATAAAAGTTAGGCTGGGCTAGTAAGCCTTTTAAGACTGCTCACATGCTAGCTTAGACGAAATTCAATGTGGTAAAAGGTGTAGTGAATGGTTGCAGTTTCTAAGCGAATTGACTAGTCGTAATTATTGCGACATTAATTAAATCGATGATTAGGTAACACAGAATATTATGGTAGAGAAATATTACAATATCTTCAAGCTGCTGCCAGCGACGACGCTAGCGTGAAAATAAAAAGTGGTCGCAATGGGACATACTCCCGAGATAAAAAGTATCTTAAGTGCTATCTCAGGACATAGTCGACTCATCGTCAATCGTGAAGAAGTAACAAACATACATACACATTTTCGCCCATAAAATATTGATGATGGATATGGAACAGTGGTGGCCCTTACCGGTCGGGACCAAGTTGTACGTCATGGGTTCAAACCAAGGCAGGCACGCTTTCTACTTACACGCACGCTTTCTTTTTTTTTTTTACTTTTTCTAATTTATTTCATCACCACTGCTCTTTAAACGGTGAAGCAAAATATCGTTAGGAAACAGGCATAAACTTGTACTAATTCGAAGATTTGTACCCTAGGTCCTAACCTACACTAGGTCCGCGTGGTGAATAACTGACAACCCATACCTTCTCTTGGAGAGGAGGCTTTATTTATTTATTATAATCTTATGCTCTTCTTTTCTTCTTATCTTATGCTTTAGTCCCAGCAGTGGGAATATTATACGCCTGATAAAACTTATGCTTACAAAATATTAAGTATCTAACCAATTTTCGCACACGCTTAACGCCTGATGGAAACATTGTTGCAATTATTTACGTCGAAACTTAATGTTCAAAGCGGTAGGCGTTTTGTTCAAAGAAGTGATATATTCATGAGAATTAAAACTTACATAAAAATACAATTTCATATTCATTTTTACATCGCTTTCTTTCATCACTTATGTAGGTAGAACGATACAACAGACGCAAAAAAAGCCAAGAAGTACCTAATATGCTAACAGTAATTCCCACGATGACAAACCAAACATAAGATACATTCCAAGAAGCTTTTACTATTACCATCTTACGTTTACATCTCAGAAACACGTTTTACCCTTAGTTTTCTTCGGAATTCTGGTTTCTTGGCTGCAAATTTAACGTTGTCTAAGTAACTACCTGTACCTTTGAGGCAAAATCTATTGTCATGTAGAGTACCGTCAGGTAATATCATTAAATGTTATTAAATGATACTCTAAAATATTTTTAAATAGATATGATTTTTGATAAGTAATCCTGTAAAGCAATTTATTTTTTTGTTTTCATTAATTTAATATACAGGGTGCCCTTTTTAGCGATTGGACCCACTTTTATTTAATTGGGAAGCGCGTAATCCCATTACGTATAAGGTGAAGCTGAAATTCTGAAAAACAAGGCACAAAATAATGTTCCATATGAAAAAAAACGCGAAAAACAACTTTTTCGGTGGTTCACTAGAGTTGCGAATAAAAAACCGAATTTTTTCGTGAAAATTTGTAACCTATTTCAGTTTGTATTTTTTATTTTTTTAGCGGAATAAACAGGTTTTTGTAATAAAGAGGAATAGCTGGAACTATAAACTAAGCTTTTATTTTACTGAAATAATTGCTGAAAAGCTTTTAAACCGTAAAAAACACGTGTCAATTACAAACCCATGTCAATTTCAGTAGCGTTTGTTTAGCCATAAATTCTGAGTTGCAAATAAAAAAAAACTGTCACTCGATTTCTGTATTAATGTGTAGTTGAGTAATCTTTAAACTTTGTTGAACTTTAACCTGGAAACGTGTTAAATATTGGCATTACAGGAGCGTTTAATACGTTAAAATCGAACATCATCATGCAACAGCCTGGTACTGAAAAGCAGTACCTTCCAGGAAACCGTAGGAACGCAGCAGGGTCGAAGCCTACTGGGGCCAGGGGTTCGCTTCTGAAAGGAAACCCCAGGGAAAGCAAGGCAAAGAAGGAACATAAGTGTGGGTTTTAGTCAGTAAAAGTGTGGCACGCCCTCCCGATCCGCCCAAAAGCGGGAGAAGTCATTGGATGATTTTCCATAAAAAAAGTACCATCAAGGAATTTTTCCCTAAATCAGGGAGAAAGGCAGTCTACACTGGCCATAGATCATAGCAGAGAGAAAAAAGAGGCGAATGTCCCCCATTACTCATCGCGACTATGCCTCGGAGACGCCTTTCTGGATTAATCAAATTAATTACGTTCATTTCGCTCGTAAGAGCTTGTCTATGGCCGTCCTAATGGTTACGATGAGGCGGAAGCGATTTGTTTAGGGAGCAGCCTTTAGATTTTTTATTATTCCCAACTTTCACACAACGCCATCTAGTCTCAAACTAAGCAGAGCTTGTGTTATGAGTACTAGACAACTGATAAACATACTTATTTATTTCTAAATACATACATATATATAATTTCCTTTTTTTAATTGATATAAAGTAGTGCTTGACTGCGATCACACCTGATGATGAGGCGCACTAGTTTATTAAGAGCCTATTCACTCTTGCCTATAAGACACCTAAATTATAATCGGACGGGAAGACTGCAGCAGGCAAATCTATCGTCAACAATTCAACATCGAGCATGGTTTAAAAGCTTGTTGCTTCACTTAACGCAATCCAACGCGATGTTTGACGAAGACGCAACGCGAAAAAAGAGAACGCCTGAAAACTCTGTTAGCTTTCGGTAATTCCGTGATATACTCGAGAATTTGCTTTTTTTTGTTTTTTGAAATGGGAAATTATTAAATAACTGAGGACTGACTTAAGGGCATGTTTTAAAAAAATATATCAATTAAAAAAAAGATGAGTGGAAAAAGGAGTTACGGGTTCATCAGATATTTTTTTTTAAATTGTACTTCAGCGAAGTTGTTAGTTATTTTTGATCCATCATTAATTTGTCTAAGGGTTCAATAATCTACATAATAATATAGTTGTTTTATGCCCTTCATATTAAGCGCTTTATACCGCTGTCTTTCATATTAAGCTCCTGCCTATGAAACCAAGTTAAACCGCCTATTTATCGAATGGCATTTTGTCAATTAAACGGACTTTTACCACATTTCTTTTGAATATACCCAGGATGAAATTCTTCGTATTTTATGTGAGAATTCCTCTCAGTCATAAATTAATGGGAATATTTGAATCGAGATTCATTAGTAGGTACGATTTTATTTCTTTATGTGGTTCTGTTTTCAAATAAAAGGTTCTGTTTTATTTATTTATTTACTTAAACAAAAAACGGCCGAAGCCAAATTACATTAGTTAAAAGACATAATACATATGGTGGATTACGGCCCATTCCCTCTCCTAGAGAGGCCTGAGTCCCAGCAGTGGGAACATTAAAAAAAAAGGCTGATGATGATAATACATATAATGGAAAAAATTTGAAGTAACAGTACAAAATAATAACTACACCACAGTCGTACACTCATCTCACAAAACTCCAAACAGACAGACAAAATGTTCTTCCATTCATCCGCGAACACTTCACAGTCAGGTTTGGCATCCAAGAGAGCGTTGAGCGCGGAGATTGCACGAGGGATAGGAAACTTTATGTATTTTTTTAAAAAGAAGAAACTGACTGACTGACTAGGACTGACATTTCAATGCACAGCCGAAATTGCTAGGACTAGGAGTAGTCAAATTTTGCACAAGATTTTCTTTTATGATGCAGGCGAGCACTAAGAGAGGGTTTACCAAAATTCACCCCTTAAGGGGATGAAGCGGGAGTTCAAAGTTTATTTGAAGAAACTTACTTTCAGGCAGGCAAATCCTCTGGCAGAAGGTAGTGTGTGAATAAAATATTAGGTATGACTATAGTAAGAAATATTTTTAAGCTATTGCATAGCTTCTATCGTGGACCTTGAGCGTGGAGACCGAATCCAGAAATTCCGTAACGAAAATAACCTAACACCCCCCCACTCATTTGTTTTTTGAGCGTGGTGACCGATAAGAAAACAAATGAGTGAACAATCAATCAAAATTCAATTCAATGTGTGAAAGTGTAACTTCAATTAATATCAAAGAAAAAAAAAAAAACAAAGCAAAAAAAAAACAAAGGAAAAAAAATACTGCATAAATAAAATAAATAAATAATTATAATTGCATAAGTTGATAAAAAATGCTATGCAATAGCTTTACCGCGGCAGTCCCCGAGTGCCACACGTCTTTTTTCTTTAGTGGGAAATCATCTAATGACTTCTCCCGCTCTAAGTGGAGCGAGACGTTTACTGACTAAAACACACCTGTGTTTCTTCAGTTGCGATTCGCATTCTAGGACCACAGTTACGCTTTCAAACATTTCCGCAAAGCCCAATCGATGCTCGCTCAAATTATATGCATATACATTCGTACTTATGTGTAAAATGTATGTAACAGTGATTTAATTACCTATATAGCTAACATAAATCTCAGTCGTTACGACAATTACCTGCCTATATAAAACCATTAATTAGTGTTACTAAAATTACTGCTATAATACGATCTAGCCAATCGAGCGATAATCACGATACATGATCTTTTGATATTGTGGCTGAATAGAACATTTTTTTTATTATTCGAGCTTATAATTTGTGTAAATAGCTTATTTCTGCGGATTTACTTGCGTCTTTGCTGCTGCTCTGCTCCTTTAGGTTGTAGCGTGATATATTATGTTATTCTTCGAAAAATGAACTATCCGGTTTTTTTTTTTATTCGAACCAGTGGTGTCGTAGGGCATTTTGGACAGGCATTACTACCATCTATAAAGATAGTAAACTTTTTGGAGTAGTATTTTGGGGCTACAATTTTTTTTTTTTGTTAACTGTACTTAAAAGCCTTTTGATATTTTTATGGGTCGAAGTTGGGACCGCGGGCTCGGTCCAAAGAACCCTACGACACCTTTTTTTTTTATGGTGGGAAAAAATCATGCATTGACATCCCCCGCTCTTGGGCGGAGCGGGAGATAGTGTCAGACTCTTAATGACTAAAAGACCCACCCCGTTCCTTCTAGCCTTCATACCGGGGCTCGAGCGCCCTTTCGGATTACCCTGGCCCCAGTAGGCGTCGACCCGGCTGGGTCCCTGCTGTTGCTGACAACTCCTTGAGGCGCGCGGGAACAGTGCGCGCCGTCGGCGACTTGGGCTTGGTCCGGACAGTTACCGGACGGCCGGACAGAACCCTACGACACCTAGTAGATTCTAGAATTAATTAGCGCGTTCAACCGATCAAAACCGCCTCTTCAGATTAATAATGTTATGTATATGTAGATAGACAATATTAATCATTTTAATTGTCAAGGGACACTCTTCAGTAACTTCAGTAAAAAACCTCATCAAAACACCGTTTTCACAATTTAAACTAAGTTTAGTGAGCAAGAGTTTAACTTGCCCACTTGCAGCAAACTGCGAACCATATTTAGTCTCAACTAAAGTTAGACCCCCGATACGAACGAACGGTTGGATTAATACGATTTCTGCGTATTTGCGTCGGCAACGGCCCGTAACGCAATTAGTACTGAACTAAGTTAAATATATGAAGCATTTGACGTCGGTAGGCAGCGCAGGAGGTAACCAAATTATAGAGTAATATGCAAAGGAGTTTCGCTTCTAATTCTGTATTTTATATTCGGTTTTGCTGCAATATTTATAAAATAAACGTGTTGTGAGAACTGTAGCACTATATTTTTTTAATCTGATAATTTAAACTTAGTTTAAGCGATTTGTTTACGGTCTAGTGTCAAGCAGAATGACAACTCAGTTCCCCTAAAGTTTTTTTACATAATAGACCGACTTAAAGTACTTAACAAATTTTTCGCTAGATGGTGTTAAATTCACCTAATTTGAATGTGCGCTGATATGTCACTCATTCAATTTCTCCTTTTATATGTACAGTCTGAAATACGTGGATTTTGAGGTAATAACTTGACTGAGTTCAATAAAGTGGAATATTAGATTTCCGCGAATATCATTTCTTTGACTAAATAAAGTTCCTATGCACTAAAAATGAAATAACTACGATATTAAGCCTGGCCCTTGAGAATGGAGATTTCTTTAATATGGCATTGTTGGTGAAAACATTTATTTATGAGATCATCACATTATCTAATTATAAGCTCGCTATCGTACTAACAAATATGAATGTAATCCCAAGATAAATCTGAAATAAATAATTTATTATTATTTTATGTCAACAGTCTTACCTAAGCTCAACAAAATTTGTTATTCACCTGTAGCAGAGCCAAATGTTAAAAGATAAAACTAAAACTATTTTGCATAATTTAAATTGACCACTATTTTACACACACATCAATATAAAAATTTAAATAAAAATGTAGAAGCATCACATTAAAAAAAAAACGTATTCTTAATTCAAATTTAAATAATAGACCTGCACCATAGTGCAGTTTTGACCGTTAATCTAAGATTCTCACGAGATACTTCAAACAAAAAAAAAAACGCATGACATACAAATTAGTTTTACGACAATGGAGTAAAAAGGTCTCATATCCATTGCTAGGGATGGGGGAACCGTTGACTTTACTAGGGAATTTACTATTCGCCTTTTGTGTGACCCCTAAGACTCCTTTTTCTATTACTTTCCCACGATCAGGTGTCTCTTTAACTATTTCTTAGAACTAGACCTGTCTCAATATGGCGCCCTAACGGTTTTCTTTGTTAATATTTCATGACCTTTTTTGTGTGGATTTACCTTCAATTGTTTGTAGTGGTGTGTACTTTTTAGGGTGACGTCAGTTAAGGGTATTAATGTATGAGAGTTTGCGGGATAGCCATTGTTACGTCATAGGTTACGAGTTTCTAGGATCGATTTAAATGGCCTTTGTCATTCTAATATTTATAAAATTTTTACGGTCCGGACTACGCGTTTCGCCTCGTCTTTTATACCGCGTACATCGAAGGAATAGAACAATTTGCCTGCTGCGGTCTTCCCATCCGATTATAACTTGGGTGTCATAAAGGCTAGAGTGAATAGGCTCTTAATAAACTAGTGCGCCTCACCATCAACAATTGCATCACTGCTTACCATCAGGTGGGATCGCAGTCAAGCACTAGTTTATATCAAATAAAAAAAATGCGAAAGTTTGTATGTACTTATGTATGTGTGTGTAAGTTTGTTACTTTTCCACGCTCAAACGGCTAAACAAATTTAAATGAAATTTAGTGCCAGGTTAGCTTTATACAGGTCGCGCGGTAAATTAAGATCGCTCGGTGAAAGAAGTGGGGGCAATCGGCGCATGTGCACAATTGCGCACAGAAGTTCTTAGTATGTTAAGATTTTATTTTTAATTTCGTATGTTTGAACCTTCGTAACATAACTTATAATAACACTAGTTTTTGCTTGTAATTTATTTTGTAAGTAGGTAAATTCAGAAAAATTAAATTTTTTTAAATTAAAATTAAAAAAAAAATAATTTCGTTAGTTTCTTTCATAATGTAACAATTCACGTCGTAAACCATTTTTCTGACTTGCCGTTTTAAAACTTTATTTTTAACCATTTTTTTTACGACTACGTATTACTAATACGATAACACAAGCTGTACGCAACAGTACCCAAGTACAACAGTATCCAATGAGACGTGAGAACGCAACGCGAGAATTGAAGAGCGACTCTATCTACCAATGACGTGTCGCCGTCGGCGCACACCCGCCCGCACGTCGCCAAATAGACCTTAGAATTGAATACTGCGCATGCCCCTTCCACTTTTGCCGAGCGATCTTGATTCACCGCGCGACCTGTATCCTGTATTATCATATAGGCTATAATTCATTAAGCAAGGAAGTACTGATAGTAAGCAGGCGAAGTCGCTGGAAAAAGCTAGTTTGACGTAAAGAGCAAAGTCGTTGAACTCATTACAATAATATGAACGTTTTATTTTATGAAACACGTCTTGTAATTCGTTTATATTTTATTTTACATTTAAAGAATCCATTATTTTAAGGTTGTACAAACGATTACGTCATTAATTTCAGTAGATTTAAATATGGCTTCGATTATTATTAAGGTGTAACTTCAATTGCTGGCTAAAATATGAATAGTTAAAATTAAACTTAATTAAATTATACATATTTATTCCTTTTAAATACTGACCATTTATAACTCGCCTTTGGCTCTATTATAATTACTTAAAAAAGAAGGTACCGTCTCGCTACGTCGAACGTTTATCGTGTTCTAAAGTAACGCGTGAGGCTACCGCGGTCGACATCTAGCACCCCATAAGGCGCAGCTCGGCAATAAATAAAACAGAATTTAACAATATCACGCTTACGTGTTCCGGAGTTGTAAAATTAAGTTGACGAACAACCCACGTCGGAACGAAGGGGTAAGCAAAATGGAATGTTTACCGAGCCTTGATATTAGCTCGGGAGTTGTAAATGGAAAATGTGGTTTATTTTTTATTTTAGCTTAAAATGTTCATTTACTGAAGCGAGATTAGCTTTACTTTGTCATTTCACGTTGTCATTACACAATTTTCTATGTGTTTTTCAACGTAATGCAAAACAGCTTGCTCCTACATTATTAAGTAAGCTTTTGTTTTGAATGGTACTGTTGACATTTTGGATTGGAATGAGTGTGTAAGGCCTTCCAATAAAATAAAAAAATAACATCGTGAAAAAGTCTTGGCACTCGCATTCTGAGAAGTTTATAGTTATTCTCTTTTACATAAGTAAGCTTGAAGTCTGATGTCGGTTTCCCATCTGCGCAATATTATCGTGCCCCTCGTATAGGTACATAATAAAGTAAATACTTGAGTAGGGAAAAATGATCCCACTCCCGTTCTATCGCGAAGTAGGTAATTCTAATCTAAATGTAGATGAATTTTCGTAAATTCGTGCTCAGTATCGTCGGTGCAAGGCCGCGCCGCTTTGTTCTGATTTTAATTGGGTACCTGTAGACCTCCCCTTATATTTTTTGAATAAAATGTTATAATCGAGTTTTTATAGCCTTTGAGGTTTTTGCCTTCCAATCAAATTAAATAATCTAAATGTGAGTTTGAAACTCAGAGTTATTTATGTAGTAAAGTTAATTTGCGAACGTCATCAACAGTCTAAACTTTTTTAGCCAAATCGTTCTAAATTCATGACTGATGTAGTAGGTAGTCACCTGAACTTCCCTTTATTTTTCCTTGTAGAAAATTATAATCATTATCATCATAACTTGAGCCGAAAGATGTCCACTGTTGGACGTAGGCCTTCCCCCAAGTGTCGCCATAACGACCGGTCCTGTGCGTCTCGCATCCACTGGATTCCCGCGACTCTCACCAGGTAATTGGTCCACCTTGTGGGAGTTCATCTTCTTCTTCATTGCTTGCAGAGGAGATGATCGATGGGGACGAAAGGTTCTGGAGTGGGGCGACCACGTAGCGTTATATTTAAATAAGACATCAAATAATACTCAGTCGTGTGCTAAACAAAAACAAGTCGTTTTTAATTAGATCTAAAACTCGATCATAATACTGCTTCCTGAGGTCGGTCGTGGTCCAACTTTGGACCATTAGCAGTCCAAAACGTTTTTAATTTAGTCCAAACCCTTGTTGTACTAATGGACTGTTACCAACTTACCGTGATAATAGCGTTTAAAAAAATCGTTACAGTTTGTTCTTTTCCTCAATTTTAAAGGTCGAATTTTGTCGCCTTTGTTTATGACCAGCCAGTCGTGTTGTTTTTTTTGTTTGGCTACCGTGTATTTTAAGTGAGTTATGAATTTCAGTTCGCTTTGTTTATTCAATTGTTGTGAAATTCACTTTTTTTTATCATGAACTTTAGGTACTTACGTTGGTGGGTAATTCTATAAGCTTACACAACATCTCAGGTTTGAATTACCTAACTATATTATTAAGGCATTTTAATAAATATTATCAATAGTAATATTCTTTTGTTCTAATAGCATAAAGCCATTTATTTCTAAACTTTGGTGTAGTAGTCTGTGTAAAAAGTCAAAACAACTTGGGTAATTATTAGAGTAAAATGAAATCTGATGTAGTCAACACTGGTTCAATAATTAGGTTGATTAGGAGATTTTGATCATTGTTTACTTAATATAAGAACCTTATAAAAAGTATCAAATATAAGTATTTTTAAATGATTAAATATTATATAAAATTCCCAAGTCGTCAGACTTCGGCGCGCACTGTTCCCGCGCGCCTCAAGGAGTTGTCAGCGACAGTAGGGGCCCAGCCGGGTCGAAGCCTACTGGGGCCAGGGTTATCCGAAAGGGAACTCGAGCCCCGGTATGAAGGCTTGACACTATCTCCAGCTCCGCCCAAGAGCGGGGGTTGTCATTGGATGATTTTCCCCACCAGAAAAAAACAAAGTCGTCTGACTTTTTAGACAGACTATACCTGCCTTTTTCTGTTTGAGTTTGAACTGTAGTAGGTAGTGTAGTACTAGTTACGAGTATGTCCCTTATTTCAGTATGCCTTTTGGTACAGTCCTTCTCCAACTGCTTCTATTATATTCTGTTCTCTGCTATTCTGGTCCAGAATGAATGATGTACTCAAATGTCGTCTTCCCATCTTCTCATTGGGCGACCTTGTTTATTAACGCCATCTCTTGGGTACATAGGGTTACCTGCTTGCTTCTTTTGTTAGTTTATCAACGGATCATGTGTTCTGTCCTGTCCCATTGCCGCTGAGACAGAAGAAAAATCGATAGCTGCAATAAATTAGTACAAGGAGTCTTAAAACCTAGGGGTCTTTAAGTCAAGAGTGAATAGGTTACCTTAGACCCACATCATCGCTAACCATAAGGTGAGATAGCGATCAAACGCAAACCTATCCTTATTTTAAAAAAAGCCGAATCGTTATAAGGCTATAAAACAAATGGGTACTTGCTTATCTTCTTAATAAAAACTAGCTTTTGCCCGCAACTTCGGCCGCGTTCATTAAATATACTCCTCCCTCCTCTGTCACTCATGAATAAAGCAGCTTTCTATCAGTGAAAATAAATTAGCAATCGGACCAGTTCTTCCAGAGATTACCTCCTACAAACAAAAAACAAAACAAACTTTACCTCTTTCTATTATTAGTGAAGATTTTTTTTAATTGATATAAACTAGTGCTTGACTGCGATCCCACCTGGTGATAAATCATATTTAAAAATGAAAACAAGTTCATCTCATACAAAAATGTAAAGATAATCACGGCTCGGTCTGAAAATAATAACTAGTATTTATTTGAGCATTTAATATTTACAGTCCTCAACTAAGGGTCAATTTATACTAGCGCAGGGTCGAAGCGCATCGAAGCGTCAAATTCTTTACAACTAAAGTGAAACCGCACGAATGCCTGCACATTTGCCAGAATACGCGAAATATAATTTGTTCACGCGCAGACGCGCGAATTCCGAAGAATACGCGCGTCTTTTTAAAATCTACGAAGTAATGTGTGCGTTACGCAGTGGAGTTAAGGTTGAATTTGTTATGTTCAGTTTTGGATAGACGCTTCGATGCGCTTCGATTCTGCGCTAGTATAAATTGACCCTTAGTCCTTGAACTTCAAGGTCACAGTTCGTAGCCCTATAAGTTCTAAAACCTTTTCCATTAACATAATTCAGCGATTATAATTTGTTGCTAAAATGGAGTCAAAATTTCGATAGAATTTATGTAATAGCGTTAGCGCTAAACGATTTAATATTGAGCGAAATTATGGGTGTGAGTTTGAGAATATTTTGGACGATTTTATTTTTAGGTGTAGTAAAATTCACTTCACCATTGTGAAGTAAGCTGTCATTTCCTAGCACCAGTATTGAGAGAAATTATACCGTTAGAGGTGGGTGTGAGTTTGAGAATATTTTGGGCGATTTTATTTTTAGCTATAGTAAAATTCACTTCACCATTGTGAAGTAAGCTGTAATTTTCTAGCACCAGTATTGAGAGAAATTATACCGTTAGAGGTGGGTGTGAGTTTGAAAATATTTTGGATGATTTTATTTTTAGCTACAGTAAAATTCGCTTCACCATTGTGAAGTAAGCTGTAATTTTCTAGCACCTGTATTGAGAGAAATTATACCGTTAGAGGTGGGTGTGAGTTTGAGAATATTTTGGACGATTTTATTTTTAGCTACAGTAAAATTCACTTCACCATTGTGAAGTAAGCTGTAATTTCCTAGCACCAGTATTGAGAGAAATTATACCGTTAGAGGTGAAACTCACACCGAGGTTGAGAATATTTTGGACGATTTTATTTTTAGGTGTAGTAAAATTCACTTCACCATTGTGAAGTAAGCTGTCATTTCCTAGCACCAGTATTGAGAGAAATTATACCGTTAGAGGTGGGTGTGAGTTTGAGAATATTTTGGGCGATTTTATTTTTAGCTATAGTAAAATTCACTTCACCATTGTGAAGTAAGCTGTAATTTTCTAGCACCAGTATTGAGAGAAATTATACCGTTAGAGGTGGGTGTGAGTTTGAGAATATTTTGGGCGATTTTATTTTTAGCTATAGTAAAATTCACTTCACCATTGTGAAGTAAGCTGTAATTTTCTAGCACCAGTATTGAGAGAAATTATACCGTTAGAGGTGGGTGTGAGTTTGAAAATATTTTGGATGATTTTATTTTTAGCTACAGTAAAATTCGCTTCACCATTGTGAAGTAAGCTGTAATTTTCTAGCACCTGTATTGAGAGAAATTATACCGTTAGAGGTGGGTGTGAGTTTGAGAATATTTTGGACGATTTTATTTTTAGCTACAGTAAAATTCGCTTCACCATTGTGAAGTTAATTTCCTAGCACTTTATCTTATATATTCTTTATTGTACATAAATTTACACATTATTCATAGTAAGAAAGCCGATGTACACAGGCGAGCTTAACCCAAAATTGGGTTTTCTTACAGCAAACCTTAATTTTTCTAGAAATTTACATCAAAGAACTGGAACGATTTGCCTGCTGCAGTCTTTCCGTCTACATCTACTCTAATATAATAAAGTAAAGTTTGTTTTTTTGTTTGTAGGAGGTAATCTCTGGAAGTAGGTACTGGCCCGATTGCTAAATTTTTTTCAGTAATAGAAAGCTGGCAAGAGCTAGTCTGGTTATAAATTTGGTGTTTTCAAGGCTGTGAATAAGCTCCTCAGAAACTAGTGCGCCTCACCATCAACGTTTGCATCATTGCTTACCATCATGTGGGATCGCAGTCAAGCGCTAGTTTATATTACTTATTAAAAAAAATAGTGTTCCCAGTGTTATTGTTTTCCCAGTTCTTCCTGTGTAAAACAATTCTATTAACAAGCCTTATCACATAAAAAACACTATAAAATATCAAAGACATCGGGAAATTCTCTTTTTTTTTTAATTCGTACCTACGCACCCCGACTCACGATTAACGTCAAAACGAGCGTGCTTAGTTGTTCCGTCACGTCGCAGATGCCAGATAAAACATGGCGGCGCCGTATTTAAATCATGCCCCGTAAATGGACGGCGCGACTTCCCTTTCCCACCACTATAAGTTGAACCCCAACAATGGCGCTAGTTGTCACTAAACCAAATTCGTGTGTGCTGCATTTTAGTTTCTTGTTTTCACCACCAGAGTTCAACTTATAAAAGTTTTGTAAGCAGCGTTAACGGAGTTCATTAATTACTTTTTTAAAGTTTCACAGGAAAGAGGGTGGTTATGTGGTTTGTACGTCGAGTATTTAAGTGTTTTTTTAGAGTTTATAAACTCGGTTGGTTTTCTAAGTTTATGCTATCTAATATATTTATGGGACTTTTACTGTTGTTAATATTCATTACGTACATAACTGCGTTACTGCATAAACTCTTGGAATAAACAAAGTGTGAGTTAGTGTTGCCAGGGTTGCGAGAATGTTCGAAAGAGTAATCGGCAACTGAAGGAACACAGGTAGGTTTTATCAGTAAAGGTCTGACACAGTCTCGCTCTGTTCAGAGCGAGAGAAGTTATTTGACGATTCCTTATAAAAAAAAACCAGTGTTGCCAGTTATGAAAAATTAATTTGCTTGATCAAAAACTGGGATAGTCTAACAATTTTTTTTAGTGTTTTACTAAAATACATTTTTTGTGTGCTGGACCTATTTATTTACCTTTAAACCGTTTAACTGTGCCGTGTCGGTTGCTGCATTGCGTTTGTTTCCCTTCTGTTAATCAAACTGGAATTATTTATGTTTTCTCTTCATGTAAATGTAATTTGTGACATGTTTAACATATTACTGTTGTGTGACATGACATATATTATGTGCTGCGCTGTTGCTAATTACAACAAATGTTTTATTATGCAAATATTATGTAATCCTATTGAAATGTTACATATGTCATGTCGAGTTGTTTTTTTTTTTTTTTGTTAACTTGACAGTTTTATTGTTCTCATACACATTCTGAAATGTTTTAAAAATGGAACACTGTGTTTTTGTTTTCTTTTTTTAGAACTCTTGTTAGTAATATTTGAATGGTAATAAAAATGACCAGTGTTATTGCGAAAGAAAGAACAAAATATATTCTGTCTAATAAGTCAACCGACTTGGGAATTTTGTATAATATTTAATCATTCAAAAAATACTTATATTCGATACTTTTTATACGGTTCTTCTGTTAGTAAACAATGATCTCTGCCTCATAATCAACCTTGATTATTGAACCCGTGTTAACTACATCAGATTTCACTAAATCCTAATAACTACCCTAGTCGTTTAACTTATTAGACAGATTCTATTTCAAATTCATACCTTGATGACTAAAGTGATTTCGTGAACCGACTATAAAAGTTCAGCAATATATGTATATTATGCCTGAATTAACACGAATTATTCAACCAAACTTGTTCGAAATTCGCAAAACGATATTTTAAAGTTACGCTCGATATAAGTTTTTCAATCGACGGCGACGTTAGATTTGGTGATAACTGGAGCGGTAGACCGAGTTTTGAACGTGAGTTGTGATGAGTTAGGGATGGGAATTTTGAATATTTAGTTTAGTTTTGTGAAGATAATGCCACGCTGAGGTAAATTTCATGAAAATCTCATGACATAGAAAGTCAACTTCCACGGCGGCAAGTCAACTTCTGCGGAAAATGACGTGCCTATCGTCTATTATACTCCGTCTGTTTATATAGTTAACTTAATGTAAACAATATTTTGACATGTCTTGTATCGAAAAAATGTTATATTTAGGTGTTTACCTAAACCGAGGTTAGGTAATCAACTAAATTAAAAAAAAAATTGTATGGCTTTTATACGATTTATTTTAAATAAAAAGACATAAGTATCAAGATTGCTACCTAAACCGATGGAGTATAGGCGTGTTATCTCCCCTTTTTTTAATAATTGTTTTTAGAAAGTATAATTCGACCTCTACTGGAGCCAGGGTTATCCGAAAGGGAAATCGAGCCCCGGTATGAAGGCTTGAAGGAACGGGGTGGGTTTTTTAGTCAGTAACAGTCTGACACTATCTCCCGCTCCGCCCAAGAGCGGGGGTTGTCATTGGATGATTTTCCCTACCATAAAAATAAAACAAAGCAATTTATCTTCTTTCAATTGCATATATAAATAATTGTATCTGTCATATAAAGAATTAATTCAAGACAGATCTTGAAATGCCTACAAATAATAAAATTTCTGATGACGTCTCAGAAAAATTCTGCACATTTTCATAATAACTTATGACATTGCAAAATAATAAAAATCTCATACCATTTTTGCTCAATAAAACCAGGAAACTCTTCAGACCTCAGCCCTAGCCATACATTATCAAGTTGGGCCGTTTTCTACACCATTTGGCTTCGCTTAGCATCGATTTTAATTTGTACTCGTTCGCATATCGAGATATCGGAACGGCTTTATTCGGAATCACGTAGTGTAATACGCGCCCCAGTAACGCGATTCGCACGGTCCGCTTATCGCACGCGAAAAGCATTTTTATTATGTTTTTACTTGAAAATATTAAGCTTTATAGAAATCAATAGATTCGGTAACCGATTGAATGTAAATTTAAGCTGTGATTTGATATTATTTTGTAACCAGTGCTTGACTGCGATCTCACTTGATGGTAAGCAATGATTTAGGTTTACTTAGACAAATGTCGTTTGAGAAATTTAATTTTGATATAAATAAAACTTGTATATTTCGAGCTATATGCTACAGGCGTGGGCTTGCTGACGGCGAGCAATGGGTAGCTCGCCCTCCGGTAACTATCCGGACCAACCCCGTGTCGTCTTCGGCGCGTAGTATTCCACGCGTATCTCAAGGAGATTTCAGCAAAACCGTACGGACCTAGCAGGGTCGAAGCTTACTAGGGTGAAAACCTGGGATCCTCGAACGCAAGGCAAAACAGGAACATAGGAGTGGGGTTTAGTCAGTAAAAGTCTGACACGTCCTTTCCCTCCGCCCTAGAGCGGGAGAAGTCACTGGAAGATTTTTCCACCTAAAAAAAGAGCATACTATTAAAAATGAATTCATCGTCAACACTTCACACTCGCCACACACGAAGCGATAGCTACAAAATGTGTTTATACATAACAGCTAAAAGAAACACTCCTCTAATTGCGGCCCCAATTGCAACGAGATTGAAGTACATTCCTCAAATAAATTCTATTTATAAGCCGGAATACACACTGTAGCAAATAGGCCAGGGCTATAAATAGGCCGGTATAGCAACAAGTGTTGCTCGCTGGCCCTCCGCGACACCGTTGTTTGTGTGTGTATAGCACGCCTTATTTGGATTTAAGCGGCCAGTGACATTTTAGATGGTAAAATTTGGAATGGCTGAATCGAAGGCCGTAATGACATTGTAAGTCGGTGACTTGACTTATGTATAGTCTACACTAATATAATAAAGAGTACTGCTACACTAGTTATTATTTTCAGACCGATCTATGCTCAATTATCATTATATTTTTTTGAAAATCTACTACCATCAACGACTGCATCACTGCTTACCACCAGGTGGAATCGCAGTCAAGCATCAGTTATCAATTTAAAAAAAATCTGCACTGATATTTTAGAGACCTGGTTTTATGTTTTTTTGTTTGTAGGCGGTAATCTCTGGATGTACTGGTCCGTTAGCAAAAATTTTAGCACCAATAAAAAGCTGCTTTATTCCTGAGTGACGTAGGCTATATTTTATGTAGGCAGGCGAAGCCCCGGGCAAGAGCTATTAATAAATAAATAAAAATAATTTATTATCAAACAGGAGTCCATAGTGTGTCACCACTTATACAAGTGGTCAACTTTACGAAAACTGGCGTAAAGTGGCCAATTAATTGACATAGTGAAGTATAATGGTATTTCCGTGTAAGATATTAACTTCCAACTTCTTAAAAAAGTAGCTTTTGCCCGCGGAACACATGGAAGCCTTTTTATCCGACTTAAGTTACAAATATAGTAATTTTATGACGTAAACATATTTTATTGTAAATTAAATATAGCCTACGAGATTACCAACCTGCTACAAAAAAAAACTTTATAATATTATTGTAGATGGCATAACCTAAGGGTGAGTTTCACCATTTAACTATAACGATAACCAAACCATAACCAGTCGTGAAACGGCCGCCTATTGGTTAATTCGACGATTTGACAACTGTTAACGGCTTTGTTATCGTTATAGTTAAATGGTGCAACTCACCCTAAATGTTTTCAAAAAAGAATCTTACAATTTTAGACTAAATCCATATCTAGGTCGAGCAACAGGTCTTTTTTCTAACACGTCCCATCTAGTTTGCTTCCCTATATGTGGTTAAAATTTCACGACTTTTTCTACATTTTTTTTTCCAAGCCATTGGATTTTATGAACGTATCCGTGAGGTTTGATAGCAAAGGATCGCATTGGTCTGTTCTCATTTCTTTTGCTTTTATTCAATTTGAAACAAGATGGCGGACGTTGGTTTGTGAAGCTTTTTATATTGTTATTTTTGTTCGTCTTACCTTTGATGGTAGGGAATATTTAGATTTTAAATAATAATTTTGATTTTCCTCCTTCCTTTATAATTCCTCTCCAATACATTCACAACCTTATTTTTGAAATTTTAACCTTTCGAATACAATAAAAAGACAATAAGAGAGTAAACGCCGGCGTCCGCTTGGGGTTTAATGAATTAAATACCTACTGTTTAGCCGATTCTAAATTCAAACCTTTGAATTAAGAACCAGCCAATCATTGTTTAAAATAATAACATGATTATTTATTTTATAAATAAGACCCTAAATGTTTTTAACAATTGTGTGATATTCAGTAAAACATTTATTTTTATATTTATGCCTGTTTTCACTTACCTGCACTGTGTTACACATTAATATAATTTCATAAATATTTAGGGACAACGTGCTTCTATCTGCCTATCAATTACTTGTGAAAGTACATGAAATTTTCTTGGCGACTTTGCTTTTATCTTATATTTCTTGTAACAATGCGCCAGACTTTCCTAATTTGGTTCAACCGACCCCGGGTTCTTTGATACAGTATAGAAATATCGGTATATTTTCCATGGAGCCGGTACAATTTGTCGCTGCAGTCCATTCCGTTTCGTGTCGGAACATCTTTGTAGAACTTCATAAAATATTACATCGGTCTAACGATGTCTGCTTCTCATCTCTTGCTTGTAAATGTTTTACTTTTACAAGTTGGTAGGTATACACAACTTGTATTTGATTGGGAGATATTTTTATCCATTTTTTTTGGTATATTACTACAATAAAATATGATTTCGTCTTAGTAGGTGCTCATTTCGTAAAATGGTTAAAAGCGCAGCTCCACCCGGAGCGAGAGAAGTTATTTCATAATTTCCCCCAAGAGAAACTAAACTCTAAAGTATACAAAACATCATCATCATCATTTCTGTCGAAAGACGTCCTCCTTTGGACATAGACCTCCCCAAAGTGTCGCCACAATGAACGGTCCTATGCTTCGCGCTTCCATCGCATTCTTGATATTTTAGAGCGACAATGCAAATGCGCATTAGTGATGTAACGAATATTCGCATTCGCATTTGCAAATATTCGCAGAATTCATAAGAAACATGCGAATATTTGGCAATTTTTTTTGCATATTCGCTTGTTTCTTGTGAATTCGAATGCGAATGTCAAAATGAGCGAATATTCGCGCGAATGCAAATGCGCATCCATTCACATTTTTATTGTCGTTCTAAAAGACCAATAGGTACTCACTACCCGTCTCATTACGTTCGGCTTACCAAAAATCGGTCTCGGAACTAAAAACCCAAAGTTCTGCAAGTCACACTATTTGTCTGGGTGTCGCATCGAGTTTCATCCCTAACACCCCCCTCCCGAACAAAGGGTCGTAATTCTGCTTACGAAAACCCCTAAACCGTCAATATCGTTTTTCGTTGTACAGTAAGGCCGCAAAAGTCCATAGGAGCGCTAAAGATTACATTGCTACGAACCGAGCGAGCGCGATACTGCCGTGCGTATGTGTGCGCATGTATGAGTATCCACATTCCACAGATAACACACACTAAGGAACTGTCGTCGCACTGAGCTTAAAAACATTATTACTTTTCTGTTCTTACCATAGCAAAATTCGCTCAAATACGTCATGTGCTGGTAGCCGTGTGAACTAAGTGTTGGATTCGCAAATCACGTAACCCGAGTTCAAATCATGGTCGGTCCGTTGCAGTTATTTCTTACTTTGAAATTCCCAATCTATGTTGATATAGTTGTTTTTTTATATTTCTATGAAAAATACTATTGCATTTTTTGCACTAAATAGTTGCAAATTACGAATGTGATCTATTAACCACAAGAAGAATCACATTCGTAATTTGCAATTATTTAGTTGTTACATCTTTTCGATGTTATAAGGTGGAAATAAAAAGACGTGTTTAATAAAAATGTTTATTCTTTATATTTACAAATTAAACATTTATGAGAATTGTGACGTCGAATTGTTACCTAGACAAAAAGTTATCTTGTAACCGTTATCTATGTTACGCCTAAGATTGTTTGTTGGAAGTATACCCACTTAGACCATTCATAATATGAATAACGTAACAATGAACGGATATTCAAATTTTAATAAAATAAAATATAGGTAATAGTTTATATCCAGTTATTTATTGAAAAGTGATATATGATTTGGACTTTGTAAACATTTTATTTTTGTGTAACGTCACAATGAATGTATTGAGGTCATAGCTTAATTGTTCATTTTCTTGACGAAAAGAAGATTGAAACCAAACCTCAATTTCTGTTAAAAGAACTTTAGTTCTCACAAGATAATCGTCAATTAGATGAGAAAAATAAATTGAACTATAGTATTATGTTAAAACAGTGCGGGTAGAAGAATAAAAAACGAAATAGACTCATGATTATTGTCAACAAAATTGATAGCGAGTTCACTGCATTCTTAAGATGAGGCGATGGCACAAGTTAAAAGATATAGCTGTTTTAAACGAAAGTAAACACAATATAATACAGTGTTTGTTAACGAATAATCACAGATATGTTAAAATAAAATGGTAGGCCATTTAGTTTAGTTAACATTAAATATTTAGTGCGAAACGTAATCGTTCTTGTTTGTGCCTCTCTGTCAAGTACGGCTTTTTAGCAGGTTTTCTGTGATGCACGCCTTCAGCGTGAAGTGCACGGCGAACAGTATCCATCGAGGTGTCATATAATTCCGCAAAATGTCTCGTTGGTGCGAAACCATTCGTTTCGTATACGTCCACCATATGTCGTCGCTGCGCCTCGCTAATAAGCTTCGGTCTCCCACTTCTCTTTCGACTAGCAAGGCTACCTTCTTCCTCATATCTTTTTAGCCAAAGATTTACAGTATTTTTCTAAAATAAAAAAAAATATATATTAGGCAGCTATACCTACTTCACTTCATTTTCATTATATAAAATGTTAATAATCATAATTATTGAATATAATTTTAAAATAAAACTGCATTTATTAATCCAATAACCAATCCAATAAACCCAACGATTTACGTATTTCTCTTTTAAACCTCATAAAGATACGATGAATGGATTCATAAATGGCATACGTTTTAATTAGAAGATTAATTTGTAATAAAGTTACAATTCATTAATAGCTATTATACTCACATTCAGTCCGGTTTCTTCAGATATTTGTGTTTTATTAAGACCTCAATGATAGTCGCCCTCACTTCAATACTAATATTAGCCTGCATTTTGCGAATATTACAATACTGTCAACCTCACGTCACTAACCAACAACTACAACCAAACGACAGTTCATTTCGGTTAAGTTAAAACTCATGTCTACCTCGCAGAAATCTAATTCTTTATTTAGTTTTTTTGTGATCTACCTTTCTAACTCTAAGAAATGTGTGAACAAGTTAAAGAATAATTTAATATATGTAATGCAAATACATAACTTCCAATCGGGTAAGAACTTACAAAAAGTCAATAATTGCGTGGGATTTGAACTTGCGGCACACTGATTTGCGCTTCAATCTGTGTGCCTATACCACTGGGCCATCTTGACTTATGATAAGTTGATGAAATTGTGAATTTCAATCATTTGTTGGCGAAACTTGAAAATAAAAGGTCGTAAGTCAAACTAAACGTCAAACGAATAAGTTTTAAGAATTCTTATGGACTTTTGCAAGTGATAGTACAATTTGGGTTTATTTGGCGTCGCGATTCGTTTGTTTGCTAGCATTCAAGTTACTTGCTCAAATACTGGTCGGGGGGAGGGGTGGGGTCAGGGTTAACCGTTTAATATGGCTATAAGGTCGTCACGATGTGGATAGAGCACTAGTGCTTTTATCGTGAGCGTTAACTAGGTTCTGTTAGGCATTTGTTTTTCTAACTTTGCCCTACATTAGGAATTACTCCAGTATCGTGAGTGCGTTTATTAACATGTAAACCCACGTACACAAGACACCTAGATCCTTATTATTCAGTGCGGGAATCTAATCCGCGACACACTGTGCAGGTACCCTATCGCTCAACCACTGTGCCAACCATGCCGTCAATCTATGGTTGCTAAGAATTGTAGTTCTGAACCAAGAGGCCAAAAATAAAAATAGTAAGGAGAGTTTCACGTTTCTTAACCATTTTACTAGCATTTAAGTACTCTTATTTATTAATTCATTGTAATGAAAATCAATCACATAGATAATACCAATGTGAAAAGTTTTGTTAACCCCTTTTTTACCAAACTTCATTCGCTAGTTTTCATTAGATCGGCGATCTATACACTACTATCTTTTGCCCGCGGCTTCGCCTGCTTGCATGCTGCATGTTGTCGTCATTACATTTGACTCCGTTCATATTACTTTGTCCACTCAAACCTACACTGTGATCTCCGGTAAACACCAGTAGCGTATGTAGTGAGGTTACCTTTCTTAGATCATTCCCAGAATAACTCTCAGGTACACACACACAATACATAACATTTCATACTTGATCGGGATTGGAAATCCTCCTGAGTTTTGTCGCGTACAAATCGATCGTCGATACCATTATTCTACGGGTTTGAACACAAAGAGCCCCTTTATGCCCAAGGCAATAGAATTTCCACTCTTCACTAAGTTTCACCTTTTCTCTTTAAGTGCAAAAGAAAAACTGTTTGGAGTGAGGCCAGAGATTTGCGCAGCTTTTATGCCAATTTCAAAAAGTCCAGCGAAGTAAAAAACTATTATCGAAGTAGCAGTTTCAATTCTAGATTAGATTTTTTCAGGAGGTTTTCTTAATTTTCCATTGTGACTCTGGATTAAGTTTTTGTGCAGCTGCAGGCTTTTTATTCGTAGGTACATCTGTATGATTTTTTAAGCTATTGCATAGCTTCTATCGCGGGCCTTGAGCGTGGAGACCGAATCCAGAAATTCCGTAACGAAAATAACCTAACACCCCCCACTCATTTGTTTTTTGAGCGTGGTGACCGATAAGAAAACAAATGAGTGAACAATCAATCAAAATTCAATTCAATGTCTGAAAGTGTAACTTCAATTAATATCAAAGAAAAAAAGCAAAGGAAAAAAAATACTGCATAAATAAAATAAATAAATAATTATAATTGCATAAGTTGATAAAAATGCCATGCAATAGCTTTACCGCGGCAGTCCCCGAGTGCCACGTCTTTTTTTTACTTAATATACTTTCTACACTAATATTATGAAGAGGTAAAATTTGTTTTTATGTTTTTTTTTTTTAAACTTTACCTCTTTATTATATTAGTGAAGATAGATTAATTAATTACTATTACAAAGTTTGTTAGCGTTACTAAGAACAACTGTTCTACACGTGCGTATTCTGATCTCTATAATATATGGAATTATCGTTCGACAAAATATATGCCTAGCAACATGAAAGTGAAATTACCTTTCCCAATAATTGATGTCGTCAACACATTTCCGTAGCTACAAATACTTCTCCAAGTCCAATGGAAGTCTCATATCCAAAGGTCGACTTCGTAATAGGAATTCTTCAGAAAGTAATTAATTTTTCCGCAAATAATTCTCGTTCGAAGGAATGTTTTATTAATTTTGTATTTGTCTTACGCCGTCTTATTGATTCTTGGTTTAAGTTTCAAACAAACTAGGCAAGCTGTTTTGAAACTGCAGTCTGATGTTTCAAGTAAAGTTTTAATGTAATTTAAATGAAACATCTTGTTATACCTATTACTACTGTAAAGATTGCACAAAAGGGAGCAAGCAACAATTAAGCTAGAACTACACTGCGCACACGTGTGACATACACGCCGATCTGGGCGCGTCGGTCTCCATACATTTTATATGGAAACTAGACTTGAGCTACACTTGATCCACGCCACGCGACGTCGTTCTACGTGCAAATCAGGCGTGGTACACGTGTGCGTCGGTCTAATGTCATTCTCGCTTTTAAAGATAGGACTAGTTATGTCGCATGGCGTGGATTTTATATAGTAACTATACTCCATCGGTTTAGGTAGTTAATTAAATGTAAACGATCTTAACATGTCTTTTATCTAAAACGAAAAATCTAAAAATTGTATTTAAAAATGTTTACCGTTAGGTATTTACTTAAACCGATGTTAGGTAATTAACTAAATTTAAATAATCTTTCATACGATTTATTTTAAATAAAAAGACCTATCAAGATTGTTTACCTTTAGTTATCTACCTAAACAGATGGAGTATAGATTTGTAGAGCTACATTAGGTAGCTAGACAAGTCTAGCTGCCGTTTAAAATGTATGGAGACCGACGCGCCCAGATCAGCTTACGTGGCCCACATGTGCGCAATGTGAGTCTACGGGTTCTACCTTAAGACTTCTTCACCAGACCTTTTGCCAGAAAGGGTGAAAACGGTGAAACAAGCCAGAAATAAAGAACATTACTTACACATGATAGTAGCGTCTAAAGCAACTTTTTCAAGTTCCTACCTACTTGAAACAATCACTTGAGACTAGATACTGATCAAGTATCGCATATCGCATTTGAGGGTTATGTCCTCATAACTCTCAAATGCGCCACTTGACCAGTACATCCAATGTCTAAATATTCTAGCAAGGGTCAATAAGTCACGGAGAATCTTAACACCGCAATTCAGAAATGCGCGTCATCAGCACAGCGCCATCTAGTATCGAGAAGCAAAAGTAGCACTGTAGGTAGTTGTAAAATTAATTTGTTACACTACCTTTTTTCCGTGCATTTAATTTTTAAGTTTTTTTTATTATCTTTTTCTATATGTTTGTTCATGCAAAACCTTTTAACAATTGATTTCTTTTATTTCTAGGTAAGTAGCTGAGTAAACCGAAGAAAGAATTGAAGAAAGTTAATCTGCCAAAACGAAACCGTATGTAATTTATTCCCGAACATTTTTGATAGGGAAATCTTGACATCATCTTGTGCGTTAATATTATACGAGTTTGTTCGAAAAAGATGAGGTATTACGTCACATAATCCCAACGTGGGCTGATTCAATTAAAAAAGATACGAATCGACAGATTTTTATGATCCTATAATACGAAAGTGTGAGTTTTATATTGATGAGGTTGAGTTTTGGTGAGTTTACCCTACGTTTTGAAAAATACTGTGTTTTATAAACTTTATTTAAAATAAAAAACAGTACAAAAAGGTTGGGAAAATCAGGCGTAAAAAAAGAAATAAAATTCTAATTTCAAAAGTAAACCATAAACCTGTTTTTATTTCAACGTTCCAAACTCAAATAATTAAAAAAAAAAAACGTTTGAAGGGTTATTCGTTACAAAAAATTATAACAGCTCAAGTGCCTAAACTTTTAATTATCCCTCAATTAAATTTTAAATTAAATACATTGTTCAATGTTTGTTAACTAGGCAAAATTCTTTTCAAGATTGCCTCGAACGGCTTAAGGCAAAGTTAGGAACCTCATTTTCGAAGTTGTAAATACCAACGATTGTATTGATTTGTGTCGGCATACTTTTAAAATTCAATTTGGGGTTCATCAATAATGTTAGTCCGACAACTATTTGCTGTGTAAAGTACTAAGAAGCTGCTTTTATTTGACTTTAAGATTTTTGAGCAAACAATGCCAATTTCTTGTTAATGTATAAAGATTTTATAAGTCACGAAAGTTAGTTGTCAACTTGTGTTTGAAACTATTTGATTAATTGACCGAAAACAAAAAGTTAAAAATTAACTAAAGTAATAAATCTCTTCTATCATAAGCGTAATCAGCCTTATAATGTTCCCACTGCTGGGACTCAGGCCTCTTCTCTAGGAGAGAGAATGGGCCGTTATCCACCACGCAGTCCTAACGCATTAGTGGTTGTCACATGTCTAATTTTTGGTTCTAACATGATATTTTCCTTGACCGTTTTGAGAGCAATGATGAAATAAATTTTTGAATGGTTGGCAAAGGGTTGAAACCACGACGTACGACTCGTAAATCTAGAACTACATTATACAGACGCACACGTGGACCACACTTGATTTGCACATGTCTTCGAATTTTTGGTTCTAGGACATGCCGGTTTCCTCTCGATGTTTTCCTTCACCGTTTTGAGAGTAGTGGTGATGAAATAAATTACCTACACAAAGTAATGCGCCTGGCTGAGTTCGAACCCGCGACCTACAACTCATCAAATAATAATAATAATAATAATCTTTATTGTCGGTACAGTTCACAAGGTGACTTATAATTAGACACAAGTAAATGTAATGTGCTATAGGTACTGGTACTGTCTCCCAAACTAAGCGAGTGCTTGTGTTTTGGGCGGCAGTGTTCAGTCGTTGAGAGAGGTTCTATGGTTACGATTTACAATATTGGTGCAAGTGAACGTAGTCGCTGGGTACTTTAGAAAAATGGTTACAAAATTTTTATACATGTATTTATTACATAAGTGGACCATATGTTGTGGGTATAAATCTTGTCTATATTTCAAAATGTAGAAAATACACATTGACATTTATCAACAAAATTCACAGCAATCCTTCATAACGCGATTATTCAAATCTGAAACGCACATTTCGCATCACTCTTGTCAAGGGAACAGAATTAAAATCCGTATTTATTGGGATATCTGAAAAATTCTATATGTTAAAGACAAGTTAAGCATAAAAGGTGCCTTCCAAATCCTCTGGTACGGACTCCGGGATGACAGGTGGCGGAAAACGATGTCCCTTGGTAACCGATGGTACAAGTCAATAGCGATTTTAATACTCGTATTTTTACATTTTTAGGCTCCGTACCCAATGGGTAAAATGAACCCTATTATTAGGACACGCTGTCCGTCCGTCTGTCACCAATTGTGATAGTTACTTGTAATTTTCACAGATTTTTATCTGATATAAACTAATGCTTGACTGCGATCCCACCTGGTGGTAAGCAGTGATGCAATCGTTGAGGTGCAATGTATTTCTGTTACCACCATATTAACAAATACTAAAAAACAAAATAAAATAAATATGTAAGGGGGTTCCCATATAAGTAACATGATTTTTTTTTTGCCATTTTAATAATAAATAATAGTACGAAACCCTTCGTGCGCGAGTTCGACTCGCATTTGGCCGGTGTTTTATTCCAATCGTAGATACCCACTCGGCGCTTTATTGCGAAATGAAAAGAAACTAGAATCTTCAAGACGGTAGCGAACTCTTTGTATGTTTTTTGAAAAGATTTTTTTACGAAGTTAGTTTAGTCAGTTGCAAAATGTAGGCAAAGTTGATTGAATAAGTATGAATAAAAGTTTACAGTGTATCAGCCGCGTTGTCAGTTGGAAGTCGTAGCTAAGGCGAACTGATTGTTGCTATTATTGTAGCAATAAAACTTGCGACCTCTGAATATGTCAACTTGTTTCTCCAAGCAGTTGAGACTCAATGTGGTATTTTATTGAGCTATCAGAAATCATTACCTCCAAGCAGGTTTTGTACAAAAAAAAAACTAGGTAATGTGATAATATATTTATTATTATATATAGTTTTATCTCTGAAATGGACCATTTTTATTGCCTTTTCATCATCACAAGGTACTGTCTAGAAAATAACGTCCCGCAAATATTTTGCCCTTTCGGCTATTTTGATATCTAGACATAACTTTTACTACAAATATTTACTGGTAAACCATTTTTTTTTACTTTTATCATCATTATCATTCATCATCATTTCAGCATAGACGTCCACTGTTAGACGTAGGCCTCCCCCATTTGTCGATATAATGAACGATACTGTGCATCCCGCATCCATTGGATTCCCGCAACCTTCACCAAGTCATTGGTCCACCTTGAAAGCCTTCTAGCTTTCCAAGGCTGCGTCTTCCGGTATGCGATCGCCACTCAAGAACCTTACTTTCCTTTTATATTACGCACAAATTAACCATTAACTAAAATATCGTTGCCCTTAAAACAAAAGACTTGTGCTCAGTACGTCAAAAATCGCTGAAATCTTCTAACTTACACATCCTTGCAATTTAAGTAGGCAGAAAATTAATGTCCCTTTCGATATCGCTCGAGCGGAATCTATTTCATCCTCTATTCTCGCGTTGAGCGTATTTTATTTACGGCTATGGAGCTTATATTAAATCCCATTCACGGTAAATAGAAAAAAGGTAGCTGCGTGGCAATGATCTGTCGCCATTTTGGGATCAAACTTCTTGATTGGTTGTGATCTGACGGGCTATTCCCGTGTTTTAGGAAAGACACTGAAGACTCAACAGTTTTGACATTGTTTTTCGCTTTTTTTATTGTTGATAGGTTTGAGCTTGACCGCTATCTCACCTGATGGAAAGCGACGATGCGGTCGACGATGGAGCGCGCTTATCTAGAACTAACCTATTCCCTCTTGACTTAATGATTCCCGGATTGTAGCCATCAGGACACAGACCCCAACCAACACTCGTGTTTTTTTCCGTCAGGGTCGCACATCCACCACGAAATATTCCATCTCGTCAGCTCTTTTGTCGCCTATGGGGATTGAAAAACCAAACGAGGCCGAGAACCCTGGCGTACAGGACACGAAAACCCTCGTTGAACCTATCCGACGCAAGCGCAGCTTCGATTTAATTGAGAGTCAAATTATTTGAATGTGGCATGAACTCCTTTTCTCCGAAAAATATGGCGTCATGAAACATGTTTAAAATTACGAATAAGACATCAATGAATTGACTACACGATGAGACATTATTTTGTACAGTCGACACGTCACTCCAAAAAATTTTTTAAAATATCTTTGTATTCTATTTTAACTCGGTTCTATGCGGGGTCAACTCAAGGTCAAAGTACACTTGTGTTTCTGACACCAGAAGGTATAATTTTATTCATAAAGCTGTTGTCAACGTTTCGCCCGTGCTGATAATAGAAACTTATCCCAAGGGAACTTTCTTCCAAGATAAATCTATAATTTAAAAGGTCTATTCGATTACCAAGTTTTTTCGAAATCCATTCAACCATTCCAGCGTGAAAAAGTAACAAATGTACACACTCATAAGCTTTCGTCTTCATACTATTAGTATGATTAGTTACAGATTAAGATTATCATCAGTATAGCCCTTATACATCTACTTTCATAATGAAAGTGACTTTGTCCAATAAAGCGTATGGACGTTAAAACAATTGTACTCAATTGGACAGAAAGATGACTAGAACAAAATGTCTACTTCGTCAGATCAGATTAACAGTATGTTTCTTTATAAAAGATCTTTTTTATCTTTAAAGGATAAACAATCTTTTATCTTAATTATTTTTGTCTCGAGTTCATAAATAATTTCTACGAGCTAATACTACTTACTTAAGGGGCCGGCGACGGATGAATTTCCATACAAACGTAATACCACGCTCATTGGAGCATATTTCCAACATATTATGATGATATTCGGTTATAGACAATATTTATCTAGGTTCCTACGTCGAGAATATTAGAAATATTGTAATTTTTAATACAGGAAAACCCGAATGGCATGTTTTGCCATTTACGCTATAAAAAGTGCGAAATACAATTCGCTTAAATTTCTTTTTGTTTTTTTTTTTTTTTTAAAGAAAGACGTAGGAACAGATAAATATTGTCTATAACCGAATATCATCATATGTTGGAAATATGCTTCAACTGCAAATGAGCGTGGTATTACGTTTGTATGGAAATTCATCCGTCACCGGCCCCTTAAATGTCAAAGTTTTTGCAAATTAAAATATGAGTAATTGATTATGTTAGCTAATTTATGTCACTGTTATTAAAAACTGTCGATTTGTCAAGATAAGCCTCAGAATAATTTGACATTGACCTTTGCAAAAACCTTTACAAAAAACTCATGCCAGCTTTTAAAATGCGCGGGTTTTCAGACGGCAAGTAGTGTGTAGAGTACGTAGCTCGCCGTCCAGCAAGGACCAAACTCAGGTCGACAGCGCGTTGTATAAGTTGTATTCAATGCGCGACTGTGATGCCTTGATCACACGTACCGTGTAAACAGGCGAGACAATGCTCTCGGCAGAATATTCGGTACGTATAAACAAAGCGCCGAGTGCTCGGCCGAGCGCTTATCTAAACAACTCGCTTACATCACTGTCTCAGCCGAGCAACATTTCACTGTCTCGCACTGTACTCGGTACGTGTGATCAAGGCATAAGAGATACCAGAGCTGCGTTTTTGTAAGAAAAATCTGTCATGGTCTTCGCAAAGGGCCATTAAAGGAATAAAGGTAGGCTTTAGTCAGGAAATGTTTAACACTTCCTCTTGGTCCACACAGAGCGAGAGAACTGATTTGATGGTTTCAAACTTTATAAAAGCAACATCGAAAATATGTCTGGGTAAAACCAACTACTACTAAACACAACTTTTTGCCCAACCCTTCCAATTCTATAGTACATAATTTAAACTCAAACCAATTACTGTACCAATCATACAAGATTCCTATCGCCAAAACTTTCGGTACCCAACAGTTGGCTACACAATGGGACGAAATAAACTACCCTCCCTGATCCCGGACCGGCACGTGACCGCCCGTTGATTAAATACAATGATTACACATAAGGGACGCTGACGTCATACATCGATGCTCACTGAATAAATTCAGTTTCTAAAGGTGTGTCGATTTTTTTGGCCCGATCTGTATATTTTTTCTCTTTTGTTACATTTCTAAAGGGTTCCATGAAATGAAACAATCTGCTAGATTGGTTCTAAAAATATTTTTCCTTGTTTTAGGGTTCCGTATCCAAAGGGTACGAAATACCGGTTCGTATCCAAAGGGTGGAGCAGTGGTGGCCGAGTGGTAATGGCCTCGACTTACGAGTTGTAGGTCGCGGGTTCGAACCCAGCCAGGCGCATTACTTTGTGTAATTTATTTCATCACCACTGCTTTTAAAACGGTGAAGGAAAACATCGTGAGGAAACCGGCATGTCCTAGAACCAAAAATTTGAAGAAGACATGTGACATTCACCAACCCGCACTGGGCCCGCGTGGTGGATTACGGCCTATTCCCTCTCCTAGAGAGGAGGCCTGAGTCTCAACAGTGGGAACATTAAAAAAACCGGCCAAGTGCGAGTCGGACTCGCCCATGAAGGGTTCCGTAGCAGCAAGTAACATAATATAAAAGTTCTTGTAATGTGTTGTAACTTTGATCGATGTTTTAATAATAGTGTATTTTTTTCGATTTATGACGCATTAAAAAAAAAAACTACTAACTAGATTTCGTTCAAACCAATTTTCGTTGGCAGTTTTTATAGTAATGTACATCATATATTTTTTTAGTTTAATCATTCTCTTATTTTAGAAGTTAGAGGGGGGGGGACACACATTTTACCACTTTGGAAGTATCTCTCGCGCAAACTATTCAGTTTAGAAAAAAATGATATTAGAAACCTCAGTATCATTTTTGAAGACCTATCCATAGATACCCCATACGCATGGGTTTGATGAAAAAAAAAATTTTGAGTTTCAGTTCTAAGTATGGGGACCCCCAAATTTTATTGCTTTTTTTTCTATTTTTGTGTGAAAATCTTAATGCGGTTCACAGAATACATCTACTTACAAAGTTTCAACAGTATAGCTCTTATAGTTTCGGAAAAAAGTGGCTGTGACATACGGACGGACAGACAGACAGACAGACAGACATGACGAATCTATAAGGGTTCCGTTTTTTGCCATTTGGCAACGGAACCCTAAAAAAGGCTGGTAAAACGGGACATTTAAGTAGTAAACATTTTTACAGATTACTATTTTTTTGCTATCACTCAAACTAAGCTGTCTGTCTGCTGCTGTATCTTATGAACCGTGATAGTTAGACGGTTGAAATTTTCACAGATGATGTATTTTTGTTGCTGCTTTAACAACAAATACTAAAAAAATATAAAAAAATATTTAAGGAAGCTCCCATACAACAATCGTGATTTTTTGTTCGTTCTTTACTACGGACGGTACGGAACCCTTCAACCGCGAGTCCCACTCGCGGATGGCCGGTTTTTAATTCATGGAAATACTTCGTCTCCAAATGAAAGTGGTCAGAAAAATACGAGAGAATTAATTAATGATTGATTTCATTTTTATCTTACTACATCTTAATTCTTCATTGTACACAAAGAGATTACATAACATGTAGAGATGAGAGACAGTTCACGTACAAAGGCGAGCTTAACTCAACAATGAGTTTTCTCCCTGCAAACCTTTGAGTAACAGAGAGAGAACATATTTGAGCCTAGGATCTAGTGCACAATATAAACCTGCATAACTAATTCTAATATATAATTAAATATAATATACATAAGTCAATAAAAAATAATACAACTATCAATAAAAATAATTTTTTTTTTCGGGTTCAAATGTAAACAAACAGCTAAGTAGGTACACAAAAAAATTATAAATCAATATAATAATAAAAATAAATTAAAGCTACCGAACTGCACAAAATGGAGCTTAAGTAAACACCCCCTTTCAAAATCATCCCCTAAACAGGCCACGTGTCATGCAAAGCTGGGGTGCGACTGAGGGGTGCCTAGCGAAACCAATTTGCCTTTTGTATTCTATAAGCCTAATATGTCCGTCTCTTTCCCACTCATTATAAAACTCACAGGTGTGAAAGAGATGCACATTTAATCCGCCATTCTAAGAGGGTTGGAAAGTAATAAAGATGTCCTGCGCTTGTGTAGTGAAACTTTTTATTACATACTTTAAATGTAGTGGCGTTAAGCACTTTTTGCCTTGTCATGCAGCTGGAAAATATTAGCATAAAACCAAAAAAGTGCTGTTTTAATTAAGGATTTTTGGATGATTCATAGATGTTTGTAACGCATAAGCCTGGTATATTTATTACGCTTTCATGAACAAAACACGAGGCCATTAATTGAACTGAGTACATGGCTTTTCTGTGAAGACCATTGAATGTGTTTTTTCCTAAACCGATCGAGGAAAATCGCCTTTCATATAAAAAATACTACCGCTAATGAGCTTCTGAAAAAATTTGCCGATATCGTCAGCACGTGTTCATGACATCCTGTATACAGTTTAATGGATGACTAAGCAGAATATCGTCGCCGTAGCAATAGCATCCCGGCTGTATAGCAAACTGTCGTTACAACTTGTTCAATCGTTCACTCGTTCATTTGTTCACTGTTTCAATTAAAACATTCCACACAAACACTTTCAAATTCGGAACGCTAATTGGTCGTCAAAATGCGCGCCAAAACTGACAGTTCGGAATCCAAAATGGCCGCTGAAGCATTATTTAAACGGTTTAATTTGTGCCATTTAATCTCACCCCTTAGTTTTAATTGAATAATTGGTGGGTAGAGTGCAAAATGTCATTTTCTTTCCGGAGAATTAAGGTGCAAAAGAAAATTGTGGAAGTAGAAATTCTTTGGTAATGAGCAATATTTATGTAAAAATAAATGTAGAACGTTTCAGTGGCGTCTGTAAATAAATAGCTTATTATAAAGAAACGAGGGTTTAAAACATAAAAATGTAATATAATGGGCGTGTTGTTGGGTTCTGTTATATGCAAATTGGGCGTTCTGAAAGACGATTTTCATTACTTTCCGCTAACGTGTTCAGTAATTATGCCGCACTCACCGGGGAAAATGTAAGGGGTGCTTTGTAAGACAGCCCCGGTTGAAGCATAGCCTTAATTTATTAATTTTTCATGAAATGCAACACTCACGTTGCGCTTTGAAATGAAGTTCGCGTGAACTTCGTGAAAATTATTTTGTTTTATGACTAAGACTCGGGAGTTGTTGTTTATTTGTACCTAAATGTAGCGTCATAAAATTTTTCAAATACGTAACTGCAACTAGGGACATAAAGAAGTCAATATAATTTTGATTTAATATTCATACGTATCGCTGTAGCCTTTACATTTGTTTTGTAGAAGACACCGACTAAAAATGAAGACGTTTGATCAAAATAACGAATAAACAAGCTTGTTTACAATGTTAGTTCACTTTCCCCTTAATCTATTCAAAGTATCACAACAGAAAAACAAGATTAAAACAGTTGAAAATCGTAGACGAAGCCGCGGGCATGTACTACTCATGAATAATTTAGTGGCACAAAAACTTACCCCGGGCTTATGCAGTCTACGAAGTTTTAAATGAATTCATCCTAGTCGATCCGTTTTGTTTATGATCTATAGCTTGAAGTTTCGTCATATGCTTAACGAAGACAACGCTGTTTAATGTTTTCGTTTATAAGGCTTATTAACGAACTTCGCTGGCGGTGACCATTTACGTCTGACCCTCGTTCAGACCGCGGTAACGGCAAGAACCTTTTGCAACGCAGTAATGTAAGCTAAGGAGGTGGCTGAAACCGTAAGGGAGCGGATATCTTCACGCCCCAGCCGCCATCACAGAAGACGCCCCGGGCGTCGGCGATCGCTGGGTGACTTCTAGCCCTTGCTGGCGCGGGCTTGCGGACGGCGAGCAATAGCCAAATCGCCGTATCTTTGCCTAGTAATGGGATGAAGCAGACTAACAATATTTAATTAGGTAACATATGAAACTACAAAAAACGTATTAGACACAAATCACGAATTCGGCAACCAACCATCATTTTTACTAACCATTGATGGTTCAAGATCATATAAGCTGGCTCATGAAAAAGAACTATGTGTTTCAAATAAAAAAAGAAAATTTAAAAAAGGCATAAGAAATTTCAAAAAGCCCGAATAACCTTCAACGTCCGAAAACACACGAACTTCACACCCTATTGAAATCCCTGAAAAAAAAAGCCTTGAGCCGAAGCAAACATTCCATTAAGTCACTTAAAACTATAAAGCGAGGTCGTCACACCACGAATAGTGTCGTGATGTACAAACAGGACTGTGTACAGATAGACGCTCCCTAATGATCACGTTACAATCGATACTTGGACAACACTACGTAAATTGTTACCGTGGACAACGCCCTAATGTGTGATGGAAAAGTTTCTGTAGTGTTAGTCCAGTTTTTTTGGGCTGTACTTACTTTGGAACTCGATGATCCAATATCTCTAGAACTTTAGTTAAGTACCTGGAATTTTCTCAGTTTTTCACAAATGCCGTATAGTGACAGCTGTCATGTGAAAGGTTGATTAAGACCTCTACGGACACGTAGCTTCATATGGTTATCGGCACGGATCTTGAGGACTCGGCGTCAGAGTAGGGATCGCTTTGCGCATTCCATACATTGGCGGGCCAATCGTCGTCGTTGTTAGATACATGCAGCAAGCGCAGGGAACGAATCACGAGTGACGTCTATGACACGATAGCGCGGCGAGCCAATCACTGACATTGCCCGCCCCCGCGTCTCACGTCGTACCACTAAAGAGACCAAATATTTGACTTCTGCGCAACTTGAAGCCAGCGCTCAAGATCCCTGCCGATATCTATAGATGCGTATTCGTCAACAACACGACGCTGCCGCTTCGTCGAAACAGTTTCATAATTTTGTATGTAAGCTTCTCGCAGGCGTGCAATTGCCATACACACTACAATACATACTACATCATAAAATAAAAATAAGGATCATATAAATACGATTCTAGAGAAAAGCACAAATTCATTCTCATAGCCATTTTTCATTCAGGTAGCAAACAAAACAAAACATTACGCAATAATATTTTACTGTTACGTCCCAATACATAACAATTCTTCTTCGTAAACAAACGTCTTGGCTTTCGAAATGTACAAATACAAGCGGCTATACCACAGACTGGAATCTTCCAGTCCCTTAAGTCAAAAAAATGGCTCCTCACTAGAAAATAACTTACAATATAGTATGATACGGGAGAACGAGTCCACGCACTCACACCAATATGATATTTTTCTTTTATACATCTGTTAAGGCCCTTACTCCCATTTAATGCCACAAAACAGTGACTTTCTGAAGCGTACTCCTTGGTCACGGCTGGGTTACCAAATATATCATATCTACGTATCATAAATTAATCATCTCATATCATAAATTCATCAACATTATCAACATTATGATTTTTTTCGTATGACTAATATTTTGGCAAAAAAAAAATAACAAGATATTATGTTTTTGTTGGCTTTCCAAACTCCTTTCAAACAGCTTTGATCTTTAGAAATATGTTTACACAAAAAAATACTGGTTATATTATATAAATCAATAAATATTTCGCAAAGAAAATGTTAAAAGGTCAGCGGGGCTCTACGTGGGCGCAAGTGGTAGTATGAGTATATGTGCATTTAAAGCTAGAACTACATTAGACCGAAGCACACGTGTAACACGCCTGATTTGTACGTAGAACAACGTCGCGTGACAAGTATCAAGTGTAGCTCTACAAGTCTAGTTCCATTTAAAATGTATGGAGGCCAACGCGCCCAGATCGGCGTGTGTGGCACACGTGTGAGCCGTGCAGTTCTATCTTACCTCCGAGCAGTACCCCTAGCCAAGTTGCTAATCTGCAATCGTTAACGCTAGTAAAAAGCTTCAAATGTACGGGAATGATCTCATATCAAAGCTCAGTCACGTGGTCAGAACAAAAGAATTGGGGGCGTAGCCAACTCGAAGCGAAACGGTGTAACTTGGCTAAGGAGGCAGATATTCAAGGTACTATACGCCTTAAACTTGCCCTCTTCCTACCGGCCTAAGTGTTGGCGGGAAATTTTTCAACAAGTATTTACGGGATACACCGTAAGGAACTTACAGACGTTAATTTTAGACAAAGACAGAGTTATACGTGAACAAGAGAGATAAAATGAACACATTAAGTTAATTTATGTGTTGGGTATGTATTTCTGTAGTTATAGATGTCGGTAGTAAAAGCCGGGTCGGTACAATAAAATATAACGAGGGGGGTATCGTTATTAATGATTCAGAGAAAGTGTTATGTGAAAAGTAATTATGTTGTTTTCTCATGCGTTTTGGGGAACATAGAGATTCTTCATAATAGAGATAGATTTTTATGATATCTATACTTACCACAAAATAGATAGGTACAGAAGTCAATCTACATACAAAGCCGCTCGAGCAACGCACACATAGACACCGCTCACGGACACGATATCTCGGACCACTCGTCGAACAGTTCTAGCTCAAATGCTCATCAGTGTGTGTCCACCGAGCATACGTATAAAAAATTAAGTACATACATGAGATTGTCTTCTGTTCCTATCTATTTTGTGTCTACTCTGTACAAAATAGCATTAGACATTTATGAAAACCTTTTATTACTGTCCGTTTAAACGATTTTGGCTTTTATTACGATGGTGGCATGACAAATGGCAGTTGCAGTAAATAGTTGGTATCGTAACCACTTTTTTTGATTTTATTGCCATCCTTATGCCTATGAAATAGAAGTTAAAATCGGTTGAACAGACAGTAAAAGAAGGTGTCTTTAAATGTCTAATCTTAACGCGAATAGGGTAGGGTATAGAAAAGTGCATGAGACTTGAGACATTTAAACGAAACTATTTTAAGGAGGACTAAATGAAAAACCTTTTTTCTTAACATTCATTTTAGTATAACATCAAAGAGAGATCAGCAAATGGACGGGGCCACTGGGGCGTACCTGCAAAGGCTATGGCATTGTTCAAAAGAAACCTGTGGGTCTGGAACGCAAGAGGAACTGAAGGAACATAGGTGGCTCTTGGCCAGTAAAAGACACTCCCTCGCTCTCTGTTATTTGATGATTTATCTCAGGAAAACAAAACAACATGTCACAAACCTGATGATGCTACTCGTAACAAAGACTTTGCAGATTGGTTAGATTATTTAAAACATTCTTCAAAATTTATAAATCATCTCCAGTTTTATTTGTTAAACATAATGATACTAGACCATATTTACAATTTTCCGTAGGTAACCATACTTTTTCTGGTTTATTGGATAGTGGTTCCAATAGTTGTGTTTTAGGTTCAAATAATTAATATTTTTATTACATTCTAGCTAAAGTTAGCCCGCCTCAAAGAAATGTCGGCAAACCGTAGCGGCTCAACAGGGCCGAAGCCTGCTAGGGCCATGGGGAAAAGTATGAAAAATATACTCGTAGTCCTAGAATGCAAAAAGCAACTGAAAGAATAGGTCTGGTTTAAGCCAGTAAAGTCTGACATGATTCCTTGCTCTACGGCGGAAAAAGTTATTAGTTGATTTTCTACCTTAAAATAAAAGCATATTTTAGCCCTACTATAAAATCATTTTTGGTATAAAGGAAAATACATATACTTAACCGTCTTTAAATCATAACAATGCGTATTAAACCTTATACACGAGTGTCATAAAACACACTTATTGGGTGCGGAAGATAATCCAACTTTGACCTTATTTTTAATATCAAAGGGTTCGTGTATAGTATATAAAACATTCGTACCGGTTGTGGCATTTTGTTTTTACTCAAATAAATCAGTTTACAATACAGTACATAAATTTAAATATAGTGCACACATTTTATTACATTTCGTTTCATGCTTTTATTGAAAATTATGTAACATAAGCGAAAAAATGTACTGTAAATAATGTAAATATAGAGCTAACTGAATCTTCATTTAATTGATTCGGATCAGTCATTTTATTGAGTTACCATAGTGTTTCATGCCTGTTCTTCTTCTTAAGAAACGACATTATAAAGTTAACCATTTAAGACTTATGTAAAAGAAAACTATTTGGTTTTCACACATTGTGTCATTTGATGCATGTGTGTATTCTATCCAAACATTTCAACCTTAAAATGTACAAACATCAGTAATTATCACGTACACGACCAAAAACAGTACTTTAACTCATAATAACACTGGCTGTTAGCCATGTCACCCTCGGGGAAACATGCCACCGAATATTACAATCGCTACAATGGCATAGCAACTGCATCGAAACAAAATAATACAATCGCTTAATAATAAGCTTTAAAAAGCGGCTGTAATAATAATGCATAATTACGTGAAAGCGTGCCGTATTATAATGCAGTACTTTACAGCTTAAGGGGGGAAATGTCGACAGCTGCGTGTGAATCGTGCATCTGCCAGCCCTAAGCGTGCACACACAGACAGCGCCCTCTCGCAGACACGCTTTATCACGCACACTAGCGAACAAATGGTTCGATTATACACACACAAGCTCACGCACCTTGCGCCGCATGCACAGGGGTGTTACTTTATTGTGCGACACTGCTTTCAGGGCCCGCCCGATAACATTTTGTTTTTACTTGTTGAATGTTTGATGGATGATGGCGATGATTGATTGTGCCTCTTTCGGGCTCCTTTCAGTTGTAATAGATTTCATGAATGTGGGCCCGCCTTGCTTTTGTATCAGATTTTTGTTAGTGAATATTTGAAACGAATCGAATCATTAATTTTATTTAAAGTAGTGACCGGTTTTCTTTGTTGTTTGACTTGGAAGTATAAATCATGTACCTCGTAGAGAGTCTACGATCTACATTTCTTTGATATCGGGTTCTATCAATAAAATATGTTCCATTTTCAAATCCCTTTTGGGAGCAATGTAGACAATACAAATCCGTACCGTGCTTCCCAACAATTTGCATAACTCGTCAGCGACAGCCCCTGTTGCAATTTAATCAGTTAATGTATTTGCTCTCGGCGCTTTCGGTTTTATGGACTGCAATAGCGATGTTTAAAACATTGGCTGTATGGTCAAATGTTGGTTTTAAAGTAGCAAATTGAACAGGTGGCAAATATTTGTATAACATTGTTATACACTAAAATCGTTGTTTTGATCGAAATGATTAGGTACTGTAGGGAAGTTAATGGAACAAGTTTATGTTATAATCTACAGAACGATCGACGAAGAGATGAGAGCAAAGGCCCTTACTACGAGGTTTTAACGCAATTTTTTTGACGACCTAAATTGAACTGTTAAAGTGTAAGCTAGCTATATATTTAGGATGTAAAGCTCCCTCTTTCTTGCTCGCACAACTTCTTAACACGTCTGTCCTTGGTAAAGCCTCAGTGGTGTCAACTGCAACGATAAGGTACTCCAAATTTCTACTATTAATAATATATTAAGTCATAATATGACTTAATATATTTAGTCGTTTATTTCTTAACAATGGAACATTGTGTAGAAAATTATACACTTAAAATAGAAAAAAAAAAAACATTAAAAAATAACTCCGCAAAAAAGCTATGTTTTGTATTAAATACCTACCTTTTCTGAAATGTAAAGTTAAAGTTTGTTGATCAATATAGGTATAATATACACTGACATTATGATTAGTATTCAATAAAAGTTGATTAATTCTATGTAAAAAAATATTTTTCGTTTATATTGTACCTCTAAAATTTTCCAATTCCCTAGTTGTACTTTGAACACAAAAAGCGGAACACTGATCTAAAGCACAAAATAGATAGGTAAGTACACAAGTCAATCTCATGTATGCACTTCACTGTTTATACCTACGCTAGGCGATCGCACACACGTCAGCGCGTTGCAAACTGTATGAGCGCAACCGGGCGATTGAGCCGAGAAATGTGTCCGTGAGCGGTGTCTATGTATGCGTTGCTCGAGCGCGCTTTGTATGTAGATTGACTTCTGTACCTATCTATTTTGTGTCTAAAGTTTAATAAGTAAATCACAATATTTCAGTAAACAAAGTCGGTTTGTTCCGTTATAATGAGAGCAAAATCAAAACAAGCTACAATGTGCTAACAAAGAAGAAAGTACAAATTGAAATTCGAATTAATTTCCGACTCCGAAGTCCACTCGAACAATATTTCGAAATTGTCAAAAAAATTACTTCTGTATAAAAAGTTGTATGTATCAAATGTCACTCAGATAGGCGAAGGCAATTCAGTGAGTGCCATTGTCCGGATCCTTTATACAATTTTATTGGCTTTCTGTGCTATAAAACTTTGGACCAAAGGAATTCTTCGTAACAACCCCGAATGCGGGTTTCCTCGAATTTCTTGATACGATATCGTAACAACACTGTAATTCTTTGTTATTTTTTTACTGTGCCGTCTTTTTGTTGCGATTTCGGGTTTCTTTTATCTTAAAACTTATTAGATGGGATCAGTGCATGTAGGATCTTCGTTTGATTGGATTTTCTTTGTCTAATTTAAGTTCAACGAAGCCAATAGGAGTTTCCGGGACGGAAGGGTTGGGAATCAATTAAACCTTCGACCTGTAACTAAAGGGATAGGTACAATAATGGATATTACGTCACTTCCAAAATTCGATTGGTAATTTTGGGGACTAAATTAATATCTTAACTATAGAATAAGGGCTAACGTAGGGGCCCAGCAGGGCCGGAGCTTACTGGGGCCGTGGGTAGTTCGACAGGGAACCCTAGGGCACAAAATAGATAGGTATAGAAGTCAATCTACATACAAAGTGCGCTCGAGCAACGCACACATAGACACCGCTCACGGACACGATGTCTCGGTCGCGTCTCGGATCACTCGTCGAACAGTTCCGGCTCAAACGCTCATTAGTGTACGTCAACCGAGCGTAGGTATAAAAAATGAAGTACATACATGAGATTGTCTTCTGTAGGTACCTATCTATTTTGTGTCTGGGGTCCTGAAACGCGAATGTAGGAGTGGGTTTTAGTCGGTAATGTCTGACACGCCCTCCCGTTCGGCCCTTGAGCGGGAGAAGTCATAGGATGATATGCCACTAGAATAAGGGCTACGGGATCGTGCCAAAGTTACCGCGGAACCCTAGACCGCAAAGGGCAACAGAAGGAACACAGGTCGAAGGACACTCCCTCTCGTTCCACCCAGAGCGGGAGTCATTTGAACTTTTTACAAGCTTTTATTTAGTTTCACCTGTCCCGATGTTTGTCTGTCATCAAATCTTGTAAATTAAATTTGGCCCACTTCCCGGTTACCGATTGAGCTGAAATTTTGCATGCATGTGTAAATCAGATGACAATGCCAATTCATTATGACATGGCGCTGATCTGATGATGCAACTGGAAGGGCTATAGGGACTTGGTAGTTAAACGACACAACCCCATCGAGTTTGGTTTCGTATGATTAGTCTTGACGAGCATTAATTATATAGCTTTAGCTTGCTATGAAGAAATGATTTTCATTATAATCTTGTTTAAGTATAAAATAAACTGACAAACGCTTAAAAATTTTCTGTATAGAATAACTCCGAAAATATTTTCACTTTTCGCCACAACTTTGCGACTTTAAAAAAAACAGTGAACGTTGAGCAGTTGAACATGACAGAAGACAGACAAAATATAATAAAGAGAATGTGAGACACGTACCATTTCAGTCCATATAAATTCTGAATTGTAGTGGTTATCTAGAATATTTGCGGCATGCACACATTGCGCACGTCTTGTGTGTTACCGTTCTATTCAGTTGGGAAGATCGTCAAAGGTAAGGGATGGCACCAATATCTACATACGAGTATATATGTATAAATAAAAGGAGAAACTGACTGATCAATGGACTACCGAAACTTCTGTGACTTGTTTTTCTTTTGTGTGTGTGTGAGAATGTGTAATTTTGCAGAATGAAAAAGAGTGTCCATGAAGTTTCATGCACGTTCTTCACCATAGAGATCTACGCTTTGGAACGTGCAATTTAGAAACACGTGTCTGTAAAAAAAAATGACTTTCATGTAAAAAAAAATACTAATAAACGTATCATGAAAAATCGCCAAGTTTTTTTTTTTTTTTTTTTATTCTTATAAATTTAGGGACTTTTGGTCACAGTACGACCATGCCAGCCCCATCGTAACCTAATACAAGTCAAGCTTTATCAACTATGAGGGCTCACAACCTTACTCACTATTTTATCGCCAAGTTATAAAAAAAAAAATACTTGGTCACCGAGCCATATTTATTGCACCGTGTAGGTGCGTACACAAACATGGCAACATGACAAGGACAACTCGTATACATAAAACACCCTGACCTGTAATATGTATCTACATATATTTGTCGTGTGCTAGAATCGAACCTGCGATACGCAGCGCAGCAGCCTAGCGCTCAACCACTGCGTCAAACGTGCGGTCAAAAAACTTCTGCACTCATCTTAAAACAGCCAATATATTTTACAAAAAAACAATCTCAGCTTAAATATTAAATCTGAATGTATTTGAAACAAGCTCAAAATTTTAAGTTAGCACTTCAAAACCCCTGTGAGACCTACTTGAATAAATTAGGAGCAATGAAAAGTTTTTTGGAACTAAAACATCCCATTAATAATAAGAGACAAAGCTTTCGGCCGCACGCAATGGCGTCGAATATTTTAAAGATAATGACAAAATATAAAACTTTATAAGCCAGATTATTTTTCGCGGGTAGTTTTAAAAATATCATAAACGTAAAAAAAAAGTCGGTCTAATGGGGTAGTGTTGTGAGTACGTTTGAAAGAGTGACCAGGGCCCTAGAATGGAAAAGGTAACTGAAGGACACAGGTAGGTTTTAGTTCGTAAAAGTCACGCTCTCTCGTTACACCATAGAGATGGATGATGGGGAGATGGAGGATTTGATGATTTCTTATCTCATATAAAAAAAGTGTAGAATGGGGTAACCATCATTCTTTTAAATCTTGTATTTGCGGTCGTATTTTCGGCCCTGAAAGTAATCTTGTGAGATATAAATAAATCTCCTTTTTTGAGGTAGGAAATTATCTAATGATTTCTCTAGCACACGCCCTTCAGTTCCACCCTAGAGGTGGTACTAGAGGGCGTGTGTGTAGATTTTTTTAAGTTTGTGTGTGTGTGTGTAGATTTTTACTAATTAACATTTTAGAAATTTCCCGTGGCCTTAGCGGTAATAAGGCTACAATATTTGCGCTGCTTGAGGGTCTTAGCGGCTGCAGCGGCAACGTTGGCACAGCCTGCCATACTTCACCTTCCACACCAAAGACCTACCTATCTTCCACGGAAACAAGCCATTTTCGTAGTGTTGAACGCATCGGTCAAACCACAATCAGACATATCGTAATATCAAACCAGAGCGGAAAAAAATATTCCTAATATCTACCAAATAATAAATACAATATTCATTCAAGGAACCATTTCGAATGTTGGTTATATTGCAACAAGATTATATCTTGGTCCACTAATATTTTACCATGTCACATTTTCCGGCATTTTGGCTGCAAAGGTTAACCACCGAAGCGTATTAAAACCAAGCTATGTATAATTCATAAATGCGAAACGAACGATATTTTCTAAGTTTATACAAAGTTCAGAATAGGGTTGTGGTATACAGGGGTAACCCATAACGTGCCGCTCCTGAGCAAGTGGGGCGTTTTGTACCCCATCTGGCAGCCGTCACGTTCGCCCGACGTTCCGTTTTACACTTTAATTGACATTTATTTTCGGTATCTACAGTACCTGTGTTCCCTGAAATACAAGGTGCAGTTTTAAAGGTGCAAAAAAATTCAGGAGGTAATTATGTTAGTGATTCTCGACCCGAATCAATAATAAAATGAGTAGGTATTTTTTTTCTTATATATGGAAATCGGTATGTGTGAACTACCTTTTTTATAAACTCTGCTAGTCTGATACCTCCCTTATAACCGCGCTTTCACACACACAAACGCACCATTATTTAAACCGCGCTTTCACACACATACACGCAACGTAAAGCACCAATAATCTCCCGCACGACACACCCTAGCCACGCCCCCGCGCCATCGATCAATCGATCATGTTTAGTGTAACTGACGTCGCCGACGTGTGCATACACGCGCTTGCAATATTCGCCCACAGCGCCTTCGGTTAACGGTTGCGGTATCTAGTGATGAAAGATGACAGACCAATACTCCAATGTAGAGTTGGTGGAGATAGTCCGCTTGTATGCTATCAGTGGAAACATCGTAACGTCCATCTCAAAGGGTGATACTGGCTGCTACGCAAAGACTCCGCGAGTTTCGACGATTCGGCGTTCCCCGGCTTGCTGACGGTCGCGGCAACGAAGGCCTGCTTGTCGCCTTGCAGGAAAATATCCTGGAATACTTCAAGCGAGAGCCACGGGCCAGCACGCGGGATGCTGGTCTACGGTTTGGTTTCCTCACTACGGTCGGCAAGTACGTTACGTGAAAAGGTGATCACTAGTGATTAGTGCTTTCGACACTTTAAAACGAATGTGTTTGTGCTACGAAATTAAAAGAAAATCAGCAACGTCGTGCTAGACTGCTGTCTGTTTGAACAACACCTCCAGGTAACATAAGTACCTGCTTAGGTATTTATTTTATTTTATTAGTAAGTACATAAAAAGTCATTTGTAAATACGTTGTTAGCCGAATCAATTTGATTAGTGTAAATAAATTGATTTAAAAATTTTAACTACGGTAAAAATACCTACCTAACAGGCAAGATAAATCACTTAAAAACCTACCTATCTACGTAAATAGCACAAATTATCTTGAAGTGTTTTTTGTCGGTCCTCAGCCCATTAAAAAGTACGAAGGGAAATTTCACATCCACCAATTTAATCTACAAATAAAAACGAAATTATTACGGAAAACTGACCTTGAGAATGACATTACCTACGTTCATGTACCACTGCGTATCTAAATCTCGAGCGCGCGCGCTCCATGATACCGTCCGTAGGTATAGGACGGAGGCACGGACGCCTCATAAGGTTTATTGATCTCGGCCTAACATTTTATTCATCAGCTGATACGTAAGTACCTATCGACGCGACGTCAACGTGACTTTTAAAAGATTTTCACATTGTGATGATGCCTAAAAGCGAGTAATTAAATAGCGAAATTTAAGACATTAATGTACATTATGATCATCGAATTCGATCTACATCTAAGGTTAAATTATTCATTTCGTAAAATAAGTGGGCGGAGCCTCGTACAGGTTGATGCACTCACACACACAGTGACACGGCGTGCGATAAATCGCAACGGGTGATTCTGTATTTTTTTAAGAAGTTTATTTAGAGAGTTATTCTGAAAAACGGTTAAAATTAAAAAAATAAAATAACAAGTTTTACTGATTATTGACCAGGTATCGTATTTTTATATGATTATTTATGAGTTTTATTACAACCTCCTGAAATATTGTGCAGTTTTAAAACTGCACCTTGTATGAGTGTAGTCACTGTAAAAATTTAACCTACGTCAAGTTAATACTGGGTGCCTCAATGTGATCCAACATTTTTCACGGTAAAAATAAATAAATTACATTTTGAATTAACCCTGTTAATCTAATACTTGAAAAATGTTCAATTTAAAATTTTACGAGTAACTCTCCTTCCTGCTTTTAGTAATAAAGGCCAAAAACGAATGCGAAATAACTGCCTGAAAGTTTCAGAGAATTCAAAGTAAAAAGACTGTGGGGTAATAGTGTACACTTAAAACGAAACGCTATAACCCCACAGTTTAACTCGAGCAACTGGTACTACGCTCGACTGTACCTCGGACACGTACAGAGCTCGTTTAGCTTTAGTTTCAAAATAAAACTTACAGCAGTTTGATAGTTAGAAAAAAATAAAACTACTGTAATGCAGTCGTATGCGGGAGTTTTATTTGGAGCATATGCTCCGATTTTATGATGCCTTATTATACGAATTACATAATAACATACAAATGTTATTCAGCATTTTTATACAACCCAGCTACTGCATTGGTATTGATTTATCAATAGCATTAATGGCCAATATTTTCAGAAATAAGTATACATTCTTTTAAAAGATTTAATCAGTTCTGAAACTGCAGTTGAGCTGTACATTGCGCACTGAACCTTAAAGATAGTACAACTGATCTATACAACAGTTTCTTGGAAATTTTCCAGACTGATATCGCTGTTGCCTTGACAAAAAGGCGAAGAGCCACTAATGTATCTTATACTTAAATTCCCTTCCTTAAATGTCAGATGATAAATGCGTCATCAGTTTCCGTGTACAGTATATCACCTCCCACGAATATGTTGCATTCTAAGCCATATATATACGTATACTTCTAATCACGTGCTGTCCATAAATATCACCATCGACTTGGGACAATAAATCAGTACTATTATCGATATAGAAGCGTATTTAGGTTATAATGCGACCCGTGGGGTGTTTTAGTGCCCCATCTGTTCGCATAGAACATTTGTGACGGTTGCACACATTAGAGGCGAAGGGACACAAAAGTATTTGCGAGTTTGCAAGTCAGGAATGTGTTTCGATATTTGTGATAGAGATGAGAATGTTGAGATAGATGTGTGGTGTAATGAAAAAGGATAAAGTGTGAAATTAGTATATTGAAAGTGGAGCCAGTGACTGAAAAGTTGAAAGGGGAAAGCGGATCGTTGTCTTGTATGGTCATGTGAAGAGGAGGAATGAAACTAAAAGAGTTATGAGTACACATGAGGATGTGAGTAGAGGGAGAGAGAGACCAAAGAAATTATGGATAGGTTATGTGAGAAGTGACTTGAAAGAAAACGGAGTTAGTGATAACGTGACGGGTGACAGGACAGAATGGAAGAAAAAAAAACGTATTGCACCGACTTCAAATAAAACGGAACAAGAGCAGAAAGATGATTACGTTGCAGAGTTTAGTTTAACTTAAAATAGGTTAAAAGGATCTGATGGATGCGAGACGCACAGGATCGTTCATTGTGGCGACACTAGGGGGCGGCCTATGTACAACAGTGGACGTCTATCGGCTGAAATTATAAGGTTAGAAGTCCATCCATAGGTCAAAAGCATAGCATAGCATAGTCGGCCTTATGTTACCACTGCTGGGACTCAGACCTCTCTAGGAGAGGGAATGGGCCGTAATCCACCACGCGGGCCCAGTGCGGGTTGGTGGATGTCACATGTGTGTGTCTGAGAATTTTTGGTTTTAGGACATGCCGGTTTCCTCACGATGTTTTCCTTCACCGTTTTGTGAGCAGTGGTGTTGAAATAAATTACACAAAGTAATGCACTTGACTAGGTTTGAACTCGTAAGTCGGGGTCGTTACCACTCGGCCACCACTGCTCTACTTTATATATATTTTAGTTCAAAAGCAGTTTCGATTTAATAATTAAAGCCTAATTCTGCCTAGAAAATGAACCTTATATTCGAAATATAACTTCTATTTCACAAAGAGGTTTCTAAATACTAAAATAATATTCTGTGCCAAAATCTAAACACCCCAGCTATTTCGAGACAAAGATACATTACAATATACTTAGCTGCTTGAGATTCCTTTACATTTGACTAAGATATATTTCCAAGCAACTTACCTTGGAATTTATACTGTCATCTTGTTCAGGAGTTATATAAGATGAGCTTACAAAGTCACTAGCGCTTGTATTTTTAACATGAAAGAATCTCGTTTTCGTAATTCGAAGTGATTTTCACACAATACCTGCGCAGTTGAGGGTTGTTCAAACATGTCGTTGTGAGTGTAAATGCTATGTACAAACGGTTTATTGACCTTTGTGGCTATGTCGGTGGATGTCGATTTGACGGGATATTTTGATGTAACCACAAAATTTGGCTTATTGTCGTGGATGTTTTAAGTGTGGCAAAGTTGACATTAAATGGAACGTTTGAAAATAAACAGAACCGATTGAAGGATTGATTGATTGCTTAAACTCACTGCAAAATAAAGGCCTTTAGTTCACTGCTCTAGTAAAAAAAATTGGCCAAGTGAGAGTTGGACTCACGCAGGAAAGATTGCGTACTGTACGGAGCAAAAAAAAAAACAGCAAAAAAAATCGAGTTTAATGTCTGGAAGCGCCATTTAAATATCTATTTTATTCTGTTGTTGTTATAGCGGTAACAGAAATACATCATTAGTGAAAATTGGAACTATCACGGTTTATGAGATACGGCCTGGTGACAGACAGTCAGTCAGCACAGTGATAGCAATAGGGTCCCGTATTTCAGAACTCTAAAACCGATGACGAATTCTAAAAAGAAAATATTTAAGGTAGTTAAACCTTTAAAGAAAAATAACCACTCGCTAACCAGCTATAAGACTTTAAAAGCTTATTAAGAATGAATCTCTCTATTATTAATTTACGATAAACCTGCAAAGTCCGCAAGAAAATTTCAATAGAAAACTTTTGTGTAGTAATAATTATAGACGTAATGGTTAGCGTGTTGGTAACCGCATTGCAGCTGTCTGGTTTACCGGCGTACCCCATTGGGACACACGGGGTAATATGGTACAGCGTCGCACTGTAACCTTAATTGAGTGATATTAAATTACCCCGAGATACAGTGGACCGTTTTGTACCCGGAATCGGGATGAAAGGATACTCTTAAACTAGGATTTTTATAGTTTAACTTTATGGGTCAAATGGTCATGATTGGTAACGGGTTTGTTTACGGAACAAGTCGCGTGTATTTTTCGGAATTGCACGGCTATCAATGACTTAAACTGAGGTTAAATTAAGGCTTTATAGATATGTAGAACAGGATGTAAAGTCCCTCTTAACTTCGTTGAAAATAGAGGATCCACCAACAAAACGGAAGTTTTGTCTGATCTGAGCAACTGCCGGATAGGTGATTTCAGGCTGTTGTATTATATGTTCAAATCGCCTGGAGAACTAATTGCGCGATGCAAGATTTCGAATTGTTTTAGTTCTTTTGTGACGTCATAGATGTCGCAGGCCAACGTCAATTTGCTATTTGTTACTAAATCTTGTTACATATACATATATGATTGAACAATTTATCAGGCTAAATCATAAACCAAGGTCCTTGGTCTACATTTTTAGCAATTTGCAATTCTAGGTCATTTCTTTTCATGACATAGTTTTATTACTTGTACGTGCTTTCAAACTCGGAATGTACACAACGTTTTACGAATTCTTGATTGCATTGCCACCGTTTTGCATTTCACCCCCAAACTATACACTAACTCATTTCTCACGAAAACTATAAAATACGGTCCGCTATGAAGTCTCAACACGACATTTTAAAATACACATTTCCCAAAAACCAAGAAATCCTTTTAGCCAACCTTTGCAACATGAATTTTCATAAGACCGAGTGAAATAACCCGTGTATTCCAGCTACGTAATACTGTGTTACTCTACTAAGGATCTTTAGGTCGGAAGTACGGGAGCTTTAGCACTGCCCACTGTGGCGCCCGTGTAATTCTCTACAATGTAGCAATACACGCGATGTATGGGCAAATTTAAATTTTCTGATGTTTCCACCTTGCAGTGTTCGTAATAAAGTTTGATTTAGCAAAATGCAGGTGTAATATCAACTATGCTTTCATGTCACCCTGGTGGCATGTTCATGAAACATTCAGTTATCTTTTACATAATTTAAACACAATTTTTACGTTCTTCTTTGTGTATGTTTGATATGGAAATTGCTGAAGAATTAAACAATGTTAGTGGTGTAATTACAACGCTATTTTATAATTACGTGATTTTTCTAGTATTTATTTTATAAACTCTAGTACAGAATTACGTGTTTCTGCAAGTTCTTAGATTAAATTTAGATCAGTATGAGTGTCATGTCTTACATAACAAGTTTCGACTAAACGTTAGGCATTTATATGTACGGCATGACATCATAATCGGCGACCGGTAACTAAATAAAAACGCGTCTCCGGAAACAGGGCAACGCTATAAATCTGCCAAACCGGACCTATTAGAAGATTTTTAGACTTTTATATGAGACGAAACGAGAACGATACGACACGCACAAAAAGAGGTGTCGTGACGCAAAAACCGTATTCCGTAAAGTACAGTAAAGAGTAATTGATAGATTTTTAAAATCAGTCCAATAGTTTTTGAGTTCATTCAGTACAAAAAAAATACAGACCTTACCTCTTTATTACTACTAACCTCTACTATCCCACTGCTGGGCAAAGGCTTCCCTCTATTATTTTCATTGCTACTAGAGTGATCATTTAAAGGATTCTATTTCTATCCAAGTCCTATCAAGATTATTAACTTAAACGACAAGATACAGGTGCTGTTACCTGTATCTTGTTCGTTTCGATCAAAATTATGAAAGGGCCGAATATTTAAACGAAACAACATGTAAATTAATTCATTAGTCCGAACATTTTGTTGTTTATTAATAAACCTCTTAACTTCCGACTCAAACTGTCAGAAACTTTTCACTTAAAATCCTTGTTCAAAATTCTGGGGTAATATGAATGTACCCTTGGAGTATGTATAATGAAATAAGCTTGTAGAGCGCTAATGTAGTTTGGTACTACCTAAACTTGAATTCTGTTGACTGTAATAGTTATGCCGTGGAAATAGTGTACCTAAGGATATTTTTTACTGAAAAAATTAAATGCACTTCAGTTTTTTTTACACCATTTTGATGATTTGAAAAGACAGTGTTCGGACAATATGAAATTCTATTCGCGAGAACGGTTGTAAAACATCGCAAAATGTATAGGAACCAATGATTAAATGTACCACGGGATGTTACGGAGTTTTTGTATAGTTATTATCACTGATATAATTTAACTTTGTCCAAGTTTCTTTGTAGATTAGTTCGTGAAGTTATAATTAGTTTTTGATCTTGTTGTTTGTACTCTATAATGTCTTCATACTTTAAGTTGGAGACAATATTGTTCCATATTACCCCGTTTTACGCCTTTGATTACTAGCGTGAAATCATTCGCATTTTAAAATACTAACTCAAAAAAGATGCAGAAGTATTTTTTAACTTAGTTACATATTCTGTTATCCTAAACGCATCTGTTTTCAATTAAAAAAAATAATTGTTAAAATCGGTTCACGCAATCCAAATTTACCACCGAAAACCCAACATACTTATCCCGTCTACTTTGTATAAATTAGTAACCCAATTCCCCGAGAGATGGCGCTGTACTTTGGTTTGCTCGTTGTCTGTCGTTCATTGTTATATTTGGTAGTTCTGAGTATACATGTAGATGTACGTAGAGGGAGAAGAACGGATTGTGTGAGGAGTGATATAAAGGAAAAGGGAGTCATGCCTTGATAACGCGTACCGAGTTAAAGGGCGACACAGTAAAATGTTGCTCGACTGAGACAGTAATATAAGCGAGTTGTAGAGATAAATGGTACGCCAAAGCACTCGGCGCTGTGTTTACACGTACCGAGTACTCAGCCGAGAGTACTGCCTCGCCCGTTTACTCGGTACGTGCGATCGAGACATTAGAGATGGTTTGATGGGAGACAGGCCAGAATGGAAGAAAAAATCATGTTGCACCGACCCCAAGTAATATGGGATAAGGGCAAGAAGAAGTAAAAGATTACTTATAGGGGTACCGGAGTGCGCCATTGAATGTGAAATTTATAGCGATTCTTGGCAGAATATCAAAGGCTTTTAACAAAGAAAAATTACTCAGAAAATTTTAACTGATAATAGGTTTCGTTTTCAAAGAATCCGATCATGAATTTCTAAGTATACTATAATCATGAAATGTTCAATAATGAACCAACACACGAACTCTCTAGGTATTAGTAAAAAGATATTGATATAATATCATGCTTTAATAATAACGTTAATTCTGATCTTTGGAAATGTATAAAATATATACATATTTTCCTTATTATATAGTCATTTGTAGGTATTTTCTATGAAATGTCCTTTCCAATACCGTAATAAGAGACACAATAGAAAAACAATGAGAGAGCGAACGCTGGCGTTTGTTTGGGGCTTAATGAGTTAAGGGGTATGAAGGTTTAAGGTTCTGAAAAGCCCCTAATGAGTGATTTCGTTAATTTCATTTTGAAAAGTCTAAAGAAAATCTCGTTAAAGTTTGATAATGTTCTTTACAAACAACACTAATCTAACAATTTACAAAGGCGTGTAACTTATCAAACTTTTTTATTTCTAAAACTGCAATAAGCCGGTCCTTTTTTTAGGGTTCCGTACCCAAAAAGTAAAACGGAACCATATTACTAAGACTCCACTGTCCATCTGTCTGTCGCCAGGCTGTAACTCATGAAACATGATACATAGCTAGATAGTTGAAATTTTCATAGATGTATTTCTGTTGCCACTAAAACAACAAATACTAGAAAACACAATAAAATAAATTTAAGTGGGGCTCACATGCAACAAACATGATATTAATTTCCTTTTTTTTGCTACGGACGGTACGGAACCCTTCGTGCACGAGTCCGACTCGCACTCGGCCAATTTTTTAATTTTAAAAATTCGAACCCGCATTCGAATCGCGTGTGCCGCTGAAGTTGCAATACTTTTGTTTCGACTCCATCACGCTAGACGGCAAAAATGGTTTGCTTCGTGCCTGATAGCATAATTTTGTTTTGTTTGCAACTTTTTTTTTGGTATCGAACAGGGCATTACTTGGGAAAATTACTTTATTATGCTACCGGTTGTCGCATAACGTTCATTATAAGTTTTAACTAGATTGTTTTATAAGGTTTTCACCTCTTTAGATTATTAAAAAAAAAGTTTGCCTCTGACATAAAATGGCGTCATAAAAGCCGTTACAACACGTTCGATATTTAAAAATTTCATTTCATGCGTTCATTGCCTCATTAATGGAGAGTGAAAAATTAAAAGCCGCGAAAGGGAGGATATGAGGAGGAAAAGAGAGAGGGATAGTCTCTCTAACAGCCAATATCCGGTCGATCAGCTGTGCAACGGAAACAGCTGGCAACTTGAGTGAGCTAAAGCGTCATTCATTCTCAACGATTTTTTTCAAGTGACTAACGATTTTCCGTCTGTAACGTATTCGAACCGGTATTTTTTCTGTACGTGTGCGAAAAAAATGGCCGTCAGCTGATAGTGTTGTCGTTACACAGATGTTTTTCGATTTGTTTTGTGCGACACCCAGCTATTGCCCTATTTTCACCTTTTATTTGATGGATCGTCTGACCGAGCGTTGGGTCGTATCGTGTGACTTTGGTTGAACTACATTATTTTATATTGTGCTAAAGTATTTTCTGTCTTATTGTTTTTGGCGCAGATATTATATTACTGTTTACTGACTTGTCTGAATGGCAGTCCAATCCTTTAACTAAAACAAGCAACTTTAGTCTCTATTGCTCCAGAATTCTATAATATCTAAGTAGATTTTGCAAACCATCTCTTAACGCCATTTCCGAATCCGTGTTACCTTCATCCCCTTATAAATATTTCGCTTAGAATGTTGCACCAACGTGACACTAAAACGAATGCTCTTATTAATTATTGAAACTTCCACTTCTATCCAATCTGTATCTTATCTAGTAAATAATAGAGGTCAATTTGTATCGCTCTAACTGTAATTAAAAGTTTTCAAACTCCATACCCTCGTTCTGTACAGAGTAACAGACTTCCTGCTTCAACCGACTGATTAATATGTTAATCTATGACGTCATACTGTCTTAATGCAGTCTCTTAGTTTTAGTACAGTCGGAGCGAGTACTGTATATAAATTACTAGCTTTGTGTTGTTGATTATGTGGTTTCCCTGAAGACAGACTAAGACCCGCTGACGGCTTGACGGAATACCTAATGAAATTAGAAAACAATCTATTCCAAGTTTCAGGATTTTGAATGTGGGTCCAATTAACCACAAAAAATACAGAAAACAAATTGTGTGGTCAAGTGGACCCGCGGGGCCAAAATTGAGCGGGTCCAAATGACCACAGACCCAGGTAGACAACTGTTTCGTACTTTCGAATTCGATGATAATTCAAAACGTAGGAATCGATTTGTCCCAATCGGAACTGCTATCAACGTCTATTCCGGACATCTGTTGTTTTGAAACAAAAGTAATCATACGAACGGGCTCGTTATACAGTGCTTCTAAACCGGCGCTTTGCAAATGACACGTTCCATTCCACGTTTAGAAACGTTCGCAATTTGAATAACGGTCGGACATGACAGTTGGGGATCGCAATGGGAAAATCGTTTTTTCCCAATCAATTTATGAAATAAAGTTATAAATATTTTTTCGATTCGACCATGACTCTTCGATAACTACCTACTTAATTGACAATGACTAAAATATCAAATTATAATAAACGATCAACGTCGGATTTGGCAATGTTTTTTGTCGATTTTTGACAATCATTCTGGGTAGTTAAAAGCCAGAAAATCTGATACCTCTGTCATGTTTCAGATATCAGTCACACCACATTAAAACATTAATATTCAGTTTCATCCAGGTGGACTGGAAACCATTCTCAACATATACGTAGTTGGAAAAAAAAACTAGGCAGGTTGATTAATCTTCGACAGATCGAATAATCGCCAAAATGATGCCAAAACGCGACTAAATCAATTAATACAGAATGTTGACTATTTAGCACAGAATTAGGCGCACAGAGTAATCATGTTAGGTACCGTCGTTATATTTGATTGAGCCGTACCACATTTCTGTGTGCTAATTACCGCCCGTGCCATAATTACGACTATTGTGGATCGTTAATTACGAAACTTCAGTAATTACGCAAGACGTGCCACATCGATAGTAGTTTACCGATTAGGAATAATCGAAATATTATCTGTTTGATGTCCTTAGTTCTGTATATTTACAATTAAGGCGTTTGTTTTACGAGTTAACTTTAGATTAATCGTTTCACTCAAGGCTCGTTTATCTTTGAGGTAAAGATCGATATTTTCTTGAATGACATAGGAATCAGAAAGAGATAGGATTACTAAAACACGTTTCTGTTAAAACATTGCATGACTTGATTCCACCATCACCTTTCTAGTTCTACCATTGGACAAATCGACGTACCTTTTTTGAAATCTCTACGATCCAGACCAAGCGTTTCGCCTCGTCGTTTATACCGCGTACATCAAAGGACTGGAACCATGTGCCTGCTGCGGTCTTCTCGTCGAATTATAATTTGGATGTCTTCAAGGTTAGAGTGTATAGGCTCCTCATAAACTAGTGCGCCTCACCATAAACGAATGCATCACTGCTTACCATCGGGTGAGATCGCAGTCAATCATTAGTCTATATTATTAAAAAAGATATTTTCATGAATGATTTTGGGATCAGAAAGAGATAGGATTACTTAAACGCGTTTCTGTTAAAACAAGTTAAAAATCATATCAATACGTCCACCCCAACATTTCAGTCGGAAACAAAAGGTGTTAAAGAAATTGCAACGCAAACATGCGATAAACAAGCCCAACAAAACTTATTCTGAATCTTATTTCAAAGTGTGAAAGTCGTTTTTAAAATGCATCCTTCCTTCTTTGACGTATACCAAAGTTCGGTTGGAGTCTCGTCGAATTCCCGCGCGAACTGACACGTACATAAACTAGTAACTCACATTAACGAGAATAGTCAAACTTGTACGGTGTTGGGAAATAGGTGTTATCCTGGGAAAAATATATCTCGATGTTTTTCGCATCACTAGTGTGTGATTATCAAAGTTTTAACGTAATGCCGCCTAGTGATGTTCTCTCCTGTAATGTTGTTTGTAATTAGAGATAGAAGGAATTATTGGTTAATAAATAACATTGTGTTTACGAGCCCTCATGGAGCAATGAAAGTTACGTTTTGTGCCAAATCTGGTCTTGAGCCAAGTTTGGTATTAATATGGTTGATAAAATTGCAGTATGGATTTCATAGTGTCATCCCATGCCTTTAATAATTCTAAATCTAATTTAGGCATAAATACTATTAGGATGTTTTCTATCGGCCAAACCATAAAATTAGATATTTTTGCTGCCAATTTACCATCCAATTTAATACAGCAAGATGCAATTTAACTTAAAAGTACTAGGGGCACATATATCATGTGTAGGTTACTCAACCCGCCCGAGATGATAAGCAGCTTACAGGAACATTCAACGGTCTCCTTTGCAGCGATGCCGTCTTGAAAATAAAAGATCACAGATAGCATACACGTGGTGTATTGATCGCTTAGAAAAGACGTGTTTTCCTGGTAGTCTGGATAAAAATAAATACATAAATATTATGTATTTGATGCGCATGTATGTATGTAATGTTGTTTGTGATCTTCCCCTTTATGATATTGGCAACTCATTTCTTATAACTTAGCACGACGGTTATTGAGATATAACTTGAAATATTTTATTAATACATGTAAATGGAGACTTGGTTTACTTACCATAGAACATAAGAAGACCTGAAAGAAGATTCTTGTTATTTAGCTGATTAGACAACTGGGTAGGGACATAGACCTACACTACACTGTACTAATACACCTATACATAATGTATAAAAAAATCCTCAACTCTATGTTCAGAGATCAGCGATTCAACTTATCTTCCTCTTAGAAAATAAAAACAACAAAAATGTGGCCAGTAAAAAAATCTGTATTTTTCTCACCAAAACTAAATTGGGTTAAATCAAATTTTTACTGCATATTCCAAAAAAGACCCTAATTAGACTATTTGGCTTAATTGCGAGGAAGTTTATTTGGAGAACAGCCGGAATTTTAATTTAGCTCTAGGTAAAATAAAACTTGAGAATACACGTTTAAATAGAAAATATTTATGGTTTATAAATAACTTAGAGACGGAGAGTTTATTTTTTTCAGTTTCTTACGTCCATCCCTACGTTGACTATAAATAAAGATGGCGATAAATAGGGACGCGACGTAGGACTCAACGAAATGATATTCTGTCATCGAAGGCGTTTGCCGAAATGCCAAAATGTAAAGGCTTGATTGGGGCTATGCTTGGAGTTTCCTTACTTGATCAAATCATAAATGAAGATATCCACAGGACCCCAAAGAGTCGCCAAACTTTAGCGCTAGTGGGCACGGCACATTTCGCACAAAACAGATAGGTGGTGGGGTCCAAAGGTTTTAGAGTTTCGAAATCTCAGAAATGTAACAGAGTGACTTACTTACTAAAATGAACAATTCGTTTACTAAATAGGGCATCTAACTATAGCACTAGTGCTAAAATTACTTTTAGAAAATGGTGTACTAATAAGCTGCATTCAACATTTGCTACCATTGTGTGCACGCGTGACAGTTGAAATTAAATTTCAACTGCACTTAAGTAAATGGTTTCAAATGAATTCTACCCGTTTCAACTTGTTAAATGCATTTTATTTGTTCGTTGAAGTAAACATTTAATTTATTAGCATTTTCCGTAATAGATTTTTTTAGTAATCTATTGTGAAAACCAATTTAGGGATAGTTATATAACAAGATGTAAAGTACTGCAAACCTCCATTGAAAAAGGAGGATCGACCGACCACCCGGGTGACGTGTCTGGTCCAGGCAACAGCCCGATGGTTTATTTGGGACTGTTATAATACTTATATTCTAATTGCGCGAAGAACTTTGATGCAGGATTTTTAATGTTTAGTTCCTACATGTATGTCGCTACATAAATATGTAGTTAACATAGATACCAACCCAAAATATAGTTCCGTATTATAAGTTACATCGATAGCTGAACAGATAATAAAACATTTTAAAATATGTTTAGTAGAAGTACCTGTTCTCTTGAAAGCGTATTAACTTTTGTTTTATTTTTTCATTTTCAGGTAAGTATCGAGTTCGGAATTAATCTAAGAAGCAAAGGAGGTACAATGTCTACTATAGACCTAACATCTTGCAGTAAATATGTAAGTGTAACAAATACTATAACGCTCAAATTAAGTCAGTGTATTATTCTTTAATTCTAAAAATAAATATAAAATAGTTTTAGTAACTTATGGACTTGTGTGTCCCATCCCTAGTGAAAATAAATGTGAGGTTGTGATTTCTTTAAAATTCTTATATTTATTTGCCTTTAATAAAGACGGTAAATATCAAAACTAAACTCGAATCTAAACGTTAAATTGCTTACAATTAACCAATTAGTGAGTGTTTGTTCACTCTAAATAACGTTTCAAAGATTTAAGCTTTCAATGTAGATGTTTATACTAACCAAATGCTTTTAGTTTCTCCTTTATTAATATTTATCATTGTCGCTATTCTCTTGTTTATTTAGTGTTTCTTCGAGCTATCAATTTCGTATTCTAAATTGAGTCGTATATAATGATAAATTACTATTTATTTATGCAAACATACTGTTATTTTCTCACGGGACTTAGTGAGCTTGATGTCGCTGAAATTCATTATGAATGGTTGGTTTATGTTGCTCAGATTTTAGTTAGACAAACAGCCGATTTTAGTTTCAATATTAGCAAAGGCTGACTCATTAATAGATTGTATTGTTATTCAGTTTCACTCACCCCGGGTGAGTGTGTACCTAAAAGTGAGTGTGAATTATCATGCCTAGAAAAATCGGACGTCTAATCTACCTCGCACCAAAACGTCACTCGAATTAACGTCGATATTTATTAGCGAGTGCGAAAGAGATAGCGATACGTCATTACAATGTACTTCAAATTCAATTTGGAAGGAGCGTTTAGATTCATTACCTACAATTTCGTATTTTAGATCTCCGTTGAATTTTAATGGCGGCAATTTGCAATGGCGTGTGACGCTATCACGATGACGTAATCGCCTTAGTCGCGAAGATTGTGTTTAAGTCATAATTAATATTACATGAGCGGGAATTTGGCGTTATCACCGCGAGTGACGTCAAATGTTAGATGATAGAGATGTAGCTCTAATATCGATGAAATTTGAATACGTTTTGACGTATCGAGTAGTCGGTTGTCATAAACGACAGGAAGGTGTATTTACAAGCAAAACAATTTGTCAGCAAAAAAAAATCTGCTACACAAAAGGAAAAAAAAAACGAAAACATCAGGAATTTGAAAAAATATGCCATCCGACATAAAAAGCCGTCAATAAACTCCGAATAACTCAAGCTGGAATTATTCAAATTCGCGAAATCTAATCGAAAATTTATTCGTAATAGCGAACATAGGGCCTGAAGTGGAAATGTGGGGATTCACACCGAGTGGTTGGATTGGCGGTATTTGCATTACGAACCCCGTACGTAATACGGACGTATGTGTCGGATTACTGTATACCATGACTGTTGCGTAGGTCGTGGGCGACGGTAGAGGATTTTCTGTTAATAGGAAGAACTATTAAATACTAGCTTTTTCCCGCGACTTTGTCCACGTACATAAAATATAGCCCATGTCACTCAGGAATAAAGCAGCTTTCTAGCGGTGAAAAAATTTTAGCAATCGGACCACCAGACCGGACAATTCCAGAGATTAACCTCCTACAAACAAAAAAGAAAAAACAAACTTTACCTCTTCATTATATTAGTGTAGATTACCTAGCAACGCTGTGTCTTCCGGTACGTGGTCGCCACTCCAGAACCTTCAGTCCCCATCGCCAGACGCATTTGCTTAATTTATATTTCATTACTCCCAAAACGATAACGAAGACATCGTGAAGCACGCTCTCTTTATGCATGTCCTAGAACCAAAAATTCGTAGTTATGTGACATTCACCAACCAGCACTGGGCCCGCGTTGGTAGATTATGGCCCAAACAAAGCTGATTATGTTATGTATTTACCTATCTGATAATTATAGACGGCAAATCAAGTTTTTTTTTTCTTTTTCGTCTTTACCCGAGTACCCAGTACCTAGAGGGTAAAACGGGACCCAATTACTAAGACCCATAACAGTTACACAATTGAAATTTTCACAGATGATGTATTTCTGTTGCCGCTATAACAACAAATAAAAAAAAATATTTAACGGGACTCCCATACGACAAACGTGATTTTTTTTACTGTGCTTTGCTACGCTACGGAACCCTTAGTGCCGAGATAGAGACCGACTCGCAATTGGCCGGTTTTTTTAGAAGTACATGAAAGAAAGAAAACCAATTTTATACGCTAAAATTTTTTTTTTTAAATTTCGTTCATAATGTCCGTGTACAACCCACTGAAAACTATCACGCTGCCATTAACTAGTGAATCAAACAAACACGTAATGTGTACATTCGTGGTAACACGTCATGACCGTTGATTGATGAGGGATTACCCTCGCTGGCTGCCACTAATTTCCGTTTGCCACTGTCATCATGCCAGTGATCACCGTTGACAATCCTGTTGAATTATAAATGTTACTATGACGATTAAACGCGAGTATGTACGATTTAATATAATAGGAATATCGTTGTAAATCAAAAACCCGTTTATATCCGAAAGTCGTATTTTTTTAATATACCACCAATTTTATACAGCACCATCTTGTACCAAACTAAACAGAGCTTGTGCTATGAGTACTAGAGAACTGATAATCATACTTATATATTTCTAAATACATGTGCATCACACAAACATTTGTCTTTGGCGAGAATCGAATCTACGATCTCTGGCATAGCAGTCAGGGCCACTAACCATTAAACCAACAGGCCAGTCAATAAATTATAGCATAGCATAGTCGGCCTTATAATGTTTCCACTGTTGGGACTCAGGCCTCCTCTCTAGAAGGAATGGGCCGTAATCCACCACTCGAACCCAGTGCGGATTGGTTTGGCTGTTGGTCAATAAATTAGTAGTAGTAAATAATTGTACAAGAGAAAGACGAAACTGCGCTCTATAATGTTTTCTTTTAAACATTTGCTCGCACACTAGAATTAACTTTGTAGTTGTGTTTACTATCATGTCAACTCACATAGGAAACGTATCTGTAGACCATACAAAAATATTTGTTCCGTGCTGAAATCAAACCCGCGACACGCAGCGCAGCAGTCAATCTCTCAACCACTACGCCAACCATGCCGTCACAACACGTATTAATTCATTAAACCCAAAGCGAACGAGCGATCGCTCTCTCATTGTCTTTCTTGTGTCTATAATTACAGTAAACAAAAGCTTAAACTGTTTTTACTCGTGTTTTTTTTTAAAAATACCTTCAGGACTCCCAAAGAAATTGCTCAATAAAAAAAAATGCTTTAAAACATATGTTAAATCACTCGATCTGTAGTTAGGAGAGTTCCCTCGTAGTTTTTACAGTCGAACCCAACCGCAGGCCCTATACGTTCACACACAGAACAAATGAAAGAGGTTAGAATGGCCTTGTGGGCGAGGCAGGAGTGCCACATAGTAGGGCAATGCTCATAGTTCAACTACCAATAGCAAACTTGCGATCTAAGTGTGCGTGATCTGTTACTTACGTAATGCGCGTTCGTATTGGTTTATTGCCTGTAGTGGAGTTAAAGGGTGGGAGACAAGCGGCGACATTCGTTGTAGTGCAAATCGGAAAGTATTTCCATTTAAACCTCTTTCATCTTTTCTGTGCGTTCACACATTTCGTCACTTTTACGAACAAACTTGATTGTTCCTGTAAATAATAAACGCCGGTGTCACTTTTATCTTGCAACGTGCTTTCGAAGCTCATACATTATTTATTTACAAAGGACAAGGGATTTGCATTTCTCTAGGGTATATTGAACAAGTTTTATGTGTTGTCATTCAATATTAAAGATTAAGGGAGACTGACGAAAATATTTTTAGACTTTTCGAGAGAAATTAAGGCAGACTTAAACGTGAAAGTTTTCTTCAAATATTGTGTTGTTGTTGTCGTGTTTTCGATGATATTAAAGCGGGGATGTAGAATAGCTATGTAAATTTCAAAATTATCTTGCTAGCAGATGTGAAAGTTGAACTCTTATATTTCCCTTTCGAATACCATCAATTAGATAACACAATAGAAAGATATGGGTGCGCGAACGCCGGCGTTCGCTTGGGGTTTAATGAATTAATGTGAGAGCAGTGGCACAAAATATATAGGTGCAGAAGTTAATCTACATACAAAGCGCGCTCGAGTAACGCACACAAAGACACCGCTCACAGCGTAGCGTAGGTATAAAAAATGAAGTACATACGTGAGATTGTCTTCTGTACCTATTTGGCCCAGTAGAAATGGCCCCGAATTACGAATAGTAGATCGAGGGGACAAACCCAGACAGTGTACAGTTACTACTCTCAAAACGGTGAAGGAAAGCATCGTGAGGAAACCGGCATGTCCCTAGAACCAAATATTCGAAGACATGTGACATCCACCAAGCCGCACTGGGCTGGCGTGGTGGCTTACAGCCCATTCCCACTCTTGGAGAGGACACCTTAATAATAATAATAATAATCCTTTATTATCAGGCAACTAAGGCCGATAGATAAAATACACAAATAATCTTACAAAATAATAAACTAGTACATAAAAAGATACTAATTCCAGCAGTGATAATATTATTAGGCTGATTGTGTTATTATTGGTTAATGTTTGCACTAGCGTGGTGTAGGTGGTCACTACTTGCGCTCTAATGCAATCTTACTTCATTGTGTTGACTCATTTTCTTAAATTGATTAGATGCTTACATAAATGCACAGATACCGAAGCCTGACAAAGGTTTTGTTAAAGTGATTACTTATTATATCTCTAAAACTCGAGAATGCCTAGACCGATTTAGCTAATTTTTGTCTTAAAATATTCGTGATAGTTCAAGCTTAAACGATAAGAAAATAAGAAAAAAAATACGAAAAAAAAAATCCGGATTCAACGCCATCTCTAATTAAAATGTCATTTTAAAATTAGTTATGCTGGTTCTGGTAATGCCAGTAAATGGCGTTCTTCTTTAACAGTTAAGTTAAAAGGTTAGGTTTAGGCTGTACGAAGTTTGCCGGGTCAGCTAGTTCTTAATAAAGATAAAAAAAACAACAAAATCCTAACGTTCCAAATATAAAAATCCTCGTTTTTTATTAACATTAAAAAAAAAAAAACTTCATCCGCTACATTAACGTGAAACGTGACGTAATAAAAGTAGGGATGACGCCTTCCACGAAATATACGCTCACTGTCCCTACACGGTCCTCATGAATTTTAACTTTTACAAGCAGCAGGGTGTTTTGAATAATGCCGTGTGGCAGCCCTGGCAACCGATGAACTATTTTGAACGCTCGTTTGATCATATCAAGTGTATGATAATAGCTGTTCATTAAAAATTCATGTTGAAAACTGATAATAAAGCTGCATTTTTTAATAATTTAACACAATTGTGTCAACTTTTCAGTGAAACATCACTTTGATTCTGGAATTTTCCACGACAGTCTGATGCCTTCCTATTTTCCGAAATTTCAATACTTGAAGGGTATTGGGACAGGTTAGCCTGTACAGTTGAGTTTTATAGGTAAACCGAAGCGTGTATGCGTGATGAAACGAGGTCCAAAGTTTTTATGGAGAAACTTACTTTTATGTAGGCGGAGCCGGTGGCAGAAGCTAGTTAGCCAAAAATTTTGACTAAGGTCAATAAAGTGGAATGTCTGTCACTTAATGCTACCATACACTAAAAGCAAAGTAAATTATACATGTTAAGTCAAGCATCTAGTGAGACCACAGCCTGTACCTTTCACCTTCATCATTATCATCATCATTATCATCAGCTTACCCAAGCGTCGCCATAACGATCGGTCCTGTGCGACTCGCATTCATCGGATTTCCGCAAAACTCACCAGGTCATCGGTCCACCAAAAAAAAAAAAAAACCATTTTTCTACAAGAAAAAGTAGCAATACAGAAAGATGGCCGCCCCAAAAGCTCGATTCGGTCCATTAATAAAATAAACCCGCGTAAGTCGCGACGGGTAAAGAAACTCCTAAAGCTGGGTACAGACTGTTGTAACGTAACATGCAATGTAACACGCAATGAAAGAATTTGTCGTCTACTATCGTCGTATCATGCAATGTAACAGAATTCCCACATTGTGGACTTCTTGCGCGCGCGAACCGTTCACAGTGTGCACGGTTCGCGCGCGCGCGCGAACAGCATTTCGATTAAGGTTGCCAAAGTCAATCTCGACTTTTTGATTTATAGGTATATTTTTTTTATTCTAATGAAACTACAATAAAATTGACTACTATAATTGCAAGTCCCCTTACGCTAGCGATATAAGATAAAGTGCCATGAAAAATCTAAAAAAAAAATCGTCTAATTTAAAAAGCCTAGCAAAAGCCCAACACGCTACTATAAACTCTGACCCTGTCCAGCTTAACCTGGACGCCTGGCAACGCTAATTTCGACTATGTGAGTTGGTTCCATGCTCGGTTCGTGCGCGCGCTGCGGCCACACATGAAATTCTCCTTTCATGTTACCTTGCATGTTACGTTACAAGTCTGTAGTCTGCTTAACGTATCTTTTTTCATGTGTACCGTTCGTTCTGACTTGAGATAAATGTGGTCTTTATTCCGGGAATACCATACTAAATTTGTCTACGTAGAGATGTATAATGATAATTTTGGGACTAAAGGAAGCACTGAAAGGTTAATTATGTTCTCGTTTACATATTCTGTACACGTGTAAAGGTCTTCCCTGGTTTGATGTTTAACTGGATCTGTGTTTTGTACTGGTATATCACATTAAATAGACGAAAAAGAATCCCCTGAGCACTAGAAAAAACATCAATGTTAATTTTGATCATTTTATTTGTGTTCAGAAATAGAGAGATGGAAGCAACGATACTGGTAACTGATAAAACAATATTTTTATTATATATTACATATATTTTATATCCTAGAACCAAAAATTCGAAGACATGTGACATTCACCAACCCGCACTGGGCCCGCGTGGTGGATTACGGCCTATTCCCTCTCCTAGAGAGGAGGCCTGAGTCCCAGCAGTGGGAACATTAAAAGGCTGATGATGATTGACATCCCGCGCTTCTAGTGTTTAGGTGAAATTTAAGCCTAAGCATAGCCATGTCCTCGCTATAAGTAGCGCTGAACGCACACACTGCTACATTGACATTAGCAGATCCAAATGTTGGGCGCATACGGGCCATGTGTCGTCGTGAGTAGCAGGATGATTGGCGGCCTCCGTAGATGCAGGTTTGGGGACGGCAAGCCATAGGTAGCCCGGTTTCCAGTAAGAGAAGTAAGTCGAGTTATTTTCCACGCCTCAAAAAGATGTTAGCAAAACTTGACGAGATCAATTAGCGCCGACGCCTACCAGGGTTATGGATTGTTCGAAAAAGTTACCTTAGCCCTCTCAAGAAAGGGCAACTTAAGGAATACTGTTAGTTTTACTCAGTAAAAGTCTGACACTTTCCGGTTCCTTGTTAGTTCTTGACACCTAAAATGTCAACCATTTCGGTGTTTTGCTTAGTAAAACTAATCTTGAAACTAAAATTACTCTTAAAAAGCTATAACTTTAGGGGTCTTTAAGTCAAGATTGAATAGGTTGCTTCTAGGCAAGCGTGCTCCATCGTCGGCCACATCGCCGCTTACCATCAGATGAGATAGTGGTCATACTCGAGCCTATACGTAAATAAAAAAAAACATAACCTAACTCGACGTGTGAACAACTTAATTAACTTCTGGCCAAACATAATCATAATAACACTAGCAATTCTGAATCAGATATCAAAACTCCCGATAAGACCTACCGAAATTATTTTCAACAATCTGCTCCAAGTAATCTTAGTAAGTAATAAAAGTTTAATTAGTTATGATAATTTCTGTTCTGTGCGTGTTTTGCATATTAATTTTAGATGTCTATAGGTTCTAACTTAGATGGGTCGGGTGTTTTGTTTGAAAATCAGTAGGGACGTAGTTATAGTAAGTACCTACTTACCTATCAGAAACTATATCAAAGGTCAGGTAACGTTATAGGTATATACAGGGTGGCCAGAACATTGACGTCCAAAAATAAAATTTAGGTCCCTCGTATCGTGGGGTATCCGAATCACCCCCATGTATGTTCCGCGATTTTTCATAGTTTTCGAGTTATGAATTTTTTTCTGATTTTTTGAAATCGACCAGACCAATCTAAAAATTTTTTTTTAAAAAAAGTACATAATTTTGTCGAGATTTTTTTTTTTGCAACTGACTTTTCATGAGTAGTACTTTTATGCATAAAATAATCAGCTTCGTAACTGTGATGGAAATTATGAAAAAGTTGGTCTAAAGTGAAAAATTTACGTTCGTGAAATTATGACTTAGCTTTTCAACTTTAAATAAAAAATTTAAACAGGAGACTTCATGGTTCCTTAGTAGGCTTCAAGAATGCGCCTGACTCTCAGCTTTCAGAATCATAAAAAAATAGCACTTAATGGGGCTACTTTGGCTTAAATCGGCCTTCAAAAACTGTGAGGTAGAAAATTCTTAAAATTTGCCATATGACGATTTTTTTTTTTGCCTATTTTCTCGTTCCTAAGGTTAATTTATGAAAACAACCGAGAGTGAGAGAGATAGCAATAATTCGGTCTCTTATCCTCTCAGCCCATTGTTATTGCAGGTAAAGGAGTAGCGCCTTCGTTTACAACCCATGGTGCACGAGAAAAGATCGCGCGAAGTTTTTGAATCTTGGCTTTCCTTCAAAAACTGCGTGGTAGAAAATTCTTAAAATTAGCCATCTGACGAATACTTTGCTAACCAAAAATGACTGCAAGAAAAGCTGGGCGGAGCGGGAGATAGTGTCAGACTCTTACTGACTAAAAGACCCACCCCGTTCCTTCTAGCCTTCATACGGGGGCTCGAGCGCCCTTTCGGATAACCCTGGCCCCAGTAGGCTTCGACCCGGCTGGGTCCCTGCTGTTGCTGACAACTCCTTGAGGCGCGCGGGAACAGTGCGCGCCGTCGGCGACTCTCATGAAGATTCAGTTGCAAAAAAAAAATCTCGACAAAGCCATGTACTTTTTTTTTTAAGTTTTAGATTGGTCTGGTCGATCATTCTCAAAAAAAATCAGAAAAAAATTCATAACTCGAAAACTATGAAAAGTCGCGGAACATACATGGGGGTGATTCGGATACCCCACGATACGAGGGACCTAAATTTTATTTTTGGACGTCAATGTTCTGACCACCCTGTAGAATAATGCCCGCGACTTCGTCCACGTACATAAAATATAGCCTATGTCACTCCGGAATAAAGCACCTTTAGATCGGTGAAAAAATTTTAGCAATCGGACCAGTACTTCCAGAGATTACCTCCTGCAAACAAAAAAACAATCTTTACCTCTTTATTATATTAGTGTAGATTTCTGCTAATTATTTGTCACACAAATATTATAAAGAGAGCAATGAGAGACTTCATTACTTTTTGTAATTTAATTCATCAGCACTACTCTCAAACCGGTGAAGGAAAACATCGTGAGGAAACCGGCATGACCTATAACTAAAACTTTAGACATCCACCAATCCTGTCTCTGAAGCTTTCACGCAAAAACCTAATCTCATGTGAGATCTACGTTGCGAAATAAAACTTGCAATAATGCTAAATATTTTATGAGTGTACTTTGGTCAAACAGTGCAAATAAATAGGAGCCACTTAATATAATCCTACGACCTTTCACCGCCAGCGTATTTCTTAACAATGGCCCCAAATTACTCCATGTTACCTTAAAATAATAGTCTTTGCTTCACCTTGCGTCTACCGTCCAATTTCGTACAACTAGCCCCGCCCAAACATTTCAATTGTCACATACCACCACACACGAATACCTACTCTAGCGGCTAGATATTTGAGTCTCTTTTTGTGCCGGACAAATTGTTATTTACGGTAGATCGAGACGGCTTTTCGGGTTCAGTTATCTGCTTCGGCCCAGTCGCAATTAATGGCGGGCAGGGCGGTGCTACTTGCGGAGATGGGCTGGAACTAGAAGTGGCTGTCATTAGCTTCTTACCAAAAATAATAATAATATTCTACAACTATCACATAACGCCATCTAATCCCAAATTAGGCCGAAGTAGTGCTATGATAACTGATATTTATGTATTTCTAAATACACACATATTACAGACTAGCTTCTGGCCGCGGCTTCGCCCGCGTAAATAAATTACAGCCTATGTCACTCAGGAATAAAGCAGCTTTCTAGCGGTGAAAAGATTTTAGCAATCGGACCAGTACTTCAAGAGATTACCTCCAACATACAAAAAAAAAAAAGACAAAAAAAAACTTTACCTCTTTATTATATTAGAACTTAAATAAATTACACGCAGATAGAACAAATGCAGTCAAGCACTAGTTTATATTAATTACATGATCGATCAAAAACATTTGTCTTGGATAGGAACCGAACCCACGACCTCTGTTATAGCAATCAGGGCCACTATCCACTAGACCAACAGGCCAGTCATAGAACGGTATTTGCTGGCATGAGCTCTCAAACTAGATCCTCATACGAGAAATAAAACTTACATTTTCGATTGATTGTCCACTGTTACGTCAAGTTAGTATAATTATCAGGTAGAACACTGAAAAAAAATAATTATTGAAGCATATTTGCCATTTCTTCTATAGAAAGCCAAGAGCCCTTACTGCAACGACCATTCAAGTTAAAAAGGAAGAAAAGCAAACAAAGGATTTTCCTTCCAACACTCACATTTACCTAGCACACAATGTAGCCTTATTCTGCCTTATCCAGCCTTTCTACATCTTTGTTAAAGAAGCCACCGCGGTCTGTGGGCACAGCGGTACACAATTTCGAACTATTGTGCCAAAGCATATAGTATTCTGATACAAATCTTTACTTCAAATTGAGTTCTCCTTACAAATTCGATATTTATGAAGGTGTGAATTTATTTCATAGATATAGGGGAAAAGGGGATGGGAGGGTAGAAAATGGATGTTGCAGAAGTGTTATCTTTGGAGAACGTTCTATCTTACTTAGAGAGTTTGTGGATGGTAGTGATAAGTAGTAGGGTGGGTCATCCTGGTCATCATCGAGACATGATAGCACATTTTGGATAAGAAAAAGATTCTAAATAGAAATTTTAAAGCGACACGCCAAGGCCCTAACACGGAATCACCATTTCGTACAAAAATATTATTTCATAAAATAATTCCTTAGACATCGTTCATGTTAACACTATGACATCCTTCATGAAATTCCATTAAAATCGTATATACATATTTTATTTCCTTTCACTACTTCTATTTGTTGAGATCTTTCAGAGAACATTTGCCTATGTTAGGGCACTTCGTTCTTTCGAAGCTTAAAGCTACGTGGCCGTACCAACAATTTTAAATCATAAAATCCATAGAATCCAATTTGTAATACGTACATTTCCAAATGCACGTCATTCAGTCAAATTATGTTTTATTCGATACTATTAAGCTATGTTCGTTAATTACACATACTGTTACTTGTAACCCCCAAACCACTGACTTGACAGGATTACGATGTAGCTACGGGTTACGGGTGATGCGGACCGCAATATGCTTGCATGGTCACGTCACAATTTGCTGACTAAACTACGGTGTTGCCAACTGCAACGGCTGGAATACAACCGTAATTTAGATTTAGCATTAAGACCTGTTAATGGTGACGTTTGCTTTACGTTGCTTAGTTGCGATTTGGTGTCGGAAGTTATACAAGGTGCAGTTTTAAAACTGCACAATATTTCAGGAGGTTGTAATAAAACTCATAAATAATCATGTAAAAAAACGATACCTGGTCAATAATCAGTAATACTTGTTATTTAATTTTTTAATTACACTAAACTAAATCGATTGATCGATGGCCGCGGGGGCGTGGCTAGGGTGTGGCGTGCGGGATGATGATTGGATGATACATTATTTATGAAACTATCGTTGCGAGTTAGTGTGTGTGAAAACGCCCTTTATTGTTCCGTGTTTGTGTGTGTGAAAAAAAGCGCGGTTATAAAAAAAAAAAAAATTACCTACATATTTTATTATTGATTCGGGTCGAGAATCACTAACATAATTACCTCCTGAAATATTTTGCAGCTTCAAAACGACACCTTGTATACTGTATTAAGGAAGAATTATTAAGGAACAACTAACATAACACTGAATTACAATCTAAGAGTCTTTAGCTTGGGCGGAGCATCGCCGTGCCCTCGTGGAGGTGACCGGCGGCGGAGACCTCTCGCGCCGGGCCTTGGTCGAGGCCATGGTCCGGAGCGAGGAGGAGTGGCAGGCGGTCGCCGACTTCTGCGAAGCAGTAATGCTCGCTAAGGAGGAGGCCGACCGCATCAGGCAACGGCGCTTTCGCTGCCGCCTGGATTCCGATCCGATTTCCAGCCACCGTAGGCGCGGGCTTGCGGACAGTGAGCAATGGGTAGCTCGCTGTCCGGCCGTCCGGTAACTGTCCGGACCAAGCCCAAGTCGTCGACGGCGCGCGCTGTTCCCGCGCGCCTCAAGGAGTTGTCAGCAACAGCAGGGGCCCAGCCGGGTCGAAGCCTACTGGGGCCAGGGTTATCCGAAAGGGCGCTCGAGCCCCGGTATGAAGGCTTGAAGGAACGGGATGGGTTTTTTAGTCAGTAAGAGTCTGACACTATCTCCCGCTCCGTCCAAGAGCGGGGGTTGTCATAAGATGATTATTCCCATCGAAAAAAAAAAAGAGTCTTTAAGTTAAGAGTGAATAGGTTACTTGTCTAGTGTGCTCAAACTCGAGTCTATCAACAATAATAAAAAAAAACGAAGGAAGTAATATCATCATCATCATCATCATTTTAGCCGATATACGTCCACTGTTGGACATAGGCCTAGGAAGTAATATTTTATTTATTTATTTTTTACATTTTAGGAAAGCTTACAGACTAATAACAACATAGTGACAATAGTGGGTAATTAAATTGCTAATTACAAACTTCCCCATGTAGGTAGTTATAATGACGAAAAATAAAACCAATGTTGGTCCCACAAGGTTGACACAGAGTTGGTTAACTCTCAATAATTTTAACAAACAATAGTATTATGTTTTACGTTCAAATAGGTGCTGGTTATTCAAAAAATGACTTTGCTAAGTGCTTCCTAACTGTGCCCGCTTTCGTGCAAAAGAGGTCAATGCCGGGTTCACATGAAATCTTATTAAAACTGCGGCTGGCTCTCAGAAAAAATGCATTACGCCTATAATTAGTGTTTGCACTAGGTAAATGCAGAAGTGGTCGCTGTCGCAGTCCCATATGGTTAGTATTAAATACTTTTGGGTTGGGTCCAATCCAATGACTTCTCCCGTTCTAGGGTGGAGCCTGAGGTCGTGTCAGATAGTCACTAAAACCACACCTATGTCCTTCAATTGCCTTAAACGTTCTTGGACCATGGGTTTCCTTTTCAGAGATTTCCCGTGGCCTTAGCGGGCACCTACGGTTGCGCACCATTAGCGACTTGGGTTCGCTCCGGACGGCGAGTCATCTATTGCTCGTCGTATGCAAGCTCTTACCTACAGTGGTTGGTAGTCGGGACGATTGTTTTAAATACCGAGTATTTGGTGTAACTTTGGTACAGGTACTCATTTGCATTCGGTCATACTGATAGCCGAAACCAATACAGTGGGGAAAAAAATAGGCAGATGGGTCGAAATTCACGACTGTATTCCAAAAGTCGACGATTGTATTTTGATGGCAAGGTTGGTGGAGTAAAGAAGTAATTCCTAGTGGGAAGAATTAAAAAAGAAGGCAAGCGTTATTGGAAAGTATGTACTTAGTGATTATTACATATTTGTCTTGGTTGAATTTTACGCACGCTAATATCAATCTCATACTGAATTCACACAAGATAACACTGTTTTAGACTACTATCTTAAAGATTTAGTGTCACTGAGCCACTGAGCAGAAGAAATAAGTAAAAAAGTTTACTTATATTGCGAGTACACGAAGCCATTGTAATGAAAATGTTTGCCTCTAAGATATTGTGAGCGTATAAATCGGATCGTCACAGCTGGGTTTAATGCGTAGAAGAATATCGTACAGGTGGATGCCACTGGCCATTCACCTGTAATAATCCCTTAAACAATATCTTCGACCTCTTTAGAAACTCTCGGAAAGGGTGGTTCAATATTGACTGGTCGCCATTTGCTTTTTTTTACAATTTTTTTTTGTTATTTTCAAAAACGCAGTTACCTACATTTCAGTTTTATACTAAACAAAAGCCTTTACTGGCTTATATATGGTTAATGAGTTCGGATAAATTAAATTATAAATAGATTAAATAGTAAGTGAACTTGTAAGTTTTACATTTAAAGGTGTTAATAAATAAGTATAACTAAACTTATTCACTCTGTAGTAAAAAATGCTTTTTTAATTCATGTTTTGATTGTTTAGGGTTGCAGTCACTTTCTGGTCTGCTCATTAAATAAAAACCCTACCACTGACAGTTCGAGGACAATTTTTCAAAGAAAATATTTCTAGGTACATTTCATACTGATATTATGTCGCATATGGTCATGTGAAGAGGAGAGATGAAGCGCATATTACTGAAAGAGTTCTGAGTATACATGTAGATGGATGGAGAGGGAGAGGAAGGCCGAAGAAAAGATGGATGGATTGTGTGAGGAGTGATATGAAAGAAAAGGGAGTTAGTGATAGTTTGACGGGTGACAGGACAGAATGGAAGAAAAAAACGTGTTGCGCCGACCCAAGTAATATGGGATAAGGGCAGGAAGAAGAAGATTATGTCGCATAAAATATAGTCTATGTCACACAGGAATAAAGCAGCCTTCTATCGGTAAAAAAAAATTAGCAATCGGACCAGTACTTTCAGAGATTATCTCCTGCAAACAAAAACAATAAAAAACATATATATAGTATATTTCCTGGTTACTGCAGGACGTCACGTATAGTTTAAACCTTGAAATAACAAAAAATACTGGCAACGTATCCATTTTCGCTCGCTGTTCTATAATCTTTAGACTTCAGTAATTGTCTCGTCTTTCAAAAAAGAAGAATTTTTTTTTTTTTTTTAATCTTATAAATTTAGGGACTTTTGGTCACAGTACGACCATGCCAGCCCCATCGTAACCTAATACAAGTCAAGCATTATCAACTATGAGGGCTCACAATCTTACTCACTATTTTTTCTTACTAATGTATATTTCCTGGTTACTGCACACATAATATTACGTCACTCATGATATTAGTGTGGATTTCATGATAATCTTATTTCTAATTGTGAAAGTAATTGTCGTGTCTGTCTGTTACGCTTTCACGGTTAAACTGCTGAACAGATTTAGATGAAATTTGGTACGGAATAAGCTTGAATCCAAGAAAAGACATAGGCTGCATTGTATCTGGTATAGACTTCGATTTCGCGTCCACAGTAACCAACATACACGCGGTCGTGGTCGCGAGATAAAACTAGTGATAATGAAATTTGTTAAACAGAAATAATTCTATATATTTCTGTTTAAAAATTTTCATTGCATCGATGTCACAATATCGCATCGCGACTTTTAGTAAGAGCCTTAAAACCGCGCTTTCTACGTTTGCCTTAAAATTTTTCAAACCAATTCGAAAGCCATACTCCTGATTGTAAAATAATGTATTATTCTAAGAAATAATGTATTCTAAGGACAGGATTACGTCAGTAAAAGTCTTGGCTTCGAAGCTATTTCATATTGTAGTGTTCGGAATGATAGAAATTAATTATTAAAGGCCCTAGAGATTACAGTTTATTAGTACAAGGTCTCAATTTAGTGAACCGAGGGTTAAGTAAATGCTTTTACGTAATTCCCTAAAATTGCTCAATATAGCCAAAGAAATTGGTACTATGCTTTCAGACAGCTATTGGAGCTGTAAAGGTTCAGTAGCAAAATTTAAATTAATTTTACGAGGCTATGTTGATATTGGCTATAAAATCTAAATTCCGGATCCAGTGATGAGCTTCATCAAGTACTAAATGCAATTAGAAAATTTTAAATGTATGTAAGAATTGCCTGATAATTTTATTTTTTTTTTTTTTCAAAAAGTAACTAAATGCAAAATCGCAAATGGAAACGAATTTTTAAATTCGTTCAATTTTAAATAAGTTAGAAACCTTTCAAATCTGTTGAGAGGAAAAACTGTCAAGTAACAGTATATGCTGAAATGTGACGTCACCGCCATTAGGTTACGTGTGCTCAAAAGAGAGCGATATATTCCCACCACGACCCCACTCTTCCTCAAACCCATGTTTTTTTTTAATAATTTCTGCTTCATTTAGTATCCAATTTTGATGCTGATTTCAGTTTTTTTTTTTATATTTTTAGTGTTGCTTTGTAATATAAAATATTGTACAAATATAATCACAACCAAATACCCAATTGTCAGTGTCATCATTGTTATGGAATATTGACACTGTCAGCTCTAGAACGCGGTATTTATATACCGCTTATGTACCGTTCCATTATGCTGATTGCATTAAAGTTGTCAAAAAATAAAAAGCCCGTTTTGACATTTCAAAAGTCAAAGCGAATACTTAAATACGCAAAAAGAATATCGCAATATATTCCGTCATATTAACGCACCAAAAAATTTATATATTTTTTAAGATACTTTTATGTCATTAATTATTATTTTTTTGTTTCTTTCAGTTTCGTTTCAAGTTATATTCTTCTCAAATGTCAAAACCGGAACTTATATTTTTTAACGAGTTTAGCTGATGTAATTCGCTCTAAGAATTGTACGTTCTATCATCATTTAAACTCTTAAAACAGACTTAACCTTACTAGGCCCGGGAAAAGTGTTCCATCTTTGCGATTGGAACATTTGCATCAGAATCACTGAAATGTTCCGAATCAGTCATATGTATCATTTGGAACATTTGGAACATCGGCCCAAAAGATACAAACGGAACATTTGAAACATCGATTCACAAGATATAAACGGAACATTTGGAACATCGGCTCAAAAGACACAAACGGAACATTTGAAACATTGGTTCACAAGAAACAAACGGATCATTTGGATCATTTGGAACATCGGCTCAAAAGATACAAACGGAACATTTGAAACATCGACTCACAAACACATCGCACACTATAAGTTTTATTTAATTTAATTTTGATTTGATAATTATTTTAAGTACATTTTAATTTTAATTTACATTTTAATTTGAATTTTAGAAAACACTGCTGGTCACATAAAGTAAAAAGTGTTTCAGTGTTCCAATTGTTCCAAATGATGCATTTAAAACATTACTGATGTTCCAATATTTCGGAACACTAAAATGTTTCGAAACAGTGAGTCGCTTCAGTAAAGAGTTACACACGCCTAAACCTTACTCTTGGGCCGTGGAGTCCGAGTGCTCATACACTATTTAAAGATTTATCCAAACGCCTAGTTGACACTTCGCGTGACCCAACGGCTGCCTTTTACCTCGGTCAAAGATTAAGCGATGCTACCAGTCTTTTGGACACACTGCCGTCGACAGGGATGCGGAGGAATTCTTAGGAATTTTTGTTTTAAATGTACCTATACTACATATTACATACACGCATTTCCTGAAAGTATTATGTTTCGAATCGGTACGGAGTCGATTTATCCTAAAATAATCAAGAATTATTTTTGGTTAAAAAAAAATCCTATCCTATTTCGACAAATTCTTGATAAACAATTGCATCACTAGCGTGTTTGTGTGTACGTGCTTAAATACCGGTGCTCTACCAACGCAGTGCGTCAATTGTCAATTTATTTGCCTACAATAAGAACTTGTTTATTTTAAAAAAGGGAATTATAAAACGTGCGACTAAAAAAAAACTTAGCGACTGATGATGAGATACTGTTTTATTAACTTGAGCGATATGAATTTGAGTAAGCGACACATTAACTAAACTAACGACAAATATTGATTAACAGTAAAATCCAGAACGAGCTTACCAAAACTGGGTGGTGGCTAGTTAAACGACTAAATTAGTAAGTGAGCGACTAACATTCTGAACACTTCATTTAAGATAAAATGCCGCTCAGTATATACGTATATATATATATATAATTGGCCAAATATTAAAAAAATGCAGGATGGAACAAACAAGTATTAAAAGTCGCTGAAATATTATGAAGCTTCTCATTTTGTATTTTAAGTAACTCAAATTAAAGTTTATAAGTCGCTATCCTGTTGATTTCTCCTAACTCGCAGTCAATACTATTAACTTATTATTATTTCTATAACCCAAAATAATGATTTTTAAAACAAATTAAAACTACCCTTTAAAAAATACTTCTTAAAAAATCTCCAAAATCTTCTAAACAGCTTTTAGCGATAAGAGCGCCCATTGTGACACCCTATTAATTTTAAGTTCCTATTGTAGTTTTTATTTTTGGTGTACAATAAAGAATATATCAATCTATCTTAATGCATTTACTTAAAATTTCAGTGCTTGAATTATGATTGTAACTTAATTTATTAAATTATTATTTATTTATTATTAGGCTTTTCAACAATAAGTATACTATTATACGTTATAATTCTTACGTCTAAAGAAACGTCTCAGAGAAAATCATTTACTAAATTGAGGTGTATTATTATTCAAGTTACATGTTGTATATCTATAACATAGTTAATTAGATTTTTTATACTGATGAGTATCAAAGACTACAAAGGTCCAAAGGTACAAAGGTTCATAAAGTAAAACATCTAAAAAATACAGGTACAAAACAAAGTAGAGTAAACAATCACAGAACTAGCTACACCCCAATCCTCTAAACTTCCAAACTCAATTCCATCCAATCACATTACGTACCAAGTACCAAACGTACCTAATTTGTCGCCGAAACCGGTACAAATTCGTCGCTATGTCTTCATTGGTCCCCGCTCGGCCATTTTGTATGCAGCTTCGGCAATGCAATCGAGCCGCCCGTCACTGGGGACTAAACTGCGCCGGTAATGTATTGCGGCCGTATCCATCTATCACGCAAATACCTATAGGCTAGATTGTCCAGATATTGAAGTGACAAATATCGTGTAGAAGCTTTGGACACGCTTTTGTTTGAAATGTGTGAATTTGAACTAGTAGTTCTGTTGACAATTTTATGGCTTTGGTTTCGTTATTTTGATTTAGATTTTTGATTGAAAAACCGGCCAAGTGCGAGTTGGACTCGCCCATGAAGGGTTCCGTAGCAGCAAGTAACATAATATAAAAGTTCTTGTAATGTGTTGTAACTTTGATCGATGTTTTAATAATAGTGTATTCTTTTCGATTTATGACGCATTAAAAAAAAACTACTTACTAGATTTCGTTCAAACCAATTTTCGTTGGCAGTTTTTATAGTAATGTACATCATATATTTTTTTTAGTTTTATCATTCTCTTATTTTAGAAGTTAGAGGGGGGGGGACACACATTTTACCACTTTGGAAGTGTCTCTCGCGCAAACTATTCAGTTTAGAAAAAAATGATTTTAGAAACCTCAGTATCATTTTTGAAGACCTATTCATAGATACCCCACACGCATGGGTTTGATGAAAAAAAAATTTTTGAGTTTCAGTTCTAAGTATGGGGACCCCCAAAATTTATTGCTTTTTTTCTATTTTTGTGTGAAAATCTTAATGCGGTTCACATAATACATCTATTTACAAAGTTTCAACAGTATAGCTCTTATAGTTTCGGAAAAAAGTGGCTGTGACATACGGACGGACAGACGGACAGACAGACAGACAGACAGACAGACAGACAGACAGACAGACAGACAGACAGACAGACATGACGAATCTATAAGGGTTCCGTTTTTTGCCATTTGGCTACGGAACCCTAAAAAGGACAAAATATACTGAGTAAATTAGGGGATTTTCAGAAAAGGAAATCCGTAGTTCTAGAACGCAAAGGGCAACTGAAGGAATCAGGTGTGGTAGTCAGTGAAAATCTGACACTTTCCCTTTCGCTCCATCGTGACCGGGAGAAACCATTGGATGATTTTCCACCAAGACAGGTTAAATTACCAAAACCTTGAGACCAGACCTTACCAAGATACTATCCTACAAACATAAATAACAGTCTCTTTGATATTTACGATCAATTAGTAGTAAATTCTGCGGCACAAAAGAAAAAACCTGACTTAGAATTCCCTTCAGGATCTTTTATCACAACTTGCCCATTATAACGCATTTTTTTTTTCGGTGGGAAATCATCTAATGAGTTTTCCCGTTCTAGAGTGGAGCGGGAGGGCGTATCAGACTTTTACTGACTAAAACCCACTCCTATGTTGCCTTGCGTTCCAGAACCCCGGGTTTACCTTTCAGAAGCGACCCTGCTGGGCTGCTACGGTTTTGCTAACATATTTTCGCTTGGAACACTACGCTCCGTCGACATCTCGGGCTTGGTCCGGACGGTTACCGGACGGTAGGAAGGCGAGCTACCCATTGCTCGTCATTCGTAAGCCCACGCCTACAATGACTGGAAATCGGGATCGGGATCTCGATTCCTTCGCTAGCATTACTGCTTCGCAGGAGGCGACCACCTGCCATTCCTCCTGACATTACCCATTATAACGCTGAGAATAATAATAATTACAATGAATGAAACTTGCAAGTACTGCATTGCAGCAGTAAAATTGATGGAATGACTGCTTGGGTACGAGCAATTTTACTTAGTTCTCTGTCCCAGAATGATTGTCCAAAATGGTTATCCTATTTAGTTCACACTACATAGGGTGACCATGCCAAACTTGCTACGACGCATCAGAAATTAGACAGGTCGGCTTCCTGTGATGTATTGTAAAGTGAACGGTCTACGTGGACAGAATCTCTGTATCTACTCGTATATATATGGGTACCTATGTGTATGTGCCAAGTTTGGTGCTAAGATAAAGATACGGCTTTACTACACAATAATATTTGTTTGTACGGTAAACTTCGGTTGTCGAAGGCATAATTAGAATTGGATATTATTCTATGTATATTGTAATCAAAATTTTATATTAAATGAAGCAGTAATTAGCATCTCAGATATTCATTTGAGGAAGAGTGGGGTTGTGATGCAATCATCTCGCTATCTCTTTTGTACACACGTGCCTAAACCTAATGGCGGTGACGTCAAATTTCAGTTTGTGTGCTTTAAGAATAATCGCTAACTGCAAGATAGAGCTGCACTCAGGCACACGGCAATTACTTTTCTAGAAAGTTTTTGTACTCTTTATTTAAAATAACACATTGACGCTTCTTATTGCTTTAAAACGTAGATAGGAACTTTAATACCGCTACTTAAACCCGTTTTTATCACCTCTCCGGCGTTTTTTAATTAAAACCATATAAATATACAGCGGGGGTCATATTTCATAAAGTTGCGCACCGCAAGCTCCGGATTAGAGTCATTACAATTCTGAATTTGCAACTGAATTGCAACTCTGGAAATAGACATTTGAGACGTTAAACCAACGCGTTGCCAAGGCCATTCACCTCAAATATCTCCCCTAAGGTAAAAACGAGGGAGTCGAAATATTCCACCCTCTAATTCGAGGAACGGATCCCCTTACCGAGTCGCCCTACGTGTTGCCATGGTAACCCCGCCCTTGGGAAGTGCATCAGATGTAAACATTCCTGGCTCCCTGCATTTTCGACACCGTTATTGATGTTTTCGTTACTTCACTCGGCTTCTTCCGGTGTATCGCTCGGCGGCTCGTAAATTTCGCGAAAATATTGGTTAAAGCTTCTCTATTTATCAAGTTTATAGCAGCGGCATCCCCTGTATCTAAGGTCACGGCTCCGTCGGAAAATGCATTTACGTAATACCAACTATTCATGTAGGAATTTTCCTAGCTCGCGAGAACCGTAAAAGAATACTTGTTTGAAATAAATATGAGAAATATTATATAGCCTTCAATATTTAATAACAGTAATGGTAACATTTATGATACAGTCTTTCTAGAGTGATGGAGTTGTTTTACTAGTTTATTAATAGTTCATGTTTCTTGTTTCAGGGATGCCGGTTTCCTGAAGATGGCCTCACGCACCCCGTCCCTTGAGTCGCTGCCCGGTGCCAACTCAATAGGTTCGCTGGAGCGTGGCTCCTTATCGCCCCTGACTCTCAGTGGATCCTCGCCCCCAGCGAGTGACTCCGCCGTATGTGATCTCCGTGAGTTCGACGGACTCGACACCATCTGCGCAATCTGCCGAGAAACATTCGTCGACCCTAAAGTACTCAACTGCTTCCACACCTTTTGCCGGGGTTGCCTAGAGAGGGAACAAACGCACCCCGACAAAGTCACTTGCGTCACTTGTCGCGTAGACAGCCAGCTACCAACAGCAGGTGTACCTGGGCTACTCACTAACCTTGTGATAGCCGCCGCCGTTGAGCAGGACGCTGACCTCCTGCCAACTGCTCGCCAAACCAACTCGCCTTCAGCCCGCTGCACAGGCTGCAAATCCAAGGAATCAGACGCCGTTGCACGTTGCGTCGATTGCGCCAATTTCCTCTGCCCAAACTGCGTAATGGCGCACCAGTTCATGCATTGTTTTGAGGGCCACCGAGTGCTGGCATTCACGGATCTGAAAGATGACAAGGGTATGCTTGGATCTACCCTCTCTGCGAGCGGGGACAAAACCGCTTTCTGCCCGAGACACAAAAATGATATTCTTAAATACTTCTGCCGCACTTGCTCCGTGCCGGTATGCAAGGAATGCACGATAATCGAACACCCAGCTGCTCTGCACGACTGCGAGCACTTATCTGATGCTGGGCCTAAACAATTGGAGCTGATGCAATCGGCTGTAACTGAAGCCAAGACTCGAGCCACTGAAATAAGGCATGTTATCAAGACTGTTGAACATGCCGCTGGTAAATTACAAGTCCAGTACCACAAAGCTCAAAATGAAATAAACGATACGTTCCAATTCTACCGCTCTATGCTCGAGGAGCGTAAGCAAGAATTACTCAAGGAACTCGAAAGCGTATTTTCCACGAAACAAATTGCTCTCACCGTAGTCGGGCAGAAAGCTCAAGAGACTGTCGATAAGATATACCAGACGTGCGATTTTGTAGAGCGATTGACTAAATGCGCCAACATTGCAGAAATACTTATGTTCAGGAAATTGTTAGACACCAAATTGCAAACCTTATTGAGTTCTAATCCGGAACATACCGTACAGACAGCTTGCGAACTTGAATTTGTATCGAACTACCAAGCCATACAAGTTGGCGTAAGAAACACTTTTGGTTACGTGCGCTCTAGCTCAGAGGCGAATGTTGGCCCCACTAAACAACCACCTATTGCTCGCCCTACCAACGGCAACCTATTGAACGGTGGCTCATCGTCCAGCAGTAGCAGTGTTAATGGAAGTTCAGGCAGCCTGAACGGTGGAATCCATCTACCAACCGGTTTGAACGGTGTGCTTGATCGCCCCTACACAAATGGTCTCCTAGGACCCACAAGCCAATCCACATCGCCTTTTGAGTCCAACATTATCTCAAAACGATTCAATAGTGCCAACAGCTTGGGTCCGTTCTCGTCTGCCATTGGTGACATCAACTTAAACGGCATTAATCCTTATGAAAAGTGGTCTAACGGTGGTTGCGACTCGCTCTTCCCACCGACAACGACTGACCCCTACTCTCTTACAAATGCTGCTCACAACGATCCCATTTTAGACTTGACGAACAAGCTAATCTCTACTGCCATTTTCCCGCCGAAATCTCAAATCAAACGACAAAAGATGATTTATCACTGCAAATTCGGTGAGTTCGGTGTAATGGAAGGCCAGTTCACCGAGCCGAGCGGAGTAGCTGTCAATGCTCAAAACGATATAATTGTTGCCGACACCAACAACCACCGCATCCAAATATTTGACAAGGAAGGGCGCTTCAAATTCCAATTTGGTGAATGTGGCAAGCGAGACGGGCAACTACTGTACCCGAATAGAGTAGCTGTAGTCCGTACTTCCGGCGATATTATTGTTACTGAAAGATCGCCAACGCACCAGATTCAGATTTACAACCAATACGGCCAATTCGTGCGTAAATTCGGTGCCAACATCCTCCAGCATCCACGTGGTGTGACGGTCGACAACAAAGGCCGAATCGTAGTTGTGGAATGTAAAGTAATGCGCGTCATAATCTTCGACCAGATCGGTAATGTGCTGCAAAAATTTGGCTGCTCCAAACACCTAGAATTCCCTAATGGAGTCGTAGTAAACGACAAGCAGGAGATATTCATCAGCGACAACCGCGCGCATTGCGTCAAGGTGTTTAACTACGAGGGTATTTACTTGCGTCAGATTGGTGGTGAAGGGGTCACTAACTACCCAATTGGAGTCGGCATCAATGCAGCGGGTGAGATCTTGATCGCTGACAATCACAATAACTTTAATCTGACGATATTCACGCAAGACGGACAACTGGTGTCCGCACTGGAGAGCAAAGTGAAACACGCTCAATGCTTCGACGTGGCGCTAATGGACGACGGCTCCGTGGTGCTCGCCAGCAAGGACTACCGGCTCTACATATACCGCTACGTGCAAGTGCCGCCGATAGGCATGTGAGTGGCACGCTCTGATCACAGGAGATCCGAATGACCGATGAACTATAGGCCAAAAATCGACACCCTGAGACATAAATACTATTATTAATCGACGTTATGGACTAATCGTTCTGGCGAAGCGTGTCAATTTTGTGGTTCAAGTGACGATTTGTGAACGGAACTTGCGAAAAGTGTGCAAGTGGTGCAATCCTGTGGCTGTCTCGATGTGATCATACCGGCTTAAGATGGGTATTCTCTACATTATTCGGCATGAGATCTCTTTATGAATTATTTCTAACGAAACTGTAATGAGATTAGTTATAGTATTGACATTGTTATTCGAGTACCTATTGATTGATGGTTAGAGATTAAATTCCGTTGGAACGGTCCGAAATTTCGCGCGACGGTGTTCTCGAATCCTTATCATTTTTTAATCTATTGAATAATATTTTTTCATATCCCACATCGTTAAATTAGGGATGAATATTAAGGGCATTTGTATTATTTAGCCCATTTGTTGGACCAATATTTTAACTATTATTACTTAACAAATTGTTAGGCGTTAAGCGTGTGATTTTATCGTAAATAAGAGAGCATCGAGCGGTATTGTTGTTAGTTTTAAGATTATTTCTACGGCACAATAGCACTTCCTGTTTTTAATTAGCACTTATTCTGTGTCGATGGAAACTATGGATTATAAAAATCTAAGTAAGAAGTTGTTACATTATTAATTAGGTAAGTGTTAAATTGATTGAGCTGAAATGGACAATCTTTGGTTACTACTCCACTAAATGTAGTTACTAAATTTTAGGGAAATAGGGGTTTTATCAATGAAAAAGTTGACTGCGGCGTTTGGGAATTAGTAAAGCAATGACTATTAACCTCTACTGAATATTATACTGTTTCTTTTATACGTAATAGTAACATCACAAAGTGGCGATCAAGAATGTTTTATAGACCTCAATTCGTTCCAAATTTTATGCATTTCAACTAGTGATGCCCTCAGTTGAGAATTTATAAAGCATTTTTAGATAGTAAAAGATTGTAAGTTTTTTTCTCGTTCTATATCGGAGGGCAGTACTTCAGCAGTAATGTTATCGATACCGCCTAGTTGCTGAGAGCCCGCGGACCCAAGTCTTCTGATGTTGTTTTAGTAACATTTGGTTGATATTGTTCGTTTTTATGCATTGATTGTAGTAACTATTAGAGCACTTAGGAAATGGTCGTTTCGCTAGCATCTTTTTTTTTAATTTTTTGAGATTTTTAGCAGATTTAAAACGGCGCACACGCGCATCTACTTACTGGGAGTATTATAAACAGCTCGGTATACAAAATAATTATACAATTTGTTATTCTGGTAAGATATTTTTTTTTATATGGAAACAACTTTATTTTTGTAGCGTTTAGTATTACGGTGCATGTGTAACGTAAATTTTCTTTTGTATTTTATGGATAATGCGCTATTATTATTATTATTTTTTTACTTCATTACCGTGTGTTTGAGTGTGTTAGCAGAATTATTTTAGTTTGATTTTTATCATTAGAACTTTTTTTGGTTTTCGTAGTGAATAATGGTTTTTTAGTATTTTTTTCTCGCTGAATCTATGACAATAGAGAGATCTGATCCGGCTGAGGGTCGGTATCTTGAAGATCTGTTAGTTTTAGGTTACGCGTTTCCGTTTTGGTGATATTTCTTAAATAAATTTTAAACGTTTGAAGATGCGTCGGCAGGCGTTGCGCGCGCACCGTGGCGACCTGTATATCGTGTGCCATAAGATCATGTTGTGATTTAATAAGTGATATTTAGTATTGTTTGTAAATATGTACCATACTTTCATATAAATCTAATCGTAAGGGTATCTGATCGAATTACTTATGATTGTTTCATCTTCTTACTTGTAGTGCAAGTTATCGTAATTGTTATACTGGAAATTATACAAGTTTTTATTTAATATTTAATTAAAATAATAATAATTATATTTATTTACCACCGATTACCTACCTTATTATAAGTAAGTTTTGGCAATCTATATACAATATAATTTTAATGATGACTGCTCAATGATTACCTAAATAATAAAATATCTATCTAATTGCCAAATGTTAATATTTCAAATGGCTGAGAGTGGAACGGTAACAACTTTAGTGTAGCTATATTCTCGAACTTCGAATTAAAGATTACTATACTTGCACTAAAAGTTGAACGTTTTGAGAACAACTGGTCTCTTCTCGCATTGTTTTCTGTATTTTGCCTACCACCGTGCACACGCCTGCGCCGCCTGACGCATCTTCGATCGAATAGTTTATCATCACTGGATTAGTTGAAACACTTCACTCGTCTTAGTGTCCAAATTTCAGTGATTGTTCACCAATGATTTTATTATAGACTGCCCTGTTCCTATATCCTAAGACGAAGTGATTGTTGTACTTCATTTAATCCACTGACTACTGAATTTTGATGTATATCGACAATTGACCGTAAATCTGCCTTACCTCAGTTTGCTTTGACGAGTTTATCGACTTATCCTTTTTATTCAGCAATGATTTTTTTTTTATTAATAATAATTCGTTCTAGCGAACTGAGGTCACGCTAGAAATTAGGCAAACCGTTGTTTTAGACTTTAATCTACGGATTTCTTTGTGAAAATTTCGACATTTTTACAGACCTTTAAGTCATATTTTTGTTGCAATTTTCACATAAAAAAATCCTGTTTTTGGTAACAACATACGCTTCTACTTAATTGAGATCATTTCATCGTATTATATTTATATTAAGTATAGTATTAGTGTATCGAAATTTTATAAAGTAAGATTTGCAAATTATGACAACTTCACGTTTACGCCTAGTAGGTAAAACTGTGTAACCCCCGATTTTATTTTTTTAGTTTTTTTTTGTCGACCAATAGTTACTCTTTATTTTTAACCAGAAAATGGTATTTTAAGTTTCAGTTATAATTATTATTACAAACTTAATTCGCAATCATTTTTTTTGTGTTTTTGCATAATAATGTTAGTGAAAAAAGAAATGATTTTTCTGTACGAAAAACATTTTCATTCTTAAAAATTGCATTTCTAAAGCTCGAGGACTGAATTGAAACATGTTTTGTCTTTAAATATATTTTGTCGATGTTTGTTGTTATAATTATTATATTTTTTTAATTATTTGTATAAACAATTGTTCTTTAAATTAATGTACATCGTTTTGTTTTGAATTATTTTTGTTGTAATTGCTTTTTATAATAATACCAGTTCATTGCAGTTTTGATGTGTGTTTTATTTTTATTTTCTTTTTTTTTTACCAAAGTAGCGCTTCTGTAGTTTCACCTGCGGAGTTGTAACTATTTTAATAAAATTAATTTAGTTACAACTTGCAATGCATGTTTGTGCTAATGAATCTGCTTATAATTTAAAACAGTGCCACGTAATTTTAAAATAACTAGGTAATACTTCAGGTTATAAATATTTTAATCAAGAGATAATAACAAACAACGCTTTAAATTCCACAAAGTACTAAATTTAAATCTTAATTTTGAACACTTTTAAATTTACAGAGATTTTTTTTTGTAATGCAGCTGTTTTTTTATGGAATCTCCAATCACAAATAATTTCTTAAACCTGCTACCTACCTAATTAAATTAGTTATAAACACTAAGAATATCTGTACATTATTTCTTAAATAAAAGGCACAATCGATTAAAAGCGAACACTTTAAACTCACTAGAACCTCACCAAAAACAGAAAACAATGAAATCGTTCAATATTCATAATCACAATTTCTTACCAGCAGACAAAACCAAAATTGTAGTACAACTAGTAAGACCAGAAATTATTCATTTCCTAGATATGTAGATTATAGATTTTAATAGAGGTGCTACATTTTTTTGGTGATGGTTTCCAACTCTTATTTTCAAATAAAGAACACTTTTTTCCAAACATATCGATTCTTTAGCACAAATGTCCTGGTGTAGGTCCTGTGTGTTACCCCGTGTGTTTGCATTTTGACTAGACTTAATACAGTTGGTGTAGGGGAACAAGCGGCATGAATATCGTAAGTATTTGCTTTAGTTTTAAGTGCAAGATATTAAAAAGGGGTTACTCTAATTTGCTTTTCAAAACTACAAATTTAAAAAAAAATTATATAGAGTTCAATTCGCATATTTCTACATGCAATGGTGCTTTCCAAAGAATATTTATACTCAACAGCTGGGCAACAATTTAGTGGGTTTTTGTATACAGTTTGTATCCACAATATAAATAGCAAAAGTTTCTTATGACAGTTTCTCAAATAGCATTCCAAATTGAGAATTAGAGTAGCCCAGAGCGAATTGTAGTACATGTTTAAGTATTATCTACACATATTTTGGATCGGGATCAACAATGTCAGTTTCAGTTCAATATCGTAATTGTAGTGTCAGTTTTAGAGAACCCAAGTTATAATTGACTGTACAGGCTGGCTTATTATTGATTAGCAATCTTTCAGGGTGATAAAATACCAATGAATATGAGTAGTTTCTATGGGATCAATATTGACATATGAAAACAGTTGCTCAGTAAATTTATAGTTTACATAACTGAGCAAAATGAAGGGATCAGATGATTTTTTTTAGCTTGAACAGACTGCACTATAACAATACTTGTTAAATTCATGAGTGCACACTTTCGTGTCCTGCATAATTCCTAATTAAATAAAAGTCAGCCCTGAATAAATGTTAAAATTAGAATAACATTTTTGCAAAGTGTTGTACTCGTATAGAAAACTCAAAACAACACTTTCCACTCTATTTTAATAACCTTTAATAAATTTAGAGGCTTTTGGCCACAATAAGGCCATACAGCCCCATCGTAACACTTTCTACACTAAAAATAAATTATAGAAACATTCACACACAGATTTTAACTTTGTCCCTACTTCTAACAACACTTGATCCTGATCCAATTTTTCAATCAGTCGGTCGCACAAAAATTGTATACAATCAAAAACAATTTATAAAAAAATAATAATAATAATAAACCAATTACAAAATAATTCAATAATCTCCCCTCTACCGAGCTTAAAGCTTTACACAACGACACAGCCATCCAGCAACACAAACCATATTTTTAAGAAATAACAAAAACGAAAACAATTTTTGTAGATACGACTGGTTTACACAAACGAAATTATTTTTTACCAAAAACTAAATTTGCTTATCATCAGAAGACGACCAATACAAAACAAACGACGCTCCTCAGTGAATTAGGCGGTACAAACCAGCACTAAATTTCTAAAAAATACATATTCTTATGAATGTAGGCTATAAATCTTCGTGTGTAAGTACTATTTGTATTCTAATGTAAGAACCTAATATCCCAACTAAGCTTTACTTTTCTACGAAAACGTAGCTATTAATATCTGTTTTAGGACTCCTTGGATACAGTTCCCGTCAGCTGCACTGCTTCAAAAGAGCGCTACCAAACAACCAATATTTCAAAGTCAATTACTCTAGGGAACATTTTACTACTAACTTAGCACCTACTAGTTACGTAAGCGCAGGCTAGGCTTACAAGATCGTTTATAATTTTATACTCAGCAGTTTTTCTTAAGATTAAAATTAAGATCAAAATAAATTATTTCATTCCCCTTTTGTTTACATTTACACCAACATTTTAAAGGATCTCTCATTCGATTCGCCATTAGATATTGAGGGTAAGAAATTTCGATTGCTGCTGCTCCCTTTAACTCTTAAATCATTAATTCAAGCATGTCATTGTTAGAATCGAGGTAAGGAGACTTGATCATTGATGAAATTTCAAGCTTCCAGCCACTCATCGTTCCCTTATTTGATTTAATTGCCGTTCTAACACCATTATCGCCAGGAAGTGTGTCGAGCAAAAATGTAAATAATTTAGAATAATGATGTTGGTAGTATTACTAACTAGATGTAAGGGAAGCCGGGATCTGTACAAGATGGACGTCACGACGTGGGTTATTAGAGAGAGGGTTCGTAGTGTGAGAGAGTATTTTTATAAAACGAAATTAAGAATCAAAATATTTGTAGTGTGTTATTTAGATATGACGTTTGTTGGGAAAGTCGGACGATTCGAGGCAGGTAGCACATTGTTGACAGTAATAATGGAACGATATCCGAATTTGACAGGATATAATAAGGGTTTTACATTAACCATATCGATAGTGTATTCTACTCTTAATGATTGTTTGAAATCGAATAATTTTGTGTCAGTTAAGATTCACCTGTTAATGTATTCATCAAGGTAGATATAATGTATCGATGTTAGCTTATCATATTGTATGTGGTTAACGATTTGGTCACTTATTAAATTTACTTGGTAGTGCGTCGTTGAATTTGATAAGTTCGTTGAGCCATGCGAAGTTGTAAATACAATAGCCGCTTCTGCGATCGGCTCGTTGGCTGCACGACGTACCACAATCAATTGCTCAGGAATTGTATTCGTTTTCATATACATTCGAAAGTTTTTTTCTATCATCGCTTTTATATATGTATTAAGCGATGTTGTGTCATTGTTAAGATTACGCTAAATGGAGAAGTATAATTTTAGTGAATTGCACAGAACGTTGGTGTTTCACTTAATTTTTGATGTATTTTTTCTTGAAAGAGAATTGTATTCAATGATTTTACTGTATTCAGGACTGATGTTGAGTTTGATAATGAATGTAAATTCGTTGATGTGTTTTGACGGAACTGAGAGCCTCAAGTTGCCGCGTGATGTTATGAGCCGCTGTTACTCGAACGGATTCTTTAGGAATGCTTCCGTCAGAACACGTTGTCTCAAAAATTGTGATTGTAAGTTAAGGAGATTAACAAAGCACATATTAGCACAAACCATCCATCCTCGAAAAAGTACTACGCTGAATGTTTTTAAAATTAACTCACGTTTGAATTTATGATACATTTTATTGTAAAAATTAAATGCAAAATATTTTACTATCGCTTAAGTTAGTTGAGACGGTTGCATATAATAGTGTTTATTTTCACAATGGTGACGATTTTTTTGTGACGAAGTTTTGGACTTCTTGAAATGTTTTTATATGATATTGATTCTTCTTTATAATATTGACACGTAGGTTTATGTGATTGTGTATTATCGTATACATTTCTTTGCTCCTTGTGTACCATAGCGGTCGATGTTGATACTTTGATTAGAGAGCGTACTGTATTGACAATGCTATTTCATCTCGCTTTAGCTTCCACATCTTGTCTTCAGACAAAGATGAAGCCGATACAGTAACGATTTCATTTTCTTCATCACGTGTAGGTGATTTCGTAATCTAAGGTGTGTGATTTTTAGTTATAAATATTTTTACAAAGTGGAAAGATTCCAAATGATAGGAAAAGTTGGTAGCAAATGACATATCAAGTAATGTTTTTAATTATATGTGTGAATGAGCGGGAGACGGGACGGTTAGTGATGGAAGATGGCGATGTTTATATATTGGCACTGTTTCTAAATTGACAATACTGACGGATTATGTATTCGAATGTTGATCAAATTATATATTTAATAGAGAAATGTTAACGAAACGCGACATATCGTCCACAAAGTGGTGACATAGAACAAATTGATAGACCAATACACGAATGATTTCAGATTGTCGCTGGAGTAGAAGATTAGGTTGGGTTGAAGTAAAAAATATAAAATTTGGAATCTTTCTTAACGATGCTAGTCGCCAAAGAAATTGCTTTTAGGAAATTAATGTTATCATAATATGTGTATGCATGTAAGTTTATAAACCTATATTAATTATACGAAGCTTGAATTGTCCACACACAAATCGATTTTACACACTAAATGCCATCCTGCCAGTTGTAAGGAGAACACAATGCTTATGATGAACTAAATTTAAATTATATCCTATATAGCGTACGAGTAGTGGTGTATTTTTAGATATTGCATTGTCTATGTTAGTTTAGTGGGTAAGGCACATCGTGAGCTTTGATTCAGTGTAAGTCTGTCACCGATATTTTTTACGATACGAAACGTAGTGATGTTAATGTAATGTTTCAAGCCGTGCTTTCCTCGGTTAGTATACCACTTGTAGATTTATAAGGACTTGTGACGCTTGTCACTCACTCCGTGCTATCGCTTGGCACACAGCACCTTTCATTTGAATTTGACACGCTACAGCTTCTAACACGGAACCGTCGAGCAATATTGACGTGCACGGGTGTAAATAAGGCCGTTATTAGATATAAACGTCATCATAAAAAACATAAATATAATTCAGTAATCTAACTTTATAATCTACTGAAACACCATAATGCGCCGTGGCCTTAAATTTGAAGGAATGTGTTAAACCTTTGATAAAATTAAAAAAAAAAATCATTTGGGAATTTTGTACAGACTATGATCCTCTGTGTTTCACATGTTCGGTCATTTATCATTAACTGTTTTTTAATATAAGTGCTAATATATCTTATTGACGTGTATGGTAACCCTTTAGGATAGATATTAAACAGTAGACACTACGTAGGAACGCTTTACTTCGTCCTAATGTAAAAGATTGTTGATTTCTATACTTTCATTCTTGCATATCCACATTTTAATGAAGATTTGTGATTGTTACCTACGCATTAGTTACTTTGAGACTGTTCAAAATGTACTATCGAGAATTTTTCACTAAGGGAAAGGGATGTTCTAGCAGATATTTTTGATACTTTGAGGAAGATCGAAGGGAAACGTTGGTAGTGTAGGGTTTGGGGGTGGGTGAGGCTGGCGGCCCGTCCTGTGGGGACTCGGGAGCCGGTCGGTCACGCTGCGAGAATCTTATTAACTCCCGCATCTTCGTGAGCGCGAATATTAAATGTTACTGTAAACGAAAAAAAAAAACAATGTTGTTCTTATATGAAAACGCGATAGTTTTCGCTGATAACTTGTTGTTTTTCATATATTCAATAATATTTCCTTTATTTTTTGTACTCTTTAGTATTAAGAATTAATATTAAAATAAACTATTCAATGTTGATTACTCTAAATTACCAATAACTTATTGAATAAGGAATGTGTGAAATAGTTTCCCCGAGAGCCTTACTAGTTGAGACACCTTTTCCTTAGACGTGTACCTATAAACTGTACTCTTAACTGTTGGTTACGTCATGTGATTGGCACTTGTTAACATCTCTTAAAATGTTACTCGTCTGCTACTGTACTATCCATGTTTTTACATCCCCTATTCTAACTTCCACTAAGCTACAGTGTAAGAAAATCACCGCAAAATTCCGATGTTAGATCAGGCCTAGGAACTTAAATTTAAGAGTTCATCATTCTTAGTTAGATGGTATGACTCAATTTTAAGACTGATGACAGAAAAATAAAAAAAAAATCTAAAAAAAAAATGATTAAAAATCCTGGATAACTGTTTCTTATTTTAAGTAGACCTTCTAAGTTTGCTTGTAAACGACTTCAGTTGGCGGGACTTGTAGGATAGTGAAATGAACTTTGATAGCCAAATTTTAGAAAAAGAATGATGAAACACGTTTCGCCAACTGAAGCCAGTGATGTCACATTATCGATCGATATTCATCTCCTGTCGATACTTTTCTATGTCTTCTATCTATAAAGACGATGATAAAAATCGATAAATGATCGGGTTCGATAAAAACCATGGTAATGTTAACTTCAATAATGTTGACGTTACATTTGAAATTGATGGAAAAACTTAATGAAAAAAAAATGAAAATACTATTTGTTGCCAAAGTGTTGTTAGGAATAAACATGTAGTTTTAAAAATCGGTTGTCACATGCATAATTAAGTTGTTCTTGGGTGGTTTGAAATTAAGGAGAGAAGTTGAAAAATATTTCCAATGATATATTTTTTCATAATGAACTTGAATGCTAATCGGTACTTAAGGTTTATATCTGTGTAGGAATTTAAACTTAACGTGTGGTAATAAAATGTATCGTTACCATGATTTTTACTGTGTTTTGTAGAAAAAAAAAACAATTATATTCAATTAACTGTATACTCTACCAATTTCTTATTGATTATTTGGGATAAAAATGATATTGTAACCATGTATTGATGATTAAGATCGCATACTTACTCGATACACAGTGAAATCATGGCAAATGATTTAGTTGTTTAGTGTTCATGTTACATTAGATTGTATTCGACAGTTCTGATCTCTAAATCGGTACACCTGTTTCCGCCTTTTTAGCACTCCATTTTATCGATATCAACCCACGATTTATTTTCACCGCACTAATGATTATTGCACAAAATGTTACATTTTAGGGACAGTGTCTGTATGGACGGTTGATTTCTTTTTATACATTATGGATCTTTATATACAGACCCAGATAACATGTTTACTGAGCGCTTTTTCTCTTCTAGGTCAATACTTTAATATCAGATATTTTTCGCACATAAATAAATCTGAAAATCTTTCAAAAGGGACGTACAGTTCACTTCAAACATTATGTATGTGGCGGTTATGACATTTTAAAGTAAAATTTCATATCGTAAAACGTATTTAGATTCAACCGTTCCACAGGCATTTTCCAAAATCAATTACAGAATTGCAGAAATGAATTTTTGATTGAAAAATGTGCTTAATTCTATACTCGTTGATAAATAACGACCCGTAATTTCCTAAAAATACATAACTTAAGGTATTTGGGTCCAATATATTAACATTGTTCTATTATTTTATTGAAATAATGAAACAACTAACAATATCATCTGTATAATTTAAGCTGCAGATATACCTATTTGAATATTCCTATGTGTCATAGGAACCTATGAAACATTGTATAAATCAGGGAAACTATTTAGAAGAATTTCATGCACAAAATGTTCACCATCGATTCATTTCTTCAATTCCGTAACAAATTGTTTTGACATTGAACCTATCAAAGGCTAAATGATCACGGCTCCGGATACCAACTTCCCTAATCAAAGTTTAAACACAAGTTGATCCGTTAACTCCCGCAAACAATAGATAAACAATAGAGCCGGCCAACTTTGTACTTAAGTATTAAACGTGATTACATGCAAAAGTTAATTAACGCCGGTTAATATTTCAAAATGGTTACCTACAGATATAAAATATCTTACGGTTTGGTCGTTTCAAGAAAAAACTATTCCTCTTATTAATCTATCAACGATTTTGTTTAAAGAGACTGATTATTTATTTAGCAGTTTCTAATTATAATGATGGTCATATAGTCCATGATTAGGCTGACCACTTGATTTTATCGCAGTCAGCGATGTACCTAAACTATGCGATCTATCAATTATTACTTCAATAATGTATCTGATTATTTAAGATATTCGTATGCGATAAATCTATCACTATTATACAATGTATTCGATACATAAATAATGTTAAATTTGGCTCAAAAGGAAGGCTACTTCGGGTAAGCTAAAATGTAATGTTTTCCATCCAGTTTTTTGGACATATCACCTCTGATCGGTTCTGTCAAAACTAAATCTCGTCGCATTGAAATTATTTGATTTTGTTTGTTGAAAATATGTAATTTATTAATAATTTATTTGTAATTTATTATCGTGTGTCGCCGACGCTAGTCATCTAACTTTCGATTAGGTTAGAATCATAAGTTTTCTCGCTTATACGCGTGTTAAGTTATAAGGATCTTTTTGTAACTTTCCCTCTTAATAATAGTGATCTTTAATTTTATCCCCTTGGGAGTACTATTTCTTTCTCTAGTCACGGCACTCGACACTCAACGTGTGTCTGTAGGTATAATTCTGAACATGAAAGTTGTCTACGTTTATTGAACGACCTTCAATAGACTACATATATAAATCTTCCAATTCGACTGGCAAATGTAATTTCAAGAAGAATGATGAGATTTGGTAATGCGAGCTGGTTTTACAAACTCTGCTCTATATTTAAACTTGATTTTTTCATGTTCATTATTACACACCCTGTGTTTTTCCCTAGCTTGTAACTTTCCTTCGCTGTGACTGTCTTAATCGACCCTTTCAATATTTATAATAATATATGGAAAATTAGATTCCCTGTTAGCTAATCGTTGTCGAAATAATACTGACTGTGTACCTCTTGTTTTATTTAAAAATAATAAAAAGTATATTGTAAAGTATATTTTGCAGTTGGAATTAATGTTACAGTCATTTGTCTTTGAGATAAAAGGAGTTTTGGGTTTTGTTTTTCTCTTACGCGCCATTTTGTTACGTCATTTATCGCACAAAGAGATTTTTCGCGCGTTCCAAGTATGCGATTATAAAAAAAAATGGCTTATCTTTAAAATATAAAAATGTGCACATTCTTTTTATTAAAATAGCCTACGTGATGTTTAAGCTTAATCACCAAAACAGACATAACTTTTGAATATTTAATAAAACTCGTTCATATCGTAGACGCCATCTTGGAACTATACTGCCAGAACAATAAACGTCAAATGACGTCACAAAAATGGCGCACCGTAAAAAGTTAAGACATTCATCTTCCATGTTTAAGTTATTGTGTGAATTTGTGCGTTTTTGTGTTTTCTTTTTATCAGCCGAGCATTTTTTATACAGGCTTTTATTGGAATTGATACTTTTTAATACTGAACATTCCATTGTCGGTTTTTTTTTTGAAAAAGAAGTTTGTTAATTTGTTTATTTATCTGTGGATTAACTATGTGTGGGTTGAACATTTAAATCCCGTACGATTTTCGGTACATATCGATACCTTTTCGATGTATCGATATATCGATATGAATACTCATACATACCTACTTGTTATTCAAGTCTTAGTTAAGGTAGATCTTAAGAATTGATAAAATAATATCTGATGATAAATTTACTTGTATGTTGTATTAAAATGATGAACACGAAATAAAGAAACTGGTTTGAAAAAAGTAGTGTTTTATTTACACCAGCAATCAATCCCTATCATCTTTTAGTTTTCCTTCTTTTTTTATTGAAAGCTAGTTGCTGCTAGAGGCTTCGCCTGCGTGATAGTGCTATTCCAAGGCATTGTCTACCCGTGTGCCAAGTGTCATCGAAATAAGATCAGCTGTTTAAGCGTGAAGAAATATCAAACCTACACACAAACACACTTACAAAGGCCTTTTATCATATTAGTGTGAATAATTTCATGCATAATATTTCCAAATCTACAACGCTGCCTTTATAATACACAAAGGTGTTTGCTGCAAAACAATGTAGGGTAAAAATAAATTATAAGTATAATTTCTCCACCTACCTGCACAGGGCCCAGTACGGGTTGGTGGATAATCCACCAACCCGTACTGGGCCCGCATGATGGATAACGCCCCATCCCCTTTCCTAGAGGGAGGCCTGAGTCCCAGTTGTGGTAACAATACAGGGTTAATTGTAAAACACTGACAATCTCTCAGGAATATGTTAATAACATCATAAACAACATTTGTTCTATGACTAAAAAAATTATCATATTTTAGTTAATCAAATTTTCATACAAAAATATTTAAATAGAACGTTCTAAATATTATGAAGTCTATGCGAAGCAAGCGGTAGTACAATAGCAGAGGGCAGCAAGTATCGGGCGGCGGGGGTGCTAAAGGTATATCAAAATACAGAGTTGAAATGTGTTAGATAGAACAACGAAATCTTGAAGGTTTGTTTTTGTTAAATGAATTATGTTTTGAAAAAGTAATAGTTCAAAGATTGTTGTTTATGATGTTAGCAATACATTCCCGTAAAGTTGTTAGTATTTAAAAAATAACCCCTGTATAGTTCTATATACACTAAAATTGTCTTCCTTAAAAATTGGATAGAGAGTTTTGTCCAGCAGTGGGACAAAATGGGTTAGTAATAATAATATGCTTTAATTATCAACTTGATGACAGCTAGATTAGCGCAGTGGTTGAACGATTGGCTGCTACTCTGTATGTCGCGGGTTCGATTCCCGTATGGGACGAATATTTTTATGGTCTTCAGATATTTGTTTCGGGTCTGGCTGTCTTGTTGAACGCACTCACGATACAGGAGTGCGACAAAGATTCTTTAAAAAAAAATCTTAATGTGTCTAAATTTGAATTCGTTACTCACTAAATGTAAGTATAGGGGCCTAGCAGGGTTGAGGCCACGGGGAAAAATATGAAAAGGATAGATACTTGTGGTCCTAGAACGTATAAGTCAATTGAAAGAACATAAGTGTGATTTTACTCAGTAAAGCTAGAACTACATTAGACCGACGCACTTGTAGACCACGGTTGATTTGTATGTAGAACGACGTCCTGTGGCGTGGATCTAGTGTAGCTCTACAAGTCTAGTTGCCATATAAAATGTATGGAGACCGACGCGCCCAGATTGGCGTGTGTAGCACACGTGTTCGCAGTGCAGTTCTGCCTTAAAAGTGCATTTCATAAATTTCTCACTCCACGGTAGAGCGGGAGAAGACACTAGATCATTTCCCGCCTCAAAAATTAAACTAAACGTTAGCAGGCAAATTAGCAGGTACCCAAATGACAGGAAACCTTTCAAAACGTCACAAAACTAACCCATCAAGATAAATGGGAGTTATTTCTTAGCAAGGAACCTATTCACTATTAAATATTAGCTACCTGTTCAATACATACCGTCATCAAGTCGTCGCTTCGTGCTGTCAGAAACACGCGTCTATGCCCGGCCTGCAATGACGACATTGTTAGTTCCTCTGTTACGATATTCCTTGGACTATACTGTAATATGAGAGAAACGGGACATTAGTCTTATCTAAACTAATATTATAATCAGTTTTTTTTTGCTTCTTGGTTTGTTACGATTTAACTCAAAACCCACTGGACTGAATTTCAAATCAAATTCTTTCATGAGTAAAAAAAAAGTAGTTTATTTCAGGTGGGATCGCAGTCAAGCACTAGTTTATATCAATTAAAAAAAAAAAAAAGCTACTTTTACACTGAGTAAGGCCGAACGCTGCGGTAAGTGGGCGCCCGCGCAGCCCCGTACAACAGTGCTCCGTCGCAAGCAGCAGAGTCCCGCGCCCGTTTTGCTACGTAATAACACATTCAAGTTTTTCATCGACACGACTCCATGCACACCGTTACAGTTGAACTAGCGACACTGCGCAGGTAATAATCCGGTTTCTACAACGGGGACCGCTGCACGCGATTCACGCGCGACGTCGCACGACCACGCACGCGCGGTCTTCCGCTTAACGTAGCGTTGGCCCTTACATATCAGTCAGTCAAGCACTAGTTTATATCAATTAAAAAAAAAAAACATAGGTATATATTTTAGCAGCTATTGTAAAATAAAAGTGTAGGTATCGAAAGAGAACTACGTTTTGATAAAAGGACTACCGTCAAATTTACCTTATTTGACGTTTGCAAAGAGTAAAGTCAAACGGGGCAATTGGAACGCAGGGGCGAATAGAAACAAAACTTTATAATAATAATAATATATTCCACAACTATCACACAACGCCGTCTAGTCCCAAGCTAAGCAGAGCTTGTGTTATGGGTACTAGACAACTGATTAACATACTTATATATTTCTAAATACATACATATTAAAGATAAATTACACCCAGACACAGAACAAATGATCATGCTCATCACATAAACATTTGTCCTGGGTGGGAATCGAACCCACGACCTGCGGCATAGCAGTCAGGGCCACTAGCCACTAGACCAACAGGCCAGTCAACTTTGATTAGGATTTTCAGTTTGATATATTTCTATGTTATTGGTTTTTATTATGATTAATTGACAAAAAAATATACTGAATACTGGTAAAAATTTTAAGTGTTGTGAAAATCACCTTGCAATTTTTTGTTCCTATTCAGCCCTGCGTTTCTATTCATCACGAATTCGAATGAGAAAGGGATAGGAGATAGTGATATACAGCCTTGATAGCTCTATCATTCTCTCACAACAGAATTATGATGATTTTGTGGGTATTTATGATTTCTGAAATTAAAACTCGTGACTCAACGCTCATCAGTCGAGCTTGCGGACGAGATCACAGAGGCAGTTGCAGCGATTATAAAAAAAGTAAGTATGTAAAGGAGTAAGTATTTACAACCTTATTTTTAGTAGGTATATGCGAAACCCGAAACACCCGTCTAGTATTTTTATGGTAAGAATGTAGGTACAAAATTTCAAAACTGTATTGTGAAAAATTACAAAGTCACATAGCCCTTGGTACCAACATAAATACATGATCACCGGGCCACCGGGGTTCCATTCCATTCGTGTGGATATAACGCCTAGATGTCACCACGGACACGGTGGTGCATACGGTAGAGGTGTACCCATTTTGAGTTGAACACCGCCGTATCCTCGTGGGGGAAATCGGCGGCAATGATACGGGCCATGGTCCGAAGCGAGGAGTGGCAGGCGATCGCCTCTTTCTGCGAAGCAGTAATGTTAGCAAAGGAGGAGGCCATACGAGCATGCGCAAGGGGCGACTCTCACGCCCCAGCCCGGATCTCGATCCCGATTTCCGGCCACCGAAGGCGTGGGCTTGCGGACGGCGAGCAATGGGAAGCTCGAAACTGTGCCATGAAAAGGACGTTAAGATAGCGTCTTAGGTCCTGTAGTCCTCTTATTATACAGCTCTCTGCTCTCAAAACGGTGAAGGAAAACATTGTGAGGAAGCTGGTATGTCTTTGAACCAAAACATTTCGAAAATATATTGTGACGTCCACCAACCCGCACTGAGCCCGCGTGGTGGACCGCCATTCCCAGGCGGTCCGAGTCCCAGCAGCGGTAACATTAAAAACTGATTATGCTTGCAACCTTACAAAAGCAATTAATATTCATTTATTATTTTTGTACACTGACCGCTATCTAAATCTTTCTCATTTCGTCTAGACCATACTAAGGTTGTCTGTAAGAGATTGCCCTGTGCGATAAGATCACCTTTCGCACACTTTGTTTTTGTATATATCTTGTCCACATTATGTGGTATATGTCGGCTCATGATCGCCATCGGAGTTGAAGTCGCACAAAATATACAGTCACAGTGATATCAGGAAATGTTTTAGAGTGATAATAAAGAAATACATTGCTTCAGTTCAAGTTGTTTATTCCATGGTCGGTCAAAAAGTGCCTTTCTAATCACATTACAACGGTTTTTATACTCAGAAATTTACAAGCATAAAAATTTACTATGAAGGTAGAAAAATATTTTAAATAAATTAATAGAACAGAAATTGTCACAGTAAATTCCTATTTTAAATATGACCGGATGCTTTGATATTTTTAAAGAAATAAAAAGAAGTGGTCAAGTTAAATCCTCACAAATTCGACCGGATGTTGTGATATTTTCTAGAAAGGAAGTTGTCATTTAATTTGTTATAAATTCATCAACATTTTAAAATAAATCGAAAGGAAGTTGTCATATGAAATCCTTTTATAAATTAAACAGGATGTCGTAATATTTTAAAATAATTCGAAAGGTAGTTGTCAAATGAAATCCTTTAATAAATTCAACAGGATGTCGTAATATTTTAAAATAATTCGAAAGGAAGTTATCAAATGAAATCCTTCTATAAATTCAACAGGATGTTGCAATATTTAAAAGAAATTAGCAGGAAGTGATCGAATTAAATCCTCATCAAAATATTCAAATAATGGTTTTGCGCCCACATATACAATATTATTATTATAATTAGCCCATATTGCCCCACTCCTGGGCAAAGCCTCTCTCCACTCCTTCCAACGATCATGGTTCGTCGCTTTCTCATTCCAATCCTTAAGGAAGCCAGGTCGTCCCGCCATCACCTTCGTGGTCTGCCTCGACCCGTATCGCTGTATCCATGCTCCAATCCTGCGTTTTAAATCAAATCAAATCGTTTATTTGCTAAAATATGGTACATAAGGTGTTACAGTAAATTTGTTTCAGCATATCCTGCCATAACATGGCGTGCAAATATATTCACAGTCAGTGTCGTCAATTAATCTAACTTGCACATTACAGGTTCTATTGACTTGTCTTCTAGATATTCTTTAACAGTATAATATTTTTAAAAATAGATACAGATTGAAAAGTATTTTTTTAAACATTGTCAATGGTAGATCTTGTAAACTATTTGGTAAGTGATTGTAAATAATAATCGATATGCAGTATACCTTTTTTTTAAACAATTTTAGCCTGATTGGTGGCAGTCGAAGTCTGTCTTTATGCCGTGTCCGGGTATTTGGCCTGTCAGTATTCGTTTCGAATAAATTATAGTTTTTTTTTACGTATACAATAAAATATATAATAAATAAATAAAGGCTGTGGCTCAGGAAGGGGGATCGCTTTATATATCCCATGGAAAAACTTCAGGATAAAGAAAACTCCAAAATTCAGCATAAAAACCGTTTACGTCTACCTATTAAGACACTCGCCGTCACGTCACGAATAACTGTCACCGCACACGGGCTTCAAAAAACCCCGCTTCGAGCTTCATTTTGAGGCGGCCTTTTCTTGTGGCTCGTGTGCGGTGGTGCCGCCACAAAAAAAAACGCTTGAAGCTTCACCGGACACAAGAGGTGTCGCGCGCTTCAGCTGTTTTTTGCGGCCGCTTCTAGCATTTTTTTGTGACCGCCGCACACGAGCCACAAAAAAAGGCCGCCTCAAAATGAAGTTTGAAGCGGCGTTTTTTTGAAGCCCGTTTGCGGGGCAGTTAAATCGTCGCCCTCCCCGCTAACTGTCGTATCTCACAAACTGGCGTATCTGCACTGATATTACCTACGAGTTCATAACATTATTTTGAATAAGTTCTCTCTAATCGTCGTATCTGTATCGTTTACCGTTTAGAAGATAATCACATAATTTGTTTTGCGTAAGTGCAAAAGAAGGGAAAAAATATCCTCAGTACCTTCGTATCTTAGGGCCACTACTAAATAAAAGAATACGCCAAGATTAATATAAAAAAACTTATTAATTAATAATTAAAGCTACAGCCAACGCAACTACAGGAACAAGATTTTAACGCCCGAACGAAACACGCTCGCCCTGGAAAAATATCAATTGCAAGTTAGGACACTTGGGGGGGGTGGGGGGGGGTGACGACATACCCATTTAAATTCTTCAAAGAATATTGCTTCATTCCTCGCTTACAACAAAGTGATGGAGCGTCAAAATGACGCAGCTTCGTGTCACGTTGCTTGGAACACGTGTCTTTGACGCGGCACGTGCGTCGTGCGTCAATCTGGATGTGTCGTGCGTCGTAAAAATGTTTCCGAGTTGCATTGTGAGATTAGATAGGTCTTGTGTGTTAGAGGAATCTTCTGAAGCATTACTTAGCCGCGCATTGAGGTTAAGAAGGTTTTTGAAAAGGGTTTTAAGCAGCATAAAATAATAACTAGATGTTACCTCATATAAATTATCAAAGAAAAAAATTGGGGGTGGGAGAATAGGAGGGTTATTTTTTTCAATGAAATAAACTAGTGCTTGACTGTGATCCCACCTGATGGCAAGTAGTTGTGCAATCGTTGGTGGTGAGGCGCACTAGTTTATTAACAGCCTATTCACTCTAACCTTGAAGACACCTTTAAATTAAGTAGGTATATTAGACCGCAGCATGCAAGTTGTTACAGTCCCTCGATACGCGGTATAAACGACGAGGCGAAACGCTTGGCCGGACCAAGCGTTCCTACCGTATAGATTTCAACCAAAGGCAAGGGTGGATACTCGCAGTTCGTCGGGTTGTCCGATGTAAAAAAGAGTAATGAGGATGGTAAAAAAATTACCTACGACCTATTTTTAGATCTACTAAATATACAAATAAAAAAATTATAAAATCAGATAGGTTAGATAGGTTTCGGAGGGGTTCGATAACAAATACACTGCGATTTTTATATATTTGAAAATAATAGCATAATTAGCTTAATAATTTTCCCACTGCTGGGACTTAGGCCTCATCTCCAGTAGAAACTCTCCAGTGCTTGGTGAATGTCACATGTCTTCGAAGTTTTGTTCCTAAGATATGCTGGTGTCCTTACAATGTTTTCTTTCACCGTATTGATGGCGTTGTGGTGATGTAATCTACACTTCTATACTAATATTATACAGAAATAAGGTTTGTTTTATTTTTGTTTATAAGAGATAACCTCTGAAAGTACTGCCCCCCTAGCCAAGTTACAATCGAATTCCGTTCTCTAATCGGTAACGCCTCGGTGACAGCAATTGTAGAAAACAATAAGTTGGTAGGTAGCCATGTTGACGCGCCTGGGTCGGCCGCTCGTTCTGTAAATGTAGTGTTTGTATAACAAAGGATAGGCGTTCAATATTGTAGAAACGATTTTGAACGATGTGAACTTGGCTACGAATTGTCTATTCGTTTGTTCTGACCACGCGACTTTACGTTGAGATGACGTCATTACCATACGTTTCATCACTTATCGACAGCGTTAATGATTGCAGAATAACAACTTGGCTAAGCGTGCTGGTCCGATTGCTAAAACTTTTTCACCAATAGAAAGCTGCTTTATCCTTGAGTGACACATTTAATGTACCTACGCAAGGAAGCTGCGGGGAAAAACTAGTAAACAATAGAAAGTAAAACACCTACCTGAGTTAGAATCTACCTACAGTTGCCATCACGGATCTTGAAAATTTGCGCAGAAGTCAAATATTCGGTCTCTTTAGTGGTGCGAAGTGCGATGTGGGGGCGGGAAGTGTCAGTGATTGGCTGGCCGCGCCATCGCGTCATAGACGTCACTCCTCATTCGTTCACTGCGTTGCTGCATGTATTTAATAATGAAGACGATTGGCTCGCCAATGTATGGAATGCGCAAAGCGATCCCCACTCTGACGCCGAGCGTTCAAGATCCGTGATGGCACCTGTATCTACTACATGTAAGTCGGGGCTGTTACCACACCTCTCATTTTCGTATATTGTTTATGAGCCTTATAGAATTCGGCAGATGGGTAGGCCATGTCCTAAATGGCACATAGGAAGTAAGTATCACATTGTGCTATTCCAGGTCATATTCCCTTATAATTGGAGTATGTTCCTTTGGGATAATGTCGACTTTCATGTAAGCGAAGCTATAGTAACCTAGACAGTCTGCGGGCTTGCGGACGGCGAGCAATGGGTAGCTTACCGTTCGACCGTTCAGTAACCGTCCTGACCGAGCCCAAGTCGTCGACGGCGTGTACTGTTCTACGCGCTTCAAGGTGTCAGCAAACCGTAGGGGCTCAGTAGGGTTGAAGCCGGGGCCGGTGAGACCTGGGGCCCTGGGACGAAGTTAAAGACGGAACAGAAGTAGATTTTTAGTCAGTAATAGTCTGACACACCCTCCCGCTCCGCCTAAGAGCGGGGGATGTCATTGATGATTTTTCCACGTTGACTTAAAGACCCCTAAATTGAAGCTATTTATTTACTTTTCGTTTCCCTATTTCCTTAAGAAACTTTAAGAAAAAATGGCGTTGTCACTGCCCAGTGTTGAGCAAGCCATTCATATATCATGCTAAATGCCACGAGCTGACATATTTATTGTATATTCCCTTGGCGTTTCTTAAAGAAGACTATCAAGTTATTTACAATAAGTTATAGTGAAATTATAAAAAAAACTAGCTTCTGATTGCGGCTTCGCCCGCGTACCTATATAAGATGAAGTTATTAGCATTCTATCGGTGAAATAATTTTTAAAATCGTTCTAGTAGTTTTTGATTTTATTCGATACACACAAACATACAAATCTTTCCTCCGTATTTTGTAAAATTATGTAAAAAAATAGATAACAGATTATCTAAAAAAAAAATGAAAACTGATCTATACTTTAATAGATTAGTTTTTTCATCGGCTTTGACTCATGCAAGTTATTAATTGATCCAAAATTACATACCATCAAGATAAAAAGTATCCTATGTCCTAATCTTGACCGTTGAGGCCAATTATTCAACATCATAGAAGTTTTTTTATAGATTTTAACTATACTCTTCTTCTTACTGCCTTTATCCCATATTACTTGGTGTCGGTGCAACACATTTTTTTCTTCTATTCTTTCCTGTCACCCATCACACTGTCTGTCACTAACTTTTTTTTTTCATATCACTCCTCACAAAATCCATCCATCTCTTCTTTGGCCTCCCATCTCTCTCTTCTTCCATCTACATCAATGATGATGTAGATGGATGGAGAGAGAGAGGGATGGAGGGGGGGGATGATGACATCATCATCATTTCAGCCGATAGACGTCCACTGTTGGACATAGTCCTCCCTCATCCACATGTCCCCCATCCTCCATCTGCATGTATACTCAGAACTCTATAGTAACACGCGTTTTATTCCTTGTCTTCACATGATCATACTAAGACAAACCTTTCAACTTTTCAGTCACTGTCGCCATTTTCAAACTTCCTCTAATATACTCATTTCTCACTTTATCTATTTTCGTCACACCACACATCCATCTCAACATTTTCATCTACACCTCCATCTTTTTTCATCTATATTTATCACAGCCCAACATTCTGATGCATACATAGACTTTGACAATACTAAACTAGAGAATATAAGAAGAATCTCACCATCGTCATCTCCCTTGCATTTTCCGAACTAGCTTGAAGTCGGTTTCCAGACAGTAAACTACAACTAACCTAAACTTAATTTGTTATTTTTACCCAACTTCAATAAAAAAGAAATTCTCGATTCGCCGGAAATCGCAAAACTTTTAGTTTTCCGATTTTGATGATTCTTTTTTATTTGAATTATATTTCTATTTTATCTTACTGTTTAACTTAATAAAAAAAATATCTAAATAAATAAACTGTCGAAAAATTAAATACCGCGCGTCAGTTCTCAAGAGGTAAGAATAGCCAATAAATGGCTATGGTCTCTTTCTCTATAACATTAAAGTGAACTACACCAGCACACATAACATACATTTCTGTTCACACCCTTGGGAACTAGTAGCGACGTGTATAAAAATTGCAATGGAAAATACAAATTTACCAAAGAGAGAAAACCGCTACGTGTCTACGGCGTAGTATTTCTTAGCCGCGTAGCATCCTCGTAGGCGCGTAGCACGATGCGGCGTCCAAAATTCATGACTAACCGTTTGAAGTGTTAACTTTGCTACGTGGGAAGGAATACGTTTTCTGTTTAAAATGTTTTGGCCACTTTATATTTAAATAGCTTTAGTTTTATCGTAAGTCTACGCTAAAGAAGTCGGGCACTGCTCGACTTGTGAAGAGGTAGCTTAGAACCAGGAGACAGACGTAGGATACTTTTTATCCCGTTCCCGTTCCCGTAGAACGTGACATAAATCGTGGTATAACAAAATGCAACTGACATGGAATAACAAAACGTATATTATTGTTATTATTCCCTTTATTCATTTTTTAACTCATATTATAATACATTTTAAAATATTTTTTTACAAAATGATATAAAAAAAAACATTTAAAAATATAAAAAATAGGTATCCGCCGGTGTCGGGAGCAGGGTCCAAGCTACCGGTGGTTAGGGCTCCAGAGGCAAGAACCTCCTCAAAATGCGAGCCGTATCGAGGAGTACTGCCTATTATTATTCGTTTATTCATTACAATATACATATAAGTTATATTTTTAAATATTTAAATAAAAATATAAAAAAACATTTAAAAATATAAAAAATAGTGTCCCACCGGTATCGGGAACAGGGTCCAAGCTACCGGCGGTCAGGGCTCTCAAGAAAGGAACCTCCTAACAATACGAGCATTATTATTATATGTTTAAAGGTAAATTAATATACTGTAGATTTGGATAGTGTAGGGTAGAGTAGGGTAGGGTAGAGTAGAGTTGGATAGGGTAGAATATAGTAGAAAAAAAAAGTGGCGCCATAGATGTTGCTACAATAGTAGTCAGTTGACGGGAGTGAAGCCGCGGGTAAAAGCTAGTTTCATATACATACAGGACTCAGCCAAAAGTTCTATGAAATACGGCTTACAGCTGTCAGTCGTTGTCAATTTGCAGTTACCCCGAACACATCTCTTTTGTAAAATGAATATCATTTCATTGAAGTCAAGTTAGCACAAAAGATTATCCCGTACCGAAGAAGAGAAACAATGTGTCCGTAAAATGCAGTTATAAGTGTTTAAACATTCGTAATTTTGGTTAATTTTAAAAGTATGAAAGATAAAGAAAATACTCGTGGTTCTTTTGGTCTAGTGGTTAATGGCCCTTACTGCTATGCCGGAGGCCGTGGGTTCGATTCCCACCCAGGACAAATGTTTGTGTGATGAGCAGGACCATTTGTTCTGTATCTGGGTGTAATTTATTTATTGTATGCATGTATTTAGAAGTATATAAGTATGTTTACCAGTTGTCTAGCACTCATAACACAAGCTCTGCTTAGCTTGGGACTAGACGGCGTTGTGTGATAGTTGTGGAATATTATATTATATTATTATTATTATATTCCTGAGCGCAAAAGGTACATAAAGGAACATAGGTGTGTTTTTTGTCGGTAAAAGTCATAAGTTTGCTGTTTATCGATATTATCTACTAGCTTTTGCCAGTGGCTTCGCCCGCGTACATAAAATATAGCCTAAGTCACTCAGGAATAAAGCAGCTTTCTATTAGTGAAAAAAATTTAGCAATCGGACCAGTAGCCTGATTCACGTAATCAAAGCCGTAACGATATTGTAGCAATTTAGTCGTTTAGACCATTACCGTATTCACATCCATCAATCGAGTTTGAATGACACCGATTTTAAAGTCGTTTGGTCGAAGAGTCGACTTAAAAAAAAAATCTGTATTTCATTATCCTGGTAGAATACTTATTAATGTGACTGGAAATAAGTGTTTGATTTAGTTTCGAGCCAGTTGAGTTGTCGTTCTATCCAATCCCGATTAAGGAACACGTGAATACCGATTTTGGATAGGATTTCGATCGAACGACTATAAAACTTCAACGACATTTGGCTTGTTTGATTTTACGTGAATCAGGCTACTGTACTTCCAGAGATTACCTCCTGCAACAAGAAAACAAACTTTACCTCTTTATTATATTAGTGTAAGATTGACACTTTACTTAAATAATAACAAGACATTTTCTAATTCTAATTAAAAAGTGGTGTATAAAGATTTCAAAACAAACTTAGTATTCATAATTGCTCAAAAAATCCCTGTCCTCATGCAAGTCATTACTCATACTCGTAACCCAAGTTTTTCTCGGTACAGCCAGGTAAAAAATCGGTGAAAGCCTCTCGGGAGATCCTAATTCTTATTTGAGAGGTGGCCTGCGTTTGTCAGGTGTAGGATTTATCTTGTCCCTTGATATAACACGACAACTTCAAATAGAACGCTAGGCTAGTAAGCATGTACGGTTGAAAATTATTTTAAGAAGAAATATGTTTAAATATGTAGTAGAATATGATATATTATATCTTTATTATTTGATAAGAGAAACGTCAAAAACATAATTATCTTAAGTTAGCTGTACATATCTTTTTTTTATGGTGGGAAAAAATCATCCAATGACAACCCCCGCTCTTGGGCGGAGCGGAAGATAGTGTCAGACTCTTACTGACTAAAAGACCCACCCCGTTCCTTCTAGCCTTCATACCGGGGCTCGAGCGCCCTTTCGGATAACCCTGGCCCCAGTAGGCTTCGACCAGGCTGGGTCACTGCTGTTGCTGACAACTCCTTGAGGCGCGCGGGAACAGTGCGCGCCGTCGACGACTAACTGTACATATCTATGAGCTACGGGCTGAGCACGCCACAATCACGACAGTCCCCCTTCGAAGAGTAGTTGAGAGGTACCACGGTGTCCTCACATTCCGCACACAGTTGCTCACGAGACATAGTAAATTCGAGAGGTTCCTGTTCTTGATTCATGTGGAAGTAAAGTCCAGGTATCACCGCTGTGCGGATCACCCGGAGGACACGGTAGAGTATACGTTGGAGGTATGATCCGCTTGGGCGGAGCACCGCCGTGTCCTGATACCTGTTACGAGTTCATACGCACTATGCGGGTAGCCGTAAAAGCCTTGCGGTTGATCGCAAGCACAATTATGTACGTAATATTCATTTCTAAGCGCACTGCGATGCGGCTACCCGCAGACCGCTCCGGTCGCTCGGAGGGCTGCGGCCTGAGTGACGGCCAGACTGACGGTTGCTATACTTGCCTGCGGCTGCCTGCCATTGAGTGATATAGGCTCGATATAACCGCAAATCACAACGGTTCTTCAACCGCATCCTGCGATCAGCCGCACGGCTAGCTGCGTTGCCGTTACCCGCATAGTGCGTATGAACACTTAGGGTCACGCGGAATTTTCGAAAAGGAAAAGGGTCCTATAACGTAAAGGGCAACTCAAGGCACATTTATGGTTTTAGTCAGTGAATGTCTGACACGGCTTCCCACTCCACTTCTTCGTCCGCGGAAAAGTCATTACATGATTTCCAACCTCAAAAAATAAAGTTCACAAAAGAGGAATTTAAACTATAAAATAAACACCGGTGTTCTATCCGGAGTTGTCTAGTTACAAATGGGTCAATTCGTCCTGATCATTTGTGTTCCGTGCCCGAGGCGACGGTCTCCGTTCACCTTATGTATTTATATTATGTATAAAAATACGTCTAAATAACTTTAGTAAGAATGCGTTAAGGAAAACAGATAGTAATATACAATGAACAGGAAAAAATCTAGGTATATCTTTCACGGTGGTACATAGGCGGACTTAATGCAACAAGGCATTCTCTACCAGTCAATCTTTAGGTAAAAAAAGTCAAAACTGTAGGTTTGCACAATAAGCAAATAACAGATACTTAAAACGGAAACAAAAAGTTATTTATAATAATAAAATACATATACACCGTTAAATTTTATTCATTTTAATCCCGTAGAAGGTCGATCCGGTGAAACACTATCGATTTGTAAAGATAAAATTTAAAAATAAAGTACCTTTTTTTTAAAACTCGTATTAATTTACGCATGTACGAAATTAATTTCTTTAAAAAAACGTCAGCTGAGCGAGTTCAATGACCTGTAGATAGTTTATACGCAACGCCGACTACTAACTACAGGTCATTGAACCCGCTCAGCTGAAGTTTTCTTAAAGAAATTCGCGGCTTTCTATCCTACTGGAGTAGGGCCCTCACTACTGTTCACTCACTACTACTATTATACCTTACTCTATCCTATTCTACCCTATTCGACCCTACTCTGCCCTACTCTACCCTACTCTACCCTATTCTTGACTACACTGCTCTACTGTTACATTACCCTAATTTTCCTTTTTATTCCATTAGAACTTTCTCCTCACAATAACAAACACAACAAAAAAAGAATTAGTGAAATCGGTTCAGCTGTTCTCGAGATTTGCGCTTAGCAACACATTTAGCGATGCATTTTTATATTATATAAAGTTTTTATATTATAGATTGTAAAGAGGAAAGATTTGTATTTTAACTACGGGACTGATTTTCAAAATTTTCTCACCAGTATATTTTCTCCTTTCACACAGACGAAGCCGCAGGCAGAAACCAGTCTTTACTACTTATAGTCACATGAGTACAAGCTATTTCTAGGTCACGAATATAAAGGTCCTTTCGTCCTTTGTAAAGTTCTTTGTCTCGCAAAAGGTTCAAGACTAGATTTTAAGCCCTTAATGATCCACTCGTGGCTTTATAGCCTAACAAATCTAATTATCAACTTAAATGGACGTCAGTATTGCTTAATTAAACGAGAAATTCAAAAGGGAATTGTTGTTTCATTTATAAAATGTTTGTGTTCTATGAATATCTAGTTTATTTTATGAACACTTGTAAAAAAATGTCTAGAGCGATTACCGCTATTAAAAGGCTTACTTTTAACTTAAAGTGAATGTTAAATGTTCCAGATTTTTTTTAGGTGGGAAATCAATCAATGATCGCTCTCTAGGGTGGAGCGGGAGGACGTGTCAAACTTTTACCGACTAAAACCCACTTTTACCAACTAAAACCCACTTTTTTAAAGTCGGGAAATCATTCAATAACTTTTCCCGCTTTAGGGTGAAGCAGTGAGGGCGTTTCAGACTTTTACAGAGTGCCTTCTTTGCCAAGCGTTCCAGGGCCCCAGGGTCCCCTTTCGGAAGTTAACCCATGACCCCAGTAGAATTCAGCCCTGCTGGGCTCCTACGGTTTTGCTGACATCTCTTTGAGGCGTGCGTGAAACACTACGCGCTGTCTCCGACTCCCGATCGGTCCGTTCGGTTACCGGACGGTCGGACGGCGAGCTACCTATTTGCTCGTCGCCTGCAAGCCCAAGTGGCTGGAAGTTAGGGTCGGGGATCATACAGAGTCTTACATTATAAGTAGTGGTAGTCAGTCTGATGCGATGTTACGCTCGCTCGTTCAATCGACAATTTTGGCGTCTTATTTTACTTATACCCTTTTCGGATATAATTATGTGGTCTGGAATGTGATATTTTTATTGTGTTTTAGTTTAGCAAAGTTTTGTTTGTGTCGATGATTATGATGCACGGTAAAACTTTAATGAGTTTATGATTTGCATCATCTGTATTGTACCTATTACTTGTATTTTATAAACAAATAAACGCAAAAAAAAAAGTCAACAAGTGATTAAATACAATGTCAAATGATGATATTATCTAGGCTTCTATTGAAATCAATTTATTTTCTGTACCTAAAACTAATCCAGTAAAAATGAAAATCTGCTATTTTACATAAACTTTGACACTTCATAATTTACTTACAAATTTAAAAGTCAAAAAAGTATAGAAATAGAAGCCTTGATAATTTTAACAAAATTCTATATAACGACATTTTTTTCAAAAACTTTTAAGGGTTAAAAAAAAAACACGTATTTCCTGGAACAAGTTTTGTAAAATATTCAAGTAAATCAAGAAATTACCGAATGCTAACAGAATTTTCTGGCGTTATCTGTCTTTTTTCGCTTTGCCTTTTCGTCAAACATCGCATTGGATTGCGTTAGATGAAGTAACAAGCTTTTAAACCATGCTCGATGTTGATGATAGTCGTGTGGAAAAGCAGCCTCTTAAGATTAAAAGAAAAGTAAACTACTGTCGTGTGACTCACGGCTGCGCTAAATAGGCTGATTGCGATGAAACATAACCTAAGTAATCTATCAAGTTACACACAATTTTAATGTTTAAAAGTTATCTACACCGATTTCGTACACTTTACGTGATGCGCGCACGAATAAAAACTTTTACAGATTTATTAGATGTATAGACTAGTGTTAGGTGTAAGGTGAATTAATACATTTAAATGTATGGTAAATAATAAAATAATAAATATATGTTCAGTGTACCAAAATAATAAAATATTGAGATAAGAAAAAATTTGACATCTTTAACACAAGAGTGTAAGTAAATCTAATCATGTATTATTATTCCGTTTGTTTGGGAGAGTAGCCTTAGGGGCGCTATGGCGAAAATTTATTTAACCAAAAAAAATGTTTTTTATTGAAAGCCCGAAACAGCAAAAAAAAAATTAATTTCCGAAAAAATAAATAGTATAATCTAGCATAGTGCCCTTAAGCGTATACTCCAACTCCTAAAAATCCGCCCCTAAGACGACCCACTGACCTTCCGTTTACACAACAAAAACCGGTTTTGAAGCGATTCAACCTCAATTCATCTATACAAGTATACGTATCTATTTAAAAAGTACTCGTAATATTAAAATTAACAGCCATCTAGAAAACACAACATTGTAAAATCAATCGCCAGTGTACATACACCGCACCCATGGATATCCCCACGTTATAGGGTAATCCCACTATGACAAGTAATGACTGGTCATCTATCAATGTTTTGCACACAATTATAGCCACTAAAACATACCGCGTAGTGGCGATAACCCCGTGTACAGCACGACAGATGGTGTGCTGGAGGGTTCTATGCTTTAATAATGGTTGCTATGGGGTGCCATTTTGTTCGATTTAAAAATAATGACCATGAATGTTTTGTTTGATCTTTTATCATCGAAAACTGATCCATGTTGTGGTCGTGGACTCTCTTAAGCAATGTTGGCCCAGTGGTATCTGCCCCCACTTATGAGTTGCACCCATCGCGGATTCAAATCTAGGCACCGTGTTCTCCATGGGTTGGTGGGACGCAAGGAAAAAAAAATAAAAAATAATTCGAAATTCGTTCCTGTGCGTCTCGTATCCGTCGGATTTTTGCGACTCTAACCGACCAGGTCATCGGTCCACCTTGTGGGAGGCCTTCCAACGCTGCGTCCTCCGGTACGTGGTCTCCACTCCAGAACCTTTCGTCCCTATCGACCGACTGTTCTGTGAGCAATGTTCCCTACACTGTCCAGGCTATTATTATGAATATGAATAAATGACGATCAAAATGGAAAAACAATGCGCGTTGTATTTTCTAGTAGCAATTGTTATTGATTGTATTATGAATTTACTAATTATGACTTTACTTATGTAACTATCAGGTTATATTTTTTTGGAAAAAAATGTCATCATTCAGAATCTTGATCATCTATAATGCTTCTTTAGTCATATTTTCTTTATTTTTTTTTTAATTTATGAGTACATTATGAAGAGCCTTAGTTCAAACAAAATTATGATTTTCGAAGGTCTTTACTGGATTACTCTTCCACAATAATATGATCAATAACGGGTACGGATAGAGACCCATTTTTAACCGACTTCGAAAAGGACAAGGTTCTATGTTCGGCTGAATGTGTTTCTTTTTATGTATGTTCACCGATATCTCGGTTAGTTTGGACCGATTTTGAAAATTATTTTTTTGATTGAAACGTTATGCTTCCAAGTTGGTCCCATAGAAATATTGTTATGATCTGATTATGAACTTTGAAAATATGGAACAGAACTCCTCAGAGGATCACAGCAGAATTGTTGCAAATTCCGAATTTAAAGTTATTTTGTACTTTTCAGTGTTTTTTTTACATTGAAGTCTATTTAATTTTTTTTTTTTTTTGTAAAAAGTTTTTTATTTTGTACTAATGAAAAAATAGGGGTTTATTATTTGGAATGTTGAATCGATTTCGTTCAATAGAAGCGGATAACTATTTAAGACCATTTTGCAGTCAGTTTTACTGTTGAATTTCTAAAATATTTTAAGCAATAAGATATGTTTAGTATATTTAAAAAGTATTTGCTTTTTTTTTCTAAAATCTATAATATTTAAACAATATTAGTATTTACCTAATAAACAAAGATTTTGTAGACTATAGGTGCAAACATAAAGAAACAGGTTACGGGTGCAGACGAATCTGTGCGGGTCGGTACCGATCGGTGCAGGTATAATTCCCCCGTGTGTTCTTGCGCTCAGTTATAAAGAAGCAGGTTTATACTGGTCGGTACCGATTGCCTGGACCGAGTCATACGGGTTTTAGCATTGGCCTGTGTAGTGTTTTACACATACAGATTTCTCTGTTTCTGCATGTGGTTTGACTGGTACCTATCTGTACCGACTCGTACCGACATATCGGGACCGAAAAACCTGTATCTTTATGTTTACAGCCTGTGACCAAAACCTGCCCATTTCTTCATTCAGTAGTATGTGATTTAACCCCTGAGACCCCAAGCATTTAAATAGGTATAAATACGGCAAAATGGAAAGGTTGCTTATTTTTCGAAATTTACAGACTACTTTATGAAGAATTTCTTATTTACATTCTTAGATACATACCCAATAAATAAAACGCTCAAAATTTTAATAATCTACGCGGACTTTTAATAATCTTAGTGTTCAACCGAATTGCGCGAAATCACGCGCGAACGCTTGGGGTTTGAGAGAGATCTCTTGCTTTGATGCCTCCAATTTCACCATGTCTATAACCAAGATCTAGTGAACTAGGCTAGCAGATAATACCCACACAGACACCGTATAACCGCTTTCTACAAAACCAGAGAGAAAAGTCCCAACGGACTTTCCATTCCAACAAATAATTCAACAATAGCAACATTAATTCAATGTTGTACAGAACCACGATAAGCCCCTGCTAACACACACTATGATAATAATGTGTGGGGGTAACGATCGATAGTTCTGCCCGCGGGAACCCCACTTTAATCAATATTATGGTACAATTCACATGATCTGCACACCTTTAGGGGACTATATGGGGTTTATCAAGGTTAAAATTGGTGTAAAGTGAAAATGAACTGTGGCTTTTTAACCGACTTCAAAGCAGGAGGTTGTATTTTTTTTTTATGTATGTTCACCCATATCTCGGTCAATAGGGTAGTTTCCAGGGTCAAAATAATTACATTTTATTTAGTCCGTATTTTAGATTATAAAAAAAATATTGAACACGTATTTTTTCTTTTTTCGATTAAACAAAAAAATAACAAAGATATAGCCCATTAAAGTTACGTGTGACGTCACCTCGTGCGAAAAAATGTAGCACGGCGTGACGTTACGTACCTTTAATGGGCTATATCTTTGTCATTTTTGGTTTAATTTACAAATAAAAAAATACGTGTCCTTTATTTTTGAATAATCTAAAAGACGAACTTTTTACATTTTTTACGGCAACTAGCCCATTGTGGATAGATTTTGAAATTTTTTTTTGTTATCGAAAGTTTATGCTTCCAAGTTGGTCCCATATAAATATTGTTATGATTTGATCATGAACTTCGAAGATATGGAACTGAACTCCTCATAGGATCACAACAGAACTGTTGTAACAAGTTAAATTGCTTTGTTTATACGTGTATTCGATGACTGACTGAAAGAAAAGGGAGAGAGGATAATTATATTTAACTGATCTGATGACGAAACTGGGAGGTGTTTTACATTGAAGTTGGTCGTACTTTTTTTGTTTATATTTTTTCGAGTTATGAAGTGGTGTTTACCATCGTACAAAACGACTTAGTATCCTTGTTGGAGGAGACTAGCGCTGCTTTTGGGATAGATTGAATGGAGATTTGAAAAAAGGATCCTATTCAATCCTGCTTATCCTGGCTGCTTGCGTGATCATTTTCCGTTCACTCGCCATGCCGATGCCCCAAGCAGATCCCACCTTAAATACCATCTCAATTTCCCAGCCCATAAAACCCATTTTTATTCCAACTCCTTCTCTTTTCGTGTGGTACAACTATGGAACTCACTTCCAGCTAAGATCCGAGACGCTAAAAATTTATCTGTGTTCAAAAAGCTAGTCAAAGTACACTACCTCTCTACCATCTCGTAAAGATATTTATTATAGATATATGTTATTTTATAATTTATGTTTTGTATCTATTTGTGTGTACTTTTATTAACTGTTACTGATATATATGTATGTATTATGAGATTTAATTTAGATAATAGGTATATTCTTTTTAATTATAGATACATATATATATATATTCTAATTTATACGCCCTGTGTCTACATATCTTATCCAACTGTACTGCCACAGGTTTGCTGGAAGAAATTTCGTTAGAAATAAGCAGGTCCTTTGTACTCTTTTATCCTTATTTGTTCTTTTCTATTATAAGTGTTTGTGTGCACATAAATAAATAAATAAAAAAGACATGACCTTTTTACCCCTGACGGAAAAGAGAGGTGACATAGAGTGGTGTCATAAGAGTGGTGTTTGCATAGGTGTCTTTGTATTGAACTCTCAGGGCGCGAGTCCAACTCGCACTTGCCTAGTTTACATTTTTGTGAAGGTACCCACGATGCGGGAGCAATTCCTTGAGTGAAGCGCAATTTAAAAAGAACTAGCTTTTGACAGAGGCTTCGCCCGCGTGAATATAGAAAAAAAAGACCTATGTTACTCAATGGTAATGTAGCTTTCTACTGGTGAAAGAATCTTGATAATCGGTTCAGTAGATTTAAGTTAAATTTTAACAAAAAAACAAAAGAAAAACCAAATCTTTCCTCTTTATTATATTAGTAAAGAAAAAGAAAAGAAAAAGAACTTTAAATTAAAAATATGAGACATCTTTATAAGATTAGTAAAAGAAATATCATAAACTAATTTCCAATAAGTTCGAAAGAAAAGTTGCCTGGATTAAAATGGAAGCCTTATTAAGGAGACATCTGCAGTAGATTTAATTAATACTAAGTCCAAATGAGACAATCTGATAAGACAAGAATGATCTTTTATGAACAAAAAGATCTTTTATCTCTTAAACCGTTGCAATTGCGATTCTATAAGACAGAATTATATGCTTTGCATAGTGGCTTAACTTAGAAAAGTATGAGCCTCTTTTTGAGGTGGTAAATCTATAAATCTATACATATAAATAAAATTGGAGTGTCTGTTTGTAATACCGAAATAACTGCTTTTTACTACATGCATATGAATATATATAGGTACGGTACACTATCTGTGCCCGCGACTTCGTTCCCGTGGACTACAGGATTATGAATTTATTTTTTCTAAATTAAAAGTAGCCTTTGTTACTCCTTATTACATCAGTTACCTGCCAAAAAAAGTCCCGGCAAAATCGGTCCAGCCATTTTAGAGATTAGCCCGAACAAACAGACAGACACTTTGTCGGTATTTATTTGTGACAAAGTAAAGTGACGATGTGGTCGACGATGGAATATGCGTACCTAGAACTAACCTAATGGTGCGTCCAAATCTGGCGAATGCGCCGCTCGCGAACTGCGCGCGTGCATTTCATGTTCGTACGAAGCGCGCGCTGCGCAGGGGCTCGCGAGCGGCGGATTCGCCTGATCAGTAGCCTGATTCACGTAAAATCAAACAAGCCAAATATCGTTGAAGTTTTATAGTCGTTCGATCGAAGTCCTATCCAAAAGCGGTATTCACGATCTATCGACTTATTTCCAGTTACATTAATAAGTATTCTACCAGGATAATTAAAAAAAATCTAAAAGAAGCGACAGTGTCGTGGCGTCGTCGTGTCGTTTCCTCTTCGACAACTAGCTTTTGCCCGCGGCTTCACCCGCGTACATAAAATAGCTTACGCCACTCAGGAATAAAGCAGCTTTCATTGATGAAAAAAAATTAGCCATCGGACCAGTACTTCCAAGAATACCTCCTACAAACAAAAAAAAAAAAAAACTTTACCTCCTTATAATAGAAGTGTAAATCAGTTGGAGATTTAAAGTTGGAGATTAAAAAGAAGATGGATGTATTGTGTAAGTAACAATACATATGAGAGAAAATACCTGAACATTTGACAGAACGGTGGAGAAGAAGAAGACAACCGAAATGTCACGCAATCGGTTTATAAATGTTCACCTAGTATCCATAACCTTCGTATAAAGGTTACATAAAGCTTCAAAGGGATTTTAGGTTAACCTAAATGGGTTAAATTCTATAATTAATTTCGTTGTACGGTTAGCATCAAAAGTCAACATTTTAGTTTTACTTCATTTGTCCATTTGCGTGGTAGAATCAGATAAGAATTTTCTTGTTAATAGTTACCACGTTAGACTCCTATCGCACCTGATGAAAACTGACGCTTTTTAGGGTTCCATGCCTAAAAAGAAAAAAACGGAACCCTTATAGGATCATTTTGTTGTCCGTCCGTCTGTCTGTTTGTCTGTCAAGACCCTTTATCTCGAGAACGCGTGGAGATATCGACTTGAAATTAAAACCATATACTCAGGTCAGCGGACCCTTCAAGCTGTGACAAAGTCAAATTTCTAAGTTAACGAATAAAAAACCGTTTACGTATATTTTGATACTCCGAAAGATCGAAATTCATAGGGTACTTCCCATTGACCCAGAATCCTGAAATTTGGCACAAAGCAAGGTCTTATAGCACAGGTATAGGAATAAATCTGGAAACAGTAGATTTGTTGTTACTTACGAAAAAGTAAAAAAACAGTAAATTTGTTACTTACTAAGACTCCATTCGGGAATTGTAGTTTGTACGGAACCCTCAGTGCGAGAGTCCGACTCGCACTTGCCCACTTTTTTTTAGGCGGGAAATTATCCAATGACTTCTTCCACTCGGGCGTGTCAGACTTTTACTGACTAAAACTCACTCCTATGTTCCTTCGTTGTCTTGCGTTCCAGGGCCTACTGGGGTCATACCCCAGCAGGCTTCGACCCTGCTGGGCCCCTACAGTTTTGCTGACATCTCCTTGAGGCGTGCGTGAAACACTACCACGTACATCTCAATACAGTTAAAGAAAGAATTATTATTATATTATTTTTTGGTGATATTTATTTTAGTATATAATTATATTAGTACCTATATCTTTTTTTTTGCATGTTATTTTATTTCATTGTTAGCTATATTTTTTGTGTGTACTCATTTTTCTTTTACTTTTACACACAGTGTCTACATCTCTATTATCTTCAATGTTTCCTTTCGCAGGTATGCTGGAAGAGATTTCTTTAGAAATAAGCATCACCTTTGTACTATTCTTCTGTTCTTTTATTATTGTGTGTAAATAAATTGTTAAATAAATTAATAATGAAAGAAAGAAGGAAAAAGTATTCATTCGGCGACAGTCACCTGGATCACAAAAGTTAAAGAAAACAAAAAAAAAAAAATCATTGTCTGTGCCTCACGGCAGACAGAAAAAATCTTTCTGATGCTGGTCTTCTAGTGAACCTTTAGTGATAAGTGAGTAGTGACGGTGCAATCGACGACTTGGGCTCGGTCCGGACCGCCGGACGGCGAGCTACCCATTGCTCGCCGTCATGAAAAGCGACGCGAAATGATTGACAAATGCTGCTCCGTGCTTGCCTGAAAGAAGTACTATGCATTAGTAAACTGTATGTTTCTAAAATAATGCCGAGAAAAGAATCCTTTCCTTGTGAGTCTATTCTTTTCTTTCTTTTTTGTAGTATTCAGTCTCAGACAGCCATTTTAAGCAGCATTTTTCCGCAGTTTTATTTCTGGTTACCAGTGGCCCAACGTTGAGCCGAAGATCAAGAGTAGAGGAACATAAGTTGATACCTTTAAAGAATAAGTGACTAAATATGTCGTAACATGAAATCTTGATATCAGATACAAACTCCATTTTTTGTTTCAGCTCCTGAAAAAGAAAATCAACCATTATTGCCCCGCTGCTTGGCAATGGTCTTCCATTTACCCTTTCATTCTTCCCTGTGAGCTGCCTTCTCTGAAGTATCTTCAGATCTTAGTGGTTCAGCCAGCGTTTTCAAGTCTATCTCGGCAATAACAACGACTTTTTAAAAAAGTTTGGCTTTTGACTTATTTTTTACACTACCTGGTCGATAATGCCGTTTTATATGTCATACAACCATCACTTAAAGCAAGTCATTCTGTCCCTGAGATTTGAATTTGGAACGTCAAAAACCGTCAACAATAAGTGAACTAAGGGTGAGTTGCACCATTTAACTATAACGATAACCAAACCATAACCAGCCGTGAAACGGCCGCCTATTGGTCAATTCGACGATTCGACAACTGTTAACGGCGTTGTTATCGTTATAGTTAAATGGTGCAACTCACCCAAAATATGTATAGTTTATTCAAAATTCTAACTGGAATCTAACCAAAAAAAAAAAAACAGAGTAAGACGTTGCCGTGGTTACGGATAAGTTTTTTTTTTAAGTAATGCTTGGAAGCGATATAGAAAATTTAAAATATAGAATCTAGAGTAGTAATTTTTTTAAGCTATTGCATAGCTTCTATCGCGGGCCTTGAGCGTGGAGACCGAATCCAGAAATTCCGTAACGAAAATAACCTAACACCCCCCACTCATTTGTTTTTTGAGCGTGGTGACCGATAAGAAAACAAATGAGTGAACAATCAATCAAAATTCAATTCAATGTGTGACAGTGTAACTTCAATTAATATCAAAGAAAAAAAAACAAAGGAAAAAAAAATACTGCATAAATAAAATAAATAAATAATTATAATTGCATAAGTTGATAAAAATGCTTATGCTGTTGATAAATAGCTTTACCGCGGCAGTCCCCGAGTGCCACACGTCTTTTTTTTTTGTTTTAAATCTCAAAACATGTGGTTTACTTGTAAATGAAAAATAAAAAATCTACTAAATGATTTGTAGGTATTACTAAAATGTTTTTTTTTGTAATTATCTCACAGATGGTGTAAAAAGTAGAGTATCGAGTTCGGCTGTGCGTTGATATGTCAGTCAGTCAGTTTATCCTTTTGTAGATAGGTATTTCAGTCAGTCAGTTTCTCCTTTTGTAGATAGGTATTTCAGTCTTTCTCCTTTTATATAGATTTATTGATCAGACAGTCCAGTTAGATGAGTCTAACTTTGGGACTCCTTAAAGCATTGTTTCTGTAACTTATACTGTGTGTTTATTTTCAAATTTCGATTGATCGTATTAACAATCTGGTAAAGTACTTTTGGTTCTAACTGTACATACACGTTAGGATATTTTGTGGCGGTATTTGCTAGCGTTTCATTAAATTAATTATTGACTAAAGCTAAATTTAATGTCTGAAATCGTAATAATGGAACGTGCCTTTTATAATTATCGTTTTTACTTGAAATTAATTCAGTTAAATAAATAAGAATGTATTTGTGACAGGTCAAAATTGTAATATCTAACGAATGAAGTTATTACCTACATACAATTAATTGTATTATATCTGAATTTTGTCTGTTCCTCTACAACTACACTTACATTGTAAAGTTTTTTTTATGTTTGTAGGAAGTAAACTCTGGAAGTACTGCCTCCTAGCCAAGTTGCTAATCTGAAATCGTTAACGCTTGTAGAAAGCTTCAAATGGACGGGACTGACGTCATCTCAACGCTCAGTCACGTGGTCAGAACAAAAGAATTGGCGGCATGGCCAACTCGAAGCGTTCGGCGCAAGCGAAATGGTTGTAACTTGGCTAGGGGGGCTGGTCTGATTGCTAAAAATTTTTTTACCGATAGAAAGCTGATTTATTCCTGAATGTCATAGACTATTTATTTTATGTACGTGGGCTTAAGCTAGTTTTATGTATATACCCTGTATAGGGTTATTTGAAAAACACTGGCAACCTCTCACGATTATGGTACTAACATCATAAAAAATAATAATAATAAAAATCTTCGGTCTACTAATAATCGTCTTCTACGATGTCCCTCACACCGCTCTGGGCTTATCCACTCTTCCTTTTTCGTCCAGGCGATATCTCTTTGGAATGCGCTCCCTCTGAATATCAGGATGGCAACAAGCCGATTTCTTTTAAGGCACGTGACCATATTCGCAAGATGTTGGTAGAATCATCACCGCGCTAATTGGTTGAATTTGTTTTTTCACTACAGCATTGTTTATTTATATGTATGTATCTAAGTATGTATTTACTATTGTTTAAATTTGTTTCTCTTCTGTTTTGTCTATTTATTAAGTTGCACCTGCCGTGTTATGTTTCTGCACCACCATAAGGTCGACTGGCAGATAATGCCTAAGGCATTAAGTCCGCCTTTGTACAGTTTTTTTGTGCATAAAGCTTTAAATAAATAAATAAACAACAACTTTGTTCTATGACTTTTAAAAATTTATCATAATTTAAGTTCATCTGATTTTCATACAAAAAATAAAAAAATATATAAAATTGAACGTTCTAAATGTTACGAAGTCTATGTGAAGCAAGCAATAGTACAATTAAATAGTGGAGGGGAGCGGGGATCGCGCGCGGAAGGCGTAGGTGGCATCTAACACGTTTCAACTCTGTATTTTGCTACAGAGTTGAAATGTGTTAAATAGAACAATGAAATCTTGAAGGTTTGTTTTTTGGTAAATGAATTGTGTTTTATAAAGAGTCACAGAACAAAAGTTGTTGTTTATGATGTTAGTAATACAGTCCTGTAAGGTTGTTAGTGTTTCACAAATAACCCTGTATATGTACATCATCATCATTTTACCTGAAGGACTTCAACTATTGGGACATAGGCCTCCCCCAAGCGTTACTACAACGAACAGTCCTGTGTGTCTCGCATCCATCGAATTCTCGCAACCATCACCTTTTTTTTTTGAAAAAATCATCCATTGACAACCCCCGCTCTTGGGCGGAGCGGGAGATTGTGTCAGACTCTTACTGACTAAAAGACCCACCCCGTTGCTTCTAGCCTTCATACCAGGATTCGAGCTCCCTTTCGGATAACCCTGGCCCCAGTAGGCTTCGGCCCGGCTGGGTCCCTGCTGTTGCTGTCAACTCCTTGAGGCGCGCGGGAACAGTGCGCGCCGTAGACGACTTGGGCTTGGTCCAGACATCGCAACCATCACCTGGTTGTCCTTCCAACTTATGGGCGGCCTTCCAACGCTACCTTTTTTTTATCTGTTATAAACTAGTACTTGACTGCGATCCCGCCTGATGGTAAGCAGTGATGCAATCGTTGATGGTGAGGCGCACTAGTTTATTAAGAGCCTATTCACTCTAGCCTTAAAGACACCTAAATTATGATCAGACGGGGAGACCGCAGCAGGCAAATTGTTCCAGTCCTTCGATGTACGCGGTATAAATGACGAGGCGAAACGCTTAGTCCAGACCGTAGATGTTTCAACAACGTAAGGGTGGATACTCGCCGTGCGTCGGTTTGTCCGATGGTAGAAATGAGATGCACACACACTCTCCAAAATGCAATCTGTAAAACACCGAAAGGCTGGCTACGCTAACGCTACGTCTTCCGATATTCCGTTCGCTACTCCAGAACCTTTCGACTCTAATTACCATCTGTTCTGCGAGCAATGTGCCCACTGTCACTTAAGTTTGACGATTCTTCAGTCTATGTCAGTAACCTTGGTTCTCCTGTGAATATGTTCATTCCTTATCATACAAGGAAATTCCCTTTCCAATGTTTATACGTACATAAATGTCTTGAAAAATTATCTTCTTCCTTGTCGGTATCACTCTTGACAGAGTGGTCGTGGTCATCACTTCAAGTGTAGAGGGCATAACACGCCACCACTCCTCTCTGATGGCAGCCTTTCTCGTGCATTCATGCAGTGATGATGAGCCATTTACTAATTAACTAATTACGAGTTAATAACCTGACTACTAAAATATTTACACTTACAAGTAATCCCTAAGTAATCCCCCACATCACTGTCATCAAGGAGCATTTCATCACTTTGTCAAATTAATATTGGTGATTTCAGATGACACAGTTTGTATGCATGTGTGTATATTTGTTACTCTTTCACGCTCAAACGTCGCAGTAATATTACTAGTACCATCACGGTCATTTCTGCCTGATCACTTAAACCAATTATCGCTTGAATCCTGTGGCGCAGCGCCAAACCAAATCCTTTGAAGTTTTCGTTTCGAGTGCAAGCAAAAATGAACTTAGCGGTGGTTAGGCGGAAGTGTCTTTGATAATATAAAAGTTACAATTTATAATGGGGGAAAAGCTAGTTCCATGCGAGCGAAGCCAGTGGCTGAAGCTAGTCAGGCTTACAGAGTGCCGTAAATTTTTAACCTTCTTTTAAAACCGAAAGCGTCTTTACGCTTCGAAAGCGAAGCAACAGGAAAAACATAGTTATTCTCCTTCTTCTTCTCGTGTCGATTTGACTCAAATTTTGTCCGACCAATATTTAGCCACCTGGACAGCTCTGTCGTTGGCTTCGTTTAGGTCAAGGAGGGTGCAGGTATATGTGCATGCCAGGCAGGAAAGGAGGTGACACATATCCTGTGAAGGAGCTCCACACTGGCACTGTATTTGCAATGGGTCAAGGAAACTCCATTTGACCAGATTATCTTTGCAACGGCTAACCTGAGTCCATAATTATTAATAATCCCACAGGTAAACGTATCATGACGCCTAATTTGAGTTTAAGCCACTTCTATCAACTGACACTACTATCCTCTGTCTCAAGCAAACTGTTCAGCACTATGCAAGTAGGAAAACACCTGTGTATGCATGTTTTATGGACCGCTCCAGGGCTTTCGACCTTATTTCTTACATCTGCCTGTGGAGGAAACTATTACATGTCACCAACCTTTATAGCGATCTCATTGCTCAAGCATTGGTATAATAACCAATGCAATTATGTAAAGTGGGCGGGTGTCCTGTCGGATGGATACGGGTTAGAATGCGGGGTGAGTCAGGGGGGAGTCAGCTCACCCAAACTTTTCAACCTATACATAAACCAGCTCCATTGATGGGCATAGCATTAATACTATCAGATATGCAGCGGATAATGGCTTCTCCGCATTTGTATTTGGCTTCTCCGCATAATGCAACCAATCAAGGCGTACGCGTCTCGTTAATCTTTGTACACGTGTGCTTTATGGGTCGGCTATACAAAAAGCTCATATAATGTTCTGCGAGTCCAATATAATAATGCTTAGGATACTGTTAAGGCTGGCGCGCTTTTGCAGAACATCGGAGATGTTCGCGGAAGGAGGCGTGCCTGATTTTTACGCTGTCATGTGGATACAAACAGCATCCTTGATGCGGCGAGTGCGCGATAGTTCCAACCCTAGTAGGTATTGTGGCCGACAGGATGGACCGCCCGATAATGTGGCACTGCGTCATCCAGGGCTCATCATGCGTCATTTAAATTTATTAAATAGTTTGTTGTTTTAATTTTGTATGTTTAATTTTGTTTGAGTAGGTATTTGTAATATATTTGTGTAAATGTGATTCGTTTCTGTATGTGCAGTTTTTTATGGACTGATGGTCCAGGATAATAATTTTTTATATTAACCTTTTTCTGGGAAATCATTAAATGATTCCTCTCACTCTGGGTGGAATGAAAAAAACACACCCGTGTTTCTAGGGCCGCAGTAAGGTAACCTACCTATTGGTCTGTTTTGATAAAAGGAAACCAATAATGTTCTCAAAGTTATGGTCACCATTGTGTGGACCGCCCGGAGGACAAGTTGGAGCATACGGTAGAGGTGGGTCCCGCTTGGGCAGAGTACTGCCGTGTCCTCGTGGGGGCGATCGGCGGCCACGACCTCTCGCACCGGGCCCTGGTACAGGCCACGGTCCAGAGCGAGAAGGAATAGCAGGTGGTCGCCTCCTTCTGCGAAGCAGTAATGCTAGCAAAGGAGGCGGCCACACGCACGAGGGAACAGCCCTCACGTCTTGAGCGCAGCGCTGGCCATAGCGACGAAATCCAAATACAAAATGAACCTGAATTGAATTGTTAATCCAATATACTTATTTGGATTTCGTCGCTGCGGCCAGCGCTGCGCTCAAGGCTGTTTTTTTAGAGAATAGCACGCCTGATTTCCAGCCTCCGTGGGCGTAGGTCTCTTTCTTGCCCTAATAAATTACGGTTGACTGAAAAGGATGGAGGTATAGTAAAGTGCGATTCACTGCGGCCAGATGTGGCTCAACCCTAAGTCTTTCGAACATTCTCGCAGACCATAGCGTAATCTTAACTTTGAGAACAATATGTCCTTACACTTACGCAACCAGGTAACTATTTCTCAAAGAATTAGCTCCGACCGTGTTTCAAAACAAACTTCCAGTAAAAGAATACTTTGCTTACGAAACCACTTTTATAAGAATCTGTTTGTTTGTCTTTTTTTTGTACTAGGTGTTCCAAATGCTCCGTAACATTTTACGTAAAAGAATCGAGGTAACTTCGCAATGGGAAGTGACAGGCTTTTTTTTATGGTGGGAAAATCATCTAATGACAACCCTCGCTCTTGGGCGGAGCGGGAGATAGTGTCAGACTCTTACTGACTAAAAACCCACCCCGTTCCTTCGAGCCTTCATACCGGGGCTCGAGCTATCTTTCGAAACTAACCCTGGCCCCAGTAGGCTTCGACCCAGCTGGGCCCCTGCTGTTGCTGACAACTCCTTGAGGCGCGCGGGAACAGTGCGCGTCGTCGACGACTTGAGCTCGGTCCGGACAGTTACCGGACGGTCGGACTGCGAGCTATCCATTGCTCGCCGTCCGCAAGCCCACGCCTACGGTGGCCGGAAATCAGGATCGGAATCTCGGCGGCGGCGAGAGCGCCGTTGCCTGTTGCGGTCGGCCTCCTCCTTTGCTAGCATTACTGCTTCGCAGAAAGAAGCAACCGCCTGCCACTCCTCCTCGCTCTGGACCATGTCCTAAACCACGGGCCGGCGCGAGAGGTCTCCGCCGCCGATCGCCCCATGAGGGCACGGCGATGCTCCGCCCAAGCAGGGCACACCTCAACTGTGTGCTACACCTGTCGAAGCCTTCTGGGGTCAGGGTTAGTTTCGAAAGAGTAGCTCAGCCCCAGTATGAAGGCACGAAGGAACGGGGTGGGCTTTTAGTTAGTAAGAGTCTGACACTATCTCCCGCTCCGCCCAAGAGCAGGGGTTTACATTGGATGATTTTCCCACCATAAAAAAAAGCTCTTACAAACAAAAAACATAAAAACAAACTTTACCTCTTTATAATATTAGTGTAAATCGTATATTCGTATAAAACTTAAGATTAAAATTGATTAAATCTACAATTTCTAGAACTAATTTCTAAGCGCACTACCGCAGTGAAAGTTACGATTCTCTGGGGAAATCAGGGCAACCGCGTGAGTCCGGACGATAAGTCTTATGGAGGATCCAGTGTGAGACTTCCACCACACATCTGTGAAAAAAAAAATCTAATAACTCAGGGTCATTTAAAATTTCGTAAAAATATTTTTTTGGAAAATAGATTTTTTTCTGGTGCGAAAATCATCTAATGCCATCCCCGCTCTTGGGCGGAGCGGAAGATAGTGTCAGACTTTTACTGACTAAAAACCCATTCCTGTTCCTTCGTTGCCTTTCGTACCGGGGCTGAGGTATCTTTCGAAACTAACCCTGGGCCCAGTAGGCTTCGACCCAGTTTGGCCCCTGCGGTTGCTGACAACTCCTTGAGGCCCGTCGGACGGCCTACGGTGATTGGACCGTTGACCGTCGGACGGCGAGCCACCCATTGCTTACTGTCTGCAAGCCTGCGCCTACGGTGGCTGGAAATCAGGATCAGAATCCTGGCAGCTGGGGCGCGAGAGCCATTGCCATGAGGTACTCACTGAGTGCACTGTCACGTTCATTGAGAGCAAGGTAGCGTCGGACACAGGCCCATAGACACGTGTCTGCCCGGTCGGGGCTCGCTCACTTGCATACTTACCGTGGACATCTGAAGGTGCTCAGCGCAGTTCTTATTTATTTCTTATTATTTGACTGGCCTGTTGGTCTAATGGTTAGTGGCCCTGGCTGCTATGCCGGAGGTCGTGGGTTCGATTCCTACCCAGGACAAATGTTTATGTGATGAGCACGATCATTTGTTCTGTGTCTGGGTGTAATTTATCTATAATATTTATGTATTTAGAAATATATAAGTATGTTTATCAGTTGTCTAGTACACCCATAACACAAGCTCTGCTTAGCTTGGGACTAGACGGCGTTGTGTGGTAGTTGTGGAATATTATTATTTATTTTATGACAGCTACTTTCTGCACTAACAGTCGAAACCAACATGTACAGACAGTAATTATTATATTACAATATAACAAAAAAAAACACCTAACATAAATCATATAAATACAAAAGTGACAGATGTTTTTATTCAATAGATGATTATTTAAATTTTATACAGACTTAATGCATTACTAATTACCTATATTATAAATTTTCTAATCAATAAATTCTACACTTATTTTAATGTATTTCGTAATTATATATGCCCAATTAATATTATTGATTGTAAATTTTATTATGTTTGTCTTTAATGTGACCAATGACAGTGATGAAATTTCATGACATTATTATATTATTATGCATGTTCTAATAGTACATTTTGATACAAGTGGGGATAGTTTGTCATAGCAACCGAGGCGAAATTCACCGGGGCGTTTAGGCGAGTGTGTTATGGAGCCGAGTGCTGCAGTGACAAATCTCCACGTGTATCAAACGACGATTTTCTAAAGAATCTAAAGACCGACCATCTAAAGAATTCTCTTCAAATCTTAAATTCATAAAATATAACACAAATAAAAAATGAAATTTAATAGACTTTTTTCCCGCGCTTTACCTTTGCAGGTTGAAGAAGAAGCAAAGGTATCAAACCGTATACATCCTACTTAATATTGAAAATAGAAATTCAAATATTTTAGAATTTAGAACACATTTAATGTTAATTTGTGGAAAATAACAAATTATTGTGTAAATAATCTTATTTATTCATGATATTCATAAAACACAATTTTTAATTTTCATTAAATATTAAAACCCTAAAAGTATCCACCTCTTTGTTTAAAAAAATAAAAAAATAAACACCGTTGACCGTGACGAAATAGGAATGAAAAAAGCCCTTGTTATGTTATATAAAAAAAACACGAGGGTGATAAACATAGCATGTCGAACCTATTCGTAGTGCGATAAGAACCTGTTTTCGAGTAAGTGTATTGAAAAAATATTTGCAAGACTGATAAGTCGAATCTAATGAGTCTAAAAAATATGTCAACATGTTAAATATGTGTACCTATATCCTAGCAAATACTTCTTGAGGCCCATATTCCATCAAAGATTGCATCGCTACTTACCATCAGGTGGGATCGCAGTCAAGCACTAGTTTATATCAATTAAAAAAAAAATATGTTCATCCATAATGATAATTATAATGACAATAATAACAGTCCAAGAGATGTTAGAAAAAAATTATTCAGGTGTGGCTCAAATAAAGGACAAACCATTATAATGGCTAAGAGAAAGTGGTATCCTGACGATGTGGAAAAATAGTGAATGCTTATCAGTATCGCACACACACAGCGAACACTACATATTTGACACCATAGTTCTAGTAAGAGCAACTGTAGAATGTCTAATATAGCAGTGATCTAGTTGCTCTGGGCTTAAGTATCCACAGAACAGCGAGATAGACAATAGTCATTTATATGCGTCATATGAATATGTATTGAAGTAAAATAAATATTATTGATTTAATACACATTTTATTGCTTTAAAACACATTACGTTTATTTACCTTTAACATGACATCTATACATTGTATATTTAACAAAACAGAACAAGTGCTGTTTTTAATATTTTTTTTTACTAAACGCATATGAAATAATATATATTCAAGCAGTGACTTAGACTAATATTTTTTTGCAGGAACGGTATTTTAAACTACGGGATACGTCTTCGAAACGGTTGAACAAAAACGGGACAATTTTTTTTTTAATTGATATAAACTAGAAACTAGTGGTTGACTGCGATCCCATTATTGGAATATAGCTGATGATATGATAATAACTTATGTTACTTTTTATATCCCCGCGGGAATGGGACTTAATTCCCAAAATGGCAGGTTCTCACCGGACATACCCAGACGGGTCGAAGCCTACTGGGGCCAGGGTTATCCGAAAGGGCGCTCGAGCCCCGGTATGAAGGCTAGAAGGAACGGGGTGGGTCTTTTAGTCAGTAAGAGTCTGACACCATCTCCCGCTCCGGACATGGTAAATTCGGGAGGCACCGGATTCGTGCGGAAGTAATGCCCGGGTGACGCCACTGTGCAGAACGCCTGGAGGACACGATGGAGCACACGGTGGAGGTGTGCCCCGCTTGGGCAGAGCATCGCCGTGACCTTGGGGGGCGATCAGCGGCGGTGATCTCTCGCGCCGGGCCTTGGTACAGGCCATGTTCCGGAGCGAGGGGGCGTAGCAGGCGGTCGCCTCCTTCTGCGAAACAGTAATGCTAGCAAAGGGGGATGCCGACCGCATCAGGCAACGGCGCTCACGCCCCAGCCGCCACCGGGATTCCGATCCCGATTTCCTGCCACCGTAGGCGCGGGCTTGCGGACGGCGAGCAATGGGTAGCTCACTGTCCGACCGTCCGGTAACCGCCCGGACCGAGCCCAAAACGTCGACGGCGCGTACTGCTCCCGCGCGCCTCAAGGAGTAGTCAGCAACCGTAGGGCCCAGCAGAGTCGAAGCCTACAGGGGCCAAGGGTCTCCCGCTCCGCCCAAGGGCGGGGGATGTCGTCTGGATGGCTTTTACCCACCGAAAAAAAAAACTGATGTGTATTTTCGATATTTTTTCGAATAATTGGCTATTTAGATGATAGTCTTACGATATTTACATCACTTAAAACTGAGACAAGTGCGTCTAAATCGCATTGAAAGAACGTGCACAAATCATTTTACTCAAATTGTCGAGTAAAATGATTTGTCGCTCCACCAAGAACTGAAATAGAAACGTGATACTGACTTTTTCTACAACGTATTTTGCTAGTTAGGCCTTTTTAACTCCTTAGGGGCTGAATTTTTAAAAATCCTCTCTTAGTCGCGTGCATCATAAAAAGAAACCTTGTGCAAAAATTTATAATTATATACATGTTGCCCGCGCGGCTTCGCTCCCACTCTTCCCTACTCCACCCTACTCTACCCTACTCTACCCTACTCTACCCTACTCTACCCTACTCTACCCTACTCTACCTTACACTACCCTAATTATTTTTTTTTCCATAAGAACCTTCTGACAACAAACACAAAAAAAGACAGCGAAATCGGTCCAGCCGTTCACGCGTGATGTCGTGACCAAGGAAATAGGGATTCATTTTTATATATATATAGATAGAAGATTAATGCACATATAAGTAATGGTTTATTTTATACACAGAGTTGCAGTAGAATACTCACTCCTCATCATCATCATCATCTTCCTGCCCTAGTCCCGTTTTATTTGGGGTCAGCGCAACACGTTTTTTTCTTCCATTCTGTCCTGTCACTCGTCACGCTATCACTAACTCCCATTTCTTTCATATCGCTTCTCACACAGTCCACCCATCTTTTCTTTGGCCTCCCTCTTCCCCTCCATCCATCCACATGTAAACTCATAACTTAGTAGAATACTCACTCCTAAGTCATAGTTATCCCTAATGTATGAAACAAAACATTTTGCTAAAAGTGCAGTTTTTCCAAAATACAATTTACTGTAAAAATTGTAAACAAAGGCTTTTGTATCAGTACCTGTACAGGGTTATTTGTAAACAAGGGCTTTTGTATCAGTACCTGTACAGGGTTATTTGTAAACAAAGGCTTTTGTATCAGTACCTGTACAGGGTTATTTGTAAAACACTAAAATCCTAACAGGACTACATCATAAACAACAACTTTTGTTCTATGACTTTTTACAAAACATAATACATTTACCAAAAACAAGCCTTCAAGGTTTCGTTGTTCTATCTAACACATTTCAACTCTGTATTTTGACGTATCTACCTACGCCTCCCGCGCACTGTTCTCGTAGTAATAGTAAGCAGGCTTTCGAAACATTGTCATTTCCCTGTACTCGACATTAGAATATTGATACACCATCATGTAAAGATAATTACAGGTATCGGCACGAATATTGAGCGCTCGGCGTCAGAGTGGGGATCGTTTTGCGCATTCCATACATTGGCGAGCCAATCGTCGTCGTTGTTAGATACATGCAGCAAGTGCAGGGAACGAATCACGAGTGACGTCTATGACGCGATGGCGCGGCGAGCCAATCACTGACACTCCCCGCCTTCGCTTCTCACTTCGTACCACTAAAGAGACCGAATATTTGGCTTCTGCGCAACTTGAAGCCAGCGCTCAAGATCCGTGCCGATATCTATACGTCCGCACTGCTGAATTTTGCTATAAGAACACGTATGACGCGACGCACGCGCATCAAGGCAACAGAGCGACTAGTGAGGGCTGCCCGTAAATAGGTAAAGTTCATATTCAGCTACCCTCAGTTATTGTACTATCGCTTGCTTTGCATAGACTTCGTGATATTAAGAACGTTAAATATTTTTTTTTTGTATGATAATCTGATGAACTAAAATATGATACATTTTTAAAAGTCATAGAACAAAAGTTGTTGTTTATGATGTCCTTAACAAAGTCCTGAGAGGTTGCTAGTGTTAAACAAATAACCCTGTATTATTATTATAATTAATAATACCAACTGTAACTGAATGTCATTGGTTCTGTTTATATTTGTTATATGCCATATTATAAAAATAAATACATTTTATTTATTTCTTGATAAAAGTAAATATTATAATGAGTATTAAACATATTGATTTTAGTTCAATTCACATTTGAATATTGTATCGGCGTGTGACGCACAGTGACTATTGTCTATGTCTCTGTACTGCGGGTACTTAAGCCCAGTACCGCTGTCACTGCTTCATTGCATCTTCTGCAGTTGCTCTTACATGGTGTCAAAAATGAAGTGTTCGCTGACGTTCGTCGTACTAGTAAGTATTCAATATTTTACCATATGCCCTGGGGTCCAAGTCTGCTATTTTAATAAATTCGCCATTCAAATGGGATCATGTTGGAATGGCGAAAGTTTGAAAGGTGAAAGTTCGCTAAAAGTTTGTAATCTGCTAATTTATAATGATCGATCATTGATCAGTCAATGGTGTGGTAATAGAATTGTGGTAAAATGACAATATCGAGCTTATATTCATTAAACCCCAAGCGAACGCCGGCGTTCGCGCACCTATTGTCTTTCTATTGTGTCTGCAATTTCCACGATTGAACGGTTAAAAGCTCTGATTGCACAATGACGTTCTAATGGTAAGTCACTGATCAAAGGAACTGTCAAAATTTTAGCAGACTACCGCATACGTCAGACATTTATTTACCAATCATTGTGTACAAGATTACCTTTCTATGCCATTTCTTTCAATGGAGTGTCAGTGGTTGACCATTGGAAAGTCATAATGGCGCCATTATATTAGTAGATTACCAAAACTTGTCAAAATCAACAATTATGAAGTTAATGATAGACCACACTATTGTAATAGCAGACTTGAGGCCCCTGTTTGCGTGTGTATTTGAATAAATATAATAACAGGAATTTACTCAAATTTTTCTTTTAAGACTCTGGTCGACGGATAAGGTTAGGTCCAGTTGTTAATATTTGCAGGAGATAGGACTATTTAAAATGCTATAAACACCATTTTTTAAAATCTCTTCTAACAGTGGGTGCGATAGGGCGCGCTGGTGTGCTCTTTATTTTTTTTCAATCTTAAGCATCCTGCCATCTGTCAAGTTTCTCCTGCAGTTTTCGATCATCTGCTTGGAACGCCAAAGTCTCTCCTTTAGGAGTTGGGCGCTAATGGCTGCGATAGTCTTATTTTAAAGTAATGTAGCTGTTAACGAGCACTATTTATTGTAAAAATAAATAGTTAAGTTCCAATAAACAAATTTACTATTATTTATTAGTTCACCTGCCGCGAGACTTGTCTAGGTGTTCGTGTTCGAATGCTTAACGTTGTACGTTCCACAAATATCCGAATACTCCGAAATATTTTATTTCTAATTACTATTTGCCCTTGTACTTTGTATTTTTAATATACTAAGAGGAAAATTGGATAAAGGTGCCATTCGGACCTCGGTGGTAGGTTGCGGATGCAGTCAGCACATGCAGCGAAAGCAGGAAGCCGGCTGAAGTTACACGACTGGTTTTCTATGTAGTAGTATGGATTTTTGTGAAAACCGCAGCCGCAACCATTAGCAGATCAGTAGTGCTGCGGCCGCAAGTCGATGCGCACGTCTTTACGTCGCTCCAGTGACGTAACTACATGTAAATACCCAGCCTCCCTAGCCAAGTTACAACCGTTTCGCTTGCGTCGAACGCTTCGAGTTGACCTTGCCGCCAATTATTTTGTTCTAACCACGTGACTGAGCGTTGAGGCGACGTCATTCCCGTACATTTGAAGCTTTCTACAAGCGTTAACTATTGCAGATTAGCAACTTGGCTAGGGGTACTGCTTAGACAAGTCCGAAATAATCGCTACTCGGAGCCGATAGCGCTCATATTGTATTGAATCACTCCCGGCTGCGGATACAGGAAACGGCTTCGTGTCATGCATATTGTGCTGCCTGCATTCGCAGCCTGAATTCGCAGCCCGCAGCCGAGGTTCGAATGGCGTGAATGAACGTAGCTTTGTTGGAGTTGTTGTGTCTATGAGTCCCTGACAGATATGTTTGGCATCGGCTTCGGCTTCCCCTGCTGGTGGTGGCAAGCGCGAGGACAAACCTGGTCAAAGATTCGGCCCTGATAAGCGCACTTGGCGCCCTTAATCTTGTAAACGACAAGTCAGACCTATTTATTTATGCTTTGAGTGAATTTAACAGAGTGGCAGTATCGGTTATATGCTTTTGTAATTAAGTAGGTTTGGTCACAAATTGTGTATATAGTTTCTGGAGGCAACAGTCCTTGCACACATGCACGATATGCGCGTGGAGATGCAACGCCGGGGTGAAAGTCCGCTGCCATGACAGGTCACGGCATGGCGGACAGAGCTCCAGCGGGATCTCATGGTGAAGTGGCGTCAACGACTATCGCAACCCAGTGCTGGGCACGCCACAATCATGGCGGTAAGTCCTCTCTTTGAGACGTGGCTGGGAAGACCTCACGGCGTCCTTACCTTCCGCATGATGCAGGTCCTCACCGGACATGGCACGTTCGGGAGGTTCCTGTTCCGGATTCGAGCGGAAGAGACGCCCGGGTGCCTCCACTGTGCGGAACGCCCGGAGGACACGGTGGAGCACATAGTCGAGGTGTGCCCTGCTTGGGCGATGCATCGCCGTGCCCTCGTGAGGGCGATCGGTGGTGGAAACCTCTCGCGCCGGGCCTTGATTGAGGCCATGGTCCGGAGCGAGGAGGAGTGGCTGGCGGTCGCCGAGTTCTGCGAAGCAGTAATGCTCGCCAAGGAGGAGCCCGACCGCATCAGGCAACGGCGTTCTCGCCGCCGCCGCCGCCACCGGGATTCTGATTCCGATTTCCGGCCACCGTAGGCGCGGGCTTGCGGACAGTGAGCGATGGGTAGCTCGCTGTCCGGCCGTCCGGTAACTGTCCGGACTAAGCCCAAGTCGTCGACGGCGCGCACTGTTCCCGCGCGCCTCAAGAAGTTGTCAGCAACAGCGGGGACCCATCTGGGTCGAAGCCTACTGGGGTCAGGGTTAGTTTCAAAAGACAGCTCGAGCCCCGGTATGAAGGTTAGAAGGAACGGGGTGGGTCTTTTAGTCAGTAAGAGTCTAACACTATCTCCCGCTCCGCCCAAGAGCGGGGGATGTCATTGGATGATTTTTTCCCACCATAAAAAAAAAATGTGTATAGTTATTTTGGCTGCACTGTCGCATTAAGTTTTCCTGTGAAGATAGTACCTATATGTTTGATAAATAAATACAAAAATAAAAATACTATGTTCCGATTTCCAAAAGTCGGAATTTCAGAATACTTAAGAATTCTATTGACTATTATTCACAATCGCACCAAAAATAATTTTATTTTTGGTATACAATAAAAATATATTAGGTATCTATTTATTTATTTTATGGAAAGTCATAAATGAGTTTTTGTTCTATTTACCGATTTGCACAAAATCAAATGCTCGATGGGTTTGTGGGCCGAAACATTCACATGACATTCCAATTTTTAATACTTCGAATAAATTGCTAAAATTTGAATTCTGATTCAATTAGTATAATATTCAGTGACGTATATATCTAAATACAAGGTGACACTATCGGAAGATGTTATAATGATTGCAAATGGCGTCGTACATCAATAATTTTTAGTATTTGTGAACTAGACAGCTGCAGAATACAAACAGACAAGCAATAACACTATACTCCGCAAGAGCGTGGAATTCTTTTGACCAATAATAATCGGTTGGTGGTGTCAGCGCAGCGTGCATTTTGACGTCAATTTCTTTATAGTGTCGGGCCAATTGGGCAAACATTTCACCGCTTAACTGCTTAATTTGAACAGATTGGAACCACAAGAATCATTGCAGGGTATGAATATCGACGCTTTGTCGTTCGCAACCAGACGACGGTTCACGCAATTGGGCATCACCAGATGGACCCTGCAGCAAAGAACAATGCACAAAAATATATGGACACTGTCCCCACCCTTGTAGCACTTTAAAACCTATGTTAATCGAAGGGCCATAGCCATTTCATCATTTTATTGTATTGCAGCATAATTGAAATGTCTGTCTGAAAAAAGTTATATCAATATGAAGAAACCAGAGTCAATAAGTATTATCTTGATGATTTTTAATTCATTCCTTTTGGTCTCCTAGAATATCTATTCTGTTAGTGTCTTCTTACTTCTAGGACCCTACTCTGCCTGAAAATCAGGCAAGTAGGACGCATATCATGAATTTATATTATTTATATTATACATCGTTTAGTCATAGGGCCCGGAGTGGCACAAATGTTGTTATAGGCGCCGCAGTGCAATTAATATGTCCCCGGGCGACTACTAAAGCAACTGGATCAGGAGCTGCGATCTGGATGCTGCAAAGGTGTAGACCTAGGTGCAAGCATCGGACTGGCCTGTCGACATCGACACCAAAGCGGAGTGGTTGTAGGAGGCTATGTCGCAAGACTGTGACGTGTCAATGCTCAAGAGTTGACCAAAGGTGGAGATGACAGTGGCGATACGAAGGCTACGTTCAGCCCAAAATACCGCCCCAGGACCCGACGGCTTCACTGGGAAAGCCTAAGTCCTGGCCATTGAGGCTCTCGGATCTCGACTAAGAGCTCTTTAGCGCGTATAGTACGCGGTAAATGGCTTGAATCATTTGCTATGGTTACGCGCAGCCCCCCACTTTGAGACCTGAAAATCGGTTGTCATTCTCGTCACACAAGTTAAATCATCATGACGATCGACCTTGAATGCGCAGTAATCGGTTTTCAGGTCTTAAACAAAGTGTGGGGCTGCGCGTAACCGTAGCAAATGGTTCAACTTACTTGCCGCGTACTGCACATGGAGGAGGGCCAGTTCTTAGTCCGCACTTAGTTGCGAGACCGGAAACTGGTCCTCATCAGGAAGCCGGAGCACCCTGCATACTCTCCGTCTGCATACTAGCCCGTCGTGCTGCTCAACGAGGTGGGTAAGCTCTTTGAAAGAATAATTGCAAGCAGCCTCGCCATGCAGCTGGTACGGATAGGCTCGGATCTTGACAGCTAGTTCGTTTTCCGCGGAGGGCGCTCTGCTGTAAAAAAAAATAAAACCATCATGTGCGTGCCAGCCCTCACCACGTGAGATGCGGTGTCCTGGGGTGGCGTAGTCTGGATGGTAACTTTAGACATCTCCAACGCGCTCTATACCCTACCCTGGAGTTGCGTTAGAGATACACTCAGGTATCACCTAGCGCCAACCTACCTCCATCGTGTAATCGAGGCCTACCTGACCGACAGGTTTATCATCTACTCTGGTCACCAGGGAGTGTGGAAACGGCGAGAGATATTCCGTCGTGCGGTATTCAGCTAGGATCGGTACTAGGACGCATTTTAAAGTCGTGTTTTTTACGCCATTTATGGCATCAGACCCAGACAGAGCGCAATAATTTATTAGAGGCAATTTATTAATTAATTCGTGAGCTAAGTTGCGTTTATGTCTTCATTAATTGGCATTGGCGGCGACCACCAGTACACCTAACGCTGTACACGTCCTGGCCGGACTCGGGGCATTGACACGTACAGTCATACAATAAAATGATGAAATGGCTATGACCCTTCGATTGATATAGGTTTTAAAGTGCTACAAGGGTGGATACGTTTTGAACATTGTTCTTTAGTCAAAGATTTCTTACTGCTAGAATTGGAAGAGGGAAGCTCGGTCAATAAACGTGGTTTCAACAAGACAATGTAACCGCATACACTGCACAAGTCACAATTGATATTTTGTTTCCTGGTCGCATAACCTCCCTTTTAGACGATTTGGTAAAACCAGCCAGGTCGTTCGATTTAACCACCCAAGACTTTTTTCTTTGAGGCTTCTTGAAGTCGTATATAAGCCTCAGACAATCGCAGCCTTTAAAGAGAAAATTCGACAGAAATGAAAAACATTTTCACCAGAAATCTTGCGGAAAGTCATAGAAAATGCGATAAAACCGTAACAGATGTGTATGGATACTGGCGGCAGCCACTTGACGGATATCACCCTTAAGACTTTAACAGAAAAAAAATTGTAATAAAGATTTGCATCGCTCAAAATATTTTTTTTATTTAGTTAAAAAATTTGTACAAAAACTAAACTGGATGATTAATTTTGCGCTACCTTGTATTTAAAATCTTACCAAAATCAGCTAAAAACGCGTTTAACAAACGACGCGGCGACGGATTGTCAGCACATGCATCAGTTACGACACCTATTTATAACGATCGTGATGTCTATCATTATGAAGCTATATCTTTTGATGTGACTGGTTAGTGTCATGACTGTGTGTACTTTAAAACATAATTTATTTATTTCCCTAGTTTGGCCACCAATATTATCGCAATATTGCAAAAATAGTTATGAAATGCAGGTATGGTACGCGCTCCCTCGCGTTCACTCTCAATACGAGACGACTACAGCAGATACTCCGACGTCAGATGCAACCACGTCACCAGATACAAACACGTCACCAGAGGCCACCACGTCACCAGAAGCAATTACGCCACATGATGCAACTACGCCAACAGATACAACAACGTCACCAGATTCATCAACAATATCATGTTCAACAACGTCACCAGATGGAACCTCGTTATCATGTTCAAAAACGTCACCAGATGTAACCACGATATCATGTTCAACAACGTGTCCAGATGCAACCATGATATCATGTTCAACAACGTCACCAGATGACAACACGATAACGTGTTCAACAACGTCACCAAATGGAACCACGATATCATGTACAAAAACGTCATCAAATGCAACCACAATAACATGTTCCAAAACGTCACCAGATGGAACCACAATATCATGTTCAAAAACGTCATCAAAAAGAACCACGGTCACATGTTCAAAACCGTCACCAGATGAAACCACACCGCCAGATGCAACCACGACACCTAATGCTACTACATCATCCGAGTCAACCACTTTATCAGAAGCAACCGCGCCACCTGACGCAACCACGACACCTGATGTTACCACATCATCGGAGTCTACCACGCCACTATATGCAACCACGCCAACTGACGCAACCACTACACCTTATGTAACTACATCACCCGAGTCAACCACTTTATCGGATGCAACCACGCCACCTGACGCAACCACGACACCTGATGTTACCACATCATCCGAGTCAACCACGTCGCCAGATGAAACCACTCCACCTGACGTAACCACCACACCTGATGTAACTACATCAACCGAGTCAACCACTTTATCGGATGCAACCACGCCACCTGACGCAACCATGACACCTGATGTTACCACATCATCCGAGTCAACCACGTCGCCAGATGAAACCACTCCACCTGACGTAACCACGACACCTGATGTAACTGCATCATCTGAGTCAACCACTTTATCAGATGCAACCACGCCACCTGACGAAACCACAACACCTGATGTCACTACATCATCCGAGTCAACCACTTTATCAGATGCGACTACGCCACCTGACGAAACCACGACACCTGATTTAACTACATCACCCGAGTCAACCACTTTATCAGATGCAACCACGCCAACTGACGCAACCACCGCACCTGATGTTACTTCATCATCCGAGTCAACCACTTTATCAGATGCAACCACGCCAACTGACGCAACCACCGCACCTGATGTTACTTCATCATCCGAGTCAACCACTTTATCAGATGCAACCACGCCAACTGACGCAACCACCGCACCTGATGTTACTTCATCATCAGAGTCAACCACTTTATCAGATGCAACCACGCCGACTGACGCAACCACCGCACCTGATATAACTACATCACCCGAGTCAACTACTTTATCAGATGCGACCACGCCAACTGACGCAACCACCGCACCTGATGTTACTTCATCATCCGAGTCAACCACTTTATCGGATGCAACCACGCCACCTGACGAAACCACCACACCTGATGTAACTACGTCACCCGAGTCAACCACTTTATCAGATGCAACCACGCCTCCTGACGAAACCACGACACCTGATATAACTACATCACCCGAGTCAACTACTTTATCAGATGCGACCACGCCGACTGACGCAACCACCGCACCTGATGTTACTTCATCATCCGAGTCAACCACTTTATCAGATGCAACCACGCCGACTGACGCAACCACCGCACCTGATATAACTACATCACCCGAGTCAACTACTTTATCAGATGCGACCACGCCTCCTGACGAAACCACGACACCTGATATAACTACATCACCCGAGTCAACCACTTTATCGGATGCAACCACGCCACCTGACGAAACCACCACAACTGATGTAACTACGTCACCCGAGTCAACCACTTTATCAGATGCAACCACGCCACCTGACGAAACCACCACACCTGATGTAACTACATCAACCGAGTCAACCACTTTATCAGATGGAAGCACGCCATCTGACGTAACCACGACACCTGATGTCACTACATCATCCGAGTCAACCACTTTATCAGATGCGACTACTCCACCTGACGAAACCACGACACCTGATTTAACTACATCACCCGAGTCAACCACTTTATCAGATGCGACTACGCCACCTGACGAAACCACCACACCTGATTTAACTACATCACCCGAGTCAACCACTTTATCAGATGCGACTACGCCACCTGACGAAACCACGACACCTGATTTAACTACATCACCCGAGTCAACCACTTTATCAGATGCGACCACGCCAACTGACGCAACCACTGCACCTGATGTTACTTCATCATCCGAGTCAACCACTTTATCAGATGCAACCACGCCAACTGACGCAACCACAGCACCTGATATAACTACATCACCCGAGTCAACTACTTTATCAGATGCGACCACGCCAACTGACGCAACCACCGCACCTGATGTTACTTCATCATCCGAGTCAACCACTTCATCAGATGCAACCACGCCAACTGACGCAACCACCGCACCTGATGTTACTTCATCATCCGAGTCAACCACTTTATCAGATGCAACAACGCCAACTGACGCAACCACCGCACCTGATATAACTACATCACCCGAGTCAACTACTTTATCAGATGCGACCACGCCAACTGACGCAACCACCGCACCTGATGTTACTTCATCATCCGAGTCAACCACTTTATCAGATGCAACCACGCCAACTGACGCAACCACCGCACCTGATGTTACTACATCATCCGAGTCAACCACTTTATCGGATGCAACCACGCCACCTGACGAAACCACCACACCTGATGTAACTACGTCACCCGAGTCAAACACTTTATCAGATGCAACCACGCCTCCTGACGAAACCACGACACCTGATATAACTACATCATACGAGTCAACTACTTTATCAGATGCGACCACGCCAACTGACGCAACCACCGCACCTGATGTTACTTCATCATCCGAGTCAACCACTTTATCAGATGCAACCACGCCAACTGACGCAACCACCGCACCTGATATAACTACATCACCCGAGTCAACTACTTTATCAGATGTGACCACGCCAACTGACGCAACCACCGCACCTGATGTTACTTCATCATCCGAGTCAACCACTTTATCAGATGCAACCACGCCAACTGACGCAACCACCGCACCTGATGTTACTACATCATCCGAGTCAACCACTTTATCGGATGCAACCACGCCACCTGACGAAACCACCACACCTGATGTAACTACGTCACCCGAGTCAACCACTTTATCAGATGCAACCACGCCTCCTGACGAAACCACGACACCTGATATAACTACATCACCCGAGTCAACTACTTTATCAGATGCGACCACGCCAACTGACGCAACCACCGCACCTGATGTTACTACGTCACCCGAGTCAACCACTTTATCAGATGCAACCACGCCACCTGACGAAACCACCACACCTGATGTAACTACATCAACCGAGTCAACCACTTTATCAGATGGAAGCACGCCATCTGACGTAACCACGACACCTGATGTCACTACATCATCCGAGCCAACCACTTTATCGGATGCGACTACGCCACCTGACGCAACCACCGCACCTGATATAACTACATCACTCGAGTCAACTACTTTATCAGATGCGACCACGCCAACTGACGCAACCACCGCACCTGATGTTACTTCATCATCCGAGTCAACCACTTTATCAGATGCAACCACGCCAACTGACGCAACCACCGCACCTGATGTTACTACATCATCCGAGTCAACCACTTTATCGGATGCAACCACGCCACCTGACGAAACCACCACACCTGATGTAACTACGTCACCCGAGTCAACCACTTTATCAGATGCAACCACGCCTCCTGACGAAACCACGACACCTGATTTAACTACATCACCCGAGTCAACCACTTTATCAGATGCAACCACGCCAACTGACGCAACCACCGCACCTGATATAACTACATCACCCGAGTCAACTACTTTATCAGATGTGACCTCGCCAACTGACGCAACCACCGCACCTGATGTTACTTCATCATCCGGGTCAACCACTTTATCAGATGCAACCACGCCACCTGACGAAACCACCACACCTGATGTAACTACATCAACCGAGTCAACCACTTTATCAGATGGAAGCACGCCATCTGACGTAACCACGACACCTGATGTCACTACATCATCCGAGCCAACCACTTTATCAGATGCAACCACGCCTCCTGACGAAACCACGACACCTGATATAACTACATCACCCGAGTCAACTACTTTATCAGATGCGACCACGCCAACTGACGCAACCACCGCACCTGATGTTACTTCATCATCCGAGTCAACCACTTTATCAGATGCAACCACGCCAACTGACGCAACCACCGCACCTGATATAACTACATCATCCGAGTCAACCACTTTATCGGATGGAACCACGCCACCTGACGAAACCACCACACCTGATGTAACTACGTCACCCGAGTCAACAACTTTATCAGATGCAACCACGCCTCCTGACGCAACCACCGCACCTGATATAACTACATCACCCGAGTCAACTACTTTATCAGATGCGACCACGCCAACTGACGCAACCACCGCACCTGATGTTACTTCATCATCCGAGTCAACCACTTTATCAGATGCAACCACGCCAACTGACGCAACCACCGCACCTGATGTTACTACATCATCCGAGTCAACCACTTTATCGGATGCAACTACGCCACCTGACGAAACCACCACACCTGATGTAACTACGTCACCCGAGTCAACCACTTTATCAGATGCAACCACGCCTCCTGACGAAACCACGACACCTGATGTCACTACATCATCCGAGCCAACCACTTTATCAGATGCGACTACGCCACCTGACGAAACCACGACACCTGATTTAACTACATCACCCGAGTCAACCACTTTATCAGATGCAACCATGCCAACTGACGCAACCATCGCACCTGATGTTACTTCATCATCCGAGTCAACCACTTTATCAGATGCAACCACGCCAACTGACGCAACCACCGCACCTGATGTTACTACATCATCCGAGTCAACCACTTTATCGGATGCAACCACGCCACCTGACGAAACCACCACACCTGATGTAACTACGTCACCCGAGTCAACCACTTTATCAGATGCAACCACGCCTCCTGACGAAACCACGACACCTGATATAACTACATCATCCGAGTCAACTACTTTATCAGATGCGACCACGCCAACTGACGCAACCACCGCACCTGATGTTACTTCATCATCCGAGTCAACCACTTTATCAGATGCAACCACGCCAACTGACGCAACCACCGCACCTGATATAACTACATCACCCGAGTCAACTACTTTATCAGATGTGACCACGCCAACTGACGCAACCACCGCACCTGATGTTACTTCATCATCCGAGTCAACCACTTTATCAGATGCAACCACGCCAACTGACGCAACTACCGCACCTGATGTTACTACATCATCCGAGTCAACCACTTTATCGGATGCAACCACGCCACCTGGCGAAACCACCGCACCTGATGTTACTTCATCATCCGAGTCAACCACTTTATCAGATGCAACCACGCCAACTGACGCAACCACCGCACCTGATGTTACTACATCATCCGAGTCAACCACTTTATCGGATGCAACCACGCCACCTGACGAAACCACCACACCTGATGTAACTACGTCACCCGAGTCAACCACTTTATCAGATGCAACCACGCCTCCTGACGAAACCACGACACCTGATATAACTACATCACCCGAGTCAACTACTTTATCAGATGCGACCACGCCAACTGACGCAACCACCGCACCTGATGTTACTACGTCACCCGAGTCAACCACTTTATCGGATGCAACCACGCCACCTGACGAAACCACCACACCTGATGTAACTACGTCACCCGAGTCAACCACTTTATCAGATGCAACCACGCCTCCTGACGAAACCACGACACCTGATATAACTACATCACCCGAGTCAACTACTTTATCAGATGCGACCACGCCAACTGACGCAACCACCGCACCTGATGTAACTACGTCACCCGAGTCAACCACTTTATCAGATGCAACCACGCCTCCTGACGAAACCACGACACCTGATATAACTACATCACCCGAGTCAACTACTTTATCAGATGCGACCACGCCAACTGACGCAACCACCGCACCTGATGTTACTTCATCATCCGAGTCAACCACTTTATCAGATGCAACCACGCCACCTGACGAAACCACCACACCTGATGTAACTACATCAACCGAGTCAACCACTTTATCAGATGGAAGCACGCCATCTGACGTAACCACTACACCTGATGTCACTACATCAACCGAGTCAACCACTTTATCAGATGGAAGCACGCCATCTGACGTAACCACCACACCTGATGTAACTACGTCACCCGAGTCAACCACTTTATCAGATGCAACCACGCCTCCTGACGAAACCACGACACCTGATTTAACTACATCACCCGAGTCAACCACTTTATCAGATGCAACCACGCCAACTGACGCAACCACCGCACCTGATGTTACTACATCATCCGAGTCAACCACTTTATCGGATGCAACCACGCCACCTGACGAAACCACCACACCTGATGTAACTACGTCACCCGAGTCAACCACTTTATCAGATGCAACCACGCCTCCTGACGAAACCACGACACCTGATATAACTACATCACCCGAGTCAACTACTTTATCAGATGCGACCACGCCAACTGACGCAACCACCGCACCTGATGTTACTTCATCATCCGAGTCAACCACTTTATCAGATGCAACCACGCCACCTGACGAAACCACCACACCTGATGTAACTACATCAACCGAGTCAACCACTTTATCAGATGGAAGCACGCCATCTGACGTAACCACTACACCTGATGTCACTACATCATCCGAGTCAACCACTTTATCAGATGCGACTACTCCACCTGACGAAACCACGACACCTGATTTAACTACATCACCCGAGTCAACCACTTTATCAGATGCGACTACGCCACCTGACGAAACCACGACACCTGATTTAACTACATCACCCGAGTCAACCACTTTATCAGATGCGACCACGCCAACTGACGCAACCACCGCACCTGATGTTACTTCATCATCCGAGTCAACCACTTTATCAGATGCAACCACGCCAACTGACGCAACCACAGCACCTGATATAACTACATCACCCGAGTCAACTACTTTATCAGATGCGACCACGCCAACTGACGCAACCACCGCACCTGATGTTACTTCATCATCCGAGTCAACCACTTTATCAGATGCAACCACGCCAACTGACGCAACCACCGCACCTGATGTTACTTCATCATCCGAGTCAACCACTTTATCAGATGCAACAACGCCAACTGACGCAACCACCGCACCTGATATAACTACATCACCCGAGTCAACTACTTTATCAGATGCGACCAGGCAAACTGACGCAACCACCGCACCTGATGTTACTTCATCATCCGAGTCAACCACTTTATCAGATGCAACCACGCCAACTGACGCAACCACCGCACCTGATGTTACTACATCATCCGAGTCAACCACTTTATCGGATGCAACCACGCCACCTGACGAAACCACCACACCTGATGTAACTACGTCACCCGAGTCAACCACTTTATCAGATGCAACCACGCCTCCTGACGAAACCACGACACCTGATATAACTACATCATCCGAGTCAACTACTTTATCAGATGGAAGCACGCCATCTGACGTAACCACGACACCTGATGTCACTACATCATCCGAGCCAACCACTTTATCGGATGCGACTACGCCACCTGACGAAACCACGACACCTGATTTAACTACATCACCCGAGGCAACCACTTTATCAGATGCAACCACGCCAAATGACGCAACCACCGCACCTGATGTTACTACATCATCCGAGTCAACCACTTTATCGGATGCAACCACGCCACCTGACGAAACCACCACACCTGATGTAACTACGTCACCCGAGTCAACCACTTTATCAGATGCAACCACGCCTCCTGACGAAACCACGACACCTGATATAACTACATCACCCGAGTCAACTACTTTATCAGATGCGACCACGCCAACTGACGCAACCACCGCACCTGATGTTACTTCATCATCCGAGTCAACCACTTTATCAGATGCAACCACGCCAACTGACGCAACCACCGCACCTGATATAACTACATCATCCGAGTCAACTACTTTATCAGATGCGACCACGCCAACTGACGCAACCACCGCACCTGATGTTACTTCATCATCCGAGTCAACCACTTTATCAGATGCAACCACGCCAACTGACGCAACCACCGCACCTGATGTTACTACATCATCCGAGTCAACCACTTTATCAGATGCAACCACGCCACCTGACGAAACCACCACACCTGATGTAACTACGTCACCCGAGTCAACCACTTTATCAGATGCAACCACGCCTCCTGACGAAACCACGACACCTGATATAACTACATCATCCGAGTCAACTACTTTATCAGATGCGACCACGCCAACTGACGCAACCACCGCACCTGATGTTACTTCATCATCCGAGTCAACCACTTTATCAGATGCAACCAAGCCAACTGACGCAACCACCGCACCTGATATAACTACATCACCCGAGTCAACTACTTTATCAGATGTGACCACGCCAACTGACGCAACCACCGCACCTGATGTTACTTCATCATCCGAGTCAACCACTTTATCAGATGCAACCACGCCAACTGACGCAACTACCGCACCTGATGTTACTACATCATCCGAGTCAACCACTTTATCGGATGCAACCACGCCACCTGACGAAACCACCGCACCTGATGTTACTTCATCATCCGAGTCAACCACTTTATCAGATGCAACCACGCCAACTGACGCAACCACCGCACCTGATGTTACTTCATCATCCGAGTCAACCACTTTATCGGATGCAACCACGCCACCTGACGAAACCACCACACCTGATGTAACTACGTCACCCGAGTCAACCACTTTATCAGATGCAACCACGCCTCCTGACGAAACCACGACACCTGATATAACTACATCACCCGAGTCAACTACTTTATCAGATGCGACCACGCCAACTGACGCAACCACCGCACCTGATGTTACTACGTCACCCGAGTCAACCACTTTATCGGATGCAACCACGCCACCTGACGAAACCACCACACCTGATGTAACTACGTCACCCGAGTCAACCACTTTATCAGATGCAACCACGCCTCCTGACGAAACCACGACACCTGATATAACTACATCACCCGAGTCAACTACTTTATCAGATGCGACCACGCCAACTGACGCAACCACCGCACCTGATGTTACTTCATCATCCGAGTCAACCACTTTATCAGATGCAACCACGCCAACTGACGCAACCACCGCACCTGATATAACTACATCATCCGAGTCAACCACTTTATCGGATGGAACCACGCCACCTGACGAAACCACCACACCTGATGTAACTACGTCACCCGAGTCAACCACTTTATCAGATGCAACCACGCCTCCTGACGCAACCACCGCACCTGATATAACTACATCACCCGAGTCAACTACTTTATCAGATGCGACCACGCCAACTGACGCAACCACCGCACCTGATGTTACTTCATCATCCGAGTCAACCACTTTATCAGATGCGACCACGCCAACTGACGCAACCACCGCACCTGATGTTACTTCATCATCCGAGTCAACCACTTTATCAGATGCAACCACGCCAACTGACGCAACCACCGCACCTGATGTTACTACATCATCCGAGTCAACCACTTTATCGGATGCAACCACGCCACCTGACGAAACCACCACACCTGATGTAACTACGTCACCCGAGTCAACCACTTTATCAGATGCAACCACGCCTCCTGACGAAACCACGACACCTGATTTAACTACATCACCCGAGTCAACCACTTTATCAGATGCAACCACGCCAACTGACGCAACCACCGCACCTGATATAACTACATCACCCGAGTCAACTACTTTATCAGATGTGACCTCGCCAACTGACGCAACCACCGCACCTGATGTTACTTCATCATCCGGGTCAACCACTTTATCAGATGCAACCACGCCACCTGACGAAACCACCACACCTGATGTAACTACATCAACCGAGTCAACCACTTTATCAGATGGAAGCACGCCATCTGACGTAACCACGACACCTGATGTCACTACATCATCCGAGCCAACCACTTTATCGGATGCGACTACGCCACCTGACGAAACCACGACACCTGATTTAACTACATCACCCGAGTCAACCACTTTATCAGATGCAACCACGCCAACTGACGCAACCACCGCACCTGATGTTACTACATCATCCGAGTCAACCACTTTATCGGATGCAACCACGCCACCTGACGAAACCACCACACCTGATGTAACTACGTCACCCGAGTCAACCACTTTATCAGATGCAACCACGCCTCCTGACGAAACCACGACACCTGATATAACTACATCACCCGAGTCAACTACTTTATCAGATGCGACCACGCCAACTGACGCAACCACCGCACCTGATGTTACTTCATCATCCGAGTCAACCACTTTATCAGATGCAACCACGCCAACTGACGCAACCACCGCACCTGATATAACTACATCATCCGAGTCAACCACTTTATCGGATGGAACCACGCCACCTGACGAAACCACCACACCTGATGTAACTACGTCACCCGAGTCAACAACTTTATCAGATGCAACCACGCCTCCTGACGCAACCACCGCACCTGATATAACTACATCACCCGAGTCAACTACTTTATCAGATGCGACCACGCCAACTGACGCAACCACCGCACCTGATGTTACTTCATCATCCGAGTCAACCACTTTATCAGATGCAACCACGCCAACTGACGCAACCACCGCACCTGATGTTACTACATCATCCGAGTCAACCACTTTATCGGATGCAACTACGCCACCTGACGAAACCACCACACCTGATGTAACTACGTCACCCGAGTCAACCACTTTATCAGATGCAACCACGCCTCCTGACGAAACCACGACACCTGATGTCACTACATCATCCGAGCCAACCACTTTATCAGATGCGACTACGCCACCTGACGAAACCACGACACCTGATTTAACTACATCACCCGAGTCAACCACTTTATCAGATGCAACCATGCCAACTGACGCAACCATCGCACCTGATGTTACTTCATCATCCGAGTCAACCACTTTATCAGATGCAACCACGCCAACTGACGCAACCACCGCACCTGATGTTACTACATCATCCGAGTCAACCACTTTATCGGATGCAACCACGCCACCTGACGAAACCACCACACCTGATGTAACTACGTCACCCGAGTCAACCACTTTATCAGATGCAACCACGCCTCCTGACGAAACCACGACACCTGATATAACTACATCATCCGAGTCAACTACTTTATCAGATGCGACCACGCCAACTGACGCAACCACCGCACCTGATGTTACTTCATCATCCGAGTCAACCACTTTATCAGATGCAACCACGCCAACTGACGCAACCACCGCACCTGATATAACTACATCACCCGAGTCAACTACTTTATCAGATGTGACCACGCCAACTGACGCAACCACCGCACCTGATGTTACTTCATCATCCGAGTCAACCACTTTATCAGATGCAACCACGCCAACTGACGCAACTACCGCACCTGATGTTACTACATCATCCGAGTCAACCACTTTATCGGATGCAACCACGCCACCTGGCGAAACCACCGCACCTGATGTTACTTCATCATCCGAGTCAACCACTTTATCAGATGCAACCACGCCAACTGACGCAACCACCGCACCTGATGTTACTACATCATCCGAGTCAACCACTTTATCGGATGCAACCACGCCACCTGACGAAACCACCACACCTGATGTAACTACGTCACCCGAGTCAACCACTTTATCAGATGCAACCACGCCTCCTGACGAAACCACGACACCTGATATAACTACATCACCCGAGTCAACTACTTTATCAGATGCGACCACGCCAACTGACGCAACCACCGCACCTGATGTTACTACGTCACCCGAGTCAACCACTTTATCGGATGCAACCACGCCACCTGACGAAACCACCACACCTGATGTAACTACGTCACCCGAGTCAACCACTTTATCAGATGCAACCACGCCTCCTGACGAAACCACGACACCTGATATAACTACATCACCCGAGTCAACTACTTTATCAGATGCGACCACGCCAACTGACGCAACCACCGCACCTGATGTAACTACGTCACCCGAGTCAACCACTTTATCAGATGCAACCACGCCTCCTGACGAAACCACGACACCTGATATAACTACATCACCCGAGTCAACTACTTTATCAGATGCGACCACGCCAACTGACGCAACCACCGCACCTGATGTTACTTCATCATCCGAGTCAACCACTTTATCAGATGCAACCACGCCACCTGACGAAACCACCACACCTGATGTAACTACATCAACCGAGTCAACCACTTTATCAGATGGAAGCACGCCATCTGACGTAACCACTACACCTGATGTCACTACATCAACCGAGTCAACCACTTTATCAGATGGAAGCACGCCATCTGACGTAACCACCACACCTGATGTAACTACGTCACCCGAGTCAACCACTTTATCAGATGCAACCACGCCTCCTGACGAAACCACGACACCTGATGTAACTACATCACCCGAGTCAACCACTTTATCAGATGCAACCACGCCAACTGACGCAACCACCGCACCTGATGTTACTACATCATCCGAGTCAACCACTTTATCGGATGCAACCACGCCACCTGACGAAACCACCACACCTGATGTAACTACGTCACCCGAGTCAACCACTTTATCAGATGCAACCACGCCTCCTGACGAAACCACGACACCTGATATAACTACATCACCCGAGTCAACTACTTTATCAGATGCGACCACGCCAACTGACGCAACCACCGCACCTGATGTTACTTCATCATCCGAGTCAACCACTTTATCAGATGCAACCACGCCACCTGACGAAACCACCACACCTGATGTAACTACATCAACCGAGTCAACCACTTTATCAGATGGAAGCACGCCATCTGACGTAACCACTACACCTGATGTCACTACATCATCCGAGTCAACCACTTTATCAGATGCGACTACTCCACCTGACGAAACCACGACACCTGATTTAACTACATCACCCGAGTCAACCACTTTATCAGATGCGACTACGCCACCTGACGAAACCACGACACCTGATTTAACTACATCACCCGAGTCAACCACTTTATCAGATGCGACCACGCCAACTGACGCAACCACCGCACCTGATGTTACTTCATCATCCGAGTCAACCACTTTATCAGATGCAACCACGCCAACTGACGCAACCACAGCACCTGATATAACTACATCACCCGAGTCAACTACTTTATCAGATGCGACCACGCCAACTGACGCAACCACCGCACCTGATGTTACTTCATCATCCGAGTCAACCACTTTATCAGATGCAACCACGCCAACTGACGCAACCACCGCACCTGATGTTACTTCATCATCCGAGTCAACCACTTTATCAGATGCAACAACGCCAACTGACGCAACCACCGCACCTGATATAACTACATCACCCGAGTCAACTACTTTATCAGATGCGACCAGGCAAACTGACGCAACCACCGCACCTGATGTTACTTCATCATCCGAGTCAACCACTTTATCAGATGCAACCACGCCAACTGACGCAACCACCGCACCTGATGTTACTACATCATCCGAGTCAACCACTTTATCGGATGCAACCACGCCACCTGACGAAACCACCACACCTGATGTAACTACGTCACCCGAGTCAACCACTTTATCAGATGCAACCACGCCTCCTGACGAAACCACGACACCTGATATAACTACATCATCCGAGTCAACTACTTTATCAGATGGAAGCACGCCATCTGACGTAACCACGACACCTGATGTCACTACATCATCCGAGCCAACCACTTTATCGGATGCGACTACGCCACCTGACGAAACCACGACACCTGATTTAACTACATCACCCGAGGCAACCACTTTATCAGATGCAACCACGCCAAATGACGCAACCACCGCACCTGATGTTACTACATCATCCGAGTCAACCACTTTATCGGATGCAACCACGCCACCTGACGAAACCACCACACCTGATGTAACTACGTCACCCGAGTCAACCACTTTATCAGATGCAACCACGCCTCCTGACGAAACCACGACACCTGATATAACTACATCACCCGAGTCAACTACTTTATCAGATGCGACCACGCCAACTGACGCAACCACCGCACCTGATGTTACTTCATCATCCGAGTCAACCACTTTATCAGATGCAACCACGCCAACTGACGCAACCACCGCACCTGATATAACTACATCATCCGAGTCAACTACTTTATCAGATGCGACCACGCCAACTGACGCAACCACCGCACCTGATGTTACTTCATCATCCGAGTCAACCACTTTATCAGATGCAACCACGCCAACTGACGCAACCACCGCACCTGATGTTACTACATCATCCGAGTCAACCACTTTATCGGATGCAACCACGCCACCTGACGAAACCACCACACCTGATGTAACTACGTCACCCGAGTCAACCACTTTATCAGATGCAACCACGCCTCCTGACGAAACCACGACACCTGATATAACTACATCATCCGAGTCAACTACTTTATCAGATGCGACCACGCCAACTGACGCAACCACCGCACCTGATGTTACTTCATCATCCGAGTCAACCACTTTATCAGATGCAACCAAGCCAACTGACGCAACCACCGCACCTGATATAACTACATCACCCGAGTCAACTACTTTATCAGATGTGACCACGCCAACTGACGCAACCACCGCACCTGATGTTACTTCATCATCCGAGTCAACCACTTTATCAGATGCAACCACGCCAACTGACGCAACTACCGCACCTGATGTTACTACATCATCCGAGTCAACCACTTTATCGGATGCAACCACGCCACCTGACGAAACCACCGCACCTGATGTTACTTCATCATCCGAGTCAACCACTTTATCAGATGCAACCACGCCAACTGACGCAACCACCGCACCTGATGTTACTACATCATCCGAGTCAACCACTTTATCGGATGCAACCACGCCACCTGACGAAACCACCACACCTGATGTAACTACGTCACCCGAGTCAACCACTTTATCAGATGCAACCACGCCTCCTGACGAAACCACGACACCTGATATAACTACATCACCCGAGTCAACTACTTTATCAGATGCGACCACGCCAACTGACGCAACCACCGCACCTGATGTTACTACGTCACCCGAGTCAACCACTTTATCGGATGCAACCACGCCACCTGACGAAACCACCACACCTGATGTAACTACGTCACCCGAGTCAACCACTTTATCAGATGTGACCACGCCAACTGACGCAACCACCGCACCTGATGTTACTTCATCATCCGAGTCAACCACTTTATCAGATGCAACCACGCCAACTGACGCAACTACCGCACCTGATGTTACTACATCATCCGAGTCAACCACTTTATCGGATGCAACCACGCCACCTGACGAAACCACCGCACCTGATGTTACTTCATCATCCGAGTCAACCACTTTATCAGATGCAACCACGCCAACTGACGCAACCACCGCACCTGATGTTACTACATCATCCGAGTCAACCACTTTATCGGATGCAACCACGCCACCTGACGAAACCACCACACCTGATGTAACTACGTCACCCGAGTCAACCACTTTATCAGATGCAACCACGCCTCCTGACGAAACCACGACACCTGATATAACTACATCACCCGAGTCAACTACTTTATCAGATGCGACCACGCCAACTGACGCAACCACCGCACCTGATGTTACTACGTCACCCGAGTCAACCACTTTATCGGATGCAACCACGCCACCTGACGAAACCACCACACCTGATGTAACTACGTCACCCGAGTCAACCACTTTATCAGATGCAACCACGCCTCCTGACGAAACCACGACACCTGATATAACTACATCACCCGAGTCAACTACTTTATCAGATGCGACCACGCCAACTGACGCAACCACCGCACCTGATGTTACTTCATCATCCGAGTCAACCACTTTATCAGATGCAACCACGCCAACTGACGCAACCACCGCACCTGATATAACTACATCATCCGAGTCAACCACTTTATCGGATGGAACCACGCCACCTGACGAAACCACCACACCTGATGTAACTACGTCACCCGAGTCAACCACTTTATCAGATGCAACCACGCCTCCTGACGCAACCACCGCACCTGATATAACTACATCACCCGAGTCAACTACTTTATCAGATGCGACCACGCCAACTGACGCAACCACCGCACCTGATGTTACTTCATCATCCGAGTCAACCACTTTATCAGATGCGACCACGCCAACTGACGCAACCACCGCACCTGATGTTACTTCATCATCCGAGTCAACCACTTTATCAGATGCAACCACGCCAACTGACGCAACCACCGCACCTGATGTTACTTCATCATCCGAGTCAACCACTTTATCAGATGCAACAACGCCAACTGACGCAACCACCGCACCTGATATAACTACATCACCCGAGTCAACTACTTTATCAGATGCGACCAGGCAAACTGACGCAACCACCGCACCTGATGTTACTTCATCATCCGAGTCAACCACTTTATCAGATGCAACCACGCCAACTGACGCAACCACCGCACCTGATGTTACTACATCATCCGAGTCAACCACTTTATCGGATGCAACCACGCCACCTGACGAAACCACCACACCTGATGTAACTACGTCACCCGAGTCAACCACTTTATCAGATGCAACCACGCCTCCTGACGAAACCACGACACCTGATATAACTACATCATCCGAGTCAACTACTTTATCAGATGGAAGCACGCCATCTGACGTAACCACGACACCTGATGTCACTACATCATCCGAGCCAACCACTTTATCGGATGCGACTACGCCACCTGACGAAACCACGACACCTGATTTAACTACATCACCCGAGGCAACCACTTTATCAGATGCAACCACGCCAACTGACGCAACCACCGCACCTGATGTTACTACATCATCCGAGTCAACCACTTTATCGGATGCAACCACGCCACCTGACGAAACCACCACACCTGATGTAACTACGTCACCCGAGTCAACCACTTTATCAGATGCAACCACGCCTCCTGACGAAACCACGACACCTGATATAACTACATCACCCGAGTCAACTACTTTATCAGATGCGACCACGCCAACTGACGCAACCACCGCACCTGATGTTACTTCATCATCCGAGTCAACCACTTTATCAGATGCAACCACGCCAACTGACGCAGCCACCGCACCTGATATAACTACATCATCCGAGTCAACTACTTTATCAGATGCGACCACGCCAACTGACGCAACCACCGCACCTGATGTTACTTCATCATCCGAGTCAACCACTTTATCAGATGCAACCACGCCAACTGACGCAACCACCGCACCTGATGTTACTACATCATCCGAGTCAACCACTTTATCGGATGCAACCACGCCACCTGACGAAACCACCACACCTGATGTAACTACGTCACCCGAGTCAACCACTTTATCAGATGCAACCACGCCTCCTGACGAAACCACGACACCTGATATAACTACATCATCCGAGTCAACTACTTTATCAGATGCGACCACGCCAACTGACGCAACCACCGCACCTGATGTTACTTCATCATCCGAGTCAACCACTTTATCAGATGCAACCAAGCCAACTGACGCAACCACCGCACCTGATATAACTACATCACCCGAGTCAACTACTTTATCAGATGTGACCACGCCAACTGACGCAACCACCGCACCTGATGTTACTTCATCATCCGAGTCAACCACTTTATCAGATGCAACCACGCCAACTGACGCAACTACCGCACCTGATGTTACTACATCATCCGAGTCAACCACTTTATCGGATGCAACCACGCCACCTGACGAAACCACCGCACCTGATGTTACTTCATCATCCGAGTCAACCACTTTATCAGATGCAACCACGCCAACTGACGCAACCACCGCACCTGATGTTACTACATCATCCGAGTCAACCACTTTATCGGATGCAACCACGCCACCTGACGAAACCACCACACCTGATGTAACTACGTCACCCGAGTCAACCACTTTATCAGATGCAACCACGCCTCCTGACGAAACCACGACACCTGATATAACTATATCACCCGAGTCAACTACTTTATCAGATGCGACCACGCCAACTGACGCAACCACCGCACCTGATGTTACTACGTCACCCGAGTCAACCACTTTATCAGATGCAACCACGCCTCCTGACGAAACCATGACACCTGATTTAACTACATCACCCGAGTCAACCACTTTATCAGATGCGACCACGCCAACTGACGCAACCACCGCACCTGATGTTACTTCATCATCCGAGTCAACCACTTTATCAGATGCAACCACGCCAACTGACGCAACCACAGCACCTGATATAACTACATCACCCGAGTCAACTACTTTATCAGATGCGACCACGCCAACTGACGCAACCACCGCACCTGATGTTACTTCATCATCCGAGTCAACCACTTTATCAGATGCAACCACGCCAACTGACGCAACCACCGCACCTGATGTTACTTCATCATCCGAGTCAACCACTTTATCAGATGCAACCACGCCAACTGACGCAACCACCGCACCTGATATAACTACATCACCCGAGTCAACTACTTTATCAGATGTGACCACGCCAACTGACACAACCACCGAACCTGATGTTACTTCATCATCCGAGTCAACCACTTTATCAGATGCAACCACGCCACCTGACGAAACCACCACACCTGATGTAACTACATCAACCGAGTCAACCACTTTATCAGATGGAAGCACGCCATCTGACGTAACCACGACACCTGATGTCACTACATCATCCGAGCCAACCACTTTATCGGATGCGACTACGCCACCTGACGAAACCACGACACCTGATTTAACTACATCACCCGAGTCAACCACTTTATCAGATGCAACCACGCCAACTGACGCAACCACCGCACCTGATGTTACTACATCATCCGAGTCAACCACTTTATCGGATGCAACCACGCCACCTGACGAAACCACCACACCTGATGTAACTACGTCACCCGAGTCAACCACTTTATCAGATGCAACCACGCCTCCTGACGAAACCACGACACCTGATATAACTACATCACCCGAGTCAACTACTTTATCAGATGCGACCACGCCAACTGACGCAACCACCGCACCTGATGTTACTTCATCATCCGAGTCAACCACTTTATCAGATGCAACCACGCCACCTGACGAAACCACCACACCTGATGTAACTACGTCACCCGAGTCAACCACTTTATCAGTTGCAACCACGCCTCCTGACGAAACCACGACACCTGATATAACTACATCACCCGAGTCAACTACTTTATCAGATGCGACCACGCCAACTGACGCAACCACCGCACCTGATGTTACTTCATCATCCGAGTCAACCACTTTATCAGATGCAACCACGCCAACTGACGCAACCACCGCACCTGATATAACTACATCACCCGAGTCAACTACTTTATCAGATGTGACCACGCCAACTGACGCAACCACCGCACCTGATGTTACTTCATCATCCGAGTCAACCACTTTATCAGATGCAACCACGCCAACTGACGCAACCACCGCACCTGATATAACTACATCACCCGAGTCAACTACTTTATCAGATGCGACCACGCCAACTGACGCAACCACCGCACCTGATGTTACTTCATCATCCGAGTCAACCACTTTATCAGATGCAACCACGCCAACTGACGCAACCACTGCACCTGATGTTACTTCATCATCCGAGTCAACCACTTTATCAGATGCAACCACGCCAACTGACGCAACCACCGCACCTGATGTTACTACATCACCCGAGTCAACTACTTTATCAGATACGACCACGCCAACTGACGCAACCACCGCACCTGATGTTACTACGTCACCCGAGTCAACCACTTTATCAGATGCAACCACGCCACCTGACGAAACCACCACACCTGATGTAACTACATCAACCGAGTCAACCACTTTATCAGATGGAAGCACGCCATCTGACGTAACCACGACACCTGATGTCACTACATCACACGAGCCAACCACTTTATCAGATGCGACTACGCCACCTGACGAAACCACGACACCTGATTTAACTACATCACCCGAGTCAACCACTTTATCAGATGCAACCACGCCAACTGACGCAACCACCGCACCTGATATAACTACATCACCCGAGTCAACTACTTTATCAGATGTGACCTCGCCAACTGACGCAACCACCGCACCTGATGTTACTTCATCATCCGGGTCAACCACTTTATCAGATGCAACCACGCCACCTGACGAAACCACCACACCTGATGTAACTACATCAACCGAGTCAACCACTTTATCAGATGGAAGCACGCCATCTGACGTAACCACGACACCTGATGTCACTACATCATCCGAGCCAACCACTTTATCGGATGCGACTACGCCACCTGACGAAACCACGACACCTGATTTAACTACATCACCCGAGTCAACCACTTTATCAGATGCAACCACGCCAACTGACGCAACCACCGCACCTGATGTTACTACATCATCCGAGTCAACCACTTTATCGGATGCAACCACGCCACCTGACGAAACCACCACACCTGATGTAACTACGTCACCCGAGTCAACCACTTTATCAGATGCAACCACGCCTCCTGACGAAACCACGACACCTGATATAACTACATCACCCGAGTCAACTACTTTATCAGATGCGACCACGCCAACTGACGCAACCACCGCACCTGATGTTACTTCATCATCCGAGTCAACCACTTTATCAGATGCAACCACGCCAACTGACGCAACCACCGCACCTGATATAACTACATCATCCGAGTCAACCACTTTATCGGATGGAACCACGCCACCTGACGAAACCACCACACCTGATGTAACTACGTCACCCGAGTCAACAACTTTATCAGATGCAACCACGCCTCCTGACGCAACCACCGCACCTGATATAACTACATCACCCGAGTCAACTACTTTATCAGATGCAACCACGCCAACTGACGCAACCACCGCACCTGATGTTACTTCATCATCCGAGTCAACCACTTTATCAGATGCAACCACGCCAACTGACGCAACCACCGCACCTGATGTTACTACATCATCCGAGTCAACCACTTTATCGGATGCAACCACGCCACCTGACGAAACCACCACACCTGATGTAACTTCGTCACCCGAGTCAACCACTTTATCAGATGCAACCACGCCAACTGACGCAACCACCGCACCTGATATAACCACATCACCCGAGTCAACTACTTTATCAGATGCGACCACGCCAACTGACGCAACCACCGCACCTGATGTTACTTCATCATCCGAGTCAACCACTTTATCAGATGCAACCACGCCAACTGACGCAACCACCGCACCTGATGTTACTTCATCATCCGAGTCAACCACTTTATCAGATGCAACCACGCCAACTGACGAAACCACGACACCTGATATAACTACATCACCCGAGTCAACTACTTTATCAGATGCGACCACGCCTCCTGACGAAACCACGACACCTGATATAACTACATCACCCGAGTCAACCACTTTATCGGATTTGACTACGCCACCTGACGAAACCACGACACCTGATTTAACTACATCACCCGAGTCAACCACTTTATCAGATGCGACTACGCCACCTGACGAAACCACGACACCTGATTTAACTACATCACCCGAGTCAACCACTTTATCAGATGCAACCACGCCAACTGACGCAACCACCGCACCTGATATAACCACATCACCCGAGTCAACTACTTTATCAGATGCGACCACGCCAACTGACGCAACCACCGCACCTGATGTTACTTCATCATCCGAGTCAACCACTTTATCAGATGCAACCACGCCAACTGACGCAACCACCGCACCTGATGTTACTTCATCATCCGAGTCAACCACTTTATCAGATGCAACCACGCCAACTGACGCAACCACCGCACCTGATATAACTACATCACCCGAGTCAACTACTTTATCAGATGCGACCACGCCAACTGACGCAACCACCGCACCTGATGTTACTTCATCATCCGAGTCAACCACTTTATCAGATGCAACCACGCCAACTGACGCAACCACCGCACCTGATATAACCACATCACCCGAGTTAACTACTTTATCAGATGCGACCACGCCATCTGACGTAACCACGACACCTGATGTCACTACATCATCCGAGCCAACCACTTTATCAGATGCGACTACGCCACCTGACGAAACCACGACACCTGATTTAACTACATCACCCGAGTCAACCACTTTATCAGATGCAACCACGCCAACTGACGCAACCACCGCACCTGATGTTACTTCATCATCCGAGTCAACCACTTTATCAGATGCAACCACGCCACCTGACGAAACCACCACACCTGATGTAACTACGTCACCCGAGTCAACCACTTTATCAGTTGCAACCACGCCTCCTGACGAAACCACGACACCTGATATAACTACATCACCCGAGTCAACTACTTTATCAGATGCGACCACGCCAACTGACGCAACCACCGCACCTGATGTTACTTCATCATCCGAGTCAACCACTTTATCAGATGCAACCACGCCAACTGACGCAACCACCGCACCTGATGTTACTACATCATCCGAGTCAACCACTTTATCGGATGCAACCACGCCACCTGACGAAACCACCACACCTGATGTAACTACGTCACCCGAGTCAACCACTTTATCAGATGCAACCACGCCTCCTGACGAAACCACGACACCTGATGTCACTACATCATCCGAGCCAACCACTTTATCAGATGCGACTACGCCACCTGACGAAACTACGACACCTGATTTAACTACATCACCCGAGTCAACCACTTTATCAGATGCAACCACGCCAACTGACGCAACCACCGCACCTGATGTTACTTCATCATCCGAGTCAACCACTTTATCAGATGCAACCACGCCAACTGACGCAACCACCGCACCTGATATAACTACATCACCCGAGTCAACTACTTTATCAGATGTGACCACGCCAACTGACGCAACCACCGCACCTGATGTTACTTCATCATCCGAGTCAACCACTTTATCAGATGCAACCACGCCACCTGACGAAACCACCACACCTGATGTAACTACATCAACCGAGTCAACCACTTTATCAGATGGAAGCACGCCATCTGACGTAACCACGACACCTGATGTCACTACATCATCCGAGCCAACCACTTTATCGGATGCGACTACGCCACCTGACGAAACCACGACACCTGATTTAACTACATCACCCGAGTCAACCACTTTATCAGATGCAACCACGCCAACTGACGCAACCACCGCACCTGATGTTACTACATCATCCGAGTCAACCACTTTATCGGATGCAACCACGCCACCTGACGAAACCACCACACCTGATGTAACTACGTCACCCGAGTCAACCACTTTATCAGATGCAACCACGCCTCCTGACGAAACCACGACACCTGATATAACTACATCACCCGAGTCAACTACTTTATCAGATGCGACCACGCCAACTGACGCAACCACCGCACCTGATGTTACTTCATCATCCGAGTCAACCACTTTATCAGATGCAACCACGCCACCTGACGAAACCACCACACCTGATGTAACTACGTCACCCGAGTCAACCACTTTATCAGTTGCAACCACGCCTCCTGACGAAACCACGACACCTGATATAACTACATCACCCGAGTCAACTACTTTATCAGATGCGACCACGCCAACTGACGCAACCACCGCACCTGATGTTACTTCATCATCCGAGTCAACCACTTTATCAGATGCAACCACGCCAACTGACGCAACCACCGCACCTGATATAACTACATCACCCGAGTCAACTACTTTATCAGATGTGACCACGCCAACTGACGCAACCACCGCACCTGATGTTACTTCATCATCCGAGTCAACCACTTTATCAGATGCAACCACGCCAACTGACGCAACCACCGCACCTGATATAACTACATCACCCGAGTCAACTACTTTATCAGATGCGACCACGCCAACTGACGCAACCACCGCACCTGATGTTACTTCATCATCCGAGTCAACCACTTTATCAGATGCAACCACGCCAACTGACGCAACCACTGCACCTGATGTTACTTCATCATCCGAGTCAACCACTTTATCAGATGCAACCACGCCAACTGACGCAACCACCGCACCTGATGTTACTACATCACCCGAGTCAACTACTTTATCAGATACGACCACGCCAACTGACGCAACCACCGCACCTGATGTTACTACGTCACCCGAGTCAACCACTTTATCAGATGCAACCACGCCACCTGACGAAACCACCACACCTGATGTAACTACATCAACCGAGTCAACCACTTTATCAGATGGAAGCACGCCATCTGACGTAACCACGACACCTGATGTCACTACATCATACGAGCCAACCACTTTATCAGATGCGACTACGCCACCTGACGAAACCACGACACCTGATTTAACTACATCACCCGAGTCAACCACTTTATCAGATGCAACCACGCCAACTGACGCAACCACCGCACCTGATATAACTACATCACCCGAGTCAACTACTTTATCAGATGTGACCTCGCCAACTGACGCAACCACCGCACCTGATGTTACTTCATCATCCGGGTCAACCACTTTATCAGATGCAACCACGCCACCTGACGAAACCACCACACCTGATGTAACTACATCAACCGAGTCAACCACTTTATCAGATGGAAGCACGCCATCTGACGTAACCACGACACCTGATGTCACTACATCATCCGAGCCAACCACTTTATCGGATGCGACTACGCCACCTGACGAAACCACGACACCTGATTTAACTACATCACCCGAGTCAACCACTTTATCAGATGCAACCACGCCACCTGACGAAACCACCGCACCTGATGTTACTACATCATCCGAGTCAACCACTTTATCGGATGCAACCACGCCACCTGACGAAACCACCACACCTGATGTAACTACGTCACCCGAGTCAACCACTTTATCAGATGCAACCACGCCTCCTGACGAAACCACGACACCTGATATAACTACATCACCCGAGTCAACTACTTTATCAGATGCGACCACGCCAACTGACGCAACCACCGCACCTGATGTTACTTCATCATCCGAGTCAACCACTTTATCAGATGCAACCACGCCAACTGACGCAACCACCGCACCTGATATAACTACATCATCCGAGTCAACCACTTTATCGGATGGAACCACGCCACCTGACGAAACCACCACACCTGATGTAACTACGTCACCCGAGTCAACAACTTTATCAGATGCAACCACGCCTCCTGACGCAACCACCGCACCTGATATAACTACATCACCCGAGTCAACTACTTTATCAGATGCGACCACGCCAACTGACGCAACCACCGCACCTGATGTTACTTCATCATCCGAGTCAACCACTTTATCAGATGCAACCACGCCAACTGACGCAACCACCGCACCTGATGTTACTACATCATCCGAGTCAACCACTTTATCGGATGCAACCACGCCACCTGACGAAACCACCACACCTGATGTAACTTCGTCACCCGAGTCAACCACTTTATCAGATGCAACCACGCCAACTGACGCAACCACCGCACCTGATATAACCACATCACCCGAGTCAACTACTTTATCAGATGCGACCACGCCAACTGACGCAACCACCGCACCTGATGTTACTTCATCATCCGAGTCAACCACTTTATCAGATGCAACCACGCCAACTGACGCAACCACCGCACCTGATGTTACTTCATCATCCGAGTCAACCACTTTATCAGATGCAACCACGCCAACTGACGCAACCACCGCACCTGATATAACTACATCACCCGAGTCAACTACTTTATCAGATGCGACCACGCCAACTGACGCAACCACCGCACCTGATGTTACTTCATCATCCGAGTCAACCACTTTATCAGATGCAACCACGCCAACTGACGCAACCACCGCACCTGATGTTACTACATCATCCGAGTCAACCACTTTATCGGATGCAACCACGCCACCTGACGAAACCACCACACCTGATGTAACTTCGTCACCCGAGTCAACCACTTTATCAGATGCAACCACGCCAACTGACGCAACCACCGCACCTGATATAACCACATCACCCGAGTCAACTACTTTATCAGATGCGACCACGCCAACTGACGCAACCACCGCACCTGATGTTACTTCATCATCCGAGTCAACCACTTTATCAGATGCAACCACGCCAACTGACGCAACCACCGCACCTGATGTTACTTCATCATCCGAGTCAACCACTTTATCAGATGCAACCAAGCCAACTGACGCAACCACCGCACCTGATATAACTACATCACCCGAGTCAACTACTTTATCAGATGCGACCACGCCAACTGACGCAACCACCGCACCTGATGTTACTTCATCATCCGAGTCAACCACTTTATCAGATGCAACCACGCCAACTGACGCAACCACCGCACCTGATATAACCACATCACCCGAGTCAACTACTTTATCAGATGCGACCACGCCATCTGACGTAACCACGACACCTGATGTCACTACATCATCCGAGCCAACCACTTTATCAGATGCGACTACGCCACCTGACGAAACCACGACACCTGATTTAACTACATCACCCGAGTCAACCACTTTATCAGATGCAACCACGCCAACTGACGCAACCACCGCACCTGATGTTACTTCATCATCCGAGTCAACCACTTTATCAGATGCAACCACGCCACCTGACGAAACCACCACACCTGATGTAACTACATCAACCGAGTCAACCACTTTATCAGATGGAAGCACGCCATCTGACGTAACCACGACACCTGATGTCACTACATCATCCGAGCCAACCACTTTATCAGATGCGACTACGCCACCTGACGAAACCACGACACCTGATTTAACTACATCACCCGAGTCAACCACTTTATCAGATGCAACCACGCCAACTGACGCAACCACCGCACCTGATGTTACTTCATCATCCGAGTCAACCACTTTATCAGATGCAACCACGCCAACTGACGCAACCACCGCACCTGATATAACTACATCACCCGAGTCAACTACTTTATCAGATGCGACCACGCCAACTGACGCAACCACCGCACCTGATGTTACTTCATCATCCGAGTCAACCACTTTATCGGATGCAACCACGCCACCTGACGAAACCACCACACCTGATGTAACTACGTCACCAGAGTCAACCACTTTATCAGATGCAACCACGCCTCCTGACGAAACCACGACACCTGATATAACTACATCACCTGAGTCAACTACTTTATCAGATGCGACCACGCCAACTGACGCAACCACCGCACCTGATGTTACTACGTCACCCGAGTCAACCACTTTATCAGTTGCAACCACGCCACCTGACGAAACCACCACACCTGATGTAACTACATCAACCGAGTCAACCACTTTATCAGATGGAAGCACGCCATCTGACGTAACCACGACTTCTGATGTCACTACATCATCCGAGTCAACCACTTTATCAGATGCAACCACGCCAACTGACGCAACCACCGCACCTGATGTTACTTCATCATCCGAGTCAACCACTTTATCAGATGCAACCACGCCAACTGACGCAACCACCGCACCTGATGTTACTTCATCATCCGAGTCAACCACTTTATCAGATGCAACCACGCCAACTGACGCAACCACCGCACCTGATATAACTACATCACCCGAGTCAACTACTTTATCAGATGCGACCACGCCAACTGACGCAACCACCGCACCTGATGTTACTACGTCACCCGAGTCAACTACTTTATCAGATGCGACCACGCCAACTGACGCAACCACCGCACCTGATGTAACTACATCAACCGAGTCAACCACTTTATCAGATGGAAGCACGCCATCTGACGTAACCACGACACCTGATGTCACTACATCATCCGAGTCAACCACTTTATCAGATGCAACCACGCCAACTGACGCAACCACCGCACCTGATGTTACTTCATCATCCGAGTCAACCACTTTATCAGATGCAACCACGCCAACTGACGCAACCACCGCACCTGATGTTACTTCATCATCCGAGTCAACCACTTTATCAGATGCAACCACGCCAACTGACGCAACCACCGCACCTGATATAACTACATCACCCGAGTCAACTACTTTATCAGATGCGACCACGCCAACTGACGCAACCACCGCACCTGATGTTACTTCATCATCCGAGTCAACCACTTTATCGGATGCAACCACGCCACCTGACGAAACCACCACACCTGATGTAACTACGTCACCAGAGTCAACCACTTTATCAGATGCAACCACGCCTCCTGACGAAACCACGACACCTGATATAACTACATCACCCGAGTCAACTACTTTATCAGATGCGACCACGCCAACTGACGCAACCACCGCACCTGATGTTACTACGTCACCCGAGTCAACCACTTTATCAGTTGCAACCACGCCACCTGACGAAACCACCACACCTGATGTAACTACATCAACCGAGTCAACCACTTTATCAGATGGAAGCACGCCATCTGACGTAACCACGACACCTGATGTCACTACATCATCCGAGCCAACCACTTTATCAGATGCGACTACGCCATCTGACGAAACCACGACACCTGATTTAACTACATCACCCGAGTCAACCACTTTATCAGATGCAACCATGCCAACTGACGCAACCACCGCACCTGATGTTACTTCATCATCCGAGTCAACCACTTTATCAGATGCAACCACGCCAACTGACGCAACCACCGCACCTGATATAACTACATCACCCGAGTCAACTACTTTATCAGATGTGACCACGCCAACTGACGCAACCACCGCACCTGATGTTACTCCATCATCCGAGTCAACCACTTTATCAGATGCAACCACGCCAACTGACGCAACCACCGCACCTGATGTTACTTCATCATCCGAGTCAACCACTTTATCGGATGCAACCACGCCACCTGACGAAACCACCACACCTGATGTAACTACGTCACCCGAGTCAACCACTTTATCAGATGCAACCATGCCTCCTGACGAAACCACGACACCTGATATAACTACATCACTCGAGTCAACTACTTTATCAGATGCAACCACGCCAACTGACGCAACCACCGCACCTGATGTTACTTCATCATCCGAGTCAACCACTTTATCAGATGCAACCACGCCAACTGACGCAACCACCGCACCTGATATAACTACATCACCCGAGTCAACTACTTTATCAGATGCGACCACGCCAACTGACGCAACCACCGCACCTGATGTTACTCCATCATCCGAGTCAACCACTTTATCAGATGCAACCACGCCAACTGACGCAACCACCGCACCTGATATAACCACATCACCCGAGTCAACTACTTTATCAGATGCGACCACGCCATCTGACGTAACCACGACACCTGATGTCACTACATCATCCGAGCCAACCACTTTATCAGATGCGACTACGCCACCTGACGAAACCACGACACCTGATTTAACTACATCACCCGAGTCAACCACTTTATCAGATGCAACCACGCCAACTGACGCAACCACCGCACCTGATGTTACTTCATCATCCGAGTCAACCACTTTATCAGATGCAACCACGCCACCTGACGAAACCACCACACCTGATGTAACTACATCAACCGAGTCAACCACTTTATCAGATGGAAGCACGCCATCTGACGTAACCACGACACCTGATGTCACTACATCATCCGAGCCAACCACTTTATCAGATGCGACTACGCCACCTGACGAAACCACGACACCTGATTTAACTATATCACCCGAGTCAACCACTTTATCAGATGCAACCACGCCAACTGACGCAACCACCGCACCTGATGTTACTTCATCATCCGAGTCAACCACTTTATCAGATGCAACCACGCCAACTGACGCAACCACCGCACCTGATATAACTACATCACCCGAGTCAACTACTTTATCAGAAGTGACCACGCCAACTGACGCAACCACCGCACCTGATGTTACTCCATCATCCGAGTTAACCACTTTATCAGATGCAACCACGCCAACTGACGCAACCACCGCACCTGATGTTACTACATCATCCGAGTCAACCACTTTATCGGATGCAACCACGCCACCTGACGAAACCACCACACCTGATGTAACTACGTCACCCAAGTCAACCACTTTATCAGATGCAACCATGCCTCCTGACGAAACCACGACACCTGATATAACTACATCACCCGAGTCAACTACTTTATCAGATGCAACCACGCCAACTGACGCAACCACCGCACCTGATGTTACTTCATCATCCGAGTCAACCACTTTATCAGATGCAACCACGCCAACTGACGCAACCACCGGACCTGATATAACTACATCACCCGAGTCAACTACTTTATCAGATGCGACCACGCCAACTGACGCAACCACCGCACCTGATGTTACTCCATCATCCGAGTTAACCACTTTATCAGATGCAACCACGCCAACTGACGCAACCACCGCACCTGATGTTACTACATCATCCGAGTCAACCACTTTATCGGATGCAACCACGCCACCTGATGAAACCACCACACCTGATGTAACTACGTCACCCGAGTCAACCACTTTATCAGATGCAACCATGCCTCCTGACGAAACCACGACACCTGATATAACTACATCACCCGAGTCAACTACTTTATCAGATGCAACCACGCCAACTGACGCAACCACCGCACCTGATGTTACTTCATCATCCGAGTCAACCACTTTATCAGATGCAACCACGCCAACTGACGCAACCACCGGACCTGATATAACTACATCACCCGAGTCAACTACTTTATCAGATGCGACCACGCCAACTGACGCAACCACCGCACCTGATGTTACTCCATCATCCGAGTCAACCACTTTATCAGATGCAACCACGCCTCCTGACGAAACCACCGCACCTGATGTTACTACATCATCCGAGTTAACCACTTTATCGGATGGAACCACGCCACCTGACGAAACCACCACACCTGATGTAACTACGTCACCCGAGTCAACCACTCTATCAGATGCAACCACGCCTCCTGACGAAACCACGACACCTGAAATAACTACATCACCCGAGTCAACTACTTTATCAGATGCGACCACGCCAACTGACGCAACCACCGCACCTGATGTTACTTCATCATCCGAGTCATTCACTTTATCAGATGCAACCACGCCAACTGACGCAACCACCGCACCTGTTGTTACTACATCATCCGAGTTAACCACTTTATCGGATGGAACCACGCCACCTGACGAAACCACCACACCTGATGTAACTACGTCACCCAAGTCAACCACTTTATCAGATGCAACCACGCCTCCTGACGAAACCACGACACCTGAAATAACTACATCACCCGAGTCAACTACTTTATCAGATGCAACCACGCCAACTGACGCAACCACCGCACCTGATGTTACTACATCATCCGAGTCAACCACTTTATCGGTTGCAACCACGCCACCTGACGAAACCACCACACCTGATGTAACTACGTCACCCGAGTCAACCACTTTATCAGATGCAACCACGCCTCCTGACGAAACCACGACACCTGATATAACTACATCACCCGAGTCAACTACTTTATCAGATGCGACAACGCCAACTGACGCAACCACCGCACCTGATGTTACTTCATCATCCGAGTCAACCACTTTATCAGATGCAACCACGCCAACTGACGCAACCACCGCACCTGATATAACTACATCACCCGAGTCAACTACTTTATCAGATGCGACCACGCCAACTGACGCAACCACGCCAACTGACGCAACCACCGCACCTGATGTTACTTCATCATCCGAGTCAACCACTTTATCAGATGCAACCACGCCAACTGACGCAACCACCGCACCTGATGTTACTACATCATCCGAGTCAACCTTTTTATCGGATGCAACCACGCCACCTGACGAAACCACCACACCTGATGTAACTACGTCACCCGAGTCAACCACTTTATCAGATGCAACCACGCCTCCTGACGAAACCACGACACCTGATATAACTACATCACCCGAGTCAACTACTTTATCAGATGCGACCACGCCAACTGACGCAACCACCGCACCTGATGTTACTTCATCATCCGAGTCAACCACTTTATCAGATGCAACCACGCCAACTGACGCAACCACCGCACCTGATATAACTACATCACCCGAGTCAACTACTTTATCAGATGCGACCACGCCAACTGACGCAACCACCGCACCTGATGTTACTTCATCATCCGAGTCAACCACTTTATCAGATGCAACCACGCCAACTGACGCAACCACCGCACCTGATGTTACTACATCATCCGGGTCAACCACTTTATCGGATGCAACCACGCCACCTGACGAAACCACCACACCTGATGTAACTACGTCACCCGAGTCAACCACTTTATCAGATGCAACCACGCCTCCTGACGAAACCACGACACCTGATATGACTACATCACCCGAGTCAACTACTTTATCAGATGCGACCACGCCAACTGACGCAACCACCGCACCTGATGTTACTACGTCACCCGAGTCAACCACTTTGTCAGATGCAACCACGCCACCTGACGAAACCACCACACCTGATGTAACTACATCAACCGAGTCAACCACTTTATCAGATGGAAGCACGCCATCTGACGTAACCACGACACCTGATGTCACTACATCATCCGAGCCAACCACTTTTTCAGATGCGACTACGCCACCTGACGAAACCACGACACCTGATTTAACTACATCACCCGAGTCAACCACTTTATCAGATGCAACCACGCCAACTGACGCAACCACCGCACCTGATGTTACTACATCATCCGAGTCAACCACTTTATCGGATGCAACCACGCCACCTGACGAAACCACCACACCTGATGTAACTACGTCACTCGAATCAACCACTTTATCAGATGCAACCACGCCTCCTGACGAAACCACGAAACCTGATATAACTACATCACCCGAGTCAACTACTTTATCAGATGCGACCACGCCTCCTGACGAAACCACGACACCTGATATAACTACATCACCCGAGTCAACCACTTTATCGGATTTGACTACGCCACCTGACGAAACCACGACACCTGATTTAACTACATCACCCGAGTCAACCACTTTATCAGATGCGACTACGCCACCTGACGAAACCACGACACCTGATTTAACTACATCACCCGAGTCAACCACTTTATCAGATGCAACCACGCCAACTGACGCAACCACCGCACCTGATGTTACTTCATCATCCGAGTCAACCACTTTATCAGATGCAACCACGCCAACTGATGCAACCACCGCACCTGATATAACTACATCATCCGAGTCAACCACTTTATCGGATGCAACCACGCCACCTGACGAAACCACCACACCTGATGTAACTACGTCACCCGAGTCAACCACTTTATCAGATGCAACCACGCCTCCTGACGAAATCACGACACCTGATATAACTACATCACCCGAGTCAACTACTTTATCAGATGCGACCACGCCAACTGACGCAACCACCGCACCTGATGTTACTTCATCATCCGAGTCAACCACTTTATCAGATGCAACCACGCCAACTGACGCAACCACCGCACCTGATATAACTACATCACCCGAGTCAACTACTTTATCAGATGCGACCACGCCACCTGACGCGGCCTCGACACCTGATGTTACCACATCATCCGAGTCAACCACTTTATCAGATGCGACCACGCCACCTGACGAAACCACGACACCTGATGTAACTACATCACCTGAGTCAACCACTTTATCAGATGCAACCACGCCACCTGACGCAGCCACCACACCTGATGTTACCACCACGACACCTAAAACCGCCATATCACCTCAAACTACCCCAACAACAAAAACCACCCCGACAACTAAAACCACCCCGACAACTAAAACCACCCCGACACCACAAACCACCCCGACACCAAAAAGCACCCCCAAACCTAAATCCACCCCGACTCCAAAAGCCACTCCGACACCTAAAACCACCCAAACACCTAAAACCATCCCGACACCTAAAACCACCCCCAAACCTAAATCCACCCCGACTCCAAAAGCCACTCCGACACCTAAAACCACCCCGACACCTAAAACCACCCAAACACCTAAAACCACCCCGACACCTAAAACCACCCAAACACCTAAAACCACCCTGACACCTAAAACCACTCCGACAACACATGCAACCACTACATGTGATCCTTTTACGGCATTAGAATCAATAAGAAAAGAGGCGCAAGCTCTTGTTAATCACTACAAAACCAATGATTGTGTTTGTAATCTAGAAATCGTCATGAATTCTAATAACATCAAGGTCCTCAGAATGCAGTTGGCGAAAGCACGAAGGTGTTTAGAACAAGATGATGAATAGTTTTACGAAGAAAAAATGACTAACACTCCTCTTCTTACACTACACTAACTCCAGTCATGGTGGAAGTTTACAATAAATTATAAACTTGTGTGAAATATAACTATTTTATTTAATTATCCTGAGTTACAGCTTACAATATACGTTATCACAGGAAAGAGTCATTTACAAGCTACCACATACTAAAGTATGCGTGTACACGAAGTTTAGATAAAAGAAGAATACAAAAAATACATTGTTATGCCAAAATGTAGTTACAAAACAATGGTTTTCGACAGTGAAATGTTGATGGATGCCAAGCTGTTTGTAAATAGATTAATAGATGAATTATGTTCTTTTATTGATGGTTAATAGTCATTATAGTACATTATGGTACAAGGGTGAAATATTAGTGATTACTGTCGAGGAGGTATTTAGACCCGAGCAGTGGCGAGGATACGGTACGTGGTCGCCATTTCTGAACCTTCAATTCAATTCTTTATTGCTATATCACATATGTTACATAAGATATTAAGAATAGTTAAAAAAGTGCCCATGGACCCTGTCCGGCACAACAATTTCATATAAGAAGCACAATTTAAAAAAAAAACAGTTATAATAAAAGAAAAAGAAAATTGGATATAGCAACATCGTCATCCTTTCGTCCCCAACGATCATCTGTTCTGCGAGTAATGTCCTCTGCCACTGCCACTGCTGGGGAGAGTGTTGAGAAATAACTTAAACAATAATTTGGGTATTGTATCCTAGATCGTGCTATTTTGACCAGAAAACGAACATGAGATATATTTCTATGATTTACAGATGGCAGCAGGTTACATCGAGTGCATCGTCCATTGCAATTTGTATAAGAATTTTTGAAATTGTAAACCGAGTATCTATTTTTTTTTTTTACTTTAAGGCATTCCTTAAGTACATAGAAGGTATAAAAATATAGTCAAGATCAATATGGACCTTCTCGGGCACAGCAAAGTTAAAAAAGACAAATAAATTATGTACCCGTTATAAAAAAACATTAATAAAAATAATAAATATGTAATTGTGTTTTGTACCTGTGTATTATGTATGTATTTAAATTAAATTGTGTATGCATGCTATTATATTATATGTTTATGTATAAGTATTGGTATATTTTATTTATTTATTGTCGTCATTATTATTAAATGTTAGTGACATTTGTATTTCATTTAATTTGAGTTGTATATCCGATTATTTTTTACTTTTTTTAAATTATAATTCTCTTAAAATTGTTCTATATGAAATTGCTGTGCCCGACAGGGTCCATGTGCACTTATTTAACTACGTTTTAAGATCTTATGTAACACATGTGTTATAGCAATAAAGAATTGAATTGAATTGAATTGAATTAAATTTTGTTATTATTGAAATTAATTTATGTATGTATATATTATTATAATGTCTTTATTTAACTAAGTTATGTCAGGTATTTTTATTTATTTTTATCGTCATTATGAAATTATGTATTTATTTAAATTAATCATGTTTAGATTTTATTACTGTGTGTGTGTATCAGGTTGCTAAATTAGGTCAAAATATTTAAAAAAATTTTTTCATGGTTATTTTAAATTGTCAGACATTTTATTTATATTTTGTCATAATCATGATAAAATTATGACATTATTGAAATTAATTTATGTATGTATATTATTGTATAAGTAAATTAAATGTCAGGTATTTTTATTTATTTTTATCGACATCATTATTAAATTATGTATGAACAATATTATTATGTCTGTTTACAAGTATTTTTGTAAATTATATTAGGTACTTTTATTGTAATTAATATGAAATTACGTTGTTATTTTTGTAGGAATTGATATATCTTATTCTATTTTTTTATTTATTTATTTATTTATTTTACAATTTATGTACACACAAAAATAACAGAAACAGATACTTAATACATAAGAGACGATTTTTTTATATTTCATACTATATTATATTATATAATTTAATAAATGTCTTAACAGAATCTTTGGTGAATAAGACAGAGGATAATATAATTTGCAATCGATTTATTTTCTAAAAATTTCTTTAAAAATCTGTTGAATCTTTTTTGTATTTATTCCAATCTGTCGGAGATTACTGTAAAAATTGTGATTCTTTGACTAATAAGATGGAGTACCCAATCGTAAAAATCTAATCGCCAAGGTCGTGCCACAAGGACACGAGAATACTTGTCGGGCCAATCTGACGATTCGCGTCAATCGTGTTTAAAGGTTAAAACAAAATCTAGCACATGCATTTTATACTCACTGGATCAACTTTTTGCTTCTACCAAGAATGCACAATATCAGCGTAGGATAGCTTGAATAAAACCAGTGACTCACAGGGCAAAATACACATACCTACATATACAGGGTGGCCAGAACATTGACGTCCAAAAATAAAATTTAGGTCCCTCGTATCGTGGGGTATCCGAATCAACCCCATGTATGTTCCGCGACTTTTCATAGTTTTCGAGTTATGAATTTTTTTCTGATTTTTTGAGAATGATCGACCAGACCAATTCAAAAATTAAAAAAAAAAAGTACATGGCTTTGTCGAGATTTTTTTTGCAACTGAATCTTCATGAGTAGTACTTTTATGCATAAAATAATCAGCTTCGTAACTGTGATGGAAGTTATGAAAAAGTTGGTCTAAAGTGAAAAATTTACGTTCGTGAAATTATGACTTAGCTTTTCAACTTTAAATAAAAAAATTAAACAGGAGACTTCATGGTTCCTAAGTAGGCTTCAAGAATGCGCCAGACTCCCAGCTTTCAGAATCATAAAAAAAAGCACTTAATGGGGCTACTTTGGCTTAAATCGGCCTTCAAAAACTGTGAGGTAGAAAATTCTTAAAATTAGCCATATGACGATTTTTTTTGCCTATTTTCTCGTTCCTAAGGTTATGAATTTATGAAAACAACCGAGAGTGAGAGAGATAGCAATAATCGGTCTCTTATCCTCTCAGCCCATTGTTATTGCAGGTAAAAGAATAGCGCCTTCGTTTACAACCCATGCATCCTGCCGGAGGCTCTACGCGGGGATCGTTCGGTCCATGGCCCTCTACGGGGCGCCGGTGTGGGCGCCGTCGCTGAAAAAGCAACCGGCGTCAATGCTGAACGCCTGTCACAGGGTCATGGCAATAAGAATGGTGCGGGGATACCGCACGATCTCCCGCGAGGCGGCGAGCCTTCTGGCTGGCCTACCACCGTGGGATCTGGAGGCAACAGTACTTGCACACATGCACGATATGCGCGTGGAGATGCAACGCCGGGGTGAAAGTCCGCTGCCACGACAGGTCACGGCATGGCGGACAGAGCTCCGGCGGGATCTCATGGTGAAATGGCGTCAGCGACTATCGCAACCCAGTGCTGGGCACGCCACAATCATGGCGGTAAGTCCTCTCTTTGAGGCGTGGCTGGAAAGACCTCACGGCGTCCTTACCTTCCGCATGACGCAGTACCTAACCGGACATGGTTCGTTTGGGAGTTTCCTGCACCGGATTCGTGCGGAAGTGACGCCCGGGTGTCGCCACTGTGCGGAATGCCCGGAGGACACGGTGGAGCACACAGTCGAGGTGTGCCCTGCTTGGACGGAGCATCGCCGTGCCCTCGTGGGGGCGATCGGCGGCGGAGAGCTCTCGCGCCGGGCCTTGGTCGAGGCCATGGTCCGGAACGAGGAGGAGTGGCAGGCGGTCGCCGACTTCTGCGAAGCAGTAATGCTCGCAAAGGAGGAGGCCGAACGCATCAGGCAACGGCGTTATCGCCGCCGCCGCCGCCGGGATTCTATCCCGATTTCCGGCCAACGTAGGCGCGGGCTTGCGGACAGTGAGCAATGGGTAGCTCACTGTCCGGCCGTCCGGTAACTGTCCGGACCAAGCCCAAGTCGCCGACGGTGCGCACTGTTCCCGCGCGCCTCAAGGAGTTGTCAGCAACAGCAGGGACTCAGCCGGGTCGAAGCCTACTGGGGCCAGGGTTATCCGAAAGGGCGCTCGAGCCCCCGTATGAAGGCTAGAAGGAACGGGGTGGGTCTTTTAGTCAGTAAGAGTCTGACACTATCTCCCGCTCCGCCCAGCTTTTCTTGCAGTCATTTTTGGTTAGCAAAGTATTCGTCAGATGGCTAATTTTAAGAATTATCTACCTCGCAGTTTTTGAAGGAAAGCTAAGATTCAAAAACTTCGCGCGATCTTTTCTCGTGCACCATGGGTTGTAAACGAAGGCGCTACTCCTTTACCTGCAATAACAATGGGCTGAGAGGATAAGAGACCGAATTATTGCTATCTCTCTCACTCTCGGTTGTTTTCATAAATTAACCTTAGGAACGAGAAAATAGGCAAAAAAACGTCATATGGCTAATTTTAAGAATTTTTTACCTCGCAGTTTTTGAAGGCCGATTTAAGCCAAAGTAGCCCCATTAAGTGCTTTTTTTTATGATTCTGAAAGCTGAGATTCTGGCGCATTCTTGAAGCCTACTAAGGAACCATGAAATCTCCTGTTTAAATTTTTTATTTAAAGTTGAAAAGCTAAGTCATAATTTCACGAACCTAAATTATTCACTTTAGACCAACTTTTTCATAATTTCCATCACAGTTACGAAGCTGATTATTTTATGCATAAAAGTACTACTCATGAAAAGTCAGTTGCAAAAAAAAAATCTCGACAAAATCATGTACCTTTTTTAAAAAAAATTTTTAGATTGGTTTGGTCGATCATTCTCAAAAAATCAGAAAAAAATTCATAACTCGAAAACTATGAAAAGTCGCGGAACATACATGGGGGTGATTCGGATACCCCACGATACGAGGGACCTAAATTTTATTTTTGGACGTCAATGTTCTGGCCACCCTGTATGTAGGAACGTACACGGTACCTATTAAACTTGACACGGTGGAAGCAGTTGTGCACCGCTTCCGTAATATGAGTCTCAAAATGCGAGTGGCCATCAAATACAACTCCGAGATTGTAGGCTTCCTGCACACTTTCAACAGAACAACCGTCAATCCTCACGTCCAATTTCCCATGTCCCATTTTATGTGAAAAAATTCTAGGCCCAATAATAATAATTTATAAGATTTGCCTCGGTTCAAAACCAACTCAGTTTCCATAGACCAGGTTGTGATCCTATCTGAAGCCTCGTACATTCTTTATATAGTGTCAACAGTCTACTGAGGATGTAAAGACTGAGACAGATGTAACTTCAAATCGTCAGCATAGAAGTGGAACTTGGTGTTAAGCAGGCAGTGATGTCAGCACTGTACAGAATGAAAAGAAGATGGCCTAAGATCAATCTCTAATCACCTTATCCGCTTTTTAGTTATGATTCTTTATCGTACAACACGTTTATATTTACATTCTTATTCTGCTCCATTGACGTCATACGAGTACATCTGGTCATAATACATACAAAACATAATATTTACCGAATTTAATTGGTTCAGCCGTTGTTTGAAAGAGTAACAATCAAACAAATGTGCACACACATACACACAAATTTACACTTTAGATTCTTTATATACTCGTAGAAAAACACATATACGAGTATTTACGTACATAGATTCTTTAAATCTATACATAAAAAAAACTAAAAACGTGTTTTGGGTTTCGCATATATTAAAACTAATGTTTTATATTAAGTAACAGTAAATAACTGTACACATAAATATTTAAATACATCAATCAAATTGTAAAAATACATAATTATACACTTCAACTTCAGGTGTCAAGCTTGCCTCTCATACGCTCAAAATCTGGGAATGTACTGGCGTGGCGTACTTAATAACAGACTTGGAAAGCTTACAACAATATCTAGCAGGAAAATCTGCAACAAATGCTATCCAGACCTTGACAATATTACTGGAGAAGCACCGAACCTATAGAAGATGATCTCCGTCTTGTGTTCATAGACTTAGAAAAAGCTTTTGATAGAGTACCGCGGGAATTAGTCTGGCAGGCTATGAGAGCGTAAGGGGTCTAAAAACATTATATCGGTTTAATACAGGATATGTATAAAGACATTAGCACTCAGATGAGAGGACCGGTGGGGCTAAGCAAACCGTTTGAAGTTAGAGTGGTGGTGTATCAAGGATCGGCACTTAATCCGTTCCTGGTGCCTGTTGTACGTGGACGATGTCATTCTGGTGGAAAAGTCTACGAGTCAGCTGCAGATCAATCTTTAACACTAGCATCAAGCGCTAGAAAACCACGGTACAATATATAATAATACAGTCGTATTAGTCGCAGTAAGACCGAATACATCAGATGCCAGTTTTGGCGATGAGAACACGCTTGATACCGATATCTCCATCGATGATCAACCATTGCCCAAAGTCAACAATTTGAAGTATCTTGGATCGATACTGTCTGAGAACGCCAAAATAGACCTAAATGCAGCTCACAGACTCAAAATGTGACTATGTGACTGCGCATTGACAATTCTAGTTTTAAGTTTGATCGTTCATTGATCGATTAAAACAATCGACTAGTTCGATGTTTGTTAGCCAATTTTTATTTTGTTGTTTTTATTCATCTTTATTTTTGTACACCTTAACGTATAATGGTTTATTGTTATTTATGTTTTTATTTTGTTTATTGTATGATTGTAAGTATGATATAACATTAATCCTTGCTGGCCGATCAGCGTCTCACCGTCGACGACGGCTGGTGCTGAAAATTAGCGCTGTGGCTCTGTCTTACACGAGCCCCAGCATTTTGCTGAGCGCTGGCTGTTTTGCATGGATGTGACGCATATCTTGCTTACGCCACAAGTAGGGTATAATTGGGGGTTCTGCATCACTTGCTCTCGCTGCGCTCGAGCTGCGCGATGCAAAAGCCCCCAATTATACCGCTTATCCAGATCGGAATGTATGGAATTAATTTTCATAAAAAGGTTCAAATAGAAGGAATCTCATCTTCCAAATCGAATTTCATTACTTTGACTCATTTTAAGTGCAATGTGGCATCGTATATATAATAATATTCTAGGGTAGATATAATCCGACTCGGAGCACAATGCATTGGCGCATATTCTAATAGAGTAATTGTTTCAGACAGTTATTAATATAATATACTCCTTTCACAGCATTCAAATAAAAACATTGAGGAAAATGTGTAGCATGCTGCACCAACCTTCTCCTTGAATTAGCCGTTGCCCAATAATGTCTAAACGAAATTTCACGCATTTTATACGTATTATAGATGTCATAACGAGGGCTACATTTATTTTGAGACATGTTCTGTTCACTCACTATATAGTTCTTCATACAGATAATTATAAAAGTGAAATGATATCGTACTGCTGTAGCCAGCAACTTATGAAGATTATCATTTGATTGGTGGGGGATAGAAGATTTGAAAATTAAACAAGAAAATAATTATTAAAAAAATATATTATTTATAAACCATTTATTTAAGCACAATACATTTTTTAAAGCACATACAGAGTCATGATAAATACATAAGACGCAAAGAAGTGCCGCATCTCATCCCAATCTGCTGATTTGTAACGCCACACTCACCGTTCACCACGTAAATCGCGGTCAGGTGGGGAGAAGGACGATACAGACTTCACCAAAAAGCGATCTGAAGTTCCAAGTGGTGAGGAAACTGTTACGATACATCTGTCCGGATCAGTAGTCAGCAGTAGGTCCAGACAAATATGTGGGATCGTTGAATCTTTTGTACTGTTAACTACCTTTGTGAAGTTTGCTGAAAAGGTTGCATAATCAGCCTTTTAATGTTCCCACTACTGGGACTCAGGCCTCCTCGCTATGAGAGAGAATGGGCTATATATAATCCACCACGCGGGCCCAGTGCGGGTTGGTGAATATCACAGGTCTTCGAATTTTTGGACATACCAGTTTCCTCACGATGTTTTCCTTCATCGTTTTGAGTATAAAGAATGAGAAGGTTGACTTGATACCAAATACTACAATACTCACGTACCTACATTAGAATGAACAAATGAACCATAAATATGAAAACATGGCATAAAAGACTAAGTATTCAAGCTGAAAACATTAATAAAAAATAAAGTAACATAATGGCGGACAACAGTTCTCTTGTTCGGTTGGCGATTCTTTTTTTAAATGGTATAAACTAGGGCTTGATTGCGATCCCAAAATTTGGTAAGATCGGACGCATGTAATTTATATATTATCTTATACTGAAATGAGTGGATTCATTACATAAGTTTACGAGAATTGTCTCTTTGACTATGAAAAAAAACAGAGTAGGTAGATGACTATAAAAACGTATGTTTTCTTTCTTCTCGGAAAGAAAAGATGAAGACAATACGGTGCGTCGTCGCGGCACGTCCGTGACCTACGTGAATATGTATCACTTTTTACATAAAAGTAACAAACTCACACTCCTGATATTTGGTACGTTTTTATCTCTGTTAATATTTATCAAAGTAAAAATACGTGGCCATTAATTTTTTGATAATCTGACTGAGAGTCTAATTAGAATTATCTTTTTCTTAACCTAAAGAATCGTTGTTATACGTAATGTCTGTAAAGGATATTGCCAAGATTTGGACCAACTGCTGCCCAGGAATAAAAATAGTTCTAGTGGTTTCATAGCATTACTTTACACAAAAAAAAAAAATATGTATTGTTCTCATGAAAACAAAATAAAAACAACTCTTGTTTTTAATAAGTATTTCTCATTAAATCATGTTTCTTTTATCAAAACCGTCCGAGTGACGTTTTGGCGGAAACAGTATTTTTAGATACTTATAACTTTTTCGATTGAAAATAGCAGTGGGGCGCTCATATTAAAACTCTCTAATGTAGATTAAGCTCAGCTTTATAATATGCAGTAAGACAAATAAGGGAATTGAGCGATAGGTATAGCCATAACTAAGTTATAGTAGTAGTTGTTGTTGTAGTTAGTAAGTTGTAGTTGGTAGTTTATTATGCTTATTTTTACAGTATTATAGTTTTTGGCATAATGTTCTGCTGTTGATGTAGAATTAATTTTCATAGCGCAAAAGAAAGTAATCCGGGCTATTTATAAAATAGATTTTTTTTTTTTTTTTAATTTGTATAAACTAGTGCTTGACTGCGATCCCACCTGATGGTAAGCAGTGATGCAATCGTTGATGGTGAGGCGCACTAGTTTATTTAGATATTCTTACTCTGCCATTACTTTATATTTTAGAATGTATTTTGTATAATCGCAAAAACTTAGGATTGTTCAAATAAAATCATGTTTCGTAATATAAATATGCTTTGAAAATTGTAATACCCAAATGGAGACTAACTGAGAAAAGCAATTTACTCCTCATAAACATAACGTAGACGCTTTTATAAGAAGCTGTCAAAGTCGGTTGCAGAACTCAGTGAGGGGGAGTTCAAAACCCACATCGCGTGACCAAGAAAGTGTAGATTGAAGACTACGTTGAAGACACACTTGTTTGACATAGACTGCAACAACATATGTGGCTTCCCTGGTAGTTCATTCACAGCATTATCGTGCAAACGTCTATTAACTACCATTTTTGTTTTAATTTAATTATGTTTTTTTTTTACATTGATTGAATGAATCGGGAAATAGAGGATCGGGCGGCGGAGGTGCTTGATACGCTTGCGCGTCGCTTCTTACAGACGTAGGTAAGTTAGCAAAATACAGAGTTGAAATATGTTAGGTAGAACAAAAAAATCTTGAAGGTTTGTTTTTGGTAAATTAATTATGTTTTGTAAAAAGTCATAGAATCAAACACATTGTTAGTATGTGATACAGTCCTGAAAGGTGGTTAGTGTTTGACAAATAACCTTGTATATGAAAAGTGTGCACACGCGTTCGATCTACACGATCTGAGTCTTATTCATACCCCTAGTGTAAACATCGACTATGATTTCTGTAAGGGCAAAAAGAAGATTTTACATAAAATATATTGTTGAATGTTGTAGAATAAAAGGATGTTAATATTCTATGAACAATGTTCAAAGGGAGGATCCTCCGACCAGACAGGTGTTATGTCTGGTGGGCAACTGCCCACCACGTCACGATCACGTCGGGGTCACCAGTTTGGAGGTATGCGGAACATAAAGTTCCACAAATGTTTAATAATAAACTTCATTAATTTAATTTTACTTAAAAAAAATGTTTATTTAAAACTACTAAAAAATGTTTTAGAAAAATTTAATTGTTGCGAGAGTCCTGTGCCAAACGTAAACAACTGACGTACTTGTGCCTGTGATGATACAGCAAACCTACTTTTACCCGATTTACAGTAATTACTAACTAGGCAGTAAGTCTAATGTGCGGAGGCTGATTGTACACTTTATTTTAGGAAATGACGTGAAGCATATATCTGATGGCCTGCGGAATTGTTCGAAAGAGACCGCGGCCTTAGAACAAAACTGGAAAAACACAGTTGGATTTTTAGTTAGTAAAAGTCTAACACTCCCTCTCGCTCCATTCAGAGCAGGAAGAGTTATTAGAAGAAGAAAGAAGAAAAAAGAAGAAAGAAAACAGTTTATTTACGCGAAAAGACGCAATCTTAAAAATAGCTAACAAACATAATCAATCGATAGGATAGATACATATGTGTCACATCCACGCAAAACGGCCGAACGCTGAGCATAAAGCTGAGGCCTCATTTGGTAATTTCCTACCTCAAAAACAGGCACAAGAGTACTAAAACGTATAGATCTACCAGTATGTATATATTTATAAATCAAAAACCTAAACATAACATCAAAGAAGTATCGGTATTGGTTTCGCAAAAGTTAATTAAAATCAGTTCAGAGAGCTATCAAAAGTTGCATATGTCATTACGACTGGATGGCAAAGCAATTAATTAGCCAGCGAGGGATTACAGACCGTCGAACAGATAAACATATATAATATGAAGAGGAGACTTTAGGATGCTGTGTTAAAGTTTCCAATGAGTTCTACGTGTAAGTTACGAGCCTATTAACATTGTAGATAATATGGAAACATTGTAAATATTTTTTGTTTGTTATGTTAGAATGCTGGAGTTTCTTGCCGGTTCTTCTTCGTAGAAAACGACCAATTAGAATCATGCACTAGCTTCTGACATTTTAAACGTGCCCATGTAGGCTTACGTGAAACAAAATATTTTTGAACATAAATAATTTTAATAATTCCATCATCATCATCATTTCAGCCGATACACGTCCACTGTTGGACATAGGCCTCCCCCAAGCGTCGCCACATCGAACGTTCCTGTGCGTCCCGCATGCATCGGTTTCCCGCTACCTTCACCAGATCATCGGTCCATCTTGTAGGAGGCCTTCTAACGCTGCGTCTTCCAGTACGCGGTCGCCACTCCAGAACCTTTCGGCCCCTGTTCCTCGAGCAATGTGCCCTGCCCATAGCCACTTAAGTTTGGCAATTCTTCGTGCTATGTCGACAACCTTAGTTTTCCTGCGGATATCTTCATTTAAATAATTATTTAATAATAATAATAAAGCCCTTTAATCCGAATTTATACAGATTGAGCTCAGAAAATTGCCGACATTTTACAAAATCCCTTAATTCGGTGTGCCTAATGGCAAAAGCCTCTTCCGATGCTTTCCACTGTAATTATCATTCAATTTAAAAAAAAAAAATATTTTCATTGTCTTCCACATATTATGTACATAAAGAAAACTTAAATATTGACTAAACCATTTATACTAAAACCTAGCTATGTACATAAATATAGTACAAATACATTCATATGACAAAGTACACTCAGGCGTCAATTTACTCCTCCACATCTGTCGCTAAGCCCAGAAGGCTGGCCGCATTGCCACATTGAATGGCATTGCTAATTTAATAATAATAATATTCTTTATTCCAAGCAACAACGAGACTCATTTAGTGTTTGTAACAAACAAACTTACAGCTATGTTAGTTACACAAATACAACCACAAATTACATTAACACACAATAAAATTATCTTTGTTTCAGCACTCCAGGGTCTCAAGTCTGCTATTACAATAGTGTCAGAATGGTCTATCATTGATTTCATAATTGCTGATTTTGACAAGTTTTGGTAATCTACTAATATAATGGCATCATTATGACTTTCCAATGGTCAATCACTGACACTCCATTGAAAGAAATGGCATAGAATGGTAATCTTGTACCCAATAATAAATGTCTGACGTATGCGGTAGCCTGCTAAAATTTTGACATTTTCTTTGATCAGTGTCCTACCATAAGAACGTCGTTGTGCAGTCCAGTGTAGTCAGTGCTTTTAATAAGCTCGATATTGTCATTTTACCACAATTCTATTACGAGACCATTGACTGATCAATGACCGATCATTATGAATTAGCGGATTACGAACTTTTAGCAAAATGACAATGGGATCGTGTTGGAATGACGAATTTATAAAAATAGCAGACTTGGGCCCCTGGTGAGATACTGGAGCAACGATTCACTATATGGCAGACCAGCCTGTAAGCAATCGTGCCCAGGGTGCTGCTAGGACTGGCTCGCACCCTACGCACCAGAGAAGCACATCTTTTACGCATTAATGCATAAAAACAATCAATACGCATTTCCGCAAACATCCCTGATGCGCTACAGAAGCGAGGCACACCCTGGAAGCATTATTATACTGCACGCGAAGGGCACTGTACGATTTCTGAGCAAAGCAATCAACAATCCTTACATAATAAAACAAAGTCAGTCACCGCGTCTGTTCGTCTCTCGAAACTAGAAAACTACTGATCAGACTTTCATGCAGTTTACCTTAATAGATAAAATAATTCATGAGGAGGGTTTAGATGTATTTAAATACTTACACACTATAGTCACAAAACAGATAGGTACAGAAGTCAATCTACATACAAAACGCGCTCGAGCAACGCACACATAGACACCGTTCACGGACACGATATCTCGGAGCGCCTCGGCCTGCTCGTCAAACAGTTTCGGCTCAAACGCTCATTAGTGTGCGTCCATCGAGCGTAGGTATAAAAAGTGAAGTACATACATGAGATTGTCTTCTGTACCTATCTATTTTGTGTATAGTGTAGAAAGACAAATATGTATTTAAAAGATTAGTAACACCTGTGTTGAGCGTTGGGTTCGTAGTTGGATTTATATACCTAATAAGGTTACAGTTTTCAGCATAGGACACAAAATGATTTAAACAATCAAACGTCTATGGTCAAACGCCGGTTCCTAAATTGAGTTTAAGAATGTGCCAAACCCTACTTTCAGAATTCTGAAGTAAATGTTCTCAGCCACACTTCTCTTTTGTGATTCTATTCTTTAAAGTTCTTTTTTAAATTATCTCAATTATTACAAACATTATAAATTATTATAAAACTACTGTTTATTGGTCTAACTGTTTTTTTGTCACAAATAAATAAAATGACACCAGAAGATGTAGCGTTGGAAAGGTTCCCACAGGGTAGACCTGGTGAGAGTCGCAGAAATCCGATGGATGTGAGTCTGCGAGACGTACAGGACCGATCGTTGTAACGACATTTGGAAGAGGCCTAAATTAAAGTACTTACTCTATATTTTAAGCTTTTAATTACTACATTATTCGAATACCCTGTTATTTTTGACACAACAAATAGTGAATTTATATATCTTTTTACAGTTCTTTAAGCAATTTTAAGAAGGAATATGATTTTTCTCAAGTTCTCTATCAAACAGATTGCCACCAAAAAAAAAATATTAGCAATCGAAATAATACTTCGACATTGAATTATCGGCCCCTGGGCCACTCGCCTCAAAATTTCCTGCTCCATAATCCCGTTCCCCCACACGCAAACTCAATATTCGAGCCCTTCAATGTCAATGTTCATTATGTAATATATAACTATCTGTTTATACATAAAGGGAGATCACTGAGGTGGTTCACCGTATCCCATGGGGAGGCATTTATTGATTTTTGGCACTGCACCATGAATGCGACGCCCAGACAGACGAGAGTGTATACATAGATAGATAGTGGCTTTGATTATAACCTTCGTAAGGTCAGGTTTGTGTTTGAATTCGACAGTGTATGTCTAGCTTTTGCCAGCGAGTATGTCTGTTTGAAATTAGGTTTCTACATACAAACTTTGGACTTTTCACTCAGAGGGTGAATTTTGTGAACTCTCCTCGTATTGCTCGCCTTTATATTTTTTTTTTATTGCGCTTGACCGCTATCTCACCTGATGGAAAGCGACGATGTGGTCGACGATGGAACGATCATAAAAAGGAGTCTAGTGTAAAATTTTACACTCTTAGTCCAAGTAGTTTCGACTGTGCGTTGATATGTCAGTCAGTCTTTAGCTTCTTTTTAACCGACTTCGAAAAGGAGGAGGTTCTATGTTCGGCTGAATGTATGTTTTTTAAGCTATTGCATAGCTTCTATCGCGGGCCTTGAGCGTGGAGACCGAATCCAGAAATTCCGTAACGAAAATAACCTAACACCCCCCACTCATTTGTTTTTTGAGCGTGGTGACCGATAAGAAAACAAATGAGTGAACAATCAATCAAAATTCAATTCAATGTGTGAAAGTGTTACTTCAATTAATATCAAAGAAAAAAAAACAAAGGAAAAAAATACTGCATAAATAAAATAAATAAATAATTATAATTGCATAAGTTGATAAAAATGCTATGCAATAGCTTTACCGCGGCAGTCCCCGAGTGCCACACGTCTTTTTTTTTTTTAATGTATGTTCACCGATATCTCGGTCAATTGTAGACCGATTTTGAAAATTATTTTTTTTGATTGAAATGTTATGCTTCCAAGGTCCTACAGTAATATTGTTATGATCCGATCATGAACTTCGAAGATATAGAACAGAACTCCTCATAGGATCACAGCAAAACTGTCGTAACAAGTAAAATTACTTTGTTTATACATGTAGTCGATGACTGACTGAAAGAAAAGGGGGAGGGGATGTATCAAACTGATCTGGTGATGAGGCTGGAAGGTAAATTAATGTAATCTAATCGTATTTGTGGTTATTAGAACCGTTATGAGATGCACTCTGGCTATAAGATATTTAAGTTTGGCTGAGGGGTACTTTTTACTGGTGGTACCATAACTAAAAAGTGTAAAATAAAAAACTTTTTACAAAAAAAACTATAACCGACTTCAATGTTAAAAAACACTGAAAAGTATAAAATAACTTTAATTTCGGAAGTCGGTGTTAAATAACGAAGAGACAAAACTATTATACAAACACTGACTCCCGAAATTAAAGTTATTTTATACTTTTCAGTGTTTTTTAACATTGAAGTCGGTTAAATTTTTTTTTGTAAAACGTTTTTTTATTATGTAAAGAATCTATGTACAAAATTTCACAACTGTAAAAAAATCACAAAATTATAAGCTTGTTATGTCAGCAAAAATACATAGTCACCGGGCCATCCAGGCGACTGAGGGGTTCTTTTACAATTGCAGCCTGCTGTTTGCTGCCTCCTAATACCCGCTATGACCTGCCGTGACCTGTATTGCACTTAGTATCGGTGGTATCCAACTTGTAACTTTTTAAAATATTTTGGGGAAAAATACAACTTGATTTAAAAACCATTGGAATCCAATCATACTGATCCTGAACAAACTACGAGTATATTCAAATTACGCATAAACTAAAAATAATGTTATAATGTTATCTGATCTTTTTTTTTTTTTTTATGGTGGGAAAAAATCATGCATTGACATCCCCCGCTCTTGGGCAGAGTGGGAGATAGTGTCAGACTCTTACTGACTAAAAGACCCACCCCGTTCCTTCTAGCCTTCATACCGGGGCTCGAGCGCCCTTTCGGATAATGATTCTGATCTGAATAGGACGAAGGAAAATATGTGGAAATCTAGATTCGGTTGCCTGTAAATGCCAAAATGTAGCAACATAGCAACACATGGCAAAATTTAAAAATACCTGTTTCTTACCTAATTTTCCTTATGAATAAAATAATGATTACAAACTTTGAATGAAAATTTCAAAATATCAGATGTTTTTCACTCTCCTTTGATAGAATGTTTACGTAATTTGATGTTGAGATGAAACAAGATGTCTGTAAAGAAATCCCTAATGAGAGGAAACATTGTCTAAATATCCTTGACTAGTTACCTACCCCGGCTTTACACCACAAAATCCTTAATATGGTATAGGAGGAATAAGCGTTTAAACAGACAGACGCGCGCGACTTCGTTGTATACTAAGTACAGTACCGTAATTAACCCTTTGAACGCCCTCGGTGCGAGATACCATAATTTCCCCCCCTCAGAAGTTTCAAACTTACCTGGCTCGAACAATTAAAATAAAAACTGGGCAAGTGCGAGTCGGACTCGCGTACTGGGGGTTCCGTGTAAACTACAGTTCCCGAATGGAGTCTCGAAGATTTTTCCGAATTGCAATTTTTTTTTTTAGACGTAGGTAACAACAAATTTACTGTTTTCAGACTTTTTCCTATACCTGTGCTATAAGACCTTGCTTTGTGCCAAATTTCAGGATTCTGAGTCAACGGGAATTACACTATAAATTTCGATCTTTGAGAGTATCAAAATACAAGTTTTTTTGCGACATAAACGGCCGTATCTTTTTTATTCGTTAACTTAGAAGTTTTATTTTTTCACAGCTTGAAAGGACCGCAGATTTGAGTATATAGTTTTAATTTTAACTCGATACCTCCACGCTTTCTCGAGATAAAGGGTCTTGACAGACAGACAGACTGACAAACAGACAGATAGACAGACGGACGGACAACAAAGTGATCGGGTTCCGAAGTCAACTAGGAACCCTTATAGTTTCGCCATGTCTGTCTGTCCGTCTGTCTGTCTGTCCGTCCTCGCTTAATCTCTGTGACCGTTAGCACTAGAAAGCTGAAATTTGGTACCAATATGTATATCAATCACGCCGACAAAGTGGTAAAATAAAAATTGGAAAAAAATGTTTTATTAGGGTAGCCCCCTGTATGTAAAGTGGGAAGTGATTTTTTTTTTAATTTTAACCCTAACGTGTGATATATTGTTGGATAGGTATTTAAAAATGAATAGGGGTTTACTAAAATCACTTTTTGATTATGTCAATGATTTCGGAAATAATCGCTCCAAAAGTAAAAAACAATGTGTGTGTCCCCCTCTAACTTTTGAACCATAAGTTTAAAAAATATGAAAAAAATCTGACAAGTAGAACTTTGTAAGGACTTTCTAGGAAAATTATTTTGAACTTGATGGAAAGAACAGTTTTTGTACAAAAAAGGAAAAAAAGGTCTACAAAATTATTTCTGGACTAAGTTTGTAGTATAATCGTATATGCAAGCATTTTTTTTAACTTCGTTTACATATTTTATTATCCTGAACGTATCTTCTTTCAAACAAAAAAAGAATTATTAAAATCGGTTCTCGCAATCCAAAATTACCGCTGAAAACTTCTTCTGGTACCTATGTATTAATTAATAACCCAATTCCCCGAGAGATGGCGCTGGGCTATTTCGCGTTCGCGCTGTTAGGATTTTTCCTGAGTTGATGGGGTCGGGTATTATCGAATTGTTCGGTTGGTCTCTCCTTGGCATTGGCGGTATTATCTTATAACTACATAAAACTTCTATCAGGAACATGCTAAAGCAATTTAGAACAAAATGAAAATTCATTTTTAACGCCATCTATCAAAATGTTAAGATAAAAACCAGTTCATAAATGGTTCGATAGATGGCGTTGCGTAATAACTTTCATGACCTACCGTAGTAAAAAATCGTTGCTTCTTAAATATATTCGTAATTTTACGAGTGCACAATCGCTGAAATTTCTACTACTTGCATACTGTTTTAGTTATCACCGTCCTTTGTGGGCCCGTTCTTAGGGATCCGTATTTATTAGAGTTCCGTACTTAGTATGTTAACGTAACAATTAGCCTTTTTTAAACTCATAAGTGGGAACACTTATTGTGACGGACGGGAAACTACGGAACCCTACACTGAGCGTGGCCCGACACGCTCTTGGCCGGTTTTTCTTTTTGAGGTACGGAACTCTAAAACCCACTACTCGATATTTACTTCTTGCGAGTGACGGAGCCCTGAGCATCTACCGACTCAACCAAAACTACGAATACATACGAATGATATAAAACTTGACCCTGGTTTGATGATGTCTGCGCCACTCCAGGGCCTCTTTTTTTTAGGTGGGAAATTCATTTAATGACTTGTCCCGCTATTCTCGTGTCAGACTTTTACAGACTAAAACCCATTCCGATGTTCCTTCCTTGCCTTGCGTTCCAGAGCCCCAGTAGGCTTTATCCAGGGTTTTGCTGACATCTCCTTGAAGTACGTGTGGATCACTAAGCTCCGTCAACGACTTGGGCCTGGTCTGGACGGCCGGCCGGGGAGCTACTGGGGCGTGAGGAAGTCCGATCCGTCACGTGTGGGGCCTCCTTCGCTCTCCTTCGCAAAAGGAGGCGTCCATCTGCTATTCTTCTTCGCTTCAGACCATGGCCTGTACCATGACCCGGTGCAAGTGGTCGCTGCTACCGATTGCTCCCACGAGGACACGGCGGTGCTATGTTCAAGCGGGACACACCACCACCATGTCCTCCGGGCGGTCCACAGTAGTGACGATGGGTGTTTCTTTCGCACGAATCCGACGCAGGAACCTCCCAAGCTTACCATATCCGGTGAGGCTGCGTCATGCGGAAGGAGAGGACGCCATGATGTCTTTCCAGCCACTCTTCAAAGTGGGGACTCACTGCTATAATTATAGCGTACCCGCCCCTCCAAGTTCTGCGCCCTGTGCGCAGGCACCACGGGTACTGCCCTAGTTACGGCACTAAGTAAAGATACCTCACATGTTTCAATGTATTGATACATTGAAGCAGACATTACCGGGGGCTATGAAACATCGACGATAGAGAGTTTGGAGATTACCTTTTTAATTAGACACGTGTATGTATTCTTATGGATCAATGCCTAACGGTAATGAGGTGTCTCATTTATAAACTGGTTTGTTTATTCAAACCAACCTTTGTTTTGGAGTTTAGAGGAGGACTTCCTCCATGCGTCGTTCTTTGCACGGGTATTAAAAATCCTTGAAGTTCTTTGCTTTTTTAGGGTTCCGCAACTCAATAGGAATAACGGAACCCTTATAGGATCACTTTTTTGTGTGTCCGTCCGTCTGACCGTCGTCTCATTTCGACACTCTCGATGAAACCAAAATTCATAGGGTACTTCCCGTTGACCCAGAATCCTGAAATTTGGTATGAAGCAAGGTCTTATGGCACAAGAATAGGAATAAATCTGAAAACTGTAAATTTTTTATTACGTCTCAATTTTTTTCTTTTTTGCGATTCGGAAAAATCTTGCGAGACTCCATTCCGGAATTAAACTATTTACATAGGTAAGTTTGTACGGAACCCTCAGGGCGCGAGTCCGACTTACACTTGCGTAGTTTTTTTTTACTTTAATGTACATGTATTTTAAATTCATATTTGCCTCCTGAATCACTCTATGCATAGGTGAAAACCGTATGAAAATACATTCAGTAGTTTTTAATTTTATCACGAACAGACAGACGCAGCGGAAGATTTTGTTTTATGTTATGTAAGGATGGTACTATTGCAGCGACATTTTTGACGTTACATAGGAACTGAAGAGAGCAGTGGTGGCCGAGTGGTAACGGCCCCGACTTACGAGTTGTAGGTCGCGGGTTCGAACCCAGCCAGGCGCATAACTTTGTGTAATTTATTTCATCACCACTGCTCTCAAAACGGTGAAGGAAAACATCGTGAGGAAACCGGCATGTCCTAGAACCAAAAATTCTAAAACATGTGACATTCACCAACACGCACTGGGCCCGCGTGGTAGATTACGGCCCATTCCCACTCCTAAAGAGGAGACTTGAGTCCCAACAATGGGAACATTAAAAAAAAAAATAGCTGGTGATGATAGGAATTGAATAACGAAAACCTGTATCAAGTAATTAAAGTTCTCTACGCGATTTGAACATATATGTATGTAACAAGAGCCCGAACTCTGTACCAAGGAGTCTATACTCCGAGAACTCGGCATCAAACAGCATTTATCATCTTTGGTACAGTCCCGTATCCTGACCTTTTTTGGTCACGTATGCCGCCGAGGGGAGATGGCTATTGAGCGACTTGTGGTCCAGGGAAAGGTTGAGGGTACCAGGCCACGAGGAAGATCGCCTAAGAAGTGGACTGACCAGATAAAAGCTGCAGTGAATGGGTCATCAGAGGAGTGGCAGCGTGTCGTAAAGCTTGCCACCAACACCTGAAGTGATGACCACGACCACTCTATCAAGAGTGATACCGACAGAGAAGAAGAGTCCGAAGTCATCTATCGGGCAGTTAACCTCACCAGACATGAAACCCGTGTAGTTAGAGGATCCTCCCTTTTCATATGGGATTTTTATGTGGGACTTTACACTCTGTCCCGCTATACCACTAAATTGGTGACCCCGGCGTGATAATCAGTAAACATTCGCCATCTTCGGGCTAGTTAGCCGTTATTATAACCAGAAAGATATTTCCTAGAAAGTTCCTCGTAGATTACAGCATTATTTACGAGGGTGCGGCGCAATTAGGCGGAAAATAGTGGCCATCTTAATTTTCAAACTAATTAACTTGAACGCTGAATCTCAACCTTCGATAAACTTTAATTTTACGCTGAACTCCACATTTTCTTAGTTGATGCTCCAAAAATAGAATAATTGACTAGGATTACTTATTGGAATGTGTATTTTAGAAAACAGGAAGGAAAGCTCCTCCTACGTACTTATTTTGTATCAGCCTGAACAAAATAAATCTAAAGAGCAATTTCCGTATTTTTAAGGAACTGGACTCTGATCTCAATCTGTCAAAACACCTCTAATTTATAGCGAAACTTTCACTAGAACTCACAGTATATAAAAGTATCTCATGCTTTAAACACAACAGGTTGTGTTGAGGCGGCTGGTGGTTGTGGTGATCGTGTAGAAAACCTCAAACGGCTAACAAACATAACACCGTATATATCTCGCCTCAAAAATAACACCATTATCCGAAGCTATTTAGTTCAAAGATTCAAAGCATTCTAATTCAAATAAACCATTTTACAGGCACTTTTGAAATGTCAAGAAGTTAGAAAAATTGATGCTAATAGCACATTCCAAAACGTAGTCTCTATGGAGAAGAATGTGCAATAAACTTCATGGACACTCTTTTCAATCATGTTATGTAATTACAAATAAATATCTTTGTTATGTGTTTCTTGTCCGTATCATCAGAACAATGTAAATAAAGTAAAAATAAAAACTAAATAGTCGGTGTTTCTATAGATAGTTTTGTCTCTTCGTTATTTTACACCGACTTCCGAAATTAAAGTTATTTTGTACTTTTTAGTGTTTTTTTACACTGAAGTCGGTTTAATATTTTTTTTTTGTAAAAAGTTTTTTATTTTTCACATTTTAGTTATGGTACCGCCTCTAAAAAGAACCCCTTAGTCAGACTTAAATAACTAATAGCCAGAGTTCATCTCATAATAATCCTAAACACGGTTAGATTACATTAATTTACCTTCCCGCTTCATCACCAGATCTCATCAAACCCCCCCCCCTTTTCTTTCAGTCAGTCATCGCCTACACTTATATACATACAAAGCAATTTTACTTGTTACGACAATTCTGCTGTGATCCTATGAGGAGTTCTGTTCCATATCTTCGAAGTTCATGATTAGATCATAACAATATTTCTATGTGATTAAGTTGAAAACACAATTTTTCAATCAAAAAATATTTTTCAAAATCAGTCCACAATTGACCGAGATATGGGTGAACATACAAAAAAAAATATATTCAGGCGAACATAGAACCTCTTCCTTTTCGAAATCGGTTAAAAATAGCAACTGGCAGCTAAGAGATGACCAGTCCCAACTGACAGCACCCGTTCACCATTAGCACCACTCAGCTCAACCATATATTTCGCCGGAGTCGGTTAAAAACATAACCGACTGAAATTTCTCACCTCATGTTCTTCACCTATGTTTTTTCCTACTAAATAAAATAAATACTACATTTCCGGCCAAGTCGAAACCGCCAAAGATCCATCCATCCCACAATGTTATTTTGGGTAAAAAGGAGCCAAAATTAACATAATACATACAAGTCCATCTCTCTAATTGCAATGCCAACTCATGAATATGGAGGCTAAGACATTTGCATTATAAAATATTACGTGTGCCTTCACTCCACCACCCGGGGACTCTAGTTCTATGTCAATATGCTTTTGTGATTAAATATGACTAGAAATATCAGGTTTGAGTGTGATGACAATAGGAGTTAGTGTTGGGTTGAATGGATATATATGCTTTCAACCTATATATATAACGATACCTGTCTTGGTATCATGATGTCATGATACATCATCGTCATCACGCTTGTGTTTCCTAAAGTGGTAAGAAATACACTCTCGTAACTACTACACGCAAATAAATACGCAGAACAGATGGCCGTTGGGGCCGAAAGGTTCTGGAGTGGCGACCGCGTACCGAAAGACGCAGCGTTGGAAGGCCTCCTACAAGATGGACCGATGACCTGGTGAAGGTAGCGGGAAACCGATGGATGCGGGACTCACAGGAACGTTCGATGTGGCGACGCTTGGGGGAGGCCTATGTCCAACAGTGGACGTGTATCGGCTGAAATGATGATGATGATGAACTACTGCACTGCATATTTGGTACGAAATCTGTGTTTGGAGTCTGTGTTTCCAGATAGCTATAACCTGGAAATATTAAGGTCAGGAGTGAATAGGTTACTTCGAGGCAAGCGCTCCATTGTCGACCACTTCATCGCTTTCCATCAGGTGTGATAGTGGTTAAAAACCAGATAAAGCCACTCCCTTTGATCGTCAGGATGGCACCAAGTCGGTTTTCCTTTAAGGAGAAGGCACTTGAAAACATTTGCAAGAAGTTGGTAGAATCATCACAGCAGATTGGATTTATTTCTTCACAGTAACAATGCTACTCTGTCTAGGGCGATCTCTGGCCAAGTTTGCCCCGCTAACATGATCAGATTGTCAGGAGAAAGGGGAGGCCTTTGCCCAGCAGTGGGACACACAATAGGCTAAAAAAAACAATGCTTATTTATATTCTCTTCTGTTAAGTTGATCTGCCATGTTATGTTTCTGCACCACCCTTAATTCGACCAGTAGAAAATTCATAGGGCATTAAATCCGCCTTTGTAAAGTGTTTTCTTTACTTGTGCATAAAGTTTTGATGTATAAATATTTTAAAGTATATACGCTATTGGGCACAATCTCAGAGTCTGAGTTAAGGGGCCGCCACGACCCTTACTACATAGGAAAGTTTTTTTTTATAATGGATGGGCTCGCATTTGACCACTATCTCACCTGATGATAAGCGATGATGTGGCCGACGATGGAACACGCTTGCCTAGAAGCAATCTATTCACTCTTGACTTAAAGACCCCTAGGTTATAGCTATCAGGAAACACAGACTCCGGCAGGGAATTCCACTCCTTAGCTGTATGTATTTTTTTATTGAGATGGTAAATCACCAAATAACTCCTCCTGGTCTGGGTGGAGAAAACCCACCTGGATTCCTTCAGTTGGCCTTTATGCCTATATGTTAACCAGGGCCGCTGTAACTCTTTCGAACAATCCCGCAACTCTAGCAGGCTTTGGTGAGGCCCCGCCATTTTTCAGCTCTTTGAGTCTTTCCGGACGGCGAGCTACCCATTGCTCGCTGTCCGCAAGCGCACGCTTACGGTGTTCGGAAATCGCCTTACGTCTAAATGTACTACGTTTAAGGTCATGTTCTAGATCGGACATGTATGGATCCATGTAGATCTTATCAGGTATCTCCATAGTTAGATATTAGATAAGCTAGCCGGTGCCCCGAGGCGAAATTATGAACATCAATTGTTATCAGGACAATGCCTTGTATCACATTATGCGGTTGAATGCCGCATTCGGCTGTGAGGACGCGTTGGGCATGTTCGATTTATGTATCTTAGTGCCACCATCTATGTTAATGTAACAAGTCCGTCATAAGACCTGTCATACTGTATGGATCAGAATGTTGGGCTGTGATAAAGAAGGATGAAAAAAGATTGCATGTAGCGGAGATGAGAATGTTGAGATGGATGTGTGGTGTGAGAGTGGATAAAGTGAGAAATGAGTGTATTAGAGGAAGTTTGAAAGTGGCGCGAGTGACTGAAAAGTTGAAAAGTAATCGGTTGTCTTCGTATGGTCATGTGAAGAGAAGAGATGAGGCGCATATTACTGAAAGAGTTCTGAGTACACATGAAGATGGATGGAGAGGCACAGAAAAGCCGAAGAAAGGATGGATGGATTGTGTGACGAGTAATATGAAAGAAAAGGGAGTTAGTGATAGTTTGATGGGTGACAGGACAGAATGGAAGAAAAAAACGTGTTGCGCCGACTCCAAGTAATATGGGATAAGGGAAGGAAGAAGAAGAAGAGTGCCACCATCTATGTTCTATCTACCGCAGATTATACATATCTTTTTTTTTATTGGGAATTTATACAATGACTTCTCCTGTTTTATGGTGGAGCGGGAGGGCGTGTCAGACTTTCACTGACTAATACTCACTCCTATGTTCCTGCTTTGCCTTCGTTTCAGGACCTCGGGGTTCTCTTTTACACAACCCATGGCTCCAGTAGGCTTCAGCCTTGCTGGGCTCCTACGATTTTGCTGATATCTTGAGGCGCGCGTGGAACACTACGTCGACGATTCGGGCTCGGTCCTGTCGATTGCCGATTGCAGTCACGCGTTAGCTGATGAACGCGTGCACTATTCACGAATTGTCAAAATTCTCTGAACTGGTCCAGTACTGCTCTCTGGGCGCGCTAATGCGAGCATCATCGCGCGTCGACGCGCCTTCTACGAAAAATTTTAAGTTACGTGTTACTGTCCCCCGCGCAGGGGCCACAAGAAAACTCCAGTACAAGCTTCTTTTTGAGGCGGCCTTTTTTGTGACTCGTGTGCGGCGGTGCCGCCACAAAAAAACGCTCGCGCGCTTTAGCTGTTTTTTGCGACCGCTTCTAGCTTTTTTTGTGGCCGCTTCTAGCGTTTTTTTGTGGTGGCGTTTTTTTGAGGCCCATGTACGGGGACGCTTAAAGTGTCAAGTTTTGAGCGAGAAAGAGGGATGCAACTATACACCCTATACAGCTACATCCCTCTAACAGCTCAGTTTAGGTCGCGTTAAGAGCTCGTGGTAGGGCCTCAGGACACGACGCGCCGCTTCGACTCTACCAGCATGAGTTGACCCTTACTTTGATTATTGTTCGATTTAATTTGTTATTAACCGACGACAATTTTATCCTATCTACTTTGCTAACAAGATCACGCACGTTACAAAATTAAACCTTAATGACATCAAACAAGGCTTATAATTCACGAAATTTCCATCAAATTGACGGCAAATAAAACTTTGTATAGATCTATCGAACCACTGGATCGTTATGCAAAGTTATTTTTGCTTTTCAGCAACCAATATTGCTCTCAAAAGTAGACTTTATTGTCTGGTTGATAGGGTCTGTAGTGTTTATTTTCGAGTGAATATTTCTTGGTATGGTATTATGCGTCGATCGACATTACTACTGGCCACTCGTCCAACCAATTACAGCGTCAAGTGGTATGAATATTCACTCGATATCGTGAATACAGATTCGATTATAGAATAATTCAATGGAACGCTATGTGGTGCGAAACGTAGGAACGAAAGGTTTTATTGAGGTCGCTGAAAAGAAAAATAATGGTTACAGGATAATATTTTTAATAGTATGTACCAATGTACCTACCCATCGGTCTACTTAAGTATCTATTTAGTATCTATTGGATCTGTGAATGGTTTCCCCCACATGAAAGTAGAAAATCATACCAAAGGCGAAAATCATAAAAAGTGGTGTTAAATCCGTTTTAAGGGTTCTGTACCTCAAAAAGTGAAAAGTGATCCTATAAGGGTTCCCATTTTTTAACAGAACCCTTATAGGATATATATATATATCATTTTGTTGTCCGTCTGTCTGTCAAGTCCCTTTATCTCGGGAATGCGTAGAGGTATCGAGTTGAAATTAAAACCATGTACTAGTCTGCGGTCCCTTGAAGCTGTAAAAAACCAAACTTCTGTGTAAAGGAAAAAAAAAGATACGACCATTTACGTCGCAAATAACATGTATTTCGCCACTTTCAAGGAAATCAAAATTCATAGGGTACTTCCCGTTGACCTAGAGTCCTAAAATTTGGCATGAAGCAAGGTCTCACAGCACAAGTATAGGGAAAAATCTGAAAACTGTAAATTTGTAGTTACCCTGGAGAAAAGCCCTGGAGTCCTGGAACACAAGGCAAAGAAGAAACATAGGCGTGGGTTTTAGTCAGTAACAGTATGAAGCGCCCTCGCGCTCCATACTAGAGCAGGAGAAGTCATTGGATGATTTCCCACCAGTCATTGAATATTTGATTTTAATTACAGGTTTCGCCTCCACGCGTTCCTGAGAAAAAGAGTTTTGACAGACGGTCAAAAAGTGACTCGATAAGGGTGCCGACTGAAAGGTGCAAAAAATTCAAAAAAATTCAAAGTATTTTATTTCACATAGGCCTAAATGGGCACTTATAAAACGTCAGAAGCTAGTGCACGGTTCCAAATTGGTCGTTTCCTATGGAGAAGAACCGGCAAGAAACTCCATGGTTACTCTTTTAAAAAAACGTGGTTGTCGTTACAATATTTCAATATTACAGTAATAATAGATAATATTTAAGAACAGTGTAGATCAGTCAATATTATACCAAAAAAAAAACAAAAAAAAATCATAATAAAAAAAAAGTGAGTTGTAATAAGAAGTAATCTAAAAATTCATAGAGTCTACAGTGTTCTCACATTGTGTGCAGAACGCTAAAGAAGAAAAGATGGATGGATTGTGCGAGGAGTGATATGAAAGAAAAAGGAGTTAGTGATAGTATGACGGGTGACAGGACAGAATCGAAGATAAAAACGTTGCGCCGACCCGAAGTAATATGGGATAAGGGCAGGAAGAAGAAGAAGAAGGTGCAGAACCCAAAAAAGCAAGACACACACACTAAACTACAAACGCATATATACTTCAATAATATATTGCTCTCCAACACACAATCAAACGAACCCATGTCAAAATCATTTGCACCACCAACATTTCATCGCCATTTATATTTAATAATATCAAACCAAACTACGGGGGGTGAACGCGAAAATCAATACGGCTGTCTGGGAGGGACGAGCCCTCCTAAATCCCTATAGCAGGACCGTAGACCGTGCATCCTCGTCAAAATATCTGCATTTGAATCGGCCGAATTGCATGGGGTTCGCGTATATGTACGTGCCTATTTACTACACAGTTGCTATGTGCGCGTCTGTATGTACAATGCGATCGATTAACTATGAGGGATGATACACGTTTTCGCTTTGATACGCAACGAAATTGCATTGTAATAATATTATGGTATCGCATGATTGCTGTTTGGCTGGCATTTGAGAAGCTTCTATGTGCGGTTATTAGTGCTATTAGCTGAAAACCAATTAATATGTTCACGCCTATATTCCTTTCGGGTTAAGTAGAGGTGTAGGCACCTGCATTTTACCATGTCACTCTTAATCTATGTATATACATATAATACTTCTGTACGTGTGCTGGTCACCAAACTCCTCCTAAATAACTTGGCCGATTTGGATAAAAATTTGTGTGTACATAAGTGTGGATGTTTGGATGTTTGTTACTTAATCACGCAAAAACAGCTGAACGGATTTGGATGAAATGTGGCATGCTTATAGCCTTTGACATGGAAAAGAACATAGGCACCCTTCTATCCCGATTCCTTATGTACCTAATGCCACGCGGGCGAAGCCGCGGGCAAAAGCTAGTAATAATATAATAACGCCATCCCAAACTAAGCAGACCTTGTGCTATGAGCTCTAGACAACTGATAAACATACTTACATATTTATAAATACATACATATAATCTAAATACACCCAGACACAGAAAACACAATCGTGCTCATCACACAAATATTTGTCGTGGGTGGGAATCGATCCTACGACCTCCGGTATAGCAGTCAGGGTTACTGACTACTAGACCAACAGGCCGGTCAAAATTTGATTTGGGTGGTTTGAAAATACAATTGTTCTCGTTAGGTGGCGTTCAAATCGGGTTCTTAATTTTTTTCTCTCATAATGCCATCTTTCAGGCAGGACCACGTCTACCGGGACCGCTAGGCTATATATAAAAGACTAGCATACAAACTTTCGCCTTTATTAAAGACTAGCTTTTGCCTGCGGCTTCGCCCGTGTAGATAAAATATAGCCTATGTCACTCAGGAATAAAACAGCTTTCTATCTGTGAAAAAATCGTAGCAATCGGATCAGTACTTTCAGAGAATATCTCCTACAAACATAAAAACAAAAAAACAAACTTTACCTCTTTACTATTTTAGTATAAACGATAGTTACTAGCTGACTGATAGATCAGTCTCTAACACTGAACGGAATGCGCTGAAAGGACATTGCCTATCTTTGTATGAGAGTTAGACCAAGTGCTGCCTCAAATGCACACATAATACATTTTGTTCCTCAGGCCAACACCAACCAGTAAACGGAGGCACTCCAAAATCTGTCCAAGGAATCAAGAGAAAAAAAAAATGTTTTTTTGTGTATTATTTATTTTCGAAAAGTAGGTAAATATTTTCTTTAGCGTAATTGATGACTGACTGTAATATATAATCAGTAATCAAGACACTGATTTGATATGCAGGTAGTTATTATGACGTAGGCAGACAAACTCAAAAGTTTGATCCGTGAGCCTCTTGGTCTTACTTGTACGAGCCTTAAAGAACCGAGACCCGACTGTATGGACAGCTTCCACGAACCCATCATTATATTAATTTGTCCACTACTATAGTCTGTCTAAAAAGTCAAACGTCTTGGGTAATTATTAGGGTAAAATTAAATCTGATCTAATCAACAGTGGTTCAATAATCAAGGTTGATTAAGAGATCTTGATCATTGTTTACTAATAGAAGAACCTTATAAAAAGTATCGAATATAAGTATTTTTTAAATGATTAAATATTATACAAAATTCCCAAGTCGTTTGACTTTTTAGACGGACTACACACACGATTCTGGACTGCTAGTGAGAAATTCCTGATGGAAAAATCCAACATTAATTTAAGTAACCTAAATAATATTAACATACTTTTTACTAAATTTGGCTTCGGACATAATATATACTCGTCCCATTATAGCTGTCGTCCAAAAAACTGGCCAGAAAACCCTAAGGTAGTTACGTAGGTAGGTACTTTTGCCGGTCTGGGTGGGGACAAAGGTTAAGTCAGTCTTTTACTGACTTAAACTCACCTGCGTTCCTTCAGTTGCAGCTCTGTGCGTTCCAGGACCACGGCAACGCTTTAGAAGATTCTCACAACCAACCACAACAAACAACAACACAATATCTATTAATATTTAAAAAAAATTTTTTTTTTTAAACAGAGTAACTATAGTTTCTTGGCGGGTCTTCTCCATAGGAAACGACCAATTCGAACCGTGCACTAGTTTTTGGCGTTTTGAAGTAGCCATGTCGGCTTATCTGAAATAAAAATATTTGAATTTTGAACCTAACCTATATACGACGCAAAATTTCTCCCAAGCAACCAATCCAACAATAATAAATAATCATCATCCTACACTCTATAAGTAAATCGCTCGCACCCACAATTTACCTAAAGAGTAACGTTATACCAGAGTATAATTTAATTTACCTCGCTGACGTGTCAACACATACTTTTAATCGGCGCATGTCAACTGGGTCTTGTTAAGTGCAAATTATTCGGTACGGGGCGAACATGTAGAATCCTCGATTCTGATTTACGAAGAGCGGGGCGGTATTCTGTGTGCTCCTTTATTTTATTTTTACTTGTATTTTTTTTCAGGTATTTCACTGTTAATTCTGATGTTCATGGACCTTACCATGACGTGGGAAAATGTCAGTCGTACGAGCAAGAAAGAGGGATGGAATCAAGGCCCGATATAACTTTAATTTTCCCTATAATCGACTATGGTGACGTGTGCTACTTTGACCTGAATGCAGTGCTGCTAGACAAGCTTGACAGGCTCCTCAACAACTGCATCCGGTTCATATTTAATTTGAGAAAATATGACCATATTTCGAGTTACAGAACTGAGCTCAAATGGATGCCCATTCGCCAGAGAAGAAGTTTGCGCGCACTGACCACACTTTTCTCTCTGCTCAACTCACACCCCTCTTTCTTATCTTATTTCAAACTTTCGATATCTATGTTCTTCTCATGCTAAGAATCTGCGTTCTTCCAACAATCTTCTACTGCTCTGTCCTTCTCATACTTCTGATTTTGTCCATTCTTCTTATCATATTCTGTCCATACTTCTGTGGAATGCGCTTCCTCTAAGCGAGTTCAATGACCTGTAGTTAATAGTCGGCGTTGCGTACAAAGTACCTACAGATCATTGAACTCGCTCAGCTGACTTTTTCTTAAAGAAATTAATTTCGTACATGCGTAAATTAATACGAGTTTTGAAAAAGAGGTACTTTATTTTTTAATTTTATCTTTACAAATCGATAGTGTTTCATGTACCGGATCGACCCTCCACGGGATTAAAACGATTAAAATTTAGCGGTGTATATATGTAGGTTTATATTATATTGAACATGTATGTATGTTAATTATATATTTATATTTTTCCCTTGTTTTCTTATTAATCTATTCTCTTTTTTTTTGCACCTGCCATGTTTTCTCTTCACCACCCTTGATTGACTGGTAGAGAATGCCTAAGGCATTAAGTCTGCCTTTGTACCTATGTGTTGCATGAAGTTTTAATAAATAAATAAATAAATCTAAAGGGGGGCAAGCCGGGCATTTGCCCAGAGCGACAAAAAATGAGGGGCGGCAAAATTCACTTATTCCTATCTTCCAACCTAGCCATTTGCCGTCCATATCCAAGTTGTCATGTTAAGAATTTTATATGCCACCTTCCAACCTACTTCAGGTTGGATAGTGAAAATATTTAAGACTTAAGACATGAGTCTTAAGTCATGAGACTTATATGGTTTTGTGCATGAAAAGGGCGACGAAAATTATCTTTGCCCGGATCGGCTAAATAGCTAAATCGAACCCTGTATGGAATTTTACACTCTATATAGCGTCAACCTTTTAACAGTTGTTCAGTTTTGGTCGTAAAATGGATGACGTCAAGTCGTGAAATCGACATAAGATCGTGGTAGGGCCTGTGCAGTTGCAATAATTTTGAACAGTGTGATAGAGAAGATGAGTAGCTTCTGCCGGCGGTAAAACAGATTTAGATTTCACTATTACAATTGTCAAAAATAAAACCCAATGTCAATAAAAAAAAAATAACGATTACAAATGTCAAAAATAAAAAAAGAAATACGTCAACAAAAAAAAATGTATTTTGAATATGAAAACTTTTGATCACACATAATATTTTATTTCAGTTCCTAACTTCGTTTAAATCTACGGAATACCGTTGTCAATTACACTTAAGTGAGTGCGAAGTATCTCAGTCTGAACATTCGTAGAAATTGACGCTGATAACACCTAAAGATATCAGACATATCCTTCATTTAAATCTAGTTTTAAAAAATCAAACTAAGTTTTTATGTATGTTTTTGTATAGGATTGTTACTCCTTCACGCATAGACGACGAAATGGATTTGGATAACAAGCTTTTAATGAAAATTATTTTTTCATAGCAAGCTTTTGTAGCTCAGTATACTAATTAATACTCGTTAAGACGAAATTCGAGCCCAAACTCGATGGGGTTGTGTCATTTAACTACGAAGTTCCTATAGCCACCTTCCGGTTCCATCATCAGATCAGCTCCAAGTCATAATAATTTTGCATTGTCATCTGATTTGTACATGCATGCAAAATTTCAGCTCAATCGGTAACCGGGAAATGGGTCAAATTTAATTTGCAAGATTTGTTTACAGACAAACATTGGGACAGGTAAAACTAAATAAAAGCTTGTAAAAATGGCACACAGAGAGGTCATATCCTTAAAATATAGCTTACAGGATTTTCTTTATCCAGGGAGTATCTTCCCTTGGGATATTTTTCTTTTTAGGATTCGCAGATGACGTATTTTTGTTGCCGTTATAACAACAAATATTAAAAACAGAATAAAATAAATATTTAAATCGGACTCCCATACAACAAACGTGATTTTTAGGGTTCCGTAGCCAAATGGCAAAAAACGGAACCCTTATAGATTCGTCATGTCTGTCTGTCGGTCTGTCTGTCCGTCCGTATGTCACAGCCACTTTTTTCCGAAACTATAAGAGCTATACTGTTGAAACTTAGTAAGTAGATGTATTCTGTGAACCGCATCAAGATTTTTTTTTACCGTTTTTTGCTACGAACGGTACAAAACCCTATGTGCATAAGTACGACTTGCTTTTTTTTTCAGTTTTTAAAAAGAAAAAATTCTATTCTATTCTACAACAGGCAGATGATAATGCTGATAATAATACAACAGAAAATGTCCCAACCTTAAGGGTCTACCAAACCGGTATTGTTAGGTCTATTTTCAGCCACAAAACACCAACAAAAACACTTGAACAGTGTCACATAATGAGGCCGTAAGCCCTAGTCTACATAGACTCTATCTAAAAAACTCGGAACGAATAAATTTGTCTCGATAAGCTTCAATAAATCAGCAAGAGACTTTTGAACAAAATTAACTATAGAAGTCTTATGAACGAGGAACGTATCTACCTATTTTAGGTTTAAAATTTGCATTTAAATAGCCTTGCCAGTACTCGGCAGTGATATAGATGTGGCAAGTATGATAAATTAGCGTATACGTCTTTATTTTTGAAATTGCTTTCTTGTACTCTAAATATGAAGTACGTACTTGAATATTTTGTTATCTTTTACGCAGTAACGCTTCTTATATAAAACGGTAAGAGTACTTTTTTAATTAATAAGGCTCTGTGAAATATGTAATTATTAATATGTAATTCTTAGCTGCCAGTGGCTTAATTCAGTTTCATCTTTTAATTATTTTTTTATTTTGTTATCTACATTGTGCTAACATAATAAGCAACAAGTAAAATACAGTAACCAAGCATTACATGTAACACATAATATGATTTAAAAGAGTGTCCATGGAGTTTCTTGCACGTTCTTCTCCATAGAGGTCTACGCTTTGGAACGTGCAATTTAGCTTCACTTTTTTTGGACTGACCGACATTTGACTATTCAAAAGTGCCTGCAAATGGTCTATTTGAAATAAATACTTTGATTTTGATTTTATTTCACTTCTTTACATCTATAAATAATCATCTCCGAATACTCATTATTCTCTTACCTAAATTCTTTTTGGTGTCAGCGTAACTTGCCGCCTTGCATACCGTCTCTATTAGTATAAGTCATCCAAATCAAACACCATTACTGACTAAAACTTACTTGAAAGAAGTTGGGGAGGCCTCTGCCCATCAGTGGGACAGTACAGCCTAATAAAAAACCCCTGTAGTCCTCCAATTGCCATTTGTGTTCCAAGGCCATGGTAAGTCTTTCTAGCTCGCCGTCCGAACGTCCGATAACCGTCCGGACCAAGCCCAAGACGTCGACGGCGCGTTTTGTTCCACGCGCGCCTCAAGGAGTTGTCTGCAACCCGTAGGGGCCCAGCAGGATCGAAGCCTACTGGGGCCAAGGGTATGCTTCTGAAAGGAAGATTTGGCCCCGGTACGAAGAAAAAGGAGCGGGTTTTTAGTCAGTAAAAGTCTGACACTATCTCCCGCTCCGCCTAGGGCCGCGGTTGATGTCTTTGGCTGATTTTTTCAAGTACAAAAAAAAAATGTTAACTTTTTCTAATAATCCCCCACTGAATAGCAGGTGTTGAATAAAATTCTACTATATCACTCCAAAAGCCAGAACCACAAAAAAAAAACAAGTCGATCTTATTTCGTTCTCATAAGTCAGTTAGAAAACCACAAGAAAATAATTAATTGGAACAAGAAGCAGGCGCTAATTCGCACTCCCGACAAATAACGAAACTTTCCTTAATAATGTGGAAGCACTTTACAGAAGATAGTACTCCAGTACAGTCACGGTAACTATAGATTCGCCACCTTAAGGGGGTTTAAGACGGGCTCCGGGAATGTTTACGAGTCATGTACGTGAACGGCAGCTGTCAGTTGACACTGGTCATCTCTTGACTGCCAGTAGCAATTTTTTGATTTCTAAATTCAGAATATTTATTAAATTTTATTTTAGGTATTTATTTACATTGTTCTCAGTCATTTCTCAGTGTTCTCACATAATATAAGCGACAAAAAATATGCAACCGAGACATGGAGTTTCTTGCAATGTACAAGAAACTTAATAACATAAACGAAAATTATCCTTTACGATATTTTTGAAGTATTTAAGTAAACGATTTTTCTCGCTAATCAAAAAGCTTATTTATTATGATATTGATAGGTACTGCATATACATCTGTAGTTACGCGAAAATAAGCCTTCTGAGCGCCGTTGCTTTTTTTTTCGATGGGAAAAATCATCCTATGACAACCCCCGCTCTTGGGCGGAGCGGGAGATAGTGTCAGACTCTTACTGACTAAAAAACCCATCCCGTTCCTTCATGCCTTCATACCGGGGCTCGAGCCTCGAGCCTTTCGGATAACCCTGGCCCCAGTAGGCTTCGACCCGGCCGGGCCCCTGCTGATGCTGACAACTCCTTGAGGCGCGCGGGAACAGCGCGCGCCGTCGACGACTTGGGCTTGGTCCGGACAGCGAGCTACCCATTGCTCACTGTCCGCAAGCCCGCGCCTACGGTGGCTGGAAATCGGGATCGGAAACCCGGCGGCGGCGAGAGCGGCGTTGCCTGATGCGGTCGGCCTCCTCCTTAGCGAGCATTACTGCTTCGCAGAAGTCGGCGACCGCCTGCCACTCCTCGCTCCGGACCATGGCCTCGACCAAGGCCCGGCGCGAGAGGTCGCCGCCGCCGATCACCCCCACGAGGGCACGGCGATGCTCCGCCCAAGCAGTGCACACCGCGATTGTGTGCTCCACAGTGTCCTCCGGGCGTTCCGCACAGTGACGACACCCGGGCGTCAGTTCCGCTTTAATTCGGAACAGGAACCTCCCGAACTTGCCATTTCCAGTGAGGACCTGTGTCATGCGGAAGGTAAGGACGCCGTGAGGTCTTTCCAGCCACGCCTCAAAGAGGGGACTTATCGCCATAATTGTGGCGTGCCCAGCACGTGGTTGCGATAGTCGCTGACGCCATTCCACCATGAGATCCCGCCGGAGCTCTGTCCGCCATGCCGTGACCTGTCGGGGCAGAGGACTTTCACCCCGGCGTTGCATCTCCACGCGCATGTCGTGCATGTGTGCAAGGACTGTTGCCTCCAGATCCCACGGTGGTAGGCCAGCCAGAAGGCTCGCCGCTTCGCGGGAAATCGTGCAGTATCCCCGCACCATCCGAATTGCCATGACCCTCTGGCAGGTGTTCAGAATGGCCGCCGGTCGCTTTTGCAGCGACGGCGCCCACACCGGCGCCCCGTAGAGGGCCATGGACCGAACGATCCCCGCGGAGAGCCTCCGGCAGGAGGCGTCTGGTCCCCCAAGATTGGGCAGGAGCCGCTTGAGAGCGGCCCAAGTCCGGTTGAGTTTGGGAGCGCTGTTGCTTGAAAATTTGTCAAAACTTAACAAATGATATTTATTTTGCAAATAGGTTTAGAAAACACTTTTACACGTCAATTTTTATCGTCATTTAAAATAGATAAGGCCGGTATTTCCTAGCTGGCTGTCCTGAGAAGAAACACCGAAAGGGGTCAAGTCTCTTTTAAAGTGAAGCGAGTTTCCAGCTAGGGAGTGGAATTCCTTACCGGAGTCTGTGTTCCCTGATAGCTACAACCCGAGAATCTTTAATTCGAGAGTGAATAGGTTTCTTCTAGGTAAGCGCGTTCCATCGTCGACCGCATCGTCGCTTTCCATCAGGTGAGATAGCGGTCAAGCGCGAACCTATCAACAATAAAAAAAGGAAATTTAAGTGGACCTGTCCAGTCAGTGCAAGCATTCGTCAGTTTTTGCATAGCTCAACTCAAGCCTAATAAGGAGCTCAACGACTTGACGATCAATACCAAGGAAAGGATATTAACAGGACAATGAAAAGAAATTGGAGAACTGACGAAGGTATAAACGGCTAGACTGTACACAGGTTAGTACTTAAGTACACCGGTAATGACATTCGCTTGTAGAGTACACATTGATTCTAAACTTGCGAACAGACAAACTGTATAGGAAGTTGGAACACTTATCGATACAATACTAAAATAACGGCTTTAGAGCTAATCGCTGTAAATCTATGATATTTTTTTATGTAAACTAATACTCTTCGAGTATTCAAGTCTTCATCATCGTTTATTTTATTTAAGGATTTTTATTTTATTTTTTTTACCGACAAACTAACATAACTTTGACTTGTCGACATGTTTGAACTATTTTTATTGTTATTATTATTTATCGACTTATGTAATCTTTGACATGTATGAATTTTTTTGGATTATTGACTATGATTATGATGTTTGGAACAAATAATTTTTGACAATAAATAGTCTTAATTATTATAATTGTATGTATGAGTAAATAATTTTATGATTCTTACTCAATTATATTTTGTACGCCATTAAGGCAAAGCATGACACTGACTCAACTGATTTTTATGTAACATCTTGCATTTATGTGTGTCATGTTTTAGCAAAATAAATAATCTTGAATCGTTTCAGCCTAAAAACGTCCATTGTTGGTCATAGACATACCCCAAGTGTCGCCATAACGACGGGTCCTGTGCTTATCGTATCCATCGGATTTCCGCGACCCACACCAGGGCATCGGTGCACCATGTGGGAGGCCTTCCAACGCTGCCTCTTCGGGTACGAGATCGCCACTCCAGAACTTTTCGTCCCTTTCCACCATCTGTTCTGCGAGCTATTGCTCGCAGCCTATGCCCTGCCTACTGACACTACGTCACAGCTGAGACTACGGATGAGTTCAGTACAATGCTCGGTGACCTCAGTATAGCTTCCGAAAGAATGGGACTTAAAATGAACATGGACAAAACCAAAATCAAGTGTATTATGTGTAAGCATCCATCTCCTATCAAGATCGGAGACTCTACACTCGAAGTTGTGGACGACTACGTAATCAAACAGGAAAAAAAATAATTATTTCCAATAAGTAGATAATCTGTGATAGATAATTATTTTCCTTTAAATACTACTCATATTCAGTTTAAATAAAAATGTGTTTCGCCGCGCTGTTTATACCGCGTACATCTAAGGACTGGAACAATTTGCTTGCTGCGGTGTTCTCATCCGATTATAATTTAAGTGTCTTCAAGGCTAGAGTGAATAGGCTTTTAATAAACTAGTACGCTTCACCATCAACAAATGCATCACTGCTTACCATCAGGTGGTATCGCAGTCAAGCACTAGTTATATCATTAAAAAAGGCATAATTAGCTAAATGGTGTCATTCTAAATTCAATATGGCAGACTGTCAAAACGGTGAAATATTTCCAGCACAAACTAAAAAATAAATTTATAATTTCCTGTGTAAAATAACAAACAATTTTACGACAAGCTTTTGTATCATACAAATTGTATTATGTGTGATAAATGTATGTGTAGTTTGTTTTAATTTAAAGTTTATTTTTTCTTTCTAGAACATTTAAATAAAAGCTTGTTTTTTTTCTATTCATTTATTTTTTCTATCTTTATATGACGCTGACGTATTTATGAACTTGTGTATTGTTAAGGTTCATACGAACCTTATAATATTCACACATTCACAAACTGCTTAAACCTTTAAAAAAAAAGTAAGAAGATTAATAAACAGGCAAATGACAAAAGGAAACAAAATACGCGAACAGAATCCTCGAGGGAATTAACAATAGTGACGTTATCGCGAAGGCTCGTCGTCACGTCATTACAGCTGAAGGAAAATATACTCTGCGCGCAGGAGATAAGGGTGAGCGATGGCCAAATGAATTGTAGATAGGTACCATAGGCTTAAAGAACTGGACTATGCGTTAGCTCTCTGGCTGTCTAGTTAATACGCTCCGAAAAATGTGAGAGAAACAAAGCGATTGGGCAGCCTTTTATTACTTTGTTTTAATTATAATTCAATTCGATAAAAGAAAACAACCGGCATTAAGGGTTCCGTGCAAACTTACATATGATCACAGTTCAATTCCCGAATTGAGTTAGAAGATTTTTCTCAATCACAATAATATTTTCAGATTTATTCCTATACCTGGGCTATAAGACCTTGCTTTATGCCAAATTTCAGCATTCTGGGTCAACGGGAAGTACCCTGTGTAATTTGATTCCCTTGAAAGTGTTGAAATATTCATTTTTTGCGACATAAAAGGCCGTTTCTTTTTTTTTTTTTGTTAATTACTAGGCTTGATTTTTTCACAGCTTTAAGGGACCGGAGACTTAAATAAATAGTTTTAATTTCAACTCGATACCTCACACGTTCCCGTGATAAAGCGTCTTGACAGACAGATAGACAACAAAGTGAACCTATAAGGGTTCAGTTTTTCCGTTTGAGGTACGGAACCCTAAAAAATACATGTCTAACATGTTGTAAATATTTTATTCTGACCACTTCACGACTCTCAATGTCACTTTCGACGACACGACACGATTACGACTACAACCTCGAGAAAAAAAGCAGGTATTGATGGCGCATAAAGCGAATGCGCCATCAATACCTACTTCTTTTCTTGTCGACTTTGACTTCGTTTTCAGAGATATACGCGGTTCGGAGTGTAAAGTCCCGCAAAGTTCCATTGATAAGGGAGGATCCTCTGATCAGACGGCTACAGTTTGATGAAATTATCTTTTTTTTTTGACAGCCGATGCGCCGTGCGCCCGCGCTCCTTAGTTGGTTTGTCATTGACAAATGGAATGTTAGACGTCGGTTGATAGTTTTTTTTTATGGTGGAAAATCATCAATGACAACCCCTGCTCTTGGGCGGAGTGGGAGATAGTGTCAGACGACTGACCAAAAACCCACCCCGTTCCTTCAAGCCTTCATACCGGGGCTCGAGTTAACGTCGGTTGATAGTTCATTATTAATTATTGTATGCACCAGTTTTTAATATTTGTTAGATATTTATATTACACACATTAACATAATTTCACGCCTTCTATCTATTTCAATATTATTTATTATTTTATTTCGATAACCTATTCAATGTCCGTGAGTGTGTCTGTGGCATAGCTGCTGGCATTAACAGAATACCAGCGCTGCGTTTTAAATATCGCAGCATACGCTGACTTAGGCGCCTTTTTGGCCCCACATGACTGTAATTTTCATTTTTCATTATGTATTTTTAGTTTATACTACGATTGTGTGAAGCACTAATAATTTTTTCTTTATTTCTTTCTTTATCCGTTTGAACAGGTTAGGGTAGGAAATATCATAACCGTAATACTCACTCCAGTTATTTATGTCTATGGTGTAATACACAAACATAACTAGAGCATCTGCGAAAAGAGGGAAAAAGGTGACAATAGCTAAATGTGCGAATGAACGAATAAATTTTTAGATACTGTACTTTAAAATAGCTCGAAGTAGTACTGAAATAGCACATTTTGATACAAGTGGGGAAAGTTTGTCATTGCAACCGAGGCGAAATTCACCCGAGCCGTTTAGGCGAGTCATGCCGTTCTTAATTTACTCTTTCGGCATACTCAAATGGACTCAGACCGAGCTAGACGATCTGGGTAGGCGGGTCCGTACACTGCTGAGATGTGGTCGCAGTGGACAAAGGACTCACCCCGTTATCCATGGCTAAAGAAAACTGGCGCAAACCTGTGGTACTTACAACTGATGACCGTAGGAAAGTATGGAAAAGCAAGGAGCTACACGGGCGCTTTTATCGGGCTCTTCATGAGCCTGATGTAGATTTTGGAGCGTCCGTCGCCTGGCTACGTTTCAGCAACCTCTTCGGGGAAACTGAAGGTTTTATCTGTGCAATTATGGACGAAGTCATCTAGACGAATAACTATCGGAGATATATAATGAAGGATGGGACGGTGGACGTGTGTCGGGCATGCCATCGACCTGGAGAGTCCATTAGACACATTATCTCTGGTTGTTCTCGTCTGGCTAACGGCTAGTACTTGCACAGACTCAACCAAGTGGCCAGGGTTATTCACCAGCAACTTGCTTTGAAATACAAACTTATGGAATCAGAGGTACCGTATTACAGGTATGTGCCCGACTCAGTTCTCGAAAATGACCATGTCACGTTGTACTAGGATCGGTCCATCATTACTGATCGGACTATTGTAACCAATAAGCCGGATATGTTAGTGATAGACCGATAAGCGCGCCGCGCAATGATAGTCGATGTCACCATCCCACATGACGAGAATCTCGTGAAAGCTGAGAAAGAGAAACAAATCTAATATCTCGACTTAGCACACGAAGTTGTCTTGGACTCGGCTGTCATTGTGCCGATTGTCGTGACCGTCAATGCCCTTATATCCAAAGGCTTCGACGACCATCTGTCGAAGCTGTCGTTGCGCGGATGGATCAAGGGCCTGATACAGAAGGCAGTACCTACTCCTCGATATGGCTCGCATTGTGAGGATGTTCTTGTCTCTGGAGCCCTAACCACTGGTAGCTTGGACCCTATTCCCGACACCGTCTGACAACTATTTTTATATTTTTAAATGTTTTTTATTATATGTTTTTTTTTTTAATATTTAAAACTGTAAATGATATGGGAAAAATACAAATAAAGGAAATAATAATTTATATTTTTAAATGTTTTTTTTTTAATATCCTTTTTTATAAGAAATATTTAAAAATATAATTAATAGGAATGTATAAATATGAAATAAATAAAATAATAATAATATTTCACAACTATCATGAAGAGTTGCTAACGTTTCTACAATGTTCAACGCTACATCCTTTGTTATACAAACGCTACGTTGTAGAACGACTAGCCGACTTAGGCGCGTCAACAGGGCTACCAACTTATCGTTTTCTACAATTGCTGACTCTGAGGCGTTACACGGAATTCGACACGAAACGGTTGTAACTTGGCTAGGGGGGCTGAATAGAATCAAGGGATTTTCTCGTTGCGTAGGATTTATTATAAACTAGGGTGGAGTGGGGTTGTGAGACTTTTACTGACTAAAACCACACCTATGTTCCTTTAGTTGCCCTTTGCGTTCTAGGCGCATGGGTTTCCCTTTCAGAAGTCGACCCAGGGCCTCAGTAGGCTTTGGTCCTGCTGGGCCCCTACGGTTTTTTATTCTGACATCTCTTTAAGGCGCGCTTGGAACTTTCTGCACCGTCAACGACTCAGGCTCGGTCCGGATGGTTACCGAACAGCCGGACGGTATGCTACCCATTGCTCGTCGTCTGCAAGCTCACGCCTGTGGTCACTGGTAGTCGGAGTCAGAGACTTTGCGTCTGGAGCTTGAGGATTTTCGTTCTATCACGCGTGTGGGCACCTCCTTCGCTAGCATTGCTGCTTCACAAAAGGAGGCGACTGCCGCCCATTCCGCTTGGTTTAAGGCCTCAACTTATCTTGACCTGAACCAGGGCTCCGTGCGGGAGGGAGCCGCATGCCTGCTAGGGTTACGGGACTGTTCGCAAAAGTTACCGCAGCCCTGGAACGCGAAGGGCAATTGAAGGAACAGCCAACCTACAGCGGCAGTTGTAGTTGTAATTTTTTTAACCACATATTCTCCGCTCCGCTCGTCAATACAACCTTACCCTAAGCGATCGCGGGTACCAATTAACAAATTTGTCAAACAGAGGCGCGAACGAGTGAAACTGTTCATTGGAACCATTTCTACAGACAATTAATCATTGGTTGTTCCTGTAGTTATGCCTTTTACCTCAAAAAGGAAAGCGTGATTAAGGGTTGTTTGATCCGTCGCTATGGATTTGATAATATTTGTGGATTTCATATTTTATTTGTGAGCAAGTTTTTTGAAGGAAGTATTTTGTTTCTACATTTAGACTGACCAGCCCCTCTAGCCAAGTTACAATCGTTTCGCTTGCGTCGAACGCTTCAAGTTGGCCGCATCGCCGAATCTTTTGTTCTCACCACGTGACTGAGCGTTGAGATGACGTCATTCCCGTACATTTGAAGCTTTCTACAAGCGTTAACGATTGCGAGTTTGCAACATGGCTAGGGGTACTGTTGTTTTAGTAGTTAGTGGCCCTGACTGCTATGCCGGAGATCGTGGGTTCGACTCCCAACCAGGACAAATGTTTGTGTGATGAGCATGATCATTTGTTCTGTGTCTGGGTGTAATTTATCTATAATATGTTTGTATTTAGAAGTATTTAAGTATGTTTATCAGTTGTATATTACTCATAACACAAGCTGTGCTTAACTTGAGACTAGGCGGCGTTGTGTGATAGTTGTATAATATTATTAGTATATTATTTATTATTGGTAACTCTTGAAATGACATATGGATCAAAATATGTGATTACAGATATGGTGTCGTGGAAAGTTATAGGTTATTTTTTTTGAGGTGCGAAAACATCAAATACTTTCTTCTGCTCTGGGTGGAGCGAGAGGGAGTGACAGACTTTTACTGACTGTAAACCACTTTTAGTTGTTTTTTGCATTCTAGGGCCACGGTAACTCTTTCAAAAAATTCCGCAGCCCTAGGTGGAAAGTGATGAATCAATCCAAAGTAATGTAGAAGCAAGTCTGTGTGTTCCTTAGCGTTTTTCCTTAGCCTAGAAGTATTAGGAATAAAGGTTAATAGGTTGCTTCTAGACAAGCGAGCTCCTCAACCACTGGTCAAAAGCGAGACCAACAGAAAAAAAATCTGGACAAGTGCGAGTCGGACTCGCGCACTGAGGGTTCCGTGCAAACTACAATTCCCGAATGGAGTCTCGAAGATTTTTCCAAATTGCAAAAAAAAAAAAATTTTTTGTAACTTATGTAACAACAAATTTACTGTTTTCAGTTTTTTTTCCTATACTTGTGCTATAAGACCTTGCTTTGTGTCAAATTTTAGGATTCTGGGTCAACGGGAAGTACGCTATAAATTTTGATCTTTGAGAGTATCAAAATATACGTTTTTTGGCGACATAAACAGCCGTATCTTTTTTGTGCGATAACTTAAAAGTTTGATTTTTTATAATTTCAACTCAATACCTCCACGCGTTATCGAGATAAAGGGTCTTGTCAGTCAGACAGACAGACGGACGGACAACAAAGTGATCCTATAAGTGTTCCGTTTTTTCCTTTTGAGGTATGGAACCCTATGATATATATACCCTAAATATATATAAAAACACCTACTTACTAAAATTGTTTTAAACGTTAACATTTGATAATATGTCGATCCTCGTTTGACCATATCATTGATCTAGGATTTTTATGACAAGAAAAGGTCTAAAGAATGTTTTAGTTGGCCATTTCATGAAGCGATCAATTTCTAAGATCAGTAGCCTGATTCACATAAAATCAAACAAGCCAAATATCGTTGAAGTTTTATAGTCGTTCGATCGAAGTCCTATCCAAAAGCGGTATTCACGATCTATCGACTTATTTCCAGTTACATTAATAAGTATTCTACCAGGATAATGTAATACAGTTTTTTTTTAAATCGACGAATTTCAAACGACTTTAAAATCGGTGTCGTTCAAACTCGATTAATGGATGTGAATACGGAAATGGTCTAAACGACTAAATCGCTACGATATCGTTACGGTTTTCATTACGTGAATCGGGCTACTGGCCACGACAGCTGTACTATTATGTAAAGATGAAAGTTTGTGAGTACATTTGAGTGTGTTTTTTACTTCATCACACTTAAACGGTTGAACAGATTTCGATGAAACTTGGTACACTCGGTAGACCATATCCTGGAAAGCACACCGGCAACTTTTTACCTCGGCAGAGTTTTCCCTTGGGAAAATTTTCTAATATCACGCGGGCGACGCCGCTGGCATCAACTATACCAATATTATTAAGAGTATAGATTTTTATTTTTGTTTATAATAAATAAACTCACAAACAACAAGACCGATTTTAAAAATTAATTAAGACATAAGACTATTGATTTTATTTTCTTCTTTCACGCAGACGAAGCCGCTGATACAACTATAGTATGGTATAACCTCTGAATAATAATGTTAACTCCTCGAGCGCCGATTGTACATACGTCTGTACAACTTGGAGACCTTGAAAAAACGCCTAATTTTCGTTTTGTACACACGTTTGTATGAAATTTATTTGGCCGAAAATTTTGGTTTTTATACATATTATTCTATATAATAATTAAAATAATATTATTTATTTTTCCTAAAAAAAATCAGAAAACGCTTTTTTAATTTTTTTGGTTATTCAAGTAAACACGGCAATTTTCCGGGTCAATGACCTCCTAGCGCTCGAGGGGTGAATAGAACGCTTTAAATTGCTCCATAATAAAAACGAAAACATGGTTAAAAACCAAGTTACCTCGACATTTAGAAAAGAGCCCTCGGCTTTCAAAAGACAAATGATAAAGGCCCAATAAAGCCTTACATAACATGTCGTAATAATGTTACCTCTATTATAATCATAATATAACGGGGAAATGAGTTATTAAATTTTAATTGGAACTCAGAACAATAGTCCTTTAGTGGTTTTATAACGATTCCCGTAATTGTTTTGGAAAAACGATCCCCTTTTGATGTTATTTTTAAGGTTTTATTTAGTACGGCTATTGTTATTTAATTATGGACTTTAGGTGTCGCATTTGGATGACGAGGGTATTGTGGCGTCTAAGAAGGTCATATACTCATTAACTCGCAAACTGGCAAGTTAATGTCGCGCCCTTAAAACAAAAGTGGCTCTATACCAAAAAGGTCACTTTTCAGCACTTTTTTTTATTGTTGATAGGTTCGCGCTTGACCGCTATCGCACCTAATGGAAAGCGACGAGGCGGTCGACTATGGAACGCGCTTGCCTAGGAGAAACCAATTCACTCTTGAATTTAAGATTCCCGGGTTAAACGCATAAGGAAACACAGTTATAAAGTTTTCAATGTATTTATTTACTCAATAAGAAGTTGCGAATCAATTACTGATGAACATCAACTATTGGAACAAAGACTTAGGGCGAGTTGCACCATTTAACTATAACCATAACAAAGCCGTTAACAGTTGTCAAATCGTTGAATAGGCGGCCGTTTCACGGCTGGTTATGGTTTGGTTATCGTTATAGTTAACTGGTGCAACTCACCCTTAGACAATCAGATTACAAATGAGTTGTGTTAGTTAGATTGAAAAGTTAAAGGTTTACCTAATAATGGCAATAAAAAAAAAGTTTAGTACGAGTATAGTGCCACTTTTGTTTTAAAGGTGCAATGTATTACTTTTAAGATTTATGTTTTAACAAGCTTAGGGTATTTATTTAAAACATTACTGATTGGAGATGTCAACAAAAGTCTAGACGTAATTTTATATAAAAATACATTATAAAGTGCTTCATACTATATCTAACATAAGTATAATTGTGTGCATCTTTGTTTATAATAGATAGTAACTGGATAATATGAATATGGATTGTGTGACGAGTGATATAAAAGAAAAGGGAGTTAGTGATAGTTTGACGGGTGACAGGACAGAATGGAAGAAATAAACGTGTTGCGCCGACCCCAAGTAATATGGGATAAGGGCAGAAAGAAGAAGAAGAAGAAGACTGATTGGAGATGTCAACAAAAGTGTAGACGTAATTTTATATAAAAATACATTATAAAGTGCTTCATACTATGTAACATAAGTATAATTGCATGCATCTTTGTATATAACAGATAGTAACTAACTAGATAAAATAAATATGCACGTCCAACAATAGAAAGTGTTGAATAAAATAAAAGTGTTGAGTATTATAAAATGAATAAGCATACCCTGTGTATCCGTTTAGGTACTTATGTCAGTAGTTTAAAATACCTATGTTATTAATATTTGTATGCCACTTACTGTGGCAGAACACAGAGACACTATACAGATAATTGTAACAACTAAATTGTACCTGTGTGCACAAATAATTTTTTTGTATTTATATTTGTATATAATATATTATATAAAGAACATATCATAACAATATCTTGTATATAGAACACGAAGCCTTTAATTTGCGTCTCCACACCTAAGGGCACTTATTAATAATGCCAGCTCCGTCTGTGAAACGGTAATAGTTTTTCAAAATTACACTCAAATATCTGCAGGCGAACCAAGGTTACCAACCCAGCTCGAAGAGTCGTGGCAATAGACAGGGCACATTGCACACAAAACAGGTGGTCGATAGGCCTATCAACCTTAAGATTACCTTAAGACCTTAAGACGTAGCCTTGGAAAACCTCCCACGAGGTGGACCGATGACCTTGTGAGGGATCAGTCGTCGTGGCGACGCTTGGAGAAGGCCTATGTCCAATCCAACAGTGGACGTCTTTCGGCTGAAATGATGATGATGATGATGACACGTATTTTGTGTTAAAGTTTTTATAAAAACGTTTTTGCGAACGAAGTGCTGGTAAAGTGCTAGCTTACAATTAAAATATTTTCTAAAAGAAAACCACACTGGTTTCATTTAATTAACTGGTTTAGCTCTATGGCGTAGCACAAGCGTAGCACATCCGTAGCATCCTCGAGAGATTGCTACGTGCACGTAAGCGCTGCTACGCGCTCGTAGCAATGCTACGAAACCCACAAAATGCAGAAGACAATTAACTCAAAAGAAAATGCTAATTTGAAGAATAATCTTCGGTGAATTAATCAAAATTTAGTTTGTTATAACATAAACTAGTGCATGGCTGCAATCCCACCTGATGGTAAGCAGTGATGTAATCGTGGATGGTGAGGCGCACTAGATTATTTGGAGTTTATTCACTCTAGCCTTGAAGACACCCAAATTATAAACGGACGGGAAGACCGCAGCAGGCAAATTGTTCCAGTCCTTCGTTGTACGCGGTACAAACGTCGAGATGACTATGACAAATGACCGCTACGGCAAGTTTATCTTATTTAGCGCCTACTATGTATTTTTAATAACTCCACAAATTTTTGAGCAATTCGATAAAGTATTTCACATTTTGCAATACATTACAAGTACTGTGTCGTCTCGCATCTCTTTCTTTTCTATGCAGTCCGACAGTGACAGACATTTTAGGCATATAAGAGTATAGGTATATAAAAAATATCGACTAATGACTAGTTTTTTTTTTTTTTTTAACTTTCCGGTGTATATTCTACATTACTACATAGTTGACTCTCTCTCTAGTTGGTACTCCATAGTTTGACATTGTGCATCCAAAATTAAACATGATATCGTCAACATGATATTGTCATATTATTCATTTTGTCTGTGTGAAAAGAGAAAAAGAAAAAAAATGCCATTAAAAAGTTTTGAGCCAACAAAGTTTCGTTTTTCTTGACAATTTTAACTCAACTTTGAATGTAAAAAAGTAACAAAAATCGTGTAAAATCTGCAAGACAAAGTCGATACCGACAAAGTTCAACTACCGAAGAGTTCTATTAAATTTATTTGTGATTGATTTAAACAGTGATTTTTCATAAAATTTGATTTTCCAAAGTACTAATCGTAACTTTTTACGTATCGTCTAAATTTTGATGTCGTTTGAGTGCGTGTCGATACGACGAACAGATGGTCGATGGGGACGAAAGGTTCTGGAGTGGCAACCGCGTAACGGAAGACACAGCGTTGAAAGGCCTCCCACAAGGTGGACCGATGACATGGTGAGGTATGCGGAACAGAGAGTAAAGTCCCGCAAACCTCCATTGAAAAGGGAGGATCCTCCGGCCAGACAGGTGTTATAGTCTGGTGGGCTACTGCCCGATAGATGATTTCGGGCTGTCGTATATGTTCAAATCGCGCGAAGAACTTTGATTGCGCGATGCAGGATTTCGTACTTTCTTCGTAGTTCTTATGTGGCGCCATAGATGTCGCTACAGATGCGTGACGCACAGGACCGGTCGTTGTGGTGTCGCTTGGGGGAAGCCTATGTCCAACAGTGGACGTCTTTCAGCTGAAATGATGATGATGATGATGATGATGAGTGAACAAGACGTTGTGCGTATAGACTGGCGTCTAACCGCTCTCACAGATAATATCTCTGTAGGACACGATGTCAGATGAGACAGTGCGCTTTTTGGCCCGACTGATGAGTCAGTGAATATGAGCACGCGACTAGTATCGTCGCCGCCGCCGGGTTTTCGATTTCAGGCCAGGCGCGGGCTTACGGACAGTGAGCAATGGGTAGCTCGCTGTCCGGCCGTCCGGTAATTGTCCGGACCAAGCCCAAGTCGTCGACGGCGCGCACTGTTCCCGCGCGCCTCAAGGAGTTGTCAGCAACAGCAGGGACCCAGCAGGGTCGAAGCCTACTGAGGCCATGGTTAGTTTCGAAAGACAGCTCGAGCCCCGGTATGAAGGCTAGAAGGAACGGGGTGGGTCTTTTAGTCAGTAAGAGTCTGACACTATCCCCCGCTCCGCCCAAGAGCGGGGGTTGTCATTGGATGATTTTTTACCACCATAAAAAAAAGCCTGCGACTAGATCATTTTTATGTTTCCGATCTCAATGGGTAAACTTCTGGCAGGCATTTTGTGGTATACCATTCAGCTTTGATGCTACTTTGGTCTCGTAATGGAATTGAAATCAGATACCTCGCCAAAGTGAAGAAACTAGCGATCAAAATTTTTCCAGCGCTTCTCGATCGCTTCACTTTCGTAGGCAACCAACGTATTGAAACAGCCAAACTGTCGACTAACGTTTTGTTTCTGGATCGTATTGATAAATCCAGGTAATTCGCTGTCCGTCCGTACGTCTGTCTGTCTATCTCTTTGTCTGTCACCAGGCTGTATCTCATAAACCGTGATAGCTAAAAAGTCGAAATTTTCACAGATTATGTATTTATATATATATACCTACGCTACGCTATAAATAACTACGAATACTAAACAATAAAACAAATATTTAAGTGGGACTCTCATACAACAAACGTGATTTTTATTTACGTTTTTTGCTACGGGACCCTTCGTACGCGAGTCCGATTCGCACTTGGCTGGTTTTTATTAACTACAGAACCCTAAAAACGCAGTGGTTCCTCGCTACCTGTGTGATATTTGAGTAACGGTTTTCGTTATGTTTTTACACGCAAACGAAGCATGTTTGTGTGTACATAAATAAATAAAATGAAGCCGTTTGGCGTGCCGAAAATTAAAAAGCCATTCCTATAGTTTCGGACTGACGATTAATTTTTTCCATCCAATGGATATGCGAATGTATGCCGGTAAAATAAAATATTCAATCACTTGTAATTATAAATTCAGTCTCTTTTATATTTTACTTTTCTGTCCGTCGGATTTATCGAAAAGATTACTTTTTTTACACAGAGGATAAAAGAAAATTTAAAATTCATATCAGTCGCTAATAACACCAGTTTTAATAAAAAGTGGTCGTGCATATATGGTACACTAGCTTCTGCCCACAGCTTGGCCGGCGAACATGAAATATAGCTTATGTCACTCAGGAATAAAGCAGCTATCTATCGGTTTATAATTTTTGCAATCGGACCAGTACCGTCAAAGATTACTTCCTACAAATAAAAAAACCAAACAAAACATAAAAAAGTAGTACATTTTGATACAAGTGGGGAAAGTTTCTCATTGCAACCGAGGCGAAATTCACCCGAGCCGTATAGGCGAGGGTGTTATGGAGTCGAGTGCTGCAGTGACAAATCTCTAGGTGTATCAAACGACTTTTTTCAATACACTTACGAAGAAATACTTTCTCTGAAAATTACGACGCATTTTTATTCATTTTGTACTGAAGAAAATGTTCCAAAGTTGCCATACATTTCAGTTTTCTTTTCTATCGCAAGTACTTATTAACTTAATCACAATATCTGGCGGCGGCAGTACCATCTAAAGAATTCTCTTCAAATTTTAAATTCGACAATTTTTCACAAAATATAACAGAAATAAATTAATAGACTTTTTTCCCGCGATTTACCTTGCTTAGCAGATCGAAGAAGAAGCAACGATAACAAACCTTATATAGCCTACTTAATATTAAAAATATAAATTCTAATATTTTTTCAATACACTACACTCGAAAACTGGCTCTTATCGCACTACGAATAGGTTCAACATGACATGTTTATCACCCTTGTGTTTTTTTTAATTTATCATAACATGGGCTTTTTTACAAACAAAAACTTTTGTACAAAATCGTACAAAAAAGTAACACACAATTTTAATGTAATACACAATTTTAATAACACACAATTAATTAATTTTAGTAACACACAATTTTAATTGTGTGTTACTTGATATATATTACTTAGACTTTGTTTCATCGCAATCGGTTTACTATATCAAAAGATATACTACATTCATTAAGTCCGCCGGGTCAGTTAGTCTACACTTATGATATAAAGAGGTAAAGTATGTTTTTTTGTTTATATGTTTTTTTTTTGTTTGTAGGAGATAATCTCTGAAAGTGCTGGTCCGATTACTAATTTTTGTTTTTTCACCGATAGAAAGCTACTTTATTCCAGAGTCTAGAAGATGCGGGCAAAAGCTAGTATCAAATAAATTTAAATTTTTGGAAAATTTAAGGGTGCTACATCACAAATCAATCGATGTCATTAACTGATGCAATAGTAGAATTCCCACCACAAAAATGGCTACTCCAAATCGACAGACACGTCAACGATTTCCGCTTCGACAGGTCGTCGTATTACACGCGCGCCTTAGAGAGCTGTCATTAAAATTGACAGGTCCCCTTAGAGACGATGCCTGGCATTGTTTGACAGAATTACCGTGGCCCTGGAATGCAAAGGGCAACTGAAGGAACACAAGTAGGTATGTTTTAGTTAGTAAAACTCTGCCTCATTGTAACTCTTCAATGCCCGAGGTTCATATGAGGAACAGAGAAGTTCTGAGAGAGCTGCGTCATTTAGACGTGAATAAAGCTAGTGGACCAGATGGTATACCAGCGATTGTTCTCAAGGCTTGTGCACCCGAGTTGTCTCCTGTATTGACGCGCTCGTATAGCCTTTCATTTAGGATATTGCCCAAGTCCTGGAACCTTGCCAACGTGCGACCCATGCCCAAAAAGGGCAGTCGTGCCGATCCTGCCAACTATCGGCCGATTTCGGTAACCTCCATACTCTGCAAGATTATGGAGCGTGTATTGAACTCGCGCCTCATGGCATACCTGGAAGGTAACGATCTCCTCAGTGACCAACAGTACGGGTTTCCGCAATCGGTCTACTGGGGACCTCCTAGTGTATGCGACCCACTTGTGGGGCGAGGCCCTGGAAAAGAAAGGGGAAGCGATTGCCATTTCCTTAGACGTCTCGAAGACCTTCGACAGGGTATGGCACGCTAGCCTTTTGAGTAAGCTTCCAGCGTACAGCATTTCCCCTGGTCTAATTAATTGGGTAAAAGACTTCCAAAGTGAACGGTCTCTCCGAGTTGTTGTCGACGGATGCTCATCAGAGTCCATGACGACTGATACCGGAGTTCCTCAGGGGTCTGTTCTTTCTGCAACACTCTTCCTGCTGCATATCAACGATCTGCTGGTGCCTGGTATCTATGGGTATCCAGATGATAGCACAGTTGTAAAGAGATACCTGCCCAGTGCTCGGGCTAGTAAGGAGCTAATCCGGTCCGAAAGAGAGGCTATGGTAGAGCGTACGAATATCTCACTTCAGGCAGTCTCCAAGTGGGGTGAAGCCAATCTGGTGGGATTCAACTGTTCACCGCTAAAAGGAGCCCGATCACCTTAGCTCCTGCTTTCCGGAATGTATCCCAGGAGTTTACCGAATGTCTTCAGCTTTTTGGAGTTGAAATTTCCTCAGACCTGAATTTTGGGCGGTTCATTGAGTCCAAAGCCAAGGTAGCTGCTAGAAAACTCGGTGTTCTTGCAAAGGTCCGGCGGTACTTCACACCGGGACAGGTTTTAATGTTATACAAAGCACAGGTCCGTTCGTGTGTGTAGTACTGCAGCCACATATGGGGTGGTGCTGCAAAATGCCACCTGGAAATTTTTGACGCGGTGGAAAGGCGTGTGAAGAGGCTAAATTGGTGATCCAAAAACCTTCAAAGCCTTGAGCACAGGCGTAGGGTAGCCAGTCTTTCGGTGTTTTACAGGATGCATTTTGGAGAGTGCGCAGGAATTGCATGACTTGATTCCGCCATCTCAATTCTACCATTGGACGTACGGCGAATATCCACTCATACGTTGTTGAAACCTCTACGGTCTGAACTAAGCGTTTTGCCTCGTCGTTTATACCGCGTACGACGAAAGACTGGAACGATTTGCCTGCTGCGGTCTTCCCGTCCGATTATAATTTGGATGTCTTCATGGCTAGAGTGAATAGGCTCTTAATAAACTAATGCGCCTCACCATCAAAGATTGCATCAGTGTTTACCATCAGGTGGGTTCGCAGTCAAGCACTAGTTTATATCAATTAAAAAAAACTCTAACAGGGAGTGTTCTAACTCCACCCACAGCGAGAGAGAGAGTCATTTGATACGTAACCCATTATTAAAACACGGGTACCTTTTTTTTTTTTATGGTGGGAAAAAATCATGCATTGACATCCCCCGCCCTTGGGCGGAGCGGGAGATAGTGTCAGACTCTTACTGACTAAAAGACCCACCCCGTTCCTTCTAGCCTTCATACCGGGGCTCGAGCGCCCTTTCGGATAACCCTGGCCCCAGTAGGCTTCGACCCAGCTGGGTCCCTGCTGTTGCTGACAACTCCTTGAGGCGCGCGGGAACAGTGCGCGCCGTCGACGACTTGGGCTTGGTCCGGACAGTTACCGGACGGCCGGACAGTGAGCTACCCATTGCTCACCGTCCGCAAGCCCGCGTCTACGTTGGCCGGAAATCGGGATCAGAATCCCGGCGACGGCGGCGGCGATAATGCCGTTGCCTGATGCGTTCGGCCTCCTCCTTTGCGAGCATTACTGCTTCGCAGAAGTCGACGACCGCCTGCCACTCCTCCTCGCTCCGGACCATGGCCTCAACCAAGGCCCGGCGCGAGAGGTCTCCGCCGCCGATCGCCCCCACGAAAACACGGGTACCTAATATTTAAACGAGTGACTGTAAATTAAAATTTTAAGTGACAAAAATAATTATTTTGGGTTATAGAAATAATAACTGAGCGAGTGACGAGAAAACAACAGAACAGCAGACAACAGAAATCAACTTTAATTTGAGTTACTTATAATACAAAATAAGAAGCTTCATAATATTTGAGCGACCTTTATATTGGTTTGAGTGTCAACCTTACGTCCTGCATTTTTTTCAATATTTGGCAAATGGTTTATTTATACTGAGCGGCATTTGTCTTAAATGAAGTGTTCCGAATATCCTAAACATCGAAGTACACAGTATCGAATGTCCTAAATATCGATATTTATGTATTATGTATGTCACAAGGTAATTTGATAATTCGGATATTGCGAAAACCCGGATAATTACAAAATGGTGAAATAAAATCTGCGAGCAACTTGGTCGTAGCGTTCGCCGCTGCGTCGGCACCGCTCGCTTCGTTCGTTTTTTTTGTCGCTCTTTTTATAATTCCCCTTATAAAAGGGTAAGTACGAGTCGGACTCGCGCACTGAGATTTCCGTACAAACTTACCTATGTTATTTGACAGACCTGTTGGTTTTGTGGTTAGTGGCCTCGACTGTTATACCGGAGGTCTCGATTCTCACCCAAGACAAATGTTTGTGTGATGAGCACGATCATTTGTTCTATATCTGGGTGTAATTTATCTATAATAAGTATGTATTTAGAAATATATAAGTATATTTAGCAGTTATAAGTATATTGAGCAGTGGTGGCCGAGTGGTAATGGCCCCGACTTACGATTTGTAGGTCGCGGGTTCGAACCCAGCCAGGCGCATTACTTTGTATAATTTATTTCATCACCACTGCTCTCAAAACGGTGTAGGAAAACATCGTGAGGAAAACGGCATGTCCCAGAACCAAAAATTCGAAGACATGTGACATTCACCAGCCCGCACTGGTCCCGAGTGGTGGATTACGGCCCATTCCCTCTCCTAGAGAGGAGGCCTGAGCAGCAGTCCCAGCAGTGGGAATTAAAAAGGCTGATGATGATGATGATAATTTATCAGTTGTACTCATACTTAGTTTGGGACTAGATGGCTTAGTTTGGGACTAGATGGCGTTATGTGAAAGTTGTAGAATATTATTATTATTAATTAGCTCAATTCCAGAATGGAGATTCGATTTTTTTTCCGAATCGCATTTTTTTTTTTTGTAACGTAACAACAAATTACTCTTTTCAGATATATTCCTATACCTGTGCTATAAAACCTTGCTTTATGGAAAATTTTAAGATGGATCAACGGGAAGTACCCGATGCATTTTGATTACTAGAGAGTGTCGAAATATACTTTTTTTGCGACATAAACGGCCGTATCTGTTTTTTCGTTAACTTGGAAATTTGAGGTTCCCACAGTTTCAAGGGATCGCAGACCTAAGTATATGGTTTTAATTTCAACTCGATACCTCCACGCGTTCCCGAGATAAAGGGTCTTGACAGATAGACAGACGGACAACAAAGTGATCCTAAAAGGGTTCTGTTTTTTTTTCCTTTTGAGGCACGGAACCCTAAAAAGCCTAAAAACTTCACCTTTAAAGCAGGTTTTGACAACTTCAAATACTCAATCCTGAAACCAGCCTTACTCTACAACTACTAATGAAAATTAACTTAAGAAGTACGTACTGAGATAAAATCAATTAAATCCTCTTCTCCACTACAGAAGCATGCTTGTGGTAAGTTTAATTTAATTTTAAAGCAAGCATTAGTTAAGTAGTACAGTGTAAAGTTGGTAAGCAAGTAATCGTTTACGGTTATTTGGTTCACTAACTAGAGTTTAGTGTGGAGTCCAGTTAAGTTCTTGAAAGTTTTCTGCTTAGTTTACTGTAAGTATAGTTAATACTGAGATGCTAGCGTTTAAAACATTGAAGTATGTTAAGGTCTAAATCTATACTTACTTACATACTTATTATACTTATTATATTATAAAGAGGTAAAGTTCGTTTTTCTTTTTACCCTACTGTAAGAAGGGTTATGTTTTTTTTCGCGCGTATCTTGTATGTTTGTATGTATGTAATATTCTTTATTACCTACCTCATATCTTCCAAACCAATGAACAGATTTTTATAATTAATATATCGTTAAATTCGTCTTGATAACGCAAGTGTTCTTAGATAGGTGACATTAAAAAAAAAACAACATATCGAGTGTGATATGCTATATGTTAGAGTAAAAAAAATTTTTTTTTTATTCTGCAATATGGGTATCAAATTAAAGGGCTTTTCACGAGGATTTCAAAATGGTATATCATGACCATATTAAAAAAAGTATAACAGGAAATCAATGTTATTTATTTTGTACTGAGGTCGGTTTTTGAACTTTATACTGATTTTACATCTAAAATATAGTGAATAAATAGTAATAATGTAATTGTAACTAAAAAGTGTAAAATATAAAATAAATTAAAAAATAAAAAACCCGATGGCGTAAAAAAATGCTTTAAATAAAAACTGAAAAGAATAATAAACAAGTTCAGTCCACAGTTCAACAACAGTCGGGACTCATTAAAATAATCTAGACTAAAATCATTCTATCTAATGTGGGTCCCGACTGTGGCTGAACTGTGGACTGAACTTGTTTATTATTCTTTTCAGTTTTTATTTAACCTACCCCGTTCCTTCTTGATTTTCATACCGGGGCCGAGCTTTCCTTTCGGAGACAAACTCTGGCCCCAGTAGGCTTCGACCCAGCTGGGCCCCTACGGTTGCTGACAACTCCTTGAGGCGCGCAGGAACAGTGCGCGCCGTCGACGACTTGGGCTCGGTCCGGACAATTACTGGACGGTCGGACAGCGTGCTACCCATTGCTCGCCGTCCGCAAGCTCGCGCCTACGGTGGCCGGAAATCGGGATCGGAATCCCGGCGGCGGCTGAGGCATGAGCGCCGTTGCCTGATGCGGTCCAGCTCACGACTAGTACAGCCTTAACCAACTTCATCACTAGTACAGCTATTAAAAATATTTTTATTCTTCAAACTCCATAATATGATGCAATGGCGGACAGTAAAAGGAAAACATAGCACCCCCAGCAAACCCTATTCGTTTCAATTATTGTTCCCCCAAAAATTTCGACTTCCCTTCAAGTTTTTATGAATCAAAGATATGAATTTTTCCTTGAAAACTTCTTTGAATAAAACATGTTTTAAGTAGGGTTTCCGAAAAGTTGGATTTGTTTTTTTATAATACTAATATAATTTCATGTTTTTCCGTATATAAATAGTCTTTTTATTTACGTTTTTTTTTAATACTCGTATAATCTAAAATAACTTGAATATGAAAATCTAGGGATCTTTAAGTCAAGAGTGTATAGATTGCTTGTCGGCAAGCTTGTTCCATCGTCAGCCACATCATCGCTTATCATCATTTTAATATTAATAATTTTTTTTTTTTTTATTTTTTATTATCTAGTTATAAATAAATAATTTCAATTTAATTAAATTTAATGACGCTCTATATATGTATGATGGTGATGTGATTTAACTTGGTTGATTCTAATTTTAAAACTGTAATTTTAATTGTGACTGATTTGATTATTTTTTATATTTGTATATGAGTCAATGTTACTTGTAATAAATAAATTATTATTATTATTATTATTATTATTATCAGGTGAGATTGTGGTCAAATGCGAGCCTATCCATTATAAAAAAAAAACTCGTCGAGATTTTAATTTCAATTTGAAACTGCAGTGTTTTAATGGTGTGCAGAACAGGGTGTAAAGTCAAACCTCCGTTGAAATGCGAAGATTCTCCGACCAGAGAGGGAGGGCTTTGTCTGAATCGACTGCAAACTACAAGAGACTGTCCGATTGTTGATTTAGGACTTTTTACTACATTTTTATTTATTTTATTTATTAAAATGTTTTGCATTAGTAAATAACACTGTACAAAAGCAGACTTAAAGCCTTAGGTATTTTCTTCAGCAATAGTTAGGGGCTCAGCAGGATCGATACCTACTGGGGCCAAGGGACTGCTTCTGAAAGCAAGACTCGGCCCTAGTATGAAAGGCAACGAAGGAACAGAAGTGGGTTTTTAGTCCGTAAAAGTCTGACATGTTCTCCCGTTCCGCCCAAGAGCGGATCCCCCACTCTTGGGCGGAACGTCATTGGATGATTTTTCCACCTAACAATAAAAAATTAAGTTTCTAATTAAGTCTACTAGTTGAACTTAGGGTGGTGCAGAAACGTAAAATGGCAGATTCAACTTAATAAATAGACAAACAGAAAAAAAAGTACTTATAAAATTAGTATAAAGTCTGTCATACCCTTTCACTCCACAATAGATTGGAAGAAGTCATTGAATGATTACCACCTCAAAAAAAAAAAATTGTACTCCAGGTTTGGCAGTTTTGCCAATTTTACTGCGAAACAAAGTAGATAAGCACGATTAAATACATAGATATTATTATATCATTCTAGGTAAACAACTGTTGCTCAACGCTTGTTAAACGACTCTAAAAATATAATACATAATTATATATGCACTTAGTTGCCTAGCTATTGATTTCATATCAAAATTTCCATAGGAAATTCCCACAGGAGTGAAGAGTGGCTATCGTATTTCTAGACACTGAAGCGCCTGGGGCTTAACGAGAATTAAGTTTAACGCCATCTAGTGGCAAACGATGGAACTGACAGCAGTTAGATGAAAAGTTACCGGGGGTGAATAGAAACCAAACTTTGGCTTGGTTTTTCACTATGGCGGTTATCACACTGCCACGCACCCCGCAGCGTAGTGCGTGAATGCGTGTCTTAACGTTGCTTGTAAGTATCTCCGTTTGTATAGAAAACACGCACAGTCCAACACACTGAAACTGCATCCACGCGCGTTTATGCAGTTCACGCACCTACATGCGGAGAAACACGCACTCACGCGCGTGGGTGCGGGGCGACACGCATTGTATGCCACACTGAGTCTCGTAGTACCGTGCGTGATTTTGTATGAGTGCGTGCCTGCGTGAATTTGCAAGACGCACCTACGCACGTGAATGTGTAAAAAACCCGCACGATGATGCAGGTCCACTCCCGCAAGCACATGCTTAAGAGCGTTTTCACGCGCTACGCTGCGTGGTGCGTGGCAGTGTGAAATTGAACATCAAATAATGGAGATTTAGTAAATAGTTACCAACCAATGTTATTTTGCATAATAGTTTTGTGAATCTTACATTATTTTTAGGGTTCCGTAGTCAACTAGGAACCCTTATAGTTTCGCCATGTCTGTCTGTCCGTCTGTCTGTCTGTCTGTCCGTCCTCGCTTAATCTCTGGGACCGTTAGCACTAGAAAGCTGAAATTTGGTACCAATATGTATATCAATGACGCCGACAAAGTGGTAAAATAAAAATTGGAAAAAAATGTTTTATTAGGGTAGCCCCCCTATATGTAAAGTAGGAAGGGATTTTTTTTTTTAATTTCAACCCTAACGTGTGATATATTGTTAGATAGGTATTTAAAAATGAATAGGGGTTTACTAAAATCATTTTTTGATAATGTCAAAAATTTCGGAAATAATCGCAAAAAAAAACAAAAAACAATGTGTTTTTTAAACTTATGGTTCGTTAGAGGAGTTAGAGGGGGGGGCCCTCTAACTTTTGAACCATAAGTTTAAAAAATATGAAAAAATTCTGAAAAGTAGAACTTTATAAGGACTTTCTAGGAAAATTATTTTGAACTTGATGGAAAGAACAGTTTTTGTACAAAAAAGACAAAAAGGTTATACAAAATAATTTCTGGACTAAGTTTGTAGTATAATCGTATTACTTATTTTGACGGACGGGAAACTACGGAACCCTACACTGAGCGTGGCCCGACACGCTCTTGGCCGGTTTTTTATTATTACAATCATATAATTCACTGCTAGGCTGGCCACCACGCCAGCCTGTTGATTTCTACCTTAGTACTTTTGCACGTTTTTACTTGTGGTGAGAAATCATCCAACTTTCCCGCTCTGGGTGGAGCGGGAAGACGTATCAGACCTTTACTGACTAAAATTACACCTGTGTCCTTCAGTTGCTCTTTGTGTTGTGTTTTTTTAGAAACGGGCACCAGTGAGGCTAGGCCTCTACGGTTTGCTTACCTCTCTTTAAGGAGCGTGTGGATCACTACGTACTGTCGACCACTTGGGCTCGGTCCGGTCAATCACCGGACGCACAGAGTACTATTTTATAGCTGATAACCGGACGGCAGGACGGCGAGCTACCCATTGCTCGCCATCCGCAAGCCCGTATTTGTATGGGTATCTTTGAGACCCGTGCAGTTGGAGCCACGCTATAACACTAATTTTAAATCGTTTGTGGTAAGTACAGGTGCCAACTCACCATTTAGAGACAAGTCAACAAGGTCATTTTTGTTGTATGTGAACTCCCTTAAATATTTATTTTATTCTGTTTTTTAACCGACTTCAAAAAGGAGGAGGTTCGATGTTCGGGAATGTAAGTTTTTTATTTTTTTATTAATTTAATGATTGGAGAACCATTTTATAGATATTTTTATATATTATTTTATATATTAGATATCTCCGTCAATTGTGGACCGATTTTGAAAACAATATAGAACTGAACTCAACATAGGAACACAGATGAACTGTCGTAACAAGTAAAATTGTTTTGTTTAAACGTGTAGTCGATGACTGACTGAAAGAAAAGGGGAGGGGAGACGTCGAACTGATTTGATGATGAAGCCGGACGGTAAATTAATGTAATCTAACCATGTTTGGAATTATTAGAATTGTTATGAGATGCACTCTGACTATAAGGTATTTAAGTTTTGTTGAGGGGTATTTTTTAGTGCAAAATAAATAACTTTTTTCAAAAAATATAGTCGACTTCAAAGTACCTAAACCATAACTAAAAGTGTAAAATAAAAACCTTTTTTCAAAAAAAATTTAATCGACTTCAAAGTAAAAAAAAAATACTTACTAAAAAGTGCAAAATACGAGTAACTTTAATTTCAGAAGTCGGTGTTACAGAAATACATCATTAGCAGTGAAAATTTCAACTGTCCAACGATCACATTTCATGAGATACAGCCTGGTGATAGACAGACTGACAGATGGACAGTGCAGCAGAGTCATAATACCCGTTTTACCCTTTGGGTTCAGAACCTTAAAAAATTACAAAATAATTTGGACGGTAGTCGGTGTCAAAAACGAAGAAACAAAACCATAAACAGCGGCTTCTGAAATTAAAGTTAAGTATTTTACTTTCTTGTTTTATATTTAGACTCAATCAATCTATGTATTCAACGGCTAGAGTTAGCGTAGCAGAGCTTAATGCCTCTGTCCTTGAACAATAGTTACTAACCCAAAGCCAAGTCCACTTAAACTCCCTTAAGCCAACATATTTATCTTGTTAAGTTTCTACTTCTAAGTTGTAACAAGCCCAAAAAGTCTGTAACACAGCTAATTGATTTTTTTACAACATGCCCTCTGAAACCCTGCTCACTCCATTACCTTTTACTTCTACCAGACGTTTTTTAAACCAATTAGTCTTGGAACGAAATACTTATTACTGAGGGAGCCACTTTAGCGTTTAAAGTAAGCCGCATACAGACATCGCGAGGCGTGCGTCGCGAATGGTTCGCCTCGCATGCCTCGGGCTGTGTGGACGTGTCACAGTGAGCATTCGCGTCATAAGATCGTTGCGAACGACGCCTCAGAACAAGCCGTGCGCTCCCCATGGAGGTGCTTTTTGCGTTTTCTACTGACGAACACCGTGCGTGGTGGTTTGCGTGCTCAGCTTGAACATGTGTCGTTCGGGACGCACGCATAAATGTACCGTCGTATGCCTCAGGTTGAGGCATGCGTGACGAACCATTCGCGACACACGCCTCGCGATGTCTGTACGCGGCCTTAGGTACGCGGTGCGGGAGTAGCGGGGGTGGGGTACAATTTATGTGTCTGAAGAATTTGCCCACTCTCTAACATTTTGCCGAAAGGATCGGTAATGCAATAAAATGCAGACAGACGAACTAAGGACGTAAATTGTTGCGATATTTTGCTTTGTTTTTAACCTCAGGCGGAAAAGAGGGGTGTTATGTTTGAGGTGTCTGTATATCTGTGTGTGTGTCCGTGGCATGGCATCCTAGCGCCTAAGTGAATGGACCGATTTTGAAGCGGTTTTTTTATTTGAAAGCTGAAGTTATCGAGATAGTTCTTAGATACAATATATGAAGATCTGTTCAGGTGTTCAAGATCATCAGCTCGTTTGTTGGCTTTTGCAGGGATCTTAAACACTTAATAGATACTTTACTAATAAACACATACAAGGTGCAGTTTTAAAACTGCACAATATTTCAGGAGGTTGTAATAAAACTCATAAATAATCATGTAAAAAAACGATACCTGGTCAATAATCAGTAATACTTGTTATTTAATTTTTTAATTACACTAAACTAAATCGATTGATCGATGGCCGCGGGGGCGTGGCTAGGGTGTGGCGTGCGGGATGATGATTGGATGATACATTATTTATGAAACTATCGTTGCGAGTTAGTGTGTGTGAAAACGCCCTTTATTGTTCCGTGTTTGTGTGTGTGAAAAAAAGCGCGGTTATAAAAAAAAAAAAATTACCTACTTATTTTATTATTGATTCGGGTCGAGAATCACTAACATAATTACCTCCTGAAATATTTTGCAGCTTCAAAACGACACCTTGTATATGTGACCTAATGTATGAAATACTCTTGTACCTACATGTCGACGCTATCAAGCTGGTCTGATGATGGAGCTCGGAAGTAAGAGACGTAACCTTGGAATGCCTATTAATAAACCCATCCAGTTTCGCCTCATTTAGATGTATCTTAAAAATAGTTCTGTTCATTTCTCATTAAGACGAGAACCTGATGACGAAGACCTGGGAAGTGACTGATGGATCCTTGGAATGCCCACTGGTAAACCCGTCGAGTTTGGGGTAATTAAATTCATCTTAACCAGTTCTTAATAATATGATGACGAGGACCTGGTGCTACAACTGGGAGGTGGCTAATGGAATGCCTACTAGTAAACACGTCGAATTTGGGCTCATTAGACTCGTCTTAACCTATTAAAATCTATAAAGAGTAAAACAAACTTTACTTTTTGTAGATTTTATGCGAGGGGGGGGGGGTTCAAAAGTTTTAATTTTGCTATTCTATTTATTCGTGTTTATTTTCACGTTTTCTGATGAGCCTCAAATTTTTCCAAAGGAACATATTCCTGGCATAAAAGTTATAAAAGTATCCTATTTATTAACTATGTACATACACTGAAATAGCTTTCAAGACATGTTCTATCCGTGTACCGAAATTCAAATCCATGGGTAGCATAATAAATGTTCGCCTTTATAATATTAATGTGATGTGAGGTTCTGGAGTGGTGACCGCGTACCGGAAAAAGCAGCGTTGGAAGGCCTCCTACAAGGTGGACAAATGACCTGATGAAAGTTGCAGGAATCCAATTGATCCGGGACGCACAGGATCGTGCATTATGGCGACACTTAGGGGAGGTCTATGTCCAACAGTGGACGTCTATCGGCTGAAATGATGATGATGTGATTACACCGTTGAAATCAAAAATTATCAGCAAGTTATTTTGGAGTAAGAATTTGTCGTACCCAGCTACTAACTTAAAGCCAAATAATTATATGTTTTCAGTCTAAAGAAGATTTTGACCAATCCTCAACATCAAATTCTCAGTACAGAAACAGGGATCTACGAAAATACCTGTTCAGTAAGGACGAATCCCGAGTCGACGCCGGCGCATCCTGTTCCACGTTCGCCTCGAAGAAATGTCAGCAAAACTGAAGGGTTGGCCCCTTCAGTTTCGAAAGGCCGATGCTTTTCAAAGCGCTACCGCAGCCTTGGAACCCAAAAAGTAGATTTTAGTCAGTAAAAGCACAAAATAGATGGGTACAGAAGTCAATCTCATGCATGTACTTCAGTTTTTATACCTACGCTAGGCGATCGCACACACGGACACGCGTTGCTCAGCGACCGGTATGAGCGCGACCGGGTGATTAAGCCGAGATATCGTGTCCGTGAGCGGTGTCCATGTGTGCGTTGCTCGAGCTTTGTATGTAGATTGTCTTCTGTACCTATCTGTTTTGTGGTAAAAGTCTAACACTCGCTCTCGCTCTACCCAGAGTGAGAGTGAGAGAAGATGTTTGATGATGTCAAAGCGAAAACTTACGAAAACACTTTACCTTTATAGATATTTACGTTTATAGAAGACTACTTTTATATCGAACTTATCATATTGCCAGAGTCTGTGTTTCCTGATAGCTACAACCCGGGAATCTTTAAGTCGAGAGTGAATAGGTTTCTTCCAGGTAAGGGCGTTCCATCGTCGACCGCATCGTCGCTTTCCATCAGATGAGATAGCGGTCAAGCGCGAACCTATCTACAATAAAAAATATATATATATATATAAATCGAGAGAGAGTTGAAAGAGAGAGGTTTAACGGGTACAGGGTTATTTGTAAAACACTGGCAACCTCTCAGACTCAGGACTATGTTACTAACATCATAAACAACAACTTTCGTTCTATGACTTTTAAAAATATATCATCAAAAATGAAAATATCTAAATTGAATGTTCTAAATATTACGAAGTCTATGCGAAGCAAGCGATAGTACAACGGCGAAGGAATCGGACAGCGGGGGTGCTTGATGCGCTTGCGTCGCGTCATACAGCCATAGGTAGGTATAGCAAAATATAGAGTTGAAATGTGTTAGAACAACGAAATCTTGAAGGTTTGTTTTTGGTAAATGGATTATGTTTTGTAAACAGTCATAGAACAAGTTGTTGTTTATGATCTAAACCAAAAAACCTGACAAAAACTAAAAACCTGAAATAACGCGGGCGGAACTGCGGTAATACAGTCCAGCAAAGTTGTTAGTGTTTTACAAACCCTGTTAAATAACCCTGTTATAATTTATGTGTAATTCTGTACCTTCCTACTTATCTTCCCCTGCAACATTATAATAAAAATAAAATGATAAATTAACTCGTAAAAACTAAGTAACTGTAAATGACAATAAATCATTATGGCGCTAGAAAATTTTAGCCATTAGCCTTTCAAGTGTTTTATCTGTCATTCCCCTTGCAAGTCCTCTGAGGAAGTGGGAGGTACATAGATTACTCCGATAACTTGTGATAAATGAGTGTAACACCCTACGGAATTAATTCCTTATCTTTTGGAGTGGCTTTTGGCTTTCCTGCGTTGATTTGGTTCGAGTTGTCATGCGTTTACGGTTTAGAAAAGAGAAATTATATCAGTCAGTCTAAATTTTTTTTAATGTAGATACAAGTACAATTTATTGGTTGTCTATGTTATCACATATTGTAATCTATATTGGTATCGATCGATCAATAATCTAAAAACACCATAAAATCTGAGTTTACTAAGTACTTACACTTTTTTTTGGTGGAAAAATTATCTAATGACATCCCCCGCTCTTGGGTGGAACGCGAGATAGTGTCAGACTTTTACTAACTAAAAACCCACTCCTGTTCCTTCTTAGCCATTGTACCACGGCCCCGGGATCTCTTTCGCGTCACCCATGCTGACCCGTTAGTAAAAAAGACGCATCTAACATTTTTTCCAGATTTGATTTGAGTTTCATAATAATATTAAACCAAGTTAAAGCTCATTATATTCGGCTTTATTTTCAACTTTTAATATGTAAATATTTAAATTTACTCAAAGACAGCAAACGACTTCCCGTTTCATTCATTAAAACATTTTTTCTCCGTTTTTACTTTTTGTTAGATACGTCTTTTTAACCGACTTCTAAAAAAAAGGAGGAGGTTCTCAATTCGGATGTTTGTATTTTTTTTTATGTATGTTCGCGCATAACTTCTTCGTTTGCTAACCGATTTGAAAAATTATTTTTTTGTTGGAAAGAGTATACTTCCCAAAAGGTCCCATAGTCACCAAGTCGGGATCTGCTGATGGAATCTTGGCAAAATCGAGAGAACTCCTCAAATATTATAGGCAACTATGTAGTCATTTTGATATTTTCTTCAAGGACATTTACATTCAAAAAGTGACATTTGATGAGGTGGAACTGGTGAAGAAGACCGGAAATGGTCAACGGAACTTCATACTCAAACAGATATCACAATGAACATATTTATAGTTATGCGACTATCACAATACAAATAAATGAATAGTTCTGATTAGTTGTGTTGAAAATGGTATCATCGAAGTGACCTGATGATAGTGATAGACACCGGAATGAGAGATGACCAGATGGAGGATAGGCACCGGAACTCCGTAACTAATCAATGTATCCTAGCCGTGTTTGGACTTATTAGAATTGTCATGAGATGCACTTTGGCTATAAGGTACTATCGAACTGATCTGATGATGACACCGGAAGGTGGAAGGTAGACACGGGATCTTCATAATAAAATGATGTATTCTAGCAGGGTTTGGGTTAATTGGAATTGTCATGAGAAAAAGATACTGACTTACAGCCAGTATCTTTGTGTGTGTGTGTGTATTACAACTAAAAAGTAAAAAATAAAAAACTTTTTATAAAAAAAAAATAACCGACTTCACTAAAAAAGAACACTAAAACGATCAAAATAATTTTAATTTCGGAAGTCGGTGTTAAATAAGGAACAAACAATAACGAAAAACACCGACTTCCGAAATTAAAATTTTATTATTTTGATCGTTTTAGTGTTTTTTTAAGGAAGTCGGTTATTTTTTTTTATAAAAAGTTTTTTTAACTATCAGGGGCAGCATGGCCCCAGTAGGTTTCGACCCTTCTGGGCCCCTACGGTTGCTGATAACTCCTTGAGGCACGTGAAACGTTACGCGCTGTCTACAACTTGGGCTCGATCCGGAGGGTCGAACGACGAGTTACCCATTGCTCGTCATTCGCAAGCCCGCGCCTACGGTACACAGTGATCAATTTTCAACTTTTAGGTGGACGAAAATATTAAAAGACGGAAAAGTATTGTATTCAATATAAAATGACTGAATAAGCTTTAATTTATTATTTATCGTGCTTTATTATGTATTAAAAAAAGTAAATAATTAATTAAAAATCAGACATATTTATTCATTTTCCTCTACAAGGATCGTAATTGATCACTGTGCGGTGGCCGGAAATCGGGATCGGAATCCCGTAAGTACACTTAGATTCTAATTTGCTAGTTAGGTCAAAGTCCTAACTCAAGTGAACAATAGTTACGTATTACAATTCAGGAGGCAGTTTGTGAGCATATTATATTATTATTGTAATTTCTAAGCAGCGAAAATGTTAAGTAGCAGCTCTCAGTCATATAACAATTATCCACTACAGACCATGTAAATACATTCACAAACATGTCGACAACACACTGCTTGGAGCACATAGCAATCAAAATCCACCAATTTGTAGTAGTTTTTAATACTTACATTAATCTTTCGCTGAGCGAGAATAAGCGAGTGTTTTATTCTACAGCTAATATATAATATAATTCATTTATATTTTAAACTAGCGGCCCATCCCGGCTTTGCACGGGCAATAAATATAGCCTATGTTACTCAGGGTGAATGTAACTTTCCATAGGTGTAAGAATTTTTGAAATCGGCACAGTAGTTTTTGAGTTTATGCGTTACATACAATAATACAAATCTTTCCTCTTTATAATATTATAGTATAGATATAGAATGATAATTTGACAAAAAGCAAAATCATGCGAAATTTACAACAATTTCACACGCATTCCGGGACCAAGTTATCAGGAAAATACATATCCATTACTACTATTCTAGCAAAAAGCAAATGATAATTGATAATAATTAGTGATATTTGTTTCGTAAATCATTAATCTTTTTTTTACAGTTTAAAATAGATGAAGCCGGTTTTTCCTAGCTGACTACTGAAAGAAGTAAATACTTGATGCGAATAATTTTTTTATCTGTCTTGCATTCAGACGAAACACCAAATTGAATTGTAATTTACCTCGTCCGAAACGTAAAACTTTACGTTCTCTTCCGAACAGGGAAGTCTGCCGCCACAAAGGCTGCCACAGGTGTCGATCGATGCGACGCGTCGGAGCGGCCGTCGAACCACGTCGAACCGATGCAACACCCGGCGGTTTCACGACGACGCGCCGATACGACGCTACGTGCCAGCCTTGATGCTCGTAAGTGATATAAAATTTATGATTGAATGAATAACTTCATTACCGACATAACCCGAACAATCGCCCAACTTAGGTGACAGTGAACAGTAGGTTGATGGGCCTGAAAAGTTCTGGAGTGGCGACCACGTACTAGAAGACTTCCCGTGAACTTCACCAGGGCCTCAAGTCTGCTATTACAATAGTGTCAGAATGGTCTATCATTGATTTCATAATTCTTGATTTTGAAAAGTTTTGATAATCTACTATATGTATAATGGCGTCATTATGACTTTCCGATGCTTTCCGATCAACCACTGACACTCCATTGAAAGAAATGGATAGAATGGTAATCTCGTTCATAATGACAAATGAATGTCTGACGTATGCGGTAATCTGCAAAAATTTTGACAGTTCCTTTGATCAGTGACCTACCATTACGACGCCATTGCGTAATTATACCTTTTTTGCCCTATGATGAGTTTCCTGACAGTTCATTTTTTTCCATGGCACGCATACTACTTTAGATTACTAAAAAATAAACTGGCAAAAAAAATAAAAATGAAATGATAAAAAAATAATGTCTTTCGTAAATTACTAAGTAAATTATTGTGGTTATAATTAACTGTTAATAAATTAAGTAAATAAAATGAAAAAGTATAGAACTTAAAATGTGTAATGCGTTAAACGAAACTTCTGCCAATAGAGATTGACATTACTCGACGACACACTAATCGACAAAATCGGAGCGGCCATCTTGTAATCGCATGTAACAGCAGAAAATTGGAAAAATGTAATAGAAAAAACTCAAAAAACTATAACAGACTGGAATAAATATATCTGGATCGACCGAATTAGGGACCAACAATTAATCATCGTGGTTGGAGAAGATTTCGATTCCGATATGGATATGAGTTCAAATCGAGAGTCAAGTTCTGACAGTGAATAATAAATAAATTATTATTTTAAACAGACTGCATTTTATTTACCACTAGCCGTCCCCCGCGGTTTCGCCCGCGTTATTTCAGGTTTTTAGTTCTTGTCAGGTTTTTTGGTTTACTGTAAAATTTCATCAAAATCCGTAGACTAGTTCTTGCGTGAAAGAGTAACAAACATCCACACACACATACCTACAAACTTTCACATTTATCGTCTATAAATCTGAAATCGGTAATCCGATTCCATTTACTTTGCCAACTGATTCGTTATTGTAAAAAATCGATTAAATTTCGTTAGGTCACATCACTATAATTGTCAGACAAGAACTGTCAGGGAACTCATCATAGGACAAAAAAACTATAGTGCTTTTAATAAGCTCGATTTTGTCATTCTATCACAATTCTTTGACCGATCAATGATCGATCATTATGAATTAGCAGATTACAAACTTCGTCGTGATCGTGTTGAAATAACGAATTTATAAAAATAGCAGACTTCGGCCCCTGGTCAACGGTCTACCTTGGGGAGGCCATAAGTAAAGAATCTTAATAAAAATACTTCACATTTTTTTTTATATAGGTTTTAAAAAATACGCTAAATAACTTCTCCCTGTCTGAGTGGTGCGCGAGGGAGTATCAGACTAACTAAAACATCTGTGCAGCACCTGTTGACACTGACGAGTTTAGACGAGATAACGGTAACTAGGTACTTACTTACCGTTTGAAAAACAGACTGAAATGTCATTTATGTAGATAGCAGTTTTGTAGTGAAAAACATTTCATCAGTCAAAAAAGGTACCTTCCCGGAACAAACAAATAAAATTATGGAGATAGAAACGTCAAATTAGACAGCTTATTGCGCTTCGTAATATTATTAAATCTTCGTATTATTATTATTTCGTAATAATATTATTATTTTTAGTTTATGCGAAACCTGAACATAGTTTGTTCAGAATCAGTAACTGAATGCATTCCAATAGTTTTTACACCATGTTAATTTTTTTTTCCAAAATATTTAAAAAGGTCACCACCGACACCAAATACAACACAGGTCACGGCAGGTCTTAGGTGCCAGCAAACAGCTGGGTGCAAGTGCAAAACAATCCCTCAGTCGCCTAGATGGCTCTATGACATACTCGTCGAGTCGAGGCTTCAAAGTCTTGACGCATCGACGCCGAGTTTCTAGCCTGTCGGTTTTCTACCGGTTGCATTTCGGGGAGTGTGCGTCGGAATTGCATAACCTAATTCCGCCTAGCCCGTTCCATCATCGGACTACCAGACGTACGGCTATGCGCCACCGGTATATGGTGGATATCCCACCTACACGCACAAAACGTTTTGGGAACACATTCATTGTGCGTGCGGCTAGGGAGTGGAATTCCTTGCCGGAGTCTGTGTTTCCTGATAGTTACAACCCGGGAATCTTTAAATCGAGAGTGAATAGGTTTCTTCTAGGTAAGCGCGTTCCATCGTCGACCGCATCGTCGCTTTTCGTCAGGTTAGATAGCGGTCAAGCGCGAACCTATCAACAATAAAAAAAAGACTACGTATTTTTGCTGACATAACAAGCAACTAACTAACTTATATAACTTTGCGATTTTTAACCGACCTCCAAAACAAGGAGGAAGTTACCGATTCGGTTTATATTTTATGTTTGTTACTTCAGAACTCCATCGTTTATGGACCGATTTGCAATTTTTTTCCCCTTAAAGTATATGCTTCCAGATTGGTCCCATTTTTTTCAAAATATGTATAGTTTTGATGATGGGATTCACGAGGAATCGAGGGAACTCCTCAAATATTATAGGCAACCATATAGTGATTTTGGTATTTTCATCGAGAACTTATGCATTTACAGTCAAAAAGTAACATTTCATTAAGTAGAACTGATGAAGAAGACCAGAAATGGCAAAGGGAAAAATAAACTTTATGCAAAATTTCTTTTTATGAGGTAGGCGAGCACTATTTAAGATTCACCTCCTAAGAGGATGAATGGAGGGGTTCAAATTTTTTATAGAGAAACCTACTTTCGCGCATCTATAGAAGCTAGTCTACACTAATTTATTAAAGAGGTAAAGTTTGTTATTTTTTTTTGTTTTTATGTTTTTTTTTGTTTGTAGGAGGTAATCTCAGGAAGTACTAGTCCGATTGCTTAAATTTTTTCACCGTTAGAAAGCTGCTTCATTCCTGAGTGACATAGGCTATATTACGCAAACGAAGTCGCGGGCAAAAGCTAGTATTGTATAAAAAGATAAACTGACTTACATATCAACGCACAGCCGAAACTACTAGGACTTTATAGGAGCGTGTTTAGCACGGTTTCCTTTTATGACGTAAGCGAGCACTAAGAGGATGCGCAGACCTCTCGCGCCGGGCCTTGGTTAAGGCCATGGTCCGGAAAGAAGAGGAGTGGCAGGCGGTCGCCTCCTTCTGCGAAGCAGTAATGCTTGCAAAGGAGGAGGCCGACCGCATCAGGCAACGACGCTCTTGCCGCCGCCGGGATTCCGATCCCGATTTCCGGCCACCGTAGGCGCGGGCTTGCGGACGGCGTGCAATGGGTAGCTCACTGTCCGACCGTTCGGTAACTATCCGGACCGAGCCCAAGTTGTCGACGGCGCGCATTGTTCCCGCGCGGCTCAAGGAGTTGTCAGCAACAGCAGGGGCCCAGCTGGGTCGAACCCTACTGGAGCCAGGGTTAGTTTCGAAAGAGTAGCTCAGCCCCGGTATGAAGGCTCTAAGGAACGGGGTGGGTTTTTAGTCAGTAAGAGTCTGACACTATCTCCCGTTCCGCCCAAGAGCGGGGGTTGTCATTAGATGATTTTCCCACCATAAAAAAAGCACTACTGCCTTGATCACACGTACCGAGTAAACAGGCGAGACAGTGCTCTCGGCCGAGTACTCGGTACGTGTAAACACAGGCGCCGAGTGCGCGACCGAACGTTTATCTCTACAACTCGCTTACATCACTGTCTCGGCCGAGTAATAATTTTACTGTCTCGCCCTTTTACTCGGTACGTGTGATCAAGGCATAAGAGAGGATTTCCCAAAATTCACCTAATAGTACAGGATACGGTTAAGAACGACCTTCACCGGTTTGTTTAATGGATGAAACCTATTTTATGATAAATTTAGTATATTAAATAATATAACGCGGGTGGGTTGCCTGAGAAATTCCTGGCCAAACATTTTTTTTTTTTTTTGTAAAATGCACCGGTGTGTTTAACGAATAAATTTAATACTAACTGAAAGAGTGAAGCCTTTAGAACATAAAAATGTTGGGTTGCCTATTTGTTTCCTGGCATAGCTATGGGTTGTCAGGTATAAACAGGTATGCATAAACAGGTGTGTTTTTTTTTGTATACAACAAATTCTATATCAAAATAAACGCTGTTTCATTACGAATACGATGTTATAGTGTTGTCTGCAAAAAAATCTGGTATGGATAACGGTTGTGCATTTTTCTAAAAATAAAATAAATTTTCAATTTTTAATTAATAATAGTCTGGCCAGGAATTTCTTAGGCAACCCACCCGCGTTATATTATTTAATACACTAAATTTATAATAAAATACGTTTCATCCATTAAACAGACCGGTGAAGGTCGTTCTTAATCGGATCTTAGACTATAATAAGCGGATGAAATGGGGCCCAAAGCACAAAATAGATAGGAACAGAAGACAATCTCATGTATGTACTTCACTTTTTATACCTACGCTCGGTGCACGCACACTAATGAGCGTTTGAGCCGGAATTGTTCGACGAGTGATCCGAGACGCGACCGAGACATCGTGTCTGTGAGCGGTGTCTTTGTGTGCGTTGCTCGAGCGCGCTTTAGTAGCTTACCTATATATTTTGTGCCCAAAGTGAGAGAGAAACATACTTTCACGCGGGTGAAGCCGCTGCAGAAGCTAGTCACCCGTATAGCCCCCAAAAGAAAAGATACCACAAAACATTCGACCAAATGCTTAACAACGTACGTATTTAACAATAATAATTCTCCTCTAGCAAGCTAATCTGAAAAGCTAACAATGTTATAAGTGCATCCTGGTCATGCATCGATCGGACACACACAAGCACACAGACGCAAAGCTGCGTCGCGACTGAGGCAAATAAAACAAAATGCAACCCCCCTCCCCTTTAGTCTAGTCACTAGACAACAAAGGGTGCCCAGGCAAACTTAACTCATCAAAAATACAAGCCAATACCATCCATATTACTACTGAACAAGGTGCAGAAGACCCGCATAATTTGGCATGGTCTGGTACAGGAAGCGATGTGTTAAGAGAAGTTTAGACTTAATACCGTTTACAGATTTTACGGTAGAAATGCTGGTAGTAGTTCGTATTTAATTTTCTACATATTTTTTTATGTGATGAGTACCCACTTCGTGTGAAGCGGAAAAATAATTCTTTCGCTTTATACAAAACTAGCGTTTGCCCGCAGCTTCGCTTTCGTACATAAAATAAAGCTTACGTCACTCAGGAATAAACCAACTTTCTACCGGTGAAAAAATTTTAGCAATCCGACCAGTGGTGCTATTCTCTAAGAAAACAGCTTTGAACGCAGCGCTGGCCGCAGCGACGAGTCGAGAGCGCAGTACATTGAATTAACAATCCAATGTGTAGGTTCATTGAATCGATAATCCAATGTACCTATTTGGATTTTGTCGCTGCGGCTAGCGCTGCGCTCAAAGGTGTTTTCTTAGAGAATAGCACGCTAATACTTCCAGAGATTACCTCCTACAAACAAAAAAAACAGGTGTAGATAATTTTTTGTTTATGCGAAACCTGAAGATAGTTTTTAGCGACTGGCCTGTTGGTTTAACGGTTAGTGGCCCTGACTGCTGTGCCGGATGTTGTGGGTTCGATTCCCACCCAGGACAATTGTTTGTGGGATGATCATTTGTTCTGTGTCTGGGTGTAATTTATCTATGATAAATATGTATGTATTTAGAAATATTGTATTTAGAAATATTGGGTAGTGCTAAACAAGCAGTAAACGCGGTGGTAGGCCATAGCATCGGCTGCCGGCTTTAAAGTTACCACCCACCAGACAAAGCCATGCCGCCAAGCGATCCGTCGTGTTCCGGCGTGATGTCTGGTGAAGCCGTACGGTGGAATTTGGGTCTGAGCAGTTGTGTTGCGATGTATACCGGTTATGATGCACCAGCTGATGTTGCGTCGGAGGTTTGATCGTGGAGGGTAGCGGGATCCGAAGCACGGTGCTCCGCTGGCCGACCGTAGATAGTTGGGGGCCCAAGTAGTGTGCCAGCCACACACGAAAGGCTGCCCCGCCAACTGCGAAAAATCCCGGGGTGGCCCCATCGTGCCGGTTGGCGACCGGGTGAGAGGACCCGATGGCGATCCCTGGGGGGGTTCGGGCGTCCCCGCAGTCTCCAGATCAACCCTCCATTGGCGCGGCAACTCTGGATGTGTTGTCGGGGTTAACATCGCAACACCTCGCTCAACTGCCATCTTCCACCTTTCCTATTCACTCTAATTTAAACATTTAAACAATGAAAGGTAAAAAGAGAAGCAAGTATCAACAGCGGATGCACGTCCTCTCATTCAAAGTGCACCTCTCAAACATTAGAGGACTGCACTCCAATCTCGATGCGGTCCACCACCATCTAGAGACTGACAAGCCACACTTGCTTTTCTTGACGGAGACGCAGATTAGATGTCCGTCAGATGCGGCGTACCTCAACTACCCGGGATACTCATTGGAGCATCATTTCCTGCAGCGCGCCGGGGTCTGTGTGTATGTCCGTAATGACATCTGCTGTCAACGTCTCCGTCACCTTGAGGACACAACACTTTCCACGCTATGGCTGTTGGTGGACACTGGCATGGACAAAATTGTCTATGCCTGTGTCTACCGATCGCACAGCGGTGATCAGGAGACAACTCGAATGTTTGACCACCTCGGTGAGGCCGCCGATAAGGCTCTGCATCGGCACCCTGATGCGCAGCTCGTCGCTCTGGGGGACTTTAATGCCTGTCACCAAGACTGGCTTTTCCCGTACCAGAGGACCGACCATGCTGGGAGAGAAGCGCGAAACTTTGCGGTATCGATGGGCCTGTCCCAGCTGGTGAAGCAAGCGACTAGGGTGCCTGATGTGGCTGGTCATACTGCCAACTGTCTGGACCTTCTGCTGACCACCGACCCAGACAGATGTATCGTAACAGTTTCTTCACCACTTGGAACTTCAGATCACTGTCTGGTGAAGTCTGTATCGTCCTTCTCCCCACCTGACCGCGACTCACGTGGCGAACGGCGAATGTGGCGATACAGGTCGGCAGATTGGGATGAGATGCGGCAGTTCTTTGCGTCTTATCCTTGGCAGCAGGTCTGCTTCTCTTCTGAAAATCCGTCGAGCTGTGCGGATGCTGTAACCGATGTGATACGTCAAGCTATGGAGTATTTCATTCCTTATAGTGACGTACCCATCGGAAGCTCAGCTCACCCATGGTTCAACGCTGATTGCGTTCAAGCTGAAGGGCGTAAGCATTCGGCGTTTCTAGCCTGGGTTGACGCTCGTGACCGCAAATCTCCGGATCTGAGCTAAACGAAGAGAGCCTTTAACCGTGCTGCCAAGTCCTACAAAAAGGCACTAAAGAAGGCTCGCTTTGACCGCATTGCCCATATTGGCACAAAGCTTTCTGCACAGCCATCCGGTAGCAGAGCATTCTGGTCCCTTGCCAAATCGGTCGAAGCGAACTTCTGTCGGCCCACATTGCCTCCGCTGGTTAAACCTGACGGAACACTGGCTCATACGGCGAGAGAGAAAGCAGGTCTCTTTGCATCTCTTTTCGCCCATAATTCTCGTCTAGATACTGGCAGTGCTACTCCACCGACTCTACCTCATTGCGACACTTCGATGCCCGAGGTTCGCATAAGGAACAAAGAAGTTCTGAGAGCACTGTGTCGTCTAGACGTGAATAAAGCTAGTGGACCCGATGGTATACCAGCGATTGTTCTCAAGGCTTGTGCGCCCGAGTTGTCTCCTGTATTGACACGCTTGTATCGCCTCTCGTTTAGGACTGGAATAGTGCCCAAGTCCTGGAAGCTTGCCAACGTGCAACCCGTGCCCAAAAAGGGCAGTCGAGCCGATCCTGCCAACTATCGGCCGATTTCGGTAACCTCCATACTCTGTAAGATTATGGAGCGTGTATTGAACTCGCGCCTCATGGCATACCTAGAAGGTAACGATCTTCTCAGTGACCGACAGTACGGGTTTCGCCGAAATCGATCTACTGGGGACCTTCTAGTGTATGCCACCCACTTGTGGGGCGAGGCCCTCGAGAAGAACGGGGAAGCAATTGCTGTTTCTTTAGACGTCTCGAAGGCCTTCGACAGGGTATGGCATGCTAGCCTCTTGAGTAAGCTTCCAGCATACGGCATCTCCCCTGGTCTGATTAACTGGGTAAAAGACTTCCTGAGAGAACGGTCTCTTCGAGTTGTTGTTGATGGATGCTCATCAGAGCCCATGACGACTAATGCCGGAGTTCCTCAGGGGTCAGTTCTCTCTGCAACTCTTTTTCTGCTGCATATTAATGATCTGCTGATGCCCGGTATCTATGGGTATGCAGATGATAGCACAGTTGTGGAGAGATACCTGCCAGGTGCTCGGGCTAGTAAAGAGCAAATCCGGTCTGAACGAGAGGCTATGGTAGAGCGTACGAATATCTCACTTCAGGCAGTCTCCAAGTGGGGCGAAACCAATCTGGTGGGATTCAACGCCGCCAAAACACAGGCGTGTCTGTTCACCGCCAAAAGGAGCCCGTTCACCTCGGCTCCTACTTTTCAGAATGTATCATTGGATTGTACCGACCGCCTTCAGCTCTTGGGTGTCGAAATTTCCTCCGACCTCAATTTTGGGCGGTTCATTGAGTCCAAAGCCAAAGTAGCTGCTAGGAAACTAGGCGTTCTTGCAAAAGTCCGGCGGTACTTCACACCGGGACAGCTTTTAGTGTTATACAAAGCACAGGTCCGATCGTGTGTGGAGTACTGCAGCCACATATGGGCTGGTGCTGCAAAGTGCCACCTGGCAGCTTTGGACTCGATGGAAAGGCGTGCGAAGAGGCTGATTGGTGATCCAGATTTAATCAAGTCCAATCTTCAAAGCCTTGAGCACAGGCGTAGAGTAGCCAGCCTTTCGGTGTTTTACAGATTGCATTTTGGAGAGTGTGCGCAGGAATTGCATGACTTGATTCCGCCATCTCAATTCTACCATCGGACGAGCCGACGCACGGCAGGTATCCACCCTTACGTTGTTGAAACACCTACGGTCCGGACTAAGCGTTTCGCCTCGTCATTTATACCGCGTACATCAAGGGACTGGAACAGTTTGCCTGCTGCGGTCTTCCCGTCTAATTATAATTTGGGTGTCTTCAAGGCTAGAGTGAATAGGCTCTTAATAAACTAGTGCGCCTCACCATCAACGATTGCATCACTGCTTACCATCAGGCGGGATCGCAGTCAAGTACTAGTTTATAACAGATAAAAAAAAAAAAAAAAAAAAAAAAAAATATATCAGTTTGTTTATCAGTTGTCTGGTACTCATAATACAAGCTCTGCTTAGCTTAAGACTAGACGGCGTTGTATGATAGTTGATACTTGATGAATATTATTATTATTAGTTTCTTTAAAATCAGTAACTGAATGGATTCCAACAGTTTTTTATGCCATGTTAAATGATATTTATTTTGCAAATAGGTTTAAAAAACACTTTTACACGTTAAATTTTTTTTTTTTGAGTTGTTATATTTTTTCTCAGATACATGCAGTAACGCAGGGAACGAATGAGGAGTGACTTCTATGACGCAATGGTGCGGCGAGCCAATCACTGACACTCCCCGCCCCCGCGTTTTACTTCGCACCATTAAAGAGACCGAATATTTGACTTCTGCGCAACCGCTCAAGATCCGTTGCCCCCTTTATTGTGAGTTTGTGAGGGGTGGGAATCATCAAATATCTTCTCCCGCTCTGAGTGGAGCAAAAGAAAGTGTCAAAGTTTTACTGACTAAGGGCGCTTTTCCACCAGAGATGTGCTAGTGCTATGCAGCTATGTTGCGAGAATGTAATAGCTAAGCTATGAAACTATGTGACCGTTTCCACTGATACTAAGCTATGTAGCGGTAGCGGTGCGAGTAAAATGTGCTATGAAGATGCGCCGCCGCAAAGTATCTGCGCGAGGAAGATGCGCAGCTCGAGCTATGGGATGTATTGATAGTAGGGATCCATAGTACGCATCCATAGCACGCATCCACAGCACACATCCATAACAGTATAGCATGCATCCTTCCATATAAAGAACAACTGCGAGCAACTCATTGCTGCCTGTCTACAAGACCACGAAAGGTATGCATTCTAGTGAATGCATTTAAATTAGCATTTTCCTAGGAGGCTAATTGAAACAGAAAAAATGTTATTAGATATTTATATTTAACACATATTTGTGTAGTTTCACTTACAAATTTAATTTAACGGTTAATGTTCATCAAGCTTTTGATGTTGACCGTAGGAACCTAAGTACGACATGAAACACAGCTTAGCAAATATTGACCATCGTATTTCCTTTAGCAGATAGCCTTTGCGGCCACAGAGTGGGCAGGGTCCACCAGAGTCCACTGAAATCTATCATGCAGATTGTAATTACTTCTATCTAGGTTAGTTGAGACAGCTTAAGAGCGACCTTACCCCCGAGGCACGTTTTCTTCACATCTTTCTCTAAATATTTTGGAAACACGTCATATATCTTGTGAATATTATCTAGGTTTCTTTAGAGATGAAATCCTAAATTTGTATGACTAATCCAGTAAGGACCTCCGAAAATCTACTATTTTGCGTGAACTTTGACCTTTCATAGTGCAATCATAAATAAAAAATAAAGAAAATACAATATAGAAACCTTGCACATTTAGGTAATGAAGATTCCAAAAAGATGACACGTACCAGAGGCGAACAGCACAGCACCTCACAGCCACAAAATACATATATTATAATAAATATAAAAAAATATATAAAAATAATAATAAATTACTTTTTATTATATATATTTATATATCTCAGGGCCCTGAGGTCCTAGACCTTTGGAAGGCATACGAGGAGCCGAAACCAACTCGCAGAGGCCTTTTTAGACGCTTTTAATGGGACATGGTACCAACCGGTGGTTATCCTTGTATGCGCTATATGCTAGTGCATCCAACGACAACCCTGGTTGAAGGGAAACTATTGCAACATGTGGAAAACTAATATAAGGCTGTGGTTTTTGGAGTCTTACGTGGACTGGTTACCAGGAACTATGTTAAAACTATGGCCCCTGCCTGAACAATGTTTGTAATTTCCATAAATAAAAAGGCAGGGGGTGACTTGCAAACTCAAGAAATGGGCCCCCAAAACGGTCGCTAGCACGAAGTGATGTAGCAACAAGAGGGCAACATATCCTGATGTGCTTGAGGAGTGGAGAGGTATACCACGGCTATCAAGACAATCCCGGAAGTATGGTCAAGATCCCTACCAGCACCTTACTGGATTATACATACTTCTCCCGAGCGCGTCTGTTCTTGCGAATCTTCACTCAAGCCAGCAAATAAAGGCAAACCGGAGATGAAGAACAAGAATTCTCCCGGGAGATCCGTGGGGTCGCTAGTGCCCAACAGTTCGCCACAAAACTGCGATGCGGATTGTATAGAAAGAAAAAGTGTTTATTTGCGCCAAACATGGCGCAGAAATTCGACTAAAGTAGCATGTAAGTAGGATATGAGGATGTATTTCTCTTGGTCTGTCCCCTCACCCTAGGCATGTTACGGCAAAGCAAGCGCTAGCGACACAAACTTAGGGTTTATTGGAGCGCCACAAGCCCCACCACGACGTCAACGTAGAGATACGGTGATAGGGTTACTATTATTATTATTGTAGCCGCGCTCGGTCATCCAAGGCCACATTTAAAATGGAAGTCAGAGTATACCGAAGCAGTCACATCTTTTGGACAAAATTGATCAGACCATCAATTTTGTCCATAAGATGTGGCTGCTACCATAAAGGGGAAGAGCGGAGAAAATACATGGAATTTGGTGCAAAACAACAATACCGGGTGAATGCCGAATGTACTCAGGTTAATTTTGGAAAGTCTTTCCGAAATGTTATTAAAACGTTCAATTTTATCGCCAATGAATAAAGAAAAAGCAGTATTATTGATAATATTGGAAAACATAATAGGTAGGTACCCATGTTTTCCAATATTATAATAACACTAGCTGTGCCCGCGACTTCGTTCACGTGGACTTATTTTTTCTAAAATAAAAGTAGCATAAGTTACTCTTTATTACATCAGCTACCTGTCAAAAAAAGTCCCGTCAAAATCGGTCCAGCCATTTCAGAGATTAGCCCGGACAAACAGACAGACACAAAAATTGTAAAAAAAAATTGTTTTGGTGTACCTATGTATCGTATATATGTATATTGATATGCATGTAGCAAAAAGCAGTTATTTCAATATTACAAACAGACACTCTAAATTTATTTATATGTAGGTATGTATAGATATAGATGTAAGTAGGTAGGTACTTTTTATAAAACAATTTAAACATTATAACTGAAATCTATGTATTATAAATTATAAATAAAGTTTTTTTTTTGTTTGACGGATCTCTACACAGGCTAAAAGTAAATTAAGTAAAAATCATTAAAACATTAAATCAAAAGTGCACGCTTTTGTAGAACAATGCACTAATTATACAAGATAAATAGAAAGGAACTTCGTTCGTTAAAAACTGGTCTACCGGCGGAATGAAATATTAACTTTTTCTTTATGAATTGTAAAATCTTTCATTGCAAATGGCGGACTAGACAGGTCCGCATCTTATTTTTATTATGTTACATGGTTTTTTATATTCTGATATAGCCTGTACCTAGGTTAAGTCGAAAGGACATAGACGGTCACCCATCCATAATCTGACCGAAGCCATCGCAGCTTAACCTTGACCAATGTGATTACTACCTAATAACCCATGATCTTACAGTACAACTGTAAGTTGCTACTGCAGACTCGTGGGTTAAAAAAAAAATAGGTTTTATATTATTAAGTATATCTTTATCTTTCAGAAGGACTGCACCTGTTCATGAAAGTTAGGTAACTACTCATTTCGATCACAAACATTAGATATTATTTATTATTATATTTATAAAGAGGAACAGGAGTGTTTCCAATAATACATGTTTTGATTCCACTTTCATAGAGTACAAGTCCTCCTGAAACACATAAATACTCAGTAAGTTGGTGACGACGCCATCTATCCGATTAGTCGTGAACTACGTGAGTACAGAGAGACATACCGATGAATTCTGACAGTGGGTATAGTTTTTACATTTTAGTAGAGGTACTTTATTTTTATAGTTTTTATAATTTTGTACTTTATTTTTATTATGATTTCTTAGGGATATTAGATGACTTCAATTATTGTCCAGCGTATTCCGCGGTAAACAAATCTGAAAAAGCAATAACTTTGTTCGAACTACCCAAATCGTTTGACTTTTTAACCGACTTCGAAAAGGAGAGAAACGAACTTCTCTTTAGACAGACTATACATAACAGGTTTCTAGTGCTAGGTTATTAGGTGCATACATCTTCCACTCTTGTGATGACGCGATTGTATGTATGTGGCACGATTTGTTCAGGCCCTTGGACAACATATCATTATTCATACCAGACTGGAATCACCTTGCTACGGCTTTTCTTTTTCACATACCTCCAGGTTCTTCGCGTTTCTCATCCAGTAGATAGCCCAACCGTCAGTGCCGGATTAAGCCAGCGTGGGGCCTGTAGCAAATTCTATCAAAGGGGCCCACGAAATCTTTTTAAATGATAACAAATTAGACTTCTTTACCTTGTTAAAAAAAATAGACCGCGAGGCTTTTAGTTAGCGATAGCTTCAAAGGAAGTTGCCACCATTGTCTTTATGGACAATCTTGACTTGTTTTTGTATATCCTGGCGGGGCTCCCAATGCTCGGGGCCCGTAGTATTTTTTACTCTTGCTACTTGGTTGATCTGGCACTGTGAACCGTGTTGAGCGAACGCACATGCATATCCACCACGCGTCACACCACGAGACCGTGTTGTTCAGGCGTTATATCGTCAAAAATACCGCGATCCAGTGTTCTACCAAAGGGTTTTGCGACACTTACTGCCTTGTCTGCCATGCATTTACAAGATGCGCGTGCCCGCAGTCAGGCATAGCAGCGTGGCATACCATCAAGCCGTTTCACGGTAAACGACGCTAACTAATCACTAATCAGGTCCTGTGATATCATGGGCCCAACGCACTTTTGGACGCCACTGATTTCTATGATCTTAATCCTTTCAGAGCTCATCTCCTAATCTCCATATCAAGCGTCTCTAGGACATACAACGGTTTAAAGCATTTTTAGTTAAGTACATTCCAAATGCGTCCCCTCATTCTCCCGAGTTTCTCCCCGGTGTATCTTTTCTAGAGTTTGTAATTAAAAATCTTGAAAGTCAATTAAACTTTGGCAACACTTGGGGCCCCTCGGTTTGCTTTTGAATTGAAATCGTAATGAATCGTGGCAAATCAAACTTCAATATTACAAAGGTGCCATTGTCTTGGGGTTAAGTGATTTTCAATTGGTTAACTATGACGATAACAGCCATTATACTACTAGACCATACAAGTATTACGTACAAACAAGACAATACTTAGATATTTATATACGGAGCAAGTTACATATTGAACATTATATTTTCTTCGAAATATGCTCATAGTTCGCTATATTGTGGTAGTTTACTTTACCTATGATTAAGGTCAATCCACGCTATCTATACATGTTAGAGTCGGGCCTCTGAGTTAATGCAATGGACATGCATCCTAGGACTATGAAAAAATTACTATTTATCACAGACATATTTTATATAGTAACTTTTCATAAATTTATTGTGAGCTCGTCCAAGGCACGGAGTCTGTAACATGGACGTGGCTCAGAATAACTCCGGAATACGTGAGGACCGTACTACGTGAGTGTTCCGGATCTCATAAGACAACCCATTCAAACACAGATACCGAAGTATCAGTGTTTGGAAGGGGCTCGAAAGGTCATGTAATAAAAGAACAGAGGTATGAGAGTATATGAAAAAATATATTAATAATAATTCTATTCTAATATGTCCGAATAATCGGGGAAACTTCGCAAGCCGAGTTCTTTTTTGAATTTGAGATAGGTAGGTAAACTCAACATTGGTATCAACCAAGTCAAATAAATAAATCTGAATTAACGATCTTCGCAGGATCCGTTATACCTGATTCTACCCTCAGGTTTCCGGTTGGCAATCTAGTATAAAATACATCAGTCACGGTTACCGGCGGAGGAGTGAATCTAACTATTTTTGGTGCAGGATATTTTGTCACTCTATGAGGAATCCCGAGACTTACAGGTGTGGTTTTAAAAACAACAGTACAAGATCGTGCAAGATGTCCACCCCAAGCCAAGTAGTTCATTTCGTCGCTTATAGTCGCTAATGGAAATCAAAAGAAATATTTATAAAGTTACTGTATAAACAGATCAATGCTCCGAGTTGAGGCATCAAACATTGACAACTGACATTTAATAGAAGGCTATGAAAAAAAAACAAAACAAAACGGTCACATAGTTCTTATTATACGAAAGAACTCAAAACACAATGCAAGATGAAATATTTTGGTTATCTAGGACTTGGACTTCCATCTGATTGATTCTGACTTATTTTTCTAATGACTTATTTATGTAGTTACTTCTTATCTTCTTCTTCTTCAGGACAGAATAGAAGAAGAAAACGTGTTGCGCCGACCCCAAGTAATATGGGATAAAGGCAGGAAGAAGAAGAAGATGTAGTTACTTCTTAAGGTTATTTTTTATTTAGTGTAAATGTCGTGGCCCGATCTTAGAATTGATCACTTTAGGATGTGACCGGCCATTTCATGATATTATAGTTAACATGGCAAATCATATTTTAAAATAGTTTTTTCTCCACCGGTAGAGTACACTGTTCCATCTGTTACTACAAAATATGCTTATGTTCCATCAAAAATACTAATAAAATATGCTCTTCTGTGTGGTTTAAAAAAACTACGAAGGAGCCGGCGGGGTCTCGGGCCCGCCATACCCTTCTAACTTATCCGTCCGAGTTGGGGTGCCCCAAGACCCTTAATAATTGTAAAAAAGTCCATTAATATTTGGTGTACAATGAGTATTTGTATAGAAGAATAAAATTTTTGATGCACAGTTAAAAATATTCTTAGGAATTGCAATTGGCTTTTTATATGAATGCAAAATTTTTACTTTAAATTTTAATCATTTGTTCTTAAAAGAGCAATAGGTACATAATATCCTACTTTCTTTAGACCTTTTATTATGATAGAAATCTTAAATTATTGAAGTGAATTTCTATCATCAAACTTGGCCATATCATGAAGTGATTAATTCTAAGATCTGAAAACATAAAATTAACTTTATTATAATTATTCTGTACACGTATTTGTCACCTAAACTCCTAAACGGCTTGATATTTGATATTAGAATGGGTCACTGGGTGGTTTAATAATATAATTGGAGTAGGGTCGATAGCGCTACCATCAAGCATCAGGTTCTTATTTTTTTCTCTGTCAAAAACAAAGTGTTTGGGCAGGAAGTCAGTCGGGACTAGTGATGGGGAAAAAGAATATTCTCAAAACGAGAATGTTCTAGAATATTTTCGTGAGTAGAGAATTTACGAGAACTTATGAGAACGTAAGAGAACTTAAAACTTGTATGTGCTCCTTCCAATTTGAACATGGAACAGATAATTATGATGATGTTCATTTTAATTATTACATATAATTTACATTGTAGTCTTTATATAGGACAGTGGTGCCATAACTAGAAGTTATACTAAACTTAACTATTTATTGATAGGTACTGAACATAAAAGGTTAGCAATTATTCAATGATGTATCTGTAATCAATGCGGTGAAAACTGGAAGTGATCACCGCATGGTAAGAGGCACATTGAATATCAATATCAAGCTTTTAAAAGGTCTCGGCTGGTGAAGTCTACGCTCCGCCCAGAACAGATTCAGATCTAAAACTCCAAGAACTTTCAGCTCAAACTCCACAATCGTTTCGAGTATCTAGGAAGCTCCGTGGACGAATACAACGATGGGGTGAAAACTGTCCATACGATCGGGTATAAATTCTATAAGACTCGTACAAATAAGAGCAAGAGGGTCCCGGATCGAACTCTCCAGCTTATGAAGGAGAGGCGTGAGATAATTCTGCAGTCTTCAGACAATGCGTGCACATATCGATAGCTCAATAAACGGATCTCTAAGTCCTTGAAACGCGATCTCCGTCACTTTAACACCGGAAAAAATTTAAGACATGATTGAGGGAAATAAGGACTCCAAGGTGCATGAGATCTATCTATTAGGCAGAGCTAGCTCACGAAACTGAAGACCGACGATGGCAGAGTCATATCCGCCAAATTGGAGCTTCTGGGAGAGATCAGGGCATTTCATGGACAGTTTTACACGCCACTTTCCAAATCCGCAGAAAATCTAGCAAACGACCCAAGAGCTAGATTGACTCGACACTATGCCGAAGTTATCGCGGCCGTCATCTTGTCCGAGATTAGAATGGCTCTTAGCAGTTGAAGAAAAACAAGCGTCGGGTGAAGATAAAATTACGGCAGGGCTCCTGAAGGCGGGTGGAATACCGTTCCTAAAAGCCCTTCAGAAGTTGTTCGATTCTATCTCGAGGGAAAAACGCCACAGGCATGGAGCAGAGATGTGGTGGTAGTCTTCTTTAAGAAGGATGACAATACCCTGCTTAAGAATTACAGGCCCCTCTTACTTCTGAGCCTTGTCCACAAGCTGTTTTCCAGGGTCATCACGAAATGTCTCGCGCGCAGGTTCGACGACTTTCAGCCTCCCGAACAAGCCGAATTCCAAAAAGCATTACCTGCTTTAGCACCGTGGACCACATACTTACGCTGCGGCAGGTTATACGGAGTGAGACTGAGGAGTATAATCAGCCTCTCTGCTTAGCGTTTATGGACTACGAGAAAGCCTTTGATTCGATCGAGACTTGGGCTGTACTGCAATCTCTCCAACGATGCCAGATCGACTATCGGTACATCGAAATGCTGAAGTGTTTATTCAAAATCGCCACCATGTCAGTCCGACTTCAGGACCAGGCCTCGAAATCTATCCTTTTGCAGCGGGTGAGAGGCAAGGAAATGCCATTTCTCCCGAAACTGTTCACGGCCACAAAGGTAAGTGTCGTGAAAATCCGATGTATGCGCGACGCACAAGACCGGTCATTATGGCGACACTTGGGGGAGTCCAATAGTGGACGTCTTTCGGCTGAAATGATGATGATAAAGAAAATTAAAACCTGTCTAAATTACAATAGTGTATCATAGAATAATAACCAAAAAATACATTGCATGCGCACGCGGTTGCTGCTCCACCCCGCCCGCTACCCACCCCGTTGCACTTCGCTGTGGTTATTAAAAAAAGCGGTCGAAATGCATTAATAATTTAACACATATTTCATAAATCATTCAAATTTTAAAAAGAGATAAAATGAAGTTTAGGTTTTATTACTCGGGTCGATTTCTTTGTCCCGATCCATTTTCTCCAATCCATCAGAGCTGTCAAACGGAAGTACCATTTGACGTGCTTTAGTACCTACTACAATAAAATTCTCAGCTCTATTCTATTCTACCGAGATCACGCCAGTTTTAATAACTTAACATAAGTATGGTCCAGTTGTGTAAAGACTGAATCACTGGCGTGTCTCCAGTGACGGCGGCGCGAGCGTCGATCGCAGATTTAGACATTGAACTTTTATTAAATGGAATCGGAGTCAGACCAGCAATACCGAACAAAATTATGACAGAATATTGAAGACAAGGGTGTGGGAGGAAGTTTATGATATTGTTATTAATAATTGCAGTGTATACAATTAATAACGAAACCAACATATTGACAAATGCTTGTACCAATGTTTATTATGTAAGCATGAGCCACGACAGCTTTGCTTACTTTTGCTGACAAGGGGGAAGGAGGAATTGATATTTTCAAAAAATCTGCTTACGTAATGTTTGAATGGCCTTAATGCGGATGCTAAGTAGCTTAAGCTATGTCCCTCCGTATAGTTCAAGCTGACTCCGTACCCAATTTCATCAAAGTCTGTTCAGTAGTTTCACCATGAAAGCGTAACGGACTGACAGAGTCAAAATATTTTAACTACGAATTATCATTTTATCTTTCTTTTACGTTGCTAGTGATATCGCCTGCTGAAGTGGAAAATCATTCTAGGAGAACATACTACCTGAGTTAAAAAATGTTGTACTTATTTATATCCGATTCCAGAATATGGTATAATCTTGTGCCAAAATTCAACGAAGTTCTTTTAGCTGTTGGAGCATGAATCAATACATAATAACATGACCATGTTACCCTGACTCGTAAAAATTACTTATTTGCAGGTTATAAAAGAACGTATACGAAAAAGAAGTGTTTGGGTGCCTTTTATTTACGTAATGATAAATATACGCTGAAACGAGTAGTGACTCTTGGTAGGACTCAAGGGTAGTCTATAACGATGACATTTGAGCACTTCAGAGTTCGAATGACAAAACGTGCGTGTTTTCACCGCTAAAATAAATGCACCGCATTCCACCGCAAAGGCAAAGCGCGCTAGGCCTCACACCTGTCGACCGAAGCGACAACGAGGCTAATGGCGTGGCGAGCACTACAAATGTGGATTCGACCCCGCGTTCCGAATTGCGTCAAAACGGTTATATCGCGAATCCGACCAACGTGCAACGTCACAAACAGTACTCAATAGTCCTTGTATTTTGTGACTATTATATTCGGTCGGATTCGCGATATAATCGCTTTTGACGTAATTCGGAACTAAGGGCTTATTGTACTAAAATTAACCCCGCGTTCCGAATTGCGTCAAAAGCGATTATATCGCGTATCCAACCAACGCGCAACGTCACAAATAGTACCGTAAAACGGGGTGAATAGAGACTTAGGGGTGAATAGAGACAAAACTTTGGTTTGGTTTTTCACTTTGATACTATAATATCGGCCTCTAACAAAGCATCGATTTTTTAGAATAACAATTCATTAAAAAATTGATATAGTTAAATGCTGCAAAAAATATTCACGTACGCTGCACTTTGACGGCCGCGTGCCTCGCGTTGAGCGAGGTACCGATGTACGCGGCGTCGTCCGCGTACAGCGCGAGCGTGGTTTCCTGCGTCGTGGGAATATCGTCGGTGTAACATGAGTAGCAGACCGGCGAAACGCAGCTACCCTGCGGCACGCCGGCCGCAACCCGGCGGGCGCTCGAGAGTGCGCCATCGACCGCCACCTTAAAAGTCCTGTCCTTGAGGAAGGAGGAGACCACTCTTACTACGCGACGGGGCGCGTCCGTTTTTGAGATCTTGTGGACCAGGCCTTCATGCCAGACCCGGTCGAATGCCTTTTCCATGTCGAGGAATACTGCAACCGATCGCTCCTTTTTGTTCAGCGACGCTGTAAGGTGGTGCAGTACCCTCGACAGCTGGAGCGTCGTACTGTGTTCCGAGCGGAACCCGAACTGTTCCGGACGTGGAGTCAGATGCGGTGTGAGATGCCGCAGCAGGAGTCTCTCAAACACCTTGGACATAGTGGGCAGCAATGTGATCGGCCGATAGCTCTCCGGCTTCAGCACGTTCTTTCCCGCCTTGGGCAGCATTATGACGCGCCCTTCCTTCCAACACCCAGGAAAGGTCCCCGTGCGCAGCACCCCAGTATACAGGCGCGCCAAGGCCGCTACCGCTCGGTACGGCAGGTGGCGCAGCGCTGTGTTGGGGATGCCGTCCGCCCCGGGAGCCTTCCTCGGCTTCGTGGTCAGGATGGCGCGTCTCACTGCGTTGGGCGAGAAGAAGATTGGGTCTTCCTCGGGAGCTATCGGCGAGGCGAAGTAGTCTCCAAGGTGCCTATCCACTGCTGCGACATGGTCGTGATCAGCAGTTGGGTTCGGCTGGAACTGACGCTCCAGGCACTCGGCGAAGATCTCCGCACGGTCTGGTGCGGAGTATCTTAGGGCCCCGTCGCTGTGTAGTAACGGGCGTACCGGAGCTGGGATGTTGGTTAGTTGCCGGCAAAGTCTATGAATTGCCAGCCAGTCACCCACGGTGGAATCCACGTAGTCTTCCCAGCTCTCGGTGTTGTGCGCTTGGAGCTTGGCTCTGACTCTCTCCGCGTGGCGGTTGAGCTGTGCTTTCTGCACAGGGCATCTTGATTGTTGCCACCGTTTGCGAAGGCGCCTGGTTTCGGCGACCAACTCTTGCAGGTGTCTGGGCAGGGGCCTGTAGGCTTTCCCCTGCGGCTGCGGACTTGTGGTTGACGCCTCTTCATAGGCGCGTTGGATGCAAACGGTGACTTCCTCCGCCAGTCTCTCGACGTCTGCGGAAGAGACGACAGGCCAAGCTGGCGTGGTGGTCTCCATCACTTCCTGGAATTTGGTCCAGTTTGTGCGTCGACGTGGCGCTGGTGGCGAGAGTCGGATTGGCATGTCGGCTAGGACGACGAGGACAGGTTGGTGATCCGACAGCATCTCGTCGTCCAAGACCTGTTGGGTGATCTGGCAGTTCAGGCCCTTGTGCACGATGACGTCCAGTACATCCGGCGCATATTGGTGATAGTCCGGGTAATGCGTCGGAGCTTCCGGACCGGACACCTCGTACCCGTGGGCCAGCGCGTCAGCGAAGAGTCGCCTGCCCCCGGGATTCTCTATGTTCGAGTTCCACGCTGGGTGTTTGCAGTTAAGGTCGCCGGCAAGGAGAGTTGGCTGCGACGACTGCAGCATCAGCGCCCTTAGTTCAGCTACGTCGAATTGGGCTGCGGGCGGAATGTAGGCCGCGAAGAGGTTGAAGTCCTCGCCGGCGACATGGATTTGGGCACCCAGCGCGTAAAAGGTGGTGGGTGGAGTGACTTGCAGGGGTTGGTGGACGACTCTTCGCTTCACCAATACCGCCAGACCGCGGTAGGTGGTGCCGACTGCCGACTTCTCGTCCTTCCTGTAGACGCAGTATCCTGGGAACCGAATCTTGTCGGCGGGTCCCAGGTGCGTTTCGCTTATCAGCGCCACGTCGATCTTTTGTTCCTTGAGGAGGAGGCGGAGTGGGGCGACCTTACTTCTGAGGCCGCGGGCGTTCCAGTGGAGTATCCTCAAAGACCCGGCCATTGGTAACCGGTTAGGACCTCGATTAGATGTGGGAGGCCCCCTAAGAGGACCCCCACTGGATCCCGCGTCGCCAGCATCTGGGGCAACAGCCCAAATAGGTAGCGCGCGGCTTCCTCGAATTTGGCCTTGAGCCACTCGGCTGTCTCGCCCGAGAAGGCCTGGCTCGGGGGGCCTCTGGCTGGTTGTCGCTGCCGGGCAGGGGCAGCGCTTGCTTGCGCGGTCGCTTTGGGGGCGACGCGCCTTGCTTCTGCGCGCTGCTCCCTCTCTCCTTCGGCAGTGGTGGCCCTCGTGGTGCCCCTCGCCTCTGATGGGGCTGGGGCGGTCGCCGCTGCGCTAGGATTTGTGGGGTGGGGTGGGGGTTTCTTCCCTTTCTTCTTTCCCCCCCTCTTAGTTTTCCTCCGCCTCCCGGAGGGGTCTCCTGATTTTCTTTCCGTCGGCCCGTTTGCTGCCGCCATCAGGGTCGCGCTAGGCGCCTCCCTCTCCTCGGCATTAGTGGGCCTCCCTTTGGCCGCTTCTTGCTGGCGCTGCTGCCGGGAGATGGCGACAGTGCCCGCTCGCTTGTTCCTCATCTCGTTGAGGAACACTGGGCATTTACTGTGGCACGCTGGGTGCTCTCCTGCGCAGTTGGCGCAGGTGGCCGGCTCGGTTTTTGGCCGGGGGCAGTCACGTGCTGCGTGGCTCTCTCCACACCGCACGCATGCGAGCGGGCGGTGGCACAGGTGCGAGCTGTGTCGGAACTTTTGGCACCTGTGGCACTGGGCGGGCCCTTTCTTTCCCCTCCACGCCTCGATACGAACACCACGCATGAGCAGGAGCTCCGTGGTGTCGTAGATCCTTCGGATGTCAGGCGTCCTCTTCAGCACGGCGTGGAAGATGCAGCCAGGTCTCCCTTCGCGCGCCTTAATATTGCGCACGTACTCTGGCTCGTATCCACGCCGGCTCAGCTCGTCCTCGATCTCCGCCGGGTCGGTGTCGGCGGGGAGGCCGCGGATGGCCACCTTGAAGCTTCGCTCCGCTGGGAGCGAATAGGCGAACCAAGATATGCCGCTTTCTTTTTCCAGGCTGGTGAGGTACCGCTGGACCACCCTATACTCGCCCTCACTTTCGGGCAAGAACCGAATGCCTCCCTGATACGGGCGGGCATTCGGTGGGTGACCCAGCTGCTCCTTCACCGCCCTAAAATGGGCGGCCCATCCTGGCAGCTTCTCCACGATCAGCGGAGGGAAGCGGGGGGACTTCTTCTTGCTTGCGGGCGTCTCGCCCGACTCGGTTGGGGTGGGGGCCCTCACAAAAAGGGGGGCCCCTGTGTCCATGGGAACCTGGGTTGGCCCTGCGGCAGTTGAGGTGGATGGTCTTGGTGAGGTCGGAGGCGAGCGCACCGCTTCGGCGAACGTGGGTGCCCCCTCGCCATCCCGCCTGCGCGGGGCGCGCTGTGGTAGGGGGGGGTCCATGCACGGTCGCTTCGCGTGTTCGTCCGCGTCGCCGTCCGAGCTTCTGGGCCTCCTTTGTGGGCGGGTCTCCAGGTTAAACTCAAAGTCGAAACCTGGAGTCGGGAACAGTGATGGTGATGGTGGGGGGCCCTCGACCGTGGAGCCGGGTCGCGTGAGCGTATCCGGCGACACGTCTCGGCGATCGGCGCGGTAGGAGCCCCTCGATGAGGCCGACATGTCCGATCCCTGGCGGGAGGAGCATGCCGACATCGCAGCAGGGGAGTCCTGGGCGGAGCCCCTTGGTGGTAGCGGGGAGTGGAGCGGCACTGACGGGTAATAAGTCGACGTACCTGGAGTGGTAACCGAAGGACCCGGAGCGGCACCAGGAGGAGCCGGAGTGGCGCCTGAAGGAGCCGGAGCGGCACCTGAAGGAGCCGGAGTGGCACCGGAAGGAGCCGGAGCGGCACCTGGAGGAGCCGGAGTGGCACCTGGAGGAGCCGGAGTGGCAGCCGGAGGAGCTGGAGTGGCATCTGCTGGAAGGGCTGGAGCGGCACTGGCGCGAGCACTGACACTACCGGAGGGCGCAGCGGAGCGCACGGACGACACAGCAGGCACTGTAACGCGCACTGGGTGCACTGAGGGTGCGGCACTACGCGCGGGTGGTTTGCCCCCTGGCGCAGCGGAGCGCACGGCAGGGGTGGGCGGTCTCGCCGCTTGGTGGCGGGTCGCCTTAGTAATTGGCCCCGGGGCCTGGATTGGCACGGGGCGGAATGTTGACGGGCGGATTGGGACGGCCGGTTGTCTGCCCGACGACGCCCCCGTCGAAACGCGCGCAGTCGACGCAGTCGTCGGCGGGCCGGCAGCGGCCACTTCTTTCCCCGCTCCAGAAGCTGGCGATGGTGCACCGGGAGTCGAACCCCCAATATATGGGAGCGACAGCGTCCGGTCCCCCATCGGTATGTCCTGGGTGGGCGGCTCGGGGGCATTCCCCAGCGAGCTGCGGGATGCAGGTTTCTTCGGCGGCATGGTATGCACGCACGCGAACAAACACTACACTGCACTAAGAGAGTCACTGAGCTCCGAGATTGTACATGTTTATTTAACTAATTAAAATTTAAAATGAATTTAAAATAAAATAAAACAAGATGCAAGTTAAAAGAAAACAAAGACTAAAATTGGGCACGTTGCCGCCGCGACCGCTACGGAGTGTATGAACACTCCGAGCTGCAACGGAGGTGGCGCCCCCTGTGTGCTACCGCAGGTACCAGCCGAGACTAGTACCTACGTCAACACAAAGGGTTTGCCGGAAAACACGGGAGCGGTCCGAACGGTTGGAGTGACGCGAACGTACTGGCAACGGAGCGAATCCAAAGATCGCGCTCTGCGCGCGACACGTATTTATAGAATCGCGACAGTATTGCGCCGTGTACTTAGTCGCGCATGCGCAGTTAGCAGCCCGCTCAGTGCGTTTAATGTGCAGCACCTCAAGCGCCCTCTGTCTGAGAAACAACGACGCACGTTTGTAAATATATTAGGCTAACCACTACTTCCATAAGTACCATTGTAAATATAAATAGGGTGTAATTATAGAAAATATACAGATCTTGTTCAGACATCAACGACTAATTACGAGTTTCATTTACGAGTCACTCTCATCCCTTATATTGGTGACCCCGCTGGAAAATCAAGACGCCTGCCTTCTGAAAAATAGAAGAACCGTCAAGATCAAGCAATCGTCATGTCAAAAAACCAATCCGAAGAATTCTGCGATGCCCACAGTACCTCAACAGTGAAGAGCGACGTTGCCACCATATCACTGCCTGCACGTCTACCACCATTTTGGCGCCAAAACCCTAAACTCTGGTTTGCGCAATTCGAAGCTGCCGTCGCTGCCAGTAAAATCGGAGAAGATCAAAAATTCAACCTCGTCGTTCCGCTGCTAGGCTGCAGCGATTTGGAGCAAATTGCTGACATCATCCTAAATCCACCTCCTACTGGCAAATACAGCACACTCAAGAACCGGTTGATATCAACATACCAAGAATCAGACCATCGCCAGCTGCAGAAATTACTCGGCGGCCTCGAGCTCGGCGATCAAAAACCTAGCCAGCTACTTCGCAAGATGCGCGATTTGAGCGGCAAACTACTCACAGACGAAGCTCTCAAAGTTATGTGGCTCAATCAGCTGCCCACGCAAGTTCGCGCCGTTCTCTCAGTGAACACCGAATCTACGCTCGAAGTCCTAGCTGCCATGGCCGACAAGATGATGGAGCACTTCGAACCAGCATCAGTCGCCGCAGTCTCCACGGCTACCACAATAACCACACCAAGCTGCGAAAGTCATCAGATTTCAGCCATCACGAACCTGCAAGCCGATTTGCTATCAAAACAAATCGAAAAGTTATCACTCGAGATCGCCGACCTACGCACAAGCTGGCAACAGCGCGCGGTGCACGCCCGCCCCGCTCGCTCCCGTTCCCGCTACCCGTCGTCGACGCGGCAACGCCGCATTTCGCGCCAAAATTCCCGTGCAAACTCTCGCGGGTCGAGCAAGCCGGGCGACGCTGATTGGTTGTGCTACTATCACTACAGATTCGGAGAAGACGCGCGCAAATGCGAATCTCCCTGTTCTAAAACGAAGGAAAACTAGAAAATACATCGACCATGGCGGAAGTCGATGTATACCAACGAAGCCTCCGCCTATGCATCATCGACAGGAACAGCAAAGAAAAGTTTCTTGTCGACACCGGAGCCGATATATCAGTCTTAGCAGCAAGAAACAAGAAATATTCGAAACCGGCAGAAAGTACCTATAAATTATTCGCCGCAAACGGCACACAAATACATACCTACGGAGAGCGTACACTCGAGCTCAACCTAGGTTTACGTAGAAGTTTTAAATGGACATTCGTCGTCGCCGACGTCAAGACATCAATATTAGGCGCAGATTTCCTAGTAAATCACAAATTACTAGTCGACTTGCATCAAAGAAAACTTATCGATCGCGTTACCGATCTCAGCGTGAACGCCATCAAAATCCAAACAACTGAAGAAGCCGTCTACATTATCGACCGTAACCATGCCTACCACGACATACTGATGAAGTATTCTGACGTTCTGCGACCCATGTCACTCAAGTCTCCAGCAAAACACGACGTTAAACATCGCATAGAAACAACAGGTCAACCTATCTACTCAAGGCCACGCCCCCTTCCTCCGGACAAGTACAACGCGGCAAAAATTGAATTCGAGAAGATGATGGAGATGGGTATCTGCAAACCTTCGAAGAGCCCATGGGCCAGCCCATTACACGTCGTCAAGAAAAAAGATGGCTCACTACGTGTATGTGGCGATTACCGTAGACTTAACGCCGTGACTGTACCCGACCGCTACCCAATTCCGAGAATGCAAGACTTTACCTACCAACTACACGGGAAAAAAGTCTTTTCTAAGTTGGATATGAAAATGGCCTACTATTCCATCCCAATTCATGAAGAAGACGCTGCGAAGACCGCCATCATCACACCATTTGGTCTCTTCGAATTCAATTGCATGACGTTTGGCCTACGCAATTCCGGTCAAACATTCCAACGTTTCATGCATGAAGTACTACGTGGACTCGACGACATCGTTTTCTGTTTTGTCGACGATTTACTCGTATATTCAAGAAATGAAGAAGAACATCAGCGCCACCTACATCAAGTTCTCGAACGATTGAACAAGTACGGCGTCACACTCAACATCGAAAAATGCGAGTTCGGCACTAACAAAATACAATTTCTCGGATATGAACTCACACAAGAAGGAATCAAACCCACACAAGATCGCATCCAAGCCATAGTCAATTACCCAAAACCAACTACAATTCAAGAATTACGAAGATTCTTAGGCATGATCAACTTTTACCGCAGCTGCCTACCCCATCAAGCCGAACATCAAACCCTACTCAACAAGTACCTACACAACAGCAAGAAGAACGATAAATCACCAATTGCCTGGACGCCCGAAGCCGAGGAAGCCTTCGAATATTGCCGCCAAAGCATACTCGAGGCGACTACGCTGACACACCCAATACCAAACGCACCGCTATGTTTATTCACCGACGCTTCGAATACCAGCATCGGCGCCGTTCTGCAACAAAAAGTCGACAACGTGTGGAAACCTCTCGCTTTCTACTCAAAAACGATGAGCGACACTCAGCGACGCTACAGCGTGTACGATCGCGAACTATTAGCTATGTACACCGCTGTGCAACATCTTCGTCGGCTAATAGAGGGCAACGACCTTACAATTTACACCGATCACAAACCTCTAACGTACGCGCTTACAAGACCACCGAGTAGCAGCGACACTCCAAGAAGAGAGCGACAACTTCACTATATAAGTCAATTCTGCACAAACATCCTATACATCAACGGTGATAAAAATGAAGCGGCCGACGCGTTATCACGAATAGAAGAAGTCGAACTACTGAACTCAACTATCGATTACAATCAACTCGTCCAAGAATACGAAAACGACTCCGAACTACGATCGTGTTTGAACAACCCCAAACTCAACTTCACCCGACTGACTATGCCCGGAGTTCAACGACCGATACTGTGCGAAACATCTACAACAAATGTTTGACCATACTTACCACCGACTTACCGTTTTGCCGCCTTCAAAGCGCAACACGACTTAAGTCACCCCGGAGTACGAACATCGAGAAAAATCATGACAAATAAATTCTTCTGGCCTTCTATGAACAAAGACGTAGCTACATGGGCAAGGGCGTGCATTGGATGTCAGCGCGCCAAAGTTCAACGACACGTGAAGAGCCCACTTGGTCAATTCCAAGAATCTGCGCGTTTTGACCACATTCACGTCGACATCGTCGGAGAGTTACCTCCTTCTAATGACTACAGATACCTCGTCACGATAATCGACCGCTGCACCAAGTGGCCCGAAGCGATACCTACACGTGACATCAGCGCCGAGACAGTCGCAAGAGCCGTATACGACGGGTGGATATCGCGATTCGGTTGCCCGTTACGTATAACAACGGACCAAGGAAGACAATTTGAGTCTGCATTATTCACGTCGCTGATGAAGAAATTCGGTGTCACTCGTATTCGAACCACCGCATACCACCCTCAGGCGAATGGCCAATTGGAGAGATGGCACCGCACACTTAAGTCAGCATTGATGGCGAGAGCAGCCGCGACACGCTGGAGCGAAGAGCTACCTACAGTTCTCCTTGGACTACGTACTGCACTTCGTGAAAACACCTCCTTCAGCCCAGCCCAAATGACGTACGGTACAACGCTACGCATTCCGTCTGATTTCTTCGTGTCTACAACGCCGAATATTGAAGACGCCGAATTCGTTCGTCAGCTGACAGAAACAATGTCGTCACTGTCACCGGTGAGAAGAACACACTCATCGAACGCGAACACATTCGTGTACAAGGATCTCGCAACATGTACGCACGTTTTTCTGCGTAACGACAGCGTACGCAGACCGCTCACACCACCTTACGACGGCCCGTACGAGGTTCTACACCGCAGCGAAGATGGAAAGCAGTTCACATTGCAGCTACCTCTTCGTACCGCCGTCGTGTCAGTCGACAGATTGAAGCCTGCACACCTGTACAACGAAGATGAGACTCAAGCTTCAGCAACCTCACGCTTGCCACCACCTACTTCACGTCCGCCAACGCAAAATCATCAAAATATGCTAGCCGCAGCACCAACATCGAGCGCACCGCCCAAGCACACCTACGTCACAAGAACCGGCCGCACGGTGAAACCGAACGTACGCTTCACTTAAGGGGGGGAGTGATGTAGTGACACAGTACCTGTTACCAGAAAACCACAAACCACCGTACCACCACACCAGATACCAGTTACCAATACCTCAGAACCAATTACCACGTTTTCAACCATGTTCTGTTAAAGAAACAGTGAAGCAACACGTTTACGACAACGTCTGTTATAGAAACAGTGAAGCAACACGTTTTACGACAAATCAAGAAATAGGATAAGCTTATAAGGGCTCAGCACCCTCGCAGATGGATCACGTGGCCTCGCGCAGCGGAGATCTTCACTCGGTGACGTCTCGACGGGGAAAAGGATCGCGCTCTGCGCGCGACACGTATTTATAGAATCGCGACAGGATTGCGCCGTGTATTAAGTCGCGCATGCGCGGTGTGCAGCCCGCTCAGTGCGTTTAATGTACAGCACCTCAAGCGCCCTCTGTCTGAGAAATAACGACGCACGTTTGTAAATATATCTTAGGCTAACCACTACTTCCATAAGTACCATTGTAAATATAAATAGGGTGTAATTACAGAAAATATACGAATCATTCGCTGCCCGTCGCTCGCCCCGAACGGACGTGCCGCCCCGTGCATCGCGCCCGCTCTGTGCTACGTGCCCCCTCCTACGTCTCGCCGCGCCCGCTCGCCGTGACGTCATCAGTGGTCGCCGACCACAACACTATCGGAAGCCGCCTTTTTCAAGGCAGTGGACGATAGACTATTTCCTTTACGGAATAGTCGAAAACGTAGTGCCCCTTAAGGGAAAAGCCACAGCCAGTCAGAATTTTAATTCGATTCCAGATTTGACATTAGCTACTGTCATTTTGTGAAATAATGATACCACATATAATAGTGTAGTGATGAACACAAAAATCGATAAACAATCAGTGTGTGTGCCATCAGTGTGCCAATTTAAGACTAAATTATTGATTTTTATTTAAATAAATACATAATTATTCATAATAATTATTTATTGATTAGTAACCGCTGCTCTATTTTATAAAAAGTTAATATTTTTGTTTTTATATTAAAAACAAAACTTATAATAAAAGAGCCTAGATAGTTTTCAGTATTGGCAACCCGTGCGCGCTCGTGCAGCTATCGCCATTTTGTTTATCGTGTCATTCGGCTTCATTCTCCCAGTCTAACTGCACGAATATCTTATTTCATTGCGAATCGATATTTTGTTGGGTTTTTGTTAAAGTGTTGTTACGTTGTGTTTGTTGTTACGTTTATAGTTTCTTGTGAACTTTGAGTGAATCTATTTATTTTGGTTTTCCATCAAAATGGATCCTCAGCCAAGTACATCACAAAAAGACGTGGATGTTTTCTTGTCCCCAAGAAAAAAACGTCCACGAAAAGCTTTCACTGTTACTGAAAAAGTAATGATCCGCAACGCCTACAAATACGTAAAAAATGAAATTTCTGCGCAATTGGAGGCCTTTGAAGTTGTGGAAGAAAATGAATGTATGAGCAAAGTTGCTGACATATTGGGAATAACCTCACGCTCTGTTTGTAACGTTTTGAAGGAAGTAAATAAAGGTGCGCCGCCAACTCCTCCTAAAAAAACTGGACCAAAGCGAAGTTTCAAAGATAAAATTGATGAATTTACATTCTCTGCAATACGAAGAATTGTTCATCAGTTCTTTTACCAAAATGAACCTCCAACCATTGCAAAGGTTAGTCAATCAGTCAGACAGTATTATTTTATACCTACATCTTTTATATATAAGTAATGATTCCAAGCTATTATAAAACTTACTATTTTAGATTTTACAAGTGATGAACGATGATTCAGAAATGCCCAAGATTTCCAAAGACACCCTCAGAAAAAATTTGAAGCATCTTAATTTTAAATTTGTTGCACGGTCACGCAAGAGCACACTTTTTGATCGAAATTATATAATAACATGGCGCCAGCGTTACTTGCGATCTATATGTCAGTTTCGACGAGAAGGGAGACATATATATTATCAAGATGAAACTTGGGTTAACGCAGGTAAGGCTAACATTTATACATAAAATGAATTTATATACATTTTACACTAAATTTAATAGTAATATTGAATGTTCATGTACTATATTTATTTTAAGGTCATACTGTAAAAAAAACTTGGGTGGACAAGAAAGTCACATCATCTCGACAAGCGTTTTTGGAGGGACTGACCACTGGATTAAAAAATCCATCTGGAAAAGGCAAACGTCTCATAATTAGCCATATAGGTAGTGAAGAAGGCTTCCTGGAAGAGGGGCTCATGATTTTTGAAGCAAAGAAAAATTGTGAAGATTACCATGATGAGATGAATGCAGTTTGTTTTGAGGAGTGGTTCGCTGGAGTCTTACCAAAATTAAGACCAAACTCAATTGTGGTGATGGATAATGCACCTTACCACTCCCGAAAATTGGAAACGGCACCAAAAATGAGCTGGAAAAAAGCTGCCATTCAAGATTGGCTTTTAAATTAAAATATTCATTACGAACCAGATATGGTTAACTACGCTTTTAGAACTGATTCCACATAACGAGTCTTTTAATAAGTACGCTGTAGACGAAATGGCAGCACAACATGGGATCACGGTTTTAAGACTGCCCCCTTACCATTGCGAGCTAAACCCTATCGAATTGATATGGGCGCAGGTAAAGGGGCATGTAGCTCAAAATAATAAAACTTTCAAATTGACAGACGTGAGAAATTTATTTCAGGAAGGCATTCAAAAAATTACGGCTACCGAATGGTCTAAATGCGTATCCCATGTTGTCAAAGAAGAGGAAAAAATGAGTAGGCTAGATATGTTAATTGACAATATCACAGACACATTTATAATAAATGTTACAGAAAGTGGCAGCGATAGCGATAGCGATGACGGCGACAATATATAAAATAAATTATTACCATAATACATCTATCTGTTTTATTTGTCATGTTCCTTCATGATCACATTTTTTTATTTATTTCACACACAATTATAAAAGAAAAGTCTCAGATCGTTAATTAATCGTCAAAACTAAATTATCTGCTCAGAAATATTTAATTTCCTGATATACTTAGTTTACGAGAGTAAAATTATAAACGAGAAGAATCGATCCGGAAATATTCCATTTCCATATCGAATAATTTCGCAACGTCACTATTTAGTACTTGTCATAACGTTGCAACACTGAAATTGTCAAATCTGGAATCGAATTAAAATTCCGAGTTATAATAACAAAACCAACAGATTGACAAATGCTTGTACCAATGTTTATTATGTAAGCATGAGCCGCGACAGCTTTGCTTACTTTTGCTGACAAGGGGGAAGGAGGAATTGATATTTTCAAAAAATCTGCTTACGTAATGTTTGAATGACCATAATGCGGATGTTAAGTCGAAGTCGAAGCTATAAACAGTAGCTTAAGCTATGTCCCTCCGTATAGTTCAAGCTGACTCCGCACCCAATTTCATCAAAGTCTGTTCAGTAGTTTCACCATGAAAGCGTAACGGACTGACAGATTCAAAATATTTTAACTACGAATTATCATTTTATCTTTCTTTTACGTTGCTAATGATATCGCCTGCTGAAGTGGAAAATCATTCTAGGAGAACATACTACCCGAGTTAAAAAATGTTGTACTTATTTATATCCGATTCCAGAATATGGTACAATCTTGTGCCAAAATTCAACAAAGTTCTTTTAGCTGTTGGAGCATGAATCAATACATAATAACATGACCATGTTACCCTGACTCGGAAAAATTACTTATTTGCAGATTATAAAAGAACGTATAAGAAAAAGAAGTGTTTGGCTGCCTTTTATTTACGTAATGATAAATATACGCTGAAACGAGTAGTGACTCTTGATAGGACTCTAGGGTAGTCTATAACGATGACATTTGAGCACTTCAGACAGAGTTCGAATGACAAAACGTGCGTGTTTTCACCGCAGTGCTGGCCCCGGGAATCCGTTTATTCTATCGTACGGTAAAATAAAGGCACCGCATTCGACCGCAAAGCAATTTAAGCAAAGCGCGCTAGGCCTTACACCTGTCGACCGACGCGACAACGAGACTAATGGCGTGGCGAGCACTACAAATGCGGATTCGACCCCGCGTTCCGAATTGCGTCAAAAGCGATTATATCGCGAATCCGACCAACGTGCAACGTCACAAACAGTAGGTACTCAATAATCCTTATATTTTGTGACTATTAAATTCGGTTGGATTCGCGATATAATCGCTTTTGACGTAATTCGGAACTAAGGGTAAATTGGCAACACTTGATGATTCCCTGTCAATTTAACAAAAATGGCCGTTCTGCAGAGACGTTTGTAACCGCCGCGTTGATTTTTGTTCATAATATTTAAAATATTGTAATAAATTAAAGACAAGAATAAGGTCTCTAGTTAGTGAAAATGTCGTTTTCTTTCGGCACTCCATCGAGTGCGCCTGCAACATCGGGACTTACAGGAGGCTTTAACTTCGGCGCCAACAAGTACTGAAATTAAGTTTTAGTTAATTAAAAACTAAACTCACTATTAGAAACTTCTTTGGTATAATAACTCATTTGGTTTCGAACAAATCTTATAACTCATATAAAAAAGTCAAAATTAAACAAGAAAGTGTTGTCAATAAATACACATAACCTCTTTCATTGTGATTTATATCTATTTTTTCGTTTGTTTCGGCAAGTTATAACGCCCTTAACCATAACTCATACCACATTATACCAATATTGTTTGTCTACATTTTACGAATTTGTATTTAGACCTGCGACACCTGGGTTTGGCTTAACTGCGACGTCGCAGCCATCAGGTCTTTTTGGAAGTACTCCGGCTGCTGAAACTCCAGCGTTTGGTGCTTCGACGCCTGCCTTCGGAGCGACCTCCGCCGCTTCTGCGTTTGGGGCCTCTACTACGCCCGCTTTCGGAGCCACCACCACCCCCGGCTTTGGGGCCACTACCACCCCCGCCTTTGGGGCCACTACCACCCCCGCCTTTGGTGCTACCACCACCCCTGCCTTCGGGGCGACCACCACCCCTGCCTTTGGTGCCACCACCACCCCTGCCTTTGGAGCGGCAGCGCCCACATTCGGTGGTACTGGGACCTCTGCGTTTGGGGCTACATCTTCAGCTCCCACTTTCGGCACCACTGCTACACCAGGCTTTGGTGTCGCAGCTTCTACTAGTTTTGGTAAGTATTTCAACATTATTTCACATTCACATTGTCTTTCTGTTGTATCTCTAATTGCGGTATTTGAAAGGTACAAATTATAAATCAGTGTCAAGTAGCGGTTTAGTTAGCACATTACTAACATTCTATCTCATAAAAATCTTTGTTTAATAGCTCACAAAATTCTATTAAAAATTAAAAATGTAAATATCAAGTGCATTTCAGTATGAACATAGAAAAAATAAGGTCCCTAACTCAGTTGGTTGAAATACAAGTTCACATGTTCATATTTTGTCATTTAATAACAATGATTAGTGGGTATTTGTTTATTTTATAAATGTACTTTATTCTTACTCCATTACACATTTTCTAATCCAATTCATAATCTAAATACATGAAAACTCTATTTATGAAAGTGTCACATGGACATTTAATTTATAAATCAGTTTTTAATCAACTTCAAAAAGGAGATCTAATATGTTCAAATTAGATCTCAATATACAGTGAAATCTGGTTAAGTGAGACATCAAGGGACCTGCAATGTCGTTTCACTTATAGAGGTATTCCACTTACCCAGTGTCTCAGATATACAGGTATAAATAAATATCTGTCTCATTTACAGAGGGTTCCATTAATAGAGGTGAGAATACAGGTTATTTCAGTTATACAGGTGCGATAATTAAATAAAATAACGTGTTATGTATGTAAATGAGTTTTAATAAAAAAAAATTAGTACTTAAAGGTAATCATACAAACAATGTTATCTCAGTTACAGAGGTTTATGCATATAAAATTTACTCGCTGTCTCAGTTATAGAGGTAACTATGATGATAAATCGAAAGAACAAATCCCAGATATAGAGGCTTACCTCGTCCCACTAACAGAGGTAATTCAGTGCCAAAGTGTTGGGACCTCAGCATGAGTTCCAGTTATGGAGGTTTCTCACTTATCCAGGTCCCACTTAACCAAGTTTCACTGTAATTTAATTATTTTAACCTTAGTGGAGTGCCATAGAACATATATGCCATATAAAAACTTTAGAATCTATCCTATTAATCAGATTTTTTTTTAAACTTGATAATTGTGCGTTTTTGATATTAACCTTTCAATCGTGAGAATTACAGACACAATAGAAAGACAATAGGTGCGCGAACGCCGGCGTTCGCTTGGGGTTTAATGAATTAAATAGCCTACAACCAGCTATACCAATTAACCTTTTAGATACAGTCAATTTGAGACACAATAGTAAGACAATAGATACGTGATTGCCGGTGTTTGCTTGGGGTTTAATGAATTAAAACACTTCATTTCTACATCTCATCTGAAACCTCACCATCATCATCTCATTGCCGACCTCAATTTTAACCTTACAAAATACTTAATTCGTACAACCCAGGAGCTACAACTGCACCTGCTTTTGGTGCAAGTGCCGCCCCCACTTTTGGAACTACTACGCCGGCATTTGGTACTACAGGGTTGCAGGGTGCAGGCGGCATTAACTTTGGTGCCACCAGTGCCAGTGCTACAAATACTTCAGGTATACACCCAGTATTTATTTGTCATGCTTTAGTTTGATACTTCTAATGCATAAAGTCGTAAACATACATTTTGAGTGTACTTGTATTATAAGAATTTTTTTTTATTCTTTCTTATAACATCTAGTGTCTGGTACTGTGGTCTTAAATTGATTATTGATTCCATAATGTAAATACATCAGTTAAAAGGATTTTCACAAATTACTTACATAATTAACAATTACAAAACCACTTCTTTTGAAAAAATCTTCTCTTGAAACATGGGAACTTCATAATAAAACAACGTATCCTCTAGCAGTGTTTGGGGGAAAAAAGGTACTCTGGCTATAAGTGTATTGCAACTAAAAAGAGTGAAATAAAAAACTTTGTCAGTGTTAAATAAGATACAAACAAACAAAAAATACCGAGAAACACTGACTTCTGTAATTAAAGTTCATTTAGTGTTTTTTAGGGTTCCGTAGCCAAATGGCAAAAAACGGAACCCTTATAGATTCGTCATGTCTGTCTGTCTGTCTGTCTGTCTGTCTGTCTGTCTGTCTGTCTGTCTGTCTGTCTGTCTGTCCGTCCGTATGTCACAGCCACTTTTTTCCGAAACTATAAGAGCTATACTGTTGAAACTTTGTAAGTAGATGTATTCTGTGAACCGCATTAAGATTTTCACACAAAAATAGAAAAAAAGCAATAAATTTTGGGGGTCCCCATACTTAGAACTGAAACTCAAAAATTTTTTTTTCATCAAACCCATGCGTGTGGGGTATCTATGGATAGGTCTTCAAAAATGATACTGAGGTTTCTAATATCATTTTTATCTAAATTGAATAGTTTGCGCGAGAGACACTTCCAAAGTGGTAAAATGTGTGTGTCCCCCCCTCTAACTTCTAAAATAAGAGAATGATAAAACTAAAAAAAATATATGATGTACATTACTATAAAAACTGCCAACGAAAATTGGTTTAAACGAAATCTAGCAAGTAGTTTTTTTTTAATGCGTCATAAATCGAAAAAATTACACTATTATTAAAACATCGATCAAAGTTACAACACATTACAAGAACTTTTATATTATGTTACTTGCTCCTACGGAACCCTTCATGGGCGAGTCCGACTCGCACTTGGCCGGTTTTTTAGTGAAGTTCACAGTTACAGAAATGTTTACAATAACAAGTCATTCTTTCTGAATAACTTACATACAAGTCTTCTAATATTAGAGTATTCTCCATATGCAATATGCATTTCCGATTTGTAATTTCAATCAATCAAATCATTTCTTACTTTTCAGGTTTGAACTTTGGTACTCCAGCAACTTCGGCTAGCACAGGTCTTGGTGGATTAGGAAGCTTTGGCTTTGGGACCGCAGCCTCGACACAGAGCACTGGGTTTGGGCTATTTGGTTCTACGAGTACAGCAACCACCACTACTAGCATTTTAGGTAAGTCGGTATAATTAAATTGCCTGCTAATTGTTGATTACAAAACTACACTTAAATTCTAAATAATATTTCTTCATAACTACTCAAAATAAATCTTCATTCAGGCTATTTATATACCTATCCAGTGTATGGTGTCTTGCTAGCAGTGGAACTGATTTTCTGTGCAATGATTGTTTTGCTTAACCTGGACTATAACTGTCTTAACTCCTTGTCTGGCTCGGACCAGTTCTGGCTTCCTATAAAAATGTCCATCTGTGTGAGGACCGCGTCTTAAGATATTACGTCAAAATATAAGAGAGAGAGAGAGAAGGTCCTCCCACAGACAGATATTGGTTGACAGACCCAGAGTGGGTACGGTTCCACAGTTGAGTTATTAATACGACATTTTCTAAATACAACCATCACAATTAAATAGATTCAACCTACTCACCTCTTCCTAAACGTTTTCCCTTCCTTTCAGCAGCATGAATCCAAACCCAAGTTCTCCAGTCCGTGGTCTGTTGATACCGATAACGCAAACATTTCAAATGTTGCCCCCTACCACTATTTTATCTAAGCCAAACTTTGAACTTAGTCCAATACCTTGTGAACCGGAGTGTGGGTATAGGCTCCTGAGTGCTAGAAAGGGTCCCTATCATACCATTGCACCTAGTTCTGGTGAGATATTGATGATTTTTATACTGATATAACGCAACTATGTCATTCGCTCCATGTTGTTCTATATTCTCACTCGTACACACACTATCTGGCTTGCTCTTCATACTTCACTGAGCCAACACTACACAGTAGTGCCGAGGCTCGCTATATAAGACCCAAGTAGCTGTAGAAAAATCATTTCATCACTTAGCTAGCAACCAGATTAAATCAAGTTTACGGAGTCCGGAAGCGTTACTAGTTGAGGTTACGAGTGAGATAGATAAATGCAGTCCAATCTGCCACCTCTAGTGTAGTTATATAAATCATAAGTTTGTTAAATGATATGATCATTTTACAATAGTTTAATAATGTTCTGCTCCCAAAACGGTGAAGGAATACATCGTGAGGAAACCGGCATGTTCTAGAACCAAAAATTCGAAGACGCGACATTCACTAACCCTCACTGGGCCCGCGTTATCGGTTACAGCCCTTTCCCATTCCCTCTCGTAGAGAGGAAGCTTGAGTCCCAGCTGTGGGAACATTGAAAAGGCTGTTGATGATGAACCTGAAGGTTTGTTAATCTGTCACACCTCAGCAACTGAATATATTTGGATGAACTTTGGAACTCAGGTAGATGATGCCCTGGATTAGGTCTTAAAATACTTCGGCCTTATTAGCCTCGGCTGCGGGATTGTTACAAAGAGTTACCGCGGTCCTGGAATGTAAAGGACAAATGAAGGAACACAGGTGGATTTTGGTGGTAGTCAGTAAAAGTTTGACATAAGGACAATTTTATCCTGGATGTCTGATAACATGTGTTAATATTTGACTTATATAGGGTGACTGGTAATTAGTGTACGATACTTAAACACGTAATTGTGCTCATGATAACCAACAACTTTTACTATGGGAACAAACCTGAAAAAAAATTGTTTGTTATCATGAGCACAATCACGTGTTTAACCTTTCGAATGTCTTAAGTTACACAGTCCGACATAAGGTAATTGTCTTTCTATTGTGTCTCTAATTACGACATTCAAAGAGTTAAGTATCGTACACTAATTACCAGTCACCCTATATATGGGCTTGCTAGGTAATGTTAGTTTATACTGATAAAGAGGAAAGATTTGTGTTTTTATTCGTAATGAAACTCAATAATTACTTTTTTTTTTTAATTTTACCTCTATTATATTTTTTACAACTAAATAACTATAATTACAGTAAATTAAAAAAAAATAAAATAAAATAAAATCCTACGCTAATTACAACTAACTAAAATCAAACTGTAATATGGCGTCAAAAAACTCTTCTACATCGCTGTCGACTGGTAATGTGCCCAAAAGACTGGCGGCATTGCCACGCTGTATGGCAATGTTTATCCTCTGTCCGAGGTAAAAGCCAGACCTTGGGTCACGCGAAGTGTCAAATATAAGTTTCGACAGATAATAATTACTGGATGGGTTTTAATAATTCTTTCTCCAGTAGAATGCTACTTTACTATTGAGTGACATAGGCATATATTTTTACTCTCACACAGACAAAGCCGCTGACAATAGTATGTAAATTAATATTATTGAGTAGACAGTAGTTGATTCAGTTGGAATTATTATGCGTAGTTATATTGTGAGAGTTATGATCACAGAACACAGGAATCATACAGTAGATAGAAGGAGTAAGTAGGCGGGGCGCGCGTACCCCGAGTTTTGCGATGTACCGCTTATGTTCCATTGCGCATGCGCCGCGCACATCAGTCTAGTTACGGTCGCCACGGTGATAATAACTAGATAAAAAAATATAAAAATGCCCATCTGTGCTGTTTTGGAGTGCAAATACGACGGAAGAACCAATAATTTATCTTATATCCTATCGTCGGTTAGCCCTGGTTTATTTTATTTTGATTATTTTTGAAAAATAGGTTCTTATAAAAAAAACAAATAGAAGTTGACTTTATTTTGTATAAAATAAGGTCTACTTTCAAAAAAATATTCTAGAACTTTCAAAAAATGTCACTGTCAGCTGCTCAATTAGAGATTACCATTAGGTATCGATAGTGAGTTATCGATATTGCAAAATTATAATGATTTTTTTTGTATCGGGAAAGAAAATACCCTAGTGCTTCGACGAAATTAAAAACGCAGACTTTTTAATTTTAGCTAAATAACTCGTAAATAAAATGCAAACAGGGTTAAACTTTCCATGGGTTCAAAATGTAACTGTCGTGTTATTTTGTGACTTCATATTTCCTAAAGATCCAGACAGATAGGAAGGAAAAGTTGGTTTCCTACAAAAACTAGCACATTTTTCTCAACACAGCAGTACTAAACCTTGAGCTCTGAAGAACTTTTAGATATTGGTAGAAGAAAAAGAAGTCACTTTATTAAAAATCTGGTTATACCGAACCCTAGCAGTCTCGAAGAAAGTCAAGATGTTACAGTTCTACTCAAATCTGTATGGACTCTAAAAGCAAATTTGTAGTCAGCCAAGAAACACCTGGCAACATTTAGTTTAAACTGACGTACAAATTTACGTGAAGAAGTATTATTTAAAACTTACGTATGAACAAATTAATTATTGTTTATCAGTCAGTATTTTTGACTTTACCTGTTTTTACGTATCTATTTTATTAGTTTTTTTTTTAATAGCCATTACTGTCCCACTGCTGGGCAAAGGCCTCCCCCAAGTCCTTCCAGACATTCTTCTCTCGCGCCGTCTCTAACCAGTTCTCCTGATACGCGTCTAGATCATCTCGCCACCTCTTTCTAGGGCGACCTCGATGGCGCTTACCGTTTGCAGGAACCCACCGAGTGGCGATACTTGCCCAGCGGTCACTGCTCATGCGGCTGACGTGACCCGCCCAATCCCATTTAAGCCTGGCAGCCTTTATTAGTTAAACTATTTTTTTTTTATTGTCACTGTTATTCGTTCTAATTGTTTTTCAGCATCAAAAGAAACCTTTAATTTCAATTATGAGTAATTTCATGGTTAATGAAATAGTTACAAGCCCCTTATATATAGAGTTAAAAATACGTAAGTATTTTGTTTTGTAATTTATCGACTCCTGCTGTTGAAAATAAAACGCAACATCGATAAAATAAGCTAACGCCAATGGTACATCTCTAGAAAATGACGTTTAACAATGACTTTATTTAAGAAATATTAATCTTATAACAAGTAAATAGAGCACTAAATTGATTGCTTATATTATAGAGACATCTAGCGGGGAATAATGGAAATTGTTAATTTAATTATTCTATGCGATGTAATTCGTTAAAGAGTAGATAACAAACAACTCTGTTAACAGTGACATATGGTTTATTTTTTAAAACGTAATGATGGATAAACTGCCTTCTTTCAATTAATATTAAAATGCTCAATCACATTAAGGATTTCTTAGTGTTATGAAATATGATATAGCTGTCTTTGTGTAAGTTTGGGTACGCTGGTCCCGATACAAATGAAGTGCTATGCGATTTCTATCTACATTCTTCTGTTCTGTGGTTATGATAATCCAATCATTTATTATTTCATTTATTTTCCAGGTGCAAAATTGGGTACAACTAGTGTGATTGGTACACAACCTTCAATTTCTGGTAAGTTAATATTAAAAAATAACACTTTTACCCAATCTTAAGTTAAAAAAAAGTAGTGTGGTATTGCTTTGTATGGTCAGGCTGGTGTACACAACTCCACGTCCAGAGCGAGTATTTAATTTTAACAGTTAGTTAGTGCGCCTCACCATCAACGATTGCATCACTGCTTACCATCAGGCGGGATCGCAGTCAAGTACTAGTTTATAACAGATAAAAAAAAAAAAAAGTTTTAAATATAAGAATTCGAAGAACGTAAAAAATTTTGTATTTGAATTTTCCTAAAATAGTATTCACACTCTTTGCAGCAGAAGAGTCGATATTTGGTTATGAAAATAAATATAAAAGTCTTTAACTTTTCTTTCCAAATAGCTACTCCGAGCTTCGGATTGGGTGGTGTAGCACCGAACACAAGCGGCATCGGCGTTGCTAATACTACAGCAGATGCCAAAAGTGAGTATCACACAAGCCATATCACACTTCTTCCTGCCCTTGTCCTATCTTATTTGGGGTCGGCGCAACACGTTTTTTTTCTTCCATTCTACAGTGTCACTCGTTATGCTATCACCAACTTCCTTTTCTTTCATATCACTCTTCACACAATCTTTTCTTTGGCCTCTCTCTCTCCCTCTCCACCCATCAACATGTATACTCAAACTCTTTTAGTAACATGCATTTCATGCCTCCTCTTTACATGACCATACCAAGACAAACAATTCCCCTTCAGCTTGTCAGTCACTGGCACCTCTTTCAAACTTCCTCTATACTCATTTCTCACTTTATCCAATCTCGTCACACCACACATCCATCTCAGCATTCTCATCTCCAACACATGTCGTCAGCAACAGCAGGGGCACAGCTGGGTCGAAGCAGTGGTAGCAGGTCCCCTCTTTGAGGCGTGGCTGGAAAGACCTCACGGCGTCCTTACCTTCCGCATCACGCCGGTCCTCACCGGACATGGCAAGATCGGGAGGTTCCTGTACCGGATTCGTGTGGAAGTGACGTCCGGGTGTCGCCACTGTGCGGAACGCCCGGAGGAAATGGTGAAGCATACAGTCGAGGTGTGCCCTGCTTGGGCGGAGCATCGCTGTGCCCTCGTGGGGCGATCGGCGGCGGAGACCTCTCGCGCCGGGCCTTGGTTCAGGCCACTGTCCGGAGCGAGGAAGAGTGGGAGGCGGTCGCCTACTGCGAAGCAGTAATGCTAGCAAAGGAGGAGGCCGATCGCATCACGCAACGGCACTCTCGCCGCCGCTGGGATTCCGATCCCGATTTCCGGCCACCATAGACGCGGGCTTGCGGACGGCGAGCTATGGATAGTTCGCTGTCCAACCGTCCGGTAACTGTCCGGACCGAGCCCAAGTCGTCGACGGGGCACTGTTCCCGCGCGCCTCAAGGATTTGTCAGCAACAGCTGGGGCCCAGCCGGGTCGAAGCCTACTTGGGGCCAGGGTTAGTTTCGAAAGATGGCTCAAGCCCCGTTATGAAGGCTCGAAGGAACGGGTGGGTTTTTAGTCGGTAAGAGTGTCACTATCTCCCGCTCCGCCCAAGAACACAACAACCGCACAACCCCCGTGTTGTCATTAGATGATTTACTCACTATAAAAAAAAGCTCCGAAAAGTATCTCAGCCCCGGTACGAAAGGCAACGAAGGAACAGGAGTGGGTTTGTAATCAGTAAAAGTCTGACACTATCTCCCGCTCCGCCTAAGAGCGGGGGATGTCATTAGCTGCGCTGCTGCATGTATGTAACAACGACGACGATTGGCCCGCCAATGTATGGAATGCGCAAAGCGATCCCCACTTTAACGCCGAGCGCTCAAGATCCGTTTTCGCAATTGTTCACATGCACAGCTGCAAGGTCGCGAACAGGCCGTTACAGGCCCACAACTCATAAGGCATGCCTGTCCCATTTATGCTAATTTAATAAGTATTATAAATTACTAATCACATTTGCTTGTTTCAGGTGAACCGCCCAAACAAAACAAGTTGCCTAACGAGATACTGACTACAGTGGAGTCATTCAAAGAATTTGTTAAGAAGCAGAAGTCACTCAGCTCTGAAGTAATGAGGGTGTCCGTTAAACCTTTACACAAGGTAATTTGTAGTTATTTTATTGTGTAATCTGTTATAGGATATAATTTAGGACAATTATATTAAACAAATTAAATTATAAAATGCACTTAACTAATTAGAAATAATATATATACTAAAGGCCTAGCTAAAAATGACGTCATAAAACTCCTCCGCGTCGCTGTCGAGTGGAAGTGTGCCCAGAAGGCTGGCGGCATTGTTGTGTAATGCTTAATCTCTGACCGAGGTACAAGCCAGCACTTGGATCACGCAAAGAGTCAACTAACCGTTTGGATAATTCTTAAAAGCGAACAAAGTGTACTATTTTGTTAATGTGTTTGTAAAGTCATCATCATCACTTCAGCCGAAAGACCTTACAGCCATTAGACGCCTCATGCTTGAACTAGTGCATCAAAACAATTCTGTCAACTAGCTGAGATAATACGGGGGAGCGGGGCACTGCATTTTGATTGGTCGAGACATTAGTAACCTGATTTACGTAAAAACAAACAAACAAGCCAAATATCGTTGAAGTTTTATAGTCTTTCGATCGAAGTCCTATCCAAAAGCGGTATTCACGATCCATCGACTTATTTCCAGTTACATTAATAAGTATTCTAACAGGATAATGTAATACGAACTCGATTGATGAATGTGAATACGGAAATGGTCTAAACGACTAAATCGCTACGATATCTTTACGGTTTTCATTACGTGAATCGGGCTACTGATCTATAAGTCATATGTGTTGACAGACATGCGTCGCCTGTTATTAGATATGTAGTGGCTGTAAGATCGTTGACGCGGGCTTTGGGGTAGGCCGCAGTCAACGACTTTACAGCCACTAGTGTTGCCAAAACGAAAGGTCCAGTGCGTCTCGTATCCATCGGATTTCAAAGACATATTCGATTTAAAAAAATTAGTTCCCATAGGTAATAATTTTCATCAGTTGATGATAACTTTAAATTAAATGGAAAGTCCGTTTGTTTTCATGTATTTTCCCTATTGACTAGTTACTATTTAGGGTTAGATTACACCGAGGCTGTTGCAACTAGTTTTAGTAGTAGCGTGGTTTTGCGTTACTTTTCGGGGCGAATTCGATCCGCGAGGCGTAGCACGAACTTAGCTGGTTCTTGCACGCCGCATTTCCTGGCGAAGCGTCAACCTCGACGCGCATCGAATTCTTGCAAATAAAGCTCTTATTGCATCATTGGCTGAAGTATTCGGCCAGACTGGAAGAGCGGGTGCGGGGCGGGCGCGGCGCGGCAATTTCAAACATAAGAACTTTATTTGGGTGTCCATAGTGGGCACGCAGGCGCGGTACGCGCGCGGGCAACTCTCGCCATAGCTCGTTCTTATAAGTGGCCACAGTGAGTGCGCGGGCGGCGAGCGGAAACCATGTCTCAGAACCCGCGCCGCTGTCAGCATTGGCTGCCAGTGTGGTCGTGCACTAAAAGTGTAGCCGTTGCGTCTCGGTGTGAGCTGAGCTTAATTTAAAATCAAACTAATGTAATGACTAATTAATCTAACCCAATATGATGTGAATGTCTTTGTCTCGCAGGTTTCCCGTGAGGCCGAGTCGACTCTCCGCTCAGTGCTGACCCTGAGCGGCGAGGTGAGCCGCGCGCGCGCACATTCGCGCCGCTTGCGCTCCGGCGCCGCCGCCGCGCTGGCTGCAGCCGAGACCGCTACGAGGGACTACACCACACCAGGTAACTCCCCTCAGTCGACTCTCCGCTCAGTGCTGACTCTGAGCGGCGGGGTGAGCCGCGCGCGCGCCTTTTAGCGTATGGTGAAGGCCAGGCCAGTTTCCTCTAGGTAAAACAACAGACGATCGCTTGCGGTATCGTTAATACCGCTCCGACATATCGCACAGGGACTCGCGTCATAGTTGCTTCAAACACAAACAAACGACACAAACGGCACAAACGACCAGTTTCATATGTTTGATAGTGTCGGATTAGCATCTATGCAAGCTACTCACTTTGTCTAGGGCTTAAACCAGTTCTGGTAACCATGTCTTAATCATTTGTCTAGCCTAACCCAGATGTTTTCCAACTAGTTTCGGCTCAGCTTCCAGTCTTACCGGGCGGTTACACCTGAATATCAGTATTTAAATGAAACTGTTTTTCATGCAATAGGGCGACCATAAAAAATGCGTTCTTTTAAGCATCATGAAAATGCTTCCTTGTCACTAAAGTTGTGGTAGGTTGTGGTGGTTGTTCCTTTATCTTTTAAGTATTATTGTTTATTCATATACATACTAAATAATAAAATTGTTTCCTTTGTCTACAGGTTTGGAGCTCGAAGGCACAGCTCCCCCGTCATACGTAAAGGATTTGATCGCAGAGTTGGAACAACAGCTGATCACGTTCCGGAGACAAATGGATGTGGCTGACAAGCAGATGCAGTCCTCTCCTAAACTACTTACTGAACAAGGCGAGTGTCAAATAACCTGATATTTTATTCAAATCATCATCATTTCAGCTGAAACGTAACGAACGTCGCAATGAACGGTTCTATGTCCTGTTTTTATACACGTGTTATTGTGTTCATTAAAAGGCTTGCGCTTGACCATTATCTCACCTGATGGTAACGGATAATTTGGTCTATGATGGAGCATGCTTGCCTACAAGTAACCTATTCACTTTTAAGGGAAGGAGAGAGAATATAGTCCGAAAAACTTCTTTGTCTAAAGTGTAACAACTTGTTCGACAAGTTGGCACCTTCCGATTTCACCTACTTTTTCTGTCAACTCGCTCAAACGTATAAAGTACAATCAAATAAAAACAGATTGAAAACAATAATAATTACTATAAATAACTAGCTATTGCCTGCGGCTTTGTTCGCGCAGTCTATACCGGTTATCTACTTTGATTTCGGGATATGTTAAAGGTGTGGAATGAGGCGAGTAGGATGCGGTCAATGGTACACGATACCCAAGTTACTTTAAAAAAATTTTACGTTACTTTTGACTCTCATGTTACCTGCACCTGCATGGTCCTCACCGGACATGGCAAGTTCGGTAGGTTCCCACATCAGATTTAGGAGGACGTAACGCCCGGGTGTCACCATTGTATGCACCGCCCGAAGGACACGGTGGAGCATACGATAGAGGTGTACACCGCTTGGGCAGAACACCTCCGTGTCCTTGTGGAGGCAATCGGTGGCAACGACCTTTCGCGCCGGGCCCTGGTTCAGGCTATGGTCCGGAGTGAGGAGGAAAGGCAGGCGGTCGCCTACTTCGAAGCAGTAATGCTAGCGAAGGAGGTGGCCGCACGCGTGAGGGAACGAAGGTTCTCAGACCCCGACTACCAGCCACGGTAGACGCGGGCTTGTCGAGCAATAGATAGGCTGCCGTCCGGCCGTCCGGTATTTAATCGGTCCTAGCCCAATTGTCAGCAGCGCGTAGTGATTCACGCGCTCCTCGAAGAGATGTTAGAAAACCGTAGGGGTCCAGCAGGGCCGATGCCCGCTAGCTAGGATGCAAAGGGCAACTGAAGGACACAGGTGTGGATTAAGTCAGTAAAAGTCTGACACGCCCTTTCGCTCCACCCAGAGCGAGAGAATTCATTGGATGATTCCACACGTAAAAAAAAAACTGCAACTGTATGTATCACAACTGAAAATGTTACTTTTACGTTACTTTTAGAATGAAATAAAAAATATTGTAAATTTTCAAGCAAACTAAAAATAATGTGAAACGGAATGCATCCAAGAAAGATTTTGTTTACAGTGTGGGCGCGCTCTTGATTTTGTGGCACATAAAATGACGTATCAATACTGCATATTCACTCACTCATATGTTTTTCTAAATCTCCCATTCCACTTTCTCAAACGAGTGCCAAATAGTTTTTCAAATTTTTTAGTTTATTTCTAAACATTAATTAATATTTGTACGTCAACTTTGGCTACATATTGCTGATTTGTGATATTGTTGGTAATCAATAGATAAATATGCAATATTATATTATTGTCATGTTTGATTTATATTAATTTATCTTTCTCATAAACATTGTTTTATTTTAAAGTTACCACAGTTAGTTGTGTACAATTTCTAATACAATTATAGATATATATTATACATAGATAGAATAATATATTATACATTTTATAAGACATTTTTATAGCTTGTACACACTTAAATACTTCAGATTTTTACGTTTGAGCGAGATGACGACCGAAAAAGTAGGCGAAATCGGAAGGTGCCAACTCGCGCGGACTTAATTATATTATAAAATTCGATTTTTTCTGTGTTTACTTAAATCAAAATCATATTGTGTTGTCTTTTTTATTGTAAAATCTGAATAGTCGATAGTGTTGTTAAATAAAAAACATTTTCTTTATTTAGAGTTAACAATGGGCATCAGAAGAATGCACGAGTCACTGGTGGCGCTTGCGGGTCGTCTGCAAGCTGTGCACACGCAAGTAGAAGCACAGAAGGATCAGTACTTAAACCTACGGAAGTACATACTCAAAGACCCGACCAACGTGTTTGACGCGCCGTCTCGTAAGTACTTATTGTTTATCAGCTTAATCTATACATATAAATAAAATTGGAGTGTATATTTGTAATATTGAAATAACCGCTTTTTACTACATATGCATATGAAAATATATACGGTACATACACCAAAATAACATTTTTTACAATTTTTGTCTGTCTGTATGTTCCGGCTAATCTCTCAAATGGCTGGGCCGATTTTGACGGGACATTTTCTGTTAGGTAGCTGATGTAATAAGGAGTAACTTAGGCTACTTTTATTTTAGAAAGATTAAATTCAAAATCCTGTAGTCCACGCGAACGAAGTCGCGGGCACAGCTAGTATAATAATAAAAAGAGGAACTAACTGACTGACATGTCAATGTACAACCAAAACCTACTGGACCCAGGAATGTGACATTTTGTACTAACCTTCCATAAATGACATAGGCAAGCACTTGTACAATTAGAATAATTTTGACATCATGATGTTAAATCATAATGTCAAAATTTATATATTACGAACGAATCTTAGCTTGCAATAATAATTATAAAAGTATATTATAATTTATATATATGTTATAATATACTTTTATTATTATTGTTGCAAGCTAAGATTCGAGAGTTGAATGTTTTTTAAATGGCCATGTCGCTCTTTTAAGAGTAAATAAAACATGTTTGTATTGTCTAATGACAAAAAAAAACTGTGAATGCTGTTTAAAAAGACATTCTGTAGTATATTTAGTATCAGGATTGCACCCAGCTGATTACTAAATATAGTACAGAATGTGTGTGCGAAACCGGGGCGGGTCGCTAGTTTGTCGTAATTGTGAAAATGTAATAAAAAAAAAAAATGTTTATTTCGATTACAATAGGCATTTTGATATATATTATTGGAGATCACCTTTTAGGAAAGAAAATGCTTGTATTAGATGACTCCACTCTTCCACTTGTCATTTCTATGCAATTGAAATGTAGACATGCAAAAGACTAAAAAAAAAAGTTAACTTAATAATCTCATTCTTTTTGTAGTCGGTTAAAAATTATACAGATGGAATGATTTTATTTATTTTAGAATTTAAATTAATCTAGTTTTTAGGACATATTTATAATTATCAATCAGTTTAACACAATAGGATAGTTTCCAGGGTCAAAATAATTACATTTTATTTAGTCCGTATTTTAGATTATAAAAAAATATTGGACACGTATTTTTTCTTTTTTCGATTAAACAAAAAATAACCAAAGATATAGCCCATTAAAGTTACGTGTGACGTTACCCCGTGCGAAAAAATGCAGTACGGCGTGACGTTACAGTAACTTTAATGGGCTATATCTGTCATTTTTGGTTTAATTTACAAATAAAAAAAAATACGTGTCCCTTATTTTTGAATAATCTAAAAGACGGACTAATTACATTTTTTACGGCAACTAGCCTATTATGTTGTTATGAATAAATATACTACTTGCCAGGATTTTCCGAAATTCATCCCTGGGGAATGAAACTGGTGTCCAAAGTTTGTATGGAGAAATCAACCTTCAGGGGGGCTTAGCTGCTAGTATAATTTTGAGTTTGAGTTAGGGCCTGTGCACACCACGTTTTTTAAACGCGCGGTTGACGCGCGTTTGTAGTGATACAGACGCGATACGCACGCGAGTCAGACGCAGCCTGTGGACTTCTAATAGGATAAAAGCGCGCCGTCGACGCACGTTTCTAAATCGCGCGTCAACGGCGCGTTTAAAAAACGTGGTGTGCACAGGCCCTTAACGGAACGTCACCCATCAATGGAATGTCCTCCGTGCTGTAGCTTGACGCCGACGTAAACTTGTGTGTAAAATCTAAAAGTTAACAATGATTGATTACAGCTAGCACTAGCTTGGACCAAATACTACGGGATGCAGAGACCAACCGTAAGAAGATGAAGTCTGGTGCTTTGGCCGAAATCAGCCAAGGAAGTGCCGTACTTTCCGATCCTAGAGCTGCATTAGGTAATTATTAAGATATATTTTTTTTTTACAGTTTTTAGTATGTCTGTGGGAAAACAGTCAAAGTAGAACTACACTGTTCACTCGTGTGCCACAAATGCCGATCTGGGGGCGTCGATCTACGTACATTTTATATAGAAACTAGACATGTATATCTACACTTGATACACGCCACGCGACGTCGTTCTACGTACAAATCAGGCGTTTCTAGCTTTATTCCCAAAGTGGTCTGCACAAACCTTCGAGGATAGAAATGGAAGGCGTTACTGATTTTCCTTTTTAGGCATAACTCACCGTCCGGAGGACACGATAGAGTATACAGTGGAGATGTGCCCCGCTTGGGCGGAGCAACGTCGTGTCCTGTGCCTGCGATCTATCGCGACGGGCCCTGGTTCAGGCTTTGGTCTGGATTGAGGGGCAGTCGGCAGCAGTCACCTACTTCTGCGATGTAGTAATGTTAACGAAGGAGACGGTCGCATCCGTGAGGGAACGGACTTCCTCAAGCCCCGGATACCGGGACTCCGACCTCTATGTCCAGCCATCGTAGGCGTGAGCTTGCGGACGACTAGCAACGGGTAGCTCGTTATCCGGTGACCGTCCGGACCTAGCCCATATCTTCGACGTTGCGTAGTCTCCCACGCGTGCTTCAAAGAGATGTCGATGTGATCAATAAAAGTCTGACACGCCTTCCCGCTCCGCTCAAGAGCGCAAGTAGTTATTGAATAATTTCCCACCTTAAAAAAAGGCATAACTTATAAAAAAGTAACTAATAGAAATGTGTTTATCTTGCAAGTTAACGAAAAAAAACTACCTTTTTTATGTAACGGCAATGTTGGAACAAACTCTAAAGGAAGTTTTTTAATTATTTGTAATACGGCAAATCATCCAAGTGCATAACACATAATTTTTCTAACAAGCTCTATGCATGCTCGTTGCTTTATGATGCTATGTTATTTATTTAATGTATTCCGTGTCTATAGGTAACTTACAACAGTTGGCGGGCCCAACACCGTTCACTTACGTCGGCAACGCTATGTCGCCTTTCCCATCAGTAGACGCCAGTGGTAAGTGACCACCTATTTATAATACCAGTTTCGCTTATTTAAATAATTTTAAACCATCGTCATTAACTCAAATATCGACTTTAACGTAGTGTCTATTAAGTTATTTTTTAACAACACCCAAAAAGTATAGGTTCGTTTTAGAAGATATAGGCTTTTCTCCGGAGCGAGGATGAATGGCAGGCGGTAGCCTCCTGCGAAGCAGTAATGCTAACAAAGGAGGTAGCCGCTACGTGAAGGAACTGACTGACCCTGATTTCCAGCCAACGTATGCGTGAGCTTGTGGACGACGAGCAATAAGTACCTCGCCGTCCGGTAACCATGCGGACCCAGCCCGAGTCATCGATGGCGCGTTGTCTTCCACGCGCCTTAAAGGGATGTCAGCAAAACTTCATAATTAATCAAGTTAGAAACCTTTCAATATGGTGGAAGGGGGAAACTGACAAAATGTAACAGTACTGAAATGTGACGTCACCGCCATTCGATTACGTTTGCTCTAAAGAGACAGCAACTCAAGGAGCTGTCAGTCTCAAGCAACAGCAGGGGCCCAGCCGGGTCGAAGCCTACTGGGGCCAGGGTTATCCGAAAGGGCGCTTGAGCCCCAGTACAAAGGTTAGAAGGAACGGGGTGGGTCTTTTAGTCAGTAAGAGTCTTACACTATCTCCCGCTCCGCCCAAGAGCGGGGGATGGTATTGGATGATTTTTTCCCACCATAAAAAAAAGAATACACCATAAAAAATTATCACTTACAAGAATAAACATTACGGGAGCTTGAAAAAACTTGGTTATTTGTTTCAGGTCCAACATGGCAGCCGCAATCACAGCCCAATCTGAACACATCTTTGAACACTAGCTTCGGCGTCGCGCAAGCCGACACGTCAACTGGCTTCCAGCTTCAGAAGCCGCCCGGAAAGCGCGGGAAGCAATGATATTGGCGTTAATACACGCAAGTGTTGTGTCGCGCGGAATGACGCTCAGTGGACCGAAGTAGGAGACAACAATGGTGTTTTTTTTTAAAGTGTAGTCAAATTTTTCCGACAGATTTTTCTAATTTCAAATGATTAATTCATCAAACCCTAAGCGAACGCCGGCCGTTCGCGCTGTCATTGTCTTTCTATTGTGTCTCTAATTGACGGTATTTGAAATGTACCTGAAAAGCTGCGTTCACATGAGAAAAGATTCTCGACAGACCCCCTATTTCTGAATTAAGGATTCGTAGAATAGTATAGAAATACTTTTATTTGGGACTTACACAGCACAACGGTTACAAACATAAGGGTGAGCACTTCAGCATTAGTTGGGCGTCACACACCCAGCATTGTTTTCAGTTGGTACCCCGCAGTTACGCACGGACGTAAACAAAATATATTATTGAAAGAAATATTGATATTTGGGTCGTTCTTCTTTTTTACCGACAATCGCTTGTCCTCTTGTAAAATAATGTAGATGACGTATTTATGATTGATATCTTCAAGTTTTTCAATTTTTTTTTTATGTGACAGAGTGGACGAAATACACCACCGTCACACTTTTTTGTACGGATCAATTGTCGATAAAATAGAAGAACGTCCCATTTCTGTATCTACTGGTGTATAATTTTGTTTAAATGAAATACATAGATAACTATTTCATAAATAACAACAATATTATAAAATAAAATAGGTATGTGCCACATTGGATAAAAACTATAAATCTGAGTTTGCAGGTCTGTGTTTAGCAGTCTACTTTAGTCTGACATTCAAGCAGGCTTTGTCACAATGTCTGTGTCAATTCTCAATTAACAACGCGAGTACAGTCTTTGATGGGTATTAAATACGGAGTACGGATATTAGTATGGATATTTTTTCGGTGGGAAAATCATCTAATGACATCCCCCGCTCTTGGGCGAAGCGGGAGACTCCTGTTCCTTCGTTGCCTTTCGTACCGGGGCTCGAGCTATCTTTCGAAACTAACCCTGGCCCCAGTAGGCTTCGACCCAGCTGGGTCCTTGCTGCTGCTGGAGGCGCGCGGGAACAATGCGCGCCGACGGGATATCGACTGGCGATTCTAGCATCTCACAAATAAAAAATCTCGTTTAGGGCGAAGACGCTAGGATTGCTCGCGATATTCAAATTACAATCTTTGATTTTTAGCAATTCGAAGCTCAGTATTGGGTTGGGTTTGATATTATCCATACTGAGCTTAAGCTATGCAGAGCCGTACTGAGCATATATTACATATTATGAATGTGTAAGTAACTTAATCTGTTTGTTACGGTTTATCGCCTAAACTGCCGAACCAATAATATCGAACCGAATGTTGGTATAGAGATAGATTGTGCCCTGACGAAGGACATACGATACTTTTTACACTGAGAGTATTTTCCTATGGTATAATTTCTAACCTTCACATAGTGAAGCGGTTGGTAAAAGCTAGGGATAAAATTAGTGTTACGGGACTGTAACAATTAATTTTTTTTATTGTTTAAAATATTGAAACTTGCTCAAAACTGAGCCCACAGTTGGACCTTGAAACATGTGTTTAGTCTAATTGAAATAAGGTAATTCCTGAAAAACTGTTCATAATAATGAGTACAACGAGAAACCCTGTATTTATAATTATTAACAACTTATTAGGGACCAACACTGAGATGTCTAAAACCGAAATCAGGGTCCTTACCATGACTTGTTAATGAAATGTCAGGCGTTTGAGCGAGAAAGAGTGATGGAGCTGTACACACTATAAAGCCACAAAATAGATAGGTACAGAAGTCAATCTAATATACAAAGACACCGCTCACAGACACGATGTGTCGGTCGCGTCTGGGATCACGCGTCGAACAATTCCGTCTCAAACGCTCATTAGTGTGCGTCCATCGAGCGTAGGTATAAAAAGTGAAGTACATACATGAGATTGTCTGTACCTATTTATTTTGTGATATAGCTCCATCCCTTTAACAGTTCAATTCAGTGTCCCCGCACACGGGCCGCAAAAAAAAGCCGCCACAAAAAAGCTAGAAGCGGCCACAAAAAAGCTAAAAGCGGCCACAAAAAAGCTAGAAGTGGCCACAAAAAAGCTGAAGCGCGCGACAGCTTGTGGCCGGAGAAGCTTTAAGTGGCTACTAGCTTTTTTTTGTGGCGGCACCGCCGCATACGAGCCACAAAAAAAGGCCGCACCAATAAGAAGCTTAAAGCGGCTTTTTTTGTGGCCCGTGTGCGGAGACACTTAGATAGTCAAATGAATCGCGTGTTAGGGACTCTGGTATCTAACTGTATCCAGTTAGACTTCAGGCCGAGCCTTAATGTTATTTGGAAAAGGCTATGCAGAAAATAATGAGTCACATGTTATTATATAAGTTATAAACATCTTATTTAGATTAACGACTTTTGGCGTACTTGTGTTTGTACAGCTTAGAATGTGGCATGTTTAATGTGAATTTGTAAATTATATTCATAATATTTTTTTTCAATGTAATATAATATCATTGTGTTTTTGTAATGCGGTATTCTACGTGGGTGAGTCAACGCGTTTGCGAAGCGGTTTGATGCGGTTTACGTAAATTCAATTTCGAATTCGCGTGAAAATATCAAACGAACTGATCGCGACCGCTTCGCTTAGCTCATCGCTGCACCACAGAGCATGTAAACAAGAGACGGAACTTAGAACATTCAGTTCGAGAGAAATTGTTAACCTTCTTTAGCCAACCACTTAAAAAACACAAGGCTACCAACTTGAAAACTCGAAGTAAAGAACTGTCATAGATAGGGTTGCGCAACGTACGTATAGCAATTAATAAACTTATCGATATTCAGACTTCATCGATATCGATAAAATGCACTATTATTCGCATTTATTTTGAAAACTGGGTTAAATAAAACACTAATTTATATGATGATTTAATTTCATGTTTATATTTATTTATTGGTATAAACATACAAAGTTACAGAAGCTGTTTCTATTAATGCCGCTTTTCTACAAATCAACCTTTATACCTATGGTTTTATGGTTTCAGTATGCCAAGCTTCTTTGATACCGCAAACTTCACATCTTCTGTGGCCTTACCCACGATGGTTCACAAACTTGAGAACAACTTAAGAGTCACTAATATGTAGTAATAACAAAAAAATAGAAGAGTCAAATATCTCGCAAGAGTCACACTAACAGAGTCAATATCTCGATAAAATTGATGAAACGGACGAACAGGTGCTCGACTCAACGTTATACGTACAATCACAGAATTCATTCTGATAAGTTATATTCCGAAATCATATAGAAAAAGGAAAAAACAAACAAAATAGTCACTACACAAACATAATTACACAAAGGCAGCCATGTTGTTGTTTAAGTACCACAGATTAAAACATCTAGTAAGTTTGTTGTGTAATGTTGGTCATATTGATGTTTTTCTCAATGTTGGCTTAAGGTTACAAATTCACAGAAAAAGTAATATGTTCGGAGTTTCACAAGACTGCGCTGCACCGCATCCAGGTTATATAGGCTATCGCAATCAAGTGTATTATAATAATTTATTTAAGTACTTTTACGAAATAATACAGTTCATACTTAGTATACTTACTTGGACCTAGTTCTAAAAACATTGTAATTAATTACCGATAAAAAAAAAACAAGTTTAACTTACACATGGTTATAATGACTTAAAAATGGTGTGTTGTTACTGCCATTACTACTTGTAGCAACCAGGCTAGGTTAATAAAAACCTGTGTTTCAGGCCATTGCTAGACTAAGTGTACAGTTGCTTTTTTGTCCACAGTTGATTAATAATAAAGTGCTGTGCAAACGGAGACACTTTTTGATCATCCTGAGTATATGTTATGTGGAAGCAACTAAGGAATCCTATAATATTTATAAAAATACGATTTAAAAATTAGCAATTTAATGTCTACAGAAATGTTGAAGTAATTCTAGAAGTCATTCTATGCTGTGTAATGAAGTATCAATTGTTTTTGCTATTCCCGCCGCGTCGCTTCGCGATCGCGTTCATTCACCTACGTAGGACACCGTGTAATCGCTCTGTTATTTAGTTATACATATTGTAATATTTTAAGTAGCTACCTACGAAAATATATTTTTCGAGTAACTCGTGTTTTTTTATGTTGACAACTTGACATCTCTTGAATGTGACTTTCGATCAAAATTTCGTCAGTTATCTCAATTACTGACTAGTAGCACTACTCGCAACAGAAGTAGTTACGATAAACTTCTGTTTTTTATAATATTTAAGAACATTTGTACCTTTGATACTGCTTATTTAATACAAATACAAACAGCTGGTTGACTTTTCGCATGACCAGAGGGCTGGGCTTTTCTTAGGTATACGAATCAGCATTGCTATCCAACGTGGCAATTCTGCCAGCGTTTTGAGCACTTTTCATTCCATTGATATAGAAGTGGATGAATTTTTTGATGTCCAATAAGTTCTTTTTCTGCGCATTTGTATATATTATTATTTTTAAAACGTTATTCTGTATGTCAGCTTCAAGCGATTGCTGAATTAGAATTGTATATAACATTCGTTTAGCGCTTAATGTAGTTAGTGAATTGTTGTTGCAAATATACAATGCGTTCCAAAGAAGAATAGTATCGCGATTGGTCTCCTTATTAATTCTTTGATTTGACAGTACGACGTGACGTCATAACATGGCAATCAATCCTATTCTTACATGGAACGAATTTTACTTTTTTTTTCAAGAGTGAATCAGGGTCGAATAGTCGTCAATTAACTTTCCTCGCTCTGGGTTGATCGGATCGTATATCAGATTTTTACTGTCTAAAACGACTCGTGTTGTCGTGTAAAGTAAAATGTGTTCGGCACGCCACTGTCATGTCTACATGACAGGTTAAAGGATAAAATCGTAGCTTGGCGCTGAAACCACGCTTTTGCTTTTTGCCTCGGCAGTTAAAGGTTAAGTTGTCCTTTGTGTTCCACAATTTTAGTTTCGGACAATCCCCCAGCCCTGGTTGGTGCATTTGAGTTGGAAACAAAGTTGGGTTGATTCTTGGATTATGTATACCCCATTAGAAATAAGATTAGGAATTTTAACAAATCTATATTACTGTCCGTTCAACCGATTTTGACTTTTGTTCCGTAGGCATAAAGGTGGCATTAAAAGCAAAAAAGTGGTTATAATAGTACGTATACATGCAGCAGCTATTTATCATGCCGCCAACATAATAAAAATCAGAATCGGTTGAATGGACAGTAGAACAGGTTTGTTTAACTGTCTAATTTTATTTCAAATGCAGTATACCTATTTGTGAATATTTCAAGTCGAATTATAATTGCCGTCACGGATCTTGAGCGCTGGCTTCAAGTTGCGCAGAAGTCAAACATTCGGTCTCTTTAGTGGTGCGAAGTGAGACGCGGGGCGGGGAGTGTCAGTGATTGGCTCGCCGTGCCATCGCGTCATAGACGTCACTCCTGATTCGTTCCCTGCGTTGCTGCATGTATCTAACAACTAAGACGATTGGCTCGCCAATGTATGGAATGCGCAAAGCGATCCCCACTCTGACGCCAAGCCCTCAAGATCCGTTTCGGCAATTGTAAGTTTGGATATCTCTGTCTTCCTATGGCCTATATTTTTTCGTTTTGTTATTTATGGAGTTATTTATTTATTTATTTTGGCTCTTCAGTAATGAGTACACTATTAAAAGTAAAAAACAATTTGATCTTAAGTCTAAGTGTGCCGTCACTTAAAGAAGAGTACTACATGCACTAATTAATACACCCTAACAGCAAATAATAATAATTCAAAGTTAATAGGAGCGTATCTGTTATTTTATCATAAGCAGGTGAAAGTAAGTTTTATCGTTCTACAATGTTTCTTTATTTTTCAGCTTTGGTAATCTTATGTGTAAATATCGTTGCATAAAGATGCATGTGGGTGAATCACTAGACACTAATGTTTAGTGATTCACCCACATAAATGTGACACCCACCAATCTGCATTGGGCTCACGTGGTGGGGCACAGCCTATTCCTTCCCATAGACAGCCTTAAAACCGAATAGTGGGAACATAAGGCCGATTATCCTGATTTCCTGTATTTTTTTTGTATATGTGGTGTACAATAAAGAATATATAATAATAACAATAATAATTATGCTTATTATTATTATTTTCAATTATATTTTTAATTATATTAAAAAAAATGTCGGTTGCTTCTATAGCTCTGTGGAAATATGTAGTGTTGTTCTTACAAAGTAGTATTTTTTGTAATCAATAATAATTATTGGTGCTAGAATCAGTTTTTTTTAACATACGGAATATAAATGGAGTAAACAAGTCTGTTTTGCATAAAATTTTGCAATGTTTTTGTATAGGATTTTGTCGCAAAAAGGTGATTAAGATTTTATGAAAACTATATCAATAAAAAAAACTAAAAAAGTGGTTGCTTGTGTCGCTCTATAAAAATATTGTTCTTACCAAGTTTATCTTAGAATCAATATCGAATCGTATACATCGTACCGTCTCTCGTATCGTCCGTATCGTCATTGTGTTCTATCGTCTACATTGCTTGCAAATAAATGTTTCTTGATCGCAATTCTACCATTTATTGGTGCTAAGATCAGTTTTTTTTAATCATTCAAATTGAGAGTATACAATCTTATTGTTTATCAAAAACATGTATTTTTGTAAATAATAGATATTTATAGTGTTTGTCTACTGGTTAAAAATGAAAGGTTGCAGTCATTAGACAAAGAACTAAATCGAAGGAAGGTTTTAAGTTGAAGGAAGATAGCTTTTAAAAGGTAGCATAATCATTAGTCAAACGACTAAAGATTATGTTACCTTTAAAATTCTTAAGGTGAAAAAAAAGTTAAAATAGGAAAAAAAATAAAAGAAAGAGAAAAAAAAAACAGAAACCGAAATTGAAATATTGAACGTAAAAAACCGCCGGTTTTGGAATATCTTTTTGTACCTACAAGGTCTTGTGTCGCAAGTAGATTAGATTTGGTAAATAAAAACGTGAAAAAAAAAGAATGTTGTTTGTAGAAATAGCATTTTTCTTAGATTGTTGTTTTTCTTTACAGGGTTATTTGAGCTGTCGTTTCTTGTTTCTATACTTTAAAATGACGACTTGCGAGTCTCTTTGGACTGAGGAAATATCTAGAGTTTGTCTTTTGTTATTAGTGTTATATTATTCATTAAGATATTTTTTGTGTTCTTTATCGCATGTTTTTGAAAGTTCTGTAGTTATGGTAACACATTTCCAGTTGGACAAATGTAGCCACGTGTATTCATGTGTTTCATAACAAAATTTATTAAGAAGAAAAACGAAATTTTTAGCAACATTTAAAAAATAAGTCAGTTCTGTCCAAATCATTTGTTACATGTGAAAATTTTATTGTCCAAGTTAATTCCTTTACTTTTGATGATCTCCTTCACATAGTAATTCGCCACTTTGTCGCCGTATTATATGTGAATAGTAAACTCGAAGAAGCGTAGTGTGCCTTGTTTTTTTATAACGATTTTTATTCGCATTGGTGTTTTAGGGATCGTTGACGATACGTTTAATGTCTCGGCTCCTACTCAAAAAGTTCAAACTATTATAGGGAGGATACGATAGGAAAGAGGAGGAAGAGGTTCAGGTGGGAAAAACAAACCTTCAATCGTTCAAGTAGCTAATGCTTATATTTTCACAAAGTTGCAAGAGTGTCTAATAAATCCAGCCACACTTAGCGTTCGCTAATCCCTCACCTAGAATTCAGAATAATATCCCTTTACTTTATTGTTATGAGATTATTAAGATTATAAAAAATGAACTTTGATAATCAACAAAATTAAATCTTTCTTGGGGATAAATTAATATTTCTACATTACTGAGACTCTTTCTACAACTAATTTAGTTATAACCATTTGAACATACGTGTGTCATGTGTTCTTCAGCTATTTGGATAGGGATGGTTGGGGCACAATGGTATTTTATTTTTAAAAGAATCATTGTTTATTCTTTTACAATTTTTGCTTACAAACATCAACAAAATATCTTAACTTAATAATTGCACAGCAAAACAGAGATCAATAATCAAACTTAAACCTATTTCTCTTTGATTTTGTTAACCCCTTCCTGTGTTCCACTGTGCCCCAGGTCTGAGGTACATTGAAACAGGGTATGGGGTACATTGGAACACGACCTGTATTCATACCAAAAAATTAACCAATGGTATCAAATCTTTTTAATACCATGTCAGGAAACGTGTAGATGCTTTTTTGACGTTTAGTTTTTCCAGATAAGGACGGGTTTGGTAAGACTAGTTCAATATCAATATCTCAGCTGAAACCATTGCCGTTTTCCGTTAGAAGAAAATAGTCTCAAATTCGTCAATTCGTGGTAAAATTTGTCGTTGGTCAAATCAGACAGAATTTGACCAACGACAAATTTTACCACGAAAAATTCCTTAGGTTTTGGTAATTTAAAGCCAGACAGTGGAAGTTTCATATCGTTATCACTAGATTCGCACGTAGTTATATTATCATCTGAATCGACCTTTTCTCAGGACTAGAAAATAGTGTCTTTGTTACTTTTTCAGTCTTTTTACAGTCTTCGTTAATTTTGTTCTCTTTATTTTATTTTTGTTCTCTTTCACGTGCACGTTCTTTTATTTCATTTTTCACAGGAGTTTCAGTTAATATCAAACTTTTTCCTTTCTTTCTCTTATTATTGTTTTCTAGGTATTTGTTGTTCTAGGCCTTGCTCTGGGAAAGTCTAAGGGGTCAGCCCAGGGGTCATCATTTCATACATCATACATCTTTAGGCAAAACTCAGTTATAGCGTTTACAACTTTTCCTGAGAGAGTCTTTAATGCAGAGGATTGAGTTCAGAGTAATCAAACTCATTCGGTTTCTTTGCTTATTTTTGACCAAATTAATTTGAGAGAATGATCTCTCCACATCTGCATTAGAACAAAGTTGATTAAAAAAATCTCAGAAGATCTTAAAAGTAAATTGAAGATCACTAAAACTTGCTTCATTTTATTTAACATTTGAGTTTAAAACTCTGAGTGATGATTCTATTACCATAAATCAAGAAGCTTACGTGAAAAAGATATTGGAGCGTTTTGGAATGTCCGGTTGCAATCCAGTCTACCCCAATACAGAAAGAAAGTACGTAGTAGATTGGAACTAGTGATTGCAATGACCTCAATGCATCTTTGCTTTGCTGGCTGACCACCTTCATGTTCAACTTGTACTGTCCTCCATAAGATACTATCTTGCCAACAATTTTAATTTAGCTTTCTGTATCAAGCTTACAATTTCAGTTGTTGACGTGATTACGCTATTCTGCATCTTATCCTGTGCTGCTAACGTCAAAAAAGATTCTTCAATACACTTACTCGAAAACAGGCTCTTATCGCACTACGAACAGTTTCGACATGCCATGTTTCTCCCTCTCGTATTTTTTTTTAATTTATCATAACAAGGGCTTTTTTCATTCCTATTTCGTCGACGCATTTTTGTACAAAATAAACAAAAATGCGTCGCAATTTTCAGAGAAAGTATTTCTTCGTAAGTGTATTGAAAAACGTCGTTTGATACACGTGGAGACTTGTCACTGCAGCACTCGACTCCATAACACCCTCGCCTATACGGCTCGGGTGAATTTCGCCTCGGTTGCAATGACAAACTTTCCCCACTTGTATCAAAATGTACTATTTCGTAAGTGATGGTGGATCGGTCTGTCTTCTTGTAAAAGGTTTTAAAATAGTTGTCTGGTGGACATTATATAAAATCAAGCATGAGAATTTACGTGAAGCTATGTCATTATTTTGGGAGCTTTAAAGCGTCTGTAAAGCAATACGGCCCACGGAATGTGTCTGGGAGTATTGGCGACTTGATTTTAAAGATATTGCCTACAAAATACGTAAAAATCTGCTTTGAGAATTTACGTGAGGTAAGTAATGATTTTATGTACCTTGATTACCTGATACCTGAAAATAGGCCATCTAACCAAGCTAGCAGATGGCATGCATTCTAAGTACATACTAATAGTACTCAATCGTCTACATTTCGTTCGTGAGAAAATACGTGACGTCTGGCGGGCCTGGGATCTTGGACTAATTCATTAAGTTGGTGGAAGACATGACTATGCTCTAGGGCTTGCAAATATTCGACAATTTTGCAATTCGAATATTCGATATTTTTTTGGGCTATTTTCGAATAATTCGAAAATTGTTCGAATATTAAATAAAAAAATAAGTTTTATAGAAATCTTGTAATTTAATTTCTAAATAGTCTATTCAATTCAAACAGTGTTAAAAAAACAATTAAAATAACATTTTTTTTTTCTTTTAAAAGAACACAAAGGATTAAAATAGGTGTTAGCTATTCTAATCCTTCGTGTTGAACTGCAAATAATCAACTACTTTCTTCAATAAAATAGCTAACACAATCAATAACAAAATCAACGTATATTTTTGGAAGAATAAATAATGGTCAACTTAATATTGTACTGATGATATCAAAACACCACAAAGCAAAAATTTGAAACAAATGCTTAAAATGTTTTAAAATAAACAAATTTTCTCAAAATAAACTAATCTTCTGGACATAAACAAAACGCAGTCTTATAAAATCAGTTAAGTATGAGTATTGTAATCCTATCCTACTAATATTATAAATGTGAAAGTTTGTGAGAATGTATGGATGTATGTTTGTTATTCTTTCACGCAAAAACGGCTGGGCCGATTTGGTTGAAATTTGGTAGGTATGTAGATAGGTAATACCCTGGATTAACACATAGGCTACCTTTTGCGAAGCCGCGGGCGGAAGCTAGTAATATAATAAAATCAAACAAAAAATAACAAGTAACGCAATTAAAGCTTCGATGCAAAATCGGTTTCTTTCTTAATGTTAAATTAGAAATTGTCATTAACAATGTGTGAATTTGGTAATTTAACATTAAATCTTAGTTTTATAACAAAAATAATAAATCACGAGATCAGATCAGATCAGACCTAAGTAGCACGTAAGTAAAGGCACTAATTTTTTGTACATGTAGTGTAAAAAATTACAGTACCTTTTTAATCCTATCCGTATCATATACTTTTGGCGTGTTCTTCAACGTTTTCCCTGGAAGTAGGACCTAAGGAAACTTAGAGCATCCATGGATTCATCGTTTAAGGCACATCTTAGATGGTTGCAAATGTATTTGCAGGAAGAAAACACCCTTTCACACTCTACACTTGTAGGTGGTATGCACAGCAGAAAGTCGTATGCTTGGCTCAAATTTATTTGTCTAGGACCTCCTCTATCAAATAGCGCCATTTGCATTAGGATTGACGTTTCCAACTCTTCTCTGCATGTTAAATTTGCTGTAGATGTACAAGAAGTTGCTAAAACGGTTTCATCGATCTTTTGTTGTAGTTCATCCTTGAAGCTTATTGTAGTTTCTTGAATAGCTTCATTTGGTCGCTGTCGCTGCTGCTGGTGATCAATTAAGGATCTGTCTTCATTGCCATCAAAATCTTGTATTTGACTAAAGTATCTGTCGTTAATCACAGTTATAACTTTAGCAATCGTGTCGTTTCCTGGAGACGGGAAAATATCCGAAGGTGTCTCTGCGTAATATGTTCTGGGATTGTGTAGATATTTTAAAGTACACACTAGATCTATTAAGCGTCTCTCAGTTATTCTTTTCTTCAGAGCCTGGAGTAGCTGATCACTTATAAAACTGTCGCTTGAAGCTTCACAACCATGAATTGTAGAGCTGTCTCTGCAGTAAGCAGATTAGCATTTTCTTGGCACAACGCTTCTACTGTTACTTTTACAATATTGAGAGCAGTGGACAATTCTTGCAGTAAACCCAGCTCAGCGGAACTAAATGTTATTTCGTTCTTTTAAATCGATAAGAGTCTTCATGATAGGCTCTTTTAGTACCAAAAACCTTGTGATCATATCAGCCAAGCTACTCCACCTGGTTTTACAGTCTAGGATCAAGCCCATTTTTTTCTGTTCTTCTGGAAGGTAGTTATAGAAACACTCAATCTTGGTGGGTGATTTCCTAAAAAATTTAACTATTTTTCTCACTTTTTCTATAACATTTTTTAAATTTACATCCCCATATTCCCCATATACATATTGGTACCTGTTCAGTTGTCTTCCAGTCTCAACTACAAATCCACCTTCTTCGTCTTCATCACTGTCAGAGTAACCATCCTGTCCTGTCGCCCCTGTGTCTTCTGTAGATTCTTCCCATTCTTCTTCTTGGGCATTTTGTGTTTTTTTGTAAATTACATCCAACACTGCACATTGGATGCCGTGTGCAAAACATAATTGATGGTACGAAGGCAATTGTCGACCCATAGCACACATCACACTTGCTCCGTCAGTCACCACACATGCTATGTCTACTTCTAGAGAAAGATTGTAGGATGCTAGTTTGTCCTTCAAGATATTGGCACATAGTTCTGCTGTTCCCCGGCCAGTTATTCTTGATAGTCCCAGATTCCTGAAGCTCTTGCCTGCAAAGTTTGGACAATGAATGTTTACATTCATGTACCGTCGGTTACGGGCTGAAGTCCATTCGTCTAAAGAAACGGAAAACTTCTGTCCTTTGGCTTTCAATTTCTGTAATGTTTCCTTAAGTTCGCCTTTTAATTCCTCACTCTTTTCTATCACGATCGTTTTAATTGTATTTGATGACTTCGGTAAGTCTTCATAACCACTTTTTTTAAAAAGATTTCGCAAGGAATCAGATGTACAGAACAAACTAAATGGAAGACCATCACAAGCAGTCATTTTTGCAACTATATTTTCCATATTATCAGTTTTTTTAAAGAAGTCGTCAATCAATTTAACTTTCTTCTTCTTTGGCTCATTTTCCAGTAGATTCGTGTGTGTGCTCGATGTCCCTGGCGCCGAAAGTTCATCAATAGTAACCCTAGTACTCTCAACAGGGTGAAGTTTCATGTGATTATGCAGACAAGTAGTTGTGTTTCGGCATTTAATTACTTTCTTGCACTTTTTACATTGCGCATGAACTCCATCTGAAGTTCTCAAGAAAAAGTTCCATACTGACGACTTATCTCGCGTACCTTTGGTGTACTCTTTAAATTCTAATTGATTTTGTGGTTGCTCCATTGTTTAACCTAATACCTGCAAAGTTGAAAAATTAACCGTCAACACACATAGTGTTTTAAAAATCTTAAAAAATTAAAAGTAAACAAGTTCACAAAATAAAAGCTTTAGCTAAGTTAACTAGTAAAAATAATAATAATTAAATAATCAAAAACCCAACTCAAATTTCGGAAGTTGGTGGCAATTACATGAAACAGAAACAAAGTCACCGATTTAATTATTATTATTTTTATTTCTCCTTTTCTTCAAATGAATATACCCTATGTCACTTGGCAGTGTATCCCCGTAGTGATCTCACTCCACCGGAGTGCCTGTATGACAAGTACCACGTATCATAAAAAACAGGGACGATCAATAGACAGGTTGAAAAAACTTGCCTGGAAGCTCTGTGACGGGTATTTCATTGTCACCGGCATCACTTTCTGCCTCGCACGACGATAATGGTATTGACGATGGCGACGAAAACTGGTGATGGTGAACGATTTTCACTCATTTTGCTCTTATTTTTCTTTAATTTTTTTGTCAACTTTTTAATCTTCCTTTGGTATCTTTCTTCTTTACACTCACACTTCCTTTTAGGCATCTTTAACGCTAAGCAGACTTGCAAAAACAAAGAATTTAAAATTTTTGTTCGGCACACACGGCGCGAAAATAATGAATGACTTACAGATATAGTGTTGACAGCAGACAACCTTATTTCCGTTTTGGATACGAAGCTTTTCGCTTCCTCTAAATATTCGCGGTACACACAATGCGAGGATTGTGGAACTACATAGTGAATACAGAAGATATCTCGGACTAAGCCCTTCGTATAATTACAATAGAACTTCACTTCAGGTAAGTTCGTTTAATTATGTAATTATTTTTATTTCTCCTTTTCTTCAAATGAATATACCCTATGTCACTTCCACAACTGAGACGAATTCAATGACGCCTCATATTATGTCGTAATCCGTTATACGGTTTAGGCTGTAGAGCGTGCCGAAGAATGAGACATACATACATATACAATATACATACATACATATGCTCGAAAAACGTAACTCTCCTTTCGACAGCCGGGTAAACTTTTTGATGTAAAATTAGTATTATAATAATAAAATCATTATCAAAAGTCAGAAATACATTTATAATAGCTACTTACCTTAACTTATTCACTGGATCGTTGTGGGTATACATTAAAGAAAACAACGGGCACACTAAACAAAATAAAAATCTCTATAACAATTATTAACAACCTAACACGTGACACGCGTACAAATGGCGGACAAATGCACTAAGGCGAACCACCCCCACACGCCGCATTGCGCGCCGGCCGCATCTTCCGAATGTTCCCGATCGTTTCCGAATGCTGTCGTAGCACTCGCGCGTCGAACGACGTTACATTGTTTGGACGGCGTGCATGAACGTTTAATTTTATGTGCACGTCTGATTGCTGTTTTGTTTTTGGTCGAATATTCGAATATCATAAATTTTCTATTCGAATATTTGAAACAGTTGGTTATTCGAATAATTCGAATATTCGAATGCAAGCCCTACTATGCTCACATAATCTAAACAATTTCCTTACCCTCTGGATTTATTTTACAACTTGTTTCTAAGAAGCGCTCTGAAGCGCTATCTATGGGTGATTAGTATTGGTCTGATGCTTGGAGCTACAATCTCGAATTTTGCTTTACGATTAAATGTGTTCCTACACGCAGTGGAAGCGTGCTGGGTACGTACCTACAGTTCCAAACGGTTATTTATGACAATAAATCATGAAACACATTATACAATGTTAACGGTATTTTAGTTTTGAAGAAAAGTGTTGCACAAAGACTTTTGACTCACAAAATCAACAAACTTGGTAGCGTTGCGACTTATCTAAACGGTATTTATTCTGATGTGCTATACAATACATTCTTAACAGATAAAACAAAAAACTTGTAAACCATGCCCGCGTTGACGATAGATGATTGGGGAAGGGCTTCTTTGTTTAATTTAGCCTTAGAATTCCCATCTACAATTGCATTTTTTTTTATATTAACTAGTGCTTGACTGCGATCCCATCTGATGGTAAGCAGTGATACAATCGTTGATGGTGAGGCGCACTAGTTCATTAAGAGCCTATTCACTCGACTTGAAGACATCCAAATTATAATCGGATGGGAAGATGCAGCAGGCAAATTGTTCCAGCCCTTCAAAGTGATAAAAATTAAACTGTTGACTAAAATACGCTAACTGGTCTGGAAACTTGGGTAGTGTAGTGGCCGGTTTTTCTGACAGTCGAATGTTGTAGTTTTGATGGTCATCTTCCTCTCGGCGTATTTAATAAGTCATAAATTCATGTCTTTTTCTTCTATCACTTTCAGCTTTTTGTTCTTGGAGGGAGGTACATGTAGAGCATACGTCTGTTCTTAGAGAATAAAAATCAATGTTGTAACATGTGTTAAATATTTTGCGAAATTAGATATTACAGCAATGCCAACCTGTTCCATTAATTGTTCTATTATTATCATCGAACTCATCAGGTCTTGGAAATTAAATAATTCTTTCGGGATTTTAAAAAGACCATCAAAGTATCACTGACTGGGTGGCACACTATTTCGAAATAACAATTTACACATAATATAGCGAAACTGCAGTGCGTTTGCGTTGTCATTACATGCACTACTAGCTCGTAACACAAGAAAAAAATACTTTTAGGTGGTGGATTTATACGGCAAAAAGTAATTTATACTTATCTTTGTTATCGTCTGTTAATAGGCAACGAAATGTTGAAGATTGAGTACTGCTAGTATGTACTAAGAACGCATGCCTACCTGCTAGCTTGCTTAGACGGCCAATTTTCAGTTTTCAGGTAATCAAGGTACATAACATTACTTATTTTCCGTTAATGGGTCATACACAAAAAGTGAACGTTACAAAATATTTTTAACACGTTGGCTGCCAGGAAAAAAAACGCGTCTTACCATTCAAGCCACGTCGGTCAGTGCTGGTCGACATCTAGACTTTTCGTTTGGGCCGCGTCGGTCATAGCTGACCACGTTTTATGAGTGTTTTCAATCAACTCTTACAGGCCGTAGGGCAGCGCTATTAAACTAAATCCTATACTCATTGACCCGCGTGGCCCTCCAGTTAAACGAAATTACGTTGGTTTATGAAAAATTGAAAGAACATAGAAAAAAAACAACAATTACCAAAGAGTAAAAATTTGCGTCGTCAAAAAAAAGTTTATTGGATAAAAATTATACACAAACAAAAGAAAAAATATGTTCAAAGTAATAACGATATTTTTTAACAATTTTAGAGTCTAAAAACAATCAACTTGAAAACCTATCCAAAAATAAATCTTGACTAACAACATTAAGGATTTAAAAATTAAATTTTAATATGAACGTTGGCAAAACATTCAACACATAGAAAAGGTTTATCTTCGCAAGTGTCACAGAAAGTAGGCACTTTTTTAGTTTTGTTTCTGGCAAGTGCACGCTCAAAAGTGGTTACATTATTTTTGTAACAAACTGTGCACATCCGACGCACCTTGAGAGAAGGACCTTCTTTTTTCTGGAGCACATGTTTTTTTCTCATATTCCGTCCTGAAGTTGTTTCGGTTGTTGAAGATTTTGCTAAAAAACTTTTGAGTATTTCTTTTCTAAATTCTACAATAGGTATATTTTTATGTGTGACGGATCTTTATAAAACTAAAGCATTCACCAAGGCGACGTTTAAAATCAGATCAAATGCAATTTTTTTTGTACCATTTTAAAGATTTTCTCAATGGTGTCTGGTAAGCTGCCATCTGATCAGCTAAATCCACTGCTCCTTTTGCCTTGTTATAATCTAAAACAATAGCTGGTTTCATTGTGGTTTTATTATGTTTGGTAACGGGAATAAAACGTGTTGAATGTTTCGTGGAAAGTACTAAAACCTCTCGTCTTTCCATCTTAAAACGGTTATGCCATCATCACTTTCTCTCGCTATGAATTGGCCTTTTTTTAGCTTGGTAGAAACTACTACTTTAGGGAAATGCTTTCTGTTTTTTCTTAAAGTTCCAATCAAATGTGTTTCATATTTCAAGAGTTCTCTGGCTAAGGGTACGCTTGTATACCAATTATCAGTATATAACGAGTGCCCTTTATTCAGCAAGTCCTGGCACAGGTTCATTACAACTCTATGAGGGGTGACATTAGTTTGTTCATTTTGTTTTCCAGCATATATATTTATCTTATATGTATAGCCTGGTAAAGTGCACAGTTTAAAAAGCTTGACCCCGTACTTGTGCCGTTTTTGTTTATTATATTGGCGAAATATCAAACGTCCTCGAAACGGAACCATACTCATCAATGCATATGGCTTCACCAGGAATATAATTTTTCTGGAAATTATTATTCAGTACATCTAACAAGTGTTTTACGCGGTGAAGTCGGTCCAACTTATTATTATCGTCATCTTGAGAAAAATGTATCATTTGTAAAAGCAATTCAAACCTATTTCTAGACATTACAGTTCGTGGAAAGTTTTGGCTCATAATATCACTCGTAGACCAATAATCGGCAATTTTTGGAAGCTTTACCAAACCCATGTACAATATTAAGCAGAAAAAATGTTTTATCTCAGCAAGGTTTGTTTCTGACCATGAATTTGATTAATAGCGCAAAACTTACATACAAGCTACTCATACGTCTTTGGAGCGCCAAGGGTAGTAATATCAAAAAAACTAGCACACTTACCGTAACGCAACCACCGTGCTGCGACACGTGCTGGCGATGACTGAGATGTCCTTGAAAGTGAATGCCATACGTGCGAAAAATAAAAAGAGAGAGAGCAATATAACAAAAACGCGGGCGCCTCTGCGACGTAGAGTAGTAATCTAGGGTTAAAATATCTTCCGTAACCTCAAAATCTTCAAATTCGTTCATAGTAATAATAAATGTTAATAACTTAAACAAACGGATACGCTATCGTAACAAATCAATCAATAAAACGGCGTCTCACATCGGGATTCGGGCGATAACTGCGTAGGCGCGGGAGAGTTCACTGGCTGCGGGGTAGTGGGACGGACCCGACACCGCGACCCGCGCGGCCTCCCCTAACGGAAAGTCGATATTTCGTCTCCATGGGCCGCGGCGGTCAGTGTTGACCGATGTCTAATATCTCTATAAACTATGACTAAAATTCACCTTTGTTAATAGAATCACACATTCTGACATTAGATTTAAGTATTTAATCAAAAAAATTGTTTGGCAAAATTTTAACACATTTCCGATTTTTTATTGGCCTAAAGAGGAAGTTCACTGTCGGTCAGCACTGACCTGCGTTGGCATAGAACGTGTTAATAAAACTCCGCGATTTTTTATGAAACGTTATATTTATTTAAAGTTAGATATTAATATTCTTACAAAAATATCACTAGAGATCAGTCTTGGATATTTTAGGATTAAATCACGTTTTTAGTTTTTTTATGTCTACAGAAGAGATTGTGTTGTCTACTGAAGAGAACAAAAATTGGCCTTATATAATCATTTCAATAAGATCAAGAATAGTAAAAATGGAAAAAAACTTAAAATGGAGTTCTCCTCAACTCCTAAAAAAATAGTAATCAACAATGTTTACCAATCAGTTACAAAAAATAATCAAAATTTGTCCACAGAACAGACATTATGCTTCTGTGGGCATATAAAGGAACAGAATATTAAAAAATATTATCCTCGTCAGAGTCGTCCCACATGAAATTCGTTGGCCGTTTTTTCTGTGGTGAATCTTCAGAGGCTTCGGAGTCGTCTGAATAGATTCTTTTGTTTTGAAATTTCTGAGGTTTCTGAGGCCTTTGGTTAAATATTTCGATAGAAAGATCTGGTGTCAGTCTATCTGAGAGTCCTGGTGAATTTGGCTCAGTCGGAGCCTCAGGAGTAGCTGGAGATACAGGAGAATCACGGACAGGTAAATACTCAGATGAGGAGTCTGATGATCCTGATCTTTCAGGGCAATCAGGTGACAAATTGTATAAGGATGAATCAGGAGTGGCTATAGTTCTAGATGTGCCGATCGAATCCCTTATGTGGTTTATTTGGATTCGACCCATTTCGTAATGTGGACATATCTGGTGAGGGGCACACATCAAGCAACGTAAACGTCTCGCGTGGATAAGTCCTGGGTCTTTGACACTCCATGTTAACTGGTGAATTCCAAATGTACCTTTGAAAGGCCGTGTAATACTATTGTCTATTAGTTGTTGAATTTCAGGAACTAGTGATTCATTGAACCTATAAACTTCAATTCCCTTACAATTATTCCCCAAGCATAACATCATTTCATCCAAACTAGCCACATCATGGCCTCTTGCAACGTGGTTATCGCAGGTTCGTTTGATGCAGCCACCCACTCCATCAGGTGCACCTTTGCCATGGCCCCGTTCGCTATAGAGCCAAGTGATAGAATCAACGCGAAACTCTTTGCTTAAGTATGATGCTATCAAGTGAAACATAGATTTGTTCCGATACTGTGTAGAAGGCCCGTCGCTCAAAATGTGCAAGTTTTTCAGATCTGGAGATAACTCTTTAAGGCGAGCTGAACCCTGGCGCGGTAGGCATTCAAAGCGTACCCCAGCCCCTGCTCGTGTAGCTTTGCGTAAAAAGATACGATGCGCGCGCGAGCGTCGCGCGCGCGGCAATCGCAAAGTTCATTCGAGTTCACGAATACGCGTAGGTACTGCGTCCCGTAATCGCGTCACAGAATAGTGCAATGTAGTAGATCAGCTCGAATTGAAAAAATAAGTTTATTTTGTTTAATTTTCTAATAAGTATTTTTAAGATTACAAATTAGAGGTAGTGTAAGCATATAGATGAGGTATATCGTATAAAATGTAACTTATTTACTTAAAGTACTAATAATAATGTTACGCCATATCTCCGAGAAAATAAAGAGTAGCACTTAATAATTAAAACGCATTGCTGTTCGAAAGATCTAGAATGATTGTGCGAAGCCAGACTTAGAAAAATCTCGAAACATCCACAAGGTACCTACAAACTAGTGGGTAGGCATTTATCTAGGATAAGGGAAATGATACTCTCCGACGTTAACAATAGAGTCGAAATTCGCATGAAAGTGACTCTTATTACCACGAGCAATAAAAATGATTTATGACTTCGAGAAGCGATTCAATTGTTCTGGAATTCTGGATCGTTCGTGGGACGTCGGTATCTAGAATTTTCTTGGCTCCGCATATAAATACGTGCCCCCGGCCGGAAGCGAGTCAGTTGTGATTTCGACTGCGATCAAGAGCGAACTACCCTAGTACTCGAAGTGATTTTACTCAACGACCTAAGCGATAGTGTAACGGTACTCTAGTGTTAATTGCGATTCGGATTATTGTTGACTGGACTAATTTGTTATTGTTTGTGGTAAATAAAGTTCTCTCGTCAGTAAATCGGCATTTGATTACCCACGTACGTAACAACTGGTGTCAGAAGTGAAATGCCATTAACACCGAGAGACGACGAACAGCGACCACGAACAAGAAGGCAAATGGAGATGGATGCTGCGCGTCATCATATGGAGGAGGAAGATCAGGCTGGTATGGTAGCAACAGAAGCTGCTGAGGCGCCAACAGGACCATCCTCGGAATTGAACCTCGCTGCGGTGTTGGCCGCCATGCAAGCTAGTATGGAAGCTGTTCGCCGCGACCAGGAAGCCGCTCGCCGCGAACAAGAGGCCAACCAGCGTAAGCTTCAGGACCTAATCGCAGCGAACCAGGAAAAAGCTCGCCGCGAACAGGAAGCCGCTCGCCGCGATCAGGAGGCTAAGCAGAACCTGATCCTCGATAAAATCGACCACGGCCTCGTCACGTTGGGTGAGAAGGTAAAGAATCTCACCTTGGAGGTCAAGGAGGTTTCCGCCCGAGCTGATAGCCTCGAAACAAGGATTGATGGCCACGAAGATCGCCTGCTGGACATCAACAAAAAAATCGTCAAGCTCGAAGCACGCGAACCCGTTGTTGTCGGCTCACCATCGCACACTCCCTGTGCATCCGCCGCAAAATTTGATGTGCCGCGTTTTGATGGCACGTCTTCCTGGACGGCATTTAAGTACCAATTCGAGACATTGGTCGAAACAAATCGCTGGGATGATAAGCAGTCTTTTGCGGCATTAACTTTGGCTCTACGAGGGGACGCTCTGCTGGTCCTAGAGAACCTTCCTCCGAACAGCAGGACGTTGGAGCGTCTCATGGAGGGATTAGACACTCGCTATGGAGACAAGCACCTCGAGCACGTTTTCCGCGCGCAGCTTCGCGAGAGAACGCAGAGGTCGAACGAGAGCCTCCAGCAATGGGGAGTCGAGGTTGAACGGCTGGTCCGGCGTGCGTACATGTCGATGACACCAGAGATGGTGGAAGTAAATCTGGTGCAAGCTTTCATCGACGGTCTACGGGATCCTGAAGTCAGGGCTACGGTGCGACTCGGACACCACCAAACTCTAAAGAGTGCGATGGCTCACGCTTTGGAAGTGGAAGCCGTACGACAAGATTCACGCACGCACAGAGTTCGGGAAGTGGTGCTCTCGCCATCAGTGCAAACACGTCAACGAGAAGTGGTAGCTGCTTCTTCGGCAAAGTCCCGCTATATTCCGACGTGTTACGGGTGCGGAGAAAAAGGGCACATTCGTACCGATTGCCCCAAGAGGAAGAGAGGGAGTGTGGACTCCGGAACTCAAGTTAACGAGGAGTCGTTAAACTAAATGTCGCCAGGGCCGCGGGGCGGGTGCTGGCTGGTCAACTGAAGGCCCCAACCATCACCATCAATCAAGTTCAGAACGGAAATAGTTTGATAATCGAAGGGACGCTGAATCATCGTGCTTGCAATTTCACCGTTGACACGGGGGCGTCACGGACTGTTATAAGACCTGAGTTGCTGAAACGCACCATCTTATGGCAAAGAGAGTCTCCATCCTGCCGACTTCAGACAGCAACCGGCCAGCCAGTCACCGTTCTCGGTGATACAGAAATTGAGTTCAAAATCGGTGATCAAGTGTATATCCATCCTGCGTTAATTGCGAATATTACCGACGATTGCATACTGGGTCTCGACTTCTTGCGGAATAACCGATGTATTTTAGACATCGACAGGGGAGTATTGAAATTCCCAGATCAAGAAGTCTTCCTGCGAGGAATCAAGTCATGCAACCTCTATTGTTTAAAGAATACCACACTGGCTCCGAGAACAGAAACCTTAGTCGAAGTAAAGTTTCCCAAGAAAATCAGGCAAACAAGATGTGTTTTGGTAGAGGATACTGGCCGGCACCCGGAGATCATCACTGCGAGGACATTAGTTATGACGACAGGGAAATCCAAGGTCAGGATTGTGAACCTTGGGAAAGAAGAGGTCCAACTGAAGAAAAACAGTGTTGTTGGGAGATGTGAAGAAGTTCAGTATCTCCGTCAAATCAATAAATCTCCAGCAAAGCAAGAAACGACCAAAGTCGAAACTGATCACATCCAGCAACTTCTGGAAAATTCTAAGAGCAACTTATCGACTTCGGAACTACAGCAAGCAAGGGAATTTCTGCTACGGTTTCGAGATATATTTGCAACGGGAAAAGACTGCGGCAGAACAGGTCTCGTCAAGCATGAGATAGATACAGGTGATGCGAGACCAATTAAACAGAGACCGCGCCGCCTGGGCTAAGGAATCTGAGGTAGCAGAAATGGTAAAGGACATGGCTGATAGCGGAATAATTGAGCCTTCTACGAGTCCATGGTCTTCTCCAGTCGTTCTGGTGAAGAAGAAGGACGGCAGCACCAGATTTTGTGTGGACTACAGAATGCTGAATAATGTGACGAAGAAGGACAGTTATCCCTTACCAAGGATAGACGATACGCTGGATATGCTCAGTGGCATGAAGTGGTTTTCGACCATTGATTTGAAAAGTGGCTACTGGCAAGTGGAAATCAGCGAGAAAGATAAAGAAAAGACAGCGTTCAGTACGGGTATTGGCAGCGGCCTGTGGCAATTTAACGTCATGCCTTTTGGGTTATGCAACGCTCCAGCGACGTTTGAACGCCTCATGGAGAGAGTCATGGTGGGCCTTCTTGGTGACGTCTGTCTGGTATATTTGGATGACGTCATTATAATGGGTCGCACTTTTAAGGAAAACCTGAGGAATATGGAGAAAGTGTTCACCAGGATACGAGAGGCTAACCTAAAACTAAGCCCAAAGAAGTGCGCCCTGTTCAAGAAGGAGGTCAGCTACCTAGGACATGTTATTTCCGCTGACGGGGTGAGAACCGACCCTGAGAAGATAAAGGCAGTCCAACAGTGGCCGGTTCCAAAGAACAAAACGGAAGTACGTGCATTTCTAGGGTTGTGCACATACTACAGGCGGTTTGTCAAGAATTTTTCGGACATTGCAAAACCTCTACATCAGCTGACTGAGGATAAACGAGATTTTATCTGGAACGACGACTGTGAGTCAGCATTCAACGAGCTAAAAGAACGGTTGTGTGAAGCGCCTATACTGGGGTACCCGAGCAGAGACGGAAGATTTGTCGTTGATACCGATGCCAGCAACACGGGAATTGGTGGAGTGTTGTCACAGGTGCAAGGTGATAGACAGGTCGTAATCGCTTACTTCAGTAAGGCACTTTCAAAGCCAGAAAGAAACTACTGCGTGACTCGACGAGAACTGCTGGCTGTGGTTAAAACCTTGCAGCATTTCCACAAGTACCTCATAGGAAGACAATTTACGTTGAGGACGGATCACGCTGCATTGAAATGGCTTTTACAATTTAAAAACCCTGAGGGCCAAGTTGCAAGATGGCTCGAGCAGCTGCAGGAGTTTAACTTTGTGACGGAACATCGTAGTGGAAAAGGGCATAACAATGCTGACGCCCTGTCGCGACGTCCATGTAATGATGACTGCAGACACTGCCAGCAGAATGAAGCCCGAGAACACGTTAATTTAATTAGGGCTGAAGGCAACTTCAAGAAGTCCCAGGAAGAAGATGACGATATTCGACCTATACTGGACTGGAAGCGTAGCGGAACTAGGCCCCAGTGGAGTGAAGTGTCGTCACACAGTCCCGTAACTAAGAGCTACTGGGCACAGTGGGACAGTTTAGTCCTAGAAAATGATGTGCTTTGTAGGAAATGGGAATCGAACGATGGCAAGGAGGTGACCACACAAGTGATAGTACCACGATGTGAAGTAGTCCCCCTGCTACAGGAAATACACGATGGTGCTTCTGGAGGACACCTGGGCATCAAGAAAACTCTACTGAAAGTGAGACAGCGGTATTACTGGCTCAATTGTAGAGATGACATAGAGCAATGGTGTCGGAAATGTACAGCGTGCGCATCTGTGAAAGGACCACAGACTAGGAGCAGGGGCAGGCTTCAGCTGTACAATGTGGGAGCCCCATGGGAACGCATCGCTATCGACGTCGCTGGACCTTTTCCAGTTACAAATGACGGAAACAAGTACATAGTGGTGATCCAGGACTATTTCACAAAGTGGCCCGAAGTCTTCGCCATACCCAATCAGGAAGCGACGACAGTGGCGAAGAAGGTGGTCGAAGAAGTAGTATGTCGGTATGGCGCACCTTTGGAAATCCATTCCGATCAAGGCCGTAACTTCGAATCTGCGCTGTTCCAGGAAATGTGTACACTTCTGGGAATTTATAAGACACGCACCACACCTGCGCACCCTCAGTCGAACGGAATGGTGGAAAGGTTTAACCAAACCCTGGAGAATCACCTGGCTAAGGTTGTCGATGACCATCAGAAGGACTGGGACCGGTATATTCCACTATTTCTGATGTCTTACCGATCGGCAGTGCATGATAGCACGGGACATACTCCAGCAAGAGTGAATTTCGGCAGGGAGATGAGACTTCCAGTCGATGCCATAACTGGCGTGCCACCTGACAAGACTAAGCCAGTTACGGACTACGTAAGTGACCTTCAAGATCAATTGGACGAAGTGCATAAACGAGTTCGTGAGAATAGCATGAACACCAGCGTAAAAATGAAAACTAGATACGACCGTAATGCCAATGCCAAGGGATTTGAGGAAGGTACACTGGTCTGGCTCCACAACCCGCTTCGACGGAAAGGGAAGTCGCCGAAACTCCAAGCTCGATGGGAGGGACCTTACACCGTGTTAAAGAGGATTAATGACGTGACCTACCGCATCAAGAAAGGGCTAAGAGGCAAACCCAAGGTTGTCCATGTGGATAGATTGGCGCCGTATCACGGATCTAATAATGCTCGGGACGAGCATGACTAAGAGGGGGGCACTGTTACGCCATATCTCCGAGAAAATAAAGAGTAGCACTTAATAATTAAAACGCATTGCTGTTCGAAAGATCTAGAATGATTGTGCGAAGCCAGACTTAGAAAAATCTCGAAACATCCACAAGGTACCTACAAACTAGTGGGTAGGCATTTATCTAGGATAAGGGAAATGATACTCTCCGACGTTAACAATAGAGTCGAAATTCGCATGAAAGTGACTCTTATTACCACGAGCAATAAAAATGATTTATGACTTCGAGAAGCGATTCAATTGTTCTGGAATTCTGGATCGTTCGTGGGACGTCGGTATCTAGAATTTTCTTGGCTCCGCATATAAATACGTGCCCCCGGCCGGAAGCGAGTCAGTTGTGATTTCGACTGCGATCAAGAGCGAACTACCCTAGTACTCGAAGTGATTTTACTCAACGACCTAAGCGATAGTGTAACGGTACTCTAGTGTTAATTGCGATTCGGATTATTGTTGACTGGACTAATTTGTTATTGTTTGTGGTAAATAAAGTTCTCTCGTCAGTAAATCGGCATTTGATTACCCACGTACGTAACAATAAAAAATACGTAGGTGTATTTATGATTGCGAATAAATCACCATAAAACAAGTAAACCGATTGCAATGTTAATAGGGAAATGTCAATTAAAAATCTGTCTGACACGAAGGTCATCGGGTACAATGCAAGAGAAGGTAATACATTTCCTAGACCTTATGGGTGTAACCTGTTACCCATGAAGTCTAAAAAATATGTTACTATAATGGTTATTTTGAGTGAAATATAAGGGGAAGCGTAGGTTATTAATTATATAACTATTTCTTTTTGTTTAATTTATTAATCAACAATCAAACAGATATGTGCGTATGTGTGTGTATATGTGGGACGAGCTGTTATATGATGTTATAAGATTTTGTTTATGAAAATTGGGAGAAAACCACAGCAGAAAGTATGGACAATGCTTAACCTTAACTATACAGTTGAGAAAATTGAATGCAGAAATCATATTCTACGAAACTTTCGCAACAAACTACGTGCTTGCAAACTTGCCGGAAATTCGAAAGTCATTGCTATAAATTTACTACATAAAGACATCACCAAATCTGTGGCACATGCTTATGGTGATCAGCAACTTGGTTATGATTATAACTGCTCAAAAGATAAAAATCTCCAAAACAGCTTTTTTTTTTTTTTTTTTTTTTTCGATGGGAAAAATCATCTTATGACAACCCCCGCTCTTGGGCGGAGCGGGAGATAGTGTCAGACTCTTACTGACTAAAAAACCCATCCCGTTCCTTCAAGCCTTCGATACCGGGGCTCGAGCGCCCTTTCGGATTACCCTGGCCCCGGTAGGCTTCGACCCGGCTGGGCCCCTGCTGATGCTGACAACTCCTTGAGGCGCGCGGGAACAGCGCGCGCCGTCGACGACTTGGGCTTGGTCCGGACGGTTACCGGACGGCCGGACAGCGAGCTACCCATTGCTCACTGTCCGCAAGCCCGCGCCTACGGTGGCTGGAAATCGGGATCGGAATCCCGGCGGCGGCGGCGAGAGCGCCGTTGCCTGATGCGGTCGGCCTCCTCCTTAGCGAGCATTACTGCTTCGCAGAAGTCGGCGACCGCCTGCCACTCCTCCTCGCTCCGGACCATGGCCTCGACCAAGGCCCGGCGCGAGAGGTCTCCGCCGCCGATCACCCCCACGAGGGCACGGCGATGCTCCACCCAAGCAGGGCACACCGCGATTGTGTGCTCCACCGTGTCCTCCGGGCGTTCCGCACAGTGGCGACACCCGGGCGTCACTTCCGCTTTGATTCGGAACAGGAACCTCCCGAACTTGCCATTTCCGGAGAGGACCTGTGTCATGCGGAAGGTAAGGACGCCGTGAGGTCTTTCCAGCCACGCCTCAAAGAGGGGACTTATCGCCATAATTGTGGCGTGCCCATCTCCAAAACAGCTCAATAAGAGAAATTCAAAATTCTACTTTCTTCTTCCAAGTCACTGCCATCATCGCTACTATGGCCAGCAAAGCTGGGATCTCTCAAGGAAGATGTGGACACAAATGTAGTCTAGCGGTTCAGTGTTCAGTGACACATAGGTAACAGATACACTTTTACCCTTGAAGTTTAAGAAATTTGTAACTATACCTAATAAATAAATATATATATATATATATATATTATACTAGCTTTTGCCCGCGGCTTCGCTCCCGTCAACTGTCTACTCTGTTCTGCTCTACCCTACTCCACCCTACTCTACCATACTCTACCCTACTCTACCTACATTGTTTAACAACAGTGAGTGCTTGTAATTCAATATGAACTTTATACAATAGCAATAAAGCTCGTTTTAGTTAGAAAACGTTTGTATGGGAAAAAGAAAAGGGCTGTTTTTAGGGATTTTCCGGCAATTATTCGAATTTTTCTCGCCGTAAAAACCATCTTTGACTTCAATGAACATTTAAAAATTGGCCAAATTGGTCCAGGCGTTGTTGAGTTACGCGCTTACCAACACATTTTGCGATTCATTTTTATACACTTCTGGACACATCTATTGGCCCACCTTAGAGTTTAGGTTTCGATGGCCCCTACCGAAATATGATTCCTAGATTGAACAAAAACTGTTGATGCAGTTTTAAATCTGATACATTTTACCATCTTTTTCGATCGTATTGTTTTAAATTTGAATTCAGAATACCATACGACATGGAGCTACGCCTAACAAGTCGGATATGCGCCTTGTTAAAGGAAATTGATTTTTGAATAAAAAACATGTTTTATCAAATAAAGGTTTAATTTAATAACGCGTGTTGCCTCCATGGGCATCTACCACAGCTCTCATACGATTAGGCATAGAGTTTATCAACCGCTCTATGAAATTTTGAGGGATCATCTCCCATTCCTCTTCTATGGCAGTTTTCAACTCCTGCATAGCCCTAACACGTCTTTTTAGCTCGTCCCACATGTGCTCAATGGGGTTCATGTCTGGGCTTCTGGCTGGCCAGTCCATAACTGTGATGTTCACATCCCGAAGATATTCCCTGACGATGCCGGCCGCATGGGCTCTTGCATTATCATGCATAAAAAGGTAATTTTTGCCCACATAGTCCGCGTATGGTATCACGTGAGGTTCTAAGCACTCACGAATGTACCTTTCAGCATTTAATGTTGGCAGCCGTGGTCCTGTAACAACCTCAAGTTGAGTTTTGCCGCTCGCGGATATACCGCCCCAGACAGTCGATGAGCCACCGCCATAAGCAACCCTCTCTTCAAAGCAGCATTGTGCGAAACGCTCTCCCTTACGTCGGTAGACCTTCTTCCTTCCATCATTGCCATGTAACACAATTTTAGACTCATCAGAAAAGAGTACACGGCTCCAATCTTGCTGTGTCCAATTTAAATGACTGCGTGCGAAATGAAGGCGCGCTGTTCGGTGGGCTCGCGTTAGTTTGGGACCATTAGCTGGCTTGTGTGGTACCATATCGCGTTCTTTTAACCTTCTCCGAACAGTTCGAGCGCTCACAGATACTCCGTGGAAGTCGCGAAGTTGGTTTTGTATCTCAATGGAGGTAAGGTGACGATTTCTCAAGCTGGTCGTCACGATGAATCGATCCTGCCTTTCAGTTGTGACCCGAGATCGTGGCCTTCCTTGGCGACGAACAAAGCCGCCAGTCTCTAGGTACCTCCGATAAACATTTCGGACCGCAGATCGATTTAAATTAAGTTGAGCACTCACGTTTCTTTGGCTGTGTCCGGCCTGAATAAGTGCCACAGCTTGGGCGGCGACTTCAGGTGAAGTATCCATAGATTATTGATAGAACCTCACCTTAATGTTAAGAATAAGTAATGTTTGTTGCAAAACCAAAGATATCAATCACTTTTTCAAGAATTAAATCCAAGTAAACCAATAAAACCAAGTTTTCTTAGTATTCGATTGTTTGATATCAACAAACAGGCTCCATTGTTTGATATCAACAAACAGGCTCCAAATTGTCTTTTGTTTCTTTAAATTCTGTGTTCGAAATTCAAAAAAAGACTATTGAATGAAATTGTGAATGTGCCAGGTTCAAAACTGCATAAAAACTTTTTGCTCGACCTAATATAAAATTTTAGCTAGGACCAAACGAAATAAAACAAGGTGGGCCAATAGATGTGTCCAGAAGTGTATATGTTTATTATAGATTCGTGAACAACATTATGAACATTTGATTTTTTCGTGCGATTAATGCTTTTGTCTAAAAAAATACCAAATACAACAAAATCACATTCGCAACTTTTCCCTACTCCTTCGCAACGGCTTCGATCTTTAGAAACGTTTTTACACATAAAAATAGGTAGTTAAATATTCTTCAAAGTGAACATCGCATATGTAAATCAATCAATATTTCGCAAAGAAAATGGATTTAAAAGTTAGCGGGTCTCTTTCTGGGCGCAGCTGGCCGCAAACAAATGCACAGATAGTCGTACTGTCGCCTAGACGGGTACGAAAGTAGTGACCATTTAATTTCGGCCAGATGGTTCAAGGGACTATAAGCCTTAACAGGAACAGTTATTAATTTGTGACTTTTTATGGCAAAACATTGGCAAATATTGGGCTTTAAACAAAAGCAGCTTAAAATTCGTTATTCTTTTTTTTTTTTTTTTTTTAATGGATAGGCTCGCGTTTGACCACAATCTCACCTGATGGTAAGCGATGATGAATAAATAAATGAATGAATAAAATTCGTTACTGAATTATATTATCTTCGTTTGGTATTACCTGGTGTATTTTTTGTGTACTTATTTGGAACGGCCACAAATTCACAACCCTCAATTTGTTTTTCTATTTTCGATATGTCCTCCTGATCAACAAGAAATAATTTTACAGTGGTAGCAGTATTATGTTTAAGTAATTGAATCGCAGTTTCAGCATCATGTATATCATGTCCGTATGATATTTGTTTATCTAACAACCTTTTTTTTTTACTCCCCCAACCCCATCCGATGCACCCTTCTCATGAGCCGCTTCAAAAAAATTTCAAGGTGCAAAAATAAAACCATAAGATTCAATCATTTTAGTTAGATAGGCAAAGTTCTTTTTTGCCTGTATTGACTTGACGGACCATCTGAAAGCCTCCTGACAAAATTTCGCTTTACTAACGATTTGAATTTGTTCAGGTTAAGTTCTTGAATGTGACTGGGAAGTTTATTATAAAAGTGTATACATTGATAACTAAAGGAGCCTCCTATTTTCTATTTTTTTCATTAAGAAGAAGGTGATTGACATTAAACCAGTGTAGTATTTTAGAAAGAGCGACATTTATATCGTCAGTATCCGACTGCTGACGTTTGAGTCCAAACAAAAGTGAAGTATCGTCTGCAAACAACACTAAATCATGATTATCCTTTATGAAGTAAGGTAAATTTTTATAAAATGGGCCAAGAATTGAGCCCTGGGGGACACCCATTGTTAATATAGACCCGGGTGCTCTCTTTTCGTTTACGTCAACTCTCTGAATCCTATCACTTATATAAGAAGTAAGGAGATCCAAAGAGGAGTTCCGGATTCCGTAATAGCTAGGGTTTTCAAATACCGGATTTTTTCAATACCGCAGTGTTTTATGAAGACCATTTTTCGGACATGGCCTTTTTATATAAAAAACTGATAGTTTAAGTTATTCAAATGCAATATTTCGTATCCCCATTTCACTAGCATTTTTAGATTTTGAGATAAAAATTTTTGAAAATCGTCTTTTTTTCAACCGGGTATTTAGAAAAAAAATCATTTCTCTGAAACTAAATATGATAGATAGATAAATTCTTTATTGTACACCAAAAATAAAGCAGTTACTTATGAAACTTAAAATTAATAGGGTGCCACAATGGGTGGTCTTATCGCTAAAAGCGATTTTTTAAAGACAACCTTTGGACGGATTTGACAGAGAAGGAGAAAAAGATACGCAGGTAGTTCGTGGTGTACTATTTACATATATACAATACATAAACTAGCAAAATTACATATATTATAATTAAGAACACATAGATTACATATATTATTGTTAAGAATATAATAAATAATAAATATATTACAAACAATATAATATATATGTATATATATAAATGTAATTATAAAAGCAGAGAAATACTGTACTTAATGACAATTTAACATTCAGGAGGAAAGGTAGTGATTTGTAACCTCATTTTTAAAAGTTGTGAGTGTTTGAGCTTGCCTTACCGACACGGGCAGAGCATTCCACAGCCGCACAGCCTGAACTGCAAACGACTTATCATAAAAGTTGGTGGAGTGACTTGGCATCTCCAACCTCAAGTTTTCCGATGACCTAAGATATCTAGTATGTGTGTCATGAAGGAACTTGAAACGTTCTTTAAGATAAGCGGGGGTTTTAGGATTGAACAGAACACTGTATAGCAGAGACAAGATGTGTACGTTCCGGCGAAGACGTATTGGAAGCCACTTGAGTTTTGTACGAAAATCGGATATGTGATCATACTTGCGCAAGCCAAATATAAATCGTATGCAAACATTTTGAAGTCGCTCAAGTTTATCAAGTTGTGCCTCAGTGAGATCGAGATAACTGACATCAGCGTAGTCAAGGATAGGGAGTAAGAGGGACTGAGCAAGAGCAATTTTAGTGGCAGTGGGCAGAAAGTTACGCAACCGTCTCAGGGACTTGGCAGAAGCAAATATTTTGCGACTTACCTCTTGTAATTGGGGACCCCAAGAAAGATGTTTGTCTATCCAAACCCCTAAGTTCTTAACCTTCTCGCTTATTGGAATAGCAGTACCGTTGAATAGAACCTGAGGCAGCTGGGACCAGTTTACCTTCGGCATCAACCTAGAGCTGCCAACAACGATGACTTGAGTCTTCGATGGATTTACCCTCAGACCGTGCGCCTCACTCCACTCACAAATTGAAGCCAAGTCTTGGTTAATGATAGTAATAGCGGCATGTAAATCCGTATGGGGAGATTGTCTATAAATTTGCAAATCATCAGCATAGAGGTGGTAGAAGGAAAGAAGTTTTTTGGAAATAGAATTTATAAATATTGCGAAGAGTAAAGGAGATAAGACGCCACCCTGAGGCACACCGGCAGAAGTATTACACCAAGAAGAACAAGACTCATCTATGGAAATACGTTGCCGGCGGCCATACAGGTAACTACGAAACCAGTCAATCACCGTTGGAGATATGTTAAGAGAGCAAAGTATAGCGAGTAGGATATCGAAATCGACGGTATTGAAAGCGTTGCTGAAATCTAACAAGCAGAGAACCGTCATATTTCCTCTATCCATACCTAGACGTATGTCATCAGAAACGTTTACTAGGGCTGTGGTCGTGCTATGACCAGGACGAAATCCGGATTGGAATGGATTCAGGAGACTATTCTTACAAAGAAAAGCACTGAGCTGATTGTGAACCAGGCGTTCTAGGACTTTGGAGAGGAAAGGCAGGATGGAGATTGGTCGATATTCTAAAAAGGAAGTAGGATTTAATTTTTTGGGCAAAGGAATAATTTTCGCTTCTTTCCATATTGATGGAAAGACACCTTTGGAAATGGAATAGTTAAGGATATAACACAGGATAGGAAGGATTTCATCGAGGACAGGGAGTATCATTTTCCGACTGACACAATCATTGCCAACAGCGTTAGATGTGATTGAAACTATGCTCTTCTTAACATCACAATCAGAGAATTGACTAAAATTAAATGGCGAATGATCAGGAGTTGGAAGGTTTGAAAGATGGTTTAAAGTTGACGCCTTCGTGGTCCCATTATAGTAGGACGAAGATGAGAAGTGTTGATTAAGAAGATCTATGTCTAAGTCTTTAGGAATCGATTCTTGGCGTGATTTTCCAACTCCCATAGATTTTAGAAACTTCCAGACTTTAGCTGGATCACCGTTTTCAACAGAATCATGAACATGGTGGCGTTGTGTATCCCTACACACCCTATTGCTGCGATTGCGTGCTTTGACGTAAAGGTCACGGTTCGATGATGTGGGCCTGCATTTAAATTTGGATTTACATACTGCCTTCTTGTGCATGGCATCCCTTACGTCGTCTGTTAGCCAAGGCGCTGGAAAATGTTTGAGCTTTACTGGACGAATGGGAGCATGAACGTCGTAAAGCTGTACGAGTGTATCCGTAAGCAAGTTTACTTTTTCATCGATCGTCTCAGAAGAAACAAGAGGGTTTCAATCAATGCTGCTGGCATCCCTTTGCAGATTGTCAATATTCATACCACTAAAATTGCGAAGCAGGAGAGTTTTGGGCTTGAGTTTAGGTGGACGAATTTTGTAAGAGAGGAATATTAGGTCATGGTAGGAAAACATGTCAGCTGCGCATTGACCATGCTTGCTGACGTGTTGGGGAGAGGAGATAATGGCAAGGTCTAAAAGTGAGGGATTACAGTTGGGGAAGTGGTGTGTGGCACTTGATGGGAGAATTGATAAGTTTGACGACTGAACTATTGATAGAAGTAAGGAAGAGCGAGAATCATTTTTCAGTAAACAAGTATTGAAATCCCCCATGATAATCGTATGACTGTAAGAAGGTGTTAGATTTTCTAGGATCTTATCAAAGGAAGGAAGGAAATTTACCCGTGACGAAGGGCTGTAATAAACACCTAGAAGTACTTTTACGTGGTTCAGGTTTACTTCCAAAAAGAGATGCTCGCCCGCGTTTTGCGAGGGAGGCTGTGCTGACATATCAATAATTGAAAAAGGAATTTGTGGACGAAGGTATATGGCAACACCACCTCCGCCGCCAGACACACGATCATTTCTTATTAGTTGAAAACCTGGCAAGGAATAGGAAGTTGAAGGGAGACATGGTTTTAGCCAAGACTCGGAAACAAGGATAGCGTGGATGTTCTTACAGTCAAAGTTAGCTAGCATGTCAGAGTAGTGAGCCGGGACACTTTGGGCATTTATATGGACTACATTAAAATTCTTAGGCACATCAGAAAAATGAGATTCAAGAGTGTCGGCAAGAGACGGGTAACCAACAAAACTGTCATTACTACTCGTAGAAATTGAAGAACTTTCGGTGTCGCAGTCATTATTTAAAGACATCGATAGAATAAATAATAATATTAAATAAAAATAAATAAATTAATTATACCTACGAAAAATAAATGTGTTGAGTAAGTATTTAACAAAATATAAAAATGTAATCTTCAAATCCACCCGCCAGTTGAGTGCTAACACTCTGTAAACGGGTTTGAAAGCAACAAACAAAACAAACGGTTAACTATCGTCGTCCGGGCAAAAGAAAGAAACTAAATAAATAGTTGCACAGTTCAACAAATACATAAGGCACAATAATTTTAATACTAATTTCTGAACGTAAACAATTATGACATTGACATTATAAAAATTTTGACAGAACAAACAGCTGACAGATGGAAAAACAACACAAATAGAATAAAAAAAATAAAAAAATACTTGTCGAAATCATGAAGGGTAAAGCACCTACTTTATTAACCCATTACAGCATAACGTCCGATAAATCGGACGGCACTTAATTGTCTAGTATTGGTACTAAAAATTTATTATTTGATAGTTTTTTGTTTTTGAACAAAAGTTGAATATATATTTCTTACGCTGACAAAACTATTTTTAACGGTTGAATGAAATATCGACAGTTATTTGTTATTTTCAAAAATGGCGGCTCGCGCTCGGTGTGTTTCGAAAAAACCGTAAGTATTATTTTGTTTTTTATTATTTATTTTTATGATAATTAGTGAGAAAATGTGTTCTATTTGTTCAAATGGTTTCTATCATGCGAATGTAACATTATTTTTATGTGAAAATTGTTAGATTGCTACTTATGGGTGTGTTTTTGATGATGTCCGTTTTATCGGACGCTATGCATAGCGGCCTCTAAGGTGTGGCTTTTTCTTGCTTTATACAGCTTGACGGTGCATGAGATTTTGCAAACTTTGGAAAGCGAGGATGTCAGTGAGACAGTGGGAAACCTTATTTATGTTGAGCCACCTATGGAACAGAGTGGTCAGGTAACGGATGAAGTTAGCGATAAGTCTGATGAAGAACACGATGCCAATCTAAACCATTTGGGGCGAAGATTGCTACAAAGTCATTGCCAATTGCGACGCCTACACGCAAACTCCGATGATGTTTTACCGTCTACTTCTTCAGGTAATCATCGCATTCAATCAAAATAGTAAGTAGTTCATTTTTGTGTATTGTTTTGCTGACATAAACTACTTTGTATTTTAGGTCTACAGTCATCACATACTGCAAATATACAGGCGTATTCATCAAGTGAAGACAGCGACGACGAAAACAATAAACCAACTTTGAAAACTGGGCATTGACAACCGCCACTCGCTGGTCTAATGAAAAAAAGGCTAAAGTATCAATACCTCAACCGTCACTGATTGCTAGCTACAACAAGCATATGGGAGGAGTCAACAAGTGCGATCAAGCTGTTACGAATCTTCGTACAAGAATGCGAATTAGAAAATGGTGGTGGCCAGTTTTTGCCTACTTTATAGATGTATCGGTGGTGAACAGCTGATTACTTGCGAGAAAAAATGGTTGCAACCGAGAGACGCAATCTTTGTTTGCATTTAGGAGATATATAGCTCTAACCTTGCTAGGCACACATGGAACACAGCCGCATCAAGGACAAAGGCCTCGTAAACCGTTATCTACTACAAAATATGATGGTAAAGAGCACTGGATTGTACCTACAACCACAGAACGCCGCTGTGCTTCTCAATGTGGAGGAAAAGCCAAATTCAAGTGTCTAAAATGCGATGTAGGATTACACCCTAAATGTTTTATGAGCTATCATGTGATGTGATTTTAACATGTGTGTCATAGTTTATTATTATTTCTTTATTTTTCCTAATAAAACTTAATTTGTAGTAACCGTTTTATTCATTTCGGTTTGTACCACCCTAAGGTAATGTAAGGGGCCGCTGTGCATAGCGTCCGATATATCGGACAGGCTATAAAATCAAAACTGTACTATACATGCTTTTGTTCTTCTTACTAAGCTATAAATTTGACCCTAATTGACCATATTTTAACAAGTAAATTAAATTAACTGCTATAACAAACTTTATGCTGTAATGGGTTAAAATGAAATGAGAGGGTATCGAGTTTTGAAGAAAATAAAGAAAACAGTTACCCGGACGGTGATACTACACAAAAATACTACTTCCTCGCAGCGGCACGCCGGGCCTTCTTCGGTGCTGGCGACGATGGGGATGGCGACGACGACGGCGCCGACGCAACAGGCGACATGACCTTGTCACCGACCTGCTCGATGTTGTTGAGGTCGATAAGTGAATTAACTCGAAGCCGGGAGCCGTCGGGGCCGAGGACATAAATAAGTCCATGCTTAGTCCAGCAATTGTTAACACCAAGCTTCTCACGCGCAGACATAAACAGTAGATGCCGTGACCTTGTCAGAAACTCGGATACTGTTATGACGGTGCCCTTCAACCTGGTTTTGGCAAACCAAACGCTGTCTCTAAGGTTGACATCCCGCAGCTTGCAAAGTATCGGCCTGGGCTTAGTGGTACCTGCTTGTCTCCCCATCCGATGGCACCGCCTGATGTCCCCAATAGTGAAGTCTGGTAGCTTCAGATGACACCGTACAACTTCAGCCACCACCTGCGCTGTGTCCTCTTTGGCCTGTTCTGTGACACCATGAAGCAACACCATCTTTCGCCGCCTGCGCATCTCCAGATTGTCCAGCCCAAGTGCCAGCAAATCCACCTGCTTCTGAAGACAGTCCAGCGCCTCAAGAATGAACTTTTTGAATGAGGTGAAGTCCGAAACCAAACTGTCGCTGCCGGTTGAGGTTGCTGGAGGGTTTTTGTGCAGCTCAGCTTCAAAATTGGACATCCTATTTTGAAATAGGGTCATCATTTCAGTGAGCGTGCCCTTAAGTGCTTCCATGTCGATTAACTTTGTGTTGCTTTTTATGTTAGAAGTGGTATTTTAAGGAGATAACACTGTACTGGCGGGAAGACTATGTTAGCATGTATGTGTATACATTAAACAGTAAAATTATCACTATTTTGATTTTTATAAAGTTTTTAAATTAAAGCAAAAAATTTTGAACACTTGTCTCCTACCCGCAATTTTTTTTTTTTTTTTTTTTTAATATAATAATAATATGATACGCAATTATGACCTTAGAAACATCGACAGCGTTTTTTATGCTGCATATTTTAGTGTAAAAATGAACCTCGGAACTTCGTTAGATTCAGACTTATACGAGGTTTTTACTTTTTAGTTTTTATTTTTTTTCTCGGTAATTCCATCGTATTTGGAAAAGATATTTATACTAAAATTATGCCCTTTATCTCCCCTACATACCACAAAAATGACACATCCTAATTGCGTGGAATCTAGAAGTTATGTGTTAACTCTTTTTGCTAGGGTTGTCACTTTCGAATCTGAATATTTGATGACTTAATTTTTATTTAATGGAACGTATTGGTTATTAAAATTTCGACTATTAAACTTAGGAACTTTGTTAGATTCAGACTTATACAAGGTTTTTAGTTTTTATTAATGTTGTCCTTGATAATTCCGTACTAATGAGTTAATTTATCTATACTGAAACTAGCACTTTGCCAGCAACTTCATTTGTAAACGTTTTCATAAATTTCTGGTATCTGATGCCTGCTCAGATAGCATTCCTATATGAAGCGATGCTTTTCTACATATTTGTATGCGACTCGTTTACAAAAATCGCCAAATTTATTACTATCGATTGATAGACCACTGGACATTACAGTGAAAATGACGTGTAAACCGTCTAGTAATCACTGCTCCAGGCCCAAGATTTCCGAAAAAATTTAGCGTTTTTAATTGTATAAAGCAATTTGCGCAGTATTCCCGTCATTTGTGGTGCTAGAATTAGGCCGAACAACATCTACCAGTAAACTGACTGAGTACTGAGTAGCTTCTCTCTCACTTGTTGCTGAATAAGTCTTTTTCTAGCATCCACCACGTCCTTTTCTTTAAAAAGGAACTAGCACACGAATTCACTCATGTAGAGGGCTCAAGCCATACTTAAAAGCAGCAACATTTACATCTTGCTGTAAAGCTCTGTTAATATTATTAAATTGTATCGCAGTTAAACGACAGTAAAAGCAAGGCATTTGAGAAGATGTATCCAATATAGTATTTAATAATAAAATAAATTTTTTTCATGACCACTGCTCTCAAAACGGTGAAGGAAAAACATCGTAAGGAAACCGACATATCCTAGAACCAGAAATTCGAAGACATGTGACATTCACCAACCCGCACTGGGCCCGCGTGATGGATTGCGGCCCATTCCCTTTCCTAGAGAGGAGGCTTACGTCCCAGCAGTGGGAACATTAAAAAGGCTGATGATGATGTTTATTTGAAATTTACGTTTCTGATTTATAAGTTTCCGATAAGCCAGCTGACATCGGAGTTCCGTGAGCCAATCGTCATCAATGTCGAATTCGATATTCTTCAGTTTATTGGCAGTCGGCATTATGTTATTTATATAGACATATTACATTTCGAGAACTGTCCAAATTAGTTATGATGAGATCTGTCAACAAAGCAACTTTTACTATATAACCCGCTGTCATCGAAAGTCTATCGCAAGATGTCTCAACTCTCAGACTTGTTTACACTTAGTAGTACTTTGCACACGCAATTAGATGAGCGGATCTAGCAGTAAAATAATCTTAGATTTTGTTTCCTTTTTTATGTCGATACGCTCGTCCTTTCCACATCCGCTATCCATCTTAATAGGAACACTCGGGTATTAGGGGAGCGGGGGGCACGTTGTTACAATTTTTAGATAGTTGTTAATATGACAAAAGCTATCAAATAAATTATACATTTGATTATACAGGGTGGGCCATAAGGTGTTGGCGGTTTAAATATTCGATTTAAAAAAAAACTACGAAACATAACACAAATAAATGATGATATGATGATGAGATAAATGTTAGGTGCCTTTTTGGCCTCGCACTGATTATATCTTTCTTTTTCTTTTCATTGTGTATTTCTTTCTTTCTTTCTTTCTTTCAAATATATTTGTATTGTTAAAAAGTAGAAGCATAGGAATTTTTAAGACTTAAAAATAATGTTGTCCAAATGGCTTCCCTCGGCTGCTTGGCACTCTTGGAACCGAAGTCGCAAATTTTGGAAAACTCGTTGAAAAGTTGTTCTCGGTATTTTGTTACTTTCCTGAACAATATACCTCTTCAGCTGCTCTAAATTGGTCGGATTATTCTCGTACACTACCGATTTGAGGTAGCCCCATAGAAAATAATCGCATGGAGAGAGATCGGGGCTACTTGGGGGCCATTCAATATCCCCCCTTTTCGAGATGAGTTTTCCGGGAAAAACATTTTTCAGCAGCTCTATGGATACCCTAGCCGTATGACATGTGGCCCCATCCTGTTGAAACCACATCCTCGAGGTATTGCCTTGAAGTTCTTGCAAAGCTGGCACTAAAAAGTCTGTTATCATGTTGCAATCATTGTTAGCTCTAACCGTCATCGCTTGCCCTCTTTCGTCCTCAAAAAAGTATGGCCCAATAATACCGATTGACGTTATCCCAGCCCACACGACAAGCTTAGGGCTGTGAAGTGGACGTTCATGCAAGCGTCGGGGATTAGTCTCGGACCAGAACCGACAATTTTGCTTGTTCACATGGCCATTAAGGTGAAAATTAGCCTCATCACTAAAAATCACGTTGTTGAAATTGTTGAACCGCTCGAGCATCAAATTGACAAAGTTAAGTCGGTTATTGGCATCATTGAGTTTTAATTCTTGGACTATCTGAATCTTATAAGCCTTCAAATGCAGATCACGTTTCAAAATTCGTCGCAAAGTTGTTCTTTTGACGTCCAAAGACTGACTTCTCTTACGTGTTGACTGTTGCGGATTTCGCTGAACTGAAACACGAACACGCTCCACAATGTCGGCTAATCTTGCAGAAACTGGGCGACCACGAGCCGTAATTGGTACTGTTGAGCCGGTTGTTTCAAACATTCTGATCCATTTTCGTAACACATTGGCGCTTGGAACTTCACTTAAATCGCGTAAACCGTGTTCATGCCGATACAAACGTCGTGCAGTAATCAACGATTTATTGTTTTCGTAATACGCTCGGACACAAAATGCACGCTGCACTCCCGTGTACGGCTCCATGGCGACTAAATTTCCAGGAAGCGGCGCAGCGAACAACATATCCCCCCGCCACCCGGCGCCGCGCGTTACCGAGAAATTGAAGAATTAAATCGCCAACACTGATATGGCCCAGCCTGTATTACTTGTAATGTTAGTATGTCTATTTAGCTATTAAAATATGACTGAAAAATTATTAAAATTTATGTAATTTTTTCACACTGGAGAATTTAATTAAACGAGTAGATTGTAACATCTTACCCCGGAATTGGGGCTAGTTGTTACATCATCGGGGCACGATGTTACGGTAGATAAATAAACAAAATCATCAGTGATACATATTTTTTTATTAGTATTTCAAAACGATATAAACAATAGAGATCACTTTATACAGTCTTCTAACATTTATAAGTAATTATAATATCTATTATGGTAATTATTTAAGTTTTTTTTTTTGTAGAAAATCACTTTGGCAGGAACATTTTTAAATCTTATATAAAAACACAGACTTAGTCTGCAAATAACAACTTGTAGTAATTAAATTATTCACTTTCACTTCTTAATTAGTTATTTTAATAAACTTTTGGCAAACTAAAATACTTTGGATTCTAACATTTTTAAGGCACTTAGATTATAGAAAGATATATAGTAATTTTTATAGAGGTAGGTAACAATATCACATACAAATATTAAATCAGTCTTCATCAGAATTGCAATTAATGCAAATGAATGAGCGAACATTTCCCGTTACACATTTGACATGAGCCCACATTTTGCATTCTAAACATTCTACCCAATTTTCTTTTATCGAGGTGCTATAACTTTCGCTACACACTAAACATAACAGTGGCACCTACTATCACACAACCCCAAGATAGGGATCTTAGATGGTCAGGCCTCTCACTGGAGCAGGTCCAGATCTCCGATGCCCTTCGATTTGAGCTTTTAACTATGGCAAGGACAGATTTAACCCCTTGAATTTCAGATTTGACGATGATTTGATCGATCTACTTGAGATGTTTTGAAAACACATTCCGGATTGTTTTAGAATTTTGGAATAACCCTACAAGTCCTTCAGTCATTCCCAGATATGTGCCTGATTTGTCTTCACTCAGAAACCTCGGGAAGCGGGGTTGTATCGACTCTAAGAAGGCATATAATGGTTCCTCCTCATCTCTGGAATGCATAACTGCATGTCGAACAATATGATTTTTGATCTGATCACATCTCTTTATCAGGTTCTTCTTGATCTCATCTTTAACGACTTGTACAGGGTTGACCCGTGTTTCAAATTGAGAGCCAAAGGATTCTCCAGCAATTTGGGGAAGTTCCCTCTGCTGTATGGGCTTAGCTGAGGTTTTTATAGAGGTAGGTAACAATATCACATACAAATATTAAATCAGTCTTCATCAGAATTGCAATTAATGCAAATGAATGAGCGAACATTTCCCGTTACACATTTGACATGAGCCCACATTTTGCATTCTAAACATTCTACCCAATTTTCTTTTATCGAGGTGCTATAACTTTCGCTACAAACTAAACATAACAGTGGCACCTACTATCACACAACCCCAAGATAGGGATCTTAGATGGTCAGGCCTCTCACTGGAGCAGGTCCAGATCTCCGATGCCCTTCGATTTGAGCTTTTAACTATGGCAAGGACAGATTTAACCCCTTGAATTTCAGATTTGACGATGATTTGATCGATCTACTTGAGATGTTTTGAAAACACATTCCGGATTGTTTTAGAATTTTGGAATAACCCTACAAGTCCTTCAGTCATTCCCAGATATGTGCCTGATTTGTCTTCACTCAGAAACCTCGGGAAGCGGGGTTGTATCGACTCTAAGAAGGCATATAATGGTTCCTCCTCATCTCTGGAATGCATAACTGCATGTCGAACAATATGATTTTTGATCTGATCACATCTCTTTATCAGGTTCTTCTTGATCTCATCTTTAACGACTTGTACAGGGTTGACCCGTGTTTCAAATTGAGAGCCAAAGGATTCTCCAGCAATTTGGGGAAGTACCCTCTGCTGTATGGGCTTAGCTGAGGTGAGCAAATGACCGAGATCAGTCTTTGGGTTCCAGGATCGGAATAAGGATAAATCCCTTGCCAGAATGACAGCCCCTCTGTCAGGGGGTCTGGGAACGCCCGTATGAGAAATCTTGTCAGTGAGACCCCACAGATCCCCCCTAGAGAAGGATCCAGGTATAATAGGAGTATTCGGAATGAGACTGTTGAGTATATTTCAAGATCCTTCAATGGTAATAGGCATTTCAGGTCACACTTAGTGGCGGGATTATGTATCTGAAGGATCTCAATGGCTAGATTGCCGATGAAGTCGTAATAACAGATGGCATTGATGGGTGATTCGGAGAAATAACCGACTGATAATGCGTTGGATGATACAGTGGACATTATATTCCCGATGGTGGGAAGCTGGTCATTTGAGACGCATGTAACTCTTGACCATCTCTTAGTCTCTAACCTCTTGATTTTGCCTTTATAGATCGGGACCTTTCCATAATTGAGGTAGTCAGCTGAACGTATTGTCTCACTTTGGTTAATTATTAGCCCAAGTTTCCTCGTTCCTTCAATGATGTTCTGCATGATCCTTGAATTATTTTTGGCAACTTTCTCAATACAGAAATCTAACTCCTCATCCGTCCTGACCTTCTGGAGTTTATATTGAGTACAGATCACCTGATTATCTCCTTGGGCCAATATACTAATCCTTGTGTTTTCGACCCATCCCACGGAGGGGCATTTATTCCAATTAGGCTGTCAAAATTATTTTCTTTGTTTTATGTATTCTAAATAGTTTATTACTATTTTCTTTCAATTATAAAAGCTTTTGATATATTCAAGTAAAACACAATTTTTCATGACAAAATTACGGTTTATTGTAAAAAAAAAATACATGCATTTTTATTTTACGATGAGGAGTCCCACGGCTCTTCACCAGAGTTGTATCCTTGCATTTCATTGTCAGACTCTTCTGCAGTAGTTTCCTCATCCGAGGAATTCTCTACAGACGTGTGGGCCTCAGCAGACCTAAGCATTTGTATTGCTTCTTCACTATGTAGCGTAGACCTCTTTTTAGGTTTTGGTCTTATGCTAGATATCAAAGGATCTGAGCTGAGCAATAATCTGTTCATTACATCTAAATTGCATTGCTCTCTAGTAAATTTTCTAGCGTAATCCTGCCGGTACAGTCGAATATGCTTGTTACGCGCCTCTGCTGCTTCTTCTTCTATAGGCAAAAGTGCATTTTCCATGACAGTTGCGCCATGAATTAGTATTTTATGCATCGTGGGAATCATGGGATGCCAGGGATATAAATCTATGTACATCTTCGCAGTCTCATAACTATATAGAGCAAACTTTTTTAAATCGACTTTATGAGAGCTGAATATGACTTCCAAAATCACTTTCAGGCGTTTTATTAGATTTAAATCCACACCGGTGATTTCAGCAGCAATTTCTGGATTAGCAAAAAATCTTCTTGCCAACGATGGCAATACTAGTTATTGCCATCGTTGGTATTGCCAAAATCAGCTTTCGGCACATCAACTAGTAGGCCCATTTGCTCTCTAAATTTTGTCTGTATTTCTGCCTTTTTCTGTTTGACTCGACTTTGTTCCGACCTTAACTGCCATTTTTGTACAGGTATCTTGTATGCCAAATGAAGTATGCTTTCGAAAAACCGAATCCTAGCATGCAACACAGATAGGCCAAACTGTATTGCGTCGATATCGACAGTTTTCTTTATGCTGAGGTTATTAAATTCTTTTGATGTAGCACCACAGATGTAGCATCTCATGGTTGAAGTCGTCGAAGTTGCAGCGTTACACACTTTTGCATCGACCATAGTCATGATGAGAGTCATGACGTGTTTTGTACTTAATAACGTTTCGCTCAGTACGAATTCGCTGGGTTTCAAAGAATTTATAGCCTTTTCGACATTTGCGATTTCAGAATTAGTGATATCCACTGTTTCTTTGGCAAATTGTATCCTTATTGGTCGACAGAATCGTGGCCAAGAAGGTGTTGGGTTTTGCCAAACCACTTTTTTGTTTGATCCACATACTAAATGTAGCGGAACAAAGCAACTTTGGAAAATGTTGCTGTCACTCGCGTCTCTATCTTTCATTTTTTGTCTGAATTGTGATTGGTACGATCCATCACATCCCCATTTTGAAATAAGTCTAAGAGTCAACGATTGACGCTCTTCTGGACTTAATTGTTTTAGTACATCCTCTAAATATGTTGCCAAGCGTTTAGCTGTATGGTCCATTAGATTCTGCAGGTTAATTTCAGCGCATGTTTCAGTTATCCGATACGCATCTTTCGCCGGATAACAAGTCTGTTTTGCTTGCTGCAACAATTTGTAGCTCGGATAAAACTTCTTGTTGCCATTTCTTATTATTTCATATTGTCGCCTTGAAAGATCAGCTTCCACAAACATTGAAAGAGCGGTTGTTGGATCTAGTTGTGATTGTTTTTCACACTGCTTGGTTATTTTATATGCTTTTTGATATACTTGAGCTGTCTGCGGAGAGTTGGTAATGTCTTTTAGAATATTGGATGCAATTCTCTCCCGAACGTTGAAGGCATGTCTGAGCGGCATGAATTAACAATTCTTGTTCAACAGCACTACGTACTTCTTGTATTTTTCTGCGTTTACTCCTTTCACTTGACTCCAAAAATGACTTTGTCAGTCGACCAGAAGAACGCCGTTTAGCCCTCGGTATTTCGAATGTTCCTTGTAACCACTTATAATTATTTTTAAGGGAAAGTGACCGTTTTTTATGAGCTTCTGTCCACTTTAACAGTTGTAGTAGGTACTGGAGCAGGTCAATCCCAAGCCTTTTCGTCCTGAATATAGTTCTTTACAGTGTAAAAAGCCTTTTGACAAAGGTTTCGTTTTACAAATGATTTGAACTTATTAAGGCTTAGTTGTTGAATATGACTAGGAAGTTTATTATAGAAGTGTATACATTGGCATCTAAATGAGCCCCCTATTTTTTTGAGCCTGGTTGCAGGAACTACAAAGGGTCTAGCAGAATAAGGTAGGGCCAGCGGCCCCCGAGAGGTATTTCCAAAATAAATTGTGGTATTACATTAGTAAGAAGTATTATTACTGTTGACGTGATTTAAGCCTTCCGTCTCACATCGTTCAGGAGTTATTTGACTAAATAGACAAAAACGTAGGTATTTTTCAAAATTATTTTTTTCAAAAACTATTATAGCGACACTAATAAAACTAAAATGGTTTGTTAGAGAATAAATTGTTCTACACTATATATTTTTTGTAGATTTTACTTACCTTAATTACTATTAAAAAAAAAGAAAATATGTTTTTTAAATTTTTTATTCATAGTTTACGAAGAGGTACAATCACAGAAAAAATATATAATATATATCACTATAATATTATCACTAAAAATTGCATTAACTCTTTGAATGTCGTAATTAGAGACACAATAGAAAGACAATTACCTTATGTCGGACTGTGTAACTTAAGACATTCGAAAGGTTAATATCAGATGGGTGCAACACTTCCAAAAAAAATTAAAACTGATCATGACCATCTTGGCTAGTAAGGGCTTTACATCTGTCTTTTGAATAAACGTTTTTGTAAATATATATGTCATCGTAAAATTGTAAATACCGTTAGATTATGATCTATCTCGCGAGATTGTTAACTGACGAAAAATTTAAACCGTAACATACTGCTCAATTAATAGCATTATTTTTTGGTACTTAAATCTATGGAAGTGAAACTGTTAAATCCCAACCTGTCGCGCGTTAAATTTTTAGTCTCTGATTGGTCAGTCATACAGTTGTCTGTTTTGTGTCCATAGAGTAGGTAATAAGACACATGTGTCAGTCAAATAAAATAAATGCATTTAAGGAATTGTGACATCAAGTATTTATTTATTATTTTATAGGTAATCAATAACTCTTACACTATATGATAACCAAAAAATCAGAATTTGAAAAAAAATCTCCACATTGTCGACGGTACGTAGTATTCAGCTTCAAAGAGATGTCAGCAAAACCGTAGGGGCCCAGCACGGTAGAAGCCTACTGGGGCCATGAGTTCGCTTCTAAAAGTAAAACCCGGCGCCCTGGGGGCCAATTCTCGATTTTCGCCATTTATCTCGAGTTCGAGATTGCAAGTCTATCTCTATGTCTATCAAAAATATCTCTATCTCTACCAAAAAATGTCGAGTTGAGCAGAATTCCGTACTCTCAGTCAAAACAGAAATAAATGTCAAGTCAAGTGAAGATAATGTTCCCATTAGGAAGGATCCACGTTCCGTTTTATGTAGTTATGAGTGAATGAATGATTTGGTTATAAAATGCTGACTAAATATAAAACGATTCGTTTAGTCTAAAAATAATCAGATGATAGTTGAAGAATTTGCGGTTCCTTCAAAACTTTTTATTTGTTTACTTCTTTGGTAGGCTGTGCTGTCTAAACTTTTACGTTTCATATAATATTTTAAACAACATGGAGGGGAAAAAATACAAAAAGTTTTGGGATAGTTGGCGAAAAGTAAGTACAATCGTGGATACACAAATTACTGAGTCCGTTATTGTGCGCGAAGGTCGTCGTTTCAAGAAAATACACAATGAACAAATCACAGAGCAAATCGAATATCCAACATGAGAATCCAAGTAGTATTTTATTTAAAAACAAAAGAAAACACAATGTAACGCACTAACAATTAACTATATTGCAAGATTATCTCTACCTATGTCTGTCAAAAATATCTCTATCTCTACCAAAAAATGTCGAATCGAGCAGAATTCCGTATTCTCAGTCAAAATCGAAATAAATTTCACGAAAATGTCGAGTCGAGTGAAGATAACGTCTCACTCAACAAAACGACAACAGCGTGGCCAAAACGGGATAGCAATATAGCGCGAAAGCGCGGAGCCGCGCGCCCAGTGATGCCAACTTAGCAACTTTATAGCTAGATCTAGCTATTATTTGGTGGCAGACAGCTACAATTTAATTAAACTTGTAGCTAAACTTTTTAGCTACCTTTTCTAGCACTTTTTTATTTCATCATGAGACGTGATGCTATACTTATTCTACAGCTATTCTTATTCTATTCTTATTCTACAGCTATTCTTATTCTATTCTTATTCTATAGCTATTTTTATTTTTTCTTATAGTTTCTTATAAATAAAAACTCAAAGAGAATCTATGGTCAAAGATGCTATTACAGGTACAGCCATGGGTCTGCGTTAGCCGGGAATTCCTTGTTTCCTACTGCGCCAAGACATGACAGAAGAATACTATAGTTCTAAACCAAAATAGTACACGCTACTCGTATTTTATCGTGTGTTGTTGGGTTTAATTCATGGAGCATACCAGCCAGTGGAGAGCGCGTGCGGCGCTACCGCGGTCTCAAAACATACGCTGCTTAAACTAAATTTTGGCAGCAATTATAGGTTTGGGTATGAACGTCACGCGCTCCCATTGTTATTTTATTAAAACCTAAATTACCTACAGAAACATTTAGCAAATCTAGTTTCTTTTTGGCAAAAAACTAGCAATCTAGCAACATTTTGCAAATTATCTAGCTACTGGGCATAGCAGTTGGCAATACCGGCGCGCCCCGTCTGTAGCGCATCGTGTGAACTCGTAGAGTCATGCCGTGCTTAATTTTTGTTATTATAACCCGTATGAGTTAAGTAGGCACATAGCGCAATACGAATCTTGTTACAACGAGTTGTCTAGTTAATTCAGTCGTATTGAATCTAAACTTATTTTTTGTTGTTACTTTCCCTTAGTTCCGAATTACGTCAAAAGCGATTATCCGACCGAATTTAATAGTCACAAAATATAAGGACTATTGAGTACTGTTTGTGACTTTGCGCATTAGTCGGATTCGCGATATAATCGCTTTTGACGCAATTCGGAACGCGGGGTTCGTTAGTTGTTTGTAAACATTGCGAATGCGCAAGGTGTTGTCGCGAACCGTGATCGTTTTGAGTATTTTCGAACGTTTATGCATGTTTTATCACTGTGAATGTGGTGATTGTGATTGATACCTAATACCTACTGTTGTTGTAAAGTATAACTTCTGTAAATTAGTGTTAAGAACTGTGACAGTGAAAGTTGTAGGTTTAGGTGAACTCCTTGCGCCAAAAAAGACTTGTGTTTTGATAAACTTATATAAAAATGCCTTCCCGTGGCGATTTACCTATTTGGAACTTTTTGAGAAGTCCTGTGAAGGCAGTAAAACTGCTATTTGTAAGTAATTATTTTCGCCGAGAACGGTCGTAATCGTCAATTCGATATAAGCCATGCCGTATTTTATTTAAAAACCAAAGAAAACACGATATAATAACGTAATAACAATCTAACAAAATTCAACGAATTCACTTAGAAATGACATATCTCTACAATCGACATGACATCTCTACTGCTCAGAAGCACTCGTCATGAACTCTAACGTTATCCTGCGACAAATGTCGAATTCTACATCCCAGAATAGCAACTTTAAAAATTTGTCGAAAAAATGACGTCATTAGAAATTTTTGTCGAGTTCGACACCATCTCTAAAATCGAGAATTGATCCCAAATGACATTATCTCTAAAAACTCTAACGTTATCCTTCGACAAATGTCGAATTCGACATCCCCAGAATAGCAACTTTTAAAATTTGTCGAAAAAATGACGTCATTCGAAATTTTTGTCGAATTTGACACCATCTCTAAAATCGAGAATTGGCCCCCTGGAATGCAAGCCAAAGACATAGGAGTAGATTTTATTCAGCAAAAGTTTGACACCTCTCCCGCTCCGCGCACGGCTGGGAGATGTCATTGGATGATTTCACAACAAATAAAATGTAAATTCCTTGCCAGCCAGGATGGTCATGAGAATTTTTTTTTTGGGTTGTTGCAACCATTTGATATTAATGCAATTTTATGGTAATACTAGACGTAGAGAGCTATATTTGATATTCATACTGTGATTGTACCTCTTCGTGAACTATGAACAAAAAAATTAAAAAAATATTTTTATTTTTTTTTAAATAGTAATTAAGGTAAATAAAATCTACAAAAAATATATAATGTAGAACAATTTATTCTCTAACAAACCGTTTTAGTTTTATTAGTGTAGCTATAATAGTTTTTGAAAAAACTAATTTTGAAAAATTAACATTTTAGTCAATTATCTCCGTAACGAAGTGAGATAGAAGGCTAAAATCACGTCAACAGTAATAAAACATGTCACTGATATAATACCATAATTTATTTTGCCAAAACCTCGTGGGGGCCGCTGGCCCTACCTTATCCTGCTACACCCTTTATGTTTGTTTCTTGTATTAAAATATGAATATCACTGTATTTTTTAAACATGTCTATAATTTTATGGGCATACAAAATATTCTCGTAAATATACTGTGAAGGCACAGTAATTACATTAATTTCTTTAAATTTATCTCTGAGGGAGTATCTGGAACTTAATTTATAAATTGAACGAATAGCCCTTTTCTGTAAAACGAAAATTGTCTGTATATCGGCGGCATTTCCCCATAATAGAATACCGTACGACATGACACTATGAAAATAGCTAAAGTAAACTAAAAACGGGCTGTCTCTAAATCAGTTAAATTTCGAATTTGTCTTACAGCATATGCTGCTGAACTAAGTTTTTTCGACAATTTGTCTATATGTGGGCCCCACTGAAGCTTAGCGTCTAGAGTAATGCCCAAGAACACTTTAGTATCTTCAGGACTCAACTCTTTACCTTTTATTAGCACACTGGTTTCTACTTGCCTAACATGAGGCATGGTAAACTACTACTAAAAAAATACTAAAATCATTAAGAAGTAGGTTATTTACATTAAACCAGTGTACTATTTTTGAAAGAGCTTTATTTATATCATCAGTAACCTGCTGCTGACGTTTAAGTTTAAACAAAAGTGAAGTGTCTGCAAACAACACTATATTATGATTGTCTTCTATGAGGTAAGGTAAGTCGTTTATGTAAATTTGAATCAAAAATGGGCCAAAAATTGAGCCCTGGGGGACACCCATTTTTACAATAGAGATTAGACTTTGATTCAACGAGGCAGTGATGTTTAGATTAGTTGTCTCTAGTTGTGATATTTGAGTTTTTGCCTCTTGCAACTGTTGTTGCAATAAGTATTTATGGCTCAGAGCGTGTTCATACTCTGCTACATTGACTGAACCCGTCCACAACAAGTAGGAGCCTATCCCGGTCTTCTGTGGCCTCAGTGAATTGTATGTATAATTATGCCATTTCATTGTGAATTGTATGTATAATTATGTTATTTCATTTTTCAACTTTCTATTATTTTCATGGGCTTCAAGGGGGACCTTTTCACTGTCACCATTTCCCTATTTAGTTGGTCACGGCATTCTTTGGATGCCTTTAATTAGCTCAAAGCCAGGCAGAGTTTGGACTCATCCTGGCGAGCATAGGCGCTGCGAGTCAAAGGCATGATTGTAAGGAAATGAAAAGCAAACAGAACAGACAAGGTCGATTGTGATATACTCGTAGATTTAAAAGATAGAAGTTCTGTCACTAACCAACTAAAGTTATGTTTACGTTTCAATTGTCATTCACAACAAACAAGTAACCAAACAAAAGAATTAGGAATTTAAGCGTCACTAACTTAACAGAACGTAAACAATAAGATAAGTCAAATGCTAAACGAAAAATTGTACCTGATACCAAGATGACAATGTAAAAATCACTCGTAGCGATAAACTAAACTGTCACAAAGTTTAATTGATTTTCTTACACTTGTTTAGACGAATCTAACACGTAATATTATACATGTAATCATAGGCAATAATGCTCTTGTGAAGTCAAAACTCCAAAGTCTTGAGCATCGACGCCGAGTTGCTAACCTGTCTGTTTTCTATCGTTTACACTTCGGGGAGTGTGCTCTAGAGTTACACAAATTAATTCCGCCAAGTCCGTTCCATAATCGGACCACAAGACGTACGGCGTTGCGCCACCGGTACATGGTGGACATCCCACCTATACGTACAAAGCGTTTTGGGAGTACATTCATTATCCTCTCGTATGCCGTAATTAGAGATCGAGAGAGATAGATCTACGCGAGACACAATGGCTTTTTAATTGTGTCTCAATTAAAAAGCCATTGTGTCTCGCGTAGATCTGCGTTCCGGCATACGAAAGGGGTTAAGCGTACAGCTAAGGAATGGAATTATGCCGGAGTCTGTGTTTCCTGATAGCTATAACCTAGGGGTCTTTAAGTCAAGAGTGAATAGATTGCTTCTAGGCAAGCGTGCTCCATCGTCGGCCACATCATCGCTTACCATCAGGTGAGATTGTGGTCAAACGCGAGCCTATCCATTATAAAAAAATAAAAAAAATGTAAATACTCTAATTACTTGATGAATAATTGGAAATAGGCTTCAAAAACAAAGAAAATTAAAATTTTAAAGAACTAATTTAAATCAGCTGTTGGCTGTAGTGTTCAGTTCGATCGTATAATGGTTCGATGGACTCAATGAGACTTAATAGTTTGTTCCCGCTTTGGCGAGAATGGTAGGAATATGATGGTATAAATAGGGGAGAAGGGGGAAATTGGAGCCTACTAAGGAAAAAGTTCAATAAAATTTATGGATACTTAAGAACTTTTTATTATAAAACTAAATCCTTACTCATTTGACTATCATTTAATAGTAGCGTTAACGTTACATTATTAGGCGCTTAACCACAGATAAACTTTAAAGAAAAAAACAGAATCGCTCTCATTACCTGACTTTGCGGGAAATGAAAGCCTATAAATTCCCATATGTGTAATGGGAGCTACTTAATTATTAAATCAGCCTCAAAAATTTCGTTTTCAGTCTTAAATCTGACTTGATCATATAAATTATAATATAAATGTAACCTTATAACAATTATCTTTAAGGATCCAAGCAAAAAATGCAAATATAATCAACCGGGCTGTCAGAACCAGAACATTCTTTGTGTGCCCAATTACCGCAACCTCTGCAACGGTACCACATTTCGTTATCTTTTCCTGAGTCACAGCAAATAGCACACAATGTCTCTTCTTCTGAATATTCTGATTCATCATCACAAATATTCTCAAGGTTTTCTTCTTCAGACGTGTCAGTTTCATCCTCAAAAAGTTTCTTTTTTATTCTTTTAACTTTCTCGTTTTTGTTGGTTGCGTCCTTTCGTTTTTTTCCTTTTCCTGCGGTACATATTCTTTCTTTTTTGCTGGTTTCTCCTTTCTTCTTAGCAATGATTTTAGTTTTACATTTTTTCTCTAGACGTTTCTTCTCTTTCTCTTCAAATACTGTTTTCATTGGCGTGCTAGATAAAATTACTGAATGTTGTTTTCGCAAGGTCTTATTTTTGTTAGATATGTTAGGTAGTGGACTCACAACTGATAGAACTTTCGCAAAATCATTTGATATGGTTGGATCTGTACAGAGTGACTGTTCTTGAACGTCGTTTGTTGTGGACAAGGTCGTGGAAGTATTGGCAGGAGTTAGCTCGGGGGCAGTTTTATCATTCAACGAAAACGGGATTATAGAAGGGTTTGTTGAAAAGATTGGTGTAGTATTTGCTATAGATGCCTCTTCTTGTAGCTCACTTAATATTGATGGACTTACAGCATGGTAAATATCAGGTAACTGCTCTTTTTCAACATTTTGCATGTATTCGACCAGGACAGAGCTAGGCATTTCCAGCTCCTGTTGAATACCACGAGATGTAGATGGAAGTGGTTCATAGTTGCCAGTACCACGAGATGTAGATGGAAGCAGTTCGAAGTGGCCAATATCACGAGATGTACACGGAAGTGGGTCAGAGTTTCCAGTAACTAGCCGTTGAGAAGTGGGTCTTTGAAACTGAACAACAACATCTGAGCTTGCTTGCTCATTAACTTGGCTCTGATCTCCATCCACAGCAACAAAATCGTCTTCTGAAAAAATAGCAGGATTCATGGGATATATTCCTGTGGCTTTAAAGCCAGAGATCCCTTTGTCTAAGCTTGCTACTCTGGCATAAGCTTTGTTGAACAATCCTGCAATATTGTAGGGTGTAATTTTTACCATATTCCTGGATTGCATAAACATGTCGCATTCCTTGTTGTAGGCTCTTTTGAACGGCCCAAAAAAGGTTACATCCAGAGGCTGTAACCGATGTGATGAATGTGGTGGAATTGATAGCATTACAACATGGTTGGCTTTAGCCACTTCCCAAGCTTCCAAAGTACAATGACTGTTGTGATTGTCCATAATCAGTAGAACAGGTTGTTCAGCAGCGGGTTTTGAGTACTCAATAAAATGTCGCAGCCATTTAATGAATATGCTTTCGTTTGTCCAACCATTATGAGAACATGTGTAAACAGCTCCTGGAGGACCATCTTTTTCTAGTTGCGGTGAGTGACGCTGTCGAGGGAAAATAAATAGAGGCGGAATGAAGGACCCTGAAGCACTCATAGCACAGATAGCCGTGACGTTTTTACCTCTTTCCCAAGATGTGACTGTTCCTACACGTTTTTGTCCCTTAGGCGCTATAATTTTTTCGGTTTCCTGCACTGTCGTTACGCCAGTCTCGTCCATATTGTAAATATGAGATGGCGGGAAGTGGTATTTTGTCATGACATTTTCCAGATTTTCAAAGAACCGATCCACTTCAGCTTTATTGAACCCAAGTATCCTATTAATGCTTGTCGCTTCTGGCTTTCTAATACTTAGATTAGGATGTCGTTGGAAAAAGCCATTTAGAAAGTCTCTGCCTGCAGACTTTTTGGTTTCATTAAATCGATCTGCAACTCCAATTTTTTCAGCCATGGCGTAACATACCTTACAAAACTGAGCCCTCGTCAGTCCATAAAATTTATTTGACATTTTTTGTAGATGATCAGCCAGAATGGCTTCTTGTTCCACAATGAACACAGAGGGCCTTCCTAGTTTTGGAGGACATTTGTAGCTAGTATCGTTAAATTTAGCTAACCTGAATCTCTTTTTTAAGGTGCTGTAGGGTATTCCAGTCTCTTTTGATACCTTGTATACTGATGTACCACCACGCCGAAGTTTTTCGACTGCGTTTTCTAAAGTTTCAACGGTCCAAGACGCTTTCGTAGTGGTGCGTTCCCTTTTCCTTGGCATTTTGAAATCTGAAAAAAAAAACATTATTACTAAATCGTATGGGGCAATTGGAGCCACAAAGGGGTAATCAGAGCCTAATAAGCTCCGATTACCCGACTACCACCATGTTGAAATTAAATAAAACGATATACTCAAAATTGATAACATTAGCTATAAAATAAAACAGGTTTGATTATAATAAACGTATAACTTTATACATACCAGGCCGATGAAATTTCGTATTTCTTATAAGGGCGGACCGAAAAATCAACAAGCGTCCGTCGTCACACAACACATGGCACTGGCGAGTCTAGCGCCGCAGAGAAACACGATCGCAGCGGGCCGAAAGCGTCCGAGTAACAAACGAGTGAATACGAGCTATAGGTTTGTCTCTAGTCACACCGCTCCCATTACCCTCTGGCTCCCATTACCCTCTGTACCCCTATATGTGTTTTTCATTTGCAGTTATAACGGAAAAGGGTGCGCAGAGGGCATATGTCGGTTGGTTCTCTGCGGCTGCCGGGATGCCTAAAATAATCGTGGCTTTAACTCACAGGATATAGGACAGACAACAACAAAGTAGAACTCTTCATAAGCAGTGATAAGACAGTTATACCCTAGAAAGAATCCAGGTAGGAATTTTATTAATTTTCATATCTACGGATCCGTTGGGGTAATCAAAATTACATCTCACTGAATAAGTAACATCTGTGATACAAGACAGATATAAACTAGTATGATTATACCTGGCGCCACCCGACAACGCCAGTAGGGGAAATATACCAATATAACGAAAAAAATATTAATTTACAACAATAAAATATATATATGTAAGTTATCGATAGGGTTCATGATTTTTGTTTCATCACATTTTGTCCACTTGAGGGTTAATATCGATGGTAAAACTATTGATAGTTTGGCAACACTAGTTCAGTTAAATGTAGTCTTTAATTTAATAAAAACCAAAGTTTTACCTTTGTTTTCTTTATCGACTATTGTGCACAAGTTCCAATCTTGTATAACCTCTTTAAAAACTTGCTACCACAAATCTTTGACATCTCTGTCCCCCCTAGCCAAGTTACAATCAAATTCCGTTCTCTAATCGGTAACGCCTCGGTGACAGCAATTGTAGAAAACGATAAGTTGGTAGCCATGTTGACGCGTCTGAGTCGGCCGCTCGTTCTACAATGTAGCGTTTGTATAACAAAGGATGTAGCGTTAAACATTGTAGAAACGATTTTGAACGATGTGAACTTGGCTACGAATTGTCTATTCGTTTGTTCTGACCACGCGACTTTACGTTGAGATGACGTCAATCCCATACGTTTCATCACTTTTCGACAGCGTTAACGATTGCAGAATAACAACTTGGCTAAGCGTGCTGGTGTTGTAGTCTTTGTCGTGAATATTCCACAAGCATGGATATTTTTCTACCGTCAATATTAATGCCTCTGCTTTAAACATTGTTTAATGCACACGTGATGAGACGTGAAAAACACACAACACATCCAATACGCACAGTGCGTAGCGCGGTTCTGAATGGAAATTTTCGAACGTGTGCGACAATACAAAACAAATGTATGAAAGTGCCGCGTTCCGCATGACGTCATTTGGTTTTTTCCGAATGCAAGGCCTTGCACTCCAAACGTGTGCAGAGCTGAAAAACTGCTTTCTTCAAGCGTCGTGAGCTGACCCTGAATATTTTAATGAGATGAACTCGTTTTACCTGCATGTAGGTTGTCCCTCAGCATTGACACTACAATTTCTTTCCAAACAATAGTTTTAGAACTTCGCAGCTCTTTATTCCCTCAATTTATTCTTCTATTGTGTAGTCGGCTCTTCTCTGTTCGGTATTAGAGTTCTGCCAGTAGATGAAATCGTTTTGATACGGCCAACGAACTTACAAGAGATGCCTTACAAAATATAATGTTGTTCTGTTCTTTCCATTAAAATTGGCACTTTATATAGGTCATTGAACCACCATTTAAATATTCAAAAAGTTTAAAACTAACTTATTTTACTGAGTTATAAACTTACACATGAACTTATCATACTTAGCAGAACATAAAAAATTTGAATCTTATATTAAAACATCTTTGGGTACGTGGAGACGTGGCTGGAAAGACCTCACGGCGTTCTCACCTTCTGCATGACGTAGGTCCTCATCGGACATGGTCAATTCAGCATTGTGTGGGCCGCCCGTAGGACACGGTGGAACATACGGTAGAGGTGTGCCCCGCATGGAATGTGGAATGCCAATTTACGGGCGAGTCGAGGAGTCGAAATGATACAGCGGATTGTCCAAGTTTGTGTATTAACAATCGAAAGCAAGTTATAAAAGCGAAAGGCGGAGGTTTGATAATAAAGTTGAAGTAAAGAGCAAGGTAGAAAACAAGACTAAGTTAAGAATAGTAATTTAGATCTTTGAGCAGAAATTATATAAAAATAACTAGTAGCGCGGTAGCAAACGAAAGCATGAAGGCGTCAAGCTCCACAAATCCGTGTGCATTCGAAGGTATTTTTGTGTGAATGGGCAAGAAAACTCGAACAGTTTTTAACTTTTTATTAAGATCAAAATACCTAGGTACATAAACAAATATAATGTATTAGGTAATGTTATACCTAACATAATCAATGTTTTTTGGCAGGAGGTTCATTTTCATCAATATTAGATGCAATATTATGAACACGTTTTCTTTTTACAGTTTCTGGCTTGGCTGGTCGTCCTGATTGAATCCTTCCACTGCATGGTTAGACCTCTTTCTTTGCGGCGACTGATCGATGTTGGTTGTACATGATTGTTTTAGAGATTTTCGGCGGACATTTTTTTCAACTATAAATGATATAATACTCGTAGTAGTAGCTTCGACAAATCAGATCCAAACTTTTCAAGAATGTTTGTGTATGCAGCATTGGAATCCTTTTCCAAGATTTCAGTGATTCTTTGCCACTGAGCTTTAACATTACGAACAGCATTGTCAAAGTTTTCACTGTTGATAGTTACACTGTTTTCCGTTCGATTTATTGGAAGTTCTAAAGTGTCTGGTACAACATCATCTGGTGTAATAGAGACAGTTTGACTGTCTTCATTATTTGTGCTTGATTCACCCGTAATATTTTCAAAGAATAACGGTGAAAACTGGTCACTCAGAGCGAATTTTGCAAATTGTTGACACAGTCTTTCAAATATAGCGTTGTGGTAAGTGCAGTCCCATGTTTTCTTTCTACAGCGCAGAGATGTTTACAAAATTGGCCCCCAGCACCATACGGACAGTCACATGTTGCCATCTCACAGTCAACAACATACAGATCAGTCTTCTCTTTCACGAAGTAGGTATTGTCATCCATATATACAATATCCTTAATACTGCTACTTGCTTGGCAAAATTTTTCATACGCCAACGTAAGAGTTCTTGCTCGCCCATTGGCAAACTGAATCAACCTTTTCTTGTGGTATGATTCAAAGGTATTCGCGATAAAGTCGACTAACGCGCACATATTGAACGCTTTACAGCGCTGCAGTAATACGATTTTAATTTTTTTTATTGAGGATTCACAGTAATTATTTGTGTTATTCCCTCGTGTTAGAACACCAGAGCGACAAGCTAAACACCATTCTTCACGCCGACTCCATAAACTTGTTAAATGTTTTTCAAGGTTTTTGTTTTTCTTAACTTTCTCCTCATTTGATAAATCAGACATTCTAATTTCGGCCTCTTGCATTGTATTGGCATACTTTACAGTACGGAATTCTTTGCGGCTCATTGGTTTTTATTTTTTATTTATCTTATTGTGACAGTATATTGTATAGTTCACAAACGCCATATTCAACATTCCGTAAAAGACCGCCATCGGCCACCTATTAGTCTTCCTGTTAGCAGACATAGACTTACACATCTGATCAAAGAAATCAACGTCGCCTTTTGTTTGATTATAAAACAATATCATGTCCGGTTTTCCGTTACTTTCATTGATAACGGCATTTTCATCACAGGAAGACAATAAAAATACCATTTTCGACGGCTTTGGTTTATAGGAAACCAAGGTCAAAGGGCCATGCGAGCAAAACATTGAGGATCCTACCGGCCTTGAGCGAGAATTCTTGATCTCTTCAGGCATTTCTCTTTTGTTAGACCTGATGGTTTGTTAGCCTGGAGCATGTTCTTAGCTAATGGGATAGACGTGAACCAGTTGTCGCAGGTAACATTTCTATTTGTGCCGTGTACTGTATTAGTCAGCTCTTTTACATAAAACTCTCCCAGTGGTAAACCATTTGTTTTTGTACTTTTACCAAGGTAAGGCATCTATCATGTACTTTGTGGCAGCGTCACACATCACGGGGAATTTTATGCCATATTTATCAGGTTTATTGGAAATATACATCCGGAATGGACAACGGCCGCGAAAACCCAACAATTGCTTATCTACAGACAAGTTACTGCCAGGAACGTAGTTTTGTCTGCATTGATTGATAAAAATCTCCCATATTTTTCTCACCGGTAAAAAAGCATCATCGCTACGAAGAGTTGGTCGCAGTGTTTTATCGTCCATTCTCATACATCTTATTAGGAATTCAAATCTCTCTCGGCTCATTACTGATACATATCTGGTGCCAGAGAATATAGCGTCAAACAACTCATCAGTTGAGAGGTGGTTATCTTTCATAACAGCCGTCAGAGTGAGAATTCCGACTAACGCCCAGATCTCCATTGTATTTGTATCCCTGTAGCTTGCTGAAATGTCTTTCAAATTTTGTCGTTTTACTATCATCTCGACGTGACTATTTCATGAATTATCTCGTCTGTTATAAAAAGTTGAAAACAGAGCAATGGATCAACAATATTGCAACTCATTCGCGTTGGTTCCCTATTTGTGCGTATAATATTGATAGCAGAAGTCCTTCCCGTCGTACGTCCCTTTGTAGTTGACCATACATGTTTGTGTTTTCCACGTGTTGACCGCTGAGGCAAACTAATTATTCTGTGTGAAGTCAATGAAGTTACCTCAAGATTAGGCGATTCCCGAGAAGCAATATTGTTATCGGGGTCCTCTTGCCTGCTTGTATCTTCAACGAAGTCGACCATCGCGTCCTCGTTATCACTCCAGACATCATCTTCAACTACACGATCTTCCTCGGAGTCCGAATCCAGCGCAGAATAATCGTCATCATTTTCTAAAATTGTAGCTATTTCGTCCTGGTTTAGACGTTGACGGGACTCCATTTTGTATTCAACCTGAAAATATTAATATTATACGAAAAATGTAACGAAACAATCCGATTAACTCAAATAAATCACAAAAATAAAAAATTAGAAACAATTTCAAAAGTTACACAAAGCCCAATTATACACACCAATACAAGTATAACCTCTCTATTACAACAAAATGGCGGCACTTACCGAGATGACGCAACTGTGTCCTGCGAGGTCTCAATGGCTACTGAGTTGGTTCAGAAGTTATGGGTCCGCGAGACGATCAAGTGCACTGGACAAGTCTACGTGCTTGACGATTTCACTTGACGAGGGACTTGACGCGACTTGAAGGTGCCGTCAAGTCCACATACTGCAGTCGTTCACCTCCCTGAGCTCAGGAAAGTGGTCGTCGCAAAAGTTAAAATGGTTTCCAACGCAGACAAGGCATTCCTTACTATAACTCTAGCGGTATCTATTACAGAAAAAGAGAAAAGAAAAAGGCGATGGTGTAAGGAATGGTATAAAATGAGATCGATTCACGCATGAACATTTGCAAAGAACTCTTCAAGCAACTGAGCCCGACGATTGTAAAAATTTTCTACGAATGGACAACGATTCTTTTGAAACATTGTTGGAGTTGATTCGACCCTATATTGAAAAGCAAGATACCAATATGCGACAAGCTATTCCTGCCAGCCAAAGGCTCTCTATAACTCTAAGGTACTTGGTCACTGGTATGGTATTGGAAGATTTAAAGTTTATGTGTGCTGTCGCTCCTCGTACTTTGGATTTAATAATACAGGAGACGTGTGAGGCTATAATTCAAAAGTTAAAAGAAAATATTCAGGTATGTATGATATTCATTTATTTTCATTTATCTTAACCAAAATAATCATAACAAAAATTAAATACTTAATGTGATGATGAAATATGAGACAGCCAAAACAGAAAACTTTTTATTGGTTTCTTTTATTTTATCTTGTATGGCTCGGTGGTGCAACCGATTCATACCCAAAAAGTTCTCAGTTTGGTCTATAGAAGTTACTAAAAAGAATAGAAGTGTTATAAGAACATAGCCGCAGTCTGTGATTCTTCTTCTTTAGTAGTTGGTTCTGGTATATGAATTACGGGCTGTTCATGAGATAGACTTGGCGCCTGCATAGGTTGAGATGGCACAATTATGAGTGATTTGGCAGTACCATGCACCGGTGTCTTGCCTATGACTTCTGAGTGTGACTGATGTAGTGCGGGTGATTGGTATGTCAAAGTTGAGTGGTGTACATTTGGTGATGGCACAGGTGATGGTCACTGATGTGATGCGGGTGACTGGTATGTCGTAGTTGAGTGGAGTGCATTTGGTGATGGCACAGGTGATGGTGACTGATATGGTGCGGGTGACTGGTATGTCGTAGTTGAGTGGAGTTCATTTGGTGATGGCACAGGTGATGGTGACTGATATGGTGCGGGTGACTGGTATGTCGTAGTTGAGTGGAGTGCATTTGGTGGTGGCACAGGTGATGGTGACTGGTATGTCGTAGTTGAGTGGAGTGCATTTGGTGATGGCACAGGTGATGGTGACTGATGTGATGCGGGTGACTGGTATGAGTATGTGTATGTGGGTGAGCTAGCAGGCAAGATCTGAACTCCGTTTCTTGACAGTGATCCCATTTCAGCTTCGAATAAAATGTCATTTATTATTTTCTCCGCATAGCGTCTTTGATCTGGTGATAAACGTTTGAGTTTAAGAGCCCTGCCCTTCGCAATTATATCCGATTCAGAGTCATCAGGTTTTTTGAAATAATGCGATGCTATATCTATCAGGTCCTGCTGTGATGTCTTTTTGCTTTTCTTTGGTTGTGGCATCTCTTTTTGATCATTGGATGATCCGGAAGCCTGTAAAAAAATTAACCAATGTTTGTACTATTCACAGGTACCGAGAACGACCGAGGACTGGAAAAAAATAGCCAAAGAGTTCGAGAGACGATGGAACTTTCCCAACTGTATAGGTGCTGTTGATGGCAAGCACATCGAAATAGAAAAACCTTCAAATTCTGGATCTTACTATTTTAACTATAAAAAGACATTTAGTATTGTTCTTATGGCTATTGTAAACACCGCGATGTTGGTGCGCCCATTTGCACCAACATCGCGGCGTTTACAGCGGCGTTTACGGCGGATGTCAGATGGTGGAACTTTGAAAACTACAAAGTTTTGGCAATTGTTTTCTGAAAGTGAAAACAAACTTAATATTCCGGAGCCATGTGAGTTACTAGAAAGCGATAAAAAGTTTCCGTTTGTACTGGTAGGTGACGAAGCTTTCCAACTGACTCCAAACTTCATGAAGCCATACAACAAAGCCGTCTTGACAGACGAAAGACGGATTTTCAACTATAGATTGTCAAGAGCCAGGAGGGTGGTTGAAAATGCTTTTGGCATCCTGTCTTGGCGATTCAAAATATTTAAAAAAGACATTGGACTGCATCCCGATAAAACGCGAAAAGTTGTTTTGGCTGCCTGTCACTTACACAACTATTTGTGTGAAAAAAATAAAAACAAATATAACCAGGAGATATTGACATAGAAGAACCAAATACCACAGTCACAAGAGGTGCGTGGAGACAAGGACGCCAATTGTTAAATATACAAGGTGTCGTTTTGAAGCTGCAAAATATTTCAGGAGGTAATTATGTTAGTGATTCTCGACCCGAATCAATAATAAAATAAGTAGGTAATTTTTTTTTTTTTATAACCGCGCTTTTTTTCACACACACAAACACGGAACAATAAAGGGCGTTTTCACACACACTAACTCGCAACGATAGTTTCATAAATAATGTATCATCCAATCATCATCCCGCACGCCACACCCTAGCCACGCCCCCGCGGCCATTGATCAATCGATTTAGTTTAGTGTAATTAAAAAATTAAATAACAAGTATTACTGATTATTGACCAGGTTTCGTATTTTTACATGATTATTTATGAGTTTTATTACAACCTCCTGAAATATTGTGCAGTTTTAAAACTGCACCTTGTAGAGCGAGTACGAGGAAACTCGGCAAATGAGGCAAAAAGAGTGAGAGATGACTTTTGCGAGTACTTTAATGGTAACGGTTCAGTCCCTTGGCAAAATAATTGCCTAATTTAGTTATTTAAAAACATACTTAAAAGTTAAAATGTATCTCTGAATTGTAAATAAAAAATGTTTTACCTCACTGCTTAAACTGCTTTCAGTATCACTTATACACATTTGGTCTGACAGAAATAACAGTTCATTGTAATAGTAGAGTGACGGTTTTGGTACATCATTGGGAGACGCGCCAGAGCGTTGTGCTTGTTCAATCTTTTTTCTTTCTTTGTTGAAGTTGGTTCTTAAAGCATTAATTTTTATCTTCAATAAATCTTCGGTGTATGCAGGTTTATATACTCGAAGTGCTTTGACTATGCTTGATAAAGCAAGCGACCTTTTGTTTTATCCGCATACTCCTTACTTTTAATTTTCCACAATGCAGGATAATCTCTGTAGAGAGATTATTAATAGTAACACAAAATCACGCTCGGTAATTAGGTCGGCGCTTGCCGCCAAAGCAACGTCTCGGTTCGGTTCGTCGTCCGCCATCTTCGATGTTCCGGCCGCTAATGAATAAAACTTGTCAAGTCGCGTCAAGTCGCATCAAGCGCAAGGTGGTTCAAGTGCCGTCAATCAAAATTTTTGTCAAGTGTGGTCCAGCCTGTAGATACTTGACGGGACTTGTCAAGTCAACGCTGTAAACGATCAATATTCACTTCAAGCACGTAGACTTGTCCAGTGCACTTGATCGTCTCGCGGACCCATTAGCGGCGATCCGACGGTAAACGTGAAAGAGAGAGATATTTCGCCGCGGTATACGTCAAATTTACGTAGATTGGGCTTCTAGGGTTAATAGCAAATTGGACTTATCTTGAGATGAAGAACTTTTTTTTACGTATCTAATTAAAGGAGCGTAATATCTGGGAATGGCGTTTTTTCTGATCAACTCCAAACAAACCGTCTTTTTTCTTCTTATTTAATCCTGGTTTTACGTCATACGCTTTTTTCACTTCAACATCTACAGATTTTTTCTTTCTTATCACTTCTGCTTTTTTTTTTAAACTCTTGCTGTTCATAAGAAGTTTTAAAAAATTGGCTCGAGGATGATTTTTATCTACTTTCACAACTTTTAAATCTGCAAATTTGATAGTCTTTCCTTCTTCTTCCTTTTGAGAACAGACACCTTTCCATCGAGAAAATCATCATTGTTCATAATATTTATCCGAAAAGGTGTAGGGTTTGATCTAGCAACTTTAATTGCACTAATAAAGGCCTCAGGCCAAAAAGCAAATCAGAAGTGATCCAATGTACACCACATTGGACCGATTGTACCACACTATTCCGACAATCGAAATCCCGACGAACGCTATCTCGACAGATCACTATCCCGACCTGCACTAGATCGACAGAACACTAAGTCGATGGAGTTTATCTCGACTGAACGCTATCTCGACAGTCATTTGGTCGACAAAACACTAGATCGACTAACTATTGGCCGACTGAATGCCATCCCGACGTGCAGTAGCCCGACAGCACGCTATGCCGAAATGCTTTATCTCGACTAATATCCACAGATAAACAACGGGACCGGACGTCAAGACATCATAGCAACAAGCGGAATAACCTAGAATTTAGAAAATTAAGATTCCATAGCAAATTGATGAGTATTTATTGCGACTGTGACAGAATTTGTAGGAAACTTAAAACTATTCTCTCTCGGGTGTGTTTGCCATTTTTATTAACTAAGCTCGACACACACGGACCTACATTTTTATGAAGTCTTTAGGTGTGAAACATCTACAAATTGCGATAGAAATGCGGGGTGCTCGTATATATCGCACTGGGCATTGTACAGGGGTCTGTTGTTTGTGTGTCTATACTATGACATAAATTTTAATATACTCACATCAAGACTTGAATATTACGACGTTGAAGAGTTTGTTTGTTTAAATGCGTTACGAAAATAGGCCAAAATAACCAGCAACAAATTATAATGAATATTGTTGCTGAGCACCATACAAATAAGAACTTCAATAAGTTTTGGAAATTAAGTAACCAGTTAAATCTTGAACCGAGCCTTCCCGTGAGCGTATATACCACGACCCAGGTGATATAGCAAATGTTTTTCTGCGTCATTTTAATGAGAATTCACCACTGAGGCCGGCCTCACCGACGATGCTCGATGATAGAGCTCAAGCCTCAAAGCTAAGTATTAGATTTACCGCTAGTGAAGTAGCTTCCGTGACAAAAGAAATTGGTGAGTGGAAAGTTTCCAGAGCATGACAATCTCTGCATCAAGCTTCTAAGGTACGCTGGATCTCACCTTCCAAGAGTGCTGGCTTTATTTTTTTATCTGTATCTATCCCACTCTTATTTAAATGAGAAAATAATGCATACCATCGTAATCCCTGTTAGTAAAATTAAACTGGCGACTCTTCTGATGTCGCAATTTATAGGCCGATCCTCTGGTTACAACTATAGCTAAGGTATTGAACAGTCTGTTTGAGGACAATAAGAGTCATGCCTAAAGTTGAGCGATGCACAGTTTGGTTTTAGGTCAGGTCTCTCAACCGAAAGTGCTATTGTGTCATACGACAAGCTGAGGGACAAGCTACAGGATGCCAGTGTACCCAGGGAGATCGTTTCTATACTGAGGTATTGGTATAGTGCACAGAAAAATCAGGTGAGTTGGGCTGGTACTCTCTCTGACGAGTACAAGCTGGAGTGTGGAGTGAGGCAAGGGGGACTCTCTTCCCCTCTTCCTTTTAACTTCTATGTGATCGAGCTGATCGAGGAGCTCAGAAACGAAACAGAAAATTGAGACTCGACCGTATGGACAGTTTCCACGAAACCACCGTTATATTCGTTCACGGAGCTCCCTAGGCACTCGAAGCAATAGGGTAGTTTCCAGAGTTAAAATAATTACATTTTATTTAGTCCGTATTTTAGATTATAAAAAAAAATTGGACACGCATTTTTTTCTTTTTTCGATTAAACAAAAAATAAATAAATTTGTTACGTGTGACGTCACCCCATGCGAAAAAATGCAGCACGGCGTGACGGCACATAACTTTAATGGGCTATATCTTTGTAATTTTTAGTTTAATTTACAAATAAAAAAATACGTGTCTCTTATTTTCGAATAATCTAAAAGACGGACTAATTACATTTTTTACGGCAACTAGCTTATTGTGGAGTTTAAGCTAAAAACTCTCGGAGTTTTTGATCTGGATCTGTGCTGGACGGAGCGTAAACTTCCAGACGAGACCTTTTAAGAGAATCGTACAGAGCTCTCAAAGCCGCATTCAAAAATATATTACACTACTATGTTATGAGTATATTTAAGGTCCAAAACACTTGGGTTAGGTTAGGTTAGGTCAAAGTATAATGCTTTAAAAAACCTAAACCCCATACTTAAGAGATGTGTCGCCATAATAAAAAATACTATATTTAACTAGACGCTTCAAATGACACCTGTCTCAAGTCTGTTGGAGGGTGGGGAAACTTTCATGCAATACCCTTTGGTAAGATCAGTTTTATAATGAATCTATATAACACAACACAACAATAAAAACACATTTTAATAACAACTATTTAATAAAAGGTGAATTATAAAAAAATAAATGAAATTATTATATTTTACAAAAAAACAAAATAATGTAATGCTGAACAGGATATAAATATACAACACAAAAACGAAAAATAAATAGATCAAAAATAAGAATTCAATCTAATATATATATATATTTAATAGATTGAATTCAATTCTTATTGTTGATCTATTTATTTTTAATGCTTATTAAATATGCCAACGCACTTAAAAATGATTTTAAATCCATTGTGGACTTTTGAGCCAGCAAGTTGGCTAGTTTTTTTTTGTATTCGCTCTCTTTTTTAATTTTTTTCCCTATTTGTGCTTTTATTCTTTCACATTCGTTTGTAGTATTTTTTTGTTCTTTCATAAATTCATTAATAGTTTTGTATATGTTCCATTTTTTTCTATTTAATAGAGTGTTCCAGCGATTATGCCACGACTCCAACGCATTTTGTGTGGTTGGAACGTTTTTCTCTATACTGTCTGCAACTGCCCATGTCGCTGGCGGGAAGGCTGGTGGTATTTTGGCGAGTTTAATAGTTCCTAGTTCATAAGTCTGATTATATCTCCCGTGGACATAAAATGACGAAAACCATTCAGTAATGTCTCTAGCTTCTTCAGGGAATACTTCACTGCACAACCCATCAAATGCCGCGGGGATCTCTTCTGGCTTTAAGAAAGCCAATGCCGAAATTTGCCTTATTTTGTGGGCAAAATCGCAATCCTCACCATACTTTTTGGCCAATCCAGCTGATTGCACATGTCGCCATATATTTTGGTTGAAATGAAATAAACAGCATTTTTGTGATGTTTCAGGGAAGGCTCTCTTAACAGCCTTCATAGCTGCCGTTTCAAAATCTGTTAGAATACATGGTGGATTCAAGTAAATGTTAATACGTTGCCGAGCGTATGATTTAACTATCTCTAGAAATATGAAGTAACAATTAATAGTTTTACTAGAAAGCAGACCGTAAACCATCGGAAAAGTACCGTGTATTCCCTCTGGATTTCCAATCAATCCATGTATGGTATATATTTGTGAAAATGGCAATGGACAACATCGAAAAGTACCATCCATAATCCAAAACGGTGATTGATTCAGCATTGACAAATTTTGCTCAGTTGAAAAGACGAGTATACATTCTCCATCATAAACATAATGCCCTATCAAAAAATTTTCTGTGTTGATGTGGGTCAGCTCTTGTGGAATGTTTAGGCTGCATACGTCTTGCGTCACGCGCGGAAGGTTTTTATTTCTCTCCCTCTGTATGACCATCCTCATTGCATCTTTACTGGGCATATAGGGTGCACTGGCGCTAGGTAATTCCTAAAAAAAAATTTAAACATTTATAAACCATTTTTTGAATCTATTTTTACAATCATGTTGATATTTGTCAATTATGTTTTGTTATCCCCCGCAGCTTGTATTATTTATAATGTTTTTTTTTTAAGGTGGGAAAATCATCTAATGACAACCCTCGCTTTTGGGCGAAGCGGGAGATAGTGTCAGACTTTTACTGACTAAAAACCCACCCCGTTCCTTTCTGCCTTCATAGCGGGGCTGAGCTATCTCTTGAAACTAACCCTGGCCCCAGTAGGCTTCGACCCAGCTGGGCCCCTGCTATTGCTGACAACTCCTTAAGGCGCACGGGAACAGTGGGCGCCGTCGAAGACTTGGGCTCAGTCAGGACAGTTACCGGACAGCGAGCTACCTATTGCTCGTCGTCGGCAAGCCCACACCTTTGGTGTGCTCGATGAAAGTTGGGGCCGGGGATCTCGGTAGCTGTGGCGTGAGGGTGTCTGTTCTCTCACGCGTGCTATCATTTCTTTGGCTAGCTTTACTGCTTGGTAGAAGGAAGCGACCGCCGCCCATTCCCAAGTTGTACCAAGGCCCGGAGCAAGAGGTGGCTACCACTGATCTCCCCTATGAGGACACGGACCTTCCGCCTGAAACATGTGCTGAAGGTAATGACGCCGTGACTAGACACTGACCATACTTTACAATACTTACAAAATAATAACATTTATTATCACCGAACTGCTCTGTAGATGACCAGATTTGATATAGAGAGAACTAAATGAACTGTCTAGGGGGCAGTAGAAATCCAGTTCTATGTACATAAGTACTTATAAATCATAGCGAGGTTGGAACTACTTACCTGTATTGTCCTTTGAATGATTTGTGTAGGGCAGTCATTGCTGCTATTGGCTTTTTTTTTCAATTCACCTCTCAATGCGTTTACGACGCATTCTTCAGGGTTTGGCATATGTAAATGTTCTAAAATGTTTTTAGATGGTTCAAAATAATGGCTATTATTAATTTTAAATGTTTTTATATATACACCACAACCGTTAGTTTTTTGGACGCAACTCCAATATGATGTACTTGTTCGAGTTTTATTTAAGGAAAACAAGTACCCGTTTACAACGAGTAGGTCCTTGCCCTTCTTCGATTTAATAAATTCACACGGTGACAAACTCATTTTAATTATTTTTTAGAAAATCAAGATGCGACATGTACCTAACAATGAAAATTTTACATTTCGTCAGTCAAATGTTTTTCATTGTTTATTTTTCTTCTTTAATGTCATAATTTTTGCAAGATAAAAAAAGGCCAAAATCCAGTTAAACTATTTGGTTTATTAATATTTCTATCGAAAATTATAAATTGAATAAAAACAATTAGTCGAGCCAATAATTACGAAGTATTTGGCGCTGGCTTCATTGGAGGAACCTTTGATTTGAAAAAAGGTGAATCCCTCTTTAATTAAGCACGTACGTACATCCGTTTATTTCAGCTGTCATTGGAAGACTTTCGACTCCCACAAGCATAGGAATATAAGACAAATTTAATGAAACCTCATTAATCTAAATCCATCTAGTCGTTCTGCCAACACAGCGGGCCAAAGAATGTTTTTGTTATTCATTCATATGTTAGTTGACAAATCTTGTCACAGTTTTAATAAATACTCATCAATTTATGGTCGAATCTTAATCTTATAAATTCTGGGTTACTCCGCTTGTTGCTGTTGCATTTTGGCGGCCCGCTGTATATTCTATCTGTGGATATTAGTCGAGATAAAGCATTTCGGCATAGCGTGCTGTCGGGCTACTGCACGTCGGGATGGCATTCAGTCGGCCAATAGTTAGTCGATCTAGTGTTTTGTCGACCAAATGACTGTCGAGATAGCGTTCAGTCGAGATAAACTCCATCGACTTAGTGTTTTGTCGATCTAGTGCAGGTCGGGATAGTGATCTGTCGAGATAGCGTTCGTCGGGATTTCGATTGTCGGAATAGTGTGGTACAATCCATTGGACCACATGTTTGGGTAATGCTGCACAGCAAACGTGTATATAGACAACATCTTTTCATTTTTTTCCTAGCCTACACAGTTTTCGGCATAAAATATTACATCCACTGAGCTGTTATTTTAAGCCAGATTTTAACGCCCTGGTTGGCTGTAGCTTCATTCCAAACATAACATTCTAAATCTTTATAATGAACGACGTATCGACGCCTTAGGGCTCCCGCACACGGGCCACCGGCCACGGGCCACCGGCCACAACCACAAAACGCCGCCACTGGCATATTTCCTGTATTTTTCATACATTTTATATGGACTCGCCGCACACGGTTGGCGCCGGTGGCGGCCACACGTCAAAAAAACGTTCAAATCGTCGCAGCTTGCATCTTGTGGCTCGTACCGGCCACTAAACGCCGACACAAAAAGCCGCCACACGCCACTCGCGCGATTCCGCGCCCCTCTCTCCCTTGCCTCAGTTAACCTGTGTAAGTCGACGGTAACGCACGCACGTAGTCTGTAGTTCATATAGGTAGATAAATATGGATATAGAATTATTTATATCAGAGATACAATCCCGTCCTGCGATTTGGGATTCAAAAAGTGATAGTTATAGTAATAGAGGAGAAAAAGTGAAGGCCTGGGAAGAAATCTGCGAATTGTTTGTGGGAGATTTTTCGAATAAAACTGCCAAAGAAAAGAACATTGAAGGTAAGTTTAATAAAATAATATAAAACCATATATTTATATTCTATTTTCTTGCCACGGTATTGCTCCTTCATTCATAAAATAATCTTTTAACGTATCTCTTGCCGTAGACGCTCGTGTTACTGGCCAGCCTGTATTTTGTATATTTTCGAGTCCCACTATTTTCAAAGTATGCCGAAAATTGAAGCCATCCCTTTTGCGAATAAAGTTGTGCAAAATGCAACAAGCTTTCACAATGTCTTCTGAGAAATGAACAGAAGTGTTTAATGGGCGATGTAATATTCTCCATTTGTTTGCTAGTACGCCGAAGGTACACTCAATGCAACGTCTGGCACGGCTTAACCTATAATTGAAAACTTTTTTGTCTAAGTCCAAATATTTTCCAGCATATGGCCTCATCATATTTTCACTGAGGCCAAATGCTTCATCACCAACAAATGTGTAGTTCAATGGTTGTCGATTACCGACCTGTCGTGGTGAGGGGATATTTAATGTCTTTCTGTGTATTTTGTTACACAGTTCACTTTCTCTAAATATTGTAGAATCGGATGCTTTACCGTATGCCCCAACATCCACGAACGTAAAAAGTAAATTCGAGTCGCAACTTGCTAGAAGTACTATTGAAAAAAATTTTTTATAGTTAAAGTACAAGGAGACGGTATCGAATGGATGAATAATTCTTATATGTTTCCCATCTATGGCGCCTAAACAATTAGGAAAATTAGTATTTTGAAGAAATCCGCTGGCAATTTCTTTCCACATGTCTTGGGTCGGTTCTGGAATACAAACGGCTTTTAAATAGTTCCAAATTAGTTGACATGTTTCTTGTACTATTTTCCTTGCTGTAGAGGCCCCACGGTGGTAAGAGAGTTCAAAATCCTCAAACGAGCATCCAGTTCCTAGATACCTGAAACAAATTATATTTAAAAAAAAAAAAATTAAATAAATTAAAATTATATTTTTTGTTGTTACAGTAACTAAATTACAGAGGAAGTGGAAGAGTCTTCGTGACAGTTTTAATAGAGAAAATGCAAAAAACAAGAACGTTGCGAGTGGTTCGGCAGCAACAAGCAGTAAACAGTACATTTATTTCAATCATCTATCGTTCTTGAATTCCTTAAAAGAAGTGAGACCGCCTACCGATGTTACTAATGCAACTGATGATGCGGAAACATCTCGCCCGAAAATAAACAGAAAAAGGGCCGAAAAATCAGAAAATGAAATTCTCAGAACACTTTCGGAAAATTTAAAACGTAAACATGATCAAATAAGCGACCAAAATGACCCCGATAAGCAATTTCTGATGTCGCTGCTTCCACATGTAAAAAAAATTACGAAAATTGTAAACTTGATTTTCAATCAGAAATATTACAGTTAATTAGAAAGTACACGCATAATCAAAATTATGAAACCTATTCGGCACAATATTATGGTTATTCTTCAGGAAATGCCAACATACACTCGACACAAAAAGCTTCTACATCTGTTCAGCCTTCTCCACTTCATTCACATTATTCCGACAAGTCTATGCTTGACATGTCATACTCTACACAAAACGCTTCTACATCTATCCCGTCTTCACCTATAATTCAGCCTTCTCCAACTCATTCATATTATTCTGACCAGTCTATGGACAACAGTTCTGTTATCGAAAACATGTTCCGTGATGATGACGAGTGATACCAAATTATAATAAAGACATAATAACTAAATACAAATACCTACGTGTTTTATTTGTTAACTAGCTATTCTCTAGTATTATAAATAAAGTATAGATTATTTTATCATAGTGTTCTGTGGAGTTTTATGCTAGTGATTATTGCCACTTACCTTAATGTGATAGCTAGTCTTTCCGCAGGTGCGATGCTTTTCCGCATGTTGGTATCGTGGTGCTTTAACCCAGCATATAATAGAGCATGTAGTTCCCAAAACGTACCTATGCTTAAACGAAAATGTTTGAAAAACTTTTTAGGATGGTTTAGAAGATTATCGAAATGTTCGTTGCATTTGTTTACATTCGTTAAAATTGGATGTATCCAATAACTACGGTTTCGTCTTCTACGACGACGTCTTTTTATCAAAAGTAGCGCAATTAAACCTTCTTCGTCAGAGTCCATTATGATACTGCACGCAAACAAGCAGCCACCGACCGCAAGTGTCGACCACCGGCCACAAGTGGCTGTCGCGCGCTTCAGCTACCTTTGTAGCCGCTTCTAGCTTCTAGTGGCGGCGTTTGTGGCTGTGGCGAGTGGCTCGTGTGCGGCGACACTTAGAGTAAAAACCTCGTAAGTGTAAAAAAGGAAGAAAAAACTGCGTACTGTAAATTTTTTGTACGGAATCTTTTATGAAGGCAGGTAGATACACTAGTGTTCTTGGTAGATCGATAAATCTTATATTACTGCTCAACCCTTACTTCTAGCTTCTACTACTTCTAGATAGATTGAAAAATTAATTTTTTATAAAGATAAACAGGTACAAAACTTAAAAATGCACATTGGCTAACAAAATATAACTTATATTATACGTGATTTCAGTCTTAATTGATCAAGTTTTTATTTGGTTATCTAAGAACTTAGATTTTTAATAATACTCTTAATTGTTAATTTATAAAGGCAGTGACAACACCGACGACCGACGCGAAATAAACATAAGACGTCAGAAAAACTATACGTTTAAGTTAAATTAAAGAAAAAAAAGGTAAATGGTGTTGTGTCGTGACACGTAATATAGTGAGCGACAATAAAAGATTAGGCGCACAATGCCCCATTCGTAAAAAGTCATATTCTCAAAATGACATATTCTCAAAATGACATATTCTCAAAATGACATTCTCAAAATGACATATTATCAAAATGCCATATCGCAAAATGTCACATTAGCTAAATGCCATCTTCGCAAAATGCCATATTCGCAAAATGACTTTTCGCAAAATGCCACTTTCGCATAATGCCAAAATGTCATTTCGAACTCAGTATTTTTTATTTGGACGTTAGTATGTTTTTATAAAAAGCTGGCTAAAACATAATGACTGCTTGATTACAAGTATAGCATGCAAGATACATTGATTGAATTATTATACACTGATTGAATTTATTATCATTGATTATATCACTGAATACTTTGTTAGTTAAAAAACTTATTAACACTTTGACAGCCGACCGTTTTTTAGCGCGCACTCTCTGGGACGCCGGCCATTTTTTAAGATATTGTAGGATTTTTTAAAAAATAACTATAAGTGCTATAGGCATAATTTTTTTTATTTCGTTTATGTGTTATCTATTTTAATGATTTAAATAAAAAACATGTTATTATTATTTTTTCTTATATTTCAAAATAAACGCTGAACATGAAACAAAAATGAAAAAATAAAAAACTCTTACAACAACATTTTACTTATTTTAACCTGCGTAATTGGTCATTGTATGGTATTTTTTGAAACATGGGTGGTAACAAAGAGGTATATTACAGTCTGGACAGTAATAGACCGTTTCCTTCCTTCCTCGTTTGCCAGTTTCCTTCTTTCTCACGTCGGCACAAACTTTGCACACTCTTGCCACATTTGTTTTTTTATCGGTGCTCGGAATCCTCTCCAGGAAGTGCCTGCCAGTCAATCTCGTGCTCTTACCCACAAAATGTGGGCCGCGTGAGGGTCCTGGCTCATCAGCTGATGCAGTTTCCACCAGCTTATCACCACAATTCATCAAAAATTGCGAGAATTTCGGACGGCGCCTTTGGGTACGAGACTTATTATATATTACATATGAATTGACCATTGCCCTCGCTACCAAGTTGAAAAACATTTTTTTCCACCACTTCATGGTCTTCCGGTTCAATGAGTAATAGGAGACATATTGGTCATTCAAGTCTACTCCGATTTTATTATGGTTGTAATCTAGTATACAATCTGGTTTTATTCTCTTGGTTATACCAACACCTTTTACTTTAGATTCCACCTCTGACCAGGTAGCAGCGTGTTTCGTTGTCAACATGAGCACATCACGCTTGTCTCTCCACTTGCAGGCGGTAAGATTTCCCCGGTGACAAAAAGTCATTTCATCTCTGTCTAACGATTGGTGACGCCAATCCTGAGGCAGACCACGACGATTCGCCATGACTGTGCCAACAAGGCGAGTATCATTCAGCCAGAGAATGTCGGCGATTACTGGGCTCGTAAAAAAGCGGTCCATGTAAATGGTGTGCCATTTTCCAAAAAATGGTTCGCACAATTCTCTGACAATAGTGTCCACAGATTTTGCATCACCTGTATAAGGGACCATTTTCAGTATGTATCCAGTTGCTGCGTCGCAGAGCATGTAGATTTTCATACCATATTTGTCTGGCTTATCTTTATTATACACTCGGAAGTGTATACGTCCCCTAAACCCACAAGTTCCTTCGTCTACTGTCAGGTTTTCGTTGGGATAGAAACTGTTTTCGCATAACTGACAAAGTTGGTCAAAGTACGGCCGGATTTTGAAAAAAGCGTCGTATTCAGGATGACCACGAGGTTTATAACGTGCATTGTCGTTCAAATGTAAGCAGCTGTAAATGGCTCTGAATCGATTGCGGTTTATATGCTTGCTGGCGAATGAAGTTTCAATTATTTCCCGCGTCGACCAATACGAATCAAAACTTTCTTTGTGGACAAGCGACATATGAATTATGATGCCAAAAAACAACTTCAATTCTTGGATTGTCACAGGTTTCCAATTGTACAGCATAGTACCTGGTTTCAATATGCCTTGTCTCAACTGTTTCGCTTTCATTACTGATGCGTAGCGATTTGTTTCTGTCTTGAGCAGTACCCAAAAAGAATGCGGGAAGAAAATAGAAAAACAGTCAAATTGTGTTGAATCTTCAGTTACCTGAGCCAATACTTGACATTGTTCTTGAAAAACTGGACTTTCACGCGGTTCTTGCATTGGTTGGTATGACCACCCATTACCTTCATCCATATCCCTGACAGATCGTGAAGTGCGGTTGGCGGCCCGACCTCGCGTATATGAGCGCGTTGCCGGCCGACCGCGTCCACGACGCGATCTCGAACTTCTGATTCGTAAATTATTACGACCCCGCTCGGGCTCCTCTTCCGGTTCAATGATGTCTGGCGAATCGGTCTCAAATCGATCTTCGACCGATGCGACTTCTTGTAAGTCAAGAAGTAATTCTGAAGAGACAAAAAAAACAATATAAAATCATGCTCGACGAAAATAAGTTTATGCTGATAATACATCAATTGAAATAGTAATTTACCTTCAATTTCATTATTTGGAGCTTCCCCAACGTCTGAGTCGTCATCATCTATCAAATATTCAACAATTTCAGTCGAATCGAGTCGGTAACTGCGTCGCGCAGAAGCCATTTCGCGCCAAAATGCGTGAACGCACTTGCGAGTCGGCGGCGATGCAAGTACTGGCGCGCTCCAGTCGACAAAACCCCTCCCCACGCCTACACCCCGCACCACAGGTTGATGATTGATGCACGTACGGATAGCTAAAGAAACCCGCTTGAATAGAGTTGCACGCCGATAACGTTCTGAATGCGTGATTTTTTAACAAGTGGTATGAAAGTTGATAACGTAGTGACTACGTGATCGGCGTCCTGAGGGAAGAGCGGCATCACGTATTCACTACGTGAAAGGCTGTCAAAGTGTTAAAAATGAGTGGAGGTAAGTAATTTGGAATAAAAAACTAATTAGTTTATTCACAGGGTAAATAAAATCAGTGTAATGATAGTATCTATTGTTTGGATGGGGATGTTTGAGTAACCAAAACTGCTTCTGACTTCAATATATAGTATTTATTTAACGGACACAGTTTAAAAGACTTCACTTAAGGGCCAAGCGCCCGAAAAGTGCCATAAAACAGTGATTTTCTGAGGCCTACTCCTCCGTAACGGCTAGGTCAATTGGTTTGAAAAAAATATATGTTTATTATAGATTCATGAACAATAATATCAACATTTGATTTTTTCGTGCAATTAATACTTTTGTCAAAAAAAAATATTTAGTAATTTCGCAACTTTTCCCTACTCCTTCGAAACGGCTTGGACCTTTAGAAACATTTTAACACATAAAAATTGGTGGTTAAATATTCTTCAAAGTGAACATTGCATATGTAAATCAATCAATATCTCGCAGAGAAAATGGATTTAAAGCGCTTTCCGGGCGCTGCTGGCCGCAAATAAATGCACAGATTTGCGTACTGCCGCCTAGGCGAGTGCGAGAGTTGCGTTCACATAATTTCGGCCAGATGGTTCAAGGAACTATACGCCTTAAATAAAGACACACAGTGGATAAATTGATCCCTTTGCTACTGGTCGTTAGGTGTGGAGCGTAGAAGCAGATAATGGCAACTAACGAAAAGGCGCGAATATATCGCCACGCGTCGAGTTGTAGTGATGTGCGCATGATCGACTCGACTAATAAAATAGTTTTAGTGTTGGGATTCCAACATTTATATCGCCCACCTGGCGAAAATTTTGATAATTACTTTAGTTTACATTTTTATTTTGTTTTATGTTAAAATAAATGAAAATGTATAAATGTGATTAAATACTGGAAAAATTTAATTGGTATTATTTTTAATTCATAAATTTATTAAAAAGCCCACTGCAAGAAGTAAACAAGTGATTTTAACGATTTTTTATTTTAATTTTCGTAAATCGCACATTATGTGATAATTGTGATTTTTTTAGAATGTGTCATTTTGATAATGTGGCATATTGCTAATGTGGCACCTTGAGAAAAGTCATTTTGCGAATGTGGCATTTTGCTAATGTGGTATTTTGCTAGTGTGGCATATTGCGAAATGTCATTTTGTGAATTAGGCATTTTGCGTCAATATGTCATTTTGCGAATGTGGCATTGTGCGTCTAATCCTTTCAAACATCGTGTTAATAAGTTATAAGCATCTTTGGCGTCAACAATATCGTTACCGAAACATACTTTTCTATCAAGTGTGCGTTTGATGCTTCCTCCTATTCTATCTGCCACGTTTTTGCCGTGGCCTGCCTCATAAAATGACCAAGTGGTATACGTGTCGCAGGGATATGATAAAAACAGGGATTTGCCCAAATCCCTAAGGGATTTGATCAAATCACGGAGGATGTTAAAATAACAAGTTTTTATAATTTCCCTAAGCAAATCTGGTGATTTGACAAATCCCACTAAAGAAATCTAGTGATTTGAACAAATCTCTAAATTGGTTCAGTGAAATGACAAAAATAACTTTTGTGATATTTTCAAGGTTTATTTTGTAAGATTACCTACATAATTATAATAATTCGACGCCTGAGTGCACTTTGTGTTTTTGTATTTTATTTATATACGTTAGGTATTTATTTAGGTTTTAGTATAAATAGTTTAAGTTTGTTTATGTAGATTATAATAATCAGGTGTATCACAATGCAATATTAATCCCAAAAATCACCACTAGAACATAATTATTTTAAAAAAAGAGAAAAAGCAAAAATTTTAAAAAAAATATAAGTAGAAAACTTAACGTATGATATGCCTATTTGTAATATTCATTTATTAAAACACGGAGCAGATTTGTGGCAACGTGAATTACATAGAACATTATTTTTCTTACAGGCACATTTATTCGTTTTGCATCGTACTTTGGACTCTTGTCAAGAACACTGTTTGAATCCTTGACCTCCAAATAAAGATAATTTTCCTGCAATTTCACGCAAACTCAGCGTAGTCGATGGAACTGAATCGGTTAATGTAACTGTAGACAATTGAAGAGCGTTTCTTGGAAGCCAATCTTTTATGATGCCAACTGAAGTACCGATTTGAAATAAATTGTTTTTCGTATCTAATACAATCCCCGTAATACTATTTGCATCTAGTGGACCTCTGTCTACTTTTGGTACATTAACCAAAACGGTGGAACCAACTAATACATCCTTGAATTTCTTCGAACAAGTTTCTTTCATTTTATCAGCAGATCTTTTTAAATTTTGTGAAGCATCTTCCCTTTGCTCTTTAATTTTCTCTTCTTTTTGGCATAATAAGCATAGAACTCCCGACCCATATCCTTTTGCGCTTGTCGTAATGCCACATATTGCATGCACGGAATTTCCGCAAATGTCACATGAATGTGCTCCTGTAGATTCATGTCCACAAACAATACAAATCATTTCTGGTACTCTCACAACCGATTCACTTTCTGATACAACAGGTGGTTCAACTGATAATTCATGTGTTAAAATAAGTGAAGTCAAAGTGTTATCTTCATTTGGTTCAATAGTTAGTTGTTCCTCAGAAGTTATAGCGTTGTTATCAATTGATTCAGTAGCTAATACGTTTTGCTGTTTAAAAAGCTGATCCAAATCCTCTTCAGTAACTAACTTGTCAAGTAATTCTGTTGAAATATGAGTAGATCGGAGTCCTGTTTTTGGTTCTGTTCCAAATAACGCCTTGTAAGGTGAACGCTTAATGGTACGATGAAAGGAGGAATTCTTTTGAAATTGAACAAAATAACAGCCGATTGCCCAATTTTTACTGTCATTGTCAATTAACCAAGCCCGTAACATCGCTTCGACATCTTGGTTTGCACGCTCAACTGACCCTCGGCTCGCAGAATGTCTAGGTCTACCATTAATAATTTTGCATGTTGGCCACATGGTAGTTAATTCTTGAATTATTGCAGCTGTAAACTCACGGCCATTGTCACTTTGTAGTATATGGGGACAACCTACTTCCAGGAAAATTTTTAAAAGTTCCATTGCTACTTCAGCTGCTCTTTTTGAAATCAATGGTCGCAGAAAACTGAATTTTGTTGCGTGATCTTGATAATGTAATAGCCATTTATAATTCCTGTCGGGGGTTGACTGTAGGTCAATCAAATCAACCTGGCCGCGATGGTTAAAATCATTAGAGACAATCGGGCAAACAACAATACCTTTTCTTGGGAATTTCTTCTTAGATTGACATACCGTACACAGTTTCAAAAATTCTAATACAAAAGAAGTGGGAATTAAATATCTGGATTTCAAATTGTACAGCATTTTATCTCTGCCACCGTGGCCCGTCGCTTGATGGGTCTCACAAAGTATGGCATAAAATTCATTTGGAGGCACTATCTTAACCACTGAGTCAGAAGCAAACTTTCTTTTTAATATCAAAAACTTGGTTGTCCCTACCTCCATTACATCATATTTGTTACCGTAATAATATTGCTTGTTTGTTCTCTTAAGATTCAGTACTGGAGCTGATTTAAATTGTTCAATCGCTGTAAACGCCTCTTCTATCCTCTCTTGAGTCCATAACGGTTTTTCTTTATCATGCCGCCCCTCTAAAAACGTCTTAATAGCTTCATTAAACTGTTCCTCACACACAAACTCAGTACGAGGCTGATTTTGTTCCATATTCAAAGCCATTCTCTATAATTTGCGTAAAATTATACTCAAAAGTGCGTGCGTCCGTCTCTGATAGTATTTAAAACTAACTGAGACCGCGTGCGGGCGGCCGCGGGTGAGTGCGCGGTGGAGCAGGGGGCGCGGTCACTGACAAGCAAGTGCGAGCGCGACGTAAACAAGAACTGGACATATTTTATTATCATTTCACTGAATCAATTTAGGGATTTGTTCAAATTACTAGATTTCTTTAGTGGGATTTGTCAAATCACTGGATTTGCTTAGGGAAATGATAAAAACGTGTTGTTATTTTAACATCCTCCGTGATTTGATCAAATCCCTTAAAGATTTGGCCAAATCCCTGTTTTTATCATATCCCTGCGACATATGCAATATACTACTTGGTAATAATTGGCTGATACTTTTTTGTGTAGTGAACCAGAAAAGTTTTTTTCTGGCAATATTGCGATGAGGGTCCATCCGAGTAAAAATGTATTATCGTCATTTCAGGGGTCATCCGCTTTATCATCTCAATAACAAGAGTCAAGTGTGCCCAGATCGCTGCTGGTTGATGACTTGTATTGTCAGACAATTTGCAGAAAGATTGAGTGTGATGTTTCCAAAATACCATTCCTGTATGGAGGCATATTTGAAGGTGGATGCCTCGTGATGCATAGCAATTAAAATCAGCATTACAGTAAGAAATTTTGCACGTGATTGATGGTACGTGACGGCAGATATGTTTTGTATTATAACGTCAGTTTTTTTTTATTCCGAATATTAGGTTAGTGTCCCGTACGAGTATTGATTAAATCAAACAAGGCAAATTAGCAATTTTTCTTAAAATCTTAAATTGTTTTTTTTTTATTTTTTTTTTATTTATTTATTCAAAATTTGCTTACAGTATACATGCTACAAAATTCTGCCAAACTGTAAAACAGTTTGTCGGCAGTAGTTCTCATTTCACTTTTTTTTTTTTTTTTTAATTGTAAGACGTGACAATAAACTTATGCTAATCCAACAATAAAAATAACCGATATACCCACGAAATCAAACAATCCCACATACTACATCCATGAACAATTTTCACTGTTCATGGATGCAACATGCGGGGTACAATCTACATGACTACGGACACAGTGACAGATAATGTTTTTTTAGTATTTTTTTAAGGTGGTGTTTAAATTTAGCACATGATAACAAGTTTGGGGGTAGCTCATTCATAAACATCGGTGTAACATATTTCCTCGTGCGTTTACCAAAATAGTTCGTTACTTTAGGAACAGCAAGTATCTTTTGTTTAGATAGACGAGTTGGGTACATACGCCTACGTTCCTCTTTATAGTCATCATTATTAAATTGTTCAGACAATACGGTTAACTTAATTTTTTTATGAATCGGGAGTGTTTTACAAATTTTAAATAGTTTGTCATAGTTTTTATTTATACTATTTTTAGTTTTTTTGTCCACGAGTAGTTTTAGTAATCTAATCTGCAAGATTTTAATTTTATTTAAATGTGTAGGGAACGCAAGACCATATCCACCCAACCCGTAATCAATAACTGAGTCCGCCAGTGCATAATACAGTGTATACATAACTTTTCTGTTGACAACATATTTTAAATTTCTTAATTTACCCAATATGGAGCGTAACTTATTACACACATTGTTAACATGCAGATTCCATGTGAATGTGTTATAGATGACTAATCCTAGGTACTTATATGAGGTAACAGTTTCTAAGCACACGCATTGACATTGTTGCTTGTTGTTATGAAGACATTCGTACGTATGACCTTTCACTTCCACTATTAGATTGTTTTTATTTTTATGATATGGCGAGTGAATCAGCATGCACTTAGTTTTACTTATATTTATTATTATGCCATTATCATGAGCCCACTGAACAATACTATCGAAGTCATTTTGCATTGCCTGCTGTATTACATCAATATTCTTATGACTATAAACTAAACATGTATCATCAGCATACATAAACGCTTTACATTTTTTCAATACATTACACCGAATTTGATGTCACCCGGTACACTTTCAGTTCCATTTACACGTACGTTAAGTGATCGATTTTCTAGGTACTTGCCAAACCATGCATTCATGGGGCCCCTTATGCCGCACTCAGTCATGGCCTGCAGCAAGCCGTCGTGGTCCAGAGTATCGAAGGCTTTTTTGAAGTCTATATATATAACCATAACTATCTTTTTCTCTTCTAGACGATTATTGACTTCATCTGTGAATTTCTCCAGTGCAGTAGCAGTACTTCTATTTGGTCTAAAACCGTGTTGAACATCATTTAAGATATTATTATTTTCCAAGAAAGTTGAGAGCTGTTTGACAATAATTTTTTCGACTATTTTGTTTACTGTATTTAAAATTGCTATAGGTCTATAGTTGCCATAATCCTGATGGGATCCCTGCTTATATATTGGCCTGACAATTGATTTTTTAAGTTCATTCGGATACTGAGATTTTTTAACACTAATGTTAATAAAATGTGCTATTACGGGACTTATTTGCTCTTTAATTTGTTTAAGATCCGTAACTCTAATACCATCCGACCCCGGCGACTTACTGCAGTCCAATGTATCTATAATACGTTTTACGTCTTTTGGTAGCACTTTTTGGAACCTAAAACTTATATTACAGTCATTTACATAGTTTTTTCTGTCTAAAAAATTGTGTTGACACTTATGTTTAACAATATCTATTTCTTTTGTAAAAGTTTCACAAAAGTTATTACAAATATTTTGCAATGATTCACTTTTAAGCAAATGTTTCTCTATTATAGCATCCACTCCAATTTTAGACCTACCAAGCCAGTTGTTTACATTATTCCAAATCTTTCTCATGTCTCCTTTACAGCTAATTATAATTTGACGCCTGCTTTTATTTTTGGCTATATTAATAAATTTCTGAGTTTTATTTCGGCACCTAGTATACTGTAATCTTTTATTATTGTTTTTGGGATCGCTTTTCCACTGTTTAAATAGATAATCCTTATTTTCTATAAGCATGCGTAATTTGTCAGTAACCCACGGCTGATTTTTGCGTTTAGAGCACACTATGTTGTCTGATTTGGAACTGTTATAAATATCGCCAAAAATCGCTGACATTTTTGCGTATAACTCATTTGGTTCTTGTATCTGTAACAGCGATGACCAATCAATATTTTTAAGTTTATCCCTAATAGATTTGTTGTCGTACCTTGTTTTACTGACACACGTTTTGCCTGTGGCTTTATCAATAACAGCTGAGATTCCCGTTAGATAGTGGTCGGCTACCTGACTAGTAAGTGTGTATGCATGTACATCGCCCGCCCCTCTACTTACATTTCGCATGAAGACGTGGTCGATGCAGGACGCCACTCGCCTCTGACCGACGACCGCCTCCCGTGTTATGTCTTGAATGCCACAGTGAAGTCCCAAGTTTGATAACGTATTTAAATATAGATTTGCCGATGAATCCAGTTCATTTTCTAACAAGTTAATGTTGCAATCACCTACCAGTATAATGTTCGTGTTAATTGGTAACTCTCGAATAACATTTTGGACTTCTTTAGTAAAAGTGCGTTTGTTTGTGTGCGGCGGCCTATAGATCACTAATAGATAAGTGTTATAAGCATTCTTAGCTAGGTGACCGTGTACTAACTCAAATGTCGGGGTGTTACAGGATTGTTGTGGATTAAACTGAAGATTATTCTTCACATATACAAGTATACCTCCTCCTCGCTTTTTTTCCCTGGTTTGCGAATATATATTGTAGCCATCAATTGCGTACATGGCTACTTCGTCCTGTTTTATGTTGATCTCTGTGAGACACAATACATCTAGTTTATTCAAAACATTTTGCAGGAGTACCGTCAACTGATTGAAATGTTTTCTAATAGAACAGATATTGATGTGTATAATTTGTATTTTAGTTTCGCCAGTTGTTACGTAATTAGTCCATTCTTTAATATCTGTGAATCTGATATATTCGATATCCTGTAGTTGTGGTTGCAAATCGAAATCAACTGCCATAATGTGATCAATTATATAAAACACTATTGAAAAATGCGATACGTATTAGGTTATATTTTATTTAATTCATGTGCACTTCAATATCACCTTCATTGCGAATATGGTATATCTTTTTTTCATTATCATTCTTTTTTATAAGTATTTTGGCATCCTGGATCCATATATATTTATAGTTTTCTTTGAGTTTTGTTTTCGTTGCCCAAAATAGTTGCCGGTTTTGCCTAGTTATATGCTCATTTATGAAAATTCGTGATGAGTCATTGTTGTGATATAACATATGATTTGTGAGTGGTGATTTTCGATTTTTAAGCCATTCCGCTCTCGCTGCTTTTGTACGCATCGTCACAACTATAGGCCGGACCTCTTTCTTTTCGGATCCTACCCTCCAGGCATTTTCAATTTCTGTTTTATCTAGATTCAAAATTTCTGCACATTTTTTTACAATATCAACAGTTTTTTCTCCTTCTAACATTTTTAAATTCATTATTTCAATATTTCTAACCAGTTCCTTCTGCTCAATGTAGCCAATACGTTCTTCCAGCGCCCTGTTACACTTATCCAAATTGATGTTTCGCTGTATTAAATCCTTATATCTATTTTCCATTGTCTTGTTTTTTTCCATTGTTTCTTTTTTAAATGTTTCCATTTCATCATGTTTGGCGCTCAAAAACTGTAGTGTTTTCTCAAACTCGACGTTGTATTTTTTTAAGTCTCCTACCTCAGATTTAATAGCTGACACCTCCTTTTGTAGCAGCAAAAAGCGTGAGTCTTGGTCCTCCTTCATCGAATTTAGGAGAGAACTCATGGCTTTAATTTCCTTCTGGACAGTTGTGAGTGTTACATACAGGCTCTTAGGAGAACAGCTTGTGGTTTTCTGCCGTTTTGATTCTTGGGAAATAGAAGAATCGCTGTCTGAATCTTCATTGGGTTTTGTCTTACCTTTTCGGTTTCCTACCCAGTTCAGTTTCGGCTTTTGTTTCACTTTTGTATCCGAAGCCATTCTGTCAGAGGAATGAGGTTCCTCTACTTCCACAGTTTTAGTGGGAGTTCGTTGTACTTTCGGCATTATAGATCTTTATTTTAACTATCAATCTAATGAGTATACTCCAAATCATTCACGCACTTAGCTCGTATTTATTAAAATCACACACACAGGTGACACGTCTGCTCGTATGTACTGTCAACGAGAAATTTTGAGACATCACTTAATTCTAAGCCAAATATTTACATGAAAAACGAGATTAACAATAATAATCACATGACTTAGGAAGTTATTTCTTTCTGTTTACAAAATACAATAATCAACAAGTAATATAGCATCAAAACTTTAGTAGGAAAATAAATACATAATTATAATTGCATAAGTTGATAAAAATGCTATGCAATAGCTTTACCACGATAGTCCTCGAGTGCCACACGTCTTTTTTTAAGCTATTGCATAGCTTCTATCGCGGGCCTTGAGCGTGGAGACCGAATCCAGAAATTCCGTAACGAAAATAACCTAACACCCCCCACTCATTTGTTTTTTGAGCGTGGTGACCGATAAGAAAACAAATGAGTGAACAATCAATCAAAATTCATTTCAATGTGTGAAAGTGTAACTTCAATTAATATCAAAGAAAAAAAAAAACAAAGGAAAAAAAATACTGCATAAATAAAATAAATAAATAATTATAATTGCATAAGTTGATAAAATTGCTATGCAATAGCTTTACCGCGGCAGTCCCCGAGTGCCACACGTCTTTTTCTTTATATGTGTACCTAGGTACCTACATTATCATGCTAAGGTGTCAAGATGGATAACGGTTATTTACTGTGTATCAACCTCTTACCTCGACAAGCGCTTCGAAGGCACTGAGGGACGCGGCGGGAAGGTACAGGGATGTACAAGTTGAAACGAGTTTTACGCGTAAAAATATTAACGATTTAATTTTTTTTGCGTCTGAGAGAAGTATGTCAGGTGGTTAAGGGTTAAACCACAAACAAAAATGTTTATGCTGTAAAGCATTTCTACTGCTATTTTTACAAGACTACCTCGTTGTTCACCAGTCTTACACTTATTGTCTTATTGTGGCTAACGATGACGAGGGCGCTTGGATCTACGGTGGTCCTCCTTATCTTCAGACTCGGAGTCATTTGTGGTGCGTCGTCGGCTAACAGGATATCCAAAACGAATTAGCTTGGCCTTGGTTTCTTCGGATAGTTCTCCAAGATCGGGTTGTGCGGATTTCTTTATGTATTTATCTATCAGAGCCGCAAGGTTTGTGGGGTGACATTGCGAGATTTGGAAATTGTCTCTTATCATTTTGTTCACTTTGGCGTAAGGTATTGCCGCATAGTATAAATCGGGAAAGTAAGCATGATTCAGTTCTGGGTGCGAGTTTCTATCCCTCACCCGGCCATACGGCAACAGGATCCTCGTGTCGGGCGGAGTCCCATTTTGTTTTCAAATCAAGAGCCTGGTCTAGCACTGCGGTGATCTCTAGAGCCGTGGGACTGTACGAACATTTCCATATACTGGACTGACTTGAGAGAGGAGAACTCCCGAACTAGTATAACCACATTCATTTAATAAAGGCAAGGCATCTCTGAAGCCCCTATCCAATATGAACGCATCACCAGCTTGAAAATATTGTCGTAACATTGAATTAGCATCACGAAACTCATTATGAATGATTTCTGCATCCGACGTGGTAGCAGGATAGGGGCCCATTACATCAACAATATGACCATCTGTACATACAATCATAAATGGTTTTACTAAGTTATTATAATTGTGTAAACTGCAAGTTCTTTTTTGGTACAAATAATTTGAACTTTTTTCAATATAGCAATATGTACCATCGATTATTATTATAAGTTTATTTTCCCCGTCATGGCTTCCAAATAAACCTTGAGGTATTAACAAGGTTCTGTCAACAATTTCCTGGCGATTAATATGGTTAAGCCATGAATGCTTAGGTACAAAATAATCATACATCAAGTGTCGAGCTTCAGAAACATAACCATCAAGACAGTATTCTTTTTAGAATGTTAAATAGCGCAGATATTCTTTCGTTGGAATCACTGGTTCTCAACTTCATCAAGTATGCTGTCAACCCAATGTGGCCTGATGACTTTAACAGTAATTGTGGCACTTCATTTAAAAACCTTTGATACTGTTCTTTGGTACAGCCTAACCAATGGTGTACCAAACGGTCTTCCTTTGGATATTAATAAAATCAAGACCAGTATTTGAGTGACTCTTTGATTCTAGCATGTCTTGAATGTGCAATGCTGTAAACACATTAACATAGTTTTCTAAAACCCCAGTGTGAAAATCCCAAGACTGAATATTAATATGATGATTGCATAATCTATTGTTTTTTGGGATGTAGAATTTATTTGTGACAGGAACTCCATTCCTCTCTTGCCTTCGGCAACCTTCAATAAAACAATGTGATTCAGTTTCTACCGCTCTTACATAATCAGGTAATGTTATAATCAGGTAATGTTATAGTTGTATTTGTCCTGGGGGTAAACTGTGGAGTACCCTGTGACGTAGCTTGTGACGTATTTTGATGAGTAGTCTGTGATATACCTTGTGCAGTGGCTTGTGACACAGCTACGTCGGTAGTAAACTGTGAAGTAGACTGCGAAGTTGATTCATCATGTTCACTTGTTACATCTATTGATGCTAAAGATCCAGATGGCCCAGCCAAAGAATTCAGCACTGGAAAACGTATATCTCTTCTAATCTATATCTTCGTGAAATACAGGCTGCAATGTGATTATTTGTGTTTTTATATGTTGCCTAATTATATTACACTAGCTTTTGCCCGTACCTTTGTAAGCACATATCCCATTTGTTCCCTTTCCGTATAATCTTCCTTATGAATGTGAAAATCATCATCATCTTCCTGCCCTAGTCCCGTTTTATTTGGGGTCGGCGCGACACGTTTTTTTCTTCCATTCTGTCCTGTCACTCGTCACGCTATCACTAACTCCCTTTTCTTTCATATCGCTTCTCACACTATCCATCTGAAATCATCAAATGATTCTCTAAATCTGACTGGTATTTCAGAAATTAGTGCGAAAAACAAACAGACATAGCAGTATCAAATACAAAAAACTAAACCTAATAAAAACTTACAGTCCGAGGCAATATCCATTCAGAAAATGACTATATAAATCCTTCTTTCTCGTTCGGTGTCAGTACCCTTTGCAACCGGGAGTAAAAAAACTCGCATAGATCAGTAAAAACTTAGTTATCGTTTGGAAAGTGTTCAGAGACCCTGGAAAAAATACTGAAAAAAATCTCACGCAAGCTGGTCTTCAGCAATCAGACCTTCACATACGTGAGGTTCAGGAATAATTTGCATAAATAATCAATGATTAAGAACGAATTAATGAAATAAATATTATCAATTAAAATAAAATATGAATATTTCAGTTTTCTTACAAAATAAACTATATGAGTATTTATAAAATCACGAGTAACAAATGAGATCTTCTTAATTTTTTAAATTAGAACAAAAATAAACTATGTTACTTCTTAATAATCAACAAAATCTTAATTTTTAGCCACTACAATCAATGAGATCGACATAATTATTGTGTACACAAATGATATGTTTTAAAACAATTTTTATCACGAGATAAACATAGATAGACGTCGCATTTTTCACACCTAATTCTTAAACGACTGCTGCAAGTTTCCAACCTACATGTCCTTGGCGCTTTTATGTCATCGCTGGTTGGAAAATGCTCATATCCATCATATCGTTTCTCTGCCGACGGTCTGATTGCTGGTCTATATATTTTATAGTCTCGACGCGGAGCTGTTGACTGATCTTCATCTTCACTATCCCTTCGAGCTCTACTTGGTGTAGAAGATAAAGCATCCGCCACATCCAAGCGAAAATCCAGTAAAGGCTTTGTGTCTTTCCTTGCATAATTATTACTGTGGCAGTCGATTCTATACAGCCTCCAAGAGTTTGCCAGCGCGAGGTCAAAAAAATGCGTCAATACTTTTAGGGTCCATTTTTTGGTTTTTAATAAATCTCGACATCAGATGCATAAGGTCGGATGTACAAAACTCCAACTTTTCAGGAGAGGAAAAATAAAATTGACGAACAATTCTCTTCATATTTATTAAACTTTAAGCATTTAAATCAGTTTTCTTTTTTTATAATTAGGTAAATAGTTGTACCTCTTACTTCTAATGACAAGAATCACTGTACCTATTTATATAAATAAATAAACAAAGTTTTTTTATTTAATCAGTTACATCCGACCTTATGCCTGAAATATTATAGATTTACAATTGAAACTGCAGGCATATGTCTACATCCGACTTTATACTTGCAATTTCAAGCGTTTACTTTTAGCTTTATAATGACATATAGTTTTATGCTCCTAGACATATTACAATTCAACCAAGTCTGATTAGTGGATATTACTTTATACTTCTAAAATTTTTATTAATTATTTAATTTCAAGCAAAAGGTCGGAAGCCTTTATAAATCTCTCACTTACAACAAAGTATAGGTTTTAAGATAACATAAAATTGGTTTGCATTATATTAATACAAAAGCAAAGGGTCGGAAGAACCGACAAATGATAACAAAAATATAGTTAAGAAGGCACCTTGGCAAGAAATAATAAAAAAAATATCTAGTCAGTCTCAGGAAAGTCAGGCTCATTGGCATCATGTTTCAGATTCCTGTAGTAATCATGAAATTCTGCGGGTACCCATTCCAAAAGGGTAATTAAATCTTTATATTTTGCAGAAGATATCGGTTTTGCTTCTTCTCGAACATTCGGCAAGTCACTGGGAAACTGAATACCTTTAGACAAATTGCGTACCAATGATATTTCAGAAAATTGCGCTGAAAAGTTTGTTTTGTAAAACAGCGTTCCCGGCTGTTCTTGCTTCAGTTGAAGCCAAACACACTGTGAGATTTTAAACTCTTGACCGTCCTTGTTCTTTTTTCGCATCACCAATGGTCCATTCTTTTTATATAAACTGGTCAAATCTTTGAAATGCTGTAATTCCATATCAAACACTTCAAAAGTTTTTTTTCCTCCGCATGTTCTTATGAATTGGGACCAATCTCTGGGAATGGCGATCTGCATTGTCTTCAGCTGTTTTTTTCTTCTTTCAATTTGGGAATGAATTTGGTCAACTTCCATGTGTGTGTGGCCTTTTAGCATGAATTTGTGATTAATGATCTTTATGTTAGGAAATTTGTGCAGGAGCCAAATGTAGGCCATCACTATCATCAAATTTCTGTTTTGGCCTGCGCAATTATCTGACCAAAATAGCAATTCTTCAACATTTCCGAGTTTAGCTCTGTTTTCTTCTGCCCAACGAATGAGACAGGATGCTACTTCGTTACCCCCTCTTCCGCCTATGTTTTCAGACCAGATCACATTTGAAGCAACGTTACTCGTTGCGTCATATATTGTTAAATTCAATGTCCAAAGTTTTCGCAGGTAGAAAGACTTGGTATTGGTTAAATTAGGTGTCGCTAAACACTTTTGTAAATCGAACATTAAAACTCTTTTCTTTCCAGAACTGTTTTGTGCTTCTTCTTTATCAATTTTCTTTAAATTATATCTTTCATTTGCTGCATCTTGATGTAATTTATGTTCCTTTTCAATCTCTTTTTTTTCTGTTTCTTCTATAGCGTCTTTAAATTTTCTCTCATAAGCATCGCAATCGTCGCATGTGTCTACTGACGGGAGTTTGAAGCTAAGGTTGAATTTTGTGTTGAATATATTTCGGTATAACCATTCTTTTGCTACAAGGTTATTAGGTGTTCCTTCTTTTATCATAAGTTCTTTGTAATGCTGATACATGGTTGCAATATTTAAGTCCGGACCTAAATACTTTTTCCCACTTTTTTGGCGTGAATAGTGGCTTTCATAGGATGGATAGGAATTAATATGATCCATTACTTTATTAATTATGGGTGCAGGTGATTTGTTTCCTGGTACATGTTTTCCCCTTTGATCTTCAATCGTTAAACCTCCCTCCATTTTTTTTTCTACACTTAATTTTACAAATTTTTCTCCAATCGACAGTGTATTCAAAAACATAACCTTGCATACTTTTTCTTTGGAACCGTCTACAGTAAAACTATAATTATAAGAGAACTTCCTTCTATCTAGCTCCAAGTCACCACTAGTTTTCATGTTTCGCTTTCTGTCTTTTTTTACGTTGCTAACAATAAATTGTCGACGCTGATCCCAATTACGACAATTTTTCCAAAATTGGTTGAAGATAAGTTCTCTTTTTTCATGAGATATCTTCGTATAACATTTAGCTTTACACGAACACGGAGGCTTTAACATACGACCCTCTACGTCTGGTTTCTTCTTAGCGACTGTTGAGTGATATGGAGATCCCTTCAATCTCGCGATTTTGGTAGAATTCCTTTTCCATTTCGTTGGATCAGCAATTTTTTTCTTTACATTTTGTGTTTCTGATAATCCTTGTACTTGATTCAAATACACCACTCCATTTAAGTCAACAACCATTATGGGATAATGATCAGGTGTCAAGGTCGGTGACATCGTAACATTTTTGTCAATTTTTTTGTAGCAAACTAAAGCTTTTGAACCTTCTTGTTTTGAAGGCAAAAATATTGTTTTGTCAGTACATGGCGTATCGGAATCATCACTCAATTCACCAGTTTCATTAATGTGAATCTCTGGTCTTTCTAAACATGTCTTTTTCTTGAGAGGCGAATAAGCACATTGATCAAAATCAGGAACAGAATCGATATTTTTACTACTTAAATTCTGTGGACCTATAAGATCTTCTACCGTTATTAAGTCAGAAGTATTCTCTGCATTACAATGCGTTCCAAATGAGAATAGGATCGCCCGCCATGTTGTGACGTCACGATTTACTGTCAAATCGAGGAAAGAAATTTTTAAACATTAATTAATTTACGAAAAATTTAATTTATTTATGAACTGTGAACGAAAAAAGTTTAGTCAGAATCCAGTTCTTCGATTTTACTCATCTCTAAGTTCTTCAATTTTGCCAAAATTTCTTCGATTTGACAGTACGACGAGACGTCAAAACATAGGAATCGGTCCTATTCTCATTTGGAACGCGTAGTACCTTGGTAATTTGTTGTATTTTTATTTTGTGATGATAGATGTATACTGACTGGAGCATTGCAAGGTTCGTGTTTACAAGCTTCAGGACAATAATTATCCGGTGGGAATAGGCGTCTTTTTACTTGATCTTGAGACATTTTTAAGAGCCTGAATTGAGCAGAGTCACTTATCTCGCTACAGCTTGAGTCATTCTCTATATCAGGTTCATAATCTTTGTCTTTAACGCTGTCATCACTTCCATAATCAAAAATGTCTTCTTCGCCATCTGAAAATAAAAATAAATATTCAATCAAATTAAAAAAAAAAACCAGAAAACTTATTGGGGACCAATATCGAAGTAAGTAAACACGTAAAAAGGCAGGCTTTTGTTTGTTATTCAAATTTCATTTTAGTCGCATTGCTAAATTATTGGAAGTTTGAAGTTTACCTACCATTCATATCTATGTCGTGAGCTATATTGGATTTTTTTGAAACGCACGCAGTATTCTTAGTTCCTTCTTCTTCATGAGGTAGTTTATCTGAAAAAATATTCAAATTATCACACTAATAATTATAACGCTGAAATTTGTGTATGTATGTCCACTTCATGCCTAAACAACTTGACGGATTAAGGCAGATTGACAGATCAGCACCTGGATTAACATGTTAATCCATCTATGAATGAATATACCTATAACAGAATTCCAAGCGGGGCAACAGTGGGCAATAGCTAGCTAATATACTTGTACTTTAATGAACCATCTTTACGACCATACAATCTCTACGATCGTTGTCCTCTGTATTGCCTATGTACCTAAAATTATTTTCATGTTATCGAACTTTCATAAGTAAATTACGTAATTAATTGTACAAAACTTACTTTCTATATCACCGAATGGTTTTCCTCCTCGAGCCTGAATAACTTTTTCGCGAACCTTAGAAAGTCGTCGTCGTTTTTCAAATAATTGTTCATACAATGGTACTGTGTTCTGCAAGAATAATTAGGTACAAGTAGTAGGTATGTATTTGTTATCTACTTAGCTAGATCAAGAGATTTAAGAAAGGTTGGTTAGAAAAAACTATGTAGGTAGGTACCAACTTGCTTGCATTCTAATTTAAGTAGGTACTTACTTCATTTTTTTCCATTATGTTATGACTGTTCACTGCATTGATGAAACATAAACAGTTTGTAATACAAAATATCGCACTAAGTATTCATTAACCACTGCTTTTTCACATAAAACTGAAAACCATACACAAGTGACCGGCGTGACCGGTGCCGAACGAACGAATAAATTTTGCTATTGTAACCAACGGCCGACGCGCGGCGGGGCGGGCGTGGTGCGGCACGTGCCACTGCTCCACTATCACTGTCACTCTCACTCTAGCGGCGACGAGCTATAATGCTGTCTCACGCCATTTGTCGATGCGCCACGTGCGTTCATGACGACCAAAATTTTCTATACGGAAATATCCGAACTATCTTAACTACCGACCAAGCAGGACAAAGTAACTTTAATTTATTTGGAGACATAAGGATGGAAGTCAACAAACGTACCAAAATCCGAATACAATATTGTTGTTATTACAGCAAGAAAGTCTTACATTGACATACGACGTTATGCCTTATTAATGCTAGATAACATTTTTCCAAGCATAATGCTGAATGTGATGATACGTTTCTTTATTTGAATAATAAATTAGGTGCACAAGGTCGTATGAGTTGAAGCGCCCAGCGTGATGTGCCAAATATTTTAGATGCATAATAGTTTTTGTTGACATAAGGCTCCTTAAAGTAAAAATAATTTAGTGCATAAAGATGTAAGTGAACGTAAACCTATATGCCTCCAAGGCATTTCAAAAAGTGCGTAAATCCGACTTTATGCATGCGTGTATTTTGCTAACGGAAAGAGATAGAAATACCACGATCAGTTTGATAGAAAGAGAAACAACGCCATATTATCGCTACACTAAAAAGACATTTTGGTCGGATCTTCACATCCTACCTAATGCCTCTAAGGTCGAGAAATGTTCGATAATACTCCATTTGTTGATCCAGTACATCTACTCCTCCCATGTGTTGGTTATAATTTTTTAATATTATTGGAGCAGTTACGTCGACGTACCGTTTCATAGTTTTATCCCACCTTTTTACGAGAGTGGTTGCACCGGAGCCAGTACAGTTTGATGCGAGTAATACGGATTTATTATCTTTCCACTTTACGATGGTAGTAGGTTCACAAACAAATTGTTGGCTTTCTCCACGAGTCATTTGAACATCCGTTTTAAATTTTATTGTAGCTCGGTCAGGGATACGATTTAACATTATTGTCCCTGTAGAATGCAGATTTAACTTGTTCATTTCTTCAATTAAAGGTACTGTGGTGAAATATCTATCGTGATACACACAGCTACCAGGGGGAATACTTTTAGATAAATGTAGGATTACCGAAGGACCGAGGCCGAGATTCGTATCACCAAACATCGTCCTTGCACCTCTGTATATGTCGAAATCCAACATCAATCCCTCACTAGTTGTCAGGACGAAGTTTTTAAACCCTACAGGCCTAGGTTTGTTTTTCACTACCTGACGTAGTTGACAGCGGCCTGTAAATGGTATCATCTGCTCATCGATTGAGTAAAATCCCGGCACCCTTTCTAATTTATTACAAGCAGGTATAATTTGATTGATCATGGGTTGAAGCTTCCATAGTGGATTACCAATTTCAGTTGGAGGTGGAGAATCTGAATCAACTACGTGTAGTGCATTACGAAGGGTTAAAAACCTGTCCCGTGACATTAAACCGCCGATAATTTCCAACCTAGTACCAGCCCTCCAATACATAGGCAGTCGGGGATAAGGAAGACATCCCATGAGTATTTGTATTGCAATAAGCTTCGCGATCTCACTGCTTGTACTTTTCAATTCACGGCCTGTAGTACGTAAGTAATATAAGTTAGTACAGTGAGATATCCTTTCTATGAACTCGTTATCTATGTAGTCACGAAAGTACTCGATGGGATGCCTTACTGGTTTTGTAGGCAATGGAAGATAGTTGTGCAGTTTATCTACAAATGGAACCTGCTTCCATATTCTTTTCCTAATACTTGGTGTTGATGCCGATCTTTGTCCTTGAGAACGTGATGCTGTCACTTCTTCTTTCCTGAATACTGGTGGTTGATCTCGAACGTTCAGAGGATAAATTTACTGACCTTAGTCGATGTAAAGGACGACGAGACGTAGATGATAACGATGGGCAAGGCGACTGCATTGTTGATGGAGATTCAGTCGTTGTTGGAGGAGGATGTTGCGTCATTAATGAAGCAGAAGGTTGCGGTATCGATGTAGACGGAGGCTGCATCACTGGTGAACATATCAATGGTGATAATTGGTGACTAATTTCTTCATCTTCATTAGGAATATCACCATCGGAGAGATCTTCGCATGCCAATTGATCAAACAGATTATTTGGTTCAAAATCCAAGTCATCGTCGCTAAAATCTTCAATCTCCGATAGATTTCCGTCCAACAATTGTTCAAATATTGCATCATCCGTAATTCGAGCCCCTAATACAAAAGAAAAAGCAATTTTAATACCAGATAGAATCAAAATAACAAATAAAACACAAAACAACGAAATGTTATAATATCACGTCCTACGACCGATGTTGCATGATCATGCGTGTTTAATTTTGACGATAAATAATTACGAAACTAATACTTTCATTTGCAAAAACTTGATGACTATATCTACAGAAACTCGTATTTAATCAAAAAACATCAAATAAATATGAATAATACAATAGAACTACTAAAAATGGATCTACTTACGTCCGGAGGCGCCGGGATTAAAAGACGCAGCCATCCCTCATGCGGGTTTCAACGAACTGGCAGGACGAAACGTGTGCGCAAAGTGCAAAACTATTTTTTGTCTCATTCTTAGATAGTGTCACGATAGATCGACGCCGGTTGCGTCCGCTAAAGTCGTTTACAAATTTGCTTAGAATTTTGTTAAGTCGAAACTCACGATCGTTTTAATTCGGTTGGAAAGGGATAAATGAGATCTTGCCCGCAACACTGAACGTCCACAGTTCACACACACTTAGCGATGTCCAGTCATTAGCCGCGTACGGACTGAGCGAGCAGCCTCGTGAGGCTGCCTCGGACGTTTGCTTCGCAACGTTTGCCGTGCGAGGCAGCCTCGGTCTGTATTTAAATATGCATGAGGCTGCCGCGCGCGGCAAAGCCGAGTCGGAGCGAGGCTGAGCCATTAGTCGAACGTCTCGAACGCTCAGTGGTGACTCACAAGTCGAACAGAGACCACGCGAGCGTAGCGCATATTCAGTTGTGCTCAAGATTGTCATGAGGCCGTGCGTTCGGAAGGCTATCGCCACCACTGCCTTTATACTAATTCATCAACTTGTACAAAAAAACAAAAGAAAAAAACCTAAACGTTTTTGGATAAAAACGATATACAAAAACAGATTACAAGCTGGGAACAGATTATTTGAAGAGTTGTGCTTTGATGATGCAGAAAGCAATTTCACTAGAATGAATAAAATTGAATTTGAAAATTTGTACTCTCTTATAAACGCCAAAATAAGCAAGAAGGACACAAATTTTCGAGAAGCAATAACCGCGAGGGAAAGATTTTTGGCCACGGAGATTCTTATACCAGTTTGCAGTATTTGTTTCGTATATCAAAACAAAGAATATCAGTAATCGTTCCTGAAGTTTGTGATGCGTTAATCGGGGTGCTAAAGGATTATGTTAAGGTAAAATAAAATTATTTTATTTCAGTTTTCGTACGTTTTTTTAATAATTATTACAAAAACATGACAGAAATAGACAAAGAGACAGTTGACATAAAACGCTTAATTAAACAATTAATTAACAATGAGGACGTGGAGGCGGAGGAGGGGGAGGCATCGGTGAGATAGGAGGTATCGGTGAGGTAGGAGGCATCGGTGAAGTAGGAGGCATCGATGAGATAGGAGGCATCGGTGAGGTAGGAAGCATCGGTGAGGTAGGAGGTATTGATGAGGAAGAAGGACAAGACGTATAATTGGAACTGTTAAGTCCAGTGTATGATAGGTATGCTCCCATATCCGCTTCGAAAATAATTTTATTTATAGCATGCTTTACATTTGCTAAAGTTAATCTTGCAGTCAATGTTTGATAAAACCCATTCAAAAAGTTTTACGGCTGCTTGTTCGATCCAGTATAGCTGATATTTTATTTTGATTACCTATGTAATTGTGACGAATTTAAGGTATTTAAAGGAATACTCTCTCAAGTGTACTAGACTGAACAAGCGCTTTTAAAAATTCATAAGTTTTCTTTTAAAATCCTTGTATGATTGACAGTATAATCTTTATACATATTTGTTTTATACATATATGAAAGTAGAATTACCTCGAAATCCAGAGGTCCCTGGAGGAGGACCTACACCCATAACCATTCTGGATTGTGAGGTGCCTGGCAGAGCGGCACATTGTATCGATCCTTGGACATCTAAAATAAACATTAAAGATGATTCACTATGGAAACCTAATCTTAACAGCCTTAAATATTTATTTACATTAATTTTAGAACTAGGAATATGTAAATCAAAATGAAAGAATTACTTTGAGATCCGGAGGTCCCTGGAGGAGGAGCTACACCCATAACCATTCTGGATTGGGAGGTGCCTGGCAGAGCGGCACATTGTATCGATCCTTGGACATCTAAAATAAACATTAAAGATGATTCACTATGGAAACCTAATCTTAACAGCCATAAATATTTATTTACATTATTTTATTTATTTATTTAACTATTTATGTACACACACATAGAAATACAAGAAAAGAGGAAGGAAACAGAAAAAATAGTACAAAGGTGATGCTTATTTCTAATGAAATCTCTTCCAGCATACCTGCGACAGGAAAGTTGAAGAAAATAGAGAAGTAGACACCGTGTGTAAAAGTAAAAGGAAAATTAGTACACACAAAATACAAAGTTAACAATGAAATAGTATAAAACAAAAAAAAAAAAAAATAATTAAAGATATATATATATATATATACTGCTATAATTATAAACATACACATATTAAAATAAATATCACACAAATACATACTAAATAATACTTAAAATAAAATAATACATATTAGTTTAAATTTACAATTATGACGAAATAGAAAGATAGTGCTCTTTCACTCTTTTTTTAAAAACTGCAAGAGTTTGGCAGCCCCTGATGTCAGGCGGAAGTGAATTCCACAACCGTACTGCGTGCGAAGTGAAGGAATAGGAATAGAAATCGGTGGAGTGGGGAGGGGATTTAAGGAGATTCTTAAGATGCGACCTGCAAGGTGCATCAGAAGGACGAGAGTAGGAGAAACGTTCCCGCAGGTAAGAGGGAGTTTTAGGGTTGAAAAGGATGTTAAATAGCAGACATAATATCCGAGTGTTCCTGAGAAGTCGAATATCCCTATTCGACTTCATGTCTCAGGCTTTTTAAGGTTGAAAACAAAACGAATACAGATATTTTGCAAACGCTCAAGTTTATTTAAAAGCTCCTCGGTGGCATCCAAATAACAGGCATCAGCGTAGTCAATGATGGGTTGAATCAGTGTTTGGGCAAGAGAAATTTTGGTCTTCAAGGGCAAAAAACTCTCAAGGCATTTTAAGGAGTGAAACGTGTAGTGCACTTTGCGACTGACTTCAGCGACATGGGCAGTCCACGATAAATTCGAATCCATGATCACCCCAAGATTTTTAGCCGTTTTAACATAGTCTATCTGAACTCCATTTAACCAGAGTGGAGACAGCAATGTAATGTCCAGCTTGTTCCGCATATAAACTGTCATGTGGGGTTAGGCAAGGCGGGTTGACCTCTCCTGTACTATTTAATTTGTATGTGAACGAGTTACTGGAGGAGCTGAGAAGCACCAGAGTCGGATGCCACGTAGGAGGCGAATGCCTTAATAACCTTAGCTACGCTGACGACATGGTGCTGCTCAGTCCCTCTGCTGGCGGACTGAGGAAGCTTATCGCGATTTGCGAGCAATATGCAGTTGCGCACTGTCTTACATATAATGTCAAAAAATCGGAAGTCATGATTTTTAAATACTGCAAAGGACCAGATCACATACTACCCATCAATTTATGTGGATCTCCCTTGAAAATTGTAAACTCTTTTAGGTATCTTGGGCATATTGTTAGCGATGACTTAAGTGATCATCTCGACCTTGAGAGGCAAAGACGAAGCATTGCCTGTAAAAGTAACATGCTAGCAAGGCGTTTTGCGTATTGTTCAAAACAGGCAAAAGTCACTCTGTTTAAAGCATATTGTCAGGCGTTCTACACTGGCCAACTGTGGTACAGGTACACGAAGAGTACGTACAATACTCTTCGTGTACAATACAATAACGCATTCCGGGCCATGCTCAACCTGCCTTGGCGGTGTAGCGCGTCTGGCATGTTTGCCGAGAACAGAGTTGACGACTTCTATGCTGTAGTGAGAAGGCTGAGAGCATCGTTTCATGCAAGACTAATGAGCTGCAAAAACGTAATTGTAACCACGATTTTCAAAACACTATACATGACTTCTAAACATTTTATCATTGTAAATTGAAATCTGACATTAATTTATTTGACATTTTTATTAATGAACCGAGTCTGACATTTTATGATGTATTGAACTGAATTTGACTTTGTATTAATTATAGAATTGAATCTGACATTTTATTATTAATTTATTAATCTAAACCTGACATTGTATTAATTTAATTTTTAACATTTTATAATTTATAGAATTGAATCTGACATTATTATTATCTATCTGACATTGTATTAATTGAACAAAATTTGACATTTTATAAGTTATCGAACATTTTATAATTTTTCAATTTTAATTTTATCATTTTTTCAATCTGTAAACTGTCTTTTTAATATGGTTTTTTTTTTAGCCTGAAATAAATGAATTTATTTATTTATTTATATCTGCCACCAATAACTAAAGCCTGGGATTTCTTGGGGTTAATCTGCAAACCAAAGGACTGCGACCACTCCCCTATCAGCTTCAGGTCACTGTTCACAGCGGACACAGCGGCTTCAGCATCTTCCACACGAAAGTGATGGTACAGCTGCAGGTCGTCTGCATAGAGATGGAAGTAAGAGGAAATGACTCTAGTGACAGAGTTGATAAAAATAGAAAAAAGGAGAGGTGAGAGAACGCCACCCTGAGGCACTCCCGCAGCAAGATGCACCAATCCGATGAAGACTCATCAAGGCGTACCCGCTGCGAGCGGCCATCAAGATAGGAATGGAACCAATTAACAGTGGAAGAGGAGAAATTAAGAGATTTTAGTATCCCAAGAAGGATATCGAAGTCAACAGAGTTGAAGGTACTGCTGAAATCAAGAAGAACAAGTAACGTAAGAGATTTGTGGTCCATGGCCAAGCGGATGTCATCAGTAACCTTTAAAAGGGCCGTGACAGTGCTGTGACCAGGTCGAAAACCGGATTGGAAAGGGCTAAGAAGATCATTACTAGGGAGAAAGAGAGAGAGATTGCTGATGGACAATGTGCTCAAGAACTTTAGAGAGATACGGAAGGATAGAAATTGGTCTGAAATCAGTCAGCGAGACCGGGTTAGGGATTTTGGGTAACGGAATGATATGGGCTTGTTTCCAGGCATCGGGAACAGCGCAAGAAAATAAGGAGAAGTTAAAAATGTGGGTTAAGACGGGAATTATTGCGGGGAGGATAGGGGAAATCATTCTTGAGCAAATGCCATCATTGCCAACTGCGGAAGAGGAGATAGCAAGAATGGATTTTTTGACATCACTTTCACTCACAGAACTAAATTCAAAAGAAGAACACTGCGGCAATGGCAGACCAGACAACTTATTAAGAGTAGCTGATTTGACGTGTGGATCTAAAGTTACAGGGGGAAGTGAGTAATGTTGGTTAAGAGCACACACGTCAATATCTTTGCTGGAAACGTTAGGGGACTTACCAATGCCGACAGTTTTCAAAAACTTCCAGACTTCGGAAGAGTTCCGGTTGTCAAGAGAATTATGGAAGTAGCGTCTCTTTGCATCTCTACACATACGACTGCAGCGATTACGCAACTCCTTAAATAAGCTCTGGTTGCGCTCGGAAGGACAGCGCTTCAACCTCCTTTTGGCTCGATCTCTAATTGCCATCGAATCCTTAATGGCGGGAGTGAGCCAGGGAGCAGGGACATATCGAACTCTAACTCGACGTATCGGACCCAACCAGCAAAAAAATCGTATAAGAAAATACTCTCCCGACTATGGATCGAGAAACACTCGTATGAAAGATCCCATTATTTCAAAAAGACGTATAAATGCATCTTTCTAGATTGTATTCCATCGAATGCTTTTTTTAAACATGTCTAGTAAACGTTTACTCGGCAGATTTATATTGCATTCACTCGATAATTCTATAAATACATCTTTCAATGACGTTCATACGACCATAATTCTCATGACAGTTCTTTGAAAGCAATCAAGTTGCCAAATTATCATCAAAATACCTTTTACAGCACTATTATTCGACAATTGAATGTCAGAACAATATTGTAGAGTAAAGGCAACTCATTCATCAAAATAGCATTGGAGTTGCTATTTCTGCACTCAAATGTTATATGATAGCTTTCTGGAGGCTTTCATTTGACTTAAATTTCGAAGTTGAGAAAATGCTTCTAAATTATCTATTACAGCATCGGAGGTGGTCTAAATATTATTTGAAAGTTAGTATACAGCGTTATAGTTAAATGAAATCTTTTACAGCACTATGAACGTCATTTTGTTAAATCAGTGTACTTTTGCAACAACCGTATTTATTTCGTTTTGCGACAATGGATTGTAATCTGTGGAAAAAAATTAAAAGAAGTGGTGGTTACCGACGGAAAGTAAATAAAATTTACGCTCAATTGAAACAGGCAACATGTTCATTGACAGTAACAGATGGCAAAGAACAATCGCTTAATATTATTGAGGTAATATTCACACACCTAATAATGGAATCTGTTTACCGTCTTCTAGTAAAGAGAGTTTTCGTACTGAAAAAATGTCGTGTAATCAAGACTCAGAATATGATAGCAAATCTGATTATAATAGCAATTATGATAATGACAATTACAGATCAGAGTCTGAGGCCAATGATAGTTCAAACTCCGAAGACAAGGAATCTTTAAATAATGAGTTTCGGTCTAATTTTAAAGAGTGGGCACTCCGATTTAACATTTCTCATGATGCCTTAAGAGAATTGACGACAATTTTAAACAGAAGACTGCCTTGTATACTGCCAAAAGATCCCCGTACTATGTATTTTAAAAACAGATACATCAAAAATTAAAATATATGTCGTTGGTTCTGGATCATATTGGCATAATGGATTAACTGAACCTTTACAAAAATATTTGGAAATTATTGGCTGCAATTTTGATGTTTTAAGTCTTCTTATAAATATTGACGGCCTACCAGTATATAATAGCTCAAAACTTCAATTTTGGCCAATATTGTGTAAAATAGTAGAAATACCGACACTTTCGCCCCTAGTTGTCGGAATATATGTAGGTCAAGAAAAACCATCGGACCTAGATAAATATTTAGAACACTTTGTGGGTGAAATGAAAGACCTTGAAGATGGGCTCAGAATTATGACAAAAACAGGAACTGAAAAGATTGTCAAAATAAAAATTAAAGCCTTGGATGGAAAGATGGTAAATTTGGCAAATATATAACCAAGTGGCGAGCGCAGGATATTCAAAAGGTTGGAAAGTTTTTAGTGACTTGTAAAACACCCAAAGAAATACATCGTTCTACAAGATCATTAGAGGTGTTAGCGTATTGGAAAGCATCCGAATTTCGAACATTCCTGTACTACTTGAGCTTTGCAATTCTAAAAGATGTACTATGTTCTGAGGCATATCAACACTTTTTATGTTTTTTTTTGTGCTATCACGATCTGCTCGAATGAAAAATATTTTCATTTTTTAGAACTTGCAGAGAAATTACTCGATTGTTTTATCGAAGATTTTGATAAGTTTTATAGCAAAGATTATATAACAAGCAACGTTCATAACTTATCCCATATAGTTTCAGAAGTTAGACGATTTGGAAAACTGCAAGATTACAATGCCTATCCTTTTGAAAATAAATTGTTTTCTATCAAAAAATTAATAAGGCAAGGAAATAATCCTCTGGCTCAAGTAGCAAGAAGACTCAGTGAAAAACATGTTATTGAAAATGAGAACTTGAAAGAAAACCGTGCCAGCTCGTACCCACAAATAAAGAAATATAGATCCGAGAAGTTGAAACTCCAGTTCATGGACTTTATTCTTTCATCGTATGGTCCAGACAAATGGTTCCTTAGTTCCAAAAATCACATCATAGAAATCTAAGTTATTTCATTGAGTAGTTCTGGTTGCATACAGGTTCAAGGAAATCAAATTCTCAATTTAACTGATGTGTTTGACGAACCAATCAAGTCCTCGCTTTTAAATATATTTAAATGTAACATGAATAATATTAAAAAAACTGCTGTTATGTGTCAAGTGAGTGATATTAAGAGTAAACTGTTTGCAGTGACTCATGATTCATACATATATTTTTCTCCTTTGTTACATACTCTATAATTAATCAAAAAATAAAACACTCATATAATATTGTGTCATTTTTATTATCGTATGTTCAGCATTCGGAACGAAAGATAACAACGACTTAAAAAAAAAACGATAAAAAAGTACGCATCTTTCAACTCTAAATAAATGGAATGGAGTAGTTACTAATCTTAAATTAAATTAGACTTAACCTATTTGATAAAATTCTAAATGAGATACATAAGAGTACAGTTTTATAAAATTTAAAAAAATCAAACCAACAGTAACTACAATTTGTGTATAAAATCAAAAGGAACTTCGTTCCATCCGGGTGTCCCTTGACACCTCTCAAGTTTTTTTTTTATCTAGTTCCTCTCAACCAGCAGTATAGTATACAACATTAAAATTTTTAAGCCATAAATTTGGAAGTACAAATCAGAGAGCAGCAGAAAAAACGTCTTCTGAAAATAAAATTATAATTTCTTAAAAAAAAAACAGGTTCTTTATCTAAGACTTTCATAAAATTTTTTACTTATCCTATAAGTTCAATTGGTTTTTCACTGTCCAAATCAAAATGTTAGTAAATTCTATCACTTTTTCGATTGGAAACGCAAATGTTTAGATCGTCATTTCGAATGTCAATCCGATAAAAAAGTGCTAGAATATACTTATTTTTTTTTATTTTCTTATTATAACGATTCAACAGTCTTTGAACAATCAACTTAACATTAGAAAACTTTGTACTCATAATCCGTATATTTTACGACAAGTACTCCCTTGACTAGAGCAATCACCGATCATGTACTTAAAATTAAATTTATATGTAATATGTGATAATTAACTTAGCTAATAAATCTGACATGACAGGAAAATCCTACGGAGTTGAGGTAACACCTAAATTAGAAAAAATAATCATAATGGAAACTAAAAAGAACAGACGAAGACGAAGTAAATTGACGACATGTTAAAAATAAAGTGTATTCCCAAAACTGTATGCAGTAAATGACAGCTGTACGACAAAACAAACAACTGTGTGAAGCCAAAACACCGTATCATTCTTGAAAATGTATGGGTAATTAATGTTTTCTTAATAACTTTAAACTTATATTTTTTCATTTTAAAATTTGATGGCATGAATAAGCTATAAATATATTTCTGAACATTGAATAACAACTCCTCTAAACCACAATAACTGCTTTATCTTTGAACATAAATTGCAGTAGTATTTAGTTTTTGAAGATATGGTGTATTGGTTTCACACGGTATTCGATAAAAAAATTATAATGTTACTTTTTCTTCTACACACTTGTTGAAAAGTAAATTTTGATTGTTGCTGATCTCATTTACTGCTTCTGGAATGTTATCTATGGCAGATTCCTGTTTTTCATTAGAAGCTGCATTAGGCTCTTCTATTTCTTCATTTGCGAGTTCTGGTGATTCATTTTCTTCAGACTTTTTCTTCTTTTGTCTTATTTTTTGAGCTGACCTTTTCAACTGTTTAGATTCACACCTTTTCTTAGCATTTCGAAGTATGTTTTTAAAAAAAGATTCACATTCAATTTTCGTAAATTGATTATCTGATGAGTGGATTATATGAAAAAAGAAATTAATGGTACGTTTGTAACTTTTGAAACAAATTTGTGTGGCCTCCCCTCGAGATCCTCCAGCCCAAGAACATTGACTCAAAAAATTCCGATCAAACATCACATCGCTTAATGTATATGCATTATTGATCGCCCTGCCTTTACCTTTGCCGCATACTACTGAATAAATTTTCGTTATCTCTTCTAGCTGTTGCTTATTTTTTAATAACTCTTCAAATTCGTTGAAACTTTCTTCATTATATATATATTTAATCCCTTTATTTAAATCTTCTGTCTGGCACAAGTTAAATGTTGATGAACGTTTGATGAATTCATCAAATTGGGCTGATGTTTCACATAGTTTTTGCATTATCTGTTCTTGGTTCATGGTGATGATTATTTGATTCTTTGAATTACTAGCAATGTAGTTGTCAACTTTGAATTCCAAAGATGACAATTTTGTACTTAAATTGTTTATAGCTGCCATCAAAATGTCCGTATTTGTCATAGACACTTGTTGCTCTTCATATCCTTTACCGGTTTCCTCATGAGTGTGTTTAGTAAACATATCAGAGTTAACATTGTCTATTCCAGGTGCATTCCCTCCGTATTCAAAAGTATTTATATTCTGAAATAAATTTTAAGTTATAAATTAAACAATTATATGATAAAAAAATTATATCAAAGACTTCGAAGTACATACGCGCCGAACTTTTGTACATATCATGATAAGAATAATATGAGTGCTTACAACAAAAATACGTTATTGGAAAAAGATTGCTCTGTTAACCAAAAATGGTTATGATATAATAGTATTTCATGAATTATCATTACCTGAACTTGTACTGATTGCACTGCTTCTGGATTATGACTGTTAGATGGCGAAAAAACGAGGTACTCTCGGATTACAGGTTCCATTCTTGCATCATTCTTGAACAGGATATTTTTATTGCTATCCAAAGATGGGGAGGGCTCCAATATAATATTTGAAGCAGGTGAGGGGTTATGAATCTAAAACAATAGTAAAATATCACGAAAGTACAAAAACGTATATAATTTTAAAATAAAAAGACATCATGCCTATACAGGTTGTATTAATATTTGGTGGTCATTTTCAACGTATCAAATGGTGGCTTACTATGGGCCTCATAAGAAGGCTCAAGGTCGCTCAAAGAACTATGGAGAGGGCCATAGTTCTTTGAGCGACCTTATATGCTCAGTATTTCTGTACGAGATCGAATCAAAAATGAGGAGATCCGTAGAAGAACCAAGGCGATCGATATAGCTCAGCGGATTAGTTCTTTGAAGTGGCTGTGGGCGGGGCACATAGCGCGCAGAACCGACGGCCGATGGCCCGGGCAGAAAGGTTCTGAAATGGAGACTACGGAACGGCAAGCGCAGCGTCGGACACAGAAAGAGCAGGCCGCTTACAACCAATCATATTGGAAATCTCTGGGGGAGGCCTATGTCCAGCAGTGGACTGCTTGCGGCTGACATGATGATGATTATGATATGACTTTCTTGTTTTATTACACCTGTATAAAATATTTATTATCTATGACCTAGCTTATATTCTGTCTCTAAAAATAAAACGATACTTCAACGTACATATACGGTATATAATAAATAAAAGTTTTTGTAATGCAAAAAAATAAGTACTTATAGTTTAATATTTATTTATCTAATTCACATAGTATAAGCTCGATGGCATCATATCGTGTGGGTTCTTGGGTCGAACGAAGTACATACATACATACATATAATATGTCTGCCCATACGAGGTAGACAGATCCTGGGGCCATAAGACCCCAAAGGCCATGTTTAGCAATTCGCCATTCGCCCAATTCCCTCTGTCGGCTTTTACGACCTGCGCGGGAAGAGAAGCAGCTGGTAGATTCCATATTTTTCTATTTCTCTCAGACCAGCATGGAAGAAGTACGACACAATGAACCCTGGTGTCAGAGTTTTGAAACCGACTAACAGGCCTCAGACGTGGTAACGTGTAACGACCACTGTCAAAGGCACCGGCCGGGACCTACGGCTTAACGTGCCCTCCGAAGCACGGATCATTATGTTTATCAGACAATGAGGTGACCTGCAATGACTTCACCAAACTAAACAACAACAAAAAGTAATTGTCCCCACCGGGAATCGAACCCGCGAACTTTGCGTGAGAACCAACCGCTCTAACCACTATACCATGAAGGCACTTAAATAAAACATAAATTAGTTAAATATCGATAAGTTAAAGCAAAGCAAGTTAAAGCTAATAATTATAAAAGAAATACCTGAGCCGGCGTCTCCAAACATTGGCGAGCTAATTTATTGAAATCAGTTTTTACATTTGTGGGTTTACTTGGCAAATGCTGTATTAACATTTCTTGATCTGTATCACTAACATCACTCATAGCTCTCAATTCAGTTTCTGCTTCCTCAAAGCTCATTATATTTTTCCTTTTAACAATACAATTCATACTCCGCCAGGTATGGTAGGCCAGGTAGGTAGTATAGGCGTGAAAACGTAACAAACAAAGAAATAAACTCACTTTCACATTTATAATATTAAAATAATAATAAAGTAGGATGCTCTTTGTGAAGTAAAACATTGTGAGGAAAACGGCATGTCCAAGAACCTTATTTATTTAGCACTTTTAATACTTACAACATTTTTATTTTTATGGTACTTATTTTTTGGGTTCCACAGGCAGTTTTCACTCTGATAGAGCTCAATAAATTTAATTGTTTCCTCGTTACTCATATTGTTCGCCATTTCGTCAAGTTAGGTGTTAATTCGCCGCAAGAAAAAAACGTGCACTCTTGATCGCTGCTCCGGTCAAACTGATCGCGCGGCCAATGTGTGGATGGCAGTGGCGTGCCTGATGCCCTTACAGGAATCCAAGGAATCTTGACCTAACTACTATTTACCTATTATAAAAAATCTCGTGCTACCACGTGTCATCAGTGCAGTAATGCTGATTTTTCTGAATTGCTACACTACTATTAATTCATTAAACCCCAAGCGAACGCCCGCGTTCGCGCACCTATTGTCTTTCTATTGTGTCTGTAATTTCCACGATTGAAAGGTACAAATATTACCTGACCTTACACAAGAACAACTCGATAAACTTGAGCGGCTTCAAAACTTTTGCATAAGGTTCATATTCGGTTTGCGAAAATATGACCATGTTTCTGAATTTCGTGTGAAGCTCAAGTGGTTGCCAATTCGCCTTCGCCGGAATGCTCATATTCTTTCTCTTTTATATAATATACTCTTTTCTCCTTTTACCCCTCTTTACCTCAAGAATCGTTTTCAGTTTCTTTGCGACTCCCATTCAAAATCTCTTAGGTCATCAGATAACTTACGACTCAAGATGCCGGTGCATTCCACAACTTTCTTAGATAAATCCTTTACTGTCCAGGCTACCCGTCTGTGGAATGCATTACCGGATGCTATAAAACGCGCTCAATCGTTGCCTGCCTTCAAGAGACTTGTTAAGGATCACTACTTGTCGCTGTGATTATTCGAAAGTCGTTCTTTCTTATGATTGCTCATATATTTGGTATGTATATATTTATGTATGTATTATATTGCATATGTATGTATCTGTGTATCTATCAATTATAATAATTATAAATGTAATTAATTTTAAAGTATTACTTATTGTTGAACTTATGACAGCCCCATATCATGTTCTGACAATTACTGTCTATTCTAGGTTGCCTGGAAGAGATCGCGGAATGCGATAAGGCCGCCCATTGTACGTGTTTTAGATATAAGTTTTTCTTTGTTATGTTTTGTTTGTACAATAAAGTATATAATAAATAAATAAATAAATATAATGTTAATAGTAAGTAATAAATAATGATAACAAAAGCTTCACCACAACAACATTATCATCATACCAATAATCGTGAAGTTTGAATACATGAATAGAAAAAAAAAATTGTATTCTAATTCAAATTGTCTATCTTTATTTATAAATGTTTTTATTACTTACACCAGCGTAAAAAGTTTCTGAACGTTTTAATTCTACCAACAGCTGATTTTCAATTGCAATCAAAGATAATTCGGAAAGCCGCTCTTGTTGTCAAGTGCCGGCCGGCCGGGATGGTCAGCCAATACTTTAAAACGATTAATTTGAACTTAATGAATATCTAATGTAAGGTTGAGTTGAGTGTGAAATAAAACAACCAAGTACTAGATACTGATCTAATGTTACTTTTTTGACGCCAACGCCATCTAGTTATAAATGTGTAACTAATACATTTTTTTTTTTTGAAATCTTGGTGTTTCAAACACTTCTATAAAATAATATGTAATATTATTGGCAAATACTCACAATTGAAACAGCGGTAGCTTTTCGTTGTTCGCTTTTTTAAAACACACTTATCACTTAAGGGCCCGAAAAGTGCCATAAAACAGTGATTTTCTGAGGCCTACTCCACCGTAACGGCTAAGACAATAGGTTTGAAAAAAATATATGTTTATTATAGATTCATGAACAAAAATATCAACATTTGATTTTTTCTTGCAATTAATACTTTTGTCAAAAAAATATATTTAGCAATTTCGCAACTTTTCGCAACTTTTCCCTACTCCTTCGAAACGGCTTGGACCTTTAGAAACATTTTTACACATAAAAATTGATGGTTAATCTTCAAAGTGAACATTGCATATGTAAATCTATCAATATCTCGCAGAGAAAATGGATTTAAAGTGCTTTCCGGGTGCTGCTGGCCGCAAATAAATGCACAGATTTGCGTACTGCCGCCTAGGCGAGTCCGAGAGTTGCGTTCACATAATTTCGGTCAGATGGTTCAAGGGACTATACGCTTTAACTGTCGAGAAAGAGAACCAACTTTCTATTGGCTTTTTACCAAAAATAAAGAATGAAATAACAGCGTTCAAGTACTTTTGAGAATTTTCATGGCACTTGCAAAGTTATTTGAGTCATACCTGATGTATTCCAAGCATTGTTATTAACTTTTCTGAGAAATATTCAAAATACTAAAGTTACAAGATTATATTTATCTTTAAAACTCAAACCCTACCTGGCCAATATCAATTCCACACATAATAATATCCACACACAATCACAAGAAACTATACTTCCGAATTCATAAACTGTTAAATGACGGAAAACAAAAAAAAACTATCAAAACAATAATTACGAACAACACGATAACCGATCAAAGCAAATTTGAACTGAGTACTTTTTAGTTCGTACAACTTTACGCGTCATAGAGGGCGCCTCGTATTATAATATGCGTAAAAAATTATGTCAAAAAAAACCATTCATAAATTTACCAAAGCCCAGCTTTTTTTTAGAACAAAATGTTCGACGAGCATTTGCACACAATAACAAATTACAACCACACACACTCAAAATTTGACGTTTTTATATCAAAAGTAGAGATAGAAGATAAAGCCTCATAAAAGCCTTTGAGGCAGAAAAAGACAACAACACATTAGTGTTCATCTCTTATTTATACTAAAATTATGCCCTTTATCTTCCCTACATACCACAAAAATAACACATCCTAATTACGTGGAATCTACACAATCTAAACAAAAAGTCAAATACACTTGTGACCGAATTTCTGGTTGAAAAGACTACATTTCAAATGCTATCAGTGCACCAAAATACTCGTTTCGAAGATCTTGCGGTCTTTGATTAAAAAATCTTAATTCGGGTAAATTAAATAGGGTCGTACAATCATTTTCTTTTCATTTCACGTAACACGTGTAATATGACTGTCTGCGTTGATCCATCGGTGTTATTTCGAATTCAGCTCTGTTGCGTGTTGGGAGACTGAGGGTTTCTTGAAATGATACCAGGAATAATTGACTTTGACTTTGAATATATTGCGAGTATATGAAATATGGTGAAATTGTATATATAAGGTCTAGTGCGTGCGATGAAGTGAACAAAGATTTTGGAAAAAATCGTTGATGAGTGCGGTGATTATTGGTCGACGTCATGCGTGGGCGACCAATCGCTGTGAGGTAGATGGCGGCTCCAGTCCTTAAGGCGAAGTCTGTTTATTAATGCAATGTCTGAACAGGTGTATATTTTTCTCTTTTCATATGCATTTGGTTTGAGAATAGATGGTGATAGCGGAGGAGATTTTTCAGGTGCTGACATGATTTACGTCCGCTCACTTCGAAAGCCAAATGCGAATGAGTGTGTATACCAAAACCAAAATTTAAAAAAAAAAGTTGAAATAAGTGAAGATCAAATCATATTTTAATCGGAATGAGTAAAATCAGATTCATTGATAACATGAGAATCTTCCTGATTATAACCATCTTCGACAATATTGTCGTCTGACCTGCTTAGGTTCGGTGTTGCTGCAATCAAAATCTTTACTTCGTCGGAAAATAGCAAGATTTTCTTCTTATTCTTTGGGCGACTAGAACTGATGAAGATCGGATGTCAGAAGTAATCTATTCAAATCGTCTCTGTTACAATCAGTTCTCGAAAATTTTCGTGCGAAGTCCACCCGATATTTGCGAAAATGCTTATTTCGTTCTCCAGCGGCTTCCTCGGACAATTATTCTATTGGCAGAATTGCCTCTTCAATCACCTGCGCTCCGTGCATCAGAATTTTGTGGACTGTAGGCGACATTGGATACCCGCCGTACAATTTTACGTACAGTTTGGCAGTGTCGTGGGCATAATCATCAAATTTTTTATTATCTATATGAGATGAATTTCTTTTTCTCTAATTTCATGTTCTTCTACAACCCTTATCTCGACATTTTTATGTGTTCTCGCACAATACCAATAAATGCTGAGAAGTCACCCACATCACGCCCGCATTTTACGTGGTAGTCAGCCGTCCTTTTAACTACGGCGCCAACACCATCCGGAGCACCTTTACCGTGGCCGGCTTCCTGATAGATCCAAGTTACTGACTTTAATGAAGTGTAGACATTTTGCAGCTGTGTCATGATGTAAAATATATACCTGTTGCGATATTGACTCGAAGGGCTATCTGTTAGTAAATGTACAGTAGTAATATTAGGAGATTTTTCAAATACAAACTCCAGTGCTTTCTGCAAATGAGCCCACACTGCTGGTGAATCGTGTCGAGTGCATTCACTAACTGTGCATAAAGAACTTCAAAGCGCTAGCCACCCTCTGGCTGAACACTCGTGCTGCATATTATTTCACCATCATTTTCGGGATGTTATTACTGTTACGTGTTTTTCTGTCAATTTGTTTACTAATCGAGTTTCGTCATCTCCAGTGTCTACATCTAATAACATTTCTAAATGCTCCCATTTAGTCCATTTGCTTTCGCCATTTGTACAAATTTGTTTCTTTCTTTAATAAATTATTTTTTACTCCTTTAAGAAGGTAGGGTGTATAAAAAGGGGAAATATTTTATAGTTTTATACTTCAAATGCTTTCGAATTGTATTTCATTCCTCTTCTAAAATACTTTGCTTTTGTATCATGACAAAAGTCCCGCACCACTGTAATATTTGTTGCCGCTTGATGAAAAATTTTTGTCACTACACTCAGGCCAGTTTTATTAACCTGTTTTATAATTTTTGTTAAAAAAATCTTCATTGTATGTTAATCCTGGTGCTAACGAAACCTCATCAAATAAATCATTCACCAACTGTTTTTCTTGAGGCAAATTTCTTGCAATGTAGGTATTGTAAATCCTTCAATATGTTTTCATTTAGTTGAGTTTTAGGGTTCCTCCTCTTCTATCTCCTACATCGAGCAATTCTACTCCTTTTGTGCGTGTGCCGTGAAGTGTATTGTTAGAACGTTTTTACGTCCACTGTGATCAGTTCTTGATGTAAAACATGTCGCGCTGTTTGAACTGTTCTCTTTTATTAGCACATTCCCTTCCTAGACGCCAAATCAGAGAAGTGACGGACAACCATGGTAACATAACCTAACCGACATAACTTCAACAGGTACAGAACTATTTTTTTTTCAAAAACCCTACAATATTTAATTTTGAATTTAATCTTGTTTTAAAGTAGGTATGACACTAACCCTTTTTTGTTTTCCCCTTTGAAATTTTCACTACTATACTGAGTCAAAAGTTGCGCAACCAAATGCCATAGTAAGTTGCTCATTCTCCTTTGGCTCATATATTAAGACTTGCGAGATACACGTGTGCTCCAAAATTCATAAACACATCTAAAACGGTTATTTAGATATTAAAGTCCAAAAATCGTATTTTTTATCTCTGATTGACGTAGAGATCAAAACTCTAACCCAGTTCCAGATGACCTAGAAAGTTCAAATTTGGCATGCAGATAGGTAATTAGGTGAATACAAAGGAATAAATCTGAAACTGGTAATTTTTTATCGTTTTATAATAATTTTTCACTTAATTGATTCTTTTAGGAACACTTAACTTATACTTAGTGCCTGTGACTGTAAAATAGTGTAAGAATCAGCAATCAAAACTCTAGATGGATTTTAAGGTCTTCACTTGAATATATAGCGTGTCGAATACCACCCTTAATTTTTTTATATCCAAATATTTCCGTTTTAGTACTTATAACTAAGGGTATAGAAAAATCCCAGGGAGGCAAGGGATTTTTCACGGATGGCGGGGCAGCCTTTCGTGTGTGGCTGGCACAATACTTGGGCCCCCAACTATCTGCGGTCGGCCAGCGGAGCACCGTGCTTCGGATACCGCTACCCTCCACGATCAAACCTCCGACACAACAGCAACTGGTGCATCATACCCGGCGTACATCGCAACACAACTGCTCATCCTCCACCATACGGCATCACCAGACAACAACACACGACGGATCGCTTGGCGGCATGGCTTTATCTGGTGGGTGGTAACCTTTAAGCCGGCAGCCGACGCTATAGCCTACCACCGTATTTACTGCTCGTTTAGCACTACCCAGGGGACACGTGTAGGGTGGTCAAAAGTCAAGTAAATCCTACGGACGCGAATAGTCATCCCCCAAAATCTTCTAATAACTTATCCAATTTTCTCCTTTTTCTGGGCTCTGATGAACGGGGGGTACTGGATTCACTAGAGTTTGAGGGTCTTGCTTCACTAGCCGTAACTGTTGGATTGGCCCATCCAGTGTTACCAAATATGTCATTCCTGAAAAGAGTTTAATAACAACTTGAATTTTTATTTTTGTAACATGTGCTGCAGTAATAATTTAATTTTTTGTTCTTTCTTTCTTTGAAGTTATATTCTTATTTCCTAAATTATTTCTATTTTATTTTTAATTCAACTACATTTTGTGGCTAGAAGAAATGCTTCTAGCTGAGATACAGAATATGTCCTAGTTTGAATGCCAGAAGTTTCACACTTTTATGCATATACACGTAACCTGATGTTATAATGTAAATTGAGTCTATCAGATCTATTAGTTTGAGCATAAGGTAGAGGCCCATGATGGCCATAGAGAGAAAATTAGGCAGACTGTACATTCTTTCTTGCCAATCATACATTTTTCCCGTCAAAAAAATGTTTACTTATTGTTTTTTCATCTTCAATATTAATTTAATACATTTTTAAATAATTCTTAAAAAAACATATTAAAAATTATTTCCATATCAATCTCTATGCCTATCCAGGCTCAATGGATTCCATTTTATCTGAACTAGGGCTATTGGGCCTTAATATATAATAATTGATACCTGATTTATAATTAGTATAAAACGTAGTGATGATAAATGACCTACATCAAAATTCTAAATTCAAAAATGACCAAGTGACATGGCCTTAATGTCACTTGGTCATTTTTGAATTTAGAATTGTGATCTAAAATTTTTTTATATGTTTTTTAATTTTGAATGGCACTGACCGCCACTCATTGTTTAACCCTTTACCAGGCCTCGGACAAATCCTGCAGTAATAATGTTTTTTGGTAGATTTAGATGAGTGATAAAATTTGGTATGAGATTTTATCAATTATATTTACAAAATTAGCTAAAAACCTGAAAAAAAACACGTGGGAAAACATAATCCCATTGCCTGTCTAGAAGACGACTTTTTGTCTTTATATATAAAATAAAAAACGATTGTCATTTTGGTAGCATTTTTTACTATTTGTTGTTCAAATGTAAAATGTAATGTAAGCACTCATTTTTTATTAAAAAAAAAAAAAAAAACATAAATACGCAATAAACTATTAAAAGGGATTGAGTATGAACTAAAAAGTTTTTATTCTTCGTCTGGATTTTATTACATTACAAGAAAAAAGAAACAATTAAAAAGAAAGCCACAAAAACCAAAATCCAGAAATTCTCAAAGAATTAATTGAGAATTTCTGGATATTGATTTTGGTGGTACACACAAAGACCCAAGAAATGTGACCCACGTGACAGCAGAAGGTAATATAAGACATCCTAAAAGTTAGACGAATTTGAACCTTCTGCAATAAGCAGAAGATACATGATAATCAATTCGGAGCATAATAATTTAAACGAATATAACGAGAGGTAGGTAGTATAATATTTTTATAGAATACTTTCACGTCAATTTGATCTTTAAGAGGTAACGTTAAGGTTGGTAAACTTTGAATACGGTTTTGTCTCATAATCCACTTGTTAATTTCAACAAAATATCATAAGTCAAATTAGTCTAATGGTTATAACAGTAGACTTATATTGACATGGTCATAAGTTCAAATCCGTCGTGCTTCTTTTAGTAGTTTTGTGTTTACAATTTTGGATTATGATTTTTGAAATCAAATTATAATCTATATTAAGTTAAATAAATAAATTTAAATTAACTTTTCAAACATAAAATCAACATGAATAAAAAACAAAAATGGTTAGGATATGTAACGTTTTATTCAAGTAATATTTACAATTTACATAAAAAAATATTTACTCGTTTAATAGACATAATTTAAATAACTATATATAAAGGTAAAACATATAACAGAAGTTACAATATTAAACTGCTTTTGATATGGTAGAATTATTTGTAATACAGTTTTGAGCAGGAGACAAAACTATTTATTTATTTCAATACATAGTGCTAATGAAATACTAATTTTATTTTTAAAGAAGAGTTTAATGCTGTGAATCAACATGTTACATGATTAGAAATATATAATATTTCTATTTTATAACAATAGCATCACTGCATTAAATGTCCTATCTGCTCAAAAAATCAAAGTGAAAATATCACTAAATATTTTGACATTTTAACTACTTGACAGGTTTTATGTAGCATTTTAAGTTTGATTATGAAAGAAATAAAGATCAGTTAATTTATTTTAAAAACACTTCCTAACAAATTAAGATTACTATGATTTATTTAACCAATACAATACACATAAGCACTGACAAGAAGGTATTGTGGCAGCTTACAAGAAGTAAATAATTATCCATTGTTGCTTACACGCACTGATGACATTACGTCACGTAATATTTATTACTGAATGGGCCAATTTCTACAAGATAACTAGGTTCCACAGAAGACATTTAACACAAGTAACCCAGAGTTATACCCGCCACTTCCATACGGCACTATAATAATATGTTTTTTTCACAGATAGAAATCCAGATATTCTTGGGGAAAATGGACTTGACGGATGACCAGCAGTTATTTCAATTTTACGTCCTGACTTGTATTGTTTGTTATAATTTTAAACCACAATCTGACTGTATTTCTCTGAAACAAAGAAACGTAGTATAATTAAAAAAGATGTTTGTTTACGTCACAGCATAAAAATGTGTGAGTTTAAAAAAGAAGTATAAATTAAATGGAAAAAAAGACACTTACCTACTGCTATATTAAGATGTCTCCTATCAATCTCTCCGAAAACCAACATTCTCCTCACGTAAATAGATTATTTTGTATTTTAGAAATAGGTATATAAAAATATTCTAAATTAAGATATTGTTTTACGCAATTTAGTAAGGCAACGTAAAAATTGTTTACACGACGTCACTGCTATTGAGCGTCGACTGGTTTTTTCTTTACTAAAACGGTTCATTTTTATTCCTCTACCATTAATCTAAGTAAAATTTGAATACCAGTTTTATGATGAATACGCATATTTATCTTGACTACCCGCTATTACAAGTCAGGCCAAATTATTCCAAATATGTTCGAAAAATATTTAGTTCGTTGATTGTTACTTAAAATAATAAAAAAGTTCTGAATGGAAAGCAAAATAATATACAGGGTATGAGAATTGAACTCGTGCCTTATTGCGTCAAAGTCTTTACACAGATCAATAAGCCATACTATCTTGTTTAAGAATACCAAAATAAGCTATCATTAGTCCCTACATTTTAAAATACCAATAATAAACTTTAAGTCTAAGGGCATAAGAATCAAAATTGCTTAATAAGTAGTTATTTATACCATTATTATATCCCTTTATAGGTAAATGTTTATACATGTGTTTGTTTGATTATAATATTAAAAAACTGTTTTTTTAATTTTTGACGTTGACCATTTACTTATTTTATATATATATATATATATTTCAAATATAGTGAAATAATAAACATTTTGTTTACTTGCAATATTTTGTTTCATTTCTATACAAACTCCATTTCTCGACTTTTGTCGTTAAAGAAAAGTAAAAAAATATAACTAAAACACAAAAGATGGAAAACAAAAAGTTAGACGTTTTAACTGAGATTTGAACCAGTTACACCTGGCGTGCCAAGTCGCTGATATTGCCACTGGACTAAATGTATTCTTATAGAAAGTATCGAAATTCAACGTTACTTGTAATGCTATGTTGGACGCAATATTATAGCCCATTTACAAGCAGTTGATAAGACTCATGGAATTAGCTAAGTTAACTTTTGTCACTGACGTGCCATTTTCTTTTATCAATCTACCCTCACACTAGGATAGCAAGATTTATCGAAATGCTAGCACAAAGGATTTTCATCTTTAATAACAGCAAAATAATGATTAAAATAGCTTATCAAAATAGTGGGTCAGCCGTCTTAGGGCACCTATAGTACAATTTCATGCAAGGGGTGATGCATAATGCTACCTTACAAATTTCGCATTCATATTTTGACCGCTTTTCTTGTTTCCTTGTGCTACAAAACCTGCACCGTTTGTATGTAGATAATGCTAAAAAATGACTTCCTCTTTGCCCCAATCTTATTTCGTCCGGAACTCCAAAAACACCTCCTTTTTTGTTTTTATATACCACCGATCTTGTTTCTTGTTTGAGATGTGACCCAATTTCAGACTTCTAGCTAACCCAACGAAACGGAAAAGTGTATCCTCAAAGAACCAACAAAGAAGTAATAACTCGAAGTGATTACGGCTCATAGTCGACCCAGCTAATTTACTTTTATTAAATGGGTTTCGTGACCAGTAATCTGAGATTTTAGGCAGCTTTTTAGGTTAGGTTAACATATCCTGTTCATCACAATCTTTCCATTCTTTCAGTCTACAGGTGTCATTAGTGTAGTTTTATTTGCATATCAATTGGTAATATTTACTATTAGGTTCATAATTTCTTCGTCAATAAACATTAAATAATAATCAATGGTGCAATTGGGTTGCACACACTTGTGGTAGAATTAGAATTATCCTTTTTTTTCTACATTATTAAAACTAGACAAATTAGTTTTATGTAATAACGAATTGTGTTTCCTTTTGCAAAATCTACATGGAGTGGCTGGACATTGCTAAACTAAATGCCCACTCCGCAGACAATTTATACAGATCTCATGTTTAGAAACTTCTGCATTTCTTTCATCGATAGACATACTACTAGTCAATGCTCGCATGTGCTTGCAATATGATCGACTAATGCTCTTAGTGACGTTTCAGAATTCTTTATAGTTTGTACATTCATACGTGAAACTAAATGGTTGTGCACTAATTGTCTTGTATTATTGTATCGATCACAAATCAATTTCCATGCTACAGCATAGTTACTTGTAGAAATTTCTAATGATTCTAACACTGATGCTGCTTGACCGGTTAATGAAAGCTTAAGGTAAGTATTGGAATTTATTTATCTCATTTAAATTTAGATTATTGTGAATTAACGAACTGAATGTGTCATGGAATGGAACCCGAGCCATTTATTGAAATTCCATCAAAATGGGTAATTTGATTGTGGGCAATTTGATATTGTTAATGTTTTTCTCACCATACTGTGAATGGATATTGTCAAAAGTATCTTGAATTTAAGTATAAAAGATATTTACCGTTGAATCCCTTTTCTGAGTCCAGTTCCTCTGCAAAATCTAAAATCTCTATTTTATTTTGCACTTCATCGTAGTCACTAAACAACGATTCAATTTTACTTAGTCGTAGTTTTAATTCAAAAAATTGCTGTTTAGATGTAGACGGATCTTCACATTTAAATTCACGACATTACGAGCATGACAGTTGAGTTTATCATGCTCACTCAAATGTCTCGCTGTTGGTGGCACGTGTTATTGGGTCATATAGTTCCCTTAAAAATGGTTGAGCTGAGTGGGGTGGATGCACGTGTTAGAAATAAACAAGGGGAAACTATATTGATATATACAAGGTGTCGTTTTGAAGCTGCAAAATATTTCAGGAGGTAATTATGTTAGTGATTCTCGATCCGAATCAATAATAAAATAAGTAGGTAATTTTTTTTTTTTATAACCGCGCTTTTTTTCACACACACAAACACGGAACAATAAAGGGCGTTTTCACACACACTAACTCGCAACGATAGTTTCATAAATAATGTATCATCCAATCATCATCCCGCACGCCACACCCTAGCCACGTCCCCGCGGCCATCGATCAATCGATTTAGTTTAGTGTAATTAAAAAATTAAATAACAAGTATTACTGATTATTGACCAGGTATCGTTTTTTTACATGATTATTTATGAGTTTTATTACAACCTCCTGAAATATTGTGCAGTTTTAAAACTGCACCTTGTATTTATATCGATAGATATATATTGACATCTACCTATATATCATACTAAAATGTCAAGATGGATAACGGTTATTTACTGTGTATCAAAGTTCCTATGACTGTGGTGTGTAAGAAAAGGGTTTTATGAAGAAAAGCACAGACAACACTAAGTATTTATTTCAAATAGGCTTGTCAATTATTCGAATAAACTACTGGCTCGTTCGGAAACTAGGTCTACGAGGTGAAGAACGGCCAAGAAACACCACGGAAGCTCAGATATAGTATTTTACAGACACATTAAAACAATAGTTAACAATAACATAATTAGAAACATAAGTCACAATATAACAAATACACAGAATCAATACAACCATTAGCAATAATATTAAGATATTATATTAAATAACTTACGTGAAATTAGATAGTCCGTAAAGGTCTAGAGCTGAACAGCAAGTAAGAGAACTTTAATAGGAACTAATCATATTTATAGAAAAGACCTGACGTTTAAGTGTCAAACCTGTGGGTTGACTTTTAAACGTTAGATATTCTTCTACCTCCTACAAATCTCAGACTGTCATAAGTGTTTATCACTTTAAACAACTTTTACATTGAAGTAGACATAAAAATCAAGATACATTACAAAGAACGTTAATACATCTTTAGATAAGTTTAGCGTTTTATATTCGTAAACACAACATTATCTTTGACAGGTACTTCAACTTTACAATCAAGCTTCATGAATGTTACCAACGTATAAAATAATTAAAAATTTAATTATTAAAAATAAAATTAAAAAAAATAACAATATTCGTGAAAAATTAAAATTCATAATATAATTACGTCATAATAATACAGAATCTAACACACGCGTCATGCTCGTGAACGGGTGCGGTCAGTTGAGACTGGTCACCTCTTAGCTGCTAGTGGCTTAATTAAGTTTGTATCTTTTAATTATTTTTTATTTTTATTTTATTATCTACATTGTGCTCACATAATAGAAGCAACATGAAATATGTAACCAAGCATTATATGTAACAGATAATATGATTTAAAAGAGTGTCCATGGAGTTTCTTGCACGTTCTTCTCCATAGACATCTACGCTTTGGAACGTGCAATTTAGCTTCACTTCTCTTGGACTTACCGACATTTGACTATTCAAAAGTGCCTGCAAATGGTCTATTTGAATAAATAAATTTGAATTAACTTAAATACTTTTTGGAATTTGTTAGCCTTCCTTTTATCTATTCTCTTTGACGTCTCAAATCTTTTAACTTTGTGTCAGTAACTTCGTGTTAGAAGTACAATGGTATATGCCTGCCAAATAGTAAAAATTAGTTAAATACCTGATCTCCACGTAAACCTCGCGACCATTACATGCAGCAGCTGCAAATCAGCATCAGTAGTCCACTTGTTGAGGTCCCGGTGTTCCGTAAAATCGGCTCGTGGTACGGGGTGAAAGTGCGTCGCTCGCCTCGTGTCCCGATGCGCACACTATATATACCTATACCTACCTAGGTTTCCAAGGTATATGCTTTCGCTGAAAATGGTTATAAACATGCGCTGTAATGCGGTGCAGAAACTAGCAGCGTGCAGTTACGGAGAAAATTTACCAGAACCCAAAAGTGGGTATGTCCCTACGGGAAATGCGTAAGACAATGAAATAGAAAGGAAATAAACGATTAACTGAGTAATGGAATAAGTACTTGGGGTTACAGCCTATGTAATCGTTCGGGTGAACGAATATGTACGCAGTTGGTGGATTGGTGGTGGAGTCACTGTTACAGCTGTAACAGTGACTCCACCCAGTTGAGCTAGACAACACGCAAGCGAAATTATGAGCAGTAAAACAAAGCTCACGCAAACAAAAGAAAAGGTATCGGAATCGGAATTGTCTAGTAGGTAGGATTAAGGAACGGGCAAGCAACGGGCCTGGCAGTAAGCTACCCTGGATTCCACTTCTTCCCACCTCGACTGGCCCGTACTTCCGTTGACTATCTTCGTTATTTTCTCTTCTTCCACGCTTCCCACACAGAAGTAGTGGTGTCACGGTCGTCTAAATGTTGAGGATAAAGTTGAATTCAAAGAGTACTGAATACCTTACAGGGGTTTAATGAAAATTTTACATACTTAGAATAAGCATGAATATTATGTTTGCGTTGGATCGCGCGCGCGCTTAATGGTGGAGTAGCGGGGCGTTGACTGCGCGTCTGTCTTGCTCGCGCTGTCATGGCGGCCAGCTACAGTGATACGGGCGGTCCGCTGGTAGGGAAGGGGACACACGGCGCACGGTGGATCGAAAATCGGCTTTCAAAGACTTAGGGACTTCAATTTACAAGTGCCGGTTTTTTTGACGGATATTGCTTCTGATAGTTATTACTATATAGAAAAATGATATTTGAGCTAATTTGGCACAAAATCGAAGCAATTATGATTTTTTTCACGAAAAGGAGACAGATACGCTTTCATACAATTTTAGGCTATGAACTGACATCACTTTATTTTCTTTACTACCTAAGTAGTAAAGAAAACAAAGTGATGTCAGTTAATAGCTTGTATATTTTCGACCATTTACTGAATATTCTGCGGATTTTATAAATCAGAGAGAAGACTTATATCAGATCACTAAAAGTGAGTTATGCAGGATATTAAGTTTCAATTTGACAGTATTTATTTATTATAGAGAGTATTGTAGAGTGAAAAAATAAGCAACCCATATATATTAAAAAAATAAGGGAGAGGATGTAGAAGATACAATGACTCATACAAGGCAAGGGTATGTCAGAATTTTACTGACTAAAATCATACCACTGTCCTTCAGTTACACTTTCGTTCTGGTTTCGTGAGTTGTCTTTTCAGAAACTCCCTGCGGCCCCAATGGGCATCGGCACTGTTCGGTTCCTACGGTTTTGCGGAAACCTCTTTGAGGCGCACGTAGAATACTAATCGCGCTTTCGACAACTCGGGCTCCGTCCGAACGGTCCGAACGGTTACTGGTCAGCCGGAGGGCAAACTATCTATTGCTCGTCGTCTGGAAGCCTACGGTGGCTGCTAGTTGAGGTAGGGGTCTTAGTAGTTAGGGCATGCAGCCGTCTTATTTACTAGCATTACTGCTTCGCAGAAGGAGGCGACCGCCATCCATTCCCTCTGTCTTGTCTTTTGGGGGATTCGCACAATGGGGACACCCAGGCGTTTTTCCGCTTAAATCCGGTACGGGTACCTGCCGAACTTCATGTCCAGAGAGGAACTACTTCAGGTGGAACACCTCCCCAACCACTCCTCAGCAAGGGGACTTACCGCCATGATAATAGTGTGCCCAAAGGGAAAGGACATGATGTTTAATATATAAAATAAAATACTTTTTAATTTAATATTTTTTATTTAAAAACAGCATGTTAACTAAACACAACTTACAGTTCGAGGCATAATCCGCTATTGTATAACATTATCAATTCTGGATTCACGAGTTGAACCATGGTGAAGTAGATAACCGACTCGTGATGCAAGAGAACGACCGCAGCGGTTACAAAATAATGGTGGCTATGTTGTCCTGGTTCCACAACAGGCGATCTTTTAGCTAAGTTTCAGCAAGCTTGGCATATGTAGTCACTGCTGGAAGTAGATAATGTGATGCGATTATACTTACAGGTTGTGGTGCTCGCCATTGAGAAAAATCACAGACAGTATCGTTTCATCATTTAGGGGTCGTCGGCTAAGTGCATTACTGCGATTAGTCGTTATTAGAGATGGGCAATCCACCCACCCGAGTTTATTCCCAAGTGGGAAAATACCGGGTGTTTTGGGGAAAATACCCGGTAAACACCCAAAGTTTTGGTTTTTTTTTATTTTTAAACTTAAATTATGCTTTTTTTCGACCTGACCTGAATGTAAGCTGCACAGTGGGCTAAAAAACAACATAATCCATTATCTCTTAGTTTGTCTAAAAAGTCAAACGACTTGAGATTTTTTTTAAAGTCCCCTAACTATATTACTTAAATCATTAAAAAAAATGTTATATTCGATACGTTATACTCGTATTAGTAAACAATCATCAAGACCTCTTAATCAACCCTTATTATTCAACCAGTGTTGACTATAAATCAGATTTCATTGTATCCTAATAATAACCCAAGTCGTTTGGCTTTTTAGACAGACTATACGTACCTACCTACTAAACTCCATTTAATAATAATAGTGGTAAGTACTTATGGCGACCCTTTCTAGAACTTGCCAGGCCTCTGTACGTACTTCCATTCTAGAAGCTTCGCACAGCAATGCGTTTTAATTGTTTTAGCTTCAAACTAGCAACCACTCTGTAACAGCTCTTGATTTCATCGAAGATGTGGCGTGTTCAAGTTTCGCTGTAACAATATTATCATCCCCAGATTATCATCGTTTCCAGAGTCATCACGAACCGTCTCGCCCGCAGGTTCGACTACTTCCAGCTTCCCGAACAAGCCGGATTCCGAAAAGGCTTTAGTACCGTGGACCACATAAATACGCTGCGGCAGTTTATACAGAAGACTGAGGAGTATAATCAGCCTCTCTGCTTAGCGTTTGTGGATGTGAGAAAGCATTTGATTCGGTCGAGACCTGGGTTGTACTGCAGTCTCCAACGGTGCCAGATTGACTCTCGGAACATCGAAATGCTGAACTGTTTTTACAGAAACGCCACCATGTCAGTCCGACTTCAGTCAGACATCGAAACTTATCCTCTTGCAGCGAGGTGTGAGGCAGGGAGACGTCATTTCTTCAAGGTTAGGTTATCAGGATATTAGGCGAGTACATTCATTTAGTACATAGTACACACCTTCGGTTTGCCGGCGACATAGTAGTCATGGCTTAGACTACGGCGGAGTTCAGTACAATGCTCAATGACCTTAGTAGAGCTTCCGAAAGAGTGGGACTTAAAATGAACATGGCCAAAACCAAAGTCATGGTAAACATCCATGTAGCACTCACTCCCGTTTTCTTTAGCCTACTAACTCGCCAAATCTGCTATTACATTAAACAAATTTAAGTCTTGGCTTAAATTGTAGATAAACTCCATACCCGTAGTATGTACCGATGGCTTGGAGGCAAGCTAGCGTGCAACCCGTACCCAAGGAGGGCAGTAGGGCTGACCCTGCTACTTACAGACCTATCTCGGTGACTTCCATTCTCTGTAAGTGTATGGAACAAGTGCTCAATAATAAGCTCCTGGCATACTTCCAGGTATAATATATGAATATATGAAGTATGACATTTTCAGTGATTGCCAATACTGCTTTCGCTGAAATCTGTCAACTGCGCTTTGGGATCTTATAGCGTATGCCATTCACATCTGATGCGAGGCCATCGAGAAGCATGGGGATCCCTTGATATCTCGAAGGCTATCGACAGGGTCTGGCATGATAGCCTTGTTGCTAAGCTTCCTTCCTTCGATCTGCCCACTGTTCTGTGTGATCCTTGACTTCTTGTTGCACATAAACGACCTACTTAAACTCGGTACCTTTGGATGTGCAGACGATACGCCAAACGGAGCCAATTCTACCCGGCTCCATCTTTCCGGGGTGTAACCGTGTCGATAACCGATAGCCTTTAGCTTCTTGGGGTAACGTTATCGTCTACCCTCAATTTCGGCTCTTACATCGAGGCAAAAGCACAACAGGCTGCCAAAAAACTGCAACTAAGTTATGAGTTTTTGTGACCAAATAAACACTCAGAATTATTTCAGTAAATAATACAAACATCAATTTGTTATATAGTAAAAAATAAATAAATTGATAGTTATAATTAAAATATACTACAGCACAATTACATTTGTATAACAAATTAGAAGTTGTCATGTTATGAACTGTGCATGTGACAGTGTGTAACATTACATTACAGAACGTCAATATGGAGGAAGCCACACTCCTTATTCTTCGCAGTCTGTGTGATAAAATAAAAACTGTCCGAAAGTGCTCGAAATACAACTAACAAACTCAGTAATGAAATTGATGACTCAACCCGCGACTTAACCTTGCATGAAGCAAAGGTAGTTTCCTCTAAACTGTCTCAAGCGCTTGGAAAGGGAACTAAACAATTATTTTCGACTCGTTAACGAACCACAGGTGGATGAGGTCTCTGCCATCTCTGCAATTCAACTGGAAGCTGAAGAAAATTGCTGTGAACTTAAAGTGAAAATTGAAGAATGTGACAATTCAACAACAAATAGCAACTAGAATGAAGAACGTTTCTTATCAGGAAAACTGCTAAAATACCTCAGTTTGAAGGTAGCACACTCCAATGGCATCAATTTTGGGACCAATTTAGTTCCAATATTCACAATAGGAATTTGCCAGACGTTGACAAGTTATTATATCTAAATAATTCTTTAAAAGGGGATGCTAAGGGAGTGATAGACGGGTTAGATATTACTAATAAAAATTATCCTAAAGCCATACAATCTTTGAAAGATAGATATGGGAAACAAACTCAAGTGGTTGATGCACACTATTTATTTTAAGCATATTTATTTTAAGCACAAATAGCACGATCATCGTAAACATTAGGTGATGAGTCAACTTGTTATTATCACTGCACGCTGTGGTGGGGACAAGAGCTTTTATGTCACTGTCCATTTTTATGTTATGCTCGATCACGACAGCTTCACTCTCCTTCACAAAAGTGAATTGAACTGGACGACAATACATAACCGAGCTTGGTTTTGGGTTAGTCTATAATGTATTGTCTCCTTCAGTCAGTTTTAGAGGCACCAAGGAAGTCATCAAAATGCTTGAGTCGTCTTGCCCGGGCACCATTTTATGCTTGTATCTGCTTTGGGTGGAAGCTCCATCAAAACCCCACTTGGATATCAACTTTAGCTGTTTACCTTGCACACTATCCGAAAGACTTTGAAGGATCCTCTGCACTGTAAAGTCGTGTAAAGCTTGAAGTTCAATACTAGCTGATGTATTCGTTACTAATACTGATTGCTTCGATGGATAGCAATCGAGCTTAGTTTGTTGCAGCTTGTAGTAAGAGGGATATATATTCATAACACCTTCCCGAATCTCGCAATGTTCTGTACTGCCACTTTGATAACTTTAGCGATATATATAATCCGAGTGCTTTTTCTGGTATAGTGACATTTTTCACAGGCTTTTGAAGCGTTTTTCTAAGGTTAACTGCCGTTTCGGGGTTTTTCAGCATATATTTATATAACAAATGCCATATCTTCATACCCATCTTCTTTTAGGTGTGTTGCAGCTGCATATGCCAATTCTTTGGCATCTTCGCCAATATGATCAGACTTTCTCTTTTTTTGCTTGCTTTCGAGATCTTGGAAAGGTTTTCGGGACCTTTTTGTCATTGTTCCAACAGATGATGATGTCCTTACTCCTTCTAACGATGAAATCGATGGTTCTGGAGACACAAGAGTGTGCACTTGGCCAATCAATATTTGCTTCAAGCCAGTTTTCGTACTGTCTTCTCAAATTATCGAAGAACCAGTTGGATTTCTGCCACCTTTCTAAAGCAGCTCGCATAAACCTCTGACAAAACTCTTTGAGAGCCACTTGATCTTCCCCAGAAAGACAATCGCCTAGGCGGGATACAACTGCACCAAACAATACTTCATGATTAAATAAAATATTCTCACTTTTAACAAGAACAAGCAAGTCTTAATTGGTAATTAAACTATCCATTTTAAAATTTTGTAGTCGCAGAGCAAAGATTCAATAAAATTAGCAGTTACACAAAGGTCAACAAACTAAATTATAAAGCAAAATTCTTAAATTACCCTATTATTGCAGTATGCTGATAATATTAGTAGTAATGAGGGTAGTTACATCGTTACAAAGTTTTAAAAGATGTGCTACTGAAAATTCATAATCTTTAAAAACATTTCGTGAACTCGAATTATAACTAACCAACCAATTAGCTTTCTTATCTAAAAAAGGTATTCACCTTTAGTTTGTGGCTTTAGTTTTCGTAGACCAATATGACATTGTTGTAGGTATGATATTGCTCATCATTTTATCACCTATTCAAATGCATCAGATGCAAACACATTAGAAGACTGAAAGTATGTTATTTGGTATTTTAATTGTATGTGTGTGCGATTATATGGTCATCAAATGAGTTGTTTTATGATTTTTTTTGTTGATTAGTATCTAGCTCAAACACAGTGGTCGTGTGTGTACTATAAACCTCTGCCTTCGCCTTCAGGGATATAGGCGTGATGCTATTTTTTAGATTAAATGTTGTTAAAATTCTGTTTCCCTTTGCTGAAACACTAAAAGTAAGTCTTTGATATATAAAAATAAATAATATTGTTTCAATGATTTTTTTTTTTAAAAAAACGGCAGTTATAACCGTTATATGGACTACGTCAAAAAATCATGAATAATTAGTTCTATAACCACCTGTAAGGATATTACGGTTTTCGTTGCCGTTTTAGAGATATTTAAATTTTTCATTTTATCTTCATACAAATTTTTTCGAGAAAAAATCATAATTGCTTCGATTTTGTGCCAAATTAGGTCTAATGTCATTTTTCTATATTGTAATAACTAACACAAGCAATATCCGTTAAAAAAACCGGCACTTGCAAATTGAAGTCCCTAAGTCTTTGAAAGCCGCCCATTTTCGATCCATTGTGCAGCGATAACACTCAGACAGCATCGTAAAACGGGGTTAAATAGAATTCTCGGGGTGATAAGACAATCAAAAAAGTTTTACAACCTAAATTATCCGAGTTGTATTAGCATAAAAAACATACGCGTTTGATTTTTTGACTACTCTATTATATTGTTCATATAATGGTAACACTTGATTGTCTATGGAGTGAGATACAAAAAAAATAATGTCACAAAGATGTCTGTGACATTCGCTACAAAATTAAGCTCGCAAAACTTGATGTTTATTATTATCATAAACTAGTTACAAAAACGAATTTGGTGTATTTTGAGGCGTTAGTGAGTAAGTATTATTTTTGATAAGAACGGTAAGAACCTATCTATTTATATTTGTTGAAATAATGCAAAGTGCGAAACTTGCCGTTTATTAAATGGTTAAGAGGTTAATAGACACGCTAAAGGGGGGAATAGACACGGCATACGGGGTGTTTAGATACGACATGAGATACGGGAAAGCTTGAATAGAAACACGAAGGAGGTTATTAGATACAATGCCGCTAGGGTTGTCACGTGTACTGAATTCTTTTTATATATAGGTATTATTTTCATCTTGGTATGTTTTTAATTTGATTTAAAGAGTGGATGACTAAACAAAAAATAATAGTAATTTGTTTCATTATATATTGAAAAGGAAAATAAATTTCTTTCTGATATTATAAATACGAAAGTGAATTTGCTTGTTTGTTTGTATGTTTGTTCCGCCTTGACGCTTTAACTTCTCAACCGCTCATTATGAAAGGTGTGTGTCCAAACTCGCCCTGTGCAATGAAGAGTATCGGAATACCCAATAATTAACGGTCTTTTTTATTATATAAGTTGCAAATACTTCTGTAACACGGACAAGCTGTATGCCAAAATGTACATTTAATAGTATTTTATGAAACTAATATCATCCGCCACCCGCCATGTACGCGTAATGTCATGTCGTGTCAATAATTAATTAGGGATGTCCAATCAATTGTAATCGATCGATTGATGTTTTTTCTAGGTGTTATTTAAAAAACATAATAAATATACTTTACAAATGAGGTTATACTCGATTTTGAGTATGTAGGTAGTTAGAATAATGATGAAGTAACCAAAACCTATTATTTCATCATGATCATTTTTAGGGTTTTTATAATGATTGTTTAAAAAAGTATGTGTTCTACTTATAACTAAGTAAACGATTATTTATGATAAGTTATAGAAAAAGAACCCTCATTTTGGGCTTCATGAATTTAAAAAAATATTTATTTTTACTGAATACCTACATTAGAAATGTTTTGTAAAAAAAATAATATTGCAAACTATGTAGATACAGATGTTATTAGATAATAATATTAATAAGTGTAGAAGTGTTATTTGTAAAATAAGACATTGCCTATTCGTAATTGTATGGCAAAAGTTGACAAAAGAACAAAAAAGAAAATGATGATCACAGAGCTACACCGAGTTCATCGAAGTATCAGTCACAAAACAGCGCAGCACCAGTCTTAAAAAATCGATACAAAAAAATATCTAGGAGTTACCGAAGAGCTTTAGAAAATATACGTTAATTGAAAGCAAAAAATGCAGCGATTTGCAAGAAACTTTACCGTGAAAAGTTAGCACATGAGGCAAAAGTTGGTGAACTTCAAAAAAAAATTAGATAAACTTACTGCGCGGCAGTGAAAATGTCTCTACGGGAAACTTACGGCACTGGCAAATCTTTATCACAAAAAAGGCTGCTTAAATCTGTCGCAGTAACCCAAGTGGTCAAAACTAATTGATCAGTCACAACGGTTACTACGTACTTGGGGCTAAAAGGACGCATAAGGCAACGTAAGAAAAAAAATGTGTTAAACAAGAAGGTTCATGAAGCGATAAAGCAATTTTATTTAAGAGACGACACAAGCCGAAACACAGCTGGAAAACGAGAATCAAAAACTAGAGGGAAGAAGAAGATGCAGATCAGATATTTAACGGACACATTACAGAATTTATATGAAATTTATAAAAAGGAAGGAGGAACACACAGCTTTACGAATTAATTGCGCTATAAGCCGTATTACGTTTTGTTACCTATGGCCAAAAATAGAGATACCTGTATGTGCGTTAAGCATAGCAACATGGAGTATCTTTTATTGCTCTGAAAAACAAAAATGTTATAAACTATAAAAACCTCCAAGATACTATTAATAAGTTGGTTTGTGACAAAAACTTGTATGCATGCATGTATGAAAAATGTGTAAATTGTAACAACCGTAGCTTACAAAAAAAAAGAAGACGAATTTACATGGTTTAAATGGGAAAGAGTTATGCATACATACCAAAAATCTGAAAATAGTATTACTACTAAGAAAACTGTGAAGCAAATGCAGAAAGGAAAGGTTCGAGATCTAGTGACAGAATTTAAAGCTGAGTTTTCAAAATTTAAGAGTCACTATTACAATTGGAAATAGTCGCAGTGGCAATAACAAATTATCCCGCCATTAAAGAAATTGCCATTTTAATCGACTTTTCTAAAAATTACGACTGTAAACTGGGGGCCGAGATCCAATCGATGCATTTTGGAGCATCACAAAATAGTATAACACTTCATTGTGGTATGATTTATTGGATTGATAAGTCACAATCGTTTGTAACGATATCTGATCATACATATCACGAGCGCAATGCCATCTGGGCTCACCTCTTGCCCATATTACAAGTTTGTAAAGAAATCAGACCCAACAATTGAAATCATCCATTTTAGGGTTCCGTAGCCAAATGGCAAAAAACGGAACCCTTATAGATTCGTCATGTCTGTCTGTCTGTCCGTCCGTATGTCACAGCCACTTTTTTCCGAAACTATAAGGATTATACTGTTGAAACTTAGTAGGTAGATGTATTCTATGAACCGCATTAAGATTTTCACACAAAAATAGAAAAAAAGCAATAAATTTTAGGGGTCCCCATACTTAGAACTGAAACTGAACATTTTTTTTTCATCAAACCCATACGTGTGGCGTATTTATGGATAGATCTTTAAAAATGATATTGAGGTTTCTAATATCATTTTTTTCTAAATTGAATAGTTTACGCGAGAGACACTTCCAAAGTGGTAAAATGTGTCCCCCCCCCGTAACTTCTAAAATAGGAGAATGATAAAACTAAAACAAATATATGATTTTACCATTATCATGTAAACTACCAACGAAAATTGGTTTGAACGAGATCTAGTCAGTAGTTTTGTTTAATACGTCATAAATCTAAAAAAAATACACTATTATTAAAAAATCGATCAAAGTTACAAAGAACTACAAGAACTTTTATATTATGTTACTTGCTGCTACGGAACCCTCCATAGGCGATTCCGACTCGCACTTGGCCGGTTTTTTTTTATGACGGCCTTACATCTCAATACAGAAAAAGAACTTTTTCCTCATGAACTTAATTACAACATAATTAAAATATCGACCCATCCGAAGAACAATGTTACCCCCTTAAGTATGGGGCGAACTTTGAATGGCTCTCCTGAAAACCTAGTAAATTTCAAATGTAACATTGTTCTTCGGATGGGTCGATATATTGAAAATAATAAAAATATATTAAATACCTGGTCGTTTGCGGAAAGTGGGCATGGCAAAGGTGTCGCAGATGGCATTGGGGGTGCAGTTAAAAGACAGACAGACGTGTAGCTTATGGGCATGATGTGACCGATGCAGATGATGCGTATCAACATTTAACAACCAGTATGAAATCTGTTAAATGTTTCAAAGTATTTGATAGTGATATCGAGAATATGAACAAAATCATTCCAACAGATCTTAAAGCTGTCCCGCAGACAATGAAAATCCACCAGGTCATATCTGTCGATGTCGGTCAAATTATGCATCGTTACTTAAGCTGCTTCTGTGGCGATAAACGCGGGCTTTGCTCTTGTCTAAATCCTGAAATTCATTAATTTAATTCTGGCCGAAGTCAATGTGACAGTCGAACTGCCCCTGTTGCTAAACTCGATATGGCGCCTTGCAATAAAAAGCGTGGCGTTACAGTTGTAACGCCACGCTTTTTATTGCTTGACTTCGTAAATGATATTGGTTTTTGCGATAAATCTGACCATCATGATGCTCAAATATTTTTGAATATCAATCAAAACACTGCTTCTATTGCTGAAAATGATCAGAGCTATCGCCACGATCAAACATTGTCGATCATTGATCTCGAAAATGTCCCTCGCGATGAAAGTGGTGGAGGAATCGCCACCATATCTGATATTGCGTCCTGTAGTAAAACCGATCAGAGTTACCTTAATTTTGTAGATCTCACCGTTTTGCCCAGTCAAAAAGCTAATCACACTGTTTCCATTACGGAACTGAACTTGAAAGTTGATGATATTCTGGATGTAGACCTTTTTGACAATATTATAGAATATCCTCAATCGGGGTTTGATTTAGTTTTAGATGCTGTAAACTGTTTGACCAAAGACGACGTAGTCTCTTAGACAGAAGAAAAAGAGAATGAAAATAAGAATAAATAAAAGAAAGAATAATCCATTCGCGTCAGATCAAGGTCCATCAAAGAAAAAACTAAAAGTACTTTTAATAATAAAAGCAGAAAAATACAGTTCAAGGGCACTAAAAACCGTAATCAATAGAATTTTTACATGCCATATGTGTAAACTGCGTAAACTATACAAGGTGCAGTTTTAAAACTGCACAATATTTCAGGAGGTTGTAATAAAACTCATAAATAATCATGTAAAAAAACGATACCTGGTCAATAATCAGTAATACTTGTTATTTAATTTTTTAATTACACTAAACTAAATCGATTGATCGATGGCCGCGGGGGCGTGGCTAGGGTGTGGCGTGCGGGATGATGATTGGATGATACATTATTTATGAAACTATCGTTGCGAGTTAGTGTGTGTGAAAACGCCCTTTATTGTTCCGTGTTTGTGTGTGTGAAAAAAAGCGCGGTTATAAAAAAAAAAATTACCTACTTATTTTATTATTGATTGGGGTCGAGAATCACTAACATAATTACCTCCTGAAATATTTTGCAGCTTCAAAACGACACCTTGTATGTGATTACCGACATGACGCGATGTATTGCTTATAAAAACTGGGTATGTGTTAGAAATATGATATCAAAATGGTACTCGTAGAGACTGATGACAAATATGTCAACTAACTGTCAATGTCAAGCGTCTCTTTTTCAAATAAAAAGTCAGTCGTTATCCTGCAACCAACGTGTTTTATTTATAGTATGCAGATCATGTTGCAACCAACCAGCTATTGACTATATTTGCGACCGATGCTTTGAAGACTGATTAGAACCTTAAGCGTGATGTAACTTAAATTAATACATTTCAAATAGCAATGAACAAAATCTTATTTCAATTAAGAATAATGTTTTTTTTAATTTACTTCTTATAATATTAATAATAAATACAGCTGAATCATTCTCATAACAACTGAATGATTTTCATAGTATTTTGTTTTGTTTTTTGCTTGTTGCTATTTGGAATGTATAGAAAAGTATTATTTAAAAATAAGTAAAAAAATAATAAATTAATAAAATGTTAAAGTTGTGTTCATATGTAACTATGTTCCTCAAGATAAACTGGTTTTGGTAATCTTACCTGTTTTTACTTTATACTATAAATTTAAAAAAAACTATAAAAATTAAAATTTTCGACCACATATTACTGTGTAAACTTGCTTAATTTTTTCCAGTTAGTCACATAGAATTCCAGATAATCACTGTCTCGTATTTTTACCAAGACAAAAACTAGTCTTATTTAAGAAATAATTAGCTATTTGATAATATGTGTGTGATTTTAGGTAGCCCTGAGTTTACTATTTATATTATTTGTAATCTCGTTCAATTTCATTATAAGTAGACGCTAGAAATGTAATGTTTTACTAGTCAAAAGTTCCTACTGTGATGATCTCGAATGAAAAATTGTTGCTAAGCGATGATTATAGTGATTTATTTAAGTTTAGATGTTTTTATTCAATGTTATGAAAGTAATTTCATTTTATTAACATTTTTCCTTTGTGACGAACTGGAGGCGTTCCTGTGAACTCTTCCATAAAAACTAAGATTATGGCGTTGTTTTTCATAATATTAATGTATTTTTTTATTTTTAAATAATTTATGAATATATTTTATCAAATGAGATAAAAATTTACTGTAAAATTTCTATAAGACAAAAATCTGTTCCGGTTCGTCACATGTAGATCTGTTTTGAAAAACCCCCAGGTACATTATTTTTATAAAAAAAATATGCCTTTTTCGACGCACCGCCGACAGCGTGAAATTGCCTAACTTGTCTTTAAAATCTAATTTATGACGCGATTTCTTTGAAGGCTTCTCCGGATATAATTATGTCTGATATTTTAAGGATTCCCATTATTTTCAAATCCCTTTCCCGCGGGAAAATAAAAAAATGACCTATGTTAATCCTGTACTTACGTTTTATCAAATAAACTTTCGTAAGCTCCTCCACGCTGAGCTCTTTCGCGCTCTTCGCTTTCTTAGATCCTGTTTTTTTTCTATGTAATTTTTTTTTGTGTACCATAAAAAATAAGAATAAGCTTAATATAGTAAAAATGTCAATTTGAAAATACAAAGAGACACTTTAATTTTAATTATATGTATATTTTATTGTCTTTTAAAACTAATTAACACAGAAAACAAAGCAACGTGTAATAATAATAATACTTTATAAAATATAAATAAGTAAGCAATTGACAAGTAATTTTAGGTACAATTTCAAAGCTAAATATGACTTGACCGGTCATTCCGACAGTCACGATATATAGGACGAGGCGAAACGCTTAGTCCGGACCGTAGAGATGTCAACAACGTAATGGTGGACGCTCGCTATACCTCGTTGTCCGGTGGTAGAAAGGTGATGGCGGAAGTCATGTGATTTCTGCACACACTCTCTAAAATGCATCCTGTAAAATACCGAAAGGCTAACTACCCTACGCCTGTTCTAAAGACTTTGTAGATTAGATCACCAATAAGCCTCTTCACACGCCTGTTCACTGAGTCCTAAGCTGCTAGATGACAATTTGTCATCTTTTCTATAAATATTACAATATTAATAGGTATGAGAAGACATTGGCCAACATTGCACCTAAAAGCACGACATAAATAGTAATCTATGAATCCGCGGAGTCTTTGGTGTTCTCACACACATTAAAAAAGAAAGCTATACAAAAATAAAAAAACCTATCAAGGAGATATTTACAAAAATTAATGACTAATGAAGTTAAGGTAGCCGTGGTTTTATTAAACACAATAATATATGTAGAAATATAACTGAATTAAAACCAAAATTTCTATCTGTTTACAAAATTTGAACCAATACAGTTCTTGCCCTTCAACCTGCCTGTAGAGCTTGAAATGATATGGCTGATTGAGAAGCTGGTAGGTTACTGCCCTGCCTGTTTCCTTCAACTTGGAGTTGATCTTGTGACAACTCGGGAACATCAACACCACACCTTATACATATATTATGTAAAACACAGCAGGCTATTATTATTTTACTGCTGTTTCAGGACAGTAATGTAAAGTAACCGTCATGCGAAGCTATAAATTTTGTAAACAAGTGTTCAGGAGTTCACAACATTCGGACCAACAAAAAAAATGAATTTGTTTAAGATTTAATAAATTATTAAGTAACAAATATTAATTAACATATATTATTTAAGAATAATTATTCGTCAGATTCAGATGTTTCCATTTCTGTGTCAGAATCAGTGACATGTATCACGAAGCTGTCTACAGTTTTATCAATCATCTCATCGATTTTGGAATAAAAATTATCTTCTTCCTTGATAACATGCTCCACACAACGCTTCCAATTTTCCGAAGTAATCTGCTGCAGTCCCTCTTGTAATAATTGTTTTACCTCGTCAAATTTAAAATTTGTATTTTTGCGAGCAACATATCCTTTTACGTTGGCCCAAATTAGCTCAATTGGATTAAGCTCACAATGATATGGCGGGAGTCTCAATACTTCCACCTTATATTTTTTTGCGAGCTCGTCCACTACATAAGTTTTAAAATTGTCTTTAACATTTTTTACTTTTAGCAGTAATTCAGTCTTAATTTCATTGTCGTCGTAAGAAATATTCTTACTTACAAGCCAATTTTGTATATCATTTTTTTTCCAGGCAGTAGTAGGAATTCTTTCAAGACGCCTTGAGTGGTATGGTGCATTGTCCATTACCACTACTGCATTTTCTCCAAGTTTTGGGAGAACGTTTTCAAACCATTGTTCAAAATGTGTTGCATCCATTGATTCATGGTAATCTCCCGTCTTCTTGCATTCAAATATATTTTCACCGCCCTCTACAAAACCGTTCTCATTGCCGATATGGGTAATTATTAATCGTTTACCTTTTGACGTTGGGTTACGTGCACCAATGCTAAGTCCTTCTAGGAAAGCCTGCTTCTTACTTTTAACTTGTTTGTCTACCCAAGTTTTATTTACGGTATGTCCTGTAAAAACAAACATTTGTTAATTAGCGTCTTGCGCAGTAAAAGAGTTGATGTACATTATTATTAATACACACTTGTGATAGCCCTTAAGAACTAATGTCTCAAGGTCGGCGGCGCGTGGGTTATATTTTGCAAACAGATTTGCAGTATCATACACATCACTTCACGGTAAAGGCGACGGTATTTGCTTACAATCAGGCGAACCGTATGGTAGTCTGCCGTTTCACTGCAATAAAAAAAAAACACACTAACCTGCATTCACCCATGTCTCATCTATGTAAAATATCTGGCGATTTTGTTGTCTAGTCTTTAATAGATTTCAAATATTTTCGCCGCCATATTGTTATGTCATCTCTATCAATAAGTGCGTTATTTCGCTGTCGTTTTATATATTTAAAGTTAAAATGCTTTATTAGCCGCCTGAGAGTTGTTTCGCTAAAATTTGGCAAATCTTCATCGCCATTGACTGCCTGAAGGGCACTGCAGGAATCTTGGGAATTGTTGGTAATTGGCCATTTAAAAAGAAACTGTGAATTTTTTTCCTAATTACGGATTTATCAAAATCGTCTGCTTTCTGATAAAATTTAGGCCCGTCTTTAGACTTGATAGGTGATTTTATTCCCTCTTCTGATTTATATTCTTTTAATATATTATACACAGATGCTATGCCAATTCCCAAAATCGATGCTGTTTTTTTATTTATTTCGGTTTTGTAGGGATATTCATTCGATGGCCAATTTTCTTTCACGTACTTATATACGTTGATCACCATATTTTTCTCATTAGCCGTAAAGCTCGTCACCTGTAAAAATCACCTGTAGTCACTTGTCACACGAAGCTCAAGCTATATCTCCAGGTATACCAATTAACCTAACCAATTACTTCACAATTTAAAACCTACTTCTAATATTAACCTTAAGTTTCCAAAGATTAGCGCGTTTGAACAAACAACTCTTTCTTTTTACTTATTATATATTTTAGATAAATTGTATTACGCACCTTTTGACTATTTTTTCGTGGCGAATTTATTTCCTTAGATGTACTGGCTACTGGCTCCATTATACGTAATAACAAAGTGATAACATAACAATAACAAAATTAACAATAACAACCAGATCCGCGATATATGCAAAGCAATGAAACAAACTCGTACGCATTCGAAACTCGAATGACGCGTTTATTTCAAAATGGCGTCCCGATAGTTTACCATCCCTGCGACGGACGCGTTCCGGTACCAAGAAACACAAACGCGCTTTGCGTCGTTAAAATATGATCCGACTAAATTAAATAGGTTGTTCATCATCGTTCATCACCAGCCTTTTTAATGTTCCCACTGTTGGGACTCAAGCCTCCTCTCTAAGAGAGGGAATGGGCCGTAATCCACCACGCGGGCCCAGTGCGTGTTGGTGAATGTCTTCGAATTTTTGGTTCTGGGACATGACGGTTTCCTCACGATGTTTTCCTTCACCGTTTGGAGAGCAGTGGTGATGAAATAAATTACACAAAGTAATGCGCCTGGCTGGGTTCGAACCCGCGACCTACAACTCGTAAGTCGGGGCCGTTACCACTCGGCCACCACTGCTCCGAAATAGGTTGTTACTTTCATATAACCCGTCTATATTTCATGGCGATTGAATATGGTCAATTTATTATTATCTCGCAGTATAAAATGTTTACTTAGTAAAAGATGTTTGTTTACATAATTTATAGCTTCTCGTGACGGGTACTTTTAGTTCCCGAGCTGCCAAAAGACATCTCCATCTTCCTTTTAGTATTCCAAATGTGCGCTCTGTGGTGCGTGCACGCTTTGGAACAGCGGTATATCTGCTTTCAGGAGAGTCTTCGACAGCATTATCAATTGATGTCATCATAATTATGCTCCCTAAGAGCATACCCCGAATACCCTAAAATTAATAAAAAATAATATTAATGCTGTGAACCACACATAATGTGGACATTCATTTATTAGATAGGTAGGTACGTAAGACGATCAAGGGTCGGAACTGCGTTAAACGGGCGCCCGAATTAAGAATTTATAGAAGTTTGTTACTCTTTCAAATAAAAACGGCTGTACAGATTTGTATGAAGTTGAAATAACACAGGCCATTTTTATCCAAGTAATTAATATGCGAGTGTGCGAGTAATTTATATTTCAAATACAAAAAATAATTTCAAACATACCTAAATAATAAACTGTCTCATTCTGGAGACTCTCCATGTCTCTGTCTCTCCGTGGCTTTTTATCGGACATTCTCTCCAAATACATGCATCATGTGTTGCTCCACCAAAAGAAGCATCCACATTGGTAATATAGTAGTCACTATCGTATATCTGGAAAATAAAGTCATTAAATGTTAAATAATAATATAAAAAGTTTAGTAGACCCCATAAATAAAATTAAAATAAAAACATTATTATTTAGTTTTTATACTTACAACTTGGGTGTTAATGGAATGGAAATGCTTTCTATTAAAATATCGTTCCTCCTGCTCGGAAGGTCTCACTATGGCAATATGAGTGTAATCAATGGACTCCATTACACCAAGGAGCCTATATTTCTCATAAAATCTGTAATGATATAATTAAAACAGTTATTAAATTTACATGTAGGTAAGTGGTATAAATACCTATGTAACTAATACAATTTAGATACATACCGCCGCTTAATAAAATTCCTTTCGTGTATATTTTGCGGGAATTTTATATACTTTCTAAGGATGTGGGTTGGTGGCTCTCAATACACCCCGTATTGAGAGCAGTTGTTACCTCCTGCAAACAACAGGACACCGTCTGATGTGCCATGGGCCCGTCCATATTTTGCCCCACAGACCCTTGGTAACCACTTCGGGCATAAAAATTCAACGCTGTCACCACCACCAGCAGCCTTTTTAATGGTCGCACTGTTGGGACTTAATCCTCCTCTCTAGGAGAGGGAATGGGCCGTAGTTCACTACGCGGGCGCAGTGCGTATTGGTAAATGTCACATGTCTTCGAATTTTTGATTCTAGGACATGCCGGTTTCCTCACGATGTTTTCCTTCACCGTTTTGAGAGCAGTGGTGATGAAATAAATTTCACAAAGTAATGCGCCTGGCTGGGTTCGAACCCGCGACCTACAACTTGTAAGTCGGGGCAGTTACCACTCGGCCACCACTGCTCTCATTGTATTCAGACCACAATGAACCCAAGTAATAGTGTTAGTATAAACCTTTAAAATTAATAATACCCATAAATGTCTTTAAAAATATAATTTAATAAATATTCTGGAATCGAACCTCACACTATCTACGCGGTATATAGTACATACTTACTCGCAGATGTATGAAATTCGATTCAATCAGCATTGAGCAATCTCACCTGCCGCACAAACACGCTCAAGATGCTGTGGGAGCTAACACGCACTCGCTTTGAGGCAGACCGTTTTCGGATAGTGGCATTAAAGCCATCAATACTCGTATGCAAACATCGCCGACGCGCTTCAAAACCGCGGTAGTCCCGCCGGCATCCTGAACGCGTTGCACACGCAAAGTGAACCCTTTGCGTATACCTAATCTACAGACTGCACGTGTGGAATGTCTAGCAGTAAGTTCTGAAGAGTGTAATTTTAACTATGAACAGTTTAATACAATTTTTTATTGTAGCTAATAGGTAATAAAAATTGGGTAGTAATAAAAGCTCCGACAAAAAAAGAAGAATTGTCCTTACTCGAAATATTAAATCTACTGCCTAAAATACTAACTTTCCGACTACTTTTGTCCGAATAAAAATGACGAAACGACCGAATGAGATACTGAAATCTTCGAAAAATAAACATGACTGTCTATTGCTATAATACTTTTCTACCAGCATAAATTACGTTCTACTGAAAACTTTGCTTTGTAATTTTTATCTTTACTTGCCTACTATTAATTCATAAATTACCTTTCATATTTCATAGATTGTGGTGGTATTTTAACTGTCACATTATACTGAAAATATTATTCTGAGTGGCTATAGAGAAACTTATGAAAAATATAAAAATGTACTTGTAACAATAACATTTAATTGCATCATATATGATGAATTTTACTTACCACGGGTATGCTTCGATATCGGTACCTATTTCAGGCGTCAAAAAGTTAAAACAGTCGTATTCAAATAATAATGGTTCCGAAAAACAATTTAATCTCCAGCGATCTGTGGCCGACTATTATTCTAATTAACTAGCGTTATAATGAATTACCGACAAAAAACCCAAAACATAAACGAAAAAAAAATATCCAATTTAACAACAAATAAGAGCATGTTCAAATTACATTTTCTCCTAAAAAAAAATGGATCTTCAAATAAAAAAACTAAACTTCCGAATAGAATACTGAACCTCCGACAAAATTACTAAGTTACCGACAACAGAGGTTTGGTCAAAATAATCATATTTTTACAACTTGCGTGAACTGTTTTAATTTCTATTGTTGGTTATCAAATTTATTTTTTAGCTCTCATTAATGATGAAAATACCTCAACTGTTCGGCCCGCGCGATGGAGTTCGGATCTACTACGTAACTACATTTTCATAATAAACTGAGTTTTGTTTTATTTTTATCTTTGTTCTTGCTGACATTATAAAAGTTAGGAAATTTGTCGATTAATAATACAGTATAATATTCTAGGAAACCAAAGTCTACTTGGTTTTTGATTAAGGCATGAATAGGGGTACGTATCAAAATCCCGAAAGTTCATTATACCTATGGCTGAAATACCGACGTGCAAAACACCGAAATTCAAAATACCGAAAGGTTTAAATGCCGATAGTCGTTATATCGAAACACAAAATACCGATGTTCAAATGCCCGAAAGGACGAAATCCCGAATAGACGAAGCAACTTGAACGTAGCGTTTGGTCACAATTCTAACGTTACCTAAACTATTTCACCCAGTTCAAAGTGCAATCAAAATACAATCTACCTGTGACTAGACTATTAGACAATGGTAAACACATTTTTACGAGAGATTGTGGTTGAAATAGGTTAGGTTAGGTTAGAATTGTGACCAAAAGCGAGCTACTTCTCAAAATAAAACAAATCGGGACCTTAGGGCACCCCGACACGGATGAGTCGGGATTTTGAACTTCGGGATTTTAAACTTTCGACCATACGACCATTTGGCGTTTAAATTTTCGGGATTTCGTCCATCGGTTATTTAAAATTCGGGATTTTTATACGTACCCATGAATACGACTGTTTTAACTTTTTAACGCCTGAAATAGGTACCGATATCGAAGCATACCCGTGGTAAGTAAAATTCCTGAATATATGATGCAATTAAAAGTTATTGTAACAAATACATTTTTATATTTTTTATAAGTTTCTGTATAGCCACTCAGAATAATATTTTCAGTATAATGTGACAGTTAAAATAGCACCACAATCTATGAAATATAAAAGGTAATTTATGAATTAATAGTCGGCAAGTAAAGATAAAAATTACAAAGCAAAGTTTTCAGTAGAACGTAATTTATGCTGGTAGAAAAGTATTATAGCAATTGACAGTCATGTTTATTTTTCGAAGATTTCAGTATCTCATTCGGTCGTTTCGTCATTTTTATTCGGACAAAAGTAGTCGGAAAGTTAGTATTTTAAGCAGTAGATTTAATATTTTGAGTAAGGACAATTCTTCTTTTTTTGTCGGAGCTTTTATTACTACCCATTTTAAATTACCGATGGTCGAAATCCCGAAAATTGAAACGCCAAATGGACGAAAGTTTAAAATCCCGAAAGTTCATTTGTTCGAATGTTTAAAATCCCGAAGTTCAAAATCCCGACTCGTCCGTGTCGGGGTGCCCTAAGGTCCCGATTTGTTTTATTTTGAGAAGTAGCACTCGCCGGCCGCTGCCGCGGCGCCGCTCGCTTCGCTCGCTCGGCTCGGGCGCTTTTGGTCACAATTCTAACCAAACCTATTTCAGCCACAATCTCTCGTAAAAATGTGTTTACCATTGTCTAATAGTCTATTCACAGGTAGATTGTATTTTGATTGCTCTTTGAACTGGGTGAAATAGGTTAGGTAACGTTAGAACTGTGACCAACCGCTACGTTCAAGTTGTTTCGTCTATTCGGAATTTCGTCCTTTTGGGCATTTGAACATCGGTATTTTGTGTTTCGATATAACGACTATCGGCATTTAAACCTTTCGGTGTTTTGCACGTCAGTATTTCAGCCATAGGTATAATGAACTTTCGGGATTTTGATACGTACCCCTATTCATGCCTTAATCGAAAACCAAGTAGACTTTGGTTTCCTAGAATATTATACTGTATTATTATTCGACAAACCTAACTTTTATAATGTCAGCGAGAACAAAGATAAAAATAAAACAAAACTCAGTTTATTATGAAAATGTAGTTACATAGTAGATCCGAACCCCATCGCGCGGGCCGAACAGTTGAGGTATTTTCATCATTATTGAGAGCTAAAAAATAAATTTGATAACCAACAATAGAAATTAAAACAGTTCATGCAAGTTGTAAAAATATGATTATTTTGACCAAACCTCTGTTGTCGGTAACTTAGTAATTTTGTCGGAGGTTCAGTATTCTATTCGGAAGTTTAGTTTTGTTATTCGTAGATCCATTTTTTTTTTAGGAGAAAATGTAATTTGAACATGCTCTTATTTGTTGTTAAATTGGATATTTTTTTTCGTTTATATTTTGGATTTTTTGTCGGTAATTCATTATAACGCTAGTTAATTAGAATAATAGTCGGCCACAGATCGCTGGAGATTAAATTGTTTTTCGGAACCATTATTATTTCCCTTCACCTTCGTTGTCGGGTCGATTCCATGGCGCCTTGACTTCGGTGGTAGAAGAGGCACTGTCACCTGGCACATCTCAAATAACTGCCGACTGAGTCTGTAGTTTCCTACAAACTCTAAGTCGGGTATTTGGGCTATATTTACTCGGTTGCGCAGGTGTCGTCGATTTCTCCTACGCTCCAAGCGTTCTTCACGCAGAGCTCCTTCTACCAAAAGCATTCTTGCTGCCATTTCAAGGAATTTTCAAGGATGTTCCTTGAACATCTTTGTAAACGAAAATAAAAAGGTAAGCCTTTTGGTTTCGTCAATTTGACGTTGAAATTGCAAAACAATCCTCTGTCATAATTATTTTTTTTTTTTGTTATTGTTACAAATTTAAAATACTTATCTCGAAACTTGACCCGTCTACCGGCTCTGATAGTGGCAGGCGCTGGAAGCAGTGCATTGTCTGTGAGAGTGGGAGATGTTGCTTGTGTTGGCGGCAGTTTAGGTTGATGGATGGGAGGGGATAATGATTATGTGATAGGTGACAAGGGTTGGTGAGGAATGACATTGTGGTTTGCAGACGACGCTTCAGGATCTGAGGTCAGGTACGCTGGCTTAGTACGGTCAATGCTAACTGTAGTTTCCCTGCCATTCACGTCTAAGGTAAGGGTTTTATTCCTTCTCTATAGAATACGATGTGGTCCAGTATAGGGTTGCAGGGAGCGTCGAACAGTGTCGTCGCGAAGAATGACATGAGTCGCCGTAGGTAAATCCTTGAAAGTGAAGGTTGATGAACGAGCATGTCGAGAAGCTTGTGTTAGACGAAGAGCTTCCATACGGCTTCTAAGCTCTGTGACAAAATCCGAGGCATCACTTGGGCTCCTAGATTCCCCAGTCGGCATAATAAGTTCTCTCGGTAAACGGAGCGGCTCTCCATAGACGAGCTCAGCGGATGAGGTGTCCAAGTCCTCTTTGAGCGTCCTTATGCCCAGGAGTACTAGCGGGAGTGCCTTTGACCACGAGTGTAAGTGGCAAATCAAAGAAGCTTTAAGTTGGCGGTGCATGCGCTCGACCATACCTTTAGCACACGGATGGTAACTGGTCGTTCGAACTTGCTTTGTTGCGCACACGTTCATGCGGCGCTGAACAAGGCGGATTCAAATTTACGTCCCTGGTCGGTCGTCACAATGCTCGGAACACCGAAACGGGATATTCAGCCAGTCACTAACGTGTCAGCCACTTCTTCCGCCGTAATGGAGGACATGGACTATGCCTCGGGCCACCGCATGTACCTGTCTACCGCGGTAAGACAATATGTGGAATTACCGGAGTGTGCAAGAGGGCCAATTATGTCTATGTGAATATAACGGAATCTGTGGGATGGATTGGTAAAAGATGAGAGTGGTGATGAAACGTGTCTGCTGATTTTACTACGCTGGCATTGTAAACAAGATTGAGCCCACGCGCGACAGTCTTTGTTAATATTGGGCCATATGAAACGCTCAGTCACCAAACGTATTGTTGCTCGTACACCTGGGTGACTGAGTCCGTGAAGTTTGTTGAAAGCTGTTCGACGGAAAGGTGGAGTAAGATATGGGCGAGGTTTACCTGTCGAAGTGACGCAGAAAATGTGGATATTAGTCCCGGGAACGTTGACCATCGCCATTTTTTAAAGAAGAAGAAGAGGAAAATGTGAACTCTTTGAGTTCATCATCATGTTCTTGGGATTCCGCAAGGGCTTCGTAATCGAACTTTAGAGATATTGATTCAATGCGGGACATAGCGTCCGCAACTACGTTGTCACTACCCTTAAAGTACTGAACGTTGGTGGTGTACTGACTTATGAACGTGAGTTGGTTGAGTTGGATGGGAGGCAACTTTTCACGGCGCTGTACGAAGGCGTAAACGAGAGGTTTATGGTTGGTGTAAATCGTGGCGTGGTGAACCTCTAGTATGTGCCGAAAGTGTTGAACGCTTTCGTACACAGCCAGGAGTTCCCGGTAGTATGCCGGTCACTCCGCCTGCTTCGTCGTGAGTTTCTTGCTGAAATAAGCCAGAGATTGCCACGCGTCACCAACTTTCTGCTGTAGGCACGCGCCGATATGCACACTAGATGCGTCGGTGAACAGACCTAATTGAGCTTTGGATGCAGGATGGGATAAAAGCGTGGCATCAGCCAAACTCCTCTTACAACTTTCAAAGCACTGCCGGAGTTCAGGCGTCCCGGGGGAAAGGCTTGGCGCCCTTGCCATTGGTCGCAGCTACTGCGTCAATTAGGGGTGCTTGGTACTTGGCGGCGCCAGGCAAGAATCTATGATAATAGTTTATCATGCCTAGAAATCTTGTACCGTGTCGGGCAAAGGGAAATCACCCAACGCACGGATGCGGTCCTCGGGGGGATACGTACCCGAAGCGTTAATGTGGTACCCTAAAAAAGTCACCTCTTTTACCCCAAAAACGCATCTTGCAGGGTTGATTACCACTCCGTACACCTGGAGACGACTGAGCAAAAGTCTGAGATGCTCAACGTGTTCCTTGGCGTCACTGGAATGCACGAGGATGTCGTCAACGTATCATCATCATCATCATCAGTCTTTTAATGTTCCCACTGCTGGACTCAGGCCTCCTCTCTAGGAGAAGGAATGGGCTGTAATCCACCACGCGGGCCCAGTGCGGGTTGGTGGATGTCACATGTCTTCGAATTTTTGGTTCTAGGACATGCCGGTTTCCTCACGATGTTTTCCTTCACCGTTTTGAGAGCCTTTAATGATATAAATTACACAAAGTAATGCGCCTGACAGGGTTTGAACCCGCGACCTACAACTTGTAAGTCGGAGCCATTACCACTCGGCCACCACTGCTCTCAACTGCGTCTCTGCGTCAACGTTTGCGAAACAGAAATCTAAACCCCGCACCACTTCGTCTATGAACCTCTGAAAGGTTTGACCGGCATTTCGGAGACCGAAGGTTAAAGGGTGTTATAATAGCTGTTTAAGCTTTTACGAGATCTAGAGTGCTAAATATTGTGCAGCCGGAGAGGTTATGGCTAAAATCCCCTACATGACGGACGGGATAGCGGTCCAGAATGTTGCGGGCGTTTAGTGCCCTGTAGTCTCCGCAAGGGCGGTAAGTCTCGTCCTTTTTAAGCTCGAGATGCAGGGGAGAAGACCAAGAGCTACTAGAAGGCCTGGCTGTGCCCACTCGAACCATCTCTTCAAATTCCTTTTGAGCAGCCCGTAGCTTCGGAGGGGCCAGGCGACGAGGTCGCGCAGAAACCGGTGGTCCATCAGTAGTGTTGATGAAATGCACCGTAGTGTGCTTGGGGTCTTTAGGAGGGCCCCAGGAGGTCGCAGACACTAGGGAACTCAGCTAAAATGGGTGCGTAGAGAGTCGGGTGAGTGAATTAACTTTATGCTAGTCTGACTAAAAGATGCAATTTCGGCATTAGTTGGTAGGACTGTTTTGTCATCCCGTAATTTTCCCTGGGCGCAATCGGGCAGTAAATTGAAATAAGAGCCGATTATAGGGGTGCTTACTTCAGCAACACCGAATTTCCATACAAAGTCGCGGCGTAGGCCTAAGTTTAATTTTAATTCAACGAGCCCGAAAGCATTGATTTTGGTGCCGTTGACTGCAATCAGTTCGTTTGGGAGAGGCTCTGTGTTGCCTTTGTGATGATGTCGCGGTAGGCCGGAAAGATCGGAGCCAGTGTCTATAAGAAATCGACGATTCGAAAACCGATCCGTAACAAACAGGCGGCGACTCATCTGTGAGCAATCAGATGTCACCATTACTGATTGCTGTTGATGTTTCCCCGGTTGGTCCCGGAGGTTGCGGTAGCGTCAGACCTACTACACGGTGAAACGCACTTCGCGGCCTTCGCTGCATAATGCTGATGGTACCAACAAAACCGAGAACGAGAGCATGAACGACTGCAAGTACGGCTGAAGGGACGTCTATGATAACTATTAGAGAGAAGAAACCACGAGTGTCAAGTCAGCCACTTGCTGTTGCAGAATCCGCAACTGCTCTCCCATGTCATCATTTGATGAGCCAGACTTCTGTGTGCTATGGACACTTGCAGGTTGTGGACCAATTTCACTGAATTTATCAGCCAATTCACCGAGATCTTGGAGCGTGGCCTGTTTAGCCAGATAGTGTGTATTAGCTGTTGCTGGCACATAGCTAGAGATCTTAGGTGTCTAAGGAAAGATGAAGGTTTCCGGTCACCGATGTCTTCTTTTTCTAACACTTTTCTAATTTTTTCCTCATAGGAGTCCGAGAAACAGCTAATTAAGGCATTTTTAATGTGGTATATGGTGGGTGAGAAAGTGGTGCTGTTATGATATCTTCCACCTCACCAGCAGATTTCATGTCGAGTTGGCTGACATTTTGTTAATTCTTGCGTCACTTTGTTGATGTGAAATTGTGCCTCGAGGCTGGTAAACTACAATCCGGGCTTGTCGGGCCAAAAGCGTGGGACACGGATGGAAACTCTGTTAATAATGTGTTGGTGTTGACCCTTGGTCACCACCAGAGCCAGCCGGCTATCTTCCGGCAATACTTGTCAAGCCTCATGACAACAACCTATCTCACAGAGTCGCAGCAGACATTGATGCTAAAGTACTTGTGGGCGGCCATAAAGACTTGATACCGTGTTTTAGTTAATAACTCAGAAATGTATGGTAATCCCGCTACCCTTGAGTGTCGTATTAGCATTTTTCATTTTTCAACAGATTTTATTGTTAAAATACAAGTATTTTAACAATAAAATCTATATAAGATATATATAAGATAAGATTATATATCTATATAAGATAAGATTTTATTGTTAAAATACAAGTATTTTAACAATAAAATCTTATCTTCTACAACTTGTCGTACAAAATGATGTTTTATATGAATATGTTTACTACAGTTATGATTAACATGACCTTTACAAATGTTTTGTGCTGACTGCTGACTATCATTGAACAAAGTTACTGATAAATGTTTACCTAAACATTCATAAAGAAAGGTTCTTAAAAATTTAGCCTCCTTTGCTCCTTCACACAATGCCATGTATTCTGCTTCGGTGCTCGATAAGGCCACAGTTCTTTGTTTTCGGCTTTCCCATGACACTGCTGAATTTCCTAATTTAAATACATAACCAGTATATGAACAACGGTCTAGCTGATTAGACGCCCAATCTGCATCTACATATCCTGTAATTCTTAATGAGGATTTTTCATATACTATGTTATAATTAATAGTCCCTTTTAGATATCGCAATATACGTTTGACTGCTTTCCAGTGTGTATCAGAATGACAACTATTAAATCGGCTGAGTAAGCTTGCTGCATGCATAATATCTGGTCTAGTACAAACGGCTATGTACAAAATACATTCTACTAGACTTCTATACTTGGAATCCATATCAGTTTGGGTTCCTTTCTCAAGCTTTATGCCACATTCCAGAGGTGTACTTACAGGCTTACAATCAGTCATATTAAATTGATCTAATACCTTCTGTATAAAGTTCTTCTGATCCAATGTAATTTGATTTTGTCTTTGATTTAATCTCATTCCTAATACATGTGTAGCTCGGCCAAGATCTTTTGTTTCAAACTTTTTCATCAGTTTCTCCTTGAGTGCTTTTTTTTCTGGTGTATCTTTACTAAAAATCAAAATGTCATCGACATACAATGCTAATATAATGATATTTCCTGAGTTGTCTGATTTGATGTAAACACAAGGTTCACTGAGTGTTTTCTAAACTCTGATGAGATCTGTCAAGGCATTATCTATCTTGTCATACCATGCCTTTGAAGCTTGCTTAAGCCCATATATAGCTTTATGAAGTTTAAACACATAGTTTTCTTTACCATTTATATTTTATCCATTTGGCTGCTCCATGTAAACAGTCTCTTGCAAATCACCGTTTAAGAATGCTGTCTTTGCATCCATGCGATCAATGTGTAAGTTTAGATTTACTGCCAGGGCAATCAATGTACGTATAGTAGAATATCGTACCACAGGTGAGTAGGTTTTCTTGTAGTCAATCCCATATTCCTGTGTATAACCTAATGCTACAAGGCGTGCTTTTATACCGAAGTAACTGACCTTCTCGTCCTAGCTTCTTCTTGAAAATCCACTTACAGCACACAGCCTTCTTTCCTTCAGGCAGTAATGTCAAACTCCAAGCCTTATTTTTCTCAAATGATTTCCGCTTGCTTGCCCCCGCCCCTCAGCCGACCGTTATCATTATGCCCGCCACTTGAGACGTTTTTTATGGCCTCCCGTCGCGCGGGTTCGAATTTCAAATAAACAATCCATTGAGCGTCAAGATGTTATTGTAACTCGTAAGTGTTATGTTTTTTGTGATTAATATGAATGGGGCGTCCTATTTAAGCGTTGTGTTTATGTTTCGTCGAGTACGGAGTCGAAATATGATACTGTAAACACAGAGATAAGCGCTTTTTAAGCACGACTTGTTTTTAAAAAATCATATCTCGAAAACTAAAGCGATGACATAGTGTTTTTTTTTTAATTACGATATTTAGGGTATATAGATTAAGAAAAAAAATAATACCATACACTCGTCCATACAAAATAATTTATTTTAAGCCCTTTTATTTTGCATAAACATCTGGCGGCGCGCGCCGTAAAACCGTTAAATTTTGCGTGTTGATTTACCGTTAAACTTCACATTTAGGCCTAGAATAAAAGTAATACAATAATGTAGGTAGTCTAATATTCTTACAAAATAAACAAAAGTCATAAGCAATAGCGTTTACCATTGCTGATGAATATGACAATTAGTGACAACAGTAAATTCAAATTTTTCGCCAAACCGTACCGCCAAGTTTCGGGTTATGACGAGTAAATTTCGTGTTTCATGCTAAAAACTTTATTTCTACGTATTAGTTGTTAACTTACCTTGAAAATAAAACAAACACCAAGCAAATCGAGCCACTTTAACTATTTAAACACACTTTGTTTACACAAGCGTAACACGACACTGACATTACTGACAATTACGCAACATTGTCAACTTCAACTTTTTTTTTAAATTTTTTTTCCATCGTTCGGATATACAGTTTGGTTTATTTTGGTAGGAAATTTAATGGAGGCGAAATAAATTTATACAAATAGACCATAGACAGACAGAGACGAGTAACCTTCAAAAACTTAAACGACTGAGGTGCGCGGCGCCCATGTGCCCCTCAGCGGCACACGGGCAATGTAGGCTTCAAGGTCATGTGCCCCTCAGAGGCACACGGGCAATTCAGCGGATATTCATCTTCAATAGCTTCCCTCCAGTGGTCCTTTTCAGGTCCTGATAATGCTTCCTCAATTGTCTGTGGTTCTCCATCATGACTTGTTGCTGTCATTACAATTACAGCATTCACACTTTCATCAATATCTTCATAATAACTAGAGTTTTATCTTGAGTCATGTCTGGATTCCATGTGACATCATTGGGGTCATCCACAGAGCTGGAGTCAGAAACAGTTGAATTAGTTGTGATCGAGTCAGATAACTCTATAGTAGGCAAGGGATTGACATTATTATCATCATTTGTTCTCACGACATTTTCTATTTCATTATTGAAATTTATTTGACAATCAGTAGTAGTGTTATTATATATTATACTAAATAAGGAAACTGACATAGGCCCACATAAATCAGAATGTATGAGACCTAATTTCTCAGTAGTTGAGCTAAAGGATTGTTTTGGGAATGGTAATCTGCTCTGCTTTCCTTCAATACATGCTGCACAGGGATTATTTTTACTATAAGTGTAATTAATTCCACTTGCCATACTTTGTTTCAGTAAATGCATACTTCGCCTGTTCAGGTGTCCGAGTCTCCGATGCCAAATCTCCTGTGATTGATTCGCTTCACACAAATTCACAGCTTCTGCGCGTTTCTCATCCATGGACTGGATCTGTGGCTCCACCAAAGCCACTGTTTGGTTTGTCGCAGCCAGCTCAAGACCATTTGTTGGTTGATGATTCACTGTGCCCAGTTCATAGACACCATTCACCTTTGTAGCACTTGCAAATGGCATTTTTCCGCAATAAACATTACACTTTTCAGTGTCAAAATGAACTTCAAGTCCCTTGGAAGCTATTTTGCCTACGGAAATAAGGTTTGTTGACAATCCTGGCACAAAAATAACCTCTCTTAGTTTTGTAACTTTTGTTTGACCTTTCAACAATAATTGCACCTCACTATGCATTTTCTGATCATTAGCAACTGTAACTAACCGCGGAGTATCCACAACATAGTTTTTCAAAAGATTTTTGTTGTTTGTCATGTGACAAGTAGCGCCGGAGTCGACATACCAAGCATTCGAGTCAATGTTCGCAGCTAGTGCTGTCAATAATGTTCCGTTCCACGCTTTCTCACATTTTTCACTTTGACCCCGTTTATTATTGTTTTTATTGTTTGTTTTAGTTGGACAGTTTTTAGCAAAATGATTTGGTTTCTTGCAAATGAAGCACTTTGGAGGTTTGTTGACCCTTTTTGTTGAAGACTTGTTTGTAAACATCGCACCTTCACTCTTGTCAGTCTCTACGTACATTTTCTTGTAATAATTTACTTTTCACTGTTTCGCTGCACAATTTAATGTTCGAATTTTCTAAAGCCATGATAAGCGGATCATAGTCTGAAGGTAAGCCGCTTAGCATTATCACCGACAGAAAATCATCTTCTAATGGAGCGTTTATGTCTCGTAATTGTTGATCCAAATCCGTGATTCTCAAGATATACGCTTCCATGTCACTAAATTGTTCCAATTTTAATCCAAATAACGTGCGTAAAAGTCCAAGACGATGACAAAGCCCCCTGTCTTTATAGGCTGTCTTTAAGTTGTTCCATGCCTCGTAACCAGTGGCAGCATTTCTAACGTGGGAAAAAGATGAGGGTTGAACCATCAAACATATCTTTGCGAGTGCCCGTAGTTGTTTGCGGTTGTCATTGACCTTAGGAACACCTGGCGCAGATTCCTCGATACAATCCCATAAATCTTCATGGACTATGAATGATACATCCGCATCACAAACTTCCAGTATCCGTAGTTAGAGATTCCACTAAGCTTCTCGAAATTGACTGTAATTCCGGAACTTGTTGCTTTTAAGATGATGGCGCCGGTACTGGCACCGCATCGTTACGTGACATTGCGTTTTTCTGTATTTCTTGTATTTTACAATTTTTAGAAGAAAAACTTTTACGCACACATATTTATCGCGTATCCTGAGCACATAACCTGATGGGATTGGGCGAAAATAATAAAGGATTAAATTGATATATTGGGATTTATTTGGAATCCAGCTAGCACATTACAGTTGACACAAGAGAAGGTTGAATATAATACGACCGAACAGAATGACAATATTGCTGCATAGACTGTCTCCAACTAGTGAGCTATTAAGACAACAAACAATTTTAATTTTTTGTTTAACTTCTATTTATTTGTTTTCTTATATTTTCTTTTATTTGTTTGACATTTTTTAATAAACATTGTAATATAATCATTTGTTGACTATAATGTAATATTTTGTATATGATTTGTAACATTCCTTTACCAATATATTACTATGACTACAAAAAAGACAAAATATATTTACAGAAATCAAAGAAAAGAGCAACGAAAAGGTTTTGCAATAAAAGCCGAATCTAACGCGTCACTTCAACATGTACTGTGTGACGGCAATTCTCAATAAGTCATCTTACCCAATTGTAGTTCTGTCGCATTCAGTGCGGAAAACGCGCATGCGCGTTTTCCGGATTCTTGCCATGTGCTAACCGACGCGCCTGCGCGTCCAAACAATTTACTAATATTCTACGAGTGCGGCGCGCCGCACCTGTGCGTTCATTGTTCATTTTTATTGTATTGTAAACATCGTAAAATAAGAATGCTAAGGGTGTCTTCACACAGGTTATCTACACTTGAGAGCAAAAAAATCGCACATGGCTTGTAATTTCGTTTAATACTGTTTTTTTCTTAAATCTAAAGATATTGAGTACAAATTATTAAGCAAAATTGAAGCGTTCAAAGTTAGCTTTATAAAAACACAAAATTAAGATCATTGACCTTCACGTAACTCACAAAAACCAGCGGTATACCCAATTCCCCAAATTCACCCATTTGCATTTCGCTACTTGCACCTTTACCTGGAGCTACAAAATGGGTGCTGTTTTAGAGTTTTAATCAGTTTCCGTTAACGTGATAACGTGTCTATTAGAAACAGACAGATTTACTGAAAAAATATGGATACCACGCCCGCAGAAGCCGTTCAAGTTATTGCCTTGCCCAAAGCAGGCCATAATCAAAATGAAGTCGCTCGATAGCTAAATTTTAGCTGCCTTCCTGTTCGTCTAGTATACCAGAGATTTTAAGAGACCCGTGGGTATATTTGGCGACCAGGATATGGCCGGTGGCGCATAGGATCAGGGCGTGATTATCGCTTTTCTGTAACAAGTACTTTGAGAAATCAGCTGCTGAACACGATTGAACTGACACAAAAGCTTCAAGAAGTTTGCAATGTCAGTATAAGTCAGTGGACGATTAGGAAAAGACTGGGTAAAGCAGGCCTGACTACACATCACTCCTCAAATGGAACCAAATTGACCACAGCTCACCGACAAGCCCGGCAATAATTTGCCACGAAACACTTAAATTGGATGTATGCATAATGACAAGCTGTTGTGTTTTCTGATAAGTGCAGAATGACTACGATGACCATGATCGATGCTGTAAGGTCTACAGAAGGTCATCAGGGCAATTTTAACAATGCTGCATAAGCGAAGAAGTGGGTTTTGGAGGCGTATTGGGGTGGCATAATTTTGGACACTAAAACTAACATTGTATTCATCACTGGGCCATTACTGGCCTGATATCGAGAAGGTTGACGGCTTTATGATACATCAAAAAAGCGCTCGAAGAATATGTGAAGCCACTTATGTGGCTAATGGTAGATTTTTTTTCCTTAATGCAGAACAACACCAGATCGCATGTCGCTAGAACAGTTTGCGACTACATGTAAGACGTTGGAATCATTGCGATAGGGAGGCCATTTCGTAGTTTTGATCTTAATCCAATTGAGCATATCTGGAATGACCTTGAAAGAAGACTTAGAGCAAAAAGTCTGGATCTCAACGGCTCCAAGAGCTTCAATTTGTCATTGACGAGAAGTGGGACGTTATACCTTAAGATTTCCTGGTAAAATTAATACGGCTCATGAAAAAACAAGTAACAGCTGTAAATAAGGCTAAGGCTGAGGAATACACTTTATTGACAAACAGGATGACCAAGAATTTTAAGTTTGACTCTCATTCTTTCTTAAGTGAAATTTGGTAATTTTTCCCATTTGTTGGATTTTGTGCTCTAAACCCTTTCAAGGATATTTATTTACACTGTATTTCATATCATTAGAAAGGCAATTAAATAAGCTTTAGATTAATGTACTACATGTTTTCAATAACTGTTCACATTCATGACAAAAACTGCCTTAACAAAAAGAGTTATGAAGTGCGATTTTTTTGCTCTTGAGTGTATTTCAATTACGATATTCTGTTATGTTGATAAATAAACAGAAATCGTGTAACGTTACGCGTTAAAAAACTGATACTTCCTTGGTTTATTTGAAAAAAAATGATTTTTATACATTCATACTAATAGAGAAATCCGGAAGTCATTCTGTCCGTTTGACACCTTTTTGGGGCATATGTCTATTTTCGAATCTGAAACAGCAATAAAATACCTGCCACGATCTGCATCAGAATGCTTATATTTGATGTTTTAATCTAACAATATTTAAGTAAAATGCTTGTTTAGTCGTAAACGTCAAAAAAAGTCTGGTCCGTCTAGATAGGCGGATAGAGAACCGGCAGTGGCTAAAAACAGATAATGCAGCTAAGTGCAACTGCAATTTTTTAGCTGATATGCAGTTAAAATATAGCCCGTATGTTTAGCCTGACCTATAGAGAATAACGTACCTATTGTACTTAAAAAACTGATACTTCCTTGGTTTATTTGAAACAAATGATTTTTAACAATAAACTAGAATGTATGCTCCAACGACTATAGCCTGCCAAAGAGCAAAAAAAAAGTTAAGTCAATGATTGTCATAAACATAGACTATGGCTGCGTGGCTTTGCCTTTGCCTGTCAGAATGGGAAGAAGAAACAAAAAAAAAATAAAGCGTTAGCTTTAGGTACATAGCATAGGTAATCTGGTCAAAAATTTAAAAGTTTTGTGCGCCCGGCCTGCTGAAGATTAAAAAAATAATCATGTAAGTAATATTTATTTTACCTAACTTTTATGAATTAAGTATTCGTAGGTAGTTCATTCGACTGAATTCGATAGTGGCACAAGACAAAATTCAACAATTGGAGAAAACGTACAATAAATATTGGAAGACTAGTGCGCGCGCACAAAAAAGCTCTTACCGACTGTATTTTATGGAATATATAGTTCATGTTTGGTTTATAAACATCTACGTTATAGCTTCAGTTGCCGGCAGTAATAGTTTTTAAATATTTTTTGTTATTTTTATTAATATGAGGTTCAGAAGATGGCGACTCCGAGTTGTGCCAGTATTGCATTGTTCTGTTTTCACTTTTTTGAGTAATGCTAGAAATTATGTTATAAAAGTAAAGAAAATGCATTTTCACGAAAAACTAGCTAAGTAGAATATAAGAATAAAAGTGCTTATTAATGGAATTGTTAAATCGTAAATAAAAGTACCATAAATGTTTAGTAACTTAATATTTATTAGCATACTTTTCAGTCTGACTGATGTATTGAGAATCAGTTTTAAACAAATCAACAAACGAAATTTAGTTATTGTACTCTATGTTTGCACTTATAAAAAGTACTACACTTAAAAATCAAAATATAAAATCCACTTTAGCAATATAACAAAAATTAACGAACATAAATTTATCAAAACCTTCTTAGGTTTCAGTTCAATAAACTCTCAAATCACAAAAATCACCCTTGTGATTCCAGTAGGAAATTATAGGTCAGTTATTGTACTCTATGTTTGCACTTATAAAAAGTACTACACTTAAAAAACAAAATATAAAATCCACTTTAGCAATATAACAAAAATTAACCAACATAAATGTATCATAAACTTCTTAGGTTTCAGTTCAGTAAACTCTCAAATCTCAAAAAAGTCAGACTTATGATTCCAGTAGGAAATTATAGGTCAGCTATCACATATTAATTAACAATCTCAAAAATAGGTACCTAATCAAAGAGTAGACAAGAACGTAAGTTCTTTGAAAGAGTAAACATGTAGGAATTTTTAACCAAATCAATCATGTTTCAAGTTCTGAAAAAAATCTGCATAACATCGTAGAATAGTATTAGAATTAACTAATGACATTATCAGGGTAAGCTTTCTTCAGTTGCGCATCTTGTATAAGTCTTAGTTGTTTTCTAGTTCTGTTGGATCTAATGTTGACCGTTTTGTAGTTATCATCTTTGTATGAAGTCTTATAATAGAAGATACCAGGATTCTCTTTTTCCACTCGTAAGACAAATGTCGTTAAAATTAAACTTCTCCCCACGTGTGTTAACATTAAAATTGGTTGCAGTGTTATCTATGAGATCTTTCAGGTCAAAAAAGAAGCTATGATCTAATTCATGCACCTTAAATGATTCTCCAGATTTTCGTGCTGTTGAAATTAAAGTAGTATATTGCGATGGTAGATATATTGGGTTAGATTTCAACGCTTTCTTGATATTTTTTTCGATTAATGAATGGCTCACATCGCCTTCGTTTTGTGTATGGCCAGCAACCAAAAATTTATGTGTAATTCCTTTTATGTCAAAATTTGACACAGCATAAAGATAAGCAGCAATTATGAATTTGTTCTTTCCTTGACCACCACAATTATCGGAATACAGTACAACTTCTACTTCGTCGACATCACTAGAGCAACCAGCAATATCCTGTCTTGAAGCACACATTTCTAAGTAATGCAGTAAGCAAGACCCTATCTCATTAGATCCTTTATGCCCTTCACCTTCATGCCAAATGTAGCAATTAACTGTGCCCAATCCTTTCTTATTCAAGTCACATATGGTAAAATTGTATGTGGACAATTTGCTTTTATAATAAAAAGTCGAAACCTCACCTTTCGGGGTTGGTAAAGCGGCCTGAAGATTGAAGCATGCAACTCTGTAATTCTTAGAAATTTTTGTTTTATCTTCTTCTTTCTCCGTTCTAGCTATATTTTTCTCTTCGTGGTGTCTCATGTACTCGATTTCTATGTCTAATCTTTCACCGTAATCTTTATTTTTGTATGATTCACAAAACTGGCATAAATCTTTTTTTGGCTTAAAAAATTCGATATTAAATTCAAAATTAAATATTTGTCTATAGATTGAGAAAGTAACAAAGTCACGATTTTCTTTTTGACAATCTTGCTTGTAATCTCTGTATAGGTCCATCAGTGTTCGTCCTCCTTCTATGTAATTTTTAGAACTATCTGCACGCGTGTAGTGACTTTCAACTGTCGGAATACTAGAAATATGATTACGAGCACCGTCTTTTACTTCTTGAGGTATTGTACCGTGTTTTTCATGTTTGCCTCTTCGATCTTCTGAAGTGAAGCCTTTCTCTGTCTTTTCAAGTACAGTTCTTATGCATCGGTTTGTTATACCTAGAGTAGAAGTAAAAAACGTTTTGCAGACTCTTACTTTCTTTTGAGCCTTGTACATAAAAAAGTATGGTTTAATTTGCGAGCTGTTCGATTTTCACGTAGAACAGGATATCTTTATTTAGGTTGAACCAGTTCCATAGAATTTGCAATGAATTGTCTTTGTCTGTTAAGGTCTTTCAAAGACCAAAACGATTGAAAATATTCCTTTCGTTCATCTTCGCTTATTTTTAGTGTGCATTTACGTCTGCAAGAGTCAGGGCAGGGAAGCCCTATTGTCCTTGAAGGCACCAGTTTACCTTTTTTTAAAGTTTTATATTCTTGTCCAGAATTACGTAATTCTTTAGCTCTATTTCTTTTCCAGTGCAGGATTTGCTTTTCTTTTGCGAGTTTTAGGCTTAATGTTTTCTTCCTGCACACTTTCAGATAGACTTGATAAACTTTCATCAGACTCAGAAATTCTTGATTCGATCCTATCAAGATTTTCATAATCAGGGTCAGCATCAGAGTCGTCAATCTCTGACTCCGAACTTAAAGACACATCTGTTAGAATCGGAGAAGTTGGTATTAAATTGACTTCGGAGTAATGGTGCTCTGGAGACACATTGGTTGGTAAATCAAGTAGAATATCATATCGCGAAGGGCTATTTAATGGAGATAGATTCAGGGGCATTTGCTGTTTATTAGGACTTTCACAATCAGTCAAATCGTCTTCTATGAAAAAGGAATTTCTGTGAGATCGGCTGCGAAGATAGTTAATGTAAGCAAATCCCATTTGCACAGATTGGTCGCAAAAGCCAAAGCTTCTGAATGTACTTCATTTGTTTATGAACCAAACATTAGCAATAAAAAAGTTTTCACGATAGACCAAGAATGTTCTCTGGCAGATTACTTAAAGACTTCCGCAAAAATGTGCCATGGCTTAACAACCAAAAAAGTTAGAGAACTAGCATATCAGTACGGTGTTCGTTTAAATCTTAATATACCATCTTTTTGGAATGAAAATAAAACAGCTAGTCTAGATTGGCTTAAAGGTTTCTTAAAAAGACATAATTCGCTAAGTGTAAGAAAGCTAGAGAATACTTCACTAGCAAGAACTACGAGCTTTAATAGGCACAATGTCCAAAACTTTTTCGATAACTCAGAGAAATGTTATTTAAAACATAATTTCCCTCCAAATATGATATGGAACTTAGATGAAACTGCGTGCACGACGGTCACTAATGCACCAAAGATAGTTGCCCAAGCAGGTGTTAAGAGAGTTGGTCAAATCAGCTCAACAGAACGTGGCTCGCTTGTAGGTAACTATGCTGGGTTTCGCAAATGCTGCTGGTGGAAGTATTCCTCCTGCTTTTATATTTCCGCGTGTTCATTTTAAGGAACATATGCTTGAAAATGGTCCTACGGGTGCTTTAGGTCTCTCAAATGTGTCTGGCTGGATAACTGAAGATTGTTTTTTAAAAGCTTTAAAACATTTTGTTCACTCCGTTAAGCCTAGTGCTGAATCACCGGCTTTAATAGTCCTCGACAACTATAAGACTCATATAACTATTAATGTAGTGCTGTATGCCCGAGCAAATAACATGTAAAATACAATAATGATACTGACCTTTTCACCTCACTGCAGTCACCGCTTGCAACCCGTCGATGTGACCGTATTTGGACCCTTCAAAGCTCGGTATAGAGCTAGCATGAACGACTGGATGACTTCGAACCCTGGCAAAACTGTCACAATTTATAATGTGGCTCAGTTCGCTAAAGATGCTTTCTACGCTGCTTTTAATATGAATAATATAACTTCTGGTTTCAAGAGCACCGGGATATGGCCAATTAATAAAAATATTTTCTCAGAGGAAGATTTTTTGCCTGCTTTCGTTACAGACCGACCTCAGTCTCTTAAGACCCCCACTGGTTCAGCTGAAAACTCTGATGAATCCTTCCCCAAATGAAGAAGAACTGAGCCATAGATCTTCTTACCTTATTGATGAACCTGAACTTGATTCAAATGCACGAACCGTTTCACCTTCCATTTTAAGTCAGCCACAAGCTTGGTCTTCTACTTTGAACGAGCCACAACCTGGAACATCTACCACAAAAGAGACAAGACCTGGATCTTCTACTCTGAACGAGCCACAACCTGCAACATCTACCACAAAAGAGATAAGACCTGGATCTTCTACTTTTAATGAGCCATAACCTGGACCCTCGACTTTAAACGAGTCACAAGCTAGATATTCCGATACTGAAGATCTTTTATTTCCGGAAGCAGTTCGACCATTTCCTAAAGCCTTTCCTCGAAAAACCACTGGGAAGCAACGTAAAGGTAAAACCACGATTATAACTGAAACCCCTGAAAAAGATAGATTGCTTTTAGAAAATATGATGGATATCTTAAAAAGAAATACACCCCAGACTGAGAAACGAAACTTAAAACATGTGAAACAAATTTTCAAAAGTAATTTAACAGATCAGGAATCAAACCAAATCAAAAGTAACAAGAAGGCTAAAAATAAGAAAACCAATAAAAACAAAAATGCTTAAGTTAGTCTTAAGAAGAAAAAGATTGCACGAAAAATCGCTAGCAGTAGCAGCAGCAGCGATGTGATGTCAAATTTAGATTCCGACTCAATAGATGATTTTTCTGAAAATGAAGAAGTCACTCCAAGACTAAGAAATCGCAGCATTACAAAAAATGAAACAGGTCATGACGACCAATGTAATGTTTGCAACAAAAAGTATTCAGAAAGCACTGAAGATTGGTTCCAATGCAAAATTTGCACGAAATGGGCACACGAAATCTGTGGCGTTAAAGGTGTTTTTAATTTTTTATGCTCACTATGTCATTAGAAACTAGTGTCTAAGTTTATTCGCGTCGTCTAGCTGAGCCCTTCTTGTTGATTCGTCTTTTATTTTATACATGTTTCATTTCTTGTTAATAATTAAAAGGAGACTGAGTGGTGAGACTGATTTTAGGTGTCTTAAGAAAGCTATTAATAAATTAAAGTTCTTTATATCTAAGAAAAACTTTTTAATATGGTTGATTTTTCTTTAAGTTTATTTAAAAGTGATAATTAGTTTTTAAATTTGATTTTTAAGTGGTTATTGTAACAGAATTCCCTCAAATTAAGTACTGTCCCTTTCAATACAGTCAATTTATGAAAGGGACAAAATAAACATTTTTTTTAAATACGAAAATAAATAACTAAGACTTGATAATTGACAATTTGTATAAAATTGTAGTATATTTTAAGGAATTTTAGAGATTAAAAATATAGGATCGTAGCTTGCAGTGTAACAGTTTAATTTTGCCAGTCATGAGATTTAAAAATCATGGAGGTAGTTAATTGTTAACTCCTGATAAAAAACTTATAGCTAATATTTATTTATCTACTTATTGCTAACTTAAAACTAGTGATGCAAATTGAAGTGACGCTTCAACATGCCGCCGGCCGTTGAAAGCTTGCCTTTCAACAGCTGTCTTCCAACAACGGACAGATCTTGGAAAATGCTCTTCTGACAGTTCCGGTGGAGGTCCTGATATCAGCAACTCTGCTAATGCCATCTGTGCCAGGATGAAGAGCAATAACGCGACCCAACTTCCACTTCAAGGGTGGCTGGTTGTCCTCCTTGATAACAACGAGGGAATCCAAATGCAGGTTGTCGTTGCCGGTCCGCCATTTTACACGTTGCTGAAGTTCAGAGACGTACTCCTTGCTCCATCTCGTCCAAAAATGCTGCCGCAGCTGCTCAATACGCTGATGACGTGTCAAGTGAGGAGTGGAGTGGTCCCGGATGTCCTTTACAGGCAGAGACGTGATAGGTCGGCCGATCAAAAAATGACCAGGAGTGAGAGGCAACAGGTCTTCTGGGTTCGACGTTAGCGGTGTGAGCGGTCGAGAATTCAGAATGGCCTCAATCTGTATCAGGACGGAGTTAAGCTCCTCGTAAGTTAAATTACAATTGCCCAACACTCGTAACAAATGATATTTGGTCGATTTGACACCCGCCTCCCAAAGACCACCAAAGTGTGGAGCGTAAGCAGGTATAAAATGGAAGTGTATACCGTCTTGAGCTGCACTATCAGATAAGGAGTCACAATTGCGTTTCAAAAAATCAGATATTTCATTGTAGGCTCCTACAAATGAAGTTCCGTTATCGGAGTAAATGTTGAGAGGTTTTCCTCTCCTAGACATAAACCTACGTAGAGCCTGTAAATAATTGCTGCTCGTCAAGTCACCAACCAACTCTAAATGAATGGCCTTGGTGGTGAAGCACACGAAAACAACGATGTATACCTTCACCAGTCTACATCCACGACCTTGACGACTAGCCGCAGTTATAGGGCCTGCGTAGTCAACCCCTACACTTTGAAAAGGGAAGTCGGCTGGCGAGAGTCTGTTCAGTGGTAGATTACCCATTTGAGGAGTAATTGTCTGTGGCTTTAGTCGCTGACACCGAACGCACTGACGATAACAGGCTCTGGCTAAGTTGCGACCACCTAGTGGCCAGTAGGTCTCTCTGATTGTACTTAATAATAATTGAGGACCTGCATGCATTAATCTAATGTGCTCAGATTTGAATAAAAGTTTAACAAAATGATGAGTGGACTGTATCAATATTGGGTGTTTCTTTGTGTATAAATATTCTGAGTTATGTAACCTACCCCCTATACGAATGATTTTGTTTTTATCTAAAAATACGTTTAAACTTGATAACCTATTTTTATGGGGTAGTTTTTTATTATTTAGTAATAAATTGTATTCAGGGAAAGACTCCTTTTGCGACTGAGTAATGATAAAGTTTAAAGCATCTTGTAGCTCATTCGCATTAAAACAAGATGTAGTTTTTGTTGAACGTCCTTTGCAAGTATTAATGAAGCGGAAAACATAACAAACGGAACGCTGTAATCGATTAAAATTAGAAAATCGATTAAACTCGATTATTCCCTTAAATAAATCTTCAGTAGTGTGGTGATCTTGGGCTAAATTAACTAAAATAGTAGATTTAATGTCTGGTAAGGTTTCTGTATTTATAGCAGTGGGTGGCCATGTAGTACTATCGTTTTTTAAGAAGCATGGACCGAACCACCACAAGTCCAGTGATTGCATAGCGGTAGGATCCACTCCACGAGTTATTAAATCAGCTGGATTGTCGTGGGTCGACACATGTCTCCAGGTACATGTACCGGATGTTTCTAGCACTTCGGCAACACGGTTACGAACAAAAGTACTTAATTTTATTGGCAACATTTTCAACCAACCCAACACTATCATGGAGTCAGTCCAAAAAACAATACTAGACGGTTTAATGTGAAGAGAATTAGCAACCTTTTGATATAAGCGTACACCAAGCACAGCAGCACAGAGCTCCAATCGCGGTATAGTTAGTGGTTTGATAGGAGCGACGCGACTTTTGGCTGTTAATAATCGCACGTCGACGTCACCCTGCTCATTCACACTACGAACATACAAACAAGCGCCGTATGCTTGCTCCGACGCGTCAGTAAAAATGTGAAATTCGAAGTGTTTGTATGCGTCACAGAGCACGCGACGTGAAACCCGTAAATTGTGAATGCAAGGTAATGATTTAATTATGTTTGCCCATATTGTTGCAATGTCAGGTGATAACTGATCATCCCATTTCAACTTGTCTAGCCAAAGTTTTTGGAGCAACATCTTCATGTTCACGACACACGGTGCTAACAGTCCTAAAGGATCGTAAATTCGTGCAATTACTGCTAACATGCCACGCTTAGTGTTTTCTATGCAGTCAGGAACTTGTATAGGGAAAATGAGGTCATCAGTGTCTGTTCGCCAACTAAGACCCAGTGTTTTACTACAGACATCACCTTCCTTGTGGAACTCGAAGCAAGACTCGTCAGATGGATCTGAAATTAAAGTGGGCTCGTTCGATTTCCACTTCCGTAACGGCATGCAAGCAGAGGCAAGAGCATCAGTCACCTTGTGACGCAACATGAGAGCTTCCTCATACACGTCTTCGCCGGTCAGCAGGTCGTCTACATAAAAATCATGAAGAATGACTTCAGCGACCCTTTGATCCTGGCATTCCAGGCCTATTTGTTTTATGCACCTAGTCGCGAGAAAAGGTGCACTAGCCGTACCGTACGTTACGGTATTTAATTGATACGTTTTAAGCGTGCTAGTAACATCATCACGCCAAACGATTTGCTGCAGGTGCCTATCTGAAGGATCTACAGACACCTGCCTGTACATTTTCTCTACGTCAGCAGAGAGGACGTACTTATGAGTTCGAAATCTAAGAATGATTGCAGTCAAATCGTCCTGAACGGTAGGCCCGACCATCTGGATTGCATTTAAAGAAAGTCCAGAGGTAGAGAGTGCACTAGCATTAAATACAACCCGTAATTTTGTTGTGCTACTGCTTTCACGCAGGATTCCGTGATGAGGAATATAATATGACTGCAAATCTTCATTAATATGACACTCTGACATATGGCCTAAATAAATGTACTCAGTCATGAAGTCTTTGTACATTTTGTCAAGTGGAGGTTGGCTGAGGTTTCTGCGCTCTATTGACAGAAAACATCGTTTTGCACGATGATATGAATCACCTAAACCCTCCGGAGATTCCTTCAACGGAATCTTAACACTAAAACGGCCATCTGATAAGCGCGTCATGTTTTTTATGAAGTGTTCTTCACACATATTCTCCTCAGCTGAATAAGTCGATGCATCATGGCTAACTTCCTCGAGCTGCCAGAAACGCGTCAATTGGTTTCGGATGTCATCTAACTCATTCGAACTGGAAGAACTTTCGTAATAATCATTTACGAAATTACACTTAATTGAAGAACGTTGAGAAGAATTAAAATTATAATTATAGCCGCCGTTAATTGAGCCACAAACTAGCCAACCTAGTCTAGTTTGGTGAAGTGTTGGTTTCCCATCACCTAATAAAATCTTATCAGATCCTAATAAGCTCCAAAATACATCAGCCCCTATAATCATATCAATAGAAGCCGGTGTGTGGAAATATGGATCAGCTAATTGAATATTTGAAGGTATATTTACATGTACCTGTCTAGCGGGAACATTATCAGTAATTGTGGGTAAGACAAAACAAGTTACATTATTTGAGTACGATTCGTGCAACGACATAATATGCACACGACACATTTTATTAACATGAGACTGAGAATTGTTTATACCTTGTATCGATCTTTTTGTGTTTACGTAAGGCAACTTCAACTTATTGTATAAAGTCTCCGTCATTAGACAAGCCGAACTACCTGAGTCGAGAAGCGCTCGAGCGATGTGTTCCTTATTATTTGCATCGTAACATCTAATTAGTGCAGTCGACAACAAAATGTTACCTGTGCTAGTCGTATGCGAATGTGCGGAGATATTGGCTGAGAGTGCAACGTGATTGTTTGTGTCAGTAGTGGAGGATGACTCACAGTTAGTCTTATCAGTCGTAACAGCTGATTTGCTTGAAACGGGTTTTTGTTTGTACTCTGCGTTATGAATAAGTGTGTGGTGTTTGCGCTTACATATTTTGCACCCCGATTTCTTGCAATTACTAGGATAGTGACCGTGACGCAAACAGTTATAACATACCTTATAGCTAGGTAGTAAGGACATTCTGTCGTTGACATTTAATGATAGAAATTGTGGGCATGAATTAAGGTTGTGATCACCTTTACACCTAGGACAGTTTTGTGATGAGGAACTACTGGTGTTGTCTGTCGTTAGAAAGGATTTTATTTTTGTGTTGTGTTTTATGTTAGTTGTGGAATGACGTGACTTTTCCAGTGTTTCTATCAATTCAGCGCGATTACGCATAAATTCAATGAACTGCTCAAAAGTGATTCTTTTCGATTTATCAATACGCCCTTTGTATTCTTCCCATTCTCGGAATGATTTTGTGTCTAATTTTTGTCGTATGATGTAAATAAGTAATGTGTCCCAATTGTGAACAGGTTCACCTAATGTTTTTAAAGCTCTGATATTTTTGTTTATATTATCTACGATGCCTTTTAACGCAGTTGAGGACTCCTTTGTAATTGACTCGATATTAAATAACGCTGTAACGTGATTCTCAATTAACATTCTTTCGTTATCGAATCGCTCACAAAGCAGTTCCCACGCCATATTGTAGTTTCGAGCTGAAAACTCGATAGACTGAATTACAATAGCAGCAGATTCTGTTAATGAGGACCTCAAATAATGGAATTTATTGACCTCGTCTATATCGTCATTGCCGTGAATGAGACTAGTGAAAGTATCTCGAAATTCGAGCCAGTTATCGTACGAGCCTGTAAATTTAGGTAACTGTATGGTGGGTAACTTGACGAACTGACGCTTACTACTAGAGGTGGACTTTACTTCCTCTTGCTCAGATTTTAAGAACTTATTTAATAGTACTTTAGCTTGAGCCATCAAATCATAATATTGCGATTCAATTGTAGCTCGTTCGAGTACCTCAGAGTCAACGTCACACATACATTCCAATTTTGATTGAACTTCGTTAAATTCGTCATATAAATTATCTAATTTGTTGACTCGCAACTGCAACTCCATTACCTGAGACGGGTTTACCGTAGAATCTTGAAATTTATTTAAATATGTTTCAAAGACGGTTAATCTTCCCTTATAACTGCTTCGCTTCTTTTTAAGATCTTTAATATCAGTCATTTTGACAGGAAGGTGTCGTAGACCTGAAATTATACAGTTATAATGTTAAATAACGAAACTATATTTAACAAAAATACCTAGGCGTAATAAATAATGCGACTAAGCAACTATTGGTCTGAGTTATTGAATAATTTTACAATGTTGACCTTTGATCACTGCAAATTATAAAGAACTACCGTAGTCAAGTAGGTAGGTAGGTAAGGTTTACTATTCTATTAGAATAATGTAACAAACAAATTAATTACCTAATAATTTATATTTTAAAGGTTTACAAAGCGACAATTAATGGTAAAGGTTAAATTAAGAAATAATATTTGTAAATTGAAAAATAAATAGCTAACTAATGTAGGTTAACACAAACACTACTGTACGGTATTATAAGCACTGTTAACTATATTTTACAAATATAATTCAACCTAAAACTTTGTAAATAAATCCTTGTAAATAAATTGTATAAAATAATGTGTAAATAATTTGTAAATATGTATAAAATAACTATGTTACTAACCTTATTTAAGTTTTTATAATCACTACTTATTACCTATATTTTTTATATTACCTGATTAAATATTAATGAGTGTTGGGTGAATTTAATTGATATTATAATGCTTTGGCTTTAACACTTATGGTTTTACTTCACTTGACCTTCACTTCACTTGACCTTCTCTTCACTTTCCCTCCAAAACGTGTTCATCACCTCGTCACTCCGGTAATTTTCAATATAATCTCCAAAATCCAATATTTAGCTTTTTCCACTTTGCTAGTTGTAGATAATATAATATCCGGTTCGTATGGACCATGTATAAAATTGTAGTATATTTTAAGGAATTTTAGAGATTAAAAATATAGGATCGTAGCTTGCAGTGTAACAGTTTAATTTTGCCAGTCATGAGATTTAAAAATCATGGAGGTAGTTAATTGTTAACTCCTGATAAAAAACTTATAGCTAATATTTATTTATCTACTTATTGCTAACTTAAAACTAGTGATGCAAATTGAAGTGACGCTTCAACATTGCATTTTACTTCAATAGTTTAATAATAAACGATTCCTATTCAACTGCAACCTGTTCAAAATATTTTCTCAATCACTTACCAGGACATCAAAATCAAAAATGTCCCTTTCATGCCACCTCTCCCCTACTTCCCATTTGCTTTCGACATTCTTCAGGTGTACTATATTCCTACGAAGTTGTTTCCCATTTTTGTCATTCACTACTTCAACGTCAATTCCTTTCTTATTGAGTACTGTATGCGGTGCATCACTGAATATAACAGACAACTTTTCTCCTTCATCATATTTTTTACATATACTTTTTCTCCGACTTCAATACTTGATTCCGTAGCTTGTCTTTTTCTGTCTGCATATTATATGCCCTTCGTTTTCATTTCCATATCTCTGTCCTTTGTTTCGAGATTACTTCTGCAAATTCAATATCTAGTACTGAAGGTAGCTTGTCTGCCAATTGGACCTTTGACTTTAACTTATTCGTAACCTCTTTAATATATCCCTGTTTTGTCTCTCAACCTCTCCGTTTTGCTGTGGCTAATAGGGGATGCTATGGAACAACTGAATACCAAATTTTTTACAAAAAATATTAAATTCTGTACTAATAAACTGTCGGCCGTTATCAGCAGTAATACTCACCGGCGTGCCTAGTCGAGAAAATATCTCTTTAAGTATGTTTATTGTGTGTATCAAGTTAATATTTTTTTGTAATTTTTACCTCCTTATATCGACTATAATAATCTATAATTACTAAAAGGTAATATCCAGTCGGCAAGGGTCTAAGATAATCTATGGCTATATCTCTATATCCACGGCTGCAATGGAAGCTCTCATCTGCGCGTGGGATTTGGGGGATTTGGAGCGGACATTAGAGTGCAGCCCTCACAAGATCTACGTAATTTTCCGCATCTCTATCAATTTTGGGCTACCATACTTTTGAACGTAGTCTTGTTTTCATGGCCACTATGCCCAAATGACGTTCGTGGGCTGTATCTAAAACTTGCGACCTCAAACTAGACGGAATGACGATTTTATTCCCTGTCAGAAGCAAATTATCTTGGAAGCATAACTCATGTTCGAAGATCTTGCAGGTGCTGAAGCTGTGTTTATAGTATCTCCTTCACACGCTTTCGTCAGCTCACGCCAAGTGATTGCGGTAGGACGAGATTCATTAACAACTACGTTTAAATAGTTATCGTCATCGAAAGGTTGTGGAGACTGATTACTATCGACACACAATCGCGACATGATTTTCTTGCTTGGACTATAGACAATTTTAAAATTATACGATTGTAGGCGGAGAACCCAGCGTTCGATTCTCGCACATGGTTTAGAATCTGGCGCGAATATTACCTCCAAAGGCTTGTGGTCACTAACATGTTCGAAACTATCTTTTCCAAATAAATACATGTCAAAATATTCTACTGCCAACATTGAGAAAAACATCAATATGACCAACATTACACAAGGAACCTACTAGATGTTTTAATCTTAAACACAAACATGGCTGCCTTTGTGTAATTATGTTTGTTTTGGGACTATTCTGTTTGTTTTTCCCTTTTTCTATATGATTTCGGAATATAACTTATCAGAATAAGTTCTGTGATTGTACGTATAACGTTGAGTCGAGCACCTGTGCGTCTGTTTCATCAGTTTTATCGAGATATTGACTCTGCTCGTGTAAGTGACTCTTGCGAGATATTTGAATTCTATTTTTTGTTATTACTACATATTTTAACGAGACGGTGACTTAAGTTGTTCTCCAGTTTGTGAACCGTTATGGGTAAAGGCCACAGAATATGTGAAGTTTGCGGTATCAAAGAAGCTTGGCATACTGATACCATAAAACTATAGGTATAAAGGTTGATTTGTAGAAAAGCGGCATTTAAAGAAACAGCTTCTGCAACTTCGTATGTTTAAACTATTAAATATATAAATAAACACGAAATAAAATCATAGAAATTAGTGTTTTATTTAACCCAGTTTTCAAAATAAATACGAATAATAGTGCATTTTATCGATATCGATGAACTCCGAATATCGATAAGTTTATTAATTACTATACGTACGTTGTGCATCCCTATGACAGTTCTTTACTTCGAGTTTTCATGTTGGTAGCTTTGTTTTTTTTAAGTGGTTGGCTAAAGAAGCAATTTCTCTCGGACTGAATGTTCTAAGTTCCGTCTCTTGTTTACATGCTCTGTGCTGGCGCTGGAGCGCGGCGCGCTGCACACTGGGTCCATTTGTATAAATTAATGCTCAAAATTCCAAACATAAATAAAATGCTATAAAATGTTTTTTTTTTGACGTGACAACGTCTTATAATTCGATAGAGCCGGCTGCACGCACGAAAAAACATGACTCATGCGGCGTTACCTCGCTCTGAGGCGTTCCATGTAAGGCTTGAAGTGCAAGCGAGAGCGCGGAACGAGCGACAAAGAAGCACAATCGGCCTTTGCGTTCGACATCCGTCTCTCTCCTACTTGAGTGAGCGATGCGTCTGCGTGGACAGCTGCTATACTATAGTACATTTACATGTTTTGATCGAGTATCAAGTGCAGTAAAAAGTGAATGTGGTGTCAATTGTTTATAGCAACAATAATTACAGCGATAAAGGTAATGATTCTTTCGATATTAATTATATATTCAGTGATATATTGTCGAATATTATTCATGTTTAAAAGTTGTAAAACTATTGCTCAACGCACATTTATACTTGTAAAAACTATTAAATTGTAAAAAAAAAATTGACATAATTGTATTTATGCGTACAAATAAATCTAACTTGATCAATTTTATTGTGATTTCCAATTACAGACAACCAATTTTTTATTCAAATATTGGTCAGAAATGACAAATTGATAAAATACAACATTATATTTCGATATCTGAAGCATCAGAATCATTAGAAAAGGTTTGTAATTCTTCTAAAAGCATATCTATTACTTCAGGATCAAACGGTCTTCTTTTAACTGCTTGCGAAGGACTTAAATTTGTTATGACAGGGTCAGAAGAAATAAGGAGACGATGAAATATATCCTAGGTTACTCTGTCTTGAAGTTTTTCAAGAAAAGCGCTCCCTATATATTTTAAAATCCTTGTTTCGTGGTTCCTACGCTTCTTCACTTAACTGTCCAATCGGTAGTAAACAATTTGCTATGATTTCATTACCGTGGATTAATATTTTGTGCAATGTCGTGGTCATTAGGTGCCAAGGATAAAGAGTGACTGATAATTTTGCGGTATTTAGACAAAATGATTTAAACTTGTTGGTATCGATTTTAAAACTACTTGATATTGTTTGTAATATTATATAAAGCTTATGAATTAATGTCTGAACAATACCAGTAATTGATACAGATAGCTGACTATTTTAGAAATACTTACGAGCCACATTTCTGTCATTGGTGTTCCCGTAACCTGGTTTGGGCTTATCAACAATTAATGACTTGTGTTTTCTAAACTCTGCTTGTTGTTGCTAAATTCGTTTTTTATTTTCCTCCACTACGCTTTCAGTTTCTTTATTAATACGCCAAGATTGTGTCGGTAATTTATAGGCCAAGTGCAACAAACGTTCAAAAAATCGTATCCAGGCATGAAGTACCGAGGTTCCAAATGACAAATATTCGGTTTTTAAAGGTTTCTCTAAAATAGCCGCTAAGTTATTAAAATCTTTTGACGTAGCATCACATAAATACCAACGTATTGTAGACTTAGTGTCAGTTAGCGAATTGCATATTTAGCCATCAATCATGGTAAAAAGAGGTGTATGTGTAATGCTATATTCTTTTTCATCAATCATAACTTTTGTATCTATCAAACTATTGATCCATCTTGCGTTTTTCTTTTTTTGTAAGCTCAATGGATTCTTTCTCATATTGTAATTTGATGCGCCGGCAAAAACGTGGAAAAGACGGCCGTGGTTTTTCCATTTTCATTTTCAGTTATCAGTCGAAGCGGAACTAATGATGATAGAAACATATTTATCATCACTCGTCTCTGATGCAAATTTTTGCATGTACTGCGTGTGGCTAGAACTACCATCAAAGCCCCAGTTAGAGACTAAAGAAATCTGTTTAATGTTGGTGCTGATTACTGCTTCTTTTTGTGTAATAATCAAACGATTAGCTGTGTGGTCCAATAGAGATTGCAGTGGAACCTCACTTTCAACCTCAATGGTTTTTATATCGTCAGGCAAACATTGTTTTTTCGCAGTACGGACATTTTTAACACGCTTATATTAGCTTCACCAGTATGTTTGTAACCAACGCCTTTGAGCTCGATTTTGACCTACTTTAGGCGATCAGATTTTCTTTAAACTTTGCATACCCATCAAAGCCGGTGACAATACAATAATCCGTTTTTTTTAGTGAAAAATAAAAATATAGTTTAAAAAAACTAAAAAAACACGCTTTCATAGCATATCAAACTAAAAAGTGTAAAATATTTGAACGAAAAATATTAATATCATTGTGAAAAAAGCGTGGGGCGCTTTGTGCCATATTTTTCGTAAGCGCATGTCCCTTTTGAAGTGTAGCCGTTTACCACACAACAAGTGTTGTCTGCGCCCAAGTGTAGACGTGTAATGCGGCCAAGCCGCCAGTATTGCGGAGGCAGATTCTGGTCCTTTATCAGTACCATGTCCCCAACTCTAGGACCGAGGGACACAGTATTCCATTTGGAGCGCTGCTGGAGTTCCGCAATGAATTCTTGAGACCGTCTCTTAGAAGTCGAGGCGTGAGTCTTCTGCTGCAAAAGAGGGCAACGACATCAGTGGCCTTCCAATAAGGAAGTGCCCAGGGGTCAAGGGGTTTTTTTTCCGACGTCTGGCTCCCAAACTCAACCGGGCTGGGGCTGCGCTCAAGCGGCTCCTGCCCAACCTTGGGGGTCCAGATGCCTCCTGCCGGAGGCTCTACGCGGGGATCGTTCGGTCCATGGCCCTCTACGGGGCGCCGGTGTGGGCGCCGTCGCTGAAAAAGCAACCGGCGGCCATACTGAACGCCTGTCAGAGGGTCATGGCGATAAGGATGGTGCGGGGATACTGCACGGTCTCCCGCGAAGCGGCGAGCCTTCTGGCTGGCCTACCACCGTGGGATCTGGAGGCAACAGTCCTTGCACACATGCACAATATGCGCGTGGAGATGCAACGCCGGGGTGAAAGTCCGCTGCCGCGACAGGTCACGGCATGGCGGACAGAGCTCCGGCGGGATCTCATGGTGAAATGGCGTCAACGACTATCGCAACTAGAGGTGGCCGTTTTTAAAAGAACGTTGGTGGCCAACGATGTCAGTCTATGATGTTGGCCAACGATGTCGAAATGTTGAACAACGGATGTGAGTAACACCGGCTAACACCCAACAAACTCAACGCGATGCCGAATAATCCCGACCATACCCGACAACAACCGATGTTCCCGTTGCGACTGTTGCGAGCAGCGACAATATTGTGAGAACGTAGGTACGAAGGAGACCGAACGACGCACGAAACGATGACAACAAAACTGCGTGCTTGAAAGAAACAAGAAACCATCAAGTGCCGTCATTCAACTGATAGGTACCAAATATTTAAAATCTTTGATAGGTACTTAAGTGTCGAAAATGGAGCGAACTTTAAAGCGTACTATGGAATGAATTAGAATAAGCCCCATACATTTTGGTAGTAATAAATATTACAATAGGTATAAAAAAAATAAAAAAAAAATATTTTAATTATTATAATATGTTATTAAACGAATTTCACAGAGTGTTATTATAGTACTGCTCTAATTTGATTTGTATTAGGTACGATGTCAGGTTTGATTGATTTGATTTTAAGATTAGTATTACTTAAATCAAAATATTTTTTCTTCTTGCATCTACACTTTCCTTTATTATTATTTTCATAAATGTCGTTTCGTTGAAGTACAAAGGTATCGAACTTCAACATTACAACGTTTACGAAAACGCCAACGTAGTCACGATGGCGTTCTCGTAAATGCCGTTGTTGTTCAACATCAACATCAACTTGACATCTAATACGTTAGCTTGGATGTGGATGTCCGACATCGTTGGCGGAAACGACGATGTTGACAACGGTTGTCGTTATCGGAGCAACGATGCGCATCGATGGCGAAAAATATTAACAACGCCCATCTCTAATCGCAACCCAGTGCTGGGCACGCCACAATCGTGGCGGTAAGTCCCCTCTTTGAGGTGTGGCTGGAAAGACCTCACGGCGTCCTTACCTTCCGCATGACGCAGGTACTCACCGGACATGGTTCGTTCGGGAGTTTCCTGCACTCGATTCATGCGGAAGTGACGCCCGGGTGTCGCCACTGTTCGGAACGCCCGGAGGACACGGTGGAGCACACAGTCAAGGTGTGCCCTGCTTGGGCGGAGCATCGCCGTGCCCTCGTGGGGGCGATCGGCGGCGGAGACCACTCGCGCCGGGCCTTGGTAGAGGCCATGGTCCGGAGCGAGGAGGAGTGGCAGGCGGTCGCCGACTTCTGCGAAGCAGTAATGCTCGCAAAGGAGGAGGCCGAACGCATCAGGCAACGGCGTTATCGCCGCCGCCGTCGCCGGGATTCCGATCCCGATTTCCGGCCAACGTAGACGCGGGCTTGTGGACAGTGAGCAATGGGTAGCTCACTGTCCGGCCGTCCGGTAACTGTCCGGACCAAGGCCAAGTCGTCGACGGCGCGCACTGTTCCCGCGCGCCTCAAGGAGTTGTCAGCAACAGCAGGGACCCATTCGGGTCGAAGCCTACTGGGGCCAGGGTTATCCGAAAGGGCGCTCGAGCCCCGGTATGAAGGCTAGAAGGAACGGGGTGGGTCTTTTAGTCAGTAAGAGTCTGACACTATCTCCCGCTCCGCCCAAGGGCGGCGGATGTCAATGCATGATTTTTTTCCCACCATAAAAAAAAAGGGGTCAAGGGGTTTAAATCGAGAGGATCCGAAGAAAAGGGGAGAGAGGATGAGAATTAAGGATTGCCTCTATTTATTTACACCACTAACATTTTCAGTGACTCCGAACACGAAATTCCATTGGCGATGCAACATTTAAGACAAACTCTTTGTTCGATGTTTTTGTCCATTATGAAATTCGCAATACACACTAGATATGATATAACTAAAAACAGCACTGTATTTAATATAAATAACAGATGCAACACAAACTCCGCGCCAAAATTAAAAACAGTTGTGCCAATCTAGCAACAACAAAAAATCAAAAATTTGAATTTGGAACCATAAACAAATCATCCATTCCCGATACTTTTTTGACTGAATGTACTGACGCTCTTGTGGCGCCTCAAGAGCTGCAACAATTTATTAACGCTACAATAAAGCTCTTGTGTCGCTTCTTTTGAATGAATGTGAACTACTTTGAACGAGTGAATTGATTGTAGTTCTTTAATGTATATCATCAATTGATATTAATTTTTAATGGTTTCGTGAAGTGAAGTGAAGTGTTTTCGTCGCCATCTTTAAAATAACAAAAAATTAAGTAAAAGTTTGTGTTCTGTTTTATCAAGATAATATATAAAATGACTTAAAACGCAGTTCAGTTTACTGTAGATATATAAGATAATTTTCGAGTAATTTTGACGCGCTTTCAGGATTTTTTAAAAAATAACAAAAGAATTGTAATTTTTTGAATTTGTTATACAGAATAAATTTTATTTCCGTATTTTTACATGTCGTTAACTTACTATTTGCAACTGGCCGATCGTTTAACGGTACATTTAGTGCACGTTTTGCTGAAAAACTAACGTATATCATCTTAATTTTGCTAGTAAATTATACGTTTTCTTAAAAAATCATGACGTCATTGTAATGTAGTTATAACCTGCAATTTTACCTCCAATAACGCCCTTTTGAAAATTTGAGCGCTAATTTTCACCCTTCTAGCGCTTCCAGTGAGTTTTATTCCCCTAGTGTGAGAGTTGCACTAGCCACAAAAAATCTTTTTATTTTTTTATGGTTATAAAATATAAGATGCTTATTCGAATGGTTACCGTTTTGGAGATCCGTGATCTTCCCTTAAAAACGTTCACTTAACATAGAAATTGCATGCTATTCAACTTTAAATACAAATTCAACGTTAAGGTGTTTTTAATTGCGATACTTGAATTTACATCTGATATTTCTACTTACATGGTACAGGTTATTTTTTAAATCAGGTTTTTTTGATCCAGAAAGCTGAATAAAAATAGAAGATCCAGTTATATAGTGTAGTTATATCTATACCATAATGAAGTTCAAACATTTTAATTGACCACCTATTTCCGTTTTATGACAAATGCCTTTTAAAATAGTTACAATTGTAAACGAAGGGTAAGGACGAGCTGTCAATCTGCCCTTCAGGATGGTAAAAGAGGGGTATTTTATACTGGCCAAATAAGAAAGTGAAGAAACTTTGCAAAATGGAAAATTCTGTCCCTGCACCTGGATGGTCTTAAATGAATTGCGTCGTAAAAAGAAAAAAAAATACTAACTTTTGATTTGGCTTAACAGCAACTGACCGAAATGCTAGAGCAGGGTTTCTCAAACTTTCGGCTCCACGAATCCCTGTTAAAATTTTCAGGTGACAGCGAACCCCTAACAGTAACTAATTAAATCCCCCCGGGGCCCCCAGGAAAAAAATAAAACTGACTGTTGAAGAAAATAAGGGTTTTATTTGAGGGTTTTGTCAGGGTTTTGTAACAAAAGTGCCGAAAGAATATCTTTTTAATATTAATGTGATGGGTGTGCTTGTTTCTTGTCGCAAATGGGTTCTATTTTAGGAGTAATTTTGGACAATTTTAACCTTAATTCTGACTCGGCATCTAGTCGATTTCTGTATTTAGTTTTTATCATGACTATGTGTGAAAATCCACTCTCACATAAGTATGTTGTAGCAAAGGGTGAAAGGAAATTCACCACTTTGCATGAGAGTTCGGAATACTCTGCCTGTCTAGTTGCCCAAAAATCTATCAAAAACATTCTTTTTAAATCAGCTTGAAGAATTTGATTGACGGACATTTCTAATAATGACTCCTGTTGCTTAATACTCAAACTAGAATTTATGCTTTCGTTCGTGACCGCAAATGGGTTACGAATCCAGCCATCTTTAGCATTATCAATATCCGGAAAATACCTTTTCAGTTCGTCGCAGAGTTGAGAAAGATGCAGAACACCTTGCATCGAAGCATTCGTTTCATTGAGACAAGAAAAGATGTTAGCTTAATAAGTTACTCTTTTAAGCCAGGTTTCATCTTCAAAACTGAATTTAAGACTGAGGTTACTGTCTTTCAAAAATATCTAGATTTCGTGACGAAGTTCAACAAACCGAGCTTAATATCTTGTCTTTGGACAACCAGCGAACTTCACAGTGTTACAGTAATGAAACATGTTTACTACCCATGTCTCGGCATAATAATGCGAAAAGTTTTGAATTTAGCGGACGCGCTTTTATGTAATTTATTTTTACGAACTCTGAAAGTGCTGTTTTTAAATTATCAGGTATTTTCTTGCTTGCCAATGCTTCTCTAGAGTATTCAACGACACAGCTAGAAGAGGATCATGTCTTACCAACGACAATGGCAGCGGCTTCATGGTCAGCAAATGAGCGACAAATTTATGGTTTCTATGAAATTGCTGAACATAAATATATTTACTTACTGAGCAACTTATGTACGCGGATCGGGGGTCCTACTCTGGATGATATAAACGAAAGTGGGCGAATATTTGGGTCGCATGAATGTAACTCGAGCAGATCACCGGACTGTCTCCAACATTCACTATTTACTGGTTTCGTTCGATTCTTTGGAATCGTTATACTCGCCAGATTTTATACGTCGGTTATTAATCGTCAAGGTTTGTACAATCATTGCAGATGAAGCTCACGATGACACGCCAAACGAAGTCGAAAGTGACAAGGAAAATATAGGCGAGCCTCCTCAAGTCTCGGATATTCCTGTCGTAATACCGATACAGGACGAGGAAGGGGACACCATACTGGCCACCGAAGTCCTCCAAATCTTGGGGGATGACCCATCGGCTGACACTAACAGAGAGGCAGAACTCCATAAGGAGGTTGCAAGCCGTCTAGAACATTTAGCCACTTGTGGCCTTACCCGGGAACAGAGGAAACAGCTGCAGGAGAAGTACCCAATACCTATAAATGCAAGTAAGGTAGGAGCTCCCATTTTAAACAGTGAAATAAAGGCGGCGCTGAGCGAAACTTCAATTACTAGAGATAAAGCTATAGAAGCAAAACACAAATTGTTAGGTTGTGCAATCTCCTGTTAAGGAGCAACCTTATCTAAACTGCTTGTAACTAAGGAAAAAAATACATCCCTACTCAGTGAAATCATGAACGCAACTCGAATTTTATGTGATATACAACACAATGATTCTTTAACAAGACGAAGATTCAGTTCCAGCTCATAGAAAAAGGAAATAAGAGACCACATACAATACTCAAAAATAGTCTGTCTAATAAGTCAATCGACTTGGGAATTTTGTATAATATTTAATCAATTAAAAAAATACTTATATTCTTTATTGAACATAACTTTACAAAATCTACATAGTAAGAAAGCCGATGCACACAGGCGAGCTTAACCCAAAATTGGGTTTTCTTACAGACAACCTTAATATCTGTACAAGAAATTTTATAAAAGAGGATAACTTAACAAATGCACAACAAAAACCAAGTTATCTTATTGAAACTTACAAACTAAAATAATTTGCATTGATATGTGCGCAGCACACAATACTTATAAACATACTACATAAATACAATAAATAAAACCTATATATATATGTATATATATATATATAAATATATATATATATATACTCTTGTATATATATATATATATACAAGAGTAATGATGACAGGAAATGTTCCCTGATCCTTCCCCTGAAGACGTCCAACGAAGGGCTAGCCCTTATTGAGCCCCTAGCCCTTATTCAGTACTTTGTATAAGGTTCTTCTGTTAGTAAATAATGATCTCTATCTCTTAATCAACCTTGATAATTAAATCCGTGTTGACTACATCAGATTTCATTAAATCCTAATAATTACCCAAGTCGTTTAACTAATTAGACAGACTCTACCTGTTTGGGGAAACACTGGCTGAAACAAAATGATTAAAGCTGCAAAATCAGGCGCCGAAATAAAAACATACAATTCAAACACAAACAAAATCAATAAAAAAACCAGATCTTAAATGGTGGCTACATGCCATACAAAATTGTATTAATAAAATGAAACTTAACAAGTATGTAACCGAAATCTTTTGTGACGCCTCAACTACGGGGTGGGGGCTGCATGTGGGAGTGAAACTGCTAGTGGCCAGTGGTCAGACAGGGAGCGCGAATGTAACATCAACTATTTAAAACTATTAGCATCATTTTTTGCTCTTAAAATATTTGGTAAATTTTTAAGTAATTGTGAAATACTGTGAGTTGTCTATCAACTCAACAGCAATATCATACATAAATCGAATGGGCGGTATTCAATACCCTCATCTGTCAGATTTGGCCAGGGAAATTTGACAGTGGTGTGAAAACCGTAACATTTTTATTTTCGCTTCCTACATTAAGTCATCTGTAAACCTAGTAGCGAATACTGAATCACGTAAGACATATCCCGACATTGAATGGGAAATAAAAGCAGAGGCATATGATCAATTGATCGATAAATTTGGAACACCTGAAATTGACCTATTCGCTAGTCGTATTAACATAAAATGCGAAAAATACAAAGCATGGCATAATGACTCAGATGCATGGGCAATCGACGCATTTACCGTAAACTAGTCACCACATTTTTTTACGCATTTCCACCCTTTTCAGTCATACTGAAAGAATTACGAAAAATTATAATGGACAAGGCTAAAGTATTATGGTAGAGTACGCTTAAGGCCAACTCAGCCCTGGTTCTCCTTGTTCAGGGAACTTCTTATATCAGAAATGATAATATTTAAACCTAAAAAACATTGTTGTATCAAATTCCAGCAAAACCAAAATTCACACCAACCTTATACCCTGGCTGCCGGAGTATTATGCGGGAGTCACTACTTCGACGAAACACACCACCATCATCAATAGAAATTATGATAGCATCTTTATCAGAAAACTCCATCAAGCAATATGATACATTTTTAAAAAACTGGTACAACTTTTGCAACAAAAATAATATTAACATTTATGAAGCATCTATACACCAAAGGGTTTTCTCAACAAAACTTTTCAACTCTGGCAGCCAATATGGATCACTCAACTGCCTCAGGGCTGCATTGTCACTATTGTTCGGCCACTGATGATAGGATTAAAATATTCTTTAAGGGTGTGTTCAGGCTGCGACTACCTGCTCCTAAATATAATGTCACGTGGGACACTACTTGAAACTGTAGGAACTTGGTACCCAAAATGAGACACTGTCCCTAGAGCAACTATCGAAAAAATGTATAACATTGCTTGCTCTTACCCCACTGCACACAGAGTCCAAAGACTCCAAAATAAACACAAAAAATATTGAAATAAATTCAGCACAAATAATTATAAAAATTCCAGACCTCATTAAAACATCTAAAATAGGAACTAATCAACCAACACTCACTTTACCTTTCTTTAGACAAAAACCAGAAATATGAAGGTCGTTCACCCTACTTTTAACTTTGAGTTAACAATATATTAAAAGGTAAAACTGTACTAAACTGTATTGATATAAGCTTAGTAGAGCTACGCTGCGTAATTTCTGAGATATCGTAGTTTTAGTCAACGCGGAGAAATCCCGCGAATTCGCCGGGCGCATAATATAACAATATCGTAAACTGTTTGAGCAAAATTGTTAATCTTTGTGCCGATAGATGGCGCTGTTAGGTGAGCCCCAAAACCTTAATCGCGGTGTTAAGATTTTCCACCGATTAGGTACCTAGTAGGGTAAAACTTTGTTAAGCAAAAATGATCTCAATTTCACGTTTGAAGTATATTATCTAGTCGTTTCATTACACGTATATCTTTATCTTCATCATTGTGTTTATTGCAAGGTTATTAGGATAATAACCTTGAAATTACCGAAGAGTTAAATAATCATATTAGTATCAGTAAAGAGTGAATGGTCCAACATTCTGAAATAATCACGAAATTAGTATCAAAACAAGCTAAGATAAATGAAACATTACAATTAATATTAGACAAATATTTCTATAAGGACACTAACATCATTAGATATGCACAATTTGGTCAGCAATTAACTATAATAACCGAAAATCTAGATGAGATCTTAAACGAACTAATAAGAAATGAGAACATTCTAGCTTTCATCCATAGCTCTAGTTCGCATCATTCTATGATCAGCATTGAAGTTTTACGCCATATGATTGAGAAGTTAGTTAAACTCTATGGTAGGGATAAAATACTAGACATAGAGCTTAGGCAATATTACGATATTCACTTTCACTTAACCCAACTCATCACAATCTCGACACAGACGATTCCTGGCTTGATCTCATGCTAGCATCTTCGGTGAATTTAGTTGCTAATCATGGCCAGATTGCGGTCCCCGGGTTATCGAGGCATGATTTAGTTTATTTATCCTACAAAATTAAGCCACCAAAACAGCGGCCTGCCATTGTGTTCCTCCGGAATTTTGCGAGGCTGGACGGGGATAAGCTCAACAGTGATGCGAATGCTGTCGACTGGGTCGATGTCGAAAAGGCAGCGACTGTGGATGAAAAAGTGGAAATTTTTAATAGAACTTTACTGAAGCTCATTGATGCGCATGCGCCACTGAGAGCCGTCCGTGTTAAGCGCCCCCCGGCTCCATGGATTACCCCGGAAGTTCGATTGGCGATGAGACGGCGTGACAGGGCTTTTCGAAGATATAGAAGAGATCGCAGTGAGGAGATCTGGAACTTGTACAAGTTGGCTAGAAACCGCTGTAATCAGATGGTCAGAGCATCAAAACGCCGATACATTTGCGAAAATGTCCTCAATTCTTCACCGGCTGATATTTGGAAGTTCCTCAAATCGCTTGGCATAACTAAGTCCTCCTCTCATACTTTTCCTTCTAATATATCGTTGAATGATTTGAATCTACACTTCTCATCGTCGGCTATGCTGCCGATTCCTGTCAAAAATACCACTATTCTTGACATAACTTCCGCGCCAATTTTACCTCATGATTCTTTTTCTTTTTCCCCAGTGACCGACTCGGAGATCCTCAAAAGTTTCACTGCGATTAAGTCCAAGGCTGTCGGCTGTGACGGAATCAGCAGAACCATGTTATCCCTCTTGATTAAAAGTTTGCTCCCCACTATCACACATATCATCAATTCGTCCTTCCAGACTGGGGTGTTTCCTACATGCTGGCGTAAGGCTTTCATTATCCCTCTTCCTAAAATTCCCACCCCCACTATATCAAATCACTTCAGACCTATTTCCATTCTTCCTTTCCTATCTAAAATCCTAGAAGCTGTTGCTCTTAAACAATTTTCATCCTTTGTGTTTAAGAACAATCTATTATCCCCTTTCCAATCAGGTTTCCGACCTGGCCACAGTACAGCCACAGCCTTGCTTAAAGTCACGGAAGACGTCAGGAATGGCCTGGAGAACTCGAGATTAACGGTGTTAGTTTTAATAGATTTCTCCAACGCTTTTAACACCGTTGATCACGACATCCTCCTGGCTATCTTGTCTCAAATTGGGGTTTCCTCGTTGGCACGGGATTGGTTCTCATCATATCTTCGTGGACGTCAGCAAGCTGTACGTGCTGATCAGAAATTTTCTGACTGGTGCGACCTGCAAACCGGCGTTCCACAGGGCGGTATACTCTCTCCTCTCTTATTTTCTTTATTTATAAACTCTATCACAGCTATTCTCAAATGCTCTTACCATCTGTATGCTGATGACCTACAGCTCTACGCGCACACTGACATTGACCACCTTGATGACTGCATCTCCTTATTAAATGCTGACCTTCTGGCTATTGCTGATTGGTCGAGCAGATTTGGGGTTACTGTCAATGTCAGTAAATGCCAGGCTATCCTTATTGGTAGTCCTTACTTTTTACGGAGTTTAGACACTAGCCGACTACTGCCGCTAGTTTTCGGTAATACAATAATACCTCTCTCACCTCACGTTAAAGACCTAGGTTTATATATTGACGATAGGTTAAGCTGGAATAAACAGATTGCTCAGGTTAGCCAGAGAGTCACCTTCACGCTGCGGTCTCTCTATAGATTCAAAAATTTCCTTCCGTCAAGCACTAAAACTACTTTGGTCCAGTCGCTTGTGTTGCCTATAATTGACTATGCTGATGTTTGTTACTCTGATCTTTCCCAAGAACTTCTAAACAAATTGGATCGACTTCTCAATAACTGCATTCGTTTCATATTTGGCCTTCGTAAATATGATCACATTTCTTCCTTCCGTTCTCAGCTTAAATGGCTGCCTATCCGTCAGAGGAGATCCCTCAGATCCCTCTGCACGCTCTTCACCATAATGAACGATCCTTGTGCTCCTGATTATTTAAAACAATATTTTAAAGTGTTGGGCAGTTCTCATAATCTTAACCTTCGTGCATCCAAAAACATGCTTCTTCATATTCCTTCTCACCGTACTGGCTTTATGTCCAATTCTTACGCTGTTTCCACCATAAAACTCTGGAATGTGCTTCCCCTTGACATCAAAAAAGCTGAAAGTAAATTATCCTTCAAACGTAAAATTCGGAACTACTACTTGAAGTCCTCTCAACCTAAGTTCGGTCTTCGTTCAGTATTGTTATTAAGTTCTCATAGTGATATCATATTTTTCATAGTATTTATTAGTTTATTATTTTAGCATATATATGTATTTTATTATTATAAATAACTTATTTTATATTTTTCCATTTGAACTATTTGTTATTATGTATTTGTTTATTGTGCAAACCTACCACAGTGTTGTCTTTTTTAACCCAAAGGTTGACTGGTAGAGAATGCCTTGTGGCATTAAGTCCGCCTATGTACCACTATTGTACATGAAGTTTAAATAAATAAATAAATAAATAAATATAATAAAACCAGGTTATTACTATTCAGGCAATCAGATAGTAATCATATTTAAGGTACCAATATTGCCATAGAAAATTACGATCTTTTCAAACTGTCAATAGCTCCTAATAGGACAAGCCCTTATTCCTCCCTATCCATTGATTGCAACGAGCAGGAAATATTATGTGTACATAGAGGCTGAATGCCCGAAGTAGAATACCTGGTACATCTGTGGAGATAAAATGAGTCATCAGCTGCGGCACGATCCCGATTGTATCCAGAATCTAATTATGAACCAAACTCTCGACAACACCTGCGAAATCATGACAATATCTTTAACAAGAGTAGCAATGGAAGAGTTGGACGAGAAGCATTACATTATATCATTTCCTAACCTTACAAGGATCCACACCTTATGCGGTCGAAAAGATTACAACATACTAAACGGCAGTTATCTTGCAACTAGTCCTGTGAACTGCTACCTGGACACCCCTGAATTCACAATCACCTTGCCATTGGTGGAATTTAAAAAATGTTTTACAGAATTACTTGTAGACAAATGTTATTATTCTGTTCAGGATTTCCTAAATGATACATTATAACTACTTATTTGCCTTATTCAACTTAGTTGTATAATAAGTATGTATTTGCATGCCAACAAGGCAGAATGTACACGGTTCTTTATTATGTTATTTTCGATCCTATTTGTATGTACCTGCATTCTTAGCAAATAAAGTCCTATTCTATTCTATTCAATGATCATGTGGAGGGCCAACCAGTGAAGATAACGCACCTAAATAACTACCACTCCAACATCCAGCCGGGAGCAATACAAGTCAAACTGAATTCAATTGATCTTACAAGACTGCATGATTGATGCCCAATATAAAGTGATGGTGCAGCATCCGCTGCAACTACAGTCTGTACAATCAGGATACCTTTATCATACAACGATCCCGTTTTACAGCATGCTGTTCAATATACTGACATTCGCTTCGTTCATGGTCTTGAAGCGGTACAAGCTGTTCAAGGGAGAAGATAAGAAGAAATCTGCAAAAGATGACACATGCGGAGCCTGGACAATCTGGAGCAACGAAGATACAGTCAGCAATATTTCCTCAGTTCAAACTTTAGAAATAGTTGCTGATCTGGCGGTGGAGGTGTTATAGTGTACACTATTAAGTAAATTGCAAGCATGCACCGGCCTCGATAGAGCGTGTGGCAACAGCCTTACACGTGTAACCGAAACCGCTGACGACGCTGGGGACGCTCGTCACTCGATGCCTTTAAACAATTATAAAATATTATTTGTTCATTCCAGATCAAATATTGATCGGAATAGGATTCTTTTATTGTAGTACGTGTGTAGTAGTAGTGTATTAATGATGTTGATATTATTAACATTTCTAGCTGTCAGTTCAATAAATGTCATTTAAAAATGTTTTATTTGGAAGTTTATAGTGAAAATTATGGCGAACAGAAAAATGTAAGTAATTATGGTGTTTTATATTATACTAGCTGTGCCCGCGACTTCGTTCGCGTGGACTACAGGATTTTGAATTTATTTTTTCTAAAATAAAAGTAGCCTATGTTACTCCTTATTACATCAGCTACCTGCCAAAAAAGTCCCGTCAAAATCGGTCCATCCATTTCATTTAGTTATTTTGGTGTATGTACCGTATATATATTAATATGCATGTGGTAAAAAGCAATTATTTCAATACTAGCTTTTGCCTGCGGCTTCGCCCGCATGGCATTAGGTACTTATGGAATCGGGATGAAAGGTAGCCTATGTTCTTTTCCATGTCAAAGGCTATATGCATGCCGAATTTCATCCAAATTTGTTCAGCCATTTTTGCGTGATTAAGTAACAAACATCCAAACATCCACACTTTCACATTTATAATATTAGTTAGGATTACAAACAGACACTACAATTATAGATTATTGACAATTTAGGGTTTATACACGTGTAATAATATTGTTATATCGTGTCATAATACGTTTTTAGAAAAACCGTTGCTAATTTGTGGGTAACTGTAAGTTTTATGTACTGTTCCATTATTGGAGCAGTAGGACCATACGCATATGTAACTTTTATACATTAGGATTTTTATTTTATCAGTATTGACACGTAATTATGTTATTATTATATTGCAGACTAAATGTGAATCAGATAATCTCGCACTTGGAGGAAGATGACGACGTGTTCGCGGCTGATATTTTCATCACACCTCCTGATAACTGGCAAAATAGCGACGAAAGACAGTGGTTGACGAAGAGTTCGCAAGTATAAATAATTTGTCAAGACATCAGTTACTTGCAGAAGTTAAAGTCCGGGTCACCAGATCGTCTCAACCTGAGTCTAGGATAGTGAATGAGCTCGTTGGAGATGAAGACCAAGTGCACTCGATATCTTCCACATTGCCAGCGTCGCAGCTTCTACAACCCAGCTCTTCGTTGACGGTGACACAGTCACCGCCAAAAAGAAGACGTGTTGAAGTCACAATAAAATGGAAATTTGTTGATATTCCAGAAAAAGCTGAGAAAAGGAGTACTGTGAGCCGGATTTCCTGGAAAACCTAGAAAACCCCTGTTGTTCGAGCAGTAATAAAACGTGTAGGTACATGATGCTGTTAGATTGGATGGTAAAGGACATCTAATCGACTTACAAAATAAACAAACTCGATGGGTTTATGCCACAAAAATACAACTATGAAATGTATCAAATGTACCTAATGTTGCCTTACAGAACAAATGTTCTATTATTTTTCATACTGAATAGCATGCCTAATAATATTTTTTTATGTAATAACGAGAAGATGTAATAAATATGTTAATTTATATCAGATTTAATAAATATAAAAGATGAATACAAGTTTTATTTCCAAACGGAATCCATAGCCACTAAAAATATCTTAAATAATAAATGCATGTATAATCCTAGTGTTCAATTATTGGATCGGTTTGGAAACTAAAAACCTAAATGACATATTTTTTTTTGATTAAAAGTGCCCAGATCCGATTTTCATAAAAATTGCATTTGTTTTACTATGGTTGAGATGTTAAGATTTAAAATTTAGTTAAATGTCCCTTACGTCAATTCTTATTACAGGTATCGTTATGTTAGATAGAATTCATGCCATGCGGGGACCGTGTGGAGCTCGGGGGGTGCGGAGACTGGCCGCATGCGATTCTTATATTGTGCACCACTAGACTAGACTCTTAAGGACAAGACCTGTCCACCTTTAAGGTGGAACCTTGGAAGAGTGGTGCAGGTCCCATGGCAGTGGCCCAGGCATTGATGGTATCAACAGGGTCACTGAACGAAAAGGGAAACTATCAGAAGAGGATGGAACAACCTCTGTCCGCTGCCATTAGAAGAGGAGAACAACCCTTGAAGATCGTCTTCTTCAATCCGGGGAGCATGTCTACCCAAGGCCCGCGGGACCAGGCCGCGTCCCTCGGCCACTTGCCGGCCAAACCGCGCCCGAGACCAACGCATACCGTGCGCCCGTTATACGCTATAAATACTCGATAAATGTAATTTTTATTGTAGTAAACCAGTTTATTGAAATATTATACAGTCCATTTTATTCCGTAAGGATCCACAACCAAACAATGCCCGCATCATCCGTATTGCCATGACCCCTGGCATGCGTTCAGCTGGGCCCTCGGTCACTTCTGCAGCAACGGCGCCCACACTGGCTCCCCATAAAGGGTCATGGACCGAACGATTTCTGCGTAGATCCTCTTGCAGGAGGCGTCTGGACTCCCTCCCCCAGTTGGGCTAGAGCCGCTTGAGTGCGGCCCCAGTCCCGTTTAGTTTGGGAGCTAGACATCAGAAGTGCTCCTCGAAATTCCATCTTCATCGTCGACTCGACGCTGATGCAAACTCCTCCTACTATTAATTGGGAACCCAGGGAACGCACTAGCGTTCCAAGGAACGTGAAAACATATGACCTCGGACTCGAGGTCATATGTTTTCACGTTTCAACTTCTGGATCTGGTCAACGACTATCGCAACCCCGCGTGTCGCTAGATAGACCGCCGCCTGGTACGACTCCTCCTGCGCTAGAACCAGCGTGTCGTCTGCGTATAGCAGACCATGCTGTCCCCGTCAGGGAAGTTGCCGCGCAGCACGTAGTCGTACCCGACGTTCCACAAGGGTGGTCCTAGTACCGGTCCCTGCCTATTGATGAAACTTCTGGCTTAAAACTTGAGGGTTTTGAAAAATATTTATCGGCCACAGTTGACTTAACATTAAGTACTAGCATACATTGTCTGGTTCATAAAATAAAATTGAAATGAGTATAATATTAATTCTATTTTTCAGGCTTCAAGTCAGGATGATTTTAACCCTGTGTTCACGTTCGCCGTTCATGAATCACCAATAACTGACGTCCAACCAATTGATGAATGTGAATGATTCTCGAGAACAATATAAATCAAAATACTGTATCGTATGCCAGGCAGGAAAAGCTACTAATTGGGCGTATCAACGCGTCGATGTTTTTTTCGATAGAGACTTTTTGACACAATGTTCCGGGTCTGGGAGTACCTGAGGCGAAGGCACAAAAAATTGCCGTAAATTATGTAAAAATATTTTAAATTTGTTTTTCGAATTAGTATATGATGGTGACAAAACTTATACTGTAGCTGTTAATGAGACTTTTTTTAAATCCATTCTTAAAAATGCTACAAAACGAAAAAATTCAAAATTTCAAAGAATTTCTACCAGAAGACTTAGTCATAAGAGAAAAAAAACAGGACCGAGAAACTGATATAAAATTTCACTAGAGAGAAACTAGCGCCACCTGTCGTTTAGTCTTGAAGTTACACCTTTACACGCACACAACAGCAGCTGTACACGTATTATTATAATACGTGTACTGCTGCTACTGTGTGCGTGTGTGCTGCCGTGTGCGTACGTGCTGTTGTGTGCACTTTATAATATTCTTACTTTAATATTTTTTAGGCTTGGTAGAATAAATGATATGCAATTTAGTTATCTATATTGTTTATTCATAAAGTTCGTAAAATTATATTTATTACATGATTGGGTACTAATTAGAAATCGTGTTTAGACATTTCATAATGGTTTTGTAGGGCGAAATCTTTGGAAAAAAATAAGGAGCCTGACTTTGAGAATAATTACATCAATAAACCTTTCCAAAAGAAGATTTTATGAAAGAAACTGATTTTACATAATGTAATAAAAATGGGGTACTTAAAAAGACGTATGGCACTCGGGGACTGCCGCGGTAAAGCTTTTGCATAGCATTTTTATCAACTTACTAGCTTTTGCCCGCGCGGCTTCGCTCCCGCTCTTCCCTACTTCAGCCTACTCTACCCTACTCTACTCTACCCTACTCTACTCTACCCTAAAAAAAAAATAAAAGTTGTTCTTATGTCCGTCTCCTGGTTTTAAGCTACCTCCCCACCAATTTTCAGCCAAATCGGTTCAGCCGTTCTTGAGTTATAAGTGGTGTAACTAACACGACTTTCTTTTATATATATAGATGCAATTATAATTATTTATTTATTTTATTTATGCAGTATTTTTTTTCCTTTGTTTTCTTCTTCTTTGATATTAATTGAAGTTACACTTTCACACATTGAATTGAATTTTGATTGATTGTTCACTCATTTGTTTTCTTATCGGTCACCACGCTCAAAAAACAAATGAGTGGGGGGTGTTAGGTAATTTTCATTACGGAATTTCTGGATTCGGTCTTCACGCTCAAGGCCCGCGATAGAAGCTAAGCAATAGCTTAAAAAAAAAACCAAGAACAAATTCTACTTTCCGCAGCTTATTAAGGATTTATAACTAAATATTCATTTAATTCAGACATATACATAAAAAAAATAATAAATAAACCAGCATTTTTCCTCTGGATGGAATCGAATTCCTTTATTTAAATTTTCGCAAATTTTTCAGGACTTAATTTTGTCAACTTTTTCTTTAATGTCACTGGTATTTCGTTTTAATATACTTTAAATAAAGAAATAGTTATATTTTGTGATGAAATTGGAAAAGTTTTAGGCCACCTTTTGACACATGAATATCCGGGACACTCAATAATTAACAACTGTATGCCTGGCTGTTCATTATTTGATATTATGAAAAAAAATATAAAATGCAAATTTCACCAGGATACTATACTTTTAATTTTTATTGGTAATAGGGGTTATGTAAACAAAGGAGAATTACTGCAATATTATAGCACCTTGAGTAACCTTAGTTTAAAAAAAATAGTTATGTTCACATTCCCATTTAGTAAAAGTTTTCCACAGGAAGAAAATCTAATTAGATATAAGATCAATACAACTTTGTACAATGTGACATTAAATAATAACTTATTTCATTTAATTGACTCCAATAATTATGTTGGTACTGACTATTATTTGACTAGAGATAGAAATTTTGTAGATAATTACTATCTTTCAAAGTTTTGTAGGAGACAGATAGCTTTGTCGCTATCATATTATTTTTCTATTACAGCCAAGAACTTGGCTAAACAAATTGCTCCTATTGAGCAACGCAATAGTATGATAATTGATTTTGCCAATAACTTGGCATCAAATATTAATTTAAATTAGAATTTAAGACAACAGAGTCAATCTCTAGCATGAATGTACTTACAAACAAAAATATTTCCAATACAGTTTTAAAATCGTTAAGTAGTATCAACTTGGTGCATCAAAATATTCAAAGATTTATGAACAAGGATTTAGAAGTAGACTTATTCCTTAATTGCAATAATATTGACATTCTTTGCTTAACTGAACATTGGCTTAAGAGCCATCAATTGATGTTCAATGGAAAATTACGATTTTAGGCCCTGAATGGCACAAGGGATTGGTTTCACTAAAAAAATATATTATTATTTTACTCATATCTTCCACGTATTCATTCGTTGGTGCAAGTTGGTTATTATTTTTCAATAATATTAAATATTAAAACGACTAACCTAATGCAACAGAATGCAACTTGATTAAAAATATTTTCAAAATGTTGCCTTTACAAAAAAAATGTTGGCAGTTAATTAATCGGAATAATTATTAGTGATCGTTTTAGTTAATATTATTCAAAGCCAAAGCTATTTTTTCTAAAAGAAAATGAAAGAAATGTAATGTAAACTACAAAAATCCCTTTCGATAATTGTTATTAATTCTATCTTTCTAACTTTAGTGATTTTTTGAAAAAAATATTTATAATCGATTTATCGATTTATTTTTTATGGCAACACCAAGTCTACTTGTCAGCTACCGGAATACGTAAATGTCAAAATCATTGCTTGTTTGTTTTCCATTGCTTACTGGCGACTTGTGTTTATTTCGGTTTATTGACTACTTTTGCTCATGAATACTGACTCCGACGATTCTCCTATACCTGACGACCACGGCCTGATTATGGATTCTGCTCCTGCTACTCATGACGACACTGGCGACAATTTGGATTTGGTTGTAGACGCTTCGACTGACGAACCCGGCATTCACTCTGGACCTAGTTGTTCACAACAGTCATCATCTACTGCTGTAAGTGGTGATCTACGTTGTGTAAACTGCGGTTTAAATGTGTCCAGAATGCGAAGACATACTCTGGAAATCTCTGAAGTTCGAAATCTTATACAACGATGGATTGGCCAGGTAAATAATAATATACGTATTTTTTAGAAACCTTTATTTAATAATACTATTTTAAAAGTATTATAAGTGCTGACTTTATAATTTCTTTCATCTTTTCTTTTAGGTACAAGTTTCCAGTGATAATGTAGTGTGCCATGCATGTTGGACCAATGCTTGGAATGAGATACGACATCCAACAAGATCTGAGCCAGTTGTTGGCCATGTAAATGTATGTATCAGCTGTGGCACATCACTTTTAAGGAAACGATCACATACATTGAATACAAACACTGCCCGTGAAGCTGCTATTAGAAATATGGTTGCCCAACAGATAGCACCTCGTCAGGTAATATATCTTTTAATTATAATCCTAATGTCATTTTATCTTAAAGAATTGTGTAAATGTGTAATTATTTCTATAAAAAAATATAAAAGAATTTAGTATATATTAGTAGTACATGAGCTGTTTGTTTTTTATTGCAGTTGACAAGAACAACGCTTCTCTGTCACACCTGTTGGCGAAGGATTGACAGAGCAGCATCACGTTCTGCTTTAGAACGCGAACCTGAAGCTACAATGCACAGTCCACATCTTGAAGCTGAAGCAGACCCCGTGGCTCCTACACAAGCAGAAGAAAGAAATGCAGATTTGACTCATAGTAATCAGATACTGATGTCAAATTATATACGGGCTCCGAGTACACAGCGGCAATGTTTTTTCCCTGGTTGCAATGGTGTCGAAAGACTTTTAGTTCCATCATCGCTACGCGTAAGTTTACTTTGCGATTACAATTACTATGTGCCTTTAAACTGTAGGATCTGCTCATATCACTTAACCAGTAATTCATGGGATTTGTTATTACAATCAATATTAAATCCTATTAGAACATTTAGCTCAGAGCAAATGGATGAGCTACTTTCTTTACTGAAAGATAATATGGTAATGCATTTAGATTTTGAAAATATTTAAACTATGCCAGATCATATTGTTCACTATTATTTAGGCTTTTATAAACAACAATTTGAACAAATTCTCGCAGAAGTCCCAAGACTATCAGGCAGGCATAGACGAGCTTTTGTACTTGCAGCCTATTTGATGAAATTGAGGACAGGGGATAGCAATGAGCGTATTGCTGCTTTATTACGAGTGCCCAGGAGCACACTAGAATCATTGATGAACACAGCTCGTGAAATAATGCACCAGGACTTTGTTCCTAGAAACCTCGGTTTAAACCATATTACTAGAGAAGATATCTCTCAAAGGAATCTAATAATTCCTAATGGTCTTTTTGGAGGGGCAAATAGAACACCCATCGTAATTGCTGATGGCACATATGTGTATATAGAAAAAAGCTCTAATTACTGGTATCAAAAAAAAACCTACTCATTACATAAATACCGGAATTTAGTTAAACCGTTTTTGTTTGTATGCAGCGATGGATATATTATTGATATATTTGGTCCCTATCCTGCAACAACGACTGACGCTGATATAATTAATAAAGAATTTTCAATTGAAAATAGCCCTTGCCAACGATTTTTCCAACCAGGGGATGTATTTATTTTGGACAGAGGCTTTAGGGATTCATTAGTATTATTAGAAAATTGTGGTTACGATGCACATGTGCCCTTGTCCCTTGAAGAGGGTGAGACACAACTTTCCACTAGGGACGCTAATAAGACAAGAGCAGTCACATTATGTCGATAGGTAGTGGAATCGGTAAATGGCATTTTTAAAACTAGGTTCAAAATATTTAGGCAAGCATTTTTCAACAGGGCTTCTAAGCACATTATGGTCGATTTTTCTGTGGCTGGTGCTCTTATTAACAAGTACCACTTGAGAGTACAGGATAGAGAAGATGCAGCTCCAATACTGCAAATAGTTAACCAAAATATGTATAAAAATAATGATTTGGCTGATTATGTACGGGTTCACAACCTTAATAGAAGTAGGGCAGATTTCCAAAACATTACTGTTCATAATGACAATGTAAGAGAATTATACTTTAAATATAAATGAATTAATATTGATTGCCTGTGGGACTTACCAACTTAAGCAAGCTCGCTCATATTATGGCGAGCACATAAGATTTAATGGAACATACCGTATTGAAGTGTGCACTAATAGTAGAAATAGAATTCTCAATGGCACTATATTTGGACAAAACTATTCACTGGTGAGGGCCAGAATCGCCAGTCATCATGTTAGTCGCAAAGTATACTTCGTGTACATTTTAGTCAGCACTGTTGACACAGGCCGTGCAGCAGTACAGCAGTACTGCTGTAACTATATTGTTGGCCGCCGTACTGTAGGATGCTGTGCCCACGTCATGACCGTGATATGGTATTTAGGATGGGCACGGCATCAGAATAACATTTTTCCACCGGCACAATTTTTAGATGATGTTTAGGTGATATATGATGATGATGAACAACATGAATAAATATGTAAAACTACAATGTGTTTTATGTTATTTCACCCCCAGTTAATTATATGTTCATTAATAAATTAAAATAATATTATGTTGATATTGCACATTACTAGTGTTGATGAATTCATAAAACCTTTAATAACTTTCAAATGCTAAGTTTTTTTCAAATAGTTTCTTTTACTAATTGATTATTGGAATTGTTCCCTATTATTATCATGAACTTTTAAATGGGTGCACCGTGGGCCTAAATTACTATGGTGACTTGGCATTCCCCTTTAGTAATCACCAGGTTGGTAGTTCTTTCTGTAGATGTGATGCCATACGGGGTGGCTCACTAATTTTAGTAAGGAACAACCTTAAATTCAAAGAACGAAAGGATGTTGTGAGCCTATCTGTTGAGCGGTCAGTTGAAATAGCCTGTATTGAATTGGAGCAGTTTATTATATTAAGTGTGTACTAACCACGGATATCGAGGGATATGCCATGAGGGCGTGGCACGTAAGCGCACATTATGGGCTAATGCCCAATTTATTTGAACGGCGGCTGTACGATTCATTCAGTCACTTTGCAATTGCGTACGGTGTGCTATTGATGCGTAAAAAAACAAAATGCCGAATTGTACAGTGATTAAATGCAAAAATAGGTCGAGTATCGTCAACCTAAAGACACATGGCGTGTCCTACCACCGGTAAGTAAACAATTAAGTCACTGTTTTATATTTTAAATCATTTTTTAAATATTTTACTAACCTACGTCCAGAGCGACATGAACTAGCCCGAACTATCCCGAATGTTTCCGAGCGCTACGATCGTTTAAGATTTAGAGAGGGGTAATCGAGTGCGTGTGTGTGACTGATTTTATCGATATGCGTATTATTTAAGTTCAATATTGTTTTTTTATATATTTCAATGGATATTGTAGTATTGCATGTTAAATTAATTATTAATTTAATGTTTTGAGAACCAAATTAAAACATTGTTCTTTCAATACTCGTAAAGTGTAAAAACTTAAATTATACTAAAAAGATAGAGATGATCAAGGTTTTTTTTTGTTATAGTACAATCAGCATGAAAAACAAATATAATTTATTTATTTTTTGGCTAAAAGCTACAATAATTTGTGTTTGCTATGCAAAAATATTCAATTATTATTATAAAAAATCTGGTTATTTGGCGATTTCGTAAGATGGGTCCTAAAAGATTAACAATATTGCTCAATATTATTGACCGAGTAGGCCACCTTAGTCAATCATAAGGCAAAGCAGCGGTCAATGTTCGAAGTTTGATTAAAAAATTCGCGATTTATCGCTATTTTATCAAATCTTTGTCTATAATACCGAGAGTTTCACATTTTATTTCTTACAAATTTAGTAAAAATGTCATAAAACTGACGTGAGCATTGCATTATGTATTACACTTTCGGCTCTAATCCGGCCTCAGACATAGAATCAAAATTAGGTCACTTATAACATAACGTATTATATTAAATTATTCTTAGTAATAATAACTTATGATTATAGTAATACCCACCGTATAATTACAAATTAATTTTCAGTTTTCCAAAAGATCCAGATCTGAAACTTAAATGGATAGAAGCAATAGGTAGAGACAACGATTGGTTTCCTTCTAATCAAAGTGTTATTTGCTCTATCCACTTCAGAGAAGATTGTTTTAATCAATCAATGAAAAAACGCAAGCTTTTCGAATGGGCTATACCTACACTGAAAGTGGTAAAATACATAACTGGCACCGTAAGTTTAACCCGTAACTACTCTTTCAATATTTTTTGTATTAAACTTTAAATTAAATTATATACAATTTTATATACATCATTTGCAGCCTGTACCGTTAACAGAATCTCTAGAAGTTAGAAAATCATTTCCATAAGAGCCGTCTACATCTACGATACGATCTTGTCGATACGTACGGTACAAACTTGGCAGACACACCATGAAAATTGAAATTAAGAGCTATTACAGGTCGTGCGGCGAATCAAGATCGCTCGGTGAAAGTAGTGGGGGCAATCGGCGCATGTGTACAATTGCGCACAGAAATTCTTAGTATGTTAGGATTTTATTTTTAATTTCGTATGTTTGAACCTTAGTAACATAACTTATAATAACACTAGTTTTTGATTGTAATTTATCTTGTAAGTAGGTAAATTCAAAAAATTAAAAATTATAAAATAAAACATAAAATTAAAAAAAAATATTTCGTTAGTTTCTTTCTTTAACGTAATAATTCACGTCGTAAACCATTTTTCTGGCTAGCCGTTTTAAAACTTTATTTTTAACCATTTTTTTTTACGACTACGTATTACTATTACGATAACACAAGCTGTACGCAACAGTACCCAAGTACAACAGTATCCAATGAGAGGCGAGAACGCAACGCGGGAATTGAAGAGCGACTCTATCTACCAATGACGTGTCGCCGTCGGCGCACACCCGCCCGTACGTCGCCAAATAGACCGTAGAATTCAATACTGCGCATGCCCCTTCCACTTTTGCCGAGCGATCTTGATTCATCGCGCGACCTGTATCAGAAACAAAGACAGCCTTATAAAATCTCAAAGAAGGCGCATTCAAAGTCTTCAAAATACAAAGAGGCGCTATGGACAAAAAATTAAGTATTTAAAAGAGGTTTTTGATGCACTACGGAATAGAAAATTTATTAATGAAGAACAAACTTTACATTTGGAAAATACGAATGTGAGTTTTCAAGATCTAGTCAATAGACACAATACCCAGTTGGCTTCAGGGCGCTTATTAAGAACAGAGTACCCTGCCACCTTAAAATCTTTTGCCATGACGTTACATTTCTACTCACCAAAGGCGTACGAGTTTATGAGACACAAATTTGCAACGTGTCTACCACATATTAGAACAATTAAGAAATGGTATCAATCCGTTGATGCCAAACCTGGATTCACTACGGAATCATTGAAAGCATTAGAGCTAAAAGCAAAATACTCTGACAAGAAAATTATCTGCAACTTAGTTCTTGACGAGATGGCTATTAGGCAACGTATTGAATGTGATGGGCATCAAATGCATGGTTACGTTAATATTGGCAACACACAGGAGGGAGACTACTTGATGGAAGCTAAAGAAGTGTTAGTTTTTTTAGTGACTGCAATAAACGGTGCATTCAAAGTACCGGTTGGCTATTTTTTTGTTAACGGTGTTTCTGGGGAGCAAAGGGCCAATCTTGTTATACAATGTTTAGAACTTATAGATAAAACAGGCGTTGAAATTTCTTCCTTAACGTTTGATGGTTGCCCGGCTAATGTAACAATGGTTAAACAGTTAGGATGTTTGTTAGATGTTGGAAATGACATGAAAATAAGTTTTGAACATCCATGTACTAGAGAACCAGTTTTCATTATTTTTGATGCTTGTCACATGTTGAAGTTGTTAAGAAACGCCTTTCAAGCATACGGTACTTTTATAGATAGCCAAAATAGACCCGTTAAGTGACAATTTTTAGAAAAATTGCATGAATTGCAAATAAAAGAAAATTTGCACTTTGCAAACAAGTTGCGCCGCCATGGCCACGTTCATTTTCATAACCAAAAAATGAAAGTACGTTTGGCGTCACAACTTTTCAGTAAAAATGTAGCTGATGCCTTACAATACTGTGCAGATGAAAACCAAATCGCTTTTAGAGAAGTAGAAGGTACCATCAATTTTATTAAAATAATTAATGATCTGTTTGATATACTAAATTCCAGAACCATCAACCAGGTAGATTATAAAAAAGCTCTTAATGAAAATAATGAAGAAATTATATTTACATTCTTAGACCAGGTTATCCCTTTATAAGTTAGAGGTGATATTTTCACCACCATGATTTTTATTTTTTTTTCGCCGAAATTACGTCCCACCAGCGGTATTTTTCATTCAGGTAAGTTTTATGATTGTCAATAGACATTTTGACAATGACAGGTTTGACAGTTGACATAAATATTTTTTTCATGAGAGCACAGAGAAGTTGTAAAAGTGTACTTTTTTTTTCGACTAGTTTGAAGCAGGGTTTATCTCGAAGATCTACAAATTTCGAAAGGTAAGTTCTTTTATTTATGGTTTACGTGAGCTTCTTCTAATAAAAAATGTTAATATTTTCAAGTTTGCTATACGCGGTTTTGGACAATCTTGATTTTTTGTGGTGGGTTGTATATTCCCTTTGCCCTTCTGCCTGTAAATTTTACGGTGGTTTGAATATTCCCTCTGTCTGTGTGGCGTTCGTTTTTGTGTTGCTTGGTATGGCTTGAAACTCTTTTTTTTGCTTTGTTTTAGAAATGGATCGTCACTTGAAGGATTACGAAGTAGAGGAGGCCCTTCAAGACATGTTTGGCCTACCCGATGACCCTGATCAATCGGACGATAATTTAGAATCTGACGACGAATGCCCAAATTTTAGTGTAATGCGCCTTCAGCACATTCTAGAAGATATAGATGACCCTCGTCCCGCAAATTTATTAGTAGATAACATACCAATACCTAGTCCGTCGTCTGTTGATGAACAGATTGATCAGCCTTGTTCGCCTTTACTAGTTCAGGAAGTTGATAATAATCCCGATAATTTCAGTCCAATTCTTGATTCAAACAGAAGAATAACACGTCCTCGGCGAGTTACACCTATTCCCAGTACTTCCGATTTACAAAGACCAGTACCATCAGTACCAGTCCTTCCTGTTATTGATGATTTTTCTGATTCAGATCAGTCAGATACTGAGGAGGTATTATGGAAAAAAAAAACTTTTACTACAGTTAGCAGACCAAATCCTTGTAGCTTTGACGAACCCCGAATGCAACCAGTCCAAGGGTTCAATAGCAAAACCAGACCAATTGTTTATTTTGAAAAATATTTTACCGAGGAAGCATATGATCTGATAGTATGCCAAACAAATTTATACGCTCAGCAACAAAACTTTGGATGGTGGACACCCATTGATAAAAATGAACTGAAGGCATTTTTAGGCATACTTATTATCATGGGTTACCATATTCTTCCGAGCATCGATTTATATTGGTCATCAGACCCAGGTTTTCGAGTGGAAGAAGTAGCTGCAACAATGCCTCTTAGAAGGTTCAAAAATATTATGCGTTGTCTACATATTAATGACAACTTGTTGACCCCAGAGAAGTCTAGCCCAGATTACGACAAACTATACAAGATCCGACCCCTTGTAAATATTATCAATAACGCTTGCCAAATCAACGCTAAAAACTCCTCGTCCCAGAGTATCGACGAGTCCATGGTCCTTTTCAAAGGCAGAAGTACCATCAAACAGTATATGCCTTTGAAGCCCATCAAACGAGGCTATAAAATCTGGTGTCGTTGCGACAGTGCGAGTGGGTACCTATACGAGTTCGACATTTATACCGGTAAGACCAATGATGGAGTTGAAGAAGGATTAGGAGCAAAAATTGTGAAAAAGTTGTCTGAAAAATTAATACAACTAGAGGTGAAGAATGTTCACTTAACATTTGATAATTTTTTCTGTGATTATAAGCTGTTGGATTACTTACATGAAAAAGGAATTTATGCGACGGGAACAGTACGCAGGCACCGGGCGGAAATGCCGCTAATAATAAAAAATAAAACAAAGCTGAAACTGCCGAAAGGACACTTCAAATGGAGAGTACAAAAAAATGTTGCATTTGTAGTTTGGCAAGATAGTAAAGAGGTACTTCTCATGAGTAACGCGTTCCACCCTAAAGTTGCTCAAACACATGTAACACGAACTGAGAAAGACGGTTCAAAAAAGAATGTACCTTGCCCACTTGTCGTAAAAGAATACAACAAGCGAATGGGTGGCGTTGATCATTTTGATCGATCGATTGATGATGATTGATGAGCTGAAAGGCACGTATTCAGTGGGCAGGCGGAGTAAGAGATGGTGGCTGCGACTTTTCTACTTCCTCATTGACACGAGCATAACTAATGCTTTCTTGTTGTACAAAAGCAATAAAAAATGTACGCTTTCCCATCTTGAATTTAGAGTCGGCTTAGCACGAGGATTGATAGGTGGTTTTACCAGCAGGAAGAGACGCTCGACCGGCGGTATGCCATCTTATGTTAGCAGGCGGAAGCTCGCGAATGAAAACCGTCAAAAAACTATCAGTGCTGTCCCCGAAGAAGTACGGTATACCAACGTGGGCGATCACATGCCGTGCCAGTTGCAGTCATACAAGAGATGTAAAATGTGTAGCACTAAAACGAACGATAAACGATCGAAAATTATGTGTGCGAAATGCCAAGTCGCACTATGCATAGCACCTTGTTTCAGTGAGTTTCATAAAAAATAAGATTAGATTTTTGTTATACGTAAAAATACTAATAAATAATAAAAAAAGTGATTTTTGTAATAAATAAAAAAACTAAAATTTTGTTATAAATAAAAAAAACTTGATTTTTTGTAATAAATAAAAAAACTTGATTTTTGTAAAGATGTTTATTTGATATACTACCAAAAAAATAATTGTATATTACTGCAATAAAATAGGTCTAGCGCGAGAAAAGAGCATGCAATAGAGATTAGTTATTGATAGAATCTGACCGGTAAAGGGAATATATTTCCCACCATAGAAATATATATATATACATATATATTTAAATGTACATATATTTTTAGTTCTATTATATACCCATAATCATAATAATTATTTTATTTCCACTGTCCACTCCTTATGACCTTTAAAGGGTTATGGAATATTTGAAACGTTTAATGTTACCCAACGGCTCCAAACTTGTCAATTCTGGCAGAAAAACTGTTTTTTTAGGTTTCATAGTTTGTATCCAAAGTTTAAAAGGTTTGTATAATAAGTTAGTCAAGAAAGAAAAAAAACTACAGTTTTTACCGGCGTACAGACTATCTCAAGATCATCTGGAGTTAATGTTTGGGCATGTTAGAGCACATGGTGGTTGTCCTACAGCACGCCAATTCATGGCAATTTATAAAAAAATAATTATTAAGTCTGAGCTACGTGATTTTGATAGCGGAAACTGCAAATCTTTAGAAAATATTTCAATTTTGTGCTGCCAGTCTGCCATAGAAAAAATTAATATTACTTCTGCACAAAAAAAGCTTTGGGATGATTTAGAAGATTTATACACTCTAGAGCAAAAAAATCGCACATCATAACTCTTTTTGTTCAGGCAGTTTTTCTCATGAATGTGTATAGATATTGAAAACATTTCCTACATTAATTGAAAGCCTATTTAATTACCTTTCTAATGATATGAAATACAGTGTAAAGAAATATCCTTGAAAGGGTTTAGAGCACAAAATCCAACATGTGGGAAAAATGACCAAATTTCACTTAAGAAAGAATGAGAGTCAAACTTAAAATTCTTGGTCATCCGGTTTGTCAATAAAGTGTATTCCCTCCCTTAGCCTTATTTACAGATGTTTCTCGATTTTTCATCAACCGTATTAATTTTACCAAAAAATCTTACGGTATAAAGTCCCACTCCTCGTCAATGACAAATTGAAGGTCTTGGAGGCGTGGAGCGCCAGAATTTTTGCACTAAGTCTTCTTTCAAGGTCATTCCAGATACGCTCAATTGAATTAAGATCATAACTACCAGCTGGCCTCTCTATCGCAATGATTCCAACGTCTTACATGTAGTCGCAAACTGTTCTAGCGACATGCGATCAGGTGTTGTTCTGCATTAAGGAAAAAAAATCTACCATAAGCCACACAAGTGGCTTCACATATTCTTCGAGCACTTTTTTGATGTATCTTAAAGGCGTCAACCCTCTTGATATCAGGCCAGTAATGGCCCAGTGATGAATACAATGTCAGTTTTAATGTCCAACATTATGCCACCCCAAAACGCCTCCAAAACCCACTTGTTCGCTTATGCAGCATTGTTAAAATTGCCCTGATGACCTTCTGTAGACCCTTCAGCATCCATCATGGTCATCTAAGTCATTCTGCATTTATCAGAAAACACAACAGCCTGCCATTAAGCATACATCCAACTTAAGTGTTTCGTGGCAAATTATTGCTGGACTTGTGGGTGAGCTGTGGTCAATTTGGTACCATTTGCTGAGTGATGTGTAGTTAGGCCTGCTTTACCCAGTCTTTTCCTAATCGTCTACTGATTTATACTGACATTGCAAACTTCTTGAAGATTTTGTGTCAGTTCAATCGTGTTCAGTAGCCAATTTCTCAAAGTTCTTGTTACAGGAAAGCGATAATCACGCCCTGATCCTATGCGCCACCCGCCAGATCGTGGTCGCCGAATATACCCATGGGTCTCTTGAAACGTCTGGTATACCAGACGAACAGGGAAGCGGCAAAAATTTAGCTGTCGAGCGACTTCATTTTGATTATGGCCTGCTTTGGGCAAGGCAATAACTTGAACGGTTTCTGCAGGCATGGTACTCATATTTCTCCAGTAAATCCGTCTGTTTCTAATAGAGCCGTTATCACGTAAACGGAAACTGATTAACACTCCAAAACAGCACCCTTTTTGTAGCTCCAGGTAAAGGTGCAAGTAGTGAAATGCAAACGAGTGAATTTGGGGAATTGGGTATACCGCTGGTTTTTGTGAGTTATGTGAAGGTCAATGATCTTAATTTGGTGTTTTTAATAAAGCTAACTTTGTATGCTTAAATTTTGCTTAATAATTTGTACTCAATATCTTTAGATTTAAGAAAAAAACAGTATTAAAAAAAATTACAAGCCATGTGCGATTTTTTTGCTCTCAAGTGTATGACCAAGCTTTGTTCGATGAAGAAATTGTAGAGCTTGCACAAAATATCACAGACATAACTATTCCAGTTATAGCATATATGGCTGGATTTGTAGCCTATGCTCTTTTAAAAAAGTTAAAGTGTGATATTTGTGTATCTGGGTTGCTAGCAACAAAAATAACTCGCAATCATCGATTTATTAATCTAAAAGATAGAGGTAGCCTTGTATTTCCTTCCGAAGATGTTATAGATATTTGTAAAAAAATGGAAGGGGTAATAAAAAAAAAAATGTAATAATAGACGATAAATATCGATCGATCTTTCGATCATCGATCTTTTTAATACTAGCATCCGTAAATTGAAACGAACCCTTTGTAATGATTTTTTCGCAAACATCCCATAATTTTGAAGTTTTTATTATTTTCATTGTTGTTCCTATTTATTTAGAATCAAAGTAGCAATTCAAAAAATATCGATTTCTTTGGGAATATTAATTTAGTTTTTGAGCTGTGTATTTAGATAGGGTAATGTACCGATTGTTTTAACATATATATTCATTTACTGTAAGTGAAAACTTGTAATTGGCCTTAGTTTTATTATGATAAGTTACCATGTTTTTGTTAGCTGTAAGTTTTCCATATATAATAAAATATATAATAAAATAAAATAAATAAATTTCAAGTATCTTCAAAATTTACAAAATCATTACTGGTACCAAAGGCTCTTAACCACTTCATCGGATCAAATGTGTTCAAATCTATTGATTTTCATCAATATGACCAGGAACCACTAGATAATCATATAATCCAGTTGATAAAATGTGTCATGGAAAAATACATTGACATACGCCTTCACTTTTTGGCAAAAAATGTTACACCAAAAATATCAAAGCGTCAAGTCTTATCCAAATATTTGCATTTTACTGAACAATAAATAATTCCATTAAAAGATATAAACATCATATCCACACCTTATCAATACATATATGAAAATATTATGTATGTTCGGAAAAATATCGCGATCGCGGTGAGTTTCCTGACCTAATGAAAAATAGTAAAATAATACCATTGTTCAAAACCGGTAGTTCATCGGACCCCACAAATTACAGACCTATTTCAGTACTACCTACCTTTAGTAAAATATTTGAAAAGCTCATTCCACAGCAATTACAGAGATTTTTTAATAGACATAAATTGTTGCATACCAAACAGTTCGGTTTTAGGGTTCTAGGGGTCGTTCGACAACCGATGCTGGTGTTGAACTTTTAGGACATATTTATAATGCATGGGAAGATAAATGCGATGCCTTGGGCATTTTTTGCGATTTGTCCAAGGCCTTCGATTGCGTTCCCCATGAAACATTAATCAGGAAACTACACCATTACGGGATCCGGAACTCCTCCCTGGATCTTCTTACATCATATCTGAGTGAAAGGATTCAGAGAGTTGACGTAAACGGACAAAGATCTCCCGGATCTATTGTAAAAATGGGTGTCCCACAGGGCTCAATTCTTGGCCCATTTTTGTTTCTAATTTACATAAACGACTTACCTTACCTCATAGAAGACAATCATAATATAGTGTTGTTTGCAGACGACACTTCACTTTTGTTTAAACTTAAACGTCAGCAGCAGGTTACTGACGATATAAATATAGCTCTTTCAAAAATAGTACACTGGTTTAATGTAAATAACCTGCTTCTTAATGAAAAAAAAACCAAATGTATTAAGTTTACCATGCCTCATGTGAGGCAAGTAGAAACCAGTGTGCTAATAAAAGGTAAAGAGTTGAGTCCTGAAGATACTAGTGTTCTTGGGCATTACTCTAGACGCTAAGCTTCAGTGGGGCCCACATATAGACAAATTGTCGAAAAAACTTAGTTCAGCAGCATATGCTGTAAGACAAATTCGAAATTTAACTGATTTAGAGACAGCCCGTTTAGTTTACTTTAGCTATTTTCATAGCGTCATGTCCTACGGTATTCTATTATGGGGAAATGCCGCCGATATACAAACAATTTTCGTTTTACAGAAAAGGGCTATTCGTTCAATTTATAAATTAAGTCCCAGATACTCCCTCAGAGATAAATTTAAAGAAATTAATGTAATGACTGTGCCTTCACAGTATATTTACGAGAATATTTTGTATGCCCATAAAAATATAGACATGTTTGAAAAATACAGTGATATTCATAATTTTAATACAAGAAACAAACATAAATTTGTAGTTCCTGCAACAAGGCTCAAAAAAAAATAGGGGGCTCATTTAGATGCCAATGTATAACACTTCCATAATAAACTTCCTAGTCAACTAAGCCTTAATAAGTTCAAATCATTTGTAAAACGTAAACTTTGTCAAAAGGCTTTTTACACTGTAAAGGACTATATTCAGGACGAGAAGGCTTGGGATTGACCTGCTCCAGTACCTACTACAACTGTTGATATTTTTATTTTTATCTTCTTTTTGTATTTTTTTTAATTATTTTTATTTTCAAATGTGCTTTTTCTTTTTATTTTATTTAATTTTTTACAATTTGACATTGTTTTTTTCTTTGACATAAATATTTACTTTGCTAAATATTTTGTAAACTATTAATTTCCTTAGATTATTGTAAATGTGAGGACTATGTTGATTGCTTTTTCTTTTCTATTCAGTAATTTTAACGTATGTCTGGCAATTTGAGTATTTTCTGCGGCCTACCCAAATGTCCTTTCTTTGGTATTGTTCGTCAAGTCGTGGAGCTCCTTAGTAGTCCTAAGTTGAGCTTTTCGAATACTGACAAATGCTTACACTGATTGGACAGGTCCACTCAAATCTGTATGGTTCTTTCTTCAAAAGACCATCTCAGAGAAATCTGCATGGTTCTCATGTGATTTGACCATTACATATTTACTGTATGGACTTTAAAAGAGACTTTGACCCCTGAGTTTGTTTCGGTGTTTCTTCTCAGGGTAGTCAGATAGGAAACACCGGCCTCATCTAGCATAAACTGACGAAAAAAAAATTGACGTGTAAAAGTGTTTTTAAACCTATTTACAAAATAAATATCATTTATCATTTTCATTTATATTACAATATTTTTTGTTCGCTACGTATTCATATTTTCCAATTTAATTGAAAAGGTTTGCAGTTGATTTTACAGATTCTTTATAATTTTTTTCCATTATATGATTTGGTAGTCCCATTGCGATAAGGTTAATCAGTGTTTCAGTATCTATATTCTTGTTAACCTCTAATAACAGTTTTTCTTTTATTGTGGCATACTCCAATAATGACCCGGCTTGAAATCTGAGTGTAAAAGCATATTTTACTTGAGACCAACTCTTATTTCCATATGTTTCACTAAAGTTTGATTTCAATAGTAGCCAGTCTGAACTCACCGTTAATTTAATTAACATACTGGTATACCAATCCAGGCATTGTTTTTCTAAGAGATGTGTCCCCCAAGTAATTTCCTCCAAATACTGGTCACCAAATTGTAAATTTTCGCCTTCATCTAGGTATATTTTTTAATTTCCTTACTGAGAGGGATCCATAATGAGCGTGTCGGGTGTCTTTTTTTTTTAGAGAATTTTTTATTTTCGTGAATACTTCCGATGATACTATGGTATCGTGCGCAAGCTCGCAATCATCAGGGACCTCAAAAATACGTCCGTCAGTTGTCTCGATAGTTGTTATGCAGATGACATTTGTTTTTCCATCTGTCGCTCCCATTACTACAAATTTAAATCGTATTTTGGAGATTGAGGAGGTAGGCTTGGATGTTGGTGGTGAACACATGTAGTTCTATCTCTAATATTGTTTTAGGCCCATAGTAGCGTTTTTTTTGGTAGTTTTTGTGTGTCTTTTTTGTGCTTGTGCTCGTCGCACATATATTTTGTGTTTGTGTTGTTTATCCTCCTCCTGGTAAGTTGAAAACTTAATAAACTTTGTTTGCGGCGTATGCGGTGCGACCATGGAGGATCATGATCGTCCTCCCGGCCGTCCGCCAGATCAACCCCATCCCATCCCACAATCCCAGGAACTTTTTAATCTTACTCCCGTTCTGACCGCCCCCCTGCCTCAGTTTGAGGCAATGGAAGTAGTTGCAGCCTCTCAAAAAACGAAACTAGGTAGCAACTAGCCGACTAGTTCCACAGACTCGCAAGATATTTCCCCGGCATCAAAACGCGATCGGGTAACGGCACCATCGTTGGTCTCACGATCGAAATACTCCAACTTAGATTCCAAACCGTATTTGGTTTATGCATCGATGTCTGAAACTGACTCAACTTCTGGAACTACGCTCCACCCAATCAGATTCGGACAGTTGTTGCAAAAGCTGAATATTAAAAACATCACACTTGTCCAAAAAATAGGCCGCAATAGAGTTTCCATCGAATTTAAGGGTCCTGAAGATGCTAACTCCTTTATTGATAATGTAGCAATTAAACAAAAAGGTTATGCTACATTCATTCCCACTTTTAATATCACCAGGATGGGTGTTTGAAAGGTGTCCCCAGTGACTGGACTGACATTGAAGTCATGGACAACTTGAAGTCCCCACTCGGTAAGATATTGAAGGTGAGAAGATTAAACCGCAAAGTAGTGAGTAGCGAAGGAAAATCAGAATGGATCCCCACCTCAAGCGTGGTACTCACGTTTGATGGTCAGAATCTCCCAGATCGAGTTTTCTGCTGCTATAATTCCCTCCCAGTAGACATCTACAACTTTCCCACTGTCCAGTGTTTCGGGTGTTGTAAGTATGGGCATACCAAAACCCAATGCCGTCCTAAGCCACGGTGTTTCCGCTGTGGTGGTGACCACCTTGGGGACAGTTGTTCCATTGAGGAGCCCAAGTGCTTCTACTGTTCGGGTGCGCACCCTGCATGCTATTTGCAGGGTGCGCACCCGAACAGTAGACAATGCCCGGAGTACCTACGTCAGAGGAACATCAAGGCATCCATGGCCAGGGATAATATATCCTATTCTGACGCAGCTAAAAAGTATGCTCCTTCTTACCGATCTTTTGCGGATGTTACTGCATCAACAGCTCCGTCCTTCGCAGTCCATCCACCAGACACTCACGCATGATCCTCGTACTCCACGCCCCCCACTACCTAATTATACTTTTCATCCACTTCCCTCTCCCTCTTCCTCAAGTAGAAAAACTATTGTTTCCCGTCCAAACCATACCCCTCTATATCCTGGTTATGACCGTAGGGCTCATCAGAACATACTTGACAGCTATTCTTTTGCTCCTTCTCCTAATGGCTGTGCCTTGATTGACCACCCTCCTACTCATAATGAAAATACACAAACTATCCAGTCAATTATCATTTTACTCACCTCCTTACTCTCTAACTATTCCTTACCAGACCACGTTGCCAATAACCTAGTCAAAGCTATACAAACTCGCAACATTCCATCTTCTGCAGTAGAACACCAGGAGCGCTCTCCCCAAAAAACATGAAATTTCCTACCTTATTAACCTACACAATCCGGCAATATTTGAAATTTCTGAGTCGTGGCTAACCCCACGTCTCAAATTTATTTTCCCAGGCTATAGCACTCTCCAAGATGACCGCTCTGACGGTCATGGTGGAGCTGCTATACTAGTGAATAATCTTCTTTCTTTCTCTCCTCTTCCCCTCCCTCCTCATGGAGATGAGATTAATGCTGTAGGTGTTCAGATCCTTGGCATTAATTTGTATCTGTCTATATTCCCTCCCCTAATTCCACATGTTTTCAGTATATTCATAATATCTGTTCTTCATTTAAACCTACCATTCTTTTGGGTGACTTTAATTGCCACCATTCCATGTGGGGTTCTGACCACTGTGATAGTCCTGGTTCTGAGTTGGTTGATCTGATGGACGACTTAGGGTTGTGTGTTGTCAATGATGGCTCCGTTACTCGCCTTCCTAGACCTGGTCAAAGTAGAAGCTGCGTGGATCTAACCCTATGTTCAGCCAGTTTGACCGCTCAGCTGGAGTGGAAACGACTGAATCTCACATATGGTAGTGACCATTATCCTATATGCACTACTTTAGTCCATAGGTCCCTACCTCAAAGGGTACCTCTTGAGGATGTAATCCCCTCTTTGCCCCTAGTCTCGCCCATCAACTTGGACGTCTGCATGTCGCAATTTTCCGATGCCATCTCATCAGCCGCTGATAACAGCATTCCACTGAAGAATTCAGCCTCGGGAAAACTATCATCCCCTCACCGGTGGGACCGGGAATGCTCCAGCATTATTAAGTCTCGCAATGATGCTGAGCGAAATTATGCTAGAAATATGACTGCTGAAAACTTAGTCGAGTATAAACGGATAGTTGCGAAGTCCGGGCGTCCTTTTAGGAAAAAAAAAATGAAGGATGAAAGAAATTCTGCTCTTCACTTTCCCCTTCTCTCCCTTCATCCCTTGTTTGGCAAAATTTAAGGTTGTTCAAATATCTAGAGGACAAATCAATTTTATCGGAGCGTCAGTTTGGTTTTAGACCTAAAGTTTCAACTGCCGATGCCGTACATCATCTGACTGACTTTCTAGCGCAAGAACTTTGACAAGGGTAACCATACAGTAGGTATTTTCCTGGACCTCGCCAAGGCTTTTGACATAGTATATATTCCTACTCTATTGCGCAAGCTTGAGACAGTAAGTATAAGAGGTATTCAGCTAAAACTTTTCAAAAGTTACCTAGAAGACCGTACTCAGTGCGTTAAGATTGGCAGTGTCCTCAGCATAGACCAAAAAAACACGTCTTTTGGTGTTCCCCAAGGAAGTGTATTAGGGCCTACTTTATTTTTGATATACATAAATGACCTATGTAATCTAAAACTTAAGCACGGCATAGGAATATCTTACCCTGATGACACTGCTCTTCTTTTTCCGGCTGAATCTGAACATGAAGTCCACAAGCTTGCGCAAGACGGCTTCAATATTGTAAATAAATGGCTATAATAGATGAGACCCTTACGTTCAAACAACATATGGAAGTCTTAAATAATAGAGTTCGTAAGCGGATATTCGTGTTTAAACAGTTGCGACATATTGCGGATCCAAAAATAATTAAGCAAGTTTATTTTGCTCTATGTCAGTCAATTTTGAAATACTGCATTACCTCATGGGGTGGAGCAGGCAAAACTTTATTACTGCCAATCGAAAGAGCCCAAAGAGCGATTCTCAAGGTGTCTACTTGCCGCCCTTTCCTTTTTCCCACTGACCTGCTCTACAAAACTTATGAAGTACTAACAGTCCGGCAGTTATTCATAATGAGCACTGTATTAAAACAGCACGCAGCCCTCCGCTTCAGCACTGAACATACTAAAAAGAGACGGAAAGATATAGTTTGTCCCACAAAAAGCACAAAACATGCATTTACAGCTAAATTTTATGTATTTCTGGGACCACTACTCTATAACAGACTAAATGCAAAAGCAAATATTTATTCACTAAATTATATAAATTGCAAGAAAGCTCTCAAGGAAACCCTACAAAATTTGTCTTATGAAGATACAGAGAAGTTATTAGTTGTACTAAGATAAAGATGTAATGCACTTTTTATTATGATTAGTTACCTTAAATAATATATTAAGATTTTAGCAAGTAAGACTTTTATACTATTTACACCTGTTTTACATACCTATTAGATGAAAATTTTACCTTTTTGTTATATAATTACTGTGATTATTTAGTTATATTATTTTACCTTTTCTCGCCTGAAACACAGGATAACCTAGTTCAGGCGTAAAGCACTTGTGAACTTGACATAAATTAAGGCAAAAATGTTTTTGCTGTATTACCTTATATTTTTGAATAAAATTTTATTATTATTATGATAGAATAAACGCTTGATTGTACTTGTCATACAAAATTCGTGTTATTTCTCGCCTAACGGACCCATGGTCCTTCGAGCTGGATTTAGCAGGGCGTGTTTTGGTAATCACCGGTGGTGGTAGTGGTTACCACCCGTTTCGTCGCTACTGGCAGTGGATTGCTGTCCAGAACATCCCTACAGCAAGGCGTCTGGAAAGGCGTCAAGGCAGTGGTGGAGCCGGGTGACTACATCCGGAGGAGCGGTGAACTCGGGAGGAGGTGAAAGGCAGGTTGCGGAGCGCCAGAGGGCGCCACTTGTGGCAGGCGCGTGAAGTCGAACAGTGATAGTGAGTGCAGTGTTTAACTGTGAGTATATTTTCGCTCTTATTTACTAGAAGAAATAAATCTGAGAAGTAGATGCAAATTTGAACCTTAAAGTAAAGACTACTGGAACTTAAATAAAATTCAATAATCTTTCAAGATAGTGTTGAAATTTAACTTAGAAAAATTTAGTTAGTTTGGACTTATAATAGTTTTAAGCAATAGTTGGTTTAGACGGGGAATCCATGCCCGATTTTTATCAGAATAACTTGCAAAAAGACTTGTAAAATTTTAACTTTGTGTTTATTTTTTGAATGTACAAACAAATAGACTTTGTTCATTTTTCTGGTTAGCTTGTGCATGAAAACAAGTCTCTAGACGATGCTCAAAGGTTCTACTATCTCAGGGGTCGTTTAACTGGTGACGCAGAACAGTTATTGCGAAATATTAAACTGACATCTGATAGCTATCAAGTTGCTTGGGAAAAATTGGATCGTATGTACAATAATAAGCGGTTTTTGACTAATGGCATTTTGAATCGGCTGCTAAATCAAAAAAGTTTGGTGTCTGAATCTGCATCAAAACTAAGAAGTTAATTAGTACCATATCAGATTGTTTAGAGTCTATCAGAAATCTAGGTGTAGATATTTCATCTTGGGATATTTTGATTATTTATCTAATGAGCACGAAATTAGACAAAGTGAGGCATGGGAATTAAAGGCGTCCTTAGATCCATCTGACGACTTTCCTACGTTTTTATTTTCTGATTTTTTGATAGGGCGTTTTAGAGGGTTAGAATATTTAGATACCAAGCCCAACAAAATAGAGAGCAAAAGTACCAAATCTTTTCACATTGTAAAAGAGAATAAAATTACGTCGTGTGCGTATTGTAAGGCTGATCATAAAATAACTGCTTGCAAAAAATTCGCCAAAGAATCTAATGACAAACGACGTGATATTGCAATGGAGAAAAATTTATGTTTTGTGTGTTTAAACAGCAACCACTGCCAAATTTTGCAAAAACATAGTCCGATGCCGGGTGTGCAAACGCCGCCACCATTCCTTATTGCACCCTAGTGGTGATTCTGGTTCTGTTAGCGCAGAAATTGAGACGGTTCACGAGGTAGCTTCGTCGACGAGTAAAAGGTCGGTTGAGGAAAATGCTGAATCCGACAGCGTTAAGCTTTCCTTTCGACAGGGAACTGTTGTAAAACGGTTTTATTAACTACAGCTGTGGTGCAAGCTGAGTCGAAAGACGGGATTTATCTTCCGGTTAGGGCATTATTAGACCAGGGGTCGCAAGGGTCTTTTATTACTGAAGCTACGGCTCAGTACTTAGGATTAAAAAAGATTGCGGCCAAACACACCATAGTAGGTGTAGGTGGTGAAAAAGTGTGACTTCAAAGTCCACGGTCAAAATTAATATAAGGTCAAGAGTAGACCCCCAGTTTCAGGTTAAGGTTGATGCTTATATCTTGAAATAAGTTACGTCCCTTCTCCCAGTTACCAAAGTAACCAGGGTAGAATGGGTAAATCTGACAGTCGATGATTTGGCTGATACGGCATATCACAGACCTAATAAGATCGATATCTTATTAGGTGCTGAGGTATACAGCCAAATCATTCAGGAAGGCATTCAAAGAAATCTGGGTGGTTCTCTCTTGGCGCAGGAAACTGCGTTTGGATGGATAATATCGGGAGTCTGTGAGGTAGATAATTCATCCAATATACATTCTCACCTCCATGTAATGCATTCAAGTTTTCATGCTGATAGCATGCTGAAAAAGTTCTGGGAACTGGAGGGTGAAACATCTGAAACAAAACAAATGCTCACAGAGGTTGAAATTAAGTGCGAGAAACTATTTATAGCGTCCACAATGAGAAATAAGGAAGGCAGGTGCGTTGTGAAATTACCCCTACGTGACGCTGACCCGGTCAACATGCTTGGTGAATCCAGGAGCATCGCTGAAAAAAGATTAAAAAGTTTAGAGATAAGGCTACGAGAAAACCCAAAATTAAAAGCAGATTATACAAAAGTCATGCATGAATATTTAGACTTAAATCACATGGTCAAGGTTGCCGATAAAGAAAAGGGTAATAAAGCAGCAATTTATTTACCTCACCATGCAGTTGTCAGGGAGGAATAAGGACACGACGAAAGTCCGAGTCATCTTTGACGCTTCCTGTAAGGGAACCAAGGGCAAGGCACTTAACGGTGAAATGATGGTTGGCCTGGCGTTGCAATCTGAACTTCGTCATACCATTTTGCGCTGGAGATCGCATAAGATAGGTCTGGTAGCAGACATAATAAAAATGTATAGGCAAGTATTGGTAAATAGGGAAGATACGCCTTTTTAAAGAATACTTTATATTAAGATTATCGATGTAACAAATGAATAAAAATTAAAAAAAAAAAAAAAAAAAAACTTTGGAGAGACAGTCCGAACATGGAGCTTCAGGAGTATGAGCTGATTACCGTTACTTTTGGTACTGCATCAGCACCATATTTGACGACAAGGGCGTTGCAACAGTTGGCTTATGACGAGTGCTTGGATAAGCCTGATATTGCAAAAAACCTCTTGGACGTTTTTTATATGGATGATGACAAGAGCTGAAGATATAGAAGGTGATTTTCATATTTACTCAGAGTTAAGTAAGGTGCTAGCCAAAAGAGGTTTTCAATTGCAGAAATGGAGAAGCAATTGCCGAGAATTGTTAGATAAGAAAGATTTTGGGACTGACCTGGAATCCAAGTGTGACTTCTTTCAGTACTCCGTCGTTCTCACGCCGTTAGTTGAACCTGCAACAAAAAGGAAAATTATTTCGGACATTTCACGTTTGTTCGACCCACTCGGATGGTTAGCGCCCAGTATTATTTTAGCTAAAATATTAATACAAAAGCTGTGGCTAGCTGGAATAGGGTGGGATCAAGAAGTTCCAAATAATTTATTAAGTAAATGGCTTACTTACTGTCGAAACTTGGCTGCTTTGGTTGAGATAAAAATTCCACGTTGGTTACACACGTGTAATAAGCATAAACGCGAATTATACGGATTTTCGGATGCTTCAAATATGCTGCTGTGGTATACCTCAGAGTAGTGGATGACCAGGGAAAAATCCACGTCTCTTTATTGACGTCTAAAACGAAGGTCGCGCCCATAAAGCAAGTGTCGATACCCAGGCTCGAACTTTGTGGGGCTGTACTGTTGGCTAAGCTTATTGTTGAAGTAGCTGAAGTTATGGGAATAGCCAAGGATCAGTAGCATGCTTTCACCGACAGTGAGGTAGTTCTGGCTTGGTTAAATAATCATCCGAGCCGCTGGAAAACCTTTGTGGCGAATAAGGTCTCAGAAATTTTGTTAACTCTGGACACTCAGCACTGGTCTCATGTACCCACCAAGAAAAACCCAGCGGATTGTGCATCGCGAGGTATATCTCCTGCAGAGCTTTCAACAACCTCCATATGGTTTGATGGTCCCGATTTTTTAAGACAGGACTTGATTAGTTTTAAAAGGCCTAAGCATCTCGTGACTAACCTCGAAGAAGTTAGAGTACAAACGCTATCTTTGACGTAACTTTATGGCAAAGGTTTTCCTCGTTCCCCAGGCTTGTTAGAGTGGTTATTGCCTACTGTCGACGATGGTTGAATGTTAGAGGAAAGCTATATGCTATATAAAAATATCAACTTTATTTAAAATACTTCGAAGAACGTTAGAAGACTTAATGGCAAAGGTCAGAAATATACTGAAACAATATTTTGTATCTAACCATGTAGGCATCGAACATTTAAAAAGAAGAAACGTCACTGATAGAAATCTTTTTATTCCAAATGAACTATTTGCAAATCCAGATAGCAAACCCAATGACAGAAAAGCTATTATAATTCCAGATGGTACCTATGTGTACAAACATCAAAAAAAGTTTGAGATCACTTTGACAATACGAAATCGTTTTTGTTGTGTCCGTTACCCAGGCCAGATGTTGTCGAAAATGGTCATTTGAATCTTATAGATAATTAGTTTTGCGGCTTCTGTAATTGTTGCGCACATTTTTAAATTTGTTGCGCTTATAGTTTTTTAATTATTTCACAAAAACATTTCCTGCTGGGGTAACGTTACCCCAGCCAGACCTTTTTCTTTCTAATGGGAATATTTAAATAATTACTAGCTATAAAATTAGTTGTCTAGATGAAGTAAATGTTGTGCCTTATTTTGTATTTGTTCTTTCATCGGTTGCGAAGTTATTCGAGATTTTGCTGGGGTAACGTTTTTGGTTTTGCTAGATCTTTGAAATGGTTAAGCGGATTCTTATCATATTTTGTACATGGCTTCTTAGGAATTAGTTTAAATTTGTTCTGCAATAAAAACACCAAAATAATACATAGCTTAAAGGTTATTTCGTTAAATAGAAAAACACTTCAATTGGTCGCAGCACTCTCAATAAGAGCTCTAAAGACTTACTTTAAACGTTATTTTAAAGCTTGTAACTGCCTTCAAATGTACGTGAAGTTTCATTAGTATCCTGTAAGTATTTAACAAGTTATGATGATATTGAGTTCTTCACGAGCACGGTCTTGATGCGCGCGGTGTTATTTGGCCACTGGATTGGATATATGAACTGAATGTTATGTCAATTATTAGTTTTTTAGTTCAGTTATATATCAGTAAAATTTCAGCTCAGTACATTGGATAATTAATGAGATAATACGATTAAAGTCATCAGGAAGTGAATGACCGTGGTAACCCGACCAAGTTTAGGTGGTTACGAAAAAGCGAAAACGCAGAACATTATACTATCTTTTGAAATGTTTAGTATAATACACCTTACAATTTCGGTACAGACGCGTACACTGTTAAATACATTAATAATATAATAATATCTGTACTATGAAAACATTATTATTATCTTCCAGTTGCACAAACTTATCAAAAATCACTGATATAACATGTCGTTCGGTGGGACGCGGAAGGGGTGGGGTGAAGGGGCGCATTGTTTGCATATCGCACTAAACATGCTCCGTAATCACATAATTCATCTTGTAGAGTGCGCATGCGTTTCGGCAGTTCCGTTTCCTGTTTTTGCAAATATTTATAGAGTGCGTGAGAGCTAATGTAAAATAATAAGTGTGGCGAATTACTGCTAATGTGGAGTGCTTCTATTGATGATCATAGTTATGGTGCAGGCTGCTTGATGAATTCACGAACAAGGTAAGCTTGTATAATGTAACTACAGAAATAGTAGCAAAATTATTATTAATATGTACATGTTGTTAGGTACTTATCTAAAACTGTATTTTTTTAAGGCTTAAATATTTAAATTTAGGAACTTATTATTTTCTTTTCTTTCGTACTTAATTATTACCTAGACTGGAATTCTCAACAATGATAACGACATATTTATCCTTCGCTACATAGTACCTATAAAACAAAGTCGCTTCCCGTTTGTCTGTCCCTGTTTGCTTAGATCTTTAAAACTACGCAACGGATTCTGAAGCAGTTTTTTTTAATAGATAGATTGATTCAAGTGGAAGGTTTTTGTGTATAGGTATATTGTCAAAATATGACTTGAAACTTGATTAATGAAATTCATGACTTAGCGACCGATTTTTATCGTTATCAATGTCGGGAGTCGGGACTACCGCAACAGGTAGGTATTTATTTCCACAAACTCCTTGGACACGTAGACTTTTAGAAATCCACAATTACCTTGTTGCGACACTCGCGTTGATATAAACTCGCGAATAGATGACGATTCGAGTTTCAAATATGTAGGTAGCAAAACTACAATTGAAACCCCATTAAGGATTTAGACAAAAAAAATGTACTCTTTGTTTTTATTGTAGGCATAAACAGAATGGCAACATAGCAATAGCCGTGGGCCGCGATGATGGACGCGGTGATGGCGACATAATACCTACGTATGAGTGTGGTGGCGACTATGGCTGCGTGGTGAAGTTATAAAATATATCGTTTGACGTTCTCCTCTACGTCTGTAAAACTCTCAATCTACGGTGAGTACATACTTATATCTAGCTAGGAATATATTACTACGATTTAGGTAGGTTGACCTGATGGCCACTGTTCAATCTTTATTACTATGGATCATGACTTAAATAGATTATTACAAATTTAATGTGTAGGTAAATAAAAATGCTCTAAATACGCGCGCTATTACAGTCCCCGACACGTAACTTGGCAAAAGTTGTTAGATGCGCAAAAGTCGTTTTTATGAGGTAGCGCCAATCGCGCGCGATTGGTGTGTTACTCGGACTTTTGCCCCCCGCACCCCGTTTACGTCTCGGGCGTATACAAAATTGTACGTTTTTTTATTATGAGTTTCTGTTACGAGTTGTTATAATAGTGTTACTTAAGTATATTTTTTAGGTGAAATTTTTAATTTGATACCAGGAAAAGCAGTTTTGTTAGCTGATAGTGACGACGACAACATATAATTTTTAACCCCAGACGCAAAAAGAGGGGTGTTATAAGTTTGTTGATAATGTATTTTTTTGTCTAGGCATTTATTGTGTACAATATTGTTTTGAATCTCTGTTCTTTTTCCTCTATTTTCATATTATAATTCGACAGCCCTTTAGCTGTAAATAAAACTTTATGTTATATTTACAGTTATTTTTTTTGTTTTGTTATAGATGTTCTGATGACCGATGTACGATGGAATGGCAATCTTCTTATCGACCAATATTTGCGGACCTCAATTATTTAATTTCTTAGCCCGTTATCCACAGTGAATACGCTCGTGCACTCAATCAAGAATTAACTAAACAAAATGGCAGGTAGAAAAAGCGCTATACTATTGAAAGATCAAAAGCGCATTATTTCTAAATATGCACATATATTTAATAAGTCGTGTCCTTCTATTAATCATGATGTATATGAACGTATACAGAATGAATTTTATGAAATGTTTCAACATAAGATGCCTAAAAAAAGGCCATACAAATGTCAGTGAGACGTAATAAATTTTATTTTTTCCATGATAGTGTCACAGATGTACGGGTTGATGACGTAACAGACAAGACGAAAAAAAGAAAGTACTTTGACAGTAACGTTGATTTTGAAAATATTGATGATAGCAACAGTAATTCTGATTTCAAAGTAAAGTTTCTAATGGATATTCACGAATTTAAACGTATTGCACCCAAAAACCACACGTTGTTACAGAAAAGTTGGACTAATGAGCTGCAAGATCAAATATGAAAAAAAAAACAGATCTTAATTGTACGTTTGCTTTTAAAAATAATTACGTACCTACGAACTTTCTGTTTGACTCTATTAAATGCAATGGAAAATGTACTCAGTGTGGCGCAGTTATTATTGTTGACATATCTCCTAAAACTGAAAATTTTTTAGAGGTAATTTGTCAATGTTAAAAATAAACTTACATCGACACGAAAACAAAAAATTGCTGCACAATTAATTTTTAATTTGATTATGTTCACTGTGATAAACACTCATAAAAAATAAATATTGAGCGATTATTTTCTACTATTTTTCGGTTTTTATTTTAGTTATAGCAAGTTTAATTTGTATTTATCGGTACAAAAAATAATTCTACAAATGGCAACATCGTTTATCTGTCATTATCGAGACAAGATGTCAGCGAGACGCGGGCACTCGTTTCTTCGCAAGGTAAATATTTTTTTTTAATTATGTTATATTTGACTAAACTAACTTTTTATGGTTTATATTTGCTAAACAATACTTATGCTTTGGTTTGGAATGGGTTTTACGTAGTGTTTAGTGTTTTTAGTCATTTTTATTTTTATTTGGAGGCAAACTTGGTTGTTCATCACAGTGAACACTGCCAAATACTCGAATAAGTACTGTCAATTTGATATGTTTATTGTAATGAACATTGCCAAATTAGGGATAAGTTTTATTTACAAATAATGTGCTTTGTGTGGTGGGCGTCTTTTGGGTTTATTTGTTTTTTTTTTTGCTTGTTAACAAAATAAAATACATGACCGCACGCATAGAATACTAGCACTTGTTCCTGTCGAGCATGCGCCATCCGATACTAGTGACAAATCCGAAAATAACAGTGATAACGAATTACTGCCACCTACTCCAAGCCCTATTTCATCTTCTGCACCTTCCATCAATTCTTCTTTAGAACGCTAAGACATCAATAGTAGTCCTGAACCAGTATATGCTCAAAATGACGATGAACAGCCGTTAGAACCATTAGACTCATACCACTCAGAAGCTCTCCAATTAACTCCAGTTTTGCAAGAAATTTGCCCTAATACACCATCCAGAGAACCAACTTATGATAACATTCCATCACTATCTTCAATAATTTCTGTTCCATCTGAGATACATATACCAACACCTAGGACTTCTTATACTAGAAAAACTAGGGCAAAAAAGCAAATAGCTCCAGCTGCCAAGAAATCTAAGAAAATTTCTAAATTTTCTCTTTCTTACAAATGGAAAAAAGGTATTTTTCGTCACCGTGCCATAATTGAGGAAAGAACCGAAACTTATGTCGATTTTCCAGATGATGACCCCCTTAACTATTTGTATTTATTTTTTTCTGCAGATATTTTTACTGATTTAGTAGACCAGACCAATCTTTACTCCGTCCAACAAACCGGAAGATCCATACAAGTATCAGAGAATGAGATGAGGAATTTTATAAGCATTCATATTCTGATGGGCATTGTTGAAATGCCATGTTATCTGGATTATTGGAGCAACAGATTTCGATACGGACAGATAGCAGACATAATGACCTTGAAACGTTACCAACAAATCCGCAGATTTTTACACTTTACTGACAATAATCTGCAGGACTCTGATAGATACTATAAAGTAAGACCGATAGCTGAAAAAATTCGAAGAAATTGTTTGCGTCAAGAAAATGAAAATAAATTTAGTATAGACGAGATGATGATTCCCTACAAGGGCAGGAAAGCTGGAAACCGAAAGCAATACATGAAAGATAAACCAAGTAAATGGGGATTTAAAAACTATGTACGTGCTGGTGTAAGTGGAATGATTTACGATTTCATTTTATATGCAGGTGAAGATACATTTCGTTCACATAAGTTTACAGAGCATGAATCTTCACTTGGGTTTGGAGCACAAATAGTTATAGCCTTGACTCAGACTATACAAAAAAAACCAGCAATTTTGTGATAATTTTTTCTCATCGCCAGAGCTTTTTTACCTACTGAAAGAAAACTACGGTGTCTTTGGTCTTGGTACAATACGAAGCAACTGGATTAGAGGAGCTGAAAAGTTGCTACCGGATGAAAAGGTGATGAAGAAAACACAGAGGGGAGCGTTTTCACAAGTTGTCTGTGAAAACGTCAACAAATTAGTTATAGTTCGCTGGAATGATAATAAACCTGTAACTCTTATAAGTTCATTTGTTGGATCTGAACCAATACAAAAAATAAAAAGATATTGCAAAGAACAGAAACAAAAAATAGAAGTGGATTGTCCGCAAATAGTTCGCGAGTATAATAAACATATGGGGGGTGTAGACCTGGCTGATATGCTGATATCACTATATAAAGTTCCATTCAAAACTAGAAGGTGGTACATAGGAATATTTAGCCAACTTCTAGATGTGTGTATAAATAATGCATGACTATTGTTTAAACGTAACTGTCAGGGAAGTCAACGAAAATCAAAGGCATTAAAAGTTTTCCGATATGAAATTTACTTAAATTTAACAAAGAAAAACAGATAATTGCAAACCTACCACAGTGTTGTCTTTTTTAACCCAAAGGTTGACTGGTAGAGAATGCCTTGTGGCATTAAGTCCGCCTATGTACCACTATTGTACATGAAGTTTAAATAAATAAATAAATCTATACCTCGTAAAAATATGCAAGAATGTAAAATTATAAACCCAAGATCAGCCAGGCCTACAAGCCCCATCAGATTCGATAATACAGGACATTTTCCCAGCACAAAAGAAGACATAGGGCGATGCAAGTTTTGCCAGAAAAATACAACTGTATATTGTATAAAATGCAATGTGAGACTTTGCTTTGTTACAGGAAAAAATCCACGCAATTATTTTTTACATTTTCATAATAAATAAGTTGATTTAATGATATCGCGGGTCTCAAACCATAGGGGCGTATCCACAAAACCCCTACTTTTCAGGAGAGACAAAAAACTTAATAACTTTTCCTGTGATTGAGCCAGCTCGTTGTTTTTTTGCATGTAGCTGTATATTTCTACTGCAATTAATGTAGGATTCTTAATTTTAGGGCATTTCCTCTATAACACTAGTTTTGGTTGATACGCCTATATAGCATGACGACTATACTGTAAAATTCCGTCAAAATACTCCCTGAAATGTATGAAATTTATGGACGTAAAATCTTTTTTCTCAGATTGTTAATATTTATACCAATATTTATTATTACTTAATTGGTGACTTAAAATATTGCTATTTAGGAATGAGAACCAATTGAAATTAACGTTATTTACGTAATTTCAAGAAATCATACGCCTGTCTGGCTTGTCATAAATATTGAGAGGTGTTTTAACTCAAAGAGGAAGTATAAACCAGTTTTGTTCCACAATTTAAAAAAGGAAATGATTAATAGGTAATTACACAATATTCTCGTGTTTGAAAAGAAAAATAAGCATTATAAAAATAAAATTTATTAATAAATCTGAACATAACTACTAGAAATATCTTTAAAATCACAAACATTTGAAATTGAGCTGAAACAAAACATAGCTCTCAAAAACGCTGAAGGAAATCATCGCGAGGAAACACGGTGAGGAGGCATTAGTTATGTTTGTGTGAATGTCTGATTTCTCACATTCGAGAATGCGAATGCGAATATTCGAATTCAATTTTCGCGTATGCGAATGCGAATATTGACTTTCAAACTAAGTGCGCGCAAAATATCAGACAGTTTTCACATTTCGTATCAGCCAAATTTAAACCGAACATAACAGAGCCTTAACAGACTAATTGAATGAAGTGTAACACAAAAAGTTTTTCAGGAAACACAGACTCCGGCGGGGAATTTCGCTCCTTAGCTATACGCATAATGAGTGTGTTCCCAAACGCTTTGTACGTATGGGTAGAAAGTTCACCATGTACCGGTGTCGCAACGCTGTATATCTTGTGGTCCAATGATGGAACGGACATGGCGGGATTAAATTCTGCAATTCCAATGCACACTCTCCGAAATGTAAACAATAAAAAACCGACAGGCTAACAACTCGGCGTCGATGCTCAAAAGACCATACACGATCAAACTTGTGCGTGCAACCTCTATGGTTGTACCGTCTCGTCCTCGCTAAGGTCCCGGATTTTTTGGCAGACAGTTTGGCTTTTGCTTCGATGTAGAAGCTGAAATTGAGGGTAGTCGACAGCGGTACCCCAAGAATCTGAGATCTAAGAGAGATCTCAGAGAGCCTAGATCTGAGATCCATAAGCTCGCTCGCCGGACATGTAACTCTCAACAACAGTGCTATCGTCTGTATACCCAAAGGTACTGGCTTTAAGTAGGTCATTTATGTGCAGCAAGAACAGTGTTGCCGAGAGTACCGACCGCTGAAGGACCCTGGCATTAATATCCATTTGACCCGACGAGTAGCCATCAATAACTACTCGGATGGATCGATCCCTCAAGAAGTTTACGATCCAATCACACAGACCAGTGGTTAGACCAGAGGAAGGAAGCTTAGCAATAACACTTTACATAGTTTCAGCTTAGACCCTATCGAAAGTCTTCGAGATATCAAGGGAGACTGCAAGCGCTTCCCCATGCTTCTCGATGGCCTTGCTTTAGATGTGAATGGCATACGCTAGAAAATCCCCAATAGACCGATTTAGGCGAAAACCGTATTGCCGGTCAATGAGGATGTCGTTTGTTTCTAGGTATGCCAGGAGTTATCTGTTAAACACCCGTTCCATACTCTTACAGAGGATAGACGTAACGGAGATGGATAGGTAGTTTGCCAGGTCAGCTCGACTGCCCTTCTTGGGCACAGGCTGAACGGCACTTATTCAGTCTCAGAGAGGCGAAATAAGCGGGTCAAGATTAGAGACAATTCAAGTGCACAAGTTTTAAGAACAGCTGCTGGTATCCCGTCGAGGCCACTGGCTCTATTCACATCAAAGTTACGCAGAACTCTACGAACGTCCTTCTGATGGATACGAATATCCGAAATACTCGTCACGCACCCATCTGGAGAAACAGTTAAATTCATTTGAAAAAATTTGTTATGATTTGAGATTAACATGTTGTTTCACAATTTGTGATAAAATGTGAAATAAAGTTGTGTGATGGAAAAATATTAAAATATTATTTCCTTTTTGTTTGTCAGAAACATTAGCCAAATATTCTCATGTTTTTTGCGAATGCGAATGCAAATATCAAAAAATGTGCGTATATTCGCGAATGCGAATGCGAATATCAAAAAATGTGCGAATATTCGCGAATGCGAATATTTGTTACATTACTTACGTCTATATAGCTTGACAAAATGATTTTAGGTTAAAGTAAAATAAACAGTCGTATGTTCATACGCCTTTATGGTCCGATGCGATTTCCTAGGATCACGATGAAATTGAAAGTCGTACGTGCGTACGTCTCTATGGCACGTCGAAACTGCCCCAATACGCAATAATATTGCTCTTACGTCTATTATACGGCTATTTGGTCTAAAAATAATTCTAGACTCTCCAGCATACGGCAAATAATATTTTTTAATTTATGCAAAAAGTAATTAACACTAAATTATAAAAAAAATTCAGTTAATGTATTGCTTATAGTAGAATCCAATGGCATTAAAAACGAAAAATCACATTTTTGCATATACGCCCCTATGGTTTGAGACCCGCGATATGTATAATGTTTTTAATTTACCTGTTTATATGACAATAATTTGATAATGTTTACCACAGTGAACATTACAAATTACTTGTTATCCTCAACAAATTTCGCAGTGTTCACTGTGATGAACGTTGATTTCCTGAAAATCTGAAAGGAAAATATTTTTTTGTCTATTTTTCCTAAGTTGTATTTAACCCTAGGATTTCAGATATACATTTTATTTCATAAAATAAAACAACTTGGATCTCTGCCGAATTAAGGGTTAAAGTATGAAAAGGCGCTTAAAGTCAGAACTTTACTGGCTCATGAACTCATGAAAACAGATAATCCAAAAGAATCTCCAACGCTACCTAAATTAGGTAATTTAAGGAAAATACGACATGATGTTAAAAGGGCCCTTCAATTTGATAAAAACACAATATTATCCATTTAAGCAATGTCTCAAAGTTCCCCATTCGATACATTTATACGGAAATTTTCTCTTGCCCCTTTTTTTATTTACTTATGGACAAATGAACAAAGTAAATATTATGATGACATTTTAAAAAATACACACACTGTTTTGTCCATCGACGCAACTGGTTCGATTTTTCAACCGATAGCGCCTCCAGGAGTAAGTCTTAAAGACGCCAAACATACTTTTCTATATGCTGTCATGGCATACACTACCAGTACTAGTATTCCTTTATGTTATATGGTATCACAGTCACACACAATTGAAGCTATAGCTACTTGGTTAAGTACATGGGCAGTAAATCGATCTTTACCCAAAGAAATAGTATGTGACGATTCATCTGCACTACTAGGAGCTATATGTCGTACTTTTCTTCATACCGATACAAATGGTTATTTATCGCAGTGTTTTTCGCTTTTAGAAGGGCTAAATGTGTGTGTGCCGGTTTGTTACATTCGGTTAGACAAATCGCATTTTTTTTAAAAACTGCCTAAACAAAGTAGTTTTGACAAAGCGTCAGAAAAATCCAAATATTTTTATATTAACTGTATTTAGAAAATTCATACACTACATTGCTATAAGGAAATAAAATCTGTTATCAATGATATAGTAACAGTATCATTACACAAATATGTTAGTCCTGGTTTAGATGGTCAGCTATGTGGTAAATATGAGCAAGCTCTATAGCGTTTGACTGATTATAAGGATGATACTAATGTGATTGATGTCGATAGCGATGATCAAACAGATAAACATTTTCTAGATGAAAATGACGAGGTAACTATGAATACTGGTACTGTTTGTCCTCTTATCAATTATTACAACAAAATAATGGAAACGGAAAAGTTATATTTGCTATTAGTTGACCCAAAGCTTGAACAAATAAATGATTATTATTTGCCGTCTATAAACGATACTTTAAAAAGGCTGTTGCGAAAATTACCTATGTGGGGTAATGTTACGATCAAATATTTTGTCAATGCAAAAGAAGTAGCTAGTAGTTCAAATACTGAAAATCACTTTAAGGACCTAAAGACCATATATTATAATACCAAAGATGAGCGAATACGACTTGATGAGTTCATAGTACAACACTATAGTTTTATAAATGGGTCTGTCAAATTAAACATTTCTGAAAATTTAGTAAAAACAAAATTAAATAAAGACATTTTACAAAAACTAAATATGACTAATGATTTTGACTTGACACATGAAACAAAAAGTAAAATTGTAGTTTTACAAAATGCGCCTATTCCGCAGACATCTACATATAACTTAGAAAATTCAAATTTTCAAAACTTATTTCATACACGAAACGTGAAGTACAATGAGGACTTTGAATTAGAGTCTATATTTCAGGACGAACCTGTTGAAGTAGAAAACTGGCGAGGTCTTGCTGTTTCTCGTCAAAAAACAAACGTTAGCATAAAACCTATATATATATTACAAAATGGCAACATAGCCATATCTAGAAATAAAAGTATAATTCTGACTAATACTTGTGCATTTGACGCAATCTCGCAAGCATTAGCCATAGCCTACAAAGAAAGAAAACATTCAGACAGGAGATCAACAACAGTAAAAGAATGCAAAATGACGCTTTTACGACGTTCATCGCAAATCTTGCTACTGCAAAGAACTTCAGCCAAAAACTCTACAACCAAAGAGATGTACTTTTAAGTAATATTTTTTGTGCAAATTTCGAAACAAATAACGAAACTACTCCCAATGTTATAAACTGCGCATGTAATATTACAAAAATATTAGAAGAAATTTGTATTTCATACTTTTCCGCTACTAGAAAAAGAATTTGCTCAAACGCAAATTGCACTAGCCACAAAAACAAAGAGACATTTGAATGCAAATACTTGCCATTGAATATAGATCTCATAAAACAAAAAGGTATTTCAAATTTACAAGAGTCTGTAGAAGCAGGAATGAAAAACGATTTCTCACCGCTTTGTGTTTCTTGCAGAATAGGCACAGTTTCATTTAATTATCATTTGAACCATTTAATAATATTTGAGCTTCATGATAGGGTAAAACCAGGAGAGATGGACCAGCGGGTGAGACGGACCTTCGTAATTTCTACCAAACTATTAAATTTATTTAGGCTGACAACACTTACGAGCTCTTGTCAACCTGTTTGCTCCGTGTAGAAAGCGAGACTATTTGATTTTCGTTCGTAAAATTAGTAAAAAACGTATAAAAGGTTTCGGAAGCGTGTTTTTTTTTGTGTGGGTGTTTAAAAAACGAAGGTATGTATAAGATATTGTATTTTTAGAATAAGAAATGACGTTTCTGTGCTAGTATGTTCATGAAATTATAAAATAACCTCAAATTTTTCGTTTGTTTATTTTGCTTTTAATATGAGAAAGTGGTCCGTCTCTCCACTCAATTTAGGAGAGATGGACCAATAGTCAACCGTTTTGTTTTGCAAATTTGAAGTAGTTTTAAATTATTATTGCTACTTATTTTTTAATTCATACATTCTTAATGTGTTAATCTCTTCTTTTGTAGATAATATGCCTTTAACATATAAGAGGAAAAGTGGAGTATGTAGAGGAGAATGGACAGAAAGAGCATTAATTGATGCTTTTCAAGCTTTTTCTAATGGAATGGGTATCAATGAAGCAGCAAAAACATTTGGGATACCTAAAACTACATTTAAACGAAGACTTGCAAAAAATTCCTTGACTAAAAGCGATGTTCTCGGTCCCAGTGGTATACTGCTGCCTGAAAATGAGAAGAAGATCGTCGTACACATTAAAAATTTACAGAAAAGTGGGTTTACGCCATCAAGAGAAACAGTGCGTAAAATGGCATATAATTTAGCGGAAAGACTTCATATTAAACATAACTTTAATCACGAAAAGAAAATGGCGGGAAATGGGTGGTTACAAAGCTTTCTTAGACGAAACAATGAACTTTCAATCCGGCAGTCAGAAGATGTCTCTGTGGCCAGGGCTAAGGGGATGAATAAAGAATATGTTGATAAGTATTTCAACCTTTTAGAAGAAGTTTTGAAAGAAAATCAACTTTTTGACAAACCTGGCTCTATTTTTAATATGGACGAGACAGGCTTGCAGCTAAATAATAAGCCGGGGAAAGTAGTTGCCGTGAAGGGATCGAAAAATGTTCCTAACATAACTGCTGGGGAAAAAGGTGAAACCATTTCGGTCATCGCTTGCTGCAGTGGAGAAGGTGTTTTTCTTCCACCCTATTGCATATTCAAGGGCAAAAATAAAAAACCTGAGTTTCAGGATGGCATGCCACCCGGCTCTGTGGTAACAATGTCACAAAAATCAGCATATGTGAATTCAGAAATATTTTTTGATTGGCTGAAGCATCATTTTTTGCCAAGGAAACACAAGGTAAGTGCGTGTTGATCCTTGATGGACATTCTTCACACTGCAGCAATGTGGAAATGTTGGAGTTTGCTGAAGAAAACGAAATCATTTTGATTTGCTTACCCAGTCACACAACCCATTTCCTTCAGCCGCTTGATAAAACGTTTTTCAAGTCCCTGAAATGCTTTTATTATGACGAATGCAATAAATTCATTACTGTTAGCAGTAATGAATTTATTGCCCATCAAGAAAACTATCACGCTTGCAGTTTGGAAAAATTCTGGCTTCAGCTTGGAATAAATCAGCTTCAGTGAGCAATGCAATATCAGGTTTTTCAGCAACTGGGATCATACCGTTTAATGCAAACGCCATACCAGACTATGCTTTCTTAACTCCAAGTAACCAAAACCATGACAATAACCTACAAAATGCTGCTATAATTCAACATGATCAACCTACTAAAGAATCAGTCCTTTCACAGCCAGCAACCGTTCAAAAACCATCAACTAGTGAAGCTGTTTCTCCAAAGGCAACGCCTGGAAAGATTTTAGATGTGGTTTCTCCAATACCTATCATAGAAAGAACTGCAAACGTCCGTCATAGGTCAAGAAAAATAGCAGAAATTTTGAACTCTACTGAAAATATTCAGAATTTAAAAGAAAATCAATCAAGGAAAATGAAAAAAGAAAATTCTATTGAAACTAAACAGATTGTAAAAGTAACACGGAAAAAGAAGGGAACTAAAAGACAAATTTCTGCAAAGAAAGAAAATAAAAGACAGAAAAAACAAAAAATTGAAGACAGTTCTGATGAAGATAGTGAACAAGAGATTATAACTCTGCGTGATAGTCCTGAATTGACTGAGTGGGATGACAACGAATGTGCAGGCTGTGGTGAAAACTATGAGGAAACCCTGAGTCAAGATGAATGCTGCTGTGCATTATCTGTGAACGCTGGTCCCATGAAGGCTGCACCAATTATCCCGATATGTGCGACCGATGCGGAAATACGATGAAAAACTGAAGATTTTACTTTCATTTAATTGCTTATGTTACTTGTTGATTTTGTTTTGAATGATTATTTTTTTGTTTGGAAGTGTTAATGATTATTTTTGTTAGGACCATCTCTCCTTACTGGGTGGTCCGACTCACCCGTATAGTATGGGAGAGATGGACCGAGGGTACTTTTTTTAATATTTCAATTATTTCCATAAAGATGCTATAATCGTGTCATATTAAAATAAAAAAATGTTGACTATTAATAGTTAGTTAGTTTATCACTAAATTGTTTAATAGTTATTAAGAAATAAAAAAGATATTAAAGTTGAACAAAATGTGGTCCATCTCTCCTGGTTTTACCCTAATATACAGCTAAATGATATCCCAATTAATATTGAAATTAATAATAGATTATATGTGATCTTGGCAGTCATTGAATTTAATCCACCTCTCAGCTTCGAAGGACTTGGCCACTACAAAGCTCATTGCTATCGAACACAAACTAGAACTTTTCAATGTTATGACGATATGTATAGCAAAATTCAGAAGAGTCAGATTAATTTAATGCCCCACGCGATTATTTATAGGGGAATTATAAAACGAGCGATTAAAAAAAAGCTGTTTTTTATTTTGATACGTTTTTTAATGAAAACTACAGATTGTTAAATGCGCGCGAATTCAAATGGGGGCGGGGCGACGAATCGTTGCTGTCAGGTGAGTTGGGCTGCGGACCAATAGCGTTGCGTGCCATGCGCTCGCACCACTGGTTAGCACGCAGCATTGTGCGTTTGTTTATGTTTTGATGTGACGTAATATTTGAACGTGCTGCGTAATTAATTTGTTTTAAAATCTTTAACTGCTATATAGTTACAATCATGAATAATTCAAGCTTACCAGGGACAAGTGGTGATAATATGAATGAAGTTCCAGTGTACCAAAGTGAATCTGAGAGTGAAACAGAAATAACAGTGACTAAAAAGCCAAAGAAGACCAAAGATTGGACATTTTTAAAACAATTTTCTAGTGAAGGTGCTTTAAAGTTCGTAAATTCTGAATGTACTTGATCGCGGAATTACACACGTGCCACTGAAGATGGTCAAAAAAGGTTCTATCGCTGCAATAAAGTCAAAAGGAGAGGGCCGCAATGCGACGCGGAGCTTTATTTGTTATTTGTTAATGATGACGATAAGGTAAATTTGTATCAAACTAACTCAGAACATAACCATAGTGCTATTGGCACCCGAGATACTTACGGCATTCACGAGGATACAAAAGAGGAAATTAAGAAATTGTTTAATTTACGCTTGAAACCCAAAGCAATTTTATCAGAACTTGCTAAAATAGAAGGAATACATTTACCATCAAAAAGGCAACTCTACAATTATTTGTCGGATCTCAGAGCACAAAAATTCGGAAAATCGGGTATTTGTCTGGGCGAATTAGAGCAGTGGATATTTAAACGTACTGCTATTCCAGAAGATGACAACGAGGTTTTCGTCATTAGTTACCACGTTATTGAAGGAGATCACCCAGGTTTCCGATTCAATCTATCTACAAAAACATTATTGAAAACAATTTTATTCACGGAACTCATACACACTGATGCCACTTACAAACTGATATGGCAGGGATTTCCGGTGCTGATTGTTGGCACTACGGATAAAAATCGCAAGTTTCATCCTATTTGCTTGGGAGTAGCTACAAATGAGCGCCAAGAAGATTTTCAGACAATGTTTCAAGGAATAAAGGACAAAGTTATGCAATTATACGATTACACAATGAAACCCAGAGTTCTGATCTGCGACGCAGCTCAAAGTATAGAAAACGCATTTTCAGATGTTTTTGGTGAAGAACCGACTATTCGTATGTGCTGGGCACATGCTAAAATAAATATACAAAAAAAAGTAGAAAAAATTGTGCCAAAAAAGGAGCAAAAAAGCGTTTTGAGGGATGTAGATGCTTTACATAACGCAGCTTCACTCGAAGTCTTTAATGCCGCTTCGCAAGCGTTCCTTGAGAAATGGAAAACACAAACCACCTTTGTAAAGTACATGGAAGAGGAATGGTTCAGAAAGAATCGCAATTGGTTCTTAAGTGCAGCGCCTATGTCGCCATCGACAAATAATGCCCTCGAGTCATTTAATAGAAACATAAAAGACCATAATACATTGCGAGAACGATTTCCTCTGTCGCGATTTCTGTCTGTTGCTACCGATATGGTAGCCCAGTGGTCATTAGAAAACTCTTCGTTACCTGAGGCACCTACTATTGAGCTTCGACAATGGACGGAAGCTTACGTCAGGGCGAAGAAAAGCATAAATATAAAGATAGTGGCATCTGATCCTACCAAAACAGTATATTTGATTTGCAACGAAAATGCGACAGATTTAAACTACAATGATCGCTGGCAGACTTTTGACGAGTATAAAAAGCTGTCAGTTGCTTTCCAGAAAACCACACTGCCAAATTTGGACTGGCAAAAAGGATCGTGCGAATGTCCCGAATTTTTCAATAGATATGTATGCAAACACGTTTTGGGTCTCGCAATTCGGCTCAAACTAACAACACCACCACTGGAAGCAAAAGTGATACCCATTGGACAAAAAAGAAAACGAGGCCGGCCAGCTAAGTCCAAGCCAGCACTTATTTACCAGTGACAATGAAGTAGTAGGGCTCCTCATAATATCAATGTTCCTTAGTATTAATAACAAGTTTTTATTTTTGTTAGTTGACTGAAGCGTCTTATTTTATTTTTGTTCATTTGATTTAAGTAACTGCATACTACTTTAGTTTTTACGGAGTATGTTTTATTTAATTACCCTTAAATTTCAATAATAAAATTTCTTAGCTAATAGAATAGTGTTTCTTCAAATAGTTATTTCATATTATTTTATTTTTTTTAATGTGAGCTCCTTATACTCTGCTCATTAGTGTATTTTTCAAAGTGGTTTTTGTATTCGAAACACTTCATTTAAGATAAAATGCCGCTCAGTATAAAAAATACATTTGCCAAATATTGAAAAAAATGCAGGACGTAACGTTGACACTCAAACAAATATTAAGTCGCTCAAATATTATGAAGCTGCTCATTTTGTATTTTAAGTAACTCAAATTAATGTTTGTAAGATACTATTCTGTTGATTTTTCGTCACTTACAGTCAGTCGCTCACTTAGTAATTATATAACCCAAATTAATTAATTTTGACACTTAAAATTGTAATTTACAGTCACTCGTTTTATTGCTACCCTTATTTATACATTACAATCTGATAATATCTTATTATAATAATTATCTAATTTATCTAAAATACAAAACTATTTTATAGATTTTGTATTGTCACTTGACGTGTATTTACTTTAAAATTGTGAATTTTAATGCTAGTCAAATTTTTTTTATAGATGTGATAATAATAATAATAAAAAAATCGTCTCCAATCTTACGCAGTCGAAAGCAATATGTTTTTTATTAAATTAAAGATCGCGAACAGGTATTTCACACTTTTTAATATAGAACCTAAATCATGACCATTTCATCGACTGACGTAAGAATCAACAAAATCTGCCTACGCTTATGGTCTCTCTAGAGCGCCAACTAGATCTCTGTTTATGACAACTTTTGTTTCACAAAGTTACTTACGTATTTGGATACTTATTTTACAAAATGATCTGTAATATTTTTATACAAAAACCAACAAAGTTTTAGAATGTACCTTTACACGTCGACTTTTTGAGATTGTAATTAGTTAAGAGTAATACTTACATAATTATTTGACTGCAGTTTAATATTACTTAATTTTATTATTTTTGATCTGTGATTTTAAACTTAGGAAAAAAATGTGATATTTGAAATGAGAAGAGTTTGGTGGAATCCCTGAAGCAAAAGTCTAGAATAGCTAAAGGTACAGTACAATTCACGAATGATGGCGGCCGTGAAGTTAGCCTTTGCGAACGGTCGCGCATGTACACTCGTAGAAAAAAGTGTTTTTGTCATTCATTTTATTTTAAACCGGAAAACGAATAAAAATTTCCTTATGCAGGAACCAAGTACAAATAAAAGTAATATCAAAACGCTATGAGACAGAAAGCTATAAAAATAACGTAATAAATTAAGGATTCACTAACCTCTCGACAGTAAAATTTGATTTTTTTTTTGATTTGTCACACACATACACAATATTTATTTATTTGTTTTTTCATCATCATCATCACCAGCCTTTTTAATTCCCACTGCTGGGACTCAGGCCTCCTGTCTAGGAGAGAGAATGGGCGAATGATACAATACATATCTTCGAATTTTTGGTTCTAGGACATGCCGGTTTCCTCACGATGTTGATGTTGATGAAATAAATTACACAAAGTACTGCGCCTGGCTGGGTTCGAACCCGCGACCTACAACTCAAGTCGGGGCCATTACCACTCGGCCACCACTGCTCTTCATTGTTTTTTTTTTTTTTATATTATTAATATTTTATAGTTTAACCCTTTGTGTGTCCGGAACGTGGATCCACGCGAGACACAATAACTTTTTAATTGTGTCTCTAATTACGGTATACGAAAGGTTAATTACTTTCACTGTCGCTAAGGGGCGAAATCCCTAACATAATATCATCTTGAGTAGGTACTACGTGAAGTATTTGGCATAGGTTCGTCATCATAACCGTCGTCGCTTTCACTTTCAGTTTCACTTTCCGTGTCTGAAGCTGAACCTGTATAAATGACGAATTGTTCCGTCATTTCGTCAATAATATGATCGCTCTGCCTGTATTCATCTTCAACCTTTTGGACTTTTCTGCACAGAGCATTCAATTCTTCCTCACCCATTAAATTTACTTTTTCCTGGATGAGCTCCATTGTCCGGGTTACGTTCCACTACGTACTCTTTAATAGCAGCCCACGCCATCTCGATGGGGTTTAGGTCTGGATGGTATGGTGGCAGTCTCAGGACAACATGGTTATATGATTGAAAAATTTCATCGATTACGTATTTTTTATATTTGTTTTTAGTTTTTTTTTAATTAAATCATATAACTGCGGTTTACGCATGTCTTTTTCGAACGTTATACCCTTTTCTGCTAACCACGAATCCATTTTTGTCTTCTTGTCATTGGATGTAGGGGCAGGATTCATTATTTTATTGTGGTATGGAGCATTGTCGATAATCACCACCAAGTTAGGGCTCAAATTTGGTACCAGTTGAGTCCGTAACCATTTCTCATAGTTTTAAAAATTCATGTCATCGTGGTAGTCACAATTTTTTCCAGATTTGAACATAAGCAAGGCATTTGGAACAAATCCATCTTCTGATCCAGCGTGCACCATAACTATCCGCTGACCTTTTGATATAGGACGCTTTAGTCCTTTCGTGGAGCCATCTGACCGTACCTTACTTTTTGTATGGGACGAGTGCACGTAAGACTCGTCGATGTATATAATTTGTAGCCCTTCGTCCATGTATTTTTTCATTTCTTTTAAATATAAAATTCTTTTCAGGCGAATGTCGGTCTTCTCTATAAGAACCATTCTATTGGTTTCGGTCTTTCGCCGGTTAAAACCCAAGTTTTTAATTATTCTCTGTAAGCTTGATTTACTTCCTTCAAAATTCATGTCTTGTTTTAGTTTGGCCAGTAATTTATTTATTGTAGGAATTTCTTTTTTAGTTTCGTGGAAGTTGTGTATAATTCTTTTTATTACACCTTGGTCGAAACTATCAATTTCAGTAACAGGCTTTGATCTAGGCTTTTTCTTATTAGGTGAGCGGAATACAGAAAGTAAACCCAAAATATTGCCTTCAGCTGCGATCCGCTCTACAGTGCGCTGCGGCACACCAGTTGCGTTAGATACTCTTAAATACACCTTCTCAACATCTTTTACGCCTTCTTCTTTTTCTTTTTTAAAATATTGCGTTATATCATGAATAATTTTTCTCGCCTGACCATTTAAAATACGACGACGCTTTGGTGGCATCTTTGCTGGCGACACTAAAACAAACTTAAACACAAACAAACAAAACTAACAATAATAATACACGACCACGTGTGATGCGCTTCGTGAGGCGAGCGTTCTCGGGGACTGGGATTAGCCCTCGAGAATACTCATCTCACGTCACGGAGCGCATCGACTTCCTGAAGCAGAAAGTTTGTGCATGGGCTAGCCGTATTCGACGTTATAAGCGGCGAGTCGACCGGTACTCGCAGAATCGCATGTTCCAGAGCGATGAGAGATGGGTATACAGAGCTTGGGAGCAACCTGAGCAAAATGTGACGGACGTGCTCCGCCCGGATGATGCTGCCACGAATGCATTCTGGCGCAGCATTTGGTCGGTGCCCGTCTGTCACACTGAGGGTGGCTGGATGCGTGATGTCGAGCGCGCGTGTCAACAGATGTCAATCATTACCTCAACAGATGTAGCCAGAGCAGTCCGTCCGTTACCGAAATGGAACTCTCCAGGACCGGACGGACTGCAAAACTTCTGGTTAAAATGGTATAGCAGCTCACACGCGCTCCTAGCATCTCAATTCCAGTCATCTTTAGAGTCTGGGTCGCTACCTCAGTTTCTAACAACTGGCGTTACCCATCTGCTCCATAAGACAGGTAGTACTGCGGAACCCAAGAATTATAGACCGATTGTCGACGGTCTATAAACTTCTTACATCCATTCTGAGAACAAAAATTAACAAGCATATTGAAAACAACTCAATTATGTCTGCCTCTCAGAATGGATTTAGGAACAGGTCACGTGGTACTAAGGAGCTACTCCTCATTGACATGGCCATAAGCCAACAGGTTCGTCGATCCCGCAAGGATTTGTCGACATGCTGGATAGATTACAAGAAGGCCTATGACTCTGTTCCACATACATGGCTCATGAGGGTGTTGGAGTTGTATAAAATAGATGCAACTCTACGCACCTTCCTTGAGTCATGTATGAGGGAATGGAACACAGTCCTTCGCTACCCAGGATGTCGATCGATCCGGGGGGACGATGAGCCTATTTGGATTAAACGGGGAATATTTCAGGGCGACAGTCTAAGTCCACTTTGGTTCTGCTTAGCCCTGAATCCTCTAAGTACAGTGCTAGAGGATTCAGGCTTGGGCTATCGGTTGAGAAGAGGTGGTCAGGTTTTATCTCACCTTCTTTACATGGATGATCTGAAACTCATTGCCCCCTACAAGTTACGACTAATGGAACTACTGAAGGTAACTGAAACTTTCAGTAGTGCCATTAGGATGGAATTTGGTGTGAATAAATGAGCAGTCATGCATGTAAAGCGAGGGGAGATTTTGGAATCTGAGGGAGTTAAACTCTCGGATTCCATACACCTTAGATCCCTCTAATCGACCGAAACCTACAAGTATTTGGGTATGTCGGAAGCGTTAGGCATTAACGTCACTGACATGAAGCAATCGTTGAAGGAGCGCTTCTTTGGCCGCCTAAAAAAGGTTTTAAACAGCCTTCTGTCAGGCGGAAATAAGGTGCGCGCGTGCCTTCAACGGTTGGGTCATGCCGGTTTTAATGTACTCTTTCGGCATACTCAAATGGACTCAGACCGAGTTAGACGCTCTGGATAGGCGGGTCCGTACATTTCAGACCGCAAATCGGATGCATCACCCACGATCCTCGGTGATGAGACTGTACATCCCGTGGAAGTGTGGAGGTCGGGGCTTTTTGAACGCAAAGACTTAACACAACCGCGAGGTGTGCAGCCTCAGAGAATACTTTCTCAAAACCGACGTGGGTATGCACCGCGATGTGGTCGCAGTGGACAAGGGACTCACCCCGTTGTCCATGGCTAAAGAGAACTGGCGCAAACCTGTGGTACTTACTACTGATGACCGCAAGGAAGTATGAAAAGGCAAGGAGCTCCTCGGGCGCTTTTTTCGGGCTCTTCATGAGCCTAATGTAGATTTTTTAGCAACCTCTTCGGAGAAACTAAAGGTTTTGTCTGTGCAATTATGGACGAAGTTATCTTGACGAACAATTACCGGAGACATATTATGAAGGACGGGACGATTGATGTGTGTCGGGCATGCCATCGTCCGGGTGTGTCTATCAGACATATTGTCTCCGGTTGTTCTCGTCTGGCTAACGGCGAGTACTTGCACAGGCATAACCAAGTAGCCAGGATTCTTCACCAGCAACTTGCTTTAAAATACAACCTTGTGGATTCTGAAGTACCGTACTACAGGTATGTGCCCGACCCAGTTCTTGAAAATGACCATGTCACGATGTACTGGGATCGGTCTATCATTACTGACCGGACTATTGTAGCCAATAAGCCGGACATTGTGGTGATAATCCGATTAGCGCGCCGCGCAATGATAGTCGATGTCACCATCCCGCATGACGAGAATCTCGTGAAAGCTGAGAAAGAGAAACAAATAAAATATCTCGACTTGTGGAATGTGGACTCGGCTGTCATTGTGCCGATTGTCGTGTCCGTCAATGGCCTTATAGCCAAAAGCTTCGACGACCATCTGTCGAAGCTGTCGTTGCGCGGTTGGATCAAGGGCCTGAGAAGGCAGTACTCCTCGATACGGCTCGCATTGTGAGGAGGTTCCTGTCTCTGGAGCCCTAACCACCGGTAGCGTGGACCCTGCTCCCGACACCGGCGGACCACTATTTTTTATATTTTTAAATGTTTTTCTTTTTTTTATATGCTTTTTAAAAAAATATTTAAAAATGTAAATTATATGTAAAATAGATAAATAAAGGATATAAAAACTTAACACTAAACAAAAACTTAACAATATAATAATAATAAAATAAATAACAACAACAGGGAACCGATGTTGCGACTATATTGCAGTGTTTCTTAAATAATTTTGTAAGATTGGGGTACACATGTTGGTGGTTTTTCCACCATTGAAGTGGACTGTTCTACTCCCCTTTTTCGTTTTTGCGGGGCAATATGTCGTTCGCTAAATACATATCAACTTCTTTAGTAGCTTTTGAAGTTGGAGTGCCGGCAGATGTAGTTTGCTTTATTCGATTATCGAATATGACCCAAGGACTGTAACCATAGTTCTCATTCTGCGAATCTACAGCCACAGCGTTGGTTGTTGTCTCCGTCGTCCTCACATTTTCTGAAATGGAAGCAGCGACAAGTCTCCTTACTTTTTTAAATGCGCTACGATTTTTTTAATTTTTTCTATCATAGTTTGCATTATCTTCAGTGCATCATCCACTAATAAATTGAGCGTATGTGCAAAACACCCAAAATGTTTGAACCCTAGAAATCCTTTAATACCCTTTTACGATATTGGAGGCATTGTCCGATACTGCAAAATTTACTTTAGGTTTTAAATTCCATCTGTTAAGAATCTCTTTTATTTCAGAAGCAATATTGGAAGCTATGTGGCTCCCAGAAAAACTGCAGCAACCCAATAGTATTGTTTTCATTTCAAATTGTCGGGTTATATAATGACCCGTGATGGCTATGTAACTCTCTGTTACTCTTGACGTCCAATGATCAGTAGTTATGCATATAGTGTCTACTTCTTCAGCTACGTGAATCTTGATTTCGTTTTCAACTTAATTATGTATTTCTTGTAACAGAGACCTGGATAGTGTTTTTCTGGTAGGTAATTTATATCCGAGCATCCACCTACAAAACTTTTTAAATGCCCGTTCCTCTACGATAGAAAACGGATGGAATGAACCGATACATAAATCGAGCAAATCTCTATCGATTTGTTTTTTTTTGCTCGATGCTAAATTTTTTTATTAATAAAAGCATCTATTACTTTTTGCCGCTTAGCTGGTGGCGGCGCGAGCCGCGGTAATTAAACCGCAGAAGTTGAAGAAGTACCTGGAATGGGTTCCACTTGCAATGCATCAGATCGAGTTTCTTGTTCCTTTGTGATGTAAGCCCGGGCTGGTCATCACTTCCAAATACCGACAAATAAACAGAAGGATGTTTCCTCCTTAGATGGCTTTTTAAATTTACGGTTGATGATTTGAAACTTAAAATTTCTTTGCATTCATTGCATTGAAAAACAAAATTCAAATTCAAAAACGCGTAAATTAATACGAGTTTTGAAAAAAAGAAAAGAAAGAGATTTTTTAATTTTATCTTTACAAATCTATAGTGTTTTATGTACCAGATCGACCCTCCACGGGGTTATAACCATTAAAATTAAACGGTGTACAGTTAATCGGAAAGTCTTCTTGGATAAGACCAAAGCTAAATGGCTACAAACAAAAGAAATATTACTGAAAAGAAAAGAAGAAAATTACGTTATATTTATGAAAACTCAAAACGAAGACCAGTTTCAAGAATTGAATATAGAGAAAAAGATAAAAGGAAAACCTTTGGAGGTATCAGAAAACGATTTCACATTACTATGACCAAATAGGAAACAAATACCACAAGCAAAAATAGACGATTTGGAGTCAATCTTTGACTATACAGGGAAATTGAAAAAATACCCGAAACCTCTTAATCCTGCCTTCATATCATGACCCTGAACAACATTTGTTCTACGACTTTGACCTCAACTAAACAACGTAGCCAAAAACAATTTGTTTTCATTTATTTGTCGTCTGTAAAATTTGCGTATACTACGCGCGCGCGCGCGTACCCATTTTGCATTAACGGGCGTCCGCGCCGCGCGCATGTTAAATTGGACCTTGTCGACTTGCGTTTAACAAGGTAGGTACCGTACCTACAGCTGATTTGCTCAATTATTGGCGATTATTAAGTGCAAGCAAACAAAATCGAGTGAAATAATAAATGTAGGCAACATACAAGTACCTAGTAGGTACATTGACCCCAGAATATTTCATCGCATGGTTCTACGCTAATAAGTATGTACCTACATAACAAAGTGTCATTCTTCAATATCAACAGATGGATGAAGTACCTACATTACTTAAAACAGTTGTTTTGATGGACTACTTAGCCTTGTTGATAAGTGTGTCTCCTGCCAGGGTTGCGGAATTTGTCCGAAAGGGTTACCGTGGCCCTGGAACGCAAAGGGCATACGAAGGAACACGGGTGGGTTTTAGTCAGTAAGAGTCTGACACTCCCCTCCGCTCCGCCCAGAGCGGAAGAAATCATTTGATGATTACCCATCCAATAAAAAAAAAATGTGTCTCATCTATGATAGGTAAGTGCAGTGCCATTTACTCTGAATGGCCGTTTTAGCGAAAATAAGTACCTACACGACTAAGTTCTGCCTCATTGGTGTTGTGGTGTTGTGGTGTGGGCAAGCGCGGCTACTAAGCGCGAGGTCCTGCGGTCATCGATCTTAAACATCTGGGCGGAGTCAAAGCGCTAGGCCTTGCGCGACAAAACAAAACATTGTGTTACGCGGCGCGTCATTGTACACCAGAACCATTATTATGATCATAAATTATTATTTTAATAGAAGGGTACAGTAAGCGGAAGTGCACGCTTAGGATTGTATTGGCACTGTGAACAAGCGTTACAGGCCATACCTATATCTGGTGGAAGGTACCTAACCCAATGAGATTTTTAATTAAAAAACAATATGTTCACTTATTTAACAAAAAAAAAAACAGTGTAAATAAAACTTCAAACAGCTGATTCGCAAAAGTTCACGTTTGAGGTCAACTAGCTTTATACCTACGAGAGCGCTCGACAAAATCGAAACAGCTCGTAGGCTGATTTTAAAAGATTTTTGTCAGTTCGGTTTTTATGTTTATCGCAAAACGATGTGGACCACATATTTCTATGATGTGGACTGTGTCTGTTAGTCGTAAATTCGAATTGATAAGTTATCAGAATAACAATCTTTTCTCTGAGTGTCTTGTCTGTGTGTGTGTATTTGATGTTCTGAATTGAAATGAAAAATCGTATTGTGAACGTGTTTACAATGCTGCGTGAGGAGTGTGTCCAGGACCCCACTATTTACCTCGTGTCCACTCTGAAACTCTGCGCCGTGCTCAGGATCTAGCGAGCTGGTGGCGACCAATTTAGTTAGAATCTTAAGAAGTCTATGATATCTTGAACACGTTGGAAATGAAACGGGTATTTGCCTTCATTGTGTATGACACTCCAAGCAAAGTGTTGGGGAACGTTGAATCGTGCTGCTGCGTCGTATGTGCTGGCTGACGGATTTGCTGCAAAGAAGTCCAGTATTTCTTCTTCTTCACGCACTGTATGGGTTGGCGGACGACCGCGGTCATTGGACCTAGGTCGAAATTGACCGTGATCACGTAGACGCTGTGTTGCAGATAACATTGTTTCATAGCATGGTCTACGTGAGTTAGGGAAACGTATTGCGTATTCACGGCAGGCCAACGACACGTTATCATCGCACCTTGCAAGCATCCGCACCATCTCCGTGTACTCAATGTTGGTATAGTGGTAAGACATAATACTTAATATGTATGTACTTAATTTACTAACACGCGGGAATTTCGATAGCGGTATACGCGCACGCGTGTTCTTACGAGTAAGGCACTCATGCGACTGTCACCCCGCGACCCCGCGCTGTGCGCCCGCTCGCTTCCTTTTGATCTAGCCGCGCCGGCCGGGCGGCGGCCTTTCGTCGGTCACCGCATAAATGATATAAGCAAAATTTAGACTATGTTTATTTTTTTTGTATGGAAAAAAAATGCTTCGAAATTCGAAAAGTCGTAGAACAAATGTTGTTCAGGGTCATGATATGAAGACAGGATTAAGAGGTTTCGGGTATTTTTTCAATTTCCCTGTATACCTAAAGACTACCTGGATTTCTATAAATCTATAAGGGGCAATAAGAGTCTTCATGACGATATGGATGGGTTTGGCGGTGAACCGGACTTCGCACAGGAAGAAGAGTAAATTGGATTGATGTTAAATATAAAAAAATAAACAAAATTTTAGAAACCTTGTTTTTTATTAATGAAATGAACAATTTTTAATGATTTAAGTGGCAATTAGCTACTTTGAATCATTTTTGCGAAATGAAAATGAACACATTTAGCTGAATATCTTAAGAAATAAAACTAAATTCAATAAAGTTTTTTTGTATGAATAAAATATATGTTACAGTCATAGTGATTAAATAGATATTATACATAATGACTGGTCATTATATATAATAACAAAATTGACTAGACAATATGATAAATTAATCACTTCATCCGGATTTTATTCATAATAGCGGGTCAAAGTTAGCCAAAGTAATAAATACGGTCTAACTGACTTGTTACCCCTCCCGCTCTTCATCCCACTGCCGCGTCGCGTGATCGCCGCCATCTTGTAGCTGACGCAAACAGTGGTCGTCATCGTTTTGTTATGAGAGGTCGCGCCGCGCGTGCCGCAATTTCCGCGAGTTTTTACATTCGTATCAGTGTCTAATAATGGCAGATGAAATGAAAAAACGTTTCTATGAAAATATCACTGTACTCATTGCAAGTAAAGGAAAAAATAATCAGTTGTTTACATGTGATCAATATTTGTCTTTAATTTCAAAAGTTAAAGAATCAAAGAACAAGGTTATTAAGAAAACACCTGAAGATTACCAGCGCCTATCAAGATACGATGTCGTCAAAATTGGAGCATCAGAAAAACTAATAATTCCGGTGAAAAACGAAGGTGATCCCATTATTTACTATGCTCACTTAGACGAAACTTTTCAAATAATCCACGACTGTCATATTAGTATTGGACACGGCGGTAGAGTCAGAATGATGAAAGAGTTAAAATTAAGATATAAAAATGTAACTGCTGAACTCGTCACAGTGTATTTGAATCTGTGCGAATCTTGTCAGAAAAAGAAAAGTTTGCCAAAAAAAGGTCTTGTTGTAAAACCGATTATCAGCAACGAACTTAATTCAAGGTGCCAAATAGATCTCATAGACATGCAATCACAAAGTGATGGTGATTATAAATTCATCATGGTCTATCAAGATCACCTAACAAAATTCGTGCAGCTGCGGTCTTTAAAAAGTAAGCGAGCAGAGGAGGTAGCGTATCATTTACTGGATATTTATACTACATTTGGAGCGCCTAGTATTTTGCAAAGCGATAATGGTAGAGAATTTGCTAACAAAGTGGTCAAAGAAGTCTGTGCGATGTGGCCGAATTAAAAATCGTACATGGCAAACCCCGACATTCTCAATCACAAGGGTCTGTTGAAAGAGCTAACCAAGATATAGAGAAGATGCTTTGTACTTGGCTGGAATCTAACAAGACGACGAAATGGTCTGAAGGATTACGCTTTATTCAATTTATGAAGAACAGAGCGTATCACGTAGGAATAAATCGTAGCCCTTACGAAGCAATGTTTGGCTGTAAAGCTAAAGTTGGATTAAATAGTCTTCCTAAAGACGCGCTAGTTGAACTGTCAACAGAAGAAGAGCTAGAATCTATATTGAATGAAGACGAAAACCAGTTGAATGAGGAGAGGCAAACCGAACCCAATATAACCGACGCTGTGATTAATGAAGATGATGATACTAAAATTTCAAACACTGATTCGCAAAATGAGATTCCGGATAATCTGACAGGAAACCCTGATAACGATACCGAAAACCAAGGAAATACTACAGATCCGTCAAATATAACGCAAAGTGGCCAGGAAATAGTAATTGCTCTTGATAAAAAGAAAGAAGACATTGGAAACATCAGAAAATTAGTTGGACAATCTCTGAAAAAACAAGCAGATAAAATGTTGACTCTATCTTCGCAAAAATATCCTGCTGCTAATATAGGCGATAACGTAGTAGTAAAAATTCCTGACGTAGACCGTGCCAAAGCCGATGATAGAAACATTATCGCTGTTATAATTTCTCAGGAGACAGAAGGAATGTATAAGTTAGGCACCAAGCATGGGATTCTAAATCAACTTTACGCAAGAAATCAGTTCACTGTCTGCAAAGAAACTTTTATTACAATTGATATCGTTCCCCGACATGAAGTTACCATCAGAGAATGTGCAAAAAAAGAGTCACATCTTGGCGGCCAAGGATTTCAGCACTGCAATTGTACTGGAGAATGCGTTTCTAATAGGTGTAAATGTAAAAAGTCAAACCTCATGTGTAACTCAAAATGTCACAAGAGCCTTACTTGTAAGAATAAATAAAATGTTATGACCCAGTTAATTCATGTCAGTTCATTTTAAATATTTTATTATTATAGTCTTTAAAGAGAGATACCAAATAGGTACTTTTACTGATCTCTGTGTTCTTTTTTAATTTTTTTTAATGGCTAGTGAGCTTTTCTACTTTTTAAAGTTAAATAACTTTAAAACAATTTGATTTAATGTAGAATTATTATCTATGGCAATGTTATTTTAATTCTTAATATTAAAAGTCAAACCTCTTGTGTAACTCAAAATGTCACTTGAGTCTTACTTGTAACAATAAATAATACTTGTGACTCAATTAATGAATGTCAGTTCATTTTAAATATTTTATTATTGTAGTCTTCAACGATAGATACCAAATACTTGTATTAATCTCTGTTCTTTTTTGTTGTTTTTAACGGCTAGTAAGCTTTAAGTTTACTTTAGAAAGTTTAATTACATTATAACAATGTTAATTAATGTAGAATTATTATCTATGGCAATGTCATTTTAATTCTTAATAAAAACCTTAACAGTACCTACTTGTTTTATTACATTATCCAAGTCTTGGAAGATATTATATAAAATTGCTAGTTAATGTGATTAATTCCGTGTCAATTATCACTTTATCTAAATTGAGTAGACATTATAAATAACGGCTAGATAATATACATAATATCCAGATTAATTACTTTGGCTGTAACATATACATTGACACACTCATATTTTCGAAACAATAAACGCAAGCAAGTCTATTAATGAACAAACACAGGTTAAACTTCAATCTTCAATAACTCAAATGTAACATTTTGTACCATAAACCGGGGTTACTTTGAATCAGGGGGTTACTTTGATCAAAACTTCCTATTCACATAAAAATGCAAATTGCGTAAAATGGAACTATAATTGGTTATTTTTTTTTTCGGATGACCACCCTGAAGAACTGTCACAATCATTTTTGCGGGTGCGCTGCTGATCTCACGTTGTTTTATATATAAAAAAGGTAAGTTTTCTGTTAATACCGATTTATACTAGAAAAAATGTGTTGTAAAACTTCATATGCAGCTTAATACGTGTATGTATCACGAACTTTTTTGATAGTTTCTATTTAGTAGCCTATATTCGGGAATCCAAATAAAAAATATTTGTTGTTCTAACCTCAAAATTTTCGTAATGGCGTCGATTAAATTCCTGCAGGTTGTCATTGATAGGGTACATGGTGTGAGATTGATCAAATGATCAAAGTTACCCCAGTTATTAATACAAGAAATTGAATGATAGCTTTTGTTATTTTATTTTATTTTATTTGTTTACCAGGACAATGCCGCGAATATATAAAAAGAAACTGGGTACCCGTGAATACAGAAACTACTCTGAAGCGACGGTTAACGAGGCTTTAAGTCAAGTAGTTGACGGGAAGTTGTCCATCAGAGGTGCATCAGAACAGTATAATATACCTTATGGAACTATTTATAATAGATATAAAGGAATGCACATGACTCATGTGCATTCCTTCATGTGACATGAGAAAACCTGGCGCTCAGACAGTTTTCTCAGAATCTGAGGAAAAAGCTATCTTGAAATCAGCTGCAAAGTGTTCCGATTGGGGGTATCCTCTAACATTGCTGGATTTGAGATTTTTTGCAAAAGCTTTTCTAGATAAACAAGGGCGAGTGGTCACCAAATTCGAAAACAATCTTCCTGGAGTTGAGTGGGCATATTCCCTTTTACGTCGCCATAAAGACAAATACTCTCAAAGGGTATCAACAAATATTAAAAAAGCAAGGGCAAAAGTATCTCTTGATAGTATAAATAAATACTTTGACAACCTTACACCAGTTATTAAAGATTTGCCGCCGTCCAATATATTTAATTATGACGAGACGAACATGAGCGACGACCCTGGAAAAAAACAAGGCATTTACAGGCGTGGGGTCAAATATCCAGAGAAGATTATGAATTTTTCCAAAAGTGCCACTACAGTGATGATGTGTGGGTCTGCAGACGGTGTCCTCTTACCACCTTATGTGATCTACAAAAGTGTTCATCTTTATGACACATGGAAAGAAGGGGGACCACAGGGTGCACCGTGTTGTCAGAAGACCTGCTGTTCCAGTGGATCTCGATTTAACAGAACCAATAGTGGCTGGATTGATAGCATAACCTTCCGTGATTGGTTTAGGACCTCTTTCTTGCCGCATGCTAAAGCATTACCAGGTAGAAAAGTTTTGATTGGGAACAACCTGTCCTCACACATAGATGTTGATGTCCTCAATGAATGTGAACAGAATAACATTGATTTTGTCTGTCTGGTTCCAAATTCTACACATCTGTGCCAGCCATTAGATGTGGCATTCTTTAGGCCATTGAAAGGCGCTTGGAGACAAGTGTTAACTAACTGGAAACTACAAAATCCTCGATTGTCGACTGTTCCAAAAGATACTTTTCCTCGCTTGCTCCAAAAGGCACTAGAAAAGATAGACTCAGTCCAAGCTAAACCCAACTCACCTTTTGCGAATGTCACACAAGGAGTAAAAAGAAATTTACTGAGCGCCTTTAAAGGCACTGGCATATTTCCTTTATCGAGAGATCAAGTGCTGAAAAGACTGCCTGTTGTAGAAAATGGCGACCCTACTAATGAAGCTGAAAGCTGTTTGACCAACTATCTCAAAGAACAGCGATATGGTAGTCAGTCAGCTGCTCCGAGAAGAAGAACACGGTTAAATGTGGAACCAGGCGCTAGCGTGTCAACTGCTGAGGTTAACCCAGACACGGAAGATGCCAATGACATAGAACCTTCTGATATGGATCAAGGAAACTTGCCCATCGCCACATTTAATGTAGACGAGGCAATCCCTGTAGAGGAGAGCAGTGGGTCTGAAAATCCAGTTTCCGAGGAGCATGAGGAATTAGAAATAGGGAGATTTATCTTGGCGAAATTTTACTCACGTCGAGGAAAGAAAATTTACAAATATGTTTGCCGCATTATCAGCCTTAGACCCCTTAGTAGCCGAAGGATTTAAATCGATGGGAAATAAAAAAGATTTTAGACTGGTACGCGATGACATATCAGAAATAGAGGAGACTGATATTTTAAGCTATCTGCCGAAGCCCAAACATTTTTTCGATAAAAATAATATTGAATGCGTTCAATTTAATTTTGATATTAATATTTTTGAACTTCCTTAGATTATTTACATCATGTCAATGGCGTTAGTGCTATTTTATATCGACCTATTTTTATGATTAAAAAGTGCCATTGTTGATTGATCTCATTTTGCCAATATATAAATAATTAATAAGGTAGCTGTAAGCTTGAAAAGAACATATCTTAGTATTTCTGTATAAGACTGCTTTTTGAGAATTTTAATGTTGATTTTTATTTGTCAAATAACTGTCTTACTTAATTAAAACGTGTAGACTGTTCGATTTTGTGTATTTTATTTGAACAATGTTACCCCAAGGAATAAAAACGGGAATAACTTTTTTTCCTGCTGACCGATTTTTTTTTTTGTTTTTTGTTTTTTAATAGTTATTGGGGTTACTTTCAGATTCTATATTAAAAAAGAGAGGTATCAATATAACCCCAAAATCATTTTGTCTTTCCCTGTTACTCCAAATATATATAACTCTAACTATAACTCCTATCGCTGTTATCTCCAAATATATATAAATTAAACGGAAATTCATTTAAACATGACAATATTTGTTTATTTTGTTTGTCAATATTTTGTGGCTAGTATAAACAGTATTGATACTTTAAATTTATAATGCATTTCGACTAACTTAAAATATTTCTTTTCAGGCTTGAGTAAGGATACAGTAACTAAAATAAAAAAGGGCAAGTGTGAGTCCGACTCGCGCACTGAGGATTCTGTATAAATTTACCTATGAAATCAATTCCCGAATTGAGTTACGAAGATTTTTCCGAATTCCAAAAAAAAAATTTTTTTGTGGCGTATCTACAAATTTACAATTTTCAGATTTTTCCCTGTACTTGTCCTATGAGACCTTGATTTATGCCAAATTTCAGGATTCTAGGTCAACGTAACCCCTTTGAACTTTGATTCCCTTGAGTAATGAAATATATGTTTTTTTGCGACATAAACGGCCGTATCTTTTTTTTCGTTAACTCAGAAGTCTGATTTTGACAACTTCAAAAGACCGCAGATTTGAGTGTATGGTTTTAATTTTAACTCGATACCTCCAAGCGTTCTCGAGTTAAAGGGTCTTAACAGATTAACAGACGGACAACCAAGTGATCTCAAGGATCTTATATACGAGATGGTCCCTTACAGGCTAAAAAGATTTTTTACGAAGCAACATTACAAATTCTGAAGTGTACTTTATTTTCATAGTCATACCCTTAATAGGGCCAGATGAACATTATTCCCACACCATTTTGCTGTCGTAAACGGTCAAATGTGTAACTGTTCCCACTAAATTTCACTGTAATTTTCTTATTTATGAGGTAACCTACAACATGAGCCAAAAGACACGTTTCCAAAACGAACGAAGTAAAAAAAAGGTGCTGTCAAAGTTTTACTTTCAATATTTTTTCAAACGGATAACAGATTTTCGTGTGATTTCGGATAAAAATTGTGATAATGCCGAAAAAAAATCCGGTAAGTGTTGACTATTGATTTATTTTATTAGATAAAGGGTCACGTTACTTGTTTATGTAGTTCATTATTATGAAAAACAATGAGTGACTGAAATTTAGCACTCAAAACTATGTGGGAAATATTAGCTTGTTGCCCGTTTAGGTAAACAATATTTATTATATTGTGGGAAAGGTTTTCCTGCAAGCAATGTTTATGTTACACAATCAGACTGATGGTAGTGTTTTTTTCTTTCAGAAACATCTTCGCGATTCAGATATTGAAGCCCAACTGTCCGCGCTGTTATGTTCGTCAGAGGATGAGGAATTTGATGATGAAGCAGTTGGTTATTTTGTCTCTGACTCCTACAATATCGATTTTGATCAGCGTTTGGATGAAGTACAAAATCTTTCTACAGAAGCATTGCACAGTTTATTGGTGGGTGAGCTAGATTTATCACTTATTCAAGATACTACTACTTCACAAGATGTCACTATGGCTGAAGTCCATGAGGAAGCTATATGTTCAATTCCTGAAATTTCTGTTGCTGCTTCAACATCAACTTCTCTTCCACTACCTGAAGTGACTGTGTCTGATGAACAAAATACTGCACAAACTACATTGTCTTTCTCTCGAGATACATTTAGACCATTGCAAGATAAATCAAGGAATTGGTCCTTTATACATGAAAATGGTACTTGGCCTAGTTTTGACAGAGAAATGCAAGTAAAAAAGAGGTACACTAACAGAACTCAACCACTTGAATATTTCATTGATTATTTTCCAGAAGAACTAATTGGTATTATTGTTCAAAACACAAATTGGTATGCAAATTACACACATTCTAAAGCTTGGACAGATGTCACAAAACAAGAAATGAAAGCATACTTTGGTTTGATTATACTTATGAGTATAAATCCGTTAGCCGATATAAATTTATATTGGTCAACGGATGAGTTTTTCAGAAACCCAGTCATTTGTAAAGTGATGCCATCAAAAAGGTTTAAAAAAATATCTCAAAATCTACACATATCAAACATTACAACAGAGGCACCAAGAAACTCTCCTGATTATGATAAATTAGGAAAAATTAAACCTGCTATTGAAATACTGAACAAAACATTCAAAGATAATGTACAAGTTTCTGCATTCAATTCAATAGATGAGAGTATGATAAGATTCAAGGGGCTATAAATGTTGGGCAAGGGCTGATTCAAAAACAGGGTACTTATATGAATTCCAATTTTATTCTGGGAAAGTCGATAGTGGAACAGAAGAGAACTTAGGCGCTAGAGTAATATTAGATTTATGTGAATCTTTGCCAAGCAACACATTGGTATCATTTGACAATTTTTCACCAGCCTTCCATTATTGGAGATTTTATTTGAGAAACATATTTATAGTGTTGGAAACGTAAGAATAAACCGCAAGAGTTTACCAGATGTATTGACAGGAAAAAATCTAAACAGTGAAGAGAGAAAGGAAACAGTCCTGAAACAGGGAGAATTTATATACCACTGTGATGGACCAATAACTATTATCAAATGGAAGGATACAAAAGATGTTTTTGTTGCAACTACTGCATTCAATCCTCGAGCTGTGGAAATGATTGAGCGGAAACAAAAAGATGGTACCAAAAAAAAAAAATGTTTTGCCCTCTTTCAATCAAGAAGTACACTGAGTTTATGGGAGGAGTTGATCACTTTGATCACTTTAGAGCTTCATACCCACTTGGGCGCAAATCTCGAAAGAATTGGCATCGACTTTTTTGGTTTTTGCTGGAGGCAGCTGTGATCAATGCATACATTGTTTATATGACAACTCATTCGGAACGGCGAAATACTCATAAAGAATTTTGTCTGCGATTAGACCGGGGCCTAATAAATAATTTTACGTCACGGAAAAAAATTGCTCCAGTATTCAAAACCAAAAAAGGAGGTGCCACTGCAGTACCTGAGGAACTAAGAAAAGCGGATGTTGGAACACACATGCCAGAGCTATCTAAAGGAGACGGGCGAATGTTCATACAAAGTTGGGCCTCACCGTACAGCAACGATTATTACATTATATCATTTCAATATTATTACTATTTAAAATAAAAAAATATTTATAGAATTGCAATATGGGAGAAAAAAAATATAGGGTATTATTAATTTACACAAAACTAACCTTTTTTGCTTCTTTATAAGTTATTCTTCCAAGCTGTCAGTGCTCTTATGGCCTATTTAGATTATTATTTAGAATTGATTGTAGACTAGATTTTATCAGAATGTATTTTAGAGCATGAACACATTGTGTGTGGTTTTCAAAGCGCCGGCGTCGCCTAATTGGATTGTAAATGTTAAATATTTGCAATCTTATTATAAAAAAGGGTACCTAAGCAGGAATAAAAATCACATTTCTCTTATATTTATTTATTAATCCACTTCATCATATACAATTAAAATATCGTCTAAAAACTGTGCAGGTGGTGTTACATCCTGTTGATGCCTTGCCCAGCCTAGGTACCATATTATGGACATTATGTGACAACAGCAACCTACAGTCCGTTTTCCTACCAAGCAATTACAATAATATTGTTTTATGGCCTCTCTTCCATTAAGAGAACTGTCAACTAAAATGTAGGTAAAATATGTTTTTGAACTTATATGTCTTGATTTTATTCGACCTCTCAATAGCCAGCAAGAATGAGTGGCAATCGACAGTTCTCTTAGTAGGTTGCTGTCCGTATCTCGACACACTTCTATTTCATATCTACCATCTTGTCGTATGTGTTCTCCATAATATGACCTAGCCTGTTTAATTTGGTAAATACCTAAAGATACTTTTATTAAATCACTATGTGTGAGCTGGGGAAAATCATTTAAATTATCATTTTGCACATGAATTCTTGTAAAATCAGCCCTACGTCGGTTTATATTATTTTAATAATAATAATAATAATAATAACGACTTGGCTCGCGAGGTTGTCGACATGTGGAATGTAGACTCGGCAATCATTGTACCGATAGTCGTGTCGGGTAATGGCTTAATAGCCAAGAGCCTCGACCAACATCTGAGGAGGCTCGCGTTAGGTAGCTGGATCAAGGGCTTGATTCAGAGGGCGGTACTCCTGGACACGGCTCGTATTGTTAGGAGGTTCCTTTCTCTGGAGCCCTGACCGCCGGTAGCTTGGACCCTGTTCCCGATACCGGTGGGTAACTATTTTTTATATTTTTAAATGTATTTTTTTATATTGAAATATTTAAAAATGTAATTTATATGTAATATTTATGAATAAATGAGAATAATAATAAATCATTTATTTTCAGGCATCTTGGCCCATAGACACATACCTTACAGACTAACATAAATATAAAGTAAATACAGTTTATTGTTAGTAAATAAGACTTATGACTAAGTTAGTAGCACTTCCACTGCACTAATTCACTTTGTGCTGTTCTGTGGCACCTGTCCGCGGAAGCGACGGAACACCACGCCCTGCGGCCAAAAGTCTTCCTTCAACACGAGGGGCAGAAAACTGTTCGGGACTCGCACCACGAACGCCTTGAAATTGACGTTACGGTGCGACTCCAGCAGTTGTACCCTCAGTGCGAACTTCTTTTGAATGACATAATAGCCTAAATCATTTTCTCTGTTCATATTCTCATTGATTATTTGTAAAATATCCCCAGCATCAACACGATTTGTAATGGGAGGGTGAAAAGCATTTAATAGTGAGGCAGCCACCTCAAAATCAGTCATTAAATGTTTTGAAGCAGTATTAAAATATTCTTGTCTAAATAATTTAAAATCTCTTTTAAACCTTCCGTTCACAACTTCAACAACCCATCTGCATATGGTGACTGCCCTTGATTTATTAGCTTCTAATGTGGAATGCTGCCATTCACCCTCCGGCAATGTTGGTGGTACGTAAGTTCTATAACCACATTCATTTAATAAAGGCAAGGCATCTCTGAAGCCCCTATCCAAAATGAATGCATCACCAGCTTGAAAATACTGTCGTAACATCGAATTAGCATCACGAAACTCATTATTAATGATTTCTGCATCCGACGTGGTAGCAGGATAGGGGCCCATTACATCAACAATATGACCATCTGTACATACAAGTATAAATGGTTTTACTAAGTTATTATACTTGTGTAAACTGTAAGTTCTTTTTTGGTACAAATAATTTGAACTTTTTTCAATATAGCAATATGTACCATCGATTATTATTACAGGTTTAATTTCCCCGTTATGGCTTCCAAATAAACCTTGAGGTATTAACAAGGTTCTGTCAACAATTTCCTGGCGATTAATATGGTTAAGCCCTAAATGCCTAGGTACAAAATAATCATACATCAAGCGTCGAGCTTCAGAAACATAACCATCAAGTGTTCTTTTTGGAATGTTAAATAGCGCAGATATTCTTTCATTGGAATCACCGGTTCTCAACTTTATCAAGTATGCTGTCAACCCAATGGGGCCTGATGACTTTAACAGTAATTGTGGCACTTCATTTAAAATCCTTTGATACTGTTCTTTAGTAAAGCCTAACCAATGGTGTACCAAACGATCTTCCATATTTTGGATATTAATAAAATCAAGACCAGTATTTGAGTGACTCTTTAATTCTAGCATGTCTTGAATGTGCAATGCTGTAAACACATTAACATAGTTTTCTAAAACCCCAGTGAGAAAATCCCAAGACTGAATATTAATATGATGATTGCATAATCTATTGTTTTTTGGGATGTAGAATTTATAAAGATCTAACAACATTTTCCTGGTTGTGACAGGAACTCTATTCCTCTCTTGCCTTCGGCAACCTTCAATAAAACAATGTGATTCAGTTTCTACTGCTCTTACATAATCAGGTAATATTATAGTAGTACTTGACCTGGGGGTAAACTGTGGAGTACCCTGAGACGTACCTTGTGATGTATTTTGAGGAGTAGTCTGTGATATACCTTGTGCAGTGACTTGTGACACAGCTACGTCAGTAGTAAACAGTGAAGTAGACTGCAAAGTAGGCTGTGAACTAGACTGCGAAGTTGATTCATCATGTTCACTTGTTACATCTACTGATGCTGAAGATCCAGATGGCCCAGCCAAAAAATGATGGGCATTTCTATCAGCTCTCACCCAGCAACTATGACATATGAGAGCTCGAGCTCTTGAAATCTGGAAAAAATATTTTATCATAAGCCTTTTTCTAAAAGAAGTAATACCTGACCATAAAAACAGCACTGTAAAACGTGTATCTCTTCTAATCTACACCTTCGTGAAATACAGGCTGCAATGTGATTATTTGTGTTTTTATATGTTGCCTAATTATATTACACTAGCTTTTGCCCGTACTTTTGTAAGCGCATATCCCATTTGTTCCCTCTCCGTATAATCTTCCTTATGAATGTGACAATAATATACAAAAATGATTCTCAAATCTGACAGGTATTTCAGAAATTAGTGTGAAAAATAAACAGACATAGTAGTATACATATATTACCCTGTGGTAGTATAAAATACAAAAAAAACTAAACCTAATAAAAACTTACAGTCCGAGGCAATATCCATTCAGAAATGACTGTATAAATCCTTCTTTCTCGTTCAGTGTCAGTGCGCAATAAATGAGATCTTGCCCGCAACACTGAACGTCCACAGTTCACACACACTTGGCGATGTCCAGACATTGGCGATGAAAGTTGCTCATCTGTGCTCAAGGTATTCACGACTAAATCCCTGCATCCTTGGCAAATGTGATGAGATCTGTTGACCTACAACAATGTTAGTTAGTTATTTACAGTTTCCACAAATAATAATTACAGAATTATGACTCAGAACATTGTACATATTTGTTGCACAAAATAAAAACAGTGAGAAAACTGTATCATTCAGAATTGCATATTACTTCTTACTGACGTCATGGTGACGCTGAGGTTATATGTTAAGAGGTTAATACTTTCATACCAGGTCACTGAATAGTACTATTGTTTCATTAAATTGCTTAATTATTTAAGTTAGTTATATAAAAAGAACTATCTTCAGTACTTATTTTCTTCTAAATAAATGCCTTTAATAGTGATAATCGAACTGTAAATCTTACTTGGAATTTAAATAAATCAAAGGCATTATAGTGATATTATGTAGGAATATTATTGAACCTTACTTCAATAATATGCCAATTAGATATTATTTTAAAGGTATCTTTGCTGGACTGTACTTAAAATATCGATCATATATGAAGATATAATTAAATAAACTACTTACCACTTGAGGTGCAACCCATTGCTGTATAACTGAAAGAATGTTTTCCTCTTCTATTGGTCGTAACCCTATGGAAGGATTACCCTGCCAGATGCCGCAGTTGATACAATGAAGACGTTGATCACTCATTGTATTTTGCTTCCAAATCCGGTAAGCGGTCTGAGGTAAGTCGAGTAGGCAAGATAACAAAGTCCGTTGTAAGAAATGCGTGGGTCGTCCGTCAAAGTAATAACCGTCAGAATCCTATATACGTAGCCAAAGTCGCAAAATAATATAAAAGCACACGAAAACAACAAAATACAGTATCCACTGGTATCCACTATCGCAAGTTCAAAGCGAAAGCGAACGGTTTTTGTTTGTTTGGCGTTTGATGTCATATTGACACGAGTTTTACTTTGTTGCCTGTATAATAAAAAAGTATATTAATCGATTGTCAAATCGAACCGTTAATCAAATCGATTTAGGATGTTCTAAGAGATGATTTTAGATAATATAATTAAGTACTTATTTTAAAAGTTTTTTAAACCTAATATAAAGAATGTTTTCTGTTTCTTTTTTATTATTTTGTTTTTCTATTTTTATAAAATACAATTTATCGATTAAAATCGATTATTAAATTAATCCTTATTTCATTTGGCAACATTGTTAAAAAGTGAAAGTAAAGAAAGTCAGTATTATTTTGATTAAATATTATTTTTTTTATCCCATATTAAAATGCCTTGGTAATATATGAAAATAAAATAAAAAAATAAATAAAAATTATTAATAAATAATTCATTTGTGTAACGTTCAAGCCCAGTTTCGCCCGTTTCCTTTCGGAGGTGTAGGATGTGCAGTACACGTGCAAAGGAACAGCGCAGCAAATACATTTGCAAAATTTGTAAGGTTTCTTTGTGCGCTGCTCCTTGCTTTGAAATGTGCCACCAATAAATAAACATTATTTTATTACATTTATTTGTGTTTTATTTACATAAAATAATTATCCTGTAATAAAAATAATCACAATATATTAGTTTCTTGCCCCTACTACTGGATGTGTATGTAATATATTTCTCATAAGTAGGGAAATAATTTCCCACATAGCACTTACATGTGTTGATCTAAATGGGCAAGAGGAATTATTTTCCCACACATTTTCCTGAAAAACTGAAAACACTTGGGAGCAAATGATTTACTATCCGACAACACTATACACCCATAATGCCAAATTGACTGCGTTTTTTTTTCAAACACCCACAGTTTGCCCATGCCCTATTAAGGGTTAAGTTCATATTTTTCAATGATTAGCAAAAGGGAAAAATGTACCGAGGAAGACAACGAGAAAGTGGTAGTGTGTCCTATTTTTACCTTTAAATTTAACTAGGGTAAACATAAACTTGCTGCTAGCTACAATATTCCAGTCAGTGATAATAGACCGATCCCAGTCAAAGTGATAGAACCATTTTCGTTGGAACTAGGTAAGTGGTCGTTGGTGGAACCTACCTAGATAGGCAGTACAGCAGTTTCTTCCCGCTATTTTCCTTTACCGGTTCGTGTTTGCATTTAAATGTTCATCATCATTACAATCGAAAGACGTCCACTGTTGGACATAGGCCTCCCCCAGGTGTCACCACAATTAACGGCATTACGCAAAAACTTATAAACGGATGAATTTAATGATAAACGTTGCAGTAATATATTACTGCAACGTTTATCATTATCCGTTTCCCGCATTATCCGTATCCGCAAATTCATCCGTTAGTTATAGGTTATAAGCTATAACCTATATTTTGCTAAGTTTCATCACGTGAGCAAGTTCAATAAATAGGCTACTAATATTTATAAATGAGAAAGTTTGTGAAGATGGATGGAGGTACTCGTATGTATGGATGTGTCGCGCAAAAACTACTAGACAGATGAACTTAATCATAAACATTGCAATTATATAGCACATAAGCAAATGCAGCCAATAGGATATTTTTTATTATAGGGTGAAGCCGCTGGAAGAAGCTAGTCTAACATAGTTTCAAAATATCAAGATTTAACAGTCGCACTATAATGACGTCACAATGTTGCTTACATAACAAAAACGATATTTATCTACAGCAGCGCCCTCAAATCCCACGATGGTTTACTTTCCGCACAGACTCTAGATGCAAATGTGCCACAGTCCAGAACTTTAGGCATTGACTTATATTCTAGTTATAGACAAGCCCTTTCAGGGAAACTATTTGTCAAGATATTGAAAAGTTAAAACGAAAATCTGCTGCAGCGCTACATTGACATTATGTCGTCTAACAGAACTATTAAAATATAAAGCGCTGATAGCTTTTAGAGGATACTTTTTTCGCGACCAAAACGTCTTAAGCGCCATGAATTTCGTAGTACTTACGCGTTTAGTGTAGTGACATGTTATCCATATAAATTTTTAAACCGCAGAAGTGGCACTATTTTTTGCCCCCAATACTTCATTACAATAAAACTCTATTTCAAAATTTACCAATAGTCCAAGTTAAATTCAGAAAACTACGTCTACTACTTTAATAAATAAGTGAATTCAAAGTCGTGTAAAATAATGAAACCATTATTGTAATCATCATTCTAAAGGACAGCTTTCTTTAGTGAATGATGGTCAGGACTGCGCTGCTAATATTTAGTAACAAAACAAACAACAACTATAACAATAGTATAATCGGCTTTTTAATGTTCCCACTGCTGGGACTCAAGCCTTCTCTCTAGGAGAGGGAATGGGTCGTAAACCACCACGCTGGCCCAGTGCGGGTTGGTGAATGTCGCATGTCTTCGAAATATGCCGGTTTCCTCACGATGTTTTCCTTCACCATTTTGAGAGCAGTGGTGATGAAATAAATTACATAAAAAACTATTTTTTTTTTAAATCTATAGATTAAAAAAAAAATTGTTTTTTAACTTCTGACTCCGAATCAATTTTTGATTATAATCAAAAATTGAGTCAGAAGTTTGCACTTGGTTTATTGATGTAGAAGAAGCTATAAATGTTTGAAGGCACATTCTGAAGGAATAGCTTTGCTGCAAGGAATAGCCGACTCATTAGAAAACGTTTTCCAGCTTTAGTATCATCAGTTTGAAAATGCAGAGCAGATAAACGGATATTTCACGTCACATCACGTCTCTATCCTCTTGAAGATATTTTATCATTTTTTCTCTTTTCGGCTGACCAGAGTGAATAAACTTGAAATATAATTATAGTTTATGAAGGACGAAATCTAAATAACAGTTATGATCACTTAGTGATGTATCACTTATATTTCACATATGACTACAAATTCAACTGAACCTAATTTATATTTGAATACTAATCTATGTATACAAAATATCTAGGTAGGTAGGGGAGGGTGGGGCAAAATGAGGCTCAGGGCACAACGGGATTTAGCTTCTGTGCGTGGTACACACGCGTATACAAGTCGACAGCGGCGCCATTCCTTCGTTGTTCAGTCGCCGCACGTGAGTCAGAGCAAGCGGAACGTGTCGGTGCGTGTTTTAGTGTCGTGGCTAACAAAAACAGTTTTTGAGTGTATTGTTATTTGTTTTCATATAATATTCTCTGGTGTAGTGAGGTAAGTACATGATCTGCATTAACTTTTATACCTTAAATCAGTGGGAGTGGTATTAACCTGTTGAAATTCTAATTTGTTTTTGATAATTTCTATTGAGGTTAGAAATGGCCGATCAATTTAAAAAAAGTAATGTTTGGGCCAAAATGAACGGGGCGTAATGGGACGGTATCCCACTATGCCCCCTCTCACAGAGGCAATTTAATTTAATATTTTAATATTTACGCTGGCGGTAGAGGACATTTTTACTTCTTTTTTTACAGTCATTATGGATCGTATCTACAAAAGAAAAACTAATCGACAAAAATGGGACGAAGCAGACATGAGAAGAGCAGTGTCAGCTGTGCTTCTCAATAGAATGGGGTTTTTCAGGGCTTCTGCTACTTATACTGTGCCAAAATCAACTTTAGAACGACGAGTTAAAAAAGCTCGCCAGTCTCAGAATGCAGATACAGATTCAGATAATGACTATGGCAAGAAAGGTTTAGGGCACTTCAAACCAGTGTTTACAAAAGAGCAAGAAGAAGAGTTGGCCTCTTATGTAAAAATGATGCAATCCCGATTATTCGGAATTACTGGGAAAGAGCTAAGGATACTAGCTTTCCAACTAGCTATAAAAAATAATATCGAGAATCCCTTTAATCGAGAAGATGGTATGGCAGGGAAGGACTGGCTTAGTGGGTTTTTAAAACGCCATCCAGATATATCATACAGGCAACCAGAACCAACTTCTGCGGTTAGGGCGATGGGATTCAATAAAGTCGCTGTAAATAGCTTTTTTGATCTATTAGAAAGTGTTGTGGATAAACATGCACTGACTGCAGATAGAATGTATAACGTAGATGAAACGGGTATTAGCACTGTGCCAAAAAGTCAGTCTAAAATTCTATCACTGAAAGGACAGAAGCAAGTTGGATTTCTAACATCAGGAGAAAGAGGCCAGCTAGTGACAGCTGAAATATGTTTTAGCGCGACGGGAGTATATTTGCCACCAATGCTAATTTATGCCAGGAAACGCATGAAGAATGAGCTTCTAGATGGTGCACCAGCAGGCTTTTGGGGAACCTGCAGCGACAATGGCTGGATAACTAGCCCAATTTTTTTCGATTGGTTCAAACGTTTCGTGGACTTTACAAAGCCTTCTAAAGGCAAACCAGTTTTGCTTATGTTAGACGGCCACGTCTCCCAACCCAAAAATCTGGATCTCATAGATTATGCCAGAGAACACAGTGTTATATTGTTGTGCACACCGCCACATTGCACTCATAGAATTCAACCCTTGGACGTTTCATTCATGCGACCACTAAGCACATATTACAGTGCTGAAGTAAAGAAGTGGTTAAGAGATCATCCTGGACGCGTAGTAACTTCCTACCAAGTTGCAAACCTTTTTGGGAAAGCTTTTATACAAGCATCAACCATGAGCACTGCTATAAATGGTTTTAAAAAATGTGGCATATGGCCTGTTGACAGGAATGTTTTCACAGAAGCAGATTTTATAGCTGCGGAAACCACCAACACTGAGACCCTTGTTATTGAAGGCCTAAATACGCAAAATGCAGCAGACGTACCAACACCATACTGCGAACCTTCAACTTCAGGAATTTCACAAGCAGCTCAATTGAATCCTCCCGTATCAAACCCCAATAACTTACATGAACATGCTATGCCTACCAACTCTTCTGTGTCGACTTCAATGGCTAGTCATAAAAGTCCTGAAAGGCAAATTTCACGAGCAGTCCAATCAAATATGTCTAGTATATTAAACCTCGATGAAAACATTCCTGAACCAATCAAACCCGCTGTCCAAGACAACTTAAATCAACAAGCTATGTCCACCTCCAGTTTCAGTTTCTACACAGCCATTTGAACCTCTCGCATCCACTTCAAGGGCTAAAGATAAAACTCCTGAAAGGCAAATTTTAAAAGAAAAGAGTTCATTTGCAGTTACACCTGAAAATATTATGGCAATTCCCAAAGAATTAAGAACTAAGAAAAGAAAAAAGAGAAAACGTGGGAAAACGGCTATACTTACGGATTCTCCGTACAAAAATGACCTGACTAAGGAAAATAATGCAAAGGAAAATAAGAAGAAGACTGAACCAAAGAAGAAAAATGACCAAAAAAAAACAACCAAACCAAATAATAAAAAAAAGGCTAAGAAACAAGCAAAAGGAAGCCACATTTACTAGTTCATCGGAAGAAGACGAAGATGACTGTGCTTGCATATATTGTGGTTATTTGTATTCGCAGTCAGACGAGGGTTGGGTTGCGTGTAGCTCTTGGGCGGGTAGGGCACACAATTCCTAGTAGACGAAGATGATGACGAGGCACACATTTGTGCACAATGTTTGCCTGACTAAAATGTATCTTCATTTTGCCCCTTAGCGTTTCCTGTTTTGCCCCGACAATGGGGCAAAATGGGAAATTTGACACTTGGTGATTAGTTCCTCATAATTAAGAAAATTAGTTGATTAAGCCTAAAAGTACAAATTAAAATAATGAATAAGCATATAACTACTGTTTCAAAATGAAAAGTTTATTAAAAATATTGTTGATTTCGTATACATGATTTTTTTTTACTTAAGTATCCCATTTTACCCCACCTTCCCCTACGTAATACCTCGAATGACAGAATGCTTAACCACAAAACTTAGCGATGAAAACTGATCTCAATGATTTGCTGGCATTTCTTGCTGAGTTTTTACAGTGTCGAAAAACAGACGTATTCATAATTATCGTGTTTACTAAAGCAGTTGTAGGTAAAAATCCGGTTTTTGTGGGAGGGAACATCTGCATGTTTTAGTCTATGATTGTAAAATGGAAAAGCTTTTAAATAAAATAATACAATTTCTAACATACTATTACGATATTTGAAGCTATTAAATTGCTTAAATAATCAATTATTATACTTTCATGACTACTGAATTATTATTTACGTCCCAAATTCACTTTCTTTTGAATTTATAAGCGCCGCTCTCACACTGTATGAACTTCAAAATTGCACTAAAGTCATCAATGTCAATTTGCCTAAAATTCAGTGCAACAGATTCGATTGAACCGAGTGTTCAGCACGCCTAATCTAGGGCGTAGTACATATACATATATCGATGACTTTAGGTGCAAACCTGCTACTGGCCATCATTGAGAGACAAAATTGACACTGTCCAGTCGAAATTAGTTATTAGCTAACTTGTCGTATGTCAATATAGTTTCCCTAATATTATTATTTGTTTATTTAAAGTTCAGAATTAAAAAATATTTTAGTTTAGTTTACTCTGTCTATACCAGTAGGGTATAATTGGGGATTCTGGAATCATTTGTTCTCGCTTCGCTCGAACTGCATGATCCCAGAATCCCCAATTGTTTTGATCGAGCGATGACTACCAACGTTATGATTTATAACATAGGTATTATGTATCAATACGCGCTGAACTGATACAGCGAACAATATAAACAAGAATATTAAGTTAAAGAGCCAACTCAATTGCGCTATCAGTTTATAACTCATCTTTTTATGTCGTTGTAAACTAAAAATTATATAACATACAGCATTGTGGCGTCGTACTAATAACCTGACTCCCCTCCCTCACATCGTCAGTTTGAGGTGCGGGTTGGAGACTCAGTGATGCCGCTGGTAACGTGATGTCGTCGTCATCGTCACTATAGTCTTCCACTTCATTGGCACTCCCAGATGTCCCATTTTGTTGCGCATTGGCGTAGCCCTTATATAAAACAATTTGGTTTTTATGTCTTTTTAACACATTTCCTGTTAGAGGATCGTTAATTAAATAAAGAACTTTACCGATTTTGTCTCTTATTGTGCCTCTGCACCATTTGTATTTACCATTTAAACTAAACTTTTTGAACAGCACTTCATCGCCGTGTTTAAAACATTGTTTATTTTTGCCACCACTGTATTTACTCTGCAAACACTGCTTTGATTTTATTACACTGTCCAGTGACGCGTTTGAGGATGACGACAATGGTTTGGACGACAAGGTTAGATCTGAACCTTGATCTCAGATTGTGCCCAAAAACTAATTGCGCCGGAGAGAACCCTGTGACAGAATGTATTGAGTTCCGGTAATCAAAAAGATATTTTAATAGTTTGATCCTTCTGTCCTTTTGGCTGTCACTCGATAGAGTGCATGCTTTTATACCTCTCTTGGCGATCTTTACATAGCTTTCGGCCTGACCATTGCTCGCTGGATTATACGGCGGTGAAGTCACATGCTCAATCCCGTTAACTGAGCAAAAACGTTTAAAATCCTGTGACGTAAAAGCCGTGCCGTTGTCACTGACAATAGTATTTGGTAACCCAAACCTTGAAACAAACTCGTATAGTTTCTCTACTGCAGCTGCTGAGGTCGTTGTACCACACATATCGTAAACTTCCACCCATTTCGTGTACGCATCCACTATAATTAAATAATGCCTATTATCTAACGGACCCAAAAAATCGATGTGTACGCGGTGGAATGGTCGCGGTGGGTATTGCCAAGGGGCAAGCGGGGCCCGTGGGGGGGTAGGTCGTAAATGAATGCAAACACTACACGAGTTGATCATCGTTTCAATTTCCTTATCAATACCCGGAAACCAAAACCTAGAACGAGCTTCGGCTTTTGTTTTTACGAGTCCCAGGTGAGAAGTGTGAAGTTCATTCAATATTTTAGTTTTTAAAACTTCGGGTAAAACTATTTTATGCCCTCTCATAATACATCCGTCCTCATATGATAGCTGATTCCTACACGCGTGGAACGGTTTTAAATTTACGTCCGATAAGCTTCTAGGCCATCCCTTGTTGAGGAAATTAACCACCTTCGTCAAGATAACATCTCGGCCGGTTTCCTTACGAAGTTCGTCCCGCGTTACTGGCATGTGACCGTCTATCACGAAGTGAACATACGAAGCGCGGTCAATGGGAGCAGCGGCGGCAGCCGCGTGCTGTGCGTTTTTCCCGCCCTCTCGGTTCGAGGTCATTGACCCTTTATCAACATCGTCGGGTAAACTCGCGCGGGATAAATAATCTGCACTGTTTTTCTCACTACGTACGTATTCTATTGAATAATTATAAGCACTGAGGAACAAAGCGTATCTTTGTAATCGGTTAGCCGAAACTTCCGGTATACCTTTGTGTGGTCCAAAAATCGAAATTAATGGCTTGTGGTCTGTGCGAAGGATAAACGGGTCTGACTTACCGTACAAATACTGATGAAACCGTCGAATTCCGAAAATAATGGCCGTAGCTTCTTTTTGAATTTGTGAATACCGCTTCTCAGCTGAGTTTAAAGTGCGGGATGCAAACGAAATAGGACGCTCACATTCGTCTTTATCGATTTATGATAATATCGCACCTAACCCGTTAGGTGAAGCGTCCACTGTGAGAATTAACTTTGCAGATGGGTTGAAATGTGTTAAAACTTGATCCGACGTTAAATGTTTTTTAATTTCGATAAATGCTTTTTGATGTTCGTCAGACAAATGCCATTTAACATCCTTTCTCAGAAGATCATATAAGGGACTAAGGATTTCGGACGCCTTAGGTACGAAATTACGGTAGTAGTTTACTAACCCCAAAAATGATTGAAGTTTGCCTACATCCGTGGGTACTGGAGCTTTTTCAATGGCTAAAACTTTTTCTGAAGATTTTTTTAACCCGTCTTTATTTATTACGTAACCCAAATAATGATTTCGTTCTTGAAGAATTCACACTTTTCTCTTTGCAAGGTTAAGCCTGCATCTTGCAGCCTCTGTAACACTTCCGTTAACCTTTGTAAATGCAACCCCGGGCTATCAGCTGTTATAAGTATATCATCTAATAGGCATAACACGCCATCTATACCGGACATTAAGTTTTCCATGGCACGTTGAAAAATAGACGGCGCGCTGGTTAGGCCAAAAACCATGCGCGTATACTGAAATAAACCGCGATGAGTGTTAATGCATGTAATTTTTTGTGAATTTTCATCTAAAACGAATTGGTTATAGGCCATGGACATGTCTAACTTTGAAAACTGTTTCCCTCCGTGTAATTTTGAAAACAATTCGTGAACCGTGGGCAGCGGGTACTGTTCTACGACCAATTGTTTATTTATTATAACCGAATAGTCTGCACATAGCCTAACACTTCCATTGCGTTTTAACACTGGCACTATGGGTGAAGCATACTCTGAGTGATCAACTTGTTTTAGTATCCCTAGGTTTACTAGACGGACGATTTCGTCATCCACCTTGTCTCGCAATGCAAACGCGATAGGGCGAGCCTTAAAAAATATTGGTTTTGCGTCGTCTTTTAAACGTAATTAAACCTCGAATTTATTAAACCTACTTAATTTATCTGAAAAGACGTCACTAAACCTATTTTGTAATTCATCAACTGTTTTCGCTTCATTACTTATGAAATTACATGGAGCTAATTTTAAATTAAATATGGATAAAAAATCTCTACCGAGCAATGGCGGGCCTTCGCTGCGTACCACGTAAACATCGAGTGTGTGTGTACTCTGCCTATATGTGACGGGCAGGCGAACTATGCCGAGACACACGATACTGCTACCTGTGTAGGTAAATAGTTTTTTCTTAGGTGGTGATAAAGGCAAACTACCAAAACAATTTCTGTAAAAACTATCGGAAATCACTGTTACTGCTGATCCACTATCAACCTCAAATTTTAATTGCGAACCATTTATTAACACCATTTCTGTCATAGGTTCTCCCCGCCGTGATGCGATGTTACAACAAAAAGCCTTACCATCATCATCCTCCTCACTCGCGTCACTGGTCACAACATGCTTAACTTTACACATTCTACGTAAGTGACCTTTTGTGTTGCACTTTCGACATTTAAAATTCGCGAATCGGCATTGAGCAGATGTGTGGTTCGCTCGGCCGCACACGGAACACTTTTCTTTTACCGGGTCCTTCTCGAGAGCTGCACTTTTACCCTGCACCTTGAACACTGAATTTCCTTGGTGAACGGTCGACACAATCGACGTTGAAACGCCGGCCGCGGCACTTGCTCGCGCGCACCGGATGCTCTGCGCCAACTCCACTGCCTTCGCTAGGGTCAAGGTATCGGTGTCCCTCGTGAATAGTTTGTCCCTTTCAGGACCCGCCGACATGCCCATCACAAACCGATCTCTGAGGGCTTCCTCTACGTTGGCGAACTTGCAATATTTAGTGAGACCACGCAGGCGTGCTGCCCACTGCGCATGCGTCTCACCAGCTTGTTGCGTTGCCGCGTAAAATGCGTAACGTTCTCTGAATCCGCACCGTTTCGGAGAAAAATGGGTGTCTAGGAGTTCATATATGTCCTCTATTGGCACCTCCTCCAGTTGCTTTGGCAAAGCTAAGTCTGCTGCGAGCTGATAGGTCCCGTCTGCGAGTACGCTCAGCAAAATGACGCGCTTTCTTGAAGCCGTTGGGTCGTTTAACTCCGTAATCTCGTTTGCCACGAACCACTGCCGCTGGCGACTTTTATACGTCTTCCATTCGTGCACTGTGTGGTCAAAATTACCCAATATCCCGAAGTTAACCTGAGCCATTGTGATTAGCGTGGGTTGGTCTCGTCGCCACTGTTGGATACAGGACAAGTAAAACGACAGCTAGCCGGAAACGCACTGACGCTTTATTATTTAAAAAATACACTTGCACGGGAGCGCGCGGGTGCGGGGTGCGGGGCGCTGCGCAGTGGCATCCGCGCAGACTTAGGCATCGTTCAGACCAAACGTATTGTCGGCCGCTGACTGTGAGCGCGCGTTACGCAGTTTATTGCTTTTCCATATATATTGAAATTGTCGTTCATACCGAACCGACTATACGCTATTACTTCGTCTGTTGTCGCTGACTCTCAGTGGCCGATTATTTTACAACGCGACTATGCACGGCGGACGCGGATTGGCTACGCGGACGCAGTTGCCGAATAGCGCCGCTCCGCCGCGCCCGCACCGCCGCGCCTCGGCTGCAATTCACTCGAGAAACAAACTTCAATGAGGACAGACGTGACACGTGACACCTCGCGATGTTCGACACCGAAAAGTTTATTGCAGAAGTACATTCTAGAGAATGTATTTGGAATGCGAATTCAGAAGAATATAGTGATAGAAACTTACGAAGATGCGCTTGGGAAGACATAGCATCTGTTATGTATGAAGATTGGGGGGTTTATGGAACTAAAAAGAGAAACGAAACTAGTAAGTAATGTTTATTCAAATTTTTACTTCCTAAACAAAAGTATAGTTTTTCTGATATCTAAATTTTTTACCAACTTACATATAGGTACATATAATTATATTAGTAGCACTACATAAATAATAAAACAAAGTGTCATTATATGTATTTGTCCTGCCAGTACAGCCGACCCTCGTTCACGAAATATTCTTTGAAAAACTCTCTTACCCTCTGACCCGACGTAGAAACAACTAACAGTGATGTTCGTACATCCCTTAGGTTACAAGTTCTTAACTGTTCTTCAAAATTTATGCCTTCTCTTCTACGAACAAAATTGTGTAGCAGACACGTGGCTTGTACAATTTTAATAGCATTATTGACATCAGTATTTATGGTTGTATGCAATACTCTCCACTTACTAGATAAAATACCAAATGCACATTCCACGCATTTTCTCGCTCGGCTGTGGCGAAAATTATATGTGCGTTGTTCCATGGTCAAGTTGCGATTTGGGTAAGGTCTCATAAAATTTGATTTCAAACTAAATGCTTCATCTCCTAAAAACACATATGGTTGTGCGGGTCCACTTGAATTAGGTAGTTTGGCAGATTTTGGTACATGTAATTGTCCAAGTGTTATCATTCTGCCCATATTGCTGTTTTTAAATATGTTACTATCTGTTTCTCTGCCACAAGATCCAATGTCAACAGCAGTAAATAAACAGTTAGCATCAGCTAAGGCAAATAAAATGATTGAAAAGAATTTTTTGTAGTTGTAATAGTTAGAACCACTGTGAGCTGGTTTTTTTATCCGAACATGTTTACCATCTACAGCACCTAAACAATTGGGATAATTTGTTTTATTATAATATGTATTTGATATATTCATCCACATTTCTTCTGTAGGCTGTGGTAACTCCAGTGGCATTAATATTTCCCATAAAATTGAGCAGGTTTCAGAAATAATTGTAGATATCGTAGACTTCCCCATTAGAAAATCTTCGGATAACGTACCAAATGATTTCCCAGTAGCCAAATACCTGTGAAATGTAAAATCAAATAGATCTCGTTACATGATATTATAGTACTTGTAATGCAAGGTTAATAAATAGTAATTATTTATTACATTATTATTTATTTACTTATAGCGAATGGGTAGGTACCGTAACCAGCGCCGCCAGCTGATTCAATTCTCTAACCACTAAACTGAGCATATTTTCAACAACCTCGGATCCTCGGAGACCTGGCAAACCTGTATACTATTTATTTAATCATTGTGCACTACTTTTTGGTCTGTTTTTGTACTCAAAACTTTGGGTACAAAGACAAATCAAATATTTGTGTATGATTATTAAATAAATAGTATACATGTTTGCCAAGTCTCCGAAAATCCGAAATTGCCAAAAATATGCTAAGTTTAGCAGTTAGAGGATCAAATCAACTGGCGGCGCCAGCTACCCATTTGCCTTAATCAAATACATATATTTATTTATTTATTTAAAACTTTATTGCACAAAAATTTATACATATATAAAGGGTTTAATATTATAAAATTTTATTTCAGTTCAAGAACTTCAAAAAAAATGGAAACATCTCAGAGATTACTTTTTTCGGGAAAAAAACAAAGAACAAAATATTAAAAGTGGCAGCGGTGCCCCGAAGAAACGCAAAACTCCCTATTTGGATATGCTTCAGTTTTTAACAATTTCACGTGCTTCGAGCCCTGCTTCAGTCACAAATATACAACTACCCTCGGCACGTACACCAGTCAGTCACAGTTCGGGTAATAATACTATAAATTATAATGAAGATAGTTGTGATAATACTATCATGAACAACTCATCTCAGCAGTCAAAATCGAAAGGATTAACTGTATTTCAACAATGTTTATTAAATTCAATGAATAGACAGGAACAGAATAATATGAACCCACATATGAATTTTCTGATGTCACTTGTACCCGAAATGAATACGATGTCTGAAAGGCAATTATTTGAATTTAAATTTGAGATAATGAAAATAATACATAAAATTAAATATAATAATGACTACATTTACGGATCCGGTCCTTCAACTAGCACATCATATCAGCATGAACATTATTATGATTATGATAGGGCGAGTTATGGGTACATGTCATCGCCACAGAACCGTTCACAGTGTACACCCCCACCACAGCCATATCAGGTCACATCCTCACCTACGAGTATGCAACGAGACGCCGATGCACAAATCGACACCTCAGAGAATAATACTGAATCTCCAGATAATGTATCGGAACCAGCTTCTATAGAAGACATCGAACGAATTTTGCAAGGTGATTGAAATTTTCGCAAGAATTTTTGCAAGGTGATTGATTTGTTTTGTTCATTATAATAAATAAGTGTTGATTACAGTATAAGTTGTTTTCCTCTTACCTTAAAGTAATTGTCAATCTTTCTTCTGGCTGAATAGCACGTCGATAATTAGTGTCCCTTTTATATAAACTTATACGTATTAAAGATAGTAACTCATCGAATGTTTTTACTGTCATACGAAAATATTTCTTGAACTTATTTGGATAAAGTCTATATTCGAAATATAAAGTATGAAATTGACCAAGAAAACATCTCTTCAAATTTAAGGGATGTACCCACAATCTCTTCTTTTTATTATTTTCGTCTTCCTCTAGAGCTTCGCAAATGGCAACTTACCCACAATCTCTTCTTTTTATTATTTTCGTCTTCCTCTAGAGCTTCGCAAATGGCAACTATCTGAATGCGAATCATTTAATTGAAATATCAGTAAAACGTCTGATTTTAAAAAAAAATTACGCTAGTTTTATCGTATGGGAACCACGAGTGATCTCAGAGATCGTTTATAAAATACTACGAGCAACTTCAAATACTGAGCTCTTTTATGTGTAGAATAGTCAGCCGCTCAGCGTACGCATCTAGTGTGAACCTACACGAGCCTATTCTTTTGTTCACACATGTAGCGCATCGTACGCTATAGCCTATTGTCGGCTTGGTGAGTACGCGTACTGCAGATTGAGTCGACGTTCACACTGGGGCAGACAGTGAGTATACTCACAGTCAGCGGCGGACAATACGTTTGGTGTGAACAATCCCTTACGCGCATCGCTCGTCTATGCCTATGCATTACAAAGAGTATGTAATCACTACGTTCATGCATTATAGGTACCCAACACACATTAGTCATTTTTTTCTCACTACGAGTTTATTTGTACTTATTATTTGATCACAGTCATTTTATAACTTAAGTACGAAAGTGTGAGGAGCCAATCTTAAGCTTATTATATTGATGTTAGATCATGGCTTTGACCTCATGGATATCGCATCGGTCATTGCTACAAAGTATGCTTAGTCAATCCAGATACATTTGAATGCAATTTGCCATCCAAACTGTTTCTGTATGATTGATTAACAAAACATAATTATATACCTGATTGGACAGGTCCATTCAAACTTGTATGGCACTTTCCTCAAAAGGTCATTTCAGACACAAACCTTCACTGCTCATACATTACTATATAATTTATTTTTATGTCTGGACCTGAAAAGAGCGAGTTTATTCTCAAAGTACTTAGTCAGGAAAATCTCGTTTTGGAAAAAAAATGTATTGACGTGTAAAAGTATTGATTTCAACCTGTTTGCAAAATAAATATCATTTAAAGGTTTATAAATTCCGTAGTTTTGAGGTATTTATAGGTTTATAACATAAAAAAATATAAAGTTCAAATTATATTGGTTATCTCTTTGAGAAATTGTAATAACCATTTAAATGTGATACTCATAAAGATTATCACTAGAACAGTAAAGTACATACGATTTCCTTTTTAGAATTTCGTCTCAGGTATCCGCGACATCGTGGCGCCTACTACCAAATTAAGAAATGTAAGGCGATGAGCATAGTGAGTATACATGATTAATTAATTATCGACTTTATTTGACTAGTACATATGATTGAAATACCAATAATCATTGATGATAATGTTGATATCTAGCGTTTGCAATATTTAATATAATCGCTACCTTAATTTATAGTAGTATAAAAAGCGATCACTGAGGAGCGCATCCAGAATTTTTTGTGATTTCGGTGTGCATTGTCTGTGTAACGTGAATTATTGTATTGTGTTGAGTGACAAGATCGGTGACAATAAGTATGTATGTACCTATTTAATTTTTAAGTTGAATATCTAGTCTTGAATTTTACAGTTTTCAATAGGCAGAACGAACTATGTGCAATGAATAAATACTTTTAATTACAAATAACAACTCATTCATTCATTCTAATGAATCATTATATTATTTTAGGGCATCTCGGAATCCTTTTGACTCTGATACGGAGATTACTTTGCAATCAAGCATGAGTGGTGAAAAGCCTCAAAAATCGAGGAAAAGGAAAACCATCAGCAACAAACCTAAACAGAGTAAGAAAACTGCGCCTCCTCCTGATTTATCCGAAGACTCTGAAACCGAGCCAGTATCTACTGCTCGAAAACAATCTTCAATATTTTCAGATTCTGAGGTAAGCATAATAGTCATTTATTACTTTTTACAGTTTCACAATATTCTTGTTAAATAGTGTGTTCTGGTAACAATCATTTAATAATTAATTTTTTACCTGTTGTTTCGATCAAATGTGTTTAAATGAAATATCTTACTCGAACATGAAGTACCTACTGTCTGTTTATATCTAACTTATTTTGTACCGATTTCATGCAGTTAGTGATTTTCAGACTAAAATAATGTTAAATTGTTGCTATAGTATCTGACAAGTATATGTATACTAACAACTCGGTCTTTTTTTATAATAAATGAAAATAGTATAAATTTATAGAGTGAGTTTAGTAGCCTAACAGTAAACTTTTATTGGAGTTTTTGCTATGCTGTTTAATTAAATTAATCATTTTATTATATTTTCAGGACGACGCAGCAGAGCCTGTTAGAGCTGCTGCTCTAAGAAGTTATCTGGCACGGCGCGTGGGTTCCGGGTACACCCTGCAGCGTGATCCAACTCGCAGCGGCCAGTTTTATATAGAGCTGCGTGTCTACAACAGCAAGGAAGCAGAGACTTGCTGCTAATCGTTGGAAGCGAGCGCTTTTCACACTTCGCTCATCACATCGTCACCGGAAAGCCAATACTACTTAAGCGCCATTTTGGCCAAAATGAGTTATATATATCGTTGGATTAGATTTTTTTTGCTGCGTCGATTAGTCGGGATTTCGCAATAATCTGAGCATTTGTTTGGCGCTTAAGCACTGCAAAAGTATGGTATTTATCATAATTTTGATGTTTTAACAAATACTTACGTAATGCAAGTTATGATTATATTTTAGTCGTTGTCAGTTTAGTATTTTTCCATACTGACATCAGCCACTTTAACTTTGTTCAGCAACTCAAAATATTGTAGTTTGAGTCATTGATGTCGCTTTAGTATTTCTTTGCCGACCGTAAATATGAGTTGATATGTAGTTAAGTAAATTTGCTTTACGTAAGAATTGATGAGCATGGCGCGTTAGTATATTTTGTCTTCGCAGTTTTCTGAGAGGGAACGGTTTTAGTAACTTTGCTTTTCATACCTAAGTATTTGAGTGTCTATTTAGAATGTTTTACATTCAATGAAATCGAATAATAATTTTATTAAGCATGGACTATTTTACTCGACAAAATATTAATAGTTTGTTTAGCATTTAAATGTGTGAAACACGTACAAAGAATATTCAGTTAAGTCTTTTGAAATAAAATTTTGTTTTGATTACGATTCGTTGAGTACTTATAATTTATATTTCGCGCGCGAGTTGTAGGCGGTTCAGTCGATGAGTCGACTTTGCTTTTGCTTGTAGTCGGATCCGCGCAGCGACAAGTGAGTGACGCGTGTATGAAGTTCCCGCAGCAAAGTGAATCGTTCAGACTATTTGAGTTTGGAGACAAGGAAGGTAAGTAAATATTTATTAAGTATAATTGTTTCTTTAAACTACAAAGACAATGCACATCTAGAAATCTGTTGTTTTAGTTTCCCCGCCGAATTTACATTCGAGAAAGTTTCTTAACAGTATTAATAATTATTTATTTTATTTATTTCAATTGTTAAACTTTGTTAATAAAGGGATGTAGTTTGCAATCATTTATGTACGATTTTCGTTTAATGCAGATAATAATTAAAAAGGCATTCGTCGGATTGCCGAAGTTGGATGAGATACCTACTTTCTTGTAGGTAAATAAAACGGATTAACTAAATAGAATACCGTACCTATTTAAATATAGGTAAATACTAAAAGGCTAGGCAGATGATGAGTCATACATTATTTCTATGAATAATATATTATTATTACTTATTTATATTTTCAGAATAAACTCATCATGAACAGTCGTCGATCTTCGTTTTTTAGAAAATTTGTAGATACAAATCAAGAACCACCACCTAAACTAAATGTTGTTCGAAGACTATTTTCCGAAGACGAAAGCTATGATGATTCAGATTTTGAACGTGATAATTACGTCACAAAATTAAGACATCCACTTAGGGAAGAATATGATTCTTTGGAGATACAGCAGAAAAAAGCAGGTGAGTTTTAAGCTATGTATTATTTATTACTACCTGTGCCTGCGGCTTTGTCTAATGGTACTTTGATTATTAGGTATAACATAACATCACGCTTTCTTTCCCCGATGGGTTAGGTAGAGTTGTAGCCGTAGTAGGTACACCCACATTTCGCAAGTTATGTTATTAGGTATATTATTTCATTATTTGATATTATAACTATCTAGGGGATTATTCACGAAGAATCGCCAAACTTAAGTGGCAATGGGCAGGGCACATTGCTCGCGGAACGGATGGCCGTTGGGGCCGAAAGGTTCTGGAGTGGCGACCGCGTACCGGAAGTCGCAGTGTTGGAAGGCCCCCTACAAGGTGGACCGATGACCTGGTGAAGATTGCGGGAGTCCGATGGATGCGAGACGCACAGGACCGTTCATTGTGGCGACATTTGGGGGAGGCCTATGTCCAGCAGTGGACGTCTATCAGCTGAAATGATGATGATGATGAGGGGATTATTTCATGACCATCCGATTAACAACAACCTCTACACCCATCATACAATGGAGGAGTCAAGCAGTACCTACCTCATGCTTTGCTTGACGGATTCGGATAAATCCTCACCATAATTTTTAATGTTGCAAAATTTAGTTGGAATCCGTTCAACCGTTAACTCGTGATGAGGTAACAAATTGACAGACAGACAGCAATCATCGATTTTATTATATAGTAGGTATGTATGTTTTTTGTGTGTATTGTAAAATAAGTAAAAAGTTATCATAAAATATACAAATCATTAAAAATTTTGTGTTGTTATAACAGGTGCGGTTGAAAAACTGGGCAAATCTTTAATCCAGACATACACTTATCACGAGCAATCTTGCATGCTGCAGACGATCATCAAGAAGGGACATCTCACAGTTTAAACATATATCCCTTACAGGCATCAATCTCACAGATGAGCAAAAATATACAGGGAGAGACATCCTTAAACGAAGTTATACATGAATTGCAAACAGAAGACCACGGTCAGGCAGAAAAATACCTTGACCACGACATTCATCCTACACAGGCATCAATCTCGCAGACAGGCGATTGCGTTCAAGCAAAAACATTCATATACCAAGTCTTGAATCAATCACAAACAGAAGTCAACGCTCAGAAAGGGACACCCTTCGTCCAAGACATCCATCCCACACAGGCATCAATCTCGCAGACAGACGATTGCGATCAAGCAGAAACATTCATATACCAAGTCTTAAATCAATCACAAACAGGAGTTAACGCTCAGGAAGGGACACCCTTCGTCCAAGACATCCATCCCACACAGGCATCAATCTCGCAGACAGGCGATTGCGATCAAGCAGAAACATTCATATACCAAGTCTTAAATCAATCACAAACAGAAGTCAACGCTCAGGAAGGGACCTCCTTCGTCCAAGACATCTATCCCACACAGGCATCAATCTCACAGACGGACATTCAGACAGAAACGTTCCAAGTCATACATCAATCGCAAAAATCAATCTTGCAAATATAAGACTATGTTCAAGAAGAAAAAATTGTTGATCGAGACCACAATCGAGACGCATATGGAGTGCATAGATCACCTTCTCCAAAAGATGATCTTCAATCAAACACATCTTTTGAAAGTAAATCTTCTGAACTATCTTTGAAGAAACCTTATAAAAAAAGGAAATTATATGAGCGGTATAAAGAGATGGAAGACTGCTTACAAGAAATAAGGGACGAATACGCTTTGACAAATAACTTAATCGAAACAACTGTCGTTATTGATTTAGAACCAGGGCGTCTACTTGCTTTCTCCGAAACGCAACTTTCGTAAACGAACGATATTCAAACGAAGTTTCGTTAGTGCACCTACTCTGTTTCATTTTCGGACACACACAAAAAGTTCGGACCCACAGACAATCTTCGTGACCGAATAGAATGAACTATATGATTTGGGTCTTTTTATATGTCATTTAAAGTAGATTACGGTTTTTAAACTAATTTTGAATCTTGCTTTATTTTAAAATTTTGCATTTATTAGGTGGTTTATTAAATATTTCTAGAAATATTTATAGATAAACTATAAATACGCCGTAAAAAAATAATTTTTGATAAAATACACCAAGACACTATAAAACACCCTTTTTGACGGTCATTGTTAACCGACTTATTTAGAGAGCGCTATTTCATGTCAATAATCGGTACTAACGTATGACAATTAAAAATATCTGTATAATAACACGTAACGTGTCAATCAAAAATGTCAACTTGAATTTGATTTTAAATTTGAAGTTTTAAAAAATATGTCATGTTGCCAGTGCTTTTTTATATGACACATTCCGTTAGAAAGTCCGACTGTCGCAGTCTACCTTTTTGGACCACAACAACTTTTCTTTACATTTAATACTTATTTGATTTGTTTAAATGTTTGTTGTAATATTTATGCATAGAATATAAATGGAATTAAAAAATAATATTTATGCATAGAATATAAATGAAATTAAAAAAAAACGTATTTATTATTGTTGACGAGACGGTATGGTTTAAGACCTTAGCCTGCTCAAATGGGCCAAGAAAAAACAATATGTTAAAGAAGAAGAAAGAAAGAAGAAAGCATTGGCATCCATAAATTCAGTTTAGCATATTTTTAGCATTTTACTCGAAAATTTCTAAATGCAAAATAAAATCCTGATAAACGAGGTGATGCTTTTGTACGCGACCCTAGTGGTTAGGGGAATCCCGCTTGGATTGAACTACATGTGGTGTATTGCATCACTCGACGTTGTCATCAAAGGTAATTTGGTTTTGTTTGATTCGTATGTATATATGTATGTGTGGTTACGTGCGTTGAAAAAGAGTTATTAAATTCACAATGTCAATAACATTAACCAATTTTATCGTGCAGAGTGGGAATTGATGTCCGATTTAAAAGAGTGGCTTCTTCCGCTCTGCTCAGAGACATCATAGGAAGACGATACACACGAGGGTCTAGTTATTAGCATAGTATTTAGCATTTTCCGGAAATTTTTGCATATATTTGGCATTTTTTGAATGCAGATTTAGCAGAAAATAATTTAAGGAGTTGGCAGCACTGGTCAACTTACATAGTTTGTTTGAAATCAAAAGATTTTTATTTGGAGTTTACCTATACCTATCTCAAGTTACCAAGTGCTTCTTTACATACATATTTTGTGATCGCGGTACGCGTTCTGTAGGAAAGTTTCAATTAGAACTGTGGATGTCGCAGTCTTCCACTAGTTTTGTTGTGGATCTTTAATCTTTGTAAGTAATATCATAATTATACAATATAGTATGTACCTATTTGTTTTTAGTCGTAGGTAGTCATTCGTATAATTCTTTTATTTACCATCTAAGTTGTGTCCAAATTTTGTTTAAACAATAATAATTGATTTTATTACCAAATAGTTATTTCCACCAATTCTTACCTATTTAATTTCAATATTTTATGATTCTACTAATAGAATCATAATACCTAAGTATTTAATCTGTTTTATTTTCAGATCAATGAACCAATGCCATCCACCTCCAGGCAATCAAGCTAACCTCCAAACTTTTCACAGCCCGAGGTAGCTGTGGACATAGGACCCAGCCAGAAAATCGACCACCAGTGACATGAAAATCTCTGAATCCTACAGGATTCAAGTTAATAAAAATTATAAATGTATTTTTAGTGTTTTATTAAAGTCTCTTTGAACAACAACAACTTAAGACAGTCACAGTACCCTGAAAACACCACAGTACTCCACTTCCTAGTGCTTTGCTGAGAAGAAGCCTATGGAGGCTTTTTGGAGGTATTAAGGCACTATTTCCTGGTACAACTCTTCAAATAATTACCGACTGTGTCTCACATTATCCACAACATGTAAGTCAGGAATTTGCGTAATGTTGAGCTGAAAACATCACAGTAGTACTCCACTTCCTAGTGCTTTGCTGAGGAGAAGCTTACAGAGGCTTTTTGGAGGTAATAAAGGCACTATTTTCTGGTACAACTCTTCAAATAATTGCCGATTAAGTCCTTCATTTCGCACAAACTGTGTGTCAGGAATTTGCATAATGTTGAGCTGCAAACACCACAGTAGTACTCCACTTCCTAGTGCTTTGCTGAGGAGAAGGTTTTGGAGGCTTCTTGAAGGTAATAAAGGCACTATTTCCTGGTACAACTCCTCAAATAATTGCCGACTGAGTCTCACCTTATCCCAATATGTAAGTCAGGAATTTGAGCTGGTTGCCGGGTCTTTGTACGCTCTAAACATTCGTAACGTAGAGCTGCTTCAATTAAAAGCATTCTTGAGGCCATTTTAAGCACTTTTCTTACAAAATCAACACAAACGAAAATGAAAAGGTAAGCCTTTTGGTTTCGTCAATTTGACGTTAAAATTGCAAAACATTCGTATGTCATAATCATATTTTTTTTCGAAACATAACTAATTAGAGTAGGTTTAGAGATTCGGTACGTCAAATAATTTTCGTTCGTACGAAATTTCGGGAACGAAATGAACCATGGTAGGAAACACGAACTCATATTCGGAATACTCATATTTTATCGTTGCTTTACAGTGTCCTGTTTATCCCTACAACCCCCTCTTATCTCAAAGAACGTTTTAAGTTCATTCATGACACACATTCTAGACACTTGAGATCATCGGAGAATTTGACCCTCTTAATGCCTTCGCATTCTACAAAATTCTGTGATAAGTCGTTTGCGATCCAAGCGGTGCGTTTGTGGAACGCGTTGCCATTACCAATTAGGCAAGCCCAGTCACTAGTTTCTTTTAAAAATCTAGTTAAAAACCATTTCCTTTCTCTCTAATACTATACTGATTCTACGTAATTTAATTTCTTCCACCAACCCTACTTTACTCTTTTTTTCTACCTTTTTACTAATAAAATTGTGTAACTTATTATAATATGTATGTATATATGTATTTATAATTGAGTATTGTGTTTTATATAGTTACCAGTACACCACTGACTACCCCGTGTATTATTTTAAGCTCTTATCCATCCTAAGGTTGTCTGGAAGATATCGCTTTCAGCGATAAGACCGCCATAATTGTACCCACAAATTGAAGTTTTTGTATAAGCTGTATTACTTTTTGGTGTAGAATAAAGTCTATTCTATTCTTCTATTCTATTCTATTCTAAACACGCTGAATTTCGATCGAAACTTCGTTTTTCGGAGAAAGCGAGTAGGCCCCCAGAAGAAAAAGCAGATCAATCCGGTGATGTTGAAAATGTTTTAAAAAACAGGGACAATTTGAAAAGGAATAGAATTTATAAGCATATTGATTTTTTATCGGACAGCGAGGAATTTATTTACAGTTCAAGTTCTTGGAAGGATTCAACAGAATCAATTGATAGCATTTTGCATTCGAATGAAAATCATGTCAAAAAACAAAAAAAAATATCTAAAAACAAAAAGAAGAAACTAAAAGATAATAATTTTGATGATACGAAGGAAAATTCAGAGCCAAAAAAGAAAGAACGAAAAATTAACAAGAATAAACTAAGAACCCATCTTAAAAACAGTGGCAGGCAATATACTACTATATCGGGAAAAGTCATAGCAGAGAAAAAAATTAAGAGTAACACATGTGTACTAGGAAATTGCCATAATGAATGCTACAATATAAGTTCAGATAAGAGACAAGCTATTTTTAATCACTATTGGAGTCTTAATAATGAGCGACGAAGAGATTGGTTAGTGAGCAATTCTAAAAAGACGGCAATTAAGAGAAAGCGTGCCATACATGACGAAAGTCGTAGACAATGCACCTTTGAATATTTCATTAACGAAGGCGAAGGAAAAAGAAAAGTTTGTTTGAAGTTTTTATTGAACACGCTAGATATTAAGCAAAAATATTTATATAATATTGTTACAGCAGCTACTCATGGCTCATCTAAAGAAGATTCAAGAGGAAAGCATATTCCACCTAACAAAACTGCAGAGAAAAACTTTTTACCGTCCCATTATTGTCGCAAAAATTCAAAAAGATTTTATCTTCCTCAAGAATTCCGAAGTTTGGCTAATTTGTATAAAATTTACAAATAAACAATGATACGTGAAGATAGAGATAGTGGGAGAAAGAGTTTTTCAAAATATTTTTCGAGAATTTAATATAGGATTTCATATCCCGCGTAAAGATAAATATGCTAAGTGTGTGCGTTTCGAAAAAAAAAATGGAGAAAGGGAAGAAAAACTGGCTCATCTTAAAGACAAAGAAGAAACTTATGAAAGATTTCAAGCACATCAGAAAATTCAAGATGAAAACATACTTTGCGTGTCCTTTGATTTACAGAAAGTTCTAAATACGCCGTATGGCCAAAGTATGTTATTATACTACAGTCGCAAATTGGCTGTATATAATCTTAATTTTTATGAGTCCAGAACTAGAGAAGGCTATTGTTATTCTTGGAGTGAGACAGAAGGCAAACGTGGAGCTAACGAAGTGTGCACCATCTTAGAAAAATATATCAAGATGGTTGATGATCGTGGGTCCGTCAGACATCTTTGCTTTTATAGCGATGCTTGCCCCGGACAAAATAAAAATAAAATTGTTCTTGCATGCATTCATACTTGTCTGCAAAATTGCAAGAACATTGCCAGCATTCAGATGAATTATCTCTTGCCTGGTCATAGTTACATGCCAGTGGATTCGATGCATTCTGTAATAGAAAAAAGCGTAACAAACACAATCATTTGGGCACCTTCACAATGGGCAACTGTTTTTACTCTAGCACGAAAGAATCCTAAGCCTTACCATGTGGAAATATTAACACATAAGGATTTTTATGGTTGGGATGTTGTCGGAGATAAATATTTTAAAGGAAATTTGACGGGGAAAATATCGAAGGTAATTCTAATGTTGACTTTTCGCGATCATAACGTTATAGCCATTAGACTATGGACCTATTGTAACCTAATTATATTTTATTTTATTTGCAGGTACGTATAGCGACATTAAAAAAATTTGAGTCACAGAAAATTGCAATCAAATATACGATGGCGACAGATGGTCCAATAGAAGAAATAGAAATAACAAATAAAAACAAAAACCTACAGCTTAAAAACATTTACAAAACTCGATTATCTATATCGAAGAAGAAATACCAAGATTTGTGGAAACTTTGTACATCAAAGATAATTCCTGAAATGTAGCACTATAAATATGAAAATTTTCCTTGTGCCGTTAAGGGGCCGGCGGAGGATGAATTTCCATACAAACGTAATACCACGCTCATTTGCAGTTGGAGCATATTTCCAACATATTATGATGATATTTGGTTATAGACAATATTTATCTAGGTTCCTACGTCTTTCTTTTTTAAAAAAACAAAAAGAAATTTAAGCAAATTGGATTTCGCACTTTTTTATAGCGTAAATGGCAAAACATGCCATTTGGCTTTTCTTGTATTAAAAATAACAATATTTCTAATATTCTCGACGTAGGAACCTAGATAAATATTGTCTTTAACCGAATATCATCATAATATGTTGGATATATGCTCCAACTGCAAATGAGCGTGGTATTACGTTTGTATGGAAATTCATCCTCCGCCGGCCCCTTAATGTCCAGGACACACTTCAAGATACGGATGTCGAGGACAATACCTAATTACGAAATATTCTACCAATATAAATAATTATAGGTTTTGTAGATTTTTAATACCGTATATGTATGATTTTCCAAAATGCATAATTATATTGTTGTGCGTGTTCAGTGTACGGGAAGATGTTCAAAGTAAACGTGACTTCAATGAAATAAATGTCTTTAATACTGTTTCCACAATAGTTCGTTATTACTAATTACGTACTATGCAAGTGTCGAGGCAGGGCGGCGTAACGTAAGCGACTGGCGAGCCTTGCGCTCGCGCTCCCGTATTTCACCAAAATTGCAACTCAGCGAATCGTAGTTACTAAGCCGCCACATCACACCCCCCCCTTTCTCCAAAAATTTTTACACAAATTTTTTTACAATATATCTGTTTAAATACAGTAAAACTACGTACTTACATCACTATTACAGTACCGGGAAGTCTATAGGCTTACAATGTTGCTTATGATAACATTATATACCTGTCAGCATTCCAACAGTTGAATGCTGCCTATTGTTTTACTCTGTCGCTAAAAATACATTTTTGCGGTCTCATCATTGCATGAGCTCCGAGCCGACTTGAAACTATACATATGATAAAAATATAATATTAAGGGTAGTTGCCATAACCTCCGCTCTGCAATAATTAACTAACACCTCGAGGGTCGGCAGCATTGGTTATGGCAACGTCGTTCACTAAATAAAATACAGATATACGACACACAATCCTAGAATCACAGGTTACCAGTACCGAGTTTTATCAAACACGTATAAACCAACTTTTGCACATTTCACAACGCCACTTTGCTAAACATATCCCGAGACAGTCGCGGTAGGTGCCGGGTTGCTTACGGTCCCGGGTTGTCCTGACAGTATCAACGGCACTTCTCTTCTTAACCAATCTCTAGCGTGGCCTACGCAACCCCTCTTGATAGCGTAACATAATAGTATGCCCAATATTACGGCGATGACGATGAGTACTATTCCGAAGTAGTTCAGTTTGCTCTCTAACTGCTGTCCTGCTACTACTTGAGATTGTGCTATAGCTACGTACTCCTTATTCTGGTGGTTGCCCATCTCAAACTCTATTTAGTTGGCACTCTTAAAAATTTACTAGTAAAAACCGTGGTGAAATGTACAAAAATTCCTAACCACATTCGATGTACTTACAAAAATCGCACTGGTTGCTTAATCACTCGACCACAGCGTGTGGTTTTAGCCATAGGCGGTAGCGGTTTTTGTTCACATGGTTCTGTATCCGATTGACTCTCATTAATAGTACAGGTTTTTTCGGGTGGTTTTTCTTCATTAATAATATACGCTGGTTTTAATCTGTCTATGGAAACGGTTGATTGACGATCGCCTATCTGTATGTAGTATGCTTTCTTGTCCCTACTGATAACTTTATAAGGTCCGCTATACGATAGGGTTAGAGGACTTTTTACCATATCATTTCTTATGAAAACATGAGAACACGTGTTTAAATCTTTGTGGATAAATATTTTTCGTGAATCGCTGTTCTCTCTTGACTTAGGCCGCATGCTATTTATAACGTTTCGAAGTTTGCTTACGAACGTTGGTAAATGATCTACTTTGGTTTTCTCGGTTTCGCTATAAAAATCGCCTGGTAAACGTAGTGTTTGTCCTAATACTAATTCCGCTGAACTTACGTTTTCGTCACTTTTACAAGCCGCACGAAGTCCCAACAATACTGTCGGTAATTCGTCGACCCATGATCTATTATCCTGAAGCCTAGCCTTAATTGCGACGTTTAGCGAGCGATGCATTCTTTCACACATTCCGTTTGCCTGCGGGTGATAAGCTGTTGTACGAGTCTTCTTTATGCCTAGAATGTTTAGTAAGCTTTTAAAAACTTCACTCTCGAACTGTCTCCCTTGATCACTCGTTATTGTCAGGGGGCAGCCAAACCTACATACCCAACCCTCGTATATGGCTTTAGCTACTGTGTCCGCGGTAATATCTCTAACTGGAATTGCTTCAGGCCATCGGGTGAATCTATCTATCATAGTGACGCAATATCGATAGCCGTCTTGTGACGTGGCCAGGGGGCCTATTATATCGACTTGTGTATGCTCAAACCTATCTGTCAACGGAAAACTGCTTAATTTGGAAACTGTATGCCGCTGTATTTTTACTTTTTGACATTGAATGCAAGACCTAGCCCATCTGGTTACATCTCTGTTCATTTCTGGCCAAAAGGAACGTTTCGTTATCATTTTCCGTGTGGCCCTGATTCCGGGGTGACTGATGCTATGTACTGTATCGAACGCAAATTTATGAAATCTTTGTGGGAGATATGGCCTTACCTGTTTATCTGAAATGTTGCAATAAATGGTTTTATTACACAATGGTGAATGAATTTGTTTTAATACAATGTTACCTTGTGGTTCTGTTAACATACGCGCCATTTGATCGTCTGTTTCCTGTGCCCGAGCGACTTCGTCGAAATCGATAGCCGTTGGACAAAATACGGACTCTACACGTGTCAGCGCGTCAGCAACCGGGTTCTCGTTTCCGTTGACGTATTGTATGTCGCTCGTGAATTCGCTAATATACAATAACTGCCTTGTGCGCCGTGGGGTTTCTCGATCGGTACCTATTTTAGAAAAAGCATACCTTAATGGTTTATGATCAGTGAAAATAGTAATCTCTCGACCTTCAATCATGTTTCTAAAATGTACAATAGCTAAATAAACTGCCAACAGCTCTCGATCGTAAGTGCTGTATTTTTGCTGGGCTTCCGATAGTCTCTTAGAGAAATAACCTAATGGCTTCGTTTTTCCGGCGGCTCCTTGTTGTAGCACTGCCCCCACGCATGTATTTGATGCGTCACACATAAGGGACAATCTACCTTTAACCTCTGGATATGTCAGTGTAATGGCGCTTTGTAGGCTTGCCTTACACTGCTCGAAAGCCGCCGCGGCCTTATCGTCCCATGTTATTCTAGACTTATCCTTTTTCTTGGCCCCATGCAAAAACTTATTCAACTCGGCTTGATGCTCAGCCGCCTGCTTTATGTGTAGTCTGTAAAAATTAGCCATTCCCAGAAATCGTCGTAACTGTTCGACGGTTTCCGGTCGCGGGTAACTTTGTATGGCGTCGACTTTATCTTTCAAGGTCTTTATCCCTTCTGAGCTAACACTGTAACCTAAAAATTCTATTTACGGCTTTCCAAAACAACATTTTGTCAGATTAATGGTTATTCCAAACTGTTCGAATCTGCTAAAAACGAGTCTTAGGTGCTTGCGAAGTAATTTCGAGTCTGTACTGGCGATGATTACGTCATCTATATAACAGAATAGGTACGAGCAGTCCCTTTTCCGTTCTCCGTTTATATACTCTAAACCCTGTAAAACTGTATTGTTCATGAACCTTTGAAATGTTTGCGCCGCGTTACGCAAACCGAATGACATTCTGGGGAATTCGAACAGTCCGAATGGGGTAACGATAGCTGTTTTCTCTACATCCTGTGGTGCTACGCGAATATTGTGGTTGGCTCTATTAATATCTAAGCGTGCAAAAGTTTGCTTACCTGCTAGTCCATAGGTGAAATCCTGTAGCCTTGGGATCGGGTACCTGTCCGGCTTCGTGATCGCGTTGAGTGCACGATAGTCGCCACAGGGTCTGATCTGGCCGTCCTTCTTCGGCACGACGTGAAGCGCGCACGCCCATGGACTCTTCGATGGCCGACATATACCTAAATCTTGCATTAGCCTAAATTCCTCTTGTACCGTTTTGTATCTATGGGGTGGCAACGGCCTAGCACGGGTAAATACGGGAGGGCCTGTAGTCTCGATATGATGGTATGTGTTATGACTAGGTGGTTCTTTATACGAAACCGGCTTTGTTATTTCTGAGAACTCCTCGAGCAAATCTTTGTACGGGTTATCATGCTGTATACTGGATATGGAAAATTCGGAACATTTCACTACAGTTGCTTCCCTACTCAAATTGGTGAGACCGTCAATCAACCTTTTATTATGTAAGTCTACAACTAATTGATGTGCCTTTAAAAAATCTGCCCCTATGATTGGCTGTTTTACATCGCAAACTATAAATGACCATTTATACGCTCTACGTAAACCTAAATTTAATTCTATAGTCACTACGCCATAGGTTGTAATTTCAGAATTGTTTGCTGCGAAAAGTTTGGTCAAACGTTTGCATCTGTGGGCAATTTCGCGCCTTGCTTCTGTGGTCCCATAATCGCCTCGAACTGGCAAAACCACGACCTTGGTAATTCTCTCCAAAATTCCGGAACTCTCATTTGCACCGTAACCATCGCTATATCCGCTGCTGTTGCTGGTGCTGCGCCTGAAGGACCGGTTGCCACTTGCGGGTTCATCTCGAAAAACGATCTGCACGCGTTGCTTTATAACCTCACTTTAGCACGTTGCGTTCTACTTAGCACCACGCGGTATTTATGCTTCTGCCTCGCACGCTATTGAGTCGCCTACTATTGTCACGAAAAACACGAAATCTTGAATTCGTCGAAGGGTCACCAGTGTTGTGCGTGTTCAGTGTACGGGAAGATGTTCAAAGTAAACGTGACTTCAATGAAATAAATGTCTTTAATACTGTTTCCACAATAGTTCGTTATTACTAAGTACGTACTATGCAAGTGTCGAGGCAGGGCGGCGTAACGTAAGCGACTGGCGAGCCTTGCGCTCGCGCTCCCGTATTTCACCAAAATTGCAACTCAGCGAATCGCAGTTACTAAGCCGCCACAATATTATTTGTTTTTTTTTTTTTTATACAGGTATTCAAAATCTACTAGACCTAATCAATTTGATCTCTTCGAAAATTGTGCCAAACTGTTACCCAATACATAATATTGTATTTAGATTAATAATAAAACTGTGTTGCCTTTATTATTCGTAGTGTGTTGCGTGACTTTTGCTATAAGCAATTAAGTTTTAAGACTGACAAGAAAAATGTCAACATTTTTTTTTTATTTTTTCATTAAAACTGATTACTAAGCAAGCTGTATTTATTTATAATTATTTTCCTTTTTCAACCAGTATAGTAAAAAGATGCAGTCGAGTTCAAATTAGGCACACAATTCCTAGTAGACGAAGATGATGACGAGGCACACATTTGTGCACAATGTTTGCCTGACTAAAATGTATCTTCATTTTGCCCCTTAGCGTTTCCTGTTTTGCCCCGACAATGGGGCAAAATGGGAAATTTGACACTTGGTGATTAGTTCCTCATAATTAAGAAAATTAGTTGATTAAGCCTAAAAGTACAAATTAAAATAATGAATAAGCATATAACTACTGTTTCAAAATGAAAAGTTTATTAAAAATATTGTTGATTTCGTATACATGATTTTTTTTTACTTAAGTATCCCATTTTACCCCACCTTCCCCTACGTAATACCTCGAATGACAGAATGCTTAACCACAAAACTTAGCGATGAAAACTGATCTCAATGATTTGCTGGCATTTCTTGCTGAGTTTTTACAGTGTCGAAAAACAGACGTATTCATAATTATCGTGTTTACTAAAGCAGTTGTAGGTAAAAATCCGGTTTTTGTGGGAGGGAACATCTGCATGTTTTAGTCTATGATTGTAAAATGGAAAAGCTTTTAAATAAAATAATACAATTTCTAACATACTATTACGATATTTGAAGCTATTAAATTGCTTAAATAATCAATTATTATACTTTCATGACTACTGAATTATTATTTACGTCCCAAATTCACTTTCTTTTGAATTTATAAGCGCCGCTCTCACACTGTATGAACTTCAAAATTGCACTAAAGTCATCAATGTCAATTTGCCTAAAATTCAGTGCAACAGATTCGATTGAACCGAGTGTTCAGCACGCCTAATCTAGGGCGTAGTACATATACATATATCGATGACTTTAGGTGCAAACCTGCTACTGGCCATCATTGAGAGACAAAATTGACACTGTCCAGTCGAAATTAGTTATTAGCTAACTTGTCGTATGTCAATATAGTTTCCCTAATATTATTATTTGTTTATTTAAAGTTCAGAATTAAAAAATATTTTAGTTTAGTTTACTCTGTCTATACCAGTAGGGTATAATTGGGGATTCTGGAATCATTTGTTCTCGCTTCGCTCGAACTGCATGATCCCAGAATCCCCAATTGTTTTGATCGAGCGATGACTACCAACGTTATGATTTATAACATAGGTATTATGTATCAATACGCGCTGAACTGATACAGCGAACAATATAAACAAGAATATTAAGTTAAAGAGCCAACTCAATTGCGCTATCAGTTTATAACTCATCTTTTTATGTCGTTGTAAACTAAAAATTATATAACATACAGCATTGTGGCGTCGTACTAATAACCTGACTCCCCTCCCTCACATCGTCAGTTTGAGGTGCGGGTTGGAGACTCAGTGATGCCGCTGGTAACGTGATGTCGTCGTCATCGTCACTATAGTCTTCCACTTCATTGGCACTCCCAGATGTCCCATTTTGTTGCGCATTGGCGTAGCCCTTATATAAAACAATTTGGTTTTTATGTCTTTTTAACACATTTCCTGTTAGAGGATCGTTAATTAAATAAAGAACTTTACCGATTTTGTCTCTTATTGTGCCTCTGCACCATTTGTATTTACCATTTAAACTAAACTTTTTGAACAGCACTTCATCGCCGTGTTTAAAACATTGTTTATTTTTGCCACCACTGTATTTACTCTGCAAACACTGCTTTGATTTTATTACACTGTCCAGTGACGCGTTTGAGGATGACGACAATGGTTTGGACGACAAGGTTAGATCTGAACCTTGATCTCAGATTGTGCCCAAAAACTAATTGCGCCGGAGAGAACCCTGTGACAGAATGTATTGAGTTCCGGTAATCAAAAAGATATTTTAATAGTTTGATCCTTCTGTCCTTTTGGCTGTCACTCGATAGAGTGCATGCTTTTATACCTCTCTTGGCGATCTTTACATAGCTTTCGGCCTGACCATTGCTCGCTGGATTATACGGCGGTGAAGTCACATGCTCAATCCCGTTAACTGAGCAAAAACGTTTAAAATCCTGTGACGTAAAAGCCGTGCCGTTGTCACTGACAATAGTATTTGGTAACCCAAACCTTGAAACAAACTCGTATAGTTTCTCTACTGCAGCTGCTGAGGTCGTTGTACCACACATATCGTAAACTTCCACCCATTTCGTGTACGCATCCACTATAATTAAATAATGCCTATTATCTAACGGACCCAAAAAATCGATGTGTACGCGGTGGAATGGTCGCGGTGGGTATTGCCAAGGGGCAAGCGGGGCCCGTGGGGGGGTAGGTCGTAAATGAATGCAAACACTACACGAGTTGATCATCGTTTCAATTTCCTTATCAATACCCGGAAACCAAAACCTAGAACGAGCTTCGGCTTTTGTTTTTACGAGTCCCAGGTGAGAAGTGTGAAGTTCATTCAATATTTTAGTTTTTAAAACTTCGGGTAAAACTATTTTATGCCCTCTCATAATACATCCGTCCTCATATGATAGCTGATTCCTACACGCGTGGAACGGTTTTAAATTTACGTCCGATAAGCTTCTAGGCCATCCCTTGTTGAGGAAATTAACCACCTTCGTCAAGATAACATCTCGGCCGGTTTCCTTACGAAGTTCGTCCCGCGTTACTGGCATGTGACCGTCTATCACGAAGTGAACATACGAAGCGCGGTCAATGGGAGCAGCGGCGGCAGCCGCGTGCTGTGCGTTTTTCCCGCCCTCTCGGTTCGAGGTCATTGACCCTTTATCAACATCGTCGGGTAAACTCGCGCGGGATAAATAATCTGCACTGTTTTTCTCACTACGTACGTATTCTATTGAATAATTATAAGCACTGAGGAACAAAGCGTATCTTTGTAATCGGTTAGCCGAAACTTCCGGTATACCTTTGTGTGGTCCAAAAATCGAAATTAATGGCTTGTGGTCTGTGCGAAGGATAAACGGGTCTGACTTACCGTACAAATACTGATGAAACCGTCGAATTCCGAAAATAATGGCCGTAGCTTCTTTTTGAATTTGTGAATACCGCTTCTCAGCTGAGTTTAAAGTGCGGGATGCAAACGAAATAGGACGCTCACATTCGTCTTTATCGATTTATGATAATATCGCACCTAACCCGTTAGGTGAAGCGTCCACTGTGAGAATTAACTTTGCAGATGGGTTGAAATGTGTTAAAACTTGATCCGACGTTAAATGTTTTTTAATTTCGATAAATGCTTTTTGATGTTCGTCAGACAAATGCCATTTAACATCCTTTCTCAGAAGATCATATAAGGGACTAAGGATTTCGGACGCCTTAGGTACGAAATTACGGTAGTAGTTTACTAACCCCAAAAATGATTGAAGTTTGCCTACATCCGTGGGTACTGGAGCTTTTTCAATGGCTAAAACTTTTTCTGAAGATTTTTTTAACCCGTCTTTATTTATTACGTAACCCAAATAATGATTTCGTTCTTGAAGAATTCACACTTTTCTCTTTGCAAGGTTAAGCCTGCATCTTGCAGCCTCTGTAACACTTCCGTTAACCTTTGTAAATGCAACCCCGGGCTATCAGCTGTTATAAGTATATCATCTAATAGGCATAACACGCCATCTATACCGGACATTAAGTTTTCCATGGCACGTTGAAAAATAGACGGCGCGCTGGTTAGGCCAAAAACCATGCGCGTATACTGAAATAAACCGCGATGAGTGTTAATGCATGTAATTTTTTGTGAATTTTCATCTAAAACGAATTGGTTATAGGCCATGGACATGTCTAACTTTGAAAACTGTTTCCCTCCGTGTAATTTTGAAAACAATTCGTGAACCGTGGGCAGCGGGTACTGTTCTACGACCAATTGTTTATTTATTATAACCGAATAGTCTGCACATAGCCTAACACTTCCATTGCGTTTTAACACTGGCACTATGGGTGAAGCATACTCTGAGTGATCAACTTGTTTTAGTATCCCTAGGTTTACTAGACGGACGATTTCGTCATCCACCTTGTCTCGCAATGCAAACGCGATAGGGCGAGCCTTAAAAAATATTGGTTTTGCGTCGTCTTTTAAACGTAATTAAACCTCGAATTTATTAAACCTACCTAATTTATCTGAAAAGACGTCACTAAACCTATTTTGTAATTCATCAACTGTTTTCGCTTCATTACTTATGAAATTACATGGAGCTAATTTTAAATTAAATATGGATAAAAAATCTCTACCGAGCAATGGCGGGCCTTCGCTGCGTACCACGTAAACATCGAGTGTGTGTGTACTCTGCCTATATGTGACGGGCAGGCGAACTATGCCGAGACACACGATACTGCTACCTGTGTAGGTAAATAGTTTTTTCTTAGGTGGTGATAAAGGCAAACTACCAAAACAATTTCTGTAAAAACTATCGGAAATCACTGTTACTGCTGATCCACTATCAACCTCAAATTTTAATTGCGAACCATTTATTAACACCATTTCTGTCATAGGTTCTCCCCGCCGTGATGCGATGTTACAACAAAAAGCCTTACCATCATCATCCTCCTCACTCGCGTCACTGGTCACAACATGCTTAACTTTACACATTCTACGTAAGTGACCTTTTGTGTTGCACTTTCGACATTTAAAATTCGCGAATCGGCATTGAGCAGATGTGTGGTTCGCTCGGCCGCACACGGAACACTTTTCTTTTACCGGGTCCTTCTCGAGAGCTGCACTTTTACCCTGCACCTTGAACACTGAATTTCCTTGGTGAACGGTCGACACAATCGACGTTGAAACGCCGGCCGCGGCACTTGCTCGCGCGCACCGGATGCTCTGCGCCAACTCCACTGCCTTCGCTAGGGTCAAGGTATCGGTGTCCCTCGTGAATAGTTTGTCCCTTTCAGGACCCGCCGACATGCCCATCACAAACCGATCTCTGAGGGCTTCCTCTACGTTGGCGAACTTGCAATATTTAGTGAGACCACGCAGGCGTGCTGCCCACTGCGCATGCGTCTCACCAGCTTGTTGCGTTGCCGCGTAAAATGCGTAACGTTCTCTGAATCCGCACCGTTTCGGAGAAAAATGGGTGTCTAGGAGTTCATATATGTCCTCTATTGGCACCTCCTCCAGTTGCTTTGGCAAAGCTAAGTCTGCTGCGAGCTGATAGGTCCCGTCTGCGAGTACGCTCAGCAAAATGACGCGCTTTCTTGAAGCCGTTGGGTCGTTTAACTCCGTAATCTCGTTTGCCACGAACCACTGCCGCTGGCGACCTTTATACGTCTTCCATTCGTGCACTGTGTGGTCAAAATTACCCAATATCCCGAAGTTAACCTGAGCCATTGTGATTAGCGTGGGTTGGTCTCGTCGCCACTGTTGGATACAGGACAAGTAAAACGACAGCTAGCCGGAAACGCACTGACGCTTTATTATTTAAAAAATACACTTGCACGGGAGCGCGCGGGTGCGGGGTGCGGGGCGCTGCGCAGTGGCATCCGCGCAGACTTAGGCATCGTTCAGACCAAACGTATTGTCGGCCGCTGACTGTGAGCGCGCGTTACGCAGTTTATTGCTTTTCCATATATATTGAAATTGTCGTTCATACCGAACCGACTATACGCTATTACTTCGTCTGTTGTCGCTGACTCTCAGTGGCCGATTATTTTACAACGCGACTATGCACGGCGGACGCGGATTGGCTACGCGGACGCAGTTGCCGAATAGCGCCGCTCCGCCGCGCCCGCACCGCCGCGCCTCGGCTGCAATTCACTCGAGAAACAAACTTCAATGAGGACAGACGTGACACGTGACACCTCGCGATGTTCGACACCGAAAAGTTTATTGCAGAAGTACATTCTAGAGAATGTATTTGGAATGCGAATTCAGAAGAATATAGTGATAGAAACTTACGAAGATGCGCTTGGGAAGACATAGCATCTGTTATGTATGAAGATTGGGGGGTTTATGGAACTAAAAAGAGAAACGAAACTAGTAAGTAATGTTTATTCAAATTTTTACTTCCTAAACAAAAGTATAGTTTTTCTGATATCTAAATTTTTTACCAACTTACATATAGGTACATATAATTATATTAGTAGCACTACATAAATAATAAAACAAAGTGTCATTATATGTATTTGTCCTGCCAGTACAGCCGACCCTCGTTCACGAAATATTCTTTGAAAAACTCTCTTACCCTCTGACCCGACGTAGAAACAACTAACAGTGATGTTCGTACATCCCTTAGGTTACAAGTTCTTAACTGTTCTTCAAAATTTATGCCTTCTCTTCTACGAACAAAATTGTGTAGCAGACACGTGGCTTGTACAATTTTAATAGCATTATTGACATCAGTATTTATGGTTGTATGCAATACTCTCCACTTACTAGATAAAATACCAAATGCACATTCCACGCATTTTCTCGCTCGGCTGTGGCGAAAATTATATGTGCGTTGTTCCATGGTCAAGTTGCGATTTGGGTAAGGTCTCATAAAATTTGATTTCAAACTAAATGCTTCATCTCCTAAAAACACATATGGTTGTGCGGGTCCACTTGAATTAGGTAGTTTGGCAGATTTTGGTACATGTAATTGTCCAAGTGTTATCATTCTGCCCATATTGCTGTTTTTAAATATGTTACTATCTGTTTCTCTGCCACAAGATCCAATGTCAACAGCAGTAAATAAACAGTTAGCATCAGCTAAGGCAAATAAAATGATTGAAAAGAATTTTTTGTAGTTGTAATAGTTAGAACCACTGTGAGCTGGTTTTTTTATCCGAACATGTTTACCATCTACAGCACCTAAACAATTGGGATAATTTGTTTTATTATAATATGTATTTGATATATTCATCCACATTTCTTCTGTAGGCTGTGGTAACTCCAGTGGCATTAATATTTCCCATAAAATTGAGCAGGTTTCAGAAATAATTGTAGATATCGTAGACTTCCCCATTAGAAAATCTTCGGATAACGTACCAAATGATTTCCCAGTAGCCAAATACCTGTGAAATGTAAAATCAAATAGATCTCGTTACATGATATTATAGTACTTGTAATGCAAGGTTAATAAATAGTAATTATTTATTACATTATTATTTATTTACTTATAGCGAATGGGTAGGTACCGTAACCAGCGCCGCCAGCTGATTCAATTCTCTAACCACTAAACTGAGCATATTTTCAACAACCTCGGATCCTCGGAGACCTGGCAAACCTGTATACTATTTATTTAATCATTGTGCACTACTTTTTGGTCTGTTTTTGTACTCAAAACTTTGGGTACAAAGACAAATCAAATATTTGTGTATGATTATTAAATAAATAGTATACATGTTTGCCAAGTCTCCGAAAATCCGAAATTGCCAAAAATATGCTAAGTTTAGCAGTTAGAGGATCAAATCAACTGGCGGCGCCAGCTACCCATTTGCCTTAATCAAATACATATATTTATTTATTTATTTAAAACTTTATTGCACAAAAATTTATACATATATAAAGGGTTTAATATTATAAAATTTTATTTCAGTTCAAGAACTTCAAAAAAAATGGAAACATCTCAGAGATTACTTTTTTCGGGAAAAAAACAAAGAACAAAATATTAAAAGTGGCAGCGGTGCCCCGAAGAAACGCAAAACTCCCTATTTGGATATGCTTCAGTTTTTAACAATTTCACGTGCTTCGAGCCCTGCTTCAGTCACAAATATACAACTACCCTCGGCACGTACACCAGTCAGTCACAGTTCGGGTAATAATACTATAAATTATAATGAAGATAGTTGTGATAATACTATCATGAACAACTCATCTCAGCAGTCAAAATCGAAAGGATTAACTGTATTTCAACAATGTTTATTAAATTCAATGAATAGACAGGAACAGAATAATATGAACCCACATATGAATTTTCTGATGTCACTTGTACCCGAAATGAATACGATGTCTGAAAGGCAATTATTTGAATTTAAATTTGAGATAATGAAAATAATACATAAAATTAAATATAATAATGACTACATTTACGGATCCGGTCCTTCAACTAGCACATCATATCAGCATGAACATTATTATGATTATGATAGGGCGAGTTATGGGTACATGTCATCGCCACAGAACCGTTCACAGTGTACACCCCCACCACAGCCATATCAGGTCACATCCTCACCTACGAGTATGCAACGAGACGCCGATGCACAAATCGACACCTCAGAGAATAATACTGAATCTCCAGATAATGTATCGGAACCAGCTTCTATAGAAGACATCGAACGAATTTTGCAAGGTGATTGAAATTTTCGCAAGAATTTTTGCAAGGTGATTGATTTGTTTTGTTCATTATAATAAATAAGTGTTGATTACAGTATAAGTTGTTTTCCTCTTACCTTAAAGTAATTGTCAATCTTTCTTCTGGCTGAATAGCACGTCGATAATTAGTGTCCCTTTTATATAAACTTATACGTATTAAAGATAGTAACTCATCGAATGTTTTTACTGTCATACGAAAATATTTCTTGAACTTATTTGGATAAAGTCTATATTCGAAATATAAAGTATGAAATTGACCAAGAAAACATCTCTTCAAATTTAAGGGATGTACCCACAATCTCTTCTTTTTATTATTTTCGTCTTCCTCTAGAGCTTCGCAAATGGCAACTTACCCACAATCTCTTCTTTTTATTATTTTCGTCTTCCTCTAGAGCTTCGCAAATGGCAACTATCTGAATGCGAATCATTTAATTGAAATATCAGTAAAACGTCTGATTTTAAAAAAAAATTACGCTAGTTTTATCGTATGGGAACCACGAGTGATCTCAGAGATCGTTTATAAAATACTACGAGCAACTTCAAATACTGAGCTCTTTTATGTGTAGAATAGTCAGCCGCTCAGCGTACGCATCTAGTGTGAACCTACACGAGCCTATTCTTTTGTTCACACATGTAGCGCATCGTACGCTATAGCCTATTGTCGGCTTGGTGAGTACGCGTACTGCAGATTGAGTCGACGTTCACACTGGGGCAGACAGTGAGTATACTCACAGTCAGCGGCGGACAATACGTTTGGTGTGAACAATCCCTTACGCGCATCGCTCGTCTATGCCTATGCATTACAAAGAGTATGTAATCACTACGTTCATGCATTATAGGTACCCAACACACATTAGTCATTTTTTTCTCACTACGAGTTTATTTGTACTTATTATTTGATCACAGTCATTTTATAACTTAAGTACGAAAGTGTGAGGAGCCAATCTTAAGCTTATTATATTGATGTTAGATCATGGCTTTGACCTCATGGATATCGCATCGGTCATTGCTACAAAGTATGCTTAGTCAATCCAGATACATTTGAATGCAATTTGCCATCCAAACTGTTTCTGTATGATTGATTAACAAAACATAATTATATACCTGATTGGACAGGTCCATTCAAACTTGTATGGCACTTTCCTCAAAAGGTCATTTCAGACACAAACCTTCACTGCTCATACATTACTATATAATTTATTTTTATGTCTGGACCTGAAAAGAGCGAGTTTATTCTCAAAGTACTTAGTCAGGAAAATCTCGTTTTGGAAAAAAAATGTATTGACGTGTAAAAGTATTGATTTCAACCTGTTTGCAAAATAAATATCATTTAAAGGTTTATAAATTCCGTAGTTTTGAGGTATTTATAGGTTTATAACATAAAAAAATATAAAGTTCAAATTATATTGGTTATCTCTTTGAGAAATTGTAATAACCATTTAAATGTGATACTCATAAAGATTATCACTAGAACAGTAAAGTACATACGATTTCCTTTTTAGAATTTCGTCTCAGGTATCCGCGACATCGTGGCGCCTACTACCAAATTAAGAAATGTAAGGCGATGAGCATAGTGAGTATACATGATTAATTAATTATCGACTTTATTTGACTAGTACATATGATTGAAATACCAATAATCATTGATGATAATGTTGATATCTAGCGTTTGCAATATTTAATATAATCGCTACCTTAATTTATAGTAGTATAAAAAGCGATCACTGAGGAGCGCATCCAGAATTTTTTGTGATTTCGGTGTGCATTGTCTGTGTAACGTGAATTATTGTATTGTGTTGAGTGACAAGATCGGTGACAATAAGTATGTATGTACCTATTTAATTTTTAAGTTGAATATCTAGTCTTGAATTTTACAGTTTTCAATAGGCAGAACGAACTATGTGCAATGAATAAATACTTTTAATTACAAATAACAACTCATTCATTCATTCTAATGAATCATTATATTATTTTAGGGCATCTCGGAATCCTTTTGACTCTGATACGGAGATTACTTTGCAATCAAGCATGAGTGGTGAAAAGCCTCAAAAATCGAGGAAAAGGAAAACCATCAGCAACAAACCTAAACAGAGTAAGAAAACTGCGCCTCCTCCTGATTTATCCGAAGACTCTGAAACCGAGCCAGTATCTACTGCTCGAAAACAATCTTCAATATTTTCAGATTCTGAGGTAAGCATAATAGTCATTTATTACTTTTTACAGTTTCACAATATTCTTGTTAAATAGTGTGTTCTGGTAACAATCATTTAATAATTAATTTTTTACCTGTTGTTTCGATCAAATGTGTTTAAATGAAATATCTTACTCGAACATGAAGTACCTACTGTCTGTTTATATCTAACTTATTTTGTACCGATTTCATGCAGTTAGTGATTTTCAGACTAAAATAATGTTAAATTGTTGCTATAGTATCTGACAAGTATATGTATACTAACAACTCGGTCTTTTTTTATAATAAATGAAAATAGTATAAATTTATAGAGTGAGTTTAGTAGCCTAACAGTAAACTTTTATTGGAGTTTTTGCTATGCTGTTTAATTAAATTAATCATTTTATTATATTTTCAGGACGACGCAGCAGAGCCTGTTAGAGCTGCTGCTCTAAGAAGTTATCTGGCACGGCGCGTGGGTTCCGGGTACACCCTGCAGCGTGATCCAACTCGCAGCGGCCAGTTTTATATAGAGCTGCGTGTCTACAACAGCAAGGAAGCAGAGACTTGCTGCTAATCGTTGGAAGCGAGCGCTTTTCACACTTCGCTCATCACATCGTCACCGGAAAGCCAATACTACTTAAGCGCCATTTTGGCCAAAATGAGTTATATATATCGTTGGATTAGATTTTTTTTGCTGCGTCGATTAGTCGGGATTTCGCAATAATCTGAGCATTTGTTTGGCGCTTAAGCACTGCAAAAGTATGGTATTTATCATAATTTTGATGTTTTAACAAATACTTACGTAATGCAAGTTATGATTATATTTTAGTCGTTGTCAGTTTAGTATTTTTCCATACTGACATCAGCCACTTTAACTTTGTTCAGCAACTCAAAATATTGTAGTTTGAGTCATTGATGTCGCTTTAGTATTTCTTTGCCGACCGTAAATATGAGTTGATATGTAGTTAAGTAAATTTGCTTTACGTAAGAATTGATGAGCATGGCGCGTTAGTATATTTTGTCTTCGCAGTTTTCTGAGAGGGAACGGTTTTAGTAACTTTGCTTTTCATACCTAAGTATTTGAGTGTCTATTTAGAATGTTTTACATTCAATGAAATCGAATAATAATTTTATTAAGCATGGACTATTTTACTCGACAAAATATTAATAGTTTGTTTAGCATTTAAATGTGTGAAACACGTACAAAGAATATTCAGTTAAGTCTTTTGAAATAAAATTTTGTTTTGATTACGATTCGTTGAGTACTTATAATTTATATTTCGCGCGCGAGTTGTAGGCGGTTCAGTCGATGAGTCGACTTTGCTTTTGCTTGTAGTCGGATCCGCGCAGCGACAAGTGAGTGACGCGTGTATGAAGTTCCCGCAGCAAAGTGAATCGTTCAGACTATTTGAGTTTGGAGACAAGGAAGGTAAGTAAATATTTATTAAGTATAATTGTTTCTTTAAACTACAAAGACAATGCACATCTAGAAATCTGTTGTTTTAGTTTCCCCGCCGAATTTACATTCGAGAAAGTTTCTTAACAGTATTAATAATTATTTATTTTATTTATTTCAATTGTTAAACTTTGTTAATAAAGGGATGTAGTTTGCAATCATTTATGTACGATTTTCGTTTAATGCAGATAATAATTAAAAAGGCATTCGTCGGATTGCCGAAGTTGGATGAGATACCTACTTTCTTGTAGGTAAATAAAACGGATTAACTAAATAGAATACCGTACCTATTTAAATATAGGTAAATACTAAAAGGCTAGGCAGATGATGAGTCATACATTATTTCTATGAATAATATATTATTATTACTTATTTATATTTTCAGAATAAACTCATCATGAACAGTCGTCGATCTTCGTTTTTTAGAAAATTTGTAGATACAAATCAAGAACCACCACCTAAACTAAATGTTGTTCGAAGACTATTTTCCGAAGACGAAAGCTATGATGATTCAGATTTTGAACGTGATAATTACGTCACAAAATTAAGACATCCACTTAGGGAAGAATATGATTCTTTGGAGATACAGCAGAAAAAAGCAGGTGAGTTTTAAGCTATGTATTATTTATTACTACCTGTGCCTGCGGCTTTGTCTAATGGTACTTTGATTATTAGGTATAACATAACATCACGCTTTCTTTCCCCGATGGGTTAGGTAGAGTTGTAGCCGTAGTAGGTACACCCACATTTCGCAAGTTATGTTATTAGGTATATTATTTCATTATTTGATATTATAACTATCTAGGGGATTATTCACGAAGAATCGCCAAACTTAAGTGGCAATGGGCAGGGCACATTGCTCGCGGAACGGATGGCCGTTGGGGCCGAAAGGTTCTGGAGTGGCGACCGCGTACCGGAAGTCGCAGTGTTGGAAGGCCCCCTACAAGGTGGACCGATGACCTGGTGAAGATTGCGGGAGTCCGATGGATGCGAGACGCACAGGACCGTTCATTGTGGCGACATTTGGGGGAGGCCTATGTCCAGCAGTGGACGTCTATCAGCTGAAATGATGATGATGATGAGGGGATTATTTCATGACCATCCGATTAACAACAACCTCTACACCCATCATACAATGGAGGAGTCAAGCAGTACCTACCTCATGCTTTGCTTGACGGATTCGGATAAATCCTCACCATAATTTTTAATGTTGCAAAATTTAGTTGGAATCCGTTCAACCGTTAACTCGTGATGAGGTAACAAATTGACAGACAGACAGCAATCATCGATTTTATTATATAGTAGGTATGTATGTTTTTTGTGTGTATTGTAAAATAAGTAAAAAGTTATCATAAAATATACAAATCATTAAAAATTTTGTGTTGTTATAACAGGTGCGGTTGAAAAACTGGGCAAATCTTTAATCCAGACATACACTTATCACGAGCAATCTTGCATGCTGCAGACGATCATCAAGAAGGGACATCTCACAGTTTAAACATATATCCCTTACAGGCATCAATCTCACAGATGAGCAAAAATATACAGGGAGAGACATCCTTAAACGAAGTTATACATGAATTGCAAACAGAAGACCACGGTCAGGCAGAAAAATACCTTGACCACGACATTCATCCTACACAGGCATCAATCTCGCAGACAGGCGATTGCGTTCAAGCAAAAACATTCATATACCAAGTCTTGAATCAATCACAAACAGAAGTCAACGCTCAGAAAGGGACACCCTTCGTCCAAGACATCCATCCCACACAGGCATCAATCTCGCAGACAGACGATTGCGATCAAGCAGAAACATTCATATACCAAGTCTTAAATCAATCACAAACAGGAGTTAACGCTCAGGAAGGGACACCCTTCGTCCAAGACATCCATCCCACACAGGCATCAATCTCGCAGACAGGCGATTGCGATCAAGCAGAAACATTCATATACCAAGTCTTAAATCAATCACAAACAGAAGTCAACGCTCAGGAAGGGACCTCCTTCGTCCAAGACATCTATCCCACACAGGCATCAATCTCACAGACGGACATTCAGACAGAAACGTTCCAAGTCATACATCAATCGCAAAAATCAATCTTGCAAATATAAGACTATGTTCAAGAAGAAAAAATTGTTGATCGAGACCACAATCGAGACGCATATGGAGTGCATAGATCACCTTCTCCAAAAGATGATCTTCAATCAAACACATCTTTTGAAAGTAAATCTTCTGAACTATCTTTGAAGAAACCTTATAAAAAAAGGAAATTATATGAGCGGTATAAAGAGATGGAAGACTGCTTACAAGAAATAAGGGACGAATACGCTTTGACAAATAACTTAATCGAAACAACTGTCGTTATTGATTTAGAACCAGGGCGTCTACTTGCTTTCTCCGAAACGCAACTTTCGTAAACGAACGATATTCAAACGAAGTTTCGTTAGTGCACCTACTCTGTTTCATTTTCGGACACACACAAAAAGTTCGGACCCACAGACAATCTTCGTGACCGAATAGAATGAACTATATGATTTGGGTCTTTTTATATGTCATTTAAAGTAGATTACGGTTTTTAAACTAATTTTGAATCTTGCTTTATTTTAAAATTTTGCATTTATTAGGTGGTTTATTAAATATTTCTAGAAATATTTATAGATAAACTATAAATACGCCGTAAAAAAATAATTTTTGATAAAATACACCAAGACACTATAAAACACCCTTTTTGACGGTCATTGTTAACCGACTTATTTAGAGAGCGCTATTTCATGTCAATAATCGGTACTAACGTATGACAATTAAAAATATCTGTATAATAACACGTAACGTGTCAATCAAAAATGTCAACTTGAATTTGATTTTAAATTTGAAGTTTTAAAAAATATGTCATGTTGCCAGTGCTTTTTTATATGACACATTCCGTTAGAAAGTCCGACTGTCGCAGTCTACCTTTTTGGACCACAACAACTTTTCTTTACATTTAATACTTATTTGATTTGTTTAAATGTTTGTTGTAATATTTATGCATAGAATATAAATGGAATTAAAAAATAATATTTATGCATAGAATATAAATGAAATTAAAAAAAAACGTATTTATTATTGTTGACGAGACGGTATGGTTTAAGACCTTAGCCTGCTCAAATGGGCCAAGAAAAAACAATATGTTAAAGAAGAAGAAAGAAAGAAGAAAGCATTGGCATCCATAAATTCAGTTTAGCATATTTTTAGCATTTTACTCGAAAATTTCTAAATGCAAAATAAAATCCTGATAAACGAGGTGATGCTTTTGTACGCGACCCTAGTGGTTAGGGGAATCCCGCTTGGATTGAACTACATGTGGTGTATTGCATCACTCGACGTTGTCATCAAAGGTAATTTGGTTTTGTTTGATTCGTATGTATATATGTATGTGTGGTTACGTGCGTTGAAAAAGAGTTATTAAATTCACAATGTCAATAACATTAACCAATTTTATCGTGCAGAGTGGGAATTGATGTCCGATTTAAAAGAGTGGCTTCTTCCGCTCTGCTCAGAGACATCATAGGAAGACGATACACACGAGGGTCTAGTTATTAGCATAGTATTTAGCATTTTCCGGAAATTTTTGCATATATTTGGCATTTTTTGAATGCAGATTTAGCAGAAAATAATTTAAGGAGTTGGCAGCACTGGTCAACTTACATAGTTTGTTTGAAATCAAAAGATTTTTATTTGGAGTTTACCTATACCTATCTCAAGTTACCAAGTGCTTCTTTACATACATATTTTGTGATCGCGGTACGCGTTCTGTAGGAAAGTTTCAATTAGAACTGTGGATGTCGCAGTCTTCCACTAGTTTTGTTGTGGATCTTTAATCTTTGTAAGTAATATCATAATTATACAATATAGTATGTACCTATTTGTTTTTAGTCGTAGGTAGTCATTCGTATAATTCTTTTATTTACCATCTAAGTTGTGTCCAAATTTTGTTTAAACAATAATAATTGATTTTATTACCAAATAGTTATTTCCACCAATTCTTACCTATTTAATTTCAATATTTTATGATTCTACTAATAGAATCATAATACCTAAGTATTTAATCTGTTTTATTTTCAGATCAATGAACCAATGCCATCCACCTCCAGGCAATCAAGCTAACCTCCAAACTTTTCACAGCCCGAGGTAGCTGTGGACATAGGACCCAGCCAGAAAATCGACCACCAGTGACATGAAAATCTCTGAATCCTACAGGATTCAAGTTAATAAAAATTATAAATGTATTTTTAGTGTTTTATTAAAGTCTCTTTGAACAACAACAACTTAAGACAGTCACAGTACCCTGAAAACACCACAGTACTCCACTTCCTAGTGCTTTGCTGAGAAGAAGCCTATGGAGGCTTTTTGGAGGTATTAAGGCACTATTTCCTGGTACAACTCTTCAAATAATTACCGACTGTGTCTCACATTATCCACAACATGTAAGTCAGGAATTTGCGTAATGTTGAGCTGAAAACATCACAGTAGTACTCCACTTCCTAGTGCTTTGCTGAGGAGAAGCTTACAGAGGCTTTTTGGAGGTAATAAAGGCACTATTTTCTGGTACAACTCTTCAAATAATTGCCGATTAAGTCCTTCATTTCGCACAAACTGTGTGTCAGGAATTTGCATAATGTTGAGCTGCAAACACCACAGTAGTACTCCACTTCCTAGTGCTTTGCTGAGGAGAAGGTTTTGGAGGCTTCTTGAAGGTAATAAAGGCACTATTTCCTGGTACAACTCCTCAAATAATTGCCGACTGAGTCTCACCTTATCCCAATATGTAAGTCAGGAATTTGAGCTGGTTGCCGGGTCTTTGTACGCTCTAAACATTCGTAACGTAGAGCTGCTTCAATTAAAAGCATTCTTGAGGCCATTTTAAGCACTTTTCTTACAAAATCAACACAAACGAAAATGAAAAGGTAAGCCTTTTGGTTTCGTCAATTTGACGTTAAAATTGCAAAACATTCGTATGTCATAATCATATTTTTTTTCGAAACATAACTAATTAGAGTAGGTTTAGAGATTCGGTACGTCAAATAATTTTCGTTCGTACGAAATTTCGGGAACGAAATGAACCATGGTAGGAAACACGAACTCATATTCGGAATACTCATATTTTATCGTTGCTTTACAGTGTCCTGTTTATCCCTACAACCCCCTCTTATCTCAAAGAACGTTTTAAGTTCATTCATGACACACATTCTAGACACTTGAGATCATCGGAGAATTTGACCCTCTTAATGCCTTCGCATTCTACAAAATTCTGTGATAAGTCGTTTGCGATCCAAGCGGTGCGTTTGTGGAACGCGTTGCCATTACCAATTAGGCAAGCCCAGTCACTAGTTTCTTTTAAAAATCTAGTTAAAAACCATTTCCTTTCTCTCTAATACTATACTGATTCTACGTAATTTAATTTCTTCCACCAACCCTACTTTACTCTTTTTTTCTACCTTTTTACTAATAAAATTGTGTAACTTATTATAATATGTATGTATATATGTATTTATAATTGAGTATTGTGTTTTATATAGTTACCAGTACACCACTGACTACCCCGTGTATTATTTTAAGCTCTTATCCATCCTAAGGTTGTCTGGAAGATATCGCTTTCAGCGATAAGACCGCCATAATTGTACCCACAAATTGAAGTTTTTGTATAAGCTGTATTACTTTTTGGTGTAGAATAAAGTCTATTCTATTCTTCTATTCTATTCTATTCTAAACACGCTGAATTTCGATCGAAACTTCGTTTTTCGGAGAAAGCGAGTAGGCCCCCAGAAGAAAAAGCAGATCAATCCGGTGATGTTGAAAATGTTTTAAAAAACAGGGACAATTTGAAAAGGAATAGAATTTATAAGCATATTGATTTTTTATCGGACAGCGAGGAATTTATTTACAGTTCAAGTTCTTGGAAGGATTCAACAGAATCAATTGATAGCATTTTGCATTCGAATGAAAATCATGTCAAAAAACAAAAAAAAATATCTAAAAACAAAAAGAAGAAACTAAAAGATAATAATTTTGATGATACGAAGGAAAATTCAGAGCCAAAAAAGAAAGAACGAAAAATTAACAAGAATAAACTAAGAACCCATCTTAAAAACAGTGGCAGGCAATATACTACTATATCGGGAAAAGTCATAGCAGAGAAAAAAATTAAGAGTAACACATGTGTACTAGGAAATTGCCATAATGAATGCTACAATATAAGTTCAGATAAGAGACAAGCTATTTTTAATCACTATTGGAGTCTTAATAATGAGCGACGAAGAGATTGGTTAGTGAGCAATTCTAAAAAGACGGCAATTAAGAGAAAGCGTGCCATACATGACGAAAGTCGTAGACAATGCACCTTTGAATATTTCATTAACGAAGGCGAAGGAAAAAGAAAAGTTTGTTTGAAGTTTTTATTGAACACGCTAGATATTAAGCAAAAATATTTATATAATATTGTTACAGCAGCTACTCATGGCTCATCTAAAGAAGATTCAAGAGGAAAGCATATTCCACCTAACAAAACTGCAGAGAAAAACTTTTTACCGTCCCATTATTGTCGCAAAAATTCAAAAAGATTTTATCTTCCTCAAGAATTCCGAAGTTTGGCTAATTTGTATAAAATTTACAAATAAACAATGATACGTGAAGATAGAGATAGTGGGAGAAAGAGTTTTTCAAAATATTTTTCGAGAATTTAATATAGGATTTCATATCCCGCGTAAAGATAAATGTACTAAGTGTGTGCGTTTCGAAAAAAAAAATGGAGAAAGGGAAGAAAAACTGGCTCATCTTAAAAACAAAGAAGAAACTTATGAAAGATTTCCAGCACATCAGAAAATTCAAGATGAAAACATACTTTGCGTGTCCTTTGATTTACAGAAAGTTCTAAATACGCCGTATGGCCAAAGTATGTTATTATACTACAGTCGCAAATTGGCTGTATATAATCTTAATTTTTATGAGTCCAGAACTAGAGAAGGCTATTGTTATTCTTGGAGTGAGACAGAAGGCAAACGTGGAGCTAACGAAGTGTGCACCATCTTAGAAAAATATATCAAGATGGTTGATGATCGTGGGTCCGTCAGACATCTTTGCTTTTATAGCGATGCTTGCCCCGGACAAAATAAAAATAAAATTGTTCTTGCATGCATTCATACTTGTCTGCAAAATTGCAAGAACATTGCCAGCATTCAGATGAATTATCTCTTGCCTGGTCATAGTTACATGCCAGTGGATTCGATGCATTCTGTAATAGAAAAAAGCGTAACAAACACAATCATTTGGGCACCTTCACAATGGGCAACTGTTTTTACTCTAGCACGAAAGAATCCTAAGCCTTACCATGTGGAAATATTAACACATAAGGATTTTTATGGTTGGGATGTTGTCGGAGATAAATATTTTAAAGGAAATTTGACGGGGAAAATATCGAAGGTAATTCTAATGTTGACTTTTCTCGATCATAACGTTATAGCCATTAGACTATGGACCTATTGTAACCTAATTATATTTTATTTTATTTGCAGGTACGTATAGCGACATTAAAAAAATCTGAGTCACAGAAAATTGCAATCAAATATACAATGGCGACAGACGGTCCAATAGAAGAAATAGAAATAACAAATAAAAACAAAAACCTACAGCTTAAAAACATTTACAAAACTCGATTACCTATATCGAAGAAGAAATACCAAGATTTGTGGAAACTTTGTACATCAAAGATAATTCCTGAAATGTATCACTATGAATATGAAAATTTTCCTTGTGCCGTTTATGTCCAGGACACACTTCAAGATACGGATGTCGAGGACAATACCTAATTACGAAATATTCTACCAATATAAATAATTATAGGTTTTGTAGATTTTTAATACCGTATATGTATTATTTTCCAAAATGCATAATTATATTGTTGTGCGTGTTCAGTGTACGGGAAGATGTTCAAAGTAAACGTGACTTCAATGAAATAAATGTCTTTAATACTGTTTCCACAATAGTTCGTTATTACTAATTACGTACTATGCAAGTGTCGAGGCAGGGCGGCGTAACGTAAGCGACTGGCGAGCCTTGCGCTCGGGCTCCCGTATTTCACCAAAATTGCAACTCAGCGAATCGCAGTTATTAAGCCGCCACATCACACCCCCCCTTTCTCCAAAAATTTTTACACAATTTTTTTTACAATATATCTGTTTAAATACAGTGAAACTACGTACTTACATCACTATTACAGTACCGGGAAGTCTATAGGCTTACAATGTTGCTTATGATAACATTATATACCTGTCAGCATTCCAACAGTTGAATGCTGCCTATTGTTTTACTCTGTCGCTAAAAATACATTTTTGCGGTCTCATCATTGCATGAGCTCCGAGCCGACTTGAAACTATACATATGATAAAAATATAATATTAAGGGTAGTTGCCATAACCTCCGCTCTGCAATAATTAAGTAACACCTCGAGGGTCGGCAGCATTGGTTATGGCAACGCCGTTCACTAAATAAAATACAGATATACGACACACAATCCTAGAATCACAGGTTACCAGTACCGAGTTTTATGAAACACGTATAAACCAACTTTTGCACATTTCACAACGCCACTGTGATGTTGGAACCTTGGCTTGTAGTAAAGGAAACACTTGTTTACAGTTTGGTGTCTTTTATTAGACTAAATATTAGATTACAATAAAAAGGAATCTAAAGGAAAGTTGCTTACATAGCTAAGTGCGCGTACACATAGGTATCGTACTACGTAATAATATATACTTCACACTTCACCTCCCGGGGGCGAAGAAAAAAAAATGACATTATTAAATTTTTTTTTTGTATTTGACCTCGGTTTAACTAGTATTACTTACGATAGAAAATAAAAGAAGAAAAAAAAAACAAATTTAACATGAGAATGTTATATATAAAAAATTAACAAAAATTAATCTATAATAATCTAATGAAGAAGAAAGTACATTTTCCTTTTATTCATAAAATGGTTTAGTCCTATTTTTATGAATTATTTCTTCTTTATTTGAATTATTTTTTATCTTAACGTTACAACCTAAGTCTTCTATAACTTCATATGGTCCTTTATACAGTGGATCCAATTTACGTCTGGTTTCTATCTTAATTAATATTAAATCTCCTACCTTATATCTAACAGGATTTATCAAAATGTCATACTTAGCTTTTCTCTTATGTTTTTTATTTATTAAGTTATTTTTAGCTTCAGTTTGTGCCAACTGTAGTCTATATTTTAATTGCAATGGATAACTGTCTACATTGTATAGTGGTTCTATATGATCAGACAAATTAGAAGGTATATTACATAGTTTACCAAATACTAATTCATGTGGCGTGTAATTTGTTTCCGAATGAACAGTATTATTAAAACTGAAACACCAAAAAGGTAACCATTGACTCCAAGTTTCTGGATGATTGTCGCACTGAATTCTTAAAAATGAACCCAACACTTTGTGGGTATTTTCTAAAGCTCCTATTGACTCATGATGATAAGCCGTGGATGATAGTTTTATAATATTCAAAATCTTACATACCTGTTCCATTGTAGACGAAATAAACTCCGTTCCTCGATCTGTGGCTATTACCTTAGGAATACCAAATACAAGAATAAAATTACGCACGAATGCATCAGCAATGGACGTAGTTTCTTTATTTATAAGAGGCGACCTGTACGAATTTGGTCAATTCACATTGTATAGTTAAAATATAAGAATTATCATCTATGGACTTGTCTAGGGGTCCTACCACATCTAGATATACTTTTTCAAATGCTGAAGATGCCGTACTGGTTATCTCCATTGGCTCTTTAGTGTAACGACTATGTTTCATTTTCTGACACTTCGTACATTTACGCACAAATTCTTGAACATCTTTTTCAATACTAGGCCAATAATAGCGTTTCTTAATAGTATTTATCATTCTGCGCATACCAGCATGTCCGCTAGATGGCAGTAAATGAAAATCGTTCATAATGAGAGTTTTCTCTTTATCGTCCGTTATTCTTTTAACGCCTCGCAATATACTTAAGCGGGGTCCAGTCCAATCGTTTAGTGACTTTATTTCACTACAAATATGTTTAATAAATTCTACATTCTGTTCATCTTTTACTATGCATACTTCTTCGACACCTATCTGTTTGCAAAATAAACTTAATTTCTGCACAAATTCGACTCGCGAGAAATGCGCCTTGTAATTAAGATTAATGTATAAATGTTTTATATCTGACCTAAAAGCGAAACACTCTATTTCCGTAGTAATCACACTTCTCATTCTCAATTTATCTAATGTTTTGTCATCCATAAACATCATCTCAATCGTGTCACGCGGTTTTCTTAATATATCTACGATTTTTGGTTGATCAGGCCAATCGTCTTTAGATTTATTAAAATCCGCATTCCCTTTTAGAACATTATTTTCATTCATGTCATCCATCCTTAGTTTCTGTGCTCTAGTCATCACATTTACAACTTGTTTATGCATATTTTTTAAATCATCCGATGTCATACTAACTCGTGATAAAGCATCTGCTACAGTATTGTCTTTCCCCTTTACGTAAATAATTTTAAACTTATATTCTTCTAAAGAGAGTCTAAATTTTAGTAATCTATTGGAAGGATCTTTGATTCCAAAAAGATACACTAGGGGTTTGTGGTCAGTCATTAATGTAAAATTTCGACCGTAAACGTAAGGTCTAAAGTACTTCACAGCCCAAACAATAGCCAAAAGTTCCTTTTGAATAGTTGGGTAGTTCTTTTCTGCCTTATTTAATGGCCTACTTGCGTACGCTATGGGTCTCAAGTCTTTGTTGCATAGAACTGCACCAATAGCTATTCCTGATGCGTCTGTTTGTATTATGAATTCATTGTCTTTTGAAAAATCAGGATATTGCAATATCGGGGGTGTCATTAACAACCTTTTTAAGATTTCAAATGCTTTGTGACACTCATCAGTCCATTGAAATGGTACGTTTTTTCTGCATAATTTATTTAAAGGTATAGTAATATCAGCAAAACATTTTATAAATTTACGATAATAATTGCAGAATGCTACGAAACGCTTGACCTCGTCTGAATTTTTGGGAATTGGATAATTTTGGAGTATTTTTGTTTTTTCTGGATCTGGAGAGACGCCTTTTTCTGAAACGACATGCCCTAAATACAAAAGTTCTTTTTTTAGGAATTCGCACTTTTGGGGATTTAATTTTAAATTTACTTTTCTAAGTCTTTCCATTACGCTTATTAAATTTTGATTATGAGTAGTCAAATTGCGTCCAAAAATGACTAGGTCATCTAAATACACAAAACATTTTTCAAATGCTAGGCCCGACATAGCAACTGACATCATACGACTGAATGAACTTGGACTAATTTTAAGCCCCATCGGTAACCGTTAGATTGCCCGTGTGCCGCTGAGCGGCACATGACCTTGAAGCCTCGATTGCCCGTGTGCCGCTGAGCGGCACATGGGCGCCCCGCACCTCAGTCGTTTAAGTTTTTGAAGTTTACTCTTTTCTGTCTGTCTATGGTCTATTTGTATAAATTTATTTCGCCTCGCCATTAAATTTCCTACCAAAATAAACCAAACTGTATATCCGAACGATGGAAAAAAAAAAAAAAAAAAAAGTTGAAGTTGACAATGTTGCGTAATTGTCAGTGTCGTGTTACGCTTGTGTAAACAAAGTGTGTTTAAATAGTTAAAGTGGCTCGATTTGCTTGGTGTTTGTTTTATTTTCAAGGTAAGTTAACAACTAATACGTAGAAATAAAGTTTTTAGCATGAAACACGACATTTACTCGTCATAACCCGAAACTTGGCGGTACGGTTTGGCGAAAAATTTGAATTTACTGTTGTCACTAATTGTCATATTCATCAGCAATGGTAAACGCTATTGCTATGACTTTTGTTTATTTTGTAAGAATATTAGACTACCTACATTATTGTATTACTTTTATTCTAGGCCTAAATGTGAAGTTTATCGGTAAATCAACACGCAAAATTTAACCTCTTAATCCCCGCGCGAACGCCGGCGTTCGCGCTAATGTCATCGCGCCATAATAAATTATTTTGTATGGACGGGTGTATGGTATTATTTTTTTTCATAATCTATATACCCTAAATATCGTAATTAAAAAATAAAAACACAATGTCATCGCTTTAGTTTTCGAGATACGATTTTTTAAAAACTAGTCGTGTTTAAAAAGCGCTTATCTCTGTGTTTACAGTATCATATTTCGACTCCGTACTCGACGAAACATAAACAAAACACTCGAATGTGTCGCCCCATTCATACTAAGAACAAAAAACATAACACTTACGAGTTACAATAACATCTTGACGCACAATGGATTGTTTATTTGAAATGCGAACCCGCGCGCCGGGAGGCCATAAAAAACGTCTCAAGTGGCGGGCAATTGAGATAAGGTTTGCGGGGGGACGCGGGCAAGCAAGCGGGTAAACGTTTCATTTGGTATTGTCCTGAACTAGTTGTAAATGCCGTATACTTACGACTCTGAGGGTTCAAGGTCACTTGGTAATAACCTTGGTGAAGGTCAAGGTGACTAAAATAAATTGCGCCTGAAAGAGAGTCTAATATTTCATAGATATTTGGCAACGGAAATTTATCATCAGCCACGATCTCATTTAGTTTCCTATAATCTACTACTAGCCTCCATTTCTTATTTTGACCTTCAACACTTTTTTTAGGTACTAACAATATTGGGCTTGACCATTCACTGCTACATTCCTCTATAATATCATTTTCTTTCAAGTTTTTTATTTGATGTTCAATTTCGGGCTTTAATGCTTGTGGTAAACGATATGGTTTAACATATACTGGGGAAACATGTGGTTTAATAGTAATTGATTGTTGGTAAATATTTGTGGTTGTTAACCTATCACCTTCTACGTAAAACACATCTGCGTATTTTGCGCATATTGCTTCAATACTTTTTTGCTCTTCATCATGTAAATGAGATAGATTTAGTTCGTTCAGTAATTTTTGAACTCTATCAACGTTTATGCCAGTTTTATTAAATGAACATATATGATAGTCATTTAAAGATTGTAACTCTGGTGTAAATAATGGTAACTCTACTTCTTTTTCTGTTACATTTAAGATCTTAATAGGAATTCTATTATTTTTTACCCTTGTAATTTCATTTGCTAAAAATATATCTTTGCTCAACTCTTTTCCACATACAACAACATCTCCATTTATGCATTTATCCACATAAATATGGTGTATCGATTCGGATCGAGCAGGAATAACTAAGAAATTTTTATTTTTACTAACATAATTAGTCAATTTTAATGAATTACTACAATTATCTTTATATAAAGTTACTAAATTTGTTTGTAAATTAATATTAGCTCCATATTTCATTAGAAAATCTAAACCTAAAATCCCATCAGCCGTTAGCGGTAACGATTCAAAAATTGTAAAGTTATGGTTAAAATGTATGTTGTCATGGTTTTTTAAAGTTAAATTAACCAATCCCTTAGATCGAGTCTGCCCTCCAATGCCATTTATTAATGTATTGTCTCTTTGCACTGGTGTGTTAATGGGAATTGCTCCACTTTTTATAACAGATAATGAAGCGCCAGTGTCAACAAGCCAATAATATTTTTTGTTGTTAATGTTTAATGTCACGTATTTAGTGTTTTTATTACATGAAAAGATGGTATTCCTAAGATCGAAAAAACTGAATCTGACTATTATTTGATTGTTCACTACTTTGAGGCTCCTCTACATTGTGTTCTGCCGTATATAAGTTACGGTTTTGAGTGTTAAGTCTACCCCTGCTTTTCTGAAAACTGTTAGAAGGTCTACGATTACTATACTTTCCTCTGAAGTTATTATGAAAATTGTTTCCTCTATAGTTATTATAATTTCCGCGCCCTCTTCCACGCTGATATCCATTACGACTACTTTGTCCTAGCTGTCTAAGAAAATAATTTGAGTTTTGACCATAATTGTTACTACCACCGCGACCGCGACCGTCACTAAAGCGTCTATTATTATAGAAAGTACGTCCTTGCTTTGATACATGCATGACGTTACCTTGTTGCTGTGCGGCAGGTCTGTCCTCGTCTTTTGCAGCCTGTATTGCTCCCTTCAAGCTGCTGTAATTGCGCGACGTGATGATTGTGGATAGTCTCGAGCTGCGTAGTCCGTCTGAAAATGTTTTTATAGCAGATTTTTCATTTATGGGTTTAAGTACCGAATAAGCACTGGAGTCCCCGTCTGCTTGAGAAATCGTCATGTCAGTGAATAACTGCTCTATTTCCTTACCATATTCCTCAACAGATTTTTGACCTTGTCTCATGGTCTGCATCCGGGATTGAATGGCTGTGTAAGACTTTTTTGTTGTTAAGTTATTCCTTAAATCTTTAATTAATTCAGAAATCGCCTCATATTTGTCAGAAATTCGCAATTTTGCGTTTTCCGAAAGTCTACTTTTTAAGATGAAAATAATCAATAATGAATTACCTTTATCGTCGAGCATATTTGCGTACATTTCGATGGAGTCAATCATTCTCTTAGTGGTGCTTTCAGTGTCATCCATAACTGGAATTAAATTACATGCCACCCTTAAGTCGAAATCCATTTTGTTTGTTTCTATTGACTTAGGAAAAACACATAAATTATTTATTTCGTCATACAATTCCTGACACTTTTCAAAAATATACTTCCCTAAATCAATTACTTTCGTATCGCTACTTTTACCTAAAACTAAAAGTAATGATTTACACTTCTCAAAAACATCATTCGCTTCTTTCAATTTTATTTCAATAGTCTGGCCTTTATACCTACTTTGACCTCTTTTTACCAAATATTTTCGTATTTCATATAACAACTCTTGACATTCTTTTAAACTTTCTAACATAATGATTCTAATATTCTTATAATATTGCTATAATTAGTCATAATTTGGTAAAACTTAACACTATTTCGTAACATACTGTTAAAAGAATTCAACACGTAAGCACTATTCGCCGCGAGGTATTATGTTCGATGACTATCCGTGCGCCGTTTTATGAATTTCAATTATTAGCGTAATGAAATTTGATCACTGGCTTTACACTTTATACTCAATTTTGGCTTCCGAAACCCAAATAAACTGTTTGAATATCTTCTAAACTTTTTAAATAACACTCATAGTTCATTGGAAACACTTTTTTGAGATAATAAAAGTATGTATAGGTTTTAAACACTCACGAATAGTTTGTTTTGCTTACGCCGTAGTTTCGTGCTGCACGCTGCGCTTGGCTCGTAGAGACGACCTGATGCGGGATATTGCTTGCATACCCATTTCTTCCTGAATTAGGCGTCGATGGCACGCCCTATATAACTTGCAACCAAAAAATAGTACAAGTACCAAAACCAGGGCCAGCAAAATATATGTTACCGTGCTTATATTTTGTATGTGGTTTCCGAAATCTTTCAACTGAGCCGAATTATCGCCAGCAGCATTTTGGGTTAGAAACACGTCTTCTTTTTCTACTTTTGACTGGCACATCTTGAGAATGAATTTGAAACCAACTTAATAATTGTACTTGTGTAACCAGCACCTAAAACAAAAGAAAAAAGTTACTTGGCAGAGCCCTGGCAGGGTCGCCATGTGATGTTGGAACCTTGGCTTGTAGTAAAGGAAACACTTGTTTACAGTTTGGTGTCTTTTATTAGACTAAATACTAGATTACAATAAAAAGGAATCTAAAGGAAAGTTGCTTACATAGCTAAGTGCGCGTACACATAGGTATCGTACTACGTAATAATATATACTTCACACTTCACCACTTTGCTAAACATATCCCGAGACAGTCGCTGTAGGTGCCGGGTTGCTTACGGTCCCGGGTTGTCCTGACAGTATCAACGGCACTTCTCTTCTTAACCAATCTCTAACGTGGCCTACGCAACCCCTCTTGATAGCGTAACATAATAGTATGCCCAATATTACGGCGATGACGATGAGTACTATTCCGAAGTAGTTCAGTTTGCTCTCTAACTGCTGTCCTGCTACTACTTGAGCCTGTGCTATAGCTACGTACTCCTTATTCTGGTGGTTGCCCATCTCAAACTCTATTTAGTTGGCACTCTTAAAAATTTACTAGTAAAAACCGTGGTGAAATGTACAAAAATTTCTAACCACATTCGATGTACTTACATTATTTTGTCATGTGAGCAAAAATCGCACTGGTTGCTTAATCACTCGACCACAGCGTGAGGTTTTAGCCATAGGCGGTAGCGGTTTTTGTTCACATGGTTCTGTATCCGATTGACTCTCATTATTAGTACAGGTTTTTTCGGGTGGTTTTTCTTCATAAATAATATACGCTGGTTTTAATCTGTCTATGGAAACGGTTGATTGACGATCGCCTATCTGTATGTAGTATGTTTTCTTGTCCCTACTGATAACTTTATAAGGTCCGCTATACGATGGGGTTAGAGGACTTTTTACCATATCATTTCTTATGAAAACATGAGAACACGTGTTTAAATCTTTGTGGATAAATATTTTTCGTGAATCGCTGTTGTCGCCAGGGCCCCCTATTATATCGACTTGTGTATGCTCAAACCTATCTGTCAACGGAAAACTGCTTAATTTGGAAACTGTATGCCGCTGTATTTTTACTTTTTGACATTGAATGCAAGACCTAGCCCATCTGGTTACATCTCTGTTCATTTCTGACCAAAAGGAACGTTTCATTATCATATGTACTGTATCGAACGCTAATTTACGAAATCTTTGTGGGAGATATGGCCTTACCTGTTTATCTGAAATGTTGCAATAAATGGTTTTATTACACAATGGTGAATGAATTTGTTTTAATACAATGTTACCTTGTGGTTCTGTTAACATACGCGCCATTTGATCGTTTGTTTCCTGTGCCCGAGCGACTTCGTCGAAATCGATAGCCGTTGGACAAAACACGGACTCTACACGTGATAGCGCGTCAGCAACCGGGTTCTCGTTTCCGTTGACGTATTGTATGTCGCTCGTGAATTCGCTAATATACAATAACTGCCTTGTGCGCCGTGGGGTTTCTCGATCGGTACCTATTTTAGAAAAAGCATACGTTAATGGTTTATGATCAGTGAAAATAGTAATCTCTCGACCTTCAATCATGTTTCTAAAATGTACAATAGCTAAATAAACTGCCAACAGCTCTCGATCGTAAGTGCTGTATTTTTGCTGGGCTTCCGATAGTCTCTTAGAACCTAATGGCTTCGTTTTTCCGGCGGCTCCTTGCTGTAGCACTGCCCCCACGCATGTATTTGATGCGTCACACATAAGGGACAATCTACCTTTAACCTCTGGATATGTCAGTGTAATGGCGCTTTGTAGGCTTGCCTTACACTGCTCGAAAGCCGTCGCGGCCTTATCGTCCCATGTTATTCTAGACTTATCCTTTTTCTTGGCCCCATGCAAAAACTTATTCAACTCGGCTTGATGCTCAGCCGCCTGCTTTATGTGTAGTCTGTAAAAATTAACCATTCCCAGAAATCGTCGTAACTGTTCGACGGTTTCCGGTCGCGGGTAACTTTGTATGGCGTCGACTTTATCTTTCAAGGTCTTTATCCCTTCTGAGCTAACACTGTAACCTAAAAATTCTATTTCCGGCTTTCCAAAACAACATTTTGTCAGATTAATGGTTATTCCAAACTGTTCGAATCTGCTAAAAACGAGTCTTAGGTGCTTGCGAAGTAATTTCGAGTCTGTACTGGCGATGATTACGTCATCTATATAACAGAATAGGTACGAGCAGTCCCCTTTCCGTTCTCCGTTTATATACTCTAAACCCTGTAAAACTGTATTGTTCATGAACCTTTGAAATGTTTGCGCCGCGTTACGCAAACCGAATGACATTCTGGGGAATTCGAACAGTCCGAATGGGGTAATGATAGCTGTTTTCTCTACATCCTGTGGTGCTACGCGAATATTGTGGTTGGCTCTATTAATATCTAAGCGTGCAAAAGTTTTCTTACCTGCTAGTCCATAGGTGAAATCCTGTAGCCTTGGGATCGGGTGCTGTTTTCTCTACATCCTGTGGTGCTACGCGAATATTGTGGTTGGCTCTATTAATATCTAAGCGTGCAAAAGTTTTCTTACCTGCTAGTCCATAGGTGAAATCCTGTAGCCTTGGGATCGGGTACCTGTCCGGCTTCGTGATCGCGTTGAGTGCACGATAGTCGCCACAGGGTCTGATCTGGCCGTCCTTCTTCGGCACGACGTGAAGCGCGCACGCCCATGGACTCTTCGATGGGCGACATATACCTAAATCTTGCATTAGCCTAAATTCCTCTTGTACCGTTTTGTATCTATGGGGTGGCAACGGCCTAGCACGGGTAAATACGGGAGGGCCTGTAGTCTCGATATGATGGTATGTGTTACGACTTAGGTGGTTCTTTATACGAAACCGGCTTTGTTATTATCTGAGAACTCCTCGAGCAAATCTTTGTACGGGTTATCATGCTGTATACTGGATATGGAAAATTCGGAACATTTCACTACAGTTGCGTCCCTACTCAAATTGGTGAGACCGTCAATCAACCTTTTATTATGTAAGTCTACGTCAATTAGTCAATTAGTTATTGATGTGCCTTTAAAAAATCTGCCCCTATGATTGGCTGTTTTACATCGCAAACTATAAACGACCATTTATACGCTCTACGTACCTAAATTTAATTCTATAGTCACTACACCATAGGTTGTAATTTCAGAATTGTTTGCTGCGAAAAGTTTATACGTACACTCTTGTTTTTGCTTTGTTTTCACTTTACTTACAAGTATCACTGATACATTAGCGCCTGTGTCCACTAGATACACAATTCCCGTTTTGAAGTCTTTTACACAAAGTCGGTGGTTTCCCGCGGCACAATCCTCCACCGCTGCTGACTGCACCGCATCTAGTTTTCAGTCTTCTGCTGCTTCTTGGCCCAATTACACGGTGATTCACATACCCGCGCGTTGTTCTTATAGCGGTAATGATGTCTACATAGCCAGTCGGGTGATTCTGGCGTGCGCCGCGTCCGGCTTCTGGATCTAAAACGTTGCCATTGTCCACCTCCCGTGTTTCCTGCAGCGTTCCTATTTCGCTTCCTGATCTCATCTATTTCTCCTCGTAATTCCTTCATCCCTAATGCTAATTCCTTCAGATGGTTTGCTACACTGTCGTCTGCGCTAGACCCTGCTGTTGACGTACCTGGTGCTATGGATGCGACCTCGCCGTTTCCCAAGGTTTCTAATATTCTGTCCGCCTTCCTAGCCATGTCCTCCAACTTGGTGTCTTCGCTCATTGCCAGCAGTGCGCGTATATTGGGTGTTAACTTGTCTAACCACAGCCTCTTTAGCGGTTCTTCCGTTAGATTGCATCTCTTCGCCAAAGCTGTCATTTTCCTGAGTAACTGTGACGGTTTTTGTGTTCCCAGGTCCATTTCATGCATTAATCTCTGAAATTGTTTATCTGTACTCTCTTCATAAACAGACAACAAACGCTTTTTTTATCGTTTCGTACTTGCCTGTTTCCGGTGGAGCTTCTATGATGTCGGTAAGTTGCTGTAATGCATCTCTGGGCAATTTCGCGAGCACCATATCGTACTTTTGAATGTCGCCTTGCTTCTGTGGTCCCATAATCGCCTCGAACTGGCAAAACCACGACCTTGGTAATTCTCTCCAAAATTCCGGAACTCTCATTTGCACCGTAACCATCGCTATATCCGCTGCTGTTGCTGGTGCTGCGCCTGAAGGACCGGTTGCCACTTGCGGGTTCATCTCGAAAAACGATTTGCACGCGTTGCTTTATAACCTCACTTTAGCACGTTGCGTTCTACTTAGCACCACGCGGTATTTATGCTTCTGCCTCGCACGCTATTGAGTCGCCTACTATTGTCACGAAAAACACGAAATCTTGAATTCGTCGAAGGGTCACCAGTGTTGTGCGTGTTCAGTGTACGGGAAGATGTTCAAAGTAAACGTGACTTCAATGAAATAAATGTCTTTAATACTGTTTCCACAATAGTTCGTTATTACTAACTACGTACTATGCAAGTGTCGAGGCAGGGCGGCGTAACGTAAGCGACTGGCGAGCTATTTGTTTTTTTTTTTATACAGGTATTCAAAATCTACTAGACCTAATCAATTTGATCTCTTCGAAAATTGTGCCAAACTGTTACCCAATACATAATATTGTATTTAGATTAATAATAAAACTGTGTTGCCTTTATTATTCGTAGTGTGTTGCGTGACTTTTGCTATAAGCAATAAAGTTTTAAGACTGACAAGAAAAATGTCAACATTTTTTTTTTAATTTTTCATTAAAACTGATTACTAAGCAAGCTGTATTTATTTATAATTATTTTCCTTTTTCAACCAGTATAGTAAAAAGATGCAGTCGAGTTCAAATTAGGCATTACAATAGTATTCTCATTTATTTTATTCGCTGCTAGTACCATTGTTTGCACTTACTTATTGTTGTCTATGTCCGATAAGAATAATATATTTAAATTTAAATGATATATCTTTTACATAAGTCTTTTTGGCATAACAATGGTATCAACTTTTAATGCTATACATCGTTTTTCTGTACGGCCTTATGACATTATTATAACGTTTAAGTCCTTTTATCCTGAGACTACATAAACCCGTAATGCGTGTTAGTACTTTTTCCTTTCATACATTTCAAAGGACTTGACTTGTCAGTACTTTTCGACAACTGCACTTAAAAATTATTATGAAGATAAGTACTTTCTCCTTAAGAAGAGTACAGAGCATATGTACTTAAGTGACAGCTATCTCCTGAATTACAATAAATATGCAGAATATCTCGATTCCAGTTCGTAGATAATTGTGTCACAATTATTTTTTGCCTTTACTGTATTTCGATTACTAAATTAGAAAAAAAGTTAGCCATGGTTTTGTAAAAAAAAAAACTTGAAATGTCTCTATTGTAAAATGACCTTTTGGCGTTTAAGTAGTATTGGCTTTCCAATGACGATATAAAAAAAAACGCTGATAAATGTAAATCTGATATAGATAAGCTAATAATGGACTTATTTATTATGGACTTTCAACCATTCCGTATTGTCGAAGACAAAGGATTTAGACAATTAATTCAGTCTGCTTTTCCTTTTTATGTTATTCCAACTCGGAAATACTTTGCAAACAATTTATTGCCAAGCCGCTACGAAAGTTTGCGAACTTCAAAAATGGCGGAAGTTGAAAATGAGGTTGAATCTATTTCCATCACAGCGGATATATGGACATCAAGTACAAACGACTCGTACATGGGTATTACTGGTCATTATATCACTAAAAATGAATGCACCCTAAAATCTATATTGTTAGATTGTGTACTTTTAGAGGGATCACATACAAGTAGCAACTTAGCTGTGGAACTGTTACGAATAACACAGGAATGGAAAGTGTCAGCAAAAGTTTTGTTAGCAGTTTCAGATAACGGCGCCAATATTAAAAAAGCCATGACAGATTTAGGCTGGAAGCATTTCGGTTGCTATGCACACACGCTAAATTTAGCTGTCCAAGAAGGATTTTCTTCAAAAGATCGCTCAAGCTTGGGAAAAATTAAAAAAATACCAGGAACAAGCTGGGAAAGCTCCTAAAAGACCTCTGCAATGTGTAAGCACGAGGTGGAATTCTACATTCTACATGTTGCAGAGGTTTGTAGAATTAAAAGAGGAAGTAAATAGTGCGCTCTCTAACTTAAACGCCAATACAATATCCTTAACTGCAGTTGATTGGGAACTATGTGAACATATTTGCAACATATTAAAACCCTGTGAAGAAGTAACAAGGGAAGTGAGTGCTCAGATATATGTCACAGGTAGTATTGTTATACCTATAACGACAGGGTTAATCAAATCTTTAGAAAGTATTAATACTGATACATACCTCGACACCGCCCAAAAATTAAAACAAGACTTGCTGGGCGCTATAAAAAGTAGATTTTCAAATTTAGATAAAAGCGGTAGGTACATTTACTATCTGTATGTTCCTGGATCCGAGATTCAAACTGTACTTTGAGGATCAATATGTAGCTCACACTACGAAGCAAAGAATTATTGAACTTATTACAACAATTATAAATAAAGAGGATCGAAATAATCTTCAAATTATAAACGAAGAGCAGCAGCTATCGGGTCAAGAAACGAATCCTCCACCTCAGCATCAAATTAATTTAGTATGGCAACACTACGCCGAAAAAATGAAAAATATTCAACCCAAGGGCACGGCAACTTCTCGAGCCATTTTAGAAGTACAAAGATATATGGACGATAAAGTTGTGCTGCCGGGTGAGAATATATCACCACTAGAGTGGTGGAAAAACCGGAAAGATGTATATCCGCATTTGTATGCTCTGGCACTCATCAAGTTGAATGCAATGGCCACGAGTGTCCCTTGTGAAAGATTATTTTCCTCCTGTGGATTATTGTTGAATGACAGGAGAACGAGGCTTGGGACCCGAAAAGTTCAACAATTAATGTTTTTAAATCAAAATTCGAAAGACTGATTTTCTACGTGTAACCTAAAAAAAACAATGATTGTAAACAGTTGCGTGATTTAAAAAAAAAAAACAAACAATGATTGTAAATAGTTACGTAATTAAAAAAAACAATGATTGTAAATAGGTATGCGATTTAAACAAAAACAAAAGCAATAATTGTATATAGTTACGTCATTTAAAAAAAAAACAACAAAAAGCAATTATTGTATATAGTGTATAACAATGATTGTAAATAGTTATGTGATTAAAAAAAAACAAAACAAAAAGAAATTATTGTAAATTACATGATTCAACAAAAAACAAAAAAAAAGGAAAACAAAACATATTAAGTACTCTGAAAAATGAATTGAAATCTTTTAAATACGCCAACAATCTTCAATGTAGATAAATATATACGTTGACAGTCCTAAGCCTGTGTAAAGTATGAAGGGAAGATTACAATTCATTACTGCGTACGTAAGTACGTACTACACGTATCGTTGTTACGCAAAGACTAAGCATCACTATAAAGTATGCGTATTTCATGGACTAGGTGGACTAGGTGGAACAGGTATTTGGATCGAGTATTTGTACGGACTTGGACTAGGTGCACCTAGTCCAAGATTTGCCTAGTACGACCCATCTCTAGAACCCAAGCTTCAGTACCCAAAGGATGCTTCCCAAGACTATTAAAACTACTTATAAATGACTTGTCAGAGAATGTTGAGATAAATCTTAAAGCAGGTTTTCGAAAAGCAGGTATTATTCCTGTTGATCGCGATCAAGTCCTATCAAGACTCCCAAGTTACGAAAATGAAGACCCTGATAAATCAAGATATGCAGTTGACAAATCAGTCTTACAAATACTTAAAGAAATGAGATATGGCACAATAAATATTAAGGAGCCAACACGTAAACGCATAGCGCGACACGCAAATATCAACGATATAATCAGACGCGCTCTTGTCACCGTCGCACTAATTCACAGGAATGATTAATTTCTATCGCGCCCATTTGCCCAATGCACCGTCATATCAGTCTTTGTTGTATTTAAAGGAAGCGCTAAAAAGGATGATAAAACTAAAATTCAGTGGTCAAACGAAGCTAGTGGAGCTTTTGATCAGTGTAAACAAGGTCTTAAAAAGGCCGCTACATTGTCACACCCGCGAATTTTGTGTAGGTGCAGTCTTACAGCAGAGAATCAATGGTGTTTGGGAGCCACTAGGTTACTTCTCCAAAAAGTTATCTAACGCCCAACAAAAGTACTCAACATATGATCGTGAATTGCTGGCTATATATATGACTGTAAAATATTTTCGTAAATTATTCGAAGGACTTCAGATCACTGTGTATACTGATCACAATTCTTATATTTTGTGCACCCAGATTTATCTAAAGTAGAATACGTTTTTGTCAGAGATGATACTGTACGTTCACCTTTAAAACCACCGTACAATAGCCCCTATCAAGTTTTACAGAGAGGACGCAAGGCTTACGTTAAATAACACCTTCTATACAAACGGGAATCGAACCCGCGCACGTTAGCACAGATGCGACGCTCAATTAAACGACCAGTCAAGATTTTACCTTTCGTATGCCGTAATTAGAGACACAATTAAAAAGTTATTGTGTCTCGCGTGGATCCACGTTCCGGACACACAAAGGGTTAATGAATAAGATTTTTGTCAAATGTTAGCGTATCTATTGCTATGACCGCACCTTTATATTATTTTACATAAAGTAAGCATGTAAGCAGATTTATATTATAAATAAGTATCATTTTAGTCTTTTTGGACACACTCATTTACTTTATATACTTTGTACATATTATGTACAAACTGACGAACCTCAGCCACACTTTTGGCCGATTCAGGAGCTGATCTCCTGTCCCTTAAGCGCTGTGGAAGCTGGAAGTCTAATGCGGTTGTAGAGGGATACATAGAGGATTCCATCCAAAATAAGTCTAAAATACGTAAAAGCATCGTAGGAGCCATTACACTGAAAGAGCCTCAGTCAGATCCTTGGACTGGCCCTCCTACATAAAAAATGAGCCGTTACTAAACACCTGACCATCGCCCTCTCTCACCAACATTTACGCCGAGGGAATCCGCTGAACCGGTACAACTATTAAGTATGACAGATAGTTTACCAAAAAATAGTACACAAGTCACTAACACCAACATTACGTATGAGATAAGGCTCGAAGTGACCTTCACCGAGGCGTTCGCACAAATTGGCACGGCACCGGGTCTCCGCATGTAAGCGTGTCATTAAGGTGGGCTCTTCGTTGCAGCTGTGGCGCAGCTGCTCGAACGTGTTCCTGATGCGGTCTCGCATTTCCTCCTCACTGGCACATGCACCGACACACACTTTTTCTTTTATGTAACCCCACAAAAAAAGTTCAATGGCGTCAAGTCTGGCCACGGATCTCGGAGTCTGGATCGTGCTGGCCACGGTTGCAGTACAAATCTACCATGCCAGCGACGCGGAAAGGTGGCGTTGAAATTAAGTGCACGGAAAGATTTTCATTGATGATGAAAATCTTTTCGTGCACTTAATTTCTAAAGGAAAATTGTCCTTAATGTGCTCTTGAGTATTCATGCCATGTAGAGTAAGTCCGGGGGAGATGGCTGTGCGGGAGAGATGGTCAGTTCAATTATTTTTGGAACTAAGGACGTTATCACACTAGCGATTTGCGAGCGGTTGGGGGGGCAGTGTGAGCGCACAGTGAATTTGTCGCAAATACGCCGCGGCTGCATAGCGAAGACATCGCGGACGCGTGGCAAATTCGCAATATTCCATCGCGTATTTGCAGCAAGTTAACGACGGATTCCGACGAAGAGACAGTTGTCTTTGTTACTTCGAAAACGTTGGAGATCCGCACCTCGTTGCCTGATCTCATTACACGTCCGCAACTAATTCGCCGTGCATGCATAACAAATTCGTTGCGGACCCGTGACGTATGCGTAGCGTACCCGCTCCGCTTTGAAGACGCTTGAAATGTGCTAGTGTGATAAAGCCATAATAGCTAGATGGTGCTAATTAAGCCGGTGCGAATTTAAAGTGTAATTAAATAAAAAAAAAGTAAAAATTTCATTACTTGGTCTTTAAAGTGTAAAAGTTTTTCAATTGGTTTTATTTATAAATTTCAATGGAAACTTATGGTTTTTATGTGTAACCTTGTTTGGTATGATGTATTTATTGCATTCTAAGCTCAAAATTGTTAGTATTGTTGAGTTATTCACTTTTATTTTGATATGACCATATCTCCCGGTCAAATAAGGAGAGAATCATAATGGCTTTCACATGGCTTTTCGAAAGATTTCAGAAAGCAATGAGGATGCAGAAGGACCAATACTCTGCGACTCAGATATTGATACGAAAAATAAACAAGACAACTGTGCTAGGCGTGGGGAAAATCATTACACTATCTAACTTATTAAACACTGGACACCGAATGTCATTTGCTCATTTTAGGTTCATGAAAATTGTACCAAAGGCGGTGCTCAAAATGTGGCGAAAAAAGAGGAGAGGAGAATAAACTACTGGCCATCTTCCCCTTACAATTATGGTCATCTTTCCCGAATCCCTCTAGAGAGATGGTCAATCGTGAGTTTTAATTATGTTTTTTTTTTATTCGTTTCATCGAAGAATCCTTTTTTTATTTTCACATGATGTCTGGCAGTTTTGAGTATTTGAAGCGGCCTACCCAAATGTCCTTTCTTTGGCATTGTTCGTCAAGTCGTTGAGCTGCTTAATAGTTCCGAGTCGAGCTACACGCATACTGACAAATGCTTGCACTGACTAGACGGGTCCACTTAGAACTGTGTGGTTCTTTCTTCAAAAGACCGTCAATTACATGTTTTGCTGTATGGACTTTAAAAGAGACTTTGACCCCTGAGTTTGTTTCGGTGTTTCTTCTCAGGGTAGTCAGCTAGGAAACACCGGCCTCAGCTAGTTATAATTGACAAAAAAAAATTGACGTGTAGAAGTGTTTTTATAAAACCTACTTGCTAAATAAAGATCATTTATCATTTATGAAGTTTGTTAATTACTATCTGTTATTTAGAGGTAAATTTCAAATCAGTGTTTAATCATTTATTAAACGCTGATTTGAAATTTAAAAAATAATAAAGGTACCACTAGTTTTATTTTTACAGTATTTAGAAAAACTAAGGCTATCTCCCCCGGACTTACCCTACCTAATTTATTAATTGATTGTTCTTTTCAAGCGATCACTAGCTAGTTTTTAAACCACCCAAGGAGCTTTTACATGGCTTCACAAGAGCCGATTGATAGTCGAGTCGGGAATTGAACTCAAGCCCTCTGGAATGGAAGCCCAGCCTTCTATCACCACTGCACTTTCACTACAAAACTTTGAATTAAATTGACGAATTAATCGTTTCCTTTCTCCACAAAAATAAAAGAATAATAACTTTCGTTCATTTAGTCAGGCATAATTTTTATTTAATTTTTGCACGAAATTGAAAAAATTTCGTGTAATTGGCAACTGTAGTTTTGTGCAAGTGTCGTGTGTCGCAGTGTCGCATGCAGTCGCTGTTGTGTCGTGCCGCGAATGCACTGCGCGTGTGCTGCGAGCGTATGTCGCTGCGAATCGGTCGCGTAGTCGGATTGTTAAGTTTTGTTTTGTTTCCTGTAGAAATTACTACATTTAGTGCGCGTGAGTATGGGAAGATGCTAATGTGTTAGGGGGAAGCGCGGGGAAATTCCAGGGAAGCGCTCAGAATTTACGTTGATGGGTATCCTGACCGTCGGCATCCATCTGACTGCCGGACAATTGTCAATGCCTATCAACGCTTGCTTGATAATCAGCCCATAGTACCCAATCAGGAAGGCGCCGGAAGAACAATTCGCGGTCAAACACAGGAAAGAATATTAGAATTGGTTTGTCAAAATCCACGCCTGGGCACACGCACTGCAGCTTGTTTATTGCGGCGGAATAATGGAGCCCGCGTCTCACATTGGTCCGTGCACAAAACGCTGCGAAGGGATCGGCAACGTCCATACGTAATTCACAAGGTCCAAGCCCTATTGCCTCGAGATCGTGGACATCGAGTAGAGTTCTGTCGGTGGTTGCAGAGTGAACAACGTCGTAATTCCAGTTTTATGTCCCACGTGATATGGACCGACGAGTCGACTTTAACGCGGAACGGTATGTGGAATCGTCGTAATGCACATTACTGGTCACATACCAACCCCTTCGAGATCCAGTAGACGACATCAAACGCGTTGGTCAGTAAACGTCTGGGCAGGAATTTATGGTGATAAAATCCTGGGGCCAGTGTTTCTTCCCGCGCGCATGGACGGACTATCTCGACTTCCTCCGTGGTGACTTTCAAAGAGAGCTAGAGATCCTCCGTGACGAGCTGGAGGTGGAATGGGAAGCGCTGCGAACATCATGAGCGACATAATGAATGATGAAGAAAACCCATTACATTGCTGTCTTCAACCGAACGATGTCTTCATATTAGATAGCAGCTTCCGGGATAGTTTAGGGGCTATCGAAGCATGTGGATATGAATCCTACGTTCCACCATCTAAAGACAGATGGGAGACACAGTTAACTATTGAGCAAGGTAATGAAGTTTGATCAGTTACAAAACGGCATATTGGAAGTGTGGGTAGTGGAAGTAGTGAACGGGAGGTTCAAACAAGATTTCAAGCTTTTTCGGCCAAAATATTTTAATAAAACACTACCAAAAATGTTCATTGGTTTTAAAATTGCTGCAACTATGTTAAATAACTTCCACATACCCATCGATGATAACATTCACGCAGAGGCCTTCCTAAACATAATTAGGGAGAGAATACATTCCCCGAATCTACTTTATGATTATGTAGAATAGCCGAAAAAAAAGTTTAAACAGCCGAAGAGCCGATTTTCAAAGAATAGAAAGTCAAGAAATACAGAACTTCCCCCACTACTGACGGAAGAACAGATTATTTTACTGTCTTTGGTCACCTATCAACTGAAGTTAGCCCGATCCTACTGCAACTCGTTGTCATTTGTCTAATGGACTATACATTATAGAAATATATAGAGAAAGTGCACTCAAAGATTCAAAATATGGCATAAACGAAGATACTATTAGTTGATATTATTAGTGTATTTTAAAATGGGTCGAGGGAGACATATTCTGAAATTATTAGAAAGTAAAGAGAAAGAAGCTCATGAGGTTTGTACTTATTTAATGAAGTATGTTTTTACTAAAATTTTTACATTTTATATACATAGGTACCTAATTTTAATTTTGATTTTGAGTACTGAATTAATACCAACACTTGCTGCAGATATAAAACATCAATTTCTTTAACGTGAAACAAAACATAAATTATCTACGGTATCTTTTGTTAGTAAGTAGGTATTATTAATTACAAAACGAATGCACTGTCAGCCAGGGAAATATGCTATTGCATTGCATATGTGCATTGATGTAACTGTTTGTTTGTGATTTAACATTTATTGACTAACTATGGAATTAGAATATCACTTACTAATATTTTCTAAGAAATATGGCTTACTGAAATATTGCTTGGTGTAAAGGAGTTATTTTAATAATATTATGCTTAAGCTATTGGGTGCTTCATTTTATTTCGCGCCGACACTGAAATGTAATTTATTATTTTACATGTAGTATATTTCCTTCTTTGGGCTCAACACGCGAAGTTTAGATTTTAAAAAGAATATTTAGCAAAATAGCCTAGCAACCCCCTCGAGACGTCACTTATTTTCTTCGCGGGTAAAATAACGCGAGTAAAAAATTTTCTCCTGTCTAATTATGCTTTTAAATTTCATAAAATAGTATTTCTTTAGCAAATTAACAAAATCCAAAGTGATACATCCAATAACCCACTAAAAATACGTGAAACAGTACCTTTTTTTTAGCAAAATTATCAAAATTCAAAGTGATATTACAAAGTGTTTTGTACATTAACGGATTTCAACGCTGAAGTCTGTCGAAGCCTGGAATCTACATTCACACAGGACGAAGAATGCCATGATAAACACATCAAGGAAGGAGTAGAATCTCTTCCGATATCTAGACAAGTTGGATTTATACCCTGAAACTGGTCACCAAGGACGCGATCCTCACTGTGCCTGTTCCAAGCACTAGGTGATCATAGTGAACACTGCAGCTAAGACTTACGAGTTGAAACCTTGTTCAATCTCCAATCAGGTTACGAGATACCATTAGCGACGTCATATTCACGCGCTAAACTGATTGTGACCTACCAGATAGTACGCGATACTCTTAGCGGCGTCATTTTCACGTTGCTACTCTGGTATGAATCCGTCATAACAGGTGAGTCCCATGCTTTAATCTAAAGAACGGAATTAGAGAAAAAAGACTAAGTTTGGCGTGCTCCTACTTTATCAGTACCTATAAAGGCCTCGGGAAGGCTAAGTTCAAAATTACCCATCTGTGTATAAAACAGTACACCACCTATGTGTAGATCGCGACAAAACATTTAACTCTTAGCGAATATGACATATTCCAAACCACTATGAGGTGGTAAATTGCACACTGTCTGTTATTCAAATCATAAACTTTTCCAAGCATAAAATGCTAATGAATACGAGATATTCCAAACCACTATGAGGTGGTAAGCTGCACACTGTCCGTTATTTAAATCATAAACTTTTCTAAGCATAAAATGCTAATGAATACGAGATATTCCAAACCACTATGAGATGGTAAGCCGCACACGGTCTGTAATTTAAATCATAAAGTCTGCTAAGCATAAAATGCTAAGGAATAAGAGATATTCAAAATTATCATAAGTTATTCCGCTGTACCTAGCTTGATTGTCGGCAGATACCTACCTGTATCTAGTTGTTGGACTAGAAGCCAACCCAAAACCATTGAGAGAAGGCAGAATAATTGACATCCTTACCAAGTATGTTTGCAACGCTGATGGAAAACACCGCCACAGGTGGATAAGCTAAGTGCAAGATGCTTGCAGTATACCACCCCAGCACTGTTATGAGTTAATTGTTAAATTAACTAAAACATAAAAGATACATGTGGTGTAGCGGAAACCTGTCACTATGTATCATCTTATATCAGTACCTACATTGATAGCAAATAAATATATTTGAATTAGATCAATTATCAAAACTGAGTTAAGTTAAAATGTACTTACTTGAGACAGTGACTTATCACATTTGAATTAATAGTACCATCAAAACTAAACTTACCAACACACAAGTAAAATGGCATTTATAAGAAACAAAAAAGGGGGGGGGGAGCAATTGCATCCCAAAGACCAACTAGTCCCACAAAGGTCATTGACCTTACAACTTCTCTAGATACCTAATCCCTAAGAGGAAGTTTAGGTAAGTCTGTCGACACTACATGAACCCCTCTAAACTGTGACATAAAATGCTATACTGACAGAGGTAAACAATCGCATTAACTTCCATTTTGGGAGGCATAAATAAATGACATAAAATTGCCTTCATAGGCATCAAATTTTCGCAAATTTAAATAGATCAGCATACAACTACAAGTGTAAGCATATATACAAGTTTACACATACATGCTGAAACAAATTTAGGTATACTATCTGTATCATGCAGTAGAAAATAAATAATAATAATAATAAAATTGGTAAGCTACACTTTCATACCAGTCACTACGATGTCAACACAAATGTAACTTAGAGATGAATAGACTTTTTTATTATCTTCAAAACAGAAAATTATGAATGAGCTGCAATGTATAATACACGCACCTAATTGCATTGTCTAATGTAAGGCAAGGCTAAATATATGAAAAATGTAATGTAATTTCTCTACTTAGTCTCTGTAACATTTGATTGTGCTGTAATATTCCGCAATGAGTGTTTTTTCCAGAATACGAGAAGATCATAGCTCTTCCTTATTTCACAATGTAGAATGGACTTAAGCAACAAATAGCTGCCATAAAACAACCCTAACAACAAAACAGCTTATCACGCCTAAATAGTAAAACATTACAATAACATGATAAAAACAACTAATGAGATTACTGTACTTTATTTATTATTATACTATATTAATTGCCTCTTTGACTCTATTGGTCACTTGCCAACTATTTCTTTCAAATATCTGTAATAGGCAAAAATATTTTATTAAGTGTAGGAACATTCTTCTGTCCATTTTATATGTATTCCAATTTATTTATTCTTATTGACTTTAATTACATACTTCTAGTTTGGTTTTTTATCACCCTTACCTTTGTTGATATTCCTCTTTATTATACCTCCTGCTGGTTTGCCAATTTCATCTGACCGTGTCTGTCATCTATGCGCACTCAAACATCTCCTTAGTATCTTTACAACTCACTTAAGCTCAACATTTCAACGACTTAATTCACCCATTAACACATATAGGCAAACAAATCGATTGCGTAAGTTGCGTAGGTCAGGAATCTTATTTTTTGCATAATAATTACGTAACTTTGCCGTAGTTATCCATCGATCAGCCATCTTTTTTTTGTTACCACAGATTCAAAATGTGGCTAAGTGACTGCGCACTGACAGTTCGACCGGTTATTGATCGATTAAAATAATCGACTAGTTCATATTAGTTAGCCAACTTGTGTTTTTCCCATAGCTTTATTTTATATTTAATGTTTAATTAAGTTAAGTTTGTTGTTATTTTATGTTTTAATTTGTTTATTTTATTAATCGATTGCAAGTAAAATAAATCTTTGTTAACCGATCGGCGTCTCATCGTCGACGACGGCTGGTGCTGAAAATCAGCGCTGTGGCTCTGTTTTTCATGAGCCCCAGCATTTTGCTGAGCGCTGGCCGTTTTGCGCGGATGTGACGCATATCTTATGTGTTTATTTTAGGTCGATATTGTTATTTATTTTTTATGGTATGCGTCATGTTTGACGTGAATAAACACTTTTTCTTTCTTTCTTTTTTCTTTCTTTAACAAATTGTCGCTGTGCTAAATAGGAACAGCACTAATATAAAACCAAGTAATTTTTGTCCGACTACATTTAATTGCAAAAACCTTGTAATATAACAGACATCAACGACTAGATATAACGATGACCGTACTAATTACCAAGAAGTAAAGTATCCAACAGTAATGATAATACCTTCAAAAGCAAACTGATAAAACACGAATGACTTTTATTAAGAATAATAATAACTACCCTCGTTAAAGATAACATGTCTCACATCTAAATCAGTTACCAATAAATCAAATATATTCTACAACAATTTGAGGACACCTCACACAGCGGATAAGTTAGACATATCTTAGCAGCCTCTCAGTAAATCAACTCATAACTTACTATAAAAGAGAAACTGCATTTGAGTTGATAGTACCTACCATTACTAATAATAGCGTAACAATTAATTATTGCAGGAAACTCTAAACATCTACATGTAAGATAATAAATTACATTTTAGTGTCGGCGCGAAATAAAATTGGGAATCAAACGAGCTTAACTGTTAAGCGAAGTCTTGATTCTAATTTTATGACCGCCGACACTGAAATGTAATTACCCACCCGCCACTAGTTTTAGTAGCCCAAAAGCTGCAATAATTATCCATATCTAACTCACAGTTACCCTTGCAGGAAAACAGTGAATGTAAGTATGTGGTAGCGATGAGTCAACCCGGTTTGCCAAACCGAATCAATTCGGGTTAAGGGCAACTCGCATCAAACCGAGCTACAGTCTATCCAACCCGGTTTCAGTTTGAAACCGCAATCGCGTCAACTCGTGTCCAGTTCGAGCGAGTACGAATGCGATGCAATGCGAATAAGCTGATGCGGGCTGAACGCTCCGCCAGAATGAATAACGAACGGAACCGAGTTATCCCGAATGAAGTTGCTGACGCCGACCGGTGACGCGTCGCGACGAGTTGCATGTCAAATGGTGGCGCCAAATTTTCATTCCGTTTTATAATAGGCATTTGTTTGTTATCGTAATTATATTTTAATTAACATCGTGTTTTCAGTAAGTATTATATTTTATTATTTTATTATATTAAGTATATAAATACTTTAACTACTAAAAGTAACAAGTTTTATCATAAAAAGGTAAGAAAATTCTTATACGTTGGTTGAATGTTTTTATTGAAACTTTGGTGTGCAAACTGTGCAAATGCGATGTACGATGATAAACTTTTTACATCAAAAGTTAGGGGTTACAAATTAGATTGTATTGGATGGACAGAATAACTTAATTAGTTGTTAAATATAATAAATACAGTGAGCTCAATTCAAGTCTCGCACGCCGTATTAGTTGTTTATTCGAATTCGTAATGAAATGTTTACATATTTTGTAGACAAGTGTTAAAACATAGAAAAAATAGTTAAATATACTACATATTTTAATTATTTTTACAGCAGTAATTAAAATTTATTAAGATTTGTTCTTGTAAATACTGTGATATCGAAAGGAGATCGCATGAGTTGCTTTTTTTATATAACCAACGAACTGGCTTTTAAATATAATTCGAAGGATTATGCTGTTCTAGAATAGTTTTGAAAGTTAGTAGAAAAAAAGAATGTCTGTTGTTTTTTCAGTGCTGAAGTGATTTTTATATGAAGAACATGTATTCGTAAAATAAGTAAGAAAAATATAAGAGTGCGCCGCCCGAAGTGTTTCATTTCAGGAAGTATCCCTATACGTTGGTTACCGACGAGCTGAGCTGCGTCACATGGTGGAGGCGCCGATCGACGCTTTGGAATGAAAGCTAAGTGAAATAGGAAAAACACAAACATACAACATGGCACAAATAATATTTTTCTCGGGCGTCGGCACGAGCTTTGATGATTTTCTTTTGCAATTCCGCCGAATTGCAGCGATAAATAAATGGGCGGAAAACGACCTAGCATTAATTATGGGAGCATATTTAGATGGTCCGGCTCTAGCTTATTTTAAATTTATTTATAATGAAAGAACATCATTCAAAGATTTATGTGATAGCTTAAAAAACGAATTCCCGTCGGGAACGGATTATGTAGAAAAATTCTATAACGCTCGTCAAAGCGAGAAAGAGGATGTTGTGGCTTTTTTTTATAGACTGGCTGATTACGGGCAACAAGCGGGCATAACTGACGATAAAATTTTTATTAAAACATTTCTAAAAGGGATCACCATAAATTATAAATTGAAATTAGCAACTCGATTATATAACTCAAAAGCGGAGCTACGAGCCACGCTTCAGCAAGTCGAGGAGATTTTTAGCGAAACACAACATGATTCAATTAATTTACCATTGCAACCCCCGCGTGTTAGTTTCGATCATCTCCCCAATACAAACCAAAGGTCCCCATCAACCCCGAGACCATCTATCCCGGCGACATCAAGTGCCACACCACAAAGTGCGGGCGATGCGGAGACGTTCCATACACCCAGATACAATTTTCGCCCTAGACATCGTTATAATTGGAATAATCGTACACAAACTGCCCCCAGCCAAAGAAGCCCACCAGCACCCAACCACCCAAACGAGCAAGGGCACAGCCGATAAGGAGACAAGCGGAGTTGCAAGCTGTGTCCGAGAGAGAGCAACTCCGGACAGAAAACAGAAAAAAAAATACTGGTGATCTTACTCCATTTATTAATATTTTTATAGCTGAACAGGCCTATAGTGCGCTGATAGACACTGGAGCATCAATTTCGTGTATATCAGAGCAATTAGCTACGAATCTTGAACTAAAGAGTACCAATGACGGGACGAATCATTTTGTGAAAGCAATATCAGGATCATATCTGAAGGTTCTCGGAAAAGTGAAGATAACTTTTATGATAGATTCACGTATTTTTGTTAATGAATTTGTAATAATTAAGGACATTAGTCAAAGTTTAATCCTCGGTCAGGATTTTTTTCATAAATATAATGCAATTATAAATTTCGCTGATAGTTGCATATTATTGAATAATATTTGTGTAAAGTTTTGTGAATATTGTGATCGAAATGTCGCGTCAATGTCACGCCCTATGGTACATCATGACCAGCATGACAGAACAAATGAAAAAAATAATGTCATTTATGGACATGAACCCAGAGAGGGAGGAAGGTTGAATTATATTTCGAAAAATGATTATCTTTATTTTTCTAAACTAATAGAAAAAAATGACGAAGATTTAATGTCAAATATTTCTGAAAAATGTACTACCATAAATAAACTTAATATTAACTCAGAATTAAGTCTTAATGAAAAACTTAAGCTAAAAAACCTCCTTTCCTCATATCGGGAAAATTTTGCATTTACGGCCTCAGAGTTAGGTAGATGTAGCTTAGATGAAATCACCATTAGAACTGTAGATGAGATTCCAGTTCATCACCCACCCTATAGGGTTTCTCCAAAGCAGCTTGAAATAATTAACTCGCAAGTCGAAGAAATGTTAAATAATGGAGTTATTCGAGAATCCAAGAGCGCATATGCATCCCCGGTAGTGTTAGTACAAAAACCCGATCAAACGTGGAGATTTTGTGTAGATTATAGAAAATTAAATAAAAAGGTAATTACTGATAGTTATCCGTTGCCAATTATAGAAGATATTATGATATATTTAGCGGGAGCACGTTATTTTGCTGATTTAGATTTAAATTCGGGTTATTGGCAACATCGTTTATGTGAGAAAGATAAACATAAAACAGCGTTTATTACGTCATCAGGATTATATGAGTTTAATGTTTTACCCTTTGGACTTAAGACAAGTCAAGCTGTTTTTCAGAGAACTATGGATAAAGTATTAGCTGGGATAAAGTACAAAAAGGCTATTTGTTATGTAGATAATATATTAGTTTGGGGTAATAATTTCACTGAATTTTTAGAGTCATTAGAAGATGTCATGGAGCGATTAAAGAAAGCAAACCTTACACTGAAACCGAGCAAATGCAGTTTCGGCTATAATATAATTTCTGTTTTGGGACATGAGATCTCAGGAGATGGAATCAGACCAGATAAAAAGAAACTACAATCGTTGAAAACATTAAAAACTCCAACAAATACTAAACAAGTAAAATCTATATTGGGTTTGTTTTCTTACTATCGTAAGTTCATTAGTAATTTTGCAGTAATAGTGTTGCCCTTAACAAAATTGTTAAGGAAAGGCGTCGTGTTCAGGTGGACAGACAAGGAAGAAGAAGCGTTCCGAAGCATAATAAAAATTATGGAGTCACCACCCCTTCTGAAGTTTTATTCCCCTAACCCTAAACTAATTACACGATTATATGTAGACGCATCTGGTGAAGCGGTAGGTTGCTGTTTAATGCAGGGTGAAGAATTAATGTATCCAGTTGCGTACGCGTCAAGGAAGCTGAGCGACGGAGAGAAGAAATATTCTACTACAGAGAAGGAGTGTCTTGCTTTGGTTTGGGCTCTGAATTATTTCAAACATTTTCTTTGGGGTCTGAAGTTTCAGGTCATGACAGATCACAAGGCGCTTTGTTGGCTGAGAAACCGGAAAGACATGAACGGACGATTAGCTAGGTGGTCGCTGTGCATCCAGGCTTATGATTTCGATATTGTTCATTGTTCAGGTAGAGATAATGTTATTGCTGATTTTTTGAGTAGAAATCCCTTAGGCCAAGAAGACGAGAAGCAGAGGAGTACCACGGAGCAGCTGGAGGATGGCATGCAGCTGTATAGAATAGAAGTTGTAAAGATGCGAGAGGATCAAGAGAGGGATGATTTTTGTAGACGTTGGTTAGATAGGATTGCTGCTAATAGGGGTAATGATGTTAAAGGTTTTAGTGTCAGGAATGGTGTGTTGCGTAAGAAAGCCAGGAGAGTGACTGGTATTTGTGAACTAGTTGTGATTCCAAAAGGGCTTTTGTACGAGATTTTAAATGAATTGCATGATAATCCTTGGTCAGGTGGTCATTTAGGATTAGCTAAGACGTTGGCTAAGTTTAGGGAGAAGTATTTCATCAAAGATGCAGAGAAGGAGATAGAGCGTTATGTCAATAGTTGTTTGTTATGTCAGGAGCGAAAGAAACATAATCGATTAGCCCAGTTACAGCCCATTGTAGTGAATGATTTGATGGAGAAGGTAGGCATCGATGTCTTAGGACCTTTTAGAAAATCGTTGAATGGTAACAGATATATTATCGTTAGTTTAGAGTATGCTACGAGGTATGCAGTTTGCAGAGCGGTACCCAGAGCGACAGCCCGGAGGATCAGCGACTTTCTGATAGAGGATATTTTTTGTCGATTTGGTGGTGTCAAGGAAATTATATCTGATAGGGGGTCGATTTTCACTTCTCGTTTAGTCAAGGAAACGGTGAGTTATTTCGGAGCAAAATCCCGCTTCACCACGGCTTTTCATCCTGAGGCGAACGGCTTGACTGAACGCTACAACAAAACTATCTGCCAAATGCTTTCCATGTATGTGAGGGCTGATCAAAGAAATTGGTGTAGTTATGTGCCACTCGTGTGCTATGCGTACAATTCAAGTAAACAAGCAAGCACAAGAGTGTCACCACACATGCTTCTCTACGCGAAGGAGCCACTGTTCATAACTGACATGACAAGTCATCAAAATCATTTAGATTACGTAGGACGTCACGATCTGAAAAGTCATCTGTCACGATGTGCCATAGATAATATAAAAAAAGCACAAGCAAGACAGAAAGCTTATTATGACAAGAAGGCCAAAGTAGTAAGGTTTTTGCCCAATCAGTTAGTTATGATTTATACACCTAGACGAATATTGAATAAAAGTTTGAAATTAAGTAGGTTTTATAAGGGGCCTTATCAGATAGTTAGAAGAATTTCAGACGTGAATTATGTAATATAAAAACCAAATAATAGGCGTTTTAGGGACATTGTACATGTAAATAGATTAAAACCATTTTATGTTAGAATGTAAATAAATTGAGGCTCAAAAGGCTTAGAATCCAGTTTAAAAATAAAAATAAAAATACGAATAGAGTTGTCATTGTCAAATCATTTATGTCAGATTGTAATGTTATCATAACACAGATTGTTTTAGTGAAAAAATGTTTTAATTAGTGTTTCTGTTTCATGAATAATGGGTAAATGCTGCCGGGCGAGCGCGCCCAGCAGACATGGTTAAGTGTGCACGCAGCCGGGAGTTCTCAGAGGGCAAAATCAGAGAAAATAAATACCTCCTATAGAAGTGTATGCATGAGTTAGATTAGGCAAGATTGTACTCCAGAATGATTTATTAAAGTTATTAGCGAGAGGAAAATATCCTCCCGTCCTCCCTTAAGAGACCCGTCGGTCATCCCTTATGAGAGGATTTTGCATTATTCAAACTGAGTTAATATCAACTTTGCTATTGGGGCATAGCCTATGCAAAGAGGGTCTAGTTGACTCTAATGATTTAGCTATTTTGGGAGTTATTTTTAATAATCTTTGTTGTGGATTAACTCTGGAGTAGACTCTTATAATGAGAATGTGTAGGGGATCCGATGCGAGTATGACTCCTTGTCCTCTGACCCGATAAGCGTCCGAAGAAATTAGTCATAAAAGTATTGAGTCTTAGAATGTAATCCCAGTCTGGGTGGTTGTCACTCTGGCATCCTAGGTTAGAAGGGTGCAGCACTGTGGCTTTTTTGGAGGTTTTGCTGCGGTGGGGTTTAAGCATGACAACGTTGAATGATAACCGCAAAGTTAGCGCATAGTAAGTTTGTAAATAGATTTTGAATATTGTTTAACGTTCGTCATGACTTAGGCTCGCTCCTAAAGAGACGACCACCACAATGTGAATCTTTTTCCTCCATAGGTAGGGACCTCTGTGTTAGGTATAGGTAGGTCATGCTTAGTCCTTCGAAAGTTTTTAGAATATAAATGCTTGTTGCCTCAACATTTCTATTCATTGGGGCGTAGCTCATGTGAAAGGAGATCGCATGAGTTGCTTTTTTATATAACCAACGAACTGGCTTTTAAATATAATTCGAAGGATTATGCTGTTCTAGAATAGTTTTGAAAGTTAGTAGAAAAAAAGAATGTCTGTTGTTTTTTCAGTGCTGAAGTGATTTTTATATGAAGAACATGTATTCGTAAAATAAGTAAGAAAAATATAAGAGTGCGCCGCCCGAAGTGTTTCATTTCAGGAAGTATCCCTATACGTTGGTTACCGACGAGCTGAGCTGCGTCACAATACCTATAGTCTTTATAAAAACATAACATCAAACTCATTGTTGTACTTGTTGGAAGAAACAATTAATATTGTCTATGGTTCGTAGTGTAGAGATGAGCTAATTTAATACCGATGTTACTTATCGATATCGATAAATTTGAATATTAATGATATAATTTTATGACATTTTGAGCAAGTAGGTACTTTCTACTTTTTACAGTTTATGAGGGAATAATCTCTTTATAGATTAAGAAGCGGCGTGTTTTGTAATTTAATTATGGCGCAATTTGTTACTATTTAATATATTATTTGTGTATGTAAATTTATTTATTAAAGTGTAGCTTAGCTTATCTTACAAATATTCAGGAAACACCAGCACAATGATGTTACACATAAAAAAAGGCACCCTGACATCACATCTGACATAATATTGCCTTCGACGTCTTCAGAACCTGTCCCATCATCCCTCCCTTCTACTAGTATAGCAAACTCAGAATCACAAACCATATCTGCTTCGGTACCAACTAACGAGCCCCCAGCTAAGAGGCTAAGGCAAACCAGATTGGCTGTCCCTGCCAAATTAAAGCAAAAATCGGGAGATGATGCTTTGCTAAATATGATAATAATGGACTACCAGCCTTTACAATTAGTAGAAAATAAAGAGTTCCGGAAATTTACTCATACCTTAAACCCGGACTATGTAATCCCTAGCCGTAAGAATTTGAGGAGAGGATGTTTAGTTGTTTTTTATTGATTTTAATAGTAATTATGTTTACACGATAAACACAACGTGTATTTAGCGATATCCTAACTACAAAATGAAAGACTGATTTATAGACTGTTGATTTATTCATAGTTGTATGTGGATAGCTACTTGATTATAATAATATACGTGTTTGATAATTCAAGTTATAAGGCTGATTTATAACTTTTTGAAGACAAGTTTATTTTCTAAGTTTACTTGACTACAATTGCAATAAAAATATTGTAATTTTTAACACATTTTTAGTCTCAATACCTGTATGATTAAATTTTTTATTTACTTCAGCTGATTATTTTTTCTGATGACGTGATATCTTGAAACATAATTTTCAGAATGAACTACTTGATTAAAGTTTTACGGAAAGTCATCTGATTTTGTTCTAGATACATTTCTGTTACTATATAATAGGTACTTAAGAGATATTGGTTTCTTTCTTATATCTCATAAATACTCATATGATTAATAATAAATAAACGCCTAATACATTGTTTTTCAGTCATCGATATTTTTTCCCATCCCTATCGCCTACCCGAATTAAAATCGTAAACCGTATCGTAATACGGTTTATAACTTATAACGGGGTTCATGAACGAATGAATGACGTCACACAGTACTGGATGATTCGGTTTGGTTGAATCGGTTTGTAAGTCGGTTTGAGCAAAATTATGATTCGGTTCAACCGATTTGAAAAAATTACGGTTTGACCCATCTCTAGTATGTGGGAACAAGCCTGTCCAAAAGACAGCTTGCTCCTTGTCCGATAAATCTCTAAAATAAGTGACGTCGCGAGGGGGTTGCCAGGCTATTTTGCTAAATATTATTTTTAAAATCTAAACTTCGCGTGTTGAGCCCAAAGAAGGAAATATACACATGTAAAATAATAAATTACATTTCAGTGTCGGCGCTCATAAAATTAGAATCAAGACTTCGCTTAACAGGTAAGTTCGTTTGATTCCCAATTATTACGATTGTGGGCACACTTTTTCTAAATTGTTAAGAATGTTTGTCATTTTTTTGAGATCGCATTCCCTTATTTTGCAAGTAGGACAAAATAATAATCATACGTGTATCTGCACCACAAACTGTTATTCCACATCAAATGTATTTGCCAAGTATTGAGCCACCGATGTCAGCCCCTCTGCAAACGAATGATCCAAACGATTTATTGACTCTCGAAGATGTAGTAGTAGAAACTTTACAAAATTTAATCAAGATTTGAATCTTAGCCCATCTTCAAACATAAGTGGTATTGAACGATTAAGTTCTTCTCCACGCCCAGATCCGTTAGCCGACAACTCGAGTAGTTCATGGATCCCAAATAGCGACGAGGAACCCTATGTAAGAAATCGTCCGTTACGAATATCGACTTCATCAAATGATAGTCCTAATATTAGTCAATACGAAGTTTCGTCCGTTTTAGATAAAAATAATATGGACTCTCCAGGTGTTAATCTCACTACATCAAGTATATCTGGAATTGATCAAGACCTACAACTTAAACCTAAAAGATGGAAAGAAAATAACCCTAGTCAATGGAAAAAAAATATTTTCAAAAGGGAACATGTACAATTGTTTACAATATGAAGATAAAAATGGAAGAATTATGGACGCTAATCACCCGAAACCCATAAAATACCAAATGAAATGTCGATTTAAATGCTCGAATATATCGATGCCTTTGTTCACAATTGCACTAACTACAAAATTCTCAATTTTTACTTTTTTAATGCCAAATACACTAAATTTCATGCTCTTTCGTTTCCGCGCATCGAAATACCGTTATTTCGTCTCTTTCTACCAAAAACGAGGGTCACAGTTGTATTAAATGAGTTCGTTTAATGTTCCATGAATGTGATATTATACTAATGATCTTTACTTTTGTAAAACCAGTCAAGATATACTTTAACCTTAGAATAATAACGCATAGAAACCTAGTACAGGTTCAAAAAGTGAGGCAACTAATACTCAGCCATTTTAGCTAACTTCTCTCGGCGAGCCGTCAGTGCTCTAGGTCACGATACGTCTAACACAGCTCGCGAGTAAACAATTTAAAACACTTGAAAATGACCGTTTGTAGGGTGAAAGAATGTCACAACACTTCAGGAAAACAAAAAAAAAGTGATCAAGTTACGTTTCACAAGTAAGTAATTAACGTAAACGCACCTAATAACGACCCGTTAAAATCCGCGCTCATTACCGCCCTATTCAGAAAACTATCATTTTTATGTCATGTATTAAAGCTACACAATTGGTTGCTTTAAAAAAAATGTAGATGTATTTGTATTGCAAATGTTCATCTCTTGTTTGTGTGCGTAACTCGACGATTTAAATAATAATTGCTCAGTTCGTCCGTGGACGCCGACCTCAGTGCATTTTCCATAGTGTGGCATTCCCAATGACGTAAGTACTCTTGTTTCTTTTTTAGCAGAAGATTATATCGTCTAGCATTTTAATGTAACTTCTCGTTCTTTTGATACTTTCAGGAACACAAATAATGATTCATTTTAGTGAGATACTATTTTATTTTGCTTAAAATTCAATATTAAAAATAGGCGGTAATAGGAACAAAAATCACAATTTTATTCCTATTGTCAACCAATGTCGCTGATAAGTACTTGTCGTATCTTTTGTGTGCCATGATTTTTGTTAAAATGCATAAATTAATTAATAGGCAGGAGGCTATAGTAACTCAGTTCCTTAGTATGTTAACTTATATTTGAGCTATTAACGCCATATATTCAAGAGCTTTAGTAGCCGTATACACTAACTTTGTTCTTACGTAAATATTTTAATAAAGGAGGTATAATTTTTAAATAGTGTATTTTTATAGTTGAAATATCATTATTATCAAATATTGATAGCAACCGCACCACTCAAAATCATATACATGTACAAAAATCACATGTATTTACACAATTCATACACATTCCCTTGGGTTGGTAATAGGTTACACGATTTCCTTTAAGAAAACCTATTACCGATCTACTTGTACATTTACGACGGACCCCATACTAGATGTTTTTTTTATTTTCAAGTAAACATAAAGTTATTTAATAGACATTATAGTATTCCAGTAATACTTAGCTAAAATTTATATGTGGAAGTCATATGGTAATTTTAATTACTATTTGCTATCTGTTTCCTTCGTATCCTAGACTTAGTAAATAAATTTTATTTCAGAAACATGGATCGACTAAAACGTAAACAATATACAGTTAATCAACTTGACGCTGCACTGATGGCTATCACTAATGGAGCAAGTATCTATGAAACCTCGAAGAAGTTTGGGATTCCCAGAACAACTCTTCGTGACAATAGAGATAACAAGTACTCTAATGAAAACTGTGGTGTTCAGACCGTTTTCACCAAGGACGAAGAACGTCAGTTAATAGACTGGATTCACTATTTGGGAAGATTAGGTTTTCCTGTAACAAAAGACCAGCTACTGGAAACGGTCTCAAAATTAGTGGAAACATTAAAGCGCCCAAACCCATTTAAAGACAGAGTATCCGGTCGACACTGGTTTCAAAATTTTTTGAAAAGACATCTCACAATTTCGAAAAGAGTTGCGCAGAATATGCCAACACACAGAAACGAAGTGAAAGAAGAGATATAAGATTGTGGTTTGGTCGTGTGCGTCAATATTTTGAACAAAATAATTTAATTGAAGTACCAAATGATCCAGCAAGAATCTTTAATTGCGATGAAACTGGATTCTTTTTGTGTCCTAAGGCAAAACAAGTCATTGTGCAACGAGGCAGCAAAAAAGTATATACTCGAGTGGCCAATGATCAATGATGAAAAAGAGTGTTTAACTATATTGGTTAATGTTGCTGCTGACGGCAAAGTAGCACCACCTATGGTTTTATACCCCTACAAGCGTATGCCTAAAAACCTTGTACCGACTGTGCCATCTGGCTGGGCTGTTGGTAACACCGAATCTGGATGGATGAATATGGGTGCTTTTTACGAATATATAACGAACTGTTTCTATCCTTGGCTAATTACTAATGCAATACCACTTCCAGTTGTGTTATTTCTAGATGGCCACACATCGCATATATCTCTGCCTTTATCTAAGAAAATGGTATAATACTTGTAGCTCTGTTACCTAATTCTACTCACATACTCCAGCCTTAGGATGTTGCAGTATTTCGACCTGTAAAAGGTACTTGGAAGACAGTTGTAAGCGATTTCCGGATAAAAAATAACTTTGCAAAATTAAAGCGAACAGATTTTGCGCCACAAGTCAAAATCTGCCTCGATTCTTGTTTAACAGAGCAAACTATTGTAAACGGATTTCGGTCATGTGGAATATATCCTTTCGAGCCAAATAATGTTAATTACAGTAAACTTCTACCTGAAATTCGGAACGCAACCAACGACACTAATAGCGATACTGCAGAGGGTAGTGACAGTAATACAGCCAGCTCTATTCACAGTCAATGCCAACGTACTAATCAAATGAAAACCTTCAAGATACTTTTTGAAGACCGTTTGTCACCTACTGGCCTTCAAGAATTTCAAAGTTCGGGAAATGTATTATATTTTCCCGAGAATAAGGCCACGACAAAAAAGAGAGTATGTAAAAGAGTTAGAAAGAAGAAAGAAAAAGTTAGAAGAAGGAAGAAGAAGTTAGAAAGAAGAGTTAGAGAGAAGAGTTAGAGAGAGAGAAAAAAAAAAAAGATAAAATAAGCAAACAAGACAATCCAAAATCAAAACTACTAAACAAGGCAAAACGTAAAATAACCAAGATGGATACTTCAAAGGAGGACAACTGATTCCGAAAATGATTTTCAAAGGCGACATAATAATATGGAGCCGTTTGCGGAACTAAGTTTTGAGTATGCATTACGATCTAATCAGGCTAGCCCTTACCGAGATACAGCTACATCACAAGATGTGAACCTCTGTCATCATGTTTCTTCATCAGATGATTGTGAAATAAACCGTCCAGCAAAGATCATTATGCGGCCGAGATATGATTGTGGATTTGATTTAGTGTCAGAAGAATCTATTTTTTAATCTTATTTTTTTTGCCAAAGGTAATTTTCTTAATTTGTTTTATTTTTAAATATTAATCTAATATTTGATTTTGATTTGACATGACTGCTAGATTTAAGATTTTATTCTAATTTTATATTTCTATATTACATTTTGTAAAATAATGTACTAATATTACACTTTAGGTTACAAATAATTCATATTAAGTAGTATATTTTTTATGACTGATTGAAGGCTGTTAAGAATATATAATAACGTTAAGTTTTGATAACATTTTGTAGTGAATTCTGAGATTATAGTTAATCCTTGAGAAGCTATTTTTTATAAAAAAAAATTCACATTAATAATTTTATTAATATGTTTCATGTGTCAATCTTAATCCAAGATTTGATTTTTGATTTGACATGACTACTAAACTTAAGAAGCGGTTTACAGTCAAATGCACGATTTAGCTAAACAGCAACATTTTCAATGTTGACAACATGTAATAAAATTACTTTAGTGCCTTTTCTACTGTTTTAATAGACCACATTTAGTATTTTTTATTCTATTTACGAGTTATGATACAATTAGCGGCGCTAGTGGACGGTAAACCACCTCATAAATGTTATTGTAATTTTATATGACTATGTTACATTTTTACTAGATTCTATAATGCCATTTACTCTTGTATAATACCAAATGCCTCCATTGGTTATATATTATAGTAGTTATAATCAATGCTGGCCTTTGGTAATTTGTTATACATAATTCGTATAAATATGATATTTTTTACTGATTTAACGCTGTTAGGAATATACTATTATAAGAATACATATAATTGTTAAGTGTTGGTAGCATTCTGTACTGTGTTGGAGCATTTATATAAACAGTTCAATATACACGAGCATATTTATTTAACTTTAACGGTTCCATTTATTTAATGGTCGGTATTAGGTGTCACATAAACGGTATTAGGCACACCCGATATTTTGAGTCGGTAATAAGGACATGACCCTTTTTCCTTTTATTTAATTTTTTAAGTATTTCTTTGATTATCTGTTCTTATACATAACTAAAAAAATCGATAATTTCAGTACTTGAAAGATTATTTTTATTGAAGCCACATATTAAGAATGTGCTTATTTTTTGGATATCAATCTGAACTCCGCTTAAACTGGCGGTAATGGATGCGTTTACGTTACATTTTATACATTATTTTTACGTAAATCGATCGTCAAACAAAAATTATTATAACCTAACTTAAAACAAAACAGTGTTGCTATTTGTGAGGAAAAAAATCCCACATTGCTTTCAATTTTGCTCTTATTTTTTTATTTGTAAAATAAAAATAAATTTTGCTATAGATTGGTATCTATAGCAAAATTTATAACGCTATTTAAAACAATATGACTTTGCCAGTTTCGAGAACTTGGAATATGGCATAAAATATTTTATATGTATTAATTTTTATAAATAGGATACTGGTGCCGGTTCTATGCGTGACACACTAAATCATATTTATTTATATGTATTATGGACCAGTGTCCATAACGACCATAATACATATAAATAAATATGATTTAGGTAGCAGTCTACCTACTGTATTTTGAAGTTAATAATTTCATAAGTTAAATAAAATCGGACCAAATCACTAAGTTTGTGATTATTTTTCTGCGGTAACTTGATTAGGTACATAAACCAAGTGCTGTATTAATAACCTGGTGTGCCTATTCTGATTACGTAGGTACTGAACTACTGACGTATTTTAATGTAATATGAGCATTCCATTTATTTTGTTTTTGTAGCTTTAGCACCATTATCTGATACACCCGCACCCATATCCACGTAGCCATGGTTTTAGCTGCCATCCCAGATGCTCTGTTACTTAATTGCCATTTCATCCGCAACCAAGGCACAAATAAGTTTTTTTATTAGAGTTTTTGTTTTTTAAACAAAGTAGCTCAAATGCTTCACTTGTAAAGCCTGGTGCCCCATCAACAGTCCGGTACCAGTTAGACAAAGTTTTTGGATGTGGAAGACATGTACATATTAGATTTAGCTCGTACATAATTGTATGCCCGTGAGGCGTAAAAATTTAAAGTTGGCTTATTCTTACGCCAAAGCTTATCGTTTAAAATATCCCTAAAAGTGGAACGACACAGAACTCGCTAGCCTTAACTGGTACAAGGCCTTTATGAAAAGACACTCAAGTTTATCTGTCAGAGGTCCTGAAGCCACAAGTCTTGTTTGAGCCATGAACTTCAACAAACCAAATGTTGAAAAATTTTTTGACAAATGGGGTGAACTTTTGTGGAATGGAACATGCTTGGGGGAGGCCTATGTCTAACAGTGGACGTCTTTCGATTAATATGATGATGATGATGATGATGGGGTGAACTTTTGGATAGACTTAAATGTCAACCACAAAATATGTACACCGTTTAATTTTGATCGTTTTAATCCCGTGGAGGGTTTTTTTTTCGATGGAAAAAATCATCTTATTACAACCCTCGCTCTTGGGCGGAGCGGGAGATAGTGTCAGACTCTTACTGATTAAAAAACCCATGCCGTTCCTTCAAGCCTTCATACCGGGGCTCGAGCGCCCTTTCGGGTTACCCTGGCCCCAGTAGGCTTCGACCATCCCGTGGAGGGTCGATCCGGTACATGAAACACTATCGATGTGTAAAGATAAAATTTAAAAAAAGTACCTTTTTTCAAAACTCGTTTTAATTTCATTGGACTCGCTCGGCCGAGCCAGTCTAATGACCTGTAGGTAGTTTGTATGCAACGCCGACTACTACCTACAGGTCATTGTACTCAGTTGATTTTTCTTAAAGAACTTAATTTCGTACATGCGAAAATTAAAACGAGTTTTGAAAAAAAGGTACTTTAGTGTTTCATGTACCGGATCGACCCTCCACGGGATTTAAACGATCAAAATTTAGCGGAGTATAATATAGATGAGACAGGTGTAACAACAACTCAAAAACCTAGCAGAGTGATTGCTGTCAAAGGGACCAAACAGGTTGGTTCCATTACCTCCCAAGAAAGAGGGACCCTAGTCACTGTGTGTCTGGCTGTTAACGCAATAGGAAACACTGTACCTGCCTTCTTTGTATTTCCTCGAAAGAAATTTCAGCCACATTTTGTGAGAGATGGTCCTCCTGGCTGTGACGGTTCAGGTAATAAAAGTGGTTGGATGCAAGATGAAGACTTTTATTTTTCATGAAGCACTTCACTAAATTTGCAAAGCTGACTGAAGAAAATCCTGTTGTAGTTATTTTGGACAATCATTCTTCTCATATAAATGTACCCGTTATTCAATATTGTAAAGAAACCTTCATTTTAATATTATCATTCCCACTACATACGTCTCACAAACTCCAAAACCTCTTGACAGATGGGCCGTTCAAAACTAAATTTAATATTGCTGCAGATCATTGGATGAACAATCCAGGACAACGAATGACAATTTATGATTTACCAGGACTTTTTAAAGCTATTTCTGTTGCTGCTACGCCAAATAACATAACTCAAGGGTTTGCATGCGCGGGTATATGGCCATATAACAAAGACATTTTTCCTGACATTGATTTTGCTCCAGCCAGCGTTACCGACCAAGCAAATGAAGAAGTCACCCTTGATCAATCGGATCAGCAAGATATGTCTTTACCTGCAGAACCGATTAACAATGTATACCCTTCAGCAACTTCGACATCATATCAGATTTTGCCCCAGACGTCAGCTCAACCAACATCAAGTCCCTCTAATCATACATCTTCACATTCGCCACGTAGGACTTCACTAGTAGATTTGGTCCCGCTTCCAAAAGTACCACCTCGAGTCAAATCTAAGACAGGGAGATCTAAAGGAAAAAGTGCAATATACACTGAAACGCCAGAAAAAAGATCAGTGAGAAAAAGATACAAAAATTAAGAAATTTTGAATCTAAGCAAACAGAGAAGAAATTGACCAGAAAAAATGCCGTAAGAACTGAAAATAATGAGCCAGAGGAAGGTATAAATGAAGACACAGATGATGCAGATGAAGACGATAATTATTGTATAGTTTGTTTTTGAACAACGAGTAGAGAAGATTGGTTGCAATGCAGAGACTGCCATAAATGGGCACACTCCAGCTGTGCAAACAATGATATTTTTAGTGTGTAAAACCATTACTTTATTATTACGAGGACTTGGTGTTTCAGTTGATAAGTAGACAAAATCAGTAAGTGTTCTAACGTTACTTAGAAAAAAGAGAAATTGCTACATTATTATTACGAGGACTTGGTGTTTCAGTTGATAACTAGACAAAATCAGTAAGTATTCTAATGTTACTTTGAAAAAAGAGAAATCGCTACTTTATCATTACGAGGACTTGTGTTCTGATGTTACGTAGAAAAAAGTAAAACCACTACTTTACCATTACGAGGACTTGGTGTTTCAGTTGATAAGTAGAAAAAATCAGTAAGCGTTTGTAATGTTACTTTGAAAAAAGAGAAATCGCTACTTTATCATTACGAGGACTTGTGTTCTGATGTTACATAGAAAAAAGAAAAAAAACACTACTTTATTATTACGAGGACTTGGTGTTTCAGTTGATAAGTAGAAAAAATCAGTAAGCGTTCTAATGTTAGTTTGAAAAAAGAGAAACCACTACTTTATTATTTCGAGCATTTTGGTGTTTCAGTTTGGTATTTTGAAAAAAAGCCACCTACTCAGCCAACACTCCAATTAATATATAATTTTACTGATGATAGTCAAGAAGAAGAATATAACTTTGCTTTGTTGCCTAATTTACATAAGTATTAATTACAGAAATTACACTGTTTTTAAAGAAATTAAATGAATAACTGATGGACATTAATATGATTTTTGAATTATTTACCTCAATGTAATACCAATAATTTCAATTTGTTCTAAAGGGTTCCTGAATTTTGAATGCATAAGGCATTAAGTCCGCCTTTGTACATTTGTGTTGCATGAAGTTTCAATAAATAAGTTTGGTATACTGCTTCTTTAGTTGTGGTTCTAAGGCCGGGTCCGCTGCGCCAATTTTCTAACAAAACATGTTATTAAAACTTGTTAGAAAAATATGTTATTAAAACGGCTAGTCTACTGCGTTTTTGTTTCATTTAAAAAACTATTTCCGAAGAAGATATGGAAGCTGTTTTGGCAATTGTGGATTTGATTCTTTGAAGAAGAAATAGAAATAGATTCCGTGTTCGACCTTACTTACGGCCTCATTCCTTTAACATATACCAAGAATTGAAAATTGATGACAGATTTGGATTAAAAAATGTTTTTCGTTGTTAAGAAAATGATAATAATAATAATAATATTGGATTGTCAACCTGACGTGTCAAAAATTTTTCCTTAGATTTTTTCAAAATACAAATATTGAAATATTTTATTAAAATGGAATTATCCGAAGAAAAAACAGGTTTAGAAATACAATAAAATCTACAATAATTACTGTGAAATACGTGTAACTCTCGAAAATGGGTTCACGTAAAATATACTACATGTCATACTTATGACAACGAAAAATCTCGACGAGGAAAAGTGAATGTTGACCAGAGCCGCAGCTCGACGTGCACGCCCACCACCTCCGGCCTCGTCGCTCAGCTCCGCCTCGCCGCCGCCGGAACCCAGCCCCATCGTGAGTGCTGTGACACCGGCCGTAGCAGCTGCGTCGAGCTCGAGCGACGAGTACTACTCGCCGCCGACGACACCACCACCTACGCGTCGTCGGGGAGGACGCCGGCCGCCGGATTGTTTAGGACCTCGAGGCCCACCGGCCTCTGATAGGGTCCCAGCTCCTGGCGGAAGTGTGCAGCGCATGCGATGGACGCAATCCATCAACGAGAACGTCATGCGCTCATACTATGGGGCTACAGAGGGAGGAAATAACCTGACCGCGTACCGTGTTCGGATGCTCTCTTTGTTTCAGGTGCTTGAGCCAGCCGTCAACGTTTCGGCCCAACGACTGTCGGATCAGGTGCGGGTCATCCTGCGTAATCATATGTTGGATGATACTGAACTTGATCGCCTCCGAACGGAAATGAGTGACCGTGTCATTACCCCTCCGTCGCAGCCTGTGGTACCAGCTGTGGTACCACCGTCCAGCTACATATCTTTCCACACAGACGAGGTGAGTTCTGACACGGTCACTAACGTAAGTAACCAGTGCAATAGTGAACTGAGGAGTGCTTTGGAGTGTGCGATTCGGGAATATCGTAATATACCTCCCGAACTTAGGCCACGCATACTTCGTTTGCCCATGTGTAACAAGAATAGGGCGCTGGTGGCTGCTCTGGATTCGCAGTTGTCAAATTATTTTGATGACTGCGAAGATCTCACCGATACACACTCGATCATGTACTGCGCGGCCGTAGCGGCATGTCGTGTAGCTCACGTCAAATTCCCAAACAGTGACGTAGCTACACGACCAAAACCAGCTGTGCCGGCCTGGCAGTGCAGGATCGAGCGTCGTATCGGTGGGGCTAGAGCACTCATCGGCAAACTAATCTGCTTCAGGGAGGGCAACACTCGTCCAAGAGTGATGCGCTTTGTGAGACGGGCATTTTCGGGGACTGACATCAGCCCCCGAGACTATATGTCCCGAGTCACAGAGCGCATCGACTTCCTGAAGCAGAAGGTGTATGCATGGGCAAACCGTATCCGCAGGTATAAGCGGCGGGTTGAGCGATACACCCAGAATCGCACATTCCGGAGTAATGAAAGGTGGGTTTATAGGGCTTGGGAGCGACCGGACCAAGGTGTGACTGACGCGCGTCTCCCGGATGATGACGCCATGAGTTCATTCTGGCGTAGCATCTGGTCGGTGCCTGTCAGTCACACCGAGGGTGACTGGACTCGGGAGGTCGAGCGAGCGTGCGATCCAATACCACAAATGGGGGCAATAGACATCAGCCCCCAAGATGTAGCTCGTGCAGTCCGTCCGTTGCCTAACTGAAAATCTCCAGGGCCGGACGGGCTGCACAATTTCTGGATTAAGTGGTTTACAAGATCGCATGCTCGCTTGGCATATCAGTTTCAGTCTGCCTTAGAGTCAGGGTCGCTGCCACAGTTCCTAACAACAGGAATAACCCACCTGCTCCATAAATCAGGTAGTACTGCGGAGCCTAAAAATTATAGACCGATCACGTGTTTGCCGACGGTCTATAAAGTTCTTACATCCATACTGAGAAGTAAAATTAATAGTCATATTGATGAAAATTCGATCATGTCGCCTTCTCAGAATGGATGTAGGAACGGGTCCCGCGGTACTAAGGAGCTGCTCCTCATTGATATGACTATTAGCCAGCAGGTTCGACGTTCCCGAAAGGATCTGTCGACATGTTGGATAGACTATAGAAAGGCCTATGACTCTGTTCCTCATACATGGCTCATGAGGGTGCTGGAATTGTATAAAATTGATACAACACTACGCACCTTCCTGATGTCGTGTATGAGGCAATGGAGTACAGTCCTTCGCTATCCAGGATGTCGAAATATCCAGAGGAATAGCGAACCTGTAAGGATTGAGCGAGGTATATTCCAGGGTGATAGTTTGAGTCCGCTTTGGTTTTGTCTAGCCTTGAATCCTCTAAGCACACTGCTGGAGAATTCAGGTCTAGGCTATCGGTTGAAGAGAGGTGGTCAGGTTATATCTCACCTCCTTTACATGGATGACTTAAAGCTCTTTGCCCCCAACAATCTGCAACTGATGGAGCTACTGAAGGTAACTGAAATCTTCAGTAGTGCCATCAGGATGGAGTTTGGTGTGGACAAATGTGCAGTCATGCATGTAAAGCGAGGGGAGGTTGTGGAGTCCGTGAGCACTCAACTCACGGATTCCATAAATCTGAGATCCCTCTCTCCAACCGAAACCTATAAGTATTTGGGTATGTCGGAAGCTCTAGGCATCAGTATCACTGGCATGAAGCAATCGTTGAGGGAGCGTTTCTTTGGACGCCTGAAAAAGGTATTCAATAGCCTTCTTTCAGGCGGAAACAAGGTGCGTGCCTTCAACGGTTGGGTCATGCCGGTATTGATGTACTCTTTCGGCGTACTCAAATGGACTCAAACAGAACTTGACGCCCTGGATAGGCGGGTCCGTACACTGCTGACTGCATACCGAATGCATCACCCACGATCGTCGGTGATGAGGCTGTATATCCCGCGGAAGTGTGGGGGTCGTGGCTTCTTAAATGCTAAGACCCTACACAACCGCGAGGTATGCAGTCTCAGGGAATATTTCCTAGCTGCCGACGTGGGTATGCATCGAGATGTAGTGGCAGTGGACAAGGGACTCACCCCGCTCTCCCTGGCTAACGAGAACTGGCGCAAACCGATAGTGCTTGACACTAACGATCGCAGGGAAGTATGGCAGAGCAAGGAGCTTCACGGACGCTTTTTTCGGGCCCTTCATGGGCCCGATGTAGACCAATTGGCGTCCGTAGCCTGGCTGCGTTTCGGTGACCTCTTTGGGGAAACCGAAGGTTTTGTCTGTGCAATTATGGACGAAGTTATCATGACGAATAACTACCGGAGATTTATTGTGAAGGACGGCACGGTTGACATCTGTCGGGCATGTCACCGTCCGGGAGAATCAATCCGTCACATTATCTCTGGTTGTTCCCGTCTAGCCAACGGAGAGTACTTGCATAGGCACAACCTTGTAGCCAGGATTATCCATCAGCAACTTGCTTTGAAATACTCTCTTGTGGAATCGGAAGTGCCATACTATAGGTATGAGCCCGACGCAGTTCTTGATAACGGTCATATCACTTTGTACTGGGATCGGCCCATCATCACTGACAGGACTATTGTGGCCAATAAGCCTGATATAGTGGTGGTGGACCGAAGCGAGAGGCGTGCAATGATTGTTGACATATCCGTTCCGCATGACGAGAACCTCGTGAAAGCCGAGAAAGATAAACAAATTAACTATATCGACTTGGCTCGCGAGGTTGTCGACATGTGGGAAGTGGATTCAGCAGTCATTGTACCGATAGTTGTTTCAGTCAATGGCTTAATAGCCAAGAGCCTCGACCAACATCTTAGGAGGCTCTCGTTAGGCGACTGGATCAAGGGCTTGATTCAGAAAGCAGTATTGCTGGACACGGCTCGTACAGTAAGGAGGTTCCTTTCTCTGGAGCCCTGACCGCCGGTAGCTTGGACCCTGTTCCCGATACCGGTGGGCTACTATTTTTTATATTTTTAAATGTTTTTTATTTTTATTGAATATTTAAAAATATAATTTATATGTTAATGTTTAAATAAACGAAATAATAATATTTTTATTTCAGACTTAAAAATCCATAGAGTGTTAGTAACATAAAAATAAATTAAAATGAAGAGCTCCTATCATTAATTTTACCCGACATACAGAAGCAAATAGCGTGGCAAAGTGATGTTATTCCACCTAACATGAGACTTATTGTGACTTTACGATTTTTGGCGTTAAATTAAAAACAAAATGATTCCTATATTCCATTTATTTCATCACTGAATCGCGAAAGGTATTCATCCGGCGAGCACAAACATTACTGCCATTACAACAAAACTGCTGGCCACATTCTTTAAAAAAAAATTGAAAAAATCTTTATATCTAACAACTCCCTATTGTGTGTAGTGGCGTAATAAAAGCAACAAAAAAACACGTTTGTATCTATCCATTGCGAAGGCTAAGACTACTAAGACTCAGCTGCGACGGAATGCATGCCCTCTTGCATTGCGTTGACGCTGCGTCGTTTTCCATATATTTTTTACTAGCTTTTGCCCGCTGCTTTGCCCACGTACATAAAATATAGCCTATGTCACTCAGAAATAAAGGAGCTTTCTATCGGTGAAAAAAATTTAGTAATCGAACCAGTACTTCCAGAGATTACCTCCTACAAACAAAAAAATAAACTTTACATCTTTATTATATTAGTGTTGATGACATGCCATGCCCCATTAAACCGTTCCGTCGTCGTACGCGACGTTGAGGGAGGGTGATGCGCTGCGTTGACGAGCGTAACGACATTTTTTTTGTCTTATAAATACCATGAGTGGGCAGCTTATAAAAGGTTAATTGGACTTCTAGAGCAAAAAACGAGATCAATCAAAAAATTCAGATTTTAACAAATTTAATTTAAATAGAAATACAGAAAATGCAAGCATTTAATGCGAATAACGACAAACAAGACGATGAGGATATGTTGTATTTAATAATGATCTTAAATACAAGATGTATTTTAAATGTTTAACATCATTGCAAAAACTCACTAAAAAGTAAAATTCAAAATGTTATACCTTAGTTTTTAAGAAACTTCCAAAATGCTCTAGATTCAGCATAATTCAAAAGTTCTTGTTGCTTAAATACATAATATCAAACTACAAGGAAAAGCACAGGTAGCTGGTTCAAATAAAATTTTCAGCTACTTCGATGATTTACGAACATTCTTAAGGCAGAAAAATTTGGGGAAAGAAAGCATTATAACCATCTTTTATTAGAGCTACAATCATGCAAACAGTTGTCAAATGAAACCGTAGCGCAATATGCCCTCAGGATTGAAACCTGACCGACAGACACAATAACACATAACTCCGAATCCTGAAAAAAGGAACTTCCAGGACGAATTGCTATGACAGAAGATAAAGCCCAATATACGTCTTACCTGGGAATACACACTAGACTAAGTACAATTGTTCGTTGTTGAGACCCCCGAAACCTTAATGCTGTGTCGCTACGGAAGAAGAAAAAAAATACAACTTTTCAGTTCGATCATCTTGCAAAGTTTGTTATAAGGTCAAAGTTTGTTGAATGTAGATTTAGACTCCGCTATCAGAATAAGGCTCAATTTCCACCTAAACCAAAACAGTCAAATTATACGAAAAAACCCTCAACCTCTTGTTCTCAACAAATGACATTGGCACACAATGGCTATTGCAAAAATAGCGGGCATGATATTTCGCAATATCGCAAAAAACAATTTAACAATCCCCATTTCATTTTCGGAAATCCTGAGAACATCATAAATGAACTAAAACACGTAAATTATAATCAAATTTCAACACCTACATCTTTTAAACTGAAGGATCAGATTATGAGCAGGTGCCGACGTAATTCTGTTACTCTAGACACTTATCGTGGGAATGTGTTTCTTAGGGGGTTTCAATTTCTAAATACAAAAGAGCTACTTATTCCGGAGCCGCTAATCCCAATCCGAAGTCTAAAAGTAACACCAAGTCTAAAACATATAATGACTCTATCCTTACTAATTCTACCAAATCAAGTACTACATCTAAAGTACGAGTATATAAAGACTTAATCCTTACTTATCTTACTAAATCAAATAAAAAGAAGCCTCCTGATGAGGCCCATTGTGACCGACCACGTTTCGTAGCTATATGTCATCACTGACATAAGGCACTGGTCATAGACTTTCGTAGACGAGAAGATACCGCGCAGCTTCCCGAACACTGCCCAGCCGAGTCGGATTCGACGGTTGACCTCTTTCTCGAAATTATATCTAATCGTCCACAACTTCTAGTTTAAACCCCGCAAGTTGATATTTCGATTGGCAGCCATCTTGGTGACGTAGTCGAAGTCGCACCGTCAGTACCGTTCGCAATAGAGTTGCCCAACTATCGATAGTTTCCCTATCGATAGATGACCTCGAAAACTAGTAACAATATCGATAGTGCTATCGATATTATCGATAATATCGATACTATCGATTCTATCGATATCACAAATAAACAAATACTATTGATTAGAAGTAACAGTATCGATAGTATCGATAATATTACATAATAATACTATCGATAGTATCGACAATATCGATATATTTTAAGTAATACTATCGATATTATAGATAGTATCGTTGTATTAAATAATATTAACTATCAATACTATTGATAGTTTGTAAAACTATTGATAGTATTACACCATCGATAGTTTAATAACCGCCGATAGTATCGTTTCCGAATTATAGCTTTTGTAGCAAGTAGTGTTAAATTATTCTCACTCACTGTGCGTAGTGTGCATTACGTTGTGTCATCGTTACGTAAAGTGCAATGTGGGTATTAACCCGCTCGCAATTCACTATAGTTTAAAAAGTAGGTATAACGAAAAATTTAAACTTGACAGGACTAAGTGATGCTTTGTGTCAATTTTTGATTATATTCTGAGATTATTATGCTCTTTAGGATTAATAAATTTTCTTTTTTAATAAGAAATATACTAGCTATGTAATTGAATATTGGAAGGCAATACTATCGCGGTTTATTAAATTATCGATAGTGTGAGCTATCGATACTATCGATAGTATTGCTTTAGGAGCAATACTGGCCTTCGATAGTATCGATACTATCGATACTATTTTTGTATATCAATACTATTGCCCATATCACACTATTGATAGAATCGATACTATCGATAGGCTATCGATACTATTGATATGACGTCAACTATCGATAGACTATCGATAGTTTAGCAATAGTCGACTATTGATATGCAACACTAGTTCGCAAAGTGAGCCCGCGCTTACGTGCTTACGCACATCAAGTACTTGTTATAGCTTTTTTTTTGTTATCCTGTTTTATTGCTTTTGTTTAATTTTGTTATCTATTATCCGTTACTTCCCAACTATCACCACTAAACAGCAAAGCAGTGTCATCGGCAAAAGTTATAATTTTGCCCTTTTGTAGTGTCATTTCACAAAGATTATTTATTTAAATAAGGAACAGGGTAGGTCCAAGTATGCTGCCCTGTGGTACACCAAATTCTATACCTCGCCCGTCGCTTAGCTTGTTATCAATTTTAGTTCATTGTTTCCTATTAGTTAGGTAATCCTCCAGTAGTTTTAGGGGTATACCTCTTACGCCAATAGCCTCCAACTTCCTCAGTAAGTGTGGAATAGAGACTGTGTCGAAGGCTTTTGCCAGATCCGGAAACACCGCCAAGCATTTTTTCCTATCGTCTAAGCTGGAAATGATGTTATTCAATAGTTTGTGTACTGCATCATTAGTAGATTTATTACTTCGAAAGCCAAACTGAGCCGAAGAAAGGAGCCCGTTGGTTTCGAGGAAATTGGAAAGACGACGATTGATCAGCCGCTCCAAGATCTTGGACATGGATGGCAGAATGGAGATAGGACGGTAGTTATCAACAGTCTCTATCCCCACCTTTGTGTATAGGTTTAATTATAGCTATTTTAAAGGCTCTAGGAAAGACTCCCGTTGATAAAGCAAGGTTATAGATAATCTAACATAGTAAAATCCTCTCAAGATAGTGACAACGAATCCAGACCAGGTACCTCATCGTCACTAAATCCGTCCCAAGATAGTGACAACGAATCCAGGCCGGGTATATCAGCGACCCCCGAACCAATTTCTACGCCAGGGTCTTCTCAAGATGATTCATCTGAATCCATAATTCGTCATACAGCGTCACTAACCCAGAACCGTAAAAAAAGATTAAATCCAATTGATGTGGAGATATTAAAGGCAATTCAAAGTCATGGGCCACGACAGGATGAATTTAAAGATGATGATAAAGCATTTTTAACCGACTTCTAAAAAAGGAGGAGGTTCTCAATTCGGATGTTTGTATTTTTTTTTTTTTTTTTATGTATGTTCGGGCATAACTTCGTCGCTTGCCAACCGATTTGAAAAATTCTTTTTTTGTTGGAAAGAGTATACTTCCCAAATGGTCCCATAGTCACCAAGTCGGGATCTGATGATGGAATCTTGGCTAAATCGAGGGAACTCCTCAAACATTATAGGCAACTATATAGTCATTTTGATATTTTCATCAAGGAATTAAGCATTTACAGTCAAAAAGTGACATTTGATGAGGTGGAACTGGTTAAGAAGACCAGAAATTGCCAACGGAACTTCATACTCAAACAAATATCACAATGAACATAGTTAAGCGACTATGACAATACAAATAAATGAATAGTTCTGAATAGTTATGTTGAAAATGGTATCATCGAAGTAACCTGATGATAGTGATGGAGCTGGAAGATAGGCACCGGAACTCCGTAATTAATCAACATTGATTAATTACGGAGTTCCGTATCCTACCTACATATCCTACCCGTGTTTGGGCTTATTAGAAATGTCATGAGATGCATTTTGGCTATAAGGTACTATCGAAGTGATCTGATGATGGAGCCGGAAGGTGGAAGGTAGACACGGGAACTTCATATGAAAATGATGTATTCTAGCAGGGTTTGAGTTAATTGGAATTGACATGAGAAAAAAGTACTCTGGCTGTAAGTGTGTTGCAACCAAAAAGTATGAAATAAAAAACTTTTTATAAAAAAAATAAAACCGACTTCACTAAAAAAACACTAAAATGATCAAAATAATTTTAATTTCGGAAGTCGGTGTTAAATAAGGAACAAACAATAACGAAAAACACCGACTTCCGAAATTAAAATTATTTTGATCATTTTAGTGTTTTTTTAGTGAAGTCGGTTTTATTTTTTTTATAAAAAGTTTTTTATTGATGTCTATTTTGCCAACTATTAAACGCATAAGCGAAGATGATAGACTAGAGTTCAGAATCGACGTGATGCAGCTGCTTCGCAAATATACGAATCGGATCCCAACATCTTCGCTCAGCTCTGCATCATCATCGCCACTGCCTCCGCTATATATATAATATATAATTGTTACGCCATTAAACGTGAACACGCCATTTCTCCGAGAAAATAACGAGTAGCACTTAATAATTAAAACGCATTGCTCTTCGAAAGATCTAGAATGGTTGTGAAAAATCTCGAAACATCCACAAAGTACCTACAAGTAGTAGTTAGATATTTATCTACCGAAAAGGGAAATGGTACTCTCCGACGTTAACAATAGAGTCGAAATTCGCATGAAAGTGACTCTTATTACCACGAGCAATAAAAATGATTTATGACTTCGAGAAGCGATTCAATGGTTCTGGAATTCTGGATCGATCGCGGGACGTCGGTATCTAGAATTTTCTTGGCTCCGCATATAAATACGCGCCCCCGGCCGGAAGCGAGTCAGTTGTGATTTCGACGGCGATCAAGAGCGAACTACCCTAGTACTTGAAGTGATTTTACTTAACGACCTAAGCGATAGTGTAACGGTACGCTAGTGTTAACCCTTATTTCGAATTTGTCCGTACCACCGGACAAGTACTTTAAAAAAATCCACCGCCCCGTCTATTTCTATTTTTGCAACAAAAAAACTACTAAGCTATTGGGAGGTCGGTCAAATTTTAGTAGAAAAATAAATTTTGCGTGTGACAACCCAGAGTTTGACAGTTGGCGAAAAAATGTCGGCGAAACTGCGCACTAAGAAAGTCTTTCAGGTAATTTATTAAAAAATATTATTTTTTGCTTATGTTGCGTAGATTTTTTATTTGTGTTTTGTGATATTAGTCTACTAACATTCAAATAATACGATATCATAGCTTTTGCTTACGTTATTCATAATTGACACAGCGCAGGTGTGTCGGTAAATAAGTACCGCGAAAATGTCGAGTTCTACGATTGTGAAGTGCACTACGTGTAACATTGTAATAAATGAACTGTTAGCGTTTGTTCAGAACAAAATTGACGTTATGGACAATGAAAGTTTGATTAATATTTGTGTAATGGGTTTCTCAAATGAAGATATTGATGAAGCAAAATCGTTATTATTCGAATCGCTGTCGTCGAGTAAGAAAAAAAAATCTCAAGGCGCAAGGATAAACGTCTTAAGGATCTAGAGGACATTATTACATTGTACAAGAACACAGATCCGGAGATTATTCCTATATTTGTGGCCAAGAACTTGAGTAAATTGCCTGCAGTAACATTTGACCACATTGATGTTACTGGACTGCTAAAAGAGATAGTGCTTCTAAAAAATCAAGTGAAAGATATAATTAATAATTACGCTACTGTAAAGCAGTTCGACGAAATAAAAGCGGAACTGCATTCCTGCAAATATGGATCAATTATTGGATTAGAAGATAGCAAAGTGAATAAAGTTCGGCGAGGTGCATTCCGTATGGACAGCGGACCGATGGGCATGTCTCCGGTAATAAACACGATCGCCGGATCGGCACAGTGCTGTGGGATAGTGAGCACACCGTGTAGGCTATCTCTTTCTGACACGCAGTCGCCTAAAGCGAGTGCGAGTGGGACAAAGATATGTGACAATGAAATAAAGAATATGGAACGCGACGCAGTGACAGGTTGTACGCCGACAGTTGAAAAACAATGTGTGTCGGAACTGTTTTTGCAAAAAGCCGATGGAAGTATGAGAAATAAATCTATAACAAGTGTACCGATAGTTGACAAGGCCCCTAAAAATCAAACGATGGCGGAGATGGTACAAGGAAATGGTGTATTTCGACGAGAAGAACCTAGTGAAGACTGGATTCTTGTGCAAAAAAGAAGACTGCGTAATCGCTTTGTTGGGCAGTTGGGCAATGGGCACGCCACAATCATGGCGGTAAGTCCCCTCTTTGAGGCGTGGCTGGAAAGACCTCACGGCGTCCTTACCTTCCGCATGACGCAGGTACTCACCGGACATGGTTCGTTCGGGAGTTTCCTGCACTCGATTCATGCGGAAGTGACGCCCAGGTGTCGCCACTGTGCGGAACACCCGGAGGACACGGTGGAGCACACAGTCGAGGTGTGCCCTGCTTGGGCGGAGCATCGCCGTGCCCTCGTGGGGGCGATCGGCGGCGGAGACCTCTCGCACCGGGCCTTGGTTGAGGCCATGGTCCGGAGCGAGGAGGAGTGGCAGGCGGTCGCCGACTTCTGCGAAGCAGTAATGCTCGCAAAGGAGGAGGCCGAACGCATCAGGCAACGGCGTTATCGCCGCCGCCGTCGCCGGGATTCTGATCCCGATTTCCGGCCAACGTAGACGCGGGCTTGCGGACGGTGAGCAATGGGTAGCTCACTGTCCGGCCGTCCGGTAACTGTCCGGACCAAGCCCAAGTCGTCGACGGCGCGCACTGTTCCCGCGCGCCTCAAGGAGTTGTCAGCAACAGCAGGGACCCAGCTGGGTCGAAGCCTACTGGGGCCAGGGTTATCTGAAAGGGCGCTCGAGCCCCGGTATGAAGGCTAGAAGGAACGGGGTGGGTCTTTTAGTCAGTAAGAGTCTGACACTATCTCCCGCTCCGCCCAAGGGCTGGGGATGTCAATGCATGATTTTTTCCCACCATAAAAAAAAAAGGCAGTTGGGCAAAGCGAACATGGAGCCGCTCAGTAAATTCAAGGCAGCAGATACTAAAGTTGCCTTGTTTATCTCGAATGTTCATAAGGACACCTTAGAGTCGGATATTATTGAGTACATACAAATGAAAACTCAGGAGAGAGTGAGTCTAATCAAAATAAACATGAAACGTGACAAAGGGTATAACTCTTTCAAGTTGTTTGTTTCACAATGTAGGCTATATTTATATCTTGATAACAAATTATGGCCCGATGGAATTACGTTCCGTCGGTTTGTTGATACGAGAAAGGCTTCATGACGCTCGCACAATTATGGATAGTACTGTACTAATGAGCTATAATTGTAAGAATATAAAAAGGAGTATGAGTTGTGTGAGAAAGCTGTGCAAATCAGCTGATTTGGTGGCCCTGCAGGAAACTTGGCTCTTGCCACATGATTTGCATATCGTTAGCGAAATTGACAATAACTTCAGCTACACGGCGAAGTCAGCAGTAGACCTGAGTACAGGGATTCTAAGAGGTCGACCACATGGCGGTGTTGCGCTCCTGTGGCGGAAAAGTGTCTTCAGTAATGTTACGGTGGTAAAGTGTCAAAGTGATCGTATTATTGCTATAAAGGCAACCATAGGAGTAAATCGCGAGGTGCTTTTCGTGTGCGTTTACATGCCGACGGACCAGACCGAGAACTTGACGGTATTTACACACTGTTTGGGTGAGTTAAGTGCTATTGTACAAGACACTGGTGTAGAAGCGATATACATTTTGGGTGACTTTAACGCTCATCCCAGTGCTCCTTTTTGTAATGAACTCCTTGACTTTTGTGTGGAAAATGAATGGATATGTGTAGATATAGATAGACTTGGTTTATCATCTGGTACCTATACTTTCCAAAGTGTAGTGCATGGGTGTAAGCGTTGGCTCGATCACTGTTTGGTATCTAAGTCAGCCTTGCAGTCTGTGGGGAATGTCACTGTTAATAATGATGTTTACTGGTCTGACCATTTTCCAATTGAAATAACTTGCAATCTAGAAGTAATTAAATCAAAATTAGTAATTAATAATCATATTTCCAATAATAGAGTACAGTGGGGGGTTGGAAATGGGGAAGAAATAAAGAAATATCAAGATATTTGTAATAGTAAACTGCGAAACATTGATTTTCCACACGAAATGCAGCAATGTGCCGATTCTGTGTCAAAATGTAGACCATAGGTATATAATTGATAATTTATATGACAATATTGTTAATATACTCTGCCAAGCATCCATAGAGAGCCGTTGCTATGTACCGAAAAACAAAAATAATGCTAAGTGTATTTATGGATGGAATAAGCATGTGAAAGAAGCACATAGGCAGGCTAGAATTGACTATTTATTGTATGTATCTGAGGGTAAGCCTGAGAGTGGCCCCGTGTATCAGAAAATGTATCAAAGTCGCAAAGCCTTTAAAGCTCGGCTGAAATACTGCCACAAAAACCAGGAGCAAATTAAAATGGATACACTTGTTTCACAACACTCTACTAAGAAGTTCCACAAGTTCTGGAAAGGGACTAAACAATTAAATGGTCGAGTCAGTCTGCCTGCAAGTGTTGATGGTATTAGCGATTCAAAATTTATAGCAGACTCATTCGGAAGGCACTTTCGAGTGGACTCTTGCTTGCCGGTGGTGCTGGATGCTGAGTGTACGTCAGTCCAAAAACCGATTCGCTTCTCTGGAAAGGATGTTAGAAATATTATTAAAAATATGAAAAGGGGTAAGTCACCAGGTAATGATGGGCTCAGCATTGAGCATCTGCTGCATGCGGGGGTCCATTTGAGTAGAGTCTTGGCCTTATTGTTTACGTTGTGCATTCGGCATTCATATTTGCCATCTGCTCTTATGAAAACAATTGTGGTGCCGGTTGTTAAAAATGCCATGGGCGATACGTCAGATAAGGGCAATTATAGACCGATTTCTCTCGCTACTGTATTGGCGAAGGTGTTGGACGGGTTGCTGGATAAACAGCTTGACAGATTTGTGCAAATACAAGATACTCAGTTTGGGTTCCGGCAGGGGTTGTCGACTGAGAGTGCAATATTATCTCTGAAGCACACTGTACGTTACTATGTTAAGAGAAAGACGCCTGTTTACGCATGTTTCTTGGACTTGTCCCGGGCGTTTGACCTAGTGGCATACAATAAGCTATGGACGAAGCTAAGAGATGCAGGTGTCTCTGGTGATATTGTGGACATTTTAGCGTATTGGTACAGCAACCAGTCCAACTCAGTTCGTTGGGGAAATGCGTGCTCCGATGAATATTCGCTGCAGTGTGGAGTGAGGCAGGAGGGTCTGACGTCGCCGCGGCTCTTTAACATTTATGTGAACCATCTGGTTGAGGAGCTCAGCAGCATGCATGTGGGATGCCATATTGATAACGTATGTGTTAATAATTTAAGCTATGCTGACGATATGGTGCTGTTGAGCCCCTCAATTGGGGGTCTAAGACAATTGCTGAGGGTATTTGAGCAGTATGCTGTGGATCACGGCCTCAAGTATAATGAAAAGAAGAGTGTGTTTATGTTCCACCCTTATTACTGAATGATGTAACTTTAGACCGTGTGACACAATTTAAATATCTTGGACATATAGTGACTGAGAGATTATGTGATGATCAGGATATTGAAAGGGAGCGCAGGGCACTGTCAGTGCGTGGTAATATGCTGGCACACAGATTTGCTCGGTGTACAGCGGCAGTAAAGATAACACTGTTTAAAGCCTTTTGCCAGACGTTTTATACCAGTGGACTGTGGACAAACTTTACAAAGAGAACTTACAGTGCCTTGCGCGTCCAGTACAATAATGTATTCAGGGCGCTGTTCCGGCTTCCTAGGTGTTGTAGTGCCTCTGGGATGTTTGCCGACGCCAGTGTGGATGACTTCTACGCATTAATGCGCAAAAAGGTTGCATCAGTAATGAGACGTGTACGTGGGAGCCGAAACAGTGTACTGAGAATGATAGGAGACAGGTATGATACTGCACTGCTGGGCAGGTTTACGGAGCTTCATGTTATGGGGGTTCAGTGAGCCTGCTGACTTGGACAGTTGTTTTTTTTGACTTTGAAGTTAAATATTTTGACATTTGATTTTGATTTTTATTTAGACTTAATTTATTTATTGTGATGTTGATTTTAATTTAAATTTGATTTATTTATTGTGACTTTAATTTAATGTTTTATTTATTTTTACTATGTGAATTGATTTGTTTTGATTTTAATTTATATTTTTAATTGATTTATTTTATGATTTCATTGTTTTTTGTTTTTGTTTTAATTTCATTTAGTTTTGTACTGTTTTAATATGAGATTACTGGCTATGGACTCTTGTCTGATAATAAACGATTTTTATTTTTTATTTATTTTTATAATAATTATCGAGTTTTTTACTTGTCCGCCACACCGGACCTCGTCGAAACACCTGTATTTATTGTGTCTTACAGCTTGTCCGTCACGGCGGACCTTGTCGAAATATGGTATGAAAGGTAAAAGATTTGAGTTGTCAGTATTGTCAAAACATTACATCTATTCTCAGTACCTACCAACTTGTTAGATACTTCTTATCTACCTAGCCTTTACATAAAACTAAAATGCTAAAAACTAATTACTAAAAGTTAGTCTACCTACTTACCTGACCTACCTACTTACGTGAAAAGAACCCTATACCTATTCTCAACAGGTACTCACTGGTGTATTTTATATACCTACTACTTATCTGCTTAGCCTTTACGTTACACTTACATGCTCAAAATTAAGTACCTACTAACTTTTATTCCTAAAGAACTACTTACTTTTGTAAGAACTGGTTACTCACTGTCTAATTTACAAAACTAATATTGACTCTATAATGTACACCATGAGTCTCTGTATCTGTGTGCCCTCTTACTTACCCCATTACTTTTTCGTATTAACTATTTTTTTTTATTGGTGGTGGTGTTTTGCTTAGCACGTATTTCTTTTATTTTGCTTCAGTCTTCCCTGCATGCACGCTCGAAAAAAATATTGGCACTCGTTCCTGCAGAACGTGCACCGTCTGAAACAGGTGATAGCTCCAGCGCCGAAAATGAGCCTCATCCATTCTCTAATCCACCTTCTGTCTTTAGTTCACCTGCACCGTCTATTGCATCTTCGCTAGAGCACTTGAATATCGCAGACAGCCCTGATGAAAACCCTTCTGAAACAAGTTTTGAACTCAACAACGACTTCCCGACGCCTTTGACTCCAATTATAGAGCAAGTTTTCCCGAACCAGTCGCAGGAACCCAATTTTGCAAGCTTACCTTCTATATCGTCTTTACCCTCGTTGCCAACACCTGTGCATAGAAAAAGAAGACTCAGAGAACCATCAGTTGTGACAAAAAAGAGACCCAAGCAAATTCAAAAGTTTTCCCTCTCGTACAAATGGAAACAGAGTACCTTTTTGTACAGAGCCCAGATACTGCAGTAGTTGAAGATCCTCCCGTAGTACGTTCACCTTTAGATTACTTTTTGACGTTTTTCTCTGAAGATGTGATTGCTAATGTTGTACAAGAAACAAACGCATATTCCGTGCTAAAAACAGGCCGCTCTATAAATTTGACAGAAGATGAGTTTCGCGACTTTCTTGCTATCCTAATTTTGATGGGCATTGTGTCGCTACCATCGTATTTAGATTACTGGTCCAAAAAATATCGGTACGACAAAATTGCTAGTGTCATGTCGTTGAAGAGGTATGAAGCCATCCGCCAAAATTTACACTTTGCAGACAATAACTTTGAAAGCTCTGACCGGTATTACAAAGTTCGCTCTTTGCTTGAAGGAATACGACAAAACTGTCTGGCTCAGGAGTGTTACAGGCGAACACACTTTCAGTATCGATGAAATGATGGTGCCGTATAAAGGACGAAAAGCAGGCAAAAGACGACAGTACATGAAAGACAAACCGGTCAAATGGGGTTTCAAGATGTACGTTCGAGCTGGAACTTCGGGCATGATTTACGACTTTCTGCCCTACGGTGGGGATGATACATTCAGGTATCACAAGTTCACCGATGAAGAGCGAACGTTAGGATTTGGTAGCCAAGTCGTGCTTGGACTCTGCCAGACCATCAAAAGAAAACCAGCAACGGTTTGTTTCGATAATTTTTTTACATCACCTGAACTTGTTTACCTGTTGCGTGAAAATTATGGTATTTTTTCTGTAGGTACCATTAGAAGCAACCGCCTTAGAGAAGCCGAAGAAAAATTGAGTAGCGAAAAGGCACTGAAAAAGAAACCAAGGGGATCTTTCAGTCAAACCGTCTGTAACAAAAACAAGTTGTCAGTTGTGAGGTGGCATGACAACAAAGCTGCTACTCTAATCAGTTCCTATACTGACGCTGAACCAGTTAGTAGGATTAAAAGATATTGCAAGAATGCCAAGAGGAAAATCGATGTTGATTATTCCAATATTGTGAAAGAGTATAACAAAAATATGGGCGGTGTAGACTTGGCCGACATGTTGATCGCCTTGTATAGAACTCCATTCAGGAGTAAGCGCTGGTACATGGCGATGTTCGCACAAATTATTGATTTTTGCGTCGACAATGCGTGGATCCTGTATCGCAAACATGCAAACCCTGCCACTAAATGCATGCGGCTGAAAGATTTCCGCTACGAAGTGTACCACAGTTTGATCAGCACAAACAAAAGTGTTACCTATAAGAAAACGGATGAAAGCACGATCAGGCACCTTTGTAAAACAAGACCGGCAGACAGTTCACGCTACGATGGAGTTTCTCACTTTCCGTCAGTGAAGGAGGAAGGTCGTTGTATGTACTGCAATAAAAAAACTACGGTTTACTGCCTGAAATGTGATACACGCCTTTGTTTTGTGACGGACAAAAATCCTCGCAACTGTTTTTTGAGCTTTCATGTTAAATAATACAGGCCCTTACAGTTTCTTTGTACTTTTATAAAAAATAAAGGCTCTTTTACTATTATATTCTTTTACTTTATACTATGCAACTTCTTTCACGTATTCGATTAAGTCCGCTAGGACGGACAAGTCATTTTAACACTTTTTTTACTAAGATTCGATAATGTCCGGTGTGGCGGACATCGCTTTTCTCCATAAGGGTGGGGGGTAGATTTTTTTTTTCTTTTTTTGGAGGTTCAGAAAAACCATGGAAACTAGGTTATACAATAAAATTTTAATAAGTTTACTATCACCTCTGTCGAAATAAGGGTTAATTGCGATTCGGATTATTGTTGACTGGACTAATTTGTTATTGTTTGTGGTGAATAAAGTTGTCTGTTAGTAAGTCGGCATTTGATTACCCACGTACGTAACATAATGAAGTTACCCCGTCGCCGCCCCATCTACCACAAACAGAACATCAGATGATAGCACCATCGATCTACTCTCCCTCTGCATCATCAACGTCACCACCTCCACCGCATGTTACGTTGCCATCGCCTACTTCTCTGCCACAAATGGAAAATCAGATGACAGCATCTCCAATCTCTCCTGCAGAATCAGTGCCGCTTCTGACAATAACTGAGTTGTTGCAACAAGACTTTGAAAACTTTTAATTTGAATTATTAAACGGTTTAGCATTGTAACCTGACTATTATTTGGAATATTTTTTGTAATATATCGACACCTCCATGCAATTACATCGTAACTCACTTTTTTCCAAAAATTGAGTTACAACGGCATTGTTATGTAAAAAAAAATGCATTTTTTCTGTACTATCATTGTAATTCTATTCCCTTTCGTTTCTAAAATAAACCAACGTCAAAGTATTGTAACTAATCCAAAAAATATTATTTGTCAACAATATAATTGCAACTTGATTTACAATTTATAGAAAATATTTTGAGTAGCTTGTTTATCAAGTACAACAAAATTGTACATGATAAAATTACGGTTTATGATCATAAAATGTACTGTTACTGCTTTGTAAGTTGAGTCAAATCAAATCAAATCAAATCAAATCACTTTTATTTGTTAACACAGGTGTAGATATATACAGATCTTATATTTTATTAACAGTGCGCCATGTTATGCCAGGAGGCGTACAAATATATGTGCATCTAGCTCATGATTACAAATTAAAGTAAAAAAAAAAAATTTGAGAACCATGCATAATTATAAATTTAAATTGTTAGTTATAAATGTCAAAAATCTAAGTGCATAAGTCCAAATAATTAAAATGTCAAAAAATCTAAGTGTTTATGTCCAAATAATTTAAATGTCAAAGAATATTAGATGTCAATCAAATTAATTCATCATTTAAGTTATAATATAAAAATTAAGACAACAAAAAAAAAATCACACAATTTACATTAACGTATTATAAGTAACATTATTTTGTTTATATTGAACCATCATTCAAAAATTCATCCAATGTGTAGTAACATTTGTCACTAAGCAACTTATTAAGTGCCTTTTTGAATTTTATCAATGGCATATTTTTAATGGCATTCGGAATTTTATTATAAATTTTTGGAGCATTGCCGAAAATGCTTTTACGCATTAAGGATGTTTTACACTTAACATTACAAAGTTTATTAAGATATTGAGTACGCAATGGTGTTGCACGGATCTTTACGTTAGTTTTTAGTGCATTACGACAAGTTAAGACGAGTTGCGATGTTCTATTTAGTAGTTTACTCCCGCTCATAGAATTTCGGTGATGTTACGTTGCTTGGTAAATAGAAGTGAGAAGGTGTACAAAGTGACTATTGCGGTGTTTATAGTGTAAAACCATAATAAAATGAAGCGTAACCAAAATATCTTAAATTTGGCATTATCATTAAGTGGAATTTCAACTGGTAAGTTGTATTTGAATTATAATTTCTCAGTGTTAGCATAATAATACCTATTTAAGTTTTGGCATGCGCATCGGAGTTGTTCAGTCAGTTCAAATTAAAGATGTCCTTAATTCAACTTGTACCAAATAACTGAATACAGAGTTTTACTTGGATTTTTGTTATTGCTTTTAACCGAGTCAAGTAGGTACTTTGTCGAGTTACTCGGTTAAAAACCGAGTCAAGTAGGTACTTTGTCAAGTTACTCGGTTCAAGTTTATGCAGGTTTGGCGCGAAAACGCGTTTAAACCTACATGACTGCTTTAAGCCTCGGCCAAACAGATGCTATTTCGCCGCACGTGCGACAGAATTCATTCATGTTTTGGTCAAAACTTGATTGAACTATACTGTCGTACGACAGAATCGCATCAGTTTGACTGAGGCTTTACGTTCCGACATGATGAGGTATTCGAATAACTTGGTAGCTCGAATAGCTTGGTATTTTATTATAGCACCAAACTATTCGAGCTGGTGCTATTCAGATGAGTGCTGGTGCTATTTAAGTTGAAATGTTGAATGAACTTTATTATAATCTGTACTTATTTTAAATTTTAGATCAAGAGGAAGCTTCGTCTTCGTCCAAGGCGGATGATCATGCTACCCAGAAAATTACTCCACCAAATGATGACAGCCATTTTCTCGAACATGGTGACGATTTACTTTCATTCAAAAAAAATATACGGAACAATGCTCAGGTACGCTATTATAAAGACTTGTCCACCTCATCCAGTATAAAAGAACCATTTTCTCCTGATGTTTTTGAGTATATCCCTTCCGAACACAATGTTTCAATACATAGTTCTCAACATTCTATAGAATGTAATACGCCTTTACAAGAGATACCAACATCTACAAACTTTATATCTAAAAATATAACAGCTCCTGAAGTGACACCAAGGACAGTGAAAAAGACTGTTCCGAAGAAAACTAACCCAGGTAGAAAACGAGACCATAATCCAAAAAACTGGAAACGCAACATCACGAAACAAAAGAAAAATTCTGGCGAAGAATACATAAACAGAAGCGGAATCTTAGTACCAAAGAAAACTATGAGGAGTGGTTGTAATAATACCTGTATTAGAAAGTGCAAAGAAAAAGTAATGGAAACGACAAGAAGTGCAATTTTTAAAGATTTTTAGGGTTTGGCCGATCACTCAAGACAAGCAGACTTTATTTGTAGATTTGTAGAACGAGTTCCACGAAAACAAATAACAGCATCAGTTATTGGACAGTCACGGCGCCACTGGTCCTTTCAGTATTATTTATTTGAAGATGGTAACAGAAAAAGGGTCTGCAAAAAAATGTTTCTTGATACCGTGTGTATTAGTGATATGTGGCTACAAACAATTTACAAGAAAATAGACAAAGACAGAACCGGACTGATGACAGGAGACTTGAGGGGGCGACATAGTAATCGGAAAAATGTGATACCAAATGAAGTTAAAGAATCTGTTAGGGCTCATATTTCATTAATTCCTACAGTGGATTCACATTATGTAAGAAAAAGAACCTCAAAGCTCTACTTTGAAGAAACTTTAACATACCCTGCATTGTACAGGCTTTACGTCGATTGGATGAAAGAAAATCGTCCGTTGGAACAAGTGGCAAATTCTAGGCAATATAAGGACATATTTAATCCTGAATATAATATTGAATTCCACAAGCCTAAGAAGGACCTTTGTATTCTTTGCGACCGCTATAAGAGAGGGACTGAAAACGAAAAAGAAGACATGAAGCTAGAGTATTCCTTGCATATTGCGAACAAAACAGTGGTAAGAGAGGTGAAAGACACTTATAAGTCTCAGTCAAAACAATCGGATTTAATTGTTACAGCCTCATATGACTTACAGAAAGTATTGACTACACCCCAATCTGAAGTTTCGCTCTTTTACTACAAAAGGAAGTTTGCGGTATATAATTTTACTATATATGATATAGGAAAGGCCAAAGGATACTCGTACGTCTGGAATGAGACAATTGGCAAGAAAAGATCCTCAGAAATTAGTAGCGCTGTGTTTCTTTTTATTAAAAAGAAATACGAAGAAGGATTCCGTATATTTAATTTCTTTTCCGATTGCTGTGGCGGACAAAACCGCAATCGAATAATAATAGCTATGTACTCGCATGCATGTAAACTATTTGGAATAACAATTACACATAACTATTTTGAAGTAGGACACTCACAATCTGAAGGGGATGCTATGCACGCGTTGATAGAGCGCCGGAAGAAATATCAGATTATTTTTGTACCAGAACAATGGATCACCCTGATCAGATGTGCTAAAACTACGGGGACTCCTTATGATGTTACTGAATTAGATCAAAACCTGATTCTTGATTATAAATGTCTTATAAAGAAAAAACTAAACTGGGACTGGAATAGTTCTGGAAAAAAGATGACATGGACTAAAATACAACACATTAAAATAGAAAAGGAAAACCCTGATTTAATTTATTTTCAATACGATTTTCTCAGTGATCAGCACTTATCTATTAACCTTGCTATGAAACCTACTTCACGAATCACACGAACGAAAAGAGCACAAGAGACTGTTCAGTGTGAACAGTTAAACGAAGGACAAAGTATTCCTTTATTGTACAATAAAGTGCTCCCAATATCAACAGCAAAGTATAAGGACCTTGTAAGCTTGTGTCAATGTAAGGCAATAAAGATGAATTTAAAGATGAGATCAACAAGACCCTGTTCTTTGGATTTGATGATGCCAGTGAAGCCCGTACTAGGCAAGAGTTTACCGCCAGTACTTGTGCAATCACACTTCCAGTTAGTACCCGTTCAGCCGGTTTCATAGTACAGAAGATGATGTCTAAAGTTTATTCAGTTTATAATAACATCCCAGTCTGTACTCCTTGGTCCATTTATCGTATTACATTAGCTCAAATCGAGTTAAAATTGTTAAACGCATCTCTCGGTCAAGTTTTAACGCATAATCGTGTAAATGAGGATTTATATTATCGAGCAAGAATGAGCAGTCAATTTAAAGATATAATTCTTGGGATGCCAGTGAATATAGCACCCATTGCAAATTTGCTTCATGCTCTCGGGGTTTTCAGTTGTAGTGGGAAAACCTACTACGTTCAGACTATTAATCATCCAGTACTTGGTATTCTGCTGAGTAACTTGAGACAGATAGTGATGCAGATGTCGAACCCCAACACACCCGTGGCTATCAGGGCGGAGTTTTATGAACACAACCCGCTGCCCTATGCACTATGGACTGCACCCATAGAAGATGAAGGCCGTCGTAGAAGGCTGGCTCCTGGCCAAGTAGCACATCCGGACCATCCACTACTTTTGAATGCCGATCAGATCATGCCTGCACAATATGATGATGAAGACCTAGCGCAGGACAAGGTACATTACGAGAATCTGTTGGCCTTTCTGCAGCGTAAGAAGTCCCCACTACTTGGTGGGCCCTGCAAGATTGATTACAGTAGGCAAGGACACCGTAGACAGTTAGTGTCAAACTACATGGCTTGTTTGAGGAATCCGCCGTTTCCTGGGCTTCCGGTAGAACCAGGAAATTATATGCATACGACTGGACCGATGGGCGACCTGAGTGAATTTTGGTCAGCTGAGATTAAAAAATATTGTCGGAGAGACTTATAGTCTATCCCGGTCACCAGGGAGACTGGAAACGTCGAGAGATGTCGTGCGGTGTTCCGCAGGGGTCGGTACTAGGGCCACCCTTGTGGAACATCGGGTACGACTACGTGCTGCGCGGTGACTTCCCTGACGGGGTCAGCGTGGTTTGCTACGCAGACGACACGCTGGTCCTAGCGCAGGGAGAGTCGTTCCAGGCGGCGGTCGCTCTAGCGACACGCGGGGTTGCGATGGTCGTTGATCGGATCCAGGAGTTGGGACTCGAGGTGGCGCTTCACAAATCCGAGGCGATGTGTTTCCACGGTCGCCAGTCTCGGAGCGCGCCGCCATTGAGTTCCCAACTAACGGTAGGAGGAGTTCACATCGGTGTCGGGTCGACGATGAAGTACCTGGGACTCGTCCTCGACAGCCAGTGGAATTTCGTGGAGCATTTCCGACGTCTGGCTCCCAAACTCAACCGGGCTGGGGCTGCGCTCAAGCGGCTCCTGTCCAACCTTGGGGGTCCAGACGCCTCCTGCCGGAGGCTCTACGCGGGGATCGTTCGGTCCATGGCCCTCTACGGGGCGCCGGTGTGGGCGCCGTTGCTGAAAAAGCAACCGGCGGCCATACTGAACGCCTGCCAGAGGGTCATGGCGATAAGGATGGTGCGGGGATACTGCACGGTCTCCCGCGAAGCGGCGAGCCTTCTGGCTGGCCTACCACCGTGGGATCTGGAGGCAACAGTCCTTGCACACATGCACGATATGCGCGTGGAGATGCAACGCCGGGGTGAAAGTCCGCTGCCGCGACAGGTCACGGCATGGCGGACAGAGCTCCGGCGGGATCTCATGGTGAAATGGCGTCAGCGACTATCGCAACCCAGTGCTGGGCACGCCACAATCATGGCGGTAAGTCCCCTCTTTGAGGCGTGGCTGGAAAGACCACGGCAAAAATGACTAAAGCTTCGATAACTCATTCCAGATGCTAAGAACGATAACGTTACTTCTAATTTTATTTTTGCTGGTAATGCATCTCTCATCAGAGTGTCTTGGCGCTGAATCGAGCTCTGTATAAGCGAAAGCAACTCATCAAAGTTTTTAGCAGTAACCCGCAACGCCAACCTGTACTCAGAAGGATCTTCTAATCTTAGTTGTTTCAGCAACAAGGCAGAAGCTCCAGTTACAGGTCTATCGCTTAACCATTTTCTTATCCAAAGTCGTTTCGCTCCCTTTTTTTGTAATATATCAATCAACTCTTCTCTTAATAGTGCAGAGATATTCCTTAAACATTTCTTTTTCAACAGCCTTTGCCGCGTATTCATTATTTTTTCCAAACGTGTGCACACCAGAAGAAAAAATCCGTGAATGATTGGCCGCGTCTAAACAACAAGGGCCAGGCCAACGCTGGCTTGTCTGCAGACTGGCGCCAGCATTACTGGCTTCGTGTAAACTCTGCAGTATAGCAAAAAATCATAAGTACTTGTAGACATCCGATAGTAGTTAAAAAAAAATCTTTCGTCCTGTCTCAATTTATTGTGGTTTACGTAAAATGACCCTGTCAGGTACCATTCACTTATAAGGGGATGAACCCAGAATTCTTTTTGTCTTCTACGCCTTCGCACGTAGAGTAATAAAGCAAGCAACTGCCGACGTTCCCAGAAACTCACGTTCAGAGTATTTTCGCGTGCGTGGCGTGTAGTTTCAAAGACAGCTAACCTAAACTGAGGCGTATCATCCGAGTAAAGACGGACAAGTGCACAAGCCAATCATCCGTTTTTTTTCATGCCACTTCGGACCGTAAAAAATCGGATGTTCGGACAGTAAAATTCCTTGTAGTGCACAATCGCCCTTACGCATTGATCCCGTGACGTAATCGCCGCATGCGCCTCTCGCTTCTCTCGCGCAACTTACAGTGTAGTGTTTGTGGACTAAGTTGTCAGTGTAAATGTTAATAGACCATTTGAAAAAACAATGCCTCGACCACGTAATGTGCAGGCTAGGTTCACACACCAACAATACCTACAAATGGTTTTAATTTATGATCGGACAAAAAATTTAGTTCACACTCGTGAAATATTTCATCGCTGCTACCCGAACGACTCTATTCCATCACGGGGTCTCATTTTAAGAACCACGCAGAACCTGCTGGACTTTGCGTCTTTTCACGTGCCAGCACATGCACAAGCTCGTGAAAGAGCACCCGTCTAGCCTCTGTCGCTTTACCGCCAAATAAGAAGATGTTTCCAAAATAATTCGCAAGCCAGCACTCGACAAGCGGCACGGCGTTTTGGTGTCAGCCATTACTATGTTTGGAAACTTCTAGACAGCTCTGGCCGGCGGCACCCATTCCATTTCCAAAAGGTACAAGACTGACGTTGGCGGATTACGCACCACGACGCAATCTTTGTAATTGGCTATTACAAAATTTTAATAATAACATTTTATGGAGCGATGAAGCCACATTCACAAGAATAGGACTCTTCAACATCCACAGTGAACATTAAAAAAAAAGTAAATTAAGTTTATTCTATTCTATATTGGTGGGCCAAACTTGGGCGCAACCCCCATGTTACACGTCGCGATGCTTTTCAGCATCGATTCTCCGTCAATGTTTGAGCAGGCATTTTAAATAAGAGAATTATTGGGCCATACTTCATTTATGGAAGTCTAACAGGTACCACATATTTACAGTTGTTGAGGAATATTGTAAAAGAGCATGAACTGGAGGAAGTACCCAATCTACTATCAGCACGATGGTACCCCGGCGCACTTCCGATGCGATCTTCGTGCCTACCTCACTAACGTGGCCGGCGAGGTCGCCCGAAAAGGAACTCTGGCTGTAAGTGTATTGCAACTAAAAAGTGTGAAATAATAACTTTTTACAAAAAAAAAACCGACTTTACTAAATAAACACTAAAACTATCAAAGTAATTTTAATTTCGGAAGTCGGTGTTAAAAAGGAACAAACAATATCGAGAAACACCGACTTCCGAAATTAAAATTATTTTGATAGTTTTAGTGTTTATTTAGTTGCTATCAGTCTTTATAAAAATCTGTTGGCGACTAAACTTTTTTGTCTAGTTTTTGACTTTTAGCGTTGTCAATTTAACCAAAGTTATGATAATTATTAGTAGAACAAACGCACAGTGTGTGCGTTTGTTCATATTTTTTGTGACATTAATCAATTATAATCTATTTTATAGTCCGAAGGTCAATTGAATTAAAATAACCATTTTTTTATGAGTTGGTAATACAATTTATGTTTATACTTACATACTTTATTACCGACCCATGAGGGTCGGCAATAGCAACTATAAGAAGCTCCGATCGTATATAGATTATTTAGTTTCTCACCTACTTTTATGACATAAGTTGTACCTACCTATTAATTAATGCTACTTCTTGGCTAAAGCAACATAAAACATACAATTATATTTTTTCCAGAAGTATGGAGCCACAAAAGCGGCGAAAAGTATACACAACTCGCCGAAGCAATCAAAGCAATTAATGACAGTACAAGTGTAGGGATCAAAAAGGTTTAATATTTCCAAAACAACATTACGAGACAAACGGGACGGGAAATATAAGAATGAAATTTGCGGAGTTCAGCCGGTCCTTAATTTAAGTGAAGAAAAACAGATTGTAGACTGGATTCACTACCTTGGCCAGATGGGATTTCCAATTACAAAAGAACAATATTATTAGAAGCAATGGCTAAGCTTGTCCAAAACTTAAATCGTCCAAACAAGTCAACAAGTCAAGTCACAGAAGCGGCTATACGTGCATGGTTCGACAGAGTAAGACAATTATTTTATGACAAATAATCTGCATCATGTTTTAGAAGATCCTAGACGAGTGTTTATTGTCTGTGCGATAATAGAATGGTTGTGGCGTAAAGTGAAAACAACATTAAAATTTTTATGTGGTATCCCAAGTCAGCCATCCGTCAAATACCAAACGTCAGTTCATGTTGACAAAGTTCGTTATTAAATGTAATTTTCGATCCAAAATATATCCAAACGAGGAAAACCCCTCAACAGCCGCACTAGAGAGATCATATTTAATATAATAAAGTATTTTCAAAACGAAAAAGAGGCAAAAAGACCCCTTATTGATGTAAAGAAGATTATGGCACGAGTTGCAGCAACGACCGGTGTTTTATAGTTTTATTTTAGTGTTTATAAACTTTCTAGGTAAATTCCGGTCCCTGACCGGAGTATATATCTCTAAATATGTATAAATTAAAAGGAAATTCATCATTCACATTGTAATATTTGTTAATTTTGTTTCGGTCCATGTTTTCGATAGCAGGTATAAATAGTGTTGATACTTTTAATGTTTAATGCATTTAGACTTATTCAAAATATTTATTTTCACGTATAAATAAAAGAACTGTTTCCAAAATAAAAAAGGAGGTTCCATAAATAACGGCGTGTGGTGCACACCGGGAAAAAAGCGTAAAGGAAAACCAAAAAAAGTCATCCTTGGTGATTTTGATAAGTGCGCCATCCGTAACAAAATTCGTGCATTTTACTCGTATGCTGTATGGAAGGAGGTGCCGACTTTGAGGAAGCTACATCGCGTATTAAAAGAAGACATAAACTTCACCAGAGGAATCACTTCTCTCAGAAGAGTTTTAAAAGAACTTGGTTAAAAATATAAAAACTGCGAGTCAAAACGAAAAGTTATTATTGAAAGACATGATATCGTGCTCTGGCGTGCTAAATATTTGCGACCAATGAAGCGCTTGAGGGAAACTGGAAAACCAATTATATATATAGATGAAACATACATTTATACTGCACATGAAGTCAATAAATGTTGGCAAAATCCAGATGAACCAGGAGTTTCGAAATAAATTGCTCTTGGTGAAAGATATATTATGGTTCATGCAGGCAGCAAGGAAGGATTTGTGGAAAATTATTATTAATGCATATTGTTATTATTATATCATATTATTATTAATTGTTTACTTGTATTCAGATACGGGAGTACCAAAAAGCATCCGCAAAGTTGGTAAAAAAGCCGAAATGATACAGGCTCCCGTAATTCCGAAAGGTGTGGAGGTTAAATAACTGAAACTCCGTGATTTTAGGAAGCTCCTTACAAACCATTATGGCGGACGTAATAAATAGTTTATCAGAAATTTAAAAAGAAGCAGGCGAAGGAGAAGAATGCGATGAAGAGAAACGCGAAGGAGAAGATATTTGCCAAATGTGTGATGAAGAGTATAATTTGAGAGTTTAATTTAACAATAAGCATACTTCTTTCTTTTCTTATAAACCATAATTTACTTACCATCCTTATTCTTATTAAAATATAAAATGAAAAACTGTGTTTATTGGTTTATTTTTGTTTCGTACACTGTTTTTGTAGCATGTTGTACATCACTACGTGAATGGCGTCTAGAAACAAATACAGCTTTATCCGCTTCACTTACAATCAAAGCCAGCTAAATCCTGGAGTTGGTAACAAAAACAGCTAAGTGGATTTTGATTTATTCAATATCTATTTAAGCCATCACTATGGTTGTTCCAGTGCTTTAGTCATACATTTATATTCCTACAGTAAGTCTTTAGGAAATTTTCTATTTCATAAGTGGCAAAAGTAAAATGAAATGAAATTTTTTAATTTTTTTTTTAATTTGTCAGATTGGATTATCTCCTATAGCAGGACCAGTTTTGCAGAACAGTTTTAGTAGTTGATGAAAAAACTGGCTGTAGCAGCCAGTTCCTTCATCAACAACTAAAACTATCAGTAAAAGTATTAACTTTTACTTGACTATTACTGATATTATAGCAAATGTGTTTCTTGATCCCAGTAACAGCTAAACTGAAAGTCAATAGAGTTACCATAACACAAACGGCATAATTACCCCAAAAAAACGTGGGGAGCTTTTTTTACGCATGACAACATCGCAATATCCATATATCAAGTAGTGTCAAAAAGTCGAATATTTTTGAAATTGAATTGATAAATAATAACATAAGTACATTAATATGGAGATTTTTGGGGATAATGAACAATATTTGGACATGAATTTGTCCCAGGTATGTTTTCTTTATTATTAACAGGATTTCAAAACCCAGATGTTGTGGTATTTTTGTATCCCTAGCATCTATATTTAATTCCACATAATTTCGATTTGTCAGGTCTTAGATCTTATAAATCTCAGCTATATCTAATAGAAAACACACTTTAAAGTATACTGTAAGTTTCCGAAGTAAATAGAGTTGCTATAGATGTAGAAATATTGCGAAATGACAAGGATGCCATTGGATTCTACTATAAGCAATACATTAACTGAATTTTTCTTATAATTTTGTGTTAATTACTTTTTGCATAAATTAAAAAATATTATTTGCCGTAAGCTGGAGAGTATAGAATTATTTTTAGACCAAATAGCCGTATAATTGACGTAAGAGCAATATTATTGCTCATTGGGGCAGTTTCGACGTGCCATAGAGACGTACGCACTTACGACTTTCAATTTTATCGTGAATCAAAGAAAATCGTATCGGACCATAAAAGCGTATGGACATGCGACTGTTTATTTTACTTTAACCTGAAATCATTTTGTCAAGCTATATAGACGTTAGTGATGTAACGAATATTCGCATTCGTGAATATTCGCACATTTTTTGATATTCGTATTCGCATTCACGAATATTCGCACATTTTTTGATATTTGCATTCGCATTCGCTAAAAACATGCGAATATTTGGCGACTGTTTCTAACCAACAAAAAGGAAATAATATTTTGATTGAATGGATCTAGAAAGACAATACAACTTATATGATTTTATATTTACTTTAATATTTTTCCATCACACAACTTTATTTCACATTTGCAGAATCACAAATTGTGAAACAACATGTTCACCTCAAATCATAACAAATCTTTTCGAATGAATTTAACTGTTTCTCCAGATGGGTGCGTGGCGAGTATTTCAGATATTCGTATCCACCAGAAGGACGTTCGTAGTGTTCTTTAAAGCCAGTGGCCTCGACGTGATATCAGCAGTTGTTCTTAAAACTTTTGCACTTGAATTGTCTCTAATCTTGACCCGCCTATTTCGCCTCTCTGAGACTGAATAAGTGCCGTTCAGACTGTGCCCAAGAAGTGCAGTCGAGTTGACCTGGCAAACTACCGATACACCTCTGTTAAGTCCATCCTCTGTAAGAGTATGGAACTGGTGTTTAACAAATAACTTCTGGCATACCTAGAAACTAACGACATCGTCATTGACCGGCAATACGGTTTTCGCCGAAATCGGTCTATTGGGGATTTTCTAGCGAGAAGCATGGGGAAGCGCTTGCCGTCTCCGAGAGGCAAGAAGAGTCCCTATCGAAAGTCTTCTTGCGAGAAGGCTTTCGATAGGGTCTAAGCTGAAACGAAAGTCTTATTGCTAAGCTTCCTTCCTCTGGTCTAACCACTGGTTTGTGTGATTGGATCGTAATCTTCTTGAGGGATCGATCCATCCGAGTGGTTATTGATGGCTGCTCGTCGGGTCGAATGGATATTAATGCCAGGGTTCTTCAGGGGTCGGTACTCTAGGCAACACTGTTCTTGCTGCACATAAATAACCTACTTAAAGCCAGAATCTTTGGGTGCATAGACGATAGCACTGTTGTTGAGAGTTACATGTCCGGCGCGCCAACTAATGGGTCTCAGATCCAGTCTCTCCGAGATCTCTCTCAGATCTCAGAGCTTTTTGGGGTGCCGCTGTCGACTACTTTCAATTTCGGCTTCTACATCGCAGCAAAAGCCAAACTGTCTGCCAAATAATTGGGGATCTTAGTGAGGGTGAGACGGTACAACCTCTATCAAGCACAAGTTCGATCGTGTATGGTCTTGAACATTGACGCCGAGTTGCTAGCCTGTCGGTTTTTTATTGTATACGTTTCGGAGAGTGTGCATTGGAATTGCAGAATTTAATTCCGCCAAATCCGTTCCATCATTGGACCACAAGATGCACGGCGTTGCGACACCGGTACATGGTGGACATTCCACCCATACGTACAAAGCGTTATGGGAATACACTCATTATGCGTATAGCTAAGGAGTGGAATTCCCTGCAGGATTCTGTATTTTCTGAATTACTTTTTGTGTTAAACTTCATTCAATCAGTCTGTTAAGGCTCTGTCATGTTCGGTTCAAATTTGGCTGATACGTGAAAACTGTCTGACATTTTGCGCGCACTTTGTTTGAAAGTCAATATCCGCATTCGCATTCGCGGATATTGAATTTGAATATTCGCATTCGCATTCGTGAATGTGAGAAATCAGATATTCGTTACATCACCGCCAATGCCGGTTTCCTCACGATGTTTTCCTTCAGCGTTTTTGAGAGCTATGTTTTGTTTCAGCTCAATTTCAAATGTTTGTGATTTTAAAGACATATCTAATAATTATGTTCAGATTTATGAATAAATTTTATTTTTACAATGCTTATTTTTCTTTTCAAACACAAAAATATTGTGTAATTGCCTTTTAATCATTTCTTTTTTAATTGTAGGCGTATGATTTCTTGAAATTACGTAAATAACGTTAATTTTAATGGGTTCTCATTCCTAAATAGCAATATTTGAAGTCACCAATTAAGTAATAATAAATATTGGTATAAATATTAACAATTTGAGGAAAAAGATTTTACGTCCATAAAGGCCAACGGCAGATCTGGTACCGCAATTTTTAAAAAATGTTATGTAATAGAATTTGTACCACTTATTAAGGCAACTAAGCTATTTATTTTCTTATAATTGTTATATTTTTAGAGGACCGAATTAATCAGAAATATCAATAAAAAGATTTGAATAAATAAACGTAATAAAATCGTAAACCAAACGCAGTTATGTTTTTAGAAGTTGCCATTGTAAAATAATACAAATGTCGGAATAATAAATAATTACTTAGAAATGGGAAAAACAAGAAAAATAATTAAACACTTATGTATTATACCTAAGCAAGCATTGTTGCATAATAATTAACTAACGAAGAATTAAAGAAACGTTTCGTCAATTAATGTCTTTTTTAGTCACGGCAATTATTTATTGGCTGCATTTCTGCATCTGTCAATAGTGACAATTGCTTTAAAGTTTCAGTTCAGTTCTTTGCTATTGTTTGGATTGTGGTTTATTACTGCCACTGAGGTATTACTACTACGTATAGAGAAGTCAACGCGTTGCTCGATTTTGCGCCACGCTTTGCGGTACACTGTACCACAATTATCCAGTGAGTATCCAACGCCCGTAGAGACTAGTCGTGTTTGGCTCGCATAAATAACAACATCAAAATGCCTGGTTGTGTTCTTAAAGACTGCCGTAAACACTCCAGAACATCAAAAAAAAGTGATGGTTTAACATTTCATCGGTAAGTAGACATTTAAACGTTTAAAACTCTTTGATTTAAAGTTTTTCGATGTAACAATGCTCACGAGAATCGGGGTGCCGGGCGCCGCCATTTTGCAATACTAATCATAGAGTAATGAAAACAAAAGACGCAGATACGCAACATACATTTGTACCTATTTTGTGGTTCAGTTTGTCAATAGTATAAGTGTTAATTATTATTGTGTAGAATAGATGTAAAATAAGTAAATTGTGACTTTTACCTAAATAACCTAAATAATTTTGAAGGTTTCTACGGCCGGGTCATGAGAAAAGAGAAACTTGGATAAAATTTGTGCAAAATAATCGGAATGAAGAAACATGGCTTCCGACTCCTCATACATATATATGTTCGTTGCACTTTAAGGATGAGGATAAGCATTATACAAAAACAGGACGAGTTTATCTGAAGAAAACTGCTGTACCATGCGATAAAAACACCATACTAGTATCGGTAAGTGTGGTTTCTGTATAGTTTCTATTAAATTTTGTGTTTAGTAGGTATCTTATATTTCTTACTTTGTTATATGCTAGTATGTACGTACATACACTACTAATTTTTTATTAGTACAAAAAAAAATGGGGCTCTGTCCGACCCTTTACTGATCATATTTATGTATGACTACATAAATAAAATAAAGTAAAAAAAAACGAAATCCCAAAATTGTCTACGAAAATTTGTCATAACTGGTAAACTCATAATTGAATCAATCATTCATAACACTTGCTACTAGAAAATACCACGTGACCGCGACAACACGATTAATGAATACTATTATGAATTGCCTGTACAATATGTCCGTATATTGAGTGACATTTTGGGATATAAACAAACGCTAATAACTTTGCTATTTATCAATATTATATAGTGAGACTTTACATTATATGTAGGTATAATAACAAGACCTTCTCTAATAAGCCCTTTAAGTATTTGTACTAATAAAAAATTAGTAGTGTATATTATGAGATAAAAATATTGTTTATATTAATATTTTGACGGGAACATGTTCAAAAGCGATAGACAATACCTAATAGTTTATAATAAAACAGTTTTATTATATTCGCTGAAAAAATAAATATGTTTATTTAATTTTCAGCCTTCAAGATCTCATCAATCCAGTTTGGATTCAATATCTGAACCAGTAAGCGATTCAGAGTCAATTTTTGATACTCCTCGGAAAATCGTGCTCAAAAAAAAACTTTTCAAAGAAAGCACGGCGAAAAAGAAATTATTTGACAAAATAAGGAAGATACAGCGTCAAAACAGATATTTGAAGAAAAAAAATGAATCCTATAAAACGTTGGTTTCAACTTTAAAAGAAAAATTCGGTTTGGATCGGAATGCCGAAAATGATCTAATGTGTAAAGCTGAGGTTGTGGAGCTACAAAAATCTTTGATTAAACGAAGTAAGCAGAATAAACATCCTAAATTATACACCGCACCATTACGGAAATTCGCCTTGACCTTGCACTATTATTCTACAGCAGCTTACAAATATGTTAGGGAATTCTACAATAAAGCCCTCCCACATCCTAGAACAATCTGCAGATGGTATTCATCAGTTGACGCAGAACCGGGATTTACTGCCGAAGCGTTTTGAGTGCTAAAAGAAAAACGTCAATTAAGTGAAAAGCCTGTGGTGTGTTCGTTGGTATTCGATGAGATGGCGATTAGAAAGCAAAAGCTATTTAATCAAAAACGCAAACTGGGTATGGTTAATTTTGGAGTAGGCCCTGTGGAAGGTGAAGATGAGGATACAATAGCAGCGCAGGCTTTAGTTTTCATGCTCGTGGCTTTAAATGAGAGTTGGAAACTGCCTGTAGGGTACTTTCTAATATCTGGAATAACAGCGCAAACAAAAGCCAACTTAATAAAAATTTGCTTAGAGAAGTGCCACGAGGTTGGTGTAACTGTCGCAAATCTCACATTTGATGGGTGTGCTGCTAATTTTAAAGCTGCTGAAATTCTAGGATGTCAGTTGTCTGATGTGAATAATTTGAAAACCTACTTCCTTCATCCAAGTACATCAGAAAAAATATGCATTTTCATTGATCCCTGCCATGTAATTAAATTAATTAGAAACTCTTTTGAACGAAAGAGATTATTGTATGATGGAAATGACCAGAAAATTAAATGGCAGCTACTTATTAATTTAAACAAACTCCAGCAAAATGAAGGCCTTCAGTTTGCTAATAAATTAACGCCCCGTCATATACATTTTCGTAACCAAATTGTGAAAGTGAAACTCGCCACACAGCTTTTAAGTATGAGTGTTGCTAAAGCACTAACTCTTTGTGAAGAAGAATTAAAATCTACACAATTTCAGGATTCCGCGGGCACAGCAAAATTTATTACTTTGATGAATAATTTCTTTGATACGATGAATTCTAGAAAGTCTCAATTTTACGGATATAAACGTCCTATAGATCATAAAAACAAATCTGAAATTTTTGCATTACTAGATGAAGTCAAGACATATATACTACAACTTAAATTTCATTCCAAATCAAAAAGAGTTATTAGAAGAAGGAATCAGATACCCAGAATAATAATACAGATAACTAAAAAAAACATTGTTGAGTCTTCAAATAAAACAGGATTTTTGGGTGCCGTCATATGTATTGAGTCGATGAAAACATTATATAACCACATAGTAGAAGAAAAAAAGTATCTAGACTACATATCTATGTATCGCATAAGTCAGGATCACTTAGAACTTCTTTTTGGATTAATAAGGAAGCACGGTGGCTACAATAATAACCCAAATGTACTACAGCTTAGAGCTGCATACAAAAAAATGTTAAGTCACCTTGAACTGCGGTCATCTTTCACAGGAAATTGCATTCCTTTAGACAATTTCAGCATTTTACATTATTCGTCTCAAAATGTCATCAATAGCACAACAAACTCTAATAGACACGATACTCTTGAATATGAAGTTTTGGAAAGTACAAGAGCTCTTGAAACTGATATAGAGGCTGAAAATAATTGTAATATTTTCGTAAATATGCTGGATGATGAAAATATAACGGAAGCTTCTAAAATAATAGTTGGTTACATTTCCGGATATGTAAGCACTCGGTTGACCAAAGAGTTAAAATGCGAGGAATGTATTGATACTTTGACCACGACACAGAAACTTCCGCATCATAAACTAATAAGTATAAAAGATATGGGTGGTTTATGCTACTCCACTGAAGATGTTTATAAAATTTGTTTATCGACGGAAATGGTTATAGGTCGTTTAATTCGGTGTAGTGGCGAGAATGGCCTGTCATCTAAATACGACTACAACTATATTACAACTAATACATTGAAATGTTTCGTTGAGAAAGACGTATTCGTTTGTTTACTTGGTCATTCATTTGATCAACCTTCTACATTAAATCACAGAGTGCATCTAATACGTGCAATAATAAACAAATATACAACTGTTCGATTGCACCACGAGGCAAAGATAACAAATGATTGTACGAGCAAACGCCAAAAACTCACTAAACTTATATTGTTTAAAGGCAATTAAATAATAATTTGTGTTCATTTATTTTGAATTTGTATAATAAATAAAGTGTATACATATTAAATTGCAACGAATTTTTATTTCACTTCGTTTATTTAATTAATGATAAGTCAGACTAGTATATTATTATTAGATCACAGAACATAGCAAACACTGTTTTTTATGTTCTCTTTTTGTGTTCCTTTCAACTGTGTAAGAGTCCAACATTGGACTCCTGTCAAATGTAATAGGTACAAAAGTTGTGTCACCTCTGCTTTGTAAAATCTATGGCAGCGACTTGTTGTTACACTACGTTGAACGAAACGCGGAAGCGCCACGAAATACCCGGCGCTTAAGCCGTTTTGGTCGCGAGAAAACTGTACTCTGTACGCTATTAAGCGCTGCATGTTTTATTAGTTTGGTTAGATGACATAACTATTGTTTTAGCGCTGCAGCGAACTTTAGTTCAAATTCTTACCAAAATGAAGCAAACTTTTGGTTCAGGGTGTCTGTTCTATACGCTAGTAATATAGTTCAATGATTACTGCATCTGAGCAATTTAGTGAATTATCTGGCTATTTTTACGTCGAGTTGAGCATCTGTTCCTCCGTACTCTATATGTTGATTATAGTTTCGCGAAAGGACGCTTTTTTTAACTGTGCTGTGTGTTTATACGTGCCCCGCTAACATGTCGAGTTTGCAATGTATTAATTGCAACATTCGGTTGTCCCAAATAAGAAGGCATGCGTTATCCGATGAGGGCGAAGGTTTCGTCAACACTATCCGACTGTGGACATATCCTAGAGATGTAAATTGTTTGCGAATAACATAATGCATAAGAATAGGCCACTGAGGACCTCTCCTCACTGGTCCCATTGCGGCGGCTGGCGTTAGGATATTCGTTCCCTCATTCTAGCGGCCGTCCCGTTCTTTAGTATTTCTGCAGTTACCAGTTATATTCAATGAATATAACTGGTTAAGAAACGATAACAAAATGTGTAAACGAACATTGAAAAATAAATTATAGACGGTTCTCCTTAAGACAGTAGCCGCAAGATGTGAAAATACCCACTAACTTATTTATGTATTTTTGAAATGTAGATATAATTTAATTGCATTGTATTTGAACCAAATGCTACAAACAAGCGCTAATCCCGCCGACAAACTGTTACGCAGTTTGGTGGGTTTATAGTATGTAAAACTTTGTTGGTCCAAATAAAGGATTTATTATTATTATTATTGCTTCGCCGGAGGACGTGATCGCATACCATTCCCTCTCACTCCGGACCATGGCGTGAATCAAGGCACGACGCGAGAGGTCGTCGCCGCCGACCGCCTCCTCCAGTACACGGCGGTGTTTCGCCCGAACGGGGCTGCTCGAAGCCTCTAATCACACTGCACTGCCAGTCACGCACAACATAACCAGACTGACAGGGTGGCACGGGTCCAACTCAATAACACTTTATTATTTTTCCAAATAACACCTGCTGACCATATTTGCCATGCATGTTGGGAGCTAGCTTCTCATTCAACTGAGAGTATACCGAGAAGACGAGTTGGCCATCAAAGTATTTGTGTGGTGTGCGGACGATCCATACTGAGAATTAGTCGACGCAGGATTTTAGTTGAAGGGGCAAATGAAGAACAAGAAAGATTGGCTCAAATAGTTTCTACTTGGATCCAACCACGAGAGGTATAAAAACATGTACCTTCTATGAATATTTATTTATTTAAATATTTATTTAAACTTCATGTACAGTAGTGGTACATAGGCGGACTTAATGCAACAAGGCATTCTCTCCCAGTCAACCTTTGGGTTAAAAAAGAGATCACTGTGGTAGGTTAATAGGTGTGGTAGGTGGAATATTAATGTCTTTATTTAATTTAAACTAAGAAATTGAATAATATAAATTATTTTCCACTATTACCATGCATGTTTGAATGCAACCATTTCTTTATTTATGTTTTAGCTTCGTCCTGAAGATCAAGCTTGTGTGCCATGTTGGCTGAGAGCTAGAAGAACAAGGATTGCTCCAATAGTTCAAAACATTCAACCCCCTTCACCTGGTCATGTGGATGTTGATCATTCCATTTTAATGTGCGCTGTATGTGGTCAGAGTCTGTCCACCACAACATCACATGAAGAGTGGAATCCCGACAACATTTCATGTTTGTTGGTGCACCAGCAGGTATTATAATAGAGGTAATATTTTTATTGTAATTGGCTTATAAACACTTGCAATACAAAGGGCATTACTCTTATATGTTGCTAACTTTAGGACACTCCAGAGGTACAAACACCAAAACAATACTGGTCCTTTCATTGTCAAATGAGCGGTTCTCTACTCCAATGAGCATAGTAACATAACATAGGTACTTGATAAAAGTTTTCTGTAAGGTGGAGAAAACCTTTTATTGAACCGTTCTTCAGCGTGGGTTGCTTAAATTCAATTAAGAATATTACTGCATCCGGTTTTTTGTTGTTTATGTTTTTTATGCTTGAACATGTTAGATACAACTTGTCTATCAAACTTGGTGCTTAATTTATATTTACATAATAGAAGCAACAAGAATAGATGAAAGAATATGTAACCAAGATTATATGTAACTCATAATACGATTTATAAGAGTGTCCGTGGTGGTTCTTGCATGTTCTTCTCCATAGATTGACTGGCCTGTTGGTCTAGTGGTTAGTGACCCTGACAACTATGCCGTAGGTTGTGGGTTCGATTCCCACCCAGGACAAATGTTTGTTTGATGAGCATAATCATTTGTTCTGTGACTGGGTAGTAATTTATCTATAATATGTATATATTTAGAGATATATAAGTATGTTTATCAGTTGTCTAGTACCCATAACACAAGCTCTGCTTAGCTTGGGACTAGACGGCGTTGTGTGATAGTTGTAGAATATATTATTATATTATTATTATCGAGATCTATTTGGAACATGCAAATTGCTTTACATTTTTTTGGACTGACCGACATTTGACTATTCAAAAGTGCCTGCAAATGGTCTATTTGAAATAAATGCATTTGACTTTGATTGATTTTATCAATGTTACTAAAATGAAACTTAGTGTTTAATTTATATTCCATCAATGTATTGTTACGCCATTAAACGTGAACCCGCCATATCTCCGAGAAAATAAAGAGTAGCACGTAATAATTAAAACGCATTGCTGTTCGAAAGGTCTAGAATGGTCGTGCGTAGCCAGTCTTAGAAAAATCTCGAAACATTCACATAGTACCTACAACTAGTGGGGGTAGGCATTTATCTAGGATAAGGGAAATGATACTCTCCGACGTTAACAATAGAGTCGAAATTCGCATGAAAGTGACTCTTATTACCACGAGTAATAAAAATGATTTATGACTTCGAGAAGCGATTCAATTGTTCTGGAATTCTGGATCGTTCGTGGGAAGTCGGTATCTAGAATTTTCTTGGCTCCGCATATAAATACGTGCCCCCGGCCGGAAGCGAGTCAGTTGTGATTTCGACTGCGATCAAGAGCGAACTACCCTAGTACTTGAAGTGATTTTACTTAACGACCTAAGCGATAGTGTAACGGTACTCTAGTGTTAATTGCGATTCGGATTATTGTTGACTGGACTAATTTGTTATTGTTTGTGGTAAATAAAGTTCTCTCGTCAGTAAATCGGCATTTGATTACCCACGTACGTAACAACTGGTGTCAGAAGTGAAATGCCATTAACACCGAGGGACGACGAACAGCGACCACGAACAAGGAGGCAAATGGAGATGGATGCTGCGCGTCATCGTTTGGAGGAGGAAGATCAGGCTGGTATGGGATCAACAGCAGCTGCTGAGGTGCCAACAGGACCATCCTCGGAATTGAACCTCGCTGCGGTGTTGGCCGCCATGCAAGCTAGTATGGAAGCTGTCCGCCGCGAACAGGAAGCCGCTCGCCGCGATCAGGAAGCCGCTCGCCGCGAACAGGAAGAAGCTCGCCGAGATCAAGAGGCTAAGCAGAACCTGATCCTCGAAAAAATTGATCACGGCCTCGTCACATTGGGTGAGAAAGTAAAGAATCTCACCTTAGAGGTCAAAGAGGTTTCCGCCCGAGCTGATAGCCTCGAAACAAGGATTGATGGCCACGAAGATCGCCTGCTGGACATCAACAAAAAAATTGTCAAGCTCGAAGCACGCGAACCCGTTACTGTTGGCTCACCATCGCACACCCACTGTGCATCAGCCGCAAAATTTGATGTGCCGCGTTTTGATGGCACGTCTTCCTGGACGGCATTCAAATACCAATTCGAAACATTGGTTAAGACGAACCGCTGGGATGATGAACAGTCTTTCGCGGCATTAACTTTGGCTCTACGAGGGGACGCCCTGCTGGTCCTAGAGAACCTTCCTGCGGACGGCAGGACATTGGAGCGTCTCATGGAGGGACTGGACACTCGTTATGGAGACAAGCACCTCGAGCACGTTTTCCGCGCTCAGTTACGCGAGAGAACGCAGAGGTCGAACGAGAGCCTCCAGCAATGGGGAGTCGAGGTTGAACGGCTAGTCCGGCGTGCGTACATATCAATGACACCTGAGACGGTGGAAGTAAATCTGGTGCAAGCATTCATCGACGGTCTACGGGATACTGAAGTCAGAGCTATGGTGCGACTCGGACACCACCAAACTTTAAAGAGTGCGATGGCTCACGCTCTGGAAGTAGAAGCCGTACGACAAGATTCACGCACGCACAGAGTTCGGGAAGTGGTGGTCTCGCCGTCAGTGCAACCACGTCAACGAGAAGTGGTAGCTGCTTCTTCGGCAAAGTCCCGCTACATTCCGACGTGTTACGGGTGCGGAGAAAAAGGGCACATTCGTACCGATTGCCCCAAGAGGAAGAGGGGGAGTGTGGACTCCGGAACTCAAGTTAACGAGGAGTCGTTAAACTAAATGTCGCCAGGGCCGCGGGGCGGGTGCTGGCTGGTCAACTGAAGGCCCCAACCATCACCATCAATCAAGTTCACAACGGAAATAGTTTGATCATCGAAGGGACGCTGAATCATCGGGCTTGCAATTTTACCATTGACACGGGGGCGTCACGGACTGTTATAAGACCTGAGTTGCTGAAACGCACCATCTTGTGGCAAAGGGAGTCTCCATCCTGCCGACTTCAGACAGCAACCGGCCAGCCAGTCTCCGTCCTCGGTGATACAGAAATTGAGATCAAAATCGGTGATCAAGTGTACATCCATCCTGCGTTAATTGCGAATATTACCGACGATTGCATACTGGGTCTCGACTTCTTGCGGAATAACCGATGTATTTTAGATATCGACAGGGGAGTATTGAAATTCCCAGATCAAGAAGTCTTCCTGCGAGGAATTAACTCATGCAACCTCTACTGTTTAAAGAATACTTCACTGGCTCCGAGAACAGAAACCTTAGTCGAAGTAAAGTTTCCCAAGAAAATCAGGCAATCAAGATGTGTTTTGGTAGAGGATACTGGCCGGCACCCGGAGATCATCACTGCGAGGACATTAGTTATGACGACAGGGAAATCCAAGGTCAGGATTGTGAACCTTGGGAAAGAAGAGGTCCAACTGAAGAAAAACAGTGTTGTTGGGAGATGTGAAGAAGTTCAGTATCTCCGTGAAATCAATAAATCTCCAGCAAAGCAAGACACGACCAAAGTCGAAACTGATCACATCCAGCAACTTCTGGAAAATTCTAAGAGCAACTTATCGACTTCGGAACTACAGCAAGCCAGGGAATTTCTGCTACGGTTTCGAGATATCTTTGCAACGGGAAAAGACTGCGGGAGAACAGGTCTCGTCAAGCATGAGATAGATACAGGTGATGCTAGACCAATTAAACAGAGACCGCGCCGCATACCCTGGGCTAAGGAATCTGAGGTAGCAGGAATGGTAAAGGACATGGCTGATAGCGGAATAATTGAGCCTTCTACGAGTCCATGGTCTTCTCCAGTCGTTCTGGTGAAGAAGAAGGACGGCAGCACAAGATTCTGTGTGGACTACAGAATGCTGAATAATGTGACGAAGAAGGACAGTTATCCCTTACCAAGGATAGACGATACGCTGGATATGCTCAGTGGCATGAAGTGGTTTTCGACCATTGATTTGAAAAGTGGCTACTGGCAAGTGGAAATCAGCGAGAAAGATAAAGAAAAGACAGCGTTCAGTACGGGTATTGGCAGCGGCCTATGGCAATTTAACGTCATGCCGTTTGGGTTATGCAACGCTCCAGCGACGTTTGAACGCCTCATGGAGAGAGTCATGGTGGGCCTTCTTGGTGACGTTTGTCTGGTATATTTGGATGACGTCATTATAATGGGTCGCACTTTTAAGGAAAACCTGAGGAATATGGAGAAAGTGTTCACCAGGATACGAGGGGCTAACCTAAAATTAAGCCCAAAGAAGTGCGCCCTGTTCAAGAAGGAGGTCAGCTACCTAGGACATGTTATTTCCGCTGACGGGGTGAGAACCGACCCTGAGAAGATAAAGGCAGTCCAACAGTGGCCGGTTCCAAAGAACAAAACGGAAGTACGTGCATTTCTAGGGTTGTGCACATACTACAGGCGGTTTGTCAAGAATTTTTCGGACATTGCAAAACCTTTACATCAGCTGACTGAGGATAAACGTGATTTTATTTGGGACAAGAACTGTGAGTCAGCATTCGACGAGCTAAAGCAAAGGCTATGTGAAGCGCCTATACTGGGGTATCCGAGCAGAGACGGAAGATTTGTCATTGATACCGATGCCAGCAACACGGGAATTGGTGGAGTGTTGTCACAAGTGCAGGGCGACAGACAGGTCGTAATCGCTTACTTCAGTAAGGCACTTTCAAAGCCAGAAAGGAACTACTGCGTGACTCGACGAGAACTGCTGGCTGTGGTAAAAACCTTGCAGCATTTCCACAAGTACCTCATAGGAGGACAATTTACTTTGAGGACGGATCACGCTGCATTGAAATGGCTTCTACAATTTAAAAACCCTGAGGGCCAAGTTGCAAGATGGCTCGAGCAGCTGCAGGAGTTTAACTTTGTGACGGAACATCGTAGCGGAAAAGGGCATAACAATGCTGACGCCCTGTCGCGACGTCCATGTAATGATGACTGCAGACACTGCCAGCAGAATGAAGCCCGAGAACGCGTTAATTTAATTAGGGCTGAAGGCGACTTCAAGAAGTCCCAGGAAGAAGATGACGATATTCGACCTATACTGGACTGGAAGCGTAGCGGAACTAGGCCCCAGTGGAGTGAAGTATCGTCACACAGTCCCGTAACTAAGAGCTACTGGGCACAGTGGGACAGTTTAGTCCTAGAAAATGATGTGCTTTGTAGGAAATGGGAATCGAACGATGGCAAGGAGGTGACCACACAAGTGATAGTACCACGATGTGAAGTAGTCCCCCTGCTACAGGAAATACACAATGGTGCTTCCGGAGGACACCTGGGCATCAAGAAAACTCTACTGAAAGTGAGACAGCGGTATTACTGGCTCAATTGTAGAGATGACATAGAGCAATGGTGTCGGAAATGTACAGCGTGCGCATCTGTGAAAGGACCACAGACTAGGAGCAGGGGCAGGCTTCAGCTGTACAATGTGGGAGCCCCATGGGAACGTATCGCTATCGACGTCGCTGGACCTTTTCCAGTTACAAATGACGGAAACAAGTACATAGTGGTGATCCAGGACTATTTCACAAAGTGGCCCGAAGTCTTCGCCATACCCAATCAGGAAGCGACGACAGTGGCGAAGAAGGTGGTCGAAGAAGTAGTATGTCGGTATGGCGCACCTTTGGAAATCCATTCCGATCAAGGCCGTAACTTCGAATCTGCGCTGTTCCAGGAAATGTGTACTCTTCTGGGAATTTATAAGACACGCACAACACCTGCGCATCCTCAGTCGGACGGAATGGTGGAAAGGTTTAACCAAACCCTGGAGAATCACCTGGCTAAGGTTGTCGACGACCATCAGAAGGACTGGGACCGGTATATTCCACTATTTCTGATGTCTTACCGATCGGCAGTGCATGATAGCACGGGACATACCCCAGCAAGAGTGAATTTCGGCAGGGAGATGAGACTTCCAGTCGATGCCATAACTGGCGTGCCACCTGACAAGACTAAGCCAGTTACGGACTACGTAAGTGACCTTCAAGATCAATTGGACGAAATGCATAAACGAGTTCGTGAGAATAGCATGAACACCAGCGTAAAAATGAAAACTAGATACGACCGTAATGCCAATGCCAAGGGATTTGAGGAAGGTACACTGGTCTGGCTCCACAACCCGCTTCGACGGAAAGGGAAGTCGCCGAAACTCCAAGCTCGATGGGAGGGACCTTACACCGTGTTAAAAAGGATTAATGACGTGACCTACCGCATCAAGAAAGGGCTAAGAGGGAAACCCAAGGTTGTCCATGTGGATAGATTGGCGCCGTATCACGGATCTAATAATGCTCGGGACGAGCATGACTAAGAGGGGGGCACTGTTACGCCATTAAACGTGAACCCGCCATATCTCCGAGAAAATAAAGAGTAGCACGTAATAATTAAAACGCATTGCTGTTCGAAAGGTCTAGAATGGTCGTGCGTAGCCAGTCTTAGAAAAATCTCGAAACATTCACATAGTACCTATAACTAGTGGGGGTAGGCATTTATCTAGGATAAGGGAAATGATACTCTCCGACGTTAACAATAGAGTCGAAATTCGCATGAAAGTGACTCTTATTACCACGAGTAATAAAAATGATTTATGACTTCGAGAAGCGATTCAATTGTTCTGGAATTCTGGATCGTTCGTGGGAAGTCGGTATCTAGAATTTTCTTGGCTCCGCATATAAATACGTGCCCCCGGCCGGAAGCGAGTCAGTTGTGATTTCGACTGCGATCAAGAGCGAACTACCCTAGTACTTGAAGTGATTTTACTTAACGACCTAAGCGATAGTGTAACGGTACTCTAGTGTTAATTGCGATTCGGATTATTGTTGACTGGACTAATTTGTTATTGTTTGTGGTAAATAAAGTTCTCTCGTCAGTAAATCGGCATTTGATTACCCACGTACGTAACAGTATATTTTTATATCTATGGTCCACAATACGAAGCACATATGACCGGTCATTATGGCGGCACTTGGGGGAGGCCTATGTCCAACAGTGGACGTCTTTCGGCTGAAATGTTGACGATTATATCTATGGCTATCTCATGAAATTAATTATTTACAGATGTCATCGATGAATGAAGTTTGTGGAATTTGCTGGGACCACGCTCGGGATTTGAATTTTCAAGTTCCAGAAGAACCCCAAGAAAGACTCCAGCAAATTGTGTTGCCCAATATGAGGAGAGCGGCTGATACAGCAAGGCATTGCATTTTCCAAGAATTCAGGCAACCAGAAAGAAATGTTGTGCCTGAAGAAACTAGGCGAGAAGTGCTAATTAGGCATCAATATTTTATATCGAAAGGTGCCCGTATTTGTTCTCTGCATAAACAGGACGCAAATTATGAGGTTCTATATACTGCTGAGTCTTTTATTCAAATAGAAGAGATTATTTTTATATTGATGGAGGGGCTTAATAACATCTCATATGAGAACATTCAAAATTACCCGGATAACCAAGTGCCTTCATAGGCAAACAACAACACGAACAAATATTACTAGCATTACCTAGGTTTAGAAATATGCAAAGGGGTAGTTTTGTATTAACAGCCTTATTGTGTAAATTAAGGACTGGAGATTCGGGAGACCGATTATCGTGCTTGTTTCAAGTACTGAGGAGAACCCTAGAAACATTAATTTCTGTAGCACGAAATATCATGTTAACCGACTATGTTCCACAATTTCTAGGTTTTTCTCATATAAGAAGAGAGCAAGTGGCAGCAAGAAATTCATACATGCTGATCACATTTTTGATGAGCCTACTGCACCACCTAAATAAAAACCGGCCATAACAATAGCTGATGCAACTTATATATATACAAAAAAAAGCAGTAATTACTTATTTCAAAAGGATACATATTCCTTCCATAAATATAGGAACTTATTAAAACCATTTATCCTGTGTACCTCTGATGGATATATCATAGATGTACGTGGACCATATAGTGCCACTACAAATGATGCAACAATCATAAACAATTTATTAAATGAAGTTGAATTTAATAATTTTTATAAAGAAAATGATGTTTTCATATTAGACAGGTTTTCGTGACTGCATGGATAGTCTGCATGAGAAAGGGTACATAGGTCATATGCCTGAGACTAGAAAAGACGGCCAATCACAGCTGACCACTCTTGAAGCCAACAGATCATGCTGTGTATATAAACCGGTGTGTAGTAGGTGTGAATGGCCGTTATAAAAGAGATTTTAAAATATTTCGCCATGAATATTTTAATCGTGGTTGTCGCCACTATTGCACACGCACCTATTGTCTTTCTATTGTGTCTGTAATTTCCACGATTGAAAGGTTAATGACAGATTTTAAAATAGCTGCTGCTGTGCTGAATGCGTTTACTCCACCATTCGTAGACAATGTTCATGCAGAGCAATTTGTAGCAATTACACGGTACACAAAAAGGGTTCAAAAAAAGACCCCGGTAATTATAGACCTATATCATTATTACCAAATCTATCTAAAATATTTGAGAAATTGATAAAAAATAGATTATTTAGACATTTAAATTTAAATAAAGTAATTAATAGACGACAATTTGGATATATGACTAATGTGGGAACTCTTGACGCTATTGACACCTTGGTAAATGACGTAGTTACAAAACTGAATGACAAAAAAAAGGTTGCTGGGATTTTTCTTGATCTCAGTTCTGCTTTTGACTTGGTCAATCATGACTTGTTATTAGCTAAATTGGAGCATTATGGGGTGAGAGGACCAGCTTATCAGCTAATGAAATCGTATTTACATAACAGAAAAATGTTTGTTGAAATTAATTATGAATACGAAGAAAATAGTGGCAACAAGGAAATCCGATGCAAGAAGGGTTTCAGATCTAAACAAAGTAAAATAAATTTAGGGGTACCACAAGGATCCATACTAGGACCACCGTTTTTCATTATCTTTATAAATGACATTATCAATTACATTCTTAATAATATACCTGACATTAATTTGACTATTTATGCGGACGACACAAATGCAATTGTTTCTGATGGTAACATTGACCACCTTAACTCAACGGTTAATGAGACATTAAAATATTTTGATGACTGGTTTACTGTAAATGGTCTAAAAATCAATGCGAATAAAACCAACATAATGCTATTTCAGTCAACTATAAAAACCACTGACAAAATTCATGGTATCTTAAATGGAGAAAAAATTGACACGGTGAAAGTAGCCAAATTTCTTGGTGTTTGTATGGATAATTTACTAAATTGGAAACACGAGCTGTCATCCTTGGTTAGCACTGTCAGTTCGGCTTGTTATGTTTTAAGGAGTTTAAGAGCTGTGATTGGTTTAGAACAGTTAAAGACTGTTTATTATGCTTTGGTGGAATCTAAGTTACGGTCTAGTATACTTTTCTGGGGAGGTAGCTATCAGTATAACATTGATAAAGCTTTTATTGCTCAGAAACGTGCCATCAGAACTATGGTGCGAATAAAACAAGAAGATTCGTGTCGGGAGCATTTTATAAAATTAAATATTTTGACTGTACCAAGTTTGTATGTAATGGTTTTGTTAATGAACTTGGCTAAAAACATTGACAATTTCGAAACATATGAGGAAAGAATAAAAAGGGAAAAAACGAGAAGACTTGATCTATCGTCGAACATAATACCCCACCTCAAAGTAGTCAGTCATTGTTCTCAAATAAATGCAATAAAATTGTATAACAAATTGCCTACTTCACTAAAACAGGATTTGTATAACAGTACTTTTAAAGCAAGTCTTAAAGCGTTTCTTTTGGAAAAGTGTTTATACTCAGTTGGAGACCTTTAATTGTATAATATATTTGAGCAAGTATTTAATTTGTAATTAATTATATCAATTAGGACATTATTTATGATTTAACCAATGACTTTTGTTATAAATTATTATTATTGTATTTGTTATAATTATGTAATGATTTTATTTAATCTAGAAATTAATTTAATGTAGTTTTAAGGACATATTTATAATTATCAATCTGTTCGACACAACTATGTTGTTATGAATAAAGGTACTACTACTACTACTATTATAAATGAGCGCCTATTTTTAAACAACAACATAGCTGAGTTAGTTAGGCGACATAATTTAAACAGGCGAGGTTCCTGGTTTGAACTCATAGGTGCGACAACCCTATCTTTTCCACAGCTATCCATGGACGAATTGATATTATTTGCATGTGGTATCTACCAAATTCGCCAGGCTCGGTCATATGTGGGTGAGCATTTCCGCTTCCATGGAATCTATACGTTGGAGGTATCCCGAGAGAGGATAAATGGTTTAGAGGGAATAAACCCAATATTGTTTAGGGCTAAAATAAAATCCCGTCATACTTCTGCGAGAAATTATTACGTATTTTTAGTTGCAGAAACAAAATATGAACGGCCGGGAAGCAACCCTAAGTTATTGTTGTAACTGCATGGTAGGGTTAAGGACAGTGGGATGCTGTTCTCATGTGATGAGTATCATTTGGTACTTAAGTTATGCTCGCCATTAGGGTATTACCCAACCTGCCCCCTTCTTAGATGAATTTGTATTAAGAATACATGAATAAATGTACGTACAAAATCAAAATATTTTTTTTACTTACCTACCTACGCTCAAAAACCAATCTTCACCATCATCAACAAAGAGTATAGTAAATATAGAAGAAATTATCAAACTATTACAATCTGCTGCTGGACAGAAGTTCCCACTAAGTACCTACATATGTACGATGCTTATCTCAATCTACCTATTTCAGGGTAAGTAAAACACTAAAAGAACGACAAGTAATCTAAAACATTTACTAAATCATCAAAACAATGTTCATGTACCTACAAGTAACAATCTAAATTAGTACACTAGTACATAACCTTAAAAAAATAAAACTGGTTATAACTTTTACATCCGAACCTTTAAAAATCTTAGATTTTAAACAGAGCTTGTTTATCATATTATCTACCAAATTAAAACAAAAATATCCCAAAACACGAATTTTTTTAGCGGTACGAAACGCCCATACATGCCTGCCGTTCGCCTTTCATATATTTTAGGGAGTATTTTGACGGAATTTTACAGTATAGTCGTCATGCTATATAGGCGTATCAACCAAAAACTAGTGTTATAAAGGCAATGCTCTAAAATTAAGAATCCTATATTAATTGCAGTATAAATATATAGCTACATGCAAAAAAACAACGACCTGGCTCAATCACAGGAAAAGTTATTAACACATTAATTGCCAAGCAAATTTGATATATATGTTTCATTTGGGCCGTTTGGTATATAAATAGTATATGTTCTGGTATATATGTACACATTTTTTTTTTATTATATGCATATTTTAGAAATTATATTGTAAAAATATAATTGAATTTTGCTTCACAGCGCCGCGCGGGTCATTTCGCCGGTCACCTGTCTCTTTCGCACCCCTTTCTCTGATTGGCCAAACGGTGCGGCTAGCGCGATCGCGTGACCTTTGTTTACTTTGTTCGCGGAAGTGAAGCGTGTTGTTTATTTCAATTTATTACGAGTGCATAAATAATATTTTTTTTTCAAGTATTTAGTTTTAGTTACTGTGTTGTGTCCGTATAATGGAATTTGATAACTTTGAGTTAACACAGGATGATCTGTCGTATTTGGACCGTTTGGAATTAGAAATTACCAAGAAAAATGCAAATATTGTGCCGCGTACTGGGAGTGAAGATATGGATATGGTTTTTCCATATATTCCTGATATTAGTTTCGATTCTGATAGTGCGGATGATTGTCTACAACCAGTGCGTAATAGAAAACCTCGCCGCATCCTATCGGAAACTGATAGTGAGGATGAAATAATACAGCCGTCGCCTCGTGGTTCTACATCATCTTCGGGAAACTGGTACTCCCCATCTGGTAATCGACCCAAAATAATACCTTTTACGGAAACACCAGGTTTGAAGCCTTTTTCTTTACGCCATATCTTGTCATGTTCTGGACCAAGTGATTTTTATAGCTTGATGGTTCCTGACGATATTTTTGAGCGCATAGCGAGGGAAACTAACATATATGCCCAACAACTTATAGCGAAAGACACCACAAAAAGAGTTTCGCGATTGAAAAACTGGACACATACAAACAAAAGTGAAATAAAAAAAATGTTTGGACTGATCATGTACATGGGGCTTTGTGCGATTACCAAAACTGAGTGACTATTGGTCAAATGACGATATGTTTGGACAACAATACGCCAAAAAAAAATGAGTCGTAATAGATTTGAATTGCTTTTACGCATGCTTCATTTTTCTGATAATACCCAGGCTCCGTCACATGACCGCTTATACAAAATCAGATTCCTTATTGACGAACTGAATGTGAACTTCAAAGCACATTTTACTCCGGATATTTTCCTATGTGTCGATGAAAGTATGATTCCTTTTCGCGGGAGAATAATTTTTAGACAATATTTAAAACAAAAAAGACATAAGTATGGCATTAAAATATTTAAGCTATGTACAGTTCCGGGATACACGTGCAGGCTGGAAGTCTATGCTGGAAAACACTGTGATACGACAAACACTACACCAGCTCAGGTTGTAATGTCACTTTGTCGGCACTTGTTCCAAAAAGGACATGTACTGTACACAGATAATTGGTACACTAGTATTGATTTGGCAGAAAAACTATTACTGGAAGAAATGCATTTGGTTGGAACATTGCGCAAGAATAGAAAAAAATTACCGAAAGATGTCATGAATGCAAAATTAAAAGTAGGAGAATACAGTGCAGCTGAAAATGACAAGGGGATCACTGTGATGAAATGGCGTGATAAGAGAGGTGTCCTTGTTGTCTACTAAACATACCACGAAATTCGTCGCTACCACAAATAAACGGGGACAATCAAAAAGAAAGCCACAGATAGTAGTAGACTACAACCAAGCAAAATCTGCAGTTGACCTGTCAGACCAAATGGCAGCTTATTCGTCGCCGTTACGGAAAACTGTCAAGTGGTATCGAAAGTTAGCTTGCGAGGTTCTACTCAACACAGTGATGGTAAATGCCATGGTTCTTTATAAACAAACCACGAAAAAAAACATTTCTGTCGTTCAGTTTCGTACAGCAATTGTGAGATATCTTGTAGAATCTGAGGAGGAAAATGAAATGTCTGATACTGCTTCGAGATGACCAAAACGATTAAAACACGAATTAAAGACTAAAGAAGGCAAAGTTCGTACAACACGAAGATGGTGTCAAGGATGCTATAAAATAAATGTTCAAAACATGGGCAGGAACATTGCTAAAAATAAAACTAAAAAAGTAGCCACTTTTTGCTCCGATTGTCCGTCACAACCACATTATTGTTTGACCTGTTTCAACCGGGCACATCGGTATTAGATGATTGTTGTAATGTCTAAGCACTTATTTCTTGATAAATATTGTGTTTTTGAACTTAATTCGGATAAGCTCGTTTATATTATAAATTTTCAAAAATTACAGTTTGTGTCCATTTAATTTTTATTTCATTTTAATACTTTTCACATGATTGTGAATAAGATGTAATTGTGATAGACATGTGAAAGTGATTCAATAAAAATAAATAGTTCTTTAAAATTCTCTGAGTAAAAATAATTCTTACCCTCATTTCTTCCTTTTGATCAAAAGCTATGAAGAAAATTTTAAAACCAAGTGGTAAGGTATGTTTCTGGGCGCCGCACATACGAGTATTTGCATAAAAAACCTGGCCATAAGTCGAATATTCAAAGTTTGGCTAAACTCATTGCAACCATCACTTTCTGATAGCCAAATAACCTGTTCATAACGTACCGCACCCCCCGCGCCCTTATCCCTTCCCCGCGAGGCACACAAGTAGTCGGAACTCAGTCGTCGTCCAGTGCGGTCCATTGTTTTCTCGATAACACAATTTTTCGTGCTCCTAACATTTGCTGTTTTAGTCGTTTTGTTGATAGTTGGTGGGAAAAGCACTTCGAATATGGAAGTTCAAGGTATGTAACAACATTAATAATATGATTTCATTTATGTTATAGACTCATAAATGCTTATTTTTTAATTTCGCAAATGATACTAAAATAATCTCATTGTCTATTAAAAAAAAAATAAAACAGAAAGGGTTTTGTATGTGTTCCGAGCATTTCCGAGTAATGATCTATTATTTTAAATAAAGTTTAGACTTTCCTAAAGAGAATCTCAAAAGAAAATATTCCGCTTTGTTCCGCCATTTTGTTTAACACTCATTCAAACAAAATGGCGAATTAATTGAAAACAAGATTATTTACAGTAAATACTCTTTTTATTTTTAGATTCAATTGGGAATGTCAAGAACATGTCTAATAAGCAATTATATGATATCGTGCAAGAATGTCCTGACAAGAAAATTGATGATAAGATGCTATTTTTGGAAAAAAAAATTATACAGATAACAAAATGTCCTGAAACTGAGCTGGAGACATTAAAACATACGTTGAGCCATTTCAAGTGTGAATTTAAACGAAAATGGGTAGCAGCAAACTACAAGCATGACCGTTTTATAAAAAAAATGAACAGTGGCTTCAAAATACCCTCAAATTCGCCCTCTGGACTATAGGAAAACCGGGTCGTCCTTCAAAGGAATTCGGGGAATCCAGTGATAGATCCAAGCGAAGAAAAACAAAAGATCTACGAGATACCGTATCGACAGATGAGTTGACTTATGCTGCTCAAATGAGTCAACGTGCCGGAGGAAATAAGGATGCATCTAAAATAATAAAAGACGTCACTTTGACTCCAACAAGAGCTACTAAGTTTCGAAAAGTAATTTCTTCAAATAGTCAAAGTAAAATAAAGAAACATTCACCATCTGAAGCCTTAGCTATTTTCGTCGAAGGAGATTTTAGTAGAAGACAGTGGGAAATTTTACACAGCGCAAATAAAAATATATACCCTTGCTACTCTTTGATAAAAAAAGCGAAAACCGATTGCTATCCAGTAGAACAGTCAATGAGAGTTACAGAGACTTGTGCGGAAGTTCTCTTACAAGATTTACTCAACCATACATGTTTACGGTTGTGTAAATATTTGGAAGATGTAATATACAGCTGTACTGAAGAAGAAAAGAAAAATGTTCTTTTAATTATAAAATGGGGTTGCGATGGATCTCAACAATCGCAATATAAGCAAAAATTTTAAAATATTGCGGACAGTGACTCGAACATATTTCAGAGTTCTCTCGTACCATTGCGATTAGAAACTACAAATAATGGAAGAAAAAAAATTATATGGCAAAATCCACTGCCTTCATCTCCAAGATTCTGCAGGCCTATTAGAATAAGATTTATTAGTGAAACCAAGGACATAACTAATGAAGAATTTGCATATGTAGATAATCAAGAAAAAGAACTAACAAAAACAGAAATACCAACATCCAGTGGAATAATTTACATAACACATAAATTACTACCAACAATGGTGGACGCCAAGGTATGCAATGCAGCTACCAATTCGTCTTCAACTATGAGGTGTTATATTTGTGGGCTAACTTAACATTTCAATAATCTAACCAGAGGAATGGAAGTAGACCCAGAAAGTCTAAAATTCGGGTTATCGATTCTCCACGCAAGAATACGTTTCTTTGAATCCTTATTACATCTCTCTTATAAACTTGGTGTTAAAAAATGGCAAATAGGGTCAACAGAAGATAAAAGAACTGTAAAAGATAGGAAAGAAGTTATACAAAAAGCATTTCGGGAGCAGATGGGCCTTTTAGTGGATATGCCGAAAGCAGATTTTGGTAAGAGTAATGATGGAAATACATCGAGAAGATTTTTTTCTGATCCCGAAACCGATTCCACATTGATCTACAGATTCAAAATAATCTTAGTAGCAATTTCTAGTGGTCACGCGATTGATGCAAAGAAGTTTGAAGCCTACACATATGAAACAGCTACTTTGTACGTGCATTGTATGAATGGCACCCAATGTCGCCTACCGTTCATAAAATTTTAATGCATGTTGCAACAGTGATATCGCAATCCATATTACCTATTGGGCAGCTCTCTGAAGAAACTGCCGAAGCTCGAAATAAGCACTTTAGGCTTTACAGACTAAACTTCTCGCAAAAATTTGACAGAGAAAAATGTAATAGGGACATTTTAAATAGACTGTTACTAACGTCAGACCCATTTTTACGTAGCACTAGAAAACCCCCACGGAAGAAAAGTAACCCATTCTGTTCGGAGACCATAAGTCTTTTGCTCCCTGACGCAGAAAATTCATCACTAGAAAGTAGTGACGAAGAACACAACACAACAGCAACAGATGAAAATAATGAATCTGATTTCGATGATGATTATTATTATTATTATTTTTATAATAAACGTTTGAAAACTATCTTAATACATTTATTTAATAGTTTCCACGTCACAAATGTCACGAAATAATATTGGCCAGGTTTTTAGTACAAATACTCCTATGTGCGCCGCGCGGGTCACTTTACATGTAAAAATGCTACGTGCGAGTGACCGGCGACGAACAGAGCTCAATCGAAAATCGGTCCATCTTGCCGGGCACCGGTGAGCGTCGCGGCCCAAATGGAATAGAACAGTGCCGGTCACCAGTGACCCCCATGGCAGTTAATGTGTTAAGTTTTTTATCTCTCCTGAAAAGTAGGGGTTTTGTGGATACGCCCCTATGGTTTGAGACCCGCGATTTGAAGAAATTAATAAATAAATATGCAAAAGTCACACTGAACAAAAAAACAAATGGACTATCTATTAAGTAAAAAGATGAAACTTGGGAAGTAATAATCAAAGAATTTATTGCATCAAGCAGCACGTACCGCAGTGTCAAACAATTGAAAAGTAAGTGGGAATACCTAAAAAAAAGTGCAAGAAAAGAGGTTGGAAAAGTGAACCGCTTGCGTCGGCAGACTGGTAGAGGCTCACCGCCGGCTCCATTATCTGCTATAATGAATGGGTGGCTGGCATTCTAAAAGAGTCTGCTGCTGGCCTGGACTCGCAGTATGATGGAGATATTTCTTGCAACATGGTTGTTGAACCACCTGCAACACCACTTTACGCCACAGTCAATGCGATGTAAGAAATGTGATGTAAGGTAAGAAATATTAATCCAACTTGAATGCAATTTATAAATGCTTATAAAACATCGTTGATTAATAATCTAAATCCATTTCATTTAATTCATGCAAATTGTAAAGAAGATGATTATAGACCATTGAAATCAGTGAAATTATTATTAATGAAAAAATCTGATGATTTAGATCCTTCTGATTTTGCATGTGAAGTTGCTTCCTTGATTTCAACAATGAATCTAATTATATGTAGTGATTCGATGTTGCATGCGGAAGCGAAGAAATATGTAGCAGGATATATAATAAAAAAATCTCAATCTAAAATATTTACAACTGTACCAGGTGCATGACTGATTTGCTTCAACCAGAAATTGATCCTAATTCATTTAATTATATGATTGATTATACAAAAAAATCATTGTAATTTAATAAAAGAATCACATGCATTGAGCACGTGATTCTTTTATTAAATTACCAAATGAAATATATTTTATGATTGTGACTTGCCTGAGGGATTCTCCTGAAATTATATGTTTGTTTTGTACTTCAGAGAAAAATTGTATTTTCTTTTTAAATTGCAGATTGATTTTTCAATTATTCGTTGTGAAAAACATAAATTGATTTTAACTGATTATATAATTAATTTGTCAATCAACTTAACTGTAAATATTTGGTATACAGGTGCACATAGAATTTTAATAGGTACAATTGCTGATTTTGATCATTATGAAAAAGTTAAATTATGAGCTTTTAATTACTACAAGACTCATAAAAATAGAAAATAAATGATTATGTGATTGATTGTAAAATCCATATTGTTGATTGAAATAATTTTGGACGACTGGCCATTTTCAACCGACATCAAAAAAGGAGGACGTTCTCAATTCGACTGTTGTTTTTATTTTCTTTGTATGTTACCTGATTTCTCAAAGACGCACTAACTGATTTCAAAAATTCTTCTATGAATAATTTATGTTATTCCTTGTGGTGATTATAATATGACAATAATGTATTGCGAATGTAAGTCTATCTCTGTCTTGTTACTATACAATTTACAAATTATTTTCCTATTAAATTATCATAATATTTAACACTTTCTCTTATAGTCCGGGAAAAAGAAAAAATGTACTAGGGCACATTTTTTCCACTTTATTGATAAATGATAAATGATATTTATTTTGTAAATAGGTTTAAAAAACACTTTTACACGTCAATTTTTTTGAGTTTACCGGGGGTACCTATTGTCCCTCCCCCACATGTTCCCCAGCCGTGGGAGATACAGAGTTCGCATGTTATGTGCAGAATATCTTTTAATTAATATTTGCGTATTACCTTCATCCGTCAAAATCACGCTTGCGTCAAAATTTACGATTCCCGACGTAATTCAAATAATCATGTTTAAAGTAAGATATTTACTTCATATCAATTGATATTTCATAGTTTATAAAGTGGCTCAAAAAAGCTTTGATTTTTTTATCCATTATACATCCTCGTTGTTATATTCTAGATATCACCAAGGAGGAGGAGGATGACAACGTCATTGAAGGGGTGTTCGCGGACTCGCAATTCCGCAAGGAATGCTTGACCGAGCGGTGCAGCCTGCGGGTAAGTCTTCACGTACTAACAGTTCCTACATCAGAAATTATTTGCTCTGGCTTCTTACGCCATTGTTTCGGTGACTGGTGAATGTGTTTATGAGATCGATTCTAAAAAAATAAACAAAATTTAATTCCACCATTTTTAATTGACAAAATCCAGTTCTCGCCGTCGACTGGGATTCTCCAGAGTGCCGAAACACCTCAAAGTCCGGTGAGAGCTGAGATAGAGCTCTTGGGATTAACACCTTGTTAGTGTCATAAAAGGTTTTTATTTATAAGTTAAGGTTAAATTGGTTGGTTGGTTAAGGTTTAAATTTAAGCGATCCGGAGAATTTTGAAGGGGTCAGAGAAGAGTTCACTGTGCCGTCCACTGGTCCAACTTTTCTAAACGCGGAGTTAACTCCCTTGGAAGCTTTTCTTAAAAATTGGGATGGCGATATTTTCGCCCTCATAGTTCGCGAGACTAAGAGCCATGGTGGCGAATTGATAGAGCGTAATCGGAAGTGAGGCTTCCGATTACGCTCCATCAATTCGCCACCATCAGTCCAGGATGAGTCGGTGGAGGTAAGCGATGACGACGTCCGAAAATATTTCGTTATCATAATGCTGCAGTCGCTAATCGTGAACAATGTGGAGCGGGAGTATTGGTATCCTAAATTCGAAGAACTCCGAATTGGGGATTTTAAGGCCATCATGCCCTACAACCGGTTTTTGGTCATCAAACGTTGTCTACATTTTGTATACAACGCCTCCTTGCCCGTGCATCCCAACAGACTCCACAAAATTATGCCCATCATCGAGCACCTCAATAAAAAAATCAGCTCTTTATACATACTCGAGCAAAATGCAGCGATTGACAAGTCGCTCCTAAAGGCCAAAAACAAAAAAAACATGAAGTCGGGAGAGGTGGCTTTCAGAACGACCAAGGACTTGAGTGTGGTTGTGTGGATGGACTTTTAAAAGCATTGTGTCCATGATTTCCACATTCCACGAAGTACAAGTCGGCGGAAAAGACAAATATGGGTACTACAAGTACAAGCCAAATGTTAATCTCGATCACAACCTCTCTCTGGGTGGCATAGATCATAAAGGTCAAATGCTGCATGCCTACCCCAAGAGAGTAAGAAATATCATTTGGTATAAAAAAACATACAAAAATGTCGTGTTTGTTTTATAAACCTACACAACATATTCGATTTCATGTTACATGTTTATTTATTAAAATGCAGTAAAGAACATCTTAAACTGCAAATTAGTCTGCAAAATAGCACATTAATGAATAGTTTTCGCAGTATCAAGTTTTTACCGCATTTTAATCTGCATATGCGTACCGTTTTGCATACAGTAACATTAATGATTTTGAGAAAATCCGTTTTGTTTTGAATTTAATTAACTAAATAATTTTAGTATTTTCAAAATACCTTCTTTCAATCCTCTTGGCAAAAAGAATAATCTACCATATAACGTTATTACTATAAAAAATATGACGTCAGTGTTTATACGCGTTTTAGGGGCTGGACGGCAGAATAATTATATTTAATCACTAGCTTTTGCCAGCGGCTTCACCCGCGTTTATAAAATAAATCGGTGAAAAAATTTTAGCAATCAGACCAGTACTTTCAGAGATTACCCTCTACAAACAAAAAAAAACATAGAAAAACAAAAAAACAAACTTTGCCTGTTTATATCATTAAAAATTATCATTAATAATAACAAGTGTAGATTCATCAAAATTTAAAACAATTATAGATTTCTTAAACAAATTAAGAAGTCTCCTCCTCCTTGCGTCGTTAATCTCAATGTTGAGGATCGTGATCTCGAGGAATAACTTTCTATAGGAATAATCTCCGGTTATTCTTAAAAAAGTTCATCATTATTATAAAACAATAACACTGCTAGGATAACAAAAGTTAGACCAGTATACGGCACAGTGAGCTCTTCTCTGATGAAAATACCCAAATCACAATATGGTTGCCTATAATATTTGAGGAGTTATATCGATTTCGCCAAGATTACATTACCAGATCCTGACTTGGTGACTAGGGGACCATTTGGGAAGTAAAACCTTTTCAACAAAAAAATAATTTTTCAAATCGGTTCATAAATGACGAAGTAAGAAGCAAACAAACATAAAAAAGCATATATACGGTCGAATTGAGAAACCTCCTTTTTTGAAGTCGGTTAAAAAATAAAAAAGCAATTGTTGAAAATTACTTTCAAAATTCTCTGGAACAAACTTCTACTGTCCGTGACTGAGCGTATTTCCGGATCACGCACTTACGCCCGTTTTCAATAAGCTATCTATCTTTAGTTGCAGCTATTAAAGATAAAGAAATCTATCCTTTTGTCCTTACTTGCTTTCCAGTAACCTACCGACGGATAGCATTTCCTACCAAAGTTGTCAATCTATCGTCGGGAGGTCGGATAGCTTATAGAGATAGGACCGCTCATACAATACGTTCTTACCTGCGTTTCAATATAAGTTTGAAGTTACTCTCCAATAGGCGGAGCTAACTCTGGTAACGTCATCTGCGTATCCGTCATTATCGACCGATAACGGGGATAGGCGTTTGAAAATTAATATTTGTTGACAAGAAAACGAAACACTACAAAGTGTTTCGTTTTCTTGTCTTAAAATAGAATATTTTAGCAGGGATGACAGTGATATGGAATTATTTCAAAGGATAATAGATTGTGTCGAAAAGAGTGATAGTGATACTGATAACATATCGGTACAGAAGGAATATAAGCCACGTGTAAATTATCTAACTAGACTAAATGACTACGAATTTGCCTATAGATTTAGATTAAATAAAGTGGCTGTGTCTCAGTTAATTCATTTAATACAACCATACTGTGTTACATCTAAAAGGTAGGAAAGGTTAATTAAAATAATTAACATAGGTTTTTATATTTCTGTGCCAATCAATTATTATTATTTTTAGGAATCATGGGATATCCCCTCTTCATCAGATACTTCTGGCTCTACGATTTTATGCATTGGATACTATGCTGGTGTCTGTTGCAGATTTCATAAGAGTATCTATAGCATCGGCTAGTCGTATCGTTTCTGATGTGTCTAGAGCCCTAGCAAGACTGTACCCAAACTTTGTTAAACTTGAGAATCACTCTCAACAGGAGTTTTATAGTATTGCTGGATTCCCTTGAGTACATGGCGCCATAGATGGTACTCATATATTAATGCAATCACCAAGTTACTTTCTATAGGTGCTCACTAGATATTTTCTCATTTCTATTTAGACATGGTACAAAATTATATTAGGTAGGTATGTGAACTGTCCTCTGTGGTTTCAAACATGGTAACACAGTACACAAACCAACTCTACAGCTTTATGATATTAGTACACCTGCACATCATAACTATATTTTTTACAGATTCTAACATAGGAGAGATTTACAGAAACAGAAAAGATTTCTTTTCTATCAATGTGCAAGTTGTGGGTAATGCCTCATTGGTGTTTCAAAATGTTGTTGCATGATGGCCAGGATCCACTCATGATGCAACTATATTTAACCATTCTGTTTTAAAAAGTTGGTTCTTTGATTGAAATTATTATTCTGTCAATGTAATGCTGGTCCCACTGTATGAAAATCTAATGCATTCAAATATTATCTACAGATGATTGTGAACAAGGTGTACTTGGAAATCGCTGGTTGCTTAACGATACCATGAAAGACATATAAAATCAAGAAATACTGTAGAAAGGTTAATTTTTTATTTGTTTGGTACTAAGTAATTATAAGATCAAATTATTAATTACAGGTACTATTTTATTTCAGATGCATTGGAGTTTGTTAAAGAAGATCCCCTATATTGTCATTAAAAAGTAAGCCAAAACTAGTGAATATGCTAGCAGTTATCATAGCAACTGCAGTGTTGCGTAATATTGCCAGAAACATGAATTTGGAAAAAATAGAGCCAGAAGTATCAGTTCCAGACACGTCTCAGGAAAATGATTTAATTATTCTTGAAAATTCTCCTCCACAAGTCACATCAGAACGGCATATATTAGTTCATTAACCTTTCAATCGTGGAAATTACAGACACAATAGAAAGACAATAGGTGCACGAACGCCGGCGTTCGCGCATCTGTTGTCTTGCTATTGTGTCTCAAATTGACGGTATTTAATAAATAATTACTTTCAAACAAATAACACACATCAAAATTTTTAATGTATTTTTATTTTATATCACTACAACAACAATTATACACTTTAACATGCAAACAAAACCTAAGTTAAATTATATTTACTATGTTATGTCACTACAACCAATCAAACCCTAAGTTTAATGCTATTTTATGTCACTACAACATCAATTACACACTTTAACATGCAAACAAAACCTAAGTTAAATTCTTTTTACTATTATTTAAACATTACACTACAACAATTACACCTAATCCTTGCAAACAAACTTATTAATTTAAAAGTTTAATTCTATTATCTATTTTAAATTTTTTAATCATACTGTTCATTTTCTAATTCTAACTTAAGTTTAGCTATAATCGACTCCTTTTCCTCGTCTTCTCTGTCCAGCTCTTTCTTTTTGGCGATCAGGGACTCAGCTAAAACATTTTCCCTATTTATGCGGGCTTTAGAGAGCTCTTCTTGCGTTTTATGTTCCCGCTTTGCTGTAAAAATGAACAGGGTTACTAAATATTCCTACTTTTTCATGATCAATATGTGACGTAGGTAAGCTTAAGTTTGATATCTAACGCCAGTCTTCAAATAAAGCGAGTAAAGAACGGACGTGTGTTTTACTGCTAAGTGTAAAGTGAATCAATAAACAATACCAACTGCGTTGTGTACAAAATGACCATCGGTACAATAGGATAGTTCGACCTTGAGAAGGACAACTGGGAGGCATATATTGACCGATTGAAAGTGAAGACCGAGATTCGAGTAGCTACATTGATCACAGTCATAGGGAGTGAAGCTTACGAGCTTATGATCAATTTGTGCACACCCGACAAACTCGCTAGGAAAAGTTTGGATGAGTTGGTCATGTTAAATTAGACAGTAAATAATGGTGGAGGTGTGACGTAGGTACCTAAGCTTAAGTTTGATATGTAACGCCAGTCTTCAAATAAAGCGAGTAAAGAACGGACGTGTGTTTTACTGCTAAGCAACATATATCACACAATACTTAGATTTAAGTTACATAAAAGGAATTTAACTAATTGTATAAATAGGAAAACAAAGTTTTAGTAAAGAAGTTAGTTAAATTTCTGTAGCAATTAAATATATCTAAATGAAGTTCATCTTCTACTATAAACAGTGATTATATGTAACTGCAAACGAATAATAACTTTAGTTTCAGTCAAAGAAAAAGCAGTACACATAAAACATTAATAATCAAAAATAGGCTAATTGCCGTAAAAAATGTAATTAGTCCGTCTTTTAGATTATTAAAAAATAAGGGACACGTCTTATTTTATTTGTAAATTAAACCAAAAATGACAAAGACATAGTCCATTTAAATTACGTGTGACGTCACCCCGTACAAAAACATGCAGCACGGCGTGTCGGCGTAATCGAAAAAAAAAAAATACGTGTCCAATATTTTTTTATAATCTAAAATACGGACTAAATAAAATGTAATTATTTAGACCCTGGAAACTACCCTATTTAAACCCACCCACCTAATGTACTACTTCCGCTAGCTCTGCTAAAAAAAAGTTTTTTTGTTTCGAGGGAGGTGTCCCAAGAATTTGTATTTCTTTCAATACGTCCTGCTCGTACCACCACAAATACGATCACCATGTCCATCATCTGTTTGTTCTATCGTATTTAAACTAACACTATGTCCCTCAACCTCAACATTCAAAAGCTTGTAAGAGCGGTACAGGAAACTGGATGGTATACAGTCCTTGAAGAGAATTTTTTTCTATAAGAAACGGGTTCATGGTTCAGCCACTGTTGAATTGAAGGTCTATGAAAACTACAGATTTCAAACAGGTGCAGAAAAACGTGTCATCACTCAAAAAGGGCAAGCGATCTCCTTTGTCTTTACATGATTTAGATGTAGTACAACGTCCACTGAAAGAATGCAAGAAGAAAGATATTTCAAATTTGCTCAAGAAACAGTTAGGCGAAGAGTGGTACAATTTAGATGAACTGAAGTGGTATAAAGAATTATTAATTGATGATCTAAACTGCAGCCCTGAATAACAGAATACCGAAATGGAATCTATGTGTGATTGTCTGACACCTGATATTGGACAAATCAGGATTTGAACTGTCTAAAAATTAAAAAAATATAATTCTGTTAGTAGCATTAATAAGTATGTCTTTAATTTTGGTCATTATTATTAAATAATAAGAATAATCTGTGTTTTATTATTATTTAAAATCTTGAGATGTACTATTGTACATCAAAAGAGGATATTTACAAAATAGTACACAACTAAAGGGGATATTTACAGTAGGTAAGTACAGAACAAAGGGGGATATTATAAAAGATCCGTGTCAAAAGAGGATATTATGATTTTTCTGAACTCTGTAGCTTTAAATTAACAAGTCATATTTTTTGGCAAAATGTGTAGTTAGAGCACTGTAATGAAATAGTTTCATAACAGAAATAATGCTTTTTGGTAGGTCTATAAATATTTTCCATATAAGTTTCTCCCATTTTGTGAAAAATAAGATAGAATGTAGGTATCCCCTTTTGAAAAGAAACTCCTCAAATATAACAAATGTGGTTATCTAGTAGATTCTAAGTCAAGTTGATTCTATGAGACTGAACAATTAATGATATTGCTAGTGTGATTTTAGAGTTGAATAAATGTTGTAATAATTACAAAGTGTAAAATACTAAAGTCTATAAAGGTTACTTATGTTAGAAGATTGATATTAAGCTTTTGACGAAGCTAAATGACACAACTAGTAAGAATAGAAGTTTGCTGATAATTTGATGGCTTAAGTTTGATTTCCTCTTAGGATTTTAATGATTCTTTTTTAATCTGAAGGACTAGTTTCTTTCTCTCAATAAATAAGACAGACATTTGATTAAAGCACTTTTATGTTTAATTTCTACATGTCCATGCAACTACTACTACTACACTGTACTTGTGATGTACCAAATAAATATTTTTTCTTTCTTTTTTTACTAATTCATAAGTTACTAATGTTGCTAGCGGAACAACTGACCTCAGCGATGGAACAATCAAACCCAAGACGGGGCGGGTTGTTCCTTGACAACTTTCCGGAAAAAAAATGTGCTGAATCAGAAGATATACATAATTAACTTAAAGTTAAAATACACATACAGCTGAAAACTAGCACAAATTCTGTATCTGTTTATACATAGGTCTTCGATATTGTGTCTTTTCTCTTTTTACTCGTTATTTGAAAATCGGCACGTTGAACCCCGCCCTAATAAATCTTAACTAACCTTATTAAGGCTACTCCTCATATTTGCACAGCGTTTGCGAGCCGACTTCTTCAAGTTGTCCCATTTTAAACGGAGCTGCGCTGGATTTCGTGGAAACTTGATATTGAGGCCTTGAAGCTACTTGCTAATGATTGCCAAGCCTGATCTTTCATTTTGTTATTGGTGGCATTCGTGGCTTTATTATTTATTACAGTATTTGCCGCCACTAGCTGTACAAGTAGCATCGTCTCATCTTTCGTCATGTGTGCTGCTTTCGCTGACTGAAAAAAATAATCCATGAAGGCCGGAACACATTATGCTAGATAGTTACTTCAATATCAATAGTACATTATACTTACAGAGTTAGTGTGTACACACGGTGACTTTGATAGCGTAGCAGGGCACACTAACATGATAAATGTGTGCGTAAACGCTAGCGCGTGAAACACAACAGGTATTATCGTTGTGTGATACAAAGTAACTCGTTTCTACACTCACACTCTTGAAAAAAAAAATAGTAGCCGTCTAAGTTACACGACTATGAAAATACAGCAAAAATTGGCTACTGTTATTAATGGCGCTGTGGCGCAATGCGTATGATACTTAACTGACGAGTAAGAGGTCCCAAGTTCGATTCCAATTATCTGTTATTTTCTTTTTGTTTTACTCATGTTTTTTTTGAATAGTAATGTTATGGTTATTCTCGTAATAATTAAAATATTCGAAATATATTTTTGTAATTTTATACATATAAACTATGTATATTTACGAAATTAATTAACGAAATTTTTGTATATAACTTGTAATATAAATAATTTTATAATATATATATATATCATTTACGTAATATAACAATACGTTATTATTAATAGTTGACAATCCTTTCATTGTCAACTTTTTATTTTTATTTTCGCAAACATTCACTTATGAAATTATTATAGTTATTTAAATTAGCATCAAACACTTACACTTAATCTTTGGAAAGTAATTTTGATGATATGGGTAGGTAATCAGCAATAATGTTCACAATAATCAAGTAGCTGTGGGTATCAATACAAACAGAAGTAAAACCGAGCGTGCCATCCCACAATAATTCACCTATTCAAATAATATGTCTCCAGCTCAACTCGCAAACAAAATAAAACTCGTTTACTACTCGATATACACACACACATATTTGTATATGTGTTTGCTACGAATTAGATAAAAAAATTCGCTTCGTTCATTAGATGGAAAATTAGCACTGATTATCAAGTGCTTGCTTGCCGTTAAAGGTGTATCGAGTTCGATCCTAGCCATTGACAAAACATTATTTTCTATTTTATTGTAGTATAATGATAACGAAGTTTATTAAAGCTAAAACTTAGAATATTTGCTTTAAAAACTAAGTGTATGAATATTATCATCTACCCACTTTATTAGTTATTTACTAAGAAATGAGTCGGATAATAAGTTAACCTGGCATAACGCTTTTGCCTATCACGATCGTGTGTTCTACAACTTACTCCGAGACAAAAAATAATTAATCGTTGTGGAAAGTGATACTTTTTACAAGTAATAATTAACATGTCTCATTTGTCTACACTTTTGAGGGCTGAGATAGTAGTATTATATAAACAAAATGTATCCATAAGTGAAATTTCGAGGAGACTAATGCTACCGGTAAGTAACAAATCCAAACTTAACATAATGCGAAATAATTTAACATTGTTGATATTTGTTAGGTTTTAACGTAATTTTGTGATTGTTTACAGAGGAAAACTGTGCAGTTTTGGGTGCATAGATATACAGCTGAAGGGACAATCGATGCCAAACGTCCGGGTCCAAAAGTAATTGCATATACGGATGCCAACCCACTGCATCGAAATATTGTTGCTACGTATAGCGCTGACGGCTTTGCTACAACAAGAAACACTGCGATTATGCACGACGTGTCTATGACAATTGTTCGACGCCACTTACGAGCAGCAAAAATTAAATGTCGCAAGCCTGCGAAAAAAATTTTACTGACGGCGTTGCATAAGGAAGAAAGGATGCGGTTTGCAAGAAAATTTATAGATTTTGATTGGTGCAATAACATAGTTATATTTAGTGATGAAAAGTGTTTTAAGTCAGATAAGGATGGGCGTAAAATATTATGGAGAAAAGATGGAGAACGTTACCATCAGAAAAATATTCTCCCATGCAGGTCTAGTGGTCGCATTACGTTAGGTTATTGGGGCTGGATGTCATCGATGGGTCCCGGTGAATTAGTGGAGGTAGGGGGTCGCAATACCAGTCAAGGTTACTTGGACATCTTGCAAAATGTTATGTTGCCTACCGTGCGCGTGGCATACCCGGACGAGCATATTTACTTTGTGCACGATAACTGCTCGGTGCACCGCGCACGAATGGTGCAAGACTGGTTAAGTGTCCAAGAAAACTTGACTGTTATTGAATGGCCCTCTAAAAGTCCCGATTTGAACCCCATAGAAAATCTATGGGGTCACATGGTGCTCAACTGGGATTCATCTGATGTGAGATCTAAACGTAATTTAGATAATTTAGTGTCATCCATGTGGGAATCGTTTCGCGGCACTGACCTGTGTGAAAATTTGGTGGCTAGCATGAGAACGAGGTTACAAGAAGTAATCGACAATGAAGGTGCACCAATTAGATATTAATTTTGATTTAAATTGAATCCAATTATAAATATTTTTAAAAAGCTGTATTACTGTATGCTGTTTTTGTTGTTGTTGTTTTTATCATGTTATTGTTATTGAAATCAAGAGTTACGATACCTATCATAGTTCATTTTTTAAAACATGTTGATTGATATGTTATAAGTAAAAAAAAAAGACTAAGAAGTAAGCTGTAGGTAATTATACTGTTGTTGTTATTATGTGACATGATGTTATTGTTATTGAGATCAAGAGTTGCGATATCAATCATAATTCATTCTTGATAACATGTTGATTTATGTCACTAATAAAAAACTTAAAAAAGTGACGTCCATCCTTGTCTGACTTAGAATATTTTCACTTTATATATTGTATTAAAGATAATCATGAACAGATTCGTTAATTGTGACCATTCCGTTTAATGTAATAAGTTGTAATAAACATAGTTGGATCGTTATCGCAGTTTTCTTTGTCACAATATTTTCAAAATATTTTAATTATTATGAGAGTAACTATAACATTACTATTAAAAAAAAAACAGGGGTAAATCAAAAAGAAAATAAAAACAAGCAAACTTTTTGTTACATCAGACGATTGGAATCGAACTTGGGACCTCTTACTCGTCAGTTAAGTATCATACGCATTGCGCCACAGCGCCATTAATAACAGTAGCCAATTTTTGCTGTATTTTCATAGTCGTGTAACTTAGACGGCTACTATTTTTTTTTTCAAGAGTGTGAGTGTAGAAACGAGTTACTTTGTATCACACAGCGATAATACCTGTTGTGTTTCACGCGCTAGCGTTTACGCACACATTTATCATGTTAGTGTGCCCTGCTACGCTATCAAAGTCACCGTGTGTACCAAGCCTTTACGCCCGCCATTTGGTGGATAGTTTTTTTTCTACATTTGATTATACTAGGTTTAACCCTTTGTGTGTCCGGAACGTGGATCCACGCGAGACACAATAACAGCCCTTTCACACGGCAGTCCAGTTTTTAACAGGATCCCGTTTTCTGCAGGATCCCGTTTGATGGCGAATGTGTTTATATGCTAGCGTTCACACGAGCATCCCGCATGCGGGATCCTGCAAAAAACCGATCCGGTCGAATTGTGCCGTTCGGTTTTGTCACTAGAAACTGGATCCGAAGTCCAGTAAAAAGCGGGATCCCGTTTAATCACACATATATTTCAATAGCAGTGTTCACACGGCTTCTTGCGTGCGGTTTTTTGCTGGACACTGTTTTTTGCGGGATAGTGGAGTGGTGGCAGCCCTCGCCCCGCGCCCGCCGCGCCATGGTAAGTTTTTATATTTATTTCGTTTATCCTTGTATTGCTTCTTCTTGCCAAGGTACAGCTCCCACTTCAGAAACAAAATAATTTGTGAAATCTATTCGTATTGTGTTAGCACAGCGTCCACCTCGTGTATTTGGCTCATTACGTACGTTTTCCAAAGATATCGTTGAACTGTTGCTGTCAATGTTCGCATATGAACTTTCATTGTGCATGATATAGTTATGAAGCACAGCGCAAGTTTTAACTATCGAGATAGCTGTACTGGTGCTTACATCCAATGGACGATGAAATATTCGCCATTTATTTGCCAATATTCCAAACGCGCACTCCACATAACGTCTGGCTCTTGTTAATCGATAGTTACCTAAATATCCTTTTATTTTTATCTAAATGAGTTCCTCCATAGGGTCTCAACAGATTATAATGCAAACCAAATGCTTCATCACCCACTATCACAAATGGAACACGTGATTCCAAACCTGTAGAGAGAGGACGAGCTTCTGTTAAATCTAAACTGCCATCATTTAATCTTTTCCAGAAAGTACATTCTTTGAATATAGAGGAGTCACCTTCTTTGCCATAAGAGCCTACGCTGATATAGGTGAATCTATAATTCGAATCCACTACCGCTAGCAATACAATGGAAAAAAAAATCTTGTAATTCATGTACATAGAACCGCTGTGATTTGGTTTCTTCATTCTTATGTGCTTCCCATCAACTGCACCAATGCAGTGAGGAAAATTAGGTTTATTATAAAATGCGTCAGCAATTTGTTCCCACTCATATTTTGTGTCGGGCAATTTCATAAACTCCTGATGCAACTTATTCCATATAACATTTGTTACTTCTATTATTATTGAGTTGATTGTTGAGACTCCCACTCGATATGTGTAATGTAAATCCATGTATGAACACCCAGATGCCAAGTACCTGCAAATTGAAAACATAAGTACCTAGTGTTATTACAAAAAAGTTAAACAGACGTTTAACACATGTTTAACAAATAGCAGAATACCTAATACTGGAGCCTGTTGATGGTTCTTTCTCCGCCCTTATTCATAATTTATGTTTTCTTTTTCAGCTAAAATGGTCGTTAAAAAATGGAATCAGATAAGAGACAGCTGGAAGAGGAGTTTAAATGCGAAAAAGAAAATAAATAAATCTGGATCGGCTGCAGTTAAAAAAAATATGGATCCGGCTGAAACACAAGACAGTGGCGGTAACAAAGCTACAAATATTGAAGAAGGTGATACGGAAAATCCTATCCAAAATGAAGGAAGTGAAAATTAACCTACTATCGAACATGGAAGTCCAGGACAAGAAAATCCCGCAGGTGGTGCTAAACGACTTAAGAGAAATGTACTACCAAGGCAGAGGCTTTCTGTAATGGATCAAAAAATGGCGAGTTTTATTGATCACCAGATGAAAAGTCAGCCGAATACGCAGAATGAAGATCGTATCTTGTCATTTTTAAAAAATTTACTTCCTACACTAGCTTCACTCAACGATGATCAAATATTACAATTTCAAGCAGGTGTTATAAGTTTGTTGCAAAATATAAAAAGCTCCAACATTAACCAATGGTCCTCTCAACAACAATCTACTTCTAATAACTACTCTCAATCAGCAGGTTATTTCACACCGCATTACAGTGTTCAGTCATCGCCATCTGCACAATCAGTTGAATCGCAGAGCTCTGATTTTCCGGATTTCACTAATATTTAATTAATATTAACGATTATCTTGTGAAAATATCATACATACATAACTTATTATGTTTGGTAATAAATATTAAACTTTTAATATGAGTTTCATTCTTACCTTAAACATATTGCTAACTTTTCTTCAGGTGTGATGCTTTTTCTCATATTGGTATCACGTTTTTTTAAATCTTCATTCGCCCTTTTTAAAAGGTCGTCAAATGTGGTCATACTCATTCTAAAATAATTGAAAAATTTTGACTCATCTCTTCTCAAATCGCTCATAAGATTCCGAAAAATACCCAAATTCAAAAGTTGCGTCAAAATAGGATGAACCTATAATCTTCTATTTCGCTGCTGACGCCGATAATACCAATAGAAAATTAGGAAAGTATTCACGTCCATTTCACTTGATAACCGGCGTAGGAATGGTAAAAAAAACAGGATGCAACCGTGTTCATACGGCAGTCTAGTTTTGCGGAACCAGCTTTTTACTGAATCCTGCAAAACTGAACTGCCATGTGAACACAGCGTCCAGTTTAGCAGGATACCGTAAAAAGCCGATCCTGCAAAACTGGACTGCCGTGTGAAAGGGCTGTAACTTATTAATTGTGTCTCTAATTACGGCATACGAAACGTTAACGGTCCAATGTACAAGTGTGATAGTAATTTTAAAGCCTTTTCGAAAAAGGTATCACACAACTCAACTCAACAAAAAAATCTGTAAAACAAAAGTGATTTCACTGTGTGAATGCGAACTGTTGCACAAATCTTCATATTTATCAGTATATGCTATCGCTATGACTTTTGTTTATTTTATAAGAATATTAGACTACCTAAATTGTACTACTTTTATTTTAGGCCCAAATGTGGTGATTTATGCATCGGAGACATGTAAAGTTTAATTAAATTACGGCTCGCGCCGCCAAATTTTTATGCAAAATGAAAGGGCAGGTAATAAATTATTTTGTATGGACGGGTGTAAGTTATTATTTTCCTAATCTATATATCCTAAATATCGTAATAAAAATTAAAAACCCTATGTCATCGCTTTAGTTTTTAACCGACTTCGAAAAGGAGGAGGTTCTATGTTCGGCTGACCGTATGTTCACCGATATCTCGGTCAATTGTGGACCGATTTTGAAAATTATTTTTTGATTGAAAGGCTATGCTTCCAAGTTGGTCCCATAGAAATATTGTTATGATCTGATCACGAACTTCGAAGATATGGCACAGAATTCCTCATAGGATCACAGCAGAATTGTCGTGACAAGTTGCTTCGTTTATACGTGTAGTCGATGACTGACTGAAAGAAAATAAGGAGGGTTGGGAGGAGATGTATCGAACTGATCGGGTGATGAAGCTGGAAGTGGTAAATTAATGTAATTTAACCGTGTTTGGGATTATTAGAAACGTTGAGATGCACTCTGGTTATAATGTTTAAGTTTGGCTGAAGGGTACTTTTTAGTGGTGGTACCACAGCTAAAAAGTGAAAAATAAAAAACGTTTTACAAAAAAAATTAAACCGACTTCAATGTAAAAAAACACTGAAAGTACAAAATAACTTTAATTTCGGAAGTCGGTGTTAAATAACGAAGATACTTATCTACTATATAAAAATAAGTCGGGTTTTCCTTCCTGACGCTATAACTCCAGAACGCACGAACCGATTTCCACGGTTTTGCATTCGTTGGAAAGGTCTCGGGCTCCGTGAGGTTTATTAGAGTAGAGTAGGGTAGAGTAGGGTAGAGTAGGGTAGAGTAGGGTAGAGTAGAGTAGGGTAGAGTAGGGTAGAGTAGGGTAGAGTAGGGTAGAGTAGGGTAGGGTAGAGTAGGGTAGGGTAGAGTAGGGTAGGGTAGAGTAGGGTAGGGTAGAGTAGGGTAGAGTAGAGTAGGGTAGGGTAGAGTAGGGTAGAGTAGAGTAGAGTAAGGTAGGGTAGAGTAGGGTAAAGTAGAGTAGGGTATAGTAGGGTAGAGTAGGGTATAGTAGGCTGAAGTAGGGAAGAGCGGGAGCGAAGCTGCGCGGGCAAAAGCTAATCTATTATAGAAACACCGACTTCCGAAATTAAAGTTGTTTTGTACTTTTCAGTGTTTTTTTACATTGAAGTTGGTTTAATTTTTTTTTTTTTTGAGTTATAATATATATATATAAAACGAGTCGTGTTTAAAAAGCGCTTATCTCTGTGTTTAGCGTATCAAATTTCGAGTCCGTAGTCGAATACTAATAAACAAAACACTTGAATGGGTGGTAGCCCCATTCATACTAAACAAAAAAAAAACATAACTCAAGGCTTACAATGAGGCACAATGAAGTGTTTATTTGAAATTCGAACCCGCGCGGCGGGTGGCCATAAAAAACGTGTCGAGTGGCGGCCAATTTAGATAACGGTCTCGACGCCCACCGGCTTGGTAATCGAGTGGACAGGGAAAAATCTGAAAACTGTAATTTGTAGATCCGTCATAAAAAAAAATGTTTGTAATTTAGAAAAATCTTCATAACTTAATTCGGGAATTGATTTCATAGGTAGGTTTTGTACGGAATCCTCAATACGCGAGTCCGACTCGCACTTGCCCTTTTTATTGTTGAATAATTGTAAAATTTATTTTAGTATTATTGAAGATGGGTTTATGAACTCCTTTTACACATACTCTTCATTTTAGTAAATGCACCATTGTTCATATTATCGACTCAAATCGTCAAACACCCTCATTTTAGACTTTTCAAAACAATGTTTCTGATTTTGCTCCGTATTTAAATTGAATCAAATCTTTCTTTATTTGGAATTTGCCTAACTTTGTTGGTTTCTTGATCATCTAACTTAGGTGGGCCGCTATCCCACTTGTGTTTTACGAGCGTCGGCGTCTCTCGAACGTTTGCGCAGCGTCAACGATACGCAGACGCGACGTTGACGTCGCGTCGTCGCGTGACAAGCATTAACGTCCACTGAACGCGACGTCAACGTCGCGTCTGCGCAACGTTAACGTCACGTTTGTTGGCAACAGGTACAATCACGCCGTCCTGCTCTGTCCGTGTGGGTACGGGCGGGGGCTACGGCCGGCGGCCATTTGCACAGTTGCTGCTTTAGCGAGCGTACGTCGTAGGTACTGGTACGTTTCGGAATGCAGTCACTATCAGAAAACGATTTCGATATTGAACTATTTATAAATAAAGTTCAAAGTCGTCCTGTGTTATGGGATCTGTCAAAACGAAAATAATCGGCAAATTTATTTCTTTCCCACCACCATAAGCAAAATCAAACAATACTGTGATTAGCAGAAGAAAGACATTGACCAACCTCGTTGCTTCGTAAAATATAATAAATATATGGGCGGCGTAGACCGACTTGACCAAAATGTGGGTTGTTGTCGAATCGAGATTCGGCTGAAAAGATGGTACTGATGGTCCACTAAATGTTGCAGTCAATAATGCGATCCTAAATCTTCACTAGCAGTAATAAAACGTGTGCCTGATGATGTTAGATTGGATGGTAAAGGACATCTAATCGACAAACAAAATAAACAAACTCGATGTGGTTTATGCCACAAAAATACAACTATGAAGTGTATCAAATGTAATGTTGCCTTACATAACAAATGTTCTATTATTTTTCATATTAAATAGCATGCCTAATAATATTTTTTATGTAATAACTAGTAGGTGTAATAAATTTGTCAATTTATATAAGATTTAATAAATATAAAAGGTGAATACATAATTTATTTCCAAACAGAATCCATAGCCACTAAAAGTATCTTACATGCATGTATAATCCTAGTGTTAGTAGTGGTGTTAGAGTTATTTTTTATTTTTGTTTTTTTGACGACTAAGTCTACATACATCTATAAATGTGCCTAGATCAGATTTTCATAAAAATTAGATTTATTTTACTATGGTTGATATGATACAAGTTAATTAATATAAATTGATTTATTACGTATTCGTTTTTTTTTTTGTGAAATTCTTGATATTGATTTATCTGATTAACCAGTAAAAAATAACCAGTAAAATACCTTTCCTGTAAAATTGTATATTTGTTGCTTACGATTTTCTTCCATAACAGGCTCGAATATTAGTTTTAATTGTGTTCGACGACATTTGCTTTAAAGCAAAAATAAAGGTGTTTGATTTAATAATAAAATAAAAACACTTCAATAAAGTGTCGAATCGAGAGTGAATCGGGCCCAAAAAACACGGATACGCGGACAGCTATACGAAACAAAACTATTTGGCTTAATACAGCATACGACCACGGCTTTGTTAAAAACGATAATGACTAATACGTATAATAAAATACGTATAAACATGAAAAAAAAATGACATGTAATTGTTTATTTAAACAATATGGCAGGTAAGAATACTTCCTTGTTTCACACTTTTTGGAATAAAATTTAGTAGTCGGGTTTTAGAACTTATTTTTTATGTGTATTTATCTTGCCATGGCAATAATCCTTCATCAGAGGAAAAATATTCAGTATATTTTTGACGAATTTCTTCTGCTGTCCGATTATTGCCTTCTAAATGCAATCGACTATTTAATCGGTCTCGATTGATTAAAGGCTCAACGTGACTTTCTTCTGTATTGCTACTGCTCCATCTGCGTCTTAATGCGCAAATTAACACGTTAATTTAGGCGTTACGTAGATGTGGCCAACGTTTTAATGGCATTTTATACAAATGGCATTATTAATGGCATTAAACGTTAAGCGATAACTCGAGTGTCGGTTTTTTGGACACATCAAAGGGTTTTAGTGCGTAGTTTAGCGCGCTAAGTGATGTTGGCTACATTAATGCCATCTCATTCCACGAAACGCACGCGCACAGGACGCATGCAAGGACGAGTGTAGGTACTTTGTTTAGGCGGTAACTGCATTTTACGAGCACGATAGTGGTCGAATGAGAAAGCTTTAGAGTTTTTAGAATTATTACAATCAAAGCCGTGTCTTTGGAATCCAAAGCTGCAATCACATAAGAATCGGTCGGCAGCTAGTGATGCGTGGCGACGTATTATCCAGTCTTTGTCGTTTCCAGTGACACAGGAAGAATTAAAAAAGAAAAAAGAGTCCCTAATGGGATACTATTGAATTCATTTGAATAAATATAAAAAATCTCTTAGATCAGGAGCAGGTCGAAATGATATATACACAACGAATTGGTTTGCTTTTGAATTGATGGATAGTTTCCTCAGACCAATTTATGGAACAACGTCAGTAATAAACACAGAGGTAAGTTGAATTATTTATTTTAATAACCAAAATAATATACAATTAGCATCTTTTCGCGGAATAGTTGCAAGGTATTTATAAGTTTTTAAATGTTATTAATAGTTTTACTTATTATGTTGTTATTTTAACGCGTGGTTAGATCAGCTAGTTACTACTTATAATAGGTTTTATTTATTTATCGAAGTATAAAAAAATCGGCAAAACGATTTCTAATTTCCATTGCTGACATAGAAGAACGCCTAGGCGCTACGCTAAGAGGCCTTAGTGCACTAGTATTTAGGTCTATTTCTGATCTCCATCCCCCAGGTACTATCATGTCTCCTTCATTTTCAATACTGTCCAAATATCCTGGTGGAGTATAAATGTTCGAAGAAGCTTTACTCTTCATTAAAAAGTTATGCAAGTATTGGCTGCAATGGAATAGGTCTCCTAAGTACTCGAAAACGAGCAGACATAATTCCAAAAGCATTTTCTACTACTATCCGAGCTGATGAAAGTTTACGATTAAACTTCCTTTTTATACTTCCTTCTGCGTGCTCGCCAGGATAGGGTTTCATTAGATTTTCACTAAGCGGAAACGCGTTATCTGCGACAAAAACATATGGTAATTGCACATTCGTTCCAGGAAGTGGGGCAGACTGTGGTAAGTTTAGAGTGTTTGTGCACAGCTTTTCATACAGAATAGTATCTCTGAATACTCCACCATCACTGATCCTTCCTCTGGTTCCAATATCACAAAACATGAAACTGAAATTTCGGTCCACAGCTGCCATTAAAACAATACTGAATGAATGTTTATAATTGAAATAATCAGAACCGCTATGTATCGGTGCCACAAGAACCACATGTTTCCCATCAATGCTGCCTACGCAATGAGGAAATATTTCTCTAAACTGGGCTTCCTTTTGTAACCACTCCCTCTCGTTGGCAGGAATCTGAAACAAAAAAGATACTGCATAAGTAGATATTTTAATTGTTTTACTATTTACATTGTTTCAGTCTCCTGAGGAAAATAGCACTGACAAAACTGTAAATGAATCTGCGGAAGAGGTTTTGCAAAACGAGTCAAATCCTGGACCGTCAACATCTTCAGGAAATTGCTTAAACAATAAACAAGAATCTGCACCACTACCTGCAATAAATCGTCGAAATATTGAAACATTCAAGAGTTCTCATGTTCAGAACCAAAAATCCAAAACACCACCCGAATTAATTCATGCGAAAAAACAAATGGATGATGCATTTGAGCGTTTACAATCAATAACAAGTCATAAGAGAGAACAACTGGATGAGTATGATCATTTCGCATTCATGATTGCCTCCAAAATAAGAAAATTGCGCAACCCAGATGACAAAGAACTTTTAATGAACTCAATTCAAAATTTAACATTTGAATTTTATAAAAAAAATAAACAGATTACACCAGTAGCTCCATCAGCAACACAGTCCCTAATTTCATCTTCGAGTGTGCAATCCAGTCCAATATATTTATATTGCCGTAGTGATGACATACTTATAGTCCACAGATGCAAATGTACAGTCCAGTATACGATCAGACACAACAAGGTTTATTGACAAATAGTCCAAAGCAATCTGACATGACGATGACAGCTCCAACTGTACCTTCCACAATTTCAAATGAGACTTCTCAACGCGTACTATCCATTTCCGAGTCTGGATTGGTCCAAATTCTAAGTAATGACGTAATAGTTCCTGCAAATGATAATGACAACACAATATGAAGCCAATTATTGATATCTTCCGTTATTGTCCTAATAAACTGGTGATTGCGTTATGATTAAAATTGTTTGTTTTATTTAAGTCCTTACTTACCTTTATCATATTATCCAATTTAGTAACAAGGGCAAGGCAGACTTCTCTTATAATTTTTGAAATAACTTGATGGGATATTTTAAATAAAAAATGTAAGCTTCTATAACTGTCTCCTGTAGCTAGATACCTCAGAGTCAATGCCAAACGAACTTTTGCTGGAATTGCCGTGCGAAATTTTGTATCTCTTTTGGATATCAGCGGCTCCACCATTTTTAATACGATTTCAAAGTCACTGGCTGACATTCGCACAAAATTATAAAATTCCAAAGCATTTTCCGCCATTAGATCTGAAAATTGTTCCTCCATTGATGCGCTAAAATAATAGAATAGAATAGAATAAACTTTATTGCACACCAAAATAGTAACAAAACTTTTATACTAGGCAACTTAAATCTATGGGTACAAAGGCGGTCATAAATAATTCCAGTGGTAGCAAAATATTATAATGATAAATTTTAAAAGTACCTTGCATGCATTTAGCCACTTTCATGTTTACAATACACACGGAAGTGTCAAACTGATCTACTTGCATGACATATGAACCTAAACCGGGCTTTATACTAAAGTTTAATATAGGTTTTCGCTTACCGAGTTCGACGACGATGAATTTTAATCATCCACCATCTTCTTTTTTTTCGTTTTTTCTCTGTTTTGAAATTACATAAATGCATAAAATAGTTTAAGACGCTCATTTTTGCAACTAGTGTAGCTGCTTCAAGCTCCATTGTTTGTCTAAGTTTAACCTCTATAATGTGTGTTAACACGTGACTACATGAGGGATTAACTCTTTACGGCATTGTAACCTAAGTGTAGCCAACGCGCATTTTTAATGCCCTAATTAACGTGTAGTTGGCCATTGACATTAACTTTAACGCTAACGCAGATGGAGCTGTAGCATATGAATAAAATTCTGCAAAACGCAAGTAGTTTTTACAATAGCAACTGTTAAATTGAGACTTAAGTTTAAAGATCGGTGCAGAATTCTCCATTTGTTGGCCATTATTCCAAATGCACACTCGACGTATCTTCTTGCCCTTGTCAAGCGATAATTGAATATCTTTTGTTCTTTTGTGAGTTCGTTACCACCGTAGGGTCGAAGTACTATCAGACAGTTCTTCGGATGAACACTTTCAAAAATTTTTCCTTGCAAGCTACCATCATGCCTGGCCCCGCCTTTTTTTTAACGACCAATAAAAGGCGAGGAACCTTTTTTTGCAAAATCTCAACTGCTTTTGTATTAGCTAGACACATGTTTAGAGTCGAGTCCGAGTTTGTCGGTTAGTTTTAGTCTGTCGTCAGCTGTCGTCAAGATGGGTAGCCACGCTAATACCCCATAAACGTGTGTGTGTGTGTGTGGCCCATAAATTTCGAATAAAATGCATAAGACGCGCGGGAGGGGCGCGGGCGGGGCAAAAACAGTACGTTCGGTTTCTGGGAAGTCAGTCGCCATGGAGCGTTTCACCGGTGCGGACCGTGCTTTTTGTGTGCGCGAGTTTTATCGGAACAATTTTTCGGCAACCATTGCGCGGCGTAAATTTCGAGAACATCACAATCTACACAACTTTCATGACACTCCAACTGTTCAAACGATCAACAACTGGGTTGCAAAGTTTGAAGAGACTGGTTCGACGTTAGATAAAAAGCGGTCGGGCCGACCAAGGACATCAAGGACGGAAGAAAACATCGACATAGTGTTACAGTCTGTTCGTGAAAATCCTACCCAGTCTACTCGTAAGCGTTCCAGAATATTAAACGTATCCAGAACATCGTTACAGCGGATTTTAAAGAAAGATTTACGTCTGCACCCCTACAAAATTCAGTTGGTACAGGAATTAAAAGACACTGACGCCATCCAGAGACTAAATTACGCGAATGAAATGTTTAGCGGCTTGACTTTAGTTTGGTAGAGCAGGATATGGGGATTAAAAAGGGCCAAATCTGATAGGGCTTGGGTCCCCGATTATAACGCTACCACTCTTTATACGAGGTAATGCATATTTTTCGAGAAATTTATAAAATAAGTTTCTAACCTCAAATCCGATAAAAGGTAGATTGGAACGTTAAAATGGGTCATTGACAACCAAAGCTGTCACAATATATTGCCTTGTGGTGTAAAATATCGTGCTACATCGGTAAAACGAAACGTAAAAAAAAGACGCCATTTGTGTCTGTGTCACTGTCATTCGTTTCGGTCATTCATTCCGTTTCTTCTCGAGTTTCGTGAATGTGCTTTCTGTGTTTTGTGGACTTTTTGTGGCTTTTTTCGACGACCTTGGCTTTTCTCCTGGACTTGTATTGTTTGCCTTTACGATTGACCCACGCTTCTACTCTGGACACCGATTTTCTGCCTACTCGACCGACCCTTGCGCGATATATCCCGGACGTTGAAATACTGCGATCGACGTGTACGATGGAGGAATTGCAGCCATCATCGAGTCGCTCTGTGGTTGAGGATGAGCCTCAACCGTCGACGAGTCGCTCTGCGGTTGAGGATGAGCCTCAACCATCGACGAGTCGCTGTGCGGATGAATTCCAGTCATCAAGCAGTTCTTCGGAGGACGAAACACCCGCAAAGCGTCACCTTTCTGCGAAGGACGCCCGCGGAATGTGGAATCTAGTAAAAATTTATCGCCTATTGGGCACGCGCGAGCAAGCTATTTCATTTGCAGAAGAAAGGGGCATGATACGCCGTGAAAAAATGTGCAACTATCATAAAAAACCAATGACCATCGATTTTACCACAAACAAAACGGTGGGCTCATTTGCATGTTATAGAGGGGCATGCAGATCTAAACCAAAAATAAGCCGAGGCAAAGGAACGTGGTTTGACAATATCAAGATATCGATGCCCCATGTGTTTTATCTAATGTATGCCTTCGCTCGAAAATTTAGTTATAATATAACAATGATTGAAGATTTTTCAGAAGGAGAACACTGCCTCTCTACAGCAACAATAAGTGACTGGTTCAATTATTGTAGAGAGGCAGTTGTTTCATTCCAAAAACATAAACAAGAAATAATTGGAAAGATTGGAGGTCCAGGAAAAATTGTTCAAATAGACGAAAGCAAGTTTGGCAAAAGAAAATATAACAAAGGACGTCTTATAGATGGACACTGGGTCCTTGAAATGATCGAGGATGGGAGTGAGGATCTTCGATTAGAAGTCTGCCCAGGCAATGTCCGGACTGCAGAAATTTTGGTGCCCTTGATAAAGAAACATGTGGCTGAGGGCACCACCATACATACAGATTTTTGGCGTGCTTATGATTGTCTGGGGGACCATGGGTTTATACACCGAAAAGTAAATCACAGCAACCTAGGTAACCCATTTGTAGCTGAGGATGGTACCCATACCCAGAGGATAGAATCACAGTGGCGAATAGTTAAACGGTTTTTTTATAAAGAAAACTATAATAATAGAGTGAACATTAACGATATAATTTATGAATATTTGTGGAGAAGAGATGTGGAAAGGAATAATAAAGATCCTTTTGATGAATTAATCGATGTCATCAATTATAATTTTAATAAATAGATTTTAAATTAATGTATTGTATTTTAATTGTTTTTATATCATCTTAGATATCCTGTTTAGAAGAAAGTTAGTACTTCCACTGATCATATGCGAGTACAAAAGGTTATTACTGTTACGAGGATAACTTAAGATGAGAGAGCGAGCGAAGCGAGCTCAAGACATGGGGGCACCCCGACTCGGATAGATTTAGGTTAGAAGGAGGTGGCGGGGTCTGTGTTCGCTCGCTTCGCTCGCTCACTACGACCCCGCCACCTCCTTCGAGGTTATTTTTTTTTAAACCACCCAGAAGTCCTACGTCGACTATGCCTTTTAAGCAATTTTGGAGTGTTTTGAGTTTAGGTTACAAAAGATCGTTTTTCTCGGAAACGGTGAGTGACCTCTTCATGGGAGTGGTGCCAGGGGGAGGGGGTCCTGGTTTCAACAGGATGGCGCGACGGCCCATACCTCTAACACCGCTATGCCCGTCATTCGTGAACTTTTCCCCAACAAAGTGATCTCTCGAAGAGGAGACATTTCCTGGCCACCACGTAGTCCGGATCTAACCCCGATGGACTTTTTCTTATGGGGTTATCTGAAATCTAAAGTGTATGACACAAACCCGCGGTCAATTGAAGCCCTAAAAGAAAATATTCAAAGAGAACTGACTTGCCGCGCAGTCGTCGATAGTTTTAGACGTCGCTTACAGGAGTGCCGTGATCGTAACGGGTTACATTTGGATGATGTTATTTTCAAAAAATAATTCCCATTTTTAAAGGTTAATACGAAATAAAAAGGTATTTCTTATTGTAATTAGTTTTTTATTTATTAATTATTTACTTGTGTAAGGACTTATGGGCCACCCTGTATAAGTGTCATGGAAAGGAGCCGAATTATTTTTCTCCGGGACTCTGGGAGCAACATTAGCGAAATAGCTAGAGAGCTGAATATGACAGTAAGTTACATTTTTACTGTTATCTATCATTCAGCACATTTAATTTGATCATGTTTATGATTGTAATGCAATTTTATTGTCTTTACATTGACTAAGAATCGATGATTAGTTAATATTTTTATAGTAAAACTTTGTTGAACGCGAAACTTATTGTTTATGAAACTTAAACAATAAGTTTTCTAAGTATCATCGGGTTTAATTTATGGTTTTAAGTTTAGCAGTTTATGATTTTTCTAAAACGATTAATTTTTCTTTGCAGCGAAATACCGTCCGGAAGTGGATTCGCTGTTACGACAGTGAGGGGCACGTCAATACCAGAGCGCGAAATGTGCAGCCACGAATATTCACTCCGGAGCGGTTGCAGCAATTGGTGGAAGTTTACCAGCAACAACCGTTCACTCCCACCAGAACGTTTGCTGCTCAGTACGAGTGCACCACAGAGACAGTGCGGAAGGCTTTAAAGAGGGCCGGTTATAACCATCGACGACCGGCTCGAAAAATACAGCTTACAGAAGCCCACAAAGCAGCGAGGGTCCGTTTCGCAAGGGATTACAGGGACTTTAATTTTTCAAACGCCATATTTTCCGACGAAAAGTCGTTCACATCAAGTCAACACGGTCGTCGGCATTTATGGCGTCTCAATAACACCCGATACGAGCCCCAGAATGTTATCCCCAATAACGAGTCGGGCAGAATCGTTGTCAACATGTGGGGCTGGATGACCTCAAGTGGCCCTGGTGAGCTCGTCTATATTCCAGAGAGGGCAAACGGAAGAAACTATTTGGAGTTGTTGCAGGCGACAATGGTGCCCACTGTTAGAAGTGTATATCCGCAGGACGAAGTTCCTGAAATAATGTTCATTCAGGACAATTTTCTGATACACACTTCGAGAGTGGTCCGCAATTGGCTCGAGCAACAACCCGATATCCGCACGGTGCCGTGGCCCTCTCGATCTCCTGACCTTAACCCCATAGAAAACTTACGGGGTATCATGGTTCAGAAGTGGGATAATAGAAACGAGCGCACCAAGGAAAATCTAGTCGCACATGTTGACCAGGTGTGGGAGGGATTCCGCGGCTCGGATCTGTGTGAAGTCCTCGTCAATTCTATGCGGAACAGATGCGACGCTATTATAAATTCAGGTGGGCTTCTAACTAAATATTAAATTTTATAGTGTAAATAAATATTAACCCTATTTATAAATATCCGTAAAACTTAATATTAGTTCATATTTGTAGATATATTTCTCCGTTTTGTCAGTTATTTTTAAGCCTTATTATGTTGTGTTTTGTTCTTTTACTGTTCTTTGTGTAAGTAGTATTTGTTATATTTAAAGTGATGTGATTTAGAACTAAAATTGTTGCATTTAAAGAAAAAGGAAACACATTTTCATTTGGTAGTAGTAGCTTGCTAACAAATTGTATTTATGAGCTTATGTTTTCTAAAAATGAATTTCTTGTAATTTTTTTCAAAAGTAAATACACTTCTGGACACATCTATTGGCCCACCTTGTATTTTCAGTTTCGTTTGGTCCTAGCTAAAATTTTATATTAGGTCGAGCAAAAAGTTTTCATGCAGTTTTGAACCTGGCACATTCACAATTTCATTCAATAGTCTTTTTTTGAATTTCGAACACAGAATTTAAAGAAACAAAAGACAATTTGGAGCCTGTTTGTTGATATCAAACAATCGAATACTAAGAAAACTTGGTTTTATTGGTTTACTTGGATTTAATTCTTGAAAAAGTGATTGATAACTTTGGTTTTGCAACAAACATTACTTATTCTTAACATTAAGGTGAGGTTCTATCAATAATCTATGGATACTTCACCTGAAGTCGCCGCCCAAGCTGTGGCACTTATTCAGGCCGGACACAGCCAAAGAAACGTGAGTGCTCAACTTAATTTCGATCTTTGATTGATGATTTAGTCGATCTGCGGTCCGAAATGTTTATCGGAGGTACCTAGAGACTGGCGGCTTTGTTCGTCGCCAAGGAAGGCCACGATCTCGGGTCACAACTGAAAGGCAGGATCGATTCATCGTGACGACCAGCTTGAGAAATCGTCACCTTACCTCCATTGAGATACAAAACCAACTTCGCGACTTCCACGGAGTATCTGTGAGCGCTCGAACTGTTCGGAGAAGGTTAAAAGAACGCGATATGGTACCATACGAGCCAGCTAATGGGCCCAAACTAACGCGAGCCCACCGAACAGCGCGCCTTCATTTCGCACGCAGTCATTTAAATTGGACACAGCAAGATTGGAGCCGTGTACTCTTTTCCGATGAGTCTAAAATTGTGTTACATGGCAATGATGGAAGGAAGAAGGTCTACCGACGTAAGGGAGAGCGTTTCGCACAATGCTGCTTTGAAGAGAGGGTTGCTTATGGCGGTGGCTCATGGACTGTCTGGGGCGGTATATCCGCGAGTGCCAAACTCAACGTGAGGTTGTTACAGGACCACGGCTGCCAACATTAAATGCTGAAAGGTACATTCGTGAGTGCTTAGAACCTCACGTGATACCATACGCGGACTATGTGGGCTCAAATTTCCTTTTTATGCATGATAATGCAAGAGCCCATGCGGCCGGCATCGTCAGGGAATATCTTCGGGATGTGAACATCACAGTTATGGACTGGCCAGCCAGAAGCCCAGACATGAACCCCATTGAGCACATGTGGGACGAGCTAAAAAGACGTGTTAGGGCTCGTCAGCCAGTTTCCCAGACGATGCAGGAGTTGAAAACTGCCATAGAAGAGGAATGGGAGATGATCCCTCAAAATTTCATAGAGCGGTTGATAAACTCTATGCCTAATCGTATGAGAGCTGTGGTAGATGCCCATGGAGGCAACACGCGTTATTAAATTAAACCTTTATTTGATAAAACATGTTTTTTATTCAAAAATCAATTGCCTTTAACAAGGCGCATATCCGACTTGTTAGGCGTAGCTCCATGTCGTATGGTATTCTGAATTCAAATTTAAAACAATACGATCGAAAAAGATGGTAAAATGTATCAGGTTTAAAACTGCATCAACAGTTTTTGTTCAATCTAGCAATCATATTTCGGTAGGGGCCATCGAAACCTAAACTCTAAGGTGGGCCAATAGATGTGTCCAGAAGTGTATTTATACAAGGTGCAGTTTTAAAACTGCACAATATTTCAGGAGGTTGTAATAAAACTCATAAATAATCATATAAAAAAACGATACCTGGTCAATAATCAGTAATACTTGTTATTTAATTTTTTAATTACACTAAACTAAATCGATTGATCGATGGCCGCGGGAGCGTGGCTAGGGTGTGGCGTGCGGGATGATGATTGGATGATACATTATTTATGAAACTATCGTTGCGAGTTAGTTCGTGTGAAAACGCCCTTTATTGTTCCGTGTTTGTGTGTGTGAAAAAAAGCGCGGTTATAAAAAAAAAAAAAATACCTACTTATTTTATTATTGATTCGGGTCGAGAATCACTAACATAATTACCTCCTGAAATATTTTGCAGCTTCAAAACGACACCTTGTATTTTAGACTTAATTTATTGTTTATATTTTTCTTCTTTTATGGATCGTAATTTAATAACTGATATAGATGATACATTTGTAACTGTTTCAAAGCAATGTAAAGTTGAGGAGTGCAACCAATATTTTTCCGACACTCAAAAGTCATTAACCATACTAACCCAAAATATTCGCAGTATTTATAAAAATATAGATAGCTTTAACCTTCTTCTTCATAGACTAAACTTTGAGTGTGATATATTGGTACTAAGGGCTCCCGCACACGGGCCACCGGCCACAACCACAAAACGCCGCCACTGGCATATTTTCTGTATTTTTCATACATTTTATATGGACTCGCCGCACACGGTTGGCGCCGGTGGCGGCCACACGCTTCAAATCGTCGCAGCTTGCATCTTGTGGCTCGCACCGGCCACTAAACGCCGACACAAAAAGCCGCCACACTCCACTCGCGCGATTCCGCGCCCCTCTCTCCCTTGCCTCAGTTAACCTGTGTAAGTCGACGGTAACGCACGCACGTAGTCTGTAGTTCATATAGGTAGATAAATATGGATATAGAATTATTTATATCAGAGATACAATCCCGTCCTGCGATTTGGGATTCAAAAAGTGATAGTTATAGTAATAGAGGAGAATAAGTGAAGGCTTGGGAAGAAATCTGCGAATTGTTTGTGGGAGATTTTTCGAATAAAACTGCCAAAGAAAAGAACATTGAAGGTAAGTTTAATAAAATAATATAAAACCATATATTTATATTCTATTTTCTTGCCACGGTATTGCTCCTTCATTCATAAAATAATCTTTTAACGTATCTCTTGCCGTAGACGCTCGTGTTACTGGCCAGCCTGTATTTTGTATATTTTCGAGTCCCACTATTTTCAAAGTATGCCGAAAATTGAAGCCATCCCTTTTGCGAATAAAGTTGTGCAAAATGCAACAAGCTTTCACAATGTCTTCTGAGAAATGAACAGAAGCGTTTAATGGGCGATGTAATATTCTCCATTTGTTTGCTAGTACGCCGAAGGTACACTCAATGCAACGTCTGGCACGGCTTAACCTATAATTGAAAACTTTTATGTCTAAGTCCAAATATTTTCCAGCATATGGCCTCATCATATTTTCACTGAGGCCAAATGCTTCATCACCAACAAATGTGTAGTTCAATGGTTGTCGATTACCGACCTGTCGTGGTGAGGGGATATTTAATGTCTTTCTGTGTATTTTGTTACACAGTTCACTTTCTCTAAATATTGTAGAATCGGATGCTTTACCGTATGCCCCAACATCCACGAACGTAAAAAGTAAATTCGAGTCGCAACTTGCTAAAAGTACTATTGAAAAAAATTTTTTATAGTTAAAGTACAAGGAGCCGGTATCGAATGGATGAATAATTCTTATATGTTTCCCATCTATGGCGCCTAAACAATTAGGAAAATTAGTATTTTGAAGAAATCCGCTGGCAATTTCTTTCCACATGTCTTGGGTGGGTTCTGGAATACAAACGGCTTTTAAATAGTTCCAAATTAGTTGACATGTTTCTTGTACTATTTTCCTTGCTGTAGAGGCCCCACGGTGGTAAGAGAGTTCAAAATCCTCAAACGAGCATCCAGTTCCTAGATACCTGAAACAAATTATATTTAAAAAAAAAAAAAATTAAATAAATTAAAATTATATTTTTTGTTGTTACAGTAACTAAATTACAGAGGAAGTGGAAGAGTCTTCGTGACAGTTTCAATAGAGAAAATGCAAAAAACAAGAACGTTGCGAGTGGTTCGGCAGCAACAAGCAGTAAACAGTACATTTATTTCAATCATCTATCGTTCTTGAATTCCTTAAAAGAAGTGAGACCGCCTACCGATGTTACTAATGCAACTGATGATGCGGAAACATCTCGCCCGAAAATAAACAGAAAAAGGGCCGAAAAATCAGAAAATGAAATTCTCAGAACACTTTCGGAAAATTTAAAACGTAAACATGATCAAATAAGCGACCAAAATGACCCCGATAAGCAATTTCTGATGTCGCTGCTTCCACATGTAAAAAAAATTGTCGAAAATTGTAAACTTGATTTTCAATCAGAAATATTACAGTTAATTAGAAAGTACACGCATAATCAAAATTATGAAACCTATTCGGCACAATATTATGGTTATTCTTCAGGAAATGCCAACATACACTCGACACAAAAAGCTTCTACATCTGTTCAGCCTTCTCCACTTCATTCACATTATTCCGACAAGTCTATGCTTGACATGTCATACTCTACACAAAACGCTTCTACATCTATCCCGTCTTCACCTATAATTCAGCCTTCTCCAACTCATTCATATTATTCTGACCAGTCTATGGACAACAGTTCTGTTATCGAAAACATGTTCCGTGATGATGACGAGTGATACCAAATTATAATAAAGACATAATAACTAAATACAAATACCTACGTGTTTTATTTGTTAACTAGCTATTCTCTAGTATTATAAATAAAGTATAGATTATTTTATCATAGTGTTCTGTGGAGTTTTATGCTAGTGATTATTGCCACTTACCTTAATGTGATAGCTAGTCTTTCCGCAGGTGCGATGCTTTTCCGCATGTTGGTATCGTGGTGCTTTAACCCAGCATATAATAGAGCATGTAGTTCCCAAAACGTACCTATGCTTAAACGAAAATGTTTGAAAAACTTTTTAGGATGGTTTAGAAGATTATCGAAATGTTCGTTGCATTTGTTTACATTCGTTAAAATTGGATGTATCCAATAACTACGGTTTCGTCTTCTACGACGACGTCTTTTTATCAAAAGTAGCGCAATTAAACCTTCTTCGTCAGAGTCCATTATGATACTGCACGCAAACAAGCAGCCACCGACCGCAAGTGTCGACCACCGGCCACAAGTGGCTGTCGCGCGCTTCAGCTACCTTTGTAGCCGCTTCTAGCTTCTAGTGGCGGCGTTTGTGGCTGTGGCGAGTGGCTCGTGTGCGGCGACACTAACTGAGTGCTGGTTGTGTGATCGTCAGGCCAACCTCCCAGAAATACCTGGGTATAACTTATTTTATACCACAATAAACAACAACCAAAATGACGGTGTGGTTGTTTATTCCAAGGAAACTATAGAGGTCACAGTCGAAGAAGTTCCTCTAGAGGACTGTATGAGTAATTGCTTGATCATCAAAGTTGCTACAACCACAGCAATCATTGCTATGTATAGATCACCTTCTGTTAGAAACTTAGAAACTTTTCACGCTTCCTTAAACCAAATTTTTCAATCACTGTGCTCCTATAAGAATATTATACTAACGGGTGATATTAATATAAACATAAACTCTGATAACTGCGATGCAGGGACCCAAGACTATCTAAATATCTGCTCATTCCATGGTTTTCTTCCCGCTCACTCTTTGCCTACTCATCAAAGCGGTTCCTGCCTTGATCATATGATGATTAAATCCAGCTTATCTTACATTTCACTTGTTGCTAACTCGACAATTACAGACCATCACGCTGTCCTACTGCACCTAAACCTGGCGCTGCCTAAGCAAAATCGACCTCGGACCAAAACGCAATTAAACATAAATAAACTCGAATATGATTTACGCAATCTTGACTTTAACCCAGTTTACAATACTGCTGACGCTAATTTTGCTTTATCGTACTTAATAAAACATGTTCAATTTGCAATATTATGTAACACAACTATTTCTTCCGTAAACAAGAAACTATATAACATTAAGCCTTGGATTACTCCGGGCTTGATTCGATGTATAAGACAGAGAGATAGACTTCATCAGAAAGCTAAGAAAAACTCTGACAATCTCATCATTCAAATCACCTATAAAAGATACAGGAATTTTTGTAATAACCTCCTAAAAAACTTGAAAAATAACTACGATAAAAATGAACTAAATAAAGCAGGAAACAACTGTAAGCAACTTTGGAAACATATTAAAAATGTCACTTATATGGCAAAAAAAGCGTGAATCTAATTCGAGTTTACTTCTTATTAATCCCTCACCTCTTTCATCAGCTAACCATGTTAATAACTTTTTTGTAAATGTTGGGAAAACTCTTGCTGAACAGATTCCAACACATGACTGTGTCCAAAGACATTTGCTTGACTTAAGAAACAGGTGTGCCCTTAATTCTTTTGGCTTGCTGGATACTGACGAAGACGAAGTTACTCGAATCATTTGTGGACTAAAAGATGATTCAGCAGTAGGATGGGATAATATTAGTAATAAGATCCTTAAACTTTGTAAGCATATCCTTGTTCCGCCTTTGACGCATATATTTTGTATCTGTTTTTCCAAAGGAATTTTCCCTAGATTTCTGAAAAAAGCAGTTATAATCCCTGTTTTTAAATCCGGAAGCAAAGATTTAGTAAATAATTATAGGCCAATATCGATACTTTCTTCAATTTCAAAAATACTAGAAAAAATATTAAACAGTAGACTAGTGAACTATTTGTTTCCATATTGAATAGCATGCCTAATAATATTTTTTATGTAATAACTAGTAGGTGTAATAAATTTGTCAATTTATATAAGATTTAATAAATATAAAAGGTGAATACAAAATTTATTTCCAAACAGAATCCATAGTCACTAAAAGTATCTTACATGCATGTATAATCCTAGTGTTAGTAGTGGTGTTAAGAGTTATTTTTTATTTTTATTTTTTTGACGACTAAGTCTACATACATCTATAAATGTGCCTAAATCAGATTTTCATAAAAATTAGATTTATTTTACTATGGTTGATATGATACAAGTTAATTAACCTTTTGAATGTCTTAAGTTACACAGTCCGACATAAGGTAATTGTCTTTCTATTGTGTCTCTAATTACGACATTCAAAGAGTTAATATAAATTGATTTATTACGTATTCTTTTTTTTTTATGAAATTCTTGATATTGATTTATCTGATATTATAACGAAAAGTGATAGTGTACATGACGATTTTTGAAAAACAAGATAAAATTATGACCTTCAATATTATCTTAAGCGACAAAAGTACTCATTATTTAACTCTTTCTGCAATAATTTAATCGATTATACGTAGATTCTAACGTGTTTTGCACATAATACAATAACCGTAAATAATAACCAGTAAAATACCTTTCCTGTAAAATTGTATATTTGTTGCTTACGATTTTCTTCCATAACAGGCTCGAATATTAGTTTTAATTGTGTTCGACGACATTTGCTTTAAAGCAAAAATAAAGGTGTTTGATTTAATAATAAAATAAAAACACTTCAATAAAGTGTCGTATCGAGAGTGAATCGGGCCTAAAAATCACGGATACGCGGACAGCTATACGAAACAAAACTATTTGGCTTAATATAGCATACGACCACGGCTTTGCTAAAAACGATAACGACTAATACTTATAATAAAATACGTATAAACATGAAAAAAAAAAATGACATGTAATTGTTTATTTAAACAATATGGCAGGTAAGAATATTTTCTTGTTTCACACTTTTTGGAATAAAATTTAGTAGTCGGGTTTTAAAACTTATTTTTTATGTGTATTTATCTTGCCATGGCAATAATCCTTCATCAGAGGAAAAATATTCAGTATATTTTTGACGAATTTCTTCTGCTGTCCGATTATTGCCTTCTAAATAAAATCGACTATTTAATCGGTCTCGATTGATTAAAGGCTCAACGTGACTTTCTTCTGTATGAATAAAATTCTGCAAAACGCAAGTAGTTTTTACAATAGCAACTGTTAAATTGAGACTTAAGTTTAAAGATCGGTGCAGAATTCTCCATTTGTTGGCCATTATTCCAAATGCACACTCGACGTATCTTCTTGCCCTTGTCAAGCGATAATTGAATATCTTTTGTGAGTTCGTTACCACCGTAGGGTCGAAGTACTATCAGACAGTTCTTCGGATGAACACTTTCAAAAATTTTTCCTTGCAAGCTACCATCATGCCTGGCCCCGCCTTTTTTTAACGACCAATAAAAGGCGAGGAACCTTTTTTTTGCAAAATCTCAACTGCTTTTGTATTAGCTAGACACATGTTTAGAGTCGAGTCCGAGTTAGTCGGTTAGTTTTAGTCTGTCGTCAGCTGTCGTCAAGATGGGTAGCCACGCTAATATAAGTGTTATGGAAAGGAGCCGAATTATTTTTCTCCGGGACTCTGGGAGCAATATTAGCGAAATAGCTAGAGAGCTGAATATGACGGTAAGTTACATTTTTACTGTTATCTATCATTCAGCACATTTAATTTGATCATGTTTATGATTGCAATGCAATTTTATTGTCTTTACATTGACTAAGAATCGATGATTAGTTAATATTTTTATAGTAAAACTTTGTTGAACGCGAAACTTATTGTTTATGAAACTTAAACAATAAGTTTTCTAAGTATCATCGGGTTTAATTTATGGTTTTAAGTTTAGCAGTTAGATTTTTCTAAAACGATTAATTTTTCTTTGCAGCGAAATACCGTCTGGAAGTGGATTCGCTGTTACGACAGTGAGGGGCACGTCAATACCAGAGCGCGAAATGTGCAGCCACGAATATTCACTCCGGAGCGGTTGCAGCAATTGGTGGAAGTTTACCAGCAGCAACCGTTCACTCCCACCAGAACGTTTGCTGCTCAGTACGAGTGCACCACAGAGACGGTGCGGAAGGCTTTAAAGAGGGCCGGTTATAACCATCGACGACCGGCCCGAAAAATACAGCTTACAGAAGCCCACAAAGCAGCGAGGGTCCGTTTCGCAAGGGATTACAGGGACTTTAATTTTTCAAACGCCATATTTTCCGACGAAAAGTCGTTCACATCAAGTCAACACGGTCGTCGGCATTTATGGCGTCTGAATAACACCCGATACGAGCCCCAGAATGTTATCCCCAATAACGAGTCGGGCAGAATCGTTGTCAACATGTGGGGCTGGATGACCTCTAGTGGCCCTGGTGAGCTCGTCTATATTCCAGAGAGGGCAAACGGAAGAAACTATTTGGAGTTGTTGCAGGCGACAATGGTGCCCACTGTTAGAAGTGTATATCCGCAGGACGAAGTTCCTGAAATAATGTTCATTCAGGACAATTTTCCGATACACACTTCGAGAGTGGTCCGCAATTGGCTCGAGCAACAACCCGATATCCGCACGGTGCCGTGGCCCTCTCGATCACCTGACCTTAACCCCATAGAAAACTTACGGGGTATCATGGTTCAGAAGTGGGATAATAGAAACGAGCGCACCAAGGAAAATCTAGTCGCACATGTTGACCAGGTGTGGGAGGGATTCCGCGGCTCGGATCTGTGTGAAGTCCTCGTCAATTCTATGCGGAACAGATGCGACGCTATTATAAATTCAGGTGGGCTTCTAACTAAATATTAAATTTTATAGTGTAAATAAATATTAACCCTATTTATAAATATCCGTAAAACTTAATATTAGTTCATATTTGTAGATATATTTCTCCGTTTTGTCAGTTATTTTTAAGCCTTATTATGTTGTGTTTTGTTCTTTTACTGTTCTTTGTGTAAGTAGTATTTGTTATATTTAAAGTGATGTGATTTAGAACTAAAATTGTTGCATTTAAAGAAAAAGGAAACACATTTTCATTTGGTAGTAGTAGCTTGCTAACAAATTGTATTTATGAGCTTATGTTTTCTAAAAATGAATTTCTTGTAATTTTTTCAAAAGTAAATACTATAAAGCAATTAATCCCAATTTTTTTGCATTTTATTCCCCAAATTCTTATCTTTATATGGAAGACTTTTCCTATCTCCAGTCAATAACTATTAAAGATAATAAAAAGTTGTAAAGCCTTTATGTAGTTTTACCGTGTATTCATTTGTAGTAATAGTAGGGGTAGTGAGAACTACGAACTCAGTAAATTGTGAGTCATTGTCATTCCACAACAGAAGAAACACGTGTTGCCCAGCCATCTGTTTAGTAAAGACGCTGAGCTATTGTTTTGCAGCCCCTTTGATTTTTAGCACCCCATTAGTTATTTTCAGTTTCAATGACGATGTTTACTGATATATGTATTTGACAATATCGAGGTTATTGCTATAATTATATTTTTTTCGCCGCAGTACATAAATATAAAGTTTAAGCACTTGAAATTCTTTTCTCTATGTTTGTGGTTAACGCTAACATTCCCATGGCACTTGAGCCCGGAGGTTATCGGATGTTTATGTCTGGGCTCGGGGTGGCACAGCACGCGCGGCAACCACCATGTCGATCCCGTGACGTCACCCAGCCCTTTAATGGCGTCGCTGTCGACTGTGATGCCAATCTGGTGACATCACCCTTACACAGCACAGCGATCGTCAACAAACAACTCTACAAAAATAACTATTACACAATTCTTTGTTTTCTGTTGTTGCATATCCAAAACAATCATTACATTATATGCTTAGAAATTGTCAAATAAAGTAGGTAAGCGTTTGTAAATAATTAGGTAATAGATAATTTGATAACTATGGTTCGCATTTGACACGAGTTTGGGCCTAGCTGGGTCGAAGCCTACTGGGGCCAGGGTTAGTTTCGAAAGAGTAGCTCGAGCCCCGGTATTAAGGCACGAAGGAACGGGGTGGGTCCGAGGGAAAGCTTCATCAGCTACAAAAACATATAGTAATATATAGTTAGTATTTATTATAGAGCATGGGGATGGTATCTTTAACGTATTGTCAACAAGTTTTTTCCAAAACTGTGTTTCTTTGAAAGCATTTGAATCACATTCTTTACCATACGACCATACGATCAATAAAAATGTAATTGTAGTTGGAATCCACAATAGTCATGAAAACAATAGAAAAGAAATGTTTTTATTTTAAAAACATTGATCCACTTTCTTCAGGTTTAATTATTCTAATATATTTCCCGTCCAGTGCTCCAAGACAGTGTGGAAAATTGGCATTTATTTCATATCCCTGTGCTATATTCAACCATTCTTCTTGTGTTGGCCTTCGCATTTAAACTGTAGATAATTCTGACCAAATATGATGAGTAACTTCACGTACAATGTTCGCTACTGTTTTTATTCCGATTCAAAAATCGAAATGAAGACGTGCGAAGGCATCGCCATGTATCTGTAAAAAAGACTACACTGGAGAATACTGGTGTTTCTTGTTACTTAAGTCTATGTGTACAGATTTGGATTCATTTAATTTAATCCTCCATTTTTTGGTCCAGTCATAAACTTGGTTGACAGCCATTTGAACCTTTTCAACTGCTTCTTGGTGGCTGTTTCCTACAGCCATGAGAGCTGTGTCGTCAGCGAAGGTCCCAATGATATTATGCTCTGATTCTGGAATATCGCAAGTGTATATTAGGTACAGGACCGGACCTAATACACTTCCTTGCGGTACGCCGGCTTGCAATAGATGGTACTTGTCAAAAAAAAAGGCGTTTGACACCGTTTTTTTTTGAATAGTGCCATGTAGTAACTTTGAACTCATGAGCTTCGAAGATAATTCACTAACATTGCAAAGGTTTTTTTCTACACATCACTGTTAAGATACATTTCCTGGAAAGCTTAGTCCTTAGCTTTCTTACGGTAGTTCGTTTTTTGTTTCAGCAAAGTCTACAGCAAAAAAATGGACAACTTGGCGAGATAGGTGGATGAAATGTCACAGAAGACTTAAAGAAATGAAATCGGGATCAGGTGCTAAGAAGATTCGTAAATGTGATTTTTACGACGAAATGTTATTTTTGACAGAAATTGCAACACGCCGAGACACTGAGTCAAATATACCCGAAACAACAAACGTGGAAAAAAGTCCCGTAGAACATACACCGATCGCGAAAAAAAAGAAACAGGATGTTAGCGAGGTGGACAAAAATATGGCAGAATTTATAAAAACTGTTACCAAAGAAGAAGAGAGCCGTGCCATGTCGTTTTTTTCAAGTATAGCTCCGAGTGTTGATAAGTTTAGTGATGAGGAAATGGTGGATTTCCAGTTTGAAGTTTTAAAACTTGTGCGTGCTACGCAACAACGAAAGGGAAGTGATGTTCAGCATCAATGGAGTACTGAGTATCACAAAACAACGCAGCCTTCTACGTCGTCCTTAACGTATCCGGCCCATCATACTCGACTCGACCAGGTTACAGTACTCAAAAATCTACATCCATTGAATTTGACACCGAAACTATTAGTAGTGTGGAAACATCGCATACAGATGAATTTCACTTTGACTATTCTAAAGAATATGAACATTTGGAGTCTGTTGAATTTGGAAACATATAACACTTCAAAGACATTTATTATTGTACAACGTGTGTGTGTGTGTTGTCAATATGCTTAAAAAAATTACTTACCTTAATGTTACGGCCAATCTAATGTATGGAGGAATACTTTTTCGCATTTTTTATATTATTTTCTATATTTGTCAAGAGCTTGTCAAACGTAGACATTTTCATCTCATGTTGTCGCATGACACGGTAAAGGGTAATGAACCCACCAAACTCATTTTTCTCTTGTATAATTGGATGAACCCAGTAAAGTCTCTTGTTTTTTTGTTTCCTTTTTTGCTTTGTAGTTAACATTTATATAAATAAACGAAATTCACACTGATTTATCACACTGATTTATCACACTTGTTATTACTTGCGCGTCCTACGCCCGACTGACGACTGCACGAAAAAAATCGTGTCGTGTACACGTTTCAATTGGTCTTGTCTGCGGAAGACACGAAAAGTTTTCGTGTGTGGAACAGACAAAATTCTTGTCGTCTACACGAAGAATTTGTCTTGTCTACCGCAGGCACGGCACGGTTTTAGCGCCCTTAAAGCGTAAATCATATACTATGATGAAAATATTAGTATTAATTGTAACCTTCCACGACATTTGCTTTAAACCAAAAATAAAGGGGTTTGATTTAACAAAATTATAATTTATAAAGAATACATTTAAGTACAAAAAATAAAACAACTAAAAAATGCAAAGTATCTTCAGTTTCAGAAGTGAGTGTTCCTTAATTATTATCAAAAAATAAATAAATCGAACAGGGCTTTAAATGATGACTCACTTTAATTGAAGCTGTGGATAATGCCACAGCCGGTACTCGTCATCTTCCGGGAGTATTCGCAAGTACGCAAAGAGACGTAATTAGCAGGCTCGAAGTATATAAAATGTTAACCGCCAAATCAAAAGAAATGAGATCTAAAATTTGCCCTACTGACTTGCCTTTAGAAGATAGATCAGAGCTTATCTTGACTATTTTAGGATTTAACAAAACCTGAACTCAATGATGAGAAAGCTAAAAAGGCAATAGCCTAGATTCACGTCTAAATGTGAAATGCTTTACAAAAATTGTAAATATAATTTTAACTTTTTTGCAAAGAAGAAGAACACATGGCTTAAAGAATCACAAAAAAATGACTTAATTTTTTCTTTAGAGCATTACAAGACGCTTGGGGGAGGCCTATGTCCAACAGTGGACGTCTTTCGGCTGATATGATGATGATGATGATGATTACAAGACGCGTCATTTTCCGAGTCTGTTATGATTACTGATTCTGAATCAGAATCTAATATTTTGAGCCAATCCCCTGACAGACATGAACTTGTACCTCATCATCAGCAACTAATTGCAGATTCCAATACAGACCCCAATTTTAGTGTACAAGATTTACCTGTAATCATTGAAGAAAATACTTTTAATATTGCAGTTTCCCCCAAAATCGATACTATTGCTTCGACTTCTTCATGTTTGGTTTATGAGTCACATGTTTGGCCTTTTTAGTGACAGACAAAAACGGAGGGTGTGAACTTCAATATTCTTTAGAAAGTGAACCACCTACAAAAGTTATTAAAGCTGTTTCGAGTGCATTAGAAGCAAGAAGCCAAAAATTAAAAACCAATGCGTCAAAGAATTTGCAATATGTTATTAATACTTGTCTTGAAAGTCCAACACGACCGAATAAAATAACAAGTAAACTTTGCGAAGACCCTCGCCCTTATTCTCCAGATGAAGCTTTAGCAGTATTTATAGATAGAAAATTGACTGTACAGACTTACAACTTTATGCAACAAGATTTAAAATCAAGAGGTTTTCCAGCAATTCCTCCATATAATAAAGTGTTCGACGCAAAACAAAAATGTTATCCGAATAGTGCGATGCAAATAACAGAAAGAGAAGCCTTTGTTCCATTAGTCAGTTTACTTTCTCAAACTCTTCAAAGATCAATAAACTCCTGCGACGAAATTATATCAGCTTATTGTGAAAAAAAGATCTAGATATTGTAGATTGTATTTTTAGGGAGGTTGGGGTTTTGGCATCATTTTATAAACAGATTTTTTCTGATAATCAAGAGCATGAAAACAGTTTATTTGCCACAAAATTCATCCCATTACGGATAAAAACAAAAATAAGACTTCGTACTTTGGTTAAACCCAACTCCACAATCATACAGATTTTGTCGTCCGATTCAAAATCAATATCGGAAAGAGACAAAAGATTTAATACTAAATGAACAGAATTTGATAGAAAACCAAATTAGGGATTTGACTACTTTAGAAGCAATCACATCTAACAAAAAGAAAATAAGGGCAAAATCACAACTATATTTGACATGCATAGATGGCAAATTACTACTCGTAAATAAAATAAAAGCAACCTCAACGCAATTCAACAAATTAGACATAATTTGTTCTCAGCCAATTGATGAATCGGTTTTCAAATACGGAATAAGTCCCTTGCATGCGTGGATTCGCGTGTTAGGGCCTGCACTCATTTGAGACAAGACGTCTTAGAGAAAGCCAATTATTTTAAGCCAAGCAATTATTTAATAAAATTTAGTTGAATTATAGTTCGCTTAGTTAGATTTAACACATCTATGTTTTAAGTTCGGCTACTTTCATGTTTTTACGTGTCAACGCCTGATTTTTTTTTTGTTAAATGAAATATAACTGTAACTTTTGCATAAGTGTAAAATTTCTTTAACTGAGTTTCAAATTTGTATAGAGTAAATAACATAATAATAACATAATTAAAGGAATCAATATATATATTATATTAAAAATAATCGAAAAAGTAAATACCTACCATTTATAAATACCCAAAAAGTAAATACCCGGGTAAAAACCCTGCATTTTGGGTATTTACCAGGTAGAAACATCTCTACCTACGACACGGGACACTAGGGCTGTTGATAAAATATAGATATATCGAAATATCGATATTTTTTTCCAATTTATTTTATGGGCTTTGACTTAAAAAAACAAATCATAAGTCGGCTCAAAAATAATTTACTCCATTTATATTTAGTGCCATGGGCAATTCACCCTTGAATAGGTCTTTCATGGACCAGTAGCTCTTCCAGGCGTTTTCAGTCCGTCTTGCGATCTCTTTTTCTTACCTAGCCCCTGGAAAGAGACTACTTGGCCCAAGTAAAGGTATTCCTGGACATGTTGTATAGTCTCTCTCCCCCCCAGACAGTTCTATCTAAGGGAAATGGTACTTTCCAACATTAACAATAGAGTCGAAATTCGCGTGAAAGTGACTCTGGGTACGTTATGCAATAAAAATGATTTATGGTCCTGCGACGCGACCCTATTGTTCTGGATAGATTTTGAGACATCGGTATCTAGAATTTTCTTCGCTCCGTATATAAATACGAGCCCCCGACCGGTAGTGAGTGAGTTTGAATTTCGACTGCGAACAAAAGCGAACTACCTAAGTGTGTGGAATGATTTTAACTAACGGCCTAAGCGATAGTGTAACGGAACTCTAGTGTTAATTGCGATTCGGATTATTGTTGACTGGACTAATTTGTTATTGTTTATGGTGAATAAAGTTCTCTGTTACTATCATTTAATTACCCACGTACGCAACAGTATCTTCTTCTTCCTGCCCTTATCCCATATTACTTGGGGTCGGCGCAACACGTACGCAACAGTATATATACTAAAATAATAATATTTTAAAGTGTTGGGCAGTTCTCATAATCTTAACCTTCGTGCATCCAAAAACATGCTTCTTCAGATTCCTTCTCACCGTACTGGCTTTATGTCCAATTCTTACGCTGTTTCCACCATAAAACTCTGGAATTTACTTCCCTTGACATCAAAAAAGCCGAAAGCAAATTTTCCTTCAAACGTAAAATTCGGAACTACTACTTGAAGTCCTCTCAACCTTAGTTTGTTCTTCGTCAGAATTGTTATTAAGTTCTCTTTAAGATTTGATATTTTTCATAGTATTTATTAGTTTATTATTTTAGCATATTTATGTATTTTATTATATATTATATATAAATAACTTATTAATTTTTTTTCCGTTTTCATTATTTGTTATTTGTTTATTGTGCAAACCTACCACAGTGATCTCTTTTTTAACCCAAAGGTTGACTGGGAGAGAATGCCTTGTTGCATTAAGTCCGCCTATGTACCACTTTTGTACATGAAGTTTAAATAAATAAATACGAAAAATACTCTAACGTATATCCTTACAACTTTTAGCCATAGATATCTCCGTAACCATGGCGTTCCGCGAGGTAGGGATGGTACAAAGTGTAAAACATTTGAATCAGTGTCGTATCGAGATGGATGTCGAATTGTGTTTAAACATAAAGCATTCACGGACAGCTGTACGAGACGAAACTACTTAGTTTAATAATTTTAAAGTGTAAATCATATAATATAATTTTTTGATGAAAATGTTAGTTTAAATTGTAATCTTCGACGACATTTGCTTTAAAGCAAAAATAAAGGGGTTTGATTAAACAACAAAATAATTTACATACAGTCAAAAAAGTATCGGGAATGGATGATTTGTTTATGGTTCCAAATTCAATTTTTTTTTGTTGTTGTTAGATTAATAATAATAATAATAAATACTGTATAAATAAAAAATAATACTGTTTTCCATTTTGGCGCGGAGTTTGAGTTGCATCTGTTATTTATATTAAATACAGTGCTGTTTTTAGTTATATCATATCTAGTGTGTATTGCGAATTTCATAATGGACAAAAACATCGAACAAAGATTTTGTCTTAAATTTTGCATCGCCAATGGAATTTCGTGTTCGGAGTCGCTGAAAATGTTACAGAAGGCTTACGGTGAATCGACTTTATCAAAAACACGTGCTTATGAGTGGTAGGTACAAAGCATTCAAAAGCGGTCGAGATGTGATGGAAGATTTGCATCGCTCTGGTAGGCCATCAACCACTGCAACTGAAGTTAACATCGCAAAAGTGAAGGAAATAGTGACTGAAAATCCTCATTCAAGTTTGAGAGCGATAACCGCCGAACTTTTTGTATCTCACGAGTCGATCCGTACCATTTTAACTAATCATTTGGGTATGAAACATGTTGCCGCTCGGCTAGTCCCAAAAGACCTGAATTTTGTCCAAAAAAGGGCATCAAGCTTTGGTCAATATATGGAAAAAATATGATGAAGACGCCGACATTAAAATTGTAAAAATAAAATTTAATCATTGCGTGGGTCTTTTCGAAAGGATTTAAAAAAGGTAAGTGTACTATGTAACCGTACTGACTTTTTTATTATTTTGAAGGTTAGCGTTTGACCACTATCCCACCTGATAATACGTACGTAGATGGCTTATGTTCACCTGACGATTTCGGCGCACGGTCACTTACGACCCAGGGCGGCGCAGCCGCACCGGCGGCGCCGGCGGCGCGGGCTGTGCAGCGCCAGGCAGGCTAAGCCGCCGGCGCCGCCCAGCCTAAGTTTGGCGCTAGGTGTACTACGGCCCACTTACTTCAACACTGTTATCTACTAAATAATGCAAGATACCTGATTCCAAGCGACAACTACCACTCATCGAAAAGGTTACGTCAAAATACTTCTGGCCAAGTCCAAAGCAGTTTGCTCTCAGAAGATCATATAGACCAACTTACTTCAACTCAACGAAGTTGCTCCCCCGTAACGTTATCCTCTTGTATGGAAATGCGAATGCCAATAAACAGAGATCCTGACTTGACTCGACCTTGCTCTACAACTCCGTCTTCTAGCATTTAAGAGCCAATTGAAGAGTGCCTATTCAACACAACACAACGCAGGTCTGCGTCGCCATCCTCTTTCACAGAGGAGCAAATCAATCATTTGGAGCTGGTAGTCGGCAGAGACCCACTGATCACGACACAACGAAGTCGCTCATAACTTTAATCTTGTAGACGATGATTGTTGTGATAAAGGTGGAGTCAACAAAACACTTACCAGATTGCTTTGTTTAAAATTAAACGATGCAAATAATCTGGATTCTCTATTACAAGCTAATTTACATTTAGATTCATTCGAAAAGGATTTAGATAGCCTTGAAAGTCCTAATCATTTTCAAAAATATGGCATTCATTACATGTCTCTTTCTTATGTAGGTACTTTTCATTGTATTCTTTGTATGTTTACTTTATAGAATCAGATGTTTTTGTCCAAAATCGAAAGATCATTGTTGCATACAGATATTTTATACATACCAATGTAATACTAAGAGAGTTACTGAGACTCATCAACCTACTGTTGAATTATCTGTCTTGAATGAAAACGGCGTGGCCGATGAGACTTACGCATCAATGTCAAGGCCAACGCCAATTAAGCGTAACCTTTTAGTATCTAAGATGAATTAGAATTTAAACTTAATGTTCTTAATATTTCTCTGCTAATTATTAATAATGTACCTAATGTTTATTTGGGGTAGTTAATCATCAAATGTCCCTCAAGTTGACGTCAATCTAATTCTTGACAGCAAAAACTGGATGTTATTACAGAAACCGTGTTTCTGGGTATAACTATCGATTCTAAACTGCAGTGGGGTACTCATATTAGAACTCTCTCGGGAAGACTAAGTTCAGCTGCATATGCAGTAAGAAAAATAAGGCAATTGACAGATGTAGCCACAGCTAGGTTAGTTTACTATGCTTATTTCCACAGTATTATGTCTTATGGCATTTTACTGTGGGGACCTGCAGCTGACGTAGACTCAATTTTCATATTACAAAAGAGAGCAATCCGGGCTATTTATAAAATGGGCCCTCGCGAGTCCCTCAGAAATAAATTCAAAGAAATTGATATACTTACTCTGCCTTCTCTTTACATCTTGGAAAGCATTTTGTATGTTCGTAAAAACTTAGGACTCTTTAAAATTAGAAGCGATTTTCACAACAAAAATACACGTAGTAAACACGAAATTGTCTTACCCAAATGGAGACTAGCTAAGACTAGCAAGTCATTCTTATTAAACAGCATTCGCTTTTATAATAAGCTGCCAAAGGCGGTAACAGAACTTAGTGCGGGAAAATTCAAATCTCATATCAAGCGTGTCCTAACCTTAAAAGCATATTACAAAGTTAAAGACTATGTCGAAGACAAGCTTGTTTGGCAATGACTACCTCTGCACATGTGGCCCCCTGGTAAATCATCAATATTTTGTCTATAACTGCTCCACCTTTGTTTTAATAATTATATATACATTTTTTTTTCTCTGACACATTGCTTTTGCAATATTTTTATTTTTTATTTATTTTTCAACTGTCATAAATTTGTTAGTAATTTATTTTGTTAACATTTTATTGATAGTTGTAAATATTATTCCTGATTTTTTTTTTATATAGCCTCTTTTTGTATTGTGAATGTGAGAACACTGTATACTCCACGAACTCTTAGACTACTTCCTATTACGACTTACTTTGTTTTTTTACTGAGAAAATTTTTATTGTGCTTTTCTGTACAATATTTGACTGGTCTACACTGTTCTTACATAATATATATCAATATTGTAAAAACAACCACTTTTTTAAAAGAGTAACCATGGAGTTTCTTGCCGGTTCTTCTCCATAGGAAATGACCAATTTGGAACCGTGCACTAGCTTCTGACGTTTTATAAGTGCCCATGTAGGCCTATGTGAAATAAAATATTTTTGATTTTGATTTTGATCTCGTAAACATTAATGTCAATTTCGCATCTTTTCCTCCCAGATGCTCCGTTTTATCCGGGGGGCTGTTATATATTAAATAACATTAATAAGAATATAATAATTAACAGCTGACGCTGCAACTAGGCTTGCCAACTCTCCCGGAATTCCGGGATTCTCCCGGAAAACGGACATAAGATTTTAAAACCTCCCGGCTCCAGGAACGCAGCTAAAATCTCCCGGATTTTTGGCCTGCTGGCGGGCAGTGGGCCACTGCCGCCACTGGCAGTGGTGCGGGCGGGGCGGCCGCGGGGATTGTGCATCAGCGCGCGCGGCGCTGCCGTTCGCTTCGCCCGCCCCGCCCCCTCCCTGACCCGTGACGCCACCGACCGCCCCGCACTTTATTTAGTTGCATAATAAACAGCCAGAATCCTGGACGCGTTTTGTATTTGTAAACATTGCACGGGAATGCGAGTATTGTTTTTGTTCCTGTTTTATTCTAAATAAAGTGTACCTAATGTCGGATTCGGAAGGCTCAACGGCTCAGACACCGCGGAAGAAAAGTTAAATATCATACGAGCTTTGATGTAAACTGGTTGAACGATCCTCTGTTTAGTTCTTGGCTTAAAAAGCGAGATGATTTCTCCGCTGAATGTAAATTATGCAAAACCGATATTTCGGTAAAATACGAAGGCAAAAGAGCTCTGATTGTGCATTCGGAAGGTAAGAAACATAATTTATTTCTAAAAAATAAGTCTTCAACACCATCCGTTTCCAGTTTTTTCGGTGCAAAAGAATTCACAAGAAGAAGATCTTATAACTGCTGCAGAAGTCACATCTGTATATCATGGAGTTAAACGCCATCACAGCTACTCAAGTCAAGACTGTAATAATAAATTGTTTCGAACTTTATTTCCTGATTCAGAAGTTGAAAAGAAAATAGCGTGTGGTCGAACTAAAGCTACAACTATTTGTGAAAATGTTCTAGCCCCGCTGTCGCAAGAAATACTGCTATCTGAATTGCATGATTCAACATATTTTTCTATTGGCACAGATTCTTCTAACAAAGGAAATTTAAAAATGTTTCCAGTAACTGTGCAATGTTTTTCGCTTAAAGATGGTTTGAAACAAGGTTTACTTGACTTTTATCAAGACCCTGCTGAAACTAGTGAAGCTATTAAAACACAGGTCTGTAAAGTATTACAGGAAAATGGCTTATCCTGGACATCAGTATCTTCTCTATCCGCAGATAATGCTTCAGTCAACTATGGACTTCATAACTCAGTTTTTCAAAAACTTAAAAATGAAAATTCTAATATTTTGAAGGCGAATTGTAAGTGCCACATTTGACACAATTGTAACAAACATGCATTAAAAACTTTACAGTTTGACGTAAAATCTTTGGTATTGAAAGTTTACAGCGAATTTTCTGCGTTTGCCAAGCGAACTGCAAAGCTTAAGGAATTCTTCGATTTCGCTCATTTCGAGTACAAATCTATTCTCCGCCATGTGCCTACACGATGGCTATCATTGCTTCCAGCTTTAGACAGACTTCTTTTGAATTGGCCTGCCTTGAGAGAATATTTTCTAAATGAAGGCGAAGATGAATGTGCAGCAATAATTTGGAGTGCCTTTAAAGATGAGAACTGTCTTCCATTATACTATTGCTATTTTATTCACAATATTATGCAAATTTTTGATACTGCTATAAAAAAACTGGAAAGTGACTATATTACATGCACTGAACTACACACGATTATGACAGAATTGCAAACTAAAATCACTAACAGAAAGAATGATAAGTTCTACGGACAGTCAGCGACGCAATGTCTAAGGAAGTTGACGGAGAGTGATCAAAATACTTTTAAAGAAGAGGCAGACAAATATATGGAGCGATGTTTGACTTATTTGGTTAAGTGGTACGAATTCGATGATTCTATTTACAAGAAAATGAACATCTTGACAATGGACGAAGAAATTGACTGGAATGAATTGAAAGATCTGGGTGCTTCTCTGAATGTGCCATTAAATGAGGATAAATTGTATGACGATTATTGTTTACTGCGAGAAGTTCGTGACGTAGTGGCAAACAAAACCAAGAGGGTAGACTTGCGTTGGGTTAATTTTTTTGAAAAATGTAAGGATGAGACTGATAACGAAATAAAAAAACTTGTTACCTTCACTCTATCGATCCCTATCTCAAACGCCGCCGCTGAACGTGTTTTCAGCGTAGTAAATGAACTGTGGTCGAAAAGTCGAAATTGGCTGAATGAAATGCACGTAAAATCTGAGATACAGGTGTGCACAAATTTCAAATACTCTTGTAAAGAATTTTATGATTTTATCGTTTCTAATCAAACGGTGAAAAAAAGCTGCTCGCAGTGTAAAAAAAATACAACTTTAAATAAAATATGTTTATCTTTTTTTTTTTTTCACCTCCCGGATTTCTGAATAACTGAGTTGGCAACCCTAGCTGCAACACGTGTATCCCACGTTTTTCCATTGACTCAGCATATTGCAATAACTTAGAAATATACTTTTTACAGTCAGTGTGGAATTGAACGTCGTCGCGGACAATAGGCTTTTTTTGTAAACCTTTTTATTCATTAAAAGTTCTTCTAGTTCTATTAAAAGTTTTTTTTTTAAATCCTATTTTGACCCACCTTGTAATAGAACCCCCAAAATTTATTGCTTTTTTTCTATTTTTGTGTGAAATTCTTAATGCGATTCACAGATTACATCTACTTACTAAGTTTTAACAGTACTTATAGCTCATAGTTTCGGAAAAAAGTGGCTGTGACATACGGACGGACAGACAGACATGACGAATCTATCAGGGTTCCGTTTTTTGCCATTTGGCTACGGAACCCTAAAAAACGTGTTTATTTTTATGTTGATAACAGTTACATGGATTTTTGTAAAAGTAACTGATAAATAAGGAATCCTTAGTCATACTTAATATTGAAAACATACAATAAAGTAAAATAATTAGCCATAAAATGTTTATCAAATCAAATTTGCTAAACTAATTATTACTAACACCATGTACCATAACATTATACCTATGTGTAAGAAATAAAAATATTAATAAATTAATTAATATGAATAAAAAATTACAAATGTCTCTGGAAATCAAACTGTTCTTGTACAAATGCATCTTCAAACCCGTCTAAACCTATGGTATCAAAATAGAATAGTATAAAGTTTATTGCTTTTTTTTTGGTATTCAACTGCGGGGTGCTGAAGCCAAGTCACAAATCCCAGATTAGCAACCTAGTAAAGTCAATATAGATTTTGAAGAAGCTACAATGAGAGCATTATCTAAAATGAACGTAACAGTAAAGGGATGCCAATATCATTTTTCAAAGTCTGTGGCGCAAGGCAAAATAGTTAGGGCTACACAAAAATAAATTCGATCGCAAGTTTATATCCTTATGCAGTAAGCTCCCTTTCTTACCATTAGTTCTCCTGTGGAACTGTCCAGTAGAACAAGTGGGAATAGAGAATCCCAATAGTTCTACTATTTTGTTATACCTAATATTGTAGTAGTAGTGAGAAAAAAAAATCCCATTAGTTCTACCATAGAACTGTTCAGTAGAACTAGTGGAAACAAACAAACGCATCAAAATACTTCAAAAGTTTCAATCCAAAATTCTCAAGACAAATTGTTAACAAACCTTGGTACATACAAACAAAAAGATTTATTAAGACCTGATCATAAAAACTATCAACAAGGATATAAAGGCTTACTACATATGCAGTGCGTACACACCAACAGATTACAAGACACATCCAAATCAACTGACACTGGAGCTTATATCTAGTGACTTTTTTTTTAATAAGAAGGGCACCTCAAGATCTACTTAAGAAATAACCAGTTTGAAACAAGCTATAGTTTAGAACGGGTGGGGCAAGATCACTAAGAACAACATATATCTAATGCTAAATATGAATGAGCCTAAGACAGATTACAAGAAAAGATTTTAATACCTTGAACCTTCAAAAATTATGATGATGATAATGAGCCGTGACCAGCCACTTTGTACCTTTTATATTAACTGTGACTAGTTTCTGCCAGTGGCTTCGTTCATCTGTGTAAATCTCAATCAATGTCAGATAAAAAGTGGCCTACATCCTCGCTTGAGTTCAAGTTTACTCCTGGATACCAAATTTCATTAAAACCAGATCAGTAGTTTTACCATGATAGTGTTACAGACAGACAGAGTAATTTTCACTTTTTTAGGATTAGTAAGGTTACAAAATTGTATTAAGGACGAAAATCTCAATATATAAACAATAACAATTCAATTTAGATAATCTGCCAGGCCGGCACCAAAATATTGTAAAGCATAATATATGTAGCTACATCTAGTGTCCCATACAAACTAATCCTGCATTGCTCAATTAAAGTTCTCCAATATAGAACCTAACCTAACATATAGAACCCGAAATCATCTCCTGGGAAGTTGCCCACCAAACATAACACCCATCTGTGCATACTCTCAGACAGCATGGCTGTCCTGCAAGCGCTGAATAGTCACTCAGTCAATTCTGGGCTAATATACGAGCGCCACCAACGGCACAACCAGGCGGGTAAACACAACCAAGTAACCATTCAATGGATTATAGGACACAGCGATTCACGAGGCAATGATGCAGCGGATGAACTCGCCAGAAGTTCCCGAACCTATTATGCCACTTCCCTTCAGATACCTACACAATCTGGTAAGGAAACGCACCAGAGATCTACACCACAAACTATGGAGAGAGCATGGTGAGTGCAGGCAAGCCAAGGAGGCACTTCCCTCCATTGATGGCCGTTTTACGAAAAAGGCCCTACGACTGACCAAATTACAGTTACACAAATTAACGGCCATTACAACTGGCCATGGGACCTTTAACAAGCACCTTTCTGTCTTAGGAGATACAGACAGTCCGCTCTGCAGAGCCTGCATGGAGGAGGACGAGACAGCAGCTCACCTACTTCTAGGCTGCCCTGTGGTCGCTGGATACAGGGCAAAGTACTTCGGAAACCCAGGTAACCTTCGTGAAATGGTTAGCGACACCAAGGCGCTGCTGGCCTTTCTTGAGGAGCTGGGGTGGATCGAGTGACTCATTTGTCCCACCCGTACGCAAAATACGCGCTTTAGTCGTGGAGTTGCAGACAACAGCCCGTTGTACCTAACCTAACCTAACACCCATCTGGCCAGAAGATCCTCCCTATTCAACGGAGGTTTGCAGGACTTCACACTCTGTTCGGCCTACCTCCAAATGTATATCATCTCCATTGGTACTTTCTCAGCTTCACTGTCAGATTGCATGTAATATCATAGAAAGCAGCCATGGACTGCAATGTTAACTAAAACAATGCAGTGTCACCAAAGTCAACCAAATAAAGAGAAACCTGATAACAACCCGTAAATATGTTACCTTACTTTATAGGGGACAAATAATTTATTCTAAATATTTTTATGTAGGTACTGGGAAAAGGAGGGGGCTCAAACCTTTTACTCAAAGAATGGCAGTATACCTACTCAAAACAGACTTGCACAATTCACCACAAACAAATAAATTAGAGAAACCCCTGGATTCCGTCCACAAAAATTTAAGAGCACATGGGCTTGAATCTCGACTGACACAAAAATAGCTATAATGAACCAGACATCACTGCCTAACCGACAGAATACATTATTATAACAAATGTACACAACGACGCATTACCGATAAAACCACAGAATACGTTTTATAGAAATGATAAAACTGATGGATGGACACAGTATTCCACCAATTGTTTACCGACCTCTGAATCACTCTCCCCGCGTTCTGAATTGCGTCAAAAGCGATTATATCGCGAATCCGACCAACGCGCAACATCACAAACAGTACTCAATAGTACTTATATTTTTTGACTATGAAATTCGGTTGGATTCGCGATATAATCGCTTTTGACGTAATTCGGAACTAAGGGTCTTCTGAATCTTATTCATTGTCAAAGTTGACACTATAGTGCAGTGTTGCCAAACCATAATATCAAATTCCAGGAAATAAGAGTAAAAAATCAAAGAGACTGATCTGATAAATCAGGAGATCAATAAAATACTTATAGTCCAGTCAAATTAGACCAATTAATAGGGGTTAGGTTACAATAATTCGCACCCGGCTGAAAATTGGTAGTATTTTTCAAAACACCATCATAAATAAAATCTAACAAGTCCTCACCGATCCGACAACTGGAAAAAAATATATTTGGGGTCAAAGGCTTCGATCAATAGTAGTGATTTTCAGCAAAACGGTAAGTTTTATTATAAAATTAGTTATGACAAAATTGTAGATGAGATAATTATCTACAAAAATGTGACAGCACTTTTTTTCCTAAGAGTCACCGTTTTTGAGATATAATGATGCAAAAAGCTGAAAGAGGTAATCATCATAACATGCACCTTTTCGCGTCACCTTTGAGGTAGTGTACTTAGCGTGTTTTCAGAATTACCTATCTCAAAAGGAATAAACGTAATCCTTATAGGGTCACTTTGCTGTCTGTCTGTCTGCCTGTCTGTTTGTATATGTTTGTCTGTCCGTCTAAGTGTTTGTCTGACAAAACCCTTTATCTCTAAATGCGTGGAGGTATCGAGTTGAAATTAAAACCATATACCTACTTAAATCTGCGGTCACTTGAAGCTGTGAAAAAATCAAACTTGTAAGTAAACCGAACAAAAAGATACGGCTGTTTAGGTTCAATTTTCGAATCGAGTCTCAAAGATTTTTACAAATCGGAAAAAACTGTGTTTCTTTTGTGACGTAGCTACTAATTTACGGTTACACTGCCCATAAATTAACAAAGCCTATATTAACAATGGATTCATCCGATTCTTCTGATAAAAACTAGCTGGATTCTGATGCTAAAAGTACTACTAGATATTTAATAAAAGTTTTATAAGGTTCTTGACTTTTCTCATAATAAATTATGCCAATAAAAATTACCTCTACTTAGTTCAATTTATTAGTTTACTTTCTTTAAAGTACTTAAATAAATGTAAGTATTATAATTATAACTAATCGACGGATCCCAAGAACTAAATCGTATATGAATAATTATCGATTTATGGTATGAGGTTTAGAAGTTCTGTGTACCTATATATACATCTAAAGTCCAAAATGTAAAATGTTCGCGATCTCTTTTTTTTATTGTAGATGGGTTCGCGCTTGACCGCTATCTCACCAGTAGTGCATTCAAAAATAACCAGGGTCGAGTAGAGTTGCAACCCCGGGTCGATCTTAAATAACTCGAGTAGCACCCTAGAGTTAACCCAACTAACTCTAACTTTGAGCAGGGTAGGTTGGAGTAAGTTGAACTCCGTTCGCGTTCAAATATGCCAGGGTAGAGTAATTACCCAATGTTGGGTACCTATAATGCATGAACGTAGTGATTACATACTCTTTGTAATGCATAGGCATAGACGAGCGATGCGCGTAAGTCTGCGCGAATGCCACTGCGCAGCGCCCCGCACCCCGCACCCGCGCGCTCCCGTGCAAGTGTATTTTTTTAAAGAATAAAGCGTCAGTGCGTTTCCGGCTAGCTGTTGTTTTACTTGTCCCGTATCCAACAGTGGCGACGAGACCAACCCACGCTAATCACAATGGCTCAGGTTAACTTCGGGATATTAGGTAATTTTGACCACACAGTGCACGAATGGAAGGCGTATAAAAGTCGCCTGCGGCAGTGGTTCGTGGCAAACGAGATTACGGAGTTAAACGACCCAACGGCTTCAAGAAAGCGCGCCATTTTGCTGAGCGCACTCGCAGACGGGACCTATCAGCTCGCAGCAGACTTAGCTTTGCCAAAGCAACTGGAGGAGGTGCCAATAGAGGACATATCTGAACTCCTGGACACCCATTTTTCTCCGAAACGGTGCGGTTTCGGAGAACGTTACGCATTTTACGCGGCAACGCAACAAGCTGGTGAGACGCATGCGCAGTGGGCAGCACGCCTGCGTGGTCTCACTAAATATTGCAAGTTCGCCAACGTAGAGGAGGCCCTCAGAGATCGGTTCGTGATGGGCATGTCGGCGGGTCCTGAAAGGGAAAACTGTTCACGAGGGACACCGACACCTTGACCCTAGCGAAGGCAGTGAAGTTGGCGCAGAGCATCCGGTGCGCGCGAGCAAGTGCCGCGGCCGGCGTTTCAACGTCGATTGTGTCGACCGTTCACCAAGAAAATTCAGTGTTCAAGGTGCAGGGTAAAAGTGCAGCTCTCGAGAAGGACCCGGTAAAAGAAAAGTATTCCGTGTGCGGCCGAGCGAACCACACATCTGCTCAATGCCGATTCGCGAATTTTAAAAGTCGAAAGTGCAACACAAAAGGTCACTTACGTAGAATGTGTAAAGTTAAGCATGTTGTGACCAGTGACGCGAGTGAGGAGGATGATGATGGTAAGGCTTTTTGTTGTAACATCGCATCACGGCGGGGAGAACCTATGACAGAAATGGTGTTAATAAATGGTTCGCAATTAAAATTTGAGGTTGATAGTGGATCAGCAGTAACAGTGATTTCCGATAGTTTATACAGAAATTGTTTTGGTAGTTTGCCTTTATCACCACCTAAGAAAAAACTATTTACCTACACAGGTAGCAGTATCGTGTGTCTCGGCATAGTTCGCCTGCCCGTCACATATAGGCAGAGTACACACACACTCGATGTTTACGTGGTACGCAGCGAAGGCCCGCCATTGCTCGGTAGAGATTTTTTATCCATATTTAATTTAAAATTAGCTCCATGTAATTTCATAAGTAATGAAGCGAAAACAGTTGATGAATTACAAAATAGGTTTAGTGACGTCTTTTCAGATAAATTAGGTAGGTTTAATAAATTCGAGGTTAAATTACGTTTAAAAGACGACGCAAAACCAATATTTTTTAAGGCTCGCCCTATCGCGTTTGCATTGCGAGACAAGGTGGATGACGAAATCGTCCGTCTAGTAAACCTAGGGATACTAAAACAAGTTGATCACTCAGAGTATGCTTCACCCATAGTGCCAGTGTTAAAACGCAATGGAAGTGTTAGGCTATGTGCAGACTATTCGGTTACAATAAATAAACAATTGGTCGTAGAACAGTACCCGCTGCCCACGGTTCACGAATTGTTTTCAAAATTACACGGAGGGAAACAGTTTTCAAAGTTAGACATGTCCATGGCCTATAACCAATTCGTTTTAGATGAAAATTCACAAAAAATTACATGCATTAACACTCATCGCGGTTTATTTCAGTATACGCGCATGGTTTTTGGCCTAACCAGCGCGCCGTCTATTTTTCAACGTGCCATGGAAAACTTAATGTCCGGTATAGATGGCGTGTTATGCCTATTAGATGATATACTTATAACAGCTGATAGCCCGGGGTTGCATTTACAAAGGTTAACGGAAGTGTTACAGAGGCTGCAAGATGCAGGCTTAACCTTGCAAAGAGAAAAGTGTGAATTCTTCAAGAACGAAATCAGTTATTTGGGTTACGTAATAAATAAAGACGGGTTAAAAAAATCTTCAGAAAAAGTTTTAGCCATTGAAAAAGCTCCAGTACCCACGGATGTAGGCAAACTTCAATCATTTTTGGGGTTAGTAAACTACTACCGTAATTTCGTACCTAAGGCGTCCGAAATCCTTAGTCCCTTATATGATCTTCTGAGAAAGGATGTTAAATGGCATTGGTCTGACGAACATCAAAAAGCATTTATCGAAATTAAAAAACATTTAACGTCGGATCAAGTTTTAACACATTTCAACCCATCTGCAAAGTTAATTCTCACAGTGGACGCTTCACCTAACGGGTTAGGTGCGATATTATCACAAATCGATAAAGACGAATGTGAGCGTCCTATTTCGTTTGCATCCCGCACTTTAAACTCAGCTGAGAAACGGTATTCACAAATTCAGAAAGAAGCTACGGCCATTATTTTCGGAATTCGACGGTTTCATCAGTATTTGTACGGTAAGTCAGACCCGTTTATCCTTCGCACAGACCACAAGCCATTAATTTAGATTTTGGGACCACACAAAGGTATACCGGAAGTTTCGGCTAACCGATTACAAAGATACGCTTTGTTCCTCAGTGCTTATAATTATTCAATAGAATACGTACGTAGTGAGAAAAACAGTGCAGATTATTTATCCCGCGCGAGTTTACCCGACGATGTTGATAAAGGGTCAATGACCTCGAACCGAGAGAGCAGGAAAAACGCACAGCACGTGGCTGCCGCCGCTGCTCCCATTGACCGCGCTTCGTATGTTCACTTCGTGACAGACGGTCACATGCCAGTAACGCGGGACGAACTTCGTAAGGAAACCGGCCGAGATGTTATCTTGACGAAGGTGGTTAATTTCCTCAACAAGGGATGGCCTAGAAGCTTATCGGACGTAAAATTAAAACCGTTCCACGCGTGTAGGAATCAGCTATCATATGAGGACGGATGTATTATGAGAGGGCATAAAATAGTTTTACCCGAAGTTTTAAAAACTAAAATATTGAATTAACTTCACACTTCTCACCTGGGAATCGTAAAAACAAAACCGACTTACTAAAAAAAACACTAAAACTATCAAAATAACTTTAATTTCGGAAGTCGGTGTTTCTGTAATAGTTTTGCCTCTTCGTTATTTAACACCGACTTCCGAAATTAAAGTTATTTTGATAGTTTTAGTGTTTTTTTTAGTAAGTCGGTTTTATTTTTTTTGTAAAAAGTTTTTTATTTCACACTTTTTAGTTGCAGCCAGAGTACCTTTTTCTCATGACAATTCCAATTAACTCAAACCCTGCTAGGGTACATTGTTTTATTATGAAGTTCCCGTGTCTACCTTCCAGCTCCATCATCATCATCAGATCAATTCGATAGTACCTTATGGCCAAAATGCATCTCATGACAATTCTAATAAGCCCAAACACGGCTAGGATACATTGATTAATTACGGAGTTCCAGTGCCTATCTTCCGGCTCCATCATCATCATCAGATCAGTTCAATAGTACCTTATAGCCAAAGTGCATCTCATGACAATTGTAATAAGCCCAAACACGGCTGGGATACATTGATTAATTTCGTAGTTCCGGTACCTATATTCCAGCTCCATCATCATCATCAGGTCACATCGATGATACCATTTTCAACATACCTATTCAGAACTAATCATTTATTTGTAACTATGTTCATTGAGAGATTGGTGTGACTATGAACTTCCGTTGGCCATTTCTGGTCGTCTTCACCAGTTCCACTTCATCAAATGTCATGTTTTGACTATAAATGCTTAAGTCTTTGACAAAAATACCAAAAGAATTATATGGTTGCCTATAATATTTGAGGAGTTCCCTCGATTTCGCCAAGATTCCATCATCAGATCCCGACTTGGTGACTATGGGACCATTTGGGAAGTATACCCTTTCTAACAAAAAAAGAATTTTTCAAATCGGTTGGCAAGTGACGAAGTTATGCGCGAACATACATAAAAAAAAAAAAAAAAAATACAAACATCCGAATTGAGAACCTCCTCCTTTTTTAGAAGTCGGTTAAAAAGCCGAAGCTCGTTCTAGGTTTTGGTTTCCGGGTATTGATAAGGAAATTGAAACGATGATCAACTCGTGTAGTGTTTGCATTCATTTACGACCTACCCCCCCACGGGCCCCGCTTGCCCCTTGGCAATACCCACCGCGACCATTCCACCGCGTACACATCGATTTTTTGGGTCCGTTAGATAATAGGCATTATTTAATTGTAGTGGATGCGTACACGAAATGGGTGGAAGTTTACGATATGTGTGGTACAACGACCTCAGCAGCTGCAGTAGAGAAACTATACGAGTTTGTTTCAAGGTTTGGGTTACCAAATACTATTGTCAGTGACAACGGCACGGCTTTTACGTCACAGGATTTTAAACGTTTTTGCTCAGTTAACGGGATTGAGCATGTGACTTCACCGCCGTATAATCCAGCGAGCAATGGTCAGGCCGAAAGCTATGTAAAGATCGCCAAGAGAGGTATAAAAGCATGCATTCTATCGAGTGACAGCCAAAAGGACAGAAGGGTCAAACTATTAAAATATCTTTTTGATTACCGGAACTCAATACATTCTGTCACAGGGTTCTCTCCGGCGCAATTAGTTTTTGGGCACAATCTGAGATCAAGGTTAGATCTGTTGTCGTCCAAACCATTGTCGTCATCCTCAAACGCGTCACTGGACAGTGTAATAAAATCAAAGCAGTGTTTGCAGAGTAAATACAGTGGTGGCAAAAATAAACAATGTTTTAAACACGGCGATGAAGTGCTGTTCAAAAAGTTTAGTTTAAATGGTAAATACAAATGGTGCAGAGGCACAATAAGAGACAAAATCGGTAAAGTTCTTTATTTAATTAACGATCCTATAACAGGAAATGTGTTAAAAAGACATAAAAACCAAATTGTTTTATATAAGGGCTACGCCAATGCACAACAAAATGGGACATCTGGGAGTGCCAATGAAGTGAAAGACTATAGTGACGATGACGACGACATCACGTTACCAGCGGCATCACTGAGTCTCCAACCCGCACCTCAAACTGACGATGTGAGGGAGGGGAGTCAGGTTATTAGTACGACGCCACCAGCGACACCGCCCTCGCCGCCTAGGCGTCCCCAAATGTCATTGCGGCAGCTCCCACGGGTTGATTACCGAAGTCTCGCATTCGGCAATAATAATTAAGATTTTTATGTGTAACTAATAATATTAAGATTTTTATGTGTAGCTAATAATAATGAAGATTTTATGTAGTACCTAATATTGTATCTTCTAAATAGATTTAAGATTTTTATGTATCTTCGAAATAGGGTTGGGAGATGTTGGGTACCTATAATGCATGAACGTAGTGATTACATACTCTTTGTAATGCATAGGCATAGACGAGCGATGCGCGTAAGTCTGCGCGAATGCCACTGCGCAGCGCCCCGCACCCCGCACCCGCGCGCTCCCGTGCAAGTGTATTTTTTTAAAGAATAAAGCGTCAGTGCGTTTCCGGCTAGCTGTTGTTTTATTTGTCCCGTATCCAACACCCAATGACGTCATTAGAGTTAACTCTAAACTCAAATTTGAACGCAGCCCTGATGGAAAGCGGCGATGCGGAATGATGAATTTTATTGTATAACATCGGCAGATTTAGATTAGACAACCTATTTGGAATGTCTAATATTAAAAGCATTATTTATCACATAATTTATTCGTCGACAGCGCGCACTGTTCCTGCTCGCTTCAAGGAGTTGTCAGCAATAGGAGGGGCAGAGCCGGGTCGAAGCCTACTGGGGCCAGGGTTATTCAAAAGGAAACTCGAGCCCCGATATGAAGGCTAAAAGGAACGGGGTGGGCTTTGTCAGTAAGAGTCTGACACTATCTCCCGCTCCGCCCAAGAGCGGGGGTTGTCATTTGATAATTTTTCCCACCATAAAAAGCACAAAATTTATAGCATAATCGAATAACAGATGAGGGAAGAGATTTCTTTCACGGATCTGGTACTATTATGATATTTTAATGTGTTACCTTATAAAATGACAAAAACCCTTATTTATTACTTAGCAATTGACGCTTGTATTTTTTTTATAAAACAAATTCAAACAAGGATAAGGCTTAAAAAACTTAGTACCCAGACCAGAAATGCTAAAAAAACTGACATGTCTGACGTGTAGTATAAGTAATCTGTGGCTATATAATCGTATCTCTATAGAGCCCTCCCACGATAACTTGGCGCTTAGCATTACTTTGTGTAGAGTCTGTCTAAAAAGTCAAACGACTTGGGATATAATGAAATCTGATGTAGTCAACACTAGTTCAATGATCAAGGTTGATAGAACCTTATAAAAAGTATCTAATACAAGTATTTTTTAAATGATTAAATAATAGACACAATTTATTCCCAAGTCGGTTAACTTTTTACAACTATATTCATTTTCCGGACAGACTCTAACTAAACATCAGTATTCTCGTATTGCGACGTTCTTTAACCTTTTACGTTTGGCAACCCTACATCTGTGTCAGTCAGTCAGACTCAATCACTGACCTGTACTATAGAGGTCAGTGGACTCAATTAATAGGCTGGCTACGGTCTTAGGCCATAGTCATCCAAGAATCTATTATATACTATAAATTTTGCAAATGTTACAAAACATCTTATTTATTAAAATTAATTGCTAGGAAATAATAAACAAATTAAACAATAACATAATTAAAAATAATCTAAACACTAAATAGCTAGCTAAATATGACGTCATAAAACTCCTCCGCATCGCTGTCGACTGGAAGTGTGCCCAAAAGGCTGGCGGCATTGCCACGTTGATGGCAAGAATCTTATAGACAATCTATATTTGTTTATCTGTAGAATACATAAAATCTTTGCAGTCATCATTTTAGACAGACTATAGTTAAAATATTAGTTAAAATCGATTTCTATTTAAATAAAACATCGATGTTTAATCGACTATTTTTTCACATCCCTATCGAAGACAGGCTGACAATATGACAGCCTCAAAAAAATCGATGTTGAATCGATTATTTTTTTACATCCGTATCACAGATAAGACAGACTCCCTTAGTTCCGAATTACGTTAAAAGCGATTATATTGCGAACCCGACCAAATTTAATAGTCACAAAATATGAAGATTATTGAGTACTTTTTTTGTCGTTGCGCGTTAGTCGGATTCACGATACAATTGATTTTGACGCAATTCGGAACGCGGGGACTGATTGACAATTTGACAGATTCTGGCGGGAACTTCAAAAAAGAGCGCGCGGAAAAAAAATCTCAAATTCTTTTTTAATTAAAAACTTGCATTTTTTACTTAAAAATTTAATAAAATAACAGTGCTAGGTGTGCTATATAAATGGTGGGAAACGAGGGGGGTGGGGACAACCCACCCACCCCAAAACGTCTTCGGTCTGAGGCCGGAGACGGAGGAAAGAACATGGACTTGGATGGCGGCGGCGGTGAGCTTGATTTACCGTACATTAAACCAGATTACAAAAGACTATACCCGGAAAATGCTAATTACGTAGACTTCAAAGTCTTCATTGAAGCTATCAATAATAAGGATAGAATTGGCAATAAGAGCCCTATCTACCTCAACCATATATTTTCTAGCGAAATAAAAGGTGTGACGGCTATACAGAGAATTAATGCAAATAAACTAGCAGTAATATTCAAACAATTTAATACGGCCAATAACTTTATTAATAACAGCGCTTTTCTTCACAAACATGGCTTGAAAGCATTTATTCCGGCTGCGCAAATAGAAAAAACAGGCATAATTAGATATGTACCAGCAAACATTTCCAACAAAGAACTTTACACTAAACTATCATCAATTTATGAAATAATAGCAGTAAGAAGATTTTCAAAGAAAGTAGGACAAGAGCGGATACCACTACAAACAATTAGCATTACTTTTCTATCAAATATACTTCCAGACAATGTACAATATGATTTGTTTTCATACCGAGTTTTTGAATATGTCGCCCCATTACAGCAATGTTTCCGCTGCTTTAAATTTAACCACTCTGCTAGGATATGTAATGGCAAACAAAGATGTTCCATTTGTGGAGGTGAGCATTTATATAAAGAATGTGATAGACCAACAGAGATCTGCTGTTGCAACTGCAGCGGGCCTCATCTGGCAATATCTAGATTATGTCCAATTAAGATGAATAAAATTTTAGAAAAGAAAAATAAAATTACATATGCAAGTGCTACAACAACAAAACAAAACATGAATGAAAATACTCAATTTCCACCTCTACCACCTCCAAAAATGAAACCAATGGACACTGTAAATAAATTGGTAAATAAGTCTGTACATAAATCTGTAAATAAACCTATATCTGTAAATAATTCTGTACAAAGTGTAAATAAATCTAAAGATGTCCCTCCTAAGAGTGACATCAAATCCCAAATAGTTGCCAACAATGATGTACTTATGGCCCTGGTACAGACATTGGTGGAACTGGGAAATAAGGGAGATAATACGCCTACCACCGTAAATAGTATTAAAGAAATACTTCTTAAAAATCTAAAATAATGGATCCAAGACACACACTGTCTAAGCTTCGTATTGCTCAGTATAATATTCAAAGTGCTAATAGTAAAAAACCCTTATTGATTCAATTCTTACAAAAACAAAACATTGACATTTGCTTACTTAACGAAACATGGTTTAAAGACAATAGTTTTAGAATACCTGGCTATAATATTTATAATAAAAATTCTAATAATACTCATAATGGTGTAGCAATATTGATTAAACCATATTTAAAATACAAAGTTTTAAACACTAGATTTTATGAAGACATTCAAACTGTTGCTTTGTCCTTATCTACTGTACATGGTAGCTTGACTATTCTTTGTGTATACTGCCCTCCTAGTGGACATATACGGATCAATAGACTACGTAATATAATTAATGATCTTCCAAAGCCTATTTTTGTCAGTGGTGACTTTAATGCACACCACATTGCATTTGGATGCCTATCCACTAAGAGCAGAGGTCAAGATTTATTTAATATCATAGATGACTTGGATCTATGTATTTTAAATGACGGTAGGTTTACAACTGTTAACAACCCGAGACGAAATCCGTCTGCAATTGATGTTAGCTTTATTAGTGCTAATCTCGCATCAATATGCGAGTGGTCTGTGCATGACGACGCTATGGGCAGCTATCACTTTTTTTCATTCACAATTTCACTACAAATAGATAAATATCATATTAATCCTCCTGTTGATAGGTTTATATATAAAAAAGCAGACTGGGAAAAGTATAAAACTATTTCCAAAACAATATTTAATGATTTAGTCCTAAAATTGTATGATCCTATTTCAACCTACAATGATTTTTGTTCTCGATTGAATACTTTAAAAGATATGACGATTCCTAAATTTAATAAACCAAATGATTTCAAAAGCAGACCTCCAGCTCCTTGGTGGAATGACATTTGTGAAAAAAGTGTAATTGCCTCTTACAATGCATTGAAACTTTATAGAAGGGAACCTACCATGGAGAACTATTTAGCATATAAAAGAAAAGATGCACTTAAAAAAAGAACCATATCGGAACAAAAAAGAATAGGTTGGGATAACATATGTAACACTTTTAATAGAACTACTCCTATAAGTAAGATTTGGAATCTTCTTAAAATGTTCAAAGGTATAAGAGTTGGCAATAAATCATATAAAGATGAGTTTATTTCTCAATTTCTAGATAAATTGTCCGACAATAGCAATTTAATTGACATTAATAGTTTTGGCAATATTTTCGAATTAAATAATGATAATCTAAATTCTAAATTTTTGCTAGATCCTTTTACATGGTCCGAATTTAAAATGAGCTTGTTATCCCGGAAAGACACAACACCTGGTTTAGATGATTTCCCCTATAGTATTATCAAAAATTTAGATGAGTCTGCACAAAAAATATTTCTTAATATCCTTAATTTACTTTGGCATTGTAAATGTATTCCACAATCATGGAAAACACAATGTGTCATTCCGATTCTCAAACCAGATAAACCTTCAGAGCTTGCCGGCTCTTATAGACCAATATCACTGTCTTCATGTCTAGGTAAATTATTTGAAAACATGATTAAAAATCGTTTGGATTGGTATATAGAATCTAATGGCATCATTCCACATGTACAATATGGATTTCGTCGTGGGCGAAGTTGTGCAGACAGCTTCACTTCCTTAATTTCAGACCTGAAACATGCAAAGGAAAGAAAGTTACACACTGTTTGTGTATTTTTAGATGTTCAAGGTGCTTTTGACAGTCTAGATCCGGCTATACTTGCACAAGTTATGTCTAGGTTAGGTGTACCTGGTCAACTATGTAAATGGATATATAATTTTTTAAATAAAAGAACACTCTACGTAAGACACAATAATGCATTACATGGTCCAAAATGTGCATCTAAGGGTACAATGCAGGGTGCTACACTATCTCCTTTGCTATACAACATATACACAAGTGAGATTTGTAAATTTGTAAATAGTTATGTAGATATTTTGCAGTTTGCAGATGATATTGTTTTGTACAGTAGTAATTATAATGTAGAAATTGCAATTGAAAATATTAATAGAGCCTTGTCTCAACTATTTCATTATTATAATGATGTGCTACATTTATCAATTAATCCTTCAAAAAGCAGTGCGATGATATTTGGAAATGAAAACACAAACTTAAATGTAGTATACAATGGAGAATCTATAAAACTAGTAAATTCAAAGAAATTTTTAGGTATTGTCATAGATAAGAAATTAACTTTTGAGGAACATATTAAATACATATCAAAGAATGCTCTAAAAGGTATAAACGTAATTAAATGCCTTGCAGGCGTCTCATGGGGAGCAGACCCTAAAATATTGTCAATTTTGTATAAAAGTATTGTTAGAAGCCATTTTGATTATAGTTCTCTAGTTTATATAAATAGTAGTCATGTAAATAAATTGGATCTATTGCAGAACAGGGCTTTGAGAACAATTTCTGGTGCAATGTGCTCTACTCCCATAAGGGCCATGGAAGTGGAGACTAAAATTATGCCCCTAGCTTTGAGACGTATTTTACTTGCAAAGAGATTCTGTCTTAAATTAATTGCTGCTAATAATAGAAAAATAATAAATAAAATTGCACCTTCTGTAAATAGAACTCCTGGGCCTCTAACAACAGGAGAGGAACTCTTGAATGGCAAATCCCCAACATTATCCAAAATATTATTAAAAACAGAAGATAGTTTAACTGGTATTAGAAAACAGTGCCCATGGCCATGTTACTCCTTCTCTTACCAATGTATTTCACATCCTGTAAAGATATTGCAAAATCCCATAAATAATAATTTAGATATGTTGCAATTTTTGGAGGATAATCAGAATTATTATGTTATTTACACTGATGGCAGTAAGGGGAGTGATTATGTACATGCTGCTATATATGATCCACATGGAAAAGTTTCTCGAAGCTTTGTTCTGCATAATTTAAGTACTATATTCACTGCAGAGGCATATGCGGTTTATCAGGCATTATTACATATTCGCCAAATTAGCCATTGTAAATATTTTTTGATAGTATCGGATTCACTGAGTTTGATAAAAGCGTTAAATAACCTTACAGTTTCATTTAAGTCAAATTATATTCTGTATTTTATCAAGGAAATAGTTCATCAATTTTACCTTAAGCACATCAAAATTGCTTTCCTGTGGGTTCCTTCTCACCGGGGTATCTCTGGTAATGAAGCAGTTGATAAAATCGCATATGAAGGTAATAATGCTGTTGATGTTAGAAATGCAATGGACATTCCTATGACTGATTTCCTGCAATGTATCAATGAAAAAATATGTAAATTATGGTTAGAAATGTGGAAGAAAGACCAAGACATAAAAGGAAAGTGGTATGGCAATATTCAAGAAGCATTACCTGATAAACCGTGGTACAATAATTTAAAGGAAGCCAGCCGAGACTTCATCACTACGATTAATAGATTGCGCTTTGGCCATAATACTGCACCGTCACACCTTGCTAGACTTGGCATTATTGCAAGTAGCAGATGCCCCTATTGTGAATCCGAAGAAGGGACCGTTGAGTAGAGGTTTGCACCGGAGCAGTGAGTACCGGAGAATCACCGGAGATTTACCGGTAAAAGTACTCGATTGAAATAATCGGTAATTCACCGATTGATCTCCGGTGATCGTCGCATCTTATTTTTTTTATATAATAAATTTACACAAAATAAAAGACACATTCAACAATCAATTAAATAAATAAATTGGCTGATAAAGATGCTGTAAAGGCAGAAATAAATAATATTTTCCGGTTCCGAAGCATATCTCAAAGCGCAGAAGAAATAGCCACGTCAAGTGAAAATAGTACAAGAGAAACTGGTCGCCCGGATTTGCTTGGATTTGTAAAAAGAAACACCAGTAATGCAGATATGACATCCGCTTCGGAAATGAATTTATTCAAAATGAATAGTACGGAAACACAGTATCCTGAAAAAAGCCACAATTGGGATGAAGTGGTGCAATTCTGGATATTCAATAAACATTTAGAGCCATTAGACGAAATAGCCTTCAAATACCTAACCGTGCCTGCTGCTTCTGTAAGGTCAGAGAGAGTATTTTCGACGACAGGACAAATACGAGTACTGACAAATATGAGTAATGATAGAAGAAACATGTTACGCTATGACGCTGTTGACATGTTGTGTTTTTTAAACCAAAATCAGCATTTATTGTCTTTACAAAACGTTTTTTTTTTTTTTTTAATTAAATGATTATATAAATTTAATCAATTAATTATTCTTTTTTCTTCATTTTAAATGTATAAATTAAAAAAGTAACAAAATTTCATTATTCTCCGGTGACCTCCGGTTTTTCTCCGGAGATTGGTCAATCACCGGTGAATTCAATCGGTTGTTGAAATCTCGCTCCGTTGCAAACCTCTACCGTTGAGCATCTTATTTTTGATTGTCAAAACTTTTTACTTGACAGATTAGTGTTGGCTAGTGAACTCAGTGATGTGAACATTAAGTGTGATTATTCTGTCCGCCCGCCGCCAATTAGACACCTTTTAAAAGACCAAAACACTTTCAAACCGCTCTATAAATATATTAAGAACACAATTAAATCTTTATAAAAAGTGATGTGATACATAGTGCAGTCTTTTGAAAAATAAAATAAGAATTGACTTAAAGGTCCAAGTGACCAGGTCATAAAAATACAAAAAAAAAAAAAAAACAATTTGACAGCCACTGTCACTGTCTGAGGAGTCTGCTTGTTGCTGTTATCTATACGGAATTACGCTTAAAAATAGATAAACATACTAACGCTATTTACGCAAAATTTTACATAAAAATTAAGGTATAAGCAGACATGGTTGAATAACTTTAATCGAATTTCGTTGCGTTGGTTGGTGGCTAGTGACTGGCCGTGCATCGTCGATGCAGATTCTATTCTGGTGTAAACTGTAATTGCATGGTCGGTGGTATCTATTTTGACTTCGTACTTTACAGCCCATTCTAAGATCGGCAACTATTTGATAAAGTTAAGTGAATTTGTTTTCGGATGTTCATCTTGTTTCTGGCCAGTTCGTACGTATGTTATGTGCACTATGAGTTCGCTGATTCTTGTCATGTGCTTGTGAGTTTTTATGGGTTTGAGATTGGTGTATTTTATACTCATTGTATTTGTATTGTATGAGGATTCATCTATAAAATCTCGTGGGCTTCCAGGTCTGCTAGTGATTTACGTAATTAACCCTTTTCTTGACAATGTATCTTGTCAGATACAGTCAACTTAAAAAAATCGTGGTTTCGAAAATGTAGTGAATGACATAAAACTTCTCACAACAATTTATATTTTGAATGATTCCGAATTCATTTTTATTTAGCATGATGATATAGGTAGTATCGTTATATTTTGAATTAAAAAATTGTGCACAGAGTCGGCACGATCGTAGGCATGGAGGTAAGAATATTATTAATTTTTTATATGTATTGTACCCAGATTTTTATGTAGTATTGAATGTTTTTATATTCCCTATGAAGTAAACATTTGTATCAAGTATGGTTTCAAACCAAATATTTACTATAGTGCAAAAAAACGAATCTTGTTCGTGCATGTATCTCACAGTGCACACCGCTAAGTTATCACAGAATTAGGTACAGCGTACTATGTATCTCTAGGTGCACACCGCCAAGTTATTGTGTACGCAATGTATCTTTCTAAACTTACGGAAAAACTTCAAGAATCATACCATGAGAGTAGATTCATTGACGGGGTGATGGTGCCATGTAAAGGAAAAAAAACCGGCCATTGGAAATGATATATAAAAAGCAAACCTAAGAAATGGGAGATCAAAATATTCGTTAGAGCTCCAAATGTTTTCTGAATTCATTTACGACTTTACTGTGTATGGAGGTGATGACACATTTCGATACGAAGATTTTACCCCGCTAGATTCTGGCTTCGGGTTAGGGGCTATAATAATTGTATCCTTTTGCATAAAAAAACATTCCAGAACCAACATTTTCAGGGGTCTCTTTCGATACCTACCTTTTTCACCAGTTCAAAATTAATTCATTATCTATTCTCACTTGGAACGTATTCGATTCTTTTAATAGGTTACAGGGAACTGAAAAAAGAGCTGACTATGGATAAAGCGTGGAAAACAAAACCCAAAGGGTTTTATTCCCAGATAGTTTGCAATAGCAACAACATTTGTGTAGCAAAGTGCCATTTTAATAAATGCGTGACCACTGCAAGCAACTATGTTGAAGCAGATCCAGTGTTTATAATTCAAAGATATTGTAAACATAATAAGAAGAAGTTTCCAGTACCCTGTCCTTAAATAACCAAGCATTACAACTTATAAATGGGTGGCGTAGTAGCTCGCCATCACCTGTTATAGAACCAACACTGTCACCGTTGGTATTTGCCCTTAGTTTCCCAAATGCTGGACATGTGTATCAGTAATAGCTGATTGCTTTAGCGCAGGCACACTAGATCTAAAAAATATATGCCATATATAAAAAATTTCGTCACCAGTTGGTACAATGTCTTAATAAATTTTGTCTCAACTGGTAACGAACGAAACTGGCACAAAAAGAAGACTTCATTAAAGGAATTAGAGGTAGCAGGGTCTACTCCAGCTAAAAAATTGAAGCCCCTGTTATGCCAAGACCAATTGGATATTTCCCAATATTCAGTACCAAGGGGAGTTGAAAATTATGCATCAAGACAAACCACTGCAATGTGTTCGAAGTCAGTCTAAGAATTTGTCATATGTCTAATAGAAACTTTTTATTTTCCTGCACATACTTATTTTGATGGTAGTTGTGTTATTTTGTAAGATCTAATATTTGTGTTTGATTTTTTCTGTAATTCTGATTATATTTTTACTTTTAGTAAATAATTTATTTGAGCAATGTATCTTCTCAGATACATTGCCTTGTCTAGGGAAAATTACGGATACTTGGCAATGTATCTCATAAGATACATTACATATCTCCAAAACTAAACATACAAGATTTTTTTTTCAATTTTTTTTATTCACTAATACTAATTTTCAAAAGAGAATTATACAAAAAAAATAATTCTATACATTTTTTTTTTCTGCCAAGAAAAGGGTTAAGATACAAGATATATATTGTCTTTTCAATTCCAAAGAAAACTTTTACTCGGACCGGTATGCAGTTACTGGCCTTTCATTCAGATTTCTCACTTGTATATATTTTTTCTTTCCATGAGCTAAGCTTTAGACTCTTATGTATAGTAATAATAATTTATTCAAATTATATACACAATATTCTTTTATATAATATTATATAATATTCTTGTATGAGTCTCTATGTTTGCATGTGTAACTACAGCCAATCAATATGACAATAGTTTGCTGGTCCTAGGTGTCAATCTGTCACATATATACAAGTACCTACAGTAGGTACAAGTAACTTGTCTTAATATCTCGCCATAATTCTTATGTGCAGTATTATAATTTAATGCTATGTTTGCATGTAGGCCCAGCCTCGGCCAATCACCATTGTGTTAACGGGGTTTCATCGTTTATATAATGGCTACACAATAGCGATTGGCCGAGGCAAGTCCCACATGTACATGTAACATTACAAACAGAGACTGATTCCAAAGTATTGTTTCATTATAAATACATATGAAACTAAGTAAGGTCATGCAGGATTATTCTGCTTTAAAAAAGTGATGCGGGAAATAGAAATCATTGTGATTTTGTTACAGCAAGTAATAACAACAAATGAGTTTATGCATTGTAAAAAGTATTTATTTGTTAATGGTTATGCTGTAATGTTTCTGTAGAAAATGAATATTTTTTCTAACAACCAAGGAATTTAATAAAACATTCAGGAAAACGGTGGAAAATCCTGGTGGCTTTTGCATCTATGAATATACTTTGTGGCTCTTAAAATTCACAGAGGAATAATACTATTCTTAGCATTACAAATTAATTAAAAAAAAAATGTGGGTCTCACACAGTCTCTATACATGTTAGTAATGTGCATATTCATAAGTGTTAATTAGTTTCAAATTGTTAAATTAACAATAAATGTTTGGGCTAATTGTAGGAGTTTTAATAACAAGTACACTAATATTAAGTGTAATTAACTGTGATTATTTTGAGGATTGCTAAATAGAACTAAATTAGGTAAGCAATAAAATACTATATTCATTATCAAATACCTAGTTAGGCAAATTAAGTTCACAACTTATTAACTTAGGTAGCTAATGAATTTCTTAACAGTCTTAATGATTATAGTTTCTAAAAGATACAAGCAGTTCGAGATTGAAGCATAAACTGTTTATTTTAAAGTAGCCACAGATACATAATTATTTCGACCCACATTGTGTTATTTTACCCATGTTGGCTATGCCATAGGTCTAGGTTTGATAAGTGTTCAACAAAAATACCGACAGTATAATTATCTATATTTATGGAGTTATTATTTTTTTAGTGAGAGTTGAATGACCTTTAGAAAAATTATAATTCCAAAACTAGTAAACTTATTAATTTTATTTTTTACAAAAATAAAGTAACAGCTCATTATATACTAGTATAAAAAAACTAGCACTAGCTTTAATATCTTGTTTTTTTTTCGATTTCAACAAAACATTTTTTTTAAATAAGTGGTACTGTTGTAGCATGTTAAATAACATGCGCAACAATATTATTGAATAATTCCTAAAACATCATACACGACAATCGCCTTTTACAGGAGATAATGGAAATAGGGTTGTCAACTAGACGTAACAAAAAAAAAAATGTTCTGGTTGTTTACGAAGTACAGTCTATAGACTTTTTTGTAATGGTCTTGTGGCTCTAGTTCTTACTGTATCAAATGGTAGTCTTGTTTGTTTTGCTTGTGTGCAGATTTCACATTTATCCAATTGTTTAACAGCTTGTATTTTTATTCCATCTAACCATTTTTGGTAATATTTCCAGTGTAGTTTTTCCTGGATGCCTTAATCTTGCATGCCATTCTTGGGCAGTTTCAAATTCTTTCATAAATGGACCCTGTTAAGCAGGAAAGATCCAGCCAACATTTTATTATTTTTGAGTAAATGAAGTTTAAAGTTAGGCAGATAATAAAAAAAATCGTATGATACATCACCTATTTTAAATTTAGTACGGTAATAGGCCATAACATATACATTATTTTGAAAGTAATATATAGTGTATTTTTATATGAAGAGTATTTATTATTCCTGAAAAACTATGCATGGATCTTTTATGCAAAATACAATATTACAATATAAGTATCGGTTTAATGTGTGGTTCATTTTAGAAGGAGAAGGAAATTAATATATGTACTAATATAAGAACAGTTTAATGACAAAAAATAATACAAATTGACCTTTGAGGTAAAAAAATATAATAAAACAATGAATCGGCAATCACTGGTTGGTTTTCCAACTTATTTAAGTAGTATCGCTTTCCTCAGCTTCATACTCTATCTCAAAATCAGGTTCAGCACCAAATCCATCAATATCGTCTTCTACATTATTGTCACCTCTCAGATTTTTGTAGAATGTGAGCATCACGTGGAATCAAATGCATAAGGCTTTTGATATCGCTCAATTTCGCAGCTGCTATAGGTTTACCATTTGGCCAAAGCATATTCATCATATCTCTGGAAATGAAGGGTTGTCTTCCACGTTGACGTTTTTTCAGATCCACCTCTTCATAATCATCCTCTAAACTTTTTCGCATAAACAAGGAAAACATTGCTTCCTTAATAAAATTTCTTTGGTTTTAAGCCAGGAAATTTTAGCTGATCCAAGAAAATCTTTGACTTCCATTCTGTGCACTTGAAGAGGTTTATTTTTTTTGCAGGTTCTCATTGTGTTCATATAATCTTCAGGTAGGTAAACTCTTTGTTGGTATTTCAGAGCACATTCTATTTTCCCGAAATCTGTGTCATTAGGCAAAACTGTGTCCAGACTCTAAAAATCTAATAAAAATTTGTTGTAATGTCGGGTGATCGTTTAAAAATGCTTTAAGCATAAGGATGAGCTTAATATTCCTATTTTGGCCGCCGCAGGAATCGCTCCACAAAATAAGATTAGTCACTCTTTCTTTCAATCTTTCCGACAGGTGCTTAATCAGACAAGAACCTACTTCTTGGGAGCCTCTCCCAGCTTCACCTTCTACCCAAATGTTACAGTGCCCTTGATCATCTGATCCCGTATGTATGCCCATATTGTACATCCATATCTGCCTCTTATAAAATACAATATTCGTAGGAATGCGTGGAAGTGGCATTGTTTTTTCTAAATCGTATGTAATTGTTTCTGTGTAAGGATCAGTTTTTGCGAGAGCCATGTCATTTTTCAGTCGTTTTTTAAGATCTTCTGCAGTTTTAAGATGGGCATTATGTTCCTCTATAATCTTTTTCTTAGCTTCTTCATCCGTAATCAAATTCTTTTTGTTTTCGTAAAAGTCACATTTGTTACAAGTATCTTTATTTAAGGGTTTGGTGCGAAGATTAAATTTGGTTAAGAAAATATGTTTTGCTTTTGGATATGACAAGACATTTATGCCTGCTGAATGTGCTTCTTCAGTGTAGATCTGGTAAATTTTCGAAAATGTCATTTCTGATCTTAAGAATTTTGCAGCTCCTACTTTCTCACGACAGTAATGCGAAATGTACGTAGGGAGCTTTTTAACAATACTTATGAAAAATTGTTCGCTTTCCTCACTAATTTTATTGCGACCTCCATTTATTCCACGTTTATCCGAAATAGAATCCGACCTCATCTTTTTAAGTGCTGTATCAATCCTTTTTGGAGTTGTGTGAATGGTTTTTACAAACATTTCCCTACATACTGAATTACCTTTCAGGAAATACTGCCGTGAAAATGACCTATTCTTGGAGCTATTTTGTGATTGTGATACGTATCGTCGTTTGACTGGAATTTCTTTAACATTAGCTACTATGAACATATTTTGAGCATGATACGAGCCTAATTCATAGAATTTCTCAAATTCAGTTTGCCGGTCTTGAAATGAAATCTTTTCACTACATTTTTTTACACAGTTACAGTTAAAATCAATAAAAATCTTAGGGCTTACTTCTTTTTTCTTATAATTAACGTAAGATAAGTTTTTATACTTTCTTTGTTTCCTTTCTTCTCTAGTCATTTGGCCAAATTTTCTTTTTCTTCCTTTTGAAGGCCTCCCATGTATTCCTTCATCCATAAGCATTTCTTTTTCCAGTCGCATGGGTTCTTCACTAATAGCAGTTCAACTGCTATTTACTATTGGACCAGGCAACTGCTGCAGTTGCCTGGTCCAAATCTACTCTACTACTCGTCTCCGGCTGTCCACTGTCATGAAAACCGGTTGATATTACATTTCCTGTTTTGACATTAGGAGATTCACCGTGGATAATTACTTGTGTCGTAATTGATTTGGCTGATTTGTTAGAGCTATTGTCACTAGAGCATGCTTCAGCAAAACCATCAATTACATAGTTAGGGTCTTGCACGGAATCATCACTGTCAAAATCTTCACATCCTTCTAAGACATTTAATAGTTCTCTAGTTTTTGGAGACATTTGAGGCATTGGTGACGGAAGAGGTAATGCTGGAATAGCAATTGGAGTTAAGGCGTATAGTTCCTTGAACCATCTGGCCGAAATTATGTGAACGCAACTCTCGCACTCGCCTAGGCGGCAGTACGCAAATCTGTGCATTTATTTGCGGCCAGCAGCGCCCGGAAAGCGCTTTAAATCCATTTTCTCTGCGAGATATTGATTGATTTACATATGCAATGTTCACTTTGAAGAATATTTAACCACCAATTTTTATGTGTAAAAATGTTTCTAAAGGTCCAAGCCGTTTCGAAGGAGTAGGGAAAAGTTGCGAAAAGTTGCGAAATTGCTAAATATTTTTTTTTGACAAAAGTATTAATTGCACGAAAAAATCAAATGTTGATATTATTGCTCATGAATCTACACTTGAGAGCAAAAAAATCGCACATGGCTTGTAATTTCGTTTAATACTGTTTTTTTCTTAAATCTAAAGATATTGAATACAAATAATTAAGCAAAATTGAAGCATACAAACATAGCTTTATAAAAACACAAAATTAAGATCATTGAACTTCACGTAACTCACAAAAACCAGCGGTATACCCAATTCCCCAAATTCACCCATTTGCATTTCACTACTTGCACCTTTACCTGGAGCTACAAAAAGGGTGCTGTTTTGGAGTTTTGATTAATTTCTGGTAACGTGATAGCGTTTTTATTAGAAACAGGTGGATTTACTGGAAAAATATGGATACCATGCCCGTAGAGGCCGTTCAAGTTATTGCCTTGCCTAAAGCAGGCCATAATCAAAATGAAGGCCACTGACAGCAAAATTTTAGCCGCTTCCCTATTCGTCTGGTATACCAAAGGTTTCAAGAGACCCGTGGGTATATTCGGCGACCAGGATCTGGCCGGTGGTGCATAGGATCATGGTGTGATTATCGCTTTCCTGTAACAAGTACTTTGAGAAATCGGCTACTGAACACGATTGAACTGACACAAAAGCTTCAAGAAGTTCGCAATGTCAGTGTAACTCAGTGGACGATTAGGAAAAGACTGGGTGAAGCAGGCCTGACTGCAAATCTCTCAGCAAATGGTACCAAATTGACCACAGCTCACCGACAAGCCCGGCAATAATTTGCCATGAAACACTCAAATTGGATGTATGCCTAATGGCAGGCTGTTGTGTTTTCTGATAAGTTTAGAATGACTTAGATGACCATGATGGATGCTATAGGGTCTACAGAAGGTCATCATGGCAATTTTAACAATGCTGCATAAGCGAACAAGTGGGTTTTGGAAGCACTTTAGGGTGGCATAATGTTGGACACTAAAACTGACATTGTATTCATCACTGGGCCATTACTGGCCTGATATCGAGAGGGTTGAAGGCTTTATGATACATCAAAAAAGTGCTCGAAGAATATGTGAAGCTGCTTGTGTGGCTTGTGGTAGATTTTTTTTCCTTAATGCAGAACAACACCAGATCGTATGTCGCTAGAACAGTTTGCGACTACATGTAAGAGGTTGGAATCATTGCGATAGAGAGGCCAGCTCGTAGTTCTGATCCCAATCCAATTGAGAATATCTGGAATGACCTTGAAAGAAGACTTAGTGCAAAAAGCCTGGCTCTCCACGCCTCCAAGAGCTTCAATTTGTCATTGACGAGGAGTGGGACGTTGTGCCCTAAGATTTCATGGTAAAATTAAAACGGTTGATGAAAAATCGAGTAACAGCTGTAAATAAGGCTAAGGGAGGGAATACACTTTATTGACAATCAGGATGACCAAGAATTTTAAGTTTGACTCTCATTCTTTCTTAAGTGAAATTTGGTAATTTTTCCCATATGTTGGATTTTGTGCTGTAAACCCTTTTAAGGATATTTTTTTACACTGTATTTCATATCATTAGAAAGGTAATTAAATAGGCTTTCAAATAATGTATGAAATGTTTTCAATATCTATACACATTCATGAAAAAAAACTGCCTGAACAAAAAGAGTTATGATGTGCGATTTTTTTGCTCTCGAGTGTATAATAAACATATATTTTTTTCAAACCAATTGACCTAGCCGTTACGGAGGAGTAGGCCTCAGAAAATCACTGTCTTATGGCACTTTTCGGGCGCTTGGCCCTTAACGGAGAAAAAGCGGGGGCTTCAACGCTCATCTCCCCGGCCATAAGCGGTGTTGTAGTAGTTATTGAAGGAACCTCCACCACATCATTATTACCATCACCACAGTTAACTATATTCATGCGCGGTGTTATGGGGGAATACGGTGGGGCTTCTATGCTCTGGTCACCAACTCCATAGCTGCCCACACTAGACATCTCTGTAGCCGAAAGCGGTTTGAAAGCAACAGGAATCAATGAATAGCATTCTTGGTTTTGCTGACTTCGAAAAAGCAGATTTGATGGTATTTTTGGTGTTGCATTTTTTTGTTTAGCCAAGTGAGTACCTAGGCAAACAAACAAACTTGTAAGCAAATTATTAACCAAAACGCCGCTCGTCAGTAGTAAAAAATATCATAATTTGTTTAAAAATACAAATGTAACAAAGCAGTGACAAGACTTAGTAAAATAGATTGAATTATTTAGCCATGCGCAAAACTCATGCCATGCACTCGTTGTTGCCTTTCTTCGTGTAGGAGTTACAAACATACAAACCGACAAATTTTCGCATTTATAATATGAGTAGGATAATAACAGTATTCCAATATTACTACCAAACTTAATAGAGTTTAATAGACAAACCTGACTTTTGGGATCCAATTGGGCTGCTTTGAGGTGAGTTTTCTATAACATCTGCTGACAAGTTATCTGTGTAATACAAAAGTTAATTTAATTTTTTTAATGTAAAATTAATTACATCATATACATCCTTTATACTGCACGCCAAAAAAGCGCCGATCCGTGGAATTGCGGACACTAGCCCGGTTTCAATACAATAGATTCTTTATAAACAGATTGGAAATGCGTAATTCACCTACGACCAAAAATTAGGTACAAATAAAACTTAGCTCAGCATTTAGTTTTGAGCATGCCTCAACATCAGAGACATTTTGGGACTAACATAATAGATGTACTTTTTATTATCATCGCCATCATACTTTGAGCATTCAGCATTTGAAAAAGATTGAAAGTCTTATTGAGGTTATATTTAGGAAGTTACTTACTGTCTTTGTTTTCATCTTGATCGTCGCCATCGGAACTATATCCCAAGTAGGCACCTCTTAAAACATTGTTCGCACGTTCCATATTCGAATATTAAAAAGGTTGAGCTATTATGAGCGCTAAACGAACGTTACACTACACACGACGTCACGTAGTTAATGACCATAGAGCAAGGAATTCTTTGAGTGTTACCAAGTAAAAAAAAATATCATAATCAAATAAACGGATATTACCAAAATAAAGTTAAATTTGTTTTATACTGAACAAAAAACAATAGCATATTGAAATTCAAAATATTTAAGTATCCTCAAAGTTCAGTTTGAATCTATTATTTTAAATAAAAATAAAAAATATTTCAAGCAGAATACATCCAAACATCATGAATGTGTGAAACAAAGGCAAAGGTTACATTTGATATTATGCAAAATAGATCCAAAGCACTTGGCTTTTTAAGTTTTTGAAATAAAGTGAGGTATCTATTATGCAAAAAGATCCAAACCGCATGGTATGAATATTATTCAACAATTATTGAGACTTTTAAAAGTTTTAAAAAGATCCATGCAACATGAATCTTTTGAGAACTATAAATCTTATTAATGTCTGTGTCCACGCAACGTGATACTTTTCTACATTTTTCAAAATTGGTGATTAGGAGATGGTATCTTTAACACAGTTAACTTTTGTTAGGTTAATGTGGTGAAAATGCCTGGATCTTTTGTGCATATATGAAACTTGATGAGTACTTTATGGATATGTAGATAACTCGATTTTAGAAAAAGTGTTGGTTGGATCTTTTCTGCTTAACAGGGTCCAAATAATGTCTTTTCTTCTGTATTATTTATATTTATTTTATACAAACCATTTTCTTTTTCTCCCGTTAATACTAACTGTGACTCTTTGTAGATTTCAACTTTATTTTTAGTAAACACAACAGATCCTTGGTTATTTGTGACTGCATTTACTGACAACAGATTTTGTGATAACTCGGAAACAAATAATGTGTTATTGAAACAGCAAATATCACCTTTCTCAGTTCTTTGGCCTCGTACTTCAACATTTTGGTCATTAGCAGTTAACACTGTTGATTCTTTATTTTCCAAATTTCACAAAATCTGTATATCATTTGTCATTTATGAGCTATGTTTTTATATTCTTTAGGTTTAATGAAAAATGCCATATCTGGAAGAAAATTGTTTCTTTAATATTGTTTTTATTTTTTTTTGTATTCCTTCATAAAATTAATTTAGCTTAAGGAACATGTTCTCAAGTCGAAAAAATGTAAGGTACGGAAGGAGCCTGGATCTCACGTCACAGGGAATCCTAGTGTGAGTTCCAGGAAACAAACTTATATAAATGTATCTTCTGTAATAATAAATTATTCTTATTCTTATTCTTAATAAAAACAAGAATAAGAAGCAATTCTTATTCTTGTTTTTAATAATATCCGTTACGTTGAGTTTAATATATAAATATATAATAGTCTAAGATCCGATTAAGAACGACCTTCACCGGTCTGTTTAATGGATGAAACGTATTTTATGATAAATTTTGTGTATTAAATAATATAACGCGGGTGGGTTGCCTAAGAAATTCCTGGCCAGACTATTATTAATTGAAAATTTACTTTCTTTTTTAGAAAAATGTACAACCGTTATTCATAGCAGATTTTTTGCAGACAACACTATTACATCGTATTCGTTATGAAACAGCGTTAATTTTGATATAGAATTGGTTGTATATCAAAATAAACACACCTGTTTATACATACCTGTTTATACCTGGCAACCCATAGTTATGCCAGGAAACAAATAGGCAACCTAACATTTTTATGTTCTAAAGGCTTCACACTTTCGGTTAGTATTAAAGAGGAATGCCAAGTCACCATAGTAATTTAGGCCCACGGTGCACCCATTTAAAAGTTCATGATAATAATAGGGAACAATTCCAATAATCAATTAGTAAAAGAAACTATTTGAAAAAAACTTAGCATTTGAAAATTATTAAAGGTTTTATGAATTCATCAACACTAGTAATGTGCAATATCAAAATAATATTATTTTAATTTATTAATGAACATATAATTAACTGGGGGTGAAATAACATAAAACACATTGTAGTTTTACATATTTATTCATGTTGTTCATCATCATCATATATCACCAAAACATCATCTAAAAATTGTGCCGGTGGAAAAATATTATTCTGATGCCGTGCCCATCCTAAATACCATATCACGGTCATGACGTGGGCACAGCATCCTACAGTACGGCGGCCAACAATACAGTTACAGCAGTACTGCTGTACTGCTGCACGGCCTGTGTCAACAGTGCTGACTAAAATGTACACGAAGTATACTTTGCGACTAACATGACGACTGGCGATTCTGGCCCTCACCAGTGAATAGTTTTGTCCAAATATAGTGCCATTGAGAATTCTATTTCTACTATTAGTGCACACTTCAATACGGTATGTTCCATTAAATCTTATGTGCTCGCCATAATATGAGCGAGCTTGCTTAAGTTGGTAAGTCCCACAGGCAATCAATATTAATTCATTTATATTTAAAGTAGGGAATTCTCTTACATTGTCATTATGAACAGTAATGTTTTGGAAATCTGCCCTACTTCTATTAAGGTTGTGAACCCGTACATAATCAGCCAAATCATTATTTTTATACATATTTTGGTTAACTATTTGCAGTATTTGAGCTGCATCTTCTCTATCCTGTACTCTCAAGTGGTACTTGTTAATAAGAGCACCAGCCACAGAAAAATCGACCATAATGTGCTTAGAAGCCCTGTTGAAAAATGCTTGCCTAAATATTTTGAACCTAGTTTTAAAAATGCCATTTACCGATTCCACTACCCATCGACATAATGTGACTGCTCTTGTCTTATTAGCGTCCCTAGTGGAAAGTTGTGTCTCACCCTCTTCAAGGGACAAGGGCACATGTGCATCGTAACCACAATTTTCTAATAATACTAATGAATCCCTAAAGCCTCTGTCCAAAATAAATACATCCCCTGGTTGGAAAAATCGTCGGCAAGGGCTATTTTCAATAGAAAATTCTTTATTAATTATATCAGCGTCAGTCGTTGTTGCAGGATAGGGACCAAATATATCAATAATATATCCATCGCTGCATACAAACAAAAACGTCCGGTATTTATGTAATGAGTAGGTTTTTTTTTGATACCAGTAATTAGAGCTTTTTTCTATATACACATATGTGCCATCAGCAATTACGATGGGTGTTCTATTTGCCCCTCCAAAAAGACCATTAGGAATTATTAGATTCCTTTGAGAGATATCTTCTCTAGTAATATGGTTTAAACCGAGGTTTCTAGGAACAAAGTCCTGGTGCATTATTTCACGAGCTGTGTTCATCAATGATTCTAGTGTGCTCCTGGGCACTCGTAATAAAGCAGCAATACGCTCATTGCTATCCCCTGTCCTCAATTTCATCAAATAGGCTGCAAGTGCAAAAGCTCCTCTATGCCTGCCTGATAGTCTTGGGACTTCTGCGAGAATTTGTTCAAATTGTTGTTTATAAAAGCCTAAATAATAGTGAACAATATGATCTGGCATAGTTTGAATATTTTCAAAATCTAAATGCATTACCATATTATCTTTCAGTAAAGAAAGTAGCTCATCCATTTGCTCTGAGCTAAATGTTCTAATAGGATTTAATATTGATTGTAATAACAAATCCCATGAATTACTGGTTAAGTGATATGAGCAGATCCTACAGTCTAAAGGCACATAGTAATTGTAATCGCAAAGTAAACTTACGCGTAGCGATGATGGAACTAAAAGTCTTTCGACACCATTGCAACCAGGGAAAAAACATTGCCGCTGTGTACTCGGAGCCCGTATATAATTTGACATCAGTATCTGATTACTATGAGTCAAATCTGCATTTCTTTCTTCTGCTTGTGTAGGAGCCACGAGGTCTGCTTCAGCTTCAAGATGTGGACTGTGCATTGTAGCTTCAGGTTCGCGTTCTAAAGCAGAACGTGATGCTGCTCTGTCAATCCTTCGCCAACAGGTGTGACAGAGAAGCGTTGTTCTTGTCAAGTGCAATAAAAAACAAACAGCTCATGTACTACTAATATATACTAAATTCTTTTATATTTTTTTATAGAAATAATTACACATTTATACAATTCTTTAAGATAAAATGACATTAGGATTATAATTAAAAGATATATTACCTGACGAGGTGCTATCTGTTGGGCAACCATATTTCTAATAGCAGCTTCACGGGCAGTGTTTGTATTCAATGTATGTGATCGTTTCCTTAAAAGTGATGTGCCACAGCTGATACATACATTTACATGGCCAACAACTGGCTCAGATCTTGTTGGATGTCGTATCTCATTCCAAGCATTGGTCCAACATGCATGGCACACTACATTATCACTGGAAACTTGTACCTAAAAGAAAAGATGAAAGAATCATCATTTATCACTGTTTTGTATGTAATCTTTAAAAACCGGCGAGTGCATCGAGGTTTGAGTACTTAATTTTTTTTTATTTTTTTTTTTAGATTATTTAGTTTTTTTTTTTTTTAATATATATTTATTTTAATATTTATATTTTACTATGTCATGTGATCTTAGTGATGACTGCTTCTGTTCTTGCTCATCCTCTGCATCAGATCAAAGCTTTGTCAGTGCTTTTAGTGATGACAATGCTTTGACTCTTCGAGATGAACTTTCTGCTGCTTTTTTAAACTGTAATAAGTTCTTTAATGCTGTTCACATAAATGCTCAAAGCGTTCCTGCTCACTACTCTGACTTACTATCGTCCTTCGACTCTGATCTTATTCACGCTGTCCTTGTATCCGAAAGTTTTCTTAAACCTGCTCTTCCTTCCACGCAGTACTCTCTGCCTGGATACAAGATTGTCCGCAATGACAGAACGGGCAAAGGATGTGGAGGGGTTGCCATTTATCTCCGTGGTGATATCAGCTACAAGATTATTGATCAGTCTCCGAGTTTCTACTCAAAGTGTGCTGAACACCTATTTGTTGAAATAGACTTCCAACATACAAAGTTACTTCTTGGTGTCTATTATAGCCCTTCTCTCCATATTGACTACTTTTCCTCTTTCGAAACTAAATTAGAAAATCTGTCCTCTCAATATGATCATACAATTATTCTCGGAGACTTCAATACTTGTCTGCTCAAGGGAGATTCGCGCAGCCGCAGACTCCAATCACTTGTCTCTTCTGTCAATATGCATATACTTCCACTCAATGCTACACACAGGGCCCCTCACTGTACTCCTTCTCTCTTAGACCTCATCCTAGTTTCTGACCCTAAGAAAGTAGCCACACATGGACAGCTGCCTGCTCTTTTTTCCTACCATGACCTCATTTACGTTTCCTATAAGATCCGTCCTCCTAAACGCAAGGCTAAATTTCTCTTTCTTCGTAGTTTTAAAAACGTTGATTTGGAGCGTTTGAGGGCTGATGCAGCTGGGATTGACTGGTCTCCTGTACTCACCCGCGAGGATATGGACACAATGGTGTCGGTTTTTAGCAGGACTGTGTTGGATTTGTATGAGACTCATGCTCCTCTTAAAAAGGTAAGAGTCAAGCACCTTCCTGCACCATGGCTTTCTCCAGCAATAAAAAACCAGATGGCGAAACGGGATAAAGCCAAACGTCTTTATAGGAAGCGGCCCACAGAAGAAAATTGGGACTTATATAAGAACATGCGAAATCGCTGCAGTCGTTTGTGTAGAGATGCGAAAAGGCGCCACATTCACAACTCAATCGACAATTCCAATCCAACGCAAGTATGGCAGTTTTTGAAGACTCTTGGTATTGGCAAAGCCACTAACAAGAGTTCTCCTGATAAAATGGACCTCAATGCACTTAATGCACACTTTTCTATGTCACCAGTTACACTCGATGACGATGTTAAATCGTCAACTCTTAATGATCTTGCTAATCTTCCTCTGCCTGATTATACTTCTTTCTCTTTCCATTCAGTTACTGAGCTAGATATTAAGAAATGTATCCAATCCATATCTACCAAGGCGGTAGGCGACGATGGCCTTCAGCTCCAAATGTTCCTACCTATTCTGAGTGAAATAACTCCTGTCATAACTCACATTATAAAATTCTCTCTCTTCACTAATTCCTTTCCTTCTGCTTGGAAGAAGGCTCACGTCCTACCGCTTCCTAAAGTTTCAAATCCTACTTCACCATCCCAGTTTCGACCAATATCCATCCTCCCGATCCTCTCCAAAGTCCTTGAGAGTGTTGTTCAGAAGCAACTGTCTCGTTATCTATCCTGTAACAGCCTACTAAGTCCCTACCAATCCGGTTTCAGACCTGGCCATAGCACTGTAACAACCCTTATCAAAATAACTGATGATATAAGACTAGCTATGGAAAATAAATGTCTAACCGTATTGGTTTTATTGGACTTCAGTAGTGCTTTCAACTCGGTTGATTTTGACATCCTCTTAGGAATCCTTTCCTCCCTTAATGTCTCTGCACCAGTAATTGAGTGGTTCAAATCTTATCTTCGGGGCCGCTCGCAGTCTGTTCGATCTGATGAGGACTCCTCTGAATGGTGTGATTTGGCTGCGGGTGTACCTCAGGGTGGCGTCCTCTCTCCTCTACTTTTCTCAGTTTTTATAAACGCTCTCACTAAGGTCCTAACTTCTAACTATCACCTCTACGCAGACGACTTGCAGTTATATCGTCATTTTAAAGTCGGCGAACTCGTTGAGACTGTAGCTGCCATCAATGATGACCTTGAAAATATCAACAAGTGGGCTAAGTCCTTTGGGCTCTTACTGAATCCAAATAAATCTCAAGCGCTCATTATTGGTGGCAGATATATGCTTAGTTTACTGAATCACCAGTCTCTCCCACCAGTAGTTTATGACTCAGTACCTATACTTTACTCGAAAAGTGCTAAGAATCTAGGCGTCCATATTGATACTAACCTTTCTTGGGATGTTCATATAGCTGATGTTAGTAGGAGGGTCTTCTACTCGTTTCAGTCCCTTAAACGTCTCCAAAAATTCCTACCATTTCATACTAGGGTCACCCTTGCGCAATCTCTTCTTCTACCGTTAATAGACTATGCGGATGTCTGTTTTCTCGATGCAACGGAGGTTCTCCTAAACAAACTCGAGCGACTGCAGAACTTGTGCATCCGCTTCATTTTCGGCCTCCGCAAATACGACCATGTGTCGGAGTTTCGGACCAGATTGAAGTGGTTGCCGATTCGGCGTCGGCGTGATACCCATATTCTATCTCTTCTCTACACTATCCTGCACAACCCTAATTCTCCGCAATACCTTCGTGAACGCTTTGAGTACTTCGTGCCGAGGGGTAAACCCTGTCGCACTGCCAATTCTCTTCTTCTTCGTACCCCGTTTCACACTTCTAGCCGATATGATGGTTCTTTCTCTGTAACAGCAGTGCGTCTGTGGAACTCCCTCCCACACTCCTTACGTGACAGCCCTTCTTTAGATGTCTTCAAGAGGAAAATTAAAGAGTATTTCCTTTCACAACGACATAGCATATATATGTATATATATATACAATATATATTTATAATATATAAAGTATGTGTGTATTTATGTATGTAGGTATACTTATTTATGTATTATTATTCTATTCATAATATTTCTAATTTTAAAATTGTACACTGGACCCTACCCTCTATTGTCATCTCTCTCTATCGCTCAATGGTTTGCTGGAAGAAAACTCAACTTTGAGTTAAGCTCGCCTATGTACATGAACTTTGTTATCCACTTATTTTGTGTTGTTATAGTGTACAATAAAGAATTAAAGAAAGAAATTATAAAGTCAGCACTTATAATACTTTTAAAATAGTATTATTAAATAAAGGTTTCTAAAAAATACGTATATTATTATTTACCTGGCCAATCCATCGTTGTATAAGATTTCGAACTTCAGAGATTTCCAGAGTATGTCTTCGCATTCTGGACACATTTAAACCGCAGTTTACACAACGTAGATCACCACTTACAGCAGTAGATGATGACTGTTGTTGTGAACAACTAGGTCCAGAGTGAATGCCGGGTTCGTCAGTCGAAGCGTCTACAACCAAATCCAAATTGTCGCCAGTGTCGTCATGAGTAGCAGGAGCAGAATCCATAATCAGGCCGTGGTCGTCAGGTATAGGAGAATCGTCGGAGTCAGTATTCATGAGCAAAAGTAGTCAATAAACCGAAATAAACACAAGTCGCCAGTAAGCAATGGAAAACAAACAAGCAATGATTTTGACATTTACGTATTCCGGTAGCTGACAAGTAGACTTGGTGTTGTCATAAAAAATAAATCGATAAATCGATTATAAATATTTTTTCAAAAAATCAATAAAGATAGAAAGATAGAATTAACCTTTCAATCGTGAGAATTACAGACACAATAGAAAGACAATGGGTGCGCGAACGTCGGCGTTCGCTTGGGGTTTAATGAATTAATAACAATTATCGAAAGGGATTTTTGTAGTTTACATTACATTTCATTCATTTTCTTTTAGAAAAAATAGCTTTGGCTTTGAATAATATTAACTAAAACGATCACTAATAATTATTCCGATTAATTAACTGCCAACATTTTTTTTGTAAAGGCAACATTTTGAAAATATTGCATTCTGTTGCATTAGTTTAGTCGTTTTAATATTTAATATTATTGAAAAATAATAACCAACTTGCACCAACGAATGAATACGTGGAAGATATGAGTAAAATAATAATATATTTTTTTAGTGAAACCAATCCCTTGTGCCATTCAGGGCCTAAAATCGTCATTTTCCTTTATTCGTTAAACACAACAGTGCATTTTTCAAAAAAAAAAAATTGTTTGGCCAGGAATTTCTTAGGCAACCCACCCGCTTTATATTATTTAATATACTAAATTTATCATGAAATACGTTTCATCCATTAAACAAACCGGTGAAGGTCGTTCTTAACCGTATCCTCTACTATAAGTAGTTTTCAGATACGCACTCGTCGTCTCTCATACGCACGTCTGCAATATATAATTTGAAGTCAAGAAGTGGCATATAGGTTTCAGGTCCTTTTTATTTATTTCGTCGTCGAAATAACAACCAGCTGTTCACACATATTAAATTGAGCATGTGAAAGAAGATTCGGTGATACCATTTCTTACTTCTTATTTGGATTCTATATAATCCGAGCATGGAATCCAAAATATCCACCTCTCCCATGTATTTATTGTAAATTTCAACTGCTTTAGGGCGAGTAACGTCGATTCTATCCTGTTTTTCTTTTGAGTGCCTCTTAACGGTTGACTCGGGATTCTTTCTCACGTATGAAGAGCTTAGATTGACAAACTCGTTATTTACCCACGTAGTGACACTGAGCTTCACATCTTCGACTTGGGTGCATTTTTTTTTGAATACCTAAATAACCTCTGCCGCGTTTTAAAAGCTCCTTCGTGCTTGGTAAATTAATATACTTTTGCCCTATTTAACTCAATAGTAGAGTTAAAAATGCCATTATGGGTAGACTAGTTACCGTAAAACGGGGTGAATAGATTTGATACCCATTTTTTTAAGGATGCAATTGTTGAGTCTTAGGCCAAACTATTGCGGTAAGTCCCCTCTTTGAGGCGTGGCTGGAAAGACCTCACGGCGTCTTTTCCTTCCGCATGACGCAGGTACTCACCGGACACGTTTCGTTCGGGAGTTTCCTGCACTCGATTCATGCGGAAGTGACGCCCGGGTGTCGCCACTGTGCGGAACGCACAGAGGACACGGTGGAGCACACAGTCGAGGTGTGCCCTGCTTGGGCGGAGCATCGCCGTGCCCTCGTGGGGGCGATCGGCGGCGGAGACCTCTCGCGCCGGGCCTTGGTTGAGGCCATGGTCCGGAGCGAGGAGGAGTGGCAGGCGGTCGCCGACTTCTGCGAAGCAGTAATGCTCGCAAAGGAGGAGGCCAAACGCATCAGGCAACGGCGTTATCGCCGCCGCCGTCGCCGGGATTCTGATCCCGATTTCCGGCCAACGTAGACGCGGGCTTGCGGACAGTGAGCAATGGGTAGCTCACTGTCCGGCCGTCTGGTAGCTGTCCGGACCAAGCCCAAGTCGTCGACGGCGCGCACTGTTCCCGCGCGCCTCAAGGAGTTGTCAGCAACAGCAGGGACCCAGCCGGGTCGAAGCCTACTGGGGCCAGGGTTATCCGAAAGGGCGCTCGAGCCCCGGTATGAAGGCTAGAAGGAACGGGGTGGGTCTTTTAGTCAGTAAGAGTCTGACACTATCTCCCGCTCCGCCCAAGGGCGGGGGATGTCAATGCATGATTTTTTCCCACCATAAAAAAAAAGGCCAAACTATTGAAATATATTCATTTCTATTCGGATATGTTTATAGTTAATAAAAAAACCACAAAATATACGTGATTTCTATTTACTTCCCATCAGGGGACAATAGATACACCTGAGGGGTGATTATAAAAAAATCGTAGGGCTGCCTCATTGTAGTTTGCCTGAATATTGTTTAAGATAAAGGCAAGCAAATGAAACTCGAGTATCTATACAAAATCATATATTTAAAATCAACAAAACAAAACAAATTTAGAGTGTAACTCGAAAACAAACCTAAAAATAGTGTACCTTAAAAATTAATAAAGATATAATCAATATCAATCAAAATCAATAATTATTAATAATGACTAAATCAACAAATTCTAAAAAAACTTAAACTTCTAACTCGAATTAAAACAAAAAATGCACTTTGCCTTTAAAATAATATAATTTTTTTCAATCGTATCCATATTCTTAGAAAATTAATAAAGAAATAATCAACATAAATCAAAATCAATCATTATTAAAAATTAACACAGCAACATTGTTTAACTCGAAAACAAAATTAAAAATTGCACTTTGGTTATACAATACTATTGTTATATCAAATCAGTCGTTTCAATATTATTATCAAAATAATCAGTCGAAAACATTTTTTCCTTCCTTTAACAAATTATTAAACACTGTCATCGGTCAAATCTCTTAAAATATCAGCATCACTTTTGTAATAACTTCCTCGTCGTACAGTTACTTGTTTTATGTTTTTAGTGCTTTGACTTCTTTCTTTTTTTATGTTAATTACGGTATTTAAAGGTATTTTTTTACATTTACGTAGATTCATCCAACATCTAGCTTTCTCCACTATTTCAATAGAAATAATTTCAATTTTTTTATCTTGCCTTTTTTCTCTTCCTTTTTTTTCTAAAGCCTTGCTATTACCATTTTCACGCATCTCACCCTGTAGCGGACCAATGAATTCACTAAATATTTTATCTGTTTCTATATCAGGTAAGTAATCTATGCTGGATGCACTTTGGTCAATGTAGTTGTTATTTGTTAATAAGTAGTTCTTCATCTTGTTGTTGAGAATCATTGACGATAGCATATTCATCCACACATATTACAGGAAGTTAACTTTAAATCAATTTAACTTATTACATACACAACTAAAAACTAAAATTACAGTAAATTAAAAAAATAATAATAATAAAACCCTACGCTAATTACAACTGACTAAAATCAAACTAAAATATGGCGTCAAAAAACTCTTCCACATCGCTGTCGACTGGTAATGTGCTCAAAAAGCTGGCGGCATTACCACGCTGTATGGCAATGATATCCTCTGTCCGAGGTAAAAGCCAGCCCTTGGGTCACGCGAAGTGTCAACTAGACGTTTCGATAGATCTTTAAACAACTTGTGAGCACTCGGACCCCACGATCCAAGAGTTTCAACCCCAACCTCGGTTCGAAAATATAACTTCCAACAAGGTTGTTATATTTCCGCCGCTTGAGGTTCTCCGCAGCCGCAGCGGCAGCACCAGCACGACACGACGAGCTAGGAAGATGTGAAGGCGCAAGAGTATCGACACAAGTAGCGTCCCATACCAAAGGCCTTCCTATCTTCCAAGGGAATAACGACATGCCGTCCGGTCTCTTGCCATCGTCGCGTGCCAGGCCATGGGGTTCCAATACGGCTGGAACGCCGACGCACATAGATAGGTTTTTAGGTTTTATGCGGCCAAAATTATTTTAATTGCTATAACCATTCTAAATGACATAAATGATAATAAAAAACAACTTTCTGTTGAAATTTTAAATATTTATTCAAGAAAATATCATATTTATGAAAAAAAATGTCAAAAACCTAACGTCACAGACATAAAAAAATATATTTCATAAATGTACATTTTAAACGTTAGTGAGTAATGAATTGACGTATCCCCTCGACAGTCGACACATACTCCATGCCAATTCGTTACTCCAGATCCTCATCATCCGAGGATTCTGGTGAAGCGGAGTCTGGTTTGGTGGGTAAAAGCATATCTAAAGTCTCCGGAGAAAAGGATTTAGATATTTTTTTTTCTCCTTCTTTGTTTTATACTAATACTGCTAATGAGCGGATCAGAGCTCAATAATAGTCGATTATAGATGTCGCGGTTACACTGTTCGCGGGAAAATTTTCTTGCGTAATTTTCTCTATACATGCGAAAGTGCTTATTTCTGGCCTCTTGAGCCTCCTCCGACAATTGGCCTATTGGGAGAAGTGAATTCTCTATTATGGCAGCACCATGTATGAGCACTTTGTGCAAAGTAGGGGTCATCGGGTGCCACCCATAATGCTGCACGTATAATTTGGCGGTATCTAGTGCATACTCATCATATTTCTTGACGTCAATAATGTATCCACTTGAAATCGTTTCTAAAATGACTTTCAGTCTGTAAATTAAATCGAAGTTCACTCCAGTTATGTCGGATGCCAATTGGGGATTCTCGAAAAATCTACGGCTGGTGTTTCCATCATTTGTATTCCCATAGTTGGACTTAGGCATGTCAATGAGTAACCCGGTTTCAATTTTAAATCTGTCTTGGATTTTTTGTTTAGCGGCCAATTCCAAGTCTTTTTCTTCCGTCGTTTTTTTCTGTCTGTATTTTTGAACTACTAGTTTATAGCCTAAGTGCAAAATACTCTCAAAAATTCTGATTCTGGCATGCAGCACAGATATTCCAAAGTCTAAATTTTTTTTTTTCGGGTAGGTGTAAAATAACGATAAACATTTCTCCGAAAAGTTTTTTTTTATTTAAATAGTAAATCATATCAAAATTAAGTAATTTTTATTTGTAATCAGTTCATAACCTTCAATAGCTAGTTACTCACGTTTGCAGCACTTTTATGTAACTTTTGAAAATTTTACACCACCTGCCAGCTTATCATCAGATTCATCACTAAGTTTTCACTGGACACTTGTGAGTCAATATGTCGCAGCTAGATGAGATCTTAACTGCTCAGAAAAATCTTGAAGACTGCTTTGTAAGGAAGATGGAGGAACTGGAATCACAAATCCAGAGTGCTGGACCTGCCAAGGATACTGTGGCGAGGGTTGCTGAAGAGTTCCGGGCCTTTAGGGAGTTGGTCTTCAGCATGCTTGGCCTGCTCCGGAGCCAAATTAGTGAGTGTGCCAAGCAGATTGATGGGTTGGAGACGAGACATCGGAGGAAGGCGCTTGTTTTCCATGGAATTGCAGAGGCTGATGGTGAAGTTGCAAGTGCAGTGGTCCTTGATATCATTAACAAGCAGATGGTATCCAAGTCATTGTCTGCATCTTCTATAAAGGTCTGTCACAGACTTGGAGCGGTCAGCAAAGTCCATCATAGGCCCATCCTGGTGCGATTTTCTACTTATGAAGACAAATCTGCTGTCTGGAGAGCTAAGAAAGGCTTAAAGGGGACCACTATCTCAGTCAAGGAGTTTCTGACAAGGGCCCGGCAGACCATCTTTGGGAAGGCGCGGCTTCATTTTGGTATGCGATGCTGTTGGACTCAGGACGGCGTCATTGTTATCAAGGCTCCCGATGGCAGTAGGCACAAGGTCTCTGGTTTCGACGAACTAAGTCCTCTATTGGCGAAGTATCCGAAAGTCCAAGGAGGTGATAGCCTGCAAAAGAAGACGCGGTAGTTATGGTCTTTTTATTATTTCTAAATTCTATCAACTTTCCTACGAAGAACTTTAGTTTTACTTACCACAGCAATCTTTCACTATTCTCGCCTTCCAATGTAGGTTTCATTTTACCTCTGTACTTCTTGTATTGTTTGTCTGTTTTCGAAAGTAATCTATAGTTTCCACTTTGACCTCTGTATTTTATTGTTTTTTTTCTTTGCTAAACTACTTTACTGTTTACCCTCAACATGTTATATTATATTATTATATAAGTAAAGTTTATCCTTAAATCTTAACGTTTAGTCAGTTGTCAAGTCAAATTAAAATAGAGGTTATGTTTACTTTTTTTCACCTGACGTTTACGTTCGGATACGTTCACAGTCTCACAGATTGTAAAGTGCGTTCTGAATACCACATTGAAATGATGTTAGCTGGCGGGTGGTGCAGAAATGCCAACGCTGAACCAGCCTGTGTATGTAGCTTGTATATCTATTTATTTATTATTATTCTTTTTTTATGTTATCAGATAATGAATCCTTTTATTCTGCTCACGATTCTACTGCCTCTTCTTGTGATGCCAGTTTTGGCTCTTTGACGGACACTCTTGGCGATTTATTACGCCAAAAATTCAATCCAAACCAAGACCGACTGTTAAACGTTTGCCACATTAATGCCCAAAGTATCCCTAGTCACTATAATGAACTATATGATACGTTCACTAGCAACAACGTTCATGCCATCCTGGTTTCCGAGACTTGGCTCAAACCTGACCTTCTGTCTACTTCCTACTCTCTCCCTGGCTTCGTTCTTCTTCGGAATGATCGGATCGGTAGGAGAGGGGGTGGTGTAGCTATATACCTACGCAGTGATTTTCCTTTTAAAATTCTAACTACTTCTTCTCCGATTAATACTGCTGAGTTTCTTTTTCTTGAGGTTTGTGTCAAAGGAGCTAAAGTCGTTCTAGGTGTCGTCTATTGTCCCCCTACTCTTGATTTTTTCACCGAATTCGAATCGGTACTTGAATCTTTGGGTTCGGAGTATGCACATCATATCATCATGGGAGATTTTAACACCAACCTCCTTGCCCAAAACTCCCCTCGGTCCCGTAAACTCCTGCATCTTGTGGAGTCAGCCAGTTTAAATGTATTGCCTCTCCAGCCAACTCATCATAATAAAGACTGTGATGATACCTGGCTTGACCTTATCCTTACCTCTAATCCTTCTTTAACATCCTCACATGGTCAACTTGATGCTCCCGGCTTTTCCCATCATGATCTTATTTACTTATCCTATGTCCTTAAACCCCCTAAACCCAAACCCTTGTTCCAGTACAGGCGTGCCTTTGCACGTATGAGTAGTGAGCAACTCTTAAAAGATGCATCAGCTATTGACTGGACACCCCTGGAGGAAGCTGCTACAGTGGATGACAAAGTTTGTATCTTTAACAAAATTGTGATCGATTTGTATAACACACATGCACCTATTAGGAAAGTTAAGCTGAAGCGTCCACCTGCACCATGGATGAACACTGAAATTCAGATGGCAATGCGAAGGAGAGACCGTGCGTTTCGGAAATTTAAGAAGGATCGCTCTGAAGACAACTGGACTTTCTTCAAGACTTCTAGGAATCGATGTAACCTGATGATACGCAACGCTAAACGCCGCCACATTCTTAATAATATAGCTTCGTCTTCTTCTGCCGATATCTGGAAATTCCTTGGAACTCTAGGTGTCGGTAAATCGCGATATTCAGACCTTCCTAATACAATTGGTTTGGACGAGCTTAACTATCATTTCTCTACCGTTCCTACGCTTGATAGTCTAACCAAATGTCAAACTATTGATTACCTTGCTAGTCTGACGCGCCCCAATATCGCCCCATTTGTCTTTACTCCAGTGGATCCCGGAGAGATCAAAAAGATTATCCTATCCATTAAATCCAAAGCCGTGGGCTGCGATGACATCAGTCGTCATATGATCGTGTCGGCTTTGGATCAACTTCTGCCTGCTATATCCCACATCGTCAACTTTTCTCTTTACTCTGGTGTTTTTCCTTCCCTGTGGCGTAAAGCCTATGTCCGTCCTTTACCCAAGATTTCCAATCCCACTCTTTCCAGTCACTTTCGTCCAATTTCCATCCTTCCATTCCTGTCTAAAGTGCTCGAGGCCTGTGTCCACAAACAATTCTCTAATTTCATTTATCGGAACTCCCTCATCAGCCCTTTTCAATCTGGTTTCAGGCCCGGGCACAGTACCGTGACAGCTCTCCTTAAAGTGACTGACGATATAAGGCGGGGAATGGAAGATACTAAAGTTACTACCTTAGTGTTAATCGACTTCTCCAATGCTTTTAACACCGTCAGTCACGAAGTCCTCTTGTCCATCCTTTCTTATCTTATGGTCTCTCGGGAGGTACTGGAGTGGTTTTCTTCTTATCTTCAGGGACGTCAGCAGTCAGTTCGTGCTGGTAACTCCTCATCAAAGTGGTATGACCTTTCAGCTGGCGTCCCTCAAGGCGGTATTTTATCTCCTCTTTTGTTTTCTGTTTTCATCAATCTCATAACCCCCGAGCTTCAGTGTGCGTATCATCTTTACGCCGACGATTTGCAGCTCTACTGTCAGTCAGGTGTTGACAACGTATCTGATACGATCGAGAAGCTTAACCAAGACTTGAAAACCATAAAAAGCTGGTCTGACCGTTTTGGTGTGGCAGTTAACCCGCTTAAATGTCAAGCTATCATAGTTGGGAGCCCCCATAGTTTGAGAAAGCTTAATAACCAAACTATTCCACATGTGATATTTGACAGCACGGTTATTCCGTTTGGCTCCGAGGTTAAGGATCTGGGTCTACAAGTCGACGCCTGCCTTGACTGGCGCAAGCAGGTTGCAAGTGTCAGTAGAAAAGTAACCGGAACGTTACGGTCGCTTTATCGTCTTAAAAATCTTCTTCCAGCTCACATAAAGGTATTGCTTGTACAGTCCCTAATTTTTCCCATTATTGACTATGGTGATGTGTGCTACTATGACCTGAATGCAGATCTCCTCAATAAACTTGACCGCCTTCTGAATAACTGCATTCGATTTGTCTTCAACCTCCGTAAGTATGACCATGTATCTGAACATCGTTCGCTTTTGAAATGGCTACCTATTCGTCAGCGTAGAGCACTAAGGGCCTTGACTACCCTGTTTTCTTTTCTAGACAAACCTTCTTCTCCTTCTTATTTGACTTCTCAAATTCAATTCATTTGCTCTGCCCATAGTAAAAATCTCCGATCAACGAATAATCGTCTTCTACGATGTCCCTCACACCGCTCTGGGTTTATCCGATCCTCTTTCTTTGTCCAAGCGATCTTTCTTTGGAATGCGCTCCCGTTGAACATCAGGATGGCATCCAACCGGTTCTCCTTTAAGGTAATGGCTCGTGAACACATTCGCAAGAAGTTGGCGGAATCATCACAGCAGTGATTTGTTATATTCATTTCTCATAATAATTTTGTTTATTTGTATGTATTTATATAAGTATTTATTTATATATTTTTGTATTTATGTTGATTTTAATTTTCTTTTTGTTTGTTTGCCTTTAAGTTGCACCTACCATGTTATGTCTCTGCACCACCCTAAGGTCGACTGGTAGATAATGCCTAAGGCATTAAGTCCGCCTTTGTACAGTTTTTTTGTGCAAGAAGTGTCAATAAATAAATAAAATAAAATAAATTTTCAGGACTTACATCATATTTTTTGCTTAGATTGTTAAAATCTTTTGAAGTGGCATTACAAATAAAGCATCGACTGGTAGACTTAGTGTCGGTTGCAGCATTGCAAACCTTGCCATCAATCATAGTCATCTTGAAAATGTGCTTGTAGGTAAATTTATTTCCATTTATTTCGATTTCGGTAGGAACCAAATTTTTTACCGATTCTTCAACGTAACTGATTTCTTCTTTGGTCACATCATTGCATTCTTTCAGAAATCTGAATCTTATAGGCCGGCAATACCGGGGAGATGATGGAGAAGGATTCTCCCAAATAACTTTTATGTTATCCTTGACACAAAGTATTTGTAACGGGACAAATGAGCTCAAAGATATATTGGCGTCCGAATCAGCAGGATTTTCAAACTTTTGTTTATATCTGGCTTGCTGGGAGCCATCACATCCCCATTTATTTATAATAATTAAAGTCTGTCTATCTTCTTCACTAATAGATAAAAGTACTTCCTCTAAGTACATTGAAAGGCGCATAAGAGTTATGTCAATAAGACTTTGCAAAGTACTCTCTGCATACAGACTCGTCACTTTTATGTGTTGTTCAGGTGGATAGCATTCTTTTTTGGCCTCTAATAATCTGTCGTAGCAAGGATAGAGCGACTTATTTGTCTTACGTATGATTTCATATTGCTGTCGTGTAAGGTCGGCCTCTATAAACATCGCTAATGCTTCTTGAGGTGTTAATATATTGTGTTTGTCGGGTTCACTCGATGACTTGTAAGCATTTCTTATTTTTTGTGCCCTTGTTGGCGATTTTGTGATTTCTTTAAAGATTTCTGATGCATTTCGAAGTCCCTTAGCTCTCAAAGTTGACTGAGCAGCATGAATGATAACAGAATCGCCTACGGCCGAGCGAACCACTTCAGTTTTGCGACGCTTGCTTCTCTCACTTGACTCTTCAAATGATTTTGAAGGGCGGCCTGGGCGATTTTGGGCTTGGAATGGGATTTCAAACGTCCCATTTAACCATGAGTGGTTAGATTTTAAGAAATCCTCTTCTTTTCTTTGTGCTTTAGACCATTTTTTCTTTATGGCAGTCTTGAAGTAAGCAATATTTCGCTTTAGTTTTTTTATATTTTCCTCTGTGTCACCGTAAGAAGAAAACAGGTAATTTTCTAAATAGGCCAATTTTTCATCCATTGTTAATAAATTTTGGCTTTTCATTTTATCGTAGAGAAATTGACGGGTGACTAATTTTGTTCCGGATGAGCCAGGAGAACCTACGACGAAAAAAAAAAATATATTTTTTGGAACATTTTTCAACATAACTTTTTTTTACCCTACCTGCACCTACCTGCAACTGGTTTTTATCAGAATTATAAGAAAAGAGTATTAAGTATTATAATAAATAATAATTTTGAGGCGAGAGGAAGCGATAATATAACTAAATTACTTTTAAACTGAAAAATCAAGAATATTTTTTCAAGAAAACGTAATATGTTTTGAAGGTTTAAAATAAAGGTTTTTTAATTATACTAGGTTGACAATTTCTATAATAAATAATAGTATTTACCTGAAGCACTCGAATCCATATTGTTTACTTTGAAAACTGTCTTCAAATCAAAAATATTGACGACGAAAAACAAGTCACTTTAAAAGCGTAAAGAGCGAAAGCGCGTGCGTAGCGGGAGACTAACAAGTTCCGACTACCTGCATACGTACCCTTTTTTTTTTTTTTTTTTTTTTTATGGTGGGAAAAAATCATGCATTGACATCCCCCGCCCTTGGGCGGAGCGGGAGATAGTGTCAGACTCTTACTGACTAAAAGACCCACCCCGTTCCTTCTAGCCTTCATACCGGGGCTCGAGCGCCCTTTCGGATAACCCTGGCCCCAGTAGGCTTCGACCCGGTTGGGTCCCTGCTGTTGCTGACAACTCCTTGAGGCGCGCGGGAACAGTGCGCGCCGTCGACGACTTGGGCTTGGTCCGGACAGTTACCGGACGGCCGGACAGCGAGCTACCCATTGCTCACTGTCCGCAAGCCCGCGTCTACGTTGGCCGGAAATCGGGATCAGAATCCCGGCGACGGCGGCGGCGATAACGCCGTTGCCTTATGCGTTCGGCCTCCTCCTTTGCGAGCATTACTGCTTCGCAGAAGTCGGCGACCGCCTGCCACTCCTCCTCGCTCCGGACCATGGCCTCAACCAAGGCCCGGCGCGAGAGGTCTCCGCCGCCGATCGCCCCCACGAGGGCACGGCGATGCTCCGCCCATGGCATACGTACCCCGCAGCGGGTATTGAAGCCGAGAAGACCGGTTTATTATCGTCTGTTCTATTGTTAACGTAGAAAGATATTACATCTTGTATTTGTAACTAGTTTAAAATCTTCAATTTTGGACGCATAATTATGCAAAATCTATGTTAGCCGCTCGATCGCTTGCGCGAAAAAAAATGGGTACCTTACTTTGCCAGTTACTTTGGACCGCTTAAGGATTTGTCACACTGCATGCGTTCTGCGGTCTCCGGTCAGTTCAAAGCGAACGCAGCCCGCATCATGTATGAACAACATTGTCGGTCAGGGCAATCGGTCTGCGGTCAGGGCAGAGCAATCGGTCAGCGATCCGGGCAGGGCAACCGGTCACGGTCCGGGCGATGCGGGCAGGCCAAACAGCGGCCATCTTATTTCAGTTAGTGTGTGTAGTTGCTAGATTGTTGGGTTTTGATCGAGGAAAATGATTACCGAGGAAGAAGAAAATATTGTGTTATTATGGTTGCATAGCAGAAAGAGGAAACGTGTGTGGGTACACGATTTGAATTTAGCGAGACAACAACGTGGAGAATACAGCAACTTATGTCGAGAATTATATTCGTATGAAGATCGTTTTTACATAAATTTTCGAATGTCCCCAGCGTTGTTCGAAAAACTGCATAGTTTAATCTGCCATTAAATAAAAAAAAAGATTCAAACTGGCGAAAGGCGATTACTACCAAAGAAAGGCTTGCTGTGTGTCTAAGGTAAAGTACTTTAATTCTACATAGCATATTTTTAATTAAATTTTAAGTATTGAGCAATGTTTTCGTCACTATAGATATATATTGATGTTTCTGCATTGACCTCTTCGGCTGTAGGTGTTCCTGAATTGATATTTCTAAGTAGAGATGTTTCTGCATTGACCTCTTCGGCTGTAGGTGTTCCTGAATTGATATCTCTAAGTAGAGATGTTTCTGCATTGACCTCTTCGGCTGTAGGTGTTCCTGAATTGATATCTCTAAGTAGAGATGTTTCTGCATTGACCTCTTCGGTCAGAGGTGTTTCTGCATTGATCTCTTCGGTCAGAGGTGTCCCTGCATTGATCTCTTCGGCTGTAGAAGTTCTTGAATTGATATCTCTAGCTAGAATTGTGTCCCTTGAATTTAGGTCTTCAATCTCAGCTTCCGCAAATAACTGTGCCATCTTTAATTTTATTGTGATTTGAGTACGACTTGACATGTGTTTAAATGTGTGAGCATAACTTAAAAACAACTGATCGATGTGGTCCACAGCTGTGTCACGTCTCCTTTTTTCAAAATATTCAATCATCGTACCCACTTCATCAGCGTGTTTTTTTCTTTTACTTGACATTGATGGTCCTGAATGAGATGTTCCTGGACGAGACATATCTTCAGATTCGATTTCACTGCCTCCAGTTACGTCAGACCCTTGAGAAGTACAACTTTCATCTGGTTGACGACGTGTGTTCAACTCATCCAAAAACTGCATGTAGTCAAGTCACCAAGGCCATTTTTTATATTTTTTGTAAGCCTGGCCCGTTGTTGTTGTAATACTTTTTTTGTATTTAGTATATGAATCTTTTAAATTTCTCCACTTCCCTTTTGCTTCATTACCTGCAAAAAAAATAATCGATCAGTCAATAAATATTTACAATGCAAGAAACCTGAACATATTTAATTATTTTTTTATTATTTGGGCACTGGAGACTCATTTCAAAAGATAGCGTTATCTCACCGTATTGGTCGTTCTACTTTGCATAATATAATAAACGAAGTCTGCAAAGCCATTTGGGAAATATTGCAACCTATTTATTTACCTACACCTACCGAAAGAACATGGATTATGGCAGAAACTGGTTATCGCCAAAAGTGGAAATTCCCAAATTGTATAGGAAGTATTGATGGGAAACACGTCACCATAAAATGCCCTCGAAGAAGCGGTTCACTATTTTACTGCTATAAATCAAAGTTTTCCATTGGACTTCTTGCAGTTGTTGACCCTGATTATAAATTTACTTACATAAATGTGGGAAGCTACGGAAAAGATAGCGACAGCAAAATATTCGAAGAATCTGAGTTTTATCGAAAACTTGTAAACAATGAACTACATATTCCACCTCCAAAGCCTTTGCCTGGTGGCACAACTAATTTACCTCATGTTTTTATTGGTGATGAGGGTTTTGCACTAGAAACATTTTTGATGAGACTTTGGAGGTATCTCTGCCCACTGGGAGAGTAGCTATTTTTGGAGGTATGCAGAACAGAGAGTAAAGTCCCACATGCCTCCATTGAAAAGGGAGGATCCTCCGACCAGACAGGTGTTATAGTCTGGTGGGCTACTGCCCGGTAGATGATTTCGGGCTGTCGTATATGTTCAAATCGCGCGGAGAACTTTGATTGCGCGATGCAGGATTACGTACTTTCTTTGTAGTTCTTATGTGGCGCAATAGATGTCGCTACATCACTCCCCTCCGGAGATCGGAGATCGATTATTCTTGATGCGCGCCAGGCCAGCGTAGGTTGGTTCCAGTGGGTCGGAACCGATGCCGCATAGTTCTCAGTGAGTCGGAACTGTCTGCGGTGATGCCCCAGTGAGTCGGGGTGTTGCTATCCCAGTGAGTCGGGATGATGCCCCAGTGAGTCTGGGTGGTGCTGTCCCAGTGAGTCGGGATGATGCTGCAGGCTCCAGTGAGTCGGAGTAGTGCTGCTGGCTCCAGTGAGTCGGAGCGGTGCTTGTGCGACGTAGGGCTTGACTGCTGGCGTCGACCAGGAGATGGTCTTCATAGCTCTTCATGTGACTGGCCGAAGGTGCGGTGTGCCAAGGTCGCTGATGAGGCTGAGGGGGATGACCAGGTATGACCAGGTAGGCATGCTGGTGGTCAGGATACCCTCTATAGCCGTGGGTGCTGGCTGTATGGCTCGCTGCTCGAAAGCTTGAGGAAGTGATGATGACGTCACGAAGTAGTAGCTGCACGGAGGCTGCGCTGACGTTCTTTGTCGAGGGTCACCACCAGTTTGGAGGTATGCAGAACAGAGAGTAAAGTCCCACATGCCTCCATTGAAAAGGGAGGATCCTCCGACCAGACAGGTGTTATAGTCTGGTGGGCTACTGCCCGGTAGATGATTTTGGGCTGTCGTATATGTTCAAATCGCGCGGAGAACTTTGATTGCGCGATGCAGGATTACGTACTTTCTTTGTAGTTCTTATGTGGCGCAATAGATGTCGCTACAAGACCATTTCCTATGTAGAGAACAACCGTGAGAAAGCAAATTTTAACAAACGTCTATCTTCAGCCAGACGTATAGTCGAAAACGCATTTGGTATCTTAGCACAAAAGTGGCGAGTATTCTTTCGACCTCTTGAAACAAATGTTGACACAACGGTCCATGTTGTCAAAACAGCATGTTGCTTACATTAATTATTTACGAGTTGTAAATGAATTGTTTGAAATGCAGACACCTGAAGAAACAATGCCACGGAATAGTGCATTTCGGCCAATTAATAATAATACTAACAGGGCTCGCATTGAAGCTTACAATGTTCGCAATAGTTTTTTGAATTATTTTAATAGCTAACTAAATTAATAACAATTATACTACACCAAGAATATGGAGTTTCAGTTTTAAAACTAATAAACAAAACTTAAAATTCACTGCATTATTATTCCATGGTACTCACCATCTTTCATACGGAACTGCGTCGCAATTTCTCACCACGTGTTCATTTTCTTAACATTATCTTTATAATGGGGATCTTCCAAGTCGTACAAATACGGACAACGTCGTACGGCATCTATAAACTCCTCTGTTTGTTCGTTACACATTTTTTTTTACACACTTTTGTGTGCACTCCGCTGACGAGCATCAACAAAATAGCCGCTGTTGCCCGCTGCCCGCCGCCCGCAGCCCGCCGCCCGCGTGCCCGCAGCCAACACCGGTCCGTACGCGTTCCACTGACCCGCCGGGCCAATACGCGTTGCTCGCACGGTCATATCGCATTCTATACAAAATATATTGAGACCGACAATGTTGTTCTTACATGATGCGGGCTGCGTTCGTTTTGACCTGACCGGAGACCGCAGAACGCATGCAGTGTGACAAATCCTTTACTGCGCGTTCTGCCCGCTATTACTAAAACTTAATTTATGACTTGCTCGAGTGGAGTACTTTAAATGTTTTTACTGTTATGAGTAGTCCATGAGATAAGAAATAATGTGTGATCGCTTTATTTTAAAAATATGATTACAATAATATTTTACAAGTGTTTAAATTAAGAGTACCACCCATTTTAGCGACTTTTGTAAAACAGGTTTTAAAAAAAATAAGATCAATAAGTAAATAGTTATTTATTTTATTCTTAAACAAGGTTTATTACTGTACATATTTAACAGTATTTGAAAACAATTTACATATAAGAATATAGTAAAAATATTATGTAAAACCAGGTGCAGAATTCGCGGATGCGTAAAAGATCGTAATTTTTTTTAGGTATAATTTAGGCCACTTTACATTAAAACTAAAGTACATAGAACAAAAATATTACCACTTCTATAGAGGTCATTTTCTTCACTCTTAGATGAATATAATAGTTTAAATGGGTTTTTTTTTAATGTTTGTCAAATTTATAAATTAAAATAAGCGGCACATATTTTTGCCAATTTGCATTGCCTACCTAAATCTTTAAATTTGTAAATATAGACCGCCAAGCAATCATATTTACTCATACAATAAATAGGCCAAATCCTGACGTTTCGAAAGCGTTATAAATCTCAAAAATAAAGTATTATTAACATTAATAAAAAAATAAATAAAAACGGCTACATACGTAACCTGACTGGGACTTGAGATCAAGCACTTGACGCCCGAACCGCAAAGATGGCGGCCATTCTTAGCTAGGGTTGTCAATTACTACGACTTACTGCTTAAATTAAGAGAACAACATTGTGTAAATATATCAATGTTTTTTCTTAAAATCAAATTTTATTTATGTTATTTATTTTTGCATACATTTTAAATAGTTTTTAACCGACTTCGAAAAATGAAGGTTATGAATTTATAGAAAAAATAAAATTGTCATAATGATTAGTAAAATTTTAAGGTGTTGCGTTTAATCTGTTACACGTTGTATGTATGAGTTGTGTTTATTTGTAATATGTGTGTAGGGTGTATGGTAGGTTAATGTGCGCGTGATTATATCTGACGTGGCTCAGGAACTGTGTGATATTGCTCAAAACAAATATCTAAGCAGAGTGAGACTTTGCATTGCTTGCAAACATAATTTTTGTACGGCTTTTTTTGTACCATACACATGATGAGTACTTGGATGGCCCAGTACCTAAAAAGTGGTTCCCTTCCAAAATTGGACGGACGTTTTTAGATTTTGGGCCAACCAAGTATTTGTTAACTGAAACTTTTAAAGGGTGTTCTATGACTGGAGGTTTCATAATTTTCAGCAATTCTTCCGCTACTTCAGCCCTGAACCTGTCACATGTTTGTGTTTTGATTTATAAATAATGTAAGCGTTTAAAAGTGTTATATTAAGGAGACGTCTGAATACTATTTTAATACCATATTTGATTACGTGATCTTTCCATGGGAAATGCCGAAAGTAGTTGGTCTTTCTTATCGACACCTCCCATGGCACGATTGTAATCAAGGACCATTTGGGGCTTATATTTAAAAATCCCATATTTTTCTTTACCGCCCACAGTACTTTTGTGGTACGTAGACAGCATGGACACAACATTGGCATCACGCCACATCATTACGTGCAAGTCAGAACAAAAGCTCTGCACCATTTCCCCTTGCCTCAACTCAGTCTTTGACACTGATTGATTTGACAGCTTCAGGGACAAATTCACGATTTATTCGTAGAGTCCCATAGCAATCTGAGCGTTGAGACTTCAAATATCGTGCCAGTAACGGAGAATTGTAAAAATTGTCCATGATAATAGTATGGCCCCTATTAAATAAGGGTCTTGCCAGGACATGGACAATTTTTGCAGTGGCATTGTCAGGTATTGGCGGAATCGTACCTGTCTGGTCAGTTTTGTCAATCCTATCATCAGCCCTGTCAGGAATGTCAGCCTTATCAATATCGTCATCTTCATCAAGCTTGTCAGTCTCGTCAGTGTTGTCAGTCTGTTTTCCGGTATAGACAAAAAAATTCCACAAGTAACCGGTTGCCGATTCGCACAACTCATACGATTTTACACCAACTTTGGCGGCTTTAGAAGCAATTTTTTGTGCAAATGACAACCGTCCCATCCACTTCAGAAGGGATTCGTCTATAGCGATATTTTGTCCGGGAAGATATAGTGTGCTAAATCTATTTTTCAAGAAATCAAGCACAGGCTGTATCTTCCTGAGCTTAATTTCGTCTTGTGTTTTTCCTGTAGAATCAAAAGAGTCGGTGAAATGTAAAACTCTTTTGAGTAAAATGAACCTATTGTATGTCATTATGGTTTTAAAGTATTTAAAGGTGAGATGGCCATTTTCCTCCCAATAATTTTTTTCAACTGGCATAGGTGCCAAGCCCTGTAAAATTAATATGGCAAGGAAAATGTACATCTCATCCCTGTCAACATTTTTGAAAAAATTCAATCGTGAATGTTCAGTCAAGTGTCTGTCAATCAGTACTGAAGCATATTTGTTAGTCTGTCTAGTAATTAAGTCCAAAAGTTCGTCATCAAAAAATTTAAAAAATACATCTACAGGTTTTGTTTCGGCACATACCGTAAAAGTTGGTCCTGTTTGTCCTGTAAACGTGTCTCGGGTACCGGTAAATGTCTGTCGGTCGTGGCTCCAGTCAAACGTCAAATGGTCCTTTGGTAGTAACTCCGCCAATAGTTGGTCAGAGCTTTTATCCTCGGCTGACACGAATGCCCGTGTCTCCGCATCACACTCGTCCAAAATGTGAGCTGGAGTTAATTTATCGTCGAACTCCGTGTGCACGTCCAAATCCACATCCTCTTCTTCGTCTGACTGCACTTCCAGCCACCTAGCTAAGTTCTCGTCAAGTTCGTTGGAGTCTAAAACAATAATTATAATTAAGTTTTTACTAAAATAATCATTACTTGCAAAGTGAATGATCACTATAGAAACAAATAGCTATACAAACCTTTTCCTTTTACTGCCTCATTTATAAGTTTAACCATTGACTTTATGGTGGGCAACACAGCGACCGGAACATCGGTCATCTTATGATTTGGTGACGTAGGGGCATCTGCTAGCAGCAACTGAAGCTGTATTCCCTTCAAGGTCTTCTAAATATATAAAAAAGAACAATTGTATATCACAATATAAATTAGCAGCTGTTGTTAAGTTACATAAATATAAATTATATTATCTTACTCAAAAGTCCCGTCGTCCAATCAAGTTGGAGATCCACTACAGAGCTAAAAAAAACAACAACGCATTAGTGAAAGAATAGTATATAGTAGAATAGTATAGAATAGGTCATATAATAACTATAGAATAGATAATTTTGAGTACATTAATAAACAAGTCGTAATGTAGTTTTTACCTTACAGGTGTTAAGCGATCTTGTATCCCTTGCATCTGATCTTGTATCTGAATTGGAGATTGCATTCTAAAAAAAAGTAGATTTCTATTATCTGTAACGTACTCACATCGTTTAATTACGCACAAAAATATAAAAAATGCACAATAAGATTTTACCGCATCTGCCACGGCTGCAACTTAGGCGATGGTGGGACAGTAGGTGTGCCTGGAACAAAGTGACACTCAGTTCGCTCCGGGGATGACTGTTTCCTAAAACAAAATATATTCATTAAAATACATATAAAAATAAAAAGACAACACACCCCTTATCAATATTGTATTGACATCGATTTCCTTACCGCGCCCTTTTACGTGGTAGTGCAGATGCACTACCACTGTTCGTGGACCCTCCTTCCAGATGGAAGGAGGGTCCACGAAATTTCCTTGAGCCGCTTGCGGGCTATCAACTCCTCTTTTACCGACGGATCCATTTTTTTTAATGTTTTCTTAGTCAGAAGTAAAGATTTTTTTAACGCTGCATGCTCTTCTTCAAAACTCCTACAACATATAAATAAAAGTTTTAATAGAATCAATTATATTGTCTTTTTCATTAAAAAGAATAACAGCTGATGAAATAATTAAAATACCTTGAACTTGGACCTGCGACTGCAAAATCTTTATTTTCACAGCCTTTTCCTTTGCCGCGTCCTCTAGCACGGCTCGTACCTCGTCCTCTTTCATTATTACTTTTACCTTTTCCACTATTAAAAAAAAACGTAAAAATAAACACAACAAAAACATTATTGAACCAAAAGTGAAAAAACAAAACAAAAATCACCATCACCTAATTTTAAACTATCAATTTTATGCAGGACAAATAATTAATTTTTACATCTTAGCACTATTTAAAAATTATTAAAAAAAAACATAATTAACTTAGATTTGAAAAAATTACTCGTCACCTTTCACCAACAAATAAAATAAAAATAAGCCAACAAAAAACACCGACCGCCAACCCTAAGCCAAAACACGTATATTGCTTCGCGCAACCAAAGCGGCAATATCAAATTGAGTAGGTAAAAACTTACCGGGCGGTTTAATTTTCGCAATCTGTTGCAATCTAAAGATCAATTTACACAACTTAATACCTTAAATTGAATAAATATAGTAAAATATCATTAATAATATTGTATGTTTAAGAAAAACATCGTATTTACGATAATATAGCAGTACAAAATTAAGTTTAGGACTACGACACTGCGAGTATGTTTTTAAATGACGATTTTTTAAATGTTGTCGTAGAATGTACCTAAAAATATTACTTTAATATAAAAACACACACGTTAGAGATTAATTTAGTATATAAACATCAGCAGAAATCAGTAAAATAATAAACTTACGACATATTTAATCACCTCCTTGAAAACACTATGGCATTACTTCACTCACGTAAACACAACTGATGATATTTCGTTATTTTTCTACCGTGATGTTGGTAATATGGGCACACGTCTATGAGAAATATATCTGTCTTTGGTTTAAATACATACTACTACGACTCTATGCGTTTGGTATAGAGACTAAATTAAATTAAAAAGACTTCGTTGCCTTGCAACCACGGTTGCACGAAGCAAAACTGACAACTTTTTCTTTGCAACTGTGGTTGCGAGAAGCGATCGAGCGGTGTCGGCTCAGTTGCTTGACCTTCTGCTCTGCCGGACGAATGGCCTTTTGCTGACACATGGTAACCTAGGTATTCTAATGAACTTTGCCCGAGTACACATTTAGACAAATTAATCGTGATACTTGTAATCTTCGAAATACTATTGACAAATGTTCAATGTGTTGACTTTCATTCTCACTACTTATTATGGCGTCGTCAATATAAATAAATACATTTAGACCTTTGAAAACTGTATCCATAAATCTCTGAAAAGTTTGTGCCGCGTTGCGCATATCAAAAGTCATTCTTGTGAATTCAAAAAGACCGAAAGGCGTTATGATCGCGGTTTTTTCGACGTTTTGGGTGCTGTTTCAATAACATGGTATGCACGATTATCAGACAGGGGTCCTGTGGTTTCAATACAATGCTGTACCGGACTAGGCGGGGAATCGCGGAATGACATCGGTTTGGTGATGCACGGAAATTTTGATAGTAACTCGTGATAAGGATGGATAGAATAGAATAGAATGTTAACTGACAGTACAGAAGGTTCTCACATTGTTGTTACATCTGCGATAACATTTAAATCAGTTACCTGATCGATAAGTTTTCGTGACCCGACGTCAACAAGAAGCTTATGGTGACTTAAAAAATCTGCGCCTAATATTGGCTGCTTCACGTCGGCGATCACAAAATCCCATCGGTAAGGCTTAAAACGAATGACCTTTGTCCATACGTTTTTATCTCCGATCCGTTGGCTGCGAAAAGTTTATATTCACTACACTGGTTAGCACTGCACTTTCTACTTACTGGTAAAACTGATACATTTGCGCCGGTGTTCACAAAAAGTTTAGCCCACTATTACTGGCTTTGATTTAAAGACGGTGTCCGGGTGATATGGCGCAGAGCTCCGCCTTTGTCTGCACCCTACTTAGTTTGGTGTGATAATAGTTGTTCCATCGACGTCTGAATTTTGGCCGTGACCTCTCCAGCTCGTTGACCTTGAGGCTAAGCTTTGCTATTTCAGCCATAATAGTTTCTGCTTCTCGGCTCAATGAAGGCTGCTGTGTTTGTGACATCTAATTAACCTGATGGACTGAGCGCGACGTTTCGAAGACGTTGTCCGCAATTGACGAGAGATGATCCAACTCTTTTACTTCTGAGACTGCGAGAACTGCGCGAATAGTATCTGGTAAATGACCTTGCCATAATATTCTTAGTGTTATCTGCTATTTTGTCCTTGGCGAGCTCTCTCATGCGTCGTAAAAGCTGTGAGGGTTTTTGGTCGCCCAGGTCCATCTCGCTTATTAGCTTTTGTAGCTACCTGTTTTTAGACTCTTCGTATATTCGTAATAAACGATCCTTGAGTGTTTCGAACTTTTTTGCTGCAGGCGGCTCTATTAATATGTCAGTGACTTGCTGTATGGCTTCTTTGCTTAACCTTTCGTGTGTCCGGAACGTGGATCCACGCGAGACACAATAACTTTTTGATTGTGTCTCTAATTACGGCATACGAAAGGTTAATTGTGACACAACAATGTCGTATCTGGCGTCGTCTGAGAGTTTCTGTGGTGCCAGCATGGCCTCCGTGCGTATGAACCACACTCTGGGTTGGTCTGTCCAGAGGTCAGAGTAATCGCCGCCAGTTTCGACGCAGCTGAAGGATGAGGGGTAGTCATTCTGCACAGTTTCGGTTTCACTTTTCACTTGTCACTTGTCTTTTCGTGTTCACTTTTTCGCGTTCGTTGGTCACCACTTTAGGTAATGTGGTGGATGTAAATAAAAGATGGCCACTGGACTATACTGATGTTTATTGTGACTTCACTTGGGTGTACAGGCGACGAGTGACTGGCGCGCGCTTTGCGGTTACTTATTTATATCTTACGTGCTATTGTATGTATGTATTACCTAACCCCTCCATACTTATCAAAAAATATAATCAAAATTCAATGTGGCGCCCTCTAGTGGACAAAAAGTTTTATGTTCAAACAAAAGATTACGTACGTCGTGTTTGGTATCATTTGAAAGGGCTTCACGTAAATAGTATAGAAGCAATTGTGATTTAACACCAAAATTGTTTAAATAAAAAAAGTAAAAACTAAAACCCGACTACGACAAAAAACAAACGACACTGAAAAAGTATGAAACAAGTTTTTCATGATTAACAAAAAGAAAAGCCGTAGTCACACGTTATAGGTACCAACCGAAACACTGTAGGTAATAACGTGTGACTACCGGCTTTTCTTTTTGTTAATCCTGAAAAACTTGTTTCATACTTTTTCAGCGTCGTTTGTTTTTTGTCGTAGTCGGGTTTTTTGTCTTTGTATTAAATTAGGTAAATTAATTAATAGTAAGTCATCTGAATGTTTCTCAATGTTTTTGACATTAAGTTGTATTAGTTCACTTGTTCGACATGCTCCATTTGTACCAATTATAAGAAACCTGTAACGTAGAGAGTAGATAAATTATTAAAATTGATATGCATGCATAAATATTTACTTAAGTAGATGCTAAGTGTGCAACTGACTTACTTTTGCCGCTAAATATACGGAATCAGGTGCTTCGTTGAGATTCTTTTCAATTTCAGATGCTGTGAAAACCTTCGACTTTTTTGGTTGATGACCAGATGAGGCTCTTTTTAAAAATGCCACTAATTTAGGATCGATGTCGATAATTCGATATGTATGTCTTTATCATCTTTATTGTCGCTTTTAGCATAGAATATGCACTCCATAGAGTGCTTGATTTTTTGGTCTCAGATAATTCAATGAAATATGCCAGCAAAACGTTTTCTGAGAAAGTTTTGGCTCCTTTAGCTAGTCGCCACGTGTTAAATATATTATATCGTGTCCGTATCCTGTTTCAAATACTTCTCGCGTGATTGTTGAGGAAGAAAGCTCATTTGCGCATTATTAAGTTTCAGTCAATTCTGTTGGCGTCAAATAAACTTCTTTGTCGCTAGAATCACTAATTTTAGGTTTTTCAGTTGTTTTCAAGCTTCTTATTTTCAACCAATATGACGTGAAAAGAAAATGGCATGCACAAAAAAAAATTAAATAAAAGTACACCAAGGAGTTCCGAGTCTGAGTTTTTAAAAATTAAAAAAAAGTAGGTAGAAGTAAATAGGTTTAAGAGCCCTTTCTCGTTTCGGCTTTACGCAAATTTAGGTATTTATGCACCGAGCACTCGAGCGGCAGGCTAACTGCGCCACCTATACTTTCATTCATACTTCTCGCTCGCACTTAATACGGCGACTAAATGATTTTGATTTTCCGTAACTTAAGGTTTCTTAGGATGAAGCTTAGTAGGTGGAAATTGTTTGACGTGTTATTTCAATTTTATAAAATGAATTTATTTTAATTAATTTTTCTTATTATTATTCTTTATTAAATATGCTCACATTAATGTTTTAATTGTTATGCAGTAATGCTGAGGCCACACTAGCGTTTAACGTCAATGCCCATTATCGCGTTATTTATTGCAATAATTTTTACCGCATTAAAGTGGGTGGCTACACTTCAACAGTCAACATGAATGCTCATTAATGGCGATAAAAACGGCGTTGAATTTACTTCAATTTAAAGCAAGATGGACGTCGACAGAGCTCTATATTTCATGAGTGTAAATTTATATTATTTGACTTTATTGAATCATTACCGAATAAAGAGAAAACGGAAACAAAGAAAAAGAAGATGGTGGATGATACAAATGCACAGGAATCGTACACTGTAAGTCTTTCTGTTTATTTAAATTTAGTTTAATAATTTAAATTAATAAGTACCTAAATTTAGTTTTCAAATATAACAATTACCGGTATTATGTACCCATGTTAAACTTTTTATTTTTGTACTAGCTTTTGCCCGCGACTTCGTCCGCGTGGAAGTCATAAACCGTAAAATACCCTTTTATTCCCTATCCCGTGGGAATTTCGAAAAATCCCTTCTTAGTGCACCTCTAGGATACTCAAGGTATACGTGTGCCAAATTTCCAGTCTCTAGGTCTAGTGGTTTAGGCTGTGCGTTGTCTGTCAGTGACTCAGTCACTCAGTAACGGAAGAGTTTTATATATATTGATTGTTGTCAGTTTTTTCTCCTGTCTGACATTCGTACCATGCATCAACGTGTAGATACTTTTGAAATACCTAATACATATAAGTACCCTCCTAATGAACCTTTTTTTAATTGCAGGAACTCTATGGAAGAAATATTTTCCGAACTACTAGCTGAACCAAGCAACCAGTTTGAGGGGTTCGTTCGAATGTCGGCAACTGATTTCGAATTGATTTTAAGCAGAGTTGGGCCTTTGATAGAAAAACAAAAAACTAAATTTCGTGCAACTATACCCGCCAAAGTTCGACTAGCAGTTACTTTACGATATTTAGCTACAGGAGATAGCTACAGAAGCTTACATTATTTGTTCAAGATGTCTCACCAAGTGATTTCCAATATTGTAAGGGAATGTTGTGCGGCTCTCATATCTGTATTGAAAGACATGATCAAGTTACCTGAGAATGAAAGTGAATGGCTACAAAAGGAATCTGATTTTAAAGATACATTTCCTCATTGCTTGGGAGCAATCGATGGTAAACATGTTGTCATGGTGTCACCGATTCACAGTGGGTCTGAATATTTTAATTATAAGCATTCGTTTAGCATTGTGTTGATGGCCTTAGTGGATCGCAATTTTTGTTTTATGGTTTGCGACGTAGGCAACAAGGGTAGAGTCAGTGACGGTGGTGTATTCAGAGATTGTGTTTTATTCGAAAAACTTCAGACAAATTCCTTACGTTTACCACAACCTAAACCACTTTCTGATGGCGATGTAAATGTACCGTACGTTTTTGTTGCTGACAATGCATTTCCATTGCACCCCAACATAATGAAACCTTTTTCCGGAGACCACCCCGAAGGAAGTACGCAACGAAACTTCAATCGTAAACTTTCTTCTGTTCGTATTGTTGTGGAAAACGCATTTGGTGTTATGTCAGCACGGTTTCGAGTACTTAGAAAACCTATAGCTCTACAACCAAACGAAGCTTCAAGAGTCGTAATGGCGTGTGCTTTATTACATAACTTTTTAAGAAAAAGTTCTAACTCTAAGTCCATTTACACCCCATCAGGCTACACTGACACAATTGTCAACGGAGAGATAATAAATCCTGGAACATGGAGAGAAGACATTGGAAATGGCGAGGGCGCTTTCAGGTCAATGCAGAATATTGCACGACGTTCAGCTTTAACAGCGATCCAGGTTAGGAATAAATTCGCAGAACATTTCAGGACCATGAATAATTTGTAAGACTTCCTCTTGCTCATTATGCTCCTTCTAGGCTCATAAATATTTATTTTAATTTGATTATTTGGAAAATAAAACAAAGTATTTATGTCTTTCATTTATTATTAGTTTCTTAAAGTAATTAACATAGCTTTTACATACATTTTTAATCTTTAAATATCTTTATTTCACCGGAATTTGTGATGACTATTTGTGAGGCATGCATTGGTGGTGGTAATTCTAGAAAATTTTCTTGGGAAGTTTCAACTGAGAACTGATCTGAAGGTGGATTTGTATCGTGAGGTGGAGGCGACTGGTATGATGGAGAATTTGGCGATCGACTGTATGCTTGATGGTATGGAGACTGGGATGTTGAGTGGCCTAAAGGCGACTGGTATGACGGAGGGTTTGGCGATGCACTGTATGCTTGATGGTGTTGAGACTGGGATGTAAAAAACTGATGTACTGCAGACTTTTGCTCAAGTCGATCGGCCATACATGCACGAAATAGTAAATTTTGAATATCATTCATTAATATGTCTCGCGTATTTGGATTACTTATTTTTTTTAGTTTACTTGCGAGCAGTCTTCCAAACATCTCACATTCATCATCTTTCTTCTCTTTCATGAATTCAAAAGCTTCGTCCATTCGACGTCGCGCTGCTTTGATTTCTTGAGGCAACTCGTCTTTCAGTTGTCTTTTCCTTCCATAATTTTGAGAAGATTTATTTTCTTTTGGACGAGTTCCTTTTTCTTCTTGTATATTACGCGAAGCTTCTTCTGTTTCTGTAGACAAATGTGATTTCCATCATTTCTTTCTTGACCCTCATTTTCGTTATCTGTCTGCAAAAAAAATATCATATTATATCTGACTTATATACCCCGAAACTCAACGCTAGGGGGAACCGCGTCTTTTGAGCCCATTTCAATTTACATTTTCACCTCAGCCGTACCCTTTCCGAATTTTTCTTTATTTATCCTTTCACATAACCATAACAATATATACATCAATGTTCGTAATTATCTGTACCTACTTTAACATAAAACAATAACATTTGACATACCTACATCAATACATAAAAAAGTTTCTAGAACATAAACTCTAAAAAATACAAGTTTGACTACATTTCCACACATGAAAATCTCCATATCTCACTCAATATTATACTTATTGGAATTCTAATTACTGGAACATGATTTTCTAGCCAAGTCCTATCTAATTACAATGCTTAGGTGGTAATTAGATTCAAAACAAAAAATCCTATCATCAAAATATGATTACGTAACTTAGATCGCGAACATTCTGAATTTCAACTTTTCATATATCTGATCTGTCGTTACTAATAGTTCACAATACACTTAAAAACACTAATCAGCAACATAAAACTCTAATTATTGACTGATAACACATGTAAAAGTCCTTATCAGTTCAGTAAACAAAGTTATCAACACAGCCCTGGTGTCTGCATGGGACCTCCGTCGCCGACAGATATCATTGACATAATGTATGACTAATTGTATTACTTACCTCTGTATTTAATGTGCGACCACTATCATATACTCCTCGCAAGAAATTATCCATCGTTTCGAATGCGAACCAATTAGTTGTATATACGTCATCTTTGCCAGCACCGGACTTCAACGTTTTCTTAATTTTGTTCAAATGGGTTCTATAATAACCCATTAGGCTTTCCTTCTTCTTTTTTATTTCTTCAATAGTTGTTTGAAACGGTATTTTTTCCATTATTCGGCGCCAAGCATCACTCTGTGTTCCTCGGTTCTTGTAACTTTTGAGTTTCGGATCCCAAAAACATGGTTCTGTTTGCAGAATCTCGAGAAAAGTAATAACTTTCTCGTTACTCCACTCCGTCGCCATAGTACGTATTTTAAAACAAAAACGTCGATATTGAGGCAAATCCGTCGTACAAAAAACAAACACGTCCGCTCCCGTTGCGCTCTCGAAGCACACTGACAAAACGTAGTGTGACCACTTCATCGCATCAATTCTCGCGTTAATCTCTTTGATGTACCGCCACTTGAGCTATCGCCTAACGCCAAACGGCATTGTTAATGCCATTGTCAAATTATCCCGTTAAGTTGTGGCTACACCTATGGTTAACGTCCATTATCGCGATAATTAATGAATGGCATTTCCCGTTATGCTACTGCTCCATCTGCGTTAGCGTTAATGTCAATGGCCAACTACACGTTAATTAGGGCATTAAAAATGCGCGTTGGCTACACTTAGGTTACAATGCCGTAAAGAGTTAATCCCTCATGTAGTCACGCGTTAACACACATTATAGAGGTTAAACTTAGACACACAATGGAGCTTGAAGCAGCTACACTAGTTGCAAAAATGAGCGTCTTAAACTATTTTATGCATTTATGTAATTTCAAAACAGAGAAAAAACGAAAAAAAAGAAGATGGTGGATGATTAAAATTCATCGTCGTCGAACTCGGTAAGCGAAAACCTATATTAAACTTTAGTATAAAGCCCGGTTTAGGTTCATATGTCATGCAAGTAGATCAGTTCGACACTTCCGTGTGTATTGTAAACATGAAAGTGGCTAAATGCATGCAAGGTACTTTTAAAATTTATCATTATAATATTTTGCTACCACTGGAATTATTTATGACCGCCTTTGTACCCATAGATTTAAGTTGCCTAGTATAAAAGTTTTGTTACTATTTTGGTGTGCAATAAAGTTTATTCTATTCTATTATTTTAGCGCATCAATGGAGGAACAATTTTCAGATCTAATGGCGGAAAATGCTTTGGAATTTTATAATTTTGTGCGAATGTCAGCCAGTGACTTTGAAATCGTATTAAAAATGGTGGAACCGCTGATATCCAAAAGAGATACAAAATTTCGCATGGCAATTCCAGCAAAAGTTCGTTTGGCATTGACTCTGAGGTATCTAGCTACAGGAGACAGTTATAGAAGCTTACATTTTTTATTTAAAATATCCCATCAAGTTATTTCAAAAATTATAAGAGAAGTCTGCCTTGCCCTTGTTACTAAATTGGATAATATGATAAAGGTAAGTAAGGACTTAAATAAAACAAACAATTTTAATCATAACGCAATCACAAGTTTATTAGGACAATAACGGAAGATATCAATAATTGGCTTCATATTGTGTTGTCATTATCATTTGCAGGAACTATTACGTCATTACTTAGAATTTGGACCAATCCAGACTCGGAAATGGATAGTACGCGTTGAGAAGTCTCATTTGAAATTGTGGAAGGTACAGGTGGAGCTGTCATCGTCATGTCAGATTGCTTTGGATTATTTGTCAATAAACCTTGTTGTGTCTGATCGTATACTGGACTGTACATTTGCATCTGTGGACTATAAGTATGTTCTTCATCACTACGGCAATATAAATATATTGGACTGGATTGCACACTCGAAGATGAAATTAGGGACTGTGTTGCTGATGGAGCTACTGGTGTAATCTGTTTATGTTTTTTATAAAATTCAAATGTTAAATTTTGAATTGAGTTCATTAAAAGTTCTTTGTCATCTGGGTTGCGCAATTTTCTTATTTTGGAGGCAATCATGAATGCGAAATGATCATACTCATCCAGTTGTTCTCTCTTATGACTTGTTATTGATTGTAAACGCTCAAATGCATCATTTATTTGTTTTTTCGCATGAATTAATTCGGGTGGTGTTTTGGATTTTTGGTTCTGAACATGAGAACTCTTGAATGTTTCAATATTTCGACGATTTATTGCAGGTAGTGGTGCAGATTCTTGTTTATTGTTTAAGCAATTTCCTGAAGATGTTGACGGTCCAGGATTTGACTCGTTTTGCAAAACCTCTTCCGCAGATTCATTTACAGTTTTGTCAGTGCTATTTTCCTCAGGAGACTGAAACAATGTAAATAGTAAAACAATTAAAATATCTACTTATGCAGTATCTTTTTTGTTTCAGATTCCTGCCAACGAGAGGGAGTGGTTACAAAAGGAAGCCCAGTTTAGAGAAATATTTCCTCATTGCGTAGGCAGCATTGATGGGAAACATGTGGTCCTTGTGGCACCGATACATAGCGGTTCTGATTATTTCAATTATAAACATTCATTCAGTATTGTTTTAATGGCAGCTGTGGACCGAAATTTCTGTTTCATGTTTTGTGATATTGGAACCAGAGGAAGGATCAGTGATGGTGGAGTATTCAGAGATACTATTCTGTATGAAAAGCTGTGCACAAACACTCTAAACTTACCACAGTCTGCCCCACTTCCTGGAACGAATGTGCAATTACCATATGTTTTTGTCGCAGATAATGCGTTTCCGCTTAGTGAAAATCTAATGAAACCCTATCCTGGTGAGCACGCAGAAGGAAGTATAAAAAGGAAGTTTAATCGTAAACTTTCATCAGCTCGGATAGTAGTAGAAAATGCTTTTGGAATTATGTCTGCTCGTTTTCGAGTACTTAGGAGACCTATTCCATTGCAGCCAATACTTGCATCTAAAGTTGTGATGTCATGTGCCCTGTTGCATAACTTTTTAATGAAGAGTAAAGCTTCTTCGAACATATATACTCCACCAGGATATTTGGACAGTATTGAAAATGAAGGAGACATGATAGTACCTGGGGGATGGAGATCAGAAATAGACCTAAATACTAGTGCACTAAGGCCTCTTAGCGTAGCGCCTAGGCGTTCTTCTATGTCAGCAATGGAAATTAGAAATCGTTTTGCCGATTTTTTTATACTTCGATAAATAAATAAAACTTATTATAAGTAGTAACTAGCTGATCTAACCACGCGTTAAAATAACAACATAATAAGTAAAAATATTAATAACATTTAAAAACTTATAAATACCTTGCAACTATTCCGCGAAAAGATGCTAATTGTATATTATTTTGGTTATTAAAATAAATAATTCAACTTACCTCTGTGTTTATTACTGACGTTGTTCCATAAATTGGTCTGAGGAAACTATCCATCAATTCAAAAGCAAACCAATTCGTTGTGTATATATCATTTCGACCTGCTCCTGATCTAAGAGATTTTTTATATTTATTCAAATGAATTCGATAGTATCCCATTAGGGACTCTTTTTTCTTTTTTAATTCTTCCTGTGTCACTGGAAACGACAAAGACTGGATAATACGTCGCCACGCATCACTAGCTGCCGACAGATTCTTATGTGATTGCAGCTTTGGATTACATTGAACATATATGCATGCACCGTATGCTCTTTCTGAGGCATCACAAAATATATGCAATTCCTGTTCCACGGCTAGGTTGCAGCAAACCCATCGTGGAACGTTTAACCTATTCAGACAAAAAAACAACACAAAAAAACAAAAACACACAGACAAAAAAATGGATAATAATGATATGATATGGATGTATATGTTAGTTAATGTACCATGTGTGGATATGGTACATTTAAGATTAAAATTAGATAATAATCCAGACTGCTTCTGTTTTAAAAATTTTTACTTGAGTTAGTTTACACCCAAATTTTAGGCTATGTTCTTCGATAACATATAATTGTTCCATGAAATACCGAAAATCGAAAATTCTTCTTCCTTGAATATCTGAACTAATCTGAAAAAAAAAGAAAATATGCATAAATACGTAACTCATTTTTCGGGTTCCACAGTCCGTCTGTCCGTTTATGATATGATGATAATCTTAAAAACAGCCTTTTTTAGTCAAAGTCGAAAATTTTTCTCAGAGTCAAGTTTACCCGGCCTCTATGTCGATCGTTTTTGGAGACGTGAAAAAGATTTTTATATACAGCAAGTAATTTTTATCACCTTCCAAATTGAAACATTATAATCTTTAAGAAAAGTAATGAAATTCGATTTTTTTCTTTTAGTATCACTTAATACAAAAAAAAATGAGATAAGGCATCAGAGACTTATCCAAAAGATGACAAAGCTTGTAGACACACTATGCGCTGCGTACACCCACACACACACACACAAAAACACCCACGCACAAACATCGCCTCACGGCGCACGCGTCTAGGCCCCGCCCCAAACATCGTGTTATCGATATGTTATCAAAACATAAATTGCAATTTTATCCTTCATACTTTCACTGGCAGAATCGTCAATTTGCAAAAGACATGTTGTAATCTAAGAATGCAAGTTGCCAGATGAACGTGGAATAAAGTACATTGACCCATTGTTAATATCTCTGCGGACTGTGTAGATACCCGAAAAACACGTAATCATCAGTTTTTCATTACTAGAAAGTGTAAAGAATCGCGATAGATGTTGATTCAAGACAGCTTACTGTCTTTATTTCCGTTTTTTAAATTAAGAATGCCAACAAATGTAGGAGGTCAACGACCATTGATCCAAGTTTACCTGGTGCCTAAAAAGTAGTTTAAGAACTTCAAAAATAAGGCCGTATAATGTTTTTAACTTACTGCATTGACGTCATTGCAATGGGAAACTCAGTATTTTTAATTTATATTTTGGGTAATAGTTATTTCGATATAACAACCCCCCCGTTAAGATCGATCATCGCATCTGAAAGTGATGAGAGATGTCAGAGTTGATGTATGTTAACTCTTGGATGCTAAGTTGGATTTACGTCGAGCATTACAATATGTACTTGTTATGACAGTTACAACCCAAAGAAATTAGAATAAGAATTATAAATAAAACATTGAGACAACGATTACCTTTAAGATTTATCTAAGATAGGAAGATAAGAAAATAACTAGTAAGGAAAGAAATAGTTACTCTAGCCCTTCTTTGCATGATTTTTTAAATTTTTGTGAAATAAATCAGGGTTATGTAATTCATGCTCTAGATTAAGGGAAAAATATTTAAAAAAATCCTGGTATATATAAATAATATGAAATAAATAAAAAATAGTATGATGGAAATATCCACCATCATGCAATTCTACATATTTAGCTCGGTACTAAATAAATAAAACTAGAATATCCTTGTACATTCTTTATTCTTGGTGATAATTTAGAAAACAATTATTATTCTTATTAAGGCACAAATTAACTCCACATTTACTGCATGAAATTGTGGAATAACCTTTGCATTTAGGATATTTGCACCGGAGTGACCCACCTACTTTTGGCCAATGTTCAGAACCATCCCTCCTTATGTCTTTTGGAGGTGGAGGAGCTGGAGAACCCTTTCTTTTTTTTTGACAGCAATTCTTCTTCTAGGGTACTGCTGCTAAGAAGCCCTCTTTTAGCATCTTTGATGGTTCTTTTGTTACAAAGCACAAAGGCCAATTCATTTCTGAATTGGCTCATTGTAAGCAGACTATTTTTAGGTTCACCCCTTTTCTGGGCATTTTTTTTATAAACAATCCAAGCATTTATAACTGCAAGATCAAATAAATGAAAAAAAAAATACGCAGGTACCACTTTTTGGATCTCAGTGTTATGTGATTTCTACCCAAAAAGCTATCCATGAGGTCTACTCCTCCCATGTGTTATTGTATTCTTGGACAATAAATGGGCAAGTAATATAATTTTTTTCTCATTTTGCCTTGTCATACCTGTTTACTTTAGCCACAGGCAATGCTCCAGCATAAGTAGATAGCAGGGTACCGTAAAACGGGGTGAATAGAGACAAAACTTTGGTTTGGTTTTTCACTTTGATACTATAATATCGGGCTCTAACAAAGCATCTATTTTTTAGAATAACAATTCATTAATAAATTGATATAGTTCAATGCTGCAAAAAATATTTGAATATCAAGAAAATACCCTTTAAAGTTTTGTCTCTATTCACCCCATTTTGCTGTAACTACCGTATTATCTTTTGTGATAAAATAAAACAACTTGTTTGCACGGGATCAGTCAACGACAGACGATTTAATGTGAATGAAAAAGGAACGAACATAACTTCATATATGCCACAAGATGGCGTTAGTGTGCCTATCTATCTATATTTTGTTATTTACAACATCTTTCCATACTACTGTGATATCGAAAGGAGATCGCATGAGTTGCTTTTTTTATATAACCAACGAACTGGCTTTTAAATATAATTCGAAGGATTATGCTGTTCTAGAATAGTTTTGAAAGTTAGTAGAAAAAAAGAATGTCTGTTGTTTTTTTCAGTGCTGAAGTGATTTTTATATGAATAACATGTATTCGTAAAATAAGTAAGAAAAATATAAGAGTGCGCCGCCCGAAGTGTTTCATTTCAGGAAGTATCCCTATACGTTGGTTACCGACGAGCTGAGCTGCGTCACATGGTGGAGGCGCCGACCGACGCTTTGGAGTGAAAGCTAAGTGAAATAGGAAAAACACAAACATACAACATGGCACAAATAATATTGCTGATTTTTTGAGTAGGAATCCCTTAGGCCAAGAAGACGAGAAGCAGAGGAGTACCACGGAGCAGCTGGAGGATGGCATGCAGCTGTATAGAATAGAAGTTGTAAAAATGCGAGAGGAGCAAGAGAGGGATGATTTTTGTAGACGTTGGTTAGATAGGATTGCTGCTAATAGGGGTAATGATGTTAAAGGTTTTAGTGTCAGGGATGGTGTGTTGCGTAAGAAAGCCAGGAGAGTGACTGGTATTTGTGAACTAGTTGTGATTCCAAAAGGGCTTTTGTACGAGATTTTAAATGAATTGCATGATAATCCTTGGTCAGGTGGTCATTTACGATTAGCTAAGACGTTGGCTAAGTTTAGGGAGAAGTATTTCATCAAAGATGCAGAGAAGGAGATAGAGCGTTATGTCAATAGTTGTTTTTTATGTCAGGAGCGAAAGAAACATAATCGATTAGCCCAGTTACAGCCCATTGTAGTGAATGATTTGATGGAGAAGGTAGGCATCGATGTCTTAGGACCTTTTAGAAAATCGTTGAATGGTAACAGATATATTATCGTTAGTTTAGAGTATGCTACGAGGTATGCAGTTTGCAGAGCGGTACCCAGAGCGACAGCACGGAGGATCAGCGACTTTCTGATAGAGGATATTTTTTGTCGATTTGGTGGTGTCAAGGAAATTATATCTGATAGGGGGTCCATTTTCACTTCTCGTTTAGTCAAGGAAACGGTGAGTTATTTCGGAGCAAAATCCCGCTTCACCACGGCTTTTCACCCTGAGGCGAACGGTTTGACGGAACGCTACAACAAAACTATCTGCCAAATGCTTTCCATGTATGTGAGGGCTGATCAAAGAAATTGGTGTAGTTATGTGCCACTCGTGTGCTATGCGTACAATTCAAGTAAACAAGCAAGCACAAGAGTGTCACCACACATGCTTCTCTACGCGAAGGAGCCACTGTTCATAACTGACATGACAAGTCATCAAAGTCATTTAGATTACGTAGGACGTCACGATCTGAAAAGTCATCTGTCACGATGTGCCATAGATAATATAAAAAAAGCACAAGCAAGACAGAAAGCTTATTATGACAAGAAGGCCAGAGTAGTAAGGTTTTTACCCAATCAGTTAGTTATGATTTATACGCCTAGACGAATATTGAATAAAAGTTTGAAATTAAGTAGGTTTTATAAGGGGCCTTATCAGATAGTTAGAAGAATTTCAGACGTGAATTATGTAATAAAAAAACCAAATAATAGGCGTTTTAGGGACATTGTACATGTAAATAGATTAAAACCATTTTATGTTAGAATGTAAATAAATTGAGGCTCAAAAGGCTTAGAATCCAGTTTAAAAATAAAAATAAAAATACGAATAGAGTTGTCATTGTCAAATCATTTATGTCAGATTGTAATGTTATCATAACACAGATTGTTTTAGTGAAAAAATGTTTTAATTAGTGTTTCTGTTTCATGAATAATGGGTAAATGCTGCCGGGCGAGCGCGCCCAGCAGACATGGTTAAGTGTGCACGCAGCCGGGAGTTCTCAGAGGGCAAAGTCAGAGAAAATAAATACCTCCTATAGAAGTGTATGCATGAGTTAGATTAGGCAAGATTGTACTCCAGAATGATTTATTAAAGTTATTAGTGAGAGGAAAATATCCTCCCGTCCTCCCTTAAGAGACCCGTCGGTCATCCCTTATGAGAGGATTTTGCATTATTCAAACTGAGCTAATATCAACTTTGCTATTGGGGCATAGCCTATGCAAAGAGAGTCTAGTTGACTCTAATGATTTAGCTATTTTGGGAGTTATTTTTAATAATCTTTGTGGTTGATTAACTCTGGAGTAGACTCTTATAATGAGAATGTGTAGGGGATCCGATGCGAGTGTGACTCCTTGTCCTCTGACCCGATAAGCGTCCGAAGAAATTAGTCATAAAAGTATTGAGTCTTAGAATGTAATCCCAGTCTGGGTGGTTGTCACTCTGGCATCCTAGGTTAGAAGGGTGCAGCACTGTGGCTTTTTTTTGAGGTTTTGCTGCGGTGGGGTTTAAGCATGACAACGTTGAATGATAAGCGCAAAGTTAGCGCATAGTAAGTTTGTGAATAGATTTTGAATATTGTTTAACGTTCGTCATGACTTAGGCTCGCTCCTAAAGAGACGACCACCACAATGTGAATTTTTTTCCTCCATAGGTAGGGACCTCTGTGTTAGGTATAGGTAGGTCATGCTTAGTCCTTCGAAAGTTTTTAGAATATAAATGCTTGTTGCCTCAACATTTCTATTCATTGGGGCGTAGCTCATGTGATATCGAAAGGAGATCGCATGAGTTGCTTTTTTTATATAACCAACGAACTGGCTTTTAAATATAATTCGAAGGATTATGCTGTTCTAGAATAGTTTTGAAAGTTAGTAGAAAAAAAGAATGTCTGTTGTTTTTTTCAGTGCTGAAGTGATTTTTATATGAATAACATGTATTCGTAAAATAAGTAAGAAAAATATAAGAGTGCGCCGCCCGAAGTGTTTCATTTCAGGAAGTATCCCTATACGTTGGTTACCGACGAGCTGAGCTGCGTCACACTACACAACTCATATCTATACCATCAAGCATTATTTGGAATCCTGTTTTGTTGCACAGTCCCCACAGTATGTTTTCCTTCTTTAGCTAGAAAATATTGTGGTTTAGCCTTCTTGGCACTCCCCGAAGCAAACGCACTACAACATTACCTGTTGCATCAAGATCTGGTTCATCGGAGAGTTTTTCTGAATTCTCTTGTCCAGAACATACCTCAAACTTATGGGCATATACCATCAAATCACACAGAACATATAATTTGAAGCCCCATTTGTGGGGCTTATTGGGCAGATATTGTTTTAAGAAGTGCCCTATTTTCGTTGAACACATCTGTTCATCCACAGAAAGTCTTTGGTGCATTGGCACTGTAACAAACCTCTCATTGAGGTGCTTGATTACAGGGCGGATTTTAAAAAGCCTGTCATGTTCTGGATGGCCTATAGGCTTATGAAGTTCATTGTTGTTGAAATGCAATGATAATTTTATTTTTTCAAATTGGTTTATTGGCATTGTTGAAGAAATGGGTTCATAACCAAACTTTGGTGACCAGTAAGATCTTGTGCTAGGAAATTTTAGTACTGACATGTATAACAGGATACCAAAGAACTTGTATAAATCATATTCTGTAAATGTTATAGATGAATTGGGATTACTTTGTATTATATATAAATTTGTTTGGTCCACTAGTCTATTCATAAAATCCTTCGTTATGAAATGGTTGAAACATTGATATGGGGTTTCCAGGTGTGATATTTCAGCTGGAGCAGCAGAACTCCTCAAGAAAGTAATCTTATCTGCACCATACACAAGATTCCTTTTTTTCCATATCAAGTTTTTTTTGTCAAATAAAAAACTGGATGAAGACTGCAAATTGGATGAAGATGATGAGTGTGAGGGTTCTTGGTCTTCTGTGGTGACCTCTTCTACAAGAGGAGGATCAATGTTAGCAGTTTCATCTTCCACATCATCATTATCATTTTCCTCCTGCAACACTCTTATAATTTCATCAATATCATGGTACTTATCGTCGGAATCTTCGTTATCAAGGCCATCTTCCGAGAGCCAACCGCCTTCTAACTGACTCAAATAAGCTTCAATGTCTCTGTCTTTCAAGTTTCCCTACAAAAAAAAAATAAATACTAAAAACCGTTTTCACCATACATTACAAGTGAAGTTATTGCATAGTGATGTAAATTTCTGTCACATAGTTTTGAGAAATTTATTCAGGGTATTTCAATATAAATTGCGCATAATTTAACAGAAACACTAAAAACAAACTTTTTTTTCACTCATTTTCACTTTTATTAGTGGATAAATATCAGATTAGTTTCCTAAAACAATTTATAAATTCACTCGTTTCTTCGAATCACAACAAACAGCTGAATGACAAGTTCAAGGCCTTGCTAATGACAGTGACGTTTGTTTTTTTTTGACAACTGCGTTTCGTTTTATGCATTGGTCGTGTAAAAAGTTGCCAGCAACAAACAATTTACAGTACGCCTGTTTTGTGTACTTTTTTTTTTCACTAAATGTTTGTGATGGAAATTTCCATCATCATGCAAAGAAGGGCTAGAATAATGGTTATTACAATTGATTATCATTATATATATTTAACAATAGAAATTCCTTAAACAGTTTTTATTTATTGAAGAACAATGATTAAAATCTAGACTTAATAAGTATAACAATATAGAAGGAATAGAATAATTATAATTTAATTACAAACCATGTGCATTCATCACAAATTAATTATCATGAGTTTTACCAAACAGAATGTTTTTTTAATAGGGGATGGAGTCACCCATACGTCTTCTACAAACTCTGACTCGTCCTTATTGATAGGTGTTACTATATTACCATGAAGTATGGCTTGAGAAGCGGGAACCGAATTATTTTTGGTATTATGACATTGATTAAATATTTGAATGCAGCATGGGGCGTTAGTTGAACAAATGAACTTTCGGCTCTTGTATATAATGTATAATAAAGTTAACCCAGAGCTGCACAGGCTTAAAGACAAATAGTGGGTGATATAAGTTTGAAAATGAGATGGGTTTTCTATCTTATTAATCTCTTCTTCAAAAGAGTTCAAGTGGATACTGACTTATAAGAGAGAGTCAAGGTTGTCTAAGTTGTTTAATTTAACATTTTGCGAGAAATTGTATGTTATATTAATTTTATTATATTGGTTAATTTACTAATTATTATTATTGTTTTTTGGCAAATGTTATGAATTTAATCAAATTGACATGAAATTCTTATTGTTTATTTATTATTATTATTTTATGACAACTTTGTCGCACTGGGTTGATTTGTTTCCTATCTGTTATTTATGTATTTGAAAGTGTTATTTATTTGTTTGAAGTGGAATTGGATTTACCTAATAACTTTGAAATTAAAATTGTAATTAATAATTTTGACTACACTATCGCATTGGATTCGTCTGTAATGATAGGTGTATGTAAGTCTAATAAATAAATAAATAAATAAAAATAATTTTGAGTAAGGTAATCGCTGTAAGGTTTTATTCAACTTAGATCGCTCACAACAATCATCTTGTAAGATGTTGAAATTTGATATTTTATTAGTTACATTTCCGATAACTGTTTCGCCAACAGCGGCGAATTGCAGTGTTTTGTAAAAAGCCTTACAGTTCCTAGGCAAGGTCAAGATACCGGTACCAAACAAAATAACGTCAGAATTTATGTCCTTTTGTGATTCTATTTTTCTGCCAAGTTATATGAAATGTTGAATAGCCAATGCCTCTTCTTCAATTGATAAAACTACCTGGAAACTTGGGTCCAAATAAAGTGCACTTATAAATGCAACATTCGTCATCAAATTACTTTGTGAGACTTTCATAAAGGTACAAATGGCTTGTGCAAGAGGTATGCACACGTGAGATGTCGCTAAAAAATAATTCGTCCTATGACAGAAAAAGTCGCCTGGTGATAACTGCTCTTCTTGTAGTAGGGTAGACCGGGGCGCGAATTAACAAAATTTATATTTTCAGTTGTAGCTTCAAAACGCCTAAACATTTTGATATTATTTTTGTGTTAAATGACGTCCAAACTATTCAGTAACCATAATTATTGTTGGTTTTAATTTGACAAGAAATTGGTACTTTTTTGAAAAAGTCGATTTTACTCAGAAAAGTCAGTAGTTAATACTTACCGCGCCCGCGGTCGGGGCTAGAATTAACGGTTCCGAGGTAAGTATTAACAAAAGGGGCAACAATTGACATTTTTGGTATTTTCCTCTAAAATCAAAGAAAACAAAAAATAAATATGATTTTTTTTTAATAAGCTATACAATCAACATTAGGCTTAAACTATTATAGCACTTTGTCCACGCAACAATATTTTAGCAATATAAATATAAAGAAATGGAAACCCAAACAAAACCTCTCTTTAGAGAAGAACAAATATCAACAAATCTCTGAATGACTTCTTATTAAAAGCTACTTTTACTGTTTTATTATTGAAGAAAACGTCAGTTTTCAATAATCACATTTTTTACTAAGTGAAACAATAAAAATTAAGCTTAAAAGTTGTTGTTTGTTGTTGTCACTTTGTTCAGCGATATACATTTAAGTATAGAAACAAAAATTCAAACAAAACCTCTTTGCAGAAGAACAAAAATCAACAAATCCTTAATAATTTCTAATTAAAAATACTGTATTTTCTACTTCTAATTTTGCTTTTTCTTTGTTGTTCTCCTCCTCTAATAATGCTGCTCTTAGCTGTAAAGAAAAACATGAATATGTGAGATAATCAAACAGATGTTTTTAACTGAAACTAGAACATAAACCTATATGCTATAACCTGTACTTTAAATATTTGCAAATCCATTTTCTTTTTCTTTTCTGAATTTTTAATTCTCATTACACCTTCCCGACGGGTGTAGTCTGTGGGTCTGCGCAAGTGCTCTGTAGTTTCAACGGATGAACATTTTTCACTGATGGAATCTAAAATATCAATTATTTTGATACAAGGTTAATAATCACAAAGTCAGTATGACTCGCTTTATGTCAAAACAGTTGAACAAATGAAATTTGGAGTCATATGCGATAGCAAGTAAAATCACATCTGCATCTAGTCATTCAGTATTTATGATTAATAGTGTTAATACCTGTGCTGTTTTCGGGTTCTTCAAGAACAATGGTCTTCTCTATATCCTGAATGGGGTTTTCTTCCACAACAATTACATTGTCCGAGTTCATGTGATCTAAAAAAAAATTCAGAATGAGTGTGAAAGTATAAAATTAATCTTTGTCACCATATAATTTAAAACAATACATAACATACCAGTTTTGGTCAACTCGGGCGTGATAGTTTGTTTTGTTTCGATTAAATCATTTTCTATTGTATGTAATACAGCTCCATCACTATCAAATAGATTTTTTATTTCACAAATAATCACAGGTGCGGCCTGAAAATTAAAAAAAATAAACCATAAAGCTTATCAGATTGAAATAATTCAGACGTACCTACAATTGTTACTGAGCAATTCAGAGGATATTATTTTACGTACCTCTTCAACCATGCTTATTATGGCTCCATGTTCTGGCGATGGAGGAGGTGCCTGGGGTCAACCTCCTGTTCTTAATAAACTGCCTCTTTTTGTAGCACAAGCTTTACGGGTAAATGCTTTCATATTATCCCATGCTCTTTTTAAAGTGTAGGTTTCATGCTGTAATAGTTTGAATTATAATATTAGCAAATCTTCAGGGACAATGAATCTTTTCTTTAAATAAATAATAGTGAGTTATCCTACCTTATGCACATTACCGTAACTATTAAACTCCTAAGTAATTAACTCCCATGCAGCTTGCTTCTTGACGACAGACTTCCCATCTGTGAGCTTTGACTCTATTATTGGTCTCTTTTTAATTAGTTGTGCCAATAAAGCCTTTTCATCGGCGGTAAAATTGGCCACTCTCTTGCGTGGTGTTTTTGGTAGTAGATCCTTCAGTGAAAATAGAATAATTAATAAAAGTCACTTGATTACACAAAGTTTATACACGCGACGCACAGAGTTAAGCCCGATTTACATTATCTTAGTGTTTAGAAGAGTATTTTAGTACAACTTGAAAGGCAACTTCTTTAATGCTGAGTGCGCTGCGAGTGAACGTTTACATTTTTTCCAGTAGAGTATCATTTCGACGCCACAATGAACGCGCAAATACGTCGCCAAATACGCACTATTCTACGCAAAATACTAACTGTAGTTATGGAACAAATAGAAGACGACATTTAATTCGAAATAAATAAACCAAAACGAATATGGGAGCGTCAATGGATTAATCGCAGATCCATGCTTGGAGGAAGTTCTTTGTTGCTAAAGGAATTGGCTATTGAAGATCTCAAAGAATATCGCGATTCGATGAGAATGACAGAAGAATCCTTCAATTGGTTACTACACAAAGTGAGGCTTGCTATAGAAAAAAAATATACTCACATGCGGAGTGCAATACCGGCCAAAATAAAACTCCAAGCAATTATTTGTATGCTTGCAACAGGAAATATCTCACTTTTTCAAAATATCTAAATCTAGCCTTACGTTAATGATTCCTGTAATTTGTGATGCTATCTACAATGCTTTGGAGGAATTTATACAGGTGAGCAAATAAAACATCGTGTACGTATGTCTATTAAACTTAAATACTTTGAAACAATGAAATATTCCTATGTAGACATCGAACAAAATTACATTGATTAGTAATTTTGTCCGATGTCTACGTAGGAATATTTTCCACAGCCTATGATATCATTACTTTGTTGAGCTGCTGTTTGCTGGTCACTTTGATCAAGCGAATCACCGCTATCAAGATTTATTGCAGCGTCGTGGCTGAAATGTGTTGGATCAGATATAATATTAGGAGTTATATGTCACAATAAACTCAGAGCGAGGTATTTCAACAGATATTGGATTTACAACATAATCAGACAAAGATGATTGCTCCCTATCTGTAGGAGCTTCTTGAGTAAACGTATGCTCATAAGTTGTTTGTGCCACATAATTCGGAGATGGTGTAGGCACATAACTTGCGAGATGGTGTAGGCACATAACTTGGAGATGGTGTAGGCACATAACTTGGAGATGGTGTAGGCACATAACTCGGAGATGGTGTACGCACATAACTTGGAGATGGTGTAGGCACATAATTTGGAAATGGCGTAGGAACAACAAAAGTGCGATTGTAGGTTGTTAATTCCTGCAATCGCACTTTTGTAAGATAGGTTTGTATCACGCTTTGCGCCCCGCAAGGCATTTTCTAAACTCATGGAATTTAGTTGGACGCCAACACTTTTGCCAAACAATTCGAATTCGTTTGTGCCTTCTTTTTCGATCACTGACTCTGTGGTGAACTCGCTTACCACCACTCTTGCTTTGTCTAGAAGTGAATTCAGACCTCTCATATTTCTTTTTCTGAAGGGCGTGTTAGATCAGAAACTGGCCTATCATCAATAGTAACAAGTTCAGCATTTCGAGCATCTTGCTTCTCTTCCATGAGTGTTTCTTTATCCTCAATGGTATTCAGAAATAAAAATAATAGACTAAAGTCAGTGAATTATTTTCGGCAGCTAGTTAAAATAATACAAATATTCTTTTTTTTCTTTCAGGTACCAAGAAACTCAGAGGAGTGGAAGGCAATTGGAAATGGCTTTAGAAAATCTTGGAACTTTCCTGGGTGCTGTGGCGCGATTGACGGAAAACACGTTGTCATTAAAGCTCCATTTGAAGCAGGAAGCTATTTCTATAATTACAAGCAACAGAATAGCCTTGTATTAATGGCTTTGGTAGATGACAACTATTGTTTTTCATATATCGATATCGGGTGCAATGGTAGAATATCCGATGGAGGAGTTTTCCGAAACTGCAACTTAAGCGATCCTTTGGAAAATGGCTTGCTACCGGAACATCATGTTATAGTCGAAGACGCTGCCTTCCCTCTGAAGCCTTACTTGATGAAGCCATACGGAGGACAAATTTTAACACAAAGAGAAAAAGTTGATCTTATGTTTTTAACCTGAAATACAAAAGAAACTGATCATAGAAAAAATGTCGTCCACCCCCCCACACACACATTTGCCATCAGCAGGATCAGTGAACCAATTAATAATTAGCAGAAACTACTACACTAGAAAAGTAACAAAAATTGCATTGATTTTATTACTCACATAATTAATTAAATTACATTAATTACTCACTTTTGTGATAACCGCGATGACGTCGAGGCCAGGAATGCCCATAGCTTCTTTTATGGCAGTGTATGCCGAATGCCTAGCCTGTTCGTTTTTGTATAAATTATTTTTAACGTTCCATAAACATGCCTGAACAACATATTTAGAAACAAATTTAATAGTTGTATCTTCCGACCATTTAGCCATCTTTAAAAAAATCAAAAAACGCGAGCGTTTTAGGCACTTGTGCACTCTCCTAAAGATTTTACTAAATTACGTGTTTACACACAACGAGGGAAGAGCCGAGTGACGCGCGGGTGTTTGCGCAGGCGCGGAGGGGTATCACTTGAAACAAAAATAGAAAGCGATTCTATTTTGATTCAACTTAAAAGTCAAGTAGAACCGTACTAATAAAGCAAGTAGCGTTTACATGTTTCAACTAAAGTACTATCCTAAAGCACTCTGCTAAACACTAACATAATGTAAATCGGGCTTTAGGTACTTACCATGAAATTTACTGAGAATTTTGTGTGTGAAATTACAATTATACAACTCAACTGTTGCGCGAAATCAAAATATTGTATGGCAGTATGGTAGCATAATGGCTTAACCTCTTCTTTGACACTGACATTAGAAGTAGGTAATGGCATCGAAAAAAAGCGCAATTGCTTATATTTTACTTCAATAAAAATTGTGTTTTACATTGTTTTTTGTTTCAAAAACATCATTAACTAAACGGATTATCATTTAAAATAATATAAATCACAGTTTTAATGAGTTTAGATTGATATTTTTTAAATAAAAGTTTAATATTATGTGGTCACACAGACGCTCTATAGATAAATAATCGATAGTGTGATTTCGCGACAATTCGCCCTATGGATATTTAAAGCTGTCATTAACTAAAGAACCCTTAAACTATGTCTCTGAGTAAACTATGTCTCTGATTTAATGCTAATTATTTACTAATCGGTAATTTTTTCTCAATGGGTAACAGTGTATCACAAAATGGTGTAACTCAACGGGAACAAAGGTGTTGGCGGCCATTTTGTTTGTTTATATATTTGTTTTCTTAAATTTCGTACCTTTTGTATATTTTTTGGCTGAAAACTTATCGAGTGTACATTCAATGTGTTTGTTATTATTTTTTTACACAGAACTGATCTCACAATTTAATAAATTACGATAGTTTTTTGACAAAATTCTAGTGCTGTTACTGAAAACCATACAAAAATAGAAATATACTTACATTTTCATTTATAAGGATTCAATCAAGGAATCTGTTTAGTATTGGTTTACTGTTTAATGTTAATTTTTGACAAAGTTTAGTTTAGTTTTAATGGTGATTGATTATCGTAGTACAAATTATATTTATTATGTTCACCAAGAAAATATCACTAATCTAAAATGTACTTAGAGAAAGATGTGTAGCTCCGAAACCGTATACTGTAAAGCTATCCACAAAAACGAGCTTTAAATAAAGAAATATTTATTTATTATTCCTTATGACAGACAGTCCAGTTGGGTAGGTCTAACTTCGAGAAAGAGGTCAACCGTCGAATCCAACTCGGTTGGGCAGCGTTCGGGAAGCTACGCGGTATCTTCTCGTCCAACATACCACAGTGTCTCAAGACGAAAGTCTTTAACCAGTGCGTGTTGCCAGTGATGACATATGGCTCCGAAACGTGGTCGCTCACAATGGGCCTCATCAGAAGGCTTAAAGTCACCCAAAGAGCAATGGAAAGGGCTATGCTCGGGGTTTCCTTGCGTGATCGAATAAAAAATGAAGATATCCGCAGGAAAACTAAGGTTGCCGACATAGCACAAAGAATTGCCAAACTTAAGTGGCAATGGGCAGGGCACATTGCTCGCAGAACAGATGGCCGTTGGGGCCGAAAGGTTTTGGAGTGGCGACCGCGTACCGGAAGACGCAGTGTTGGAAGGCCTCCTACAAGGTGGACCGATGACCTGGTGAAGGTAGCAGGAAACCGATGGATGCGGGACGCACAGGAACGTTCGATGTGGCGACGCTTGGGGGAGGCCTATGTCCAACAGTGGACGTGTATCGGCTGAAATGATGATGATGATTCCTTATAACTATAATATCATCCACAATGTTTTCATTTAAATTGTAACGTAAATCATTAATTTCATATTTTAGTGAAGAAAATAAATGTTCGACGCTCACTTGCGTGGCAAGTACGGCGAGTACTGTTTTTGCCAGGCGATACAGTAGTGGTTCGAGTGTAGCTTTCTTTTCCCTATATGTATAATAAATAATATGTCTTCTTTTGGAGGAAGACGTGGATAAATGGAACAATATTGTATCGTAGACAAATATCAGACCTCACTTGAACGTATCGTGCACGTTGGTAGGATATCCTTTTCCTTTCGGTTTGCGACAAAATCAACTCCATTTCGTCTTCGAACACGTCACAACAACAGCCGTAGATGTGGATGGACGGTTAGTTTCATCTTCGTGATGAATTATGTTCTTTGTGATTCTATTTTGAGAATTTATGCCAAGTTTGATGAAATGTTGAATAGCCAATGCCTCTTCTTCAATTGATAAAACTACCTGGAATCGTGGGTCCAAATAAAGTGCACTTATAAATGTAACATTCGTCATCAAATTACTTTGTTAGACTTTCATATAGGTACAAATGGCTTGTGCAGAAGGCATGTACACACGTGATGTCGCTAAAAAATAACATTTCGTCCTATGATAGAAAAAGTCGCCTGGTGATAACTGCTCTTATTGTAGTACTATTGTGCATATTTTGGAAGGTTTCGGTGCATTTTTGATATCATATGTAGTGAAGTCGAAGTGTAATTAGTTTTATAATTTATAACAAAATGGCTCCAAAAAAAGCCTCGAATGTAAAGAGATATTTTGAAAAAGTGGCGGGTGATAAAATTAAATGTAAAAACTAATTCTACATTTAAAGATTTTAATAACACTAATACTACAAATCTACTAAAACACCTAAAAAAAGTTCATCCTATCCCCTATTTAACACACATAGATACTTCAACTACCACCACCCCCCACTCAGAGTGATTTAAATTTATTAAGTGAAGTAGAACCAGAATCTGAAGATGGAACCCCAATCACAGACACCGAAGCACCACCACCACCAAAACTGCAACTGCAAATGACCAAGCAACGAAGCAAGCTCAAAAAATAAATTAAATAAACTGTGTATCGCTTTAACGACAATGGTATGCCTCGATTTCCAACCACTTCAAGTGTTAGAAAATAGAGGTTTAAGGGATTATACTCGAGCTCTAAATCCGTATTACTAGCTACTGAGAGTAGCTCGTAATACGAGCGAAAGATTCTTTCGGAGAAGTTGATTCCGAAATAATATTTCATCGCAAAAAAAGCTACACAAGAATTGCTTAGTCAACAAAATATATTGCTTTAACTACAGACTTATGGACATCGGACAGCAACAAAAGCTATATGACCCTTACAACTCACTTTATTAATGCAGACAAATTTATATCCATAACTTTATCCACTAGGAAACTTTAAGATGCGCATACGGTTGAAAACTTAGCTCGGGAGATAAAAGACGTGTTAGAAACTGAATAGAACATTTTAGAAAAAATAATTTGCGTGACAACTGACAACGCGGCAAACATAAAAAAAGCTGTTTAGATGTTATACAAAAACGTCACCATTGCTGTGCGGCTCACACATTGAACTTGGTCGTTCAAGACACCATTAAAGACAATGAACAATTAATTAGACTAATTGAAAAGTATGAAGTTTCATTGGTCACTCCTGGTCTTCTTCACCAATTTCACATCAAATGTTACTTTTTGGCTGTAAATGCTGTTTATGAGTTCTCGATGAAAATATCAAAATCACCATACAGTTGCCTATAATATTTGAGGAGTTCCCTCGATTCCTCATCGATTCCATCATCAGAACCGGATTTTAAAAAAATAAGACCAATCTGAAAGCTTTTCTTTTTAGGAGAAAAAACAAAATTTCAAATCGGTCCATAAAGGACGGAGTTCCGAGGTAACAACATGAAAAAAAACATACTTATGAAATAAAAAACTAATATGAAAAATAAAACTGAATTGGAAAACCTCCTTTTTTGCATTCAGTTAAAAATAATGAATATTGAATTGTAATTAAGCAAATTTTAAAGTCGACGCCTGATTAATAAAAATTGCAATTTTTATATGTTTGCAATTAAGGATCACGATAATAATAATAATAATCTGTGGCCCGGCTGTCAAAGTGAATGACAGAAAAATTTTTTCTCGCCGAATTTTTTCCATTAATTTAATTGAATAATATATCAAATAAAATGCCAAACCACCGAAAAACAGTCCGAAAAAAAATAAAAAACCACATCACATCACCGTATTATATACCATCTAAAGTAAATATACCATCGAACAAAGTTTCATACAAGACGACGTGGCGATGAAATTATAATGAAATGTTGACGAGAAGCCGGGCACGACAACAACAAACACACCCAACATCTTCGGATTCGCCGTTCAGCTCCGCCTCGCAGCCGCCGGGACCAGCGCCAGCCGTGAGTCCAGTGATTCCGGTAGCTGCAGTTGCGTCGAGCTCGAGCGACGAATACTTCTCGCCGCCGACGACACCACCACCTGCGCGTCGGCGGGGAAGAGGCCGACCTCCGGCCTGCTTGGGACCTCGAGGCCCTCCGGCCTCTGGCGGGGTCCCCGCTGCCGGTGGAAGTGTGCAGCGCATGCGATGGACACAATCCATTAATGAAAATGTCATGCGCTCATACTTTGGGGCTACAGAGGGGGGAACTAACCTGACTGCGTACCGTGGTCGGATGCTCTCTCTGTTTCAGGTGCTTGAACCAGCTGTCAACGTTTCGGCTCAAAGATTATCGGATCAGGTGCGGGTCATCCAGCGTAACCGTATGTTGGATGACGCCGTACTTGATAGACTGCGCCTAGAATCACGGAATGGCCGTGTCTCACCTGTTTCACCACCGGCCGCGGTGCAACTGCAACCCAGTGTTTCACCGCGACCCGACCACGTAGGTGAGGATGATGATGACGGGGCTATATCCGTGAGTACCCAGTGCAATGCACGTTTGAGGAGCGCTTTGGAGGATGCATTCCGGGAGTATCGCTCTATACCACCAGAGCTTAGACCTCGTCTACCTCGTTTGCCTATGCATAGAAAAAACAGGGCGTTGGTGTGTGCTCTAGATTCGCAGCTATCAAATTGTTTTGATAGCAGCGAAGACCTTACCGATACCCACTCGATCTTATACTGTGCGGCTGCAGCGGCGTGTCGTTTAGCTCACGCCAAAATTCCAAATAGTGACAGAGCTACACGACCAGTTAAACCAGCTTGGCAGTGCAGGATCGAGCGTCGTATCGGTGAGGCTAGAGCGCTCATCGGCAAACTTATCTGCTTCAGGGAGGGCAACACTCGCCCTAGAGTGATGCGCTTTGTGAGGCGGGCGTTCTCAGGGACAGATGTTAGTCCTCGAGATTATCTACCCCGTATCACAGAGCGTATCGACTTCCTGAGGCAGAAAGTCTATGCATGGGCAAACCGTATACGACGGCACAAGCGGCGAGTGGAGCGGTACACCCAGAATCGCGCGTTCCAAAGCAACGAAAGGTGGGTTTACAGGGCATGGGAGCGACCGGACCAAAGTGTGATTGATACGCGCCTACCAGATGATGATGCCATGTATTCATTTTGGCGCAGCATTTGGTCGGTGCCTGTCAGTCACACTGAGGGCGATTGGACTCGGGGGGTCGAGCGAGAGTGCGAACTTATACCAGAAATGGGGGCAATTACCATCAGCCCCCAAGATGTAGCTCGTGCAGTCCGTCCGTTACCAAATTGGAAATCTCCAGGGCCGGACGGGCTGCACAACTTTTGGCTTAAATGGTTTAAAAGTTCGCACGCTCGCTTGGCGTCCCAATTCCAATCTGCCTTAGAGTCAGAATCGCTGCCCCAGTTCCTGACGACAGGAATAACCCACCTGCTCCATAAATCGGGTAGTAATGCGGAACCCAAAAATTATAGACCGATTACGTGTTTGCCGACGGTCTATAAAGTTCTTACATCCATCCTGAGAGCTAAAATTAATAGTCATATTGAGACAAATTCCATCATGTCTGCTTCTCAGAATGGATGTAGGAACGGGTCCCGTGGTACTAAGGAGCTGCTCCTCATTGATGTTGCCATTAGCCAACAGGTTCGTCGTTCTCGAAGAGATCTGTCGACATGTTGGATAGATTACAAGAAGGCCTATGACTCGGTGCCGCATACATGGCTCATGAGGGTGCTGGAGCTATATAAAATTGATGTAACTCTGCGCACCTTTCTGATGTCATGTATGGGGCAGTGGAGGACGGTCCTTCACTATCCAGGGTGTCGACGGGTTTCGGAGAACAGCGAACCGTTAAGGATCGAGCGTGGCATATTCCAGGGTGACAGTCTGAGTCCACTGTGGTTTTGCCTAGCTTTGAACCCACTCAGCACACTGCTGGAGGGTTCGGGTTTAGGCTACCGGTTGAGAAGAGAGGGTCAGGTCATATCTCACCTTCTTTACATGGATGATCTGAAACTATTTGCTTCCAACAACTTGCAACTGATGGAGCTACTGAAGGTAACTGAAACCTTCAGTAGTGCCATCAGGATGGAATTTGGTTTGGACAAATGTGCAGTCATGCATGTAAAGCGAGGGGAGATTATGGAATCTGTGGGAACCCAACTCTCGGATTCCATACACCTCAGATCCCTCAGCTCAACCGAAACTTACAAGTATTTGGGTATGTCAAAAGCGTTGGGCATCAATGCTGCTGACGTGAAACAATCGTTGAGGGAGCGCTTCTTTTGCCGCCTGAATAAAGTACTGAAAAGTCTTTTATCGGGCGGGAACAAGGTGCGCGCCTTCAACGGTTGGGTCATGCCGGTTTTGATGTACTCTTTCGGCATACTCAAATGGACTCAGACGGAACTCGACGCCCTGGATAGGAGGGTCCGCACTCTGCTTACCGCAAATCGGATGCATCACCCACGATCATCGGTGATGAGGCTGTATATCCCGCGGAAGTGTGGGGGTCGTGGCTTCTTAAATGCCAAGACCCTGCACAACCTTGAGGTATGCAGTCTCAGGGAATACTTCCTGGAAACCGACGTGGGGATGCACCGAGATGTAGTGGCGGTGGACAAAGGCCTCACCCCGCTCTCCTTGGCCAACGAGAACTGGCGCAAACCTATAGTAATGGATACTAATGAACGCAAGGAAGTATGGAAGGGCAAGGAGCTTCATGGGCGCTTTTACCGGGCCTTACATGGGCCCGATGTAGATCTTTTAGCGTCCGTATCCTGGCTACGCTTTGGTGATCTCTTTGGAGAAACCGAAGGTTTTGTCTTTGCAATTATGGACGAAGTTATGATGACGAACAACTACCGGAAATATATTGTGAAGGACGGTACGGTTGACATCTGTCGGGCATGCCACCGGCCCGGAGAATCAATCCGACACATTATTTCTGGGTGTTCTCATTTAGCTAACGGAGACTATTTGCACAGACACAACCTTGTAGCCAGGATTATCCATCAGCAACTTGCTCTTAAATACAATCTTGTTGAATCAGAAGTACCGTACTATAGGTATGTGCCCGACCCAGTTCTCGAGAATGGCAGCGTCACATTGTATTGGGACCGATCTATCATCACTGACAGGACTATTGTTGCCAATAAGCCTGACATAGTGGTGATAGATCGACTAGAGCGTCGCACAATGATTGTTGATATAGCGGTCCCTCATGACGAGAACCTCGTGAAAGCTGAGAAAGATAAACAAACTAAATATCTTGACTTGGCTCGCGAGGTTGTCGACATGTGGGAAGTGGATAGAGCAATCATTGTGCCGATAGTCGTGACGGCCAATGGCTTAATAGCCAAGAGCCTCGACCAACATCTGCGGAGGCTCTCGTTAGGCAGTTGGATCAAGGGCTTGATCCAGAAGGCAGTACTCCTAGACACGGCGCGTATTGTCCGGAGGTTCCTCTCTCAGGAGCCCTGACCGCCGGCAGCTTGGACCCTGCTCCCGATGCCGGTGGGCTACTATTTTTTATATTTTTAAATGTTTTTTTTATATATATATTTGTTACAATTTACATTTTTAAATAGAAAAATAAAGGAGATAATAATATTTTTAAATGTTATTTATTTTTTATTGAAGATTTAAAAATATAATTCATATGTACTATATTGAATAAACGAAATAATAATAATAAATTCATTTATTTCAGGCAAAAAAAAACCCTTAGTAAAAAGACAGTTTGATATGATGATTTGATAAAATTAAAATTGAAAAATTAAAGATTTTAATACTACAAATTTAGATTCAGTTTCAGTAATTAATACAATGTCAGATCAATAATAACAATGTCAGATTCAGTTCGATAACTTATAAAATGCTGCTACTGTTGTTGTTGTAGCTGGTTACTGTTTTATTACTTACTATTATTGATAATTTTAGACACATCTCGTTTCTGCCGGAGCTGGGTTTTTTTGAGCATTCACTTTAACCCTTTTGCCTTCAAGGAACTTTGCTATTATACTAATAAATTGTTCTGCAGGATTGTTTGTTTCTTTTATAAACAAGCTTTCCGAATTTTTTAGAAGCCACCCAAGATTTTCAAAAATATCGTTTCACAACCCGCTAGATTTGAGTTGTGGAATGAGGTTTTCTTCACCTACTAACATTTTACAGAAATATTGCTTACAACTGTCATGTAATCCAAATACGTGGCATGGCCCATTTCTTAAATATTCTACAAGTTCTTCTTAGAAGCGCTTTACGCAAAGTTACAGGTACAAAGCCAACTTTATAATGTGTTATTTTTTTCAGTTTTTCTTAATTTATTAGCATAAATTCGTAGTAAATGATTACTGCATTCTAATTTTCTCATATTTATATTTGGACCATACACCATTGCGTCTCTAAGAGCGTTCATGACGCTGCTATCTAAATCACCCATTACCTTCGTGTACATAACTCCGTGCGTCTCCATGCTTACTTTGAATCCGAACCAATTTTTAAAACACGTATGTGTTGGCATATAGGATTTTTTACTTTGAGCTATGGCACATACGCTACAATATGAATTTTTGACCCCAATGTACAGATTTTTTTTTGTCCGGTGACCTATTATGCAAGCCACACCAGAAAGCGAATTAAATTTTATGCCGTAGCTGCGTTTAGCCCACGGAACAGTAAAAACAGTGGAAGAAGTAAGTAGGCGTGGCACTGTCGCCGCTAGTAAGAATCGCGTTGCGCACTTGCTGTTCAAGCGCCATCATTCTCTAACTAGACTGCGCAACATAATAATTAACGAAAAATAATATTAAAATGCCTTATTGTCCCATACTGTACTTTAAAAACCATAGTCTGACTAAAAATCTAACTCATGGAGGTGTATCATACCACCGAAAAGTATTATTTTCGGATTTATTTTAATAAAGTGAAAAAGTAAAATTACGTGAAACATTGCGCAGGATATACAAACAAAACTAGTCCTTAGTAACATCACAACAAAGTTGATTTTCTTTTCTCGGTTATTAGCTTTTCTGGAATATTCGTTAGTCTACCTATACTTTTGACGCTATCCAAATAGTGCGTGACTTTATCGATAAAATCAATCGATATGTATAATATGTATTACATTGCCTTTTTAAAATATAAATTATAGTTTAACAGTTTTTGTAAGTAATATAATACAGATAATTATTAAATTAATAAATATAATAAAATAAAAATTGTGGTATGATATTTGTGATGTATTTTAAATAAATTTAGTTAAAGAGTTAGGAACAACATAGGGCGTTTGAATTATACTTAATATTCTTATGTTTAGCAGTGGGCGATGACGATGATTTCAGCTGAGATGATGATAATTGATGTACTATGCAAATAAATACCCTTTTTACTACGTTTAAAAATTGCCTTTAATCATATTAATTTCATAATTTTAATACTATCACACTATCGCATACAATTTTTTTTGCATGATATGTTTTAAATACGTTTTCATACTATCGATACATATTTCGATCGAATAAGGTTACTTCCCTATCTGAGTAGCAGCGAGCGCATTCGCGTCAGTGATACGCCATTCAAATACCAATCTTATTTTTACGTAGTTACAGTTCATACTGAATATTATATACTGAACAATGCCATCTAGCGACGAGTGGCAGTACTTGGTAGTCAAAGATGTATTTCTTTCTTGTTTTTGTCAATTTGATTTATAGACATTTGAAATTAAAGTTGCATTTCGTATAATTTTTTTTTTGCATTTCGTCTACGCCCTGTTTTTGTTTTCAGCCAATCATATTTTTAGGTTTGCAGTAAGAGTAAATTGTAAATGTATGAGTTTGGCGACACCGGTTCTGGAACAAACATTTTCTCAAGCTACTTCCACTGTTTTTACTGTTCCGTGGTTTAGCCCATGAGCGGTCTGTTATGATGGTCACACATGGTACACCTTGTGTGACATCATTCGGTTGTAAAGCAGGGCCTTTCTTCCTTACCTGCTTCTAACTTAAGTTGTAAAGCTGTCTTTTTGAATTATAACCAACTTTTTATTATATTTTGAATAATATGTTTCGCTCATATTAGGCAAATTCAAACTTGCACATATTTCATCAAGCTGGCTCCATCCATGAGATATACCCTCTATCACATTTAAATTAATAGGGATTTCTTTAGATTCTTTATTATACTCCTGAGAGTCAATATTTTCTATTTTATTACAAAATTTACATTTAAAAACGAATTTTGAGTAAAACCCCTTTCTTTTTACTTTTATTAATTCTAAGTGTTGAAAATTGCATTAAAATATCACATTTAAATTAATAGGGATTTCTTTAGATTCTTTATTATACTCCTGAGAGTCAATATTTTCTATTTTATTACAAAATTTACATTTAAAAACGAATTTTGAGTAAAACCCCTTTCTTTTTACTTTTATTAATTCTAAGTGTTGAAAATTGAATTAAAATGGTTCATGCTTTATATTTTGTAATTTTATAAAAAGGTATGCAATATTTACTATCCTATTTCCTTCTAAACTTGCACAATCAGTCATTTCGCTATTTTCGTTATCAAAAGATATATCATTATTGAAGAGTTCTGAATCGGACTCAGAGTCACTGGATTTTTTTTTTTTTAAATGTCTTTGACAGCGATTTTTCCTGTGTAGCCCTATAAAAGCATAACTCAATCAGAATACGTAAAACCTTTGGAGGTAGGCGGAACAGAGAGTAAAATCCCGCAAACCTCCGTTGAAAAGGGAGGATCCTCCGACCAGACAGGTGTTATAGTCTGGTGGGCGACTGCCCGATAGATGATTTCGGGGTGTCGTATATGTTCAAATCGCGCGGAGAACTTTGATTGCGCGATGCATGATTTCGTACTTTCTTTGTAGTTCTTATGTGGCGCCATAGAGGTCGCTACATCACTCCCCTCCGGAGATCGGAGATCGATGGTTCTTTTTGATGCTTCATGATGCGTGCCAGGCCAGTGATAGGTTAGTTCCAGTGGGTCGGAACCGATGCCGCATAGATCGCGGTGAGTCGGAACTGTCTGCGGAGATGCCCCAGTGAGTCGGGGTGTTGCTATCCCAGTGAGTCGGGATAATGCTGCAGGCTCCAGTGAGTCGGAGTAGTGCTGCTGGCTTCAGTGAGTCGAAGCGGTGCTGTGCGACGTAGGGCTTGACTGCTGGCGTCGACCAGGAGAGGTTCTTCAAAGCTCTTCATGTGACTGGCCGAAGGTGCGGTGTGCCAAGGTCGCTGATGAGGCTGAGGGGGATGACCAGGTATGACCAGGTAGGCATGTTGGTGGTCAGGATACCCTCTATAGCCGTGGGTGCTGGCTGTATGGCTCGCTGCTCGAAAGCATGAGGAAGTGATGATGACGTCACGAAGTAGTAGCTGCACGAAGGCTGCGCTGACGTTCTTTGTCGAGGGTCACCAGTTTGGAGGAGTTTGGAGGTATGCGGAACAGAGAGTAAAGTCCCACACACCTCCGTTGAAAAGGGAGGATCCTCCGACCAGACAGGTGTTATAGTCTGGTGGGCGACTGCCCGATAGATGATTTCGGGGTGTCGTATATGTTCAAATCGCGCGGAGAACTTTGATTGCGCGATGCATGATTTCGTACTTTCTTTGTAGTTCTTATGTGGCGCCATAGAGGTCGCTACAAACCTAATAAAAATGTATTTTACTGTGGTTGCAGATACTGATTTCATACTTACATAATCGGCGTGTAACGAGCAAAATCAACGTCTGATTCGATGATGTCCCAGTCAGTATGTGTTGGAATGACCGTGGAGCCTGTTTGATGGCACGGATCATTATGTACAAATACATTTTTAGGTCTTGACGTGGTTATTTTATGTATTTGATCTTGTACGACGATTTGTTGAAATGACTTTCGAGGTGATCTAAAAAGAACATGAGTAACATTAAATAAAATTATGTATAACAGGGTTTTATAATGTGTGCACTTGTGCCCATTGTTCGCCGTCCCGATATGCTTGTACTATAACGTTGTATTCATTTTAATTGTTATTTATTAAAATATAGCAATAACACGTCTTTTGTCTCACATGACTTGATTGAATGCGTCCATGCAAAAGCTACACATTTTTCTGAACACCGTAATCAGGAAGATCATCTAACTGATTTTCTCTATATGTTTCTATAACGTAAAAACCATTTTGAAGATGCTCGCTACAATAGCTTCGCGCCAGTTTTAACTGATATGTACTCAACGCTAGTACATTTATTTGGTCTTCTGTAAGCCGTGGGAAGTTTTCTATTAGATTAGCTTCCAGTCGTTGAAAATCTGCCCTCCGGTTATTCAGACACATGACAAGTTTGTGATGGTCTTCTATCACAATTACCCGATCGAGATGTAATTCAAAAGTCCAGTGTGATAGTCAAAATCAATAAGAAAGGCAGAGTTCCCGAAAAGATTCAGTGTCCAGTAAGAATGCCAGGTCAAAGTCGTTAGAAAGAAGCGAATGAAAAGGAACGGTAACAAACGATAACTCGCACACAATGCCATCCAAAGACTGATAGTTATAATGTAAACTGCGCGCGCGCTCCGGTAGAAGTCGCTGCGCACCCGCAAGAGGGCGCGGCGGCGGGGTACAGGCTGAGCCTTTGTCCTGCAGTCGCAGGGTAGGGAGTGTAGGGACCCGTAAATGCGGGTCCTGCGTCGGGGTGCCTCATGGGCGGCGACCTTGTGGCAAGCTCGCGTACGCCGCTTGCCTGGGTGTAGCTGCATTGTGTTCAGTAGGAGCGCCGCGGCACTGCTCCTGCAATGCCGATTTTTCACAACATCTCGGCGGTCAGTTCCCCGCCAGGTGGAACCCCCGGTTACCCGGAGGGGGTAGCCCAGCGAGAGATAACCAGCGACGAGAATGCCGGTTTGATGGAGCTCCCCACTGTGGATGATGACCCCGTCTGTCACGCTTTCAGATCGAGCCGGTCACGCTTCAGACTCAGGGGCCGTGGGAGGGATAAATGAAATGTAATAGTGTGTTATTTTATATTTTTTAAACGTTTTGTAAAGCAAACTACATTTAAGGATTTTTGAAATGAAATACAGTATAAATTGATAACCAAATCATCTTTATTCTCGTAATTTTGGCAAAATGAAATAAAAATAGGATCGTTATACGAGTATTAACTTCTCTCGGCTAAATCGAAATAGGCTGGTAGTTAGATTAATATATCTTTAGATAACAACTTTCATACTTAAAACAAAACAATACATAATTTATGTTATAAAATCACATATTCATAGCACTTATAGTAGGAGCTAATTACTTATTGATTCTATAATTCCTTGCTGAAGTACAATTTAAATATCTACTTAATTAATGTTCTTAATTAAAACACTTTGGTTTATGTTGATTATTCATCAAAGACTAGATAATCATTTTTGGATTATTTTTAAATGTGGGTCAATGTTCTTATCATTCCTGAAGTTCAATGGCTCATATACTTCTTCCTCTTCACTCTCCATATCTTCTGCTACTGAACCATCTACCTACGTGTACCATATTCTTCAAAATTATCAGTTTGAGTCATTGTTTGATTCAAACTGATAATTGGTAAACTAGTTACCTGATTTCGTTCTCCATTTTTACCAGATGTACTTTTTTGGAATAGGATCAGAAGAAATTCCATCACTTTCAAAATTTATCCTTCTGTTAATAATTTTCCGCTTCTGCCAGTCGCATTGTCTACCTGGTTTCACAAGCTATTGCACGATTGCGTCCGGAGTTTATTAAATTGCCAACCAAAACTCAAAAAATCCAGCAAGAATTTATTATATTATAGCTAAATTCCCAAGACTTATTGGTGCTATCGATTGTACCCATGTTCCTATAAAATCTCCAGCTAAAAAATAAATTATTTAAGTAATATGAATAAACCTCCTAAATATATAATACTTTTGTACCCAGTACCTATCTAGCAAACTATGTATCTATAGTATTATTAAATAAAACTCCTGTTTTATAAATTCTGTTTTCATTATTTTCTGGTGAAGACAGTGCAGAAAACTGGAGAAACAGGAAGTCACAATTTTCTTTCAATGTACAAACTGTAGTGAGGGCAAAGTTAAAGATCTTGGACATAGTGGTTAGATGGCCAGGAGTAGCACATGATCAAACAATATTTAATAATTCTTTTTTAAAGCAACGGCTTCAAAGTGGAGAATTTGGGAACTGTTTGATTGACGGTGATAGAGGATATGAAAATACTTCATATCTACTTACACCACTACAAGTTCCATGACTCCAGCAGAACATCTGTATAATGAATCCCAAATAAGAAGCAGAAATGTAGTGGAAAGAAGCTATGGTGTTTGGAAAAATAGATTAATTTATTTTAAAAGTATTTTTTTCCAACGCCCACATTTCTCTTTTGTGCTCCCTTTCTTCCTCTTCGAAGGCCCATTTCTATCTTTTATTTAATAATTCTTCCCCTTCCAAGTTCCAAGGCCCATTGCTTTCTTTTATTTAATAATTCTTCCTCCAGAATCTGCTTTTGCAACTCTGCAAACTCTAGTTTTGAATCTGCTACTCTTTCGAATGGCCTTGTCATCTTCTCAGTAGCTGAAACAAGATTTTTATTTATTTTGAATATTGGTAAAATAACACAAGCTAGTATCAATATCATTATTTTGACCCATACATGTCTCAGTGCAGGACATATGTAGGTCTCCTCTAGGAGTTTATGGCCACATTGCTACATGCTAAGACTAGTCAAACTCTGGGTTTTAATAGCTGTCAGTGGTTCTACCATTACATCACCAACTCTGTTAAATCAGGTTATGTTGTGCATCAATATAAATTATCTAAAATTCTAAATAATAACATAATCTAAGCACTTTGTTTATCCTAATGATAATATTAAAAGAACGTACATAAAGCAGGATGTTTTTGGAACGCACAGATTTTGGCTTCCAATTAGTCCACTTCTCGTCATTGGCAACTCTTTTGGGTGTAGTATGTTAACCTGAAATTTAAAATAAAGGTGAGATCACGGTGAAGGTATGCTTATCAACAATACTAAATCACAACAGAACAACAACACTACTTACTTATCTTTTTTCTTGATGACCGTTCCTCATCAGAGTCGTCATTTTGTGTAGGTTGATCTTCAAGTAGAGCTGGGCTTTACAACACATTTATTTCCTGCAACAATCTCTGTTATTTGAATATTTTCTGAGCCTACTGTTAAAAATATGTCTTGGCTAGGTTGTATTTGTATAGAATCTGCAACATAAAGAAAATTATATAAGGAAGAGAAGGGGTGGGACAAATGTATTCTGTTCGACATAAGGCTGAATAAGATAATTCACTTATATACAAAATACAGATTGGCTAGTTAAATTGATACACTAGTACACAACTAATAACAATTTAAAACTTAAGATCTTACCAACATGATCGGAATCAAATTCAGGGTCGATTCCATCCACAAACAATATCATTTCTTTTACTTTTTCCTCTATAGGCGTCAGAGGAGGAGCTGCACTAGGCCCCCCTCCTGTGCGATATGTTTCAGCACATATTAAAGCAGCCTTTTTCCTAGTTGTTCGTTTTATACCTTAGTATTTAGCTTTTATTATTATTATTATTATTATTTTCAAAAATATTTTTATGTTGAGCAACAAGTGAGATTAGAAGCTCAACTTCTTCCCGGCTGAAGTTAACACTTCGTTCACGTTTTAGTGTCGTCATTTTAAACCTTATGAGTATTTATTTAAAGAAATCACTGTGCACAAAATGACAGAACAAACAGAAACACACAACAAATAAACGAAACAGTATAAAAATACCACGGTATTAGTCAATTGTCACTGTCAAACAACATTCTGTTTCGTTACAAGCAATATTCAATAACCTTCAAATCGTTTGTATAATTTTTTTTTATAGAATATTAATCGTTATGTGAATAATAACTAATTATATAAAAATATTAAAGTAAAACAATACTTTTAGTGTAAAATAAAGTAAATTTATAAGTAGTTTGTGTTAACTTTCTCTGTATTTAATGAAATGACATCAAAAAACGAAACGTATGTATATGGTGTTGCCACCGCGCTTCCGTATAGGTCCCAGATAGAGTTTCATAATCAGAACTTTTATCATCCGAATAATTTATGTGAAACATAGGTATTTGGCACACCAGAACACCAATCACATTTGAGATAGAATCGTTGCTTGTATTTAGCTCTATGTTTTCAACTGCTATGTTACTTTGGCTACTAGTACTCATAGTAGTACTCGTAGTATAATTGGGCGTGAAATATTCATGTACTGGATAATTACTTGTAGTATGTGATGTTGTACATTCGTCATAAAATCCTCAACTCAAATTCTGTAATAGTTTATTGGATTATTGATTTTGCTGAAATAAAGTGTTTTTTCCGCATTTGTCGCAACGAAGACGCAATGTATTTGCCAAATATATTCATCGTCCTTCATAGTTCCAACTTCTTTTCTTAAGTTGTCCAATTTCTCCAATGCCACAGCAATCACGTCTTCAGAGTTCTCGTTACCTTTATTTCCCACCTCATGGTTTTTTTTGCGTTTAGGTTTTTGAGGTAAGTTTCGAGAATCATCAGAAAAATGAGTTGTATGTTGCGATGTACTTAAAAAGGTATCTTCCGTTAATGTGGGACATTGACGGAAGATACCTTTTTAAGTATTTGAAAACTATTGGCAATAAAATAAATTATATATATTCAAATATTTGAAAACGACGAAAAAAGTGACGATTGCTACATTAGAATAGACACAAGTCATTTTGTTAAAATCATTTTCAATTTAACTTGTTTTGAACATGTCGACAACAGAGTAAAATTCTTTTATATTACATGTCTGTTAGCGTTGAAGGAATGCGTAAATTTTGAAAAAGTCAAAGAAATTTTGACAGATATTGTTACAGTTTGTTTGAATTAACACGACGGCATTAATAAATCCAATACTCCTTCTAGATGTGAGTTGGCTAAGAATCGGTTAAAGACATTGAATCAGTTTCAGACTTTAGATGCATAGACAGAGATTCACGATAGTGATAAAATAAATGATCTGCCTAAAGCTGTGGAAAAATCAGTGTTTGAAAATAAAACTGATACCAAATTAAGTGAAGAGTACAGATTTGTTAAATGGTTTACCAAACAAATTGAAACAGAAAAATTAATCGTTACACTAGATATACGAATTTTATCACGTTTACTGACTCTGTTTCCTTTGTGGTCAAACGTAATGAAGAATATTTATGATTCCGATATCGAGGCACCTACTTCTTCATATATTGAATCATACTTTAAAACTATAAAAAGACTGCTATTACATCTAAGCACCAAATCTCACAGACTACGAACAGATGAATTAATTATGAAACATTTAGAATTCTTAAAAGGAGAGATTAAAGTCGCACCAAGAATATCGATACTGCCGAATCTTACTGTACAAAGAAATACTGGAGCAGATTTTCTTAAGAAGGAAATAAAAAGGGATTCCATAACATCTACGCAGAAAAGAAAATTACAGTCTAAGGAGCCTAAGGAAGAGTTTACTGATGATTCTATTTTTGCTGAGGACCCTACCTTCATCGAAAACTGGAAAGGGAAAGGAAATGTTACTAAACAAAGAAAAACTTTGAAGCCAGTTATTTTTTTGTCTAACGGAAGCAGGCTACAAATTGAAAAAAAAATATTATATTGAGAAATACTTGCGCGATTGATTCGGTATGTCAGGCTTTAGCTATAGCATATATCGATGGCTATCGAATAAGTCAAACAATACATGAGAGTGAAAATTTATTCTGTGAACTTGTCAAACTCATGAGTGGAAGAGATACAGAAGAAGTATACAAAATAAGATCTGAAATGGCTCAAGTATATTTTTCAAAAGTTGAACAAGAATCCTCTGTGGAAGTGAGATGTGAGTGCAATGTAAATAATATATTTGAACGCATTTTAATAGATTGTATATACAGTGCAGATGAAAGGGAACATTGTACAGAATCAGATTGTGCAATTAATAGAGTTCAGCGTAAGATACCTGTTCTACACGTTGATATAAATTCAGCCATTAATGATTTACAAGAAGCCGCAAATACTTTAATCAATGCTCAAGAACTTACAGAATGCCGGAGAAGTAAATGTTAAGGTGTTAAATCATTTAGTGTATCTTTGCGAGATCTTATTGCATTTGAATTTCATTCCAATCAATTTATTTCAATAGATGATACACCAACATCTCTTTTGTTACAAGGACTGGCTCTTGTGTTTCATTTACTGTCAATAATAGAATTCGAGCCCCCAGTATGTGAAACACTAATTGATCACTACAAAGCTCATTGCAGACGAAATTCACAATGGAAATGTTATGATGACCAATCGAAAAAAAATACGAAGGATGAAAATAAGATAAATTCATAATTGAATATTTTTTAGGTAAATTGTAATATTATTAAACTGAATCTTATGAACGACCCACATTTTATTTACGATATCATTTTGATGTGCTTATTATCCAATTACCTACTCATAACATAACATGCCATTTAACAATTTAAAACGCCTACCTCCTAAAGTAGCAATACCGTTGAGTTCTTCACACACTGCAACCATTTGCCTTTATTATTTTATCAGGCACTTTTCCTTGGGATAATTTAAATAATTGCTACATCCTTTATTTAACATATATTTGAAGTTACAACTAAATTAGACGAATGAAGTAAATATGTAGCAATTATTGACGCAATACATTTCGGGAAACTGCATGCTTGACTTTAAACTAGGAGGTGACCAGCCAACCAAACGTCAGGATTGCTGGTCAAAAAAAATGTTTTGTTTATAAATATATATCCTATGTAGCAAATATAAGCAATTATGTAGCAATTTTCGAATCAACTCTCATAGACCAACGCCACAGACAACCAGCCATTCTGACGCACACATACCTGCGTTTAGATTTACCGGTAAAACTCAACCACGAAAACTGAACCATAGCTTTTATTTCCAAATTAATGAAGAGCTCGAGTATGCAAAACTTTTTTCAGGGCAACACTAGATATTAATGATCGTGTTATCAGAACAGTTATTAAAAAATCTAAAGACGGTTTTCTTGAACAAGACATGAGGGCCAAACACGGCAATCATAGCAAAGTTGCCTTATCTATTCGCCAGGGTGTCAGAGATCATATCAATTCAATAACCAAGAATGGAATCCCACTACATAAGAAAAAACTCGTCAAGGAAATATATTGATGGGGGATAGTCGCTCAGTGATCTATGGGGGAAAGTTGCTCAGTGATCTTTATAGAGATTATAAAACCTTGTGTGACTCTAATAACGTGCCTTATACAAATGAAACATTGTACTCAAGAATTTTCAGTGGTGAATTTAATATCAGTTTCTTCAGGCCGAAAAAAGACAGATGTGAACTTTGTGTGCGTTATGAGAACGCCCAAGGTGATACGAAGAAAGACTTAGAAGTCCAATATTTAAAACACATTGAAGAGAGAAGGACCTTTCCCGAATTGAAAGACGCTGATAAAAAAAGCTCTGATCCAAATAAAATGACTGCAATTTATGATTTGCAAGCAGTCCTGCAACTTCCACGAGGCAATACATCTATTTTTTATTACAAATCCCAACTCAATACCTTAAATTTTACTGTGTCTCTAATTGGTGATGATAAAACCGATTGTTTCTATTGACATGAAGGAGAAGCAAACCGCGGAGCTGATGAAATTGTATCTTGTTTGTTCAAGTTTCTGAAGCTTCTTGTTACCCCACAGAAAATATATCAGTTAATGAGACAAAAGCTTCGGTTTCTTTGCAGAGTTTACTGTTACATACATTTAAAAGAATTATGACCTTTTTTGACAGTAATATTAATATGTACTGCGAAGAGAATGGGATACATGAAATATCTTGTCTGTTTGAAGGATATTGGGGCTTTGATGGTAGTACCGGTCAGTCTTAAATAAAAAGTACCCGAAGACCCTCAATTTGATGAAGACACAATTTTTGCGACAATTTTTCCTCTTAGAATAAAACGAAAAGGGCGGAACAATCACGTAATATGGATAAATCCTAATCCGCAGTCATTAAGATTTTGCAGGCCTCTCCACCTACAGTATAGGAAAGAGATTACCAATCTCATTTTGTCTGAAAAAGCCAATCAACAAGTGGAAGCGCAAATACAAAATCTTTTACCAATTACTTATGAAACGTCAAAAGGATATAGTGTTTCAACCACTTGCGACCTAACCCTAAGCATAATTGATGGTATAGTTTATAATATTAATACTTATCCGGGAGAAGGATGATAATCTTGCCTTCGGAAGTCCAGCACTGCTTTACGCCAAAGTGTTTACGGGCATTAACAAACACGTCGTCGTGTCTAGGCTTAGTTAAAAATTCCGAGACTACCAGACCGGAACCCTTTGGGCACGCCACAATCATGGCGGTAAGTCCCCTCTTTGAGGCGTGGCTGAAAAGACCTCACGGCGTCCTAACCTTCCGCATGACGCAGGTACTCACCGGACATGGTTCGTTCGGGAGTTTCTTGCACGGGATTCATAGGGAGGTGACGCCCGGGTGTCGCCACTCTGCGGAACGCCCGGAGGACACGATGGAGCACACAGTCGAGGTGTGCCCTGCTTGGGCGGAGCATCGCCGTGCCCTCGTGGGGGCGATCGGCGGCGGAGACCTCTCGCGCCGGGCCTTGGTTGAGGCCATGGTCCGGAGCGAGGAGGAGTGGCAGGCGGTCGCCGACTTCTGCGAAGCAGTAATGCTCGCAAAGGAGGAGGCCGAACGCATCAGGCAACGGCGTTATCGCCGCCGCCGCCGCCGGGATTCTGATCCCGATTTCCGGCCAACGTAGGCGCGGGCTTGCGGACGGTGAGCAATGGGTAGCTCACTGTCCGGCCGTCCGGTAATTGTCCGGACCAAGCCCAAGTCGTCGACGGCGCGCACTGTTCCCGCGCGCCTCAAGGAGTTGTCAGCAACAGCAGGGACCCAGCCGGGTCGAAGCCTACTGGGGCCAGGGTTATCCGAAAGGGTGCTCGAGCCCCGGTATGAAGGCTAGAAGGAACGGGGTGGGTCTTTTAGTCAGTAAGAGTCTGATACTATCTCCCGCTCCGCCCAAGGGCGGGGAATGTCAATGCATGATTTTTCCCACCATAAAAAAAAAGACCGGAACCCTTCAACAATGTTTTGCTACGCCATACCTCACTCCGCAAATTGTAGCCGTTGAACCGTATAAGAAGAGGACGTGGCTTGCTTGAATCCGTTCCAAGGCGATGGCAGGATTCCATTCCGATGAAGTGATGTTAGATATTTTCATTTTATCTTTCAGTACTGACATAGCTTGTGCCATGTGATCTTCATCCTTCCGCTCAGAGAGGCCATGTAGGATCAAAACTTGCCTGCGAGATGCCATTTCCTGTCGATCCAAACCCACAGTCAGCAACTCCATTTGAGTCTTCAAAGCACTCATGGTTTTCCAAATAAGGCACTTGAACTCCATGAAGTCCCGAGATAGGCTGGCTATGGTCTTGTGAGTGACATCATTGCTGCTCACGTTCTTCAATACCTTTTCGTAAGTGTCCATACGTGAGGTGAATGTGGCAGACAGATCCTCCATACAACTTGATAGCTTAGCGTATAAGTCCATAGTGATTTTGTGATTGTGCGGGTCAAATGAAAGAGAGATGAGAAGTTATTAGTGCAGTGAGTGCATCGGAGGTCAACTAAAACTTTTAGTCCATATATAACACACTAAATATGTACTCAATATTTTTAAACTAATTTTAAATAGGAGCTAATTAAAAGTTGTGTTTACTTAAGGTACCCTCAAAAAGGTTTTTTTTTATATTTATGTAATCAGCATGACTCTTTTTGGAACACATAATTACTGCTTTTATTTTAATAAATATATGTTCCATCACAGATTACTATTGTTTGTAAATCGTTTTCATTATATATTGCATTTGTAATTATCAAATTGTGCTGAAGCAATTCTTCCCTGGTTATATGATTCAACCCTAAGTTACAAGTTACAAAGTCTTGTAGTAAAATGATTCTGACTTTACTCATTAGACGCTCTAAAGTAGTGCGTGGTATTTGCAGCAGTGTGGAAATCCTGTCATCTGAATCTCCTGTTCGCATCTTTATTAGGACACATGCTAAACCTAATATACCCCTGTGCATCTCTAGGATTCGGGATAACTCTGCTAATAATGATAATAAATTATTTTTGGTCATACACATCCAGTAACTGCATAAATGATCATCCATTTGTTCTATTGACTCCATGCTGCTAAAATCAAGAAATGGTTTATCTACATCAATAAACGACAGCACGTGTTCTAGTTGATCAACGGTGAAGTTAGATCGGCTGTTCTCTGCATCATATAGGGAATCCCAACTATTTTGTAATAAGTGGTTTGTGCAGACTCTGGCCAGGATGGGTACATAAAATCTATAATTAATTAAAAGTGTTCTTCGTAGTGGATCTGACACTTTATGAAGACTTGACATTTGATCGCACCCATAAAAAAGGCAATACGATGCTGAATTTGGAGCTCTTCTATAATTCCGCGTAATAGTATCCGGGACGATGAGAGGATGTTCAGTAGGTTCGTGATTAACATGAACTGATTCACGGAATTTTTCTAAAGCCACACTGGGGTCAGTAGTATCGCATCCATCGGTGGGTCCACAGTTTGAGACTGAAGTCCTGAACTCCTAGGTTGCATATAGGCTAGATTTCTAGGTTCATCTTGTTCATCAGTACGAAGGACGTCTCTTTTTACCTTCATGAAACCTGTTTCATCGCCATCGCCATCTGATCGTCTGTGCCATGCCTGCATGGCACAGACGATCAGATGGCGATATCTGTAAACAAGACAACAGCGTATGTAATGAAGTTTAATTAATCTGGGGTGCATATGTAACTTCTCAATTTATGTGTTGATCGAATGAAATAAAAATCAATATCCGCAGAGACCAGTATGAAACAATTAATAAAAACACTGCGAACTTCATAATGTGATCTGTTCAGTACATTTCATAGAGTTATGCAACTATTAATGTGTCTATCATACTAAAAATATCTGAAATATTTGTAATGATAACTAATGCCAATCTCTTTTTAAATAAACCCTGCAAAATAATGACTCTAAGTAAAATTAGTTGTTTAGCATTTACCTGACGAGGTGCTATTGTTCTCTCGACTATTTCAACAATTTTTGCATGATATGAAGATGTAGTCGGACTCAGGAGTAAGGGCTTTGGAGTTTGACTAATGATCGTCCACAGAGCAAGCAAACTTCTCTGTGACCACGACGAGATGAGCCTGCAGACCGATCATTGTTTCCATGAAGCTCATCATTGACACCTTGCATTGCTAAATAAAAGCATGCCTCGCGAATGTAGTCCTCTTCAGTAACCTAAAAAAAATAATGAATAACAAAATAAATATAGGTAGGTACTAGAAAAACCGAGTGGAAAGATCTACAAGAATTTCAAATGGCAATTATACCCCTAACATCTCATAATGAAGTTTTTAGAAGTTTAATCATATTGACAGGTCCTAAGAACATTATATGAAAAAGTAAAACAAAATGTATTTTATTACTTAATTATTCTTGGCGTATTGTATGCACCGAAAACTACATGGCTCTATTTTATTTCTGTTTATTATCCTTTTAATTAATGAAGTATGCAATCGAACACTATCTTATTATATAATTACAAAAAACTTCAAAAAAATCATAGCGTAAATATTTTTTATTTGATTTTGTTCTTGGGAACCATCGATATGTTTTTAGGGTTCCGTAGCCAAATGGCAAAAAACGGAACCCTTATAGATTCGTCATGTCTGTCTGTCTGTCTGTCTGTCTGTCTGTCTGTCTGTCTGTCTGTCTGTCTGTCTGTCCGTCCGTATGTCACAGCCACTTTTTTCCGAAACTATCAGAGCTATACTGTTGAAACTTAGTAAGTAGATGTATTCTGTGAACCGCTTTAAGATTTTCACACAAAAATAGAAAAAGAGCAATAAATTTTGGGGGTCCCCATACTTAGAACTGAAACTCAAAAATTTTTTTTTCATCAAACCCATACGTGTGGGGTATCTATGGATAGGTCTTCAAAAATGATATTGAGGTTTCTAATATATTTTTTTTCTAAATTGAATAGTTTACGCGAGAGACACTTCCAAAGTGGTCCCCCCCCCCCTGTAACTTCTAAAATAAGAGAATGATAAAACTAAAAAAAATATATGATGTACATTACCATGTAAACTACCAACGAAAATTGGTTTGAACGAGATCTAGTAAGTAGTTTTTTTTTTAATACGTCATAAATCTAAAAAAATACACTACTATTAAAAAATCGATCAAAGTTACAACGAACTACAAGAACTTTTATATTATGTTACTTGCTGCTACGGAACCCTCCATGGGCGAGTCCGACTCACACTTGGCCGGTTTTTTTTTAATTAAACATAAAACTTACTACGACTGGAGATATCCAGTTGCTGATTAGAGAGATCACTCTTGTGTTTTGTTCGATGAATTCACACATATATTGCAGTTTATACAAGGTATCCGCTGTGACATTAGCGGTCTCGTGCGTTCACTCATGGTGTCCTGTTTGAGTGAAAACGAAGACAAGTCCAAAATCACACAAACACTAATCAGAATCCGTATAACACTAGCCGAAGTGAACGTTAGCGTAATCAGTATCCGTGTAACAGTAGCCAAAGTAAACGTAAGCGCAGGGAATCGGAGTCCGTTGTGAATGCAATTCAGTGCGTTTGTAATGGCTGCGTTCTATTAAAAACAAATCTTTTCACAGTAGTCATTTCAAAAAAAAAAAATTTCTTTTTTATCACATTGCTAATTCTGATTTAAGTTCGTATTACGTGAACACTATACATAACATCTTCTGTCATAATGTTTGACAGGTCATAAATGGACATGATTCTTTGGCATGCATATAGCCTTTGACATGGAAAAGAACATACTAAGGAAGACGAAAGTGCATGGAGATTTCCAAACCAAAATCGTTTGCACAGGGTTTCATCGCCTTAATAATATGTCTTGTATGACATAGATGGCACTAGTATAGTAGTTGGATTGGAAAATATACGTCGCTTGTTAAAGAATATTATCTTGTTTTTTGCTAGTTACAATATTACTTAATTTTAACACAAATTCTCCTACATTACAAACCTTATAAAGCAAAGCACGTAATAACTAGGATTCGAACTCGGTAGCATAAAATTTACCGATACCATTAGCCACTGGACCATTGCGTCACTACGTAATGAGTTGAAATTATCCTACTCTTTATTATATTGAAGTTGTTTAGCGACTTTAACCCGTATCATAAATCTCAAAAGAATTGAGGGTAGTTTAATATTCACTGTATAAAAATTAAATCTTTTTGTTCAATCATAACGTTCTTTACTATCTTTGAGTGAGTTCAGTTACGATCGCGTTTAAAAAGTTTTTAATATTTATTTTTATCATGAGTTCGCGCTCAAATATTGATATGGCTACGAGGGCCCAAATAATAATCAATTTATAATAAATAATAATCAAATAATTCAAGCATTGCATAATCAAGGGTTAAATTATTCTGAAATTTCTAGAGAAAGTAGCTTAAACGTAAGTAATGTTTTAAAATCACTGTTCGTTATTTATTTTATTATCCATGGTTATCGATACATGAAAATAATAAATAATATGTTTCCCTTACAGGTGTCACTTTATGGATAAAGCGGTTTCAAGAAGAGGGTTCGTTGGAACACCGTAGTAGATCTGGCAGAAGACGCCATATTGACTCAGACCAGCGTCAACTTATGGTGCAAGGTTATGAGGAAAATGGCTTTACACCAACAAGATATTACGCAGAGTTGTTGATACATCTTTGCGGACGGTGTGTCATACTCTTCATAGTGAAGGTCTGCATTATCGTCGACATGCTATTAAGCAATTGCTAACCGAAGCTAATAAAAGAGCAGGATTGGAATTCACTTTGAAATACAGAGATTTCGACTGGAGCAATGTCATTTTCAGTGATGAAAAGACTTTCAAGTCTAGCCAGCACTGGCGAGTCATGTTGTGGTGTAGGAATAATACGTGTTATGCTGATGATCACGTTGTGCCTAACTGTGAATCCGGTCGTATAACAGTGAACATGTGGGGATGGATGAGTGCTGCAGGACCAGGAGAACTTACTGTAATACCCTGTCGTGCAAACAGTATAAACTACGTAGATGTGCTGAATGACGTCATGTTGCCTACCGCGCGGAATGTTTTTCCTGTAGAAGACGTGCCAGTGATAACGTTCGTGCAAGACAATTGTCTATACACCGTTCCAGAATTGTGCAAGAGTGGTTTAGCCAGCAATCGGACATACAGATTATTCCTTGGTTGCGAGATCGCCAGATTTAAACCCCATTGAAAATTTATGGGGCGTTATAGTTCAAAGGTGGGGCAATAGGAACGAAAGGACTAAAGAAGCACTGAGTACTCACTGCATGCAGGTATGGGATTCTATACGGGGTCAAAATTTATGTGAAAAATTAATAAACTCCATGGGTTCGCGCTTGCAAGCTGTAATCGATCAAAATGGAGGACACACGAGTTATTAAAAAAAAATATATAAAGTGTTGACTATCGGGTTGAGTAATAACAAAGACCGGGGTAGCTATAATTTATTTGATAAATTACAGTGTTCAAACTTAGTGTAAGTGGGATAAATTTATTCACTACTTCATAACAACAAAAGGTTATTACACTAATGATTTGAGTTTCTTATATAATATAAGAAATTAAAATAAAAACAACATAAATATAGATTCCTTTCCAATATAATAAATTATTTATTTATTATTATAAACAACTCGGTCCCAAAATGACAGCTATAACCCGGTCTTACAATTGTTATTGATTTGAGGTTTAGCTTCAATTTCTTCCTTGTTCTGGAACGAATACTTAAGCTTTGAACCTTAGTCATAATATAATGCACAAAATCATTATACTCTATACCACTAACCATAATTATGCAAAACGTAATACTTTTATAATCTATGAGTAGGTAAAATATTTACAGAACTAAGGTTGCATATATAGTAAAAGGTATTATAACATTATGTAAATAAAACTAAATAATAGAAGACTTCTAATATAAATTAAACAGTTTTACTTTGTTAATGTCTTCCATTTTGTTATGTTCCAAGTTATTCAGTTATAAATTTTACTTGTATTCCTCATAACAAGTGAATTAAATAATTGTCAGTTGGGTGTAAAGCTGTTAGGTTAGGTTATACACTGTATAAGAAAGAAAGAAATAAATTGTATTCTTTTTTGAGAATTAAATGTTAAACTATAATATCACTAAAATAGTTTTATTTCTTATCCTTTACGAGAATTAAACTTAGTAAATCTTAATCTGTAAGATAAATAAATATATCTATATATAATAATATATATATCTTCTTACATAAATATTTCTTACTAATAATACTAATACTTACCACTAATTATGATAGTATCTAATTTATAATTATAAATATATATGGTATATATATTATGCCTTTATTCATTTATACCTCATATTTTTTATATTACTTATAACAAGAAATAAAATAAAAAACGTTTAAAAATATAAAAAAATAGAATATGAATTATATATGAAATTAAATTTAAAAAAAGTCGATTGAGAACTAGGTTTCGAACCAGTGCCCTGTGAGACGAGCTTTGTTATTCTGTCATGCTTATCCACCTGTGCTACCGATCTAACTACTTAAATTTGCGAATATGTGAGCTACTTTGTGAATGTTGGGATTCTTAAATAATTAAGATCTACGCCATCTGTAGTCGAATTAACTAATATACCAATTGGTTTATTTGGTTTGGTTTAGATGGCGCTGTATTAAGTACTCGGAAATAAGAAAATAAAATAATTTATGTTTGTCTGTATATTGCCTTACCTATAGTAATTATTTTAGGTTTTAAGAACCTTACTATGTGCCTCTGCATAATAAGGTTTTTAAGCTTTGCAGTGTTATTTTCATTTTTGAACAGCGCCATCTAGTCGTCTCATGAAAGGTAATGCAAAACCTTTCAGACAAAAGTCGACCTTAAGCTCTCCATGCACTTTCGTCTTCGATCGTACATACTCTTTATCCCGGAAAAACATCTTATTCCTACGGGAAAACACGTTTAGAGTGCGATAACCGAAGTACACGCGGACGAAGTCGCAGGCGGACAGCTAGTAAATAATAAATAAGCTATTTACACACCATATTTCAGCAATCTGACTATTATAGTTTTAAAGTACTGACGTCTAGATGAACAAAAAACTATTAAAGTTACATTTTCCCGAAACAGTTATTTTTCTATTCTGACACTTTTTTTGCCGGGAAGCGACATGTTTTCTTTATTAGAACCAATTGCAGTAAAATGGATTATCCACGATCCTTAAAAACTTGGCGACACAGGTAATTTTTTTTACTATCGTCACTCGAAGAAGAAAAACCCTTGGTGTCAAAAAAAGTCAATCTTCTCTTATGCCACGGATTATTTTCTTGATGATCGAGCTTGGGTGATTCTTTTTCTCTAAGTGACATTCCTCGAGCATGACGAGAATCTATTTCAGGCAAGAGCCATTCCATGTAAAATGACAATAGTTTCGATTTCATCTTCGTTTCCCAGAACACATCATCTTTATCTATTTATTTATTTAATGTTCATGCAACACAAAGTACATAGGTGGACTTAATGCCTTAGGCATTCTCTACCAGTCAACCTAGGGTGGTGAAGAGACAATATGGTAGGCGCACAAAAAGAAAATTTTGGTATTAAAACAAGATTAAAAGGTATACATAATTATAGATAAAATACACATACATATATATTTAATATAATATATATACTACATATATATATTTATATAAAGTAAGGACAGAAGTTTTGAGACGATTCTGCTATTGGTGTAGAAAATGATTCCGCAACCTCCGCTTAAATGCATACCGACTTTCGGCCGTCCTGATATCGAGAGGAAGCGCATTCCACAGAAGGATGGACTGTATATAGAAGGAAGAATGAACAAAATCAGAAGTATGAGAAGGACAGAGCAGAAGGAGATTGTTTGAAGAACGCAGATTCCTTGCGTGTGAAGAACAAAGAAATTGAAAGTGAGTTATGAGATAGGATGGGGGCGTGGGAGAGTTGAGCAGAGAGAAAAGTGTAGTCAGTGCGCGCACATTTCTTCTCTGGCGAATTGGCATCCATTTAAGCTCAGATCTGTAAGTCGAAATATGGTCATATTTTCTAAGGTTAAATATGAACCGGATGCAGTTGTTGAGGAGCCTGTCTAGTTTATCGAGCAACACCGCGTTCAGGTCAAAGTAGCACACGTCACCATAGTCGATTATAGGGAAAATTAAAGTTTGCACAAGCATAGTCTTCGTCTTCGCGGGCAAAAAGTTCCTGAGACGATACAGATACCGCAAAGTCCCGTTGACTCTTTGGCAGACACTAGAAACCTGACTTTGCCAGCCAAGCGTCGAGTCAAGATGCAAACCGAGATCCTTTACACTAGGACTGATGGGGATGATGGCACCATTAAAAATAATTGGAGGAAGGGAGTTAACCACCACTTTACCCATCATGCGCGAGCTTCCGATAATGATAGCCTGACACTTCGTGGGGTTTACGGACACCCCAAATCTATCAGACCAATACTTGATAGCTTCCAGATCCCGATTTACATCATCTATAGCGTCTGACAAACCTTCTACCCGCGCAGCTGCATATAACTGAAGATCATCGGCATAAAGATGATACGAACACCGAAGACAAAGAGTTATAAAATTTATGAAGATGGAGAATAGCAAGGGAGAAAGAATACCGCCTTGTGGAACACCAGAATCCAGATCACGCCAACTCGAGGAATTCTCGTCAACGCGAACCGACTGCTGACGTCCCCGAAGATAGGAAGAGAACCATTCCAACGCCTCAGACGAAACCATAAGATGGGAAAGGATAGATAGGAGGATATCGTGACTGACAGCATTAAAGGCATTTGAGAAATTTATTAGAACCAAAATAGTTACCTTGGTATCCTCCATGGCTTCTCTAATGTCACCAGTCACTTTAAGGAGAGCAGAGGTAGTACTATGACCAGGCCTGAATCCGGATTGAAAAGAGTTAACAAGGTTGTTACAGTAAACAAATCCTGAAAACTGCTTATGGACGCAGGCCTCAAGTACTTTAGACAAGAAAGGAAGAATAGAAATTGGACGAAAATGATTAGGTAGGGAGGGATTAGAGATTTTAGGAAGTGGACGTACGTAAGCCATACGCCACAGGGATGGGAATTGTCCGGAATCAAGGGAATAATTAATAATGTGGGTAATCGGAGGAAGAAGAAATTCGAGGATCAAGATAATCATATAACGACTGATGTCGTCATGGCCCACAGCCTTGGACTTTATGGATACTATAATCTTTTTGATTTCGTCCATGGTGGCCGGGCAAAAATGAAACGGTTCTATTATAGGACTTGGTAAGCTAGCAATGAAATCAACCGTCTGAGACAGCATTTGCGAATCCAAATGACAGGTGGTTGTGAAGTGACGGTTGATATCATCTAGTGCGATAGTCTTAGGAAAATCCACATGACGTGGTCTGCCGATACCGAGAGTTCCGAGGAATTTCCAGATATCAGCAGAAGAAGAAGAAGATATGTTTTCGAGAATATGGCGGCGTTTAGCGTTGCGTATCACCTGATTACACCGATTTCTTGCAGTCCTGAAAAGGTCTCTATTTTCCACACTGCGATCCTTTTTAAATTTACGAAAAGCACGATCCCTGCGCTTCATCGCGATGCGAATTTCTGTCGTCATCCAAGGGGCGGGTGGACGCTTAAGCTTCACCCTCTTGACAGGTGCGTGTCTATCATAGAGTGCAAGGACCGTCTGATTAAAAATATGCAGCTTATCGTCAACAGATGTTGCCATTGCAAGGAGTTCCCAATCAAGTTGAGACGCATCCTGGCGAAGTTTCTCAACATCCATGCGAGCAAAACAACGCATGCGCAAGACTTTAGGGGGAAGTTTGGGTGGTTTTAGGATGTATGAGAGGAAAATTAGGTCATGATGGGAGAAACCAGGTGCTGGGAACTGACCGTGTGAGGAAGCAAGGGAAGGAGTGGAAGTCAGAATTAAGTCAAGCCACGTGTCTTCACCTGAGATATTGAAATGAGTAGGTTGCAGTGGAAGAACATGGAGACTAGCGGACTCGATGATATGTAGGAGTTTACGGGAACGAGGAGTAGGATGGATAAGGTCAGTGTTAAAATCGCCCATGATGATACAATGTGCATACTCCGACCCCACAGATTCCAACGCTAATTCAAGGTCAGAAAAGTAGTCAACGGCAGGTGGACAGTAGACCACAGCGAGCAAGGTCTTGACACCTTTGACATAAACCTCTAAAAAGAGGTACTCAACAGAAGCAGAATAATTAGAAGGAGATGAAGCAATAATCTTGAACGGGAAATCACTACGAAGGTAGATAGCTACACCCCCTCCACCCTTTCCAAGTCTATCATTGCGGATAAGAACGAAACCGGGTAGAGGGTAAGTGGTAGAGAGAAGGTGAGGTTTGAGCCAACTCTCAGAAACCAGGACGGCGTGAACATTGGCGTCAGAAAAGGTATCAAACAGATCACTGTAATGACTAGGCACACTCTGGGCATTGATATGACAGACATTAAACGAATGGCCTATCTGCTGACTAAAGCTCTGACGTACCAAGTCACCAAGAGTGTCGGTCAAGGATGCATTAACAGATGAGTTGAAGGAATCATTAGCGGAGTAAAAAGAATCATCATCTGAAATCATAAATACAATATAAAATAAGATAAATAACTATAAAATTACTATTACACCACTATCTATTCACCACCCACCAGCATTTCCAGTAAAATACAGAAAAATAAATTCAATAGAAAAATCAGTATTACAAAAAGAAGCATAAATAGCATAAGCAAACAAAGATCAAGAAGATATATACATATACGAAGAACACAAACAAAGGCGCATTAGCAAAAACAAAACGCAATAAAACTGACCCATAAACCAACACCGCACGTTCCGAAACACTATGTCCCTTATGGCCGCATGTCAATATCCGAAACACCATTTTATGCGCAAGCGACTTGTTGACAGCAACGACACCGTATTTCGGAATGCGCGGAATTGACAGGTGACATTGACAAATAATGACAAGACAAATAAACACGAACACAACAAAATAGAGTAAATAAAATAAATACCATCAAAATGAATAAAGTGAAATCACATAATAATCAGGTACATGAGTAAGACAACTGACGTAGTAGATACGAGAACAATGACGCCACAAGCACACATAAGCACTACAAAATTGTGTTAAAAATTAGTGAACTTGGTTAATAAAACTACTTCATCTATCATTTCTGTTTTGAGCTTACATGTTTCACCACTCCACAAAGCAAACAGTCATTTTTTTTACGGGTCACATTAAGCTGCCCCTGAACTTGATAATCAATTAATATTTTTATTCAGTATGACCACATTTTTTTTTTGTTGTATCTCCAAATCTGTATCTTGTTTTCCCTTATAGCATTTTCCAGACCGTTTTTGAAAGCCAATAGAGGACATTTGATTTCCACTATTGTATCTTGGCCTATCCCGGCTGGCGTGGCGCCAATAAACTGGTATTCGTAGTCCACGAACAACCCACATGGATTAATTGTCAAATTCTCTTGAATAGCGAGTTGCTGCAAAGCAAGTTGTTCATTATCCACGCCATGTGCAATTGCCGTTACATTGCTGAGGTTGGATTTATACAAAATATTTTGCACTAATTTGGCTTTGCTACTGCTTTCTCTTCTTTTCACCACCACTCCAAAATTAGGCGCAGTAAACATATTCTATCTAAGATCTACCCAGTCACTTCTTTCTCTATGATCATGATAAAAGTTTGTCGTTTCCCTTAAAGTGATGTACAGCCATTTCGATAGTTTTAATGAAAGTAGCAAACTTAATGCTTTCTCTGGTAAAAATAATGGTGAAGAAACTGGTTTCTTTATAATTTCCCTGATTTTTACGACTGCTTCTGGATTTTTGAGCATATTTTCAATAACAGATGAAATATCCTTACGACCATCTTGTTGCAATAATGCTGTAGCTGAATATGCTAATTCAGTAGGATTTTCGCATTTATGTTCATCAGATTGTCTCTTCTTTTGTTTGTTTCCTAGATTTTCAAACGGTTTTCGAAATTTTTTTTTCATCTTTGAAGTCGATGTCATCGACGATGTTGATGGTACTGTGGTACAGGTTCAGTACAATTATTTTCACATATTGGTTCTTGGATGAGCAAATCGGTTTGCACGCAGTTTGGCCATTCAATATTTGCCTGAAGCCAATCACTGGGTCATAATCAAAATCAAAGTTTGATTTTTGGTAAAAATAAAACTCATGTAATTACATGAAAAATCAATTTTAATTGTAAAATGTCCAAATTAATATAATCAAAGGTTCTAATAAAATCGACTTTAATTATTTTTGCAAGTATTACCACTATTTACTTTTTTTATAGACCACAGAAAATATCGAGTTGACCACAGGAATGAATGAAATCAACTTTTGTGTTTTGTTTGTCAATAATGTTTATCGTAATGATGAACAAAAAACAGTCTTATTAATAAAAATCATCTATTCCAAAGATCATCTTACGTTACACTTGGACTAGTTAATCCCAGTGTAACGGAGTATTAACAAAGCACTAAGACTGATATTAATAAACATGGAGTAACCTTGTAGTAACAATACATTCCTTACACCGATATTAGTGTGAATGCTATGGCAACCCAGTCAATTTAAAAGTAAAAAGAGTGAGCTATTGAATGAACAAAGAATGATACTTAGACGTCTCGTGAAGTTGTCTGTCAAATTGACATAATCATTGACTTTTCGTCTGTGCCGTTTTATTAACAAAAGGTCTTTTAAAAAGTTAATTTTGTGTGTCCGAAGATAATTAAATTAATCCGAAAACCTAAACTTGATACAGTAAAAAAATGAGCCAAAAGCGCAATCGTTCCATAAACTGGGATGAAGAAGAAAGGGTAATTCTCATGTTGATTTTGAAAAGACCACGCATGTTGCATGTTATTTTATTTATTTGCGTTTTTCTGATTATTTTTAATATTTTCTTATTATTCCAGCAATTATTCGGACAGTCTTGAAAGATTACGCGCATATAATAGAAAATAAAAGCCTAGACACAAATACAAATAAAAATAAAACCAAAGCTTGGGAAGAATTCCACAAAAAGTTTAATGAGTTAAATAGTCGACCAAGAGAGCTTAGCCAGCTGAAAATCCAGTGGAAGACAATGAAAATAAATGCAAGAAAAGTATGCAGCACGTTTACAAAAGAAGTAAACAAAACTGGTGGAAGTGCAAGGCCAGCAACTCCAGATAACTCTGTAATAGAAATTAAAGATTTATTAAATCCCGCAGAATTACTGCGAGATTTTAATATTTATGATTCCGATGGAATGGTGATAGGTGATGTAAACATTATTAAAGAAAATCAGCAGCTAGCCAACATGCCCATAGAAGCTATTGAAGATGTTGATATTCAAGTGGATTTTGAGAAATGTACTCCTTCAGCGATGAGCTTATATTTATTTATTTAAACTTCATGTACAAGAGTGGTACATAGGCGGACTTAATGCCACAAGGCATTCTCTACCAGTCAACCTTTATATCTATTAGTATATTTATGTACCTATAGTTTATACATACCATGGTGTTCATTATCATTTTGTTTAAAATTACAGGTCTTTCAAAATAATAAAAGCACAGCCATTCCTATGGAAAAATGTGTGAACTCATTGCCTATTAAGATCTCTGAAGATGATACAACCATGGAAACACCAAAAACAAAAAGTATCGGAATAAATCAAGCAAAGAAGGCGCCCAAACGGAAACTTTACAACATTGTGGGTAATAGTTCAAAACCCAGAAAGGACCAAGAAGAATATGTGAGCCGTATGTTAAGCCATAGTAAACTATTAAAAGATGACGAACATCTGAGGCGAATGGAAATGGCTGAAGAAGAACACAAAATTAAAATGGAAATAAATAAAGAAAAATTAAATGCAGCAATACTTGAAAAAGAAATAAATCAAGAAAAATTAAAAGCAGCAATGCTGGAACGAGAAATGTTGGAAATAAGGAAAGCACGTGAGGCTTCATAGATAAATATTTTTTTAAGTTCTATAAATAAAACTTTTTGTCAACTTAAATGTTTTTTATTTATGTACAGAAATAGAGTTCAAACTAAAAATTCTTTAAAAATTCTCATTGACAAATGCTGCACGGGCAGCATTGCCTGTGCGAGTACTGCTTATTACCCATCTCACTGGAACTTCATCATCACCGTCTTCTTCTTCTTCATAAAAATCTTGTCTGTGCATTGCAATATTATGCAAAACTGCCAATGCAACAATGTAGAGCTTTGTATTGTCCAATTTTGTTGTAAATCCCCGCAGTAGACACCGAAACCTTTGCTTCCACACTCCGAAACATCTCTCTACAGTGTTACGGGTTCTTATGTGTGCTTGGTTATACATTTCCTCCTTTTGAGTATTTGGATTTAGGACCGGAGTAAATAAATAAGGACTACAAGCATAACCTGCATCACCTAAAAGTCTTCCTTTAAATTCCAATTGTTCAAATCTTTGCTTCAATCTACATTCGTTAAATATTCTCGAGTCATGTGTACTGCCTCGCCAATGTGCCACTATGTCCATTATTTCTAAGTTTGCATTTGATACTGCCTGAAACAATGTATCAAAAATACGTAAGATTGATGACAATTATTGAAATTGTTTCAAAGAAAGGCTAGTATAGCAATAATAGTAGTTATTACTATACTAAATAACTCACTTGCATATTAATGGAACTGTATCCCTTCCTGTTTATGTAATATTGTGCTACATCTCCTCCAACCTTTGGTATTCTTACATGAGTGCAATCAATGGCTCCTATTACTTGCCGAAATCCACACAGTGCATAAAATCCAGCAATAACTTCATTTTGATCCACTTCACTTTGAGGCATCTTAATCCAATGTGCTCTATGGGCCACTATTGCTAAGGCTACTTGTTTGCAAATTAGTGATATTGTTGGCTGGCTCATGCCACCAAGATCTCCTGCATCGTCTTGAATCTGTTAACATAAAAATTAACTGATTTATAAAAAGAATATAATAATTTATTATATGACTAGCAAATGACTAGAGATTGGATTACAATGATTAGAAAATAATATACAAAATAAAACATAAAGAATCAGTTTTACCTCTCCACGGGCCCATGTTCTAATTGCAGCCAATACTTTAAGGTGAGGTGGTATAAAGCCACCTCTTGCATCACCAGCTAGATTATTTTACACCATATCAATTATCATTACAGCAGTATGTTTAGAAAACCTGTACTTTTTTTTTAATTCACCTTTTTGAAGTTCTTCCAGGGGATTTCTACGTATTTTATAATGTTTTACGCTCCTCATCAATGGCATGAGGTTTTCAACCTCAGTAATATCATCTATCACCCTCAAATCCTCAATAAAATAATCAATATCCATCTTTTCGCTAACCAAACAACACATTCAACAACAAAACATTAACGCGCGCAAAGCAGCAAAAATGAAGTAAACTGCTAAACTGAAACTCAACTGAGGTTTGTAGGTTATGAATGCCGTCAAATGTCAAAATACAGATTTGTTCTATGCTTACTCACTCCTTATACTAGGTAGCGCGAAGGATTAACTTTTACGACGAGAGTAGATTCAGATTAGCTTACTCCTTCCTTGCTCCATGTTTATTAATACTGAATTTGATTACTCTTAACTTGAGCTTAGGAGTAAAGTTATTCTGCTCTAGTCTGTGTTTATTAATAAGACTGATAATGATTAAATGTATCTGGCATAACAAATTAACCAGCATCTTTATGAATCAGATAGTCACAAAAACAATTAAAAAAATAAATTCTGAGATTCCACAGGAAATATTTTAATAGTCCACAGGAAAGACCAACATAATCACATGGTTCATAATTCACATGGCCATTTAAAAAATATTGTCATCGCTATCACTGTCGTTGAAAATGCTATTACTAATCATCCTCTTCTTCTGAATAAACATCTTCAAAGTGAAGTCTCCGTGTATTAGTAACTGGAGCACGTAATTCTATTGAACCTTCAGATGTGGGAGAATTGCTAGAAGCAACGGATGTAGAGGCACCCGAGGTTCCAAATCTAGATAAAGGTCTAAGGCTTGAAGTAATTGGTATTGATGTACTATGTGGCGAACTGGGCTCTTTTGATGGTGAACGTAACAAATAAGTCTCAACATTTATTTGTCCAATTTCATAGTGGCTGCATTTAGTATGAGCTGCACAGATTATACAACTTAACCGTCTTGCATAAAGGATGTTTGGTTGCTTTTTGGACCAGCAAATTTGGTAAATTTTAAGTGTACCTTTAAAGGGGCGTACGCTATTACAGGCTGCAATTTCTTCGATTTCTGCCACATCAGAATCATCTATGCCAAATTGCTTCAATATGCCCTTACATTTACTTTTGACACATGTCACCAAAGCATTAAAATCCGATATTTCGGAGCCAGTTGCAACTGACTGGTCACAGGTACGCTTTATACAACCTCCTACACCATCGGGAGCGCCTTTACTATGGCCTGCTTCACTAAAATGCCATGTTATAGTCTCAACATTCAAAAGTTTACTTAAATAATTAACAATTAAATAAAACATAGTTTCATTTCGGTATTGCGCGCTTGGCCCAACGCTTAATATATGAAAATCAGTAATATTCGGTGACAAACTTTTAATTTTCCGTAGAATTGGTTTTAAATGAGCACAAATGTCTCAAGTTTTCGGATAATGTACACATTGAGACTGGTTTCACTAATTTACTTGGCGGACCAGAATCAGTATAATAATACACACTTGTGTGTAAGCTTATTTGAGGTTTTGATCCGCCAAAATGAGCAGATTGTATTTTTTGCTGCATATTTACACATATAATTTTCAGAAAAATCAATGTGTAAAAGACCGTCTGATGGTGTCAAATTTTCTTTAATGAAATTAATCACCTTTGACTGATTTATTATGTTGGCACAATGGTGCATAAATATAGGAATATTAGCAAGTAAAAGATTTACCAGTACCTGATTTTTCGTATGAACTACATCTGTGATTGTCTTTTTGAAAGTTTTTTCTTGCCCTTTAACAACAGTAGTGACCGTTTTTGTGACCCATCTATTATAGGAGATTGAATCATTCTGGTTGAAATTATTTAGTTGGATAGTTTTCTCAAAACAAATTTAACATTTTCTTTCTAAGCAGTAACACTAAGGACATTATTGCAGCATAAACTTTTAGCAACTTCAGATGCAGTATTTTTATAAATGATTTTCGTATTACGTAATGCATGAGCAATTAAATTATTATTAGTATGCCATGCACACAGACAAGTGTCTCTTGAAATTACTTTTGGAAATATAACCCAAAATGGACGATTTCGCCTAAATGTTTGGTACGACAATTTAAGCCCCGTTTTATTGACAAATATCTTGTGTAAAAGCAAGGAGTCATTAAGTAGACGTATTTGAATTTTTTTCTTGTTACGTGTGATAGTTTCCTTCTTGCCCGCTGTCAATCTGCTGTTTTCATCATCTTGTAAAAAGTCATGTATTTTAGTTTTAATTCCTGATTTCTTTGATTTAATCTCACGCTTAGTAACCTGTTTGTTGATATTATGGCATTTTTTGGTTGCCCTCCTTAGACGCATTTTGTATTTGGCCAATTTAGACTCAAGAATAGTTAACCTTTCTTTAAGATAAAGATTCTTAGCTTTTAATTTACGCTTATTTCGGGCAATCACAGCTTTGCCTAATGCAATGCAACTCTAGAATAGGATGATAGAGAGGTAGTTGGTGTACTACAGTTAGTTTAGTTAATTGCTCTCTCTCAATTGATGCCTTCTGCCAGTATTAGAATTTTTTTATTTAAATCTTCGAATCGCTTGCGCTGCCTTGTGATCCGACGTCAATGTAGATGAATTTATAATATGCATCTACAATAGAGAAATATTTTTTATAGTTAAAATAATTAGATCCACTGTGTGTTAGAATAACGAATCTAACATGTTTACCTTCGACGGCGCCGATATTATTAGGAAAGTAAGTACGCTCGTAAAACTGATCAGCAATTTAATTTTTTTCTGCCATGTGTAGAGGTTGCAATGCTTCCCATATAGATTGGCACGTTGAATTCACAATATTACGAAGTGTTGTGGCTCCAATTAGGTATTCAAAAGATAATGCATTGAAACTTGCACCAGTTGCTAAATACCTGTAAATAAAATAATGTTATTTTTTACAGTTAAAGTGATACAACGTCGTTGGGAAAAACTACCTGTAAATAAAAGAATGTTATTTTTTACAGTTAAAGTGATACAACGTCGTTGGAAAAATTTATGAGCATGTTTTTCGAGGGAGTTTCGTTGTCAAAAAGACTTAAAATCAGGGCAAGCTGCACCTAAAAGAAAATGATACGTATGCTTTGATAAGTTACTGTTTTTGGTACCTTCTATGGAGCCAGGGAGAGAAACGAAACGACGAAGAAGCAATTGGTGAGAATGATTCTTCTACACCAGCATTAACACGACCAACATAAGAAAAGCGTCAACGACTATCGCAACCCAGTGCTGGGCACGCCATAATCATGGCGGTAAGTCTTCTCTTTAAGGCGTGGCTGGAAAGACCTCACGGCGTCCTTACCTTCCGCATGACGCAGGTCCTCACCGGACATGGTTCGTTCGGGAGGTTCCTGTTCCAAATTAAAGCGGAAGTGACGCCCGGGTGTCGCCATTGTGCGGAATGCCCGGAGGACACGGTGGAACACACAGTCGAGGTGTGCCCCGCTTGGGCGGAGCATCGCCGTGCCCTCGTGGGGGCGATCGGCGGCGGAGACCTCTCGCGCCGGGCCTTGGTTGAGGCCATGGTCCGGAGCGAGGAGGAGTGGCAGGCGGTCGCCGACTTCTGCGAAGCAGTAATGCTCGCAAAGGAGGAGGCCGAACGCATCAGGCAACGGCGTTATCGCCGCCGCCGCCGGCGCCGGGATACTGATCCCGATTTCCGGCCACCGTAGGCGCGGGCTTGCGGACAGTAAGCAATGGGTAGCTCGCTGTCCGGCCGTCCGGTAACTGTCCGGACCAAGCCCAAGTCGTCGACGGCGCGCGCCTCAAGGAGTTGTCAGCAACAGCAGGGGCCCAGCCGGGTTGAAGCCTATTGGGCCAGGGTTATCCGAAAGGGCGCTCGAGCCCCGGTATGAAGGCTTGAAGGAACGGGATGGGATTTTTAGTCAGTAAGAGTCTGACACTATCTCCCGCTCCGCCCAAGAGCGGGGGTTGTCATAGGATGATTTTTCCCATCGGAAAAAAAAAAAACAAGAAAAGAAGAAGAATAAAAGTTCCGAAGAATCTTTACTAGAAGAGATAAAACCAACCACCAAGACATCCAGACACTACCAGACCCAGACAATTATTTCGCGTTATCTTTGGTTCCATTATTAAAGTCAATTCCACCAGATCTGAAAATTGATGCACAGATTGTGATTTTGAACACCCTAAAATATTATACCCAATCTTCTAGTAACTATAACAATTATAATTCTATTGCTGCAACATACATTCTTCCTCAACCACAACAACTTCGTATAATTTCGCAACAAATAATATCCCCAGCCCAACCAGCACCAGCTCGTATACTTCTTCAGCCAATAATGTCTACAACCCAAACACAATCTCAACCACCACCACCACCACCTCGTGTACTTTCACAACCATGTTTCAATCCCTCTGCACCCTCTACATCTACTCAATCTTTTTATGATAATATGTCTCCTCCGCGGTCGTACGAAACTGTGCAATCATATGTGTCAAATTACTCTGTAGATGATTGTGATATTGCAAATTTTTATGCCTCTGATTAATAAAGATTTTTTGTTTAGATAAATAATTGATGTAGTTTTGTTACTTACCGCAAAGTTACCGTTAACCTTTCTTCTACTGGAATAGCTTTGCGAAATGTTGTATCTTGAAATGTAATCACAGAACCTACCAAAGCCAAATCATCGAAAGATTATAAAGACCCACGAAGATAATTAAAAAACTTTGTGGATACTGACGTAATTCAGAATATATAGTGTAGAATTTTCCTTTAAATAATCTTTCCGTGTATATAGGATGCACCGAGTAGCGTTTTTTTCCGTTTCATTTTTCTTCTACGTATTTCAAGAGCACAAATCACGGCAACCTCGTTGAAGTCCATTACAAAAATGAACGCGATTTGTTACCCAAGAACAGATACAGTGAGCGCATCGATGGTAACAGCAGGTGACAGTAACAATAAGTCACGGTGACAAAAAATTGCGGGCGGGCCTAAAACTGTCTCCAATTGCGAGATATATGTGAGTACCGCTCGCGTACTTATTGTCGTTATTCTGTCAAGGTGCGCGTGTTTAGGTTAGCCAGGTTGTAAAAAAGACAAATTAGTATATTAGAGGCTAAAGCACTTCTCCGTTGCTTAGTTATAAAAAAAGAAGGTTGATGACGGGGCCAAATAAAAATTCTGTGGCTGGACTTACCATTTCTCTTTCAATCATAGGACATAGGTTTTATGAACTTTCGGGATTTTGATACGTTTCCTAATATTAATGGCTTACTAAATTCTACTTGATGATAATATTAGATGAATTTGACGATCACAATACAATCTACTTGCGACTAGAATATTAGACAATGGTAAACACAGTTTTACGAGAGATTGTAGGTATGATTGTTATTTTGAACTCGTCGGTAGGTAATGAATCAAATGGCACACGCTGATTGATGCCGGTCGCTGTCATCTAGCGTACTCGCGCCAAATCGTGCAATGGCCCTTTTCACGATAAAAGAATATATGATCTATTATTTCAGATGCTGAAAAAATATGTATGATGTTTTAAATTGAAGTTTCAATTATATTATTTTGAGGAGCTATTTTTGAAAATGTAAAACTTAAAATGGTGATAAGTTGTAAAATCTGTGGCTGAGTTAGTAAATTACGTGACAATTTATAATTCAGAAAGACAAGTTAAAATAACTTATGATCTTTTCTTGACGCTTTCTTTAAAATATTTAGTAGGCGTTATAAAAAAGACGAATTAGTATATTAGAGGCTTAAGCATTTCCCCTTTGCTTAGTTATAAAAAAAGAAGGTTGATGACGGGGCCAAATAAAAATTCTGTGGCTGGATTTAGAGGATGATGTTAGTCTCTTGTTACATACTCAGAAGCCTTACAAATTTTAAGTGCATCTTCCGAAGCATATACAAGACCGCCCTGTAGCCCGATTCACGTAATGAAAACCGTAACGATATCGTAGCGATTTAGTCGTTTAGACCATATCCGTATTCACATCGATCAATCGAGTTTGAACGACACCGATTTTAAAGTCGTTTGAAATTCGTCGATTTAAAAAAAAGTCTGTATTACGTTATCCTGGTAGAATACTTATTAATGTAACTGGAAATAAGTCGATAGATCGTGAATACCGCTTTTGGATAGGACTTCGATCGAACAACTATAAAACTTCAACGATATTTGGCTTGTTTGATTTTACGTGAATCAGTCGGCTGATCTCGAACACTAACTAATTTATGAAATTTAGTATTTCTTTTGATTTAATGGCTACACATACATGGCATGGCTATACAGCTACTATATTTTATCAGTCTACAAATACGTCGAACAACAAACCATGTATCCCACTACTTGCTCGAAATAATCTTTATATTCTGGATTAATCAAAAAAAAAATGTCAGTTTGTGTTAAAATATCATGTAGAACAGCGCTCACAGGATCACACTCATTATCGTCTTCTGCTCGTGTTCGAGATGTAGTTTCATTTATGCGTTTGACTGCAGAAGTACAGGGACACAATTACCAGAATCAACTGCTTTGAGTTCCATGTGGCAAAGCAGCTTTCTAAAAATTCCGTTAAATTGTCTCGCATTCGGGTTATCATTGTAACCTCCATGCATTCGTACAGCACCAAAAAATAATTCAATGTGATCTTGTCTTAAGCAGTATCTGGTTAAATATTTTAGTTTTTTTGGTGAGTAAGCGAGTAGAAATAAGGGAGTCATACAACTTTTTTCAGCTCTCGACAACAATTAATATCCTTAGAAAATCGGTAAAACAGATGTAGAGGTTTTTATGATCATGGTTTTAGAATGTTCTCCATTTTTATAACTTCTTTTTCTAGAAACTTATAGATACATTATTTTGCTTTCTCTAACAAATCGAATACCTCACCTTTATTAAATATTACTAATGGATGACAAAATCCATGTTGACTTAGATTCCTAGTATTAAAAATAGGGTAGTATTTAAACGAGTGACTGTAAATTAAAATTTTAAGTGACAAAAATAATTATTTTGGGTTATAGAAATAATAAGTGAGCGACTGACTGCGAGTGACGAGAAATCAATAGAACAGCGACTTACAAATTTTAATTTGAGTTACTTAAAATACAAAATGAGAAGCTTCATAATATTTGAGTGACCTAATATTTGTTTGAGTGTCAATGTTTTGTCCTGCATTTTTTTCCAGATTTGGCCAATGATTTATTTATACTGAGCGGCATTTTATCTTAAATGAAGTGTTTCGAATGTCCTAAATATGAATGTACACAGTATCGAATGTCCTAAATACCGATATTTATGTATTATGTATGTCACAAGGTAATTTGATAATCCGGATATTGCGAAAACCCGAATAATTAAAAAATGGTGAAGTAAAATCTGCGAGCAACTTGGTCGTAGCGTTCGCCGGCCGCTGCCGCGGCACCGCTCGCTTCGCTCACTCGGCTCACGCGCGGTAGGTCACAGTTCTAACCTAACCTAACCTATTTCACCCAGTTCAAATGCTGAATCTACCTGCGACTAGATAATTAGAGAATGATGAAAACATTTGCTAGCGTAAATTCCTTATTTAAAACCTCATTTTTATTTCTAGTCACTTATTATTTTAGTCGCTCACATACTAATTTAATCGTTTAACTAGGATTTCAATAACCCACTTTTAGTAAGCTCGTTCTGGATTTTATTGTTAATCAATATTTTTTGTTAGTTTAGTTAATGTGTCGCTTACTTAAATTCATACCGCTCAAGTTATTAAAACAGTATCTCATCATCAGTCGCTAAGTTTAGTCGCTCGTTTTATAATTCCCCTTAAAAATATCGAAAACACTATATATTAACATAATTAACTCTTCGGTGTCTTTGCTATCCTCGAAATCTGAATTTTTTAATTCTACACGACAAAATTCTATTGCAACGCTTCTACTAAGCGTGTGTGTTTTTTTTTTGGGAGTTTATTAGCTAGATGTAAGCCAGTTTTACTTACTTTGTAAATCACACAATTTTTTTACGTGTTCCCATCGAATTTCTTTTTTATTCTCATTCAAGAAACATTCTTTCGATTTAAGTGATTCTGTAACTGATTGTTAACTTTACCATGTGGCAGGGATCCAGGAAAACGACGACATCGTAATTGGCGGAAGGGTGCTTGAATGAAGTTTCTATATGCTTCGCTTTAAATTTCACACCCCAGTATTTCCATTGCGGACAGGTTGGTAGGATGATCATCAAAAGTAAGTGACACAACTTCTACTCCTACTTCGTTGCATCTCCTAAAAATCATATTAATTATATTACTTTTTTGAATACCCGATAGACCATGAATAAGGAAATATGCAACTGGTAATTTCCAGGGCTCATTAAGTAAAACGAGTATGAAAACGTATGCCACGGAAGCCGTTCTGTTTTTATTTTCATCGGGACCAGAACCAATGCCAACAAGCCCATCGTCCTTATGAGTTTTATTGTTCCAACACTTTTGCTGTCGGATAGGTATTTCATCTGCAGGTAGTGCATATTTTTCTCTTGGATTTCAGCGTTTGAAAGGTATCTTCAGTTAGTCCTAGGGAACCATTAATATTGTAGTACCATTTCAAAGTTTTAGGATGTGGGAGGCATATCTCAAATATTCTTCTGACAAAACTATAAGCACGTGGCGACAAAAAGTGTAATGTCAAACAAACACTTTTCGAAATTCTTGGGAGTACTTAGCAGGCCGTTTACCTTGACCTTTTATTTTTTTGTTATTTGCGAGTTCTTACAGAATTAAGAAACAAAAGCATACGAGCGTTCATTCCAAATTGGGCCAAATAGCGTAATTTGGAATGAACGCTCTTAACATGTCGGGTTAACATTGTGGCACCCGTAACTTCTAATCGCCCCGAAGAAATTCTCCAGAGGATCTTGATTTAGGTGCCGCAGCCACACCGATGTGACCCCGTATTCGTTACGTAATTTATTAAGTAACACTTTAATTCCCTCTAGTGTCCACACCCAATTTTTTACCGTAGGTACATTTTCGACCCTGCCAGCAGAAATCACAAACTGCATAGAGTTAAAAACTCGTTTTGCTTCTGGCCATGTTTCTTTATGCGCAGATTTTGATGTAGCTGGGCCAAATAGTGGTTTAGCATGTTTATTTTTGTTGTGACTTCCGTTGACAGAGTCGAAAACATTGTCCATGAACAACAGCAGATCTGCGGTTTCTCTGCATTCTGTCGGCAGAATTTCTTTATCTGAAAATGAAAAGAAAATATGTTATTTATTCGTACATGACACATCTATGGTCAACAGGGGCCCAGCTGGGTTGAAGCCTACTGGAGCCAGGGTCTAGTTCTGAAAGGGAAGCTCGGCCCCGGTATGAAAAGCAAGAAAGAACGGGTTGGGTTTTTTAGTCAGTAAGAGTCTGACACTATCTCCCGCTCCGCCCAAGGCGGGGCATGTCACAAAGTAAACATTTCATGATAAAAAAAAACTTCGTAGCTACTAGTCTGTATTGTACAATAATTGAATTGCAAAAAAAGAAACAAAACTTAAATTACCTGCCAGGTATGCCATATTGGATGCTACAGAACGACTAAAAACCTAAGAGGCGGATTTGACTTTCATTTTATTAATTTTTTCAGGGTTTATGTGGTACTCGGTCAGTTTAGGTATTAACCTAATACCTTTATAGCCAGGGTGTTCTTTATATAGCTGTAATAAATGAGATTCATTTGGCTGTTTTTTACACCATCTTTTTCACAATATAATATTTTACTTAATAAGTTATTTCTCATACCCTTTAGAAGTGAGGGGAGTCATAAATAGGAATTATTTCTATAACATTTATCAACATTATATTTTCTTTGGGTGTTTTCCCTCTTCGTAGGTAGACCCCCCTAGTCTCATTTATTAACAACCGTATTGCCTGGCGATTATTTGCTCCTTGGTTGCAGACCGATGCTACCACAATAAACCCTGCTTGTTGCACCTCAGTTATCACAGTCTTAATTTGTATTGCCAACTCAGGCCCTTTTGTCGCACTAACTGAAAAAGTATAAAAAATGGGCTGCTTGAAATTTTTAATTAGACCACGCACCATGAAGACTTGGGCGTGGTCAGCAAACTCTGAATGCCTTTGTTGGCCATTGTCTACGACCCCCGTTATTTTGTCTTTTTTTTTCATTGTAAGTAATTTGCGTTGCGCTTTTAATGATATTTCATCAAATAGTAAAACCGCGCAATCTTTCTGTTATTTTCATTTTTTCAGCCTTGTTTTTTAACTGCATAAAAATGTTTTTATTTAGTCCGGGCCGCAGATTACATTTCTGAATCAATTTTATAAGAGTTTGTGTTGCGGGCAATATAAATATCTTCCTCAAGGATCTGTACGCCTTTGGACTCTGTTTTAAAATGGACAGAGAAGCAATTTTTTCTTGTAAGGTAAAGCGGCGTCCTTTATCCTTTTTCCTATCTTCTCTCCACTGTACCCGCATCAACAACTTTGCAGTGCTGGATTAGTTATTTAGATGGTCTAGTACTGCAGGATTAGTCACCATTTTTTTTGCTGCCTTTATTTCTGCTGTTTGCCTTCGTACTTTGTTTTTAAGTTTACTTATTTTTCTTTCGGCAGTCATTATTTGATGGCGAACATTTCTCTCCGCACTGGAGAGCCTTAGTGTCCTAACAGAATGTCTGTTGTGTCTCCTGCCTGATAAGTAGAATTTTTTTTTTATTTGACTCAATCAACGGGATGTGGTTGGAATGGAATGGAAACTGTTTCACAATGACTGTACAATAATTGAATTGCAAAAAAAGAAACAAAACTTAAATTACCTGCCAGGTATCCCATATTGGATGCTACAGCGCGACTAAAAACCTGAGAGGCGAATTTGACTTTCATTTTATTAATTTTTTCAGGGTTCATATGGTACTCGGTCAGTTTAGGTATTAACCTAATACCTTTATAGCCAGGGTTTTCTTTATATAGCTGTAATAAATGAGACCATTTGGCTGTTTTTTTACACCGTCTTTTTCACAATATAATATTTTACTTGATAAGTTATTTCTTTTAACCCTTTTGAAGGGGGGTCATAAATAGGAATTATTTCTATATCATTTATCAATATTATATTTTCTTTGGGTGTTTCCCCTCTTCGTAGGTAGACCCCCCTAGTCTCATTTATTAACAAGCGTATTGCCTGGCGATTATTTGCTCCTTGGTCGCAGACCGATGCTACCACAATAAACCCTGCTTGTTGCACCTCAGTTATCACAGTCTTAATTTGTATTGCCAACTCAGGCCCTTTTGTCGCACTAACTGAAAAAGTATAAAAAATGGGCTGCTTGAAATTTTTAATTAGAACACGCACCATGAAGACTTGGGCGTGGTCAGCAAACTCTGAATGCCTTTGTTGGCCATTGTCTACGACCCCCGTTATTTTGTCTTTTTTTTCATTGTAAGTAATTTGCGTTGCGCTTTTAATGATATTTCATCGAATAGTAAAACGCGCAATCTTTCTGTTATTTTCATTTTTTCAGCCTTGTTTTTTAACTGCATAAAAATGTTTTTATTTAGTCCGGGCCGCAGATTACATTTCTGAATCAATTTTATAAGAGTTTGTGTTGCGGGCAATATAAATATCTTCCTCAAGGATCTGTACACCTTTGGACTCTGTTTTAAAATGGACAGAGAAGCAATTTTTTCTTGTAAGGTAAAGCGGCGTCCTTTATCCTTTTTCCTATCTTCTCTCCACTGTACCCGCATCAACAACTTTGCAGTGCTGGATTAGTTATTTAGATGGTCTAGTACTGCAGGATTAGTCACCATTTTTTTTGCTGCCTTTATTTCTGCTGTTTGCCTTCGTACTTTGTTTTTAAGTTTACTTATTTTTCTTTCGGCAGTCATTATTTGATGGCGAACATTTCTCTCCGCACTAGAGAGCCCTAGTGTCCTAACAGAATGTCTGTTGTGTCTCCTGCCTGATAAGTAGATTTTTTTTTTTATTTGACTCAATCAACGGGATGTGGTTGGAATGGAATGGAAACTGTTTCACAATGACTATACAATAATTGAATTGCAAAAAAAGAAACAAAACTTAAATTACCTGCCAGGTATCCCATATTGGATGCTACAGCGCGACTAAAAACCTGAGAGGCGAATTTGACTTTCATTTTATTAATTTTTTCAGGGTTCATATGGTACTCGGTCAGTTTAGGTATTAACCTAATACCTTTATAGCCAGGGTTTTCTTTATATAGCTGTAATAAATGAGACCATTTGGCTGTTTTTTTACACCGTCTTTTTCGTAATATAATATTTTACTTGATAAGTTATTTCTTTTAACCCTTTTGAAGGGGGGTCATAAATAGGAATTATTTCTATAACATTTATCAATATTATATTTTCTTTGGGTGTTTCCCCTCTTCGTAGGTAGACCCCCCTAGTCTCATTTATTAACAAGCGTATTGCCTGGCGATTATTTGCTCCTTGGTCGCAGACCGATGCTACCACAATAAACCCTGCTTGTTGCACCTCAGTTATCACAGTCTTAATTTGTATTGCCAACTCAGGCCCTTTTGTCGCACTAACTGAAAAAGTATAAAAAATGGGCTGCTTGAAATTTTTAATTAGACCACGCACCATGAAGATTTGGGCGTGGTCAGCAAACTTTGAATGCCTTTGTTGGCCATTGTCTACGACCCCCGTTATTTTGTCTTTTTTTTTCATTGTAAGTAATTTGCGCTTTTAATGATATTTCATCAAATAGTAAAACGCGCAATCTTTCTGTTATTTTTTATTTTTTCAGCCTTGTTTTTTAACTGCATAAAAATGTTTTTATTTAGTTCGGGCCGCAGATTACATTTCTGAATCAATTTTATAAGAGTTTGTGTTGCGGGCAATATAAATATCTTCCTCACTCAAGGATCTGTACGCCTTTGGACTCTGTTTTAAAATGGACAGAGAAGCAATTTTTTCTTGTAAGGTAAAGCGGCTTCCTTTATCCTTTTTCCTATCTTCTCTCCACTGTACCCGCATTAACAACTTTGCAGTACTGGAGCAGTTATTTTGGTCTAGTACTGCAGGATTAGTCACCATTTTTCTGCCACTTTTATTTCTGCTGTTTGCCTTCGCACTTTGTTTTTAAGTTTACTTATTTTTCTTTCGGCAGTCATTATTTGATGCTGAACATTTCTCTAGCCCTAGTGTCCTAACAGAATGTATGTTGTGTCTCCTGCCTGAAAAGTAGAAAATAATATGATTTTATTTGACTCCCACTAAATCAGTTTAAGCAAGTTATGCTTGAGAATGGACAGAAGATATACATCTACATAATGTGTACTTAGAAATGGACACAGACAGACAAACAGTACCCGAATAATGTATCAACTGTCAATCTCATGTGTAGAGCGCGAACAAGATAACTTGGCGCGTAGCTGGGGTGTGCTTAATATTGCCAGCCTATTGCCGAATAGACCAGTTAGAGAAGAACGTGCAAGAAACTCCATGGACACTCTTTTAAATCATATTGAGTTACATGAATCTTCGTTACATATTTCTTTTTGCTTCTATTATGTGAACACAATGAAGATAAGTAATAAAAATTAAACAATAACAATAAAAATAGAAATTGAATAAGTCACTGGCAGCTAAAAGATGACTAGTCTCCTCAACTGACGGCGCCTGTTCACGAGCATGACACGTGCATCAGCCCCACTCAGCTCAACCATTTTAAAGAGAGCCAAATGACCCAATAACACGTGCCACCATCAGCGAGACATTTTACTCCACCGTGTCCTCCGGAAAACTTTATCATTTAGTTTTATTTGCATTTGAGATTATTAGCTGCAAACCATTTCGAAAGGACAGCCAGACTCTCGTTGACATGCAAGACATCCCTATCTTTTCTGTCTACTTTAAAAATAAGAGAGGTGTTATCAGTAAATAGAATTATATCGGATAAATTAGCCATCATGAAGGGAAGGTCATTAATATTAACTAAAAAAAGGAAAGGGCCTAGAATTGAACCTTGAGGCACGCCCATCCTTACTAAGACCCCGAGGACGTCACCCCATTAATGGATACTTTTTGCTGCCTGTAAGATAAATAGGCAAAAACAAGATCAGCAGCTCGTCCACGAATTCCGTAATGATGTAATTTACAGATAAGAGTATTATGGTCAACACAGTCGAATGCTTTAGAGAGGTCACAGAATATGCCAATAGCATCCTGGGACTTCTCCCAGGATTCCAAAATGTGACTGATGAGTTTCACTCCTACATCTGTCGTTGACCTTCCTTTCGTGAAACCAAACTGATGACTATGCAAAATCTTATTTGAATTATGTAATTAATGAGACAACATCTGGTCGAGCATGATCTTTTCATAGATTTTACTCAATGCTGGAAGCACAGATATTGGTCTATAATTAAAGGGATCACTCTTACTACCTGATTTGAAAATTGGTACTACTTTACTGTGTTTCATTAAATCAGGGAACGTACCACTGTCTAAACACTGATTAAATAAGCCTGTTAGGACAGGAGCAATTGTTTCAATAATATCTCCAAGAATCTTATCGGATATACCCCATAAGCCTTCAGTGTTTTTTATGTTAAGACTTTAAAATGTTTTTATAATTATATTCACATAAATACGCTTAAATTTAAAGGTTGGTGTATCCTTAGTGAAATGTGCTTTTAAAAAAGATTCAGCTAACAAAGACGAAGAAGAGAGAGATTTCGTAACTATTATTGGGATGTTGGTGAAAAAGTTTTCGAACGTCTCAGCTACTTTTGACCTATCCGAGATGATTTTATTATCAATTTTTAGTGAGAATTCATTCCGATCTCGTTGGCTTGTCTTTTCAGTTTCTTTGTTTATCACCTTCCAGACAGCTTTTATTTTATTATTAGAATTTCCAATTATCTTACTTATTGATTTAGATTTAGCTTGGGCGCAGACTCTTTTGAATATCTTTGAATAGAGTCTAACATGGTTATGCAAATTAAGATCAGACGACAAGGATTTTTCATGATATAGCTGATATAAAGTGTCTCTGCTTTTTGTTATTCCAGCAGTAGCCCATTCATTAAATTTGGATTTATTACCGGTTTGAACTTTTTTGACTGGACACGCCTTATTAAATTCTTGGCATACTGTAGAAAATAATAATAATAATGCTTTATTATCAGGCATCTAAGGCCCATAGATAAAATACAAAAATAATCTTACAAAATAATAAACTAATACATAAAGAGACAATATAACTAATCATTATTAAACTATAAACTATTGCACACGAAGTGACGGCGCCGTGTTCCGCTGCGAGGTCGGTATCTTTCCACGAAATCGTCGATACACGACACCCTTCGGCCAAAACTCTCCTTTGAGGAAGGTGTCCAAATGATGAGTCGGCACCCGCACCACAAACGACTTGAAATTAGTGTTATGGCGCGGCTCCAGCTGTTCAACTCTCAAAGTCCAGTTCGTCTTGACTCGAACATACTCCACGATCTCCTCAACCTTCGTGGTGTGATGTAGCCTCGAAACGTACAGCTGCGTTGTGGGCACTGCTGGACGCAGCAGCATGTTTGGTCCTGCCAGCGCGGTACCGCACTGGTTCTGACAAGTAGGCTTCTTCCTCTTCTTCTTCTCTACCTTAGTGAAGCCATCCTCATCATCATTTGCCCAGCGCTTGGAACAGCAGCAGCTTGGCACTGCTTATCTCCTCCTCGTTGAAACTGGACTTGCAGATCTGCAGGATGCTGATCTCGTCCATATAGTCAATGGCATGTTTGATGAATGCCAACACCTCGTTGGCTATAATAATGTTCCATAGTTTACATTGGGGTCTTGCGAATCAAAATTGGCTGTTGAGAGACTACTGACGACATTGTTATTAAAATTATATAATTTCATTGTTAGTAAGCGGTCTAAGCTCTGCAGTTGAATCTAATTGAAGTTTTTTGACTAATTCGAAAGATACATACGAGTTGACCACTATGGTCAGACCTCACGCCACTAATTATGGATGAGTCTTTTATAACACAATTAGTAAATATATTATCTACGCATGAAGCTGAGGTAGGTGTAATTCTTATTGCCTCAATAAAAATACATTTTAGATTAAAAGAACTAAACAATGAGAGAAGTTTACATTTGATTTGTCTGGTGAATTTACTAGTAAATTAATATTTAAGTCCCCACAAACGAAAACCAATTTGTTGTCTCTAATAAGTTTATTTAGTATTTCTTCAATTATTATCAGAAAAGATGCTACGTTTGATGCAGGTGGTCTGTACACACATAAGAAAGTTCGGCCTTCAATCTCTGCACATGCTACCTCACATAAGCGATCAACAGAGCAAGCAGTGATATCTTTCCTTTCCTTATATCTTAAAGAAGCATTACATAATATCAAGGTACCACCCCCTATTGATGATCTGTTGTACACACTGGCAACTGAAAAACTAATTCACATTGAACATCATTCTATCTGGTTTTAACCAAGTTTCACAAAAACATAGGATATCCATATGATATTTATCTATTAACATCTCTACATCTAGAATTTTGCCAGAGAAGCGATTTATATTCTGATGGTATAATGAAATGTTATTATTAGGCTTCCCTTTTGTCGTTTCTAATAGTTTAAAGAAGAAGAATCAATAACAGTATTATTAGATACACTAGATAATACTGATTCGTCACTTAACCTAGTCTCGGTTAAATTATCATTAACTGCGTGTATAATGTGTACATTATAGGCAAAGTAGCCAATAATTGTCGACTTTTTTTGGGAAGAAACATATGTTCCCGTATCAAAACAAAATCACTAACAAAATTGTTAGTGTCAAAATACAATAAACGGTCACTATGACGGGATGACAGGATATGCATCAAGTTGTTAAGGCTAAAAAATAATCATTTTCATGATCATTTAGACTGTTTGAATAAGGCAATGCACATAATATTAATTTACCTAATTTCCGTTGACAGAGTCGAAAACGTTGTCCATGAACAACAGCAGATCTGCGGTTTCTCTGCATTCTATCGGCAGAATTCCTTTATCTGAAAATGAAAAGAAAATATGTTATTTATTCGTACATGACACATCTATGGGCAACAGGTGCCCAGCTGGGTTGAAGCCTACTGGAGCCAGGGTCTAGTTCTGAAAGGGAAGCTCGGCACCGGTATGAAAGGCAAGAAGGAACGGGTTGGGTTTTTTAGTCAGTAAGAGTCTGACACTATCTCCCGCTCCGCCCAAGAGCGGGCATGTCATTTAGATGATTTTTACCCACCTAAAAAAAACATCTATGGTACAAAGTAAACATTTCATCGTAAAAAAAACTTCCTAGCTACTAGTCTGTACTGTACAATAATAATTGAATTGCAAAAAAAAAGAAACAAAACTTAAATTACCTGCCAGGTATCCCATATTGGATGCTACAGAACGACTAAAAACCTAAGAGGCGAATTTGACTTTCATTTTATTATTTTTTTCAGGGTTTATATGGTACTCGGTCAGTTTAGGTATTAACCTAATACCTTTATAGCGGGGAAGGCGCGGGGTCGGGACACCGAAGCTGATTCCATCGCGCCGCGCAGCGGCCGCGGCGCGAACACTCGGCTCACAGACGCGGCTCGGTACAGCCACTTCTCACAATCTTTGTAATCGTTGAAATACAACCATTTTATATACAGTCCATTCCTTTTATTTAAAGTCCCGTAAAGGCCTATTCACAGGGTGTTATTTATAAAGCTGTAATAAATGAGACCATTTGCAAGTTTTGTTTTTTTTACACCTTCTTTTTCATACTATAATATTTTACTTAATAAGTTATTTCTCATACCCTTTAAAAGGTGAGGGGGATCATAAATAGGAATTATTTCTATAACATTTATCAACATTATATTTTCTTTGGGTGTTTCCCCTCTTCGTAGGTAGACCTCATTTATTAACAAGCGTATTGCCTGGCGATTATTTGCTCCTTGGTCGCAGACTGATGCTACCACAATAAACCCTGCTTATTGCACCTCAGTTATCACAGTCTTAATTTGTATTGCCAACTCAGGCCCTTTTGTCGCACTAGCTGAAAAAGTATAAAAAATGGGCTACTTGAAATTTTTAATTAGACCTCGCTCCATGAAGACTTGGGCGTGATCAGCAAATTCTGAATACCTTTGTTGGCCATTGTCTACGACCCCCGTTATTTTGTCTTTTTTTCAATGTGAGTAATTTGCGCCTTTATTGATATTTCATCAAATAGTAAAACGCACAATCTTTCTGTTATTTTCATTTTTTCAGCCTTGTTTTTTAACTGCATAAAAATGTTTTTATTTAGTCCGGGCCGCAGATTACATTTCTGAATCAATTTTATAAGGGTTTGTGTTGCGGGCAATATAAATATCTCCTTCAAGAATCTGTACGCCTTTGGACTCTGTTTTAAAATGGACAGAGAAGCAATTTTTTCTTGTAAGGTAAAGCGGCGTCCTTTATCCTTTTTCCTATCTTCTCTCCACTGTACCCGCATCAACAACTTTGCAGTACTTGAGCAGTTATTTAGATGGTCTAGTACTGATGGTGGTCTGCAGGATTAGCCACCATTTTTTTTGCTGCCTTTATTTCTGCTGTTTGCCTTCGTACTTTGTTTTTAAGTTTGCCTATTTTTCTTTTGGCAGTCATTATTTGATGCTGAACATTTCTCTCCTCACTGGAGAGCCCTAGTGTCCTAACAGCATGTCTGTTGTATCTCCTGCCTGAAAAGTAGAAAATAATATGATTTTATTTGACTCCCACTAAATCAGTTTAAGCAAGTTATGCTTGAGAATGGACACAAGATATACATCTACATAATGTGTACTTAGAAATGGACACAGACAGACAAACAGTCAATGTCATGTGTAGAGCGAGAACAAGATAACTTGGCGCGTAGCTGGGGTGTGCTTAATGTTGCCAGCCTATTGCCGAATAGAACAGTTAGAGAAGAACGTGCAAGAAACTCCATGGACACTCTTTTAATCATATTGAGTTACATATTTCTTTTTGCTTCTATTATGTGAGCACAATGAAGATAAGTAATAAAAATTAAACAATAACAATAAAAATAGAAATTGAATAAGTCACTGGCAGCTAAAAGATGACTAGTCTCCTCAACTGACGGCGCCTCTTCACGAGCATGACGCGTGCATCAGCCCCACTCAGCTCAACCATTATGGAGAGAGCCAAATGACCCAATAACACATGCCACCATCAGCGAGATATTTTACTCCACCGTGTCCTCCGGGTGGTCCACACAATGATGACATCCGGGCGTCATTTCCGCACTTGAATATGCCTGTCTTTTATATTTTCAATACTAGCTGTGCCCGCGACTTCATTCGACTACTATGGACTACAGGATTTTGAATTTATTTTTTCAAAAATAAAAACATCAGCTACCTGCCAAAAAAGTCCGGTCAAAATCGGTCCAGCCATTTCAGAGATTAGCCGGAACAAACAGACAGACAGACAAAAATTGTAAAAAAAAATGTTTTGGTGTATGTAGTATAAGCATGTAGTAAAAAGCGGTTATTTCAATATTACAAACAGAGACTCCATTTTTATAGAAATAGATAATCGAATCAATCAGGAAACCCAAGATAGGAATCTCCAAGCAAAACCAAAACGCTATGTCAGCAACTGAACTGAATATCTATTTCTAGCCAATGATAAATAGGATATCTATACCTAAGTTTAACCACCGGTATGAAGCTGCTCCTAGTTTTAGTCGCTATGATGTAGGCTAAACCTAGTTTTAACTGAAGATAAACAGGACACATTAAATTTAACCACATGAGGCCGGTTGCACCTAGTTGTACCCGGCTAAAATTTGGTGTTTTTTTTTAATTAATTATTTAGATAAAAGATTACAGGATTATCTAGGTTAAATAGCAACCAAAACTACTAAGGTTTAAACTTGTGCTACTACCATGAATCTATCTCAATATTGAAAAAAAATGTGTGTTTTTTTTTAAGTATTTATGTTTTTGTCGATATCAATTTATAAAAACTTTCTTTAACCCGGCGAGCATGAGGTGAAAAAAAGTTACTTCAAGAATGTGGCAGGGTGTGACATACCCTTATCTTAATGTACCGTTTTATAGTTATTTTTATTATTATTTTTATTTTGTTGATTTTATTTTGTAAAATAATGAATTATTTAATGGAGTTAAATGAAAGAAGTTCTTTATAAAATAATAATGATTTATTTATTCATATTTATTTTATACTATGTAATTTTAGGAACAAAGTATAAGGTTTTACAAAAATTAAGAATTCAACAAAATTATTATTCTTTGGAATGTAAATCAACTTAAAACTAAAAGATAATGAGATCCACCTCGTAAAAAATCTAATTAAGTATTTTTTTTTATTGAAATATGATTAATCAGCACTGTTGCGATCAGCACAATTTTCGCAAATAAATTTTGCATGTTCCAAACATATGGGCTTGCCACAAGCATTGCAGGAATGTTTAGTTTTTCTGTCTTTCTTATATGGACAATCCTGGCATCTGACATATCGTCCGGGTGCAATTGTAGGTCTAGGTGAGGGCTCACCGAGCTGCTCTTCGATTCGCTGGTGGATGTACCTTGGAATATTTTTTTTAGTTTTTCGTGAATGTAGGTGTTCGTAAATCATTGATAAGCCCAAATTACGAATGAATTCTGTTCTTTTGGTCGTAACGTTTTTGTTTGCTCGATATATAATGCAAGCATTGATAGCTGCCATGTTCAAAATACCATAGAACAAAGTCATAGGCCATCGTTTACTGTTGCAACTAACGTTGTAATTAGCGCTCAATTCGTCAACCACGTCCACGCCAGCTTTGGTTGAATTATAAAATGTTATCATTTCAGGTTTTTGTTTCTCACCTGTAGATTCATCTATTGAATTATCATGATGCATGGTGGACATAACAAGAACCACCTTGTTTTTCTTTGGCGCATACGAAACGAAAAGATTCAGGAATCTGTCTCTTGTTCTTTCTTACAGTTCCAACCGACGTAAGGCGATGCTCCTTTAGTAGATGGATCATTAGCTCATATCCAGTGAACCAATTATCAAATGTTTCGGTGTGAACCAGCCAGAAACTAGTTGAATGAGTCTCTCCACTACCTCAAAGGGTTTATTACTAACTGCATATGGTCCCGACGGTTGTTTGCCTGCGTACACTTCCAAATTCAAAACATAAAAGCTTTTTGCATCGACTAAAGCTAAAATTTTTATGCCGTATTTAGCTGGCTTGTTTAGAATGTAGACGCGGAACAGGCATCGACCTCTAAATGCTAGTAACATCTCGTCGATAGTCAGAAACTCACTTGGAGAGTACGCATTTTGACAGCGTTGAACGAACTGATCAAAAATGCTTCGGAAGGCTGCCATATTATCAATTTGTTTACGCTGCTCTCTTGTGGCTTTATCATCGAAACGTACAGCATTTTGAAGAAACTCGAATCTCTGCAGTGACATGGTGGTACGAAATATATCAACGCCAGTTCCATCACTTCGCCAAAGATCTTTCAAATTTTGACGATTAGATTTGATGAGGCCAGCTAAGTACAGTAAGCCAATAAATGCTTTCAACTCACATAAAGTGGTTTCTTGCATGTAAGAAGAAGCATTACTATTAGAATTATTTGCTGCACTTTTAATTTGTCTTTGGCGAATTTTCGAATTAGTGTGGATCAAGATTTCTTGAAGCATTTCTGGAGTCACAAAAATATTCCAGCATTCAAACTCTGTAGAAGCATCTTTTCCAATGTCCTTTACTCGAGCATGCTCGGTTACGATGTTTTCAGAACGAAGTCTCACGTTTGGACGCTGACAATTTTTATACCACTTGGTACCATCTTTAGACTTATAAAAAGGTCCACTTATTTGCCTAGAAGCTGATACTCTCTGCCTCAGTAGTGACAATGGTAAATCGTCCTCGGGGTCGTTACCTGATTGAGCTGTAGTAAATACTACAGCTTCTTCCTCCCTGGAGTTGGATGAAACATCAACTGAATCGTCACCTTCTTGCTCCGTATCAGAATTCACTTCGTGTTCACTACAATGATCAGTTTCTTGTTTTGAACTGGATTCTGGATACACAGGTCATGACCCCAGAGTTATCGCTCACAACCTCCAAACCTCCGCAAACATTTTGGGCAAATGGTTCCGGAAATGGAGAGGTCGAGGTTAACCCTGATAAGAGTCAAGCCGTTCTCTATGCGAGACGGCGGAGATCTGACCCCCCTCCCCCTCCGATCACCATGTACGGCAAGTCGATCCCCTGGGAGAAGCAAGCCAAGTACCTCGGAGTGATCCTCGATGAACGCCTATCCTTCGCCGAGCACATAAAGCAGGCTTGCTCGCGAGCTGCTTTCGCTCAGGGTAGGCTTCATTACCTACTGACTGCCCGCAGCAAATTGTCACGCAAGTGCAAGTTGCGCCTTTTCACGGCAGTCATCCGCCCGATCATGACGTATGCCTGTGCAATCTTCGCACACGCCAAGGTCCGTCACCTCCACCGGATGCAGACCCTCCAAAACCGTTCCCTCCGAAAAATCCTCGGAGCCCCCTATTACATCCGAAATGAGAATCTACATCTAGATCTCAGAGTCCCCACCATCCAGCAGTTCATGAAACGCCTGTGCAAGCTTTTCTTTGACACTGCTGTGAAGCACCGCAACTCCCTTATCGCATCGGCAGCCCGATACGAACCCTCCCGCATCTCCAAGATTCGCCGCCCTAGGCATACCCTAATTGCCCCCGATGACCCCACTACCCTGCTCCAAGAGAGCCGTAGGGAAACTAGTACAGTTAAAAAACACTACAGACCGCGATCCTTCCGTCCTCGCCGCCGAGGCCCGCCGCGACAACCCCGTAATTGTCCTCCCCGTCCCTTGCTCGAGCCAGCCCGCGCCGCTGAGCCAGTAGACTAAAATTCCCCAATAATAATAATAGAATTTTTGCTAGATCCAGCCCGTCCCTTTGCTGTCCTCCCCCAGCGACGCCCTAAGCCGAGGCTCGTACCCCACAGGGGGTGCCCTTAGCGTAGTCGCTTAGTTTTAAGTTAGTATAGTAAGCCCTGGCTGGAGGCTTTGATTAGAGATCAAGGCCGCCACAGGCAAGTCCGGTTAAGCAGCCGACAACCTCCTAGGTTGACCTGCGAGAGGCCACACAAAAAAAAAAAAAAGCAGTGAGCCAGTGGATTCGCTCCGTTGTCCGGGTAGGACGTGCGCGCGCTATCCACATCGCTCGGACCGCCCCCCCCAGTCAGCCTAACCCGTTGTGCTGTCGTGAGTGTGAGCCTAGGCGAACGCTTGCGAGAGTACACGGGGGAAGCTACTTATTTTATTCCCAGTATTTTTATTTTTAAATCCTGTCGCGGTCGCGAAGGCAGCGTGCCTAACTAGATTTTAATTTTTACTTATCTTCCCATCCCGTCGGAATGCCGAAGAAGAAGGGTGTCCGGAGCTCTCTGGAGCCCGACACCTCTCCGCCTCCGGATCGTGAGATGGGTGGTCGGACGTCTCTCCCTTATCTTGGGGGCCCGTCGCCCGCCTCCCCTCCTCCCGCTCCAGTCCCAGTGAAGACGACGACTGCTGCCGGTCCGTCGGCGACACCGGCGACTGCGCGCGTTTCGCCGTCGTCGCCGTCGAGCCGGCAACCGGCCGTCGCAGTGCGCCCGCCGCGGCCTTCCACTCCGTGCCTATACAGGCCCCGGGCCGGCCGCCTTAAGCAGCCGCACGTATGCCGTGCGACTCCCCATCTCTACTCCCGCTCCTTCGACGCGCTCAGCTGCGCCGAAATCCCGCGTGATGGCGCCACCGGCGCGACCTGTGGCACCACCTACAGCTCAAGCCGACAAGACTGCGCGCCCAGGAACAAGGCGACGTGACGCAGCCGCGATGCTCGCAGCAACAGCTAGCCGCGCGACACCGCCCGCTCCCCGCCGCTTGCTGACGGACTCGGCGAGGTCAACACCTACGATGCCAAGCAGGTTAGATCAACCCCTGTTTTCACCCACCCCGCCCCGGGGCTCCGCCCAGGACTCCCCTGCGGTGCGGCCGGCCTATTCGTCCCGTCAAGGGTCCGATATGTCGGCCTACTCGGGGGACTCTTTTGCCGAGGTCGACGACGTGTCATCTGACACGCCCTCCCGACCGGGCCATATGGACGTCGATTACCCGGTCACGTCCGACGAAACCTTGGGCTTTGGCTTCGAGTTTCAACTCGAGGCCAGGCCCCAGAGAAGACCAAGAAGCTCCGACGACGAGACAACGGAAGAAGCCAAGCGGTATTGCCCCGATCCACCCGGACCGCAACGTGCGGCACCTGGACGGGCAGAGGCAAGCCCGCCTACCTATGCCGATACGCTGCGCTCGTCGCCCCCCCCCCTACACTTCAAGCACGCAGTGTAGAGGACGCGTCATCGGGGCCTCCCCCCGCACCGATCAAGAAGAAGTCCTCCCGCTTCCCTCCGCTGGTGGTGGAGCGCATGCCGGACTGGGCCGCCCACTTCAGGGCGCTGAACGGCCTGCTGGGCCGCCCCCTAAATGCCCGCCCGTACCAGAGCGGCATTCGTTTCCTCCCGGAGTCTGAGGAGGAATACAGGGTGGTCCAGAGGTACCTGTGCGACCAGGAGAGGGAGTCTGGCCTAGCTTGATTTGCGTACTCCCTGCCGGCGGAGAGGAGCCTAAAGGTGGCGATCCGCGGTCTGACTGCAGACACGAAACCGTCAAATATAGAAGAGGAGCTCAGGCGGCTGGATTTTCAACCGGAGTACGTGCGCAACATTAAGGCGCGCGGCGGGAGACCCGGTTGTATTTTCCACGCCGTCCTGAAGAGGACACTAGGGATCTTTAAGATCTACGACACCACGCAGTTCCTGCTCATGCGTGGTGTCAAAATTGAGGCGTGGAGGGGCAGGCGCGGACCTGCGCAGTGCCACCGGTGCCAGCAGTTCAGACACAGCTCGCACCGGTGCCACCGCCCGCTGGCCTGCGTTAGATGTGGGGAGAACCACGTCGCCAGAGACTGCCCACGCCCTAGGGAGGAGCCGGCCACATGCGCTAACTGCGGAGGTGACCACCCTGCGTGTAACCGGAGCTGCCCAGTCTTCGTGCAAGAGGCACAGAAGAGGAAGGTTGGCACTGTGGCCCTCTCCCAGCGACAGCACCGGCCCACTGAATCCGCCCGTGGACCCACGTCGGCCTACGCCACTGAGGCGCCTAGCGGGTCACTCATGGCGGCGGCAAACGAGCCCACGGCGAGAGGAAGCGCCCCCTCCAAACCAAGGAGAAAGAGGAGAGGAGGTAAGAAGGGGCCGAAGCCCCCTTTCCCCCACCACAGAGTCCAGGAGGCAGCCCGCGCCCGTCCCATCACGGACACGGGCAACGAGCCCTCCCCCCCCAGCTGAGGTCAGCGTCGCGAGTTTGATGCGACGCGTCATCACGGACATGACAGCCCTCAGGGCGGCCCGCTAAGAGGCTCTAGCTGCGGTCACCGAATCCGACGAGGAGCACCAGCAGCAGGAGCTCACCAAGATGCAGTCCGCCCTGGAGCAAGTCCTGCAGAGAGCCGCCTCGGCAAGCACCCGGGACCTGTGGGGACTAGCCCTGGAGACCCTAACGATTGTGTTGGGGGCCTGCCGGGTATAGAACCCACGAGCCCCGACCCGGAAATTCCCATACAAGTATATACGTATGTATATTTTATATTTTGACGCCTGAGTGAGTTACTCACATTTACACGTGACTCAATCACACAGTAACACTCCACATGCACTACATGCATTGGTTGCGCCGCGTGCTAAGTTAATATAGGCGCGGCGTACACCTAGCCCATACAACCATGACTACACTCGTTGTCCTCACGCGATGCGGTCGTGCGGGTCGGAACGCACGCTCTGTATCGCTACATGGGCGGTGTTACACAGTACAATACCGCCCACACCTGCACTACGGCCTCTTAGTCTGGAGCGCAACCGGCTAGACCTGGATACGCGCCAGACGGGGGCCATCATCATCAGTGGGTAGCGCCCCCAAAGTCGGCGTCTCTGTCGCTGGTCGTCGTCCTCTGGGCCTCCTCCGGGAAACCGGAGGTCTCACCCGGCGGCGATTGACCGCCGGGACGTCGTGAAATAGCGGCACTGTACGTCTACAGTGCCGCGGCTTTACTCTACTGAACACAGTACATCTACTCACAGGCAGGCAGCGCACGCGCGCCTGCCACTGGCCATAGCCTACAGGCCCCCCAATGCTTTGCCCGTTTTTACGGGCAACTAGTAGACACTGCGGGATAAAGGTTCGCCTACACCCCGCCCGCCGCGCCTCCTGGTGGGGGTGCAGCGAATTCCACCGAATTATAGTGAGCCAGTTCGGCTTGCACGGACACGCTTCCACCTCGGAATGGTTTCGGGCAGTTGAGCGCACCTCGGCTAGCACGGTCGGCATCCATCTCGGATCTGACATCGGGCGGTCATTATAGTTTTAATGTTATTGTGAACATTTACTGTGACTTTTACTTATAAATTGGACTGTTAGAAAGGAAGCTAAATATAAATATATAGACGGTTTTCGAGTGGTTTCATTGAACAAAACCTTACAGTGGCGCACAACGTGGAGCTCGATAATAAAATATTAAGGCCCCGACCCACTCGAAAACCAGAAAGATATAGAAGCAGTGTTCCCGAAAACATGTCGATCAACATGTCAGACAGCCAATTTAAGGAGCTTATCTCTGCAATCAGTACCAACACACGGGAAAGAAGTACTTTTGCTCAGTGCCCAGCTAGGTTTGGAGGTTAGAAAACGGAAGTGGAACCATTCCTTGCGGCAGTCACCGTGTTCAAGGAAATAGAAAAAATATCCGATGCCAATGCTCTTGAGGGCCTGCCGTTGGTGATGATAGGTGATGCAGCGAGTCAGCGACTTGGTGGCAAGACGTTAAGGGACACGTGAAGACTTGGGAAAATTTCAAGGAACGGCTGCGTGATACCTTTTCTCCGAAGAAGCTAGATTACGAGCTTTACCAAGAAATAGTTTGCATAAAACAGGATGAGCAGACCCCTACAGAGATTTACATTGCCAAAAAGAGAGCGCTACTTGCCGAGATGTCGGAACCGCACAACCGCACGGAGACCAACAAGAAATTAGCCTCGTTTTTGGACAAATTAGACTTACGGTGAGAGAGAGAATAAATAAGCAGGGAGTCAATAAAAACCTTTGATGATTTATTAGCAAAAGCAAGGAATATCGAAAGAACATTGAGGGAAAAATCAGAACAAACAACAAACAACGTAAAGGTACAATACAATGAAAATACAATAACTCAACCTAAAACTAATAAAAAACATAATAAGGTACGTTGTGGTTATTGTCGTCTTTTTGGACATGCGGCTGAAGTCTGCAGGAAAAAGGCAAAAGATGACGGAGAAAAGCAGAATGTACTCAAAAGTGAACCCACCGCAAGTGCGGAAAACGACGTCAAGCCGAAATTTGCTTGCTATGGGTGTGGTGAACCGGGAGTGATACGTAGCCGCTGCCCGAAGTGCAAAGACGGGCAGTCTACAACATCAGTTGATTTCTGCTTCTGTTCCGCAAACATGTCTGCTGATGTCAGACCACATCCTACAGTTCCCGTTACCATACAAGGAATGAATGGGGTAGCATATATTGATACTTGCGCCAAATCGAGTGTTGCCTCCTTCCAACTCTATAAACGGCTGGAAGAGAACGGTTCAAGCTTTGAGAAGGAGATTATGGACATAACCCTCGCCGATGGAGTGCCAAGGAAGCAAGACGTTCTGACAGTAAAGACGACTGTTATAACCTGGTTCATTAAAGAAAGGAATCTTAAATGGCGGCGCTTATCATGTTCTCTCGCTCGCACACTAGTGCCGTCTATACTCACTCTCGGGCGTACCGTAAACAGAAAAAAAATAGTCTTGATTTGCTTCCACGCTGTCTTGACGCGCTCAGTGATCCTTTTTACGATTATATGTTAGTTTTCTGTTATTTTTCCGTTGTTGCCTGTTTGTTATTGTTGTTGAGTTGAGAAGATAGTTTGAAATTAATGTGACCCAGCCTTGTTTTTAATATTTTTAATTTAAAAAAAAAAAACATTTTCTTGAAATTTTATATGCTGACTGTACTATCTGTCAACGCAAGTATATGCCGCCATTTAAGATTCCTTTCTTTAATGCACCGGCTTATACCATCTACGGACGGAACATCATCACATCGTTTGTGATATTTCCTCAAGCTCGAGAAAACAGAACGCTTCTCGGGGTAGGGTTCATCGAAGACGCCATGCTGGCTCTAGATCTACCTCAGCGAACCTGTTATTTCGTCGACGAGCCAAAGAAACAGTACGATTTGAATCCAGAAAGTATGGATACCTCAATAGATATTGCGGGTGTTTTATCCAGTGTGTGCTTGCCAACAATAGAATCACCAATGATGAACACACCTAGTCCCGTGTCAACGCCAGTTAAAGTACCAGAACCACTTCCCCAGTTGATGACGCCTCCACATTCCCCTCACAAGAGTGACGTTGTAATGCTTGGTGCGACAGAGCAAGAACTGGAACGACCTTATGGAGCCTTGATACCCATAGGATTCTCGACTCCACCGAAGAGGCCACGGACAGTTCTATTCGATGGATACTCCCCGATCATTGACTCCCTATATGAAGACGCACGTAGGCGTATCAATGAGGCCGATGTCGAGTTGTCACCTGATTCTGCCAGCTTATTCTCAGGCACCGAGATCTCTTCGGTTGACATGAATAACCACGAGTGCTTACTGACGGGAGAAGAAAAGGTGCGGCTGCAGCAATTCCTTGAGGAAAATAAAGCGGTGTTCATACCCGATGGCAAGCCAACAACGGAGACTGAACACATCATCGATACGGGATCTCACAGGCCGATCTCTGTCCAACCATACCGACTGTCTCCAATAAAGTTGCAAACCCTGAAGGCAGAAATAGCGAAGATGCAAGAGCAAGGAGTTATTGTGCCATGCTCCTCACCGTGGTCAGCACCAGTCGTACTTGTCCCCAAGAAAGACGGCAGTACAAGAGTGTGCATTGATTATCGCCAATTGAATGCGATAACGACTCCAGATGTGTATCCGCTGCCACGCATCGCACAGTGCTAAGCCCACTCGCTACATGAGCACTATAGATCTCCGCGCCGGATATTGGCAAATTAAGGTTAAGGACGAAGACCAGGAGAAGACAGCTTTCATCACACCTTTCGGTATGTATAAATTTTTAAGAATGCCCTTTGGTTTACGCAATGCCCCGGCAACTTTTCAGTCAATTTCGTCTCATGGACAAATTCAGCGTTTCTCTAAGCCACATTAAGCTCCTTGTTTACTTGGATGACCTGATTGTGATGTCAGAAAGTCTAGATGGACACTACAGAGACTTGAAAGATGTTTTTAGTCGCCTAAGGGCCAATCTCACAGCAAATAAGGAAAAGTGTGTTTTCTTCCGTTCTAAGGTCAAGTATCTGGGACACTACATAACGGCTGATGGTCTGCAACTTGACCCCGGAAAGGTCTCCCCAATAGTGGATATGGCTGTACCAGAAAACCTAAAACACTTAATGTCATTTCTGCAGATGTGTTCGTGGTAAAAAAATCAAAATACAAAAGCCTTTTATTTCCAGCATTTAAAGTTTACACTTCTTACAATTTATTTTAGTGTTAGTTCATGTAGTTTAATCTATGTTAGTATAATTTCCCTTTCCTTTACTTAATTTTATGTGTACCTTTCCTATATATTTTTTTTATAAAGTTTTATTATATATATATTTATTTTATTTAATCTACTGGAACCCCAAGTTGGGTGTAGGCCTCCTCCAGTGACGCCCATTTTTCTCTGTCTTCAGCTACTTTGCTACAATTTTGACCAGCTATCGCTTTAATGTCGTCTTCCCATCGTGTAATAGGTCTACCTTTTGTTCTTTTGCCTAGTGGGCCTTTCCAGAAAGTTACTTTTTTAGTCCATCTGTGATCAGTTAGCCGGGCAACATGTCCTGCCCACTTTCATTTAAATTTTTTTGCGTAGCTTAAAGCGTTTGTTGCTTTGGTTATTTTTCTTATTTTAGTATGACGTATTTTATCTGATTTTCTGATCTTTAGCATACTTCTTTCGAGTCTTCTCTGACAGACGATTATCTTTTTTCTTGTTTCAGCAGTGAATTTCCACGTTTGGCAACCATATGTCAAACATGGCAAGAGGCTTGAATTCATGACTTTGGTTTTAATATCTTGTGGCACCTTTAAAAATTTCCTTGAGACCCCAAAATTTGTTCCATGTTAATTTTATTCTTTTCTCTATTTCTGTATTTTTATTTTTCCTGTGAAAACTTATGGTTTTTCCCAGATAGACATAATCTTCAACGTATTCCAATGGTTTGTTATTGATTGTTATTGGTCTTTTAGAGCTGTTTGTCATTGTCTTAGTTTTTGTAATATTCATCTCTAGGCCTACTTTTCCACTAGCTTGGTTCAGGGTTTCTACCATGCTCTGTAGTTGGGAAGATGACTCGGATAACAGTGCTAGGTCATCCGCGAATCTCAGGTGGCTCAAGTAAGTACCGTTTATGTATATACCTTGTTTACTCCAATCTAGCTTGCTAATGATCGACTCGAGAACAGCTATGAATATTGTTGGAGACAGCGGGTCCCCTTGTCTCACTCCTCGTTCTATTGGAAAGCTAGGGCCTAATGTTTCAAGCTTAATTTTACCTTTTTTGTTTCTGTATATGGATTTGATGATTTTTATATATATTTCCTCTACTCCCTGTTCTTTCAGGCTTTCCCAGGTGCTGTTATGTCTTACTGTATCAAAGGCTTTTTGGTAGTCTATGAATGATAAATAGAGTGTTCTTTGTTTTTCCTGATACTTTTCCATTATCAACTCAAGGGTATGGATGTGGTCGACTGTTGAAAAGCCCCTTCTGAAGCCTGCTTGCTCCACTGGCTGCTTTTTTTCCAATGTCTCTCTAATCCTTATGTTTATGATTGTGGAGAAAAGTTTATATAGACTTGGCAGTAAGCTGATTGGTCGGTAGTTTCCGATATCCTTCGGGTCGCCTTTTTTGTAAATTAGTATGATGTTGGATTTGGACCATTGGGAAGGTGTTTCCGACTCTTGCAAGATCTTGTTAAACAGTTCCGCTAACGGCAGTGCTAGAGTTTTGTGTCCAATTTTTAGTGTTTCGTTTGTAATATTATCTGAACCAGGGCTTTTATCTAGTTTCAGTTTCTTTATTGCTTCAATTATTTCTGTTGCGTCTATGGGTTTAACGTTATTTCTAGGTGTAGCTTCTGTTTCTGTGACAAGATTAATTTATTTCGTTTTTATTTCGAATTTAATTCTGTATCTTTTTTTCTCAGTCCTTCTATCTATAGATAGAAGGACTGAGAAAAAAAGATACAGAACTGTACACTAGAGGCGACATCATATCTACCGCAACAGAATTTTATAGACATCTTTACAGCAACAGAGACACGAAATAAATTAATCTTGTCACAGAAACAGAAGCTACACCTAGAAATAACGTTAAACCCATAGACGCAACAGAAATAATTGAAGCAATAAAGAAACTGAAACTAGATAAAAGCCCTGGTTCAGATAATATTACAAACGAAACACTAAAAATCGGACACAAAACTCTAGCACTGCCGTTAGCGGAACTGTTTAACAAGATCTTGCAAGAGTCGGAAACACCTTCCCAATGGTCCAAATCCAACATCATACTAATTTACAAAAAAGGCGACCCGAAGGATATCGGAAACTACCGACCAATCAGCTTACTGCCAAGTCTATATAAACTTTTCTCCACAATCATAAACATAAGGATTAGAGAGACATTGGAAAAAAAGCAGCCAGTGGAGCAAGCAGGCTTCAGAAGGGGCTTTTCAACAGTCGACCACATCCATACCCTTGAGTTGATAATGGAAAAGTATCAGGAAAAACAAAGAACACTCTATATATCATTCATAGACTACCAAAAAGCCTTTGATACAGTAAGACATAACAGCACCTGGGAAAGCCTGAAAGAACAGGGAGTAGAGGAAATATATATAAAAATCATCAAATCCATATACAGAAACAAAAAAGGTAAAATTAAGCTTGAAACATTAGGCCCTAGCTTTCCAATAGAACGAGGAGTGAGACAAGGGGACCCGCTGTCTCCAACAATATTCATAGCTGTTCTCGAGTCGATCATTAGCAAGCTAGATTGGAGTAAACAAGGTATATACATAAACGGTACTTACTTGAGCCACCTGAGATTCGCGGATGACCTAGCACTGTTATCCGAGTCATCTTCCCAACTACAGAGCATGGTAGAAACCCTGAACCAAGCTAGTGGAAAAGTAGGCCTAGAGATGAATATTACAAAAACTAAGACAATGACAAACAGCTCTAAAAGACCAATAACAATCAATAACAAACCATTGGAATACGTTGAAGATTATGTCTATCTGGGAAAAACCATAAGTTTTCACAGGAAAAATAAAAATACAGAAATAGAGAAAAGAATAAAATTAACATGGAACAAATTTTGGGGTCTCAAGGAAATTTTTAAAGGTGCCACAAGACATTAAAACCAAAGTCATGAATTCAAGCCTCTTGCCATGTTTGACATATGGTTGCCAAACGTGGAAATTCACTGCTGAAACAAGAAAAAAGATAATCGTCTGTCAGAGAGGACTCTAGCACTAAGAGTGTAATATATTTGATGATTTTTTTTATAATTGTTCGGGTTATACACCTATTAACTACATATCTAACATAACTTTTCAATTAATAGTCAAAACTAAAATCAAAAATATAATTAAAGTAAATTAAACTTTTTGTATACAGAGCAAATGAAAAAACATTTAATACAGAATATTAATAACATGTAATTATGTGTATTTTTCTTTTCTAGTATTGGGTGGACTATAAGGCCAAACTGAAGAGAAGAGTGGCAGCCCTTCGTGCTTCAGTGCCACCGAAAAGAAATTCTTGAGTTTACTTGGGGAAGGCTTTGGAAGTGGCTTACCTAATACCCAAGTAGACCTATTTCCAAATGTAAGTATTTTATATACTTATTATTTATACCTTTTGAGTGAATTTGTATTGTTTAATTTTTATGTTAAAATTAATTTTTCGTGAATAGGTATAGCTAACTCCACCCATGCCTACTGGACCAGAGGCCGGACAACCACAGCCAAGAGAATAAGAGCTCTCTGCATACGATGGCCCTCTTCAATATGTAGTAGTACATGAAGAGCCGGTAGTGGTGTCACAACAGGAGGAGGCACCTAGTATACAGGAAGAGGAGCCATCTGCACAACTACAGACGCCTGCCGAGCCTCAGCGTCCAACAAGTACGCAACGTCGTCGACGAAGTAGACGGCCAACCGCTTTGAGCCAACAAATGGCCAGAGAAGCCTTGGTGGAGATTTCTCGTGATCGGCTGTTGGCAGAGCAACAAAACTCGAGGTCACTGAGCCAAATTGCCGAGGGATTGCAAAGCAATCAACAATTACTGCAAGACATGTTAGGGGTTTTAAATAGAATAGCAGCAGTTATTGACAGGTAAGAGAAATGTTCAGATTTCTAAAAGATTTGATTCGATTTTAAAATCCATGTATATTAGATCATTTCTATAATAGTTTCAAATCAGATATTCTTAACTCAAATCACTAACTTCATGCAATGATAACAACAATAACTTATTTTAAAAGGTGTAAGAAAATTTACATTTAGTGGTTGTAAAGTAACGACTGTATTTAAACCATTAACAAAGTGTAATGAAGCCTTTTGAAGTAATTCCTAAACCCCAATAGAAAAAAAAAAATGTAACAAGTCTATACAAAATTTCTCAACTTAATCGAATAAAGAATGTGCTAAAGACTGACTGACTGAATGTGCTGAAGATTGACTGGCCTGTTGGTCTAGTGGTTATTGACCCTGACTGCTATGCCGGAGGTCGTGGGTTCGATACCCACCCAGGACAAATGTTTGCGTGATGAGCATAATCATTTGTTCTGTGTCTGGGTGTAATTTATCTATAATATGTATGTATTTAGAAATATATAAGTATGTTTATCAGTTGTCTAGTACCCATAACACAAGCTCTGCTTAGCTTGGAACTAGACGGCGTTGTGTGATAGTTGTGGAATATTATATATATATATATATATAAAGTATTTTCCTCTATAATTATAATATAATGTTATATAAGTAATTATATTTACACTGAGGTATCTTAATTTGCAGGAGCATGGGATCGGGAAGACCAGAGACGAGAGATGAGGTTGTTCCGGACACCTAAGCCTTCACTCAGTTCTGTATTCCTGGTAGAGGTGGAAACTGATTGTTGGTAAGTGTCTGTGTGGGTCTGGCTTGACTCTTCTAACATAGCTTCTTCATTGGTGAGTACTTGTACAGGGATATTTGCACCATTACAAATGTTGTGTAATATTACACAAGCATTCACAATAGATACTGCTAGAGCTGCTACAGGGGGAGCATAATGCAATACCCTATGTACAAGTAAACACCTGAACCTAGCTTTAAGGAGACCGATTGTCCTCTCAACAATGTTTCTTGTCCGGACATGCACACTAGTGTAGTAAGTAAGCTTCGGGAGTATCCGGGGTGGCATCATTTACTGGTGTCATCATAAAACGTCTTAATGGGTACCCAGAGTCACCTAGAAATAATGAAAAATACTTAATAATTTCGTAAATGTGCTGAAATTTTTAGATCATTTGAATAAACAAACTCAGATATTGGAGTAATTTTGAAAAAAAATCATAACAACTTACCCCAAGGAGTTAGAAATATAATTCTTGTAAAATATATTTACATACCAAGTAACCATATACCTTCATTTCTGCTAATAAGCTCCATGTGCTCCTTTAAGGGATGGTTTGCCTAGATAAAAGAGTCATGAGAAGCTCCACCAAAACTAGCGTTCACACTGACTATTTGCATGTCTGCATTACTAATCTAAAATTAAAATTGTTTCAGATTAATTCCAAAGAAATGAAGACTGAAGAAGAATATAAGTTTTATTATAAATTACACACATTTAAAAAATTTGATGTTTCAATTAAAAAAATCTTACCAGTTGGACATTTAGCGAGTGATACTGTTTTCTGGACGTACAACTGCAACGTGTGTGCAATCAATACGTCTTAATACTCCCGGCATTTTAATCTTATTGAAGAATCTGAAATGGAAATAATATATTTATATAGATAGGTAACCTATGTACCTAATATTGCAATAATTTATTGCTAGTTTTCTTTCTCAGTACTTGAGGGTCATTAACACCTTCATGAAAAGTAAAGCAACTGTAGTAAGGCAACATAGAGTACAGTAGGCACAACGGATCTTGAGCGCTCGGCGTCAGAGTGGGGATCGCTTTGCGCATTCCATACATTGGCGAGCCAATCTTCTTCGTTGTTAGATACATGCAGCAACGCAGGGAACGAATGAGTAGTGACGTCTATGACGCGATGGCGCGGCGAGCCAATCACTGACACTCCCCGCCCCCATGTCTCACTTCGCACCACTAAAGAGACCGAATATTTGACTTCTGCGCAACCGCTCAAGATCCGTTGTGCCTACTGTACTTCATGTGTGCGTGTATAAGGTTACACCATAACCATGCTGAATGAAGTCTTTTTTTAATAAAAATAACACTCACTTTAACTTGTTATCGTTTCTTTCCTCTGAATTTCTAGGAAATTTTATATACTTGGCTCGCATATGGGGTAAATTCAATAAATTGGTAATCTGCTTGATCACCACTGATACTGTAGGCTGTGCTACAGAGTGTGCAGATATATCACCAACGGGACGTTACCAACGCGTTGGTAAGACCCCGTAGCAAAAAATGATAATGCAATTAGCATCTGAAAGAATAATTAATTTCTATATTAATTTCATTATCAGTAGGTACACATAACCATGAATACAGAAACTGTGGTCTAAGTAATGGCTAAATCAGGTTTTTTATTTAATGATAATGGATGTCACATTTTATGTGAAAATTAAAACCTTTCTTTCTATTGATAAATCCGACGCCCTTGTAGACCCAGTAGCTACATGAGGTCTCAGTTCGTCACATAAACTATGAACTAATTGTTTGCTAAGCCTGTAACGTTTTATAAACTGAGCTTTACCAATAGCAAAAGGGTCACTAAGATCTCGAAGACCCGTCCTTTGAATTTTAGCTTCGTTGTTCTCTTGTGAAGCATCACTCTTTCGAGAAATTCGAAAATTATCAACTCGTCACACATCCTAAGTTTTATTTAAGTATCAAAATAGATTCAGATATAACAAAAAGTCAAAACAATTCACTATAAATTACTAGAAACTGGCCTAAACTGACTGGCTTGTTAGACACAATTTTTGACACTTTAGCAAGCTACAAAATGTCAGTTTGACGCTCATAATACGAAATTCCCAGCCAATATCCGTGCAGATGTCAGTCAAGTGTCACGTGACTACTGACTGGCTGGCAATAAGATTTCATAATACGGATAAGCAAGGCAGTTCATTTTACGGCGTAAATTGACTGGAATTAAGAGGTCGTAATAGGTCCCCTGGTAGCCTTTTTTTTGTTATAAACGGGAAATTTTGCATCGCCCGATGACTTGCTCGGCTAATCACTAACAAGAAGCTTATCAGATTAAGAAAGTCAAGTTTTGCATCAGGCAGTGTCATATTAGATCATTGTAAGATACTGCGCTGAATAATTGTTGCAAATTGTGTGATGTGAGTGGTGGTTTAGTGACATTTAATAGTCTTCAGGTATGTAAAACAATTTTTATTAACTTATTTATAAACAAAACAAGCTAATAAGGGGGTTAAGCGACGTGGTTACAAATATTTTTACTGTAGATTGCTTCTCATTTTTGATGAGACTTTTTAATATCACAAAAAAAATTGTCATCTGTTAAGATTATCTGATAGTTATTTTTTTTTTTCGATTTTAGGATTATCAAAATGAATGAAAAAAGTCCTTCAACTTCACGTGGTGAACAGTCGTTTTATATTGATGTCACACAAAGAGGACGTAAACTTTTGCGAAGAGCTGGCTATGAATATATTCTAAAAAGAATAAACAAAGATGGCTCAAAACTCTGGCGATGTGCAAAAAATAGTTTTTGCAACGCGACGACAATAAAAATCAGAGTCGATGCGATGATTATTTTAAACGAAACTGCTCATTGTCATGAACCTGTTGATTTCGCGAAAGATAAAGTGAACCGCTAAATGCAAAATGTGTAGAAGATGTTCAAAAGGACATTAATTATATATCCCTATTGCGCAAGTGTTTGATTACATTTTTTTACACAATTAGCACATTTTCACAACATAGAAAAGCGACGATGCTATTGGAAGAAAAAAGGCACTTTTCACAAAGCTGCCGACGTTGAAGTACCAAAAAAGTACCAAAAATTGTTGCTTGCTGACTATAGAAGACAAAAAAAGCGCGTAATTGTGTTTACAAGTGAAGAAATAAAAAAATATTTTAAACTGTGCAAACATTTCTATATTGATGGCACATTTAAAAATTTGTATGAAGTCATTTTATCAACTCTGTACTATACATGCACATGTTGGAAGTAATGAAGACTACGTTAATGTTGTTCCAGTAGCTTACGCACTTCTACCTGATAAGAAGACATCTACGTATAAATTGCTTTTTGAACTCATAAAAAGCCAGATTCCCGAATGGGAGCCGGCTGTAATGACCATGGACTTCGAAGTTTCATCAATACAAGCGGTCAAACATTTTTTACCTTGTGTGAAAATAGTAGGTTGCTTTTATCACTTCAAAAAAGTTTGTAGCGTAAAGCGAAGGACTTGGGCGTCGACAAAACTCAACCAGGAAAAAATCATGTTCAGTTATGTTCGGCTCTTTCTCATCTCCCACTAGATATGGTAACCGATGGCTGATTGTATGTCATGGAAGAGTCGCCAATCAGTGCAGAAATTACCTTTAATGACTACTTTGTACAAACATAGCTAGAAAATTCAACACTCGCAGGTACATTTACTACTTATGGGGAATTGAACAAAACAATTAATAGAAAGTACATCAAACCAAAGCCAAACATTGCCCAATTGCTGCAAGGACGCCTAAAAGATATGAAATACTATTCTGGAGCATTAAAAAATCCTAACGGTATCCAAATATCGAAGAGGAAGCATTCTTCGATTGCTAAGATGAAAAAAAAAAATATAATTCTGTTAATGACTTAATTAATTGCAAAATAAGTAGGTATCGGCCGTTTTTTGGAGAGATTACGATAACCATTGACTCCGAATAATTGATCGTATATATGTAGGTTTTAAGCTATTACATAATTTGACTGATTCTGTGAAGCAATGACGGCCATTTTAAACTAATTGTGATATATATATAATAGATTTTATTGAGGATTTTCGAAATAAACCACAAATTGTTTCTCTGAAAACAAAGTTTTATTTTATTCAACACGCTTTTACATTATAACAATTATCGTTTGACTAAAATTACACTTTTATCTCACCTGAAAACAAAGAAACGACATTTAAAGTTCACTAATATCGCCTCCTCAATTATATCCCTTTAATTATCTCTCTACAAGTTTTTATAACAATAAAATGCACAAAATAATCTAAACATCATCTGTCATTGAATGATACGTCACCCCGTATCCACAGCTTAAAAATTTAAAAAATGAAATGTCATTTCCAAGGAGGTCATTTCATTACATCTCCCCCCCATAGGAACGAAAATTCTAAATAATATAATACAAACAATGCACCTGCAAGCTATCTTTATACCTATTCGTTTTCTTCTACTTCATCTTCTGCTGTAACAGGTTGTAATTTTGTTATGTGGAATAAAGTTGATTCTGTTTTTCTGTTGCCAGTGTCAATCTTATAAATGGAGTTCGATATTTTCTCTATTATCTTGAAAGGGCCTATTTTTAATTTGTCTAATTTTTTCCTGTTCAGTCTATTTCCATTTTCTACATATACACTGTCTCCTATCTCGAACTCTTGTATTTTCCTATTTCTATCAAATATTTTCTTGTTGTACTTGTGAGATTTTATTGTATTCTCTAATGCTAATCTTCTATCAGCAATCCACTTGTCTTCCTTTTCTATTGTTTTAATTTCATTTGGTAAAATATTGACATTTGTACCATCCAGTAAATATTTTGGTGCAAAACCTGTAACAGAATGGTCTGTTTCATTATATTTCTGTACACATTCTCTTGCTACTGTTGTCCATGTTCTCTTATTGTTTTTCTCATTTATTTTACATCTTATTTTATTTACTATTGTTTGGTTTAATCTTTCGTTCAAGCCGTTCGAAAATGGCGTATTCACAGCTGTAAATATTAGTTTGATGTTATTCTCCTGCAAATACTGTTTAAATTCTTTTGAATTGATGCCTGGATATTGGTCTGTCAGAATTATTCCAATCTCATCTGTCTCGAGTACTTTCTTTGTTAGTTTTATAAAGTCACTTGCGTTCTGTGTTTTTGAAGTCACAATAAACGCATATCTTGTGTAGTGGTCTCCTAAAAGGTGTAAGTATTTTTTTGTTGACCTAGATCCTCCAAAGCCACCTATAGTATCCATTGACATTATCTCAAATGGTTTTGTTGCTGGTCCCAGTTGTGACATTAACCCAAATTTTCCTTGACATCTTGATTTATTTTTTATGCATATTTCGCATGTTTTACAAATATTTATGATATTTTTTGTTAGGTTTTTAGCTGTATATAGTGGACTTATTTTTTTCTGTAATTGTCTGATTCCAATATGGCATAAATCTTCATGCACCTTTTTTATAATTTTTTTACTAAATTCTTCTGTGAGTATAATCTTTTCTAGTTTCTTTATTTTTTTATAATAGATTTTATTTTTATGTAGTAGATTTTGTTTCTTTTCTTTTATTGTTTAATTTTTTTCTTGGTCTTCAACTATATCTTTTATTTGTATTAAATTAACTATTTTTAATAGTTCCTCCTTGTTATCTTCTGATTCTAATACAGGGTTTCGGCTCAAACAGTCTGCTTCTATATTTTCTTTACCAGGTATATATTTTACTGTAAAGTCATATTGAGATAGGTAATATGTGAGGTCACCCAATTCTTCATCTGTCCTGCATTTAATATTCATGTTCTCTAGAGGTTTGTGGTCTGAGTAAATAGTGAAATGTTTTCCAATTAGCCAGTGTTGCCAGTATTTAACTGCTTCTTTCATAGCAATACATTCCAAATATATGGCCTTTTTTCGTTTTTGAGATTCGTTTAGTTTTTTTGAAAAATATGCCACCGGTTTGTCTTTACCGTCTAGTTGAGTCTGTTTTAATATTGCCCCGATACCCTCTAAAGATGCATCTGTAAAGATTTTTATTGGTAAGTCTTTGTCGAATATTTCCAACACAGGTTGAGAACATAAATATCTTTTTATTTGATTAAATGATTCTTCACACTTCTCTGACCACACAAACTTTTCATTTTTTCTTAATAAATTATGTAATGGGTCTAAAATAATTGCACTTCTTGGTATGTATTCATGGTAGAAGTTAATTTTTCCCAAAAATTGTCTGATATTCTTTTGTGTCTTAGGAGTTGGAAAATGTCTTATCGAGATCAAATTGTCTTTTAGTGGTCTTACCGAATTGTTCTGAATTACATGGCCGAGGTACTTTACTGAGTCTGAAGCAAAGTTACATTTCGTAAACTTCAATCTAAAGCCTTCTTGTATTATTGCCTCTAATACATTTCTTATGTGATTTATATGTTCTTCAAAGGTGTTCGAGTATATCAGAATATAATCAATATAGTTTACGGAGTATCCTGTGAGATTGTGCTTTCTTAGAATATTGCTTAAAATTCTCTGGAAAATTGCTGGTGATGTTTTCAAACCAAAGGGAAGGCAGGTCCACTGGAAGTGGCCATCTTGTGTGACAAATCCTGTTTTATATCTATCTTCCACCCGTAATGGTATCGCCCAGAATGCTGAGTTTATATCCAGTGTAGTAAAATACTTACAATTTCTAGTTTTAACAATCAAATCATCTATTAACGGAAAAGGTTGAGCTTGTGGAACAACAATTTTATTTAGTTCCCTGAAATCTATACACAAGCGGGATTTCCTATTTTCACCCTTTTTTAATGCCAATGTCACTGGAGCAGCGAAAGGACTGTAGGATTCTTCTATTAAATTATTCTTTAGTAACATGGATATTTGCTCTTCAATTTCTAATTTATCTTCTATTGTACATCTGTATGGTCTTTTACTACAGTATCTATTTACTAGTAAATCTATGTGAGCTTCATAATCTCTAACTGTTCCTATATCATACTTGTCCTTTGCAAAAATTGTTTTATATTCCTTTATTATTTTCTCGATCTCAATTTTCTTTTCATTATCTAAATGGTCTGTCATACTTACAAACTCTTCTGTTTCTATGTGTTCATTAAAATTTATTGCTAATATTTTTATATTCTTTTCTTCATTTCTGTTATCTTTAGACATTTCATCTATTTTATTTGTTCTTATCTTTTGTTCTATCCGCAAGTCCTCGTTTTGGGTTAGTTTGAATTTCTTTATCATATCCAATCCGATTATAAAATCATCAAAATATTCATTTTCTACTATGTATACATCCACTTCTTCTTCTAGATAAAATATTTTTATTTTTATTGTTATCAAGCCATCTGTTTTTTTCACACCATTAACCGTTTTCATATATGCTATATTCTCATTGTCCTTTTTTTCTTTTATTTTAATCAGTCTTGAATTTATTAAAGAGATCTGTGAGCCTGAATCATAAATGCCGCTCACTTCTAGTTTATTTTCTAATAAGAGCTTGATTTTGATTAATGGTGTACTTACTCGTTTTTTTTCTCAGTATTTATATCTACTTCAATAATAGAGTTGTTATTTACATTTCTGGGTTTAAAAACTTTTTCAGATTCATTTTTATTTTTCTTGAACCAACATGACTCTTCCGGATGATATCTAATTCCTTTGTCCAAAGATTCACAAGTGTGACATGGCTTCTTCTCATTAGTTTTATTTTTATAAAGGAATGTACGACTCTTTATTGTACTTGAGTTTTTCTTGTACATCATACCTTCATATTTTCTTATCTCATTGAACAAATCAGTAGTGTCATTGAGTTCATCTCTGTTTAACCTATTTAAGATAAACCCAGGTAAACCTGTTGCAACAAGATCTATCATTGTTTTGGAGTCTATCGATTTGTTTATGTCTAGCATAAGCCTTTCTTTTCTAATAGCGTAATCGATTAGTAGTCCTTCTTTATATCTAAATGTGAGAGCATATGTAACTATGTCCCATCCTCGATTTTTAAAAGTTTCTAAAAATTTGTCTTTCCATTCATTCCATTCAGCCTTTATTGTTAGTTTTATGGCCATCGAGCTATACCAATCCAAACAAGATTTTTCTAAAAATAATCTCAATATATCTATTTTTGTTTCATCTTTTGATATATTAAAGCGCTCACACTCCTTTTCAAAATTCTCAATCCATTGCATTGCATTAGGGTTCTTGCTTGTGAATTTTTCAATAATAAATTTCTCTGAAATATGTTTTAGGTTATGTTGATTTTCTTTCTTTGTAGTAGTTTCTATTAATTTTTCCAAGATATGTTGCAAATTGTCGTTTTTGTCTATAGGTTGTTTTGTGCTCATTTCTTCTAAATATTGATCTAAAAATTGCATATTACCTTCCTCATCTCTATATGTTTTCTTAAGATCTTCATCCAATTTTATCCATATTTTTCTACTTTGATGCCTTTTCTTTATACTATTTTTTATTTTTGAGAAAGTATTCATTTTGACAATATATGTATGATGAATCACCGGCTTCAGCTCATCAGGTAAAACATAACATTTTCCTTCTTCTGTAGATATTGAGGTTATGGCTAATACATTTGATTTGCCATCATTTGAAGCTATCATCGTAAACTCAAATTACAGCCGGTCCATCTTCTTTTAGTTAACAAAAATGTCGTTTTATAAGGTATATTATTGAGGATTTTCGAAATAAACCACAAATTGTTTCTCTGAAAACAAAGTTTTATTTTATTCAACACGCTTTTACATTATAACAATTATCGTTTGACTAAAATTACACTTTTATCTCACCTGAAAACAAAGAAACGACATTTAAAGTTCACTAATAACGCCTCCTCAATTATATCCCTTTAATTATCTCTCTACAAGTTTTTATAACAATAAAATGCACAAAATAATCTAAACATCATCTGTCATTGAATGATACGTCACCCCGTATCCACAGCTTAAAAATTTAAAAAATGAAATATCATTTCCAAGGAGGTCATTTCATTACATATATATATTTTTAAATATTTACGGTACTATTTAAAGACTGATTTTGTGATAAATAATATTTCGTGGTTCCATTTTCGATATAAATAAACAGGTAGTCCTTTGACCTACAAGGCAACACTCGCACGCTTTTAAAAGTTATTTACAATTAGAATAACAAATCGATTAGGTTTAAAGAATCTTTATTTCTCATAAGAACACATTACATTGTTCACTAACATGAGATTTAAAATTTATAGTTTAACTGTGGTCGTCTAATGACGAAGCATGCAATATTCCCTATAGTACAGTTACAATAAGACACACAATGGGCTTACAACATTACGTAATAATACTATGATAGAATATAACAGGGCACGACAAAATCATTTAAAACAAGCAAGTAGGTACAACCAACACAATATGGCACAGCTGACCGACTTACTCTAGACGTCACCGAGATACCCTCTTAATTTGCTTTGTAAGAATCGCAGAGTACGACCGATAGGGATACCATTGGTGTGTGCATGTAGGTGTGTGTTTATATGTGGCAGCGCACGACCAGCAGCCAGCGCAATGCTGCTCCATCGTAATCGTAACACCAGCTATACAATAGTCCTATCCTAAGTATAAAACGCGTTCGTCCGTCATGTCAAAAATACATACATTCTATTATAAATTACAGTTTTACTGTGTACGTTTGGACATATTTTTAAGTATTATAATAATAATTAATTAATGTATAAATATATTAATTGCCGAGTACCAATAATAATCTATAATATATATAATTCTTCCATTCGTGTTTGTCACAAATCCTCTTAAACGGCTTGACCGATGATTCCTTTTTCGAATTATCGATTAAAGTATCGATTCGCCTATGCTACACTAGACGGTGACAACACTCATTCTTTTTCCGTGCGAGGCAACGAGTGCGATTCTGGCGGGAACTTCAAAAAAGAGCGCGCGGAAAAAAAATCTCAAATTCTTTTTTAATTAAAAACTTGCATTTTTTACTTAAAAATGTAATAAAATAACAGTGCTAGGTGTGCTATATAAATGGTGGGAAACGAGGGGGGTGGGGACAACCCCCCCACCCCAAAAGTCTTCGGTCTGAGGCCGGAGACGGAGGAAAGAACATGGACTTGGATGGCGGCGGCGGTGAGCTTGATTTACCGTACATTAAACCAGATTACAAAAGACTATACCCGGAAAATGCTAATTACGTAGACTTCAAAGTCTTCATTGAAGCTACCAATAATAAGGATAGAATAGGCAATAAGAGCCCTATCTACCTCAACCATATATTTTCTAGCGAAATAAAAGGTGTGACGGCTATACAAAGAATCAATGCAAATAAACTAGCAGTAATATTCAAACAATTTAATACGGCCAATAACTTTATTAATAACAGCGCTTTTCTTAACAAACATGGCTTGAAAGCATTTATTCCGGCTGCGCAAATAGAAAAAACAGGCATAATTAGATATGTACCAGCAAACATTTCCAACAAAGAACTTTACACTAAACGAAGATTTACAAAGAAAGTAGGACAAGAGCGGGTACCACTACAAACAGTTAGCATTACTTTTCTATCAAATATACTTCCAGACAATGTACAATATGATTTGTTTTCATACCGAGTTTTTGAATATGTCGCCCCATTACAGCAATGTTTCCGCTGCTTTAAATTTAACCACTCTGCTAAGATATGTAATGGTAAACAAAGATGTTCCATTTGTGGAGGTGAGCATTTATATAAAGAATGTGATAGACCAACAGAGATCTGCTGTTGCAACTGCAGCGGGCATCATCTGGCAATATCTAGATTATGTCCAATTAAGATTAATAAAATTTTAGAAAAGAAAAATAAAATTACATATGCAAGTGCTACATCAACAAAACAAAACATGAATGACAATACTCAATTTCCATCTCTACCACCTCCAAAAATGAAACCAATGGACACTGTAAATAAATTTGTAAATAAATCTGTAAATAAACCTATATCTGTAAATAATCCTGTACAAAGTGTAAATAAATCTAAAGATGTCCCTCCTAAGAGTGACATCAAATCCCAAAAGCCGCGTACGCACAAATTTGTTGCGTTACATGATACGCAACAACTTGGTTCGCACGTGCGTACCACTATCGAACATCGAACACTCTGTTCGTCAAACATGTTCGCGGCGATCCTTGTAGTGTGTTCTGTATGGACGGTGTTCGAAGAGCTTTAATAAATGTTACGCAACAAAACTGTTCGTATACCTAGATCTGGGCGGGGTGCAGGCGGGCGGCAGAGGTCCTACCCGTACCTCAGTTCTCGACGAGTAGCCGTCAAGGTTATTCGCGTGCTATGTTTATTATTAAAAACATCCCTAAGTTTCCCAGTCATGGCCGACGAAGAAAATTTTCAGTGGAACGTGGAGAACACAATTTTGTTTATAGATTGTTATAAACAAAAGCCAATATTATGGGATCCGACTGATATAAATTATTATAAAAATGACTTGAAAAATGATGCCTGGTCAAATATGATGATGCAATAGCAAAATGTTTGAACACAAATGTGGAAAGTTGCAAACATAAAATGACCTCACTTCTCAGCGCTTTTAGAAGGGAGAAAAATAAAACCAAGAAAGGCAAAGGTACTGGAAAAGGTAATTTTTTTTTGTACTTATTAGTTATCACATAAGTAGGTAGTTATATTATAATGTTACTATTAGTAGTAGGTAATTAATACACTCATTTTTGATTTTTCTTTTTTAAAGGAGCATCTGAAGTTTATAAAAGTAAATGGTATGCTTAAAATAATAAATAATGTTAATGTTTGTTAAATAAGACACGGCCTTCGGTAATGAAGCTGTTTAATGCACTGACAGTCACTCATATATCGTGCGGCACGCAGGGCGCACATCTATATCTATAACTAACCTAACATCCCTCCACCACATATTATAACCCTAAATGATAACAATCAAAAGAATTTGCGATAATTCGCTCGAGGAATATCCCTTAATTTAGGACGTGCTTCCGCTTCCATTCGGAGATCAGGCCTAGGGGCTACGGGCACAGTAGCTGACTCTGGTGCTGGTGGAGCTGTCTCTGTTGTGGACTCAATTGCTGGCTCCCTGTTGTCGTCTTGATCTTGCTCCGAGGTTGCCTCGACCCACTCTTCCTCTTCCTCTTGTCGCTGTTGTTCCGACGACCCGCTAGTACCTTGAGGCGTAGTTTTTTGTTCGCCTGTTCCGGTGTACATTAGCGCCCAGTCTATGTCTGCGTCCCGTTGAGGTTTATGCGGGTTCAGTTTATATAGTTGGTTTTTATGTTTTTTTATTGTTATATTTTTCCCTGGTAGATTAATTTCAAATAAACTTTTGCCTAATTTCTTTTTAACTGTACCCAGAATCCATTTGTTGTTGTTGCTACTTTTTACCAATACTGTATCATTTATATTGAAGTCTATTTTTCTGTTGCCTTTGTAATATTTTACTTGTACGGATTGTTTGTCGCGCACTTTTGTTCGTATGTCTTGTGACGGTAATGATGACGACGTTGACGCCTCGTGAGCGGGTAACGCTGCTGAGGTATCTAATAAATCAAACCTGCAACGCAATTTTCGTCCGAGCATTAATTCGGCTGGTGAGCTGTCTGTCGTCGTATGTTTTGAATTCCTGTATCTGAATAGAAATTCCGAAAGATGCGCCTTAATTTTGTTTTTAGGAATGCCCTGTGTTAGCAACCCATTTAAAAACTTTTTTACTATTTTGACATATATCTCTGCTTGTCCATTGCTAGATGGCGAATATGTTGGAGAAGTGATATGAATTATGCCATTAAGTTTACAAAAGTCCTTAAATAGTTTACTTGTGAATGAGGTTCCGTTATCAGTGACTATGGTGTGCATTATACCAAATCTAGCCATAGTTTCTTGTAGTTTCGCTATCACTGCGGCCGTTGAATAATCACTACTAAGAGAAAAACATTCTACCCATTTTGTAAATGCATCAATAATTATCAGGTACATATCACCCTGCCATGGCCCAAAAAAATCTAAATGTACTCGATGCCAGGGACGCTCAGGAAAAGGCCACGGTGTCAACGGAGCCCTAGGAGGCCTTGGCCGTAAACTTAAACATACACTACAATTAGCTATCTTATTTTCTATATCCCTATCTATGTGAGGCCACCAAAATCTTGATCTCGCCTCAATCTTTGTTTTTATTATACCTAAATGTGATCTATGTAATTCATCTAATATTTTGTTCCGTAAAGATTTCGGTATAATCAATTTATGTCCACGAATAAGACAATCACCTTTTCTTGTTAAATCAAAACGACATTTATAAAACGGCATAATATCGTTGTCATTTAATTTTATTTTAGGCCAACCATACTGTATAAACTGTGCAATCTTTTGCAAAACGCTATCTTTGCTTGTCTCTAAACAAACCTCATTTAACGATACAGGTAAATGACCATCTGCTACAAAATTAATGTACGACGCTTTGTCGACTGACTTGTAAACACATGAGTCATCCGTGACGACACCGGCTATCGAGACTGACCTATCGTCGCTGTCATGGGTTCCCGGCTGCTCACGTGCACTGCTGTGCGCTCCCGTGGTTACAGCGCGACTAAAGTAATCGGCACAATTACTTGAGCTTGGAATGTACTGTATCTCATAATTATAGCTACATAAAAATAATGCGTATCGCTGTAACCGGTTTGCGGACACTTCTGGTATGCCTTTGTCGGGATGAAATATAAACATTAACGGTTTGTGGTCAGTACGTAAAATAAATGGATTTGTGACACCGTATAAATATTGATGAAATCTACGTATGCCAAATACTATAGCCGTTGCCTCCCTTTGGATTTGACTATAATTCCTTTCAGCACTACTGAGAGACCGAGACGCGTAAGCTATAGGGCGTTCTATTTTATTTTCCTCTATTTGCGATAAAACTGCACCTAACCCTGTTGGGGACGCGTCCACTGTCAAGACTAACTTGCACGATGGATCAAAATGTGCCAGTGTTCGAGCAGATGTTAGTTCCTTCTTAATTAGATGGAAAGCGGCCTGATGAGTGTCTGTCCAAGACCACGCGACATTCTTTTTAAGTAAATCGTTTAACGGGCTAAGTATTGACGATGCATTTGGAATGAACATCCTGTAATAATTTACAAACCCTAAAAAAGATTTCAGCTCCTGTACATTACATGGGGCCTTGGTGTTAGTCATCGCTGTAACTTTATCGAGAGATGTGTGAATACCCTTTTTGTCGATATCAAATCCTAAGTAGGTCACTGTATCTTGAAATAATTTACATTTATTTTTATTGAGTACCAAACCAGCTTCCTGTAAACGATGGAAAACTTGCTGTAATCTTTCCTTATGTTCTACCTTTGTATTTCCTGTAATCAGGACGTCATCCAACAGACATAGGACCCCCTCAATACCGTTCAGCAAATTCTCCATGGTTTTTTGGAAAATCGCAGGAGCATTAGCTAGGCCAAAAACTAAACGCGTAAACTTAAATAAACCTTTGTGTGTATTTATTGTGGTGTAAATTTGTGATTCGTCATCTAACATGAGTTGTAAATACGCACTACTTAAATCTAACTGCGAGAATTGTTTGCCGCCATGTAATTTTGAAAAAAGTTCTTCGGTTCTGGGTAAAGGGTATTTCTCAATTTGTAAGCATTTATTTAGTGATACCGAAAAATCAGCGCACAAACGTATCTCACCATTTTTTTTAAGTATCGGTACTATTGGGCTCGCGTACTCGGAATGTTCAACAGGAACTAATACACCGGTTTCCACTAACCTACTTAATTCTTTTTCCACCGTAAACTCCTTAACGAAAAGGGTACCGTTCTCGCACGGAAAAAACTCGGTTTACTTCCTGGCTTCAAAGTGAGTTTAATTTTATATTTGTTAAAGCTACCCAAATTATCAGAAAACAACGTAGGATATTTGTTTACATAGTAGTCCAGTTCTGTTAACTCAACGCAATGATTCACTTTGGATAACTGTAATTTATATAGCGATAAAAAGTTCCTTCCTAACAATGCCGGCCCTGCCCCTTTTATAACATAGATTTCAATAATTTTTCGTTCACCGCCATACGCAATCGGAACCTTCATTACACCTACTACGTCTAATTGCTCGCCCGAGTAAGCTTTTAAAATAGATTTAGGTTTCTGTAACGACACGTTCGTAAAATACTTTTCGTATGTGTTTAGTGGGATGGCAGTTGCGCAGGACCCACTGTCTATTTCAAAAGATAACAATTGACCATTTACGTCGACAGACAACATCATCGGCTCGCCGCGGAAACTACGAATATTACATACGAGTATATGCTTACCGTCGTCATCATTTTCGTCACCTGATGTTTGTAGGCAATTCACTTGTTCACTTTTTTTAGTACACATTTTTTTTAAATGACCTTTCACTCCGCATTTTTTACACTTATAGTTAGAAAACCGACACTTGTCCGTAGTATGGTTGTTATAGCCGCACACCTTACACTTTGCCGCCGTTTTTGATGACCCTGTCGCTATCTTGAACACCTCCGTACCTGTTCCCGTCGATGTTACTGCCGTAGACGATTGCCGTGCTGCCCGTTTCGCACTATTTACAGCCACTGCAATTTCTAACGCTTTGGCCAAGGTGGTCGATGATTTTTCGTCCATGAACAACTTGTCCCGTTCTGGTCCCGATAGCATGCCAATAATGAACCGATCGCGCAACATTTCGTCCATAGCTGTCCCGAAACTGCAGTCCACCGCCAATCGCCGCACACGTGCTGCCCACTGTGTCATGTCTTAGAAAGAAAGAAAGAAAGAAAATACGTTTATTTGGCACATAGGTACACACAATGAGATAATAATGATTATACTTAGTATAGAAACTTAAACTTAAATATATCTACATGGTATGTCTCACGGCTGCGCCAAATGGGTCCAGTTCAGCATGATGCCAGGCCACTACGTAGCAGTTGCCTGACGCTGGTTTTCAACTGTACCTTGCTATGAGTCTACGGATGTTAATCAGTTACTAGGTGTGAGGTAAATAAATATATGTATATTATTATATGTAGGTATAAATTAGTATGTAGTAAATGATAAATAATAGTAAGGTGTTTAGTGTTAGATATACAAGGTGTCGTTTTGAAGCTGCAAAATATTTCAGGAGGTAATTATGTTAGTGATTCTCGACCCGAATCAATAATAAAATAAGTAGGTAATTTTTTTTTTTTTATAACCGCGCTTTTTTTCACACACACAAACACGGAACAATAAAGGGCGTTTTCACACACACTAACTCGCAACGATAGTTTCATAAATAATGTATCATCCAATCATCATCCCACACGCCACACCCTAGCCACGCCCCCGCGGCCATCGATCAATCGATTTAGTTTAGTGTAATTAAAAAATTAAATAACAAGTATTACTGATTATTGACCAGGTATCGTTTTTTTATATGATTATTTATGAGTTTTATTACAACCTCCTGAAATATTGTGCAGTTTTAAAACTGCACCTTGTATATGAAACAGGAAAAAAACACATTCTAAGAATAAAAAGTCATCATCAAAACTATACTATACTATACGTAACTTCAATCGCACAGTCCTTACGGCTAACAAAAAAAACCGGTCCTAAGCGATTCAATTTACCGTAGTTCGTGTTACGTAACAAATATCAGTATGCCTTGGGTAGCTGAGCGCAACAGACCAGTTGCATTCAGCCAAATATGTATATAAAGAAGTAAACTTCGGGTATTAGAAGAAAAAAAATAAATAAAAAATATTTGAGATTATGTTCAGAAAATTATGATTGTGTCAGTGAAACCAGAAAAAAATGAATAAAAAAATAATATGTAACAGTGAAACCCAGTGAGTGTAATTATGTGTATTGAATGTAGGTATCGCAAATGTATAGTCTCTAATAACCATGTAAATGTTCGAGTAAGTAATGTATGTACTTTTATGTATATATTACTTTTTTATTGCAGGTCCTAATGACTTTGTCAAGTTACCAAAAAGACGATTATTACAATTCAAGGCGGATGACAGGTGAAGCCGAAACCGATTGCAAGCATATGATGCAAGTAGGCCAGGCCCGTAAGGTACGTGAACATAAAAGCAAATCGCATGACAGAAACGGCAATAACAAAATGAAAAGGAAAAAAAAATAAAAAAATGCAAAAAAAAAATAAAATAAAATCAAACAAAAATTAAACAAAAAAAAAATATATATATATATTACATAACGCATCCTTTGCTTTATACAGGTCTCCAAAAAATACGTGGGAACGCATGTGATATAATAGACACGTCAAAAATCCCTCGCAACAGGCGAAGAGACGAGGCAGCTGTAGGGGATAAACGGCACACAACCACCCACATTATAGTAACTATGTAAAATCTGTTTTTTATTAATTTCATTGAAGACAATTTAAATTAAAAACTAGCACGTATATTATATCAATGAAACGTTTAAATTAGTTAGGTTTAACTTTCGCTGCGCATCGATCAAAAGCTGCCGTAAGCGTATTCTAAACGTACTAATCGTGTTTATTGTTCTAATGGGCGGCGGCAAATTATTCCAAATTTTACTAGCCGCGTAACGAAAACTGCCTCTAAATGTTGCTGTACTATGAGGCTGCGATGAGAGTTGTTGCGAGCATTGCCTTCTTCCGCAGTCACGTCTACTAGTGATCCAGCTCAGCTTATTGTAGAGGTAGTCTGGCTTTTGGTACTTAATTACACCGAACAGTAGGCATGCCAAGTGTAGCTTGCGTCTCGATTTCATTTTGAGGGTAAAGTGCTTGTTAAGGAATGGCGTTATGTGGCTTCTGGGAGGAATCTTATAACAAAACCGAGCACACGCGTTTTGAACCCTTTGAATAAGCCGGTCTGTACGAGCGAGTAGGCGCGGGCCGTACACTGTGTCTGCATAATTAAATCTGGACAAAACCAGACTTTCCACAAGCTGCTCCCGAAGTGTTTCAGATAGGTAAGGCCTCATTTTATACAGAACCTTCAGGCGATAAAAACAGTTTCTTACCAAGTCGGCGACATGCTTTTCGAAACGAAGGTCCTTGTCCATAATAAGACCAAGGTTCCTTGCTTCATAGACTCTGTCTATCGGTTTGCCCATTACTTCGAGTGAAAACGTTGCAGGTAGTTTGGCTAGCTGTTGTTTAGAGCCAAGTATCATAAATTTGGTTTTATTTGGGTTTAGCGACAGACAATTATCATCGGACCAGGTGGCAATTCTGCGAAGATCGTCGTTTAGGTCTTTTATGGCAGTATCATACTCGTCGGGGTAAAATGATATATAAAGTTGAACGTCATCAGCGTATATATGGTACTGGCATTTATGAAGGCATTTAATTATATCTGCGCAATATAAGATAAAAATAATCGGTCCTAATATAGAGCCTTGCGGGACTCCTCTCTCTATAGAATATAGTGCTGATTTTAGAGTGGTGCCATCCCCCAAGCGTAAATTTACTAGTTGCTTCCTATCACTGAGATAGCTCCGGAACCATTGCACAGCGTCAGGGTCGAAACCGTAGTATATCAACTTCGATAGTAGTAATGGTATATTAATTGTGTCAAATGCACGGGAAAAATCAAGCAAGACCAGATACGTACACATTCCCTTATCTTGGGCAGACAACACATTATCAGTGACGTCCAGTAAAGCAGTAGCGGTACTTCGTTGCTTTCTGAAACCTGATTGTAAGTCTGGTAATATGCTGTTCTGTTCCAAAAAATCTGTTAATTGGTTAGCGACGACCTTCTCCAGTAACTTAGACAGACATGGCAAGATACTAACAGGTCGTAAATCCTTCAACTCAACAGGGTTTGAAATTTTGGGTAAAGGCCTAACAGAGGCAATCTTCCATGCTTCGGGGAAAGATGAAGTCGCTATTGAGCAATTTATCATATCTGTAATAGCCTTTAACGTATGTGGCAAAGTCATGACAATCATATCCAGGGTGATGTTATCAGAGCCTTCGGCATTACTTTTAAGGTTTGTTATAATTCGAGAGATGTCAGCCTGCTCCACTGGAATGATTAAAAATATTGCCTCACCGTGTTTGTGGTTAGCATAATAATTTAACAATGACACATTCGCCATTGTGCTACCAGGGACAGTCAAAAAGTTGCTATTGATTAGGTCAGGATCTGTAAAGTGCGACGGAAGGTCTTGTCTAGAGTTTGTAGTCAATATTGTGGATTTTAGATTTTTCCATAATAACTTAGGGTTCTTAATTTGGTTATTTATGTTATGCTTGTAATATGCCACTCTTTCATTGTGCAAAGATCTTACTACTAAGGCTTTTAATTCCTTGTAGTATTCGAGTTTTGAATTGGATTTCGTTTTTCGGTAGTTGGCTAGAGCATTGTCCCGTAGACGCATCATTAACTTAATCGTGTCGGTAATCCAGGGGTACGACTTTTCTTTTATTGTGCATGTTTTGATTGGTGCATGAACGTCAAACAAGACAGTAATATGATGGTTAAAAAAATAGACCATGTCATTTACATTTTCTAACTTTGAAATAGTTTCAAAACCTAAAAGCTCTAAATCCTTGTTAAACCTGTCCAAGCAAATATCTCTAAGTGGCCTAATTTTAACAACGTATGGCTTAAACTTGTCCCGCTTCACGCTAAATTCCGATACTATAACAGAATGACCATTGATGGATCCAAAAGATTCAACCGACGTATATCTGGCTACCAAGTCGGTACATAGTAAATCAATGAGAGTTTCACTGGTAGCTGTAAAGTGTGTTGGATGTGACACCAATTGAGTAAGGCTGAGAGTATGCAGAAACTCATTAATTTTCTCTGTTTTTATTCCGTTTGTGTCCAGCAAGTTAACGTTGAAATCGCCGAGTAATATATAGTTGTCACAGTGTCCCAATGAGCTTACATAATCTGTTATAGCATCCAAGAAGAGAACAAGATCAAGCCAAGGTGGACGGTATGCCGTACCGATCGCAATTTTTTTGCCGTTTATTGTGAGCGTTAACCACATCTGTTCGACCGATTCGAACCTGGGATCAACCGCGGCAGAACAAATACGCGCGCTTAGTCCCCGCCGGAGATAAAATCCTACACCCCCACCTCTACCCGAGCGAACACTTACCGGCCGCGGAGTATGACGCAGTCGATAGCCCGGCACCACGGGCGCGCGGTCCTGTTCCCCAGGTCGTAACCACGTTTCATTAATGGCCATTACGTCAAAACAATGCCTGTCGAGCACGCTAATTAGGTCGTCATGACCCGTGCCCAATGAGCCGGCATTTAGAAAGCCAACCTTAAAAAACTTGTCTCCTTTAGTCATCATTATAATAGTAAATAAAACTTGTATATTCTATAATTTCATAAAATAGTAATATTGGTTTCGGTCTATTAATTGTAAATAGTCTAATTATGAGTATGACAATCGTGTAAAGTTTAGTTATTATTAGGTGTTTATAAATATATGTAGTGTTATATAACTGATTTACTAGGACGTTGCAATAGTGAGCCGTGAGACATATACCTATCACATATACATATAACAAAAAACAATATGGACAACTACAATACAAGAACAACAAAGATGAGATAGTACTTGAAGTATAATATAATAATAGCATAATTAATAACATATGTATGAGAGCCCTGAGAACTAATACCCTATTTAAAAGTGTGACTTTAGAGTTTAGTTTTTTAAAAAGACCTACTGAACAACAAAAAGAATAAACGGCAACCAAAACAAAAAAACAGAAAAAATAAACGAAAACAAGATCAAAAAAACAGAAAAAATAAACAAAAACAAAAATAAACTTTTTAAGGTGTGCTGTTGGCACGGTTACTCGGTGCCGCCCCGAAAATGCGCTGCACGTCAGCCTCACAACGTACATGACAAGTGACGTCCCCAGGCTTGCACCGGGCAAGAATACGGCCGCGTTTCGACCACACATATTGCCAGCCCAGGCGAATGCCCGCCTCACGAGCGCACCGAAACAACTCTCTGTTCAACTTAGTTAGGCGCTCGTTCACATAAAATCGTTTCGCAGGCCCAGGCAAACCGAGGTCAGTAGTAGTGATGCCGCGCCGCACTCGCGCCGCCCGCAGCAGCTCGTCCCGTAAGTCGCGGCGCGCGAGGCGCACGACGAGGAAGCGAGGACGGGTCTCCACCGGCGCCGCCGCCTGCGTCGCGTTGATGCGCCTGCCTCCGACTCGCTCCGCGCTCACTATATCACGCGGCTTGATGGCGACACCAAGCTTAGCAGCTACCAACATGACTGTGTGGTTGGGGTTTTCACCATTGGCCTCTGGCAGATTTGATATCTGGAGATCGTTTGCGAGCAACTCCTGGTCCCGGTCGTTTATTTCGCTTCTTAACTGAGACACTAGGTCTTCCACCTCCGGCGAAAGCGACGCTTGCGGCTGAGCCTGTTTTGCTTCTATTAAAGCGATTCTGTCCTCCAAACTACTCATTCTATCGTTAGTGGTAACCAGAGACGACCTCAATGTCGACAGTTCATCGCGCAGCAGCTGAAATTCACTTCTAACTGACCTTAAAAAGTCCTCCTTGAAAGTACTCAGCTCAGCCCTGAAGATGTCCAAGCTGAGCTCTTGTGTAGCGTCTATGGCAGCGCTATTTATAGGGCTTGTTTCTACCAGCGCAACAGGGCTATCTTCGTGCGCAACTGGAACACGCCCCCTTACCGGTGTGTCAGCTCGATTATCTCTGACCACATTTTTCTTGCATTCAGGGCAGTGCCAAGAGGCAGCCACCGGTCCAGCATTTGGCAGTCCTACGCACGCCCTATGATACCAGCACCTACATTTGGTGCAATTAGCGGCCTCTGTCGATGAGAGGAACTTGCCGCAACCACCGCATTTAGCCATTCTTAACTTGCTCACACTTAACGCAATCGATCTTCTTAATGAGTTCACCGATACGTCAACAGATGGCGCTGTGTTAAAAAAATGCGTTTATGGCAGTTTTACGGTGCGCTATGGTGCGGACAGACACCGTAGATTGAGTCACTCTATCGACGTTAAGCTGCGCACACACTGAGAGTTAGGTCACAGTTTATATCTTTGTATTAATAAATATCGATAGTTTATTTAGAGTTTAGGGTACTCAAATATTAAACTGGAGATCGAGATATTGTTTTAGAATATTTAATATTATACACAACACATTTACACCCGATAATACTGCCACTTGAAAGTTATACTTGTACTGTTAGTTTCACAATAAAATGATTTGAATCTGACTGTTCTATCTTTATTTATTTGAGAAAAGTACACAGAGAGCTTATGGCTGATTGACATCCGTGACGTCACCCTTCTTCACCTGCTTCTTGCGCCGCCGTATGAAATTTGCACCTCTCTGCTAGCACTGACTTCCTCGGCACGAAATGCTTATCCAACTCTGCAGTTAGCTCGCTGTAGGATATTTTTTCAACCGTATTTGGCGCAACTAACTCGCGTACCAATTTATACGCATCAATACTGAGTGCACTAAGAAACACCGCTTTTCGCTGAGCATCTTCCTTCCCTTCTGTTTTTAATAGCAATGTGTTTGCCGTAAACCACTGCGACAGCCTTTCTTTGAAGATGTTCCAGTCCTGGCCGAGCTCAAAAGTTGGTACAGACCCTATAAAATTCGCCATTTTTTTTTTTTACGTGCGTAGGTAACTGTGCCTCGTCGCCACTGTTAAATAAGACACGGCCTTCGGTAATGAAGCTGTTTAATGCACTGACAGTCACTCATATATCGTGCGGCACGCAGGGCGCACATCTATATCTATAACTAACCTAACATGAAGCAATGTCTTTTTTGATGGATCGTGATAAACCACGAAATCGGCGAGATTCTGCGCAATGCACACAGTTCGATTTTGTAAGTAAAATTAACAGTATTTATTTTGCCACTGAAGTTTGCCTTCTTTCATAAAGTAATCGGAGAGTTCATGTCTTACCCAACAAACAATTATGCGTTGGTTGCAGGCTATTTTAATGTTTAAGGTACTACTATTGATTTATAATGGATTCAGTTATCACTAAAGGTGGTTCAGTACACTTATTAAATAAGTTCAGCTCTTCAAGTTGCATTACAACTGTAAATAACGAATCACAATTTCCTTAGTAGTTAGTGTAGTATCAGTGGCTGCGTATATACTTAAGACGTTAAAGCTTGTTTCTGCTTACAACGTTAAAACCTGTTGAAAGATCTTCATTAACTCTCTTTAACTCTTATTGCTACAAATCTGCTATAACGGAGTTGCTTTTAGATCATAAGACTTTATTTCAACTTCAGTAACGTTAGCGGTTCTGCAAGGGAGTTAATTAAGAATGTAGTAACACCAAACTCTACATGCGTTGTATAACCCTTATATACAGTTTACGCCTGTTATACTAAAGGCAATCATAGGTTCAATAGTTACAGTGGTTTTGTACGATCCTTATATAAAAGGTTTTGGTGTAAGATGAATTACTTGTAACTCTGTAAAAACACCATTAAATGTTTCGTACGCTTAAAGAGTTTATGCATAACCTAACTAACCTAAATGTATGAACTGTAAGCTGTGCATTTTCTTTAAAATGAAACGAATTCATTCCTGGAGAGCACAAAAACGGAAAGGTGCAGTGAGATATAAAATTAAGCAAGAGTACCAAAAGTTTATGAAGTCGATTCAACAAGATGTCGATGTTTCCAATTTAAGTAATTGTGATTCTAGACTAGATTTTGCTGATACGGATGCAGGTTCAATACCAAATAAATGTGCTTTTTCTAAAAATGAAATACCTGCTAAGGAGGTAAACGCTTCAACATCTACTAGCCAAGAGGAAGTAAGTTATATTGAGCAACAGGGTTCCGCACAAAATTTTGACGAATTTGACTTTAATAAAGATTTTTTCGATTTTATGCCAAACACTAGCTCGGACGAAAGTGACGATTCATCTGATTTATTGACAAAAAATATTGAATTAAGGGATAAATTAAAAGATTGGTCTATAAGAAATAATATTCCCCAACGTGCATTAAAAGAACTGCTATTGATTTTTAATGAAACTTTTGGCAGCACAATTTCACTACCCACGGATCCATGTACAATTTTGGAGACGCCTCAAGAAGTTAATATTAAAAATATAGAAGGAGGAGAATATTGGCATCATGGCATTATAGAACAGTTAACCAAAATTCTAAATAGTTGGACCAAATTGCCCAGTATTATTCACTTAATTTTTAACTTCGATGGATTGCCAATATTTAAGAGCGCCAAGAAAGAGTTTTGGCCAATTTTAGCTAAAGTGGTTGAAGGCTATAATGATCTATTTATAATTGGAATTTACTATGGTACGGGCAAACCAAAAAATTTGGAAGAATATTTAAGGGACTTTGTCGCAGAAACATAAACGTTACTTGATAATAGAATCTGCATAAATAATAAGAATTTGTGTGTGAAAATCAAATGTTTTGTATGCGATTCTCTAGCGAGAGCCTTTGTAAAAGGTATACCTTGTGTTCATTTTTAGGGTTCCGTACCTAAAAGGTAAAAACGGGACCCTATTACTAAGCCTCTTCTGTCTGTCCGTCTGTCTGTCTGTCCTTCTGTCCGTCTGTCCGTCTGTCACCAGGCTGTGTTTCGAACGACAGTGATATATACCTACTTTTTATTTTTCCGTAAAATTATTAATGTTCCTCTTGTTGCAGGTGTTTGCAATTTCAATGGAAAACACGGTTGTTTGAAGTGCACAACGGTGGGTGAATACTCACACGTTTCCCACACGGTAGTTTTTTCTACTAAGGAAGACACTCCAAGAACAAACGAAAAATTTAGATTGAAAAGTTATGGCAACCACCATAAAGCAGATTCCCCATTACTGGAGTTACCGATTGATATGATAGAAGACTTTCCTGTTTCTGACTCATTACATTTAATTGATTTAAGCATTATGAAGAGACTCTTGATTGGTTGGAGGGATGGTAATTTCGGAACATACTTGACAAAGCTGCGGGCTCAAGAAATTGAAAATTTGAATACATTTTTAAAGAAGTGCAAATTACCAACTGAAATACACCGAGCAGTAAGGACCCTAGACTGCCTTGCTCATTGGAAAGCAAGTGAATATAGAACATTTTTACATTATTTAAGTGTTATTATATTACCAGATATATTACGTGAAGAGGTTGTTGAACATTTTTTGACCCTTTTTTGTGCCATCACTATATGTTCTTCGCAAAGTTATTGTAATTTTCTGCCACTTGCTCGAGAGATGCTTAAACATTTTGTGGAACAATATAAATACTTTTATGGCTCTCATTACATTACTAGTAATGTTCATAATTTGCTCCATTTAGTAGATGAAGTCGAAAAATTTGGGCCACTTCAAAACTTTAACGCGTATCCTTTTGAAAATCAATTATATTTAATAAAAAGAATGTTAAGACAGGGCAATAAACCATTGTCACAGATAGCCAAGAGGCTGTGCGAGAATAGCACAAGAAATCTTTCTACGATTGTAAAACAAACAAAAAATACTGTACCTACTGTAACTACAAACAAAAATGTCTCTGTGCTTCATTTTCAAGATTATATACTTTCTACAAAACCCAATGATAAATATTTCATGACACAAAGTGGTGATATTTTTGAACTGAAAAATATATCAAGCGGAGAAAACGATATAACTTTGTACGGTCAAAAAATAGTCAACAAAGATGTTATATTCGAAACGCCTATTAAATCGTCATATTTAAATATGTTCAAAGTTAAAAACCCTTCTGATTCCTTTAGAGTAATTGAAATAACCCCTGCTGAAATTAAGTGCAAATTAGTTAATATAACACATAACAATATAATGTACTTTCTGCCACTCCTTCATACAGTATAGATTTTAGGTAGATTAAGGTAATAAAAGATAAATTATTGATTCCGTATTTTTTATTTAAAAAATACTTTACTAAAATCTAATAATTAATAAACAACTCCTATATTTATCTTAATTTTAAAATGTAAGCTGCTGAACTAGTTATTCATACAGTGAAAAAAACTATTTTCTATAAACTTTCATATACAATGTTTGAAAGCCATAAAATAGAAATAATTAAGTAGATCAAATAAATCAACTTCTATTTAATCTCACAGGTGATTACCTATCATCATGTTTTTATTTTACGTACTGTGCTGTAACTGTAAGTAAGCGTACCTACTGTTATAATAATTATATGTTTTTTATGTAGTTTGCACTTTGTGTTGTAACATCATGATGGAACTCCATTGTAGTTACATTATTTTATTTTTATTTTTTACTAGTTCAACTAGTACCTATTTATTGTTTATGTAATATCATAATTTATAAACAATAAATACTAGTGGATCTAGTGAAGAATAAAGAAGTTTTAATTAAACAACAATGGATTTCCATCATGATGTTACAACACAAAGTGCAAACTACATAAAAAACATATAATTATTATCACAGTAGGTACGATATTTACAATAATATGTTTTTAAACTTATTGTAGGTAAACATCATGCTTCAAAAGCTAGTTAAAAAACAAACTAAATATCATATAAAAAACACAAAATAGATATTGTATAACGATTTCGAAACACAGAAAAACCTTACAATACCTAATATCAAAACGTTGTACCCGTATCAGTCACGTAGAAAATTTCGTTTCATCTCATAATACCAACTTCGCAAAATACCAACCACTCGCAAAATACTAACTTCTCAGAAGGACATCTTCTCAAAATACCAACCCCTTAATCCGTACTCCTATAAATTAAGCAATTACATCCATGAAATTTTCATCTATTCTTAGTAGTATATAAGATGTCGGGTGGGAGTTGGCATTTTGACAAGTTGTCATTTTGAGGAGTTGGAATTTTGCGAGGGGTTGGCATTTTGCAAAGATGGCATTGTGAGATAAGACGAAAAATCTTCAGTCTCAATACTACCTTACATACTAGAATAAACAGTGACTTAAGCTTAATCAACAAATCTATATAATATAAAAATGAATCGCAAAATGTGTTGGTAAGCGCATAACTCAACAACGCCTGGACCGATTTCGCTAATTTTTTTTTTGTTGTGTTCGTTATTATGAGGAGAAGGTTCTTATGGAAAAAAATAATGAAAATTAGGGTAGTGTAGGGTAGAGTAGGGTAGTGTAGTGCAGGGTAGTGTAGGGTAGAGTAGAATAGGGTAGGGTAGAGTAGGGTAGAGTAGGGTAGAGTAAAGTAGGGTAGAGTAAGGTAGAGGAGGGTATAGTAGGGTAGAGTAGAGTAGGGTAGGGTAGAGTAGGGTAGAGTAGAGTAGGGTAGAGTAGGGTATAGTAGGGTAGAGTAGAGTATAGTAGGGTAGAGTAGGGTATAGTAGGGTGGAGTAAGGAAGAGCGGGAGCGAAGCCGCGCGGGCAAAGCTAGTCTATAATATAAAAATGAATCGCAAAATGTGTTGGTAAGCGCATAACTCAACAACGCCTGGACCGATTTCGCAAATTTTTTTTTTGTTGTGTTCGTTATTATGAGGAGAAGGTTCTTATGGGAAAAAAAATTAGGGTAGTGTAGGGTAGTGTAGGGTAGAGTAAGGTAGAGGAGGGTAGAGTAGGGTAGAGTAGAGTATAGTAGGCTGAAGTAGGGAAGAGCGGGAGCGAAGCCGCGCGGGCAAAAGCTAGTACAATATATAATCAACAAATAGTATTTAAAGTATCACAGTATCACAGTGTTTTTCATTTTCATTATTTATCTGATTTTCATTATTTATCTGATTTCCATTATTTATCTGATTTTCATTATTTATCTGATTTGCATTATTTACCTCATTTTCATTTTTAGCTTCTGCATTTTGAGATTCATCTTCTCCAGTATGTGTTTCATTTTTATCTGTTTCAGTGCTTCTTTCTTGTGATGTACGTCTATCATCATTTATCTCTTTCTTACTTGTTGATGTTTTTTTACGGTTTGTTGGGCATGGCTTTGATCGTTTTCTTGATGTTGAAGCTCTTTCACATTTAGCCAATTTTCTTTTGTGAGCATTTTTCAAAATGGTTTTAAAAAAGTTTTCATTGTCCTTTAGTGTAAATGTTCCGTCCCAGAAATTAATCATCTCCCAAAAAAATGACAACACGTGTTTATAGCCCTTTAAGGGTACTTTTAACTCTTCACCTCGAGTTCCTCCACTCCATGAACATTGACATATGAATTTACTAGTAAACATGATGTCCACGAGTGCGTAAGCGCAATCTATTCCTTTTCCTCCTTTACAACATATTATGGAATAAGTGTGTTTTAAATTGTTTCTGTAGTTATTATCAGATAATTGTGTTTCTAGTGCATCGAGTTCTTTAGGACTGTCAATCGCTTTAATATGAAATGGACTATTGTCAATACTACCTTTGGAATCTTTCAAATATTGTACTTCTTTGTCTGTACTACGCATTTCAGTAATTTGGAATACTGCATCTTCAAGTTGAACGGAAAAACTTGATAGTTTCTGTAGTACATTGTTCTGAACTTTGATTACAGTTTGTGTTTGCCCCAAGATTGCCGTGTTACTTTCTATAAGCTTCTTCTGATTTTCCAGCATCTGTTTTTGGTTATCCAAAATTTGGCTCTGGTATTCTAACATCTGTTTTTGGCTCACAGAAATGCTATCAATATCGATGCTAAAAGTTTCCTGCAATGCTGGGTTGTTGGTTTCGTAAGGAACATAAACATTTTGTGGTAATACTGTAGCTGAAGTAATTGTTGCATTTGTCAAATTTTCTTGAGAGTTTTCAAAGTAAAGCACGTTTTCGTTCTGAAAAAACAAAATCATTCAGTAAGAAAAATTATATTTGTTTTAGACTTTCGCGCTTTGTACACATTATGTTTACATTCGGGTCTTAACGCGATACAATTTTTTTTTTTTTTACCTTGAAATGAAAAAGAGATGCACTTATCTAGATTTGTAAGTGCGAGAGAGAATCGCGTCGGCCACGAGCGTTGATGCAGAGTATAATTGATTTTGTTTGTGTTTTGGAAAAAATAACATTTACAATATTTTGATTACGAAATAAGTCACTGAACGGGTTCTTATAAGTATTTATTTCTTACCACGATTTCTGCTACATCATTTAAATTGATAGTTGATGGTTTGATTTGTGAACGTTTGGGTTTCACAATTTTGTCCGCCACAATATTTAAATTTAGGGCTGCTTGGTTCTCGTATCGCTTCTGGGGATAGTTATAGTTATCACCATCATCTGTGTCACTTCGATTTGTCATGTCTGTAATAATTTTTTCACCTTCGTCGTAACTTGAGATGTTGGACCTTTTTACGATGCACATCATTAAATCCCAATCAGGTTCTGGCTTGGAGTTTTCGTCATGTATGTACCTAAATAGTCGTTTTTTGGGATATTTCAGAATATTATTTTTTTCCCATCCCGATGGACATGTCATCAGTTTAATTTTTTTTCCTTCGACAGTCTGAACAATCTTGTATGGCATTTTGAACCTGAAATAACAATGAAAATAACTTTGGTATAAAGTAAGTAGGTATCTACGATTTTTTTTCCTTTTTCTTTCATCCGCTAGATGGCGCTGCCCCTAGCCTGACATAAAAAACACGGACTGTGTCATAAAAATCGATAAAAATAATATTACTGCACAAAAGTGAACAATATTGAGTGAAACAATATAAAATCAAGGTGTAAATAAGTGACAGTGTTATCTATATACATAATACACAAACAGTGAAATCTAAACTAAAAACCTAAACATCTTAACACCTCCAAACCAACCCAAAAACAATAAATCCAATGATAAAATTTAATTAATTTGACAATATATTACCATAATACTATTCTACGGCTTAGGTATAATAAAACTTAACAGGTAAAAACAAGAACAATTTATCGTGAAGTGAAAAAGTGACTCATACCGTGGATTTGAATTGTAACCGTTCGAAGCTCCAACAAATTAAAACAATAAATTGAACTTTGACCCTCGCAGTGCAACATAATTTTACGTGCCGCAACCACTCCAAAAATTCAATCATCTAAATTAAGTGAATTTGGCTGAACGGCTAAGGCGTCTACTTTTGCAACATCGTACTTACATAAGTGGTCCCGAGTTCGAGCCTCAGTTTCTACTACCACTTTTAGTACAAGAGAAATTTCAAATTAATATATTATTTGAACATAATATTATCAAAATGAACTTCTTCGAGAATATTACACTTCGAAGGACGCGCAATCAGTCAATATCAGATACATCAGTCGAGGCCGAGGCTGAATCAAAAAACTCAACAATAGATGGCAGCACCAATGGTTTCCCGAACTTGTCAGTTGATGACAGCAGCGATCCAGGAGAGTTGAGACAGCAAATTGAGCTATTAAAATCTGAATTGTATGACATCCGCAAGGAGATAACCCAGTTACGCCTGGAAAACACAGACCTCAAAATCACATTGTCTAAACTTACCAGTCACACAACCATCACAAAAAATGATAAAAACCAAAAGATACCGATTATACAAAATAAACTAACAGAACAATCATCACAAAATAAGCAAATTACACCCTCTCCTCTATCAATAACGGAACAGAGTGTTTTAGTATCAGACAATAAACAAAAAATAGAGGAAATTAAGCAAAAGAGTAAACTTTGCATTATAAGTGGTAACAAGTCTAATAAGATCATATCAACAGCGTTGGATGTATTCTTGAATTATGAAACTTGCCATTATCTAAAACCTAATTGCGGTATTGAATTAATGTTAAAAGGATTAAAATCAAAAGTTCAAAATTATAATATGAATGACTACTGTGTTATACTGATTGGACCCGAAGATTTTGTAATGACGAAAGATTACTTTAAATTGATTGTTTTTATTAGAAATACCCTCAAAGAGATTAATAACACAAATATTATTTTATGTCTACCTACATACAAATTCAATAATTATACAAACATGTTTAATTGTAGAATTGAAATTTTTAACAATTTACTTTCCCTGGATGTAATGTCACATGAGTATGCATATGTACTAGACTCTAATCTAAACTTAAACTGTGATTTTACTACTTTCAACAAGTGGTCAGGGTCAATAAATAACAATGGAATACTCACAATACTAAATGATACTCGTGCACTAATTTCACAAATAAATATGTTCAATCATGGTATACTGTCACAGTCTAGCTCTGTTAAGTCCACTAGTGAGAACGAAAATTGTGATTCCTATTCAGAAAAGCACGACAGCAAAAAAAACTTTTTTCGTTTATAACAATTTAACTGTAATGCATCAAAATCTGAATGGTTTAATAAGCAAATCTGATGTATTGTATGTAAATATTGAATATCTCAAGAATTCTGGGAGAGAAGTGGATATTTTATGTATTACAGAACATAACATGATTGACTCAGACCTCATGTACCTAACCGTTCCGAATTACATTTTAGCATCATCTTGTAATAGACATAACAGAAATGGTGGATCGTGTATACTTGTCAGAAATATTCATAAATTTAAAGTTTTACAGGATATAGTTGATCTTAGTGTTCCTAATGTTACGGAATGTTCAGCCATTGAACTACTGGAACATAATATAGTTATTCTATGTATATATCGACCTCCAAAAAACACACAAACCGAACTTAATACATTTTTTGATACACTGCAGGCAATACATTATAAATTACGTAATCGAAAGTTAACTAAAACAATTATATGCGGCGATTATAACATTGACTTATTAAAAAGAAACTCTAATTCTCTACGATTTACACATCTTATTTCTAGCTTTGATATGAAAATTGGTACACGCTATCCAACCCGACCAAAAAGCAAAACTTGCATTGACAATATTTTCCACAATATAAGAGGTAGTAAGTGTGATGTAATTGATTTAGGAGTATCAGATCACACGGCACAATTATTGAAATTTCCGGTTAAAAAAACTTGTACCCTCAAATATTGGTATACAAAAAGACGAGACTTTAGCAATGAAAATCTAAATAAATTCAAAGAATGTTTGACGAGCTTAAGTTTTCAAGATGTGTACTCAACGGACGACCCAGAACTAGCTTACAACACATTTTTCGAGTATTACAAACTTTTCTATGATCTTTGCTTTCCTATTATAAAAATAAAAAACACTATATCTAAGAAACCCAAATGGCTATCTAAAGGAATAAGTAAGTGTTGTCAACAAAAAAGAAAATTATTTTGGAAATATAGAATGAATCCTAGCGAAGAAAAGAAAATTATTCTCAAACAATATAGTACTCGTCTCAAGAAAATTGTTAAACTTACCCAAAAGTCTCAGAATAATTACCTAATAGCTAATGCAGTAAATAAATCTAAAGCTACATGGAACATAATAAACTCTAATAATAGCCACCTTCCAAAAGAAAATATTGATAAAATAAAGGTTAACAATCGTATAATATCAGACCCTCAAACAATTGCAGAACAATTTAATAATTATTATGTTAATTTAATCAAACCAATAATTTCTAATAATCTACTCAAAAATAACTTATCATGTACGGACAATTCTGATAATAACAATTTTAATAATGACAATTTCAATAATAAATATAATAATGACAATTCCAATAATGACTATAATAATGACCGTTCTAACTATGACAAAATTAATAATAGCTCCAATAATGACAATTTCAATAATAGCTCTAATTTAAATCAGACATCTTACAATAACAAATTGCCTTTATCTAATGGCTCATATAAGTCTTTATTTTTAAATCCTTTAATTCCATATGACGTCTATAATATAATTAAATCCCTTAAAAATACTAGAAGCGTCGGGTATGATGATATTACGACCCTTTCAATAAAACAAGTTGCTCCTATCATTAGCCCAGTACTCTGTCATATTATCAATTTATGTATAGAGCATGGTGTCTTTCCGACCAAGCTTAAAAAATCTGTAATCAAGCCACTTTTTAAGAAAAATGACAAGGAAAACATGGCCTGCTACAGACCTATAGCACTTATCCCCATTTTTTCCAAAATATTAGAAAAAGTTATATATAAGGCAATCAACACCCACTTAGAGAAATTTAATCTATTTGCCAAAGAGCAAAAAGGGTTTAGGAAAAATAAGTCGATTAACTTAGCAATTTATGATCTTTTAAAAACTATACATACTAATATTGATAAACGTATTCCTGTGTTTGCAATGTTCATGGATATGACCAAGGCGTTCGATTATGTTCATCATGAGAGACTTCTAAACAAATTATACAGTTATGGTATAAGGGGAAACGTCCATAGACTCTTTGAATCGTATTTAAATGATAGATATCAAGTAGTAGAGATAGACCACATTAGTTCCATAAATAATACCGCAGAAAAAAAACAGTCAATGCCCAAAAAAGTTCTTTACGGAGTGCCTCAAGGCAGTGTGCTAGGGCCTCCCTTATTCTTAGTTTATATTAACGATCTGCCTAAAGTCTCACAACATCCCATGATTCTTTTTGCTGATGATAGCACAGCCATTTTCGCAGGTCAAAATATTGATAACTTGGAAAAAGACATAAATGCCACCCTCCGCAATATAATTAACTGGCTCACAGATAATAACCTGGTTATCAACTTAGAAAAAACTAAATTGGTTAATTTCACAAGAAATAATAAAGACATAAATATTAAAATACATTATAACGGAACAGAAATTGAACAAGTCCGCTGCATTAAATTTCTTGGAATTTGGATAGACTATGATATGACATGGCAAACACAGATTGACGCAGTATGCAAAAAGCTTAATCAGTACTCATATGCTTTATATAAATTATCCAAAGTTGTTGATCAATCAGCTGTATTAACCGCCTACCATGCCTATGTTGCTTCAACACTGAAATACGCTGTGATTTTCTGGGGCAACGCCACTAACAGGGATTTAGTCTTTAAAGCGCAAAAAAGATGCGTCCGAGCAATTGCCGGCATCTGTATTCCTGACTCATGTGAACCCCATTTTAAAAAATTAAAGATATTGACCTTTCCATGCATTTATATTTATGAAGTAGCCTTATTTGTAAAAGTCAATGAAAATCTTTTCGATAAACTTAAATCAAAAAGACATATGTTAAAAATATCTAATGTACCACATAAAACGGCTCAGTTTAACAAAAGTTTCTTTGGCATGGCATCAAAAATATACAATAAAATACCTATTGACATTTTGAGCACTGGGGAGCTTGCCCTGTTTAAATATAAACTACGTAATTTCTTAATCGATAAGGCTTACTACACGATCCAGGATTTCCTAAATTAATTAATAATTATGTATTTTTGACATTTATAATTCTGACTCAATTTTGACATTTATAATTCTGACTCCATTTTGACATTTATAAATCTGACTAAATTTTGAATCAATTATTTTTAAATATTTTTTTAGTATAATCTGTAATTTATTATTGTATGCCTAATTGGCAGGACATATTGGAACTATAATTTATTATTAAGTTTTAACATCTGTATATAACCTATGCCCACAATAAAGACATTCTGATTCTGATTCTGATTCTGATTCTGATTCTTTCTTTCACTAGACAGGACATTAACCAGATAGTTAAATGATTATTTCACTAAGTTCCTATAAGTAGGTTACTTTAATTTAATAAAAATAAACGATCACACTCACAGCCCCCAATAGGATTCTGTGTGTGGATGTGCCACGGACACATAAAAAGACAGACACAAATAATAGGTTTAAATAGTAACAGTTATCTACAAGTCAATGATCGTGATCGGAGTGCCTAAGTGAAGAATTAAATAACTTTTTATTTCTATCACATTCGTATACTTCTTATTTTAATATTGTACTTACGCTATAAAATCCTATTAGTTAAAGGCGTTAGGTGTCTATTCTAAACATTATAAACAATAAAAAATACTTACGAATGTTACATAAATAAAAAGTTATTTGAACTATAAGCAAAGACAGTGCCTATGATCTCATTTTAACTGTGACTAGAAATATGTAGAAAGGTACCTACTTATAAGAGATAAGGTAAACAATTCGAGTTAGCGGACAAAAAAAGGTACCTACTACCTTCGTTCAATCAGGGTGTCGGTGTCTTTGAACTACAAATCATCGTGTCTTTATTATTTTGTTACATAAACATTATCGAAGTACATTTTTGACTAGGTACGAAATTTCTTAACAATTTCAAATATAAAAAGTTCAGTGGTAGGATCACTACCGCTAAACTATCAGGCCGGTCAAATATGCTTTAGAGATATTTCCCAATCTTAAAAGAATAGAATAATACAATTATTTGTTAATTAGGTAAAACAATCTACCTTATTATTATCGCTGATGTATGAAACAGAAGAGAAGAACTACAAATACATAGCACCGTCCACGTGTGGTGTGCAGCAGGCGGGACGCGTCACGCGACAGCGTGCGTCGGCGCAAACGTCCCAGCGAGAACTGAAGACTGACTGAACTGACAGACAGCTGACCCGCGAGACGACCCAATATTACCGGCTGGCTGAAGTTTAGAAGGCGCCATTCGTGAAAACAAAAAATAACTAAAATTAATAATTAAAATTTTATATTGAGTTATTTTTGCTATGTTTATTTTTGTAAAAGAAAATAACACTATAGCCAAAGCATAGTGCAGAAAAAAAACTTGAAGCTAACAATTTAAGTTAAAACGGTATCTGTGATTAAGTTTAAGTACCTAGGTACCAGCAGGTTACTTTGCGCCTGGGGTGACTTGAAGATTAGGGGTTTCATTACTTTGTAAGGAACCCTAATCCAAACATGTATAAATAAAGCTAAAATCAGTATTTTAGTCTCCACAGCAGGTAAATGTCTTCGATAAGTGTATAATTCCTCTCTTATATCAACCCAAGACCGTATAATACTCTTTACCACCGGCGTTGTAGTTCATCAAGTGTCATAATTGATTTAAGGGAAGACTGTAACTTTAAGAAAAAATCGCCATTTTGATTACTTTCTGTAAACATAACCTAAAAATTTATTGGTACAAAATCACTTTCTAATAACGATATATTTACATTTTTCTAATTATTTTACTTAGTTTTATGTATATAATCACTAATAAAACCGAGCAACACTTGAAAATGACGTTTAAAACTATTTTAGGTTATTTGCATTTTCAAATGTTATCCTTTTATTCCTCTAATTCATAATTTTTTGAGGGCGCGTTAAAATTGAGATGAGAAACACGATACACTATCACAGTAAACTGGCAAGCGCACTAATAATTAACTTAACACTTCAAAAATACTTTAAATCCACAATACTTACATTTTGTGATGAGAATATTGCAATGTCGGCACTGTCGGCAGATAAACGAAGCACTCATTTAGACAATTAATAGAATTCTTTTTACTTTAAAGCTTTTACAATCTGATTTTGACACAGAAAACTTTTCAAATGACTTATAAGGTATCAACGTACCGGTCTTAGTTCTAACTAACACCACTATAGATATGTTATATAACTCTAGGTTTCAACTTAACTCCATTCTAAAGGCGCTATAAAGTTTCAAACTAAAATTGACGTTCTTGTAACACCTCTTACACACTTCAACTAAAGGCTTTGTAGAACCACTATACAAGGTGTCGTTTTGAAGCTGCAAAATATTTCAGGAGGTAATTATGTTAGTGATTCTCGACCCGAATCAATAATAAAATAAGTAGGTAATTTTTTTTTTTTTTATAACCGCGCTTTTTTTCACACACACAAACATGGAACAATAAAGGTCGTTTTCACACACAATAACTCGCAACGATAGTTTCATAAATAATGTATCATCCAATCATCATCCCGCACGCCACACCCTAGCCACGCCCCCGCGGCCATCGATCAATCGATTTAGTTTAGAGTAATTAAAAAATTAAATAACAAGTATTACTGATTATTGACCAGGTATCGTGTTTTTATATGATTATTTATGAGTTTTACTACAACCTCCTGAAATATTGTGCAGTTTTAAAACTGCACCTTGTATAGGGATTCATACAGGCTTAGCCTGCAAAATTTTGTGCCAAAATCGAGGGTATAAAGGTGTTATTACACTCTATAACTCTCTTATAAGAAATACGCTACCTCTTGAATATCTAAGTAGAACCGAAATACATGTCTAATAAAGCTTGTCTTAACGCTAATATATGTTTGTTGGGTATTTCTTTGGGTGTTGTAATATTTCTTGTTGCCATAGGGCGAAGTGGCAACCAGGAACGAGTATACTCTTCGGTCTCGTTCGGACGTAATGTATGATACAATTCAGATTTTTCTCTCAAAAAATTATGCAAATGTGCAATGGCCATCAAAACTATTTGCGCTTTGTGTGGCTGCAACAGCATTGGTTTCTTCAAAACTCTAAAAACAGATGCCATAATACCAAATGTATGTTCGACAGTAATACGAGCCCGGCTTAAACGATAGTTGTAAATTCTTTTTTGTGAGCCCCTGGGATGTGTACCAACGTATGGCGTCATTAAATTTTCTTTTAATGGAAAGGCTTTGTCACCTACAAATAAATATGGCAAATTGACTCTTCTGCCTGGCAATGGTATCGGTGAAGGTAAATTCAAAGTACCTTCTTCCATCATAGAGTTTATTTTGCAGTCTCTGAATACTCCTGCATCTGATATTCTCCCTTGACATCCCACATCAACAAATATAAATCTTTTACTTGCATCTACGACGGCCATTAATACAATACTGTACGTTCCTTTATAGTTATAGAAATCAGATCCAGAATTAATAGGCGATTCCAATACAACATGTTTCCCATCCAGTGATCCAACACAATGAGGAAAATTCAATGATTGTTCAAATTCTTCCGATATTTTCAGCCACTCGCTTTGGGTTGATGGTATCTGGAAAAAGTCATACTTATTACATTTTTACAGGAAAACGAGGAATCGCAACAATTGGAATTGTCTGATCAAGGCGAGACATCTGCTAAACGAACCAAGAAGGAATCTCCACGTCTGGGTTTATTAAAACAAGCGTTGGGTGTATTAAAAAAATCATCTGAAAAAAATATGGAGGAGCGAAGTGGTGACCCTGAAGTACAACATTTTTGCAAATTTATCGCATCGAAGTTAGAAAAATACTCAAAAAATACCCAAAATATGCTTCAGTACGAAATTTTTGATTTATTTCGTAAAGCGGACAGTGGATATTACGAATATTATAATAATAATTATGGTCGTAGTTATGGATATAACTCAAGGAACGTAACCGATAACGTAACCGATTCACACGCTACTGAAGAACAAAATCGAATAAGTGAAGTACATACTGAAGTTTCGACACGAGTTGGTAGTTCAAATTATTCACCCCAACAACGTTCCGACGAGGATAGTGTTTCAACTATTCAAAATATCAACAGTGATACTGATACTAATGATTCGTTTGATGATTTATTCCCATTATAAGTTTCTCGTTTAAGAATTCTTAAATTACTCTAAGTGATAGAAATAAATGTTTGATTACCTTTATGTTGACACCTCCGGAATAATGGAACTGAGTGCTTGTTTCGATATTTTAAATAAATATTGCAAACTAGTATACGAATCACCACTATTCAGAAAGCGCAAGGTCACTGCCAAACGATTTTGCACAGATATGGATTCTCTCATTATCGTATTCTTTTTAACGATTCTTGGCCCAACTAGGTTTAATAGACATTCAAAATCTGTACTTGACATTTTTAGCAGAGTTTTGTAGTGTCCACTTATTTCTTGTGATTTTAAGTCTAAAAGTAATGTATTTTCATTTCGTTTTTTGTACAATACTGTTTCCCACCATCTAGGATCCGCTTTAGGAAACAACATTTCGTGAATCACTGCGAACATCAAAAAATTCTCCGCTACTTCACAATCGACCACTTCCAACGGCGCCGTCATGGCTACTAAGATAGAGTTCACGACTGTTGTTCGCGAACTCGACTCGAACTATAATTGCATTCGTGTTCGAATATGCCGTCCATACGTACGAACCAAATGTTCGGGTCTGGTGTTTGTGTTCGCTATGTTCGTGTTCGTACGTGCGTACGCGCCTAAATAGTTGCCAACAATGATGTACTTATGGCCCTGGTACAGACATTGGTGGAACTGGGAAATAAGGGAGATAATACGCCTACCACCGTAAATAGTATTAAAGAAATACTTCTTAAAAATCTAAAATAATGGATCCAAGACACACACTGTCTAAGCTTCGTATTGCTCAGTATAATATTCAAAGTGCTAATAGTAAAAAACCCTTATTGATTCAATTCTTACAAAAACAAAACATCGACATTTGCTTACTTAACGAAACATGGTTTAAAGACAATAGTTTTAGAATACCTGGCTATAATATTTATAATAAAAATTCTAATAATACTCATAATGGTGTAGCAATATTGATTAAACCATATTTAAAATACAAAGTTTTAAACACTAGATTTTATGAAGACATTCAAACTGTTGCTTTGTCCTTATCTACTGTGCATGGTAGCTTGACTATTCTTTGTGTATACTGCCCTCCTAGTGGATATATACGGATCAATAGACTACGTAACATAATTAATGATCTTCCAAAGCCTATTTTTGTCAGTGGTGACTTTAATGCACACCACATTGCATTTGGATGCCTATCCACTAAGAGCAGAGGTCAAGATTTATTTAATATCATAGATGACTTGGATCTATGTATTTTAAATGACGGTAGGTTTACAACTGTTAACAACCCGAGACGAAATCCGTCTGCAATTGATGTTAGCTTTATTAGTGCTAATCTCGCATCAATATGCGAGTGGTCTGTGCATGACGACGCTATGGGCAGCTATCACTACCCAACAATAACAGAAATTTCACTACAAATAGATAAATATCATATTAATCCTCCTGTTGATAGGTTTAAATATAAAAAAGCAGACTGGGAAAAGTATAAAACTATTTCCAAAACAATATTTAATGATTTAGTCCTAAAATTGTATGATCCTATTTCAACCTACAATGATTTTTGTTCTCGATTGAATACTTTAAAAGATATGACGATTCCTAAATTTAATAAACCAAATGATTTCAAAAGCAGACCTCCAGCTCCTTGGTGGAATGACATTTGTGAAAAAAGTGTAATTGCCTCTTACAATGCATTGAAACTTTATAGAAGGGAACCTACCATGGAGAACTATTTAGCATATAAAAGAAAAGATGCACTTAAAAAAAGAACCATATCGGAACAAAAAAGAATAGGTTGGGATAACATATGTAACACTTTTAATAGGACTACTCCTATAAGTAAGATTTGGAATCTTCTTAAAATGTTCAAAGGTATAAGAGTTGGCAATAAATCATATAAAGATGAGTTTATTTCTCAATTTCTAGATAAATTGTCCGACAATAGCAATTTAATTGACATTAATAGTTTTAGCAATATTTTCGAATTAAATAATGATAATCTAAATTCTAAATTTTTGCTAGATCCTTTTACATGGTCTGAATTTAAAATGAGCTTGTTATCCCGGAAAGACACAACACCTGGTTTAGATGATTTCCCCTATAGTATTATCAAAAATTTAGATGAGTCTGCACAAAAAATATTTCTTAATATCCTTAATTTACTTTGGCATTGTAAATGTATTCCTTAATCATGGAAAACACAATGTGTCATTCCGATTCTCAAACCAGATAAACCTTCAGAGCTTGCCGGCTCTTATAGACCAATATCACTGTCTTCATGTATAGGTAAATTATTTGAAAACATGATTAAAAATCGTTTGGATTGGTATATAGAATCTAATGGCATCATTCCACATGTACAATATGGATTTCGTCGTGGGCGAAGTTGTGCAGACAGCTTCACTTCCTTAATTTCAGACCTGAAACATGCAAAAGAAAGAAAGTTACACACTGTTTGTGTATTTTTAGATGTTCAAGGTGCTTTTGACAGTCTAGATCCGGCTATACTTGCACAAGTTATGTCTAGGTTAGGTATACCTGGTCAACTATGTAAATGGATATATAATTTTTTAAATAAAAGAACACTCTACGTAAGACACAATAATGCATTACATGGTCTAAAATGTGCATCTAAGGGTACAATGCAGGGTGCTACACTATCTCCTTTGCTATACAACATATACACAAGTGAGATTTGTAAATTTGTAAATAGTGATGTAGATATTTTGCAGTTTGCAGATGATATTGTTTTGTACAGTAGTAATTATAATGTAGAAATTGCAATTGAAAATATTAATAGAGCCTTGTCTCAACTATTTCATTATTATAATGATGTGCTACATTTAACAATTAATCCTTCAAAAAGCAGTGCGATGATATTTGGAAATGAAAACACAAACTTAAATGTAGTATACAATGGAGAATCTATAAAACTAGTAAATTCAAAGAAATTTTTAGGTATTGTCATAGATAAGAAATTAACTTTTGAGGAACATATTAAATACATATCAAAGAATGCTCTAAAAGGTATAAACGTAATTAAATGCCTTGCAGGCGTCTCATGGGAAGCAGACCCTAAAATATTGTCAATTTTGTATAAAAGTATTGTTAGAAGCCATTTTGATTATAGTTCTCTAGTTTATATAAATAGTAGTCATGTAAATAAACTAGATCTATTGCAGAACAGGGCTTTGAGAACAATTTCTGGTGCAATGTGCTCTACTCCCATAAGGGCCATGGAAGTGGAGACTAAAATTATGCCCCTAGCTTTGAGACGTATTTTACTTGCAAAGAGATTCTGTCTTAAATTAATTGCTGCTAATAATAGAAAAATAATAAATAAAATTGCACCTTCTGTAAATAGAACTCCTGGGCCTCTAACAACAGGAGAGGAACTCTTGAATGGCAAATCCCCAACATTATCTAAAATATTATTACAAACAGAAGATAGTTTAACTGGTATTAGAAAACAATGCCCATGGCCATGTTACTCCTTCTCTTACCAATGTATTTCACATCCTGTAAAGGTATTGCAAAATCCCATAAATAATAATTTAGATATGTTGCAATTTTTGGAGGATAATCAGAATTATTATGTTATTTACACTTATGGCAGTAAGGGGAGTGATTATGTACATGCTGCTATATATGATCCACATGGAAAAATTTCTCGAAGCTTTGTTCTGCATAATTTAAGTACTATATTCACTGCAGAGGGATATGCGGTTTATCAGGCATTATTACATATTCGCGAAATTAGCCATTGTAAATATTTTTTGATAGTATCGGATTCACTGAGTTTGATAAAAGCGTTAACTAACCTTACAGTTTCATTTAAGTCAAATTATATTCTGTATTTTATCAAGGAAATAGTTCATCAATTTTACCTTGAGCACATCAAAATTGCTTTCCTGTGGGTTCCTTCTCACCGGGGTATCTCTGGTAATGAAGCAGTTGTTAAAATCGCATATGAAAGTAATAATGCTGTTGATGTTAGAAATGCAATGGACATTCCTATGACTGATTTCCTGCAATGTATCAATGAAAAAATATGTAAATTATGGTTAAAAATGTGGAAAAAAGACCAAGACATAAAAGGAAAGTGGTATGGCAATATTCAAGAAGCATTACCTGATAAACCGTGGTACAAAAATTTAAAGAAAGCCAGCCGAGACTTTATCACTACGATAAATAGATTGCGCTTTGGCCATAATACTGCACCGTCACACCTTGCTAGACTTGGCATTATTGCAAGTAGCACATGCCCCTTTTGTGAATCCGAAGAAGGGACCGTTGAGCATCTTATTTTTGATTGTCAAAACTTTTTACTTGACAGATTAGTGTTGGCTAGTGAACTCAGTGATGTGAACATTAAGTGTGATTATTCTGCCCGCCCGCCGCCAATTATACACCTTTTAAAAGACCAAAACACTTTCAAACCGCTCTATAAATATATTAAAAACACAATTAAATCTTTATAAAAAGTGAAGTGATACATAGTGCAGTCTTTTGAAAAATAAAATAAGAATTGACTTAAAGGTCCAAGTGACCAGGTCATAAAAATACAAAAAAAAAGGCAACGAGTGCACGCGCTTCTACCAACGATTATTTTGTTTAGTTCGAACTTTGAGTAACGGTGTTTTACAATGCCTAAAAGGTCATTATGAAGAAAATATTAACTAGTACATGAAGAAGTTGGAAAAATTACGGGATCAACACAAAAGACGGCGTCGAAATTCTTCCTCATGTTCTGCCGAAAACCAACAAGGTTTGTTACTTTAAAAGTCTGTGTTATTAATCTCTACCGTACAAGTACTGGTCCAAGTGACAGCCTTGATACTGGTAATTTGCCATAGATTCAAATTTGAACGCGGCAAATATTCTACCCGCCATAGATTCCATAGCGAACGAACCGATACAAATAAATTGGTAATACATTCGAATTTAGAACTGTTACATTTTAACGTAGGTACCTTCTATAGTTACCTTATGTTTATTAGTCTTCTTTTTAGAAGATGAATCGGTGATGTGGGATGTATCCGAACCACCGATGGAAACTGAGCCGGAATCTGGTCTTGGGGCTGGAGACGCAGTCGTTATACCTGACCCCGATAGACCTCGGCCTGACATTTAAGCTGGAGTCGTCGACTCAACAGCATGATTTGAAGTCGTTACCACTGGCATCGCCGTCGGCGCACCCTGAGCCTTTATTGGATCCAGATGTACAGTGCGCTCTAAGCGAGGCAACTGATGATGGACCTTTATGAGGCCAAAAACTGCATTATAATTTAACCTAAAATTGGTTACCATTACTCAAAAAGAGAACGGTTAATAAAATAAGAGGAAATATTGAAACAGTATTTCATAGCCAGTAAATTTCGAAAGTAAAAACGAATACAAGATTTTATATTTATTTAGTAATTTGATCAATGTCATTATTTTTTAAAGAAAGTAAACGATGACATTGTTAATTCTTAAATGATCATATTCGTGCGCGGAATGAAACGTTTCGGCGCCGGCGGGCCTGTGACTAGTTGAAGCGGCTGATTGGCCGGACACCTCGTTCGACTCGCGCGCCCTGCCCGTGATAAACAGGTTTATGGTTGTTTGTTCTGTCTGGTTTGTTTGTTTACAAATACGAATGAAATATACTATAGTGGAGTGTCGCTTTCGACAACTCCGAGAAAGCGGAGTGCCTGGCCGACAGTCTCGAAGCCCAATGCTCGCCTAGCTCTCATCTAGTAGACCAAGCCCACAATGATATGGTGGATGCTGAAGTCGAACGAAGAGCATCCCTCCCTCCCGTTGAAGACCCCGATAACCCTCTAGCCCCTGTCACACCCGACGAGGTAGAGGATATCGTGAAAAGGCTTCAACCACGGAAAGCCCCCGGTGCCGACGGCATCACGAACAGAGTGTTCAAACTCTTCCCCCCCAGCTCATAATGCTAATGACCGCCATCTTCAATGGCGCATTAAGCAATAATATATTCCCACAAGCGTGGAAACAGGCCACCGTTATCGGCATCCCCAAACCAGGCAAGCCCAAGTCTGACCCCTCCAGTTACCGTCCCATCAGTCTCCTCAACGTTCTCGGTAAGATCTACGAGAGGCTTATTTATAAGCGACTTAAAGATTTTGCCGAAACCAAGGGTCTCATCCCTAACGAGCAATTCGGGTTCCGTACCGAACACTCGTGTGTCTATCAAGTTCACCGCATCGTGGAGCACATAAGCGTTGGCTTCCAACTAACACGATGACGGGCGTCTTGTACTTTGACATAGCGAAAGCATTCGACAAAGTCTGGCACAATGGCTTATTATATAAGCTATACCAACTCGGTGTGCCAAATCGTCTCGTGTTCATCATGCGAGACTTTCTGTCGAACCGCACCTTCCGCTATAGAATCAAGGGAGCTCTGTCTTCCCCTCACCCCATTAGAGCAGGAGTCCGTCAAGGCTCCGTTGTTTCCCCTCTAGCCTTCACGCTGTTCACCAGCGATATCCCCAAAAGTAAAAAGTCTAAGTTGGCTCTATTCGCTGACGATACGGCTATTTACTACACAGGTCATGACCCCAGAGTTATCGCTCGCAACCTCCAAACCTCCGCAAACATTTTGGGCAAATGGTTCCGGAAATGGAGAGTCGAGGTTAACCCTGATAAGAGTCAAGCCGTTCTCTATGCGAGACGGCGGAGATCTGTCCCCCCTCCCCCTCCGATCACCATGTACGGCAAGCCGATCTCCTGGGAGAAGCGAGCCAAGTACCTCGGAGTGGTCCTCGATGAACGCCTGTCCTTCGCCGAGCACATAAAGCAGGCTCGCTCGCGAGCTGCTTTCGCTCAGGGTAGGCTTCATTACCTACTGACTGCCCGCAGCAAATTGTCACGCAAGTGCAAGCTGCGCCTTTTCACGGCAGTCATCCGCCCGATCATGACGTATGCCTGTGCAATTTTCGCACACGCCAAGGCCCGTCACCTCCACCGGATGCAGACCTCAGAATCCTCGGAGCCCCCTATTAAATCCGAAATGAGAATCTACATCTAGATCTCAGAGTCCCCACCATCCAGCAGTTCATGAAACGCCTGTGGAAGCGGTTATTTGATACTGCTGTGAAGCACCGCAACCCTCTTATCGCATCGGCAGCCCGATACGAACCCGCCCGCATCTCCAAGATTCGCCGCCCTAGGCATACCCTGATCGCCCCCGATGACCCCACTACCCTGCTCCAAGAGAGCCGTAGGGAAACCAGTACAGGTCGCAAAACACTACATACCGCGTTCCTTCTGTTCTCGCCGCCGAGGCCCGCTGCGACAACCCCGTAATTGTCCTCCCCGTCCCTTGCTCGAGCCAGCCCGCGCCGCTGAGCCAGTAGACTAAAATTCCCCAATAATACTAATAAATTTTTGCTCGATCCAGCCCGTCCCTTTGCTGCCCTCCCCCAGCGACGCCCTAAGCCGAGGCTCGTACCCCACAGGGGATGCCCTTAGCGTAGTCGTTTAGTTTATAAGTTAGTTTAGTAAGCCCTGGCTGGAGGCTTTGATTAGAGATCAAGACCGCCACAGGCAAGTCCGGTTAAGCAGCCGACAACCTCCTAGGTTGACCTGCGAGAGGCCACACACAAAAAAAAAATGAAATATAGTTTGTGTTGTGACAAGTCGCGTGAAAGGTCACAGGTAACTTTGCGGATTGTCGAAATTAATTTCCACAGTTTGTGAAAAAATTAAATTACGTATTAGTTTTTACTGTATTAGTGTCAATAGTTTTTGTAAATATAATTAAGTGTAAATAGTTAAATAGGTTTTATATTTAGTGACAGTTAAATAGGATAAAAATGCCGGGACGTAGCGGTAACAGTGAATTGTGGTTACATTTTGAGAAAGATGGTAGTGGGAAAGCTAGTTGTAATATATGTAAAGATCTTATAAATCTACTACGGCCAATTTGAAAAGCCATTTGAAGCGGAAACATGTATCAATCTTTAGTTCAGCCTTTTCGTCTCAAACTCCGCCTCCGCCTATATTACTTCAAATAAATCCATCCTTGCCAGGACGAAACAATATACCTGCTACTGTACCTTCTACTCAAGGCCCAGTTGAGAGCATCGATGAGAATGGAACCGGCAGAACTAAACGTCAGCGTTTGATGGCTGAATTTACTAATAAAAAAATTAGCGCCGAGCAAAAAAAAAAACAAATAAACCTGGATTTATTAGATCTGTGCACTGACTCTTTCCATCCATTTTCTATAGTGGAAGAAAGGGCGTTCAAAAAATACAGCCGCTGGATCCCGGGATATGAACTTCCAACCAGGAAAACAATCGAACTCAATAATGCAACAGGCCTACACTAAGACCTTTGATTTTATACAAAATCAAATGAAGAATGATGTCAGGTCCATTTAACTGCAGATATGTGGACCTCTTTACAAACTGAAAGTTATATAGCCCTCACAGGTCATTATTTAACAGATAATTTAGAATTTAAAACCGTATTGCTAGGATGTTGTCATTTTTCCGGTCACCATACACCTGAAAATATCGCCACAGAAATCAGGACACTGGGAGAGAAATTTGGATTGAAGGAAAAAGTAAACTTTATGGTTACTGATAATGCCTCAAACATAGTCAGAGCCGTAAAAGACATTTTAAACTGGAAGAATTTTGGGTGTTACGCACACACACTGAATTTAATTGTTGATAATGCTCTAAAACTTGTCGAAGATGATAGGGGGGTGCCCCTTGGTATACGAGTGCTTTAATTAAAATCTTAAAAGAAAAACACAAATATCATTGTAAATATAAAAACTACGGCAATTTATCCGATTACCACTCTTTTTCGCTATTGCGAAACCGGGTTAAGCAATTAGAAGCGGTTTGTTTTGATTCTTATATGGAAAAGATAGAAACCTAAATCACCAAAAACCCTTAGTGTTTCTGGTGTTACATTAAAAGCAAAAGAAGCGTTAACTCGTTACCTAACGTACTACATTACATAGGCCAGTCTGCAGACAGCGGCGAGGGTATCACTGAGCTGTTCTCTTCTTATTTTCAATCCACTTTCCAAGAACCTGACTATAACTCTGACTCTGATGACTTAGATCAGGATATTCATTCTTCTAGCTCAGTGAACCTGAGTACCGTTAGCGTGTGTCCTGATTTTGTGCTTAAGCTTCTTAAAGATTTGGATCCCTCCAAATCTGGAGGGCTAGATTTGATACCCCCTATTTTCATAATTAATTGTGCAAAGAGCCTCGTGGTGCCAATCTGCTTGTTATTTGAACGGTCGCTAAGAGAGGGTATCGTCCCCAAGATATGGAAATCAGCATTTATCACACCTGTTTTTAAAAAGGGGGACAAATCTAAGATAGAGAACTACCGGCCTATATCTAAACTTTGTCTTTTTTCGAAAGTTCTCGAACGCGTGGTACACACTCAAGTTTACTCAGCCTTCAAACGTTATTTTGGCGACGAACAACATGGGTTTCTTAGTAGACGGTCGACTGCCTCCAATCTGGTATTGTCTAACGAACTAATTACCGCTGGGATGGATGAACGATGCCAGGTCGATTACAGCAAGTGTTTCGACCGAATTGATCACAGTGTGCTTCTTCAGAAGCTATTATCTGCAGGAATACACGGTGACCTATTTCGTTGGTTTTCATCATACATAGATAATCGGACACAGGCTGTTGTCTTGCGTGGTAACACTTCTGGATGGAAATCTGTCCCATCAGGCTCAATCTTGGGACCTTTATTGTTTATCATATTTATCTCGGACATTAAAAGCTGTTTTGCTAATTCAAAAATTTTACTTTAAGCTGACGACATGAAGGTCCTTAAGTCTGTACGAACAGTGTCTGATACTGAGCTACTTCAGTCTGACCTTGATAAATTCGTAGCATACTGTAAAATGAATAAGTTACAATTAAACGTATCCAAATGTTTCCACCTAGTATTCACTCGTCAGAAAACTACTATCGGCTCAGGATACACGCTAGATGGTTCATACATAAGTAAAACAAGCAGTATCAGAGATCTGGGAGTGATACACGACAGCAAATTACTTTTTGATGATCATATAGAAACCATTGTCAAAAAAGCCTTCAAAACCTTAGGTAACCTAACTTTCGGTCTTTAAAACCAAACAAAGTTCTTTACTGTTCCCTCGTGCGCAGCCACCTTGAGTACGTTTCCCAGGTCTGGAACCCACAATACGAGACAAATCTCGTATTGAATCTGTTCAGAGAAAATTTTTGCGATATCTTGATTTTAAAGCCAAACAATTCTCGGTCGACTACGAGCACCGTTGTAGGCGTTATCATTTCTTACCACTACACATAAGGCGTAATATTAACGATATATGTTTCTTGGCAAACATAGCAAATGGCTCAATTGATTGTCCTGATCTACTCAGTAAAATACTTCTTCGTACTAATCAGAACAACCTACGTATGCGTCCTCTATTACAGGCACCACGCACATCCACAAAGTACAGGCTTAACGCCTTCTCCATACGTAGTGTCACAGCCTTTAATAATTTACCGTCGCACCTAGGAATCGACTTATTTTGCACCAGTGTACATAACATTAGAAAAATCCTGAATAAGGAATATTTTGGAGATAGTAGTCATGAATAACTATTTAATATTGATTGTACTTAGTTAATTGCTTTTTATCTATGATTTTAAATGACAAGGACAGGCATAATCCTTCTTTGGGTACCAACATAAATTTTTATTGATATTTTATTTTTTATTGATATTTTTAATTAAAAGTCAACGCAGTATAATATAAGATGTGTATATGTGGAAGCTTTTAATTAGCAATTTTCCATACCTATTAAAAAAAAAACCAATTATGTTATTAGTCTGTAAGCTTTCTTTAAAAATAAATGAATAAATAAATAAATAAAATATTATATGCTAAAATATTTGTTGAGCTTGAAGAAGCTATTCGTGCTACCTTAGCTTTCACAGATAGTCGTTTACCCATAATCACTACCGAAGATTGGACATTATACTCACAATTGTGTCAAATATATGTATCTGGAAGTTCCGTAATCGTTGTCACACGAATGCCTTAAAGAAGCATGTGAAAAAATTACATGCAGAACGGATTTGCTATCTGCAGTTACAGACGTTGCCTTGACATTAAGGTCCGGATTAATAGACCGTTTCGGAATAATTGAACAAAGTGGCACCTTTTCATTGTGCACTTTCATGGACCCCCGCTTCAAAACACAAGGTTTTTGTGATCAAAATGAAGCAAATAAAAAAAGAGTTAGGAAAATGGTTGCTGCATTGATCGCAAAAACAACAGACACCACACCATCTACAGTTTTGACAGTAACTGACGACTTAAAAGTAATGACGATTTAAACCCGTGGAATATTTTTGACCAAATGATTGCGAGTATTGTTGCAGAGAAAAACAGTTGTTCTATGGGTACGACGATTTGAAGAAGAGGGTTCTTTGAAACACCATCAAAGTAGAGATGAGACGTATATACTGGTAGAGGTATATATACCAAGTATGTGCTTCCCAGTACATAGACCGGGTACGGACCGAAATACTGGGTAAATACCTTGAAGGCATGACGTCAGACGCATAGTACGATACGAACCTCTACCACAAGGTAGCACCCAGTTTTATAGGTAGTTCGGTACGCCGAAGCAACCCGAAGCTACCCGACAGCTTACGAAGGGACCCGAAACGTCATTCGTGCTTTATGAACATTCGGTTGATTTAATTTTGTCTAAGGAACATAATAGCATAATTAATAATAATAATAATAATAAGATAAGATACGCACTCAATCTTGTATTGTGGGGCTGTTGCGGCATGTCGTTTAGCCAACATTAAGTTTCCCAATATAGATGGAACTATTCGACTGAAATCTGCTGTACCAGCCTGGCAATGCAGGATTGAGAGGCGTATCGATGAGGCCAGGGTACTCATCGGCAAACTACACTGCTTCAGGGAGGGTAATACACGACCACGAGTGATGCGCTTTGTGAGACGGGCGTTTTTGGGGACAGGTATTAGTCCTCAAGGATACATGTCTCGTGTCACAGAGCGCATCGACTTCCTGAAGCAGAAAGTTTGTGCATGGGCGAGCCGCATTCGGCGGTATAAGCGGCGAGTTGACCGGTACTCACAGAATCGCATGTTCCAGAGCGATGAGAGGTGGGTGTACAGAGCTTGGGAGCGGCCTGAACACAGTGTGATTGACGGGTGCCGCCCGGATGATTTTGCCACGATTACGTTCTGGCGAAACATTTGGTCGGTACCTGTCAGTCACGCTGAGGGTGGCTGGATGCGTGACGTCGAGCGTGTGTGTGAAGCTATACCAGAAATGGAAAAAGTTACCATCACCCCAGAGGATGTAGCCAAAGCAGTTCGTCCGTTACCGAACTGGAAATCACCGGGACCGGACGGACTGCAAAATTTCTGGCTGAAATGGTATAGCAGCTCACACGCGCTCCTGGCGTCGCAATTCCAGTCAATCTTAGAGTCTGGGTCGCTACCAGAATACCTGACAACTGGCATTACCCACCTGCTCCATAAGACAGGTAACCCCGTGGATCCCAAGAACTATAGACCAATTACATGTTTGTCAACGGTCTATAAACTTCTTACATCCATCCTGAGAGCAAAAATTAATATACACATAGAGAATCATCAGATTATTTCTCCCTCTCAGAATGGATGTAGGAATGGGTCCCGGGGTACCAAGGAGCTACTCCTCATAGACATGGCCATAAGCCAACAGACTCGTCGATCCCGCAAGGATCTGTCGACATGTTGGATAGATTACAAGAAGGCCTACGACTCTGTTCCACATACATGGCTCATGAGGGTGCTGGAGTTTTACAAAATAGATATAACTTTACGCACCTTTCTTGAGTCATGTATGAGGCAATGGAAGACGGTCCTTCGCTATCCAGGATGTCGACCGATCGAGGGGAACGATGAGCCTATTTGGATTAAACGGGGAATATTTCAGGGCGACAGTCTGAGCCCGCTTTGGTTTTGCTTAGCCCTGAATCCTCTTAGCACATTGCTGGAGGATTCAGGACTAGGCTATCGGTTGAGAAGAGGTGGTCAGGTCATATCTCACCTTCTTTACATGGATGACCTGAAACTCTTTGCCCCCAGCACTTTGCAACTGATGGAGCTACTGAAGGTAACTGAAACTTTCAGTAGTGCCATCAGGATGGAATTTGGTGTGGACAAATGTGCTGGCATGCATGTAAAGCGAGGGAAGATTATGGAATCCGAGGGAATTCAACTCCCGGATTCCATACACCTTAGATCCCTTTCCTCGACCGAAACCTATAAGTATTTGGGTATGTCAGAAGCCTTAGGCATTAACAATGCTGACATGAAGCAATCGCTGAAGGAGCGCTTCTTTGGCCGCCTGAAGAAGGTATTAAATAGCCTTCTGTCGGGCGGAAATAAGGTGCGCGCCTTCAACGGTTGGGTCATGCCGGTTTTAATGTACTCTTTTGGCATACTCAAATGGACTCAGACCGAACTTGACGCCCTGGATAGGCGAGTTCGTACATTGCTGACGGCAAATCGGATGCATCACCCACGATCCTCGGTGATGAGACTGTACATCCCGCGGAAGTGTGGAGGTCGAGGCTTTTTAAACGCAAAGACCCTGCACAACCGCGAGGTGTGCAGTCTCAGAGAATATTTTCTTAAAACCGATGTGGGTATGCACCGAGATGTGGTCGCAGTGGACAAGGGACTCACCCCGTTATCCATGGCTAAAGAGGACTGGCATAAACCTGTAATAATGACTACTGATAACCGCAAGGAAATATGGAAAGGCAAGGAGCTCCACGGGCGCTTTTTCCGGGCTCTTCACGAGCCTGATGTAGATTTCTTGGCGTCCGTGGCCTGGTTACGTTTCAGTGACCTCTTCGGGGAAACTGAAGGTTTTGTTTGTGCGATTATGGACGAAGTTATCCTAACGAACAACTACCGGAGATATATAATGAAGGACGGGACGGTTGACGTGTGTCGGGCATGCCACCGTCCGGGTGAGTCTATCAGACATATTATCTCTGGTTGTTCTCGTTTGGCTAACGGCGAATATTTGCACAGACATAACCAAGTAGCCAGGATTATCCACCAGCAACTTGCTTTGAAGTACAACCTAGTGGATTTAGAGGTACCGTATTACAAGTATGTGCCCGACCCAGTTCTCGAAAATGACCATGTCACTTTGTACTGGGATCGGTCTATCATTACTGACCGGACTATTGTAGCCAATAAGCCGGATATAGTGGTGATAGACCGATCAGCGCGCCGTGCAATGATAGTCGATATCACCATCCCGCATGACGAGAATCTCGTGAAAGCTGAGAAAGAGAAACAAATGAAATATCTCGACTTAGCACACGAGGTTGGCGACATGTGGAGTGTGGACTCGGCTGTCATTGTGCCGATTGTCGTAACCGCCAATGGTCTTATTGCCAAAAGCTTCGACGACCATCTGTCGAAGCTGTCGTTGCACGGTTGGATCAAGGGCCAGATACAAAAGGCAGTACTCCTCGATACGGCTCGCATTGTGAGGAAGTTCCTGTCTCTGGAGCCCTAACCACCGGTAGCTTGGACCCTGCTCCCGACATCGGTGGACTACTGTTTTTATATTTTTAAATGTTTTTTTTTCTTTTTTTTATATATGAAAAATATTTAAAAATATCAAAAATATGTAATATAAGAAAAAGAAAGGAGATAATAATAATAATAATAATTTATTCAAAATACATTTACAAAAATATAAACATTAGGCAACAGTAACAAGGTTTCCTATTACAATAATGGTACAATTTTCAGTGCTTAAAAATATTGTAAAACTAAAATATCAAAAAAAAGTACAATTAGGAGTGGTTTGGAATTGCATTATTAGATAGTGGACCGCCCGATCTAGGTTAATTTAAACCTGTGTTTCAGGCCATCACTTTACAGTCCAGTTTCATTGCGACAATAAAAATTTAAAATTAGAGTAAAATTATTATAAAAAAATGTTCTACTGTAATAAATGACTACGATAACTAAGCATATGGTACAATAATACCTAAAAACTATATCTATGAAATTATACAAAAATAAACATTAACGAGTCCATTATGACAAAATTTCTAAAAGTTGTTCTGTGTCTGCGTAATTGAGTGACACTAAGTATTCTGACAACATCTTGTTACATGTTTTGTAACTTATACTATAGAAACTTAATACTTTGTTAAGCCTATTATATAGAAAAGGACCTAAGAACACGTAAAAACGCTTAGTAAAGGCATGTCTGGTTTGAGGCTTTATGCAAACCAAGTCCTTTCTTCTCTTGTCCGAAGGTGGAGGGACAAAAGGCAGTGCAGTATGCTGATGTAGTACTATGTTTAAAATAAATAATTGCCGCACTGTTAGCACTTTACATGCTATGTACAGCTGGTGCGTAGGAAATCTAAAAGGGCGAAAGGTAGCAACCTTGAGAATTGCTCTTTGAGCACGTTCTAACGGGAGTAAAATGGTTTTAGCAGCACCGCCCCAAGAAGTTATGCAATATGTAAGAATGGATTGACACAAAGCCAAATAAACCTGTTTTATTAATTTGTAGTCGGCTATGTCACGCAAATTTTTAAAAACATATATTAATTTGCGCACTCTCGTACACAATAACTCGATATGTTTACGGAAATTCAGATTTGAGTCAATCGTTACACCTAGATATTTTACTTGGTCAGCTTTGGCTAAAGTGGGGCAAGAGCATGCATTGTCAGCATACGAGTACGTACAGTTAATATGTGCGTGAATGTTTAGGTTATTAAGCGGTATGTTAGCATTTCTCATTGTAAATAAAATGTAGTTTGTTTTATCTGTGTTTAATGTCAGGAGATTTTTCTGGAGCCACTTAGACACAATGTCAAAACCATTTTGTGCATAATCATACACCTCAGCTCTTGACTTACCTGAAAACAATAGAGCGGTGTCATCCGCATATGACATTATAACACCATTTTGGAGTGACAGGCTGCATAGTTCATTTATGTAGATTAAAAATAATGTGGGCCCCAAAATGCTACCCTGCGGAATGCCAAAACAGCTATTTTTTAGATCAGAACTGGTGTATTGACCTATTTTTATACATTGATAACGATCGCTGAGATAGTCAGAAAATAGTAAAAGCTGTTTACCTCTTATCCCAAGTGATTCAAGCTTGTGCAAGAGTAAAGAACAAGAAATAGTGTCGAAGGCCTTGGCAAGGTCTAGAAAGATCCCTATTGTGTGCATACCATTATCTAGGTTAGTAGTGATATAGTTAGTCAAATTGTGGACTGCTTGGTTAGTTGATTTTTTAGCCCTAAAACCAAATTGATTATCTGATAGTAGTCTGTTATCTTCTAAATATTTGATCAATCTACTATTAATAATTTTTTCTAAAATTTTAGAGAGGCCTGTTAATACTGAGATGGGTATGTAGTTATTCACACTAGTTTTATCTCCAGCTTTGAATACAGGTGTAACTACGGCTTTCTTAAGTAGTTTTGGAAATATACCTTTAGATAAGCAAAGTTGAAAGATGTGGGTTAGAGGAGGGGCAAGTAAGTATTTAAATGTTTTCAGAATATGATTGGGTATGTCATCCCACCCAGTGGCACAAACATCCTTAAGCCCGCTTATAATTCTGACTACTTCGTTTACGTCGGTATCTAATAAAACAAAAGAGTTTAGTGTGGAGAATGTCGTGGTCGAGTTGGGTTGGGAAATGATACTTGGGTTAATTGTTTTTTCAGCCAAGTTTTTACCAACGTTAACAAAATAGTTGTTTGCTTTATTTATTGCTTCATTTGGGTTTACATCTGACAATAAAATTTCTAACGGAGGATCAGGTTTTTTCGATCTAAAAGTATGTGATTTTACAAACTTCCACACAAGTTTACTATTTTTCCCGGCCTTCTGTAATTCATTTTTGTCGTACTGATTTTTCAGTTTTTTCAAAAGATTATTACAGAAGTTCCGATACCTTTTATAAGTTATAGAAAGTACTTTGTCATCGGGAGCTAGTTTCAATTTTAGATGAAGTCTGTCTCTATGCCTTATACATCGAACGAGACCAGGCGTGATCCAAGGTTTAATGCAACTATACTTTCTAGGCACAGTCTTAGTAAACGTATTTTTCACTATCGCAGATTGTAACGAATTTATGAAGCAATTTAACGAACTATTTGCATCGTCTGAATTATAAACCGGGTCAAGATTAATACCGCGAATGTCATTCTCGAGATTAGTCATATTGACTTTAGTGTAGCTACGCATGCATATTTTTCTAGGTGAACTTATTTGTAGTGCTAGTAAAACAGCCTGATGATCGGTTATCGTAGAATTAGTAACTAGTGTTTTGGATGGATTTTTAGATTTTATAATTATGTGATCCAAGCATGAGCCACTCTGATGCGTGGGGTGGTAGTGAGCTGGAAGAAGTCCATGGAATGAGCAAATGTTCAGATAATTATGTACATTACTATCTGTTTTCCCGGAAGCAATGTTAATGTTAATATCGCCCATAAGTATAATGTTTTTAAAGGATGATAATTTTTTTAAATTTGTGTCGAGTGACTCTAAAAATCTATCTATGTTTTGTGAAGGAGGCCTATAAATAGCTATGACTACCGTGTCGGGAATAATTTTAATTATTAAACAATTACTGTCTAAGGCTACTGACTCTTCTCTTACTGTTCTTAAATTATTTTTAATATAAACTACTAAACCATCGTTCTGGTTTATGTTTATGTCACTTCTGTAGGAGTAATAACCGTCAAGAGATGGTAAGTTAACCATCTGTTTTGACAGCCAACACTCTGTTAGGACAATAATATCACAGCTTACGTCAAGATCCTGTAACAATACTTCAAAACCGTTCATGTTTCGACTTATGCTGCGAATATTCTGTGTTAGTAGGGTTAGTGTTTTGTCACCAGAAGGAAGAAGGTGTTTACAATCCTCAACATTGCAAACTTTAGACTCTGACACAGAAAAACTATCTAGATCGCAAATTAGCTGAGTTGTCATGACAGTTACAAAAGAAAATAAAATAAAAATAAATGTAAGCTACCTATTTATCTGCTAATTCACTTAAGTGTCCGGTGACGCTCTTAGGCGCCTTCATAATCTATAGAGTTTATGTAATTCATTTCTGCATGTTTGCGGGCCGGGCAACTTACATCACCAGTTGGATGATCACATTTCCTCTTGAAGCGTTTACACGTTGCGCATAGAGGGGGAGAAGATTTGCTACTGCATTCCTTGAAGGAGTGTCCGCTCTCTCCACAGTGGTTGCAGGTAGGACTGGCTTCCCGGCAGAACTTGGCTGCGTGTCCAAACTGCTGGCAGTTGAAGCACCTGGTGACTATAGTGAAATCTCTCACTGGGCACGACGTCCAATTTATGAAAATTCGGCTTTGGTTAATGATAACCTTTCTTATGCTAGCCGGCAGTTCCAGGACATAGTTACAAGTTGAAAGGTCTCTCTTACCCGATTTATGGCTTAGTTTGATGCACTCTAGGAAGGACTCGCGAGTTAAATTCGGCAACTTGTCTGATAGGTTCTGCTCGAAAATACAGTCAAATACCTCCTTTTCAGTAAGAGCGACGGGGACACCAATGACAGCAATCCGAGGTCGGCGTTTGGAAGGCTCTTCTATTTTTAGGCCAGATGATGCTAATTTTTCCGAGTTCTTAAGTTTTTCAATATCGCCTTTGTTCTCGGTGCTGATCAAAACGCCCCCATTTTTCACCTTTTTTAAGCCACGAACATGAAGCTTTAGTTGTTCTGGGGAGATGATCTTTTGAACAAGAGACTTGGTGTCGTCACTTGTTTGGGTTTTATCGCTGGGATAGATGGCGACTGATCTCAAATTTGCAGGACGGACGATGTCGGTACCCTTCTTAATCATGCCAGCATAAGAAGTATTTTCCGGCGGATTCATTTTTGTCTCTACGAGCTCTCTAAACTGCTGGAGAGAGTTCCCAACATTCTGCTGAGCCTGAAGGTGCTGGATTGTGGTATGGGCTAGGATAGTTTTTGTCTTCAATGATTGATATAAGACGGCCATTTGAGATGTCCCACTTTGGACCCTACGGCAAAGAGCGGAGACACGAAGCTTCTGGTCCGAGTTCATTTTTCCATCCCCGACAATAGCGCAAACTTCACCCAGGATTGTTTCTATAGAAACAATCCATTTTTGAATCTCCGGGGTACTGATGACTTCAGTCGGCAATTCATTCTCCGTAGGTGCTGGTGGGTTTGGGTAGCTAGGAGGTAATGGTTGAGTAGGCGTCTGTGGAGGACTTCTCTGTACTAGTTGGCTACGACCAAACGGGCTCGCTCCGGGGGTAGACATACTACCAAAACACTATTTATAGTTTATAAAGATCTATTTAGTTCATCTTGTTTACGTACATAAGTCGGTTACAAATCACACGCGACACACTTTAATTTTTTACTGACAGAGCAATATTATATTTATTTGTTGTAATTGTTTATTTCTTTGTAATCAAAACAGAACACACGTCCGCTTAGTCTCGCGACTCGTAAAGCGATCAAAAATTACAAATTACATTTTTTGTCACGACGTGAAAGAGTTCCTTAGTTTGTTTATGTTAGTACTTGTTCACGTTGACTCGCGGGCGCGGTGGCGGGCGCGGTCACGAAATATCAAACATATGGTGTAATATCCAAGTGTTCACGTACGAAACGCATGTGCGGTGTAAGTAGCGGGCCAGCTAGCGACTGGCGCGCGCGCGCCGCTCGCGTCAATATCAAACGCGTGAGATGTTTGTGTGTGTTCACGTCGAACTAGCGGCGGAGCGCGCGATTCACTCGGGACGTCAGGTAAGTTCAACCAGTATGAACTTGTCGCTAGAAACGTTAGTACTTGTTCACGTTGACTCGCGGGCGCGGTGGCGGGCGCGGTCACGAAATATCAAACATATGGCGTAATATCCAAGTGTTCACGTACGAAACGCACGTGCGGTGTAAGTAGCGGGCAAGCTAGCGACTGGCACGCGCGCGCCGCTCGCGTCAATATCAAACGCGTGAGATGTTTGTGTGTGTGTTCACGTCGAACTAGCGGCGGAGCGCGCGATTCACTCGCGACGTCAGGTAAGTTCAACCAGTATGAACTTGTCGCTAGAAACGTTAGTGCGTCTTCATCATGTCTTTCAATACAGAAGAGTTTATTAGTGCTGTTCAGGCTAGAACTCCGATTTGGCAAAGCAAACACAGTCATCATATGAACAGAAATATTCTCAATAAGTTATGGAAGGAAATTGCGGAATTGTTTCCTGATATAGAGGGTGAGTAAATGAAATATTGTGAAATATTGTGGGTATTTTAAACCTTTTATTTTTATATAGGAATATTATGATAGACTACTAAAGATACAAAAATATTACAAAGATGACGACGTATATATTAAACGATTGTTCTGCCAAAAATATGTCGTGAATAAACTCCGAATTTGTTTAGCTCGATTTGATGGATTGTTGTTTCTTCCAGTTTGTCGCCTTTGGTGCCGACTTTCAGTTGTTAACTCATCATTGCAATTGTAACCATTTATATCAATTACAATATTATGCAATAAGCAAGCGGTTTTTATGATCAGGCGTGCATGTTTAACATCAGTTTCAATAGGTTTTAAAAAAACTCGCCATTTATTACATAAAATTCCGAATGCACACTCCACGGTTTTTCTCGCTCTTGACAATCTATTATTAAAATTTTCTCTCTCTCGATTCAATGTTCTTTGTGGATATGGACGCATTAGATACTCTTTAACAGTCTTATTAATAAAAATCATCTATTCCAAAGATCATCTTACGTTACACTTGGACTAGTTAATCCCAGTGTAACGGAGTATTAACAAAGCACTAAGACTGATATTAATAAACATGGAGTAACCTTGTAGTAACAATACATTCCTTACACCGATATTAGTGTGAATGCTATGGTAACCCAGTCAATTTAAAAGTAAAAAGAGTGAGCTATTGAATGAACAAAGAATGATACTTAGACGTCTCGTGAAGTTGTCTGTCAAATTGACATAATCATTGACTTTTCGTCTGTGCCGTTTTATTAACAAAAGGTCTTTTAAAAAGTTAATTTTGTGTGTCCGAAGATAATTCAATTAATCCGAAAACCTAAACTTGATACAGTAAAAAAATGAGCCAAAAGCGCAATCGTTGCATAAACTGGGATGAAGAAGAAAAGGTAATTCTCATGTTGATTTTGAAAAGACCACGCATGTTGCGTGTTATTTTATTTATTTGCGGTTCTCTGATTATTTTTAATATTTTCTTATTATTCCAGCAATTATTCAGGACAGTCTTGAAAGATTACGCGCATATAATAGAAAATAAAAGCCTAGACACAAATACAAATAAAAATAAAACCAAAGCTTGGGAAGAATTCCACAAAAAGTTTAATGAGTTAAATAGTCGACCAAGAGAGCTTAGCCAGCTGAAAATCCAGTGGAAGACAATGAAAATAAATGCAAGAAAAGTATGCAGCACGTTTACAAAAGAAGTAAACAAAACTGGTGGAGGTGCAAGGCCAGCAACTCCAGATAACTCTGTAATAGAAATTAAAGATTTATTAAATCCCGCAGAATTACTGCGAGATTTTAATATTTATGATTCCGATGGAATGGTGATAGGTGATGTAAACATTATTAAAGAAAATCAGCAGCTAGCCAACATGCCCATAGAAGCTATTGAAGATGTTGATATTCAAGTGGATTTTGAGATATGTACTCCTTCAGCGGTGAGCTTATATTTATTTATTTAAACTTCATGTACAAGAGTGGTACATAGGCGGACTTAATGCCACAAGGCATTCTCTGCCAGTCAACCTTTATATCTATTAGTATATTTATGTACCTATAGTTTATACATACCATGGTGTTCATTATCATTTTGTTTAAAATTACAGGTCTTTCAAAATAATAAAAGCACAGCCATTCCTATGGAAAAATGTGTGAACTCATTGCCTATTAAGATCTCTGAAGATGATACAACCATGGAAACGCCAAAAACAAAAAGTATCGGAATAAATCAAGCAAAGAAGGCGCCCAAACGGAAACTTTACAACATTGTGGGTAATAGTTCAAAACCCAGAAAGGACCAAGAAGAATATGTGAGCCGCATGTTAAGCCATAGTAAACTATTAAAAGATGACAAACATCTGAGGCGAATGGAAATGGCTGAAGAAGAACACAAAATTAAAGTGGAAATAAATAAAGAAAAATTAAATGCAGCGATACTTGAAAAATAAATAAATCAAGAAAAATTAAAAGCAGCAATGCTGGAACGAGAAATGTTATGTTTTTTATTTATGTACAGAAATAGAGTTCAAACTAAAAATTCTTTAAAAATTCTCATTGATAAATGCTGCACGGGCAGCATTGCCTGTGCGAGTACTGCTTATTACCCATCTCACTGGAACTTCATCATCACCGTCTTCTTCTTCTTCATAAAAATCTTGTCTGTGCATTGCAATATTATGCAAAACTGCCAATGCAACAATGTAGAGCTTTGTATTGTCTAATTTTGTTGTAAATCCCCGCAGTAGACACCGAAACCTTTGCTTCCACACTCCGAAACATCTCTCTACAGTGTTACGGGTTCTTATGTGTGCTCGGTTATACATTTCCTCCTTTTGAGTCTTTGGATTTAGGACCGGAGTAAATAAATAAGGACTACAAGCATAACCTGCATCACCTAAAAGTCTTCCTTTAAATTCCAATTGTTCAAATCTTTGCTTCAATCTACATTCGTTAAATATTCTCGAGTCATGTGTACTGCCTCGCCAATGTGCCACTATGTCCATTATTTCTAAGTTTGCATTTGATACTGCCTGAAACAATGTATCAAAAATACATAAGATTGATGACAATTATTGAAATTGTTTCAAAGAAAGGCTAGTATAGCAATAATAGTAGTTATTACTATACTAAATAACTCACTTGCACATTAATGGAACTGTATCCCTTCCTGTTTATGTAATATTGTGCTACATCTCCTCCAACCTTTGGTATTCTTACATGAGTGCAATCAATGGCTCCTATTATTTGCCGAAATCCACACAGTGCATAAAATCCAGCAATAACTTCATTTTGATCCACTTCACTTTGAGGCATCTTAATCCAATGTGCTCTATGGGCCACTATTGCTAAGGCTACTTGTTTGCAAATTAGTGATATTGTTGGCTGGCTCATGCCACCAAGATCTCCTGCATCGTCTTGAATCTGTTAACATAAAAATTAACTGATTTATAAAAAGAATATAATAATTTATTACATGACTAGCAAATGACTAGAGATTGGATTACAATGATTAGAAAATAATATACAAAATAAAACATAAAGAATCAGTTTTACCTCTCCACGGGCCCATGTTCTAATTGCAGCCAATACTTTAAGGTGAGGTGGTGTAAAGCCACCTCTTGCATCACCAGCTAGATTATTTTTCACCATATCAATTATCATTACAGCAGTATGTTTAGAAAACCTGTACTTTTTTTTAAATTCACCTTCTTGAAGTTCTTCCAGGGGATTTCTACGTATTTTATAATGTTTTACGCTCCTCATCAATGGCATGAGGTTTTCAACCTCAGCAATATCATCTATCACCCTCAAATCCTCAATAAAATAATCAATATCCATCTTTTCGCTAACCAAACAACACATTCAACAACAAAACATTAACGCGCGCAAAGCAGCAAAAATGAAGTAAACTGAAACTCAACTGAGGTTTATAGGTTATGAATGCCGTCAGATGTCAAAATACAGATTTGTTCTATGCTTACTCACTCCTTATACTAGGTAGCGCGAAGGATTAACTTTTACGACGAGAGTAGATTCAGATTAGCTTACTCCTTCCTTGCTCCATGTTTATTAATACTGAATTTGATTACTCTTAACTTGAGCTTAGGAGTAAAGTTATTCTTGCTCTAGTCTGTGTTTATTAATAAGACTGTAAGAGGATAAGCTTCATCGGCTACTACAACATATGGAGCTGTAATGTTAGAATTGGGTAATGTTCTTGGTTCTGGGATATTGAATGCGCCTCTTTCGAGTAACCGGTTCAGGGACGAGGCGTTGAATGTACCGCCGTCGCTTTGCTTTCCTCTACCTCCAACTTCAATAGTTAAAAATCTTTTGTTCGCATCAGCCACAGCTTGCAAAACAATAGAGAAATAATGCTTGTAGTTAAAAAATGCCGATCCTGATCTTTTAGGTCGTTTAATTCTACAATGTTTACCATCCAAACTGCCAATGCAGTTAGGAAAATTCCACATTTTTTCAAAATCTGAAGAAATATGCTTAAGCTGATCTTCAGACGGCAGTGGCATATGGACATTCAAATTTTTTTTCCAAATAGCTTCACAGGTACTATAAATAATCTGAGACACTGTACTAATACCCAAACGAAAGCTATAAGCCAAAGATTGAAATGCCAACCCAGTGGAAAGATATCTGAAACATATAAAAAAATACAATTATTATGTAAAATTTGAATAGATCTATACTAATTACTTAATATACCTACTAAAATTATATAAGGCATCAACACTAAACAAAATTTATTTTTTACAGAAAAGGCTTTAAGAAAAAAATGGAAGAATATTCGGGACCAATTTATGAAAGAGTTTTAAAAAAATCCGGTTTCTCGTTCTGGTGATGCTGGAACTGATCAAAACACTTCAGTGTGGCCATATTTTCAAATGATGCAGTTTATAAAAGATGACGTTAACCCAGAATCAAATGAAGGCAATTTAGATGAAACTACTGATGGAAACTGTAGTGATAATAATGAGCGGTCCCCAACTCCCCAGTCAATAGCTGGTTCATCTACAAGTACACTATGTAAGTACGAGCACCAAACGTAAATGTGCACAAGATATAAGAGAGGAATTTATGGAATTGGAGAAGAAAAAGTTGGAATTATTACAAATTAAACTGTCGCAAAGCAGCGAAAGGCAAGAAAAAGATTGCGAAGACCTGTTATTTTTTAAAAGTTTGTTGCCGTACATGAAGGAGTTAACTCCTATACAAAAATTACGTACTAGAAACAAAATTACACAAGTTGTTATGGATGAAATGAATAGTGTCACGACCCAGGCTTACCATGGTTACAATACTTACGAATATAACACATCAAATTATGGAAATTAAACTTTAAATATAATTAACTACGAAAATACTTTTTTTTTAAACTCACCTTATAGTTAAAAATAGTCTTTCTTCGGGTTTTATGCTTTTATGAAAATTTGTGTCTTGTTTTGAAATCTCACTCCTTATTGAATCCAATATGTAATCAAAACAGTTGACAGTCATCCTGGTATATCCAAAAAATCTTGAAGGATGTTCTCTCAAATTACTATATAAAGTATGAAATTCACCGTACCGTTCTCTTTCTTTATTAATTTCGTGCACACCAATTCTAATTTTTATCATCTCCCACTTTAGGTATGAATTTTCGGTTAAAAATAAAAGATCGTCGTCCTGGTTACAATCTCTGACAACACGTCACACCCGCGCAAACGCCTGGCGGCCAATGTGAACACGAACCCGCCACGTCTTCGCGACCGCACCCGCCACCGCGCCCGCGCGTTCCAACGTGAACAAGTACTTAGGGAATATTATTACGTGTTTGAATGTTTACGTTGTCTAGTGGTACTTAGGTCGACAATGTTTTGATTTTTTGCGTCAGTTGTGATTGCGATTTCGTTACACCTGTTTGTTTTTATCTAGAAAAGTGTATAGTAGACACGTATAATTATTCAATAATAATAGCTTTTATTTATGTGTAACAACTTTGTGGTGTAAATATATTCAAGAAAGTGTAAATATTAGTTGGATAGTACTTAGGTTAGGTATTCTTCTTAGTAGGTATATTAGAGGACTTATAATTTATAAATTAGTAATAATTGCTCCTAAAAAAAGTGTGGCATGGGATCACTTTACCGATAAAGGTGATTTTAAAGCAGAGTGTAAAATGTGTAAAGCTGTTTTCTCTTACAAATCCGGAGTCACAAATCTCACAAAACATATCCAGAGGAAACATCTTGCTGTAAATTTAGTTAGGAGGGAAATTATTTGAACCAACTAGTAAATCAACCTATTCAAGAAGCACAGATGAATGCCCCACCAATGTCACAAACTACTGCAACCGGTATTTCCTCTCAAACTGCGACGACGTCGAGTATGGTACGAACTCATCCGTCCAGCATATCAGCATTTCTTAGACGCGATTGTAATAAAATAAAAAAGGAAATTGATGATCACTTAATGAATCTTTTTGTATGTGACATGCAGCCTTTTTCCATAATAGAAGATAAAGGATTTCGTGAATTGATCAAGTTTGCATTCCCGAATTATATAATACCATCAAGAAATTATTTTGCAAACAATTTATTGCCAGGGCTGTATGAAGAAGTAAAAACTGCCACTAAAATTTCTGTAAGTGAAGATGCAAGCAATATATGCTTAACCACCGATATTTGGACGTCGAGAAATAATGACTCCTATCTGGCGATCACGGGTCATTATATTGACAGGAATTTTATTCTACAATCTGTACTTCTCGAATGTAAAGTTTTAGAAAAAAGTCACACTGGTGTACATTTGGCCGAGGAGATAAAAAATGTAACTCAGAATTGGTCTATTCCATCTGAAAAAGTGCTTCTTGTAGTTTCCGATAATGGTGCGAACATAACGAATGCTGTAAAGCAAATACTAGGGTGGAAACATTTTAGCTGTTATGCGCACACATTAAATCTAGCGGTACAAAAGATATTAGGAAACTACTACATTAAAGACACTTTAAGTAAAGTAAAATCAATAGTGTCATATTTTAAGCGTAGTAATGTGGCTTGGAACAAATTGAAGACTTACCAAGAGCAAGCCAATAAGGTGGTGAAGAGGCCCCTTCAAGACGTCCCTACACGGTGGAATTCCACATTTTATATGTTGTCACGATTTGTCGAGTTAAAAGATGAAATTAATTGCGCAATGAGCAATTTAGATGTAGTGAATTGCACTCGTTTAACAAGTTACGATTGGGATATATGTCAATCATTAATTTGGGTGTTGCGTCCATGTGAGGAAGTTACCAGAGAAATTAGCGGTCAAAAATATGTTAGTGGTAGCTCGGTGATTCCCATAACGGTTGGCCTTACCAATGCTCTGTAGGAAATTGCTACTGAGACATACCGACAAGAAAACAATATAAGTATATTTCCAGACGAAGTTGAAATGTGCCGCCAGGATTTACTCTCCGAAATTAATAGTCAATTTCAAAATTTAGAAAGGAGCCGTACCTTAACTATCTCTACATTTTTAGATCCAAGATATAAATTATATTTCCAAAATGCAACCGTAGCAGAAAATACTAAACATCACGTTGTGGGTTTAGTAACATCTATGATCCAACAAACAGAAACTAATCAACCTACAACTACAGGCTCTGAAGCACCACAAGATGTCCAAGAAAAAAAATCAAATAGTTTAATTTGGCAACATTATATTAAAACCATGAAAAATGTACGGCCAACTGGTACAGCCAACAGTAGGGCTATCATAGAAGTACAAAAATATATAGATGACAGTGTGTTACCACCAGACATGGACCCTTTGACATGGTGGCGAGCTAACCAAGGTATTTACCCTAACTTAGCCAAACTGGCCAAATTAAAATTAAACGCAATGGCCACCAGCGTTCCATGTGAACGGCTATTTTCCGTTGCCGGAAATATATTGACAGAAAGAAGATCGCGGCTTGGTAGTCGAAAAGTCCAGCAATTAATATTCCTGCAGCAAAATAAAAAGCACTAAAAACCGTACAAAAAAAAAAAACAAAAAAAAAAACAAAAAACCTGACAAAACTAAAAAAAATATTGCAAATTAAAATTACGATTGTAAATAAATTGATTTGAAATCTTTTAAGGCGTATAGTCCCTTGAACCATCTGACCGAAATTATGTGAACGCAACTCTCGCACTCGCCTAGGCGGCAGTACGCAAATCTGTGCATTTATTTGCGGCCAGCAGCGCCCGGAAAGCGCTTTAAATCCATTTTCTCTGCGAGATATTGATTGATTTACATATGCAATGTTCACTTTGAAGAATATTTAACCACCAATTTTAATGTGTAAAAATGTTTCTAAAGGTCCAAGCCGTTTCGAAGGAGTAGGGAAAAGTTGCGAAATTACTAAATATTTTTTTTTGACAAAAGTATTAATAGCACGAAAAAATCAAATGTTGATATTATTCTTCATGAATCTATAATAAACATATATTTTTTTCAAACCAATTGACCTAGCCGTTACGGAGGAGTAGGCCTCAGAAAATCACTGTTTTAAGGCACTTTTCGGGCGCTTGGCCCTTAACTACGCCGGCTAGTTAGTCAGTTTAAATATAATTAATGTTATTTTGCATTAATTTATATAGAAATAACTAGAATTCATTAATAACCATCGTCATACTCTTAGCCGACAGTCCTAAGCCTGGTAAAGTAGGAAGGAAAGATTTCATATCTCATAATGCATAATTACGTATAGGTACTTGAAACATCGTACCTACATTATATTGGAGGCATACCATACTTATCGCATACGTTTACATATCGAAATCCCACCACACCCAAATACTTAGAAGTATTTTGATAGCTGGTATTTGTACCAGGTATTTAGTGATACCCATACCTTAAAGGCCGGGTATGGAGAATGGCAGGTATATCTCATCTCTACATCAAAGAACTGGTAGACCAAAACTTATAAGGATGTTGTATCGTCAAACCATGGTAAGGGAGTACGAAGAAAATGGACTTTTGCCGACGAACCACTATGCTGGTTTATTTGACACAAGCGTCGACACTCCGTCGTGCTCTTCATAGTGAAGGACTGCATTATCGGAGGCATGCTGTGAAACCTTTGCTTACGGAAACCCATAAAAGAGCAAGATAGCAGTTTTCTATGGATCACTTAAACTTTGATTGGAGTAATGTCATCTTTACTGATGAAAAAACTTTTAAGTCCAGTGAACACGGTCGATTATGTTTGTGGCGTCGAGATAATACGTGATACACAAGTGGTCCCGTAGTGCCCAATAGGCAATCTGGCCATATAACGGTGAACATGTGGGGATGGATGAGTGCAGCCGATCCTGGAGAGTTAGTGAGAATACCAAGCCGAGCAAATAGTGCAATTATATAGAAGTGCTGGAGGAGACAATGTTTCCCACAGTTTGAACTGTGTATCCAAGCGAAGAATTGCCACAGATAACATTTGTGCAGGATAATTGTCCAATACACCGTTCGCACAGTGTGCAGGCTTGGTTTCGTCAGCATAATGACATTTGCGCTATTCCTTGGCCTGCTAGATCACCGGATTTAAATCCATTTGAAAATTTATGGGCCGTTATTGTTCAACGGTGGAATAATCAAAACGAGCGTACTCCAGATGCGTTAGAGGCTCATTGTTTACAAATATGGGAGAGTATTCGTGGTTCAGATTTGTGTAAAAATTTGATTAATTAAATGCAAGCTGTTATTGACCAAAATGGTGGATACACGAGATATTGATAAATGATTGTTTAATTAATATTACATATTTACTGAGTACTTACTGGAGACCTCGTTACGTGTGTTTTTTTACTTAATACCTGTATTTGAAATAATTTAAAAAAAGTTATGAACACTTAAAGTTATAACACAACATAATTTTGTTTTTTTTTATGTTACCTACTAAACATTTGATATGTTTTTGTTAAGGTGACATAAGCTTCAATCCTGTTTCCAATTTGGGAAACGAATATTTAAGCTATGGCCTCAATAAAAAATTACAAGTAATATTATAATCTTATTCGATGATTAATAATCTGACTGTTGAATAGTAAACTGTAAGAAATAAACATCTATATTATTTTATTATTGCCTTTTTGTTTGATGAGCCTGTTTACCTGCTTTTTTCCTATTGTTGAGTAACTACCGACTTGAATATTAATAATAATATTCCACGACGGCGCCTAGTGCCAAGCTAAGCAAAGCTTGTGTTACAAGTCCTAAACAACTGGTAAACATACTTATATATTTCTAAAAACATAAATATTACAGATAAGTTACACCCAGATTCAGCAAATGATCGTGCTCAACACACAAACATTGTCCTGGTTGGGAATCAAACCCACGACCCCGACATTGCAGTTAGGGCCACTAACCAATAGACCAACACCAATAGGCCAGTCATATTAACAATTAAATATCCACTTGTCAGCTTCGATATAAATCCTACCGATTTTTTTTTGTTATTCATAACTTACATAAAGCACAGAGGAACCAAAAATCTGACCCACCTGGCACTAGAAGGTAGATAATATAAGACATCCTAAAAGTTAGACGAATTTGAACCTTCTGCAATTAGCAGAAGATAAGTGGTATTCAATTCGGGGCTAATTCAAATGAGTATAACAAGTTGGTCAAATATTATAGAATACTATTATGACAATTTGATCTTTATGACGTAACTTTAAAGTAAGGTTGTGAATACGGTCCTGTTACGTAATGCACTTGTTAATTTCAACATTATATTATAAGTCGAAATAGTCTAATGGTTGTAACTGTAGACTTATGTGGACGTGGTCGTAAGTTCAAATCCGTCACGCTACTTTTAGTAGGTTTGTGTTTAGAATACTGAATTGTTTTTTTTAAATCAAATTAAAATGTATATTAAATTAAATTAATCAATTTAAAATTAATATTTTAAAAATAAATAACAACATTAATGAAAAACAACTAAATATTACTTATAAGTAATATTTACAATTTTTATATACAAAGATATAATTTAAGTATTCGTCTAATAGACGTAATTTAAATAACTGTATATAAAGGTAAAACACATAAAAGAAGTGAAGATATTAAATTGCTTATGACAGGATAGAATTATTTGAAGGTAATACAATTTTGAACATGACAAAAACAGTTTATTTATTTCAATAGTGCCAGTGGCGAGTTAACCACGTAGCAAATGCTATGGGCTAAAAATTGTTCACACGACGTCACTGCAATTAGTGTCGACTGGTTTTTGCGTTTATAAGAACGGTTCATTTTTTATTTCTGTACCCTTAAATAAGTAACAATTGAATACCGGTTTTATGATGAATATGCCTAATTGTCTTGACTACCCACTTATTACAAGTCAAGCGAAATTATTCCAGATATGTTTGAAGAATGTCTAGTTAGTTGATTGTAACTTACAATAACGTTTTGAAAATGTTGTAAATGGAAAGCAAAAAATATACAAGATTTGCGATTTAATCTCGTGCCTTACTGCGTCAAAGTCTTTACATAGACTACTTAGCCAACTTGTATAAAAATATCAAATTAAGCTATCAGTAGTTTTACTGCAAAAGAAACAAAATTGCTTAATAAGTAGTTTTTTATACCATTATTATATCCTTTTCAAAATGTTTATAAATAATACCTAACTAAAACACAAAAGCTGGAAAACAAAAAGAAAGATTTGTGATATGAGATTTGAACCAGCTACACTTGCTTTATAAGTCGCTGTTGTTATTATTGAACCAAATGGACTCTAATGAACTGATTTGAAATTTAACGTTACTTGTTACGCTAGACGCAATATTCGTGCCCGTTTACAAACATTAGATAAGAATCACGAAATTAGTTATGCTTGTGTCTCATATTTTTTTTATCAATCTACCCTCACACTCAGGTGTTAACGATAATGATGACGCATGTGTATATTTTCTGTCAAACTAAAAGTCAAGTTTATGGTTTGTGAGATTGCCTTGGTCGCCATTTAGCTGGGAAGAAACCAACGCCATCTAGTTACATTTTTGAAAACCTGAATTCTAACGTGCAAGGGAAAATAGACACTAAGGTACCCCGGCAATTTCACAGCTGTCTGTACATAAAAATCAGATAATCTTCTAAATACGCCTGAAATTTGTGTTTTATAGCAAATTAATCAGTCAGTCCTAAGCCTGAAAAAAGTATGAAGGGAAGATCATCTAGAACTCTAGGTAGGTAGTAGGTACAGTCATCATAAAATGGTATCCAATTTCATTAGGTAAACTGCATCAAATTGTTCGTAAATTAACATTACAACAGCATACGTTAATAAAAGCGTTTAGGCGTTTATCGTTCATGCAAGTTGACGTTCGTAACACGTTAACTCGTTGACGAAATTAACTAGTTGATGAACTAGTTGACAAACGCAATTCAACGTTAACGTTTCGTTGACGGAAAAACCTTCAACGACAATCGTCATTACTTACTAATTGTTAGTCACTTCACTGCCCTAAGAATTCGGATTATATATAAAACCAATTCGTGACAAAGCGAGTAAAAAAAAAATAATTGTCGAAACCTTATTTATAGCTAATGCGCGGAGAATCTTAATAGCTTGATTCAGAAAAACGTACAACGCCATCTATCGAGCACTGTGGAAGCTCGCGATCAAACATCCCGCCCACCATGGACAGAATGTCCAGAACCAATTCAAACATGATAAATAAAAAAAAACTAAATGACCGCCCACCACGAAACAAACAAGATTTTGTGGGAAATAAAAACAGTAGTGGATATGTGGACTGAAACAAATTGATAATAAACAACAAACAAATCTTAACTTTAAGCTTAAACTAGCAATTATACAATAAAAAAAGTCCTTAACATTAATTTACACAAGAAATCAATCAGAACATGTTAATTATTTATAAGTATAAGTCGATATATAGGAAGCACAATCAGCTTCGACACTGGTCTTTTGATAATAGATCCCCTTACAGCGCAATGAAACTACTCTTGTGATTTCGTCGCGAGCCAGTTGCTGAAGAGACCGGACTGCTAAGTATGGCGCAGAGGATATTCCAAAAGTAACACGTAATAACCGAATATGCTCTAGTTCGGCCTTTGGTTCATCACGCCACAAAATGCGCTGATAATCAGTGTCCTCTTCTGCAAACTTGACCTGACGGTACATTTTTACGATGTCTGCGACCAGACTTATAGGATGACAGCGCCATCTCACAAAAATTTGACGTAGATCAGGTTGCAAAGTTGGACCAACCATTAATTTGCATTTAAAGCTACACTATTGTGACCTGAACATGAAGCGTCGAAAACAACCCTAATCTTAGCGGTGCTTTTGTCCTCGCGCACCACTGCGTGATGTGGTAGATAGAACGCATCGTTACTTAATGCTGTCTGAGGGACAACTTCAGCATGTCCCAGTTGAAGATATTCCTTAATTACTGTACTATATTGTATTCTAAATTCAGGTTCCTTTAATAACTTGTTATCTAAGTTGAGAAAGCGTCTACGGGCAATGACCTCTGACCCACCAAAAGTGCAACTGGACGGATCGTTTTTGAATGGGAGTTTTACAATATACCTTCCAGTCGCGTCACGGTTGAAGGTCTTGGAGTAGAACTCCTCGCACTTTTGTTCTTCTTCGCCGACACAAGCAAAAGTTTCATGATATCGGGAGTTTCGTACATGAAATTGCTGCAACTGCTGGGTGCAGGTTTCAAATAATACAATTTGTTTTGCATGTACCATTATGTTCAATCCCAAATAAAAGAACAGCAACATGTTTACATGAAGCATTATTTCCGCTACCTGCTGGACATTCACAGTGTGCTTCCATGATGTTGCCATATTCTTCCAATTTAATATCTACACTGTAATGCAGTTTCTTCATGGTTTTCATGTAAATCCATTTAATATATGTTTCATTTGATGAGGTGTGGGATCGCGATGTAACTAAGTGTCGAGATTCATACAGTTGTGCCACTTTATCCACTTTTTTGCTAATGCTGCAAGAAAAATATAAGAAAATCAATTAAATAAGCTAGTATCTAATTATAACCATTTGACATTACTATTTTAAACAAACTACTGCTTGGTTTATACTCAATACCCAATACATAAAAAATATTCTTCATAAGATGATAATGTAACGGAAACTTACTATGATAAATAATGCCTTATTTGTGTTTTATTTAATGGAAGTAATTTTGTGTGACTATTTATGTTACGGTAGCACTCATTTGAAGGCAATTTCATCGCTGAATTGTCTGTTTCAACATTTTCCCTATTTCCAAAGTTGAAGTTTTGGTCGTAAATCTCCAATCTGTAGAGAAACAAAGATATTATTAAAAATGCTGTTGCGGATTCGTAAGAGTAATTTAGATACTATAAAGGACTATATGAGTATTCAATGTAATTTGATTTTATGTTGTAGTTGATACAAAGTCAATCTGCCATCAGAATAATACATAAAAACACCACTAAAGGGTTCTCTTCAAAGATCTCATACGAGTATAGGAACGAATTTGAATGTATCAAGCATTGGGTTACAATATGCCACTTAAAATATACTTTGTACAATCACATTCTGACTTCTGTCCCAATAATCTGGGAGCAATGGCAACGCAATGGAAGAAGGTTCCATCAGGTCATTTCCAGCAAGAAAAACCCGCACCAGTGAACATGGAGTCCTTGAATATTAGTAGTTTTCGGTTGAATGCTTGTAGTAGACTAGCTTCAAGCTAAATACTATACGTACTAATTTTTTTCTAATCTTTTTCCTACCAGACAGTCAAAATAAAGTCATTTATGGCAAACAAAATCTTGTGACAAAAAAAAAGTTAATTTTCGTCGACCAGTGTAATTTTCGTTTTAGGCCGAAAATGATACTGAAGCCGAAGTTTCGTTTTCGGCTGAAAATCCATTTTTGGTCGGACTCTAATTACAAACCACAAGTAGCTGGCTATATTGTAAATGCATGTGTGATTCTGAATAACATCTGTAACACAGCAAATATAGCTGTACCCGAACTATCAGAAGATGAGGTGCAACAAGAAGCCTACATTCAATCTGGAAATTTATCAACCAATAAAAAAGCATTATGAGTACCAGTTATAATGTGGCAACACTATACGATAAAACTACATCGAAATTAATCGTTTGTTAAATCTTGGAAAAAATTGTTCTAAGACGTACAGAATACAGTTACCCACTATACGCGCACTGCTGGCAGTGAGCGACGACACCAAGTTGGAGGACATGGCTAGGAAGGCCGACAAAATATTAGAAACCTTGGGAAACGGCGAGGTCGCATCCATAGCACCAGGTACGTCAACAGCAGAGTCCAGCGCAGACGACAGTGTAGCCAACCATCTGAAGGAATTAGCAATAGAGATGAAGGAATTACGAGGAGAAATAAATGAGATCAGGAAGCGAAATAGGAACGCTGCAGGAAACACGGGAGGTGGACAATGGCAACGTTTTCGATCCAGAAGCCAGACGCGGCGCACGCCAGAATCACCCGACTGGCTATGTAGACATCATTACCGCTATAAGAACAACGCGCGGGTATGTGAATCACCGTGTAATTGGACCAAGAAGCAGCAGAAGACGGAAAACTACACGCGGTGCAGTCAGCAGCGGTGGAGGATTGTGCCGCGGGAAACCACCGACTTTGTGTGAAAGACTTCAAAACGGGAATTGTGTATCTAGTGGACACAGGCGCAATGTATCAGTGATAACTGTAAGTAAAGTGAAAACAAAGCAAAAACAAGAGTACGTATAAACTTTTCGCAGCAAACAATTCAGAAATTACAACCTATGGTGTAGTGACTATAGAATTAAATTTAGGTTTACGTAGAGCGTATAAATGGTCATTTATAGTTTGCGATGTAAAACAGCCAATCATAGAGACAGATTTTTTAAAAGGACACCAATTTGTTGTAGACTTACATAATAAAAGGTTGATTGACGGTCTCACCAATTTGAGTAGAGAAGCAACTGTAGTGAAATGTTCCGAATTTTCCATATCCAGTATACAGCATGATAACCCGGACAAAGATTTGCTCGAGGAGTTATCAGAAATAACAAAGCCGGTTTCGTATAAAGAACCTTCTAGTCATAACACATATCATTATATCGAGACTACAGGTCCTCCCGTATTCACCCGTGCTAGGCCGTTGCCACCCCATAGATACAAAACGGTACAAGAGGAATTTAGGCTAATGCAAGATTTAGGTATATGTCGGCCATCGAAGAGCTCATGGGCGAGCGCGCTTCACGTCGTGCCGAAGAAGGACGGCCAGATCAGACCCTATGGGGACTATCGTGCACTCAACGCGATCACGAAGCCGGACATGTACCCGATCCCAAGGCTACAGGATTTCAGCTATGGACTAGTAGGTAAGAAAACTTTTGCACGCTTCGATATTAATAGAGCCTACCACAATATTCGTGTAGCACCACAGGATGTAGAGAAAACAGCTATCGTTACCCCATTCGGACTGTTCGAATTCCCCAGAATGTCATTCGGTTTGCATAATGCGGCACAAACATTTCAGAGGTTCATGAACAATACAGTTTTACAGGGTTTAGAGTATGTAAATGGAGAACGGAAAGGGGACTGCTCGTACCTATTCTATTATATAGATGACGTAATCATCGCCAGTACAGACTCGAAATTGCTTCGCAAGCACCTAAGACTCGTTTTTAGCAGATTCGAACAGTTTGGAATAACCATTAACCTTTCGAATGTCTTAAGTTACACAGTCCGACATAAGGTAATTGTCTTTCTATTGTGTCTCTAATTACGACATTCAAAGAGTTAATCTGTCAAAATGTTGTTTTGGAAACCCGGAAATAGAATTTTTAGGTTACAGTGTTAGCTCAGAAGGGAAAAGCCTTTGAAAGATAAAGTCGAGGCCATACAAAGTTACCCAAGACCGGAAACCGTCGAACAGTTACGACGATTTCTGGGAATGGTTAATTTTTACAGACTACATATAAAGCAGGCGGCTGAGCATCAAGCTGAGTTGAATAAGTTTTTGTATGGGGCCAAGAAAAAGGATAAGTCTAGAATAACATGGGACGATAAGGCCACGGCGGCTTTCGAGCAGTGTAAGGCAAGCCTACAAAGCGCCATTACACTGACATATCCAGAGGTGTAGATTGTCCCTTATGTGTGACGCATCAAATACATGCGTGGGAGCAGTGCTACAACAAGGAGCCGCCGGTAAAACGAAGCCATTAGGTTATTTCTTTTTATCTAAGAGACTATCGGAAGCCCAGCAAAAATACAGCACTTACAATCGAGAGCTGTTGGCAGTTTATTTAGCTATTGTACATTTTAGAAACATGATTGAAGGTCGAGAGATTACTATTTTCACTGATCATAAACCATTAAAGTATGCTTTTTCTAAAATAGGTACCGATCGAGAGACCCCACGGCGCACAAGGCAGTTATTATATATTAGCGAATTCACGAGCGACATACAATACGTCAACGGAAACGAGAACCCGGTTGCTGACGCGCTATCACGGGTAATGTCCGTTGTTTGCCCAACGGCTATCGATTTCGACGAAGTCGCACGGGCACAGGAAACAGACGATCAAATGGCGCGTATGTTAACAGAACCACCACAAGGTAACATTGTATTAGGACAAATTCATTCACCATTGTGTAAGAAAATCATTTATTGCAACATTTCAGATAAACAGGTAAGACCATATCTCCCACAAAGATTTCGTAAATTAGCTTTCGATACAGTACATAGCATCAGTCACCCCGGAATCAGGGCCACACGGAAAACGATAACGAAACGTTTCTTTTGGCCAGAAATGAACAGAGATGTAACCAGATGGGCTAGGTCTTGATTTCAATGTCAAAAAGTAAAAATACAGCGACATACAGTTTCCAATTTAAGTAGTTTTCCGTTGACAGATAGGTTTGAGCTTACACACGTGGATATAATAGGCCCGCTGGCCACGTCACAAGACGGCTATCGATATTGCATCACTATGATAGATAGATTCACCCGATGGCCTGAAGCAATTCCAGTTAGAGATATTGAAAAAAAAAAAAAAAATCTTTTTATTTGAGACACTTAGTCCATATTAGGCATTAAATTATCCATTACATTTCCACTATTAATTTATTATTTTAGTATAGGTTTCTTTTATTAATTTAGTATAGGTAAGTATATCAATTCATTTTTAAGTATTAGTTATGTCATCATTACATTACATTGATTAATCATATTATGTTATGTATTAATTTATATTTTCAGTTATAATATATTTATTATTAATAATTCAATTTAACTTCATTATGTCATCATTACATTGTATAATTATTATGTATTTATATTATTATTGTCATTATATTATATTACTGCGGACACAGTAGCTAAAGCCATATACGAAGGTTGGGTATGCAGGTTTGGCTGCCCCCTGACAATAACGAGTGATCAGGGAAGACAGTTCGAGAGTGAAGTTTTTAAATGCTTACTAAACATTCTAGGCATAAAAAAGACTCGTACAACAGCTTATCATCTGCAGGCGAACTGAATTTGTGAAAGAATGCATCGCTCACTGAAGGTCGCAATTAAGGCTAGGCTTCAGGATAATAGATAGGGTCGACGAATTACCGACAGTATTGTTGGGACTTCATGCGGCTTGTAAAAGTGACGAAAACGTAAGTTCAGCGGAATTAGTATTAGGACAAACACTACGTTTACCAGGCCACCGAGAAAACCAAAGTAGATCATTTACCAACGTTCGTAAGCAAACTTCAAAACGTTATAAATAGCATGCGGCTTAAGTCAGGAGAGAACAGCGATTTACGAAAAATATTTATCCACAAAGATTTAAACACGTGTTCTAATGTTTTCATAAGAAATGATATGGTAAAAAGTGCTCTAACCCCATCGTATAGCGGCCCTTATAAAGTTATCAGTAGGGACAAGAAAACGTTTTACATACAGATAGGCGAACGTCAATCAACCATTTCCATAGACAGATTAAAACCAGCGTATATTATTAATGAAGAAAAACCACACGAAAAAACTTGTAGTAATAATTAGTGTCAATCGGATATATGTAGAACCAAGTGAACAAAAACCGCTACCGCGTATGACTAAAGCCACACGCTGTGGTCGAGTGATTAAGCAACCAGTGCGATTTTTGCTCACATGACAAAATAATGTAAGTACATCGAATGTGGTTAGTAATTTTTGTACATTTCACCACGGTTTGTACTAGTAAATTTTTTAAAGAGTGCCAACTAAATAGTTTGAGATGGGCAACCACCAGAATAAGGAGTACGTAGCTATAGCACAGGCTCAAGTAGCAGCAGGACAGCAGTTAGAGAGCAAACTGAACTACTTCGGAATAGTACTCATTATCATCGCCGTAGTATTGGGCATACTATTATGTTACGCTTATGTACGAGATTATCAGGACAACCAGGTACAGCGAGTAACCTGGCACCTACTGCAACTGTTACGGGTTATGCTTAGCAAAACGGCGTTGTGAAATGTGCAAAAGTTATTCAGACAAAATAGGTTATTTGTTAAGTTGTTTGCTAAGTAGTTATTTGTTATCTGTGTTTCCAAAATTGTACGTAAGGCCGTATTATCTGTATTTTATTTAGTGAATGGCGTTGCCATAACCAATGCTGCCGGCCCTTGAGGTGTCACTTAATTATTGCAGAGCGGAGGTTATGGTAACTACACTTAGATTATATAATATTATTTATAAGAAAAATTTCAAGTCGGCTCGGAGCATGGCAATGATGGGACCGAAAAAATATTAGAAAATAAGGTGCATAAAATATATTTGTAGCGACAGAGTTAAAACAATAGGCAGCATTCAACTTTTGGAATGCTGACAGGTATATAATGTTATCATAAGCATAAAGAATATCACATTGTAATCTTAGAGACTTCCCGGTACTGTTATAGTGATGTAAGTACGTGATTTCACTGTATTAAAAACAGATATATAGTAAAAAAAATTGTTGTGTAAAAATTTTTGGTGAAAGGGGGGTGTGATGTGGCGGCTTAGTAACTGCGATTCGCTGAGTTGCAATTTTGATGAAATACGGGAGCGCGAGCGCAAGGCTCGCCAGTCGCTTACGTTACACCGCCCTGCCTCGACACATGCATAGTACGTAGTTAGTAATAACGGACTATTGTGGAATCAGAATTAAAGACATTTATTTCATTGAAGTCAAGTTTCCTGTAATCGTCCGACAGTAAATAGAACACGCACAACAAACCTTTAAATCTTCTCCCATATTATATACCTTACGATGACGTTACCATGCTAGCGTCATCACCTCTTCAGAGTACAGTGCAAGCGCATGGTGCATCTGCTGTTCAGGTTGGATCTAAGTAGCATGTGAATTGTTACGCAAGCATAACCGAGGCAAATCGCTAGTGTGCATCGCCCTGAATTCACATAACAACATAGCGCGATGCTCAGAAGCTGACGCGGCACAACTGCCCCGTGTCGACCGAAGCTGACACCGTTTCCGCGGCCGTCGCCAACTTCAACTTACGTAGGAACGGCACTTTTACGTCAATCGCTGACCACATAGTACATTTAGTTATTAGCTAGATTAAAGTTATAATTGTATTTTTTGTGAATTCTAATTAAACATTAATTAAATAAAATTGGTTTTTTTTGCATCTTCTGCTGCCTCCGAACTTAAGTGAATGACCAAGGTTTGCTTGTTATTTCATCGGGACGAGTTGCACGTCCTCCTAATCGTAGTGGCTATTCTTAAGAGTGATTAATTTATTTTAATTTTATATAATTTCTTAATTTTAAGGGGCAGGATGTTGTAACTATGTTAGTTATGGTGACGAAAGAAAAAAAAATTTGTCACTTGTCAAACTTATCTTTTTGTTTCGCTCAATATAATTTTGATTACTATCAAATAAAACACCAACCACAAGTAGCGATTATATTGTAAATGCATGTGTGATTCTGAATAACATCTGTAACACAGCAAATATAGCTGTACCCGAACTATCAGAAGATGAGGTGCAACAAGAAGCCTACATGCAATCTGGAAATTTATCAACCAATAAAAAAGAATTATAAGTACCACTTATAATGTGGCAACACTATACGATACAACTACACCGATACTATACAAACAGGGGATTCCCCGCAGTTTATTTTATCGTTTGTTAAATCTTGGAAGAAAATTGTTCTAATACGTACAGAATAGAGTTCAAATATATCAACTTGGCGAGTCGGTAGGGCCGGGGGGAGTCTTTGCCTCAGTTAACTCGCTGTTACGGAACTTATTAAAAAAAGATAAGTTAGCTTTTAGTCTTGTTTTACAATTCTTTGATGAGAATATGCCTGTTACATTGTCGGTGAATGCATCTAAAGATGGTCTTGGAGCGGTTCTTTTACAAAACAATTTACCGGTTGCTTATGCTTCCAAAGCGTTAAATGTTAATAAAATTTAAGCCACATATTTGCACTAATTTAAGAAATATCTTGCGGGAAAGACAAATGGTTAGCCAGTCGTATTATTATAGAAATAAGGGGAATAAATTGGAGAGATGGGGAAGTTAGGGAAAAGTTGGACGAGAGATCATACAAAGTTTTTACAAATAATAAGTTTTTCGTGACAAATAGGTTTCATATCAAACCATTAAATCTCATCCCATATTATAGACCTGACGATGACGTTACCATGCTAGCGTCATCACCTCTTCAGAGTACAGTGCAAGCGCATGGTGCACCTGCTGTTCAGGTTGGATCTGAGTAGCATGGGAATGACCAAGGTTTGCTTGTTATTTCATCGGGACGAGTTGCACGACCTCCTATTCGTAGTGGCTATTCTTAAGAGTGATTAATTTATGTTACCTTTATATAATTGATTAATTTTAAGGGGGAGGATGTTGTAACTATGTTAGTTATGGTGATGAAAGAAAAAGACAATTTGTCACTTGTCAAACTGATCTTCTTGTTTCGCTCAATATAATTTTGATTACTTTCAAATAAAACACCAACCACAAGTAGCGATTATATTGTAAATGCATGTGTGATTCTGAATAACATCTGTAACACAGCAAATATAGCTGTACCCAAACTATCAGAAGATGAGGTGCAACAAGAAGCCTACATGCAATCTGGAAATTTATCAACCAATAAAAAAGCATTATAAGTACCACTTATAATGTGGCAACACTATACGATACAACTACATCGAAACTATACAAACAGGGGATTCCCCACAGTTTATTTTATCGTTTGTTAAATCTTGGAAGAAAATTGTTCTAATACGTACAGAATAGAGTTCAAATATATCAACTTGGCGAGTTGGTAGGGCCGGGGAGTCTTTGCCTCACTTATCTCGCTGTTACGGAACTTATTAAAAAAAAATAAGTTAGCTGTTAGTCTTGTTTTACAATTCTTTGATGAGAATATGCCGGTTACATTGTCAGTGGATGCATCTAAAGATGATCTTGGAGCGGTTCTTTTACAAAACAATTTACCGGTTGCTTATGCTTCCAAAGCGTTAAATGTTATTAAAATTTAGGCCACATATTTGCACTAATTTGAGAAATATCTTGCGGGAAAGGCAAGGTTAGCCAGTCGTATTATTATAGAAATTAAATTATCATTTATCATTTAGCGTCATCACCTCTTCAGAGTACAGTGCAAGCGCATGGTGCACCTGCTGTTCAGGTTGGATCTGAGTAGCACGTGAATGACTTAGGTTTGCTTGTTATTTCATCGGAACGAGTTGCAAGACCTCCTAATCGTAGTGGCTATTCTTAAAGAGTGATTAATTTATGTTTATTTTATATAATTTTAAGGGGGAGGATGTTGTATAGATATTAGTTATGGTGATGAAAGAAAAAGACAATTTGTCACTTGTCAAACTAATCTTCTTGTTTCGCTCAATATAATTTTTATTACTTTCAAATAAAACACCAGCCACAAGTAGCTGGTTATGTTGTAAACAGGGTTGGAAAAAAAACAGTTTTTTTTTTAATTTTATAAAACAAACAGTTCAAATTGTTTTAAACAAGTGTTCTTTTTGTGTTTTTTTAGCTATGGGCACAATTTCAATTAATTTGACCTAAAATTTTTCATTTCTAGACTAGATCTTTTCAAATTCGCTATATGAAATATTTACAAAAACTATCAATTGATAAACATTTATTTTATGTTGTGTATAATACTGAACGCTTTACATTCACCCTGTATGTTCTAGCTAATGTTGATTTTTAAATAAGGCTACTTAGGGACTTTTCTATCGCGACTATATCGGCGAGAAATTTCTTATGAAATACCCTTTGAATTATTAGTTTTATACATTATATTTAAATAAGGGGAATAACCACTAGTCCATTGAATTTACTTCTTTCGACAGACAATATAAGGGACTTTCCTTACGGGACTTCACCGATGGGAAGGGATTTTCGGGGAATTAACTATGAACTATGAATTTTATTCTTTGAATAGGGGAAACACCAATAGAGTGACGTTTTGACGTTTGTTCTGGTCAGACTAACGTCTTTATATTACGAATTAAAAATAAAAACACAACATTAAAGTTTTTAATAAGTATTTATTAGGGTGTGTAGCAACATAATAAATAACATAAAGTGTGGTGAATACATGTAATTGCCCATAAAGTGTTTCTAACTGGTGTAAATGAACAGCTGATCATCCGAAAAATATTTACATACACTCAAATATTTTTTTAAAAATCTACTTTGGCAGAGTCAAGTACTGATTGTTTTGATCCCAAGATTCACTAAACCCAGCAATGCCGGCAAAGTGTGGTGGATGCGGCAAGTTTGTGTCGGCAAGCGACTCCACAAAGTGCACGAAATGTGCCAGTGTTTATCACCGTACGTGTGTCGGCCTTCCTGCGAAAGGTCCCGCAGCCACCATAGGGCAGTGCCCTGAGTGCAGGAAAAATGTCCGCCGGGACAATAAGGTCGAGACACCAGTGCGAGGGTTGGTAGCTGAGCTGCACAGTGAGGAGTCGGCGGATGTACATGTGTCAACGCCGCAACCGATACCAACGTCGAACCCGGTGACTCCTGTGGGTACAACGCAACTTGGTCATCCGGTGTCGCCTCCGTCAGCGGCAGCGTCGTTTCAGGAGTTCCCGCAGGATGTGAGCTCTGCTTTGAAATTGGTGGTGGAGGAGCTACGCACCTTGAGATTGGAGTTCTTGGAGCTTCGTAGAGATGTGGCTGACTTGAAGGCCTCCAATGACTCGTGCCACATTCGAATGGACGGGATCGAGTCCAGGTTGGAGCTCCTCGAAAGACGGCAGTCTGAAGGTTGCATTCCGTCAGCAGATAGATAGATAGATAGATAGATAAATTCTTTATTGTACACCAAAAATAAAGCAGTTACATAAGAAACTTAAAATTAATAGGGTGCCACAATGGGTGGTCTTATCGCTAAAAGCGATTTTTTAAAGACAACCTTTGGATGGATTTGACAGAGAAGGAGAAAAAGATACGCAGGTAGTTCGTGGTGTACTATTTACATATATACAATACATAAACTAGCAAAATTACATATATTATAATTAAGAACACATAGATTACATCTATTATTATTAAGAATATAATAAATAAATAAATAAATAATATATTACAAACAATATAATATATATGTATATATATATATATAAATATAATTATAAAAGCAGAGAAATACTGTACTTAATGACAATTTAACATTCAGGAGGAAAGGTAGTGATTTGTAACCTCATTTTTAAAAGTTGTGAGTGTTTGAGCTTGCCTTACCGACACGGGCAGAGCATTCCACAGCCGCACAGCCTGAACTGCAAACGACTTATCATAAAAGTTGGTGGAGTGACTTGGCATTTCCAACCTCAAGTTTTCCGATGACAGCAGATTCAGGAGTGGTGGAAGGCATCGTGGAGCAGCTGAAGCGAGACCTAAATGACAGAGATCAGGAGCTTATGGCTAATGACGTAGCCATCGCGAACGTGCCGGAGGCTCAAGGAGAAAATCCCACCCATTTCCTCCAGCTTATTGCCACGAAACTGGGAGTCTCTTTGGAGGATCGAGACATTGTGTGTGCAGAGCGAGCAGGTAGCCGACACGTCAAAGCGACCAGCCCTTCAGCGTCAACGGAGCCCCGTCCTTGACCTATCATAGTGCGCCTGGCTCGCCGTGACCAACGTGACGCCCTATTAAATGCAGCTCGCGTACGACGAGGCGCCAAAACGGAAAATCTCGGCCTCACGGGAAAGCCGGTTCGCTTCTACGTGAACGAGCGGCTGACCAAGCTGAACCAACATTTATTTCGGCAAACAAGGGCTGCTGCAGGAGTGTACGGCTGGCGCTTTGTTTGGTCGAAGCGTGGTCGCATCTTGGCTCGTAGCAAGCCCGGTGACCGCACTCACAGGATTGCGTCTGAAGATGACATCACAAAATTTATTGGACCGTTCTCAGTCCCCAATAAATAATCGGTTTTTTAGTACTGTTCACTTTGTTTTAGTATTTTATTTTGGCTCTATTAGTTTAAGTTTCTGGTTTTATGAGTTTGTGCATCGTATCTGTTATGATATGGGGAGGTATATGAAAGTGAGTATTTTGCTAAAACAAAAAAAAAAATATACACATATTTATATATATTTACACACATGGAGAATATATACAGGAAATATTTATATAAATTTAAAACATGCATATTATTGGGATTTAAACAACATAATTACATTTCTTTACTATATATACATTATAATATTTTTGAACAATTATTAAGATGACTAAGTCAAAATTATTGAAGTTAGGTTTGTTTAATGCAGGCTCACTGGCAACTAATCAGGATGAGTTTCTCATTACCGTGTCACAATACTCAGTAGATGTCATGGCTATAAACGAATCATGGCTGAAACCTGGGCAAGAAGGCCGCGCGCCTAAGGTCCCGGGATATAGGCTGAAACATGTGCCACGCCCTACGTCTATACGCGGGGGCCGAGGGGGGGGTGTAGCTTTTTATATTAAAACGGGAGTAAGGGCTCGCGTACGTCCGCACCCTGAAAATTCTGATGAAAATTCTGATGTGGAACAGATGTGGTTAAGCCTAACTATCAATGGTAAAAAGTTATTGATAGGGACAGCATATAGGCCACCATGGTTTGAACTATCTAGATTTTTGGATGGGATAACTGACAGTATTAACGCTTTGGCACCGTACGATAACTTAGTAGTATTGGGGGATTTCAATGTTAACCTATTGGACACAAGTAGTGGGAAAACTAAGCAGTTTATGGAATTTCTTAATTACTCCAGTTTAAATCAGGTGGTTCAGTCGCCAACCCATTTTGTAGGAGATAGTAGTACCCTGATAGATGTCATCTGTACAGGTCAACCATATCAGCAAGCTTGGCCATCACTCGTTTATTGTGTGCGATACTGTGGTGAAGAAACTAAAGAGCAAGCCTAGGCTGGTAACATATCGCCCTTTAAGGGATATTTTAGAAAACTACTTCGCAGCAGATTTGGAATCTATACCATGGAGGGAAATAAGCTCCCTGCCAGACGTGGATAGCATGGTAGATTTTCTTAACTACCATCTAAACCAATTATTTAATTTACATGCACCCATAAAAAGTAAAATAGTCCGAGATCGTCCCACACCTTGGATAACGGAAAATATTAAATTAATGATTAAATTAAGAAATGACGCAAAACATAACTATAAAAAGAACAAACTTGACTCTTCCAAACAATATTATTTGGACTTAAAAAAACAAGCCTGTGCTGCACTAAAGCAGGAAAAGAAGGTGTACTTTGACGGGCACATTAATAACCAATTGAAAAATCCAAAAAAACTTTGGAAAAATCTTAAGTCCGATGTGCTCGCAGATCATAGTGATGGCATGCTACCCGAACAATTTAACGACTCAGATGAATTAAACAGAGCATTTCTCGACGTACCTGGTCAGAACATATTATCACCTTCACAAATGTCATATTTTGACTCAAACCGGTATGGGGACACTCAGTTTAAGCTGAAAAATGTTAAAGAGGCTGAAATTTCTAAAATTATAAAGAGTTTGGGGTCAAATGCCAAGGGAATAGATGGATTGAGTCTCGATATGATAATGCTCACATTACCAACCACCCTCCATGCCATCACAACAATAGTAAATAAGTCTATTGAAACAAACACTTTCCCTGACTCATGGAAATGTGCTATAGTGCGTCCTTTACCTAAAACCAGCAACCCAGGGACTGTTAAAGACCTGCGCCCAGTGAGCATTCTCCCATGTTTATCCAAAATTTTGGAGAGGGTAGTCTACAACCAAATGCTACAGTATTTAGAAACTAACAACATGCTACCTGACCTGCAGTCTGGTTTTAGGAAAGGTCGTGGCACGGCCACAGCCCTTTCAGATGTAGTTGGAAATATCTTGGAAGCACGTGACCAGGGGGAGGGAACCATACTTGCTCTACTTGATTTTTCACGTGCCTTCGATGCAATTAACACCACTCTATTACTTTCCAAGTTAGCATACTATGGTTTTACTACGGAAACAATAGAGTGGTTCAGAAGCTACTTACAGAACAGGTCACAGCTTGTGGAAGTCCAGACAGAGGATGGATCAACCAGCTCATCCCCTCCTCGGTATATGTCACGTGGTGTGCCCCAGGGATCAATTTTGGGGCCCCTTTTGTATATTCTCTACAGTGCAGATATTGTGAATTCCTTCCAGCACTGCAGGTATCATATGTATGCCGGTGACATACAGTTATATACTTCTTTTAAGCCAGCAGATCTAAAAGAAGCAGTTGACAAAATTACCGCAGATCTCAATAGAGTGGTAGAATGGTCGGATGCTAACTCGCTAGTTTTAAATCCACTGAAGTCAAAATTCATGGTTTTGGGAAGTAGGAAAATGATCAGTGCAATACTGTCAGCCAATCCAGAACTTTTTATCAAGGGGAATAAAATAGACAGGGTAGAATTAGCATGCAATCTGGGTTTTACTATAAACCCTGAACTAAGATTTGAAAAGCACATCAGTAATGCCATGCGAAACTGTTTTTATAGGTTAAAGCTTCTTTATAAAATTAGAGCCCATCTGAGTGTTGATCTTCGCAAACCACTGGTAGATAGCCTGATTTTATCGCGACTGAACTATTGTGACACGGTGTATGGACCATGCCTGTTAGCCAGAACAGAAAAGCTAATTCAACGTATTCAGAATGCATGTGTCAGGTTTTGTGTAAATGTACCATATAGGAGTCATGTGACTCCCTACATCAATGACAATAATATCATGAAAATGGCAGCAAGGAGAAAGTTGCATTTAGCTGGCTTACTGTTTGGAATTGTTACAACACAGAGACCAAAATATCTATTCGATAAACTAAGTTGAAGACACAGAAAATATGAACCTCGTTCCTCCACATTCCCTCTTTGTACCCCACATCACAGAACCGCAGCATTCAGGGGTAGTTTCAGATATATGGCCAGTCACTGTTGGAATAACATTCCTCCGCCAGTTAGAGTCCTGAAGACAAAGAAAAATTTCATTGACATTTAAAAAAAATATTACATGCAAATACAAAAACCGGCCAAGTGCGAGTCGGACTCGCCCATGAAGGGTTCCGTAGCAGCAAGTAACATAATATAAAAGTTCTTGTAATGTGTTGTAACTTTGATCGATGTTTTAATAATAGTGTATTTTTTTCGATTTATGACGCATTAAAAAAAAACTACTTACTAGATTTCGTTCAAACCAATTTTCGTTGGCAGTTTTTATAGTAATGTACATCATATATTTTTTTTAGTTTTATCATTCTCTTATTTTAGAAGTTAGAGGGGGGGGGACACACATTTTACCACTTTGGAAGTGTCTCTCGCGCAAACTATTCAGTTTAGAAAAAAATGATATTAGAAACCTCAGTATCATTTTTGAAGACCTATCCATAGATACCCCACACGCATGGGTTTGATGAAAAAAAATTTTTTGAGTTTCAGTTCTAAGTATGGGGACCCCCAAAATTTATTGCTTTTTTTCTATTTTTGTGTGAAAATCTTAATGCGGTTCACAGAATACATCTACTTACAAAGTTTCAACAGTATAGCTCTTATAGTTTCGGAAAAAAGTGACTGTGACATACGGACGGACAGACGGACAGACAGACAGACAGACAGACAGACAGACAGACAGACATGACGAATCTATAAGGGTTCCGTTTTTTGCCATTTGACTACGGAACCCTAAAAATCGATATAATTTGAGTCATTTCAATGTTTTAACTATATTAATATCTTTAGCTTTTACCTCTTCGGTTAGGGACTTCCGGCAATGGTTACGATATTCCATAGTGGTGATACTCTCCATTCTGAATCTGCCCTCTTAGGTTACGGTCACGGTCTTCTTGGCGATATACGTGTTTTAGCGGTGATGACACACTGGACACACTGAATGCATCTTTTGGACTCATTATTTCAAACATCTCACAGCCCTTTCGGCCTATCGGCATAGCTTCGGTGCAAATATTATACACCTACACACCTCTTATATTGTGAACGCATTTTCTTCCTAATTATTAACACTTCTTAATTTATTTCACTGTATGAGGATATTTCTTGCGTTCAGGAAAGATTTGCTGTTGGCAGGTCGCCATTATGTGAGGCAGCATGTCACTTTCCCTTATTATGATGCAATTCACGATTTGTTGTTATCTTCCATCAATACAAAAATGATAGCTGCAAGATTAAGAATTGTGTTTCGGTTTAATAATATATATATTATGATAAATTGAATTATTAATTAAAAAGTATTTGTATGTAACGGGTGATTCATTTGGAGTTACTTTTCGTCTATGCATTTTTTGACAGATAAAGCGTCAGTCATGACAACCTAACCTAATATTTTCATTCACTATAGTTTGACATTTCATCATGGAAAGACTAAGCACGGCACAACGCCTACAAATTATTCAACTTTATTACGAAAATCAGCGTTCTACGAGGAATGTGTTTCGTGCACTTAGAGCAACATATGGTCCACATAATCGCCCTACCGAACGCACTATTCGCTATACTATCGAAAAGTTTGAAAGGGAATTTTCATTATTAGACAATACACGACCAAATAGACCACATCCAGCTCGCACTGAAGAAAACATTACGGCGGTAGCTGAGAGTGTACGCAATGATCGCGAAGAATCGATTCGGCGCCGCTCGCAACAGCTTGGCTTGTCGTATACCACAACTTGGCGTATTTTACGCAAAGATCTTGGTTTCAAAGCATAAAAAATTCAACTGGTGCAACAATTGAAGCAGACTGACCTACCTAATCGCCACCGATTTAGTCTTTGGGCTCTTGAAAAGCTTGCAGAAAATCCACTGTTTTCAACGAAAATTTTGTTTAGCGATGAGGCACATTTTTGGCTCAACGGATATGTTAACAAACAAAATTGCCGTATTTGGTCTGAACAGCAACCTGAAGAGATTCAAGAGCTACCATTACATCCAAATAAAACAACAGTTTGGTGTGGTTTATGGGGTGGTGGAATCATCGGTCCATATTTCTTCAAAAACGAAGCCGGCCAGAACGTCACTGTCAATGGTGACCGTTATCGTACCATGATAACGGACTATTTGTTTCCTGAAATTGAAGCCCGTCATCTTCAAAACTTTTGGTACCAACAAGACGGCGCCACTTGCCACACAGCACGTGAAACCATGGCTTTGTTGCGAGAAAAATTTGGTGAACAGTTAATTTCGCGTTTCGGACCAGTCAGTTGGCCGCCTAGATCCTGTGATATCACACCCTTAGACTTTTTTCTGTGGGGTTATGTAAAGTCCAAAGTTTATATGGATAAGCCGCGTACGATTGATCAACTGGAAGCCAACATTACTCGCGTTATTAGCCAAATACCACTGGAAAAGCTCGGTCGGGTCATCGAAAACTGGAACTCCAGAATGGACCACCTTAATCGCAGTTACGGACAACATTTGAAAGAAATAATCTTTAAAAAGTAAATGTAAGGAATGGTTCTTTTGTATTATAATAAAGATTATCCGATAAATTTGTTTTATTCATATTTTTTTTTAGTTTTGGAAAAAGTAACTCCGAATGAATCACCCATTACTAGCCTGTTTAGTGTTTGCTCTCGGAGAGGACGCCAAAATTGTCACTCGAACGGAAAAGCTCGGTCGGGTCATCGAAAACTGGAACTATAGAATGGACAACCTTAATCGCAGTTACGGACAACATTTGAAAGAAATAATCTTTAAAAAGTAAATGTAAGGAATGGTTCTTTTGTATTATAATAAAGATTATCCGATAAATTTGTTTTATTCATATTTTTTTTTAGTTTTGGAAAAAGTAACTCCGAATGAATCACCCATTACTAGCCTGTTTAGTGTTTGCTCTCGGAGAGGACGCCAAAATTGTCACTCGAACGGTGGTTGCTGAAAACCAGCACCGTAGATGTCTGGATTAGCCATTAGAGTCACGGGATATGCTGAGCAACGGCCCATTCCTGCTTAGATGCGACGCACAACTTATAATTTTAGATTGTATTAGTATATAATTATGATTTTCTTTTAGTTTTAGTTACTCTTTCTTTGGTTAATTTTGTTTATGTTTGTCCCTGTTATGGCCCTATGGCCAGCGTCAAAATGCAACAGATAATCTAGAGAACTTCGTTGTCTATGGTACAGATGTAATATAAGCTCGATATGGTTGTAGATGTAATATAAGCTCGTTACACACATGGCCTGACAAGGGACTGGCTTTTATATTTTGTACGTTCTTTTGTATTATTGAATTTTGAATTGTATTCCAAGTTTTGTTATTTGTGCGTCTATATATAGGCGGAATAAACATATTTTCTTTCTTTTCTTTCTTTCAATATTAATATTTATAAATAAGGGGAATAACTACCAATCCATTGAATTACTTCTTTCAATAGCCGACATTAGGGGACTTTCCTAACGGACTTTACCGGCGGGGAATTACTTATCAATTCTATAAATACGAATGCCTTACTTTCTAATATTTCATTTTATTATTGATTCTGCGACTGAAAGCACCTAAAAATGTCAACTCCTGGAACATGCAATTTGGCAACAATTCACATCGATCCCCCAAGAAAATACCACATTGAAAACCAATAGGGTGCGTTGCTGAAAAGGTAAGAAAGAACTAGTTGGACTTGTGAAAAGAATGAAAGCACACTTTAGCAATGTAGCACCACCGCCGTTTCTAACAATGATGCAAACTTTGACGCGGACAAGGACGTGGAGGAGGAGCTGTTGAGTGATGCTGACTCTTCCCGATCTTCAGATAATTCTTGTGCTACATCCACATCTGTTACTACTCTTCAATCTAAAAATGCCAGTGCTAGCAGTAGCGCGAGCTTGAACATTTCAATGAAACGATTTGTTATTGCTACAAGTCAAGAAGTTAAGAAGAAAATTGATAACCAATTATCTCGTTATAGGTTTGCTACTAACACGCCTTTTAACCACGTAGAACATCCAGAATTCCTGAAATGAAAAATGGAAATGGTACGCCCAGGATATAAGCCTCCAAACCGCAAACAAATTGCTGGTAATCTACTCGACGAAGTCTACAACTCAAGAAAGCTTAAAAAATGAGTTGAAAAACTAAGTTGTTAATCTGTCGATTGATGGTTAATTGATACAATAGACACAGGCTCCGAAAGCCACACAGCTGACTACTTGGTTAAAGTTGCTATTGCGGCAATAAAACAATCCGAAACTTACAAATGTGCAGTGCGAAGTGTAGTCACAGACAACGCAGCAAATATGAGCCGAATGAGACGAGATTTAGTCCAACAGGAAGAACTAGCTTCTCACAAGGATATACTTACATACGGTTGTTCGTCACACTTGTTAAATCTTCTAGCAAAGGATTTGAATGCAGAAGATATTATTGAGAAAGTTAAGTCAATAATGCGGTACTTCAAATACACTCATTTTGCATCTGCCAAATACAAAGAAGCTGGCGGAAAAGCTATTGTTATACCACAACAGGTGCGGTGGAACACAATGGCTGACTGCTTAAAAGTTTGTTTAGAAAATTGGCATATTGTGTCTGATATATGCTTAGGTAATTCAACTGCTATAGATTTGTCAATTTTAGTGAAAGTAAATGACGTGGCGCTGAAGCAACAAGCCCAGGGTCTCTACAAATAACTGGAAAATATTGCAGTTACACTTGACATCTCCCAAAAGGCATCTTGTTGTAGTAACGGAACTAAGTAACTTGTGAAGTAACGGAAGCCTGGATAGAGCTCAAAAATATGTTCGAGGGTGAGAATGTACGACTGCGTGAGTCCGAATATTCACTGAATGATCTAAAAAAGTTCAAAGCTCGTTATGAAATGGCAATGTCTTCAGCTCATTTTGCAGCACTTACTACATCCTAAGCATAGGGGCGAAAATCTCTCGAGCGAAGAAATTTCTGAGGCTGATTCATAGAACATTATCACAAACGGGCGATGCCCTATGTTGTTAAATACAGAGCAATGACCGATTCCTTTCATAATTTTCTATTTGGAGATCATGTAGTAAATCAAGTCGGACCTCTCGAATGGTGGCAGTCATTAAAAAAACAAATAAATGACCAAACAATAGACTTGGTGACTCAGCTTCACACTGCTGTGGCTTCGAGTGCTGGAATTGAAAGACTGATTTCAACATTTGGATTTATTCATTCTGACATACAAAATCAACTGGGTACCGAGAAAGCTGCAAAACTTGTCACAGTTTTTAATTATTTAAATAAGAAAAAATAATTGATATCTTGATCTTGCTATATTCATATTCGCTTATTCTGACCTGACTGAAATAATTTTGATTTTATAATAACTCGTGTTGTTTGTTATTAAAAAAAAGTTACCATTTTGATTGATTTGTTTATAATAATTATGTAAAAATTTATAACACCTGGTTGTTTGATAAAATAAATTACTTAGCACAAAAAAATATGTTTTATTTAGTTACAATACTAATATAAGTTCAAAAATATAACAGCAATAGCATAGACTTAACTGGGTATATGTCAACCTATTTAGTCTCCTAAATATAAATTTGTTTTCAGTTTATACCCATTTACATTCACCATGAAAAATTGTTTTAATCTGTGTTTTTAAACAAGTAATAAAAAAAAGGTTTAAATTCAAACGGTTTTAAACACTGTTTTAAACACGTGTTTTAAACCACTTGTTTTAATCATTGCCAACCCTGGTTGTAAATGCATGTGTGATTCTGAATAACATCTGTAACACAGCAAATATAGCTGTACCCGAACTATCAGAAGATGAGGTGCAACAAGAAGCTTACATGCAATCTGGAAATTTATCAATCAATAAAAAACCATTATAGGTACCAGTTATAATGTGGCAACACTTTACGATACAACTACACCGAAACTATACAAACAGGGGATTCCCCGTAGTTTATTTTATCGTTTGTTAAATCTTGCAAAAATAGTTGCAAGATGTACAGAATAAAGGTCAAATATATCAACTGGGCGAGTCGGTAGGGCCGGGGAGTCCCTGGCGAAAAGTCTCTACGACCACGGGTAATTATAATGCTCATCACTTAACTAAAATGAAAGTGTTGTTTTATTGCTCAGTGGTCGGTTGTTCCAGAATCGGAGTTTATACAAAAGTACTATAAAAAATAAAGAGATTTAATAAAATCTTTAAAAACTCCCCTTTGAAAAACGACTTGTTACAAAAGTATACTTTGGGAAAATATGGTAAAAATATTGTTTTAATACTAGACTGTAAAACGCGATGAAATAGCTTATCAGATATGTATGGTAGGCCGATTTCTCAAATTAAAATCATCAGTTTTAAAGGCGTTTTAAGGCGTTGGCGTTATTTGAAATCAAATGTAAAATTTACAGATGAAGTGATCACGACATTCATTACAGCTTGGATGTTATAAGAACTACAATTTTGACATTATGTTGCCGTGATTCAAACTTATGAACGGCCGACGCTGCGCTTCGATTTATGCTAGAGAAACTTGATCTTCAGTCAAACATTTCAGTAAACAGTTGCAAGGATATGCCCTTCTGCCCAACACAACACATATTTTTCAGCTTACTGACGTCACACGCAGGCGAAATATCGTAAAAAGTTGGCAAAAACTAAAATGTACAAATTTCACGCTAACTGGTTTCTATTGTTTAAACAACATTCTTAGTAAAACAATTAGCTACCTGCGTAAGCGACCCGTCCCCTTTGATTCTTTGTGTACCCTGTGAATCCAAAACACTGTACCTGCAGATACAGTGTTTTGAATTAACAACGTTCATTCGATTTCTTTTAGCCTGTTTCATGGTATAGAATTCATATTTTTTTTACTTTGTATGCAAAGTACTGAGATATTACAATGCAAATTACACTCTATTTACATAAAACTACAGGCCTAAAATAGAAAAACACGGCAATTGAAGATGCAGTGTATTACCAAAATAATCTTCGCGCGTTTTAAGATACAGTGTTTTGTCAAAACAACGTAGAAGGGCTAGCGCGACGCTGTCGCGCCAATCGGAAGGAGGCCCGACGATCGTTCTGAATGATTATTGGTTGCGCGGTGGCGGGAATGTATTAGGTGTTTGTTGCGCGTCTGTTGACAAGTTGTTTACGCACCGTGCCGTGAGTGACAGTTTTCGTTTGTTTCCGGAGTAATTAGTGAATTAATGTGATTTTAAGTTCTAATAATGAGTGGTTACCGTAATAAATTGTTGATAAAGTTATCCCAAAACAATGAGCAATATTATAATAACTCTAATTGTGCTACTATGGCGTCTGAACTAAACAGTGATATGCAAAAGGAGGAAGGTACAGACATGTACACTCCAAGTCTCTGTGTAGGGGAGGACGGGGCTAGAAGTTACCAGGGTAAGTTGTTCCGATTGAAATAACTCCGCAAGGGAATGAGATAAAAATATTGAATAAACACGTCACGATATGCAATGCCACAGCGCACTGATGGCGGCCGTCTTAAACAGGCCAGTGGCGCCAGGAATATTAGATCGGCAGCTTGTGCGTCGCGGATTCACGTAAGTAAATATTTTCTTATTCAACATTTTTGGTCTATTTCATGAATTTTAACGATTTGCGTTTAGTATTTTATTGTTTCAGTGTGAGACATCAATATAAATCAAAACTTGAGAAATATCAAAGACATTTTGAAAGATGTCTTAATGCGCATAAAGATTGGTTTGACCAATATGTTTGTTTTAACGTCTCGCAATCTCATAAAAGAAAAGTATCGGTTGGTCGACCCTCTAAGGATTTTGAAGAATTAAGTGAACGAGCTAAACGGCAAAGAACAGAAAATTTACGACAGCAGGTGACATCCGCAGAACTGGCGTATGCCACACAAATGAAATATAGGGAGTGTGGAGAGATAGAAAAATCTAAATTAATAAAAAATGTTTCTCAAGACGTTTTTCCAAGAATGGATAAAAACCATGCCACTCTTTGTCCTGATAAAGCCTTATCTATTGTTATTGAAGGGTAGCTTACAAAGCACCAATATAACATATTAAGAAAAAGTGCAATGGAAGTGAATTGTAATTTATATCCAAATTATGAAGCAATAACCAGAGCTAAAACAAAATGTTACCCTTTTGGTATTTGCACTACAGAAACACGAGCAGAAGTACCTCTGCAAAATCTTATGGATCATACGGCTCAAAGGCTATTATTATCATTAAGTGAAGTAATTCAAAGTCTTAATGAAAGCGAACGTCAACATCTTTGCTTGATCTCTAAGTGGGGATGTGATGGTTCTGGAAGTCATTCTCAATATAAACAAAAATTTAAAAATGTCGAATCAACAGATGAATTTATGTTAATTACATCAATAGTGCCAGTACGTCTTGTGAGTATGGATCATGGGGAAAATATTATCTGGCAAAATCCTCGTCCGTCATCGCCGAGATATTGCCGACCTTTGAGACTTCAGATGGCTCACGACTGCACCGTATTTACTGCACCGTTCCAGCGTCTTTATGTCGACACAGCGACCGGCCCACGCTGAAAACCAGCGCTGTGAGCTCAACGCATTATGCGTGAGTCCGCAGCTTTATGCTGAGCGTTCGGCCGTTTTGCGCGGAGGAGACGCATATCCTCCCTATTAATTATTATTGATGTTTTGTTATGTTACCTACTTTTAAGATTGCGTCTTTAACGCGTAAATAAACTGTTTTTCTTTCTTTCTTTCTTTCTTTCACGAGACAATAGAATTGTCAAAATTGGAAGCTGAAAATGTAAAATACCAAAGAAAATATTTGGTTCCAACTACAACTGCTGAATATGTTGTAATACATGATTTGAAATTAACTATGGTTGATGGCAAGATGATTAATGCGCTCACCGATACAAGCTCAGCCATGCGGTGTTATCTTTGCGGGCTTACCTCAAAAGACTTCAATAATATTAGAAAGTGCATCAATAAACAAGTAACTGAAGGAAATTTTGAATATGGGCTTTCATCACTTCATGCATGGATAAGATTTGCCGAGTGTATCTTGCATTTAGGATACAAAAAAAAAAATGGAAAATGGCAAGCAAGAGGTGATGACAAAAAAATTGTTGCCAGTGAAAAAAAAAGAATTCAAAAAGAGTTTTGGCAAAAACTAGGGCTACACGTAGACAAGCCTCGCCAAGGAGGAGGAACATCGACAGATGGAAATACTGCTCGAATACTTTTCCAGCATGCAGATGAAACTGCACAAATAACCGGAGTAACTTTAAATATTATAAATAGATTCCACACTATCTTGAAAATAATATCAAGTGGTTACAAAATTAATTTTGTAAGATTTAATACGTTTTGCCTACGGACTGCGTCAGCTTTTGTATACAATTACCCATGGTTCAATATGCCCACTACGGTGCACAAAATTTTAGTCCATGGGCCCCTCATTGTAGACAATATAGGCATTGCTATAGGTCTTTTGAGTGAAGATGCTCAAGAAAGTAGGAATAAAGATCTTAGAAAATACAGACAAAACTATTCAAGAAAATTCTCGAGAAAATTAACAATGGAAGACACTTTCAACAGATTAATGGTATCTTCAGACCCATACATTACTGGGTTAAGGAAATTACCGCCAAAAAAGCGTGTAACTTTAAGTGCCAGTGAAACATGTTTAATCCATGATAATTAAATTAATAAATTGTTTTTTTATTTATTTTGCATATCATTTACAATCCTATGTTATGAGTATTTTTTACCGTTAACGCTTTAATAACATTCATTAATAATTATTATTGTAAAACTCGTTCAAAAAACTGCAATTTGGATTTTTGCCAACTTTTTGTGATATTTCGCCTCTGTGCGTCAGCATATTTGCTTCCCGAAAAGAAAGCTGGAAGTATAGAGTACAAAGATATTTTAAATCAACAAACCTTGCACGGTGCAAATCTTTCTATGTGTTTTAACGATGTGGCCTTCTACGGTCTTTTAATCCAAATGCACCTGATTACACTAAATGTGTCATTGATACATTGGAAATAAATTATTCCAGACAGACTGCTACCGTGACGTGACAAGTAGAACAGACGTAGTAACTAGCAAAAAAGTACTAAAGTAAATAAAAACTACGCTGCTAAACACAATTAGATAAGATAAGATAAGTCTTTATTTGCCTTAAACATGGTATAATGGTGTTAGTCTTATTTAAATACAATGTCCACATGTTTAGCTACACAGAATAAGTGTCAATTGCATGCAAAAAATTTTTGGTCAAAACAACAGTAAATATAGGTACAGTTAATTCAGTTAAATAGATGGATACAATATTATAATTTTATGTCAAAGAAATCATTAATGTCATAGAAATTATGTCCATTCAGCCATTTATACAATTTGTTTTTAAATGAATTTGCATTATTTATACATTTTAATTCTTTAGGGATTTTGTTGTAAATCCGTACACACATCGCAAGGCAGCTTTTAGCATACTTGGCTGATTTAGGAATATCATCTCTTACAAGTCTGTGTGGATCCCTTGGACGAGAGATTACTTCATAAGCTTTCTTGAACAATCCCTTATTACTGTAGACAAAGTTACAGGTTGCGTATATGTAAAGTGCAGGAAGTGGTAATAAACCTAGTTTTTAAAAAAATGACCGACAGGATTCGTCAGGACGAAGTCCGCATATGGCCCTGATGCACTTCTTTTGTGCAATGAATGCTCTGTCTTTATCCGTACTGTTCCCCCAAATAACAAGGCCGTAACTTAAGATCGATTCGACATATGCATGGTATGTAGTAATTGCCGTTTTTACGTTTGTTACGTTCTTTACATGTCTGAGGGCGTAAGTAAATTTATTAATCCTATTGCATAAATCATCTAAATGTCCTTTCCAGTTCAAATCTTGATCTATGAGCACACCCAAGAATTTGGTTTGTGCTACTTGTTTGAGTCTGTCAACATTAAGTTTAAAATTGTATTTGGCATGCTTTGATTTATTAAATTGAATATAATTTGATTTATCTAAATTGATTTTTAATTTATTATTCTGTAGCCATTGTAAAATTTTGTCAATAGTATTATTAATATCTAATTCATGGTCAGAAATCGATTTTTTATCAGATGTCACAATAATTGAAATGTCATCTGCAAATAATATAATTTTATGATTGGACACCAGTGGTATGTCATTTACATATAATAAAAACAATATGGGACCTAGTACACTTCCTTGAGGGACGCCACATTTATTTATCCTAGAGTCAGAGCAATGGGAAGTTAGTAAGTCTTCATTTACATTGTCTATAACAACGTATTGTTTTCGATCACTTATGTAAGACGAAATCCACTGCAGTGCAACACCTCTTATTCCCAGGTTTTCCAACTTTTTTAATAATACGTCATGCGCTACAAAATCAAAAGCTTGAGATAGGTCAAAAAACAGACCTGTTGTTAATTTATTATTATTTAAATTACTCAGGATATTGCTCACAAGAGTAAATATTGCTTGTGTGGTTGACTTTTGCTTTTGGAATCCAAATTGTTCGTTTGCTATAATTTTAAATTTGCTACAAAAGTCGACAAGTCTCTTGAGCATACATTTCTCGAAAACCTTTGACAATATGGGAATAAGAGTAATCGGGCGATAATTTTTGACGTCCTTTTTATCTTGTTTTTTGTACAACGGCTTAACGACTGATAATTTCAGGGCATCAGGAAATATACCTGACGAAAACGAGAGATTAATTAAATATGTCAAAATGGGAATCAGTTCAGTACTGCACGCTTTAATTATTTTTGTGTTTATTCCATCATAACCTTCAGAGTTAGTATTGTTTAACTCCATTATTTCCTTTTTGACTTCATCTTCAGTCATGGGGCTAAGAAATATGGAGTTAGGAATTGACTAAGTGTCATTATAATAATGTTGATTATTGGATGTCAAAGTATTAGTCGAGTCAATAAAGTAATTATTAAAAGCATTGGCTATATCAGTAGGGTTTGTCAAAACTTGCTTATCTAATTGTATTTCAGAAATATTATTAATACCAGATTTCGCATTCCCAAATTCATGATTAATAACTGACCACGTTGCTCTGCATTTATTTTTGCTATTTTTTATAAAATTGATGTTTGAGTTCATTTTCGATTTAACAATACACTTTTTCAAAATATTTGAATATTGTTTATATCTTATTTTGTGTGATAAAATTTTGTTCTTGTAATAGTTGTATCGTAAAAATCTTTTAGTTTTGCAACTATTTCTAAGACCTTTACTGATCCATTTATGTTTAAATGCATTAGAATTTTTAATCTTTATTTTTATTTTTGGAAAACATAAGTTATATAACAAACATAAAAAATCGTGAAATTGATTAAACGCCTTATTTGTGTCAGTTTCTAAGTAGACATCTGACCAAGAAATACTTGAGAGGCATTCTTTAAATTTATTTATATTCTCACGGCAGTAATCTTTCTTAAAAATAAAGTATGGTTTGCATTTTGAACTTTGCTCTTTTACCGGAAATTCTAACAGTTGTGCTGTATCATGGTCAGACAAGTGAAGAGGTAAGACTTTAGAAGATGTAGTCTTGATGTTACTTATTATGTGGTCTATGCACGAGTCTTTCCGAGTGGGGACATTAATGTGAAGTTGCAACTTGTACGTATTACATAAATCTGTTAGATAGGTAGTGACTTTCCCTGGTTTGAGAGTATTTATATTAAAGTCACCTGCAATAACTATGTTGACACTTGTTCCATATCTCTTGATTAACTCCCCAATCAATAGGTCAAATTTATCAAGAAATATGTTAGGGTCAGATGTTGGTGTTCTATAAACACATACTATTAATAATTTATGCAATGGAATTTCAATGCCACAGGCCTCGAAAGACTTAAGCGTCGAATATTTTTTAACGCAAGTAAGCTCATTATAAGTAATGCCCCTTTTAACGAGTATACAGGTTCCTCCTCTCTGTTGGTCTCTACTAAACGCACTTGCCAAGGAGTAGTTATTTAATTTCAAAAATTTTTCGCTTCCGGCTCGCGTAAAAGTTTCAGAAAAACATAAAATATCGGGTTCATCATGCGCATCTCGTAATTCTAGCAACGTTAGTTCTAAGATTTCTTGTTTTGATAAAATGCTAGCGATATTTTGGTGGAATATTTTAAACATCTGTGACTTACCACTGTTCTTAACGAAAAAGCTTATTTCTGCCTTCAGTCTTAAAATAGTAAGGTATAGTACCTATTTTTGTAGAAGTAGGATTTTCAATGCTGGGTTCATTTGTGGCACCGTGTTCAGACTGTATTTTTGCAAAGTAATATGGGATTGTTCCTTTACGATAGACTTCACATTTATTGACAGATTTTTTGAGATTTTGCTGGTTACGCAATATTTATTTCTTTAGTGCTTTAACATTTAAATATTTTTTCTCATAGTCGTCATAGTCAATAACATAATTAATAAATTTACAGGTATTAAACAAATTATTATTAGAATCAACAAAACTAGATTTTTTGTACTCATTGCAAATATTGCGTATAGTTTTGTTTAAGTCATTCACATTTATATACATATTCTTCAGTAGACTCAGAACAATGACATTTGAATAGGTATGAATAAGTGTAGCGTCAACGTTGGGTGACGCGATATAAAAATTTCTAAAAAACAGGCTACAAGGATGGTACAAAATTGGAAGTCAGGTACTCACTGGGTGCTGGGATCCAGGATCATCTTGGACGCACTTTCAGACGATATTTCACGGTATTTTCAGAGGTTGTTAATCGCGCGCGCGTAGAATATGTTAGCCGGCCGGCTTGTTGGATTCGAATCGTAGTTTTTTCCTTACACCGTCAGAGGCGGTGCTGTGCGGTTTGGATATGAGGTTTTTGGGACGGAATGGGATAAGGGAATTCATCCTAAAGCCTGTTCATATCCCCCCACTTGAAATCAACGAGGGATTTCATAAGATAAGATAGATGAAGTTCGAGACTTGCGGTCCATGCAGATTCAGATATGTCACTGTACGGATATAGTTGTATGTTAAGTGTTGAGATTATGCTGGTTAAATGTACTTAATAAGTATAGGATTGAGAAAAAATAAGTAAAATAATAAGTGTTAGACTCTTAAAAAAAAAAAATAGTTTATAGATATTTGATATGATTTGATATGGGTTATTAATTATTTTGAGCGATTGGAAGAGGACAAATTTTGATAGTAGGTCTTACAAGTAAGCCTTTTGAAGTTTTGACTGTCATAACACGAATGATATTATCTTTGCCCGGGTGGAGCTGGACGACGCGACCAAGTCTCCATTCGTTAGCGGGTAAGTTAGGTTCATAAATGGTTACAAGATCGTTCAATTTTGGTTGACCGTTACCGTGTTTAAACCATTTCATTCGCTGTTGCAATGTATGCAGATAGTCCCTCTGCCAAGTGCGCCAAAAGCTCTGAGATAGACGCTGCAAAAGCTGCCATCGAGTACGTAAGGTCTCGTTTTCAGCATACACCGGTTCAGGTAGAGATACCAAAGGTCGACCGATAAGGAAGTGACCAGCTGTAAGAGCGTCAACCTCGCCGGGATCGGTAGAGAGTTCCACTAAGGGTCTAGAGTTTAACATAGCTTCCACCTTCGTTAAGATAGTATAAAATTCTTCGTAAGTCAAAATTTGTGATCCTATGACACGTTTGAGATGGACGGCTTTAGTGGCATGACAGACTATGAGGCAAAGGTAAGCTTTATAAGTTGTAGCGTTACGGCGTTTACTCTCTTTTATCATAAAAGGACCTCCGAAGTCGATGCCTACTGTTTGAAAACAGTGACCCAGTTGTAATCGGGAAGGTGGAAGATCACCTTGTAAAGGTTGAAGTGAAAGAGGTTTGATTTCAAAACAGGTTACGCATTTAGATAGCCGCGATCTGATAAGATTTCTAACTCCGAGTATCCAAAATCGACGCATAATTAAAGATTGGAGTAGGCGTGGCCCACAATGAAGATAAGTTTTATGATAGTGGTCAAACTGGTCAATCAGAAGAGTATTTAACCAAGAAATCTTAGGCAGGAGGTATGGATGTTCGACGCGACCTGGTAACGATGCGTGCTTGAGACGTCCCCCCACTCGCAAGATTCCGCGAGTATCGAGAAAAGGAGAGAGTTTAGATAAATGTTTGGGTAGAGGTTTCTTGGATGCTATCAAAGATATGACATCACTAAAACTTTGATGTTGAACATACTTTGTTATCTGATCTAAAGATTGGCTTAATTCAGTGGCTGTCAGGTAAGGTAAGAAGTTACGCTCTGAACGTTTAGCCTTTGCGTTATTAATGAAACGGTATATCCAAGCAACCACTCTTTCAACTTGGGAAAGAGAGGAGTGGCGTTCCATGATTGAATCCAGCACGTCGGCTTCACGTGTCGCACTAGCATGACACGCGCGTGATGCAGGCTTCAGTTCTGGCACGTTATCGGATACTTCTACTGCTGAAACAGGCCAGTTGAAGACTTCAGTAGATAGCCACTGAGGACCAGACCACCAGATTCGAGAATCAGACAAAGATAAGCACGATAAACCACGGCTACAGATGTCGGCTGGATTGTCATGGGTAGACACATGTCGCCATTCAGTTGGCACAGGACTATCGTTAATTAGGACCACTCGGTGCGCAACGAAAGTCTTAAGCTTATGTGGCTCAGCGTTTAACCATGACAATACAGTCGAGCTGTCTGTGAATAAGATAGATTTATTCAAAATGAGTTTTGAACTAAGCAAGGATTGAATGTGATTTATTACTTTAGATAGTAATACAGCACTGCAAAGCTCTAAACGGTTGACAGTCAACACTTTTAGAGGTGCTACCTTGGACTTAGCAACTAAAAGAGAAACGTGTACGTCATGAGAGGTAACGACACGAAGATAAACGCAACATCCGTATGCTTTGGTGGATCCATCACAAAATCCGACAAGTTGGAATTCCTTAGATTGAGATGATATAATCCTACGAGGGATTTTTATTAGTTTTAAGTTATGGAGATCGGCTATGAAGTTTCGCCATATTTGAGTGATGTCTCTCGGCACAGGTTCGTCCCATGAAAGATTAAGACGCCACAAATCTTGAAGGAGCAATTTGGCTTTTAGGATACAAGGTGTAAGCCACCCTAGAGGATCGGAAATACTTGCGACGCTAGATGAGATGGAACGCTTGGTGCATTTACTGTCCTCGATAGGGGACTGTGAGTAACCAAAACTGTCACTCACAGGGTCATATTGGACTCCTAAGATTTTTAAAGGTGATTCAAACACTACTCTCAGTTTAGTGGTCGTGCTCTTAGAGCGAACGACGCAACTGTGAGGGATAAGATAAGGATTGAAAGTAGGTACCGCAGGGTTAGGTACTGGATATACGTGATTTAAATTCTCGTACTCGCGCATAAAGTTAATATAATCGGATTTAAGTTTAGTTTGACTACTAAGTTTCGTTTCAAGATGAGTCAATCGCGATAAAGTACTATTGTAAGATTCACCCAAAGAGCATTTGTTATCCTTTAAGAGGTTGGGTACGACGGATCGTCCGTCAGGTTCGCGATAGGTAAGATCAGTGTACAAGCGTTTGCCGATGTCATCCTCGGGTACGGTGATAACGCGCGGTGGTTCCTCCACTTCCCAAGATTTTTTGATTTGTTCATCTAATTTAAATGTGGTGGCCACTAAAGAGCACGCGGTGTTTAATGGTGCAGAATTAAAGTTTACTGTCCCTGTGAGAATCCACCCAAAAACGCTATGCATAGCTGCAGGTAAACCGGGCCCCAGATTGATACGTTGACCGTCATAGATTTCGTGGAATAACTCAGCTCCTATTAATAAATCAATTTTGGCGGGAACATCGTAATCGCGATCAGCTAGCACGAGATGGTTGCACCGTTCACGAACAGCTGACGGTACTTTAACGCTAGGTATTAGAGCAGTGATGTTGTCTAATACGACTGGCTTGATATTAAATTGTGGAGCATCACCGTGTACAGGTCGTATAGTGCATTCCACCACCCCTTTTACTTGTGTGACTGAGTTTTGTCCTAGTCCGGCTATGCTAAGATTACACCGGCGGAGTTTTAACCCGAGCGTGCGTGCGCACGCAGAGGTGATAAAGCAGTCCTGCGCCCCACTGTCCACGAGTGCCCGTACAGTACATTGAGTGCCGGCGGCGGTGTTGAACGCGCGCACCTGACATGTTCCTAGTAGGACTAGCTCGCGATTGGGAACGGCGGCCTGAGCGTGTGCCGTGACGCTCGCTCCAGTAGTTGCGCCGACGCTGGATGGCGAAGGATCAATATGCAATAGGGTGTGGTGACGTAATCCACACATCGTACAAGACATTTTAGACAGGCATTTGTCTATGACGTGATTTGTACGTAAACAATTGGTACACATGTTATTTTTACCTTGTACTAACGCGAGTCTAGTACGAGAATCTAAGGATTGAAAGGTAGGGCACCGATAAATCGAGTGCGCTTCACTGCAATGAGCACAAGTCACATTTGCAGGTGGATTGGAATTTGTGAGATAAGATGAGCGTTTGGATCCGCTGCTATTTTGCCTACTAGTCGCGGGCGAAGATTTTTTCCCCTCAAGGTTACGAAGGTTAGAATTGTTGTTGACATTAGATTTAGAAGATAAATGACTAGTTTCTAAGATTTTTACATAATCTTGAAGAAACTTTAACAATTCATTAAAGGTGGGTATTTGAGAAATGTTTTGCGATTCGAAACGATCACGCGTGCCTGAGTCCAGTGCGCGCGAAGTTAAACAAAATAAGATAAAATCACCTAAGTCGTCAATTTTTAAAGCTTGAAGTGCATAGTATGCCTCATAAATTTCGTTTGTTAACCTTTGTAAATCTTGGAAGTTACCCGATTTTAAAACTGGCTGGTTGATGAATTTATCTAAGTATGTCAAAGCTATAATTCGCTTGTTTTGATAACGTTCGATCAAACTATTAAAAACAATTTCATAATTATCAGCGGTCATAGGGACCCCTTTGACAATGGATGAGGCCGGGCCTTGTAAACAGGACGCTAAATAGTGAAATTTTTCTATTTGTGAGATCGAATTGTTGTCGTGAATTAAGGTTTTATAAATATCATAAAATGCTTGCCAGTTCTCAATTTTACTGTCGAATTTAGGTAACTCAAGCTTAGGTAGCCGCGCGTTACGTCCCGTTTGCATGGAAGTCGCAGGCGGCGGCCTGTCGACGTTGTCGCTCCTGTCAGTAATGTGCAGATCAGTCGCTGCACTAATTACGGCGTAGTACAAATCGTCAAACGAACTCAAGGACTTTTGACACACTCGAGCGTCAGGTTTTATGGATAACTCCAAACTTTGTATGTTACTACATAAGGAAACGAATTCTTCGCGAATTGAATGTATTCGAGTATATCTCGCCTTGAACGCCGATACCTTTGAACGATCTTGAATCATAGTTTTTGATAAGTCGTAAAGGATTTGAATATCACGATATACATATTCGCGTTGAGATTGAAGAAGTTTTAATTTGCTTTCTTCCATTTTGCTTTGTTCGAATAATAAGTAGGTAGGTAGGTACGAAATACGAACGAACTTAAGTTGAGATTTATTAAGTGTGTAAATCGATACCTTTAGGTGAAATAGTTATGTAATAATGTTTGTAAGTGTATAAATACCGTGAATAGTAATAGATAATAATATTTCCACAACAAATTACGTAAATTACATGAATTTTGTGACTATAATCCGACTAAATTACGATGACCTCTGAATCCGCATGGGTTACACGGCGAATATGACCAACACAATTTTGTAGGATAATACTTTTAAAATGCAAAAACATAGCAAATCTCAGAGTTTTCATTCGAAATTGAACCTGAGAATGCCTGAAAAAACTGTAATCTACAGGTATTCGCGCTCGAAATGGACCAAAAATAAGAATAGGTATGAATAAGTGTAGCGTCAACGTTGGGTGACGCGATATAAAAATTTCTAAAAAACAGGCTACAAGGATGGTACAAAATTGGAAGTCAGGTACTCACTGGGTGCTGGGATCCAGGATCATCTTGGACGCACTTTCAGACGATATTTCACGGTATTTTCAGAGGTTGTTAATCGCGCGCGCGTAGAATATGTTAGCCGGCCGGCTTGTTGGATTCGAATCGTAGTTTTTTCCTTACACCGTCAGAGGCGGTGCTGTGCGGTTTGGATATGAGGTTTTTGGGACGGAATGGGATAAGGGAATTCATCCTAAAGCCTGTTCAACATTATTATTAAGGAATTTACTGAGAAGTTGTCGAAGTTGAGAAGACAAAATCTTTATGTCATAGTCATTTTCACCCACACAGATTATGAGCTTGTCATTGCACGATAACTTAATGTTTTGGCAGCTCTTAAAGACATCACTGGTAAGCGCGTACGGTTTTGTTTCAGACGTGATAGTATAGTTAACGTAAGGTGTATCCTCTCGTGATCGTATCAATGCTGAAGAAAGTCCAACGCATTGTTGTGTGCCACAAATATATATTTTGTGCACGCGATTTTCCTTCAGAGCATCCAATGAGTTTTCTACCCTATGCTTTTCTTTCATTTCATTTCCCTTTACTTTCTTCTCAAGATTTAAAATTTGGTCCTTAAGGTTTACTATTTCATTTCCGGCTTGTTTTAACTGATCCTCCAGATCTGCGATATCTTTTTGTAAGTGCGAGATATTGCAATAAAGTTGTGATTTTGTGTTGATTTTACTTGAAGCTGCATATCTAGGTGGCGTAGAGAAGGCTAGCATATCTGAGTGCAAGAAAGAGAATGAATGCACATTTCTTGTGTTTACCAAATCTACACTTCTATTTTCTCTCTGTTGTGGTAGGCTCAGGAATCCTTTCAAAGTTGCATTATCTTTAAGTAATTTATCATTTTGTTTACGAAGTTCGTTGTTTTCGAGTATGACATTTTCAAGTTCATTTTGGGAACTGCAAAGTTGCGTCTGAAGTAGATCAATTGTATCTTTAAACTCTTGGGCATTGATATAGTCGATTTCCGTGTAGTCCATACTACGCGACAATGTTTTATCAGAGAACGCACCGTCATCAGACGTATGATCTATAGTGAGTATATGCGAATCGTATGGTTCAGAGTTCGTACTTTTTGGGGTAGCCCAGGGCGTAGTCTCCTCAGGGGCGTTAGAAGTAGCAGCTATGCATGATTTAGGAGATGATCGCTTTTTTCTTGTTGTCACATTCGATATAACAGAGTTGGGTGTGTTCTGCAGCTTCGCATTCTTGGTGCATGTTTTACATTCCCATTTAAATTTTTTCCTCTCTTCCAAACTTTTTAAGCGGTAGACTTTTTCAGGATAACCAGCACAATCAAATTCAAAGTGGTTTTTACATATGGAGCATAACAAGGTACTTCTGTATTCAACTCGATTTTTGCAATTGTAGCAAGTAACTAATAAAGGCTCTTTCTGGCCACTCTTATTAATAGTTTTATTTCTCGAAGCCATGTCGCTTTTTGTGATGGTTTCAAAGTTTAATAAAATTATTACCAATTTCTAACTATTTTTCGAGTATGGTCACACCAACTGACGTTTTTGTTGTGATGGTTTCAAAGTACAATAAAATTATTACCAATTTCCAATATTTTTTCTAGTATGGTCACACCAACTGTCGGTTTTACGACCTCTGGTGGCCAGTAGTGTTACTTTTTATGTTACTCTATGCACCGCTAGGGGCTGCATTGGCGCTAGTTGTTATACATCTATTGAGTCCAAAGTCCACTATTTGAAATCTATTGCAAAAACGGTACTGTAGTTCATTGTGTTTTATGTAATTCACTTATTAATTAATATTATGACACTGTACTCAATGAATTATCCAGTCATGTTTGGCGTAAACATATACTTTGCTATTTGGTACACAGAATTGCTTTTAATATACCGTCTTACAGTGTAATATTATTGTTCTCATTATGTTGTCGTATTTGCGTTGATATTATTCTTTATTGTTTTTGAGTTTTAAATGAATGTTCACTAAGTAACTTGAATAAATGATGTCCTAGAATACACATTACACATTTTGTCACTGACTGATTGTGGCAGACCGTACTGTTTATAGTTTGTTTTCATTGATAACTGTTCAACACAATAAACACAATAACTTTGTCAATTGTTCAAATAAATTTCGGATAACCTTGTCACAAACGTTTTGCACTATACTTGTCAGTTTTATTGAGTATTAACACAGATTTGCGCATTTTTATTATTTTTACAATTAAAAATATACAGAGCTTAATGTAAACATGACAGCGCAGCGCCATCTATTCATCATCATCATCTATTAGTACCATGTATCCGTAGTATTCATAAACTACCAAACTAGACACTATATAGACACCAGAGTGTCACAGTATCAAAATGAATCTAGTGGGGGCGTCACTAGCGGCCGAATGAGTAAGAACTCGTATGTCTCTATAATTAGTGGTGACGCGACCAGAAACATTCTATGTACTCGTCCTTGTTGGTCGCGCCGCCAAATTGATTGCGCAACTAAACTGACACCAGGACCTCAAGTCTGCTATTACAATAGTGTCAGAATGGTCCATCCTTGATTTCAAAATTGTTGATTTTGACAAGTTTGGTAATCTACTAATACAATGGCGTCATTGACTTTCCAATGGTCATCCACTGACACTCCATTGAAAGAAATTACATAAAATGGTAATATTGTACGTATTGACAGATGAATGTCTGGCGTAATCTACTAATACAATGGCGTCATTGACTTTCCAATGGTCATCCACTGACACTCCATTGAAAGAAATTACATAAAATGGTAATATTGTACGTAATGACAGATGAATGTCTGGCGTATGCGGTAATTTGCAAAAATTTTGACAGTTCCTTTGATCAGTGACCTACCATTGGAACGTCACTATGCAATCATTTCTGCCATATACGTAATAACGTCCAAAAGTTTCCGGTCTGACCTATAAAATGAAGGATAAATCTCAAACAACTTTTTTTTATTTTTCACTATTATCCCCTTTATTTTAATACACTATTCACATCGCATTATTAACATTTCAATTTCTTAAAAAAAAATAGTCTTCAAAATGAGCCAAAATCGCGGACTTCACCTCCTTTTCCGTGATATTTTTTTCCCTGGTTTCAGATTAAAATTTTGAAAATAAATAATAATCGCTTGGGGTTAAGTCGAGACTATAGGGTGTATGGCCGAGCTCAGTGAAAGCTCATTTTTTGATAGCAGCCTTGGAAACATCCGATGTGTGGACCGGCGCACCGTCATGAAGCAGCAACACTCTTCGCGATTGGTGTAGTAAGGAAGCGTAGTACTCGCCCATTACAGTTGTGCTGCGTTCTTTAAAACCCACCGGTGAAATTCCTTGGGAATCTCAAAATATGTGCCAAGATCTTCTTTTGTGACTGAGACACCTTGACTGTTTTGGGCCGCGGTGAGCTGGGACGTCGCCACTCCATCAATTCCTTTTTAGACAAAGGATCATGATAAAGAACCATAGATTCACCTCCTGTTATAATGGAATCAAAAACTTCTTTCTATTGGCCTTCGCAAAGGGGTAAAAATTGAACATTCACACCCAAATGCTCATGTAGAATTCTAAGCACAGATAATTTCGAAGCCCCGTTATAGCTGCAAATTCTTTTGTCTTCAGCCGCCTACCCTTCAGTACTGTTTCTTCGACAAATTGAATGTTTTTATCAATAATGGCCTCAGACGGACGTCCGTCTAGGGCGTCCTGGGCGGGGTTCATCTTCAATTGATTGTCTTCCCAAACGAAATGGTTTCGCCCGATCTTTTACGGTGGAATATGACGAGGAAGATTGTCCGTACACAGCATCCAAACGTTGTTTGATTTCGACTAGTTTCTTCCCCCACTTTTGTCAAAAAGTTGATCACGACTCTATACTCATTGAATTCATTGTGCGTAGGTCACCTAAAGTCTAATTATTCAATGACAATCTAGTTTGATATCTTTGATTACTCCAAAGCGGGTAGGCCGGAAACTTTTGGACCTTACTACCGTACTTTAAATTCATAATTAGACAGTTCGGTATCAAAAACTTTTTGCTTTAAGAGGCCGGCGAATGTCACTCGCTACTGCAAGTTGACGCGTATTCAAAATACGTTCGCGGAATATAGCTATCTCTGTTTGACAAAAACAAGTGACGGATTGATGCAGCTTTGTGAGTGTATGTGAGCGTCTTACAATTTATTGTTAGTAAAATGAGGTATATTCATTATTTGCTTTATTTTTGCCGAATACTTCGGGAATTGTTTGTGAATGTACGAACTAGTAATGCGTTTTTTGGAAATTTTATTACCGCGCCAATATCTCAACATATTATGATAACAAAGCAGATATGTCATACAAAGGTGGTCTTTTTTAGGGTTCCGTAGCCAAATGGCAAAAAACGGAACCCTTATAGATTCGTCATGTCTGTCTGTCTGTCTGTCTGTCTGTCTGTCCGTCCGTATGTCACAGCCACTTTTTTCCGAAACTATAAGAGCTATACTGTTGAAACTTTGTAAGTAGATGTATTCTGTGAACCGCATTAAGATTTTCACACAAAAACAGAAAAAAAGCAATAAATTTTGGGGGTCGCCATACTTAGAACTGAAACTCAAAATTTTTTTTTTCATCAAACCTATACGTGTGGGGTATCTATGGATAGGTCTTCAAAAATGATACTGAGGTTTCTAATATCATTTTTTTCTAAACTGAATAGTTTGCGCGAGAGACACTTCCAAAGTGATAAAATGTGTGTCCCCCCCCCTCTAACTTCTAAAATAAGAGAATGGTAAAACTAAAAAAAATATATGATGTACATTACTATAAAAACAGCCAACGAAAATTGGTTTGAACGAAATCTAGTAAGTAGTTTTTTTTTAATGCGTCATAAATCGAAAAAAATACAATATTATTAAAACATCGATCAAAGTTACAACACATTACAAAAGCTTTTATATTATGTTACTTGCTGCTACGGAACCCTTCATGGGCGAGTCCGACTCGCACTTGGCCGGTTTTTACGGTTGGAAAATCATCTAATGACATCCCCCGCTCTTGGGTGGAGCGGGAGCTAGTGTCACACTTTTACTGACTAAAAACCCACTCCTGTTCCTTCGTTGCCTTTCGTACCGGGGCTGAGCTACCTTTCGCAGCTAACCCTGGCCCCAGTAGGCTTCGACCCGGTTGGACTCCTTCTGTTGCTGACAACTCCTTGAGGCGCACGGGAACAGTTCGCGCAGTCGATGACTTAGGCTCGATCCGGACAGTTACCGGACGGTCAGACAGCGAGCTACCGATTGCTCGCCGTCCGCAAGCCCGCGCCTACGGTGGCCGGAAATCGGGATCGGAATCCCGGCAGCGGCTGTGAGCGCCGTTGCCTGATACGGTCGGCCTCTTCCTTTGCTAGCATTACTGCTTTGCAGAAGGAGGCGACTGCCTGCCACTGATCCTCCTCGCTCCGAACCATGGCCTGTACCAAAGTCTGGCACGAGAGATCGCCGCCGCCGATCACCTCCACGAGGGCAAGGCGATACTCCGCCTAAGTGGCACACCTCCACTGCGTGCTCCACCGTGTCCTCCGGGCGTTCCGCACAGTGGCGAAACTCGGGCGTCACTTCCGTACGAATCCGGTACAGCCCGAACCTACCGAACTTACGTGTCCGGTGAGAACCTGCGTCATGCGGAAGGTGAGGACGCCCGCGCCGTGAGGTCTTTCCGGCCATGCCTCCAAGAGGGGACTTACTGCCATAATTGTGGCGTACCCAAGGTGGTCTTCTTGTGGTCAAATCAGAAAATGTTATGGAGGCGAGAGCTTTTTTTTTCGTAGGTGGGAAATTATTTAATGACTTCTGCCGCTCTTTTAGTGTCAGACTTTTAGGGAAATGAAAACTGTTCTTTCGTTTCAAGGCCCCGATGTTCTCTTTCGCTCAACCCTTGGCCTCAGTAGACTTCGAACCTGCTGGACCCTTACGGTTTTGCTGACATGTCCTCGAGACGCGAGTGGAACACTATGCAACATCGACGTCTCGAGCTCGGTACGGACGCTTACCAGACGGCCGGACGGAGAGATACAAATTGGTCGCCGTCCGCAATCCCGTGCCTACGGTGACTGGAAAAAGGAATCAGGATCCCGGTAGCTGGGGCGTGAGGAATGATGTTCCCTCATGTGTACGACTGTCTCCTTTGCTAGCATAACTGCTTCGTAGAAGGAGCCGACCACCTGCCATTCCTACACATTCCGGACCATGGCTTGTACCAGGGTCACTCCCACGAGGACACGGCGCGGCGGCAGTGCTCCTCTTGAGTGGAGCATACCATCGCCGTATGCTCCACCCTGTCCTCTGGGCGGTCTACACAATGATGACAGCCAGGCGTTTCTTCCGAACTTACCACGAGGTGAGGTGTCGTCATGCGGAAGGTGAGGATGTTTCCACGTCTATTCACCAACTCCTCAAAGATTGGATTTATCGCCATAATTATGGCTTGCCCCGAGATCCCGCCGGTACTCTGACCGCCTTCGTCAGTGGTTTTTTACCCCGGCGTTGCAACTCCATGCGCAAATTGTGCAAGGACTGTTGCCTCAGATCCCATGGTGGCAGACTAGCAAGGAGGCTCGTCGCTTCGCTGGAGAACGTGCGGTATCCCCGCACCATTTGGATGGCCATGATCCTCTGGGATGCGTTCAGCTTTGCCCCCGGTCGCTTTCACAGTAATGGGGCCAACACCGGCGCTCCGTAATGGGCCATGGACCAAACAATGCTGCGTGGAGCCTCCGGCAAAGGGCTAAGGACCTGTATGTTGGGTAGGAGCTGCTTCAGGGCAGCCCCAGTCCGGTCCAATTTGGGAGCCAGACGTCGGAAGTGTTCTCCGAAATTCCAACGAATGTCGAGGACAAGTCCCAAAAACATTCCGACCCATATCTTGGTACCGATCCCTGGGGAACACCGCACGACATCTCTCGGCGTTTCCATTCTCCACGGTGAGCGAGGCAGATAATGAACCTGTCCTTCAGGTTGGCCTCGATCACACGAATGAGGTAGACCTGGTGATACCGGGGTCCAACTAGAGTGCTCCCTGCAAAAGCCAAACTGGCCATCCGCAAGATCCGGCTCCACCCGTACCAGGTGCGTACGAGGAATAAAGAACAGCGAAGAGCACCCTCAGAGCGGAGATACGGCTGGCCAAACTGGAGGCCCGCGACGTGTAGCTGGGGACTCTGAACAGAGACCCGTGGAGACGACCCTACGAAATGGTGCGTAACAAGCTCCGTACCTGGGCTCCCCCGCTGACACAGAGTACCGGCCCCTGTTTATGAAGGGTCTGATGAACGCTCTATTCCCGTCAAAAGGGGAGCATTCTCATCCGCCCATGGCTCCGCCACTAGTTTTAGTGTAGTTTATATTTTTATGTCACCGTTTTTTGTAGCTATATTTGCATAGTATGTGCTATGCGACCTCCTCAACGGGGTCAGCGTGGTCTATTTTTTTTTTTTTTTTTTTTTTATTATTTTTTTTTTTTTTTTTTTTATTAATGATAGGCTTGCAGACGACACGCTGATCCTAACGAAGGGAAAGTCGTACCAGGCGGCGGTCGAACTAGCGGAACGCAGGGTTGCAACACCCTCCAACCAGCCTTGGCCCCACCGACATCATGTCATATGGGCCGAATCGAAATGAGACGGCTGCGGACACAGCCCACCCATATAAATATGAGCGCGTTGTCACCGCAGCCGCTTCTTGACTCCTTTACAAATTTCCTCGTCTTGTCCCCATGTTGCCTTTCTCCCCATCTTGGGGCGGCATACTAACGGTCCCCCCTCAAGTGGGTAAGACAAACACACAGTACGGGTTCGCTGCCTGCTTACTCCTTAGTCTGTGCCATTCGTGTTCGAACTCTTTTGAGGCCATGAGATTGCAGTAGTAAGCCGGTCTCACATCCAAGCAAGTGATCCCGTCCATCATCTACATATATATCTTTCGTCGCTGTTCGTCACAGCGACGAAAGATATATATGTATAAGGGGGGCATCGCCACAGAACGTGATCAAAATTTTCATCCTCATCACCGCAATAGCACACGCTAACCTCACATAACCGCATATCATACAGTTTCTTCCAGAAATATCCATGTCCAGTCAGGATCTGCGAGACTTTGTAGTCCGGCTCGACCCAAGTTGCCTTGAGCCTAACCGCCACGTCAGGTAGGAATCGATGAAGTTCCATCGCCTTCTCTTCACGCAGAGTTGCAACAGTCATGAAGAGGATCCAGTAGTTGGGACTCGAGGTGGCACTGCACAAGTCCGAGAGCATGTGTTTTCATGGCCCTCGGAACGAGCCACCGCCGGTTTCCCAAATTACAATAAAAGTTTACAAGTATCTGGGACTCGTCCTCGACAACCGATGGTATTTTGAGGAGCACTTCCGACGTCTGGTTTCCAAACGTGTTACTTATTGTTTATTTTGTGTTGCGCCTTGTGCTGTACCAAATAAATTATTTTTCTTTCTTTCTTTCTTTCAAACTGGATTAGACTGGAGCACTCAAGCGGCTCCTGTCCAACCTGGGGTGTCCAGACGCCTCCTGCTGGAGGCTCTACGCAGGCATCGTTCGGTCCATGGCCCTTTATGGAGCGCCGTCGCTGCGAAAGTGATCAGTTGTCAAGCTGAACGCATGCCAGGGAGTTTTAGCCATCCTAATGGTACAAAGACAAAGCACGGTTTCCTGCAATATATCTGCACGGTTTCCTGCAGGCCTGCTACCATGGAATGTGGAGGCAACAGTCCTTTGCACGCATATGCATGATTTACACGTGGAGATGCAACCCCGGGGCGAAATTCCGCTACCACGGCAAGTCGCTGTATGGCAGACAGTTCCGGCAGGATCTTAGCGACTGTCATTACGCAAATCCTCACCGGACACGGCAAGTACGGGAGGCACCTGCGTCGAATTTAGGCGGAAGAAACGCCTGGTTATCACCATTGTGTGGACGGTCTGAAGGATACGGTGGAGCATACGGTAGAGATGTACATATGTGCCCCGTTTAGGCGGAACACCGCCGCGTCCTCATGGGGGCCATCGGTGGCAACGACCTCTCGCGCCGAGCCCTCTTTCTACGAAACAGTAATGCTAGCGAAGAAGGCGGCCGCATGGACGAGGGAATACCCTGACGCCCCAGCAGCCAGGATCTCGACTCAGATTTCTAACCACCCTGGGCTTGGAATCGCCGTCCAGCCATCCGGTAACCATCTGGACCGAACCCAAATCGTCAACGGCGCTTTTTTTTTATTCTTTTTTTTAAGGGGTTTTTGACGGCGCTTTTAGTCAGCTAAAGTCTGACATGTCCTCAAGAGTTCTGTATTCCTTTTATTAAACTTTAAATGCTTACGTACTATTTTATTTAAGTCAATAGTGTCAAAAATATTACAATAAAACTCGACCTATGAACGCAACTGAAGTAATGACAGCACGCACACAATGACACTGACATCCCGCTTGCCGCGATAGCACTAGTAAACTCTTGGAAATTTGCGATAAATTGGACGTGTTTCGTAATACCAAAATTGATGAATGAAAACTTAATGTTTTTCCAATTTGTTTTCTATGATTTGTAAATTGATAATATAATCTGTGTTCCTACATTGAGAATATTGGACATATTGTTATTTTTAATATAGGAAAAGCCAAATGAAAACATGCCATTTACGTTGTAAAAAAGTGCGAATTATAATTCGCTTTAATTTCGTTTTAGGCAAGTTTTTTTAAAAAAGAAAGATGTAGGAACCTAGATAAATATCGTCTATAACCGAATAACATCATAATATGTTGGAAATATGCTCCAATTGCAAATGAGCGTGGTATTACGTTTGTATGAAAAATTCATCGGTCGCCGTGCTCTTAAATCGTGTTTGTGTTATTATTGCATCAAAGAATGTATTCACTAAGCGATCAAATATTCTGGAACTAGCCAACGCAATGGATGCTAGAGAAAGAAGATACAGGGAATCCAGAAGACGTCGTTTAGCCCGTCAGTTGATGAGAATCAATACGAACCCCTTTACTAACGTTCCTGAGGCGGAATTCGTAAAAACGTTTCGCCTTGGAAAGGACTCAGTAAGGGGTTAATTGACGAACTAATTCTCTTTTTTTTTTTTTTTTTATATTGTTGATAGGTTCGCGCTTGACCGCTATCTCACCTGATGGAAAGCGACGATGCGGTCGACGATGGAACGCGCTTACCTAAAAGAAACCTATTCACTCTCGACTTAAAGATTCCCGGGTTGTAGCTATCAGGAAACACAGACTCCGGCAAGGAATTCCACTCCCTAGCCGCACGCACAATGAATGTGTTCCCAAAACGCTTTGTGCGTGTTGGTGGGATATCCACCATATACCGGTGGCGCATAGCCGTACGTCTGGTAGTCCGATGATGAAACGGGCTAGGCGGAATTAGGTTATGCAATTCCGACGCACACTCCCCGAAATGCAACCGGTAGAAAACTGACAGGCTAGCAACTCTGCGTCGATGCTCAAGACTTTGAAGCCTCGACTCGACGAGTGTATCATCGCCAATTATCCTTCTGGCTCGCCTCTCAATTGCCTCAAGTGCATCAAGCTGGTATCGGGCAGATCCGTCCCAAAGATGAGAGCAATACTCCATACACGATCGAACTTGCGCTTGATAAAGTTTGAGCAGCTGTTCCGGCGTGAAGTACTGTCTGACCTTTGCGAGAACTCCCAGCTTTTTTGCAGCCAGTTGAGCCTTTGCTTCGATGTATGGCCCAAAGTTGAGTGTTGATGTCAGCGTAACACCAAGAAGGTCAAGATGGTCGGTTATCGGCACGGTTACACCCCGGAAAGTTGGAGCAGGACTGAATTGGCTCCTTTTAGCGGAAAATAGACACGCCTGGGTTTTTGCAGCGTTGAACCTGACCAAATTGGCATCGCCCCATTCGGAGACTGCCTCCAAGGACAAGTTCAAGCGCTCAACCATAGCCTCTCGAAGAGACTGGATATGTGACCCACTAGCTCGCGCGCTGGATATGTAACTCTCAGCAACAGTGCTGTCGTCTGCATACCCAAAGGTACCGTGCTTAAGCAGATCGTTTATGTGCAGCAAGAATAATGTTGCCGAGAGTACTGACCCCTGAGGGACCCCGGCATTAATAGCCATTTGATCAGACGAGCAGCCATCGATAACCACTCGGATGGACCGGTTATTCAGGAAGTCTGCGATCCAAGCACACAATCCAGCGGGTAAACCGAAAGAAGGAAGCTTACTAATAAGGCTTTCGTGCCAAACCCTATCGAAAGCCTTCGAAATATCGAGGGAAACGGCAAGCGCTTCCCCGTGCTTCTCGATGGCCTCACTCCAGATGTGGATGGCATACGCTAGAAGATCTCCAGTTGACCGATATCGGCGAAAGCCGTATTGACGGTCACTGAGAATATCATTAGCTTCTAGGTATGCCAGGAGCTTAGTGTTGAGTACACGTTCCATAGTCTTACAGAGAATGGACGATTCCCCTTATGGCCAGACTGCGTCAAAATGATAGCATATCGGTGGAAATTAAGGTAAGAAAATTGAATTTGGCATTAATTAATTATTCTATAGCTATAAACCCGAAAAAGTCGATGAATGTTATTTTATTAGTAGTAATTTTAATAGCACTTTCATTTTATGCATCGGAGTCCTACCTTTCAATCGTGGAAATTACAGACACAATAGAAAGACATTAGGTGGTGGTAGGACAACTCACTATTGACCTATTATTGTGTTGAACTAATTCAACACAATATTTAATTTATTTACAAATTTGCGATGCTGATTTAAATATTTTATGTGTGGACACAAGCAACCCAGGCTCCGATCACGATTTAACTGTATGGCAGTCATACATTTAGTCACGACTTAAAGCAAATCACAGAAAATAGTAATGGACAAGTATTTTTATTAGGTATTACAATATTTTTTGATGAATAATATACTTTTATCTTATTCATGTGTTAGTGTTTGTTGGAATAATGATTATAATTTCTATGTGACAGTGGGTATCCACGAAAAACCATGATGACTCCTACCCTCAATACAGTAGAAGGGACACCACAACATCAAAATTACGTGAAACACGTGTCTGCAGGCAATACCGCGGAGCGTTGCATCGGCGTACTAAAAGCACCTTTCAGGTAAATACGCAAACTTTACGCGAATTGGACGCTTAAACAATAAAATTTAAAAGTTTATTGATTAATATGATAAGTTATTAGTTAAATGGGGTTGTTAAAACTAAATTGGTTTTTTCACTTGTTTGCTTGCAGCACGTGCTTTACATTATAGCCCAACAACTGCCGGCAAGATTGTGAATGCATGTTTCATATTGCACAATATTGCAAACATGGCAAGAGAACCATTGCCTGCTGATGAAGTTTATGCAGAAGCACTTCGCTTGCAACAGGTATGTGATTTCTATTCCACTGTTTTGGAAACAGTTAGATGAAGTTGGAATTTTATTAGTATAAATAATACTACTGTATTAAAAAATCGACATTTAAATTACTCTTTATTTCTCATAAACTAAATATTTATTTAACAATATTGAACTTGACTTTCCAATTGAAAGAGGACCACTTCTATATTATAACAAAAAAAATCTATGACAATTTTAGTGGACGAAATTAAAAAAGCACAACTTCTTGTTCAGGATTCACAAAATCAGTACAGGAGACTGATGCGACTTCAGGTAATTAATATTTGTTTACTTCTAAATTTAAAAGATTTTTGTTAGTATTATAACTTACATTACTATGTTAGTATTTATATTCCTTAGTATTGCGGTATTTATAGGTTGTATAACATAAAAAATCTAAAGCTCAAATTATATTGGTTATCGCTTTGAGAAATTGTAATAACTATTTAAATTGATACTCATAAAGAGCAGCACTAGAACAGTAAAGTGGCTACTATTTCCTTTTTAGAATTTCGTCTCAGGTATCCGCGACATCGTAGCGCCCACTGCCAAATTAAGGAATGAAAGGCGTTGAGCATAGTGAGTATACACGAATAATTAATTATAATCATTATATCATTTTAGGGCATCTCGAAATCTTTTTGACTCTGATATGGAGATTACTTTGCAAGCAATTATGACGTGCCTTCAACGTGTTCGATGCAGTCCCACAACTCTTTATGTCGAAGATAATTTTTCATGACAAAGCGCCAAGTTGCGTAATTTTTTGGGTCAGTTATTTTAACCATTAACGCCATTTGATTACTTGCTGACATTTTATTAGTCCCAACACGAAAAATATTTGTATTTCCTTTGGAAAAAGAACACATTGCGTATTTTACGCACAGACATCTATTTTTGCAGATTTGGCACAATCTTTATTTCTGGGTTTTTCTGGGCACTTAACGCACGTGGCACGTGCTTTACATTATAGCCTAACAACTGCAGGCAAGATTGTGAATGATTATTTCTCATAAATTAAATATTTATTTAACAATATTGTCATTAACTTTCCAATTGAAAATCTGAAATGTTTTGTGATCACGAGAAAAAGAGGACCACTTCTATATTATAACAAAAAAAAACCTATGACAATTTAGTGGACGAAATTAAAAAAGCACAATTTAATGTTCAGGATTCACAAAATCAGTACAGGAGACTAATGCGACTTAAAGTATTAATATTTGTGGAATACGATTTGTGACTAGACAAGAGCCCAGGAAGTACTCTTGTATATAGATGATTTTTTTGATATACATAATAATTGAAGCAGTTCGTGTGGCCGTCATTCATGGAGATCGGGATAGACTGAAAAATGAAACTTCATGAAAATATGGCAAACATAATTTTAGAAATGATAAATATATTTCTCTTTAGGTAGAGTAGAAGACAAAAGTAACTTTAAGTTTGTTTAGAAACCCATACTACATACTGAAATGAACAGCCGTTGCCAAGTCGATCTTATCGATATGCAAGCACAAGAAAATTGGGAATGAAAGTTAATAAATGCGTATCAGGACCATTTGGCAAAATTTGTTTTGTCACGTGCACTGAAAAGGTGATCACAATAACAAATGTGTTTGGTAGACTCCGTCAATTTAAACTTAAATATAACCCGACAAGGGTGAATTCCTAAGAAAGAAGTTTTATTCCTAGGCCATGTCATTACTGACAAAGGTGTGAATCCAAATGCTGGAAAAGTAAATTCAATACTGGATTTTCCTGAACCAAAACTCCTTAAACGTTACGATTCTTTGTTTTTTTTCTATTATCGCAGGTTCATTTCTGATTTATCTAGTATCGTAACCTACTAAAAAAAGAATGTAGAATTTGTATGGTCAAACGAACATCGATTACACCGAGTTTCCGAGAAGCCGATCAAAATCAAAATTAACTAATCAGCTGTCAAATCTCTTGTCAAGTATCAGTTGAGTTGCTCAAAGCATGATCAGCTACTTTAATTTGATCATCTGATTAGTTGACCGCGCTGTCAGTTCTTAGTACAAAATTACATGTCTAATGCCATTTTGGGTTTCTGGAACGCTTATTATTTTAATCATAGATTAAACTACCGTCAAAAGCTTTGTCAAAAGTCAGTGCATGTTGACAAATTAACAAATAAATATTATACGCTCTTTACGCGAGTCTTGTGGTTTCCCTGCAGATTATCATTTATACGGTATGTAGATCATGTTTATTAAGTAAAATCACAATGTTTTTAATGTGTTTTTGCAAAAAGTATTTCATTTTATATTTTGTTGTAGATGTCTCTTTCGGATATTAGTTTATTCAGCAGCAGCGATGAAGAATTGCTTAAAACTCGGCGGACTTTTAAAAAACGGATGAATCCCTACGAAAACTATAACGAGAAAGAATTCAAAAATAGCAAAGCCGTTATCACGTTGCTAGTGAATAATAAAACGAAAAATAAAACCACTAACGTTCAGGAACCAATCCATCAATGCATTGGAACAAGTTCTCTTGACAATAAGTTTTTACGCAACTCCTAGGAGCATTCCAAATAGCTGATAGCTGGTAGCTGATCACATAAGGGTGCATAAATCAACAACATGTAGAATAATAAAAAAAAGTGTCTGCAGTCATTGCAGGACTCAGGCCGCAATTCTTCCCAGAACAGAAGAAGAGCGAAATATCATTAAACGAGGATTTTATAGCATAAGTTCATTCCCAAATGTTATTGATACAATCGATTGCACACATATTAAAATCTAATCTCCTGGTGGTCCACGAGCAGAGCTGTATAAAAACAAAAAAGGATACTTTTCGTTAAATGTCCAGGTTATATGTGATGCAAAATTAAAGATAATGGATGTTATTTGTCGGTGGCCTAGGTCTGCACATGACAATAAAATCCTGAACGATTCCCATATTCGGGCAGATTTTGAAAGAGGAGTATATGGCCGTGACTACCTACTAGGAGATAGTGGTTATCCTTGCAGATCATACCTATTGGCACCGTTTTTACGTCCATCGATATCAAGTGTGGAAGCTTTTAACCATTCACATATAAAGATAAGGAATACTGTGGAAATGTGCTTTGGGGTTCTAAAGAGACGTTTCCCATGTTTGTCAATGGGGCTTCGAGTTAAGCTTGAAACTACAATGAATATGTAGTAGCCTGTTGCACACTGCACAATTTAGCAGTAAGCCATGACAACTACATTGATGACTTGCCTGACAATCTGAAAATCTGAAAATGGAACCTGACATCCCGGAAAATACTAATTTACTGAGTAATTAGAGCACATCTGTGCGAGCAGCTATAGTATTGACTCACTTCAACCAATAAAGTAAAAACATACATATATCTAGCAGCAGTGATGAATTGAATCAAGCTCGACGAACTTTAAAAAAAAAGGATGAATCCCTAGGAGTACTACACCTTTCTGAAAATAATTCACATTTTAAAGATATGACTTTTAAAACAAGTGCAATGAAGCTTTCCTTCTTTATCTCAAATTGATGTCAAAAACTTTATTAATTTTAATTTTTCGTCTAAGTATCGTGTTTAAAACCAAAATATTAGGAGTGGGCCGATTTATTTTGCAAGCAAGTGTATATTAATTTTATAACACACAAATATTTGAAATTGACGCGAGTTTTGACTAGTTTATTTTCTTTACAGTTTTAATACAAGGTCTTATGGTGCTTTTTGACAGTTGAGAATTAACTATTGAATGAAAAACTGAAATATTCAACCTATGTGACCATAATTAAAAACCAATCCGTATCTGAAATGAAAATGATCATAGATTAGTTAATTTTTCACTAATCATCCTTTCAGCAATCCCAATTGATTTGACACAGCTGTTGATTTGACACTCGTGTTACTTGAATGACAGTCTGATCAGCCTTTGAAAACAAATACCAAGCATAACAGACTTACAGAGAATGCTGCTAGAGCAGCAGTGGTAGGACTAGCATTGCAATCTGCTGTTGAACCAACCTATGCATGTGATAAAACACTATATATATCTAGTTCAGGTAAGGTGTGTGATACCATGTCATGTACTAATATAAATATGTACTCAATGCCAATACAAACAGGATCAACTATATGTTTCAATACAGTGGATGGTGAAAAGATGGAAATAAGAATGAAGGATACAAAAACAGTAACAAGATACCATCTATCATACTATGCATGTGACTTTAAAGTACAGACTAAAACTACATGGGAATGTAAAGGACCTGGTAGCAACTGCTGGAAAGGTGGAACATGTCATAGTGTATATGAACACCCACAACTTAAACAGAGCCTTTCTTATCCACATGGATATGGGTGTCAATCTGACACTGTTGGTTGTGATACGTGGTGCTGGCACCAAACATCCTGTGTCTGGTATTCTTGGGCAATGGCACCAATTCTAGAAAAATGCTATCCTGTGTATCACAAGGTTAGTGAAATCTGGCAAACATCTTTATATATTAAATTTAAGGGAATAACAAAGCATGTCAAACTAAATACAAATAATCCAAAGTACAACCTAAATGGCTTTGATATACTAGGACTTAAAAATATGCCTATCATAATAACAGGTGTTAGTCATGAGAATATTCATTTGAGAAACTCAATAGTTCTTAAGGGTACTAGAGGATATGAAGTTGATGCATCTATGACAAACTTTCCAGTTAAGAATACTATTGGTGAATATCAAATGTCACTAGATAGGCAGTCATTTACAGCATATACTAGTGACATTAAGTGCCAAATGACTTCATGTGCAGGCAATTGCACATATGATGAGCCAGCAGTAAACAGATTGGATGAAGATAGATATGGAGTGATACCGAAGGGCCAACTCTTTAAAAATGGAGATGATATACTTAAAAGAATGATACCTATATCTGCGACTGCAAACTTAATAATAGACTCTGTTGATATTGACTCCTTATTGATTACACCAAGCCACTGCAAGTTATCAATAGAATCCACAGTTGCTTGTACTAGTTGTGATACGAAACCATATGCTATCATCAAAGCGTATGATATAAAGAATGAAGGACAAATGGAGTTTGAGTCCAACTGTAGCTGGTGATGGATTCTCTGAGCTGCAATCCAGAACCATATATTATGGAACTAGCAGAGACATCTGATAAATGTCTTATAAATGTCAAGGCTACAAATCAAACATTACTTATTGATTTTAATTATATATTTACTGGAAGGTTTGAAATCTAAAAAAACAAACTTATGACAGCACCACTATTGATATATTCTTACTTTTCCAAACCATTAATTTTAACTTGTGATGCATTGAATTATGCAATTAGCTCTATCCTTTCTCAAGGCGAAGTAGAGAAAGATAAACCTATCGCCTATACTTCACGTAACAATAAAAGTAAGTTTAACTATATCACAACGGACAAGGAACTACTTGCAATTCTTTTCGGTGGTAAAACATTCCACCTATATCTGTATGGTACGAAATTTCTGATTGTAAATGGCCATCGCCCCTTGCGTTGGCTCTTTAATGATTTTGACTCTAGTAGTAAACTCCAAAGTTGAAGACGAAAACTGAAAGAATATACGTATGAAATAGTTTATCTAACTAACCTTGCCTGCTCGTTAGTTCTAATCAGTCGATCCTGTGTTTGTAAGAGTGACTGGTGATCATGAGGTTTTGGGTTCGATCCCCAGGTCAGGCAGTGTTGGATGCAGCCGGGACTCTTATTTACGGATTAGTGCCCAGTACATGGCAACAGGCTTGACCCTTTTTTAGTTTATAATAAATCCCTAGTGTTAATAAATGGCAGTCCATTGCCTGGGACCAATAGCATTGGGGATGAATTAGTGATGCTGGGCAATATTAGTACACCTACTGTACCAAAAGAAAAAAAAAGTTTTAGGTCTAATGTTAAGATTTGTTAATAACGCTAATAAATATTTTTAATGACATGATCCCTAAGGGGGTGACAAAGTTTGACGTCACCGAAGTAGCTAGACAGAATAATGTTATAAATTGTTTTAAATTAAATGTATAAGTTTTTGATTTCCTATATTTAATGTATTTTTGTTTTACAGCTGGTGTCAAACGGAAGCTACTAAAGCCAACATAACGGGTGTCAAGCTCGAAATATGGCATTAGCTGAATATTATAATGTTAAGAAAAAATTGTTAGAGAGTAAGTTTTTCTTTAAAATTTAATAAAGTGCATTTTTTTTTGCTTTAGGTACCTCTGGCGTAAAAATAGTGACCCGACGATATCTTTACGATAAAATACAACTGCAAGATCTGCCTAATTTGGATGAAAAACTAAATTACCTAGACAACTACCTTTTGACTTATTGTGGTGACACACCTGATAATATAAGCAGTTTTAAACAAAGATTTGCATATTTTAAAACATCTATGAATGAAATGAAAAATGGTCTAAAGCTCATAGAAAAGAAAATGTATTCCTTAAAACTAATGAGAATTGGTTAAGCGGAACGTTTGAACTTCCGGCAAATGTCGGAAATCGACCGGACCGGCCATCTAAATCATTTAAAGATTGTAGTGACAGGACGAAGGAGAACTAAAGAAATGCGCTTTACTTTCATTGAGGACGCCATAGTTCACGCAGCAAACACATCACTACATGCTCAAGGAAAAAGGAACGCTTCGAAAATACTCCGAGATATTACCAATTCTCCAACTCGTGCCGGGAAATACAGAAAAGCATACAAAATAGCAGAATCAGATCATACGGAAAATTGTCTTACACCACTGCAAGCCCTATTTTTTTTTTCTATAGAAAAAATCATCCAATGACAACCCCCGCTTTTGGGCGGAGCGGGAGATAGTGTCAGACTCTTACTGACTAAAAAACCCATCCCGTTCCTTCAAGCCTTCATACCGGGGCTCGAGCGCCCTTTTGGATAACCCTGGCTAAATTTAAGCTTCGACCCGGCTGGGCCCCTGCTGTTGCTGACAACTCCTTAAAGCACGCGAGAACAGCGCGCGCCGACGACGAATTGGGCTTGGTCCGGACAGTTACCGGACGGCCGAACAGCGAGCTACCCATTGCTCACTGTCCGCAAGCCCACGCCTATGGTGGACTGCAAGCCCTACCAATGTTTGTGGAAGCGGATTTAACCAACTGACAATATGAAATTATTAGAAACACAAATAAATCACTTTACCCGTTCTATATGTTACTCAAGGCAAAAAAAAAGAATATTACTCGCCCAAGGATTGTATAAGGATAACAAGCACTTGACTAAATGTGAACAATCTTGTTACATCTTTTTATCTAAATACACAGTTTATTTATGGAACACCACCAGTTCTTACAATGTTGTCACTGAACTTCTCCTAAACGGCTGCATCAATTGTGATGAAACTTTTTGTGTGCGTTTGAGTGGGTCCTTGGATGATATAGATTCACAACTGGATCACGCTGTAATTGTTTATTCTATCATAGTTTAGGTATATATGTATAAATAAATAACAATATTCCACAACCATTTCCAAATGATGATTACAAGTGATAAAATAGAATACATTGCGTAGACACCACATAGTAATGTTTTATGAATTTCAAGACAAGTTTCACATTTTTTAAACCTAAATGAATTCCACATATTTCTTAGAGCTCAAGAACGAGAAAGAGCTCCTGAAAACCTTCCATCAACATCTGCATCGCAGTGTCAACTAATAATGGATGTAGATACACAAGAGGAGCAACAAGTAACCTCTGAACATCTGCCTCTAAACAGGGATGTAGACATACTATTGGAACAACATGGAATATCTGAAAATCATCCTTCAACATCTTCTGTACAATGCACTCCTGTATGCGTTGATCGAGTCCCAGTAACCAGACCTCGGTTATATTGTTACGTACGTGGGTAATCAAATGCCGATTTACTAAGAGACAACTTTATTCACCCCAAACAATAACAAAATAGTCCAGTCAACAATAATCCGAATCGCAATTAACACTAGAGTACCGTTACACTATCGCTTAGGTCGTTAGATAAAATCACTTCGAGTACTAGGGTAGGTCGCTCTTGATCGCAGACGAAATCACAACTGACTCGCTTCCGGCCGGGGGCTCGTATTTATATGCGGAGCCAAGAAAATTCTAGATACCGACATCCCCGGATCTATCCAGAATTACAGAACAATTGAATCGCTTCTCGAAGTCATAAATCATTTTTATTGCTCGTGGTAATAAGAGTCACTTTCATGCGAATTTCGACTCTATTGTTAAAGACGGAAAGTACCATTTCCCTTATCAGTAAGATGAATACCTATTACTAGTGGTACTGGCTGTGTGGATGTTTCGAGATTTTTCTAAGCTTGTCTACGCACAACCATTCTAGACCTTTCGAACAGCAATGCGTTTTAATTATTACGTGCTACTCTATATTTTCTCGGAGATATGGCGTGTTCACGTTTAATGGCGTAACAGTGCCCCCCTCTTAGTCATGCTCGTCCCGAGCATTATTAGATCCGTGATACGGCGCCAATCTACCCACATGGACAACCTTGGGTTTCCCTCTTAGCCCTTTCTTGATGCGGTAGGTCACGTCATTAATCCTTTTTAACACGGTGTAAGGTCCCTCCCATCGAGCTTGGAGTTTCGGCGACTTCCCTTTCCGTCGAAGCGGGTTGTGAAGCCAGACCAGTGTGCCTTCCTCAAATCCCTTGGCATTGGCATTACGGTCGTATCTAGTTTTCATTTTTACGCTGGTGTTCATGCTATTCTCACGAACTCGTTTATGCACTTCGTCCAATTGATCTTGAAGGTCACTTACGTAGTCCGTAACTGGCTTAGTCTTGTCAGGTGGCACGCCAGTTATGGCATCGACTGGAAGTCTCATCTCCCTGCCGAAATTCACTCTTGCTGGGGTATGTCCCGTGCTATCATGCACTGCCGATCGGTAAGACATCAGAAATAGTGGAATATACCGGTCCCAGTCCTTCTGATGGTCATCGACAACCTTAGCCAGGTGATTCTCCAGGGTTTGGTTAAACCTTTCCACCATTCCGTCCGACTGAGGATGCGCAGGTGTTGTGCGTGTCTTATAAATTCCCAGAAGAGTACACATTTCCTGGAACAGCGCAGATTCGAAGTTACGGCCTTAATCGGAATGGATTTCCAAAGGTGCGCCATACCGACATACTACTTCTTCGACCACCTTCTTCGCCAATGTCGTCGCTTCCTGATTGGGTATGGCGAAGACTTCGGGCCACTTTGTGAAATAGTCCTGGATCACCACTATGTACTTGTTTCCGTCATTTGTAACTGGAAAAGGTCCAGCGACGTCGATAGCGATGCGCTCCCATGGGGCTCCCACATTGTACAGCTGAAGCCTGCCCCTGCTCCTAGTCTGTGGTCCTTTCACCGATGCGCACGCTGTACATTTCCGACACCATTGCTCTATGTCATCTCTACAATTGAGCCAGTAATACCGCTGTCTCACTTTCAGCAAAGTTTTCTTGATGCCCAGGTGTCCTCCAGAAGCACCATCGTGTATTTCCTGTAGCAGGAGGACTACTTCACATCGTGGTACTATCACTTGTGTGGTCACCTCCTTGCCATCGTTCGATTCCCATTTCCTACAAAGCACATCATTTTCTAGGACTAAACTGTCCCACTGTGCCCAGTAGCTCTTTGTGACGGGACTATGTGACGATACTTCACTCCACTGGGGCCTAGTTCCGCTACGCTTCCAGTCCAGTATAGGTCGAATATCGTCGTCTTCTTCCTGGGACTTCTTGAAGTTGCCTTCAGCCCTAATTAAATTAACGTGTTCTCGGGCTTCATTCTGCTGGCAGTGTCTGCAGTCATCATTACATGGACGTCGCGACAGGGCGTCAGCATTGTTATGCCCTTTTCCACTACGATGTTCCGTCACAAAGTTAAACTCCTGCAGCTGCTCGAGCCATCTTGCAACTTGGCCCTCAGGGTTTTTAAATTGTAGAAGCCATTTCAATGCAGCGTGATCCGTCCTCAACGTAAATTGTCTTCCTATGAGGTACTTGTGGAAATGCTGCAAGGTTTTAACCACAGCCAGCAGTTCTCGTCGAGTCACGCAGTAGTTTCTTTCTGGCTTTGAAAGTGCCTTACTGAAGTAAGCGATTACGACCTGTCTGTCACCTTGCACCTGTGACAACACTCCACCAATTCCCGTGTTGCTGGCATCGGTATCAACGACAAATCTTCCGTCTCTGCTCGGGTACCCCAGTATAGGCGCTTCACACAACCGTTCTTTTAGCTCGTTGAATGCTGACTCACAGTCGTCGTTCCAGATAAAATCTCGTTTATCCTCAGTCAGCTGATGTAGAGGTTTTGCAATGTCCGAAAAATTCTTGACAAACCGCCTGTAGTATGTGCACAACCCTAGAAATGCACGTACTTCCGTTTTGTTCTTTGGAACCGGCCACTGTTGGACTGCCTTTATCTTCTCAGGGTCGGTTCTCACCCCGTCAGCGGAAATAACATGTCCTAGGTAGCTGACCTCCTTCTTGAACAGGGCGCACTTCTTTGGGCTTAGTTTTAGGTTAGCCCCTCGTATCCTGGTGAACACTTTCTCCATATTCCTCAGGTTTTCCTTAAAAGTGCGACCCATTATAATGACGTCATCCAAATATACCAGACAGACGTCACCAAGAAGGCCCACCATGACTCTCTCCATGAGGCGTTCAAACGTCGCTGGAGCGTTGCATAACCCAAAAGGCATGACGTTAAATTGCCACAGGCCGCTGCCAATACCCGTACTGAACGCTGTCTTTTCTTTATTTTTCTCGCTGATTTCCACTTGCCAGTAGCCACTTTTCAAATCAATGGTCGAAAACCACTTCATGCCACTGAGCATATCCAGCGTATCGTCTATCCTTGGTAAGGGATAACTGTCCTTCTTTGTTACATTATTCAGCATTCTGTAGTCCACACAGAATCTTGTGCTGCCGTCCTTCTTCTTCACCAGAACGACTGGAGAAGACCATGGACTCGTAGAAGGCTCAATTATTCCGCTATCAGCCATGTCCTTTACCATTTCTGCTACCTCAGATTCCTTAGCCCAGGGTATGCGGCGCGGTCTCTGTTTATCTGCTACCTCAGATTCCTTAGCCCAGGGTATGCGGCGCGGTCTCTGTTTAATTGGTCTCGCATCACCTGTATCTATCTCATGCTTGACGAGACCTGTTCTCCCGCAGTCTTTTCCCGTTGCAAAGATATCTCGAAACCGTAGCAGAAATTCCTTGGCTTGCTGTAGTTCCGAAGTCGACAAGTTGCTCTTAGAATTTTCCAGAAGTTGCTGGATGTGATCAGTTTCGACTTTGGTCGTGTCTTGCTTTGCTGGAGATTTATTGATTTGACGGAGATACTGAACTTCTTCACATCTCCCAACAACACTGTTTTTCTTCAGTTGGACCTCTTCTTTCCCAAGGTTCACAATCCTGACCTTGGATTTCCCTGTCGTCATAACTAATGTCCTCGCGGTGATGATCTCCGGGTGCCGGCCAGTATCCTCTACCAAAACACATCTTGATTGCCTGATTTTCTTGGGAAACTTTACTTCGACCAAGGTTTCTGTTCTCGGAGCCAGTGTAGTATTCTTTAAACAGTAGAGGTTGCATGAGTTAATTCCTCGCAGGAAGACTTTTTGATCTGGGAATTTCAATACTCCCCTGTCGATATCTAAAATACATCGGTTATTCCGCAAGAAGTCGAGACCCAGTATGCAATCGTCGGTAATATTCGCAATTAACGCAGGATGGATATACACTTGATCACCGATTTTGATCTCAATTTCTGTATCACCGAGGAAGGAGACTGGCTGGCCGGTTGCTGTCTGAAGTCGGCAGGATGGAGACTCTCTTTGCCACAAGATGGTGCGTTTCAGCAACTCAGGTCTTATAACAGTCCGTGACGCCCCCGTGTCAATGGTAAAATTGCAAGCCCGATGATTCAGCGTCCCTTCGATAATCAAACTATTTCCGTTGTGAACTTGATTGATGGTGATGGTTGGGGCCTTCAGTTGACCAGCCAGCACCCGCCCCGCGGCCCTGGTGACATTTAGTTTTAACGACTCCTCGTTAACTTGAGTTCCGGAGTCCACACTCCCCCTCTTCCTCTTGGGGCAATCGGTACGAATGTGCCCTTTTTCTCCGCACCCGTAACACGTCGGGATATAGCGGGACTTTGCTGAAGAAGAAGCCACCACTTCTCGGTGACGTGGTTGCGTTGTAGGCGAGACCACCACTTCCCGAACCCTATGCGTACGAGAATCGTGTCGTACTGCTTCCACTTCCAAAGCGTGTGCCATCGCACTCTTTAAAGATTGGTGGTGTCCGAGTCGCACTGTAGCCCTGACTTCAGGATCCCGTAGACCGTCGATGAATGCTTGCACCAGATTCACTTCCACCATCTTTGGTGTCACCGACATGTATGCACGCCGGACCAGCCGTTCAACCTCGACTCCCCACTGCTGGAGGCTCTCGTTCGACCTCTGCGTTCTCTCGCGTAACTGCGCGCGGAAAACGTGCTCGAGGTGTTTGTCTCCATAACGAGTGTCCAGTCCCTCCATGAGACGCTCCAATGTCCTGCCGTCCGCAGGGAGGTTCTCTAGGACTAGCAGGGCGTCCCCTCGTAGAGCCAAAGTTAATGCCGCAAAAGACAGCTTATCATCCCAGCGGTTTGTTTCGACCAATGTCTCGAATTGGTACTTAAATGCCGTCCAGGAAGACGTGCCATCAAAACGCGGCACATCAAATTTTGCGGCAGATGCACAGGGGGTGTGCGATGATGAGCCGACAGCAACGGGTTCGCGTGCTTCGAGCTTGATAATTTTTTTGTTGATGTCCAGCAGGCTTGTTTCGAGGCTATCAGCTCGGGCGGAAACCTCCTTGACCTCTACGGTGAGATTCTTTACCTTCTCGCCCAACGTGACGAGGCCGTGATCGATCTTATCGAGGATTAGGTTCTGCTTAGCCTCCTGTTCGCGGCGAGCAGCTTCTTGATTAGCCGCGATGAGGTCCTGAAGCTTGCGCTGGTTGGCTTCCTGTTCGCGGCGAGCGGCTTCCTGGTCGCGGCGGACAGCTTCCATACTAGCTTGCATGGCGGCCAACACCGCAGCGAGGTTCAATTCCGAGGATGGTCCTGTTGGCGCCTCAGCAGCTTCTGTTGCTACCATACCAGCCTGATCTTCCTCCTCCATACGATGACGCGCAGCATCCATCTCCATTTGCCTTCTTGTTCGTGGTCGCTGTTCGTCGTCTCTCGGTGTTAATGGCATTTCACTTCTGGCACCAGTTGTTACGTACGTGGGTAATCAAATGCCGATTTACTAAGAGACAACTTTATTCACCCCAAACAATAACAAAATAGTCCAGTCAACAATAATCCGAATCGCAATTAACACTAGAGTACCGTTACACTATCGCTTAGGTCGTTAGATAAAATCACTTCGAGTACTAGGGTAGGTCGCTCTTGATCGCAGACGAAATCACAACTGACTCGCTTCCGGCCGGGGGCTCGTATTTATATGCGGAGCCAAGAAAATTCTAGATACCGACATCCCCGGATCTATCCAGAATTCCAGAACAATTGAATCGCTTCTCGAAGTCATAAATCATTTTTATTGCTCGTGGTAATAAGAGTCACTTTCATGCGAATTTCGACTCTATTGTTAAAGACGGAAAGTACCATTTCCCTTATCAGTAAGATGAATACCTATTACTAGTGGTACTGGCTGTGTGGATGTTCCGAGATTTTTCTAAGCTTGTCTACGCACAACCATTCTAGACCTTTCGAACAGCAATGCGTTTTAATTATTACGTGCTACTCTTTATTTTCTCGGAGATATGGCGTGTTCACGTTTAATGGCGTAACAATATCAAACTAGCACGGGTAAGATTCTGCATAATAATTATAGGTATGGTTACATATCGGAGACTGATAATTAGTGTCTGATCCTTATTGTACTCATCATTACAAAACACTTTTGTTCTACGGTTTTCTAAAATAGCGAGTTTTATTTATGTAACTAAGATATAGTTAATGATTTCATTAACATAATAAAAAATTAAACTCGTTATTTTAAAAAGTTGTAAAACCATAGTTTGTTATTGTTAGTTTAGGGTCAAATGTATTTCGTAATTATTTTTTTTAACATGCCTTTATACTTCATTTTCATAGGCAGCACCAGGAATTTTGGGCAGCAATTAGCTAGATGTATTACATTAAAGTTTACATTCAAGTTTGCGCGTATTGTTTGCGTTGAAGATCCAGCGCATTTTAGAATTTCACCCTAATTATTCAGTGGTTAATTTAACATAATGAGTAGTGACAGTGAATCTTCATCCACTCCACCTAGGAAAATAACAAAAAAGGGAGGGTGGACTGTAAAGAAAGCAGGTAACACGATTTTTGAACATCATTCGCAAACTTTTCGCGATGAGTGGTTAAGGAATCCGATATTTCGAGATTGGCTGCAGCCAGATCCTAAAAATGCCAAGAAAGCGAAGTGTGCATATTGTCCATCAAGCTCTCTGGTTGCTGAAATCACAAATCTCAAATCACATGCCGAATCAAAAAAAAACATTTGAGAAACAAACCTGGTTCATCGGGTCTACAATCCCAGAATCGAGCAGAAATAAAACTAGCTGCATTTTTTGCAGAACACAATATTGCTTTTTCTGTGGCTGATCACTTGACTGATTTGTTAAAATAAATTATTCCCGATTCTAAATTAGTGCAAGAAATACAATTGAAGCGTACTAAAATCACAGCAGTTGTAAAAAATGTCATTGGGGAAGGGCACAAAGTTGGTTAAATTGAAATCAACTAAGTTTTCAGCGCTTACTGATGAGACTACAGATGTATCTACAGTCAAAACGGGTTGTGTTGTAGTGCGTTATTTTGACTATGATGCTCAAAAAATCTGCAGCGTGTTCTGGGAACTGTACAAGATTTTTAAGGAAATAGACACCAATGATGTTTCTACGGCGAACGCTGAAAATATATACAGAGCGCTTGTGGATTCTTTTACCAGCCGTAATGTGCCACTTACAAATATAATTGGCTTCGGGTCGGACGGATGTAACGTCATGATGGGCGATAAGGATTCAGTCAAAACTCGTTTGTCGCTCGACTTACCTGGGATCGTTATTTCAAAATGTGTTTGCCATTCAGCCCACTTATGTGCAAGTCAAGCTTGTAAAGAAATTCCGGAATCTGTAGAACAACTTGCTCGGGCCATATATAATTTCTTTAAAAACAGTGACAAACGCCAGTTTGATTTCCGCAATTTTCAATCATTTGTTGAAGTTGAGCCGCGTAAAATATTGAAACCATCTCAAACAAGATGGCTTTCTCTAACAGCAGTAGTCTCACGAATCTTGGAGCAATGGGTACCACTGCGCTTATTCTTCATTGATTTCACTACGAACCCGATACACAAAGTGAAAGCAGAGGTGAAAAATCGTGCAATATTCATCTTAGAAAAGCTCCTTTCTGATCCTTTTCATAAGCTATACTTTTGTTTTCTAGACTGCTCACTTTGGCACACTGGCCTTTGTTTACCAAATTCAATTCAGAATTCCAGAATGAAAAAGTCGTTATTCACAAGTTGCATGATAAAATTCGAGATTTATATCAAGAAATTCTTCTGCGTTACTTACAACGGGAATATGTTATGCAGCTGAATGTTAGTGAAGTAGATCCTAAAAATGAGCAATTTCAATTGAATGACGCTGTAATGTATCTTGGTATTAAAGTTTACGAAATGCTTAAACATCCGGATGGTCAGGCAGCCCGCAAAAAGGCACTGTTTTTCACAAGCAGCAAAATTTTTCTCAGGACTGGTGCCTTAGAAATAAAAAACGTTACGATATGGAAGACCCTGTGCTGTCAAAACTAATAGCTCTAGGACCAGTATCAGCTCTCTCCAACAATTTCAGAGATCTCGTCCCAACATTGATGCCCCTCATGGAAGCCGTGCCACGCATAAGTGCATCTTTTAATGACAGCCAAAAAAAGAGATAGACGATCAATGGAGAAGATTACCTATTGCAAAAGCTCGCTACCCTGAAAAGCTTCAAGACACAAAAGAACCCGATGAGTTCTGGGCAATGTTACTCAAAACAGAACATTTCTCCGAATTAGTCAGTTTTGCTTTCACAGTTCTGTCTTTGCCTCATGCAAATGCAGATTAAGAGCGGGTTTTCAGCAAAACCAACTTAATAAAAACAGACCTTAGAAATCGCCTTATAACAGAAACAGTAAATGGTACACTTTTAGCTGCAGAAAGTGCAAAAGGCCCAGATCAGACAGGAAACTGTATAAATTTTGAAGCATCTCAGGAAATGTATTCCAGAATGACAGCTGAAAAACTATACAATAAAAACGAAGATAATTTTACCTATACCCCTGACATTACATATCACTAAGAAATAAAGACATAATTAAAGTCATGTACTAGTAGTAAGTACCTACAAAATTTATTACTTAAGTAAAGTTAATCATTTGTTTTATTTTTTGAAGATTTTGGTACAATTATTAAAAAAAAATATGAATCACTTAGAGTAATGTTTTTTTATTCGGCGGTCCCACCTTAAGGAATATTCCTACCCCAGGCTAGCTAGTAATAGTACCTACATAGTCTACCTAAATTAAGGTCTGAGATTTTTTAAATATAGGTATACTTTTACGAGATTTTGTATGGAAAGTACGAGATATTTGACAGCCCTAGTAAGAGATAAAAAATTCGGCATCTGGCAACCCTGCTGGTAACTTGCAGCAAGTAAAATATTATATGTAAAATGGTACGTTAAAATCGACTTCTAAAGATATTAAAAAAGGGTTGTCTGTCAATCGACTCCAAAAGTAGACGCGCGGATGGTCGTTTTAAATGTACACAAATGTCGTTTAACACTATATCTATCTCGTTTAAACTTGATCAGAGTGTGAGAACGAGACAGGCATAGAACATCACTTGCTAGACATCTGCCATGAATTTTTGCTGGAATGTCAAGTGTTTTGAGCCGCCCTGCGCGGCCCCGCGTCTACGTCAGTGCTCATTCGAACTGCAAGTGCCAGAGTGCCAACAAAGTGTTTATTTTATATAAAAAAGAATTTGAAACAATGGAACGGTAAGTAATCAACAGTTTTTAACTGCTACATTGTGTGTGTGTTATAGATTTTAGACAGGATCTGTTATTTCGTCAGCTGTTGTCGAAAATTTCACGCAACCGGTCTGCACATTTCGACGTGTTGTGTGACAATTACGCTACAGACAACAAAATGTCGTTAGAAACATGATTGGTAGTTTAAGAGTGCTACCTCTCAATTTTCGATGGACTGGACAACGATTCCGATAGCAAGCAGAAATAGCCAGTAATGATTTCTAAGAAGAAACATGTCTCAAGGATCCGCTTGAATATTTTTCCACCTTTTTTTACATTAAGAAACAAACCAACTTTTAATCTAAGACTTAAAAGAATTTGTTGCAATAAATCTCCTAATGGGAATAATTGATATGCCTTCGTATACAGACTAGTCCCCGAGAACTAAAATACAGCCAAATAGCTGACCCTCAAAAAAATTCGACAATTACAACGCTACATACATTTCAAATACAATTAGCTTGATGATGGGGATCGCTTCTATAAAATCAAACCTTTGGCAGATATGCTACGTGCCAACTTTTTGAAAGTACTTCGTAAAAATAAATTCAGCCATCATCTCATCTATGAGATGATGGTCCCTTACGAAGGGAAAAAAGCTGGCAATCGAAAGCAATACGTCAAAAATAAGCCTAAGAAGTGGGATTATAAGATTTTTGTTAGAGCTGGTGTAATTGGTTTTGTTTATGATTTTCTTATTTATGATGGCGAAGATTCCTTTAGATCAATACATTATTCGCGGGTAGAGCCTTCTCTCAGAATGGGCGCTAATGTTGTGTTGTTGTTAGAGTAAAACTATACCAGATCCAGCGTGTTTTGTAGTGTACTTTGATAATTTTCTGACAAGCCTCGGAAATGATTCACTACCTGCTAGAAGAGATGGGAATATTTTCACGCGGAAATATAAAGGAAAACAGATTACGCGGAGCTGAGAAGAAGCTCATCATCGATAAAGCACTGAAAAAGAAACCCAGGGCACGAAACAAAAAAAAAAACAAAAAAGACTTGCACAAATCGTGTTCAATAAGAAGAGAGTGCATGTCGCCAAGTGGTAGGAAAATAAATGTGTCACTACCGTAAGCAACAATGTAGATATCTACACTATATCAACGTTGAGATGAGGTCAGCGGTGATTTGTCCTGAAATCATAAGACTTTACAATGCCCATAGCGGTATTGATTTAGCTAATATGCTTATTGCTCTGTATAGAACTGAGCTAAAGGGACACCGCTGGTTCCTACCGTTGGTTTCACAGCTGACAAATATATGTATTACAAATGGTTGGAAATTGTACAGGAGAAATATCGGTAATGGAAAAATAATGAGTTAATATCGGTAATGGAAAAATAATGAGTTTGAAGAAATTCAGGTGCAAGTATATTCTTATATATATATATATATATATATATATTCCACAACTATCTCACAACGCCGTCTAGTCCCAAGCTAGGCAGAGCTTGTGTTATGGGTACTAGACAACTGATGACTGATGTATTTAGAAATATGTAAGTATGTTTATTTGTCTAGTACAATATTACCAATAATTTATTATTACGACACAGAACCACCACGAAACATACGGACAATGTGGAGGGTCCAACCTTATCAAAACTAATAAAGGCGCCGGTGTCTCCAAGACCATCAATAGAAATTCGCAGTGGCCATTTCGCGACTTTAGGAACAAAAGGCAGGTGCAAACTGTGTAGTGTCGAGTCAGATTATGCTTAGCAGAAACTGTTTTTATAGTTTTCACCACCAGTAATTTTTTGTTTTAACAATACCTATTTTAGTGTTGTACCGCTATGTCTTTTAGCATTAAGAAGAAAAATACAAAAAATTTAAAGGCGGCGATTTAGATTACTGTGCACCTTTGATTGAGACTAACAGAATAAGCATTGAAACTAGATTTAAACAGAATTTTGATCCTAACACAGCTGAGGCAGAACATGCACCGTTAGCCGCGTACTGACTGAGCGAGCAGCCTCGTGAGGCAGCCGCGTGAGGCAAATCCTCGGTCGGTCAAGACGAGCCTCGCCCGAGGCAAACCCACGCGCGCCTGGCCCGAGCGTGCCGCGGCCCGAGCCAAACATTGTCGGTTTTTGTCCATGCTCTAAAGCGCCTCAGTAACTTTGCCGCGCGCACTCAAGACGGTTGTGTTTTGCCTCGCTTCTTCGAAGAACACCATGAATAAAGAACAGTGTCTCAAATTAATACAATTATATGGCGAATATAGACTACTTTGGGATGCGCTATGTCCTGATTATACCAACAGAGGACTAAGAGAAGATGCGTGGAGAAACATAAACCGGGAAATGAACATTCCAATAACTGACTTAAAAAAAAAGATGGAGTCTTTGTTAGGATCCTATAGGCGGGAAAGGTCACGTGAAAAGAAAAGCCGTATCACAGGATCAGGTATGTTTATGTTTATTTTTATGTTAATGCCTTTAATTTAATCTACACTTCAGTGTATTTAGCCGGCCACACTTTGGATCGTAGACAGAGAAAACTATAGACTATAAACATACACTCTAAAATTACAATTATATTGAAAAATAAAAACATTAATGTTATTACAGGTCGTGGTGACATATATATGTCGTAGAGAACGATATTGAACTACAGAGTCTTTTTTTGTTATTATTATGGTACCTACCAAAGGGTATAACGCAGTGGCGTCATTTTTTATACGTCACGAGGCCAGAGTCATGTTATAGGGGCTGCGACCCGCGATGCGAGGGCAGTTTTAGCTTGCACAGTTTCAAGGGTCACACACCTCTAACATGAAACTGTCGGTTAACCCGTGTATTCGTAATTATTTAGTATAGGTACTTACAACACTATTGTGAATTATAAAAGTGACATTATAACTAATTGTGAACTGTGAAACTGACATTAGAAAACTCAAGTGCATAGTTATTAATATCCCATCAAAATGAACCCAGTACCACTGAATCAAAATGATGACGGTAATAGTGCTCAGTCACTCTTGGCGCCGTCATCAGAAGTGGGATCTGAATCTAATTCCCACTGGTGCGCAATGCTTGAAGTGCAAAAAAAAAATAGGAAATTTGATGTGACTAATTGAAATCATAAGAATACCAACAACGGTGTTTGAAATTACGCTGCCAGAATTCAACTCAGAACACCCTGATTCCAGGCCACGCGCTTGGTGTGCTTCCGTGACAGTGATATCGGTCTTCCCGAATACCTCCTCAAAGGGCCATCTCTCGTCATAGCCCTCAGCAAAGCCCTGAAGAGCGGTGCTTCATCATGGTTATCACCATAGATATCCGGTTATCACAAATATCAAACGCAGCCATGACATGGGTGCATGTTCGTGATCTATTTCTCGTACTTTATGAGTGATTATTTAATGTGAACAACGGCAAGTCGAAAGAGAGTGAATGTGAACAAATAGCAGCAAGCAGCACAAGGAAGCACGCCATCGACGAGCAGCGCAGACGCAGGCAGCGCGGTTGCAGAGCGACGCGACGTGTCCATAGTGGTCAAGTATCCGGTGTATGCGGGAAGTTGGAGCAATCTGGTCAGTCGTAAAATTCTTATTTTGAATCCGGGGCTGAATGGTCGCTTATTAAGTAGTACATCAGTCATAACTTTGAAAGGCCACTCACGGCTTACGTATTTTATTACAAGTGGTACCAGACGTTTGCTTGAAATATGCTAAGAGTGGCCGACGGATAGCGACGGCGTTGAAATGTTGGGTGACGTCACGGGATTGGCATTTGCGTTCAAGTGCACGCGCTTACCCTGGGCGCAGACAAAAAAAAACATCTGTTAACCTCTTGACTCGGGGTGCATAGGAGCTTTGGCAAGCCCAAAGTTTCCATAAAATATTCAGACATTATTATTAGGTATGTTTTACTAAACATTGTGCAAGACAGTCATTCTAATTTGCAATTAATGTAGTCTTGCTCGTGACTCAAGTCGTTTCATCATAACACATCAAAACACATCTAGGATTCTGACTGGAATCACTATACTTATTTTATTTTATTACAATCGAAAAACAAACAGTATTAACAACTAACAAAACAATAAATTATGCAACTGTAAACCAATGACATGTTTTCACATTTGATTGTCTATGGAGAGCATGCTTGGAAGAGATTACAATGATAGTATGCGCTTTAACAATACGACACAATTACAACATTTGGTCTTGTCGGAAAAGTTAAAACGGTTGTCGAACCAATGTTTGGTAAGTATTTGATTGAATATACGCGGCTTAGAAGTGAATAAATCAAGTTCAGAAAAGTTAACTAAATCATTGTAGGACTTTGCGCATCTTATAAAGAACGAATTCTGTCCGTAATTTGTGTAGCATCAGGGAACGTTAAGAAGAAGAAAGAGTATTCTAGAGATCTAGTGGGGGCGCCTAAATTAATCTTGGAGAGAAGTTGCGGGGCGTCGATGTAAGATTGTGCTAACTTAACCAGGAAAGAGATATCTCCCTAAGTGGTAAAAATGGGACCTTTTGTATCTCGACTCGTAATAAAATTATGAACGGGTTTTACATCTATACTGTAGGTATCGCGTAAAGTTTCGCTGGACAGATTCCAATTCTGGGATTCCAAACCTGCGAAAAGTATTCATGTGAGCTACGGACGAAGGAACAGTACAATATTTTGAGACTTGTAAACTGGGAATAAGATCCTTTTAAGAACCTTAGGGCTTTGTTAGCTTTACAGTCAGCTATACGGTTAACGTATTAGACAGCAAAAGGGTTCATAATACTAATAACTTATTCTTCTTTGATTATTTTATAACTAAAATCGATTGCTTTATGAAATCCTATACCTAAATTGTTGTTTCGTTTTAATGGTATAGATACAAATAGTCAGATAGCGAGACAGACTAAAGAACAACTGATATTTCTATTTAAAGATAAAGAATTTTCTTGTTTTTTTATTGACGGTTTATCACTCGAGTTACATCCGGTTAGTCAAAAAGTTCTGGGACCTGGCGGGTTTCTTACTGTGTTTTCCTTCACCGTTTTGGGAGCGGTGGTGTTGGAGTGGATTGCACGGAGTGGTGCGCCTGGCTGGATTTGAGCCCGCGACCAGCACCTGGTGGATCGGGCCGGTGCCACTCGGCAACACCACTGCTCTTATTAGACTTGCTAGCTTTGATTAAACTACCTTCTTCTGAGAATATTCATCAACTTAGATAAATTCATTGGTCTAGCCTCGTATTGCCGAAAGTTTGTTAAAAAAAAAAAAAAAAAAAAAAAACTCCTCTCAAATTATGACTGTTACATCTACTTACAACCAGCAAATTATTTAATTGGAATTTAATTGGAATTTAATCGGAATTTAACTTAATTGCAATTTCATTGAAAATTTTATTGGAACTTAATTGGATGATAAGCTTTAACTACTAAATCAGTTTTGCGTTTTTTTTTAATCTGGTACTTCTTATTATATAGTGCTATGCTTTTCCAAAAAGTCGATAATGAGATGCATGTAGCCAAGTACTTTAGTGAAAGAACTACGCACCCAGCGTGACCGGAGCTTTTAAATCTAGTGTCTTCTTATTCGGAGCCCTGATTCGGGTTATAGTGGATCAAGGTCTATGTTTCACTAGCAAAGATTGTGTCCTAGTTTATCTTTGTATTTTACCACCACATGATCAAGTCACGCTAACGGGTAAGTTGATAGCGGACGATGAGTATAGGGTATGCTTACATTTCTAGAAACGCAAGAAGCTTTGGAAGATGTGCCACTTGCTTTGAATCGTCCTATTCACTATGTAAACTTCAAAAGTACAAGCCACTAAAAAGTACGTTAAATGTGTATTTTACGATGTGACAGCTTGTCATGTAGTTGTAAGAATAACAAAAAAATCCGTTATGCGTTTTAAAATAACATAACGCAATATTGTGCCTCTTAGGAACTCATTTAGCCTGTGTTTTATGGGAGACAAACCTGCACTTGTATCCGCCACATGGCGAAAGCAATATTTCATGCCCATTGAGATACCATATTCTTCACGAATTCTAAGAGTCGGAATGACCCGACAGAAAAAAAAAAAAAAAAACACCAGTATCACAATGTGGCCGACCCTTACTTATCGAACAAAAAAAAAAGGGGTTGTTTTAAAGTTTTCTAAATTCAAACAAGGGCAAGGCCCTTAAACTTATGACAGTTATGACAGGACGCATAGATAAACTGTTAAATCTTGTAACTGATTGTGAGACAAAAAATTAAGTGTTTGCTAGAGAAGAGAGAAAGCGTAAACGAACATGAAAAAAAAAAAAAGTTAAGTGGTAAGTACGAAAAATCTAAATTTGATAAAGATAAAGCTAAATTAGTAAAGTTTGATACTAGTAATTTAATTTTGATTCATATGGATACGAAACGAGACTAAATTGAATCAAAGATAAAAGGGACGTTTTAAAGTAGTGGAGTTACTTCATAGTGGTTTTTATCTTTGAAACCTTTGAGTGGTAACCGAGCCTATGAGTATGCTCACAATCGTATACGAAAGATGCCTCTAAGTAGCGCTAGTAGTAGATTTATTTGATGTAGAAAACGATGAGGAGTATATCTCCAGAGGAAAGTAGACACATACCATGGCTATTTGGCCGCACTGCATGCACTTATCTGTAGTCGTAACTGCAATTCATGCGTGAGTTGTTCAGGGCGCGATGAGCAGTAAGTGCTACGGTGGGGGCCTGTGTATTTTTGTGTTGGTCATGTGTTGACCTGGAGTTTGGTCGCACTGCACGCGCTTATCTGTAGTCGTAACTGCAATTCATGTGTGAGTTGTTCAGAGCGCGATGAGCAATAAGCGGTGCGGCGGGGACCTGTGAATTTATGTGTTGGTCATGTGTTGACCTGAAGTTTGGTTGCACTGCACGCGCTTATCTGTAGTCGTAACTGCAATTCATGTGTGAGTTGTTCAGAGCGCGATGAGCAGAAAGCGGTGCGGCGGGAGCCTGTGAATTTATGTGTTGGTCATGTGTTGACCTGAAGTTTGGCCGCACTGCACGTGCTTGTCTGTAGTCGTAACTGCAAATCATGCGTGAGTTGTTCAGAGCGCGATGGGCAGCAAGCAGAGCAGCGGGGGCCTGAGTTTCTGAGGAAACTATTTTGTGTTGGTCATGTGATGGCCTGAGAGTCGTGGACTCTATAAGAGAAGTGTTTGTTGCTTGAAGCAATAATGATACAGGTGGCAAGGTTTGTCACTAGCTGCTGAGACAGCTGGGCCATGAGCGTTGTATGTGATCTAACTGTGTTTTGTATTAGTGTACCTAAATGTTCACTTTTGATACTTTTGAAGCTTAGAGGTAGCTTTTGATACTTTGATTAGATTTGATTCTAACAAATGTTGATATTGAATTGTCTATTGCTGTTGCACTTGTTCTTGGTCAGGTTGGCCGAGGTTGTACAGTTGCTCCTAATGTGAATTTTGGTTACAGGTGTACACGAGGACGTGTAATTTGTCAGGTTGGCCGTGTCGTAGAGAACGATATTGAACTACAGAGTCTTTTTTTGTTATTATTATGGTACCTACCAAAGGGTATAACGCAGTGGCGTCATTTTTTATACGTCACGAGGCCAGAGTCATGTTATAGGGGCTGCGACCCGCGATGCGAGGGCAGTTTTAGCTTGCACAGTTTCAAGGGTCACACACCTCTAACATGAAACTGTCGGTTAACCCGTGTATTCGTAATTATTTAGTATAGGTACTTACAACACTATTGTGAATTATAAAAGTGACATTATAACTAATTGTGAACTGTGAAACTGACATTAGAAAACTCAAGTGCATAGTTATTAATATCCCATCAAAATGAACCCAGTACCACTGAATCAAAATGATGACGGTAATAGTGCTCAGCCACTCTTGGCGCCGTCATATAAATCACATTGGTACGCCTATGAAGCTTTCAGCTTCCTGGGCGATAGAAACCGCCCAGGAAATACGCAAGATTCTTTACATAAAGAAGTGAGTATTTACTGATAATTATTCTGCCAAGCAATTGCTCCATTTGTAATAAAATGTCGCCCTAAATGTGAACGTATTTCTTTTATATCTGTTGGCCCTCGCCGTGGAATAGCTTGAATAGGTAGCATTGATGACATTCCTGTATCCTGCCGTCATCGCCCGTGTATTAAGGTTCACTCCCCCGGGATCATTCGATGCCGAACATCGAATGATCTCGGGGGAGTGAACCTTTGAGAGGACTCTTGATCTCTTCGCAAGTAGATAAATAAGTATATAGTAGTTAACACGACTTTTGTAGCTATTTCTGGTTCCAATAGGATGGGCTTCCTCAATACTCTGAACACAGAACTTAAAATTCCAAACGCATTCTCCACAACTCTCCTTGCTCTGGACAGTCGGTAATTAAAGATCCTTTCCATTGAACCTCGATCTGGAGTACCTTCATAAGGTTTCATTGTGTACTCATTCAATGCAAAAGCTTTATCGCCTAGAATAAAATATGGCACTGCAGTTGCATAAGGCGTTTGTAAGATTTCTGGCGGAGGAATGTTAAGTTCCCTTCTTTCGAGTTTTTTATATAAATTGGTATTTTTAAACACACCGCCATCTGATATACGACCTTTGTTACCAACATCTACGTACAGGAATTTATAATTGGCGTCAACTAAAGCAAACAGAACTATACTCGGAAACAATTTGTAACAATCGTAATCATTGCCACTATTTATAAGCGACTGTAATATAACATGTTTCCCATCCATTGCTGCAATGGCATGAGGAAAATTCCATTTTGTCTGACGATTACTGATATTCTTTATTTTGATATACGAAACAGATACTGCAAACTGGTATAAGAATCTCCCGTGGCCAAAAATCTTAACGTAACCAAAAATCTTTCCCTCGCGGTTATTGCTTCTCGAAAATTTGTGTCCTTCTTGCTTATTTTGGCGTTTATAAGAGAGTACAAATTTTGAAATTCAATTTTATTCATTCTAGTGAAATTGCTTTCTGCATCATCAAAGCACAACTCTTCAAATAATCTGTTCCCAGCTTGTAATCTGTTTTTGTATATCGTTTTTATCCAAAAACGTTTAGGTTTTTTTTCTTTTCTTTTTTTGTACAAGTTGATGAATTAGTATAAAGGCATTGGTGGCGATAGCCTTCCGAACGCACGGCCTCATGACAATCTTGAGCACAACTGAATATGCGCTACGCTCGCGTGGTCTCTGTTCGACTTGTGAGTCACCACTGAGCGTTCGAGACGTTCGACTAATGGCTCAGCCTCGCTCCGGCTCGGTTTTGCCGCGCGCGGCAGCTTCATGCATATTTAAATACAGACCAAGGCTGCCTCGCACGGCAAACGTTGCGAAGCAAACGACCGAGGCAGCCTCACGAGGCTGCTCGCTCAGTCAGTACGCGGCTAGTAGCTGTGATCAACCCGATCACCGAAAGACTTCTGCAGCACTCGATTACGACGACTTACGATATTTTAACCGTGTAATTGAGCTCAATTTAGCGTAACAAAATTTTACCCTAGCAAATCGGCGGAGAATCCGCGATTCAGATTTTTGGCGCTCAACTAACAGCGCCATCTATCGGTACAAATATTAACAATTTGCACAAACATGCCAAGGACAAATTTTTAAAATTTGGCCTTCCGCTACAATTGTTAGCTATAATAACACAGTAAACAACCTTAATATTAATTACATAAAATCATACAATACTACGCCACAGGTAATATGCAAATCTTAGCAATAGATCTTTTTATAACAGCATTTTTTGTGCGTAAAGATACAACTCTAGTGATGCCATCGTTGCCCGGGTGTTTTGCAACCACACGACCAAGCAGCCATCGAGAAGGTGGCAAGCACTAAATTATCGATACATGGTTCAGGAGTTTGCTCACTCCACTTGTACCGATTTAAAAACATCACTAAATATTCCTGCGACCATCGTCGCCAAAATTGTTGCGTCAGCCGTTGGGTAAGTTGCCACCGGCGTAGACTACCTATAGTGCAGGATTCGAAATTATACTCCGGCACAGCTACCAACGGCTCACTTAGTAGAAAATGACTTAGTGTCAAGGCGTCTAAACCATCTGGATCGTCGTCCATCCTACACAGAGGTCGCGAGTTGAGGCAGGCCTCAATTTGTGTCAAGACCGTTGACAGCTCCTCGTAGGTAAGGGTGGATTCTCCAATTATTCGCCGAAGGTGGAATTTTGTCGATTTGATACCAGCTTCCCAAAGACCACCGAAGTTAGGCGAGTATGGAGGGATAAAATGCCATTTTGTTCCCTGAGACGCTAGACTGTCGGCAATCTCCTTTGTTAGATTCGCTTGCTCCGCAGAGAACAACTTCTTTAACTCCTTTGACGCTCCCACAAAGTTAGTGCCGTTGTCCGACCAAATGTCCGAACAATGACCTCTGCGAGAAACGAATCTTCTGAATGCTGCTAAAAAGCCTTGAGTGGTCATATCCAGGGCCGGTTTATGCATGTCGGGGCCCCTAGGCAATGCACCTCTCGGGGCCCCCCTAACCTTTTCTGACTTCTTATTATATTTTGTGTCTTACATAAATTTATTCATAATTACGTTGTTTTTAGTCAACTACGAACCCTTACAGTTTCGTTTAAATCGACAAAAATGGTTTATATTGGTATTAAATGGATGGGTTTAATTAGTTTTAAACCGGCCTTACATTTCTGTAATCAGGTGAATAAAATATGTAAAAAAATAATAAAACTTACGTAGTTATAATAATTGTAACTTCAGTTTATGAAACTTTAGTTTACACTATTTTAATTTACTCATCGTTTCATCGATTATCTCGAAGCCCGAAGCACTTCTGCAGTCTTTACAAATAAATATCCCAATACTAAGATCTAAAATCGTAAGTTTTGAAACACAAACTGTAAAACTCTCTTTTTTTTCACGGCCGTAAAACTCTCAAAGAAATTGAGTTCAGTTCTCGCCGCGAATTCTCCTTTATGTCTTCTACAGATTGAAAACGGGTGCCACGAAGTGGTAATTTGAGTTTAGGAAAAAGATAGAAATCAGCTGGAGCCATATCTGGCGAATATGGTGGCTGCTCGATGGTATTTGTTGAGTGTTTGGTCAAAAATTCGTTCACAATGATGGCCTCATTTGAAGGCGCATTATCGTGGTGCAAAATACAAGAATTTTCTTTCCACAAATCTGGCTTTTTTCGTCGAGTTTGCTCTCTTAAATGCCGCATAACGCTCAAATAATATTCTTTATTTACAGTTTGACCTTCCGGTAAGAATTCCGAGTGCACAACACCGCGATAGTCAAAGAAAACAGTCAACATGACTTTGACTTTTGATCGACAATGGCGTTGATTTTTTCGGTTTTGGTTCAGTTAGAAGGCGCCACTCCGAAGCTTGTTAACTTGTATGCATGTCGAACTCGTAAAACTACGTCTCGTCGCCAGTAACAATGCGTTTCATGAATGTTGGGTCGGAATTGACTCGTTCTAGCATGTCCTCAGCGACTCTCATGCGATTGAGTTTTTGGAGAAAATTCAGGTCTTTTGGAACTAGCCGACCGGCAACATGTTTCATACCCAAATGATTAGTTAAAATGGTACGGATCGACTCGTGAGATACATAAAGTTCGGCGGCTATCTCTCTCAAACTTGAATAAGGATTTTCAGTCACAATTTCCTTCACTTTTGCGATGTTAATTTCAGTTGCAGAGGTTGATGGCCTACCAGAGCGAGGCAAATCTTCCATCACATCTCGACCGCTTTTGAATGCTTTGTACCACACATAAGCACGTGTTTTTGATAAAGGCGATTCACCGAAACCTTCTGTAACATTTTCAGTGACTCCGAACACGAAATTCCATTGGCGATGCAAAATTTAAGACAAACTCTTTGTTCGATGTTTTTGTCCATTATGAAATTCACAATACACACTAGATATGAAATAACTAAAAACAGCACTGTATTTAATATAAATAACAGATGCAACTCAAACTCCGCGCCAAAATGGAAAACAGTTGTGCCAATCTAGCAACAACAAAAAAATCTAAAATTTGAATTTGGAACCATAAACAAATCATCCATTCCCGATACTTTTTTGACTGAATGTATTTAGCAGAAGATCTTCGTTTTATAAATTAAAAAAATATTTTAAAATATTGATTTAAAAAATATGCAGTTATGTACACGGGCGTATAGTAATATATCGAACTATGTTTCGTTTTTCCATGTAGTTGATTGATTCAATTTTATATTATGTTAATTGATATAAACAAAATTATCAACAAAAGCCAATGAATATGCTCTGCACTCACACGTTGCTAATGAAATATTATGTTTTATTAACTCCGTCTGTTGACAGCTTTTCGCAAAATCCAATGCTAGGATTGCCCATCGAAATTTCAAATTATTTTTTTACTGTTTATAAAATGTAGTCTATTTTTTTTCTGAAGCGCGGGGCCCCTGAACCTGGCGGGGCCCCTAGGCAGTTGCCTAAATTGCCTAATGGATAAAACGGCCCTGGTCATATCACTCACAGCTTCGATGTGTACGGCTTTGGTGGCCATATAGACAAACAGGCAAATATATCCTTTGTAGGCATGATGACCCCGACCTTTGGTAGTTCTTATATTTATAGGACCCGCGTAATCTATTCCAGTACATTTGAAGGGTCTAGAAGGTGTTACCCTCGCAGCTGGTAATTGCCCCATCAATTGATTTGATACAGCTGCCGAATGTTTAACACCCGTCACACATTTATGAACGTATGATTTGACCAATTCTTTGGCCCCCAAAATCCAATATTTAGTCCTCAAATACGCTAACATAAGTTGAGGCCCCCCGTGCAAGGTTTTGTAGTGAGAATCTGCTACTATCAGTTTGGTTAAATGTGACTTTTTTGGTAACAATATTGGGTGCTTTCTATTTTCGCTAAGTTCCGACTTCTGTAGCCTACCTCCTACCCTTAACACTTTGTTTCCGTCTATGAACGGGTTTAAGGATTTTAAGGATCCTTTTAACTTAGCTGAACTGCCATCCTTTGATATCCTGTTTATTTCTTCTCCAAAACCTTCTGATTGGCACTGTTTGATACAAACATGTAATGCTTCTGTTAGTTCTTGCGCTGATAACCCTGTTTTTTCACCTTGATCCCTCTTTCGTTTTACCCACATACGTCGGCAATACGCGATCACTCTTAATAACTTCGTTAAATTTGAAAACCGATCCCATTTTGTTTCAGTGTTCGAGAAGTGTACCTTTTTTATAGCGTCTTTAGGTTTGTTATAAATTATTTTTTCTGAATTTAAAATTGCAGGACCATTAAACCATGATAAGTCAGAGACGATTCTATTAATTGAGACCGCTGGTGCGATCTTAGTCTCGTACTCTCGGTGTGTCTGGTCTGTAATCAAACCGAAGTGGGCATCTGGTCCTGGTTCGGTTGCCGACAAGTAGTGTTTGATTCCGGTGACATCGGTGAAATCTCCCATTCCTGCGAGGAAAGTCGCTGCTCCCGCACCCAACACGACGTCATACCCATTCACAAAGTGGATTAACCGCTCTTGGGCATCACTCGCTTCACCTCTCTTGTGGGCCATTAAGGCCACACGATACCACCATAGAATATGGTGATAATACGCGTATGCGCTAGGCGAAACAACTTTGGCGACGTGCTTATCACAGTCGCCTAAGGCTTGGTACTCCCGTTCGACGAGGGCGACGTACCCTGATGCATCCGCTGCGAAGACCTTTATCGCTTCTGCGCTCGTTAGTCCGCGCTCACCTTTGTTAATGAAAGCCTGTTGCCAGAGTGGATCATTGGTTAGTGGTGTTGCTGTTGTTGATAAGTTCTTTGGCTTAGGTGGCTCTCTTGAGGGTAGAGTTGGACGTTTCCGCTGAAAGGGTTTCTTCTTATCGTTCATTGTATTGTCCTCCAGTTCCCAGAATCTCTTCATTAATTATCTTTCCTCCACATGAGAATGCATAACTAAAACACTGTCATGAGGTTGATGTGATTTGTCTACCACACCTGATAAAATCCACCCAAATGATGTAGCTTGCGCAACCATATTACCCTGAGGTCCTTTCCTAACTCCTTCCTAAATAACTTGCCCATAGATTTTCGGCTCGAAGGACCACCGGATCGTACGTGAGACCATTGTTGTGCGTCCAAAGTAGTTAAGATACCCTATTTGCTACAAATGTTTGCCACCTATTTGGGTGACTATTAAGCCAGGCGAGCACGATAGTAGAATCACTCCAAGCACGTATGTTCTCTTTCGGAACATTCAATGTGTGAGCTACCTCAACTAACAACCTACTCAGAAGAACAGCTCCACAGAGCTCCAATCGTGGAATTGGGTGCTACTTTTGTTTTTGATGTTATTAAGTTTACAGAAACCTGACCCTGATCATTGATTAACCGAAGATATACCACGGCGGAATAAGCCACCTTAGATGCATCGCTGAATCCATGCAATTCAACCAGTGCGTTATTACGTTTTGTTTTGATCCAGCGAGGTATTTGTAAATCCGACAACTGACACAAGTCATCACGGTAAGTAAGCCACTCTTTTAATATTGTTTCAGGAACTTCATCGTCCCAGCCTATACCCGATAACCACAGCTTTTGAATTATAATTTTTGCAACTATGACGCTTGGTGATATCCATCCAAGTGGATCAAATAAACGTGATATGTCTGATATAACTATTCTTTTTAATAATAATAATAATAATAAAGGAGGTTCCTTTCTCTGGAGCCCTGACTGCCGGTAGCTTGGACCCTGTTCCCGATACCGGTGGGCTACTATTTTTTTATATTTTTAAATGTTTTTTATTTTTTATTGAATATTTAAAAATATAATTTATATGTTAACATTTGAATAAACGAAATAATAATAATAATAAATTATTTATTATCAGGCATCTTGGCCCATAGATATATACCTTACAGACTAACATATATACACACACACACACACACACACGTCACGTCGGTGGAAGTGTCACTGTGTACCGGAAAGCATCTACTGTTCGATCCCAGGTAAGTCCTAGTAATTTCATTACTTCATCTATTTTAATTTTTCTTCCTTCTTCTATCGTATCTTTATCTTTAGTTTTCAGACTATTCAACAGTTCGTCACTATTGCTTGACCACTTTTGTAACGAAAATCCTCCTTTTTCTACTAACTTATTCATTTCAGAATACAGCTTGGCCCCTTCCTCAACCGTATCAACGCCCGTAAGTAAGTCATCCATGTAAAAATCTTCTTTAACTTTTACAGCAGCTGTAGGATACTTCTCCTTCTCGTCTATGGCTACCTGCTGAAGCACTTTAACAGCAAGGTATGGTAAAACATGCTGTACCAAAGGTAACCAAAGGTAACTCCATAAACGATATTCATGGATTTGACGATCTGTAGCTTCTTTCCACAGGATTCTCTAAAAGTCCACATCATTTTCATCGACCTTGATTTGACGATACATTTTGACTATGTCCGCCGATAAACATATTGGATATGTTCTCCATTTCATTAAAATGTGTCGTAACGTTGGCTGTAAAGTAGGCCCTATCATTAATAAATCATTTAATGAAACACAATTCTCGCCTTTGCAGGATGCATCGAATACTATCCTCACTTGCGTGGTATCTTTATCCTCTCTAACAACCGCAAAATGAGGTAGGTAAATCCCTTTAGAATTGTTTATTTCACTTTCAGGAACCTTCTCCATATGTCCCAGCAGTAAGTATTCTTCCAACACCTTTTGATACTTTATTTCCATATCCGAATTTTTACTTAACGTTGTAACTAATGAAGACAATCTCTTTTCAGCTATATTTTTAGAACTTTTCACCGTAGGTGTCGCGTTTTGGATTTTAAATGGTAAGCGTACGATATAGCGTCCGTCACTGTCCCTCCTCGTTGTTTCAGCAAAGAAACGTTCGCACTGTTTGTCTTCCTCGGAAAATATATTGTGATCGTTCATTGTATTGTCCTCCAGTTCCCAGAATCTCTTCATTAATTCTCTTTCCTCCACATGAGAATGCATAACTAAAACACTGTCATGAGGTTGATGTGATTTGTCTACCACACCTAATAAAATCCACCCAAATGATATAGCTTGCGCAACCATATTACCCTGAGGTCCTTTCCTAACTCCTTCCTGAATAACATGCCCATAGATTTCTGCCCCCAGCAACATATCAATTCTGTTCGGTGTGTGATAATTTGGACCAGCTAACGGAAAATCACAAACCCAATCCACAGGTACAACTTGTTTGCCAAGCAGAAAGGTTGTTATACTTTTTAGTACGTATGCAGCAACCGTAAGCTGAACGTTGGGGTTGTGTATGGACTTTACAGTAACTTCCACCATATACTTTGATACAATTTTATTGTTCCCTTCCAAACCTGAAATGTATCCCCTTACTGGGGTCTTTTTAAGATTTAAATACTGTGCCGTTGCCTCTGTTATATATGAGGCTTGAGACCCTTGATCTAACAAAGCCCTTATAGAATGATATCTTCCGTTGTTAGCTGTGGCGTTAACTAGAACCGTTGCCAATAAAACTTGATTTGTCCTATGTATTTGGTTAGCCGAGAAGAACGTAGCTACTGTGTCCGAGTTAGCTGATCCGGATGATTTAACGTTTTGCATCGCTTCACTCGCATTCCGGGGTGCGTTGCTGTTTTTGCTATCGGAACTGTCATCGGCATGACCTTGACCCGCGGGATGAAGCAACGAATGATGTTTGCGTCTGCAAACCCTACATACGGCTGAACTTAGACACTGCTTGGCCGAATGGTTATTGCCCAAACAGTTAAAACATAAAGCGTTTTTTTGGACAAATTCCCGTTTAGCATTTCCGTCAATTTTTACAAAACTCTTACAATGTATAATTTTATGGTTTTCTTTACAAAACTTACATTCTAATGTGGTATTGGATGCCGCGTGGAAAGCTTTTGGCGACTCAGTAATTTTACTTTTACCCGCATTAGAGCCCGTGGTCAAAAATTCTAAAGCGCGATATCGGCTTGTTAAGAAACTTTTGAATTGCTCAAAGGTTGGAATTTCGTCGCTATATGATTTTTCATTTGTCACGTTAAATTCCCATTGTTTTCGGGATTCCGGATCCAACTTCAAAGAAATAATATGAACAACTATGAGGTCCCAATTATTTACATCAATTCCAAGATTTGATAACGCCTCCAAACAATCGGTAGTATTATCAATAAGTTCCTTAAGACCAACAGCTGATTCACTGTTTAGATTTTTTTGACTGAGTAACCTTTTCAAGATAAAATGTGATAAGTACCTTTTATTGTTGTATCGCGCGTTAAGTTGTTCCCAGCATCGCTCGTAATTCGAATCTGATATAGGAATATGTCTAAGCAACTGTTCCGCTTCCCCAGATAAATACCCCTTTAAATATTGCATGCGTTGAACATTGTCTAGATTTATTATGATGAATGAGCGATAAAAACAAATCTCTAAAGGTTACCCCAGGGGGGTGGAAGTCTTCTACTATGCCGATTCTACGATTTTGCTGCTGCCATCTATTAGTCTGGTTCCCTAAACTTATAGTTTTTTAAAGTTCCGACAGATAGCATTGTATCCTCTTCTAGCTGCATGTCTCAGGGCTGCCATTTTATAACGATATTTCAGCGTTATAAAAATATTTCTAACATTAATTAGATATTTAAACTTACTAAATTGATAATTTAAAATACTTTCTTTTAATATAATGTTAATAACAAATTATTATTTTTTTGGCAACACTGTTATCCTGACATAAGTGTATAATCTATGGTACTTTTCGTCTACCCGTTTTGGTCGTTTTCAAACGGGCTAGAACATCAAAAAACTTTAATTTTCTTTATTTCACGTGTGATTTAAAGATAAATTGGTTTCTAAGTGCGTTGAGTGTTTTCCTCCGTTTCATTCGAGTTGAGCTAGCTCCTCGTCTTATTTCATTAGTCAGTTACATGCGAAATTGGACGCCTTATTGTTATAAGTTTCTTTGCGATATTGTGGACGCCTTTAGTGTTTTAAGTTTCTTTACGATATATTGTGGACGCCTTAGTTAAGTTTTTCGTTGTAATTATTGTTTGTTTATTAAGTTTTCAACAATGCCAACTACGAGACGATGTATCTTTGGATGTCAAACAACAGGTACCTAAGCTAATCAATACTTTTTATAGTTTATTTGTCTTACCAATACAATATTTCTATTTCTGAACTACACTTGCAATTTTTCAAAGGTACCTAATATAACATTGGTCATGAATAAAAATGCAAATTTATAAATTTATGTTCCAGGTGTTGCCATTCATACCTTTCCGCAACCTACAAAAGACCCTGACCGTTTTGAGATCTGGGTGAAACTGGCTGGAGACTTTTTGAAAAATTTGTCTGATGAAGAGATTTATCACAGAAAGAGAATTTGTGACATTCATTTCCTACCACAACATAAAACTAGAAATAATCGTTTAAGTGCAATAGCTGTACCTTCGTTGCAGCTGCCAGGTATGTCACTACTTGTATTAATTTGTTAAGTCTTCAAAATCAACTATTTAATAACCTGTGCTAAAAAGCTGAGAGTAAATATTCCTTCAAGCATAAAATACTTCAGTCATCTCAACAGTCTGGTTTTTGTCATAATTATTCTATTTTTAGTTGTTTTAATTATAATTGAATTGATATTTATCATAGCATTTGTTACACACACACTGATTGGTTGGATTGGTTTTTACATTACAGCATTATTTATTTATCTTATGTATGTATCAAGTATGCATTTAATATTATATTTATTTCTCTTCTGTTTGTCTATTTATTAAGTTGCACCTGCAATGTTATTTCTGCACCACCCTAAGGTCGAGTGGCAGATAATGCCTAAAGTATTAAGTCCGCCTTTGTACAGTTTTTTGTGCATAAAGTTTTAATAAATAATTATGTATCTAAAAACCGTACCATAAAATGTATTTTGTTTTAATGTACATAATAACAAAATACAGGTTTCCTTGCAGCACTACATATAATTAGTGTATTTTATTTTATCTAAAGTGTTTTCTTTATCTTTCAGGAACTGCTACTGAGAATATTGTGTCTCCTCTCATTCACACTGAGATGCCGTCCACATCCTCATGCGATTGATGTTTCAAATTTAACTGTTATTCAACCAGGTAAACTATACACTTTTATTATTAACTAGCTGACCCAACGAACTTCGTACTGCCTCGTTAGAAATATATTTTGTGATGATTTTTAAAAAATTATTCACTGTTTAAACCTTCCCTGGACTTTTACGAATATTTCAATACCAAAATTAGCCAAATCAGTCTAAGTGTTTCCTTTCATTTATCTTCCAGGAACTGCTACTGAGAATGTTATGTCTCTGATTCAGACTGAGATGCCCTCCACATCCTCAGCGATTGGTACTTCAAATTTAACTGTTGTTCAACCAGGTAAACTAATTACTTTTATTAATACCTAGCCTTCCCGGCGAAAAACAGTACCATAAAATGTATTTTGTTTTAATGTACGTAATAACAAAATACAGGTTTCCTTGCAGCACTATATATAATAAGTGTATTTTATTTTATCTAAAGTGTTATCTTTAATTTATTTTTCAGGAACTGCTACTGTGAATATTGCATCTCCTTTGATTGACACTGATATGCCTTCAACATCATCGAGGATTGACATGTGTTCGAAATCAACCAATTTACGTTTAGGTAAATATTTTAATTTTTATAGTAAGTGCTTTTTAAGTGTGTGCTCCTCATATCTTTTTAATAAAATATTTAATCTTTGGTTTATATGCCGCCTCAGTTCTGGAGATCAAGTATGGCTTTGTAATGTATGGATAATAAAATAACTATGATCACATCACACTAGGTATTTCGCTTATTTGCGACAAGGATACTTAACATAACTCAAAAATTTAGATTTATGACAAAAAAAATAATTACTGAATTAGACTAATAAACATGTTTCTTTCTTTATAGAGCTCACTTGACATTTTTATTTTACAGGATCAAAGGGTAAACCAGCGAGCTACATTACAATGTCTACTCAAAAGCAAATCAAGAATTTAAAACGGCAGATATTGAGATTGAAGAGAAAAGGAGAATTTTATAAAAGCAGACTTCAAAATGCCGAGAAGTTATCTAAAAGTAAAGCTTTTAGTGTTGTTACTTCTAAAATGAGCTTGCCTGCAAAACTTTTCACAAGAATACAATACTGTGAAGGTAATAAAAAGCCAAAAGGACGCCGTTTTGCCATGGATGAGAAAATACTATCACTTTCATTATTTAAACGAAGTCCGAAATCCTATAAACTTTTGTCAAAGTGTTTTACATTGCCATCTGCAAGGTCTTTAAAAAAATTGCTGTCTAAAATAAAAATTACACCGGGTTTAAATAAACTAATTTTTAAAAAAATTAGAGACTCGGTGGCAGGTATGAGCGAAGAGGATAAACTTTGTGTTTTGATTTTTGATGAGATGTACATCACATCTCATATACAATATGATATTGGGAGTGATCAGCTGAAAGGGTTTACCAAGCAACGTCAAATCGCTGACCACATCCTTACATTTATGGTAAGAGGCATAAAAAAAAATTATAAACAGCATGTAGCATATTATTTCACTCAAAAAATGAATGAAATAGAATTAAAAAATATTATAAAAGAAGTTACTGCCGAAATTTATGATACAGGCCTATTAATAGTGGCCACTGTTTGTGATTAAAGTGCAGTAAATGTTGGCGCGATAAATGAACTAATAGGCGACAGCAAAGCAATTTTTTTAAGACAAGGAAAAAGTTGGGATCAGGACTGCATATGTATTAAAAATAAAAAAATTATACCACTGTATGATGTACCACATTTGTTAAAAGGATTGCGGAATAATTTGATAACAAAAAAATTAATTTACGAAAGTGTTGAAGAAAGAATTGAAAAAGTAGTAAAGTGGGAGTATTTTAAAGAATTGTACCAGGCCGATAAAATTTATGGCGAGCTAAAAATTCTACAAAAATTAACTGAAGAGCACGTAGATGAGGAAAAAATTCCGAAAATGAAAGTAAAAATTGCTGCTCAAATCTTCAGCCACTCAGTTGCTGTCACTCAGAAGTAAAAAATATTCAAGAATTTGTATTAATTATTGACAAACTATTTGATAGCCTAAATTGCAATACTTTCGACATACAGAATGGAAAAATTTACCGGGCAGGTGTAAAAAAAGGTTCACCCCATCATCAACTCTGGATAGACGCTAAAACTTAAAAAAAAAAAGTAAAATTCTTAGAACATAAAAAGACTGGGGACAAAATACATACAATTGAAAAAATGGTGCCATCTATAAAAAACTTCATTAAGACTATTGAAGGAATGCAAGCCATTTGGAAAACGTTATCAAGAAAATATGATATAGACATGATGTTGTGTAGAAATTTTAATCAGGACCCAATAGAGAACTTTTTCTGGAATGTAAGAAGTTTAGGAGCCAGAAATGTAGCACCAAATAGTATAAGTTTTGAAGGCGCTTATAAAGCTTTATTATTAAATAATTTTTCCTCCTCTCATTCAATTAAAGCAAACTGCGAGGAGGATATTGCTACATTTTTACAGTCCCTAAACTTCTTCTTGGACAATAAAGAAGTAGAAAAATCTTCAGACGCTGAAAATGTTAATGACCTGCCTCCCCAAATACCTGTAAGCAGTGTTTTAATAGATAATGATACTGAAATGTGTGAGGCAGGTCTAGAAACAAGAAACTATGTATGTGGTTGGGTCCTGAAAAAATGTTTAACACATATTTGTAAAAGTTGTAAAACCTGCAGACAAGAACTGCTTGCTGAAAATGAACTTGAAGGTAGTGGTTTAATAAAAAACAAAGAATATGTAAAAGGTAAAAAATGGCTTGTGTATCCTTCAAAAAAAATCTGTACCTATTTTTACGACATACAAAAAATTACAACAGATTGTTTAAAAGATAATATAGGTACAGAAAATACTAAATTAAATATAAAAGTAATGATGGAGTTTTTTATAGAAAATTTTAATTTAAATTGCGACAAGCATAACGAAGCATTTAAGAAATATTTTCAAAATACGGTTATAAATATATTGATTTTCAGCTGGTGCCGTTCAATAAATCGTATTTTGTCTGGTAAAATAGTTTATGATGGGGATGATGAAGTGAAAAGTGCTGCACAAGTTTATTATAATAAACACAAACACAATAAAGTAAAGAAATAACTCAATGCATTTTTATTTAATCGCCCACCTACTGAGTTTTCTTTCTAAAAATACATGGTTAATATTATAATCTAGCACTTCCTAAAAGCATAGCTTTAGCTTATTGTCTGAAATTTAATTTCGAATTTAAAAAAAATCTGTGTATATAATTATGCAGATTTTTTAAAATTCGAAGTTAAATTTCAGACAAAAAGCTAAAGCTGTTCTTGTAGGTAGTAGAAGTAGGTTATGAGCACACAAAGAAAGATTCTCTTTACGTATGTGTGTGTAAACGCATACGGTAGTTTAGGGACACAGACTAATAGATGGCACCACTGCGCTAGGAGACACATTTTTTAGTCAAGAGGGCTCTCTATCTCTCTACATAGTTATTGTACTCTGTGGGTTACCCACTCAGTATATTTCCCGGAAAATATGGGGATAACAATTTTCGGTAACTTCACTCACTGTTTAGGAATGCTTGTTACATGTTTATGATTATCTACATGGCTTTCTTCACTGATTTCAAATGACTCTAAAATAGTTTGTAACTCAGTTTTATATTGAATATAAACCTCTTCGGTCTGATCATAACAATCTTGTTTAACATAAACACATGTTTTTAAGTCCTGTGGATCGTACTCTTCGTATAATTGACCATGACTGTCTGACAATTGTTTCTATAATGTATCTAAATTGTCCAATCTTACTTTAACATACGGACGAGTTATTCGGTTCTTGGGAGATTTTCTAAAGTTATTATAAGCCTTGACTATTCTTGAACAAGTGTCTTCTAATTTGTTGCATAATGATTCCATAGTTTTAACAAGTGAAGTTACCAAGTTATTGAACCAAACATAAAAATTACAATAATAATAATAATATTTATTTGCAAAAAACACGGTATTAAAAGGTGTTTTAATACAAAGAGTTCAAACATGTTTTGCTTTAATATTAAAGCATGCAAAATTATAGTATCAAGATTACAGTTTATGTTCAAGAAATTCTTTAACACTATAGAAATTATTTTCATTCAGCCACTTATACAATTTAATTTTAAAATGTCTGCAATTTAGTACTTTAAATGTATTTGGTAATTTATTAAATATACGCACACACATAGCCACACAGTTTTTATTATATTTAGCACTCCTGGGCATCTCGTCTAGTACCAGTCTGAATTGGTCACGTTGACTTCGTGAACATACATCTTCCGCTGTTTTGAACAGTTCTTTGTGTTTCTGTACAAACATACATACTTCATATACAAATAGTGAAGGCAATGGTAGCAGACCAAGCTTTTTAAATATTGGTTTACATGATTCATCTGATGGAATTCCGTAAATGGCTCGTATACATTTCTTTTGTGCGATAAATGCTCTATTAAAGTCGGTACTATTTCCCCATTTTATTATTCCATACCGCAACGAGGATTCCACATACGCTCGATATGACATTACAGCCGTTTTTATATTTGTAATCTTCTTAATTTTTCTAAGGGCATATACAAATTTATTCGCTTTGCTACATACATGCTCAACCTGTGCCTTCCAGTCCAAATGTTCGTCTATTACTACGCCTAAAAACTTAGTTTTTGTCACCTGGTTAATTTTTGGTATGTCCATCTTAAAATTGAATTTATTATTATAATATTTGTTAAATTGTACATATACAGATTTGTCAAGATTAATAGATAGATTATTATTATTTAACCAATTAATTAAGTCAGCAATTGTATTATTTATGTCAGATTCATGGTCAGTAGTCGATTTATGTTTTTTGTCAGTAGTTACGATTATAGAAATGTCATCAGCATAAAGAAAGCATTTGTGCTTAGTCACATCAACAATTTCGTTTATGTAGAGGAGAAATAAAATAGGCCCCAATATGCTACCTTGAGGCACACCACGTTTTATATATTTATACTCAGACGTATACTGTAACATATCTCCATTTCCGTCGAGTTTGGAGACAGTGACACACTGTTGCCTGTTAGTTAAGTATGAAGATATCCATTGATGTGGCAGTCCCCTAATTCCTAGAGCTTCTAATTTTTGTAATAAGTTAACGTGTGAAACTAAATCAAACGCCTTTGATAAGTCAAAAAATAGTCCTGTTACCAGCTGGTTGTTATTTATACCGTTTAGTATGGTTTTCAAAAGTGAAAAGATAGCCAATGTAGTAGATTTACGTTTTTGAAAACCAAATTGTTCTTTTCTTATGATATTAAATTTTTCGCAGTAGTTTATTAATCTATGATACATACATTTCTCGTATATTTTTGACAAAATGGGTATTAGCGTTATAGGGCGATAATTGTTCATATCATATTTTTCACCCTTTTTGAACAATGGTTTAACAATAGATAATTTCAAAGCGTTTGGGAATATTCCCTGTGAAAAGGATAGGTTAATCAAATATGTCAACACTTTACTTATTTCATTGGAGCATGTTTTAATGACTTTGGTGTTTAATTCATCGTAGCCTTCAGATTTGGTATTATTTAACGATAGTATATGTTGCCGTACCTCACTCTCAGACATTGGAGTGAGGAACATCGAGTTAGCAGTGACGTTTTCATTGCGATAACTATTTATACTATTTTGTATTGGAAAACCGTCTATAAAATTATTGTTAAATGCAGAGGCTATTTCTGCAGGTTTTGTGAGTATAGCGTTGTCAATATGTATATATTCAATATTATCCCCATAGTTCATACAAGAATGACAGAACTATTAAAATTAAGACCAACAATCAACTTTTAAAATTGCAAGTCTTTTGAATACACTAAATCTAAACAAGTTTATACGACGATTAGTTTTTAAAGTTCCAAAATAATAATAAAGTTCCAAACTCTGACGAAATATAAAGTTCCACAAATCACTAATTGCACTAAGTTATTATTGAAAGGTCAATCACGGTTTTAACTTCGTTTGATACCACCTGACGAGTCGCCTCCTGATAGATTGACGTTGCGTCACGTCACGCACGTCCCACACCTCCTCCAGAACACGAGGTCACCCTGCTGCCGATTCCTGACGATGTCGCTCACCCGGCACCGTCTGCAGCAGCCCGCTTCTCGTGCTGCTGCTGCTGCTCCCAGAGTTGCTGCGGAATGTCACCGCCGCGCTGATGCTGCTACCACTAGCACTGATGCTGCTGCCACTATAGCACTTTACTGCTGCTATAATCCTGGTCAGCTATCGCAAGCGATCCACTTGCCCGACCAAGGTTGGTTCACAAAATTTCCGATTTCGGATCCGACTTCGAAGGACCATATGATCAACCCGATCACCGAAAGACTTCTGCAGCACTCGATTACGACGACTTCCGATATTTTAACCGTATAATTGAGCTCAATTTAGCGTAACAAAATTTTACCCTATCAAATCGGCGGAGAATCTTAACACCGCGATTCAGATTTTTGGCGCTCAACTAACAGCGCCATCTATCGGCACAAATATTAACAATTTGCACAAACAAGCTGCTCTTTCTTATGCTTGTTTTAAGAATAAGTGGCTATCTTGCTTAATCAGTCAAGACCGAACTAAAGTACAGAATCTTTTTAAAACCGTTATTTCAAACGAACTCAATGAAGAACACCAACAAAATATACAAAAAAAAATGTTTTAATTCGATTCTTATTCTGATTCAGATAAAAGTAATTATTCAGCACTTACAGCTTTCTACTAACACGAACTCCCCAAAAACAAAGGCTGAATTATTGATGTTAAACTTCTTTCTTAAGAAAGTGAAGAATTAAATCTGCTAAACAGATACCCTGAAATAAAAAGGGATTTTATAAAATACTAGCTTTTGCCCGCGGGTTTGCTTGCGTTCATAAAATATAGACCATGTCATCAGGAATAAAGCAGCATTATGTCGGTGAAAGAAATTTAGCAATCGGACCAGTACTTTCAGAGATTTACCTCCTACAAACAAAAAAACAAACTTATCGTCTTTATTATATTAGAGTAGATAGATCTCTGAACAATCATGAACAGTGAAACTGCTTTAAATAAAGGTTGATTTATAAAAGTTATTCTTGGTATTTAAAACTACGGTTATCCTTGTTTCCATTAATCATCCAATCCTGAATTATTCCAGTTAGGTACCTGTGCTGAACTTTTACGTAATGTTCTGGCTTAAATCCAGGCTTTACATACCTTTGAGAATATTAAGAAGAATGCTCTGATGACATTTATTAATTGTTTACTATAATTGTAAACATGTATCAAACAATTAAGAAATAAACAATTGTAATTTTTTACAAGTACAAGTGATTTAATTGTAATTGCAAAGTTTTACAAGCACCATTAATTACTTGTTAATTGCGATACGTTACAATAATGATTAATTATTTTAGTTGTTAGTAGCAACTAAATTTGGCAATTTAATTGTTAGTTGTTAATTGTTTTCACAATTGAGGAGCGTTTTCAAAAAGCAATACAACAAATAAAAAAGCAAAAATGTTTTTTTTGCTGTTTTGGATACCCTTTCTATAGCTGAACATGATAGTATTACGAATTGTTTGTAAATAATACATAAACCATTCAAATAGTACTGTAAAGATTATAAGATTTTTCAAAGTGATACATTTACCACCAACAAGATTTCTCAAAACAATATATCAAACGCACTAGATTCCTAGTTATTATTGCTATCCGTTTTTGGAAAAATAGCATGACTATTATTGCATCACATTATAAATCAGCATTGTTGGGTAAGTTGCGGAGAAAACACGCACTTTTTTTTAAGTGCACATTTTATGAATATTCATGAATATGACACGCCAGTTGGTGAAGTTGTTGGGGGAAGAAAGTTTAGACGACATCGCAACAGTGCCAAGACCTCTAAATACACTCAAGATGGAAAAGAGTTTTTAATAAAAATAAAAAATGAAAAGGATTTAGAGACTAAAAACAACATTCGGACTGAATATCGCTTGCACAAGTTAAGGACGTGTGATAAATATTCAAATTGGTTTACAAGATGCATAATCTGCTGCACCAGTGATCACTGAAATAAAAAAGAAAGGAGTCAAATCTTTCACGAGATTTCATTGTGACCAGATACCTAAAGCTAATATGATTTCATCAAAGAGAGCAGACGTCGAAAACCTACTTAAATTTTGTGATATTTCTGATGATCTTGATGGTCGGGCGTTTTATGCTGATTGTGCTTCAGGGTTCTGTTCCTGACGATGACAATATTCGGCGTAATTACGACGACGAGGAACCTGTAATATAACGGCCTCGGAATTAAACAATAGGCTAGTTGCCGTAAAAAATGTAATTAGTCCGTCTTTAAGATTATTCAAAAATAAGGAACACGCACGTATTTTTTTATTTGTTAATTAATTCATTAAACCCCAAGCACACGGGGAGACTATACAACATGTCCAGGAATACCTTTACTTGGGTCAAGTAGTCTCTTTCCAGGCGAGGCAAGACAAAGAGATCGCAAGACGGACTGAAAACGCCTGGAGGAGCTACTGGTCCATGAAAGACCTATTCAAGGGTGAATTGCCCATGGCACTAAAGCAAAAACTCATGGACATGTGTATTCTCCCCGTCCTAACCTATGGTGCACAAACTTGGTCTTTGACTAACATCCAGAAGTCCAAACTTAAGGTTTGCCAACGAGCAATGGAGCGCAGTATACTAGGTGTTAAATTAACGGATCGAGTTCGAAACACTATACTGCGCTCCAAAACCAAAATAGTGGATGTGGCTCAAAAGGCTGCCACACTGAAGTGGGACTGGGCAGGACACGTCTGCCGCATGCCCGACAAACTGTGGGCCAAAGTAGCACAAAGTTGGTGCCCTGAAACAGCGCGTCGGGGTCGCGGTAGACCACGAAGGAGATGGCGCGACGAACTTGATAGATTCCACCAGAACTGGCAAGAAGAAGCCCAGGCGCGCGAAAAATGGAAGGAGTGGAGGGAGGCCTTTGCCCAGGAGTGGGACAGAACAGGCTAACAAAACAAAACCCCAAGCGAACGCCGGCGTTCGCGCACCTATTGTCTTTCCATTGTGTCTGTAATTTCCACGATTGAAAGGTTAAACCAAAAATGACAAAGATATAGCCCATTAGGTAAAGTTACGTGTAACGTCACGCCGTGCTACATTTTTTCGCACGGGGTGACTCATATAACTTTTTATTTTTAGAATGTCTTCACAAATATCTCGTAGAAAATTTTCCGACATTTGGTTTGCAAACGCAAAAGAAATAATAACGGATCCTTTGTTACACCACATACAGGGTGTCCACTGGGAAAGTTCTTTTTTTTTAATTCTATTGTAGCACGGTAACTGAGGTGAGGAAGCGGGGAGGGGGCTTGAATGACGCGTCGGACGTGCGGATTGCTGATTCGCGATAGAGCACTGGAGCGAACCGCATCGCGCTTTTGTAATCGAAGCTTACTTTACTAATGGCAAATTATACACTGAAGCCAGGCGCAAGTTTTGCTCTCACTACAACTCCTTTTTTTTAATTATTATTATTGATAGGCTCGCGTTTAACCACTATCTCACCTGATGGTAAGTGATGATGTGGCCGACGATGGAGCACGCTTGCCTTTTTTTTTTATTTTTTTTTATTTTTTTTTTATGGTGGGAAAAAATCATGCATTGACATCCCCCGCCCTTGGGCGGAGCGGGAGATAGTGTCAGACTCTTACTGACTAAAAGACCCACCCCGTTCCTTCTAGCCTTCATACCGGGGCTCGAGCGCCCTTTCGGATAACCCTGGCCCCAGTAGGCTTCGACCCGACTGGGTCCCTACTGTTGCTGACAACTCCTTGAGGCGCGCGGGAACAGTGCGCGCCGTCGACGACTTGGGCTTGGTCCGGACAGTTACCGAACGGCCGGACAGTGAGCTACCCATTGCTCACTGTCCACAAGCCCGCGCCTACGTTGGCCGGAAATGAGCACGCTTGCCTAGAAGTAACCTATTCACTCTTGACTTAAAGACTATATTCTATATTTATACTATATTCGTCGAGTTAAAGATGCACCAAGCATAAATTTGATTAAAAAGTGGATAACGAAGTTCAGGGAAACAGGATCTGCCATGAATATTAAAAATATTGGACCAATTCCATCAGTTTCAACGCAAGAAAACCTGCAAAGAGTTAGGGATGCAGTTATCGCAAATCCAAGGCGATCTGTCCGGAAGCATGCAGCGGTTTTGGGAATAAAAAAGTCGACAGTGCATAAAATAATTTAAAAAAAAAATGTGTTTCCACCCATACAAAATCCAACTGGTTCAAGCTTTAAAAGAAAACGATGAAAACTATGTTTTACGAAGAACGTTCGCTGAAAGAATGCTTACTCAATTTCCCACGTTACATCGACTTAGCAACATTTTTTTCAGTGTTGAAGCTCATTTTCATCTGGAAGGCTATGTAAACAAGCAAAATTGTAGATATTGGGCTCCAGATAACCCGAAAAATAAGCATCACAGACAGTTACATATTCTCCGCAGCTCTGTAGAAAGGTTTTTGTGAACTTACAGACCCGTTTAGAGGAAACTATACGAATGGACGGCAAGCATTTAGAAGGCATCATCTTTAAATAATGAAACCCGCATAATTGCACTTTTGATTGATACAGAGGAACTGCAGCTAATTTGAGATACTGCAGGTAACTTAGAATACTTCGATATGGAAATAGTTATAAACGCCATCTATATTTTTTTTACGTAAACATAAAGTCATACGACACACAAAGCCATAGAGTATTAAAAACAGGTCGCAATCTTGACATTCCGGCTAACAGACACAAGGGAACGAGACGCTTGCTTGGAAAAAAAAAATCGGTAAGAATGCAATCAGTGATAATCATTTATTGTAATACTTTAAATCTTCATCGTAATTATTTAAACGGTTAAGTGACCTTGTTAGTTTATGATGGTACTATGATTTTGTGAAAATATCTAGAAATAAAAATGTGTTATGGAATTTTGGTTAGGATAGTATGTTGTTAATTTGGAATACCGAAAGAGAGCATAAATTGGAATATTCCAAATTATATGCACATTTTTAGGAGTAATATTAGTTTTTCTTTTTTTAGAAATGGAAACATCTCACAAATATAATAAGAGAAAGAAGTGAGGAAAGGAGGAAATGGCCGCTGCCATTGCCGCTGTTAGAGATAAGAGAATGGGATATTTAAAGGCTGCTAAACAGTTCAACGTACCCAGGTCAACACTTTTTCGATTTGTAAATGATAAAGAATCTCCTATTGGATCGATAACAAATAAAGTCATTGGTCGAAGGCCAGTTTTTAGTCAAGATATTGAAAACCTGCTGGTGGAGTATGTATTAACCATGGAGAATAAATTTTATGGCCTGACCAGAATGGATTTGCGACGTTTGGCATATCAACTAGCTATAAAAAATAATATAAAAAATCCTTTTAAGGCTGGGTTTGCTGGCAGATACTGGCTAAAAGGATTTTTAAAACGACATCAGGCAGTTTTATCTATAAGACAGCCAACTGGAACTTCTCAAGCCCGAGCTAATGGATTTACCAAAGAAAGAATGGATGAATTTTACGACAATCTTGAAAGAATCCAGGCTGATAAGCCTTTTCCTGCTGCGCGCATATTTAACGTTGATGAGAGTGGTTTCTCCATAGTCCAGAGTAAAATACCAAAAATGATAGCTCGAAAAGGGAAGAAACAAATCGAAGCAATGACGTCAGCCGAAAAAGGGTCCTTAATAACTATTGTAATTTGTATGAGCCCTGCGGGAATATTTGTCCCTCCCATGATCATTTTTCCGCGTAAAAATATGTCTAATGCTTTAATGAGAGGAGCTCCAGTTGGGTCTATAGGAAAAGTACATCCATCGGGTTGGATCCAAACTCACTTATTTACAGAATGGTTTGAACACTTTGTAGAATACGTAAAACCAACAGAAACATCCCCAGTGCTCTTGATTCTCGATGGCCATTACAGTCACACCAAGAATATAGAGTTGATAGATCTAGAAAAACAACATTATAGTCTGTCTAGTAAGTTAAACGACTTGGAATTTTTTCAAGGAAATTAAGAATCTAATGTTGGCAACCGGAATTTTAGTTGTCATTCACTTGTTTTTTGAAATGATGATAGTTCTACAACAGATCTTGATCATAGTATGGCTACTGATGATGAATCAATAAGTGGAATAGAATATTAAGCATCAGATTTCCCGTACGATTCCAGATTTATTTTATTACTTATGACACTATTATGTCTTTGCAAATGTATCCTAATTTTGTAATAAGAATATTATCATTAAAGAGACTGAAATAGGTATATTTTAAACAAAAATCTTTTGCATTTTTTAATTTTCAAAAAGTCCCCTAATAGTATTAAATCATTTAAAAAAATACTTAAATTGGATACTTTTTATAAGATTCCTTTATTAAACAATGACCAAAATCTCATAATCAACCTTGATTTCTGAACCAGTGTTGACTACATCAGATTTCATTTTACCCTAAAAATTACCCAAGTCGTTTAAATTATTAGACAGACTATATGTGACGATATTGTCACTACCACCTCATTGTACGCATAAAGTTCAACCACTGGACCGCACTTTCATGGGACCCTTAAAATCCTATTATAGTGAAAAAATTCGGGTGTTTCTCAGAGAAACTAATAGGCCCTTAACACCATATGACGTTGTTGAGTTATTCGGAAAAGCCTACATCAAGTGCCAGACTGGAGAAATTGCTGGTAATGGTTTCAGAGTTGGTGGCATATATCCGTTTAATCGAACAGAAGAACAGATTTTGAAGAGGATCAAGACCGTGAAACAATTTCAACGACGATCGCCGCACCCATGGATGATTCTTTGCAATGGGGGAATTTTGATGAAACAGAACCAGGGCCGTCAGGTATTAGGACAGAAATTCACCCCCTTGTTACTCCCTCTCATATTTCTCCCGTGCCCACTATAAAAAAGAGGACTAGCAACAGTGGCCGTAAGCCAGCAAGATAGGCTATAATCACAAGTTCTTATAAAAAAGACCTTGAGAATGCACAACTTAAAAAGTCTGATAAAGAAAACAGAACACAGAAAAAAGGAAAAGGCAAAAAAAAAAAAATACAAAGAAGACAAAGAAAAGAAATGTGACAGATAGTGACTCATCAGATCCGATTTCTGGGGCTATATCTGGAAATAACACAGACTCTTCCGACGATGTAGCAACGAGAGATAAGACTACTGTCCCTACTAACGAAGACGCCAAATGTTTTTTCTGTAACGGAAAATATAGCGAGGATAAAAGGGGTGAAGAATGGGTATAGTGCTTAATGTACGAAATGTGGGTTCACGGTGCTTGTAGTGGTTATGAATCCGGTGTGTATATTTGTGATTACTGCAAGAAATAGTAATTAAGAATAGTAAACTGTAAAATCAAACTAAAGACTGATCTGTGATTGTTGTGACTGATTACTTAATTAGATGTTATTTTAGTTTATTTTGTTTAAAAAATACTGATTACCTAAGGATCTAAAGACTATAAAACTGTTACAAAGATAAGAAATCTATTAGTTTCTAAGGAAAAGTGTTAACAAATGTCAAAAAAAATGTGAATATAATTTGGAATACTATATTCCAAATTACCAGCACCCTAAGTCAAATCTCTATTTTGGAGTTTTTTAGTTTGATAGGCATTTTGATAAGATTTCTGGTGTTAGTTATGTTTGATTGTTTTTATCATTAAAGTTTAATAATTTTTCAATATTTTATTGTCTTTTTCATTGAGCCATCCCGTTTCTCTTTAAAAGCATTATTAAAAAACAAACTAGTATTCCAAATATGCTGCAGTTCCCCAATAAAAATATAGTTTTTTTCGAAATACTTGTTTTTTATTACTTTTGAAAATTCAACTATCCTAGTGGACACACTGTACTACAAGAACTTGGTAACCCGTTCTTTTCGGATGACGTTGTAAGAAGTTTATCAGAAGTGTTTGCCAAAAAATCGAACATAAATGGTGGAAGTCGGGAAGACATCGAGATCGATTCCTAAATACAAATTTAGCGTGGTTAGAAGGAAACTTACCGTTACCTGATATTGTCTCTGAAGCGCTCGGAGGTGTGTCACTACCTGGAACGAGTTCGGGTTCGCTTGGAAGACCGCGAAAAGACTTTGAAAGTTCGAGCACTATTGAAACATCGAGTCTGCAAAAGATAGCAATGGCAACTGAAGTACAACTTCGCAAGGAAGGAAAAAAGATTCGGCGGCAATTGTAAAAGAACTTTGTCAGTTTCCGCCTAGAAGAGGTAATTTTATAAAAAAAAACGCGAAAGAGTTTAGAGACCTCAAAACCGGTCGTACTTTCGGCAGATCAAGCTCTCGCATTAATGGTCGATGCGAATCTCTCTACACACCAATATTATATTATAAGAGAGCAAGTTAGAGGAATTAACAAAAAAATGTATCCACCTTACTACAGGGTTAAAGCGGCAAAACAATTGTGCTACCCTAGTGGCAATAATGTCACAGAAACGTCCGGCGAAATTAACTTGCAATCTCTAATGGACCACACAATTATACGATTATTTAAAGTGCAAGAAGAAGTACTGAAGACTGAAGTAAGTGACTTGAAAGGTTTAGATATAATTCATATAATTGTAAAATGGGGATGTGGTGGAGCGGAGCAAAATAAATATAAACAAAAATTGTCTGAAGAACATTGCAGTGATGAAAGTTCATTCAGTATATCGATGGTGCCTATTCAAATGAAATCAATAAATAAACAGAGCGTTAAGCCCCGTATTCATGGTAAACATTTGTTTAGCAACAAAGTTGAACCAACGTGTTGCGGAGTTGCTGTCAACACTATCTGGTGCAGAGTTGATAACAGCATGTTGAGAAGCCCTTGCTCGATGAACGTAAACATCAGTTTAGCAACAAATGTTGACGTGTGTGGACGTGTTTGCAACAGTTTATAAACATGGCAGTAGTGTGGAGCAATGATAAAATAATGCAGTTAATAGAATTATTTCAATCAAAATCATTACTATGGGATTCTTCTATAAAAGAATACAAAGATAAAAACAAAAAGAACGATAAATTCGAAGAAATTTCTCAAGCCCTAAATATATCCAAAAAAGACGTGGAAACTAAAATACATGTACTGCGTACTCAATTTATTAGAGAGAGAAAAAGGTTATCGGCTAAGAAAACTACAGGCAGCGGCGCAATAGAATAATGCAAATGGATTTATTACGAGCCATTGGAATTTTAGTTATGTGGTGCAACCACTTCAGGTGAAACGGATGCTATGAATAAAACAGTAAGTTGTTTTTGTATATATTTTTTTATTGTACTATTGTCTGTAAAATTATTGCAATTTACGCTACATTATTTTGCCACGAAACACTTCCCTCTGGACTCATAAAGTTATCGGCAAACTGTTCTCTAATACAAAAAGCTGATTGTGATGCAGGTGCATCACAATCAGCTTTTTGTATTAGAGAACCCCGTTTTGTATTAGTCTGCCCCGTCTTTGCAAATCGCTCATAGGAAGCGAACCTAGTTTCCTTCGCCATGAACCTTCTAATAGGTTACCTTCAGAGTCTTCAAAATCAAGAGTTTGTGGAGGTGTATATATAGACCTGGAAACTGAGTTACGTCTTAAGAAGTTGTTGGCAACATTACACCAACATGACTGTATTTACAGTAGATTTTTATTATTGTATTGTGACAACACCATGATTCCACTTCTGCTCTAAACTACTTCCGAAAACCCTGATCTCGCGTGTGCCGTGCAAAATTAATGTAATCGCTTAATATAACAGTTAAATAGTGATACATCTGTCATGCCAAAAATCCACGACCTGTTCACCACCAGCATACGAAAAATACAGTCCACGCAACTAACATATGGTCCATCTCGCCAAGAAGAGCGAGAATAGGCGCGTGATTTGGGGACGCGGTACCTACAATAGCGACAATTCAATTCAAGCATCAGGTTTGCAAGAAACGGTTCAAAAGCAATATATCAGGAGAATTTGCTGCCTATTCTGCAAGAATCTCCAACGACAACAACTTGCAGCGTCGACGATTTATTTTTTCGGCGCCGGTGACAAGCTGCCATTTACAAGTTTTCTATACTTAAAATTTTTGGAAGCAAATCATTTACGACGGTTGTGAAGAACATTCATGTCCATCAAGAATCCAAGAAGACGTTCGATAATTTGGTGGTAGAAATAATTTTTAGTTCTACCTTAATTCGTTCGCGTTGGGGGGTTTAAAATTATTTTGCGGGGGGGGGGCAAAATAAAAACTCAATCGTTTTGGGAATGTTAGCATATTGGCTAAAAACAAAAGCTCCACGTCACATCAAGAAAATTACAGTAATATTCCCAATAGTAGAGCACTCATTTTTGCCCCCTGATTGCGTATTCGGCAATATCGAAAGAGAGATCCGACATTTGGAAGTCATTGTGGAGCCCCTGACGTATTTAGATATTTTTAAAAAGTATGGAACGGTTTTTAGACTTGCAAGCTACTTTCATTTTTATGAATGGAAATCGAGCGTTAAAACCGTATTAAAGTTACCTGAATCTTGGCAATTTCAATTTAATGCCTCTAAAAGATTATTTTTCAGAAAAGATCAAAATAATAGAATAACAATTAAAGGGGAACCTAATTATGTATCCGACCTAATAAATTATGGAAACATTTGTAAAAGAGGCAAATCGTTCCAAATTATTGAACCCGTTTTAATGACCGTAGAAGTTCCAGTAAAAGCAGCAAAGTTGAATGATGTACGAAATCTTCTCATAAAACATTTCTGTGAAGATTGGGCTTCTTACGATCATCTGCATTTTTACAGTTTTCTCCAAGAAAAACTAAATGAAGCAGAAGTAGAAGAAACTGATAGTGAAGAAACTTTAATGAATGAAGAAATAGACATTAGAGTGTAATAAAAGAGAAATATTCTAAGTTTGTAAGAGAAAATAGATAGAAGTTTAAATATGAAACTGTTTCAAAACTGCCTATATTGATTGATTACAACTGCAAAACTGTCTATGTTTAAAGTACTTCTGTAAAACTGCCTATGTTTAATTTTAAAATGCGAATTAAATGACTATTGATTGATGAACAGTGATTTCATTTCTTAACATAAATGAGTTTGATATGATCCTACACTCTAGTAATACGTAAATTAATGCATCTTTATAACCTTATTCTATGGATAAACATTTTTGTGGTTTTTTTTTTTTTTAAATATGTGCTTCATTAACATAACGTGGTTTGCAAGTGGACTACTCATATCCGCGCGCATTTTTTTTTTATTTACCCCTAGGGGAAAGCTAAGGTATTTTAATCATATTGCCTAGTCTTACGTTTGTTTTTTGCGTGAAAAGCTTTTACAATAATTCTTTCGTAGTGATTTTAGAATACGCACATAACATTTTCTAATCATTTTGTAGTAATTATTTTTATTTAATTAATACAAATGAACTTCACTCGGAAAAAATCATGCCGAAAATCGCGCTCATCTTAAAATGGCGGCCATAGACCACAAAAAAAAAGCTTTTTTTATTCGATTAAACGACTTATTTACTAAATGTTTTTTTTTTTATTATTAAATAAATTGTTTGTAAATGTTAAAATGATCGAATTTGCTTGAAATAAGTAAGTAAGACACAAATTTGTACTATTGAATGCAATAGTAGGTACAAATTAGTGTCTTGAGAGGTCGAACAAAAAGTTTTTAACTACATTATAGCATTAGTGCGTAATGGTAATCAAAATGTCACAGTTTGGTAACATGTGCCATTATATACCTAAGTGCAGTGCAATAAAAGTAACTTTCTGAGCAAGTGTATTGAAAAATATACATTTTCTTTTTACAGGAAAAGTATGGAAAATCAGCTATCTGAGCTTCTATGTCGGATAACGATTTTGAATATTTACTCCAGAAAATCTCTCCAGTAATCAGCAAACAAGATAACGACTTCAGAGAGAGCATACCCGCTAAGATTCGACTTGCAGTGACACTGAGATATTTAGCAACTGGAGACAGCTACAGAAGTTTACATATTTAAAATATCCGGTCAATTAATATCTCAAATAATTCCAGACGTTTGCCAAGCTCTCATTGATGTTTTGAAGGATACTGTTAAGGTACTTAAATGAAAAATTCAAAATTGGATTGAGTCGTGCCAGATCAATGACTTCATCAGATAAAAGGAGATGTTTCTTTTTCCCTACAACTTTGGCCCCGGCGTGTACTTCAAAAACAAAAGTATCAAATTACGTGAAAAAAATCGTAGAATCTGTAAAAAAATATATTGTATTTATTTGCGCATTTGTACCACCCGTAATTGTCGATCGAAGATGTTAAAACCTGCAAGCAAATTTCAGTCTGGCAATGTCATGATTTACTTCTTCGATAATGCGTTTCGTCGCTTCATTTTATGAACCTAAAAAAGTTTTATTACGGATTTTTTTCTGTGTTACAGCTAGTTTTTTTTCTAGTTACATTTGTCGTGGATTATAATAGAAATAAGTATTTCCAAAAATACATTTATTTCACAATTCATATCATTTTTTGTGTTTGGTTATCTACCGGGCAAAAAGACAGGGCACCAAAGCCAGGGCCGATACTGTCAGTTGTCATTCAATTCAAATCATTCCGTTTCGGTTATTCGTCTCTGGAGTGCTATTTTTATTGTGTTATTTCGTTTTTATGACTTGGCTATTCTTCCCTGGACTTTTGATAGACTTGTTACAACTTGTTGACCTGGCTTACGACCCTGGCTTACGAAGTTATAATGTCACTTTTATAATTCACAATAGTGTTGTAAGTACCTATACTAAATAATTACGAATACACGGGTTAACCGACAGTTTCATGTTAGAGGTGTGTGACCCTTGAAACTGTGCAAGCTAAACTGCCCTCGCATCGCGGGTCGCAGCCCCTATAACATGACTCTGGCCTCGTGACGTATAAAAAATGACGCCACTGCGTTATACCCTTTGGTAGGTACCATAATAATAACAAAAAAAGACTCTGTAGTTCAATATCGTTCTCTACGACACGGCCAACCTGACAAATTACACGTCCTCGTGTACACCTGTAACCAAAATTCACATTAGGAGCAACTGTACAACCTCGGCCAACCTGACCAAGAACAAGTGCAACAGCAATAGACAATTCAATATCAACATTTGTTAGAATCAAATCTAATCAAAGTATCAAAAGCTACCTCTAAGCTTCAAAAGTATCAAAAGTGAACATTTAGGTACACTAATACAAAACACAGTTAGATCACATACAACGCTCATGGCCCAGCTGTCTCAGCAGCTAGTGACAAACCTTGCCACCTGTATCATCATTGCTTCAAGCAACAAACACTTCTCTTATAGAGTCCACGACTCTCAGGCCATCACATGACCAACACAAAATAGTTTCCTCAGAAACTCAGGCCCCCGCTGCTCTGCTTGCTGCCCATCGCGCTCTGAACAACTCACGCATGAATTGCAGTTACGACTACAGACAAGCACGTGCAGTGCGGCCAAACTTCAGGTCAACACATGACCAACACATAAATTCACAGGCTCCCGCCGCACCGCTTTCTGCTCATCGCGCTCTGAACAACTCACACATGAATTGCAGTTACGACTACAGATAAGCGCGTGCAGTGCAACCAAACTTCAGGTCAACACATGACCAACACATAAATTCACAGGTCCCCGCCGCACCGCTTATTGCTCATCGCGCTCTGAACAACTCACACATGAATTGCAGTTACGACTACAGATAAGCGCGTGCAGTGCGACCAAACTTCAGGTCAACACATGACCAACACATAAATTCACAGGTCCCCGCCGCACCGCTTATTGCTCATCGCGCTCTGAACAACTCACACATGAATTGCAGTTACGACTACAGATAAGCGCGTGCAGTGCGACCAAACTTCAGGTCAACACATGACCAACACAAAAATACACAGGCCCCCACCGTAGCACTTACTGCTCATCGCGCCCTGAACAACTCACGCATGAATTGCAGTTACGACTACAGATAAGTGCGACCAAATAGCCATGGTATGTGTCTACTTTCCTCTGGAGATATACTCCTCATCGTCTTCTACATCAAATAAATCTACTACTAGCGCTACTTAGAGGCATCTTTCGTATACGATTGTGAGCATACTCATAGGCTCGGTTACCACTCAAAGGTTTCAAAGATAAAACCACTATGAAGTAACTCCACTACTTTAAAAGGTCCCTTTTATCTTTGATTCAATTTAGTCTCGTTTCGTATCCATATGAATCAAAACTAAATTACTAGTATCAAACTTTACTAATTTAGCTTTATCTTTATCAAATTTAGATTTTTCGTACTTACCACTTAACTTTTGTTTTTTTTTTTTTTTTTCATGTTCGTTTACGCTTTCTCTCTTCTCTAGCAAACACTTAATTTTTTTTTTTGTCTCACAATCAGTTACAAGATTTAACAGTTTATCTATGCGTCCTGTCATAACTGTCATAAGTTTAAGGGCCTTGCCCTTGTTTGAATTTAGAAAACTTTAAAACAACCCCTTTTTTTTGTTCGATAAGTAAGGGTCGGCCCACATTGTGATACTGGTATTTTTTTTTTCTGTCGGGTCATTCCGACTCTTAGAATTCGTGAAGAATATGGTATCAATGGGCATGAAATATTGCTTTTGCCATGTGGCGGATACAAGTGCAGGTTTGTATCCCATAAAACACAGGCTAAATGAGTTCCTAAGAGGCACAATATTGCGTTATGTTATTTTAAAACGCATAACGGATTTTTTGTTATTCTTACAACTACATGACAAGCTGTCACATCGTAAAATACACATTTAACGTACTTTTTAGTGGCTTGTACTTTTGAAGTTTACATAGTGAATAGGACGATTCAAAGCAAGTGGCACATCTTCCAAAGCTTCTTGCGTTTCTAGAAATGTAAGCATACCCTATGCTCATCGTCCGCTATCAACTTACCCGTTAGCGTGACTTGATCATGTGGTGGTAAAATACAAAGATAAACTAGGACACAATCTTTGCTAGTGAAACATAGACCTTGATCCACTATAACCCGAATCAGGGCTCCGAATAAGAAGACACTAGATTTAAAAGTTCCGATCACGCTGGGTGCGTAGTTCTTTCACTAAATTACTTGGCTACATGCATCTCATTATCGACCTTTTGGAAAAGTATAGCACTATATAATAAGAAATACCAGATAAAAAAAAAACGCAAAACTGATTTAGTAGTTAAAGCTTATCATCCAATTAAGTTCCAACAATTAAGTTAAATTCCGATTAAATTCCAATTAAATTCCAATTAAATAATTTGCTGGTTGTAAGTAGATGTAACAGTCATAATTTGAGAGGAGTTTTTTTTTTTTTAACAAACTTTCGGCAATACGAGGCTAGACCAATGAATTTATCTAAGTTGATGAATATTCTCAGAAGAAGGTAGTTTAATCAAAGCTAGCAAGTTTAATAAGAGCAGTGGTGTTGCCGAGTGGCAACGGCCCGATCCACCAGGTGCTGGTCGCGGGCTCAAATCCAGCCAGGCGCACCACTCCGTGCAATCCACTCCACCACCACCGCTCCCAAAACGGTGAAGGAAAACACAGTAAGAAACCCGGCAGGTCCCAGAACTTTTTGACTAACCGGATGTAACTCGAGTGATAAACCGTCAATAAAAAAAACGAGAAAATTCTTTATCTTGAAATAGAAATATCAGTTGTTCTTTAGTCTGTCTCGCTATCTGACTATTTGTATCTATACCATTAAAACGAAACAACAATTTAGGTATAGGATTTCATAAAGCAATCGATTTTAGTTATGAAATAATCAAAGAAGAATAAGTTATTAGTATTATGAACCCTTTTGCTGTCTAATACGTTAACCGTATAGCTGACTGTAAAGCTAACAAAGCCGTAAGGTTCTTAAAAGGATCTTATTCCCAGTTTACAAGTCTCAAAATATTGTAGGTACTGTTCCTTCGTCCGTAGCTCACATGAATACTTTTCGCAGGTTTGGAATCCCAGAATTGGAATCTGTCCAGCGAAACTTTACGCGATACCTACAGTATAGATGTAAAACCCGTTCATAATTTTATTACGAGTCGAGATACAAAATGTACCATTTTCTATCACTTAGGGAGAGAAGTAGTATTTCAGATATCTCTTTCCTCGTTAAGGGGCCGGCGGAGGATGAATTTCCATACAAACGTAATACCACGCTCATTTGCAGTTGGAGCATATTTCCAACATATTATGATGATATTTGGTTATAGACAATATTTATCTAGGTTCCTACGTCTTTCTTTTTTAAAAAAATAAAAAGAAATTTAAGCAAATTGTATTTCGCACTTTTTTATAGCGTAAATGGCAAAACATGCCATTTGGCTTTTCTTGTATTAAAAATAACAATATTTCTAATATTCTCGACGTAGGAACCTAGATAAATATTGTCTTTAACCGAATATCATCATAATATGTTGGATATATGCTCCAACTGCAAATGAGCGTGGTATTACGTTTGTATAGAAATTCATCCTCCGCCGGCCCCTTAAGTTAGCACAATCTTACATCGACGCCCCGCAACTTCTCTCCAAGATTAATTTAGGCGCCCCCACTAGATCTCTAGAATACTCTTTCTTCTTCTTAACGTTCCCTGATGCTACACAAATTATGGACAGAATTCGTTCTAAAAGATGCGCAAAGTCCTACAATGATTAGTTGACTTTTCTGAACTTGATTTATTCACTTCTAAGCCGCGTATATTCAATCAAATACTTTACCAAACATTGGTTCGACAACCGTTTCAACTTGTCCTGCAAGACCAAATGTTGTAATTGTGTCGTATTGGTAAAGTGCATACCATCACTGCAATCTCTTCCAAGCATGCTCTCCATAGACAATCAAATGTGAAAACATGTCATTGGTGTACAATTGCATAATTTATTGTTTTGGTAGTTGTTAATACTGTTTGTTTTTCGATTGTAATAAAATAAAATAAGTATAGTGATTCCAGTCAGAATCCTAGATGTGTTTTGATGTGTTATGATGAAAAGTCATGAGCAAGACTACACTAATTGCAAATTTGGATGACTGTCTTGCACAATGTTTAGTAAAACATAATAATAATGTCTGAATATTCTATGGAAACTTTTGGGCTTGCCAAAGCTCCCATGCACCCCGTGTCAAGAGGTTAACAGATGTTTTTTTTTTGTCTGGGCTCAGGGTAAGCGCGTGCACTTGAACACGAATGCCAATCCCATGACGTCACCCAACATTTCAACGCCGTCGCTATCCGTCGGCCACCCTTAGCATATTTCAAGCAAACGTCTGGTACCACTTGTAATAAAATACGTAAGCCGTGACTATAATTAAAAAACGTCACTTAAGATTTGTTCGCTACGGTTTATGTTAACCGACCAACCGACACCGTTAACAACAACAATTGCGTACTTACGTGGCCCTTCAAAGTTATGACTGATGTACTACTTAATAAGCGACCATTCAGTCCCGGATTCAAAATAAGAATTGTACGACTGACCAGATTGCTCCAACTTTCCGCATACACCGGATACTTGACCACTATTGACACGTCGCGTCGCTCTGCAACCACGCTGCCTGCGTCTGCGTAGCTCAAGCTGCTCATCGAAGCCGTGCTTCCGCGGCTAAAGCTTGCTGCTATTTGTTCACATTCACTTTCTTTCGACTTGCCGTTGTTTACATTAAATAATCACTCATAAAGTACGAGAAATAAATCACGAACATGCGCCCACGTCATGCCTGCGTTTGATATTTGTGATAACCATGATGAAGTACTGCTTTTCAGGGCTTTGCTGAGGGCTATGACGAGAGATGGCCCTTTGAGGAGGTATTCGGTGAGACCGATATCACTGTCACGGAAGCACACCAAGCGCGTGGCCTGGAATCAGGGTGTTCTGAGTTGAATTCTGGCAGCGTAATTTCAAACACCGTTGTTGGTATTCTTATGATTTCAATTAGTCACATCAAATTTCCTTTTTCTTTTTTTTTTTTGCACTTCAAGCATTGCGCACCAGTGGGAATTAGATTCAGATCCCACTTCTGATGACAGCGCCAAGAGTGGCTGAGCGATATTACCGTCATAATTTTGATTCAGTGGTACTGGGTTCATTTTGATGGGATATTAATAACTATGCACTTGAGTTTTCTAATGTCAGTTTCACAGTTCACAATTAGTTATAATGTCACTTTTATAATTCACAATAGTGTTGTAAGTACCTATACTAAATAATTACGAATACACCGGTTAACCGACAGTTTCATGTTAGAGGTGTGTGACCCTTGAAACTGTGCAAGCTAAACTGCCCTCGCATCGCGGGTCGCAGCCCCTATAACATGACTCTGGCCTCGTGACGTATAAAAAATGACGCCACTGCGTTATACCCTTTGGTAGGTACCATAATAATAACAAAAAAAGACTCTGTAGTTCAATATCGTTCTCTACGACATATATATTACAATATCTAGACATTCACGTACCGCTCGCTCGGCCGCTCGCACTGTACCCGATATCGCTCAACATCAGATTCGGCAGATTTCGGCGCAAGTGGCGCGTAACACGCGTACGATAGTGAGCGAGCAATATAGATTTACATTATTGAGAGCGGCATTGTTAGGGCAATGTTACTTTAGTTGCAAGTTGTACAATAAAAGTAATAATATTACTTCAGATCTTAAAATTGTTAATTTAGAGTATAGTTTAAGTTTAACTATATCAATTTATTTTCAGGATTTAGGTTCAAATTAATGTTAATTTCATTAACTGTCGACTTAAGAACATCAACAATGTCAGCTATTTGCCTTTGGAAATTACTGGTATTCTGTAAAAGGTTTTCATGTGCGGTCAAATCACACTCCCGACCCTTACTGGAAATCAGAAAAATAAAATAAAATATATATATATTTTTTTAAAATAAACAATAACTAATACTTCTTACACTTTATCAAAAATAAAAATAACTTGTGTCTAAAATATTGAAATTCGTGTTCCACTGAGGCACTGATAAGCTTCTAAAGTACCCTGTTGTTCTCACGTTACTTAACTAATTTAAAAAATAAATATCCCTCTAACGCTTAACAACCACTCATGTTTGAGTTATCGAGACATGGCAAACATTAATAATTTTCTGTATCGTTTGCTCCACTTGAAATTGCAGTCAAGTGCATCTTAAGCAAGAAGTTGATAAAAAACCGGGCAAGTGCGAGTCTGGGACTCGCTCGCCGCGGTTTCCGTACAAATTTATAGGTAGATACATAATTATTATATAGTTCAGGAATGAAAAAAAGGGACTTAGTATGCGTATGCTATTATGTACTACATACACCAAAGTTATTAGGTATATACGTATAAAAAAGGTTAGAGGTATTAATTTTTTCATCATAAATCGAAATTTTCATCATAAAATTAATAAAAAATCTGTTTAAGCTTGTGCAAATAAAGCCTTTTCAAACGATACCCTACATAAAACAGTTAACTCATTTCAAAATTTACCCTATAAATTTTGATTCCCTTGATGGTCTATATAAAATATAAGTTGTTTTTTGCGACATAAACGGCCGTAACCTTTTTTTCGTTAATGTCGAAGTTTAATTTTCACAGTTTCAAGGGAGTACATACCTCAATATATGGTTTAAACTCGTTCACACACACGCACACGTTTCCGAGATAGGTCTAAACAGACAGACAGACGGACAATAAAGTGATCTTACAAGGATTCTGGCTTTTCCTTTTGAGGTACGGAACCCTAAAAACTGGAATGTTTCCAATAATTTTAGCAACCCACTGTAAATAGTGGCAAACGCGCGCGGTTCCGCTAATTTGGTCACCTATTTCTCTATAATTTTAATTATTTTGTGTGTTCTGCAATGCGACTCACTAACGTCTCATCATAGATGTTAACAACGATGACATTCACTAATGTTGTATCGTAAAAAGAGCTTTTAAAAACAACGTTGATGAAAACCGTACTCGCTAAGCTACATAAGCTCGTCGACGATCTGTCGAACAACGATGATGAGTAAGATGTTTACAGTGTTGCTATATCTAAAGTATAATCGAGAAAATCTCGACTAAGCTATTTTTAAGTAATTTCGTCATTATAAATTAATACAAGTGCATCACAGCCAAATGATGTTTTGGAAAGGGGCAAAGTAAGTTGCATTCTCTAACCAAATATTTAATATAAAATAATAATGTAGGATACAGACAAATAGAAAGAGGGAAGGGAGGCCTTTGCCCTGCAGCAGGACATGATGGGATAATAAGATTAACTAATACCTACAATGTGTTAATTGCAGCTCCTACTCAGCGTGTGCGCAGGGAGACATTACGCGGTCGCCGAGGCACTCACCAGCTATCTCCACGTCATTCTGCAGCACGCCGGCGACTATTGAGAAGGTCACCTCCGTCAGAACGCCGCTCTGAGATGGTTAGCCTCACTGAGCGATTCATAGCCATCGAAGAATGCCGAGCACAAGCAGAGCTCTTGATTGCCCAAGATTGGCCCTCTACTTGTTGGCTAAATGTCAACAAGTAGAGGGCCAACGGGCTATGGCTCAGGCTCTAGATAGAATAAGTTTAATAAGTAATTACTTAAGTCTATAGTTAGTATTTACTTCTATTTATTAACTATTTGGCCCACGCCACAGTCTATTAATTAGACGACCTCTAGCAAGACGTCCACTGTCCAAATCACTGACAGACATCTGGCTTCCTTGTTGTAGTAATTGGATCACCCTCGCTTCTTGACTCGGTAAATGAGCTGGTAATTCTACTGGAGGTACTCTGGCTTAATTGCAAATGCTGTGCTTCTTCAAATATGAAAAGTATATCGATCCGGCATTGTCAGGGCACTTCACAGTAATATGCTTCCTGTCGATTGCTCCGATACAATTCGGGAATCTCCATTTCTCTTGAAAACGTTGTGCAATTGTTTCCCAGTGTGATTGTGTAACTTCTGGCATATAATGAGTTCTTAGCTTGCTCCATATGGCTTTACATACTTCTGTTATTATTTTGCTGACAGTTGAAAACCCTACTCTGTAGCTATAGGCTATTGTCGACAGACTGTCACTAGAGATGGGCAAAGTGTTTCTGCCCGGCGGGAAAATATAGTAACTTCCCGGCATTTTGGGCATTTATTTTTATTTGCCTGATAAATGCCCGATCGTAGGGCATAAAAATATGGGACTCGTTAAACGTGATTTTATGTGGTTTTTCATGTAAAATAGTATGTATTAAAGAAATAAAAGAAGAAATATGAATGATTGAACACATTTTTATTTTAAAATAATATTAATATACTTTTTTGTAAAACAGAAATAAAAGACTTTACTTTGAAGAAATGTGAATGATTCAATCGTGTCGATTAGATACACTATAGAAAGACAACGACAGCGTTTGCTTGGGGTTTAATGAATTAAACATATTTTCATTTTAAAATAACAACATTAATATACTTTTTCAAGTAAAAATAAATAAAAGACTATACTTTAATATCAAATGTAATTATATACATAATTTATTATTATGTTCTAAGTTACAAGAAATAAAATAATATGTATTAAACAAACAATAAAAACTAGTTTCGGCATTATTAGAGACAACATCAATATAAAATTTTTAATAATCAACATCAATATAATTATAATTATCTAGAGAACTATTGATGACACTGGAAGGGTATGTTTTACTTTAATCACATTTATTATAAACATATACTACACGCCCAGGTGTCGCCACTCTGCGGAAGGCCCGGAGGACACGGTGGAGCACAGAGTGGAGGTGTGCCCCACTTGGGCAGAACATTGCCGTGCACGGGAGCAATCGGCGATCACTTGCACCGGGCCTTAGTACAGACCATGATCCGGAGCGAGGAGGAGTGGCAGGCGGTCGCCTCCTTCTGCGAAGCAGTAATGCTTTCCAGCCACAGCAGGCGCGGGCTTGCGGATTGCGAGCAATGGGTAGTTCGCTGTCTGATCGTCCGGTAACTGTTCCGACCGAGTCCAAGTCGTCGACGGCGCGCGCTGTTCCCGTGCACTTCAAGGCGTTGTCAGCAACAGTAGAGGCCCAGCCGGGTGGAAGCCTACTGGGGCCAGGGTTATCCGAAGGGGAAACTCGGCTTCGAGACGAAAGGCAAGAAGGAACGGGGTGGGTTTTTAGTCAGAGTCTGACACTATCTCCCACTTTGCCCAAGGTCGGGGGATGTCATTTGGATGATTTTTACCCACTAACAAAAAAACAGGATTCAATAAAAATAGCACTTTTCCTTTACACTTCACAAACTTCTACCGCTGTTATCCTTATAAATATAAGATACGTTTTGATATGCTGCAAAATGCGATTATGTTTAAAAGGGTATCAGCCTGGAAAATGGTCATACAGGTCTCGAACCTAGTTCAAACTCCAGCTCTCACAAAAATTTTAGGGCGAAATACACCAATAAAACTAATCGTGACTATTGTAATTCTATTCTAATTCTATTCGTATTATATTCTTATTCCATTCTAATTCTATTCTAAATTTACTTATTACGAATACCTACTTTCATTTTATTTATAGTTATTATCATTATGAATCTACCTACTTTTACTTAAAATTACTGATCGGCAAAAACACTTACCACAAAAATAACTGTAAATTAGCACTTTTTTTAAAACCAATAAGTATCTTTTATTATCCTGGCGCGTGCCTCATGCTCACAATGCGCGCACAATGCTCGAATATATTAGTGATATGCGTGCGTGCGTGCGGTATCTACAAATGACACAGGATAACTAATAACAAAATGGCGGCACAACGCGGCGTGTGTGCGCGTCCCTCACACGGTGTTTGAGTGTGTGAGGGATGCGCACACAGACCGCGCTGTCCCCACTTTGTGCTTTCGCATGGTAGGTAGAAGTGATTTGAAATGGTTGATGACATTAAATGGTTCTTTTAAGACGTTTTAAATATATTGCAATTTAATTCATAAAATCATATTCGTACCTACATAAAACAACTAACCATAACAGTGTACGCATCTCTTGCCGTACTTCTCTCACCATGAAAGTGTTTTTACGCCGCTGCCGGGTAACTCGTAACCTTTGTGTTCGTAAACATGGTTTTGTAAAACTTAAATTTTGATAGAATGTGCAAATTCATATAAAAAAACACCTATATAGACTTAACCATTACTAAACTCATCGATTTAAGCCAGTTTCCAAAGCTAACATTATGTCTTGAATTAATTTTAGAACAAAAAATAAATTCCCAGATAAATGCCCTCGGGCAGGAATTTATGGGCGTTTATTGGGAATTTTCCCAATCTGCCCAAAATGCCAGGGCATTTACCCATCACTAACTGTCACCCGTTGCTAAATATCTATAACAAAAAGGCATGGTTAATCAAGAGGGACAACGACAACAAGTCATTAAGATTAAAAATAACATTGTCATTTTTAATTTTTTAAATACCAATGCGTAAATACCATGCGTTCCCACCTTGTAACATCTCTTCTGATGACAATGTTACAAACTGGGAAGGGGATTTGATTTTTTTTCCCAGTTTGTAACACTGTTACCAGTACCTTAAGTAGTAAGAATGTCTGTATGTATGTATGTATGTCAGTCTGTCTGTCTTTGAATGTCTTTTATACTTATTTGTGTGTGTCGAATAAATGTCTTTCTTTCTTCTTTCTTTCTTTTATTACACGACAGCGCAACGCAAAGGAAGGGTAATGTGTTCATCAGCCTATGTAGGTATACATATATGTTTGTATGCTGCAGTTTGTAACACTGTTATTGTAAGTGGTGTTACAAAGTGGGAATACACCAAAATTTTTTTTACAGTTGTATATTATTTTACAGTTGAAGTTGCAAATAATAAATGGAGAAATTTAAAGGATTGTTTTACAAAGCATCTCAAAGGTACAAAAACTACTACGGGACAAGCATCAGCAAAATATTTTCACTGGTAATGGGCGAAGCTCATGGAATTCATGAAACTACATTTAAGCTTCGCGTCAACAATTACAAACCTGTAATTGTTGACGCGAAGCTTTGTCTGTGCACAATGATATCATTCGCTCTATTGGTCAGGATGTCGAAGGCTTTGCAGGCCAAACCGATTTCAAGCAGATTGCATTAGATGCAATTGAAGGAAAGGTTGCTGAAGGTGCTTTCAACAGCCTTAAGGCATTCAGTAGGGCCATAGCCTATGATGGGTTTAACCCGCAGATCATAATCTTGGAGATGGCTGCCAAGGCCGCCAATGACAAGAGCACTGATCAAGACGTGTTTGATTTCGAGGCTGATGGCTTGAAATATAGTCTTCCAAAGAAGAGCAACCTTGCTCAAGATGTGCAAATGTTCGCAACTTTGTTCTTGGTGAGAGGAAACAACTTGCACAAACTCCTTCGAACCATAAGCAAGGATGCCAAAAGAGCTATTAGCCATAAGATGGCTGCCTACGGCCTAAAGAGTGATGATGATGCAGATGCTGCAGCACGCAAGAGGAAAGAGCGAGTCATCCTTTCCTCAAAGGATATCACTCTGAGCCGGGTGGCAGCAAGCTTTCCCCATCTAACATTGGCTATTGCAAAGAAAATAGAGATCCCCGGCAAGTCTAGCTGTGTGGCCATCCGGCAGCAAAAGTTGAAGGGTAAAATCTACAAGTCCGTGATAAGGCCTGTCATACTGTATGGATCAGAATGTTGGGCTGTGAAAAAGACGGATGAAAAAAGATTGCATGTAGCGGAGATGAGAATGTTAAGATGGATGTGTGGTGTGACGAGAATGGATAAAGTGAGAAATGAGTACATTAGGGGAAGTTTGAAAGTGGCGCCAGTGACTGAAAGGTTGAAAGGAAATCGTTTGTCTTGGTATGGTCATATAAAGAGGAGAGATGAAAAGCATGTTGCTAAAAGAGTTATGAATTTACATGTGGATGGATGGAGAGGGAGAGGGAGGCCAAAGAAAAGATGGATGGATTGTGTGAGAAGTGATATGAAAGAAAAGGGACTTAGTGATAGCGTGACTAGTGACAGGACAGAATGGAAGAAAAAAACGTGTTGCGCCGACCCCAAATAAAATGGGACAAGGGCAGGAAGAAGAAGTCAACAATTACAAACCTGGAACAACAGTCAAGCTCAGTAGCCCGATTCACGTAATGAAAACCGTAACGATATCGTAGCGATTTAGTCGTTTAGCCCATTTCCGTATTCACATCCATCAATCGAGTTTGAACGACACCGATTTTAAAGTCATTTGAAATTCGTCGATTAAAGGTAATTTTGTTTTCTATACACTTAATTAAAATTTGTGAAAAATGACTTTAATTATTGTTTTGGGTAGCTTTGTCGGTTATGGGATGGTGGCGATTCATTGACTTGAGCAAATGGTGAATTGTGTATGGTGTTTGCCTCTTGGCATTGTATGTACGACTGTGCATTGTGATCTGGTGAGAGCTGCGTGATGTGTTTGTGACCATATTTTCCTAAAACAAAAATATTTCGTTAATTTAGTTGAATTAGTAACTTTACTTCTTGAGGCGCTGAACCCGGGTCTTCACGATATTAAAATTATTTACAACAACAATATTCGAGTATTAAAAATTTACAAAGACAATAAGTCTTTGTACATAATTAAGGAGCAACTTATGTTAACACTCCTGTATGAGAAGTTGATTTTTGAAATTCATATTTCAACAATGGTCACTATGGGAAAATTGTTTAGAATGACATTCCAAGTCTAGGGTTTTGAAACTACCTAATGTATGATATTGTCTGTGCCTTAGTACCGGACACTAAGTCGTCCCCTAGCACCGGACTGTGATTTTTTTTTATTTCTTCTAACAGTTTACGATATTTAATTAATTTATTTAATTTTCTTTTCAGGTATAGACAAACGAAGAGAAACAAAATGGAGAACCAGAAAAAGAAAGAATCGTGGGGGCCACAGAGCTTGCAAACAGCCGTTGATAAGGTTTTGTCCAGGGAAATGAGTGTAAGACAAGCCGCAATGGTTTTCAAAGTTCCTAAAAGCACTTTACATGCCAAAGAAAACCCCGTATTGCTTCTGCTGGATGGCCATTGCAGCCACAAGACACTGGTGGTAACCAACTTTTGCAGAGAAAACCACATCCACTTGTTAAGTTCACCACCACACACTACCCATAAGCCTCTGGACAGAACTTAAATGAAGCCATTTAAAGATGCTTACAACCAGCGATGTGACGTGTGACTACGACATTGCTGGTCTGGTCCAAGGAGCATTTACAAAAGTAGCTCGACTGGATATTGCAGCGTCTGGATTCAAATGCACTGGAATCTATCCATTCGACCGACATATATTTTCTCTCACACGACATATATGATCTGGATTATCTGGCTGCCGATATGACCAATATACCACAAGAACAAATAGAAACTCCATCAAACGCATTTAATACTGAAGAAGCTGTTGTGTTGTCAAACTCAGTTGTAGAACAGCCAGGAACCTCCAGCCAGTCACTACAACCTCGAGCCAGGATCATTGAAGGAGATTCATTAGCTATTGGCGGATCTGCTTTGGTCAGTCATGCTGACATGCCTAGTAATGTAGTTGAAGAACCTACACAATCCGTTAGTGAGCCTATAACCACAAGCCCCATACTTTCAACCACCATTGCCTGACGCTGCAAAAAAACGAACTGCAGCTCGAAAAAGGAAATGTGAACGAAGCGAAATTCTACCGTCATCACCATACAAAAAAGTAGTAGAAGAAAAAGAAAATATCGTGAAAAACAAAAAGAAGGAAATAGGATCTAAGTTTAAAGTAGCGATTGAAGGCAATGAAAAAAAAAACCAAAGGAAAGAGTATAGACAAAGGAAAACAAACTCAAGGCGTGAACTCTAAAAGAAAAAATGGAGATAAAGCTAAGAAAGTAGAACTACAAGTACAAACATCTAAAACAGACACAACAATTTGTGTAGTTTGTTTAGAAAACACTATCGAAGACTGGATATTGGATCCAGTTCATCGTGTTATGGGTGGGCACATGTGCAGACGTTACAGAGTGTGGAGATGGCTACATATACGATCGATGCAGACTCTTCTGAAATGTCCGTATTATGACTAAGTTGAGCCGATAAAAAGGCAAAATGTCGTGTTTGTGGTGATCTATACAGCTACAAAGAATCGACGGGAAATTTAAAAGTCCACTTGGAAAAGAGGCACATGAATACATACACCAAGGTCATAACTGCTAAGCAGCAAACAAGGCCTGCAACACAAGCGGCTGCAACAGATACGCCTGCTTCTATGCTAACATCAACTGCCCCTGCAGAAGCAGCAGCACCCTGCACCAGAGGGTGCGTCCACATCCATCTGCGTACCCACAGCATCTACGTTAAGGCAACATCAACAGTTTCCCAAACAGTCCACCATGGAAAGGTAAAGAAAAATCGACGCCGATCTTTTAGATTTATTTGTATCGAGTTACCAGCCATTTTCACTAGTCGAAGAAAAATCTTTAAAAAAAATTGCCAGCTGGATTCCAGGTTATCAGCTTCCAAGTCGGAAAACTATATTCCATAGTATGATACCAACTTTATACAAAATCACGAAAGAAAATGAAAATTGAGTTTATATCATCAAATATAGAAAAAATTGGTCTGACAGCTGATTTGTGGACCTCCAAGATTAACGATTTCTACTTGGCAGTTACGGGTCACTATTTAACGGAATACCTTTTCCGAAAAACAGTGTTGCTAGATTGTTGCCACTTTGAAAACTCGTTACTCGCACACTACTGAAAACATCCAGAGTGCTTTGCTAGCGTTGGCTGAAGGAGTGGTCAGTGAAAGAAAAAATAACGGACAATGCCACAAATATTTTAAGAGCAGTGGAAAACCTAAACTGGAAGCACTACGGGTGTACACACCCGCGCAAACGTTAAAGAATCATGACCATCAACGGTCCTGGTTTTTCTCATGCATCAAGATAAAAATTATATTACAATTATTTTCTTTATTTTTGAAGTCATTCTTAAATTGGAATGCCAATTTTGCATAGGGGTTTATTTTGTAAACTTAATAAGTTATGAAATTGTTTTGCTAAAATGAATTACCTACCGCCGGGCGCCGGCTATTCTTACGTTTAAGTGTTGCCGTAATCAAAAAAATAAGTAAATATGTTGACAACTCTAATCGATATTTTTTGTATACGATTACTAATTAATATAAATGTAAAGTCATTGGAAAGGTAAATCGCGGGGTTTTTATAAATAATAAAGCGAGATGATACTACTGTGGTGTGAAATAATTAGTATGTCACACACACAGTAGTCGTATTATTTTGCTTTCAAAACTTTTTAAAGCAATTTCACTTTGTTGGCTAACGATACATATGAATGATTGCATAGATTTTTTTTTAATTATCTTGCTTCGGGTTGATATAAATCGAACCTTTTTAATAAATTAATGATTATAGAACTAAATCAGTCATTTGAAATAATTATGTGTCGATTGTATTTATTCGAGTAATCGATTTTCATTTAAAATCTAAAGTGGCAACATTGGTGTTGGTGTCTCAAATTGAATTGTCATTGTCAATGTCAAAAACTCCAATGTCAAATGCGCGTGGTGCATGCTAAGTTTGTTCATTGCGATTTAAATATTACAGTTTTTTTGTGTTGATCGAGTCCTACTCTCCACAGTAATTGTGATATTCATTGTAACTATTTGTTTATTTCTTGTTTTCAATCACTATCGCTAACTTTAGTGTGAAATTGTGAATCTTACGCCAGGACGTTTTTACGCCAGGAAGTTTTCACTTTGTTTGAAGTTTGTGTGTGATTCGTATTTTGTTGTACTGTACTGTACTATTTAGCGACTACTGAAAATGTCGACCACTTCGCGTGAGGTACCGACAACAAGAACAATCGACCGGCGAAACCGGTGTATCAACTGTTTTTTTGCAATCCTAAGAAACCATCGCAGGTATTCTTTGGAACAAGCTACTACTCAGATGATCAATGTGTTACAGTCATGGATAACTCCTACTCAGGTAAGCACATTCTATTGACGTTTTCATACCTATCAGTCTATTTCTTGATTACTCAGACAGTTTAAACCTACCCAGTCATTCTCTCTTTTTTATATTTTAATTTTTGCTTTTTATAAATCACATATTAAAAACTTTAGACAAATGATAGCATAAAATCAATGTCACAATGCTGAAATTGGAAGCTCTCCGTGCTGTAAGCACAAAATATAATTATGTTGTGCGGCCCATTCAGTTGGGCTTGAAGTCGGTGATTGTGACATTCTTTTGCTCATTCTATTATACTATATTCTAATGACATTTTTTTATATTTCATTTCAAATATATTTTTTTGATTGCAGCTGTCTCCAGGAAGTATAATTTGTTCCGAGTGTTTTGGACTGCTTCAAAATCGAGTTAACACAATGAGCGAAGGAAGTGCTATGCCTTTGCCTGCTCTTGGACATAGAAGAATCTGCTTCCCTTGTGGAAATTCTATTTTACGAGCACCAAGAACATACCCTGTGCGACATGATCGACAAGAAAGAAACATTTTAATGAGACTGGTTCCACTGCACTTGGTAAATATTTATTAGTATCTTATTGAGAATATGGAGTGTCTAATACAGAATCTGTCTACTCGGGCTAACAGAAAAAATATTTAAGCACCTTATTTTTTTAGGTTTCCAGAATGGAACGTGTATGTGCTGCATGTTGGAGATCAGCTACGAGAGAAGTACAGAGGCAACAGCAGCATGATTCAAATCGTCCTACTGTAGCACATGCTGTGTCAAGTGATGATTTCAATATTCCTGAGCCACCTCCTCTTCCATCTTCAAGACCAGTAGCAGTTCAATTAGCGGCACCAAAAATCACATCATCTTTATATAGACGTGCTGCAAACACATCTGGCCACTGCATATTCGTTAATTGTTTTGAAAATGAACGTCTACTTATACCATGTGCTATAAAAGATTTATTATTGTATCATTATAAATTCTATGTACCATCTGGTGCACGTGTTTGTCGTCACCACTTGGATCACGGTTCTTGGAATGAATTAACCTCCCAATTGAGGGATTTTACTGGTAGTCAATTTGATAATATTATGACTATGATGCAGCGAGCAGCTAATAACAGATTTGATTTTTCAAATATTAGGATGATGCCTCCATATTTATGTCATTATTGGCTTGGATTCAATGCTGACCAGTTTTATGATTTACTTAACAGTATCCCAAATCTAGCAGAACAGGTACCAAATGCTTCTATAGCCTTGTGCATATATTTAGTTAAGGTAAGAACTGGTGACAGTAATGAAAGGTTGGCTACTCTTTTTAATAAACCTCGAACCACTTTAGAACGGTGGATGTCAAAAGCAAGAAATTGTTTAATGAGTGATTTTGTCGTAAAACAACTTTGGAATTGACGCAACTCTGTACCGTGGTCCATATTGTCGTGGTCATTCTCCTTTAATCGTCCAAGATGCGATCGTTGGCACAGATATTAGAGAAAGTTAAAAAAAAAATATTAGTTTTTTTAAAACCAGTAGTAGGGGAGGCCGGGGTTGGAAGTTCCCGGGGTAAATTGTTCCGACAGTTATAACTTTGTATAGGAAAGAGATAGCAATACACGTAAAGTGCGTCGTTTAAGCATCAGGTGACGCGCCGCGCTGGCGGCCATCTTAGTTGCTCCGACGGCGGCGGACGAGTGGCTGTGTGCACCGTGCTATTAGAACACCACGTGAGTAAATTTTTGACTTTTTGGTCTATTTTTATTTATTATTGACCGATTTAGGTGTATCTTTCCTAACAAAGAGTGGCATTAGTTAGGTATCTTATTGTTTGAATGTTTCTTCAATTAATTTCGTTAATTTGAGAGCATGACAGTTTTTATACAAAAACTTAATATGGGGCTACAAGTTCCCTCCTAAAGGGGCTGGTTGTTCCCCGGAACGACTTAACCCCTTCAAATTTATCATATTTTTTTAAGGTCTTTTTTTATTTTTAGGATGGTCCGTATCAACAAACGAAAAACTGAGAGAGGTAAAACTTCCGAATTGTTATTACGCCAAGCTGCCAATGCTGTCATACAAGATGGAAGAAAAATAAAAACTGTCGCCAGAGAACTGGAAATTTGCCACATGTCGTTATATCGATTTGTTAAAAAAATGAGAGCTGGTAAAGAACCTACCGTAGGCTACAAAAGCAGATCAGTGTTTACCTTGGAACAGGAAAAAGAGCTAGTAAGCTACATTTTAAAGTGTTCATCAATATACTTTGGTTTGCTGCCAGGAGAGGTGCGTAAACTCGCGTATGAATGTGCAGTAAAATTTTCTTTGGGGAACATTCCCCCTACATAGCACAAGAATGGAGAAGCTGGAGAGGATTGGTTCACTGGGTTCATAAAAAGGAACTCAATATTGTCCATACGAACACCAGAAGCGACCAGTGCAGGACGTGCATCTGCATTTAACAAACATAATGTAGATGAATTTTTCAGTAAGCTCGGCGATATTCTACTCAAATATAAGTTACCACCTTCTAGAATATGGAACCTGGACGAGACTGGTGTGACGACTGTATTAAAGCCCAAGAAGATAGTAGCTCAAAAAGGTACAAAACAGGTCGGTGCTATAGTGCCTGCTGAGCGTGGGACAGTGACTGTCGAGTTAGCAGCAAGTGCCGCAGGAAACACGATCCCGCCAATGTTTTTGTTTCCCCGTTTAAAATTTAAAGACTTGTTTTTAAGAGATGGGTTCTCTGAGTCTATTGGAACTGGGAATAAGTCAGGATGGATGACTGCTACTGAATTCCTTACATATTTGGACCACTTTATCAAGTTCACGAAACCCACTCCAGAAGAACCAGTGTTACTATTACTAGACAACCACTCGTCACACATAGATATCAACGTAGTAAAGCTAAAGCAAACTCAATAATAATGCTGTCATTCCCACCTCACTGCACACATGGGCTACAGCCACTGGATGTGGGCATCAATGGGCCTTTTAAATCGTATTGTGGTAAAACTCAAGACAACTGGCTACGAAATCACCCGGGAAAAACAATGTCAATTTATGAAATTCCCGGAATTGTTAAGTCAGAATGGCCTTTAGCAGCAACCCCTGTAAATATTATGAACGATCGCCCACTGTTACAATCTGCTTCGTCTCAAGCTGTGTCAAATGAGGAACCCCTCCAGCCTTCGAGCAGTTCAGTTGCGTCTAAAATAGATGACCAGCCAGGACCATCCAATATTCAAATATTACCTCAGAATAATGTGCAGCCGGAACCTGTAGCCATAACCACTTCAACATTGGGTAGGATTGGTGAACAACCTCAGCAATCGGCAATAGATCAGGGTGATGCCTCTCAAGCTGCCGCTTTGACCATTAATAGTGGACAAGAACTTCAATTAACACCAGAAAAGACAAATGATTCAGCTGTGTTTAACCCTGAAATCATAAAACCTTTACCAAAGGAACCACCAAGATTGCAGATGGCTACAAAGCGCCGTATAAGAAAGACGGCTGTTTTGACTGACACACCAGAAAAAAATGCATTAGCTGAAGAACAGGCAAAGAAGAAAGCAAAGAAAAACGAAGACATTACTAACAAAGGAAAAGAAAACAAAAATAATAAAGGTTTAGGCAAAGGAAAAAGCTCAAGAAAATGCTAAACGAAGAGTATTACAAGAAAGCGAGAGTGATAGTGACGATGATCTGGAATGGTACTGCATAGTTTGTTGTGATTCATATTCAAATTATCTTCCAAGAGAACAGTGGATAGAATGTATCATGTGTAAAAATTGGGCACATGTTAAATGTAATTACTTATGTGTGTGAAGCTGGTATTACTTATGTGGTCCCAATTGTGAGTCAGATGAAGAATTGAATGATGAATAAGAATAAAAGTTGCCAAAGTTAATTATGCGTGCTTAAAAAAAACACAAAACGATCAAAATAATTTTAATTTCGGAAGTCGGTGTTTTTCGTTATTGTTTGTTCCTTATTTAACACCGACTTCCGAAATTAAAATTATTTTGATCGTTTTAGTGTTTTTTTAGTGAAGTCGGTTATATTTTTTTTATAAAAAGTTTTTTATTTCATACTTTTTAGTTGCAACACACTTACAGCCAGAGTACTTTTTTCTCAATTAACTCAAACCCTGCTAGAATACATCATTTTCATATGAAGTTCCCGTGTCTACCTTCCACCTTCCGGCTCCATCATCAGATCACTTCGATAGTACCTTATAGCCAAAGTGCATCTCATGACATTTCTAATAAGCCCAAACACGGGTAGGATACATTGATTAATTACGGAGTTCCGGTGCCTTACTTCCAGCTCCATCACTATCATCAGGTTACTTCGATGATACCATTTTCAACACAACTATTCAGAACTATTCATTTATTTGTATTGTCATAGTCGCTTAACTATGTTCATTGTGATATTTGTTTGAGTATGAAGTTCCGTTGGCAATTTCTGGTCTTCTTAACCAGTTCCACCTCATGAAATGTCACTTTTTGACTGTAAATGCTTAATTCCTTGATGAAAATATCAAAATGACTATATAGTTGCCTATAATATTTGAGGAGTTCCCTCGATTTAGCCAAGATTTCATCATCAGATCCCGACTTGGTGACCATTTGGGAAGTATACCCTTTCCAACAAAAAAAGAATTTTTCAAATCGGTTGGCAAGCGACGAAGTTATGCACGAACATACATAAAAAAAAAAAAAAATACAAACATCCGAATTGAGAACCTCCTCCTTTTTTAGAAGTCGGTTAAAAACAACACTGATGATTTGTCTTCATTGTAATTCCATTAAAATAAAAATAATTTGATAACCTCAAGATATAGTAAATGAAACAAGTATGGACGTTAAAAGTTTCGTTTTGTTATTTGATTAGAATTGAAGTTGTGATCTCACTTGTCATTACACTTATTAATGAAGCGTTAGTCTGGAGGTTACCAGTTGTGTTATTTAGTTAAAATAAATGCAGTTATGTATTGATAAGATTTTTAACTTGATGAATCTCTATTATAGTTTAAAAGAAACATTTATCTGAAGGTTACCAGTTATGATTATATTTTTTTAAGTTCTGTTATGGAAGTGCCAATATGTTTTAGTTATAAAAAAGTGTTTATCTCAAGGATCGTTTCCAGTTAGATTTTTGTATCCTATATTATTATTAAGCATGAAGATAGTAAGATTTATAAGCTGATAGATCTCAATTTGCCAGTGCAAAATGTTTATCTAGATGTAACTAGTAATGTTTTGTTGTTATTTTCTTTATAGTTTTTATCATTGCATTAACACACAATAAAAGTAACTTTAAAAATTACTGTTTTATTTAAAAGAAACCTAAATTATTCTCATATTTTATTTCTATTATCCAAGCGGCACAATTTGCCCCACGCATGGAACAACTCGCCCCAACGCGGGGTTGAATGTTCCCTTCCGAAATTTTGCAAAAATAAGCCTGTAAAAAAACCTAATGAGATACTGGCAGAAATTACTATACTATTACAGAGACCAATCAAGATTCTTTAATAGATTTAAATATCAAAAATAAAACTTATCATTTTCATCATGTAATTCCATGTTATTTGAAAATCGGAACTTTTAGCCCCAGCCTCCCCTACAGCGCTGGAAAAACTTTTAAAAGCACAGACCGACGATGTGCCAAATTGTGTACTGAAGCGTTTGATTCAAGAAGTTCTCACACGCTGGAATTCCACTGTCCATAAGCTTCAACGTTTCGTAGAATTGGAGCATTATATACGAGCCACAGTCGCAGTGATAAGAAAGGACCTTCCGATCATTTCAAATGAGGAATGGATATTTTTCACCGAATTATGCAAAGTTTTGAAGCCCTTTGATGAGGCGACGAAATCAATGAGCGGCGAAAACTACATGACATAGAACAACATGAACTACATGTCATAACTCGTTTGATCACGGCGTGTGACAAATTGTTAGCCAAAGACTTTTCGGAACTTGCACAGTCTTGCATTTTCAGTTTGCGCACGGGACTCATAACCAGATTTACCAACTTAGAAAAAAGCGGCACATTCTCTGTTTGTACAGTCTTGGATCCACGTTATAAACTAGCTGTATTCACAGATACAAACGACGCACGAAATGCCCGCAAAAAAATACAAAATCTCTTGACTGACCTCATCAAAAGTTCTGAAAATGTGAGCCAGCAGGTGCCATCTGCAGCTGAGATACAGGGTGACAAATTTTCACCTTGGAGCATTTTAAATGAGATAGTTGGCCAGCAATATAATGTAGGTACTCAGTTGTCTAAAGCAATCAAAGAACTGGACACCTACATAAATGATGATATACTTCCGGCATTTTCTAGAGATGGAACCCTGAACTGCCCATTAAATTGGTGGCGAACGCATCGCTTTACATACCCCAACCTGACAAAGCTAATTCGAAGATACGGAAATATTATGGCGTCATCAGTTCCTTGCGTACGCATATTTAGTAAAACTGGGCTTATAATAAATGATCACCGCACAAGCCTCTCTCTACTAACAATGGCAACTTGCCTTCTTAAATGTAAATTTAGATCCGAAACGTTTTAAATAAATTTTATCTTTTACTTACCTATACGAACGAACCATGTCCGGTAAGGACCTGCGTCATGCGGAAGGTAAGGACGCCGTGAGGTCTTTCCAGCCACGCCTCAAAGAGGGGACTTACCGCCACGATAATATGACACCTTGCCAATCTCACCACGATCAACACCGAAAGGGCAAATTATCTATCTAGTTGCACACATTATTGTTAGATCCGATAAGAAACATAGGTACCATTTTATAATAAACAAACCTACAATACTGATTCTCATCGAAAACGGTCGCCGCGTCGCATTCAATCTCAACAACGTATCGCATCAGGTTTGATAATAACCCACGCGTACGGGTACGCACAATATCTAGATATTTAATTTAACCATACAAATCTACAACACCGATTTGCATCGAAAATCGTATTATCCCAAAAACAGCGTATTGGATTAGGTTTGAAAATCTGAACGCGTACGCACAATATCTAGATATTGAAATTCGAAATCTGATTCAGATACGATACTCAGAAAAAGCGATACGACCCGGCCCCTACATTGAGATTAATTAATTCAGATAAATTCTGATATATTTTTAGTTATTTTCAGACATAGGTACTTCTGTTACCTACTATTATCTGCCACAAGCACACGGTGTGCGTGAGTTTATGCGAGTATGTAGGTATTGTAACGAGAGTGAGTGAGATATGACTATCACTTGCAAAAGTCCATAAGAATTCTTAAAACTTATTCGTTTGACGTTTAGTTTGACTTACGACCTTTTATTTTCAAGTTTCGCCAACAAATGATTGAAATTCACAATTTCATCAACTTATCATAAGTCAAGATGGCCCAGTGGTATAGGCACACAGATTGAAGCACGAATCAGTGTGCCGCAAGTTCAAATCCCACGCAATTATTGACTTTTTGTAAGTTCTTACCCGATTGGAAGTTATGTATTTGCATTACATATATTAAATTATTCTTTAACTTGTTCACACATTTCTTAGAGTTAGAAAGGTAGATCACAAAAAAACTAAATAAAGAATTAGATTTCTGCGAAGTAGACATGAGTTTTAACTTAACCGAAATGAACTGTCGTTTGGTTGTAGTTGTTGGTTAGTGACGTGAGGTTGACAGTATTGTAATATTCGCAAAATGCAGGCTAATATTAGTATTGAAGTGAGGGCGACTATCATTGGGCTGCATAAAAGTGGTCTTAATAAAACACAAATAACTGAAGAAACCGGACTGAATGTGAGTATAATAGCTATTAATGAATTGTAACTTTATTACAAATTAATCTTCTAATTAAAACGTATGCCATTTATGAATCCATTCATCGTATCTTTATGAGGTTTAAAAGAGAAATACGTAAATCGTTGGGTTTATTGGATTGGTTATTGGATTAATAAATGCAGTTTTATATTAAAATTATATTCAATAATTATGATTATTAACATTTTATATAATGAAAATGAAGTGAAGTAGGTATAGCTGCCTAATATATATTTTTTTTATTTTAGAAAAATACTGTAAATCTTTGGCTAAAAAGATATGAGGAAGAAGGTAGCCTTGCTAGTCGAAAGAGAAGTGGGAGACCGAAGCTTATTAGCGAGGCGCAGCGACGACATATGGTGGACGTATACGAAACGAATGGTTTCGCACCAACGAGACATTTTGCGGAATTATATGACACCTCGATGGATACTGTTCACCGTGCACTTCACGCTGAAGGCGTGCATCACAGAAAACCTGCTAAAAAGCCGTACTTGACAGAGAGGCACAAACAAGAACGATTACGTTTCGCACTAAATATTTAATGTTAACTAAACTAAATGGCCTACCATTTTATTTTAACATATCTGTGATTATTCGTTAACAAACACTGTTTTATATTGTGTTTACTTTCGTTTAAAGCAGCAATATCTTTTAACTTGTGCCATCGCCTCATCTTAACCCGTGAGAAGGCGCGCTATGAGCAATTTACTCACACAAAAATTTAAAGCAAATTTTTTTGGTGATACCGACGTTCTAATTTCTCAAGCGCCTAGGTACCTTCCTAATTATTTATCCTCTCCCCCGTGACGCAACTCTCGTGCCGGTCAGTTCTGTTGCGACCACGCAGCTAAGTGTTTCTGGAGGCCGCGTACCATCGTGCGGTAATTTGCTCATCACGCGCCTATCCGTGTAAGTATTTATTTTTCCATTAAAAAAAGTATAATTGTATTTTCTAGATTATATTATTTTATTTACTTATATTAAATTGGTTAATTATTACCTAAATACTCTATAGTAATATTTTAATAATAATATTTTTTGTTTTTAGCTACAACACACATGTAAAATGGGCAACCGACGGAGGCTAATGCCAAGTTCCATTTTTGGTTTCGGTGAAGATATCTTATCATATGTACCAAAGAAGAAAACCAAGAAAATTGTCCTTATGCTACCATCTCTTCACGATGACAATAAAATAGACCAAGAAACAGGAAATGAAGCTAAACCCGAGATTATCACATTTTACAATTCCACAAAAGGAGGAGTGGATGTAGTAGACCACACGAAAGAGGATTATTCCGTTGCCAGAATCACTTCACGATGGCCAATGTGCTTATTTTTTTCCCTTTTGAACATAACTGGAATCAATGCCCAAATAATATACAAAGCTAACACCAAAATTTTGATTGAAAGACGTAAATTCCTAAAAGTGGCGCTTGAGCTGGTAAAACCACACATTTCACGCCGAATTTGCATGGAGAACATATCGTCAGATCTCAAATTCCTAATGAAGCGATTTGTGTCGGCTCCTAGACCTATTTCAGAGCCTAGGCCAAGCGGATTCTGTTCTATATGTCCTAGACGTAGGAATAGACGGTCAAAAAAAGCTTGCACTTTGTGCAAGCAATTACTCTGCACCGAAAATATCACATATATGTGTTTAATGTGTTTCGAGAGGCACACTTGTCCAGATCTCATAGAAGAGTAATTTTTTTAAGTTTTTGATATGTAAGATTTTTTATTGTGATTTATATGAAGACTGTCAAAATTAGAAAATAATAATTAGTTGATTTGTTATTTGTTTTAGAAGTTGCATTTATGTTTCATAGTTTTAATAAAAATACTTATTTTCTTACTTATCAAACCTTGTTTTATTCATATAAATCCCTTATAAGTCAATAAGTACTTTAAAAGTAGAAATATGAGCATTTAAAGTAGTGTGAGTAATTTGCTCACGCGCGCCTGTCCATGTAACAAACAGAGGCGCGCCTTCTCACGGGTTAAGAATGCAGTGAACTCGCTATCAATTTTGTTGACAATAATCATGAGTCTATTTCGTTTTTTATTCTTCTACCCGCACTGTTTTAACATAATACTATAGTTCAATTTATTTTTCTCATCTAATTGACGATTATCTTGTGAGAACTAAAGTTAAATCTTCTTTTCGTCAAGAAAATGAACAATTAAGCTATGACCTCAATACATTCATTGTGACGTTACACAAAAATAAAATGTTTACAAAGTCCAAATCATATATCACTTTTCAATAAATAACTGGATATAAACAATTACCTATATTTTATTTCATTAAAATTTGAATATCCGTTCATTGTTACGTTATTCATATTATGAATGGTCTAAGTGGGTATACTTCCAACAAACAATCTTAGGCGTAACATAGATAACGGTTACAAGATAACTTTTTGTCTAGGTAACAATTCGACGTCACAATTCTCATAAATGTTTAATTTGTAAATATAAAGAATAAACATTTTTATTAAACACGTCTTTTTATTTCCACCTTATAACATCGAAAAGATGTAACAACTAAATAATTGCAAATTACGAATGTGATTCTTCTTGTGGTTAATAGATCACATTCGTAATTTGCAACTATTTAGTGCAAAAAATGCAATAGTATTTTTCATAGAAATATGAAAAAACAACTATATCAATATAGATTGGGAATTTTCAAAGTAAGAAATAACTGCAACGGACCGACCATGATTTGAACTCGGGTTACGTGATTTGCGAATCCAACACTTAGTTCACACGGCACATGACGTATTTGCGCGAATTTTATCAATGCTATGGTAAGAACAGAAAAATAATAATGTTTTTAAGCTCAATGCGACGACAGTTCCTTAGTGTGTGTTATCTGTGGAATGTGGATACTCATACATGCGCACACATACGCACGGAAGTATCGCGCTCGCTCGGTTCGTAGCAATGTAATCTTTAGCGTTCCTATGGACTTTTGCGGCCTTACTGTACAGACAGATAAAATTCAGTTAGTTAGATAAAGGTAACAAGTAATGAACATGTGAGTTTTTATATATTTTTATTGCAATATTACATAATTATGTGAAAAATAATAATACTTGTGGCAATGTTCTAATTACTACTTAAAACTTATTTAAAAAAAAACTTTTTTGAGACATAATGTCTGAAAATAATGAAAAAGTTTTGACTCATTCTATTACATTCTATCTATAGCAGCTTCTTGCCATGAAACTGCACCATTTCCGATACAAAAGAAATCTTTAAGTTTGTCTCTAATTTCGAAACCGTCGTTATTAGCAAATATACCAAAACGGGTCTATCATGTTATCCTCGGGATTATCTGTATCATCGCGGCTATAGAATGGAACACTATTATGTTCAAGATAACCATCACGAAGAAGATAATGTAAACAACAAGCTGTTAATATTAGGTCATCGACTACATCTGATGCTACAGCAATTGGAGTATAAAATACTCTGAATACTTGACCCAATAGTCCAAAAGCATTTTCTGTCAACCGGCGAACTCGGCATAATCTGAAGTTATAAATATCTTTATTTCTTTCAAGCCTTGCCACTCTTCTAGGATAGGATTTCATCATTTATCTACTTAATGCAAAGGCTTCGTCTCCGACCGGAAATTAAGGGAGGATTACATTTGTTCCTGGTATAACTTTTGGTGGCGGGATATTAAAATTATTGTTTTCTATTTGCCTCCCCATCAATGATTTTCGAAATATACCATTGTCAGATTCTTTACCGTAAGCACCAACATCAACTGCTACAGACTTATAATTAGCATCCACGATTGCTAATAGCACAATTGAAAAGTAGTTTTTGTAATTAAAAAAACAATGATCCACTCTTTTAAGGTGCCCTGATTCGCACATGTTTCTCGTCGATTCCTTCTACGCAATTTGGTATATTCCATTTTATCCCAAAATTCACGATCTATGCGTTTGAAATCGTTTTGTGATGCAGGTTTTATTAAAATAGGCACTAATTTCTGTCTCATAACTTTAAGAACACTCTTCAAAATTTGGCATATGTAGCACTCTGATATGCGGTATGCAGTTGACAAAGACTTAAAGGTTTCCCCTGTGGCCAAATCTCTGTAAAAAAAAATAGTTTTTTATATTTTTATTTGCAGGTGAGGATTGTAAAAAGAAGTGGAGATCAATTCGTGACAGTTATCAGAGATTTAAAAAAAAACTCAAAATTGGGCACTGGCTCGGCTGCCCTAAAAAAATCGAAGCAAAACAGACATCTACAATTATCATTTCTAGACAATGTTCCACACTACAGAGCCGGAGGTACAAATGTAACTCCGTCGCAACAGGAACTTGATGTCAATAATGAAAATGTTAGTGTTGATGAACAGTAACAAGATTTGGACATGACTTTTTCTTTTTTATTCAGTAATAATTCAGAGCAAAGTAATACTGACCAAGAAGTTGAAGAAGTTGGCACCGAAGCAACTGAAGTGACGCCTAATGTTGTAAAGGCAACAACACCCAAAAAAAAGAAGAAAGATACATATATACCATCCACAATATACATGAGACGATTGCGACGCATCGACTGCGTTCGTAGGACACGTCGGCCATTCAGCCACAGTCCACCTAGTAATGGGCAGTGAGCCTCGAAAGTTGGGTCGCGCGGCTGGAATATTGAGCCACGCGGCTCGATTTTTAGGTGGCGCGGGCTCGGAAATTCGGGCGGCGCGGCTCTAAGTTTGAGCGGCATGGCTCTTATACACTCCGAATTTCCGAGGGATTTTGCTAAATCGGTGAACTGCTAGAGGTCAAATAATTGTACCTGCTTGGGTTTTTCTTGACCGCCTCACTTTTGATTCAGAAGACTCAACATCAAATCCTGGTAACGATCGGTGAGCTACTGGACGAGCATGCAGCTACGGATCAGGACGAAGAAATTTTGGATCGTATGAAGGTGCTAGCGCAAGAACATCTCCCAGATGGCTGGTCGCGCTGGGAAGTGACTACAGCGACAAAAGAAGAGGTGTTTGGTGAGAGGATAGATCCCAATATGCTAAACGGTTTTGTTTCAGTTGACGTTTGACGTCTGTGTCGGTGTAGCTTCGTCCCGCTTAATTTGTATAAACAAATAAAACAACTCGTTTTAGTACAATAATAAGTTATAATAAGTATTTAATAATAAACATAGTGTAAAGATAAGTGACAATTATTGAAGTGAGCAACATATAAGTGAGATTAAAGGACTTATAACTATCCGAAAACATTACAAAATTTGGACTTAGAATTTGGTACCCTCTATTTTATTAGCAGAGTGAGTTGCCTAAGTTTGCTTCAGAGCCATCTTTATTTGTTTTTGGTTTATTGATCCATATTGGGTCACTACTAGCGCCATCTAGAACATCACCCTAGTATCACTTTTGCAACAAGTGATCTCAGCGTCATCATCATGCCGGGTCTCAAATGCGGTGGTTGCGGTCGCTTTACCTCGACGCAAGAGGGCGTTAGGTGTGGCAAGTGTCAGGCTCATTACCATCGAGCTTGTGTAAGCGTTCCTAGTAAGGCGATATTATCTGCAAGCTGGCGTTGCCCCGAGTGCACGAAGAGCGTCGTACGGGACAACAGGGCCGATACCCCCGTCAGGGGAGCGTCCGAGTGTTCCATTAAAAAACCGGGAGAGCAAGTCTGCACTCCGGTTATCACAGCGGGCAGCTCCAAACCTGTCAGCCCTGTTGTGTGCGGGACTCCGCCGCGCGAAGCCTCCTCTACCGACATTGCGTGCCAAAACATCCCCCCAATCACCGCCCCCGATGCATGCTCTATTATGGAGGAACTGCGTGCGATGCGAGGGGAAATCCAATTGTTCAGGCAGGAAATGGAGCTCGAAATGTCGGGGATTAGAGCTGCTATGAGCACCTGCAGCGCGCGCATTGATCGCATGGAGGCGCGGCTGGATGTGTTGGAACAGCGGGCCTCAGACCCACCTAAGCCTGGTGCGGTCGATGGAATCATCGAGGACTTGAGGCGGGAGCTCAATGAAAGGGACCAAGAACTTCTGGCGAACGATATCGAGGTCTCTAACATACCGGAGGCCACAGCTGACAACCCGGCTCATATATTTCAGCTGATCAGCCTAAAGCTGGGCGTCACACTCGATGAGCGGGACGTTGTCAGCGTCGAGCGGGTCGGCGGAAGGCAACTTAACGCGACGAGCTCGGCGGGGGCGACAGAATCTCGGCCACGCGCCATTGTCGTGCGCCTGACTCGACGGGATCTGCGCGACAGGCTGCTGGCGAGTGCACGCGTGCGGCGCGGTGCGACCACAGCCGACCTCGACATGCCGGGCCCAGCCCGGCGGTTCTTTCTTAACGAGCGGCTCACCAAAGTCAACCGCCAGCTGTTTCGCAAGGCGCGTGACGCTGCTGGCCTTGCAGACTAGAAGTTTGTGTGGATCAAGCGAGGCCGCATTCTCGCCAGGAGGGGACCAGGAGACGCCACCCACAGAATACGATCTGAAGCGGACATCTCCCGTATCTTTGGACCTGTCGTTACAATTTAGTAATTATTTAGCTTATTATTTCGTGTCTATTTATTTTTATGTTGTTCTTTTGATGTTCATAGTTGTCATGAGTGAAGATGTGCGTCACTTTTGTTTTTGTGTGTTGCTCTACTGGAACTCTGCAGGTTTTTCTGTACAATTTTTTATTATATATATATATACTTATATGTTACATAGCATATTACATATTATTTTACATATACCTTTTACTATGCTGGCGATAGCTAAATTCATGTTATTAGTTTATGTGGCTATCTTTGCCTGTGCCTTTCACATGGTCGGGATGAGTTCTTCAAATCAAATAAGCTCACTCACACTTGTTCATATACCAACATATATACCGTACACATATACAAATACAAACAGTGCCCTATACTTCCACATATCATACTTATATTTAATTATATCTACTTACAAAATATGTACAAATATTATATACACTTACTGGCTCTTTATATTTACACTAATTATTTACACTTATGGCTCCTAGCAAATATATCAAGTTTGGTCTACTGAATGCAGGCTCTCTATGCACAAATCAAGATGAGTTTCTGATAGCCATGAGAAAACATTCTGTGGACATAATGGCCATTAATGAGACGTGGCTACGTAAAGGCGAACAGGACCGAGCTCCTAGTGTACCTGGATACAAACTAAGGCACATACCACGACCAGTGTCTATACGTGGAGGACGTGGCGGAGGAGTTGCTTTTTACATAAAAGAGGGAATAAACGCGAGGGTAAAAGCTCATCCTGAAGACTCTAATGTGGAGCAGCTTTGGTTGAGTTTAACTATAAATAAAAAAAAGCTTCTCATAGGGACCGCATACCGTCCGCCTTGGCAGGATTTGGCGGTATTTCTCGACGCTATAACTGCTAGTATTAGTGCTTTGGCCCCATATGATAATCTGGTTTTGTTGGGTGACATGAATGTCAATCTGTTGGATGCAAACAGCTCAAAAGCTAAACAACTTACAGCTTTTTTGGACTACTCAAACCTAGTTCAGCTTGTTCAAACCGCAACACACTTCGTAGGTGATAGCTGTTCGCTTATTGACATCATATGCACTGATGCTTCAACGCGGAATGTTGTGGTGGATCACATCAGTGAGCTCAACCATCACTCATTCATCACATGCGAGGCAGTCTTCAGAAAGCCTAAGGCTAAACCTAGGTTGGTTGAGTACCGTTCTTTTCCCGACATCTTGCAAGATCAGTTCAGTCTTGATCTGAATATGATCCCTTGGTCAACTATAGGGGATATGAGTGATGTTGACACTATGGTGCACACTTTTAATTCATACATTATCCAGTTATTTGATCTTCACGCTCCTCTTAAGCGAAGGACCTTCAGGAAGCGGCCTACACCATGGATAACTGACAACATACGTCTGATGTTTAAATTGAGAGATGAAGCTAGAGCTAGATATCATATGACTAGAGAACTGAACCACAAGCAGTATTATCTGGATCTTAAGCATGAAGCGGCTGCCGCGTTGGTGAGGGAGAAAACAGCATACTTTACCAAAAATATAAATGAACAGAGGAAGGATCCCAAACTGCTTTGGAATAATCTCAAGTCAGATGTACTTCCGGATCATAGCCAGAAATTACTGCCTGGTCATTTTGATAACCCGGACAATATTAATGCTGCATTTCTGGATGTCCCAGGAAGCTGCAGCGATAATGCCTCTAAAATTGATTACTTCAAATCTCGCAGACATAGTCCAGCTGAGTTTTCACTTGCTACAGTCAGCCAGGATTAGGGAATGCAAACCGGTTAACTCGAAAACCGAAAAACCGGTTTTTCGGCATTTTTTTAATGATTAAAAAACCCGGTTTTTTTTTTCATATAACCGGTTTTTTCGATTTTTTTTATTTTTTTTTTCAATGGCAACACCATTCAATTATGTCACAGTCAAAACGATGCTTTTGATGTCAGCCATTTTGTTTTGCAAACGTTGTCGTCGGTTATAAGTGAAAAGACGTGTTGTTTAACTGTTTTCAATAGTTGAGTGAATCATCTTGTGAATTTGTTGTGCAGTTAATTTATTTTTGTAAGTATTTGACATTTATAGTATTATGTATTTAAGCAATACGATTTGCTAAGATAACTAAGATATTACGATTAGAAGATATTAAGTAAATAAAGTGTACCACACCACACTTATATTATAAATACAAAAATTAGATTGTTAGTATCTTTGTTGAATTTTTTCTTTTTCTGGTAATTTCCTAATTAAACAGTACTTAGTAAGTTACTATTCTTGTTTCAGATTACTATGGATGGCTTCGTAGAAAACAAAAAAAAAACTGAAGATAAAAACAGTGTTTGGAGTCATTTTTTAAAATCGAAAACTAAATCAGAAGCAAAATGCAAGCATTGCCATAAAGTGCTTTTATGTTCTGGAGGCTCAACTTCAGCATTGAGGGCTCACCTAAAAACTAAACATTTAATATCATTCGATTCTGCAAAGGCAACTTATCAGCAGCTAGAAAATGAAGAGGCTGGAGTCGCAGGACCATCAACATCTAAAAAACCCAACAAAATTACAGAATACCTAAAAACTACTGATTCTATGGAACTCACAGTCTCCAGAATGGCTACTCTTGATGGTATTCCGTTTAAAGTGTTTGCTAACTCTGTGGATTTAAGAAGATTATTCATAAAAAGTAATTTGACGCTCCCAGCTTCAGCCGCGACTATAAAAAACATTGTTATGCAATACAGCCAAAACGCAAAACTAGAATTAAAATGTGTATTAGCAACTATAAAAAAAAATGGCCAAAAGTTTTCGTTAACCGTCGATGAATGGACATCTAATCGCAATCGTCGCTACATGAATATAAATTTACATTCACCTGAGTTAAATAATAAGCATCACGTTAGCTTGGGACTTGCACGACTGGAAGGATCAGCCACAGCTCTGAAGTGTGCTAAAATTTTAGAGAAGCGATTACACTAGTTTGATTTGTCTCTCGAAAATGATGTTGCTGGCCTTACTACTGACGGAGCTGCCGTAATGGTGAAGATGGGGAAATGTTTACCCGTCTATCATCAACTGTGTTATGCGCATGGCATACAGTTGGCAGTATTGGATATACTGTACAAAAAAACACCAGCAGATAGTACGACTACGTATGATAATGCAACAGAAAATTATGTTCATAATATATCTGACTCTGACAGTGATGATGAAGAAGACGGCTTATCAGTTGAGATCGATAATAGACAAATATCCACTATTTCTAATCAGCAATACAAAGACTTGATTCAAAAAGTTAGACGGGTTGTGAGAATTTTCAGGAAATCTACCACTAAAAATGATGAAATGCTACAAAAGTATGTAAAAAAGAAGTTTACTCATGACATGTGTGTGATCCTGGACTGTAAAACGAGATGGAGTTCGTTATGCGATATGGTTGACAGATTTTTAGTACTCTATGAGTGCATACAGAAAGCGTTACTTGACTTAAAATCGGATATCCGTTTCACAGACGACGAAATCACTACCCTAAAACATTTAAAAGATGTACTTGAAATAGTAAAAGGAGTTGTCGAAGTTTTGTGTTTAGAAGATGCAACTCTTCTCACAGCCGACACTGTGTTGAAATGCATGTTCAGAAAATTGTCAAGCATTCACGGCCTTCTGAGTTTTGAACTGCAAACAGCTTTACGAAAGAGATTAGATGAGAGATACCTTTTAATACAAGGTGTTCTAAAATATTTAGATAATGCTCAAGAATTTTTTGAACATAGTGATACTGTATTCCAAAAACCAACCGCAAATTTTATAAAATCCATAGTAACAAAAATCGTCACTGACAATGATAGCAGTGACAGCAGAATCCCTTTAGTAGCACATCGGAGTTTGGACACTTCTTCTGCAACGACTACTTTTAAAACTTTCAAAGAGGAGCTTTTGCATACACTGAAACCATCACAGGGTTGTTCTACACCTTCATCATCTAAATCAAATCTAGAACGTGAAAAAATGGTGTTATGTGAAATGGCATTACACGAGAATGGCGGTGGACGTGGCAGTTTTTTAACAAAAGCATACAATGCCCTCATTACGATAAAGCCAACAAGTGTCGAATCAGAACGAGCATTTTCAACAGCTGGTTATTTCTGTAGCAAAGTACGGTCTCGTCTTAATGATTCTACTCTAGATGCTTTGCTTTTCTTAAGATCTCACTTTCTTGCCAAAAACATTTAAGTTAATTGTTTTAATGAAAGTCTATTGATTTCTAAGCCTATGTTTAAGAGAGTAATTTTCATTTGACTTAATTTAAATGTACAGTTATTAATTAGGACAACCTGATTGCAATAATTATTGATATCTTTAAAAATGCTTATTTCTATGTTATATTATTTTAATTAAAGGTTTAAGTTATAGTTATAAGATTGAGTAGCTCAGCTATTGATGTTTAAGAGAATTTTCATTTCACTTGATTTAAGTGTGTAGTTGTTAATTAGAACAAAGTATAATTAACCTGATTGCAATAATTATTGATCTCTTTTAGAATACTTATTTCTTTGTTATATTGTGTTAATTTAAGGTTTAAGTTATAGTTATAAGATTAAGTAGCTCAGCTATTGATGATGTAAGAGAGTAATTTTTGTTTCACTTGATTTAATTGCGTAGTTACTAATTAGAGCTAAGTATAATTACCCTGATTGTAATAATTATTGATCTCTTTTAAAAGACTTATTTCTATGTTATTATTTTAATTAAAGGTTTAAGTTATAGTCGAAAAGAGTGAGTAGCTCAGCTATTGCTGGACGCTCTATAAGGTGATATTACATTCCAAAATTAGAATTTATAATGAAAGAGTTTATAATATTAATATGATTACAGATTTAGAGTATTTTTATTATGTTGAGTTTTATATGATTTTATATTCATGCGTAATTTGGTCATTATAAATAACATTATAATAACTAAATTACGCTTAGTTGATCTTATTCATACTGTTGACTAATATTGTATGTACTGAGTTTAAACACAAAACGCAAATATACCTTTTACCTTAATATTTTTTTGCATTTTCATTTAAATTTTGAATAAGTATACATTTTTTTAAATTAAATAGGTAAGTTTCAATTTAAATATTAAAGAAACAAGCCTGAATTTCAAAACCAGTTTAAAACTATCGTTTACACAAACAATAAAAAAAACTTATTTTGAAACCGGTTACCCGGTTAACCGGTTTTTTTTTTAGAAAACCCGAAAAAAAAACCGGTTTGTAATTTTGGCGGTTTTTGCATTCCCTAGCCAGGATGCAGTGCTGAAGATAATTAGGAGTCTAGGTTCAAATGCCCAGGGTGTTGATGGTATCAGTCTGGACATGTTATCTCTCACATTGCCGACTACCTTGCAAGCCATCACTGCTATCATCAACAGATCCATAGAAACACGCACCTTCCCTGGTCTGTGGAGACGTGCAATGGTGCGCCCTATCCCGAAAACCAACGACCCAGCCAACATGAAGGATCTTAGGCCAATAAGTATCCTGCCCTGCCTTTCGAAGATCCTGGAGCGTGCTGTGTACTCTCAAGTTATTGAGTTTCTGGAAACAAATAATATCCTTCCAGACCTCCAATCCGGTTTTCGAAAGGGCAGAGGTACTGCAACGGCTCTAATTGATGTTGTGGGCAATATCTTGGAGGCACGTGATCAGGGGGAGGGATCAATCCTGGTCCTGTTGGATTTCTCACGGGCATTCGACGCTATTAATACCAATCTGCTGCTCTCTAAATTAGCATATTATGACTTCGACGGAGACGCTGTAGATTGGTTTAAAAGCTACCTAATTGATAGGTCTCAGTATGTTCAAATTCATAAGGAAGATGGTTCTACTATATCATCCCCCCCCCTTCCTGTGACGAGGGGAGTCCCACAGGGATCAATTTTGGGTCCTCTTCTGTACATTCTGTATAGCGCTGACGTAACTGGATCGATCATTAACTGTAAGTACCATATATACGCCGATGATATCCAGCTGTACATATCCTTTAAAGGTACCGACACGTCATTGGCAGTACAGAGGTTGAATGAGGACTTGGCTCGGATTGTGGCATGGTCAGAGGAGAACTCGCTGGTCCTGAATCCGCTTAAGTCGAAATTCATGGTGTTGGGCACGAAGAAACAAGTTGCTGCGATACTGTTAGCCAAACCTGAGGTTGTGATTGGGGGAGAGGAAATTGAGCGTGTGGAGCAGGCTTGCAGCCTGGGGCTGATTCTGGAGCCAGAGCTGCGCTTTGAAGCGCATATAAAAAGTGCACTAAGACACTGTTTCTACAGATTAAAAGTTTTGTACGGGATACGAAAATACCTTAGCATTCCACTCCGCAAACTGCTTCTTGACAGCCTGATCTTATCTAAACTAAACTACTGTGACACTGTGTATGGGCCATGTTTGCTTGCTAGAACGGATAGACTGATTCAGCGCATCCAGAATGCATGTGTTCGCTTTTGTGTTTATATTCCACGTAGAAGTCATGTGACTCCGTACATAAATGAACTGAAGATCTTGAAAATGGCTGCAAGGCGTAAGCTGCATTTGGCTAGTTTACTATTTGGCGTTGTAACAAACCAAAAGCCACGCTATCTGTTTGACAAACTTACTTGGCGACAAACTCACTACAAGTATGGTCTTCGCTCTGTGGTCGGTCCGCTGTCAGCGACGCGACACAAGACTGCGGCCTTTAAGGGTTCCTTCAAGTACGCTGCCATGAAGGTCTGGAATGACATTCCTCCACCGGTGCGAGGCCTGAAATCATTACAATCCTTTAAATATAACCATAAAAAGTTACTCTTGCTAGCACAACTTTCAGAACAGTAAACTTTTTGTCACCTTATGGGTCATGGCCTGCAGTACTATGGGTGGATTTTCAGCGGTGCTGTGGCTTGACTTTCAATGGCTTATCCCTCATATTCTTTGTGTTTCGCTGCTGTCAGTGTACATAGTCACACTATTTTCTATAATACTATTTTTATTTTTTGCCAGGCTAAGAACCTACAAACAAAATAAATATTAATTATACTTTTCAATAATATTCATGCAGTTTTTACAATAAATCACACATAATATAATGTATATAAATTTAATTTCTAATTTATTTATTTTCTTTATTTAAAATTATTCTCATTTGTTGACTTGGCAATTCATATATTTACCGAATTCCAAGCTTAGGTACTCATTTCTATTTATACAATTTTTTCTATTTATACAATATTCGTCCCGTTTATTTTATTTCCTAGCCAACTGTTCCTGGAATTTTCCACGAAGCTACGTGAATGGGAGTGAATCAAATACACCTTACCTGTCCCCGTGTCCGCTTCTCAAGAGTTCATCTGTTTTTTATCTCGTTACAAATATTAAAAACATTATTCACTGAATTATACCATCGCAGTGAGGAACAAGTATTTGAACTATGATGAATTTCAAAAACCATTTACTTTACTTGTCGTCACCATGCAGTCATATCCTTTTTGACGTCAACAACATCACGGTCGCGTCCAATCGTCCAATCACGTATTCGTGTTTTTGCAATAGTGTATGAAATTACCACAGATTACTAAGACAAGTTGCACAAATTGAGCTATGGGTGCATCGTGGTGTTGCCACTTTATAAAATTGTATTTGTCACCTTATCTATTTATTTTATTTATATTTATTAGTTTTCTATACTTATTTTTAGTTACGTTTATTTACTGCACCGTTCCAGCGTCTTTATGTCGACACAGCGACCGGCCCACGCTGAAAACCAGCGCTGTAAGCTCAACGCATTATGCGTGAGGCCGCAGCTTTATGCTGAGCGTTCGGCCGTTTTGCGCGGAGGAGACGCATATCCTCCCTATTAATTATTATTGATGTTTTGTTATGTTACCTACTTTTAAGATTGCGTCTTTAACGCGTAAATAAACTGTTTTTCTTTCTTTTTTTCTTTCTCTTTCTAAACAAATTAGTATTTGCCCTGCCTACTGTAGGCTTAGCCCGGGCTTTCTTACCTTAGGCTGATCACCTTTCGGAGAAAGGGTATCGGGAGATAAGATGCAAGCTTCTTGATTGGGTTTTTACGCGGGCACTTATTATCGGGCCAACAGCTGTGGCTAACCGCATTCGAGGCTCAGCAGCGCGCTGAGTTTTTTCAGCAATCAAACGCGGCGCTGCGGCCACTGTTACACACGAGGGCTGAGACCGATCGAATTCTTTTCGGTTCTCGCTCTGAAACTGAAGAAACTTGTAGAAAAAAAAAGGAGCACGTCCTCGGCTACTTCAAGGAGTCAAGAGCCTTTGGCTCGTAGACGTAGAACCTCTCATTCCCGAGCCCTTGCTGCAAATTAAGAAGGAGGCATTGAGTGTCAGAGATTGGGCACTGATGGTTGGAACCGAATTCGGTACAAAGACGTGGAAAAGCTGAAGCTGCCAAGTTTCAAAGGGAAAAGAAATTTCAGAGATTGCATTACTGCTTACCATCAGGTGGGATCGCAGTCAAGCACTAGTTTATCTTCTTCTTCTTCTTCCTGCCCTTGTCCCATTTTATTTGCGGTCGAAGCAACACGTTTTTTTCTTCCATTCTGTCCTGTCACTCGTCACGCTATCACTAACTCCCTTGTCAAGCACTAGTTTATATCAATAAAAAAAAAAGCAGGAGCATCTTGACCGAGCTGAGACCTAAAGAAAAAACATGAATGATGATCTGAAAAAGGCGACCACAAACGAGAATTTGAATGTCTAACATATGACATGGAAAAGACACTTCCACTCCCTGGGATTCCCACTAGCATAGTGTTTTATAAACGCCAATTATAATTCGGAATACATGCCGGATCTAGGGACAATGGCTATGCTATGTGTGGCTCGAAGATGAAGCGAGGCGTGGGGCATAAGAAGTTGGGTCTTGCCTCATAAATTACATAAAACATAAAATGAGTCCCACAGAACACCTGGTTTTATGAAGCGATTGCTGTGGGGGACAAAACCGAAATATAAAAATAGTTGTAATGATCAAATCCGTGCTAAGCTCCCACGCCTTTCTCAAAACTAGAACACTAAAGTATCTGGAACCAGGCCACACGTTTCCCCCGAACGATACAGATTTTTCCAAAATTTAAAGTCAGGTCAAATATCATGATGATAGAATTTATACTGCTGAAGAGTATTTGAATGTTATCAAAAGCTGCAAGAAAAAGAAACCATTAGAAGTGTACAGAATGAAGTCAAACGACTTTCTAAGCACAATAAAATAGAAAAAAGATAGTAAACAGAAAACTTTTTATAACTAAGCATAAAGTCAACTGGCTAAAAACCAAAGAAATACAAATCAATAAAGAAAAACCATACTCTAAATATAAGAAAACTACAGAGAGTGAAGAGTTTCAAGAGTTAAACATAGAAAAGAGAGTTAAAGGCAAAACTTTAGAAATTTTGGAAGATGATATTTTATTATGGCCAAACGGTAAAGAGATTCCGCAAGCAAAATTGGACGATCTTAAATCAATCTTTGATTTAATACCAAAAGATTGCTTATCTTTTTATAAATCTGATGATGTTGATGGTTACGGGGATGAGATTAATTTTTCATTTGAATGATAACTAAGTTAAAGCAAAAACTATAGAGTTTACTTAATTTTGAAGTCATATTATTATTATTTTAGTGTTCTGATATAACTAAGATCTACATACTTACTAACTAAGCAGGTTAGGAGATGTTTCTTTTTCCCTACAACTTTGGCCCCGGCGTGTACTTCAAAAACAAAAGTATCAAATTACGTGAAAAAAATCGTAGAATCTGTAAAAAAAATATATTGGATTTATTTGCGCATTTGTACCACCCGTAATTGTCGATCGAAGATGTTAAAACCTGCAAGCAAATTTCAGTCTGGCAATGTCATGATTTACTTCTTCGATAATGCGTTTCGTCGCTTCATTTTATAAACCTAAAAATGTTTTATTACGGATTTTTTTCTGTGTTACAGATAGTTTTTTTTTCTAGTTACATTTGTCGTGGATTATAATAGAAATAAGTATTTCCAAAAATACATTTATTTCACAATTCATATCATTTTTTGTGTTTGGTTATCTACCGGGCAAAAAGACAGGGCACTAAAGCCAGGGCCGATACTGTCAGTTGTCATTCAATTCAAATCATTCCGTTTCGGTTATTCGTCTCTGGAGTGCTATTTTTATTGTGTTATTTCGTTTTTATGACCTGGCTATTCTTCCCTGGACTTTTGATAGACTTGTTACAACTTGTTGACCTGGCTTACGAATTTGGACTCGATACACTTGACTTGGCTGCGATCGGTTCTCTCATTGGATCTCGACAACTGTGCGACATACTCTGGACTCTGATTTCCGACTTTTTACATCAGTTTTGTGTAAGTATACGGCTTTATCACATTTTTTTAACATCAACATATTAGTACTTATTACGAAAAAATAAATACCTCTTTTGACCAATTTTTTTTTTTTGTTTTAGTATAACAGGTGTACTGTACAACAATGCAGTGCTGCTCATGCTATATTCCCTTGAATGATGAGGGGCAGTATTATGACTTATTGGAAATTGGCAGTGAAATAAGCTCAATTGTTTTAAGAAATCTAAATCGTGAGGTAGGTATTTTTTTTTGTTACCATGCTTAATCTTTATTGATGCTTAAAGTAAAACAAATTACAATAAGTAGTTTTTTTTTCTTTTTAGATTGACTACAATAGCCTTTTATGTGAAAACTACTTTACATCAGTTGCAAATCTATTGTCTTCGGAATCAAGAGCTGTCTCGGAAGATCAATGTGTATGGTGCCAGAGATCTATTGTTGGTTGTCACTCTCATTCATTGCCCAATGGTCCTGAAAGAGATGATATCGCTCGCCGTATACTGCCGCGACAGGTAAGAAGTATAGCATTGACAGACTCACCTGTGCTTATTTTTCTACTAACACTAGATGTACCCTGCAGTTTCACCCGCATCTTTGGTTACTGCTTTGCTCCTAATAGTCTAGTGTGATATTATATAGCCTATAACCTTCCTCCATAAATGGGTTATTTAACAGTAAAAGTATTTTTCAAATTAGACCAGTAGACCCTGAGATTAGCTCATTCAAACAAACATACAAACACTTCAGCTTTATAGTATAGATTATAAAACTAATTTAATATGTTAAAATCTACTTTATTACATTTTGTTTTTAGATACAACCTGCAAATAGAGTTTGCTATGCATGCTGGCTTGCAGCTCGTAGAAATGTTCAACGAGCACAACAGCAGGAATTGATGAGGATGGGACACATCAAGCACTCAACCTTCACCATCTCAGCCTGAACCGTCTACCTCATAATCTGAACCCTCAACCTCACAGCCAGAACCCTCAACCTCACAGCCAGAACAATCAACCTCACAACCCGAATCCTCTACCACACAAGATGATCCTAGGTGTGTCTGGTGTCAAGCATCACTTGCTAGACGTCATTCCCATTCTTTGCTTGAAGGACCAGAAAGAGACTATATTGCCCAACGAATTTCTCCCAGACTGGTAATTAATCACAATTACATACTATTTGATTTTATCCATTCTTGTAAGCATAATGATGTTTGTTACACATATGTTTTTTTTTTAGATTACAACTCATAGCCGAGTGTGCTATAGATGCTGGTTATCAGCTCGGAGAAACAGCCGGGTTGTAGTTGAAGAAGTTGCTAATGCATCAACTAATAACGGAAACAATGTTGTGTCATTAACCACTCTACCGATTTTTAGACGGACAAATAACTTGGAAAGGTCATGTTTTGTACATGGTTGCATTAATGTGGAGCGACATGCTGTACCAAGCTTTTTGAGGTATCACATATTAAATCAAACAAATTATATATAACACAAAATGCTCGCATATGTAGCTATCATTTGGGAGTTTATGATTGGGAATTTCTTAATGAATATGACTACGTTAATCAGTTTACTCCTTCGCAGTTAGAGGCAGTGATATCACTAGCCCTAACAGATGAAGAAATAAATAAATTGGATTTTGAACAATTAAATGTTATGTCTGATGAACAATGCCATTACTGGACAGGCACGACTAAAGAAAAATTCATGATAATAATCAATGAAGCTCCCCTTTTAAGAGAACAGTTTAAAAAATATAAGACTGCTCTTGGACTATTTTTAGTTAAATTAAGGACAGGGGAACCACATTCAAGGTTAGGACAAATGTTCGGAATGTCTAAATCATCTATTTCAAAGACGTTAACTATTGTTAGGAATATTTTAAATGAACAATTTGTACCACTACATATGGGTATTGGTCATTTGCCAAGAAATGAAATAATATATCATAATTTAATTATACCACATGGTCTGTTTGGTGACAATAGGAAAGGGTGAAAATAGGAAATCCCGCTTGTGTATAGATTTCAGGGAACTAAATAAAATTGTTGTTCCACAAGCTCAACCTTTTCCGTTAATAGATGATTTGATTGTTAAAACTAGAAATTGTAAGTATTTTACTACACTGGATATAAATTCAGCATTCTGGGCGATACCATTACGGGTGGAAGATAGATATAAAACAGGATTTGTCACACAAGATGGCCACTTCCAGTGGACCTGCCTTCCCTTTGGCTTGAAAACATCACCAGCAATTTTCCAGAGAATTTTAAGCAATATTCTAAGAAAGCACAATCTCACAGGATACTCCGTAAACTATATTGATGATATTCTGATATACTCGAACACCTTTGAAGAACATATAAAACACATAAGAAATGTATTAGAGGCAATAATACAAGAAGGCTTTAGATTGAAGTTTACGAAATGTAACTTTGCTTCAGACTCAGTAAAGTACCTCGGCCATGTAATTCAGAACAATTCGGTAAGACCACTAAAAGACAATTTTATCTCGATAAGACATTTTCCAACTCCTAAGACACAAAAGAATATCAGACAATTTTTGGGAAAAATTAACTTCTACCATGAATACATACCAAGAAGTGCAATTATGATGATTCAAATGCCCGCATTCACAAATTACCCTGTATAGAAGATTATTGGTCCAGTGACCCATTACTGCATGTTGTTGAAATTGCTGAGACAATGACATTGAAGCGGTTTCAAAAACTTATGAAATATTTACATCTCAATGACAATGCCAATATGCCGAACAGGAACGATGATAACTACGACAAACTGTATAAAATAAGGCCGCTGCTAGATTACATCAACGTAAAATGTCAGACAAATGCCAAAAACACATATTCTCAGTCAATTGACGAGTGTATGATAAAGTTCAAGGGGCGATCTACTCTAAAGCAATACATGCCCATGAAGCCCATAAAACGGGGCTTCAAGGTTTGGGCTAGAGCTGACAGCCACACAGGATACTTGTATCAGTTTCAAGTGTATGTTGGAAAGACCGAAAACGTCGAAACAGGATTAGGCAGTAAAGTTGTCATGACATTATGCCAGTCACTCATAAATGACACCTATATGGGTCATATAGCATTTGATAACTTTTTTTCTAGTCCAGCTTTACTACAAACATTATACAATAATGGTATATATGCAACTGCTACAGTCAGAAATGACCGCCAAGATATGCCACTAAGTAAAAAAGCCCAAAGCGACTGGTAATAAAGAAATTGATGAAAAGATAGCAAAGGCTGTAAAAAATGCAAACCAAAAAACAAAAAAGCTGAAAAGAGGAGAATGGAAATGGAGGGTAAAAAATAATGTTGGCTTTATTATCTGGAAAGATAACAAATTAGTAAGCGTTTTGAGCACTGCATTTCATCCAAAGCAGAAAACATCTTGTGAAAGAACTCAAAATGATGGATCTAAAAAATCATTCCCCTGTCCGCTGACAATTACAGAATACACAAAGCGTATGGGAAGAGTGGACCGGTTTGACCAAAAGAGAACCCCGTACGCAGTCGGAAGAAAAAGCTCGAAGTGGTGGAAACGCATCTTTTATTTCCTTATTGATGCTGCTATAACAAACGCGTATATATTGTATGCTTCTAACAGACGTAACCACACCGTATTGTCTCAAAAGGAATTTAGGCTGACATTGTCTCGAGAATTAGTAGCAAACGCAACATTCCGAAAGAGACCCTTTGCCACCATGCCAAAGTTCGCGTCCAAAAAAAGTAAGTCTGTACAATCGGAAGAAAGTGAATCAAGGCAAAAGAAACTATTTGGAGTGCCTCGAGAAATTCGTTTTTCTGAGCTTGGAGCTCATTGGTCTGTAGAATTACCCACCTATAGAAGGTGTCGCTTGTGTAGTAGTGCACACAATAATCAACGATCCAGGATACAATGTGATAGGTGTCAAGTGCCATTGTGTGCAGTGCCTTGCTTCAAAAATTACCATCAAACAGATACATAAATTGGTAAGGCTAGACTGATGGTGGTTTGTGTTGCCATCATGTTTTTTTCTATCTAATAAATAAATAAAAAATAAAATAAAATGTTTAAAAAAGTAAAAAAAATATATGATTCAAAGTAGTGAAGTTTTATTTCTTTATCTAGGCTCATTCCCTCTACCAGTTAAAGGGTTAAGAGTTCTTGTAATTAAAAAAAGACGATCCAGAGTTTTGCGGTTGTACGATTCGAATGTGTTTCCCGTCTATCGCTCCTATAACATTTGGAAAATTTGTACGTTCATAGAATTCATGAGCCGTTTTAATCCAATCTTCTTCAGTTTTTTCAGGCATATTTTGCGAATGAAGTACATTCCATATTTGCTCACAAGTAGATTTCACTATATTTCTGATTGTAGATTCACCAATCAAATAATCTAACGAAAGTTGAGAAAAGTATGCCCCTGTTGCCAAATACCTGCAAAAAAACATTCATCATTTAAATATAGTTTGTCACAATCAACTTGTTTCCTATAGCCAACAGGACTTAGGTTATTTATAACTTTCGCTATATATGATTTTAAAATGTCAATTAAGTTTAAAATCGAATGAGGATATACAGTTTGTGGTAACTTGATATTGTGTGCAGGATGAATTAGGCAGGACCTCCTTTCATTCCTGCTATAGGTAAAAATGTAAAATTAATTTAAATAACAATTTTTTATCATTATTTTAGGTCATGAAATCCAGAAAAAATGGAATAATTTGCGGACTTGCTTCGCTAGAGAACTGAAAGCTCAAAAGTCAGTAAAATCTGGACAAGCAGCTTCAAAACGGCGCCCATATGTTTACTTTGAGCGCATGTTGTTTTTAGTGCCTTGCATGGAATCAAGACCCACTGAAGGCAGTATTGAGAACAGTGAATCAAACCAAGATGACGCTAATACATCAGACTCACAATCATACCCGCAACGGAAACGGAGAACTAAACAAAGCGACTGTGACGAACAAATAATAAAAGCGCTTCAAGCTTATGAAGATGACGATACAAACTATTGCTTATCTTTGGTTCCTTTTATGAAAGAGTTGACTTCTGATAAAAAATTAGATGTGCGCATAAGTATTTTACAAACATTCAAAGACATAAAGAGAAAAAAGATGGCTGCCAAATACATCATTTAATATTATTCAACCTAGTACTTCTCAATTTTCAAGAACTACCAGGCGGACTACTCCATCAACTTCTGTTCGTATTATTTCTGATCAAGTTATTCAGCCAAAACATAGTCATTCAGCCCACTCCACACATCAAGCAAATTTATCACAGCATCTGACAGAATCTCATTATCAGCACTCTATCACAGGGCCACAGGATGCAATGCCCTCTTATGTGCAACTTTCAAGTCCATCTCCAGAAAGTCAAACGCCACCCCCGCAACCTAAAATTCCATCTCCAGAAGATCATGATAGTATTATTACATACTGGTCAAACTTCTCAGAGTCGGAATCAGAACTTATTGGTTTATAAATAAAAGAAAACTACGAGTATAATAAATAAACCAACTTAAAAAAAGTTTAAGTACCTAGGTATTTAGAAAATACGACCGCCTTTACAAAAACGAGCTAAAAGTATAAAACAAGTAGCTTCTTTTTAATTATTTATATTAATTTCATATTTCTTAGTGACATAATGTATGCACTAAACTGTGTTCAATTTGATTATAAGTAAAGAAACGTCAATAAAAAAATTAAGAAATGAGATGTATTTTATTAACCCAGCAGGTACTTACCGGAGAGTTAGTCCAATCCTCTCTTCAACGGAGATAGCGAGTCGGAAAGTTGTGTCCTGTCTGATTATCGCTGGCCCGATTAGATATACGAGCTCATCAAAAGATGAAATACTCATTCTGTAGTATGAGAAAAATTTATCAGGGTAATATCTGAGTTTAGAATGCAATGTATGATGCTTCCCATATTCTAATCTGTTACTTAATATGGGATGTACCCAAAATGTCCTCTTTTGTTTTCGTCTTCTTTTTATTAATAGAGCAATTAAAGCGTTTTTTTTTTTCGCATTTTCACGCACACGCACCGCGCTAGCAACACTGTCAGCGACTAAATCGATTAAGTCAGCGGCTTGCAACCAATAAAATAAAGTTGGTCAACTAAATTATAAAAGTACGCAATTTAGTTGTTCGATAATCGGCCAAATTACAATTGTATGTCTGCGGGCTCTCTTAATATTATTTATTTTATAAACATATATTTTGCTAACAACAAATTATATGTTCTCTTATCTGCGAATTCTTCTTTAAAATTAAATTATAATTTATATCTTTTTTTTTTTTTATAATGGATAGGCTCGCGTTTGACCACAATCTCACCTGATGGTAAGCGATGATGTGGCCGACGATGGAGCACGCTTGCCTAGAAGCAATCTATTCACTCTTGACTTAAAGACCCCTAGGTTATAGCTATCAGGAAACACAGACTCCGGCAGGGAATTCCATTCCTTAGCTGTACGCATAATGAATGTACTCGCAAAACGCTTTGTACGTATAGGTGGGATGTCCACCATGTACCGGTGGCGCAACGCCGTACGTCTTGTGGTCCGATGATGGAACGGACTTGGCGGAATTAAATTGTGTAACTCTAGAGCACACTCCCCGAAGTGTAAACGATAGAAAACAGACAGGCTAGCAACTCGGCGTCGATGCTCAAGACTTTGGAGTTTTGACTTCACAAGAGCATCATTGCCTATGATCTTCTTGGCACGCTTTTCAATAGACTCTAGTGCATCTAGCTGGTATTTGGCTGACCCATCCCAAAGATGAGAGCAGTACTCCATACACGATCGAACTTGCGCTTGATAGAGGTTGAGCAGCTGTTCCGGCGAGAAATACCGTCTCACCTTTGCTAAGATCCCCAATTTTTTGGCAGCTAGTTGGGCTTTTGCCTCGATGTAGGAGCCGAAATTAATGGTAGACGATAGCGTTACCCCAAGAAGTTCAAGGTGGTCGGTAATTGGCACGGTTACACCCCGGAAAGATGGAGCCGGGTGGAATTGGCTCCGTTTAGCGGAGAAAAGACACGCCTGGGTTTTCGTCGTATTGAACTTGACCAGATTGGCATCGCCCCATTCTGAGACTGCCGCTAAGGACGAGTTCAAGCGTTCAACCATAGACTCTCGAAATGACTGGATCTGTGACCCACTAGCTCGTGCGTTAGACACATATCTCTCAGCAACAGTGCTGTCGTCTGCATACCCAAAGGTTCCGGGTTTAAGTAGGTCATTTATGTGCAGCAAAAACAGTGTTGCCGAGAGTACCGACCCCTGAGGGACTCCGGCATTAATATTCATTTGACCGGACGAGCATCCATCAATTACCACTCGGATGGATCGATCCCTCAAGAAGTCTGCGATCCAATCATACAGACCAGTGGGTAGACCGAAGGAAGGAAGCTTAACAAGAAGGCTTTCGTGCCAGACCCTATCGAAGGAGTTCGAGATGTCAAGGGACACGGCAAGCGCTTCCCCATGCTTCTCAATGGCCTCGCTCCAGATGTGAATGGCATACGCAAGAAGGTCCCCAGTAGACCGATTTTGACGAAAGCCGTATTGCTGGTCGCTGAGGATGTCGTTAGCTTCCAGGTATGCCAGAAGCTTCCTGTTAATTACCCGTTCCATACTCTTACAGAGGATGGACGTAACAGAGATGGGTCGGTAGTTTGCCGGGTCAGCTCTACTGCCCTTCTTGGGCACAGGCTGCACGTTGGCTTGCTTCCAAGCCATCGGCACTTTTCCAGTCTCATATGAGAGGCGAAATAGGCGAGTCAAGATCGGAGACAATTCAGGCGCACAAGTTTTTAGAACGACCGCTGGTATCCCGTCGGGGCCACTGGCTTTATTCACGTCAAGGTTACTCAAGACCCTACGAACGTCCTTCTGATGGATACGAATATCCGACATATTCGTCACGCACCCATCAGGAGAAACAGGGGGTCGCGCGTCACCGGAGTCCAGACGCGAAGATTCCGCAAAAAGAGAAGCAAATAGGTTTGCTTTCTCCTCAGCGGTGTGGGCCAGTGTCCCATCGGGTCTCAGCAGTGGCGGAAGTGAGGGACGGCAGAAGTTCGATTCAACCGACTTTGCCAGGGACCAAAACGCTTTACTACCAGCGGGGTATGAAGCAAGTTTGTTCCCTATTCGGCTAATGTGGTCGAACCGAGACTTTCTCAACACCTTTTTGCAGGACTTGGCAGCCCTGTTAAAGGCCTTCTTCTTAAGAGTCACGTCGCTGGCCTTGCGCATACGAGCATCGGCCCAAGCTTGGTATGCCGCATGTTTTTTCGCGTCGGCGCGAGAACACTCGGCGCCAAACCAAGGTCGAGCTCGATCCGACATTGCTACGTCAGAGAATGGGATGTAATACTCCATTCCCCGTCGCAACACATCCGTTACGGCATCAGCGCACGACGATGCATCCTTCGAAGAAAAGCAAGTGGGCTGCCAAGGATAGCATGCGAAGAAAGACCGCATACCATCCCAGTCTGCTGACCTGTATCGCCAAACCCGCCGAGTGCCTCTAGGACTTTTTCTTGTGAAACAGCAATGCTGGCTGAAACCTGTTTTGAAATTTTAAATTATGAATTGACAGCCAGCATAGCCGTCAAAATTGGTATAAAAATCCATGTTTGTGAGTTTCTGGTGTCAGTTTCTTGGTTCAGCTCCTTGGTGTCAGTTTCTTGATTGAGCTCCTTGTGTCAGCTCCTTGGTCGATGAAGCCTTGGATCTGAGGACCTCCTCTTTGCCTCTGCCGGCCCTAACGGCAGAGGGCTGTTCTATGAATGGACCTGGCCTCTGAGGGCCTCCTCTCTACCTCTGCCGGCCCTTATGCTTGAGGGCTGTGTCGCCTGACCACCACTACCACTATCTGTTGCTGCCTGCTGCTGCGTAGCCTTCGCCGTCCCTCATACGGCTGAGGGCTGCGCCTACACCTGCTGCTGCGCTCTGCCGTGACGAAGAGCACCGTTTGAGCTGATTTTTATATCCTTTTATCTTTTATAAATTTCTACTGTTTTCTATATGCCCTATATTGTAATATAACCTCACAAGGATTCATATCTATATTTATTATTTCTCCCTCCATACTTTCCTCCCTCACTCTACCTCTCACTACTCACCACACGTGCCTTGCCAGGGCTACTCCCTGGAGGCACTTACACACTACACTCTCTCTTGCACTCTCTTAGCACTCCTCCTCTCCTCTTACTTTACACTTACACTTCTATACTCAACTCTTTCCTCTACACTCCTCCTCCTCATGTAACACTCACTCCTTCACGTAACTCTTTTACGTCATATTACGTTACAGGGGGCGCGCGCGTGGAGCACGAGGAGGACGGAGAGGACGCGGGCAGGGCAGGGCAGGGGTGGGGGACAGGCAGGTGAGCCCCAGTGGCAGAAAGGCGATAGGTTGATAGAAGTACACATGAATGATGATGATGTGCCTGAGGATTTGAGGGCGAAAGTAATACGAATGATGAATGCTAGACTAGCTACGAGAGAGCGGGCGATAGCGAGAGCAAGGAGGCAAGTGATGGCAGATGGTGAAGTGCATGAGGATGAGGAATGGTTGGATGCAGATGACGGCCAGGATGAGGTCTTTTTTGCTGGAGGAGAAATTTCTCCTCGCTTTGAATGGTTACCTATGGATAACTATAGAGGCGAGCGAGAACAATTTTTGCCTCAGGAAACAGGGTCAGTTGTTGCATCTGAAAACGCGTATGGAGCGTTTAGGCAGTACTGGGATGATGGCGTTTTGTCACATTGTGACGGAGACCAGTCGTTATGGCCAGTGGCTTGCTGAATCATCCGTCAGCTTTCGCCGGGATGGTATGACACGAATATTCATGAGCTATTGGTCCTATTTTCCTTCTGGATGATGCTCGGAATCATCCGGATGCCCTCCACGAAATCTTGTTTTACTTTGACCCCTCTCCTCCAAACGAACATCTTTAGAAAGTTGTTCTCCCGTAGACGATATGAAATTCTTTGCCGCGCTCTCCATTTTAATGATAACAGCAACAGACCGATTGACATTTGGCCCCATTTTAGACAATTTAAATTCACGCTTCAAGGAAGCCTATGTCCCATCCCAAAACATTTGCATTGACGAATCCCTGACTTTGTGGAAAGGGAACCTCAAATTCCGCCAGTATATTAAGACCAAGGCGGCCAAGTTCGGGGTGAAGGCCTACGAACTCTGCGAGTCTTCGACTGGCTTTGACCTTTGGTCTTTCTTTGTATACCTCGGCAAAGCCACCACCTACGATTCTACTTTCCCGTCCACACTGCTGAAAAGCACGGCCACCGTCCTTACACTCATCCATCATCTCCTTGACAAAGGGTATACTCTTTTTATGGACAATTGGTTTAATAGCCCCCTACTGGCCCGATTTCTAAAGACGCGAAAAACGGATTGCGTAGGGACAGTGCGTGCCAACCGCCGCAATGTTCCTCCACTAATATCGTTGTGTAAGGGTGCGTCCACATCTGGCGAATGTGCAGCTCGCGAGCCGTTTTCGACCTGCCCGCGAGCTGCGCGCGTGCATTTTTGTTCGTGCAAAACAAAGAATATGTAAAAGGTAAAAAATGGCTTGTGTATCCTTCAAAAAAAATCTGTACCTATTTTTACGACATACAAAAAATTACAACAGATTGTTTAAAAGATAATATAGGTACAGAAAATACTAAATTAAATATAAAAGTAATGATGGAGTTTTTTATAGAAAATTTTAATTTAAATTGCGACAAGCATAACGAAGCATTTAAGAAATATTTTCAAAATACCGTTATAAATATATTGATTTTCAGCTGGTGCCGTTCAATAAATCGTATTTTGTCTGGTAAAATAGTTTATGATGGGGATGATGAAGTGAAAAGTGCTGCACAAGTTTATTACAATAAACACAAACACAATAAAGTAAAGAAATAACTCAATGCATTTTTATTTAATCGCCCACCTACTGTTTTCTTTCTAAAAATACATGGTTAATATTATAATCTAGCACTTCCTAAAAGCATAGCTTTAGCTTATTGTCTGAAATTTAATTTCGAATTTTTAAAAGTCTGTGTATATAATTATGCACAGATTTTTTTAAATCCGAAGTTAAATTTCAGACAAAAAGCTAAAGCTGTTCATGTAGGTAGTAGAAGTAGGTTATGAGCACACAAAGAAAGATTCTATTTACGTATGTGTGTGTAAACGCATACGGTAGTTTAGGGACACAGACTAATAGATGGCACCACTGCGCTAGGAGACACATTTTTAAGTCAAGAGGGCTCTCTATCTCTCTACATAGTTATTGTACTCTGTGTTCTGTACCCAAAAAACACTTAGTTTTTAGATTAGAATTAGTAGATCAGATACTCCAACATCATCACGAACACATGCCAAAACCTTGTCCACCACAACCACCACCTGAACCGAGTAGTTTGGGCCCGACAAATGTGGCCGTGGCCGAACATTGGCCCAAAAAATTAGACGGGGTTATGAAGAATGGCTGTCGCGTTCGACGTCGGTGCACACGTTGTTCCCAGGCTGGAGTGACTTGACGTACGTCGTTTGTGTGCTGTGTTTGTGATGTACTGCTTTGTTTAGAGCCCTGTTTTAAACTATACCATAGTTACTCCTAGTTTTTTTTTAGTTCTTCTCTATTTAGAGTATTTTTTTTATTTTCAGATTGACTGACTTCACTTGACAGACTTTTTTTTATATTATTTTGAAACTGTAGATTGGACGGACATAACAGACTGACACAAGAGTATGAAACAACAAGGATATTGTAATCAGGATTTTTGTAACACATAAAAGGCCAAAAAAAGAAAAGGGGGGGTAGATCGCAGAATGCGATAAGGCCGCCCATTGTATGTATGTGTTTTAGTTTTAGTTTCCTTTTTGTATATGTAATGGTGTACAATAAAGCGTATAATAAATAAAAGGTTCCAAAAGAGACTCCGTGGATGGTTTCTTGCAGATTTCATCTCCGCTTTGAATTGAGCTTCTTGTATTTGTATTTTCTTCCAAATAGACGCACATTTTATTTTTATTTTTTCATTTCTGATGGGTTTGCTCTTGACTCTAGTCTAAGTCAAACAAAAACAAAGTCTACGACGGAGCGAGCTTAGCCAGAAGATGCCTGTTCACTCTAACATTTAATTTTTTTACTGGAAAATCATCAAATACTCGACAGCCCCGGTGCTGAATGATCTTGACAACTCAAAAGTACCTGTAATAGTCGATTTGAAATAAAATTCATGTTTCCTGTATTTATAAAATTTTCTATAATACCTGTGTAAATGTAGTAAAGTACTTTTATTATACAAATGGGAATACAAAACTTTTTTTTCGTCAAAGATTCCACAACCCTAGAACTAACTGCCTTGACAACTCAAAAGTATCTGTAAATGATTGATTTGAAATAAATTCATGATTGCTGTATTTATACATTTTAGTATCTTTCCTATGTAAATCTAGTAAATTACAATTATAAGAAAAGCTAGCAGTTCTATCTAGGCTTATTGGAACGGCCGCTCGGTCTGCCTAGTGTTTCCGCAGTTCCCCGAGTATTTGGTAAATAAATAAATAAATAGTATTATTATTATTTTACTAATATGCATAATAAGTAAAGAAAAGTACTTATGTCAATCTAAAATGTTTTTATTTTCCTTCCTGAACTCAATCAAACTTATAGATACTATAGTGGTGTGGTCCCAACCCTACGGAATGTTAGAATTTCATACATTTTTATGACCACTTCAGACTTTGATAATTTTGGTTTTTTCTATGAAAGATAAGGTAAGTATGGGTAAAAATCGATAGACTACTTTGTTCTTGTTCATTTTCAAGTAACATTCAAATTCAAAAGCCTAAATTACCTGGTGAAAAAAAGCCTACAAAAAAGTTATCAGATTTGTTCCCTAATCTAGGTTATTTATTATATTCTTTATTGTACACCGCATGAACAAAAAAGATACAGGACAAACATTATTCAAAATTAATTATTAATAAATTAAATAAAAAATAATAAAATAAAAAAAAATATTAATTATTATTATTATTAATTATTTTGAGGTTTTACAATTATAGTGGCATAATTTAACGATTTATTTTTACTAATGAGTCGATGAATATATAAGTAGTATTCTAGAAACATTTATAAAGGGCATCTCTTTGTTATACCACTGATGATCGTTTACAAAGTAGTGTATCGAACAATGCAAATTCATGAAAATTGCGCCGCGCGCTATGAAATTCGAGTTTGAATATTGCAGGAATCGGATACAGAACTCGTAAAATAACATTATCATCAGATTACCAGTCTATTCATGAGTCAGTTCCCAAAATTTCGTGTAAATTGATCACGCAGTTTAGTCAGAAATCGACATAATACTGCAACATAACTATATTCGGCAAGTACTCCGATGTTAATAGGATATGTTTATTTCTTGAGGTCTAATCAGAATCTTGCTTACATTGTATTTCATAGCCACATCATTGAACAACCCGACACCGTTTAGAGTGTGTGAATAGAAGCAACAGAAACGAAGCAATAACAGTTTTTGTGACCGGGGACAGATTACGCTTTTGATAAGAGCCCGCCCGCGGTGCTTGACGGATGGTTGACGTAAATAATGGCGGTCCTTGAGAGGTTAATACTACATAATTAAAATAATTTAAATAGGTTAGGATTATATTTAAGTTTTTAACTAATACCTACTTGAAATAAATGACGTAGAATTAAATACCATAAAACGGGGTTACTTTGAAAGCTGAGGTAACTTTGATGATAGCTAAACTTAGTATGTTTTTTTTCGGATTTATGGAGTGATACTGAACGCAGTCAAAATTTTGTTTGTTCTGTTGGCCAAACTGACAGATCGGTCATATTTTGCCGAAGTGTCGACGAGTAATTAATGTCGGAACCATATAAAATTATTTGTTAAAGTTTAGTGTCAAAAAGGTTTTAAACTATTGTCTGAATAACTTCAGTGGCACAGGCGTAAGTATTATTGTTTGATGTGTAGTTTTTCACTCTTTTATTAATTAAACATTTCTTTAAGATTTAGAGCATTTTTGCATTTTTGGTGACGGTCGCCATTTTATTTTGCATGAACATTGTAAGTTCATCCGGGCTACATTGATAGGATAGACGAGGCGACTTTGATAGTTCTTATAGGTGTAATATACAAATTATCAATATAACCCCATTTGTTGCTTTTGTTTTAGTTGCCTCATGGTTCGCAGTTTCGCACCTACAAAAAGACCGCGGGTACCTGCAATTATAAAAATCACACAGAGGAGACACTGGAAGAAGCAATAGAAAAAATCACTAATGGCTAATTGTCTATTAATGCTGCTTCACTTCAGTATATAATTCCGTTTGGAACACTTTATAATAAATATAAAGGATTACACGGAAGGAGGCCGGATACCCAACCAGTTTTCACGCACAATGAAGAAACCGCAATATTACGTACTGCGGCTACATGCAGTGATTAGGGTTTTCCTCTTACTTTGTTAAACCTTAGAATGTTTGCAATCATTCTATCTAATGTGGGTCCCGACTGTTGCTGAACTGTGGACTGAACTTGTTTATTACTCTTTTCAGTTTTTATTTAAAGTAATTTTTTACACTGTCGGGTTTTTTTATTTTTTTAAATATTTTTTTATAGAAATAGGATTTTAAACAAATTGCCACCCGAGTCACCTTCTCCTGAAATGAAAACTGTCGTCCGAGATTCTTTAACAGAATTTTTAAGAGAACAAAGATTTGGGAATGAATCACAGCCACCAAGGAAGAGGACAAGACTTCAAATTGAACCCGGTAAAAGTATCTCGACAGTAGATGAAACATCGAATCAAGAAGTTAATGTTGTTGAGCTTGAACACACATTCGTCGCAAAATACGGGTTTCTTGCCAAGGGACTTGCCCCTGGTTATTAAAATAAGAACAAAATATGTCCCGGATCCAATAAACTACACTCGAGAGCAAAAAAATCGCACATCATGACTTTTTGTTAAAGCACGTTTTATCATGTATGTGAATAGTTATTGAAAGCATGTCGTACACTAATTGATAGCCTATTTAATTACCTTTCTAATGATATGAAATACAGTGTAAAAAAATATCCTTGAAAGGGTTTAGAGCACCAAATCCAACAAGTGGGAAAAATTACCAAATTTCACTTAAGAAAGAATGAGAGTCAAACTTAAAATTCTTGGTCATCCTGTTTGTCAATAAAGTGTATTTCCCTCCCTTAGCCTTATTTACAGCTGTTACTCGATTTTTTACTAACCGTATTAATTTTATCATAAAATCTTAGGGTATAACGTCCCAGTTCTAGTCAATGACAAATTGAAGCTCTTGGAGGCGTGAAGAGCCAGGCTTTTTGCACTAAGTCTTCTTTCAAGGTCATTCCAGATATGCTCAATTGGATTAAGATCAGAACTACGAGCTGTCCTCTTTATCGCAATGATTACAACGTCTTACATGTAGTCGCAAACTGTTCTAGCGACATGCGATCTGGTGTTGTTCTGCATTGAGGAAAAAAAATCTACCATAAGCCACTCAAGTGGCTTCACATATTCTTCGTGCATTTTTTTGATGTATCATAAAGCTGTCAACCCTCTCGATATCAGGCCAGTATTGGCCCAGTGATGAATAAAATGTCAGTTTTATGTCCAAAATTATGCCACCCTAATACGCCTCCAAAACCCACTTGTTCGCTTATGCAGCATTGTTAAATTTGCCCTGATGACCTTCAGTAGACCTTACAGCATCCATCATGGTCATCTAAGTCATTCTGCGCTTATCAAAAAACACAACAGCCTGCCATTAGGTATACATCCAATTTAAGTGTTTCGTGGCAAATTATTGCCGGGCTTGTTGGTAAGCTGTGGTCAATTTGGTTCCATTTGCTGAGTGATGTGTAGTCAGGCCTGCTTCACCCAGTCTTTTCCTAATCGTCTACTGATTTCTACTGACATTGGAAACTTCTTGCGAGCTTTTGTGTCAGTTCAATCGTGTTTAGTGGCCAATTTCTCAAAGTACTTGTTACAGAAAAGCGATAATCACGCCCTGATCCTATGTGCCACCGGCCATATCCTGGTCGCCGAATATACACACAGGTCTCTTAAAACCTCTGGTATACCAGACGAACAGGCAAGCTGCTTCAATTTAGCTGTCGAGTGACTTCATTTTGATTATGGCCTGCTTTGGGCAAGGCAATAACTTGAACGGCTTCTGCAGGCGTGGTATCCATATTTTTCCAGTAAATCCGTCTGTTTCTAATAGAGACGTTATCATGTTAACGGAAACTGATTAAAACTCCAAAACAGCACCCTTTTTGTAACTCCAGGTAAAGGTGCAAGTAGTGAAATGCAAATGGGTGAATTTGCGGAATTCGGTATACCGCTGGTTTTTGTGAGTTACATGAAGGTCAATGATCTTAAGTTTGTGTTTTTATAATGCTAACTTTGTATGCTTTAATTTTGCTTAATAATTTGTACTCAATATCTTTAGATTTAAGAAAAAAACAGTATTAAACAAAATTACAAGTCATGTGCGATTTTTTTGCTCTCAAGTGTACATTGTAACTTGCATTGTTTGTTGTAGTGGACGGATTAGTAGTGTTGATAAATAATACTAATGATTCATTAGTCGACGAGCTATCTGAATTGTTTGCATCTAAATAGTTAGTATGTTTTTCAATCAAGTAATAATGTAAGACACAGGTTGCTTTAACTACTTTATCAACAGTAGCGACTTGATTCGAAGTCCTTGTGGTACACGTACCACTTTCTCTTCAACACACCAAATGTGGCCTCTAATATACGTCGAGCTCTCGATAGTCTATAATTGAATATTCGTTAACTTTGATCAAATTGATCTCTGGGATACGGTCGCATTAAATTATAAGACAAAGGAAAGGCTTCGTCACCAATAAATACGAATGGTACTCTCTCTCCATTTTCAGTAAGTGGTTCAGCCTGTGGCTGTTTTGCAGTCGTTTTCCAAATTCACTCACATAGGGACACTCACATTTTCGTTCATAACATACAGACACATTATCTTAATTTCTAAACACTTATTTTAGCTAACACACATTCGGTAACCATTGTTTTATTTTATTATTTTTTTGTTTGTAATCCTTCTTAAAATTAATTTAGCATAAGGAACATGTTCTCAAGTCGATAAAAATGTAAGGTATGGAAAGAGCCTGGATCTCACGTCACAGGGAATCCTAGTGTGAGTTCCGTAATAATAAATTATTCTTATTCTTATTTGTTTTTTTTTTCAGTAATATATCTTTTTTGTCTTTTAGCAACCTGAATGGATAACATTTTATTCATAGGTGTGAAGTAACTATATGTGATTGAATCAGGTGCGGGTATTGTTTGTGTTTTTGTCTACACGTTTTATATGGGGAAAGGTGATGGTCTGAAATTGCATGTGAATGTGAACCTCGCATGAAAAACTCATCTGAACTTGTAATTTTTTGTGAGGCGTTAGGTTTATTAATGTATGTTTTTTTTTTCAGTATGTTGAGCCGCCACCGACTATGCTCGAGTTATATACCCAGGAGGGAGTCGAAGTCCCACTATCTCCAACTGCTTCGTCACCTATCTTTAAGTAAGTCAATGTTTTCATCAAAATGTTTTTTTTTATGTTATATTGTTTAGGAGTCTTTTTTAAAACGAAAACCTTTTTTGATAGGGCAAATCCATCGAATTCGACTTCGAGTGTGCCGCACCCTTCCTCGAGTGCGCCAGCAGTCGACGTTTTCATCAAAATAATTGTTTTGGCGTTACATCAGGAATACCGCAAATCTTTTTTTACAGATCAAGCCCGCTGCGCGCTCAGCCCTCGCCATTTGAGCTTCACCCAGAGTAATTTTATTTTCATCTTTGTCTTTTTACCTATTCTTTTTGATAAAGACATACAGATTTATGATATTACTGTTTATTTTTCGTAGGCACGTTGTCATAACGCTAGAGGAAGGTGACATCGATGCTCTGGGCGATCAATTCCATCTCGCTGACGAACACCTTCAGTTTGAGCAAGAGGCTGAGCCAGTGGAGCGTCTGCAGCCTGTGCGAGGAAGGGGTGCCCGCGTAGGCGAGGAAGGGGGCGCGCGCGTGGAGCACGAGGAGGACGGAGAGGACGCGGGCAGGGCAGGGGTGGGGGACAGGCAAGTGAGCCCCAGTGGCAGATAGGCAATAGGTTGATAGAGGTACACATGAATGATGATGATGTGCCTGAGGATTTGAGGGCGAAAGTAATGCGAATGATGAATGCTAGACTAGCTACGAGAGAGCGGGCGATAGCGAGAGCAAGGAGGCAAGTGATGGCAGATGGTGAAGTGCATGAGGATGAGGAATGGTTGGATGCAGATGACGGTCAGGATGAGGTCTTTTTTGCTGGAGGAGAAATTTCTCCTCGCTTTGAATGGTTACCTATGGATAACCATAGAGGCGAGCGAGAACAATTTCTGCCTCAGGAAACAGGGCCAGTTGTTGCATCTGAAAACGCGTATGGGGCGTTTAGGCAGTACTGGGATGATAGCGTTTTGTCACATATTATGACGGAGACCAACCGTTATGGCCAGTGGCTTGCTGAATCATCCGTCAGCTTTCGCCGGGATGGTATGACACGAATATTCATGAGCTTTTGGTCCTATTTTCCTTCTGGATGATGCTCGGAATCATCCGGATGCCCTCCACGAAATCTTGTTTTACTTTGAACCCTCTCCTCCAAACAAACATCTTTAGAAAGTTGTTCTCCCGTAGACGACATGAAATTCTTTGCCGCGCCCTCCATTTTAATGGCAACCGCAACATACCGATTGACAATTCTGACCGTTTGTTTTAATTTGGCCCCATTTTAGACAATTTAAATTCACGCTTCAAGGAAGCCTATGTCCCATCCCAAAACCTTTGCATTGACAAATCCCTGACTTTGTGGAAAAGGAACCTCAAATTCCGCCAGTATATTAAGACCAAGGCGGCCAAGTTCGTGGTGAAGACCTACGAACTCTGCGAGTCTTCGACAGGCTACCTTTGGTCTTTCTTTGTATACCTCGGCAAAGCCACCACCTACGATTCTACTTTCGCGTCCACACTGCTGAAAAGCACGGCCACCGTCCTTACACTCATCCATCCTCTCCTTGACAAAGGGTTTACTCTTTTTATGGACAATTGGTTTAATAGCCCCCTACTGGCCCGATTTCTAAAGACGCAAAAACGGATTGCGAAGGGACAGTGCGTGCCAACCGCCGCAATGTTCCTCCACTAATATCGTTGTGTAAGCTGAAAGAAGGCTAGTTTACAGCCCGTCATTTTGGCGATATCACTGTCATGGCATACCAGGACAAGAAACGAATGATCAGCACAATCTCTACCTACCATGGCATTCAACAAGGCCGGATGGAACCGAAACCTTATCGCGAGGCTCAGTTCAAACCTGAAGTAATTTTGGACTATAACAAGGGTATGGGAGGCGTTGATCGTAAAAATCAAATGCTGGAACCATACCTGCTGGAAAGAAGATGCTCTTAATGGAATATGAAGGTCTTCAAACGCCTTCTCAATTGCTCAATTTTAAATGCCAGAATTATTCTAGAGGGTTAAACTTCTGTACCCAAAAAACACTTAGTTTTTAGATTAGAATTAGTAGATCAGATACTCCAACATCACAAACACAACACATGCCAAAATTTCGTCCACCACAACCACCACCTCCTCCTGAACCGAGTAGTTTGTACCCGACAAATGTGGCCGTGGCCGAACATTGGCCCAAAAAATTAGACGGGGTTATGAAGAATGGCTGTCGCGTTCGACTTCGGTACACACGTTGTTCCCAGGCTGGAGTGACGCGACGTACGTCGTTTGTGTGCTGTGTTTGTGATGTACTGCTTTGTTTAGAGCCCTGTTTTAAACTATACCATAGTTACTCCTAGTTTTTTTTTTAGTTCTTCTCTATTTAGAGTATTTTTTTATTTTCAGCTTATCTGACTTCACTTGACAGACTTTTTTTATATTATTTTCCTTCTCCTGAAATGAAAACTGTCGTCCGAGATTCTTTAACAGAATTTTTAAGAGAACAAAGATTTGGGAATTAATCACAGCCACCAAGGAAGAGGACAAGACTTCAAATTGAACCCGGTAAAAGTATCTCGACAGTAGATGAAACATCGAATCAAGAAGTTAATGTTGTTGAGCTTGAACACACATTCGTCGCAAAATACGGGTTTCTTGCCAAGGGACTTGCCCCTGGTTATTAAAATAAGAACAAAATATGTCCCGGATCCAATAAACTACATTGTAACTTGCATTGTTTGTTGTAGTGGACGGATTAGTAGTGTTGATAAATAATACTAATGATTCATTAGTCGACGAGCTATCTGAATTGTTTGCATCTAAATAGTTAGTATGTTTTTCAATCAAGTAATAATGTAAGACACAGGTTGCTTTAACTACTTTATCAACAGTAGAGACTTGATTCGAAGTCCTTGTGGTACACGTACCACTTTCTCTTCAACACACCAAATGTGGCCTCTAATATACGTCGAGCTCTCGATAGTCTATAATTGAATATTCGTTAACTTTGATCAAATTGATCTCTGGGATACGGTCGCATTACATTATAAGACAAAGGAAAGGCTTCGTCACCAATAAATACGAATGGTACTCTCTCTCCATTTTCAGTAAGTGGTTCAGCCTGTGGCTGTTTTGCAGTCGTTTTCCAAATTCACTCTCTACAAATATTCCACCGTCACTGAATCTTCCCATCGACCCGATATCTATCATTATTATTTTCCGTTTAGCGTCAGCAACACACATTAATACAATTGAAAATCTCTGTTTGTAATTGAAAAAAGAAGAGCCTGATTTATTTGGTGCAATTATGTAAACGTGTTTGTAGTCTTTAAATTCCGGTATATATATATATATACCGGAATTTAAATATATAAAGACTTGTGGCAATTTAAGAATTGCGTTGGTGCATATATATATACAGATATATATAAAGGCTGCAACACATTCCAAATGCATTCATAAGTTTCTTTAATCATATTCATTACTGTAGATTTTCCAACCCTAAAATCTTGTCCAAGTGTAGAATACTTAGCACCGTTCGCTAAATACCTGTAATAAACATTATAAATTAAACACTACACATCATCAAAAAAGTAGATAGGTATCCTATTATTGTTATAAGCGTTGATAGTCACACGAATTTAGTTTATGTAACTTTTATTTTATTTTTACAGTGAAAACTGCTAAAGCGAAATGGAAAAAATTGCGTGACAATCATCGTGACGCAATTAAAAGACAAAGTTCTACCAGAAGTGGCCAGGCGGCAAATAAACCTGCCAATGGAAGTATCAAAAAGTAATGGAGTTTTTGCTACCACATATGCAAAACAGAAAACGAACCTCAAATTTCAGGAATGATTCAGAATCGATAAGAAGCCCTGATCATGACACTGATACACAAATGTCAGCCTCGTCAGTTACTACACACGATCAAATGTCAAACGATTCAGAGCTTCAATTAGAAGACCTTCTTTCGAATGCTACAAAATCTACCCAATCTTCCGGCCTTTCTTCAAAATCTAAGAACAGAAGCGTAATTATCACGCATGATACGAGCTCTCCCTGCAGAGTGATTGTTACTGCTTCTAGGTAATGATGTGAGACCATCGCTTGGCACCTATCTCCAATTACCAAGTATTGTTTGGCCAGCGTTGATATCTTCCTCGTCGATTGTCACAGAGTCATCAACGTTTTTTAAATATCTGAGCCAGTTATGTAAAGCACAGCAAGCCTTTACAATTTTTATAACTTTGTCTGGATGAAATGGTACAGGTTTTTCGAATATTCTAAAACGGCTAACTAGAATACCGAAAGCATTTTCAACTATACGACGGGCTCGAGAAAGTCGGTAGTTGAATACTTTCTGAGCAGTGGTCGTATTGCTGCTTTCGCCATACGGCTTCATTAAATAAGTTTTCAACGGAAAAGCATTGTCCCCTACAGTATATACAGTGATTTTTTGCTAGCATACTTTCCAATCGATTGCTGAGGCTACATCTTTGAAACACGCCTCCATCGAATACTCTGCCGTTGCAACCAACATCGATGTATAAAAAGCTGTAGTCATCGTCAACCACAGCCATTAGCACTATGCTATTTTGATGTTTGTAATTATAATAATAGCTTCCTGCTTCAAAGTGCGCCTTTATAACAATATGCTTCCCATCGATAGCACCACAACATCTGGGAAAATTCCATTTATTTTTAAAACCCTCTTCAATTTTCTTCCACTGGTTTTCATCGCTTGGAACCTGAAACAGAAATTTAATAGTAAAATACCTTACAGAATTCGGCGAACACTGCGATGGAAGAAATCCTTTCAGCTGTCGACGAGTCTACCTGCCAGGAAGTTCCAGGTTGTAGCAAAGACTCTCAAGATACTCCCGTTATACAAGAAACAGAAGCTGCTAAGAAACCTGTGTGGCTATACACATGTTTCATGCAAAAGAAACATCAAATGCTTAGAAAGTTTGGTGAACAAAGTCAAAGCTGTCGGAGAGATGGTAACAAACCCCAATGGCAAACAATAAGGGGTGTCGCTGCACAATTGAATGCTACGCCTCTAATGCTGGCAATACAAGCGCAATCACATATTTAAAATTATTTAACATCTCTTCGGATGCATGCATTAGCGAACCCGTTAAACCTAGAAGGTTACTCCCCTTCTCCTCTATCTCACACGACATATATTTCTTCACCTTCGCCAACGATAAATAGCTCCGTTTCAGGAGTTTCTGTGAACAATAATTCTACAGAGAACCTAGAAGTATATTCTCATCAAGCAGCGGCACCAGCTATACCTTCAACAGTGGTCATAAATAGCTCAGTTTCAGGACCATTCTTGGATAGTAATAATAATAATAATAATTTTTATTTATTCAGACATCATTGATCCAATGGTTAGTAGCAAACTTATCATCTAGGTGTTAGTAAAATTAAAAGATTAAAAATGTCATACTATACTTAGTCACTTTTTACATTCAGTCAGCACCCTAATTTGATGCTGCAGTAAAGGGCAGTCAAATTTATCAGCAACAACCGCCAGAATGCCATTGCTGCTCGCACGAACCCTGCTTAATAGGGAGGCCACATTCTTGCGCAAAATGGCTGCGAATCCGTCTGTACGCGCCTCCGTGAACATGCCAGATGCGCTGCAAAACCGCGGGAGCCGCAATAACATCCTAAAGGCGTTGTTGTATTGGACGCGCAAGGCGTCGAGGGATTTTCGCGAATATGTTGTCCATAAGCTACTGCAATAGAAGCTTTGGCAGTATGCCTTAAAGAGCGTTATCTTAACCTGCTTCGAGCAAGTTCCAAATCGTCTGACCAACATATTCGCTCTCACCGTCAACGCCCTGCGTTCCCTATCAATGTCAGCGTCATCCTTTAGATCAGCCGTCACAATCTGACCCAGATATTTAAATCTATCAACTCTGTTAAGAGTAACATTATTCAGCATCACGGGTGGCACAGTATCAGGTCCTAAACCACCCTTTGAAAACAATATAAATTCGCTTTTCTTAACATTGTATCGCAAACCATGGGTCAAAGCGTAAGTCTCACAAAACCTTAATAATTTTCTAAGTGCGCTGACAGATGGCGCCAGCAGCACCATATCGTCCGCGTAACTCAAGTTATTGACAAAGATACCGTCTATGGAACAGCCGACCTGCATGCTGCTGAGGCCATCTATCAGGTTATTAACATATAAGTTAAAAAGTTTTGGAGAAGTTACTCCTCCCTGCCTCACACCACACTCCAAACCATATGCATCAGATAATTCACCTGCCCACTTAACATAATTGATCTGATTGTCATACCAATACTCAAAAACGTGACATAGCTCTTTAGGCAAACTAGTACTACGAAGTTTCTTCCACAGCACTCCATAATTTACCATGTCGAAAGCCCTGGAGAGGTCCAGAAAGCACGCGTATACTGGTGTCTTTCTATCAACATAGTATCTCACGGTGTGCTTTAGTGTCAAAATGGCACTTTCTGTAGACAAACCCTTTCGAAAACCAAATTGTCCATCATGCAGATTTATGTGCCTTTCAAGATAATTGTCCATTAAACGATCCAGAACCTTCGCAATAATAGTAGCCAACGATATCGGCCTGTAATTGTTTTTATCCGCTATATCCCCAGTTCTGTTTTTAACTATTGGCACGACAATAGTCTTCATCAGATCCATTGGCAAATAAGAATGTGAAATACACAAGGAGAAGAACATAGCAAGAACCCGCGGCAGATGTGATCCTGCATACTGCAAGTGCTCAATGCTAAGCCCGTCGTGGCCTGGTGATTTACCCCTACTCATGTTCTGAAGTGTAACTTTTATCTCCTTCGCCGTGAACCTAACACTACATGGCATGCCATTCTGCGCTGTCTCAGCATTGAGCACCCGCTCAGTACAGGTATTTAGCGGCGATTCAACCTGAAAGTTCTTTCTAAAAAGATTTGCTATGTCTTTAGCTTCCGTCTGTCCTGCAATACTCACAGGGAGACCAGGTCTCAAATTAAGCTTATTTGTACTTTTCCAAAATTGAGAAAAATTCTTGGCAGATCTATGAGTGGCGATTATGTCCATTTTAATCTGTTCTTGGTTTTTCATACACCATTTTAATTTAGCCTTAAATTTTCTTCTACTTTCGCACATTTCATCATATAAAATACCATTAATTGGCCTACCGTACCAAATCCACACCTGTAATTTGTACCTGGCCTCCCTGTGAACAGCACTCACATGTTTGTTCCAACCCGTGACGCTACGTGAATGATGCTTACTCTTTCTATCCTCATAGCTAAGAGTTGCAGATTCTTTTAAAATGTTTACAATGTCGTCATACATTATATTTATAATATTCTTGTGATTTACGTCACAGCAAAACTTATCCGCACACGAAGATAAATGTGCCGGGAAATCTATGTCCTTAAGTTTATCATTACAATATTTATAATATGCATCTATTTGTGGTTTTGTCCTCTCACCCCACATAACATTATTAGATATAGCTTTCCCAGAAAAAGATTTCAAGCGAACTAGACTTAAGTTACATTCAATCATCACTGGAAAATGGTCCGACCAAACAACATCATAACATACCTTAATGTCTCTAACGGTATCCCAGGCCGATTGCGTCACAACACAATGATCCAGCCATCGCCGAGAACCGTGCGCGTCACTGATAAATGTGTACGTTCCCGAGTCAACACCCAACTTCTCAACGTCAGCGCAAAGCCATCGTTGATCGTCACAAAAACTCACTAGCTCGTTATCAAATAACTCGCCCGGGTGTGCATTATAGTCACCGAGAATAAACACAGTTTCTACTCCCGCACTATCAATAACCGCGCTAATTTCACTCAAGCAATCTGAAAAATCCGGTAGATTATCCGTGCACTGCGTAGGCATGTAAACACTAAACACGATGAATGACTTATTGTCTACCTCAAACTTAACAGCTGATAAGCGCGCACTCACACACGGAAGTACTGTGACGCAATGAAACCGGTTCCTTCGCCATAACAACGCCACGCCCCCAAATGGCCGACCACGAATCAAGTGCTGTGTCGTATCAACAGCTGATTTCCCAAAGAACTCAAAATCATCGTGTATCGAACCAAGGAACGGGATGTCATGGGGTAACAACCACGTTTCCTGCAGGGCTATAATATCCGCAGTTTTACATAATTGTTTTACATTCCCAGCGGATCTCTTTATGGACTTGCAATTGAAAGTTATTATGGTGCATGTTTGTGTATCATTCATTTTATAAGTAATTTTAATTATGCTTCTTACTTCGGGGAGTTTGCTTCTCCGAACTTTTCAGTTCGCCTAAAATTGACGAATCGCCTGAATATTATGCCATCCGGCCACAGGCCCTTATCCATAAAAGTGGTTAACTTTGACCTTGGCACTAATACTTTATATGCGTTATAGTCTCGCTGTGTCCTTGTTTTAATTTTCTCTAAGGTTATTTCGACTTGCGTTTTTTGTAGAATATAATTTGAAATATCTTCTGCTGAAGTATTTTTGTCAACATTATTGACAAATAAAGGAATTTTTATATCCGCCGCTTTGAATTTTCCCTCAGCATCTATTGAAGCTTGTCCTCTGGAACTTATGAATTTATTTCTTAGCCTATTTCTCTGAACAAGTGTCCAGTTTTCATCCCTCACATTGGTAAACTCCCCTTTCTCTTTCGCTACTTCTGCGAACGATTTAGTCGTCATTGCAGTGTTTATGTCTCTGTACACAGGTAAAGTCACGGCCTTTTGCACGTCAGTTAGTTTATGCACAATTGGTGTTTTAGAAATCGATGAGTCATATGATTTCTTCGTCGCCTGTTTACCTAACCTTTCAGAAGCAGGGTTGCATAAGGTATTTGTGTTTGGACTTTTCATTGATTTAGGGGTTGAGTCAGGGTTTTCATGCGCTGAATTTTGGATTAAATCCTTTTCAGGAAAATTCAACAAGCCAATCGGTCCACTATCGTGATTTTCAACTGTCAATCTTGAACTACCCCTTAACATATTTAGGTTAGGTAAATCAAAGTTATTGACTATAGATGCTGTTTGGAGATTTGTCAATTCACTTTTAATATCATCTAGTTGCTGTTTTGTTACAAATGAACTCTTGATCTCGGCCACTTCCTTTTGAAGAATCAATATATCTTTTAAAAGTCTAGTAGCATCAAGGTGATCAAAAACAATGGGGGGTAGGGAGTTTAAATTTTTTGCAACAAAAACTGGAAATTCATTAGGATCCAGTTCTTTAAATAATCCAATAATATCTTGTAGGTCTTTTTGCGACTTTCCATCCTTTTTCCGCTGTATCTTGCGCTTAGAAGTTGTCACACAATCAAATAGCAAGTTTTTGGCCTCGGCTATTTCATCCACATCAAACGAACTCGCACACAGTCGTATCATGCTCGGTTCATCCATTACTTCTACTTTATTTTGTATAAACGCCAGTATCTCACTGATAACTACATTGCAACAATCACACTTTGCACTCTTTTTACTCGTAGCCATGATTTAAATTACTAATAACTGCACTGCAATCCAAGGACGCGTGCGCAACCAAGGTCGCGCGAGCGCTGACTGATGAATCCACAGTATATCAATCTAATGACCTACATGGCGATATATTGGAATTGGCTGTGAACTTATTAACAAATGACTAGAACTGCTTCTATACGTTCATTGACTGACGTGTTTTTTTATTTAATAATATTATGTTTAATAAATACATAAATCCCATATTAGGTTTTTTATTTCTTACCTGTATATAATCCTTGAGTGCTTCGTAAATCGCATCACATACTTCAGGAATCATTGTTGATATGCTAGCTTTTGATGTTCTGAACATATGCGCTAAAGTACGCAAACTGGTTCCATTAGCAAGCGTATACAATACAATTTTTAATTTTAATTTTGCTGGTAAAGCACATCTCATGAACGTATCCGACCTCTGAACCGTCGGCGTAATTTTATCCAATGAAAATAGAAATGAGGGCTCACTCATTCGTAAAGCATATCTATATTCAACTGTGTCTTCTACAGACAATTCCATAAGAAGGTTACTGCTAGTACCACGTTCTTTTTTTTTAGCAATCCACTTTCTTTTCCATATGCGTTTGGGTCTATTCATTTCTATTAATATTTCACTTTCAATGTGTTGTGCAAGTATTGATATTGATATTCACAAAGAGGTTTGGAATCTTGGGTCTTATGATTTAAGGGCAGCGTTCATTTCATCTTTGATTGCCATTCGAGAGAAAAAATCCGAGCGTCGTCGGGTCGAAGATCCTAGTTTAGTGAAAAAATATCCGTGTGTCAAGGTTGCTTTCTAAAAACTCTATCAATAAGTGATAATTTTGTAAAACTACTCGATTTGAAGAAACGTGGCACCTCCAGTGGAATTATACCAACAGACAAACGTGGAAAGAATACACCAGCAAACAAAAATTCTGAACAAAAAATTCAAGAGGTGATTAACCATATCAATTCGTTTCCTCCATATGAAAGTCATGACACAAGACGTAAAAGCACCCGCAAATATTTACCATCGCATTTGACTATATCGAAACTGTATTCTCTTTATTCAGAATCACATGAAAATCCTGTAAGTGATAAGATATACCGCAAAGAATTTCATAAATTAAACTTAAATTTCAAAAAACCAAAAGTGGACACTTGTCACACATGCGACCTGTTCAAAATTAAATTAAATATTATTACGGACGAGATCGCAAAATCAGCCCTTGAAAAAGAACGCGACTCTCATCTGCTAGCCGCTGATATGGCGTACAAAGAGAAGCAGTGTGATAAAAATATGGCAATTTCAAATAACAGAATCAAATGCCTGACTTTTGACCTATAGCAATGCTTGCCAACCCCAGCTTTACAATCATCTGTAGCCTTTTATAAAAGACAACTTTGGACCTTCAATCTTACAGTCCATGACAACGCAACTGGAATGTCAACGCACCACATGTGGCATGAGGGTATTTCGGGGCGCGGTTCTAATCAAATAGCCTCTTGTTTGTTTGCATACTTACGAGAACTACCGGAAGAAATTTCAGAAGTGATTTTGTACTCTGATACTTGTGGAGGACAAAACAAGAACTCACATGGCTGCAATGTTCACGTACTTGTTGACTATAAAACCTTCAATATAGTTAATACATCACAAGTTTATGATACCTGGCCATACACATATGGAAGTTGACTTAGACCATGCAATTATTGAAAAAAAAAAAGACAAAAACCGAAATACAAATTTCCACCCCCACGATTGGATGCAGTTAGTAAGATCGAGTAGCAAAAAATTTACCGTGAGAGAAATGCGACAATATGATTTTTTTTGATTTCGCTAGTTTATAGAAAGGTCCTTTAGTAACCCGAAAAAAAGACGATGACGGAAATATTTTCAAGTGGCATGATGTGAAGTGGCTGAGTTATGACTCTGAGTACGGCGTCATAAAATACAAAACCACTCTTTCTAGAGAAGAATCATTTAAAAATATTAATTTCAAACGGAACACGCGACGAGATAAGGAATTTAATTTGATGCAGATTACTGACAAGCCAGTACCAATAAGTGTTGAAAAAAACGTGATATAATATCACTTTTGTCTTTAATACCAGAATGTTTTTACCAGAATTTAGTGACCACTGACGATACCAAGGATGTTGATCCAGATAAACGAGATTCAGAAGAGAGTGACTGTTACTTTTTTTTACTTTATTGCATGCATTATATTATAAAATTTTAATTATTAATCATAATATAGTTTGATTTAAAATCATAAAATAAAATAAATAGGTCAAGTAATTATAGTTTGTTAATAAGCACCTAAGTCACAATTTCTTGATGTTCAAAGAAACTTAAGTCAGATATTTCAGTAAATATTAAATAAAGCCTAAATAGCCATATTCTGATATGTAACTAGTTCTAATTGTGTAATAATAAAAACAATAACCGTAGTACATTTTTTTCATACCAATCGAATTAAACCGTCTCCTGTAAAATTTTTGAATGCAAAAAGAATTGACTTAAGTGCTTATGGCTTCCGAGTCTAGATATAATCCTTGAGTGCTTCGTAAATCGCATCACATACTTCAGGAATCATTGTTGATATGCTAGCTTTTGATGTTCTGAACATATGCGCTAAAGTACGCAAACTGGTTCCATTAGCAAGCATATACAATACAATTTGTAATTTCAATTTTGCTGGTAAGGCACATCTCATGAACGTATCCGACCTCTGAACCGTCGGCGTAATTTTATCTAATAAAAATAGAAATGAGGGCTCACTCATTCGTAAAGCATATTTATATTCAACTGTGTCTTCTACAGACAATTCCATAAGAAGGTTACTGCTAGTACCACGTTCTTTTCTTCTAGCAATCCACTTTCTTTCCCATATGCGTTTGGGTCTATTCATTTCTATTAATATTTCACTTTCAATGTGTTGTGCAAGTATTGATACTATTACTCTTATTATAGCACGTAAATTGGTGTTAAGTAATTCAACATCCATTTTCTGGATTAAAACAACGCGAAACGCGACTAGTCTTCTTCTCGGCAACTTATGACTACTCACTCCGCCCGTTTGGACGCTACACACACACGCCAGTACTAGCACTACAAATGAACCGAACATTATAATTAATAGTAATACAAAAATAACTTCAGAACAATTAACAAAACTTTTTCCGAAAAATCCAACCAAGCAAACTTTGAAACCAGTAGCCATAAACCAAAAAATAAATGTTACTAAGAAAAAGAATTACTATAATGATAGTGATGAAATCTTAAAGATAGAAAATGAGTGAGTTTGAGCTATGACTTGTAATTGTTGTGTTGATTATTGAAAAAATATTTACGTATTTATTTAATAATTAATTATTGATTATTTATCAGCAGATATTTGTTTAATAATTAATTATTGATTATTAAACAAATATCTGCTGTTTTTTATTATTAATTATTAAATAAATATCTACGTTTTAATTAAAAAATAATACTGTCTATTTTTAATATTTTGATTGTTAGAAATTTTAATTAAGTTTGATTTAAGAGGACTTTATTTTATGTTTATTTGGAAGTAAGATTTATTTTCTGTTTTGTTTAATTTTAAGTAAAAAAAAACGTTGATTTCATTAATGGATTTTTATTTTTCACTACATTTCTAACTTTATTTATATATGATTATTATTATTATATAATTATGATTTATTAGATTTTATATTATGAGACTGACACTTTAAAAATTGGTAGGTACATATATGTCAAGTACGTAACCTAAAAAGACACTACCTACCAGGAAGTTATTGTAGGTAGGTACCTACCTATAGTGTGAAAGTGTCAGCCCTAGCGAAAAACTCTATTAACCCCTTAGGCGACCCGATTCACCCCAAGGCCTGGGTGAATAGGGACAAGTGAGTTTTTATAACTTTTTATTATTGTTTTTTTAATAAACCATATTTTGATGCATTATAAATGAAAATTTAAACTACCGGAACCAATATTATATCCGTTTTATTACTATAACTACAAAAATAACGATAAAAATCAATGTCGAACTTAAAAAGTGTCCCGATTCCCCCCATTTTACGGTATGTCCGTAAAAACGTAGACTTTTCAAAATTAGAAGCGATTTTCATAACATAAATACTCGTAGTAAACACGAAATTATATTACCCAAATGGAGATTAGCCAAGACCAGTAAGTCATTTTTAGTAAATAGCATACGCTTTTATAACAAGCTACCAAAAGCGGTGACTGAACTTAGCGAAGGAAAGTTCAAAACCCATATTAAACGTGACTTAACCAACAAAGCATATTACAAGGTTAAATGTCGAAGACACGCTTGTTTGGCAATGACTGCCTCTGCACTTGTGGCCCCCTTGTAACACTCATAATATTGTGTGAATGTATCTATTAACTATTCCATCTTTGTTGTAACATTTTCTTTTTTAACACATTGTTTTGCAATATTTTTTTTTATATTATCTGACTCAAACCTCAAATTCGTTAGGTTTTTTTTTTTGTTAACGTCTCATTTATTGACAGTTGTAATTATAAATTTTGTTCTAGCTTTTTTTATATAGCCTCTTCTTATAATGTAAATGGAAGAACACTGTAGACTCCACGAATTCTTAGATTACTTCACATTTTGACTCACTTTTTTAAATTATTATTTTTATTGTGCTTTTGAGTACAATATAGACCGGTTTACACTGTTCTTAAATAATACCTATTAATACTGTAATATGGAAATATTGTAAGAACAATCTTTTTTTTTTTTAAAGAGTAACCATGGAGTTTCTTGCCGGTCCTTCTCCATAGGAAACGACCATTTTCGAACCGTGCACTAGCTTCTGACGTTTTATAATTGCCCATGTAGGCCTATGTGAAATAAAAAACGTTTGACTTCAACTTTGACTTTGACTTATAATGAAACGATCCATGCTATTATTGACCCGTGGCATGCAGTGAAACTAATACGAAACACTTTTGATGACTTTAGAGTCTTCATAGATCCGTCTGGAATATAAATTAGTTTGCAACTGTTTAAACTAAACTTTTAAGATTGCAAGAAAATCAAGATACAAAAACGAAGTCTGGGAACGAAAATTAAAAAGCGGAAATTCAAAACATGATAGATAAATTGCCAAACGTTACTCGAGAGTCCTTCTTAGAAAGTTTGAAGTTGAGCCACAAGTCGGGAAAGAAAGAACGATCTACCTGCAATTATACATTGGAAGTTCCTGCAAATGTAAGGAAAACTTTGATAGCTCAAGCCGAATCTTTATAAATTGGACGTCGTGTCCAGTTAGAGACTTCACTATTGTGACCACGTGTTTCAACTGCCAAACAGGACATTCATTCAAGGATTGCAATAATAAAGATTCTCTGCCTCAATGTGCGACCTGCAAACGCTTCAAGCAGAAAAACGATCATCCAACCGGTGATGTGAATTGCCCAGCACGGAAATATGCAGAGGACAATTATATTAATTCCGTTGACTGTGATGGCGCCTAGGAGCGCCGCCAACTACCTAGTTAATTTAGCACATAACTTCTACATTTATTTTTTTCCGTATGGCTAATCAGCTTATCTATGATTTGGATGGGTTTTCCGTGTCTGAAGTTAAAATCTGTAATGTTGACGAGTGCAGAAACCTTGTCTATACAGGGGATAAAACTTTGACTTTACTTACACAAAACATACGCAGTATAACCTGTAATTTCAATGATTTTCAAGTTTTGTTACAAAATCTTGATATAAGTTGCGACATTATTATTCTAATAGAATGTTGGTTATCTAAACAGTCGGCCAATTTACCAACTCTCGATGGTTTTAATCTTCACAAAAACGATAATACATTCAACCAGAATGATGGTATCGTCGTTTACATTAAAAATAACCTAAGAGTATTGGTAGAGGAACCTCATTTTTCAGACTGCAATTGCTTAGAAATTAAAATTATTCCCGATACGGTGATTGTGGCTATTTACAGGCCACCATCCCAAAGTATTGATGGGTTTTTGGACTCGCTTAACAGTAACTTAGAAAAAGTATCTTCGTTTAAAAATATCATACTTGTAGGAGATATCAACATAACACTCGCGGCCTACTATAGTAGACCAGAGTTACTTTTTTTGTAGTAACTTTTAAGTTTTGCGAGGTAGAAGCTAGTGATTCCAGGTAAGCCTCGCCTAGTTTATTCGTCGCAACCTCAGTTCCCCGCGCGATCCCTGCGCGAACGCACGTGCGAGATATTTGGCGCCAAAAGCGAGGGCCTACTAAAGTAGTCCGCGCGTGTATTGGTGCATCAAAATCGGTAAGTAGTTTTTCGTGTATTATCGATTTACAACGCTAAAATAATGTTCTCCAGTTCTAATATGTATGTTAATTTGTATGTTTATAAAATGACTGTTATTTTATATTTATAAAATGTATATTATTTTTGTATTTTTTCTAGATTTATAACCAATTACGTCATGGATGATTCACAAGTGGAAAGGTGGCTACATGAGCTAGATACTGAAGATGAAGAAGTGATTGAGAGTGAAGATGATGAAGTTGAGCCAGAACCAAACTTACAGGCCCTAGTTCGTGAGTCAGAACTCCAGGAAAATGAAGAAGAAAGGTCGAGTGAATCTGATGAATTATCAGATTCAGATAACATTCCACTCTCGCAACTAGCATCCGGAAGGCGCGGTTCAGTCCACAAATCGACGAACGGAACTATTTGGCATAAAGATATACCACCGGTAACGCGAACTCGAACCCAAAACATTAGGCTTAGACCACCAGGCCCAAAAGGAAATGCAGCTAGGAGTGCTAAAGATCCATTATCCTGTTTCAAGCTATTTTTTACGCAAGATATCTTGGAAATTTTGGTAAGATGCACTAATATTTATTTAGATAAAATAAAAGAAAACTTTCAAAGAAACAGGGATGCTAAACCCACTGATATAGTAGAAATGAGAGCATTTCTGGGCTTATTGTACCTCATGGGAGTATCGCGAAGTGGGCGGCGTAACATAAAAGACTTTTGGGATAACTCTCAGGGTACTGGTTTAGAAATTGTATATGCCACAATGTCAATTAATAGATTCCGTATTTTGATACGTGCCCTAAGATTTGACGACATTACTGACAGAGAAACACGCCGAGAACTTGATAAAATGGCACCGATCCGAGAAGTCGTAGAGCTGGTCACAAAAAATTGTCGTAACAACTATGTTCCTAGCGATTATTTGACGCTAGACGAACAACTTGTCGGTTTTCGAGGACGTTGTAGCTTCATAATGTACATACCAAATAAACCAGACAAATTCGGAATAAAGATTTTCATGGTTGTCGATACAAAATTTCCGTATGTCTACAATTTTGAGATATATGTTGGAGCACAACCGGAAGGTCCGTTTCAGAAGTCCAACAAGGTAAATGACGTTGTTCATAGAGTACTGGATCCACTTTATGATTTGGGCTGTAATGTATCAATGGACAATTATTTTACGAACCTGCCTCTGGCTAAAGAATTATTGCAGAAGAAAATAACGATTGTTGGTACTATGAAAGCAAATAGACCCGAAATTCCAAAGGAGTTCAAAGCTTCGAAGTCTAGGACTAGCAAAAGTTCTCTTTTTGGGTTTCAAAAAGACGTTACCCTCGTGTCCTACGTTCCTAAAATAAACAAGGCAGTCAACTTACTGTCTACAATGCATTATGATGCAGCTATCGATCCTGATACAAACGAAGAACGCAAACCTGAGATTATTACTTTTTATAATCGTACTAAATGTGGTGTAGACATCCTAGATAAAATGTGCAAGCAGTATAGTGTTCTGCGTAATAGCCGTCGATGGCCACTAACAATATTCTTTGATTTGATGAACATTGTTGGAGTTAACGCTCTGGTAATCAACCAAGTGAATGCCCTACCCGAGAAAATTACTAGGCGTAAATTTTTGCACGAGTTGTCCTTCAATTTGATAAAACCACTTTTGATCCGTCGGGCATCCAATGAAACACTTCCCCGACAACTTAAATTTAGAATTGGAGCACTTTTGGGCAGCACAGCTCAAGAATTCCAAGAGCCTCAACACGATTTGACACCAAAGACTGGGCGAGTTGGTCGATGTGCACTATGCACGAGAGCCCGGAATCGGTCGACAAAAAAGTGGTGCAAGACTTGCCACAAATGGATTTGTCCCGATCACCAAGCAGTAGTATGTCCTGAATGCTACGAAAACAAAGAAAATAGTAATTAAGTTTAGTGTTAACTAAAAAAAAAATCACGCTGATCTCAGAAGTGCCATTTTTGTTATTTTTTCTTAAATATTTTCTAAATTGCTGATTGTTCACTATTTTAATGTAGCTAAGTTTTAATGTTGTAATACTAACTAAAATAAATAATTTTTCCATTCGATTTATTATTTTAATCAAATAATAATTATAAAATAAACAATTTATGGACGTGTTAAAATGGCCTACTATAGTAGGCCATGCGTTTATTCAAGTAAAAAAAAAGGGCGCGTGTACCGTAATGATAAACATTATTGCCGGAAAAATCGATACTCATTCTCATAATTACCTCAATATTTGCTCTTTTCATGAATTATTACCAGCTCATAATCACCCAACTCACCAGAGCGGCTCTTGTCTAGACCATATCCTTATTAAATCAAAGAGTCCATCCAAAACATTAGTTACTAACTCATTCATCTTCATCATTCATTAGTCAAGCTGTTTTACTAACATTGCAAATAACTTCACCTCGAAATAAGTGCATGCGCAGCTATACTAAAATCAATATGACGAGTCTTGAAACTGACTTTCGCGCTATTAATCTTGACCCCGTTTACAATTCACACGATCCAAATATTTCTTTGCAATATTTAGTATAAGAAAAAATACATTTACCAACATAACCCCTAGAAAATATAGTAATATTCACAATGCTCACAATGGGCCTCATCAAAAGGCTTAAAGTCACCCCAAAGAGCAATGGAAAGGGCTATGCTCGGATTTTCCTAGCGTGATCGAATCAGAAATGAAGGTATCCGCAGGTAGGGTTACCATATTACAGGCGTTTGCCGCATTTGACAGGCATTTTAAGGTTTAGACAGGCGTGCGGCCGGCATTGATCTGATACAGGCATTTTTAGATTTCGCGCCCACGCGCGCTTCTCGCTTGAATAAATGCAAGCGCGATGCGCGCGCGGGCGCGAAACTGTATCTTGTGAAGATTTTTACGTTTATATATTAGAAAAGAAAGAACTATTAAAAAAATAATGTCCTCTGACAAATATCAGTAATAAATATACTTCTTCATTATTATCTGTTGGCTTTTACTTATTACCTACAGCGTTTTGCTTTAGACAGGCATTTTTCTGAAAATTCAGGCATTTTAGGTACCATAGACAGGTATCCCTCTATTTACATATAGTAACCCTATCCGCAGGAGAACCAAGGTTGCTGACATAGCACAAAGAATCGCCAAACTTAAGTGGCAATAGGCAGGGCACATTGCTCGCAGAACAGATGGCCGTTGGGGCCGAAAGGTTCTGGAGTGGCGACCGCGTACCGGAAAACGCAGCGTTGGAAAGCCTCCTACAAGGTGAACTGACGACCTGGTGAAGGTAGCGGGAATCCGATGGATGCGGGACGCACATATCGTTCGTTGTGGCGAAGCTTGGGGAGGCCTATGTCCAACAGTAGACGTCTATCGGCTGAAATGATGATGATGATAATTTAAAAAATGCACCGGATAATGGACAGCTATCAATTATTTACAAACGATATAGGAATTTCTGTAATAATCTATTGAAAAAAACTTTTTACAAAAAAAAAAACCGACTTACTGACTACTATGTGTTAAATAACGAAGAGGCAAAACTATTATAAAAACACCGACTTCCGAAATTAAAGTTATTTTGATGATTTCAGTGGTTTTTTTTTTTAGTAAGTACGTTATTTTTTTTGTAAAAAGTGTTTTATTTCACACTTTTTAGTTGCAATACACTTACAGCCGAGAGTTAGCTTTTTCTCATGACAATTCCAATTAACTCAAACCCTGCTAGGATATATTGTTTTATTATGAAGTTCCCGTGTCTACCTTCCGGCTCCATCATCATCATCAGATCAGTTCGATAGTACCTTATAGCCAAAGTGCATCCATGACAATTCTAATAAGCCCTAACATGGCTAGGATATATTGATTAATTACGGAGTTCCGGTGCCTATCTTCCGGCTCCATCATCATCATCAGGTCACATCCTGTTCATTGGGAGATCTGTGTGAGTATGAACTTCCGTTGGCCATTTCTGGTCTTCTTCACCAGTTCCACTTCATGAAATGTCATGTTTTGACTATAAATGCTAAATTCTTTGATGAAAATACCAAAAGAACTATATGGTTGCCTACAATATTTGAGGAGTTTCCTCGATTTCGCCAAGATTCCATCATCAAATCCCGACTTGGTGACTATGGGACCATTTGGAGAGTATACTTCTCTTTCCAACAAATCAGATTCCATCAGATATTGCATTATCTTTTGGGGACATTCTACAGATAGAGATATAGTTTTTAAAGCTCAAAAAAAATGCCTCAGATCCATATTTAGACTGAAAACGACAGATAGTTGCAAGCCATTTTTCATAAACTATAAAATCTTGACTTTACCATCAGTTTATATTTTGGAAATTGCGATATTTGTTAAAACAAATCCTAATCTGTTTCCCCGGATGGCAGATGTGTTTCCCAGAAATAGACGTGACAACAGTCAACTCTGTCAACATAGGTCTCGGACTGCTCTTATGCGCAGAAGTGTTTTTTGTATGGCTCCCATTATTTACAACAAGCTTCCTAATAGCTTGAAACAGCTAAAACTGGAACTGTTTAAAAAGAAATTGAAATCTTTTTTAGCTAGTAAAGCATATTATGATGTCAGGGAATTTTTAAATGACTCACTTTAAATTGACATAAATTATTGGAATTGTATCTATACTTATACTGACACATGATTTTTATAATATCATTTTTTTATGGAATATCTTTTTTGGACCAACTGACATTTATTATGAATTGACATTAAATTATAGATTATTTTAATTTAAAATGTATGGTAATAATTATTTTTATAATGCGAATTTATTTCTAATTTTTAGATATGTCTGAATATTGTATAAATAGAAATATTCTTCTACTAGCACTGACATTATATTATAATTTTATTTTTGTATAATTTTATATTTTTGCAAATTTGATGTAATCTTCTGTCTATTCTAGCTCGCTGTCTATTTCTAGTATAGTGTAACTAATTTTATAGTCAAGCAGTTTTTATTTAATGTTTTTATCTGTCAGTAATGTCTTTTTTACTTATATTAATCCTAAACATATTATATAATATTTGCACGCCATGACAATATGGTAAATATGTTAGCAAACTCCATTCATTGTAACACCTTGCATGCATTGTTTTTCCATAATAATTGTATGTACACTCATATTTGAGCAAATAAAGGAATCTGAATCTGAATCAAAAAAATATTTTTTCAAATCGGTTGGGAAGTGACGAAGTTATGCGCGAACATACATAAAAAAAATACAAACATCCGAATTTAGAACCTCCTCCTTTTTTAGAAGTCGGTTAAAAAGTTTAAAAACACCAATATGATCAGACTCAACTACAAAAAGCAGGTAAAAACAATAAACTCATATGGAAATTCATAAAAACTAACACTATTGGGTCCAAAAATCTAGAACCGAAGCAGTAAATAAAACTAACAACTTCTTCATTAACGTAGGAAAAACTTAGCAGAAAAACTCTTACTTTCAAATAAGTGTCCTTCCAGTCAGATCCAAACTAGAACATGTGCATCACGAAATTCTTTTGTTTTACTAGATACCGATGTTAATGAGATAATAGGCATAATAAATGGATTAACCTTTCGAATGTCTTAAGTTACACAGTCCGACATAAGGTAATTGTCTTTCTATTGTGTCTCTAATTACGACATTCAAAGAGTTAAAGGAAAATTGTGCCATAGGTTATGACGGCATACGAAATAGCATACTCAAAAGATTTAAACACGTCATTGCCCCTCATATTTTTCAGTTATGTTTAACCAAAGGAATATTCCCTAAATTGCTTAAAAAAAGCCGTAGTTACCCCTGTGTTTAAGGCTGGAGACAAGAAGAGTGTTAATAATTGCAGACCAATTTCAATTCTTACTGGCCTGTCAAAGATATTAGAAAAATTATAAACAGTAGATTAATATAGTACCTTGAAAGTAATAAATTACTCTCTGATCAACAGTTTGGTTTTAGGCCTAAAAGATCAACCAGCCAAGCTGTTCACCATCTAACGAATTTTATAGGCTCAAACCTGGATAACGGTTTGCTTATCTTAGGGATCGTTTTAGACCTTCCCAAGGCTTTTGACACAATTTCTTGTAATTTTCTTTTGTACAAGCTGGAAAAGCTGGGAATACGGAGAGAACAACTGAAATTACTATCTGATTACCTTAGCGACCGTCATTAGACTCAAAAGTACCTGTTACGGAATTCCACAGGGTAGTATTTTGGGCCCTACCTTGTTCCTTATTTATATAAATGACCTGTGCAATTTGACCCTTCAAAATGGTGTAATTATTTCGTATGCTGATGACACAGCTCTACTTTTTGCAGCTCAATCAAAGACTGAGGTCTATGATCCAGCACAGAAGGATTTTGATACTGTGTCTAATTGGCTTTATAATAATCTCTTAAGCTTAAATGCAGATAAAACCAAATACCTATTATTTACAATGAGAAACACTTATCCAACGCTGACTAATCTAAGTATTCAAGCGCATAACAATTGTAATTTACAATGTACTGATATTGCATGTACTTGTCCCACTTTAGCAAAAACTGACCATATAAAATATTTAGGTGTAACGATTGACACTAACTTGAATTTCCGCAAAAACATCGATTTACTATGCACCCGTGTGCGTAAACTAATATATATTTTTAAAAACTTATGTAACATTGCCGAATTTAAATTAATTAGACAGATCTATTTGGCTTTGTGTCAATCTATAATAACCTACTGCATAACATCATGGTGTGGTGCCGCTAATTCAATTTTACTACCTTTAGAACGCGCCCAAAGAGCAGTTTTAGAAGTTCCTACTTTTCGCCCATTTCGTTTTCCTACAAATCAGCTTTATATGGCATGTAAGGTGCTAATAGTACGCCAGTTATTTGTTTTGAATGTTATTTTGTTCCAACACACTGAACTTTATTTTAACCCAATACCCTCAGATAGGTGAAAAAAGGATTTGGTTTGTGATAACTCTAAGACTAAACATGCTTTTGCTAAACGATTTTATTTATTTTTAGGACCCTACTTATACAAGTTTAACAGAATACTAAAGATTTATAGTTTAAGTTACAATAGGTGTAATTTACTAGTTCAGGAATATTTGTCAAAACACAATTATGCAGACACGGAAAAACTTCCAGAAATTGTAAAATAAAGTTTATCTAATCTAAATCACTTTCTTTACCTAATTAATAGTCTGCACTTTATCTGCATTATTATTATTCGTTAATTTGTTTAAACAATATATCGTAACTAATTTAGTTTTAAAATATTTTTACTCTAATGGTTTATTTTTAAGTCAGTGAAATTAATGTCTTCGTTTTAATTTAGCTTTCATATCTATTGTTTTTCTTTTTTAAATGTTTGATGTAAATGGATGGCCTTTTTTAAAAAATCATGCATTGACATCCCCCGCTCCGCCCAAGGGCGGGGGATGTCACTCTTACTGACTAAAAGACCCACCCCGTTCCTTCTAGCCTTCATACCGGGGCTCGAGCGCCCTTTCGGATAACCCTGGCCCCAGTAGGCTTCGACCCGGCTGGGTCCCTGCTGTTGCTGACCACTCCTTGAGGCGCGCGGGAACAGTACGCGTCGTCGACGACTTGGGCTTGGTCCGGACAGTTACCGGACGGTCGGACAGTGAGCTACCCATTGCTCACTGTCCGCAAGCCCGCGCCTACGTTGGCCGGAAATCGGGATCAGAATCCTGGCAGCGGCGGCGGCGATAACGCCGTTGCCTGATGCGTTCGGCCTCCTCCTTTGGGGCACGGCGATGCTCCGCCCAAGCAGGGCACACCTCGACTGTGTGCTCCACCGTGTCCTACGGGCGTTCCACACAGTGGCGACACCCGGGCGTCACTTCCGCATGAATCGAGTGCAGGAAACTCCCGAACGAACCATGTCCGGTGAGGACCTGCGTCATGCGGAAGGTAAGGACGCCGTGAGGTCTTTCCAGCCACGACTCAAAGAGGGGACTTACCGCCATGATTGTGGCGTGCCCAGCACTGGGTTGATAGTCGTTGACGCCATTTCACCATGAGATCCCGCCGGAGCTCTGTCCGGTGACCTGTCGCGGCAGCGGACTTTCACCTCGGCGTTGCATCTCCACGCGCATATCGTGCATGTGTGCAAGGACTGTTGCCTCCAGATCTCACGGTGGTAGGCCAGCCAGAAGGCTCGCCGCTTCGCCGGAGACCGTGCAGTATCCCCGCACCATCCTTATTGCCATGACCCTCTGGCAGGCGTTCAGCGTGGCCGCCGGTTGCGTTTTCAGCGACGGCGCCCACACCGGCGCCCCGTAGAGGGCCATGGACCGAACGATCCCCGCGTAGAACCTCCGGCAGGAGGCATCTGGACCCCCAAGGTTGGGCAGGAGCCGCTTGAGCGCAGCCCCGGCTCGGTTGAGTTTGGGAGCCAGACGTCGGAAATGCTCCACGAAATTCCACCGGCTGTCGAGGACGAGTCCCAGGTACTTCATCGTCGACCCGACACCGATGTAAATTCCTCCTACCGTTAGTTGGGAACTCAATGGCGGCGCGTTCCGAGAGCGGCGACCATGGAAACACATAGCCTCAGATTTATGAAGCGCCACCTCGAGTCCCAACTCCTGGATCCTATCAACGACCATCGCAACCCCGCGTGTCGCTAGAGCGACCGCCGCCTGGTACGACTCTCCCTGCGCTAGAACCAGCGTGTCGTCTGCGTAGCAAACCACGCTGACCCCGTCAGGGAAGTCGCCGCGCAGCACGTAGTCGTACCCGATGTTCCACAAGGGTGGCCCTAGTACCGACCCCTGCGGAACACCACACGACATCTCTCGACGTTTCCAGTCTCCCTGGTGACCGGGGTAGACTATAAATCTTTCCGACAGATAGGCCTCGACCACTCGACAGAGGTATTCGAGGATCGTACTCTAGGGCAGGGAATTGAACGCGTTGGCAATGTCCAAGGACATAGCCACGACACACCTGCCCCGGGACACCGCATCCCCCGTCGTGAGGGCTCGCACGCGCATGATGGCGTCCACCGTAGAGCGCCTCCTGCGAAAGCCGAACTGTCCGTCCGAAAGGTCCGGCCCCAACCGTGTTAGGCGCCCGACGAGGCGGTTCGCAATGACTCTCTCAAAGAGCTTGCCCACCTCGTCGAGCAGCACAATGGGCCGGTACGCGGACGGAGAGTCCGCAGGGCGCGCTGGCTAAATGGATGGCCTGAAACACAGGTTTTCATTAACCCAGATCAGGCAGATCTATACTACAGTTTGAATTTATGTCGATTGTAATTAATGTAAATTATAATGTCGCTTACTTTAGGTATACCTGAATAAAGAATTATATATACATCCAATTTAAGTGTTTCGTGGCAAATTATTGCCGGGCTTGTCGGTGAGCTGTGGTCAATTTGGTTCCATTTGCTGAGTGCTGTGTAGTCAGGCCGCTTTACCCTGTCTTGTCGTAATCGTCCACTGATTTATACTGACATCGCGAACTTCTTGATGCTTTTGTGTCAGTTCAATCATATTCAAAAGCCGATATCACAAAGTACTTGTGACAGGAAAGCGATAATCACGCCCTGATCCTATGCGCCACCGGCCACATCCTGGTCGCCGAATATACCCACAAGTCTCTTAAAACCTCTGGTATACCAGACGAACAGGAAAGCAGCTAAAATTTAGCTGTCGAGCGACTTCATTTTGATTATGGCCTGCTTTGGGCAAGGCAATAACTTAAACGACTTCTGCGGGCGTGGAATCCATATTTTTCCAGTAAATCCGTCTGTTTCTAATAGAGATGATAATGTCTCTCTCTAATGTCGTTGACGGAAACTGATTAAAACTCCAAAACAACACCCTTTTTGTAGCTCCAGGTAAAGGTGCAAGTAGTGAAATGCAAATGGGTGAATTTTGGGGAATTGGGTATACCGCTGGTTTTTGTGAGTTACGTGAAGGTCAATGATCTTAATTTTGTGTTTTTATAAAAATAACTTTTTAAGCTTCAATGTTGCTTAACCCTTTACCGCATACTGTACCAAATTTGATACACTACGAGTTTTTACAGATAAATAATTTTCGGGCCTCCTATACCACGTGTTGATGACTGATATCTAGACATTGGTTGTATCCGAACATGAAAAAGAAATAGGCAGATTTCTACCTTGTCTGTGGTATGTTATTTCTGTCACCGAATATTTCAAACTGCCAATTCAAACAGGGAGTGCGGTTTGTGGATTGTAAAAGCCGATTTTGGCTACTTTTTCCTCTAGCTAAACATATAAGTAATATCCAATACTTCTTGACGAAAAACGGACTAGAACTGTGTATCTGAAATGATACTCTATGCAGTTATGTATGCATACGTTTTTCAAATATGATACTTCATGCATTAGAGTTTGTGCCAGTGCTTGGTCAGATATGAGACTACATGCATTAAGTACATCGTACAGGGATTTAATTGTTTTTATAATAATTGATAATGAGAAAGTAGAACAAGCAAACGTGTTTGTATATTTGGGAAGTTTTACACCGTGGCACAGACAGGTATTTGGCCCTAAAAGTCGGGCGAAATCCATTTTTTTTGTTTTAGTTAGACGCCGTTTTTTATTATTCCTCGAAATACAATGGTATCTCCTCTTACCAATAGCGTGAACCTGACGCGCTAAAGCCTTTCCCCGCTCCATGCGCTCAGTCGGAAATTATGAGTTCGCTTGCCGTGGTCGTGTAATTATTCGATACGCTCAAATTTCATTGTTTTCAAATATAAAATTTATGGTGAAAAAGTCAATTTCTTTTGAATTTCTACTATGGATCTTACACAACCAGGTATGTACTTATTATTTTATTTAGTTTTGTTATGAAAAGAGGGAGTTTTCGTACCTTTAGCTCCATTAGTAACTAATTCTTAAAAAGTCCTATAAAATACGCATTTTAAAAAATCTTTAAGCGTTTTAAAGTATTTCTGAACATTTCTAAGTAAAAATTTATGTGGTTTGTTTTAGAATAGACTCTATAGTATTCTAAAATACGTAAAACAGCCACCCTAACGCACCCCTCCATTTTTGGCAATTTTTTTTGCATAGACTCAAAAAACCACGTGTTGTTTTTTATTTATGAAAATTAGTTTATTTTGTTTCCAGGCTCTTCTGGGATGCGGGTATTAACTAGAAACGATTTACTAACTATCATGGAACGCCCCAATGCTTCAAATTTCAATGAAAAGTTGGAATTTATGGAGTTGGAACTTCTCCGTCAATACTCTGAAGATGACCCAAACATTGCCGATGCAAAGCACAAGTTGTCAATTATACGTCACCAATTCAAGCAGAAATGGTCAGCTGCCCGCAATACCAAAGCCAGATTCCTAGAAGCGAACAAAGAATGGCTCAAGGACACCATATCGTTAAAAATTAAAAAAAGAATTGTTAACCTATTTACGTTAACAATTCTTTTGTTTCGAACATTATTATATTTCATGGAATTTTATCAGTGACTAAAGGTTTATCTTTTGTTATAGGATTAAGTCCAGGTAGACCTCAAAAGTCGTTTTCAGACTTATGTGAAAGGAATAAAAGGCGAAAAACTGAAAATCTTCGAACATCTGACTTAGATGTGCTGGCATACGCAACACAAATGAAATTGCGAGAAACTGGCGAAGTCGAAGCATCAAAAATCGTAAAGGTCCTTACCAGAAGCCCCCGGAAAGCAAAAAAATATGCAGCAGCGATAAAAGAACAAGCAGCTGAACAAGAAAAAGAAGTTTCAACGAAATCGGCACACCTTCGTTCCGTTTATTTTTGTTGAAGCTGGGCTTACCCAGGCCCAATACGAAGTGGTTCGAGACACGAATCCAGGCTTTTACCCATGCTATTCGATTCTAAAGAAGTTGAAGAAAGAATGTTACCCCGAAATCCACAGCATAACTGAGACCTGTGCCGAAGTAAGGGTACAAAGCTTAATGGATCACACGATCAAGCGATTATTATTGCATCTTGGTGAGGAGGTCTTGGAGCAACTGACTGAATCTGAAAAGCAGTCCTTTCTGCTCATCAGCAAATGGGGCTGTGACGGATCTCAGCAGATTCAATATAAAATGAAATTTGCAAATGAGACTGATTCCGACGCCAACATTTTTCAAAGTTCTGTCGTTCCACTCCAACTAGTCTATGGAACGGAAAAAAAAATTATATGGCAAAACCCAACTCCGTCATCACCACCAGACCAATACGCTTACGATTTGTGAAAGAAAACACTGACGTGACTAATGAGGAAATCGAGTACGTAGAAAATCAAATGAAAGAACTGAGCAAGACCAAGATCGACGACATATCCGTCAAACATAAAATAGTTTTTACCATGGTGGACGGCAAGGTATGTAACGCAGCAACCCATACCAAGTCAACCATGAGATGTTACATATGTGGCGCCACATCCTCCGATTTCAACGACCTTACAAAAGAAAGGCCCTGCAATACGGAAAACATGCGATTTGGTCTATCTTTGCTGCACGCTCGAATAAGATTTTTCGAGCATACTGCATGTAGCTTATAAATTACCAGTCATGAAGTGGAGGGCTCGCCTGACTGCCGAAGAGAAGAAACTAGTGGAGACACGAAAAAAAGAAATCCAAACCAAGTTTCGTGAACAACTAGGATTACTAGTAGATATTCCAAAGGCTAACTTTGGAAACACGAATGATGGGAATACCAGCAGGCGATTTTTCGATGAATACGAGAAAGCTGCAGAAATAACTGGGATTGACCAGAATTTAATCTACCGATTAAAAGTCCTCCTAGACACCATGTGCTGCGGGATAAAAATTAACATCCAAAAATTCGAAATTTACTGCAAAGAAACTGCTGAATTGTACGTTTCTTTGTACAAGTTTCATCTAATGTCGCCGACATTACATAAAGTGTTGAGTCATGGGGCAGCCGTGATAAAGGAGGCGATTCTGCCAATCGGGCAACTGTCTGAAGAAGCTGCAGAAGCCCGCAATAAGCACATCCGATCGTTTCGGCTAAAATACGCCCGAAAATTTTCGAGAGTAGCCTGCAACACAGACGTTTTAAATAGGTTGCTCTTGACATCAGATCCCTTGCTAACGGGAATGAGGAACGCTAAACATAAAATAAAGAGTCCTCTTTCAGCGGATACCATGAATCTTTTGGAGGAAAATGATATTTGCAATATTAGTATTGAAAATGACTCTGAAGATGATGAAAATTAGAAATAAAATTTGTTAAGAATAATGTATGGCTTTTTTTAACTCTATTATGCCTCAAAATAGAACGAACTACTTTAATAATACTATAAAAAGCAAAAAATATTTTTCTCCGACTTTTAGGGCCAAATACCTCTCTGGGTTCATCTAATGTTATAAAAAATATGTTTTTTTGCTTTTTCTTATTTACTGGTGCTATAAACGTTTGAGGCTTATGAAGGTATTTAGTGTTTGGGCACGCCACAATTATGGCGGTAAGTCCCCTCTTTGAGGCGTGGCTGGAAAGACCTCACGGCGTCCTTACCTTCCGCATGACGCAGGTACTCACCGGACATGGTTCGTTCGGGAGTTTCCTGCACGGGATTCATGCGGAGGTGACGCCCGGGTGTCGCCACTGTGCGGAACGCCCGGAGGACACGGTGGAGCACACAGTCGAGGTGTGCCCTGCTTGGGCGGAGCATCGCCGTGCCCTCGTGGGGGCGATCGGCGGCGGAGACCTCTCGCGCCGGGCCTTGGTTGAGGCCATGGTCCGGAGCGAGGAGGAGTGGCAGGCGGTCGCCGACTTCTGCGAAGCAGTAATGCTCGCAAAGGAGGAGGCCGAACGCATCAGGCAACGGCGTTATCGCCGCCGCCGTCGCCGGGATTCTGATCCCGATTTCCGGCCAACGTAGACGCGGGCTTGCGGACAGTGAGCAATGGGTAGCTCACTGCCCGGCCGTCCGGTAACTGTCCGGACCAAGCCCAAGTCGTCGACGGCGCGCACTGTTCCCGCGCGCCTCAAGGAGTTGTCAGCAACAGCAGGGACCCAGCCGGGTCGAAGCCTACTGGGGCCAGGGTTATCCGAAAGGGCGCTCGAGCCCCGGTATGAAGGCTAGAAGGAACGGGGTGGGTCTTTTAGTCAGTAAGAGTCTGACACTATCTCCCGCTCCGCCCAAGGGCGGGGGATGTCAATGCATGATTTTTTCCCACCATAAAAAAAAAAAAAAAAAAAAAAAAAAAAAAAAAAAAAAAAGGTATTTAGTGTTTTATTTATTTTCAGGGACTCGACGCGCAAGCGGGCGTGATATTCCTTTAGATAGCGATGATGAAGACCTGACCGATGATGAAGATTATTTTTTACCTCCCAAAGGCGTAACCGTCGAAGAAACAGATTCGGAGTACGATTTTTCTGATAAAAGTGAAGATGAAGGGAGTCTTACTCAAGAGCCACTGGAGGCAGTATATCTCGAAGACGATTTTGAATATGAAAGTTTGGAAAGTGCGGATACCAGGAATGACATCATAGAATCGTCAACATCAACGGGTATATCGGATAAAAACAGAAAAACAAAGGGACAAACAAAAAAAAAGGCAAAAAAGGATAAATTGACTTGGACCAACAACACAATTACTTGAACAGCGAGGATGTTGCATTTATGGGCTGCACTGATCTACCTGGTAACATAATGGGCCTGGAGTAGCAATAGCTTTTTTCAAGTATCTGTTTCCAACTAGTGTTATTCATCTCATACATGAACAGAGCAATCTATATGCAGAGCAGTTGCAACCAGATAAAGCAAATTCTATAACTAGTGACGATATATCAAAATTTATAGGAGTTATCATGTACATGTCAGTTATACATTTGCCATCTACGCGACACTACTGGAGTGAAGGAACATATCGAAAAAGTAGCTTCTCTCCTTAGGGGGCGTCCATAAATTACGTGAGGTGTTTAAGGGGGGGAGGGGGTCGAGTCAAATCTCATCTAATCTTACGTTGGAGAGAGGGGGGGTCTCGGCAAATATCACGCAATTGTTTTTCTGATTGAAACAAAAAAAAAATTATACTATTTTGGTCCATTTAATCCAGATTGTACGATAAAGATCATTCACTAATTCGTTCAATAGAAAATAATTTCATTCATACTTCGACGTTATACATTTACTTACTGTCAAACCACCATATTTGTTTTATACCAAATAGCTCAATTCAATCTGAATTCACGGTACAGTGTAGCCCGTCCTTTGTTTTCGCGCCACTGTCAGCCGAACGCGCGACTCGATGAACGAGAGCGTACAGGTCGCGCGATGAATCAAGATCGCTCGGCAAAAGTGGAAGGGGCATGCGCAGTATTCAATTCTACGGTCTATTTGGCGACGTACGGGCGGGTGTGCGCCGTCGGCGACACGTCATTGGTAGATAGAGTCGCTCTTCAATTCCCGCGTTGCGTTCTCGCCTCTCATTGGATACTGTTGTACTTGGGTACTGTTGCGTACAGCTTGTGTTATCGTAATAGTAATACGTAGTCGTAAAAAAAAATGGTTAAAAATAAAGTTTTAAAACGGCTAGCCAGAAAAATGGTTTACGACGTGAATTATTATGTTAAAGAAAGAAACTAACGAAATTATTTTTTTTAATTTTGTGTTTTATTTTATAATTTTTAATTTTTTTAATTTACCTACTTACAAGATAAATTACAATCAAAAACTAGTGTTATTATAAGTTATGTTGCTAAGGTTCAAACATACGAAATTAAAAATAAAATCCTAACATACTAAGAATTTCTGTGCGCAATTGTACACATGCGCCGATTGCCCCCACTATTTTCACCGAGCGATCTTGATTCACCGCGCGACCTATACGAGCTGAGTGGCAGCGACACACGGACAGGTTCCAACCTGCTTTGTTTATTCTTGTAAATGTTTTACTCGACTCAGTGCATGCTCTTACTAATTTAAAATGAGTTATCAAGATTTTTATAACGCATACGTCAAACGATACGTCTATAAGACGAAGAAATCCTGCCAGGACGATGTAATAAAATTATGGAATACAGCGAAGCAAAAATTCCCAAAGAAAGAAGAGTTAATACATCACATTCAACATGAGATCTTCTCTCAGTGGCTTCTCAGGTAAGCCACTGAGAGAAAAGTTCGGTCTACTTTAGCATTTCTTCAAAAGGTAGGTTAAATATATTTTTTTAAGAAAATAATACTTTTTTTTATATAAAATTTAATGTTACAATTAAGGAATTCCTTTCGCGCCAGTTAAGTTACAACAACTGTAGTAGTCAATATTCAATAAATTAAAATAAAGAACCCATAAAAATTAAAAAATAAATAGTATATGAGGCATTAATCTTTGAAATTTTGAAAATTAAAAAAAAAATAGTTAAATACGAAAATTAATTTGGCTCTTTTATCAGCTGCTTTTATCAGCTGCTAGTAACCTGTCCGTGATTTGGCAACGCTATATTTCGGTTGTTTACATTTTCATTTGCACAATATAACCTCAACCATGTTAAAGTTTTTGCAGTCAATGCAAATAAATAAATTAATTAAAAATATTAAATCACAAAACTATAACATTCTTATGTCTCATGGCAGGAATGCTAGTATTTTTTAATTATTGTTTTATTTTTCAATTATGAAATATGAAAATTTGTTAAAAATAAATAATTTATAAGTATGTATGAAAAGCATAAGTGCATTGAAGTTTAGTTTAAATTTATTGAATGATCTGAAGCTCGCGCGCTACGCAACGTTGCCAAATGTTCTGACGCTATTTAAATGCAGATTACTCAAAAATTTTCTGTGATTTTATAATTTTAATTTCTCTATAAATTCCACGGCAACCTATAGATTTTATTGCAAAAAATCAAACCTGAATATTTCGAAAACCTTATTTTGGTTTTTTTTTTTTTACCTCATCTAATCAATGGTTAATGCCATAATTTGAGAAAGTTGTTAAGGTCTGACTTTCTCGTAAGACTCGAAAAAAATACTAACATTTTTAGAATTTTTTTTTTTTAATTTGCACGCTGAAGAATAAATTAAACTTCACTAGTAGATAAATAAGGACTTCAACTATTAGATAAAAATTAATTTTATGCATAAAATTAATAAATAATATTTTTTATTTAACATTGATGGCAAAAGGACCTCCTTAATAGCATTAAAAAAAACTGAAACAGTGAAATTCTTGATAAAATATGCAAAATCATAACTACAAAATATTAGTGCGGGCACTACTGTTTTCACGTAATTCAATATTTCTTAATTTTGTGTTAATCTATCTCTTTAATTTATTGGATTCATTTCTTTATTATGAAATTTTGATTTCAGACTAACACTAAGATCTCTAACAGTTCTTCGATTCAGGCTGGTACAAGCACTGAGAGTGTTCCAAACGTGGAATGTGGAGGTCAGGTTCAGATCAACGATCATAATATTCAACACGCAGAATCTGCGGTTCAGGATGAGATTAATGACCAGCAGTCAGAAGATCAAGATTTGGACGGTGGCCCTCAACCGGCAGGTTAGTATTCGTCTTTCTTTCTAAAGGTGACGTTTTCTTCATTTTGTCCTATTCTAAATAAAAGTTTTCTGTATTTCACAGGCGCTTCGAAACGAAAAAATCAGCCTCTTGTGATCAGCGATGATGAGGATGAAGCTATGTCGAACACTACACCATCCAACGTACGTCCCACTCCAGCACAAGATAATATAAAGAAAAAGATTACTAAGCTGCATGCGGAGCTTGACTTAACGGAAAGACGCAAAAGATCTGTTGTAGCTGACGGTACTGAATTTGATAAAGCATGTAATTTGCGGCGAGAAATTGACATTTGTGAGAAGAAGCTCAAGCTTAAAGAAAATCAAAGAGTGTACTCTATGACGCACAGAAAAAATCAAAAACAAAAATTAATTGAACTATGTTTAAAGAATCCCGATGCAGCTAAGTCGTTGACGCCTCGTGATGGCCCTGGACGCCCACGTTTAGCCAGCGTTCCAGACCTGCCAGGCGAAGAATGGTACACTGAGCACGTTAGAGAGAGCCAATATTTACTCCAGGTACATTGGCAGTTGGTTTATATCAAATTTTTATGCATGCCTATTTCATTTTTTTTTTTTTAACGAGAACGAATATTAACAAATTTTTATTAAGAGTTACAAAGGGAAATTGTTATTAATTTTTTCTAGGTTGTAAAATGCGATGACCAGAAGTGCTGCAGCCCACGCCGGAGTGATCTGCATATGATTCTTCACGACCGTTTTCTGCTACCTCCGTACCCTATCACTCAAGTTGATGGACATTTGACAATTCCGGACTTTAAAGAGCATGACGGAAAGTCATTTGCTCCATTTCTAATACGCCACTGCCTACCGATTCAACCGCTGAATGCCTTCATCAGCACGCCTTATGATCTCTATTGCCCAAGTGTACGTGATGATTTAGAGAAAAGATGCTGCAGTACATGCGGTATTTACTTTGCATCTAGCACAAGAGCTGCAGAGCACAGACGATCAGCCCACATTGCACCAGCTAAGCAAGCGCGTATAATAATAATATAATAATAATAATAATAATATCATTTATTTTCTCTCACAATGGTTTGTTGCAATTAACAGTTTGGAACTACATAATTATATGAATTAGCATTGTGAGAGCTGGTGCCTGTTGTAGGTTTCGAAGAAACCTGTGCTACAGGTCACCAGGACCCACGTTACGGCCTCACAGAAGTTTATTGGCAGATAACATAAACTCCACTGAACAAACGCAAAAATGAAATATAAATGTTAGTTAAAAATAATTAAACAGTAATAAAGAAAAAATAATAAAATGTAACAAAAGAAAAGGAAAAAAAAAAAACATAAAAAAAAAAACAAAGCAGTCAATGGATGTGTGATGGAGCGAGGTGAATGTGTTGGTGATGGGTGGGAAAAGCGCATGTGGATTGTGGTGTATGTGATGTGAAGGAAATGTGCGTGTGGATGATGGTGAATGTAATGTGTAGAAAATGTGCATGTGGATGATGGTGAGTGTGATGAGTGGGAAATGTGCATGTGGGTGGTGGTGAATGTGAATGGTAGTTATATGAGTTAGGTGTCTTGTGAACGTTAGAGGTTGGAATTGTGAAACCATACTATTATAACATTTAATATCAAAATAAGTAAACAGCTAAGGATTATCTAAGTGTGTGGAGCAGCTTTTCTGTGTCATCATAACTTAGGGTTTTCAAATACGCAGTAACTTTACGCTTACAATTCAGTTTATCTACTGGATATATATTTTGGCTGTTGTTTATGACATTATAAAGATGATTCCCTAGATAAGGGAAAAACTTACGTGCAAGGCGTGAACGAAAACGATCAGTTCTGCACACAGTACCTTTTCTTCGTTTATCTTTTAATAGATTCGAATCGTAGATCAGTTGCGAGTGTTTTTTGAGGACTGTATGCAGAACGAAGGTTTGTCGTATGGACAGGACATCCCACTTCCTGTACAGGTCGACTGTAGGAAAGCGGAAAGGAAGGCCCGCAGCAACCTTAAGGATAGCACGTTGGGCTCTTTCCGCCTCTATCAAGTGCGTTTTAGCAGCACCTCCCCAGGAGATGATGCAATAGTCTATGAGCGACTGGCACAAGGCATAGTAGACCATCTTGATGGTTCTATGGTTAGCTACATATTTTAGACTCTTAAATACATATATGAGTTTGCGCAATCTCGCTACCAGTGCGCTGATATGTGGTTTAAAGCTAAGGAATTGGTCCAATATAACTCCTAGATATTTTATTTGGTCTGTCCTTTGAAGAGAAGGACATGCACAAGGCTGGTTTGTTGACCAGCACGTGTGAGCCGTCAAAGAAAGGGATCGTGGAGGTAACGTGTTTGATCGAAGCGAGAATGTTATGTATTTGGTTTTTGTGACATTGAGAGACAGTAAATTATGGTTTAACCACTCAGTAACCCTATTTAACCCTTGTTGAGCCACATCAAAGACGTCATACCAGCTGTCACCAGTAAAAAAGAGGGCCGTATCATCGGCAAAGGTAATAATCTTACCATTATTAAGGCCCAGGTGGCAGAGGTCGTTGATGTAGATCAGGAAAAGGGTCGGGCCAAGAATGCTACCCTGAGGTACACCGAAAGTCACTGGGACTTCGTTACTCACGCTGTCATCAATTTTTACTAGCTGTCTCCGGTTAGCTAGGTAGTCCTGGAATAATTTTAGGGGAAGACCTCGTATACCCATTTTTTCCAGTTTACTCAGTAAGTGTATGTTCCGAAAAGTGCGACCCACACGGATTGTCACAAGACGAGCTAATGAATTACTTTGTGCAAGTGCCAATGGCTTAGAGTGGCTAGATCAGAACGAAGTTGAAGGATCAGATGATTTTACTGAAAATCATATGGACATGTTGGTTCCAATAGTCTCTCTTGAGACCGTGCATGATTCTCCATGGACTGAATTAGAGTAGATACTCTTTTTTAATCTAAGTAGTTACGATTTAAGTATTCTATTGTTAAATTTTTATTACACTTATAATTAAACTCTCAGCAACATTGATTACTAGTCATAACTAGTCGTAAATAAAAGCACGAAGCAAATTTGTTTTTTTCTTTTTACAATAACAATCCAACACGTTTACGTAAGAAACTCACATTTTGAAAAATCTCACGTGAGATTGGGAGATGGGGGAGGGGGTTGAATAAAATCTCACGACATCTCACCAGGGGGGGAGGGAGGGGCAGAAAATTAAAAAAAACACCTCACGTAATTTATGGACGCCCCCTTACTTGTAACAAGTTTGAAGAAATCAAACGGTTTTTGCACTTTTTTGATAAAACCAAAGAACTTCCTAAAACTGACCCAAATTGCGATCGACTGCAGAAATTAAGACCGCTTCTGGACATTCTGAGAGCACTATTATTATCTATCCCTAAAGAAGAGTACCTAGCAATAGATGAGCAAATGATACCCACAAAAGCCAAAACATCTGGTTTTCGACAATATAATGCAAAGAAACCCCACAAATGAGGTTTTATTAACTACCTATGTTTTGAGTGGCGCTTCGGGATTCAGCTACGACTTCGACATCTTTACAGGACAACACAAAACCGATGTAATTGTCCAAATTTTGGAGCAACTGGCAATGTGGTTACAAGATTGCTAAACACAGTGTCACAATATTTAAACCACAAACTGTTTATCGACAATTTTTATACCAGTCTTCTGCTCATGGCACATCTTCATGGCGTTGGAATTCTACCATTAGGTACAATTCAATTAAATAAAGCAAAAGACATTGATTTGCCAAACAAAATACTAGTTCTAATACTAGTTCTAGAACATGATTTAGAACTAGGGCTGCCATCCGTCCGGGTTTCCCCGGATTTGTCCTAGTTTGGAAGACGTCCGGGGAGCGTCCGGGCGGGGTTTCAATTGTAGTCCGGGATTTTGATTAGATCCCGTTCCCATAATTTACGTAAATAAAAGCTATGGGTTAGGTATTTCACCGCACGCACTGCCGACGCTATTTTACTACGCAAGCGGCGAGCGGGTATGGGGCGCGTTCGACCGACACATGGTAATGGTATGGCTTTAGTATAAATTATTATAACTTTCTGAATTCGATTTAAGGTTTCAGTTCTTTTAAAACTTAAGTAAATATTGTTAATTGTATGGAAAAATAAGAAATTAAACAAGTTTTTCATTTAATTTTATTAACTGAGTAACTAATATTGGATTTGTTTATCTTTTATTGAATACCTAAGAAGGTTAAAAAATAAAGCAAAATTACTCACTTGTAGTCACAAAAACGATTAAACACACTATTTCATGCAACAAAAGAGGCTTACAATTAAAGTTCACTTCTATCAAGTACGGAGTGAAATATATTTTAATCAAGATGTAAGTAAATGAAAAAAGTATTGAAATGTCCGGGGTAAAAGCTCCAAAATCCGGGGAACCTACGCTTCCGGTCCTGGGGGACAGGTTTTAGAGATGGCAGCCCTATTTAGAACATATAAGAAAAAGGAAACGACGTATTGAACTGCCTCCGCAAGTTCGGACATTAGAGGCCTCCTTTCGGTTTCTAATGTCCGAAAAAATAAATAAAAAAATTCTGGGATACCTATTATGCCATAGAACCATGTAAATTAATTTGAACCAAATCTAAAATTCCATGTGGTAAAGGGTTAATAATTTGTACCTACTCAATATCTTTAGATTTAAGAAAAAAAAAACAGTATTAAACGAAATTACAAGCCATGTGCGATTTTTTTTGCTCTCAAGTGTATATTAACAGCCACTCAAATCTTGAAACGATAATTTTTAAATATTTAATGGCCATTCCTTTTTGCCTAATGACACTGATTTCAGCAAGATTGAATGTGAGCTTAAGCATCACAAACAAATTTGCAACAATATCATGAGAATCTGTAAAAAGAAAAACCCCCTTCAGGTTACTAGGATGAAAAAACCAACAAAGAAAACTAAACAAAGGGCCTACTTTCATAGCGAAACTGTCTCCGATAAAAACCTATATCGTAACCTATGTTATATTGTAGAGGGTACTACAATATAACATAGGTTACGATAATGACCTTTCTTAATTTAAAAGAAAACAAAATTAATTTCTGTGTTTATGGCATACCTACTTTACAGTTTAATTTTAAAGCATTTTTTTTATGAGCGAAGCCTAAATAAATATATATAAAATGCGTATATATACACCTACTTTATTAATTGATTTGTGTCAGACCAAAAATACCTGTCTTAACAAACTTAAGTTCAATCACAAGGACTCAACCATCACTTGTTTCCTCCTTATTATCAATTACAAGGACTCAACCATACTTATTCCACCACATTTCACTTATTATCTCGAAATCTATTGCAAAATATGTACTGCTGAACTATGTCTAGTTGTGGCAATAAAGAATAAAGCTGAAACAAACAATTATAATAATATAATATAATAATATAATATTCCACAACTATCACACAACGCCGTCTAGTCCCAAGCTAAGCAGAGCTTGTGTTATGAGTACTAGACAACTGATAAACATACTCATATATTTCTAAATACATATTATAGATAAATTACACCCAGACACAGAACAAATCAAACGTGCTCATCACACAAACATTTGTCCTGTGTGGGAATCGAACCCACGACCTCCGGCATAGCAGTCAGGGTCACTAACCACTAGACCAACAGGCCTGTCAAAATAAATATAGATAATTGGGTCAATTTTCGAATAAATAGGACTAAAACAATTTGTCTGCTGCATTCTTCCCATCCGATTATAATTTAGGTGTCTTCAAGGCTTGATTGAAAAGGCTCTTAATAAAGTAGTGCACCTCACCATCAACAATTGCACCACTGCTTATCTAGTAAAGAACAGTCAACAAATACAAAAACAGAATAACGAACCCAATGGACTAACGAAATTATACTATAATTAAATCAAATAAATAATAATGTATTATCCCAAGAAAAGAAAGCGATCCTGATGCTTTAAAAATAATAAGTTAAGATAGAATTATTATGGAACAGTCTGAGGAAAAGTGAATATAGATAATACCAATGTGACTTTTGGAAGTTTATTGCTAAAAAGGGATCTGTGTTTCCTGATGGCTACCATCCGGGAATCTTTCAAATCAAGAGTGAATAAGTAAATTCTAGGTAAGCACACACCATCATCAACTGCATTGTTACTTTCCATCAGGTAAAATAGAAGTCAAGAGCAAAATGATCAACAATAAAAAAAGACTTGAAATTATTACTTCTCACAAAAAAATATCCAGTTATGGATTCAAAATAAAGTTGTTAAACTATTAGTGGATGAAATACCATCAAATGCACAAGTATAAAATATTTTTCAAGCACTCAAATAATGAAAATTCATCATGTGTAATTGGCATACCAGCACAGGTTAGTCTATTTAAGTCTTGTTGTCAACTAAAAGAAATTCAATACCAAGTTACTGATAACCATGAGATAGAATGCCCGACCATGTTTCAAGTAAAAAGCATTTTGAGGCTTGAGCTACGTAGATGTATACTCACAGCGGCTACATTCTCTAAAATTTGCAAATAATGGCGACATGACAACCTAACCAAAATTCGACGTCAAGGGGACAAGGACAGGTGAGACAAGTACAAACAAAATGAGGAGAGATAGGCAAACATTACTCGGTAGGTTTTGCTGTCAGTTTTACCACAGTCAAAGCCTTGATTAACGAAAAACCTACCGTCTAATGCATTGAATGACGGTTTTTGGTACTGATTGACGAAAACCATCATTCATGATTGATGGAATTGATTGACGCTTGCATGACCGTGTAATGGTCACCAAAGAATGAAAAGATACAATAATTAAAACAGTACAATTACTGTCTGTCTGTTGTAAATGTAACCAGTAGGCAGTGTCTGTAGTAGTACTTGCTAGTAAATGTAAACACTCATAATAAGATCTGATTTTATCATTTTAAGTGACCTACAATTACCGTCACGGTTCTTGAGCGCTCTGCGTCAAAGTGGGGATCGCTTTGCGCATTTCATACATTGGCGAGCCAATCGTCGTCGTTGTTAGATACATGCAGCAAGGCAGGGAACGAATCAATCACTGACACTTCCCGTCGCCGCGTCTCACTTCGCACCATTAAAAAGACCAAATATTTGACTTCTGCACAAGTTGAAGCCAGCGGTCAAGATCCGTGCCGGCAATTGTACGCAAATCGACTTCGAAGAGCAAGTGAAGAGACTTCGTTGCAAAAACACCTTTGATATAAAACAGATATAACATCCTCACTGTAATCACCCTATTGTCTCACTTTGACACTATTTATACATACTGAAAAAAAAACAAAAAAAACACCACAACAAACAATATTGATAAAAAGGTTCCGATATTGAACGTTGATGAATATACATGGAATCACAGTTTTCGATCTCGTTAGGTAACACCTTAGAGGTTTTGTAGGAGGTAGACTGTTTAGAAGCTTTTGTTTAATAACCATATTGCAAAAGAACATGAGTAACAAACTCGATGATCGGCTTTACAGTGACGAGTGTTGACTAAAGTTGGTTGTAGGCTTAGAATAATGTTGTAGGTATATAGATAACGACATCCAGGATTGAAAACAAGGTTTACACAGGTTTACACTTTCGAACGATAGTTTCAAAAAACAAAATAGGTTGCCCCAAGCACAAACAAAGTCAGTGGTCCATGTCGTCGATTCTGGTCGATTCTTTGGCTTCTTCTTGACTTGACTTTCACAGTTGACTTTTTTTAACGTTAACCCCGCGTTCCGAATTACGTCAAAAGCAATTATATCGCGAATCCGACCAACGCGCAACGTCACAAATGGGGAAGATTTTTGCCATTTTTTCCCGCTAGGTGTCGCGATTCTTATGATCCGTTATCGGCTTATTTATGCAGCGTTATTTATAACTTTTTGGCATTCTATTTAATATAAATAATAAAAATGATGAACTGTGCAGTGCCGGGATGCAAAGAAAATGGTAATCATTTATTCCCAAAAGATAAAAATAGGAAAAGATTGAGGGCTAAAGCAATAAAACTACCAGAATTCGTAAAATCCCAATCTACATATTTACGATTATGTGGGCATCATTTTACAGAAAATGATTATAAAACTGTGTTAAATTAAGTAGAATAACACAGCATACTTTTTTACTGCTTAGGAAAAATTATCATAGAAAAGCACAAAAAAATTAGTAAATGATTTTAATAAACTCACTCTCCACAATATTCTTTTTTTACACATAATGTACAATTTTACTATATTAATTAATCTAATAAATAATAACTAGGTATATATATACAAACTTAAAATAATAATATGTACAAACGAGTTAAAAAGGCTGAAAAACGGGGAAAACTCAGAGGGCATCAAAAAATTCGTCCAAATCGATGTCAATGGGAATATTCCACAATATTCTTGTATTTGATGTTTATTTAATGGTGGCAATGGGATACCTTATTGCTGTTTATATCTTTATAATAATCGTCTTTTGGTATGTCCATAACTTCGGTTTGTACTGGTTCTGAGGGATATGAATTATCGGTGAAGCTAAAATTTCTATCATACGCCTCTAATCTACAAAAACAGAATAGCTTAGATTTTGATTTACACAAAGAATAATAAACAAGTGCATAAAAGTTAAAACAAGTAAAAACATTCACCAAGAAAATATAAAATACTGCAGTATTTTTTTTACTTTTATTTACCAACCTCTCTACAAGGTCTGCCTTTCTTTCACTACAGGTCGCACCCCTCTTCTTTAGTTCCTCTTTTAGCTGATTTAATTTCCAGGTACAATACATCGTCAATACAAAAATATTCTATTTCATACAATTTCGTAAGAACCGCTCCGAACCACAGAATGTAAATAGATCATACGCGTGGCGCCCTCTAACTACAAAATCTTCCCCATTGTACCTACTATTAAAGTCCTTATATTTTGTGACTATTAAAGGAGACAATTTTTTTTGTTTGGAGTTTGGGCTCACTACAAATTGTGGCGTATATCAATGAAATGCACGTTAGTTTATTCCTTATAATCACTAGATTACAGTGGTAATATTAGCAAAACTATAACTAACCGGAATACTGTGAAATACGACAGTCAAAACATGACTCCCATAATAACCTAAAATCTCACAAGAGCGATTCTATAATGAGTGGATATGTGTCCTTGGTATTTTAAGTCAAAATAGTGCACTGTTCAATAATATATAGTATAAAACAAAGTCACGTCTGTACTACGTGACAGATTTTGATGTGATTAACACGATTTGATAGACTTATTCATGAAAATGGATTAGATGTATATCGAAATATATGTTTCGAAAGATATATTTCGAAATAGCGCGGCTTTTGCCGGCTATTGACTGTAAACCTAAAATAATAAGGGGCGGCGCTCACTGCCGGCATGGCATAATATTCCACAACTATCACACAACGCTGTCTAGTCCCAAGCTAAGCAGAGCTTGTGTTATGGGTACTAGACAACTGATAAACATACTTATATATTTCTAAATACATACATATCATAGATAAATTACACCCAGACACAGAACAAATGATTATGCTCATCACACAAACATTTGTCCTGGGTGGGAATCGAACCCACAACCTCCGGCATAGCAGTCAGGGTCACTAACTACTAGACCAACAGGCCAGTCGCCAGAATGCCGTGGCATCGTACTGATAGCTCAGCCACTCAGTAGTCAGTCAGTCACATCAATCAGTTTTGCTAATCTCTTGCCGTGCTCGGTCAGTGTGAGAGACAAAAAAAACGTGCGCACAAGTGTGTCTTTTCCTTCCCTTGCCCCCGCGCATCGACCGGACCACATTAACCGAAATGACCGCTGCGCAAGTTTCAACCGTATTAATTCAACTATTAGCAATCATAATTCCTTGAAACAAAGTCACACATTACGTCTCGCGAAATGGAATGGCGCGCCGCGGCATGCCACAGTATGCCGCGGCGCGTCTTGGCATCATGGTATGGAAATAAAGTAACATGAATTCTAAACTCATTGAAATAAGATTCAAATTAACTTGATTTGTAATAAAATCCTTTGCCTTGCCATGCCCGCAGTGGGCGCCGGCCCTAAGGTGATTTGTAAGGAGAAAAAAAAACACATAGGTACGTCATGAAGTATTTATTACTGTTCATCATCATCATTTTCAAAGTCATCTCTTAAAAGCAGTATTTCATCTAAAAAAAGATGTAGGTGGCTCAACCTCACCTTGATGCCGCGCCCAACATAAAAACCACATCTATACACATCACATGTGCACAGCAGCCAACAGTGCGTCTGCCCACTAAACAATTACAACAGTATCCAGCAAGAGCAGCTCTAGTGTTAGTAATTGATAGGGTGGTGTCAACTAGTATATAAATATATTTAATAAGTTTTCCTACTTGTGTGCCTTAATTGTATCCTGACTCGTAGAAGATAATTATTTGAAATAAAATCATTGACAGACTAAATATACAGTTGCGGGAAGTAGAAGCAACACGCTTGTAATTAGACAGTAATTGTTGGTACTCCTCTGTGTATAGCAGGTGTAACAGCCATAGGCATAGGAGGTGGTTGTGGGATGTTACTGCTGTGTTCAACATCCAATGGCTGTATTTCCATATCCCTGATTTCATCCTGTTGCCTTTTTGAGATAGCCATACAGACTTGTTCTAACATTCCACCTGAGAAAATAGATCATTAGTATTGCATATAAAGTCTATCTTAATATATTTTGTTGATAGAAATCTTTATTGCACTGTAAATAGACGAAAAAGCAGCCTAATGTAGTTTGTGTGTTTTTGTACCTTTACTATTTTAGTGACAGACCAGATCCTACTTGGGGAAAGGCATGGCTGGAGTTAGTTAAAAAAAATGTAAGATTCAGATGGTAACCAAATATTATAAATAGGTCCTTGAAATTAAATATTAGATACTATATTATATTAATTTGAAATGATAATTTTAATATTACCTGGTGTAACGGTATCCAATGTAAAACTAATATTCTTTTCTGCAGTGCCAACATGCACAGCATGTGTTTGGTGTGCTCTTAAAATTGAAGAACCACATGAGATGCAAATATTCTTATGCCCGAATCCTCTCACTGAATGACCAGTTTGAATACATTCTTGTAATACCATGAAGCAGTTTTCACAAACAGCATCTAGTGGGTGTAACTGAAAAAAGTAGGTAGGCAAGTTATATTGGTGGAGGAGCTGGATATGGGGTCAGACTTTGAACTCACAACAAGCATAAATAGTATGAAGAGCTCAACGTGCTGGATTGGTATGTGTTCCTCCCAGTAGTGGTTGGGTGGGTGACATAAAAACTCACCTCGCGAAAAATCCACATACACACAAGTTGGCGCACGTCTGCAGTTGTCTTGGACAGTAACTGTCGTCGCACATTCCGTTGAAACCGTGCTGCACAATTGATATAACGGCTTTGTGGATTATGCATTGTATCTACAGATGCCATTTTCATAAAATCTTTCGAATCACGAATATAAACAAAACACGAAAAGAACAGAAGAAACCATAATAATCTGAAACAATAATACCCCGCGTTCCGATTTGCGTCAAAAGCGATTATATCGCGAATCCGACCAACGCGCAACGTCGCAAACAGTACTCAATAGTCCTTATATTTTGTGACTATTAAATTCGGTCGGATTCGCGATATAATCGCTTTTGACGTAATTCGGAACTAACGGATAATGTTGTCTGTCAGGCTGTCAGTCTCAAACAGTCAAACTGTTTGAAAGTGGACCACAGAGCATCTGCAGCAGGCTATTAATTACGTTTCGTTCCGCGGTGATTTTTAAAGTACGTTGTTATACTTTATATTTGTGTTAACCGTTAATAACAGCATTAAAAACAAGTTCACCGTACCAATTAATTATTATATCTTTAAACGTATTTAAAGCCAATGTCATTACCGTTGCGCACCGTAGTAACATTTCATTTTTACGTTAAAGTAAACCTAAAAACGCTCCTAAACAAGCATTTTTTGCCGTTACACTTTTTTACTATTATTTCATTATTCTGGTTAGATTTCTATATAATTTTTTGTTTATTAAGGTGATCACTTTTTCCATGTGAAAGATGATTAATATACGTTACCGTTTGATAGTGGGCCCAAAAAAGATTGTCTCCTTTGGTCGTATTCGTGATATAATCGCTTTTGACATAATTCGGAACTAAGGGTAAATTGACATGTCTCATTCCCGCGTCCCGAATTGCGTCAAAAGCGATTATATCGCGAATCCGACCAACACGGTCCCAAATAGAGTCTGTGCGGAAAGTAAACCGTCGTGGGATTTGAGGGCGCTGCTGTAGATAAATATCGTTTTTGTTATGTAAGCAACATTGTGACGTCATTATAGTGCGACTGTTAAATCTTGATATTTTGAAACTATGTTAGGCTAGCTTCTTCCAGCGGCTTCACCTTATAATAAAAATTATCCTATTGCTTTTGCTCACCTAATGAAACTGCAAAGTTATAGCTTATTTATGTGCTGTATTATTGCAATGTTTATGATTAACATCATCTGTCTGGTAGTTTTTGCGCGACACATCCATACATATGAGTACCTCCATCCATCTTCATAAACTTTCACATTTATAATTTTAGTACAGTAGCCTATTTATTGAACTTGCTCACGTGATGAAACTTAGCAAAAATATAGGTTATAAGCCATATTATAAATTCATCCGTTTATAAGTTTTTGCGTAATGAGTAACAAACCGTTAATTGTGGCGACACCTGGGGGAGGCATATGTCGAACAGTGGACGTCTTTCAATTGTAATGATGATGAACATTTAAATGCAAACACGAACCGGTAAAGGAAAATAGCGTGAAGAAACTGCTGTACTGCCTATCGAGGTAGGTTCCACCAACGACCACTTACCCAGTTCCAACGAAAATGGTTTTATCACTTTGACTGGGATCGGTCTATTATCAGTGACTGGAATATTGCAGCTAACAGCAAGCTTATGGTTACCCTAGTTAAATATAAAGGTAAAAATGGGACCACTTTCTCGTTGTCTTCCTCAGTACATTTTTCCCTTTTGCTAATCAATGAAAAATATGAACTTAATGACTATGAAAATAAAGTACAGTTCAGAATTTGTAATGTTGCTTCGTAAAAAATCTATTTAGCCTGTAAGGGGCCATCTCGTATATAAGATCCTTGGGATCACTTGGTTGTCCGTCTGTTTATCTGTTAAGACCCTTTAACTCGAGAACGCTTGGAGGTATCGAGTTAAAATTAAAACCATACACTCGTCTGCGGTCTTTTGAAGTTGTGAAAAAATCAGACTTCTGAGTTAACGACAAAAAAAGATACGGCCATTTATGTCGCAAAAAAAAACGTATATTTCGATACTCAAGGGAATCAAAGTTCATAGGGTGAATCCCGTTGACCTAGAATCCTGAAATTTGGCATAAATCAAGGTCTCATAGAATAAGTACAGGGAAAAATCTTAACAATTGTAAATTTATTGATCCGCCAAAAAAGAAAAAAAAAGCTTGCAATTCTGAAAAATCTTCGTAACACAATTCGGGAATTGATTTCATAGGTAAATTTGTCCAGAATCCTCAGTGCGTGAGTCCGACTCGCACTTGCCCTTTTTTATTTTAGTTACTGTACCCTTTTTTATTCCTTACTCAAGACTGAAAAGAAATATTCTTAGTCGAAACGCATTATAAATTTAAAGTATCAATACTCTTTATACTAGCCAACGAAAATATTGACCAAAACAAAATAAACAAATATCATCATGTTTAAATGAATTTCCGTTTAATTTATACATATTTGGAGATAACAGGGACAGAAGTTTACATAAGAAGTCTAAAAACATTAAAATAAAAGTGTTATGTACCAAAAACACAGCATACCAATGTTTCCCAAGTTCGTGACTTTGTTTTGTTCAATAATGGTGTGATTTGCGATTTGTTATCTTTGGCAAAACTGTAATATATTAAATATTAGTTCCCCTGCAGCGCAGTGAAATTTTTTATCACATTTCTGAAGATTTCAATTAAAAATCACAATAAAATAACATAATAATAAACCATCTGTCAACATGATATGACGTTTGGCATTTGACGGATGGCTGGGTTGGGTTGCTACTTAAAATCTTTAATGTTGTTTTCACTTTACGCCACGACGGTTCTTTTATCGCACAGACAATAGTACTCAATAGTCCATACATATTGTGACTATTAAATTTTGTCGGTTTCACGATAAAATCGCTTTTGACGTAATTCGGAACTAAGGGACAGGCTCTTGTTAAAAAATATCGATTTATCGATATTTTCAACCTTCGATGTTTCGATTCAAGATATTTACATCAACGGAACTCAGACATTAAAAATTCGAACGAACGGAAAAAATAATTATATTGTCTATGACTAGTATGTTTTCACTTTCGTCACCGGACAAATGTTGGTTTGCCTGAAATAATAGATTTATCTTCAAAATATTAAAATGTTGTTATTCAGCCAAGAGTAATATCAAGGTTTTCATATATGAAAATAATGTAGATTTTGTATATAAATTGTTAAGAATATTATTGAGCTAAACTGAACTAAATAAATTATTATTATAAACCGAAAATCGCGGAAAGTTTAACATATCGAGGCGGTGATATTTTTAAAAATATCGATTTATAAAAATTCAGTGTTGCCAATTCCAAAAGTTTTTTTTTTACTTGGATACCAAGTTCTTTCAGCCCTGTCTTCGTAATGAATATTGAGTCCGACATGACAATGACCTCTATATTAAATGACCTCTAATACTCGCAGACATATTCTATGGGCCGTATTGCTTTAATAATACCTACGCTAGCTCCCAAAATAATGACATAACTTCACGTAAATTCTCATGCTTGATTTTTATATATGTTCACCAGACAACTATTTTAAAACCTTTTACAAGAAGACAGACCGATCCAAGGGGCCAATCATCCCCTAAACTCAATTTAATATTCAAAATAATACAAAAAATTATCAGTGATTTAAACAACGTTCCTGGAATAATTGATGTAGATGCTGCCAGGCTCAAATTGTTTATTAACAATTATATGACCCCTTGGATCGGCCCGTCTTCGGTTTTAAAATAGTTGTCTGGTGAACATATATAAAAATCAAGCATGAGGAATTTACGTGAAGTTACCTATGTCATTATTTTTCAATCACACACAATACAGACACAATAGAAAGACAATAGGTGCGCGAACGCCGGCGTTCGCTTGGGGTTTAATGAATTAAAGCGTCTGTAAAGCAATACGGCCCACGGAATGTGTCTGGGAGTATTGGTGACTTGATTTTCAAGATATTGCAGCTTTCTAGTGCTAACTGTCACAGAGATTAAGCGAGGACGGACAGACGGACAGATAGACATGGCGAAACTATAAGGGTTCCTAGTTGACTACGGAACCCTAAAAATCTCAGCTATGAGAATTTACGCGAGGTAAGTAATGATTTTATATACCTTGATTACCTGATATCTGAAAATTGGCCGTCTAAGCAAGTTATCAGATAGGCATGCGTTCTTAGTACATACTAATAGTACTCAATTTATAGACAATCTCCCCATACGGATTTAGATGCCGCTATTAATATCATTAACCAAGGCTTGGCTTCAATTTGTGAGTGGAGTGAAGCGCACGGTCTGAGGGTAAATCCATCGAAGACTCAAGTCATTGTTGTTGGCAGCTCTAGGTTGATGCCGAAGGTAAACTGGTCCCAGCTGCCTCAGGTTCTATTCAACGGTACTGCTATTCCAATAAGCGAGAAGGTTAAGAACTTAGGGGTTTGGATAGACAAACTTCTTTCTTGGGGTCCCCAATTACAAGAGGTAAGTCGCAAAATATTTGCTTCTGCCAAGTCCCTGAGACGGTTGCGTAACTTTCTGCCCACTGCCACTAAAATTGCTCTTGCTCAGTCCCTCTTACTCCCTATCCTTGACTACGCTGATGTCAGTTATCTCGATCTCACTGAGGCACAAGTTGACAAACTTGAGCGACTTCAAAATGTTTCCATACGATTTATATTTGGCTTGCGCAAGTATGATCACATATCCGATTTTCGTACAAAACTGAAGTGGCTTCCAATACGTCTTCGCCGGAACGTAAACGTACACATCTTGTCTCTGCTATAGTGTTTTGTTCAATCCTAAAACCCCCGCTTATCTTAAAGAACGTTTCAATTTCCTTCATGACACACATACTAGATATCTTAGGTCATCGGAAAACTTGAGGTTGGAGATGCCAAGTCACTCCACCAACTTTTATGATAAGTCGTTTGCAGTTCAGGCTGTGCGGCTGTGGAATGCTCTGCCCGTGTCGGTAAGGCAAGCTCAAACACTCACAACTTTTAAAACCGGCCAAGTGCGAGTCGGACTCGCCCATTGAGGGTTCCGTAGCAGCAAGTAATATAATATAAAAGTTCTTAAAGTTCGTCGTAACTTTGATCGATGTTTTAATAATATTGTATTTTTTTAGATTTATGACGTATTAAAAAATAACTACATACTAGATCTCGTTCAAACCAATTTTCGTTCTTAGTTTGCATGATACATCATATATTTTTTTTTAGTTTTATCATTCTCTTATTTTAGAAGTTACAGGGGGGGGGGGACACATTTTACCACTTTGGAAGTGCCTCTCGCGTAAACTATTCAAGTTAGAAAAAAATTATATTAGAAACCTCAATATTATTTTTGAAGACCTATCCATAGATACCCCACACGTATGGGTCTGACGAAAAAAAAATTTTCGAGTTTCAGCTCTAAGTATGGGGACCCCCAAAATTTATTGCTTGTTCTTTTTTTGTGTGAAAATCTTAATGCGGTTCACAGAATACATCTACTTACTAAGTTTCAACAGCATAGCTCTAATAGTTTCGGAAAAAAGTGGCTGTGACATACGGACGGACGGACGGACGGACAGACAGACAGACAGACAGACACATGACGAATCTTTAAGGGTTCCGTTTTTTGCCATTTGGCTACGGAACCCTAAAAATGAGGTTACGGATCACTACCTTTCCTCCTGAATGTTAAATTGTCATTAAGTAGGTACCTACAGTATTTCTCTGCTTTTATAATTATATTTAAATATATATATTTATATTATATTGTTTGTAATATATGTAATTTTGCTAGTTTATGTATTGTATATATGTAAATGGTACACCACGAACTACCTGCGTATCTTTTTCTCCTTCTCTGTCAAATCCATCCAAAGGTTGTCTTTAAAAAATCGCTTTTAGCGATAAGACCACCCATTGTGGCACCCTATTTATTTTTCTCTCTCTGTTTCTTATGTAACTGCTTTATTTTTGGTGTACAATAAAGAATTTATCTATCTATCTATCTCAATCGTCCACATTTCGTTCGTGAGAAAATACGTGATGTTTGGCGGGCCTGGGATCTTACTCTAATAGTGCTCATGTGCTCACATATGTGCAAGTGCTACTATATAATACTAACACAGAGTTTACAGAATGCAAATAATGCAAATCTTCAGCAGCAACAATAACATCAAGCTAACCAATGAAACTTTATGGCAATCCCATTATTGTTGTGTAGTGGGACCAGCATTTTGCCAAGCATTTTTATCAGTGATGTAATTCCCTAACTCTTATAACATACTTTAAGATGCCCGATCCGAGATACATTTTACAACCGATCTTACGTAGTAACGACATTATTAAACTAATTTCTCCAAATATTTAGGAAACTCACATATTTAGGTTTCTATTAAAATAAAAACATAACTGTGTAAACTAATCCAGCAGACCTCTAAAAATCTATTTCATGTGAAGTTTGGCTCTTCTTAGCATAAATCTAACATATAAAAAAATATATTTCTATAAACCTTGCTCATTTCAAATCATTATATCAAAAACTTTTAAGGTTTAGAAAAACATGTATTTCCTGGAATAAGTTTTGTGAAATTTTAAGGAAATTAGAGAATTAATGAATACCAAAAGTGATTTTAGGCATTCTCTCTTTTGTTTCAAACATTGTGTTGGGTAACTATGCTCACGTTAACGTAAGCACACAAGATTGTTGATGCTTATCGTCAACTTTTACAAGTGGGGAAGAAAGAGCCTTCTAAACATCTCTTTCAGCCTCCCGAACGCAGCTGCCAGAGGCGAACAACAAGCTCCTGTCTTGTAGCTATCCCAATCTGCAATTCACTGTTCTGTGAGCCAGCTAAATCTACATGCAAATTTTCAGGTTGCATGAAGGTTTCTTGTTGTACCTCAACTTCACTAAGTTCCGGTAAAGCTACATTTGCGCTGTTACATATGTTATGTAAAATAACACAAGCATTTGCAATATAGCCAGCTACTTGTGGATGATAATGTAGTGCTTGATGAACTAATAAACATCTAAATCGAGCCTTAAGCATGCCTATGGTCCTCTCAATAATATTTCGGGCTTGGGCGTGTTTTTCTGTGTAATAGGCTTCTGGAGTATCTGGATCGGCATCTAAAATTGGTGTCATCATTGTTTTTCTCTGAGGGTACCCAGAATCACCTGAAATAAAAAGATTTATAGATTATTTGGTATTATTTTACATTGTATATATTTTTACCAATCATATTTTATTGTATGAATAATATAAAATATTTACTGTCCAAGTATAATTGTATGAAAGTTTAAATAAGGCTTTATTGATTCTCTACTTATCCTAATCTATTTTGCTTAAATAATTAATTAATTTTTATCATTATTATAATATAAATGAATATACCTATTATAAACTAGACTATGTAAGGTAGGCCAAATAAACGTGGAATAATGGTCATTGACCCTCCTACATCTATTGACATTCTTAATTTCAAAAACGGAATTAAAGACATAAAGCTGTCTTGAATCGACATCTATCGTGATCCTTTACCTTTTCTGAAAAACAGTCCATTGATGGTTTTTCCAGTATGTTTGACATACTTTGGCCTGTTGGTGTAGTGGTTATTGGCCCTGACTGCTATACCGGAGGTCATGGGTTCGACTCCCACCCAGGACAAATGTTTGTGTGATGAGCATGATCATTTATTTTGTTCTGTGTCTGGGTGTAATTTATCTATAATATGTATGCATTTAGAAATATATAAGTATGATTATCAGTTGTCTAGTACTCATAACACAAGCTCTGCTTAGCTTGAGATTAGACGGCGTTGTGTGACAGTTGTGGAATATTATTATTATTTCGTTTATTCATTAAACATACATATGAATTATATTTTTAAATATTTAAACAAAAAGCATTTAAAAATATTAAAAAAATAGTGTCCCACCGGTATCAGGAACAGGGTCCAAGCCACCGGCGGTCAGGGCTTCAGAGAAAGGAACCTCCTGACTATACGAGCCGTGTCCAGGAAAAACGCTTTCTGAATCAAGGCCTTGATCCAGCCGCCTAACGAGAGCCTCCTAAGATGTTGGTCGAGGCTCTTGGCTATTAAGCCATTGGCTGAAGCGACTATCGGTACAATAATCGCTGAATCCACTTCCCACATGTCGACAACCTCGCGAGCCAAGTCATTATACTTGATTTGTTTATCTTTCTCGGCTTTCACGAGGTTCTTGTCATGCGGAACGGATATGTCAACAATCATTGCACGCCTCTCGCTATCGCTCGGCTACAATAGTCCTGGCAGTGATGATGAACGATCCCACTACAACGTGATATCGCCATTATCGAGAACTGGGTTGGGCACATACCTGTAGTATGGCACCTCCGATTCCACAGGAGAGTACTTCAGAGCAAGTTGCTGAGGGATAATCCTGGCTACAAGGTTGTGTCTATGCAAGTGTTCTCCGTTGGCTAGACGAGAACAACCAGAGATAATGTGGCGGATTGATTCACACGGTCGGTGACATGCCCGACAAATGTCAACCGTGCCGTCCTTCACAATAAATCTTCGGTAGTTATTCGTTATGATAACTTCGTCCATTATTGCACAGACAAATCCTTCGGTTTCCCCGAAGAGATCACCGACGCGCAGTCAGGCTACGGACGCTAGTTGGTCTACATCGGGCCCATGAAGGGCCCGGAAAAAGCGTCCGTGAAGTTCCTTACTCTGCTATACTTCCTTGCGTACAATAGTGTCAAGCACTACAGGTTTGCGCCAGTTCTCGTTGGCCAAGGAGAGCGGTGCCACTACATCACGATGCATACCCACGTCGGTGGCTAGGAAGCATTCCCTGAGACTGCATACCTCGCGATTGTGCAGGGTCTCAGCATTTATTATTATTCTTATTATACATATTTGAGATATTAGAAATAGGTCAATGTACTTTGTACTTGTAATAATCTATATATATAAAAGAAAGTCGTGTTAGTTACACCACTTATAACTCAAGAACGGCAGAACAGATTTGGGTGAAAATTGGTAGGGAGGTAGCTTAGAGCCAGGAGACGGACATAAGATGGTAGAGTAGGGTAGAGTAGAGTAGGGTAGAGTAGAGTAGGGTAGGGTAGAGTAGGGTAGAGTAGGATAGAGTAGGGTAGAGTAGAGTAGAGTAGGGTAGGGTAGAGTAGGGTATAGTAGGCTGAAGTAGGGAAGAGCGGGAGCGAAGCCGCGCGGGCAAAAGCTAGTATATTTATATTACCTAAAAGCCATAATCTTTCTGTACTGCTTAGGTTCTCCAAATAAGATTTCAATGGATGTTCAAACCAAATGAAAAAATCCTGCCTGGCTCCTGGTTGACTAGCATCTACACTTATAATATCCATATCAGCATTACAAATCTGAAAATAATATATTTTAAGTATGATTAAAATTATGTGTAAAAATAAGACGAGTACACTGAAATAGTCCCTTAGGCTAAAATAATTCTTCTCATTAGATACTAAAATATACTTTTACTCCTTCAGCCACGCCTTTACTTTAAGAATATTATAAACATTTATAGTTTAGTTTTGGCATCATTTACGATTTAAAAAAAAATTAGGTATTAAGGCTGTCAAGGAATGACAAATGTTAACAAAGAAGCGCAATATTCAGTTTGATGGAAATAAGTTGTCAATGATTCAATATACCACCAATCGGTCTCAACTTGTAAAGCATGGTTCCAACTTTCATGATAATACAAACGATTGACATTGGAGGGCGTGGATTTTAGTAAAAAAAAATTAGGTGGAGGTGATTAGTGTACTAACCACTGAGACTGAAAGAGTTAACAGTAAGTAGATAAAACATTCCATGATATGTTTTGTTGCGAATAAACCTGCAATTATTTAACAGTAATAAATTTATAGTAATTTAGTATTTACATAAAAAAGAATTCACTTACTAATTGGACATTCAAAGAGTGATAATTTTTTCCACAAATATATCTATCCTCATGTTCATTAGGTTTCACTATAGCTATATGAGTACCATCAATGCAACCTATTACATCTGGGATACCAAACTTTTCATAAAATCTGCAAACAAAACATTGAAACATTATTTATAATTTCAATATACAGAGTTATTTGTAAGACACCGGCAGCCTCTCAGTACGTTATAAATTTGTTCTATGACTTTTAAAAACTTATCTTAATGTAGTTCATCAATTTGTCATACAAAAATAAAAATATTTTAAATTTAACATTCAAAATATTATGATGTATAAGCGAAGCGAGCGATAGTACAATAGCGGAGGGGAGCAGGTATAGGGCCACGGGGGTGCTTAATGCGCTTGCGTCGCGTCATACAGACGTAAGTAGGTACAGCAAAATACAGAGTGCAAAGGGCATTTATGAAACATCAGACGCTAGTGCTTGGTTCCAAATTGATTAGTTTCCTATGGAGAAGAACTGGCAAGAAACTCCATGGACAATCTTTTTTAAAAAAGAAAATGACAAAACATACTATCTATTCCCTGAAACCACCAGTAGGATTTGATTTTTTTTTAATATATTTTATAACGAATATTATAGACTACAATATCACAATGATAATGTAAATATGCATAAAAGATTGAGATGTGAAAATTTTAAAATTATGTTATATTATGTAGTACCTTAACTTATTTGTATTCCGCTCAGTTGCAGTTTGTGGAAACTTGATATATTTATTTCTAATTTCAATATGGTTTATGGCTGTAGTAACCTCTGCCAACACTGCAGATACTGTTTGCTGAGCAACTTGTTGAGCACTACCTGTAGGTTTTTGATGGGATCCATGAGCATAAACATAGATTGCTGTTAATACCTGCAAACATATAGCAGTAAGCACAAATTATAGTATAATGATTAGTTATGGTTAAAATCTATTCCAATGGAACATAATCCCACGATAAAAAGTATTCTACATGGTATTCTAGGATATGGTCTACCCGTGTACCAAGTTTTAATAATTTTTGTGTGAAAGATTAACAAACATCCATCCATACAATCTTTCACATTTACAATATAAATATAGATGATTAATTATAGTATGTGAGCACTTGTCTGCAGCTAGCTGACTTGGCAAACATTGTTCTACCATATGAATTTTGAAAAATATGGGGGTGGTTAGCAGGGTAAAAAATGGCTTACATCCTATTCTCAAACCTAATGAATATACACACAAATTTCATAACAATCAAGTCAACCAATCAGTCTAGTCATTTCAGAGGAGGTTTGTTACAAACACTTACACGAGAATTTTATGTATTAGATAGCTCATTTTTAAGCAGAATAATCCCTATGTTGGGTTATTTTATCGTTACAAAGGTTCCTGATTTATATGAACTATCAACTAAAAGTAACAAAATTGTGTGAAATCCATTAAGTCATTAAACCCCAAGCGAACAACGGCATTTGCGCTGTCATTGTCTTTCTATTGGGTCTCTAATTGACACAATTGAAAGGTTAACCTTTCGATCGTGGAAATTACAGACACAATAGAAAGACAATAGGTGCGCGAACGCAGGCGTTCGCTTGGGGTTTAATGAATTAATGCTTAAAAGGCAGGACATATCTTAGAAAACCATCAGACTATGCTCTGATATGCACCAGTACACTTTCCACCATGATTCAGAATAGACTATGCAAGCTTTTTAGTTCAATTAAACTATTTTGTTTTTATGTAGCTTATACCTACTTTGGCAACAATGTCTAATTATTGTCTTACAACAATATATCTAGAAATCTGTAGCAAAAATGTAAGCTTTATTTAATAGACTCATCATTAATATTATATTGTTATTGTTGATAGGTTCGCGCTTGACCACTAACTCACCTGACAGAAAGCGGCCATGCAGTCAATGATGGAGCACACTTACCTAGTAGGTAGCTCTTGACTTAAAGATTCCCGGGTTGTAGCCATCAGAAAATACAGATTTAATAATCAAAGAACTCACCTTTGTCTCTAAGGTCAAATCACTAGTCCTTTTTGGATTTGTTTTCATTAGAGGTTCTAAGTCTTCACATAAACTTGTGACTAAATCTTTTGACAATCTATAAAATACAAATACAGTATTTGACAATTGATTTTTACTAGGTGTTTCCATAGATTCATTTTCAGTTTTTATCCCTGAAGTCAAACCCACCTATACTGATTTATGAATTCCCTGTCATCCATTTCAAATGGGTTATTTGTTTCCCTAAAGCGACGCCGTCGGTTTCTTTTCTCCATACGATATTCCGACTCCAAAAATTCAAATATTTCGTACTCGTCACACATCTTTAGAAACAAGAAAATTTTCGTTCAAGTGTGGCTCCAATTTTAAATAATTGTACATGCAAACTCGCAACAACTTACCTCGTAACACAGTCGAATACCAATTTATTGAAATTACCAATCTACGTCTACAAAACAATGTTAAATAAGCACAAACAGTACTAACATAAGTAAATAATACAGTCCGAATACGCTTCCAAATATAAACTTTTCGCGTACCAGTGTTGCCAACTGCTAGCTATACCAAGTAGTGATCAAAATGTTGCTAGATTACCAGTTTTTTTGCCAAAAAGTTGCTAGACTAGCTCTTTGCCCATAATTCTCGTCTTGACACTAGCAATGCTGCTCCACCGACTCTGCCTCATTGTAACTCTTCAATGCAGGAGGTTCACATGAGGAACAGAGAAGTTCTGAGAGAGCTGCGTCGTCTAGACGTGAATAAAGCCAGTGGACCAGATGGCATACCAGCGATTGTTCTAAAGGCTTGTGCGCCCGAGTTGTCTCCTGTATTGACGCGCTTGTATCGCCTCTCATTTAGGACTGGTATAGTGCCCAAGTCCTGGAAGCTTGCCAACGTGCAACCCGTGCCCAAAAAGGGCAGTCGTGCCGATCCTGCCAACTATCGGCCGATTTCGGTAACCTCCATACTCTGCAAGATTATGGAGCGTGTATTGAACTCGCGCCTCATGGCATACCTGGAAGGTAACGATCTCCTCAGTGACCGACAGTACGGGTTTCGCCGCAAGCGGTCTACTGGGGACCTACTGGTTTATGCTACCCACTTGTGGGGCGAGGCCCTCGAGAAGAATGGGGAAGCGATTGCCGTTTCCTTAGATGTCTCGAAGGCCTTCGACAGGGTATGGCACGCTAGCCTATTGAGTAAGCTTCCAGCGTACGGCATTTCCCCTGGTCTGATTAACTGGGTAAAAGACTTCCTGAGTGAACGGTCTCTCCGAGTTGTTGTCGACGGATGCTCATCAGAGCCCATGACGATTAATGCCGGAGTTCCTCAGGGGTCTGTTCTCTCTGCAACTCTCTTCCTGTTGCATATCAACGATCTGCTGGTGCCCGGTATCTATGGGTATGCAGATGATAGCACAGTTGTAGAGAGATACCTGCCCAGTGCTCGGGCTAGTAAGGAGCTAATCCGGTCCGAAAGAGAGGCTATAGTAGAGCGAACGAATATCTCACTTCAGGCAGTCTCCAAGTGGGGTGAAGCCAATCTAGTGGGATTCAACGCCGCCAAAACACAAGCGTGTCTTTTCACTGCCAAAAGGAGCCCGTGCACCTTGGTTCCTACTTTTCGGAATTTATCCCTGGAGTACACCGACCGCCTTCAGCTCTTGGGGGTTGAAATTCCCTCAGACCTTAACTTTGGGCGGTTCATTGAGTCCAAAGCCAAGGTAGCTGCTAGGAAGCTGGGCGTTCTTGCAAAGGTCCGGCGGTACTTCACACCGGGACAGCTTTTAATGTTATACAAAGCACAGGTCCGTTCGTGTGTGGAGTACTGCAGTCACATATGGGCTGGTGCTGCAAAATGCCACCTGGCAGCTTTGGACTCGGTGGAAAGGCGTGCAAAGAGGCTAATTGGTGATCCAGATTTGGTTAAGTCCAACCTTCAAAGCCTTGAGCATAGGCGTAGGGTAGCCAGCCTTTCGGTGTTTTACAGGATGCATTTTGGAGAGTGTGCGCAGGAATTGCATGACTTGATTCCGCCATCGCAATTCTACCATCGGACATCCCGACGTACGGCGAATATTCACCCTTACGTTGTTGAAACCTCTACGGTCCGGACTAAGCGTTTCGCCTCGTCGTTTATACCACGTACGTCGAAGGACTGGAACAGTCTGCCTGCTGCGGTCTTCCCGTCCGATTATAATTTGGGTGTCTTCAAGGCTAGAGTGAATAGGCTCTTAATAAACTAGTGCGCCTCACCATCAAAGATTGCATCGCTACTTACCATCAGGTGGGATCGCAGTCAAGCACTAGTTTATCTTAATTAAAAAAAAAAAAAAAAAAAACTAGCAAAATGTTACGGTGGGAATAATAAAATGACAACGGGAGCGCGTGACGTCCGTACGTAAACCTTTAATTGCTGAAAAAATTTCGTTTAAGCTTAATAAAATGTATATTTAGTATTGTGCTATCATTGCCCAGCAGGAAACGGGGAATTTCCGGCCAACGCAGATGCATGGTTGTACATAACATAGGATCTATGATACTAGATTAGCGTTTAGTTTTCATTTTTTCGTTCGAGACTCGGTACTTTACTATAAGAATCTCAATAATTTCACGTCTCATGATGAAATGAAAAGGTGTTAGAATTAGTAGCTAAAAAGTTTAGCTATAACTCTATAAGTTTCATTAAATTGTAGCTGTCTACCACACTAGCAACACTCGTAGCCTTAATGACGTTTGTCTAATTTGACATAACCATAGACTAACCCTTAGTTCCGAATGACGTCAAAAGTGCTTATATCGCAAATCCGACCAAATTATTATTATTACCTCTTCCTGATGATAATGGATGCTCTGACGTCGCACATTCAGGAGGAGACTCCCTGGTGTATGCTGTTTGCCAACGACATTGTGCTGGTTGCCGAGAGTGGCCTAGAGGTCCAAAACAGATTGGAGGTGTGGTGGCACAGACTGGAAAGTGTTGGCCTGAAATTAAGTAGAACCAAAACGGAGTACTTGTTCTGCGATTTCGGCGGTCTCTCCAACCCTGTGCCTTTGGCTCTCGCCGGAACACCCACACCAATCTGTTCCGACTTTCGGTACCTCGGGTCGCTCGTCCAAGGGGATGGTGAGGTAGACCGAGACGTAACACGTCGGATCAACGCAGGATGGATGAAATGGCGACAGGTCACGGGAACAATTTGTGACTCACGCATGCCCCTCAAGTTGAAGGGTTTTACAAGTCCGTCTTATGACCTGTCATACTGTATGGATCAGAATGTTGGGCTGTGAAAAAGAAGGATGAAAAAAGATTGCATGTATCGGAGATGAGAATGTTGAGATGGATGTGTGGTGTGACGAGAATGGATGAAGTGAGAAATGAGTATATTAGAGGAAGTTTGAAAGTGGCGACAGTGACTGAAAAGTTGAAAGGTAATCGTTTGTCTTGGTATGGTCATGTGAAGAGGAGGGATGAAGCGCATATTACTAAAAGAGTTCTGAATATACATGTAGATGGATGGAGAGGGAGAGGAAGGCCGAAAAAAAGATGTATGGATTGTGTGAGAAGTGATATGAAAGAAAAGGGAGTTAGTGATAGTTTGACGGGTGACAGGACAGAATGGAAGAAGAAAACGTGTTGCGCCGACCCGGCTGTTTTAGATTTGGCACTATTTATTCTTTCACGGATGAAGTTTACAGAATTCATATCGTCATGATAGTCACTTGATTAAGATTTAAGCACATAGTAGCTTGAACAAACTTTGTTGACTGGCTAGGTACCGCTCAGGTACGCATATTTTTTTAGGAGTCTTTAAGTCGAGAGTGAATAGGTTTCTTCTAGGCAAGCGTGCTTCATCGTCCACCACATCATCGCTTACCATCAGGTGAGATAGTGGTCAAACGCAAGCCTATCATTAATAAAAAATATAAAAAAATTAAGAAAATTTTATAGTGATGGTCACCCGAAAAATTATTTGACAAATGGGTCTAATTTTGGAATATGGTACCGTAGGCCCAATATTTTCTCATTTCTCTTCACAAACTCGTTTGACTTTCAAGATAATATTCCTGCTAGCCCTTTTAATCACTTTTGGTATAATAATGTAGACTATTTACTTTAGAAACGATAAAAAACACAGCACAACACATTCTTCTGACACATGACATAAACGTCAAACGATTAGTTTCCAATTTCAGCCACGCGGCAACTTATCTTGCGCTAGCTCTAGTTTCAAATTCACTATGGATAGAGACTGGAAGGGTTATCAGCTCGTTTGCAGATGCTTCGAAACATGGAAGAGACTCATGTGTGGGAGGAAGTGTATATCACTCCCAATATAATATTGCACAAAAAATAAAGCTCCCGCCCGAATCATCTGTATTTACGAGACAACATTACGGTCAATTCAAAGCTGTCGAATATAAACTTGTTCTGGGCTTGCGGAAAACACTTATATTAACTGATGCAAAGAGTGTCTTACAATCTTTGGCCATTTCCATTCTACTGTCAAAATTCTTTCATTAGGTATATTTGAAACACGTGAACTCGGTTCTTAGTGCATTTTGCGTGGAATCCCTCTCATTGTGGCATTTTAGGTAATGAAAGAGCAGACGAATTAGCCAATGATGCCGTTTTGTGTGGAGATGTTTTTCCATAAAAAAATAACTCCCAAGATCTGGCTGCTCTACCCAAAGTTTATCTTCAGGAATGCTGGGGTCAGCTTTGGTCGGAGCAAAAACTGAAAAGGAAGTTTTACCGTTTTATTCAGCCATCCATTCCTGTTAAACCTTGGTTTAGCAAGTACAAACTAAGCAAAAAGATATGAACAATATTCATACGTAAGAGATTGAGTCATGAGTGCACTCATGGTCACCTTGCCAGGCTCGGCATTGTGCAGAGACCTGTGTGCGAATTTGGTGCTGAGGTGGGAGATCTGAACCTTACTTTTCCAGAGTCTTGTTTCCCTCCGAGTCCCTTTTCCCATTTCTATCTCATGTATTTATTTAATTTTTAAGTCTAATTAGGAAGTCCCAACTGTCTGACCCGACAACCCAGGACAGATTGTCCTGGCGCAGAAGGATAAGGAGAGCCGACCCCACCTAACGTGGGAAAAGGCAAAGAAGAAAAAGAAGAAGAAGAAGTATTTGTTTAATTTTAATCTTAATATTTATAAAATCGTAGGTTTTTTCCTTCTAAATAATAGTAATACATAGCTATTTATATGTACAGAATGAAAACGTTTTATGTATGTATATTATTTGTATTATTGTATATAGATATACATATTATTTATACTGTAGTAAGGTGACTATTATATACTATATTATACTATTTTTTTATAGATTCATGAATAACATTAAACTTTTCTTTCAATAGATTATTAGATCATCAAATTATTTATTTACAACTTAAAGCAACAAAATATATACATAATAAACTTAAATTAAAATATTTAAGTATGCTTAACCTAACTATACACATTAAGGGCTACTTCCTACTAAAATATGGCGTCATAAAACTCCTCCGCATCGCTGTCGACTGGAAGTGTGCCCAAGAGGCTAGCGGCATTGCCACGTTGAATGGCAATGCTTAATCTCTGACCGAGATAAAAACCAGCCCTTGGGTCACGCGAAGTGTCAACTAAGCGTCTTGACAGCTCTTTAAAAAGTATATGAGCACTCGGACCCCACGGCCCAAGAGTTTCAACCCCAAACGGCTCAAAAATATAACTGCCGACAAGGTTGTTATATTTCCGCCGCTTGAGGTTCTCCGCAGCCGCAGCGGCAGCACCAGCACAGCACGATGAACTAGGAAGATGGGATGGCGCAAGAGTGTCGACACAGGTAGCGTCCCACACTAAAGGTCTACCCAACTTCCATGGAAATAAAGACATACCGTCCGGTCTCTTACCATCGTCGCGTGCCAGGCCATGAGGTTCCAAAACAGCCGGAACGCCGACGGTGACATATACTACGCGTTCCAAATGAGAATAGGACCGATTCCTACGTTTTGACGTCTCGTCGTACTGTCAAATCGAAGAAATTTTGGCAAAATTGAAGAACTTACAGATGAGTAAAAGTGAAGAACTGGATTCTGATTAAACTTTTTTCGTTCACAGTTCATAAATAAATTAAATTTTTCGTAATTTAATTAATGATTAAAAAATTCTTTCCTCGATTTGACGGTAAATCGTGACGTCACAACGTGGCGGGCGATCCTATTCTCATTTGGAACGCATTGTACATATACTATTTAGACTACACCTATTAGGTGTAGCTTGTAAGTAAAAACGCACCAAGTACGGCTTCTTGTTGGACCAGCCCATACCTCTTGTTGTAATTTATTATTTTAATCATTTTAATTCAATACTTAATAAAAAACAACTAATCTCCTTTCCTTTTCCAAATTTTCCTAATAATATTTAATCGTTACGCGAGTACCTAGTCGATTCTTACATTTTATTTTCTATTAAATTATTAGATATTGTCGGTGTCAACTGGCAATAAGCACGAACAGTGCAAGGGCATGTATATAGGTAGAGGTACCTATGTAAAAAAAAACAGTCATGCTCTGTGAAAAAAAAAAGGACGCTTTCTTCCCTTAGTTCCGAATTACGTCAAAAGCGATTATATCGCGAATCCGACCAAATTTAATAGTCACAAAATATAAGGACTATAAAGTATTATTTGTGACGTTGCGCGTTGGTTGGATTCGCGACATAATTAGTGATGTGCCGAGTCGCTGTTTTGGTGACTCGAGTCAACTCGAGTCAGTTTATGCGGTATTCGAGTCATGACTCGATTCCACCATTCGAGCCCAGTACTCGAGTTCTATTGTGTTGAATTCGAATATTGACTCGAATCCTAGACTCGGGGTCCTGGACTCGAATCCATGACTCGAGTCTGGAAATTCAAACCCAAAACTCGAAAAGAGGAAAAAAAACAGCATTTATACAGCCATGAGATATTTAAAACAATGTGGGTATTATGTAAGTGTCAAGTTTTTGGCGAAATCTGGGTAAATAGATTCTGCTACCGTATAATTTGCTCCACTTTTTAAATATTTTATGGAATTAAAATTAAAAACATATAGGTACTCAAGTCGGCAGTCTCTTGAAGCTGTGAATAAATCAAACTTCTAAGTTTACGAAAAAAACAGATATATGGCCGTTTAAGTCGAAAATTTGCAAAAGAATCAAAATTCTATTTCAGGATTTTGCGTCCTGAAAGTTATAAAATAAAGCAAGGTCTTATAGCAAAATAAAGCAAGATCTTATAGCACAGATAATTATAGGAATAAATCTGAAAACTGTTTTGTAGTTATGTCAAAAGAAAAACTTTTTATTTGCGATTTGAAAAAATCTTCGTAATACAGTTCAGGAATTGATCTTTTTTCATAGGTAATTTTGGACGGAACCCATAGTGCGCGAGTCCGACTCGACCAGGCGTTACTTCATTAATTCAATTTAATTCCTATCATAAGTAAACACAGATCGAGTACGAGCGAGTCAACTTAACTCGAACTCGAATTCTAGATTCGAGTCAGCTGGACTCGCGTTTTATAGTTGAGTCAGTGAGTTCGGAATTGAGTCTTCCTGGCTTGAGTCCTGGAATCGAGTGACGCGTACTCGAGTCCTGAAATCGAGTCTTACGTACTCGAGTCTTGGAATCGAGTCTTGTGTACTCGAATCCTGGAATCGAGTCTTGCGTACTCGAATTCTTTTTGACTCGAGCACGGAATCGAGTCTGGCGGACTCGAGTCAAAATAATTTGGCACTCGAGTAAGCGAGTACAAAGCAGGAATCGAGTCAGACTCGAGTCAAGCCGTACTCGGCACATCACTAGACATAATCGCTTTTGACGTAATTCGGAACGCGGGTCTTCTCTAATTCGGACACTGACCTCTATTATTTATTTTTTGTGGTAGGTAGATACAGAGAGAGATACATTTATAATTTATTATAGAACGTATGTAGTGATTACTCTTTGAATACCTAACTGATGACTCATGTGAATCGTCCACAGGCTGGGTTAAAAATTAAACATTATTTTTCTACCAAAAAAAGGAAAACTACATTGGGGTCAGATAATCAAAGGGGGTCAGTAAGGGACACATATTCTACTGTCAATTATAAGGAGCTAAATTGCTGTTTTGTGCTGGACTGGACTTCTAGGTCAATTGATCAATAAAATTTGTGTTTTAATAGTGCTCTGTTTTGGTTGAACAGTATCTTCTTTAAGCTAAAAATCGAACGAACGAGGTGATTAGATACACGTGGATCTGTTTCGTGTCGGCGTACAAGTAGTTGCTATAAAATTAGGCAGAACTTTATCTTTGTGCAGATATTAAAAAAGAACTAGCAGTGAACTCAATAATTTGAGTCTAGAGCCTACAAGTAATTGGTTTGTCAAATAATTGTTGTAAAAAATGCCTGTTTTGTTGCTATTTTGAGGAATTTCTCAGCTCGTGTAGATTTTGCCTGAGATTGTAGAGCAGGACTGAATCATGGCAGTTGATATGTCCAGAAAAACTGCAACCACTATGTGTCTGAGTATGGTTTCCGCACTAAGTCCTATGCGGACCATTGTACATGGAAACTGCAACCATAAACATTCCAGGTGAGGGTCATGCGGAATTCTGATGTGAGGATACCTACACCATCAACTGTGCCCAGACCTTTCCTAAAACTGAACTGAGTCATTGGGGGCAGCTTCCTTTATTTTTTCCTTTTTCATTCTGCGTCATGGCAATCTGTTTAGTTAACAATAAGCCTTGTTCCTGGTTGATATTATTCATCTGGAGTGATTTAAGTCACAGTGAGCTATGCTAACTTGTGGGTGGCTGTCACTTCAAATTACAGAATCTATCCAGGAGAGTGAGAACACTATGTCTTTTTAGGCGTTTGTGTTGTACCGATCTGCCTCTACTGAACATTATCATAGCTAGTGTATTTGTATGTCCGGATAATCTCTCTTGATATTTAATGCTATAGTTGGTGATCTCTTCCTTAACGGTGTTGATTTTTAAATCATTGTTGATGTATTTTTTAAAGGTTTCTATTCTACCGCAGACATGGTTAATGCTATTTATTGACAATGTTATTATTTGTTTGAAAAATATCTTTCACAATGGCATCTCTGCATGCCCTCTTCGTGATAACAATCTACAAAAACTAAGCTTAAAAGCTATGCAAGTCTATTTCACACATTTTTAGTGTTCTATCTATTGTGTTGACCTAATGTTTTAAAATAAATTTGTTTGATTTTATATCATTGCTTTTACAATTTACTATAAACTTATTATTAGTATGATGGCCTAGGGTTTTACACTTGTTTTGTATTTGTTGACAAATAATAATAATTTTTTAGGACTATGGGACTGTGGCTTCATGGTTGGTGGTCCAACTAGGTATTCTAAAATGTTTTTGCATTAAATGTAGGTAATGCAAAAGGTCTATTTATTTATTTATTTATTTATTTATTTATTAAAACTTTATGCAACGCACAGGTACAAAGGCGGACTTAATGCCTTAGGCATTCTCTACCAGTCAACCTAGGGTGGTGAAGAGAAAAACATGGCAGGTGCACAAAAAAAAAACAACAAAAAATGGATTATTAAGAAAAATAAGAGTGCAAATGTATATATATATAACTAAAATAGACATACATATATATTTAATATAATATATACCTACATATATATTTATATAAAGTAGAAGAAGGGGGGTTTTGAAACGACTCCGCTATTTGTTCTGAAAGTAATGCCGCAACTTTCGCTTAAATGCATACTGACTGGTGGCCATCCTGATGTCGAGAGGAAGCGCATTCCACAGAAGTATGGACTGTATATGAAAGGAAGAATGAACAAAATCAGAAGTATGAGAGGGACAGAGCAGTAGGAGATTGTTAGAAGAACGAAGATTCTTAGAATGGGAAGAACATAAATATTGAAAATGAGATATAAGATAAGAAGGAGGGGTAGGACAGTTGAGCAGAGAGAAGAGTGTAGTCAGTGCGCGCAAACTTCTTCTCTGGCGAATGGGCATCCATTTGAGCTCCGATCTGTAACTCGAAACATGGTCATATTTGTCTATATGAGCAGTGATCATTAGGATATTCGCCGGGATTTAATATTAAGATAACAACTTAACCTTCTGTCACATCAATTTGTTTTATGATATTCTGCTGTCACAGTATCAAGTCTAAGCCTTTCAAGCCCCTGAAAGTCGTGGTTATCATCAATTTTGATACCAGTTTATTAGGATGGGTTGTGATCTTATTCTTGTAAGCTCTCATTGTGTGTACAATTTCTTCATTTACATTTGTGGAGGTTTCCTAACCTCCACAAATGTAAATGAAGAAATTAAAAAACTAAATTGAGTTTTTGTTGTTTTTGTTCCTACAAAAAGTAACATTCACTCAATTTAGTTTTTTGAATAAATTGGGAAAATAAAATTTTTAGTTGATCTGTAATATTATTATTTAATTTTTATTTGCCATAATGGTGTCAATTATGTTGTAGATTATAATCTACTTTAAGTATGTATTTGTGTAGGTTTTAAAATTATGCCAATATGCTACAAAGTATTTATAAAATGACATCTTTTGATCCATTTACCATGTAAATGGCACTGGTGTAATGTAATAAATGTCACCTTTTGAAACTCACAGTGTAAAAAAAACATACATTCAGCTGAACATAGAACCTCCTCCTTTTCGAAGTCGGTTAAAAAATTTTACCCTACGAAACAAATTAGGCAAGTAAATTAAAGATTTAGATATTCATACAATTTTTTTTTATTATACATAACTCTCCACAGTCAGGCTCCAAACAATCACACTCAGCATCTTCATTAACTTCATCATTGTTTTCACTGGTATTGCTTTCATATAAAATGTCACAGTACCATTTTAAGGCAGGCTCATTTTTCCACTCTTGTCCAAACTGTTTGATGAGCAGATTCTCCTCATCCTTTTTTTTGTACCTTTGATAAAATGCCCCAATTCTTTCTCAACTAATTTGACATTGGTCAAATTGGTTTTTTGCTTTAATTGATTTTTCTCCTTTTGTTCTTCGACACTTTCAAATGTAAAGTTTGAAAAAGTTTTGATTACTATTTCAGTCCTATATTTCACAATTTTTTTTTGTATGTTTATGCGTTTTATTTCCCTCATGCATCCAATTTTTTTAATAATATTTATCAAGGCTTTTAATATCATAGTACTTCCAATCTTCAGCTAAAAAATGGACTCTGCCATGCTGGGATATTATTTGTTGATAGTGTTCTTTAGTGGTAATTAATGTGACTTTTCGAAGGTCCTTCTCTATACGCCCAAATACCCGGTCAGACGGGAGAAAACTGACCACGGACAGGAAAAACCAATAAAATTTATTTTAAAGATGCAGGGGACTCCTTTGCCAACCAGAACATAAGTGTGTTAATAATAAACGAATTTTTGTTCTGTCCCCCACATCCATCACAGAATATGTGGATGCATTGTATGTCTATTAAAGAATATTTTTTTTAAAGAGTGTTAAAAATGGTTGAACAAAGCCAAACCTACTTCCATTGATCCCCTACCAGCCTCTATCTTCTGTCCAGCAATAGAAATCTGGGTTGATTCCATCTACATTCACAATGCAAAAATTATAAAAGCCTATTTGCCTTGCATAAAAATTGTCTTGAATACCTAGGCGGTTTTGGTAATGGCATAATTTGTTACAAGTCGAAGCAAAAGCAATAAGAATGGTCTTTTTTTCTTTCATTAACTGGTAAAAAGCATTGGCTCTCAAGTTGTGTATACTTTTTTCTGTCATGTGATACCTACTGTTTCTTCTGTAGATCTTGTTCGGTTTTAAGTTTATTTGTCAATTAAGTGCATGTTATGCATGCATCACTTGCCGGGGATGAAAAACCGATGTTGATCTATGTAACAAAAAAGTGTCCAAAGAACCATTCTTTCACCTTAGTCTCTTTCAGCAGAATTATTATACATTGCCCATAACTTGTTTATGTTTAATTCACATGACAAATACACCCTGCTAGGTTAGGTTAGGTACAACGGCTGTTGTCCACAACTCCACGACTAAAGCGCGTATTTTGCGTACGGGTGGGACAAATGAGTCACTCGATCCACCCCAGCTCCTCAAGAAAGGCCAGCAGCGCCTTGGTGTCGCTAACCATTTCAAGAAGGTTACCTGGGTTTCCGAAGTACTTTGCCCTGTATCCAGCGACCACAGGGCAGCTTAGAAGCAGGTGAGCTGCTGTCTCGTCCTCCTCCATGCAGGCTCTGCAGAGCGGACTGTCTGTAACTCCTAAGACAGAAAGGTGCTTGTTAAAGGTCCCGTGGCCAGTTGTAATGGCCGTTAATTTGCGTAACTGTAATTTGGTCAGTCGTAGGGCCTTTTTCGTAAAACGGCCATCAATGGAGGGAAGTGCCTCCTTGGCCTGCCTGCACTCACCATGCTCTCTCCATAGTTTGTGGTGTAGATCTCTGGTGCGTTTCCTTACCAGATTGCGTAGGTATCCGAAGGGAAGCGGCATAATAGGTTCGGGACCCATTGCAGCCATGCTCGAACCCCTTCTGGCGAGTTCATCCGCTGCATCGTTGCCTCGGGAATCGCTGTGCCCTTTGATCCATTGAATGGTTACTTGGTTGTGTTTACCCACCTGGTTGAGCCGTTGGTGACACTCGTATATCAGCCCAGAATTGACTGTGTGACTTAGTGATGGTAATTAATGCGATTTCGCATAAATTTCATTAGCATGCGAATTCTCGAGTCTTAGCATGTTAATTGCTATTGCTATGCTATTTGCTAATATAACGATAATTGACAATAAGTAATTATATGAATTTTGTTACTATACGAATTATTAAAGAGCGCGTTCGCCATAAGAAGCGTGCGTTTAGTTTGCTCGCCGATAACGTTTTATTTCTGCTAGTACACTTGCATTGTGTTGTGATTATGATATTGATCATATTATTATAATTAAAAATATTTGACAATTTAAAACCTTTTGTTGTTTAAGATTTTGTGAACTTTCCTTCATACTTTATCCAGGCTTAGGACTGGCAGTAAAATGTTAAAAAACTGGCGTATTTATAAGTTCACTTGATCGTATTTACATGATTTAGTTTTTACATATAATGTACATTATTTACAAATTTACTCAACATTAATTTATGGCATTAGTTTTTTGTAGTCGGAATTTTTCAAATTGAAATTTAAAAATACCAACTGTTCGGTTTTTTCGACAGAAAGCCTTGTTCTTCTCTCTGACAAGGTGTAACCAGCTTTTGAAAAAAGTCTTTCACTGGGCACTGAAGTCGCGACTATGTTGCAGTTTGTAGTAAACAATTTGCCGAGATGCGGATATTTGTATCGGCCGCTGGATCGCCACCACTCGCAAGAGTCACAGCTATTTTGTACAAACTCATCTTGTAGGTACAATTCTACTTCCCGTTGAGCGGTTTGAAAAAGATTTTGGTTAGGGTTAACCCTTTTTTTTTCTAAGATTAAATTTCTTTTTCTCCACAAACTAATTTCCTCGTCGTCCTCCCTGCTTGACTGAGGTTCCGCGGTAGCTAAAGGAGCTAGCCCTGTCTCGTCTGTCATGAGATTATAGACTTTTGTCACTAGGTTGGACTTGGCTCTTTCAGCTGCACTTTCGTCAATGAACATTGATATTTTGTACCTCGGGTCCAATATTGTGCACAATGCTAAAGATTGCTCGTGCTCAAGATCTCCAAATCTACTTTTTAATTGGGTTTCGATGCATTGAACTATGTTTTTTATAGCATCAAAATAAGTTGGTTTTCGTTTTAGCTCTTCCATCACATCATTCAACGCGCTTATGACGGCAATAGCTTTTGAAGCGCACACATATTTTTCTGCACTTAGTTCTTTCGTCGCTTCATCAAATGGTTTTAATACTTTGCAGAGCTGTCTAAGCGCGGTCCACTCTTCACCTGTTATTATAGGTAAATCTACGTCGAGAATTGGTGTCGTTGCTTTGACCGCATCTTGAAGTTGGATAAAACGTTCTATCATAAAATAGGTGGAGTTCCATCTTGTTGGCACTGAATTAATCAGGACCAAAGGTTGGCTAGCGCCTTGTACTTTGACTTGGTACTCCATAAGCTTTTCTTTGGCCTTGTAGCTAGCTCGATAGTACGTCACTATTTTCTTTACTTTTTTTAAAGTGTCGTCCAATATTCTTAACGGGTGCTGCAAAGTGAGGTTCAGCTTATGAGCCATGCAGCCACAATGTGTCCAGCCTAAAATATTGATTGCTCCGACTATATTCGCAGCATTATCCGTTACACAAAAATTAATCTTATCTAATATACCCCATTCCATACACGTGTTTCTTAAAACTGATGCAAGATTTTGACTTGTATGTCCACCATGCATTACACTGCATTTCAGCACCACGGATTTAAATTCAAACTCATTGTTAATAAAATGAGCAGTGGCACCTATAAAAGCGTCCATTGAAACAGACGTCCAGCAATCGGTAGTTAGACAAATTGTTACTGCTTCCTGACGCAACATTCTTTTCTGGTCTTCTAAACATCTGTGATATAAAAATGGTATTAGCCTTTCTGATAACACTTTACGCCCCGGTAAAACATAATTAGGGTTTAACGCCTCTACAAATTCTACAAAATCAGGTTCATCAACGATATAGAACGGTTGGTACGTTCTTGCAATGAGCTTCAAAAACATGGCATCTATATGCTTTTTTTCTTCGGTACGTAAAGGTCTTCGAAGTCGTGCATATTCTAAAATATTTCTTTGGGTCCCGGTTCTGGTAGCAGTGTTTTCCTGTCGGGATTCCCCAACATAGTACTCCTGGTGCGCTGATGTAGACGGCATAGATCCCGGTTGAACTGGTTGCGAAGGTGCAGGTGCATCAGCATTCTGCAGCTGACGCACTTGTACCGAACGGGACCGAGTCGGTTCACTTTCGGCTAAAAAGCTATTGTAATGGCCAATGTGTTTAAGTTTTAGATGGGTTTTTAAATTGGTGATTGATGTTCGATATGATAGGTTTTTAGAGCACTGATTACAGTTGGCAATTTTATTTTCACCAGCAACATTTGAAAAATAATCCCAAATAGGGTTAGTTCGGTGAGACATTTTCACGTCCAAAAGTTAATTTACCTATAAGTACCTACTTACACTAAAATATTTGTATAATACAAAACCTAAAATTATTATTTACACTTTTATACACAACCACTTCTCACTACTTTTAACTAGGTACCTACTATTGTTTACAGATAGGTACCTAATGAGTTCACACTATTATCAATTTAAGTACAATAATAAGCGTAACGAAAGAGTGTAATTTAAAAAACTAAACTCTCACTCACTATCACTTGCCAAAACGTACTGAACTTTGACACAATAAATTACAATACGACGCGCGCCACACACGTGTCACACAAATTATTATTCAATTTACGACCTTAAATACGAGCAAATCAAAGATTATAAGGTAATAATTTGCCTAATCCCTTTCTTCGCATCACTCTGCTGATAATTTTAACGAATTAAACGATCACACGCATTCATACAATATACGACCCTAAGTGCGAACAAATCAAAGATAATAAGATAATAATTGCTTAACCATATTCTTCGCATCAAATGCACCTGCTAAAAGTCAGGGTCACGTGAAACAGATAGATTAGTATTCCCGTGGGTGCGACGAAGAGCGCACGCTGCCGCTGTGGCGCTGTCTCGCTGAGTGCCGCGGCATTATCGTGCATCAATAGTATGAACGAAATACGAAGCGATGAAATCACTTCGCACTTCACAGAATTTCGCAACTACATTTCATTTGCTAAATGCTAAATAAGCATTCGCATGCTAATAATGAATGCTAATGCTAATTAATCCATCACTAGTGTGACTATTCAGCACTTGCAGGACAGCCATGCAGTCTGAGAGTATGCGTATTGAGTGGTCCCTAACTTCCCTGGTCGTGACGGCTAACGCTGCCAGGGAAATGCCCAAGCATTCAGCCTGGAACACTGTGTTATGAACCCCCAAAGGTGTGGCTATGTGGATGTTGAGATCCTCTGAGAAGACACCCGCACCCGTGCCATTACCTGTTTTGGACCCGTCTGTGAAGATTCGCAGCTCAGCAGGACACAGCCCCTCGCAACGGTCATCCTCATGCAGTTGGATTTTGTATTTTTTATCAAAGATAAATTGCTTAGGTATCCGGTCGTTCATTGCTTTGGTTACGGGAAGTTCATTATTGAGTTCCTCGAGCAGGGCGGTGTGTTGTGTCTGTCTCTTACCCCAGAGATCCAGTGTTTTGAGGCGAACTGCCGCCATCGTTGCTTCCTGCTGTATGAACAGGTGGAGTGGAGGGAGTCCCAGCATGGTCTCGAGCGCTGCAGTCGGAGTAGTCCTCATGCATCCCGTTGTTGCCATGCAGGCTAGCCTCTGCATTTGTTGCAGTTTGTTTACTGCCGTGGCTAGCTTGGTGCGAGGCCACCACACCACGGCTCCATAGGTAATCATAGGTCGAATTACGGCATTGTATAGCCAGAGTATGATTTTGGGGGATTGGCCCCACCTCTTAGGCCAGAAACTGCGTTAAGCGGGCGCCCGCGACGGGCAACCGTCGCGTGTCTACGCGCGTGGACACGCGGGTAGGCTCCGTGGCTACGCGATGGTCCCCGTCGCGGAGACCGATTTACGCAGTGTCGCTAGTTCAATTTTAACGGTGTGCTTGTATAGTCGTGTCGATGGAGAACTTAATATATTATTGCGTAGCAAAACGACGACTAGCAAAAAAAAACGACAGCCAGTAAGCCCGTTTATTGAATCTAGGTTGTTGTGCGCGCGTGCCCCCGCGACGTGTTCCGTCGCACGGAGGCGGGCCCCGTTGCGTGGGTGCGGGGCGCGCCTCCCCGTGACGGACACCCGCGCTGGTCCCCGCGACGGAGCACTTTTGTATGAAACCGCGCGGGTGCCCGCTTAACGCAGTTTCAGGCCTCACTTATCATTTTCCTGCATTGCCAGAAGGTGATACACGCTTTGCTTAGCTTATTCTCCAGGTGGGCGCTCCAGTTCAACTTACTGTCTAAGAAAACTGCCAGGTATCTGACCTCGTTTGATAGTTGGAGTTCAGTGTTGAACAATTTAGGCAGGTTATAGCGGCCTAGTGGTCTTTTTTGCGTGAACATGACTAGTTCAGTCTTAGAGGGTTACACTGACAAATCGTATTCCCTGCACCAGCGTTCTACAATGCGGAGTGCTTGTTGCATGAGGTTGCAGATTGTTCCAGTCACCTTCCCCGGTACGAGGATCGCTAGGTCGTCTGCATACCCTACTGTATAGTAACGATGCGCATTGAGTAAAGTGATCAGTTCGTTGATTACCAGATTCCACAGCAGCGGTGAGAGTTCCTCCTCCTGCGGGCAGCCTCTAGCTATCAAGGCCAACTGTTGTTCTTCTTCAATGCGAATTACTCGTTTACTTAGCATATTAGTAATCCAATCAATAAGTTCCTGACCCACCCCGTGCTTGGAGAGGGCGGTACCTATGCTGGAAAAGTTCGTTCTGTCGAAGGCTCCTTCGATGTCTATAAAAGTGCCCAGGCAGGTACCTTTCTGATGAATTGCTTCCTCTATCTGGCTCACAACCTGATGAAGAGCAGATTCTGTCGACTTACCTGAGCTGTATAAATGTTGATTACCGTGTAGTGGTATTGCTTTTAAGGCTCCATCTCGAAGTTCCCTTTCACATAACCTTTCCATCGTCTTTAGCAGGAATAAGGTCAGATTTATGGGTCGATAGGATTTGGCGTTAGTATAGTCACTCTTACCTGGCTTAGGAATGAATATTACTTTTACTTCCCTCCATCCCTTGGGAACGTATCTACAGGCCAGGCACGCTCTCAATAAGGGCAATAGGCGTGATGCCAGGGGTGTCCCACCCCACTGTAGTAGTGCAGGAAAGACACCGTCCGGACCCGGTGCCTTAAAAGGATGGAAGCTTTGGATTGCCCATTGAAGTCTCTCCAGCGTAATTACCCTGTGTGCATATCGCCAATCATCGTCTGTTGGTGTTTGGGTTGCGTCTGACCAGTTTGTTACCTGCACGAAGACACAGTCTGGGAAGTGAGCCTCAATTAAGACGCGTCTAGCTTCTTCAGGAGACGTGGTGAGTGTGTTGTCTGGTTTACGGAGCGTGGACGGCCCAGGGGCATCCTGTTGAGCCAGAATTTTCCTCACCCTGTTCGCTTGTTGGCAGGATTCAATGCTACCACAGAATTTCCGCCACCCTGCGGTACGCCTGTACCTGATGCATTTTTTGTAGCTGGATTTGGCCGCATAGTAGGCGTTCCAGTCTTCATCCGCACATGTGTTCATGGCTCTGTTTAGAGCCTTCCTTACCTTGCTGCGTTTACGCTCCAGCTCCGCGCCCCACCAAGGCTGTTTACCCGGTGTGTTACGCGGGAGTTTCTGGGCAGGCAGTATGGTAGCTGTTCAGCAATGCTTCAGTGAGTTGATTAACTTGCGCGTCAATTTGCGTTGAGTCCTGTAGTACCATCGAATCGCCTGGTGGCGCAAACTTGGATTCTAGGCTGCGACAGTATGCGGCTTTATCCGTGTTGGGCGGATTACGCCTCGGTAGTGTAGGTGGTACACAAACCTGGATGTCGAAGCGGATCCACCTGTGGTCCGAGCAGGAGGCCTCTTTGGAGACATGCCACCCAGTAATCAGTTCCGCCGCTCCTTCTGTCGCCAAAGTGAGATCTATGATGGTGCGACTACGTCTGGTTACAAAGGTTGGTTCTGAACCTGTATTTAGTAGGGATAGGTTAGTAGTAAATAAGTATTCTACCAAAGCCTTACCCCTAGTATTCTGCGCGTCCATGCCCCACAGTGGATCGTGAGCGTTCGCATCTGTCCCGATTACCACCTCTTCCCCGTTGCTCTCGCAGTGGGTGATCAGGCGGATCAGGTCGTGGGGTGGCGGTTCCTCTGCCTCTGGCATATAGACCGAGGCAAGGACAATCGTCATGCTGGTGGCGTCACGCTGTATATTCAGCCTAGCTGTAGAGACATCTCTGCAACAGAAATCATTTAGTAGCTGTGCTTTAAGGTTACCTGTGATAAAGACGCACGATCTAGGATTTTCATGGTCCATAGTAACCAGGATCTTACCGCCAAGATTGGAAAAACCGCGCATGTGGCCGCCCCTAACCTACGGCTCTTGGATCAGGGCAATGGCCGCATGTTGAACCTCCAGCCACTTGCGTAATTGGGCCGTCGCAGTTTGACTGTGGTGAAGGTTCGCCTGCACGACTTTACAGATCGAGAAGGACGCCATTGCTGGCAGACCCCTCGTCCCCGCCCTCCAGTCGCAGCCCGGCAAACAGGTCACCCTCGTCGAAGTCCCCCCCCCCCGGGGTCGAAGCTGGGGACAACATAACGTCGTCCAGCTCCCCACCCGCCGGAGGGACGGCATCCACGGTGGCTGCGGTGGCGGCTGGCTCTGTTTCTGTAGCAGGGCTATCCGCTGGTGCCTCCGCAGCAGGGTCATCCGCTGTTGCTTCCGGGTTAATTGGTGGGGGAAGAGTATCCCCTACCTCCTGCAGCTTGTTCTGCTCACGGTCCCACCCCCGAGGAACGTCGACAAACTTGCCGTTCGGACCATGAATTTTGACGTACACCGTACCCACCCCCATTGCGAGTCGGCGTTCGGCGTTCATCAGGATCGGAATTTGGTCCTCAGGGATGTCCAGCACCATGAACCAGCATGCCTCCTGCTTATCTGCATGGATGAGTACCCACCTTCTTACGTCGACCCATGGATTTTGATAGCAGAGGCCTCGTCCAATGTTCTTCGAGTCCTCGTATACTCCATGGTCGTCAGGTATTGCGATGCCACAACGTACCCGCTTCTGGAGCTTCCGACTGGCTGCGGACGACTAGCGAGGTGCTAGCCGGGAGAGCCAGTTCAGATACCGCCTGCTTCAGCCATGCTAGAGTGTGGTCATTGCTGCACCACAGCTTAAGGACGCCCCCGGCGTACAGCGGCTTCGCGTTGAAGACCGGAGCGGGCTTGTCCTGCTCAGGGGACCAGGCCTCGCTGATGATCCTCTTCTGGATTGCGGCGACGACCTGATCCGATACTCCCTGACTTAACACCCTCGTGCGGTCGTCAACTATGGCGACGCTCAGGGCGGAGCTGGCTGCTTGGGCGTAGCTCTTCGATGCGACCCGCCCGGACTGGTCAAGTCGTGGCCGCTTTTGCTCGCCACGAGGTGAGATGGTGTCGTTGAGAGCACGCTTTACCACAACCTGATCACCCCCAGCGGGCTGCTGCGTCGCACTGGCTGATTGCGCCTGTTCTCTTGCAACATTAGTTGTCGGTATTACAGGCGTTGATCGGCCAGTGCCGGTCTCAGTTGGCGAATTACCTTTAGAGAAGCTGATCTTACCCTTGGTCGGGGCAGCAACAGCCACCTGCTTCTTCTGAGGGACCTTCAATTTGCCGGCCCTCCTGCGTTCTTGACGACGCTCCTTACGCACCGGCCTTTCCCTCTTGGCTTGGTTCGGTGGGGCTTGTGGACCTGAGGGGTCCTTGCAAGAGCAGTGGGCTTGTGGGAGTAGATTTTTTACCCCTGCCCTTGTTTTTGTACACCTGCCAGGTACTCGGGAAATCATCCTCTGCGCTGCAGCCAGTCCCCGATTTGACGGCGACAGTCGCCTCCACGGTTGTGGACTGTGAGCCCACAGGAGGAGGGGGAGGATGATGCTCGGGAAGGCGTTCCTCAGCAGTGGCCTTAGCCATCGCCGGTACTGTCGCCCTCGAATAGGAAGGTCCGGTACTGGTCCCTTGCAGCGCCGTGGTCCTTCGTTTAGATTGGGACTTAGTTTTGGTCTTGGCTGCGGTTTTCGCCACAGCTAGACCGGCACCCGCGCTTGAGCCTGCGACTTGCGCCGCAGGTACTCCAGGGGCGAGCGAAGTGCAAGCATCTCGCTTGGGAGCTCCGCCAGCTTTCGCCGGCTCCGCCCTAGTGGTGTTTTTAGATGGCCTTGTGTGATCCATGTTCAAAACTGAGTACAAATTCATCTCCCTGGCTCCCACCCTCCATGGAGCCCGCACCTGGGTACGTCGCACTGCTTAAAAGAGCACGACGTTAGGACTACCAGAGAGACATAGGTGCGCAAGGCTGGCTTACAGTGCGACATCGGGTGCTCGATCGGGCTGGCGTCGGAGGCCGAAAGGCCTGCCCCCAACGAACTGATCAACCTTCACTTACACCGTCAGCATGACCTTTACCCACCGCTTCAGCCGTCCGAAGACGACCTCAGCGGACCTCACGCACCTCGCCTGTGGCCCTCTGATGGGACTCCATGGCCATTTCCCTACCCTTGGCTAGAACGTAGGGCCACCGTTTCGCTTGAAATCCAGACCAAAGGGGGCGTGTTGCTCACTTTCAGCTCAACCCCCCAAGACTCCTTCATCCCCGCTCAGGGCGCTCGACTGCGCAGGTCCTAGCGCAGGTGACTAATTTTTCCTACTCGCCATCAGCTGGTTTTAGTGACGGCCGAGCCCGTAACCACCTTATCACAGAGGGGTTGCGGTAAGGAGGGGAGCTTGGATTCAGATAGGAACTGGGAATAGGTGGGAAGTGACGGTGAAATTTGGGAGGGGAGGGTTGCAGGCAGGGGAGTAAGGGTTAAGTGGGAATTGGGATGGGACTGAGTGGATAGCCCCCACTCTGTGGGTCGCCAGGCGGTTTCGGTTACGTCTGATTCTGATGGAATTAGACCAAAAACGGGGTGGCAACCTCGAGAAGGTACATCCGCCTGACTTGCCTTGAGGATCTGCACGACTGTAGCGCTCTCCCTCAAAGCCCCGCCACCTTACCGCCTCTGAAGGAGGTAGTAAGGTAGGCCTGCATCTATACTACCAAGCAAAGCAAAGCAAAGCGTCGTTGTGCAACCGCATAAGCATACATACAGACCCTCCCCAAAAGCATACATACACCCTGCTAGACTGGCTTCTGTTGTAGTGACTTTTTTTGGCGGGTAAGGCTTTTATAAAATCAGAAACACTTATCCTTTTTCTGTTTTTATTGGACTTTCTGTATCCACCTCTTGTCTCTTAAGGTATATTGCTATTCTTAATACAGTCGGTTGCCAAATTAATAGGGACAGTCACAAAAAAATTATATGTATGAAGTATTGGTCTTAAAATAATTATAAAAATACGTGTCGTTTAGAAACAAAAGTGGTCAAATCCATTCGGGTGTATTTATAGGAATCAACGACTTTTCGTTCTGCTTACCATCAGGCGGGATCGCAGTCAAATACTAGTTTATAACAGAAAAAAAAAAATTCTTCCTGCACAAGCTGTGTATAGAGTTTGAATCCATATGGCTTCACTTAGGTTAGTATTTCTGATCAAAAAGAAAACATTCATGATCACAAAACAAAAAAATCAAAATAATTGGGATATTATTTTGGATTTGACTTATTTCGAAACCAAGCTATGGATTTGACTAGTTTTGTTATTGATGTAGTTGGATTTGACCATCTTTGATTGTTATCACCATGGATATGACTGATTTTGGTGCTAAAACAATATCATGTCAGGGTTCTCAATATTTTGGGTTGGTTGGGTATAGGGTTATGTAAATAGAGGGATGCCTGTCTATGGTGCCTAAAATGCCGGAATTTTCAGAAAAATGCCTGTCTAAGCAAAACGCTGTAGGTAATAAGTAAAAGCCAACATATAATTATGAAGAAGGATATTTATTACTGATATTTGTCAGAGGACATTATTTTTTTTAATAGTTCTTTCTTTTGTAATACATAAACGTAAAAATCTTCACGAGATACAGTTTCAGAGATGCATAAATGCAAGCGGGATGCGCGCGCGGGCGCGTAATTTAAAAATGCCTGTATCAGACCAATGCCGGCCGCACGCCTGTCTAAACCTTAAAATGCCTGTCAAATGCGGCAAACGCCTGTCATATGATAACCCTAGTTGGGTAGAAACAGTAAATATAAACAATTTAGTACTTTGAAATCAATCTTGCTTTATTTGAAAAACCTTCATTCATCATTATTATACAAGCATATAATCGAAGCTATTATATTTTTAATTTCTTAGACAACTATAGCTGGTAATTCTTCAGAGAAATCAGTCTTGAGCAACCTGTTCATAAGTAATAGATGATTTAGGTCTTGACAGGACTTGTTTATAATAATTTAAATCTAAGATTTCATCCCACTTCTCTTCAAAATGTGTGATTAATAATTTCTTCACATCAGTTAATTTTTCTTGTTTAACGTCAACGTATAATTTAATTACATCTGGGTTTATAGCAGAAACCTTCTTTTTTCCTTTGCAGATATTTTGATACTTTTTAAAGTATTTTGGTAAGACTCTTCCGCTCGAATATACACATTTTGCTTGTCACGAGTCCTTTTAAGAAAAAATTTTTCGATTTTTTTATTGAAAAGTGCATATTGGCTGTAGTTTTTAAGACTTCAGATGGTGATCGTTTCCAGTCGTAAACTTTTATATCAATTCCCAAGTAATACACGGTTCCATGACGGGTGAACATTTCGTAATAATCATCAGGGCTAGTCATTACCTCTCGACTTTTAATCTCTTTTTAAATTTTTGCGAAAACTCTATCTGGTGGCAAAAATGAATGGCCAACAACTGGAAACAGAATTTCTAGGCCCATAATGTGTACAGGTGCATAGTCTTGTAACCATTTAGCTGTCATACCAAGAAGAGATTGGTTTTTATTTTGGCCGCTGCACTCATCTGCTACTAAACGAACCTGTGTGATATGGTCTAATCCGGGACTTAGAAAAATGGTGTTCAAGCAATGAAAAATAGCGCTAGCAATTTCATTCGATGCTTTCGGCAAAATATCTTCAGTCCAGGTGTAGATGAACGTGTTGTTGGGAGTGCACTGGCCTCGTGAAACTTGAAAACTATACAACGTATTAAAAAGCTGCTTGAACTCAAGGAATGTTCTCTATTAACAAGTTATATGTGTATCGCAAAAAAAAATTATGAATTCCTAATAACAAATAATACACCGTTACTTTTTAGTCGTTTTAATCCCGTGGAGGGTCGAATCGGTGCATGAAACACTATCGTTTTGTAAAGATAAAATAAAAAAATAAAATACTTTTTTTTAAATAACTCGAACCAATTCTCGCATAAATGAATAAATAATGCAAACCATTAGTAGACACCATTCCACAATAACAATAATAATGCGTTCACCTAGTCAACGTGGACTCACTAAAAATAGCCAATCCTAGATCAAACACGCCTCCAAACCCTATTTGATTGGCAATGCGACGCGGCGCGCGACCCGAGCGCCCCGCCCTCAGCGCGCGCTAAGTGCATCGCGTGAGTGACACGTCATGGAATAATTCAGTTTCCCTCAAGACGTCATAGGTGTGGTGTCGTCGCGCGAAAATAATGGCGTCTCGGAATTATGTGTATTCCAACGTGGAGTTGGTGACGAAATCGCGAGTCTTGTTGCGCAGGCGATTCCACGTTTTTACAGTGCCAAACCAGCTTTCTTTGTGTTAAACGTGCAAGATTATGTATCCAAAGGAATGCTATGCTCTTGTGAAGTCTATCTAACCAGTGACGATTCGGAGGTGATTAGGTATTAGCTTTATAACAGCCCCTAAGACGACCCATTGACCCAGAACTCTTAAAACTTTGAACAATTTAACGTGTCGTTTAAGTGAACAATTTAAGTGTTAAAAAAATAAAAATACAAAGGCGATTTAGGTAAGAACCTAATAGAACTTTTTTTTAAATCATTGTGACAGAACTTTTTTTAAATTATTGTAATCAAAATTATTGATTCCACATTTTTAAATACGCCATAACTAGCAGGCCTGTAGAGATTTATTTTTACATGTAATGTAATTAATTACCTAACACTTTTAGCATAAGTAATTATTTTATTAGGTATGTCTTAGGCACAAAGCAGTTAAGTCCGCCCTAAGTCTGTAAAAGTATGAAGGAAATTTGGAATCATTTTATTTGTTTTACACAAAGATCAGCTGAGCGAGTCAATGACCTTGAGCAGGCGACCGACGTACAGGTCGCGCGGTGAATTAAGATCGCTCGGTGAAAGTAGTGGGGGCAATCGGCGCATGTGTACAATTGCACACAGAAGTTCTTAGTATGTATGAATTTTATTTTTAATTTCGTGTTTGAACCTTAGTAACATAACTTATAATAACACTAGTTTTTGCTTGTAATTTATCTTGTAAGTAGGTAAATTCAGAAAAGTTAAAAAAAATTAAATTAAAATTAAAATAAAAAAAATAATTTCGTTACTTTCTTTCATAACGTAACAATTCACGTCGTAAACCATTTTTCTGGCTTGCCGTTTTCAAACTTTATTTTTAACCATTTTTTTTTTTTACGACTACGTATTACTAATACGATAACACAAGCTGTACGCAACAGTACCCAAGTACAACAGTATCTAATGAGACGCGAGAATGCAACGCGGGAATTGAAGAGCGACTCTATCTACCAATGACGTGTCGCCGACGGCGCCCACCCGCCCGCACGTCGCCAAATAGACCTTAGCCGCCCGCACGTCGCCAAATAGACCTTAGAATTGAATACTGCGCGTGCCCCTTGCACTTTTGCCGAGCGATCTTGATTCATCGCGCGACCTGTAGGCACTATCTCGTGGCGTTACCAATTGTTTCATGTATTTTGCGAGTATTACCTTATCACTTGCTGTTTTTTTTATTTTAAAAGTTACATCGCTCTACAAGCTTTGGATGAATAGTATTTTATAAGTGAAACCACCGGTTCAAAGGATTAAAACGATTAAATTTTAACGGTGTATATAGATGTGCAAAGAGGGCCGTGCTGAAAAAAAAATTATACGAAAATATTTAAAAATTACAAAACAATCTGGGCTGAACTATCAAAAAATAATTGATATTTGGTAAATAACGTACGTACCGCTTTGGTTTCTCTTAAAACTTGCTGGAGTTAAAAATATGACCAATTTCAGTTTATTCAGCACGCCCCCCTATAGTTGCCTATATCTTTTTAATTAAGCTATGCTTGTTTACAAAATTCGACGTGCTGAATTTTGTGCAGGAGTACATTTGTTACAAATAAATGCGATTCTGTTATATTAATACTTTAAAAGATATGTTTGATCTAAAATATAATACATTACAACTGATGCAGTGACCATGATTCCACTTGAAAATTGATTAAAAAAGCTGCTATATCAGACTAGCGACTCACCCGCGTCCGCCTCGGTACTATTACTTATTCTATGGCCACGTTTGCGGGCCCGCAGCTTCTGAAGAATATGGTATATATGTAAAAAAATAGAGCTCATTTGAGCACTTGTTTCCGTCTAGTTTCTGGTCCGCTGAAAGAAATAATAATTTACGTCTTCCGCGAACTCAAAACAGCGTGGAAGCATGGCACCGGCGATGGAATTGTTTAATGGAAATTATTGTTTAACTTCGGTTGTACGGCTGTATTCAAAAGCTCATTGACGAACAGAATGCAATTACCAACAAAATTGAGTGAATTTTGGCTAATATCCCACAAACGCCGCCAGCGAAAAAAAAAATGAAAATGAAAGAAAATGCAATCGCAGCGATTTTATAAAAGAAAAATACAATGTGCACTATTGAATTTATAAGAGCTGTAGCTTTTAATACTAGACTACATTGAGTTGATTGAATCTTCCATTTTGTCATCAATATGACAGTATTGTTATTTTTGGTAATGAGTTCTTTGTTGATTACTATACTTACTGGGAATTAAGAAGTTACTTAAAAAAAGGCTTTTTAAAGATGATGCTAATTATGTATTACAGATTTGTAAATTCATTTTTTATTGCCATTAACGAAGCGCACAAACATAGCTTTTTCGTGCCCGAGCTATGTTTAACGCTTGATTTACCATATTGTTACGTACGTGGGGTAATCAAATGCCGATTTACTAAGAGACAACTTTATTCACCACAAACAATAACAAAATAGTCCAGTCAACAATAATCCGAATCGCAATTAACACTAGAGTACCGTTACACTATCGCTTAGGTCGTTAGATAAAATCACTTCAAGTACTAGGGTAGTGCGCTCTTGATCGCAGTCGAAATCACAACTGACTCGCTTCCGGCCGGGGGCTCGTATTTATATGCGGAGCCAAGAAAACTCTAGATACCGACTTCCCACGAACGATCCAGAATTCCAGAACAATTGAATCGCTTCTCGAAGTCATAAATCATTTTTATTACTCGTGGTAATAAGAGTCACTTTCATGCGAATTTCGACTCTATTGTTAACGTCGGAGAGTATCATTTCCCTTATCCTAGATAAATGCCTACCCACTAGTTGTAGGTACTATGTGGATGTTTCGAGATTTTTCTAAGCCAGGCTACGCACGACCATTCTAGACCTTTCGAACAGCAATGCGTTTTAATTATTACGTGCTACTCTTTATTTTCTCGGAGATATGGCGGGTTCACGTTTAATGGCGTAACAATATGTTTGGTAGCGCTACACCCAAATCGACTTAAAAAAATAACTACCTACTCATATTTCACGTTATTTCATAATTTTGATAAAAAAAAGCATATAAAGATGCGCTAATAATTTGCCGCGAGTGAATTTTAACCTACCACTGTTTTTCTCTGCACCACCCAAAGGTTGACTGGAAGAAAATGCCTAAGGCATTAGTCCGCCTCTGTACTTTTATGTACATGAAGTATAAATAAATAAAATTTTTAAAAGACTTCCAGCCTTAACATAAAATTTACACAATTTCCAAGTTTATTGTTTTTTGTCTCTATTTCCATTTTGAAATTAGAAAATGACTTGAAACCAAATGCAATCAAAAACATTATTGCATTTATATCTTTATGTAGCTTTACATCAATGGCCTCGTCTGCTTGTCCTTTCCAATTTTCTACAAATGCTAGTTGATCGCAAAATATTGAGTCTTGAACAAATTGTCGTTTTGGTTTTTGTTGTTTTTTACTTGCGCATTTTTTCGTCCTGCAATTTGTTCTTTTCACAGTTTTAGGTTCTACATGAAATTGACTCGCCGCAATATTTAGCTCTCCTTTTAATTAATTAACATGTTTTTGCAAGAAAAAGCCAACTCTGTGTTTTGTTATTTGAGATTTGAGCAGCAAATGTTGTAAAGTTTTAAAATGGTCCTCTGATCCACTGGACCATCTCGTCTCACTTAAAGGCTTTAACTTAACCCTCGGACATTTTTTCTCATAACATCCCACCTTTTTGTAGATGACGAAAAAAAATTATATAACTCTTGCACAAGATTAAAAAAGTTTATTGTAGCATCTGACACCTTAAAAGCGTCATTTACTGTTAAGTTCAAAGTATGAGCCGCACAAGGTACAAAAAGGGCTCTCTGATTCGCATCAAGAATGCGTTTTTGAAGCCCTACATGCTTTCCTTTCATGTTTGCCCCATTATCATAACCTTGTCCCCTTTTTTTTTATACCAATTTTTTTTTTTCAGAATTAATGTCACAAATGTACCTTAACTTCAACCTTTTTTTGAAGTAGTGTTAAGGACAACATACCTCAGAACAAGACTAATTTGTTCAATATGACTAGTGTCTGCCAGACACTAGATTACGAGTTCAGGTGGATATTTTATTATAATTTCAAACATTCAAAGTGTACATAATTTTATTACAAATCTAACGATGTGTTATTTATATCGTAATAACTCCAATAAGAACGCAAGTTCATCCTTTTTCCGATGACCTTCGCACGGTGGGGGGTCCAATTACAGGGATGGTTACGCGGGACGTGTTAAAATTATTTTTGTTTTCTTTTATGCAAATTTTTTTTTGGCCCCTTGGTTTTGGCGCCCCTAAAGGATGGCACCCGTGTGCATTGCATTGGAGTATGTCGTGACTGACGGCGTTAAAGGCATTAGAAAAATCTATTAATACCAACACCGTAACCATTGAGTCCTCCATTGCTTCTCTAATGTCACCAGTCCCTTTAAGGAGAGCGGAGGCTGTACTGTGGCCAGGTCTGAATCCAGACTGGAATGAGCTCACAAGGTTGTGTCGGTGAACAAACCCTGAAAACTGCTTGTGCACGGACGCCTAGAGTACTTTAGAAAGGAATGGAAGAATGGAAATTGGACGGAAATGACTCGGTAGGGGAAGGATTTGAAATTTTAGGAAGTGGACGGACATAAGCCATACGCCACAGGGATGGGAATTGACCAGAATCGAGAGAATAGTTAATGATGTGGGCAATGGGTGAAAGGAGAAATTCAAGGATCAGGGTGACCATATGACGACTGATGTCATCATGGCCCACAGAGCCTTAGATTTGTTAGACAGGATAATCTTTTTAATTTCATCCAAGGCGACGGGAGAAAAGCAAAATGGCTCTATGATTGGATTTGATAGGCCAGAAATGAAATCTACCGTCTGAGACAACTTTGAGAATTCTAATGACTGATTGTTGAGAAATGACGGTTGAAATCATCTAGACCAATTGTTTTTGGGAAATCCACATGACGTGCTTTACCTACACCAAGAGTTCCTAAGAATTTCCAGATATCGGCAAGAGAAGAAGATGAAATGTTATCAAGAATGTGGCGGTGTTTGGCGTTTTGTATCACCTGATTACACCGATTTCTCGCAGTTTTGTTACGCTAGAAGAAAGTCTTTAATTTACTGCGTACTTGGCTTGACACATCGTAAGGATTATAAGACGTGATGGGACACTGGAAAGTACTCGATATTTTTTTTTATATATGGTCCGAAATAAAAGTGATTTTCTTTTTGTGTTAATTTTTTCATTACTTAGAATTAGTTAAACAATGGGTAAGTAACAAAAATACGTGAAATGAATGGAAAATGTATTATGTAGAACAATATATACAGCGTGTAACAAAAAGGGTATATACATCAAGAAGCGCTGAAGATTACAGGTGGTATAGAATCTCTACACAAAGTGTTAGCTCAAAATAAATTACTCAAAGAATTGATAACAAATTCTTGGTATCGTATGATATTTCTTCTGTAAATCTGTTCGCCTAATACCTGTCGTCTACCTAATTTTGACACGCGCGACGCGCTCGTGCATGAGACGCTCTGTTCGCTTATTAGGTACCTGCCTACCTAAAAAATATCTTACCATAGTCCGAGCAATCAGCAAAATAAATAGTGTTACGTACGTGGGTAATCAAATGCCGATTTACTGACAGAGAACTTTATTCACCACAAACAATAACAAATTAGTCCAGTCAACAATAATCCGAATCGCAATTAACACTAGAGTACCGTTACACTAGCGCTTAGGTCGTTAGGTAAAATCACTTCACACACTTAGGTAGTTCGCTCTTGATCGCAGTCGAAATCACAACTGACTCGCTTCCGGCCGGGGGCTCGTATTTATATGCGGAGCCAAGAAAATTCTAGATACCGACATCCAGAACAATTGAATCGCTTCTCGAAGTCATAAATCATTTTTATTGCACGTGGTACTTGCTTTGTGGATGTTTCGAGATTTTTCTAAGCCTGGCTACGCACAACCATTCTAGATCTTTCGAACAGCAATGCGTTTTAATTATTACGTGCTACTCGTTATTTTCTCGGAGATATGGCGTAACAATATGAAAATGAAAAACAATAATTTAACTATTTTTTTTTAAAGATGTGGTTGAATGACCGTGTGGTACTGTACACACAAGGCCGCTCGCTTGTGCATGGACACCTGGACATTCCGTAGCATGTCTGGTGTTACTGTCCTGAAAGCGGCTTCGATTCGCTCTCTCATTTGCTCTGCTGTATCACACGGCATTGCGTACACTATGTTTTTAATATACCCCCACAAAAAGAAATCTAATGAAGTTAGGTCTGGAGTCTCCAGAACCGCGATCTCCAGACTGGAGATCGCGGTGGCCAAGCTACGTGTCTGCTACTGCGCCCGATCCACTGACGAAAGCGCATATCTAAATGCTCCCGAACATCACGTGCGTAGTGTGAGTGTGGTGTGGAGCACCGTTATGTTGGAAGATTAAATAGTTGTCCATCACGAGATTGGCGTAACCTAAAATTGATAGACTTTCTGTGAGCGCATCGTCCAATTCGTTCGTCAAAAAATTTAAATAATTTTGACCGTTTAAGCTATTCGGCAAAAAAATTGGTCCTACGACAACATCTCCCACGATACCAGCCCACACGTTTAGTCGCCATTGGTTTTGAAACGACGACTCCGTCGAAGCATGACGGTTGGCGTGAGACCAAACATGGTCATTGTGAATGTTGCTTATCCCCTCTCTCGTGAACGACGCTTCATCCGTCCACAGTACTCTTGAGCCAAAATCTGGCGAAGCTTCTACCTAACCGCAGTACCACTCGCAGAAGGTCACGCGAGGCAAAAAATCTGCAGGTGTCATTTCCTGGGTGCGAAGGAAGTGGTTTGGGTGCTGACCGTCATTGTGCAACACTCGCCATACTTGCATATGGTTAGAGGCACCCAGCGCTAATGCAGCTCGCCGAGTGCTAGTACCTGGGTTACCTGGGTACCTGGGTTATTTTCAAAATGCTCTAGTACGGCTTCCTCTAATTCTGGATCGGGTAGTGTTCGGGCGACCCCATAAAGCAGGAGTGTGGAAAGAACCGGTTTGGTGCAGACGATGTTCCATCCTATGGAAACACGCCACCGAAGGAAGCTGTCGACGCTCAGCTTCTGGCCTACCCTCGATAAATCGGCGACGGTAAAGTTCGCGAGCAGCTCGCAGATTACCGTCCTTTCTCCCGACACACAACATCATCTCATAATATTCACTATTACTTAACGCCATCACACACGATTGTCACAAACAACCACAATAAATCCAAATCACAAGCACCGAAACGGATATGCGACTGCAGTGTTCGATTATTGGTCGTCAACTAATACAAATTTTTACTTTATTTATTTACCTAATTTCACTTTCGGCTAGCCTTTCGGCGCGTTCAATGATGCCGCCAGTACCGCCAAAGAGAGTAGCCGAACAGACGATGGAAACATTGCCATCTCTCTCACATAATACACGCAGGCGGCGCGTGCGAGTGGGATCACAATATTTTATCGTATTCAATATAATATTTTTGAGCAACCGCTGTTTAATTCAGCAATAACAATTCTCGATTCTTATGGACTCCTAGTACTTTTGCATGTTTTTCATTTATTTTGAAAAGATAAACTAAGACTAAACTGGCTAAACTACTATATCGGCTGCTGACTTTTAAGCTTGTAATCATCTTGTAATATTTTTGTAGAAAAGGCAAAAAGTTTTATGTCGAAGAACTAATTACGCAAAGACCTAATTGTGCGCAAACGTATAGTTTTTTGTTTTCTGTCTGTCTCTGTAAAAACCTCCCCGTGAAAATGTAGGTAAAATAAGCGAGAAAGATTTGATTATAATCTCGGGTTAAAATTAAACATAAATAGTTAGGCGATTATCACACTGCCACGCACCACGCACCACGCAGCGTAGCGCATAAATGCGTGTTTTAACGTTGCTTGTGAGTATCTGCGTTTGCATAGAAAACACGCACAGTCCAATACACCGAAATTCATGCGTAGTGAAACGGGTGCTGGCCATCTTCTTTGAGTACTCTCCAAACGCGCATATGGTTTACTCCAAGTTCGTGTCCCGCTGAGCGCGTACTTCCTGTTGGATCATGCTCAAACTAGTCCAAGACTTGCTCCTCGATTTCGATGTCTCGAGTCCTCGGTCTGCCTGCGTCAGCTCGATGTTGGTCTCGTCCATGCACACTGCCAGTATTGAATGTACGTATGTGCAAACGTTGGAATGCCATCGCTGACGGTAATTGTAGGTTCGGAAAACGTTCTTGGTAGAATCTTCGTGCTTCTGCATAATTGCAGTCGCATTTTCCAAGAAACATCAACATATTGAAATATTCTACGTTAGAATAAGACATGGTGAACATTTACGTAAACAAAACACAAGTCAATCCATAGGTCAACAATTCTGCCGTCATAACTAAGAATGCAGTAATCGCAAAATGGCGGTTACGAGATAAACGCAAAAAACATATTTCATATCATCTGAGCAAGATCTTCGTATTTTATTGGTCATAATATATATCCAAAAATTCTGAAAAAAATCAAGCTTTTACAAGATAATTTTCCTTTATTTAATTTATTAATATATGCAATTATAATACGTATTACTGCGTTTCGGTTTAGTATCAGGTCGTTTCCGAGTCAAAGGATACCAAAACTAAATGCAGCACATGCGCGTATTACTGCATTATGTCTTAGCGCAAGTCGTTACTGCATTATTTTTTAGTAATTATTGCCATTATTATATGCTCGGAACTAATTTGAAGTGTACTGTGTCTTCTCAAGGACTTATATAGGTGCATTTTAAGGTTAAGATTTTTTTAGTCTCCTAGCTACGACCTAAGTTTTTACATCGTGGAATGCAAATAAAGTATTGAGTAAATTATACGGATGTTAAAAACCTACTTCATGTTCTTATAATATGCAGCATTAGGGTGAAATAAAAAAAAATGTTTTTGCAAGTTCAGTTTTAATAAGAAAATAATTATCACGACATTATATAACTAAAAATAACAAAATTCAGCCAGACTGTAAATTAACATTAATTAAGTAGGTACAATATTGGCATCATCTACGAACCATTTAGCGTTTTCTTAATTTCTAAATTAAATCAGACTCTTTTAACATAATTCTAATATTCAGTCTTTGTTTTTATTGGCATGACTTAGTAGCAAAAACTAGTTAACTATTTACTTATCACATTCCAATAAGGCAGATCATTACATGCTCAGAGGCATGTTCTTAATATAAAAACCTTAAACAACATTTTTAAAACGTTGAAAACATTATTTAAATACTAGCTATCAAACAAAATCTAACATTATAAACTTAAAAAAAAACATCCAAAGAAAAAATCCTATAAAAAAAAAATATTCATTTTGCAGACTCTATTTGCTATGAGATCTACAGAGGCATCGTTTACAGGCAGATTTTGCCAAAACAGCAGTCTGTTTTCAGGTATTATGTTAGCTAGTTTTTTTAAGTATACCAGTCTTTTTCTCCAATGTTATTCCTCGCGGCTTTTGATTTCTTACTGGCTCAGGTACAGCAGATTGTTTTATTAATTGACTTTTCAGAAAATCTATTTCCAACGTATTTCCATCATGACTTGTCTTATCAAGTAGTGTCATACGATTTCTTTGTACTTCGACACAAACAATATCTTTTAAATAGGTTCTTTCTTCACACTTTTTTAATTTATACTGAGATCAAAAAATCGAAAACTTCCATGGGCTTTACATTAACTTTACCTGAATTTGCTAACTGTACGCAATCAATAAAATCGGAAAAATCATACACTTTTTTTGCTTTTTGAAGCTGACTGATGATGAAAATTGTCTGCAGACATAAACGTGTCCCGGTTCGAAATTTTTAATAATAATTTTTGATGCGCTGATTAAATGGCTATTAATAATTTGTACCAGATATGTAAAAAATGCCCAATTTTTATTTTGACTGGTGCAATTGTCGGTCCAAACAACAATTTCATTGCAATCACGTTTACTTTCAAAAAAAGCTATGTATGTACTTATTATATCCTCTCGTTTTCTGCCAGATACTGCTTCATGCCATACCGCTGCAAAAGGTTTTTCCTTACTGGAGCCCAAAGGAACAAAGCTCTCGTTAAATGCAATTATTCTCGGGCAGAAATAATGACTTTGACCATGCCTAACCTTGGTAGCATAATTACTTTTTGTAAATCAGCTGAGTAGTAACATTTAGAGGATTTTGGTCCTTTTAAAGATTCCGTTACATCGTGTTTGTAATGAATTGGTGCTTTTTCGTATTTTTCACGATGGTTACGATATGAAGTACAATCAGTAGAGTCCTCTGTATCTTTGCATGACATTTGATGCAGTCTATAACTCTCACATTGCTCACACTCTTCATTATCTAACTGGGCAAAAGATATGTTCACATCTTTCTTTAAGAATTTCCTGTAGAGATAATAAGAAACTATAAAGTTTGGATTCTTTTCAATAAAATCAGTATGCATCATGGTTGCGTTTAAATCACTAGGTAGATATCTTCTATTAGGAGCATGTGCTCGTCTGTAATGTGAAATGGCCGGTCTAAAACTTTCAATATGCTCTTTGAGCTTTTCTCTGTCCAATTTTTTCGAAATATCATGCTTCCCACGTCGATCTTTTTGAGCACTTGGAAGTTTTTTCAAAATGTGAAGCACACGCCTATCATTAGTTTTATGGTATCCCAGAGTCGTCAGAAAGAATGTCTTACAAACTTCCTTCTTCTTACTGTCGATTTGAAAAGAATAGACATAAGTGGTCTTTCGCATCTGCTGGCTATTCTTAATACGTATATAAACTTCTTTTTCTGTAACCAGAGACTTGACAAAAAAACCTTGAGCTTCATAACTAAACTCCCAAAATAATTCATTTAAACGTTTGCGTTCTAATTCCGTAAAATTTAACATGCATTTTATAGTACACGTTTCATTACATCCAGGTTTCACCGCCATTTTCTCCAATTTTATTTTTTTCTTCTGTTTTAACCGTATTTCTACAGATCTCTCAAATTTACGCCTGATTCTTGGTTTGCCAGATTCTGGATGCACCTGCCACTTCTGGCTCAATATTCCTCTCAGGAAACCAATCGACATCAAGGTTATCTAAAGGCTTCACGTTGGTGATATCCGAAAGAGGAACATAAGATGGGTCTGCCACAGAGTCATCGGATCCAAAATTAAAACTTTAATTTGGCTGAGCAATTTCGATGTTTAGATCTACCATAGGTGTATCGCTAACAGTAGTATTGTCCAATGCAGTTTCAAGATTGTAGCTATCGTTTACTACAGTAGTGAAATCAGCTGTACTTACAGTATCATCATGCTACAGTACATACGTTAATATTACTGAAAAGAACATCAGACTTAATCCGAAGGCATTTTGGTCATTTGTTAAGGCTAAAAAATCAAGCTCAAATGACATTCCATCTGAAGTGCATTGGAACCAAAACGTAGCAACTTCTGGGGAAGATGTGACTAAACTGTTTGCCTCACACTTTTCTTCTACTTTCGAACTTCCGGCTGGTTCCTCGCTCCTCAAATAGAATCTAGCAACTACCCTCAGCTTGCTTTGGGAAGTTGTTACTTCTCAGAGCGAGACGTACTTAAGGAATTAAAAAAACTAAGCACCTGCAAAGGCCCAGGGCCTGACGGCCTACCACCGCATTTCATAAGACGATGTGCCAAACATTTATCATTACCGCTCAAATTGATTTTTAACAAGTCCCTTGCGACTTCCACCTTCCCCACGCAGTGGAAAATTGCACATGTAGTACCGATATTTAAAAAAGGTGAGGCTAATGATGTCAAAAACTATCGACCTATATCGCTCCTTTCAGTTTTCTCGAAGATGTTCGAATCATTAATATGTCCCGTATTAAGTTCACTCATTAAAACTCAATTGGCTTCACAACAGCACGGTTTCTGTAACAATAAATCCACTACTACTAACTTAGTCCACTACATTAATGATATAAGCAGATCCGTGGACTCTGGTGTACAAGTAGATTCAATCTACACGGACTTCAGTAGTGCGTTCGACAAAGTAAACCATGTGCTTTTACTACAAAAACTTGAGAACTATGGTGTGCACGGTCAATTTCTTCGCTGGTTTAAATCGTATCTAACGGAACGAAAGCAGAGAGTAGTTATAAAGGGGTATCAATCGCCACTCTATCATTCGACCTCTGGTGTACCACAGGGTTCTCATCTTGGTCCAATTCTCTTTTTGGTATTTGTGAACGATATCATACAGTTCATAAAATACTCAAAATGCTCTATGTTTGCGGACGATCTAAAGATTTATAGAGAGATTGAAACTAGTACCGACATCTCTTTGCTTCAGAAGGACTTAGACGCAATTCATGAATGGTGTCATAGTAACATGATGACTCTCAATGCTAAAAAGTGTTATCATATAATGTTTACACGGAACAAGTTGATTCAGCCCTCAACATATCACTTAAACGGCACAACTCTTCAGAGAGTTGATTCTATTCGTGATTTGGGTGTCCAACTAGACAGCCAACTAACTTTTGTAAATCACTTTGACACCATCATAACCAAAGCAAATAAAATGTCCGGATTTGTCAAAAGAACTTGCAAGGACTTCCAGTCAACTAGTACGTTTAAGGTTCTCTACAACACTCTAGTGAGGAGTATACTGGAGTATGCGTCTCCCGTATGGAATCCAACGTATCGTGTCCATATTGACAGAATTGAACGCATCCAAAAAAAGTTTACAAAATACCTGTGCTACAGATCACAGACCTGTGTTCGCGTAGCTGATTATTCTGAAAGGCTTTGTCATTTTAGGATGTGTTCCTTGGAGCATCGAAGAGGCTACTCAGATTTAGTCTTGCTTTTTAAGATTGTCCACAACTTGGCCAACGTACCGGAGTTAGTCTCAGAAATCAGTCTGATCGTGCCCCGACGTACCTATTTCAGATCCAATTTCAAGACGGAAACATTTAATTTGCCTAAAACTAGAACAAATCTTGGTCGTTTCGCTCCTATATACAGGTTTCTATGTAGTTATAATAAGCTGAGCACACGTACTAATAGCTTAGACATATTTTCAAACAGTTTGAATGAATTTAAACGACATATCCAAGCCAGCAGCAACAGCTCTTGATTAATTTAATTACTTTTATTATAAATTACCACATTTCAAATACAGTACTTCTCGCTTCGACGACAAATATGTATTTCTATTGTTTTCATACAATGACCCTATTTCATATAATTAATGTTTTACTATCAAAAATCCCATTTCTCCCAATACAATTGGAAGAAATTTTTTTAATTTAAGATTAATGTATTCTGATTTGATCTAATTTTTATCTGTTTATGTAATTGTATAATATTCTTTTTTTTTTATATTTATAATGTAACTGATCTCAATTTAATCTTTTTTATAATTTATCCCACTGACATTTCGATGTAATTTTTAATTTAATTTATTTTAATTTATTCCAATGCAATTTTTAATTATTTTTGTCTTAATTATATTATTGTATAAGTGCTGTGCACGCCTATAAGTGACAAATCCACCATAATATGTATTTGTAATGTTCTTTTATTCTTTTATTTTTAACTTTAATCGGTGAATGAGTCGTTGGTGTGTCAATTTTTAAAATAAATAAATAAATAAATCACCGACAGGTGCGGGAGAGGTGTTGGACAAATAGGGTTAGTTCAATTAAATTGGATCTTTGTATTTCTAATATTTGTTTTTTCTTCTCAAGTAGTTCCAGTCGCCGCTGTTGAAGTTTTTGTAACGTCGTAACGTCATCATTAATATCAGCACCCTCTAAATAAATCATAGAACTATCTTGTGTCCCGTTTTCATCTTCAGCTATTGTGAATCCTAATTTTTACTGCTATCACTGCAAAAAAATAGACCTATTATTCATTAAGTTTTAAAAAAACCATCCTGGTAAATACGTCATAAAACAACCATAATATACAAGCTTATTAAAATGTAATTATTACTTTATTATAATTATGATAACATAGTATGTAAAAAAAATAAAATAAGTAAAATGAAACCGCGGCAGTACGAAGACGAAACCAAACAAAAAGGATTTCATTAAAACCGAGTAAGAACAACGTAAAAAAGAATTACTTTTACAATAGAAATCACACAATTTTAGAGTAAAAAAGGATCCAATTTTGTTTAAAATATAGTATAGAATACGTGTGACATACTTACATTAAAAATAATTCAGTAATTGCATATAAAAATATTTTTTTTTTTTTCCCGGAGCGTCACATAAACACTGCACACACTAATACAAATTGTCGCGAATACGCGGATTTCGTGTCGTAACTTGTTCGTCGAACGATCCGCGGTATTGTTATTTTTAAAGTACTTCTCTTCCTATTGGACGATTCAAAAAATTGTCATACAGGGCGACGCTTTTTTTGTACATACGCGGTTTTTGAATAATGTTAGTTATACCGCGGTATACCGCGTGGTATTGGACTATCAACGACGATAAATCAAATTGTAGGTACATTTGACAATTTGTTCTTTAAATGCTAGACTCTTAATAACTTTAAAACAGATTGCTCTATTTACATCTTTTGCCCTATCGTTTTTATAATAATTTATATCTAAACCAATCAAATAACACTAAAACCAACACGACGTATACGTAAACAAAAAATCATGTTTTCAACTTAGGTACGTAATATTTGACGGCGTAAAAGAACTAATTAGTCTAGTCAAATTAGCAAAAAGATTGGACTTAATTCGTGTAGTTGTAATTTTTTGTGGAATCATTAGAAGACATGAATATAAGCCTTCTCTGAGTTTGCACCATTCCTGTTATGTACGGAACATTGTTTAATATTAGGTTTTAACATTAAAGTCCCAAAATTTAAAAATTTCATAAGTATTTAGTTGTGGTAAGTTTAGATATATGTAGATACCCCTTTGGTGTATAATTACTTTTCACAAAAAAAGTGTGAGGTGTATAAAACACTAATAAATCATTATTTTTAATTTGCGGCTCAAGGGAAATTTAGCCAGTTGGTGCAAACTCATAATAAGCTTTTTAAAGCATCCTATACATCCAGTTATTTTTGCACCCTTTTGCACCCCTAGGAAAACAGCATTTTACAATATTTGTAGATTGTACTTCGGGGCAAATTAGTGTAGTCATGGATTTTTTAATATATAATGTATTCTATATATAAAACATTCGCACGTAATAAAAATAAGAAATATATAACTGGAAATTTATGTAGAGTTAACGTAATATACATACTGCGCCTCGTGGCGCTCGGAGGGCGAACGCGGGGTCGCACGGCGCGCGCGCGGCGGGGTCTAGAGTAAGTAAGTGCGTGCATGTATATGCGTTTAGATCATTTTTGTGGCAAGAAGCGATCCCTGCGTTATACAAATTAATAACTATAATTTCCTCTATTTTATTAGCTGTGTTGTGAAAAACGGATTATGAAGTGTATTGCATTGTCGTGCCTCCCGACCTGCCCCTGTATTAAGTATTTATTTAACAAGAAATTATGATAATCATATCAATTCTCTGTCGATCTTTATTTCTTTCTGTACCTCAAAAGGAAAAAACGGAATCCTTATAGAATCACTTTGTTGTTCGTCCGTCTGTCTGTCAAGTCCCTTTATCTCGAGAACAAGTGCAAGTATCAAGTTGAAATTTAAACCGAATACTCAAGACTGCGGTCCCTTAACCTTTCAATCGTGGAAATTACATCATCATCATCATGAATTAGAGCTGTATAAAAGTAAAAACTTCTAAGTTAACGAATAAAAAAAATTATATTGCGACACTCAAGGGAATCATAAAGGTACTTCCCGTTGACCTATAACCCTGAAATTTGGCATGAAGCAAGTTTTATAGCATAAGTATAGGAATAATTGCCGCTGGCAAAAGCTAGATATTTATTTTATTTAAGTTAGTTGATACGGAACACTCAGTGTGCGAGTCCGACTCGCCCTTACCCAGTTTCTTTTTGAGGCGCATACTTAAAACTCCACATTTTTTATACTAATATTTTTTTGTTCCTACCTTGCCGTAGAATAATCAGCGCTGTCACACGGTTTATAGTTCTAAAGACAACCGAAATACAACTAATTTATTTGAAACTAGCTGTGTCCGCGAATTTGTTCGCGTGGACTACAGGATTTTGAATTTCTTTTTTCTAAAATAAAAGTAGCTCATGTTACTCCTTATTACATCACCTACTTGCCAAAAAAAGTTCCGTCAAAATCAGTCCAGCCATATCAGAGATTAGCACGGACAAACAGACAGACAGACAGACAAATATTGCAAAAAATGTTATTTTGGTGTAGACTCTGACCAACGAAAGATGGCAAAACAAAAAGGAAGCCCTATTAAAAAAAATTGAAGCTGTTCACCCTAGCTGTACGCCACTTAAACGAAGTTGATACGTTTGATTATTCATGAAAATAATAAGTATGCGATATATATATATATGATGCATGTTAATTTAACAATTAAACATGTGCTGCTTATTTGGCCGCGATATTCAATGCCGCCAAAACTCAAGCATGTCCGTTCACTGCCAAAAGCAGCCTGATCACCTTGACACCTGCTTTTTAGAATGTATCCTTGGAGTGTATCGACCGCCTTCAGCTCTTGGGAGTTGAAATTTCCTTAAACTTTGGGCAGTTCATTGAGCACAAAGCTACGGTAGCTGCTAGGAAACTCGACATTCATGCAAAGGTTAGATGGCACTCAGTAGCGGATTAGCCATGTATCAAGAGTAGCAAATGTTACAGACTCCCCCATTTTGGGGCCCCGCGCGTTCAGGGATCCCGCATTTTTGAACATAAAAGAAAACTAGTCAAAATATTGGTACTGCGTGAAGCCTAAATACAGCTGATTTTTTTGGATGTGATGAGATAGTCACTTTACTTCAGACTATCCTGCAAGCAAACTACAGAATAGAAGATCTCTTAGAATTTATCCCATCATCGTACTTTTTACGCAAGTGATCTTAAAATCCACGAAGTTATTGGTGAATAAAAGCCTTGTTCAAGCTTATTTTAGAAAGGGTAGCTTTAGCCAACAGCTTCTAGCAGCGCTAGCTAAAACCACTTAATTTTAATATGTGTAGGTTAAGCTCAATTTTAATACTCAGAATAAGCTTAAACAAGGTTTTTAGGGAATTACATATTTTGTGTGTCTATGTGAATATTACATTGCCTGTGCGTAGTGACATTTGGCTCTGAAACGTGGTCGTTCACAATGCGCCTCATCAGATGGTTTTAAGCAACACAAAGAGCAATGGAGAGGAAGATAAGCTTAAGTGGCAGTAAGCTGGGTACATTGCTCGCAGAACAGATGATCGATGGGACCGAAAGGTTCCGGAATGGCGACTGGATACCTGAAGACGTAACGTTGAAAGGTCTCGCAACAAGGGTACCGATAACCTTTTATTTAGTAAGGTTCACGTGAATTCGATGGAGGCGTGATAGACTGGACCGGCCGTTGTGGTGACTTAGGAAAAACCTTTGTCTAGCAATGGAAGCCTTTCAGCTGAAATGATGATGACTATCGATGTTGGCATGTTGATGAGATCAATCTCTCAGAAAGATTACTCCACTTAAAAATTGGCTAAATCTGACTACTTCAAAGAAAAATAAATGTTGCATCTTATTAGTAAATCATCAGCATCGAAAAGACTCCTTAATCCTGTATTACTTGTCAGAAGAAAACGTAAAACGTCCTAAGCAAAATTCTAATCATTCGGGGTATGCAAAAAACGATCATCATCTAGGTTTTCCAAAAGTACTAAATTAATTAGTATCTTACTACTAAATTAATTGATTAGTAGTAGGGGGGGCCCCTTGGTCGAATTAGAAATAAACTCCGCGTCGGTTTAATCCGGCACTGACGGCGCTTCATACCAGGACAACATCGAATGTTATACAATGCAAAAGTACTAAATTAATTAGTATCTTACTATTAAATTAATTGATTAGTAGTAGGGGGCCCCTTGGTCGAATTAGCAATAGACTCCGCGTCGGTTTAATCCGGCACTGACGGCGCTTCATACCAGGACAACATCGAATGTTATACAAAGCACAGGTCCAATCATTTGTGGAGCCAGTGGGTCTTTCAATAAACACTTCCCTGGAATCTTTAAATTTGAATAAAACAAATTGTGTGTTATCGATTTCTTTTATTAATTTGTTTTAAATGTCCGCCGCTACTTTATACAACGAAAGCGCATACGAAATATACAACTTTCCATGTCCTTTACTGTTTTCGTTATTAGGAGTTTCGTCTACTCATTGCCGAAACCTCCTGAAAAGTATAATACACCGTGTGAGTAATATTACAATTATTAAATAGTCAAAAAGTATCAAGTTTTTATAATAGTAATTAAAAAACTAACCTAGAAATGATATTATTGTATCCAACCGTCGCATTTTATCTGCATGTTTTTAATTGAATTCACTTTTTGCGTCTTTAAATTTGTTCATTATATTAAATAGTAGCCTTTCCATCGAACTAGTGATTGTTTATGGCACTATTTTAAGCAAAATGAGTATAATAAGATGCAGGAAAACAATTTTGACAATTCTTAATTTTATTAAATGCTGCCATACATAACGTTTGATTAATAATTCGTTGTCTTCTTTCGATAGTCAAACTCTATGTACCGTATATATCTGTACCTCAGAGGTAAACAATAGTAACTCCACTTTTTTGAAAATATATTTTTTTGCACTGTTAAAATCGTAAAAACCAGTTCTACGTAATGGTATAGGGGATCAAGTCCTACGACATCTAGGAAGAGAAATATCCAATCATTTAAGACAAAAACATATCGAGTATGGGACTTAAAATGATGATAAAATTGTTTACACGTCAGCTTTACGCGCACTTAATGTTGTTCTAAACTTTATTGTAATTATGTGTAATACACAATAATTCCATCTAATAATTATAAAAAATACAATTGAGTTTGTTTCAATATCTTTAAAGCAACTATGTCAAAAATACATTCAAACTTTATTTCCGCGCGTTTTTGCCTCTCCTGTAAAATTTACTTTTTGGCACTTACTATTGTTTACCTCTGAGGTACAGATATATTCATTGTAGTAAAAAGCAGTTACTTCAATATTACAAACAGATACTCCAATTTTATTTATATGTATGTATAGAAGATAAATGGACGGTTTTTTTAACTGTTTTTTTTTTTTTATATAAAAACAAAATTAGGTTTCTTTACTAACACTTACTAACAGAGCATTTACAATCAGAAAGTATTCCTTCCTCGTAAAATACATCCCACAACACTCCTAAGTAATGACAACGCTTATCTCTTCTTGTCAGTTTATTATTTCGTGTCGCGCGCTTGTCACTTCCATGGCGTAATAGTTCTTTGGCAATTAAGACAACACTAGAAAAACGTATGTTCCTTAAAAAAATGCTAATTTTTTATAGGGTGCAAATATAAAGGAAACCAAATTAATGTAATTGTGATTTTTTCAAAACTACTTAAATTTCCCCCGAAGTACAGAGGCAAAAAAACGTGAAAAACTAATTTCCATACGTCGCACTGGGGTGCAAAATCAATCATGTACTTAGGTCGAAATGTATAACACTTTCCTCAGTTTACAAAACTACACAATTTTCCCCAATGCCGCAATGGCCAAAAATAACATTTTTATTTTTTTCTAATGCTGCGTTGGTCTAATTAAAATAATTAAAATGCAGTAATGTAGATTGAGGTTTAATATACCTATAAAAAAAAAATGGTGAGTACACCTATATTCTCTGGTTAGTTACGAGCAATAAACAGTTTTCACCCCCTTCCGTAGGGGTGCCAAATGATTTTTATTTTTTATACTCTATTTTTCACTCATACAATACCATCAGAAACGTTTTTGCCTCTCCAGAGAATTTAGTCCAATCTTTATTAAAAAATGACCTAATTTGACTAGACTAAATAGTGTCTTAAAGAAGTCGGTTGAAAACGATAATTCACAACCGTCCACTAAATACCTAGTTAAAATTTGGTTTTTTTGGCTCAATTTTTGCATTACAAAGTTCAGATAAATAAATATCTTGGGCCATGAATTCAGATAGTACCTACGAGTATTAGATTGACTTCTGTATCTACCTATAAGTACTTGTTCACGTTGGAACGCGCGGGCGCGGTGGTGAGTGCGTTCGCGAAGACGTGGCGGGTTCGTGTTCACATTGGCCGCCAGGCGTATGTGCGGGTGTGACGTGTTGTCAGAGATTGTAAACATGGACGACGAACTTTTATTTTTAACCGAAAATTCATACCTAAAGTGGGAGATGATAAAAATTAGAATTGGTGTGCACGAAATTAATAAAGAAAGAGAACGGTACGGTGAATTTCATACTTTATATAGTAATTTGAGAGAACATCCTTCAAGATTTTCTTGGATATACCAGGATGACTGTCAACTGTTTTGATTACATATTGGATTCAATAAGGAGTGAGATTTCAAAACAAGACACAAATTTTCATAAAAGCATAAAACCCGAAGAAAGACTATTTTTAACTATGTATAAGGTGAGTTTAAAAAAAAAAAAAATTCGTAGTTAATTATATTTAAAGTTTAATTTCCATAATTTGATGTGTTATATTCGTAAGTATTGTAACCATGGTAAGCCTGGGTCGTGACACTATTCATTTCATCCATAAAAACTTGTGTAATTTTGTTTCTAGTACGTAATTTTTGAATAGGAGTTAACTCCTTCATGTACGGCAACAAACTTTCATCGCGAGTGAATCGCGCGCTCCGCCGCTAGTTCGACGTGAACACACACAAACATCTCACGCGTTTGATATTGCCGCGAGCGGCGCGCGCGCACCAGTCGCTAGCTTGCCCGCTACTTAGACCGCACGTGCGTTTCGTACGTGAACACTTGTTATTATGCCATAGGGTCAATTCACACGTACCACAACCACACCACGTCACGTGAGTGTCGCAGCGGCTTTTTACAGTTGCGTTGTGGTACCGACAAAATGTCGATGTGGTTGCATTGTCGCTGTCGTTGCGATGTGGTAACCACGTGGTCATGTGCAGTTATACTCCGGCTTTCGTAGAGGAAACACGGCTTGATTGAACGTAGTCATGGAGGAAAGATTGTTGTTGCTATCCTTGTTATGGCTTTTATTAATAAGAAGACGACGACATCAGCGTATTCGTCGAAATAGAATTTATTGGGTAGGTACATCCTTTATTGGAAAACAAAAGTCAAAGCTAAATTCGTACTGATTATCCTAAACTTCGAAGGTTCAAGAAGAAATTTTATAAAAAATTTAGAATGAACAAGAATACATTTGACTACTTGTTAAACGAACTGAATAGTGAGTTGCAAAAAAAAAGACACGGCCATGAGAAAAAGCATAGGTACCATCTGTTGAACGTCTGGCAATGACATTGAGGTGAGTAAATTTTTTTATAGTTAATTATTTTTAAGTACTTAGAAAACATAATTAGTTCCATCTACCGGGACAGACTCACCGGGCAGATGAAACTAATTTATAAAATATAAAATACAGGTGCAAATTAAGAGGCCGTACCTACCTGGTTTTGCTCGCGGCACTAGCGCTACTTTCATTAAAAAAAAAATATCTTTATATTTAAGGCATAGCTAAAAAGTGGCTGTGACAGATTTTTTATCTATGCCTTAAATAAAAATATATTATTATTTTAATGAAAGTGGCGTTAGTGTTGCGAGCAAAACCAGGTACGGCCTCTTAATTCATTAACAATAAAAAGTAAGATCATGATTGTGGGCACGTTTCATATAGTTTCCTATTATTACAACAGTATGCATGTACAGTCAGCGCCATATCGACCTACCCTTATCTGTCAAATTTCTGCAACTGAATTTCAACCTAATTTCAAACGCATAGAGATCAACATCAGTTGTGGTTTTTTCACAGATTTTCGTAGGTCGATGTGTCGCTGACTGTACGTTACGCACTCGCCACGCATCCGGTCTGCTCAGGCCTTTATTATTGCCAATGAGTTAATTTGCAACTGTGGTAGGGAGGATAGGAAGTCGAAAACAAAGAGCGTACTTAATATTTTTATTTATTTTGTAATTCAAAAATCAACAGAGTAGGTAATTAATCAGTTAATCTCCGAAAATATCCGTTATAATCGGATCATTATAGTTTGAAGCCTGAGAAGAGACGCTGAGTGGAGATTCTGGTACTGAAATATCTCTTGGTGTGGATACAGTACGCAAATTGCGAAGCTGTGGAGAGCCTGTTTCCATATCCGGCCGATACCTAGACGTTGATGGTCGCTCGTACGGTTGGTACGCTGGTGTCGTATACCCCTGTCCATATTCACTGTAATTATCATTACGTGTAGTTGTAGGTGTGTGATATTTTTGAATTACATTCAATATTTCTATCTCATTCAGTTTCCAATCATCGCGAATGGTCTTAAATCTATCGGTTAAAGATAGCAAAAAATGCATATAACTGTCACAGGACGTGTCAGGTTCCTGTGTACGAGTATGTGCAGTTACTTGATCGCTCAAATGACTTGTTATTTTTTTTTATTAACCCATATTCTGCATCATCTTTTTTTCTTTGGATATTTTTTGGTCTCTTCCTAACTTCAGAGTCACTCGTTTCAGTAGTATTATCGTCTTCATTATCTATTTGTTCGATGTCATCGTCTTTGTTTTGTACTGGTAAGTGGGTGATAGACGTACGAACTTAAAGTACGCGGTTTTTAAGATCGTCAACTGACTCGGCTCGACGTCGGTGACACACGTGAAGCTTGCTCATACTAAACTACTCAAAACTAAATAGGGCCCACCATGTTTTTTTGCCTTAACTTAAAATTGAACGTAATTGTTCAGTTTTTATGAATGTACAAGTGTCAAGTGGGCATTCAGGAATAGTGTAAAAATAAACAATGGAATCATTTGTTTATTTCCTTTAATAAAAACACAAATAACAGTTTTTAGGAAAAATTACACAAAATAAAGGATCAACATGATCTTGTAAACCACACGTCTTCTGAAAAAAAATATGGTGCTTGTTTTTAATAACGAGTGGGTCCTCCTCTGCTCCGTATGCACTCTCTGAGCCTATATGGTACACTTTCAATCAAGTGAGTCACGTTTGTATGCGGTATTTGTTCCCAACAGACTTTCAGGGCGTTAATGAGCTCCTGCTGGCTGTTAACATCACTGTAGTTTTCTTTCAGGCTTCTTTTGAGTTGATCCCATAAATGCTCTATTGGGTTGAGGTCGGGACTCATGGCTGGCCATGGCAAAACGGTGATATTGGCTTCAGAAAGGGCTCTTTGTGTGGTGCGGGCTGTGTGTGCGCGAGCGTTGTCATGCATAAAGACAAAATTATTGCCCACTCTTTGTGAAAACGGGATGACATGTGGCCGGATTACTCGCTTGATGTAACTGGCGGCGGTTACGGTACCTTCATTGAGAATTACCAGCTCTGTTTTGCCGTGTAAGCTAATTCCACCCCATACCATAACACTGGGACCCCCCCATCGGTCTGTTCCATGGATGCATGGTTCAGAAAAACGTTCCCCTTCTCTTCTCCACACGCGTATCCGTCTGTCATCACTGTAAAACTTCACTTTAGACTCGTCCGTAAAAAGCACATTCCTCCAGTTATCCATGGTCCATTCCAAATGTTCCCGGGCGTACCTTAATCGTGCTGCACGATGAGCCCTCGTTAGTTTCAGTCGAATAGCGCGTACTCTAGAGCGTTGTCCATCTTCGTGAAGCCGATTCCGAATGGTTTAGTCGCTGACTCTCGTCCCTGTGGATTGCCGTAGTCAAGTCAAAGTCAAATCATTTATTTCAAATAGACCATTTACAGGCACTTTTGAATAGTCAAATGTCGGTCAGTCCAAGAAAAGTGAAGCTAAATTGCACGTTCCAAAGAGTAGGTCTCTATGGAGAAGAACGTGCAAGAAACTCCATGGACACTCTTTTAAATCATATTATGTGTTACATATAATGCTTGGTTACATATTACTTGTTGCTTCTATCATGTGAGCACAATGTCGATAATGAAATAAAAATGTAAAATAATTAAAAGATAGAAACTGAATTAAGCCACTGGCAGCTAAGAGATGACCAGTCCCATCTGACGGCACCCGTTCACGAGCATGACGCGTGCATCAGCCCCACTCAGCTCAACCATTTTGAAGGGAACTGAACGACCCAATAACACGTGCCACCAACAGCGAGACATTTGAGTGAGCATGACAAACTCTCAACTGCCATGCTCGTAACGTCAAAAAAAAAAAAAAAGTTGTAACCTAATAAAAATGCTCCATGGTGCTTCACATTCACAAACTTGAAAAAAGTGCTTCTACATTATACAATGCAATTGTCTTTCAAATTAAAAAAATAATAATATTAGTTTCCAACTAATCAACTAATTAGTACGCCCTAGTGGTAGTGGAGCTGGACCAGCATTGAGCCAAGCATTTTTATCTTGAATATAATCCTCCAACTTATAATATGCTTGTCTGCATAGTGTGCGTTTAATACAAGATTTAAATTTCGTTTCATTGAGGTCTAATATTTGGGGTGGTATTTTATTATAACATTTCAAACAGTACCCCATAAAAGAAGAGGCCACTTTAGCCAGTCTGAAACCTGGTTGAACTAATTGATCCCTATTTCTTGTAACATAATTATGTCTATGGCCTCTTTTGCTAAAAAGATGAAGATTTTTTCTAACATACATGATGTTTTCATAGATATATTGACAAGGTACCGTCATTATGTTAATTTCTTTAAACAGTTCCCTTAAAGAATCGCACCGGCGGAGATTGTAAATAGCTCTGATGGCTCTTTTCTGTAATATAAAGATTGACTCGATGTCTGCAGCCCGTCCCCATAGTAAGATACCGTACGACATGACACTATGAAAATAACTAAAATAGACTAGCCTAGCGGTATCAACATCCGTAAATTGGCGGATTTTTCTAACAGCATATGCAGCTGAGCTAAGCCGCCCTGCAAGAGATGTTAAGTGAGGACCCCATTGTAGCCTTGAGTCTAGCGTAATCCCCAGGAAAATCGTTTTATCAACAAATTCTAGTTTTTCATTATTCAATACAATGTCACAATCACTACTTTTGACATTCGGTAAGGAAAATCTTATGCATTTAGTTTTTTTCCCATTTAGAACCAGATTATTAGCAGTGAACCAGTTTTGAACCTGCAATAGGGCGCTATTTTCATTGTCAAGATTGTTAGTCTTTCTATTTATCTTAAAAATCAAAGAAGTGTCGTCAGCAAACAACACCATATTAAGTTTATTTTGCAACAAATTGGGTAAATCATTAATATAAACTAAAAATAAAAAAGGACCTAAAATTGAACCTTGGGGCACCCCCATTTCAACATTCAATCCCGACGAATTGACACCGTTTATTTGCACTAATTGCTGTCTATTATTTAAATAAGATTTTAATAAGCTTAACGCTGCATTGCCTAGTCCGTAATGCTTGAGTTTCAGAAGCAATGTTTCATGAACTACACAATCAAACGCCTTAGATAGGTCGCAGAAGATGCCTATAGCATCTTGTGCCTCTTCCCACGCATCAAAAATGTGTTTTAGTAAGGAAACACCCGCGTCAGTTGTACAACGTCCTTTGGTGAAACCATACTGTTTATCATGTAGGATGTTATTGGAGTTAAAATGACTAAGCATTTGATTTAACATTACCTTTTCAAATATCTTGCTAAGAACCGGCAAAACGGACACCGGCCTATAATTATTAGTGTCTCTACTATTCCCGGATTTAAAGAGTGGTATCACTTTACTATATTTCATTAGATCTGGAAAGACTCCTTGATCTATACTAGTCGAGTTTGTAAGGTCCGAGCGGTAACAGTACGCTCCCGTCGTGCGGTTAACCTTAGATATCGGTCTTCCTGGGTAGTCGTAGCCCTAACTCTTCCTGTGCCAGGTCTCCTAGCTACACTTCCGGTCTCCTGATACCGTTCCCAAACATTTCGGATTGCTCGTCGCGAAACACCGAGGTGGATAGCCACAGACCTCTGAGACTGTCCCTCTTGAAGCAAGGATACTGCTCTTGCAGCGGTTTCCATGTCCATATGACGGCGAGGACCAGGCATAGTGATCACAACTAACACAGAAACCAAACAAAATTGTTAAAAACGTGAGTATTCCACAACACTGTTTAGTGTAGACTGAAAACTTAAGTGACTGAGAATTTGTGCATTCGACGATTTTTTCGAGTACTTCACTTTTTTAGCTACGAAAAGAGAGCGTTTATCGCATGTGAATTTAGTAAGAGAGTTACGTGAAGAGAAGGAAGATTTCCATAATTATTTCAGAATGCCTGAACCGCTGTATGAAGAACTTTTGCGTTTAGTTTCACCAATTATAGCCAAACAAGATATTTGCATGAGAGAAGCTATTTCACCGCATGAACGTTTAAGTGTAACATTACGATTTTTGATAACTGGTGGAACATACAAAGATTTAATGTATTCGTCAGCAATATCAAGACAATCATTGGGGCACATAATTCCTGAGACATGCGACGCAATTTGCTCTGCACTCAAAACATATTTGAAGGTACGTAGTTTAAATCTATTTTATAAATAAAATAATACAAAATAATCTAGTAATCAGACTTTATTTATCTATGGCACATTAATGTTAAGAACGTAACTTTATGTTATTTGTATTTATTTTGAATTATTATTATTTCGTTTATTCATTAAAGTACATATAAATTATATTTTTAAATATTCAATAAAAAATAAAAAACATTTAAAAATATAAAAAATAGTAGCCCACCGGTATCGGGAACAGGGTCCAAGCTACCGGCGGTCAGGGCTCCAGAGAAAGGAACCTCCTGACTATACGAGCCGTGTCCAGCAATACTGCTTTCTGAATCAAGCCCTTGATCCAGTCGCCTAACGAGAGCCTCCTAAGGTGTTGGTCGAGGCTCTTGGCTATTAAGCCATTGGCTGACACAACTATCGGTACAATGATCGCTGAATCCACTTCCCACATGTCGACAACCTCGCGAGCCAAGTCAATATACTTGATTTGTTTATCTTTCTCGGCTTTCACGAGGTTCTCGTCATGCGGAACGGATATGTCAACAATCATTGCACGCCTCTCGCTTCGGTCCACCACCACTATATCAGGCTTATTGGCCACAATAGTCCTGTCAGTGATGATGGGCCGATCCCAGTACAAAGTGATATGACCATTATCAAGAACTGGGTCGGGCTCATACCTATAGTATGGCACTTCCGATTCCACAAGAGAGTATTTCAGAGCAAGTTGCTGATGGATAATCCTGGCTACAAGGTTGTGCCTATGCAAGTACTCTCCGTTAGCAAGACGAGAACAACCAGAGATAATGTGACGGATTGATTCTCCCGGACGGTGACATGCCCGACAGATGTCAACCGTGCCGTCCTTCACAATAAATCTCCGGTAGTTATTCGTCATGATAACTTCGTCCATAATTGCACAGACAAAACCTTCGGTTTCCCCAAAGACGTCACCGAAACGCAGCCAGGCTACGGACGCCAATTGGTCTACATCGGGCCCATGAAGGGCCCGGAAAAAGCGTCCGTGAAGCTCCTTGCTCTGCCATACTTCCCTGCGATCGTCAGTGTCAAGCACTATCGGTTTGCGCCAGTTCTCATTAGCCAGGGAGAGCGGGGTGAGTCCCTTGTCCAGTGCCACTACATCTCGATGCATACCCACGTCGGCAGCTAGGAAATATTCCCTGAGACTGCATACCTCGCGGTTGTGTAGGGTCTTAGCATTTAAGAAGCCACGACCCCCACACTTCCGCGGGATATACAGCCTCATCACCGACGATCGTGGGTGATGCATTCGGTATGTAGTCAGCAGTGTACGGACCCGCCTATCCAGGGCATCAAGTTCAGTTTGAGTCCATTTGAGTACGCCGAAAGAGTACATCAGTACCGGCATGACCCAACCGTTGAAGGCGCGCACCTTGTTTCCGCCCGAAAGAAGACTGTTAAATACCTTTTTCAGGCGTCCAAAGAAACGCTCCTTCAACGATTGCTTCATGTCAATGGTACTGATACCTAGAGCTTCCGACATACCCAAATACTTATAGGTTTCGGTTGGAGAGAGGGATCTCAGGTTTATGGAATCCGTAAGTTGGACGCCCACGGACTCCACAACCTCCCCTCGCTTTACATGCATGACCGCACATTTGTCCACACCAAACTCCATCCTGATGGCACTACTGAAGGTTTCAGTTACCTTCAGTAGCTCCATCAGTTGCAGATTGTTGGGGGCAAAAAGCTTCAAGTCATCCATGTAAAGGAGGTGAGATATAACCTGACCCCCTCTCTTCAACCTATAGCCTAGACCTGAATTCTCCAGCAATGTGCTGAGAGGGTTCAAGGCTAGACAAAACCAAAGCGGACTCAAACTATCACCCTGGAATATACCTCGCTCGATCCTTACAGGTTCGCTATTCCTCTGGATATTTCGACATCCTGGATAGCGGAGGACCGTACTCCATTGCCTCATACACGACATCAGGAAGGTGCGTAGTGTTGTATCAATTTTATACAATTCCAGCACCCTCATGAGCCATGTATGAGGAACGGAGTCATATGCCTTCTTATAATCTATCCAACATGTCGACAGATCCTTTCGGGAACGTCGAACCTGTTGGCTAATGGTCATATCAATGAGGAGCAGCTCCTTCGTACCACGGGACCCGTTCCTACATCCATTCTGAGAAGGTGACATGATCGAGTTTTCATCAATATGACTATTAATTTTACTTCTCAGTATGGATGTAAGAACTTTATAGACCGTCGGCAAACACGTGATCGGTCTATAATTTTTGGGTTCCGCAGTACTACCCGATTTATGGAGCAGGTGGGTTATTCCTGTCGTCAGGAACTGGGGCAGCGACCCTGACTCTAAGGCAGACTGAAACTATTACTATTATTATTATTATTAAAGTTTAAATATTCAATCAGGGTGTCCGGGATAGTAATAGCTTGCGAGTCTTGTGACAAGTTAAATTCTTGTGTTTCTTGCATCTGGACTGGAACAATTGGGTTTATCAGCGGTGTTTGGGGTACCTGGACTGGACTATGTAATGAATTAAAAGTTAATCTTTCAAACCGTCCCAAAAATATTACTTCATTGATGAGTTTTTCGGCTATGCCTTGTTGGGTAGCAGTCATGTTGCGGAGTTTAGCTGCAATATTTTTTCCAATAGCATCATATTCATCATCAGGGTTTTCTAATTTTTTACCTATCAATGATATAGTATTTGCAATTTCGTCATTGGTCTGTCGTTTACGACGTGCAGATGAAGCAGTAGATTTTGCAGGTGAAGACACGTTGTAGTTGGTACTCTGTAAATAAAAATAATATCATTATACTGACTCGTAATTTTTTTTGTTACAGTTCCCGAGTTCAGAACAAGAATGGATAGCAATTGCTGAAGAGTTTGAGCGCAGATGGCAATTTCCAAATTGCCTAGGAGCTGTTGATGGGAAGCACGTTGCTATAATCCCTCCTGCCGGAGCAGGGTCACATTTTTACAATTATAAAGGGTATCATAGTATCGTTCTAATGGGAATTGCTAATGCAAATTATGAATTTATTTATGTGGAAATTGGAACAAATGGACGTATTTCTGATGGTGGTGTATTACAAAAAACTAAATTTTTTCAAAGATTGAATTCGAAGAGTTTAAGTGTCGCCGCACACGAGCCACTCGCCACAGCCACAAACGCCGCCACTAGAAGCTAGAAGCGGCTACAAAGGTAGCTGAAGCGCGCGACAGCCACTTGTGGCCGGTGGTCGACACTTGCGGTCGGTGGCTGCTTGTTTGCGTGCAGTATCATAATGGACTCTGACGAAGAAGGTTTAATTGCGCTACTTTTGATAAAAAGACGTCGTCGTGGAAGACGAAACCGTAGTAATTGGATACATCCAATTTTAACGAATGTAAACAAATGCAACGAACATTTCGATAATCTTCTAAACCATCCTAAAAAGTTTTTCAAACATTTTCGTTTAAGCATAGGTACGTTTTGGGAACTACATGCTCTATTATATGCTGGGTTAAAGCACCACGATACCAACATGCGGAAAAGCATCACACCTGCGGAAAGACTAGCTATCACATTAAGGTAAGTGGCAATAATCACTAGCATAAAACTCCACAGAACACTATGATAAAATAATCTATACTTTATTTATAATACTAGAGAATAGCTAGTTAACAAATAAAACACGTAGGTATTTGTATTTAGTTATTATGTCTTTATTATAATTTGGTATCACTCGTCATCATCACGGAACATGTTTTCGATAACAGAACTGTTGTCCATAGACTGGTCAGAATAATATGAATGAGTTGGAGAAGGCTGAATTATAGGTGAAGACGGGATAGATGTAGAAGCGTTTTGTGTAGAGTATGACATGTCAAGCATAGACTTGTCGGAATAATGTGAATGAAGTGGAGAAGGCTGAACAGATGTAGAAGCTTTTTGTGTCGAGTGTATGTTGGCATTTCCTGAAGAATAACCATAATATTGTGCCGAATAGGTTTCATAATTTTGATTATACGTGTACTTTCTAATTAACTGTAATATTTCTGATTGAAAATCAAGTTTACAATTTTTGTCAATTTTTTTTACATGTGGAAGCAGCGACATCAGAAATTGCTTATCGGGGTCATTTTGGTCGCTTATTTGATCATGTTTACGTTTTAAATTTTCCGAAAGTGTTCTGAGAATTTCATTTTCTGATTTTTCGGCCCTTTTTCTGTTTATTTTCGGGCGAGATGTTTCCGCATCATCAGTTGCATTAGTAACATCGGTAGGCGGTCTCACTTCTTTTAAGGAATTCAAGAACGATAGATGATTGAAATAAATGTACTGTTTACTGCTTGTTGCTGCCGAACCACTCGCAACGTTCTTGTTTTTTGCATTTTCTCTATTAAAACTGTCACGAAGACTCTTCCACTTCCTCTGTAATTTAGTTACTGTAACAACAAAAAATATAATTTTAATTTATTTTTTTTTTTTTTTTAAATATACAGTGAAACCTGGTTAAGTGAGACATCAAGGGACCTGCAATGTCGTTTCACTTATAGAGGTATTCCACTTACCCAGTGTCTCAGATATACAGGTATAAATAAATATCTGTCTCATTTACAGAGGGTTCCATTAATAGAGGTGAGAATACAGGTTATTTCAGTTATACAGGTGCGATCATTAAATAAAATAACGTGTTATGTATGTAAACAAACAATGTTATCTCAGTTACAGAGGTTTATGCATATAAAATTTACTCGCTGTCTCAGTTATAGAGGTAACTATGATGATAAATCGAAAGAACAAATCCCAGATATGGAGGCTTACCTCGTCCCACTAACAGAGGTAATTCAGTGCCAAAGTGTTGGGACCTCAGCATGAGTTCCAGTTATGGAGGTTTCTCACTTATCCAGGTCCCACTTAACCAAGTTTCACTGTAATTTGTTTCAGGTATCTAGGAACTGGATGCTCGTTTGAGGATTTTGAACTCTCTTACCACCGTGGGGCCTCTACAGCAAGGAAAATAGTACAAGAAACATGTCAACTAATTTGGAACTATTTAAAAGCCGTTTGTATTCCAGAACCGACCCAAGACATGTGGAAAGAAATTGCCAGCGGATTTCTTCAAAATACTAATTTTCCTAATTGTTTAGGCGCCATAGATGGGAAACATATAAGAATTATTCATCCATTCGATACCGGCTCCTTGTACTTTAACTATAAAAAATTTTTTTCAATAGTACTTCTAGCAAGTTGCGACTCGAATTTACTTTTTACGTTCGTGGATGTTGGGGCATACGGTAAAGCATCCGATTCTACAATATTTAGAGAAAGTGAACTGTGTAACAAAATACACAGAAAGACATTAAATATCCCCTCACCACGACAGGTCGGTAATCGACAACCATTGAACTACACATTTGTTGGTGATGAAGCATTTGGCCTCAGTGAAAATATGATGAGGCCATATGCTGGAAAATATTTGGACTTAGACAAAAAAGTTTTCAATTATAGGTTAAGCCGTGCCAGACGTTGCATTGAGTGTACCTTCTGCGTACCAGCAAACAAATGGAGAATATTACATCGCCCATTAAACACTTCTGTTCATTTCTCAGAAGACATTGTGAAAGCTTGTTGCATTTTGCACAACTTTATTCGCAAAAGGGATGGCTTCAATTTTCGGCATACTTTGAAAATAGTGGGACTCGAAAATATACAAAATACAGGCTGGCCAGTAACACGAGCGTCTACGGCAAGAGATACGTTAAAAGATTATTTTATGAATGAAGGAGCAATACCGTGGCAAGAAAATAGAATATAAATATATGGTTTTATATTATTTTATTAAACTTACCTTCAATGTTCTTTTCTTTGGCAGTTTTATTCGAAAAATCTCCCACAAACAATTCGCAGATTTCTTCCCAGGCCTTCACTTTTTCTCCTCTATTACTATAACTATCACTTTTTGAATCCCAAATCGCAGGACGGGATTGTATCTCTGATATAAATAATTCTATATCCATATTTATCTACCTATATGAACTACAGACTACGTGCGTGCGTTACCGTCGACTTACACAGGTTAACTGAGGCAAGGGAGAGAGGGGCGCGGAATCGCGCGAGTGGCGTGTGGCGGCTTTTTGTGTCGGCGTTTAGTGGCCGGTGCGAGCCACAAGATGCAAGCTGCGACGATTTGAAGCGTGTGGCCGCCACCGGCGCCAACCGTGTGCGGCGAGTCCATATAAAATGTATGAAAAATACAGGAAATATGCCAGTGGCGGCGTTTTGTGGTTGTGGCCGGTGGCCCGTGTGCGGGAGCCCTAAATCTTCCTAACCCGAGAAAACCAAGCGGACATTCAGAAGAGTTGCCTTATGTATTTATTGGCGATGAGGCTTTTGCTTTGAGAACAGATTTTATAAAACCATACCCACAAAGGCAATCACTGGCTAACTCAAGTAAGAGGATATATAATTATAGAGTGTACTACATTTCGGCATTACGCTTGCGACTCGCCATTTTAGCTCCTCCGTCGCAAACAATTAAAAACTGAGAACTGTGGCAGGCAAGCTCGCCGGACGCCACACACGCTCGGTTATGCTCGCGCGCAAACATAACCGAGCGGCATAAACTATCAATTTTGATATTTTCTCGGTTGCATGTCGGTTATGCATGCACGGCTAAAACCATCATGCAAAACCTAGCGTGTATGGCCTCCATTAGCATGACTGGTATCAGATTTACTGACTTCTATCCATCCACAACAACTGTCAAAGATCTTCAAATGACAACAGAGACCAATAATTAAGCCACTGAGGTTAACATGCTTTCTGAGGTATGTTAAACCTTTGGAGTACCACAAAAGGAATGTAGAACACGGTACCCTACAAATAAAAAAAAAGAAATAAAAGAACTAATCAGGATTCAAAACTTTATTCTTCTTCTTTTATTAATACATCATCAAGGAATGATGCTGGTGCCACAACATTATTTTGATGTCGAGCCCAACCAAGGTACCAGACTATGGTCATTACATGTGCGCAACATCCAACTATTCGCATTTTACCATACCATCCCTACAAACAAAAAAAAGAAATAAAATAACAAATCAGGATTCAAAACTTTATTCTTCTTCTTTTATTAATACATCATCAAGGAATGATGCTGGTGCCACAACATTATTTTGATGTCGAGCCCAAACAAGGTACCAGACTATGGTCATTACATGTGCGCAACATCCAACTATTCGCATTTTACCATACCATCCCTACAAACAAAAAAAAAGAAATAAAAGAACAAATCAGGATTCAAAACTTTATTCTTCTTCTTTTATTAATACATAATCAAGGAATGATGCTGGTGCCACGACATTATTTTGATGTCGAGCCCAACCAAGGTACCAGACTATGGTCATCACATGTGCGCAACATCCAACTGTTCGCATTCCACTATACCATTTTCCCAATTATTTTGTCTGGCAGAAATCAAAATATACGTGTATATATATTTGGGGAATTATAAAACGAGCGACTAAAAAAAAACTTAGCGACTGATGATGAGATACTGTTTTAATAACTTGAGCGGTATGAATTTGAGTAAGCGACACATTAACTAAACTAACAACAAATATTGATTAACAATAAAATCCAGAACGAGCTTACTAAAAGTGGGTTATTAAAATCCTAGTTAAACGATTAAATTAGTATGTGAGCGACTAAAATAATAAGTGAGCGACTAGAATTATCTAGTCGCAGGTAGATTCATCATTTGAACTGGGTGAAATAGGTTAGGTTAGAACTGTGACCTACCGCGCGTGAGCCGAGTGAGCGAAGCGAGCGGTGCCGCGGCAGCGGCCGGCGAACGCTACGACCAAGTTGCTCGCAGATTTTATTTCACCATTTTTTTCGTTGACACACAAACAAATATTAGGTCGCTCAAATATTATGAAGCTTCTCATTTTGTATTTTAAGTAACTCAAATTAAAGTTTGTAAGTCGCTGTTCTATTGATTTCTCGTCACTCGCAGTCAGTCGCTCACTTATTATTTCTATAACCCAAAATAATTATTTTTGTCACTTAAAATTTTAATTTACAGTCACTCGTTTAAATACTACCCTATATATTTTATTGCTGTGGTGTCGGGATTTTATTCGTCCTCTTACCAATATAATTTTTTTTTATAATAATAATACACTTGAGAGCAAAAAAATCGCACATGGCTTGTAATTTCGTTTAATACTGGTTTTTCTTAAATGTAAAGATATTTAATACAAATAATTAAGCGAAATTGAAGCATACAAAGATAGATTTATAAAAACACAAAATTAAGATCATTGAACTTCACATAACTCACAAAAACCAGCGGAATACCCAATTCCCCAAATTCACCCATTTAGATTTCACTACTTGCACCTTTACCTGGAGCTACAAAAAGAGTGCTGTTTTGGAGTTTTAATCAGTTTCCAGTAACGTGATAACGTTTTTATTAGAAACAGGTGGATTTACTGGAAAAATATGGATACCATGCCCGCAGAAGCCGTTCAAGTTATTGCCTTGCCTAAAGCAGGCCATAATCAAAATGAAGTTGCTCGACAGCTAAATTTTAGCCGCTTTCCTATTCGTCTGGTATATCAGAGGTTTCAAGAGACCCGTGGGTATATTCAGCGACTAAGATTTGGCCGGTGGCGCATAGGATCATCAGGGTGTGATTATCGTTTTCCTGTAACAAGTATTTTGAGAAATCGCCTACTAAACACGATTGAACTGACACAAAAGCTTCATAAGGTTCGCAATGTCAGTGTAAATCAGTGAACGATTAGGAAAAGACTGGGTGAAGCAGGCCTGACTGCAAATCTCTCAGCAAATGGTACCAAATTGACCACAGCTCACCGACAAGCCCGGCAATAATTTGCCACGAAACACTTAAATTGGATGTATGCTTAATGGCAGGCTGTTGTGTTTTCTGATAAGTGCAGAATGACTTAGATGACCATGATAGATGCTATAGGGTCTACAGAAGGTCATCATGGCAATTTTAACAATGCTGCATGAGCGAACAAGTGGGTTTTGGAGGCATTTTGGGGTGGCATAATGTTGGACACTAAAACTGACATTGTATTCATCACTGGGCCATTACTGGCCTGATATCGAAGGGTTGACGGCTTTATGATAGATCAAAAAAGTGCTCGAAAAATATGTGAAGCTGCTTGTGTGGCTTGTGGTAGATTTTTTTTCTTTAATGCAGAACAACACCAGATCGCATGTCGCCAGAACAGTTTGCGACTACATGTAAGACGTTGGAATCATTGCGATAGAGAGGCCAGCTCGTAGTTCTAATCTCAATCCAATTGAGAATATCTGGAATGACCTTGAAAGAAGACTTAGTGCAAAAAGCCTGGCTCTCCACGCCTCCAAGAGCTTCAATTTGTCATTGACGAGGAGTGGGACGTTATGCCCTAAGATTTCATGGTAAAATTAATACGGTTGATGAAAAATCGAATAACAGCTGTAAATAGGGCTAAGGGAGTTAATACACTTTATTGACAATCAGGATGATCAAGAATTTTAAGTTTGACTCTCATTCTTTCTTAAGTGATATTTGGTAATTTTTCCCATATGTTGGATTTTGTGCTCTTAATCCTTTCAAGGATATTTTTTTACACTGTATTTCATATCATTAGAAAGGTAATTAAATAGGCTTTCAAATAATGTATGAAATGTTTTCAATATCTATACACATTCATGACAAAAACTGCATGAACAAAAAGAATTATGATGTGCGATTTTTTTGCTCTCGAGTGTATAATATTTATAATATAATATTTCACAACTATCACACAACGCCGTCTAGTCCCAAGCTAAGCAGAGCTTGTGTTATGGGTACTAGACAACTGATAAACATACTTATATATTTCTAAATACATACATATTATAGATAAATTACACCCACTGTCATCACATGAATATACTTTCATGTGATGACAGCGTGCCTGGCACCATGGTTTCACTGTATAGTTCTACCACTAATGATACATTCCACCCTATATATTTACCAAATTAGCTACTTGCCTGTTTAATTTGGTATATCCCTAAAGCAAACAATATAAGGTCAGACATGGGGGTCAACCATAAAGGTTTAGAAAACAATCTTATTGCAGGAACGTTTGGTTTCCATAATAAAGTAATATTACTTCATTTCGTACCATGAACTTAATCGCTCAGTATGATTGTATTCCTGCTAAGGGCTAGGAAAGAACGAATGATTTTAAAGATTTGTCTATTCCCTGCTAAAACAAAAGAAACGACGCGCTATACTGATCTGTATAGCGTTGTCTCTTTCATGTTTATCGTCCGTCGCTATATATTGAAGTTCATCGTGAATTAATAAAATACATTTAACTAAAAATATGCCATGCTAAAATATTTTTTCAAAAGAATTTAAGTATTTTCCATAAAAAAGAATATAATACATTTCAAGATTTTACTTTAATAAAGTAGGAAACCATTTAAAAAGCTGCGACTACGTTGACATTTAGATGCAAGTTAACCCTTAACCAGGCCCAAGAGAACTACACAACTTACATAACTTTCAACTATTGATCCTGTCCGGCCGTCCGGTAACTGTCCGGACCAAGCCCAAGTCGTCGACGGCGCGCACTGTTCCCGCGCGCCTCAAGGAGTTGTCAGCAACAGCAGGGACCCAGCCGGGTCGAAGCCTACTGGGGCCAAGGTTATCCGAAAGGGCGCTCGAGCCCCGGTATGAAGGCTAGAAGGAACGGGGTGGGTCTTTTAGTCAGTAAGAGTCTGACACTATCTCCCGCTCCGCCCAAGAGCGGGGGATGTCAATGCATGATTTTTTCGCACCATAAAAAAAAAGGGTTACTTGCATCTACACTCAATATTTGCATGTTTGCATCACAAATCTGAAAGAAATGGTAACAACTTAAGTTTATAAAAAAAGTTATTAAAAGAAAAATGTACTTAAGCTCTAAAATTATTGAATAAACAAGTAAATAAATAAGTTGTTAATATATATATTTTTTCAATTTATATTCTAGCTTTTGTTGCACACTGCTGACTGCAACACCCGTCAGTACTGCGTAACTTACTTCATACTTGATGACTTACCAATTGAACATTCAATGAATGGTATTGTTTGCGACAAAAATATCGATCAGCATGTTGTACTGGCTGAACTATAGCAACATGGGTGCAATCTATACATCCCAAAACCCCAGGGATATGAAATTTATTGTTAAATCTGTAAAATAAAAGAACAATTTTTAACTGGGAATAAATACAATTTTAAACATGGGTATAATTTGTAACAACTAACAAAAGGCATCAACAAAATGCAGAGTATTTAATAGCTCATACCTAAGTACCTTGTTTTTGTTTATTTATTAGTTCATCATTATAATAATATTAAGTTATATTACTTACAAAGTATGCACAGGTACTTACTCCATTTTAATTCTGTTGCGTTCTTGGTCAGTTACTGGGAATTGAATATATTTTTCCCTCAGCTCCGGTACATTTAGACAGGCTGTAACCTGTGCGATGACTGAAGAAACAGTCTGCTGAGCCACATAATGTCCTTCAATACTGCCTGTAGGACGTTGGTATGATCCAGTCGCATAGAAGGACAATGTAATCAACACCTTAAAAATGTAACATAGTTTAGTATGCATAGCCTGCATGAAAGTATTACAATAGCACTATAAAACAGTTTTATTACTTAATATTCATTTAAATATAAACGAATATTACCTTCGTCTCTACAGACAAGTCTGTAGATTTTTTAGGACTGGGCATATGTGGTCTCAATTATTCATCACACAGTTCGTGAACTTGCTCCTCCGTGAGTCTATACCGCTTTATAAACTCTTTTTCATCCAAATTGAAGGGGTCACTTTGTTCACGTTGTTCCAAACGACGCCGCTTTCTTGTTGTTCGTGCACTATTGGATTCAGTGTTATCTGCTTCCAGAAACTCAAAAATTTCATTTATGTTTGCCATCTAGAACACAATAATAAATTAATAACCTGCAATGTACTAAAATCACTAAATTAAACAATCAATGGACACGTTTAGGCATCGAAATAAGTTTTACTTACTTTATATGTCACGAAAAACACTTTAAATAGTATTTATTTGGAAAACAATAATAAATCCGCTGCGTCCGAGCAACTTTTTTACTCCTGCTAATTAGTTTTTTTTTCCAAGTTTATGGCATGGCCTTTTGGCCTTTGTGCCATTTCTTCATTTTTATAATTTCCATCATATCCTGATAACTCTCTTCACTCGTGTAAATTTTCTTTATATTTTTCCGATGGTATTTTTAATATAGTTATATAACGGCAAAAAGCAGTCTTTATTTTGTAGCATATCGATAAGGCAGCGGGATCTAATATTTGTTGACATTTCTTCAGATATGTCACAAAGTTCACTCGCAAGTATGAGACGTTGGAAGTTATATTCTTCACAACTGAATATAATATGCTCTGCTGTTCCTGGGAACTTTCTACAAGCTGTGCATGTTGCATCTTCAATTATGTTGAGTCTGTTCAAATGAGCGGGTGCGGTGTTATGACCAAATCGGAGTCTATTTATTGTTGTAATGAAGTCTCAGCTAGCAGTCTTCAACTTGTAATACCAGGGTTTTCTGGGTAAGTCCATTTGTATGCTGCCATACCATTTGCCTTTCTGTTCTTGATCTTTTTTCCAAAATCTTCTCCAAACTTCATCTATTTCCATATTAATGTCAGTATAACAATCAATATAAAAGGAGTCCTAACAACAGCACTTACATCTATTGAATTAGTTCCATTATATGCAGCTTTATCAGCAATTTCATTTCCACTTATACCTCTATGTGAAGGAATCCACATGAAAAAAACTCCTTTTCCTTTAGAACTAAGATTATTTAAAATAATTTTAATTTTAAAAAGCAAATAATTTGATTTAAAGTTAATGTTTAAACCTTTTAAACTCGTTATTAAACTTAGGGAATCAGTAAGGATTAAAAAGTGTGTACATTTGTCCACAGAATCAATGTGCTTAAGTGCTTCTAAAACTGCATATGCCTCGGCAGTAAATATACTGCAACTATTCTAAAACAAAACTTTGTACATATTTAATTTGGGGGTCATAAACAGCACTACGAACATGAGACTCTCCTTTACTCCCATCGGTATAAATTTTATAATATTCCTTATTGTGATCTATGAAATTAACCAGGTCTTGATTGGTGCAAACTGAGGCATCAATAGATTTTGGAACTTTAAATAAAATTTGCAATTGTGTTGAATAGCATGGCCATAAACAATCATAGAAAACTTTATCAAATTTACTTTTTATTTTTAGAAGTAGGTACTTGAGAGAGTTCTGGATGTTGATGGTAAAGAAGTTCCTCACCAGTTACCGTAGGAGTGCTACATTGAACAGGATAAGGTAAAATTTTGTTCATTACTAACTGATTCTTACAGGATAATAATTTTGAACAAAAGCGTTGAGCTAAGAGTAATCTGCGAAGTGTTAATGGCATCATTGCTGTTTCTACTTCCATAGCTCTAATAGGTGTAGAACACATAGCACCTGATATCTGTGCCTCCTGTGATAAGTGATACAAGTCAAAAAACGTCATTTTACAGGACAGCAAAAAAAGATTTAAAAAAATCTAGTTCGTTAATTAAGTGGGCTAGGTAAAATATCAGTGCACTCTTTTGTAGAACAAAACATTTTCTTTCTCTATATAATTTAGATTTTTTGATAGATATTTAATTTTGGAAGTAATTCATGAAAAACCTGCGACTTGTAACTTTTACTTAGTTTTTATGTGCTAAAATTAAGTTATTAATGATACTTGTACAGTTATATTACGTTGCACCAAGCTTGCACCAATAAATTGTCTTAGTGTAAACTGATATACATCAAGTTAAAACGTGTAATAACTCATTAGAATAATGATTCTAGCAAAATGTGCTAAAACAAAAGATGAAGATATAACCCTTAAGATTTATTTTTTTTACTTATCAGTCACCTCTTTACATATTTTAGTTGAACTGTATCAATTTACTAAAATCCTAGTCTTTCAGAAGATATGTTAAATGATGTAAGTCAAGATGTACCCCTCAAAAAAAAAAGATAGTGATATGTGTAAATAAATACAAGTTTTAGAAAAATAAAAATCAACGTTTATTAACCTAAAAATACAGTCGTTAAGGCACATTTTTATCAAAATTCTTATACAACTAAATGGAGATCAAATCATCACAATCTGACAATACGATTGTAACTAGGTATTCTCAAAAGGAACATATCATAAACAAAAGTTTGAAACTTAAAACTAAGTAATGGCACAGATCAGTTTTGATGAGCTATCACAGCAAGCAATTGACCTACTCAGTGTAATACAAAGTATCACAATAAAGTTTTAATCTATAAAAATAAAAAAAAAATAAAAAAAAAAAACTTTAAACTTTCTTTAGAGGTAGATAATCTCACATAGTTTTTAAAAGTACAATTAAATCAAAAACCTCTAATAAAACCTAAAAACCTTTTAAAATATGTCCACCTGTAGGTAGACTAACATTGTAAAGAAAAAAAATAGTCTTTCCATCTATTAATTATAAATTTCAAAACATAAACGGCCGTTTTTGTTACAAATGCACGATTTAGCTAAACAGCTATATTTCAAGTGTTGACAATGTGTTATAAAACTACGTTATTGCCTTTTCTACAGTAATAATAGACCACATTTTGTATTTTTGATTCTATTTACGAGTTATGACATTTTTTCGATTGGCGGCGCTAGTGGACTGTAAGAGGCCTCTTAAATGAATGTGAAACTATTCATCATCGGAATCATTATCATTATCTGGTGGACTGTCTTTGACATCACTTTTGCAGCTCAGACCTCTGTAAAACTCATGGGTACTCTCATGAATAAAACATAATAAACTTAATAGATCCTTCTTCTTCTCAGTTGAAATAGGAAGTTTGGAGTGGTAAGCTTTCGGTACCGTATTAATCGTGATCATATCATAACTTTTTCCACGTTTAGAACAATCCATGGTCATGTACTCAACATCACTGAACGCTTTTTTGTAAAAAAAACGAGACATGCTTTCTTTGGTAAAAAGAACAGATCTAACGTTCGACCACAAAAACTTTTCATTGGCTGTATCCGTTTTCCGAAAGGTAAAACATTGCTTTGCAAAAATGTTGAAATCATAAAACATTTCACATATCATTTCGATAACATTAAACTTAGCTATTTTGTTTGATGCTGTACGCACTAATTGGTACCAATCTCGGGGCTAGTGTATATCCATATTCGTGTGCTTCTTTTTGCGCTCAATCAATGCGTGGTCGGTGTCAGCCTCCATGTGTGTATGTCCCGGTACGAGAAATTTATGTTCAATAGATATCAATTGTGGAGACAGTTTAGCAACTAGCATTAACATTGTTACTACAATTGAATTCTTGTTTTGCCCAGGACAAGAGTCCGAGTACATAATCAGCTTCTTAGCGTTTGGGTGTAAGTTTGGTAGTTGATTGATGATAAAATCGTAGAGACAAGAAGTAATATCATTAGCACCTCTATTTCCCTCGCACTCCGGCCACATGTAGCAAAAAGCCTTGTTTGTTTTCAAATCATGTATGGTCAAATTAAATGTCCACAATTGTCGCTTATAAAATGAAACATTTGTTTGCAAGTACGGGGTTGGCAGACATTGTTGCAAATCGAATGTTATGACAGCTATATCTTCGCAAGACTGAGCTAGTTGTTTATCTGCTTTTTTCTCTTCGTAAGCGGCCTTAAAAGCCTCTTGATGTTCCCTGAGCATCTGTTTTAGAATTTCAACCTGATCTCCGGATGCGTACTTGAGTTTCATATTTATGCTGTCACATTTTGAACAAGTGTCAACCGAAGGCTTTTTGAAGGACAAATTCATGCTTTCAAAGACTGATGTCTCCTTTTTAAAGATATTTTTGCTCACCGGACCATCAGTCTTCAGCTTGTATAAGGTATAAAGAACTTGAAGGTTTAGCTCAGAATTCAAAAACTTTTTAGTGGTTTGATTGCGGCCGTAGTGGCTTTCTGTGCAAGGGAAACTAGCAATATGAGCTTTTATTTCCTCTAGTTTAAAATCAGGAATTGACTTACCAACTCGACTTTTGCGCTGTGTAAGATTATTATCTCGTGATATTTTCTCGTAGTTTCTCGCATACCGTTTGCAGATATTTACTACTTTCATCGAAAGTCTTCAAAAAACATTGTTTGCAAATTGTATGTTTTGTATGATCAAAACTATAAACAAAGTAACGAAAGCTGACGCTGCGTTTTTTCTTTTGGGAAGTCTTCGAGGATTTTTTTTGGCATATTTCAATACATTTCGAAATATAATTCGTTCTATTTTCGTAATTGCCTAGACTCCAGTACTGTTCAAAAAGTTTCTTCCTCAAATCCTGTGGTAGTCTATCTTTGCATTTTTGACGACAGTTTTGAAGTTCACGAAGTTGCCGACGTTCCTTTGTTTTTCCTGATGAAGTTGTATATTCTAAGCCAGTATTACGAAATAGTTTTCTCTTTGCTCTATCCTGTCTTCTCTCTTTGTCACTTTTTCTCGTTTTTTTCTTTTTTCCGGCACTGTTAAATCCGTTGCGTTCCCAGAAAGAGCAACCAGGAACGGAATTCTCTGATGTGCTTATGGGTGACGGTGGTGTTTCTGGAGTCGTAATATTGGAGGTTTGTCTTATCAATGACGACGTAGCAGTTCTTTTTTTTTAACCGGTACTCTTTCATCATCAGTGGATGAACACAATTCATCAGTATTGCAAATATATTCATCACTGGTAGAAGATCCAAAATCGCCATCATCAGATGATTCTGAAATTCTCAAATCATCGAGTATATTTTTTGAAGAATTTTCTTGAGTCTTGTTCGTCTTATTATTATTGAAAACTGTTTCCGCAACAATTTTAGGGTTCCGCGATTCTTCAACTGGTTCTTTTCCTTCTTGCGTCTCTATTGACTCGTTACCTTCTTCCTGGATATCATTAGGTTCTTCTTTTTCAGTGACCGTTTCTGCAACTACTGGACCTCGGTGCCATGACCCGTCAACCGTTTTGCTTGTTTCTTGCTCCTCTCTTGATTCGCAGCCATTTTCCTGGGTATCAAAATGTTTTTCTTCAATATCCGATTTAGTAGCCAATTTCATTATTTTATCAATTCGAGATTTAAGCTGAAAAAAAAATAAAGAGTAAGAAAACCATAGGTATTCTTTAAATAATATCATATTCAAATCTTCGCCAACATTACGGTCAGCGGTTCGCAAGTTCTGCATTTCATTACTAATAAGCAATGAATTATGGCCAGTTGACTTGAAGTCAAGAGTGCCTCCCACTAACTTCGGTACATGCTTCTGCATAGAAACGAGGTACGGAGCAATAAGCATCGACTCCCGACGGAAATCTTCATACATATCATACCCTCTTGGCATTATCTCGTCAGGATTCTGAAGAACATCTTGAATCCAGATAGCACCTGGAATTGGACAATTTTCATGGAATCGGCGTCTAACGCCTGCAGATGTATCAGCATTAGACAAGTACTCAACAGTTCTTCTCAAAGTACTCAGAAGAACGTTCTCTGGTCTTGGCGTAACGGCATTATGCCTGTCGACTGGGTCAGCTGCGACGGCAGGGATATAGACCTTATCTTCGTACTTCAAATAGCCAATTGCATTGATGATTCTTCTTATCGGCTCAGGCACAATGGTAACACTCTGTGCCACTCTAAGCATATCACTGGTAACACCAGGTTGCTTTGTGTGCTCAGTAAGTCTTGGGACCACTGGAAGGTCAGACTTAATTGCCTCTAGCTTCGCCTCTAATAAACCGAGAAATACTCGGTACATGGCATACACATTCGGAACTCTAATATTCTCGTGATATGAAATTGATATAAAAGTAAGGTGACATATTCCGAAGCCAATTCCTCTTGTGGTAATTGAAAGTGTAATAGCCTTGAGCGTCTGTTGCTCACTAAGACGGGCTAGTGCATCCTCCTCGTGGGAACCAACGAACATCCGGCGTCGAATATCTTCCTGAAGGTTAAACATACCATCAGCTCCCTTCGTTCGGCGCATTGTAGTAACTCTTCCACGTTGGTATATTTGACGTCCTTTGGACTGACGTCCACGTCCTCTCTGCTGGCTGGATGAAGCATTAGATATCGGTAAAGTTTCCATAGCGTAGCTCTGGGGGGTCTGCAATCAGGGAACCCAAAAACTGATTTATCATTTATCATATAATAAAATTAAATGTCTAGATTTATTACAACGAGGGAAAATTACTTTGACCTCCTACTTAAAAACAATACTTACAACTTAGCAACATAATAATTTTATTGTGTCAACTTTTCATTATTTGGTGTAAGGTGATTTAATTCAATACAATAACAAAAATCTCAATATTATTGAATTTCGTGTAAAATGATACATCTATCAACTTACGCATCGATCCATGGCGCAGTCGGACGTGAACACACTCCTTTACAGTCGCAGCGACACTGCGGAGCGCACGAGTGAGCTAATACGGCTCTACGTCCCGCGCACCTCCGATTACCCCCTCGAACCCCCGCCACCTGCACTTGTATCACTTAGCACATTTATTATTTTGTACCATGTTTTTACAATTGGTTGGAATTTTAGATACAACTACATTTATATCTGTTTACACATAAAAACAGATTTGTGTAGAATGATTTAAGTCAAGTTGTATCACTTTTCACAAAAAAGAGCATACCTTACTTATATTTGTAGATACATGTCGATTTGTATCCTAGAGGCATATCGAAAGAGTTAGTTTAAAGGGATATTACTCTAGTAACATCAAAATTCACGATAAATGAACTGAAAAATAAAATGTGAAGTTAAATACAATAGCATTTAAATCACGAAGCACGAAAAATTGTGTGTTAAGTGACCGGTTTTGGGGTTACATCTTGACAAATATCGATTGTAACGAATTTTTTGCCAAAATCCCTATAGTTGTATCACTTTGCACAAAATTATCTCCGAAACTATAGCAGATAGAAGACGTGAGTTAGACCAAAAAAGACATTTTTTTTTTTTTTGATAATGATCATGTGAAAATCACAAAAAGGGTACAACTCGAGTTATATCACTTATCACAGGAGGCACAGATATTATTCTGAGACCCTTATTCTGTATTATATCTAATCTATTTACAAACTTACTATTAATATTAATATATGCAAGGCAACTATAATCAAAATGACTTCGGACAATAGATTTATATAGAATTGTAAGAGTCTTAGGGTCTGCACCCCATGAAACACCAACTAAACATCGAAGAATGTTAAGACCTTTTAAAGAATTTTTGGCAATGTATTTTAAATGATGTTCAAAAGAAAGTTTCTTATCTATGATTATACCTAAAAATTTATGCCTATCTGTATGTGGAATGATTTCATTGTTAAACATTGTATCAGTGCTAGGTAAATCCTGACCAAACACTAGTACTCTACTTTTACTAGAATTGATTTTGAGTTCCAACTTATTATAGTATACGTATGTAATTCCTTTAGAGCATCATTCAAAATACTTGCAGCTTGATTAATATTTCTGTTTGTACAATATAAAACAAGGTCATCAGCAAATTGCAGGATATTTACATTATGATTATTCACATATTTACAAATTGCACTACAGTAGAGATTATAGAGCAAAGGGACAACACTGCCCCTTGCATTGTCCCTTTTGATGCAGTTTTAGGTCCATGTATAATATTATTATATTTGACATATATGGTTCTGTTATGCAAAAATCTAAAAATCCATTTGCATATGAGACCAGGTATACCAATTTTCGATAAAACTTTAACTAAAATTCCTGGCTGTACACTATCAAATGCTCCTTGTACATCTAAGGGCGCTTTCAATTTAGACGGTTGGTGCCGGACTGCTGCCGCACGGTTGTTACGGCCATGAGCCGTACTGCTGCCGGACGACAGCAGTACGACGTAAATCGTCTTATTTGAAAAGATACGCGGCTGCAGTCCGATCGAATTTTAGTGATTTCCATCGAAACCCAACTTTAGTCGGTGCCATGGACTCTGACGAGGAAGTGTTATTCTTAGTTCTCTTGCTTCGGCAGAAACATAAACGACGCCGTACTAGGGCGTCGCCAATGTTTTCTTTAAAATATAAAACTGGTGATTTTTATACACTTTACCCTAGATTAAAAGAAAGCTCAGCTGATTTTTTGAACTATTTTAGAATGTCTAGAGAATGTTTCTATGAATTATATCACTTTGTTAAAAATGGAATACAACGTCAAGAAACTAAATTAAAAAATACTATATCCGCCGAAGAGAGACTTGTGATAACGATAAGGTAAGTAATATAAACACATTTAGTATTTTAATAAGTATTTATTGCTACTCTTAAACAGATCCGATAGAGATTTTGATGATTAATGTTTTCTTTTTTGTTGATACGCACGCATTTATACTGTGTCACCATCGCTAAAAAGATCTTCATATAAAGTAAAATCAGAATTCGTTGATGTATTAGACATAGGTGATTGTTGTTGTAACTCAGTAGACGGAGCATGAGCCTGACTACGATATTCGGAAGATTGACCTGTGTAGTAACCCTGTTGTTCATAATAATCAGCGGCATATGAACTTGACCCGACGTATTTTCTTATGATTCCAATTATCTCGTATTTAGCGTCCATTTTGCGATGTTCCGAAATTTTTTTAAAATCATTTAACAAGAAATATCTATCGCCGTCTTCAAAATAATCTGCATTTGCATTGTTTTTGTTTTGCATTCTTTCAGCAAGAAGTTTTAAAATCTTATTAGTCTCATCGTTGCTCGAAGATGCTTTTTTAATTTTTGATGACGATGCTATTACAGAAGAATCGGTTTCAGGAGAATCAGATTGCTCGTTGGTACCAGAGTTGGAAGGTTTTGATTCATAAAGATTAGACAGAAACTGAAGCCGATCAAAATATACGTACTTCCGATGATTTTTTCCAACAGATCCACTTTTTAATTGTCGTTGCTTATTCAACTCTCGTGAATAGGAATCCCTAATATTTCTCCATTTTTTTTTTTGGAGTAACAAGGCTGAAATAAAATTTTCTGTTATTATTTTCAGATATTTATCAACTGGCTGTACTATGACTGATCTGCATCACTCTTACCAACATGGCGTCTCAACAATTAGTGGAATTATTAAAGATACATGTCAAGAGATATACAAAGCTTTGAAAGATATCTGTATACCTGATCTTAAAAAGGAGGATTGGTTACAAATAGCTCAAGGGTTTGAAACAAAAGCAAATTTTCCTAATTGCTTGGGAGCTATAGACGGCAAACATGTGAGAATAATAAAACCGACAAGAAGTGGATCGTTGTATTACAACTATAAGCATTTCTTTTCTATTGTGTTGTTGGCTATTTGCGATTCTAATTATAAATTTAATTATATTGATGTCGGTTCCTATGGGAAGGCTTCAGATTCACAAATATTTCGGAGCAGTAGTTTTTTTAACAAGCTTCAAAACAATAATTTAGATATACCAAGTCCTGCACCAATACAAGACAATGGGCCACCACTACCTTTTATTTTTGTTGGCGACGAAGCATTTGCCGTCAGCAATTTCATACAACGGCCATTTAGTGGAAACTTTTTGGAGGGGAAAAAAAAAATTTTTAACTACCGCCTGTCACGTGCACGCCGGTACATTGAGTGTACATTTGGTATTATGACAAATAAATGGCGAATATTACATCGGCCATTAAATGTGGAAATATCGTTTGCAACAGATATTGCTAAGGCTATTTGTGTTTTACATAACTTTGTTCAACGCGAAAATACCACTATGCATGGTCAACCAATTCGAGTTAGGCCAGTTCAGCCACAAAGTTATCAGAATTTGTCAGCCACAACAGTCCGCGATATATTTACGGACTATTTTGTTAGCCCAAGAGGACAAGTATCGTGGCAAAACAGTAAAATATAAATAATACTAATTGATCACATTATAATATAATAAACTGTTTATTGTTGTACCTGCAGTATTCTTTTCAGCTGCTTTTTTAGTTTTAAAATCGGTAATAAATTTTTCACATAAAACATCCCAAGCCTTTTTTTTCTCCAAGCGATTTGAATACTTGTCACATTTAGAATCCCAAACGGCGGGCTGCAACTCTATTTCATTTATAAAATCTTCTGTATTTCAATCATCCATAATTAGGTAGGTATGCACGAAAACGTCTAAGAAACACGATGCGTTCACAGCACTAGCGAACAACGACTGAGACAGGTTGTTGCCGTTCCGCCAACGGACGTGCGCCGCACTGCTGTCGCACGACTTTGCGTCGAGACATTTTGTATGAAAAATCATAACCGCCCGTGCGCAGTACGATACCCGGACTGCAGCAGTCCGGCACCAATCGTCTAAATTGAAAGCGCCCTAAGAAAGCACATATTGCGTTAACACGTTGAACGCCCAAAAAAAAATACGCCTTCGCCCTATGGGCCATGGCAGACACCGTATGGCTGACAATGAGCCGGGTCCATCGGGCCGCGGCAGACACGGTTTGACTGCCAGTACGATCTGCGTTAAAATGTCTTTACTGGGCTGGCAGACATAAATAAGTTTGTGAACGCTATTCGCAGTGACCCGCGGGGGCGCTGTAGAACAAACCTCGCGCCTTAGCGCGGCAAAAATCTTACAAGTCTTTGAGATATTTGGGACCTGACGGACCCGACACATTTTTTCTCTGACATTTCTGGTTTAACATTTATACGGATGACTTTTAGTTAAATAAATTGTGTCATACAGTTATGATTTTAATTATTTACATCATTGGGGTATAAAATTAAGCATGCCAAATATTAGAAAAATACCTTTATTATAAAATAAAAAATACAGTACTCTACGCTATGACTTAAAATTGGAGATCAAACAAATTAAATGACTTCTTTCTTAATTATACATAATAAAAATGAAAAAAAAAAACAATCAAAACACATGGACGGCTTATAAGGGCAGGTTTCACAAAATATACTGACTTTCTTGGTTTTATTTCTAGCATATTGTCGGCCCATGAAATAGACATAAGTTCTAAACTTTATGTAATCTATTAAAACAATCAAAACACATGAACGGCTTACAAGGGCAGGTTTCACAAAATGTGTTGACTTTCTTGGTTTTATTTCTAGCATATTGTCGGCCCATCAAAATGACATTTTGCTTATAGCATCCAAAGCACAAACGTCGGGTACTTTTAGATTTGCCATCTTTTTTAGACAATTGATGCTTCAACCGTTTAGGCACCTCACGAAGTCGATACTCCTCGCTCTCTGTTTGGCAGAATTGTTGTACAATTTCCTTTCTAAAATCTACTATTTGAATAGTTTTCTTTGTGACTGACTGATACAAAATTAGAGCATTTATCACTGTAGTGTTTAGTAGTAAATTAATGGCAAGCTTCTTATACCATTTGACAGATTTTCGTAGTGGAGTCGAATAAGACGCTAATTGATCAGAGAGGTCTACCGCACCCTTTGCCATATTGTAATCAACAATTATTTTTGGCTTCCGTATAGTTTTCCCACGCTGTTGAATATTAACAAATCGATCAGTATGTTTAGTGGATAGAACATACACATCCCTCTTGTCCTTCCATTTTAAACACGTTATTCCGTCGTTACTCTCTGCAGCTTTATACTCTCCACGCTTAAGTTTGGCATCAATGACCTCTTTTGGTAAACCTTTACGATTTTTTCTTACGGTGCCGACGAGATGCATTTCTCTTTGTAATAATTGTCTGGCTAATGTAATGCTTGTGTACCAGTTGTCCGTAAATAATGTATGCCCTCTTTCAAAACGATCTTCACATAAAGACATCACAACATTTGTGGGTGTGTTATGAACATCATCATTTTTCCCCGCGTATACTTTTACTTTATAAGTATAGCCCGGTATGGTACATAGTTTAAATTCTTTAATCCCGTATTTATGCCTCTTTTGTTTATTGTATTGTCTGAAAATAATTCTCCCACGGAAAGGGACCATGCTTTCGTCTATACACAGGTTTTCTGTTGGCGAAAAGTTTTCCTGAAATACTTTATTTACTTCATCATACAGCTTGCGGACACGATGCAGTCGGTCTGATTTATGTTCATTGTCATTTTCTGAAAAGTGTAACATTTGCAGCAACAGCTCGAAACGATTACGAGACATAATGGTCTTTGGAAATGGATGGCTAATCATGTCGTCCTTACACCAATAATCAGCTAATTTAGGTAGCCTCACCAAGCCCATAAATAAAATCAAGCCAAAAAAACATTTCAACTCAGCAGGGTTAGTGGGTGTCCATCTACGAACCCGTGCAAATTTAGAAGCTTCAGGTAATTGTGTTATTTCTTTAATTGCATATTCATTAGTGGCATCGACTATTAGTTGCAATATGTTATCAGTCAAAAAAAGCGAAAAACATTGCGCAGGAGTCATTCCATGCATACACTTTATATGGGGTGCGGGACCAGAAATGTCTGTAAACGGAATAATACGGCGTTGATTACCTTGAACCTCTGTCCAGATGTTCGAAGGGCTTGTATTATTACTGGGGCAGGGCGGAACGTTTTCGGCATCGCTGTCTTCGCTAGTTGATAATATAATTCGGCGGCACTTTCGTCTTAGGGGTTGAATTATATCACTACACTCGTCATCTGAACTCGGCATTATAAAACTATTATTTAGTAATGATATTTCAATATTGTCCAGTTGCATCAGATGTTCAGCGGTTATATCAAAATCCAAGTCTTCCATGTTTATTAGGAATAGTAGGAGTATTAGTAACGAATACTGAATACGTATGTAGGTATAATTACAAATTACAGAGCGCGCGAAACGGTCCGCACTTTAGCGTACGACTTTTGCCACTGAGTAGTAGCGAGAGCAAGCGCAGCGCTTACGCGCGGGTGCGGGGGGGGTGGTTGACAAGGTGACCCGCGTGGCCCCCTCCACTGAAATAACGAATAGTGCTTTGGCTGGGCCATGGCAGATAATGGTGACTGCCAGCTATTTTTTCTCTATATTTACTATTTTTCGCTATTGTATTTATTTCATATTAGATTATACCCATTTTTCATACAATTAAACCGGAAAAATATGTTAACAAATTTTGACTGTTTTTTAATATTTCATGAAGCCCACTGAGAATACACACTGGCAGATAAATGGTGTCTGCCATGGCGTTCAACGTGTTAAGTTTATTATTTCTCGCGTGTTTCAGATCGGAGACAAAGGATACAAAGCTGTCTGCACAACTTCGCCCTCGTCTGAAGCCATATTGAATGTTTGGTAAAATCCCATTGTGTTCAACATACCAGTCAAGACGAGTTTTTAACATAGTTTCTAGTATTTTACCTATACAAGATGACAATGAAATAGGTCGGTATGAATCGGCGCTATCTGGAGACTTATCAGTTTTTAAAATAGGTATCACACATTGAGTCTTCCAAGATTCAGGAATAATCTGTTTAGTAAATTTTAAGAATGTCTAAAAAAAGTTTTTGAACTGATTGATGAAGTTTTTTGACTAAGATATAAGGAAAACCATCTAAACCAGGTGTTGTATCTCTACGTGAATTTAAGGATGCTGAAAATTCCTGAAATGTAAACTTTTCTAAGAGAAATTTCGCATTTTCGCTATCATTATGAACATTAAAATATGTTTCTAAGTTAGGGACCTCTACAGCCTTATCTGTCAATTTATCTAAAAACAAATTAATGAATACATCAGAATAAGACCTATTATTAATCTTTCCACGATTTTTAAACATTTTAATGTTATTCCAAATTTTGCTAATGGGAGTTGTCCTATTAAAACTGTTACACAAACTATTCCAACCATTTCTTTTTTCTTCAGCAATTATCTTTTTCTTTATAGCATCCAACCTCTTGTAATTGATGAAATTTTCAATAGTAGGATTTTTCCTATAGTACTTTAATGCTTCATAAGAATTGATAACGCTCTGTTTACATCTATCATTCCACCATGGTGCTGGAGGTTTACTTTTATAATGCGATGTTCGAACAAACTTAGGAACACACTCATCTTTTAAAGCATTAAGTTGACCGCAAAAAAGGTTATATGTTTGTAACGGATCTTTATCTACCACATTTACATTACTAAAAAAGTCTTTAGAAAGCTCACTATATCGCCTCCAATCAGTCTTACTATATAAGTATTTTTCTGTGGGAGGATTTACTCTATATTTATCTACACTCAATAATATAGAAGTAATTGTTGGAAAATGATAACTACCCATGTTATTATCGTAAACTGACCAGTCACAAAGTGGAGCAATACAGGGACTGACAAAAGTAACATCGATAGCTGATGGTTTACGATTTGGATATTGAATAGTTGTACAACTACCATCATTTAGTATACACAAATTAGAGTCATCAATAATATCATAAAGCTGCTGTCCGCGACCCTTTGTGGAGACAGCCAAAGGCAATATGATGCGCATTGAAATCACCACTAATAAAAACAGGTGTAGGCAATGAATTAATTAAATTTCGTAATCTGTTCATTCTTACATGTCCATTTGTAGGTGGGGAATAAACACACAAAACTGAAAGAAAATCATATTCTGTAGTTACAGCTATGCTTTGTAAATCTTCATAAAATTGAGTATCTAACTGTTTATATTTAAAAGAAGGACGTATTAATATTGCTACACCTCCGTGTTTATTGCTTGCATTACGAAAATGTAAATTATATCCAGGAATACTAAATAATCTATTATCTTTAAACTATGTTTCATTTAAGAGACAAATGTCAATATTTTCGTTTACTAAAAAATCTATTAGTAAGGGTTTTTTATTATATGCACTCTGTATATTAAACTGTGCTATTCGTAACTGAGACTGTGATGATGTGCTATTTATATCCAAAGATTTAAGAAAGATTTTTATGTAACATATCGTTAACTGTTTTACTATTAATTGGAGTTCCATCACCCTTATTACTAATTTCAAGTATAGTGCGAATAATAGCCGAGTTTAAATCTGAATTATTTAATAATTGTTCTTTTAAATTAATTTCAGGAGCCTGTGTAGTATAGATACTATCATTAACTTTATTTACAGCTTTATTTACTTTTTGTACAATTTTATTTACTGGTGTAGTTTTATTTAAATTATTATTTACAACATTTTTGGTTTTATTAAGATTTTCGGAAATTGTTGGAAAGGTTTGTTCATATATTTTAGTTTCTACAACACTAGCATAAGTAATTTTCTTTTGTTTTTCTAACATTTTTTGAATTTTAATAGGACAAGATCTAGATACAGCTAAATGAGCTCCCCCACAGTTAGCGCAGCAGAGTTCATCAGGCTTGTTACATTCTGTGTAAAGATGTTCTCCAGCGCAACAACTACAACGTTGCTTACCATTACAAACACGGGCTGAATGATTGAATTTAAAGCATCGGAAACATTGCTGCAGAGGCGGAACATAATCAAAAACCCTATATGAGAATAGATCATATTGTACATTTTCAGGAAGATTATTTGATAGAAAGGTCAAGCTAACAGTTTGTAAAGGAACTCGCTGCTGCCCTACCTTCTTCGTAAAGCGTCGCACTGCAATAATTTCAAAGTGAGATGACAATTTTGTATATAATTCCTTGGTAGAAATGTTGATAGGCACAAAGCGTATGACTCCTGTTTTTTCTATTTGGGCTGCCGGTATATATGCTTTCAAATTATATTTTTTCAAAAATCCAGAGTTGGCTATGAAGTTGTTAGCTGTGTTCGCCAATTTAAATACAACAACAATTTTATTTGCGTTGACTCTTTGCAGAGCCACCACACCCTTTATTTCAGTTGTAAATATATGATTTAAATATATTGGGCTTTTATTTCCGAATTTCTCTTTTTTCTCCTGAGACTCAACATAAACTTTAAATTCAGTATTACAAGAATGCTCTGGGTACTGTCTGATATAATTGGTTTTTAGAAAAGGAGCAAAATTATAATTTTCCTTTTCCTGCTGTTGCTGTGCGTCTATGTGGCGCTTGGCCACTTTAGCCGCCCTCTTTGAATTGGGTCCATCTGGACCCCCGTCCTCGTCGCCATCCATGTAATGAAAGTTTTCTAACTATTTGATTGTGATTTTTGCACTACTTATTGCTAATAATAAAATAATGTAATAAAAAATTCGTTTAAACGATTCGCGCTCTTTGAGTTTCCCGCCAAAAGCTCCCTGCTAATTTGACGTAAAAACAATACTGCTAGCGGTCAAAAATCCCGTCAGAGTACGAAAAGAATGAACTATTTAACTGTGACGTCACAAAATCGCTAAGAAAACAATCTTGTTTTAACACGTTAGCTGTCCAATGTACCGAATACAGTACACGCCGCGTGGGTCCATCACGTCCGTGTACCGTAAATGGTACACTCGCCCCTGTCTCTTTCTATGCGCTCTAACTTCATGAACTTGTGTGTTATGCTGTAATGCTGCTCTTTTTATCAGGACTAAGACTTGTCAACAGGACACCAATGAATAGAAAAAACGGAAAACATTATATATATTTTTTTTAATGTGGGTAGGTAGTGGAAAAAAAAACAACTGTTTATTAGTAAAAAGGCTTTATTTATGCGAAGGAACTTCAGAATAACATTGAAGACAGTACGTCTTTTTGCATTTATTACAGTGCGTTGTCACTCTTTTAGCTTTAGCTCTCGCATCCTTTGGAAGACTTCCCTGGTCAATAATTTTTTTATAACACCCAACACATCGTCTTCGTACATTCGCCCATTACTTTGCCAATATGTTCTAAAAAATGTGAAATCCTATTAGATCCTACCAGTTTACTTGAGGATGATGAAGACAGGCTTTCGTATTGCCTTTGTCTTACGGGTGAACGTGAAGTGCTCGTCTGTGGTTGCGCTTCACGTGTTTGCTGCTGAGCAGGTTCAATTTGCAGTAATCTCTTCACGATTGCTTCATTTGCCGCCAAAACAGTGTACCTTTCTTTTTTTTCAGGGTGGAATTCATTGAAAATTATCATAGAGTTTATCACTGCAACTTTCTTGTACCAGATTAACGTTTTTCTAACAGGCGTGTTGTAACTGGACAGTTGATCAGCAATATCTATTCCTTTTTTAGCTTTGTTGTAGGTAAGTATCATATCAGGCTTCAGCTTTGGAGTGCGTGCTGTCGTCATAGATAGTCTTTTGCCGTGACAAGTCGACAATACACAAACATCTCGCTTGTCTTTCCATTTTAGAACAGTGATATTTTAATTTTTTTGTTTGACGGCAATTTCTCCTACTTGCAAAACAGCATTTGTGACATCTTTTGGTATAACTCTCCTTTTTTTATTTAGAGTGCTACAGATATCAGTTTTACGAGAGAGAAGAAATTCTGCAAGAGGCACACTCGTGTAGTAATTATCCGTGACCATACAACGACCTTCATCTAACAGTCCTTCTGCTAATTTCACAACAATAGTTCCTATTGTATCTAAACCAAAAAGCTGTTCGCTTTGTCCGCAATATATTTGGTATCCCCACGTACCTAAAGCCATCTACAGTGCATAATTTATATATTTTGATCCCGTATTTATGAGACTTCGACGGTATAAACTGGCGAAAAATTTATCTGCCACGAAAATGCACCATTGATTCGTCAACAACTATGGTGTCCCCAGGCGTGTAAATCGATCTACAATTATCAATAATAAGATCTAGCAAGGGGCTAATCTTGTATAGTCGATCATTTTCGCGTCGAGGCGCTTCATTGTCGCAAAAATGCCAACATTTTAGTATAAGTGTGAATCTGTTGTACGACATTTTGATATTATGAAGTAATGGATGATAATAAATTACATCCTTTTTCCAGTATGATTCTATCGTTGGGAAGGGTATTATACCCATTAGTAGAATTACACCAAGAAATTTTTGCATATCTGATTCATTGACATCTGACCATCGTTTTTTGCGACTGTGTGGTTTTGTCGGTTCTTGTAAAAGCCGCGCGGCATACAAATTTGTTTGTTGAACCATTAGTTTTAGGACATCATCATCAACAATTTTTCGGAAAATTGTAAAAAGATCTGAGTTTGAATCGAATAGCAGATTTTGGCGAGTTGGTTCGTCGTGCCCTGTGAAGGTTTTCTTGATAAATCTTTTACAACTACCTGCCACTCGGAGTCAAGAGACACTTGTGATTAACATTAATTAGGCATATTTATCCAAAACTAGTTATTATGTATTGATTTGAGACAGAATATTACAAAAAATGATTTGGACATTTGGGGTTATCGAAAAATTATGTATGGGGACAGTTAACGTGTTAATATTGTAATAAGATTGTTTTGAAGGCGTCATGGTACGAAAAGCGTAAGTAAGATTAAAACAATACTGCTTTAAGAGCTTGTGGTCAGCCCCATGGTCATTTGTGGAAAAACTTCTAGCGGGTGATTGCATCTATATTTATAAAATTTACTCTTCGTCTATTAACATTATTAACATTATTTTCAATAATGAAATGACTTAATGTATTAGGTAAATTCACCCGCTGCAGGGCTCTAGGTCTACGGTCTACCAGGGGAGAATGGAAAGCATTTAAAATAGCAGCACATATCTTGAAGTCATTCATTAAGTGGGAAGATGCTACATTAAAACATTCTTGGCGAAATAATTTAAACTGTAGTTTAAAACGTCCATTAACAACTTCAATAACCTATCTACACAAAGTTACAAGCCTACTTTTATTCGATTTTATTGTAGACAATTGGGATTCCCCCGCGTCTAAAGATTCAGATTTGTTGACCTTATACACCGTTACTTTTTAATCGTTTTAATCCCGTGGAGGGTCGAACCGGTGCAGAAACACTATCGATTTGTAAAGATAAAATTAAAAAATAAAATACTTTTTTTTTAATAACTCGAACCAATTCTCGCATGAATGAATAATGCAAACCATTAGTAGGCACCATTCCACAATAACAATAATAATGCGTTCACCTAGTCAACGTGGACTCACAAAAAATAGCCAATCCTAGATCAAACACTATTTGATTGACCATGCGACGCGGCGCGCGTCCCGTGCGCCCCGCCCTCCCCGCGCGCTAAGTGCATCGCGTGAGTGACACGTCATGGAATAATTCAGACTCATCATCATCATCTTCCTGCCCTAATAATTCAGACTATTTTTCAGAATAATTCAAGACGTCATAGGCGTGGTGTCGTCGCGCGAAAATAATGGCGTCTCGGAATTATGTGTATTCCAACCTGGAGTTGGTGACGAAATCGCGAGTCTTGTTGCGCAGGCGACTCCACGTTTTTACAGTGCCAAACCAGCTTTCTATGTGTTAAACGTGCAAGATTATGTATCCAAAGGAATGCTATCCTTTTTTGAAGTCTATCTAACCAGTGACGATTCGGAGGTGATTAGTTATTAGGTTTATAACAGCCCCTAAGACGACCCATTGACCCAGAACTCTTAAAACTTTGAACAATTTAACGTGTCGTTTAAGTGAACAATTTAAGTGTAATAAAAATACAAAGGCGATTTTGGTAAGTACCTAATAGAACTTTTTTTTAAATCGTAAGTAACAGAACTTTTTTTAAATCATTATAATCAAAATTATTGATTCCACATTTTTAAATACGCCATAACTAGCAGGCCAGTAGAAATTTATTTTTACATGTAATGTAATTCATTACCTAACACTTTTAGCGTAAGTAATTATTTTATTAGGTATGTCTTAGGCACAAAGCAGTTAAGTCCGCCCTAAGCCTGTAAAAGTATGAAAGAAATTGGAATCATTTTATTTGTTTTACACAAAGATCAGCTGAGCGAGTCAATGACCTTACTTGATCGGGCAGTGTAGGTCTACAAAGCCGCAACGACCGACGTAGGTACTATCTCGTGGCGTTACCATGTTGTTTCATGTATTTTGCGAGTATTACCTTATCACTTGCTGTTTTTTTTTTTTTTTTTAAAGTTACATCGCTCTACAAGCTTTGGATGAATAGTATTTTATAAGTGAAACCACCGGTTCAATGGATTAAAACGATTAAAATTTAACGGTGTATATACAGGGTTTTTCATTAAGAGCGATTGAACTTTGAAATGAAATAAAACAATCTGTTTAAGTGGTATTACCACAATTTTTATTACACTTTAAAGAATATTTAATGACATTATGCGTGGAAAATAATTATCAGCCAAATTGCCACCGCGTTTCCGCTGTAGATGGTGTATTCTGGTGGACCAATTTTGGAGGACGTCTTAGCATAAATGGGGCTCAAAAACACGAAGAACGCGAGTTATGTGGCCTTTAGGGCAGCAATTGACTATGGTTTACCTGCGTACACTAGAGATTTCACGTAGCCCCACAGAAAGTAATCAAGCGGTGGTAAGTCACACGATCTCGGCGCACAAAGGGGTATTTGAGACTAAAATATGGCCAAAAATATTTTTTGATTTTTACTCAGCAAAATTGTTACCAAAATCGATTGGAATTAAATAAAACACAAAATAATAGATACAGAATTATACATTTTAATAAAAGCATACTTAATACAAAATCTTCTTTAATCACTATCACTATATTCATCGTTTTCTGAATTTTTCTCGTCAATTGGCGTATGCAGGAAAGATAAGGATCCGAGCTTAAAAGTAATCTGTTGATAACGTCTTTATTGCAATCTTCCCGTGAAAATTTGCGTGAAAATCCTAGCCGGTAGGACCGAAAATGTTCTGCTGCTTCCTCGGAAAGTTGCCCGATTGGTAATAAAGCTTGAGAAATTATCTCCGCACCATGCACTAAAATTTTGTGCATGGACCAACCATTTGTGCATGGTTGGTGTCATCGGGTGCCAGTTATATAGTCTAACATATAACTGAGCCGTTTGGTTGGCAAAACTCTCAAATTTAGCGACATCAATCTCATGTCCGCTTGAAATGGCCTACAAAATCACCTTTAATCGATATATCAATGTTTCATCCTCCCCGGTTAACTCACATGATAATTTTGTATCTGCAAAAAATCTGCGAGCTGAGTTACCATCGTTGGTGTTTCCGAATCCTGCTTTCGGTATATCGATCAAGAGCCCCATCACGTCTTTGAATTTCTGCTGTATTCTTTTCTTGGTTTCTGCTATAATGTTTTTATCCTCATGAGATCTAACTTGCCATTTTCCGATAGGGATATTATAGGCTAAGTGAAGAATACTTTCAAACAATCTTATTTTAGCATGAAGCACGGAAAGCCCAAAATTTAATGATTCGAAGTTCACATTTTTTTCAAATGGCAATTGATGCCGGGGTCCCTCAGGGGTCAGTACTCTCGGCAACATTATTCTTGCTGCACATAAACGATCTGCTTAAGCCCGGTACCTTTGGGTATGCAGACGACAGCACTGTTGCTGAGAGTTACATATCCAGCGCGCGAGCTAGTGGGTCACAGATCCAGTCTCTTCGCGAGGCTATGGTTGAGCGCTTGAGCTTGTCCTTGGAGGCAGTCTCCGAATGGGGCGATGCCAATTTGGTCAGGTTCAACGCTGCAAAAACCCAGGCGTGTCTATTTTCCGCTAAAAGGAGCCAATTCAGTCCTGCTCCAACTTTCCGGGGTGTAACCGTGCCGATAACCGACCATCTTGACCTTCTTGGTGTTACGCTGACATCAACACTCAACTTTGGGCCATACATCGAAGCAAAGGCTCAACTGGCTGCAAAAAAGCTGGGAGTTCTCGCAAAGGTCAGACAGTACTTCACGCCGGAACAGCTGCTCAAACTTTATCAAGCGCAAGTTCGATCGTGTATGGAGTATTGCTCTCATCTTTGGGACGGATCTGCCCGATACCAGCTTGATGCACTTGAGGCAATTGAGAGGCGAGCCAGAAGGATAATTGGCGATGATACACTCGTCGAGTCGAGGCTTCAAAGTCTTGAGCATCGACGCAGAATTGCTAGCCTGTCGGTTTTCTACCGGTTGCATTTCGGGGAGTGTGCGTCGGAATTGCATAACCTAATTCCGCCTAGCAAGTTTCATCATCGGACTACCAGACGTACGGCTATCCGCCACCGGTATATGGTGGATATCCCACCAACACGCACAAAACGTTTTGGGAACACATTCATTGTGCGTGCGGCTAGGGAGTGGAATTCCTTGCCGGAGTCTGTGTTTCCTGATAGCTACAACCCGGAAATCTTTAAGTCGAGAGTGAATAGGTTTTTTTTAGGTAAGCGCGTTCCATCGTCGACCGTATCGTCGCTTTCCTTTAGGTGAGATAACGGTCAAGCGCGAACCTATCAACAATAAAAAAAAAATTTTTCTTCACTGTTAAATCATTAAAAGCTTTCGAGGTCGCACCACATAAATAGCATCGCATAGTAGATAATGTATTAGTTGCAGCATTGCATATTTTCCCATCTACCATAGTGAACAGTAGAGTGTTTTTAATTTGGTATTCGGTTTCATTAACAATTACTTTCGATTTGGTTAGGTCTTTTATTTGATTTTTTAGGTGCAGGTTTGAAGCTGCAAAAAATTTCAGGAGGTAATTATGTTAATGATTCTCGACCCGAATCAATAACAAAATGAGTAGGTAATTTTTTTTATTTTTTTTCTTATTTATGGAAATCGGTATGTGTGAACTACCTTTGTTAAAACGCAGCCAGTCTGATACCTGCCTTATAACCGCGCTTTCACACACACAAACACGCAATGATAGTTTCATAATAAAGCACCTATCATCGTCCCGTGCGGACACACCCTAGCCACGCCCCCGCGGCCATCGATCAATCGATTTACTTTAGTGCAATTGTTGTCACCGACGTGTGCATACGCGTGCACTTTCCGCTCTCAGGTTCGCCTTCGGTTAACGGTTACGTACGCGGTGTCTAGTGCTAAAAAATGACGGACCAATACTCAAATGTAGAATTGACGGAGATGGTCCGCTTGTATGCTATCAGTGGAGACAGCGTATCTCGAGCTATCGAGATGTTCGTAGAACTGTTTCCCAATAGCCAAAGTCCATTTTAAAATAAGACTAGTGTACGCAAAGGAAATCACCAGTGTTACACAATTACGTGAAAAGGTGATAAGTGCTTTCGAAACTTTGAAAACAAATGTGTTTGTGCTACGTAAATTAAAAGGAAATCAACAACGTCGTGCTAGACTCTGCCTGGATTGTGAAGGTGGACACTTTGAACAATACCTCCAGGTAACATAAGTAGGCACCTACTTAGGTAATTTATTTATTTCATTTGTGAACATAAAAAAAAAACATTTGTAAATAAGTTATTAGCCAAATCAATTTGATTAACGTAAAACAGTTGATTTAAAATTTTTAACTATGCCAAAAATACCTACCTATCAGGTAAGATAAATCATTAAAAACCCTATCTACCTACCTACTTAACTAGCACAAATTACCTTGAGGTATTTTTGTCGGTCCTCAACCCGTTAAAAAGTAGGAAGGGATGTTTTACATCAACCAATTTAATCCACACAAAAAAACGAAATTATTACGGAAAACTGACCTTGATAATGAATTACCTACAACGCGCCGACTGCGATTGCATGTAGGTAGGTATGTATCTACCTACTACTTACTAGACGCCGTCGTCCGTTTTGTTTAGTGCCTAAATCCCGCGCGCGCGCGCTCGCTTTCATCATACCGAGAGGGCATGTCAACATCTTATAGGTACAACATACTAACATTATGCGTCTCAGTCACGGTATCAGTAATAAAGCAAAACTAAGGCTAACATAAATAAACATTATTTTGGCTAAGCTATGTTCCGTCTAACTTGCAATCATAGTTTCAAAGTTAAGCAGCAGGTACACGAATAGGTATTGCTTACGTGATATGTAATGGTGCCTTTACACGTCGAAACCACGAGTAAACGCACCATAAGGTTTATTGACCTTGGCCTAACCTCTTATTCATCAGCTGATAGGTAAATAACTAACGACGCAACGTCAACTTGTACTTTTAAAAGATTTTCGCATTGTAATGATGCTTAAAAATTAGTTAATTAACGAAATTACATTATGATCATCGAAATTTAACTAGGTAGGTACATTTAAGGCTAAATTATTCGTTTTTAACATTTCGTAGAATAAGTGGGCGGAGCCTCGTACAGGTTGACGCCCTCACACACACAGAGACATGACGTACGATAAATCGAATCACAACGGGTGATTCTGTTTTTTTAAGAAGTGTATTTAGAGAGTTATTCTGAAAAACGGTTAAAATTAAAAAAAAAAAATAGCAAGTATTACTGATTATTGACCAGGTTTCGTATTTTTACATGATTATTTATGAGTTTTATTACAACCTCCTGAAATATTGTGCAGTTTTAAAACTGCACCTTGTATACTGAATCTCATCTAGGGTTACATCTTTAGTTTCGTGTATGAAACGAATCCTTATCGGTCTACAAAATCTTGGAGACGATGGTAATGGGTTTTGCTATATTACTTTTTTTTCTGGACCCTTATTGTTTACCAATCTGACTGGGACAAGGGAGCTCTGGAATATGTTTGCATCGGAGAACGTTATATTTTCAAAATTTCTGTTTGAATTGACTCTGCTGAGAACCGTCACTTCCCCATTTACTTATCAGTTCTAAATCATCTAGATCTTCGGGGTTGCATGTTTCAAATACTTCCGTCAAATAAAGACAAAGCCGAGAACACGTATGGTCCAAAAGATCTTGTAACTTCACCTCTGCACATGTTGACGTAACACGTTCAATCTTAGGATAACATTGTTTTTTAGCCTTTTGTATCTCTGTGTAACAGGGAAAGCGAGCTTTGTCTGCTTTGCTAATAATATTGTACTGTCTTCTTGTAAAATCTCCTTCTACAAACACAGATAACGCTTCTGTAGGCGAGAGCTTTTTATTTTTAAGGCTTTCTGCTCGAGTCATAGATTTTCGAAACTTTAACGCCCTTGTTGGCGATTTTGTGATATCCTTCAAAATATTTGAAGCGACCACGTTTCCTGCAGCTCGCAAGCTCATTTGCGTGGTATATGTTAATTCGCTGGCAGCAAGCTGTTTTCATATCTCAATTGTTTTCCTACGTTTAGATCTTTCACTCGATTCAGCGAAACATTTTGACGGTCGACCGCGAGTACTTCTATTGTTGTCGTCACTAGTCTCAGGTAAAGATGACGTCACCATGGGTATTGTAATGGTCTCCTGCAACCAAAGTCCATTTTTTGCTTCAAACGCGTCTCTTTTTCTGTAGGCTGTATTCCATTTCTGTATTAACTCTGATTTAAAATGAGAAAGTTTATGTTTTAAAACACTTCTTTCACATTTTGGTTATTTCAAAAGTGTAATCTTCTAAATAGTCTATTTTTTTGTTAATTTGTTTATAATTGCACTTTAGTATAATTTTGTACAATTCTTCCTTGGTGAATGTTTTATTTGATGCATCTGTAACAAAATGTATGTATGTTGTTTTAAAATATAGTAATGAATCGGTTGATTTTTAAAACTGTGGGTGGGTATACTTGACGAAAAAAATCATTTCAAAAAACACGCTCTGTTTCCGCAACATTTTTGTTCGTTATTAACTTTCCAGATTATCCCTGATTACGATTCTGGGGGCCTACTCGCTTTCTCCGAAAAAGGAAGTTTCGATCGAAATTCAGCGTGTTTCCTACCATGGTTCATTTCGTTCCCGAAATTTCGTACGAACGAAAATTATTTGACGTACCGAATCTCTAAACCTACTCTAATTAGTTACGTTTTGAAAAAAAATATGATTATGACATACGAATGTTTTGCAATTTTAACGTCAAATTGACGAAACCAAAAGGCTTACCTTTTCATTTTCGTTTGTGTTGATTTTGTAAGAAAAGTGCTTAAAATGGCCTCAAGAATGCTTTTAATTGAAGCAGCTCTACGTTACGAATGTTTAGAGCGTACAAAGACCCGGCAACCAGCTCAAATTCCTGACTTACATGTTGTGGATAATGTGAGACTCAGTCGGCAATTATTTGAGGAGTTGTACCAGGAAATAGTGCCTTTATTACCTTCAAGAAGCCTCCAAAGGCTTCTCCTCAGCAAAGCACTAGGAAGTGGAGTACTACTGTGATGTTTTCAGCTCAACATTACGCAAATTCCTGACTTACATGTTGTGGATAATGTGAGACACAGTCGGTAATTATTTGAGGAGTTGTACCAGGAAATAGTGCCTTTATTACCAAAAAGCCTCTGTAGGCTTCTCCTCAGCAAAGCACTGGAAGTGAAGTACTATGGTGTTTTCAGGGTACTGTGACTGTTTTAAGTTGTTGTTGTTTAAAAAGACTTTAATAAAAGACTAAAAAATACATTTATAATTTTTATTAACTTAAATCCTGTAGGATTCAGAGATTTTCATGTCACTGGTGGTCGATTTCCTGGCAGGGTCCTATGTCCACAGCTACCTCGGGCTGTGAAAAGTTTGGAGGTTAGCTTGATTGCCTGGAGGTGGATGGGATTGGTTCATTGATCTGAAAATAAAACAGATTAAATACCTAATAGAATCATAAAATATTGAAATTAAATAGGTGAGAATTGGTGGAATTAACTTATAATAGTATGTTTAAAACAAAATTTGGACACAACTAAGATGGTAAATAAAAGAATTCTACGAATGACTACCTACGACTAAAAAGAAATAGGTATATACTATATTGTATAATTATGATAATATTACTTACAAAGATCAAAGATCCACAACAAAACTTGTGGAAGACTGCGACATCCACAGTTCTACTTGAAACTTTCTTACAGAACGCATACCGTGATGACAAAATATGTATGTAAAGAAGCACTTTGTAACTTGAGATAGGTATAGGTAAAGTCCAAATAAAAATCTTTTGATTTCAAACTAACAATGCAAGTTGACCAGTGCTGCCAACTCCTTAAATTATTTTCTGCTAAATCTGCATTCAAAAAATGCCTAATATATGCCTAAATTTCCGGAAAATGCTAAATATTATGCTAATAACTAGACCCTCGTATGTATCCTCTTCGTATGATGTCTGAGCAGAGCGGAAGAAGACATTCTTTCAAATCGGACATCAATTCCCACTCTGCTCGATAAAGTTGGTTATAGGTTATTTATTGACATTGTGAATTTAATAACTCTTATTCAACGCACGTAACCACATACGAATCAAACAAAACCAAATTACCTTTGATGAGAACGTCGAGTGATGCAATAAACCATATGTAGTTCAATCCAAGCGAGATTCTTCTAACCACTAGGGTCGTGTTCAGAAACATCACCTCGTTTATCAGGATTTTATTTTGCATTTAGAAATTATATGTGTTTTTATAAAACCTACTTGCAAAATAAAGATCATTTATCATTTATATTCAAACTTTCCGAGTAAAATGCTAAAAATATGCTAAACTGAATTACTTAGAAAAATGCTAAATTTAGCCATAATAATACTAAGTTGGCAGCACTGAAGTTGACAATGTTGACAAGTTACACATTGTTTTTTTTTTGTCCCATTTGGGCCGGCTAAGGTTTTAGACCATACCGCCTCGTCATCAATAATAAATAGGTTTTTTTGAGTTTCATTTGTATTCTATGCATAAATATTACAAGAAATATTTAATCACATCAAAGAGGTATTAAATGTAAAGAAAAGTTGTCGTGGCCCAATAAGGTAGAATGCGACAGTCCGACTTTCTTACGGAATGTGTCATGTAAAAAAGCACTGGCAACATGATATATTTTTAAAAATTCAAACTAAAAGTCAAATTCAAGTTGACATTCAAAGATTGACACGTTACGTGTGATTATACAGATATTTTTAGTTGCCATACGTTAGTACCAATGATTGACGTGAAGTAGCGCTCTTTATATAAGTCGGTTAACAATGACCGTAAAAAAGGTTGTTTTATGGTGTCTTTTTGTATTTTATCGAAAATTATTTTTTTACGACATATTTATGTTTTATCTATAAATATTACAAGAAATATTTAATAAACCACCTAATAAATGCAAAATTTTAAAATAAAGCAAGATTCAAAATTTATTTAAAACCCGTAATTTACTTTAAATGACATATAAAAAGACCCAAATCATACAGTTCATTCTATTCGGTCACGAAGATTGTCTGTGGGTCCGAACTTCTTGTGTGTGTCCGAAAATGAAACAGAGTAGGTGCACTAACGTAACTTCGTTTGAATATCGTTCGTTTACGAAAGTTGCGTTTCGGAGAAAGCAAGTAGACGCCCTGTTACTTTTTCTAATAGGACTAGTCCGGAAATGTAAGAAAGTTACTCATTTATTAAGCTATTTCGATATTTTTTTCATAATTTTTACTGTTTCTAATTTAAGCCACAAAAAAGATTCAAAAGATATAAACATTAGTAAAACAATGTATAAAATAAGCTACATACCTCCATCACCAGAATCCATCATCAACACTTCTCAATAACACTTAATTTTTTTGTTTTTAAGGCGCCAAGAACAAAACGTGCACTCTAGACAATAGCTATGTTCCGACTGACGCTACTGATCAATTACTAACTCTGGCGCATTGAGATGGCCGCCATAACGTGCACCCTATATTATACTATTCTACGAGTTCTCGTGAATCGCGCGTGGCGTGCAGACGCGTAATCGAGTTGCTTAAGTCAAAATAATAAAGACGATACACTTCTGACAGAGAGCAAATTGTGCAAATAGTGACCAATATTATGGAGCGCACACCTCCTGGAGGTGGGCATCACTATGCATTGGAACCAAATGTCGCGGATATGAAGGATATGCAAGTATCGTTGACCCGTTGGGTCAATGAGAGACAGCCCAAGAAATGAATAGCAATGGATCCGGATAGTGATTCGCCAGGTGATTCGCCAGAAGTGCAGGAAGTCATAAGAACTAAGACTACTTGCTATCCAACTAATACTCTAACCGAAACAATAAACGCCTTTCGAGAAGAGATGAAAGCTATACATTGTCTTCTTACCACCATGAAAGAGGAGCAGGATTCACGTTTCGCACGCATTCAGACGGACATATCAGAAATTAAAACCGAAATGATAGAAATAAAGAAAAATAATAAAGACACGGAAAAATCTGTCAATGAATTAAAATCAAATTACGAAGATCTAGACCTAATGCAGAAGGAATTCTCAGAAAAAATAAAAAAAAAAACATGATAAAAATATAAAAGATATATATCAAAATAAAACGTACTTGGAGAAATGTAACAAGGCATTGGAGGAGCGTATTATGGCACTGGAACAAAAAGAACTGAGCAGGAATATTGAACTAGTTCATGTACAAAAACTGGAAGGAGAGAATGTTACGGAAATTGTCACAAAAATTGCAAAAGAATTAAAATTGAACACCGAAGATATTGAAAAAGCCTGGAGGGTACCCACACGAGGCGGCGATGGAAACAACTCACGTCCAATAATTGTCACACTACGCACAAAGGAGGCCCGATCAAATTGGTTAAAGACTCGCAAAGAGACAAAAATAACAAATCACACTATTTATCAAAACAATGATCATTCACAAATATACGTCAATGAACATCTAACACATCAATTGCGCAATTTATTTTGGGCCACTAAAACTAACCTAAAGGAATCTTACAAATTTATATGGATTCAAAACTCTAAAATCTTGATTAAAAAAGACGGTGCTGACAAAAAAGTTCACCAAATACGCTTTGAAAGCGATATACAAAGTTACCTTGCAGAAAACAAAGAGTAGTCATATAAAATCCACAACGTAAACCTACTAAAAATAACTAAATACATAACACAATCAAAACACAAACTTTGATTTAGATAAAAAATGAACCAGGAATCAGAAATAACAGATATCGACTATACAAAATATACACAGCTAGATGAGTGGCACGAACACGTAAACAAACGAACTACATTACTTCAAGTTATACATATAAATGTATGCTCATTAAGAAAGCATTTTAATGAGCTTATTGTAATAATCAAGGAATGCCTACACAGACTGGATTTAATTTGCTTATCAGAAATAAATATTAAAGAAGAAGAAACCAATTTATACGAGATTAGTGGATTTAATATGCATTATTTAACTAGAGAAGATAGAAAGGGGGGAGGAATATTAGTGTACGTGAGTGACAGGGTGCAATTTAATCCAATAAAATCCAGTATCACACCGACGTATGAGTTTATACATGGACGGCTAAGCATTAACGAATACATCGCGGACATTATAGTTGTGTATAAGCCACCAATAAAATTACCTTTGTTTCGGACATCAAAAGGTACTTGCAGATCATACCAAAACAAAACAATATAATTGGACCGTGTTGTGCAGAAATGATCCAATCCACAAACTAAGCAAAACCAAGGTTTTGATGCCAAACAATCGAAAATGATTCTATTTTCATGTCACAAAGACACATTCTATTCTGTCAACTATAAATATTATTTTATGATGGGTTATACCAACCCACACCTACGAAGGAAACTTAAAAAATAAAGCAAATATGGTTCAAAACTCTTGAAACATTATAGCAAATAATAGTTAGGATATAATATGTTTCCATAAATGTTCCATGCGTCTTGATCTTACAGCTTAAAGGAAATGTAATTTCCTAAAATGATTCAAAAGCATTTGATACATTTCTGCAAAATGCACCAAGAAATTCCATTTCGCAATAATGATCCAAAAGCGTTTGAAACATTTGTACAGAATGTTTGGAAGAAGTTTTTATTTCCGCAGAAATTATGCTGCGAAATTGATTGTAATAATTAATAATCTAAACAATGTCATAAACAGAATAATATTTTTAATCAGAGAATTAAGAATATAAAACACGTTCACATTATTTACGTGGCAACATTATCATTTTTATTTCCCGCTCAAATAATGACATTTAGCCATCATAATAATTATTTTGCTAGTTCTCCTAACTATCTTTGTTGATGTGAGTGTGAATAAATTGTTAATAAAAAATGGATAATGTGAATAGAGTGCTTTTATCGTCATATTTAGGCTACAGTACTGAAGAAGAAGAAGACGAAAACACGGATGGTGAGTAACACAATGTTTAGTCAAACTTATTATAAAGTTTATACTTAACCTTAAAAACTATGTTCTAGCTATTGTTGTTTTAATTGCAGATATTATAGAAAATTCGCCTGAGTCTACTCCAATAAAAAATATTAAATCTGTCCATAATGATATGAAATTAACAAGTAAGTGTTAAGTGTACCTACTAAATACTCTTTCTATTTACTTTCTTCTCTTCTGCCTAACCTTCCTTCCAACTATGTGGAGTCGGATTCCAGTCTAACCGGATGCAGCTGAATACTAGTACTTTATATGAAACGAGAGCTTATCAGACTTCCACAACCTAGCTACCTAGGTTATAAACCGATACCCCTTGGTAAGACTGGTTGTCAAGGTTCTGACGTATTGAATGTCAAGGATCTTCCAAATTACAGCCGGGACCCACAGCTTAACGTACCTTTCAAAGTATGGAGAAAACTTGGTACGTGACAATGGTCACCCATCCTCAGTCGAACCTTGGCAAGCGTTGCTTAACCTGGGATATCGATTTGCGCGGCTGTTGCTATTTATTCTGATTCCAAGAGCTCCTGTCCTTTCTATTTTTTTTTCATTTTCTACCCTGCCCTGACCAAAGTAAAGGTGACTTGGAAAGTATAATTATTTCAAGTCAGTTATTATTAGTTTATTTGAAGGTTGTTGTAATTTTTTTCGATGATTGATGTGCACTATTAAAGTTCGTAGTTTGCCAATGTTAACTATAGGTATGCGGTTGTAGAATGCAATGATTTGCCTTCAGTAAGGCGCGCCCAAAGTTTGGCCACTTTCAAAAATATGGTCAAAAAGCACTATCTGTCTCCTTAGAATGTGACTAAAATATGGGTCCTTAATCTAGATTAAAAACTATGCTATGTAATTGTATGGATATACAGGTATGTATGTATGTGTGTATATATTTGTGTAAGTATATTTATTTATTTGTATAAGTCAGTAAATGATTAATGTACGCGTGTTTTAGTTGAGATAGTACACCAGTGACTATCTCAACTAAAACATGCGTGACCTACCTACAGTAATAGTTCTACTTTTTTTTGTCCTAGTAGGTACACAAAAAATAATGTCGATAAGACGTTGATGCATGCCCCAGGATACAAATCCGAAAACTTTGATTTGGCAGTCTTTTGATCTTCCTACTAGATTATCACGGATGTTACGGAAGTGGTTATATCGGAACCGAGTTCGTTAGCGGAGTTAAGTTCAGTGGCTTGCACAGATTTTAAATTGCGTTTTAGTAAAGTAGTCGTTATATCTTGTCGCATCGTTAACATTCGCCGTACCTATTCCCAGAAACCTCATTGATATATTTTTATAACATACACTATTATTTTGTTTCAGGTTTCTCAATGTGTAACTCTCTGTCTGATAAAGCACCTATGTCAAATTCCACATCACACGAAACTCCACTTACGCCCCATGCCCGATATCAAGCCGTTGACCGAAGGATCGGTGAACAAAGCATGATAGGTTCAGCTTCTCCTTCGCTTACGCTTACGCCACCACCGCTATGTCAACCAGGTGTCCAGGAGATTGGTGAACAAAGCATCGAAACTCCCGCTTTTTCTCCGCTTACACCCAAACCTCTGAACCAACCTGGTGACTGCATTATCAGTAAACGAAACATCGAAGTTTCCGCCTCTCTGCTCACGCCCAAACCACTATACCAACCTGGCAATCACGAAATTGGTGAACAAAGTGTCGAGGCTCCGGCTTTTTCTCCGCTTACACCCCAAGTTTTGAACCCACCTGCTGACCGCATCATCAGTAAACGTAGCATCGAAATTTCCGCCTCTCCTCTAGTCACGCCCAAATCATCATATCAAACTGGCAATCACGAGATTGGTGTACCGAGCGTTGAAGCACCAGCTTTTACGCCTCTTATACCTAAAATGCTATACCAACCTGGTGATCCTCACAGCGTTGAACAAAACGTTGAATCAGTGTTTCCTCCTATATCTCCAGTTCCACCCATGTCACCAGCAACGGCAAAACTAGTTCAAATTTTGGAAGGATGCAATTTCAATGATAGTGATGATTCAGTCAAAGATCCGGATTACATAATTAATGAAGATGATGACGATAAAACATATTGCAGTGATGACTTAGACTACCAAACAGATATTATTAATAATCAATGTAATGATGGGTCTGAAACTAACCAGTTACCCAGAGTTATAACAGTTGAAGCACAAATACATAGATCTCATGATTATTCTCAGCAGACTTCTGATAAAAACAATAGTCAAAAAGCACAACAACAAACCGATCTTGATATCATAGAAAGTATTGTAGAAGAAATACATGAAAATATTACTACGGATAATGAAGATAGTTACAGAAATATGACTGAAGGAAGACCAAAAAGGGGAAGAAAACGTAAAGGAAGCTGTACAAGGGAAGAAATTAAACAAAAAAAATACAATAACTTACATACACTAACAAGAAAGAAATAAGAATTGAATCTAAAGTATTCATTGACTTTAAATGCACATGTATGCGTAACTGTTCGGAATCTGTATCAAAAGAGTTAAGAGAAAAAGAATTCAACAAGTATGTACATCTGGGATCATATACTGCGAAGCTATTATACATAAATTCATTAGTTAAAGAACATGCTAAAAAAAGAACATACACGACTAATACTTCTAAAATGAGTAAACCGAGACAATTTAGCCGAATTTACACTTTGGCAGGTGTACAGGTCTGTAGAGACATGTTCACTAAGACTTTACAGATAACTCCGCAAAAAGTTAATGTGTGTTTAAAGAAAATGCGTACTGATACCCTAACTGATAAAAGAGGCATTGCTCAAGGAGGTTGGAACCGGTCGTCTCCAGATGATATAGCATTGGCAGTAGATGTAATTAAAAAATTACCTAAATACACTTCTCATTATAGAAGGGAAAATACAGAGGCTTTGTATTTGCAACAGGGAATGACAGTGCGAAAAATTTATGAGGAATATTATCTGAAGGAATTCAATTTCTTGCTTCAAACAGAAAATCGTAAATGCTTAAAATATGGAACATTCAAAGAGATATTTTACAAAAAGTTTAATTTAAAATGTAAGTCATTAAAAAAAGACACATGTAATAAGTGTGATACCTATGCTATAGAGAAACAAAACGGTTCGAATGACGAAAATAAACATCAGGAACATCTAAAAAGAGCAGAAGACTTAAGAACACAGATGAAGAAAGATTTTGAAAGATCAAAGACAGAAGAGAATGTTGAGTGTTTAACTTTTGATCTGGAGAAAACTCTGCCACTTCCTAGAATACCTACGAATGTGGTATTTTATAAACGCCAGTTGTGGGTCTACAATAGTGGCATACACTCAGCTTCTGATGACAAAGGTCACTGCTATGTATGGGTTGAGGGAGAAGCCGGTAGAGGGGCCCAAGAAGTTGGCTCGTGTTTACTTCATCATATTGATAATGAGTTGCGTCCACACACAGAGCACCTTATTTTGTGGAGTGATTCTTGCGGAGGACAAAATCGCAACATCAAGCTAACTTTAATGCTGAAGACAGCTCTACATTCACACAGCAATTTGAAAAGTGTTTCTTTAAGATTTTTAGAGCCAGGGCACACGTTCCTGCCTAATGATACGGATTTTTCAAAAATAGAGTCAAAGCTGAAAGAATATGAAAGGATATACACAGTAGATGATTACATGAATATAATGAGGAAATGTAAAACACGAAATCCTTTGAAGGTCATAAGAATGAAAAATGAAAACTTTTTGAGCTGCAAAACCATCGAAGAAAACATTATAAACAGAAAAATGTACACAAGTAAGAAGAAAGTGAACTGGCTACGTACTAAAGAAATTCTTTTGAAGAAAGAGTTTCCTTTTTCTATTTTCATGCGAAGTGACATCAAAGAAGAATCGGAATTCGAAGAACTGGATATTAAAAAGCGGGCAGGAAAAAGAATTATTAGAGTTAACATCCAAAGGAATGAATTGGTCTCTTTATGGCCCGATGGCAAGGCAATAGCCCAACCTAAACTTGATGATTTGAAGTCAATGTTTGAGTTAATACCAGCTGACTGTCGCCCATTTTATGAAAATTTAAAAGGAAGTAACCAAATTATTGATGATGTAGATGGGTTTGGTACAGTCCCAGATTTTGATTTTGAACCTTGAGCTCTTTTTTATTTTTGGAAGCAAATAAATGTTGAAAATTAAAATATCTGCATTTTATTTTTGAGTAGTGATATACCTGAAAAATGTTAGAATGGTTGGTGGCAAAATAAGGAATTTCAATGTATATTTGATGTTGGATCATTATAGCAAAACTGTTAAATATTGTGATTCATATAAAATTTTAATTTAACAGAAATGATCCAATCATTATTTTTTAAGTTATCTATTAATATGAAGGTATTTAATAAACATTAAGAGTCATATAGAAATCTATATTTAATTCTTTATAAACCTATAAGTATAAGATGATGATATTAATGAGATGATGATATTAGGATCACAGTCACAAAAGAAATGAACTTATGTTTTAAATCATCATAACTTTTCTTTTAGTTTTTGTTGGCTGGATCATTACTGCACAACACGGTCCAATTATGGTCGGCGACTACAACATAAACATATTACACAATAGCACGGATTCAACTGCTGATAAGTATCTGAACGCACTATCGGAGAAGGGGCTGCAGTGTGGCATACGTGACGTAACACGGGACGTAGTTATGGGCGAGCGCAGTGTGATGTCCTGCCTAGACCATTTTTTCGTGCGAACTGAGAAGGCATGCGCTTTGGGGGCGTACACCGTAGCGATTAAGATCGCTGACCACTTCATAACCGGTTTATCAGCTGATTTAAACGTAGAAGAATGTATTCAATCGACGCGAATAACCATCCAAAACAAACTAGTAAGTGACAAACTGCGTAGAGTCAACTGGCAACAATTATTAAACATGCATGATCCCATTGAATTATACGATAGTATGTACATGATTTTTAGTCACATTTATGAGTCATCTAGAACGTCGTCATTAACAGTTAAGAAGCGTGAAAGACAAACCTGGGTTAGTAATACGTTTCAAAAGATGATTACACGCAGAGATGATTTATTCAGGCGTTGGAAAATGGATCCTAAAAATAACAATCTTCGATCACAATATACGAAATACAGAAATAAAACACATAAACTGATAAATGTGGCTAAAAATCAGCATAGACAAAAGCAAATAAAAAGCTGTAAGGGAGACATGCGTAAGATACGGAGAAATATTAATACCTGGCTTGGTAGAAATAAAGTAACGGTAGATAGCGTGATAGAGAGATATTTACACAAAAAATACAGTTTGCTAAGCATTTGTAATAATTTTTGTAGCACTTTCACGACCGAAATCGATAATATCAAGCATAAAAAAAATGTTCTTGGACAGACATGATTATGTGACACCGTGTAATGTAACTTTCAGATATAGTAAAGCGACGCCTGCGCATATCTCCAAAATAATAGACTTATTGGACTGCAACAAGTCGCCAGGCTCAGATGGTATACGGGTAAAAGATTTAAAGGAAATAAAAAATATTATAAGTCCTGTTATAGCATATTTTATCAATCAATGTATGAAAGAAGGTAAATATCCCAATCGATTAAAAGAATCGATCATTAGACCAATCTACAAACAAGGTTCACATCTCGAATATACAAATTACCGACCAATAGCCATATTAAACACAATTAACCACTCAACCCATAACCAATAATCGAGTCAGCGAGTGCATAGTACAGCGTATACAACAATCCTCTCGTAACTACAGGTTTCAAGGCATACAACTTACTCAGTACTGACCGAAGTTTATTACAAACTATATCTATATGATTGTTCCACGCAAATTTATTGTCAATAGTCACACCCAAGTACCTGTATGTCCTAACTTGCTCTAACATAACACATTGACAGTTAGATTTTTCATTATGAAAACATTCATAGCTGTGGCCTTTTATATGCAGCTCGATATCTTTATTACGCGAAAATGGGGATTGTATCAGCATGCATTTAGTCTTGGCTACATTAATTGTAATGCCATTGTCATGTGCCCATTTGATTATATTGTCCAAGTCTTCTTGTATCGCGTAACGTACGTAGGTAAGATCTTTACCACTAAATAGGAGACATGTGTCATCGGCGTACATTTAGTCTTGGCTACATTAATTGTAATGCCATTGTCATGTGCCCATTTGATTATATTGTCCAAGTCTTCTTGTATCGCGTCACGTACGTAGGTAAGATCTTTACCACTAAATAGGAGACATGTGTCATCGGCGTACATGTACGCTTTGCATTTTTTTATGACATTGCACATACTATTTACATGGACAATATAACCCACCGGCCCATATACTGATCCAGTTTCCACAAAGCCCTCGACACTTACAGTGTTAGCCACCCGAACTTTTATAGTTCTTTGCTCTAAATATTGAGCAAACCATGTATTGATTGGTCCACTTATCCCACACTCATCCATTGCCTGCAACAAGCCGTCATGGTCCAGAGTGTCAAAGGCTTTTTTGAAATCTATAAATACTGCTACTACTAAGTTTTTATCATTCAGGTAGTTATTTATATCATCCGTAAATCTTGCTAGGGCCGTTGTAGTGCTTCTATCTAATCTAAAACCATGTTGTATGTCGGTAATTATTCTATTTTTTTCCAAGTAATTGGAAATTTGTCTAACAATAAATTTTTCTGTAATCTTATTAAACTATTAGTGAGCAATAAAACTAAAAATAGCTTGAACAAAGATTATGAAAAATTATTTAACAAATGCAATGTATTACCAGTTGAAATGAAAGTTAACCTAGCAATTATTTTGTAACAACACAATATAAAAAATCATAAAAAAGAAAAAGTGTATAACTACCCAACCCGCCAATCTAAGAAAAAGAAACTCCAGGTCCCTAGGGTGAATAATTACTACGGTAAGCGTGCGAGACGATGGATTGCACCTACACTTATTAATGAGTTACCTGATGAATGAATAAATCGAGCCAAAAATAGAAACCAATTAAAAAATGTTGTAAGGAAACATTATTTGTCTATTTGTCCATAGTTGCTGCGCTATGTTGATCTCGGTCGGTTAGTGTTGTGGGGCTGCATCTGGTTACCTCACAACGAGTACCTTCCTACAAACTTGCGGGGTGACCAGATGTGACCTTTAAATATAAATTATAAACTTAAATATAAATATAAGCGAAGTTCACGAGAACGCCCTGCCGACAAACTGCTATGCAGTTCGGCAGATGTTATATTATATTATCGATGTAACAAATGAATAAAAATTGAATAAAAAAAAAACGAAATAATAATATCGTTAAAATAGCAAACTTCAAAAAACTGATTATTGGCCATTTTTTAGTATCAAGTACCCGTATGTGCAGCAGCCAGTTGATGTCGCCATCACGCGAGATGACGAAGCCCTGGAACTTCTCATTCAATAAATTTAATTTTTCCCGTTCTGTATGGCAAGTGGCGCCGTCCTGTTGGAACCACATGTTTGTAAGATCTATACTACCTTCCCCAGACCACAAAAAAATTGTTATCATCGTCCGATATCAGTCACCATTGACAGTGAGCGCGGCTCCTTGCGCATCTTCGAAGAAATAAGGGCCGATGTAGTGTATTGGCTATGAGGATAGTCTCACTACAATGTGACGTAATGTATTTGACAAGGGGCAGTAGCCATCCGGCGGTAGACTGGAGTAGTTGTGTAGTGCGAATATGTGTGTGTCACTCTGTTGGTGAGCCGTAAATCCTAGCTAAACGCAGTACAATACATGTGACGACGAGGACAAACGTGAGCACAAAAATTAAAAAGAAAAGAAAAAGCTTGATGGACAAAATGAAGTAAACAAATTAGCATCTTTCTCTAGGTACCTGTAAATCCATAGACCGGTTCTTATAAACGTTAATTGTTCAGAAATCAGAAACAAAAAAAAGAATTCATCGTACTCGATTTGTAAATTCGTATTCGTAATAATAAATCGTATTCGATTTACGGGAATGTCGGTCGGTCGAAGAAATAAAGCTAATTTGCTAAACTGCACGTTGCAGGGCCTAGATATCTATGGAGAAGTCTACAAATCGAATTTATTCCTTGAGTGACAACTCGGTCAATCGGTTCTGCTTGCCACCGTGATGAGAAAAATATATAATATATGTATAGGGGTAACAAATACGGGAAAAATATTAAAAAAAAATAATTATGTAATAATATAAAATATATTTATCAAAAAACGTATGGTATCATTTTTGATACAACATGCATTTACTACGTAATCAAGTATTCACGTCCCTTAGATTTTGGTGTTTTGATAAGGGGTTTTCTATTTTCAGGAATAATCAAAAACGTTTGAAAAGTAATGAATAATTTATTATAATTAAATGTGGAACTTATTAAAACAGTCAGAATTTTTTTTTTTGAACACAGAAAAACTTTGCATTTTTCACATTTGATGCTACTTAGCAGCTTACACTGCATGCGATTATCCGTGCGTATTTGTTTGTGGTCAGTACCATCGTGTATAATATCTGTGGATGGCGTTACCTGTAGGGTATTCCTCCGCTTAGGACCTGGTTCCTCTATAGTAATGCTACTACTTGGTCGACCTCTTGCAGGTTGGGTGTGGGTTTTATATTTACATAAGTGTTACGCCATTAAACGTGAACACGCCATATCTCCGAGAAAATAACGAGTAGCACATAATAATTAAAACAAATTGCTGTTCGAAAGATCTAGAATGGTGGTACGTAGCCAGGCTTAGAAAAAGTAAGTAGGTATGTATCTACTGATAAGGGAAACGGTACTCTCCGCTATTAACAATAATAGAGTCGAAATTCGCATGAAAGTGACTCTTAGTGCATCGTGCAATAAAAATGATTTATAGCTCCACGAAGCGACTTTATTGTTCTGGATCGATCTTGAGATGTCGGTATAGATACTGACATCTCAAGATCGATCGACCGAAAATTCTAGAGAATTTTCTTCGCTCTGCATATAAATACGAGCCCCCGACCGGTAGCGAGTCAGTTGGATCAGCCCGTAGCCCACTACAAAGCCCATCCTACCCGTCAATTACGAGAAGAAAGAAGCTACCCGCACGAACCACCTTTGTGAATCAGGCCAACCGTTTGTGGTGTCGACGGTACAAACTTAGGTTTGCGCCGGCGATAGCACAAGGGGAAGGCCTGCCCCGTGCTCGCCTCGGTTTTTACCGAAGTGGTTGCGGCGGCTACGCCCAGGAATAAAGAAGAAGAAGAGTTAAGATGTCAGAGTCTGGCAGCGACCACGTCCCTCAGGACCGTGGAGACGCCGACGAAGAAGATGAGCGCCCAACGTTGGACCGGGCGACGTCCCTCCCGAATATTCGGGCGGCGGCGACCGGTTCAACAAGAACAAAGGAAAAGAAAAAAACCACCGAAAAAAAAGGGGGTAGTCCCATAACGGTCGGTTTTTCAAATTCAAATTTGACCAGAAACAACCCCGTACCGGCCCCACTGACTGGAAAACAGCAGAAACCAAGCCAGCATCGACCTGAAGTGCGAATTTCCCCAGCCCAGACCGGAGCGGCATCATACGCCAGCGTCGCAGCACCCCCCACCGGCCCCCCGCAGCCCGTGTTTTCGCCCATCGCCGCGCGCCGCGCGGCGCCACTAGTCGTGGAACATTCCACACAACCCGCGCTAGCTGCGCACCGCAGTGCACCGGCAAGCTCCGAGCCGACCGCCGCGTCCGCCGCGTCCGTCGCTTACCGCGCATCGGCGCCGCAAAACATCGCCCAAAGTGTCGTTCCAGCTCCCCGTCAACCGATGACAGGTAGAGCAGGCGCGTCCCGCGACCCGCGTCTGCGTTCGGCAAACGCATGTGCAGTGTTAACCGTGAAAACAACACCTATTCCGGCCTCGCCCGCGCCGCCCCGCGCCGCCGCTTACGACTCGCCGGCGCCACTGTCCGCCTGTTCGTCGCGCGCTAGCTCCAGCGAATCATTGGACTCGTGTGTTAGTGAAGTGCGCGATGATACACCCCCGGACACCCCTATGTCCCCTACCCCGTCGTTAGAGGGACTACAACAGAGGCCGCAACGCAGGAGAAGGAGCTCTGACGACGCCACTGAGGGGGCAAAGGAAGGAGCCAAGCGGTACTGCGGCCCGCGCTCGCCGCCAAAGGAAAGTTGTGGGGTAAGTGAACCACCTACTACCTCACAAACAAACCCAAATAGTGTCTCTGCCCCGTACGCCGCCGATTCGATCTCGGCGTCAAAACAGGTTACGCAGAATAATAAAAAGCCTCGCTACCCTCCGCTGGTAGTTGAAAAGCTGCCCGATTGGCCTACCCACTTTAGGTTATTGAGCGACAAAATAGGCCACCCTCCGCACGCTCGCCCGTACCAACGGGGAATCCGCTTCATACCGGAGAGCGCGGAGGAATATAGGGTAGTTCAAAGCTACCTCACCAACCTGGAGAGGGAGAAGGGGCTCTCCTGGTTCGCTTACTCTCTGCCAGCGGAGAAAAGCGTTAAGGTGGCGATACGAGGCATCCCGGCAGAGACAGATCCTGCCCAAATTGAGGAGGAGCTTCGCCGCCTAGATTTCGAGCCCGAATATGTACGCAACATACGGGCTCGTCAAGGACGCCCAGGGTGCATCTTCTATGCGGTGCTCAAAAAGACACCAGACTACCGGCGTATCTTCGACACCTCCGTGTTCCTATACATGAGAGGTGTCAAGATCGAAGCCTGGAGGGGCCGTAAGGGCCCGGCACAATGTCATAGGTGCCAGCAATTCCGGCATAGCTCACACAAGTGCCACCGCCCCCTAGTGTGCGTACGGTGTGGAGAGGGCCACTCGGCGCGGGACTGTCCGCGCCCGCGTACGGAGCCTGCTACCTGCGCAAACTGTGGCGGACCACATCCCGCCTCTAGACGTGAATGCCCCGTATACCTAGCGGAGGCAAAAAACAAACGGGCGGGTACAACCGCCCTCACTAAAATAAACTCTCGGCCTGGGACGAACATACCCCAGGCCACCACCGTAGACGCCAATGAAGCCCCGAGCACCACACTGATGGCGGTGGCTAACGGCCCTACGGACAGAGCTATGCCCCCCTCCACAGGGCGGAGGAAGGGGAAGAGGGGGGGAAATAAAAGGGGGAAAAAGCCCCCACCCCCCCCCACACAACAACAGCGACCAACACGGGCGGACCCAAAGCCGACAATGGCGCAGGCGACGACCGCACCCAAGAAGGGGAAGGGGGACGCCGAGAAGAAAGTGGCCCCCCATTCAAATTCAAATTCAAACACAAAACGCGCTACATATAGCGCCCCACCTGCCGGCGCAACAGCGGCTAACACCCCAGCAACGGGGGCCACCCCCTCCGCTAACATGGAAGAGCGGAGGGAGTTTACCGCCTGCGCCATAAAACTCCTGATGGACCTGATCCAGGCCATCAGGCAAGGCCAAGACCCGGCCCTAGTTATACTCGACGGTTTAGCGGCCCTACTCGCCCTTTACCATGCACCGTAAACCGTTGAGGATATTACATTGGAACGCCCGTGGCCTTAAATCTAAGGTCGCCCCCCTCCGCCTCCTCCTCAGGGAACAGGACATTGACGTGGCGCTCATAAGCGAGACACTACTGGGACCCGCGGACAGAACCAAGTTCCCGGGGTATCTCGTTTATCGAAAAGATGAGAAGTCGGCGCTCGGCCACAATTACCGAGGTCTGGCGGTAATTGTGAGGCGGAGAGTCGTACACCAAGAACTCCCCTTGCCGTCACTCAGCACCTTCTACGCGCTGGGTGTCCAAGTCCACCTGGCCGGCAAGGACCTAGACATATACGCGACCTACGCCCCACCTGATCAGTCGCTAGACGTAGCAGAGCTACGGGGGCTTATCACCCGCTCGCCTAACCCGACAATCCTTGCCGGCGACCTAAATAGCAAACACCCAGCGTGGAACAGCAACGTGGAGAATACCAAGGGGAGACGGCTCTTCGCTGACGCGGAGGCCCATGGGTACACGGTGTCCGGCCCTGAGACGCCGACCCACTACCCCGACTACGCTCGCCACGCACCTGACGTGCTGGACATCGTGGCCCACCGTGATCTGGACTGCCAAATCACTCAGCAAGTCCTGGACGACGAGTTGCTGTCAGACCACCAGCCAGTACTCGTCGTCCTCGAAGGGGCCCCGACCCGACTTACTCCTCCTGCGCCACGTCAAAAAACGGACTGGATTACATTTGCAGGAACGATGGAAAGCACGACGCCCACTCGGCCTATCAACACTGCCGCGGACGTTGACGTACTAGCCGAGGAGCTCACCGTCTGCATCCAGGACGCCTTGAAGGCGGCGACAACCACCACGTCGCAGCAGCAGGGTGCCCTTCCACCCCTGCCCCTCCACTTGCAGTCGATGGTCGCCGAGAAAAGGCGCCTTCGCAGACGGTGGCAGGCGACCAGATGCCCGACACTCAAAAGAGAACTCAACCGTCTCGCGGAGAAAGTGAAGGCCGAGTTGCGCGCGCACAACACCGCGATCTGGGAGGACTCGATCGACGCCGCTGAGGGCGACTGGCCGGCAATACACAAGCTATGCCGGCTACTCACGAACACCCCAGCTCCGGTGCGCCCGCTCAAAAACAGCGACGGGGCGCTAAGATACGCCGCGACAGACCGCGCGGAGATCTTCGCCGAACATCTAGAACGCCAGTTCCGACCTAACCCGACCACCGATACGGAGCATGTCGCAGCAGTTGAGAGGCACCTACACGAGTACTTCGCAACGCCGATAGCTCACGATGAGGACCCCGTTCACTTCTCGCCCAACGCCGTCCGACGCGCCATCCTACGAACGAAGCCTAGGAAGGCCCCCGGTGCTGACGGTATCACAAATACAGTGCTGCGCCACCTGCCGTTCCGCACGGTAGCGGCCTTGGCGCGCCTGTTCACTGGGATACTGCGCACCGGTACCTTCCCCGCTTCGTGGAAGGAGGGGCGCGTCATCATGCTGCCAAAACCTGGGAAGAACACCCTGAAGCCGGAGAGCTATCGGCCCATCACTCTCCTCCCCACCGTGTCAAAGGTGTTTGAGTTGCTCCTGCTGCGACACCTTACACCTCACATCACGCCCAGGCCAGAACAATTCGGTTTTAGGTCGGAACACAGCACGACACTCCAATTGTCGAGGATACTGCACCTCATGACGGCAGCGCTCAATAAGAAAGAGCAGGCGGTTGCAGTATTTCTCGACATGGAGAAGGCGTTCGACCGCGTCTGGCACGCCGGTCTCATTTATAAGTTATCGAAATCGGATACGCCCCGTCGTATTGTAAAAGTGCTTTCATCGTTTCTGCAAAACAGATCTTTCAGAGTGGTGGTAGAAGGCACGCTATCCAGCGCCCGCCCGGTGGCCGCGGGCGTACCGCAGGGAAGCTGCGTCTCGCCTGTGTGTTACTCACAATACACGGACGACATCCCTACCACACAAGACGCCACGCTCGCGCTGTATGCTGACGACGCCGCCTACGTCACGACGTCGCTAAACGCTAGACATGCGGCGGTCAAAATGCAGCGCGCGCTCGACAAGCTGCCAGAATGGCTAAGTAAATGGCGGCTCTCCGTGAATGTGGGTAAGACACAGGCGATCGCCATCGGGCAGGGACGCCTCCCACCACCCCTACAGCTGCTAGGAGTCGACGTCTCGTGGTCCCACACGGTCAAGTACCTAGGGGTTACGATTGACCGTCGACTCTCCATGAGTAGTCACGTACGTCAGGTAGTCGCAAAGGGTAGGACAGCCCGCGCTCTGCTCACCCCAGTGCTCTCATCTCGCCTCCCGCTCCGTGCAAAGTTGGGCGTATATAAGACCTATATACGCCCAATAATCACCTACGCCGCTCCAGCCTGGCTCGCCCTCACGAGCGAGTCGAATAAAGACATACTCCGCGCGCAGCAAAATATCGCCCTGCGTCGCATTGCCGGCGCGCCTCGCTTCGTGAGGAACGACGTATTACAAAGAGATTTACAGATAGAGAGCCTGGACGAGTTTTGCGCGCGGCTAGCGTCGAACATGTTCGCGCGTGCCGACGCCTCTACTTGGCCACACATCAAGAACATAGCGCCATGGCACGCGCGGCCTCCGGACGCGAGACGCCTCCCCCGCGACCTACTGCCTGACGATGACACTCATGGCCCACCGGACTGACCCATGACTAGGTCACACACACCTACACGTGACCTAATCATACAATAAGACTCTACAACACTACACACGCTCGGTGTGCGCTGTGTGCTAAGTTAATATAGGCATAGCGCACACTGAACCCCAGACATGCACGAACTCTACATTCGACAAACTCACGCAACAAGCTGCGTGGCGCAGGCACGCACCTAGGTTGCTAACATGGGCGGTGTTACACATTCAATACCGCCCCCACACAACAGACACACGACCCCGTAGCCTGGAGCGTGACCGGCTCGACCTGGAAGCGTGACAGGCAGGGGTCACGCATCTACAGTAGGGAGCGCTACCAAAGTCGGCACCCTCGTCGCTGGTCGTTCATCGCTAGGCCTCCCCTGGGTAACTGGGGGTCCCACCTGGCGGGGTCTGACCGCCGGGGTGTCGCGAAGCAGCGACGCTGCATGTTAAGCGGCGTCGCGGCGCTCCCACTGCACAAAAACAGTGATTCCACAGCCAAACAGTGGCAACAAAGTGAAGCACCCGTAGTAGCGGGTGGCAAACAATACCGCGAGCAGGGGGCGAAGCCCCGATCTCGCTTGCCGCGACCCCCTAGGGGGTCGTAGTGATTGCTCGGATAGCGAGTCAGTTGTGATTTCGACTGCTATCAAGAGCGAACTACCTAAGTGTGTGAAGTGATTTTATCTAACGACCTAAGCGATAGTGTAACGGTACTCTAGTGTTAATTGCGATTCGGATTATTGTTGACTGGACTAATTTGTTATTGTTTGTGGTGAATAAAGTTCTCTGTTAGTAAATCGGCATTTAATTACCCACGTACGTAACAATGCCATTACCACAGAGGGACGACGAACAGCGACCACAAACAAGAAGGCAAATGGAGATGGATGCTGCGCGTCATCGTATGGAGGTGGAAGATCAGGCTGGTATGGTAGCAACGGAAGCTGCTGAGGCGCCAACAGGACCTTCTACGGCTATTACGGACCATACTTTCTCGGGTTTGGAATGGATTCGGATCGGACGTAGTGCGAAACCGCTCTTAAACTAAGAAGTTGATGGATGAGCGCATCCCTTATGGCGTCGCGCATCATTGTCCCCGCACTAGCATCTTTGACATTCGCACAGAGAATTGCGCACCCTTTTCACGGTTTTATACTTTTTGAATAGTTTGGAGTTGTAATTAAATGTATTATGTGTCAAAATTACGATTATCTTTATTCAATTTCAGAAGTGTTATGTTTCTCACGTGCATAAATAGCGTTTGTAGAGTTCGATCGTATACTAATAAGTACTTATACGATCGAACTCTACAAACGCTAAAAAAAATTTCAACTGCGGAAAAGACGCTTTCAAAGTAATAAATTAAGGATGCATTAAATGTGCATAAAACTGGTTATTGAGTAAACATGTTATTATAAACATATTTATGTGGATCATGAACATTGATTTGTTCATGATCGTTATCATGGGTCCGCATGGATAAAGGTACCACATTAATAGAGTTTCGTGACCAATGCTATTAAAGCTTCCTCAGTTGCTTTTTTTTTGTGTCCATTGTTCCGATGCCCCAGATGAGCTCTATGGGGTTTAAGTCACAGTGGGACGGAGGAAGCCGTACCACTTCATGACTATGTTCCCCCAACAACTCATCTATTTCGTACACGGGTTCAGGTTTGTGCTTTTTAACAAGCAGTAATAATGCTGGCTTTCTTGTAGATGGCTCGAATAGGATATATATTCTAACAGCCAGTTATATTTCATCAACTTTGGAAGCTGATCTTGGGGCCTTGTTCTGTACCACACTGTGATAAGCCGCATTGTCCGTGACTATTGTAGAGGCCTCATTAAGGTTTGGGATCAGTTTTTCTGTTACCCATTTGGTAAAATTGTGAGAATTCATTTCTGAATGGTAATCTTCCATTTTGTCTGTGCCACTAAATATTAATAAAGCATTGGGTACATTGGCATTGGCAGTTCCAGCATGGACAATTATCCATATTTTTCCTGTAGATATAACTTTCATCCAAGTACACAATTTGTTTTTGAAGTTCAACAGGCAAATACTAATTTCGTTTTATAATTTCCAAATATTTGTCTCTCTTTGCTGCTATATTAGTTTTTTCTATTAGCAATTTTTTGTATGAAAATCCTATGGAATGTAATATTTGCCTTAATTTCTCACGGTCTCCTTTAAAATCTAATTCTTCTTTTGCCACAGCCAACAGCTTCCATCCAGTGGCGGATTAAGAGTTTCCGAGGTAAGCACAGAGGCTGTGTAGGCCCTCTATCGCTGGAAGGAAGTATAAAATGAAACTTCATCAAAATAGAAAATGTAGTAGGTATAATTTAAAACTTAAAACACTTTTTTCCTTGCCTTATTCAGAGCAAACTCCGAGATTACATCGTCGAAATTTATCTGACGAAGTATGTCTGCCTCAATACACATTAATGCTAAAGAATTAAGCTTGTCTTGACAGATTTTTGTTCTTTGTGGGTTTTTTAATCTTTTCAGTTGTGAGAAGGATCGTTCAGCAGAGCAGTTAGTAATCATTAAGCTGTGAAAGATTCTAAATGTCACTTCTATATTCGGGAAAACGCACTTTACTTTATCCTTAATAATCATTTCATATAGATCGGAATGGGTGACCTTTGTTTCTAAAGATTCATATTTTTTTATTCGAACATATTTAAGAAAATGATTAAATTCTCCGAGGAAGTTTTCATTGAAGTCTTCTGGATAAGCTTCTAACAGCAATTGTATATCGTTTTAATATTCTGAACATGATTTATTTAGATCCGCAAGAAATGAAAACTTTTGTGAAACTTCGTAGTTTACCTCACCTCTTCTTTGCATTTGAGCATTAAGTGTGTCAATTATTACATTGAAAGTCTCAATTCGGAATTTGTCTCTAGGATTCAAATCAACTTCTTCTGCATTTCCATCATTTACTTGTTTCTTCCTAGTTCGTCTTCGAGTTTCCTTATATTCCCCATTAGGAAAAGTTTTTCTTGCCTCGCCTTCAAATTTTTCAAATTGATTCCTCATTTCAACGAGATGATCTGATAAAGAATGATACAAATTGGCAAACGTTTTAAGATCTAATCCTTCTTCTTGGAGCCCTTTACTGGTGCGACGAAAAACTTGTAGAATATCATTCCACAAAGTGAGCATAAATATAAACTCAAACTCTTGCATTTTGTTTGAAATATTTTGTGCTTCTAGTCTAGTCTCCCCTTTTTGGTTTATGTCCTCAGCAATTTCATCTAAAGCATCTAAAATTTTCGAATAGGATTGTAATATTGCACTCGTAGCTACAGCGTGAGCTTCCCAACGAGTGTCCGACAGTGACTTTAGAACGCTATCGTTGCCTATTAATTTCTTTAAAACTGCCCACCGATGAGTAGAAGCTGAAAAAAAGTGTATAACAATTGCACAGTTGAAAAAAAATTCACTGCGATCGTACAACAATCAACAGCACTGCGACCAATCAAGTTTAGAGTATGTGCAGCGCATGGTATAAATGCAGCATATTTATTATGCTCTAAAATCTTTTGCTGCATCCCTTTGTATCGTCCTGACATATTAGCAGCATTATCATATGATTGTCCTCTACACTTTGCAATATCTATTTTGCAACCCTCTAGATAACTGAGTACCAAATTTGCCATCTCTTCTCCGGTATGACTTTTTAAATTTAAAAACGTTAGAAATCGTTCCACGGGCTTACCATTGTTGGCGCCAATATGATATCATTGACAAGCAGTCAATTTTCTAGAAGTTTTTACTTTTTCAATATGTGGGTACATTTACCCGTGCGCATACCTTACGTTACTTTTATAAAAAAATCCTATAAGAAACCAAAGGCGTTCGATATTGCTCCGTAAAAATTTATTGTAAAATTCAATTACTATTGAAATACAGTTTAAAACACATCCGAGGGCTTTCATTTATGTCCATTACGAGACATAAAAAGTGGCGACCGTGACAGGACGGTCTGTAAATCGAAAATCGTCAAGAAATACGAAGCCCGGTTAGCTTGACCATTTGAGCTACTTGAAGAAACAAGATTGGGCTACCTGGAGGTATAGCCATTGCAGCCAACACCTGGTGTGACAGTTTCGACATCCATTTAATATAAAAGTCGCTGTACAGCAGCCGGCCAATGCAGCTAAGTGACCTTTAACCTTTCTTGTTCCTTCCGTAAATATCGATTTTGTACACCGATCCTTATTAATCCATACACCCCTCGGTTTTACATGTGCTTATTTCAATATATGTGATAAAATAACTCAAAAATATACTCAGATAATCTCTAAATTACGTACTTTTAAAAACTCATTTTCTATCACCCACATCAATATTTTATTCTTTGACCTTCTGACCTTTTCATTGACCTTTATTGAAAGGAATCTGATATTTTTAAGTTTTATTGTTTGAAATACTTTACAAGATTACTTGTGCACCTAATCATTAGACTAAAACCATAAAATATAATTGAGATCAAACATAATTGTAATGTTTATCACAAGTCATTCACATTATTCGCCGAACATTCCAGGAATCGCAACATCCTACTACCTACAATAGTGTTGAGGTCAAGCGTCCACATCAGACGTTCCAGCGGGTTTACAACTGAGCACCAGCTGTACTCCAAAGCCACTTCACAGGTGACATCGATTGAGGGACGTAAGATAAACATTTTTTATTAACGTTTAATTGTGTTCTTGCATAGTTTTACTGTGGAAATATTCAGTTTAGTTTAGAGTTTCATTACCTGTCACATATTACGTTAACTATTATTGTAAGTACTTAGTTGTTGTTACAAACGTTACAATGGGCAAGGATGATAGCTCCGCAAGAGACGTGCAAGAATTACAAGAACTTTTTGTTAAACGTAGTTCGATAAAGGGCCAAATTACTAAGTTCAAAAATTACTTAACCAATTTGATGAGAAATGACTCGGTTACGCGCATTGAATTAGCCGAGTTAACACTTAAACTTAGTAAATTTGAGTCACTGTCCACTAAGTTCGATGACTTGCAGAATCAAATTGAGCTTTTAAATTCTAATAATTTGTCAACTGAATTAGATGAACGCGATGATATTGAACACTTATTTATATCAAATATTGCGAATGCTCAAAGTTTTATTCAAGGTCACCAACGTCACGATGAATCTGGCATACATAACGCTAGCCATAGCTCGTCCTCTCCTGATAATCAGGAGGCAGGATTTAAATTACCACAGATACAAATTGCTAAGTTTAACGGTACATACTTCCGTTGGCTGGAATTTCGTGATACATTTAAGTCTGTTATTCATAATAACGATCGCATTGCACCCATCAACAAGTTTCATTATCTTTTATCATATTTGGAAGGAGACGCAGCAAGAATAGTGAGTAATTTGGAGGTTTCCAATTCTAATTACAGTGTTGCCTGGAAATTGCTATGCGACCGGTATGATAACAAGCGACAATTAATAAGTTTTCATTTAAATTCTTTGTTAAGTGTACATCAAATGAATCGTGAGTCAGATAAATCCCTTCGTTTTTTGGTTGATCATGTGACCAAGAACATGAGAGCACTGTCTAGCCTAGGTTTAGCTACCGATAATTGGGATGCCTTGCTTATACATATTATGTGTTCAAGGCTAGATAACCGCACACGTACTAAGTGGGAAGAGTGGCGTGGTACTTTGGATGAGGTGGTACCTAATTTAGAACAATTTCATAAATTTTTAATTGATCGAGCAGATGTCCTTGTGTCTCTTAACCAATCTTCATCAAATAATCATAATAATAAACCCTCAGCTTCTACATCATCTAAAGGTTCAAACAATAAAAATGAGTATCACCACAATCAATCTCTTACATGTCAATTATCTAGTCAATCTGAGAATCAGAGTTCTTCTTCATCTTCAGGTTGTGTTGTTTGTCAAGGTGAGCATAGGATTTACGATTGTCCTGTGTTCAAGGCCAAGAGTGTGGAAGATCGTATAACTGAAATTAATAAATTAAATCTTTGTGCAAACTGTCTAAGGTCTGGGCACACTACGCGTAAATGCTACCTTAGACCATGTCGCGACTGCAAGAAGAAGCACAACGTTCTTTTACATATTCCGACTATAAGTGAAACCACTGCTGCAGCTACCACGTCGTCATGTGGGACGATAGCTAATCATACTGCACCGTGTTCACAACATATATTATTATCCACTGCTATAGTTGAGGTGACTAACCCTACAACAAATAAATCCGAGCAGGTTCGCGCTTTATTAGACTGTGGCAGTCAATTGTCATTTATGACACAATCACTTAGAGATAAATTATCATTATCAGCTTCTTCTCTATTTAAAAATATTGATATTGTCGGTATCGGCAACCAAGTTAATAACAAGGTAACTGAGAGTTGTGTGGCGAAACTTAAATCCTTAATTAAACCGTTTCAAGTCACAACAACTTTTCTTATATTACCGGAGTTAACTACCAACATTCCCAGATACACTTTAAACACTCAGCAACTACGGATACCTTCTGAAATATACCTTGCTGACCCTACCTTTAATAAATCCTCCGCTATTGACTTGCTCATCGGAGCAGACTTGTTCTGGGATATACTTGGCTGTGAGCAGCGTTCTTTAGGCCCTGATAATCCGTCACTTAGAAATTCTCAATTTGGTTGGCTTATCTCAGGTCCAATCAAAATAAATAATACAAATACCAAAATTAATGCTCAATGTCATCATTCTCTGATTTCAGATAATTTAGAGAATGACTTGAATACAAAAATGACGGAATTTTGGGAGCTCGAGGAAGTTCCATTAAAATCCCCGCTAAGCCATGATGAAGGGTTATGTGAAAAACATTTTTTAAGTCACGTGACAAGGTTAAGTACGGGCAGATTTAATGTTAGATTACCTCTTATAGATTCTCCTGATTGTCTTGGTGAATCTTATACATTAGCAAAGAAACGATTTTACAACTTGGAAAAACGGTTTCGTAAACATCCGCAACTTAAAATACAATATGTTGATTTTATAAGAGAGTATGAACAGTTAGGTCATCTTTCACAATCAAATATATTAAAACCTGATTTATCATACTTCTTGTGTCATCATGCAGTATTTAAAGAAACCAGTGAATCCACTAAAATTCGTGTTGTTTTTGATGGTTCTTCTCCTACCTCATCTGGACTGTCCATTAATGATTTACTCATGAAAGGTCAAAATATGCAGGACTCTCTTTTCTCCATTTTAGTACGAGCCAGACAACATAAGTACCTCCTGACTGGCGATCTAGAAAAAATGTATCGTCAGATACAAGTTAATGAGGAGGACCGAAATCTTCAACTCATACTGTGGAGAGAAGATGAGTCCCAACCTATCAGAACGATAAGGTTAAATACTGTTACTTACGGTATGGCAAGTTCCAGCTATTTAAGTACACGCTGTTTGTGGCAGCTTGGCGAAGAACATCACGATTTGACTATCAAAAACATTATTCAACATGATTTTTACGTGGATGACACGATAACCTCTAGTGACAGCAAGCAAGAATTAAAATACATTTTGCAAGAAGTCACTGCAGCACTCAAATTAGGTTGTTTTAATCTAAGAAAACTTAAAACTAATTTACCTAGTATATTTGATACATCTTCGTTAGATATTAATGAAAAATTAACACTCAGTGAGTCCTCTAGCACGTTAGACTTAGGTTGGGATCCGGTAACAGATACATTGCATTTTCCAATCCAATCTCCACTCCCAATTGATAACAACCGCCCTACTAAACGGTCAATATTATCCAAGCTGTTTAAAATCTTTGACCCTTTGGGTTTACTAAGTCCTTGTGTGATACAAACAAAGGTCATAATACAACGGCTTTGGCTGGAAAAACTAGGCTGGGATGATCCTGTTCCCGAACATATTTCTATGACTTGGACTAAGTTTAATGATTCCTTATCAGCTCTTGAGGCCTTAAGGATTCCTAGGCATGTGATTTGTGACGAACCAGTAGCTATAGAACTACACGCTTTCTGTGATGCGTCACAGAGCGCGTATGGAGCTTGCATTTATGCACGTTCAGTAAACTCTACTGGTGAAGTCGCGGTAAAATTATTGTGTGCTAAGTCCAAGGTAGCACCCACGAAATCTACCACAATCCCGCGTTTATAACTCTGTGCCGCGCTGTTGTGCGCTAGATTGTGTAAGACGGTCAGAGATTCATTGCGCTGTAAGGTACATGGTGAGATTTATTGGAGTGATTCCAGCATTGTGCTGGGATGGCTTCATTCGAGTTTTAATAACCTTAAAATCTTTGTTGCCAATAGGGTTTCAGAAATTTGTGAACTGACAGATGTACACTCATGGCGTCACGTTCCAACATCAGTCAACCCAGCTGACCTCATCTCCAGGGGCGTGCATCCGAATCTTATTAAGGACAACAATCTGTGGTGGTCAGGCCCACAATATTTGCTGCAATCGGAAGATTCATGGCCTACTTTAAACAATAATAACTTAAACTTAAATAACTTACCCGAAACTAAACAAAATTGTACAACCATTGTTAATTTAGAAGTAGTAACGGAACTATTTATTAATTTTGAAAACTACCAAAATTACTCGCATTTAAAACGAACATTTGCATACGTGTTACGTTACATTAAAAACCTAAAACTTAGATCTTGTAAGGAACCTTTAGTCTATGGCACATTAAAAACAAGCGAGTTATATCAGTCATTTCTTACGTTGTGTCGCTTAGCGCAGCAACAGACATTCCCACAGGAATATGAAATGCTCGCCAGGGGCTGTTCATTAAGCTCTAAATCTAAATATTTATCATTATCCCCATTTTTTTGTCCCAATGATAAACTAATTCGAGTAGGTGGTCGTATAGATTCTTCGAAATATACCTACGACAAAAAACACCCAGTGTTACTCAACGCATCTCATCATTTTACAAAGATCATATTTAGATACGAACATATTCGTAACTTGCATGCTGGGCCACAATTGTTATTGGGCATAATTAGAGATTACATTTGGCCCGTTAATGGTAGACGACTCGCTCGACAAACTGTTCGGCATTGCATGAAGTGTCGGAGATTTCAAGCTAAACCATTAGAACCTATGATGGGTAACCTACCTTCCCAAAGAATCACGGCAACCTTCCCATTTACTTCTGTAGGTATAGATTTTGCCGGTCCTTTCCTTATTTTAAATAGGAAGGGTCGCGGATCTAAATTAGTGAAGGGTTATCTTTGTCTCTTTATTTGTTTGACATACAAATGCATACACCTCGAGGCCGTAAGCGATATGACCAAAGATGCATTTATCCTTACCTTTAGACGGTTTGTGTCACGACGAGGAAGGCCTACGGAGGTATTCTGTGACAATGGTGGCAATTTTGTATCTGGTGCAAAGGAATTGAATCAATTTTTTAAACTTAACGCGGATTCTCTATTAGATTTTGCAAGCGATGAAGGCATTCATTTTATTTTGTCTCCATCTTACGCCCCTCACTTCGGTGGAATTTGGGAAGCCGGTGTTAAATCCGCAAAATACCATATAAAACGCGTAATGGGAAATTCCCACCTAACGTTTGAAGAATTAACTACCCTTTTCGCACATGTAGAATCGATTCTTAACAGTCGTCCTCTCTGTCCCCTATCCTCTTCTCCTGATGACCTACTATGCCTCACCCCTGGTCACTTTCTCATTGGTCGAGCCCTTACTGCTGTTCCATCGCCGAATCTAGAAGACCGCAACTGTAACAGTTTGCAACGTTACGAAAGAATACAGCAGATTCATCAACACTTTTGGCGTCGGTGGCAACGGGAATACATTGCAGACCTACAGCAACGTAGTAAATGGAGGACCGACAACTCAACCCTGAAAATCGGTGATTTAGTACTCTTGAAGGAAGACAACACACCGCCCCTATGTTGGAGACTTGGGCGCATACAGAAACTATTCCCTGGCGCGGATGGAGTCACGAGAGTTGCTGACGTGAAAACGCAACGTGGAGTTGTTCGTCGACCTCTAGTTCGTCTTTGCCCTCTGCCTACTGCAGATGAATTAAAGGGTTGAAACCCAGAAGATTTCAACGGCGGGAGGATGTTGGCGCCAATATGATATCATTGACAAGCAGTCAATTTTCTAGAAGTTTTTACTTTTTCAATATGTGGGTACATTTACCCGTGCGCATACCTTACGTTACTTTTATAAAAAAATCCTATAAGAAACCAAAGGCGTTCGATATTGCTCCGTAAAAATTTATTGTAAAATTCAATTACTATTGAAATACAGTTTAAAACACATCCGAGGGCTTTCATTTATGTCCATTACGAGACAACCATCAGACGGCGATACGTATCTCAAAATAATACTTAGTTGATCCGTATGTGATAGATCAGGCGTAGAGTCCACTGAGAGGCTGAAGTATCCAGCTGATTGTATTTCTTCGACAATCACTTTGTGAACTTTATCACTCATTAAATCGATAAGCTCGTCGCATATTGTTTTCGATAGATATGATGGGTTGCCTTTCCCTTTATTTCCATATCTTGCAATATGGCTTGCTAAAAATGGATCAAATTGACCCACAAGTTCAAGTAAACCCAAAAAATTCCCATTGTGTATAGATCCAAAAGACTCATCATGCCCCCTAAAGGCCAAACCACGTTCTGCAAGCGTTTGTATAACTGCAATAACTCGTTGCAATACATTTTGCCAATATTTTCTTTCTTCTTTTACTTGTGCCTCTAGATTTTTGGTGATCCCTAGACCTTGTCTTCTTGGGCACGCCACAATCGTGGCGGTAAGTCCCCTCTTTGAGGCGTGGCTGGAAAGACCTCACGGCGTCCTTACCTTCCGCATGACGCAGGTCCTTACCGGACATAGTTCGTTCGGGAGTTTCCTGCACCGGATTCGTGCGGAAGTGACGCCCGGGTGTCGCCACTGTGCGGAATGCCCGGAGGACACGGTGGAGCACACAGTCGAGGTGTGCCCTGCTTGGGCGGAGCATCGCCGTGCCCTCGTGGGGGCGATCGGCGGCGGAGACCTCTCGCGCCGGGCCTTGGTTGAGGCCATGGTCCGGAGCGAGGAGGAGTGGCAGGCGGTCGCCGACTTCTGCGAAGCAGTAATGCTCTCAAAGGAGGAGGCCGAACGCATCAGGCAACGGCGTTATCGCCGCCGCCGCCGGGATTCTGATCCCGATTTCCGGCCACCGTAGGCGCGGGCTTGCGGACAGTGAGCAATGGGTAGCTCGCTGTCCGGCCGTCCGGTAACTGTCCGGACCAAGCCCAAGGCGTCGACGGCGCGCACTGTTCCCGCGCGCCTCAAGGAGTTGTCAGCAACAGCAGCAGGGACCCAGCCGGGTCGAAGCCTACTGGGGCCAGGGTTATCCGAAAGGGCGCTCGAGCCCCGGTATGAAGGCTAGAAGGAACGGGGTGGGTCTTTTAGTCAGTAAGAGTCTGACACTATCTCCCGCTCCACCCAAGGGCAGGGGATGTCAATGCATGATTTTTTCCCACCATAAAAAAAAAAAAAGACCTTGTCTTCTACTCAAATAAGTTAGCATAAAGTCCTTATGAGCTGAACTGTTTTCATGGTGCTCAAATGCAATTACGTTTCGCCAATCACTAAATCCGTCAACTGCAAATTGGCTCGGCGCTGTGGCGATGCATTTGTTACCAAACAACTTGCGAACAAAGCAATATTACAAAGATCCTTTTGTTTGTGAATACAATAAACATTCCCGTTTATATGTTTCACCGTTGGCTAAAAATAGTCGTGGTGTGCAAAAACGGACACTTTTACCACTAGCATATGTACGGCGTGATTCATGAAATGGGCCCTGATGGTGCTGAGAACTTTCTGGACCGTGATCAATCCAATAGCAAATATCTTCCTCAGAAAATTCCGTCCACAGCCCAGCATCGGTCTTTTTATTAGAATATTTAACGAGTTCAATTATTTCTGAAACTTCAGGAATCGCAACAATAACAGGTTCAGATTTATCGGGTACAGGAACAGGTGTTTTAATTTCGCCAGTTATTTCATCGTCATCAGAATGATCAACTGAGGGGCCTATAGTACTGTTTTTATCAATTTGTGGTGTAACAGATGATACAGATTGAGATTCTTGACATACATTATTATCTTTGCCCGATTCTGAATGATTGCTTAAAAAAAACGATGTCAATTTTGGAAGTGCATCTGTTTTTTTCTTCTTCAGTTCTGCCTGTTTGCGTTTTTGAGTGCCACTGAGATGATGGCGTTTCATTTTTAATGTTGATTATTAGCATCAATAACAAATATCACCTTCTGTATACGTACTGTGCTTGCGTACCTACCTGAAATAGATTAGTATTATTAATTAAAACAAATCATAATAGGGACCTTTATTGCGTATGTGTAAGCTGTGTAGGTTATTACAATAATTTAAGTGTTTTATAAAATTACTGAAAATAATTTATTTTATGGGGCCTATGTTCAGCAATAGACGTCTTCCGGCTGCCGGCTGAAATGATGATGAATTTATTTTTAATATAAGAAAACAATATAAAAATATTTATGTACTATTTTCTTATATTTTAATATTAATAATATTTTTTTAATTTTTTTTCTAGAGCCTTAACCGCTGAACCGTATTGGATGAAATTTTGTATTATGGGTTATTTTGTAAATAGCTAGGACAGTTTTTTTTAAATTTTAGATAACTTGATTATTTATGGTACCTGTCATACAAATGAAACACAAATATAATTTTTTCTCAGAAAAGGCGGCAACGATTTTTTTGAATTTTTGTATAATATTAACTATTAATACTATCTATAATATGGCATACTCGGTTACTACGAGAAAACTCTAAAAAAGGTAGCTCCCATACAAAAGTTGAAAATTTTGTACTTTTTATGGGAGCCGAGCTAATTTTTCTAGAGTTTAAATGTACAGGCCACCCCACCCTGAACTCGAAATTCGAACGTATTTGAAATTTGAACGTGATTTTAAATGTTTCCCTCCAAATAAGTCATTACGCGAGAAAGTTATTTCAGTGTGGCCTGTACAATTTATTTATTTTGAAAGCAGGTCCAGTCCTACCTAGCCTACCTAATATAATTAGGTCCGGCAGCTAACCCCGCGGGTTTTAAATGAATTAAAGTCTGTACCAAATAAATTAATGTTGCGCCATGAACTTTTGCGGTTGTTTAAAATTCAAAATCACAAGTAACTAAAAAATCTAAGTATTTTTTACTTTAAATCATTAGTAGGTCATAAATACTCACGAAAAAAACCGGCCAAGAGCGTGTCGGGCCACGCTCAGTGTAGGGTTCCGTAGTTTCCCGTCCGTCAAAATAAGTGTACCCACTGATGAGTTTAAAAAAATGCTTGCATATACGATTATTCTACAAACTTAGTCCAGAAATTATTTTGTACAACCTTTTTGTCTTTTTTGTACAAAAACTGTTCTTTCCATCAAGTTCGAAATAATTTTCCTACAAAGTCCTTATAGAGTTCTACTTTTCAGAATTTTTTCATATTTTCTAAACTTATGGTTCAAAAGTTAGAAGGGGGGGACACATTGTTTTTTGTTTTATTTGCGATTATTTCCGAAATTATTGACATTATCAAAAAATGATTTTAGTAAACCCCTATTCATTTTTAAATACCTATCCAACAATATATCACACGTTAGGGTTGAAATTGAAAAAAAAAATCACTTCCTACTTTACATATAGGGAGCCCCCCTAATAAAACATTTTTTTCCAATTTTTATTTTACCACTTTGTCGGCGTGATTGATATACATATTGGTACCAAATTTCAGCTTTCTAGTGCTAACGGTCCCAGAGATTAAGCGAGGACGGACAGACAGACGGACAGACAGACATGGCGAAACTATAAGGGTTCCTAGTTGACTACGGAACCCTAAAAATCAAGTTTTATGTAAGTTCCCTCTACTGGAATGGCATTGTAATTAAATTTGTAGTCATAAATTATAATGTCTTTTGTTTGAAATGATCTTATTGTTATATACGTACGTATGCGGAAGTGTGCTGCGGGCAGCGGGCAGCGGGCCGGTCGAACGTTTTACAGTGAACATTTCATAGTGATTATCTATCTAATTTCTTTATACGTGTAAGTAATCAATGGTGAAAGCATAAGTATAGAACTTACCTGATAACTTTGTGTGGGGTAACGATAAGTATAGTTTCAATCAAAGCCACTCCGTAAGTAAAGTAGGTACGTGTGGTATGCGTACGACGTGCACTATTATTTGCAAAGCAAAGACAACTAACTCACTCGGTCGGTCGCGGCCCCGCGGCGCGAAAGGTGCCCATACACGGGACAATTTGTCGTTTCGATCGATCGTCAAGAAAATCGTACTATTTTATCTTTCGATTTCCGTCCGTCACACACGAACGATGTGATCGTACGATTCTCAGTCTCTGTGCGGAGTGAAAATGTTTAGCACGTACGTGGGTGAGCGATGAAGTCGCAACTACTTTGCTTAAGCGCATTGGCGCTCATTTTATATAAAAAAAGACTTTCTACAATAAATAAAAGGAAGACTAGGAGAGAATGGACTAAGAGATGGCTTCTGAAAAGACATCAATATTCTCACATCAATCTTCTTGAGGAATTACGTTTTCATCCTAAAGATTGGCATAACTACCTTAGGATGACAGAGGAAACATACTTAGAGCTTTTGCATAAGGTATCTTCCAGAATAATAAAAAATGATACCAATATGAGGCAAGCTATTACTCCTCACGAACGTCTAACTGCAACACTGCGTTTCCTGGCTACTGGAAGGACTTACGAAGATTTAAAATTTACAACGTTGATTTCACCACAGTCTTTGGGAAAGATCATTCCAGAAACGTGCGAAGCCATTTTCAATGCATTAAAGGTTTATAATTACATTAATTACTGTAAGGCAAGTATAATTTTACCATAGCAGTTCATTATTATGCGCTGTTAGTGATGATAATTAGGTATAATGAAATATAAATATATTTCAAACATTATATTATCGACAAATTATTGTTTTACATCTTACATAATAGTATATCTTAACATTTGGCTTAAATTACTTTCATTCAACGGAAAAAGTATTATAAAATGTTTGCGCGTCATCTGGTATGTGAACATGGACTGGAGATTCTTTTTCGGGCTCGCGTTTATGAAAGTTGAGTTCCTGTTGTGTGGATGGTTGAGTTGTATGAACTATTGTTTGTGTGGGTTGCTGTAATATGAGTGGCTCCCGTATATGAAAGTTGAGTTCCTGTTGTGTGTATGGTTGAGTTGTGTTAACGAATCTTTGTGTGGGTGGCTGTAGTATGAGTGGCTCACGTGCTTGAAAACTGAGTACTTGTGAAGAGAGTGGTTGTAATTTTTGTGAGTGACAAATAGGAAAGGATTGAGGGGGAAAGAAACACTGTTTGTTTAAATTACCCATTTCGGCTTCAAACAGAGCATCATTTATAATTTTTTCCGCAAATAAGCGTTGATTTGTAGGCAAAGATCGCAACTTATGTGCCACGTTTTTACCGAAGGCATCAAACTTGTCATCCTCTGCTATTTCACATATTTTATTGCCTATAGTTTCAATAGTTCGATCAACATTTTGGGAAACTGACAGGTTTTTCCGGCGTTTAAAACTACGATCTTGTTGAGGCTCACTAAACCTTTCAACTGATGCGATGTCTGATCTTGGTGAAGCGACTTCATCTCTGGTGGTTTCAATACTGTCGTCATCAGATTGCTGAAACAATTAATAAAAGATAATTATTTATTTGTTGCAGTTTCCAACAAGCGAGAACGAATGGATCGAAATTGGGAAAAACTTTGAAAATAGATGGGATTTTCCTAACTGTTTGGGCGCTGTAGACGGGAAACATATAAGGATAAGACCTCCTTCAGGAGCTGGATCTTATTTTTATAATTATAAACATTTTAATAGTCAAGTCCTAATGGCCATTGCTAACGCCAATTATGAGTTTATTTATTTTCATTTTGGCACAAACAAGTATCGGATGGTGGTGTTATAAATGAAACGGACTTCTACAAAAACCTCTTAAATAATTCCTTAAAATTACCAAATCCTACTACAGTAAATGGTACGACTTTGCCTTATGTTTTTGTAGGCGATGAAGCCTTTATGTTAAGGAATAATTTTATGAAACCTTTTAATAAAAAACAACTGAACATTCAAAGGAGAATTTTTAATTACCGTTTATCTAGATCAAGAAGAATAATAGAAAATGTATTCGGCATTTTAGTTGCCAGGTTTGGTGTATTAAAAACAGAAATTAACATGGATTTAGACAACATAAAAAAATCGTAATGGCTTGCTGTGCTCTGCATAATTACTTACGCCGTAATAGTCCTAACACCTATACACCGTTAACTGTGTTTGATAGAGAAAACTTTGAAAATAATGAATTTGAAGAAGGCTTCCGGTGTGATTTACTAGGACTTCGAAGGCGACCATTACGTAGTAACGATACTGGTAATCAAGTAAGAGAATTATTTGTCGACTATTTTAATAATGCCGGATCTGTACCTTGGCAGAACAACTTCATAGGACTTTATTAATAATTTTAGAAATAATAAATAAATAATTTTATAAATGTATAAACATAATAAGAAATATATAAAAATAATAAATATTGTGTACTTACTGTATCCATTGAACTACTTGTCGCTCCATATGGCTGCTCTTGATCTTTTAAAAACATTAATTTCTCATAGTACCACAACTTTGGTACATAAATGTTGTCAGTACCACTTCCCGATGCACGAGAAGACTCCACTTTTTTAAGCTCCTTACGAAAAACAGTGCGCAGGTTGTTAATTTTCTTTTGCACTTTACTTATGTCTGCACTAGGATCTACTTCCTTCATTTTTCTAAGTAATACCTCATAACATCCAGTTCGTTTCATCTGATTATGGTAGTCCTTGTGTTTTATTTTCCATAAAACCTCGTGTTCTCAGAGTAACTCTATAAATTCCAACAGAAAATCCTTGCTCCACGACATCGCAAAAAACTTACAGGTACCGTACGTGCTAGTCGCGCGAAAGATAGAGGCAGACTGACGATGATCGCATCCGATCACGCCATACACGTGCGATATATCGAACGATGTTCAGATCGCAATCGATATTTTCGGGGTTGCCTGTTGAGATCTCCAATCGATCGTTCGACCACAAAATCGGATGCGATATTGCCACACACGTACAATTTGTCGTTCGATTTTAACATCGAGCGACGAATCGTTACGATAATTGTCCCGTGTATGGGCACCTGAAGACGTGCGGGCGCGCGGGCACGCGGCGGGCGGGGGGCCCTGCGGGGGTGTATGTGAAGGGGACTATCGCTATATCGGAAGCTAAATAAAAATACTAAAGTGGTGTAAGGTGCGTTGGGGTAATACCGGACGGATTTTCGAATAGTAGTTGCAAGGATGTTGCAAAAACTTTTTTTGTTCAAGTTTGGTATACACCACATTCTTGAAAAATGGTGGAAATTGTTAATAATTAAACACAATACCTATCATTTTAAATTTAATTTATCTACAAACACTCGATACTTTTTGTTTTGTGAGCCTGTAAAATCAAGACACAATTTTTGTGAGTATAATGCCTATATGGCCGCAAAGGGGCAAGTTCGGACACCAATCTAATACTATTTCTATTGCTAGGAGCACAAGGTGTATAAAAATAATGCATCCGATCTTTCTTGCTCTTTTACATGACATCAACCAAATCTATATAATACTGCAAACATGGATGTATCAAAAGATTCTTTTTTTTTTGTTTAAACTGTCCGTTCTTAGGGGAGATGGGGGAATTGGGAGTCACTTAAGGAAAAGTCATTATTGTAATCACAAATGATCAGTCTTAATTTTTTTTCATATTTACTAATCTTTAAAAACTAATCAGGTATCAAGATATATGTCTTTTTTGACTATCATTAACATAAACATAATTATAATTAAGAAACAAAAAAGTAGTTTTGACTCCAATTACCCACATGTAAGGGAAATGAAAGTCAGCTCATGGGGGAATAAGAGTCAAAATTATAAAACAAATAAAAGCAACAAAGTTATTATCTGTTTTTACAAACAATTAGAAATCAACAAAATTAAACATTAGAAATGATTACCCAATGGAATCATAACAAATAATATTATAAATCGAGTTAAATGCAAAAATCACAGCGATAGCGACTTGAATCATCACATCCTGTACATGCCTCATGGGCCCACCCAGCACAGAGACGGCAACGGTACCAGATTTCTCTCGGTTTTCCCTCTTCAAGGCATATTGCGCACACAGAATGTTCACGCTCTTTCTGGGAGTTTTGCTGGATATTTAGTGGGATTTCAATATTTTCTAAGTCACTATCTCCACTCTCAACATAAGGAACCTGTTCATCAGCCGATTCTTCAGATGAACTTGACTTAAATAAGTTCTTTTTTACTTCTTTTATCTTCTTAATAACTTTGCCTCTTGTATGCTTTTCTTTTTCCTTTCGTTTCTTAGCTTTTTCTTCAAAAACAGTTTTCAGAGGTGTAGCAGTCAGAATTTCTGATCGTTGTGATCTTTTTCCTTTGCCTTTACCTTTTCCAATACAAGGCAAAGGAGTTAATTGTGACAGTATTCCGGTTATAGGTTCACTGTCGGATTTTTTGTTTTCTTGATTTATACCATCATTTGATTTATAATTTGTAATAATAGCACTTGTGGAGGGTTGCGGTTCTAAAGCGTTCCTACTGTTAGTCAATGCTGTTGCTTCTGAAATGTTGTTAGTTGAAAGGTTATCTGAAACTTCAATAACTGTCAAGTCTGTTATAGGGGCAGAAATTTCTATAACACAGGGAACATCAGAGACGTCTAAGAAATCTTCGTCTTTGAACTTGTGAGGATTGAGTGGGAATATTCCTGTTGATGCGAAGCCACTGACTCCTTTCTCTACTGAAGCAACTTTCATATAGGCTTTGTTAAAAATCCCAGCGACTTCGTAAGGCGTGATTTCTTGTAAATTATGTGATTTAATATATAAATCACATTCTCTGTTGTAAGCTTTCTTAAGAGGACCATAGAAGACTACGTCAAGAGGCTGCAGCATATGTGATGTATGAGGAGGAATGGACACCACAGTAATGAAATTTTCTCTGCAGAAATTGTATGATTCGAGGGTAGAATGACTGTAATGGTTGTCTAAGATTAATAAAACTGGTTTCTCCTTTCTCGGTTTAGCGGTTTTCACGAAATGTTGTAACCATTTCATGAATAGTTCTTCATTCGTCCAACCATTATTAGAATTTTCATATGCCGCACTTAATGGTCCATCTTTCTCAAGTTGTGGTGAATGTCTTTTGCGTGGGTAGATAAACATAGGAGGAATAAAACTTCCAACAGCACTCATACAACAAATGACCGTAATTGTTTTGCCTCTCTCCCAAGAAGTCAAAGAACCCACTCTTTTTTGACCTTTTGTAGCCAGGATTTTTTCGGTTTCCTGAACGGTGGTAATACCTGTCTCATCAATGTTGTAAATGTCTTGAGGAGAGAACGAAATTTTTGTCATGACTACTTCCAAGTTCTTAAAAAAAAAAGCACATCGGTTTTATTAAAACCTGTAATTCTCTGTATGCTTATAGCTTCAGGTTTTCTAATGCTTATCCGTGGATTTCTTTTAAGAAATCCTTGAATCCAGTCTCTACCAGCCATTCTAGTCTCTCTGTTGAAATTATGAGATAGTTTTAAATTTTCAGCACATTGAAATGTTATTTTTCTTAGTTGATTTGTCGTCAAACCATGAAACATGTTACTTAATTGTAAAATACGCTCTGTAAGTATATTTTCTTGGTCTTCATTAAAAACCGTATGCCTTCCTAGTTTTGGAGGTTTGAACTCATCTTTCTTTATCCTTCTTTGTAACGTGCTGAAAGGTATACCGGTTTCCTCGGCAACTTTGCGTATTGACACACCTCCTCTTATACGTACAGCAGCTGCCTGCAGGTCACCTGCAGTCCAGCTCGCTTTAGACGTCTTCCTTGTCATCTGAAATTAACAAAAAAGTTTTATCATAATAAAAAACGATGCGGGGAATGGGGGTCAATTGACTCTTATTACCCCAATGACGGTTTGTTTGCTAGATTTGAATAATTACACAACAAACATCAGAAAATCTAATATCTTGCATTAATAAACATAAGTTTAGTTCTAGTACTACATTTTAAGATTATTCTATTCGTAAAATTAACAAATATAGATACTCACGTTTTCGATCGAAATTTCGGAAATTTTACAACGGCCCCTCCCCTGTGACACGTGTGTCGCTCCCGGTGACGCGAGCTTGACTAGCGGGTCGGCGTATTGGGGAGTGCGGGAGGGGTGCCGAGCTAAACCCCGTGCGACATAGCCGTATTCTGTAATGCTTTAGGTTCATTTCTTTTTGAATTGACCCTCATTGCCCACTGACTCTCATTCCCCCCGGCTCCCCTACCCCAGATACCAAATTTAGAAGAAATTGAGATTCTCAAAGTTTGGTTTTATACACAAGCATACTATCAAATAAAATACTGTAGGTTAACGCGTCATAAAACATTGGAATATTGTATGGTTGGTAGGGAGATGGAAGAAAGAGGTGCTAGGAACAAAAATTTGTTATATTTTTTAGAGAAAACCAGGAATCCTCAAACAATGAAACGAGTGTGTAAGAGAGAATAAAATATTATTTATTAATCTTTAGTATGGAAATCACAAACAAGGAATGAAATAATATCGTAAAATCTTAATTAAACTTCCGCTATGACTAAAATATAAAAAATAATTCAAAACGTAAATTATTTATCAATAACAAAACACTAGGAACATTTTACCATCTTAAAAATAAATCTTAATATCAGAAACACGGAATGAAATAATTATTATCCTATGGCAAAATAAGCCAAACCGTTAACACTCTTCAATTTAAAAGAAATTCTCATCATCGTCAATCATAAGGGTATACTCAACAGGGTCTTCATTTATCTGTAGTAGTTCTGTCACTTTAACTATATTAGAATCAGGTACATAGTCTTGATCTTTACGCTTAGGAATAACAAATTTTAGGTTGTTTTTCTTGCCAACAGTTTTATAGAATGTTATCTGGTACATATTTGGGTTTGAGTTGATATTATTATTTTCAATGATACCGACGTAATATGTCCAAGTTCGTTTAAAATATCTAACGAGAACTGTATCCCCAATATTGTACGTCTTCAAATCATCAATATAATTTTTGGGCCTACCGTCATCATCTTTATCAGTGTTGATATAAAAGTTTCCACTGAAATAATTTTGATCTTTTGTCGTTGTTTTTGTAGGGCAATTAACTTTCTTCGTTCTTTTCTTTGGTATATTGCATACGCTTGTACTTTGTGATCGCTTCCGCTTTTGATTTGTAAACAAATCTAAATCTTTATCAATTGGCTTTAATTGTAAACTTTCTGGTAAAATTTAATAGAAAGCTTTATTTTCTGATGTGATTTTCACAGACGACAAGATAGTCACTTTGTTATTATCATTTGCCTTAACGTTTGTCTTATTCATATGAATTTCTGGAATTTCTTCTATCTCGCATGACTCTTCGCAGTTATCGTCCTTTGGACTAGCTATTCTATCTTGAATATTATCCATGTCATGTATTTCTTTAACTATTTGTTCAATTTGTTGTTCTCTAGATGCTAATTCTAAGTCAGTCTTATTTTCCTCATAATAATTAAAGTCAGATAATTTATCACAGTTAGATAAATTGTCGCTCAAAAAATCTAATAAGTCAGAATCACTGTGTACGCTCATCTGAACACTTTCAATTGTCGTAACACTGCTATTAGATCTTTTACGTTTTTTCATAGCTGTCTTCGTAGTTGTCTTTAGGCCAGATTCATTGTTCAATTTATGTAACACACTTTTCTTTCTGTTTTCATCATGCTTGTACACTTTTAAATCATTTTCTTTGTCAGTTCGCGTTTTTTTTTCCAACTCCTTTGCCTTTTTTAGAAATATACATGTCAGTGTTGTTCTTGTTAGTTAAAATCGATACATTTACGGTTGCTTCTGATCTTAAGCCTTTATCTTGAATTCCAGATGGTCCTGGTATAGGATCAAATGCATAATTTTTTGATTGAAGTACTTGGTCAGTGTAAAAAGTAAATAACTTATTGATACTCAATTCAGCAGCTAGGTAAAGCCTTGCGCTACTACCTCGACAGTAATGAGGCTCAGAACATTTCAGTTTTTTGATGAAATCAATTATTGCTGTTTTCTTTTCTAAATATTTGTGAGATTTACGGTCTCCCCCTCGGTTTTCTTCTGGCATAAGTCCTTCTTTCAAAAATTTTTTTGAAATTCTTTCAACTCGGTACCTTTTGATATCAAGTATATCGACGAATGTTTTTTGACAAACTCTAATAATTTTCTTCGACGAACGGCTATAAACGTAATATTTTGTGGTCAACTCCTTTCCTTTGCGATTACCCTGTCTCGGGCGACGTCTAGCAGTATATGATCCTTTAATGTGTTTTAATATAAAAGAATCCTGTGATCTTTTATCTTTATTCTTGTAATAACGAGAATGAAAGGCATTCAAATCGCTCATTGTGAGAGAGGTACACTGATAATTTTTTTTATGTGTATAGGTAGGTTTTTCTGGTAATTTTTTTGCCGAATATCTGAAAAGAAAGTTGCACATGAACCAATTCGCATCCGTAGGTACCTACATAAAAATCTCCTCAAAACTTGGGGATCGGCTCACATAAATGAATATGGACATTTCGAATAGATATTATAGTTTATCAAAAGTCGAATAAAAAAAAAACAAAGAAACAACAGATTCAACTTAAAAAAATTAAATATTTTGAAATCAATGATCAAAACTACTTATACTAGTATCTACTTACCTCTCTAATTTCCGCAGGTTTCTCTTCCATTGTTCTGGATTTCTCTGCCGTTTCCGAGCTTTACTTTTATCTACAACGATCGGGGATGTGTCCATCTTCGTAATTAAGGCACTTCAACTTCGAAATTAATAAAGTATCTAATAAAAAAATTAACTTTTTCACGAGCAAAACTCAACAAAAACGAAGCTGACGCCATAACAGTTTTGTATATCACATGACCAAAATGGTGGCTCGCCATTGGCTAGTTTGGACTTTGCGGTTTTTGATTTAAACTATGATGGACTTGGCAGTGTTTGAAGCTTACAGCCTACTTTAAAGTGAATTTTCTATTGGACACAGCTGTGTATGATAAGATCTGATAAATATAAAATGTGCGGAAAAAGATGGAGTTGCTAGAGATATAAAAAAATGGACTTTGCGGGTTTTGAAACTATCCCCTCATATCTTTGTGCCATTTTACAATATTAATGTAGTTTCAAATAATAGGAAAAAGAAACACAGAAAATTTAATTTAATATATATTTATTTTGTACTTAAAAAATGTCGTTTTCTGGACGGCTGTAGACGTCGGTGGCGTGTTTGTCACGTTTTCGTTTGGCGGCTATAGCCGTCCGTGGCGGTCAAAGGGTTAAAGAATCTTTTTGAGTAATTTATAAATTTATTTCATCCACAATTTTAGAAACAATGTCCTCATTTATAAACTTGCTAAAGAATTGAAAGGGCTTTAGGTTACATAATTCAGTGGGCAGCTCCGAATGCCCTAAAAAACCAATGCGATCATCGTTCCATGGTAAATTTTGCTTTTTCCACATAAGCTCGCAGCTTCGTGACCTCCAAGCCGCTATTCCAGGGATACTTGAGCATTGAGATGAAGTTCCCACCACAGGTTCCATCGTGGATGTTTCATCTGTCAATTGTTCCTCTTCATAGACTATAGCTAGCCATACACGCACAGATCTGCCCGCCGGATCTGTCCGACAGGCAGATCCGTGATTCGCCACACACGAGTACGGGCAGCAGTTCAGATCGTAATTCCAGCAAATACGGTCGTCTGTAAAAATGTCTATTTCAAAGCATAAATTAGCAATAATATGTGGTGGTTTTATTTGTCTCGAAGAAAGAAAACGAAGAAGAGTTTGGGTAAAGCACTGGCTAGAAAAACGGCCGCGATATAGCCATATGAATCTACTTAGAGATTTGTCAATCCATGAGCCTGCTGATTTGTTCAATTTTTTAAGAATGGATATATCAGCTTTTGAATACCTACTAAGTAAAGTGAAACGCTTAATTGAGAAAGAAAATACAGTAATGAGATATGCAGTTAGTCCAAGAGAACGTCTCACAATAACATTACGTTATCTGGCAAGTGGAAACTCGTATGAAGATTTAAAATTTTTAAGCGCTGTTTCACCTCAACTTCTTGGAAAAATCATACCAGAGACATGTTGGGCTATTTTCAAAACAATGAAACAAGAATTTCTTAAGGTGAGACTAACATTTATTGAAATTCCAGAAAATTACTTAAATTTAATATAGTTATACAAAGAGTCATCATCTGCATTTTCCTCTTCTGTGTTTGTATCACTAACAATTGGTGGGTGTAATATAATTTTCGACGCTGTAGGATGTTGACGTACGCTTCGAGGTGTATCTTGTTGAACAATTTGTGTTTGCGGTGCTGCTTGAAATGAAGTTCCAGCATATTGAAGCATGCTTGGAGATACTATATTTTGTTGATTATTTGCACTTGCAAGTAAAAAAGAACTTTGATATGCCGATGTAGGACATGATATTTGTGTTGGTGGTGCTGCTTGAAACGAAGTTCCAGCATATTGAAGTATGCTTTGAGATGTATCTTGTTGATTTATCATACTTGCAGGCACAAATGAACAGTTTTTGTTTAATTTACTAAACTTACCATAGTATAATATATCACTAATTAATTTTTGTGCTATGGTACTTTGCATGCAATCCATGCTATTCAAATCTTTAGCGACCGTTTCACCAAATGCTTGAAATCCAGTCCTTGGAGGTGCTGATGTTAAAGCAGAAGTGGCAATCTCAAGAAATTTGGCTTTCTTTGCGTTAAAGGATAATGATTTTTTAATCGATTTTTTGGAGATGCTACTACTAGCGGTGCTTAATGTAGAATCTTGTGTCTTAGGTGGCTCGGGCGTATGTGGAGATCCGGCCTGGAAAAAATGACGCGTATAATTTTGTATTTTGTTTCAGTTTCCAAATACACAGGAAGAATGGCTCGGGATTTCGAAAGATTTTGGAGAGCTCTGGCATTTTCCATTCTGTGTTGGAGCTATGGATGGGAAACATATAGCTATCAAGGAACCTCCGAATACTGGTGCATACTTCTATAATTATAAAGAATTTTATAGTATCGTCTTATTTGGTATAGCAAATGCAAACTATGAGTTTATCTACGTACACGTAGGTACTAATGGTAGAATTTCAGATGGAGGAATATTAAAGGAAACCGACTTTCATGATATGTTGGAAAATGAAACATTAAATTTGCCAGATCCTCAGAGAATAATAGGATATGACATGCCTTACGTATTCGTGGGTGATTCTGCATTTGAATTAAATGCGCATATTATGAAGCCATACCCATACAGTACTAGAAATCAAGACGAACGTATTTTTAATTATCGTTTAACAAGAGCAAGGAGAGTTATAGAAAACACATTTGGCCACATGTCTGCAAAATTCAGAGTGCTGCTAACTACAATATCATTGACTAATTTGAAAAATACTGATGGTGTGGTTTTTGCTTGCTGCACACTTCATAATTTTTTGAAAAAATCTTGTAATAGCTACTGCACAGCGAGAAACGTTGATCACAAAGATGAAAATCTTCGTTCTGTTCGTGGTGATTGGCGTGAAAATAGTCATCAATTACTGGATTTACAAGTAAATCGCAAATATAGCAATTCTACTGGAAGAGAAGTTCGCGATAAACTTAAAAATTATTTTAACTCGTCTGGTGCTATTCCTCATCAAAATTACATTACTTTATGAATTATTATTATTAATTTTTGCTTGTGAGTTCGTCTACGTGGATTTCAGAAAATAAATAAATAAATGTATTTTATACTTACATCCTCTGTATCTTCTTCACTTTTACCTTCACCGATACTAGAAGTTCCCGACCGAAGCTCTTCTTGATCTAATAAAAATAGCATTAAATCATAATACCACAGAGTTGGTATATATATGCTCTCGGAATCAGAACCGGTTCGTTTCGATTTTCTAATTAGTCGAAGTTCACGCCGAAATCCATTTTTCAGTGATTCAATTTTAGTTTTAACGTACTTTGTATCTGCAGCGGGATTGATTGCGTTGCATTTTTCGACCAATTTTTCGTATGCTTGTGCCTTTAAATCTTTATTAAGATACAATTGCTTATCTTTGATTTTCCACAAACAAGGCATAGACTTATAAAGCTCTATAAAACTTGTCCAAAATTCTTTATTTTCACTAAACGCCATTTCTGTGATCAAACTCATGTATATTACTTCGAGTGTTAGTGCGCGACTGACGTCAAATCTGGCGGGTACATCCGTCGCTACGCACACACGCATAGTTAGGAGCTCGGATCTACTCGCCCCATGCCCGATCTGCTCGATTTGACCACGGGCAGCGGGCAGGCACCGGGCGTGCAAATCCGTGTCCGTTCTCACCATACATGCACGGATCTGTCCGCCAGGCACGTCTGTCGGACAGATCCGTCGGGCAGATCTGTGCGTGTATGGCCAGCTAATGGGAGGATCATCTATGGGTTCATCTTGCAGCTCATGCAATAAGGCCCCTATGGTTGAGTAATAATCAATGTTATCATAATCTAAATCTCCACCATCTTCAGAAACTCACCATCATTTAAAGCAGCAAGAGCTGCCTCAATTTCCTTTTCAGCCAACGAGCCAGACATGCTAAAACAAAAGCCAATAATGCAAAATAGCAAAACTTTCTCCAAATAGACAAAGTACCAAAAACGCTTGGTGTAGACATTTGGCAACATACACAAAAATCAACCTAAAGGCACTTCAATCAGATATATTGCCAAAAAAAACGTAACAGTAGTGGTTTCTTACCTTATTTCTAATATATTTGTTATTTTTTTAACTTCTTTCAGCAATTATTTCTCCCTAAATCTCAATTCAAAAGTCACAAATTTTCACACAACTAACTTTTCCCACCTTCACATTCGTTATGTCAAATTGCGTTCACACTTTATTTTCAAATCACCTTCTTAGGCGTTTATTTTTTTATTATGATGATATAAACGTTTGTTCGGAAACACATGTCACATTTGTCACTTTTTAAAAGTAAAAAAGTAGTTTGTAGCAACAATAGGCCGATTTTGCATTAAATTTTAGCATGTTTTAAAGAATTTGTATCTCTGAAAAGAAGATCTGAACTTCTTACCTCGATTGAGAATATCTGCTGAAGATCTGATCATAGGATTCCAACTCGTAGTACACAGTCACAGGCGCTTCCATGGGTTCTATTATAGATATCAACATGTAACAAGTGCATTTCTTCCCAGTGGCGTTGAGCTGATCCTTACATTTTATTACACTGTATACTTCTTACCTCGATTGAGAATATCTGCCGAGGATCTGATCATAGGATTCCAACTCATAGTACACAGTCACAGGCGCTTCCATGGGTTCTGTTATAGATATCAACATATAACAGGTGCATTCCTTCCCAGTGGCGTTGAGCTGATCCTTACATTTTATTACACTGTATACTTCTTACCTCGATTGAGAATATCTGCTGAGGATCAGATCATAGGATTCCAACTCATAGTACACTGTCACAGGCGCTTCCATAGGTTCTGTTATAGATATCAACATATAACAGGTACATTCCTTCCCAGTGGCGTTGAGCTGATCCTTACATTTTATTACTGTCCGTAGATGTGCAGACAGTGTGGTTTTTCACTATTTCGTAACCGTCATACTGTAAAAAAAGTAGACTTAGTATTCCAGTCAAATTAGACAAAAAATAGGAGTAAGGTTACAACTATTCCCACCCAGCTGAAAACTGGTATGATTGTTCAAAACACTATGCAATCTAAAAAGTCCTCAGCAAAACGGTAAGTTTTATCATAAAATTAGCTCTGACAAAAAATGTAGATCAGATACAAAAATATCAGCTACAAAAACGTCTAATTACTTTTTTTCCTAAGAGTTACCGTTTTTGAGATATAATGATCCAAAAAGTTGAAAGAGGTAATCGTCATAATATGCACACATTTTGACGACACCTTCGACTTAGTGTACTTAGCGCGTTTTTAGGGTTCCGTACCTGAAAAGGAAAAAACGGATAAGAAAGTGACCCTATAAGCATCTCTTTGTTGTTTGTCTGTTTGTACTCTGTCTGTCTGTTTATCTAAACGTAACGTGTAACGCGCTGAGGTATCGAGTTGAAATTATAACCACATAGGTACTTAAGTTTGCGGTTCCTTGAAGCTGTGAAAAAATCATACTTCTAAGTTAATGGAAAAATGAGATACGGCCGTTACCGATTTTTTAAAGATACCAATCGGTGTCATTTCTTTGTAATTAGTAATCGATTACATTATTTCAGATTTTTATGTTACTGCAAAATCCTGTATGTTTGCCTATCTTCGATCTTACTGGTAAATCTTATGATATACTAACGTGGGTACATAAATTTCAGAATATTATAAGAGAATAGTACATTTTGATACAAGTGCAGAAAATTTGTCATTGCGACCGAGGCGGAATCCGCACGAGCCGTAGGCGAGTGTGTTAAGGAGCCGAGGGCTGCAGTGATAAAGGCATGAATCAAGGTCTTATAGCACAAGTATATGAATACATTTGAAAATTTGTAGTTATGTCACAAAAAAAAACTTTTGCGATTCGGAAAAATCTTCGTAACTCAATTCGGGAATTGAACTATTTTAACAGGTAAAGTACGGAACCCGCAGTGCGCGAGTCCGACTCGCTGTTTTTTTTAGTTGACTTCCTATAGATATAGCATAGTCGGCCTTATAATGTTTCCACTGCTGGGACTCTGGGAGAGCGTGTGGGCCGTAATCCACCACGTGGGCCCAGTGCGCATACATTAGATGGTTGTAAAGTTTCATCTTATTCAAGATATTTTAATACGAGTTTACTATACTCAGCATCTTCATACACACTTATGTCACTCAATGTATTTAATGAATATCGAGGTTGTGAACCAAATGTACCGCAAGTTGATACCGAAGTGTTATTTGCTTTAATATTGCAATCGTAGTTTTTAATTTGGTGATGAATCATAAGTTGTTTTTATGCACTGACAAACTGTGCTGCTCTCGGATTCGGATACGATCCACCCCTACTCTGAATGGCACAAAAAATAATTCCAAATGATCTTGACTCATTTTATATGTTAACCGATTCCGTGCGGAGGACTTTTTAGCAATCTTTAGTGCCTGGCGTCAAACAAAATTTCTGTGATGCCTCCGGGGCACCAAGCGCCAGAGACTTTAATGATTCCCCAGGGGAATCATCCACCATGAATTGTAACTTTTAGCTTGTTCTCGTGTTTCCACTTGTTAAAGAGTCATTTGCGTTGTGTATCGAACGTAACCGGTCAGTAAATTCGTTAAGTGCGTTTAAAAGTGGTGATCTGTGTGTTTTTATGGAAATGGAAGGTAAGTGACTAATTTCTGTCAAAGAAAGAAAGAAAGAAAGAAAACATGTTTATTCCGCCTAAATAGACGCACAAATCAACGCAATATTATAAAAAATATAACAGCCAGTATCCCTATCAGGCCATGTGTGTAACAGGCATAACACTATTGCCCTTGTAACCTGCACAGAGCATGTAAACAGTTATTGTATCTGTGGCATTTTGACTGTTTAGATGCTCTGTGATTTTGACGCCGGCCATATTGCCATAACAGAGAACAACATAAACAAAAATAACCTAAAAATAACTAAAAATAAAAGAAATACTATTATAATCATATATTAACACAATCTAAGATTCTAAGTTGTGCGTCGCATCTAAGCAAAAATAGGCCGTTGCTCAGCATATACCGTGACGCTGGGATAATCCAGGCATCTACGGTGCTGGTTTTCAGCAACCACCGTTCGAGTGACAATTTTGGCGTCCCTTCCAAGAGCAAACACTAAACATAAGCAGGTTAGTACTTTAACACATACTTTTACTTGAGCATTTCGATTTCTGTCATCATACATAAATTATTATACATTATTATTAATTAAAGAACAACACTACAAACATTATAACAAAACTAAATTTTAACAATTAATTATTACACAATAGGTATACGATAATTATTACTTTCATAAAATATATATACGAAATTATCCTAAATACAATTCTTATTCTTGCAGCTATCATTTTTCTGTATCAATGGTAGATACAACAGGCAGTGAATTGCACCACATTATGGGGAGGTGACATGATGACTCACTTAATAATACGACCTGGCAACAGCAAAACTCCCTGAACGCAAGAAATATCCCTCTACCGTGAAATAAATTAAGAAAGTGTGTTAAAATTAGGAAGACAATGCACTCAAAATATGAGAAGAGGTGTGTAGGTGTATAATATTTGCACCAAAGTGATGCCGAGAAGCCAAACGGATTATGAGTCGTTTGAAGTAATGTGTCTGTAGAAGCATTCAGCGACTCATCACCCCTAGAATTCATATCTCGCCAAGAAGACTGTGATCCAAGAGGGTAGGATCAAACGGAGACCATCACCACTGTGAAATACCATACCCATTGCCTGAAGTCCATGACCCAAGAGGTAAAAGCTAAAAATATAAATATAATTAAAAGATTGAAATTACTTGAAGTTATGTAGATTGTTGAATTTGCATGTAATATTTTTTTTAAATGTCAATGAAAATTTTCTTTGTCTTCAGGACTCTAACTGGCGGAGGAATATCATTCCAACAGTGATTGGCCATAAATCTGAAACTACCCCTAAATGCTGCGGTTCTATGATACGGGGTACAAAGAAGAAATGTGGAGGAACGAGGTTCATATTTGCTGTGTCTCCAACTAGCTAGGTTCATATTGCTGTGTCGGGGTGTGTCGGGTCGCCGTCTGTTGTGTCGCGGAGTGTTCATACTAATGTGTTGTCTTGTGGCGCAATATGTCGCATTTTTAGATCATTTTCATTTTAAGAGTTGTAGAGTGAATACGTGTTTTAAAATGGAATCGTCTGACGACAGTGACTTCGATGAAGATATTCAATTTTTTCTATTGATGACTCTTCTAAAAAAAAAGAAAAGGAAAAGGAGATATTGGGTTCATCCCGTAAATAGATTAAGAGAGACTAGAAGCGCATTTCACTGTCTTGTTCGAGAATTAGAAAGTGATGACAAAAGATTCCAACGATATTTCAGATTTACTAAAATACAGTTTGAGCAAGTACACACTTTAATTGAAAAGGATATCAAAATAATACACACTCAGTTCCGCCGCCCTATAGGAACAAAGGAAAGACTTGCTGTATGTTTAAGGTATGTATTGTAATAGTAGTACCTACTTAATCAACAATCACATTACAATTAGGTTATTTTTTTTACTTAAATCACAACATACATTACAAACAATTTATTAATTTATCACTCACAATCACTATAATCAACTGAATTGTAGTATGTCACAAGATTTTGATCCGCCAATGGACCTATTTGCTGTGGTTGTGATGTGTGAGGTGACGATGTGGATGGCATAGATGTTGTATTCGATGTTAATGCAGTTGGATGGTAATCGATAGATGAATGAGTGGATGAACGAAGAGACTGTTGACATTCTTGATATGGTGGTGAAACCTGGAACTGGGACTTAGTTTGCTGTGGTGGAATAATCTTGTAGGATGTTATGTTGATTGGAGTTTGTAAAACTGTATTTGTCTGTTGTTTTTCTAATTTGCGGATTTGTGCTTGAGATACTGCAGAGTGCAAATCGAGTTTGATTTTAGTTTGTTCAAGGATCGAAAGACTTTTTACCGCTTTACTCATACTCAAAAAGAATAGATCATTTTCATCCATTTCTACCTCCCGTCTTGCGTTTTGTTTTTGAATTCTGAGATCATTTGATGATTTCATAAGCTCATAAATCTCCTGCATGTCAGCCTTGCCAGTATTCTGACGAGTTGATGTGGAACTCCTGGTCGAGCATTGAGATTCGCTTCTATGATCGGGCTAGCTGGAGGACTTTCCAATGCCGATCTTGATGGTGACACTGATCCAGGCGGAGATACTATATTTGTAGTCGTGTTTCGAGATTCCATAAACGGGCACAAAAAACTCATTTGGTCTTCATATTTCCAAGGTGTGACTGTCATAGCGGCTTGACCACTTTTTTTATTTCGCCTGCGTTTAAGTACACTGGCGAAAGAATTTCTTAATTTAGTCCACTCCTCCTTGCAACTATCAACTGAAACAATAATATTTAAGAAGTTTTAAAGTTATTTAATTACAGATTTTTGGCGACAGGAAATTCATTTCGTTCAATGGCGTTCAATTATCGCATGGGAGTATCTACAGTAAAGGCAATAGTTGAAGAAGTTTGCGATGCAATCTGGAATATTATGACACCCATTGTAATGCCGCAACCAACTGAACAAGCATGGAGAGATATTGCAAAAGAATTTAAAGAATGTTGGCATTTTCCTAATTATCTAGGAGCATTGGACGGGAAACATATAAACATAATTTGCCCAATAAATGCAGGTTCTACCTTCTACAATTACAAACAAGAACATTCTATTGTACTACTGGCTCTCGTTGATGCTCGTTACAAGTTTATTATGATCGATGTAGGAGCATACAGTAGGAACAGTGATGGTGGTATATATGAAAAATCGTTACTAGGTCAAATGTTTGCGCGACAAGAACTAAATGTTCCACAGAACGAACCGTTATGTCAGAATACAGAGCCTTTACCGTATACTATCGTCGCTGACGCAGCATTTCCATTAAAAAACATATTTACTAAAACCCTACAGTAAAGTTAAGCTAGTAAACAACGATGCTAATAAAATTTTTAACTATCGTTTGTCACGTGCACGTCGTACTGTTGAAAATGCTTTTGGAATATTAAGGGCAAGATTCAGAGTGTTTCAGGGACCTTTACAAGTACAGCCTTACATGGCAGATAAAATCGTTCTCGCCACTTGTTGCCTTCATAATTTTTTAATGGCTCAAAATGCGCATGTAGAAGATGTAAGTTTTACCAACTCAACAGAACTCAATAGCAGTAGTCCTACTGCATTGTCCAATATTTCTTCCATATCAAGAAATCCAACCCAAGAAGCTGTCTACGTCAGAGAAAAATATAATAATTACTTTATGAGTCCAGAGGGACAAGTACCATGGCAAATGGAAACTATTAGACGTACAAGAAAGGTAGAATTAATATTAATAATTCATAAATAAACAACTTACCTGATTTATTTAATGTTGTTGCTATTTCCTCCCAAGCACTATTCCTGATACCGTGATCCTTATATTCCTTACATTTTGTGTCATAGAGAACTTTGTATTGCCGTACTAATTCAATAAGTTCATCAGACATTTTAAAGAACGAAAAACAGAATTAAGTTGCACGAACTGTGTTCCCTCGCAATAACGCGTCGTAAATGATAGATTCACATTAGTGTGGCGCGACAGATCCCCCACCACCACTCTGGCGTGATCGGGCGTCGAGTGATTTTACTGCGACAGAACACGCCACAACACAACACAACCTACTAATGTGAATCTATGCATAGTAAATGAACGTAAGCGATTGCGTTCTGGCGCGCCCCGACACACCCCGACACAGCAATATGAACCTAGCTTTAGTTTATCGAATAGATATTTTGGTCTCTGTGTTGTAACAATTCCAAACATTAAACCAGATAAATGCAACTTTCTCCTTGCCGCCATTTTCATGATGTTATTATCATTGATATAGGGAGTCACATGACTTCTATATGGTACATTTACACAAAACCTTACACATGCATTCTGAATACGTTGAATTAGCTTTTCTGTTCTGGCTAACAGGCATGGTCCATACACTGTGTCACAATAGTTCAGCCGTGATAAAATCAGGCTATCTACCAGTTGTTTGCGAAGATCAACTCAGATGGGCTCTAATTTTATAAAGTAGCTTTAACCTATAAAAGCAGTTTCGCATGGCATTGCTGATGTGCTTTTCGAATCTCAGTTCAGGGTCCATAGTCAAACCCAGGTTGCATGCCAATTCTACCCTGTCTATTTTATTCCCCTTTATAAAAAGTTCTAGATTGGCCGACAGTATTGCACTGATCATTTTTCTACTTCCCAAAACCATGAATTTAGACTTCAGTGGGTTTAAAACCAGCGAGTTAGCATCCGACCATTCTACCACTCTATTGAGATCTGCATTAATTTTGCCAACTGCTTCTTTTAGATCTGCTGGCTTAAAAGACGTATATAACTGAATGTCATCGGCATACATATGATACCTGCAGTGCTGGAAGGAATTTACAATATCTGCACTGTAGAGAATATACAAAAGGGGCCCCAAAATTGATCCCTGGGGCACACCACGTGACACATACCGAGGAGGGGATGAGCTGGTTGACCCATCCTCCCTCTGGACTTCCACGAGACCTATTGATGATGACCTATTCTGTAAGTAGCTTCTGAACCACTCTATTGTTTCTGAAGTAAAACCATAGAAGGCTAACTTGGAAAGTAATAGAGTGGTGTTAATTGCATCGAAGGCACGTGAAAAATCAAGAAGAGCAAGTATGGTTCCCTCCCCCCGGTCACGTGCTTCCAAAATATTTCCTACTACATCCAAAAGGGCTGTGGCCGTCCCACGACCTTTCCTAAAACCAGACTGCAAGTCAGGTAGCATGTTATTAGTTTCTAGATACTCCAGTATTTGGTTGTAGACTACCCTCTCCAAAACTTTGGATAAACATGGTAGAATGCTAACTGGGCGCAGGTCTTTAACAGTACCTGGGTTGTTGGTTTTAGGTAAAGGATGCACTATAGCACATTTCCATGAGTCAGGGAAAGAGTTTGTATCAATAGACTTATTTACTATTGTTGTGATGGCATGGAGGGTGGTTGGTAATGTGAGCATTATCATATCGAGACTCAATCCATCTATACCCTTAGCATTTGACCCGAAATTCTTGATAATTTTAAAAATTTCAACTTGTATTTTTATTTTTAATCCGTAAAATAAAGACGACAATATGACCAGAACAAACGTCAAAACGTCACTCCTATCTTCTTATTCTTCGTCACTCCTTTCTATCAGGTGTTTTAATAAACCTTTTTGCATTATTTTATGGATTAATTTATTCAAGAGTGTGTGATATAGAATTTGTTCCTCAATCAGAAGTCGAAACTCAATGCGACGACGACGACAACGACGTGTTTTATGAGAATTCACAAACTTATGACGATTGGGAACCAGAAGTGAAAAAGGATAGTGGAACTATAAAAAAACAGCGAAGGATTGTGCAACATACACAGAAAAATTAACAAAATATAATTTCACGAGCACCGAAAAGACCCGGGAAGAAATGATGAGCGGCGGATTCCAACAACTATTGATTTGCTCGGTTGCAAATATTTTGGAGAATTCGTGTCCAACGAATTGCTACGATTTAGTAAAAATGAAAGATATGCAATTATGCAAAATATTATAGAAATTCTGAAATAATTATTTACCAACATTATAGCAATGTGTGAGGATAGAACTGAAAAATAAGAGTAAAATGAAACCATGTTTACTGTTCATATAGATTTATTAATATTTTAGTTACGTACAACGTGATACTTATGAATAAGGTTAATTATTATAATTATGTAAGAGACTGATTTTTCATTATGTAAGAGCCTGATAATTGTGAGAGACCAATTTCTAATTTAAAAAAAGTAATCGTTTTAATGTGTTTCCATTTTTCAATGAGCCTTGACACTTATAGCTACACATGTCTACCGCGATACATTACTTACAAAGCCATCTAGCATTTTTAATATTTATGGTATTCCCGGAAACATGGGGTGAGACACAATCCTGGGAATCCTGGTCTATCAAGACACCCATACAGAACTTGGTTGTTTTTCTTTGTTTTTTTGTAGCATAATCTACACCGTTTTCTACTAACACTTTCGCCATGTCTTGGGAGTAGTATTGGCTAATGTATTCTTTCATTCGGCGATCGAGTAAGCCCTGGGACATTTGGCAATTTTTCTAGTAAGTATACCCTTTCTAAAATCATAAAGTTCTATAGTTGAATTGTTAATTTTTCGATATAACAAAAAAGCGTTCACTAAGCATATTTGGATGATATGTATAATATTTTTTTTATACCAGCGCATCGTTTTGTGTTCGCATGAGTAATAACTTAAGAGTTGATCGTACCTGTCAATTGCTCGCATATATTTGTCATACTCTACTTGCGGCGCAGGCTTATATTTTACACTGCGTATGCGGTGACTAGTAGTCTTTTTATAATTACTGTCATGTTCAGAACTCAAAAACAAGATTTCTCGTTTATCCAACCATTTGGTAACAACAATATTTTTTCTATTGTGCATTATACAAGATTCCCCGGCTTTTAATTTATTGTGTATTAAATTAGGATTGCCAGCGCGTTTTGCCCGAAGAGTCCCTGTTACATATGTGTTTTGTGTTTTTATTTAATAACTCCTTTGCTAATCCCACACTCGTATAAAAGTTATCAACATATAGTGAATGTCCCTTATTAATATATTTTTATAACAATAACATTACCACTTTATTCACGTGCTTTCTGCCACCCACCAATTGATCCTCAGAACCAGCATAGGTGTATTTTTTGTATAATCCCATGCATGTTAGCTAATATATAGGTATAATTTAATTCCATAACGATGTGTTTTCCCTTTAAGATATTGGCAGAAGGACAGACGACCTTTCCATAATATTAAAGAATCATCAATCGCGATGTTTTTTACCGGGTAATAATTGGAACACATTGATTGGTTAAATAAATCAATCAAAGGTTTAATTTTAAAAATGCTTTCGGGTCTTTCGTCAGTTTGGACGTTAAGTGCCCTTAAAATTAAATTAAATCTGTCTCTTGACATAAATAAATGTAGGCTTAGCCGCATTAAGTAATTTGTTGACCAATAATCAGCCATTCTGTTTAATTTAACGGTACCCATAAACAATATTACGCCGATAAACACTTTTAATTCAGGTATTGTTAAATCTTTCCATTTAGCAAACCTAGCGCGAGAGGTATTTACTTCGGTATTTAATTTGTTGCCATGCTTATTTTTTACTCTCTACAATTAAATTTCATAAATGTACATTAAGAAATAGAAAGAAAAAATCGATATAATTTTTACCATGCATGTTATGAGGCGGTAAAAGGCCTGGTGTACCGTTAAAAGGAACCTTAATCATACTGGTAGGATTACCAGGTATTCGGTGCTTCAGGCGTGTTCTCGTGCGTTTGTGTTGGCAATTCTTCGTCATAGTCGCCTGTTTCGGCTTCTGGGTTTTCATTGACCCATTCGTCAATGATGTTGTCCATATTATCTGCTAAAATCCCGTAGAGATCAGCGTCACTTATTTCGAGATTACGTTGAAAAATAAAATTACTTTTGTTTCTATTTTATATTGTTTTTTTTGCTGAGGCCGCGAACTTTTCAATCCATCCTCGTATCTTTGAATTCCAACTATGTTAAAAGGTTTCCATCAAACTTTGGAAAGTGTATTGTAGGCAATTTCACTCCGTTAAATGCATTAGAACAATGACTTTTTGGTGAGAACAATTACTTTGTTTTCGACACTATTGGCCCTATTTATTTGTAATGGGGTAGACTCAATCAATCTTGAGCTACGGAAAGAGCCGAGTAAAATTGACGCTCGGTGACCTCTTTTTAATCTAGTTGTTCATCTACATCGGAACACAAGGATTCAATTTCTGACTGTAACTCATCAAAAGTTTTAAATAAGTGATAAATGGTCTTTATTTTGCAAGTAGGTTTTATAAAAACTCTTTTACACGTCAATTTTTTTTTTTCGTCAATTAATGCTAGTTGAGGCCGGTGTTTCCTAGCTGACTACCCTGAAAAGAAACACCGAAACAAACTCAGGGGTCAAAGTCTCTTTTAAAGTCCATACAGCAAAACATGTGATGGTCAAATCATATGAGAACCATGCAGATTGAGCCTGAGATGGTCTTTTGAAGAAAGAACCACACAGTTCTAAGTGGACCTGTCCAGTCAGTGCAAGCATTTGTCAGTATGCGTGTACCTCAACTCAGGACTACTAAGGAGCTCAACGACTTGACGAACAATGCCAAAGAAAGGACATTTGGGTAGGCCAAAAAAAATACTCAAAACTGCCAGACATCATGTGAAAATAAAAGAAAAGGAAAGAGTAATAATCCACATAGTTCTCACATTCACAATAATAAAATTTACAAAAGTGTAAATATTGCAAATTGTAAAAAAAAGTTTATAAAAAAATTTCAGTCAAATAGTAAAAATAAACATGTCATAATTTGGACCAGTTTGGAGGTAGGCGGAACAGAGAGTAAAGTCCCGCAAACCTCCGTTGAAAAGGGAGGATCCTCCGACCAGACAGGTGTTATGGTCTGGTGGGCGACTGCCCGATAGATGATTTCGAGCTGTCGTATATGTTCAAAGCGCGCGGAGAACTTTGATTACGCGATGCAGGATTTCGTATATTCTTCGTAGTTCTTATGTGGCGCCACAGATGTCGCTACATATACAATATCATAATTGTAAAACAACAACAATCGTCAATAAAAAAAAGGCAGTTAAAACAAAAAAAACATTCAAATGATAATAATTATAGTGAGTAGGTACTGGAGCAGGTCAATCCCAAGCCGTTTTATCCTCGAGATACTCTTTTACAGTATAAAAAGCCTTTTGGCAAAGTTTTCGCTTTACAAATATTTTGAATTTATTAATGCAAAGTTCCTGAATAGGACTGCGAAGCTTATTATAAAAATGTATACTTTGGCATCTAAATGAGCGTCCTAGTTTTTGAGCCTGGTGGCAGGAACCACTAACTTGTGTTTATTCCTAGTATTAACGTTATGAACATACAAAATATTTTCATAGATATACTGAGATGGTACAGTCAAAATATTAATATTTTTAAATTTATCTCTGAGGGAGTATCTGGGACTTAATTTATAAATTGAACAAATGGCCCTTTTCTGCAAAACAAAAATCGTTTGGATATCGGCGGCATTTCCCCATAATAGAATACCGTACGACATAACACTATGAAAATAACTGAAGTAAACTAAACGGGCTGTGTCTAAGTCAGTTAGATTTCGAATTTGTCTAACAGCGTATGCGGCAGAGCTAAGTTGTTTCGACAACTTATCTATGTGTGGGCCCCACTGAAGCTTAGCATCAAGAGTTATACCCAAGAACACGATAGTGTCTTCAGGACTCAATTCTTTACCTTTTATTAGCACACTAGTTTCTACCTGCCTTACGTGAGGCATCGTAAATTTAACAAATTTGGTTTTGTTTTCATTAAAGAGCAGGTTTTTGACATTAAACCAGTGTACTATTTTTGAAAGGGCGTTATTTATGTCATCAGTAACCGGCTGGTGACGTTTAAGCTTAAACAAAAGCGAAGTGTCGTCTGCAAACAACACTATATCATGGTTATCCTTTATGTCATTTATATAAATAAGAAATAAAAATGGACCAAGAATCAAGCCCTGGGGCACACCCATTGATACTACAGACCCGGGTAATCTTTGTCCGTTTACATCAACTCTCTGAATCCTATCACTCAAATAAGAAGTAAGAAGATCCAAAGAGGAATTCTGGATCCCGTAATGGTGTAGTTTCCTGATTAATGATTCAAGGAGAACGCAATCGAAAGCCTTGGACAAATCACAAAAAATGCCCAGGACATTTATTTATTTATTTATTTATTTATTTATTTATACTTCATGCACATGAAAGTACAGAGGCGGACTTAATGCCTTAGGCATTTTCTTCCAGTCAACCTTTGGGTGGTGCAGAGAAAAACAGATGTAGGTGCAATAAAAGAAAGAGATAAGGTGATTCCAAGAAATATATAAACCATAATAATACTAATAAACCATAAATATTACAATACACTTACAATTATATAATATATACATGCTCAAATTAATAAACTACATACATATATACCCTAATATAGTCAAACAATTGGTTCAAATCGACAATTGGAAAACTTTAACGCTGTGATGATACTACTGCCAACCTCTTGCGAATTATCTCACGAACTTTAGTTTTGAATGCTAATCGGTTTGTTGCCATCCTGATCTCCTGGGGGAGCGCATTCCACAAAGAAATCGCTTGAACAAAGAAAGAATGGTGAAGAAAGTCAGTATGGTGAATGGGACATTGAAGTAGGCGGTTATAAGATGAGCGCAGATTTCTATTGTGGTTGGCGCAAATATATTGAAAGTGAGGGGCTAAATAGCTAGGGGAATTAGGAGAATCAAGAAATGAAAACAAGGTTGTGAGCGCCCGTTGCTCTCTGCGCTGACGTATGGGCAACCACTTTAGAAGCGATCGATGCGCTGAAACATGATCATATTTACGTAGATTGAAAACGAATCGAATGCAGTAATTTAGAAGACGGTCAAGTTTATTGAGGAGATCTGCATTCAGGTCGTAGTAGCACACGTCGCCATAATCGATGATTGGAAAAATCAAGGTCTGTACAAGCATGGTCTTCGTGCTCGATGGTAACAGGTTCTTCAACCGATACAGAGCTCGCAGCGTTCCTGTAACTTTCTGGCTTACACTAGCCACTTGAGTACGCCAGTTCATTGTACTATCGATGCGCAAGCCCAGATCCTTTACATCGGCGCTAAATGGGACGATCGTACCGTCGAAACGAATTGGTGGCAAAGTAGTACAATCAATTTTAGCGATGCTTCGAGGACTCCCAATGATGATAGCCTGACATTTATTGGGGTTTACTGCAACACCAAATCTATCGGACCAGGCTTTTATGGCTGTTAAGTCCCTATTTAATTGGTCGATAGCGGCAGAAATTTCGTCAACTCTCGCTTGACAGTACAACTGCAAGTCGTCAGCGTACAGATGATACGAACACTGAAGTACAGTAGTGATGATATTAATAAAAATAGAAAACAGAAGAGGAGAAAGGATACCGCCTTGAGGAACACCAGTTTCCAGCCCACACCAGCGAGAAGAAGAATCCCCGACATGAACTGACTGCTGACGTTCCTGTAGATAGGAAGAGAACCACTCCAGCGCTTCGGAAGAGACCATAATGTAGGAGAGAATGGCTAAAAGGATTTCGTGACTAACGGTATTAAAGGCATTCGAGAAATCTACCAACACTAATACAGTGACTTTGGTATCTTCCAGTCCTGCCCTTATATCGCCAGTCACTTTAAGAAGGGCGGTAACAGTGCTGTGCCCCGGCCTGAATCCAGATTGCAAAGGGCTAATAAGTGAATTATACTGTACAAAACTTGAGAGTTGTTTATGGACACAGGCCTCAAGCACTTTGGAAAGGAAGGGAAGGATAGAAATTGGGCGAAAGTGGGTTGGAAGGGTGGGATTTGAAACTTTGGGTAGTGGACGAACATAGGCTTTACGCCATAAGGAAGGAAATACTCCAGAATACAGGGAAAAGTTTACAATGTGGGATATGGCTGGTAGGAGGTGATCAAGGATCGCAATAATCATACCACGAGAGATATTATCACATCCTACCGCCTTGGATTTGATGGAAATAATTATTTTTTTGATCTCTTCCGGTTCAGCTGGAACGAAACGAAAAGGATTAATTTCAGGACGCGTTAGACCAGAGATCAGAGACAGAGTTTGTAGTTTGGTTGGATGATCCAAGGTAGGCACAGTGGAGAAATGACGATTAAGATCGTTTAAGTCAATAGAATTTGGAGGGTCTAAATGTCGCGGTTTGCCGATACCAAGTGTTCCAAGGAATTTCCAAATATCGGCAGAAGAAGAAGAGGAAATATTTTTGAGAATGTGGCGGCGTTTAGCATTACGTATCATCTGATTACACCTATTCCTTGCAGACTTAAATAAAACCCAGCTTTCGTCAGTACGATCCCTTTTATGTTTCCGAAAAGCGCGGTCTCTGCGTCGCATGGCCATCTGTATTCCTTCCGTCATCCAAGGTGCGGGAGGACGTTTTAATTTCACTTTTTTGATAGGGGCATGGATGTTATAGAGATTGACCACAATATCGTTGAAGATCAATACCTTGTCGTCAACTGAAGTGGCCTCCATCATAGGCTCCCAATCAACCATAGATGCATCCTTCTTGAGTTTTTCAACGTCCATCCTCGCAAAACAACGCCTGTACAGAACCTTGGGTTTAGGTTTAGGAGGTTTAAGAATATAGGACAGGAAAATCATGTCGTGATGAGAGAAACCGGGAGCGTCATGTTGACCATGGACAGAGACGAGAGAAGGATTTGAGGTGAGAATCAGGTCGAGCCATGTGTCATCACTCGCAGTGTTGTGATGAGTGGGTTGGAGCGGCAACACATGCAAACTCGCTGACTCTATAAGATGGAGGAGCTTACGGGAGCGAGGGGAGTTATGGACAAGGAGATTTGTGTTGAAATCACCCATTATGATGTGATGTGCATACTCTGAACCCATTGATTCAAGTACTGATTCGAATTCAGTGAAGTAATCAACACTGGGGGGACAGTAAACAACACCAATGATGGTTTTGGCTCCCCTGACACAAACTTCTAGAAAAAGGAATTCAGCTGAGGCAGAATAGTTTGAAGAGGAAGAAGCCAGAACTTTGTAAGGAAAATCACTTCGGAGATATATAGCGACACCACCCCCTCCCTTACCAATCCGATCATTTCGTATAAGAACGAAACCAGTGAGGGGGTAAGTGGTGGACAGAAGATGTGGTTTGAGCCATGTTTCAGATATCAGGATGGCATGAGCGTTACTGTTGTTGAATGTATTGTACAACTCACTGTAGTGACTGGCGATGCTTTGAGCGTTAATATGACATACATTCAACAGCCGACCAGACTCATCATCACCAAAGCTGCGAAGTACGAAGTCACCAAGGGTGTCGCCGAGAGAACAAAAGCTCGTTTCACTTGAGGAGGCAGCAGATTCATTAGCTGAAAAGAAAGACTCATTGTCTGACATATAATATAAAAGTTAAAACTAATATAAATAGTTATATATACCATAGACTATAATAACAAATAAAAAAAAAATACAAACTGAACAACTACAGTGCAGCTCTGCACCACCCGCCAGCTAAAACTAAGACATCTAATAAAAATTTAAAAAGCATCACTACTCTATTATACACACAAACACAAAAATACACAATGAACCAGGAAAAACCGTAGTTCCCGAAAAATAGGAAAAAGCAAAACATAAACAGAAAAGAAAAAAAAAAAACAAAAAAAAATAAACACAAAACAAAATCGAACAGTTTCCGAACGAGTGTTGAGACTGTCACTGACACGTTCACGTCAGTTCGACTTTGACATTCTGAATTGATACATAGGTACAGAAAATAATTAAAATATAGGTGCTCGAATCAATTTGAGGGTATCAAACAAAATCAATGAGATACCTAGCAAAAATAAATCCATAATTAAAACAGGCACAATTAAACAGTTGGGACAACAAAACAAATGAGGAATAACTATGAGACGGGAACACAACACTACGGTTAGTACAGATATGAGCTCAAATTGATGATGAAACAGCAAGTTAATCACAACAACAACAACAAAGATTAGGCTATTTACTGTTTTTCAGGTTCCCGGCTGCGTCCGCACTCCTACCGCTCGTGGATGGATTTGTGGCCTTCGGGTACTTAGCTACCAAGGGTTTCAACTCGTCTGTGGAAGTTACCCTGTGCCGACTTCCGTCAGGGGCTTTAACAAAGATGACGCCATCCTGAGTCCAGCACGACCGCATCCCAAAATGTTCACGCGCCTTCCCGAAGACTGACTGCCTCGCCCTGGTCAAGAATTCCTTCACAGACACTTTGGAGCCCTTCAGTCTTGTTTTTGCCTTCCAAACCGTCGCCCTGATGTCCACACTGGTGTACCTTACAAGGATGGGCCTGTGATGCTCGCTGTTGGGGGCCCCAAGTCTGTGACAGGTTCTGATTGAAGAAACCAGAGGATCCTTCAGGCCAAGCTTTGTATTGAGCACATCCTGGATTACAGCAACGCAGTTCTCATTCTCCACTTCAGCCACTCCCTGGAAAATCAGTGCTTTCCGCCGGTGCCTGGTTTCTAAGCTTTCTATCTGTTTGGCACACTCACTGATTTGGTTTCGAAGCAGTCCAAGCATAGAAAATATGAGCTCTCGGAATGTCCGAAACTCATCGGCTATCTTTGCCACTGTAGTAGCTTTATTAGGTCCAGCACACTGGATCTGCGCTTCAAGGTCGCTCATCTTCCTCATGAAGTTCTCCTCTAATGTCCTCTGGGCAGCCAAAACTTCAGCGTACTGAGACATTATGTGTTTGTGAATTGCTGAATGGTGATGTAGTGACAGTGCAGTGATCAGCTGGCAGGTGGTGTTTATTTAATGTTCACTTTACATAAAAGCGCCACAAACGTAAGTGCTACGATTTGACTTAATGTAGACCAAGAATAATTGTAAATTAATCAAAATTACACTGTAATTATATTTAAAATTAAATTCCGAAAAAAACTGGACGTCTGAACTTTTTCAACACCTACCCGAAAAAGCATCGCATTTGTCTTCCCATGCATTATAAATATGTCCTAAAAGTTCAACCCCGGCATCGGTTGTTGAACGACCCCGTGTAAAACCGAACTGTTTATTATGTAACAACTTATGTCTATTAAAAAATCTTTGTAATTGATGTAAAATTAGTTTCTCAAATATTTTACTAAAGGTGGGTAGTACTGCTGAAATAGGTCTATAATTTGTGGGGTCAGATGTACTACCCGTTTTAAACAATACACTTCATTAAGTCAGGAAACTCGCCACGATCAATACAATTATTAAAAATAAGTGCTAAACTAGGAGCTACAACCTTTATAATGGACTTTACGACATCCACAGAATTTCCCCATAAATCTGTGGTCTTTTTTACATTCAAAGTGTTAAAGTGTGGTTTTAATTATATCCACATATGTCACATGTTCGAAATTAAAATCTGAATCACAAACTTTAACATTTTCTTTAAGCAGAGACTCTGCAGCTGTGGGTGATGAGTTCAGAGATTTAGTAGTTAATATGGGGATCTCTGAAAAGAACTTTTCAAAAGCTGCAGCAACTTGTGAGTCCGATTTGATCACACTCATTAATTTTAAGGCTATCGTCACTACATGGTTTTGTAGATCTTCCAGTTTCACTGTTTATAATATTCCAGGTTGTTTTAATTAAATTATTACTATTTTAAATTTTGAAACTCAAGTAGCGCGATTTTGCAACAGAGCATACTTTTTTGAATACCTAATTTTGAATAATTTCCAACATACAAACTAAACTCGGCAGTGTTTACAAGAATTTTTTCATCATACAATTCATAGAGTCGCGTTCTACTTTTATGTATACCAATGGTAGCCCATTCACTGAAAGATACATTACTATTAACCGATATAGTTTTGGGTATAAAAGTGGAATTAAATTGCTTACAGTACATATTTAAAAAAACATTCATATTGTTAATTCAGATCATCCAATGTTGACAAAGCTGGTAAATTATTAATTAGTTTAGTTTTATAAGTTTCTAGCGATTTGCAGTTTTCGGGTTAACAGTGATATTCTTTTTAGCCACTATGATGTTTGGAATTTCTCCTTCTTCTTCTTCCTGCCCTTGTCCCATTTTATTTGGGGTCGACGCAACACGTTTTTTTCTTCCATTCTGTCCTGTCACTAGTCACGCTATCACTAACTCCCTTTTCTTTCATATCACTTCTCACACAATCCATCCATCTTTTCTTTGGCCTCCCTCTCCCTCTCCATCCATCCACATGTAAATTCATAACTCTTTTAGCAACATGGTTTTCATCTCTCCTCTTTATATGACCATACCAAGACAAACGATTTCCTTTCAACCTTTCAGTCACTGGCGCCACTTTTAAACTTCCCCTAATGTACTCATTTCTCACTTTATCCATTCTCGTCACACCACACATCCATCTTAACATTCTCATCTCCGCTACATGCAATCTTTTTTCATCCGTCTTTTTTCAATGTTTGGAATTTGAAAAGTAATTAATTGCCCACAATGATCAGAATCTAGTAAATTAATAATGTCTTTATGGCTAGGTACAACATCGGTATAAACATTATCTATGCATGTGGCACCAGTGGGATTTATTCTTGTAGGCTCTAAAAATAAATTAACAAGATTGTAGGACTGAAATAAACTTATAATTTTGCTACATAAAGCTGAATTTTCTAATAAATTAACATTAAAAGTGAAACACTTCATCCATTACCTTTTCAAAGCAGTCATAAAATCCGGAAGGGGGTTTGTACACACTTAATATAATAAACTGCTCCAACTCAATACAGGCTATTTCAATTGACCGCTCAACAGATACTCACAATATCCTTACGTTCCTTAAATTTAATGTGGTTACTAACTAAAATCAATGAGCCACCACGTAAGGCATTAGTTCTGCTGAATGAACTACCAACCTGGTGGTTATTAAAATTGAACATGAGCTGGTGGCTTTTTAAGTCTTGAAACTTAGCTTATCTCAGCGATAGTTCCTTCGCTTGTGCACTAGTTATTTCACTGGACTTCAAGTTTTGAATTGTACTTAGATTGTCGATGAATCTAGTTAAGCTACCCTTTAAGCGCTATCCACACATTTCCGGGTTAGGGTTATCCGTGTTCCGAGTTGTCCGTTTCAGTATTCCCGTCATGGACGTGCCATCAGTCACCCGTGTTCACACACATCAGAGAAATCGGTATCAGTGTAATCTGTTTCTTTCTGATACGCACACTTCACGATGTCTTTGTTTAACCAAGAAGAGTTAGCAATTATTGCAATAGCATTAGATGAAGAAGAAGCAGATGACCAAGAAGACTATCAGCAGGCAATAAAACGTATTTGGGTATGTGACCTGTGGGAAGATAGGGAAACTGCAGGAGAATATCACACATTATGCCAGAACCTCACGAGACAGCCTAAATATAATTATGATTACTTCAAAATGTCAGAATCTACTTTTTACTTGCTACTAATAAAGCTACAAGATGGTTTGAGAAAAAAAGATACTGGAGACAATCTATATCGCCAATGGAAAGACTCGCTGTTACGTTAAGGTAAGTGTAAAAATAAAATAATTTTATTTTACATGTATTTATTTTTAGTTACTGATCAAAGGGGTTTTACACATCAAATTATATTTAAAAAGTGTATGTAATTACTTAATTAGGCTTGAAATTCGGAAATGTACTGTGCTAAGGTGGAGTCATCTTCATGTACATTTTTGTTTTCTGTATTTTTAGAAGAATTTTGATTATTTGTAGGATTCAGAATACTCTTGGATAAAGTTTCAGTCTCTGCTGATTCTCCTTGCATACTCGTTGGGGCACTTGTAGATGTAGATGGACTTGGGTGTGTAATTTCTGGTAATTCTTCTTGCACTTATAAATTACGTACTGTGCCGGCAGATGGGGTCTTGTCTCAAAAATTATTTGTACATCATTTTCAACATTTTGTACTTCCATATTTCGCTCAAACATTTTTATTTCATAGTTTTGTACATATTAAATATGTCAGTCTTAGCTAAGTTTTTGTAATACGGTTTAAGATTTTTAAGAGTGGGAGCAATACCATGCAGAAACTTGTCAATAGGATGTTCCTCTGTAGTGTTATTTTGATTTTTCTTTAATACATACTCCAACAAAGTAGCAGCAGCAGACTTTGGTTTGTTAGTTGTTTCCTGAGCAGATGCCAGAGAACTTGAAGATGCTGCTGGTGAAAGTGATCCTGTTCGATGGGATGTATGAACTGGCGATGGAATAGATATTATCGCTTCTTCGTCCCTTCAAAACTGATGCAGACTGTGCAGAGTGTGGAGAACCACTGTTCAAATCCGTATCTAATGAACTATCTTCACTTTGAGCACTAATATTGCTAATTGTTTCTCTTTCTTGAAAATACGGCCGAAGAAATGACAACTGCTCGTGATATTTATAATGTTTTTGTGATTCACGTCTTTGGCCACTTCTCGTTGCTGTATTCTTTATGGATTTACGGTATTGATCCCGAATATTATTCCACCGCGATTTGCACACCGTTGCTGGAAAGATAATAAAACAGATAATTTAACATTTTTGTTTGTTACAGATTCCTGACAACAGGAGATTCATTTAAAACAATTGCGTTCAGCTATCGAATGAGGTTTAGTACTGTGCAAGAAATTGTAACGAAAACTTGTAAATGTATAGTTGACACAATGATGAGTGAAATGCTACCTAGGCCAACAAATGAGACGTGGAAATCAATAGCGGACGACTTTAATACACTTTGGAATTTTCCAAATTGCATCGGAGCGTTTGATGGAAAACATTTTAACATCCGCCGCCTAACAGTGGATCACTATAGGTACTCCAACTATAAAAAAGCATTCTCAGTTGTGCTTATGGCGTTAGTTGATGTCAATTATAATTTTACATTGTCAATGTTGCTTCTTATGGAAAGAATAGTGATGGAGGAATTTTGGAATACCTACGTCAGTGCGAAAGCCGTATCATCGAAGTTTGTTTCTTCGAAAACTTTTCATCGATATCTCTATACTGCGACGCCTTGTTAAGTCGACTTTTTGTTACTGCGATGGTTCGTTACATCGAAAAACTTTACTGCGAACGATTTTAAAGCGAAAACATCATACTGCGAAGCATTGTTTAATCGATGTCTTGTTACTACGATGATAATTATGTTACTTAGGAATACTTAACTTTTAATTTCGTTACGATTTTCAACACCTAACGTTTTGTTTTTAGAATGTTTTACATATAAATGTATATAAAAGTAAAGAGCGCCATCTGTCATGAATATCAGTGTTTAAGTAAATATCGTAGACCATTGCAATGTTTGTCTAAACCATTCTAGCTATAAATGACAAAAACGTAAGTTATATACATATCCCAAACTCAACCGGACTGGGGCCGCGCTCAAGCGGCTCCTGCCCAACCTTGGGGGTCCAGACGCCTCCTGCCGGAGGCTCTACGCGGGGATCGTTCGGTCCATGGCCTTCTACGGGGCGCCGGTGTGGGCGCCGTCGCTGCAAAAAGCGACCGGCGGCCATTCTGAACGCCTGCCAGAGGGTCATGGCAATTCGCATGGTGCGGGGATACCGCACGATTTCCCGCGAAGCGCCTTTCGAAGCCTTCTGGCTGGCTGGCCTACTACCGTGGGACCTGGAGGAAACAGTCCTTGCACACATGCACGATATGCTCGTGGAGATGCAACGCCGGGGTGAAAGTCCTCTGCTGCGACAGGTCACGGCATGGCGGACAGAGCTCCGGCGGGATCTCGTGGTGGAATGGCGTCAGCGACTATCGCAACCCAGTGCTGGGCACGCCACAATTATGGCGGTAATTCCCCTCTTTGAGGCGTGGCTGGAAAGACCTCACGGCGTCCTTACCTTCCGCATGACACAGGTCCTCACCGGAAATAGCAAGTTCGGGAGGTTCCTGTCCCAAAGTAAAGCGGAAGAGACGCCCGGGTGTCGCCACTGTGCGGAACGCCCGGAGGACACGGTGGAGTACACAGTCGAGATGTGCCCTGCTCGGGCGGAGCATCGCCGTGCCCTCGTGGGGGTGATCGGCGGCGGAGACCTCTCGCGTCGGGCCTTGGTTGAGGCCATGGTCTGGAGCGAGGAGGAGTGGCAGGCGGTCGCCGACTTGCCGACTTCTGCGAAGCAGTAATGCTCGCTAAGGAGGAAGCCGACCGGATCAGGCAACGGCGCTCTCGCCGCCGCCGGGATTCCGATCCCGATTTCCAGCCTCCGTAGGCACGGGCTTACGGACAATGAGCAATGGGGGGTAGCTCGCTGTCCGGCCATCCGGTAACTGTCCGGACCAAACCCAAGTCGTCGACGCGCACTGTTCCCGCGCACCTCAAGGAGTTGTCAGCAACAGCACGAGCCCAGCCGGGTCGAAGCCTACTGGGGCCAGGGTTATCCGAAAGGGCGCTCGAGCCCCGGTATGAAGGCTTGAAGGAACGGGATGAGTTTTTTAGTCAGTAAGAGTCTGACACTATCTCCCGCTCCGCCCAAGAGCGGAGGTTGTCATTGGATGATTTTTCCCATCGAAAAAAAAAAGTTATATAAAACATTCTAAAAACAAAAGTTAGGTGTTGAAAATCGTAACGAAATTAAAAGTTAAGTATTTATTCCTAAGTGACATAATTATCATCGTAGTAACAAGACATCAATTGAACAAGGCTTCGCAGTATGATATTTTCGCTTTAAAATCGTTCGCAGTAAAGTTTTTCGATGTAACGAACCATCGCAGTAACAAAAAGTCGACTTAACAAGGCGTCGCAGTATAGAGATGTCGTTGAAAAGTTTTCGAAGAAACAAACTTCGATGATACGGCTTTCGCACTGACGTAGGTATCCCAGGAATTTTTGCTAACTCTAATTTGGGAAAAGAACTTCAAAGAAACAACTTGTCTTTCCCTGAAGCTTCGTATCTACCAGGCAGTTCAACAACAGCTTCATATGTTATTGTAGGAGATGAAGCTTTCCCTCTCAAAACTTATTTAATTCGACCATATCCAGGGACCAATTTAAGCACCGATAAGCGAATTTTCAACTTTCGTTTATCTTGTGCAAGGAGGGTAGTGGAAAACACTTGGACAGTTGACATCAAAATTCCGAATTTATAATAGACGCATTCAAGCTTTACCAAAAAATGTTGATAATATAATACTTTCTACGTGTATTCTTCATAATTTTATAAAAAAAATATGACAAAGAAACAAATTTGTTTGCAGAAGTTGCAAGTGTAATGATTTTTAAAGAAAATATTCATAAATCGTTCAACTTCCAATCATAAGCGATAGATGGCGCTAGTAGGTACATGAACTTTAGACATTCGTTGTAGATATTAAGTAATAATTTATAATATTAGACTTTATGGATTTGTTTTGTATAAATATATCATAATTGTTAAAATGAAATATTTACTTGCAGTTAATTATTAGATAAACTCTAATGTATATTAGTTAGTCAATTGATGTTACGTAGTCTTTACTTTGCTCTGATTGGTCGGTTAGTCGACCGAGTGTTTGTGAAAGTTTGTGGTAGGGAAACACTGAGTTTGTTACTGTCATTGTAGACAGAGTCAGTCTGCTTTGAGTCGTTGAACAGAAAACATGTCCGACTAATCTGTGTATTTGTAAATGATTGTTAATAGAACGATAAGTATGAAATTGTGTTGATCAAAGTGAATAAAATATTTATACAATTTATCCTGAAGTGTTTGATTTATCACATTTCAGAAGTGGGATATGCCTACAAATATGTGCAGTGATAACAGGAAGAGGTTATGTGTGCCTAAATTGAAGATAAATGAGTTCGAGAAATATATTTTTGTCTTTCCAAGTGTACTAGTGTGATTTTAGACAAGAGGTTATGTGTGCCTAAATTGAAGCTAAGTGAGCTCGAGATATTTTTTTTGTCACCAAAGTGTGCAAGTGTTACTTTAAGCCAAGAAGTTGTGTGCCTAAATTGAAGCTAAATGAGCTCGAGATTTTTTTTATTCTTTTTCCCATGTGTGCTAGTGTTACTTCAGACAAGAGGTTATGTGTGCCTAAATTGAAGCTAAGTGAGCTCGAGATTTATTTATTTTTTTAGCCAAGTGTGCCAAGTATTTTAGATCAGTATCATACTCACCCAAATTTCTTACTGATGGTGACAGGCTCGTGTATTGAATCATTCGATTCCCTTCAAATGTGTGAACTGAGTGGTACAGATATGCGCGTCATGTTCGTAATCGAACGTTGACAAGACTAAACACCTCTTAAATGCTGGTGATTCATTTTAGTTTCTATATTTCAAATTGGGTTGCTTTTCCTTTATTTAATTTCATCGAATTCGTACAGTGATAGATTAAAAAAAAAAAAACAGTATATATGTAAAATTTTCCTATTTCCCAAAGCGATAATTGTCATTGTTGCCTCGGATTACTTTGTGTGGCACGATAATTTCCCTTTCGTTTCGACGCATAGTTGTAAAAACATGTTGTACCCCTTATTAGTATGTCATAATAATGATAAATGATATATAATTAATGATAAATGATAAATGATCAGTGATCAGTGATAAGTGATAAGTAATTAGTGATAAGTGATCAGTGATAAGTGACCAGTGATTAGTGACCAGTGATTAGTGACCAGTGATTAGTGACCAGTGATTAGTGACCAGTGATTAGTGACCAGTGATTAGTGACCAGTGATTAGTGACCAGTGATTAGTGACCAGTGATTAGTGACCAGTGATTAGTGACCAGTGATTAGTGACCAGTGATTAGTGACCAGTGATTAGTGACCAGTGATTAGTGACCAGTGATTAGTGATCAGTGATTAGTGATTAGTGATCAGTGATAAGTGATCAGTGATAAGCGATCAGTGATAGGTGGTCAGTGATCAGTGATAAATGATAAATTTATTTATTTATAAATGTTAAACGATAAATGATAAATAGTAAATGATAAATGATGATAAATGATAAATTTTTTATTTATAAATGTTAAACGATAAAAGATAAATGATAGATGATAAATGATAAGTCTTAAATGATAAATGATATTTATTTTGTACTGTTGTTTTATGAACTAAATTTCCACCTATGACAAACAATAAATGAATTTGAGAGAACAAAGTTAAAACTGAGTTTGTATATGTATAACACGATTTAAAAGGCTGTAAATGGAATTTCTTCTCCATAGAGATCTACACTTTGGAATATGTAATTACCGTCAATTTGCTGACTTACTGACTTCTTGGTAATTTAAGAGTCTGTAAATGGTTCATTTGAAATGTTTTGAATTGATTTCAGTGCTTTGATGAGGCCAAGAGTGTCTTTGATGAGGCCAAGCGTGCCTTTGATGAGGCCAAACGTGACTTTGATGAGGCCCAACGTGCCTTTAATGAAGCCAAGTGTACCTTTGATGAAGCCAAGCGTGCCTTTGATGAAGCCAAGTGTGCCTTTGATGAAGCCATGCGTGCCTTTGATGAAGCCAAGCGTGCCTTTGATGAAGCTAAGCGTGCCTTTGATGAAGCCAAGCGTGCTTTTGATGAAGCTAAGCGTGCCTTTGACGAAGCCAAGTGAGCCTTAATAAGACCAAGCGAGCCTTAATGATGGATGAGGCAAGCATGCCTTTGATAAAGCTAAGCGAGCCCATTTGAGGCCAAGTGGGCCATTTGAGGCCATGTGGGCCATTTGAGGCCATGTGGGCCATTTGAGGCCAAGTGCGCCATTTGAGGCCAAGTGGGCCATTTGAGGCCAAGTGGGCCATTTGAGGCCAAGAGGGCCATTTGGAGCAAAGTGGGCCATTTGAGGCCAAGAGGGCCATTTGGAGCAAAGTGGGCCATTTGAGGCCAAGTGGGCCATTTGAGGCCATGTGGGCCATTTGAGGCCATGTGGGCCATTTGAGGCCAAGTGGGCCGTTTGAGGCCAAGTGGGCCATCTGAGGCCAAGTGGGCCATTTGATTTGGCCAGATGAGCCAATTAAGATTCGGGTTAAGTGTGCCCGGTGCAGATGAAATTATCCTCAAGAGCGTAAGTAACGTATGAATTTACCTATTAATGTGATTTTAGTCTGACTACGTTGGCTTAATGCAGATGTAAATGAATTGAATAATTTGTTAAGTTTATTCATATCATATTTGAACTGAATCTCATCCAATAAATGGATGAGATTTGAACATTCTGTTATAGTTTTTGAAGATATTATAGGTATAGATAAATTGATTTGAAAGTATAATTTAACACTGGGATTTGATTCTTAAAAAAGTTTAAAATGAACGATACAAGTACTATTTCCTGTAAATGTTTTAACCACTGATTTTTTTATTTTTGAGGACTTGGATTCCGACAAAACTACAGAAGGAAAAATTGCCAGTCTTATTGAACAAATAGATAGTTCCTGGTTCAAACAGGACAGACTTGAAGAAAAATGATGCAAAGAGACGATTTGGAAGGAATAAGACACCACCACGATGCAAGAAGCGAAGAGGTACCCCACGTTGGTCTAAGAGAGTGGTTGAATGATTTTCAAGGAGGAAAGCGTTACAAGTATCGAGGTTTGAACATATCCATTGGAACTTTGTGATACGGGAGTTCTATCACTTCTGTAAATTTTGAGAGTATTTAAGTTTGATTAGAAAGAGTAATTATAATTGATTTGTATTAAGCAAGTAGGATCAGAAACTGACTATACAATTTGTCTCAAAAACTTGCTAGTCTTACCAAGAGAAAATAGAAAATTTACGAAACCTTGCCAAGTTTTGTAAGTTAGCATTTAGTGACGAAGTGGTAAACTAAACTAAAATGATTTTATCTAATGAGCAGAATTATGGTCGGTTTCAAGCAGAAATGTTAGCTAGTAAGAATTAAGGTGTAACTTATGTGAATATTATTACGACAAATTAATGCTTATATACGGATAACATATAAGTAAAAGAGCTGCAGAAAGAAATTTAAACACACGGGATTAATGATAAATCTATTAGGAATTGAGCCAAACCATTAAATTGTAGACGAGGAAATGGATTTATTACACGTTTTCAATTCCTGTGACGAGTGCATACTGTAGCGGAGACTGATTCCATAGATAGAGAACACAATGATATTTATTTTACAAGTAGGATAAAATGTATACATGACCATAACTAGTTCTCGTCGTCCAGACTGAAATCGAAGCCGGTTCCTAAGATGATTATGATACAATGAATGATTTAAATAGAGCTAAATATTACATCGTTATTTATTCGGTTAAGGGGAAGATGGATTGAAAATCTATACACTAGAGTAGAGGACTAATTTCAAGGTTTCAAATAAAAATAAAGTTTGACGAACAGTGCGATCCGAACTTCATTATTAGAACCTTTACTTGGTACGAAATCACGCACATATGCTGCTAATATTATTTGAGAGATAATATTAGTACAATTAAGCCCTTAGCCTCTAGCTGAAGGATCACTTTTATTCTAAATGCTTAAGTTTCTGTTTTATATTATGCTTTCAAATAATGAAAGTAATGAACTCTGACTAAACGAGTCGCCACACAACATGTAGCAACATGGTGGCTACAGATTTGTGAGTTTCATTTAACCACTGAGAGTGTAAGATCTAGGACGCGTATGTCGATACCTTAAGTCGTAATATCATATTTTCCACAGAAATTAAGACGAATACTGTTTCTGTTTATAGTATTGAGACGAGAATTGATCTAAATATCAAATTTTCGAATACTTTGACTAGAGACACAATAGAAACAAAATGAGAGAGCAAGCGCCAGCATTTGCTTAGGATTAAATGAATAAGATCTAGATTTCAAATTCTTATAGCTGAACCCGATGAAAAACCTAATGACATGAAGTGAATTCAGTGCGCGTAAATAATGAAGAATACTTTCGAACAAAAAGCTGATCAATTTTACTTTATGCTTACAGTCTCACATAATTAACATTGACCAATGGTTTTGAGTACCTAATTGAGTGTTGGTTATAAAACATATTTGACAGTAGTTTATTAACTTGAATAATACTGCAATCATGGATTTCTTTTAGATACCCTACTATCAAGAGCTTTTGCGATAGTCATGGTATTACCTTGTTTTAACGCTGTATCTTGTTTAGGGTTGAGCGCGGTTTTGCTAAAATGTATAACCACTATTTTAAATCCCCTAGCAAAATAAAATGATTCCTATGACGAACACCAAGGAAACATATGCCTATGGTGTGTTATTAATTCTGTTAAATGTCCCACTAGACAGACTGCCACAAAACTACCAGGATCAGAGTGCCTTTAAATGATAAACATTACGAAGTAAAATACGTTAAAAAGTTTAAGATATGAAGTGAGCGCCAATATCTGGGTTAGACTAGCAAAAAGATACTTTCGTTATCAGTAAAATCCTTGATACAGCCTACAGCATAAGTGGTTTAATAAAGATTAGTAGATCTGATTGTAATTATGAGGGTAAAATTGAATTTGCCTCATTTTAAAATCCATAGATCCATTGAAAAAAAAACAAAGTTTTAAGTATAAAGTTACTGTAATTACCGATTTTGGCAAACTGAGGAATAACATTTAGAAGCATACTTTCTTCCGACCTTATATAAACTCGGATATAGAGAAAAGCCTTTGACAAAAAAAAAAACTCTATTCTTCGTGTGATGAGAATGTTATAAACATATGACGTGACGATAAAGCAAATAATCAAGACTAAGCCGAATGTAATGATTATGAATGTAAGACTCAGTTCCTTGTAGAACTGGAATTAAGTTTCATAATTTTAATGAAAATATCCTATCATTTTAATTGTAATCGTGCGTCAGGAGATCGCACGATGTCGGATGGCCGAATGTAATGATTTTTAAAGAAAATATTCATAAATCGTTCAACTTCCAATGATAAGCGATAGATGGCGCTAGTAGTTACATGAACTTTAGACATTCGTTGTAGATATTAAGTAATAATTTATAATATTAGACTTTATGGATTTGTTTTGTATAAATATATCATAATTGTTAAAATGAAATATTTACTTGCAGTTAATTATTAGATAAACTCTAATGTATATTAGTTAGTCAATTGATGTTACGTACTCTTTACTTTGCTCTGATTGGTCGGTTAGTCGACCGAGTGTTTGTGAAAGTTTGTGGTAGGGAAACACTGAGTTTGTTACTGTCATTGTGGACAGAGTCAGTCTGCTTTGAGTCGTTGAACAGAAAACATGTCCGACTAATCTGTGTATTTGTAAATGATTGTTAATAGAACGATAAGTATGAAATTGTGTTGATCAAAGTGAATAAAATATTTATACAATTTATCCTGAAGTGTTTGATTTATCACACAAGCAAAAACGAAACTCTTGCAGCATACGACGATTTACCCCAGCTGTCGGTTTAAATGCTTCAAGAGAGGCTTTTCATGTAAGGGATACGTTCAAATCTTATTTTATTTCTCCGGCTGGCGCAGTGCCTTGGCAAAACAATAGAATTTAAGTTATTGTCCCTCAATAAAAGTGGCAAAAAAATCAACTATTTCATACAAAGTGGTAAATAACGGATCAAAATGTATGAAATAGCTGTATTTTTTTTGCGATTTAACATGGGTCCCCAAAATAAAAGTTATTCATTTTGATGAGTACTACCCACCATTTTAGTTCGAACCATCCTGTATTTAAAATATTCATAAACAACCTGTATATCAGCAATAAAGGCTAAATAAACAATAAGAACCTAGATAAATGTCTACAGAATACAAAACATATAGTAAAAATGTTTAAAACCTACCTTCACACTTGAATTCTTTTCCTATATTATCCCATATGATATTTTTCTTCTTAGAATTCAAATAATGTGGATTAGAAAGATCGTAAAGTATAGCATTCTGCCGTACAAGTTCTATCAACCTTTCTGTGTTCATGTTGCACTTGCAGATAAATCGTCAACTTTAACAAAAATCGGATAGCACTGTCAGAGCGTCCGTGCGACCGAGCGTGCTCCAGGACATTGACGCGTTACACGGAGCTGTGTGAACAAGTTCATACAATTTGTACGTAACCGATTTTTTCCCCGTCCCTGACGGAACACGGCCGGGACGAGTTCCCGGAAATGTGTGATTAGCCCTTTATAGTGCCACGCCTTTTAATTAACTCCTTAAAGGAGAATGATCTTGAATGTATGTAGCTTGGTCCAAATGTCCACCACTAACGAGACCTATGTAATAAAATAGTCTACTAAATACTGAGTCATTATAACCAGACCGCAACTAAAACTATGCTGTCTGTCAAAAGTTATGACTGAGTGACAAGTCATATTTTTTACCTTTTTGTGCGAAAAATATCGTAAATAATATCATTCCGTCCATTGGACATTATGAACTAATCTACGCATGTCGTGTCATGCCGCTTGGTCAAAATAGACTTTAAGACTTTGTTCAGAGGCCCGGAAGAAAAAAAACGGAAGAAACCTACACAATTATAGTTTTATTCCTGTCTTCCAGATTAGCATAAAACATGATTAAAAATGAACATTATAAATCTTTTTAGGTGGGTAAAAATCATCCCGTTCGTTCGTGCCTTTCATACCGGGGCTAAGCTACCTTTCGGAGCTAATCCTGGTCTCAAAGTAGGCTTCGACGCAGCTGGGCCCCTGCTGTTGCTGATAACTCCTTAAGGCGCGCAGGTACAGTGCGCGTCGTCGACAACTTGGGCTCGGTTCAGACAGTTACCGCACGGTTGGACAGCAAGCTACCCATCGCTCGCTGTCCGCAAGCCCGCGCCTATGGAACATTATACCTATATCTCAACCATCATCAACAATAATATTGTCTAGATTCGCAGCTGGAAGCCTAATTGTGGGTTGATGTCTCACTCATCCAAACTACCACACAATTACCATCACATGGGCACAGCAACCCACAGTTGGCATGCCAGATAAACATGAACAGTAATAATTAGAAACTTTCTCGACCATGTACACATACGTGTAATACAATCTTGCACGAGCGTGTCTGGATTGGATCCTTGCGCGTAGCAACAAAGCATGACATGTTCAGGTTCTATGCCAAAATCCACAATATCATTAAAAATACCGTCTCTTGCTACTTCAATGTGATATACGCCATTGCGTATATGTTCACCATAGTAGCTACGCGCAAGTTTTACGTGATATGTCCCAAGTGCAAACAATACTAGGTCTTGGTGTGCAAGTACAGGGAACTCGTCTGCTCCGATAACATTGGCTTCAATGTTACGGAAACTAGCCCGCTATCTATTTACATTTCTTTGTGTACCAAGTGAGATTGTAGTCAAACGCGAGCCTATCCATTATATATATGATGAATGATGCTGTCCTGCCAGTACATGACTGAAGGTTAGCTGCATGGGACTCCATTTTACTTCCTTCTCTTCTCCTACCTCACTCTCAATATGACAAGGAATAAAAAGAGATATGTCAAACAGCGGCTGCACTCCCTCTCACTTAAAGTGCACCTCTGCAATATTAGAGGGCTGCACTCCAATCTCGCATCAGTCCATCATCACCTGGAGACTGAAAAACCATCTCTCTTTTTTCTTTCGGAGACGCAGATACGAAAACCGTCAGATGTGTCGTACCTGTCTTACCCAGGGTTTACCCTGGAGCACAATTTTAAACCGCACGCTGGAGTGTGTTTGTACGCCCGGGACGACATCTGCTATCGGCGTCTCCGCAACCTTGAAGATTCCAGGTTCTCAACGCTTTGGGCTCTGGTGGACACAGGCATGGATAAAATTATCTATGCTTGTGTCTACCGTTCGCACAGTGGCGATCAGGAGACGACCGGGCTCATACAGTACCTTAGTGAGGCGGCGGATGCGGCTCAGCAGAGGTACCCTTCTGCACAATTGGTGTTACTGGGGGATTTTAATGCACACCATCAGGAGTGGCTCTTCCCATACCAGTGCACAGACCATGCTGGTCGAGAGACGCGAAAGCTTGCGCTAGCGTTAAATCTCACCCAGCTGGTCCAGGGAGCAACAAGGGTGCCGGACGTTGATTCGCACACGGCCAATTGCTTAGACCTTCTGCTGACAACAGATCCAGACCGCTATTCAGTGGAAATATCATCACCGTTAGGTAGTTCCGACCACTGTCTGGTGAAATCTGTATCAGTCTACTCTCCGCCCGATCCCAGCCCTAGAGGCACCAGGCGGGTTTGGCGATACAGGTCAGCAGATTGGGATGGCATGCGATCTTTCTTCGCATGTTATCCTTGGCAGCCTACTTGCTTTTCTTCGGGAGATCCATCGTCGTGCGCAGATGCTGTGACGGATGTTTTGCGGCGGGGGATGGAGTACTATATTCCATTCTCCGACGTAACCATGTCTGGCCGGGCTCACCCTTGGTTTGGTGCGGAGTGTGGCCGCGCTAACGCGCTCAAGCACGCAGCATATCAGGCATGGGCCGACGCTCGTATGCGCAGGACGAATGACGTAAGCCAGAAGAAGAGAGCCTTCAACAGAGCTGCCAAGTCTTGCAAGAAGGTGATGCGGAGGTCTCGGTTCGACCACATTAGCCGCATCGGGAACAAACTAGCTTCATACCCAGCGGGTAGTAAGGCGTTTTGGTCCCTGGCTAAGTCGGTTGAATCGAACTTCTGCCGCCCTTCACTACCGCCACTGCTGAAACCCGACGGGTCGCTGGCACATACCGCTGAGGAGAAAGCAAATTTGTTTGCTTCACTCTTTGCGGAATCTTCGCGTCTAGACCCAGGTAACGCGCGGCCCCCTGCTCATCCTGATGGTTGCGATGCGAGTATGTCAGATATTCGCATCCATCAGAAGGACGTCCGTAGGGTGCTGCGTAACCTTGACGTGAACAAGGCTAGCGGTCCGGACGGGATACCAGCAATTGTTCTGAGAACGTGTGCGCCTGAACTGTCTCCGATCCTGACACGCCTATTTAGGCTTTCATTTGAGGCTGGAAAAGTGCCGATGGCATGGAAGCAAGCTAATGTCCAGCCCGTGCCCAAGAAAGGGAGTCGTGCTGACCCAGCTAACTACCGACCAATCTCAGTAACGTCCATTCTCTGTAAGACTATGGAACGTGTACTCAACACTAAGCTCCTGGCATACCTAGAAGCTAATGATATTCTCAGTGACCGTCAATACGGTTTTCGCCGAAATCGGTCAACTGGAGATCTTCTAGCGTATGCCATCCACATCTGGAGTGAGGCCATCGAGAAGCACGGGGAAGCGCTTGCCGTTTCCCTCGATATTTCGAAGGCTTTCGATAGGGTTTGGCACGAAGGCCTTATTAGTAAGCTTCCTTCTTTCGGTTTACCCGCTGGATTGTGTGCTTGGATCGCAGACTTCCTGAATAACCGGTCCATTCGAGTGGTTATCGATGGCTGCTCGTCTGATCAAATGGCTATTAATGCCGGGGTCCCTCAGGGGTCAGTACTCTCGGCAACATTATTCTTGCTGCACATAAACGATCTGCTTAAGCCCGGTACCTTTGGGTATGCAGACGACAGCACTGTTGCTGAGAGTTACATATCCAGCGCGCGAGCTAGTGGGTCACAGATCCAGTCTCTTCGAGAGGCTATGGTTGAGCGCTTGAACTTGTCCTTGGAGGCAGTCTCCGAATGGGGCGATGCCAATTTGGTCAGGTTCAACGCTGCAAAAACCCAGGCGTGTCTATTTTCCGCTAAAAGGAGCCAATTCAGTCCTGCTCCAACTTTCCGGGGTGTAACCGTGCCGATAACCGACCATCTTGACCTTCTTGGTGTTACGCTGACATCAACACTCAACTTTGGGCCATACATCGAAGCAAAGGCTCAACTGGCTGCAAAAAAGCTGGGAGTTCTCGCAAGGGTCAGACAGTACTTCACGCCGGAACAGCTGCTCAAACTTTATCAAGCGCAAGTTCGATCGTGTATGGAGTATTGCTCTCATCTTTGGGACGGATCTGCCCGATACCAGCTTGATGCACTTGAGGCAATTGAGAGGCGAGCCAGAAGGATAATTGGCGATGATACACTCGTCGAGTCGAGGCTTCAAAGTCTTGAGCATCGACGCAGAGTTGCTAGCCTGTCGGTTTTCTACCGGTTGCATTTCGGGGAGTGTGCGTCGGAATTGCATAACCTAATTCCGCCTAGCCCGTTTCATCATCGGACTACCAGACGTACGGCTATGCGCCACCGGTATATGGTGGATATCCCACCAACACGCACAAAACGTTTTGGGAACACATTCATTGTGCGTGCGGCTAGGGAGTGGAATTCCTTGCCGGAGTCTGTGTTTCCTGAAAGCTACAACCCGGGAATCTTTAAGTCGAGAGTGAATAGGTTTCTTTTAGGTAAGCGCGTTCCATCGTCGACCGCATCGTCGCTTTCCATCAGGTGAGATAGCGGTCAAGCGCGAACCTATCAACAATAAAAAAAAAAAAAAAAAAAAAATATATATACACCGCTAAATTTTAATCGTTTTAATCCCGTGGAGGGTCGATCCGGTACATGAAACACTATCGATTTGTAAAGATAAAATTAAAAAATAAAGTACCTCTTTTTCAAAATTCGTATTAATTCACGCATGTACGAAATTAGTATTTTTAAGAAAACGTCAGCTGAGCGAGTTCAATAACCTGTAGTTAATAGTCGGCGTTGCGTACAAAGTACCTACAGGTCATTGAACTCGCTCAGCTGACTTTTTCTTAAAGAAATTAATTTCGTACATGCGTAAATTAATACGAGTTTTGAAAAAGAGGTACTTTATTTTTTAATTTTATCTTTTTAAATCGATAGTGTTTCATGTACCGGATCGACCCTCCACGGGATTAAAACGATTAAAATTTAACGGTGTAAATATTAAAAAAATGCGTTGATAAGCGCAGCGGCCACACAGAAATTGTCCATCATGTGATTCATGGCCCGAAGAGACAAAGAGTCGACAATCGCGTTTGAACCGTCCGTTGACGACTTCGACGACACAGCGACAAATAGTCACTACCCGATTTTTATTTGCCTCTAACGTCGTTAGCTGGTCTTCACCACGCCGTTTGCTTACAGGCATATGTGCGTCATAACCACACGACTCCATGTCTTCTATATCGTCTCTGAAACCACGGTCACAAATAAAAACATCGTTCTTGCGAAAATAATAATGAAACGGATTTTCGTCGTTCTCGTTTAATTCTCACATTATGGTGGCATCAGATGTTGTTGCTGCGTGAGGACCAGTAACGTCTATTATGTAGCCATCACAGCATACGATAAGAAATGGTTTTAACAGGTTAGCGTATTTGTGTAAGCTGTATGTTTTCCGTTGGAACAGGAAGTTGCTAGACTTCTGAATATAAATATATGTTCCATCTATTACTACAATGGCTTTTCATTCTTGTAAGGGTGCATCTGGGTTTTCAAATCGACCATTTGGCAAAGACAGATTTTTTGCCACAACTTCATTTCTCGAAATGTGGTCAAGATCTAGATGCCTCGGTACGAAATCTTGTAGCAAACATGAGAAAAAACTTTTTACAAAAAAAAAAAAAATAACCGACTTACTAAAAAAACACTAAAACCATCAAAATAACTTTAATTTCGGAAGTCGGTGTTTCTATAATAGTTTTGCCTCTTCGTTATTTAACACCGACTCAACTCTGTCTACCAGGCCGAATGTGTTGGCATCACTCTAGCGGCCAACGCCATAGAGGCCAGGAAAGTTACGGATACTCATATCCGCATAATTTCCGACAGTGCCCCAGTACTACAATCCCTAGGAAAACCCACAACAACCTCAAAACTCATACAAGAATGCCACTCTGCATTATAACGCATCACAGTGTTTAATAATAACACCGTGACGTTACAGTGGATAAAAGGACATAGTGGTTCACTGGGCAACGACGCAGCTGACGAGCTGGCAAGGCGGGGTTCTGGCGCGGTGGTATTCGGACCTGAACCCATCGTGCCGATACCCTTTAGTCAGTTGCGTGGTTGGCTACGAGAGCACACAAATGCACAAGCGGGAAGGTGGTGGTCTCTGGCACCGGGCTGCAGGCAGACTAAAGAAGCAATGCCAAGCCTAAATAAGAACCTAACCAGCAACCTTCTACGACCAGACAGAGGCAGCCTGCGTCTGGTGTCAGGGACCATCACCGGACATTGTTCCCTGAATAAACACTTTTACACAATGAATATCACAGAAAGCCCTCTGTGCAGAGGATGCATGGAATCAGAAGATACTGTCGCGCATGTGCTCCTCGAGTGCACAGCCGTCAGCGAGATAAGAACACGAACCTTGGGAGCACCGAATTTACTAATGGACGCCCTGAGCAAACTGAAAAGACTCATCTGTTTCTGGAATGAGGTGGGCTGGTTGGAGTAAAGGCCGCCTTGGCTCACGTACAATGGTCCGATAAGGACTAAGTGCGGAAACCAGACCACAAAGATAAGATAAAATAGTCATTCGCCTAAACGAAGATAGCAGCATCAATGACAGCAGTAGCGAAGACGATGTTAGTGATGCAGCTGACAATGAAAATACTTTTTTTAATGTAGAATATTTGGAATCAGATGACGAAAGTAATTAATTATTATGTTATGAGATATTTTTCATTATTAAAAAAAAAGTTATAACATATGTTTTATGTTCTTTGTTGCGTCATGTTCACCGCAAATAAACGTGTTTTCTTTCTTTCTTCTTTCATATAATAAAAATATGTATATGAACATTTTTCTTTTATTAACTCATTTTATTTGAACAGTGACCATAGATTTGTGCTATCTTATCGTTTATGTTAAGAAAACTAATGAAGGTCGGAAGGAAAACATCGTGAGGAAACCTGTACCTACTTTAAATTACTGTAAATCAGAAATCGCTAACCCGAGACGGTTTAGCATTTCATATATATTGTGGGGATGGTGCTGATACATTAACTATGTCTAGTGGAGATTGTGTGTTGATTACAACAAGACAACACAATTCTGACTTTGATAAGAGAGTCAAAAAATACATATAGCCTGAAAAAGTTTGCTTTTGTATCCAGGAGAATGGTTGATCAATATTTAAAAAAAATCATAGGATAATTTTTTTTCATAAAAAAATTGAAACAAACTAATTTATGTAGGTATAACTTTTATCAGCTTTTTATATCAAATCAAATTACAAAATAGTAGAAAAAAGTTTAAAAGTGAACCCTATTACATTTTCTTTCATGTTTATAAGAATTTGGTCTCACTAAACTCCAAATGTAGTCGCCCATAATATTTTCGTTGTATTGGCTCTAATAACAACGTTCGAAGTCTATGATGTCTTGATGAAAACGTTCTCCTTGTTCTTCTGAATACGCCCCCATGTTGTTTTTAAATGTATCTAAATGAGCATGCAGCACATGTACCTTTAAAGACATTTTGCAGCCAATAGTTTTAAAGTCTTCTAACATATTATCAACTAGCTCTCGGTAACAGTCTTTGAGAGTACAAATGCTTGATCTTCAATATTTTTATTTGAACTCTGAGATGACTTTGACTGAGACAATTTGGTAGGAGGTTCAGATACTGGAAGTTGTGGGCTATGAGAAATTAGAGCCGGAGACGAAGCAAGATATTCGATGTGTTTTGCATTTTTGCCTTTACGTCTTTTAGCAGGAATCCTTGATACAGCGAATTTCATATTCCGTTTCTCACCTCGAAACCAACCTAAATTAAATAAAGATAACAATAAAAAATTGTTTATATAAAAGAAATGTTTTTTTTTTTACTAAAAATTGGTTAAATACCTTCTAAACATTTTTTGCAATAACCGCAAGCAACATGTGGAGCCCATGGTATAACTAAATTACGAACAAGGCATTTAAAATGAGCTTCGTAGGCTTCACAAAGTTTTTCAAACATAGTTAAAAAAATATATCTCTCGTATTTTAAATAAATGTACCACATAAATAACAAAATGCATCAGCTTTACTTTCACTTCCTAGATGACATTTTAATCTGTTTGAGTCTTATAAAAAATAGTTATTTGTTTTTTATCACTTAAGTAATATCAGTAGATGCTGTGCAACAGTTACACCATCTTAATTTTTTCGCGGTATTTTTAAAAACATCATGATGACTATTGAATACTTTTTTTAAAAATACTAACTCAAGAAAAAAGGATTTATTGTCATAACCACCACAAAAGCAAACTTTTTAAGGAATGTTGATATTTTTTCTTTATTATAAAGCATAGTGAATGGAAAAATCACAAAATAAATTTTAGGATAAAGACAATTTTTTTTTGTAGAGTTGTGATATCCGAGTATATTGTGCTGTTAAGTTAGTTAAATTAGTCAATGGTGAGCCAGCAGAATTGGGGTGGTAACGTGGAAAACGAATAACATTTTGAGGCGATAGAGTTATTAGACTCGTCCTTCAATTTATTTAATTTCCCGTAAAATAGGGCATCACTTATAACTTTTTGAGCAATTACTTGTTTATGAGGGTTAAGATTTTTCAATTGTATGCAAATCGATTTGCCAATAATCTCCCAGTCATCTTCTTTTTAACTTATCAGTGCTTGAGCCGAGTCAATTAGTTATTCTTGTTTATTTTGTATACTTAATTTTGGTTTCTTAAGTAGTGGTGGTTTTCTAGGGACATCAGGCGCCTCTGGAGACTCTGATATTGGTTCACCGCAGTTCTGTAACAAATTTTCACATTATCTTTAGTTTCAGATGCCAGCGACGCAAATTGAATGGAAAGAAAATGCTAAAATGTTTGAAGAGAAATGAAATTTTAACTGTTGGTGCGATCGACGGAAAGCACATATCTATAAAAAAGCCACCTGGAAGTGGCTCGTCTATTCATAACTATAAAGGTTTTTTTAGAGTAGTTCTGTTTGGCGTCGTAAATGCGAATTACGAATTCATGTACGTGCACACAGGCATTATCGGAAGCGTGTCTAATGGTGGCGTCATACAACACACGTCATTTTATAATAAATTAATAGCAGATAACTTAAATCTGCCACCTTCGTGTACGTTACCGAAAACTAATATTACAGCGCCATACACATTTTTGGGAGACTCGGCTTTCGGTATTACCAGGCACATTATGAAGCCATACCCATTCAAAAACATAACCCACGAAAAAAGGGGTTTTCAACTATAGGTTATTTCGAGCAAGAAGGGTAGTCGAGGTAAGTGCAAGCGATTTTTTCGAGATAGTGGAATGACGACGCTTGGGCCGATTGTATCTCGTACGAGATACAGTCTCACCTACTCGCATTTATTATTCAAAGTTAAAATTATAATCTAGAACTATTTCATATTTATACTAATATTATAAGGCTGAAGATTATGTTTGTTTGAACGCGCTAATTTCAGGAAATATTACTTTTAGGTATAACATTTGTTACAAATTATAATTCGTTAAGATTGTAAAATATGTAAGTTGGTAAGTACATCATACTGGTTTCCACGAGGGCTGACATCTGTCGACAAACGTTTCGCAGTTTGGCAGAAAATGTAACAAGGATATATATGTAGGCACAGCATAAGGATAGGCAAGCTTTGTCAAAGTTTTCCGAGTTTGATGCTCTTTTATATCCAATTTGACGTGACCAGGAATCCGAACTATCAAAAATGTGAAATAAATTTCGAAGTTGCGGCTCTTCCATTAAACTCTGGCTAATCTAATTCTTGTTCGCAAAACACAAGTGCATCAGCAACATTTGCGCTGAACAATTGTTCTGCAAGGCGAACATTCATTATTTTCGTTTTATAGTAAATGTGATTAGCTTTTAACTTATTAGCCATATAAAATAATGGATTTTATGTAATGCTTCCACAAATGACCATTGAATTTTATTTTCATTATCATCGTAAAAACATTTGTAGTCACAAAAAGTGTTTCGAAAATTAATTTTAACATGACGTGATCTATAAAAAAGTAAACTCGTTGTCCCGTTGTAGGATCTATTATGGTAGTTTGCAATTAATTTGCAACTAAGCAGCAACCCAGTTCTGTAGCCATTGCTAAATTTGCCTTTGCGCCGTCACACGTTAACGCTTTTATTTCTATTCCAGTTTCATGTACTAATTCAAATGCTTTAATAACAAGTTGAGCTTTTATTAACTTAGCACTTGTACCTTTTCTAAAAATATCCGATTGGGACTTTCCATGGAGTATTAATGCCTACTAATAGAAATACTAAGACATCTGTTGCTTCTTCTGTATTATCAGTTATCAAATCGAAACCATAATCAATTTACCCAAATCGTCTGTCACCACTTTATTGGCATCGGCATTATATTTGAAAGCCGCCAAGGCTTCCTTGGTAAAACCGGGCCGTCCATCAATATTACTATACCATTTTGTTAAAGTACGTGGAGCAGGTAAACACGTCCCAAACGTTTTACGAACATATTTGTAAGCTTTGGGGGAATAAAAGTTGAGAGTTAGAGCAAAACACCTCAGTACTGGTGAATACTTAGCTCGTGAGAGGTTCTCACTTTTACGCTTCTTTATTTGAAGCTTAATAAGCTCAGCTTCTTCAACGCCAATTTTCTCCAGGACCATCCTTTCCCCTTTATCTATCAAAGCTTTTTCATCCAGACTCTGAAGAATTTCTTCTAGCCCAGCAACTTTTTTCTTTAACAAAAGGTTTTTAGCTTGTAGCCATATAATATTTTTTTCTGATTATCTAATTGTTGCTGCATTTTTCTTTTTCGTGAAGTAAGTGCAGTAGTGGGAACCGAAGTAAATTTTTTAAATGTTTCCTCTGATTGGGCCTGAAAAACAAATAAGTAAATATGCTCTTATCATATTTTTACATAGCTTACGTAATCTCAATAGTAAAATAGTGAAAATGACCATTTTATCAATATGCGATTCTACGGTAAACGATTTAAAACCAACTCACATTTTGAGGAGTTGACGATCTACACGGAGAAGTCAATGAATTAAGAACAGTACGAGTGTCATTAGGTAATGGCATCATAAGATGATAGTCTCTCATCTGGCATATTGAATGTTTGTTGATAGTTCTGGAAAATTAGATTTAATATCTTTAATTGTAAAAATCTACGCTTCATTTCACTACTGTGACTAAGTTCAACTAAGTAAATCATTACTGGGTATTGAGGTTCGCTTCCGAAAAGAAGGCTCGGCCCTGGTATTACAGGCAACGAACGGGGTAGGTTGTTTAGTTGGTAAGAGTTCGTATCATCTATACTACAAAGATCTCTGAACATTATTAACACATGGTGCACAGAAAACAATTTATCGGTTAACCCGAGTAAAACAACAATAGTCCCCTTTACTAGGAAGCGTAAGTTGGACAAACTTGTAACGCCCACTGTAAAGGGGACTCTCATACCATTCTCCAGCGAAGTCAAGTACCAGGGCGTAACTATCGACCAGAGGCTGACCTGGAACACTCACATTAACAATGTGATCCAAAAGGCTAAAATAGCTTTAGGAATATGCTGTCGGTTAGCAGGGAAGAAATGGGGCTTAAACCCTAAAATCGCCTTGTGGTTGTACACCTCCATAGTCAGGCCGATAATAACGTATGCCTGCGTAGTATGGTGGAGGAAAACAACTCAAGTGACAGTCATTAACAAACTTAATGGTTTGCAGAGACTTGCATGCCTCATATCAACAGGGGCCATATTCACAACCCCAGGAGCTGCTCTAAATGCCATGCTTAACCTACCGCCACTTCATCTATTCATTGCGAAGGAGGCAAAGGCAAGCATGTACAGAACAAACAGCACTGGCAAAGCAAACTGGCGCTCTCAAGCACTGAGATTGCTACACGAATCAGTACTTGAACACGATCAACTAGCTATGACAACAGACGTCATGCTTCCACAGTGTAATTTCACAAGGAATTACACAGTGGAACTGCCGAGCAGAGAGGATTGGTCAAACAACCTTATCACTTGCAAGGCTGGAAGCCTGATCTGGTTTACAGACGGGTCCAAAATGGGTGAGAATGTAGGATGTGGAATATTTGGCATTAGCCCGAAATTCAGCAAAAGCTTGAATCTGGGTAAACATGCCACCATATTCCAAGCGGAGGCATACGCCATTATAGAATGTGCGGAGGCCAACCGTCAACGAAACTACATAAATCAATTAATTCTGATGTACTCAGATAGCCAGGCAGCTCTTAACGCCCTGAACTCGAATATTTTAAATTCGACACTGGTATAAGACTGCGTTAACAAACTGAATGAATGACCTGGGGCAAAGGAATAAAGTTATTCTGAGAAGGGTACCAGGTCATTCTGGAATCAATGGTAACGAAAAAGCCGATGAACTTGCACGGGCTGGGGCTCAAGGTCATCAGATAGGACCAGAACCCTTCTGTGGTATCTCAAAGAACCAGGCCATGCAGACCCTTAAGGGCAACTTATTTGGCGATTCAAAAAGCAATGGTTGGTACAACCAGGTCTGCTACACGCCAAATCTCTCATAGAAGGCTACTCACAAAAACGAACTGCCGAGCTTCTTGAGCTTAGCAGGACGAACATCTGGTATACCGCCGTTTGCCCGAATTTTATTTACCTTAATATCATTTGCTCTTATTTGCTATATTAGTCACGTGCTAGAAGCTTTGTTTCCCATAAAGTCACTTACCATAACATCATTTGTCATAATCATTGTAAGCCCTAATTATCACATGCCCTAATTATCACATGTCCTAATTATCACATGCCCTAATTATCACATGCCCTAATTATCACATGCCATAATTATCATATGCCATAACATCATTTGCCATCGACATTGGGTATGTAACGGTTGTTATATCAGGAGAAACTGGATGCAATCGGGACTTTAGGGCACTCCGACTCGGATAGGTTAGGTTAGAAGGGGATCCCCTTCGTGGTTATTTTTTTATAAACCACACAGAAGTAGGGGCTCCGTCAACCAAGCCCACCATCAACCATGCATAGAATATTTTAAGGTTTGGCTAGGTCTATTCGCTCGCATCGCTCGCTCAAATGACCCCGCCATCCCCTTCATATCATGAGCAAATGCCTAGCTTGGAAAAAGATTCGAAAACTATTATGGCGCTTAAATATCATGTGTAATGATTATTACGGCGTTTAAATATTTGTCTAATAATTATTATGGCATTTAAAAGTTATGTCTAATAATCATTATGGCGTTTAAATATTATGTTTGATAATTATTATGGCACTTAAAAATATGAAAAACAATACGTGTGGCACTCGTATCTTATGGTATCTAAGTTTCGGGCAATTAACAGTATGTCATATGTCTTTTAGGGCAAACAAAACATTCGAGCAAATGAAATTTGGTTAAATGAAATTCGGGAATATGATGATTTTGGTAGGTATATAATCTTCGAGTAAACAATAGACAACCCGAACATCTGTGCGATAGCCCGCGCCTTAACCGGCCACTGCAAACTAAACAGGCACCAATTTCACATGAAACTGAGTGACACTGATGTTTGCCGGTAGTGCAATCAGGAGAGGGAGACGCCTAAGCACCTTTTGTGTGAATGCGGGCCCCTTATCCACAAACGCAGTGTTCATCTGGGCCGACTTATTCGCCCGGAGGAGATTAAAACTCTAAAAGCTAGGAGTATTCTAAATTTTTTGGAAGCCTCCGGGCTAAAAGAGTTACTCGGTGGCGAGTCACAATAGATCTTTTAGGTCGCAGTGACTACATCCCCTACACTATGGGTGATGCATAGCCCCTTATCTTCTAAATAATAATAATAAATAGTAAGAGTCTGATATACCCTCTCGCTCCACTCAAGGGCGAGGGGGATCATGTTTGATGATTTTTCCCACCGTAAAAAAAAAAAACTAATTAAATCATGTGGAATGTACGCTCGTTTACCTCATCCATGAATAAATAAAACTTACGGAACAAATACAGTTCTGCGTCAGAGTTGGTTTGGCGCCATCGACTAATCTCCTTCTATTGTTCACCAACACTTGAAAGTCAGAAGTCTTAAAATGGTTTGAGTAAATGACACTATTTCTCGTGGGAATCCAGGTAGGTCTGTTATTACAAAATGCCTTCCATGTATCCTTTAAATCTTAAAGACACCTAAAAAAAAATAAAAAAAATACACTATAGTTGACGTTCTTACTGAGCAATTTTAATAAAATGTGCTAATACGCATAAGTATTGTATTATATTTAATTTATGTACCCAACTATATCTAAAAAAAAATAAAGCCCACAATATGATGGGTATCTAAATCAGAAAACTTAATCTCAAAAATTTGTTTCCCATTTTCATCGATAACTATCTACAAACAAATCGGCAACATCACTGCGACAGCGACTTCTAGGAAAAAGACACGGATCTATCGCACGATCGATCGATTGAACGAAAACGTGCGGCCTTTGTTGGTAAACAAATCCGAACAATACGATTGATAATATTGCAGTTTTTTTAATTTAAAAAAGTAAATAGCAATAATGTGATTAAAAATTACTTACAAATGAAAGGTAATGCCATCTTTTTGTAAACTTGACGTGGCGGATCTCTTTTTGCAGCAAAATAAAGAACAATTCGGAATTTTTTTACGATGTCGATTCAGTTACGCAACTAGATTTAGTCTAGTGTTCCTTTTTTAGTTACTATACTCTATGGTCTAGTGAGCAGTGCGGTTGCAACTAGTTTTATTGTAGGCGTAGGACCATGTGGACCAAGAATATTATACGGAACACTGGATATTGCACCAAGAAAAAAGAATTGAGTTAGTTCATTTATGTTTTGCGTCTCCTTCATCAGGGTGACAAGTTTTTGTACTTGCTCTAGGATATTTTGTACAATTATTTTTATAAATTGAGAAAATTAGGTACCTACATCAACATTTTAATGTGGTTTTAAATTGTGTCAATTTTGGTTTATTATTAGTATCTATATTTAATTTACATTAAAAAGTATCAATGACTACAGATAACCACGTATGTTAGCAGTAACACTTTAATATCTGTCTAGATCTTATTTCTTTGGATATAAAACTTGGTACAGATACCGCCACGGATCTTGAGTGCTGGCTTCAATCAAGTTGCGCAGAAGTCAAATATTCGGTCTCTTTAGTGGTGCGAAGTGAGAGGCGGGGACGGGGAGTGTCAGTGATTGGCTCGCCGCACCATCGTATCATAGAAGTCACTCGTGATTCGTTCCCTGCGGTTGCTGCATGTATCTAACAACGACGACCATTGGCTCGCCAATATATGGAAAACGATCTTCACTCTGACGCCGAGCGCTCAAGATTCGTGCCTGTACCTCTAATATATATATATACAGTGAAACTTGGTTAAGTGCGACCTGGATAAGTGAGAAACCTCCAAAACTGGAACTCATGCTGAGGTCCCAACACTTTGGCACTGAATTACCTCTGTTAGTGTGACGAGGTAAGCCTCTATATCTGGGATTTGTTCTTTCGATTTATCATCATAGTTACCTCTATAACTGAGACAGCGAGTAAATTTTATATGCATAAACCTCTGTAACTGAGATAACATTGTTTGTATGATTACCTTTAAGTACTATTTTTTTTTTTATTAAATCTCATTTACATACATAACACGTTATTTTATTTAATGATCGCACCTGTATAACTGAAATAACCTGTATTCTCATCTCTATTAATGGAACCCTCTGTAAATGAGACAGATATTTATTTATACCTGTATATCTGAGACACTGGGTAAGTGGAATACCTCTATAAGTGAAACGACATTGCAGGTCCCTTGATGTCTCACTTAACCAGGTTTCACTGTATATTACGATATTCTTTTAATAACACCCCTTAACAGTTTTGGTTAATTAGGTCCTACTCACGCGGATCGCGTTTGTATCGTCATTTTTTCCAATTAAGCCTAAAAATGACTTGCAGCTAATTTATGTGATTTCATAATTCTAACCAATCTTCAATTTCAAACCCTTAATTAAATTTCTATAACCCTAGAAAGATAGTCTGTGAAACTTTGACGCACGCGTTATTGAAAAAGACATCGTAGTCGTCGCCCCAACCTTGTGTACACCTTTTGTGCACATGCGTTTGTATGGTGGCTATTACCAATTTTGAATTACATTTAACGACTCCGTGAGTCAAAATTTCGCCAGATTAACTTAAGAGTGACTTTCTAGATTAATACCTCAATTGATATGTCTTGTTTTTTAAATGATATTCACCTTTTACTATATTATGTCATCATATATTTCATATATGACAATATAATATATAATAAAAAGTGCTAATAAACTTAAAATAAATGAGAATTGAAAAGCTTTAAAATATCAATCATCCCTAAATACGATGTCTACATTATTTTACTAGAGGACAAGTGATTGTCAGTAAAGAAGAAGAACGACCCAAATACATTGTGGAATAAAATGTAAAAAGTTATATGCCGTGAGCATAATGTTGATACGTGGTAAAATTGTATCCGACTAATTTTTATATAACTACTACTACTAGGTTCTGCCAGCGACTTCGCGTTTTTTAGTTTTCAACCGTTTAAAACGGTTTATTTGGGGTTTAAAACCCCAACATTTTGGTTTAAAACGTTTTAAACCGGTTGATTTGCATCTGTAACTCGGACCCCACGGTCCTAGAGTTTCAATTCCAACCCCAAACGCCTCAAACATACATATAACTGCCGACGAGGTTGTTATATTTCCGCCGCTTGAGGTTCTCCACAGCCGTAGAGGCAGCACCAGTACAGCATGACGAGCTATAAAAACGGGCAAGAGTGTCGACACAGGTAGAAAAGCGTCCTGTACTAAAGGTCGGTTTATCCAAACAAAGGAGTCAATTTTTTTTGTTTGGAGTTCGGGCCCACTACAAATTGTGGCGTATATCAATGAAACGCACGTTAATTTATTCCTTATAATCTATAGATAACAGTCGTAATATTAGCAAAACTATAACTAACCGGAATACTGTGAAATACGACAGTCAAAACATGACTCTCACAATAACCTAAAATCTCACAAGAGCGATTGTCTAATGAGTGGATAGGTGTCCTTGGTATTTTAAGTCAAAATAGTGCACTGTTCAATAATACATAGTATAAAACAAAGTCACGTCTGTACTACGTGATAGATTTTGATGTGATATACACGATTTGATAGACTTATTCATGAAAATGGATTAGATGTATATCGAAATATATGTTCCGAAAGATATATTTCGAAATAGCGCGGCTTTTGCCGGCCATTGACTGTAAATCTAAAATAATAAGGGTCGGCGCTTACTGCCGGCATGGCACGGCAGGTCGCGCTACGGCATGCCGTGGCGTCTCGCGGAATGCCATGGCATCGTACTGAAAGCCTAGCCATCAATCAGTTTTGCTAATCTCTTACCGTGCTCGGTCAGTGTGAGAGACAAAAAAACGCGCACGCAAGTGCGTCGTTTCCTTCCCTTGCCCCCGCGCATCGACCGCACCTCATTAACCGAAATGACCGCTGCGCAAGTTTCAACCATATTTCAACAAACTTAGCAATCATAATTTCTTGACACAAAGTGACACATTACGTCTCCAGAAATGCAATGGCGCGCCACAGCATGCCACAGTATGCCGCGGCGCGTCTTGGCATGGTGGTATGGAAATAAAGTATCATGAATTCTAGTATCATTGAAATAAGATTCAAAATAACTTGATTAGTAATGAAATCCTTTGCCGTGCCACGCCGCGCCATGCCGGCAGTGGGCGCCGGCCCTAAGGTGATGTGTAAGGAGAAAAAAAACACATTATAGGTACGTCACAAGAAGTACTTATTACTGTTCTTCATAATCATTTTCAAAGTCATCTCTTAAAAGCAGTATTTCATCTAAAAAAAGATGTAGGTGGGTCAACCTGACCTTGATGCCGCGCCCAAGATAAAAACCAGACTATACACATCACATATGCACAGCATAACAGTGCGTCTGCCCACTAAACAATTACAACAGTGTCCAGCAAGAGCAGCTCTAGTGTTAGTAATTGGTGGGGTGGTGTCAACTAGTATATTTATATACTAGTTGACACCACCCCATCAATTTCATTAAGCTGACTTGATTCAGAAGATGTTGATGGAAGCTTTTTGGCACGTTTTATAGGTTTTAGTAAACTATGATTCTTTAGTAAAAAGCAGTCACACATTCCCCTTTTGGGTGAACGAGCGCAAAAACAGCTTTTAAAAATCTTGATGCAATATTATGTGAGTGATTGGTAGTTTGAATTTGATGAATTTTCATAGTTTTGGGGATAGCTATAAGCGACAGCAAAGATGCCTTATGATCTTCCTTTATACTGCGTATGTCTTTTTCATCGACACAGAAAAGTTTTACGCTGGTTTCTTTCTTCAAAAGATTATATGCAGATTCTGCACTGAGGACGTCATTTCCATGTGCTACTTTATTGTCTAAAAGCCTTTTAATAACACCACCAACACCATCGGCTGCTCCCTTTCCGTGGGCTGCTTCAAAAAAATTCCAGGTGCCAGTTAAACCGAAGTCTTTTGTGATTGTATTAAATAGAAAAAAGTTTTTCTTTTGCCGGTATTGTGTCGTGGGCCCGTCGGAAAAAACATGTAGTGTGTCAATTTCTGGTGATTTTTCACATATATCTGTCAAAATGGGTTTCAAATGAGCCCAGATTGCTTCTGGCGAATGGTCAGTCGCATCTGAGAAAGTACAGTAGCTCTTTGGTTTTTTATTTTTTTGGTAAACCACACTTGTATGCAAAGAGATCTGATGTTGTGAGGCCCCGAAATGAACTGCTTGGATCTCTTGAAACATTTTACAAGTAAAATTCTCAGAAAAATCACAATGTAAGAGGATTTCATTAGTTTTAAGATTATCTTTCACATCTTTATACATTTTGTACTGGTGGCTGATATTATATAAATGAATTTTGAACTCCTGTAGGTCTCGTTCAAATAACATCATTAAATCTTTTAGAGTGCTAGTCTTAATTTCTTTTACATTTCGTTTACTCTTCTTTATTAAATTATTTTTTTATATTCTACATCTTTAATAGACCAATTCAGCCATGTTACAGTTTCATCAAGTGTAATTGTAGTTAAATCATATTCTACTCTTTTGACTTTTACAGATTGTACATTGCCCATACATACATTGCTGAGAGTTTGATTGCAAACTAAAGATTTGACTAAATCGTTTACAGTTTTATGTCCAGAACTGATAATCTTTTCAGGGAGGCAAATTTAAATTCAATATTTGAATGCTTCTTGCACACGCATGTATCGCGGTCTGAAAGTTTTGGGCTCACTACATAAAAGGGCTTATTTCTTAAAAATGTTGTGTAAGACAAATTAATTCCTGTATTAACTTGTTATATAAATTAGTTATGTTGTCAAGTAAATATCTTTTTTGCATCTTCAATTTTTTTACGGTCTTTGTCTCTTTCTTTCCAGCAGTTGCTCGGGATACGTCGTCTTGTAAATAAAAATCTCGTATTTTGCTGGAGAATTCTGCATATTTGATATTTTCTTGTCTTATTGTATTACGTGTCCGACCTTTTAAACCAATACAATAACCCAATCTAGTTTTCATTTTATGTTTGTGAACAAGTGCATTATTGACAACATTTTTTAAAATATGTCTTTCAGCATTACTTTTAGCGTTTTTGTATGAGTTTGTTAAACATTCGCTCAATATGTTCTTTTCAAGAATAACTGTTCTTATTTTATCTTTTTCTGGCGAAGGTACATCTTTTAACTGATGAATAAAGGACTCAGTTTTAGATATTGGAGAAGTTGGCGTTGTTGGTAATGAAGGTTCAACATTTTCTTCATTTTCATCTTTATAATTTTGCTGACATGTCAATAACAATTTGTATCTATAAACTCTTTTTCTTAGACAATCTACTTTTTTTATAATAATCATATTTTTCTTTTTTGTTTTTCATTTTCTTTGGTTATTCTGTAATATCTTTGTTTATAAATTTTACGACTAGAGTTTTTGTTTGGTTTGTCTGTTTGTGACTGTTTTTGTTTCAGTTGACGCCAAATTTTACGTCTTAAAGCTTTTTCGGTCTCTGATAACTCAGATATCTTTTTATAGTCTTTTCTTTTTTTTCAGCCTCTTTTTTCTTTTGATCATTCCATTTAATAGGATTATTTTGCTTTAAACGTTCTCGATATCTCTTTTGTCGTTCCGCTGGTGTCAAAGGCATTTTTTTTTCTAAAAAAAAAAGTAAACATTATCTGTATTTTCATTATACAGTGAAACCTGGTTAAGTGAGACATCAAGGGACCTGCAATGTCGTTTCACTTATAGAGGTATTCCACTTACCCAGTGTCTCAGATATACAGGTATAAATAAATATCTGTCTCATTTACAGAGGGTTCCATTAATAGAGGTGAGAATACAGGTTATTTCAGTTATACAGGTGCGATCATTAAATAAAATAACGTGTTATGTATGTAAACAAACAATGTTATCTCAGTTACAGAGGTTTATGCATATAAAATTTACTCGCTGTCTCAGTTATAGAGGTAACTATGATGATAAATCGAAAGAACAAATCCCAGATATGGAGGCTTACCTCGTCCCACTAACAGAGGTAATTCAGTGCCAAAGTGTTGGGACCTCAGCATGAGTTCCAGTTATGGAGGTTTCTCACTTATCCAGGTCCCACTTAACCAAGTTTCACTGTAAATACTTTTTGCGACAGCACTATACACTGTGTTTTTGACATCGATGGACAAACGAACGCCATGAATCCAGTGCATGATTCTGGACCTTCAGTGGTGAAATTTTTCGTCAGATATTTCCAAATTTTTGAAAAAAAAAGTTTTTTTTTTTAATTTTTGCTTGTATAAAATCCTTATTTCAACCAAACCCAATGACTTTTTAAAAAAAGAAAAAAATATACATTAAAAAAGTATTAAAAATCCATCGAAGTAAATAAAGTTGTTATTCTAATAAACCCGATGTCATTTTTAATTTGGAAAGTAGTTCATTCATTTTTGCTAAAATAGTTAAAATAACGTTATTATACAGTTTAATTTAAAAAACGTAAAAAAAAATAAGAAAAAACCAACGAAAAATTCTACCACTGGGGTGTCTAGAATCATGTACTGGATCCATGGTATTCGATTGTGCGTCAATGTCAAAAACACCCTGTATATCTCTAAATTTAAAATATTCATCATGCCATTTTACATTCAAAAATAATATGAAAAGTAATTATAAACATTAAAATTCACAGATTTATTTAAAGTTAAAAAAATAAATAAATAAATAATATGAGAATTTATTTCGCAAATAGAGTTTTAGGTGTGCATTTTGCTATATACTTAAAAAACTTTTAAAAAGCTCATTCTATTTTGCAGCAGTAGCGACATCCTTAGAAACTCTTTAATTCGTATTTATGAAATTTGAAGTAAGTCAAAATATTTGATGACTTAATTGTGAATATTTTTACCACAAATAAATGTCGAATTAAAATGTTGCACACGAAATTGATCGCACTGAGTGTTAGAACAAAATGGCGGAACCGACAGTCACGCCACCTGTTTACACTGTTTGTTGTGTAATGTTGCCAATAAATAATTTTATTTTCAAGTTAGGAATAATGTTGTAAAACACTGTAACCGAGAAGAAAAACAGAGATGAGTACAATATTGGACTTTCATTTAAATATATCATTATTATGTTATTTAGTATTGTTTATTTAATTTAATTTAAGGAATAAGTTATTTTAATGGATAACCATCCTTAAAGAAAGTTTAAGTTGAATATTAATACCTAATTATTTTTTTTTTAATATTTGTAATGTTACTTAGTAAAGTGGGACATGATTTTCTTTATGCAATTTCTGTGGACACAGTTTTAAAAATTAAAATATTGAAATATCTATAAACCTTTCAATAATTAGTAGTTCTATACTTTTAGAATTAGTGTGAATAAATTTGAGCTAATATTGAAATAACAAATAAAAACTAATCAAGCTGGACACGGAGAAAGTAACAAATGTACAATTTTCGTGAATAACACCCATAAATACATAATAATAAGTTTTCCTACTTGTGTGCCTTAATTGTATCCTGACTTGTAGAAGATAATTATTTGAACTAAAATCATTGACAGACTAAATATACAGTAGCGGGAAGTAGAAGCAACACGCTTGTAATTAGACATAGTAATTGTTGGTACTCCTTTGTGTATAGCAGGTGTAACAGCCATAGGCATAGGAGGTGGTCGTGGGATGTTACTGCTGTGTTCAACATCCAATGGCTGTATTTCCATATCCCTGATTTCATCCTGTTGCCTGTTTCTACGCACAGCTCGGGAAGTTCTCAGCCAGCAGGCTGAGATAGCCATACAGACTTGTTCTAACGTTCCACCTGAGAAATTAGATCATTAGTATTGCAAATAAAGTCTATCTTAATATATTTTGTTTATAGAAATCTTTATTGCACTGTATATAGACGAAAAAGCAGCCTAATGTAGTGTTTGTGTGTGTTTGTACCTTTACTATTTTAGTGACAGGCCAGATCCTACTTGAGGAAAGGCATGGCAGGAGTTCGTTAAAAAAATGTTAAGTTCAGATGGTAACCAAATAAATAGGTAAAATAATAAATAGGTATTTGAAATTAAATATTATTTATACTATATTATATTAATTTAAAATGATAATTTTAATATTACCTACGGTATCCACTGTTAAATAATATTCTTTTCTGCAGTGTCAACGTGCACAACATGTGTTTGGTGTGCTCTTAAAATTGAAGAACCACATGAGATGCAAATATTCTAATGCCCAAATCCTCTCACTGAATGACCAGTTTGAATACATTCTTGCAATATCATGAAGCAGTTTTCTCAAACGGAATCTAATGGGTGTGACTGAAAACAGTAGGTAGGCAAGTTATATTGGTGGAGGAGGTGGATGAACAAGCATAAATAGTATGAAGAGCTAAACGTGCGGGATTGGGATGTGTTCCTCCCAGTAATGATTAGGTGGGTGACATAAACACTCACCTCGCGAGAAATCGACATACACACAAGTTGGCGCACGTCTGCAGCTGTCTCGGACAGTAACTGTCGTCGCACATTCCGTTGAAACCGTGCTGCACAATTGATATAACGGCTTTGTAGTTTATACATTGTTTCTACAGATGCCATTTTCATAAAATCTTTTGAATCACGAATATAAACAAAACACGAAAAGAATAGAAGAGACCATAATAATCTGAAACAATAATACACCGCGTTCCGAATTGCGTCAAAAGCGATTATATCGCGAATCCGACCAACGCGCAACGTCACAAACAGTACTCAATAATCCTTATATTTTGTGACTATTAAATTCGGTCGAATTCGCGATATAATCGCTTTTGACGTAATTCGGAACTAAGGGATAATGTTGTTTGTCAGACTGTCAGTGTCAAACAGTCAAACTAAGAAATTCTTTTATTTTCTACTTTCATTAATTTTTTACTATTAATTCTAGCTAAATACTCTCCAACGTTTGATGGTTTATCAGTCCGCACGTGTTATTGGCAAAATTGTGGTGTCTCTTCCACAAAGGCCATTAATTAAGAGTTGAGTTGAAACTGGACCACAGAGCATTTGCAACGGGCTATTAATTACACTACCTACCGGTCAAAAGTTTTTGCCCACCCCATAATTCATTAATTAAATTTCAAAATTATACACTTTATCAAATTTCCCTTTCATATCATCAAGCGAAGGTCGAAACGATGTTTTTACAAACCAAAAATAATAGCGACCGTTATGTGTTTTATTTGTACGAGCGCATTTTTATATTTTGTCGGTGAGTGCGATAAGTTAAAACTTACAAGTGCGGGCGGATTTGTTTATTATTCTTTAACTGAGAATTATTTCTTCGGTGTTTATAGTTGTAGATTAGTCCCAGTTAGCCCTGTGGGACGCAAGAATGTGCTGTGATTAACACTTTTAGTACCAAGATCTCTTTTTTTGAAGTTCGTATACAAATTGTTTTCGTTCTCACAAAATCAGACTTGTAAGTTTTAAAATGGGTAAAACCAACGAAATAACGGTTGAAACTCGTGCATTAATCGCAAGTCTTCATAATCTAGGCAAAATTAACCGTACCATTGCCACCGAATTAAAAATACCTCGACGTACTGTGGACACAACGTGAAAAAACATGCGTCCACCAGGAGCTTTGGCGATAGAAAACGTTCAAGGCGACCTCGAAAAACCATAATAGCTGAAGATAAACGTATTGTATTGATCAATAAACGTGATCGACGACTCACGGGTCCAGAGATAGCAGCTTAGATCAATGATTCTAGGGATCTGCCTTTGAATACTTCTACAGTGAAAAGTAGATTGAGAAAAGCTGGCCGTTTTGGAAGGGTGGCAGTGAAGAAACTCTTTTAAGACTTCAAGATAAAATTAAGAGGTTGCAGTGAGCTTAAGAACATAAAAATTGGACTCATGAACAGTGGGAGAAAGTTTTATGCAGTGATGAGTCAATGTTTAAGGTTTTTGGGTCTAAGAGAAGAGTCTTTGTGCGCAGGTCAAAGGAAGAATGGATGTTAGATCCACGTGTAATCCCGACTGTAAAACACGGCGGACACTCAGCGATGGTTTAGGGATATTTTAGAGGACGGGTGACTGAAGACCTGGTAAAAATTGAAGGGATTTTGAAGAAAGAAGGCTATAAAAAAATATTAAAGGAAAATGTAATATGTTCTGGCTAGCGTCTGATCGGCAGAAAATTTATCTTCCAGCATGACAACGATCCCAAGCATTCCTCGAAGCTGTGCAAAGAGTTTTTGAAAGAATTAGAAAGGAAGAATCTACTGAAAGTAATGATTTAGCCGTCATAGTCGCCGACCTCAACCCGATTGAGTTGTTGCGGGACAAATTGGACAGGGAAGTCAGAAAGCAGTGTCCTACTTCCATTTCACGTCTTTGGGATATCCTGAAAAACGAATGGAATCAAATAGACGACGATTATTTGTCGAAATTGTTACAGAGAATGCCAAGATTGGGCACCGAAATAATAAAAGCAAAAGGAGGTTACTCCGATAAACCAAAAATTCAAATATGCAATAATTACAGGCTGTAGTTTTATTATTACTATATTCTTGCCTATCTATGTTCTTTAAAATATAAATATCAAAATCGATCTTATTGTCTTTATTTGTTGTGTATCATGCAAACTATAGGGTGGGCAAAAACTTTTGACCGGTAGTGTACGTTTCGTTCCACGGTGATTTTTAAAGTACGTTATTATACTTGATATTTGTATTAACCGTTAATAACAGCATTAAAAACAAGTTCACTGTACCAATTAATTATTATATCTTTAAACGTATTTAAAGCCAACGTCATTACCGCTGCGCACCGTAGTAACATTTTATTTTCACGATAAATTAAACCTAAAAACGCTCCTAAACAAGCATTTTTTGCCGTAACACTTTTTTACTATTATTTCATTATTCCGGTTAGATTTCTATATAATTTTTGGTCTGTTAATGATAATAAGATGATCACTTTTTTCATGTGAAATTTTATTAATATACGTTACCGTTTAATAGTGGGCCCAAAAAAAATTGTCTCCTTTGGACCTCCGTTTCATCTCCATATGGGGTGAATTTTGGAAAATGCAGATGCCCGGATGTCTACAAACTATAAGGTCGATAAACTACCTGGTAAATTTTAAAATTGTAGGTGTTATAGTTTCTGAGATTTCGTGAATGATCAGTGAGTAATATTTCGCTTTTATATACACTTCTGGACACATCTCTTGGCCCACCTTAGAGTTTAGGTTTCGATGGCCCCTACCGAAATATGATTGCTAGATTGAACAAAAACTGTTAATGCAGTTTTAAACCTGATACATTTTACCATCTTTTTCGATCGTATTGTTTTAAATTTGAATTCAGAATACCATACGACATGGAGCTACGCCTAACAAGTCGGATATGCGCCTTGTTAAAGGCAATTGATTTTTGAATAAAAAACATGTTTTATCAAATAAAGGTTTAATTTAATAACGCGTGTTGCCTCCATGGGCATCTACCACAGCTCTCATACGATTAGGCATAGAGTTTATCAACCGCTCTATGAAATTTTGAGGGATCATCTCCCATTCCTCTTCTATGGCAGTTTTCAACTCCTGCATCGTCTGGGCAACTGGCTGACGAGCCCTAACACGTCTTTTTAGCTCGTCCCACATGTGCTCAATGGGGTTCATGTCTGGGCTTCTGGCTGGCCAGTCCATAACTGTGATGTTCACATCCCGAAGATATTCCCTGACGATGCCGGCCGCATGGGCTCTTGCATTATCATGCATAAAAAGGAAATTTGGGCCCACATAGTCCGCGTATGGTATCACGTGAGGTTCTAAGCACTCACGAATGTACCTTTCAGCATTTAATGTTGGCAGCCGTGGTCCTGTAACAACCTCAAGTTGAGTTTTGCTGCTCGCGGATATACCGTCCCAGACAGTCCATGAGCCACCGCCATAAGCAACCCTCTCTTCAAAGCAGCATTGTGCGAAACGCTCTACCTTACGTCGGTAGACCTTCTTCCTTCCATCATTGCCATGTAACACAATTTTAGACTCACCAGAAAAGATTACACGGCTCCAATCTTGCTGTGTCCAATTTAAATGACTGCGTGCGAAATGAAGGCGCGCTGTTCGGTGGGCTCGCGTTAGTTTGGGCCCATTAGCTGGCTTGTGTGGTACCATATCGCGTTCTTTTAACCTTCTCCGAACAGTTCGAGCGCTCACAGAAACTCCGTGGAAGTCGCGAAGTTGGTTTTGTATCTCAATGGAGGTAAGGTGACGATTTCTCAAGCTGGTCGTCACGATGAATCGATCCTGCCTTTCAGTTGTGACCCGAGATCTTGGCCTTCCTTGGCGACGAACAAAGCCGCCAGTCTCTAGGTACCTCCGATAAACATTTCGGACCGCAGATCGACTTAAATTAAGTTGAGCACTCACGTTTTTTGGCTGTGTCCGGCCTGAATAAGTGCCACAGCTTGGGCGGCGACTTCAGATGAAGTATCCATAGATTATTGATAGAACCTCACCTTAATGTTAAGAATAAGTAATGTTTGTTGCAAAACCAAAGATATCAATCACTTTTTCAAGAATTAAATCCAAGTAAACCAATAAAACCAAGTTTTCTTAGTATTTGATTGTTTGATATCAACAAACAGGCTCCAAATTGTCTTTTGTTTCTTTAAATTCTGTGTTCGAAATTCAAAAAATGACTATTGAATGAAATTGTGAATGTGCCAGGTTCAAAACTGCATAAAAACTTTTTGCTCGACTTAATATACAATTTTAGCTAGGACCAAACGGAACTGAAAATACAAGGTGGGCCAATAGATGTGTCCAGAAGTGTATATAGATATGTTTTGTGATGTGTATGCAACTCGAAATAGCTGATGAATAATAAAAAATATTCGGCATATGCGAATCGGACTCGCGCACTAAGGGTACTATTACATAAAAAACTGTTGCTCCGTTTGTGTTTTTGATCAGCTGTTTTTTATTTGTCGCAATATAAAGGTTGGCCCAACTTGTTTAAATAAACTGGTACAGGCCTTACCCAGACACTGTATAACAACGCTATGCTACGGGGAGTACTTACATATTTGAAGTTGTAAGGATATGTAAAAAAAAGTCATTTTTATGTAACATCACTTTTATTAATAAATAATCAATTTTTTTTTTATCACACATGTGAAAATAAAACAGTTTTGTGTAATTTCTGCCTTCTGGTGCGAATATCTCCCAAAAGCTTTTGAGTATGAATTTTAATGTAAGAATGGATTCTTATTTTTTTTGAAAAACATATTAGAAATGAATTTTATTATTTCAGTCTCATGCAAATCCATACAAACATCGTTAATTGGATGTTTAGGCACAAATAATTCCTGCAGCAATAGCTGGAATTTTTCCAAAACCGCTAACACTAATTTTGATTGCAGATTGCTCATTTTGCTGTGAAGCAGTCCTTTGGACAGCGTATGTTTGAATAAACTATCTGAGTAGCGAACTATCTCGAATGCTGCATCAGAGGCGAGACATAATTTACCCCTATTTACGAAGGTGGTAAATGCAGAATATTTATTAATATTAACACAATAATTGTGATCATATTTTTCTCCATTTTCAGTGGTTACTAATAGATCATGTTATATAATAAAGCACGTTTTCGTGATATGCGCTTAATTGAGGACTTTCAAGATCTTTCATCCTTTCATTAAACAAATCATCGACATCACGATCTTTGCATTCATCATTTTCTTCAATTATAGAATCTATACAGTTGGCATTTATGCTAGGCTGTACAGAATTTCTAAATAAAACTTTTCTTAAAATATATGTATCTAAACTCTAAGGGACTTGGGTTATCCTGAGTTCTTCCTCGGGCTCTAATTACTGAGAAAAATATTTCCATATTGTCTTGGGAACATTTAAAAGTTAAAAAGTATTTTAAAGGGTTAATTGGCAAAAACGTTAACTCTTCAAATCATGAAGAAAGAGACGAAATATTCATAAGAAATCCAGGACAAAATGTTTTATGATTGTGATACCGTAAATAAGTGTCACCAATTTTTAATTCTTTTAAATAATCAGCAGTTTCACGGAAAAAAAAAATTGCCAAATTTCTTTATCTCATAAGAGAGCGGTGATTTAAAATTCTTTCCAAACGGAGAACGACAATTCATGTAATCAAATAATCTGTCTATCACTTAAATGTGTGGTTCCTTCACTATTACCAAATATACGATTACCACTTATTCTTAAAAAATCAATCGCATCTGCCGCCGATGAGCTTAGGACCTGAGCAACTAGTCGCACATTCATTTCTTTATTTTGATATTTGACATGCGCGCCAGTAATTTTGTTAGAAAGTTTCAGTCCCTCAACTTTATGAAGTTCTTCTATATATTTAAAAGATATGTCTCCATCAGATGACATTAACCCATAATCAAACATTACATTTCTTGATAGTTTCAACATTTGTACAGCATTTAAAAGACAGTGCACTTTGGATAGTCCATTTGGATGTATAAAATAAGGTCTAAAATCATCATCTGTAAATGAGCAACCCAATGTCTCATAAGCTTTAATATTTGATTTTGCACCACCACATGTTACTGATCGCACAGTGACACCTACTTCGTTCAACATTATCAATGTCGTGTTAACTATTTGACCAAGTAAATTTCGAGATAAACTGCCTGGGGTAAAAAAATATCCAATTGGACATTTAAAATAATTAGTATATGATACAATGATAAAAACTAATGCCTCGAACGCCAGCTGCTCCGTGTCACTAATAGGAATACTTCCTAAATCTACATAACCAAAAATCTTACCAAGTTTTGGTGCATATGCAATATCTTGTTTTAAGCTCATCGAATCGAATATAAGTGCTACATTTTTTAAATATGGTTTTTCAGGAAGTTGCTATTTTATGTACTCAAACACCTCATTCAAAAATCCAACTGAACAATTGAATGACGAAATAGAGCGCCATTGTGTTGTTGAATGAGGTAGTGATATAATCGTTCTCTAATTTGCATATGCCTTTGGAGAATAAAAATGCATTTTCAATGCGAAAGATTTAACCTCGTTGCTGGTGGTTCATTTTCATTAACAACTTGTAGGAGTCGTTTCGCTGGCGGTTCATTTTCATTAACTACTTGTAGAAGTCGTTTCGCTGGTGGTTCATTTTCATTAACTACCTGCTGAAATCGTGTCGCTGGCGGTTCATTTTCATTTACTATCTTTAGAAGTCGTTCCGCTGACTATTTATTTTCGGTGACTACCTGTTGAACAAAGATAGGTAAATTATAATCGTTATTGTCTACACAAACAGCGGAGTTGACTCAATAACCCCTATAACTTATATAAATATGTATATCTAGGTATATATTATATTGAATATATATGTAAGTTTATTTTATCTTTAAATATACGTTTGTAGTGTAACCTTGTTTTTTTTTTAATATTCCTTTCTTGATTTTTTTAACTATTCCTTATTCGGCACCTACGGTGCGGTTGTGTCTAACCTTACAGATAAAATTGGCAATTTTAACTTTTTGAATGTCTTAAGTTACACAGTTCGACTTAAGCAATTGTCTTTCTATTGTGTCTCTAATTACGGCATTCGATGAGTTAATTATCCCTAGCACTTTTCCAGCGCCTTTATTCGCGAGAATGTTTTCATAAAAACTTTAACAGCCCTTAAACTGTATACTGTACTGTGTACTGTGTGTGTGTGTGTATTTTGAGGATGGTTTTAAAAAACGAAGTATGTAAATGACCCATGAATTAAGAATCCTCCATACAATCTATTAAATCCCCTATTTAATGGATTGTATGGAGGATTTGAAATTGTTCTATTGGAGAGTTTTGTTACTGATTTGGTGTACAATGAAGTTTATCGACTTTGGTTACTATTTGTGTTAACTTTCAAGTTAGATACCATTATCCATAAAATGTTCACCGAAGTATTCATAAACGCTTGTTTCACCTAATAAGGGCATAATGGGAAACAATATTAGTCATAGTGGTTTATTGGTAAGGGATCCTTACAAGTGAAATACAGATTCTTACATTATATACAATGTATTAAATACAATGTCGAATGATAAAGAATGTCAAACATATAAAAAAAAATACAAAATAAACAAATAAATAGAAGTCAAAATCACAAATTAAAATAAAATATAAATCATAACAAAAGTCAATAATATTCAGTCCAAATCAATATTCAATCGTCAAAGATAAATTAAATTCCAAAATAAATTCGTCAAAAAGATAAAATGCTTGCTCAATAAGCCATTTTTTCAAACGAGCTTTGAAGCTCCCTGTAGTCGGAGCACCAGAAATAGCCGCAGGCAGCCGTGATTACAATGATTACATCATTGTAATCATCGATCATTGTAAGATACAATCCACTATCGCCTGTTCTTAGTATGATTAAATATATTATAGCTAAAGCGCATTTAGATTGCTTAACATTTAAAGATTAATAAACGCAGAATTAAAACTTAGGGTACTAGGAAACACTGTAATAACAATGTAAAAACAATTAGGAGCGGCGGTAGCCTAAAGGCTAGGGTGTCGGAATTTAGTTTAACACGAGAGGTTAACAAGAATGCGACCCAAATTGTGAGTGAGCTTTTTTTAAAAAAATACTTCATTATTAATAACCAAATACTTGTGACATATTTTAAAATAATAAATGTTGTGTCTGTTTTTGATTGTCTTAGACTGTGTCATTTGACGCGAAAGTAATATAAAGTTGATTGTGCAATAAATATACACTTCTGGACACATCTATTGGCCCACCTTAGAGTTTAGGTTTCGATGGCCCCTACCGAAATATGATTGCTAGATTGAACAAAAACTGTTGATGCAGTTTTAAACCTGATACATTTTACCATCTTTTTCGATCGTATTGTTTTAAATTTGAATTCAGAATACCATACGACATGGAGCTACGCCTAACAAGTCGGATATGCGCCTTGTTAAAGGCAATTGATTTTTGAATAAAAAACATGTTTTATCAAATAAAGGTTTAATTTAATAACGCGTGTTGCCTCCATGGGCATCTACCACAGCTCTCATATGATTAGGCATAGAGTTTATCAACCGCTCTATGAAATTTTGAGGGATCATCTCCCATTCCTCTTCTATGGCAGTTTTCAACTCCTGCATCGTCTGGGCAACTGGCTGACGAGCCCTAACACGTCTTTTTAGCTCGTCCCACATGTGCTCAATGGGGTTCATGTCGGGGCTTCTGGCTGGCCAGTCCATAACTGTGATGTTCACATCCCGAAGATATTCCCTGACGATGCCGGCCGCATGGGCTCGTGCATTATCATGCATAAAAAGGAAATTTGGGCCCACATAGTCCGCGTATGGTATCACGTGAGGTTCTAAGCACTCACGAATGTACCTTTCAGCATTTAATGTTGGCAGCCGTGGTCCTGTAACAACCTCAAGTTGAGTTTTGCCGCTCGCGGATATACCGCCCCAGACAATCCATGAGCCACCGCCATAAGCAACCCTCTCTTCAAAGCAGCATTGTGCGAAACGCTCTCCCTTACGTTGGTAGACCTTCTTCCTTCCATCATTGCCATGTAACACAATTTTAGACTCATCAGAAAAGAGTACACGGCTCCAATCTTGCTGTGTCCAATTTAAATGACTGCGTGCGAAATGAAGGCGCGCTGTTCGGTGGGCTCGCGTTAGTTTGGGCCCATTAGCTGGCTTGTGTGGTACCATATCGCGTTCTTTTAACCTTCTCCGAACAGTTCGAGCGCTCACAGATACTCCGTGGAAGTCGCGAAGTTGGTTTTGTATCTCAATGGAGGTAAGGTGACGATTTCTCAAGCTGGTCGTCACGATGAATCGATCCTGCCTTTCAGTTGTGACCCGAGATCGTGGCCTTCCTTGGCGACGAACAAAGCCGCCAGTCTCTAGGTACCTCCGATAAACATTTCGGACCGCAGATCGACTTAAATTAAGTTGAGCATTCACGTTTCTTTGGCTGTGTCCGGCCTGAATAAGTGCCACAGCTTGGGCGGCGACTTCAGGTGAAGTATCCATAGATTATTGATAGAACCTCACCTTAATGTTAAGAATAAGTAATGTTTGTAGCAAAACCAAAGATATCAATCACTTTTTCAAGAATTAAATCCAAGTAAACCAATAAAACCAAGTTTTCTTAGTATTCGATTGTTTGATATCAACAAACAGGCTCCAAATTGTCTTTTGTTTCTTTAAATTCTGTGTTCGAAATTCAAAAAAAGACTATTGAATGAAATTGTGAATGTGCCAGGTTCAAAACTGCATAAAAACTTTTAGCTCGATCTAATATAAAATTTTAGCTAGGACTAAACGAAACTGAAAATACAAGGTGGGCCAATAGATGTGTCCAGAAGTGTAGTAGTTAAGGAAATACATGTGATATATAATATAATCAAAACTAGGTAACTAGTTTTGATTCGATTTCAAGTAAGTGAACTATGTTTAATAAGAGAGTTGATATATGGAAAATTTTATTGTTAAGATTGATTTTAATCAATATTATAATCTATTTCATAACTTTTACGTCTTCGCTATATATACTATTTTAGAAAACAGCAAAGAAAAATATAATCAATATTATATTTATGATATAAAAACATGTGTATATTTTCTCAGAAAACTAACTTTTTTGATACAAATGATAGTTTTTTTTTTTTTTTATTGAAATAATATAAATGATTTTTATCGATAAGTATTATTTAAGAGCTTTGTACATTACACATCCCATCACTAGAAACTACTATAGGAGCCGAATGAGTAATGAAATTTAATACATTTTTTGTTTCACATTCAGCACCAAGCTAATATACCTATAGATGTAAATCAACCGGTTTAAAACGTTTTAAACCAAAATGTTGCGGTTTAAACCCCAAATAAACCGTTTTAAACGGTTGAAAACTCGCCTACAAAAATAAAAGATTTCTGTTTTACACTTCGTTATGGGCAATTTTTGGCATCCGACTTGATTTTCAATTTACTAATTAAAACGAAACATTACCGTTTTAATTAGTTAATTGAAAATCAATAGCCTAGGTACGTTTGGTCAGACGGACCAAGTAGAACTAAACCCCTTAACCTCCTGGATTCCAGAAAAAAAAAATCTATATTGTCTAAAACTTATGTCTAAAAAATGTGAATAAATATATTGTATTGTATGTATAGATTTTACTTAAGTCATATAAATCGAACAGTGGTTCTGTATATGACACGAGTATGAATACTTACGTCATACGTATCTGACATTGGCATTCAACACCAAATAAAAATCCAAGTATTTTATTAAATCAATATGCATTTATTATTCTATATCACATCTGGTCAGTCTTTATAAACACAATGATATATAAAAAAAAATTATAACTGGGTTGGTAAAACGGGAGTTCTAAAGGTTCAAATTGACCATTCTATGCGTCGAAGATAGGCGTTCCTGCTACTGCTACTTGACGTGAATGCCCGCGGGTACCTCTAGTTCTCCCTCCACGGCCAGTTGAGCGGGTACGATTTCGGCTTCGGCTCCTTATTCTTTCTGCTACAGAAGATCGCAGAAATACATCTGATTGGGAAATTACTTCCTCATCTGAAGAGCTGGATGATAAAGTACTGGATTCTTCCTCTTCTACAGGTCTCGATGTGAAAGTGGTATCATCATTCTCATCAGCATCAGAGAGATCTATGTCTGATTCTTCGAGTCGCAATGAAACTTCGTCATCGCGTAAGGCTGTAAAAAATAACTCTTTGAGAACCAATGTAATATATATATGACATAAACCATAAGTCAATTCTCATACTGAGAACCATTGTAATACCAGTATGACATTAAAAAGTTTCTGATCTTAACCCTTTAAAAAAATCACCATTTGAAGAAATAATCTGTTTATTAGTTACGTAGGTATGTTATCAGTACGAAACAAGCACAGTTATTGTGACAAATAAAGTGATTCAATAGGAATTTTCGGATAACTTACTGCTTGCATCTGAGCGACGTGCCATCTTCCACGCGGCGACTCAAAAGAGTAATTTGACGTCTCTGTCATACTCAAAATGACATTTAGTGCAGTGTTGCTAGTTTACCAAGGTTGTAGAACTACCGTAAGACGATTATTTCGGAAAATATTTCACAGACAATCTTCGAACGAATTTTTAATTGTTTATGTAATATAGGTATGACACTGGCATCCAGGTGGTTAAATAGGTCAATATCACTTTACCACACATTTAAAAAAATCCTTATACAGTAGTTTAGGTATAGATATAGATTATATCCCTAGCTCGGTCAAATCAAGAAAATGTAGTTATAATTAAGAAAAACATGGTCATCGACATCAACCAAAAAAATGGTTTGTTTTGGTTTATGGTTGCTCTATGGGCGCGTGAGAGCTCCCGTTGGTAGTATGTTCCTTTCTAATGAGGTGACCATGACCAAACAGAACACGGGACAAATTGCTTATAAAAACGTTTGTGTAAATATCCTGATATATTGATACTACCTAGCTAGCATAACTTCACCTACCTAATTTATTATAAAAAAAATAAAATAAACCAAAACGTGTGTATATTTTTCTAAATCTACATAACCCTACACGTGGGTAAGGGTTGAAAGTACTTTTTTTCCTCCTTTTAGGTATCATCTGACCTAACGTTTATTTGACAACAACCTATTATACCTTTCGCTCCATGTAAAAAAGGCAGGTATGTTTCTCAAAAGTGAGATATTCCATATATATATATTATTATTAAATGAGAATGATGATTTCGGTGAGGGAAAAAACCGTGAGGAAACTTGCACATTTAGATTTCTGAATGTGTAACCATTATCAGAAAAATGAGTCTGATTCCCCTTGTGGCCATGAAAGTCAGATGGCAATCGCTTTACTGTACTTATCAGACTCGCCACTCCAGGATCATGTTCGGCGAACCCTGGCAAGCTCCAAAGTGAAAGCTTTGCGCATGTAACCGGGATAATATTTGCTAAGATGAGGAGATGAGGAGGAGGATTATTATCAAATGAGTGTTAGGTCAAATGAACGAGATGCAATATTGTGGCTGTTTTTTTTTAATATTAATTTATTTTTATCCATTGCTGAACAATACAGTTTTACGCAATTTTCTTCGTAATGTAGCCTTATTTCCTACGTGCTTGAAGGTTAAAGACTTCCCGTAGCTTTTAAGTCTTAAATTTAAGTATTTTTAACCAATAATCCAAATCTCACGAATTGGAACTGATTAAATATCCGTTCCAATTCGTGAGATTTGTCAGAGCTTGGATGGGCAGGCAAAATGTGCTTAATTTTAGGGAAAAATTGATGTACTGTCATATTAAGCATTTTTTTCATATTCAAACTCTGTAAATCAGGAGACATTACCAAAAAAAGATTTTCTATATTGTTACGTACGTGGGTAATCAAATGCCGATTTACTAAGAGACAACTTTATTCACCACTAACAATAACAAAATAGTCCAGTCAACAATAATCCGAATCGCAATTAACACTAGAGTACCGTTACACTATCGCTTAGGTCGTTAGATAAAATCACTTCAAGTACTAGGGTAGTTCGCTCTTGATCGCAGTCGAAATCACAACTGACTCGCTTGTCCGGGAAGTCACTGCGTCCCCGCAAGGGGGCGCGGCGGGCGGGTTGTAGGCGAACCTTTATCCCGCAGTAACAAATAGTTGCCCGTAAAAACGGGCAAAGCGTTGGGGGGCCTATAGGCAATGGTTGGCGGCAGGCGCGCATGCGCTGGCTGCCTGTGAGTAAATGTATTGAGTTCAGTAGAGTAACGCCGCGGCACTGTACACGTACAGTGCCGCTATTTCACGACGTCTCGGCGGTCAATCGCCGCCGGGTGAGACCTCCGGTTTCCCGGGGGAGGCCCAGCGGACGACGACCAGCGACAGAGACGCCGACTTTGGGGGCGCTACCCACTGAGGATGATGGCCTCCGTCTGGCGCGTTTCCAGATCTAGCCGGTTGCGCTCCAGACTAAGAGGCCGTAGTGCGGGTGTGGGCGGTATTGTACTGTGTAACACCGCCCATGTAGCGATGCAGAACGTGCGTTCCGACCCGCACGCTCGCATCGCGTGAGGACAACGAGTGTAGAGTCATGGTTGTATGGGGTAGGTGTACGCCGCGCCTATATTAACTTAGCACGCGGCGCAACCAATGCATGTAGTGCATGTGGAGTGTTATTGTGTGAGTGAGTCACGTGTAAGTGTGAGTAACTCACTCAGGCGTCAGAATATAAAATATACATACATATATAAGTATGGGGATTTCCGGGGCGGGGATTCGTGGGTCCTATACCCGGCAGGCCCCCAACACGATCGTTAGGGTCTCCAGGGCTAGTCCCCACAAGTCCCGGGTGCTTGCAGACGCGGCTCTCTGCAGAACTTGCTCCAGGGCGGACTGCATCTTAATGAGTTCTTGCTGCTGGTGTTCCTCGTCGGATTCGGTGACCGCAGCTAGAGCCTCTTGACGAGCCGCCCTGAGGGCTGTGATATCCGTGATTACGCGTCGCACCAAACTCGCGACGCTGACCTCAGCTGGGGGGGGGGGGGCTCGTTGCCCGTGTCCGAGTTGGGACGGGCGCGGGCTGCCTCCTGGACTCTGTGGAAGGGGGCTTCAGCCCCTTCTTTCCTCCTCTCCTCTTTCTCCTGGGTTTGGAGGGGGCGCTTCCTCTCGCCGTGGGCTCGTTTGCCGCCGCCATGAGCGACGCGCTAGGCGCCTCAGTGGCGTAGGCCGACGTGGGCCCACGGACGGATTCGGTGGGCCGGTGCTGTCGCTGGGAGAGGGCTACAGTGCCAACCTTCCTCTTCTGTGCCTCCTGCACGAAGACTGGGCAGCTCCGGTTGCACGCAGGGTGGTCACCTCCGCAGTTGGCGCAGGTGGCCGGCTCCTCCCTAGGGCGTGGGCAGTCCTTGGCGGCGTGGTTCTCCCCACATCTAACGCAGGCCAACGGGCGGTGGCACCGGTGTGAGCTGTGTCTAAACTGCTGGCACCGGTGACACTGCGCAGGCCCGCGCCTGCCCCTCCACGCCTCAATTTTGACACCACGCATGAGCAGGAACTGCGTGGTGTCGTAGATCTTGAAGACCCCTGGCGTCCTCTTCAGGACGGCATGGAATATGCAACCGGGCCTCCCACCGCGCGCCTTAATATTGCGCACGTACTCCGGTTGATATTCCAGCCGTCTGAGCTCCTCTTCGATGGCTGATGGCTCCGTGTCTGCGGGCAGACCACGGATCGCCACCTTTAAACTTCTCTCCGCCGGCAGGGAGTACGCGAACCAGGCTAGGCCGGACTCCCTCTCCTGGTCGCACAGGTACCTTTGGACCACCCTGTATTCCTCCTCGGACTCCGGGAGGAAACGAATGCCGCTCTGGTACGGGCGGGCATTTGGGGGGCGGCCCAACAGGCCGTTCAGCGCCCTGAAGTGGGCGGCCCAGTCCGGCATGCGCTCCACCACCAGCGGAGGGAAGCGGGAGGGCTTCTTCTTGATCGGTGCGGGGGGGGGGCCCCGAGGTCGCGTCCTCTGCACTGCATGCTTGGAGTGTAGGGGGGGGGGGGGCGACGAGCGCAGCGTATCAGCGTAGGTAGGCGGGCTTGCCTCTGCCCGTCCAGGCGCCGCACGTTGCGGTCCAGGCGGATCGGGGCAATACCGCTTAGCTTCCTCAGTTGTCTCGTCGTCGGAGCTTCTTGGTCTTCTTTGGGGCCTGGCCTCGAGTTGAAACTCGAAGCCAAAGCCCAAGGTTTCGTCAGACGTGACCGGGTAGTCGACGTCCATATGGCCCGGTCGGGAGGGCGTGTCGGATGACACGTCGTCGACCTCGGCAAAAGAGTCCCCCGAGTAGGCCGACATATCGGACCCTTGGCGGGACGGATAGGCCGGCCGCACCGCAGGGGAGTCCTGGGCGGAGCCCCGGGGCGGAGTGGGCGAAAACAGGGGTTGATCTAACCTGCTTTGCATCGGTGGAGTTGACCTCGCTGAGTCCGTCAGCAAGCGGCGGGGAGCGGGCGGTGTCGCGCGGCCAGCTGTCGCTGCGAGCGTCGCGGCTGCGTCACGTCGACTTGTACCTGGGCGCGCGGGCTGTGCGGCGGGAGTTGCCAGCAACGGCTTGCGCGGCGAGGCACCAGGGGCGGTTGCGGTGTTTCTTGGCGCAGGCTGCGCCCTGGGGGGCGCAGTTTTACCGGCTTGAGCTGTAGGTGGTGCCACAGGTCGCGCCGGTGGCGCCATCACTCGGGGTTTCGGCGCAGTTGGGCGCGTCGAAGGAGCGGGAGAAGAGGCGGGGAGTCGCACGGCATGCGTGCGGCTGCTTGAGGCGGCCGGCCCCGGGGCCTGTATAGGCACGGGGCGAAAGGCCGGCGGGCGCACTGCGACAGCCGGTTGCCGGCTCGACGGCGGCGACGGCGAAACGCGCGCAGTCGCCGGTGCCGCCGACGGACCGGCAGCAGTCGTCGTCTTCACTGGAACTGGAGCGGGAGGAGAGGGGGCGGGCAGCGGGCCCCCAAGATACGGGAGCGACGTCGCCCGACCACCCATCTCACGATCCGGAGGCGGAGAGGTGTCGGGCTCCAGTGAGCTCCGGACACCCTTCTTCTTCTTCGGCATTCCGACGGGATGGGAAGATGAAGGAGAATAAAAATTAAAATTAAAATTCTAGCTAGGCACGTTGCCTACGCGACCGCAACAGAATTTTTAAAATAATTTTAAAATTACTGGGAATAAAATGAGTCGCCTCTCCCGCGTACTCCCGCAAGCGTTCGCCTAGGCTCACACTCGCGACAGCACAACGGGTTAGGCTGACTGGAGGGGCGGTCCGAGCGATGTGGATAGCGCGCGCACGTCCTACCCGGGCAACGGAGCGAATCCTGACTCGCTTCCGGCCGGGGGCTCGTATTTATATGCGGAGCCAAGAAAATTCTAGATACCGACTTCCCACGAACGATCCAGAATTCCAGAACAATTGAATCGCTTCTCGAAGTCATAAATCATTTTTATTACTCGTGGTAATAAGAGTCACTTTCATGCGAATTTCGACTCTATTGTTAACGTCGGAGAGTACCATTTCCCATAAATACCTAACTACTACTTGTAAGTACTTTGTGGATGTTTCGAGATTTTTCTAACGCTGGCTACGTACAACCATTCTAGACCTTTCGAACAGCAATGCGTTTTAATTATTACGTGCTACTCTTTATTTTCTCGGAGATATGGCGGGTTCACGTTTAATGGCGTAACAGTGCCCCCCTCTTAGTCATGCTCGTCCCGAGCATTATTAGATCCGTGATACGGCGCCAATCTATCCACATGGACAACCTTGGGTTTCCCTCTTAGCCCTTTCTTGATGCGGTAGGTCACGTCATTAATCCTTTTTAACACGGTGTAAGGTCCCTCCCATCGAGCTTGGAGTTTCGGCGACTTCCCTTTCCGTCGAAGCGGGTTGTGGAGCCAGACCAGTGTACCTTCCTCAAATCCCTTGGCATTGGCATTACGGTCGTATCTAGTTTTCATTTTTACGCTGGTGTTCATGCTATTCTCACGAACTCGTTTATGCACTTCGTCCAATTGATCTTGAAGGTCACTTACGTAGTCCGTAACTGGCTTAGTCTTGTCAGGTGGCACGCCAGTTATGGCATCGACTGGAAGTCTCATCTCCCTGCCGAAATTCACTCTTGCTGGGGTATGTCCCGTGCTATCATGCACTGCCGATCGGTAAGACATCAGAAATAGTGGAATATACCGGTCCCAGTCCTTCTGATGGTCATCGACCACCTTAGCCAGGTGATTCTCCAGGGTTTGGTTAAACCTTTCCACCATTCCGTCCGACTGAGGGTGCGCAGGTGTTGTGCGTGTCTTATAAATTCCCAGAAGTGTACACATTTCCTGGAACAGCGCAGATTCGAAGTTACGGCCTTGATCGGAATGGATTTCCAAAGGTGCGCCATACCGACATACTACTTCTTCGACCACCTTCTTCGCCACTGTCGTCGCTTCCTGATTGGGTATGGCGAAGACTTCGGGCCACTTTGTGAAATAGTCCTGGATCCCCACTATGTACTTGTTTCCGTCATTTGTAACTGGAAAAGGTCCAGCGACGTCAATAGCGATGCGTTCCCATGGGGCTCCCACATTGTACAGCTGAAGCCTGCCCCTGCTCCTAGTCTGTGGTCCTTTCACAGATGCGCACGCTGTACATTTCCGACACCATTGCTCTATGTCATCTCTACAATTGAGCCAGTAATACCGCTGCCTCACTTTCAGTAGAGTTTTCTCGATGCCCAGGTGTCCTCCAGAAGCACCATCGTGTATTTCCTGTAGCAGGGGGACTACTTCACATCGTGGTACTATTACTTGTGTGGTCACCTCTTTGCCATCGTTCGATTCCCATTTCCTACAAAGCACATCATTTTCTAGGACTAAACTGTCCCACTGTGCCCAGTAGCTCTTAGTTACGGGACTGTGTGACGATACTTCACTCCACTGGGGCCTAGTTCCGCTACGCTTCCAGTCCAGTATAGGTCGAATATCGTCATCTTCTTCCTGGGACTTCTTGAAGTCGCCTTCAGCCCTAATTAAATTAACGTGTTCTCGGGCTTCATTCTGCTGGCAGTGTCTGCAGTCCTCATTACATGGACGTCGTGACAGGGCGTCAGCATTGTTATGCCCTTTTCCACTACGATGTTCTGTCACAAAGTTAAATTCCTGCAGCTGCTCGAGCCATCTTGTAACTTGGCCCTCAGGGTTTTTAAATTGTAGAAGCCATTTCAATGCAGCGTGATCCGTCCTCAATGTAAATTGTCTTCCTATAAGGTACTTGTGGAAATGCTGCAAGGTTTTTACCACAGCCAGCAGTTCTCGTCGAGTCACGCAGTAGTTCCTTTCTGGCTTTGAAAGTGCCTTACTGAAGTAAGCGATTACGACCTGTCTGTCACCCTGCACCTGTGACAACACTCCTCCAATTCCCGTGTTGCTGGCATCGGTATCAACGACAAATCTTCCGTCTCTGTTTGGATACCCCAGTATGGGCGCTTCACATAGCCGTTGCTTTAGCTCGTCGAATGCTGAATCACAGTCCTCGTCCCAGATAAAATCTCGTTTATCCTCAGTCAGCTGATGTAGAGGTTTTGCAATGTCCGAAAAATTCTTGACAAACCGCCTGTAGTATGTGCACAACCCTAGAAATGCACGTACTTCCGTTTTGTTCTTTGGAACCGGCCACTGTTGGACTGCCTTTACCTTCTCAGGGTCGGTTCTCACCCCGTCAGCGGAAATAACATGTCCTAGGTAGCTGACCTCCTTCTTGAACAGGGCGCACTTCTTTGGGCTTAGTTTTAGGTTAGCCCCTCGTATCCTGGTGAACACTTTCTCCATATTCCTCAGGTTTTCCTTAAAAGTGCGACCCATTATAATGACGTCATCCAAATATACCAGACAAACGTCACCAAGAAGGCCCACCATGACTCTCTCCATGAGGCGTTCAAACGTCGCTGGAGCGTTGCATAACCCAAACGGCATGACGTTAAATTGCCACAGGCCGCTGCCAATACCCGTACTGAACGCTGTCTTTTCTTTATCTTTCTCGCTGATTTCCACTTGCCAGTAGCCACTTTTCAAATCAATGGTCGAAAACCACTTCATGCCACTGAGCATATCCAGCGTATCGTCTATCCTTGGTAAGGGATAACTGTCCTTCTTCGTCACATTATTCAGCATTCTGTAGTCCACACAGAATCTTGTGCTGCCGTCCTTCTTCTTCACCAGAACGACTGGAGAAGACCATGGGCTCGTAGAAGGCTCAATTATTCCGCTATCAGCCATGTCCTTTACCATTCCTGCTACCTCAGATTCCTTAGCCCAGGGTATGCGGCGCGGTCTCTGTTTAATTGGTCTAGCGTCACCTGTATCTATCTCATGCTTGACGAGACCTGTTCTCCCGCAGTCTTTTCCGGTTGCAAAGATATCTCGAAACCGTAGCAGAAATTCCCTGGCTTGCTGCAATTCCGAAATCGATAAATTGCTCTTAGAATTTTCCAGAAGTTGCTGGATGTGATCCGTTTCAACTTTTGTCGTGTCTTGCTTTGCTGGAGATGTATTGATTTGACGGAGATACTGAACTTCTTCACATCTCCCAACAACACTGTTTTTCTTCAGTTGGACCTCTTCTTTCCCAAGGTTCACAATCCTGACCTTGGATTTCCCTGTCGTCATAACTAATGTCCTCGCGGTGATGATCTCCGGGTGCCGGCCAGTATCCTCTACCAAAACACATCTTGATTGCCTGATTTTCTTGGGAAACTTTACTTCGACTAAGGTTTCTGTTCTCGGAGCCAGTGTAGTATTATTTAAACAATAGAGGTTGCATGACTTAATTCCTCGCAGGAAGACTTCTTGATCTGGGAATTTCAATACTCCCCTGTCGATATCTAAAATACATCGGTTATTCCGCAAGAAGTCGAGACCCAGTATGCAATCGTCGGTAATATTCGCAATTACCGCGGGATGGATATACACTTGATCACCGATTTTGAACTCAATTTCTGTATCACCGAGGACGGAGACTGGCTGGCCGGTTGCTGTCTGAAGTCGGCAGGATGGAGACTCTCTTTGCCACAAGATGGTGCGTTTCAGCAACTCAGGTCTTATAACAGTCCGTGACGCCCCCGTGTCAACGGTGAAATTGCAAGCACGATGATTCAGCGTCCCTTCGATGATCAAACTATTTCCGTTATGAACTTGATTGATGGTGATGGTTGGGGCCTTCAGTTGACCAGCCAGCACCCGCCCCGCGGCCCTGGCTACATTTAGTTTAACGACTCCTCGTTAACTTGAGTTCCGGAGTCCACACTCCCCCTCTTCCTCTTGGGGCAATCGGTACGAATGTGCCCTTTTTCTCCGCACCCGTAACACGTCGGAATATAGCGGGACTTTGCCGAAGAAGCAGCTACCACTTCTCGTTGACGTGGTCGAACTGACGGCGAGACCACCACTTCCCGAACTCTGTGCGTGCGTGAATCTTGTCGTACGGCTTCCACTTCCAAAGCGTGAGCCATCGCACTCTTTAAAGTTTGGTGGTGTCCGAGTCGCACCGTAGCCCTGACTTCAGGATCCCGTAGACCGTCGATGAAAGCTTGGACCAGATTTACTTCCACCATCTCTGGTGTCATCGACATGTACGCACGCCGTACCAGCCGTTCAACCTCGACTCCCCATTGCTGGAGGCTCTCGTTCGACTTCTGCGTTCTCTCGCGAAGCTGCGCGCGGAAAACGTGCTCGAGGTGCTTGTCTCCATAGCGAGTGTCTAATCCCTCCATGAGACGCTCCAACGTCCTGCTGTTCGGAGGAAGGTTCTCTAGGACCAGCAGAGCGTCCCCTCGTAGAGCCAAAGTTAATGCCGCAAAAGACTGCTTATCATCCCAGCGATTTGTTTCGACCAATGTCTCGAATTGATACTTAAATGCCGTCCAGGAAGACGTGCCATTAAAACGTGGCACATCAAATTTTGCGGCGGATGCACAGGGAGTGTGCGATGGTGAGCCGACAGCAACGGGTTCGCGCGCTTCGAGCTTGACGATTTTTTTGTTGATGTCCAGCAGGCGATCTTCGTGGCCATCAATTCTTGTTTCTAGGCTATCAGCTCGGGCGGAAACCTCCTTGACCTCCAAGGTGAGATTCTTTACCTTCTCGCCCAACGTGACGAGGCCGTGGTCGATTTTATCGAGGATCAGGTTCTGCTTAGCCTCCTGATCGCGGCGAGCGGCTTCCTGTTCGCGGCGAGCGGCTTCCTGTTCGCGGCGAGCTTCTTCCTGGTTCGCTGCGATTAGGTCCTGGAGCTTGCGCTGGTTGGCCTCCATACTAGCTTGCATGGCGGCCAACACCGCAGCGAGGTTCAATTCCGAGGATGGTCCTGTTGGCACCCCAGCAGCTGCTGTTGCTCCCATACCAGCCTGATCTTCCTCCTCCAAACGATGACGCGCAGCATCCATCTCCATTTGCCTCCTTGTTCGTGGTCGCTGTTCGTCGTCCCTCGGTGTTAATGGCATTTCACTTCTGACACCAGTTGTTACGTACTATCACTTGCAAAAGTCCATAAGAATTCTTAAAACATATTCGTTTGACGTTTAGTTTGACTTACGACCTTTTATTTTCAAGTTTCGCCAACAAATGATTGAAATTCACAATTTCATCAACTTATCATAAGTCAAGATGGCCCAGTGGTATAGGCACACAGATTGAAGCGCAAATCAGCGTGCCGCAAGTTCAAATCCCACGCAATTATTGACTTTTTGTAAGTTCTTACCCGATTGGAAGTTATGTATTTGCATTACATATATTAAATTATTCTTTAACTTGTTCACACATTTCTTAGAGTTAGAAAGGTAGATCACAAAAAAAACTAAATAAAGAATTAGATTTCTGCGAGGTAGACACGAGTTTTAACTTAACCGAAATGAACTGTCGTTTGGTTGTAGTTGTTGGTTAGTGACGTGAGGTTGACAGTATTGTAATATTCGCAAAATGCAGGCTAATATTAGTATTGAAGTGAGGGCGACTATCATTGGGCTGCATAAAAGTGGTCTTAATAAAACACAAATATCTGAAGAAACCGGACTGAATGTGAGTATAATAGCTATTAATGAATTGTAACTTTATTACAAATTAATCTTCTAATTAAAAAGTATGCCATTTATGAATCCATTCATCGTATCTTTATGAGGTTTAAAAGAGAAATACGTAAATCGTTGGGTTTATTGGATTGGTTATTGGATTAATAAATGCAGTTTTATTTTAAAATTATATTCAATAATTATGATTATTAACATTTTATATAATGAAAATGAAGTGAAGTAGGTATAGCTGCCTAATATATATATTTTTTTTTATTTTAGAAAAATACTGTAAATCTTTGGCTAAAAAGATATGAGGAAGAAGGTAGCCTTGCTAGTCGAAAGAGAAGTGGGAGATCGAAGCTTATTAGCGAGGCGCAGCGACGACATATGGTGGACGTATACGAAACGAATGGTTTCGCACCAACGAGACATTTTGCGGAATTATATGACACCTCGATGGATACTGTTCGCCGTGCACTTCACGCTGAAGGCGTGCATCACAGAAAACCTGCTAAAAAGCCGTACTTGACAGAGAGGCACAAACAAGAACGATTACGTTTCGCACTAAATATTTAATGTTAACTAAACTAAATGGCCTACCATTTTATTTTAACATATCTGTGATTATTCGTTAACAAACACTGTATTATATTGTGTTTACTTTCGTTTAAAACAGCTATATCTTTTAACTTGTGCCATCGCCTCATCTTAAGAATGCAGTGAACTCGCTATCAATTTTGTTGACAATAATCATGAGTCTATTTCGTTTTTTATTCTTCTACCCGCACTGTTTTAACATAATACTATAGTTCAATTTATTTTTCTCATCTAATTGACGATTATCTTGTGAGAACTAAAGTTCTTTTAACAGAAATTGAGGTTTGGTTTCAATCTTCTTTTCGTCAAGAAAATGAACAATTAAGCTATGACCTCAATACATTCATTGTGACGTTACACAAAAATAAAATGTTTACAAAGTCCAAATCATATATCACTTTTCAATAAATAACTGGATATAAACAATTACCTATATTTTATTTTATTAAAATTTGAATATCCGTTCATTGTTACGTTATTTATATTATGAATGGTCTAAGTGGGTATACTTCCAACAAACAATCTTAGGCGTAACATAGATAACGGTTACAAGATAACTTTTTGTCTAGGTAACAATTCGACGTCACAATTCTCATAAATGTTTAATTTGTAAATATAAAGAATAAACATTTTTATTAAACACGTCTTTTTATTTCCACCTTATAACATCGAAAAGATGTAACAACTAAATAATTGCAAATTACGAATGTGATTCTTCTTGTGGTTAATAGATCACATTCGTAATTTGCAACTATTTAGTGCAAAAAATGCAATAGTATTTTTCATAGAAATATAAAAAAACAATTAAATCAATATAGATTGGGAATTTTCAAAGTAAGAAATAACTGCAACGGACCGACCATGATTTGAACTCGGGTTACGTGATTTGCGAATCCAACACTTAGTTCACACGGCTACCAGCACATGACGAATTTGCACGAATTTTATCAATGCTACCATATAGCTCAGTGCGACGACAGTTCCTTAGTGTGTGTTATCTGTGGAATGTGGATACTCATACATGCGCACACATACGCACGGAAATATCGCGCTCGCTCGGTTCGTAGCAATGTAATCATTAGCGTTCCTATGGACTTTTGCGGCCTTACTGTACGTGGGTAATCAAATGCCGATTTACTAAGAGACAACTTTATTCACCACTAACAATAACAAAATAGTCCAGTCAACAATAATCCGAATCGCAATTAACACTAGAGTACCGTTACACTATCGCTTAGGTCGTTAGATAAAATCACTTCAAGTACTAGGGTAGTTCGCTCTTGATCGCAGTCGAAATCACAACTGACTCGCTTCCGGCCGGGGGCTCGTATTTATATGCGGAGCCAAGAAAATTCTAGATACCGACTTCCCACGAACGATCCAGAATTCCAGAACAATTGAATCGCTTCTCGAAGTCATAAATCATTTTTATTACTCGTGGTAATAAGAGTCACTTTCATGCGAATTTCGACTCTATTGTTAACGTCGGAGAGTACCATTTCCCATAAATACCTAACTACTACTTGTAAGTACTTTGTGGATGTTTCGAGATTTTTCTAACGCTGGCTACGTACAACCATTCTAGACCTTTCGAACAGCAATGCGTTTTAATTATTACGTGCTACTCTTTATTTTCTCGGAGATATGGCGGGTTCACGTTTAATGGCGTAGCAATATATTTTACTACATCGAACACAAATGTTGAAGCATATTTTAGCCCTCCTCTGTCTACAAAGGCTGTGAAAGAGCATTACGAACTAAATCATGTATAACAATTAACATAGAACTACTTTTTAGATAATTTTTGACTTGAGATCTTTTGTATTGTTAACTGTAAGCCACATAAACAAAATAAATAAATAAATTATCAAGAACCGTTCATTCGTTCAAGTAGAAGAAGAAATAACATAATTCTCACAGAAAAGTGACTTATATTTGAAAATTGACCCCTTCCTTTGTTTCAGCGTTATTCTCCATTCATCATTAATGAACAGACACGTGGTACTTTAAGTCCAGGTTTGATATTTTCCATCCCAATGACTTTAAGTCACTTCTGGCGCAGTACTTCATTTTTAGGGAACCTGTGCAAATTAAAACAAGTAAAATTATTACAATTTGATGCAGTTAGTGGAAATACGGGGTTACCATGACGTTTAAAGTAAGATTGTTTTAATCTTGTTTCAGTGTGGGTAAGAGATGGCGCTAGACAATCTGTATAGCTCTGTCTCTTACCTACTGTTGAGGCGTGCCGTGGCTGGTTCGCGAAGACAGGGTAGTAAAACTCAGTGGACTGTATAAATAAAATTGATGGTTTGTATTGTACGAAAGTACCGAGGTTGTACAATAGGAAAAGTCGCGTCTACGGAACAAACATATGATAATAAATTAGAATGCGCGAGCGCAGACGTTCGTGTGGGCTTGTAACAGCTGACTGGCGGTCGGTGTGCGAAGCGGGGCGCGCGACGAGCCGGGTGGCTGTCGCTGGCCAGCTGATGCCCTGCTGTCCCCGCACCCCTCGTTCACTCCCGCCGGCGGCGCGCGGCGATGTTGAGCAGAAGTTTCAACACCCACACTGAAACAAGATTTTAAAAATCTTACTTTAAATGTCATGGTCTAGGTCCAAATCACGGACTGAACTAAATAACCACCACCAACTGCATGACGAATTGATAATGTTGTGTTAGTACTATTGCTATTTTTATTTCCATTAATAAAACAAAACATGTAATAAAATTAGCAAATAGAGTTAAATATAAGTAAAACTTTGCATGTACTTTTGGGAGCTTTTATTCTATAAATAAAACAAAGATACATAATCAAAAAAACAAAGGCATGATAAAGTTTTTCTTAAAATACGGCTACTAACTTGCGCATGGTTAAATGAGGTTGATTGAGGTTTTTCCTTGCACCACACTGGATTATTGGGCAAGTAGGTATATTCATTTTGCATCAATATACACTCACAGCACAAAACAATTTAGTTTGGAGCGTTTTTATTTCTAAAAATCGCAATCCAAATCCAATGTTGTTGTTCACTTGACAGCTGACGTACTACAAAAAGCAGGCGCCTGAATCTGTACTCATCATTGATCATATTTTTGTAGTCAAAAGTAGAAAAAACCGAAATCCTAAAATTGACCACGAAAAGGTAAATTCATCACAGAATCAATCAAACATAACAATTGCTAGTAGAAAATACTGCCGGCAGTGTTTTTCCTTAATAATTGTCACTTATTCATTCATTAATCAATAGCCTGCACAATATTTCCATAAATTGAGTGACATTTTGGGACATGAACCAACGCTAATAACTTTGCTGTTTATGAATATTATTTATTGAGATTTTTCTTATAAAATAACAAGTCCTATAAGTATGTGTACTAATTAAAAAATAGTGGTGTATAGGCAGAGTCATAATAAACGGATTCTACTGTATAATCGATTTAATAATTAAATGAATCAAAGTCAATACCAGATCTACATAAATTATTAAGACAAATTGGAACATTCTTTGAAAATTTTTGATTTCGATTTCTTAATCACATAACCAGTTACATAGTTTTTCGATTTAGCATACAGTAGTAGTGAATCATTATTTTTAATATCTGTCATAACATTCAGCAACGAATCAATGTTACATGCAAAATCAACAGTTTGAGAATCATCACAATTTTTTATGATCAGATGGGACAGTGATTGCATAACTGAATTAAAATCTTCTTCACAATTGGCTCCTACAGAATGAGGTGAATTATAATTATTGACAATCAACGTTTTAAAAGCATTTATAAATTGATTACAATTTGGATTAATATTTCTAACACCATTACTTCTAATTGCACCGAAAAATGTCTCTAACAGGTCCTGATTAAAATTTCTAGCTGCTATATTACCGATTTTATGATTTATTGGTAGGTATTCCCACATTTCAACAAATGTTTTTATATTTGCAATCCAATTTTTAATTGAAGTTCGACTCATATTTTATACTTGATTAACACCTTTTGATTTTTTTATTGATTCAAATTTGATTGATTCTAAAATTGGAAGCAAATCATCCCACAGTTGGAAGTGTGGGGATTTTTTTTTTTGATACGGCTTTTGTACTACTCTGTCAAGAAAGTACCGGGAAAAGATCACGGGAAATACACAAAGTTTTTGTTATTCATCCAAATTTATTTTATCACTTTCAAAGTGTGGGCATACTTTAGAAACGATACACTTACGCCAACGAATAATCCAATCATCAAAACATTTTTTACAGATTGAAAACGGGTGCCACGAAGTGGTAATTTGAGTTTAAGAAAAAGATAGAAGTCGGCTGGAGCCATATCTGGCGAATATGGTGGCTGCTCGATGGTATTTGTCGTGTTTGGTCAAAAATTCGTTCACAATGATGGCCTTGTGTGAAGGCGCATTATTGTGGTGCAAAATCCAAGAATTTTCTTTTCACAAATTGGCCTTTTTCATCGAATTCGCTCTCTTAAATGCCGCATAACGCTCAAATAATATTCTTTATTTACCGTTTGACCTTCCGGTAAGAATTCCGAGTGCACAGCACCGCGATAGTCAAAGAAAACAGTCAACATGACTTGTGACTTTTGATCGACTTTGGCGTGGTTTTTTCGGTTTTGGTTCAGTTGGAAGGCGCCACTCCGAAGCTAGTCGACTTGTTTGCATGTCAAACTCGTAAACCCACGTCTCGTCGCCAATAACAATGCGTTTCATGAATGTTGGGTCGGAATTGACTCGTTCTAGCATGATGTCCTCAGCGACTCTCATGCGATTGAGTTTTTGGAGAAAATTCAGGTCTTTTGGGACTAGCCGAGCGGCAACATGTTTCATACCCAAATGATTAGTTAAAATGGTACGGATCGACTCGTGAGATACAGAAAGTTCGGCGGCTATCTCTCTCAAACTTGAATGAGGATTTTCAGTCACTATTTCCTTCACTTTTGCGATGTTAACTTCAGTTGCAGAGGTTGATGGCCTACTAGAGCGAGGCAAATCTTCCATCACATCTCGACCGCATTTGAATGCTTTGTACCACTCATAAGCACGTGTTTTTGATAAAGTCGATTCACCGTAAGCCTTCTGTAACATTTTCAGTGACTCCGAACACGAAATTCTATTGGCGATGCAAAATTTAAGACAAACTCTTTGTTCGATGTTTTTGTCCATTATGAAATTCGCAATACACACTAGATATGATATAACTAAAAACAGCACTGTATTTAATATAAATAACAGATGCAACTCAAACTCCGCGCCAATCTAGCAACAACAAAAAAATCTAAAATTTGAATTTGGAACCATAAACAAATCATCCATTCCCGATACTTTATTGACTGAATGTATATTTTCGAATCATCTTTTTAGGAATGACCATTAAACGAATCGAATAGCCTGTCGAAAATCAGAAGTAAATCTGCTATTCCCTCACACTCTGCCTGTAGTATTGCACGTCCTGAAAAAGAAAACACATTTGATTATCTTACTATTACTATAAATGTGAAAGTTTGTGAAGATGTTTGAATGTTTATTACTCAATCAACAAGAGCTGCTGAACGGATTTTGGAACTTTTACAGTACCTCGTATAGCTTTTGCATCAGAATGACACATTTTTAAGAAAATGGTGGAGGTCATATGTAGAAACTTAACATCAGGCTAGCTACTATGGTATAAATCAATGAGATTGAACATACTGTTGATACGAACTATGCTTAAATCAATTAGGCACCTATATATTTAATAGGAAGCTCTCTTCCCACAAAACCAGTCGCTAAATATACTTTAGGCACAACGCACGTCCTTTTATTTTGAATCCCGTACAAAGTAAAGTGAACCTTACACTCATTAACATATGGTCGTATTCGAGCCGGATGCAAAACCTACGGAGCGAAAAACATCTGTTCGATTGAACAAAAGAACTGCATTCCACAGCGATAAGGATTCTAAGAAATAACACCTCGTTCTAATGGATTGTGAGTTATGTTTGCAACAAAGTAATTAGTGTTATAACGGAAGATTACCAAGTTTTGCGAATCATTTTGTTGAAGATTTGTTCACCTATAATATAGCAAATCAATTATGAATACTACGCAAGAACAACAAAGATATCTCGCAGTGTTGGAAGATGGCGCTAATTTACTGCAAAAAACGCAAACCAACTTGAAAAAGTGTCCAAAGACAAGATTGACAAAGGGATATATTGAAGCACGTTTGAAAATTATTGATGAATATTGGATGTCATTCAAGAATGCACATGACGGGTTAGTAAAGATTACGCCCAAAGAACAAAAGGGAATTTTGCCGTACTTTTTAAACGAAGAATTCTTTGTTTACGAAGAGTTATACAGCACATTACAAGGCGATTTGAAAGATATGCTTACGTCGTTATCGGAACAGACATCGATGGATTTCCGTAATTCAAGTATAAATGTAACATCCGCGTCGCAAAATATTGGGCATTTACCAAAGATAGAATTACCTAAGTTTAATGGAAATTATGAAGGATGGCCGACTTTCAAAGATTTGTTTACTTCCTTGGTCCATGAAAATAATAACCTCAGTGATGTACAGCGATTACATTATTTAAAAACCAGTGTAAGTGGAGAAGCTGAGGCGTTATTGACTCATATACAAGTGACATCTAGTAATTACGCAACTGCATGGAATGTATTGAATAAAAGGTATGGTAACAGACGCATTATATTGAACTGTATCATGAAAAGGTTATTTTATCAAAAGAAAATGACTTCGCAATCAGCCGCCCAATTAAAAGGCTTGTTAGATACAACTACAGAATGCCTTAATAACTTAGAAAATTTAAAAATAACTACAGGCTCTTGGGATCACATAATAATATTTCTACTCGTTCAGAAGTTTGACCCAGAGACACATAGGGGCTGGGAAGAGTTTGCCTATAAGGAAGACAGCGAAGTATTGCCTACTTGGAAAGAATTAAAGACCTTCATGGAGTCCAAGTTCCGCACATTGGAGTTAGTTACCGGCGTTACCACTAGCAATAATACGAAAGAGAAGCAAGTCAAAGAACGTTCCTACCATGTTGCCTCACCAAATAAAGACAAGACGTGCGTCATGTGCAAAGAAAATCACACGTTGTGTCACTGCAAGAAATTCATTGATATGAAGCTCGACGAACGAAACGAATTTGTAAAGAACAAACATTTATGTTTTAACTGTCTAGGACTTGGGCACTCTGTAAAGAAATGTAATCTACGGGTATCTTGTCAGAAATGTCACCGGCGTCATCATTCATTACTACATGAGACTAAGAACACAGAACCAGCGGCTACACCGAGCACCTCACAACCGTTGGCTTCGCAGCATGTAGTAGAAGAGAAGGAAGCAGTTCAAGTGAACACAGTGATCGCGTCGCATCATACAACTAGACATGGAATAGCACTGTTAGCGACCGCCATAGTGAAAGCATCAAATGCAGAGGGTCAAATCATTTCACTACGCGCGCTAATAGACCAAGGTTCTCAAGCTACATTCATAAGCGAGAAGGCGACTCAACTATTGAAACTGAAGCGACAACCATTCAAGGGATGTGTTGTAGGAGTGGGATCTTCGAGAACAGAGATCAAGCACGTGGTACAGCTTAACATAAGATCACAGTGGGACCATAACTATAATCTACCGATCCAAGCCTACGTGATGTCGAAACAACTGACCACTAAGATACCCACCAAAACAATTACCAATCAGACATGGCCTCACATCGACGGGCTGAACTTGGCTGATCCAAGTTACTTAACACCTGGTTCCATAGATCTGTTATTAGGAGTAAAAGAATATGCACAGATTATACAGCCGGAGCTGATAAAAGGTCCACCAGGCACTCCAACTGCACAAAAAACAAACCTGGGTTGGATTATGTTTGGAGATATCTGCAAAAAACCAGAAAATTATACCTACCTTGTTATGCATCACCAAGTCGACGTGGATGAAATTTTGAAATCGATATGGGAAATAGAGATTGACAAGGACAGATGTTTAACAAAAGAAGAAAAGATTTGCGAAGATATCTACCAAAAAACAACAACTAGAAATCAAGAAGGAAGGTACATAGTCAAATTACCGTTCAAAACGTACAGTCCACAACTAAATGAAACGAACACAAGTACAAAGTTACGAACACCTGAAGGGAATACAAAGGAGATAGCAAAACAAAGATTCTTGCAACTGGAGCGGAACTTTAAGAAGTCACCAGACCTGAAAAAAGAATACACAAAAGTTATTAATGAATACATAGAACAAGGACACATGGAAAACATACCTGAGAAAGAAAAGGAAACAATATCGGTGTACTTACCTCACCACGCCGTAGTTCGTACTGACAAGGAGACGTCTCGGACGCGAGTTGTCTTTGACGCTTCTTGCAAAGGCACAAACAACATTTCACTAAATGAAGAATTATTGGTAGGTCCGCAGCTGCAAGATGATTTGAGAAATCTTCTTATGAGGTGGAGAATGAAGCGGATCGGCTTCATGGCCGACATCAAACAAATGTATCGTCAAATATTGGTAACTCGTGAAGACGCAGACTTCCAGCGCATTATCTGGAGACCCGATGAAGGTGATGATTTGCACGAATACCGTTTGCTAAGGGTCACATTCGGCACAGCATCTGCACCATATTTGGCTGTTCGAACTCTTCACCAAACAGCTGATGATGAAGGAAAAGAGGAACCACTCGCAGTGCAATCCATTAAGGGTAATTTTTATATGGATGACTGGCTTGACGGAGGCGATGACACCGAAACTGCTATATCTTTGGCCAAATCCGTTACGAATATACTACAAAGGGGTGGCTTCCAACTCACAAAATGGTCGTCAAATGATATCTATTTTATGAAATCAATAGATGAAGAAAAAAGGTCAACGAACGCTCATATTGATATGAATCTTGATGGAACAATAAAGGCATTGGGTATTGCTTGGAACCTTAAAACAGACACATTTCAATATAATCTGACTTTACCTGCATCCGAAGACACTCACGCAACAAAACGAAGTATTTTATCTGACTTACAAAGGATATTCGATCCACTTGGTTGGATTGCACCAAGTACCATAATGGCAAAAATACTGTTACAGAAGTTATGGCTCGAAAGGGTGACCTGGGATCAGATCGTAGATGACGCATTGCGTGAAGAATGGAATAAGATAAGATCAGATTTTGCAATCGTGAATGATATACAATTGAACAGATGGCTTGGTACCACTGAAGCAAACAAAACTAATATTCAAATTCATGGATTCAGTGACGCTTCGACACGAGCTTACGCCGCAGCAGTTTATATGAGAACTGAAACAAATGACAAAGTTGAAATAAACCTCATTGCTGCTAAAACAAGAGTAGCACCCCTGAAAACAATATCCCTACCAAGACTAGAGCTATGTGGCGCATTACTTCTCTCAAAACTCATGAAACAAATTGGCTTAGCCATGAAAATCCCAACTTCAGACATGTATGCATGGACAGATTCCTCTATAGTTATAGCATGGCTATGTGGTGATCCCAATCGGTGGAAAACGTTTGTTGCCAATCGTGTCGTCGAAATTGTAGAAAACCTAAATAATAAGCGTTGGTATCATGTACAGTCGAGTGACAATCCCGCAGACATAGCCTCTCGAGGAATGTTGCTGTCCGAACTGAAGAAATGTGACTTGTGGTGGAAGGGGCCTGTTTGGTTATCTGAAAAAGAAATAAAAATTAGTAAACAAGAAGTAATGACAACTGACATGGAAATGAAAACAAAAAAGGTTATTACTCACCTCAGCACAGAAGAACAAGATAAATCTATAACTACACAATTTGAAAATATGAACAGCTTATCAGAATTACTTATGGTTGTTTGTTACTGCAGAAGATTCTTGAACTATAAGAGCAATGTGAGCGTGACTAAACAAATAACTACACAAGAATTAGAAGATGCACTGACAATTTGTATTAAAAGAGTTCAAGAATATATGGAATATATGGAAGAAATAGAAAGATTAAAGATAAATAAATAAGCAAGTAAAAAGGAGAAGTCCGTTGCGATCCCTCGCCCCCTATCTTGATAACAAACATATCCTCAGGGTGGGCGGACGCCTCAGACATGCAAACTTACCTGATGATAGAAAACATCCAATTATCCTCGGAAATAAAAACACTTTGACACCTCTGATTATAGCCGACGCGCATCATAAGACACTTCACGGAGGAATTCAACTGATGTTATGCTATTTACGTTCAAAATACTGGATTATAAAGGCAAAATCAATAGCCAAGAAATATGTTCACAAATGCATCATTTGTGCTAGACTTAGTGCTACCTCTAGAGCTCAGATTATGGGTGATTTACCTGATGAGAGAGTAACTCCCACTAGGCCATTCTTAAATAGTGGTGTAGACTTCGCGGGGCCTTTTCAAATTTTGCTATCTAAAGGTCGAGGAAGCCGGACAACAAAGGCCTACGTTTCTATATTCATCTGCATGTCCACGAAGGCAATCCATATTGAGCTCGTAAGTGATCTTACTTCGGAAGCGTTTATAGGCGCATTCAGACGATTTGTTGCCAGGAGAGGTAAATGTAATCATTTATGGAGTGATCAAGGACGTAATTTTGTGGGAGCTGACAAAGAGCTACGAGATGCCTGGAAAGAAGCAAGCCTACAGTTTACTGGAAAAATTGCAGAAACACTAGCCACAGAAGGCACTCAATGGCATTTCATTCCCGCCTACAGTCCCTCTTTTGGTGGATTATGGGAGGCTGGTGTTAAATCCATAAAGTATCACCTGAAAAGAATCATAACAACTCACCTGACATATGAAGAGATGTCGACGATACTCTGCCAAGTGGAAGCCTGCTTGAACTCCCGTCCGTTATGTCCTATGAACGACACTGATCCAGACAACCTGAACCCACTCACACCAGGACATTTTCTAATTGGGGAGGTACCTATTGTTGTACCATCACCTGATATGAAAGACATCAGACTGTCTAGCTTATCTCGATGGCAACATACACAGAAAATTGTTCAGGACTTCTGGCGACGATGGCAAGATGAATATTTATCCAGACTCCAACAGCGTCCTAAGTGGCATAAAAAGGAAGAAGAATTTAAAATCGGAGATATAGTCTTGATAAAAACTGATAATCTGCCACCTGGAAAATGGTCTTTGGGACGAATCGTCAATAAGCACCCCGGTCCAGACGGTCTAACGCGGGTATATAGTATCAAAAGTGGTACTTCCGTAACAAAAAGAACTGTAACTAAGTTATGTCCATTGCCTCTCAATGAAACCTGCTATAATATTTAATTTTAAAGGAAAACTTTATAGTTACTTGATTTACATTGTTTTTGTTGAATATGCTCTTTAAAATTAGTTTTTTTTTTTTTTTTTGTTGATACACAATCTTTTATGCATGTTAAATAGTATAAAACCCCACCAACAGGTTTATATAATTCATTGTTTCTTAAAAGACCTACAGGTCTTTTGGTGGGCGGTATGTTGATACGAACTATGCTTAAATCAATTAGGCACCTATATATTTAATAGGAAGCTCTCTTCCCACAAAACCAGTCGCTAAATATACTTTAGGCACAACGCACGTCCTTTTATTTTGAATCCCGTACAAAGTAAAGTGAACCTTACACTCATTAACACATACAATGTGGTGAATTGTAGTTTGAGAGTATTAAAATTAGAGCGGAAATAGAGAGCACAATGTAAATTACAGCCTATTAATAGCTGTGTAGATTGACAAAAATGTGTGTAATATATTTACACTTACGTGCTGAAAATCGAATAGCAGACGATACTCGTTGACTGAAAACCTGTGCAGCTAGCTTTACTTTCCTTTTTTTAAATGTTGTCTTTAATTATGTGATTTTCTGTTAACTTATTAACCAATCGGGTCTCGTCGACTCCAACATCAATATCCAGAAACATTTTCAAGTGTTCCAACTTGCCCATTTTGAACAAATTTTGCATTTTTTGTTGACAAGTTATTTCTAACTCCCTTAAGCAAATGGGGCGTATCAAATAATGGGAACACTTTCTCCTCATTCACTTCAAAGAACCATCCTTCGTTGGCATATTTTTTTTTGTGTTTCTTCTTTTAGCTCTTTAATAGCTGCAACATTTGCTGGAAACTGATCACAAACTGTGGCAACTACCATTAGTCCTATGTTATTTATTTCTTTATTCTATTATTCTTAATGATGTACCAATGTTCAACCTCTACCATTTTAGTATGGCTACTTCCCATCGATCCTTGAATGATTTATTTACAGCCAAATCTAATGGTTGTAACAAATGGCTTGCATGAGGGGGGATTTTGAGAATTGTGATTCGAGCTTTTCGGGCCTTTTCGATAAGGTTTATACCCCACATGAGTTGCATGACCATCGAAGATCGAAAGTATAGGCCGTTTTCGTCTTACTGTAGTTAGAAATACTTTTTCAAAAGAGGCCTCGGAAACGGCTGTCTCCATCCAACCATTAGTTGTCGCAGCGTATGCTGTATCCGGCATAGCCTTCATTGGTCGTCCATTCATCCCAAATATTTTTGCCCTTAAAAACTATCATAGGTGGAGTTTTCTCTCCTAAGCCATTACACCCCAACAAGACTGGTGTTGTCCTTTCCAGGCGATGCTATAGTTCGCGTAGAAGAAAATCCTACACAACCAACTACTTTGGACTTAGAAGGATCCTTGGAAAAGCTAGTTTCGTCCACGTTCCAAATATGCGATGGTTTGTCGTATAGCTCCAACTCATTCATAGTTTCTTCTAATAAATTAAAATATGGATATATAACATATGGACTGCATGCTTGTTTTCGCGCATACTCCACCGGCTGTGGCTTCTTGATAGACAAATTATGCCTGTTTTTAAATAGAAGAAACCAATCCAGGTATGCCATTTTTAAATGGATTTTTAATATTATTTGCCGAAACTGACCCACCGTTTCTAGTAACTCCTTTCTTGTCAAACCAAAGCTATACTTTTCCATGAAACGAAGATTTTTTATGAAATCTTCTAACTCGCGTGACAAGATGGCGGGTCTTCCCAAAGAATTCGACTTTAAGCCTTTACGATCATATACCTAAAACAATAAATAAAGAATAGTTAAATAAACCAGGTGAAAATAAGTGCAAACGCGACGCACATAACATGTGGGTACATTAGGTACATGTTTCATTTCATTACATATTATACGTTCTAGAGCCGTTTTATAATGATAATTTATACATACGCGATTTATCATCGTTGAACTGGGTATATTATAATGTTTTGAAGCCGCATAACCGGATAAGGCCCCACTTTGTACTGCTCTTTCTGCTTCTTGTAATTTTTCTGGCGGGTACGATGCTCTATCACCTTTTCTTATATAATTTCGCATTTTTCTGTAACAAATATGGTATTTTAATGAAGTCAGTCATAGCTTTAGGTAGGTACTTAAAACCAATTAATAATATATCAATGAAAGTTAAATGTTTGTAACTTCTGACACCGGGAAAGATGAACATATGTTTCTCTTTCCCGGCCATGTCGGTTTCTGTTGGCCCACTTTATAATTTGTAGATTACGTGTTGAATCACATGAAAAATAGATATTCAAAGCATAGATTATACAATATAACATGCAACATTATCAAAATTAAACTTAAATCTTAAACTTAAACTTACACACATTGACAGCCCTCCAGCTAAACTTTTTAGCACATAAATAACCACACAAAAAAAAATGCCGCGAACTCGTGCTTTCGTAGTCAGTCAACTGAATTTTTGTATGTGTCAAACTGCCGGGTTGATTAATACTAGCGCCATCTGTGTTTTTTCTGTGGTATTTATTTTATAATACTATTATATCGACCGAGTAACCTTGAAGCTAGAACCTATAGTTTTGTATTTACAAACTTGAAACTACAGTTTCTCTTGCCCCATAGTCCCTCTTAGCCCAACTGACCTTCTATAAGTCGCGTCCGCCAGCCGCGTCCGTCAGCCGCGTCCGGTAATTTGTTCCCAGCTAAAGACTTTAAGTTTTTTTATGTTTAAGTTCTTGCCACGTATAATTAGTGTCATAATTATTAATTTAGTGAAAGTGTATAATTGCTTGCGTTGCAAATATGACCGACAGTACGAGTAACGAGTCAGATCTATCCTCCCTATGTTTTATATGTAAATACATATAAAACATATAAAAACATAATATTATTATAATTATTTTTATTATTATTTTTTATTTTTGTTATTATTTCTTATTATTATTTTTTTTTATATTATAATTATTTTTACCTTTAAATGAATTTATGTGTTGTCTTATTAGGCTAGTTACTGCAGTATTCAATTTAGGCTGATGTCCATGTTTCCCCCTTTTATCTGCAGGTGCACATCCAAAGGCCTTGAGACTAGACACCAAATATTCGACCCTCTTTTTTGTTATTCCGTGAATCGCTATAAAAGCTGACTTACATACTTGTACTTCTTGAACTGATGATTCAATCGTAGCACGAATTCTGTATTTATACACAGCATCATAGTGCACTGCGGTTGGGTTTTTTGAGCATCTATTTATAGGCAAGACTGAGATCAATCCACATAAGTACGTATTTTGCATATCATGAGATGGTAGCATATTGAAATTCTGCAAAACTTCACGTCTTGACTGAGGTGGAATTCTCTCAAAACACTTCTGTTTGCAAGAACATGCCGGTCCTTCCTCATGACTAGACAGTCGTATCTTTTTCATAACTTCATTCATTCTCCCGTAACGCTTTCTTTTCTTAGTTCTTGGGTGACAATTTAACTGGTTTTCTTCATCGCTTTCGCAGTAATCGCGGTCCATTTTATATTACATAATCTAAACAAATTCACACACGCACTAAAACATTACGCCTTGACGTTTAACTTTTATCTGTCACAATACGTCATTTATTTCAAGATGGCGGGGTTATGGGCGCGTTCTTGTTTTGTAAACGTAAAATGTGCTCCTTTTAACTCTGATTGGGATGCAATGCCTTTTAAGCTAGTTCGATACGAAATGAGCTCTTTTTTTTCCTTGACGTGTTTTTTAATATTGAGGATTACAAAGCAATGGGCCCTTTTTAGTTAGTTTTGAATATGTCATATCAAAGGCCTGTTCAAAATCTACCAAGTGCGATCATTTGTTTGATTTCGTATAAATTGTCGATGAGCCCCTTTTTTCCCTGTGCCCTTCATATTGAATAAAGTGTTTGAAAAATTGTAGAAACAACGCTTCATTAGACCATCCAGAAAGATTAGCTCCACCAAAAGTTCCATCAGGAGTTCTAACTAGCATAAAATGCTTGAAATTTACACGCGGAAATATGAGCATAGGAGGAATGAATCCACCTCCTGCATTTATTGCAGCTATCATCGTGACTGTATTTCCTTTTTCTCCGCTCGTCATTTCTTTGCATCAAGTTGTTTGACACCTTTGGGTGCTGATATTTTTGGTGGAACATGGACTGTTGAAATGCCACTTTCATTTTTCTTAAAATAAACAAAGGCAAGTTTTTATCTATGAAGAGACCACAAGGCTCTATTTGAATGTTTAATTGTAATGCTATTTGCTCTGTTGCTGTTGCTTCATGTTCTATACCATGTTTCAGAGATGGGACACGGCTTAGATTCTTTGGATATATAAGATTTTTTACTAAATTTTTCACACATGAGTTTTGTCGCTTATTTACGACTTTGGAAAAATTTGATGCAGTCAGAAGTTTTCTTCTGAGCTCTAACCACTCACTTGACTTTCTTTGTAGAATTGTAGACTTTTCTACTTGTCTTCGATCTTCTTCTGAACTGGGCAAACTTTTCAAAAAAGCCTCTTTGATGCGATTGTACTCCAGACTTGTCATGTCTGGCTTTTCACAATTTTCACCATAATCTTTATCTTTGGTTTTTAAAAATAGTTTCCTACATTTTCTGTTAGAATATGTAGATGCTCTTCGTCTTTGTTTTGAGTGCTTCTCCTCTAATTGACAATATTTCAAAACTGACACGACCATAAAACAAAAATACCATTTCTTTATTTTTGAATCCTGAGTTCAAATATATTTTTTTCATATTTTTTTATTTCTTCATTTGTGAAGAAAAAAATAAAAATCACGAAACATGTGATGACGTCATATATGGTGGAATGAAGTAGTTACCTTCGCCTAAGCATTTCAACGTTTTAGATGAAAACACCAAGTATCAATGTCACGTATGAAGTAAAAAAAAATGTTTACAAGCCAATGATAGGTAAGATCCCCAATTATTGGCACTTTAAGGATCGCTGTTCAAAGAAATCATAAAAACTATCTTTATAAAGTGTTGCCAGAAAAACAAATGTATGTAAAAGGTAGAAAAATAGTTAGTAAACGTTTTTAAATAAAAGCAAAATCTACTAGATACCTCTTTAATAACGTTTTTATTTATTTTAAAAAAATAACACTGTTTTCCCAATAACTGGCATACTTTGACTAGTTATCTGCATAGGCCTAGTCCCATTTATTGGCATTTTAGTTTATTTAATAAATATAGGAAAATAGTATATAGAAAACAAGGATGAAGTAAAAAAAACTAATAAATAAGTAATCATTTATATCTACATATGTTTTTAATTAGACACCTAGCTTTCTTTAGCAATCATTTGGTTCATAAAATAGTATCAAAATCAACATTTAGTAAAAATTTTAGGACAGACAACAATAAGGTATACATTTATATGTTATCATTAGGCAATATCTTAAACTTAAGAGATCAAGTAGGAACTGAATAGTTACATTTCTAAATTAACGTTATAATAATGGGTTCCTTAATCTTCAAATTCAGTCAAAAACTTCTCTATATCAGCTGCTGTGTATAAAATCTTGTTTTGTTTCTGATCTTTATTATCAGGTGTCAAATTGGCGTAGTCTGTATCATTTTCCTTATCTTCTTCTTTTTCATTTGGTGTATAATCTTCATTTGCAAGTGGGGGTGGTATTAACGACAAAGCAGCAGAAGTATTCAATTTTTCTGATAACATAAGTTTTTGCACATCTGTGTTTACTCCTTTGTAGTCCTTCTTCATTTTTATCTTAGAGTTTTGTGCCTTTGGTTTTGTCGGTTTACTTTTTGCTTCTAATTTCTTTTTTTCCCTTTCTTCTTTTCTTCTCTTTATGCCTTCTTTTTTTTCTTGTTTTACGCGTATCTTTTCGCTCTCTATAGAACTCCACTCATCAGATGTTAACACAAAAGGAGCTCTCTTTATATTTCTAATGCCTTTTCGTTGAGGTGATTTGGGCAGTACGAGGATATCCGTTAATTTAATGGGAGTAAGATTTAACATGGCGGTGGTGGTGAGTTTCTGAACCCTTACAGGTGCTGGATCTAGGTACCTCAAATAAATCGTTTTCTTTAAGATAAGTTTCAATTTGATTGAACCAGGCTCTCACGTCATTTTCTGACACAGCAGCACTTGCAGCAGTGACTGCCTCAGGTGTGCGTACAGAAATGTTTGGATGTCGTTGAAGAAACAACTTATACCATTTTTCACCGTTCTTAAAAACGCTGGCCCTGTTACTATTTTTCAGAAAGTTAGCTACACTACTGATTACGTCATCTTTGAGTTTTGGGAAACCTTTTCGGCAACTCAATAAAATCCAGTCTTCGAGGTCTTTTTCTTCCTTTTCCGTCAAATTGTAGGAGGGCCTGGACGTAACTGATGCTCAGGGTTCTTGATCCTATATTGCAGAGTAGCCCGCGGCACTTGATAAGTCTTAGCTGCCAATTTCTTGCTCATGCCATCCTTGACAGCTTGCAAAGCTTTATTTAAGTTTTCCGTGTCGTATATTTTACGTCGGCGTATTGCTTTGGGTTTTTTCCTAGACCTCTCAGTTGTAATTTTTGGTTTCATGGTTAAAAAAGTCGGGTACACTGGAAATAAAACCATAACATACGTAAGATGACCAATTATTAGCACACTTATGGCCAATTATTGGCGGTAGTGGTCATAACTGGTAATTTTGCAGTAGGCACCGGTGCCAAGATTTGGAATAATGCGTTTTTATACATGTATTCATTAATGATGCAAAATAAGGTAGTCTAGGAATACTATAATTCACTAAATAAACCTCTGAAAAAATTAAGTTCAAAAATCCATTTATTGGCATTAGTGCCAATATATTAGAATTCGGTCATTTTTGTAATACCAATTGTTGGCACCTGGATAAAATAATAAAAACAATAAAAACCATGGAAAAAAATATGACAAAAACGTAGAATAATATGTGTTGAATTTGCTATTCATGATGAATCACAGTATAAAACACTTTATTACTAAGATTTGATGATATAACAAAAGCTCTTACCTTAATAAAAAAAATAGTTTTCACATACCAGATCGAGACACGCTCAGCTGTTGCTATCCTTCTGACGCCATTATAAATTCTTTTTTATTTATGTGTTGCCAGTGCGACAGCTCAAGATTCTACTACTCTATTTAAATAAGTTGCAACACCGCGAGATTAGATGTTTTCTTATAAAAACGGTTAAATCACAGAAGTGCCAATAATTAGTGAGGTGCCAAAATTAGGTCACTTTACCCTATTTTCAATCGAAAAACCAGCCTGCAAAAACAGTTTCAGTGTTACTCAAAAAGCATTCTTTGCGGTGCCTAGCTCAGCTAAACAAGAGTGGTGCAATGCTGTGAGTATATCATGTCCTAAAGGTGTTATATATATATATATATATATATGCGAAGATCATCTCAATGTAAGTATTTAGATGACAATGATTTTTTTTTACACCTGATAAGAATGCATTGTGCATGTGGTGTTTATCTTGTTCTAAATTTTATTTCATGACCTGTTTGTTTATTGTGCAATATTGTTATAACTGTTACCGCATCTAATAAATAACTTAATAACAAAGCTCTCACTTTACAGTAATATTTCACTAGGTACTATTTTGTATAATAATATGTTATACATTATATATTTTGATAACATAATGATTTTTAGACTTATTATGTAAGACAAAAATGAAAGTGCGGCCAAAATTGAAGTCTCGGTTACCACATTCTCATTCCACATTCAATTTTATTGTGTCAGGGATATTCTATACAAAAAGAATATTTGTACAAAAGATATGTTATATGGACAGCAAAATGAAAATGTGGCAATAAGTACCTATGTTTATGTAACAGTATAATAAAACTGTAAGGTCTTTTTATTGATGAAGAAATTGGATATTTGGCTGGCAGGCCAAATGGTAAGTTTTTCTTTACCAATATTCATGTATCATTATGTGTATAAGTTGGATCTTATCTATATAATTGATAAATATGGAAAATTATAACACTAGTTTAAAGTAAAATGCGAAATGTATAGATATGTTAATTTCTTCCGCTCTAGGTGGAGAGAGAGCGGTAGCTCGTCATCCAACTAGTAACCATCCGGACCGAGCCCAAGACGTCGACGCCCTTCACGATTGCACTGCACTATGAATATGGATACGTGTTCTCGTCGGATTGGGAACTTCTGCCAAGATCGAACGAGCCGATATGGACGGGAAGAACAGGAAAGGTACACAATTTTTCTTTTTTTATTTACTTCATAATTTTCATAAACTTTAGTCTATATAATTTTTTTTTTCTGCGTACCGGAAGACACAGCGTTGGAAGGCCTCCTACAAGGTGGACCGATGACCTGGTGAAGGTAGCGGGAAACCGATGGATGCGGGACGCACAGGAACGTTCGATGTGGCAACGCTTGGGAAAGGCCTATGTCCTATGATGTCCTATGATGATAATGATATTTTTTTTTGGAAAATTGTTCTTCAACATCCACATCAAAAGTTACACCCAAAATATACAAAGAATAGTAATTTTCTTTTGCACCAGTTGTGTAGCGGTGGTTTCCAGACAAGGACTTCAGAACGAGTGAAAACAACATGTTGAATGATTTTTGTTTTGATTGTACTTTTATAGTAGTTTGTTTAGAATCTACATTATCAATATTTACAATCATAAATATTTTTTGGTTATCAGAAACCTGAAATGGTGTGCTCATCATGATGAAAATTATGTTCATAATTGTGATGAATACATTGACTCTTTTTCTGGTTTCTGAAAAACAAAAAAGGCCTCTGTTGCTTTTTTATTTCCTTTACTACCAAAACAACACTATAGCCATAGATATCAGACTTTAGCAGATATGTATAACCATTTGTTAGTTATGATTAGGTTTTACTAAAACAATATGTGATTATGGATGCTTAGATGATTATAAAACATTTTTCCACCTTGGGCAAAATCTCATATTCTATTTTGTATTTGTTGTCTTTATGAAATAATGTACCTTGAATTACTTCAAACTTGCATTGGGACTAAATATTTTGAAAAAGATTGTTTTTTAGTAAACAGTCATGGATCAAGCATTTGTCACTATAAATACTTGTAATAATTGTTAATTAGTATGTATGTTCTTTTAAATAATGTATATAAGGATTCCCTTTGATTTTTTAATTTTTTTCCTTCTCCTGGCTTAGTTATATATTTGATATTTATTAGTATATTTTATTTGTGTATATATGTAGGTATTTGTGTTGTTATTTATTTTCAATAATATTATTCTTTTTCTGTTGTTGTACACTGACAACCCTAAATCTTTCTCCTTTCTTTCAGTCCATCCAAAGGTTGTCTGTAAGAAATTGCCCTGTGCGATAAGACCGCCCATTGTACACTTATTTTTTATAATGTTTGTCCTGTAGTTTTTTGTATATGTGGTGTACAATAAAGAATATATAATAATAATAATAAGGTAATAAAACAAAACTGTCTTACAATGCATTCTTGACATTTGATTTGATTCCCAAAATAATAAGTCAATTAAATAGTTTACACCTAAAATACCACCTTTTATTTTCATAATATAATCGTAACAGGCGGCGTTAGAAAAGAATAGAATAAACTTATCCCCCAAACATAAATTATAATTTCTACAGAATCCAGCTTAATAACTTTTAAATGCACGCCATCTAGTGGTTAATTTTGCTGAATGCTTTTGACTTAAAAGTAGTCGCTCATGTCTATGTGCGTGTAAACGACACTATAAGCAGAGTTTGATAATAAATAATAGAAATATGACGAATCAAATGGGTTTTGAGGCTTTAATTTGACTAATTTCGGTAAAGTGGAATGTCCGATTGGTGCACTACTATTTCTGTGACATAATATTGTTCCAATTACACTCAAAACTAAATAAAACTGAAAATGTTGACTTCAGCGCTATGTAGCGGGAAAATGGACACGAACAACCCGTAGCAATCACCTTAAGCTTTTATTGCATGAGACTGAACCTATAGATATTCCTGATGCATCTATTTGAAGTATGCACCCATTTTCTGTCGAAACAACTTTTTTTTTATGGTGGGAAAAACTCATCCAATGACAACCCCCGCTCTTGGGCGGAGCGGGAGATAGTGTCAGACTCTTACCGACTAAAAGACCCACCCCGTGCCTTCTAGCCTTCATACCGGGGCTCGAGCTCCCTTTCGGATAACCCTGGCCCCAGTAAGCTTCGACCCGGCTGGACGACTTGAGCTTGGTCCGGACAATTAGCGGACGGCCGGACAGCGAGCTACCCAATGCTCACTGTCCGCAAGCCCGCGCCTACGGTGGCCGGAAATCGGGATCAGAATCCCGGCGGCGACGGGGCGGCGAGAACGCCGTTGCCTGATGCGTTCGGTCTCCTCTTTTGCGAGCATTACTGCTTCGCAGAAGTCAACGACCGCTTGCCACTCCTCCTCGCTCCGGACCATGGCCTCAACCAAGGCCCGGCGCGAGAGGTCTACGCCGCCGATCGCTCCCACGAGGGCACAGCGATGCTCTGCCCAAGCAGGGCACACCTCGACTGTGTGCTCCACCGTGTCCTCCGGCATTCCGCACAGTGGCGACACCCGGGTGTCACTTCCGCACGAATCCGGTGCAGGCACCTCCCGAACGAACCATGTCCGGTGAGGACCTGCGTCATATGGAAGGTAAGGACGCCGTGAGGTCTTTCCAGCCACGCTTCAAAGAGGGGACTAACCGCCATGATTGTGGCGTGCCCAGCACTGGGTTGCGATAGTCGTTGACGCAATTTCACCATGAGATCCCGCCGGAGCTCTGTCCGCCATGCCTTGACCTGTCGCGGCAGCGGACTTTCACCCCGGTCTGTCGAAACATCTAGGTACTGCAAAATAGAAGGAGTAATAGTGCTCCTTTCTAAATTTCAATAGAAGTTTCATAATTTTCTGACCATTGAAATTTAATGTTTTTCCTACAAAGATTATTTAATGAGAAGGTAATATCGGCAAAATGAGGAATAAACATACGATAATGATTACATATAGCAGCGAATCGTCGTACATCGTCTGAATTTTGCGGTGTTTAAGGATTTCTTGGTTTATTTACAGTAGAAGATGAGCTTGATTTGGATTCATGCTATTGCTTTATCCATGTATTTAATGTATCATTTGTCATAACGAGCGTTCTAAGCATAAAGCTTTTGTACACACGTGTAAGTTCATTGTTTTCGTTAGGTAAAAACAATCAAATCCTTGAATAGGGTTTTGCAATTGCGTAGCTTTGCGTCTTTTTTTAATAGGACGAAGTCTAATCAAATTTGTTTCTAAGCTCCAGTAATGTCGAAAAGTAGCTTCTCTTTGTTCTTTACTTATAGCGCCACACAAAAAAGGCCTGTATGACTTTGCTTTAGTAGCGCACAAGTTTTAGTTTTCATTGCTCTCTGGTTTTTCGGAATAAAGCTGAACAACGTTTTAGAATTTTCATTATCAATTTCCATTTTGCTTCTTGTTTCTTTTATTGTCATTTATTTCATTAATATCGAACTCATCGTGTTGTTCTACTGATCCCCTGGTTTGCTCGTTAATTTCTATTAACTCTCCAATTTTTGTCATCTAGAATGAAGTGTCCAGTCAGTCAGAAAAACAAAAATATCAAATAGTTAATTATTCTTTAGACAATCTCTGACTTAGTTTTGACATAGTCGACCACAGATAGTGATTTTTCTCTTAGTTTCAAATCATTATGAAGAGAAATAACCCATGTGTATTGTAAATGCTACCTATCTAAATTTTCGAAGCTTGTGTGGTAAGTTTTGTTTTAAATATGACATGCAAGATGTAATTAAACTATTGTAATAAATTTATTTAAAGTTTAATGTTAAAGAAAATAACGCGAAAAATTAACAAAACACAAGAAAAAACTGCAACAAGCTTATGCGCACAAAAGAAACGAAAAATTATAATAAAAAATACTATTAAAAAAAGGAAATCCGTATTTACCACTTCTTCTTCTTCTTCTCCCGCCTCTGTAACATCTGGCTCCAATATTCTGTCAATTATACCTTTGCTTGTTGGTAAAGATTGATACCACAGGTGGAGCTCTTGTGGAATTATCCTTTTTGCACATAAATTGCTTAGATCCTTCTTCTTTGCCTCTAAAATGAGCAGAGGTGAGGGACAAGCTGATGTTAATTATAATTTTTTAACTCTTCGATCTGTTCTTTTGTGCTTTGTTGATCCATTTTTTGTTCTTGCTTTCTCTTTCTAGTTAGAAATAAAGTTTTAGTTGAGCATTCCAATATATTAAATTCTAGATGGGTACCATTATGCTGATATCGAAATTTAATGATGCCAGGGCATTTTCTCTCAAAACGTAGACATTTAATTTTCAACCATTTAATTTTATTCATTGTATATCAAAATATGTAATACTCTTTAGTTAATATGTATCTATGTAGTATTGTCTATGAATTAAACGTCTGTCTTTCGTTTGAGTGCACTTCGGTTGTTTCAATATTAATAGGTTATGGGACCAGGAAAATTATATTCGTGAAGCTAATTGTGAAAGTAGTTGTGTGAATCAACTATAGTTCGATAGAATATCGATTTTTCTAAATTAGTTCGACAAGTTTCTGCGTTTACGCGTTCCGCGTAGTATTCAACACGTGTGTAAAACGCGAATGTCAGTTCAGTATAATAGCTACTACAAGTCGCGCGGTGAATCAAGATCGCTCGGTGAAAGTAGTGGGGGCAATCGGCGCATGTGTACAATTGCGCACAGAAATTCTTAGTATGTTAGGATTTTATTTTTAATTTCGTATGTTTGAACCTTAATAACGTAACTTATAATAACACTACTTTTTACTTGTAATTTATCTTGTAAGTAGGTAAATTCATAAAAATTTAAAGATTTAAATTTTCAAATTAAAATAAAAAATAATAATTTCGTTAGTTTCTTTCTTAACGTAACAATTCACGTCGTAAACCAGTTTTCTGGCTTGTCGTTTTAAAACTTTATTTTTAACAATTTTTTTTACGACTACGTATTACTAATACGATAACACAAGCTGTACGCAACAGTACCTAAGTACAACAGTATCCAATGAGACGCGAGTACGCAACGCGGGAATTGAAGGGCGACTCTATCTACCAATGACGTGTCGCTGTCGGCGCACACCCCCCCGTACGTCGCCAAATAGACCTTAGAATTGAATACTGCGCATGCCCCTTCCACTTTTGCCGAGCGATGTAACTATATATCAAACGTGCCAAAGTTGCGTGGTCGTGAGAACTATGATGAGTGGGTGTTCGCGGCAAAAAACTTTCTTATACTCGAAGGCATGATGAATGGTCAGTACTTACATACGTTTTTACTCTATCGAACAATCACGTAGAGTAAAACCCACGGCTTGGGCTTCCGTCCACACATTTAGCATTAATCTATCGAGTGACGCGCGCCGTTCAGTATTCACCGAACCGTTCGAGTCAAAAGATGTCTGTTCAACTAAGGAGACGGTGGCTACATTTAGCTAGCCTCGCAATTCTTAATTATATAAGAATTAAAGAAAATGAACAGAAGAAACGTAAAAGGAGATACTGGGTTAAATATTGGTTAGATCGCCGCTCTGATTATAGCCACGTGAACTTGATTAAAGAGCTATGTCCCGAAGATTACAAAAATTATTTAAGGATGCCTGAAGCGCTATACGAAGAGTTACTTTCTATGATAACCCCATTAATAATAAAAAAAGACACTCATATGAGACAATCTATTCCTCCTCACGAAAGATTGACTGTAACATTACGATATTTAGCGACTGGAAGAAGTTACACTGATCTACAATGTTCTTTAATAATATCAAAACAAGCCCTTATTGTAATAATACCTGAAACTTGTCAGGCAATTTTCTACGTGTTAAAAGAAGAATACATGCAAGTAAGTGTTTAAAATTATTTATTATAGAAAGTCATACACTATCAATATTATCATTGTAGGTGTTATAACCACGTTGTGGTGTATATGTCGCAGGGATATGATAAAAACAGGGATTTGCCCAAATCCCTAAGGGATTTGATCAAATCACGGAGGATGTTAAAATAACAACAAGTTTTTATCATTTCCCTAAGCAAATCTGGTGATTTGACAAATCCCACTAAAGAAATCTAGTGATTTGAACAAATCCCTAAATTGGTTCAGTGAAATGACAAAAATAACTTTTGTGATATTTTCAAGGTTTATTTTGTAAGATTACCTACATAATTATAATAATCAGGTGTATCACAATGCAATATTAATCTCAAAAATCACCACTAGAACATAATTATTTGAAGGAAGAGAAACAAAAATAAAACAAAAAAATATAAGTAGAAAAACTTAACGTATGATATGCCTATTTGTAATATTCATTTATTAAAACACGGAGCAGATTTGTGGCAACGTGAATTACACAGAACATTATTTTTCTTACAGGCACATTTATTCGTTTTGCATCGTACTTTGGACTCTTGGCAAGGACACTGTTTGAATCCTTGACCTCCAAATAAAGATAATTTTCCTGCAATTTCACGCAAACTCAGTGTAGTCGATGGAACTAAATCGGTTAATGTAACTGTAGACAATTGAAGAGCGTTTCTTGGAAGCCAATCTTTTATGATGCCAACTGAAGTACCGATTTGAAATAAATTGTTTTTCGTATCTAATACAATCCCCGTAATACTATTTGCATCTAGTGGACCTCTGTCTACTTTTGGTACATCAACCAAAACGGTGGAACCAACTAATACATCCTTGAATTTCTTTGAACAAGTTTCTTTCATTTTATCAGCAGATCTTTTTAAATTTTGTGAAGCATCTTCCCTTTGCTCTTTAATTTTCTCTTCTTTTTGGCATAATAAGCATAGAACTCCCGACCCATATCCTTCTGCGCTTGTCGTAATGCCACATATTGCATGCACGGAATTTCCGCAAATGTCACATGAATGTGCTCCTGTAGATTCATGTCCACAAACAATACAAATCATTTCTGGTAGTCTCACAACCGATTCACTTTCTAATAACAGGTGGTTCAACTGATAATTCATGTGTTAAAAAAAGTGAAGTCAAAGTGTTATCTTCATTTGGTTCAATAGTTAGTTGTTCCTCAGAAGTTATAGCGTTGTTATCAATTGATTCAGTAGCTAACGTTTTGCTGTTTAAAAAGCTGATCCAAATCCTCTTCAGTAACTAACTTGTCAAGTAATTCTGTTGAAATATGAGTAGATCGGAGTCCTGTTTTTGGTTCTGTTCCAAATAACGCCTTGTAAGGTGAACGCTTAATGGTACGATGAAAGGAGGAATTCTTTTGAAATTGAACAAAATAACAGCCGATTGCCCAATTTTTACTGTCATTGTCAATTAACCAAGCCCGTAACATCGCTTCGACATCTTAGTTTGCACGCTCAACTGACCCTTGGCTAGGTCTACCATTAATAATTTTGCATATTGGCCACATGGTAGTTAATTCTTGAATGATTGCAGCTATAAACTCACGGCCATTGTCACTTTGTAGTATATGGGGACAACCTACTTCCAGGAAAATTATTAAAAGTTCCATTGCTACTTCAGCTGCTCTTTTTGAAATCAATGGTCGCAGAAAATTGTATTTTGTTGCGTGATCTTGATAATGTAATAGCCATTTATAATTCCTGTCGGGGGTTGACTGTAGGTCAATCAAATCAACCTGGCCGCGATGGTTAAAATCATTAGAGACAATCGGGCAAACAACAATACCTTTTCTTGGGAATTTCTTCTTAGATTGACATACCGTACACAGTTTCAAAAATTCTAATACAACAGAAGTGGGAATTAAATATCTGGATTTCAAATTGTACAGCATTTTATCTCTGCCACTGTGGCCCGTCGCTTGATGGGTCTCACAAAGTATGGCATAAAATTCATTTGGAGGCACTATCTTAACCACTGAGTCAGAAGCAAACTTTCTTTTTAATATCAAAAACTTGGTTGTCCCTACCTCCATTACATCATATTTGTTACCGTAATAATATTGCTTGTTTGTTCTCTTAAGATTCAGTACTGGAGCTGATTTAAATTGTTCAATCGCTGTAATCGCCTCTTCTATCCTCTCTTGAGTCCATAACGGTTTTTCTTTATCATGCCGCCCCTCTAAAAACGTCTTAATAGCTTCATTAAACTGTTCCTCACACACAAACTCAGTACGAGGCTGATTTTGTTCCATATTCAAAGCCATTCTCTATAATTTGCGTAAAATTATACTCAAAAGTGCGTAAGTCCGTCTCTGTTAGTATTTAAAACTAACTGAGACCGCGTGCGGGCGGCCGCGGGTGAGTGCGCGATGGAGCAGGGGACGCGGTCACTGACAAGCAAGTGCGAGCGTGACGTAAACAAGAACTGGACATGTTTTATTATCATTTCACTGAATCAATTTAGGGATTTGTTCAAATCACTAGATTTCTCTTAGTGGGATTTGTCAAATCACTAGATTTGCTTAGGGAAATGATAAAAACGTGTTGTTATTTTAACATCCTCCGTGATTTGATCAAATCCCTTAGGGATTTGGCCAAATCCCTGTTTTTATCATATCCCTGCGACATATGTATTACTGTTTCTACAGTTATGTTATTCATTTGTGGGGAAAACAATAAATCGCTCAGCAATTTTTCAGTTAGGATTCTGGTTTTTGCTGCTATATTCTTTCCCACGGCATCATATCGTCCACTTGCGACGACAGTGTGACATCTCAAAAACCGTAATTTTACAGAAAACGACTTTTAAACTCTTAAATGAGCATAACTTTTAAATTGTTGTCAAGATAGCTTTATTATGTATGAAGTGATTACAGTATAACTAATAATGAAATAAAACATCAAAAAGAAAAAACAGATTTGGACCAAATTAACTTGATTTATAGAGTTTGAAAAAAAAAAAGGAAAACTTATCACGTTGTTCCAGAAAAAAAGAAAATTTACCAGGTGGTAAGTTTAGTTGTCACGTTGAAGATGATTTAAAAATTGTCATTTAACTAAATTATATAAAAATAAAACATTATTCTTGAAAAATTGTTTTTTATTGTAGGAATAACACAATCGTTCAACATAGTGGTAACTATTTTAATCATACAATTTGTTTGTTGCGTTAAATTACACTTTGACTTATAAAAAAGTTATAATTATTAAGACACTGTTTTTTTCACACTTTAAAAAACAAACAAAACAGAGTGACTGGAAAAATAACCCATTCTATAGAAAAGTAAAGGCATTATTAGGTATTTAATTACGCACTTATATTGTGTGAGTGTGATTGCCTAGTATTGATTGTCTTAGATCTGTGTAGAAGATATGTTGTACTATGCTCACATTTCTTTTACTTATTCTAAAAAATAATTCGTACACACGTGAAAACGTGACGTAACATACTAGACTGCAAAAACAATTTCGTAAACTATTATAAGAACAAAATATAACGTAAGATCTATCTAAGTAGAGATTTAGGAACTAATGACTTTGTAGATATAACTAAATAACAGTTAAGTACCTACTTACATTATCAATATACAGTAACAAATAAAGGAACATTAGTGACATTCATCAGTCATATAAAATCAGTCTTCTGTTACATTTTTAAACATATGAAATTCAAAAGAACTACAAACTTTCGAAAAATGGCCTGTAATAGCCAGGAATGTGGTTACCATTTAGTAATGAAAGAAGATCCTCTTTTTTCTTTTGGGCCAACCCCGGTTTTCTATTGAAAGCGTTCTTAAGTTGGATTTCATTAACAGGTTTCTTTTTTATTACCAAGGCTCTCTTCATTTCATCCGCGTAAGACGTACTATAGTAGATCGCATGGGGATCATCTTTTAGCACTCGAATCCCTTTTATTTCGGAAGTTTTAATGACCTTTTGATCGTCATCCTTGTGAATTGCAAAATTCATTTGATTGAGAACAGCCTTCCAATCATAAATGTCACTGTAACATAATTCATTTACATGTATTGGCTCCGACTTTTTTCTTGCAGCTTTGATCGCCCCAATAAATCCATCAGGCACAAAAATAGGTCCACTTCTCAACTGCCTTTTTACCTGGCGTTCAATTTGGGAGTGGGCCGAATCTCCCTCATTTTGTGTGTGCCCTTTAATGAGAAATTTGTGTGTAATGGAGTTTATGTTTGGGAGGTTCTGCGCAGCATAGAGATACATAGCCATCATGAATTTATTCTTCTGCTGGCCAGCACAGTTGTCTGAGTAGAAAACAATGTCCATTGAATTTTGCCCTTCAGAAATCTTCTTTAAGTATTGAAAAATGCAGGTAGCAATCTCATTCACACCTCTATGAACTTGTGATTCATCCCAGACGTAACTTTCAACAGAGTTTGTTTTGAGATCACAAATTGTCAGGTTCAATACATTCAGTTTTGATTTATAATAGAAAACGGAAGTATCTCCTTTCGGGCACTGAAACACAGCTTGCAGATCAAAAACGGCCACAAAAATGTCCTTGTCTTTTTTATCTTTCTCCTTCTCAATTCGCGACATCCGTTTTTCTTCTTGGTGAGATAGAAATTGCTCCTTTTTATTTTCCTTTTCTTCATCTGTACTTAGTTTATAAGCTTCGCAAAGTTCGCACGCATCTTTTTTGGGAATAAAAAAAGATATATTAAAGTCCTGAGTAAAAATGCGATAGAACATAATATAATTTGCGTAGGGAATGTTTTGGGCCTTGCAATGCTCAACGTAGTCTCGGTGTATATCGGAAATAGCTTTGCTCCCATCAATATAATGCCTCTTGGAATTGGCTCGGATATAATGCGGCTCTATTTTTGGAATAGCTTCGATAAAAGCTTTAACTCCTGTTTTTACAGTCTCGTCAACATGGGCATGATTTTTGTGACATCCACGATTATCTTTGATCAAAGAAATGTTTGTGTTTTTATTCTTTTTTTTTTGTGCGGTTTCTATAGGTCTATTATTGATGTCCAAAGTGTTTTTAAAATATGTTTTACAAACTCTGATCTTAACCCCAGACACTGTAAAAAAGTAAGCATTGTTGTTTTGGCGCTTTGGTGCTATTGTTCCGTCAGAATCAATTCTGACATATCGCTGGGCTGGTTTCACCTCTTCTAAGGACTGAATTATAAATTACCACTGTCTTTCAATTTCGCCCAAATCCCAGTACTCTTTTAAAAGTTGTTGTCGTTGTTGTTCCGTTATATTTGTGTAGCATTTAAATTTACAGGTTTCTTTACAGGCGGGTTTAAGTGTTCGTTCTGGAATATCCTTTTGAGTTTTTGCTGATTTATAACGTTTTCCGTGATTTCTCAATTTCTGTGCAATATTTTTCTTCCACTTTTTTTCTTGTCTAGGCCTTTTTTTTCCCTTTTTTAGTAGGAGTTTCAACAGTAGTAGGAGGATTTTCAGATTCTATTGCAACGACGACGCTAGGTTCAAATGGAGGCGATTGATTTTCATTAGAAGTAAAAATCACTGAGTCGATGTCTGACCTTCCTTCTTGGTTTGTCGTTTGCTGACTAGTCACAGCTGTTGGAACATAATCGTTCACATCATTGAGTGAAAATACAGGACGGCGTTTTTCTTGAATCTCTTTATAGTCGGGGTCTTTTACGGAATCATCGCTGTCCTCGCAGAAAGATGAAAAACTTGAAGAGCTGCTACTCGAGGTACTTGAAGATGAACTCATCGATATACTGCGATGGCGATGAGTTTGTGTCGTTTGTTGATTATCTACTGTTTCATCGTCGTTAATAATTTTTGAATCTGGGTTATTACGAGCAACTGAGGTACTTGAAGAAGGTGAACTTGTTGATACACAGCTAACACAGCGATGGAGATGAGATTGTGTCGTTTGTTGGTCATCAACTGTTTCATCGTTATTAACAGTTTTTGAGCCCGGGTTATTACGAGCAACTAGGTTGCTACTGGGCAAATCCTCGTCCAATTTTGTTCGTGCTAATTGTAACATTAGTTTAGATCTTGTCCCCATCTGTAAAGATAACTGAAGTTTTATATTGCTGTTTAGTATATACAATGTGACAAGTGGACATACCATTAAATTTTATCAATATATATTCTATAACAACAGAACATCAACAAATGAATCACAACATATTTCCAGTATAAGAGAAACATGTATCATCTACAACGTTACAAATCAAAATGACGCGGTGATACTGTAAACTTACAAGAAAAACGTGACATCAAAACATAAAGTCGTTCACTTCGCATGATGTTTTACAAGAACACTGTGATAAGTATGACATGCCACATTATCGAATAAAAGAAAATTATTACAAGAGACTCACCTTTATCACCCAAATCGGGGTATCCTCGAGATATCACGTTTTTCATGAAAACTGAGAGCACTTCACGCCTCGAAGCTCAGATGACAACTGACTTGTCACTGTGTCGAAGCCAACTAGATCAACAAACGAGACAGCGCTACACTGTGATATGTTGTCTTTTTCTCTCATTGTTTTTGTTGTTTTTATAGAAAAAAATATCCCGTTTTTGGAGATAATAAAACGCGAGATCGCGATTTAGAATATCAATAAAACGAAAAATCGTATAATACGAGATGTCACACTGTCGTCGCAAGTGGGCGAATTCATCTTCTCGAACATTAAACATATCAGAATTTAATTGGTTGTTTTAAGGTGTCCAATAAGTCATCGGCAGCCTGTGTATTTGCGTGTCGTTTAGGTGGTCGATTGGAAGATTTTGACAGTTGAGGCGAAAGAATATTATCCGTGGAAGGAGATAGAACATCAGAGTAGTTGTTCTCTGTTGTGGACGAGTCCTGAGTATTGTAATCCTGTAAATAATAAAATATTATTATTGTTTTTCAGTTTCCTGAAACAGAAGACCAATGGTTGGCTATAGCTCAAGATTTTTAAAATTGTTGGAATTTCCCACACTATACAGGCAGCATTGATGGAAAGCATATCCGAGTTGTAGCGCGTGGTAACAGTGGATCACTGTTGTATAATTACAAAGGTTATCATAGTATTGTGCTGATGGCTGCAGTTAACGCGAAGTACGAATTTATTATGGTAAACGTCGCTTGCAAAGGACGTATTTCAGACGGTGGAGTGATTGCGAATACAAAATTCTACCAGTTGTTAACAAAAGGAAAATTGCGATTACCACCTCCAGCAAAAGTTAGGAATTCAAACAAAGAGTTACCATATGTTTTCATCGGTGATGAAGCGTTTGCATTGAGCTCTGATTTTTTAAAACCATACAGCGCACAATGACTTGACCATTCAAAAAAAAAAAATATAATTATCGGCTCAGCAGAGCTAGGAGAGTAGTAGAAAATGCATTTGGGATCCTTGCTAATAGATTTCGTGTATTCCATACGCCTATTCAGGTTTGCAATACTGCAAATATAAACAGCATTGTACTAACTACTTGTGTTTTGCATAATTAGTTAATGCGAAGAGCTTCTCATACAGTCGGACAGAACGAGCATGACAAAGAAGTGACCGCGACTGGTGAAATAATTATCGGCGCCAGACCTAATGAAAACATGATGAATTTACCACATTCACTACAAAGAGACTCATCTGAAACGGCAAAAAGTTGTAAGAGATGATTTTAAACACTATCTCAATAATGAAGGCGCTGTTGAGTGGCAAGAGAAAATGATCAATTGATTACCTATATAATTTATAAACGTAGAATATCAAAACTGTATTTATGAAAAAACGGAATGATTTGTTTTAATTAATGCTAGCTTAATAATAATTACTATTATAAAAATGGAATAAAAAATGTATGGTAATTTACCTCTGTTTCACTTAGATTGTCCCTTGTAGGTAAAATCGGGCTTGCATCGTCTAAAAAATCTAGTAGTTTAAAATACCACAACTTTGTTGTATATTTATCTTTTGCACCACTTCCACTTCGTGATTCACGTGTCTTTTTTTTTCTTTACGATAAGCACGAAGGTTGTTTATCTTCTTGACCACGCTCTCTCTGTTTGCATCCTGCTCAGTAGTTTTAAGCAACGCCAGTAATTTATCATAACATTCATTTCTCTTATGTTTATTTGAGTAATATTTGGACTTGATATTCCATAAACACTCACACTCTCTATATATAAGTTAATTAATTCTTTTATAACACCTTTGGAATAAACTCGTAAATCCATTTTCTTTATTCAATGCGTGTTTTCACGACAATTAACAACGGCGTACTGACGCTCGACTCGCGCCACTCGAGGTCACGTACACACGCTTGAGTAAAGCTCGACGGCTCGCGTCGAGTAAGTTCGAAGGAAATTAGATTTATTTAATTCCATGATGCGAGCCTTCGAGTTGTGAGTTTTGCGGTCCACACGATAATTTTTACTCAATTTGGAGTAAAACTATCGAGTAATACCGATAGTGAATACTGACCAGAAGTGTATTAAGACCGAACGAGATGAAAGTGGTACAGAAGTTATTGTATCAGCTGCAGATGAGGCGAAGACGAAAGCGAAGCTTATACTCACTATAGATTCATCGTTATATGTTCACATCAAGACCGTTAAAACTACAAAGGAGCTGTGGGAAAAACTCAAGTCGCTCTTTGATGATTCTGGGTTTACGAGAAGGATAAGCCTTTTACGGAATTTGATATCCATTCGGTTGGAGAATTGCAGTTCCATGACCTCGTATGTCACGCAAATAATCGAGACAGGTCATAAACTTTGTGGAACAGGATTTGCAATAAATGATGAGTGGATTGGTTCGCTGCTACTAGCTGGATTACCAGAGAAGTTCTCCTATGATTATGGCGATAGAACATTCGGGCATTCAAGTAACAGCAGACGTCATTAAGAGCAAGCTTCTATATATGGAGACCGGAAACAGACAGTGTAGATGGAGCATTTGTTGTATCAAAAAAGGGTCATCAAATTAAGTCGAAACCAAACACGTCTAAAAGTGGCAACACTGGTAACAAAAATGGCGTCAAATACCAACATGAAAATTCCAACGTCAAAACTGTCAATGTTAGATGCTATCGGTGTAAACAAATTGGTCACTATCGAACGCAATGTCCGAATAATTCTAAGTTTAATAAAAAAGAAGACCGTAAACAAACTAACGCATTCTCAGCTGTATTCTTGAGTAGTGGTTTCAACAAAAGAGACTTGTACATTGATTCCGGTGCTAGCGTACATTTAACGGCCAATCCAGATTGGATCACTAGCAGATATCGGAAAGTTCAACAAGAAATAATGGTAGCCAATCAAGAAACTGTTTCAGTTACGTGTTCTGGTGATATTAAGATTGTAACCTCCGTCAAAGGCAGTGAATTCGAAATAAACATTGAAGATGTTTACTGTGTACCTAACTTGACAACTAACCTCATATCAGTTAGCAGGTTGATTCAAAACGGTAACAAAGTTGAGACTTGTAATTTAATTACGAAGATTTATAATATGTATCCGAATTCCAAATGAATTCATTTCAGTAACTGTTGGTATTTCTTTCTAACTTATGTAACCGCCATATGCAAGAGTAGTGAAGAGAGCCTTTGATAAGCGCTTCTCTATTCCTGCTTATGGCGGTTGTCTAAGTTAGAAAGAGTTTATTTATTTATTTAATCTTCATGCAACAAAAAGTACATAGGCGGACTTAATGCCTTAGGCATTCTCTACCAGTCAACCTAGGGTGGTGAAGAGAGAATATGGTAGGTGCACAAAAAGAAAATTTTGGTATTAAAACAAGAGTAAAAATGTACATAATTATAGATAAAATACACATACATATATATTTATATAAAGTAAGGACAGAAGTTTTGAGACGATTCTGCTATTAGTGTAGAAAATGATCAACATCAACATCAACAACTCATCTGTTACTACACATTCAAGCCTCTTAGTGTGTCCATGTGACTTGTAGTAGGTCGAGTAGAGCAGGAACAGTTTATTTCACACATACGTAACTGCGACACATGTGTTACTACACATTTAAGCCTCCTAGTGTGTCGGTGTGACTTGTAGCAGGTCGAGTAGAGCAGGAACAGTTTATTTTACACATCCGTAACTGCGATACATGTGTTACTACACATTTAAACCTCCTAGTGTGTCGATGTGACTTGTAGCTGTCGCGTGGAGCAGGAACAGTTTATTTAGCACATTCGTAACTGTGACAAACTGCTATTTTCAGATATCTGTTATATTTATCTGTGACGATAAATACGCCTCACTCCTTGGCAGTCAGCGGCGGAGCAGTTCGAGGCAGTCAGCGGCGGAGCAGTTCGAAGCGGTGGCGGCGGAGCAGTTCAAAGCAGTGGCGGCCGGAGCAGTTCGAGGGCAGCGGGAGCTGCTACAGCGGCAGCGTAACAGTTGGAGAAGATCGAAGCGCCAGTTCACGTGCAGCGCGCCAGTGCACGCACAGCGCGCCAGTTCACGTGCAGCCCGTCAGTTCACGTGCAGCCCGTCATTCCACACGCAATGCGCCAGCCAGTATACGCGCAGTGCGCCCAGTCCACGCGCAGCGCGCCCAGTCCACGCGCAGCGCGCCCAGTCCACGCGCATTGCGCCAGTCCACCACAGCACCGCAGAAGGTTGCTAACGTTATGTGCTCTAACTCCGACCACATAAGAGGTGGCAATTGTTTCTCAGGAAGGTACGTCGTGATGTTTTTCAACACATACGCCCTTACCTCGAACTCGAACTGAGAATCTGTCTCTGATCGTAAAACTAATGTAACCATGTGATTGGCTATTGTAGTCTTGTTACTACCGAGCCCTGACACCATACCCCTAACCGGAACTCTTTCAATCGTAAAAACTGTCCTTTCGCTTCCGTGACAAACGAAGCCTGCGACCCCTGATCTAATAACGCTCGAACTACCTGATAATAATTACCCGAAGCTGATTTTGCTTGAACTAACGCTGTAGCTAATAATAATACTTGATTAGCGCGGCTTATTTCATCATCATCATCATTTCAGCCGATACACGTCCACTGTTGGACATAGGCCTCCCCCAAGCGTCGCCACATCGAACGTTCCTGTGCGTCCCGCATCCATCGGTTTCCCGCTACCTTCACCAGGTCGTCGGTCCACCTTGTAGGAGGCCTTCCAACACTGCGTCTTCCGGTACGCGGTCGCCACTCCAAAACCTTTCGGCCCCAACGGCCATCTGTTCTGCGAGCAATGTGCCCTGCCCATTGCCTCTTAAGTTTGGCAATTCTTTGTGCTATGTCGGCAACCTTAGTTTTCCTGCGGATATCTTCATTTTTTATTCGATCACGCAAGGAAACCCCGAGCATAGCCCTTTCCATTGCTCTTTGGGTGACTTTGAGCCTTCTGATGAGGCCCATTGTGAGCGACCACGTTTCGGAGCCATATGTCATCACTGGCAACACGCACTGGTTAAAGACTTTCGTCTTGAGACACTGTGGTATGTTGGACGAGAAGATACCGCGTAGCTTCCCGAACGCTGCCCAACCGAGTTGGATTCGACGGTTGACCTCTTTCTCGAAGTTAGACCTACCCAACTGGACTGTCTGTCCGAGGTAGACGTAATCGTCCACAACTTCGAGTGTAGAGTCTCCGACCTTGATAGGAGTGGGCGCTACATGGTTGTTAATCATGATTTTGGTTTTATCCATGTTCATTTTAAGACCCACTCTTAGAGAAGCTCTACTGAGGTCATTGAGCATTGTGCTGAGCTCCTCCATAGTCTCCGCCATGACTACTATGTCGTCGGCAAACCGAAGGTGAGTGATGTACTCGCCATTGACATTAATGCCTAGTCCACTCCAGTTTAGAACCTTGAAGACATCCTCCATTGCGGCCGTGAACAGTTTCGGAGAGATGACATCTCCCTGCCTCACACCTCGCTGCAGGAGGATAGGTTTCGAGGTCTGGTCCTGGAGTCGGACTGACATGGTGGCGTTTTCGTACAAACACCTCAGCACTTCGATGTACCGATAGTCAATTTGGCACCTTTGGAGAGATTGCAGCACTGCCCAAGTCTCGATCGAATCAAAAGCTTTCTCGTAGTCCACAAACGCTAGGCAGAGAGGCAGGTTATACTCCTCGGTCTTCTGTATGACCTGCCGTAGCGTATGTATGTGGTCTACGGTGCTGAAACCTTTTCGGAATCCGGCTTGTTCGGGAGGCTGGAAGTCGTCAAACCTGCGCGCAAGACGGTTCGTGATGTCCCTGGAAAACAGCTTGTATACATGGCTTAGAAGCGGCTTATTTGCTTGGTGTAAATACATGACACTACTGGTGTTGAGTCAACCGAAGTACTTGTATCAGCTGATCCAGAACGACTCATTTGTATTAAAGTCATGAATATATATATGTCAAACCCTTGACCACAAGTTAGCTTATAAATGTACAGATAATGTTTTGGAGGGGTATTGTGAGGTACTGGGGAGGCGATCCCAATGATAGAAGATCAACTACAGGCTAATTGTCCAATTTCCTGGAGTTCAAAGAAACAGGTGTCTGTAAGTTTATCCTATACTGAATCAGAATATGGTGTGGTGGTTGTTGGTATATGTTGTTGATGTTGTTTTTTTTTTTTTCGCTTTTTTTTTTAAATGATTTTAAGACAAATGATCTATGTCCAGTACTAATTTACTGTGAAATCAATCTGCCACATCTGTTGCCTGTACTGATACTATCAAACGATTAAAACATGTTGACATACAGTGGTGGTCATATAATTAAGAACGATTTGTAGTACTAGACATTTTACAAAAAAACATTGTCATATGTACTTTTATGTTTCTTCTCAAAAGTAATTAATTATGTTATAAAATAGCTACATGGATAGAGTAAATGGAATTAAGAGTACATATTAAAATCACTTATTATTTACCTTATAAATTTAATTTATTATCGATAGTTGCAATTTCAAATAGTAATAAAGCTGGACAAATAATTAAGAACGATTCTTAAACTGTTCGAGAGTTGTTTCAGTAGATACTTAGATTTTAAAAATCTCAATTAATAAGACGGCGATAATGTTAAAAATTGCAATTTAATACATTTTATTATAATTTAATAGTTTGTAGCGTGCCCAAGGCTTTTGATGACTGCCTTAAACCGGCGCGGCATTGACTATAAATTTTTGACATTTTTCAAGAGAAATAGAAGCATTAGCCATTCTTCTAAAAAAACGTTGTATAACTCACTTAAGGTACCACACTGTCGATTTGAAACCTTTTTCTTGACTTCGAACCAAAGATGATTTAAAGACCATTGTAAGACAGAAACTGATTGAGATATGAGGAATTCTTTAACCCTGCGTGCAGTGTGCTTGGGATCATTCTTTATTCTTTATTGTACACAAAAAAAAAATTACAAACAATAAAAAAAAACAGGACGTTTGATGTAAGTACATAAGCGAGCTTAACCCACAACTGGGTTTTCTTACAGCAAACCATGTGATTTAAAATGAAATTTTGCATTTGAGGAACCTTGAAAATGTACAACAAAAGAAAAAAAAACATATTAATTGAATTTAACTTAAGACCAAAAATATACTAAACAGATATATACAGCACGCTACATACATATTTTTAGGTCATGTTGACAGGAAATGTTCCTTAATTTTTCTCCTGAAAACTTCCAACGAAGGGCTAGCCCTCAATGTATGCGGAAGAGAATTCCAGAGACGCACAGCGTTAACGGTAAAAGATCCACTGTGTCGACTTGAAGAGTGAGGAGGAAAACGAAGAAGAAGAGAGGATGAAGGTCGACAAGGTTTCGTCTCGGAACAAGAGATCATTGTCGTGTTGAAATGTCCAAATAATCGGAAGGCATATGGTAACATTGTTTATTCCAGTATATTTTTGTATTGGAATTGATCCATGTTTCCTTTTGGACCTTTTTTGGCGCAAACGTGAGACATACAATGTTACTTTTCTTTTATTTTATTTTTTTTGTTTTGTGTTTGTCTCAAGTTTTTGTTGTCTACAATGTTTTGTGCCCCAAAATAAATATTTTTCTTTCTTTCTTTTTTTCCTTCTATCAGTCTAACAGGTCCAACACCATGACCAGAGAAGCACCCACAAATTTTCACATTTCCACCACTATGCTTTAATGTCACTTTTGTATACTTGGGGTCGAATGCTGTATTGAGAGGGCGTCGAACATATCGTTTCCCATCAGATCATAATTTGTTAATTTTTGTCTCGTCTGAGAAAAGAACATTTTTCCACTGTCTTACGGTCCAGCTTTCATACCTCCTAGCAAATGCAAGTCGGGCTTGCCTATGACACCGTTTCAACATGGGTACCTTTCTTGTTATCCTTCCGTTCAGCTTAGCTTCTACCAAACGCCTTCGGATAGTGCGAGCTGAAATCGCTGAAGAGTTGTTTTCACCAAAATATTCTTTTCTCAACTCGTTAGACCCCTTAAAAGAGTATTGTTTTGCCAAACGGACGATATTTCTAGACAATAGACGCCGAGATGAATTTCTCTGTTTAGGTACACGTGGAATATTTGAAGTAGTTTGATACATGTTAAAATGCTTCACAGCGTGGAATATCATTATTTTTGAGCACTGCAGGTGATGGGCTATTTTTTTATAAGACCAATTCTTATCGCGAAGTTTTATTATGACTTCCCTTTTAGATGCATCGCAACTTTTATTTTTCCCATTGTTTTTATGTAAAATAATCAACTTCTTGAATTTTACAATTAAAATTCAAATTTAAGTTAAAGGGTGCAACTAACTAACTGGGTTTAACTATAACCATATAGGCGGCCGTTTCACGGCTGGTTATGGTTTGGTTATCGTTATAGTTAAATGGTGCAACTCACCCTAAATGGCGCCAAAATTACGAGAATAATGGCTTAGTTACAGTGTTCTCTATTTAAATTTGAATTTAAAAAAAAAAACTATCCAGCATTCTTAATTATGTGGCCAGCCAGTAAGTTTGCAATAACACTGGTTAACAAAAAAATTAAAATTGTTGTTTCCTGTGTTTTTTTTGTTTCATTCTCAAATTGATGCGTATTTTTTAAATATGGTAACAATTTTTCTCTAACAGCTTTTGTTTTTGAGTTACAACTAACTAACCTCATTCAACCTCAGGGAGAAATAATAAATATAGATATGAATCCTTGTGAGGTTGGTATATTACATATAGAGCATATAAAAACAATAGAAATATAAAAGATAAAAAGATATAAAAGTCAGCTCAGACCGTTCTCTGCGCCACGGTGGAGCGCAGCAGCGAGTGTAGGCGCAGCCCTCAGCCGTATGAGTGACGGCGAAGGCTACGCAGCAGCAGGCAGCAACAGTTAGTCAGGTAGTGGTAGAACAGCCATCTGCTGCCAGGGGCCGGCAGAGACAGAGAGGAGGTCCTCAGAGGCCATGTCCATCAGTAGAATAGCCCTCTACCGTAAGGGGCCGGCAGAGAAAGAGGAGGTCCTCAGATTCAGGGCTTCATAGACTTGAACACTGACTGAGTAATAAAATAGACACTAAAGAGTACTATAATAATAATAATAAATAGACGAAGTTATGATGACGAACAACTACCGGAAATATATTGTGAAGGACGGTACGGTTGACATCTGTCGGGCATGCCACCGGCCCGGAGAATCAATCCGACACATTATTTCTGGGTGTTCTCATTTAGCTAACGGAGACTATTTGCACAGACACAACCTTGTAGCCAGGATTATCCATCAGCAACTTGCTGTTAAATACAATCTTGTTGAATCAGAAGTACCGTACTATAGGTATGTGCCCGATCCAGTTCTCGAGAATGGCAGCGTCAAATTGTATTGGGACCGATCTATCATCACTGACAGGACTATTGTTGCCAATAAGCCTGACATAGTGGTGATAGATCGACTAGAGTGTCACACAATGATTGTTGATATAGCGGTCCCTCATGACGAGAACCTCGTGAAAGCTGAGAAAGATAAACAAACTAAATATCTTGACTTGGCTCGCGAGGTTGTCGACATGTGGGAAATGGATAGAGCAATCGTTGTGCCGATAGTCGTGATGGCCAATGGCTTAATAGCCAAGAGCCTCGACCAACATCTGCGGAGGCTCTCGTTCGGCAGTTGGATCAAGGGCTTGATCCAGAAGGCAGTACTCCTAGACACGGCGCGTATTGTCCGGAGGTTCCTCTCTCAGGAGCCCTGACCGCCGGCAGCTTAGACCCTGTTCCCGATGCCGGTGGGCTACTATTTTTTATTTAAATATTTAAAAATATAATTGATATGTTAACTTAACTGAATAAACGAATAATAATAATAATAATCAATTTATTTCAGGCAATATGTACCCATATCATAAATACCTTATACTAACATACATAATAACTTATAATAAATCATTATTATTATTACATTATTATTTTTCATTATTATTTAATTATTAGTATTTTTTTTTTTCATAAGTAGGTATTGACAGACACACAGACACGAACTGACCAATTTAGTGGGAGCTGAAGGAATAATAAAACTGATTCAAGCTGACCCGTTTCTTCTGCAAACATGGGTTTATATACCAATTTTGACGGCTATGCTGGCCGTCAATCCATAATTTAAAATTTCAAAACAGGTTTCAGCCAGCATTGCTGTTTCACAAGAAAAAGAAAAAAATTACAATAAAAATATTAATCTTTAAAATATGAATGCTGTATTCCGCAACAGTAATTATTGTTACATCTTTTATTTAATAATGAAAAAACATTAACATACTGATAGGCAATCGAACAGTATGGTAATCGAAGTCATATATTATCGACTTATGTTGCAGATACATATTTTTAAATCCCTTCAAACAAACTTAATTTATTTCTTTTTTGCCTCTTATAATTTGATTCAGAGCTTTTGTGTGCGAAATGTAGGCGAACATTGATAAATTTCTCAATGACCGCGCGAATAAGGTGCACTCTATGATCAAATGTGGGATGTTGCTCTAAAGAACCAAATACGTCATTGGAGCTGATAAACGACTTTAAAATACGGTTTTTTAAAATTTGGATATCTTTGTGATCGGAAAGGATAATGTGACCCATTTCTTTAATGTGGTTTTTAATTATAGATTCTGACTTCAGACAGATTTGGAACACATCCTCACTCGGGAAACACAGTCCACCAATATTTTTTAAAATAATCAATTTATGAAACCACAATTTGTTATTACAATACAGACTATCGGTGCATGTCGAACATTTCAATACTGAAGCCAGTTTTCTGGATACCCATCCTGAAATATAACCGATAATCTGTTCAGTGGTTTTTTTAATGCTTTTTTTATTTAACATTGTCGAAAACACTTCGACATTTGTGTTAATAGAATTTTCTACAGCAGTTGCATTTATTAACTCAGTGTCATTCTCGATAGAGTCAATCTCCTCATCCATAGTTCTTCTACTTACTGTAGAATTAATGTTGTGAACTGCAGACGAACACGTTAATACTGTTATGTCTTCTAATGGTAGGCAGTTTCCTAAAAACAAAGATTTCATTTCCAGGTGTTGAAGGATTTTTTTGAAAATTCCCTTAAACTGGATAACGTTTGGATTATTGTTATAACCTCCATGTCGCCTGATAGCACCGAACAACATTTTATTGTGATCTTGAGACAACCTGTAAGTTGCGATATATCGCAAACGTTGTTCTTCGACCAACGTTGTGTATAGATGTTTTAGATTTTCTATACAAATGAGAAAGCCCAAAAAGCCTGTTTTATTTTTAGATTCAACAATTTTTTTCTTAATTATTTTTATGGTGATTCGTTTACGAACCTCGCGTCTATATTTAATAAAAATGTAAAGATTCAATATATAAAGTTTCGCTTTTTCTAGAAAAGCTATGATGTCATTGGCGTTTTTTTGAGAAAGTGGTTTTTTCATCCCGTACAAATCGGATGATTTAGAGTTAAAAACATCAAATAAATTATTAAAAATTTCTATAAAATCTACCGTCCCTTTAGTGTCCACGAAAAGAGAAGATGTTAAAATCTCGTCACACCATTTGAGAGCATTTGCAACACTCATGCTCATGATTTGTGTTGCCAATTTGACTTTCATCACTTCATTTCTAAAATAAATGTGACGAAGGATGATTTTGTTAGCAAAATTAAGTCCAACATTTTTTTGAAGCTTAACTAAATTTTCTAATAACTGCCAGTGAATCTTCCTTCCACTCCCGTCAAATAATTATCTTTTAGATTCAAATGAATTTCTTACTAATTTAATCATGTGACAAGGGTCAAACATAATTGCAACATCTAAATCACATTTCGGGTGTCTGAATGTTGTTTTAAGTTGTGATGGTTGTTTAAGATGACAACCTAATAAATTAGCTGCATTTATATTATATGCACAGCCGTCAAATGTTATGGCTAAAAAATCAACTCCCACACGGTAGCATTCACTTAGACATGTTTTCAGTTTCAGCCGACAGTCCGTTAACAAGAAAATATGCTACTGGGATTTTCCAACTTTCGTTCATACATACTAATATAAAAACATATGCCCGAGTCGCTATTTCACACGATTTTGCTGATCCAGCACCAAAGTCCACGACACCTGCAGTCTTTTTTCCTGTCCACGTAGTTTGGTGACGAAGAGCCATCTCGTCTGCAATTAACGTGCACAATATTCGCTGGCCACTATGTTTATATTTCTTTTCTAAAACATCTAACGCTAGCCAAGCCAAGCTTGTTTATTAAACCCAGGATCACCCGATCTGTTTTCGTACCAGGGTAAATAAACTAAATTTGATTCTACAGTTTTCATATATTTTTTTAACTTGTATCTAACGATTTTTTTACCAAGTCTAATGAATTATAGAAATAAAAATGTGAATTATATGTAAAAGGCACACCTGTTATATGTTTTTTTAAAGAGATATTATATTTTTTAATTTCTGGCAGTGATGGGAATGACGACAGTAGGAAAGAAATGATATTCTTATTTCTGGAAATGACATGACATGACTGGCAATGATTTGTTGTTACAAACAATATGGCTATAAATCAATTATCGGAGTTGATCCAAGGTTTATGAATAAAATATCATTATAATCAATCAACATAGGCTTTATTTATTTAAATATTTAAATAATTCTTTGGTAAAATCAGTCATAGAAACATAATCAGTTCTTGTCAATTTCGTATAATCTCTAAACAATATTAAATTAACATGATTAAAAATATTATGCTTTCAACACTTAATCTCGAGCTAGTAGCTGTATATCAATACTCAACACTTATCATCATAATAATCAAAATAGTCAAACTCTAATCTCTCTAATCTTTTACACTTAAATTCTTTATTCTTTTGGTACAGTATTTCTTCTCTCATTGCTGACCTAATTTAAAAGTGAAAACATCATCAAATCAACCCACGTTTTAAAGTATTAATACCTTTTTTTTTATTTAAATTTAAAGAAACCTTTTTGTTGGACAAAATAACAATATTTTTTGGTGCACTAGTAATCACATTCTTGTTAGGGGATGTATTTGTTACATTAGCAAGAATACGCCGAGATTTCTTAGTCCTAACGAGAGGTGCTACGTATTCAGGGGTATTTGAGTCTCCAGAACTCGGCCCAAGGCGTTCTTCTTCAGTCGTACAGGAGTTGAGGACTTTCGAAAATCCTAAATGTTTATCGTGAACACAAAAATAATCACAGTCGAAACAGCTAGCTTTCCTGAATACGAGATTAAAAATATCTTGTTTCCATAAGACTTGGTGAACATTTAACGTGCCCTGGAACGGTTTCAAGTTTTTGGGAAGTAGAGCTTCTTTGGCTAAAACCTCATCTTCAGTGATAGTCATTATGGTAATATTTCCAATGTTCTGTTTTACAATGTCTATGAACTGATCAAATGTGCTGACGTCTTGACCAAAAGTCACAAGATTGTCTGCAGTCCGTTTTAGCACTCCTCCAATCCCATCTGGGGCACCCTTCCCATGACCAGTTTCACTGTAATTCCAGGTTATTGCCTTAAGTTGTGGAAAATCCTTACAAAGAACTGAAATTATGTAGAAGATATATTTATTGCGGTACTGGGAACTTGGAGAATCAGATTGGAAATGGATGGTTTCTATAAAAGGATTTATCTCTATAGCCAGTTTAATCATGGGTATTAGGTGCGCCCAGATGGCAGCGGAGTCGTGTCTCAAGCACTGGCTAACTGTGCATGCACAGGTAGTGCCAATGGCACTATGATGGAAGTCGTAGGTATATATGACACCAGTATGCAAAGAAATCTCTTTACGACTTGGTCCAAAATGAAGACTGCACTTCTTTTCCGTATTTGAGACCAAAATTTTCTGAAAAATATATATGTATGAATGCTTCTGTTACAATTAAATTATTCTTCTTGTGTTTTATAGAGTTATATTGTACGGTTATAGTAAATGTATGTTTGAAGAAATTTGGTAGCTGGTAATCTAATTTTTCTATTACTTGTAATGGGATCATTTCAGTTGCCTTTTTTGTAGTTATGTACTGTTTTTTCACACCTTTCTTGGTCTTAACAGATTCTTGGCAACGAACCCACTGGTACAGTGTTAAGGTTTGATTGTTTGAAAATTCGTTATATGCTAAAACATTATCTTTACACACAGGGCAGTTTCTTTTTAAACATTTATCATTGTATTGAGAACAACACAGGGACTGTAAAATCTGTTCAAAATTAGTCTCATTTATTATATTTGCTTTATGCAGACACAGAACTGCCAAATCTATATTACTGTGAATTATGCAAGCACAAGTTTCCCTAAGTGCTTTCTTAGGAAAGACTACCCAAAACGGGCGATGTCTACAGAAAAAAGCATAACTAACAGGAATTCCATGCTCTGATATAAATTTGTTATGTAATTGTTTTAATGGTAATGTTAACTGTCGTTTTTGTTTTTGAACCTTATTTCGAGTGATGTACTGCTTTTTGCCAGGAATAATTACGCTGTTTGAATCTTGATCAAAAAACTTTTTAATAAGTATTGATAATCTTTCCTTTGTTCGCGTATCTTGCGCTGTTCCTTTTTTACCCTGTTTCTCTACCTTTTTTGAAATCAACTGTGATTTTTCCACTGACATCTTTCTTAACTTCTTCTTTAGACTCTCATTTTCTTTTCTTAATTTTTGTATAATATTAATCAATATTTTACGTCTTTTTTGTTCTTTGTACCTTATGCGTCTTATTTTCGTAGCTGGTGAATTTAAAGGATCTTTTATAACTGTAGTCGTTTGTGTTGTCTTTTTAACTGATATGTCTTCCTGGTCCTGATGTTCAAGCAGTACTACTTCTGGTAACTTAGTTACGTTTTTTTTACCTTTTTTATTTTCCCTGTACCTTTTTGATGCTTCACGCCATTTTTTCCTTTGTTGCCTTTGATCCCTTGGTGATTTTTCATCAATAGGAATAACTTGCACCTTTTCTTTCTTCTTGATATACCGTAGTCTTTCCTTTTCTTTTTCTCTTTCGTACATTTCTGGATCATTTTTAATTTCTGCGTACCTTTTACGCTTGTAGGCTGATAGATTGGCTGTCGATGGTTTTTGTTCATGATCATCAAACCTAGAACAATATTTTCGTGTTGCTTAAAGTACAAGTCGAGACGAACTACAATCCTTCGGTGACTTGTAGGTACTACTTCATATATCGTCAAACGGGTGAATAGGAATGCAGGGCTAAGTAGAAACAAAATTTTGATAAGGACTATTACAAACTACAAATGTTGGTTTCTAACAAAGTTTTGATTACCTATTTTTGTATAACAATGCAAGAAATAATTGCAGTACTTAATTCCCGAAAAAAATTCTTAATAACATGCAAAAACCCTTCACAGTTTTGTTTCTATTCACCCCTGCGTTCCTGTTCACCCCAATTATCTGTACATATATCATTTTAATTCTTAATGCTGTGTTAATCTTATAGATAATTCCACTCGAAAGTAAAAAGAAGCGAAGTTAATGGTCATTACCGGTAATCACGAATCATTTCCGTCTTTAACATTTTACTGGAGATGATCTTACTGGAAATGACTTATTTTATTTCAAGTCGAAACTTGCTCACAAAATACAGTATCAGCGTAACAATAATAATTTCAAATGACACATGTGAACATGCGGAATATATGTAAAAATTAATAGATGAATGTATTCGTTACTTACAGTCTGATGCGTCCTTTTGGAAATGATGTGATGCGTGACAATCTTCTTGCGTAAATTTTTAACAATAAATTTTGAGCGCTAATTGCACTGCGATCACGCGTCCACTTACTCGGCGGCCTGTTTGGAAACTGAGGAAGGTGCGGGCGCGGGGCGTCATGGGCTTTGTGCCACAGACTAAGAATAAAATACTGTTTGACGAACTGTTACGGAAATGATGAAAATATTGTAACACTTAATGAATTATTTATTTTAGACTTAATTTATGGTTCACTTTCAAAATGTTTATCAGTATTGCATCTTTATTTTATAGCCGCTCTATAGTTATTTTAAAAAACGCAACCTTACAATCCGTTTTGGTGTTATTTTGATATTTACAGTTAGGTACACGATTTTTCGTCGGGTTGGAAATGATGTTAGATGCGTGTTTTGTTAACTTTCTATAAATACGTAATATTCCCAGACAAAATATTATTGGCGCCTTTGAATATAATATAATAGAAACCATATGTTCTTGATTTAAACGACTGAGATATGTAAATAACGGCACAATGATAAAAAACTTTTTTTTTTAATGCATTTAGTTTATTTACCCACCACTTCCCTATGACACGAGGATGTGGTAAAGATCCATTAAATATCTGTCTTAACTATTTGTAGGCAGCTACGGAATAATAGTGCAGGGTGACTGCAAATTTTCTTAACGCTGCTGGTGTATATTTTTGGCGATAGCCCTTAATCTTGCTCTTTTGAGTCAGTCTATTTATAAATTCTACTGTTTCGGCTTTAAGATTCAGTTCATTGATCTGGTCAATAGTAAAAAAAATTTTTTTTTGGCGCTCCGAAACTAATTGTTTTAAGTTATTGCATTTTTCTTTTAGCCTTTTACTTTTTCTTACTAAATTATAATTTTTTAACTGTAACTTGCGTTTTTCTAAGGAAAGTTTACTAATCTTTTTCTTGAAAATAGCTTTCCTTGGCGTTTCAAAAATTGAACCTTCTTCTGACACTTGAACATGTTCCAAACTTGTTGGTGATGAAATAATATTTTGTGCTTCTTGCTAAAAAAAAATATAAAACGACCCGGTTATTTCATGAAAACCAATACTTTGAAATAATGTGTTTAAAAATGACGTATAATTTTACCATAATAATAGGAATTGCAGTCTTTTTTATTCTTCGATAATTTTTCTTCGTCACATAGGGGAGAGTGGGGTGCATTCGTACAACGGGAGCATTCGTACAGTAGTGATATCTAAGCTATACAGCACACTGGCGTGTTCATGTTTGTGTGCGTAACTCCCACTCGGACGCATAGGCTACGCGCGGAGCGGCTCCCGGCTTCAACACAACAGGTCCGTTCATGTTTTCGCTCCACGTAAGTAATTTTTGGATTCACTTTGAAACGTGTTTAAATGTTATTAGTTTTACTCTAGTTATAAAAGTGATTCAATTTAGTTGGTGGAATGGTATTGAGGTCTTAAATGCACGCAGTTGTTTTCTAATAACTATAACGGGTATTTTTATTTTAAATTAAATCGTTGTATTTTTGGTTTGGGGTACCTTCGTGCAGTTAGCAGTGGGGTAGATTCGTACTGTACGAATCCTCCCCACACTAACTTGCATAGCATTAAACATTTTTTTTACCGAATATTTTATTATTACAGAATCAAAATGCCGCGAAAGTATGTGAAAAAGGGGACGAGAACGGGACAAGTAGACGAAGATAGTATGAAATCTGCGATAGACGAAGTTTTGAATAAAACCTTATCTATCAGAAAGGCTGCGCAAAAATATGGCGTCAAACCAACTACGCTCGAAAGTCGCTTGACGAAGTTACATAAACAAGCAGCTACTGAAGACAGACATAGTAAGGTACGTGTTTTCAGTTCCAAATACTCTTCAAACCAAGTGTTTTCTGCAGAAGAAGAGGCTCATTTAAATACGTACATAATGAAATGCTCCAAAATGCACTACGGATTGACGATTGTCCAAGTAAGAAAACTTGCGTACGAGTTTGCAAAAGCTAATAGATTACGTTATCCTTGTAATTGGGATCACAATCAAATGGCAGGAAAGGATTGGGTGGAGAGTTTTCGCAAGCGTTGCACAAATTTAAGCCTCAGAAAACCAGAAAACACCAGTGCCGCAAGGTGCTTCGCATTCAAAAAGACTGCCATAAAAGATTTCTTCGAAAACCTTGAGACTGTATACGTAAAATACAACTTCACTGCTGACCGAATTTACAATTTTGACGAGTCGGGGATATCCACAGTATTAAATACGCCCAAGGTTTTAGCTGAGAAAAACCAAAAACAAATCGGTCAACTTGTTTCGGCTGAGAGAGGAGAACTTGTTACATTTGGAGGAATCATATCAGCCAGTGGCAACACAATTCCGCCTCTATTTATCTTTCCCAGGGTTCATTTTAAAGACCATTTTATGGACGGTGCTCCGGAAGGTAGTCTGGGAATGGCAACAAGGAGTGGTTGGATAAATACCACTATATTTTTGGAGGTGTTAAAACATATCCAGAAGAAAACGTTGTGCTCAAAAGATAACCCTATCTTGCTACTGGTTGATAACCATGAAAGCCACGTCACAATAGAAGCAGTAGACTATGCTCGTGACAATGGCATAGTTTACCTTTCGTTCCCACCGCATACAACTCACCGTCTTCAGCCCTTAGACGTTGGTGTATTTGGACCTTTCAAGGCAAAATTGAAAGTGGCATTTAACGATTGGCATGTGAATAACCCGGGCAAAACTTTAAACATATACAATATACCGAAGCTTGCCAAAGTAGCCTATTTTGAATCGTTCAGTGGGAGAAATATAACACGTGCCTTTGAGAAGACTGGAATCTGGCCATTTAATAAGCTAGCCTTCGGAGACGACGACTTTGCAGCTGTAAGCGTATACCAATCCGGGTCCACGTCAGCTCCAGAAGAGATCGACGAGATAGGTAATGTTGAAGATGTGGAACAACAAGATTTACCACCAGGGTTGGCCCCTACATCAGCTTCTTTTCCACCACAGTCAGAATCCGCACAAGGTGAGCAGTCTATTTCAACAGCGAGTCAAGGTGCCAATGTATCGGAAACGGAGCTTACTCAAGAAGATCTCGTAGAGAGCTTAGTTCCTGTTTCACCTTCCTTACATAGATCTACAACTCCACCGGCGACTTTACCTGCTGGAGGACTAATAACTCCAGAAGTTATCCGGCCTTACCCTATAGTAGACAGAACTGAGTCTAAAAAGTCGAGAAAAGGGAAACAGCAAGGAAAGTCGAGAATATATACAGATACTCCGGAGAAAATAAGACTAGAAGAAATAGAGAAAGCAAAACAGTTGAAGAAGCAAGAGCAAGAGATAAAACAAAAGGCTAAGGAGATGAAGCGAGCTTTCAATTTAGTATCCGCCAACACCAATCCAAAAAGACAGAAGAAAACTGTAAGGACAACTAAATCAAAGAGGCAAAAGAAAACTTTCAAGCCTGTCAGTGAGGACGAGTCTGATTCTGAGGATGAAACTAATATCAGTTTAAGAGAAAGTTCTTGTTCTCCCATCGAAGAAGCGTCCGAGCAATTGGATGTTCAAGATGAAACTCCAGTTATGTCTATGAACATTAATCAAGGATGTTTCGGGCTAGTCAAATTTGCTAAAAAAAATACTGTTTTATATTATGTTGGGCAAGTGCTTATAAAATACAGTCCTATTGAATACATAGTTTCATTTATGAGGAAGAAGCCTGGTTCCTGGAAATTTGTTTTTCCCACCACCAAGGATGAGGGGAGTGTCAATATAACAGATGTGGTACATATACTGACACCATCAAAATCTGCTTTGACAGCGAGAACGTCCCACATTTATAGCTTCGAGAAAGACTTATCTGTGTATGCTGTCGGATAGTACGTGTATTAATACTTTAGACTAAGGCTTGTTGCTGTAATGGTAGAGTTTATTATGTTGATTCATTAGGTACCCACCTACTTATTATATTAATAAGAGAAAAGTTATGATACGTTTTTGTTACCAAGACTAAGTAGTCATTTTTAGTACTGAGGTACGTTTTTTGTTACTAAGAGTAAGTAGTTATTTGTAGTACCTACTGAGGTACACAAAATAATAATTTAAAATTGTCCCTAAAAAAAGGCTGATTCTGTGTTAATTGTGATCTCAATAAATGATAATATTACATTGAATAGTGGTTATTTCTCTCATTGTACGAAGGTACCCCACTATGTACGAAAGCTCCCTACGCTATGTACGAACCTACCCCACGTGTGGGGTAGGTTCGTACGTTTTTCTCATTTTAGTAAAGTTGTCGTGGTGCCTTCACTGCATCAGCGGAAGAAACCCTGAAACTTCTAGCGTCTACACACTTCCCTGGCTCGGTGATGGCACCAGATAACATCGTACAAAATACTCCTCATATCCGCCTCACCAGGCCTTCAAATGAAGACTGGAGAAGAGCGGCGAGGTATTTTAGACCGAACAAGGTAGAATGGGCTATAGACTCATTCAAGCCAATTAAATCTGCAGGGGATGACGATGTCTTCCCAGCTCTTCTGCAGCAAGGGAAGACTATACTCATCCCTATTTTAATCAAAATCTTCAGAGCAAGCTTTGCCTGGAAATATATACCAGAGAAATGGACTATGGTTAAAGTCTGTTTTATCCCAAAGGCCGGTAAGAAGGACTACTCTCAACCAAAGTCCTTCAGACCAATAAGCCTTACCTCCTTCCTACTCAAGAGTATGGAAAAGGTTATTGACGAATGCATCAGGGATGGACCATTAAGGGATAACCCTCTGCATCCGAAGCAACACGCTTACCAAAAAGGAAAATCTACAGAAACTGCTCTGTTAGAACTAACAGACAGGATCGAAATGGCTTTGGAAGATAAACAGATAGCCCTATGTGCTTTCCTTGATATTGAAGGAGCTTTCGACAACGTCACCAAAGACGCCCTTTCCAAGGGAATGAAGGCGAAAGGGATTGACGAAACAACTACTCGTTGGATCGAATTCATGCTCCTCAACAGAACTATCAGTGTTACCTTACACGGAACTACAAAGAGCTTCAAAACAACTAAAGGGTGCCCGCAAGGAGGCGTTTTATCGCCACTTCTATGGCTACTCGTTGTTGACCAATTGCTAGTTGAAGCCTCTACAAGAGACTTAGATGTACATAGCTATGCTGACGATGTGGTGGCTTGTGGTGTCGGCCCCTGTCACAGCACGGTATCATCTATACTACAAAGATCTCTGAACATTATTAACACATGGTGCACAGAAAACAATTTATCGGTTAACCCGAGTAAAACAACAATAGTCCCCTTTACTAGGAAGCGTAAGTTGGACAAACTTGTAACGCCCACTGTAAAGGGGACTCTCATACCATTCTCCAGCGAAGTCAAGTACCAGGGCGTAACTATCGACCAGAGACTGACCTGGAACACTCACATTAACAATGTGATCCAAAAGGCTAAAATAGCTTTAGGAATATGCTGTCGCTTAGCAGGGAAGAAATGGGGCTTAAACCCTAAAATCGCCCTGTGGTTGTACACCGCCATAGTCAGGCCGATAATAACGTATGCCTGCGTAGTATGGTGGAGGAAAACAACTCAGGTGACAGTCATTAACAAACTTAATGGTTTGCAGAGACTTGCATGCCTCATATCAACAGGGGCCATGTCCACAACCCCAGGAGCTGCTCTAAATGCCCTGCTTAACCTACCGCCACTTCATCTATTCATTGCGAAGGAGGCGAAGGCAAGCATGTACAGAACAAACAGCACTGGCAAAGCAAACTGGCGCTCTCAAGCACTGAGATCGCTACACGAATCAGTACTTGAACACGATCAACTAGCTATGACAACAGACGTCATGCTTCCACAGTGTAATTTCACAAGGAATTACACAGTGGAACTGCCGAGCAGAGAGGATTGGTCAAACAACCTCATCACTTGCAAGGCTGGAAGCCTGATCTGGTTTACAGACGGGTCCAAAATGGGTGAGAATGTAGGATGTGGAATATTTGGCATTAGCCCGAAATTCAGCAAAAGCTTGAATCTGGGTAAACATGCTACCATATTCCAAGCGGAGGTATACGCCATTATAGAATGTGTGGAGGCCAACCGTCAACGAAACTACATAAATCAATTAATTCTGATTTACTCAGATAGCCAGGCAGCTCTTAACGCCTTGAACTCGAATACTTTAAATTCGAAACTGGTAAAAGACTGCGTTAACAAACTGAATGACCTGGGGCAAAGGAATAAAGTTATTCTGAGATGGGTACCAGGTCATTCTGGAATCAACGGCAACGAAAAAGCCGATGAACTTGCACGGGCTGGGGCTCAAGGTCATCAGATAGGTCCAGAACCCTTCTGTGGTATCTCAAAGAACCAGGCCATGCAGACCCTTAAGGGCAACTTATTTGGCGATTCAAAAAAGCACTGGTTGGTACAACCAGGTCTGCTACACGCCAAATCTCTCATAGAAGGCTACTCACAAAAACGAACTGCCGAGCTTCTTGAGCTTAGCAGGACGAACATCTGTGCGATAGCCCGCGCCTTAACCGGCCACTGCAAACTAAACAGGCACCAATTTCACATGAAACTGAGTGACACTGATGTTTGCCGGTACTGCAATCAGGAGAGAGAGACGCCTAAGCACCTCTTGTGTGAATGCGGGCCCCTTGTCCACAAACGCAGTGTCCATCTGGGCCGACACATTATTCGCCCGGAGGAGATTAAAACTCTAAAAGCTAGGAGTATTCTAAATTTCTTGGAAGCCTCCGGGCTAAAAGAGTTACTCTAACAAGGTGGCGAGTCACAATAGATCTTTTAGGTCGCAGTGACTACATCCCCTACACTATGGGTGATGCATAGCCCCTTATCTTCTAAATAATAATAATAATAAAGTTGTCGTAGCATCGCCATGCTTTCTTATGTCGAAACAACACATCATTCATCTTAAAGGCTGATAAGTGCAGTATGTGACAGCATTAAAGTTATTTTTAAATAATGGATAGTTTTTGTTTTATGTGGCTTAAAGTAAAAAGTGTACGAATCCTACCCACTCTCCCCTATATATCGCTAGCTGAGAAATGCTTTGAGCAAACTTTAGTATAGGGCGTCGGTAGCCAATCGTTTTCACGTCTTTGAACCCTTATTATGTTAAGCCACTTTTCTTTTATTAACCCATCTCTAGGTAATCTAATATAAAAAGGAAAACTATAATTAATATTCATAACATAACAAGTACATATTATATTCAAACAATATTATAAATTCTATAAAAAAAAAACACTAGTGTAATAGTATCCCAACCGGCACGTAACGGCACGTGACTTCTAACTTCATGCGCCGGCCGCCATTAGACGGCGTCGTCGAATAAAATGAAATAAAAATAGGTAGTTTTGTGAACTTACGTATGAAATGACACATTTTTGACTTTAACTTTTGGGATATAATTTGTACATCGTCTGAAAACACACGACGGCATGTTTTCCATATGTTTTGCACAGGTTTACACACACGATATAATAAATTAAAAACAAACGTAGCGTCGCGCGACAGGTTGGTGCGTAACTAAGCGCGATGTGGCCAATTGGCTTCATTTCATGTTGTCATTTTAGAGTGCGGACAACGTATCTATAGTTTATATATCATTGATAAGAAATACTTAAAGTTGTTGGTTATCCTGTTTGTCAATAAATTGTATTCCCTCCCTTAGCCTTATTTACAGCTGTTACTCGATTTTTATCAACCGTATTAATTTTATCATGAAATCTTAGGGTATAAAGTCCCACTTCTAGTCAATGAATGATAATCATTTAGTGACTGGGCAACCAAAGGAATCAGAATAATTAGGGAAAGACTTTTTGAGTTGTATGGCCTTAAGCCTATTATTAACACTGAAACTTTTAATAAATATGTTGCTACTTATTCCAAAATGTTTAAAAATACTTGTAAGGCACCTAAGGCCTTATACATTAGCAACAAAGTTAAAACAGCAGATAATAAAATAAAAACGGTTTGGAATATTATAAATAATGAAACCATCAGAAACAAAATAAATAATAATGATTACACATTGGAGACTCATCATGGTCTTATTAGCGATAACAAACTAGTTGCAGAAGAATTTGTAAATTTCTTTACCAGTATACCAATTAAAACTACTGAAGCCCTAAATTCGTCGCCATCTAATGCTTTTGGTTTATTACAGGCGAACGTTGCAGCCTGTTCGACTGAATTTAACTTTAAACATATAAACCCCATAACAGTAATAAAAGCTTTTAAAGAAATCAAGATTAAATTGACAGAAGATCTATGGGGTATGTCTATCAAAGTTTGTACCTCAATTATTGAGACTATAGCGCCGTACTTGGCTTAAATATTTAATTTGTGTATAGATCAAGGAGTCTTTCCGGATCTAATGAAATACAAGGTGCAGTTTTAAAACTGCACAATATTTCAGGAGGTTGTAATAAAACTCATAAATAATCATATAAAAATACGATACCTGGTCAATAATCAGTAAAACTTGTTATTTTATTTTTTTTAATTTTAACCGTTTTTCAGAATAACTCTCTAAATAAACTTCTTAAAAAAATACAGAGTCACCCGTTGCGATTTATCGCACGCCGTGTCACTGTGTGTGTGAGTGCATCAACCTGTACGAGGCTCCGCCCACTTATTTTACTAAATGAATAATTTAACCTTAGATGTAGATCGAATTCGATGATCATAATGTACATTAATGTCTTAAATTTCGCTATTTAATTACTCGCTTTTAAGCATCATCACAATGTGAAAATCTTTTAAAAGTCACGTTGACGTCGCGTCGATAGGTACTTACGTATCAGCTGATGAATAAAATGTTAGGCCGAGATCAATAAACCTTATGAGGCGTCCGTGCCTCCGTCCGTAGGTATCATGGAGCGCGCGCGCTCGAGATTTAGATACGCAGTGGTACATGAACGTACCTACCAGACGCAGTCTGTAGGTAATGTCATTCTCAAGGTCAGTTTTCCGTAATAATTTCGTTTTTATTTGTAGATTAAATTGGTGGATGTGAAATTTCCCTTCGTACTTTTTAATGGGCTGAGGACCGACAAAAAACACTTCAAGATAATTTGTGCTAGTTACGTAGATAGGTAGGTTTTTAAGTGATTTATCTTGCCTGTTAGGTAGGTATTTTTACCGTAGTTAAAATTTTTAAATCAATTTATTTACACTAATCAAATTGATTCGGCTAACAACGTATTTACAAATGACTTTTTATGTACTTACTAATAAAATAAAATAAATACCTAAGCAGGTACTTATGTTACCTGGAGGTGTTGTTCAAACAGACAGCAGTCTAGCACGACGTTGCTGATTTTCTTTTAATTTCGTAGCACAAACACATTCGTTTTAAAGTGTCGAAAGCACTAATCACTAGTGATCACCTTTTCACGTAACGTACTTGCCGACCGTAGTGAGGAAACCAAACCGTAGACCAGCATCCCGCGTGCTGGCCCGTGGCTCTCGCTTGAAGTATTCCAGGATATTTTCCTGCAAGGCGACAAGCAGGCCTTCGTTGCCGCGACCGTCAGCAAGCCGGGGAACGCCGAATCGTCGAAACTCGCGGAGTCTTTGCGTAGCAGCCAGTATTACCCTTTGAGATGGACGTTACGATGTTTCCACTGATAGCATACAAGCGGACTATCTCCACCAACTCTACATTGGAGTATTGGTCTGTCATCTTTCATCACTAGATACCGCAACCGTTAACCGAAGGCGCTGTGGGCGAATATTGCAAGCGTGTGTATGCACACGTCGGCGACGTCAGTTACACTAAACATGATCGATTGATCGATGGCGCGGGGGCGTGGCTAGGGTGTGTCGTGCGGGAGATTATTGGTGCTTTACGTTGCGTGTATGTGTGTGAAAGCGCGGTTTAAATAATGGTGCGTTTGTGTGTGTGAAAGCGCGGTTATAAGGGAGGTATCAGACTAGCAGAGTTTATAAAAAAGGTAGTTCACACATACCGATTTCCATATATAAGAAAAAAAATACCTACTCATTTTATTATTGATTCGGGTCGAGAATCACTAACATAATTACCTCCTGAATTTATTTGCACCTTTAAAACTGCACCTTGTATAGTAAAGTGATACTACTCTTTAAATCCGGGAATAGTAAAGTTTTGAAATATTTTCTATTACAGTGACTCTATTTATGCATCTAATTAATTTTGGTCCACGATTGCTAAATATTGTTTTGTAGACTTCACAAAATAACGGGTAATATTCTTCGTGATGAAAATAACAATGAAAGACCCTATCCGGAATTGTATGCTCTTTTAGGAATTGAATTATTTGGTCTCTTGTGTTATTGACAGGATCCAGACATCTTTGATTATAGTTTTACCTTTGGATCTATCATCTATTCTGTAAATATCACCGGGTGTTTTCCTAATATGGAATTGCTTTAATTGTCTATCAATTACGTCATCTATTTCTGTTATTTTGTCCGTAACTGATACTACTTGGTTATTGTCCAAGTCTTGAGTTGTTAGTGCTGTTTGCTCTTTGTTCTCCTGTGATCGATTTGTGTGATCAGGGGTAATAGGCATGCCTAATAATGTCCTAATGTCAATGTTTGTCAGATCTATATTGTCCGATGATGTGCTAGGTTGAGGATTTTCTGTGTTTGTGTTGTTACTAACTTCGTTAAGATGTATTATTTGAACTCTTGAGAGTGCATCTGCGTTTGTGTTAGCCTTACGTTTTTTATATTGCACATCGTAGTTATATTCTGCTAATCTTAGGCGCCAGCGTGTGAGTTTGGAATTAGGGTCCTTTATGGACATGATCCAAGTAAGCGGACGGTGATCCTTTTTCTATTGTAGAATATCGTTGCTCTGTGTCCGATAGTGTACCTGAGGCGTACGCTATTGGTTTGTCTGAACCTAGTTGTCCTTGAGATAGAACTGCGCCTATTGCTACGTCTGAAGCGTCTGTAGTTAGAATGAAAGGTTTCTCAAAGTCTGGATATTGTAATATTGGTGCATTAATGAGTACTTCTTTGCATTTTTCGAATGCTTGTGTATACTCAGGTGTTATTAATATTTTGCTGCCTTTTTTTAGACACTTAGTTAAAGGTTTGGTTAGTTTCGCGAAATCTTGAATGAATTTTCTATAATAGCCTACTAATCCTAGGAAGGACTTTATTTCTTTCTGTGTTTTTGGAAGGGGGAATTTTTTTACTGCTGCAATTTTGCCTTCATTCGGCTTAAGGCCTTTGTCTGTTAAGGTGTGTCCTAAAAACTTTTAAATTGTGTGCTCTGAATCTGTCAAAAACTTTGCATTTATCCAACTGTTCCTGTAAAGATGTGGAATATATGATTACCTCATCTAGGTATGTTAGTACGTTATCTAGACCTCGTAATACGGAATCCATCAAGCTCTGGAAAGTACTTGGTGCATTTTTTAAAACAAAGGGCGTACAGACAATAATGTATAGTTATTAGGTAAGTCTATGATAGAAACACACCACTTCACAAGGGTGCAGGGGTGAATTCACGAGGAGACAGACCCAACAAGGGACCTCCACCCACACCACCCCCATCGAAACAAACAACTTTTTCTTATAAAACAAACTAGAGGATACTTATCTTCTATCGTCTGATCGTTTAGTTTCCTATAGTTCATAACTAACCTATATTTTTGTTCCCCTGAGGCGTCAACCTTCTTTGGTACTATGTGTACTGGTCATGACCAAGGAGACTTGCTTTCCTGTATAATATTATTTTCTAGGAGTTGGTTTATTGTTTTGATGCTTGTCTGTAGTTACGAACAAAAATAGGTTTATTATCTGTTAACCTAAGCTGGTGTTTAATTTCGTGTGTAAATGTTAGCGGGATTTCTTCGCAATGAAAAATATCTCTATAATTATAACAGAATTTCTTTATTTCTCGATTTTCCTCCGCGTTCATGTGATCTGTTCGTAGCCTCTCTAAGTTTTGCTTTTGCAGCTTATCTATGTTTTTACATGATTCTTTAATGTTATAAATTGAGTTATGTTCTGTATTATCTTTTAATTTTATTTGTTGCAAATTTAAATGGCAATTGTTTTTTTTTAAATAATCGTTTTGTTTGATCTATTTACTACTGTCATTAGAGCGTTTCCATTTTTAACTGTGACTAAAGCTGCTGGGAAGGTTAATCCATTTTTTGTTTTAATTTTTTCCGAAAAGTATTCACCTTCTTTGTAGTTACATAATAAATTAACTACTTGTTCGCATTTTAGTCCTATTTTGCTATGTGATTTTATGTCGTCTCTAATTAGTATGATTGCATTATCCGTGCAACGTAACATGTTTTTTATGTCTATTTTACATTTTAGTGGTATTAATAAGTCTAAACCTAACAGTCCCATGAAGTCTGAATCGAAGTTAAATAGTAAAAACTTAAGTGTAATTTCCTTATTGAATATTTTTTTTGGAAATTTTATGTAGGTTACTTGCTTGTGCTTAGAGGTTGCGTGAGCTGTTTTTATAAAATGTGTTCCATTTTTTATTTTAATATGTATATTTTTCCGGTCCTGTAAAATTTTTGCATTTATGAGTGATTGTGAAGCACCTGTATCTAATAAAATTCTGCCGCCTAGTTCCCTGATGTAAATGTAACGAAGACGATTGTAGTTTTGTAGGTTGTTCATGAAAACTACGTTGTCATTAGATTTTCTAGACCGACTAGAAAATTTTCGTCTTCTACTTCCTCGGATATTTCATCAGTTTCCTGTTCCGGGGTAGCGTCATTTTCATCGTCATTGTCCACTTCGTTTTGGAAATGGACTGATTTTTAGGTGGTTCATTATTGTTTGGTTTATTTGGAAATTTCTTTTAGAAAGAACCCGGTTTATTTGGTTTGTTTGATTTAAACGTGTTTGGTTTTTAATCAGTACGTCTAGCCCTAAGCTTAACTTCTTCTTGTTTGGCTACCGTAATAGCTTGGTCAAGATTTTGCACGTATTTTAATCTAATTAAAATAGCCGTTATGGGGTTTAATTTGTCTAGAAAGATTTCAAGAGCCATTTGCTCATAATAATCCCGCCTACCTGGGCTGGTTGAGATAAGAGTACTCATAAGTAATCTGATTTTATCTCCGAATACATTAATAGTATTATTTTCTCTTTTTATATTCATTAGTTCTTGGACTAATTGAATTTCTGTTCGAAATTCACCAAATTTTTTCTGGAGGACTGCTTTAATGTCTCCCCAGGAGCTGGTGCCTGGGTTCTCCGAGAGAGCTTCGACAGCTTTACCTGTCAATTTGTTTCTGATAAGACACGATATGCATTCGTCGTCTTTATTGGTTATTAAACTTAATGCATTTTCCACACCTTCTTTGTAAAGTGCTAGTGTTCTCCTATTCCCATCATAGCAGGGTAATAGTTTTGAGAACGTTGAGTAGTCGGTGGGAATCGACTTCTTTTCAGTGATAGGTTTCTCATCTAGTACTTTCTTGACACTAGCCATTTTTATCTATGTGAGTTTGATTGTAACTGTTGTTTGAGAAACAAAGATAAAGTGTATTTTACAAAAAAAAAATACGAAATACCTCGACACTAAATACACCACAAAAAGTTATATATAGTAAATGCGCCAGGAATAAAAGAAAGGAATCTCGGGAATAAACAGAGTAAATGCTTACCCCACGAGCATTGCCGATTGAAGGCTGCTCGATGGTAGATGAGTCTTCGTCTTCAAGCTGGTTTTCTGCTGCCTGCCGCTTCTGCTAGTTGCCCACGAAAGGTTCTTTGTTCACGCCACGGATTCTAGGTTTACGGAAGTTACTTCGCTCTGGAACCGATAGAACGCGACGTACCGACTGCGCCAGTTATGTTGTGGGCTGAGGCGAAAGGCTTTTTAAAAAGGAACGAGAGGTGTGTTCCGCTTGAAGAGCAGATTGAGACTGTCTGTGTGTCTAAAGTACATGTAACAAAGACTATACCAGGAAGCTAATGTGATAGTATGTATATCACCTCATTACAATGAAGGTTATTGTGTAATATCCTAGTTATGCTTATATAACTATTGACAGGTATATTTTTTTTTGGTTACGTTTCGTTTTTGCTAACTATTGATTTAAAAAAAACCAAGAACATATCAGCAGAAATCTTGAAATTTGGCTTACTATGTCGTTCAGGTATAACACTGCGAATTAAAGGGTAAGTTAAATAAGTTAGCGTATCAATTAAAATGGCTACGATGGACTGTTCAATAAAATTATTTTTAGACAAAGTATTGATTAACATTATAATTATGTTTATAATTTGACTTTAATTGTTTGTTTTATTTTGTAATGCAACACCATTACCTGTCATCGAAACTTAATTATTAATAAGTTTTTGGTGAGCTGTTCGGTCATACCCCTTTTTGTTTTTGAGGAGTCCCGAGGTTTTGAGAAAAGTTTTTCTGTGTGATAAGTGAATTGGGTGAAGAACTTATAGCAGGTTTATTATTTGCAAGTGAGAGAACTGAAGTTACCACATCTGTATTTAGTTTTGACACTGGAGGATGTAGCTGTGATGCTTCGGCATACGACACGCAATTATGGGCCATATAGTGCATATCAGTAAAAATCTGTCGATTCTTTGGGTAACCTAATATTGTAGTAGGTATTGATACGGACTTTTTCTTTATTTCTTCACTAGTAAATTTTTTACAATACCTAGTTAACGTTCGACAGTTGAGATCTTATTGATTTCCCATAATTTTTTACTTCACTTGCAGCACGTAGCATTAAATGTTCGTGAAGTACGCTCTCGTCATTTATTTGCGACTAGTCTTTGTAAATTCAACGCCGGCTCACGTTCACCACTTCGTCGTTTTGGTTGAGACATACAATAATGAGTTTAATTTTATCGTTTTTTTTCCTTGGTAAAAAAAACGCCTTTGAACGTCCAAGCTACCCTTAAAGACGCGCAGTGGTTTCACATGGCATTGTTTTACACAAAATAACGTAATGTTTATTGCGTTATTGTCAGTTGAACGCACATAAATTTAATTACATATACATATTATATTTAATGATCTCTGAGATGATCACTTATGTATTAGTGGATTTATTTTTATAGGTAAATTATATTACTTGCTAGTTTTTATATACTCGATATTGTAATCTGTGGTAAACGTAGTGGGTAGCATGATTGTTTTATATTGTTATATTTAAGCAGAACAGCTTAAATATTATCTCTTATTATGCTACCGTTTGTTTTTCCTTAAATCAATAAAATAAAAAGTAATGCTGGTAAAACAAGCCGGCGATCTGATTTTCTTTTGTGATGACTTAGCATCGTAACGCCCAAGCATAAAAAATACCATGAGAGCTAAATGCCCAGTGTTCATTTTAATGTACATAATATATGAATAAGGTTTATGCCCAAGCAATAAATGCTTAGGATTTTTTGTATATTTTTGAGCATATTCTGGCGTTATGTAGAAGATCAATAATTGATTTTTAAGGTTATTTGTTTTATTTATTTAAATTAACATTAGGCGTTAGCGTTACTTACTACATTATGGTTATTTATTTTGTTCATTTAAATGTACATTGGGTGTTATATACTTTATAAGGGTAAAACAAAAATTAGAATAATATAATTTGTTTATTTTGTTAACGTTAATAATTATTACAGACATCAAGATCTTTAATTGAAATTAGTTTTCACGACAAGTCTCTTTTTAACCACCTTTTAACTATCACTGTGATTATATTTACTGAAATATTGTAAAATCATCAAAAACAAATAAAATATTTTTATCTAATTAAAATCTGCTCTTTAATAATCTAATAAACTTTAAAGAACTTATTTAATAAAAATGTAACCACCTTTTATCTTTTAAGTACAGTCAGTAATATGCCTCTAAAAGAAAAAAAAAATGGGCAAGTGCGAGTCGGACTCGCGCACTGAGGCTAACTACAATTCCCGAATGGAGTCTCGAAGATTTTTTCGAATTTCAACATTTTTTTATTTTTTGTTACTTAGGTAACAACAAATTTACTGTTTTCAGATTTTTTTCCTATACTTGTGCTATAAGACCTTGTTTTGTGGCAAATTTCAGGATTCTGGGTCAACGGGAAGTATCCAATGAATTTCGATCTTTGAGAGTATCAAAATATACGTTTTTTTGCGACATAAACGGCCGTATCTTTTTTATTCGTTAACCTAGAAGTTTGTTTTCACACACACCCATTTCCACAGCTTAAAGGGACCGCAGACCTGAGTATATGGTTTTAATTTCAACTCGATACCTTCACGCGTTCTTGAGATAAAGGGTCTTGACAGACAGACAGACAGATGGGGAAGGACAATAAAGTGATCCTATAAGGGTTGCGTTTTTCTTTTTGAGGTACGGAACCCTAAAAAAATAACCTTCAAAAACAAACAAAACATATTTAAGTACATCTAGTTAAAATGTGCTTCAAAGTAATTAACTTTCAAGTACTACCTAATAATACTTCAAAAATAAACTTTGTTCGCAGATATAAAAAAAAAACTACACATACCCAATATGTAACGTAAATATTTTTTTTTGGAAAAACATGAAAATGGTACTAATTACCTGAACCAATTTGATGGAAATCAAAAAAACAATTACGGTATCTCGTGAAGCAGAGTTTTATTATAATGACAGTGACGGCATCTACTAGCATTACCATTACTTATCATGGGTGTTTCGCTGCATGGGTACGATATTTCATGCTCGGCACTACTACCTTTGATGGCCTGCCCTTTCTTTTAACTGAAACTATTTCTACTTCAGATGCTTCTTCATCTTCAGAATTTATGAGAGCATGTGACTCAATGAGCATTTCTCCTAGTTCCATTTTAAAGGCACGTAGTTGCAGTATTTTTGTTGAAGGAACTCCTAATTTTATCTGACCTTTATGGTACTGCAATAGCTAAAATTTTCTGGTACGATATCTGTTAGGACAAACAGTCAAAATACGATCGGCTTAATCGACACCTATTTGTTTTATTATACTTTCTAACAACTCTTAATCTTGGTCTTACATACCGTTTATCTTTCTTGCACCATCTTTTGCATTCGTCAGCTTCTACATCGGCCTCTACAGAAGACAATAAGTTCATCAAACAACTTTTCTGAGGTTATTTATCCTGGTATTAGTTGAACAGCCAATGTTAACACTGCCTTTTCACCCGACCCAAAAAGTGTATCAGCATAGGCTGAAAAGGTCATTTGTCCTTGGTATACTTGGAAATCACACACAGTTCCGTCTGGATTTGCTAAGACAAATGTTTTTATGCCTACGGGATTAGGTTTTCCTGGACAGTACTGTTTTATGGACATGACCCGGTAAATGGGATGATCATTTCGTCTAAGGATAGGCTGCGGTCATTTTGTTGAGCGCGACATCTGCTGCATTTGTTGGATTAGAGGGCGTACTTTCCAAAGTATATCCTGAGATCTCATTTGCGACGTGATATCATTGTCAAATACAACTTTCAAACTGTTTCTCAGCTGAAGAAATCTGTTTCGAGACATATTATCAGCTATGATAGGCACATTCCGTTTCTTCTCCCAAGCAATTCGCAGATTTGGATAATTGATGGAAGACGAAATGTTATAACCAGGTCCACGTAATTTTCATGTGCGGTCAAGTTTAAGCTCCGCCCTTGTCTCTCAACTGCGGTTTGGTTGCTTTTCTGGGAAATTAAAATGATAAAGTCGTCGTTTATATATTGCTTCAAATAATCTTGCTTCTGATAACATAAACTATTTACTGGCAAATATCGGCGGTTCTAATAAAACTGGAGATTGAGGAAAAAACCTCTTGAATGGACCAGTTGCTTGGAGGTACCGATGACCCATCTGATGCCTCAACAATTAAATTAATATGAATATTGTATCCACGACTCCTCCCCCTTCCTCTTCTTACGCCTCTCGGTTGTCCAGTTCCACGGCTCTGACCTCGCCCAGCAACACGTCCTGTCACAGGACGGCGTTTTTGATTCCGTGTCACTCGATTCGGATTTATTATGTGCCCTATTTTCTGGGGAATCTAGAACTGGCATGAATTCCGGATTCCGTTTTTATTTTATTTATTTAACAATTTATGTACATACAATAATAAAAGAACTGAAGAAGGAAACAGAAGAATAGTACAAAGGTGATGCTTATTTCTAAAGAAATCTCTTCCAGCATACCTGGGAATGGAAAATTGGAGCAAAAAGAGATATAGACAGTGTGTGTAAAAGTAAATGAAAATGAGTACATACAAAAACAAAATTAACAATGAAGTAATGTAACATGCAAATTAAAAAAATAATAATGAAGAAATACTAATATAATAATATACATACACATAGTAAAATAAATATCATAAAAATACATACTAAATAATATAATAAAATAATACATACTAATAAGCAACTATGACGAAATGGATAGATAGTGTTCTTTAACTCTTCTTTTAAAAACTGCAATAGTTCCCTACATCTTCGTCAGAAGGAATAAAGTCTTCAATTTCCGAATCTACCATTAAACGTTCAATATCGTACTCCTCCAGACCAAGAGATTTATTTATTTATTTACAATTCACTTATACAACATTACAGTCTATAGACCAGGGTCGATAATTTTTAAAACCAAAAAAAATAATAGTAGGATGAAACCCATTAGAAAAGGAGGAGAATATTATAAAAATGAAAGGAAAAATAATTTACGGGCGATCTGAGGTCGGGAAGGGGATAGGGGTGAGCTTTTAAGGGTAAAAAACGGTTTTTCTCGATTTCCGGCAAAACTAAAAGTCCTATGGAAAAAAGTCAAATGGCAAAGTTGTAGGTAATAAAAAGATCTAAAACTTTTGCATTTACACTTTTTTCACATAACCTCAAAATTTATGTGAAAAATTCAAAAAACCAAGTTTTTGGTTTTTTAATTTTATCTTTTTCAAAATATATTTTTTTTTCACGAAATTTTGTGAAAACTTGCCTTTTTATGTCCCAAATACGCTGTAATTTATTTGATTAGAAATATTTATTTTTTCACCTTATTTTGAATTAATATCGAAAAAGCACCCTAATTTTCAATCGAAAATTCACCCGTCAAAATATCAGCTTTTTTCAAAAAGTTGGTATGTTTTCTGTTCGTTGAAATCTCTACTTCCGATGGTGAAAAAAAAGTATATGTTAACTTAGTAAATCTTCTCAGAAAATGCAAAAAATCAAAAAAAACTCGAATTCGAAATTTTCTTTTAATTATTATATTCAATTTTGAGCTATTTATTAAAATTGACACTTTAATTACTCGAAAAACGTAAGATTACATGTTACATTGATAAAAAAAAAGTTGCAAATCAAAATATACTACTATAATTAACAAAGAAATAATAAGTTAATAAAATTAATATTTAATAAGACATCTACAATATTTGGAGAATGTAGTCGAATCTTCTTTAAATTATATGCGTAGATGCCTATTTATAACTATTTTTTGATAACTTATATACCTGAGTGACCTACGAAAAATTTTAGCCCATCAAAAGGTATTTCATAGAGAAGTGGGGAAGGGGCTAGGCGGGTCTGGGTCTTACTACATACATACCTACTATTTCGTAGCAGCTGTAACAACCGTTAGCCTAGCCAGTATTCGAAATACAGTACAGTATACAACATCGTTTATAAAAATACACGTGCACGCTGAGTTTCTTTAAGAAAATTGTGACAAGTTTACTTAAAAAAAAAAACTAACAAGATTAAAAAATAATAATCTCCTTTATTTTGCACAAACAAATTTAATTACTCCCATGAAAAAAAAATATATTTCAAAATACATAAAAAATATATTAAAAATCTATAAAAAAATATATAAATATATATAAAATATATAACGTAAATATATTTGAAATGTATAAAATATATATGAAAATCGGCATATATTTTTTATAGATTTTTAATATATTTTTTATGTATTTTGAATTTTTTTTTTCATGGGAGTAACTAAATTTGTTTGTGCAAAATAAAGGAGATTATTATTTTTTAATCTTGTTTTAATCTTGTTAGTTTTTTTTTTTAAGTAAACTTGTCACAATTTTCTTAAAGAAACTCAGCGTGCACGTGTATTTTTATAAACGATGTTGTATACTGTACTGTATTTCGAATACTGGCTAGGCTAACGGTTGTTACAGCTGCTACGAAATAGTAGGTATGTATGTAGTAAGACCCAGACCCGCCTAGCCCCTTCCCCACTTCTCTATGAAATACCTTTTGATGGGCTAAAATTTTTCGTAGGTCACTCAGGTATATAAGTTATCAAAAAATAGTTATAAATAGGCATCTACGCATATAATTTAAAGAAGATTCGACTACTTTCTCCAAATATTGTAGATGTCTTATTAAATATTAATTTTATTAACTTATTATTTGTTTGTTAATTATAGTAGTATATTTGATTTGCAATTTTTTTTTTATCAATGTAACATGTAATCTTACGTTTTTCGAGTAATTAAAGTGTCAATTTTAATAAATAGCTCAAAATTGTATATAATAATTAAAAAAAAAATTCGAATTCGAGTTATTTTTGATTTTTTGCATTTTCTGAGAAGATTTACTAAGTTAACATATACTTTTTTTTCACCATCGGAAAGTAGAGATTTCAACGAACAGAAAACATACCAACTTTTTGAAAAAAGCTGATATTTTGACGGGTGAATTTTCGATTGAAAATTAGGTTGCATTTTCGATATTAATTCAAAATAAGGTGAAAAAATAAATATTTCTAATCAAATAAATTACAGCGTATTTGGGACATAAAAAGGCAAGTTTTCACAAAATTTCGTGAAAAAAAAAATTATTTTGAAAAAGATAAAATTAAAAAACCAAAAACTTGGTTTTTTGAAATTTTCACATAAATTTTGAGGTTATGTGAAAAAAGTGTAAATGCAAAAGTTTTAGATCTTTTTATTACCTACAACTTTGCCATTTGACTTTTTTCCATAGGACTTTTAGTTTTGCCGGAAATCGAGAAAAACCGTTTTTTACCCTTAAAAGCTCACCCCCATCCCCTTCCCGACCTCAGATCGCCCGTAAATTATTTTTCCTTTCATTTTTATAATATTCTCCTCCTTTTCTAATGGGTTTCATTCTACTATTATTTTTTTCACTTTTTATTATTTTTAAAGGCTTCTACCCTGGTCTACTAAACTAATGCGTTGTACAGAAACAAGAAATTAAAGAAGAAAGCAAAAAAAAAGAAGAAAAGTTATACTCTTCTTCTGCTTCCTGCCCTTATCCCATATTACTTCCTGTCACCCGTCAAACTATCGCTAACTCTCTTTTCTTTCATATCACTTCTCACACAATCCATCCATCTTTTCTTCGGCCTTCCTCTCCCTCTCCATCCACCATGTATACTCAGAACTCTTTAGTCGATATTGTTACCGGCCCACGCTGAAAACCAGCGCTGTGGACTCGTTGCATTTTTGCGTGTGGACACAGAAACTGACGTCACGGACGCTTTACGGAACACACCAGCTGTTCATGTTTCACTAATAAAAAAATAGTAAACATTGATTATTCCGCGAAAAGTTTATATTCACAAACTTGCTGTAGTGCGACTTACGTGCAAATACGTTTTTTTACGGGATAACAACAGTGATTCGGCATTGTAACTGCTTAAAAATTACCTGTGAAGTTGCAAACATTTTTTAATTAGAAGCTACATAAACATTTTGGTTTGCAACTTGTACCTTCAAAAACGAGATCTTCCAGGTGTTGCTAGCGCTGTGCGACGGTTTGCGCATTTGTGTATTGATCCTTGTGCGGAGTACGCGCCATCTAGCGACAACGTCTAGGAAAGTGCGAGGAACGTGCACGCCATCTGGTAATTTTTTGGTGAACCACGTGCAAAATGGCAAAATGTGCGGCATGCGGGAAGTTCCTGTCAGCGAAAGGTGGCGCTACGTGTGGCAATTTTGCTTGCCACAACAGGTATCACCTGGCTTGCTTGCCCGACGCGGCGCCGACAAGCAGTGACTGGCTGTGTCCGGAGTGCAGGATTAAGTTGCCTAGGGGAGACAACAGCGCCACACCCGTTAGGGGCGTGAACAGTACTGCGCCGGCCGCACGTACGGTTGTCGCGGGCTCATCGGAGGTAGTGAACGTGGCGGATGCGGCGGACCAGGGCACTGCAGACAGGTCACCCGTAAAGGCATCCCGCTGTGGTGCCTAAGGGAATATCGCGGGCAAGTAGCGAACAGGCTCCAGACGGGGAGCCTTCACCAGATACACAGCTGACCCTCCGAGAAGAAATAAAGCTCTTCAGGTCTGAGCTGCGGGAGGTCCGGGACGAAATGCGGGAGTTTCGTCGTGAGATGGCAGGCCTGCAGTCGTCAGTTGGTATTTGTGTGGAGCGAGTCGACCGCCTGGAGGCCAGAATAGTGGCTCTCGAAAGCAAGGAATGTGTCGCCTTGCCCGATACCAAACTCAGCCAGCTTGAAAGGACTGTGGTACAGCTCCGACTGGATCTCAATGACCGCGAACAGGATCTGCTTAGCTCTGACCTGGAGATAGCGAACATCCCGGAGATCCCAGGGGAAAATGTTACGCACACTGTTGGGCTGATTGCGTCAAAGCTTGGAGTGACCTTGGAGGAACGTGACATTGTGTTCGCACAGCGTGTGGGCCTGCGACTCGATCGTGAGGGGCTTGCGACAGCTGCGGCTGCGGTGGGCCCGGCGGGAGCAGCGGCGGAGTCGGGGCGCGGGCGACGGATCGTGGTACGCTTGACGCGCCGCTCTCTGCGCGATGAGCTGCTACAGAGCGCACGTGTTCGACGTGGATCCACCACCGCGGACTTTGGCCTCAATGCGCCCCCACGTCGCTTCTACTTGAATGAGCGGCTCTCCAAGAGTAACAAAGATCTTTTTTATCGTGTGCGTGAGGCTGGCAGTCCTCTTGGGTGGCGATATACTTGGACAAAGTCCGGTCGCATCCTTGCCAGGCAGGGGGACGGGAAGCCTACCTACTGCATCCGCACGGAGGAGGACCTCGCCCGTGTTTTTGGCCAGGAACTATCTGCTGAGACCAATGTTTAGTTTCGTCTTTGATAATTTGTTTAGTTTCGTGTTTGAAAATTTGTTTATTTTAGGCTATCAAATTTTAATTTGTAGTGTACTTCAATCGGCTTTCTTTGTTTTTAAAATTTTTGTGTTTTTTAAGCTGTATTTGCTCTGTGTGGGATCGGAACGGTTTCTGTCTCAGTGCTTGGTAGTTTCTTTCTGGGGCCCGGCTACTATAACATCAATCATGTATATACTCTACTTATTTATACAGCTTCGTCCTATCACTTCACTACGTCACTGTACACTGATTAAAATATCTTATATATTACAACTATTGGTATCTTCATATGTTATTCATGTACTTAAACTATGTATTATTATTATTAATTATTCTATATTTTACACTACACTTTGCAAAGTCACGCTATCTAGAGTATCTACACATATATTATGTAAACTTCCCTGCTATGAAAATGATTAAGACCAAATACTTAAAAGTTGGATTGTTTAATGCGGGTTCTCTGGGATCACGTTATGACGAGTTTCTTGTGGCTATGGAGGACACTGGGGTTGACACTATGGCGATAAATGAGACCTGGCTCAAACACGGACAAGAAGGCCGTGCGCCCTGCGTCCCAGGGTACCGGCTGCGACACGTGCCGCGCGCGCAGTCCGTGCGTGGCGGTCGCGGTGGTGGCGTGGGCTTCTACGTTCGGCGCGGAGTGCGCGTGCGCGCCGTGCCGCACCCGCCTGCGTCACAGGTCGAGCAGATGTGGCTCCGGCTAAATGTCAACTCCCATTCTGTCATCGTCGGCACTGCATACAGGCCGCCGTGGCTCGCTGTCAATGTCTTTCTGGATGCAATTACTGATTCTCTTTTCTCTTTTGTTAGAGTAGATAAAATTATCTTGTTGGGCGACTTCAATATTAACATGTTAAGTCATACAAATAATAAAGCAAAACTCCTAAACAACTTTCTGCTATGCTGTAAGTTAAATCAAATTGTAGCTCAGCCAACCCATTTCACAGACCACAGCGAGACATTAATTGATGTTATATGCACTGATGCCCGTGTGCGTGAGGTCTCTGTTTCACATATTCCAGAGCACGGCCAACATGCTGTGATATCCGCTGAATTTAACTTTAAAATAGATAAGCCTTCTCCGCGCTGGGTCACTTTCAGGCCTCTTAAAGATATACTGCTAGACCATTTCAACAGAGACCTTAATAAGATGGACTGGGAATATATTGAAAGTCTGCAGGATGTCAATTCTATGGTGGAAACTTTTAATAAGTATACTTTGAATTTATTTGATCTACATGCTCCCCTTAAAAAGGTTCTCATAAAAGATAAGTCCCCTCCATGGATAACTGATACTGTCAAGGATATGATGAAGCTGCGTGACAAAAGCCATAGTAAGGCCAAGGCTACTAAAACATCACATCATTTTGACTCGTATAAAGAGCTTAAATACCTTGTTAGGGCGGCGTTGGACAGTGAGAAGCGTGCATATTTTAAAACTTACATAAATAAAAATATTAAAAAACCTAAGAAGCTATGGAGTCATATTAAATCCTCGATAGCTATGTCTAAAACACCAGAGTACAGTTTACCGAACTTCTGTAGCGATCCCGAAAAAATTAATGAACACTTTTTGGATGTACCAGGTAGTGGTACAGTCACAGCTGCCGACCTAGAATACTATGAGCAACACAGATTCAATAACGCTAATTTCCAGCTGGAGCCGGTTCAGGAGGATGTGGTGCTAAGGCGTGGTCTAAAGTCCAATGCTCAGGGTTGTGACCATATCTCGCTTGAAATGTTGATGATGACTCTTCCTCGTACCCTTGCAGCTATAACGGCAATCGTCAACCGTTCCATCTCCTCCTCTTCTTTTCCCGATCTGTGGAAATTGGCTATAGTCAGACCCATCCCTAAAGTATCAAATCCTACTAGCGTTAAAGAACTTCGCCCTATTAGCTTACTGCCATGTCTCTCCAAGGTTTTAGAGAAGGTGGTCTCCAACCAGCTCAGAGCATATCTTGAGGAACACAACATTTTGCCACTTGCTCAATCTGGTTTTCGCAAGGGACATAGTACAGCCACGGCCCTACTTGATGTGGTCGGGAATATCCTTGAAGGCAGAGACAAGGGAATGGGTGCCATGCTCGTCCTACTGGATTTCTCGCGCGCTTTTGACTCGATAAATACGTCACTTCTCATTTCTAAGCTGTCGTATTATGGATGTCAGCCTGAGACGGTTCAGTGGTTTAAAAGCTACTTGACTCACCGTTCTCAGTTTGTCTAGGTGACAAGTGAAAGTGATGGAAGCATTGAGTCCTCCAGTCCAAGATGCGTGAGCAGGGGTGTGCCCCAGGGATCGATCCTCGGTCCTCTTCTTTTCATTCTGTACAGTGCTGACATCACCAACTGCTTGCTGAACACCAAGTTCCACCTTTATGCTGATGATTTGCAGATGTATGTGTCTTTTCATCCTCAGCAGGCTGTTGACACTGTTAGGAGAGTGAATGAGGACTTAGACAGGATCACAGCCTGGTCTTCGAGAAACTCACTGGTTTTAAACCCGAGCAAGTCCAAATATTTGATCATAGGATCACGAGATTTTTTAAATAAATTGGGCTACAGTAATATGGATGTGAGGATTGATGGCTGTCCCATTGAGAGGGTGCAGGAAGCTCGTAATCTTGGAGTAGTATTTGATGAGCAGGGAAAACCGGGAGACTTGCCCAGGTGGGAGAGTTGAGCCACCTTTCAAAATTGTATTTAAATTTAGCGCGAACGAAACGTCAAAGCGTTCATTGGTCGCACGCAAGAGGCCAATAACAAGTATGCAGCGATTTTGCATCTTAGCAGTGTTGTTTGTCAATGACAATGTAAAACGTGTTTTTGTTGCTGCGGAGTATATTTTTCTGTTTTAAGTAGTTTTGTGATTGCTGTCGTATTTATTGAGGTACGTATTGTGTGTTGCTATTATTATATTGCCAGACAAATGTAGTTTGACGTGTGCTAAGTGTTTTTTCTCTACGATCGGAGGTTTGTCTTTGTCATAACCTAAATGGGGAATTAGTGTGAGCGGGAGAGTTGCACCAGGGTGGTTGCGGGAGACTTGCTCAGTGGTTCATGTCTCCCTGTCCCGGGAAATTATACTTAATTTTGTTTAATTGTTTTTTTTTCGGTCTTAATATTATTTATTGTATTTGCAGTGCCAACTTGTATGATGCCTTTTCAATACAAGCCTCCTGAAAATGCACGCAAACGAAAAAAACACACAAAAGTGGAGTTGCAAAATGCCATAGATGAAATTAAGGGAGGCGCTTCTATTGGACAAACTTCAAATAAATATGGCATAGATAGAAGTACTTTGAGACGGTATAAATTAAATGAAGATAAAATTCATAAATTTGAAGAAAAAAACAGTCAATACAAAGCATCACAGGTATTTACAACAGCCGAGGAAAAGCTTCTTGTCAATTATTTGTTGACATGCAGTAAAATGGATTATGGTTTGACAAGAAAACAAGCAATGCAGTTGGCATTTGAATATGCGACAGTAAATTCAAAGAAATTTCCTGATAGCTGGACGAGGAATAACTCCGCTGGGAAAGATTGGTTTCGAGGTTTCCTTTCCCGAAATCCAGAAATAAGTTTAAGAACCCCCGAAGCCACCAGCTTGTCTCGGTCCACCAGCTTTAATAAAAAAAATGTGGAAGATTTTTTCACAAATTTTAGGACAGTTCTTGAGAGATATAAGTTTGAGGCTCACAATATTTATAATTGTGACGAGGCTGGATGCACAACCGTACAAAACTGTCCAAAAGTGATAGCTAATGAAAAGTCAAAACAAGTTGGACAAGTTACATCTGCGGAAAGAGGAACTACTGTAACCCTTTGTTTTGTATTAATGCGATTGGAAACGTGATACCTCCCTTCTTCATTTTTCCAAGGGTTAGGTATCAAGACCATTTTGTGTCTGAAGGACCAGAAGGGTCAGATGGAGATGCTCATTCAAGCGGTTGGATGACTACTAAGAGTTTCGTGAAATTCCTTAGACATTTCGTAAAATATTCTCGTGCCTCCACGACCAATCGCGTGCTCTTAATACTAGATAACCATGAGAGTCATGTAAGTGTGGAGTCAATTAATTTTGCCAGGGATAATGGAATTACGCTGTTAACACTTCCTCCACACTGTAGCAATAAATTACAGCCCCTTGATGTTTGCGTATATTTTTCATTTAAATCTCGATATAATACAGCTATGAGCAACTGAATGTTATCCCATCCAGGCAAGACCATCACAATTTACAATATTCCAGGATTTATTAAGACGATTATGTCTCAAGCATTCACCCAAAGTAACATCTTAAGCGGGTTCCAAAAAACTGGCATTCATCCATTTAACCCAGAAATTTTTAATGACGACGATTTTATGTGTTCTGCTGTCACAGACAGAGATTTACCTCAAGATCAAGCATTAACAGGAGTGCGTCTAGAAACTCGGATTGAATTTGCCACTTAACTTGAGGGATCGTCTCAGCTTGGACAGAACGCTACGATTACGATTGATTTTCCACAAGAACCTGAAAATAGTCTGAGTAATATTGATCACAGTTCTGTAAATGAGTTGTCAACTTCTATGCCAGGATCTCCTAGTATTCTTGGAATCGAAAATATATCTGTGCAAAATGTTCCATATAATGCTTATGAAAGTCTAAATGGTTCAAAATCATACAATACTATAACAGGTGCCAGATTCAGTCGAGTTAGTTCGGAGCCAAAACAAAATTTAAAGAAACAGGAAACATTCACAACATCGCCAGTGAACTGCACGAGAAAACGAGCATCGTCTGTGCCATCACAAAAGGAAATATCTTTCGAATCATTTCAAGGTGACCCATTGAGTCCAAACAAACATGACAATATTAATTTACAATGCTCTTCTACTGCATTCATGGCACCTATACAACACCATAACCTGGAAATATGCACTTCTCCATCGATCCCGTCTACTTCAAAAGATTGTAACATATTAATTACTCCAGAAAACTTGAGACCATTTCCGAAAGCAGCTCCTAGAAAGACAGGTAGGCGAGGTCGTCAGCCAGGAAAAACTAAAATATTAACAATGACACCAGATAAAGAAACTTGCTACATTGAAAGTCTTACTGTAACCCCGACGAAGAATATATGCAACCCTAATAATGACAGTCATACGAAGTCAAATGAAAAGAGCAAGAAAACTCTATTTACTGATGTGACAGAAAGAGAAAAGTTGAGAACTGTTAAAAATAGAGTATTTGAGATAAGTAACACTGAAGGTGGCGGAAACTGTTCTAATAAAAAAACTAAGAAGACTCACGGAAAAACTAAAGGAAAAAAAGATAACAAAAGTCAATCCGTCCATAAAAAAACTAAACCAAATAAAACCATAATAAAAAGTAAAAAAAATAAGAGATATGACAGCGACACGGAATCTGATAATGAAGATATTGTGCCGTACGCTGATAGTTCCTCTGATGATAATTTTGGAGAGAATCCTGTCATGGAAAATCGTTGGTACTGCTTCGTTTGTCAAACGGAAGATGTTATGACTATGCGTCTTTGTCTTTTATGTGGTAGATATGTTCATGAGTTATGTGTAGGGCTTACAGAAGAAATCGATGATTTCATTTGTCACGAATGTGATGACAAATAGTTTTCTGTGCAATATTAAAAATGCCTATTTGATTGAAAATAATTTTAAGAATTAATAGAAGAAGAAGATAGATTAGAAGTTAATATTAATAGTTTTAATAAAAATAATTTTGAGACTGGTCAAAGATTGATTAGAAGATAGTTAATAGTTTTAATAAAAGTTAATAAAGACTGATTATTACAAAGATTAATAATAATGTTATCAGTATGAATGTTTGGTTATTATTTCGGAGGAAGATATAATTTAAAACTATATTAAGACTGGTAAATTATACCAAATGTTATAATAAAAAGTTAATATTAAAAAACATTGCTAAAGTTTAATTATTTTTAATAGTTTATATAAAAAGTTATTATTGTGATTTTGTTTATTTTGGAACAATTTTACAAAAAAATGTTATGTTAATTACATTTTCTTTGATGGCAGTATTAAAAACAAGTTAATTATTGTATAAGATAAGATATATAAAACTATGATTGAAGCTGAAAATGATTTTTATTTTCCACATAAATAATATGGTCAACTCTCCCCATACCCCGGCTCAAGTGTCCCTGCAGGTAGGGAGACTTGACTCATTTCTCATTTTTTAGTAAAATGCCAATAAAATTTTACCTGCGCATTTATCTATAATATAAAAATGAATCGCAAAATGTGTTGGTAAGCGCATAACTCAACAACGCCTGGACCGATTTCGCTAATTTTTTTTTTGTTGTGTTCGTTATTAAGAGGAGAAGGTTCTTATGAAAAAAAAATGAAAATTAGGGTAGTGTAGGGTAGAGTAAGGTAGAGTAGAGTAGGGTAGGGTAGAGTAGGGTAGAGTAGGGTAGGGTAGAGTAGGGTAGAGTAGGGTAGGGTAGAGTAGGGTAGGGTAGAGTAGGGTAGAGTAGGGTATAGTAGGGTAGAGTAGGGTATAGTAGGGTGGAGCAAGCGGGAGCGAAGCCGCGCGGGCAAAGCTAGTTAGCAATACAATTAAGCACAAATGTACCTACTAAAGTAAGGCATCGCATAAGTGTATAATCGATTCTCTAAACCCAATAAACAAGTAATTATGATATTTTATATTAAAAGTGGTTCAACTCGCCCGGACTTCCCCCACTTGCATTTTGAGACTCATATTACATAAGCCGTGCGCAATTGCTTCTATCGTCTCAAGCTTTTATACCTACCGTGTACGTCCCTACTTAAGTGTGGATATGCGTATCATGCTCTGTGAGTCACTTGTTCTATCCAAGCTGAACTAAGCTGACACTGTGTATGGGGCATGCATTCTCGGTAGAAGTGAAAAGTTAATCCAGCGAGTACAAAATGCATGTGCTAGGTTTTGTTTTAATGTCCCTCCAAGATCTCACATAACACCATTCTTAAATAGGGGTAATCTGATGAGAATGTCCGACCGCAGAAAACTTCATCTGGCCACCCTACTCTTTGGCACAATTCTCACAAAAAAACCTACATATCTGCATGATAAACTAACTTGGTCACGTGATGTAAACAAAGTTAAAACAAGAGCATCTTCTTACCTTTTGTTAACCTTGACTCATAAAACTGCTGCATTCCGTGGAAGCTTCAAATACGCCAGTAGCAAGATCTGGAATGATTTGCCTTCACCTCTTCGTGCTTTAAAGACGGTTGGTGCTTTTAGCTTCAAATACAAACAGCATTTATTACGCAATCAAAGGGAAACCACGACATAATTTAACCAGAGTTCTGCACGATTTTGCATTAGTGACTTAATGTCACTCGTCGCTCGGCTAGTTTGGCATCTTTTTCTTGCGTCCAACACAACACTACAATTACACTTCACAGACATACACAATAACATTTCAGATGCACCCGAATCACTTTTGTTTTAGACGTATCAATATTTACTCAACTTTTGTTTATTTGTTTTGTTTGAAGATCCACCTACTTTTTCTTTTGACAGTCGACGGAACTTGCCATAGACTACTAATTTCCACAGATTAGCTTTAGACTCCACAGTAAGAGATACACTCTAATATTCGTGAACCGCTGGCCGCGCCGGCTGCGGCGCCCTGCAGTGCGCCCGTGCGCTCGCGTTCCTCCGTTTGTCTATGATTTTGACAAATGATTTTGGAGCGTAAGTCGTCGGGCGTCTGTATCTGGTTCATTATTAATTGCATTTTTTCTTATATCTAACACATAACACGTATTAACATAAATTCACCCTATTTACTAATGTTATATATTTATTATTTTTCCAATGGTTGTTTTATCAATGTTCGTATTTAATTATTTATTATTTTTTTGTTTCGATACCAATTAATTTATTGAACCTCCGTGAATGTGACCGTGGCATCACCGCGGGCCCTAACAGAATACCAGCGCTGCGTTATTTATCTTTTTCAATATCGCAGCATATGCTGAGTTAGGCGCCCTTTTGGCCTTGCACAGATTATAAAGTTTTTTTTTTTATTTTTATTTTATTATCGAATTCTGCTGTATGTGTGAGGTACGAATAAAAGTTTTTCTTTCTTTCTTTCACAGCATTACGCTGAGCGTACGGCCGTTTTGCTCGGTCGTGGCGCATATTTTCTTATTACTATTTCTTTTATCTTTTTTTTGTTTTAATTATATTATTTCTTTTTTAATATAAAAATATATTATGTTAGTCTTACGTGTGCGCCTCTTTCGTTCAAATAAAATATTTTTTTTTCTTCTTTCTTTTAGTAATATGCGCTTTATCTCTCCTCTACGCATGACCATACCAAGACAACCGATTACCTTTCAACTTTCAAACTTCCTCTAATATACTCATTTCTCACTTTATCCACTCTCGTCACACCACACATCCCTCTCAACATTCTCATCTCCGCTACATGCAATTTTTTTTCATCTTACTTTTTCACAGCCCAACATTCTGATTCACACAGTATGACAGGTCTTATGACGGACTTGTAAATTTTGCCCTTCAACTTGAGGGTCACGGGAACAACTTGCGACCCACGCATCGCAAGTTTTTCCCGTGACCTGTCGCCATTTCATTCATCCTGCGTTGATCCGACGTGTTACGTCTCGATCTACCTAACCATACCCTTGGACAAGTGACCCGAGGTACCGAAAGTCAGAACAGATTGGTATGGGCGTTCCAGCGAGAGCTAAAGGCACAGGGTTGGAGAGTCCGCCGAAATCGCAGAACAAGTACTCCGTTTTGGTTCTACTCAATTTCAGGCCAACACTCTCCAGTCTGCGCCACCACACCTCCAATCTGTTTTGGACCTCTAGGCCTCTCTCGGCAACCAGCACAATGCCGTCAGCAAACAGCATACACCAGGGAGCCTCCTCCTGAATATCCGACGTCAGAGCGTCCATTATCATCAGAAAGAGGTAAGGGCCGAGAGCCGATCCCTGATGTACAGCCACAATGAAGTTTCCAGTGGTGCCCACCGTGGATCGGACTTGGGTATTACATCGACTGTACATCGCTCGGATCAACTGCACATACTTCTCAGGCACACCTTTTTCCTTAGGGCCCATCACAGAACCTCACGAGGTACCCGGTCGTATGCCTTTTCGAGGTCAACGAATACCATGTGCAAGTTTTTATGTGCGGTAGCGGGAAACTGATGGATGCGGGACGCACAGGAACGTTCGATGTGGCGACGCTTGGGGGTGACCTATGTCCAACAGTGGACGTGTATTGGCTGAAATGATGATGATGACATTATTTAGTGTGATTGGTGTACTCACTGAGACTGGTAGCTCATAGTTCCAAACGCCTTTCTTGGCTGCACAGCAACATTCCGGGCATATCCAAGTAGCTCTTTCCTTGAGCGTAAGCTGCCGGTTATAGCAAAGGTAATGGTATACCTTGCCACATTCTACCACTGCAGAGCAAATCATTATATCAGTTTTTTTTTTGACACACAGCGAAATACGCGGAATTTTGAAATGGCTCAACATGTATTTAAAAGTCCTTTTCCTCAGCTTCACACCGGAGTAACTCACTTGGTAAAACTATTAACATTAAACCATTTTATATTAAAAAAAAACTGCAGAAAGAAAAACAACAACGTTGTTTGATGACAGTTGCTATGGCAATGATTAGGATTGTGTGAGATCTTTATGGCTGCGTCATTATCAATCTTGAGCATAGGAATCTCCTTTAGGTTTGATATCTCTGCAAAAAACCTTTTGATTCAGACTATTTCTCTAGCCGATTCACTAGTTACAACTAATTCGAATCTATCACATTCTTTTGGATTTGATACAGATATAAGTGTTATTATTTATTATCAGAGGCCGATGAAATTAAAACATTTTTTAATATATTGCGAGTCACACGCTTTTATTTTCAGTTTTTATAGAAGTAAAAAATATTTAAACACAGCATTGACATTGATAGTTACGAGCTGGCTGCTAACGAATCTGTTACAAACAAAAAGGTTTAACTTAACACCGCCCCTCGATTGAAAATCTGTAAAAGATTGAAATCGCTACAAACTTACAAAAACATTGCTCATAAAATTACTAAACAATATTTAAGAATGGTTTCATTGTATGCAGCTTTTCACCAGACAATGCTTTTGTTAATACATCCGCCAAATTATTATCAGTAGATATTTAACACTAATTAATTTTCTAGTTATAATGTCTTTTAGAAAATGTTGTTTTATGTCTATGTGTTTGGCACGTTTGCTGTTTTCAAAGGTTTTTGATATTTGAATAGCACCTCTATTGTCCATGTACAACACACACAATACATCACTTTTCAGTCCATTTATTTCGCTTCGATCTTTTGAAATCCTTTTCTTCCGCAAAGTTATTAAATCTTTGGTTCCAACATTTGGGACTTTCTTTTAATCCATACAATTCTCTATTGAGTTTTAAAACTTTGTGTTTTGTTACTTTTACACCTTCCGGCGGTATGATGTTACTTCCGATTCTAGCAATCCGTTTAAGAATGCTGTGGGTATATCCAGTTGTTTTATGTTCCATCCTTTTTGAATCGCTTGTTTCAGGATAGTTCAGACCGACAATATTCTTGCTACTGGTGCATATTTTTTTCTTCTTCATCTTTCCTCTTTCTTTCCACTTCATTATCTCTTTCTTCAATGTAAACATAATCATCTTCTTGTTCTTTCATCTCTGCTTGTTGGTACTTAAAATCTCTTTCATTAAATCTTACATCTCTTGATACAAGAACAGTTTCTGATGAAGGGTCTCAAACTTTTTATCCGTTTCTAGCATAGCCAATCATTCTTGTTTCTTTTGCTCTAGAATCTAATTTATCTCTTCTTGGTAGTATTACCATCCACTCTTTGCATTCAAATGGCTTCAATTTATTCAGCATCATTTTTCTCTCAAATAGTATTGCTGGTATGTCGTAAGCAATTGCACGTGATGGGCATCTATTGATCAAGAATATCTGTCAAGATAGCATGGCCCCACAGATGTCTCGGTAAGCATGATTTATCCAGTATAGTTCGAGCTTTGTCATAAAAATGGATCTATTCATCCTTTCACTTTTTCCATTCATTTGTGGACTATAAGGTATCGTATACTCTGTTTTTATACCTTTCTCTTCACAAAACTTTTTTAAATAGTTCGATGAGTATTCCCCTCCATTATCACAACGGATTCTTTTTATTTTTATATCTTTTTCTGTTTCTATTTCCCTTACATACTTTATCAAGTTTTCTGCAGGTAAGTTTGATTAAAATGCGATTAATCATCCAATAATATGGTTTGGTAATATCTATAGCCTTCTTTTGTTGGAACTTTTATTGGTCCAGCAACATCTGAGTGTATTAATTCTCCTATATCTCTTGATTGAGGCTTTGAAATTGTCTTGTAAGGTAGCCTAGTGCTTTTGATTTTCATGCAAACTTGCTGTAAGGTAAGGTCATCAAATTTAATGCTTTACGATTGAGGTGACCTAGTTTGATATGCCATAGCCTCCGGTTAATTTAATTATATAAATAATAAATTTGATTATACAATTAATCAAGTGTTACGTGTAGCATGAAAACCTGCCAAGTTCAAATTTAACGATGATCAGGCAGTTGATGAAGATGATTATGATCCATTTTAAAGTGCATCTAAACATGGCATTGGATTGGATTTCAACCCTTTTTTAGGCGAACAATTAGCCGATAGGAACTTGGCTTCCTTTTTAACGAAAGATATATGACTATTTAAAAATCAGCTCTTAGTTTTGTTTTATTGCTATTAAACTCTAATGTTATCTTATTATTTTAAAAAGATTTTCTTTGAAGATGTCTACAAATTCTTTATTTTTTAATTTATCGTTAAAGTTTTGAAGTTCGTCAATATTATCGTTTTTTTTTTAACCCCATTTGACTGTTTCATTTTTGTTGTTGGCTCTATCTGAGAAATGTATCGATTTGTGTACTAACTTGAAATAATTGATACATATTTTATTTTTTTCTTGCGTGCTTTCAATATTATCCAAACTTTTGAGAACAGTTTCCTCAAAGTTGGATTTTAGTGGTGGATTTTGGCTAAGTAAATATAACGTTTCTGACGCTGTGTCCTGTTCCTCGATAAATGGAGTGTCCGAGGTTATAAAAGTTGAGTTTTCTGCTGGTTTCTCTGTAATATTGGCAGGCTTGCAACTTCAGGGTATTGGGTCGGTTCTATCTCAGGTTCGGGAAACGTAGCCACCGGTGAAGTATTTTCTTTGTTCTAAAAAAAGGAAAAACAATTTAAGAGCGTTTATACCACGTGGGCTGGCAACGTGGAACTTGTAGAGGTTTTTCGTGATAAACAAATTTTATTCAATTTTCAGCCATGTACTTTCACTTTGATTTAAACAAAGCACCTCTAAAAATTCGATGTTGCCAGCCCGAGCGGGATAAACGCTCTTAATAAAACTGCTAAATAGAATTTGTTACATAATATATAGCTACTTAGTAAATAGTTTTATATTAAAGTATGTAGCTGTTGCCCGCAGCTTCGTTCGCGTGGAAAAAGAATATCCCATGTCCCACAGCAGGATATAGTCTATCTCCTTGCCAAATTTCATTACGATCCGTTCAGCCATTTAGTCGTGAAAAGGTAACAAAAAACAAAACATACAACAGAGTTTTTTTGCATTTATAATATAACATATTATGTACTAGCTGTACTCCGCGGTTTCACCCGCATCTTTGGTTACTGCTCCGCTCCTATCTGAGCGTGATGTTAACTACCTTCCAGTAATCGTACCAGTAGATCCTGAGATAAAAACAAACTTTTCCGCTTTATATTAGTATGGATTACGTAAAGATTAAATAGTCTACTTTTTAATCCAGTGTATAAGCTTCCTCCATGCCAAACATACAAATCGATTTATCCGTTCACACAAAATGACAAAGAGCAGCAATTACAGTAAACCTTTTTTATGTCTAGGGCAAAAAATGTTGATTTAATTAAATAACGTTTAAAATATTACCGTAGTGTACTGCACCGCCAATTCGTTCAAATTAACGTCAATATGACGTCGCTTTTTTGCCAATCGCACTTCCTCAGTATCGCTTTCACGCTGCATACGGACCATTTCTATTTGAGCTTGATCGTAGGTCAAGTTGTATCTTTTTAGTTGACATGGCGTACTAATCCAATCATCACCAGGTTGCAAGTTTTAATTTTTTTTTAGTTTTTTAGAGCCTTTTCTTGGCCATAGCAATAAACTCTAATTTTCCCAGGCACTCGATACACAGGTCAGAAAAGTTTGGCCTCTTTCAATCGTCTGCACTATTTTGAACGGCATCTGAAATAAATGTTTATCTTTAAAAAGTTTGAATTTAAAACAAATGAGTACACATTAATTGAACATTTATTTGAACGGAATCTGAAATAAATGTTTTTGTTTATCTTTAAAAAGTTTGAATTTAAAACAAATGAGTACACATTAATTGAACATTTATTTTAATAATTAGGTACTACTCTTGGCCGTCTATTGCTAGCTCGTTCGCATCTCTTATCATTATCAGTTATATTGCTGTCGCTATTATTCGTTAGAAACACGAAGTTTACTGAGAGGCGGTAAAAAATAAAAGCACTCGTATATTTACTTATTATTGTTATTTAAAAATAATAGTACCTAGAACCTACGTTTTGTTTCAGATTCAATTTAATAACGCCGAGTTTGTTTGCCAGTCCTGTTGGCGACGCGAAGCGTACCTCCCAAGGCGTCGTCCCTCGGGTGAGAGCGAACAGGAACCACCGGTAAATCCTGTGGAACCTGTAGATCAGCCCCAACACGCTGATGCACGGCTTATAGATCAGCCCGAACACGCTGATTCACAGCCTATAGATCAGCCCGAACACGCTGATGCACAGCCTATAGATCAGCCCGAACACGCTGATGCGCAGCCTATTGATGATCTAGGTGGGCTTATAGGGGGGGAACAAGATCGAAATTCCTTAATACGTCTACCGCAAGTTAGTCGACCCCCGAATACTTCAAACTCCTGTGTTGTATTTGGATGTACAAGCGGTACTCGACATCGAATCCCTAAAAGCATGAAAATCCGCTTGTTGCGTGATTTTAATTACTACTTTCCATCAGCTGCACGTGTTTGTGAAGAACATTTGATTTTGAATGATTTTGACATTTTGTTATCAGCACCAAATGTCAGTCATGATTTTAACGAGGCTCAGATCATGGACATGATGAAAGTTTTAAAATCTATGCCTGAAGAGGGAAGAGTAGATTTTGAAAATATTGAAAGGATGGATCCTCATGAAGTTTATTTTCTGACTGGCCGAAATGTCGATCAGTTTAACAGATTGTTCGACGAAATTACTTCTCTACAAAAAAGGAGTAAAAGACCTAAAATCGCTTTGGCGATATATTTGGTCAAAATAAGAACATGTGAACCAAACACCAGGTTGGCAGATATGTTTCATATCAGCAGAACAACTCTGGAAAAAGAGATGAAAATAGCAAGAATGTGTATGACAGAAGATTTTACACCTCAACATTTGGGTTGGGACCATATGACAAGGGAACAAGTGCTTAGTCGAAACCTTTTTATACCTCAGACATTATTCGGAAACGCAGAAAACAGCAAATGCATAGTAATTTTGGATGGCACCTATGTCTACATTCAAAAAAGTGCAAACTTTTTGTTCCAAAGATTGACGTATAGCCATCACAAGTTTGTGAATCTGTTAAAACCATTTCTTCTTGTGTGTTGCGATGGTTATATAATTGAAGTTACTGGACCCCATTCAGCTATTACATCCGATGCTACTATTTTAAAAAGCTTAGTCAATGAAGGTGGCGTGTTGAACTGGGTTTTCCAAGAAGAAGACGTCCTTATTTTAGATAGAGGTTTTAGAGATGCCGTGCCTGATGTTGAAGCTTGCGGCTATGATGTACATATGCCCAAGTCGGTAGAAAGAGGAGAAACCCAACTGAAGACTGCTGATGCTAATAAGTCTCGATTGGTCACGATTTGTCGATGGGTCGTGGAAGTAGTGAATGGCCGCTTTAAGAGAGACTTAAAAATATTCCGACAAGAATACTTTAATAAAGCTTTGCCTCACATGCAAGAAGATTTAAGAAACGCTGCGGCCATTACCAATGCCTTCCACGACCCAATCATTGATAACGTAAACGCCCCTGCTTTCGTGGAAAGAATCCATAATAGAATGAATCATGATAATAGTCTTGCGCGTTATGTGAATGACCACAACCTCAGCAGCCGAAGAGTGCAGTTTCAAAATATGTCTGCTGAATCACCAGAATTAGAAGATTTTCCACGATTGTCTGAGCAAGAACTTGTCATGTTTGCGCTAGGAACTTACCAGATAAAACTAGCCAGGAGTTATTACAGTGAACATGTCCGTAATGGTGTTTATACCATACAACTATATAGAGACAATGTTGATTTGAATAATTATAATATCGCTGGTACTAACTTCTGGCTATTAAGAGGTAAAATACAATCAAGACACACTCGTACGCGGGCTTATTATACTTATATACTCGTAAACTCAGACCATAACGGGTTGGAAGCTTTAAGTAATTATTTCTGCTCATGTAAAAGTGGTTTGCGCACTGTAGGCACATGCTCCCACGTAATGTCAATTGTGTGGTTCTTGGCGTGGGGGCGTTTTAACGATATTCACAATCCAGCACAATTCCTAGACAGTATCATTATTAATGAAAATGATTTATAGTTAATACTTTTTCCGAAAAGCGATATACATATTGTTTTTGTTAATAAATGTTTTTAAGAACAAACGTTTTTCATTTACTAAATATATAAAATGAAGATACATGGAAATAAATACACCAGATGATGAATTAATTTTTTTGGAAAATAAATTCAGTTCTATTGGCCTACAACTTAATCTTTCAAAATGCGAAATTTACCTCCCTCAAACGACTGACAGACAGACGACTTTAGCAAAATTTAATACAATAGCACCAAATATTCAAATCACTGATAAGAATTCTCTTCACCTCCTGGGCTCTCCAATTTTCGATGAATCCTTTCCAAAATTTATTGAGCAGAAAATAAAAAATTTTAATGACGTCTCGGATAGACTTTTCAAAATTAATATGCATTCGGCTTTTACACTTATTCGATACTGTTGTTTTGGGCCAAAATTTACATATAGCCTTCGCTCCTCCCATCTTTGGAAGTACCCACAACTTTTAGAAAAAGTCGATCAAATTATTAGGAACACTCTTTCTTCTATCTTAAATGTGGCCTTGGACGACCGAGCGTGGCAGCAAGCTACGCTTCCCATCCGAATGGGGGGCCTCGGCGTCCGCAAAATTGCAAGTATAAGTTTACCAGCATTCCTCTCCTCGGTGCATGGTACTGATACATTAACCAGGAATATTTTATCTTCCTCACTGGTTGATGTTGAGGTACCGTGTTTGTCCGATGCGTTGAATGCTTGGAAAATGGCTTGTCCGAACACGGATCTGCCCGACAACCTGGCCTCGCAGAGACGGTGGGATGTGCCGCTCTGCAGTATTATACGTAACAATCTAATTAATACGTCTTCAAATACTGCTGAACGTGCGCGTCTGCTGGCTGTGGGGGAATGGGAGTCGGGCTTATGGCTTCAGGCACTCCCGTCATCCACCATAGGCACTATGATGGATGACGCCTCGTTTCGGCTCGCAACCTGTCTACGCTTAGGCGCACCTTGTGTTGCTCCACATCGGTGCCACTGCGGCGAAGCTGTCGACAGTCTCGGACACCATGGCCTGTCCTGCTGCAGGAGCGCAGGCCGCATAGCTCGACACGCTAGCATCAACGATATTATTCGTCGAGCTCTTGTCACCGCCGGCGTACCCGCTGTATTAGAACCAAATGGCTTGGTACGTGACGATGGAAAGAGACCAGATGGTATGACGTTGGTACCGTGGAAGGTGGGTAGGCCTCTGGTGTGGGACGCAACCTGTGTCGACACCCTTGCGCCATCCCACATTCCATGTACGGCGGGCTGTGCTGGCGCTGCCGCTGCGGCTGCTGAGACCCTTAAACGGCGCAAATACTGTAACCTTATTGGTAATTACAGTTTTGAGCCGTTTGGGGTCGAAACGCTTGGGTCATGGGGTCCGAATGCGCGTCTCCTTTTTAAGGAAATTTCTCGCCGACTGATCGACACCTTGCGTGACCAGAGGGCTGGCTCGTTCTTCGCTCAAAGAATTAGCATTGCCATTCAACGTGGTAATGCTGCCAGTCTTCTGGGCACATTCCCGGATGACAGCGATGTGGAGGAGTACTTTGACGCCTAAGTGCACTTTGTGTTTTTGTGTTTTATTTATATACGTTAAGTATTTATTTAGGTTTTAGTATAAATAGTTTAAGTTTGTTTGTTTATGTAGAATCTTTTGATTAATTATGTTTAATAAATAATATTTCATAGATGATGAATACTAATCATCGATCGCAAACCTATATACTACAGTAGTATATAGGTTTATAGTAGTATACAGCTGGGCTTATTTTAGTTCTAGTAGTAATACTACTAGACTGTCTTGTAGGAGTTTTAAAATAACTTTAGGTGTCTTCTCAAGGCTTCTCAAGGCAAATAGGTTCTTAATATAGTGCGCTTGACCATCAACGATTGCATCACTGCTTACCATCAGGTATGATCGCAGTCGCATGACTACGATTAGTGCATAATAAATAAATATAAAAAAAATTAAATGTAACTCGTAAACTTCAGGTTCGATTTTGTTGCGTCTTTGCCCACATAGGAACTTCAAATGAATGAGTCGATCAACAATGGGTTCATGCCTGGGGACCGCAGATTTTTTTTTGGACCAGGGCCCATAGTAAAAAAAACATTCTCTTTTTCCTTCATACTTTTACAGGCTTTCTGTTTCGTCGTCGCTATCTAATATCGTGCGTACGATTTTACTTTTCTTTGCCTCAGTCTTTTTTTAACCGCATTTTTTTCTTGCTGTATCAAAGTTTTCTCCGGCGTGTCGGTAAGTATCAGACTACGTCCAGGCTTTCTTCGTTTCTTGTTAGTTTTTCTTGGACCAGCTTTTATAGGATTTCGAAAATCAAAAGGCGATTTGAAAGACTGTTCTTTGGCTGACTTCAGTGGTGTTTTTCTATTAGTAGAATCTGGAGAATGGACTGATTGATTCTGACATGTGGATTGTCCAGAAAAGTGAGCAGACTGATCAAAAATTGGTTCAGATATTTCTTTTGCATCATCAGCTATGTTTAAACCGACTTTTTCAGGACTTTTAACGGGAGATGACATATTTAAATTTAAATCAAGTGGCGTAATAACATTTGATTCAGGTGTTTCTACAAGAGCTTCAAAACCACACTCTTCGAGAATACTTATAGAGTCAGGTGTTGAATTACCTTTATCCTGTAGATCTTCTGGACAAGGACGATCAGTTACCGAACTAGGAAGGAAGTCTTCTTCTGTGAAAATGTGTCGGTCGAATGGATAAATACCACACTTTGCAAAGGCGTTTGTTATATTTCTTGGCGTCATTGCCTTTTGAAAGGCTAATCCGATTATTTCGCCTAAATCATAAATTGTTACAGGTTTTCCCGGATTTCGCAACAGCCAGGAGTCAATGGCAGCGTTGTAATATGTTTTGAATGGACCATAGACACCAACGTCTAGGGGCTGCAACTTTGCGGATGTGTGGGGATGAAGAGTCAGAATATGCACTCCCGCATTTTTGGCGCAATCCAGAGCTTCTAGACTTAAATGTGATTCATGGTTATCCATGATTAAAGTGCATGGATTTTCTTTCGAAGCATTTGTATGTTTGACGAAATGTTTTATAACCTCTGGAAATATCGATGAATTCATCCATCCGGTAGGTGTAGCCAATCCGAGAGTTCCCGGTGGTGTATTTTTAATCATGTGATCTTTAAAATTCTTTCTAGGAAAGACCATGACTGGGGGCAAGAAATTTCCACTGGCACTCACGATACAGCAAGTCGTAACTAATGTCCCTCTTTCTCCGCTAGTCATCTTACCAATTACTTTTCGACCTAATGGGGCTAGCACTTTTTGTGGTTTTTGTACAGTCGTCGTGGATGTTTCGTCCAGATTAAATATCCTGGTTCCATCAGAGAAAGCACTGTTTCGTGAAATGAGATCTTCTAAATTGTCGTAAAATTTCCCGACATTGCTTTGATTGAAAGCTGTTGCCCTACTGAGGCTGCATGGTTCAGGCTTTTTTAATGTGATATTATGTCTGCGTCTAAATGAAAGTAACCAATCCTTGCCAGCCATTTGCTTCGTCTCCCAAGAGGCAGGCATTTTTATATTATTAATTTTAGCACACTGATATGCTACTTTTCGACTTTCTTTGGCGGTCAATCCATAAAACAAAAGAGCACAATGCGAATAATAATTTTTAAGTGCAATCTCTTGGCTATCGGTGAATATTTTATTGACCGAATAGTTAGGTTCTAACTCAGAGGGTAACAATTCATCAAGTGACTCACAGTTCTTGGTCTTCCAATAATACCTTTTAAGTGTAGCAAACGGTACATTGACTCTTGTTGATGCTTTTCTTATAGATTCTCCCATCCTTATGAACTGCAAGCCTTGAAGTACCTGGGACTCGTCCTCGACAGCCGGTGGAATTTCGTGGAGCATTTCCGACGTCTGGCTCCCAAACTCAACCGGGCTGGGGCTGCGCTCAAGCGGCTCCTGCCCAACCTTGGGGGTCCGGATGCCTCCTGCCGAAGGCTCTACGCGGGGATCGTTCGGTCCATGGCCCTCTACGGGGCGCCGGTGTGGGCGCCGTCGCTGAAAAAGCAACCGGCGGCCATACTGAACGCCTGTCAGAGGGTCATGGCGATAAGGATGGTGCGGGGATACTGCACGGTCTCCCGCGAAGCGGCGAGCCTTCTGGCTGGCCTACCACCGTGGGATCTGGAGGCAACAGTCCTTGCACACATGCACGATATGCGCGTGGAGATGCAACGCCGGGGTGAAAGTCCGCTGCCGCGACAGGTCACGGCATGGCGGACAGAGCTCCGGCGGGATCTCATGGTGAAATGGCGTCAGCGACTATCGCAACCCAGCGCTGGGCACGCCACAATCATGGCGGTAAGTCCCCTCTTTGAGGCGTGGCTGGAAAGACCTCACGGCGTCCTTACCTTCCGCATGACGCAGGTACTCACCGGACATGGTTCGTTCGGGAGTTTCCTGCACTCGATTCATGCGGAAGTGACGCCCGGGTGTCGCCACTGTGCGGAACGCCCGGAGGACACGGTGGAGCACACAGTCGAGGTGTGCCCTGCTTGGGCGGAGCATCGCCGTGCCCTCGTGGGGGCGATCGGCGGCGGAGACCTCTCGCGCCGGGCCCTGGTTGAGGCCATGGTCCGGAGCGAGGAGGAGTGGCAGGCGGTCGCCGACTTCTGCGAAGCAGTAATGCTCGCAAAGGAGGAGGCCGAACGCATCAGGCAACGGCGTTATCGCCGCCGCCGTCGCCGGGATTCTGATCCCGATTTCCGGCCAACGTAGACGCGGGCTTGCGGACAGTGAGCAATGGGTAGCTCGCTGTCCGGCCGTCCGGTAACTGTCCGGACCAAGCCCAAGTCGTCGACGGCGCGCGCTGTTCCCGCGCGCCTCAAGGAGTTGTCAGCAACAGCAGGGACCCAGCCGGGTCGAAGCCTACTGGGGCCAGGGTTATCCGAAAGGGCGCTCGAGCCCCGGTATGAAGGCTAGAAGGAACGGGGTGGGTCTTTTAGTCAGTAAGAGTCTGACACTATCTCCCGCTCCGCCCAAGGGCGGGGGATGTCAATGCATGATTTTTTCCCACCATAAAAGAAAAAAAAAAAAAAAAAAAAAACTGCAAGCCTTCTTTAATTTTTTCATGCGAAGTGTTCCCTATTTTTCTGTCGGTTTTTTTCCGTGGCATTCTATAAATAAAATAACAAAATTTGATTTTAAAGTTAGAAAAATATTGAATTCCTATAAGCTACAAAAGTAATGAAATTGAGAAGGTATTTTTAAAGGTACACAGTGGCTCATGAGCCACTGTGTACCTTTAAAAATTGAGTCACTGTGTACTTCTACGCCACTTTGAAAATATTTGATCAAAACAACCGAGTCTAAAGTAGTCTAAAATAGTCCTAAACAAAAATGTCTAAATACGGGTTATAGACAATTGATACAAGACCTACCATCCGATAAATATAATGGCTATTACCTATAGCAACAAATAAACATATGAAAACAATCGAAACTCACCTTAAAAAGTAATTTAGTGGGCGCGAGAACAAAAAACACTCCCTCACACTTCCGCACGGCGCTCGACCGCCGAGCAAACTAGTTTAAACGTGCTCGGATACCAAGATCTTCGAATCGGTAAAAGAGACAAATATATATTCCTATCCCTTCAGGTCGACACATGAGTGAGCCACTGTAGCCGACCGAGTCACTGTTGCCTCCATGACCCTATTTAAAAATGTGGAATCAATAATTTTGATTACAATGATTTAAAAAAGTTCTGTTACTTACAATGATTTTAAAAAAGTTCTATTACTTACCTAAATCGCCTTTGTATTTTTATTTATTTAACACTTAAACGGCACATTAAATTGTTCATAACTAGATACCTAACCAAAATTATTTACAACAATTAATAAGCGTTCTGGGTCAATGGGTCATCTTAGGGGCTGTGGGTGACTCACACATATTTATTCAGTGCACACTATACACGTACACAATAAATATATACTCACCTACATACATCTATTATGTCTATTTATACATTCATATATATTTATATATTTCCAAGTTCACAACACACATATTCACCAACACTAAATACGACATACACATTAACGTGACGCTGGGGACACGCGCACAATCGATGACGCGCCGGCGATTTATTTTCTTCTACCGCCGAGTTGCAGCACTAAAGTTATATTTCGTTTCTCACCAGTTACGATCTATCCTGTCCGCTAGATATACGTGCGCTTGCGCCGATGATATTAATTGTGAACCGAAATCTACCCGCGCTAACTTTACAGCTGCGTTACGCGTAAAAGACTTTTTATTATTACCACTGCAATATACCGTATTGTGCTTGGCTTATTTTGCGCCTTTTTATAAACTGTGTTGTTGTGCTGTGTGTGAGGAAATTATACCTGGAGATACTTCAACAAGGAATTTTATTTACTCGCCACCTACCCAGTGAGTACCTACCTACGCCACACACACACACCACCCAAACAACCAAATTGGTGACCCCGTCTGAACGCAAAAGACAGCCAGGATGAGCAGCGACGGTAGTGACACCGAAGGATCACAGCGCAGCCAACGCCCTACCCGTCGGTCAAGTAAGTGCGCGCGCGTCTCCACTGACGCGGACAACCCAGCGGAGCTATGCAGAGTTGGCGTCCGTATACCTCCCTTTTGGCCAGAAAAGCCCAACATCTGGTTCTGCCAAGTGGAAGGACAGTTCAGATTGGCCAGAATAACGGACGACTCCACCAAATTTTATTACGTCCCCGCGCAACTTGACCGTCAACACTCAGAGGAGGTAGAAGACATTATTATTTCGCCACCCGCAACGGACAAATATGAGAAGCTGAAGACCGAGCTTATCAAGCGCCTGTCGGTCTCCAAAGAGAAAAAAGCGAAGCAGCTCCTCCAGTCTGAAGAACTCGGCGACAGAAAACCTTCGCAGTTTCTCAGGCATCTGCAGAATTTGGCTGGACCCACGATACCGGACGATTTCTTGCGCACGATATGGACCAGCCGCTTGTCCACTAACTTGCAGACTATCGTGGCCTCCCAGATGAGCCTATCGCTCACAGAGCTCGCGGACCTCGCGGACCTCGCCGACAGAGTGCACGACATCGCTCCAGCAATTCCTCAATTCGCAGCAGCATCGACATCGCGGACGGACTCGTCTAAGGACATGATGAGCCTCATAATGGAGCTGACGAGGAAGGTTGAAGCCCTATCAACCGAAAGGCACAGTCGCTCCCGTCCTCGTACACGTCAGACATCCGGCCATCGCAGTCGCACACCATCTCGGCGTTCGCAGTCGAACTACAGGAAGTTCCCGACCTGCTGGTACCACCACAAGTTCGGCAGCCAGGCGAAGAGATGCGTCCAGCCATGCGACTACACAGCGGAAAACGAGCGGGGCAGTCGGTGATGGCGACTGAAGATTGTCTATGACCAACGCGTCGGTCGAGTGAACCAGCATGCTGCTGTGCATCCCTTGCCAACATCCAGCAAGGCTGACACACCAGACTATCATCTGAAACCTATTTCCACACTGGTCATAATTTAATTCATATTAACATACTGCAACATTTAATCTAAGTAACTATAAAAATATTTTATATGCACAAATAAAGTATATACACAAGTTGTAGTATAATACACCAATATATTGAATATTAGATTGTTCACTACCAAAAGATTACTATGTCTAAGAAGAGTATCCATTCAATGACACTAGTGCAGTATTGCAGTATTGGTAATATGATCATGATTTGCATGATCTTATAAAATGGTGTATCACAAAGAGGCAAGACAACATGTGACAATAAGTCAAGACAATACAAACTACAACTATTTCAACAATCAATTTGGATTGATTGGTCATTCAATTCAGACAGGATAATGTGCTAGCTTATACATACAGATATATATTAGATTACAAGTTGTGTTGTCTTATAGTAAGTAAATAGGTAACTTACTTGCAGTGGTGCAATCCATTGCTGAATTATAGATCGTTCTCCTACATCAGTTAGAGTCAATCTCTGAAGTCTTCGTGTATCTACTCCACAGTTGACACAGAGATGGCTCCGTGGTAAGTTAATAAGCTCATTTAATTCAGGTTCCATGTTCGTGCCAGGTCATTCATGAGAAACAGGAACGGTATCCAATGGTAAGCCGGTATTGTCGTGGGAAGCAGGTACTGAATCCAATGTAAAGCCAAGGTCGTTATCGGGAGCGGGTACGGGGTCCATAATCGTAAGCAGTCGTCGAAAAATCAGAAACGCAATAAGAAAAACCACAAATCGCAAGCGCAGAGCACAAACCGAATTGTGAAATGCCAACGTTATTATGTGTCAACAAACAAGAGCATTAGGGATGGGACGTAGGATCTATTTATCGAAAAATCGATATTTGTAATAAACCGAAAATACGGGATCGTTAAAAGAGGTCGTATAAATCGTACTTAGAGGTACATAAATCAAAAAACATGTGGTTTAATATTTACGATATATAAATAAAAGATAAATACATCAAATATTTTTCGAATTGTTAAAAATTATTTAAAAAAAAAATCGATTATCAAGAACCGGTTTTTAATAAATCGATTTTTTAAATAAGGGTTTCAATCCCTATTTTGACATGACTGACGAGTGACGACCGATACAGGGGAAGTATTAGACACTCCAATAATCGACTGAGTTTTGAATAATTATTCATCTTTTGTTTTCCGAGGTTTATATAACAGATAAATATTGGAAAAAATTTAAATTGTAAAATTAGTATTTTATTATATTTATCACATAGATGGGCAAGTACATGGCCAAGAATAGGCGATTCCCTTTGTATTTTATGAAGATAAGTAGTAATCAAACAAATAGGTAAGTAAAAAATTGCAATTATCAAATTAATAATTAATTAGGGTAGTTGCCAGTAGAATAATCTCCGTAATTTTCCTCATATCTCGGTTGAGAAAACTGCATCCTTTCTGTCTCGTCTATTGTGATTTGGGAAATTTTATTTCGAATGCGTAACTTTTGTAATTCACTAAATTTTTTCATTTGTGGCACGAGACTCATAAAAAAATAATAATCATCACTCTATCACTATTTGACGCCATTTTCTGTTCAATTTGCAAATTTTTTTTTTTCACATTCAATAAGTTCAACTCTATAATCTGATGCCGATTTGTTGCGCTTTGACGCGTTTGTGCGACTGCTGCAGGTTGATGTACCTGGGCTCATCACGTCAGCGATGTTATATTGCTCAGTTTGACAGGACTCGTTGAGGGATTCCGAATCACTGTCATTTAGATTTCCCGTCATGACTTCAGGTGTAATGTCATCATTTATGAATTGCATAAGTTGAAAGTATGGCCACGTGCTCTCTACTTCATCGCCACCGTTACCAGAGCGTGGCGTAGGGAATTTCTTTTTTTCTTTTCGATACTGATCACGCAGGTTCTTCCATTTCTTACGTAGTTGTTTTTCTGTAACAATAATGTAATATTTTTTTTTTTTTTTCAGGTTTTTGTCAACAGGAACTGGATTTAGAGCACTGGCTTACAGTTTTCGTATGGGGAAGAGCACCATTGCGTCTGTAGTGCACGAAACATGCCGTGTTTTATGGACTGAGTTAGTTCCTATTCACACGCCGATACCAACAGAACATCGCCTGAAAGCTATTGCAGAAGACTTTGAAGCTACTTGGAATTTCCCACACTGTATCGGAGCAATTGATGGGAAACATTGCGAAATAAAAAAACGACCTAAATCTGGTTCGGCACATTGGTGCTATAAAAAAAGAAATAGAATTGTCATGCAAGCTGTGGCTGACGCAAAAAGGAAATTTGTAGCAGTCGAAAAAGGCGGTCGAGGAAAACAAAGTGATGGTGGTACTTTTATTGCATCAACATTGTATAAGCTAATAGAAAAAAAAAATTAAAATCCCTATGCCAAAGAGACTTACAAACTCTGACGTCATTGCACCCTACGTCCTAGTGGGTGATGAAGCTTATCCGTTAAAACATTATTTGATGCGTCCTTATCCCGAGCGAGTACTTAATAATGAAAGAAAATGTTTTAATATCAGATTGTCTACCGCTAGACGAACAATCGAATGCGCTTTTGGCATTTTAACATGTAAATGGAGAATACTACTTGAGCCTATCGAAACAAACAGAAAAAATGCCTTGTCTATAATAAAAGCTACAATAAAAAAAGTATAATGCACAATATTATAATGGATTTAAACGGCGATCTCGATCTGGATGTCCAACGTGTGCTATCTAACCCGCCATCATATGAAAATCGTCACAGATACCGGGGAGTCAATAATAATCCATCACACAAAAAAAAGTTCGTATAAAATTCACAAACTATTTCTGGGAACAATATCAAAGAATGTAACAACTATAGGCACCTACTTATATTATATTAAACTTACCTTCACTTCCAGGAAATTGTTCTTTTATTTCACTCCATAACTTTCTTGTTATTGTGCGATTTTTGTGTGGATGTTTGCTTTGCCATATCGGTGATTTAGATTGAATTGCACTTATGAACGATTCAGTATTTACCGCCATTTTAAGACAAAACAAATACAGACGCACATACGCCGAGCGACAAAACCGAACTGGTTTGTTATCCCCGCCGCCCGCAAATTGGGTCGCTCGAGGACTAGGCCCGTAGTGGGGCCAGAATGCGAAGACAGAAGCGTTTGAAACTTAAGCGCGCTGTTTCGCTCAGTCCCGTCGCACTAGGCTTCCGCCTTAGGCACTACAATATGGACGCAAAGGTGAGTTTCATATGTTTGATACTTCGCGCCCGTCGTCGCAACCGCGCTTGGCTCTAGGCTCGCAGTGTGGACGCTCACTAAGACAGCCGGTTAATGTGCCTTCAATAACCAATTTCATAAGACAACCACCATTTTCAAGAAAAACGGATATGGTTGATAGATAGGTGGTAGCCATGGTGACTAAACGTCATCTCATCGTCATCATCATCATTCACTAAGAATGGAGCCAGAACTCAAAAAATTGATTGACATGGTGTCAGCTTGCCCAGGATACCAACTGCCAACCCGAAAGACTATCACAGTCACTTCTACCAAAATCATATAAAGAGGTTTTTGACACATGTCTACTTAATATTAAGGATGCTCACGCAGTATGCCTTTGCACTAACGGGTGGACATCTAGCGCAAATCAAAATTACATTGCCGTTACCGCTCATTATGTCGATTAAAATACCACACAAATTCAATCTATTCTTTTAGGCTGTATTAATTACAATGAGCGGCACACCAGTGCCAATTTAGTTGCCTTCTTAAGGCAAATTACTCAAGACTGGCAGATCTCTAATAAAATCTGTTGTGTTGTTAGTGACAACGCTGCTAACATTTTATCAGCGGTAAGACTAGGCGAATGGCGATCTGTAGGCTGTGCTTCGCTCATTTATTAAATCTTGTTGAACAAGACGACCTCAAAACTGTTGCGGGTGTGGTGACCAAAGTTAAAGCTGTGGTAAAATTTTTCAAAAGGAGTCCTCAAGCCCAAACAAAACTAGAAATAACTAAGGCAAATGAATTTGACCCTTTTAAAATTGAAACAAGAATGTCCAACACGTTGGAATTCTTGTTTTGACATGCTAAAACGCAGCTTAAGATAAAAGATGCCGTTATTAGCACTATAGCCCTGACCAGAAGTGACCTCAGCATCCAGACATCAGAGTGGGACTTGATTAGTAAAATTGTACTAATTTTCCGACCTTTTTACGAGGTAACATTAGAAATTAGCAGTGAAATACATGTTACTCTCTCAAAAGTACTAATCTGTTCAAAACTGTTATCAAAACATGTGGTAAATTGTTTATCCAAAAAGGAACATTCCGAAATAACGGTTTTGTTAAACAGGCTTAATCACAAAATTAACGCCCGTTTCCGAGATTTCGATTCCCACTCCTTATATGCAGACTCCGCAATACTGGATCCACGATTCAAAGAAAAAGCTTTTCGCACTCCGGAAGCATACAGGAGAGCGATTGAAACTTTTAGACGTAGGGTTGCAGAAGTACGAATCCAGGTACCTGACCCAATTGTTGTCGAAGAACAACCTCCACCGGAACAACCCGTCGCTTCAACTTCAAGCATTTGGGAAGAGTTTGATGTCGAGATGGGCCAGACAACACGTCCAGACTGTTCAGTAGCAGCCGGAATAAGAGAACTGGACAAATACCTACATGAGGAACCACTTAACAGAAAAGAAGATCCTTTAAAATGGTGGCATAGCCGCTAACACATTTATCCTCATCTCTATATTTTAGTGCTCAGTAGGCTTTGCATCCAAGCTACGTCTGTTTTGTGCGAAAGGGTTTTTTTAAGTGCTGGGCAAGTTATTAGTGATAGAAGAACTTTGTTAAAGCCGTCGAAAATCACCCAAATGCTTTTTTTAAACCACAATATGTTAATTTTTCATTATGTACATAAATAACAAAAAAAAAAAAACGTAAAAAAAACAAAAAGTACAAAAACGACAAATAACAAAAAAACCCAAAAAAAGATCATTGTAAATACATATTAGATTTTTAAATACGCCATTGTAATCTTTTTGGATATCGAATCACCGCAGATATACGCTGCGCATCCTTTTACCTAGGAGGAATCTAATTTTTAAGTCACTGACTATAATGACAGTCCTAAGCCTGTTTAAGTATGAAGGGAAATCAATTATGTAAAGTTGGTCGTTAGTCTAGTGTCGTGATAACTTTGATGATTTTTAACTTTTCTTTTTATCTGTTACAAACTAGTAACTTAATCTAATCGTAATTTAACTTGCAAGTATAACCTTTAAATCAAAAATATAATTTTCAAAATCGGTCCACAATTGACCGAGATATCGGTGAACATACATAAAAAAAAAACATACATTCAGCCGAACATAGAATCTTCTCCTTTTCGAAATCGGTTGAAAACAGCGAGAGAAATAGCCGAGGAAAATGATATTGACAGACAGTTAAAAGAAGTCAGAAGACGACGTAAAGAAAGGTATTTTGGGGAAGATGAAGCTCATGAATTGAATGCGGAAGAGATTTTTAAAATATACTATTTTTATGTTATTGTCGACAATGTGCGCGCAAGCTGCCATCCTAGGTTTGAGGCACTTAAACATCATGAGAGCATAATTGGTTTCATGTATAACATAAAAAGATTAAAGAAAATTAGTGATAGTGCACTTTTGAAGCAATGCAGCGACTTGCAAAAATCTATGACAGTAGGAGAATCATGTGATATTGATGGACATGAATTGTACGAAGAATGTGTTCATCCGTGTGTATGAAGGAAACGATGACATTATCTCGGTGCTGAAATAAATAATAGAAAAAAATAATACCACACATGTTACAGCTGCGTCTGCTGAAAGGAGTTTTTCGAGCCTTAAAATTATTATTATTTCTTTATTGTCAGGCAACTAAGGCCCATAGATAAAATACACAATATTATAATCTTATAAACAAAATAAACTAATACATATTCAAGTATTTCAAACAATAAACTATTTATAATTAAACACGTAACATCAGCGTCGTGTTCCGCTGCGTGGTGTCGCGTAGCCGTCCTCGGAAACGTCGATACACGACACCTTTCGGCCAAAAGTCCTCTCTCAAAAAGGTCTGTAGATGGTGGGTTGGAACTCGTATCACGAACGACTTGAAGTTGGTGTCATAGCGAGAATCCAGCCTTTCGACCCTCAGAGTCCAGTTGCTCTTTATCTTCATGTACTCCACGACTTCCTCAATCTTCGTAGAGCAATGCAGGCGCGAAATATACAGCTGCGTCGTAGGCACAGCAGGACGCAGCAGCATATTTGGTTCAGTCGGTGCGGGAACAGGGCTTCTTTCTCTTCTTCTTTTCCACTCTAGTGAAACCCTCTTAATCAACTTGGCCCGTTTTTGGCAAGGAGCCACGGACCGCTGTCAGGGTAGGTTGAGAACCCGTTTTCCCTTTGTCCCCTATATTTGCTGATCGCTTAGGTTGCGATGTACCTGGTTTTCTGGTGGTGACAACAGCAGCGTAGGCACGTTTAGAGGTCAACGTACCTACGTGTGACGCTTTCGCAGCCGGTGTAGAGGCGCGGGCGACGGCTACGGTGGGCGGCGCTTGATCAGCATTTTCGGCAGCTGGTGACGCACTTGTGTTCGTCGATTCTAAACCGCCGACTGATGCATTTTGCGCCTCCTGACGTGTGTTCACCTTTGAGGCCTCAGGTGACCCAGTTACTCAACCAACGTCGTGCAATCATTCTATTTCCACACGTAGTTCAGCATTTGATTTTTCTGACGCCTCCATTTGAGACTGCATCTTGGTCATCTCCACTTTCAGGGTAGTAATGTCCTTTAGCAGCCGTGTAACGTCGACGTGATCGAAAGTGACGGGGTGCAACTTACTCAGTTCCTTCGCCACGAAGTCTGGCACGTCGTCCGGGACTTACTCAGGGGGCAACTTACTCAGTCTTCTTCAACATATCAATGATATCTTGAATACTCTTCTCAGTTCCATCTCTTCGGCGAGACGGCATCTCGTCCAGTTTTTCAAGAGACTGGAACAGTAGCAGTTTTCCACTGCTGATCTCGTCCTCCTTGAAATTGGACTTGGCATATCTGCAGGATGCTCACCTCGTCCATGTAGTCAATAGCATGGACTAGGAATGCCAGCAATTAAAACATATTTGAGGAATTTGATGACACAGGATCGGCATTCAGCCCTTGGTATCCTTTCAATCGAAAATGACGTAGCTCATTTGTTAGATTATTGTGGTTTAATTAAAAAATTTAGTCTGAGTAAAAGCCGCAAACATCAATTTTAAAATTTATCATCTCTGTATTAATTAATTTTGTAAATCTTTCAATGTGAGTAAAATATTCTAAAACTCAAATTTTATTTATTTGTCTTTAGCATTACATAGGTACTTTTCCGTAGGACAAACGGCCTCGCAAAGACCTGCCGCCCGGAGCCTCGTAATGGGTAAGGTCGCCGCTGGAATATCCATCGTTTGTCTTAAAAATAAAGATGGGTATCCTACTTGGAAATTCAAGATGAGAAATTACCTTTTTTATTTTGTCGGCTTTGTGGTGGTTATCAGGATGGTGATATGACCCCCACCTCGATAAAGGCAAGAAATTATGCAAAACCTTTTGAAAAAATTTGCCTTACTACACACGTCAGATGAGTAAAAAGTGCATCAGAGCCTGACACCAGTCACGTAGCCGTACCCGATCGTCAAGTGTACGGCGCCACAACCGATCGCCAAATGTACGGCATCACACCCGATCGCCAAGCGTACAGTACCAAAAACTTACACAATTTGTACAGAAACTTAAATAATAATATAATTTATGAGTACAAAGGCGGCCTTATCGCTGACAGCGATATCTTCCTAACAACCTTAGGATGGATAAGAACTTAAAATAATACAGAGGGTAGTCTGTGGTATACTGCTAACAAATTGATCAAACTCTAGGTTTATTAAACATAATATATAACTCTAATTTTATACATATATACATACATATTACAATATCTTACACAATTTCATTGAAAAACAGAAACAAAAGGAAAAAGAGTAAAGTAGGGTTGATGGAAGAAATTAAATTAAGTAGAACTAGGATAGCGTTACAGAGAAAGAAAATGGTCTTTAACTTGATTTTTGAAGGAAACTAATGACTGGACTTGCCTAATTGGTAATGGCAACGCGTTCCACCAACGCACCGGCTGAATCGCGAACGACTTGTCACAAAACTTTGTAGTATGCGAGGGCATCATTTCAAATTCTCCGATGATCTCAAGTGTCTAGTATGTGTGTCATGAAGGAACTTAAAACGTTCTTTGAGATAAGAGGGGGTTGTAGAAATCAACAGGACACTGTAAAGCAACGATATAAATATGAGCATTCCGGTGAATGCGGATTGGCAGCCACTTGAGCCTTATACGGAATTCAGAAATATGATCATATTTGCGCAATCCAAATATGAATCTTAATACAGAAGTTTTGAAGTCGCTCAAGCTTATCTAGCTGCACTTCGGTTAGATCCAGATAACTGACATCGGCGTCATCAAGGATTGGGAGGAGAAATTGGGCGAGCGCAGTTTTGGTAGCAGTTGGAAGAAAATTGCACAGCCCTCGTAAAGACCCCGCAGACGCAAATAACTTGCGGCTAACTTCCTGCACCTGAGGACTCCACGAAAAGTCCTTATCAATAATAATACCAAGGTCCTTCACTGAGTCGCTGTATGAGATGGTGGAGCCATCAAATACAATCGAAGAGAGCCGCAATTCTTGAGCGCAACCTTGGGCTGCCGACAACAATGACCTGGGTCTTCATAGGATTGACCATGTTAATGCTTTGGACAGTTCATGTGGTGGAGCTTGCGAATGTATTTGCAGATCCTCAGCGTGTAGGTGGTAGGATGAGAGAAGTTTATTGGAAATTGAGTTTATAAAGATAGCGAAAAGAAGAGGAGATAGAACGCCCCCCTGCGGTACGCCGGCAGAGGTATTGCACCACGACGAGGACGAATCTTCAGTGCAAATACGTTGCCGACAGCCACACAGGAAACTACGAAATCAATCAATTGCCATTGGAGATATGTTAACAGCACTTAGTATGCCGAGTAGGATATCAAAATCGACGGTATTAAAAGCATTGCTGAAGTCTAACAAGGAAAGGATCAATCACCATATCAGTGATCCTTCAAATACCACACACTTGGAAACTCCTCATGATGAGGTCCCTGAAACAGAACCAAATAGTACAATAGAGCAAGATGTACAACAGCAGGATGCTGAACAAATTGATATTGACATTGCCATGAGTGCTGTGGAGGAGGAGCCTGCAAACGGCCCTCCGGCTCACAGTGAGATAGCTCAACGCTGGGCAACTATTTTAAATTAAGGCAGGAAAATTTGGCTACTGCCCTAGCAGCCGTTGGCCGTGGTTTGGAGTGTTTTATGTTTTACAATAAAGTTGGTCGAATAAAAAAAAATTAATGATGCTGCTTAGATGTTTTGTGAATTTATTACGCAGTGAAACTGGGAGCGAAAGAAATAAAACGTAACAAATAAAGAAATGTAAGACTCCCTACAAGGAAGCCCGAGGAATTTCTTTTTGGTGCATACCTTACAGAAAGGATTAAGGTTGACAAGGCGGTCTAGAGGTCTGCACAGGACCTGGGTATAATCAACGACCTTTAAGCTCGCGGGTCTCTCCTCAACCAGGATACAAACGATCGGGTTTCAACAGAATGAAGAGCGACAACCAACAGGGTGGAGGGGGGAAGAAAGCTTATTCTTAGAAGAAAATGCTACGACCACCCCAGCATCAAATTTTTTTTTGTTTTTTTTTTTTTCAATTTGTATATGTGAAGTACCATGGAGCATTTTTATTAGGTTACATCTTTTTTTTTGACATTTGAGCATGGCACTTGAGAGTTTGTCATGCTCACTCTAATATCTCGCTGTTGGTGGCACGTGTTATTGGGTCATTCGGTTCCCTTAAAAATGGTTGAGCTGAGTGGGGCTGATGTACGCGTCATGCTCGTGAACGGGTGCCGTCAGTTGAGACTGGTCATCTCTTAGCTGCCAGTGGCTTAATTCAGTTTGTATCTTTTAATTATTATTATTTTTCATTTTTATTTTATTATCTACATTGTGCTTACACAATTTGTAACCAAGCATTATATGTAACACATAATATGATTTAAAAGAGTCTCCATGGAGTTTCTTGCACGTTCTTCTCCATAGAGACCTACTCTTTGGAACGTGCAATTTAGCTTCACTTTTCTTGGACTGACCGACATTTGACTATTCAAAAGTGCCTGGCAAATGGTCTATTTGAAATAAATGATTTTGATTTTCAATGCGAACGGACTCACAACCCACGCAAATGAACCTACACAAAGAGGTAGGCCGATTACTCTATTAAAAAAAAAATATGGGAAACTATTACAGACGACCCTGTAATTTTGACTTGGGTATTCGGATATTAGATCAGGGTAGAAGCGTTTAAAAATAATAAAAAGTGAAAAAAAAAATAATAGTAGGATGAAACCCATTAGAAAAGGAGGAGAATATTATAAAAATGAAAGGAAAAATAATTTACGGGCGATCTGAGGTCGGGAAGGGGATGGGGGTGAGTTTTTAAGGGTAAAAAACGGTTTTTCTCGATTTTCGGCAAAACTGAAAGTCCTATGGAAAAAAGTCAAATGGCAAAGTTGTACTATAGTTGTCTACTCTCTCTAATAAACCTCACGGAGCCCGAGACCTTTCCAACGAATGCAAAACCGTGGAAATCGGTTCGTGCGTTCTGGAGTTATAGCGTCAGGAAGGAAAACCCGACTTATTTTTATATAGTAGATTATTTTTATTTAAATACCTTTTTGTTTGTCAAGAAAAATGCCAAATATTCGCTTGTTTCTTGTTAATTCGAATGCGAATATTCGTTACATCACTAGTGACTATGTCATCTTGGTTGACTTGAGCCTCATGCTTGTCGGATTTCTTTAAATCTCGTGCCCTTTTTTACCATTTTGATGTAAATCAAATGCAGCTTTCTCTTCATTTGTCCTAGACAATTTGTTCTCAAAAACGTGACGAGACGCTTATCTTCCCTATCAATTGCTGTGATGTTTATGTTCTGTTACCTAGTTTAAGATTGCGTCTTTAACGCGTAAATAATCTGTTTTTCTCTCTTTCTTTTCTTTCTTTCTGACAGACATCACATTTATCTTTTTATGTCTATGTAGCGCCAGATTGAAATTGGCATTAACCACTTCTCTATATTGCCTTTTCGTAGGTGCTTTTGAGGAATATTTGGTAGTATCAAACCAAACACAGTACAGTTTATACATCAGAGATATACTTGTTTGAATTCTTACGAATGTAATGAGCCTCAACTACTGGAAAACATCTTACGTGGTCGCAAACATTTTTTACCATTAAATCATTATAAAGGGCGTCTTTCACGTTCACAACGACCCCTTTTGTCATCTTCTATCATCGTGTTCCCATAAAACTTATTTCATGCCGTACTTACTACGCGTTCAATTAGACGCTATAGTGTTGAGAAATATTGTCTTGCATACCTTCACTGGTTTCTTTTCTGTATCCGGCAAAAAGTACTAGTAAGTGTTTTGTCTATCGTGCTTCGTAACTTCTGTTGTTTGACGACGCTTGAGACTCTTTTTTGTGTTTTTAATAACAAATTCCCAGTGCTTTTTCTTCTTACGTATTGGTATCGATCTTCAAGAGAAAATTTTTTGGTACACTTCAATCGGCATTTATCGGTACAAGGATCCTTTAATTCTTTACTTTCGACCACCTTCCCCTTTTTATTCACGAATTCTTCATCACTGTTTTTCTTCAGTTTTCTTTGGACCACAAGCCACCAGTCTTTATGCGCAATGTGCTTCTTTCCCTTATCCGCCATTTTAAGATGCGCGCGGTTTTGGACTTGATTTATTCGAGTGTAATTCAGTGGCTGTTAATTTATTAAATTAATAAAATAAAATTAAATACTAAAAAATAATTAGAAAATGTTACATGCGTTTTCCATTGTCACTACGAAAGACATTATAGTAAAAACTTTTCACGCAAAAAACATAAACATAAGACTAGGACAGTATGATCAAAACACCTTAGCCTTCCCCTAAGGGTAAATAAAAAAATGATGCGCGAGTTAAGGACCCCCAACCTACTAATAAATTCAATATTAGCTTTGTCAGTTAATAAGTATTTATTTATTTATTTATTTATTCACAAAATCCACAGCTCTTTTACAAAAATTTTACTTAAAGATAAACTAATGTTACAGCCAATTAAGGATTTACAATTTACTATCTAAACATTTATGCCTCAGAAACAAACAGGATAAAACGCTAGTACCATTCAAGCCTAGTAGTGGTGTGCTGTGTGAGTGGGTGTGTTGGAGTGAGTGTGAAGAGTTGATGTGGTGTATGAAATAGTGTATGAAATACTATTATACTGTTGTTAATCGCGATCATCTTTTAATTAATTATTATTGATTAATTCGTCGCATACAGACGTTACCAGCAGTCTTCTGAAAGTATGTTTTTTGGTATTAAATAAATCAAGATGAGAGAATTTCTTATTATAGTTCCTCAATATTCTGCCAACGACAGAATTTTGAGCTTTTGATTTTAAACAGAGATTTTGATTTTATTAGACATATTATTTCCAAATATTCCATTGCTTGATCAGCATCCAGAATAATCTAGGACATGCGTCATATCTGATCACGCCATGCATGTACTACGTTAGCAATAATGTTAGTGTATAAGATTAATATTTTATTAGATGAGAAGAACTGTTTAGCTGTAACTCTGTCGGAATAAAGTTATTTTTTTTAAATACTTCCGTTGTCGCTTACTTAATTGGCGCAGCCGGTAGGATTAGAAAGTCAAATCGAATATCTCATTAATTTAACTAAGAGTAGATTTTTTCAAATATTACCTTTTCATTATAAGAATAAACGAGCCTTATTCAATCCATTAGGCTCACTTGTAAAAGCTATTTCGGGAAATTCAGATGAAGATGATGCAATTAAATATAATAGAGAAATTCAAATGATACAGAACAAAGAGCATGTAGTCGAACGTAAAGTATCATCAATGCAAAAGGCTTTTGATAAATTAGTAAACGACTCTGAAATAATAAATTCAAATATAAAAAAAAACTTGGGTTTACATACCAATGAAATGGGAAAATTAGTTGAACATGAGTTCAGGTTTAACAAACTTTTCCAAATATTGAATACTAGTATCAAATTTTAAATAACTTTCGAACTTGTTACGAAACCATACAAGAGATTGAGACGGCAATAGCCTTTATCAAATTAAATACATTGCACCAATCCATTATAAATAGTACAGAATTATATAATACATTAGAAGTCATTTCTAAACAATCTAGAACAATATATCCAGGGAAGGTCAAAAGAAAGTGGATCTAAGAAATGTAGACTTCAGTGATGTGAAAGAAGTTTTACAAAGTGCAAAATTTTGTGAAATAGACGATACGACCCAAACAGTGACAATAGAAATTAGTATATGGACCATCTTCGAGTATGTGATTATTGTAATAGCAGTATTTATCTATATAATGTATAAATTTCAGTTTATAATTTTTTGTCAAAATTCTCCGAAACTGTCTGCGACACCTTCGGATAATTTCTCTCTTGGGGAGGGAGGAGTTAAGGAACCCCAACCTACCAATATTAGCTTTGTCAGCCAATAAGTATTTATTAGACATATTATTTCCAAATATTCCATTGCTTGATCAGCATCCAGAATAATCTAGGACATGCGTCATATCTGATCACGCCATGCATGTACAAAATGTCAAAGTCAAATCATTTATTTCAAATAGACCATTTACAGGCACTTTTGAATAGTCAAATGTCGGTCAGTCCAAGAAAAGTGAAGCTAAATTGCACGTTCCAAAGAGTAGGTCTCTATGGAGAAGAACGTGCAAGAAACTCCATGGACACTCTTTTAAATCATATTATGTGTTACATTTAATGCTTGGTTACATATTACTTGTTGCTTCTATCATGTGAGCACAATGTCGATAATGAAATAAAAATGTAAAATAATTAAAAGATAGAAACTGAATTAAGCCACTGGCAGCTAAGAGATGCCTTATGTTTAATTATTGTAAGGTATTATAATGTAACTGTTTGTTGTTCCTTTTTTATAAAAATAAAAATATGAATGGAGAAAAATAAAACCCTTAAGTGGATATTAGAAACGAAGTGGCACTACAACGTATTTTATTTTTATTTTATTTATTTTATTTTATTATATATGGAAAACTTACAGCTAACAAAAACATGGTAACTTATCATAATAAAACTAAGGCCAATTACAACAGTAAATGAATATATATGTTAAAACAATCGGTACATTACCCTATCTAAATACACAGCCTAAAAACTAAATTAATATTCCCAAAGAAAAACAATGAAAATAATAAAAACTTCAAAATTATGGGATTATTGCGAAAAAATCATTACAAAGGGCTCGTTTCAATTTACGTATGCTAGAATTAAAAAGATCGATGTCAAATTCCCGGCCGGCCATGTTAAAAGCTCGACTCGCTCTAATCAGATACGAATTTTGCCTGTAGTAGGTTCTCACCACTGGTGTTGCCTATAGTTGCGGTTTGCGTAGATATGCACACGGCACACGTAGTGCTGTCTTATTTACCAAATCAGGTACGTCTACCGATCCGTTCATGATTCCGAGCAAGAATGCCAAATCTGCAATTTTTCTGCGCTCATAGAGAGGAAGAATATGACATTTCTTGCAGCGAGTTACATAATTGGGTAAATATACTTTTAATAGACAGTATAAAACGTTGCCAAACTATAGGTGGAGCAACATGTTGAAAGAAAAAATTTGGACACATTTAAAACTACCTTGCACATGGGTCTTTAAGAAAAACAAAATTGAGGATAATAAAATTAATTTCTGTGCGTCCTGTGAAAACTGATACATCTCGAAAATGTCAACTTTACAATATAGTAGTTTTTGTGTCTAAAAAATTATAAAATTTTGTTAGGATAATTCTGTACCTTCAGTGAAAAGTGATACATGTCGACCCAGATCGGTTTTTATATTCCCTGATTAAACTTATTAAAAAAAATTAACTTAATTTGTATCTTATCCCCGTTGTTATAAGATTAAAAATGAATGAGATTTTTTTGTGTACATTGATATAAGTAAGCAATTTTTTATTGAAATTATTGTGTAAAATAATACTTTTTGATTCATACCAAAGTGCTCCGAACCGATCTTTATATTTCTAAAATGTATTTTAATACGACTCGAGTTACCACATCTTACGCGAACCGAAAGCTTTTACTTCAATTAATCCAAAGTGATACAAATGAAATCCTATCACAAAACATTAAAAAATTGAAACAATACATTCTATTGAAAAGTGTTACATTTGTACATGAACCATACAAACACAAATTTATTTTCATAAAAATATGTGACTAATGATACAACTGCTAATCAAACAATTTACACGTAATTTATGTAGCCAATTTTGATGTGATTACAAATTTAATATTAATTCTATTAGTAAGAACATAAGGGAAATAGGACATATGATTACGTGAATAATGATACTAATATAGTAGAATCAAAACTGCATTGCGTTTTAGAACTAAATTAGCAAAAAAATACGTAGTACACAGTGATACAAGTCGCGCAAGTCTTACGCACCCCACTCCCTACTTCTCCGCGGGACGCATGGAAAGAGCGCAGGCGACGCGGGATTCTTAGTCTCGGGCGTGCGTCAGGACAGGTGCGTCGTGCGTTACAGCACACAACTACGATGCGTAAGGTAAGACTTGTATCATTTTACACGAATTATGTAACAATTTTGTTTTTTAAATGTTTACAAAGAACATGTATTTTATATTGATTTATTAAGAATTCAATAATATTGTCGTATTATACAGTATTTTATAAATACCTATTTTAAAACAATATTAATTAATTTATAAAAAGAATACCTAATTTTCGAACTTACTAATCGTAAAACAGACTATTATGATAATTAATAATATAGGTAGCCTAACAATGTATTTTAATTCTTATTTATTAAACACTAACTGAGTATTCAGTAGGTATAATAGGGATAGGCAGACGTCGTTGTTAATCAAATGCTAGGTATTAATCAAAACATAGGTATCTTTGCTCTTTCCTGGTATAGTTTCATTGCACGTATGCTTGTACGTCTTATAAACATTTTGTAATGAATTACATTAATTATTGCATGTATACTATATTTGCGAGGTTTTATAAAAATTGGGGTCAATGACCGAAACCGGTTAAGAAACCGATTTCCGAGCCCTGGTTCTATCTACTCCTGATGGCTTGGCTGACGCCACGTCAACCGCCGAGTGCCACCGTCCATACATTTTCATGTCACACTGACGCTGACGCTCTGCTAGAAATTCTACCTTGAATGGTTTTAATGTGACGCTTCGATATTAATTTGAACTGTTATTTTTACAGTCTATAATGAAAAAACGAATAGATAAGATTATGGAAGGCGTTCAGCTACAGTGGGATGAATAAAATATGGTACATGAAGAAATAATAAATGAAAAAAAATCTAATCAGCCCGGAGAGACAATAGAAATAGAATCCTGTAAAAATACGGCCTTAGAAGGATCAATGTGAAGAGGAGATAGAAGAAACCACACTTGAAAAAGACGATCAATATGGAGAAAATATTAGCAGTGGATCAGAGGATAAGGAAACTGGACTATCACCTAGGATTTTAGATTTCAGCTCGGGTAGCAGTCATGATTTTATACCAAACAGTGAAACCGACTCAACTGAAACAAGCACGTCGACTGGCAAACCAAAGAAAAGATATACCAAAAAACTGATAATTCCTGAAAGCTTTGATGACTCAGATAGCACGAACAAACCTCAATAAATATTCACCACCCACGCGATTGGTGTCAATTGGTAAGGAGTGCATCAACTAGAACTAATAAATTTTCAGTAATTGAAATGGCGGGGACAGATTTTTACGATTTTGCCATGTTTGCTAAAAATAATTTTACAGTTAAAAAAACTAAATCTACGGGTGAAAAGTTTATATGGTTGAATGTAAGAGTTATTAAATTTAGTAAAGAAAAATTTCCGGTTTTTGAATATAAAGAAAGTTACGTAGGTGATGATTATTATGTGATGTCTTACGACAAAAGGAATAAAGACTACAGTTTAGTTAGTATTAATGCTGTTCCAAAATGTTACAATGGACCGATTCCTATTAGTGTTTTAAAGAAAAGGGATTTAATATCACTATTAGAATACATTGATCCAAGTGTTCACGATTTTTATCATAATTTGGTAACAAACTCAAAGCGTGACGCAGATCCTGATATTGTTTCGGATAATTAATAGTTGCAGTGCTACAACATATCTGTTGTTCGATTTTTGGAGACTGATTTAATACAATTTAAGACTGTTCAAGATTAATGATAAAAAGGATGAAAAGTTATGTTTTTTTTTATAAGAAAATTATATTGTTATCTGTTGTTTGATTTTTGGAGACTGATTTCATACGATTTAAGACTAATTCGATGTCTGTTCAAGATTAACGATAAGTAGGTTTAAAAGTTGTGTTTTTTTAAAAGGATGTTATATTGTATTGTATAGCGAATAGTTGAAGTGCTACATGCACAACACATCTGTTATTTGATTTTTTGAGACTGATTAAATACGCTGTAAGACTGTTCAAGATGAATAATAAAGAGGTTTAAAAGTTATGTTTTTTTTATAAGGATGTTAATTATATTGTTTTAAATAGCGAATAGTTGAAGTGCTACAACAAATCTGTTGTTTGATTTATTGAGCCTGTTTTAATATGTTTAAAGACTAACGATACCTACTCTGATAATCAGATTAACAATAAATACCTACTTAAGTCTAAAAGTTATGTTTTAAGTTTGATTTATAAAAATGTTTTATTGTTTTGCTACTACTTGTAATTCATAAAAAAGTGTTTATTCAAGAATTCTTTATTAAAGAAACGCTTTTTTAATTTAGTTATTATTTTATTATGATATTATCATAGTTTTACCCTTTCTGTGACAAAAACGTTTGAAATACTTATTACTTGTATCAATAAACACTTCGATGTAAACAAAATGTATCACAATAAATTCTAGCTTGTAGCATTAAAAAAAATACATTGGTGTTTAGGGGTACAATTGAATATTTACGTAGGAATTTTAAATAAAACAATGAAAAAAGGTTGCTGATAATCAAAATGATCATATTAGTTTTACGACTTTTTCTCACAACAACTATTTGCAGGCAAAACATGCCAAAACACAAGCCTTATAACATTTCACACAAAACGGTAACTAAATGTGTAAAATAATTCATTTCATTATAAATTTAAATACACAAAAATAAGCAAAGAAAACTATAGTGTACGGTGATATAACTGGCTATTTTTACTAATTACTTAAATTCCGTGCAAAATAATATATTCAAACCAAGCTCTTTATAATATTATCTACACGTACCACATATCGTTTTTTATTTTAGAACGTTAGAAACGTTACGAACGTTAGTTTTTTAAAATCTTTAACCTTAAATTACTCAAAACTATGATTTTTCACTTATATCACTTTTTACTGAAGGTACAGAATTATTTTACAAAAATAGTGACACAATTTGTATTAGTGTCGTATTGTTTATAACCTATTAAGTTCCTGCTCAAAAGGCGTTAATACAGGAAGAGATATTTAAAAAAAGCTATTTGTTGCATCAAAACACACCAAATGAATGATCGTGTATAATGATTCTAAATGAGTTGTATCACTTTACACTTTGTGTGAAGCTTTGGTGAAAGGTGATATTGTTGCATTGTCAGGTAGTTTTATACGAAACTAAATCAACTCCTGTTCAAAGCTGTCAAACAAACGAGTAATATTTTTCAGTCGGCAGAAGCACTGTAAACACAAAACTCGTAAAATTTGTTGTTTTTGTTATTTTTATCATTTTACACGAGAATAACGGTTGTGTTATAATGCCCCTACCATATAGTTTATTTATGTTTATAATAAACTCACACAACACACCACAAATAAAACACAACATTAACACAGTCACAGTAATATTATCGTGTACGTTTATCAATAACACTACACTACATTCACGGCATTCATAATGTTTAGCATTATGCTGTCGGATGGTGTCGGTCGCCCCAGCGCGCGGGCCAGCGCGCGAAACGGTTGAGCACCCCTGCTCAACCTTAACATTTTTAAATATGTGGGTCAGTCGGTTGTAGACCTCGCCGCCTACCGCCTGCGCCCGCGCACTTTTCTGTTTGACTTGCGATTATCAGCTGTTACGCGATCTGAATATTTATGTGGACTATTGTATTGTCCTGTAACTGTTGTGTGTTTCTCCTGTCTGTTCTCCTTCTGATTCTGTGTGTGTATGTACATCTTGTGTATGGACCTAGCGCAAGTAAACAGTGAGTACTAGAAACATTCGAGACTTTTATTTTCACGCACCCGCACTCACCGCGCTACACACGTAAACTCTTACCAAACTGGTGACCCCGAAAAGAGCACATCAAAAAAAATATGAGTGACAGTGAAACGGAGCACACCGCGTCATCACAGCCTGACGATCATGTCGCCCACCGCACGCGCAAGGCCAGACGCCCCTCGGGTCCAAAGGTCGAGCCAGCTGAGGTGTACCGCGTCGCTTTGCGCCTACCCCCATTCTGGCCCGAGGAGCCCGAAATTTGGTTTCCGCAAATTGAGGCGCAATTTGAGAACGCAGGAGTGACGAACGACGTCACTAAATATAATTATGTCGTCGGGCATCTCGACCACCAGCAGTCCAAGGAGGTGAAGGACATAATCATGTCCCCACCCGCCAGCAACCGGTACGAGAAGCTAAAGACGGAGTTGGTGCGAAGACTCTCGGCCTCCCATGAGCGGAAGGTCAAGCAGCTGCTGATGCATGAGGAGCTGGGTGACAGGAAGCCGTCGCAGTTCCTCCGCCACCTGCAGGGTCTAGCAGGACCTACGGTGCCCGAGGACTTCGTGCGCACCATCTGGTGCAGCCGACTCCCCACCAGCATCCAGCCCCTCCTGGCATCGCAGCCCCACAGCGCCCTGGGCGCGCTAGCCGAGCTGGCAGACCGCGTCCAGGATATCACGACACAACAAGGCCAGCATCTTTGTATATAAGGATCTGCAGACACTGATCACGTGTTCCTTCGTGAAGACGCATTACGTGGCTCGCTACAACCAGCGTACACAGGTCCTCACAAAGTTCTGCAAAGGGGAGACAAGGTCTTCCGTATTTTATTCAAGGGCAGAGAGGTCACGGTCTCAATCGACCGCCTGAAGCCAGCTTACATTTTGGCGGACAAAGCTGACCCAGAGGAAGTCACTCCACCTAGCGGTAGCAAGGAGTACACCACACGCTCTGGTCGTCATGTCAGGTTCCCGGACTTTTATCGCCCTTGACGGTCTCTGGAGGGGGGTGATGTAGGGTTCACCCCTACCATATAGTTTATTTATGTTTATAATAAACTCACACAACACACCACAAATAAAACACAACATTAACACAGTCACAGTAATATTATCGTGTACGTTTATCAATAACAGTACACTACATTCACGGCATTCATAATGTTTAGCATTATGCTGTCGGATGGTGTCGGTCGCCCCAGCGCGCGGGCCAGCGCGCGAAACGGTTGAGCACCCCTGCTCAACCTTAACATTTCTAAATATGTGGGTCAGTCGGTTGTAGACCTCGCCGCCTACCGCCTGCGCCCGCGCACTTTTCTGTTTGACTTGCGATTATCAGCTGTTACGCGATCTGAATATTTATGTGGACTATTGTATTGTCCTGTAACTGTTGTGTGTTTCTCCTGTCTGTTCTCCTTCTGATTCTGTGTGTGTACATCTTGTGTATGGACCTAGCGCCAGTAAACAGTGAGTACTAGAAACATTCGAGACTTTTATTTTCACGCACCCGCACTCACCGCGCTACACACGTAAACTCTTACCAAATGTTTTTTGATGTAAGTTGACTTATATCTTAACTCAATTTTGTGTAATATGATACAAGAAACAGTTTAAAGACAAAAGCCATAAAATAAAGTAATAAAAAGAAAAAAAAATGCATTTACCTTTATTTATTTTTAATGATATTAAGTAACACTTAATTGAAAATTAAATTATTTTAATTTAGCTCAATCTTAGTTAAACTTTAATTTTGTAATGACCATATTCAATAGGTATTAAAAAAGGAAAGAACGAAATCAACGACATAAATAAAAAAAATAACTTTAACGAATAATAGTTTTTCATACAGGAAATACTTAAACAAAAATCAAATTCTCAGTATGCTTTGTGTAACTATACATAAATTAAAACAAATTTCAAACTAAATTAAACTTAAACTTTCATATCAAACTCGACTTAATTCAAAATTAAACTTTGGAATTGTGTGAATGAATCAACAATATCACATGTTAGTACCTATAATAACATTAATTAAAAAACTTAAACTTAAAATAATGTTCGACTTCCGTATCAAATTAAACATAATTCAATATTAATTTGTAGAACTAAATAAATCAACAACTTACTCCTAAAATTAAAATTTTCAGTCTTCATCACTAGAGATCAAATCAGGATCAATATTTTTAATATCAGCCTTAGTTTTTAAATTTTTATAATAATTATGATAGCTACTGTCAATATAGGGCAATAACGAAATTAAATCATTCTTCTTCTCATTTAAAATGAAATTTGGTCCCTTGCAGTTTAGTAAATTATTGGCAAGTACTTCTAATCCATAACTTTTACCCCTTTTTCCAAACGAGATCATATTAAAGTCATCACCTTGCAAATCCGTTTTATATTTGAGGCACGGAAACAACGTCTTGTCAAACCGTAGAAGTTTAACATCGGCCCAAACGAACTTAATGTTGTCTTCATTATATTTTTTCATTATAAAGTTTTGTTTCAAAAAATCACTAAAATCGTAAAAGTTAGATTCAGCCATCTCGATAACAGTAAATTTCCGATCGTATTAATTGAGCCCAATCTCAAGGATGATGAATATTCATAGTCGTTCTTTTTTTAGCTCTTTCTATTAGTGAATGGTCACTATCTACTTCCATTCTTGTGTGACCAGGAGTCAAAAATTTGTGCTCTATGGAAATGATATACGGCAGATCGTGAGCAGCTACGAGCATCATAGTCACCATTATGGAGTTTTTATTTTGTCCAGCGCAAGTGTCGGAGTACAAAATAATTTTTGAAACGTTGGGCCATTGAATAGGAACACGATATTTTAAAAAATCGTAAACACATGAAGCTATTTGGTTTGCTCCTCGACCAGAAATACTTTCATCCCAAATATAGCAATGGGCTTTATTTTTATTACCCACACAATCATGTATCGTAAGATTATACGTCCAAAGTTGGCGTTTGTAAAATACCACACCCGTCTTAAGATAAGGAGTGGGTAAGCATTGCTGCAAATCGAATGTCAAAACCAGGGTATCTGTTGATTCTTTTGCATAATTTTTATCTTTGTCCTTCAGATCATATGCAAAGGCAGCGCAAGCTTGGTGTTCTTGCAATTGGGTTTTTATTTGAGTTTTGAGTTCTTCCGACGTTGCCGTTTCCAACTGTTTATTCAGTCTATCACACTTCTTCCGTCCGTCCGTCCGTCCGTCCGTCCGTCTACATGTGGATGGATGGAGAGGGAGAGGGAGACCAAAGAAAAGATGGATGGATTGTGTGAGAAGCGATATGAAAGAAAAGGGAGTTAGTGATAGCGTGACGAGTGACAGGACAGAATGGAAGAAAAAAACGTGTTGCGCCGACCCCAAATAAAACGGGACAAGGACAGGAAGATGATGATGCTGATGATAATTAAAAAAAACTTTCGTGGCTCAAATTGTAATTTGAGATTTGGAGTAGTCTCAAAAATCCTTTCATTTTCCTTATATAAATTATATATAATAATAATAATAACTGTTTATTTCAGGGATCGGAGGCCCATAGAAAAAATACATAAAATAATCTTAAACAATACTTAATAAACTAATACATACTTACTTACTTTATATATTTGTATATATGTAGGTTTATATTATATTGAATATATATATTGTATGTTTATTATATATACTACTCTGTCAATAAAATATCGGGAAAAGATCAATAATACACAAAATTTTTGTTATACATCCATATTTATTTTACCACCTTCAAAGTATGCCCCTTCAGAAACGACACACTTATGCCAACGAATAATCTAATAATCAAAACATTTTTTAAACGCTGTTTCCGAAATTGAGTTCAGTTCTCGCCGCGAATTCTCCTTTATGTATTCTACAGATTGAAAACGGGTGCCACGAAGTGGTAATTTGAGTTTAGGAAAAAGATAGAAGTCGGCTGGAGCCATATCTGGCGAATATGGTGGCTGCTCGATGGTATTTGTTGAGTGTTTGGTCAAAAATTCGTTCACAATGATGGCCTTGTGCGAAGGTGCATTTTCGTGCAAGAATTTTCTTTCCACAAATCTGGCCTTTTTCGTCGAATTTGCTCTCTTAAATGCCGCATAACGCTCAAATAATATTCTTTATTTACCGTTTGACCTTCCCGTAAGAATTCCGAGTGCACAACACCGCAATAGTCAAAACAGTCAACATGACTTTGACTTTTGATCGACTTTGGCGTGGCTTTTTTGGTTTTGGTTCAGTTGGAAGGCGCCACTCCGAAGCTTGTTGACTTGTTTGCATGTTAAACTCGTAAACCCACGTCTCGTCGCCAGTAACAATGCGTTTCATGAATGTTGGGTCGGAATTGAATCGTTCTAGCATGTCCTTAGCGACTCTCATGGGATTGAGTTTTTGGAGAAAATTCAGGTCTATTGGGACTAGCCGAGCGGCAACATGTTTCATATCCAAATGATTAGATATAAAATGGTACGGATCGACTCGTGAAATACAGAAAGCTGCTCTGCTTCTCTGCTTTATTTCGCTTTCTGCCGCCACCTTTCGTATGCCGCCTGGGGCCATGGACTCCACCGCCCTCCCCTCCCCAATCTATGCCACTGGCACACACTGAAGCTTCTACCACGAGCTCTTAACGTGATCTATTTTACGACCTAAACCGAACTGTTAGATTCTCTTTCGTTCGTACTACTGATATTTTACCATATCATGGTAAAGCCCCTGGCCACCTACCGAGCAATAGTTAAATTTATATAAATTTTGACAAATTTAATTTGCGTGTTTGCTATTCAAAGCTAGATGGCGTCACTGAGGGACAGGATGACAGTTTTTCTAAGAATTTTCTCCTGATAGTCGCTCTACAGTATCTTTTAAATCTCTTTGGGTATAATCACAACCAGAAAGAAAGTGTGCATAATAAAAGAGCCGCATTGTACTCATCGCCGGCAAGGTGTTATGTGGGTCGAATATTGTAGTTAGGGGTTTATTGTCTATGATAAGTAAGAATTTTCTTCCGTAGCAGTAGTGAACATTTTTTTTAACCCCCAGAATAGAGACGTCGCTTCCTTGTCTATTTGGCTGTATTTTTGTTCACTAATTGTCAATGAACTGTTATGAGAACGTCACTACTATTAATGTACAACACTAGCTAGTCTATAACTCTTATGTCTATGAACTGTCCTTGCCGAACGGAATGGCGTCTCGTGTGTATCTTGCTCATGTCTTACTTATTATTATAACTAATAATAAACTACCAGTTCGTAACTAATAACGTCGTATTATTCCATGATACACCTGACCATTACATGGTGTCAGAAGTCAAAAGTTTAGTCCCGATTCGCCGCCTTCGTCTTCAAGAAAAAAGTCGTACAGTCATGCGAGTCAAGCTAAATGGCGTCGTCGTCACACGAAAATTCAAAACCGAAAAAACTTCCAGGTATGTCTGGTCCGCAGCCCATGATAATGAACGGCAATTTAGCCCAACAGTGGAAAAAATGGATGCAGGCGTTCAAACTGTATTTACATGCTGGCTTCGACGAGGAAAGTGACGCTAGAAAGGTTGCCCTATTTCTTCACGTAATAGGAGATAAAGGGGCAGACTTCTTCAACACGTTCAACCAAAATGAGGATAAAGTTAAATACGATGAGCTAATAGAAATGTTCCAAAATCATTTCGCCCCGAAGGCTAACCTAACCTATGAATGTCACAATTTCTTCACTTACTAACAAAATGATAATGAAACGCTTGATGACTTTGCATGTGCTCTAAAATTAAAATCACAAAACTGTGAGCTTGGTCAGTTACAGGAAAGATTTGTGAAAATAATGTTTAAATATGCAACATCCATCAAAAGTATAATTACATTAGAGAAAAATTATTACTGGAACGTAAGTTGGACCTGGACAAGGCTCTAGCGATGGCCAAAGCCATGTTTACATCTAGGTTCCATACAGATCAACTGGTAGCAGAACAAAATTCAGTCCTATTCAATAAAAGTCAACGGTCAAGATCAATGTCAAAATCCAAAAGTCAACAAGATCATGGTCAACAGTCAAAGGAAACATGTTCAAGGTGCGGTCAGGTGCATCGTCACAAGTGTCCTGCAATAAGTGCTAAGTGTAAAAAGTGTGGGAAAATCGGTCATTTGCATGCCGTATGTTGTCGGTCATCTAAGTCAAAGTCGGTAAAGTATGTACAGTCAGATAGTGATGTGCAGCAAGAACAGTCAAAACAAGATGAACTATTTATAGGTCATATTCTATCGTCAAAGACAGTGTCAAGTGAATGGACAATTAACATACAGATAAATAGAATAAAAAAAAGATTTATGATTCACTTAATAAACAAAATCCATTGTCACAAACTAACATAAAAATTAAGTCATATACTGGTAACAGTCAACAAAATTTGAATTGTAAATTCCAATTTAATGATTATTATAATATATTGTCTTTAGCTAATGTAATTGGCGGATAGCCGTTTATGTTAAAGTAAAACCATAAATAAATAAATAAAAAAAAAAATCAACTCACGCCTACCACTGTGGTATGTGAAAGTGAAATGTCAATAGCCGAACTTAGTGTGGTTTCCTTGGGAAGCACTGAATCTGAACCTAATTTATTTCGTCCGAAAACAATATTGAAGACAGGTGAAAAAATAATGAACCAGTATGAATAATGAACCTACGCTTAACTTAGCCTGCCAGGAAAGCATGCCAAATTCAGAAAATGATAACAGCTTTTATGAGGATTCTGATGACTCAGACTGTAATAAGGACTACGTGCCACCTATTTCTTCTCTATCGTCCGATGATAGCATAGAAATAATGAAAATTACAAAAATGTGTTTCCATCGTTCTCATAGATATATTCTCACAAACAAGCACAGCATATGTTAAAAGAGCAACAAAACGGTCAAAATTACTTGGAAAATATCGAATTTTTACAAGATACATCAGTACCTAGCGACCTAAACACAAATAATCAGCAAAGTGAAAGTGAAACTAACGTTGAATACGATGTACACAAACAACGGAATAACCAGGACAGAACATACATCTCATAGCGAAGCCAGGGCGCCCTGCGGACTCTCCGTCCGCGTACCGGCCCATTGTGCTGCTCGGCGAGGTGGACAAGCTCTTTGAGAGAGTAATTGCAAACCGCCTCGTCGCGCGCCTGACACGGGTGGGGCCGGACCTTTCGGACGAACAGTTCGGCTTTCGTAGGATGCGCTCTACGGTGGACGCCATCATGCACGTGCGAGCCCTCACGACAGGGGATGCGGTGTCCCGGGGCAGGTGTGTCGTGGCAGTGTCCTTGGACATTGCGAACGCCTTCAATTCCCTGCCCTGGAGTACGATCCGCAGGTCACTCCGGTACCACCGTGTGCCCGAATACCTCTGTCGAGTGGTCGATTCTTACCTGTCGGACAGTTACATTGTCTACTCCGGTCACCAGGGAGCCTGGAAACGTCAAGAGATGTGGTGCGGTGTTCCACAGGGGCCGGTACTAGGGCCACCCTTGTGAAACATCGGGTACGACTACGTGTTACGCGGCGACTTCCCTGAGGGAGTCAGCGTGGTTTGCTACGCAAACGACACGCTGGTTCTAGCGCGGGGAGGGTCGTACCAGGCGGCGGTCGCTCTAGCGACACGCGGGGTTGCGATAGTCGTTGGTAGAATCCAGGCGTTGGGACTCGAGGTGGCGCTGCACAAATCAGTGGCTATGTGCTTCCACGGCCCTCGGAACGCGCCACCATCGGGTTCCCAACTAACGGTAGGAAGAGTTCACATCAGCGTCGGGTCGATGATGAAGTACCTGGGACTCGTCCTCGACAGCCGGTAGAATTTCGGGGAGCATTTCCTACGTCTGGCTCCCAAACTAAACCGGAGTGGGGCTGCGCTCAAGCGGCTCCTGCCCAACCTTGGGGGTCCAGATGCCTCCTGCCGGAGGCTCTACGCGGGGATCGTTCGGTCCATGGCCCTCTACGGGGCGCCGGTGTGGGCGCCGACGCTGAAAAAGCGACCGGCGACCATGCTGAACGCCTGCCAGAGGGTCATGTCAATACGGATGGTGCGGGGATACCGCACGATTTCCTGCGAAGCGGCGAGCCTTCTGGCTGGCCTACCACCGTGGGATCTGGAGGCAACAGTCCTTGCACACATGCAAGATATGCTGCAATGCCAGGACGAAAGTCCTCTGCCGCGACAGGTCACGGCATGGCGGACAGAGCTTCGGCGGGATCTCATGGTGAAATGGCGTCAGCGACTATCGCAACCCAATGCTGGGGACGCCACAATTATGGCGATAAGTACACTCTTTAAGGCGTGGCTGGAAAGACCTCACGGCGTCCTTACCTTCCGCATGACGCAAGTCCTCACCGGACATGGTTCGTTCGGGAGGTTCCTGCACCGGATTCATGCGGAAGTGACGCCCGGGTGTCGCCACTGTGCGGAATGCCCGGAGGACACGGTGGAGCACACAGTCGAGGTGTGCTCCGCTTGGGCGTATCATCGCCGTGCCCTCGTGGGGGCGATCGGCGGCGGAAACCTCTCGCTCCTGGCCTTGGTTGAGGCCGTGGTCCGGAGCGAGGAGGAGTGGCAGGCGGTCGCCGACTTCTGCGAAGCAGTAATGCTCGCAAAGGAGGAGGCCGAACGCATCAGGCAACGGCGTTTTCGCCGCCGCCGCCGGGATTGCGATCCTAATTTCCGGCCATCGTAGGTGCGGGCTTGCGGACAGTGAGCAATGGGTAGCTCGCTGTCCGGACCAAGCCCAAGTCGTCGACGGCGCGCACTGTTCCCGCGCGCCTCAAGGAGTTGTCAGCAACAGCAGAGACCCAGCCGGGTCAAAGCCTACTGGGGCCAGAGTTATCCGAAAGGGAACTCGAGCCCTGGTATGAAGGCTAGAAGGAACGGGGTGGGCTTTTAGTCAGTAAGAGTCTGACACTATCTCCCGCTCCGCCCAAGAGCGGGGGTTGTTATTGGATGACTTTACCTACCATAAAAAAAGACAGAACATACATAAAGAACAAAAAAAAAATAAAGAAGAGAAAAGAAAGAAAGAGAGTGATTGATTGAGTGATTGATTGAGTGATTGTTCTCTATTAATAGAGAACTAAAACCAGTACCATCAAGACAATAAAAGAGATAGAAGAAGAAACAACAAAGAAGAAGATAAAAAAAAAACAACAAAGTGAAGTTAATAAAGAATGTTATGAAGAAAATCAACAAAGCACTAATTCGAAACTGGAGATCAAATACTACCAAAGTCAAGGCGAAATAAAAGTAATTTAGTACAAGATTTTCACACAGAAACTGAGGAAGAAAATAAGAAAATATAAACAATCAAAATGTTGATATTCAATACACTAAACAAGGAACACTTAGAAATGGGAAAAGGCAAAGCATGAAGCACGACATTTAAAACAGAATAAAGTCCATGCACTCAGAAATATCCAAAAAAATGTTACGATTGCGCGGTTAAAGATTCACGATGAATACTTAAACCTTGGTTGGTATAAAATGCATATAGCAGAAACTAAGCACAGTGAAGAAGAAATATCCTCAAGTTTTTCTCTTCTTTTGAAAGTATTTAAGAAGCTTTAATTCCTTCTTACAGTCATTGCATCATAATGGGCGATTTTAATACATGTCTCCTTAAAAATGACTTTCGGTCTACTTCTCTACGCCATGTTATTAATTCTACCAATCTCTCTATTCTCGATCTTGGTGCTACTCACCATTTCCCAAACTCTGTCCCCTCTCTTCTTGATCTCATTTTCGTCTCATCTCTTGATCACGTCGCTAAACATGGTCAATGTTCAGCTGACGCTTTTTCCTATCATGATCAAATTTTCACTTCCTTTAAAATTCGACCACCTAAGCATAAGACAGTCCAAAACTCTTCTGCTTAGCAATTTTGATGGTATGGACATTGATCGTCTTCGTGAGGAGGTCAATAACATTGACTGGACGCCTTTGGTGACATCGCCGTCCGTTAACGAACAAGTTGAGATCCTGAATTCTACCCTAATTCAGCTTTACGACACACATGCACCTATTCGAGCTGTGAAAGTCAAGCATCTACCAGCGCCTTGGCTGACTGATGAAATAAAACTTTTACTACGTAAAAAGCAGCTGCGAAGTTTAAGTTCAAAATTCGACCTAATGATTACAACAGGGAAAAATATTTTTCAATTAGGAATCACTGCAGCAAGGTGTGTAGGAATGCAAACCGCCAATTTATCTATACTTCGGTACAGAACGGTGATCTAGCTAAGGGCTGGAAATTCCTCAAATCACTAGGTATCGGAAAAAATCTCATGACACAATTCCTAAGGACTTAGATTACAATTTACTAAATAGTCATTTTCTACTTCGCCCATATTGGATAGGGCTACCAAAGCTCAAAAGCAAAGTCGTCTTTCAAACCTTCTGACACCTGATTTTTGTCGGAAGAAGAAGAAGTCTTTTTACTGATTGTCATGTTATATACTCCTTGTATTATATCAATTACATCCAACGCTATTGTAGTGACTATCAGTCGAAAGATGATAATTCCTATCCTTGATAACATCCTCCCTGTTATCCTTTACATCCTCAACTTTTCTGTTTCCAGTGGTGTCTTCCCAAAAGCTTGGAAAGATGCCCAAGTCATCCCTTTGCCTAAGAAATCTCATCCTGCATCTGTCTCCGACTATCGTCCTATTTCTATTTTTCCATTCCTATCCAAAGTCCTCGAAAAGCTTGTCCACCAGCAACTTAGCTCTTTCCTTTCCAAGCATAATCTCCTAAATCCTATCAATCCGGTTTTCGACCTGGACACAGCACTACCTCAGCAATCGTGCATATTACGGATGATATCAGGTCTGGCATGGAGATGGGAAAGTTAACGGTACTAGCTCTACTTGACTTTAGCAATGCTTTTAATACCGTTGACTTTGATATTTTGCTTGGCATCCTATACTCCTTGAACATATCACCTTCGGTAATTGACTGGTTTCATAGTTACCTGTTTGGTTGCCGGCAACGTGTTTGCATTGACGAATCTTTCTCTTCTTGGTGTGACACCTCTTCCGGTGTGCCGCAGGGTGGCGTTTTATCCCCTCTTCTTTTCGCACTCTTCATTAACGCTATCTCTCAACGACTATCTTCTTTCTACCACCTATATGCTGATGATCTCCAAATTTACACCTAATCCCCTCTTGGAGAGTTGACCGATGCCATTGAGACTATTAATGAAAACCTAGCTCGAATAGGTGACTGGAGCGCTGAGTTTGGACTGAAGATCAATCCCACTAAGACCCAAGTAATTGTTGTCTGTAGTCCCCGTACGGTCTGTAAGATCGACTGGTCGATACTTCCCCAGGTTTCTTTTAACAATACTGTTATTCCTATAAGTCACATTATCAAGAACTCAGGGATTTATATCGACAGCAGTCTTTCTTGGAATAAACAACTGCAGATATCGACAGCAGCTTTCTTGGAATAAACAACTGCAGGTCAGTCGAAAGCTGTTTCCTTCGGCGGGCTCCCTGAGGCGTTTTCGTAACATGCTTCCCACCAACATTAAGATTGCGATTACACAATCTCTTCTTCTCCCAATCTTGGACTATGCTGATGCCAGCTATCTTGATCTTACCCAAGACCAATTGAACAAGCTTGAGCGACTTCAAAATCTCTGCATCAGGTTCATATTTGGCTTGCGCAAGTATAACCACGTTTCCGAATTTCGTACTCAGCTCAAATGGCTTCCTATTCGCCTTCGCCGGAATGCTCATATACTTTCATTGCTTTATAATGTGCCCTTTAATCCTTTTACTCTTTTTTTTTATCTTAAAGAACGCTTTCAGTTCCTTTGTGACACACATTCTAGGTCCCTGAGATCATCGGAAAATATGAAATTACGTATTCGTATGCATTCCACCAATCGTTTACTGTTGAAGCTGCTCGTTTGTGGAATGCGTTACCTATTGAAGTGAGACGTGCTCAAACGCTAACGTTTAAAAGAAATGGTAAAGGAGCATTACCTTTCACTTTGATTTTTTTCTTTTCCTGGCTTAATTACATATTTGATAATTATTTTGTAATGTATGTATGTATTTGTGTTGATATTTTCTTATCAGTATTGTTTTTAATGTTGTACATTGACAGCCCTAAATCTTTCTCTTTTTTTTCAGTCCATCCAAAGGTTGTCTGGAAGAAATTGCCTTGTGCGATAAGACTGCCCATTGTACACATATTTGTCCTGTATTTTTTTTGTATATGTAGTGTACAATAAAGAATATATAATATTAATAATAATAAAAAGGAAATTCAAATAAGCCAAATGGAGTAGTTATCGCTGTCTTCGGGATATAGGCCCATGGACAGGTACCCGACTATATGCTTTAACCATATCAATTCTAGAAAAAAATTGTGCTGCCAGAGAGCTGATGTGAGAAATCCTGTATGTGCCTTACCGGGTATCTGTCAGGAATAGTGCGAGTGTTGAGTGCGCGGTAGTCACCACACGGTCTCCATCCGTCATCCTTCTTCTTAACTAAATGTAGGACTGAAGACCATGGACTGTCTGATCGCCTTGCAATTCCATTTGCCAGCATATCCTCGAACTCCTTTTTCGCTATTTTTAAACGGTCAGGATCCAATCGTCGAGGCTTACTTGAAACTGGCGGGCCAGGTGTAGTGTTTACGTAATGTACCGACTACCGTATTGTGCTTGACCTCGCGCACTGTACCTGCAGGTCGTGTTACCTCTGGCAACTCGCGCAGCAGCTGGTGAAACTCTGAATCACCGGCGACAGTTTTGACGGACGGCACGTCATCTGGTATCCTCTTGTACGCTGCGGGCATGGTGAGGGATGTGGTGCCATCTATCAGTCTATGGTTGCGGCAATCTATAACAAAATTACAAAAGCTTAAAAAATGTATGCCTATTATCGGCTTGGATATATCTGCGATTGTGAATTTCCATGGAAATATATGGCGTAGTCCGGAGTCCAAGTTCAACCGTATTGGGCCGTATGTGTTGATAGCTGACCCATTCGCAGCTGTTAAGCCGTATTTTGTACTCGTGCATGGTGTTCTAACTGCTGAACGTGGAAAAACGCATAAATCGGAACCGGTATCTATTAAAAATAACATTTTAGAATGGCGGTCCGTTACAAAAATACGGCCTGGTTGGGTTCCGCAGTGGTAGACCGCTGCTTCCGACTGCTCATGGAGTTTTCCGACGACCACTGACAAGGTTGGTGGCTTGCTCGCGAGCCATAATTATGATACCAGCAGTGAGGGTGGTTCTCTGGCGGCTGATGCGACTACGATCTAGACCTATTCCTAGCGTTTCTATGCCGCGATCGTTGGCGGGGGCGTTCGTGACGAACATGATTTGCACTCAGGTGAGTGCAAATCATGTTCGTCTGCGTGCTGACTCAGCAAAGCTACCTGTCTGGTCAATTCACTAATTTGTGTTAACATTCCTTCAACGATGGTAGACGTACCCGGGGCCGCTGCACTGGCCGCCTGCTGGACACTAGTTGGCGCAATTTCATGGACCTTGTCTGCTAGGTCCAGCATTTTGTCCATAGGAATATCCATTTGCGACGCCACGATCGTCTGAACGTTGGTCGGCAGGCGGCTAGACCACAGCGTTTTCAAAAATTCGTCAGGCATTGCTGGGCCTGCTAAATGCTGCAGGTACCTGAAAAACTGGAACGGCTTCCGATCCTCCTCGTGCATCAGTAGCTGCTTGACCTTTCTCTCTTGTGAGGCCTATAACCGCTTGATTAATTCTGTTTTCAATTTTTCGTATTTATCTATCGAAGGAGGGTTGGTAATAATATCTTTCACCTCCGCGACGTACTGGTAATCCAAGACGCCGATAAAATGATAAAACTTGGTTGCCTCGGTAGTTATATTGGCGAGCGCAAACTGACCTTCCATCTGCGCAAACCACAGTCCTGGTTCTTCGGGCCAAAAAGGAGGTGCGCGAACTCCGACACGCAGGGTCTCAGGGCCGCACCATGGGCTTTGGAATCCATCGTCGGGGTCACCAATTGTGGTTTGCTACAGATACAGTGATAGTATAATTAATTATTTTTAATAAATATTTTAAATGAAAAACAACCAATTGATGTTTTCTAGAACTGTAATCAATAAAATTTTAATGACGTAAAAAATGCAAACTCGAAACACTATCCGGGCAGTTTTTTTGTAGGTCGAAGACAAAATAAAGTTTGGGTTTTTGAAAGAAAATTTATAACTGTGCGTAACGCAGAGGAATTTATCAAAAATGAGTCAATACCAAAAATTCATACGACTGAAGGAGTAAAACGTTACAAAGTGAAGCTTCGGCTTGAAATTCAGTGTTTTGCTGCGATTTATCTTTTACGAGTATTTGACGCATCATGTGATGATATATTATAATTATTTCGTATAGAAACATGTCAGGACCACGAAAATTGTGACTGTCAGTCGACTAGTGGAATAAATGAGGTATCGAAAAAGGAAATAAAAAAACTATTCTGATCAGATCATAACAATATTTCTATGGGACCAACTTGAAAGCTTAAAGTTTAAACTAAAAAAAAAATCAAAATCGGTCCACAATTTACCGAGATATCGGTGAACATAAAAAAAACATACATTCAGCCAAACATAGAACCTCCTCCTTTTCGAAGTCGGTTAAAAATTTAATTTCAATTGGCTTTAAATATAAAAAATGCCAATCAAATAGACTAGCTCTTATTTTTATTTTTGGTGTACAATAAAGAATATATTTATCTATTTATCTTATTGAAAAACCAGCAATTGCTTCGACACGCGAGTATTGTTTAAGGCACATCCTTGAAAGCAGGAGACTGCCCAAAGCGCTCCAAAAAACGTAATTTATTTAGATGAGAGCTACATACATGAGTCCTACAAAGTAACAAAATGTTGACAGACCAAAGGCAAAAGGTGAATTATTCTACATGCTGGAAGTGAAAAAGGTTTCCTGCCTAACGCACTTTTAATATTTTCTGACAAAAATAAACAAGAAGATTACCACTCTTAAACGAATGCACAAAATTTTATAAAATGGGTAACTGAAAAGTTAATACCCAATATAAGTAAACCATCAATAATATTAATGGATATGGCACCATATCATTCCATAACAACAAACAAAGTATAGTGACTTTTCTTTGTATTATTATGACCTTTATTTTTAAGCTGATTTTGTTTTGTTGGAATTGAAATTCAACCGCTAAATTTAGTTTTATTTTTTTTCAGGCTCCTATATCTGCATCAAGAGTTGGTGAAATCAAATTGTGACTACTATAGTGTATTTTTTTAGGTAATTAACTAAAGGTAAACAAAAAAAAAAACGTGACTCAGAGGTGCTGAACCTTTTATTACGACGAATATTTCTTGGGTTCTAATTAAACTAAATTTATGTGAGAATCGTTTATTTGTCAATTCAAATGCCATTATCTAAACAAAGCGTGATTACGAAAACGATAAACTAAACGAGAAAACGTGAAAAGTTTCATATGATATCTAATGCTGTGGTTTAAGAGACCAATTTGAGAAGGCTTTTGTGAAAATATTCATGTGACAGATAGTTCTATTTAATCACCACATTCTAATACAATTTATTCTGAATCTGATGATGAAGTAGAACTATCTGTCATATGAATAATGAAGCGTTCAGTTGTCTCATCTATCATTTTATCTAAATTAAACATTTTTTGCTCCTCTTTGATGACATGGTCCTCACAATTTTTCCAATTATCCATTGTCACACTTGCTAAGGCCTCTGGCAAAAGCATTTTTAAATCTGCCATTTTAAATGTTTTATTTTTGTCCGCTATGAATCCCTTCACTTGAGCCCATATTAGCTCTATTGGATTCAGCTCACAATGGTACGGTGGTAAGCGCAATACTGTGACACCATTTTCTTTTGCTAATTCATCCACTGCATATAATTGATATTTATGTTTCTCATATTTTACTTTTTGTAATAATTCTGCTTTTATTTCTGTTGCTTCAAAAGCAATATTTTTGTCCGTTAGCCACTTTTGTATATCAGCCTTTCTTGTTGCTGTAGTTGGTATCTTTTCTATTCTTCTGGAATGATACGAAGCATTGTCCATTACTAAAATTGAGTTTTTATCCAGTTTTTTTAAAACCGTGATCCATTTTTCAAAATTATGAGAGTCCATTTCGGAGTGGTAATCACCATCACCCTTTTTAACCTCAAATATGAGCTCCCCTCCTTCAACAAAACCACTTGATGAACCTTAAATAAAATAAAATAATAATTCAACTTCTGACACCGAACAATCTCATTCTTAAATAAGCAATTTAATTCAGATAAAGTACAGTGAAACCTGGTTAAGTGAGACATCAAGGGACCTGCAATGTCGTTTCACTTATAGAGGTATTCCACTTACCCAGTGTCTCAGATATACAGGTATAAATAAATATCTGTCTCATTTACAGAGGGTTCCATTAATAGAGGTGAGAATACAGGTTATTTCAGTTATACGGGTGCGATCATTAAATAAAATAACGTGTTATGTATGTAAATGAGTTTTAATAAAAAAAAAATAGTACTTATCATACAAAAGTAAACAAACAATGTTATCTCAGTTACAGAGGTTTATGCATATAAAATTTACTCGCTGTCTCAGTTATAGAGGTAACTATGATGATAAATCGAAAGAACAAATCCCAGATATAGAGGCTTACCTCGTCCCACTAACAGAGGTAATTCAATACCAAAGTGTTGGGACCTCAGCATGAGTTCCAGTTATGAAGGTTTCTCACTTATCCAGGTCCCACTTAACCAAGTTTCACTGTATATGTTTTTAGTTTACAGCTTCACCCCTGTATATAAAATATAGCCTATGTCAGTCAGGAATAAAGCAGCTTTCTATCGGAGAACGAATAATAATAATAGCGAACTTGAACAAATATAAAGGACAGTCAAACGTAAGCTTAACTTGTTATTAATTAGAATTACTGTGCCTAAAGTCGAGCAGTTCGGAGGTATTTTATTTAGTGGATGGTCATAATGTATAATATGTATTTACTTGTTTCCAGGTTGACACATTTTTCAAGAAGGCACGGACTTCCAAAGAAAGCGGAGCTGCGTTTATGCGGTTTTTACACAACATCTCTTTTAGAGCTATGGACCATCTTAGTGATGTTCAAGTGAGATGTTTTTCTGACTCCGAAATTGCAATAGTACATTGTTACCCTAGGGGTGAAAGTAACCTATTTCATCCCGAGAAGAAGTTGGCGGCCGAGCGCAGCGAGGTCGATAATTCCAGAGATTTCCTACGAATAACTTAGTTTTTGCAGCGCACGCCATAATAGCTCACAGATGGCAGTATTTTTTTTTGTAGTTTTTTGTATTTATTTTTTTGTTTTTATTTTATTTATTTATTTTTTCTCCTAATTTAATTTTTTTTTAAGTCAACCAGACCGGCTGGTTATTTCTAGTCTGGTTGTTAGCTGAAATTTTTTGAGAATGTCAGTGAGTGAGTTGGAATTAATGAAGTAAAATGTTGTTATCGGCTGTGAGAAGGGCGGAAGGGCGTCTTCTGCTGCTTCGGTCTCTACAGGCCTCGACCTGTCCGGCAACTCGTGTGGATCTCTCCCGCTGCTCCGGTCTCTGTAAGCCTGTACAGGGCTCTACTGGCCTTGTAAAACCGGGCCGCCCCGCCATGTGGACCTTTTTTCGATTCTTCTGATCTCTGGAAGTCTCTACCGGCCATGCGAAACCTGTACGAGCCTCTGAGAGCCGCATGGGGATTTTTCACTCAGCTGCGGTGAGGACCTCGCTGACTCCGCATCTGCTGACTCTTTTCTACGTTATATTTGTGCTACGTCTTCTTTGGTGTTGATTGTATCCCGTAAACGGAAAAACTCTTCCAAACGCAGTTTGTATATTTTTTTTTACGTAATTCTGTGTTTCTGTGTGCACTGTTATAAATAGTGTAACTAATACGATTTTGTTTTATTTATAAACTAGCTTTTGCCCGCGCGGCTTCGCTCCCGCTCTTCCCTACTTCAGCCTACTATACCCTACTCTACCCTACCCTCCTCTACCTTACTCTGCCCTACACTACCCTACTCTACCCTACACTACCCTAATTTTCATTTTTTTTTCCATAAGAACCTTCTCCTCATAATAACGAACACAACAAAAAAAAAATTAGCGAAATCGGTCCAGGCGTTGTTAGTTATGCGCTTACCAACACATTTTGCGATTCATTTTTATATTATAGAAGATAAAAGACATACAAGCTGTGACATTGAAATGATAAAGGGGAATGCCGATTTTAGGCCTCGCGATGCCCAAGAAATTTAATTTAGTAAAAAAAATATGTAAATTTTACGTATTTAACTCTTCTATTCACGACGCGATAAAAGTCAGTAACATTTTTAAAAAATAAATAAATATTGAAACGATGCAACGGAATAACCAGACATTTGCTAGGTTACCAATTTAAAATCCGGGAAAAAATAAAGATTTGTTGCAAATATTGATTTGACATTTACACATATTTGTACTTTATTTATTCGTCTTTTTATTGAAGTCCCAATGCATTTTATGTTAATACATTTAGATTTGTAATCAACTTACAAAACATAAAATAATGATTTTAAAATGATCTACATAATGCATCGATCGATACTTTGTTTGTGCAATGGCAACACTAAAACTTGTCAGTTGACAAATGACAATAATAGAAATGTCATTGCATTACTTTGTTTGCATTTGCATCATAGTGATTCGCTGCGTGTATTTTGCTATAAAAATCGACGTTTTTGACCATGAATACCGACTCTGGCGATTCTCCTATACCTGACGACCACGGCCTGAATATGGATTCCGCTCTTGCTGATAATGCCCCCGCGATAACTTGGATTTGATGTCAGTACCTATTGAAGACCCCGGCATTCAACCTGGTTCGAGTTCTTCTCTGCGAACTGTTTCAAGTGGATATGTACGCTGTGTAAATTGTAATTTAAACATATCAAGAATGCGAAGACATCCTTTGGAAATCGTCGAAGTTCGATCTCTCATACAAAGATGGGTTGGACATCAACAGGTAACTATGATAAGTTTTACAACTGTAATAAGAATATGGAAATATGAGGACTAGTTTTATTTCGAGTTATGTGAGCTCAAAATAAGATACCTATATTCATGCATGCATGCAAACAAATACATAATATTGTTTTTTCTTTTCCAGCAAGTTACAAGTGATAGTTTGGTGTGCCATGCATGTTGGACCAGAGCGTGGAATTTAATCAGGCAGCCAACAATACACCGTATTGTTGGCCACATTCATGTCTGTATTAGCTGTGGCACCTCTCTTTTAAGGCAAAGGTCACATTCGCAGAACATTGATACACCACGGGTTGAACAAATAAGGAATGTGATTGCAGATCAAATTGCACCACAACAGGTTAAGATAACAAACTATACTATTTTTAGAATTCTATTGAATGCAGTAAGATTGCTCTGAGATGTTAAAAAGTGAGATGTTTTTGTTTTTCTACAGTTGCCAAGATCAGCCTCTCTATGTCATACTTGTTGGCGAAGGACCGAGACAGCAGCTTCACGCTTGGCTTCAGAAGGGGAGTCATCAGTACCAAGTCTTCCGTCATTGGACACAGACTCTTCCAGAACGCAAACTGAAGTACAAAATACTACAAATAGCATGCAGTTGTCTAATTATATTAGAGCGCCTGACACACAACGCCAGTGTTTCTTTCCTGGATGTAACCAGTCCGAATGAATTTTAGTACCATCGTCATTGCGAGTAAGTTTACTTTGCGACTACAATTATTATGTGCCAGCAGATTGTAGAATATGTTCATATCACTTGAGAAGCAATTCGTGGGATTTACTTCTAGACTCAATTTATAATCCTATCAGAACATTCAGTGCAGAGCATATGGAAGAATTAATTTCTTTATTAAAAGATAATATGCTAATGCATTTAGATTTTGATAATATATTAAGTATGCCAGAGCACATTGTTCACTATTACTTGGGCTTTTCAAAGGACAGTTACAGCAAATGCTTTTAGAAATTCCTAGACTATCAAATAGACATAGGTGTTCTTTTGCACTAGCTGCATACTTAATGAAATTGCGGACAGGTGATAGCAATGAGCGTATTTCGTCTCTATTGCAAGTCCCAAGGAGTACGTTAGGTCTCATGAACATAGCAAGAGAAATATTGCATCAAGATTTTGTTCCAAGAAATCTTGGCATAAATCACATAACAACAAGAGCAGAAATCGCTCAAAGGAATCTCTTAATTCCTAATTCTTTATATGGAGGGCCAGAGAAATCACCAATTATAATTGCTGATGGTACATACATATAATTATATAGAAAAGAGTTCTAATTACTTGTACCAGAAAAAAACATACTCTTTACATAAATACCGCAATCTGGTAAAGCCATTCTTATTTGTATGCAGTGATGGTTATATCATTGATATACTGGGCCCCTATCCTGCTACAACCACAGATGCAGATATAATGATACAAGAGTTTGAAAATGAAAACAGTCCATTACGTCAATTTTTCCAAGCAGTAGATGTTTTTATTTTGGATAGAGGCTTCAGGGACTCCTTAATATTATTAAGAAGTTGTGGCTATAATGTACATATACCGTTATCCCCAGAAGATAATGAGCCACAATTAACCACAAGCCAAGCCAACAAGTCCAGAGCTGTTACATTATGTCGTTGGGTTGTGGAGGTGGTGAACGGTATTTTTAAAAGCAAGTTTAAATTATTTAGACAAACCTTTTTTAATAGGGCTTCCAAGCATCTCATGATAGATTTTTCTGTAGCTGCAGCTCTTATAAATAAATACCACACCAAATTAAGGGATAGGGATGATGCCCATGAAATAATCCAAATAGTTAATAGAAACATGAACAAAAACAATGATCTCTCAGACTATGTTAGGGTGCATAATCTCAATAGAGCTAGGGCAGATTTTCAAAATATAAGTGTAGACAGAGAAAATATAAGGGATTTCCCAAGATTAAATTACAGCGAGTTAATATTGATTGCCTGCGGGATATATCAATTAAAACAAGCCCGCTCTTATTATGGAGAGCACATCCGATTTAATGGATCTTACGTTATTGAAGTTTCTAGGGACCCTAGGAATAGAACGATGGAAGAAGTTATATTTGGGTCGAATTGCTACTTGATAAGAGCAAAAATTGCAAGTAGGCATATCAGTCGCAAAGTATACTTCGTGTGTATTTTAGTTAGCAATACCGAAGCAGGTCATGAGGCGATAAAGCAGTACTGCTGTAACTGCATTGTTGGCCGTCGTACTGTTGGATGCTGTGCCCATGTCATGACTGATATGGTATTTGGGGTGGGCACGGCATCAATCTAATATTTTCCTCATGCTCAATTTTTGGACGATGTCTTAGTATATGACGAATAAAATATTTTATATTAATATGGAGTTTTATTTTCAACCATCTGAAATCTTTAAATAATATATTTAGCTTTAATATGTTATAAAGGAAGAGTTTTCAATAACTTTTTAATACTTATGTAGGGCACATTAAAAAAACCTTGTAATTTGGAAACTCCAACTATTTTCAATAATTTTCTTTTATCAATATATTATTTGTGGGGCATACTAATAATAACATTCGATGTTACTTCTGGGCACTCAGGGCCTAATTCACTATGGCGGCTTGGCATCCCCCTTTCGCATTTCTTTTCGTTCCGTTGTCAATCTTGGAATGGTTGACCGAGTGATAGAATGAATAACAGAACCGAATGATTTGGACCAATGTATTTGACAGTTGCTGTCATTCGTCAGTAGATTCTTCTGTGTGATAGAAAATTATCCTAAAGGGACATAATCCCAGGATAAAAATATTCCATGTGTTATTCTAGGTCATGGCGTACCTGTGTACCAAGTTTCATCGAAATTCGTTCAGTAGTTTTTGCGTAAGAGTAACAAATATTCATACATCCATCCATACATAAAAACTTTTGCGTTTATAATATTATTATATATTTTATTTTAACCTAACCTAACATCAAAACCTCTCCCCCCCCCCCCCAAATCTTACATTAATTTACCTCAATGGAAAGATCTTAGCAAGACGAGATTTTTTTAGTATCGCGACATCTTTCAAAAGTATGGGGTTTAGGTTTTTGTAAGATATTTTTTTAACCTAACCTAACATCAAAACGTCTTCCCCCGAACTCTTCCATCGACCAACACATTAGAATGTATCTCAATGGAAAGATCTTAGCAAGGTGAGAATTTTTTACTATATATTATCCCTTAATAAAGCAAGGGAATATAATTACCCACCAAGGCTTCTTTCGAAAAATATTTAATTTTACATTACGTTTAACCTTTACAAGTATATGAACGCAAGTATACTTGTCAGCTTCTTGGTTAATTTAAAATTTCTAAACTAGCAATACTTTTGGTAATAATGTCATCTTGTGGATTGTATTTCGTATAAATAGATTATTCCAACAGTGTTTCGTATAGTTGTTATGGATTCTAGCGATCTTTACTCGTAAAAATTTAAAATAACAAAGTGGGAAACTATTTCCCCTTCCACTTAAACACGTAACTATTTATATATAAAAAAAAAATTGTCAGTCCCAACTCCTCTTAATCAAATTTTCTGTTTATGGCTGTTTTTTGTTTATGACATGTTCATAATGTGTATATTTACCCACAGGTTTTATAGACCATGAATAGTAAAAATTAGAGAGTTCAAAGCAAGGTGGAGTTGGAAGCCATCGTGTACAACCTGTTTGATTTATCTGACATTGACTTTTTTTATTGTTGATAAGTTCGCGCTTGACCGCTATCTCACCTGATGGAAAGCGACGATGCGGTAGACGATAGCGCTCGCTTACCTAGAAGAAACCTATTCACTCTCGACTTAAAGATTCCCGGGTTGTAGCTATCAGGAAACACAGACTCCGGCAAAAAAATCCACTCCCTAGCTGCACGCACAATGAATGTGTTCCCAAAACGTTTCGTACGTGTAGGTGGGATCTCCACCAGGTACCGGTGGCGCATCGCCGTACGTCTGGTAGTCCGATAATGGAACGGGCTAGGCGGAATTAGGTTAATCAATTCCGATGTGATTTTCTACCGGTTGCATTTCGGGGAGTGTGCTCCCCGAAATGCAACCGGTAGAAAACCGACAGGCTAGCAACTCTGCGTCGATGCTCAAGACTTTGTAGCCTCGACTCGACGAGTGTATCGTCGCCAATTATCCTTATGGCTCGCCTCTCAATTGCCTCAAGTGCATCAAGCTGGTATCGGGCAGATCCGTCCCAAAGATGAGAGCAATACTCCATACACGATCGAACTTACGCTTGATAAAGTTTGAACAGCTGTTCCGGCATGAAGTACTGTCTGACCTTTGCGAGGATTCCCAGCTTTTTTGCAGCCAGTTGAGCCTTTGTTTCGATGTATGGCCCGAAGTTGAGTGTTGATGTCAGCGTAACACCAAGAAGGTCAAGATGGTTGGTTATCGGCACGGTTACACGCCGGAAAGTTGGAGCGAGGCTGAATTGGCTCTTTTTAGCGGAAAATAGACACGCCTGGGTTTTTGCAGCATTGAACCTGACCAAATTGGCACCGCCCCATTCGGAGACTGCCTCCAAGGACAAGTTCAAGCGTTCAACCATAGCTCGCGCGCTGGATATGTAACTCTCAGCAACAGTGATGTCGTCTGCATACCCGAAGGTACCGGGCTTAAGCAGATCGTTTATGTGCAGCAAGAATAATGTTGCCGAGAGTACTGACTCCTGAAGGATCCCGGCATTAATAGCCATTTGACGTCTATGGTCAAAGTCTATGGTCCCTTGAAGTTGAAAAAAAAATTAAGCTTCTGAGTTAACGAAAAAAAAAAAAGATACAGCCGTTTATGTTGCAAAAAAACGTGTATTTCGACACCCTTATGGGAACCATAGGGTATTTCCCGTTGACCTATAATTCTGAAATTTGGCATGAAGGAAGGTCTTATAGCACTAATATAGGTAAAATTCTAAAAATATTAAATTTTTCATAACGTCACAAATAAAAATTATTCTTGTGATTCGGAAAAATCTTCGTACTAACTGTTTTCATGTGTAAATTTGTGCGGAACCCTCAAGGCGCAAGTCTGGCTCACTTTTTTTTTAGTTGACTTCCTATAGATATATTTAACCATAAAAAATAATTAGATATTGCTATTTAAACAATAAATAAAATGATTCTTAGCATTTGTTCAGTCAATTAACTTGCTGTTTCAGGGAGAGGGGTGTAAAAAAAATGGACCAATATACCTCCTGGCAACATCCAGAATCGTAATCTGCATGCTTTTCGAAGTCCAAAACTATTCACAGAAGGTGGTCCTCATATTTTGCACACTCAACTCCTTTTAGCGCCTGCTCTAAATTGCACTTCGACGGTAAGCTAGAATTGTATTAAAAATCGTATGGAGTGCGGGTTTTAAAAAGCAAAAACTTGCTTAGTTAAATCACAGTTTATTTTAGAAAAGATAAAAGTACGATTGAGAACCATAGTTTATTCATAACTGATATTCGCTTAGCCTTTTCTTCCAAAAACTCTGTATTTGTTGCCTTTCTGGATATTAGCTCAGCCTATGGTAATGTCCTTGTATCAATCCCAGAACAAAAGCTGAAATCTCTAATTCCAACAATGCAGTCCAATTTCATAATTAAAATGCGTTCAAAGGAATATTTTAATATATTAATACAACTCTACTTCTAAATTATAGGTGTTGAATAGCATAAAGGAGGATGGTCAAATATGACCTGAATGCGAATATTAATGATTTCCTGTGTTTTTAGTGTTTTTTCGCGACTTGGCTTTGACTACGGACTCCGAATGATCTTTTTTACTTGACGACTATTTGGTATTGCCCCCTGGACATTGATAACGCTTTGTGAATTGGTCCAGAGTGCCGAGAAACATCTCGTTTGCAACTATGAACCCGAGCCAACGGTCTATTCACGGACGTTTGCAGTGTATTATTTGCAATATCTGCGTTAATACACTTCGCCGCTTCGTTGTCCTGCAACTTGACTACAGAATCATGTCATTAATCAGTAGTTGGATCGATCCGATTAACGTATTTTTGTTTTTTGCTATGATTGCATTGATTTTTGTTTCCTTATTTCCAGATCACTGAATATGATTGCATTTGTGAAACTTGTCACGATATTGCAATGCATGCGGTTGATGATGCATTAAACCGTGACAGTGGTGAACAGGAGGCTACTGGATCCTCTCACCAAGGCCATACTTAAGTGTGTGTTCTATGTGGTCTCTCAATATTAAGGCGACGAAGTGACCTTACCTTGAGAGAAAATGGCTCTGATTTTGACAGAAATATTGCCAATATTGTTCAATTCAGGATTGCACCACGACAGGTTAGTAATATGCCTAGAAACAAAACTAGCAATAGTCTAGGATTATAATGAATTCAAGTTTTTATGTTGCATTTTATACCAAAATCTATCTATCTTTTATATTTAGATAACATCATCTGAACGTATGTGTCATCCTTGCTGGCTGAGATGCAAATTATCTGCACTTCAAGCTCAAGAAATTACCGACCAAGTTGTAGGACAAAGTGTAGAAGCTGAGGAAGACAGGTAAGAAGTCTCTAATGTACCTGATCAACCGGTAGCAGAAATAATTCTACAAAATTATAGACGGGCCGCAAATACAGCTTCTCATTGTTTATTTGCTGGATGTATTGTTACGCCTGGTTAACTGGTTAGGAAAGGCTTTAGACAGAGATCAATGGAGAAAAATGGAGGAGGCCTTTACTCTGTAGAGAGGTCCTTAATGATATTAATATAAATTTTTATATGCATGAAAAATCAATTATTAAATTATAAATTTTGTGTTGTATATTTTTTTTATCTAAATTTTAAATTTAAATCTTGAATTGTAATTAGAAATTTATATGTATTTGATTTTGCACAAAAATTATGTAAATCAATTGTTAAGGAATAAAATGAGGCTTTATTATTATTATATATTGTTACGCCATTAAACGTGAACCCGCCATATCTCCGAGAAAATAAAGAGTAGCACGTAATAATTAAAACGCATTGCTGTTCGAAAGGTCTAGAATAGTTGTGCGTAGCCAGACTTAGAAAAATCTCGAAACATCCACAAAGTACTTACAAGTAGTAGTTAGGTATTTATAGGAAATGGTACTTTCCGTCTTTAACAATAGAGTCGAAATTCGCATGAAAGTGACTCTTATTACCACGAGTAATAAAAATAATTTATGACTTCGAGAAGCGATTCAATTGTTCTGGAATTCTGGATAGATCCGGGGACGTCGGTATCTAGAATTTTCTTGGCTCCGCATATAAATACGTGCCCCCGGCCGGAAGCGAGTCAGTTGTGATTTCGACTGCGATCAAGAGCGAACTACCCTAGTACTTGAAGTGATTTTATCTAACGACCTAAGCGATAGTGTAACGGTACTCTAGTGTTAGTTGCGATTCGGATTATTGTTAACTGGACTATTTTGTTATTGTTAGTGGTGAATAAAGTTGTCTCTTAGTAAATCGGCATTTGATTACCCACGTACGTAACAACTGGTGTCAGAAGTGAAATGCCATTAACACCGAGGGACGACGAACAGCGACCACGAACAAGGAGGCAAATGGAGATGGATGCTGCGCGTCATCGTTTGGAGGAGGAAGATCAGGCTGGTATGGGAGCAACAGCAGCTGCTGAGGTGCCAACAGGACCATCCTCGGAATTGAACCTCGCTGCGGTGTTGGCCGCCATGCAAGCTAGTATGGAAGCCGCTCGCCGCGCACAGGAAGAAGCTCGCCGAGATCAAGAGGCTAAGCAGAACCTGATCCTCGAAAAAATTGATCACGGCCTCGTCACGTTGGGCGAGAAGGTAAAGAATCTCACCTTGGAGGTCAAGGAGGTTTCCGCCCGAGCTGATAGCCTCGAAACAAGAATTAATGGCTACGAAGATCGCCTGCTGGACATCAACAAAAAAATCGTCAAGCTCGAAGCACGCGAACCCGTTGCTGTTGGCTCACCATCGCACACTCCCTGTACATGCGCCGCAAAATTTGATGTGCCGCATTTTGATGGCACGTCTTCCTGGACGGCATTCAAATACCAATTCGAAACATTGGTTAAGATAAACCGCTGGGATGATGAGCAGTCTTTCGCTGCATTGAAATGGCTTCTACAATTTAAAAACCCTGAGGGCCAAGTTGCAAGATGGCTCGAGCAGCTGCAGGAGTTTAACTTTGTGACGGAACATCGTAGTGGAAAAGGGCATAACAATGCTGACGCCCTGTCGCGACGTCCATGTAATGATGACTGCAGACACTGCCAGCAGAATGAAGCCCGAGAACACGTTAATTTAATTAGGGCTGAAGGCAACTTCAAGAAGTCTCAGGAAGAAGATGACGATATTCGACCTATACTGGACTGAAAGCGTAGCGGAACTAGGCCCCAGTGGAGTGAAGTATCGTCACACAGTCCCGTAACTAAGAGCTACTGGGCACAGTGGGACAGTTTAGTCCTAGAAAATGATGTGCTATGTAGGAAATGGGAATCGAACGATGGCAAAGAGGTGACCACACAAGTGATAGTACCACGATGTGAAGTAGTCCCCCTGCTACAGGAAATACACGATGGTGCTTCTGGAGGACACCTGGGCATCAAGAAAACTCTACTGAAAGTGAGACAGCGGTATTACTGGCTCAATTGTAGAGATGACATAGAGCAATGGTGTCGGAAATGTACAGCGTGCGCATCTGTGAAAGGACCACAGACTAGGAGCAGGGGCAGGCTTCAGCTGTACAATGTGGGAGCCCCATGGGAACGCATCGCTATCGACGTCGCTGGACCTTTTCCAGTTACAAATGACGGAAACAAGTACATAGTGGTGATCCAGGACTATTTCACAAAGTGGCCCGAAGTCTTCGCCATACCCAATCAGGAAGCGACGACAGTGGCGAAGAAGGTGGTCGAAGAAGTAGTATGTCGGTATGGCGCACCTTTGGAAATCCATTCCGATCAAGGCCGTAACTTCGAATCTGCGCTGTTCCAGGAAATGTGTACACTTCTGGGAATTTATAAGACACGCACAACACCTGCGCACCCTCAGTCGGACGGAATGGTGGAAAGGTTTAACCAAACCCTGGAGAATCACCTGGCTAAGGTTGTCGATGACCATCAGAAGGACTGGGACCGGTATATTCCACTATTTCTGATGTCTTACCGATCGGCAGTGCATGATAGCACGGGACATACCCCAGCAAGAGTGAATTTCGGCAGGGAGATGAGACTTCCAGTCGATGCCATAACTGGCGTGCCACCTGACAAGACTAAGCCAGTTACAGACTACGTAAGTGACCTTCAAGATCAATTGGACGAAGTGCATAAACGAGTTCGTGAGAATAGCATGAACACCAGCGTAAAAATGAAAACTAGATACGACCGTAATGCCAATGCCAAGGGATTTGAGGAAGGTACACTGGTCTGGCTCCACAACCCGCTTCGACGGAAAGGGAAGTCGCCGAAACTCCAAGCTCGATGGGAGGGACCTTACACCGTGTTAAAAAGGATTAATGACGTGACCTACCGCATCAAGAAAGGGCTAAGAGGGAAACCCAAGGTTGTCCATGTGGATAGATTAGCGCCGTATCACGGATCTAATAATGCTCGGGACGAGCATGACTAAGAGGGGGGCACTGTTACGCCATTAAACGTGAACCCGCCATATCTCCGAGAAAATAAAGAGTAGCACGTAATAATTAAAACGCATTGCTGTTCGAAAGGTCTAGAATAGTTGTGCGTAGCCAGACTTAGAAAAATCTCGAAACATCCACAAAGTACTTACAAGTAGTAGTTAGGTATTTATAGGAAATGGTACTTTCCGTCTTTAACAATAGAGTCGAAATTCGCATGAAAGTGACTCTTATTACCACGAGTAATAAAAATAATTTATGACTTCGAGAAGCGATTCAATTGTTCTGGAATTCTGGATAGATCCGGGGACGTCGGTATCTAGAATTTTCTTGGCTCCGCATATAAATACGTGCCCCCGGCCGGAAGCGAGTCAGTTGTGATTTCGACTGCGATCAAGAGCGAACTACCCTAGTACTTGAAGTGATTTTATCTAACGACCTAAGCGATAGTGTAACGGTACTCTAGTGTTAGTTGCGATTCGGATTATTGTTAACTGGACTATTTTGTTATTGTTAGTGGTGAATAAAGTTGTCTCTTAGTAAATCGGCATTTGATTACCCACGTACGTAACAGTATTAATACTAGTTTGCATACTATTTCTGACTCTTTCAGAGCCACTATCTTGGGAACAATAAATGTAAAATACCAGTTTTGGCAATAGTTTGTGCAGAGCAGTTATATAACAATAACTGGGACAGTCTGTATGATTTGCCGAACAGCATTAAAACTTTTACTGTGTCGACGATCACAACGCCATCTACGATCAGCACACCAACATCTACGTGACAGCGGCGCGATGACATCAGCAGGGCGGGAAGCCACCAACAACGCGATAAAGTACCGCACGCGATCCAAAATCTCACTTTTTGATTTTGTGACACGGCAACGAACCTTTCTTTCTTTTTGAATATTGTAAAAATAATGTATTAATCACGGAACAGTAAAAACAGTGGAAGAAGTAAGTAGGCGTGGCACTGTCGCCGCTAGTAAGAAACGCGTTGCACACTAGCTGTTCAAGCGCTCTCATTCTTTAACTAGACTGCGCAACATAATAATTAACGAAAAATAATATTAAAATGCCTTATTGTCCCATACTGTACTTTAAAAACCATAGTTAGACTAAAGATCTAACTCATTGAGGTGTATCATACCACCGAAAAGTATTATTTTCGGATTTATTTTAATAAAATGAAAAAATAAAATTACGTGAAACATTACGCAGATTATACAAACAAAACTAGTCCTTAATCACATTATCACAAAGTTGATTTTCTTTTCTCGGTTATTAGCTTTTCTGGAATATTCGTTAGCCTACCTATACTTTTGACGCCATCCCAATAGTGCGTGACTTTATCGATAAAATCAATCGATATGTATTACATGGCAATGTAATACATATCGATTGATAATAAATATTTTTAAAATAAAAGTAATTATATATTATAATTTAATAGTTTTTGTAAGTAATATAATACAGATAATTATTAAATTAATAAATTTAATAAAATAAAAATTGTGGTATGATATTTGTGATGTATTTTAAATAAATTTAGTAAAGAGTTAGGAACAACATAGGGCGTTTGAATTATATTTAATATTCTTATGTTTAGTAGTGGGCGATGACGATGATTTCAGCTGAGATACCCTTTTTACCACGTTTAAAAGTTGCCTTTAATCATATTAATTTCATTATTTTAATACTATCACAGTATCGCATACAATTTTTTTTGCATTATTATGTTTTAAATACATTTGCATACAGTCGATATTATTTCAATCGAATAAGGTTACCTCACTACTGGAGTAGCAGCCTGCGTATGTGTCAGTGATACGCCATTCAAATATCACTCTTATTTGTACCAAGTTACAGTTCATACTGGATTAGCATGAAATATAGTGAATATATTCTGAACAGTGCCATCTTGCGACGAGTAGCGGTACTTGGTGGTCAAAGATGTATTTCTTTCTTGTTTTTGTCAATTTGATTTATAGGTGATTGGTTTTAATGATAAATCGTCCAAAAAAATGTCCTTCTAGAAGCTCTTCTGGAAGGACTTTTAAAGTCCTGCTAGCAGGACTTTAATTTGTATGAAATTTGACGCTCGTCCTTCTGGCAGTACGCCGACTGCTGGCAGGACAACTCAGACGAATCACTAAATCAGGGGAAACAAACATTTTGAACTACCCACTTTTAATTATTTATTTATTTGAAATAAACGAAAAGTTATGTTGTTGTGTTTATAAATAACAGTAAGGTAAGGTAGGTAACATATATTTATTTTTATAATATATTGATATGTTTATATATACTTTTGGTGGGTACTTAATGTTGTAATTACGATTGTAGAATTCATTTTTTATTTTATAAAGTATTATACCATTCAATACTTTACCGCGGTTTCGTCTACGTGGACGCGGGAAAAAGTTATTGTGTTTCTTTCTATATATTTGTTAATTATAATAATAATAATACTTCTGTACTTGTGTTTCTCTCTAAACACTGTGTCTCCTTCTAAACAACCTGATCGTTTTGGTAGCAATCGGGTTCTCATTGTTTTTGCTTTAGATAAGTTGGCCAACAAAAATTAAACTCATGATTGATCATTTTAGAGTTTTTAATCAACAGAAAAATAATAAAGAAAAAAAAAACATTAATCTGTAATTCCGTTTGTTACATGGTATGCGAAACAATTGCGCCCTGTTTGAGGAGCACAGAAGACGCATCGCTTTCCGCATAATTTGCAGTAATAGCTGGCTTTCTGTTGTTTTTTGTGGTGTACAAAACGGTTTTGATAATAAAATGTCGGCCATAACATTAAGATGTTGCAAATGCATCACCAAATTGTTGACGACTCCAGGCGTTATTCGTTCCCGGCGCATCGTAGTGCGATGCTAGCGAACGCACGCGATCTCCACGTCTAAATATCGTAGCCATCTCGCTCACACTAATGCTAGAACGATGCAACAAACACTCCTACAATCAGAAAGAGACTGACTATCTACTTGTTTTTTTACAAATTCTGCCAGCAGGACCGTTCACGTAATATTCATTAAAAAAGGTGCGTCCTACCGGAAGGACTGAAAGTCCTGCTAGCAGGACGCTGGACGATTTATCATTAAAGTTGCATTTCGTATAATATTTTTTTTGCATCGTTTACGCCCTGTTTTTGTTTTTAGCCAATCATATTTTTGGGTTTGCAGTAAGAGTAAATTGTAAATGTATGAGTTTGGCGACACCGGTTCTGGGACAAACATTTTCTCAAGCTACTTCCACTGTTTTTACTGTTCCGTGGTATTAATACACAAAGTACAGAACCAGCGTTGGATCTCATTTCCACTTCATCGACGACGACCTGATAAAGAAAACCCGTAACACTGTGCAACAAATAGAACATGTGCGAACATTCGTTACTTCAGAAATAACATATTTAAACTTCAGTAGTATAGAAACCATTTAAGAAATAGATGACGATTAATTTTTTTGTTGGATCGGAAGATAAAAGCAAGATTTTATTACAATATTTAATGAAGTTCCCAGGATTCAAGATACTCAGAGGTATTTTGGGCTTTGGTACATTACTAATGAAATTTTGGACGGGGGAATCCGCTGACAGAATCTCAAAACTAATAGGAGTACTCCGTCGCACGATGGAAAGATTGATGAACAAGGTAAGAGAATTGCTCATACAAGTCTTCATTTCTAGTCATCAAAGGCATCAAATTCACACATATTTCAAGTGAATTTGCTACAGCATAATTTGGTCTTGCCAAATGGTATATATAATAATGATAATGATGAGCTAGTAATTTTTTGTGATGGTACTTATATTTACATAAACAAAAGTTCGAACTACATGTTCCAGAAAAATACTTACATAAGTACAAGTACAGATATCGACTTAAACCATTTTTAATTATGGCATGTGATGGATATATCGCATACATCAAAGGACTAGAACAGTTTGCCTGCTGCGGTCTTCCCGTCTGATTATAATTTGGGTGTCTTCAAGGCTAGAGTGAATAGGCTCTTAATAAACTAGTGCGCCTCACCATCAACGATTGCATCACTGCTTACCATCAGGCGGGATCGCAGTCTAGTACTAGTTTATAACAGATAAAAAAAAATATTGTCGACTGTGTTGCTTCATAAAAGCCAACCACATCAGATGCAGATATAATGACATCTCTAATTAGAAATGAGAAATCTCCTCTCAAATTGTGTTTCCAAACAAATGATATATTAATTTTGAACAGGGGCTTCCGACGCTCCGTTAGCATATTACAAGACTGCAATTATAGAGCTTATATGCCAGTAACTCTTCTGGAAGGTAAGCATCAACTAACAACACTTCAAGCCAAAAGAAGTAGGTGCGTTACTATTTGTTGTTTGGTAGAGGAAGTAGTCAATGGGTATTATAAGAGAGACTTTAAATTATTACGACATGAATATTTTAACAAGATTGTGCCACACATGATGCAGGATTTTTCAATAGCAGCCAGTCTTTTGAACAGGTTCTAACTTTGTTAATATAACAGCAGATCACATTCTCTAGAATGGAGATGAATAAATTGATTCTTTTTGCCTTATGGTACGGACGAACGTGCTCATTACTAGCACGAAAGCACATGGATCTGCCAAATACCAGCTTGATGCGCTGGAGTCGATCGAGAGGCGAGCCAAGAGAATCATCGGCAATGATGCACTTGTAGAGTCGAAACTCCAAAGCCTTGAGCATCGCCGCCGAGTGGCTAGTCTGTCAGTTTTCTATCGTTGACATTTCGGGGAGGCTGCACTGGAATTGCACAATCTAATTCCGCCAAGTCCGTTCCATCACGGACCACACGACGTACAGCGTTTCGCCACCGGTACATGGCAGACATCCCACCCATACGAACAAAGTGTTTTAGGAACACATTTATTATGCGTACAGCCAAGGAGTGGAATTCCCTGCCGGAGTCTTTTTTTTCTCCGATGGGAAAAATCATCCTATGACAACCCCCGCTCTTGGGCGGAGCGGGAGATAGTGTCAGACTCTTAATAATAATAATAATAACTGGCAACTCTGGATGTCAAAAGTGTTGTGTCGTTCATGCAAATTTTAATACAAATTAATAGTTTTCGGTACCGCAAATCTACAAAATTTTATCCTAGAAGCCTCTAAAATAAGCAAGAAACCAATTAAAAACTTCTCTACCACCAATAAAGCCCGAAAAATGAAAAGAAAAGAAAATATAAAACCAGACAGATGACATTTTATGTCACACATAAATTTTGTAAAATGATGCTTGAAATACGACAACAATGCTAAAACCATAATGCTGACAAGAGCTGCCGCTCGACGTGCACGCCCACCACCTCCGGCCTCGTCGCTCAGCTCCGCCTCGCCGCCGCCGGAACCCAGCCCCATCGTGAGTGCTGTGACACCGGCCGTAGCAGCTGCGTCGAGCTCGAGCGACGAGTACTACTCGCCGCCGACGACACCACCACCTACGCGTCGTCGGGGAGGACGCCGGCCGCCGGATTGTTTAGGACCTCGAGGCCCACCGGCCTCTGATAGGGTCCCAGCTCCCGGCGGAAGTGTGCAGCGCATGCGATGGACGCAATCCATCAACGAGAACGTCATGCGCTCATACTATGGGGCTACAGAGGGAGGAAATAACCTGACCGCGTACCGTGTTCGGATGCTCTCTTTGTTTCAGGTGCTTGAGCCAGCCGTCAAAGTTTCGGCCCAACGACTGTCGGATCAGGTACGGGTCATCCTGCGTAATCATATGTTGGATGATACTGTACTTGATCGCCTCCGATCGGAAATGAGTGACCGTGTCATTACCCCTCCGTCGCAGCCTATGGTACCAGCTGTGGTACCACCGTCCAGCTACATATTTTTCCACACAGACGAGGTGAGTTCTGACACGGTCACTAACGTAAGTAACCAGTGCAATAGTGAACTGAGGAGTGCTTTGGAGTGTGCGATTCGGGAATATCGCAATATACCTCCCGAACTTAGGCCACGCATACCTCGTTTGCCCATGTGTAACAAGAATAGGGCGCTGGTGGCTGCTCTGGATTCGCAGTTGTCAAATTATTTTGATAACTGCGAAGATCTCACCGATACACACTCGATCATGTACTGCGCGGCCGTAGCGGCATGTCGTGTAGCTCACGTCAAATTCCCAAACAGTGACGTAGCTACACGACCAAAACCAGCTGTGCCGGCCTGGCAGTGCAGGATCGAGCGTCGTATCGGTGGGGCTAGAGCACTCATCGGCAAACTAATCTGCTTCAGGGAGGGCAACACTCGTCCAAGAGTGATGCGCTTTGTGAGGCGGGCATTTTCGGGGACTGACATCAGCCCCCGAGACTATATGTCCCGAGTCACAGAGCGCATCGACTTCCTGAAGCAGAAGGTGTATGCATGGGCAAACCGTATCCGCAGGTATAAGCGGCGGGTTGAGCGATACACCCAGAATCGCACATTCCGGAGTAATGAAAGGTGGGTTTATAGGGCTTGGGAGCGACCGGACCAAGGTGTGACTGACGCGCGCCTCCTGGATGATGACGCCATGAGTTCATTCTGGCGTAGCATCTGGTCGGTGCCTGCCAGTCACACCGAGGGTGACTGGACTCGGGAGGTCGAGCGAGCGTGCGATCCAATACCACAAATGGGGGCAATCGACATCAGCCCCCAAGATGTAGCTCGTGCAGTCCGTCCGTTGCCTAACTGGAAATCTCCAGGGCCGGACGGGCTGCACAATTTCTGGATTAAGTGGTTTACAAGATCGCATGCTCGCTTGGCATATCAGTTTCAGTCTGCCTTAGAGTCAGGGTCGCTGCCCCAGTTCCTAACAACAGTAATAACCCACCTGCTCCATAAATCAGGTAGTACTGCGGAGCCTAAAAATTATAGACCGATCACGTGTTTGCCGACGGTCTATAAAGTTCTTACATCCATACTGAGAAGTAAAATTAATAGTCATATTGATGAAAATTCGATCATGTCGCCTTCTCAGAATGGATGTAGGAACGGGTCCCGCGGTACTAAGGAGCTGCTCCTTATTGATATGACTATTAGCCAGCAGGTTCGACGTTCCCGAAAGGATCTGTCGACATGTTGGATAGACTATAGAAAGGCCTATGACTCTGTTCCTCATACATGGCTCATGAGGGTGCTGGAATTGTACAAAATTGATACAACACTACGCACCTTCCTGATGTCGTGTATGAGGCAATGGAGTAGTCCTCCGCTATCCAGGATGTCGAAATATCCAGAGGAATAGCGAACCTGTAAGGATCGAGCGAGGTATATTCCAGGGTGATAGTTTGAGTCCGCTTTGGTTTTGTCTAGCCTTGAATCCTCTAAGCACACTGCTGGAGAATTCAGGTCTAGGCTATCGGTTGAAGAGAGGGGGTCAGGTTATATCTCACCTCCTTTACATGGATGACTTAAAGCTCTTTGCCCCCAACAATCTGCAACTGATGGAGCTACTGAAGGTAACTGAAACCTTCAGTAGTGCCATCAGGATGGAGTTTGGTGTGGACAAATGTGCAGTCATGCATGTAAAGCGAGGGGAGGTTGTGGAGTCCGTGAGCACTCAACTCACAGATTCCATAAATCTGAGATCCCTCTCTTCAACCGAAACCTATAAGTATTTGGGTATGTCGGAAGCTCTAGGCATCAATATCACTGACATGAAGCAATCGTTGAGGGAGCGTTTCTTTGGACGCCTGAAAAAGGTATTCAATAGCCTTCTTTCAGGCGGAAACAAGGTGCGTGCCTTCAACGGTTGGGTCATGCCGGTATTGATGTACTCTTTCGGCGTACTCAAATGGACTCAAACAGAACTTGACGCCCTGGATAGGCGGGTCCGTACACTGCTGACTGCATACCGAATGCATCACCCACGATCGTCGGTGATGAGGCTGTATATCCCGCGGAAGTGTGGGGGTCGTGGCTTCTTAAATGCTAAGACCCTACACAACCGCGAGGTATGCAGTCTCAGGGAATATTTCCTAGCTGCCGCCGTGGGTATGCATCGAGATGTAGTGGCAGTGGACAAGGGACTCACCCCGCTCTCCCTGGCTAACGAGAACTGGCGCAAACCGATAGTGCTTGACACTAACGATCGCAGGGAAGTATGGCAGAGCAAGGAGCTTCACGGACGCTTTTTCCGGGCCCTTCATGGCCCCGATGTAGACCAATTGGCGTCCGTAGCCTGGCTGCGTTTCGGTGACCTCTTTGGGGAAACCGAAGGTTTTGTCTGTGCAATTATGGACGAAGTTATCATGATGAATAACTACCGGAGATTTATTGTGAAGGACGGCACGGTTGACATCTGTCGGGCATGTCACCGTCCGGGAGAATCAATCCGTCACATTATCTCTGGTTGTTCTCGTCTAGCTAACGGAGAGTACTTGCATAGGCACAACCTTGTAGCCAGGATTATCCATCAGCAACTTGCTCTGAAATACTCTCTTGTGGAATCGGAAGTGCCATACTATAGGTATGAGCCCGACCCAGTTCTTGATAACGGTCATATCACTTTGTACTGGGATCGGCCCATCATCACTGACAGGACTATTGTGGCCAATAAGCCTTGATATAGTGGTGGTGGACCGAAGCGAGAGGCGTGCAATGATTGTTGACATATCCGTTCCACATGACGAGAACCTCGTGAAAGCCGAGAAAGATAAACAAATTAAGTATATCGACTTGGCTCGCGAGGTTGTCGACATGTGGGAAGTGGATTCAGCGGTCATTGTACCGATAGTTGTTTCGGCCAATGGCTTAATAGCCAAGAGCCTCGACCAACATTTTAGGAGGCTCTCGTTAGGCGACTGGATCAAGGGCTTGATTCAGAAAGCAGTATTGCTGGACACGGCTCGTATAGTTAGGAGGTTCCTTTCTCTGGAGCCCTGACCGCCGGTAGCTTGGACCCTGTTCCCGATACCGGTGGGCTACTATTTTTTATATTTTTAAATGTTTTTTATTTTTTATTGAATATTTAAAAATATAATTTATATGTTAATATTTGAATAAACGAAATAATAATAATAATATAGCCTTTTATTTCCGAAAACTTAAAACTAATTACAAAATAAAACTTATAAGTACTGTTTACATGCATGCGGTTACAGAATGTCTCTGATTTCGGTGTGCCTTACGGCAAAGGCCTCCTCCAACTCTTTCCACTGTTTCCTATCTGCTGCTACTCTAATCCAGTGAGTTCCTATAGTGAGTTTCATATCATCTTCCCATCGTCTTGCTTTCCGTCCTCTGCTCCTGACACCATCCCTTGGGTACTAAACTGTCACCTGTTTGCTCCATTTCTCCTTTTTGCACCGAAGCATATGCCCTGCCCACCTCCATTTGAGTTGATCAATACGTGATAGTATATCTGATAATTTGGTTTTACGCCCACTTGGTTTGGTTTGGTTTCTTTGGTTTTATCAGCACTTCTGACTCTATCTTTTAGTTTTAAATTTAGCATGCTTCTTTCCATACCTTTTTGGCATCTTTCTAGTTTGTCCCTATGGTGTTTTGTCAGAGCCCAGGTTTCACAGCCATATGTGATGCAGGGTAGGATACAGGTATCGAAAGTCTTCTTTTTGGTCTTAATGCTCATTTCCTTGCTCTTCATCACTTCTTTCAGAGCCCAGTACTTTTTCCACCCCGTCGCAATTCTTTTGTCTATTTCCTTTGACATTTGGTCATTTGGCGATATTATCTGGCCTAGATATACATATTCCTCTACATACTCGAGTTTTTGTCCATTGTTTATTATATCTGCGGGGGTTGAGTTTGTCATCATCTTAGTCTTAGTTAAATTGATTTCTAGACCCACTTCCCTACTTCTGATTACTAAGGTTTGTATCATATATTCCAATTTTTTTGGGTCTTCCTCCAATATAACTAAGTCGTCTGCAAATCTTAGGTGGCTCAGTCGTGCTCCATTTATGTTCAGTCCAAGATGTTCCCAATCCAATTTTCTGAACATATGTTCAAGCACTGCTGTGAACAGCTTTGGTGATAGTGGGTCACCTTGTCTGACACCTCTTTCTATAGGGAACACATCTCCTGTTGATTCCAACCTAATACTCGCCTTGCTCTCTTTGTATATGTTTTTTATTATATTTATGTAGGTACTTTCGATCCCCTGCTCTCTTAGACTTAGCCATACATATTTATGTATGAGGCTATCAAAAGCCTTAGAATAGTCTATAAAGGCCAGGTAAATAGGCTTGTTGTATTCGTTGTATTTTTGTATGAGCTGTTTTATTGTATGTATATGATCAATTGTGCTGAAGTCTTTTCTAAATCCTGCCTGTTCCACTGGTTGGTTTTCGTCCAGACTGTTAGATATTTTGATATAAGAGATATGGGTCTGTAATTACCTATATCGTCTTTTGGACCTTTTTTGTGCATAAGTATTATGTGAGATTTAGCCCAATTTCTCGGAATAATGCCTGTATATAGTGTCTCGTTAAAGACCCGTGTTAGTATTGGGCTTAACTCACTGATTGTACCTCTTAATAGTTCATTTGTAATTCTGTCTGGGCCGGGAGCTTTTTCCATTTTTTGACTTTTAATAGCTTTTTCTATTTCGCTTTGTAGTATTTCAGGTATATCTTCAGCGTTTTGGATTCTGTGGTTTTCTATAGCATGTTCTTTATTAGGCAAGTGTGTTTTTGGTTCATCAGGACTGGGTTTTTGATATAATGAGCGATAATAGTCTGTTGCCAAATTTTGAATTTTGATGCGTGATGTTGTTGATTCTTTGACTTTCATTTTTGGTATCCATTCTTTTCCCTTTTCTCTCAGTTCTTTGAGCGCCTTTCTTGTGCCTCCCGTTTTTTAATGTGGTTTTCTAAGGTTTTAGTTCTTCTATTTATCCTGTCCTTCCTCATATTTTCGCGAATCTGTTTGCTAAGATTAGAGATTTCTTTTTGGTCTTTCTTATCCTTTTTGATTATTAAGTTTCTTCTATCTTCAATTAATTTTATAGTTTTTTCACTTAAATAGCTTTTCTTGCTTTTGTCTATTAGTAACTTAGTCTGATTTTTAAGCTTATTTTCAATTTTTGAATATTTTTCGTTTAGGTCTATATCTGAGGTTACGGCTTTCATTACATCTTCTGTGGTGTCTGTGGAGTCATTAGTTGTTTTCAAGTGGTTTATAAGTACTGACTTTGGTCTAGGCTTTTTTGTGCTCTTTTCGTTTAGGCAGCTGCGAACCATGCGATGGTTGGTATTGAAATTTAGGTTTTGTATTACTCCTGTATCACTAAATGACCTGGCTTTGTTGGTGATTATGTAGTCTATTTCGTTTCTAGTCTTCCCGTCAGGGGATACCCAAGTCCATTTGCTTTTAGTTTTTTTGCGATACATAGAATTTAGAAGTGTTACGTTTTGCTCAAGTAAGAGTTCCACCAATTTTTCTCCATTTTTGCTTCTTTTTCCTCTACCGTATTTTCCTATTATATGTTCTTCTCCTGCTACTCGAGCACCTACTTGAGCGTTAAAGTCGCCCATGAGCACTATATTGTTTTCCGAATGATTTTCCATGACTACTCTCAGTTTGTCGTAAAAATCGAATATTTCTGTTTTTGTTGCTTGTTCTGTCGGCGAGTAGACTTGGATGATTGTCCACTCTTTAGGTTCTTTTGGTAGGTTAAGGTGCAGTAGAGCTATTCTATCCGATATTCCTTCAAACCCAACGATTTGGTTTTTTAGTTTTATCTTTATCAAGAACCCCACTCCTCTTTGACCAGCGACTTCACCTTTGTGATACATGATATAGCTACTTCTCTCTTCTCCTAATCTTCGCATTTCGCTTATCCCCAGGATGTCCCACTTGATGTTTGCGAGTGCTAGCTCTAGCTCTTGTAAGCTCTCTGGTGTTCTCAGCGTTCTTGTGTTTAGTGTACATAAATATAGGCAACTTTGTTTTTGAATGTCTTTTAATTGATAAATTTGTTGGAGGGTGTTGGTCGGATTCCCCCACGGTGACCAGCTGGGTTGGGGGACAGTTTACTGGAGTTTTTCTGATGTTTGTTGTTGTCTTATCATGTTGTGGTTTCCGGTCAGAGAAGGCCTCTACTTGTTTTTTGGCAGCTCTGGCATTAAGTTTGATCTATCACGTGAAACATATGCTAAGATACTTGGTTTAGTTACTTCCCTTGTCGAGTTTTGAGATGTTGTTATTTTGGCTGTACTTTCTGTGTTTAGTTTTTTTTGAGATGGGGTGGTTGGTGATCTTGTTTCCTCTCTCTTCCTTTTTTCACGGTTTGTGGTCCCTGGTTTTTTTACGATTAGTTTATCGTATTTTATGAACGCTATGTTTCCATTTTTCCTTTCTTCTTCCACTTTAGGCTGGAGCTGTTTACGTATTTCAAGAACTTCCTTAGGGAAGTCTTCTTTGACATACACGTTTGTGGGGAGGTTGCGCTTGTTTTTCAAGATAAGATGTTTTTTCCAAGATGTGGTTAGAGATATTATCACTGGACCATCCCTTCCCGATTGCTTTCCAATTCTATGGACATTACTTATTTCTTGGCTTGACAACCCCCGCTCTTGGGCGGAGCGGGAGATAGTGTCAGACTCTTACTGACTAAAAAACCCATCCCGTTCCTACAAGCCTTCATACCGGGGCTCGAGCGCCCTTTCGGATAACCCTGGCCCCAGTAGGCTTCGACCCGGCTGGGCCCCTACTGTTGCTGACAACTCCTTGAGGCGCGCGGGAACAGCGCGCGCCGTCGACGACTTCCCTGCCGGAGTTTGTGTTTCCTGATAGCTACAACTTAGGGGTCTTTAGGTCAAGAGTGAATAGGTTACTTCTAGGCAAGCGTGCTCCATCGTCAACCACATCATCGCTTACCATCACGTGAGATGGTGGTCAAACGTAAGTCTAACAATAATAATAATTTAAAAAAAACTGCAATATCTGTGCTGCATGCCAGAATCAGAATTTTGAGAGTATTTTGCATTTGGGCTATGAACTAAAAGTTCAAAAATACAGACAGAAAAAAAACGACGGAAGAAAAAGACTAGGAATTGGCAGCTAAACAAAAAATCCAAGACAGAAAAAAGTAGAGCGCGCAAAGTTCTTAGTTTGAATAATGGTTAAGAGAGCTATCAAGTTTATCGAGAAATGTTTATAAATACACTTGGTATTGGGTATAGAATAGTTCAAGCATGGGTGTGTGATAGCTCGCATGGAATACCCTTGGCATCAAAAGATAAAAATACCACACCAAATCTTTTATCACAAATTGAATGTTTAAATAACATTTTCGATAATCTTCCAAAAATGCCGTCCCATTACAGAATTCAACAAAACTCTATCTCGAAACTGTTTTTCAAACAATACAATAAGTTTCTAAATTACAAGTCCACATCTACTCAAGCATTGCAACCGGCGTTTAGCCGAAAAAAATTCAGAGATGTTATGGTTTTTTTTAATCATGTATTCGTAAACATAGGTGATAATTAAATACAAGATCTTAAAAATTAGGTAGTGCGCTATGTTTTGTCAATTGACACATAAATTATTAAGGAGAAGCTAAGACAATCACCAATAATTAAATTATTGTAGCACTTCATAAATATGACAGAAAATTAACGGAATGCAGCATAAGCAAATGCGATGCAGCTAAAACTGAATTAAAAGACTTGATGGAAAAAAATTAGATATCTGTAAACGTTGAAATAACAACCGGTACCCCTCAAAAAAAACAGTATAGTTGAAGAGGACAATTTGGCTACAGAAGGCAGTACTATAACTTGGTTTAATGAAATTATTGACTCCGAGGAAATATGTAGTGATATAGGTGAAGACACAGGATTTGAAAATATGTATTACTTAACCAAGATTGTAGATGGCTTCCGCAAACTGATATTTCGATTACCACTATGGTCAAACATTATGTTTCAGTAACTTCATTACTATTTTAAAAATACATAAAAGTTACTTTTACGTATTCTTAATGGCACAATGAGAGTAGGCGATTTTATAATCCAACATACGGAATACTTATCAGGGGAAGTAAAGTTAGCTCTCTCCAATTGTTTGAATAATGTAAAAACTGACAATAATGTTAAAACTGATTAAATCATTTCTGACAAGACTAATAATAAAGCTGATTTTAATAAAGAATCAGTTTTTACCAAAAATCCTAAATTTGAAGAAAACTGGCCGAATAAAACAGAGAATCTAAAACGCATACCCTTGATTGACAAAGTCAAACCTAAAGTAAAAGCAAATAAAATAGAGACTTTGCCAAATGGAAACATTTGTTCTTCTGAAATTCACAAAGTTGTAGTTTATAACACTTGTGCGTTCGATGCTGTAATTACTGCATTGATAGCAATTTGTACAGACTACGTTAATATTTCAGCATTTATTAGTTCACTGAATAAACCTTTTTCTAATCTGGTTAGTACATTGCGACATAAAGATGTTTCAGTTAATCCATTAAAAATGAGAACTGAAATTCCTTAAAATTATTACGAATTGTCAGTTCAAATAAATCTAGAAGTAATTGATTGCGGTTGTAATGTAACTTTTGTGATAGAAAAAATTCTAGATGATGAAATTTTCAGTGCAATTGTGTCAAAAATTTGTTCAGTCTGCGAAAAAACTGAAACCAGAAAATGTTGTATTCTATCATTAAATTTGCTTACATTATCTGACTATGGTGTAAGTTCATTAAACAATTCAGCAATATCTGTGATTGAAGATGTAACAATAATATACGTCGAATGAAAATGGAGGATTGGGTCATAATAAAACATTGTTACCGTCGTAATTCAGAACGTTGTTGTGTTACGACGACATGATTAATAAAGTGATTCGCGTTAAAAATATACAATTTGTAACAAAAACCCTGTTGTTCCCTTCAAGGACATGTACCTACAAGCACATCATTAACACGTTAAACGCCGTGGGGGACAACATATGGGCCTCACTTATTTAGTAAGAGGAGCCAGATTAAAAATGCCTGATTGTAAAATTTTACGTATAAGTTTTTATTGCTTTAGGGGCTAGAAAATGTGCCAAATCACATGAAATAAATCGAAGAAAAGTAATTTGTGACTTTATTTTACCAAAATACTACTGTCACTCAACAGTTGCCCCCCATGGCCCACGTGGAAATAAATCGCGTATTACGTTGGCGGGGGTCGGGGTGTCGGTCATCCCCACTCATGTCCTGCCGGCTGCCGGCCGTCTCGATTTGCGACTCCCGCGCGCCGCGCAGTGACCGTTTGTTTGGACTACCTAGCTAACTACATTGATTACGTATCGATTCGAGAGTTTCTGTTTATTTGTTTACGTAAATATAAATTGTTTTTTATTGCACTTCATTCATTGATTAATTATGGATGAATTCGAAGATTTAGAAATAAATCAGGAAGATTTATCACAAATAGAAGAATTAGAAATCACCTTGTTGAATAATAGTTTCCATGTAAGCTCTGAAGAAGAAGACATAAATATCCATCCAGTAACTCGTAAACATCGTCGTATTATGGTGATAGACAGTGAAGAGAGTGATGCGGAAGATCATGCAGTTCCAGATACCTCGGGAAACACGCCGTTTACACGCACATGGTCACTACCAACAGGTAATCAGCGTCGAATTATACCTTTCACTGAAAATCCTGGTTTACCTACTAATCTCCGCTTGGCAATGACTAAGAAATCGCCTGCTGATTTTTACTCTCTCTTGGTTCCTGATGATGTTTTTATGCAGATAGTAGAAGATACAAATCAGTTTGCTATTGATCAAATCACCGGACGCGTGGCTTCAAAAGCAGCAAGAAACCGTAAGTGGTCTCCTTCTAACGTGCATGAGATGAAAGGCTTTTTTGCATTGATTATTTTTATGAGATTGGTAAAACTTCCTAAGCTTTCTGATTATTGGTCAAAAGATGAAATAACAGGTCACCCGTTTGCAGCAACAATTATGTCCCGTAATCGCTTTGAACTGCTTCTTCAAATGCTTCATTTTTCCCGGCTTGACAATGCTCACAAGTCTGATAGGTTACATCGTGTCAGACACTTACTGGAGGTCATAAACACTAATTTCTCAAGGCATTATACTCCTGCTGAAGATATATGCATTGACGAAAGCGTTGTGCCATTCCGCGGAAGAATCATTTTTCGTCAATATAACAAACAAAAACGCCATAAATATGGCATAAAAGAGTTTAAATTATGCACTCTACCGGGGTATACATATAACGACCCATCCGAAGAACAATGTTACATTTGAAATTTACTAGGTTTTCAGGAGAGCCATTCAAAGTTCACCCCTTAAGTATGGGGTGAACTTTGAATGGCTCTCCTGAAAACCTAGTAAATTTCAAATGTAACATTGTTCTTCGGATGGGTCGATAAAATCAATATTTATGCGGGAAAAGAAAACGATCAAGTAAATACTACGTCGGCAAACGTTGTAATATCGCTTTGCAGTGGCTTGTTGAACAAGGGTCACACGTTGTATACTGACAATTGGTATACGAGTATTGATTTAGCACGGACTCTGTTGGAAAATGAAACACATCTAGTGGGTACTATTAGAAAAAATAGAAGGAATATACCAAAAGAGGTTACTAATGCTAAACTGAAGACATGTGAATATATAGCTAGAGAGAGCGAAGATGGAATTACTATCATGAAGTGGAAAAATAAAAGAGATGTACTTGTACTTTCGACCAAACATTCCGACAGTTTCCAGACAGTCACAAAGTGAGGAAAAGCGGTATCGAAGCCAAAAATCTTGCTAGACTATAATAGGGCAAAAGGAGCTGTCGATTTGTCCGACCAGATGGGGGCTTATTCCACGCCATTAAGGAAATCGGTAAAATGGTACAAAAAAGTTGCCATAAACTTGCTGTTAAACACTGCAGTTATCAATGCACTAGTATTATATCAAGCAGTAACCGGGACGAAAATCCAAATTGTTGAATTTAGGAAACAGGTGTTGAAGGGCCTGGTAATGAGAAGTGAAACCTCAAGTCAGGTTTCGAGACCAATAAGAATGAAGCATAAGCTTGCGAAGAAAGACGGCACAAGCAAAAATAGTAGACGGACATGTCAGCAGTGCTACAAAGACAATACTAAAGTAATGGGTCGAGTATTAGCCAAAAACAAGACGAAAAAAGTTGTAACTTTTTGTGAAACCTGCCCTAACAAACCATTTCTTTATTTTGATTGTTTCCATAAAATTCATTAAAATAATAGGTGTAGTAACGTTGATATTGATCTCAATCTTAAGTCTGATTTAATTTTGTTTCATTTAAAAACTGTAATAAATAGTAACTAATGAAATTAGAATTACAAAAAAAAATCATTGGCTAGTCGAGGGGTCAAAATCACATATCTATTACAATCTACATATTCGAAAAAATGTTTACCATATCTGATTTTACAAGTTAGTAGGTACATTTTTATTTTGCTTAAAGAGCATTTCTCAAAATTTTTGACCATAGCCAAAACGTCAATGTCCCACGTTTTTTTCTTTGATTATTTTATTACTATGGTATTATAAGTAATATACATGATATTGTAACTGTTTCAATATTAATAAACTATTAGATAAAATTTCAAAACAGTGTACAAATTAAAAGTTACTTTTAAAATTTAATAATCTGATTAATACCGAAATTTTCGTAGTATGGATAATAGTTTGTCCCGTTGTGACCGCAGTGACTTGTAAGTCATTTATTTTCATTACATTCTAAGAAGCTCTACATATGTTATAGTCTCAAAACACTGCTTATGGTCTCAAGATTCATTTATCAATGAGTTAATAGTAAAATAGGTCATAAGTTTAATAATTTTAGAAAAATAATTCTGTCCTATAAAAAATTCCAAAACGGAATTCTTATTTTGTTACCGAAATTTGTTTCGAAAGATTTTTTAAACCATCACATTAATTATTTTTTAATCTTTGCAACACTACCTATCTGACGACATTTGAATCCGCCATTTTGTTAGAATGTCACTTCGGCGTCGACAACAGCTGCGATAGCTCGGTTCTCTGCCTACTGCAACAAATTCTTTCTAGATTTTGTTACATTGTATCAAGGTAAGTTTAAGATATTAATATATTTGTGAAAATTTATTTGATAGTTTATTTTATACACTACACTTTGATGTAAAATTCTTGTTCTAACTGTTTGGTTTTAATCAATATTTCTTTTTTTGAAAATCTCATACGTTTATTTCGTTACTTCTGTTTTTGTTACTTTCACGTGGTAACGTATACTCGGAACGTGAGGTAAGAAAAAAGGATTTTTTAAAGCCATGTACATACATGACATCTCTCAAAAATGGCACTAGATATATATTTGTGAATCCCATCACTACATATTATAAAACAAAGTCCCCCGACGCGTCTGTCTGTCTGTCTGTTCGCGATAAACTCAAAAAGTACTGTACCGATTTTCAAGCGGTTTTTTTTTTGGTGAAAACCGCTTGAAAGTCGGCACAGTAGTTTTAGTATCGATAGCGTGATTATCGAGGAACATTTTAGTATATAATTTGTTTAGTTTTTGTATTTATTTCTGTGTACATTAACGATATTTGTTGAAAATGTCGGGAAAAAATAAGCCGTCTGGGAGCTTTCAACGAAAACGGCGCCTAAACCCTTCTATAGAAAAGTCCAGTCCACGGTGGCATATGTCTACCTCTTAAGGGTAACATACTACACTTCTGGACACATATATTGGCCCACCTTAGAGTTTAGGTTTCGATGGCCCCTACCGAAATATGATTGCTAGATTGAACAAAAACTGTTGATGCAGTTTTAAACCTGATACATTTTACCATCTTTTTCGATCGTATTGTTTTAAATTTGAATTCAGAATACCATACGACATGGAGCTACGCCTAACAAGTCGGATATGCGCCTTGTTAAAGGCAATTGATTTTTGAATAAAAAACATGTTTTATCAAATAAAGGTTTAATTTAACCCTTTAGTTCGCAAGGAAACAAAATCTGTATTTTTATGTTTTTATTTAGTTTATATGTGTCTAAATAGTGTATACATGTACAAAAAAATAAGTAAATAAATTTAGTTTGTGTAACTTTTGGAAAAACATACGTTAAAAATACTCAACGTTGCGATGTATTGAAAACAGTAGGTGATAAAATGAACGTTGAGTATTTTCAACGTCGCGATATTATGTAGGTTTTTGAGACTTTTGTAAAATAAACACTTATTCACAATTATCACACATTTATTATCAAAAATAAAATTGAAAAAGACATAAAAAGTACAATCAGTCATGATTATGATAAAAAATGAAGGATATATTACCTAAAAGGTACCTACTGTAATATATGATAGTTATAAAAACAGTTTCTTTTAGATACAAAACAAAGCCGTAAGTTACATTTTGTACAATTCACATTTGTATAACCTGTTTTACAGAATTTGCAACGCCCATAGGATATAAATGTAGGCCAGTGACCTGTGTTGTCATACCTGACTGAATCAGGAGGTCTTGGAGCACAAGGAGTTTGTATGTGCTGCTTGGCGTTGTCGACTTTTTCGTTAGTTTGTCTAATTCGGTTTTTGTGTAACAGTTCATTTGCAATTTGAACTCTAAACTTTTTCAAACTAAGACATTTTTTTGCATCTGGGCTTTCCCTTCTGTATAATAACCAGGCATTGTTTACGCATATGTCAAGAGTCTGGGAGAAAATCGCCATGTACCATCTTTTGGTTTTGAAAGCAGATCTGTACAATGCAATCAACATATCTGCCAAGTCTACACCGCCCATGTGAGCGTTATATTCTTTTACTATTCGAGGACAATTCACTTCAATCTTAGCTTTACTTTCTTTGCAATATCTTTGAATTTTCCCCAACGGATAAGAGTCAACAAATGAACTTGCTAGAGTGACCACCTTGTTATCCAGCCATTTCACAACAGCTATTTTATTGGTATTGCAAACGACCTGTTGACTTGTACCTCTATCTTTTTTGGACAATTGCTTGTCAGTCAACATTTTACTTTGACAACCTCGCAGGCGATTGGCTTTTATAGTTCCTAGGCTAAAAATGCCGTACTGTTCGCGTAAATGGTGAATCAACTCTAATGAAGTAAAAAAGTTGTCAAAGTAAACTGTTGCTGGCTTCGCTTCTATTGTCTGACAGAGCGCCAAAACAACTTTCGCTCCAAGACCTAAACTATTTTCATAGTCTGTGAAAGTGTTATTTCGAAAGGTGTCCTCCCCAGCGTAAGGAATAAAATCGTATACTAGCCCAGATACGCCAGCTCTCACAAATATTTTAAACCCCCATTTTTTGGGTTTTTTCGGCAAGTATTGACGTCTACTGCCTGCCCTAGTACCTTTATAGGGTACCATCATTTCGTCAATGCTGTATCTACTTTCTTCTTTAAGTTTTAGGCAATTGCGTCTTACCATTTCTAAAAGTGGCCGAACTTTAAAATAACGATCATCATTCATATCCAAGTTGTCCACAAAGTGAAGATATTTTCTGATTTTTTCGTACATTTTGACCGGCATGATGTCTGCGATCGGGGGATATCTTAATTCACGACTCCAATAATCCTTATAGGATGGCATTTGTACTACGCCCATCATAAGAGTAATGGCTAAAAAGTCCCGTATATTATCATTAGTGACATTTGCGCATTTGGCAGCATCATTTTGTACTGAATATAAGTTTGTATGATCTGTAATCAAATGAATAACATCTTCTGAAAAAAATTTGTAGAAGTAGTCTAAAGGGGACATCGTACTTGAATCAATCGGAACCTCAAGTACAGTTGGTTCGATATGTGCTTCATGTCTAAATTTGCCAGTTTTCCATTTGAATAACAACGGTTTCCTCACATACTTTTTTGTTTTCTTAGTAACAATTTTAGGTGTTGTATTTGCTCGCCTCTTGGAACGTGTCGCTGGAGATACATTTGTAGGAACTTGTGGGGATAAGACAGATGAAACTTGAGGTGATAAAATGGACGAAACTTGAGGTGATAAAATAGACGAAACTGACTGGAGAACTGGAAGTTGATGAGATGTTTTATCTGGAGGGAACATGTTATTCATGACGGGTGTCAATGGAACAGTTTCTTCATCGGATAAGAAAGGCGTGGGAGACTCATTTTTAGAACTATCAAGGTCCAAGTCATTAAGTGATGAAGGGTATGACCTGGGTTCGGAGCTAGAATAAGAGTTTTCACGTTTTTTTGTCCTGTCTTCAAATATAACTTCATCGTCAGTACTGGTACTGCTACTGTCTGACGGAGCATTCTCTGGAGGAACTAGTGCCATAATTTTGCGTGTTCTTTGCCATATTGGCTTAGTCTGAAGCAAGCAAAAAAAAAAACATGCAAACCACACCCAAAGCATGAGAAAACACCAATATATAAAATAAAATGTTAATATAACTACATGCTAAGAAAAGTGTTAGCAAAGCCGCAATGTTGAACATGCTCAACATACATCTTACGAAGTACTTTACTGATTACGTCGCAACGTTGAGAATGTTCAACGTATCACTTTATGAACTCTGTTCTCGTAAGTTAGTCAATAAAATGAAGTTATTTGTAATCATAATACTAAAATAGCTTTCTAAAAATAAAATACTGAAGTCCACTATCAGAAAAAACTCTCAAAAGTATTTTTATAGAATAAAATTACCTGCAATCCGCGAAGTCGCTGCGACCGTGACGCCATTTTGTACAACACTGACGTAAAATGCGTTCAGAAATGTCAAACTGTTTTTTTTTACAATTACGTTTAGTTATTCGTTGTAGGCATTAAATAAAAACTTTTAAAAAGTTACAAATTTTTGAACAATATTTTTTTTAAGTAAACGTTGAGCCGGCTTATCGTTGCGAGCTAAAGGGTTAATAACGCGTGTTGCCTCCATGGGCATCTACCACAGCTCTCGTACGATTAGGCATAGAGTTTATCAACCGCTCTATGAAATTTTGAGGGATCATCTCCCATTCCTCTTCTATGGCAGTTTTCAACTCCTGCATCGTCTGGGCTACTGGCTGACGAGCCCTAACACGTCTTTTTAGCTCGTCCCACATGTGCTAAATGGGGTTCATGTCTGGGCTTCTGGCTGGCCAGTCCATAACTGTGATGTTCACATCCCGAAGATATTCCCTGACGATGCCGGCCGCATGGGCTCTTGCATTATCATGCATAAAAAGGAAATTTGGGCCCACATAGTCCGCGTATGGTATCACGTGAGGTTCTAAACACTCACGAATGTACCTTTCAGCATTTAATGTTGGCAGCCTTGGTCCTGTAACAACCTCAAGTTGAGTTTTGCCGCTCGCGGATATACCGCCCTAGACAGTCCATGAGCCACCGCCATAAGCAACCCTCTCTTCAAAGCAGCATTGTGCGAAACGCTCTCCCTTACGTCGGTAGACCTTCTTCCTTCCATCATTGCCATGTAACACAATTTTAGACTCATCAGAAAAGAGTACACGGCTCCAATCTTGCTGTGTCCAATTTAAATGACTGCGTGCGAAATGAAGGCGCGCTGTTCGGTGGGCTCGCGTTAGTTTGGGCCCATTAGCTGGCTTCTGTGGTACCATATCGCATTCTTTTAATCATCTCCGAACAGTTCGAGCGCTCACAGATACTCCGTGGAAGTCGCGAAGTTGGTAAGAGGTAAGGTGACGATTTCTCAAGCTAGTCGTCACGATGAATCGATCCTGCCTTTCAGTTGTGACCCGAGATCGTGGCCTTCCTTGGCGACGAACAAAGCCGCCAGTCTCTAGGTACCTCCGATAAACATTTCGGACCGCAGATCGACTTAAATTAAGTTGAGCACTCACGTTTCTTTGGCTGTGTCCGGCCTGAATAAGTGCCACAGCTTGGGCGGCGACTTCAGGTGAAGTATCCATAGATTATTGATAGAACCTCACCTTAATGTTAAGAATAAGTAATGTTTGTTGCAAAACCAAAGATATCAATCACTTTTTCAAGAATTTAATCCAAGTAAACCAATAAAACCAAGTTTTCTTAGTTTTCGATTGTTTGATATCAACAAACAGGCTCCAAATTGTCTTTTGTTTCTTTAAATTCTGTGTTCGAAATTCAAAAAAAGACTATTGAATGAAATTGTGAATGTGCCAGGTTCAAAACTGCATAAAAACTTTTTGCTCGACCTAATATAAAATTTTAGCTAGGACCAAACGAAACTGAAAATACAAGGTGGGCCAATAGATGTGTCCAGAAGTGTATATCTATTTTACTACTTTTAAAAATTGTCATTCATGAAGCGTTTATTAGAAACCAATTTACTGTATAATTATCCCCAATTTTAGGGGCGCGGCGCTGCAACGGGGTTATGTTGTTTCGGCTCTTAGTTCGTTTGTATTAAACAATTGCACATTCGAACATCAACAAAATAATGAAAACCAATAAGAGTGATTCGAGTTTAAGTGTTGTAGTCGTTCACTACAGTTTATAGTTAACATCATTATACGACAATGATGTATATAAACTGTAGTTAGGTGGCACATTCATTGGCAAGTTCAATTTTCAAACAGTTGACAAATAAGTTGTATTCTCTGCAGGTGAAAGAAGTGGAAAATACTGAGGAATTTATTACTTATTCAGGTATATTAACAGTAATATTGTTTTTTATACAAGCAATAATATTAAAAACATTTTATCGAAAAAATGCCGTTAACCGCTGCCGAGAAGATGAGACGCTATAGGGAGCGATTAAAATTAAACCCCGAAAAACTAGAAGAACAGCGAAAGAAAAACCTTGAAAGAATAAAATCTAAATATAAATATAAGAAAATAGCAGAAATGCCTGAGGCAGAAAGAAATAAGAAAAGGAAGGAATGGAGAGAAGAAAAAAGAAAGCAAAAGAAAAGAAGAAAATTAGCGAACAAGCTGCATCGAATACTGCAAGCACAAAAGATTCCAGTGCAAGAAAATCGAGAGTAAAAAGAGAAAACTATAAACATAAATATATAGCAGCTCAAAACCGAATTATATATTTACATCGAGCGTTAGAAACAATAAGGAAAAGGTTATATCGTTTGCAAAAAAGCCAAATGGAAGAAAAGAATAAAAGTGAAGCAGAAATTAATCGGTTAAAGGCTAGGAATGAAATTTTAGAAGCTTCTTTAAAATCGACTTACAAACTGTGTGAAAGTAATAAAGAGAGAGACGTTATAAAGAAAATCGCTAACAATGATCTCGTGAAAAATAGTAAATCTAAGTCACTCATTTCCAATAAAATAGGTCTAATAACACGAGTTCGAGATAAGAAAACTACGAACAGGATTTTGAAACTCCAAAAGTCTATAATTGAGTTTTATCACGTTACCTGTCCCCATACATAATTTTTCGATAACCCCAAATGTCCAAATCATTTTTTGTAATATTCTGTCTCAAATCAATACATAATAACTAGTTTTGGATAAATATGCCTAATTATTAACAAATCACTCGGTTTATCACACCTTTTACCCGTGTACCAAATACGGTACACGGACTTGTCGAGTTGAAGCAGCGTGAATACTTAACGTGTACCGAGGACTTGTGAACGGCTAATTATTTTAAAAAAAAAACACCTTTTTTATTAATATTCTTGTTTATGGTCACAAATTGACATTGAGGGAAAATAAAAAAGACTTAAATTCTGTCAACTGTTAAATCGTTAAAGTGAAAACTCACATTCAAAGTTTTTTGCCCGTTTGAGCGCCAATTTTTTGTTGTGTGAATAATATTAGGTAAATATGCAGAACTTTGATGACGAAGATATCAGGAGAGTGTTGGAGGAGTCTGATGGTGAAGATACACTGTTCAATGTGTATGACCATGAGGAAATTGTTGAAGACGATGATGTGGACATTGATGAATGTGAAGAAGAGACAATCGAAGCAATCGCCAGAGAGGTACAACACGGTGGAGAAATGGGTGAGTCTGCACACTCTGTAATACTTAGTGGACAACATGAAAATGCTGAAATACCAGACAGCCCCATCACCGTCAGTAACCCATCAAATGTATCTTCACGAACGTCGAGGCCAAGACGAATACAATCACAAGTGTCTCTTGACTCCGAGTGGCAGGTAGTTGTAAAAGATTTATCGAGAAAACCTTTCACAGGGCACGACGAACCAACTCGCCAAAATCTGCTATTCGATTCAAACACAGATCTTTTTACAATTTTCCGAAAAATTGTTGATGATGATGTCCTAAAACTAATGGTACAACAAACAAATTTGTATGCCGCGCGGCTTTTACAAGAACCGACAAAACCACACAGTCGCAAAAAACGATGGTCAGATGTCAATGAATCAGATATGCAAAAATTTCTTGGTGTAATTCTACTAATGGGTATAATACCCTTCCCAACGATAGAATCATACTGGAAAAAGGATGTAATTTATTATCATCCATTACTTCATAATATCAAAATGTCGTACAACAGATTCACACTTATACTAAAATGTTGGCATTTTTGCGACAATGAAGCGCCTCGACGCGAAAATGATCGACTATACAAGATTAGCCCCTTGCTAGATCTTATTATTGATAATTGTAGATCGATTTACACGCCTGGGGACACCATAGTTGTTGACGAATCAATGGTGCATTTTCGTGGCAGATTAATTTTTCGCCAGTTTATACCGTCGAAGTCTCATAAATAGGGGATCAAAATATATAAATTATGCACTGTAGATGGCTTTACGTGGGGATACCAAATATATTGCGGACAAAGCGAACAGCTTTTTGGTTTAGATACAACAGGAACTATTGTTGTGAAATTAGCAGGACTGTTAGATGAAGGTCGTTGTATGGTCACGGATAATTACTACACGAGTGTGCCTCTTGCAGAATTTCTTCTCTCTCGTAAAACTGATATCTGTGGCACTCTAAATAAAAAAAGGAGAGGTATACCAAAAGATGTCACAAATGCTGTTTTGCAAGTAGGAGAAATTGCCGTCAAACAAAAAAATTAAAATATCACTGTTCTAAAATGGAAAGACAAGCGAGATGTTTGTGTATTGTCGACTTGTCACGGCAAAAGACTATCTATGACGACAGCACGCACTCCAAAGCTGAAGCCTGATATGATACTTACCTACAACAAAGCTAAAAAAGGAATAGATATTGCTGATCAACTGTCCAGTTACAACACGCCTGTTAGAAAAACGTTAATCTGGTACAAGAAAGTTGCAACGGATTTGCTGGCCATAACAGTGATAAACTCTATGATAATTTTCAATGAATTCCACCCTGAAAAAAAAGAAAGGTACACTGTTTTGGCGGCAAGTGAAGCAATCGTGAAGAGATTATTGCAAATTGAACCTGCTCAGCAGCAAACACGTGAAGCGCAACCACAGACGAGCACTTCACGTTCACCCGTAAGACAAAGGCAATACGAAAGCCTGTCTTCATCATCCTCAAGTACACTGGTAGGATCTAATAGGATTTCACATTTTTTAGAACATATTGGCAAAGTAAGGGGCATATCTGTACGAAGACGATGTGTTGGGTGTTATAAAAAACTTATTGATCAGAGAAGTCTTCCAAAGGATGCGAGAGCTAAAGCTAAAAGAGTGACAACGCACTGTAATAAATGCAAAAAGACGTTCTGTCTTCAATGTTATATTCAATGTTAGGGTATCAGGCGATTGGCTAGCAACCGGACACTGATATTGTCTACGTTATCTTTAGCTTATGCAGCTAAACGTGGTGAAATTGTTACCTGTCTACCTCATTTTACGAAAGTAAACGTGAAGATGATGTATGGCATTTAATGTATTTCCTTAACGTTTAAATAAGATTATAATTAAATTTCACGGACAACAGTAGGCGTTTCGAACCGACATACTATCGAACTTATAAATTAGCGAACTAATAAGCAATCGCTGTAGGGTATTTCGCAACAGAATTTTTCGCACAAACGTTACATCGCACCAGTAAAGCATCGATGGAATAAAACATCGTACAACTGAATTGTCGACATACCATGTTCGATATAATAAAAATCGAATCATCAACTTTCGAAATCAAGTAGGGAACCCATTAAATGATATATTAGTACCATAGATATATTACTACCAGATGGATAGTGATTACGTCACGATATTTAGGGTAAGATTTTTATGGTAGGAACACTGCAGGGTTGAAGCGATAAAGACGAAGTGGTCACGCTTTGACACCATCTGGTAGTAAAATATCTTTGATTAGTAAATTTTTTTTGACACTTACACTACACTTAAGAATATTGGTTCTGCCACGGAATCGAACCTTCATTCATGAAGTAATCGGCCAGTTCGTCTCTTATTTCTTTTATTTGTTTGGCGGAACGGCGACCTGTGTTTACTATAGGTCGAAATGAAGTCATTTCTGAGTCATGCCTCCAGGACCCTTCCCGTAATTGTCCATAAACTTCCGTATCTATCTCATTTGAAGTTATATAATTACTGGAATTCTCTCTTAAAAAATTGTGTAAATGACATATTGTCATTACAATAATGGCAGCTTTATCTGGCTCAACGAATAGGGGTTTTCTTAGTACTCGAAATACTGATGCCATTATTCCAAACACATTTTCGATGACACGACGCGCTATACTTAAGCGATAATTGAAAATTCTTTTTCTTGAGCCCGCAGGGAGTGTTTTACCAGGATATGGTTTCATCATGCTTTCAGATAGAGCAAAAGCAGAATCACCAAGGAAGAAATAAGGCAATGCTTTATTTCGTTCTGGTAAAGGTTCTGAGGCAGGCAAATTCAGCTCCTGATTAATTATCTTTGTATATAGTTGAATGTTTTGAAATACTCCACTGTCCGAAATCCTGCCTTGACAACCAACATCAATAAATTTTAAATAGTACATTGTTACACTAGGGGTTAAATGGGTTACTTTCACCCCGAGGTAAACACTGTGCTTTTCATTACGAATACGAGGAAACTAAAAATAAAATAAAAAGTTTGTAAAACCTGAGTCGTCGTACCTATGATTTTAAGTAGGTGTATAAAATTGTAGTATATTCTCAGGAATTTTGGAAATTAAAAATACAGGATCGCAGCTTGCAGTGTAACAGTTTAATTTGCCAGTAATGAGATTTAAAAATCATGGAGGTAGTTAATTGTTAACTCCTGATAAAAAACTTATAGCTAATATTTATTTATCTACTTATTGCTAACTTAAAACTAGTGGTGTAAAATTGAAGTGACGCTTCAACATGCCGCCGGCCGTTGAAAGCTTGCCTTTCAACAGCTGTCTTCCAACAACGGACAGATCTTGGAAAATGCTCTTCTGACAGTTCCGGTGGAGGTCCTGATATCAGCAACTCTGCTAATGCCATCTGTGCCAGGATGAAGAGCAATAACGCGACCCAACTTCCACTTCAAGGGTGGCTGGTTGTCCTCCTTGATAACAACGAGGGAATCTAAATGCAGGTTGTCGTTGCCGGTCCGCCATTTTACACGTTGCTGAAGTTCAGAGACGTACTCCTTGCTCCATCTCGTCCAAAAATGCTGCCGCAGCTGCTCAATACGCTGATGGCGTGTCAAGTGAGAAGTGGAGTGGTCCCGGATGTCCTTTACAGGCAGAGACGTGATAGGTCGGCCGATCAAAAAATGACCAGGAGTGAGAGGCAACAGGTCTTCTGGGTTCGACGTTAGCGGTGTGAGCGGTCGAGAATTCAGAATGGCCTCAATCTGTATCAGGACGGAGTTAAGCTCCTCGTAAGTTAAATTACAATTGCCCAACACTCGTAACAAATGATATTTGGTCGATTTGACACCCGCCTCCCAAAGACCACCAAAGTGTGGAGCGTAAGCAGGTATAAAGTGGAAGTGTATACCGTCTTGAGCTGCACTATCAGATAAGGAGTCACAATTGCGTTTCAAAAAATCAGATATTTCATTGTAGGCTCCTACAAATGAAGTTCCGTTATCGGAGTAAATGTTGAGAGGTTTTCCTCTCCTAGACATAAACCTACGTAAAGCCTGTAAATAATTGCTGCTCGTCAAGTCACCAACCAACTCTAAATGAATGGCCTTGGTGGTGAAGCACACGAAAACAACGATGTATACCTTCACCAGTCTACATCCACGACCTTGACGACTAGCCGCAGTTATAGGGCCTGCGTAGTCAACCCCTACACTTTGAAAAGGGAAGTCGGCTGGCGAGAGTCTGTTCAGTGGTAGATTACCCATTTGAGGAGTAATTGTCTGTGGCTTTAGTCGCTGACACCGAACGCACTGACGATAACAGGCTCTGGCTAAGTTGCGACCACCTAGTGGCCAGTAGGTCTCTCTGATTGTACTTAATAATAATTGAGGACCTGCATGCATTAATCTAATGTGCTCAGATTTAAATAAAAGTTTAACAAAATGATGAGTGGACTGTATCAATATTGGGTGTTTCTTTGTGTATAAATATTCTGAGTTATGTAACCTACCCCCTATACGAATGATTTTGTTTTTATCTAAAAATACGTTTAAACTTGATAACCTATTTTTATGGGGTAGTTTTTTATTATTTAGTAATAAATTGTATTCAGGGAAAGACTCCTTTTGCGACTGAGTAATGATAAAGTTTAAAGCATCTTGTAGCTCATTCGCATTAAAACAAGATGTAGTTTTTGTTGAACGTCCTTTGCAAGTATTAATGAAGCGGAAAACATAACAAACGGAACGCTGTAATCGATTAAAATTAGAAAATCGATTAAACTCGATTATTCCCTTAAATAAATCTTCAGTAGTGTTGTGATCTTGGGCTAAATTAACTAAAATAGTAGATTTAATGTCTGGTAAGGTTTCTGTATTTATAGCAGTGGGTGGCCATGTAGTACTATCGTTTTTTAAGAAGCATGGACCGAACCACCACAAGTCCAGTGATTGCATAGCGGTAGGATCCACTCCACGAGTTATTAAATCAGCTGGATTGTCGCGGGTCGACACATGTCTCCAGGTACATGTACCGGATGTTCCTAACACTTCGGCAACACGGTTACGAACAAAAGTATTTAATTTGATTGGCAACATTTTCAACCAACCCAACACTATCATGGAGTCAGTCCAAAAAACAATACTAGACGGTTTAATGTGAAGAGAATTAGCAACCTTTTGATATAAGCGTACACCAAGCACAGCAGCACAGAGCTCCAATCGCGGTATAGTTAGTGGTTTGATAGGAGCGACGCGACTTTTGGCTGTTAATAATCGCACGTCGACGTCACCCTGCTCATTCACACTACGAACATACAAACAAGCGCCATATGCTTGCTCCGACGCGTCGGTAAAAATGTGAAATTCGAAGTGTTTGTATGCGTCACAGAGCACGCGACGTGAAATCCGTAAATTGTGAATGCAAGGTAATGATTTAATTATGTTCGCCCATATTGTTGCAATGTCAGGTGATAACTGATCATCCCACTTCAACTTGTCTAGCCAAAGTTTTTGGAGCAACATCTTCATGTTCACGACACACGGTGCTAACAGTAGTGATGCAAGAGACTCAGTCGTTTAAGGCCTTTAAAAAGGACTCGACTTCATTTTAAGCGACTCTAGTCTGGAAAGAAGACTACAGTTTCCAGTCTTTATTAATAAGACTTGAAACCCTGAAGTCTTTTAACTAAAGGACTAAAAGGCTTAAACGACTCGAGTCGTTTATAAGGCTTAAACGACTCGAGTCGTTTATAATAAGGCTTAAACGACTCGAGTCGTTTATAAAAGCACTCGCGCTTCATGATGCTTTACAGAGTCGTGCTTCATATTCAATACAGCTCAAGCTGTTTAGAATCTGATTGGGTGGGTAATAAATAATGCCTAAATTAAAACAATGAAGTAAGTACATACATAATCACACCTTTATTGAAACCGTTAGGTATTTTACAAGCTTTTATTTTTAGTTTCACTTGTCCCGATGTTTGTCTGTAATCAAATCTTAAAAATTAAATTTGACCCACTTCCCGGCTACCGATTGAGCTGATCATTCTGAATCAGATGACAATGCATTATTATTATAACATGGAGCTGATCTGATGATGGAACCGGAAGAAGGCTATAGGAGCTTGGTAATTAAACGACACGACCCAATCGAGTTTGGGCTCGTATATATTTATAAGCCTATGTCCAACAGTGGGCATCAGCCATTATAGCGCCTAAATGTCGATACTTGGGGGAGGCTTATGTCCAACAGTGGGCATAGGTCATTACAGCGAGGGGAGGCTTATGTCCATCAGTGGGCATCAGTCATTATAGGCCTAAGTGGTGACACTTGGGGGAGGCGTATGTCCAACAGTGGGCATAGGTCATTATAGCGAGGAGAGACTTATGTCCAAGAGTGGGCATCAGTCATTATAGCACCTAAATGGCGACACTTGGGGGAGGCTTATGTCTAACAGTGGGCATAGGTCATTATAGCGAGGGGGGGTTAATGTCCAACAGTGGGCATCAGTCATTATAGGCCTAAATGGCGACACTTGGGGGAAGCTTATGTCCAACAGTGGGCACCGATCATTATTATGGCGACACTTGGGGAGGCTTGAGGGAGCTCGAGTCTGATCAAGCTGACGATTCGTCAGACACAAGGGCGTTACGCAGATAACAGCTGAGAGGTCGCAGGCGCGCGCGCGCGAATTTACGCGAACAGCTGCTTTGTTATTGTGACAAAACTAATGAGTATGAAAAAAAGTTTCTTTGGGAAAGTTGTTTGTATTCATGAGTACCTATAATTACGGGTATAATACTCGTATGAAGGTACTCTCGATTTTGCACGGGCATTATAATATCACAGCATCGGGTGACTATTCGTGCTGCAAATAGTACAGGCACAAAATAGATAAGTACAGAAAACAATCTCATATAATATGTACTTCACTTTTTATACCTACGCTCGATGGACGCACACTAATGAGCGTTTGAGCCGGAACTTTTCGACGAGCAAACGGGGCGCTCCGAGATATCGTGTCCGTGTGCGGTGTCTATGTGTGCGTTGCTCGAGCGTGCTTTGTATGTAGATTGACTTCTGTACCTATCTATTTTGTGCCAGCCCACAGGTAACTTCTAACTCATTACGAGGAATCACTGGCGACCGATAAATCGCCTCGAATTTACGTCCGCATCGTCGGAAGTTTACAATAACAAATTACATTTTCTTTTTTCATTAATTGTGGCACCCTCTAGCGGACAAATAATTACACCGTGTTTGATATCATTTCAAAGGGTTTCACTTATACTAATCAAAATTCAATGTGGCGCCTCAAGCAGTCAAAAAATTCGATGTCGATTCGTTTTTAACAACACAATATTAAACTAAGCAGTAAAAACAGTGAAATAAGTGAACTTGCGTTTTGTCATAAATTACTCATTATAAATAATACTGTGCATAGAATTTATTCGTATTCTGTAACCACTATATATTACAAACACAAATATTTTCTTGAAGATCGCGAAAATAGGAAGCTCCTATATAGTTACGTTTCTCTAGTTTTATTACAAGACTCCCGACTCCCGAGTCGTTTAAGGCGTGAGTCCTTTAAGTCCTTTAAGGCTTTTAGTTGTATTAACCTTTTTACGTTACGACTTAGCTTTTTTGTTATGAGGTTAAAGGACTGCGACTCAAATTAGTCTTTAGTTTAAGCCTTAAGACTCCAAGACTTGAGGGTTAAAAGACTAATTTAGTCGTGAGTCGTTTAAGTCGTCAAAAATAAGTCTAGTCTAGTTTTAAAAGACTTAAACGACTGAGTCTCTTGCATCACTAGCTAACAGTCCTAAAGGATCGTAAATTCGTGCAATTACTGCTAACATGCCACGCTTAGTGTTTTCTATGCAGTCAGGAACTTGTATAGGGAAAATGAGGTCATCAGTGTCTGTTCGCCAACTAAGACCCAGTGTTTTACTACAGACATCACCTTCCTTGTGGATCTCGAAGCAAGACTCGTCAGATGGATCTGAAATTAAAGTGGGCTCGTTCGATTTCCACTTCCGTAACGGCATGCAAGCAGAGACAAGAGCATCAGTCACCTTGTGACGCAACATGAGAGCTTCCTCATACACGTCTTCGCCGGTCAGCAGGTCGTCTACATAAAAGTCATGAAGAATGACTTCAGCGACCCTTTGATCCTGGCATTCCAGGCCTATTTGTTTTATGCACCTAGTCGCGAGAAAAGGTGCACTAGCCGTACCGTACGTTACGGTATTTAATTGATAAGTTTTAAGCGTGCTAGTAACATCATCACGCCAAACGATTTGCTGCAGGTGCCTATCTGAAGGATCTACAGACACCTGCCTGTACATTTTCTCTACGTCAGCAGAGAGGACGTACTTATGAGTTCGAAATCTAAGAATGATTGCAGTCAAATCGTCCTGAACGGTAGGCCCGACCATCTGGATTGCATTTAAAGAAAGTCCAGAGGTAGTGGGTGCACTAGCATTAAATACAACCCGTAATTTTGTTGTGCTACTGCTTTCACGCAGGATTCCGTGATGAGGAATATAATATGACTGCAAATCTTCATTAATATGACACTCTGACATATGGCCTAAATAAATGTACTCAGTCATGAAGTCTTTGTACATTTTGTCAAGTGGAGGTTGGCTGAGGTTTCTGCGCTCTATTGACAGAAAACATCGTTTTGCACGATGATATGAATCACCTAAACCCTCCGGAGATTCCTTCAACGGAATCTTAACACTAAAACGGCCATCTGATAAGCGCGTCATGTTTTTTATATGAAGTGTTCTTCACACATGTTCTCCTCAGCTGAATAAGTCGATGCATCATGGCTAACTTCCTCGAGCTGCCAGAAACGCGTCATTTGGTTTCGGATGTCATCTAACTCATTCGAACTGGAAGAACTTTCGTAATAATCATTTACGAAATTACAGTTAATTGAAGAAAGTTGAGAAGAATTAAAATTATAATTATAGCCGCCGTTAACTGGGCCACAAACTAGCCAACCTAGTCTAGTTTGGTGAAGTGTTGGTTTCCCATCACCTAATAAAATCTTATCAGATCCTAATAAACTCCAAAATACATCAGCCCCTATAATCATATCAATAGAAGCCGGTGTGTGGAAATATGGATCAGCTAATTGAATATTTGAAGGTATATTTACATGTACCTGTCTAGCGGGAACATTATCAGTAATTGTGGGTAAGACAAAACAAGTTACATTATTTGAGTACGATTCGTGCAACGACCTAATATGCACACGACACATTTTATTAACATGAGACAGAGAATTGTTTATACCTTGTATCGATCTTTCTGTGTTTACGTAGGGCAACTTCAACTTACTGTATAAAGTCTCCGTCATTAGACAAGCCGAACTACCTGAGTCGAGAAGCGCTCGAGCAATGTGTTCCTTATTATTTGCATCATAACATCTAATTAGTGCAGTCGACAACAAAATGTTACCTGTGGTAGTCGTATGCGAATGTGCGGAGATATTGGCTGAGAGTGCAACGTGATTGTTTGTGTCGATAGTGGAGGATGACTCACAGTTAGTCTTATCAGTTGTAACAGCTGATTTGCTTGAAACGGGTTTTTGTTTGTACTCTGCGTTATGAATAAGCGTGTGGTGTTTGCGCTTACATATTTTGCACCCGATTTCTTGCAATTACTAGGATAGTGACCGTGACGCAAACAGTTATAACATACCTTATAGCTAGGTAGTAAGGACATTCTCTCGTTGACATTTAATGATAGAAATTGTGGGCATGAATTAAGGTTGTGATCACCTTTACACCTAGGACAGTTTTGTGATGAGGAACTACTGGTGTTGTCTGTCGTTAGAAAGGATTTTATTTTTGTGTTGTGTTTTATGTATGTTGTGGAATGACGTGACTTTTCCAGTGTTTCTATCAACTCAGCGCGATTACGCATAAATTCAATGAACTGCTCAAAAGTGATTCTTTTCGATTTATCAATACGCCCTTTGTATTCTTCCCATTCTCGGAATGATTTTGTGTCTAATTTTTGTCGTATGATGTAAATAAGTAATGTGTCCCAATTGTGAACAGGTTCACCTAATGTTTTTAAAGCTCTGATATTTTTGTTTATATTATCTACGATGCCTTTTAACGCAGTTGAGGACTCCTTTGTGATTGACTCGATATTAAATAACGCTGTAACGTGATTCTCAATTAACATTCTTTCGTTATCGAATCGCTCACAAAGCAGTTCCCACGCCATATTGTAGTTTCGAGCTGAAAACTCGATAGACTGAATTACAATAGCAGCAGATTCTGTTAATGAGGACCTCAAATAATGGAATTTATTGACCTCGTCTATATCGTCATTGCCGTGAATGAGACTAGTGAAAGTATCTCGAAATTCGAGCCAGTTATCGTACGAGCCTGTAAATTTAGGTAACTGTATGGTGGGTAACTTGACGAACTGACGCTTACTACTAGAGGTGGACTTTACTTCCTCTTGCTCAGATTCTAAGAACTTATTTAATAGTACTTTAGCTTGAGCCATCAAATCATAATATTGCGATTCAATTGTAGCTCGTTCGAGTACCTCAGAGTCAACGTCACACATACATTCCAACTTTGATTGAACTTCGTTAAATTCGTCATATAAATTATCTAATTTGTTGACTCGCAACTGCAACTCCATTACCTGAGACGGGTTTACCGTAGAATCTTGAAATTTATTTAAATATGTTTCAAAGACGGTTAATCTTCCCTTATAACTGCTTCGCTTCTTTTTAAGATCTTTAATATCAGTCATTTTGACAGGAAGGTGTCGTAGACCTGAAATTATACAGTTATAATGTTAAATAACGAAACTATATTTAACAAAAATACCTAGGCGTAATAAATAATGAGACTAAGCAACTATTGGTCTGAGTTATTGATTAATTTTACAATGTTGACCTTTGATCACTGCAAATTATAAAGAACTACCGTAGTCAAGTAGGTAGGTAAGGTTTACTATTCTATTAGAATAATGTAACAAACAAATTAATTACCTAATAATTTATATTTTAAAGGTTTACAAAGCGACAATTAATGGTAAAGGTTAAATTAAGAAATAATATTTGTAAATTGAAAAATAAATAGCTAACTAATGTAGGTTAACACAAACACTACTGTACTGTATTATAAGCACTGTTAACTATATTTTACAAATGTAATTCAACCTAAAACTTTGTAAATAAATCCTTGTAAATAAATTGTATAAAATAATGTGTAAATAATTTGTAAATATGTATAAATAACTATGTTACTAACCTTATTTAAGTTTTTATAATCGCTACTTATTACCTATATTTTTTATATTACCTGATTAAATATTAATGAGTGTTGGGTGAATTTAGTTGATATTATAATGCTTTGGCTTTAACACTTTTGGTTTTACTTCACTTGACCTTCACTTCACTTTCCCTCCAAAACGTGTTCGTCACCTCGTCACTCCGGTAATTTTCAATATAATTTCCAAAATATCCAATATTTAGCTTTTTCCACTTTGCTAGTTGTAGATAATATAATATCCGGTTCGTATGGACCATGTATAAAATTGTAGTATATTCTCAGGAATTTTGGAAATTAAAAATACAGGATCGCAGCTTGCAGTGTAACAGTTTAATTTGCCAGTAATGAGATTTAAAAATCATGGAGGTAGTTAATTGTTAACTCCTGATAAAAAACTTATAGCTAATATTTATTTATCTACTTATTGCTAACTTAAAACTAGTGGTGTAAAATTGAAGTGACGCTTCAACAGTAGGTATCTTTCTTCTGATTTAGGCGGTAAAAGGTATTCCACTACTGCTTTAGCCTCTTCTCTTATGAAATTAGGCGTTAAATCACTATTTTAATCTGATAAACATAACGTGTTAATATATACGTAACGTGATAATACAAATCTCTGTTGTACGGAAACGTAAACAAAACTCGAAAAAACCAATGACTGATTGCCATTTTCCCGCCATTTTGTTTTTTTTTTCTGCGGCGGGCCTGCTATTCAGCCTCATTAATGAAAAATTAGAAATTAATTGTAATCTTTTAAAAATAAAGTATTTTAAAGAAATAGTTTAACAAATAAATCACTTAAAATATAACATTATTTAATTAACCTTTCGAATGTCTTAAGTTACTCAGTCCGACATAAGGTAATTGTCTTTCTATTGTGTCTCTAATTACGACATTCAAAGAGTTAATACTTGTCTTTAAGTTATTTCAATTTTATATCGCGCTGTGATTGACTGGCCGTATGGAAAATTGGAACATGGTTCAATAGAAATGTGAAGATAGAACTAGTTTTTTTTTAATAATTTGACAGCTGTCAGTTGTAAAGTAAAACTCCCTAGGGATGAAAAGTATCACTTTCAGCCCGCTCCTCAGGCAACTTCAGACCTACTTTCAGAGTATGAGTAATGAAAAAGTAATTTGCATCTGCTACAGCAAATAGTACAATACTAAAACTTCCTTTGTAATTGAAAAAATCTGTGCCAGTATTGATTGGTGCCCCTATAAGTATATGTTTTCCATCTAGCGCTGAAATACAATGCGGAAAATCCCACTGGTCTTGGAAGTCTTTTGCAATCTTTTTCCAGTCTTCAGCATTATCTGGTAACTGTAATGTAATTGTATATATTAATTTATTTTCAGATTATTGATAATGAAGACATCGCTATTGATGCCAATACTGTTGATACGGGTACTGATGAGGAACCAGTTGACACAGCAACATCAAACTCTCTTCAACCACAAGTTCCCCCTCCTCCCAAAAAAAGAAAGTGGATCCTAAGTTGGCAATATTAAAAGACGTTTTTGGAATTTTAAAAACATCTGCATCAAAGTCTAACGATGATAATGACGAGATAATTACATTTTTCAAATTTGCAGCCAATAAAATGAGAAAGTATGACACACATACTAAGAATGCCGTGCAACAGGCAATATGCGATATTCTTTTTAAAGCCGATTACGGTTACTAGTCAGTCACAATATGAATACTACACATCGCCGTCGTCATCTACATCAACAAATGTGCCTTCTCCGCCATTCGTATGTCAACAAAATACCACTCCGACTCAGGCGGAAAACAGTCCGAGTGGTAGTGATTGGGATATACAAGAACTCATATATTTTTTCTGACATAATAAAACATAAGTATTAGTAATAAAGTGTGGATACTAAATAAAGAAATTGAGCTTTTTACTTACCTTAATGTTTTCCCTTAATACTTGAATTAATGCACGGCATACATCTGGAATGAATTTGCTGATTGCTTGTTTAGATATTTTAAACAAATATTGCATACTTGTAAAGCTATCGCCGGTGGCTAAAAATCTTAACGTCAGTGCTAATTTATCCTGGGATGTTAAGGCTTTTCGAAGTCTTGTATCTTTTTTTTTAATTATTGGCGACACCAAATTCAATAAATATTCGAATTCGACTGAAGACATTCGAGTAAAATTTTTATAATGGCCACTTATTTCTTGGGATTTTAATATATGCATTATTTTTTCTTCCCTTATACATATTAGCTTGCCAAAATCGAGGAGGTCGTTTGTATTCCATCACAATATAATGTATCAAAATATAAGCTGCACTTCCTACTAATTCTGGAGGCGGTGTTTGCACCGACCGTCTGTCGTGTGTCGACTGGAGACCGGAGCGCGGAATGTTAGTGCTCCGACAGGAGCCCTGATGTTGCAGCCTAAGTGTGTACACTGTACACGTTCACGTTCGCGGATCACACAGTGTTCGCAAACCAAGGCGAACCTAAGTGGATACCCGGCTTAACACGTATTAACGTAAACTCACGCTATTTACCAATGTTATATATTTATTATTTTTCCAATGGTTGTTTTATCAATGTTCGTATTTAATTATGTATTACTTTATTTCGATACCTTTTAATTTATTGAACCTCCGTGAATGTGACCGTGGCATCACCGCGGGCCCTAACAGAATACCAGCGCTGCGTTATTTATCTTTTTAAATATCGCAGCATATGCTGAGTTAGGCGCCCTTTTGGCCTTGCACAGATTTTAAAGTTTTCTTTTTTTTATTATTATTAATCTAATTCTACTGTATGTGTGACGTAAGAATAAAAGCTTTTTCTTTCTTTCTTTCTACAAAACCATTTGCGGCAGGCGACAGGTACAATTGTGAGTGACTGTCAGTGCTTAGAATTCGGTTACACGAGGACCAGCAGTTCTCCAGAAGACGCGTAGTGCGGATTCCATTGACAAGTGTTCATCGTGCAAACCGATTATCGTTCGCAAGGCAGCATCTGGCATGGGATTTGAGTGATTGGAGCACAGTATTGTATACGGATGAGAGCAAAGTTAATTTTTTTAGTGATCACCGTCGCATTAGGGTCTGGAGGCGTGAAGGCGAACGAGTTTTGGATGCTTGTATCCATGAAAGTGACCGATTTGGGGGCCCCAATGTTATGGTGTGGGGAGCAATGTCTACATCAGGTAGAACTGAGTTGGTAATTCTCAACGAAGGTTCCATTACAGCTCAACGTTATATCGAGGAGGTCATAAGATCCCATGTGGTCCCATATGCACAGAGAACCGGCGCAAGATTCCGTCTGATGCACGATAATGCTCGCGCTCATACGGCTAGGGCCACCAGAGAAGCCCTAGCTAGAGGAGGCTGATATACTTACGTTATCCTGGCCTGCAAACAGTCCGGACCTCAATCCCATTGAACACATATGGGGTTTACTAAAACGCAGTGTTCGAAGCACAAACCAACCCGTGCATAATGAAAGACAGCTGATAAACGTTTTAAAAGCTGGGAACAAATTCCTCAAGAAACAGTGGTACACCTGGCGGAGAGTGTACCATCCAAGCTTCAAGAGTGCATTATGTTGAAAATAGGTAGGTAATCCAATATGTACGAACTATGGTCACATAGACAACTATGAAACAAAAGTGTCTGTCACACCTTTCACAACAAACTGTATTGTCAGTTTATTTATGATATAAATATCCTATTTAATTCCACTGTGTAGTGTTATTTACATTGGGTTATGGGCACGCAAGGGGGGTTTGCAACGAAATAAATGCTATTGTGTTATTTTATTTTTTTATTATTATGATATTTCGAAAGAAAATATATATTTTGTCAAGATGAAAAAATCCTTCGACGACAATAAAAAAACTCGTCGGTCAGAGCAATTATGGTACACACGGTGACTTTGATAGCGTAGCAGGGCACACTAACATGATAAATGTGTGCGTAAACGCTAGCGCGTGAAACACAACAGGTATTATCGTTGTGTGATACAAAGTAACTCGTTTCTACACTCACACTCTTGAAAAAAAAAAATAGTAGCCGTCTAAGTTACACGACTATGAAAATACAGCAAAAATTGGCTACTGTTATTAATGGCGCTGTGGCGCAATGCGTATGATACTTAACTGACGAGTAAGAGGTCCCAAGTTCGATTCCAATTATCTGTTATTTTCTTTTTGTTTTACTCATGTTTTTTTTGAATAGTAATGTTATGGTTATTCTCGTAATAATTAAAATATTCGAAATATATTTTTGTAATTTTATACATATAAACTATGTATATTTACGAAATTAATTAACGAAATTTTTGTATATAACTTGTAATATAAATAATTTTATAATATATATATATATATCATTTACGTAATATAACAATACGTTATTATTAATAGTTGACAATCCTTTCATTGTCAACTTTTTTTTTTTATTTTCGCAAACATTCACTTATGAAATTATTATAGTTATTTAAATTAGCATCAAACACTTACACTTAATCTTTGGAAAGTAATTTTGATGATATGGGTAGGTAATCAGCAATAATGTTCACAATAATCAAGTAGCTGTGGGTATCAATACAAACAGAAGTAAAACCGAGCGTGCCATCCCACAATAATTCACCTATTCAAATAATATGTCTCCAGCTCAACTCGCAAACAAAATAAAACTCGTTTACTACTCGATATACACACACACATATTTGTATATGTGTTTGCTACGAATTAGATAAAAAAATTCGCTTCGTTCATTAGATGGAAAATTAGCACTGATTATCAAGTGCTTGTTTGCCGTTAAAGGTGTATCGAGTTCGATCCTAGCCATTGACAAAACATTATTTTCTATTTTATTGTAGTATAATGATAACGAAGTTTATTAAAGCTAAAACTTAGAATATTTGCTTTAAAAACTAAGTGTATGAATATTATCATCTACCCACTTTATTAGTTATTTACTAAGAAATGAGTCGGATAATAAGTTAACCTGGCATAACGCTTTTGCCTATCACGATCGTGTGTTCTACAACTTACTCCGAGACAAAAAATAATTAATCGTTGTGGAAAGTGATACTTTTTACAAGTAATAATTAACATGTCTCATTTGTCTACACTTTTGAGGGCTGAGATAGTAGTATTATATAAACAAAATGTATCCATAAGTGAAATTTCGAGGAGACTAATGCTACCGGTAAGTAACAAATCCAAACTTAACATAATGCGAAATAATTTAACATTGTTGATATTTGTTAGGTTTTAACGTAATTTTGTGATTGTTTACAGAGGAAAACTGTGCAGTTTTGGGTGCATAGATATACAGCTGAAGGGACAATCGATGCCAAACGTCCGGGTCCAAAAGCAATTGCATATACGGATGCCAACCCACTGCATCGAAATATTGTTGCTACGTATAGCGCTGACGGCTTTGCTACAACAAGAAACACTGCGATTATGCACGACGTGTCTATGACAATTGTTCGACGCCACTTACGAGCAGCAAAAATTAAATGTCGCAAGCCGGCGAAAAAAATTTTACTGACGGCGTTGCATAAGGAAGAAAGGATGCGGTTTGCAAGAAAATTTATAGATTTTGATTGGTGCAATAACATAGTTATATTTAGTGATGGAAAGTGTTTTAAGTCAGATAAGGATGGGCGTAAAATATTATGGAGAAAAGATGGAGAACGTTACCATCAGAAAAATATTCTCCCATGCAGGTCTAGTGGTCGCATTACGTTAGGTTATTGGGGCTGGATGTCATCGATGGGTCCCGGTGAGTTAGTGGAGGTAGGGGGTCGCAATACCAGTCAAGGTTACTTGGACATCTTGCAAAATGTTATGTTGCCTACCGTGCGCGTGGCATACCGGACGAGCATATTTACTTCGTGCACGATAACTGCTCGGTGCACCGCGCACGAATGGTGCAAGACTGGTTAAGTGTCCAAGAAAACTTGACTGTTATTGAATGGCCCTCTAAAAGTCCCGATTTGAACCCCATAGAAAATCTATGGGGTCACGTGGTGCTCAACTGGGATTCATCTGATGTGAGATCTAAACGTAATTTAGATAATTTAGTGTCATCCATGTGGGAATCGTTTCGCGGCACTGACCTGTGTGAAAATTTGGTGGCTAGCATGAGAACGAGGTTACAAGAAGTAATCGACAATGAAGGTGCACCAATTAGATATTAATTTTGATTTAAATTGAATCCAATTATAAATATTTTTAAAAAGCTGTATTACTGTATGCTGTTTTTGTTGTTGTTGTTTTTATCATGTTATTGTTATTGAAATCAAGAGTTACGATACCTATCATAGTTCATTTTTTAAAACATGTTGATTGATATGTTATAAGTAAAAAAAAAAGACTAAGAAGTAAGCTGTAGGTAATTATACTGTTGTTGTTATTATGTGACATGATGTTATTGTTATTGAGATCAAGAGTTGCGATATCTATCATAATTCATTCTTGATAACATGTTGATTTATGTCACTAATAAAAAACTTAAAAAAGTGACGTCCATCCTTGTCTGACTTAGAATATTTTCACTTTATATATTGTATTAAAGATAATCATGAACAGATTCGTTAATTGTGACCATTCCGTTTAATGTATGTAATTAATAAGTTGTAATAAACATAGTTGGATCGTTATCGCAGTTTTCTTTGTCACAATATTTTCAAAATATTTTAATTATTATGAGAGTAACTATAACATTACTATTAAAAAAAAAACAGGGGTAAATCAAAAAGAAAATAAAAACAAGCAAACTTTTTGTTACATCAGACGATTGGAATCGAACTTGGGACCTCTTACTCGTCAGTTAAGTATCATACGCATTGCGCCACAGCGCCATTAATAACAGTAGCCAATTTTTGCTGTATTTTCATAGTCGTGTAACTTAGACGGCTACTATTTTTTTTTTCAAGAGTGTGAGTGTAGAAACGAGTTACTTTGTATCACACAACGATAATACCTGTTGTGTTTCACGCGCTAGCGTTTACGCACACATTTATCATGTTAGTGTGCCCTGCTACGCTATCAAAGTCACCGTGTGTACGTGGTCGTTTGCCATGCAAATGTTTCTGATCGACTGTGATCTATGGGACTGTGTCGAAGTTGCGGACAGTTATAAATTGGACACCGAGGCAGCTAAGAAAAAAGATGCGAAAGCGAGGTCGAAAATATTTCTCACGTGTGCAGAAAATGTGTTTCCGCTAGTAGTCAATGCCAAAACAGCAAAAGAAACGTGGGATGCACTACAAAAGGCTTACGCAGATGGAGGTCTATAACACTACACAGTGGAATTGAATAGGATATTTATATCATAAATATACTAACAGTACAGCTTGTTGTAGAATTTTTAATGAGGATGTGTCCTTTGTCGGGAAACCTATAATGACAGCACCACTAAGAGACGGGTTATATTTTATAACTAAAGAAGATAAAGCGTTGGTTCTTGCCGGAAACCCTTTTTTTTATGGTGGGAAAAAATCATGCATTGACATCCCCAGCCCTTGGGCGGAGCAGGAGATAGTGTCAGACTCTTACTGACTAAAAGACCCACCCCGTTCCTTCTAGCCTTCATACCGGGGCTCGAGCGCCCTTTCGGATATAACCCTGGCCCCAGTAGGCTTCGACCCAGCTGGGTCCCTGCTGTTGCTGACAACTCCTTGAGGCGCGCGGGAAAAGTGCGCGCCGTCGACGACTTAGCTTGGTCCGGACAGTTACCGGACGGGCGGACAGTGAGCTACCCATTTCTCACTGTCCGCAAGCCCGCGCCTACGGTGGCTGGAAATCGGGATCGGAATCCCGGTGGCGGCGAGAGCGCCGTTGCCTGATGCGGTCGACCTCCTCCTTAGCGAGCATTACTGCTTCACAGAAGTCGGCGACCGCCTGCCACTCCTCCTCGCTCCGGACCATGGCCTCGACCAAGGCCCGGCGCGAGAGGTCTCCGCCGCCGATTACCCCCACGAGGGCACGGCGATGCTCCGCCTAAGCAGGGCTCACCGCGATTGTGTGCTCCACCGTGTCCTCCGGGCGTTCCGCACAGTGGCGACACCCAGGCGTCACTTCCGCTTTAATTCGGAACAGGAACCTCCCGAACTTACCATTTCCGGTGAGGACCTGTGTCATGCGGAAGGTAAGGACGCCGTGAAGTCTTTCCAGCCACGCCTCAAAGAGGGGACTTATCGCCATAATTGTGGCGTGCCCAGCACGGGGTTGCGATAGTCGCTAACGCCATTCCACCATGAGATCCCGCCAGAGCTCTGTCCGCCATGCCGTGACCTGTCGCGGCAGAGGACTTTCACCCCGGCGTTGCATCTCCACGCGCATGTCGTGCATGTGTGCAAGGACTGTTGCCTCCAGATCCCACGGTGGTAGGCCAGCCAGAAGGCTTGAAAGCTTTTGTTTTTATTTTTCAGACTACCAACCAATACAAACCACTCGTGTTTTCAGTATCCAATGAGCCCACCGTGTCTTCCTTTGAATTTACAACATGCGACCAACAAAAAAAGAAAAAACCGGCCAAGTGCGAGTCGGACTCGCCCATGGAGGTTTCCGTAGCAGCAAGTAACATAATATAAAAGTTCTTGTAGTTCGTTGTAACTATAATCGATGTTTTAATAATAGAATAGAATAGAATAGACTTTATTGTACTCCAAAAAGTAATACAGCTTATAAAAAAAAACTTCAATTATAATAGTGTATTTTTTTAGATTTATGACGTATTAAAAAAAAACTACTTATTAGATCTCGTTCAAACCAATTTTCGTTGGTAGTTTGCATGGTAATGTACATCATATATTTTGTTTAGTTTTGTCATTCTCTTATTTTAGAAGTTACAGGGGGGGGGGGGACACATTTTACCACTTTGGAAGTGTCTCTCGCGTAAACTATTCAATTTAGAAAAAAAATGATATTAGAAACCTCAATATCATTTTTGAAGACCTATCCATAGATACCCCACACGTAATGGTTTGATGAAAAAAAAATTTTTGAGTTTCAGTTCTAAGTATGGGGACCTCCAAAATTGATTGCTTTTTTTCTATTTTTGTGTGAAAATCTTAATGTGGTTCACAGAATACATCTACTTACTAAGTTTCAACAGTATAGCTCTTATAGTTTCGGAAAAAAATGGCTATGACATACGGACGGACAGACAGACAGACAGACAGACAGACATGACGAATCTATAAGGGTTCCGTTTTTTGCCATTTGGCTACGGAACCCTAAAAATGAACGCACTTGTGGAACAAGTGTAATAGTACTAATATCACATGTCATTATTCGAGTAAAGAAAGTATCTGATTCGCATTTAATGATTGTATTTGTTATTTAATAACGTCAACAGTTTCTGATCTTAATTTTCGTATTACCTAATTTTGTTAATTTTTAAAAAATAAGTTGATTTTGCACGAGAAATAAAAAAAAAATGACACGTTAATTGCGTTTAATTCAAAATGTTACAGTGTGAAGTAAAGGAGAGAAGTAAAGAGAAACTTTAAGCTAATTTCATCTCGATTTGCAACTACAAACATATTCAAATATGATGATTTAATAGGACGATGAAATATGTCAACTTTGTTCTTTAATCTATAGCCATGAATATGCACAATATTAGATTCAACATCACTACTCAATTAGTAATAACATCGGTCCTCTTCGGAAATATCAAAACTTGCAGTTGCTATATCACATCCATTACATACGGAACCCTCATCTTCAAGCAAGACTCCAACTTGACCGCGTCTAGTGATGCTTCCATTCTCATTTAGGTTATCTTGCGATAAATTTGCATCTTCAACGTTGTAGTTTAAAATATTAATCTTTCAAGATTTTCCGTCTATTTCCATTGGTTCTACTTTGAACTGACCAAATTTTAAAACGCTTTTTAGAGGAGCTGCATTGCGACGCCATTTTATGCTCACCAATTAGGGGTACGTTAAATTATTGCGTTTGTTACTACTAAAATAGTAACAAACGCAATAATTTAACTTTAAATAATATGGAGGCCATACTTGACACTATAAGTTCTATTAATAGGGAGAAATATCCCTACTATTCAGCCCAAAATTATACAAGGGAGTTTTATATCCCTTTAGGAGTTTGGTGTTGTAAAATATTTGATGAAAAAAATTGAACACCATTGTAGAGCTAGTAGCGTTAATTGCTCCTTTTGTGCAACTAACAGCGCTCCAAAAGAGTTTGTGGTAGCTTCCTTAGAACTTTAGAAGTTGATAGTAAATGTTAATTTCTTATATAGATCTGGTAGTCGTAAGATTCGCCCAAAGCTATAACTCAGAAGCTTCGGTCTGTATTGCAGGGATAATAATCGCTAATCGAAAAAAGAGGGACCCTATTACTAAGGCCACAAAGTCTGTCTATCCGTCTGTCTGTCCCTGTTACACCAGATTTTCTCAGACAAAACATACCCAAAGCTTTCCTATACGGCAGATAATAAAAACTAAAAAATATCTTTATCCTGTAGATGGCGCTCATACTACAAAGTGTAAAAAGCCTTTACAGTTTTATGTCAAGGAAACCTTGGTTAGTGAGTCAGACTCGCTCCTTATTATTAATATCACGGTTTTTGTTTTTATTAATATATTTTTAGCAGTTTTATTTCATCAAATGTGATGTTTATGTCACTGGAAATTATGCATTTCATGTGAACGTTTGTGCTGGCCGCATTGCGGTTACCCCTATGGCCGCTTTAGGTGGGCCCTTCGAGCAAAGCGGTTCTTTAACAGAATGTCGTAAAAACCAAATCATAGGCAGATTTTAATCACACAAAACAGAAATTTAATAATTTTTTTCTATTTTTGTGTGAAAATCTTAATGTGGTTCACAGAATACATCTACTTACTAAGTTTCAACAGTATAGCTCTTATAGTTTCGGAAAAAAATGGCTATGACATACGGACGGACAGACAGACAGACAGACAGACAGACATGACGAATCTATAAGGGTTCCGTTTTTTGCCATTTGGCTACGGAACCCTAAAAATGAACGCACTTGTGGAACAAGTGTAATAGTACTAATATCACATGTCATTATTCGAGTAAAGAAAGTATCTGATTCGCATTTAATGATTGTATTTGTTATTTAATAACGTCAACAGTTTCTGATCTTAATTTTCGTATTACCTAATTTTGTTAATTTTTAAAAAATAAGTTGATTTTGCACGAGAAATAAAAAAAAAATGACACGTTAATTGCGTTTAATTCAAAATGTTACAGTGTGAAGTAAAGGAGAGAAGTAAAGAGAAACTTTAAGCTAATTTCATCTCGATTTGCAACTACAAACATATTCAAATATGATGATTTAATAGGACGATGAAATATGTCAACTTTGTTCTTTAATCTATAGCCATGAATATGCACAATATTAGATTCAACATCACTACTCAATTAGTAATAACATCGGTCCTCTTCGGAAATATCAAAACTTGCAGTTGCTATATCACATCCATTACATACGGAACCCTCATCTTCAAGCAAGACTCCAACTTGACCGCGTCTAGTGATGCTTCCATTCTCATTTAGGTTATCTTGCGATAAATTTGCATCTTCAACGTTGTAGTTTAAAATATTAATCTTTCAAGATTTTCCGTCTATTTCCATTGGTTCTACTTTGAACTGACCAAATTTTAAAACGCTTTTTAGAGGAGCTGCATTGCGACGCCATTTTATGCTCACCAATTAGGGGTACGTTAAATTATTGCGTTTGTTACTACTAAAATAGTAACAAACGCAATAATTTAACTTTAAATAATATGGAGGCCATACTTGACACTATAAGTTCTATTAATAGGGAGAAATATCCCTACTATTCAGCCCAAAATTATACAAGGGAGTTTTATATCCCTTTAGGAGTTTGGTGTTGTAAAATATTTGATGAAAAAAATTGAACACCATTGTAGAGCTAGTAGCGTTAATTGCTCCTTTTGTGCAACTAACAGCGCTCCAAAAGAGTTTGTGGTAGCTTGCTTAGAACTTTAGAAGTTGATAGTAAATGTTAATTTCTTATATAGATCTGGTAGTCGTAAGATTCGCCCAAAGCTATAACTCAGAAGCTTCGGTCTGTATTGCAGGGATAATAATCGCTAATCGAAAAAAGAGGGACCCTATTACTAAGGCCACAAAGTCTGTCTATCCGTCTGTCTGTCCCTGTTACACCAGATTTTCTCAGACAAAACATACCCAAAGCTTTCCTATACGGCAGATAATAAAAACTAAAAAATATCTTTATCCTGTAGATGGCGCTCATACTACAAAGTGTAAAAAGCCTTTACAGTTTTATGTCAAGGAAACCTTGGTTAGTGAGTCAGACTCGCTCCTTATTATTAATATCACGGTTTTTGTTTTTATTAATATATTTTTAGCAGTTTTATTTCATCAAATGTGATGTTTATGTCACTGGAAATTATGCATTTCATGTGAACGTTTGTGCTGGCCGCATTGCGGTTACCCCTATGGCCGCTTTAGGTGGGCCCTTCGAGCAAAGCGGTTCTTTAACAGAATGTCGTAAAAACCAAATCATAGGCAGATTTTAATCACACAAAACAGAAATTTAATAAATTCTCTACCTAGTGGTACATTATTTTCGTAGAGAGAATATAATCGAGAATATAATATTTTTTGCGACTTCTTTTAACTCAAAGTTAAGGTGGCTGCTTTGAGCTGACCTCCCCTACTATTTACTAATAATTTTTACTAATAAATCATCGGAATCGGAATTTTTATAGCGGACACCCGGATTGCCTTCAGCACTGCAACTGCTTGGCGCGGGCTCCCCTAGGGTTTGGTGCTAAGTCCTCTTCTGTACAATATTTACACCTCTGATCTCCACAATTTACTTAACAGCGACTGCCAGATTCTACAATACGCAGACGACCTATGTTTATACATTTCTTCATCTTCCATTGAACGTTTTACGGAGTCCAAGCCAATAACCCCTTAATTCTCTTAACACAACGTCAGCTCCCAAAAGCTCCATAGTAGTTAGCCCATCTTGAAATTGAAGGATGTCCAATCAAGTCCGAAAACAATGTGGAATTTCTTGATGTCATTTTGGACTCTTTATTACCTCAAGCTCATATACGCTACAATAAGGAGCCTGCATGACTATGACTCTTTCCTCCATGAACCCTGTGGTAAAGTCGCATTGGCTTAACTGGAGACCATTCAGTCAAAATCCTTCCGCATTGTATTGGGCTGTATGCGGTGCACTCCAACCAACGCTTCGAAAGTTGAAAGTGGCGACCCTCTTATTCTCCGTAGACAATATCTGGCCGACATATGTACAAGGTATGATTTCTTAACAACCATGTTATCTTCGCTCTAAACGAGACATAAAGACCACCTTTTCACTATAGTAGAGGATACGGTTAAGAACGACCTTCACCGGTTTGTTTAATGGATGAAACGTATTTTATTATAAATTTAGTGTATTAAATAATATAACGCGGGTGGGTTGCCCGAGAAATTCCTGGCCAAACTTTTTTTTTTTTTTTATTAATTTCGCCGGTGTGTTTAACGAATAAATTTAATACTAACCGAAAGAGTGTAGCCTTTAGAACATAAAAATGTTGGGTTGCCTATTTGTTTCCTGGCATAACTATGGGTTGCCAGGTATAAACAGGTATGTATAAACAGGTGTGTTTATTTTGATATACAACAAATTCTATATCAAAATAAACGCTGTTTCATTACGAATACGATGTTATAGTGTTGTCTGCAAAAAAATCTGGTATGAATAACGGTTGTGCATTTTTCTATACAAAAAGTAAATTTTCAATTTTTAATTAATAATAGTCTGGCCAGGAATTTCTTAGGCAACCCACCCGCGTTATATTATTTAATACACTAAATTTATCATAAAATACGTTTCATCCATTAAACAGACCGGTGAAGGTTGTTCTTAATCGGATCTTAGACTATTATTAATTCATTCAGAAGAATATGCAATGTGAAAGTAAAAAAACTCCCCTATTCTGCAGTGTAATAAATTTCCATTCTATTTATGTCCAAACAAACAACCTTTTATGTATGTTTTGTAGGATATTATTCTAAAGTAGTATCATAAGTGTCAGACACTTCCATGAACCATTAAAAGGTCTTAGCAAGAGGAACAATATTTACTATGGCCGCCAGCCTCAAATCTGATTGCGTTTGGAGATAAACGACAGTCTAGTAAACTAATAAAAACCCTGTTCCTTCGGTTGCCCTTTGTGTTCCAGGGCCACGGTAACCTGTTTAGACAGTCCCGTGGCCCCGGCGATAAACATACATATACGAGTATATTAGGTACCACTTATCTATGTAAGAAAATGAGTACCAAGGTAATATTTTCTGCATTTCCGTTCATGTTTTCTATTAATAACGCTTTTACATAGGACTTTGCCATGCACCCCTCCTTTTAACTCGAGCCCCGCTGCTCCCGAGCGCGGGGTGTGCGCAGAAGCAGTGGGGGAGGCGTCCCGTGTCCCGTGTCCGCGTCAGTCCACAGAGCGTCAGTCGCTCGTTCGTTTTGCGCTCGTGACGACGTTTAGCCGCCTTTGCGTTCGCAGAGTCGGGTAAAAAATGTACTTTTTACCCGACTCTGCGAACGCAAAGGCGGGGTTATGTTATTTTGTTTGTGTTAATGTTAATTTTCTTTTTTATTCTTGATGTTTTTTTGAAAGTGCTAATTTCTAAAGCCAAGCAATTATTTATTATTATGTTAATTTTAAAGTTTATCTTACAGATTTTGAAAATCAATTTTGCTGTATTGAGTCTCGCTAAGTCAAATATTTCGTCTTTGTTTTTGTTTTCTTTTTACAGTAGTTGTCTATCTTGTTTGTTAGTAGTAGGTATATGTCTCACGGCACAATTTACATTATATATTACATTACACTACATTATATATTACATATTTACATATTTACATTATATATTATTTAACACTACATATATTTTCACATGTCCAATTTTAACAAAACTTTACACCATTGACATAATATTATTATTTACAATACGACAAAATCTAATGCTATTATTTTATGGAATTATCGAATATAAAAGTTCTACTATTATGCTATTATAATGATGACTAAAATAGACAAGTTTTTGAAGGTTGGCTTTCTAAATGCCGGATCGCTGGGCACGGGTCATGACGACCTGATTAGCGTGCTTGACAGGCATTGTTTCGACGTATTAGCTATTAACGAGACGTGGTTGCGCCCAGGAGAGCAAGACCGCGCTCCCGTGGTGCCGGGCTATCGGCTGCGTCACACGCCGCGACCGGCGAGCGTTCGCTCGGGTAGAGGTGGGGGTGTAGGCTTTTATCTCCGGAGTGGACTGAGCGCGCGTATTTGTTCTGCTGCGATCGATCCCAGGTTCGAATCGGTTGAGCAAATGTGGCTGACGCTCACTATAAACGGTAAAAAAATTGCTATTGGTACGGCGTACCGTCCGCCTTGGCTTGATCTCGTGCTTTTTCTGGATGCTATAACCGACTATCTAAGCTCATTAGGACATTGTGACAATTACATATTACTCGGTGACTTTAATGTTAACTTGTTGGACACGAGCGGAATAAAAACAGGGAAAATTAATGAGTTTCTGCATAGCCTCAGCCTTGCTCAACTGGTCACAACCCCGACACACTTTACGGCTACCAGTGAAACTCTACTCGATTTAATATGTACTGATTTGGTAGCCAGATATACGGCGGTTGAACCTTTTGGTTCCATCAATGGCCATTCCGTTATTATGTCAGAATTTAACGTGAAGCGAGACAAGTTTAAGCCATACGTTGTTAGAATTAGGCCTCTTAGAGACATTTGCTTGGACAGCTTCAATAAAGATTTAGAGCTTTTATGTCTTGAAAATGTATCTACGTTTGAAAATGTAAATGACATGGTAAATTTTTTTAACTATCACATTACTGTCTTGTTTGACGTTCATGCACCAGTCAAGACATGGACAATTAAAGAAAAGTCGTACCCTTGGCTTACTGACACTATTAAGTTAATGATGCGATTACGGGACAATGCACTAACTGACTACCGAAAAACAAAATCAAATTCAAAACGCGAATACTACAAACAATTAAAAGCCTTGGTAGTAAGATCTTTGTACAATGAAAGAATGGCATATTATAAGCATAATATTAATAATCAAATTAAGAACCCTAAAATACTATGGAAAAATATAAAATCCACGCTATTGACTACAAACTCTAGACAAGACCTTCCGTCGCATTTTGCAGATCCAGACCAAATTAATGGCAGCTTTTTGACGGTGCCTGGTAGCGCCGTGGCAAATGTATCACTGTTGAATTATTATAATGAAAAAAAACATGGTGGGGCAACATTTTCAGTCAGACCGGTGGAGCAGTCTGACATCTCTCGAATCATAACCAACCTTAAAAGTAATGCTGAAGGCTCAGATAGCATCACCCTGGACATGATTGTCATGACTTTGCCACACACGTTAAAGGCTATTACAGATATGGTAAACTGCTCCATATCGACTTCAACTTTCCCCGAAGAATGGAAGATTGCTTCTGTTAGGCCATTGCCTAAAATTCCAAACCCAGTTGAGTTGAAAGATTTGCGACCTGTTAGCATCTTACCATGTCTGTCGAAGGTACTGGAGAAGGTAGTCGCCAACCAATTAACAGCTTTTTTGGAGCAGAACAACATATTACCAGACTTACAATCAGGTTTCAGACAGCAGCGAAGTACCGCTACTGCTTTACTGGATGTCACTGATAATGTGTTGTCTGCCCAAGATAAGGGAATGTGTACGTGTCTGGTCTTACTCGATTTTTCCCGTGCATTTGACACAATAAATATACCATTGTTACTCTCAAAGTTGATTTATTATGGTTTTGACCCTGACGCTGTTCAATGGTTCCGTAGCTACCTTAGTGATAGGAAGCAATTTGTAGATTTACGCTTGGAAGATGGCACCACTCTAAAATCAGCTTTAAGCGCTATACAGAGAGGAGTCCCACAAGGCTCTATATTAGGTCCAATTATATTTATTTTATATTGCGCAGATATAATTAAATGTCTTCGTAAAAGCAAATACCATATATACGCCGATGACGTCCAACTTTATGTATCATTTTACCCTGACGAGTATGATACTGCCATAAAAGACCTAAACGACGATCTTCGCAGAATTGCCGCCTGGTCCGAGGATAATTGTTTGTCGCTAAACCCAAATAAAACCAAATTTATGGTACTTGGCTCTAAACATCAGCTGGCTAAGCTACCCTCAACGTTGACACTCGAACTTATGGGCAAGCCGATAGACAGAGTCTATGAAGCGAGGAACCTTGGTCTCATTATGGACAAAGACCTTCGTTACGAAAAGCATGTTGCAGACTCGGTAAGAAACTGTTTTTATCGCCTAAGAGTACTTTATAAAATGAGGCCTTACCTAACTGAAACACTTAGAGAGCAGCTCGTCGAAAGTCTGATTTTGTCTAGGCTGAATTATGCGGACACGGTATACGGCCCGCGCCTGCTAGCTCGTACAGACCGACTCATTCAAAGGGTGCAAAACGCCTGCGCACGCTTTTGTTATAAAATTCCTCCTAGAAGCCACGTAACACCATTCCTAAACAAGCATTTTACCCTCAAAATGAAGTCGAGACGTAAGCTTCACTTGGCCTGCCTTCTATTCGGTGTGATTAAATTTCAGAAACCAGACTACCTATACAATAAACTGAGTTGGATCACGAGCAAGCGAGAATGCGGAAGAAGGCAATGTTCACAGCAACTCTCATCACATCCCCATAGAACTGCATCATTTAGAGGCAGTTTCCGTTATTCAGCAATGAAAGTGTGGAACAACATCCCTCCGCCTATTAGAGTTATTAATACGATAAGTACTTTTAGAAGACGTTTACGGCAATATTTGATTGATGCGCAGCGGAAACTAGATCTGACCAATTTAAACGTTTCATTAATATGATAAGTATGCTAATTGATTCCGTTAACTATCTTCGGTTTGCAGGTATCCATGGGATATGTTGCACAACAATACAAAGGATTATACGTAGCTACAATGTGTGTGTGCGGGTGATTGAGATTCCTTGAGCACCGGTGTCCCTCTCTGCTGCCTTGTTTTCCTGTGTCCGCTACTCGGGGGCGCAGACGTGTCATACGCGACACCGACGTTTTACTCGTAGTTGGGAGACCTGTGGGAAACGTAGGACGCGTTATTGAATTTGTATTTAACAGTCGGCTTATCAGTGAGATATTTAATTCAAATATAAATAAATAAAGAAACGAGCAGATCGAGTGCGTTTATGGTAACATACCCTATGTGCCTGGCCTACTTGCAACGAGTAGGTACTTGCGGTCGGCGCCTGCCTAGCCGTTCATCCTCCTTATTGCAATTACCATTCTTTTTGGTGGTATGATTGAAACATTATGACCCGCACCTGCAAAAGGAAAAATCATACACATACTAATTTAGTAATGAATTATTATTATTTTATTTTTTTTCTACTTGACTTTTTACTGTAGATAGGCGATAATTACCTTAAATCAATATCTTTCTATATTTTCACAATTTTCGTTTCACTTTACTGACGTGACGTTAAACTGCACACACATACACAGATTGATTTTATTATGATTATTATTTATTTATTTTCAAATACCCGTAGTCGACTTGCTTTTCTTTTAACACATTTTTCACTGGTTTGCAACTCGTCTACCGCGCTCAGATGCTAATAGCATAATGAGTTGTGTAACGTGCGCTGTATTGATGGCGGTGGCTTGAGACCATGTACGCTGGGACCTATTTAAAGTTTTATTTAATTGGGTACTGATTAAATACTCAAACAACTAACACTGAACAATTACGACATATAATTTTGTACACATAAAAATATACATATATACACATATATTTATATATATACACATACATTTACTTTTACATATTTCAAAAACCGATTTTCATTCGTTACTCACCTACACTCAAAGGTTCAGTTGAAAACCAGCGTCAGGCAACTGCCACGGTTGTCTGACAGAATGCTGAACTGAACCTATTTGGCACTACCGTGAGACACATTATTGCTGATTGTTTTTATTTTATTTTTTTATTTCTTTTTTTAAGTTTTATTTAAGCTATTAATTTATATCAATGTTTTAATACTTTTTATGTTCATAGTGTGCCAAATAAACATGTTTTCTTTCTTTCTTTCTTTCTTTAGCTGCTGTTTGAGTTTCTTTTGTGCTTTCCTATCTTGGTTTTATTAACTACTGACCCCTGCGCTCCTCCTGAACTTGTTACCCGCTATTAACGTTGACCTGTACTAGTGTTGTGGACTATACTGATTTGCTTTTCGAACTGGAATATCGCAATGGAACGTCTCAACTGTGTAATGTGTCGGCGAGCTTTATATACCAGAAGATACCAACAACATGTTTTGACAGCTAATCTGTCAAGAACGCGCCCTGAGTTCGCTGCGTTTATTCATGAACATGCCGTTCTAGAGGTAAGCACTTCCATTATTATAATCTAAGTGTAGTTTTATTTCACCATCCCTTCGTCCGTGCCGTTTATTCTCTTATTCTAAGTATATTATGTTCTTCATTTTAAATACGCACAGGTGATGCCACTTAAGACGGTCATTACCAATAACAATAAATAAAGGTTAGCAGTATAAACAAAAGGGCCTATCCTTTCTAACTCGATATTAGCTACCTGGACACTGTACGCACGTGTGGAGTCATCGGACCTTCGAAAGTCACTTCTATTATTCTAATGCGCTATTATTTTGTATTAGCGTTCCATAAGCTCTGTAAGTGCAAGCGAGAAGGACATAGAGAAATGATTTATGGTATGAGAGTTTGACTTTGTTGAATCTGCGCTTACTATAACAAAAATGTTGTTAGGTTACGATCGACACTTTAATATTTTGTATTTACGTCATATTGTTTTCTCAGTTTTTTTTAGCTTAGTTCCAAAAAAATAAAGTACTTATACAAAAAAAACATTAAATCATATTTTTACTACTTACAGGTGGTATTCGATGCCACACGACGTGTGTGTCACCGATGTTGGCAGTCCGCTGATAATGCAGTGAGAAAACTTGCGAACCCTGCCGTGCCCGGAGTAATGCCTGAAGCAGTGTCTGAAGCAATGTCAGATGCAGTGCCGGAAGCAATGCCGGAAGCAATTCCGGAAGCAGTGCCGGAAGTAATGCCGGAAGCAGTGCCGCAAGTAGTGCAAAATGTTCAGGAATTTCAAGTTTCGGAGTATGCACGTGCTCCAAACACATGACTGTCCAAACGCAACTCGCCATCGAATCCCAATAACAATATAAACTCACATCTTTTGTGAATATAAGCTTTATATTCCAAATGGTGCAAGAGTGTGTACACAGCACTTAGAGAACAATGTTTGGGATGAGCTACCTCAAACATGTAATGTCACTCATGATTTTAATACAGACCAGTTTACTGACATTTGTGACATGTTAAGAATGGCCTTACAACGTGGACCTCGGCTAGACTTTTTTTTTTTTTTTTTTTTTAATTGAGATAAACTAGTGCTTGACTGCGATCCCACCTGATGGTAAGTAGCGATGCAATCTTTGATGGTGAGGCGCACTAGTTTATTAAGAGCCTATTCACTCTAGCCTTGAAGACACCCAAATTATAATCGGACGGGAAGGCCGCAGCAGGCAGACTGTTCCAGTCCTTCGACGTACGTGGTATAAACGACGAGGCGAAACGCTTAGTCCGGACCGTAGACATCGACCGTAGACCGTAGTCAACAACGTAAGGGTGAATATTCGCCGTACGCTAGAATTGCGATGGCGGAATCAAGTCATGCAATTCCTGCGCACACTCTCCAAAATGCATCCTGTAAAACACCGAAAGGCTGGCTACCCTACGCCTATGCTCAAGGCTTTGAAGGTTGGACTTAACCAAATCTGGATCACCAATTAGCCTCTTTGCACGCCTTTCCACCGAGTCCAAAGCTGCCAGGTGGCATTTTGCAGCACCAGCCCATACTTCAACACGAGAGGCGCTTTAACCAACGAGGAGATGCACTTTTGGACAGGACGCAAGTGCGAAGAGTTTGATGCTATGTTGGTACAAACACCTACACTAAATGAAAGATGTAGAGAGCCGAGAACTGCATTAGGTATTTATCTTACAAAACTGCGTACCGGGGAGCCAGATGAAAGACTTGCGACATTATTTAACATGTCACGACAAAAGCTTGTGACACTTGTACACTTGCAAACGTTTTGTTGGTTATTGTAAGGGAGTGTCTCAATAACAATTACGTTGGGCTGCATTTGGGAGTGGATCACATTGGCAGACCACAATTATTGGAATATATCTCACTATACCAAAAGCATTATTTGGAAATGAAAATAATGATAAGTTATTATTGATTGGCGATGGTACTTACATTTACATAAATAAAAGCTCGAACTTCTTATTCCAAAGATTGTCCTACAGTTTACATAAGTTTCAGAATCTACTGAAACCTTTCCTACTTGTATGTACTGATGGATACATATTAGATGTAATGGGTCCATACGCTGCAACAAAAACAGATGCACAAATAATGGGCGACATTATGAATGATGGACAACATCCACTACATTGCTTACTCCGAACAAACGATGCTTTTATATTAGATCGAGGTTTTAGGGACAGCTTGGACCTCATTGATGAATGTGGGTATGAATCCTATGTCCCACCAACAAAGAACCGCCAAGAGACAGCTGACCACTGAACAATCCAACGAAGCTCGATCGGTAACGCTATGCCGGTGGGTTGTGGAAGTGGTAAACGGACCGGCCGTTTACCACTTCCACAACCCACCGGCATAGCGTACATAAACGTGATTTTAAGCTCTTGCGGCAAAAATATTTTAATAAGTCACTGCCCAATATGTTCACTGATTTTAAGATTGCCGCAGCTATCACGAATCACTTCCACCAACCCATCGTGGATAGCGTACACGCAGACGAATTCGTCAATATCATAAGGCAGAAAATAGATACCCCGAATCTTCTGCATATGTATGTAGAGAGAAAACGGCTTAATCACAGAAGAGTAGATTTTCAGAGGATGGAAGCGAGCCAGATCGAAAACTTCCCTTCAATGACGGAGGAGGATATAATTCTATTAGCGCTAGGTACCTACCAACTCAAGCTGGCAAGATCTTACTGTGCCGAGCATTTATCAAATGGTCTGTATATAATTGAAACGTACAGAGAGGGAGCACTTGAAGATCTGCCAGACTATGGCATACACGAAGATGCCTGGCTTTTGCGTGGACGAATCCAGTCGCGACATGTCCGTATAAAAACATATTTTTGTTACATATTGATCAACAGTACAAATAATATTGTCCAACAGTATTGCACATGTTTAACCGGGCGACGTACGATGGGCACTTGTGCACATATAGAGTCCATCGTGTGGTACCTAGGATAGCCTGCCTAGGTCCAAGTTTAGTGATATACTTATATTACTAAATTAAGTTTAGTGAAATAGCTTTCGGAGTAATTTGTGGAATAACGTCATGTGATGAAGGTTACGGATTGCATCTATTATGCTTTTTATGCAACAGCGAAAAAAACATTCAAGACCAAAGAGACAAAGCTGCCGAAAACTTAAGAAAAGCCCCGCCAGACTTCGACAGAAACAAAATCGATGAGTCAATTTATAAGTTGAAACAACAATTGAAAATCGTCTGACACTATCTCCCGCTCCGCCCAAGAGCGGGGGTTGTCATAAGATGATTTTTCCCAACGAAAAAAAAAAAAAAAAGAAAAAACTACACCAGGTTTTCCTAAAGTACCGAAGACTTTTAATTCCACTTTTGCCAGTTTAAAGAATGAAAGTGCAGAATTATCACCTAATATGATTCCAAACTTTAGTTCCGTAAAAAGTTCGCTATACAGACACCGAAATTCTGCAGCTAAACTGCCAAAATTACATTGTAAAAATGTCAAAGAAGTTCAAGTTCCACCTGATTTTGAAGATTTTCTCTTGGCTGATTATATGAATGGCAACACAAGAATTATTGTGTTTTGTTCAAAAAAAGCAAGACAACTCATGTGCCAGATTAAAGATTATTACGGAGATGGCACATTCAAAAGTTGCTCACCGCCATTCAGCCAGCTCTACACTATTCATGGAGACGATGGAAGCACTCTAAATGACACAAATGTAGTACCGTTGGTATACGCTCTCATGAGCAATCGAACGGCAGTCATATAAAATCTTGTTCAGTCTAATACAATCTCGTATACCAGAATGGAATCCGATTAAATTTAAAACGGATTTCGAGAAAGCAGCAATGAAAGCCATAACGGAGATTTTTCTTTCTACTATGCTTAAAGGTTGCTATTTCCATTATAACAAAGCAGTTTGGAAAAAAGGTCAAGAACTGGGTCTCCTCAAATCAAAAGATATCAAGAAAAAACGCATGGTGTCACTCAGTGCAGTCCTTCCATTGTTACCACAAGCTGAAATAAGGAATGATTGGGATTATATTATACGTGATGAAAACGAAGATTCAGATGTCGCAAATTTTAAAACTTATATGGAGAAGCAATGGCTGGAGGACTCATTTATCAAAGTGTGGTGTGCATTTGGAGAAAAGCATAGAACCACAAATGCCTTAGAAAGCTGGCACCACAAATTAAACAGTGCCGTTGGTGAAAAAGGGCCCAATATAATGAATTTACTGCACTTACTAAAAGAAGATGCTTCTTTTTACTTGACACAGAATCGAAAAAGAAGTAATAAATACCCATGGCTAAAAGAAGTGAGAAATATATTCGTAGAAACGAATTCATTCAAGATGCTCAAATTGAATTAACCCACGGTGACATATCGATTGGACATTTTATTGAAATCATGCGGTGTTAATCTGTATGCGTGTGTACTAACTTAACGATTATTCAATGTGATTCTAATTACTCGTAAGTTTTTTAAGGTTTGTAAAATTCTACTATTACTGGCAAAAATTGTAAATTAAGTTGATCTGTGATACAAATTACTCTGTTGTTGCCCTTAATTATTGTAAAATAAGATGATCTGTGACGAAAAATACTGTTGAATTTGTGTATTTTAATATTTATTAGTTTACTAGCTTTTGCCGCGGCTTCGCTCGCGTTAAATTCGGGGTAACACGGTTCCTCTTTCTGTGGGGGGTAAGAAAGAGACAAAAAGTAGCCTATAACACTCTCCATCCCTTCAACTAAAAAAAAAATAAAAGGTTTAAATAAATAAATGCCATTTGCAGTTGTTATTGTTGTTAACAACTGTTGTTAGCATTTATTTTTTTAAACCCTTTATTTTTTTACGAGTACACAAACGCTAAATTACGCCGAGCCTAACTGCAGGGCCGCCAAGTTATAGCGTCCGTACTGTAATTCATCTTTTTTTTATTTAGATGCCTTTATCTGCGATGAGAGATGCGAGGTAAAATAAGAAAATGCTTGGGACTAAAAAGCGGTATCCGTAATTATTATTCTATTAAGCAGAAAAAAATCAGACCAGCGAAAGAACTCAATAAATTCTACGAAAGAGATGATATTAGTTGCATGACGGCTGGTAAAAAAGAACGCATCACTGGGAATAAAATAAAAAAACAAATAAGATATTTGTTAAATACGTTGTCGAAATTGTATAAGATATACAGAAGAGAGGGTGGAATTTTATCTTTGGCTTCTTTCAAGCGCTATCGTCCGTTTTATATAGTACCTCCGCATGTAAACAATCGCAACACGTGTGCTTGTGTTAAACAAGCCAACTTGGCTTTCAAAGCCCAAATTCTGAAAAAGTTAAGTTTAATATCGGCTGCTGGTCCAAATGAATTGGTTTCAGAAATAGTTTGCGATATTAAATCAAAAAGCTGCATGTATTCCGAGTGTACAGTATGCTTTAGAAAAAAACTTAGCTTTACTTTTGATTCCCAGGAAGTATCTTGGTTTGAATGGACCACTAAAAATTATGAGTACGAAAAATCCGGTACACGCAAAACTACAAAAAAAAAACTGTTCATGAAGAAAAGACTTACTAGGTACTTTAAGTTTACTTGCTAATCTGTTTCAAGAAGATCTTGTGAAAGGGTGTAGCAGGATAAGGTAGGGCCAGCGGCCCCCACGAGGTTTTGGAAAAATAAATTATGGTATTATATCAGTGACATGTATTATTACTGTTGACGTGATTTTAGCCTTCTATCTCACTTCGTTACGGAGATAATTGACTAAAATGTTAATTTTTCAAAATTATTTTTTTCAAAAACTATTATAGCTACACTAATAAAACTAAAACGGTTTGTTAGAGAATAAATTGTTCTACACCATATATTTTTTGTAGATTTTATTTACCTTAATTACTATTTAAAAAAAATAAAAATATTTATTTTTTATTTTTTATTCATAGTTTACGAAGAGGTACAATCACAGAAAAAATATTAGTGTCGCTATAATAGTTTTTGAAAAAAATAATTTTGAAAAATACCTACGTTTTTGTCTATTTAGACAAATAACTCCTGAATGAAGTGAGATGGAAGGCTAAAATCACGTCAACAGTAATAATACTTGTCACTAATGTAATACCACAATTTATTTTGAAAATACCTCTCGGGGGCCGCTGGCCCTATTCTGCTAGACCCTTTAAATGTCATCATTTTAATATCTATCACCAATACAAATAATATAAATAAGAGAGATGAGTATTATAAACGATATAATAAAGGATCATGCGACAGTAATAAGTGTAGGGAATGACTGTAAGGTATTTGACTGGAAAACTGCTACTGCAGAAGTTTTCAGGCCTATTGGCAGATGGCATTTCCAATTTAAAAAATCGAAAAGATTTATCCTCCTCACTGAACTTGTACTACCTATAGAACATAAAAATATAATGCGAATAAAATAATCTTACGAGTTAAATATTCACGTCACGTCAAATAAAAACCCCTAGCGACATCTATTGAAGATTGTTGTAGGTATGAGTCATTTTCAAAATATGTGTACTACAAAACGTTTGTCCTCATTAAAAATCTTTGAAACTAAAATGGTTCCGAATAACGTAAATCATTTTATTTAATTTCACAGACTAATCTAAACATCTCTGCATAATAATCCTGATAAAAAGCAATGAATTGCGATTTAAATCCTAGCATAAGTAGAATGTTAAAATAAGGTAACAAAAAAACACCATACATTTTTTATTGTCCCCTATTTGGATGACAATGGAAACATATTTTTTAATCAGAATTTTTGTACAAAACTTACTAGTTTTGTATACCATAATTAAAAAAACAATGTTTAAGTGTTATGTTGGATAGATAAACTATTTAAATTCACGTTAAATAAACTAAGAATGAACATTTAAAAAATGTCCTTAATAATCGTAACAATTTCGTGACATTGATTTATTGACATAATTTACCAACTTTTTGTGTCACGAAGAGTGAATCTAACTTTAATCACTGGCAACACTGATCATGTCACGAAAAGTAACATCACAATGACGCGCCGCCATTTTTTTGTCGTTGTGACACGGCAGAAGTTCTGTAGTTCAATTGTGAAAAAAATAATTAACCTTTTCCTGACGAGGTCTTCTCAACAAAAGTATTTTTTTAAGAATTCAGCCACCGCAATTGTAAAATACTTAAATTATGACAAGAATAATAGATTACGCTTTCAATCTACTAGTAAATGTGATTGTATTTAGTGGAAAAATATTTTTTAGGTTAAATTTTACATGTTTAGTGACGAACAATTTCCTGACGTCAGTAAATTGTAGCCGGTAAGGCTGTGGCTCTCATGTGTAAAGTATGAAAATATAAGGTACAGGTCGCGCGGTGAATCAAGATCGCTCGGTGAAAGTAGTGGGGGCAATCGGCGCATGTGTACAATTGCGCACAGAAATTCTTAGTATGTTAGGATTTTATTTTTAATTTCGTATGTTTGAACCCTAGTAACATAACTTATAATAACACTAGTTTTTGCTTGTAATTTATCTTGTAAGTAGGTAAATTCAGAATTTGTTTTTTTTTTAATTAAAATAAAAAAAATAATTTCGTTAGTTTCTTTCTTAACGTAACAATTCACGTCGTAATCCATTATTCTGGCTAGCCGTTTTAAAACTTTATTTTTAACCATTTTTTTTTACGACTACGTATTACTAATACGATAACTTAAGCTGTACGCAACAATACCCAAGTACAACAGTATCCAATGAGACGCGAGAACCCAACGCGGGAATTGAAGAGCGACTCTATCTACCAATGACGTGTCGCCGTCGGCGCACACCCGCCCGTACGTCGCCAAATAGACCTTAGAATTGAATACTGCGCATGCCCCTTCCACTTTTGCCGAGCGATCTTGATTCACCGCGCGACCTGTACATAATATTAAAATGAGTGTTTTATGTAATGAATAAAAATAAAAGAGAGAAACGATAATTATTTACGGATTATCTTAGAAGAAAACTGAATATCGTTATTATAGAGTACCGCGCGCAAAATTAAAAATATATAAAAAATCTTTTTACGGATACGAAAAGCTCAATTTTCATTTAATGCTACACAAAGTCCAAAGTTATTTTTTTGATTTTATTTTCCCTTTTAGACTTTTCGTGTACTTAGTAAAAAATACACTAGTGTTGATCGTTTCACCCACACTAGCCATACGTACTTTTGTTTTTAGTTTTAAAGTTATTCAAAAGATATCCAACAGCTTGTTTTAGTTCCAGAATGCCGTTGAGCGGCAAAGAAAATATATTGAAAAACTTAAAGAGCAAAACCCTGAAAAATATGAAGAAAAAAGGAAAAAACACCTGGAGAAAGTGAAACAAAAACAAAGAAAAATATCAGATCTTATTGATAGTGAAAAAGAAGCTCGAAGACAAATATGAAAAGAAGCTAATGATAGAAGAAAAGAAAAGAAAAACAAAACAGAAAAGCTAACAAAGGAAGAAGATATTAGGTGAAAAAGAGAAATCTATGCAGCTAAACGAGTACTATACCTGAAAGCAGAAAATACAAAACTTAAACAGGAAAATAAAAAACTTCAAGAAAAGGTGAGCAAAATGATGAAAAGAATGGTTGTAATGAAAAAACGCATTTATAGAAGCAAAGTATGTATTGAACATCTCAAAGTTAAAAACCGAAATCTAGTCACAGCCACAGATAACCAGTCTGTACAAAGCAATTTTCCTGAAGAAGCAACTCCAATGTCAAAAGCAAGCAGTTTTGTGTTTTGTGTTTTGTGTTTTTGTTTTGTTGTAAGAGGATAAAGAAAAAGTAAAGAGAAATATTTTCGAATTAAATGTTATTTCAGAATCTTTAAAACAACAGTATAACAATGCAGACACAAACAATGAAAAAAGGGTACTCAAAAATGTGGTTAATAACGATCTTGTAAAGAAATATAGTTTGACTACCAAACTAACAACAACTTTAGGATTAAAGGGACGAATTAGAAATGATAATACAGTGAAAGAGGCCAAAGAAAAAGACAATATTAAAAAAATCAAGGAGTTCTTTTTACGCGACGACGTCAGCCGTGCTACAGCAGGCCGAAAAGAATGTAAAACGTTTAAAAAAGATAAACAACAGAAACGTTTTCTTTTGGATTCCATGAAAAATTTGCACGCCAAATATAAATCGGAAGGTGGAAAAGACTCTTACACTACATTTACTCGGTATAGACCATTTTACGTAGTAAATCCTACTCTCAACGATCGCGAAACTTGTGCTTGTGTTAAACACAGCAATTTGATACTGAAGGCCGAAAAACTTAAAGCTTTAAAAATAATACCGACTTGTAAAGTCACCGATTTAATCACGGAAATATCTTGCAACCCTGAGTCTAAAGAATGTATGTATAATACATGCCCATCTTGTATGTCAAAGTCCATTCCAGTTTATCTTGAAGATAATACCAATAACATCAATATCACTTGGCTTGAGTGGGGGTTAAAAAAGCATGAGTATATAAAGATTTTAAAAACTGGCGAAAGAAAACCCATGACTACCAAAAAAGTCGGAAAGGATATTAAAAGTGGTACGATTGGTGAGCTAATTCAAGAATTTAACAAAGAACTGAGTGTTTTTAAGAAACACTATTACAATATTGGTCATCAGCATAAGGCTCTACAAAATTGCATACGGAACCTATCTGAGGATGAAGTAGTCATAATTTGTGACTTCTCAAAAAATTATGCGGGCAAATTACATAAGGAAATACAATCCGTCCATTTTGGTGGAAATAGAGATCAAATTTCTCTCCATACGGGAGTAATTTATAGTAAGAACAACAATCTCACATCGTTTTGTTCTGTATCGCCATGTTGTGACCACGATCCTGGAGCGATTTGGGCTCACCTTTCACCAGTTTTTGAATATGCAAAACAAATAGTTCCTTCCTTAGAAGTTGTACACATGTATTCTGATGGCCCCGCCACACAATACAAACAGAAAAAGAACTTTTATCTTTTTAGTAAAAATGTTTGAAGAGAGGACTTTGGATTGTGCTTCCTGGTCCTTTTTTGAAGCATCCCATGGAAAAGGAGCGGCAGATGGGGTGGGTGGAGCAGTAAAAAGAACTTTGGATGATTTTGTATCTCGCGGAACAGACATTCCTAATGCAACCATCGCTTTCAAGATGTTGAAGGAATCAGAAAAAAAGGTGAAATATTTTTTTATATCAGAGGAAGAAATAAGAGAAATGCAACAAAAAGTTCCCGATGAATTGATTGCGTTGCCAGGTACAATGAGAATTCATCAGATTATCACAACTGCAAAACAAGGTTGTGTCCTATCCTAGTCCTATCGAGACTTAAGTTGCTTTTGTGGCCCAAAAAAGGGTTGTTGTGAATGTTATGAACCAAAAATACATGACTTAATATCAACCCATAAGTCAGACAAAGCTCAAAATAAAAGCGGGAAACCCAAAAAAACTTTTAAACGCATAAACAATAAAAGATCTGGATACAACTCGTCTGACAGCGATGATTATGATAGTGACGATATTCCCTATGCAGATTCAGATGATACTACTTACTATGAGGAAGATGCTATGCTTGAAGAGATATTCGATGTAGAAGAACTTGACATAAATGCAGATAGTGTTGAGAACATTGAAAAAATGAAAACAGCACATTGATGAAAATGACCTGGAAATAAACACCATTGATAAATTCGATCAGATTTTAGATAATGACCTGAATAAAACAAAGAAAGAAGAGAAACAAAAAGCCAATGAAGGGCAACTGTACCATACCCAATTGATAAACAGTCATGCAAAAGAGCTGAGAATAAAAACTAAAGGTGAAGTGAAGATGAATGTCAACAATGATAAGATGATGATATCTCTACTAAACCAAAAAGAGAACTCACCTCCTTGTGCAAGTACTTGCATTAGTAAGTCATGCCAAGTAACTTAAACCCCAGTGAAAATATTGACTCAAGTAGCAGTAAAAATGATATTAAATGAAAAAACAGGCAATATGGAAATAATACCCGTAAAAGAAGATAATGATTTGAAGAAAACAAAAAAAGAGAAACAAAAATCCAATGAAAGGCAAATTTACAATACACGATTATTGATGGACAGTCATGCAAAAGAGCTGAGAGTAGAAACAAGTGATTCAGGAAACCTAAGAACAGAAACAGACATGAAGGAAACTAAAGGAGAAGTGAAGATGAATGTCGACGAAGAACCGGAAATGACTGATAGTGCTAAGATGATGATAAAACTAATAAATCAAAAAGAGGACTCACCTCCTTGTGCAAGCACAAGCATTAGTAATTTAACACCGGAGAAAATATTGACTGAAGCAGCAGTAAAGAGGATATTAAATGAAAAAACAGGCAATATACAAATTATACCCGTCAAAGCAATTGAAACTGAACCTATCATTGGAAATCGAGGTGACTTTCAGGACGAGAAAACCGAGACAAACAAATGGGAAATAAAAAATACTGTATTGATCAGATATTACGTTAAAAAAACCTGGAAATATTATATCGGTACAATTGAACAGATTGATAATACTAATATAAGTTATAAGATTAATTACTTCAAAAGCATCCGTCAAAAAGGTAGTTTGAAATTTACAAAGCCAAGAGTTACCAAAGATATTGATATAGTACCACAAGATTGTATTGTTAAACATGTTGAATTGTTACAAATGTCGAAAGAACGTCAGGAGTTTGTATTAGCCAATGAGGAAGACACAATGTTTTTTTAATTTGTATATTTTGGTTTTTGTTTAAGTTTTTTTATTTGCAGTTGACCCTTAGATGGACAATATAGCAATGCAGCTTTTTAAAAAATAAAACAAATTTTAATTTATTTTTGTTTTTCTTTCTAGACATGGACCCTAAGTGCTAAAGTTTATAAAGATATTTCTCATAAATTATAGTCTGAAAATAATTATAAGTATAACACCGTTACTACTACAATATTACTTAATTCTGAATACGACCTTACTTTTACAATTTCCTGACATTTCCTAACGAAACAATTTACTGACAATTTCATGACGTAGGTACACATATTTTGAAAATGACTCGTATAGAAAAATATTTGACAGCTCAACTGAAGGTCAATTCTGCCAAAATGGCTTCGAGATCCAGACGTATCGAGCCGCGCTCGGGCATTGGTAAGTTCAATCTTTCTGAATCTTATAAAGATGTTGCTATTTCTATCAAAAGTTATTCAAATTACGTTTTCGAATAGCAGATTTAGTTTGATTTGTCAATATTTACGCGAACTCTGCCATGATTTTATTTTCATTGGGGATAAAAATTATATGTCCTGTATTTAGGAATCATGCAGACTGCTACTTTTGAAATAATATAGTTATGTCCTGTGTATAGGTACCTGTAAGGGAATTATGTAAATAATATTTTATTTGATATTTGTTTTAGCCTGTTCTGACGATACCGTGCTAGCATTACTAGAAGAATCTGATGTCGATTTTAGCAGCGACGATGATACCCAAGATCCCACATATAATGAACCCACGGAAATCGCTACACAAGAGCGTCGAAGGTATGATTCTAGTGATTCTTCTGTAAATTCAGACTCCCATGATGTTGTTGAGCCACCATCGCCGGCTTTATCGAGTGGATCTGAAATACGCCAGGCAACTGGCTCTGGTTTACGCCAAGCAAGATCTTCTCGTCGCCCTCGAAGGTCAGCTCAGCCAACCTACAGACAAATACCGTCTCAATCTCAACCTGATGTTGTGGATTTATGGACTGGAAATTTTGAACCTCTCGAAATAAATCTGTATGAACCAACATACGTGCCAAATTTCGACCATGGATGGTCATACGAACAGTTCTTTGAACGTTATATAGATGAACAAATACTCTTACAAATTGTGGATTGTACAAACAGAACAGCAGTTCATGTAAAAGGCAGGTCACTTGGTCTTACAGTTAAAGAATTAAAAGTTTATATTGGAGTGACAATGATTATGGCTTCATTACAATATCCTCAAATAGACATGTATTGGTCGTCTAAATGGAAACAGCCTATCATAACATCAGCTATGACACGTCTGCGTTTTTACGCAATTAGAACGTCGTTAAAAGTGGTTTATGATCTTGATGTTACCGTCGAAGAGCGTCAAAAAGACAAGATTTGGAAAGTGCGTCCCCTTTTCGAGAAAGTACGATAAGGATGTTTACTTCAACCTCGCACAGCAAAAATGTCTATTGATGAAATGATCATTCCGTTTACTGGTCAATGTTGTATTAATATAACCCTAACAAACCTGATCCCTTAGGGTTAAAAGTATTTGTTTTAGCAACGCCTCAGGGAATGGTTATAGATTTCGAGATATATCAATGAGATACAACTTTTCCAGAAATTAGACAGATGGGTTTTGGTCTCGGAGAAGCAGCTATTCTTCGGCTGACTGAAGCACTTGTCCCTGGTCACCACATCTTTTTTTATCGCTATTTTACCACTATCAAATTATGTGATGAATTATTAAATAAAGGTTTTCACGCGACTGGAACAATTATGAGAAACCGATTAGCAATATGGCCGACGGAATGTGTCTGGGAGTATTGGCGACTTGATTTTAAAGATATTGCCTACAAAATACGTAAAAATCAGCTTTGAGAATTTACGTGAGGTAAGTAATAATTTTATGTACCTTGATTGCCTGATGCCTGAAAATTGGCCGTCTAAGCAAGCTAGCAGGTAGGCATGCGTTCTTAGTACATACTAACAGTACTCAATCGTCCACATTTCGTTCGTCAGAAAATACGTGATGTCTGGCGGTCCTGGGATCTTACTCTATACGGATTTTAAAGAAATTTTACAGTAAACCAAAAAACCTGACAAAAACTAAAAACCTGAAATAACCCGGGCAGAACCGCGGGGGACGGCTAGTGGTAAATAAAATGCAGTCTGTTTAAAATAATAATTTATTTATTATTCACTGTCAGAACTTGACTCTTGATTTGAACTCGTATCCATATCGGAATCGGAATCTTTTCCAACTAACCGTGATTAATTATTGGCCCTAATTCGGTCGATCCGGATATATTTATTCCAGTCCTCAGTTATAATTTTTTGAGTTTTTTCTATTACTTTTTTCCAATTTTCTGCCGTTACATGCGATTACAAGATGGCCGCTCCGATTTTGTCGATTAGTGTGTCGTCGAGTAGTGTCAATCTCTATTGGCAGAAGTTCCGTTTAACGCATTACACATTTTTAAGTTCTATACTTTTTTATTTTATTTACTTAATTTATTAACTGTTAATTATAACCACAATAATTTACTTATTAATTTACGAAAGACAATATTTTTTTTATCATTTCATTTTTTTTTTGCCAGTTTATTTTTTAATAATCTAAAGTAGTATGCGTGCCACGGAAAAAAATGAACTGTCAGGGAACTCATCATAGGGCAAAAAAGGTATAACCGGAGATCAAGATCAAGATACCTATTCCTTTATCAGCTATACACCCAAGAAGGTTGTAGATAAAAGTAGAGGCAACACGCAAAATACATACGTGTGGTCTAACGTTTTCTTTTTAAGTACACACATAAGAACGAGGCAGCTGTGTTTTCTGTATCTTATGTATGTATCCAGAGTATTGTCTCCTTTTTTATATAAAAATCAGCTGTTCCCTACATTTCGACGAGTCACGTGACCAAAAATGTAGGGAACAGCTGATTTTATTTTCTGAGTTTGTCCCATATTAAAAGATGTTTATAATGATGAGTACAATGACCCCTTAAGAGGATGGTAGATATTTAGAAAACACCTTATATAGGTACTGACATATTGAAGTATTTTTTTTGCATTACAATGTGCGCTTCTGTAAATATTTCTACTTTGTTATGTGTTTCAAATAATAATATGAAAACCTTGCTTATCTAATATAAATAACTTTTGATGGTACAAGATCAATTTGTCATCCTTGCTGGCAAAGATTTGATCGCGCTGTGCATAATCAGCATGCCCCAAATATTCAAGTTGATCAAGAAATAGCTGTCGAGGGTGAAGGCAGAAATAGCCGGAGGGAAGGTATACTTACTATTCCTGGATATTTACGAGCATCAAATACAGCACGACGCTGCATTTTTCAAAACTGCAGAAACATTGTTACGCGATGTGTGCCATTATATGCCAGATTTTATTTATTACATAATCACAATATGTACCCAATCTAGCACGAGCTTGTCAGCCTCATATAATGACAAATGATTGGGACATACTTGCGAATGGTCAGATAATACTTGAAAACTTTAATAGTGCACGTGCTAGACCTAATAAATCTATGCAGATGGGGATATGAGCGTCGAAATCGAATGAATTTTGAAAATATTGAAGAATTTGATGATGACGAGCTACACTTTTGGACATCTTTAAGTAAATCTCAATTTAACTCCATTTTACGACAAACTCCTCTTCGTGTGAGATCTGATTGTCCTGCCACCGTTTTAGGAGTTTATTTGGTAAAAATAAGAACCGGCGAATCAGATGAGCGCTTGGCATCAAAATTCAACATGTCCAGAAGAACATTTGAGAGAAAATTACAAATAGCTAGACAGTGCTTAAATGAAGATTTTATGCCGCTATATTTGGGCTTGGATCATTTAACAAGAGATAATGTTGTATCCAGAAATCTTTCGATCCCGAGTCATATTTTTGGTGGTGACGAAAACGAAAATGGAATTTTTGTCATGGACGGAACGTACTTGTATGTCCAAAAAAGTTCGAACTTTTTATTCCAAAGAAAATCTTATAGCCTTCACAAATTCAGAAACTTGGTAAAGCCTTTTCTGGTTGTTTGCACCGATGGTTATATAATAGACGTTGTGGGACCATATCCAGCCACAACGTTAGATGCCTCAATCCTGCGTCATCTTTTAGAAAATATAGAATCTCCGTGGCATTGGTTTTTAAGACCTAATGATATTTTTATATTAGATCGCGGATTTCGTGATTCAATTCCTATAATTGAAGAATGTGGCTATGTTCCACATATGCCACCATCCAGAGGAAGAGGAGAACAATTGACGACGCTAGATGCCAATAAGTCAAGGTTGATAACAATGTGTCCATGGTTAATCGAGGCCATAAATGGTCGTTTTAAGAAAGATTTCAAAATATTTCGACACACATATTTCAATGTTGCTATGCGAAATATGATGACGGACTTCAAAATAACAGCGGCTATCATCAATGCTACCAGGCGTCCTTATGTAGATAGTGTATATGTCGACCAGTTTATTAACATTATAAATGGTAGAATGAATAGAGAGAACGAACTGGCGCAACACGTAATTGAAAACAATATGAATAGACAAAGAGTTGCTTTCATGCCATTAGATGGAAACAATCCAGATTTTAGAGACTTCCCACAGTTAACATTTGAAGAACTTATACTGTTTACATTGGGCAGCTATCATTTAAGACTTGCTAGGTCGTACTGCCATGAACACATAAGACCTAATGGTGTCTACATGATAGAACTCTATCGTCATCAAGAATTAATAAATAATAAAATATTGATAAGGGGACGAATTCAGTCGCGACATGTCAGAGCGCGACAATATTACACATATATTTTAATTAACCCAGCGACACAAGGAAGACAAAGTGTTGAAGACTACTACTGCTCGTGTATACACGGCCGCCGCACCGTCGGGAGCTGCGCGCATATAGCCAGTATAGTTTATTTTTTATCCTGGGCTAGGCACCAACAACAAATTGAAGCCCCTGCGGTATTTTTAGATGATATAACAGTAGATATTGATCACGCCGAATAAATAATTTGAAAATGTAAAAGTTTTTTTTTCTCTTTACTCCCACATCACACAAGAAAGCGACCCTTACCATGATAACTAGATACATTTTATCTATATATCTTCACAATTGCATTTCTGTCCGCCGTGGGTTTTTCTCCCATACTATTTGCCCATTGACCTTTGTTTCGTATCAAACTCCGCCATATGGGAGTCTAAAATACGTTTTAAAAACAGTGTTCGGTGCAAAATACTCTAAAACATAGTGTGTGAGTTTCAAATTCCTCCATGTCAAATCCAACCAATGGCAGCCCAATATTAGGTCACGTGACACAGTTATTTAGTAGGCCTATGGCGGATTCCGTTACCTGCGAGTGTTATTGCTGTGGTTTTTTATTGTTTTTGTACGGAAAAAATGGAGGATTTACAACAATTTATAAAAAAGTCGGAGCCTGGTAAAGCACGCAAGAGATTAGTCAATAAATCAAAGTGGAAACGTGAAGTATTGCGTGAAAAAAGGTTGGTTACTTTCTTCTACTAAACAGTCAACTGCTATTTCAAAAGTTGTTATGCAAAACAGGACCATAAAAGTGGTTGAACATGCTTTGGTGCAAAAATACAATATTTTTTTATTGTTATTCTGAGTAACTAATATAAATTTTCCTAAAAGTTCTTTGCATTATCCCGACTTTATACGAATGTGTTGTGTGTGATTGACCTATTTGTATGAAATGGACGGCAATTATATTAAACATTGTTACAAGTTATAATAAAAATACTGTTTTATTTTCGAGAAATTTGTAATCTTACATTAAGTTACTCGGTTTAATTTTTACTTTTACTATGGTCTGACTAAAAAAAGCCTGTTCAAATACCGTAATACTAACATTATTTATTATACTAATAAATAAGTATGTATGTGTACTTATTTTATGTGTAAAAAATTAATGTTGGTTGTTTTGTTTGTTACTAGTGCACTGAATTTGATGAAATTTGGCACAGTAGGTATGTATTTGGTAGTCAAATCTGTATTAATAGTGAAAGTTTAAATAATGATTATTTTTGTTGTAGATACAAGCCAAATACCCTTCCAACATTCCCATCATGTGGACACAGGCGTAAAGCATTTCAGTGCGCGACTTTAACATGCACAGAAATGAGAAAATTCCACCAATCATTTTACAAACATCCGACAAAGATTTCCCAAGATAATTTTATAATAAAACACTGTACTATCACTACATCTAAAACTGCAAAACACTGTACTATCACTACATCTAAAACTGCAAGCGAAATCATTCGTTAAAATATTTCATTCGTAACAAGAGCGGCAAGTTGATCCCTGTTTGTCAAAAAACCTTTACTAAGGTATTGTGTGTAAAGAAAGACCGTATACAAGGAGTAATGCGTAGATTTTATGAAAAGGAGGAGATGGCAAAAGAGCGTCGGGGTGGAGACCGAAAAAGTCAGAAGTTTGAAGAGAAAACAAAAGCGGTACAAGCCTTTATAAAGTCATTTAAAGCGAATGAAAGCCACTACTGCAGGTCAAAAAAAATAAAAAGATTGCACTTGCCCCCTGAACTAAATATAAAAAAACTTTGGCGTATGTATAACAAAGAACATCCCTGCTTAGAAGTAAAGCAGCATTTTTTTAGAAATATATTCAATTGTTGCTATAACATTGGTTTTGGCACACCCAGGTCTGATGTTTGTTCGACTTGTCTGCAGTTAGATGAGAAAATTAAAAAAGAAACAAATGCTGAGACGAAAAATAAATTGATAATTGAAAAAAGAGTCCACCGTTTGAGGTTCAAAGCATTCTATGAGATCTTGCAGGAGCAAAGAAGTGATCTTCTAACAATGTGCTTTGACTGCCAAAAAAATTTAGGGCTTCCTAATGTGCCAGATCAGTCCGCCTACTATAGCCGCCAAATCAATTTCTACAACTTTACTATAGTAGTTGGTAGCTCTAAGGCAAAACTAACCAAGGAAAACATATTTGCATATACCTGGAACGAAACCACACACAACAAAGGTAGTATTGAAATTATTTCAGCAGTTCATCACTTTTTAACTAATTTAGATATCAGAGAAGAAATTTAAGTCTTAACCCTTCTTTGCATGATGATGGAAATTTCCATCACAAACATTTAGTGACAAAAAAAAGTACACAAAACAGGCGTACTGTAAATTGTTTGTTGCTGGCAACTTTTTACACGACCAATGCATAAAACGAAACGCAGTTATCAAAAAAAAAAACAAACGTCACTGTCATTAGCAAGGCCTTGAACTTGTCATTCAGCTGTTTGTTGTGATTCGAAGAAAAGAGTATTCACTCGTTTATAAATTGTTTTAGGAAACTAATCTGAGTTTTATCCACTAATAAAAGTGAAAATGAGTGAAAAAAGGTCTGTTTTTAGTGTTTCTGTTAAATTATGCGCAATTTATATTGAAATACCCTGAATAAATTGCTCAAAACTATGTGACAGAAATTTACATCACTATGCAATAACTTCACTTGTAATGTACCTATGGTGAAAACGGTTTTTAATATTTATTTTTTTTTGTAGGGAAACTTGAAAGACAGAGACATTGAAGCTTATTTGAGTCAGTTAGAAGGCGGTTGGCTCTCGGAAGATGGCCTTGATAACGAAGATTCCGACGATGAGTACCGTGATGCTGATGAAATTATAAGAGTGTTGCAGGAGGAAAATGATAATGATGATGTGGAAGATGAAACTGCTGACATTGATCCTCCTCTTGTAGAAGAGGTCACCACAGAAGACCAAGAACCCTCACACTCATCTTCTTCCAATTTGCAGTCTTCATCCAGTTTTTTTTTTTTTTTGACAAAAGAAACTTGATATGGAAAAAAAGGAATCTTGTGTATGATGCAGATAAGATTACTTTCTTGGGGAGTTCTGCTGCTCCAGATGAAATATCACACCTGGAAACCCCATATCAATGTTTCAACCATTTCATAACGAAGGATTTTATGAATAGACTAGTGGAGCAAACCAATTTATATATAATACAAAGTAATCCCAATTCATCAATAACATTTACAGAATATGATTTATACAAGTTCTTTGGTATCCTGTTATACATGTCAGTACTAAAATTTCCTAGCACAAGATCTTACTGGTCACCAAAGTTTGGTTATGAACCCATTTCTTCAACAATGCCAATAAACAAATTTGAAAAAATAAAATTATCATTGCATTTCAACAACAATGAACTTCATAAGCCTATAGGCCATCCAGAACATGACAGGCTTTTTAAAATCCGCCCTGTAATCAAGCACCTCAATGAGAGGTTTGTTACAGTGCCAATGGACCAAAGACTTTCTGTAGATGAACAGATGTGTTCAACGAAAATAGGGCACTTCTTAAAACAATATCTGCCCAATAAGCCCCACAAATGGGGCTTCAAATTATATGTTCTGTGTGATTTGATGGGATATGCCCATAAGTTTGAGGTATATTCTGGACAAGAGAATTCAGAAAAACTCTCCGATGAACCAGATCTTGGTGCAACAGGTAATGTTGTAGTGCGTTTGCTTCGGGGAGTGCCAAGAAGGCTAAACCACATAATATACTTTAATAATTTTTATACCTCTTTGCCATTGGTATATTTTCTAGCTAAAGAAGGAATACATACTGTGGGGACTGTGCAACAAAACAGGATTCCAAATAATAAATTACCAGATAAAAAAAATATTTTTTTTCATTTATTTGATCTTGCAGTTATAAATGCTTGGATTGTTTATAAAAAAAATGCCCAGAAAAGGGGTGAACCTAAAAATAGTCTGCTTACAATGAGCCAATTCAGAAATGAATTGGCCTTTGTGCTTTGTAACAAAAGAACCATCAAAGATGCTAAAAGAGGGCGTCCTAGCAGCAGTACCCTAGAAGAAGAATTGCTGTCAAAAAAAGAAAGGGTTCTCCAGCTCCTCCACCTCCAAAAGACATAAGGAGGGATGGTTCTGAACATTGGCCAAAAGTAAGTGGGTTACTCGGGTGCAAATATCCTAAATGCAAAGGTTATTCCACAATTTCATGCAGTAAATGTGGAGTTAATTTGTGCCTTAATAAGAATAATAATTGTGTCGTTAGATTTCAAATCGCATCAAGTCCACTTTTGACATAAAGTTAGCTTTTATTGTTATTTAAAAGGCAGGGGAAGTATCTTTCAAAATATTTTACCGAATTGAACCAAGTCCCTGTAGTTTTCAAGCAAAATAAGTTTAAAATACACCTCTTTTTTAAAATTGAAACAAACCCATTTGACATGTTATATCAAAACGCAGCAAGTCGCATTGAGCCAATCAGAGCGACGCGATCGTTCAAAATGGCGCCCAGTTGTGTGTTGATTGTCGCCACGCGTGTAAAGTCGTGTCGTGTTTTTAATAAATTTGTTCAGATATTTCAAGAAAATCAATGGAGAAAATACAAATCGTGCCTCCTGATAAGGCACGGAAGTGAATAGTGCAAAAGAATCAAACCAAACGCGAGCAACTGAAGCAAAAACGGTAAGTTTTTGGAGTAAGCAACCATTCCTAACAGCCATTCTCCAGGGCCGTAATGAACACGTGGTACTCGTATGCAATCAGATATTATATTTCATCATCATTATGCGATCATCATTTTATTTTCTTAGCGAATTTATCAACATAATCGGCATGAAACAACTATTGCAAAACTATGATAGAAGCTGTATAGAAGGGTGATTGTAGATACATTGAAAATACTCTCACAAGAAAGATAGCGAAACTATCATATTGCCTCAGTTCCCTCTGAGACCAAATTAATCACCATTTATAGATTTTAATTCCTTTGTTAGAGTGTGATAAAAAAATAGATTTTCAATAGATTGCTCGGTTTTTTTTTTAATAGAAAACTTGATGAATGTCAAACCATTATGTGCTTAAAAGTTTTTAATTTTTTAAAGCTTTGGTTCATGATATGGACCGATTAATCTAATATAAGCTTTTATTTTCAAAATATTATTTGGGTGCATATAATATTAATTTGATTGATTTCAGGTATACGGCACCTGGTCTTCCAGTCATGCCAGCATGTAATCACAATCGTAAACAAAAATACCAATGCAGAAAATGATCATCCAATGACTTTTCATAGAAATTTCTATTACACCAAAAACAAGATAGATCAAGACAATTTTATCTTAAAATATTGTAAAACATCACAGGCTCAAAGAAAGCGTCCAAGAGATAACAGCAGAGTCACGAAACGGATGTCAGTACAATATTATGTCAGAAAACATCAAACAGGTGCATTAGTCAATGTTTGCAAAAAAGCATTTCTATGCATTCTTCGTATTAGACCGACTCGACTGAGAGGAGTACTAGCACGACATCATGAATCTGGTTTGATGGCTGAAGAGCGGAGGGGTGGAGATCGTAAAGAATTCGAATTCAGAGCTAGGAAGGAGGCGGTTCAAAAATTTATTCAAGGATTCAGACCTTTGGAAGTTCACTACACTCGAGGAAAGGATAGCAAACGTGTTTACTTAGATCCATCTTTAAATATTACGAAAATTTTCCAACTCTATAATGATCAAGCTCATCCAGGGATGTCTCTGACACACGCGTTTTTTAGAAAAATCTTTACCAGATATTTTAATATCGGTTTCGGTACACCTCGACAGGATGCTTGCTCAACTTGCCTTCAATTGACTGAACAAATAAAGCATGTAAACATTGCAGCTGAAAAACAAACTCTGATGACTACACTGCATATCCATAAATTACGTGCGAAGGCATTTTTTGCCAAATTAAGGGAAGATAGGGATGATATGATTACGCTAAGCTTTGACTGCCAAAAGAATCTTCCTCTTCCCAAAGTGATCAGGCAACTTATTACTCCAGGCAGCTGTATCTTTATAATTTCACGGTAGTCATAGGTTATACTAATAATAATAATATTCCACAACTACCACACAACGGCGTCTAGTCCCAAGCTAAGCAGAGCTTGTGTTATGGGTACTAGACAACTGATAAACATACTTATATATTTCTAAATACATACATATTATAGATAAATTACACCCAGACACAGAACAAATGATCATGCTCATCACATAAACATTTGTCCTGGGTGGGAATCGAACCCACGACCTCCGGCATAGCAGTCAGGGCCACTAACCACTAGACCAACAGGCCAGTCGGTTCTTCTCATAGTTGTCTTAACAAAGACAATGTAATGTCCTACCTGTGGACAGAAAATGTCACTTCGAAATCAGCGAACGAAATTTGCAGTGCAGTACAGCATTGCTTAAATTCTCTTGATCTTCGAAATATAAAAACTATCAAATTAATGGCAGACGGGTGTGGGGGGGGCAAAATAAAAATAGCTTTTTAATCGGTATGGCTAGTAAGTGGCTTTCAGAGGCACCATCAACATTGAAAACGATAGAAATAATATTTCCGGTAACGGGCCATTCGTTTTTACCCGCAGATCGAGTTTTTGCTATGACCGAGAAACAGATCAGAAAATTGGAATTGTTGAGCCAAGAGAATACGAGGAGATTATAGCTAACCATGCTCGTGTTTACAATTTGGGCACAGAAATACCAGTATACGACTTTCGTTCAGTTGTTAGAGACACTTTCAAAAACTGCAACCAATGGCATTTTCAAATAAGTAAAACTAAACGCGTCATACTGAGAAGAGGTAAAACCACACGAAGAATTGTAGCACGTGGAGAAATGTCATACCAAAGCGATACGTCAGTAAAAATTTGCTACGACCTAACAAAAACTTAAGAGAGATGATACCAGAGCAATTAAATACAGGCATTGCTGTCAACTATTTAAAATTGAGAGACGTCAAAAATTTACTAACGAAACATTATGGACCTGATTGGTCTAAATTGGAGTTTTTGAATTTTTATAAAAATGTTTTGGAGAGTAACACAGAAAATTTAGAAGCTCGAGAAAATGATGTCTGCTGTGAACAGGAAATTGAAGAAGTATTAAACTTTGTATAAATTAGGTATTTTGTGAAATTAATATTCTAAATAGTGCTATTTATAGAGTTTAGTAAGATATGGTATTGTATTGTATAAAAATATTACATATAAGTATATACAGAGTGTACAACTGTAAGCTTGTCTTATTCACGGAGTTTACTATTTTGTTGATACTGAACAACTTTCAACAAAGAACACATAATAAATTTGCAAAAAAAAAACTGACGGTTTTTTCACGAATTCACTATGGGTTCCTTAAAAGTAGTTCAGTATCAGCAATATACTAACCTCCGCCAATATGGCAACCTTTCAGATTAACACAGTGATTGATTTTTTACTATAACATAATATTTAATAAAGTACCCTGTTTAATTATCGACTGACTAAATAGTGCCATTATTAAAATAAGTACTAAAATTGTTAACCCTTTATGGGGCTCTGTCCATATATTGGACACCACACATTTTGAATTTTCGCGGCTAAACTTAACGTTGGACAAATGTCACTTTTGGCTCTTTGGGTTGAGCCTCTAGATACTGTTAACAAAACGTAAAAAAAAAAATACTTACATGGCCGACTTTTATGGTGATCGATCTTATATCAAAAATTGATGATTTTTGAGTGTTGTTTATAAATCTAAGAAAATCTTCAAAAGAACCAAAAGGTAAGTTTTGTTTTACGTATCGTTCCAAATGTTGTAAATATGGGGTAAAAGCTCTGATTTTTGAGAATTTGGTTCACATGTCTTGTTAGAAACGAAAAACTATGACGTCCATATTTTGGACACTGCCCGCGTAGGTAATGGAAATTTTTCATGGTTCAGATTTATAATTTTGTTTTTTTTTTGTAACTGAGTGTTTCTATTTCAGACGATTCCATTAGATAAACTGGAAGATGTTCTGGAAGACCTGTTCGCATTGTCGGATGGTGAACACTCCGAAGACGATAACGAAAGTGATGAGAACGACACCGAAACTATTTTCATACCGCCAAGTAATGCTGAACTTCGAGAAATTTTGGATCCAAACTTGCCTCTTAGATCTGTATCAGTTTCAAACCTGGGGATAGAGTCGTCTTCTCCTGCAGGTACAGTTGTACCACATACTAGCTCCACACAGCCACATCCTTCTCCTGGAACTTCTAGATTGTCTCCTGTTCTAACAACTGTTTCTGCAACTCCAATACCAAGAACTATTACACGTCCTGCTGATGTAGTAGATACAGAATCGTCTGACGATAGCTCCGATAGTGATGACGGTGATGAACATTGGAAAAAAGCGCAGTTTCCTCACAATCCGCCAATTGATAAATTCGATGATAGAGTATTGAAACCGAAACAGTTTATTCCGAACAGAAGTAGTCCTGCTGTATATTTTAGAGCTTTTTTTACGGATGAAATCTTAGCTACCATTGTTGACCAAACTAATTTATATGCAACACAAAACCGCCAGAAAGATTGGGAACCTGTCACAATAGCTGAACTGAAAGCCTTTTTTGGAATTTTGATATTCATGAGACTTAATGTCCTTCCTAATGTGACACTATACTGGTCTTCTGATCCGCTGTTTTGCGTAAAAGAGGTTGCAGACGTCATGCCAGTGAAGCGATTCAAAAAGATTCTGTCTAATTTACACATAAATGACAATAGTAAAATGCCTAAGAGAAATGAACAAGGGTTTGATAAACTTTACAAAGTCAGACCTTTGATCGACAGCATGAATGATGCTTTTCAAAATAGTGCATCATGCTCTTCCTCACAGCATTGACGAATGCATGATAAAATTTAAGGGTCGCAGCACGCTCAAACAATACATGCCAAAAAAGCCCATCAAGCGAGGATTCAAGGTTTGGGCGCGCTGTGATAGTCTGACGGGGTATCTTTACCAGTTTGAAGTATACACTGGTAAAAAAGACGACACCACGGAAGTTGGATTAGGTGCAAGTGTGGTGAAAGGACTGTGCAAAAAACTGATTGAACAAAATGCTGAAAACACTCATATCGCGTTTGACAATTTTTTTGCCTCCAGTGAGCTAATGCAATTTCTATTCGAAAAAAATATATACTCAACAGCCACAGTACGTCAAGACCGCACAAATTTGCCTGAATTGATAAAAAGCCACAGGAAAAAGAACAATACACCTAAACCAGCTACTCTAAAATTGGCCAAAGGCCAACACAAATGGCGAGTCAACAAAAATGTTGCATTCTTCGTATCGATGGATATCAAATTGGTATATGTGCTAAGCACAGCATATCACCCTCGACAAAAGAAAACCTGTAAAAGAACGCAAAAAGATGGGACGAAGTCTGATATTGCTTGTCCTTTGGGCATTTTAGAGTACACAAAAAGGATGGGAGATGTGGACAGATTCGACCAGAAAAGGGGCACTTACCCTATTTCAAGACGCAGTAAAAGGTGGTGGATGCGTATATTTTATTTTTTGGTGGACGCAGCTATCACAAATGCCCACATACTTCATACCCACAATGACAGAGTGCATAATCCAATAGGTGCATTGCAGTTCCGCACTGACCTGGCACGTAACCTGATCAACAGTTACAGCTCCCGGAAACGAAGGGTATCTGTTTTGCCCAACTTTGCAACCAAAAGACCAAAGGGACCAACAAGCAGGCAGAAGTCTATTTATGGTATCCCTGATGAGATAAGGCTGAATGATGTGAGATCGCATATGCCGGGAGAGCTGCCCAGTTATAGAAGATGCAGAGCTTCCAGCAGTAAAGCTCTTGGAAAAAAGAGCAAAATAGAGTGTGTCAAATGCAAAGTGCCATTATGCATTGCACCTTGTTTTGCACAATTTCATACGTGAGAAAGGGCAGTGTCCAATATGTGGACACCATAACTTTTTTTAATAAAAAAAAAAAAAACGTGTTCAAAAATTTTCATTAAATATTAGTTTTAATATCCACGTGTTTAATTTCTAACATATAAGCCAGAATCTTCTGCCCATAAAGGGTTAAAGCGAATATAAGAATAATAAAAATATGAAAAATACGTGAACATTTAACAAAACTATATGTATAAAAAAGTTGTCACAAAATGTTTATGAAGACTAAGTGTTGTGTATTACTATTATTATTGTGCATACTGCAAAAATAACAAGTCCTCATGACTTTTATTATTTGATTTTAAATCATAAAAATACTTAAATAGGTATTACTAATATTATTGGGCATACTAAAAATAACAAGTCCTCATGATTCGTTTATTTTTTTGTTTCAATTTTATTCATACAAAATACTTAAATAAAAATAATACCTATTATTATCATTGTTTTTTCCTTAGTCCGTCCCCTGATCATATTTTGATTCAAACTGCACTAAGTCCAGTATTCTGTTAGATCAAACGAAGCTAAGTCCGAAGGACTTGGTTCATTTTGACAAAATAAACCTAAAACCAAATTAGAAATTCGTTTTTCTCGTAATCTATAAACATTTCATAGAAACAATGATAGAAAGGATGATAGAGAATCCTATTTTTGATAGTCACACCACCCTGAGAATGAGATAATAAAAAGCCTTACTCGAACAGAAAAAAAACCGCTTTTTATGAATTAAATCATTTTGGACTTAATTCAATTTGAAATCTAACGACACAATTGTTTTCTAAATTATCACCAAGAATAAAGAATGTACAAGGATATTCTAGTTTTATTTATTTAGTACCGAGCTAAATATGTAGAATTGCATGATGATGGATATTTCCATCATACTATTTTTTATTTATTTCATATTATTTATATATGAGGGGTACAAAATCAAAGGCACCACTGTCCATTTTTTATCAAAACGTAACTAATGATGCCATCTATTAGATGTTTTTGTAAACTTTACTAACATTCTGATGATTTCAAAGCAATGTTCCCACTGTCCCATAGAAAAACACGTTTTTAAAACTATGTTATGGTGCAAAAACGCTACTGTCCATAAACATTCAATTACAAGAACGCCATTGTCCACATCAGCCAATCACAAGGCGCTAACATTTCGATAAACAATATGGCCGCTGATGAGTTTTGTATGACAAATCGCTGCTGTATTTTATTGATTTTAAAGCTTAATTAATTGGAAAAACGTTTACAAAATGGAGGAAAATGTTCAAGAGTGTTTACCGGAAAAGGCAAGAAAACGGAGAAGAGCACCGGGAACCTGGAAACGTGCGAAAGCAAAGGAAGAAAGGTAAGCATGTTTGTACCGTCAGATCAAAAATCGTATTTGAATATTTTTTGTCGTTATGATTCGATATTATTATTTTGTCAATTTAGTGTACTTGTAGATAGAAAATAATAGTTTCAGTGGTTGTATTTTAATATTTTATTTAACTTTTTACGCGGTAATATATCCGTCAATAAATATGAACGAACATAATTATTAACCGACTTCAAAAGAGACTCGACCAATTATTGTGGATCTATTTTCAAATTTTGTTTTGATTTAAAGCCTATTTTTACCCGACTACAAGAAGGGTTATGTGTTTCGCGCGTATCTTTAGTTTTAGAAATGTGCTTAATATTTTTGATGGATTTTATTTTAGTTTTTTTTTCTAAATATCGAACCGAGGATCATTGATCACGAAGTAGTTTAATTCAGTTTTACCGTGATTATCATACATCAGGATTTTACTTTAGATATATATTTAACCCAAATCGTTTTCTTTATAGGTACTCGGCGAAAATACCCCCTGGTGTAGGTACCTACCTGTAATCACGGACCAAACGACAAAAAAATTCATTGCAAAAAATTAAGTCTCTTAGACATTTCACATTTTCACGATCAATTTTACAAAACTAAAAATAAAAAAGACCAGGATGCCTTCATTCTTAAACACTGTAAAGTAAAAAAAGCTGTCAGACGCCGCCCTCGAGTTGGACTACGAAAACCAACGCAAAATACTACAACACTATTTGTACGCAAAAGGAACAAGGTCGCACTGTTACGAGTTTGCCAGAAAACATTTGTTCACATCTTGAATATTACAGTTCAGAGAGTAAGAACTGTTTCTCGAACTTTTGCTATCACAGGATCAGTTGTTAAGGAAAACAGAGGCGGCGATCATACTTCTGCAAAAAACTTGCATAAATTAAGGGCTGTCAAGCAATTTATTGAATCGTTTCAATGCTTAGAGTCCCATTACTGCCGCTCCTCAGTCATAAGAAAATATTTACCGTCTATTTTAAATATTAGGAAGATGTGGAAAATGTACATAAATCAGTGCAGCGACGACAGTAAAGTTCGCGAATGTTATCTCAGGGCAATATTCAATAGGTGCTATAATTTGGGTTTTGGGAGCCCCCGAACAGATACCTGTTCAAAATGCCCCGAATTACAAGAAAAAATTAAGACGTCTACAGACACAACGCAAAAAGCGAACCTAATGGCTGAAAAAAGATTGCATATTTTAAAGACGAAAGCATTTTATCGCTTACTAAAGGAAGTAAGAGAAGACATGGTTGTCTTCTCGTTTGACTGCCAGAAAAACCAAGTCTTGCCAAAAATACCTGATCAGGCAGCTTACTACAGCCGCCAACTGTACATTTACAATTTTGCAATCGTTAAATCAGTACCTGAGAATACTTTAGGTAAAGAAACTGTCACATTATACACCTGGACAGAAGACGAGCACCGTAACGGAGCAAATGAGATTGCATCTGCAGTGTACCACAGACTACAGACTACAGACTACAATTTTTAGTCAAAATATTAATACATTTTGTACATGAACTATCAATTATGAATGTATTAAGGTTAAGTTTTTTTTGTGTGTACAATAAAGAATTAAAGAATTAAAGAATACCATAAGATTGGTAGCTGATGGGTGTGGTGCCCAAAACAAAAATTCCATTATGGTTGGTATGTGTGCCACATGGCTAAGTCGAGCACCACCCCATATTAAAAAAATTGAATTGATTTTTCCTAAACCAGGACACTCTTTTATTCCACCGGACAGAGTATTCGGCCTTATAGAAAAAGAAATAAAGCACATGGAAAACATAGTACAGCCAGAGGAATTGAAGTCTATAAAAATTATGGGACTGTTATCCATTTTGATAATGTTATGGACTGGAAATCAGCTTTAAATGGTGTGATACGTCCTCCAGCGAATTGGCATTTTCAATTCGCTCAAATGAAAAAGTTTTTCTTGAGGAGAAATAGCAGCAATAATGTCTTTGTACAAGGTGAACCAAATTATAATGTTGAAGCAGGCTGTTACAAGTCCATTTTAAAAAGAGGAAAGTCATTTTTAGAAGTCAGACCCAATCAAATAAATAAACATAATGTATTAGTCAAACAAGCAAAACTGCATGACGTGGATAATCTATTGACTAAACACTATGGCTCAGAATGGAAAGATAGGAGTGATTTAAGCTATTACAAACAGGTGATGACAAGATCAGTTGAAATGAGAACTGAAGGAATTGAAGAATATGAGCAAGAAATGTGTGAAATTGCGGTCCCAGAGTCGGAAATGAGTATTTAAATAAGCAGATTTAAGTGGTTTTGTTTTTTTTTTTTAATAAAAACTATTTCATTTTCTAACGTTTTTTTTTTTAAATCTAAATAATGAAACATGAGCTCCTACATGACGTCATGGGTTGCCGCCAAAAAACTTTCAAAACGTTAACAACGTTTTTGCTAACCTTACCTCCATAATGACGTCAGACTACTCAAATGCAAAACTGCCACTGTCCAAACCTTTAGATGCATACTTACCACAGTCCATTACTATGATGCAAAGTCGCCACTGTCCAAATGATTTTGTTTTGTTTGCGTTAAAATGCTATGTGTATGTGTAAATTACATTGCAGGATAAGAAATAAATTACATTAACCACAGCAAAACAAGTATAGTTAAATTGTTAATTTACAAACCCGAAGCACTACACTAACAACTTTATTTGACCCACTCCCACTCCATGGACAGTGGTGCCTTTGCTTTTGTACCCCTCAAGGATTTTTTTAAATATTTTTCCCTTAATCTAGAGCATGAATTACATCACCCTGATTTATTTCACAAAAATTTAAAAAATCATGCAAAGAAGGATTAAGAATAGTAGCAGATGGCTGTTCTGGGCAAAATAAAAATTCCGGTATGGTTGCCATGCTTGGAAAGTGGTTAACAACAGAAGCACTCAGACACATCAAAAAGGTTGAAATAATTTTTCCAGTGGTGGGACACTCTTTTATCCCACCCGACCGGGTGTTTGCTCAAATAGAGAAAGATTTGAAAAAGCGTGAAGTAATTCTGTCTCCTGAACAATATCAAGAAATTATAACTCAATATTGTAAATTGACTGCTATAGATACAATTGCAGTACAAGATTGGAAATCGGCCTACGCGCCAATTATTAAACCAACCACTAGCTGGCATATACAGTTCCAAAAGTGCAAAAGGTTTTTCTTGACACGTTCCAAAACAAATAATTTATTGCTTCAAGGAGAACAGTCATATAAAATTGACATTAACGTAAAGAAGCCGATAACAAAGAAAAATAAAAGCATCACTATGTTGAATCCAGTTGTTATTCCAGCAAACCAGGTAATTCCAAAGAAAGCAAAGATTACCGATGTTTCAAATCTATTATCAAAACATTATGGAGAGCAATGGAGAGAAAATGAAAATTTAGCATTTTATAAAACAGTGGAAGACAGAAGGTCTTATGAGCAAGGAGATATTGAGGAGGATACAGCAGAGATACTGAGCGACCTTTGTGAAGACGGCTTTGACGATGTAGACCTAATAGTATGATTTAGCTTTTTATGTTTACCTGATTTGCAATGTAGATATGTTTACCTGATTTGCAATGTAGATCAAATCCCGCTATTTCACAAAGCTCAGTTGCAAATGCCTCTATAACACTTAGTAAGTTTCAAAATCCTAATATTTAAAATTAAAATTAAAACCTGTTTTTAGCCTAGTTTTTGGTAGTAATTGCAGCCTTTTTTAGTTTTGTTAATATTAGGTATCTTTTTTAGCCATGGAAAAAATAAAAATTGCCTAATAAAGTACAGTTGTTCCTGTTTCTAGCTTTTTTTTTTCATTTTTGCAAAAATTTTATTGAATCGTGTCAGCGGGATTTGCAACTAGACGACTCAATTCTTCGTTGGAGCACTGAATCTTCTGCGAGAAATACCTGCTGCCCAAGCTATGAATGAGGCGCAGGCCACGCGTGCTAGTGCAAACGCCGCGATTCGTGCGACACACCGCTATACCCCCCAGCTGTTTAAAAATCAGGTCTGAAAGGGTCCGTGTCCCTTACGTATCCAATGTCTTTAACCTGTTTCTGAAAAATTTCAAGTTTCGAAAACGCAGCCTGTGGAATCTTGGTTGGTTGACCGTACAAAACAACACAATGTAACAATAACCCCTATATTGACCAAACTAGATCACATTCCACCACACAACGGAGAAAAATCCAAATACACTTAATATCTTTCAAATCATTTCAATTTAATATACAAGGCTTGAAAGAATAAATAAGCAATCACAGGTCAAGACAAACAATCACATAATAATAATCGTCAATAATCGTAATTTCGTATCGCGTGAATGACACAACAACAGAAAAGTCATCACGAACAAAACATTTTTTTTCCTTATCCCCGCTTGTGCAGACTAAGATCGTACACCATATCGCCTAGTCATCAAAACAATCTATTTTTTTTTTAATTTGTATTTGAAATGATAAACAATTACATGAAAATAACACTTAAAAATTATAGTTATGTTATTCACATCAAACAGGAAAAATATAAGTATGGCGCATAATATTTATAGTTTGTATTCATAAAATAATCTAACGATTATAACCTTAGTCAACGACAATATAGAGAAGTGTTTGACGCCATATTTTAGTTTATTTTAATTAGTTTAGGGTCTTTTTTGGTTTTATTGTAATTATAGTTAAGTTTTTGAGGTGTCTAAATGAAGTCCATCTCTTATCTGTGCACAGATAAGAGATATGGAGTGTCAAATGCTATGAAACGTTACAAAAACTACGGACAAACCACGGACCAACTGAGAGAGCTGTGTGAGAGAGCCTGAGAGTTTCACCTGGTTTTACACACCAATCTGTTCTATAAAGATCATGTCGCCTTTCGTGTCACTGTTTAAAAACTTGACACTGGCTAAATGCACAATCTGTGCGAATGTGAAACATTAAAAATAAAACAACTGAAAAAACTGTCAATGTCAGTCAGTAACTTGTTACTCGAGTTGGTATTGGTGCTAGCTCGAGTTGCATTTCGAATCAACTTGACTCGGTTGGCAAAAGCCCAGCTCGGTTGAACGAGTCAACTTGTTCCACCAAGTCAACACGTTCCACCGCGCCGACTTATGTCAGACCGCCGAATTAACTTGGTCCACCGATTTAACTCGTTCCGGCGACTTAACTTTTTCCACCAAGTCGACTGGGTCTGTCACCCCGACTCTACTCATTCCGCCGAGTCAGTTCGATAACAAGTTAATGAGCGTTGATCAAACACTGGAGTCAGAGGTTGAGTTGAGAAACTTAGGGTGAGTTGCACCATTTAACTATAACGATAACACAGCCGTTAACAGTTGTCAAATCGTCGAATTGACCAATAGGCGGCCGTTTCACGGCTGGTTATGGTTTGGTTATCGTTAGGTATAGTTAAATGGTGCAACTCACCCTTAATGTATCCTTTTTGATTCGGAACCAAGTGCAAACGTTTGATGCACCCTGTTTTTTTTCATTCACGCTTATAGTAATATGTAACTAATAATCATGTTAAGTTTATAACCACAAGAAATAGGATAATTATATTTATCAAACTTATTGTAATGTGTATCTACAACCAGTATTTCAAATAGAATATATTGTCTGGGTTAAACATTTTAGCTTTACAATATAAATTATTAGAAAAAAATATAAAAATGTCATCTAGAATGGTAGGTATGGTAGTATGGTCGATGGACAGCTGTCACGGAGGGAAGACATAAGTAGTGCGAGAATAGTGAGCCGATATTTATTTTATTTATATTTAATTATCTTGTGTACATAAGGGCACAAGTGCACAACATTTAACCCTCCCTAAATCGTTTGGAATCGTGACCCTCACCGTCCTGCTTTCAACCATCTACTGAACCATTACGAATCCGCTTACTCGACCAAATCAACTCCAGTAAAAGGAAAAGAAATTACCACACGAATTGACAGGGTTGTTGTTTGATATTCGATGAAAATAACTCGATTCGCCCATCTCTAATGACTATACATAGGTACGTTCCGAACTCGCTTTTGACGCAATTCGGAACGCAGGATATATTTTCCGTGTTCCGAATTGCGTAAATAGCGATAATATTGCGAATCCGACTAACGCACATACACATACGTATTAGAGTCTGTGCGGAAAGTAAACCATCGTGGGATTTGAGGGCGCTGCTGTAGATAAATATCGTTTTTGTTATGTAAGCAACATTGTGACGTCATTATAGTGCAACTGTTAAATCTTGATATTTTGAAACTATGTTAGACTAGATTCTTCCAGCAGCTTCACCCTATAATATAAATTATCCTATTGGCTGAATTTGCTCACCTAATGAAACTGCAAAGTTATAGCTTATGTGCTATTTTATTGCTATGTTTATGATTAAGTTCATCTGTCTAGTAGTTTTAGCGCCACACATCCATACATACGAGTACCTCCATCCATCTTCACAAACTTTCGCATTGATAATATTAGTAGCCTATTTATTGAACTTGCTCACGTGATGAAACTTAGCAAAAATATAGGTTATAAGCTATATTATTGCAACGTTTATCATTAAATTCATCCGTTTATAAGTTTTTGCGTAATGAGTGACAAACCGTTAATTGTGGCGACACCTGGGGGAGGCCTATGTCGTACAGTGGACGTCTTTCGATTGTAATGATCATGAACATTTTAACGCAAACACGTACCGGTAAAAGAAAAAAGCGTGAAGAAACTGCTGTACTGCCTATCTAGGTAGGTTCCACCAACGACCACTTACCCAGTTCCAACGAAAATGGTTCTATCACTTTGGCTGGGATCGGTCTATTATCACTGACTGGAATATTGTAGCTAACAGCAAGTTTATGTTTACCCTAGTTAAATATAAAGGTAAAAATGGGACACTACCACTTTCTCGTTGTCTTCCTCAGTACATTTTTTTCCTTTTGCTTATCAATGAAAAATATGAACTTAATGACTATGAAAGTAAAGTACACTTCAGAATTTGTTATGTTGCTTCGTAAAAAATCTATTTAGTCTGTAAGGGACCATCTCGTATACATATAAGATCCTTGGGATCACTTTGTTGTCCGTCTGTTTATCTGTTAAGAACCTTTAACACAAGAACGCTTGGAGGTATCGAATTAAAATTAAAACTATACACTCAAGTCTGCGGTCTTTTGAAGTTATGAAAAAATCAGAGCTCTGAGTTAACGAAAAAAAAAGATACGGCCGTTTATGTCGCAAAAAAGCGTATATTTCGATACTCAAGGGAATCAAAGTTCATAGGGTGAATCCCGTTGACCTAGAATCCTGAAATTTGGCATAAATCAAGGTCTCATAGAACAAGTACAGGAAAAAATCGAAAATTGTAAATTTGTAGATCCGCCACAAAAAAAAAAAATGTTTGCAATTCGGAAAAATCTTTAATCGGGAATTGATTCCATAGGTAAAGTACAGAATCCTCAGTGCGCGAGTCCGACTTGCACTTGCCCTTTTTATTTTAGTTACTGTATCTTTACTCAAGCCTGAAAAGAAATATTCTAAGTTATTCGAAACGCATTATAAATTTAAAGTATCAATACTCTTTATACTAGCCATCAAAAATATTGACCAAAACAAAATAAACAAATATCATCATGTTTAAATGAATTTCCGTTTAATTTATATATATTTGGAGATAACAGGGACAGGAGTTTACCTAGGAAGTCTAATAACATTAAAATAAAAGTGTTACATACCAAAAAAACAGCATACCAATGTTTCCCAAGTTCATGACTTTGTTTTGATCAATAATGGTGTGATTTGCCATTTGTTATCTTTGGCAAAACTGTAATTTATTAAATATTATTTCCCTTGCAGCTCAGTGAAATATTTTATCACATTTCTAAAGATTTCGATTAAAAATCACAATAAAATAACATAATACATAAACCGGTGTCAACATGATATGACGTTTAGCATTTGACGGATGGCTGGGTTGGGTTGCTACTTAAAATCTTTAATGTTGTTTTCACTTTACGCCACGACGGTTCTTTTATCGCACAGACAATAGTCACACAACCAAAGTCACAACTGTCAACTTCACAATTATTAGTCAGTAGCCATTATATTTTGTTGTGCGTGCAGCTAGGGAGTGGAATTCCTTGCCGGAGTCTGTGTTTCCTGATAGCTAGAACACAATTCGGGAATCTTTACGTCGAGAGTGAATAGATTTCTTCTAGGTAAGCGCGTTCCATCGTCGCGAGATAGTGGTCAAGCGCAAACCTATCAACAATAAAAAAAAATTTGGTCGAATTCGCGATACATTTGCTTTTGACGTAATTCGGAACGCAGGAATTGAGGGTCTGTGATAAGGGTTGACCTCTTAGCCTAAAGTAAAACAACCAAAATCGGACATTGAACTTGAAGTCTTTAACTGGTCTCGTGAAATATTCACCTATCTTTTGATTAGTCTTTTCTTCTGTTTAAAGTGTAAGGAACTTTGCTTTCTATCCGTGGACATACGTTTGGTGTCATATCGTCTTCTTCAGGCTATTTTTCTTGATGAAAAGCCGCTCTTCGAGTTAGAGATTCATGGTCTTTTTTTCCGCCATATGATTATTATACAAATGCTTCGTCGAAACAGCTTTACCGTTAGAGATCAAGAAGTGTAACTAAGTGCAGTGCACAACAAGATTAGATACTCAGAACCATTAGTAAAACGAATCAATGGGTACTCCCATTTACGTACAACACAGGGGTCTTGTAAGTTATAGGTGATTAAGTTACTTCTAGGCAAGCGTGTCTCACCGTCAATCTGTCAATCATATCATCAGTTGAGATAGTCGGCCTAATTAAATAATAGAATATAACAGTATTTGAAGTTGATAGTAAGACAACGTGTCAGCTAATTGGCAGAGGCTCAGTAGGGTCGATACCCGCAAGGGCCACATTGAATTCTTGTAAGGGATACCTTGGTCTTGAAACTAAAGGGCATTTGGATGCAAGTTGGTTTTAGTCAGTCAGTTGAAAGCGAGACAGTGGTCAGCGATAACAGTGAGGATGCATACATGTTTTATAAAATCTTTGTTCACAATAAGGACAGGCACTCAATACTTGTGTAGGTTACATGAAAAAGAATTCTGACTGCTACAGCATTCTAGTAGATTTGTATTTGTTCTGCCATATCAGTTATTCACAAATATGTGGCTAAACTGTACAGCGTGAAAATCCATTATTTTGCTGTCCAGTATTGTACAGTTTTACCAAATATGTTTCTGATTTCAATTGTTTTGTGCCGCATGATTGGTTTTATGGTTTTGGTAAGGTAATCTGCAAATCTACTTGGTTAGTGATATTTAGGGCTGATTGGCATCTTATTACCTAAAGATGATAATCAAATGTGTTAAATGAACACTGATGTACCTTTAGGCCGAGTATGTACATACATTCATCATTTCGGCAAGGATTAGCATAGTGGAAATTAGTTTTAATATTTATTCAAACTAAGCTTCCCGTCCGATTATAATTTAGGTGTCTTCAAGGCTAGAGTGAATAGGCCGCGCCTCACTATCAACAATTGCATCACTGCTTACCATCAGGTTGGATCGCAGTCAAGTACTAGTTTATATCAGATTTAAAAAAAAGTTAAAGTAACACAAAATTGGTACTTTTATTACTTGTTATTTCTTTAGTAATTGTTTGTTTCAAAGAATTCTTATGAAAATTGAAGGAATTTGTTTGGTATATTGTAATATTGAATTTGCTTACTGTTTTGCCGCACAATTTCTGCTATGGTTAAGTTCAAATGGTTACACATTCCATGTTGAAACAACAAAAATGGTAATCTATCCAATAATCTGGGGTCTATGCTTCTTACTTTTTCATAAGTCTCTTCGACTTGCATTGGGACCAGAGACGAGTGACCCAATATCATAGTGGCCCAATATCAAACACTGGCTCGTCAGACGGCGGAGTCTCAACCGTCGATTTTGGAAGTGCGGCATTAATCTTCGCTTCGTCTCTTTGTGCCTTGCTATCGTCGATCCTTTTCATAAACTCTGATCGCTTGGTAGGCTGCAGTCTACGTTTCTCAAATTGCTGGTCATAGGGAGGTGGCTCACATGACCACTGGGCCACCTGGTTCCTATCAGTCATATGCTGATAGCCCCTTACAGTGTCTCGACGCCCTCGGCCGTTACCACCAGGTTGACGTGAGTCTTCATTCAATAATTTAAAAATGTACAATTAAGTTTTTTTTGTTTAATTATTGGTAACAATCATATGTGCATATATCCTTCATACATAACTTCTGGCCAGTGCTTTTGTCCGGTCAATCCACTGTGTGCTTTAGTAAAGTGTGCAGAACAGGCTCAGTCATTGATGATGGTACCACCACACAACAGCCTAGGAGGACAAAATCTTCATGCAATGACATGTTAGTACGATGCAACCAGTATGGAAGTAGCTGCTTGTTGTGGCTATCTCTTATTGCATTTTATAAATGTTATATCTGGTATGAAATCAATGTTAGCAGCAGTTGTTGACGTGGTGGAAGAAGTTGGCTCATTATCAATAGTAGTTGTGTCACCTCTTTACTTGTTATGAAAATTGGGTCTTGTCATATGATTGGTCTTTGGTGTCCTATAGACAGGTCAGAATTTCTACCTTCTTTGACTATTGTCTAACTGCCCTGCTTTTGAGGTTGTGGTAGCTTCTGCAGAACCAGTTATGAAGTCATCATAGACCATTTCTCTAGCATATCTTAATAGTAGGTAGTTGTATTTCTTGTTTTAAAAAAACTGAAAACTAAAACAAATAAAATATTTAATGTTCTCGAGTATTGTTGGGAGTGAAAGGAATGTGGACACATTTCCAAGGGGTCGACTCAACAACTAATCATGCGGTTGGGATGATGTTATCTTGCTATTTTCTACTTGGAGTCACATGATGGGCACATCTGCCTTTTACTTCTTTGTAAATTTTTTTTCCTTTCTTGAATATCCAAAAAAAAGGCAGTTGACAACCTCCTAGATTGACCATCTCATAAATGCCAAATAAAAAAAAAATAAGGGCAGGAGATTTGTGATTCAACTATGGGCTAATATTTTGATTGATTGATTTTGATTGATTTATTTATTTCATAAACAATTTTTACATTGTATCGAAAATTTATGATAAAAAAAATACATACTTATGTGAATTTAATATACATGAATCTTATACCTACTACAAAGCAAAACAATGATAATTATAACAAATTACAGAATTGAAGTTTCAGAACATATTATGAACAATATAAATTTCTAAAGTATAAATTTAATGTCAACAGTGAGATAGCGATTACAATTAATGTCAAAAGTATATTAATATAATGTCAATAAAGATTATCAATTAGTAATGTCGATATTAAAAAGTCACGTCAATATTTATCACAACTTAAGCTTGTCAAAAGAAATATTTACAATGTTATAAATAAAAATTTAAATAAAGAAAAAAAAAATTACAAATGTCAAGCTTAAAAATGTCATGTCAATAAAAAGAAGTGATAACAGTACAATAATAAATATATTGTTATTACTATTACAATTTAATGTCAATAAAAATTGTGATTATAATGTATTAAAAACTAGTTGAATTTGTCACAGAGAAACTCATCAAGTGTGTAATAGCACTTTTCTATCAAGAATGTCTTTAACCCACTTTTTACTGAATAGACTTTTTGTATCCGATTGCAATGAAATTCAGATATATGTATCCTTGTATAATCAGATGAGTAGGAAAAATGCAAAAAAAAGTTAAAACCTGTTGGGAAACCGGGAAATTGGTGTCCTTTTAAAAGGACATTAGTAATATATACTACTTGTTCAAGTAAATCAAAAGAAAATACGAAGTGTCTTTATTGTCGTTAATTTATTACATAAAATCATGAAAAAAGTAAAGATAATGAAAAAAAAATAATAAAAATTTAGACTTGAAAAAAAAAACATTATTTCGTATGGTACGTTTCAAAACATTCTTTTGGATGTAATGTAACTTCACACGTTTTACACGAGAAATTGGCTTTTTTGTGGCAAATCACGCACCTCAACTGCGTTTCGTTGTATTTTACAAGGTGCTTATTATTATCATACCGAGAATTTTGGTGATAGTTTTGTGAAGTGCGACCTGATTTTCTGTTATCCTTTCTACGATATGTTTCTAGAAGGGAAGTTGCAATATTTCTACGAAATTGCAAATGATCACAATCTCCGCCATCGATGTGGTATAGTTGCCAAGCATTTTGAACTGCCATGTCTAGTGCGTGACATATCAGTGGGAAATACCATTTTTTTCCTCGTATCGATGTTCGGTATAAACCAATATTTTGGTCTGACCTGTCTACACCTCCCATGTTTTCATTATACACCTTTATCAAGGCTGGCTGGTCGACTTGTACATATCTTTTCTCATGTTGTGAAAAGCGTTTTACTTTGCTCAGTGGTAAAACTTTAGCAGCATTTGAAGCCACTGTTACAACACTATTATCATTCCACTTACACACAATAATTTCTTCAGCTCTTGTTGCTTTGTATTTCAGAGAACCACGATCAGTTTTCTTGAATTCTTTGTTTGTTGGAAGCGGACATTTCGATACGCGATTTTGTCTGATTGTTCCGGTGGCCTTCAACCCCCTTTCACGTAGTTCATCTAGTAATGGAATCGATGTGAAGAAATTATCAAAAAATAGGTGGAAAGGTGCCTTTGCATCGATTGTACGAAGAACATCTGCGAAACGTAAAATAACACTTGCTCCAAGTCCCAATTTTTTATAATCATTGAAGTCGTCTCCCGTTTGCCCTTGATACGGATCAAACCATAATATGTACCCAAGACGTGTCGATCGTACCCAAAATTTGTAACCCCATCTGATAGGTTTACCTCTTATAAATTGTTTACAAGGGTGACCACCATAATACGGAATCATCGCTTCATCAATGCTGTAGTTTTCTTCGAATGGGGCATAGTTTAGGAAGTTCTCATTCATCGCGTCAAAGAGTGGTCTCAACTTCGCATATTTGTCATTAGATGGCAAATCTGTATTATCACAGCAGTGAATATGAGACATTATAAAAGTAAATCTATCTCTCGACAATGCATTATAAACTATTGGGTTCCCACAGTCTGCAGCATTTTCCCAATACATAAATCTTCTGGGTACTACCACATACCCACTGAAGAGAAGTATTCCGATAAAGCATTTCATCTCTTCACACGTTATATTTCCAATTTTATTTTTTTGATTTATATAATTATTGGTGTAATTTGTCAGCAAAACTGTAATTCTGTCGCTAAAAAGTTGCTCAAAATAATAAAAGGCATTTTGCTGCCTTGCAACTTGCTGCATTCCGGCCCATGGTCTAAATATTGGACGTATATCTCTTGAAATCCAGTTATACTGTTTAGTTTTTGGAATTGTCATGCTTGTGGAAGTTGAGGGTGTTGGTTCGTCGTCAGGTAACAACTGATTTTCAATCGGAGGATTGGAAATTCTGATGCGCATTCTTTTCGATACTTGAGCTAGACTTATTTCGTCTTCACTGTCACTATCGTCTGTCAAATTCATATAATGAACTTGCGCTGGAGTCCTTAGTTGAGTGCCAGGTAAATTTTGAATGCGGACTTGATTTTCGTCACCAGAATCTTCGTCGGTGACATCAGCATTACAATTTTCTGGTGGAAAAAATGTGATGCTGTCAGGAATAGGAGCCTCCTCATCAAATTCCAATTCTTCCATGATTTCATGAAGTTGCGACTCCCATCCTCTTCCAAAAACTCTCCTGACAAAACAAAACATTTTTTTGTATCAAGTAGTAGTAGATATTACTATTGGGCTTTATAAAGAACACCAAATGTTGCACCAAAAAAAAGTATAAAAAATGACAGTTGGTACTTATATTTAATCTAATTCACTTAGAAGAGATATGAAAGTTTTATTATTCATTGTCAAAAAAAACGATTTTTTAATAATAATAAAATAACTCACCTCATATCAGTCATGATAAATTTACCGTAAAACAAAAGCTCCAAAACTGATTAATAATAATGCGTTATACCACTCACAATACTTATATTGTACTGCCACACAATTCAACTTTCAAATGTCACCAACAATATTTGTTTACTTTACCCTCATTAATCACAAGATTTTTGTTTATGCGCCGTCCTTTTAAGAGGACGATAGTAATAAGTGGGTTAACTGGTGCTTAAATTGACTTAAGTTGTGTATGGACTTAAGGTGTACAGGCAATTGATTAAATAGTTTAATCGATTGATAACCTGCAGCATGACCAACCACTTTCAAATGCGGTTGTATTATATTTTGTAAGTCCTTACGCCTAGTGGCTTCCCGTTTACTTCTCTCTTCTAAAGTTTCAATATTCCTCAATTTTTTCATGAGATCTCTGAGTATTACCAAAATATATAAACAAGGGACCGTTAATATTTGGAGCTCCTTAAAATACTCCTTACATGATACCCATTGCGGAATTCTCACCATAGTTCTGATGGCTCTTTTTTGTATAATAAAAGCTGTATTAACATTGTACGCGTAACTACCTCCCCATAGGATGATACTGTACCTAAGCTTTGACTCTACTAGGGAATAATACACTACTCTTAATTGTTGAATGGTAATTACATCTCGAAGACTTCTTAAGGCATAGCAAGCAGAACTAATTGAGCTTTCTATTGCAGTCAATTTTTTTTTCCAGTTTAAGCTTTCGTCAATGTGAATACCTAAAAATTTTACGCAGTCCATTAATGTTATTGCATTTTCATTTAGTACGATGTCCATTTTTTCATTATTTCTCGATGTCGTTCTAAATAATATGGCATTTGTTTTACTAGCATTCAATTTGAGATCGTTGATGGTAAACCACTGTTGAAAGAGAGCCAGAGCCTTGTTTACTTTACTACTAAGGGTATCTACATCTTTAGCAGTTATAATGGTATTTGTCTGATTAGTATGCAAGGAACTTTTTATCATGCTGTAGATATTCGTTTTGTATTCTTTAGCCAACTCTCCTGGACACTTCTCGCTGAAAAACTGCTCATTGAGTTCGATGTTCATGTTCTTTTTTTTGTATCAAGATTACTATGCAAACGAATAATGGCTTAACAATCCGAGTTCAAAAAGTGTGACTTAGTGCAGTGTTCATCACGATAAGATGCTCAGTACCATTACTATAGAGAATCAATGGGAGCACATTGTACAGACAACCAAGGGGTCTTGTTAGTTAAGAGGTTACTTCTAGCCTCTAGGCAAGCGTGCCCCACTGTTGATCATATCATTCCTTATTATCAGTTAAGATAGTGGTCTAGTATGAGCCTATTTATATACTAAACCCAAGGGTCTCAGTAGGGCCGTTGCCTGCAAGGGCCATAGGGAAGCCTTGGAAGGAGAACCTTGGTCCAGTGACCAAAGGGCATCTGGATGCAAGTGGATTTTATTCAGTCAATTGTGGAGCATTTCACGTGAAGCGAACAACTAGTGATATTTGAGTATTTTAAACATGTCTATTGTTTATATTCTCGACTACAGGATTTTAAATAATTTTTTTCTAAAATAAAAGTAGCCTATGTTAAGTACTCCTTATTAAAAAAAGTCCCGTCAAAATCGGTCCAGCCATTTCAGAGACTAGCCCGGACAAACAGACAGAGAGGCAAAAATTTAAAAAAATGTTATTTTGGTGTATGTACCGTAGGTATAATTATGTATATTCACATGCATGTAGTAAAAAGCAGTTATTTCAATATTACAAACAGACACTCCAATTTTATTTATATTTATGTATGTATGTATAGATTTAATAAGCTTTTAGTCTAAATATTCAATATTGAAACTTTTTTTGTGAAAAAAAAAAACAGTTAAATTTTTTTTATTATCACATACTTGGACGACTTTGCAAAGTATTTGTTCTCTTTTCTTTAGTTTTTGTGCTACAAAAACGACATCTTTTATAAGGATGAGATTTTATTGGCAAGTGTTTTCCTACGTTTCTAAGGCGGATTTCGTTCGTCCTTTTGTTTTTGTACTGAACCGATGAGCGTGTTTTTGCAATATAACCAAACCATCTATCAAGCCACGGGCCATCCGCAGCCGAAACTCCCTATGCAAGTGAACCGTAGTTGGATGTATTGTAAGCATTAATCACAGATGCATCTAAAATAAGTTAGATCAATCTCATCCAAAAATTTCTGGATTTTCTTTTTGTAGGGCAAGATGATCTGAAATGATCGAAATGGTCGACTCCACCCATATTAAGCGTATACGATGCTGTAGCTGTCGGAATTAACTTATCTTTTCTAGCCTCATCGCATGAGAGCATCTTTTTGGGTATGATTCACAAACATAGTATCTCTTGGATCTATCTAAACGTCAGCTGAGCGAGTTCAATGACCTGTAGGTAGTTTGTACGCAACGCCGACTATTAACTACAGGTCATTGAACTCGCTCAGCTAATGTTTTCTTAAAGAAATTAATACGAGTTTTGAAAAAAAGGTTCTTTATTTTTTAATTTTATCTTTACAAATCGATAGTGTTTCATGTACCGGATCGACCCTCCACGGGATTAAAACGATTAAAATTTAACGGTGTATATAATACCACTAAGTGATTGTAATCCAGAGGCCCAGAGGGATCTTGGCGCGCACGCTGAAATCTCTCAAGAAAGGTATTTTCCACACGTGAGGTGATTACGCGCTGAGAGAATAGTTCCATTTGCTTTTTCAAGCGTACCTCCCGTATATCGATCGCAGTTTTTGACCATAGACTTCCTTTCGTAATTCGATTTTTAAGTTGTAAACTTGATGAATTTGTATTAAAAACAAAATATTATTTTTAGTTAGTGTATTTCAGCGTAAGGTTTTAATATATTCATTTATTTTTTAATTTACTGTAATTATAGTTATTAAGTTGTTTGAAAGTGTAGATAATACACTTAATTTAAAATTAAATTGATCGTTATGGTATATTACTACAAATCAATAAAATGTTAACAAAATAAATTGCTAACAAATAATTATATCGTGTTTTTAATACAAATGTGAGAATTACTGTTTTTTTCCTAATTAACTGGCTGTATTATCAATTTATAACAAGGCGCCATCGCCATCTCGGTTTAAAGCAAATCAATAAGGTGTCCTTTCTCATTACATGAAAGAGATGTCGCTAGCAGTCTACTTATAATTGATTTGCAACGTCACAACATACGTTCTTTCACCCTAATATAGCAGTAGTGTCTCGAAAATAGCAGTCGAGTTAGTGAGCGTTGTATTACGTCACGTGTTTTATCTCACTCTTTTTCATTCAAACTTAGCAAAAGTAAAGAATGATGTACCTTTGTTAGCTTTATAAATAAATAAAATACATTTAATTCAGACTAAAATAATGTCCATAGATTGTTAGTATTTATCCAAAGCAATCAAAATGTCGCTTTCCTTCAAAAAAGAGATAAGACATAATGTATCCTTTGATCAAATTGAATGAGTTATCTGTGGTATCTGTGGCTAGGTCAAGCCAAAATATAGACAAAATATATATGCTTCAAAACCTCTCAATGTTCTCACAAACGTCAATACTATAACGCCGTCAATGCTATATTTCCATGTATATGTATATTTTAAATACAGGGATATTTTTCATTCACCATCCAAATTTTAAAATCGAGGTCTCTTAATTAATTCTTTGTTATATGTGAAACATAATCAAATAATAACAAAAATAAATAAAAAAAAAACAATAGGAAATATCCGAAGAAAATCATAATGTAGAAACACGCGGCAAGGACATTGACACACAATCGAGGGCTCTTTAAGACCAAGGGTGTTTTTTTAGATAGGCTTGTGTTTGACCACTATTTCACCTTGGTAAGTGACAATGCGATCGAACACAGGGTTGCAACAGTCGTTGTCTCGTTTCCGAATTTATGAAAGAAAAGGGCTTCGCTAACACGCCTCTGGTCTTACTTCAAAGGGTTGATTCCAATTTTCCCTTCATACTTTACGGGCTTAGGACCGACATAATAAAATTATGAATGTGAAATTACAGGTTTTTATTATGGCGTATTTAAAAAATTGGAATCAACTAGCTATTAAACTACAATAATTAAACTTACACAATCAACTCGATTAACCTACAAATCACGTGTACTTCAGCAATTGTTCGAAATGGAGTCCGTTTCTCTCGATACACAACCGCGCACGTTTTTCTAAACTATTTTTTAACAAATTCAAAGTATCCGTTTGGTTTTTAACGTCATTAAAAGCCGTTATTATTTTGCTACGAAGGTCCTCAACACTTTGTGCCTCTTCAACGTAGACGCGACTTTTGATTTCACCCCATGAATAAAAATCAAGCGGAGTTAAATCTGGTGATCTGGGAGGCCACGGTACAGGCCCTCCGCGCCCTATCTATCTATGGCCGTACTTATTATTTAAAAAGTCACGCACTGCACTTGTGTAATGAGGCGGTGCACCGTCATGCTGACAATAATGGTTGTTTATGTATGACAGTGGCACCTCGTCTAATAAATCTTCAATAACACCACGTAACATGTTCAGGTAATTCCCACCCGTCCAGCGTCCTTCAATAAAAATCGGTCCCACAATAACATTCCCAATAATACCCGCCCAAACATTTAAACTAAAACGCACTTGATGGTAATTATTTCTAATAACGTGTGGATTACTTAACGCCCAAAAGTGTTCGTTTCGGCTGTTATAAATACCGATTCGCGTAAACAAAGCTTCGTCTGTCCACAAAATGTTAGAATTAATGTTTCCTAACAGCCATTCACAAAATTCGATTCTAGCGGGTCCATCGTTATCGTGTAGATTCTGCACTGGCTGGTAATGATATGGGTGATACCCAGAAGAGTTCAGCAGCTTCCACACGTAATACTGACTGACACCGAAGCGCTGGGCAGCGTCGTTTGTGCTTACACGGGGGTCACGTTCAAAAAATTCAAGTACGGTATTTTCAACTGCTGGTGTTATCTCGTTATGACCGCCACGACTAGTTGCATGGGCTGGTGTTGTAAACTGCTCATGATCTAACAACCCTTGATTTAAAGTAGGAACTTATGTATTGCTAAATGGGATATTTGCATCAAAAATCTTATTTATTTATTTATTCATTTATGTACACACACAAACACTTAAAAATGAAATGGACAAATACAGAAAAAAAAAGAGTAAAAAGGTACTGCTTGTTTCAAATGAAATTTCTTCCAGCAGACCTGCAACAGGAGAGTTGGAAGAGAGATGTAGACACAGTGTATACAAACGAATCAGAAAATTAAGAATTTACTAAATTATCTAAATTAACTTATATAATAATACATATATAAATACAACAAAAGCAGTAATTAAAACACTAAAATAGACCGCCTCCTCGCGTCTTCTTCTTCACTAAAATTATTTATTGTACATAAAATATTAATGGACTTTGGTACCCCGACTCGGACAAGTTAGGTTAAAAGAGGATGGCGGCGTCTAATGAGCGAGTGAAGCGAGTGGACACAGACCCCGCCATCTCTTTCTTTTAATAAAAACTAACTTGTCCAAAAATATTGGTTTTAAATGTCATAAAAAATAATAAATTTTGGTCTTTAAATGTCATAAAAAAGATTTTCATCGTCTTTAAATATTCCGCTAATGTTGTCGGTGTGTGTATAATATCATCATTAGTAACGTACTTTCCATAACTGTCCACGGTGATATCCCAGCCATTGTGATCCAGCGTATCTAAAACAATTCTGTCAACTGCAGTGTTATGTTACGCTGTGAGAAGCAGAACTGTTTAAAAAATATTTATTCATAATTTAAGACTAAATTACAAGAATTTGTCTATTATCTTGAGTTATGAATTAGATAGGGACACTTTGAATTATGAAGATGAAGATAAACTTATGAGCTAGACTTCATATTGCAAGGTCGTAAGATAGTTAAGCGGAATTTTTATATACTGATTCTAACTAAATATATGTATAATTGTAAGTACATATAGTTGGAATCAGTTGACTTAGGGAAAGGATATGGTGGTATTCTGGACTGTTTTGTATTACATAAGGCCTCCTTTGTCGTTTATGATATCATGAAGTTCCTTATTTTTGTCAGCAAGTGATGCACCAGTACATGTTTCGCATTTATAGTTTTTACTACGCCATGCACAACAAAGCCTGGGAAGTAACCTGCGAGCCAAACTCCGACAGGTCTTGGACAAGCATACTAATTTCTTCGTCAAATAGTGCCTGCTCGTACAACTCATCAATATCGTCATTATATTTTGTTTCATGCATATAGCGTGGTTCTATAGTTACATTTATGTGTTGCACAGTGGATGAACAAGTTAAAAACGTTATTTATTCAAGAGATGTACAATTGCCTTTATCTACATCTCTCAGTTCGGATTTAACTAATTTTTTTTTATAATAGCCCAAAATTGATAGGCTGGGCTTAAAAATATATTTCCTCGCCTTAATTTATTTGCTAAGTACAATTTTCCCTTTTCTTGAATTTCCTTAAGCTCTTTTAAATGAAACCAATTTGTCGGTCCATATTGTCGACCTTAATGCCATATGCTTATTAATTTAAATATATGTAACAGATCGGGAAATATGAATATTGACCGATTCGTAAGTGGATGACAAAAGTGAGATTTTATATTTTCAGGGTTTAGATAACATCCGAGTTCTTTTGCTATGGAAATGTTTGCGGGACTGCCGTCATAAGTTAGCGAAGCGTCTTGAATGACATACATGACTCTAGGTTTCCCAGATTAACGACGGCTATTGTAGGACTCGGACTCTCGCTTTAGCTGCAGCGTATACACTACCGTAGACTGAGCTACCTTTTCAATTTAAAATGCTATTTTTCTTGTGCCTTCCTTGTATAATGCTATATATTGATTATTCAGAAGCGTATTTGTAAATTTTCATTTACAAAGATACAACCTAATCAAACGGCGGCGGTTACGTTTTAAACTGACACAGTCGTGATTACTGCGATAAATAATAAATTAATGCTAATACGTTACGCTTTGAAAATTAATTTTGTACATATTTCTGTTTTGAGAATGTGATCGAAATCTTTTGGTGGGTACTGTATATCAACATATCCATGCATTTTTTTGTCGTCTCCTGCCTGATCGTCATTTCGTCTATAACTAAATTACAAAGCAATTTCATCATTTCAGGCGAAAGACGTCAACAGTTGAACATAGGCCTCCTCCAAGTGTCGCCATAACGACCGGTCCTGTGCGTCTCGCATCTTTCAGATTCCCGCGACCCTCACAAGGCCATCGGTCCACCTTGTGGGAGGCCTTCCAACGCTGCCTCTTTCGGTACGTGGTTGCCACTCCAAAACCTTTTGTCTCCATTGACTATCTGTTGTGCGAGCAATGTGTCCTGCTCAATTTGGCGATTCTATTTCTGATGTGTTTACGTAAGGAAATATCGAACACAGCTCTTTCCGTTGCAATTTATAACCAGTGTATTGAGCTTTATTCTTACATGCTTACAAAACCTGGCTGCACATCGACTTATTCGTACCATTTTTTTATAGTGCGTGAATGAGGTAAGCAAGTCTTAATTATTTTTTCGTACTAGACTCGTATGCCTTCGGTGAGTAAAAGACTTAATATGACATAATAGTCAGAACATAAAGGATAATTACATTTAAAGGAGTGTGCATCGGACTGCACAAATTTACAAAATAAAAACTATTTTGCCCATAAAAAAGGTTTTTCATCGACTTTAAATATTCTTCTAATGTTGTCGGTGTATGTATGATAATAATCATTAGTAACGTATACTCCACAACTGCGCACAGCAATGTTTCCGTCGTAGTGATCCAACGTAACTAAACGATTTGCGATTGCTTTTTCGGGCCATGAAGGATTTCTATTTCGGAGAGTGCATCGGAATTGCACAATTTAAATGTATCCAGCCGTACTACGTTCTGCGACCAGTTAACATCCCACCCATTCACCCATTCAAGCTAAGGCGTGGGATTTCCTGTCGAAGTCCATGTTTCCTGATAGCTTCCACCTAGGGGTTTTAAGTCAAGAGTGAATAGGTTATTTCAAGACAAGCGTATTCCATAGTCGACCACATTGTTGACCACATCATCAACGATTACTTATATATTACTGCCATTATTCCAAAAGAGTGCTTGTGTGACGGGGTCTTAAACGACTTGCACGTATTATCTGTTCGTTGATTTCGTAACTAAAAGTTGTATTTTCTTGATTGATAGATCAAAGTCGGATAGTGACTTGGTTAGGTAGTAATAGTAAGTCGGCAAAAACCAGCACCCGTTAGTGGATCGTAAATCACTGAAGTGATTTGTTGAGCCTACAGAATGTCTTCTGTGTGCTTTAGTGTTCCATTGTTATAAAATTATACTTGTTTGTCACCGATCACGATCGCGATGATGTCTATTTCTTTATAGATTACTAAAAGATCTATCCATTTCAAGGTTTTTACTCATTTAATAAGTAATAAAATATGCTGCTTATAGCATAGTTTCAAATAAATTGCATTTCCGTAGATCTATTTTCTTACCTTCTCCAATTTACTGCTTATCTACTAACTTACAAATTAAGAATTGTATAGTGTGTTACAATATGTGGTCTAATTGTTACTAAAATTCTTTCCTTGGCATGGTAACAAATTCATGCTAGTATTATGAATGCGAAAGTAGATACTCTATCTGTCTCCTGTCTGTGCCTGTCTATCTGTTTTCACACATTTAAATTCTTAATCCGATGATGATGATGAATGACTCGACTCGAATGGCTCTTTTATTGCGATCACTAAATTTTTCTAATTACTTTGACGGAGTATCAGTAGTTTTTCGTGTCCAAGATGGTATTGTACTTACTCTACTACTTCTAGTCATTTTTCATTTGATCCAAATAAGAAGGTACATAATTCAATTTTTGTGCAGACTGATTTAAAATGGCTTACTGAACGTTTAATTCATGTGTTTTGTTCAGTGAACAGTTGACGATATTTTATAAAAAAAAATCCGTATAAACAGGTTTTTTTATGAAAAGAATGCCCTGTACTGATAATACTCCTCATTTATCATTTGGTTCCAAATATAAATTAGAAAGGTTACAGGGACAATTGTATGTAAATCACAGAAAATTTATCGAAAGATTTATTAATTAACAAAAACTTGCGTTACAAGTTAAAACTTGCATATATTTCAATGTTGCAATAACACAGAAAGAAATGGAATTCTTTTTTCAAAACAAAAATTAATCCTTCACTTGTACACACCTCTACTAGGACGTCACGGACAAACCTTTTATTTCAAATAAACCATTTACAGGCACTTTGGAGTTGTCAAGAAGTCCATAAATTGCTTCACGGTACTCACATTTACAATAGATGTTTCCACATTATACGATACTATAACGTAATGTTGTCAGATATAACCCTGTATTTCTATAAAATATAACTTTACGAGATGGTTGAGAGGTAATGATCTTTGACTAGCTTTTTGAAGACAGTTATATTTATTTTCAAATAATAATGCATATAAATACTTATTTAATAAATCAGTAAAAAATACAAAATATTGTTACGTACGTGGGTAATTAAATGCCGATTCACTAGTAGAGAACTTTATTCACCACAAACAATAACAAATTAGTCCAATCAACAACAATCCAAATCACAAATAACACTAGAGTTCCGTTACACTATCGCTTAGGTCGTGAGATAAAATCATTTCACACTCTTAACTCTTTGAATGCCGTAATTAGAGACACAATAGAAAGACAATTGCTTATGTCGAACTGTGTAACTTAAGACATTCAAAAGGTTAAGTAGTTCGCTTTTGTTCGCAGGCGAAATCAAAACTGACTCACTTCCGGTTGGGGGCTCGTATTTATGTATATGCGGAACAAAGAAAATTCTATATACTTACTAGCTGACCCGACAGACTTCGTCCTGTCAAAAAGATTTGTAATGTGGCAGTTTTTGTGCCTACGTATTTTAAAAAATTCTCCTGAACAGAACCGTCACCCTGGTGATAGTGCGTTGTGAATAAAAAATAATTAAATAAAACATATATAAGGATTTAAAAGTAAGTAATCGCTTTATTGTTAATCATGCGAATCATAATTATTATTATTATCATTGTAGTGCTTTGTGAAAGAAAGAAAGAAAGAAAGAAAACATGTTTATTTGGCACACAATGACAAAACAAGTATAGGAACATTAATAAAATATAAAACTTAAAACAAAATAAAAAATAAAATAAAAGCAAACAGCAACATTGTGTCTCACGGTAGTGCCAAATAGGTTCAGTTCAGCATATTGTCAGACAACCGTAGCAGTTGCCTGACGCTGGTTTTCAACTGAACCTTTGAGGGTGAGTGACGGTTGAAAATCGTCGTTTGAAATATATAAAAGTAAATGTATGTATATTTATATGAATATATATATATATATATATGTATATTTTTATGTGTACAAAATTCTATGTCGTAAATGTTCAGTGTTAATTGTTTGAGTACTAATTTAATCAAATGTCAACAAATTAAATAAAACTTTAAGTTGGTCTAAGCGTACATTCATGTTTAACAAAACCGGTCTCGAGCCACCGCCATCAATACAGCGCACGTTGCATAACTTATTATGCTATTAGCAGCTGAGCGCAGTAGACGAGTTGCAAACCAGTGAAAAAATGTGTTAAAAGAAAAACAAGTCGACTACGGGTATTTGAAAATAAATAAATAATAATCATAGTAAAATCAATCTGTGTATGTGTGTGCAGTTTAACGTCATGTCAGTCTTGTGGTATACGATGTTTTTTGTTTGATGACCTGGCGCATAGATAAACAAATCTGATGGTTTTCCAACACGGGAACAGGCAACATACAATTGACCATGTGAGAAACATGGGTTTTCTAGATTAATACCACAAACACTTAATGATTGCCCCTGGGACTTGTTTATAGTCATAGCAAAAGCAAGCCGCACTGGAAACTGTAGTCGTTTAAACTCAAATGGCACATCAGTCGGAATCATTGGGATGCGCGGTATGAGAACATCTTCTCCTTTATACTTTCCTTTGAGTATAGTTGCTTCTATCACATTGTTTAGTAATTTTTTTATCGCTAACCGTGTACCGTTGCAAAGACGCGGTTGGTTGATATTTCGCAACATTATAACCACCGATCCAACCTTTAATTGAAGATTGTGAGGTGGCAATCCTGGCAAATCCAGCGAGTTTAAAAATTCCGGTGGATAGTTGACTACATCATCTTGATTAGTAGCCGAATCAACTGATTTATATATCCTCAATTCGCCTGTAATTTGTTCTTGAATTTTGAAATTTAATTCATTTACATCTATGTTTTTTGCAGCCAGTATAGCTCGTTCGCTCAACCAATCATGGTTTCTGTAATTTTGAGAAACATCTGGAAACACCTTCTGAATAAGTTCATCTTTTGATCGAGTTAACTGACAAAAACTTTGAGGAAAGTTAATGCAGCCAGTCAACATGTCTATAGGAAATTTGCCATTACCAATGTCAATGAGTTGTTTACAGAATATGTTTCCAGATTGGTCATTTTGCAACTCGACACGCATATTCTTGCTTAAATGAAGTACTTTGACATGTTTCCACAAATTGGAGGACTTTAGACATGCATTGAGTTCATCAGCTGGCGTTGATCGTGGAATCACTGGCAATGTTTGACGAAAATCTCCTGCTAACAAAATCATTGCACCACCAAATCGGTTATTATTGCTCCGTAGATCTTTTAAGGTTCTGTCTAAAGCCTCCAAAGATTTTTTATGTGCCATCGTGCATTCATCCCAAACAATCAATTTACATTGCTGCAAAACCTTTGCCATTGCAGAGTTCTTCGAAACGTTGCAGGTTGGAGTTTCATTGCTTTGTATATTTAATGGCAATTTTAGTGCTGAATGGGCTGTTCGACCACCTTCAAGCAAAGTTGCTGCGATTCCCGACGAAGCGAGTGCAAGTGCAATTTTATTTTGTGAGCGAATTGTTGCTAATATTAATGAAATCAAAAAAGTTTTTCCTGTACCACCAGGTGCATCTAAGAAGTAAATCCCTCCAGTTTCATCATTTGTTACTTTCATAAGAGTTTCAAATACATGCTTCTGTTGTTCATTTAACAGTGGAAGATTTGTTTGAATTAATTCTTTCAAAGCGTTGAGATCATACAGTTTTTCTCGATGCAACTCTTGGTTAAAAGCGTCATGCATTGGACGATTGGGCGCGGTCAGGCCTAATTGAATTAATAGTTTGTTTGACATTATCAAGCACATGTCCTCAATTGAAATCAATGCTTCATTGTAAATTTCTTCACTGATTTGTATATTTGGATTTCCCATTCTATTCCGTATTTGATACAAAATATCATCACACATATAATCTTTGTACTTGATCCACAAATCAATTGGGTTTGATGGGAAGCATGTAGATATGATTATAGAAAACAATGTTCGTATTTGATGAGCGTGTGATGATATTACAGCATCATTGAGAGTTTGATCCCAATGAGCGTCATTTTCAAGCAATTGCAAACGTTGACAGGCTTCTCTGTAGGATCCACACAATTCACCATCAACAGTTCGTAACTGTTGGAATGATGTTGGGCCACGTACATTGACTAATAGCAGTCGTAAATAAAAACATTCATCATTGCTTGGATGTACTGAATAAATCCGGCCAATCGCATCGGTGGAATATACATCTGTATATCCTGGAACTGGTTTTCCTTGTTTCCGTCGTATAAATCTCCTTGAGGATTGATTCCAGGTATAATATTTTGGCATTTCAGAATATAGCAATGTTTGTGCGAAATCATCGGTTTTGGCATGTCTCAAAAAAACTGGTTAATGTAGTAGATGGTGGCTGAGCAGCTCTTTGTACTGCGTTCTGTGCTGTAAAATACACTCTTTGTCCATTTTCTAAATGCACAGCTAAGTGAACAACAGAAGGGTGTCTCTCATGAATAGGAAAAGAAAATATTCGCCAAACTGCTTCATTACTACTGACATAGCGGCCCATTTGGTATTGGGTAACTTCATCATTGGAATTCTCTGCACCAATTCCAATCACAGCCATATCACTCCCTTTGGTTACATATTTGCAAATGTATTTAATAGATTTCACTGAATGGCAAGATTCAACGTTGATGTGTGCTTTGAATGTCTTTGATAAAATGGGTGAATATGGAACAATCCAACGATTATCTATTTCAATATCTTGTTGATTTAATTTGACAATTGTTGATTTTCCATTGTCTGCTGTCGATCTGCGACGATACAATGGATAACCGTCATTACCAGTAATTGTTTCCGATATTAATGTCCGTGGATATCGTTTTGAACATTTTCCATCCATCATACACGGTGAATTTTGATTAAGAGTTCCACAGGGACCATGTATCATGTTTTTGATAACTACCTCATGCAATCCAGGATCTACTTGTACATTAGGGATTTCAGCTGATATCACTGCATCAACTTCATTTGGCCTTATCTTTTCAACCAACCAAATCAAAATGTGTGCATGTGGTAATCCTCGTTTCTGCCACTCCACAGAATACATCCAGCAGCGTGTCTCACCAAACACATTATGTTTTACGATGAAATCCATTAAAGATTTCAACTTTTGTCTAAAGACTCTGGCTGTAATATCATGACGATCAATGGGTGATTGCCCAGGGAATAACTCCTGCTTGATTTCTATCCATTGCGGATTGCATGTAAATGTGATGAACAAATCTGCTGTACCATAATGACGAACATACGACATGGCATCTTGAGCATATTCGTGCATATGCCGAGGGCTTCCGATGTATGTTGCTGGAAGAATAGTCATCCGACCGACATTCTGTGCATTTCCATCAGTATTAATCGCATCTCGAAGGTGAATATACTCTTCAGTTCGGAGTTTGGTTTGATTCAACCTGATGAATGTTAATCTCTCCGTTTCAATTTTAACATACATGTCAACAACATATTTGTGATATAATCGCCGACATTTCAATATGTGATTATCTTCATTCTCCCGAATCATTAGGCGGTATGAATAATAGTTCATTGAACTGACTTTTTTGTTGGTTTCAGAACCTGTAAATAGATTTTGTTTTAATAACATTCAAATATAAAATTAAAATACATAATATAATGACTGAGATATTATCGCCATAGCTAAACTAATATTTTAGTTACCTGTAATGGGATTTATCATTTTTATTGAGAAATCGTAGCCATCTTCACCTTGCCAAAATATAATGGGATATTGCAGTGCATCATATGAGCGGTGTGTTTCCTTTATACGTTGTAATTGATCATTCCGACGATGTAAAACAATATCACGGGATTCCAAGTTTTCTCCAACTACAACGATAGCAACTTCATCAATAGTTGGTGCATTAAAACGTCTTGTATGTTGACCTGCAGGTGTTTTATCAGCTCTGATTACAATTTTGTGATTATCGGATGGCATCAGATCCAGGGCAGTTTTAAACAATATAATCAATTGATTGTGTTGATGAAATAAAGTTTGTAATTGTTCTACAATAGACCTCTTTACTAAATTGTTATGTGCACAACGCAGATCAATTTCTTGTGGTGAATTGCCCATAAAATAAATTTGCAGGAATTTGTTGTCGCTATCTGACACTGGTAACAGTGAACCTGCTCTGTGATATATTTGCCCTTGTATCTGTAAATAAAAAGAAAATATTATGGTGTGGTATAAATTAATGGATTGTCAGTGATCAAACTTAAATAATATTTGATCTTAAAAAGTATATATTTAGTTTTAACTAATATCTATCAAATATAAAATATAATAAAAGTGTCACTGAAACTGAATCACCATATAATATGATGACTAAGTGATATATAAGTGATTAAGAAATTGAAGATTAGTGACACATCTTAACTTTGGTGACAGAAAATTTTGTTCGCTAAAATAATTATGAGTAACTGCTATAATACATACCTTGAAAGTTGGCATAAAATTTTCCCGAACTACATTTGTTGCCCCAAATGAAGTCATTTGAAAGCAATTGTTATATTGTTGGATATGTGTCAAAAAGTGTATAGAATCTGTTCCTATTCCTGAAACCAATGAGTACAATGGTTCTGGTGGTGGATCCAATGGTATCAATTTCACTTTACCATTTGCGCAACATAATCCATTGGCTTCGTTTTTGTATTTTAATGCCTTACAGTGTGAGCAAACCGAGTTCATAGAACCAATAACAACACATTGGTAGTTACTGTAGTCAATTGACACATCGTAACTGAAAGCAGCTCGATTCAAACTTGCGCGATTATTAGTTGAATGTCGCGCTCGCGCTTCACGCGTTTGTGATATCCGAATTCTTTCACGTTCATTTCCGTCGTCACGTTCTTGTGCAGTACGATTAGATCGGTAATTAGCTTGGTTTGTAGCATTTCTGGTTCTTCTACCTAAATTGCTTCGTCTTATAGGAGGCATATCAAATATAAATTATTTTTTCACTAATCACGAACTAAACAAACACTAACTAACTAAACACTCTGTACAAAACACGATATACGAATTTCGAATTTCGAAATTCGTGTATCAGTTGACAAAAGCAAACTCAGAAGATTAGGTAACAGACAACTTTTTTTTTTTTTAATTTGACATGACTTGAAGTCAAATCCTTTTAAACCGTACGAATTGTTTTATTTATTTAAAATTTGGATATTAAAAATAATAAAACACTGTTGGTAACGCGATTTTTGTTTGACTGATGTAATGACGTGGAAACTGATGCATTTTATTTCGCGTGCCGAAACTAATACAAAAGAAAAGCGAGTTTCGGAACGCGACATTAAACTCCTCCAACTATGTATTCTGTGCTCCAACGCACACACGCACAAAAAAAATAAATATGATCTTTGACGTTAGGAACACACCTACATTGCTTAGACAACAGTGAGTGCTTGTAATTTAATATGAACTTTATACCATAGCAATAAAGCTCAAATTGACTACGTTTTAGTTACAAATCATTTGTATGGGAAAAAGAAGGGCTATTTTTAGGGTTTTTCCAGCAATAATTCTAATTTTTCTCGCCGTAAAAACCATCCTTGAACTTCAACGAACATTTTAAAAAAAGATTTGGCCAAATTGGTCCAGGCGTTGTTGAGTTATGCGCTTACCAACACATTTTGCGATTCATTTTTATATATAAGATATCTCAAGATCAATCTAGAGTCGCGTCGTGGGGCCATAAATCACTTTTATTGCACAATGTAATACCCTCACTTTCACGTAAATTTCGACTCTATTGTTAATGGCGGAAAGTACCATTTCCCTTATCTACATACGTACCCACCGACTATTATTATTTGAATAATAACAGTGATAGGTACTTATGGTAACTCCATTCTAGATCTTTCGAACAGCAATGCGTTCTAATTTCCTAGAAGATATGGCGTGTTCAAGTTTAATGGCGTAACAATTTGTAATATCGAAAAATTATTACAAAACAACATTTTCATTTTATGAAAACGTGAACTAAAAAAAAATTAATACAAATTAAATTTAAAATTACTGTTATATTTTATGAAATAGAATAAGAAAAAAAAATATAGTAGTGTTTTAGCCTACTAGCTCCTTAACCTTCATTTATAAGTTCTAGACTTTTTGTTAAAGGTTTTGAAAGAAATTAATAAATATTTTTCAAAACAATTTTTTTTCCTTCACTTGTGCACGTAAAGGACTAGGACGTGACGGACCAAGACTCAGGACTAGGACGTGATGGACCAAGACTCAAAGCATTTATTTCAAATAAACCATTTTAAGGCACTTTTGAATAGTCATGAAATGAGTCAGAATAAAATGTTGCATTATGAGTTTTAGTCCTTCACAAAACCCAGTGCAATACACTTACAGGTACTATAAATGATGTAGAAAGAAATAGCAAGAGTGATGGCGACTAAAGATCTTGGTGTTATCTTCGATTCTAAGTTTAATTTTCATTTTACTTCTCTAGCCAAAGAGTCATTTCGGAGGTTGGGGTTTGTCTTAAGAAATTGTCGTGAGTTTACAAACCATCAAGTAATCCAACTTCTGTATAACACGCTTGTTAGAAGCAAATTTTTTTTAAATTGATTCAAGCTGTTATGTTTGGAATCCATACGAGAAGTCTTATACCCTTATGATAGAAAAAGTCCAAAAAGCGTTTTAAAGTATTTCTTAAAACTTAGGTTTGGTTACGATCCATATTTATATCAACCAAGTTTCTGTTGAGTTCTTTGGGGTTTACTTTGCTCCAGGTTAGACGAGCTTTTGATCAGCTTGCAACTGCGTGCAAGATCATACACGGAAAAATCGATTCGCCTAGTTTGCATGGGGAGCTGTGTAAAATTTTTGTCCCTGCAGTGTGATTCTGTAAGACTTCATTCTAAACTTCGAATCTGAATCCGCTGTGAGTTTCTTGATTGGCATTCTAAAACTCGGTTGATAATTCGAATCTACACTAGCGCTACTCTTGCGAGTGTGTTTGCGAGTTGAACTGAATTGATCGCGAGATTTTGACGAATAAAGTATGAGATGACGTATAAAGTGGCATTCTATAAAGTAATTCCCCTGATCTGCCACGAAGTCAAAAGTTCGACGGTGGTCCTCACCGTCGAACTTAAAAGTAAAGTAACTGCTCGCAATTCAGTAGAGACAACAATTGGCCTCCTAAAAGGACGATTTAGGTGCTTGTTTAGTACACAGAGTGCTCAACTATCATCCAGACGTAGTTGCAAAAATGGTTATTGCATGTTGTGTTTTGCACAACATGTGCAATCGCGCAGGAATGCCAGCATTCACAATATCAGAAGAAGAGCGACTAGAAGAGCTCCAAACAATTGCTGAAGTTCAAAGGACTCAAACTAGGGATGTGCTGCATCTAACGTCGATTTAGCTCTAGGGCAATTACGTAGGCGAAACATAGTTAATAGGTTTTGGCGTCCACGTCATAATTAATTGATCGGTAGTGTCGTTTACTGTATGTATTCTGTGGTGTGTGAGGCGGGTCTTTCAATAAAACTGCGCTAGTATTCGTTAAAAGTGTTTAATTTAAATATCGAAAAATCCGACTGAAAAATCTTAGTTTAAAAACTAAAACACTACTACTGGGCGATTCCATTATCGCGGGTGCAACATTCTAACGCGTGTTGAGTTTCATTATCATAAAATTAAAAATGTTTTTAATAAAATTGTTTTTGTAAGTGCTACGTTTCGATATAATCACATTATACACTGGACAGCAAATAAACCGAGCCACCCGCTACCTAGGCACTCTAATTCGATTTTCTCAAAAACTAAAAAACCTACAATTATTAAAGTTGTACCTACAGAAAGTGCGTTTCATGGTGATTAAAATGAAAGGAAATTCAATCGTCGTTTAATCAATATTTCAATGTTTATTAAGGATTTTACAAAGAAGAGTCGTTTTCCAGTCGTGACAATCGTTAGGAATGATAAAGTGAAAAAAAAAATTAAAGCCAAAAACAAAGATAAAATCAAAAAAAAGTTTTTGATCAATATTACGTATTCCCTCCCCTTGCTCGGATAACTGCCAGCATCCTTGTATTCATCGACCTTACGAGCCTGACGATAAAATCTCGAGGAATTGTATTCCACTCCTCTTCAATTGCGATTCACAGCTCTGGAAGCCTTGTTGGAGCAGGTACCCGGGCTCGAACCTGACGTTTCAGCTTATCCCATAAGTGTTCTATCGGATTCAAGTCCAGGCTTCGAGCTGGCCAGTCCATCGTACGAATGCTGACGTCGCGTAGATACTGGGTCACCACATGAGCAACATGAGGCCGTGCATTATCATGCATCAATTGCATATCCTGTCCGATATATCCTGCGTAAGGTACCACATGGTCTGGTAATGTAACGATGAGAAGTCAGTCCACGTGTACGGCCCGTCGGTTCGATGAAAACTAACGCTGTATGTGCTGTTAACGAGATGCCGCCCCAGACCATTACAGATCCTCCTCCGTAAGCAACAGTTTCCTCGATGCAACACTGAGAATAACGTTCTCCAGGGCGACGATATACTCTCTGACGATCACTTCCATGTAGACTTACCCTGGTCTCATCAGTGAAGAGTACATTACTCCACTGCTCTAATGTCCAATCCCTATGCTCTCGAGCAAATTCAAGTCGTGCTCGACGGTGTGCTACCGTTAATGCTGGGCCTGTTGCAGCTCTTTTTGGGGTCAGGTTCCGTTCAAGTCTCCTTCTGACGGTATCTGAACTTATGACCACTTGGCGTTCGTCACGCAGACTATGTTGGACTTGAACTGCGTTGAGGTGGCGATTTCGCAGAACAGTAAGCTGGATATAACGATCATCTGCTGCTGATGTAGCCCTAGGTCTGCCCGTACCTGGACGGCGATCGAATGCTCCAGTCTCTAGGTATCGTCTGTAAACTCGTTGCACCGAAGATCTGCTGATTCGAAGCCTCCGAGCGACTTCACGTTGCGCAATGCCTGCTTGAAGTAATGCTACAGCTTGAGCTGCTTCCTGAGGTGTTGTATCCATTATTAATCGAAAAATGTAGCAAAAACACACGCGTCTGAGCAAACTATGGACAAAAACTAAACAAATGATAAGAAATATCCGACTACCCTCATTGTAGAGAAAAAGAACGCTAATTTCAAACTCTGGTGAAAACAAAGCAAATCGTTAGCATTGTGTTTGTTGCTTGATTACAATGTGAGTTGACGGTACTTTCGAATTAATTTGTAGTCATTTTAATCACCATGAAACGCACTTTTTGTAGGTATAACTTTGATAGTTGTAAGTTTTATACTTTTTGATAAAATCGAATCAGAGTTCCTAGGTAGCGGGTGGCTCGGTTTATTTGCTGACCAGTGTATTTAGGGAAAAGATTTTCACTGAAATTTTTAAATTGTCAGGAATGAGGTTTAAAGTCCTATCGCAGGTGCAACAAAGTTGGCCGTACCTTTCTAGATCATCAAACAAAAACACAAAAGTCTGTTAATTGTGAAACATTTATTTTGTTATGCCTTCGTATTTCGTTAGGCGTCGAAACTAATCAAGTAAACAAATAATGTTTTTTATAGGAAACAAAAATAAATACAGATTTTTTTATTTTTAAAGGAATCGCGGGTGATCACATCATCGCTTACCATCAGGTGAGATAGTGGTCAAACGTAAGCCTATCATTAATAAAAAAAAAAAAAAAAAAAACATCAAATTATCGCGGGTGCAACCCGTCTAGTTTAAGTGAAAACAAACATCAATAAAACTTTTACAAGATAAATGATAAAATGATAAATGATAAATGATCTTTATTTTGCAAGTAGGTTTTATAAAAACACTTTTACACGTCAATGGTTTTTTTTCGTCAATTAATGCTAGATGAGGCCGGTGTGAAGAATGCAATAACAGATCAAACAATGTTAATTATTAATCAGAACACTTATTTGTATCACGTACATTGATTATTTCTTTTCAATTACGTCAATATTCGTCGAAAATTCTATAAACGTTTTTTTTCCGTCAAATTTTTTTCTCTGGCGTTTTCGACTTTGCGATAAAATCTTCTAATCGCACGTATGCTACGCCATTAACAATTTCAGTAAAATGTTTGCCATCAACCGTCGTCAGGAATTGTACTTTAACTTCTCCATCTTCATCCAAATCGCTCTGAGACACTCCCACATAGCGGTATTGAGTATTTTTCTTACCAGATTTACAGAGCAGTTGCACGAGCACGTACAAACCAGCGCTAATATCTCTTGGTAAGACATCAGTACATACAGACTCAGTTTCAGGGTATGCTCCTGCGAGTATTTTTGAGGATTGAAAAGATGTTGTTGGATGTTCGTCGTCTGAATCACTGTAAATATCAGAAACTCGCAATTTCGTTTAGAGTGAGATTTGCTGTGATTCGATACTGAAGGCGAAGATACATCAGGACAGAGATTTTCTTTTTGGATTTTATTTGTAAGAGGTTCCAAATCATCGTCCCAATAGATGTTTCGGGGTAAATTTCTTTAAAAAGTTATGGCTTCACGAATGCTCATAATCATTGTTCTCTTCTGGATTCGGAACTTCGCTCCCGTATTGGACTTGATTAATTTTACGTCTTTCATCCCCGGCATTTGTCTACTGATATCGTCCCTATTATAAAAATTACTTATCCGTTCTTTTACTTCGTCTGTCAGTTTTCGAAGCACTGCCTTAGGAGAATCATTTTTGTCCAATGCAGCAATGTGGAATTATGCAGCAAGTTTTTTTACAACCTCAACTGCCTTAGTGGGACTGGCTTTTACTTTTACTCTTGCCACAGCCTTTCCCAGTGTGCGAGGACTGTTGTATCTCGTACCCGTTTGTTTAATTTTTTCTTCTCTACGTCGCTTTCGAGTAGCCTGCATTCTTTATTTTGATCGGATCCTAGCTAGTATTTTTAAATCTTCATCTACCTCCATTTTCCTTGTCATTACTTCTCTCCGTTTTGAATCACGACCTCTTTCTCGACTGAGATGGTCAGCATAAAGTTCAGGGTTTTCTTTTAACTTCCTCTGCGACGCAGTCTTTTTCCTTTGCTCTTCTGTGTTTTTCGAAGATATTTCTATGTAAAAATACGGAATATTATATAACCACTCATTACACATCATATAATTATTATTCAAAGCATTACAAAAGAATAAAATATGTGATAAATCAGCCAATAAAGTTACTTCTCAAAGAGTTGCACCCACGATCGTAATATTACGATCGCGGGTGCAGCGAATTTAAGTTAAAATGAATTTCAATTCAACTAACATTATATCCTTAAAAACGGTTTAAATAAGTTTACCTTTGATTTTTTTTTTACTTTTACAAAGTTTGAAAATCATAGCATTTCATTTCTGTAAAAGACGCAAACATTTATATCTTTTGTATCGTGGGTGCAACAAGCTAACAGCGACCTTTTATAATCCATAATGCTTAAAAAATAACAACAAGTACTTACATCTTTTAGTGCATAAGAATAAAATAATATCTTCACTACACGTTTAGGCGGTAGAACATAATCTCAAACTGTCGGTAACAGATATTTCGCGCCAGTGTTGTCACAGTGATTTTGCAGATTAAGTAAATTCTTCAATTGACAATGTTTAGAAACGCACTAAAAATTTTAATAACAAGTCAAATAAAATAAAAATACTTTTCAATAAATTTATACCTTTTTCTTTTTACCGATTAAAAAAAAAGTAACAAATAGCGTCATTTAAAAAAATCATGTCAAAAATCTTCTACAGCGGAATCGCCCTACTACTAAAAATGACAAACAAGTTCCATCAAATCACATCATCGCAGTCAAGTTATATTGCTACACCCTATCTCTATTCTTGGCCTCTGTCAATGCTTGCAGCCCTTTCTCGACTGCAGCCACAGCTTCAGCTAAAATTTTGTCTCTGCACTGTTCTCCAGAAAGGACTGCAAGATCTGTGCATTTAATCTTTGTAACTCCAGCTGCTGTTCTTCCACCCTCAGGAATCTCTCGGTGGTGGTGGGGAATTCCGTTCGCCGTTGTGATGGTGGAGGAGCAGCAACTGAAGACGTGTGACGTGATGCTGAAAAGAGAACACCTATTACTACGATGCGTTAAAATAAAAACTCTTAAATAAATAGCAGCTTTTCGTTGTCATTTGTTTCAAAAATGAAGTTTTGATAGTTATTTTTAGTTTACACTTACACACAGAACCACCTCGACTACCATGAACTGTCCTAGGGCGACGAGAAGGTGAAGCAGCTGAAGCTGCGTGACGTGAAAATATATATATAAATTTGCTTGTTTACTTTTGTAATTTTCTGAAGTCTTGTCCCACAACACAGGCCTATTTTGAACTAGGCTAATTAATAAATCCATATCAATGGTAAACTCCATATTCACAATGAGCAGCACAAGTCGGTAGGTTGTAAAAACGAGCGCCCATCAGTCCTCGTCAACACACTTCTATGGAATGACGTGGTCCACTGCATCGGACCGACCGCCGTCGAGCCGAGGGGCGACGTTCTTGCATCCGTTGAGTTTCGTTGCAACGGGTATGCGCCCGTCGCGTTAACAAACGCCCACATTAACCTATTGAACACTGCGCGTCGGCCCGTCGCACGTTCTAAAAATCGGGCCGTTATCCGTTGTCGTTAACAAGGGCTCTTACTTGACTCGCGCGGCTAGCGCGCTGCGATTAATAATAAAAAAACTACAACGAAATTTAATTTCACGATACGTCTCGCGGACGTAGATTATCTTTCTAGAGTTAAGTTGGCAGCTCTGTTCCTAATAGCACCTTTAATGTAAAGTTTTTTTCCTAAATCAAATACTTAGGTACAAAATAAAAGGACAAATCAACCCAAATATATTATGAATTGAGTTGAGAGAAGATCATTGAGCATGAGCAAAGCTACATAATATTGGGTTCCTACCTACCTATGAAATTGGCGTTTTTGTTTCTGTCAAATAGTCGTCACTTCTATGATTTACAATATTCATCTTGCTTAATATTATATCGAATAATGATCATCATAGACAACTACCAATAGTAAAAAACCTTATTACTTAGTTTTCTACACAAAAAATTTTGTGAGCAGAAATGACCATTATTTGTTTTACCTAAGCCAAAACTTATTTTTGTCGCTTAATCTAAGTAATTAATAAATTAAGTAATAAATAATAGTAGTGAAAGTTGTTTAACATTTATTGGTCACTTACATGATGAAGCAGCAGTTCGATGAATCACTGGGGAAGCTACTTGGTTGGAACCACGGCGTGAAGGTGAAGGTGTAGGTATGTGTGAAAGTGTTACAGTTGGAGGGGACAGGCTAGGATGATATACGTGAGGATTTGGAGGAGGAGTGTGTTCTAACTGGTTATTCTGAAACAACAGACACAATCTTAAAAAGGAAACAGACTTCCTAATATTGTAATTAAATAGTAAAAATTCCATGGAAAGTTGCAAGTGACACAGTAAATAATATTAAAGCACTTGAAATTTCAAAAAAAAAAAATTAAAAGAAATCTTATACTCCTTATTTTTAAGTAGTTAAATAAAATTAAAGAAATAAACATGCGACATGGTTACCCGACTAAAGCCCTATAGCTGGAGTAAGAGTGTAGCGGACCTGTTCTCAAGGTATGATTTGAATCATCACAGTCACAGGATACAATTGCTGTAACAACTCAAATCTGTCTCTACTCAGGTACATACCCGTAAAATACTTTGGCTTGTTACAACAGTTGAGCTAAGCCTGTAATTACGAGTGTGTTCTTGACTATCCTCGATCAGGGTGGAATCCTGAAAAGTAAATTGGATAAAATGTTACTCCATATGTTCCTTGGATAAAATTAGATGAAAATATTTTGACTGCAAATAGTAGCCTACAGATAAATTACTATTTGAATTATATTAGTAATGAATTTGAATATTTACATTTAGATCTAATAGAATATAATCTAGACACATCAGATTTATAATAGTGGGTACATGTACTTATTTAAATCTGATATGACCAGGTACTACCTAGTATTTAACTATTTAGTACAATATAATAATAATAAAATAATAATAACCATTTATTTTCAGGCATCGGAGGCCCATAGAAAAAATACATAAAATAATCTTATAAATTAAATAAACTAATACAACAAAACTTATTTAATAATTATACACGTAACATCGGCGTCGTGTTCCACTGCGTGGTGTCGCGTAGCCGTCCTCGGAAACGTCGATACACGACACCTTTCGGCCAAAAGTCCTCTCTCAAAAAGGTCTCCAGATGGTGGGTTGGAACTCGTATCACGAACGACTTGAAGTTGGTGTCGTGGCGAGAATCCAGCCTTTCGACCCCTCAGAGTCCAGTTGCTCTTTATCTTCATATGCTCCACGACTTCCTCAATCTTCGTAGAGCAATGCAGACGCGAAATATACAGCTGCGTCGTAGGCACAGCAGGACGCAGCAGCATATGGATTTGTCCAGCGTCACAGTATAAGCTGAGCAACGGCCTATTCTTGCCTAGATGCACACTTTGAATGTATTTATATTGTATTTGTTTTGTTTTTAACTTTTATTTTTGTTTGTCTATCTCGAGGCGGCCGGCGTCGCACAGATTACATTGTTATTATTACGCGTGTTTTAATAGACAACCTAGACAACAAAGTTGTCTATGGTTCTAATCTGTTAGGCCTGGTCTACACTTGACGTTATGGCAACAAATTTTTATCTTTATTTTGTTTTTCTTTTATTAATTTTTATTTTTATTTTGTTTTTCTTTTTTTAATTTTAATTTCTATTTTGTTTTTCTTTTATTAATTTTTATTTTGTAATTATTTGTGTGTCTAGACGGGCAGAATAAACATGTTTTCTTTCTTTCTTCTTTCTTTCATATTTGGTCCAGTCGGTGCGGTACCGCACAGGTTCCGGGAACAGGGCTTCTTCTTCTTCTTCTTAATATAGCTTACATAAAATACAATAGCTGGTGATGCCTCTGTAGGTGCCTGACTCTGTTGTTGTAGTGATACATGAATCATAAGAGTATGTATCATTAATTAATCCCATACAATTATAAATTAAATTTAAAAATCATACGTTGTCAGTATCAGCATCTTGTATTTTTGCACTTCATGTGATGGAGATGGAGTATCATTTTCCTGAAACAGGTAGGTAAATTTACCTAAAAATTCACTATACATTAGAAAGGGTACAATTTTAAATTTACATGGGAAAGTGTCAAATCTACCAAAAAAAATTGTGCTTCCAGTACTACTTACATACCTATTGCATTTCTAAATTTCTTACCGGAAATGGCTGCATGCCTAAATGTGCATCTCCTGTTGAAAAGCTTTCAACACCACATAAAGCAACAACTCTTTCTTCAAGCTCTGGTAGCTCCACTTCATCCTCTACCCCACTACCAGTCCTACGCCTAGCAGCAGAGCGTGCTGCAACTTTTTTTTTTATGGCACTTTTTTGTCAGACCAATACTACAATCAGACATTTAGTTAAAGAAATTAAAAAAAAATGCTGTTATTAAATACACATGTCATGCATTATTCAAACTACATTAAAATCTCCATTTTCTTATTATTAATTAGTCAAGAATTGAGTAAAATTAACGTAAAATAAGATATTTATGAAATCAAGGAACACACTTTAAACCAAGATTCGTCGCATATTTTAAGTGGTTTGCTTTAAGAAATGTTAAGTGGTTTGCTTTAAGGAATGTTAAGTGGTTCTAACATGTAAAAAAAAGCACTGCTAACCTTAATCCACTGTTTGTATGTTTTGATAGTGCCACCTATACTATTTAGGCGCACGGCTAGCTCCTCCCACTGGCGTCGACTTCGCTCTCTGGCATTTTGAGTTCTCAAGAAACCCTTCGCCATGCCAGGGTTTCTTTCCATAAACTCTACCAGAGTTTCAACCTGAGCCGACGATGGGTGAGAGGAACGTGTCTCATTTGGACTGAAAAATTATTGTTGGATTAAAAAAAAAACAAAATAAACACTTCTTTAATTAATATTATTCTTGAATTTTACAACCAGAAATATAAACTTCGTGATTATTTCACATTTATTATCGGCACTGAACGATCAAAAAACAAACAAAACGTAAACAAAACAAAGCAACGCACAAAACGTCAACGCATTAAATGAAAATATTGTCCACAGATGATATTGTCTGTCAGTCATTTTTTTCATAACGGCACGAATTTAGAGTTTTCAGTTGTTTTTTACTTATTAGCTGCCTCAAATTCCATAAAATAAGAAATTTTAATTTAACCCTTTATGGGGCAGAAGATTCTGGCTTTATGTTAGAAATTAAACACGTGGATGTTAAAACTAATATTTAATGAAAATTTTTGAACATGTCTTTTTTTTTATTAAAAAAAGTTATGGTGTCCACATTTTGGACACTGCCCTTTCTCACGTATGAAATTGTGCAAAACAAGGTGCAATGCATAATGGCACTTTGCATTTGACACACTCTATTTTGCTCTTTTTTCCAAGAGCTTTACTGCTGCAAGCTCTGCACCTTCTATAACTGGGCAGCTCTCCCGGCATATGCGATCCCACATTCAGCCTTATCTCATCAGGGATACCATAAATAGACTTCTGCCTGCTTGTTGGTCCCTTTGGTCTTTTGGTTGCAAAGTTGGGCAAAACAGATACCCTTCGTTTCCGGGAGCTGTAACTGTTGATCAGGTTACGTGCCAGGTCAGTGCGGAACTGCAATGCGCCTATTGGATTATGCACTTTGTCATTGTGGGTATGAAGTATGTGGGCATTTGTGATAGCTGCGTCCACCAAAAAATAAAATATACGCATCCACCACCTTTTACTGCGTCTTGAAATAGGGTAAGTGCCCCTTTTCTGGTCGAATCTGTCCACACCTCCCATCCTTTTTGTGTACTCTAAAATGCCCAAAGGACAAGCAATATCAGACTTTGTCCCATCTTTTTGCGTTCTTTTACAGGTTTTCTTTTGTCGAGGGTGATATGCTGTGCTTAGCACATATACCAATTTGGTATCCATCCATACGAAGAATGCAACATTTTTGTTGACTCGCCATTTGTGTTGGCCTTTGGCCAATTTTAGAGCAGCTGGTTTAGGTGTATTTTTCTATTTCCTGTTGCTTTTTATCAATTCAGGCAAATTTGTGCGGTCTTGACGTACTGTGGCTGTTGAGTATATATTTTTTTCGAATAGAAATTGCATTAGCTCACAGGAGGCAAAAAAATTGTCAAACGCGACATGAGTGTTTTCAGCATTTTGTTCAATCAGTTTTTTGCACAGTCCTTTCACCACACTTGCACCTAATCCAACTTCCGTGGTGTCGTCTTTTTTACCAGTGTATACTTCAAACTGGTAAAGATACCCCGTCAGACTATCACAGCGCGCCCAAACCTTGAATCCTCGCTTGATGGGCTTTTTTGGCATGTATTGTTTGAGCGTGCTGCGACCCTTAAATTTTATCATGCATTCGTCAATGCTTTGTGAGGAAGAGCATGATGCACTATTTTGAAAAGCATCATTCATGCTGTCGATCAAAGGTCTGACTTTGTAAAGTTTATCAAACCCTTGTTCATTTCTCTTAGGCATTTTACTATTGTCATTTATGTGTAAATTAGACAGAATCTTTTTGAATCGCTTCACTGGCATGACGTCTGCAACCTCTTTTACGCAAAACAGCGGATCAGAAGACCAGTATAGTGTCACATTAGGAAGGACATGAAGTCCCATGAATATCAAAATTCCAAAAAAGGCTTTCAGTTCAGCTATTGTGACAGGTTCCCAATCTTTCTGGCGGTTTTGTGTTGCATATAAATTAGTTTGGTCAACAATGGTAGCTAGGATTTCATCCGTAAAAAAAGCTCTAAAATATACAGCAGGACTACTTCTGTTCGGAATAAACTGTTTCAGTTTCAATACTCTATCATCGAATTTATCAATTGGCGGATTGTGAGGAAACTGCGCTTTTTTCCAATGTTCATCACCGTCATCACTATCGGAGCTATCGTCAGACGATTCTGTATCTACTACATCAGCAGGACGTGTAATAGTTCTTGGAATTGGAGTTGCAGAAACAGTTGTTAGAACAGGAGACAATCTAGAAGTTCCAGGAGAAGGATGTGGCTGTGTGGAGCTAGTATGTGGTACAACTGTACCTGCAGGAGAAGACGACTCTATCCCCAGGTTTGAAACTGATACAGATCTAAGAGGCAATTTTGGATCCAAAATTTCTTGAAGTTCAGCATTACTTGGCGGTATGAAAATAGTTTCGGTGTCGTTCTCGTCACTTTCGTTATCGTCTTCGGAGTGTTCACCATCCGACAATGCGAACAGGTCTTCCAGAACATCTTCCAGTTTATCTAATGGAATCGTCTGAAATAGAAACACTGTTACAAAAAAAAAAACAAAATTATAAATCTGAACCATGAAAAATTTCCATTACCTACGCGGGCAGTGTCCAAAATATGGACGTCATAGTTTTTCGTTTCTAACAAGACATGTGAACCAAATTCTCAAAAATCAGAGCTTTTACCCCATATTTACAACATTTGGAACGATACGTAAAACAAAACTTACCTTTTGGTTCATTGCTTTTGAAGATTTTCTTAGATTTATAAACAACACTCAAAAATCATCAATTTTTGATATAAGATCGATCACCTGATAAAAGTCGGCCATGTAAGTATTTTTTTTTTTTACGTTTTGTTAACAGTATCTAGAGGCTCAACCCAAAGAGCCAAAAGTGACATTTGTCCAACGTTTAGTTTAGCCGCGAAAATTCAAAATGTGTGGTGTCCAATATATGGACAGAGCCCCATAAAGGGTTAACCCTTACATCCCTACATTATAATAGCTAAAATTCTGTGTCAAAAACTGGTAAAATAAAAAACCGATACATCTCAACTTACATTTTTTTGTGTGGTAGTACAGTATTGGTCGCTGTGGAGCTCAATTCACTTCGCAAGTGCCTAGGTGATGCTTATAGAATGCAAAATCAAGGTCATTTTGAACCTTATGAGAAGTGAGAGCGAATAGCGAATAGCGAAGTGAAATGCGAGTTGTTTGAATTTTACAGAATCGAAGTAGAGTTTCTCTTTCTTCTGTCTTTTAATATTTCACAAAATGAATCAAAATCGCCAATATCTCGTCCATAATGAACCATTTTATCGTCAGTTCTCTTCAAAACGGCTCCAACACCGTCAGGTGCACCCTTTCCATGCCCTGCCTCTGTATAATTCTAAGTAATTCTAGGAATGTATTCAAAATCATTCCGAATCTATGATATAACATAAAACATGAATTTGTTTCGGTACTGTGAAATGGGCGAGTCCGACAAGAAATGTATTGTTGTAATAAATGGATTGATTTGTAAAGTTTGTTTTATCAGAGGAATTAAATGCGCCCAAATAGCAGCCACATCATTACAAACAACATGTTTTGGGGTATTGATGCGTTACGTATGACATGTGCCGACTCGTTTGTTATCCGGTCGTGTAATGTGTGGAAATTCCGTCTTGCCGCACAGTGTACGATTTGACTAATCTAGGGGGACAAAACTCGGAAACCTACATTTATTGTATACATAGGAATGTTGTATATACTTTTTTTAATCTTTTAATAAAATTCTTATATCCATGTCTCGCTTAGATATTTGTTTTCGAGGAAGTTTTTTTAATAATGTTAGGGGAGAGGTGGCATGAAAGGGACATTTTTGATTTTGATGTCCTGGTAAGTGATTGAGAAAATATTTTGAACAGGTTGGAGTTGAATAGGAATCGTTTATTATTAAACTATTGAAGTAAAATGCAATAATTGTCAATTATCAAGTCTTAGTTATTTATTTTCGTATTTAAAAAAAATGTTGATGACTGTATTGAAAGGGAAAAATTTATGAAAGGGACAGTACTTAATTTGAGGGAATTCTGTTACAATAACCACTTAAAAATCAAATTTAAAAACTAATTATCACTTATAAATAAACTTAAGAAAAATCAACCATATTAAAAAGTTTTTCTTAGATATAAAGAACTTTAATTTATTAATAGCTTTCTTAAGGCACCTAAAATCAGTCTCACCACTCAGTCTCCTTTTAATTATTAACAAGAAATGAAACATGTATAAAATAAAAGACGAATCAACAAGAAGGGCTCAGCTAGACGACGCGAATAAACTTAGACACTAGTTTCTAATGACATAGTAAGCAAAAAAAATTAAAAACACCTTTAACGCCACAGGTTTCGTGTGCCCATTTCGTGCAAATTTTGCATTGGAACCAATCTTCAGTGCTTTCTGAATACTTTTTGTTGCAAACATTACATTGGTCGTCATGACCTGTTTCATTTTTTGTAATGCTGCGATTTCTTAGTCTTGGAGTGACTTCTTCATTTTCAGAAAAATCATCTATTGAGTCGGAATCTAAATTTGACATCACATCGCTACTGCTGCTACTGCTAGCGATTTTTCGTGCAATCTTTTTCTTCTTAAGACTAACTTTAGCATTTTTGTTTTTATTGGTTTTCTTATTTTTAGCCTTTTTGTTACTTTTGATTTGGTTTGATTCCTGATCTGTTAAATTACTTTTGAAAATTTGTTTCACATGTTTTAAGTTTCGTTTCTCAGTCTGGGGTGTATTTCTTTTTAAGATATCCATCATATTTTCTAAAAGCAATCTATCTTTTTCAGGGGTTTCAGTTATAATCGTGGTTTTACCTTTACGTTGCTTCCCAGTGGTTTTTCGAGGAAAGGCTTAAGGAAATGGTCGAATTGCTTCCGGAGATAAAAGATCTTCAGTATCGGAATATCTAGCTTGTGACTCGTTTAAAGTCGAGGGTCCAGGTTGTGGCTCATTAAAAGTAGAAGATCCAGGTCTTATCTCTTTTGTGGTAGATGTTGCAGGTTGTGGCTCGTTCAGAGTAGAAGATCCAGGTCTTGTCTCTTTTGTGGTAGATGTTCCAGGTTGTGGCTCGTTCAAAGTAGAAGACCAAGCTTGTGGCTGACTTAAAATGGAAGGTGAAACGGTTCGTGCATTTGAATCAAGTTCAGGTTCATCAATAAGGTAAGAAGATCTATGGCTCAGTTCTTCTTCATTTGGGGAAGATTCATCAGAGTTTTCAGCTGAACCAGTGGGGGTCTTAAGAGACTGAGGTCGGTCTGTAACGAAAGCAGGCAAAAAATCTTCCTCTGAGAAATTATTTTTATTAATTGGCCATATCCCGGTGCTCTTGAAACCAGAAGTTATATTATTCATATTAAAAGCAGCGTAGAAAGCATCTTTAGCGAATTGAGCCACATTATAAATTGTGACAGTTTTGCCAGGGTTCGAAGTCATCCAGTCGTTCATGCTAGCTCTATACCGAGCTTTGTAGGGTCCAAATACGGTCACATCGAGGAGTTGCAAGCGGTGACTGCAGTGAGGTGGAAAGGTCAGTATCATTATGTTATTTGCTCGGGCATACAGCACTACATTAATAGTTATATGAGTCTTGTGGTTGTCGAGGACTATTAAAGCCGGTGATTCAGCACTAGGCTTAACGGAGTGAACAAAATGTTTTAAAGCTTTTAAAAAACAATCTTCAGTTATCCAGCCAGACACATTTGAGAGGCCTAAAGCACCCCTAGGACCATTTTCAAGCATATGTTCCTTAAAATGAACACGCGGAAATATAAAAGCAGGAGGAATACTTCCACCAGCAGCATTTGCGAAACCCAGCATAGTTACAAGCGAGCCACGTTCTGTTGAGCTGATTTGACCAACTCTCTTAACACCTGCTTGGGCAACTATCTTTGGTGCATTAGTGACTGTCGTGCACGCAGTTTCATCTAAGTTCTATATCATATTTGGAGGGAAATTATGTTTTAAATAACATTTCTCTAAGTTATCGAAAAAGTTTTGTACATTGTGCCTATTAAAGCTCGTAGTTCTTGCTAGTGAAGTATTCTCTGGCTTTCTTACACTTAGCGAATTATGTCTTTTTAAGAAACCTTTAAGCCAATCTAGACTAGCTGTTTTATTTTCATTCCAAAAAGATGGTATATTAAGATTTAAACGAACAGCGTACTGAAATGCTAGTTCTCTAACTTTTTTGGTTGTTAAGCCATGACACATTTTTGCGGAAGTCTTTAAGTAATCTGCCAGAGAACATTCTTGGTCTACCGTGAAAACTTTTTTATTGCCAATGTATGGTTCATAAACAAATGAAGTACATTCAGAAGCTTTGGCTTTTGCGACCAATCTGTGCAAATGGGATTTGCTTACATTAACTATCTTCGCAGCCGATCTCACAGAAATTCCTTTTTGTAGCACTTCATTAACCGCCTCTTCAATTTTGTGTGCATCTACCCGCATTCTCTTTGGAGGTGGCATTTTTAATCTGAAAAAGAAGTAAACAAATTATTAGAAACCTAGTGCAAAATAGCAGTCTTGAAAGGGACAGTTATGAAGGGGACGTCCCATTCATAACCGTTTGATATGTCCCTTTCATAAATATGATTCAAAATTTGAAAACATTACCATAAAATCTACAATATTGAAATAAAGTTCACGTACCTTATGTTTCCGTAAATTTAAATGTCCAACCTATCTTATGCAGTGATTCAGACGTAAAAAATATCTCACAGCACTCGATAAAACGTTCCGCTATTATTACACAAAAAATAGTTTTCACACCCGTTAACAACACTTGCACGAATCTGCCATGTTTGAAATGACAGGAGTATGAAGTTAGCCGCGAACGAACTTGAATCAGGGTTGCTATACGACAAAAATAGTGTTGTCTCGAAATAGTTTTTAGTTTACCGGTTATTTGAATTGTCCCTTTCATGCCACCACTCCCCTATATATGGGTCTGAAGATATTAACAAATGTTTAATTAAATCATAATTAGTTCTGTGTCTTGATGTCTTCAATGTATGCCCCAATCTAGCTTTTCTGATTTCTTTGTTTTTGGCCTCGGAAGCCTCCTCGGACATTTGTCCTATTGGTATCACCGAATTTTTTATTATTTCTGCTTCATGTACCAACATTTTATGCACTGTTGCCGGCATGTTATACCATGGGTACAAACTTAAATATATCTCCCTGGTAGTCATGAAATTTTTTAGTATCGATTTCATAGCCTGAAGCTATGACTGCAAGAATTGTCGCAAAACGATGAATAAGGTTTTCATTGAGACCAGTAATCCGCGCTGTTGTGGCATAATTATGAAAAAATGCTCATGCGGTATTTCCATCATTACTTGTACCAAATCCTTGTTTAACTTTGTCGATTATAAGACCAATTTCCTTAAACTTTATCTTTATTTCTTCTTTAGTGTTTTTGAATGTTTCTTTATTTTGGTCTCCTCTGACTTGCCACTCACAAATGTTCATGCGATAACTAATATTTAAAAGACATTCCATTGTAAGAATGTACGCATGTAAACTAGAGATTCCAAATTGGTACATATTCTCATCAGGCTCTCTAACCATTGATGCCGAATTCATTTCCTTCGATGTTGCCTAGCAGATAAAACATCTTTGAGTCGAGTTATTTTCAGCTAAAACGTTACAAACTTTACCATCAATCATTGAAAGAATCATCTGGTGCGTGATCGAGATGGTTACGCCTCTGACTTCCACGAGAGTTAGCATTAACATCCGTATTTGATTTTTAATACCTTGACATTCTTCATTGATCAATGCTTCGCATTCTTTCTTATACATGAATTTGATAATTCTACAGAATCTTGGTGATGATGGCCGAGGATTTTCCCATATGACCTTCTGTGCATTGTTTACAAGTCTTATTGGAACTAAAGATATGATAAACATATATTCGTCTGTGCTATCCGTAGCTTCAAATGGTTGCTTGTATAAGCTATGACCTGAAGACCCATCACACCCCCATTTGTATATCAAAGTGGTACACACTGGTATCTAACCTTTCTCCAAGAATATTTTTACATATTCTCAATGCAGTATGGTTCAAAAGAGAATCCAGTCTTACTTCAGCCGATATTTCAGTTACTGTTATATTTTCAACAGGAGGATAGCACTGCTTCTTCACCTATGCCACGTGATCATAGCAAGGGTATACATTGAATCCCCTTTCTTTGGCTTCTTGTTGAACATTTTTGTACGTCTGGACAGTGAAATTATTTGATATGAAAATTGCCAAAGCTTCGTCAGGAGTATAAGGTCTTTGTTCTTTTCCAGTATTAATAATTCTTCTAGCTCTTTTATATGTGGTGGCTCTTTTTGGCGAGGCTGTATATAATTCTTCAATCAATGTAGCAGCATCACGTTTGCCACTAGCTCTGACACTTAATTGTGCAGCGAAAGTCAGTTCATCTTTACTGTAGTCATTTAATATGTGCTGAACTTTCCTCTTCTTCGTTTTTTTTGAACTTTCCACAAAACTTTTCTGCGGCCTCCCACCACTAGTACTTGGTATTGAAATATTTTCTGATACCACAAGCATGGCGAAAGTTAAATCTTCGTTGAGCCACTGTTCATAGTCTTTTAAAAACAAGTCTAATCGTCGTTGCTTGCGATCCCATTTCACACGAATTTTCTCGCATTCTTTTTTCAAAAATGCTTTTTACTGCTCATCCTGTTCTTCGGTAACATCCAAATCACCAAAGCACATTTTCACAAAGTTGATTACTTTATTTAATCGACCTTTGGGCGGAATAGAACGCCAAAAATCAAATATTGATTTTCGCTGCATTCAGTAGCTGCAGTATCTACAAAGAAAAATAAAAATATATATAATCGCAAAAAATCGCAATAAACGATCATTATAGCATCAAAGTATTTAACACAGAGAATTTTTTAAGACTACTATCACAGCTTGACTACACTTGACTACATGGTAGATCTCCAAACAAAAGTTAATTAAAAATAAAAATACATTTTTATTGATGTATTTTTTCAGTGAGTGATACAATTCGCAAACATACAATTTGATTTATTTTAATAATTTAATATATGGATAATTACCTGTATTTGATGACTCCATCACAAAAAAACACTTACAAGCACTCAATACACCAAAGAACATGTATACACGTTAGCGTTAGCGGTCACACTGAGCGGTGGGCCGACTACCTGCCCCCCTAGCCAAGTTACAAACGTTTCGCTTGCGCCGAACGCTTCGAGTTGACCTTGCCACCAATTCTTTTGTTCTGACCACGTGACTGAGCGTTGAGGCGACGTCATTCCCGTACATTTGAAGCTTTCTACAAGCGTTAACTATTGCAGATTAGCAACTTGGCTAGGGGTACTGAATAGGTTCGCGTAACTACGCCCATTGTTAAAACCAGTTTTGCGTGACAAAGGATTATCTGCCTTGTGTTATCAGTTAAAACATGTATTCAAAAGTGGAACAAGATTAAAAAAACCTAGTTTTAAACATTTCATTTAAATACCTATTGTCCTGCTAGATTGGTCAAATCGTAAACTGTGTGCCGTATAGCATTTCACTTGTAATGTTATTTTCCATCTCTACTGGTAGAGTGCTTTCTAAATTTTCCCATATTCCTATTGTCGTTTGGCTGTTGGCGTTTGCATAGTTTACTACATTTGCACTCGTTATGAATGGTGTCCTGTTGCCCAAGTTGGTAATTTTAGTTCCCACTCCCGTTACTCGGCTCGTGTGGAATATGGTTGTCATGTCTTTGTATTCCTTTTCAGTCAAGTAAAAGTACAAATATTGCCATGGTAAGCTGTGAATGTATGTAGAGTATTTTACAGAGTCGCTCGTCTTTGTGTAATCTGCTTTAGTCGATTCAATGGCAAATGTAAATTTCTTTTTAAATTGAAAACTATGCACGTTCACATTGTTTTGTACTCCTCCGCCAATTACACTATTATTGTTTACTGCCTCTATTGATGCAATTTCGTATGCGGCACTGTCGTCTATCTACTGTCGTTATATTTTCTTCAATGAGGTATTTTGTTCCAATTCCTCCTGTAGCTAGCCACTTTGCTAGGTCATATGTTGAACTTGGTGCAAATTGGCCAACTTCTTGCAGAAATGTTTCGTCTGCTTGTCGTACGCGTGATTCAAATTCCTTTTTATTTTTAGTCTTTTTGTAATAATCTGTAGTTTTGTGGTATTGTTCGTCGTGTTTTTTTGCTGCTGCATCCAATTGATTTCGTGGTAATCCTCTATTTAGAGAATTTCATGGGCCTAAATATTTATATCCTGGTAACACCAAACCTCTGTTACCAGTCGTTTGTTGTGCGTCTGGTTGTTGAGGCGGTTGAGCCATTAATGAGTACTCGTCTAGGGAGGAGCCTATTTAAAGTGAGCGATTTTTTTCTTTTTCCAAAGAGAAAAATCTCTACACTGGGTTTAGAAATTAAACACATTATACGCTTATATTTACAACTTATAATCTATCCTTTTTTTTTTTTTGTATTTTAATTTTTTTTGTCCTTTTAACATTTTGCAATTTTTTTGTAGTGTTACTAGTTATTAGGTTGTAGATCCCGTGATTAGCTTTTATAGTTAGTGACTAGGACTTAGTGTCTAAATCATCTCTTTTCTGCCAAATAAAGATCCAAGTGATGTTTCAATCGCCGTTAATAAAGAGGTTGTATTTTTTCCACAACCTTTCCCAGACAAATATTGAAAATGGCGTGTATTCCTTTAACGGTTTTACAAAGTTGAACTGAATCGTGCGCGTTTCTATTGCCTTGTGAGCTTCCGGCATTTGGACATATTGGCCTATAGTGTGATTCGCACACGTATGTAGTACGCAATTTTCCACATTGTGTCGTTCCCTGTACTTGATGTCGGTCGCCATCGATGATCCCGCAGCCAACAGTTTCCATTGTTCAAATTGGTTGTCGGTTAGTTTGCATTCGTCCATAAAGCATGCGTTTACATTTAGTAGTGATGCAAAGTTGAAAGAGCTTGCCGGTGTCAATCCCGTGAGGCGTGCATAGTTGTAGTGTAAAGATACCAAACTTTCCATAATCATAGTCTTGCCCGTGGATGGTGGGCCCATGAAAAATAAATTGTTTCGTTTTCCAGTCTGCCGGCACATGTGTGCAAATGTTTGCGATGCATATTCCTTTTCGTCAATGTTGTTAATGTCCAAAATCTCCACCAATTTGTGATAGGTATACGCTATGTGGTGTTATCTGGTGCATATTGGATCTTGTTTCACTTGCCACTTTTTGCATCGTTCCGTTCGCTTCTTTAACGTTTCTTGAAATACCAATAGTCTGGCAACTGTAAAGACGGTTTTAATGTTGTCGTTTGCTCGCCTGTTGAATAAATATTCAATCCCTTGAAGCGTTTTTGATAATGCTCTTTCTCCGTCTCCTTCTGTAAAACAGCGTTCTTCACAAAATAACAAGACAAGTCCTGTATAGGTAAGATTATGCCCTAGTATATTTCTTCGGGACTTATTCCGGTGTCCTCTTGTACCCGGCGGCGATTGTGCTCCAAAATCAGTGTGTGCTTGTTCACGCTCCATTCCCCGTCCTCCAGTTGAAGGTAGCACGTCACCGGTTTCATTACTTGTTTCAGCCATTCCGAGGTCCCCCATTCTTTGTTGTATGCTTTCATACTCAAGTGTTCTAGCTCGCCCTTGGGAATTAATATTGTCGCTTCCCGACTCTTCTCTCCGCCCTTTACGTGCACCTTCCACACTGTGAAACGCGCATTTGCAATTTTCGTAATCTTCTCCTCGGAGAGAATCTTTAAAAATTTTACGACCATTACTGCTATACAAGTACTCAACCAGGCAAGTGAGGCATGTAATGCCCTCACATTTATGTTGGTTTGCTCGAATAAGGTATTGGCTTCAGACACAGAAAAACCATCCAAATCGGCGATGAGCTGACTGGTCATTACAACTATTAACTAAAGTAATAAAAAACTAACTCTAAGTATCTGTAACTAAGTGCTACTAAATAAACTATTCGTGGGCGCTCTTAGGCGCCTTCATAGTCTATTGAATTAATATAGTTAATCTCAGCGTATTTACGCGCCGGACAATCTACGTCACCGGTCTGATGGTCACACTTCCTCTTGAAACGCTTGCACGTCGCACATTGAGGCGTAGAAAATTTACTGCTGCACTCCTTGTGGGAATGACCAGTCTCTCCACAGTGGTTGCAAGTAGGACTGGTTTCTCGGCAAAACTTGGCTGCGTGGCCGAACTGCTGGCAATTGAAGCATCTTGTAACTATTGTGAAGTCCTTCATGGGGCAAGATGTCCAATTTGTGATTTTGAGCCAATAGTTGAATAAATTCCATTGCGTCCAGATCTTCATTTTCGTTTAATGTCAATCCTTGTGTATTGGAGTCTAAAAGGTAGGCTGCTAAATGTATTGGTTTTATACAGTCTTTTGTTCTTTTTTCCACTGAATTCAAAATGGTTTGTTTGTCCTCATTGCTTATTATTGTTATATTAGGTAGCATGAACTCCAATTTTGACTTCAAGTCCTTGAACATGGGGAAAACCTTATGTATATTACATTCATTTGCTTCTAATTTGAAAATAGGCTCAGTAACTGGTTCCAAGATAGCAATGCATTCTTCTATCATATTCCAGAAACTATCGTCTAGAAGAGTTGATTTGGTCTCTGAAGGAATCACTGCGGCTTCGTGAATGGCCAGGGCCAGTAGGGCAGCTTTTGTTTTGTTTAAACTTTTTAAGGAAGATACATGGCTACCCCATCGTGTTTTTACTGGTAATTTTAGGGTCTCTCCGGTTTTCTTTTCTTTTATAATTTTATTTAGTAGAGAATTCGAAAGCTGACTCTTTTTTATTGTTTTTACAACATCCGTTGCTAATTCAATAACTCCTTTAAAAACTTCACATTTAATTATATCGTGGGTTAGTAAGCTCAATGTATGAGCTGCACAATTAAGAAGAGTAACTTGTGGAATGTTATTTTTCACTAATTGGAAAGCTTTTTGAAGATTTCTGGCGTTATCTCCAATCAAAGTTACAAATTTTGATTTGCCATAAACACGCATTACTTTTATAATTTCTTCACTTAGGTATAAACTGGTATGCGCCTGTTATCTTCTGTGGATAAACTTTTTACAAAATAGGGTTCAGGATTTGAAATAATAAAGTTTATTACTCCTTCGTTATTGACATTGGTCCATCCGTCACACTGCAAATGCAAATAACTTGTGGTTTTTAAACATTCCATCACCTCTTTTTTGATTTCAGTATACGATAAGTTTTTCCGTTTTAAATAGTGGTTGCAGATCTGTAAAAAAGTCTATCCACAATGGGTGTTCCACCAGGCTCAAAGGTGATCCAGAAATTAATACTGCCTTTGCAAATTTTACTGTCAGCCTTTCGATGTCTTCCTCTTCCGTCGATTGCCTTTGTGATGACGACGATGGCTGATTCAGGCTTAGGTTACTATTTTCTGAATCCAGTGAACTAATATGTTGCGCTGGGTGCGACGATGCCGTTGTTATAACAGGAACGTTAGTAGTATTGGTGATATTTACGTCAGTTTGATTCTTCAAGTTATTTTTAACAACAACTGGACACTTATCACATTTGACTAAATGACCTCCCATTTTGTTGACGTTTGCTATTTTATATTTATGATCACAATACTTGCAAATTACTGATTTATCAGGACCCACACGATAGTGTTTCCAAATGTCATCTCGTTTCTTTCTGCCTTTTCCCATTATCTAAACAAAAAATAGTAAATTTAATGAAGTTAATAATAAGAACAAAACACATTCAACTTTATATTTAGTTAGTAAATATTATTAAATATTAATTTTTACACAGTATTTCTTGACGGTTGTTAATTCGATCCCTAATCCCGATGTAAAATATTCAAATTCAAATCAAAATAAACGTTACAACATAACACGTGGGCCAAGCTCATCTAGACTAACATTATTAAGTATATTATTTAAAGTAAAGTCATATACACTATTTCATAAATGTCGAAATGTTATTCTATTTGTATACCTTAGCCAGTAGTGTGCGTTCTATATTTTATATAACTACAATATTAATATTATACTATGTTTAAAAATGACTTACCCTCTTTTATAGTATTATATGAATAAAACTTCACACAATTCAGTTGAAATAAACTTGGAAATGAATAAACTATTATTAAAAAAGAAATAACTTAAACATTAGACACACCAAAACAGAAATGACGCGCGTCGGCGCGACGCGTGCACATCAAAATGGCTGTATGGGCGGAGCTCTAGCCGATTGATGAAATGCACCCTCCCCTCCTCGTCGTCCCTCATAGCACTGTTATAGTGCTATACTCTTCTTTTGTTCTAATGAGAAAACAATTTACGCATATGTTGTGCTGACGACGGTCTCAAATAAAAATCAGTTATAAAATTTTGAAAGTCAAAGTATCTATTAAAAATAGAACAATTACATTAAACTGATTGTAATTTTTACCCGGTATAAATTGAAAATGGGAAGGTAAAAATAGGTATAAATAGGTATTTACCCAAAGTCTGGGATTTTACCGGGTATGTTCCCAGACAACATACCGACCGACGATGACGTCTTTGAGAAACTGAATTATTATTCCATGACGTGAACTCGTGCGCTGCACTTAGACCGCGGGGTACGCGGGGCGCGCGTGGGCGGGGTTTAGTCTATGATTGGCTATCTTTTGTGAATCCACGTTGACTAGGCGAAAGCATAATTATTGTTGTTGTGGATTGGTGCCTACTAATCGTTTGCATTATTTATTCACTCATGCGAGAATTAGTTCGAGTTATTAAAAAAAAGTATTTTATTTTTTAATTTTATCTTTACAAATGATAGTGTTTCATGCACCGGTTCGATCCTCCACGGGATTAAAACGACTAAAATGTAACGTTGTATATAGTTATACTGTGTATCTATAGATCGTTGGACGCTATACAGCATTCTTCCCAAAGAGAATTAAACCAATTCTTCCACTACGTGACATATAAATATAAAATACTTGTATTATGTAGTGGATTACATATCAACTACATAATACAAGTATTTTTATATATAAATATTTATTTTTTACATATAAATAAAACAACATTTGGATGAAAATCTAGTTTATTTGTGTTTTTTATTACACTCATTCAACTTTTTAGCCTTTATTTGTAAATTGTCCTCATCATCATTAATTTTTTTTCTCCCAGCTAATATTTTATTAATATTTTTACAATAATTTAAAATCATGCACCTAATAACAATATTAATTAGAATAATCAACTTCTTTTTTTTCTGCACTTCCAATCCGATCAACTTGTTGATCAGATTGGAACTCGATCTGATCACCTTTGGTTCTTCCATTACGACCAACAAGTTGTTCAGAATGGAACTCAATCGAATCACTTATTTTTCATTCTCAACAACTAGTTGTTCCAATAAAAATATTTGCTTTATTGTCACTTGTACCATTAACAAGTTCCATGATAGAACTTCTGATGTTTTTTTAGATCATTAGTGCCATTTCAAAAGAATCTGAAATTATTGGAACTATGTAATTATTTTAGCCATTTGTGAATTTTTTAAAGAATGGCATAACAATTGTGAAATTGCTTAAGGGTGGAAAAACACTCGAGGTAAAGACACTTAAAAAAATTTCTTAAGGGTGGAAGAACACTCGAGGTAAAGACACTTCTAAAATTTCTGAAGGCTGGAAAACCACTCGAGGTAAAAACACTTTTCTCAACGATACAACTTTTTAGTTGAAGGATATAGACAAAAAATGCTTGAATAAAACAACTTTTATGTATCATAATATTTTAAACATAAGTCAGTACGTACTAAAAAAAAGCTAAATTACTACATAGACGCAAAGCAATGCATAATAATACTGTATCTCCAAAATAGTGTGACTGTTTAAAAAAAAGGTGATCAACATGTAGTCAGGTAAAAAATACTCAAACATATGCAGAATTATATTATACAAAAATTAAATTAAATTTGAAGCAAATAAAACACTTCATCTTTCTGCTCTTATCACAATGTCATGTGACTTGGGGTTGGCGTTGGCGGAACAAATTTTTTTCTTCCATTCTGTCCTGTCACCCGTTATGCTATCTTTTATTCTCTTTTCTTAAAAAACTCTAAACATTTATCTCAGCTTTTCTAAAGCGTGTCCTACTGAGAACTCTCCAGCTATACTATGGTCTGTCTTATGGCATTATCTCGACTTATATAACGGTTCCTACGTTTATCAGGAATGTCAGTTTCGGTACATGTTTCATTATCGATAATAACATTTAATAAACGTAACAATGTGACGTTTTTGTTTAAGCATTTATTTAGTGCGGCATGGAATGATTCCAGTATATTGTTCGTACGATGACGCAGGCCAAAAACCGCCCAACATACGCTAAATATTTAGGCATTTTGAAGTCAATATTGTCATATTCTGACGTTATGTATTCCCATCCTTTTAATATTATTCTTTGGGTAAAAGTGGTAAAACTGCACAAAGAACTATTATTCGTTTTTCATCTTTGCGCTTATGATCCAGTTTTTTTCCCACGTGCTACACTTTCGGTTGATGTCGATGTCGATTTTGACTGGCATATAGTGTTTTTCCACCCGTACAAATTTTCAGAAGTGTTTTTACCTAAAGTGTTTTTCCACTCATAAAAAAAATCACAAGTGTTTTTCCACTCTTAAAAAAATTCACAAGTGTTTTTAATGTTTTTCCACTCATAAAAAATTTACAAGTGCCTAAAATAATAAAGTGGAACTAGTGATAATCAAATTCAACATAAGTTGTAGTTATCGCAAACCACCGTACAGTCCATGATAAACTAGGTTTTTATAAAATGGCGAAAGTCTGGTAGCCACGAGCTCTCACTCTTAGTCGAAGACAATTTATTGATCATTGTCTATTATAAGTAACCAGCTCATTGTGCACATAAATTAAAAAGGTTTAGTACCAAAGTTGAGTAGATAGAGCAATTTTAAATTAATTAAAATATTCCTGTCGGTCCAACTAAAAAGTTGTACCGTTGATAAAGAAAACAATTGAACGTTTCAAAGTTGATTAAATTGGGAAAAAATCCTTCGCGGAGTTCCATTCTAAAACCAGTTGATCGGATTGGAAGTACTGTTTTTTTATGTGTTTCACATTTTATAAAATCATAAAAACAAAAATACTAATAGCTGTATTTATTATTAATTTTGCATTTGATTTTTCAATGTTTTTTTTTCTGTTATTTCTTTCATTAAATTTTGGATATTTGAAATCAGCTCTATTAAGCCGGCTTTTGACTGCGGGATGTAATATATATTACATCCTGGAATATATATTTCATCCCGCAGTTGCTGTTCACACTGAAAGATATATATATTGGAACAGTTCAGATTCGATCACCACTGTGTCATCACGTTCTTTATCAAAACGGTTGAATTATAAAACGGATAATATGGAGATTGTTTTGCTTGATTCCTTCTATAGTTCATCAGACGACGACGATGCTGTATTCGATTCACATTTATCATTGTTAACAAGAAAAAAATATAAATAACGTCGATTCTGGATATCGAATCATATTAGACTAAGAGAAGATTATGGCGAATTTCGGCTTTTTAATGAACTCGATGAAGAAAAGTTTTTTAATTACTACAGGATGAATAAAACAAAATTTTTCGAACTTCATGCTATGATTGAAGATGACATTATGAAGCAAGAGACGCATTTACGCAAAAGTATTTCTTCTCTGGAGAGACTTGCAATAACTTTAAGGTAAGTGTCAAATTAAAATAAGACTCACATAAATTTGGTTCATCATTTATTAGAAACCAATATATTGTTTCTTACATTTATATTTGGTCATCCGTACAAACCTAAAAACTTTCATAAGTAGCGTCATCAGTTAAATAAGATCTGATATCGCGACCATCGCTGCTAGTGGTATTTTCGTAAGGTGTAAGTAGACTGACATGGGGGCGAAAGAATATCTGACTCAGCTACTGAATGTGTTGATAGAGAGCTTTGTAGCGAATACGATGTTCCAGGACGAGGTGGGGGCGAAGTTGCGTGATAAATATGTGACTCAGGACTAAGTACTGAATGTAATGGTTGAGAGCTATGTGTCGAATACGATGTTCCAGGACGAGGGGCAGGAGGAGGTAGTGTGAAGGATTCTGCCCCAGAAATATTATAAACTACTCTCGCTTTTGAATTTTCCTCTCTAGCACGCATCACACTTTTAAAAACTTCATTCTGTATCTTCATCTGAAAATTTTCGGACAAATTCTTACTCATTTCGTACATAGTCTCAAAAAAAGACTTCATTACATCTTTCGGCGGTTCTTGTCTTGTCAATACTTGTCTTCGTAATTGATCTCTTTCGGCGGCCCTTTTATCTCTTGCCTTTTTTTCCTCATCTAAATACTTTATCAAGCTATCATTTGATTTTCTTTTTCGTGAAATACTTGCAGTTTCTTCTAAATTTCTTTCGGCGTTTTCAATCTCTTGAGTTTGTAAAGAGTCTGATTGTTCTAATAAAGGTTCAGCATTTGTGGTCCTCGGTCTGTTTGCCATATACGGTATTAAAAATTCCATTAATTTATCATATTTCCTACCTTTGTCGTTATCAGCAGCTTGTCCAGTAGTCGTTTTTCGTCTATTGAGTGAGTCTATGACCATTACGCGATGGTTTTTTCCATAAGTTTTTAGCTTCTTTTACTGTAACAAATACACAATTATTACAATACATATTAAAAATGTTAACATTTCTAACATTTCTCTGTTACAGATACTTGGCTACAGGAGATTCGTTCACATCAATGGCTATAGAATGGGCTTGTGTACAGTTTCAGGCATTGTTGAAAGTGTTTGTGATGCAATATGGAATCATCTTCAACCTTTAGTATTAAAAGAACCAACTGAAAATGAATGGAAGGAAATAGCTGAAGATTTTAAAAATATCTGGCATTTTGATCACTGCGTCGTTGCTATTGATGGCAAACACGTCGTAATAAAAGCTCCACCACACTCAGGCAGCAATTTTTTTAACTATAAAAAAACATTTTCGATTGTTTTGTTGGCCGTTGTTGACGCAAAAAAAAGATTCATTTACATTGATGTTGGGTCTATGGGACGTTACAGTGATGGTGGAATTTTAAACGACAGTGTCTTTGGTCATAAATTAAAAACAAATAATTTGAATTTGCCGCCGGATGAGCCACTGTGTCCAGGAGGACCGGAACTACCCTACGTATTCATAGGGGATGAGGCCTTTCCCCTTCTGATAAATCTAATGCGCGCCTATCAGAAATCAAAATTAACACACAGTCGAAGAATATTTAACTACCGGTTATCAAGAGCACGCCAGGTAGTTGAAAATGCTTTCGGCATATTAACAGTAAGATGGAGGGTATATAGAAAACCATTTGAGTGTCGTGTCGAGCTTGCCGATAAAATTGTGAATGCTACATGTGTCCTTTATAACTACCTAATCAATGATAACTCCAATATATTCAATGAAAGCGAGATATTATCTACTGAAAATCAGCTGACGCCATTATCCCACTCGGGTTTCAGATATTCAAATGAAAGTTTCTTTATACGGGAAAAATTTTGTCGATTTTTTAACACATCTGGCACTGTACCATGGGAAATTACAAGAATACAAAAGAGATTGTTAAGAATGTAATAACAATAAATACTTACTATCCGGTAAATCACATTCTTTTATTACGTTTCTCCAAGCAGCATCTTTAATTTCATTTATTTTATACTCTTCACTGTTAGTCGCCCATAAGCAAGGATATTTCCTAACGCTTTCTATAAAATGTTCCATAATATGCGTAGGTAAGGATTGCGTACTATAAACAAACAAAAACGAAAATTCAAAACACGAGGTCTACAGTCTGCACCATTCCGTTCAAAGTGAGGGCGAGGCAGGGGGAGGTGCGGTGTCCGGGGACGTGAGGTAAAATACACAGCTCCTCTTTATCGCCCAGTCGGTCGAAAAAATATTTATAGTTTGGGATATAATATATATTACAGCTTAGTGTAAAGAGGTTGCTTAAATAGCATGGTGAGCGATATTGAATTATATCTCGTGATGTAATGTATATTACATTACATCCCGTAGTCAAAAGCCGGCTTTAACTTAACTTCTTGCTGGGAGTACAAAGCCATCGTCGACCTGCGTATTCCCTATGTTTTATGTATTCCATTTCATTTTTAGACATAAAATCAATACAGCAATCTGTGCAAGCTATGAAAATTTTGGCCTTTATTTTTTTTCAAAAAATATTCACTCATACATTGCAAAGGCGCAATAATGCGGGGATCTCTTTCCTTTACCTCTAGAGGTGTAAAATTAAATCAAAATATTTGGCAAAATCAAAAGATCGACTTTGCTTTCGCATTTTCGTTGATGATGAGAGTACAATGCATTACAAAAGTCTTTTTCGCAGTTTCCGCGGGTTTGGACACTGCTTACATTATTTATTAATAATGTGGCGAATGCCGACTCAAATTGGTCACATGTCGGATTAGTGTTGCGGCACCCTTGGCTTCGCACTGCTCCAAAGAAATTTTCTAGAGGGTCCTTATTCAGAAGCCGCAACCATACTGACGACTCGTTAAAATCATTTTGGAGCTTTTTTAATAGTGTTTTAATTCCATTCAGTATCCACACCCAATTAGCAACGAAGGGAATTGATTGTTTTTTACAATGTGTTGTTATAAATTTCATTGATTTAAATATTTGTACACCCTCAATCCATATTTTCGCAAGATGTTGATAGAATTATCACAGCACTGATTGGTTGGATTTGTTTTTTTCACTAGAGCATTATTTATTTATATGTATGTATTATTTAAATATATTATTACGGCCGGCATACGAAAGGTTAAAATCAAAATATTTTGCAAAATCAAACGATGAACAGGTCGACGTTGACATTGATGAGAGAGTACAATGCATTACAAAAGTCTTTTTCGCAGTTTCCGCGGGAGTGGACACTGCTTACATTATTTACTAATAATGTGGCGATCGCCGACTCAAATTGGTCACATGTCGGATTAGTGTTGCGGCACCCTTTGCTTCGCACTGCTCCAAAGAAATTTTCTAGAGGGTCCTTATTCAGAAGCCGCAACCATACTCATGACTCGTTAAAATCATTTTGGAGCTTTTTTAATAGTGTTTTAATTCCATTCAGTGTCCACACCCAATTAGCAACGGAGGGAATTGATTGTTTTTTACAATCGGTGGATTAAAAATTCATTGATTTAAATATTTGTACACCCTCAATCCATATTTTCGCAAGATGTTGGTAGAATTATCACAGCACTGATTGGTTGGATTTGTTTTTTTCACTACAGCATTATTTATTTATATGTATGTATTATTTATATATATTATTGCGGCCGGCATACGAAAGGTTAAAATCAAAATATTTTGCAAAATCAAACGATGAACAGGTCGACGTTGACATTGATGAGAGAATACAATGCATTACAAAAGTTTTTTTCGCAGTTTCCGCAGGTGTGGACACTGCTTATATTATTTATTAATAATGTGGCGAACGCCGAATTAAATTGGTCACATGTCGGATTAGTGTTGCGGCACCCTTGGCGTCGCACTGCTCCAAAGAAATTTTCTAGAGGGTCCTTATTCAGATGCCGCAACCATACTGACGACTCGTTAAAATCATTTTGGAGCTTTTTTAATAGTGTTTTAATTCCATTCAGTGTCCACACCCAATTAGCAACGGAGGGAATTGATTGTTTTTTACAATCTGTTGATAAAAATTTCATTGATTTAAATATTTGTACACCCTCAATCCATATTTTCGCAAGATGTTGGTAGAATCATCACAGCACTGATTGGTTGGATTTGTTTTTTTTCACTACAGCATTATTTATTTATATGTATGTATTTAAGTATTTATTAACTATTGTATATGTTTCTCTTCTGTTTGTCTATTTATTAAGTTGCACCTGCCATGATATGTTTCTACACCACCCTAAAGTCGATTGGCAGATAATGCCTAAGGCATTAAGTTCGCCTTTGTACAGTTTTTTGTGCATAAAGATTTAATAAATAAATTTTGTGATGTACAGAGTTCGGCGTTGCTGGATTTAGTAAGGGTTTGGCGTTCTTATTTTTTTGGTGACTTCTATTCACCGAGTCGAAGATGTTGTCCATGAACATCAGCAGATTAGCAGTATCCTTGCACTCTGTGGGAAGTATGTTCTTATCTGAAAAAAACAATTACAAGACAGGTCAATCATTTATAGGTCAATCATCTATAGTTTTGAATTGTTTTTACTTTTGCATGCCAATTTGCTTACAGTGATTTCAAATAAGTAACAATAGAAAATCATCAAGTAATTTTCCGAAACATGACTGATTATGATACTTGTGATATTAAATTTCGCTAAATGGTACATACAGAAAAATGTGTTACAATACTAATATAAATGATAATAACAATTGAGATTTTTGTAGTTAATTAATTATAACCGGAAGTAATTTTAAGCCTTAATCTTTTAAAATAATACAGATCATAAGTACAGATCCAAATTTCATTAACTATACTTACTAACAAAAACAATAAGAACATGTTTTTATTAATTTTAAAATATTTTCAATGTTTCCCAATACATAGATTAAATCAAATACAAAATCAGTCATAATCATTCTTCCAAACAAACTTTTATTTTTTGCATGTATAAAAAGAAGGGAAAATACTGCTAAGGGCGAAGATATTATTTCCATGACGAATGTCCAATAGTTTAACAGTGAAAAATGCTCTGCGCTGCGCTCCGCCATATGTGCGCCGGCCCTAAGAGTCGCTATGTGTTTCAGATATATGTATTCTAATTATAAAATAAAACAAACATTGACTGCTAAATATCCCAAAATTAAAAAAAAATTAAAAAAATTAAGTTTTTATTTCACGTAAGAATACATGGGTACTTATAAAACGTCAGAAGCTAGTGCACGGTTCCAAATTGGTCGTTTCCTATGGAGAAGAACCGGCAAGAAACTCCCTGGTTACTTTTTTAAAGAAATGGTTGTTCTTACAATATTTCCATATTACAATATTAATAGAAAGAGTAAACTTTATTTTACACCAAAAAGTAACATAGCTTATACAGAAACTTAAATTTATGGGTACAATGGCGGCCTTATCGCTAACAGCGATATCTTCCAGACAACCTAAGGATAGATAAGAACTTAATATCTTATTTAACTCTTTGAATGTCGTAATTAGAGACACAATAGAAAGACAATTACCTTATGTCGGAATGTGTAACTTAAGACATTCGAAAGGTTAAGAACAGTGTAGACCGGTTGTACTCAAAAACACATAAAAAATAATCATTTAAAAAAAAAGTGAGTCAAAATATGAAATAATCTAAGAATTCGTGGAGTCTACAGTGTTCTTCCATTTACATTATAAAAAGAGGCTATATATAAAAAAGCTAGAAAAAAATAAATAATTATAACCGTCAATCAATGAGACGTTAACAAACAAACAAATAAAAACTAACGAATTTAAGTTGGTTGTTGTCAGATAATAAAAAATAATGTACATTTACACAATATTATTAGTTACCAGGGGGCCACATGTGCAGAGGCAGTCATTGCCAAACAAGCGGGTCTTCGACATAGTCTTTAACCTTGTAATATGCTTTTTTGTTTAAGACACGCTTAATATGGGTTTTGAACTTTCCTTCGCCAAGTTCAGTCACCGCTTTTGGTAGCTTGTTTTAAAAGCGTATGCTTTTTACTAAAAATGACTTCCTGGTCTTGGCTAATTTCCATTTGGGTAATATAATTTCGTTTTTACTACAAGTATTTATGTTTTGAAAAGTCCTAGGTTTTTATGGACATACAAAATACTTTCTAATATAAAAGAGAAGGCAGTGTCAATATCGATTTTTTTGAATTTATTTCGCGAAGACCCATTTTATAAATAGCCTTGATTGCTGTCTTTTGTAATGTGAAAATTAAGTCTACATCAGCTGCAGACCCCCACAGTAATATGCCATAAAACATAATACTGTGGAAATAGGCGTAGTAAACTAACCTAGCTGTGGCGACATCTGCCAACTGCCTTATTTTTCTTACTGTGTATGAGCTGAGCTAAATCTTCCTATGAGAGTTCTAATATGAGTGCCCCACTGCAGTTTAGAATCGACAGTTATACCTAAGAACACAGTTTCTGTAATAACATTAAGTTTTTTGCCATCAAGAATTAGATTGACTCCAACTTAAGGGACATTCGGTAATGAAAACTTGATAAATTTAGTTTTATTTGCATTTAGTAAGAGATTATTAGCTGCGAACCCATATTAGACGCCACAGTACGACTGAATATTTGTGAGGCGAATTTCACTTTTTGTTTGTTCATTTTGAGACGGTTGACGGGATACTCTGTTAACTTTGGAATCAATCTAACGCCTTTATAACCAAGCTTTTCATTAAGTAATAATTTTAAATGCAAATATTTTGCAGTTTTTGTTACGCCATCTTTGGTATATTCTAAATTTTCACTCATGAGGTGGTTTCTAATTCCTTTGAGAAGATGTGGGGCTCAATTTCTTCATCTTCTTTAGGATTTTTTCCTTTTCTTAAATAAATTCCCCTGGTCTCATCCAGTTACAGGTTGAGAGCCTGTTTTTTATTAATACCCAGGTCACATACGCAACCACTATGAACTCTGAATTCTTGCAAGGCTCCTATCACTTCCTTAATTTGTCTAGCTACTTCAGGTCCCTTAGTAGCACTTGGCGCAAAACTGTCTGTTTATAATTGTAAATTAGACTAAATACCATAAAAACTTGGGCGTGATCGGCAAATTCACTTTTCCTCTCTTGCCTATTGTCAACAAGACCAGTGATTTTATCTTTTCTCTCATTATAAGTTAGATTATTCTTCAAAGAAACTTCGTCAAACAACTACAACACATAGCTTTTCTTTTGTTTTCATGTTGTCAGCTCTATTTTTTAATTGAGAGAAAACATTTTTGTTAATTCCAGGCTTTATGTTACATATTTGCACTAATTTAATAAGTGTTTGTTGAGTAGGTAAAATAAAAAAAATCTCAAAAATCTGTATCTTTTGGGACTTTGTTTAAAAATCGATAGGGAAGCAATTTTTTCTTTTAAAGTAAAACATCGCCCCTTTTCCTTTTTGTGATCCTCTCGACATGGCACACTAATGAATAATTTTCCTGTACTCGTACAATTTTGTAGTATGTCAAATACTGCAGGATTGGACGCAATTCTTTGTGCTGCTTTTACATTGGCAGAAAGTTTTTTAACTTTATTTTTCATCTTGCTTATCTTAATCCTTGCAGCAACAAGTTTTTCGTGCAATTCCTTTTCTATATTTGAAAGGAATACTCGATTTTTAATTATCCTAACTGTTCTTATTCCTTCTGTAAAAAGAGAAATTAAAACATGTTAATAATTTATTCAAAACAAACTTTTTGGGAACCAAATTAAATGCTCGTGTGTTAATTCGATATTACAAACACTTTAATTTTATTTATATGTATAGATGAAATACCCAGGCAACTGAGATTCATTCATTTCTTTTTGTGCGTTTTTACAAAAAATACAACTATATAGATAAACTTAAAAAGCAAACCCTTATCTAAATGTTTACAAAATTTCGCCAAAATCAATAGAGCCATTATAAAAGCTTCAATCATTTAAAGTTATTAAATAGATAATTACTTGGATATATCTCTTGTTGGATAGTTAAAAAAATTCAACTTATCCAGATTTTGTTGGTTTTCAATTTCTGGAGAAACATCTTCGTGCATTATAGCCCTGGGATCTGAAAGTAATTATAGTATGGATTTAGCATAATGTAAGTTGTGCTAATCTTTTAAACTAACTAAATCTACTACATTTTATTTGCAGATACATAAATATATATAAAACATTGCTCCCACATTTATGTTGAATTGAACAACACTTTATAAGTTACTGTTACTTTGCAATATTTTACCATGTTGGCCAATATTTAGCCAGTTTATTGCAAGAGCGCTAAGTACATACTCATCAACCATGAGTAAATCAACTTTTTGCTGGTCCTTTCTTATGTAAATGAAGTAAAAGCCTAAATCGTGAAACTTTTCCATAGTTAATGCTTGAGGAATGGTGTGGTGGACTCATTCAGGGATTTAATGAAACTGCAAAATATGTAGTTAATATAATTACCTGACATTGGTGGTAGCCCCAGAATTTGTTGAGGTAGACAGCTTGTAGTTAATGTAAATGGAGGAAGCAATGGTGCTGAAATATAAACAAATATGTATAAAGCTACAAATTAACTATGAATGAACATGATATGTTGACTAGTCATTTAATTGAATTTCTGTCTTATGCATGACCACCAGCAAATTATTTCTTAATATTAAAAAAATCACTATTAAATTTTTGATGGTAAGAAGTGAAATTAATCAACTATGACTCTCATTGTATGTACGTCATCATCATAGTTACAGGCGAAAGATGTCCGCATCCATCGGATCCCACGACCCTCACCACTGAATGCACATACATCATCTCATCTCCCTAGCTTTCCCAACTAGCTTGGGGTCTGCTTCCCGTCTAAGCAAGTGCAGCTGAATACCCGTATTTTACCTAGAGCAACTGCCTACCAGATCTCCACAACCCATTTACTGAGTAACACAATAAATACTCTTTGAGTAATCTGTTCACACTTTCTGGTTTTAGACAATCAGTAACGACTGTCAAAGATCTCCGATTGACAACCAAGACCAACAGATTTACATACTTTCCGATATCAGTAATGTCCTGGATGAACTTGAAAAAGTAAATATGAAAAATTCACATTGGTGCTCGCCTGGTTTCGAACCCGCAACCGATTGTTTACAAGGCATTTAAGTAAGGATCCCGAACGAAACCTGTCTATAAGCCTTGCGATAGTGCGCCTGGCGGCGGTATTTATAAGCGCTTTACCAAAAACCCGAAAATCTCAATATTCAAAATAGATTGACCTTGTGTTACATTAATGTTTCGTTACATAGATACAGGCGCTAGCAAACGTTTTAATTGTCAATCAGGTATATATTTCTGATTTTAAATGTGCTAACAGCAGAATTATTACCAGAGAATCGTAATAGTAGTCACCTTTGTCCACTTACCCCTTCGTTAGATTTAATTTGACGCTTTTTGCCACAACCACAGCAATAAAATTTAAGACTTATTACTAAACGAATCTTTAGAGTGTTTCGGGAAAGAATCACCAGTATGACCAGGACATAAACACAAAATAGCTTTTTATCACTTTTCACACTTTATTCGCGCACTGTTTTAAATCGAAGGCGATAACGAACCGCATGGTGTGGTTTTCGTGGCCTTTTCAACAATGCTAGTCCAACAAGTATAAAAAAATATACGCTATCTGATCCGTCGCGAGGCTTATTTTAGTCCAATAAGAATTTTAAACTCTCATAGGCAATCCACGAACTGTGGTAAATTTCTTCCGCTCCTGAAATATAGGAAACCATAATGGATGACATTTTTTTTTTTTTTTTTTTTCGATGGGAAAAATCATCTTATGACAACCCCCGCTCTTGGGCGGAGCGGGAGATAGTGTCAGACTCTTACTGACTAAAAAACCCATCCCGTTCCTTCAAGCCTTCATACCGGGGCTCGAGCGCCCTTTCGGATAACCCTATGACATGCTTATTGCTTATTTACGATTACTTATGGTATTCACTAATAATTGATACCTTGCAAATAAAATAAAGAGGACCTTTACCGGTTCCTTTACTTTTGCGTACTTTTTTCTCGGCGTACAGAAGCCAACAGTTTCCGGCAATCATCTATGGAACAGTCCAATGCAGTTGCTATCTGAACCCAAGCATCGTTTTTCAAAATTTTATTGTAATGTGAGGATGCTTTGAGTCCCACAAAAATGCGTTTATTTCCATAGCTTGAAATGAAAAGCAAACACTTATCATTATTCCAACACATATTAAACGCACTAAAAACACTAAACGCACAACCAGTCAATACTAATCATGACTTCACACTGTTACACTGGACAACGACAGGGAAGCGAGGGAGTTTCAAATTGTTGGAAATATGAGTTGATGAAATGAAAGTTCTCTTTACAGATAGGGCTTGCGGCTGTTTAGTATGTTAAAAATATTGTTAAATTGAATGACAAAATTGATAGTTGCGCAATGAATTCTTCCAACTTTAATACATCTTTTAAAAAGATAAAGAATCAGCAACAAACTGACTGAATGTTTGCGTGGCTAATCGAACTTTCATAATTTGTTTTTTTTTTTTAATTCTATAACTTTTCCTTAATTTATTTCCTAAATGAAGTCTTTCAGCTTCTTGCAAAGTACGCAGTTTTTCAATATATTGCCAAGATATGACACCGTTGCCATCTAGAGTTTAATTTTATCCACAAAGCAAATCCTCACCAATTTTATCATATGGCAAGTATCAGGGAAAATTACATATGTTAACCTTCCACTGTCATTTTAGGGTCTGAATTATTTAAGCTCTCTAATTTTGCTCCCAAAGATTTTGTCATTGCAAAATTAACAGGACAACCTTTTTGTTTTTTTTTTTCGATTGGAAAAATCATCTTACGACAACCCCCGCTCTTGGGCGGAGCGGGAGATAGTGTCAGACTCTTACTGACTAAAAAAAACCCATCCCGTTCCTTCAAGCCTTCATACCGGGGCTCGAGCACCCTTTCGGATAACCTTGGCCCCAGTAGGCTTCGACCCGGCTGGGCCCCTGCTGTTGCTGACAACTCCTTGAGGCGCGCGGGAACAGCGCGCGCCGTCGACGACTTGGGCTTGGTCCGGACAGTTACCGGACGGCCGGACAGCGAGCTACCCATTACTCACTGTCCGCAAGCCCGCGCCTACGGTGGCTGGAAATCGGGATCGGAATCCCGGCGGCGGCGAGAACGCCGTTGCCTGATGCGGTCGGCCGCCTCCTTAGCGAGCATTACTGCTTCGCAGAAGTCGGCGACCGCCTGCCACTCCTCCTCGCTCCGGACCATGGCCTCGACCAAAGCACGGCGCGAGAGGTCTCCGCCGCCGATCACCCCCACGAGGGCACGGCGATGCTCCGCCCAAGCGGACAACCATCAAATGTCACAGAAGATACTATGATGTTGCAATCACTTAACAGGCTGATACAATTTTTTAAAAGAGTGCTTCTTTGCTCCCCATTCACCCCATTTATGAAAAAATATGCAATCGGTAATTTCCATAAACCATTTATAGCTGAAACCATAAAAACATCCGTATCTTTAGGTATCCGTAGCTTCAACCTATGTATATCGAAATTGTTTTCTATGTTCACATAGCCAACTGATTTTTTTCCATCCCATTGAACAGGTTGCCTAATTGACATTTCATCTAAACCAACAGCATAAATAATTTTTTAGGTTAATTTTTTGGTTAATAATTTGAGTGCTTCAAATGCTTCTGTGGTAAAACCTGGTTCATAATCTACACAACAATACCCATCTCTACAATGTTTTCGGATGCGATAAATAAGTATCAAATTGATTTCTAACAAAATTGTAAGTCCCCGAAAATATTTTCGGGGATATTAGATTACGGTAACTACGGTAACAGTGATATTAGATTAGCTAAAAAGAGTAAAATAAAAATAAAAATTAAAAACACGACTGCGTAAGAAAATACTTTAAACAAAAACTGAAAAGATAAAAAACAAGTTCAGTCCAAAGTCAAAGTCAAAATATTTTATTTCACATAGGCCTACATGGGCACTTATAAAACGTCAGAAGCTAGTGCACGGTTCCAAATTGGTCGTTTCCTATGGAGAAGAACCGGCAAGAAACTCCATGGTTACTCTTTTTAAAAAAAGTGGTTTATCGATCTGGTCTGCGATTAAGGGGAGAGGATAATGATCGCGGACAGTGTTTGAATTTAACTCACGATAGTCTACGCACATGCGGTCGTCATCGTTTTTCTTTTTGACTAAAATAATTGGACTCGAATATGGCGATGCACTGTCATTATTTAATAACTCTTTAACAATTTCTTTGACTTTTTCGCCCTCAACCGGGCTTTAACCTCTATGGTCTTCGTTCCACAAACTTGTTTGGATTTTTTAAACGAATCTCTAATTGACCGGTATTCACACGAGTCTTTGAGTAACCTCGCGTAAAAATGGCAGAATATTTATTGAGAAGAGTTATTAGTTGATCAATCTCCGACGTATTGTTCAAGTCGTGGTTTATATCATCAAACAAACCGGCCGTCGATCGCATGTGCATGACGCGAGGTTGAGAGCACATAGTCGCGCTATTTTGAGTAACGATCACACTGTTAATCCCGTTTTACTCAAAAGATTTGCACCTATCAACACATCCGACGTCATTTCGTAATCGGACAAAATATGAAATTCGATTTCTACGTTAATGTTATCAATAACACACACCGTTGTTAATATACTCGTGGAAACCACAGGAAAGGGGCCTATTCCTCGCAAATAATTAACTACTTGTAGTCGCTTCCCAGGTAACTTATTTGCAATAGATTCGCGCATCACAGAGCATTCCGCGCCACTATCGAATACCGTATCAATAATTATATCACCTACTCGCATACGCATAGTATTGAAGATCTGTTTATTCTTTATAAATGAATTCACATTAGAGGTTATCTGTTTTTCACGACGGTAGCAAGTGTCAAACGTGTGACCTGATTTTGAACAAAACGAACAAAACCTATTGTCATTCTGTTTAGGTAATGAATGAAACTTTTTTCCTTTTTTTTTAAAATCTAAAGCCCCTTGGCAGACCTTGATGGCCGGGTCGCCATGTAATGTTGCGGGTTCTCAAAGCAGACAACCAGTAGGTCTTAACAGGATTTATTGAATAATCTAAGTAAAACATTAACATTTAATACGAATATAATCAATAAGGGCTCACCTGATTTATCCAGCATTTCCGCGTACATCTCCACTGAGTCTCTCAGACGTTTTGTGGTGTCCTCAACACCGTCCATAACTGGAACCAGACTACAGGCCACCTTAAGGTCAAACTCCATTTTGTCTATATTTACCTGAACGGGGATAGTACACAATTTATTTATCTCCTCATATAGATTCTTAATTTCATTAAAAATCTTGGTATAACTTTAGAATAGTAGAGCAGGAGTGGGGGGCGGGTAGTTGGGGGGAGGGGGGGGGGGTGACCCCCTCCCCCTGGCACCACTCCCATGAAGAGGTCACTCACCGTTTCCGAGAAAAACGATCTTTTGTAACCTAACCTCAAAACACTCCAAAATTGCTTAAAAGGCATAGTCGACGGAGCCCCGCTAGGCGGGGCTCCTACTTCTGGGTGGTTTAAAAAAAAATAACCTCGAAGGAGGTGGCGGGGTCGTAGTGAGCGAGCGAAGCGAGCGAACACAGACCCCGCCACCTCCTTCTAACCTAAATCTATCCGAGTCGGGGTGCCCCCATGTCTTGAGCTCGCTTCGTTCGCTCTCGCATCTTAAGTTATCCTCGTAACAGTAATAACCTTTTGTACTCGCATATGATCAGTGGAAGTACTAACTTTCTTCTAAACAGGATATCTAAGATGATATAAAAACAAATAAAATACAATACATTAATTTAAAATATATTTGTTAAAATTATATTTGATGACATCGATTAATTCATCAAAAGGATCTTTATTATTCCTTTCCACATCTCTTCTCCACAAATATTCATAAATTATATCGTTAATGTTCACTCTATTATTATAGTTTTCTTTATAAAAAAACCGTTTAACTATTCGCCACTGTGATTCTATCCTCTGGGTATGGGTACCATCCTCAGCTACAAATGGGTTACCTAGGTTGCTGTGATTTACTTTTCGGTGTATAAACCCATGGTCCCCCAGACAATCATAAGCACGCCAAAAATCTGTATGTATGGTGGTGCCCTCAGCCACATGTTTCTTTATCAAGGGCACCAAAATTTCTGCAGTCCGGACATTGCCTGGGCAGACTTCTAATCAAAGATCCTCACTCCTATCCTCGATCATTCCAAGGACCCAGTGTCCATCTATACGACGTCCTTTGTTATATTTTCTTTTGCCAAACTTGCTTTCGTCTATTTGAACAATTTTTCCTGGACCTCCAATCTTTCCAATTATTTCTTGTTTATGTTTTTGGAATGAAACAACTGCCTCTCTACAATAATTGAACCAGTCACTTATTGTTCCTGTAGAGAGGCAGTGTTCTCCTTCTGAAAAATTCTGTTTTCATTCTTTTCAGGTGGAGACAGTGCAGACGACTGGAGAAACAGGAAGTCACAATTTTCTTTTAATGTACAAACTGTAGTGAGTGCAAAGTTAAAGATCTTGGACATAGTGGCTAGATGGCTAGCAGCAGCACATGATCAAACAATATTTAATAATTCTTTTATAAAGCAACAACTTCAAAATGCAGAATTTGGAAACTGTTTGATTGTTGGTGATAAAGGATATGAAAATACTTCATACCTACTTACACCACTACAAGTTCCATGACTCCAGCAGAATATCTGTATAAAGAGTCCCAAATAAGAAGCAGAAATGTAGTGGAAAGAAGCTATGGTGTTTGGAAAAATAGATTCCCTATTTTGTCAAAAAAAAATTTGTTGTCTGTATCTCGTGTACAGGCCGTAATAGTGGCATGTGCAGTATTGCACAACATTGCAATAGATATGCGAGATGATCATTTTGAAATCATCCACCCAGTAGATGAGCCGGATGAACATGATGTTGTGAATCAAAGTAGACTAGAAAATATGGGGAATGCAACAGTGCGAAGTAATTTAATTAATGATTATTTTGCTTCGTTACTATAATAAAAATAGTCATTTATTTCAGATTTTTGCATTTCATTAGGGCAGCAAAAGATTAAAAAATATGGCAGGTTTATGATTATTGTATAATTATGTATTCTGTGTTAAGTTATAAAAATAAAAAAAGGATTAATTTTCAAATTTATTTAAAAAGTATTTTTTTCCAACGCCCACATTTCTCTTTTGTGCTCCCTTTCTTCCTCCTCGAAGTCCCATTTCTTTCTTTTATTTAGTAATTCTTCCTCTTCCAAGGCCCATTGCCTTCTTTTATTTAATAATTCTACCTTCAAAATCTGCTTTTGCAACTCTGCAATCTCTAATTTTGAATCTGCTACTCTTTCGAATGGCCTTTTCATCTTCTCAGCAGCTGAAACAAGATTTTTATTTATTTTGAATATTGGTAAAAATTACACAAGCTAGTATCAATATCATTATTTTGACCCATACATGTCTCAGTGCAGGACATACGTAGGTCTTCCTTAGGAGTTTATGGCCACGTTGCTACATGCTAAGACTAATCAAACCCTGGGTTTTAATAGCTGTCAGTGGTTCTACCATTACATCACCAACTCTGTTAAATCAAGTTATGTTGTGCATCAATATAAATTATCTAAATAATTTCTTTGTTTATCCTAATGCTAATATTAAAGGAACTTACATAAAGCAGGATGTTTTTGGAACGCAAGATTTTGGCTTCCAATTAGTCCACTTCTCGTCATTGGCAACTTTTTGGGTCTAATATGTTAACCTGAAATTAAAAAAAAAGGTGAGATCATAGTGAAGGTATGCTTATCAACAATACTAAATCACAACAGGAACATTACTTATCTTTTTTCTTGATGACCGTTCCTCATCAGAGTCGTCATTTTGTGTAGGTTGATCTTCAACTGAAAACCAAAAAGTAGAGGAGATTAAAATGGGTGAAAAGTTAGTTGGTTGTAGTAGAGCTGGGCTTTACAACACATTTATTTCCTGCAACAATCTCTGTTATTTGAAAATTTTCTACTGTTAAAAACATGTCTTGGCTAGATTGTATTTGTATAGAATCTGCAACATAAAGAAAATTATATAAGGAAGAGAAGGGGTGGGACAAATGTATTCTGTTCGCCATAAGGCTGAATAAGTTAATTCACTTATATATAAAACACAGATTGGCTAGTTAAATTGATACACTAGTACACAACTAATAACAATTTAAAATTTAAGATCTTACCAACATGATCGGAATCAAATTCACTCTCGATTCCATCCACAGACAACAATATCATATCTTTAACCTTTTCCTCTATAGGCGTCAGAGGGGGAGAGGCACTAGGCCCCCCTTCTGTGCGATATGTTTCAGCGCGTATTAAAGCAAGCTTTTTCCTAGTTGTCCGTTTAATACCTTCGTATTTCGCTTTTAAAGTTTTAGCACTCCGAAAGTTCGTACCGCTTGTGCTATTAAACAATGCCTCAAGTGTCTTCCAGCACTGTTCTTTTTCGTGCCAAGTAACTGCGTCACTCATTTTATTTTCAAAAATATTTTTATGTTGAGCAACGATTGAGGTTAGAAGCTCAACTTCTTCCCGGCTGAAGTTAACACTTCGTTCACGTTTTGGTGTCGTCATTTTAAACCTTATGAATATTTATTTAGAGAAATCACTGTGCACAAAATGTATTTAGCAAGTACACTTAGATCGCAAGAATAAAAGAACAAACAGAAACACACAACAAATAAACGAAACAGTATTTAAAAAATACCACGGTATTAGTGACTGTCAATTGTCATTGTCAAACAACATCTCGTTTCGTTACAAGCAATATTCAATAACCATCAAGTTTTTTTATAGAACATTAACCGTTATATGAATAATAACTAATTATATCAAAATATTAAAGTAAAACAATACTTTTAGTGTAAAATAAAATAAATGTAAAAGTAGTTTGTTTAACTTTCTCTGTATTTAATGAAATGACATCAACAAACAAAACGTATGTTTATGGTGTTGCCACCGCGCTTCCGTATAGGTCCCAGATAGTTACGTGTCAGATAAAATAAGTTTGTGAAACGCAAAGTTTCTTGTTCAGAACTTTTATCATCCGAATAATTTATGTGTAACATAGCTATTTGGCACTTTATCCGTACATTGTGAAACAGACCCTTAGTATTTGATTTAGTAAGCATAGAGTCATTATATATTTTAGAGTTAGTATTTGATTTATTATATATTTTAGATTTAGTATTATGCTTGGATTTAGAAATCGAACTAGTAATTGGAGAATTAAAATTATTAGCGGCTTCGGAATAAGTATTTTTGTATTTAGATTTAGAAATTGAAGCCTATAATAAAACATTCCCACGATTAGTGCTTATAGTAACAGAATTACGTCGGCACTGGCTATGACAAACTTTGCAAGATGATCGAATCGAAAAGTTGTAAATTTTGTCTTCTTCTGTAGCGACACTTATGGCTGCATTAAGGTTTCGGGAGTCTCGAAAACGAACGATGGTACTTAATCTAGGATATAATCCCAGACAAAACGTGTATAGGGCTAGATCTTCTGTCATAGCAATACGTCCTGGAAGTTATTTTTTTAAGGAATCAGAGTTATGGATTTCGGATTGCAGGTTTGTCGGGCAGGTCTCAATCCTGAGGGCATATTCCGCAACGGTTTCGTTTGACGACTGTTTGCATGATTGTAGCTCTAACAAAAGATGGTTATAATGCTATCTTTCCCCGAAATTCTGCCTTAAAAATTTTCGTAAATCATCGAAACTGTCGAAAATTTTGTTTGAACAGGCAACTTGTGCTTTTCCCCGTAGTTTTGATATTATGTATTTAAGCAACAAGGACTTTTGACTCTCAGATGCCAATTCAAGAGCGTTTTGGCAGTTTGTTAAAAACGCCGATAAAGTTTCACGCTCCCCTTGGTATGGATTTATAAAATTACACAAGACCTGAATAGGGTGTGGTTCAGAGATAGTAGGAGTTGGTTGTTTTTTGTCAGTAGTCATGTTATCAAGTGTTTGGGTGAATAAAGGCAATAGTCTTATGCTCCAAGACAGGGTTTATGAAAACAAAAAGAATTATGTGGCAGCAACAGAAGTAGTATATTCTACTCGCAGCAAGGCGACGATTTGGAAGACGGGATGCATCACGCAGACCTCGGTGAGTAGCGCGCTCAGCGACAGCGCAGACGCTCAGCAGCAGGTTAGGGCAGTGTCGGACGACCCATTGATTCGTTGACAGCGCTGGAGAGAATAGGTCTGAAAATAGGTCATTGGCTGTTTTTTTAACCTTTTACACCCATCTGCCAATTTTTTCTTTGGTAATATACAACATGTAACGTAATTAACGCACACCCTCAAACACCCCAATTAGAATATTATGTTATAATCATAATACATACACTGAATTTTTAATTTAACATGTATATGCATTGTTATTTACTAAATTAGTTATACAAATTCTTGGAGAACGTTTTGGTCATACTACTACGCCCGCAACGCACACAGTCGCACAAGCAGTTATCGCGCCGCTCGACTCGACACAACATAACGTAACTACGGAAAAAGCCGACAATACACGAATGTTTACGTTGAAGAAATATGTACTATGAAACATTAACCGAAGAAAAGAATTTTAGTTTACGGTCTATGTCTAGTAAACATTATGATTGCATCTTTCCATCACACTTTTCAGGCTTTGGACTGTCGACTCTGAATAATTTCGTTTATTGAATATGATACAATGTCAATCGGTAATGAACTGCTGAAAATAAGAGGCGATACGACAACATTATTCAGAGACGGCGTGTTTAAAAGATTGAATCAAAATATTTACAGTAATTTAACAAAATCAATTAACTTACATACTGATTGCCTAAACACTCCTACGACGTTGTCTTTTTAACACACTTTCAAAATGTCCACCACCTTGTTCAATACATTTTAATGCCCGTTTTCTTAATTGATCTTTTAATTTAGAAAGCACTTCAGTGTCATTTCTCACTATTTCAAAAGCGTTCACTATCCTATTTTTCAGGTCCTCAGCACTTGTTGTATCATTAAAATAAACTAAGGATTTAATCCGTCCCCATAAAAAAAAGTCAAGAGGCGTCAGATCAGCTGATCTGGGAGGCCACTGGACAGGGCCGCCGCGACCGATCCAGCGCTCTCCAAACTCTTCATCAAGGTGCTGCCGAACACTTCTAGTGAAATGGGCAGGGGCACCATCGTGTTGGTAGAATACCTCTTGCAAATTTTGAAAAGGAATGTCTTCTAGCAGCGTAGGTAGAGTTTCTCGTAAAAACTGTAAATATGCGTCTCCTGTTAATCTTTGTAAGAAGACTGGCCCCAGTATGTGTGTACCAATGATACCGGCCCAGACGTTAACTGAGAAACGGTGTTGGAAGGAATCCACTCTGCATGCGTGAGGATTTTCGTGCATCCACAAATGTGTGTTATGTTGATTGTACATCCCCACGCGTGTGAATGTACTTTCGTCTGTCCAAATTATGTTCCGCTGCCAATTTTCTAATAACCAGCGGCTGAACTGCAAACGTGGTACGTAATCGTTTGGAGTCAACTCCTGGCATCTTCTGAGGTGGAATGGGTGTTCTTTATCACCACGAAGTGTTCTCCACACATGCATATGACTACATTCAAAGTGTGGTGCTGCTTCTCGGGTACTGGCATGAGGATTCTCATCGAAATAGTCCAGGATTTCGTTTTGAAGACGAGTACGTGTACGCACGTTGGCTCCCCTGTCGATGGCTGTGTTTGGACGGAACGTTCCGTGGTCGCGAAGCCGCTGAGTAGCAGCTAACATTGTCCTGCGGGAGACTCTTGTATTATACCTTTGGTTAAATGTTCTGCAAGCGAGAGCCACATTATCACCACACATTGCCAAAGTCCTCACCATTTCGGTATACTGAACATTAGTGTATTGGAAAGACATTGCGCGCGAAAGAATATTTGATAACACTACGTAACTTCTTTCCGCTAATATTGCCCGCGCGTGACTAATGTTTACATTTTGTTAGCTTTCGTCGTAGCCGCGCAAGCGATGCTTCATTGTGGCTATCTCGCTTTATCTTGGGCTTTTAGTTTGCGGGAGAAAGGGAACGAAAGTAAGTAGGTGGTTTATCGGTATCCTTGTCCAGTTCCTGTTAGTGTGTGCGTGCGGTCAAATCGCTAAGTTTACAATGCATTTGTAAAGACCTTAACGTTCTTGGAATAAGGTTTATTTTTCTTTATTTTGTATTGAATGATGGAATTTGTATGAATACAAATAAAACTGCGATTTTAAAAGTCTTATTACTTTGACTTACGGTCCATTTCAATTTGTTTTGACTGTACAGGGTTAATATGACAATAATTTCCGTAGTTTTAATTATTTTTGGGATAAAAAATTACCTATATTAAAAATGATATAAATCGATTCAGTAAACGATTCTGCACAAACTATTTTCAGGATGTGCGTTAATTAAGTTACAGGTTGTATAGTGATAGGTATATGAAGGCTTTAAGAAAAAAAACTTTTTACAAAAAAAAAAATAACCGACTTACTAAAATAAACACTAAAACCATCAAAATAACTTTAATTTCGGAAGTCGGTGTTTCTATAATAGTTTTGCCTCTTCGTTATTTAACACCGACTTCCGAAATTAAAGTTATTTTGATGGTTTTAGTGTTTATTTTAGTAAGTCGGTTATTTTTTTTTTTTGTAAAAAGTTTTTATTTCGCACTTTTTAGTTGCAATACACTTACAGCCAGAGTACCTTTTTCTCATGACAATTCCAATTAACTCAAACCCTGCTAGGATACATTGTTTTATTATGAAGTTCTCGTGTCTACCTTCCGGCTCCATCATCATCAACATATCAGTTCGATAGTACCTTATAGCCAAAGTGCATCTCATGACAATTGTAATTAGCCCAAACACGGCTAGGATACATTGATTAATTACGGAGTTCCGGTGCCTATCTTCCGGCTCCATCATCATCATCAGGTCACATCGATGATACCATTTTCAACATACCTATTCAGAACTATTCATTTATTTGTAACTATGTTCATTGAGAGATCTGTGTGAGTATGAACTTCCGTTGGCCATTTCTGGTTTTCTTCACCAGTTCCACTTCATCAAATGTCATGTTTTGACTATAAATGCTTAAGTCTTTGACGAAAATAGCAAAAGAACTGTATGGTTGCCTATAATATTTGAGGAGTTCCCTCGGTTTCGCCAAGATTCCATCATCAGATCCCGACTTGGTGACTATGGGACCATTTGGGAAGTATACCCTTTCCAACAAAAAAAGAATTTTTCAAATCGGTTGGCAAGCGACGAAGTTATGCGCGAACATACATAAAAAAAAAAAAAAATACAAACATCCGAATTGAGAACCTCCTCCTTTTTTAGAAGTCGGTTAAAAAACCCCTAAGGCCACACCCCTGACCGAAATCCCAAAAAAAGAAAAATATATAAAAAAAAACACAATATAAAGTCTTTTTACCTGGTAAGAACAAAGTAGGAACAGCTCCTGGGCTCAGTCTTCTAGTCCATGTCAAATCCTTCAATTCAATGGGCATGACACACCCTGCGGTTTTTGTACACATATTTAGGATCCAATGATGATACACTATTTCCGACTGCCTGAACCCATGCAAGATATCGGTCCTTATCCTTATCGGGATTAGGAAATGAAAGCAAGACTGTATCATCTTTCCCTAAATAAATAATAAGTTATTAGACACTGAAATAGCATCAGTCGTCATGCTATTTGGTCAAACTGTTCTTTACAAATTCGTATTAACTATTTTTAATAAACAATCGACAATCCTATAATTTTGATAAAAGTTCGGGTAAAACGTAAAACAGTGTTAAGTACATTTTCGATAGTCAATCAAAATGGAAAACAAAACTTTATCGGACTAATTTAGTTTCAAACTGTACTTGCATTAATCTTTGACCAAAGTTACTAATGACCGGCATTTTTAATGAGCAAATACTTACGAGTTTTGCCACATCTCGGTACACAACAACCTCTCTCAGAAGCAGCCATAATCCAGGTCAACAGAGTCCAAATCGTTAAGAAAATCGGAGTCCAGTATATAATGCATAAGTTTAAATTAGTAAGCAGAGATTTCGGAGTCAAGGGATCAGGTCAACTTGTCGTAAAAATCATCAAAACACAAACGGACCACATTCACGCACAGCAACCACAAGGTAAACAGACGGAATGAATGACAGATTTGTTTTAAATAAAATGGCGACTAAACGTTTCTGTTCACATGTTCAAGAATACGAAGAGTACGAATTATAACATAATATTGATTAAAATAAAACAAAACATCATTGATCAATACAATAACAAATTATTATTAAACTGCGTACGGCGAAACGTATAGCTGTATTCTACCACAGATAAAAATATTTTAGAAATGTTTTAGAATTATTCGAAAATGACATTTACCGTTATATGACGAATTTTTATGACATTTTAAAGGTCGATTCACACACACACATATCAGTGAACCCACAGTTCTGGCACAGTACCGTTACAGTTCCGTATCCGTGCTACAGTGGTTCGTCAGTGCTTCAATTCACACATATCAGGCACAGTACAGATCTCTGCGGGTCTTCGTGCACGACGTTCCCTTCAGACTAGCGTTGACGTCGATTGTTTTGATGGCACTCTTCAATAACACAGAATTAGCTATGATAGCCATTGCTTTAGACGAAGAAGAAGAAGAGAATCGAGGAAAAAAAAGAAAATGGGTACATGAAGCAGAAGGAGAATTCGTGACATTATGCAAAGAATTAATTAAAGACGAAAGAAAGTATTTTGAATATTTTAAAATGTTGGAAAACTGTTTTAATATTCTCCTTCAGAAGCTAGGAGATAAATTAGTAAAGAAAGATACTCGTTGGAGGAAGGCTATATCTCCTAGAGAGCGGCTAGCAATTTGTCTAAGGTAGGTAAACCAGATTTTATTAACTTTATTTTTACCTTTTTGGAGGTAGGAACAGTCGACAACATATCAGTGAACACATTTTTTGCAGTGCAGATGTATCCATCCACTGACAGGTATGTTAAGGATAACTTTTTAATTAAAATTCTGAAAATATGTATTTAAATCAGTTTTATTACTTCGTATGTGGCACATAAACACATTATACTTTTAACACTTTGTTAACTTCTAGAGCATTATCATTCGTTAACTGTAGAGTCTCTTGTTATATCTCCTAACAATGTTCTAATTTATTGATCGTGCACTACAGGAGGTAGGTTTTTGGAAATAAAATATTATACCACTGAATTGACTGCGAGTTTATTTGCGACTGACGTACTAGCATCGTGGTCACAGCCACGTAGTTCACACACGCCCTCGCTTACATATATATTATTGCTTAGCCGACACTTTGTGTCCCTACAGTAGCCCCCCTCCAAAAATAAATCATGATTCTATATAATCAGACAAATCTATATAATCAAACATTTTATACAATAAAAAATATCTTTATAATCATAAAAAAAAATCTGTATAATTTTTAAACATCTGAAATGTGTTACGGGCTACATCTATTGTTACACTGGTCGTTATTAAGTTACAACTTAATGCACCTAATAGTCTAAGATCCGATTAAGAACGACCTTCACCGGTCTGTTTAATGGATGAAACGTATTTTATTATAAATTTAGTGTATTAAATGACATAACGCGGGTGGGTTGCCTAAGAAATTCCTGGCCAGACTATTATTAATTAAAAATTGAAAATTTATTTTATTTTTAGAAAAATGCACAACCGTTATCCATACTAGATTTTTTTGTAGACAACACTATTACATCGTATTCGTAATGAAACAGCGTTTATTTTGATATGGAATTTGTTGTATACAAAAAAAAACACACTTGTTTATGCATACCTGTTTATACCTGGCAACCCATAGCTATGCCAGGAAACAAATAGGCAACCCAACATTTTTATGTTCTAAAGGCTGCACTCTTTCGGTTAGTATTAAATTTATTCGTTAAACACACCGGTGCATTTAACAAAAAAAAAAAAAATTGTTTGGCCAGGAATTTCTCAGGCAACCCAACCGCGTTATATTATTTAATACACTAAATTTATCATAAAATAGGTTTCATCCATTAAACAGACCGGTGAAGGTCGTTCTTAACCGTATCCTGGACTATAATCTTAATTACACTAATGCACATGACACTTAACCATACTAATACACATCTGTACGCGGAGTGGTTGGTGGTTGCACGGTATGGACTTTAACCACTGGTGGTACCAATCCAATGACAGCTGCTTCCTTGCGGAACCAATTCCGCACATTGTTTCTGCAGTGGTTCCTTAGAACCCACAATAACATTATTCCAATCATGATGGCAAATACTACTAATAAAATTTCGACAGTATTTATTCGTTGCCCCCATGATTTCATTGGATACAGTTTGAGTCAGTGCAACGTTATTTTGTTGTGGTTTACTGGTAGTGCCACCCATTTTTAATTTACACTGGTTTAATCGCACAAGAAAACAATATAGCCCTTCAATATAGTAATGAAGACTTATAATACAACGTAATTGTTTCGTTAGCGTACAGACTGGTTATGATTGAGCAATAAAACTTTTGCCGCCAATAATATCAAGCATAGTTGCTGATTTCGACTTTTTAATTACTTTACATTATTTTCCATCGCTAAATTGCATCACCTATTTTGCACACATATGTACATATTGCTTAACTAATAAATAATAAAGGTAGGTGTACTTAGAATAATACATTATGTTTTCAATTATGTACATGTATAATTTCATGCGCGGCCCGGTGCGGGAATCGAACCCACTACTCTATACCAAAAATCATGGAATTACAGAAACTTTTTTGGCCGCTTAACGGCTCTTCCACTGCGCGTGGTGCGAGTATTAGGCTTAACATTAACAGTAGTTTTATCACTATCAGTAATAGACTTATCGTTACACTTATGATTAGTAAAAGTTACAGTTTTCTTTTGTTTTTTATGTGATAAGTTGCCATCGTCAATTACGTAAGCTGGTTTTAACCTATCTATTGTCACATTTGCCTGCCTATCTGCCATCTGTACCAGAAAATACTTGTCTTTCCTGCCAATAACCTTAAATGGCCCTTCATATGGAGGTTGTAAAGATTTCCTAACTGAGTCAACCCGCACAAATACGTGCGAGCAGGTGTGTAAATCTGAGTGTATAAAAATATTACGCGAATCTCGTTGTTGTGCCGCCCTCGGTGCGAGCTTCCTTATCGCTTCCCTGACCTGCTCTACACATTCATTCGCCTCACTAACTCTTACATCATTACCACCGTAAAAATCTCCAGGTAACCTTAACGTTTTGCCGAATGCCAACTCAGCCGCTCTGACACCAGTGTCACTACGTGGCATTGCTCGCAAACCGAATAAAACCGTAGGTAACTCCTCAACCCACGTTCCCTTGTCTCTCCGAGCCATTAGAGCTGCTTTCAAAACGCGGTGAAATCTCTCAACGGCTCCATTTCCCTGCGGGTGATATGCCGTTGTTCTTAACTTATTTATCCCTAAGCACTTCATCAATTCCGCAAATAGACTACTTTCGAACTGCCTGCCCTGGTCAGTAGTGATCCTAACAGGGCAACCATAACGGGTAACCCAGCCGTCGTAGAGTGTCTTGGCCACCGTTTGAGCATACATATCCTTTAACGGGAATGCTTCGGGCCAACCAGTTGCCCTATCGATTACCGTAAGACAGTACCGATGACCCTCGGCTGATATCGGGAACTGTCCGACCAAATCTACGTGTAGGTGTTCAAATCTGCCGCTAGCTTCAAATGTTCCTAAACCTGATACCGTGTGCCGTATAACCTTCGACTTCTGACAATGTATGCAGGCTTTAGACCAGCTGTTAACGTCTGCATTTAAACCTGGCCAAAAATACTTGGCCGAAACCAATTTCCTGGTCGTCCGAATTCCCGGATGTGATATGTCATGGACCGCATGGAAAGCCCTTCTCCTAAATTCCACAGGTAGATATGGCCTGATATTATTAGTTGAGACCTCACACGTGAGCTCGTAATGACCGTCAGGCGAAACAATTTGCTTAAACCGCAATCGCTCGCTACTCTCTGATAACAACTTAGCCAGTCCTGCGTCTGACCGTTGTGCCTTCGCTAATTCTGCGAAATCCAGCGACGTCGGGCATACAATAGTTTCTATTCGCGATAAAGCATCCGCCACTACGTTTTCATTACCATTAATATATTGAATGTTTGTCGTGAACTCACTAATGAACATGAGCTGCCTTATTATACGTCTACGTGTCTCCTTGTCACTAGGTTTTTTTGAAAACGCGTAAATCAAAGGTTTATGGTCAGTATAAAATTACGAATGGTCTACCCTCTACCATGTATCTAAAATGTTGCACAGATAAGTATATTCCCAAAAGCTCCCTATCGTACGTGCTATATTTTAACTGAACATCACTGAGCTTTTTAGAAAAATAACCTAACGGTCTCCAGTGTGTACCATTCCTTATTTGCAACACGCCACCTACACAGTCATTTGAGGCGTCCGTCATAATAGCAAGCTCTGCATTGGCTATCGGGTAACTCAACATAGTTGCGTTCTGTAGGCTACTTTTGCATTTCGCAAACGCGGCGACCGCTTCGGCCGTCCACGAAATGAGCGATTTATCTTTTTTCTTTGCATTTTGTAAATAGCTATTTAACACGGCTTGATATTCCGCGGCTTTTGGTAAACTGGGCCTATAAAAATTCACCATTCCCAGGAAACGCAGATCTACAGTTTTGGGTTTCGGAAAATCTATGATTGCCTGCACCTTTTCCGCTAATGGGCTAATTCCCTCCGGTGTAACTTCATAGCCGAGGAATTCTAATTTTGTTTTTCCAAAACAACATTTCGCTAAGTTAATAATAATGCCGTAATTATTTAACCGCTCGAAGATCGCTTTCAGATGACGCTCATGAATGTCCGCTGTTTCGCTGGCCACAATTACGTCATCTATGTAACAAAAATAAAAATTGGGGTTTAATGATTTGTCTTCCCCACTAAATTCCTGTTCTAAACCTTGGAAAACGGTATTGTTTATGTATCGTTGAAATGTCTGAGCCGCATTCCTCAACCCGAAAGTCATACGTGTGAACTCATACAAGCCGAACGGAGTCGTAATAGCAGTTTTTTCTACATCTTCCGGCGCGACCAATATGTTATGATAAGCCCTGTTAATGTCGAGACGCGAGAATATTTTCTTATTACCTAGTACGTATGTGAAATCGTTGATTCTAGGGATGGGATACCGATCCATCCGGTCGTGTTATAGCGTTCAATGCCCTGTAATCTCCGCAAGGACGCAATTGCCCATCCTTTTTAGGCACCACATGCAGCGGGCTTGCCCAGGGACTCTTCGACGGCCTACGTATGCCTAACCCCTACATTCGCTGAAATTCTTCCTTCACCTTTACGTACCTCTCCGGTGCTAATGGCCTAGCACGCGCGAAAACTGGTGGCCCTTTTGTTTCTATGTGATGATACACAGTATACGGTGGATCCTCTCTAAATGATACAGGCTTAGTAATTTCCGGATATTGTAGTAGCAACTCAGAGTAAATATTATTGTTATCTATCGTAGTTAACGATGGCTCCTTCCACAATACAATAGACCCTACAATACTTAAGCTAGTGCGCTGGTCTAAAAGCCGCCGTCCACTCAGATCTACCATCAACTTGTGCTTTTTTAAAAAATCGGCGCCGATAATCGGCTGCTTGACATCAGCTAGAATGAAGTTCCAAGTGTACGGACGCCTTAGACCTAAATTTAAAGTTAAAGATCTTAACCCGTAAGTTCTGATTATTGTCCCGTTTGCTGCGTACAAGTTAAATTTCCACTTATCGCTGTCACATTTACGTAAACTATTTTTGTCTGCCGGTATCACTGACACATTCGCTCCCGTATCAATTAAAAATCTCATACCTGAGTTCTTATCACATACAATGAGGGGGTCATATATCGTGCAAGCACCCGCCGTCGGCTGCACGCACGCTAGTTTCCCGTCGGCTTCTGCTGCTCCCCACTCCAATTACAGGGTTTCACACATTTTGTCGCGTTCTCTCTGTAACGAAAGTGGTAAAAACACAACCAATTAGCCGTTTTTCTTTTACCAGACGTGCTATCACTCCTCGAAACCGATCTAAACCTCCGATCCGTATCGTGGCGTTCTCTAGGCCTGCTATGTTCCAAATCTTGGAGTCGCACATTTATCCTAGCCACTTCCGCTCTGATCTTGCCTAATTCCGATTTTTCTGACGGCTCACCAGCTGATCCAGGTGCTCCTGCAGGCGCCGCTGTCGCCGTTGCTTTAACCGCCGCGATTTGCGCCTCGTTCGTGCCCGTATTTTCCAGGACTTTGTCCGCAATCACCGCCAGCACATCCAGGTTCTCCGAGTCTGTCACCGTGAGTATGGCTCGAACCGCAGTCGGTAGGTGTGACTGCCACATTAACTTCAATGTGTCATTTGGCATTTTCCCTCCTGCCAAATCCCGCATTCGGCGTAACAGCTGTGAAGGTTTTTGCTCCCCCAGCTCCATCTCTCCTATGAGCTTTTGAAGCTTCCTAGTCTCTGATTCTTCGAACACTTGCAGCAACCTCTCCTTTAAGGTTTGATACTTGCGGTTTTCTGGCGGAGCTAGTAATAAATCACTCACTTGGTGTATAGCGGCCTTGCTGAGTTTTGTGACCACCAGGTTTTGCTTGGCGGCATCGCTCAGCCGCTGATTCTCCACAACAGCCTCGAATTGGACAAACCAGAGTCGCGTTTGATCTGCCCAAAATTCCGGGATACGTAAAGCCACCGTGATGCTGGCCAACGCCCTCTCGCTGCTTTCGCCACTAACCTCACTTTTTGCCACTGGTGCACGTGCGCTTTCCGGATTCATTTTGCTGACACAGTACTACAAAGTTCTCAGAAAACGAAAAAAATTACAATTAATGTTAGTCGGGGTCACCACTTTAGAGTCTCTTGTTATATCTCCTAACAATGTTCTAATTTATTGATCGTGCACTACAGGAGGTAGGTTTTTGGAAATAAAATATTATACCACTGAATTGACTGCGAGTTTATTTGCAACTGACGTACTAGCATCGTGGTCACAGCCACGTAGTTCACACACGCCCACGCTTACATATACAGGGTTACTGGTAACTCGACGTATTCCTTGCAGGACATCATAGTAGGGTTAAAATGCAACAAATTAAGCCACCAAATGTTCTACCGAAGTTCAGTAGTTTTTGAGTTAGTAAGGGTTTTAGATTTTTTGTGAAAAATCCCAGATTAAATTATTTGAAGCCAATTTGAAAATTATTCACGGGGCGGCTGTACTGAAATTGGAGTTATTATCATAGTTGACGCCGTAGCGGATCGTTTTTAATAATTAAAAGTTCAAAATGACTAAAACTTTGGTGAAGATCACTAATCAAACATTTTTTTTTTTTGTAATTTTTGCTATTACTTCATACAAAATGTTGTCTTAGCACAAAAAAAAAATACTACACCAGGTGTACAAATTATTAGTAAAATATCCTTGTCTTATCAGCTATCCAAAAAGGTATGAAAGTTAATACAAAGTCTTGGACTGCATTATGAAAATCGTTTTTGATTTAGTACAAGAAGGTGTTTATTCGGAAAATCAAATTAAACAATTTCGTGAAAATTATTATTATTTTTAATCAATATCAATTTGTGGTCTTTAATAACATGTATTTCACACGTCTTGTTCGAAGTGCTGCCCTCGGTTTCGAATACATGCTCTTATTCGCTTCCTCACTTCGGTTTTTGTGATTCTTGATGTGATTGTGTCCTCATCTGGTCCACCGCATCTGTTATTCTCTCCCTTAGTTCTTCAATTGAATTTACGGGGGTCACATAAACTAGGTCTTTCATATGACCCCAGACGTAAAAGTCTAGCGGCGTCAGATCAGGGCTTCGTGCAGGCCACGGAATCGGCCCACCGCGCCCAATCCATCGGTTTGGATAGTTTTCATCCAGCAATTGTCGAATTGTGATGCGGAAGTGGGCTGGACATCCGTCATGTTGGTATATCATGTTTGCCCTTCTTTCTTCGGGTACATCCGTGAGCAGTGCTGCTAAATGATTTCTTAGGAAATCTTCATAAAGTTCCCCATTTAATGTTCGGGGTAAAATATGTGGGCCTATTAACTTATCGTCGATAATACCCATCCAAACATTAAGCGAGAACTTACGCTGCGATGCGGTTGGTTTCAGTTTCTTAGGGTTTCCTTCTCCCTTCGGTGCCCAGTAATGTAAATTGTGGTAATTTGTGATACCATCACGGTCAAAACATGACTCATCGGTCCACAGAATGTTTTTCAAAAAGTTTTCACTTTCGGCATCGGCATTTAGCATGAAACGACGAAATTCAAGCCGTCTCTGCGGATCTCCCTCTTCTAATGACTGCACGGGTTGGTAGTGGTATGGATGTCGGCCTGACAAGTGAACTACAGACCAGACTTTCCATTGTAACATACCAAGCTCACGCGCTACGATGTTTGTAGATATGTTGGGGTCGTCAATAAAACGTTGAAGAATCAGCTCCTCGTCCTCAGCCGTGTATCTCCGAGAACGACCAGTGTCAATTTGCCTGCTTCTTTGAACACTGCCAGTTTCAGATAATCGCCGATAAGTCGATCCGAAGACACTGACGTGGGGGAGTCGGCGGTTTGGAAAGCGCAGTTGATATTTATGATCTTCGCGCCTCAGCAGCGTTACCGTCACAAAGTCCGTAACAGTACAATATGTCAGCGTATTCTTGATTAGAATATGCAGCCATAGTCAGCACTTATTAACGCACAGCACAACACAAGAGCAAGATATGGGGCAACAGTCAGGGATATAGCCAGATAACAAAACACGAACTTGCGCAACGTAGAGTTGTAACTAACTAACGCTGACGACCAGATTTTGTGAAGTCGCACCCTGTCTCGTACCGAGGGAACAATAGTGACCAATCATAAAGCTTGCCGAGTGTTTGGAATTCAAACGCAGGTAAAAACTACGAATAATACGAATTTAGAACAATAGGTCGACCGTCTCGCAATTTTACCTGCTCCCCATAAAACTTCTATCTTTCCCTGTCACACACGCAAAAGTATTGACAATCATACCTTTTTGGAAAGCTGATAAGACAAGGATATTTTACTAATAATTTGTACACCTGGTGTAGTATTTTTTTTTTGTGCTAAGACAACATTTTGTATGAAGTAATAGCAAAAATTACAAAAAAAAAATGTTTGATTAGTGATCTTCACCAAAGTTTTAGTCATTTTGAACTTTTAATTATTAAAAACGATCCGCTACGGCGTCAACTATGATAATAACTCCAATTTCAGTACAGCCGCCCCGTGAATAATTTTCAAATTGGCTTCAAATAATTTAATCTGGGATTTTTCACAAAAAATCTAAAACCCTTACTAACTCAAAAACTACTGAACTTCGGTAGAACATTTGGTGGCTTAATTTGTTGCATTTTAACCCTACTATGATGTCCTGCAAGGAATACGTCGAGTTACCAGTAACCCTGTATATTATTGCTTAGCCGACACTTTGTGTCCCTACAGTTCATAACAAATTGCTGCACATCACTATGTTGAAGGTATGATTTTGTGGGATCTACTATATTAGCCAATCCAGTAGAGTCAATAATAGATTGCGATGTGAGATTTGTATTTGTTGGTTCAGTTGCAATATCTCTTGGATATAATGGTACATTTTGCTCTGTCATCATCTTCATCTCATAGTAAATATTTCAGTCTTAGCCAAATTTAAGTAATATTGATTCAAATTCTTCAGTGTGGGTGCAATACCATTTAAAAAAGCATCAACTGGGTGCTCGACGCGTTCAGCTTTTTCTTGATTTTTTTGAAGAACATATTCCATTAATGAAGATGCTGAGGATGGTTTTGGTGTGCATTTTGTCGAACCTTTTCTCTTTCTTAAAGTAGATGTAGTAGATGGAGACGACAGTGATGGTGGTGATGGAGTGGATACATGGCTTGGTGATGGTGTGGGAGTGCGGACGCACTGTGGTGATGGAGTGGATACGTAGCTTGGTGATGGAATGGATGCATCGTTACTAGCGACAATGGGTATATCAGGTGAAATGAATACGGTATTTCGAGGCTCGTTGGTTTCGGAGTCAGAATTTTCTTTTTCTGGTTCTACACTTTGTACTGTCGGTCATTCATTGAAATATTTTTTTCAAAAAATGTAATTGTTCATAGTACTTGTATAATTTAACATTGGTCTTCTTTTGTCCACTTTTAGTTTCCGTTTTCTTCCACGATTTTCGATAGTTGTCACTTATGTTATTCCACCGTGTTTTGCATGTTGAACCTGCAATGAAAATAATATTATACATAGATTTATTTGTTCCAGGTATCTAACAAGAGGGGATTTTCTGAAGATAAATTCATTTAGTTACCGCTTGGGCCACAGCACAGCATATTCCATAGTTATGGAAACATGCAAGATAATAAAGGAAACTCTGATGAGTGAAATGCTACCTTTGCCTACAGAAGATAAATGGAAAACCCTTGCCAATGACTTTAAATTGTTGTGGAATTTCCCTAACTGTGTCGGAGCACTGGATGGTAAGCACATAACAATTCAGGCTCCCTCGAACAGTGGATCTCTATATTTTAATTACAAGAAAACATTTTCAATTGTTTTGATGGCCCTTGTGGACGCGAACTATAACTTTATTGCCGTTGATGTTGGGTCTTATGGCAAAAACAGTGATGGTGGCATTTTTGCAAATTCCAACCTAAGAAAAAGACTACAGCAAGGTGGAAATTCTCCGTTGCCAGGAACATCAATAGAAACACCACACGTGATTGTGGGAGATGAAGCATTTCCTCTCAAAACATATTTAATGCGACCTTATCCAGGGCAAAATTTGAATGACGACAAGCGCATTTTTAATTATCTTTTATCAAGAGCAAGAAAAATTGTTGAAAATACTTTCGGTATATTAACACAAAAGTTTAGAATATACAATAGACGGATCCAAGCTAACCCAGAAAATGTAGATAATATAGTACTCGCTACTTGTATTTTACATAACTTCATCAAATATTTCAACCCAAATACAACACATGCATCAGATTATGAGGGTAATCAACCTCATACAAGCAGTTTACTGGAAACTGTGCAACCTCAAGGCGGAAACGCCACAGCGGGCGCATTTCACGTTAGAGAAGTATTCAAAAATTATTTTATTTCTGAGGCAGGATCAGTACCCTGGCAAGAAGATAAAATATGATTTGTACTTTGTCTATTAAAATAAAGCAACTTACACTGTATTATTTTATTTTAAAACTAGCGGCCCATCTCGACTTCTCACATGTTGTATTTCAAATGCAACAACAATTTAATCTTTTTGCGTCGGATTACTATAAAATCTACTATCTTTTAAAATCGGTCCAGTAGTTTGTAGGTTCAAACACATAGACAAAAATCTAATCTTTCCTCTTTACAATAGCACTGTAGATAAGTAAATTTTGACTTACCGTCTACATTCATTTGTGTTCCTATTTTGTTCCACAAATTGTTTTTGTATTTTGTATCCATATACTTTGCATGAGATAAATCATACAAAACAGTATATACTCTCACGAACTAATTCAATCATCACCTCGTCCTCCATTTTGTTTTCGATGCAGCGGCGTCAGTGATCCGTGATAAAATATCGTCGTCGCCGATCACATCCGTGATGGCCGGTGCCGGCACTGACACCGACGGTACTGAGACGACACTGACACTGACAAGTGTGAATACATCCATAGAGAATGTTTGAAAGAATAATTATCACTGATGCGGTACTGTGCCGGAACTGTGGGCTCACTGATATGTGTGAATCGACCTTTAGCCTCCTATAAAAAATAAATGTAGGGACTGGTAAGCCACTGCCTATTATATTACTGCCATTATTCCAAAAGAGTGCTTGTGTGACGGGGTTTTAACCGACACGCTCGTGATGTCTATTCGATGATCTCGTAACTAAAGGTTGTGTTTTCCTGGTTTTAGATCAAAACCGGATAATGACTTGGTTAGGTAGTAATAGTAAGTACTAAGTCAGCAAAAAGCAGCACCCATTAGTGAACTGGATCGTAAGTTACTGAAGTGATATAAAAGGGCAGCAGCAATGCGTATGTCAGTAAACATATATGCCTCATTGCTATATTAAAATATTCTTGTCTAAATATTTTGAAGTCCCGTTTTATTCACCCATTTTTTTTTTATTCGCCTGTTCTGTCCCACTCCTGGGCAAAGGCCTCCCTCCACTCCTTCCATTTTTCCTCTAAAACCCATGTTATGATTGTGACTAATTTTTATTTATTCGCTTATTCCGTTCTTAGTTGGCTTAAACTTCCATTTCGTTGGAGATATATTGTATGGGTTTGGTAGCCCTTTATTTAATATTTAGTTTTATTCTTATTTTTCAGAACGAAATGAATTGGGTTGATTTCATGACATCTTCTCATTTTTTTTCTTTCTTCTTTCGCCGCAACCACTTCGGTGTAAACACCGAGATGAGCGCGGGGTAGGCCTCCCCCTTGTGCTATTGCCAGCGCAAACCGAAGTTTGTTCCGTCGACACCACAAGCGGTTGGCCTGATTTGAAAGTGGTTCGTGTGGGTAACTGAGGGTACACTTCTTCATGGAATACTTACTTGTATGGATGAGGGTATGTACGTACACTTAACAGTGGGGTACGGGCTGATCCAGTTTTTTGGTAGTGAGACGGCTATATTTATGCTCGTCCTAGGAAGTAGAAATGTTACTAACCCATTATGCAAATGATGATCGACCAACCGGTATATCTTCCTTATATTCTAACTGAATAAAAAAGCTAGTACATACCTTCCTTACCTTTCCTTCAACTACAACAAAGAGTCAACTCTTTGTTGTAGTTGCAGCGCAAATTTAACAATTTCTTTTTCAACGTTGTTATGGTCGCTTTATCATCAAAGTTTTTATAAACTTCTAGTAAAGTTTGTAAACCTTGTAATCGTATCTCTTTATTTAAATAATGTTTATGATTCTTTTGCCATAAATTAGGCTTATCGCGTATCGCTCTAGGACGGTTTAACAACTTCTCTTTCTTTTCTGCACGCCAATGCGAATAAAATATCCGTACCGCAGGCTCACGTTCGCTCCCTTCGAACGCGAACGCAGACTGAAAATAAGATCTACTAATAATGTTGGCTCTTTTATTTGTTTCAAAGCTTCTTCGTCACTTAATAGCGTAATTTTTTCTGAAGCTTTGTAATTGGCAGGCAATCGTTTTTTGATTTCTTTACCTAACTTCACATTGAAATACTCTTAAATACATTGTTTTTTTTATTCCTGCAATTATATATGACCTTGCTACAGGCTGTGGTCCGGGGCGAGGAGGAGTGGTAGCTCGCCGTCCAACTGTCCGGTAATTGTCCGGACCGAGCCTAAGTCGTCGACGGCTCGTCGTGTTCGACGCGCACCTCAAGGAGTTGTCAGCAACCGTAGGAGCCCAGCAGGGAGCAGGTTCGAAGCCTACTGGGGCCATGTGTGATGCAAAAGAAATCCCCGGGGCCCTGGAACAATGGAGAGAAGGAACACTGAATAGTCAATAAAAGTCTGACACTATCTCCCGGTTCGCCTAAGGGCGGGGTTGTCATTGGATGATTTATCCACCTAAAAAAAAGGTCATTTTGTAAAAAAATTAAATATGTTCAGCATTAAAGTTATCCGGTTATTCAAACAGGCCAACAATTATACCGCTAATGATCCCCGTACAGACTTTGATTTTGATCTGGTATTGCGAACGGTCTTATTTGATTAAATTAGGATTTTCTAGCTGACAGTTGTGTAGATTATGGATATAGCAGTCCTGGTTGTAACAACCAGTGCTTTTTTGAATCGTCAAATAGGTTGCCCTTAAAGGTCTGCATGGCCTGGTTCTTTGAGATACCACAGAAGGGTTCTGGTCCTATCTGTTGACCTTGAGCCCCAGTCCTTGCAAGTTCATCGGCTTTTTCGTTGCCATTGATTCCAGAATGACCCGGTACCCATCTCAGAATAACTTTATTCCTTTGCCCCAGGTCATTCAGTTTGTTAACGCAGTCTTTTACCAGTTTCGAATTTATGGTATTCGAGTTCAAGGTGTTAAGAGCTGCCTGGCTATCTGAGTAAATCAGAATTCATTGATTTATGTAGTTTCGTTGACGATTGGCCTCCGCACATTCTATAATGGCGTATACCTCCGCTTGGAATATGGTGACATGTTTACCCAGATCCAAGCTTTTGCTGACTTTTGGGCTAGTGCCAAATATTCCACATCCTACATTGTCACCCATTTTAGACCCGTCTGTAAACCAGATCAGGCTTCCAGCGTTGCAAGTAATGAGGTTGCTTGACCAATCCTCTCTGCTCGGCAGTTCCACTGTGTAATTCCTTGTGAAGTTACACAGTGAAAGCATGACGTCTGTTCCTCGTACCTAACTAATTGTTTGTATTCGGAACATGGTGTCAGGTTAAAGTTAACAAAATCCTTAGTAGAAAAAACTTTAGTGGAAAGTGGTAACTAGAAGTGATTATTTATACCTGAATAATGGAGGGAATTAAGCCGCCAAATGATTTGTTCCTGTCGGGCGATGGGGCAAACTGGCCCAGATTTAAACATCAATAAGGACTTTACTTGGAGGCAGTGGGACTAGTAGACGCCAAGTAAGAAAGGAAGATTGCTCTATTTCTGAATTTTGCGGGGGAGGACACTGTAGATGTCTATAATTAGCACATGAAACTGATTGAGGTTAAAACCTTGGACTCTTTAATAGAAAAGTTCGATGCTTATGTGGAGCCGAGGAAAATATCATCACGAATAATTCTTCAATCTAAAACAGGAGGAGGGTGAGCAAGTTGACAGATTCATCACGAAACTAAAGGCCCAAGCTAAACAGTGCGACTTCAAAGATCAAGAGGACAGGCTTATAAGAGACATGATTGTCATTGGAATTAAAGATAAGGGACTACAAGAGAGATTGTTGGGGGAGACTGACATTGGGCTGGAACAGGTAGTCAGTCGGTGCCGTGCAGCAGAGGCAGGAAAATCAAGGGCACAAGAAATGACATTTCAAATAAAGCAAGAAATACACAGAATCAAGAAAACAGAGGTCAAGATGCTTGCTTGTACCTACTGTGGCAAAAGGCACCCAGCTAAAAACTTTCCAGCTTATGGAAAGTGTGCTAATTGTAACAATTACAACCATTTTGCTGCTGTGTGTCATACTAAGTCAATAAATAAAGAACAGAATAATAAAGTAAAAGGCAAGAAGATAGACTCCGTTTAAAAGGGAGAGATTGATAGTGATTGCTCAAAAGACTATGTTGTGGATTCAGTAAGTACCTTTACTAAAAATCGGCATTGGAGCGAAATTGTAAACATCAATCAACCGGTATGTGCTATTTTTACAGATTTAACTAAAGCCTTTGACTATGTGGATTTTTCTATATTAATACGGAAACTTGAAAAATATGGTATTAGAGGAAATATATTTGATCTCATTCAATCTTGCTTGACGGATAGAAGGCAATTTGTGGAAATCACACAAGTATGCCCCAAGACCGGTTACGAGAAAAAATATCGTTCCGAGAGCGAAGTAATTAAATACGGCGTTCCTCAAGCTAGCGTGCTAGGACCCCCTCTTTTTTTGGTTTATATAAATGACCTTTCAGAGCATATAAATCACCCCATGCTTCTTTTTGCCGATGATAGATTAAGTGTGACAATCCCAATACTTATGAAAATGAAATAAATATGACATTGAATAAAATTATAACATGGTTTAACGACAACAATCTAAACATTAACTTAGAAAAGATTAAAATTATGTATTTTCATCAAGGGATACCAAACAATATCCTGGACATTAATTATTTAGGAACAAAAATTGAACCAACTACTGTTACTAAATTTCTTGGTATTAATATCGACAACAATTTGACTTGGAGATCCCAGACTGGCGAAATAGGTAAAAGACTTAGTAAATTTGCCTATGTCCTCTATGAGCTATAAAAAATAGTGAGCCTAAAATCAATATTAACAGCCTATCACGGTTATGTTGCATCGACACTCAGATATGGCGTAATATACTGGGGCAATTCAGTTGATAGAGAAGTAGTATTTAAAACCCAAAAAAGATGTGTGGCCTAAAAAGCACTGACAGTTGCCAACCGTTCTTTATACGTTTAAAAATTCTTACCTTGCCATCGTTATACATATACGAAACAAATCTGTTTGTTAAATCTAACACTATATAAAATAGTCAGTCAAGGCTACTGCAGAAAATTACGCGATAAAAATAAATCAGAACTCGAAGTAACTAATGGAAAGATTGCACTTATGGAGTACTTTCTGTATGGCCCAAAAATATTAACTACTACCTAAAAAAATAAATGCTATTATTACTCGACAATTCTAGAATTACTTCTTCATAAAATTGCACATTATCTGACTTATCTTGATGGTCTTGAATTTTTATTTGACAGTAATACTAATGGACATGTAACTTAACCTCTCGTATGCCGTAATTAGAGATCGAGAGAGATAGATCTACGCGAGACACAATGGCTTTTTAATTGTTTCTCAATTATAAAGCCATTTTGTCTCGCGATGTACGTTCCGGCATACGAAAGGTTAAGCTCTTTGACATTTTATTGAATCTAATTTTATTTTATTTGTAATGGTATGCATATGCTTATTAATATTGACTCTATTAATTAAATAAAGATTGACATAATAAACTTGCACATAACCTGGCCCATTTCGATGGTCCTGAATTGTATTTGACATTAGCATCAATATGACATGAACATTAATCTCTTTGACATTTATCGAAACTTATTTTATTTATCGAAACTTATTATACGCATGTGCCTATTAATAATGACATTTTTAGTGTTATAAAAGTTAACATAAGAAAATTACGTATCATAAAATGGATCAGATTTTGATGGTCCTAAATTTTATTTGGCATTAGTATTAATATGACATGTAACTCTGACATTTATTGAAACAATTTAATTTACAATGATGTGCCAATTTATTTTGAATTTATGAATAATGTGGAAGTTTATTTGATCTCAGAAGTTGAATGAAAACGGACAATGTTCAATATATATTTGTACGCTTCTGGGCAAAATATGGCGGGTCTACCTACCTGTAACACCTGACTTACCTATGTTTACAAATAAATCATTCTCATTCTCATTGATTGGTTGGATTTGTTTTTTTCACTACAACATTGTTTATTTGTATGTATGTATTTATCTAAATATTTACTATTGTATTTGTCTCTCTTCTGTTTATTTATTAAGTTGCACCTGCCATTTTGTTTCTGCACCACCTTAAGGTCGACTGGTAGATAGTGCCTATGGCATAAGTTCGCCTTTGTACAGTGTATTGTGCTAAAAGCATAAATAAATAAATAAATAAAAATGCAACATCTAGCGGCTGGGTTTGATGCGTAGCGTTCTTTGGAAAAAAAATGAATCTGATATTTTGACTTTGACATATTTTAATGGTCTCAACGCTTAGGTGCGATGCCAAGTTATCGACAATAATTACTTTAACGCCATCTAGTGAGTTAGCCCATTGCAAAACTATAGTGTTGAACCAATCGTCAAAACACATCATATCAAACCATCCAGATTTGGTTCGGTTGTATCGAGCATTTTTTGGCCCATTTTATTTTATAAACCCATGGGGCGGTAGACAATTCCCGTCAGCTGTTCCGCTAAACATGATTGAAACTGCACTTTTGCTCGAATTTAATACGCTTTCAGGATGTTTTACGCCTCTTTTAAAAATACACGGTGCATGTTTTGTGCTGTAGCCAATAAATGATTTATCTATCTATCTATCTATCTACACTTCTTAGACCCACGAGGCCGGGATTATCACAAATTAGTCTCATGAAAATTGAGAATATTGCTGACGGGAACATCTTTTAGTGCAGTCTCAGACCAACAAAAAAAGCAAGACGGCGCGCCGCGAACATCAAAAGTGAAGCCACCTTTTTATCTACGTGTGTATCGAAGGGTTGCTATTTGTTAAATTTTTTCCCTATAATTTGGGGATATTTGTGTGGGCCTACCCAACTAGTATAATATTGTACGTATTAGATATTGTTTAGTATGGTATTGTACCTCAATTGTTTCGAAGGCTTCTATTAAAAAAAAAGCTTTTATTTTCAATCAACTTTATTAAATTCAAAAAGACCAACATATCAAAATCACTGACTCTAAAGAAAAAGTAAAATGATAAATGGTAACGTACAAAAAAATTTTTCCTTTTAAAAACCTTGATGTTGAGTTAATTTTTTAAATTGCTGCCTTTTAGATTTTATTGTTTCTGAAATTGTTTCTAGTTTGGAAACGTGATGTAATCGTATGTTTAAATATTTTTCAATAACACATTTAATTAAATTTACTTTGTGCTCATTACCTGCAATATTATGGTCAAGATCCAAGTTTTCAAAAAATTTATCGTTTCCTAAAAATGATTCTAAAATTTTTGTTACTATACATTTGTACTGATTTTCTCTAACCAAATTGATTTTCTCTTTTGTAATTTTTCTTATTATAACTTCGCACACCAAACATATATCGAATACATCCTTGAAAGGAAAACAAAGTCCACCTTTGTTTTTTAATGAAATTAATTTGTGAAAATCATATCTGTCTCTAGCTAGTAAGCTACTAAGACATATTTCACATTTAATTATTTTAGATTTATAATGTGCCGTCCTTCCTGCAATATATCCTATTATCAGATTTTATAATCATCAAATTCTGGGACATTTAATCTTTTAGCAAGATCCTTGGTATCTTCTTTAATTTTTTTGAAGAAACTCCAAATTCGTTCCTTCCTCATCTTCTTCTTCATGTCTATAAGACGTTGCGGTTGTATTAATGACAACAGTAGAAGATGGACAGTTCAAAATTGCAATGCTTTCCAACGGGACACAGTTGCCTGTTGTCAAGCATTTTAGTTCCAAATGACAAAGCAATTTTCTATAGCTCCCTTTAAACTGGCGTACATTTGGGTTGTCGTTAAAACCACCTTGCATTCTAATCGATGTAAACATAATTTCTAAATGGTCTTGGCTTAATTTATAGACAGGAATAAATATAAGTGTCTTTTCGGTATCTACTAATTTGTGATAAAGACTCTTCAAACTCTCAATATTAATAAGTATTCCCAAAAATCCTGTTTTACATTTTGCCTCAATCACTGGTTTATACATGCGTGTTATTAAAAAGCTAGGCCGCCCATTTTGTATTACTTTGCGTTTAGTGACTGATTTTACTTTAAGCTCTACTATGTACTTTTTAAGATCGTCCAAAAAATTGAAAATTATATTTTTATTACGTTCACAAAGCGGTTTTTTAAAGTCAAACTTTCTCATAGACCTCGTATTAAATATGTCAAACATGTCGTTAATTTTTTTAATGAAAATTTCTGTATGTTCTGGATCTTTAAACTTTGGTAGCTTTAGTTCTTCCCTACAAGTCTTCAGGGCAGTAGCAACACTTTCACTGAACAATTGAGTTGCGAGTTTAACCTTCATTATCTGGCTTCTAAAATTAATATGTCGCTTCGACAATTTGTTGCCCAAATGAATGCCTTCCTCATTCTGCATTTCGTTTAGACTAACCAGATAATGCCAAGCAACTTTTTTGTTGTCAATGTCTTGGAAATCTTTTTTGGCCTCAAATTGGTTTCTTATGAGTTTCACTACATGGCTTGGGTCAACAAAACAAGCAACATCTGATTCATCTGCCGGATGTTTAAAAGTAGTTTTTAAATTTGCTGGATCTTTAATTTTGTACCTATATACTTTTTTCCATCCCAAATTTTTTGAGACCTAATGGCCATTTCATCGAATACTAAAGAACAAAGAGGACGATGGTCGCTTACTTGGGATTTGGCCTTTAAGGCCTGAAAAGCCTCCTCTGTGAATCCTGGTTCTCCTTTTATGGATCCATACCACCTACATAGTGTTTTCGGATGAGGGAGGCAAGTATTAAAAGAGATTCTTACGTACTCATAAGCTTTAGGGGAGTGGTAATTTAAAGTTACACAGAATTTTTTTACTGCGGGAGTGTATTTGATGCACTTTTTTAATTTTTTCCTGTTCAAATGATTGAATATGTCTATGACCACAATATTTCCATTTAATGAGTCGTACAATTCAGGACTTATGTAATTTTCTTTTTTTAAAGTACGTATTATATCTTTAAGAGACTTGTTCCTGTTTTTGAGACGCCTGAGCCTTTGTTGTAAATTTTTAATTTTTTTCTTTTTAATATAATTTTGTCCTTCAAATTCAATTTTTGTCTCATTTGGTGCTTCCTAGGTGTATCGAAGGCTATTTCCTCTTCATCTGTTATCTTGGACATGACAGGTGAGACAGGTAAGACCTTAACCAAAAATTAAAATAAAATAACAACAAAAAGTTCTTTTTCAAGTGGTAATTTTTCCACTTAAAACATGCAACTTTTCATAATTTTATAGGGGAGTACATACCGGAGTAAATGCAGAGGATGTACTTGGTAATACCGTGCTATCAACAACCGCATTGGGTAAAACAGGTAAATCCTATAACAACATTGTTTCAAAATTAATTGAATATTTGTAATAAAAACTACGTTATAAGAGACAGGAAAATACATACGAATATAAATGGAGAGGATGCACTTGGTAATACCGTGCAATCAACAGCCGTATTGGATAAATCAGGTAAGTCCTATAACAAAAATATCTAAAATAAATTACATACTTGTAATAAACTCTCGAATCTAAAAAACAAGTAATAAGTGGCATGAAACTACGTACGAGAACAGACACAGAGAATGCACGTGGTAATGCCATATCGTCAATGGTTACATCAGGCAAGTCCGGTACGTCCTATAAAATATAACAAACGAGTAATGGCAGCTTTTCATTCAAACCTCTTATAAGAAGATTAGAATAAAGAATTAGTACATACTTGAACAAACGTAGAGGCTGAACTTTGTTCGTAAAATCGTATTATGGCAACCCCCACACTTTATGTCACTGCTTTTGTTTGTTGAGGTTTTTTGTTCCAAGTAATCTAAAATTCATAGTTTATTAATAGAGAAACAATGTTATTTCAAGTACTTACAAGTGAAAAGTGATTCCGTGAGTCTTTTTATGTGATTTGCTGTTGTTTTTGCAACTTTTCACTACACAGGAAGGCATAATTTTCTTTTAGTTTTCTTTTAGTTTTAGTTACTCTTTCTTAGGTTAATTTTGTTTATGTTTGTCCCTGTTATGGCCGGCGTCAAAATGCAACAGATAATCTAGACAACTCCGTTGTCTATGGTACAAGATGTAATATTGTTAAGCTCGTTACACACATGGCCTGACAAGGGACTGGCTTTTATATTTTGTACTTTCTTTTGTATGTTGTTATTGAGTTTTGTTATTTGTGCGTCTATATATAGGCGGAATAAACATATTTTCTTTCTTTCTTTCTATAATTCTATTTTTTTAATCTAAGTTTACTTGAAAACAACTCGTGACGAACTAAGAGCGATGAGCATGGTTTTAGTGTAGGTGTGTGCGTGAGCGTGTATGTTTACTTGCAGGAGCACGGTTTTATGGCTTCACTTTTGATGTTCGCGGCGCGCCGTCTTTCTTTTTTGTTGGTCTGAGAGTGCAGTTTCAAGATTCTTGAAATATTCATTAATTTCTTCAACTGTTGAAACACGACAGGCGTAGGGTAGCCAGCCTTTCGGTGTTTTACAAGATGCACTTTGGAGAGTGTGCGCAGTAATTGTATGATTTGATTCCGCCATCACAATTCTACCATCGGACAACTCGACGTACGGCGAATATCCACCCTTACGTTGTTGAAATCTCTACGATCCGGACTAAGCGTTTCGCCTCGTCATTTATACCGCGTACGTTGAAGGACTGGAACAGTTTGCCTGCTGCGGTCATCCTGTCCGATTATTATTTGGGTGTCTTCAAGGCTAGAGTGAATAGGCTCTTAATAAACTAGTGCTCCTCACCATCAGAGATTGCATCACTGCTTACCATCAGGTAGGATCGCAGTCAAGCACTAGTTTATATCAATAAAAAAGACATTTTTTATGTTTTGTGTTGCCCTTTGGGTAAAATTGTGCCTTTGTATAAATGCCTGAGCCCAGCGTTCACCTGGCATTGTTCCTTTAAAAAGATAAGCTTTTCCATAATTTAATAAGTAATTATAAACTACAATCCGCACATCTAAGAGAGTAAGAGGGCAGCTAAATTCGGCTGAAACATTCACTATGTCTGCGATGTGGGCTTCTTCTTCAGTTGATAACTCTGTAGGTCTACCAAATGGTTAGTTATGGATGTTTTTTGATTTATTGACAATGGTACGACGCGGGACCCCAAACTGCTTTTCAGCTTCGTATGATGAAATAACTTTGTTTCGCACAAAATCTGCTGCAACGTCTAACGTTTCAACTGAGTAATCAGCGTAACTACGAGCTCCTGGTTTTCTCCTGCAAGTAAGCGAGATCGGGTCAAAATCGTATAGCTAAGGGTTTAGGGCTGTAAGTATTTCATCTCAAAATACTCATTTATGTTCTCAACACTCATAATTAGTCAGTTTCATAAGGAACATAATCATTTGAAAATATTTGGAATAATTAAAATCTTTATTAAAACCCAAAAAAAAATAAACATCTTCTAATTACGGTTTTACCCCGACACATGGATAAAACCGTGTATTATTGATCAATATCAATAATACAAAAATACCCCAAAAATACCAAATAGTCGTTTTTTTTATGATCAAGATATGCTCTGCTTAACTAGACTGTTCTTGGGAAGCCGAAAAAATCAATTTAAACCGTCCCAAGACTTTGGGTGTGGAACGCTCCTAGTCATTGTCCTGTCTAAATCAATTTACTCGATCTTGTAATGTTGATTTTGGCCTTTTTCATGTTATCCGGATCCCATTTTTGTCTAGAAGCAGGCATTTTAACTACACCTAAAATAAAAATAAAAACAAGTAGGTAAATTTATATTTATTCATGCGAGTCAAAATCGTATAGTGGTCGGTTTTGCCCCGTACGGTTTTGACCCAGGACTGAATGTTTAAATATATCACTCACAACTACATAACTGAGTTTACCTACTCAAATATTTGTTAATTCAGAGTTAATACACACACTTTAATATAGTTGATTGCACACTTACCTGTTACAAACGTAACTTTCACTATTATTGATTGAATCTTCACAAAAATAAGATCAAGTACGCCAAAAAACAATAAAATTGATTATTTTGATAATGTGCATGCCTACAGCGACCAGTGTTTGTGGACAAATAGCTCCGATTGGTCGACACCGATGAGCTGGGCCCCAAGTCTGCTATTTTTATAAATTCGTCATTCCAACACGATCCCATTGTCATTTTGCTAAAAGTTTGTAATCTGCTAATTCATAATGATCGATCATTGATCGGTCACTGGTCTTGTAATAGAATTGTGGTAGAATGGTCATTTCGAGCATATTAAAACCAATAACTGCACAATAACGTTCTATGGTAAAACACTGATCAAATAAACTGTCAAAGTTTTAGCAGATTACTGCAAACGTCAAATATTCATTAATTTGTCAATATGTACGAGATTACCATTCTATGTCACTTCTTTCAATGGAGTGTCAGTGGTTGACCATTGGAAAGTCATAATGACGCCATTATATTAGTAGATTACCAAACTTGTCAAAATCGACAATTACGACATCAATTGTTTTTTTTTTTTTTATACCCTAACACCCTTCACCTCTTAATCTAAAACTAAACAATAATCAAAATCAAGAATAAAAACTAACCTAACATGCACTAATCCTATAGCTTACATCTAAATGCTTCAATTGGAACATTATAGCTTTTATGTTCCCTAGGTTGAAGCGGGTTTGTTAGCCAACTCCATTGAGAGGGCTGACTGCAGCATATAATAGGAAGGTGAAACTGCGCACCTATTGTATAACTTTACACCAACTGCTATCCACTTCTTGATCTCCCCTTCAGGATTGTATAGATTAAAATGGGTCAATAAGCTTTTCCTTTGGTCATCACTGTTCAGTGGCCCATTTATAGCAGCATTAACGAACTTTTCCGCTGCTTCTAAAGTTTTGCTCATGGGCTCGTTTACGATATTCTTTTTGGCACTCGGCATCTGTAGTGTCACAGATTGCTCTATATTAAAGAAGAATGAGAATCGTTTTAGATCATTCACTTCTACACTCTCCCCTTTGGGCAACAAAGATGGTATGAGCCCATGTGTTAGAATTGGTGGTATCTCAACTAGTGTGCCATGGTCAATTTTGTATTGCAAGTTCATGCAGACAAGGTCCACTTTCCCCCTAACCCCTGTCTTGCTGACGACTGCTAAGGCAATGTGGGGGAATGAAGCAGCAATCCTGCTTAGCGTCACATCTTTGGCAATGAGGTCAATTTTCTCGCTCCTCTTTCGCTTTGCGACTTCCTCCTCAGAGTCACTTTTAATCCCGTAGGCCTGTATTTTGCTCAACAGCGGGCTTTTGACCGCTTTGTCAATGCTGGCAAGTATTTTCCTGAGATTGTTTCCCCTAGTAAGGAACAATGTGCAGATAAACAAAACATCATTTGCTAGTTCAGCTCTCTCACTGATGCTAAAATCAAGGCCATCAAGTGACAATGTCCAGGAGTTGATGCGTTCGGTTTTATTCCACTTCTCAGCTCTTGCTGCCATCTCAGCAATGATAGTTACAGGATTAAATCCTTCGTATGCCATAAGCTTGACAAGAGCCTTGGTGGCTTCAAAGTTTGATTTGATTACTTTCCCAATGACTGCTGCCTTGACCATCTCCCTGTCAGTTGGGTTGATCAGAGTCAATTGGTCACTGGCTATGGCATCCCTAGTCTCTGTGGACACATTGAGATAATCTTTTAGGATACTCCAGTCCTCGCTGGTCCCCCCTTGTTTTGGAGGAACAGCTGGAGGAGTTCCTGATGAGCCAGCAGTATTAGAGTACATTTCGCTACTTCCTGCCTTGGACATTTTCTCTTTTTGCTTTCTACTAGCTTCTTTCCCTGGTCTCTGAGTTTGGGATCTAGTGAATCGCTTTGTGGCTCCAGAAAGTAGATTGGACATAAGATGAGAATAAGTTTATATTATATAATCTACCAGGTCTGTGTGTTATAGGTTTTTCTGGTAAACTATTTCTATACTCCTCCCATTTGGTGGAGGTCACTACATTCAATTTTTGGCTAAACAGAAAAATAATTAAAGTATCCCAATTCTCAGTTTTAAAACTCCCAATTTGGTTGGTTGGTAGTGGGGCCCATCATGTGTCCTAACTATGTACCAAGTAAGGAAATTCACTGTAATTTCAGTCAAGCCATACGACAACAACTGAAGCAATTCTGGGAGCTGGAGGAGCTGCCAGAGACATCAAAGCTAACAGCGGAGGAGCGTGCCTGCGAAGAGCACTACGTGCAGCACACGCGCCGCCTGGAGGACGGCAGGTTTTGTGTCACGTTGCCTTTGCGAGATAAACCAGAACTATTAGGTGATTCCCATGCTCGAGCCAAGCATTGTTTGTATTCACTAGAGAAGAGATTCAAAAGGCAACCTGACATAAAAGAACAGTATGTAGGCTTTATTAATGAATATGCTAGCCTAGGTCATTTATCTGTAGTAGAGCCACCTGATCCGGTAAATCTATTGCCACATCATCCAATCCTAAGATCACAGAGTGAAACAACAAAATGTCGGGTAGTATTTAACGCTTCCTCAAAAACCGAATCAGGTCTCTCTTTAAATGATCTGCTTATGGTAGGGCCAACCATTCAGGATGATATTTTCTCAATATTGATCAGATTTCGGCAACATACGTACGTAGTTACTGGCGATATTGAGAAAATGTACCGTCAAATCCTAGTAGAAGAATCTCAGAGATACTTGCAGGTAATTTTGTGGCGTGAAAACGAGGAAGAGCCTATGAAGTACTTGCAGCTTAACACTGTAACCTACGGTACTTCATCGGCCCCTTTTCTAAGTACGCGATGTTTAATTCAGCTGAGTCAGGAATGCGATGACCTGTTGATCAGAGAAATAATGTCACACGATTTCTATTTTGATGATCTAATTACTGGTTGTAATGATGAATCCACACTGGCAGAAATCTATCAACAGATCATTGCAAAATTAGAGTCAGCTTGTTTCAATCTAAGAAAAGTTAAAAGTAATTCAAGTAAATTCATAAATTCTATTTCAAGTAACTCTGAGCAAGAAAACTTTAAGATTATCTCATCACCAGGCCATGCTCTCGGTATAGAATGGAATCCAAACACTGATAGAATTTTAATGGTATCCTCCAAACTATATGACTGCAACAATGATACTCCCTTCACTAAGCGTTCCATTCTATCCCTTACTTCTAGTCTATTCGACCCTTTAGGTTTACTGAGTTGTTGTACTATTGTATGTAAAATAATTCTCCAAATGTTATGATCTCAGAAACTATCGTGGGATGATGACAGCAAATGGCTGTATGTCCCTACATCACAGAACCCAGCTGACATAGCCTCTCGTGGGGTTTTCCCCAACGAAGTTAAATCGTTGTCTCTGTGGTGGCAGGGACCTGCATTCATTCATGACGGAGAGGAATATTGGCCAAGTCAAGCAAGTAGTTATACAACACTGCCTGAAATACGGGTAAATGCTGCATGTGTCAATGAGACACAATCTTCTAATTGTGTAATTATTATAAAGAATTATTCTAGTTTCACTAAGTTAAGACGCATCGTTGCGTATCTATTTCGTTTTTATAACAATATTAAAAACAGTAAGAATCAAAACAAGCAAATGTTAACTGTAGAAGAATTAGAATATGCAGAGAGTAAGTTAGTATGGATAGCGCAACAAGAAAGTTTTCCGAATTTGGAAAAGCAATGTAAAGTAGCTCCACTTATTAGTTTAAGTCCATTCATTGATAGTGATGGATTGTTGAAAGTCGGGGGCAGACTACAAAACTCTAATTTTGAATATAATAAGAAGCACCCCACTATCATCGATGCCAATCATCATCTTGCAAATTTATTGTTCAATTACCAGCACACTTTAAACATGCATGCCGGTCCTCAACTCCTCCTCTCACTAATTCGCGAAAAGTATTGGCCTATTAGAGGGAGAGCTTTGGCTCGGAAAGTTTTTAGAAAGTGTATTCTATGCACTCGGATGAGAGGAGCAGTTGCCAAACAAATAATGGGCCACTTACCATCTCCTAGGTTATCTCCAGGTTATCCTTTTGAAGTGACAGGCACTGATTTTGCTGGACCGTTTTTATATAGCGATAAGAAAGGTCGCGGTGCTAAACTAATGAAATGTTATTTGTGTGTGTTTGTGTGTTTCAAGACCAAAGCTACACATTTAGAGTTAGTGAGTGGTCTCAGCACAGAAGCTTTTATTCTATCTTTAAGACGTTTTATAAGTAGAAGGGGTAAACCCCGTGAAATATGGTGCGATAACGGCACTAATTTTGTCGGTGCCAGTCGCGAATTGGGCACATTCTTAAAATCTAATTCTAACTCTGTGTCAGAGCCTTTTGCAGAAGAAGGCATTACATTTAAATTTCTACCTGCATACTCCCCAAACTTTGGAGGTCTGCATGAGGCAGCTGTAAAGTCTGCAAAGTAAATGTCCAGGAGTTGATGCCGGCGGTCGATAGTAGGGAAGCGACACACGGCGTTAACATCCTCCCGCGCCTTGAAACTCTCCTGTTTCAAGATTCGTCCTTGAAAAGTGGGCATATCCGGTTCACAGCTCTGCGCACGACGCCCTTGGAAGTCTTGATGTCGGCAACTCGACAAGCGCCGTCGGCGCCGGGAAAAACTTCTACGATTCTTCCTAGAGGCCAATTTAATGGTGGTGTAGTCTCCTGCTTGATCAGAACTAGTTGACCAGGTGAAAGGTTAGGGTGGCGTTTCTGCCACTTGGTGCGCTGCTGCAGCTCGCAGACGTACTCGTGGCTCCATCGACGCCAGAAATGCTGCCTGGCTTGTTCAATCCTGGCGTAGCGGTGTAAGCTGCTGCTCTTGGCTTCCTGTAGATCTGGCGCTGGCAGCGAAGTCATCGTTCTTCCGATTAGGAAGTGCCCTGGGGTAAGAGGAGACAGATCGTGAGGGATGGAAGAAAGAGGGGAAAGGGGCCGTGAGTTCAGTATAGCTTCTACTTGTGTGAGCAGAGTTGTAAGCTCCTCAAAATTAAAATGGAAATCACCCAAGGCCCTTTTCAAATGGTACTTTGCAGACTTTACAGCTGCCTCATGCAGACCTCCAAAGTTTGGGGAGTATGCAGGTAGAAATTTAAATTTAATGCCTTCTTCTGCAAAAGGCTCTGACACAGAGTTAGAATTAGATTTTAAGAATGTGCCCAATTCGCGACTGGCACCGACAAAATTAGTGCCATTACGCGCACACGCGAACCGACGCAAACATATTCATCTTGTACAATTTTGTGTAATTTTCATTAAACCCCTGTAAAGTATCAGTACTCGTTTGAATTCATCTATATCCTCAACAATTTCTACTCCTGACTTTTTTTTGGCTGACTTTTTTTTATTTGGACTCCTGGTCGCCAAATTGACCGGTTAATGAAAGCTTAAGGTATTGGAATTTATTTATTTCATTTAAATCTGGATTATTGTGAATTAACGAACTGAATGTGTCATGGAACTCAAGCCATTTATTGAAATTCCCATCAAAACTGAGTAATTTGACTGTGGGCAACTTGATATTGTTGATGTATTGGAAATGGTCAATGCAAGCCACGGTGACAAACATACTCATGAAAAGCCACAGAAGTCAAATGACAAAGCATCTCGTCCTGTCACGGTCGCCAAATTGTTGAGGATATAGATGAATTCAAACGAGTACTGATACTTTACAGGGGTTTAATGAAAATTACACAAATTGTACAAGATGAATTATGTTTGCGTCGGTTCGCGTGTGCGCGTAATGGCGGAGTGTCCGGGCGTTCGCTTCGCGTCTTGCTCGCGCGCTGTCATGGCGGCCCGCTCTAGTGATGCGGGCGGTCGATAGTAGGGAAGCGACACACGGCGTTAACATCAATGATAGACCATTCTGACACTATTGTAATAGCAGACTTGAGGCCCAGTTTGCGCGCGGGAGCTTTGAATTATTGACAAGAATAGACACGATGTACTGTTTTACCCCGGTATACGGTTTTGTGCTAAAAATTTTTCACCGATAGAAAGCTACTTTATTCCAGAGTAACATTGGCTATAATATATGCACGCGGGCGAAGCTGCGGGCAACGGCTAGTATCAAATAAATAAATAAAAAATCATTTACACATAAAAGACACATTACCGCGCCTATAAACCCTGAAGTGTATAAGCAGAACTCTGCTTATACACGGTTATTTGTAAAACACTAGCAACTAGCACTAGCTCAGGATTATGTTAATTATTTATTTTATTTATTTATTTTATTTTCCAAATTTCTTATTTTACATTGTAGATTTTTTTGCCATACAGCGAAAACCTCTCAGGGTTTATCTGTGTAATGGCGAGCCGCTCATTTAATATAAAACAGTGACGTTATAAATGTAACTATTAATGATATCATAAACAACAACTTTTGTTCTATGACTTGAAATGTATCATTTTTTATTCATCAGATTTTCGTGTAAAAATAAAAATATTTAAATTGAACGTTAAAATATTAATAGTTGAAATATTACGAGGACTGACTATGTTCGCATAGTCCTCGCAAACGATAGTACAATTGCGGAGATTGGGCGGCAGGGACGGCTGATGCATTTGCGTCGCGTCATTTGTTGCCGTCTGACAGCCGTCTGTCGCTTTTGTGTTGTTGCGTATTTTTGTATGCCTTATTTTATCCATTCTTTATGTTTAGCATACTCCGCTCCATTCCTCGTTGGCACGTTTTAATTTTATCTATACTAATATTATAAAGAGGTAAGATTTGTATTTTTATATGTAACGAATAAACTCAAAAACTACTGTGCCGATTTCAAAATTCTTACACTATTGGAAAGCTACATTCACCCTGAGTAACATAGGCTATTTATTTATTGCCCGTGCGAAGCCGGGTCGGGCCGCTAGTTTTTAATATTTTTTTTCTGTAATTGTAAAATAATATTTCCCCAGTACCCAGTACCCATATCGATTGCAAGTTCTTTGCATTAAAAAAAAACTTTTTACAAAAAAAATATAACCGACTTCACTAAAAAAAAACACTAAAACCATCAAAATAATTTTAATTTCGGAAATCGGTGTTTCTCGATATTGTTTGTTCCTTATTTAAAGGTTGGTTTTAGTGTTTTTTTTTTTTATTGAAGTCGGTTATATTTTTTTTGTAAAACGTTTTTTATTTCACACTTTTTAGTTGCAATACACTTACAGCCAGAGTACCTTTTTCTCATGACAATTCCAAGTAACTCAAACCCTGCTAGGATACATTGTTTTATTATGAAGTTCCCGTGTCTACCTTCTGGCTTCATCATCATCATCAGATCAGTTAGATAGTACCTTATAGCTAAAGTGCATCTCATGACAATTCTAATAAGCCCAAACACGGCTAGGATACAATGATTATTTATGGAGTTCCAGTGCCTATCTTCCGGCTCCATCATCATCATTCAAATATCATTTTTTGACTGTAAATGCTTAAATCTTTGATGAAAATACCAAAGAAGTATGTGGTTGCCTATAATATTTGAGGAGTTCCCTCAATTTCGCCCAGATTTCATCATCAAATCCCAACTTGGTGACTATGGGACCATTTGGAAAGTATACCCTTTCCAACAAAAAAAGAAATTTTCAAATCGGTTGGTAAGCGACGAAGTTATGCGCGAACATACATAAAAAAAAAAAAAAAAATACAAACATCCGAATTGAGAACCTCCTCCTTTTTTAGAAGTCGGTTAAAAATGAAGGAGATATCATTAATATTTTTTACAAATTTTTAAGTAGCTACACTTTATCTTCGCGACAAAACTTTAAAGAAAGAAAGAAAGAAAGAAAGAAAAAACTTTTATTCGTACCCACATACAGTAGAATTCGATTCATAAAAAAAGTGAAAGGCCAAAAGGGCGCCTAACTCAGCATATGCTGGCATATTTAAAAAGATAAATAACGTAGCGCTGGTATTCTGTTATATGAATACCAGCCACGGTCACATTCACGGAGGTACAATAAATTAAAAGGTATTGAAACAAAATAATAAATAAATAAATACGAACATAGATAAAACAAACATTGGAAAAATAATATAAATACATAACATTGGTAAATAGCGTGAGTTTATGTTAATACGTGTTATATGTTAGATATAAGAAAATATTTATAAGAAAAAATGCAACAAATAATGAACCAAAAACAGACGCCTGACACCGGGACGGGGCGCTCCAAAATTGTCAAAATCATAGACAAATGGAGGAACGCGAGCGCACGGCTCACTGCACGGCGCCGCCGCCGGTGCGGCGGCGGTACACGAAAATTACAGTGTATCTCTTACTAATCTGTGGAGTGTAAGGATAATCTATGGAAATTAGTATTTATTCTATGGCAAGTTCCATCGACTGTCAAAAGAAAAAAGTTTTTCTTTAGAGCTTCTGCTAAGATTAAGCTAAATAATTTTTGATTGACATTTGATGTTACCGTGTTAGTTTTTATACTATTCTATGTTTGATTTTGATGACATGGAATACTAATGTATTGCGTAAAGTAAGAAGAATCGATTAATCTGATAAAATAGGTTTTTTATAGTTAAAAAAAAAAAACAAATAATTTAAAAATATGAAATAGATAAAAATATAGGATAGGTACAGAAAAAAAATTATATTTAAGAATAATATTTTGGCAACTGTGTTGCCATTAAGCCTGTTTCTGCGCTCTGTAAGAACTTGGCCCGCCTTGGAAAAAGTATGCTCTGAAGGCACAAACGTAGCCACAATTTTTTAGAAAACCACCACTTGACAGGATCTTGGGACCTTGGCAGTAAGGGTTTTTTAAGATATTTGTCAACTTCGATAATACCTCCTGAAGTTGGATTGGTGTTTTTCATTATTATTTCAACTTGCTAATCAAATTCGCCCCATAGGCTTCGTTTGCGCTTATAGGGCAGTGACGAAGAAGGAGGCTTTGCAAGATCTGTGTAAGCGCTTTGGATTTCGATTCGCCCGGCTATGGCTTTTAAATTAAAATTTTGCTCTCGGCAAAAATATTATTTTCCTCAATTCCTGAAAATCTTGTGGCAATTTCATTTAACAGCACTTAAGCCATTCGCAGAACACAATCTAGATGTGATGTAGACAAAAATTTAAGGCAGCGCTTCTTTGCATTTGACATAAGTAGCACCTGAAAGTAATAAAAAAAAAAATGTATTCACTACAAAAATAGGATAATAAAACTAAAAAAGAACAGATGTGAAATGCTTGTCCTGTATCTTTTTTGTTGATATGGTGTACAATAAAGAATATAATAAATAAAGAAAAATTTGCAATATCATTGTACCTTTGAAATGTTACATTCTTTTCAGAGCTCATCTCCTCAGTAGGTAACGTCCTTGAAGAGGCCAAGAATTTGTATTGTCGAATCTAGGACCTCAATATCTTCGGGTGTCATGTTCTCAGTTTCTAAATAGTCTATTACTATCGTAGACATGACACTATTTTCACGTGTGGAAACGTCTTGTTTCAATTTTAATTGAGGTTCATCCAGCTTCTTCTGCATATTTTCAAGCCTCTCTGATGCAAGTGGACTTCTTTTAAATACTTCTACAATGTGTTTAATTTTAATTGTGATGTGATGTTAATTTCTTTAAGAGATGTCTGGACAATGAGGTTTAGTGTATGGGCAAAACAAGCTACATATCTCCAATTGTATAAATGCAATATTTATGAACGAATCATTTCAAAAATCCGATTGTTACAAAGATTCAGGTGCAAGCTCGCATATAACTATAGAAAAGAGTTGTTCACGGAATGTGTCTCATAGCCACGAAGTGAAGGAAATAGTAATCGCAAATAAAGAAAAAATACCAGTTGTATGTTCAGGAAACACAATGATTACGACCATAGTGAAATGTGCGTAACCTGTCGACTAATTTGTTATCAGTCAGTCAGATGATTTGTAATGGAAACAAAGTTCACTTTGAGCAAAAAGTTTGTTACAAACGTAATAGACAGAATGTGCTGGTAGGTAAAGCTTTAGTAAGTGGTGTGTATAAGTTGAATGGAAAGTCAGAATGTTTGTTTGCATGCTCGGTAGCAAATGTAACCAGTGAGATATGGCACAGACGATTAGGATACATTAACACAAAAAAATTGAATGCTATGAAAAATGGTGCTGTGGAAGGGATCTCCCTTCTACATGGATAAAGTTGAAATCGATATGTCCAAGTGCATCACATGGTCTACTGGTGATTGCAACGCAGGCAAGTCGGAGCAAATAATGAGCCTGCTGCCCTTTCCAATTTTAGTGTTCAAGCCGCCATTACCATCTTTATTGACCCAAACACGCTTACGGCTGTGATTCTGGTTCACCCAAGTCTCGTCTAAGTAAATTCTTGGGCGAACATCTCACACTATCTTTTAATGCCTTGAGCTTTCTCAAAAACTGAAGGCGAGCACAAACGATGTCTCTTCTTTCCATCAATTGCTTACGTCCATCCGGAGCCACTTTATACTTGTATCCAAATTCTAAAAGTATATTGCGCATTGACGAAACAGAACATTGAAACCCGTCAATCCTCTCCTTTGCTCTACACAATACTCTAGCCGTAGAGGGGTATTCGCCAGCTGAGTAAAACGATGTCACGATTTGTTTGATCACACTTTTGTCAAAGTCATCTAATGTTACTGGAGAAGGCTTGCAGATTGATTCTCGCGGAACGCTTGGCACTCCATTTTTGCACTCTTGCTTAATAGTGTCTACCGTTCTTAAACTCACATTACACATTGCTGCAGTAAGATCACGGGGGCGAGAGAAATTAATAGTCTTCAAAGTTTCAGGATCTTCTTTTATATTTGTCAGAAAAGTTAAAACATTGTTGATAACAGTAATGTTTTCGCCAACAGGTAAAACGTTACTTTGAAAAGCCATTGTGTCACTCTTGTAATCCAAAATAGGACTGATCTAATTTATTTTTGTAGCGATTTATATATACTTAATAGCACGGCGCAACTAGCGGGTAGCAAAGGAGATTCGGGATTCTGATCCCGATTTCCAGCCACCGTAGGCGCGGGCTTGCGGACAGAGAGCAATGGGTAGCTCGCTGTCCGGCCGTCCGGTAACCGTCCGGACCAAGCCCAAGTCGTCAACGGCGCGCGCTGTTCCCGCGCGCCTCAAGGAGTTGTCAGCAACAGCAGGGGCCCAGCCGGGTCGAAGCCTACTGGGGCCAGGGTAATCCGAAAGGGCGCTCGAGCCCCGGTATGAAGGCTTGAAGGAACGGGATGGGTTTTTTAGTCAGTAAGAGTCTGACACTATCTCCCGCTCCGCCCAAGAGCGGGGGTTGTCATAAGATGATCTTTCCCATCGGAAAAAAAAAAAAAAGGAGACAAAAACATATTTGTTAATTACCCTCTTTTTATGTAATTAAGAACGTAAAAACATATTGGTTTTTATATAATTACCTTCTGTTTATAGAATTAACTAATGGATACTAATGTGTTCTTACGAGAAGGAAGTCTCGTAAAAACACATTAGTACTCATTAGTTAACCTGCATACTTAATGAATGCAGTATGTTTACGTGATAACTTTAATGATTCTGTTATCGATAATGGCCTTGAGCGCGCGCAACAAACGCACATCCGTACTCCGATTATAATTTATGACCAAGTCTGCAGCGAGATTTTAACTATACTTTAAGTATGTCCCACCGGTCTAATTTCCTTCCACAAAATATGGGCCGATAATCGTGTCATTTATGATGCCAGCCCGCACATTAACACTGAAACGCACTTGATGTAGATGCTCCCTTATCACGTGTGGATTATTGAATGTCCAAAAATGTTCGTTTCTTTGATTAAATAGTCCTACGCGCGTAAAAGTCGATTCGTCCGTCCACAGAATGTTAACCTCGCGATTATCTAATAGCCACTGGCAAAATGCGACTCTAGCCGTCGTGTCGTTCTCATGGATGGCGTGCACTTTTCTAAAATGATATGGATGGAGCCCTTCTCCATTTAAGAGCTTCCAGACGTAGTACTGACTTACGTTAAAGCTAATTGCAGTCATATTTGTACTACGCCTGGGATCTCGTTCAAAATACTCGAGAATTTCTTCATCGAGTTCAGGTGAGTAGACTGGTTGGCGACCGCGGCCTTGAGCGTGTGAAGGTGTCCAGAACTGTCCGTGGTCTAAAAAACGCTGCGTAGCCGCTACGATTGTTTGCCCAGATGGAATTTGCGGATCGGGTATACCACGTAGTCGCAAAGATTGCAAGTGGTTTGGTTCACTGTAAAGTCGTCGAGCCGCCTGTGCTTCAAAACCCGCGATTGCATAGAATTGCACCATACTAACGAATTCTACATTGGAGTATACGTAATGGCTTATGTTTAACTTACCACCAGATATAGTCTATAATATAAAAATGAATCGCAAAATGTGTTGGTAAGCGCATAACTCAACAACGCCTGGACCGATTTCGCTAATTTCTTTTTTGTTGTGTTCGTTATTATGAGGAGAAGGTTCTTATGGAAAAAAAATGAAAATTAGGGTAGTGTAGGGTAGAGTAGGGTAGTGTAGGGTAGAGTAAGGTAGAGGAGGGTAGAGTAGGGTAGGGTAGAGTAGGGTAGAGTAGGGTAGGGTAGAGTAAGGTAGAGGAGGGTAGAGTAGAGTAGGGTAGGGTAGAGTAGAGTAGGGTAGAGTAGAGTAGAGTAGGGTAGGGTAGAGTAGGGTATAGTAGGGTGGAGTAAGGAAGAGCGGGAGCGAAGCCGCGCGGGCAAAGCTAGTAACATATAAAAGACAAAAATAGTAATGATCACCAAAATTAAACCTACATTTTAATGTAAAATTATAACCAAAGTTTTAACATCTCGCTATCCTATTTAAGCAAAATGAATCCAAATAAAGCATCGGCAGAACCCCATGGTTACGGAGATATCAGTAGTTAAAATTTTGAGGTTAGGTTAACTACCTGCCAAGACAGCTCAACGGAGCCTCGCTACGCGGGGCTCCTACTTCTGGGTGGTTTAAAAAAAAAATAACCTCGAAGAAGGTGACGGGGTCTGTGTTCGCTCGCTTCGCTCGCTCACTACGACCCCGCCACCTTCTTCTAACCTAAATCTATCCGACCCGGGGTGCCCTAAAATTCCACTAAGATAGATTGTTGATTAGACAAAGTATCATCCTGCTCTACGGGGCTAAAAAGAGCGCATTAATTTGCTCGCTAAGATTTGGTTATCATTTACTACATTTGGTGTTCGAATACAATTTAAAGTACAGTCTATTGTAACTTTAGGATTTAATTTTTTTGGTGTCAAGTAATATATTTTTGACGAAAGAACTAAGGGTATCAAAGCGTTTTATGGTGGTCATTATATTTAATCCCATACGTAATTCCGAGACGCTATTATTTTCGCGAGACAACGCACCGACCGACTATGACGTCTTTGAGAAACTGAATTATTATTCCATGACGTGAACTCGTGCGCTGCACTTAGAGCGCGGGGTGCGCGGGGCGCGCGTGGGCACCCCGCCCGTTAGTCTATGATTGGCTATTTTTTGTGAGTCCACGTTGACTAGGCGAACGCATTATTATTGTTATTATGGAATAGTGCGTACTAATGGTTTGCATTATTTATTCACTCATGCGAGAATTAGTTCGAGTTATTCAAAAAAAGTATTTTATTTTTTAATTTTATCTTTACAAATCGATAGTGTTTCATGCACCGGTTCGATCCTCCACGGGATTAAAACGACTAAAATGTAACGTTGTATATTGTACATAGTGGTGACCCAAAATGAAACATCTCCTTTCGTGTAAAAATTATCGTGTAATTGGCCACAGTAACTTTGTGTTTCTGTCGCAGCGTCGCATGCAGTCGCTGTTGTGTCGTACCGCGAATGTACTGCGCGTGTACTGCGAGCATGCGTCGTATCCTACGAATAGGGCTGTAGCTGCATAATAGCAACTTTTCAGGAGACACTTTTTTGTGTTTGATTAAATAAAATATTATCAAATATGTATTAGTGATTTTGTGTAATGTTTATTGATATCTTAAAATTCAGCTAAGATTATTTTCAATAAACCATATTTATATTTTATACGCATTTTGTCCCTTATATCCTTATTCTCTATTGAGTGTGTGTGTTAATGCGAAGTAGTGCTGGACTTGAACAATAAGTTACATTATGTATTTTATCTGCGGAAGAATAAAAAGACAAAGACATAATTAGAACACAGAAGAAAGACACAAATATAATTTAGCAGTGATAGGAATAGGTTGTACCTATTAGCCTAAACTTCGAAGAACAGAGACAAGAAACGGAGACTTCCTTAGGACTAAATTATTTCCGGGATATCTGTCTCGAAATTTCGAGACAACACAAGTAATTATAAAATTTATAATTTATAACTCCATAATAACAACTTATCCTATATCAGCCTATCCTATATTAGTCTCTAGATCCCTCTCCTAGAGAGGAGGCCTGAGTCCCAGCAGTGGGAACATTATAAGGCTGATGCAATGCAAGGCTATATCAGCCTAGTGGCACACACTGCGTGTGTTTGTATTGTTGTGATCAGAGAGGTCTTCTTAAAATGTGCATGATATAGATGACTTCCGTGTTGTTTTCACGCCTTTATCCCGGAGGAGTAGGATTAAGGTGTGGATTAGCACATAGGCTACTTCCTATTAAAAAAAAGTATAGTTCCCATGGGATACAAAAACAGTAGTACACGCGGGAAAAGCCGCGGGCATTAACTAGTTAAAAAAAAACGTGAGGGTCTTTTCACACCATCGATATTGTCTGGCGATTTTTAGGAGATTCCTATGCAAAAAGAAAAACGAATGAAAAAATACTCAAAAATCGCTTTGTGTTAATTAAATAATTAATGGGCTCTAAAGGAAAAATAAAACACACAGAATATTGTTGTAACAAATATATGTATATTTACATTATTTTTTTAAATATGACGTAATTGGAAACCATGAAACAAAATGTACAGAAGGATAAATTTTTCCTTCTGTACATTTTGTTTCATGGTTTCCAATTACGTCATATTTAAAAAATAATGTAAGATACAAATTTATGTTTATCTATCTATATATATCTATGTCATATTTACTTTACTTTTACTGACGTTGAGGGATGCAATTTTTAGTCAAATCAAAGTACAAATTAACCTTTGGAGTATAGCATTTAGGACAATCAATTTGAATAGTGAACTACTAACTGTTCGGTTTTGATAAAGAACTTGATGCATCAAAAATTGCTAAGAATTTGAAAATCTTTATTTGTGTTACAAATACCATAAAAAATAAAGAAAGATTTTAATTTAATCATCGTGATTCAATTCGTCGAGTTCGATATCAGAAACGAAATTTTCTTTGTCAGATGAGTCATCTCAAAAATACACAATCATAATTTTTTCTATATTTTCAACTGTCAGGCGATTTATTTTTATGTTAAGAATCCATTAATAAGTTGAAAATGACCTTTCAACATCAACTGAGGTTAAAGGCGCGTACATATAGTATGATCGCTCATCCCTTCCTGCTGTTATCGCTTCACATATGTCTCTAATTTTATCTAAACCGGATTTCTGTCCATGACATTTACGAGTTTATTTTTTATAAGCTCAGATGAACACCAGCTAAGCACAGTTCTCACGTGATCAAATATTTCAAAGGATTCCGTTAGAGTTAAATTCGATTTTTGTAATTTCTTTAATCCAATTTGTATATCTTTAAAATATTCCTCAATGTAGTCCAAGTCCGATTTCAAGTTTTCCTTTTGATGAACATTTTTGGCACACCTAATAGATAGCGCGTCGGAACTTCTTTAAAGATTTACAATTGTTTTAATTTGATCGTAATATTTTGCATAATATGACACTGCCACCAACCAAGTACCCCATCTTGTAATAACGGGTTCTGGAGGAAGCGGCATGTGGGAAAAGGTGTTTTTTAACAAGCACACTCTATTAGGTGATTTTTTTACGTTTGAAATTAATTAATCTACATCTGAGTATTCGTATCATATTTTTTCTGCCACGAGATTCAGTGCATGTGCTAAGCAAGTGACGTGTATCATGTTGGGCAAATAATTTTTCAGAACACATCCCGCTTTTAGCAAATATGCTACACTATCAGTGCATAATACAGCAACGTCTCCTACTTTGGATTCATACACATCGCGCCACATATTTTCAAGGCAGTCTATTACAAATTGGGCAATTGTGTTCCCATTAACAATTTCTAGTACTTTGCAAGCAACTAAAAATGGTTTTTGTGTGATCGCATTTAAAGGTTTTACAAGTAAATGTACCATGTATCTGCCTAAAAATCAGTTGTCTCGTCTAAAGATACCCACAGCTTTTGATTTGCAGTTTGTTCATAAATCGAGTCAATTTTAGTTTTAAAAATCTTATCTAAATAAACTTTTCTCAGCAATGATTGCTCAGGAACCTTTTGTCGATTTGTACAATTGCAGCAAATATATTTATGGAAGAATTTTTTGAAAGCGGGGTTGTTTACTTGAATCCAAGGTATATTACATAATATGAGAAATTGTACTAGGTCCAAATAAATTTCTTCATATTTTGGTTTTTTACTTGTCCCTTTGTGTTTCGGACCTTTAACGTGCCTCTTGACACTACTAAGTTTAGCTGTTATACTGCTCTCGCACTTAGAACAGTAAATCAAATTACTGGCCACCCGGCCAGTAATTTGATTTGTAATATAATTCAGGATGAAGTCCAATCCAACTTTGTACTGTTGCTTTCTTAGGCTTGTTCGCCATCTCCAATCTTACTGGTCTCCAAAAAGATGTACGATAGCAAGTACCTAAAATAAAATAAAAATTTAAAGTTTTCCATGCCTCAAAAGGAATAACGAACCTTTATAGATAGATACAGGGAGGTGGAAGGGAAAGCAGGAGAGGTGCGCGCATTCTAGCTAGGTGCATCGATTGTATCGATTTAAAGATTTTATTCTTTCATTTTACGCTCTAATAAAGAAAAACGATTAGAAAATATGAACACGCGAAACATCATTGTTATTGAAATTTTTTTTTCGCATTTTAGTCAATGCGCAAAAGACATAATCCATTTTGGTTCAAATATTAAAAGAACCGGCCAGAAAAATAATATATTTTGATAGAATTCGTCCGCCTTAGCAATTCTTAATGACACCAAAGATATAACATTACTATGCTTGGTAGTATTGATGTTCACTTTTATATTTGAACCAAAAGTTAAATGCGGATGATGTCCTGTCTTGTACGAAATAGTCATCAAACCTTTATAAAAAAACCTTTTTTTCTTTAACTACGTTTCATACACAATGATTATCTTAAAAACTCCACTAAAAAATGTCAAGTTCATACAATTGCATATCAAGCTAGACTGTCAAATTGCTAGTTTAAGATAAAATGATATACACATTTATGTTCTACTTTATATCTAACTTACTGTTTGTTTCCCTACAAGAAATAAAATAAATAACTTTAGTCAAAACATTAAAAAGTAATAAATGTTGACTTACCGTATTATTTGATGTACACAGACAGGAACAATGTTATTGCAGCAAATCGTAATCCATAAATTCAAGCCAAAGTAGTCGTATTAAGAAGATCCAATGAACCAAAAAACGAGCGAGGGTGAAAAACAATATTCACAGAAACAATACAGGAAGATGCGCATTTAACAAACCGAAGTACAGGAGTGAAGTGAAGGTAACCTGCGCGCACGCGGGGCGGTAGGGAGTATGGAGGGGGTATGTAGACCCTCCCCGCGCCGCACAGGTATGCGACTATGGCGGTAGCTTTTTGTACTTTCGGAAAAGTCGTATTGTACTTTCGGTGCAATAAAGATTAAATTAGTTGTGTTTTTAAAGATTTTTAAAGTTTAAATGTGTTACTAAACAATGTGATACCATTATTATGCGATTATTTTAATATCATGCACATTTTTAAATATACTTTACAAATATATTTCATTAAGATGAAAGAAAAAAAGGTATTTGTATTTTCATTTGTAACTAAATATTTGCACATCATGTATAATGGTAGAATGTAAAGGGACCTCATTAATATTAAGATCATACCACTTTGTATACCTACATTCTGGCAAGTAAATGAATTATTTATTTATTTTAAATACCTTTTTTTTAATGATAAATTATTTCTAATAAAGAGAATGATAAAATGATAAAAAAATACCGTTTTATTATTTTAAAGACAAATGCCTTTTTTTACACTTGAACTTTAGAAATCTCATTAAACGTAGCCGAGAGTGAGCTAGAAAGAAGATATTTATTGTGATATATCTAGTCGCAAACTTTAGGTAAATATAAACGAATTACTTATTCCAAATAACAATTTTTTAAATGTATTTAAGTGTTATCTCGAAATTTCGGCACAGATGTCTTGGAAAAAATTTAGTCCTAAGGAAGTCTCCGTTTCTTGTCTCTGTTCTTCGAATACCTATACCCTTATGATAGAAAAAGTCCAAAAAGTGAAGGATGTTTGGTTAAAAGTAATACGCAGTATTCTTGATGTATAATTGTTTTAATCACGTTTTAATTAACTGAGACACACAGACACCTTTTACGTATATTTCTGCCATGACAGATTTCTAATTGCTAGAGAGAGAAAGAGCACACTACGTCATCATATTTTTGTCTCATCTATTACATTGTCTATCGATACGTTCCATTCCGTTCAACACCCTACCTCAATGTAATAAATGAGACAACACTTCAGCATATACATAACTACAATACAACCTACAGACTAAATACCTCTAACAGCAAACATTTATACATATCATTAATAATACAGGTAAGATAAATATGCATTTTACTTATTACCAATGCCACACTTTTCACAAAATTTTAACAACAACTCCTTTTTTAATGGCTTTGTGTACATGTCTGCCACTTGTTCAGTGGTGGATACATATTTTACATTTATTTTTTCAAGCAATATTAATTCTCTAATATAATGATGTTTTATATCTATATGTTTAAGTCTTTTTACAGTATTAGTATTTGCTACCATAATGGCCGACTGGTTGTCACATAATATTGTAACTGGAGATACATTAGAAATATTGTTACGTACGTGGGTAATCAAATTTCGATTTACTAAGAGACAACTTTATTCACCCCAAACAATAACAAAATAGTCCAGTCAACAATAATCCGAATCGCAATTAACACTAGAATACCGTTACACTATCGCTTAGGTCGTTAGATAAAATCACTTCGAGTACTAGGGTAGTTCGCTCTTGATCGCAGTCGAAATCACAACTGACTCGCTTCCGGCCGGGGGCTCGTATTTATATGCGGAGCCAAGAAAATTCTAGATACCGACATCCCACGAACGATCCAGAATTCCAGAACAATTGAATCGCTTCTCGAAGTCATAAATCATTTTTATTGCTCGTGGTAATAAGAGTCACTTTCATGCGAATTTCGACTCTATTGTTAACGTCGGAGAGTACCATTTCCCATAAATACCTAACTACTACTTGTAAGTACTTTGTGGATGTTTCGAGATTTTTTCTAAGCCTGGCTACGCACAACCATTCTAGATCTTTCGAACAGCAATGCGTTTTAATTATTAAGTGCTACTCGTTATTTTCTCGGAGATATGGCGTGTTCACGTTTAATGGCGTAACAGTGCCCCCCCTCTTAGTCATGCTCGTCCCGAGCATTATTAAATCCGTGATACGGTGCCAATCTATCCACATAGACAACCTTGGGTTTCCCTCTTAGCCCTTTCTTGATGCGGTAGGTCACGTCATTAATCCTTTTTAGCACGGTGTAAGGTCCCTCCCATCGAGCTTGGAGTTTCGGCGACTTCCCTTTTCGTCGAAGCGGGTTGTGGAGCCAAACCAGTGTACCTTCCTCAAATCCCTTGGCATTGGCATTACGGTCGTATCTAGTTTTCATTTTTACGCTGGTGTTCATGCTATTCTCACGAACTCGTTTATGCACTTCATCCAATTGATCTTGAAGGTCACTTACGTAATCTGTAACTGGCTTAGTCTTGTCAGGTGGCACGCCAGTTATGGCATCGACCGGGAGTCCCATCTCTCTGCCGAAATTCACTCTTACTGGGGTATATCCCGTGCTATCATGCACTGCCGATCGGTAAGACATCAGAAATAGTGGAATATACCGGTCCCAGTCCTTCTGATGGTCATCGACAACCTTAGCCAGGTGATTCTCCAGGGCTTGGTTAAACCTTTTCACCATTCCGTCCGACTGAGGATGCGCAGGTGTTGTGCGTGTCTTATAAATTCCCAGAAGAGTACACATTTCCTGGAACAGCGCATATTCGAAGTTACGGCCTTGATCGGAATGGATTTCCAAAGGTGCGCCATACCGACATACTACTTCCTCGACCACCTTCTTCGCCACGGTCGTCGCTTCCTGATTGGGTATGGCGAAGACTTCAGGCCACTTTGTGAAATAGTCCTGGATCACCACTATGTACTTGTTTCCGTCATTTGTAACTGGAAAAGGTCCAGCGACGTCGATAGCGATGCGTTCCCATGGGGCTCCCACATTGTACAGCTGAAGCCTGCCCCTGCTTCTAGTCTGTGGTCCTTTCACTGATGCGCACGCTGTACATTTCCGACACCATTGCTCTACGTCATCTCTACAATTGAGCTAGTAATACCGCTGTCTCACTTTCAGTAGAGTTTTCTTGATGCCCAGGTGTCCTCCAGAAGCACCATCGTGTATTTCCTGTAGCAGGGGGACTACTTCACACCGTGGCACTATCACTTGTGTGGTCACCTCCTTGCCATCGTTCGATTCCCATTTCCTACAAAGCACATTATTTTCTAGGACTAAACTGTCCCACTGTGCCCAGTAGCTCTTTGTGACGGGACTATGTGACGATACTTCACTCCACTGGGGCCTAGTTCCGCTACGCTTCCAGTCCAGTATAGGTCGAATATCGTCATCTTCTTCCTGGGAATTCTTGAAGTTGCCTTCAGCCCTAATTAAATTAACGTGTCCTCGGGCTTCATTCTGCTGGCGGTGCCTGCAGTCCTCATTACATTGACGTCTTGACAGGGCGTCAGCATTGTTATGCCCTTTTCCATTGTGTACTTGATTGATGGTGATGGTTGGGGCCTTCAGTTGACCAGCCAGCACCCGCCCCGCGGCCCTGGCGACATTTAGTTTAACGACTCCTCGTTGACTTGAGTTCCAGAGTCCACACTTTCCCTCTTTTTCTTAGGACAATCGGTGCGAATGTGTCCTTTCTCTCTGCACCCGTAACACGTTGGTATATAGCGGGACTGTGCTGGAGAAAAAGCCACTACTTCTCGGTAACGTGGTTGCACTGAAGGCGAGACCACTACTTCCCGAACTCTGTGCGTACGAGAATCTTTTCGTACGGCTTCTACTTCCAAAGCGTGAGCTATCGCACTCTTCAGAGTTTGGTGGTGTCCGAGTCGCACCGTAGCCCTTACTTCTGTATCCTGTAGACCGTCGATGAATGCTTGCACCAAATTAACTTCCACCATCTCTGGTGTCATCGACCTGTACCTACCTGTATTACCTGAAATTATCTGTTATTATCAATGCAGCTAAGTAGACGTCGACGTATGGAGGCGACGTTTGCACATATATCTGTGCCCCGTAAATTCTCCCATAACTGAGTGCAATGGGATTTAAGTTGCTCAGGAGTTCTCTCATTTTGTACTTCCTATCTTTGAACCATTTTTCAATGGGGTTAAGATCAGGGGATCGTGCTGGCCATGGAATTACTTTAATATCAGTATACTGACTAAACCACTCCTTTACAACACTGGCACGAAGTATCGGACAATTATCTTAAACAAAATAAAATTCATTAAAGTCTTCGGAGGGATAAACATTACGCACAGTAGGCAGTATTATGTCATTTAAAACGACGTATGGCACGCGTAGGTATGAATTCCAACTCGCCCGGCCCTCGAGCACTAATCCACCCCCACATATTCACACTTATTCTACCTGATTCAGTTGTTGGAATAATATTTTTCTGAAACCAGCGAGAATTATTTCTTCGCCATAAATAAAGTCTTCAAGAAACTACCCCTATAATATGCCAATGCAGACCTAAAGACTTCTGAGCACCATGTAAACCACCCAGCAATACGGCCCCAGAAGCCGCTCTGTTAGGTGTTTGGTATTATGATGATTAAGTCATCATATATATATTTTATAGGGTGAACAGATAACCCTTTGAAGGTCTTATTGATGCATTATGAAAATCGAGCCAATGAAACAGTCGAAAACCCGATCTGGTTGACTGTTATGAATCAGTCTCGAGGCTGTCGAATGAGTAACCCTGGATCCACCTGTCCATACGGCCTCAAAAGCCGCTTTGGTTGGTGTTGGGTACTTCAGTATAGTTTTACGGGGATTTCTACGTCAGTGCGAAAACCGTATCATCGAAGTTTATTTCTTCGAAAACTTTTCAACGATATCTCTATATTGCGACGCCTTGTTAAGTCGACTTTTTGTTGCTGCGATGTTTCGTTACATCGAAAAACTATACTGCGAACGATTTTAAAGCGAAAACATCGTACTGCGAAGCCTTGTTCAATCGACATCTTACTTTACTGCGATGATAATTATGTTACTAAGGATAGAATGTTTTACACATATATATAAAAGTAAAGAGCGCCATCTGTCATGAATATCAGTGTTTAAGTAAAGATCGTAGACCATTGCAACGTTCGCCTAAATCATTCTAGCTATAAATGACTAAAATGTAAGTAAACACATTAACATAACCAAATTGTTCCTTCTTATTTATTAATTCATGATAAATCAAAGCTACTCGTACAACCACGTACAACCATACAAAGGATAAAATAAAAAAAGATGCAAAAGTAATAATGAATAAAAATTAACTTCGCACAGTATATCTATACAAACAAATTATTTATAATTCGGTGTTGTTGGCCACACCTCTTAAAAACGTAAGTAAACCCATAGTCAGTCTTTTTTCGCAACGTTTCGAAAGTGCATGCGATCGAATATTGATAACAATGCCATGTATTGTGTAAAAGTGTAAATTATATTGCACAACATCCTGCCATAGCATTTTGACAGATTGCACGATTTTGTGCAAAAGTTTCCGTTTGCACGATTTCGTGCAATGTGTGGTAATATGTACTTTGATCTCGATCTTCATCCTCCTCCGAAACCGTCCTTGCATCCCGGCGTGACCGTTTTTTAAGTTTTTTTTTGAGTTTCTTTATTTTCCAGTTTAAATATTCTAATTCTAATTTCCTTTTTGGCATTTTGAATTATAGGTTTCTGCTTATTTCACTGTAAAAACTGATAATTTTGTTATTTTTTATAAAATAAGTTACGAGTGGTGGCGCACTGACACGTGAATGAAAGACCAGCGACCGAACGGGATGGCAAACGGGAAAAAAAGGCACAGGACTTTAAAAAATTCAGTGTATGAGTGGTGTTACTACATATTATGAAATACGAGTACATGTTGTAACATGTATTCGTATTTCAACGTTTTCAGATTACCGAATCTCGAGGACGATGCCCGAGTATAATTTCAATATTAGTTCATAGGTCGAATTGTTCTAATGGACTTAACAGTAGACTTAAATCGACGTGGTCGTATGGTCGAGTGATGTAACGAACGTCTGATTTCTTACATTCGCAAAAGCGAATGCGAATATTCAAATTCAATATTCGCGAATGTGAATATTGACTTTCGAACAAAGTACGGGCAAAATATCATACAGGTTTCACATTTCGTGTCAGCCAAGTTTAAATCGAACATAACAGAGCCGTAACAGACTCATTGAACGAAGATTAACACAAAAAGTTTTTCAGGAAACACAGACTTTGGCAGAAAATTCCACTCCTTAGCTGTACGCAAAATGAGTGATTCCACGCTTTTTACGTATGGGTGGAATGTCCACTATGTACCGGTGTCGCAACGCCGTACTTCTTGTGGGCCGATGATGGAACGGACTTGGCTGAATTAAATTCAAAACCGACAGGCTAGCAACTCGGCGTTGATTCACAAGACTTTGGAGTTTTGACTTGACAAGTGCATCATTGCTGATGATCTTTTTGGGTCGCTTCGCTTCTTAATCGACTCTAGTGCATCAAACTGGTATTTGGCAGACCCATCCCCAAGATAAGAGCATTACTCCATACACGGTCAAACTTGCGCTTGATAAACGTTGAGCAGCTGTTCCGGCGTGAAATACCGTCTCACCCTCGGCTAAGCTTCCTAATTTTTTGGCAGGCAGTTGAGCTTTTGCCTTGATGTAGAAGCCAAAATCGAGGGTAGACGACAGCGATACCCCAAAAAGCTCAAGGTGGTCGGTTATCGGTACGATCACACTCCGAAAAGATAGAGACGGGTAAATCGGCTCCGTTTAGCGGATAATAGACGCGGGTTGGTTTTAGTACCATTAAACTTGACCAGATTGGCATCGCTCCAGTCTGAGATGGTCTCCAAGAACAAGTTCGACTGTTCAACCATAACCTGAATCTGAGAGAGTTCTCGGAGAGACTGGATCTGGAGATTCCGCGCCGGTCACGTAACTCTCAACAACAGTGCTATCGTCTGCATACCAAAGGTACCGGCCTTAAGAAGGTCAATTATGTGCAGCAAGAACAGTGTTGCCGAAAGTACCGACAGCTGAGGGACCCCGGCATTAATATCCATTTGACCCGATAAGCAGCCAGCGATGATCACTCGGATGGATCAATCCTTCAAGAAGTTTACGACCCAACCACACAGACCAGTGGTTAGACCGAAGGCAGGAAGCTTAGCAATAAGGCTTCCACGCCAGCTTAGACCCTATCGAAAGCCTTTGAGATATTAAGGGAGACGGCAAGCACTTCTCCATGCTTCTCGATGGCCTCGCTCCAGATGTGAATGGCATACGCTAGAAGGTCCTCAGTAGACGATTTCGGCGAAAACCGAATTGCCGGTCACTGAGGATGTAGTTAGCTTCTAAGTACCTATGCCAGAAACTTTCTGTTAAGCACGAGTTCCATACTCTTACAGAGGATGGACGTAACCGGAGATGGATCAGTGGTTTGCCAGGTCAGCTCGACTGCCCTTTTTTTTATTGTTGATAGGTTGGCGCGGTACCGCTATCTCACCTGACGGAAAGCGACGATGCGGTCGACGATGGTACGCGATTACCTAGAAGAAACCTATTCACTCTCGATTTAAAGATCACACACACAACTCAGGTGCACAAGTTTTTAGAACAACTACTGGTATCCTGTCAAGGCACTGGCTTTGTTCACGTCAAGGTTAGGCAGAACCCTATGAACGTCATTCTAATGGATTCGAATATCCGATTTACTCGTCACGCACCCATTTTGAGAAACAGGGCACCGCGCCTCACCGAAATTCAGTTAAGTTTATTCTAAAAAATTTTTTATGATTTGAGGTTAACATGTTGTTTCACAATTTGTGATGCTGCAAATGTGAAATAAAGTCGTGTGATAGAAAGATAATAAAGTAAATACAAAATCATTTAAGTTGTATTGTCTTTCTATATCCACTCAATCAAAATATTATTTCCTTTTTGTTTGTCAGAAACATTCGCCAAACCTTCGGAATTTTTTCGCGAATGCGAATATTCGTTACATCACTAGTATGTTCATCTTTTATGCTTCTTTTAATAGTTTTGTGTTTAGAATATTGAATTACGTTTTTTGAAATCAAATTATAATTTATATTTAGTTAAATTAATCAATTTAAATTAACTATTCAAACATAAAAGCAACCGTTCCGGGCCCGTTGCTCCCCTGAAAGATACCCCCGGGGGTGCTACGGGAACTAGAATTCGGACCCGTGGCACCCCCCGGTGAATTAGTGCAGTGCTTGGTACTTACTAAAACAAAATCGTTTAATATAATTAATCTAGTCAGATCTCCTTTGTTGAAACAAAAGAGATCTGACTCGTTGGCTGTATAAAATTGTGTATGGTTTTTAAAAATGTGAATTTAGCCATCAAATTGAAGTGTGTCGTAAAGTCCATTTCACGAAAGAAGTCCCGCGGACAATTGTGGAACTAAATTTGACAGATGGGGAGATCGGCCATGTTGTCGTTTGTCGATGTTATCAAGGTGCGTTTGTTGTGGTAGATATTTTGTGAGTTTATTATTGGATTAGTGCGTTATAAGGTTTATTTACGATGCCAAAAGTTATAAAAAGTGCAAGTCGAGAAATGATATTAAAGGTGAAGGAGTTCTGTGAAGCGGAACACAAGAATCGCGGTGTTTTAATACCAATAAGCAATGTTCGCAAAAGAGTCGCCGCCATGACAGGTAAATTTTGGGGCTGCCATATACAGATTTTTTCCCGATTAATTTACAGATTGGAATTAAGTTTTTTGTTTTTTTAATGCACGATTTTTATTAAGGAAAATTTGAAAAGGAATTAACACAACACAACAAAAATTTGTAAAGTTATATTCAACAATAATGTAATTAAATCTTTGTTTGAATTTTTTTTTTTTTTTATTGTTCATTTTATTGCAGGTGTTTCAGAGAAAACTGTAACGAGAGTTACAAAAGAAGGCGCAACAGCGGCGAGTACTTCTAAAGTTATTGTCACCCCAGGGAAGAGTCGCCCGCATCCTAAAAAGTTCAACTTGGATGGATTTGATTTGTGCGCTATACGGCAAAAAATTCACAGTTTTTATGTTGTGAAGAAGGAATTACCTACATTGATTAAATTACGTGCAGCTTTGAGAGAAGACATAAATTATTATCAAGGAAGCATCACAACATTGCACCATATATTGCATAGCATCGGTTTCAAGTATAAGCGATGCCAATCGAAACGTAAATTACTAATGGAACGTTATGATATTACTGCATGGCGTTCAAGATATTTGGAGAGAATCCGAAGAAATCACAATGTGGAGAAAAAACCTGTAGTATATTTAGACGAGACCTATATACACAACACTTATCATGCCAAAAATTGCTGGCAAAGTGAGGAGGAGCCTAGGATGTTCGTGTCAGAGTCATCAGGGAGTCGTTGGATAATTGCTCATGCGGGAACTGAAAATGGTTTTGTTAATGGTGCATTGTTGATGTTCAAATCCCAATCCAAATCCTCAGATTACCACGATGACATGAACTCAACTAATTTTTTGAAATGAATGAGTGAAAAAGTCATTCCTAACCTACCTGAAAGGTCACTTGTGGTAATGGACAACACTCCGTATCACTGCACTCAAATAGATAAAGCACCTACAATGTCAAGTATTAAACGTGACATGCAGGAATGGCTGCGAGAAAAGGGAGTATATTTTGAAGATACTTGGACAAAAGCTGTATTATTTGAATTAATTAAACAAAACAAAGGTCCACCTACATATGCCGTGGAGGCATTATTAAAATCTCACAATCATGAATTGCTAAGATTACCGCCTTACCACTGCGATCTCAATCCGATCGAAAAAAAGTAGAGCCTTGTAAAGAGACGGGTAGCGGATAAAAACGTGGGCCAAGATCCAAAAGAAATTGTACGCCTAACAGAAGAGGCTTTTGAGACTGTTACAGTGGAAGATTGGGCAGTTCAATGTAAACATGTACAGCATTTGGAGGAAGAATATTTAAAAAATGATGGTCTTATGGATGAAGCAATGGATCGATTTATTATATCCACGGCTAGTGATAGTGAAACAGAATCTGATTCTGTTTCTATTCACTCTTCTGACAGTGATCACAGTATGACCGATCATAATTATTCAATAAAAATTTGAATAAAAGTTTTAAATGTTATTTTATTTTTCTAATTTAAACTTGGTCGAACATCTCCATTTTATATTTTAGAAATTACAGGAAGATTTATTTTTCACTAATCTGATCTTAGCAGTATGGACATCAAATGGTACCTATTATATTAAAAGTACATTCTATTAAAAACATTTTTTTTTCTTATCTAACTATTCGAGTAGGTACCTAGTTAATAAAATGAAAGTAAATGAACTATAAATTATTTCCCCAGATTTCCCCATATTTAACCGTGGCAACATTATGTCGCGCGAATACAGCGCTGCGTCTGCGGGACTTCTTTCGTGAAATGGACTCAAGCGTTTTTTGAGGTCGTATTGTTCATAAACCGTAATTAATGACTATAAATATCAGTTAACAATGAATAGCGAAATGAAAATACAAGATCTTAATTTCGTAAAAATACACATAGGAACAATTTTGCTGTATAAATATAGGCACCATAGAAAAATATATATAAAAATGGGACATCTCTGTGGCGTTGCTCAAAATATAAAAAATCTAAATGTCCTGGGTTTTTTACAGTAGATAAGGTAAAGAAGCAATATAATTTCTCTTAACTTAAAGACCTCCAGGTTGTAGCTATCAGACAACAGATTCCGTAAGGAAATTCCGCTCCTTAGCTGTACCTACAATTAATGTGTTCCCAAAAAGATTATAATTATTATTTTTAAGTGTGTGGGTAGGATAACCACCCTGCACCTGTGGTGCATCTTCTGGTGGTCCGATGATGAACGGGCTTTGCAGAATTAAGTCCGTTGCACATTCTAAAATGCAACCAGTAAAAAACCGGCAGGCTGGCAACTCGGCGTCAAAGTTCAAGATTTAACAAGCAACTCAAGCGCATGAGGCTGACTAAGATGATTCATGCGGAGGTGACGCCCGGGTGTCGCCACTGTGCGGAACGCCCGGAGGACACGGTGGAGCACACAGTCGAGGTGTGCCCTGCTTGGGCGGAGCATCGCCGTGCCCTCGTGGGGACGATCGGCGGCGGAGACCTCTCGCGCCGGGCTTTGGTTGAGGCCATGGTCCGGAGCGAGGAGGAGTGGCAGGCGGTCGCCGACTTCTGCGAAGCAGTAATGCTCGCAAAGGAGGAGGCCGAACGCATCAGGCAACGACGTTATCGCCGCCGCCGTCGCCGGGATTCTGATCCCGATTTCCGGCCAACGTAGACGCGGGCTTGCGGACGGTGAGCAATGGGTAGCTCATTGTCCGGCCGTCCGGTAACTGTCCGGACCAAGCCCAAGTCGTCGACGGTGCGCACTGTTCCCGCGCGCCTCAAGGAGTTGTCAGCAACAGCAGGGACCCAGCCGGGTCGAAGCCTACTGGGGCCAGGGTTATCCGAAAGGGCGCTCGAGCCCCGGTATGAAGGCTAGAAGGAACGGGGTGGGTGTTTTAGTCAGTAAGAGTCTGACACTATCTCCCGCTCCGCCCAAGGGCGGGGGATGTCAATGCATGATTTTTTCCCACCATAAAAAAAAAAAAAAAAGGCTGACTAAGATACACGATCAAACTTACGCCTGATAAAGTTTGTACAGCTGTTTGACGTGAAGTATTGCATTACCTTTACTAGGATTCCCAATTTTCTTACAGCCGGCTTTGTTTTCGGCGGAGTCTTTGTATCAAAATATATAGGCCAATAATTATTTTAATCATTTTATTTTAGGAAAAAGACTTATTAAAAACAATTCAGCATGAAATCACGTGTCCTGAAACCGAAACATTAAATGACATATGCGATTTACGTGAAGACGTTGTAGCATCCGACGAACCAGTCCAGAGGCTATATGAAAAGAAAGTGGTAGAACTGAACAGTCAATCCGTTAGCAAAGCCCAAAAAATTCCGGCGTACGAGAGGGTGAAGCATTTTCTTTACCCTGCCAGGAACAAGGCTGCTGGAGTGTCCAAGACAATATGAAGGGAATGAAGTTGAAAACACACTGAAATTTCAAGAATTCATGCTAGCTGACTATCAAAATCCAGCAGATAATTCTCGAATTATAGTTTTTTGCTCTAAGGAATCGCGAAAACTAATTTAAATATAAAAGAATATTTTGCTGATGGTACATTCCAGAGTTGTCCGAAACCATTTGCCCAAATGTATAGTTTCCACGGGAACATAGACAGTACCGATACAGAAACCAAAGCGAAACCATTAATTTTCGCTCTGATTACAGACCGCAAAGAGCATAGCTACTATGTCCTTTTAAATTTAATCAAATCACAAATACCACAATGGGAACCCATAAAAGTACACTGTGATTACGAAAAAGGAGCAATTAACGCTTTTTTCAAAATGTTTCCAGACATCACCATTAAAGGCTGCTACTATCATTAGACCCGAAACATTTGGCGAAAAAAAAGAAGAATCGTAGGCTTAACGGCAGTTTTACCACTACTACCACCTGAAAACATTTGAGAGGCTTTTGATTACATCAAATCTGAATGTACTGCTGACATGCATAAGTTCATCAATTACGTTGAAAGATTTTGGTTTGGCGTACACTCACCTGATGTTTTTAGCGTCTTAGGAGAGCGTCATAGGACGAATAACATTTTAGAAGGTTACCACTCCAAATTAAATAAATTGTTCAATAAAAATACGGTTTCCGTGATACGTTTACTAAACGTATTGCAGAATATTCACAATTTGACAGCAATGCCTAAAAACGTAAGCGGGAGATATTACCAATGTCGATTATATACATAGTTCACATTCAATTGCAATTTCTGAACAGAGAAATAATATTAGGCCACGCATTGGAGAAATTGCGTTAAGTCAGTTTTCAACTTCTTTCGACATTTTAACTTTTAAATGAAATAGTGTGACGTATACTAAATAAATTTTAAAATTAGACTATTGAAATTATTTTCAAATTATACCCCATCACTATTTGACTGGTAGATCCATATGAATGAAAAACAATAATGATTATAATAGGTAAAGATTTACTCAACATAAGTAGCGTCGACTGGTTTTTGTTTTATTAGAACGGTTCATTTTCCAGTTTTATAATAAATACGCATATTTGTCTAAACTACCCATTTATTACACGTCAGGCAAAATTATTCCAAATATGTTAGAAGAATATTTAGTTAGTTGATTAGTGGTGACCGCGCACCGGAAGACGAAGCATGGAAGGCCTTCTACAAGGTGGACCACGGAACAGTAAAAACAGTGGAAGTAGCTTGAGAAAATGTTTGTTCCAGAACCGGTGTCGCCAAACTCATACATTTACAATTTACTCTTACTGCAAACCCAAAAATATGATTGGCTGAAAACAAAAACAGGGCGTAGACGAAATGCAAAAAAAAATGTTATACGAAATGCAACTTTAATTTCAAAACTCTATAAATCAAATTGACAAAAACAAGAAAGAAATACATCTTTGACTACCAAGTACCGCCACTCGTCGCTAGATGGCATTGTTCAGTATATAATATTCAGAATGAACTGTAACTACGTAAAAATAAGATTGGTATTTGAATGGCTGGTAATTGTATGCGATAGTGTGAAAGTATTAAAATTATGAAATTAATATGATTAAAGGCAATTTTTAAACGTAGTTAAAAGGGTATTTATTTGCATAGTACATCAATTATCATCATCTCAGCTGAAATCATCATCATCGCCCGCTGCTAAACATAAGAATATTAAGTATAATTCAAACGCCCTATGTTGTTCCTAACTCTAACTAAATTTATTTAAAACTAGCTTTTGCCCGCGCGGCTTCGCTCCCGCTCTTCCCTACTTCAGCCTACTATACTATACCCTACTCTACCCTACCCTACCCTACTCTACCCTACCCTACTCTACCCTACCCTACTCTACCCTCCTCTACCTTACTCTACCCTACCCTACTCTACCCTCCTCTACCTTACTCTACCCTACTCTACCCTACCCTACACTACCCTAATTTTCATTTTTTTTTCCATAAGAACATTCTCCAGGTCTGAGCACCGTAGGTTAGGATGGGCAGGATACACATGTCGATGAGTTTACGCTTCAGGGAGATCGGCAGATCACCCTTAACCTAACCTACGGTGCTCAGACCTGGTCACTCACCGAATTGCAAAAGTTTCGCCTTGGGGTTTGCCAAAGAGCTATGGAGCGCAGCATTCTGGGTGTAAAAAGAGCAGACCGAGTTCGGAATAACACACTGCGCTCCAAAACGGGCGTAATTGACGTGGGCAAAAAGGCTGCCAGGCTTAAATGGGATTGGGTGGGTCACGTCAGCCGCATGAGCAGTGACCGCTGGGCAAGTATCGCCACCCGGTGGGTTCCTGCAAACGGTAAGCGCCGTCGAGGTCGCCCTAGAAAGAGGTGGCGAGATGATCTAGACGCGTATCACGAGAACTGGTTAGAGACGGCGCGAGAGAAGAATGTCTGGAGGGACTTGGGGGAGGCCTTTGCCCAGCAGTGGGACAGTGATGGCTATTAAAAAAAAAAAAAAAAAAAAAAAAAAAAAAAAAAAAAAGAACATTCTCATAATAACGAAAACAACAAAAAAAAAAAATTAGCGAAATCGGTCCAGGCGTTGTTGAGTTATGCGCTTACCAACACATTTTGCGATTCATTTTTATATTATAAAGAAGATACATCACAAATATCATACCACAATTTTTATTTTACTATATTTATTAATTTAATAATTATCTGTATTATATTACTTACAAAAACTATTAAACTATAATATATATTTTAAAAAGGCAATGTAATACATATTATACATATCGATTTATTATATCGATAAAGTCACGCACTATTTGGATAGCGTCAAAAGTATAGGTAGACTAACGAATATTCCAGAAAAGCTAATAACCGAGAAAAGAAAATCAACTTTGTTTTGATGTGACTAAGGACTAGTTTTGTTTGTATATCCTGCGCAATGTTTCACGTAATTTTATTTTTTCATTTTATCAAAATAAATCCGAAAATAATACTTTTCGGTGGTATGATACATCTCCACGAGTTAGATTTTTAGTCCGACTATGGTTTTAAAGTACAGTATGGGACAATAAGGCATTTTAATATTATTTTTGTTAAATATTATGTTGCGTAGTCTAGTTAGAGAATGAGGGCGCTTGAACAGCAAGTTCGCAACGCGATCCTTACTAGCGGCGACAGTGCCACGCCTACTTACTTCTTCCACTGTTTTTACTATTCCGTGAGGTGGACCGATGACTAGGGCCCCAAGTCTGCTATTTTTATAAATTCGTTACTCCAACACGATCCCATTGTCATTTTGCTAAAAGTTTGTAATCTGCTAATTCATAATGCTCGATCATTGATCGGTCACTGGTCTTGTAATAGAATTGTGGTAGAATGATAATTTCGAGCATATTAAAACCAATAACTGCACAATAACATTCTAATGGTAAAACACTGATCAAATAAACTGTCAAAGTTTTAGCAGATTACCGCAAACGTCAAATATTCATTTGTCAATATATACGAGATTACCATTCTGTCACTTCTTTCAATAGAGTGTCAGTGGTTGACCATTGGAAAGTCATAATGACGCCATTATATTAGTAGATTACCAAACTTGTCAAAATCGACAATTATGACATCAATGATAGACCATTCTGACACTTTTGTAATAGCAGACTTGAGGCCCTGGTGAAGGTTGCGGGAATCCAATGGTTGCGAGACGCGCAGGATCGTTCATTGTGGCGACACTTGGGGGAGGCCTATATCCAACAGTGGACGTATATTCACTGGAATGATGATGATGATTTTAATTTTGGACCATGACTATTAACTTATGAACGCGCCTAAATTGCGCTACATGGAACGCACCCAAAGGGAAGAGGGACGCGCGGGGGCAGGCGCACGCTAGATGTAGATAATAGATGTAGAATTCCGTAGATCGGTAATGTCAACAATCAAACAAGACCAAAAACCATTGATCTAAGTATGCGTAAAATGTAAGTGTGTGCATAGACAGTGTTGTGACTTGTCTATTCCTTTGTTGGTCTTTATCGATAATTTATGCGACGTAATGAGTCATTCTGTTAAATGTCTTAAGGGTCTAACGCAATAAATACTATCGGCATGCGACTAGCCAGTAACCTCATTTAGCGGTAAAACTGACATTTATAATATTAGTTAGGATTACAATGTTTCTTTGTCCGAGTATCACGCAATTTCTATTGGAAATATAAAAAAAAATATACTTACTCAATGGCAAAAAAACATCTTCACAATTAACGCAGTATGTCCCGGTAACTCTCGGTATACCAGGGGATCCTATCTTATCTTGTTTTGCTGGCCCTAGGCCAGAGCCCAGAGCGCTTCGACCCTTCTGGATCTTTTGTGCGATTCCCCTCCCTTCTACTCAACCCCTAGCCCTCCGTGCACCTTCTTCATGAGTCCCAGCATGGCATATAGGGGATCCTAAGTTAACCAGAAGGATTCTCGAGCGTTCCTAGATATTTCTATTAATGCTTTGCCACGTCATCCCACGCTGTGTCACTAACTGAGGGGCCATAAAGGTAACATTTTAGACAAAATAGTGAAACAAAAAAGATTTACTTATAAAAAATCATTTATTAATGAAATGCACAGTTTACATTTTTAAGTACCCTTAAAAATAACTAGTTTGTTATAGAATTGTCGAATACTATCTTTATTTACATTTCGTAACTTGTGTTCGTATCTAATTCTAATATTAAAAAACTTTTCAATAATTAACTTTACTAGTAGATATTTATGATTATTTATTGGATCCTGATCATAAATATGATGATTTAGAGACGGGAAACAGTGGTCATTTAGAGCGGAAAATTTGTGCATGAAATTATATATGGTCCTGGTAACAATCAAATTTAATTTAGTTATGTTAAGGTTTTTGGACCTTATATTTTCTCTAAACACTTTTTCACAAAACAAACATATTTCTATCACTTCTTTTGAAGGATAGACTAATCCTCTTTTGTCTTTGAAAAAAATTAAAGAATTTACATCAGTGTGCTGCGAACGCAAAACTGTGATACATTCTTCACACTTAAGTTTCTTTTCTAAAACTCTCACGATGAATCCACCTATGTATTGAAGTATTATTTTAATAACTTCTTTATTGTGTGTGTCCTCACTCGGTAAAGAAATTAAAAAGTCGTGTTCATCTTCGACTCTAGAAACCGAAGATTCCATACAATCTTCACCAACAGAATCGTCAGTGTTTCTTTTATTGGCTGTTAAGTTAAGCCGTCTCATGGTGCTTAAATTGCTTAATCCTAAAACAGTTATATTTTCAAGCGGTAAACAATTTGTATTTTCGCTTATTTGTACTTCGGCATGGCATAATAATCGTTTATACGCAGACATAAAACTTTTTGCAGATGGGTTATTGTTAAAACCGCCTCGAGCTCTTATACAACTAAAAAAGGTTTCTAAATGGTCTTGCGATAATTTGTAAAGAGGTATAAACTTCAGCACACCCGAATTTATGTAATCATTATACAACATTTTTAAAGCTTCAATAATGCAAATAAAGCCTACAAAACCTAACTTTCTATTTGAGGATATAATGTTTCTTTTATTATCCAGAGTTAATTTTTTTATTAATTCTACAAATCTGTCTAGTTCATTAAAAATCACAAGTGAATTATTAGAATTAATAGGTTTTTTAAAACCTGGACTTAATAAATTTCTCGAATTGAAAACATCGAAAGTGTTATTCACGGTTCTAACGAAGTTTACAGTAGCTGCAGCTCCTTTAAATTCTGGAATATTTGTGTGGTTGGCACAATATTCAATGCTCGTAGCTACAGAATTACTTAGGAGTTGAGCTGCAAGTTTAACTTTAATTTTATTTTTGAAATAGTTAACATGTTTGTGCGTTAACTTATTGGCTAAATTTAACTCAATTTTTTCTTGTAAACAGTGTAAATGATTAATATAATTAAACGATATTATTTCGTCATTTTGTCGGAATGTCTTAAAATCAGCAAAAGTATTTCTTATTAATTTTAATAAATGACATGCATCTAAAATTGTGTAGATTTTATCATTTTTATAGGTAAAAAATGGTTTAAATGGTTCATTGTCCAAATTTGCCCCCAAAATTCTGACCATATTAATGTTAGATGGGATTCCATCAAATGCTACAGACATATTTTTGCTTCTGTATCTGTTAATGCATTAATGCATAATTTTAGAAGTGATGCTTTTTGGACAGCAGTAAAACCTCTCCCAAAAAAGAAGGCAATAGGCAGTTTCCAATATGCATTAACAGCTACTGCCATGAAAACTAAAACCTCCTTGGCTACTTCTACCTTGTCCCCACTTAAGTTATTACCTACATCTACGAATCCGTAATGTCTGCGGCCATCCCATTCCGTAAATTCTCTTATTCCCATGTCATCCATTGTTAGAGCAATAATTAAATCTGGTTTTTCTGTTCTAAATTTTTTTATAGCATTGATGGCTTCTTGAGTAATACCAGGTTCACAATGTACGTTTTGATACCAACCTCTCAGGGTACGTGGATTTGGTAAACAAAGAGAAAACTTTTTTCTTATAAAATTGTACGCTTGTGGACTGTAAAAATGTAAAGTTAAGGCAAATTTTCTTAACTCCACCCCATACTTTGCCTTACTTTGTAAAACCTTTTTTTATTGTTGTTTACCCTATCAACCAAGTGTGACAAGAGTTCATTTGGGCAAGATTCTATAATAGTCGTCATATCATTTTTCAATGATAGACGGGACTTTAAAACCTGAATAACTTGATTAATTTGAATGATTTCACATTCGTTACGCTTTTTTTGAGCCCGCAAATTTTTTAGCTTTTTTTGTTTCTCCATTATTTTTCTTCTCAATTTAGATATAGTCTTCACCATTTTCTTTTTTCTAGGAGTCAATTCAATACTACTAGCTGATTGTAAACTAGTAGAAGTAGATATACTTGGTATAGGTTCAATATCTCTGTACTAATATGTAGTTGCTTGACGTGGACGTTGAAGTTCAACCTAGAATTTAAATAATTTAAATGGGTATAGAAGACTTATTTTAAAAAGTATTTACATTTTATGCATTGGTCTTTAAGTGCATAACAAATTATATTAAAAAATAATTAATACACTTAAACATAATTATTTAGTTGTTTGCCTAATTTTAAACAACAGCGCAACAGATATACATATTGTGTTTCTAGCTATAATATTTTTTTAATATTATAAGAAGCATCTTATTGTCAGCATAATCCGAGTATTTAATTTAATTATTATCCAAATAAATAAACACAACATTATTGCACTATACAGACCTAATTTGAAGAGGATATGTAATTAAAAAAATATTGTTGAATTTGTAATGTAGGAACATTAAATATCTGTGGCAGGGTTGACGGCTGTCAGTTCAGTCCGCAATAAACTATTTTTATAAATGCCCGTCTTTCCTTGTATCATAATATTTACAGACATCACAGTGGCGACGAGGATTAATTACCTTTGTAAAATCGCGTGCGTAACATATAAGAGTCGAAATGTCGATTGGGAAATTAAGTGAATTCGAGGTGAAAACGGGGCAGTGGTCATCGTACATAGATAGATTGGACATGTATTTTCTCGTTAATAAAGTGGCGGAGGAGTTGAAATTGCCTACATTGATTTCTACAATCGGAGATGAAGCGTACGAGCTACTCGTCAACCTATCGAGCCCAAAGAAACCGTCGGAATTAAAATACAGTGAAGCGGTTAGTTTAATGCGTCAGCACCTACAACCGACGCCATCTTCGTTAGCCGAACGATATCGTTTCCGTCAGAAGAGACAAGGAGCTGACGAAAACGTGGCGACCTACGTCGCTGAGTTGAAAAGATTAGCTCGCCATTGTAAATTTTCTGAATATTTAAACGAGAGCTTGCGTGACCAATTTATATGCGGACTCAGGAGCGATGTCATCAGGCAGCGACTGTTTGCGGAGGACGACTCTATAACTTTTATGCAAGCCGTGAAGTTAGCGAACGCTTTGGAGGCAGCAGAAAGAGACGCGGCGGTAGTGGATGCGGAGTCCATACGTAGTCCTCAGGCGGAAACGGTGCATTTGGTTTCGACAAAAAAATGGGACAGCAGCGGTGCAAGCCGCGGCAGGAGCGGCGGAGGCAGTATGCGCCGCGGGCCGGGTGGTGCAAGCGGCGGCGGCGGGCCAGCCGCGCACCGCACATCGGGTGCGGGACGCAGTAACAACTGCACAGCTTGCGGAGCCACTAACCATAGTGTGGCAAGCTGTCGCTTTAAGGAGTTCGTGTGCAGTAAATGCCAACAAACGGGGCACTTACGTCGGGTGTGTCCGGAGAATGTTGGTCAATCGTCACGAGGAAGAACTTCATATCATCGCGATCGGCGAAGTGGAAACATGTTTTCCGCGGAGGCCGTGAGCGAGTCCGATGTGGAGGATATCGAAGAGAGTTTGAACCTTATGGGACTCAACAATTATAAGCCAGTGAGTTTATCTATTTTCGTAGAGGGTATCATATTAAATATGGAAGTGGATACAGGAACAGCGATTTCATGTATAAATAATTGCGCGTACAAACGTTACTTTTCACATTTGTGTCTTAAGAAGGACGATACAATTTTAAAATTTTACGATGGCACTAAAATAAAACCATTAGGTATTATTCGCCCACGGGTTCGATACCAGGGGCAGGAAAAACAGCTTGAATTGTTTGTGATTAAAAATGGTACTACATCTTTGATAGGCAGACAATGGTTAGCGGAGTTACAAATAAAAATACAGAAAAAAAAAAAAAAAAAAAAAAAAAATGTAGAACAGGCTTTAAACACATTTTTATTATATTAGGACTGTTTTACACTAAAATAAAACAGTCATTATGTGCCGAAAGAAAGACACAGCGTTAGTATGAAGAAGCAGTCTATGATTCTGGTTTCTAGGAGCTTAGATATTGTAAAACTTACCTGATTCTCTTTGGATTTATGTTGTTACCTCTCATTTCCGGCAGGGGTCGCCATCTCTGGTTCCGGCGGCCGGCCGTTTAGGTTTCATAGTGTCTTCATACCAGCAAGGACCTTGAGCTAACGCTGTGTCTTTCTTTCGGCACATAATGACTGTTTTATTTTAGTGTAAAACAGTCCTATTATATGCCTACCAGAAAGACACAGCGTTAGTATGAAGACTTGTTTGATATCTGCTGGTGAAGGTAACATAATAAACGCTATGTGAAATAAGTAAATGTGTTAAAGAATGAAAGAAATTCATTTCAGATTAAACATTTATTATTAATTACCATAATCAGTAAAGTAATATTACTGATAAATAATTATAATCATTTAAAAATAGTACTTCAACTTAAACAATCAACTTTGGCACATAAACTTAACAAATCTAATTAAAACTTGAGAAATTTAATCTTAACAAATCTTCCGCTTCATTATTTGTATTTTTAATAATTTCTCTACAGTAAAACTTTCTGAAAGTCTTATCACTCTTCCAGTTCCCTCTAGCCAATATATCATCTACAGGAACATTCTCCCACCAGCCTTTGGAAGCTACAGCTGCTCTGACGCTTCCTGGAGTAGCTTCTAAATTTAAATCTTTAAATATAGACTTAATCCAACCTGCTATGATAGTCCTTGTAGCTGGTTTTATTTGACCTTTTAATGAAACAAATAGACTTGTCACATTACTATTAAGTCGTCTTTCCTGTGAAATCTGAATCAATTGTGAAATATGTCTTAAGGGACATATATTTGCATCTGGGTGTTTTAATAAAGACCAGCCAGACTGTCTATATTTGCTTGAGTCTGTTTTTGATCCGAATTTTGGCCATAATATAATTTTTTCTTCTTGTTCTATGAAGTTGTTTTGAGAAATATCCAACAAGGTAAGGTCATGTATCCTTCTGCCTGATGCTAACAATAAAATAATTGCAGTTCTTCTTGAGATATCAAAAAGTGAATTTGTGCTTGAAACTGTTTTCAACCAATTGAAAATTAATTTTGTGTCCCATATAGGGGATTTTGTAGGTGGAGGCTTTGCTAATGCTATGGCTTTTAAAACTTGTTGAACAAAGAAATTTTTAGATAGATTGTCTGCATTTGAAGCACAAAAGGTAGAGATAGCTGATTTATGTAATAAAATTGTGTTCACTGAAAAATTTCTTTTTAAATGCAGATCTGCTAAAAATCTTGCAACGTCTTTGCCATCTGGATTTCTTTTATTAATATTATGTGTGGCACAAAATGATAGCCACCTTTTTATAGGGGCTTTGTAAGTATTTAAAGTGCTTTTGCGCCAACTATTACTTAGTAATTCAATTTCCTCCCTATTCCAGTTTGCTACTTGATCTGACCACCCCCAATTTTCCAAGCCTGGAGGGACAATTTGTCCACTTGTGGGGGACAGAGCCCCGTCGATCGATCTATCAGGTTCTTCCGCAGATCTGTTATCGATATTGGGTCTGACAGGGCCCTGGCTTGTAGATCGGTCAGCCAAAAGCACTGATCCCACTGTGGTGCTATGACTATGTACGTCCCTATGGCTCTGTTTAGATGATGGAGCACCCGAGGGATCAAGTTGGGTGGAGGGAACACCCAGCCCAACTGAAAGTCCCAATCCTGACTGAAGGCGTCGCAAAAAATTGCTGACCCATCTGTTGAGTCCCAAGTTACGTATTGGGGGACCACTGCTGTTTCTTTTGAAGCAAACAGGTCTACGTCTGGGACGCCCCATTTTTGGAATATTACATTCCTGGCTTGGGGTTGTAGTTGCCATTCGGGGACCGGTTTTCCTCTTGAGAGGCGGTCTGCAATCCCGTTTAACCTCCCCGGGAGGTATGATGCCGACAGCGTTATGTTGTGCTGCTCGGTTAGGTGAAGGAGTTTGCTCGTTAGGCCCAACAGGGCTAAGGACCGGGTTCCCCCCTCGTTCCTTAAGTAGGCTATGAGGGTTCGATTGTCCGACTGCACTAGAACATGTGCGTCTTTCATGTGTGCACCTTGTCTTACTAAGGCTGCATACACAGCAAACATTTCCTTCACGTTGGAATGCCACTTTTGCTGGCGGCGATTCCATTTGCCCGACAACATGGTGTTGTTCAGGTGTGCTCCCCAGCCCGCGTCCGCCGCGTCTGTGGTGAGAAAGTGAGTAATCTTGGGGGTGTGCATTGGTCTTGCACTTTTCCCTACGTTTCTTACCCACCATTGTAACTCTTGAGTCACTAGAGGTGGTAGCTCCCTCTTTTGCCTTGGTCTGGCTCCTCTGAACGATTTTAGAAATATCTGAGAACGGCGACAATGGAGGCGACCGTTTGGGGTTGCTAAGTTTGCAAAATTTAACATACCCAGTAATTTTTGCATCACTGGGAGACACGACTCTTTCTTCTGTAATAAGTTTGTTGCTAGTTCTAGAATTTTTTCTACTTTTTTTACAGGAAGTGAAATTAGTTTTGTTTTTGTATTCCATATTATGCCTAAATATTCTATTTCTTGGGTTGGGGTGAGAAGTGATTTTTGAAAGTTTACATGCCAACCCAACTTTTCCAGAGTCTGTATGGTTATTTTGGTGTGTTCTACGAGTTGTGTCTGATTTTGACTGGCTATTAAAAAATCGTCCAAGTAAACTACTATTCTTATGCCTTGTTTCCGAAGGATTTCCGCAATCCAATTGGTCACTGAGGCGAAGGAGTGAGGAGCTGATGAGAGACCGAAAGGTAAGGCCGTTAACTGTAATATTTCGCCTCCATATATTATGCGCAGAAAACGCCTGTGAGTTTCCTTTATGTTTAGGTGAAAATATGCCTGATGGAGGTCTATTTTTGTCATCCAGTCCTTGTCCTGTAGGAACTGAATTACATCCTGTCGAGAAATTAATTGGAAATGTCGAGTCGAGACATGTGAATTTAGGCTTTTTAAATTGAAAATAGGGCGTATCCCCCCATCTGGTTTTTGGACTAAAAACATTTTGGAGTGAAAGCCGGGTGTTTTGTTTTTTGGTTTTTCTAAAATGTTTGCATCTTTTAACTGTTGTATGATTTCTGTCATCTTCTTGGAAGACTTTGTTGCAAACTTGTTTACTATTCTTTTGTAAGGGTACTGTAAAGGAGGTTTTGTTGAAAATGGTATGCGACTCTCTGATATTATTTTTTGAATATATTGACTGGCCCCCAATTGTTTCCATGCCTGAACATGGGATTTTAGGCAACCGCCTTTGAATACTCTGCTTTGATTGTCACTTATCTTTAACGTTGGAGGTATCTTGGGTGCCTGTACGGCGAAAGGAATGCTTTTTATAATTATTACTTTTAGATTTTTTGTCCGAGTGAAACTTATTTTTCTTATTGAATTTAGTTTGATAAGATGGCTTGAAACTTTTATTGTTAACCTGATTGTTATTATTGACTTTCTTTTTATCTTTTAAATAACTTGGCATATTAAGCCATACCTGCGAGCCTCCTAAAGAATCTACCAGTGGGATGAGCGCTTCTCTGTTGAAGAGATACTCAGCGCTAGGTGGAATATTTTGTAAAGCTAATTTAAGATTAACATTATTAACTTCTTTTAGAATGCGGTCACGTCTAACCTCAATACATTCAGCTCGCTTGCCACATATGACTTGCATACAAGTTTCCATATTTTTATATGAAGGAGACGCTGGACCAAATTTTTCAGACAATTTATCATAGAGAGTGCTTGCATTGAGCTCTGTGTCAGAACTAGCAGCCCAATTTACAACCTCTTGCAAACCATTTTTCAAAAGTTGCCTATTTTCCAAAACAGCATTCGACAATCCCGCTAACAATTGCTCCGTACTAGCCAAATAATCTGTTCCTTTATTAAGGTGACATAATTCCTCGTTCAATTTTAAGCCCATAAAACCTGGTGCTGCCATAAGTGCCTGCAAGTCCTTTTTATACCGAATGCCCTTCCAGGCCTGTGAGTTAAATTGTTGAAGACTATTTAACTCTGCTAGTTTAACGGGATCGGCAACAGGTACAATCTTAGATTCGTCATAACTTATTTTCAACTCTCCCAAACACATATTATTATTATTAGTTGCTTTATTTAAAACTTGTGGTTTGTTTATAAACTGATTATTATTTGTATTCTTAGAATTCACGGAATTAAAATGGCTGTCGACATTTTCTTTATTATTGTTAAAATTCGTACTAATAGCAGTGAAAATCTGCGGCATATGAGCTACACAGTTTGATAAATATGTAACTTGATTAATTAGAGTGTCCATACGAGGATCCGAACAAGTTCCAACTTGTTTGAACCTGCGCCGCTTAGACCTTTTATTAGGTGGCGGCGAGGCAAAACCCTCTTCGTCTTCCGAAGACGAAGAACTGCTTTGCGATGAGCTTGAGCTCACAGCTCTTCGCTCTCCATCCGAAGCAGCGACTTGAGCTACAGGTTCAGGGACGGAATCCTCCGAGTTCATAATGGTAGGGTACTTACCGAATCGCCGTCAATGACGCAACACTGAACACTGTATAAAACACTGAATATGTGTTTATTTTTAGTATACACACACTCTAACACTATTTTCAGACCGAAAACAATGAATTATTGGAGTCTAATAAGATTTTTGTCAGTTTTTTGAACTTTGAAAAACTTTTGCTCCTAACACGACAAAAATCATAAACGCTATGAAACCTAAACGGCCGGCCGCCGGAACCAGAGATGGCGACCCCTGCCGGAAATGAGAGGTAACAACATAAATCCAAAGAGAATCAGGTAAGTTTTACAATATCTAAGCTCCTAGAAACCAGAATCATAGACTGCTTCTTCATACTAACGCTGTGTCTTTCTGGTAGGCATATAATATAGAAATACGGAACACTCCACTACTGGAATAAGCCCATCAGTCGCACTTATAGGGAGACGGTTGCGAACAAAGTTAGACGTGCTGAAGCCCAATATGGAAGTTAAAGTAAGTAAAGCGCAGCAGGGGCAGGTGGAACGTGCGGGAGGGACGGTACGAACGGTGGAAGTAGGAGATGATATTTGGTATCGACAATTTTTAAAGGGGGAAAAATGGTTGCCCGGTACCATAGTTAACACGTCAGGGCCTAGCAATTATAAGGTGCTAGACAAGGACGGCAAACAGGTGCATAGACATATCGATCAGCTTAGGCGTAGGACGAGGAGTTCTTTAGTGGTCCCCACAGAGTTGTCACGTACGCCGGAAGCTTCGGCTTCTAAGGTAGCACCAGTAACGCCCCTCAGAGGCGGGTCGGAGCGCCAAGAGGCCTCGGTGGCGTCACCGTCGCCTGCACGGGAGCCTACGTTGTCACCGCCTCAGAAAACTGAAGAAGAGTTCTCAACACCAGCGCCATCGCCAATGCTTGTGCCGCCCCAGTCTCGCCCCATTAGGAAATGTAGACTAAATGTTAGTTATAAGATTTAGAAGTAATTTGTTTATGGTTTATATTTATGATTTAGTTATTATTTCTTATTTAAGATATCATTAGTCCGTTTGCTGTTAATTTGTGGTGGAGGGATGTAATGTAGGAACATTATATATCTGTGGCAGGGTTGACGGCTGTCAGTTCAGTCCGCAATAAACTATTTTTATAAATGCCCGTCTTTCCTTGTATCATAATATTTACAGACATCACAGAATTTACCAAATATAACGGATAATCTGAGTGGTATCTAAATAAATTGTGACATTGTTTTTTCTTACCGGCATACAAATAGTTGGAACAGAACCACTTCGCAACTTTCTCCTTTTTTGACCCAAAGTGACTGAAAAGCATGTGTGCATCAAAATGTTTGCTGCATATTGTTGAATATTTGCATGGAGTCCAATTTGGTCTACGTAGCATTCTTAACCACTTTTCTCTTATCACCAGATTTGTAGGAAATCTGCAAACATTATGTGTCTTGTTAAGTGAACTCAATGGAAAAATATTTTATAATCTTTCAAATCTGTTATCAAGTCTATCAATATTATTTAACTAGCCGTCCCCCACGGTTTCATCCATATCTTTTTTGGTTACTGCTCCACTCCCGTGGGTCGAAGCGCGATATTATACAGCCTATAATCTTACTCAATAAATTGCCTATCCAACACTAAAGTAATTTTTCAATTCGAACCATCAGGTAGGTTGCTAGTTCCAGAGTTTAGCGTATTAAAAGTCAAACAAACTCATCAGCTTTATAATATGTATTTTGTTTTAATTGTTTTGATTAAACCTTAACCTTAAACAAGGCAACACAAACATCTCAAAATCAACAAAACAAAATTTCGAAAACAACTTAACAACCTCTCAAAACTTGCCTTATATTTTTGGAGATATTGACGTTTGAAGTTTGGAAGATATTTCTTCACTGGCTTTCGTTTAAAAAATGATTGAAAGCATGATGTTGTGTGTGGAATAATAAAACTTTTTTATTATTAATAGTTATAATCAAGCGTAGTATTGTATTTTCCGAGTTATATGTAAATTGATATGGTTGGATCCTTTTCGTTAAATTACATTTTCCATAGCGCAGGCTCTAGTCTTAATTTCGTTAAAACGCCCCAAGTAATAAATTGTGAATGAAAAACCTATTCCAATGAAATAAAAAACATTTATTTTGTTTTAATAATTTTAATTAAACCTTTATCTTAAATATGGCAACATAAACATCTCAAAATCAACAAAACAAAATCTCAAAACCAACTAAGCAACTTCTCAAATTTTGTATTATATTTCAATTATCATAACTTCACCTTAATCAGCTTTCAGTCTTCCATTTTCTTTAGGATACAAAAATAAAGATGTCGTCAATATCAATATAGAGAGGACATCTGTTTACATAAAGATATTGACTGCTCCATATCCTTAAATGTTACAATACACTTGAACAAAATAAAATAATACTCTAAAAATTAACACAGTCAAAAATAAAACTTCTTATATCTATATTCATAAAAAAAGAGGTCTTCTTACATTTATTAATATGTAAAAAGAGGTTTTTTTAGCTTGGCACTTGTGGCGTTAAATATTAGGATGATTGATAGTTATCTCCACAAGAATCAGCCTATTAATCTTCAGTCTCCTCGGGGACAAAATCTAGTTCTCCATCATAGCCATCTATGTCTTCAACAATGGTTTTATTCCCCTTTAATGATTTGTAAAAATCATGACAATCTCTTGGAATAAGATCTAACATTGACATCAAATCATCAACCTTAGCTTGAGGGATTTCTTTGCCGTTAGGCCACAATAAAATGAGATCATTCTGACATATATCAATAGGTTTACCTTTACTTTTTTTTTGCAATATTAAGTTGGTTGAAATATTCTTTATCAATCGTTTTCATGAAAATATCGAACTTATTTTCTTTATTTATTAAAATTTGTTTTGTTTTTAACCAATTTACTTTTTCTTTTGTTATAAAAAGTTTTCGATTAGTTGTATTTTTTTCTAGTATTTTTGTGCTCATGAAGTCATTTTTTTTCATCCGGTAGACTTGCAACGGGTTTTTCCTTTTGCATTTTTTTATGATATTAATATATTCTTCTACAGTATAGATCCTTTCGTGATATTTCAGCATGGTCTCTATCTTCGAAAAGTCAGTATCGTTAGGCAAAAATGTATGTCCCTACTCCAAATATTTAAAGGTTACGGTTTTCAAAATGGGGTGAGAATCTAAAACGACTTTTAACATTAATATTATTTTGATATTACGGTTTTGACAGCCACAACAATCGCTCCAGAGCACAAGATGCTGCACTTTTGGGTCCAATTTATTTTTTATGTAATTGGTAATGCAAGATCCTACTTCCTGAGACCCTCGGCCCGCTTCACCCTCGACCCACACATAACAATGACCGATATTATCTGATCCTGTGTGTACTGAACAGTTGTAAAACCAAAGTTGTCGTTTATAAAAGACAACACTTGTCGGGATACGGGGCAAAGGTAATGTTTTCTCCATATCAAATGTGAGAGACTCAAAACTTTGGTCGGTTTTTGCTTGCATCATATCATCATTCATAGCTCTCCTTAAATCTTCAGCTCTCTTCAAGTGTGCTTCTTTCTCTTCTTGATATTGTCTGCGTTCAACATCTGATGCACAATTTTTTATCTTGATACATAAAGTGTCACACTTGTTGCATGTATCTTTTCTTAGGCTCTTACATCTAAGATTGAAATTATTGTAGAATATTCGCTTTAACGTCGAGAACGATACTGGCTTTTCGGGTGCTTCAGAGTCGGTATTAATTTTATTGAATTCCTCTAAATATAAATCGAATATAGTTTGAAGAGTCATTCCCAGTTTAAGGTATTTGCAACCATTATTTTGATCCCTCCTATAATGTGAGTCGTATTGTGGCAATTTGCTAATAATGTTTTTAATAAATTCGATTTCATGTTCTTTCGTCTTATTCCAACCGCCACCTTTCTTCCCTCTTTGGTCCTGCAAAGTATTTCTACTGCGATTTTTTTTCAAACTTATGTCAACCTTTTTAGTTGTGATCTGAAAGTTATTAACATACATGTCTCGACAAACATTTATGCCACTTATCGAGTAAATTCCTGTATACTCCCTTGGTTTTCTTTTACCACTCTTGTTACCCTTTAAGACAGTGTAAGACCTAGCTTTTGTATTTTCTTTTATCGTATTAGAAATATATAATGCTTGAGCTTCATAAGACCCTAGAGTGACGAATTTTTGAAACTCGTGCTGTCTTTTCTCTGTGGAAACCAGTTGGTAGCACTTCTTTTGACTTGAGCAAGAGTAGTCGATAAACACCTTTGGCTCAACAAGCTTCTTCTTAGTGACATAACATTTGTTGACGTACTTTCTTGTCTTGGCCTGAGCTACAGTAAAATCTGGATGTTTCCTTTTTCGACCCTTTTTTGGACGTCCAAGTGAAGTTATAATATTATCTGGATTAGAATCAATATTGGAAATTTCTATATTTTTATCAGGATTACATTCTATATTTTCATTTAGCAAAGTTCTTACAGTTGAGCCTTCAGATGTGTATGTCACATTTGTATCTTTTGGATGTGTAGTCAAATCACCTTTGTTGTTTGTATCATCACGGTGGACTATAGCTGCAATACTGATTTTCCTAGATCTCACTGCTTTATTATCATCATCAGACGAGTCTGAGTTACTATCTGGTATATAATCTGTATCAGTATCAGAACTGAAGTCACGTATAATATCTTCATTATTCATTAAGCCGGAATATTCTGCAAGGTGTTCATTATTTGAAATATTAATTACTATTTCTTCAAAATTATTTACCTCGTCTAAGTTTTCAGTAGCTTGTTGTATCGGAGTCTGTGCTCCGCTTAAAGTTTGGAACAGGTCCAATGTGCTTGGAGACATATATTGTATAGGAGACGAGTTTTGTTCTCTACCTGTCAAATAAATAAATACATTTAAGTATTTAAATATAACCACTTTGCCAAAAGTAATAAAAATGTGAATTCATAAAAATAATTATGTAAGCACTTACTTACTCTCATCTAAACTGTCAGCTTTCTTTTTATTTTTTATCAGTGGCGTCAAAGAAGAAAACATTTCAAACACATTAGAGCTACCGGAGAAACTGTATCATCTAAAAGATAGACAGAGCTTTCAGCTGTAAAACAAAGCAAAGCGTATTTAAGTTTGCAACAACAGCGAAGGTGTCAATAATTTTAACATTCTACGAACTCATGCCTTCATTTTTTTACTATTACAAGTCATATCTAGAGTATTCACTGTTAGCTCATTATTACCATCTGTAGAATAACAAAGTGATTTCAATGTCAAAATTAACAAAAATGTAAATTCATAAAAATAATTATGTAAGCACTTAATACTTACTCTCATCTAAAATGTCGGCCTTCTTTTTGTTTATTATCAGTGGAGTCAAAGGAAAAAACATTGGAGCTGCCGGAGACTCTGTATCATTTAAAAGATAGACAGAGCTTTCAGCTGCAAAGCAAAGCAAAGCGTGTTTAAGTTTGCAACAAAAGTGTGTGTCAATAGTTTTAACGTTCTATGAACTCATACCTTCATTTGTTTTACTATTATTAATTGTCTTATCTGGAGCATTCACTCTCAGCTCATCATTATCACCTGTCAAATAATGAACACAGCTATAAAACTAAATACACAAAAAAAAAGATATACACATTACAGCCTTTTTAATATTGATTTCATGTAAAAGCTACACACTGTGATACGTGTGATATGAGTTAGGTTAACGAACTGGCATGTAAAATATACGTTTAAGGATTTTGCTGTTCTAGAATAGGTTTGAAAATTGAGTAGAACAAAGAAATGTCTAGTTTTTTCAGTTCGGACATAATCATTGTAGCGCGATGTGTTAATATTGATTTTTGAAACAAAAGATCCCGGACCATAGTCACTTTGTCGCACTCTGCGACTGCATGATTATGGTCCGGGATCTTTTGTTTCAATGAAATACTTGGAATGTTATAAAAATATACTTATACTTTTCGTCAAGATTCAATATTATCACATCGCGCTACAATGGTTTTGTCCGAACTGAAAAACTAGACATTTCTTTGTTCTACTCAATTTTATAACATAAATACATACATACATATCTGTCGAGCAACAATAGTTATAACATAACAATAGTCAACCAGTAAGCATTTTAACTTTTAGGTTATAAATAAATTTAAATAATAATTTAAACTTACCTGGCTCTAGATATCCTGTAATACCTTTTCGATCATCTAACACACAAGACATAATCCTATCTATCCTCTTCATTTCAGTTTCAAACAAATTAGCCACAGAAACATCTAATTCTAACGAACAAGTCCAATCACGACAAAGCGTACACGCACAATGTGAATGTTTTGCAGTGTTACCAATTATTTGGGGTGACCAGTAGTTTGAACAAATTACTACTATTTATTACCTGTCAGTAGTAATCTTCGATTTATTTTGGTTTTTTACTTAGGAATAAAGTACGAAACGAAGTATACATAATCAGCGAGACTGCGCAAATAGGCCTGGATTGTTTTCGCAGAATGATTTAAATTGATTTTGGAATTAATAAAAATTCACCAAACAGTCTGGATCATTTTCGTTGACAGATTTATTGGAATAATAAACGAAAATCTATTTATCGAAAAGGATCCATGCATTCTGGATTGTTTTAATTGTTTTATTTAGATGTAAGTGTATTCAGAAAAAAGTTCCAGGCATACTGGATCGTTTTAGTGTTTTTATTAAGGTTTCGGTGATGAACAATAATTGTAATTACGCAAAAATAATCCAGACAACAGATGTTTTTGCTTGGATCTTTTTTACTGGCCGATAGTTTTGATATTTAGTATTAGTTAGTCATATATTTAACTCATTTTTGACCATGTTGTGGATTGGATCCTTTTCGTGTAACTACGTCCAATTGATCATCAACAACTTACTTTATCTCTCTTAGGTGAATATATTTTACATAGTAAATAATAAACATTTTAATTACTTGCAAAACTTTGTTTCATTTCTTTACAAACTGTCCATTTCCCAACTTTGTTCGTTAAAGAAAAGTGAAAAAAGATATCTACAAAAAAGGATGAAAACAAAAAGATAGATTTAAAAAATGAGATTTGAACCAGCTACACGTGCTTAGCAAGTCGCTATTGCTACTTTGCCGGTAACGTGAGTGTGTGTGATTGTTAGCAGAAGGGGCGGCAAAATGATACGCGTGTTCTTGGCTTGAGGTTTATTGGACGACTGTCTGACTCCAGTGAATTTGACTTCAACACTAACTTAACCTAATGTGCCTAAGACTAACTATGACCATTGTGCCTACGCGCTATAGTTCTGCCCCCTTAGTTGAAGCTAAATTTTATTGTTACTAACCCCGGTACAAAATTATAACTATAAGTACAATACTATATCTACGGAAATAAAAGTACTTAAACGCTATGGTTGTCAGACACTATTAGCGCGCACTTCTCACTGTTTATGCCGCACTATATTTGTATGACATTAAGTTTGACGCTCGGGAGGTTTGTCTGCATGATGGGCGGTGCGATGTTGCTGGCATGCTGAGTGATAGCGCGGCTGATTCTTGTCTCTTTGGTTTAGATTTAACGTCTGCAGTATCACCACCCCACGTAGAGTACGTAGAGGGTTACAGCTTGTTGTAAATAACAAAATATAGATAGGCACACTAACGCCATCTTGTGGCAAATATGTTAACTAAGTTATGTTCTTTCTTTTTTTTTCTATCACATTAACCCGTTGTATGCCGGAACGCAGATCTACGCGAGACACAATGGCTTTTTAATTGAGACACAATTAAAAAGCCATTGTGTCTCGCGTAGATCTATCTCTCTCGATCTCTAATTACGGCATACGAGAGGTTAAATCGTCTGTCGTTGACTGATCCCGTGCAAACCAGTTGTTTTATTTTATCACAGGTTATGGGCCCAGATCCATAACAGTTAGTGAGTGCGTTTATTGTTAGAATAATCAGTGAGTGCGATTAACAATATACTAATCGATTTTTATCAGACTTGTGTGTAAACAGTGAAAATCAGTAACGTTGTGCGTGGCTATCATGGCGTCCAGTACAAACTATCTCGTAAGCGTACCAAAGTTGAAAGGGCGTGAGAACTTTAGTGAATGGTAGGGTGTATAAAACCTGAGCCCGATCGTCCACCAGCAGCTGCAGATGATGCGAAAACCAAGGCTAAGCTGGTTTTAACGATTGACCCGGCTCTTTATGTTCACATTAGAAGCGTCAGAACATCGAAAGAATTGTGGGATAAATTGAAGATGTTATTTGATGACTCGGGATTTACTAGAAAAATAAATCTTCTGAGAAATCTAATATCTATTCGATTGGAAAATTGCACTTCGATGACGTCATATGTAACACAAATTGTTGAAGCTGGTCAAAAATTACAAGGAACGGGATTTGGGATAACCGACGAGTGGATTGGATCTATCATGTTGGCGGGTTTAACTAAAAAATATATGCCTTTGATAATGGCCATCGAAAATTCCGGCGTGGTAATGACAACCGACGCCATTAAGGGAAGGTTGATGGACATGGATCCGGAAATGAGTGATGTCAATAAGGGGGCGTCCATAAATTACGTGAGGTGTTTTTTTTAATTTTCTGCCCCTCCCTCCCCCCCTGGTGAGATGTCGTGAGATTTTATTCAACCCCCTCCCCCATCTCCCAATCTCACGTGAGATTTTTCAAAATGTGAGTTTCTTACGTAAACGTGTTGGATTGTTATTGTAAAAAGAAAAACAAATTTGCTTCGTGCTTTTATTTACGACTAGTTATGACTAGTAATCAATGTTGCTGAGAGTTTAATTATAAGTGTAATAAAAATTTAACAATAGAATACTTAAATCGTAACTACTTAGATTAAAAAAGAGTATCTACTCTAATTCAGTCCATGGAGAATCATGCACGGTCTCAAGAGAGACTATTGGAACCAACATGTCCATATGATTTTCAGTAAAATCATCTGATCCTTCAACTTCGTTCTGATCTAGCCACTCTAAGTCATTGGCACTTGCACAAAGTAATTCATTAGCTCGTCTTGTGACAATCCGTGTGGGTCACACTTTTCGGAACATACGCGCTTGCTTAGCTGGTGCAATGTGGGCTGATCGTCTGTGCTCTGCAGCTCTTGTGCTAGATGCAAAGTAAATACCGCATGTACTGCAGCATCTTTTCTCTAAATCATCACGTACACTTGGGCAATAGAGATCATAAGGCGTGCTGATGAAGGCATTCAGCGGTTGAATCGGTAGGCAGTGGCGTATTAGAAATGGAGCAAATGACTTTCCGTCATGCTCTTTAAAGTCCGGAATTGTCAAATGTCCATCAACTTGAGTGATAGGGTACGGAGGTGGCAGAAAACGGTCGTGAAGAATCATATGCAGATCACTCCGGCGTGGGCTGCAGCACTTCTGGTCATCGCATTTTACAACCTAGAAAAAATTAATAACAATTTCCCTTTGTAACTCTTAATAAAAATTTGTTAATATTCGTGCTCGTTAAAAAATAAAAAAAAAATGAAATAGGCACGCATAAAAATTTGATATAAACCAACTGCCAATGTACCTGGAGTAAATATTGGCTCTCTCTAACGTGCTCAGTGTACCATTCTTCGCCTGGCAGGTCTGGAATGCTGGAAGTGTCATTATTCGGGTCTATATATTCAGCAACAACTTCGTGCCCGTCAATGCAAACTGCAGACCATATTTCAGCCAAAATATCCCCTGCCTTTTTGAAATTATCCTTTTCCAGACTTTCGTCTAATGTTCTGCCGCTGGAGTCAAGATGTGTCCCAAAAGAATCATGGGGAAGAACAACGCCTGTTAGTTCTCGACTAAGTGGAGCCATGCGTCTCTCTACTCTGTTGAATGCGCTCCTGCCAGGGGCATTAGTCACAATAAATACTGCGTCCAAATCATATTGTTTAAAATGCTCTATGGCGTGTGCGATCACTTTGCGATATCGCGGATTCTCGTCAGGCCCACCGTCACTTGAAATTATAAGAACAGGTTTAACTTTGCTGTCTAAATTCTTTGTAAATTTGGAAAAAGACTCAGTTGTTAAAAGAGTGTCCAAGTCTTGAGCGTGACTAGTTGCAGTTGACGAAGAGTGCTTGCCACTTCGTATTGCTACGTAAGTTGGTCCACTATATGAAACAGCTTCTGGTCGTCCCATCTCATTAGGTTTCACTTCACACAAAGCATACACGCTTGGAATTAATTTGTGCCTCGAAGCAATCACAAAGTCGTGATCTGGTAACGACACTTTATATTCAACGTGCATTAATAATGGCGCCTGCTTGTTTGCCGCTGTCAGGCCGATGGGGACGCGGGCTTTGTCATCCTGAGATAAAAAAGTTACGGAGTCAGGACCAAGTACTGAGGCTATCGTTTCCAGCGACCTTATGGAGGCCACAGAAAAGTATTGGTCTTGGTGTGCCTTATGATGGTCAGCTTCAGGACGACTCAGCTTCACCGGCACAGTCACCACATGGCGTTTAGCTTCTCGTGTATTTGCCCGTCTAGGTAACAGTCGAATATAAGTAGCACTTCGTGAAATATTAAATCCCAGCTCGCTTAGTTTATTTGTAAGTTCTGAAAGCGTATGGACCGTGCGAACTATCTCACAACGACGTCGCTCTTCAGCAGACGCACCAAACAGGGCTAAATCACTTATTGTTTTTAGCAATTCAGACTGTTCTTTTTCTAAACGTGGGCGTCCAGGGCCATCACGAGGCGTCAACGACTTAGCTGCATCGGGATTCTTTGAACATAGTTCAATTAATTTTTGTTTTTTTCTGTGCGTCATAGAGTACACTCTTTGATTTTCTTTAAGCTTGAGCTTCTTCTCACAAATGTCAATTTCTCGCCGCAAATTACATGCTTTATCAAATTCAGTACCGTCAGCTACAAGAGATCTTTTGCGTCTTTCCGTTAAGTCAAGCTCCGCATGCAGCTTAGTAATCTTTTTCTTTATATTATCTTGTGCTGGAGTGGGACGTACGTTGGATGGTGTAGTGTTCGACATAGCTTCATCCTCATCATCGCTGATCACAAGAGGCTGATTTTTTCGTTTCGAAGCGCCTGTGAAATACAGAAAACTTTTATTTAGAATAGGACAAAATGAAGAAAACGTCACCTTTAGAAAGAAAGACGAATACTAACCTGCCGGTTGAGGGCCACCGTCCAAATCTTGATCTTCTGACTGCTGGTCATTAATCTCATCCTGAACCGCAGATTCCGCGTGTTGAATATTATGATCGTTGATCTGAACCTGACCTCCACATTCCACGTTTGGAACACTCTCAGTGCTTGTACCAGCCTGAATCGAAGAACTGTTAGAGATCTTAGTGTTAGTCTGAAATCAAAATATCATAATAAAGAAATGAATCCAATAAATTAAAACAGTAGTGCCCGCACTAATATTTTGTAGTTATGATTTTGCATATTTTATCAAGAATTTCACTGTTTCAGTTTTTTTTAATGCTATTAAGGAGGTCCTTTTGCCATCAATGTTAAATAAAAAATATTAGATTATGCATAAAATTAATTTTTATCTAATAGTTGAAGTCCTTATTTATCTACTAGTGAAGTTTAATTTATTCTTCAGCGTGCAAATTTAAAAAAAAAAAATCTAAAAATGTTAGTATTTTTTTCGAGTCTTACGAGAAAGTCAGACCTTAACAACTTTCTCAAATTATGGCATTAACCATTGATTAGATGAGGTAAAAAAAAAAAACCCAAAATAAGGTTTTCGAAATATTCAGGTTTGATTTTTTGCAATAAAATCTATAGGTTGCCGTGGAATTTATAGAGAAATTAAAATTATAAAATCACAGAAAATTTTTGAGTAATCTGCATTTAAATAGCGTCAGAACATTTGGCAACGTTGCGTAGCGCGCGAGCTTCAGATCATTCAATAAATTTAAACTAAACTTCAATGCACTTATGCTTTTCATACATACTTATAAATTATTTATTTTTAACAAATTTTCATATTTCATAATTGAAAAATAAAACAATAATTAAAAAATACTAGCATTCCTGCCATGAGACATAAGAATGTTATAGTTTTGTGATTTAATATTTTTAATTAATTTATTTATTTGCATTGACTGCAAAAATTTTAACATGGTTGAGGTTATATTGTGCAAATGAAAATGTAAACAACCGAAATATAGCGTTGCCAAATCACGGACAGGTTACTAGCAGCTGATAAAAGAGCCAAATTAATTTTCGTATTTAACTAATTTTTTTTTTAATTTTCAAAATTTCAAAGATTAATGCCTCATATACTATTTATTTTTTAATTTTTATGGGTTCTTTATTTTAATTTATTGAATATTGACTACTACAGTTGTTGTAACTTAACTGGAGCGAAAGGAATTCCTTAATTGTAACATTAAATTTTATATAAAAAAAAGTATTATTTTCTTAAAAAAATATATTTAACCTACCTTTTGAAGAAATGCTAAAGTAGACCGAACTTTTCTCTCAGTGGCTTCCCTGAGAAGCTTTTCAATCTCATGTTGAATGTGATGTATTAACTCTTCTTTCTTCGGGAATTTTTGCTTCGCTGTATTCCATAATTTTATTACATCGTCCTGGCAGGATTTCTTCGTCTTATAGACGTATCGTTTGACGTATGCGTTATAAAAATCTTGATAACTCATTTTAAATTAGTAAGAGCATGCACTGAGTCGAGTAAAACATTTACAAGAATAAACAAAGCAGGTTGGAACCTGTCCGTGTGTCGCTGCCACTCAGCTCGTACGCTCTCGTTCATCGAGTCGCGCGTTCGGCTGACAGTGGCGCGAAAACAAAGGACGGGCTACACTGTACCGTGAATTCAGATTGAATTGAGCTATTTGGTATAAAACAAATATGGTGGTTTGACAGTAAGTAAAGATAATTTGGGTGTCTTCAAGGCTATATATAACGTATAACGTATAGGTAAAAATGTATAACGTCGAAGTATGAATGAAATTATTTCCTATTGAACGAATTAGTGAATGATCTTTATCGTATTACGATTACGCTTAAGATTAAATCTTATGCATGTACAATCTGGATTAAATGGACCAAAATAGTATAATTTTTTTTTTGTTTCAATCAGAAAAAAAATTGCGTGATATTTGCCGAGACCCCCCCTCTCTCCAACGTAAGATTAGATGAGATTTGACTCGACCCCCTCCCCCCCTTAAACACCTCACGTAATTTATGGACGCCCCCTAATGCGTTTGCATATCTCCGTAAGAATCAACACCGTAAAACGGGGTGAATAGATACAGTTTGGAACTTTATAATTGACATTCATACTGTTTACGATTCGTTTCTTTGTATTTAATGCAATCATATTATGAGTCAAGGTTGGTTTTAAACTTTATAATGCTCCAAAGCTATTTTTAATACGTATTTTGACCATAAAACGCATAAATGTTAGCCATCTCTATTTACCCAGGAGTCGGGGTCAATAGATACGATATATGGGGTTAATAGAAAAAATCTGTAGGGTTGTCTCATTTTAAAGAATTATTACAGTAGGTAGGTATGCTCTAAGTAGTGTAGATAGATGAATAGTTTTTTGAAGGCGCTTAAAATATGTACTTAAGCGTTTTAAGACGGAAAATAAAAACAAATTTTACTTTCTAATCAGCCTTTTAATTGCACATGAGAATTATAAGTAATAGAAATCCACTGAATTGTTGTTTCAGACCCTTACTGTAATGTGTAAATAACTAAATTGGCAAAATATATATTTTGGTAAGGGTCTGACTACCAAACTGGATTGGATGGATGTCTATAAATAATTATAGAAGAAGAGCCCTTTTATGTAGTTAGTCTGAATCACTCATTAAACCCTTAAGTATTTCTGAATTGTTTTTGTAATAGGATGGTCTCCGCGACTTCGTGTGCATTTGCAAACCACTTGTGCTTGGTTGGTCAATTGCAGTCTTCAAAACGTTTAAACGAGTATTTTAGAAACAGGTTTCAAACGTAATGGTATTTTATTTTTCATGGTTATAAAATACTAATGCGATAATTTTTCGTTGGCGATAATTTTTATTTTCTCTCTCTTATCTTCAGGACATAAAGCTTTAGGTTTAGACAAAGCCTCTTCATGTATGGTATTATCAATCAATTGGTTCCATTCCAAGTCCTCACTGAAATATAAATCGCCAAATTGTGAATTGTCGTCTCGCGGAATCTAAACTTCTTCCCCGAATAACGTAATATCTTCAAACACTACGGGCATCGTTTCTATATCTGCAACTTCTATTCTAGTCATTGTTTCTGCATCTGCAACTTCTCGGTCTCGTCTTTTAGTTTTTTTTCCTCTCCCCTTGCCTTTCTTAGTCTCTACGCATGTTATTGTAGTGGTTTCAGGAGTTTTTATTTTCTTAGTATTTTCCAAATTATCCTCCTCTGTTTCCACATACTCTTCAGTTTCAGTGCCAACACTTCTTCCTGGAATCACATCTAATTTTCTTTTTCTTTTTGATACAGTTACATTCATAGTACCGGTACCATATCTCATTTCCTTGAGAATATCAAGGACAGATTTCTCTACAGCATCTTCTTTGTTTTCATTATTATTTTCCTCAGGTAATCTACCCAAAACCTGATTTTCATCAATGGGCCATATGCCTGTTTTTCTGAAACCAGCCAAAATATTATCTTTGGCATTTTGGTTGAGATCAATTATAAGTTTTTTCAAAAGTTTTGGAAAGCATCCTTTTGGAACCGATGCTTGTGTCTTTCTATCGGTTTTCTTCCATTTTAAAAGAATATTGCGCCACGCAATCTTCATCGGACGGAAAAAAGCCACATCTAATGGTTGTGTGAGATGCGTACTATTTGCAGGTAAAAAACAAATGTAATGTTTTCTTCGTGACACAACTTAATCACATCTAATGACAGATGCGAGGATAGGTTATCACCTATGAGGCACTTCTTCCCCTCTTTACCTCTAAAATAAGGCAATGCGGTTGATTTAATCCAATCCTCGAAAATATTTGCGTCAAACCATCCGCTTGCCGACCGATTAAATCGTGTTCCTGGTGGCCCATTTTCGGTCCAAGTATCCTAAAAGTTTTGAGCCTTGTAGACTACATATGGTGGCAACAATTCACCGGCGGCGCTAGCAGCTATCATCACAGAAGTTGATACCTTTGAATGATTCATCACCCTCTCTGGGTACTTTGTTCCCCGTTTTGTTAGAATTTTCTTACGACCCGGATCGTCGGTTAAATTGGTCTCGTCGTAATTAACAATATTACAGGCCTCAATATTTGCCAATGAAACTTCTAACTCCCGAAAGTAAGCTCTAATCGAGTCCGATGAGACAGTTGCCCTGTTTTTTTTAATGTTCTGGCAATTTCTTTGTGAGATTATATCCTTATGTCTTTTAAGAAAGCTCGCAACAAAATCTGGACCCGGAAAATTATTTTTAAATTTCAGTACAGTCCTTCCTTGTTTATCCAAATAACTTTTAACCAGGTATCTTAAATCTACAGAATCTAGAGGATAGCCCCATTCTGCACATATATTTATATATTTTATCATATTCTTTTCTTCCTCTTCCGAAAAAATTGTTTGTCCACCTTGTTTTCGCATTGTCCTTGTACTATGCCTATATAAGACTGACTTATCTATATTGTACTTTTCAGCTACAATCTTTAATGAAACTTTCGATTTTCTATATTCTTCAACAGCTTGTTGTATTATAGATTCATCATACTTTTTGTATCTTTTTCCTCTTGGGTCTGGCTTATACAAACGAGGCATTTTGTACCTACCTATAACAAAAAAGATTTAATGTTAATTGTGCAACTTATACGTATAATAGATAAGTAGGTACCTTCATTGATAGTAGGAATTAAGCAATTTGACAACCCTAGTCAGACTTTTTCTAATCACCCCTTTTTTGTTTTCATTAAACCCTTTCCCGTGTCTATTAACCCCATTCGTCGTATCTATTGAACCCGTACTACGTATCTTTTCACCCCTTTCCCGTTTCTATTAACCTCAAACCTAAGTAAAATTAAACAATAATAAAATTTTCGCCAATATATCAATGAATTCAAATCAAAATTGTACTTACTTGTATAAAACTTGATCCCGACAAACTAGTGTACACTTTATATAATTTATATCACACAATGTTTAGTATTTCCTATACAAAATCACCAACTTTATGGGAGGCTAAATTGTCACCGGATTGTTGCCGGTTGATATTTAAACGTATTTTTTTTTAACTTTCGCCTAACTTCACGGTGGACTGGAATTGCCATCTTATAAAAATTATGTTGCCGTTTAAAAAAAAACTTAAACATAGTAACAGTTTTATTTCAAAAGACTGGAGGTCGGGACAAAAAAGCTTTCTCGGTTTTGTCTCCATTCACCCCGCGATTTCTATTCACCCCGTTTTACGGCATCCAAATTCGAATTATGGAACGAATGGAAAGAGTACACAGTCTATGGTCAAGAAAGATGGCGGGAAGTCACAAATGTCATCCGTCGAAGGAAAACCAAATGTCAAATGCTACAATTGTAAACAACAGGGGCACTATAGAAATCAATGCAATTTTAAAGATAAATCATCAAAAACAAGTAATGCATTCAGTGCCGTGTTTTTTAATGGAATATTTGACAAAAGTGACTGGTACGTCGACTCTGGCGCAAGTTCACATTTAACTAGCAATAGAGATTGGATGATCGACGTGAATTATTCTGGATTCGCGAAAGAGATTATGGTTGCAGACCAGAATAAGATCCCAGTGATGTGTTGCGGCAACATAAAGATAACAACAACAACAGAAGATAGTGATTATGACATAACTGTTGAAAATGTGTTATGCGTTCCCAAGTTATCTACTAACCTGTTGTCAGTAAGCCAGCAAAGGATGTGAGGTCCTCAATAAGCAGGACATTCTAGTAGCTACTGCTTCACTTATAAATGGAGTTTACAAATTGAACACCTCATCATGTATGATAGCAGCAGTGGCAGAGTCTGCACAAGTTTGGCATCGTAGATTGGGACATGCTAATAGTTATAATATGAATAAAATGCAGGATGCTGTAGGAGTCATATTTACGGAAAAGGCCAACATTGATAAGTCAAACTGTATAGTGTGCTGCGAAGGTAAGCAAAGTAGGTTACCTTTTGCTCAAGAAGGGAACAGGAGTACTAAACTACTAGAGGTGGTACACAGTGACATATGTGGCCCGATGGAGAATATATCACTAGGTGGATCTAGGTATTTTCTTATTTTCGTGGATGACTACAGCCGCATGACATATACTGTGGTTTCAAAGCATTTTCAAGAATATAAAGCTAGAGTTGAGAAATTCAACATCAAATAGGATAAAAATTCTGAGAAGCGACAATGGCAGAGAGTTCTGTAACAGAGATTTTGATGATTATTTAAAGAAAATGGGTATTATTCATCAAAAGACGAATCCCTACACCTCTGAACAAAACGGGCTTTGTGAGCGCATGAATAGAACACTAATTGGGAAAGCCACGTCTTTTGTTCGATGCGGGAGACTTGGTAAGGAGTTCTGGGCAGAAGCCATTAACACTGCTGTTTATTTACAGAATAGAATTGTGAAAAGTGGATTGAATCACCGTACACCATTTGAATTATGGACAGGGAGCAAGCCAAACCTCAGCCATATAATAATTTTTGGTAGTACTGTTATGAAGCACATACCGAAGGAGAAAAGACATAAATGGGACAAGAAATCTGAACAATCCATACTGGTTGGCTACCCTGAGGATGTCAAAGGATATAGGCTATATAACCCTTCAACAAGGGCTATTGTAACAAGTCGAGATGTCATTATTATAAAAGAAAAGTTACCTCATCAAGTAAAAAGACGATTGGAAAAACACAAGAAAGTATGATTGAAGTACAAGAGATAGATAACAAACCAGCAGAGAATAGGTCACATCCATCTTCAGTGGGAGAGCTCTCAGACCAGAGAAGGGAGAATCATTCACTTCTATAGATAGTACAAAGGACATGGATTTAACCTCTGTTCCAGATGTAGAGGTGTCTGAAGAAGAGTTGCAATCGGATACCATGAAAAAGATATTACCACAACGGCAGAGGCGAATACCAGATAGGTTTGGATTAATGTGCACAGAAGAGTGTAATAAATATCTCAGTGATGAACTGACATATGAAGAAGCACTGCAAGGACCAGAGAAGGAGCATTGGGAGCTGGCAGTTCAAGAAGAGCTGAATAGCTTTAAAGATAACAATGCTTGGGATGTTGTTGATATACCTGCAAGTGGCAACATCGTTAAATGCTAATGGGTTCTCAAGAAGAAGTGTGATGGTGAGAATAATATCCGTTATCGAGCCAGACTTGTGGCTAAAGGTTGTTCTCAAAAATATGATATAGACTACAGTGAAACTTTTTCTCCAGTAGTGCGACATACAACACTTAGGTTATTATTTGCATAGTCAGTGCAGTTGAATCTTAATGTGACACATCTTCATGTGAAAACAGCCTTCCTTAATGGTGATCTGTCTGAGACTATATATATGCAAAAGCCTTTAGGTTTTGTCTGTCCAAACAATAAAGTTCAAAAGTTAAATAAGGCTATATATGGTCTGAAACAGGCATCACGAGCATGGCATAAGAAAGTAGATGGTTGTATGTTAGCCAATGGTTATATTAAATCTAAAATAGAACCATGTTCAATATGTTCATATTGTATATGTTTAAAATGTATTGGTAGTAGTAAAACTATTGTGACATTGTTTGTCGATGATTTTTTTGTTTTTTCAAATGACAAAACTGAAACTGATTATCATAGGAGTGTTTAAGTAAGTGATTTGTATTAAAAGACTGTTGTGTTTGATAAACAAAATTATACTGTTACTTTGAGTCAAGAGAAATACATTGATAAATTATTGTCCAAGTTTAACATTGTTGATAGTAAAACTGTAAATACTCCAATGGAGGTAAATTTAAAATGTAAGAAAGAGAATAATTGTAATAATGATAATCCCTGTCAGCAGCTTATCGGGAGTTTAATGTATTTAGTTGTGCTTACACGACCCGATATAGCTTATACATTGTCATATTTAAGTCAATTCAATAATTGTAATACTGAACAGCAATGGGTTTATGCTAAAAGGGTATTGAGATATTTAAAAGGCATTAAACATTTAGGTTTAAAATATTGTAAAAATAAAAATTTTACATTTATGACGTTATTGCGCAGAAAGTTAAATTGGAATTAGAACTTTTCTGTGCAATAACGTCATAAAGGCCGAACAAAACAAAAAAACAAAGCTCTAAATGTCTTAAATAGCACTTATAATTGACTTTTTCTGTGGTTAAAAATAATCAACATTATTATTAAAATAAATGGCAATACAAAATCTAAAAAAAATATGAATAATTTCTTACATTTAAGTACTCATAATCAGACTTTCGAGGAACTAACAGGTTAGAAATAAAATTTGTAGAAAATCAGTCAAAGGTTTTTTTTACCATATCAGGCTTATACTGGTACAGTTATGTAGCAGTATAAAATAAGTCTAACATTCTTAAAGTTTTTGTCTCTGTACTTAGTACCTAATTACTCTTACCTACATTTAATAATCAGTTTTCATTAAAAAATATCTTAAAAATCAGAATTAACCAACTAAAGCTGGTTATAAAAATGTTCATAATAGCGAGGCACAATATTTTTTTGTACCAATTCTAACAGATCTTGTTTTTTTCTATCATTTATCGGAATGTTAGATATGTATGCAGAATTCAAAGATATTTCTTCTATATTCCTTGGTTGTGTCGTATTTTTCCGCAATGTCCTGGTTTGGCCGTTAATGTTTGCCTCATTATAATTATCAGTCTTGTACGTAGTTTTATACTTATAAATATCACAGTCCTTCATAAAACGTATAACTTTAATATCAGTCGTTTTAATAGCTTCTCCAGAATTTTTTTTTATTGTATTTATGTTTAAGTCATCTGCTAGTTTCTTCAAATCCATGAAATCTGTATAGTTTAATTCTTTTACTATAAAGGGTTTTCCTGTCTTCTTAGCGTTTCTGAATAAAGAAATGTACTGGTCTGGTACGTAAATAGCACCAGCTTTTTAGCCCTAGTGACAGATTTTTCAATTACAGAGTGAGCTGCATCTCCCTCATTCTGTGTGTGGCCCTTTATTAAAAATTTATGGGTCACAGAATTTATCTGTAACTTGTTAACAGCATAGTAGTACATAGAAAATATGAACCTGAAACAATGTCATTATGTTTAACGCGAATTTTTGGAATTTTTGGAACGCGATCGAAACGGGTCGGGAGCATGTCGGACTCGTCCTCGCGGTTCGTGATGATTGTTTGTATTGCTGTCGCTTAGTTTGTTATTTAATGCCGAAATTTCCACTTTCATTTTGTTTAGTTCGTTTCGGAAGTATTATTTTCTGAACTCTGAGAAGGCTTCGAAACAGGAGCTATCTCAGTTGCTTTAGTATTTTCCATAATTTCATCAGCGATTTTGGCTAGACGATGTAATTTTACTACGCCTGAGTCGCATGCCGTTAACACGGCTCTAACAGAATGTGGTAGGCGCCCGGTCCACAATAATTTTAAGGTTTCGTCTGTGATTCGGTTTTTTCCTACATTTTGCATTCATCCAAGTAGCTGTGACGGCTTTTGAACCCCGAGGTCTACCTCGTTTATGAGTTGGTTTAATTGTTTGGTTTCAGACTCTTCGTAATCAGAAATTAGCCTGTTTTTCAGCGTTTCGAATTTATTTGATTCGGGCATGTTTACTAAAATATCACTAATGTCACTTAATTCGCACTGTTTCAGCCTATCTATTAAAAGTAGACTTTTGTGGAGGTCACTTGCCTTTTGAGTATTCACGATGGCGCTGAATTGGTGGAAACAGAGTCTCGGCCGGTCTCGCCAGAAGTCCGGTATTCATGGTGTGATGGTAACTGCCGTCATCTGCTGTGGTTGAGCAGCGGCTTGGTATCGCGAGTCGTTCAATTTGCGCGGTTAAAGTACGATATGCGAGAGTTGAGGTTGAGGGGCGCGCGCACACGTCGGGTCTGTCTGACTCCAGTGAACTTAAACAGCAACTTACCCTAATGTGCCTAGACTAACTATGACTATTGTGCCTACGCGCTACACTACCATTGGACCAAATGGATTGTTATAGTCAGCATTGAAATTCAACGTTACTTGTAATGCTAGACACAATATTATGGCCCATTTACAAGCAGTTGATAAGACCCATGATATTAGCCAAGTTAACTTGTATCACTGATGAGCCATACTTTTTATCAATCTACCCTCACACTAGGATAGCAAGATCAAAATACTGCCACAAAGTATTTTCATCATTAATGATAGCAAAATAATGATTAAATAGCTTATCAAATTAGTGAGTCAGACCGCTTAGGCACAAAATAGATAGGTAGCATAGGGCACCGACTTTACTTATTATGCAAAAGATCTTTACATCGCACTCTTTCTGACTAGATAATGATGAAAGAGTTCGATATATGAGATCGTGAATGTGTGCAAAATGTTTCTTATAGTAAAAGGTCGTAAGTGCGACTTGCTTTGATGTAATAGATTTGTAAAACTGCTGATCGATTTATGGCCGCGACCGTACTTAAAATTACAGCTATTGTGAAGAAAATCATTAGTCCTCTACTAAACAAAGGATATAGACTATTTATGGTTAATTGTTACAAATATTTTCTATTAGCTAGGTTTTGGAAGCTCAATAGTATCAACTGTGTTGGTACTTTGAAATTTCTCGTAGAGAGGTTTCCATTCTACGGCTCCGCTTAAAAAGGGAGATCATATTGCGAGACAACCCTACGATGACTTAGTATTATCATGGCAAAACAATTAGAAACCATTTCTAGACATTTGGCAACCCTCAAAGAATCATTACAGACGGCGCGACATATTTTACTTCAAATAATTTTACACAGTATTGTACTAACAGGAACATACGCTTACACACGCCAAGTTGAGCGATTTAACAGAACTATTCTAGAAGCTATAAAAACAATAGATCCTAACGACTGGGTCGATAGACAGGATCAGCACATGAAAGCTTTTCTACAAGGTGTAAACAGTACAGTTCACAATATAACAAAAACCATTCCTCGGGAAGCTTTTCTTGGTTGTTCTTGATTGCTAATTGATAGCGATGGTAGTGATTTAAGGGCAATGAGCGACAGGACTGAGACGAATATCAAGCTTTACGCTGAAAACAGCGATTTGATAGATAAAGTACAAAGGTACGAGTTTACCCCGAAGGAGATTTGGTACTTATTAAAATACAAAGCCAGACCAATGAGGGGAAAAATCGAAAATTGTTACCAGCCCCCTTACCAAGTAACAACGTTTCGTTTGCGTCGAACGCCTCGAGTTGGCCACGCCCCCGAATCTTTTGTTCTGAGCACGTGACTGAGCGTTGAGATGACGTCAACCCCGTACATTTGAAGTTTTCTACTAGTGTTAACGATTGCAGATTATAAACTTGGCTAGGGAAACAGTTTATAGTTTTTCAGGGGATGATAGTGATAGTGACGGATGAAAACGGCAGTGAAAGGAATACTCAAAAGTATACAGAGTCACCGCTACTGAAAATATGAAACCATGGATTCGTAGTGATGACTGGGAGTTGAATTATACATACGCTCTAATTTTAACCATTTCTGGCAGTATCATGCGAGCCAAAATGTGAGTGGTAGGTTCAAATATGTAACAAATTATTCTAGAGTGAACTCTGTACGCTCAACTGAACCGAGACGGGGGCGCCCGCGACGGGCACCCGTCGCGTGTCTACGCGCGTGGACACGCGGGTGGGTTCCGTGGGTACGCGACGGTCCCCATCGCGGAGACCGATTTACGCAGTGTCGCTAGTTCAATTTTAACGGTGTGCTTGTATAGTCGTGTCGATGGAGAACTTAATATATTATAACGTAGCAAAAGGACGACTAGCAAAAAAAGAAACGACAGCCAGTAAGCCCGTTTATAGAATCTAGGTTGTTGTGCGGGGAATTTGTTGTAAAGTTCAGTAAATTAAGAGAAAATGATGACTCACTTTACAAATATTTTAAAGTTTCGGTACAAGTCTACGACGAATTATTTTCGAAACTGGAACCATATTTGAAGATCAAAAATTTTAAAGTAAAATCTGTCATATATCAGTCATATCACCAATGAAAAGGCTTGCAATAACATTGCGGTGAAAAATTATAATTTGTTCATCATCATCTTTATTGTTGCTTATACTAATTAACATTATTACTTTGCTTATTAATCACAATTATAATCACAGGTTTTTACTCGTACATTCCTACTATTATTATTACTAAGTAGCATTATTTTTTTGCTTCTTAATCACTTTTATAATGACAGTTTTTGCATGTAGGTACATTATTTACTATTACTATTTAACATTATTTCTTTGCATATGAATCAAAATAAGATATTTTTTAGTACAATACTAATTAATACTAATTTTATTATCATTTTTTCTATACAGGTAGTGTAGAAAAAATGTTAATATTCAGGGTGTCGCATTGAAAGATGATAATTTTCTCTTCAGATTAAGTCGATACTTAATGAGGCAAACTAATTTTCTAAAGTATCATAAAATTTAGACAAAAAATGTGTGTCTCAAAAAGTATCCAGTTTCGACTAACTTTACCCACCATCAATGAGACATTCTATAAAGGTATTATGTATTATTAATACCAGTCAAGAGCAGTCTTAATAATATTCTCGAAGTCTTCATTCTCAAATGATTCTAATGAATCTTCTATTGTATCTGTGTTTTGAGTTTCTGTTCTGATATTAAGTGGTCTTAAATCAATCGTGCTACTTGTATTTTGCGTTTCTGATAAACCCATAGTAATTGATGGTGAATCATCCAGAGTAAAAACTGTTTCTTTTTCGACGTCAATCAAAGCTTTTAACACTTTGGTTCGAAATAATTTTGTATTAAATTGTTTGACTGTTGGAATTAAAGATTAAAAAAAATTCAAGTCTTCATTCATCAGCATCAATATTGTTTTGTTTTGTCACACTGCAACAATTCTTTTTCAAAATGGAGTGCCGTACGATTTATACCTCGGAATCCAGGGCCAGTCAATGAATCTTTATACAAACTTTTGAAATGTGTTTTTAACAATACATATATGTAAAAAAGTATAAAAAATTGTCCGATCTTAATTTTTTTATTGTTTTTCAATACTCGAAAACTGACTCTGATCGCACTACGATTTGTATCGATATTTTTATTATTCTTATTCGAATCGTAGTGCGATATAGATACTTATAAAGGTAGCTAAATTTGCTACAATTTGAGCGAAACTTGAGCAAAATTTGTCCATTAGTTACGAAGATACAGCAAGTCAAAGATGAGCAATTCTACAACAGTACTCGGAAAACTGTAAAATTCTGTCACTTGTTTCAGTTTCTTTTTTTTTTGGTTGGGTTAAGGTCGTGCACTTACAGAAAGACTAGGCTCAAGTGCTCTATCCTATGTTTTTTTTGCCAAGGTCGAAATTGCAACAACGCCAACTCTGTCGTCCTGGATGAAGAGGACGAGAATGTGGAAGACCCAACACCATATGCCGACCCGTCTCCACCTCCAGAAAACATTATTCCTCCATCTCCACTGCCCCCACTGTTCTGGAGTGGATGAAACCTGGTCCTTCCAAAAGAGCGAAAGTCTGTGGACTTCGTACCGCTTAACAGTCAATAAATGTAGTATATCTTTCGGAATAGTCAACCGATTGCGATGAAATAAAGCCTAAGGTAATAAATATATCAAGTTACACACAATTTTAATGTATAAAAGTTATCAACAGTTTTAGATTGTTACTTGTAGGTACATAAACATTGTTTTGACGATTTAGTAAATGTTTTAGATTACTTGTCGTTCTTTTAGTGTTTTACTTACCCTGAAATAGGTAGATTGAGATAAGGATCGTACATCGGTACTTAGTGGGAACTTCTGTCCAGCAGCAGATTGTAACAGTTTAATAATTTCCTCTATATTTACTGACTCTTTGTTGATGATGATGTTCTGATTGGTTTTTGAGCGTAGGTAGTTAAGTTAAAAAAATATTTTGATTTTGTACGTACATTTATTCATGTATTCTTAATACAACTTCATCTAAGACAGGGGCAGGTCGAGTAATACCCTCATGGCGAGCATAACTTAAGTACCGAATGATACTCATCACATGAGAACAGCATCCCACTATCTTTAACCCTACAATGCCGTTACAACAATAACTTAGGATTGCTTCCCGACCGTTCATATTTGTTTCTGCAACTATAAATACGAAATAAGTTCTCGCAGAAGTATGACGGGATCTTAATTTAGCCCGAAGCAATATTGGGTTTATTCCTTCTAAACCATTTATCCTCTCTCGGGATACCTCCAATGTATAGATTCCATGGAAGCGGAAATGTTCACCCACATATGACCGAGCCTTGCAAATTTGGTATATACCACATGGAAATAATATCGATTCATCCATGGATAGCCGTGGAAAAGATAGGGTTGTCGCATCTATGGGTTCAAATCAGGAACCTCGCCTGTTTACATTATGTCGCCTAACTAACTCAGCTATGTTGTTGGTTAAAAATAGGCGCTCATTTATTATTGATAGAAATTGCTCTGCATGAACATTGTCTACGGATGGTGGAGTAAACGCATTCAGCAGAGCAGCAGCTATTTTCAAATCTGCCATTAAGTGGCGACAACCACGATTAAAATATTCATGGCGAAATATTTTTAAATCTCTTTTATAAAACGGCCATTCACAGCTTCTACTACCCACCGGTTTATTGTTACACAGCGTGATCTGTTGGCTTCAAGAGTGGTCAGCTGTGATTGGCCGTCTTCTCTAGTCTCAGGCATATGACCTATGTACCCTTTCTCATGCAGACTATCCATGCAGTCACGAAAACCTCTATCTAATATGATAACATCATTTTCTTTATAAAAAATATTAAATTCAATTTCATTTCATAAATTGTTCATGATTGTTGCATCATTTGTAGTGGCACTATATGGTCCACGTACGTGTACCATTAGTGCCACAAATGGTTTTAATAAGTTCCTATATTTATGGAGGGAATATGTATCCTTTTAAAATAAGTAATTACTGCTTTTTTGTGTATATATATAAGTTGCATCAGCTATTGTAATGGCCGGTTTTTGTTCAGGTGGTGCAGTAGGCTCACCAAAAATGTGATCAGCATGTATCAATTTCTTGCTGCCACTTGCTCCTTATATGAGAAAAACCTAGAAATTGTGGAACCTAGTCGTTTAACATGATATTTCGTGCTACAGAAATTATGTTTCTAGGGTTCTCCTAGGTAATGCTTGTAATATTTGTTCGTGTTGCTGTTTACTTATGCCTATGAAGTACTGCACTTGGTTATCCGGGTAATTTTGAATGTTCTCATAAGAGATGTTATTAAGCCCCTCCATCAATATAGATATAATCTCTTCTATTTGAATAGAAGTAAAGCTGTCAAGGCTATACTCAGCAGTATATAGATTTTCATAATTTGCGTCCTGTTTATTCAGAGAACAAATACGGGCACCTTTCGGTATAAAATATTGATGCCTAATTAGCACTTCTCGCCTAGTTTATTCAGGCACAACATTTCTGTCTGGTTGCCTGCATTCTTGGAAAATGCAATGCCTTGCTGTATCAGCTGCTCTCCTCATATTGGGCAATACAATTTGCTGGGGTCTTTCTTGGGGTTCTTCTGGAACTTGAAAATTCAAATCCCGAGCGTGTTCCCAGAAAATTCTACAAACTTCATCCATCGATGACATGTGTAAATAATTAATTTCATGAGATAGCCATAGATATAATCATCATCATTTCAGCCGAAAGACGTCCACTGTTGGACATAGGCCTCCCCCAAGTGCCGCCATAATGACCGGTCCTGTGTGCTTCGTATTGTGGACCATAGATATAAAAAATTACATTGATGGAATATAAATTAAACACTAAGTTTAGTAACATTGAAAAGTCAATCAAAAAATCAAAATCAATTGTTTTTCAAATAGACCATTTGCATTTGAATAGTCAAATGTCGGTCAGTCCAAAAAATGTGAAGCAATTTGCATGTTCCAAAGCATCTATAATAATATATTCCACAACACCGCCGTCTAGTCCCAAGCTAAGCAGAGCTTGTGTTATGGTTACTATACCTTTTTTGTCCTATGATGAGTTCCCTGACAGTTCTTGTCTGACAATTATAGTGATGTGAGCTAACGAATTTAATCGATTTTTTACAATAACGAATCAGTTGGCAAAGAAAATGGAATCGGATTACCGATTTTAGATTTATAGATGATAAATGTGAAAGTTTGTATGTGTGTGTGGATGTTTGTTACTCTTTCACGCAAGAACTAGTCTACTAGTCCAAGATCCTAAGGCCGCCAGACGTCATGTATTTTCTGACGAACGAAATGTGGACAATTGAGTACTATTAGTATGTACTAAGAACGCATGCCTACCTGCTAGCTTGCTTAGACGGCCAATTATCAGGTATCAGGTAATCAAGGTACATAAAATTATTACTTACCTCACGTAAATTCTCAAAGCTGATTTTTACGTATTTTGTAGGCAATATCTTTAAAATCAAGTTGCCAATACTCCCAGACACATTCCGTCGGCCGTATTGTTTAACAGACGCTTTAAAGCTCCCAAAAAAATAATGTAACTTTACGTATTTTCTCAAGGCTGATTTTTACGTCTGTTGTAGGCAATATCTTTAAAATCAAGTTGCCAATACTCCCAGACACATTCCGTCGGCCGTATTGCTTAACAGACGCTTTAAAGCTCCCAAAAAATGACATAACTTCACGTAAATTCTCATGCTTTAAAACGTCTGTTAAGCAATATGGCTGACGGAATGTGTCTGGGAGTATTGGCGACTTGATTTTAAAGATATTGCTTACAAAATACGTAAAAATCAGCTTTGAGAAAATACGTGAAGTCACATCATTTTTTTTTGGAGCTTTAAAGCGTCTGTTAAACAATACGGCCGACGGAATGTGTCTGGGAGTATTGGCGACTTGATTTTAAAGATATTGCTTACAAAATACGTAAAAATCAGCTTTAAGAATTTACGTGAGGTAAGTAATAATTTTATGTACCTTGATTACCTGATACCTGAAAATTGGCCGTCTAAGAAAGCTAGCAGGTAGGCATGCGTTCTTAGTACATACTAACAGTACTCAATCGTCCACATTTCGTTCGTCAGTAAATACGTGATGTCTGGCGGTCCTGGGATCTTACTCTATACGGATTTTAAAGAAATTTTACATTAAACCAAAAAACCTGACAAAAACTAAAAACCTGAAATAACGCGGGCGGAACCCCGGGGGCGGCTAGTAGTAAATAAAATGCAGTCTGTATAAAATAATAATTTATTTATTATTCACTGTCAGAACTTGACTCTTGATTTGAACTCGTATCCATATCGGAATCGGAATCTTTTCCAACTAACCGCGATGATTAATTATTGGCCCTAATTCGGTCGATCCGGATATATTTATTCCAGTCCTCTGTTATAGTTTTTTGAGTTTTTTCTATTACTTTTTTCCAATTTTCTGCCGTTACATGCGATTACAAGATGGCCGCTCCGATTTTGTCGATTAGTGTGTCGTCGAGTAGTGTCAATCTCTATTGGCAGAAGTTCCGTTTAACGCATTACACATTTTTAAGTTCTATACTTTTTTATTTTATTTACTTAATTTATTAACAGTTAATTATAACCACAATAATTTACTTATTAATTTACGAAAGACAATATTTTTTTTATCATTTCATTTTTATTTTTTTTGCCAGTTTATTTTTTAGTAATCTAAAGTAGTATGCGTGCCACGGAAAAAAATGAACTGTCAGGGAACCCATCATAGGACAAAAAAGGTATAGATAACTGATAAACATACTTATATATTTCTAAATATATACATATTATAGATATATTACACCCAGACACAGAACAAATGATTATGCTAATACACAAACATTTGTCCTGGGTCGGAATCGAACCCACAACCTATGGCATAGCAGTCAGGGTCACTAACCACTAGACCAACAGGCCAGTCAATCTATGGAGAAGAACATGCAAGAACCACCACGGACACTCTTATAAATCGTATTATGAGTTACATCAGGTGGGATCGCAGTCAAGCACTAGTTTATAACAATTAAAAAAAAACCATATAATCTTGGTTACACATTCTTTCATCTATTCTTGTTGCTTCTATTATGTAAAAATATAAATTGAACTCTAAGTTTGATAGACAAGTTGTATCTAAAATGTTCAAGCATAAAAAACATAAACAAAATAAAAAACTGGATGCTGTAATATTCTTAATTGAATTTAAGCAACCCACGCTGAAGAACGGTTCAATAAAAGGTTTCCTCCACCTACAGAAAACTTTTATCAAGAAGCTATGTTATGTTACTCTGCTCATTAGTGTAGAGAACCGCTCATTTGACAATGAAAGGACCAGTATTGTTTTGGTGTTTGTACCACATGAGTGTCCTAAAGTTAGCAACATATAAGAGTGCCCTTTGCATCGCAAGTGTTTATAAGCTAATTACAATAAAAATATTAACTCGATTATAATACCTGCTGGTGCACCAACAAACGTGAAATGTTGTCGGGACTCCACTCTTAATGTAATGTTGTGGTGGACAGACTCTGACCACATACAGCGCACATTAAAATGGAATGATCAACACCCACATGACACCTGGTCATGAAGGGGGTTGAATGTTTTGAACTATTGGAGCAATCCTTGTTCTTCTAGCTCTCAGCCAACATGGCACACAAGCTTGATCTTCAGGACGAAGCTAAAACATAAATAAAGAAATGTTTGCATTCAAACATGCATGGTAATAGAGCAAAATAATAATTTATATTATTCAATTTCTTAGTTTAAATCAAATAAAGACATTAATATTCATAGAAGGTACATGTTTTTATACCTCTCAAGCTGAGACGGACAGATGCATTGATGCAGGAAAAATGAGTAGTGAAGACGACATTGTGTCTACCGACTTGCTCATCGAAGAAGTTTAAAAAATAGATGCCATATGAAATCTTAATTCTAAGGACTATTTAAATAGAATAATAAAAGGAAGATCTGGGAAAAAATAGTTTTAATGCTTATAATGATTCTGAAGTCTGCAATAATAATGATTTTGAAGAAAAAAAGAAGAACTTGGGTAAGTTTATTCATGAATAAGTTTTATTCCTTTAACATAAATATTATCATTGGTATAGAACCCAGCATGGATCTTGAGAGGTGCGCGAGAGTGTTGAGGGAAATTCGCGCATGTGTACAGTCACGCACATTAATTACTAAATGCTATTTTTACTTTTTCTTTTAATTTACACTTTTACTCGTCATTTATTGAAATTACAAAATCGTGGAACAATATCGTTGCCGTTTACGTATATATCGATTACAATAGTATTATATTATTTCTTATTGCTAATTTAATTTACCTTCACTTAAGAAGTAATGTTACAGACAAACGAGTATTATCTGTAATATAAATATAATTATTATATTATTATTACTTTAATAATATAAATATAACATGAATGATATATAACGTCATAAGGTGGTACGTAGTATGAGTACATAGAATGGAAGGGAGCGGCCAATCAGACGACTAGACTAACCACCAATCAGATCGAGGGGAAGAATATAAGGTTATGTATTTCATTTCTAAGAAGTACATAACATAGAAAAACCGTTACAAATAATCCGGCCTTCTATTGGTTAAAGTTCGCGGTTGGAATCACGCCACTATTAATAGCCAATAGCAAGTTAGCGGTATTCGGGGGTCGGAACGTGGAGAAACAGACTACATCGGGAAGATTCGCCGAGAAGAAGATTTTGAGAGAACATGGCCGCCATTGAGCTAGAACCAGCGTTCTCTCTGTGCAGTTCAATTCGAATCGTCTCCGCGTCAACTTGTCTCGGCACCCTTGACTCGTGTAGCGGCCCTGGATTTTAGATTTGCTAGTCGATCGAGTTCCTAGTTTATTTAGAGTCAGTGAAACAGTACTAAGTGTGGTCACGTTATTGTTTAAAAGGACTCCGTTATTGTTGTAACGTATTTACTGTGATAAAAGTTATGTAAAGGTGAAAATAAATACTGCCGAGGCCTTTCAACGTGACCATTGTGTTTGTTATTATATACTACGTCCCCCTCTGTCCCCAACAAGTAATTTGTTAATTTAGTTCGAATATTATTTGCTTCATTGATTGGTCGTCCATGTTAGTGTTGTCGCGACGTGTAGCTCGCTAAGTAAACAGGTAGCAGAGTCAAATTAATGTTGATAGTGCGAAACGTGTAACAAGCTAGTCATACATGATAATATGCGGTGATCTGCTGGCAACACCGAATCCATAGGGCGATCACCATAGATAAAGAGCATTTATAGTTTATGGTTATGGCACTTAAGTAGTATCTCAATGTAGTCTGTGGCGTTTGCCGCTTTTTTGAGCCATTTGAACTACACCAAAGTAAAGTAGTTATCTCAATAAGTGCATAGTAAAAGTGATTAGTGTTTCATGGAGGCGTCCAGCATGGTGGCGGCTCATCTGAGAGAAATATAAGCTAAGTGGTATCACTAAGAAAATAGTGTAGTGGTTCCCCACCTAAATGTTTAAACTCTAAAATTCCTAACTTTATTAAAGTTTCTGATGCTCTTGGAAGAACATTAAGAGGTCTTTCGATGTTGCAATGCGAAAACCTCGTGAGAATCAGACTGGGCAAAGGCCGTGATCAGTCCGTTAGAGGAGACCTTCGGTGCTGCAATACGAAGTCTCTCTAATAAATATGGCGTACTGTTGTATGTACTAAGAGGGTAGTTACATGCAACAGAGAGATATTAAGAGAACTAGTCCTGTGGTGCACGCAGAGATAGTGAGAGGTTAATTGGCAGACGTGGCTGCAGTTAACTCTCTAATACCCAACAAACTACGATGACTCGTATCTCGTAGAGCATGTAACTGAGTAAATGAACAACGTCACATAAATTGTTAATTTATTTATTTCATAAATTATTTTAAGCGATTTCATCATTAATACTCTTTAGTTTATAAGGCTACGACCCCACAAGTCTTTATACTGATATATTATAAACCGGAAGTGGAACAGGCATCACTATTAGAAAAAGACAACAATTGCCCTCTGCCAATTTGTGCCCGCCTTCGTGTTCCGAAAAGTTTCTCTCTGTTTTCAAAAAGTTTAAAACCGTTTTAGAGTTTGTGAAAACAAAAATATTTACGGCTTATTAACGTGCCCGATGTCGGGAATAAAATAAGTGTGCATGGATTAATTAAAGGTCAGTACGGTTTGGATGTGTGTAGATTACAATTTCAAATTTGTGTTCACAGTTCTTGGGATTCTCGATGTAAAACTGAAATTGATAAATACTCTGCTAAACTTAGATTTACATGTAATCGGTAAATCTACCCTTTCTTTTGACGATATAAATAGCATGTTGCGTGAGATTATCCTGAAAGATTATTAAAATTTGAAATATGGTCCGCCATAATATCAAATTAATGTCGGAAGGTATAGCGTCCTACGAAAAACGAATTTATAAGAGAATAATTGCAACCAGTGTAATAAAATAAAATCCAATGTTTAAATTGTGCTACTACCTACGAAGCTTCACCATATGACTGCCTATATGCAATAATAGGAAAATTAAATAAATGATTTGTAGTAATAAGTATCACTTATCCTTTTAACAGGACCAGAATCAATAACTATCGGTGGTAATTGTCACCAAAAAGGGGAGATTGAGTTAAACCGTCTACAGCTAAAGAAATAGTTACTAGAGTCACACATATAATTGATAAAAAACTTCTCAAGTAAGTAATAGTTTATTATCTTATATCTTGACATTGGATGAGTATCCATGCTGCCTTATTTACAATGAATGAATGCTTGAGTGGACATCTCTCGCATGGCCATTTGGTCCCAGACTGACGGACTAAGCCGATAGTAAGGACCTCGGTAATCAATACAGACTGTGGTACCTAAACATTACAAACATAGACATTTGTCTACGATGCTTGCAAGCACTGCTGACTAGGCAGCGGTGTCTTCAATACTTAAAGATAAATAATTTAAGAGAGATTATAAATTCTTGTACTCTGTAAGTACCTAGTAGTGTCTGCTAGTTGAAGTGACAATATATAAGAAGGATGATATTTCCTTACTGCACTCATTCGTCATCTATGATTGATTATGTGCACTCGGTAATTGAGTATGTATGTTAGGAGCGTTCTAAAGGTAATAAGTGACATTTACTTACTTATACAGGGTGATCGCAACACCTAAATAACTCTGAAAGGAGATGATTATCTCCATGATTGTGAACAAGTTTCGTGAAAGGGAAGTTTAATTTCTGAAATTATATTTAAGGAAAGTAAATACTTAATTAAAAAATTTAAATATCCTGTATGTATGATGTCTGATCTATTGCAACTAAGTTATGAGTTTTTGTGATCAAATAAACCCTCAGAATTATTTCAGTAATTAATACAAACATCAATTTGTTATACAGTAAAAAAAAAATAGGTAGTTATAATTAAAATATACTACATCACAATTACATTTGTATAACAAATTAGAACTTGTCATGACATGAACTGTGCATGTGACAGTGTAACATTACATTACAGAACGTCAATATGGAGGAAGCCATACTCCTTATTCTTCGCAGTCTGTGTGATAAAATAAAAACTGTCCGAAAGTGCTCGAAATACAACCAACAAACTCAGTAATGAAATTGATGACTCAACTGTCAACAAGTCGCTCTGTGTCCATAATTTCATCCCTGAAGGGTCTCTTCGGAGCATGTCTTGGAGGAGGAGGGCCTTGATCGTCATCGTCATCCTTTGGTTTCCCACCACCGAAGAACCTCTTGAGGTCATCTGATGTGTCATCATCATCTGTCTCCATGATCTTCTCACTCAAGAAGCTCACAACAGAAAGTTGGAAGAATCTTGGAGTAATGTCATCTGTCTTCATCATATCAATGATATTAATTTCAGTTCCTTCTGTTGAGAGACTGTATTCCGTGGCCCATTTGTTAAATTTGTCGTGTTGAACTTTTCCAATGTTTGCCAGACTGCCAACTCCTTTATACTCCTTCAAGGTGTGTTGGTTTTTCACCACGATTTGCAACTGAATGCACAGTCCAGCCAAGTTAGCAAAAGAAGTCGCAGCACCGGAGATCTGATACCCGATTAGATTATTTTGCCCGATCTCTCGTAGGATTTCAAAAACCCTTTGGGCTTTCAAAGCTCTGAGAGTAGGCATAGCCTTTAAGAGTGGTCCTCATAGGAAGTCTGAAATTATTTAAGCGATTTCATCATTAAAACTCTTTAGTTTATAAGGCTACGACCCCACAAGTCTTTATACCGATATATTATAAACCGGAAGTGGAACAGGCATCACTATTAGAAAAAGACAACAATTGTCCTCTGCCAATTTGTGCCCACTTTCGTGTTCCGAAAAGTTTCTCTCTGTTTTCAAAAAGTTTAAAACAGTTTTAGAGTTTGTGAAAACAAAAATATTTACGGCTTATTAACGTGCCCGATGTCGGGAATAAAATAAGTGTGCATGGATTAATTAAAGGTCAGTACGGTTTGGATGTGTGTAGATTACAATTTCGAATTTGTGTTCACAGTTCTTGGGATTCTCGATGTAAAACTGAAATTGATAAATACTCTGCTAAACTTAGATTTACATGTAATCGGTAAATCTACCCTTTCTTTCGACGATATAAATAGCATGTTGCGTGAGATTATCCTGAAAGATTATTAGAATTTGAAATATGGTCCGCCATAATATCAAATTAATGTCGGAAGGTATAGCGTCCTACGAAAAACGAATTTATAAGAGAATAACTGCAACCAGTGTAATAAAATAAAATCCAATGTTTAAATTGTGCTACTACCTACGAAGCTTCACCATATGACTGCCTATATGCAATAATAGGAAAATTAAATAAATGATTTGTAGTAATAAGTATCACTTATCCTTTTAACAGGACCAGAATCATTAACTATCGGTGGTAATTGTCACCAAAAAGGGGAGAAAGGAAATAGTTACTGGAGTCACACATATAATTGATAAAAACTTCTCAAGTAAGTAATAGTTTATTATCTTATATCTTGACATTGGATGAGTATCCATGCTGCCTTATTTACAATGAATGAATGCTTGAGTGGACATCTCTCGCATGGCCATTTGGTCCCAGACTGACGGACTAAGCCGGTAGTAAGGACCTCGGTAATCAATACATACTGTGGTACCTAAACATTACAAACATAGACATTTGTCTACGATGCTTGCAAGCACTGCTGACTAGGCAGCGGTGTCTTCAATACTTAAAGATAAATAATTTAAGAGAGATTATAAATTCTTGTACTCTGTAAGTACCTAGTAGTGTCTGCTAGTTGAAGTGACAATATATAAGAAGGATGATATTTCCTTACTGCACTCATTCGTCATCTATGATTGATTATGTGCACTCGGTAATTGAGTATGTATGTTAGGAGCGTTCTAAAGGTAATAAGTGACATTTACTTACTTATACAGGGTGATCGCAACACCTAAATAACTCTGAAAGGAGATGATTATCTCCATGATTGTGAACAAGTTTCGTGAAAGGGAAGTTTAATTTCTGAAATTATATTTAAGGAAAGCAAATACTTAATTAAAAATTTTAAATATCCATCCTGTATGTATGATGTCTGATCTATTGCAACTAAGTTATGAGTTTTTGTGATCAAATAAACCCTCAGAATTATTTCAGTAATTAATACAAACATCAATTTGTTATACAGTAAAAAAAAAATAGGTAGTTATAATTAAAATATACTACATCACAATTACATTTGTATAACAAATTAGAACTTGTCATGTCATGAACTCTGCATGTGACAGTGTAACATTACATTACAGAACGTCAATATGGAGGAAGCCATACTCCTTATTCTTCGCAGTCTGTGTGATAAAATAAAAACTGTCCGAAAGTGCTCGAAATACAACCAACAAACTCAGTAATGAAATTGATGACTCAACTGTCAACAAGTCGCTCTGTGTCCATAATTTCATCCCTGAAGGGTCTCTTCGGAGCATGTCTTGGAGGAGGAGGGCCTTGATCGTCATCGTCATCCTTTGGTTTCCCACCACCGAAGAACCTCTTGAGGTCATCTGATGTGTCATCATCATCTGTCTCCATGATCTTCTCACTCAAGAAGCTCACAACAGAAAGTTGGAAGAATCTTGGAGTAATGTCATCTGTCTTCATCATATCAATGATATTAATTTCAGTTCCTTCTGTTGAGAGACTGTATTCCGTGGCCCATTTGTTAAATTTGTCGTGTTGAACTTTTCCAATGTTTGTCAGACTGCCAACTCCTTTATACTCCTTCAAGGTGTGTTGGTTTTTCACCACGATTTGCAACTGAATGCACAGTCCAGCCAAGTTAGCAAAAGAAGTCGCAGCACCGGAGATCTGATACCCGATTAGATTATTTTGCCCGATCTCTCGTAGGATTTCAAAAACCCTTTGGGCTTTCAAAGCTCTGAGAGTAGGCATAGCCTTTAAGAGTGGTCCCCATGGGAAGTCTGGGAACTCGGAAAAGCTCTTACTTATAATGTAAAGTGCAGTCAAGTTCCTATACGCTGCTTGATTTATTAATGGTTTGATTCTCATATTCACCGAGTCTTCCAACAGCGTAGAGAAGTATGTTATTACCTCAGTCGGGTCCACCACACCCTTGTCAATCTGTGCTTTGATGATGTCATATAATCCCCGTAAGTCTTCTGGGTTAAATTCTGGAACAATTAATTTTTCAATGGTCAAGAAGTTTTTCAGCCTCTTTTCAATGTGTGAGGTCGTTACATTCCCTGTCTTAATGAAGCTCAATAAGAAAGCTCCAGAGAGATACTCCAATAGAGTCTTAATATGGGATGCATTTTGGAGGTAAAGGACATTGATCAACTTCGTGAGGATGCCGAAGTTGATAATCTCCTTGACCTTCTCCTTATAGGCAGTTACAGAAGTCATGTCCCTGAGAGAAGCATCAACCAGTTTGGCTTCTGGTGTTATCTCCATGTAGTCAATCTGAGGATCCTTCTTAAACTGAGTAATAACAATTTCAATTACCTCATTGACTGTTTGCTTCCGTGGGTTGTTTAGGACATCATAAAAGTACTCCTTAATGAAGTGAACTGATTCATTCTCTGATGCTCCAGAGATCCAGAGAGAGCATGAAGCGGATGAATGATACTTGATCTCCAGTTGGCTCACTCCAGGTGTTCTTTGATACAAAATCAATTACTTCATCCGACAGAGATGTTTCATAAGAGACATTGTCAACTTGAGATCTCATGACCTCCAAGAAAGCAGCACATGGGACTAAGGCCCTACTGTTCTTAGCCCTATTATCAGCAATTCTGTTCTTGTTCGCCCGAAGTAATCTCAAATAATTCGACATTGTAAATGATTCGCTCACAGCAATTCAAATATAAGTCAAACAAAATAATGAACAATCAAATGCTTTTAAAAATGATTGGTCATTCTTAGTGGCAAGCTTAAATGTAAAGTGCTATAATTTGAAACATTACATATTTTACAAAAAGTTGAGTCTTTAATTTTATTGATCATCAACATTTGGCGACCGTGAACAAAAATAACCAAGAATCAACGAGATTCGAGAAAAATTCAAGATCGAGCACGTGGAGGTCCGGAGCCGGCGGCCTAGCGACTTCGATTCATCGAACAATATCTAGAAGTAAGCCCGTTCCTTATACCTACTCTCGATCTTTCCTAATTCCTGCTTTTATTTGGTGTGTGGGTGCCTAGCTCGACAAGCTATTTTCTTAGCATAAAATCGCCTGGGTATTTGCGTCTATACTGGCGCAACTCTGCCACATACCTCTTCACAGGTCTTTTATTTTAACCAGTACCTAGGTCGTACTATACAGTACCTACCTACGGGGCGCTTAACCTATTCGCCATACATAATTATTTTGTTTGCGAGCACGTGCATGGGCATTTGCGTCTATCTCGTCGCATCCCGAAGCTACTTGGGTACCGTAAGAGGCTAATACTAGGTACAAAACAGTGCTGTTGCTTGGCTTTATCGCTCAAAAAACACTATATTTCTAAGTGCACGTGGCATGTGATTCAATTGTTCTCTGAAAATAAAATCCCTTTGCACTAATTCATGTCCTAGGTATACTAAATACCTACGAATAATAATATATTTCATTGCATTGTCAATTCAAAGCATTTGCCGAACATTCCAGCGTTCCGGGTCCGAGAGTACGGCCCACGCGTTCACAGTCCTTCGTGCCTCGCAGCGACCGTCGCGTCGCGCGCTGCTGTTGCTGCCACGTGCTGTGTTGCCGAGCTCGGCGGCAGCGGGTGGCAGGTTCGCGGCAGCTGTGTGGTTTGAGCTGTTTCGTCTGCTGGAGTGTATAATCGGTGGGATTGCACATTTTATTTAGGTAGTTACTACCCGGGAAGTTGCCCAACTCATTGTTTAGCTTGTATTGTTTTAGTTACTGTGGTGTTACTATTTCACACAATATGACGGATGATACGGGTACCTCTCCTAATGTGGAGGGCAATGATAAAAAACTCTATGGCCCATAACTCATTAATAGGTACCAACTCTTAACATCTTACACACGTGATAACTTTTAAACGAAATATCCGATTGAGATGAAACAAAAAGTATTTTACTTCTACATAAATACTCTTGATAACATAATGCTTAATTTCGATAAAGATTAATATTACGATACATATTTAACGTAGTTTTTTTTTCTTCAGACGATTTAATAATTATTTTGAACACAAAATCGGTTATTGTGATTAAACCATGATAGCTAGATATATGTTCTCGCGGACTTTTTTGTAGGTCTTAATGGGATCTACAAACCCGTAGTACATCATTTTGTTCTATTGTCAATAGTTTTTGCAGCGCACGCAAAAATAGGTTTTCGATTTTACACCTTGTGTTACAAAATAGCAATTTTATTACGGATCACTAAAAAAAAAACAGCCTTCCTCGATAAATGGACTACCCAACACTGAAAAAATCATTCAAATCGGACCTGTAGTTCCAGAGATTAGCGCGTTCAAACAAACAAACAAACAAACAAACACCGCAGCTTTATAATATTAGTATAGATACCATATGTGTGTCTTATTAAGGATTAATCTATCTTTTGAATCCAATTTATATATGGGAAGTTTCTTATTTTTAACTACCTCCTTAAGATCTTTTCCATAAACGGACAATGGACACTTCATTTCTTCAATGGTGTCATCATCAATAATACCATCAGGCGTAGCTCCTAAGTACTCGTGTATTTCATCTATGAAAAGGCCACAGGGGCTGATTTTTACGCCTTCTTGTATTTCTAGTTGCCTTAAAGCCTTATTTTCGTTTTCTTTGCCATGTTTTATGGCTTTGACGTGTTCTAAGGATTGTTTATATAAAATATCTTTGACAAAATTTTGGCAACTTATGTCATTACGTCTCTTTATAACTTTCCCAAAATTTGATGCCGTTAATAAATTTCGCCTTAGTTCCAGCCATTCGCTACAAGAGCTTTGCAGTATCGTGTGTTGCTGAATCATTTCTTTTTCTTCTTTGCTTTTCTTTAGGTTTTGAAGAAATGTTTTTTTCTGTTTTTGAAACATTTCAGGAGGCATGTCCGGCTTTTCACACGCACTTCCGTAATTTAAATCATCTCCTTTGGAAAAAGGCTTTCTGTTTTTTTTTCTTTTTAAATTCCTCATCATCATTTTTGTTCGCATTCTTCTTTCCTCCAATTTCGCCAGGCTTCCTCGAGGACTACGTCCTACCATTGATTTATATAGTGTTGAGATTACCTTGTGTGTGTTAAATGCAACCGCTGCAGCATGGTATCTCGTTTGATACGACCCTCGTTTACTAAAATTAATTCTTTTACCCCCCACCAGCTTTGCTATTATACTATTATAACTTTCCACAGTATTACTGTCAATATCGTGAATTAAACTAGGGGCATGAGATGCCAAATTGGAAATAAGACCACAAATTCGACTCCAAAGCGTGCTTGTGAAAAATTCTCTTTCCGTAATTTCTTTCTGATGTGTATCTGTACTGAAATTACAGAAAAACGGTTTACACCTACTGTGTTCATTGAAAGCATGCAAATGTACCAAGAGCATATCATTGTATAGCTCTATTCGGAATCAACTTTGTAATGTTTTATGTTTTCCGTACAGTACTTCGGAGAATCATTATTTTTATCTGTGTTATGACTTTTCGGTATTTTATCAAATATTTTGTGTCGGTTTGGAGTGCTGCAAGCTTATTGCACAAATTTCGAAAAATATGATTACGCCATTCGATTTTTTCTATTGTCAGATGTGGATATGGTCTACTTTTTAATAGTTTCGAGTAGGTACTGGAATCACCATCAGACACCATTCTCCCGTAAATCAAATTATGCATATCAATGGAACATTTAAAACCTTCAACGAGGATATCAGATTCCATTGCCGTTGATGAACTGTTATAGTTTTTATAACATTTGTGATTTTTTGGTTCTTGGCTCTCTTACTCCAACATCCATCCACGATTACATCAATTATAGGGATGCCGTCGTTGTCTACGCGTCCCTCAGCAATTGCAAATTCCCTCTCTTTTTGTGCTGCTATTTTCATTGATTTAATTGATGCTGTTTCCCAGTAATTTGATAAGTTGTGATGGTGGTTTTTATAAATTTTAGGAGAGATCATAGGTAAATTTAAAGCAGCAGAAAACTCTTGCAGTTGGGAGTGCCCACATCCTATTGCTATCGTTCCTGCAACTGCACAATCGTTGATATTCATTTCAGTGTTATTATCATTCTCTATGCGAAATGTTTCGTTACACATTCGACACTTAAACATAAATGTAGAATGAAGTCCTACTTGTTTTTCTCCAATAATATCGACACACTCTAAACCACAGTTGAAAACTCCATGCTTAGCGATGTTTTTTAGTTCGGAATAAAAATAATCAATATCAATTATTCGTCGCCCTTCGATGGAACAGCTTTGAACTTGGTCCGGTATAAGTGATGTCTCGACCTACAAAATAATAACAGAAGTTCAAATAAGGGCCTGCGCTCACTTGAAACAAGACAGTCTTAGACAAACCTGTCTACAACGTTACAGACGTGTCTACGACGTCTGCTTCTGCGACAAAACTGTTTTGTCTACGACGTCTGCGACAAAACTGTTTTGTCTACGACGTCTGCGACAAAATTGTTTTGTCTACGACACGGGGCGCTAGGACTGTTGATAAAATATCTATATTATTGTTTAGAAATATCGATATTGATTACTAATACTTTTTTCGTCAGCGTATCGTCGCGACTCGTAATGGAACAGCCGCTTGTCCGCGACGAGTCGTTACAGAATCGCCGAGTTACCGCGACGAGGCGTTGTGCAATACGTTACTTAGCAGAAATGCAACGCAGAAATGACCTGTTTGACAGCGCGCTCGCCATGCCCTTCTTGATTCTTGGGCTTCCTCTGAAAGTTGCCCTATTGGAACTATTGCCGTCTTAATCACTTCTGTACTGTGAATAAGCAATTTATGCATAGTAGCAGGCATGTAGTACCACGAGTAAAGGCTTAAATAAAGTCTTTTGGTCTCGTCACAAAGCTTTTTAAATTCAACAAGATTTATCTCGAAGCCACAAGATAATGTCCTTAACAATACATCAAAGTGTTTGATGATTGTAACATCCAATCCTGTGATCTGAGCACTCAGTTCGGGATTCCCGAAAAAACGTCGAGCTGTGTTTCCATCATTTGTGGAACCAAATCCTGGCTTTGGCTTGTCCACAAGTAGTCCCATTTCATGCTTGAATCGTTGTTTGATTTCGTCTGATCTTTGTTTTATACTTGCTTTTTCTTCTGAAGACCTAGCTTGCCATTTCTTAATGTCTAACTTATAACTAATGTGTAATAAGCACTCAAACGAACGAATCCAAGCATGTAATGTTGACAAACCAAAGCCAAAATTATCCTGATTGCTATCAAAATGCTGCCCTCCATCATTCATCATTCTGGGAGTAGCCCCACAAATATAGCATTTCTGCAATGAATGTGTCTCAGTCAAAGCGTTGCACACTTTTCCATCAGTCATAGTAAGAAGAAGCTTGTGTTTAATAGAAATTTTAGAACCACCAAGATCACAAGATGTAGCCTCCAAGTTGTGTATTTGTTCCAAAACCTTAATTGGACGACAATACATTGTCGATGATGGACGAGGATTTTGCCAGATAATGTTGTTACCCTCGTCAATTAATCTTAAAGGAACGAACGAATAAACAAAAAGGAACTCATCAGTGTCTTCGCTGTTCTCAAATCTCTGTTTGTAAGCACTATGACCCGAACTTCCGTCACATCCCCATTTACTTATAAGAGTAAACGATGTATTGGGAAGCGCACTTGTGATAACTTCTCTCTGAGCTTCGACCAAACGCTCTGCTGTTTTATTCAAAATGGCTTGTAGCTCAATATCTGCTCGAGATTGTGTAACATCAATGTGCTCCTCTAAAGGATAACACAGTTTTTTTGATTTTACAATGCAATCATATGATGGAAAAACGTTATGCCCAACTTTCATAGTCCACTTCCTAGTTTGTTTATATGAGTGGGTTGTTGATTTTGAATCAATATAATACGCTAATGCCTCGTCACTACTTAGCGGTCTATCAGTTTGCACAGCACTTGGTTGTTGAAGGCATGTACTGGCAGAAGATGGATTTTCGCCAATGTCCTTTGTTACTCTGGCAACGTTTTTATATTCAGTGGATCGTGCAGCTACCTCTGCAGCAGTCATTAATTCTCCAACACTCCGCGATTCAACTAGATCAGCAACTTTACGTTTCTTAGTTTTAAAAGACGAATCTTCGAAAACTTTTTTAGGTCTTCCGGGTCGACAAAAATCAGCAGATGAAGTAGAAGGTTGTGGTTGAGTCGATCGTAAGCAGAATTCTATATTTTCGCCTTTCAGCCACAACTTATTCTTATTCAGGAAACGCTCTTTTGATTTTGCTGAAGACACCCACTTGGTTGCAATTTTCGAAGAAATGCTGGCTAATTTCATCTTAATTTCCCTTTGACATTCTTCAGTGATATCAGAGAAATCACACTTAGACAAAATAAATTGAAATAGACGATCATTTCTTTCGTCTTTTTCGTGCTTAAACCACTCTTCGAAAAACTCTATTTTGCTAATAGAGTAAGTCATTTGTACAAAAAAAGAAAAAAAAATGTTGTACTCAAGTGTGCTACATAAAATAGGTCACATAATAGTCTATAGGCATGTAGTTAAAACATATCAAAAATTCAGAGTGGATACAAGAGGATACATGGCTTTTCTAAGCCTGATAAGTTCGAAAACAAAGAAAAACATGGTAATTTTTTAAGTATTCAGAGATAGTCTACTTTATATTCGTAAAGTAAAAGTTTTAATGTGTTATAAACATTCATTTATAACACATTAAAAGATTCTAATAAGAAAATAATATTTAACATACCTTCAGAAGTAAAATCCATCACTAAAACTTTTCACAAAATTAGAACTACCACCATGAGATGTTAGTGTAAGTGTCGCTAAAATGCAACTGACCTATTTATTTAACTGCACTTACCTAATTACCTTACTTTGATAAACGATGACTCACCCATATGGAATGTTAGACGTAAACAATTCTTGGAATCAGAGGTTTAGGGGTGTTGTTTACAGGTAGAAAGTACAAATTTTTGGGAATTTGATAATGACTTTTGTCCACCTGGCTTGTTCTACGCCGGATACTGTGCATAAACTTAAAACTTTATTACACAAAATATAAACTTTATAACAAAAATACAGCTTAGAAACTTTGTTTACTTAAGTAAACAAAGAGTTTCTTTTCGCTTCGTTTCGTCTTTCGTTTCGTTATTTGCAACTAATTATAAAGAACAACTTTTAATGTTTGTTAATAATAATTTAATAAATAAAAAAAAGATACAATTTTGTACATGTTCTTTTATTTCTAATCCAGCATGTTGCATGATGTTTCAACAACCAAAAATAAACATCCTGTATCACCGGTCTATGTTATGGCGCGAAATTTAAGCGTAACACACATACAAAGGAACGCTCGCCGCTTCCTCGCGCCATTTCATTTCGGCCGTGCATACGACGGTAATTATTACGAGCGTGGGTCACTCACACGAAAAGTTAATGAATCTAAAAACGTATGCTAACACGCGTTGTAAACGTAAATAGTTTGAAGAATTATTAATTATGGTTTGAAATGAATTATTAGGATTAGTATTAGTGATGGGTAATGATTGATTAATTTGTATAGAATTCGATTTTAATAATTCCGGTATAGTGTCAATATCTGTGTTGCGCGTTGAAGGCCAAAGAGCTGGGTCTGTCAATAAAAATGACGGCCCTGACCACCACATGGAAGATTGACCAATGAGATCAGCGCTCAGCCCATGGGAGACGAGATCTGCGGGGTTGTCTTTGGACGGCACATATCGCCAGGTGTAATCACAAAAACCTTCCCGTATCTCCGAAACTCGATGCTTGACGAACGGCTTAAGTGTGCCAGGTGAAGCGGACAGCCAACCTAGTACAATCATTGAATCACTCCAGAATATGCATGTGGTAGGTTTTAATGTTAAGGACTCTAGTACCTTCGCACACAACCTTGTTCCTAGTACGGCACCACAAAGCTCTAGCCTTGGCATGGTTGTTGACTTGATCGGTGCTACCTTACTTTTAGATGTAAGCAAATGTGTATGTATGTTGCCGCTACTGTCTACAGAACGAAGGTATATGCAAGCCCCATATGCCTTTTCTGATGCATCTGTAAAGATATGCACCTCCACAGACGCAGGCCTGTCACATACCACCCAGCGTGGTACGAAATGAAAAAAAAGAAAATTAAAATGAAAAATAGTTTATTCGCAGAAATACATATTTAGCACAATAAATATTACCTCTGCCAAACTGTAAAGCAGTTTGTTGACAGATGTAGCTCCTTTTGTCTAGCACAAACATACACATTCACCGACAACACTTTCTGTCGAGTACCGAACGCGGCGGATGGTCAGCCAGTACTATGAATTTGAATTTGATCTTTATGTGTATCTAAGTAAAGTTGAGTATAAAATGAAACCACTTAGTACTAGATACTGAACTAATTTTTATTCTCAAATTGAACTTTATTAGCAGGACCCTAACCAGATGGCGGAGAATCTTAATAGCGACTTCTAATTTGACGTCAACGCCATCTAGTTAGGAATCCGTAACTAATACATTTTGAACTTAAATCTCGTTCTAAACATACCGCCCACCAAGGACGTTACTGAAGGAATGTCCTTCTTGAACTAAATCCTGGATCTGACATGTATTTGATCTCAGGTTTGATCTAAAGTCTTAAATTAAAAAACATGTACTACAATAAATCTTAATATCTAACATTTGAAAACCTTAAACTACTTATTTGGCTAAGCTACTAAAATAACAATGTGACATAACAAACATAAATAAATTCAGTGATCTGCAACTGGTAAAATACAAAGTTTGGATGTTGGCCTCTTAATAGTGGAGGATTTAGTGCGTAATGTGACTACACGGGTGATGTTATCAGCACCGGGATGCTTCTCTAATACGCGACCTAACATCCAACGACTTGGCCTCAAATCGTCTTCTCTCAAAGGAGCTTTCTCAAGTCTACCTCGAACTCTGATAAAGCCTCTATCGTCCAGATATGGACAGAGTGAGTTGAGCTTACTAGATTTTAATTGTAAATGTTCTACTGTAAATATACCCTTTTGTGTTTGCCTTATACAACATTCTAACGATGCTTCTAGTTCTAACTTTTGTAAATAACTATGTTTAAAGGTGTGATTCCTTAAAAACCGTCTGCAATAGGCGATTACCCTAACTAATTTTTGTAATGACGAATACAGCTTGAACATTGAAAGCTCTGGCACTACAGCAATGTGTGTTTTTGTTATTTGCTCTAAGTCGATATTTAAATCATTTGGCCTTATATAGACTATTGTTCTTTCAGTCAGAAATGATGGTCCGGAAAACCATAAACGATTATCTATCAATGCACTAGGTAAGATACCTCGTGAGGCGCAGTCTGCTGGGTTGTCCTTGGTTTTCACATGAAACCATTGAGATGCTTTCATCGTGGTCAATATTTCTGAGGTGCGATTCGCCACAAACGTCTTCCATCTGCTTGGATGGCTGTTAAGCCAAGCCAACACGACAGTGGAGTCTGTCCAGGCCTTGATTTTATCCCTAGAAATATTCTGAACATCTGCTGTTTCTATTAAAAGATTTGACAGTAGAACTGCTCCACACAACTCTAGACGAGGTATACTAATTTGTTTGACGGGGGCTACTCTAGTTTTTGCAACCAACAACGAAATATGAACATTGCCTACAACATCTAATAGCCGCAAATAAATCACGGCTGAGTACGCGGTTTTGGAGGCGTCACTGAAGCCATGCAGCTCAAGATCGTCGTGCGACTTAGTTCCAAGCCAACGAGGTATCCGAACTTTGCTAAGTAGTGACAGCTCTTCACGGTAAGAAACCCATTCTTTTATTAAATCAATGTTCAGTTCTTCATCCCAACTAACACCTGCAAGCCATAATTTTTGGATGAATGTTTTTGCTAAAACCACACTAGGAGCTAACCAACCTAGTGGGTCGAACAATCTGGCTATGTCCGAAATAATTGTCCTTTTAGTTACAGGTGCAGTCGTCAGAGGTGGAAGATTCACCGAGTACTGAAAGGTATCTTCGTTGCGGTTCCAGGTAAGTCCCAAAATTTTTATTGTACTATCTAATTTAATTTCTAACCCTTTCTCTTCTTTGTGTTCTATCTTCTCTAGTTCATTGTTCTGTATTTTTATTTGTTCTCTTGTTTTGTCCTTATTTCTATTTGTTCTTGTTTCATCAGGTTGTTCTTTAACTAAATTGTTTTCAATTCTTTCTATTCTCTTAAGTACTTCTTGACTATTACTATTCCATTTTTGCAATATAAATCCGCCTTTTCCTAATAATGCAATCATTTGCTTATATATTTCAATACCTTCTTCTACACTGTTGCATCCTGTCATTAAATCATCCATATAGAAGCAATTTAAAACCTTATCTGCAGCTAGTGGGTAGTTTTCACCTTCATCAACAGCAATCTGTCGTAAGGTTTTGACTGCTTGGTACGGTGCAGAAGCTGTTCCAAAGGTCACAGTCATAAGCTCGTAATCTTGTATCTCTTTATCCAGACTGTCACGCCATAATATTCTTTGGAACATCACATCTTCTTCTACAACCTTCACTTGTCGATACATTTTAATTATATCAGCTACAAGTCCTATAGCATGTACTCTCCATTTTAAAACCGTGTGACGTAAATCAGCTTGCAGTTTTGGACCAATCATGAGCGTGTCATTTAGTGATACTCCTTTGTTGTTCTTTTCAGAGGCGTTGAAAACAACACGAACTTTAGTCGTGGTCTTGTCTTCCCTAATGACTGCGTGATGTGGTAGATATACTGCTTCTTCCCTTTTGCTATCATCTTTCTTCACGTGCCTCATATGACCTAACTGTAAATATTCATGTATTACTTCTGTGTATTTTTCTTTTAACTCTTTGTTCTTTGCTAATCTTCTCTCTAATGCTTGAAATCTTGATTTAGCTATGCCACGTGAATTTCCAGACTTGCAAGGAGGATCTTCGTCTCGGAAAGGTAACCTAACTATATATCTACCATCGCTATCTCTCTTAGTAGTCTCACTATAAAGCTCTTCGCATTTTTTCTCCTCCGGTGTAAATATCTTTTTAGTACTAATATGCTCTTCAATTTCCCAAAATTTCTTTAACATATCATCTACATGTACCATGCAATGCATTACGCTAATTTTATTTGTACTTTTACTTTCAGGGCTCAATGCACCTGACAGGACCCAACCTAATCTTGTATTCTGTGCAATAATACTACCCGAAGGACTCTTAACTAAACCTTCCTTAATAATACAGCTATAAACATCGGCACCCAACAGAATGTCGATTTTGTTGGGTGTGCTGAATTCTGGATCTGCTAAACACAGATTGTTGACCTCTAACCAGTCGAAAGCATCTGTGTTTAAGCTTCGCTCTGGTAAGTAAGAGGTGATCTTGCTTAAAACGTAAGCATTAAACGTAAACTTAAAACTAAATTCGACGCGAGACTTTATCGTTATTTGTACCATGTACTTTGTCATGGTTGACCTCTTGTCTCCTAATCCTAAAACAGACCCCTGAATTGGAATCTTTTTCAGGTTGAGAAGTTGAACTGCTGCTTCTGTAACGAAACAAGCTTGCGAACCTTGATCAAGTAAGGCTCGTACTGTTTGGTATCCACCCGTCTTTGACTCAGCTTTTATTAGCGCTGTGGCTAATAAAACTTGTCTGGGCTTGGGTACCTTCCCTGTGGACAAGCAAGTAACTATCTGATTAGTACTAGTCGAAGGACTAACACTATCAGCAGCTGGCATTGCTTCAGGGTTTTGGTCTTGGTTAATATGTAACAGCGAATGGTGGCGATTTTGGCAAACTTTACAACTAGTGTTCTTTTTACAGCTTGTAACAGTGTGGTTGCTACCTAAGCAGTTAAAGCATATTCTGTTTTTACGTACGAATTCACGTCTAGCATCAAGCGACTGGTTTGCAAACTTTTTACAAAAACAAAGTTTGTGTAATTCTGAACAGAATTCGCATTTCATGTGTGATGATGAGTTTGTGGCAAGCATTGTCTTAGGCGTATGGTTTGAATTGTTATTATTGATTTGGTGAACTGAACCCTTTTTTGGTTCTATAAACTCAAATGCGCGGAATCGTTGTTCCAAGAATAATTTGAACTGATCAATGGTGGGAAAATCATTAGAAATGCTACCACTGACGCATAATTCCCATTGTTTACGCGTTTCAACATCTAATTTAAACGTCACGATGTGTATAATGATAACATCCCATGTACTCACATTTATGCCTAAATTTGACAACGCATTTAAACAATCACTGGTGGTATCTAAAAGTTCTTTTAATGAAGTTGCTGACTCAGTTTGCATACGTTTTATTCCAAATAACCTTTTCAATATGCAATTGGCGAGATATCTTTTGTTGCTATACCTCTTGTCTAATAAATCCCAGCATTGACTATAATTTGCATCCGTTATTGGTGTATTCCGTATTAACTGATCAGCTTCACCCGAAAGATGACTTTTTAAATAGTGTAGCTTTTGTACGTTATCTAACGATTCATTTTTGTGCACTAATGACATAAATAGATCACGAAATGTTGTCCATTCTCCATATTTTCCAGAGAATATTGGAATGGTGATCTTTGGTAATTTAACGAATGAACTTGCTGACTTAAATGAACTGTTAGAAGAATGATCACTGGGTTGTACTGGTTCCTTTGGCCTAATTTTATTAAGTGTTGTTTTTAACAAACTTTTATACATTATATAAGTGTCTTCGGTTGTATCATAAATGTCAGCAACCTTTTGTTCTGTACTATCATCTAATTTAAAGTTTTGATAAATTTTAGTATTGGTTTCTTTAAACGAATCCCAATCCTTTTCTAACAATTCTTGCCTAGTTTCAATGAATTCAAACGTTAATCTTTCTTTAGGGCTTTTTTTGAAATTTGCTAATCCTTTAATAATAACATTTTGGGAGCCTTTTAGTACGTTAATTAATCCCTCCATCTTTGAGACAATTCTTAACGGGAAAACAATTTAAATACTTGACATAAATACAAATATAATATTGACGAAATTATTCTATGTCCTAAAGAGTTGCGTAAAATTTTACAAGTGTTTTAAATATAACTAAAATCTGTCGGAAATCGGGCATAGGTTCCCCGTTCCGTCGTTTTTTTAAAACTATTCTAAGTCCTTAACTAAACTTAAACAATACAACACAAATCTAAGGAAAATATTGTAAGTCTAAAATTTTACTTAAAATTCTACAAGTCCAAAATTCTTGAAAAAATGTCTAAGTTAAACTCTTGGAAGAAATAAAGTTCAAAATTGTTTGTCATTTACTTCCTTTGTTTATGAAATAAAATGTACTCACAATTTGCACTTCACTTACAACACGATGTTTCTGGCGCGCCCTGGTGGCGACACGTTGAACTTTTGGATGTGACGTCAGTCTTCTAACGTCACGTTGAACTGGGGGGTGTGACGTCCTCCTTGTGACGACACGATGAACTGCGGAGGTGACGTGTACGATCACCTTCCGTTTGATCTGGTTGCAAGTGGCGCCCTCTGGTCACCACTTTCCTCCTGCCGCTGTTGCCGAGCTCGTCCACAACACTGCTGGACGGAGCTGTTGCTGCCGAGGCGGGGGACCGAGTACTCTTGCTGCAGCGATCCACTGCGAGTACACGGGCAAGCGGACCGGGCCGCGCGCGAACTCAAAAACGGTTATTTATCGGGCTCGTAGGACCAATGTCGAGTACCGAACGCGGCGGATGGTCAGCCAGTACTATGAATTTGAATTTGATCTTTATGTGTATCTAAGTAAAGTTGAGTATAAAATGAAACCACTTAGTACTAGATACTGAACTAATTTTTATTCTCAAATTGAACTTTATTAGCAGGACCCTAACCAGATGGCGGAGAATCTTAATAGCGACTTCTAATTTGACGTCAACGCCATCTAGTTAGGAATCCGTAACTAATACATTTTGAACTTAAATCTCGTTCTAAACACTTTCTAAATATCCTCAATCCTCATCATTGAGGGTTTGACAAAATTCATTGAAGAGGTACTTATGTATTTTATTTTTATAAGACGCTTTTGTAGCACAGCTGTTTATATCGACTGGAAGGTTATTAAAAATGGTTGGAACTAAAAACTTTCTACATCTTCGACCATAATAGTTATTACAATTGGGTACAACAAACCTTTTCATATTATTTGTCCTCTGAGGTCTCGTACGTACAATAATATTTGTATATATGGGTCAAACACAAAAAACGAAAAAAAAAAATGTTCATGCAGCTTAAAACCGGTATTAAAATATTATATCGATATTAAATGCATTTTATAGTTATTTCGTCACGAAAACTTATCATGTTTCATAAAAAAGTTCGCGCAGTTCTGTATCTATTATACCTTTTTGGATTCCTCATGAGTGAATCTTATTATTTATACCATTCAATAAGCAATAAAACTGACCTTATGTCGCAATGGTATGATATGTTTTCACTTTTGATATTTTCTCTCACATAACCTTAAAACTTTATTACACAAAATATAAACTTTATAACAAAAATACAGCTTAGAAACTCTTTGTTTACTTAAGTAATTAGCTATTATGGTCGCGTTCGAAAACGTTACTCGAGAGTGTAATTTCTGTGGTGTAGTATTATATTATCTGTGCTGTGGTGTAATTATTGCCTGATGCCGTTCGACGTCAAATGAGTGACATTGAGTTAGGCACTTAGCGGCATTTGAAGAAAATCAACTTTCAAGGATAAAAAATAAAATAAAAAGTAATAAAAAAGAAAATAAATTTTATTGGTGTTGAGCATTTACTCCAAATAGTGGTTCAAAAAAAAATTTGAGAGGTTTTTTTCGGCTTTAACGAGCTTCTTTTATTAGTTATAGTCATTCCGGCCTTTGAAAATATCCTTTCACATGGTACTGATGTTGCTTGCAAACATAATCGACGCTTCATTAAAATGTATAAATGTGGATAAAGGAAACGACGCTCATTCCACCACTTTAGCGGATCATCCGTTCTTTTTATAAGTGGTTCGTTTATATATTTGTCTAGTTCCACTATGCTTGCAGCTGTAGGTTGCGGCGGCAGGCTATCTTGAACTAGTAAAGGTGTCGCATCTTCTCGCGCACACAACCCACGAAGTTTTCTTGTGATAGATTTCATGCAGTTATCATATTTTACTTTGTTAGTAAATGCATGCTTTTTAAAGCGGGGGTCGAGAAATGATGCTTTTGCAGTCAAAACGTTACCCTCTACATCAACAAAGCGATCGTTAAGCTGTTTATTAAGAGTCCGAAGTAATTGATCATATTTGTCAGGTTGTGCAGAAGGAGCATTTTCGGCAATGCAATTTTCGACATGTGTTTTCATAATTTTTACCAGCACCTACACTTTCGACATAGAGACCGACTTTTCAGCGCTCATTTCTTCCGTCACATCATAAAATATTTTTAAAACTTTAACACATTTTTCTATGAGCAGCCAATCATCCGTCGTCAAGGTATTAAGACGGGGTTGTTCGATAGCTAGCGTACTTATGACAGCATCTTTAATTTTAAGCAATCTTTGAAGCATGTCATACGTGGAATTCCACCTAGTTACAACGCTCTGTTTGAGTTTGAGGGAAGGTAATTCTATTTGGTTTTGCATAGCCGTCAGTTTGCTCTCAGCTGATGAGCTATGTTTGAAATATTGTACAATTGCTTTAACCCGATCTAATTGTCTTTTAATATTATTTAAGCTATGTTGAACTACGAGGTTTACTGTGTGAGCTAAACAAGGGAAATGGCGCCAACTTGTTAAGTGAACGGCTGCCACAATATTTGCCGCATTATCTGTTATCATTCCTGTAATTTTATTTGATATGCCCCATGTTTCAACTTCATTTATCAAAAAATTAAATAAGTTTTCTGCCGTGTGCCGTTCGTCAAATTCAATGCAGCCTAATAAAACCGACTTAAGCAACGAATTCTGGTCAATATAGTGAGCTGTCAGCGCAACGAAACTCGTGTTACTTGTAGATGTCCAGCCATCAGTGGTTAAGCATATCGCATCAGCTTCTGTTTTTAACTGTAGTAGAACTTTATCTTTGGTCGTTTGATAAAGTTTAGGTATTAAGCTGGAAGATATAGTTTTGCGAGTAGGTAATGTGTATGTGGGCAATATAGATTTAAAATTTTTAAATTCTTCCTCTTCAACTATTGCAAACGCATGATAGCCCTTGACTATAAATTTTACAATTTGTTCATCAAGCTTCTTTGATTTGCTAATTGGTAATGGTCTCGTAGACACGGCGAAATTATTGATTTTTGACTGAACTTACAATTGCGTGGTTTGGCGAACAAATGGGGCTGCCGCCGCCGCACAGTGGTGCAGGTAGTACGGACATGCGGAAATTATTATTTTTAAATGAAAAGACGTTGCGTTTCTTCATAATACTTTATTAAAATGGTATACTGAATGTACCAGTATACAAAGAGAAAGATGAAATATATTTATTTTTTTATTTTTTATTAACATGAATATATCATATTTTTCACATGAATTGAATTATAAATATTATTCAAAACAATATACAGTCTTACACGACATGATAAAGTGTTAATTACCCTCTTTAGAAATACTAATTAACCCCTCGAGGGATAATATAATGCACTTTTTCTTAATAAGAGCGTCATTAGTTAATGACCTGGTATTTCCAAGATCGCAGGATATCGCAGCCAAAACTGATGTATTCTTAATCTATAGGGTCTAACTAATCTCCGAAAGTATATTATTACGCAACGGTCAATAACGGAGAAAGGTTATGATCTCATAATTGAAAACAAAAAGTTCGAAATGACCTTCTTCATTAAAAATGTAATAGCAAGTAATTACTAATTATTTCATTACATGTGTTTAACTAAAAATAAAAGTTGATTATGGTATTTAGGTTCTATTCATATTTGAAATATCAATATTTTTTGCACGAAATTTGTTATTTCTCGATCACCCTACCTTGGCATCATATAATTAAATACTGTATAATTATTTACCCGAATTAATTTTAGGACTTGTTTCTACTAATGTTCTAGTATGTGTGTACCAAATTCTAGGCATTTTAAACAAAGTCTAAATAAAGGCCTTTTTTCCGCTCTTGAACCAATGTGCGCCGGTGCAGTTTTATCACATGGAGAAGGTACTAACTCACTTAGTGTAGAAGTAGAAGGCACACTATCTGTTCCTATAGCGTTTGATTCTGTACATCTCGGTAGGCCAATCTGTGCTTGGGGTTGTTCGCTTATAGGTTGCTCAATAGATACAGTCCCATGAAGTTTTTTCATATGCCTAGTTAAATTACCTGTGCCACCACCAGAATAGCTGATTATTTTCGAGCAGTACTCACATTTTGCCTTATCTTTGTTTATTACAGAAAAATGATTCCAAATTTTACTCCTTTTCTTAGACAGATCTGACATTTTAAGTTATTAGGTAATGACAAAATAAAAAAATAACACGACTAAAACTAAATTTGTACAGTTAAATTAGGTAAGCTTATGTTAATTTCAATATTCACATTAACACATTCATGCAAAATACATAAACACCAACATCAAACAGTTTCCCTATTTTACTACTATTTATATCACTCGCAATATAATGTCTTAAAAACCACTAAAACAAGCAAACAAAACAACACCTGAATATTGCGATCCGATTTTCACATTCGTGTCGCGACTCGCGGGTCATAAGTTACTAGTGCAACTGATCGGATCTCGTCAAACAAAATTCAATCACGCGATCGATAGCTTGCGGCTCAGCGTCGCGAGCGATCCTGTACAACCCGGTTTCTTTTGGAGAAAGAGTGAGGTGAATGAAAGTGCAATATCATGTATGTAAACGAAAGAGATAGAAGACATTTTGCTTGTTACATCGTGTTGTGTCATTGAATGCACGACTCAATCGATTGTACGAGCACGCAATTAGTTACCATAATAGTATGAAAATAAAGTCCAATTTGGTTTATTTTGTTACCTGATAATCGAGTCAAATAAGATCGTGTGCTTTTGAGATTCGTGATTCTATCACTCGGGTACAGGTTGCAATCGAATCAAAAAGATTCGATCAATCGTGAACGACACAGGTCTAGTTTACTTCTTTCCGTATTTTTTTAAGGAGCAACGAACGCAGCGGTTTCTTTTAATTTTATTTATCTTGCTCCCCGCTCGATCTTCTAAAACCGGGTACTCATTAGCGAGCTGTAACCGTAACTTATGTGATACAGTAACGAGGTTCTAGTGTGTACGCGTTTTACAATTACGGCTCACGATGTCGCCGGAACGCTTTCACCGAGCGTACCCATTCTGCGAGCTGTAACTGTAACCAAACAGATACAGTAGCGAGGTTCTAGTGTGTACGGGGAGTAACGAACGGGGAGACCTGCTCTGCCCTCAGTTTTGGTTTGTAACTCCACGATGTCGGACGAAGTGTTTCTCGCCTGTGCAGCATACTTATAGATGCCTTACTCGATGATCATAAACGTCCACGACATATTGAAAAATCAAGAAATTAGTGGTCATTACAAAAATTTTACAAGAATAAATGCGACTTTGAATATCTCATGAATTTAATCAGTCCCAAGATAGAACGAAGAAACACTGCATTTCGAGAAGCTGTGTCGGTTCAAGACAGGTTAGCTATGTGTGACGCTGAGATACTTAGCTACTGGTGATTCTTTTACATGTTTGCAATACCTGTTTCGTATTTCTAAACAAGCCATAAGCTCGATTATACCAGAAGTGTGTCAGGTGTTAACAGGAGCATTAAAAGAACAAATCAAGGTAATTATTTAATGGAATTAATAATTAATTATACATAGTCTTCGAAATTCATGTCTAACGAATACTGGCTACTGTTGCTGTGTGGAGAGTATGGCGAGTTTTGAGAAGAAGTAGAAGGGCCTGCTGTGTTTAAGTCCACATAAGGAGTTTCTTAATTTGTAGCGATGGAAGAATTTGAATTGCGTGGAGATTGTTGGTTTTATGTAGCAGAATAGTAACCATAATTTTGCATAGAATTGTAATAGCCTTGATCAGCACGCATAATGATCTGAAATATTTCGTGTTGAATTGTGTTTTTTGTGTCTCTTGAGTAGTTTTTCATTTTTTCTTATATGAAATCGAAGAAAGACTTTAGTTGCATATCCAGATGTGGTTTATTTGCCGTATTTATTAATATCCCGAAAGCCTCTTTTAGCATTTGTAGTTTGGGATCTGATTTTAGCTTTTTACTGGGAGGCTCAAGTGATGGAGGGGGGCTGTTGGCATTAGTATCGTTCTTATCCTCCACTTGCAAAAAAATCGTGTGTTCATTAATAAGATCAATAATAATAGAAAGAAGAAAGAAAAGTATTTATTTTGGCGCAAAAAACATTGTAGACAACAAAAACTTAAGACAAACACAAAACAAAAAATAAATAAATAAAAAGTAACATTGTCTGTCACACGTTTGCGCAAAAAAGGTCCAGTTGAGCGAAATGCCAGACAACTATGAGGTAGTTGTCTGACGCTGGTTTTCAACTGAACTTTATTTGGAGTGAACGGATAAAAATAAATTTACAATAAGTGTCAACTACATTACATTAGTGTTACATTAGTGTGAAAATAAAACATAAAATATGATAAAAGAGCAAATAAGTGTAAATATGTGTTCAGTGTACAAAAAAAATAACATAAAACATAATAGAAACTGGTTTGAAGCGATTTAGCCTTAGGCGTTGTCCTAACAGAGCGCGACTACGCGATTTTCGCGTGAGTAAGCGATGCGATCATCGTATGGTCGCACGAGAACAAAAACTAGGTGTCCTAATAGAATGCGAGTACGCGATCATCGCGCGAATTAACAACGCGAGCGATTGCAATGCTAGGTACGCATTTTGCGTGGCATCGGCGTTAACCATGGACGTCGATAATGCTCAGTTTTTATTTTCTGGAAACATGTGGATGACCTATTTTACGGGCATCGATAATAATGAAAAAAAAAATACGTGGGAAGCAAAGTGCTTTGTTGAAAATGAGAGGAATAGGTGGTGAATTTCACAATCAATATTTTGACTTACGAGGAGATGAGTCTGCATTTTATGATTATATGTCTATGTCACAAGAATCATTTGACTACATATGCAACATAATCAAAGACGATTGCAGCCATATGGTAACGAACTACAAAATACCTATAAGTGTGGAAGAAATATTGGTGTTGACGATTAGGTGAGTATTGTGTAATTTCTATAATTTACTACTTAATCTTGGTCAAATAAAGAACGGGATAACGTAAATGGCGTTGATCTCATGTTAAATCTTATTTCCTATCTTTCTATCTATCTATCTTTGCCATTTTTACCTTTCCTTAATTTTTTTATTAAAATTTTCAGCGAATCTTGGCCCAATGGTCATGTATTTAATATATTACAGAATGTTTGGGAACTATGTGTACAAATATATCTAGTGTTACTTTAACTTACGTTTGAGATTTCTGAGTTAAAAGACGTTTGAGGTCGAGTTTCGCTGACTGTTTATTATAGGGAAGAAAAACGAAGTCAGAACAAAAACAAAAAATCAGAACAAATCGCAAGTCAGTAGGTACCTATCATTGATTTATTTCCCCATTGGCACTAATAATCACTCATTTGTTGAAGTTTCGTACTCATGTAGACCCAGCGGATCATTTTCGTAGTAGTGGGGCACCGACGTTGAATTATCGTTGTATGGTCCGTTTACCGGAGAGGGTATATTAGAAAGTGATACTGGTGTTGATGATGTAGAAGGGGTAGTTATATTTTGTATTTCATCAGCAATAATATTTTGAATTTTGCTTTTTATTCTCAGTTTCTGCACTGGTGACAAATATTTAAAATATGGCGCTAATGATCTTAAAAACAACATGTCTTCATCGTCCTGTTTGTCGTTTTTTGCATTATTAAACGCTTGTACTTTCTTTTTTTCTATTTCAATCATTTTTTGTTGAAAATGTGTCAGTTCATGTTGTTTTTTTGGTTGACGTTTAATTTTTCGGTTTACCTCACTTGCTCTAGAAGGTGTATCAGATGTGTCGTCCAAAACAGAGATTCTCTTTCGAGCAGCTTCAACTTCGAGAGACCTGTTAACAGACTCTAAATTTAACTGATCGCTTTCTGGATTTTCAGTCACCTCTTCAATTTCAGCTATTTCTGAAGCCTCGATAGCCTCCGAATTTACAAAATCTAGGTCTTGAGACTGTTGAGTCTCATTGTCAGACCCAACATTAGAATCCTCCAAGTTGCCTTGTGTGGCCCTGGGTTTCACAATATCTTTTAAAAATGACATTTCCTTAAAATAACCCCACTTGCCTATATACATTTCGTCGTTATTGGGGCTGCCTGGGTCTCCGGATCGAGGCTGTCGTACCTTTTTTACTTCTTTCATGAATACATCCCTCAAATTTTTCCATTTGATTTTAACGTCAGCTTCTGTAACATGACAAAAATATGAGTTTTTAAACTGACAAGATCACAAGAAAATGAAAAATATTTTTTTGTTCACAGGTACCTAACAACAGGAACTTCTTTCCGGAAATTATCAATACATTTCCGAATTTCAAAAACAGCCATAGCAAGCATTGTGTTGGAAGTTTGCAGTGCTGTTTGGAAAAAATTGCATCACAAACACATGAAATTTCCCAGTAGAGGAGATGGGGGAATTGGGAGTCACTTAAGGAAAAGTCATTATTGTAGTCACAAATGATCAGTCTTATATTTTTTTCATATTTACTAATCTTTAAAAACTAATCAGGTATCAAGATATATAAGTCTTTTTTGACTATCATTAACATAAACAAAATTATAATTAAGAAACAAAAAAGTAGTTTTGACTCCAATTACCCACATGTAAGGGAAATGAAAGTCAGCTCATGGGGGAATAAGAGTCAAAATTATAAAACAAATAAAAGCAACAAAGTTATTATCTGTTTTTACAAACAATTAGAAATCAACAAAATTAAACATTAGAAATGATTACCCAATGGAATCATAACAAATAATATTATAAATCGAGTTAAATGCAAAAATCACAGCGATAGCGACTTGGATCATCACATACCTGTACATGCCTCATGGGCCCACCCAGCACAGAGACGGCAACGGTACCAGATTTCTCTCGGTTTTCCCTCTTCAAGGCATATTGCGCACACAGAATGTTCACGCTCGTTCTGGGAGTTTTGCTGGATATTTAGTGGGATTTCAATATTTTCTAAGACACTATCTCCACTCCCAACATAAGGAACCTGTTCATCAGCCGATTCTTCAGATGAACTTGACTTAAATAAGTTCTTTTTTACTTCTTTTATCTTCTTAATAACTTTGCCTCTTGTATGCTTTTCTTTTTCCTTTCGTTTCTTAGCTTTTTCTTCAAAAACAGTTTTCAGAGGTGTGGCAGTCAGAATTTCTGATCGTTGTGATCTTTTTCCTTTGCCTTTACCTTTTCCAATGCAAGGCAAAGGAGTTGATTGTGACAGTATTCCGGTTATAGGTTCACTGTCGGATTTTTTGTTTTCTTGATTTATACCATCATTTGATTTATAATTTGTAATAATAGCACTTGTGGAGGGTTGCGGTTCTAAAGCGTTCCTACTGTTAGTTGAAAGGTTATCTGAAACTTCAATAACTGTCAAGTCTGTTATAGGGGCAGAAATTTCTATAACACAGGGAACATCAGAGACGTCTAAGAAATCTTCGTCTTTGAACTTGTGAGGATTGAGTGGGAATGTTGATGCGAAGCCACTGACTCCTTTCTCTACTGAAGCAACTTTCATATAGGCTTTGTTAAAAATCCCAGCGACTTCGTAAGGCGTGATTTTTTGTAAATTATGTGATTTAATATATAAATCACATTCTCTGTTGTAAGCTTTCTTAAGAGGACCATAGAAGACTACGTCAAGAGGCTGCAGCATATGTGATGTATGAGGAGGAATGGACACCACAGTAATGAAATTTTCTCTGCAGAAATTGTATGATTCGAGGGTAGAATGACTGTAATGGTTGTCTAAGATTAATAAAACTGGTTTCTCCTTTCTCGGTTTAGCGGTTTTCACGAAATGTTGTAACCATTTCATGAATAGTTCTTCATTCGTCCAACCATTATTAGAATTTTCATATGCCGCACTTAATGGTCCATCTTTCTCAAGTTGTGGTGAATGTCTTTTGCGTGGGTAGATAAACATAGGAGGAATAAAACTTCCAACAGCACTCATACAACAAATGACCGTAATTGTTTTGCCTCTCTCCCAAGAAGTCAAAGAACCCACTCTTTTTTGACCTTTTGTAGCCAGGATTTTTTCGGTTTCCTGAACGGTGGTAATACCTGTCTCATCAATGTTGTAAATGTCTTGAGGAGAGAACGAAATTTTTGTCATGACTTCTTCCAAGTTCTTAAAAAAAAAAGCACATCGGTTTTATTAAAACCTGTAATTCTCTGTATGCCTATAGCTTCAGGTTTTCTAATGCTTATCCGTGGATTTCTTTTAAGAAATCCTTGAATCCAGTCTCTACCAGCCATTCTAGTCTCTCTGTTGAAATTATGAGATAGTTTTAAATTTTCAGCACATTGAAATGTTATTTTTCTTAGTTGATTTGTCGTCAAACCATGAAACATGTTACTTAATTGTAAAATACGCTCTGTAAGTATATTTTCTTGGTCTTCATTAAAAACCGTATGCCTTCCTAGTTTTGGAGGTTTGAACTCATCTTTATTTATCCTTCTTTGTAACGTGCTGAAAGGTATACCGGTTTCCTCGGCAACTTTGCGTATTGACACACCTCCTCTTATACGTACAGCAGCTGCCTGCAGGTCACCTGCAGTCCAGCTCGCTTTAGACATCTTCCTTGTCCAGTTCCTTGGCATCTGAAATTAACAAAAAAGTTTTATCATAATAAAAAACGATGCGGGGAATGGGGGTCAATTGACTCTTATTACCCCAATGACGGTTTGTTTGCTAGATTTGAATAATTACACAAAAACTAATATCTTGCATTAATAAACATAAGTTTAGTTCTAGTACTACATTTTAAGATTATTCTATTCGTAAAATTAACAAATATAGATACGTTTTCGATCGAAATTTCGGAAATTTTACAACGGCCCCTCCCCTGTGACACGTGTCGCTCCCGGTGACGCGAGCTTGCTAGCGGGTCGGCGTATTGGGGAGTGCGGGAGGGGTGCCGAGCTAAACCCCGTGCGACATAGCCGTATTCTGTAATACTTTAGGTTCATTTCTTTTTGAATTGACCCTCATTGCCCACTGACTCTCATTCCCCCCGGCTCCCCTACAGAAGAATTTAAAGCTATAGTAGAATCATTTGCAATTAATGATAAATTCCCACATTGTTGTGGCAATTTGGACGGCAAACACATTCGTGTCAAAAAACCGCAGAAGTGTGGTAGCATGTATTATAATTACACTGGTTAACAAATTTTAAGGTTTTGTTAATCCATGAAATGAGTTGTGCTAATTGCGAAAGAATACCTCTAAACATACATTTTGATGTAAGTTTTAAGGTCGAGTTAGCTCGCGTTTTTTGTGGAATCAAATAAAAATCTTTTGACTTAAGATAACATTTTATTTATAAATCACATATTATAAAATTTAAAAATGAGTTAATATATTGCTTTTCCGTTTATAAATAATATCTACAGCCTCTCTCTTCAACGTCCAGCAGTAGTCTGCTAACATAGCAGGACTCCATTTGCCCTGGTATCGCTGTTCCATGCCTGAAATATCCTGGTGAAAACGTTCACCATGTTCGTCGCTAACATCTCCCATATTTTCAGGACAAAAATCCAAATGTGAGTCGAGAATATGTATTTTGAGGGACATTTTGCAACCGAGAGCGTACAATGATTGGATCATATTCTTAACCAGGTTTTCATAGTCTTCAGATTTTTTTTTACCCAAGAAATTTTGAAAAACTTTTATCATGGATGTCCAGGCCTGTTTTTCCTTGCTATTCAATGTGCTTTCAAAAGTTTTGTCATTCATTAATTCTTTTATTTGAGGTCCTATGAAAATTCCTTCTTTTAACTTGGCATCTGTCATTTTTGTAAACTTTTTTTTTAAATATTGAAAAGCTTGACCTTCGCGATTCAGTGCTTTTACGAAGTTTTTCATCAATCCTAATTTTATATGCAGAGGTGGTATAATAATATTTTCTTTTTGCACTAAAGGTGGATAAAAAACATTTTCAGTTCCTGGTGTAAAAGCTTTTCGTAACGGCCACACTTTTTTTATGTAATGGTTTTTCCTGTCGCGACTGTCCCAAAGACACCAGAAACAGCAATACTTTGTGTAACCCTGTTGCATGCCTAAAATGATTGCAATCACTTTAAAGTCTGCACATATTTTCCAAGAATATCTTTCATATTTTATCATTTGTAATAGATGTTTAATATTTTCATAGGTTTCTTTTAAAGATACAGCATAACCGACAGGAATAGAAGGATACGTGTTACCGTTGTGCAATAATACAGCTTTTATACTGGTTTTAGACGAGTCTATGAATAATCTCCAAGCATTTGGTTCATGCTCCATTCCGAAAGCTTCGAACAGCGCATCAATATCGTTGCAGTAAATAAGATGATTCTTATCGTCCATACTAAAAAAAGCTACAAGATCATCGTGTCGGTTCCGAAAAACAGTAATTTTTATTCCCTTTGCCAAGAGATTCCATAGCTGGAGACGCGAACCAAGAAGTTCAGCTTGTGATTTTGATAAACTTAGGTCTCGTACTAGATCATTTAATTCTGGTTGAGTAATTAGATGGGGTTGCAGTACCTGGCTGTGAGGACTAAAATCAGGATCCGTAAGATCGTCTTCTTCAGTGCTAAGCTGGTCAATTTCTTCAGAAGCATTCATTGGTGGCGCCGGAACGGGGTGATTTTCATCATGCGGGCGAGGTCTTTGAGCAGATGGCGTTTCAATATAACTATGTTTTCTCTTTTTGCGCGTATTAAGCCCTTCTGTCTTATTTATGCAAAAATAACAATCTTCAATGTGATCCTTTTGTTCTTTCCACAGCATCGGTGTTGCGAAAGGCAAACATGATCGGCAGCCGGATAGCCAATCTCGCAAGTATTTACCACAACTCGAGCATATTACATGCGGAACCCAGGGCTTGTCTTGATTTTTCACTGGTATTCCGAAATAAAGTTCGTAAGCACGACAGATTCTGGGACTGAAGTTTTCGCTCGTATTTTTTGTAGTGAATTTACCACACACGTAACAAAAATTGTTAGGATTGCTTTCACAGGAACGAGGCATATCAAAAATATAAATTCACAAAGTTTTAGTTCAAACTTCACAATAAAAACTAAAAACAAAATTTGTTTGATACACTTAAGACGTTGCTGTATGTTACAGTGCTATTACCACGTCATACACTAATTGTATTTTCACGGTGTTTGATAGCGAATGCCAGCGCAATCTTAACGTTCTTTATGATGTATTAAATCTAGTAAAGTAAAGCCGTGCTATAATAACGAACAAGTCGAAACTTGCGAGAGTGCGGCGAACGCAATACAAGATTAAACTTGCATAGCTCGATAACTCGAGCTAAGACACTTGTAATATTATAATTGATGATTAGTATTTACCAAGTACTGCCTATTTTTGTATTTCATCATTCATGGGCAAAACCATTGTTAACCAGTGTTATAAAATGTATAATTCCATAGTACTATTAGCTGCCACTGATTCAAAAACAGATTTATATTTATTGACGTAGGTGCATATGGAAAAGACAGTGATGGCGGTGTGCTCAGTAATTCAAGTTTCTATCAAAAGCTGCACAACGGAGAAATTCAACTTCCTCCCGAAGAACCATTACCTAACTCTAACATTGTGGCACCATATGTGTTTTTAGGAGACGAGGCATTTCCATTAAAAACTTTTTTAATGCAACCTTATCCAAAAAGACAAGCAACAGATGTCACAAAAATAAGATTCAATAAAAGATTATCTGCTACGAGAGTTGGTGTTGAATGCGCATTTGGAATGATGGGCAACAAATTTAGAATACTATATACACCTATCGAGACTTCAGTTGAAAACACTATTAAAATAGTTAAGACGATGTCTGTTGCACCATATTTTAATAGATATTGACAAAAAATATAGCGATCAACACTTATCAAACATTGGAAATTGTCGAACGGAATACTCACTGAGAACATTAAATAGAACTAGGCGTAATAATCACACATCCGCAGCTGCGATTAGTGCAAGACAAAAATTTACTACTTATTTTTCAAATCAATTGTCAATAACATAAATGTATGAAAGAAAATAATAAATAAAAAAATATACTTACTTGTTTTATTTAGATTTTTTGCAACAATACTCCACTCCTTGTCACTCTATAGACGGTTTTTATAGTCGTCTTTACGTTTATCCCATAGGGTTGGTCGATTACGCACTTCAATTATCAATCGATCTTCAAATGTCATTTTACACAATTATTTTGCTTTCTGTAAACAAACTAACGTGCGCTTTGCCGTCTACAAATCACATTACTAAAACTAAAATAGCGGGCTGGCGGCCGGCCGGGCAGATGCGCGAACGCGTGCGGGCAGGTCGAATCATGACTTGCCCCCCTCCGCCCGCTCCCTACGCGACGACGCGACGCGATTTCGCGAGTTTAATTCGCGCGAATAGATTAGAACATTTTAGTCGCGCGACCGCATCGCGCGAATTTAAATCAGGACACCTCTTCGACATCAATACGTTTGATCGCGGATTCGTACGACTAAAATTCGCGCGAACTTGCGATGATCGCGTAGTCGCGCTCTATTAGGACAACGCCTTAGTCAACATAATGCCATCACTACGCGCAGTGCAGCGACGCATAAGTCCACTATGCCCGGGGGGGGGGGGTGAGCGCAACGGACGATTTGCAAACAGCATAAAAAATTTAAAGCAAAACCTTGTGCCAATCTCGGGTACTTCGAAAACAAAAAATAATAATAGAAAACAACCCGATCAAGTTAAGCAAGTGTTTTCAAAATAACGTTATCACTGAATAAATTTAAGGTATGATTCCGAACCACCAGTGTCGCTCTGTTCGTGGTGATGCGTTGTTGTGTATTCGTTAGTTTACTTTGAGTTGACAAGATGTCGATTGCTGACCAACTTTTATTTATACTGTTGGAAGAGGAAGAAGATGACGATGATTTGTTGTTGCTTTATGTCAATAGTAAAAGAAAAGCAACAGACTCGTTTTATAAAAGCAGACAACGGGAAGGATGTCACAAGACGCTGATTAAAAACCATTTAATAAGTGATGAAGAAAAATTTAGAGAGTACTGTCGTTTAAATAAAAAACAGTTCAGTTTTATCCAAAGTTTAATTGCTGACAAAATTGAAGCAAAAGTTTCTCGCTAGGAAGTTATCAACGCTGAAGAAAAATTATTCTTAACATTAAGGTGAGTTAAGTTTATAAATTAAAAAAGTCTTGGAGACTATCATCGCTGTCTTGGTTCGATGTACGTAAATCTGTAGGTCATTTTACACAATTATTTTGCAATTATTTTGCTACATGTATCATCACCAGAGTGATGATACATGTCCTGGTGATTGAACATCCGCAATAGGAGAACATGGGCCCGTAATATGTTGAACAGAGCTTTGGCCAAGTATTAATGAATGATGTGTATCTCTAGGGCCTACAGATAAATTCGTTGAAGACTCTGACCCTTCTGGTGAAGATGTGTATACGTATATGATCTCTCCGTTCCGGTCGCAATTCTTGCTGCCAAGATTTCATAATCTGATACAACAGAGCTAATATGCCTTTTCGCTTCAGCCTTTTGTAAAGGCGGTAAACTTCGTAAAACGTTACCAATAAAATTGCAAAAAAGTTGTACGTCATCATCCTTGCGTTGGACAATAGTCTTTATCAAATCTTGCCTTTTTTTCATTTCTTTCTTTCCAAATTTTTATTATATTATCGTCGCTATGTTTAAGGCGTTTTACTTTGATTGGAGTATCATTAAGAACCAGTGATGTTTCCGTTTCCTCGGTATCTTGATTTTGTGATTCTCTTTCTAGGTGATCTAAATCAACACTATCCTCATTATCAGTTACATTCGGAGGTGAGGCTATTATATTCGTACCCCCCGATCTGTGTTCGGGAATATTGTCTAGGAACGACAACTGTTGGTACCTTTTGTCTTTTGCGTTTTTTGCTGCGGCTGACCCAGTACCTGCCTTATTTTTTTTTCTATATCTTGTATAGGAATCGCGTATCATTTTCCATTTTTTCTTGCAGTCATCACCTAAAACCAAGAACTTGATTGAGGTATGTTTTTCTGGATTAGTGTGGTGTATTGTACAGATTTAAATACATAACTACATCAGACTATACTAATATTGTTTAGATATTTAAATAAAGTTAAACAATCTTGATGTAACTTTTTAAGCAAAACACATTTCTAACAAATAAACTACTGCCTAAACTATTGTGGTACCTATTAAGATTGGTTTTTAGATGCATTTTACTTACTGAGTTTTTAAAATGAAAAAGAATAAAGAAACACATCGAGATTAAAGTTTAGTTAAATACCTAAACAAAATGAGTAAAGGATTTCATCATGTCTCTCACTTTGTTAAATCATTATTATTATTATTCTATATATATCAAAATAGTATTATGATTTTTACAGGTTCATGGCCACCGGTGAAAGTTTCAGATCTTTATCGTATTCATACCGTATATCTGAGAGCTATATATCACGTATCGTGAAACATGTATTAAAAGTTTTAAGGCAAGAATTAGTACCTCTCCTAATGAAGCCTCTGGAGGAAAACGACTTTACAATCGTTGAAACATGTTTTTGGCATAAATGGAATATACCGAATTGCGTTGGAGGAATCGATGGCAAACATGTCCGTATCACAGCTCCAAAAAATAGTGGATCCCTTTTTTTTTTTTTTTTTTTTTTTTTTTTTTATGGTGGGAAAAAATCATGCATTGACAACCCCCGCCCTTGGGCGGAGCGGGAGATAGTGTCAGACTCTTACTGACTAAAAGACCCACCCCGTTCCTTCTAGCCTTCATACCGGGGCTCGAGCGCCCTTTCGGATAACCCTGGCCCCAGTAGGCTTCGACCCGGCTGGGTCCCTGCTGTTGCTGACAACTCCTTGAGGCGCGCGGGAACAGTGCGCGCCGTCGACGACTTGGGCTTGGTCCGGACAGTTACCGGACGCCCGGACAGTGAGCTACCCATTGCTCACTGTCCGTAAGCCCGCGTCTACGTTGGCCGGAAATCGGGATCAGAATCCCGGCGACGGCGGCGGCGATAACGCCGTTGCCTGATGCGTTCGGCCTCCTCCTTTGCGAGCATTACTGCTTCGCAGAAGTCGGCGACCGCCTGCCACTCCTCCTCGCTCCGGACCATGGCCTCAACCAAGGCCCGGCGCGAGAGGTCTCCGCCGCCGATCGCCCCCACGAGGGCACGGCGATGCTCCGCCCAAGCAGGGCACACCTCGACTGTGTGCTCCACCGTGTCCTCCGGGCGTTCCGCACAGTGGCGACACCCGGGCGTCACCTCCGCATGAATCCCGTGCAGGAAACTCCCGAACGAACCATGTCCGGTGAGTACCTGCGTCATGCGGAAGGTAAGGACGCCGTGAGGTCTTTTCAGCCACGCCTCAAAGAGGGGACTTACCGCCATGATTGTGGCGTGCCCAGCACTGGGTTGCGATAGTCGTTGACGCCATTTCACCATGAGATCCCGCCGGAGCTCTGTCCGCCATGCCGTGACCTGTCGCGGCAGCGGACTTTCACCCCGGCGTTGCATCTCCACGCGCATATCGTGCATGTGTGCAAGGACTGTTGCCTCCAGATCCCACGGTGGTAGGCCAGCCAGAAGGCTCGCCGCTTCGCGGGAGACCGTGCAGTATCCCCGCACCATCCTTATCGCCATGACCCTCTGACAGGCGTTCAGTATGGCCGCCGGTTGCTTTTTCAGCGACGGGACGGCGCCCACACCGGCGCCCCGTAGAGGGCCATGGACCGAACGATCCCCGCGTAGAGCCTTCGGCAGGAGGCATCCGGACCCCCAAGGTTGGGCAGGAGCCGCTTGAGCGCAGCCCCAGCCCGGTTGAGTTTGGGATAGTGGATCCCTCTTTTTTAATTATAAAGATTACTTTTCAGTTGTCTTGTTAGCTATTGTGGATGCAAATTACAAATTTATAGCCGTTGATGTAGGTGCTTACGGCAAAGAATCTGACAATGGCATTTTTCAAAAGTCAAGAATGGGCAATGACATAGCAAATGAAAGATTTCATATTCCACCACCTAAGAATTTGCCTGGAACAAATGTAACTCTGGCCCACTTTTTAATTGGAGATGAGGCGTTTGCTCTTAGCAGCTTTATGATGAAGCCATACCCAAGAAGAACAGCGAGATTGTCTAGAGACAAAGAAATTTATAACTACAGATTATGTCGAGGTCGGAGAGTGACAGAAACTGCTTTTGGTCTTTTAAGTCAAGTTTTCAGAGTTTTCTATTCGCCTATCGGTATATCGACCGAGGTGGTTGATGACCTTATATTAACAGCTTGTTGTTTGCACAATTTACTTCGGGATGGTTACCTCGAAGAAAATAGCATTCCACATTATCAAACAAATAGTGACAATCTCCCTGACCAAAACATGATAGATTTAGTGGCTTCGGGTGGGTTTTCGAATAGCAATGGATTCGAAGTCAGAGACAAACTAAAAGATTTTTTCGTTACTGAGAACGGTTCAGTTTCATGGCAAGAAGCAGCTATTAGTCGAATATAATACATTTCAAGCAAAATACATTTTTAACCGATCTCCACAAAAGGAGGAGGTTATTATTTCAACAGTATTTTTTTGTGTTTTTCTTTTTTCTGCGTTACGGTTATTCTTTTTTAAAAAGGTGTGTAGGTCAAAACATTCCACTACTTATCTACGTATATGTACCTACACTAACAATGAAAAAATAAACCTTTTCAATAAAAAAAAATAACCGACTTTAAAAATGTGAGAGTACTGATCTGAGTAGGTACTGATCATTTTCTACACCTACCCTCTTATTCATAAACTTAGTTATTTATTTTTTGCTTTTTAGTGCAGTAACTATTTTTTATTTGAAGTCGGTTCAATTTTTTCATAGAAAAGAAGTAAAATACTTGTAAATATTAGGTACATAATCATGAAATTAAAATAAAGTTGGTAAGAACATTTACTCACTTGTTTTATTGATTTTGTTCGATATATCCTTCCATATATTTTCTTTTATTAAATTATTACGATAATTAGTATGACTGCTATCGTAAAGGGCTGGATATAAAGTCACATAGTTAATCAACTATTCCTCTTCTGAGTCAGAGAAATTCATCCTTTTGTTGTCAATTTACGTGTCAACATTCAAGTAGGTACTCTTGCTGCGGCGGCATACGCGTCACTACTGGTCTGTCGCGGCGGTAGGGCGACACTGACGCGCAGCAGTGCTGCCGCTACATTGCTGCCGCGACATTGCTGCCTAGCTCGGAATGTAATCTCATATAAGCCAATAGAAATTGTACGGGGACCAGTAGTGTCGCGGCAGCACTGCTGCGTGCAGCGTGGTTCGGAATCGTACCTTTATAGTGTCTTAGCAGAAGGAAGTGAAAAAGATAGATTAAGTATATTGGCAGAAGGTGAGTGTGCTTGTTTACAGTAATGACTATTTAAATGAATCAAGTTGACCGGTATACAATTATTTCAAATAAAATACAATTATATTTTTACTCTTTAGCTGCGGGTTATAATGAACGCCATGTCACCAGAATGAGTGGCAACAGCGACACCGAATACGAGTACCGGATGCAATAAGGCCAGGCACAAGGGGTAAGTTAACATAAACACAAATTAGTAAATACGGTGATGAAAATTATCATTAAGAATTATCAAGTAATGTAGCCTTCGTCACCCACAGGTCTCCCAAGTACGCGGGAAAGTACTCAGGTGTCACGTATGACTCGCAACACCTCGCACACAACGAAATGAGCCGACAACGGTGCTCGAGGATCCTTCATCACCCACATGTTGTAGTTATGTATACGCTAATATTATGTTGTCGGTACGAGCCAGCAAGCGAGGGCCGTAAACCGTATCTGCGTAATTTAGTTTGGAAAGAACAAGAGTTTCGACTAACTGCTCGCGGAGCTTTTCCGACAAGAAAGGCCTCATTTTGTATAATAATTTTAGGCGATAAAATCTGACAGTATATTATCGGTAACGTCCAGCAACGCCGTGGAAGTGCTCCTCTGCTTCCTGAAACCAGATTGTAGGTCAGGTAACATCTCGTTATTTTCCAAAAATCGAGTCAATTGCCGGCACACCACTTCTTCAACACCTTTGAAAGACATGATAAGATACGCCTCAAATTTGCTGCCTGTATAGGGTTAGGGCTCTTGGGGATGGGTCTGACTATTGCAGTTTTCCATTGGTAAGAAAACTCAGATGTCCAAATAGAGCAAGTAATGATGTCCGTAATAGTTGGTAAAGTGTGAGGTAAGGTAAGGGTAAGGTAATATAAATATCGTCTGTTGTAGATGCCGACAAATCGTGACGAATGGCTTGAATGCAGCAAAGAGTTTGAGAAACTATGGCACTTTCCACATGTAATTGGGGCTATCGATGGCAAACATATTCTAATCCAGTGTCCATTCAATTCTGAAGCAGAATACTATAATTATAAATCTCAGTTCAGCATCGTATTGTTGGCATTAGTAGACGCACAATACAACTTTATGTACGTGCATATTGGGACTCAAGGAAGAATTTCGGATGGAGGTGTATTACAAGGATGTAGTTTGAAAAGGATGATGGATGAGAAATCTTTAAATTTACCGGAACCCGTATCCCTACAAAATCGCAACAGGCTACTTCCCTTCTACTTCCTCGGTGATGCAGCATTTCCTTTGGGAGAAAATCTAATGAAACCATACGCGGGCACCTATTCGAAAGGATCTAAAGAAAGAATTTTTAACTATCGGCTATCAAGAGGCCGAAGAGTGGTCGAAAATGCATTTGGGATTCTGGCTAGCGTTTTTAGAGCACTAAGAAAACCAATATTACTGTAGCCAGAAAAGGTTGAAACGATCGTAATGACACTAGTGCTTCTGCACAACTTTCTAAGGCGTTCTTCCTCATTTTCGGTATACTGGACAGACTGATGAAGTTATACCAGGAACATGGCGAAACGAAGCGGAAGGAACATCGTTTCGTCCGTTACACGCCATTGCTCGCCGTTCAGCGGCAAATTTTAAAGAAAATCGTGAAGAACTTGCTCATTATTTTTTAAATGAAGGTAAAATACCATGGCAAGACATGTATGCATAAAACAGAGATAGTAAAAATCTACCCACCTGTTCATTCGCGTCTCCAGCCTCAAGTCCTTTTCGAGGTGTGAAACGATCGTTCAAGAATCCTAGCACCTTAAATGCATACCATTTACTTTCGTAAATCTCGTTTTTTCCTGTAATAAAAAATGTTATAAAACAGTTAGATGTAAAAGTTAATAACAAAAAAACAAAAAATAAATATTAACAATAAATAAATAACTTAGTTGGTGTGAGAGTAAATACCTTTCCCCGTTCCCACTGATTTCTTAATTTTCATACGCTCCCTTCTGTACGAAGCCAATAAATTAATCATTTTTTGTTTGCATGCTCCCCCACTTCCATTCATGATACCTCCGATTTTAGCCCATGCATCTTCTTTCAAATGATTTTTGTAATAATCTATGTCCTTAGGGTTCCATAGTACAGTATTTTCCCTGTAGGCGTCTATCAGCAAAAGACATTTATCCTCTGACCATTCACTCATAATGACGAAGGAATAACTCGAAATTACAGCTGGTTCGCAGCGGCTAGCAACAACCTCTCCTCTTGACGTCCACGAGCGCACTGCACGAGCGCACTGCGAGCGCCCTTTGATCCACGGCAAAAACTGACAATCGTCGGCTCGCTGCGAGTCGCTCGTGTAGCGTTCGTCGCAGGCTCGCGAATCACGTACACATTATGTTTTTGGTAACCGTAACGGTTACAGTTACGTGCAACGTTACGGGTTTAGAAATGAGTACGTTGTAAACGTCGGGTCGCTGCAAGCCGCACGCGTACCGCTCGCAGCAGGTTTGCGAACCACGTACACACTATGTTTTTTGGTTACAGTACATGCAACGGTTACAGTTACGGCTGGCTAGTGAGTACCCGCCTTTACAGCGCTACACGCGCGAGCGGCTCGCAGCGGGCTCGTGCCTACGTACTCACTTGATACCGTATCTGAAACATTACATGCTACACTGCTAAGTGAGTATCCAGCTTATGAGAATATTTTTAAATTAAATCTAAATATAACCATGAAAGTAGGACAAGTGACGTTAATAGAACAAATCGTCACGTTTAGGAATTATAATAAGGCACAGTTTACATGACTTAGAATTAATCAATTTTAAAACGTACATCGACAATCAAGTAAAGTCATTTAAAACACTCTAAAATAACATTTTGAGGAATTCTTAAGCCTGCAATACACGTTGGCCGAGCGTTGCCGAGTGAAGGCCAATACCAATATGTAGACAGTATATTTGCCTTGTCTTGCCATCGCTCGGTGTCGCTCGCCTAGTTGGTTGAGTAGACTTGCGCCAATCAAAGCAAATGTGCGCCAATGTGTATAGACCTCATTTGGAGTAGCTTGTCACGACTCGCAGCCGCTCGCGATCACTTGCCTCACTTCGGAGCGGTGTCGGTTTTTCTGCACAAATCAAAGGCGCTCGCAAATGTGCGCCAACGTGTATAGTGTAACCTCATAAAGAAACAATTGTTTCTTTCAATGAAAAAAACAAATTGTTGTTTTTTTCCGTTTTTTTTCACATGTTGCATTGAAATTTTGCGGAAAAAATCGTTTGGGAACAAAATAGAAATCTTTCGAATGTTTTATTCATTGTTTCAGTTAATTTCATGAAAAATTGAAAAAAAAAACAAGTTTTATTGAAATTGAAATATTATAGTGGGCGAAAATGTACGAGTGGTAGATTTTCGCCCACTATACACATAATGATAATAATATTCCTCAGCCAAAATCTCGATTTCACTGTCGTCAGCTTGATCAGAATCGAACTCCCTCAAGCCTCCCCCAAGTGTCACCATAATGATCCGTACCCACTGTTGGACACAAGCCTCTCCCAAGTATCGCCATTTAGGGTTTTAATGACTGCTGTCCACTGTTGGACATAGGCCTCCCCTAGCTATAATGACCCCTGCCCACTGTTGGACATAAGCCTCCCCCAAGTGTCACCACCTAGGCGTTATAATAATTGATGCCCACTGTTGGACATATGCCTCCTCGCGATAATGACCTATTCCCACTGTTAGGCATAAGACTCCCCAAGTGTCGCCATTTAGGCGCTATAATGATCGATGCCCACTGTTGGACATAACCCTCCATCAAATATCACCGTTTAGGCGTTATAATGACTGATGCCCACTGTTGGACATAAGCCTCCCCCAAGTATCGCCATTTAGGCGTTATAATGGCTGATGTCCACTGTTGGACATAAGTCTCCCCTCGCTATAATTACTTGTGTCCACTGTTGGACATAAGCCTCCCCCAAGTATCACCATTTAGGCGCTATAAGAATTGCTGTCCACTGTTGGACATAGGCCCCATAAACTAGTGCGCCTCACCATCCGATTGCGTCATCTAGTTTATATTAATTAAAAAAAAAGTACGCATTTGAAAAAAACAAACATGAAGTTTTCGGTTCTTTTCATACTTTTCCGTTTAATAATAATAATTATAAGCGCTTATTAAATAAATAGCAGCAGCCGCGATGACTTCTACGTCGTCCATATTGTTTAAATGCACAATAACAACTGACAGGGCCCAACATGTGGGCGTCTCCTCAAAAGTCGTCTTATTGGCCATTTGCATTGGTTCAAGCTTGCCGAACGTGTAGAGAGGCGCTTGCCGAACGTGTAGAGGCGCTTGCCGTGTGTCAATTTGCCTATATTTGCTTAGGCTCGCCAAGGCTCGCGTTGGTCTCAGCTCGGCCAACGTGTATTGCAGGCTTTAAGTAACGTAACATGCGTATTCTAAATAACGTATGTCTTTAAAATCGTAAAAAAAAATATAAAACTGTCATTATTATTTTATTTTTTTCTTATTATTTATTAGTGTTGATTCATTCGTAAAATAATTAAATTATTTATTTTTACGAACGAATCTACACTATGAAAATTATAGCATACCGAGAAGTCAGTTATGAGACATTTAAGAAAAAAAAATTGACATGTAGGTAGTAGCACTACATGATATACAAACCCATTTGCTGCATACCATACACTTTGCCATTTCTTGCAGAATGACACTTTGGCGAGTTTTATAAACATGACAAGAAAATGTTCGCGATGACGCATCACGTTTCCCAATTATTATGTTCTGATTCTCAACTTTTTCTTGTAATATTTTACTTGGGTTTGATTGTGTGATCGAATCAGAAATGAAGATATCCGCAGGAGAACCAAGGTTGCCGACATAGCACGAAGAATCGCCAAACTCAAGTGACAATGGGCAGGGCACATTGCTCGCAGAACAGATGGCCGTTGGGGCCGAAGGGTTCTGGAGTGGCGACCGCGTACCGGAAGACGCAGCGTCAGAAGGCCTCCTGCAAGATGGACCGATGACCTGGTGAAGGTTGCGGGAATCCGATGGATGCGGGACGCACAGGATCGATCATTGTGGTGACACTTGGGGGAGGACTATGTCCAACAGTGGACGTCATCGGCTGAAATTATGATGATGATGATGATTGGGGTTTATTGGGGTATTCTTCAAAGGGTACTTGAAGGGGTTTGAGCACCTTTACCTTTTTAATGGGTGACGTAAGTTGCATAGGATCGCTATCTAAATGTTTGTGAATTCCTTTAACGACCGGTGGAAGATGAGATTTAAGAGTGGAATTTTTTGGAGAAACAACTAGTGGTACGGCTTTTGTACCTTCCAAAAAGGGATATTCATCAATTAGGAAATCGGTTTGAAGCAGTGATACAGACGGTTCTGGGCTTGAAATTAAGGATGGTCTTGGATCTGCACAATCAAGAAATGAAAGGTTTTATAGCTCATTAATCATATCGTCACTTACAGGTGCTACAGTAATTGATTTCAACTGATCCGTCAATAAATGTGTTTTGGGATTATAACAGCTGCACAAACCTCGCATTTCACCACAGAAACAACTCAATTCACGATATTGGATCTCATGGGGTTGAACAGAAATTACTTGATCAGTGTATGCTTCACGTATTGCCACTTCCATGACTGCCTGCCGCGCCTCAAGCTTCTCGTTTTCAGGGGGCTTACCATGACCTCTCATGGAAACGTTCAATTCCCAGTGAGCCAAATTCCTTTCAAAAGCAGGCCTGCTTCTGAATAGCTAAAAATCGTACCATGACAGTTCCAAAGTTAAACGACTTTTGTACACGAGGTGAACAGTTAAGCTTGAAGATCGCTTAATTTGACACTACAGATGCTCAAAAGATGGTACAACAAATAGAACGCCTTAGCACAAAAAGTCTATACAAAAAAAAAGGTGAACAAATCTTGAGCGGATTTCGTAAACGTCACTTAGCAGGCCAGTCAAAGGCCTGCTATAACGAAGTCATAGTACAAAAATGCCGGGCAGTTCAACTTCAGCCCTGCTATAAGAGGTCATGGTAAGCACCCAGTCTGTAGTAAATACATTTCCTTTTCGTTTCGTTTTTTCGCTCGGTAGAGCTTCTTCCTTATATTGTCTAGAGCTGTTTTATATTTTTGAATATTGTTCAGATCGATCGTATAACTTTTACTTAATCTTTTCAATTTTATTTTAAACAAAAGAGGAACTGCATTGCCTGTTACAGCTGACTGTTGTTTTGTTGGAGCCAACTGCTGTCTAGCTGCAGCCTCCCCTTGTCCTAATGACTTCTTCTTGTTTTCTTTTTGATTTCTTTTTTGTTCTTTCCATCGCTTTCATCTGGCATCTTTTTCTTCTTCAGTTAGTTTATCTTTTTAAAATGTTTCTTCAGTCTTTTAAGTTCCTTTTTTTTAAGAGGTTCTAGCTTTACTGGATCCTGTTTTATTTTTGCCCTGTATCACCGCTCCGCTACCGTCATCGCCATAAAAAAGTCTAAAAAGCTGCATAATTTACGTTTTAACTATCAAAAATAGTGATTATTACAAAAATCTATAACTATTCGATCAATTAAATTATTTAAATTAAACCTTAATACTTTATTCAATTACTTTTCACTAAAAATAACACAGGAAAACAGCATGTCTGTTGCATGAAATGTTTTTCATGAATCTGAATAGTTTTTACACGCTGATTTCATATACGTATGCCGTTTTTACGTAGCAGCTCTAGTTTAGCGGCTATGAAGTGACGGGGGTTTTCACTAATAATGCACACAGTTTAAGGTATAAAAATTTATTAAATATGTTTATTCTGAATGAAATTTTCTTTTATATGACTTTCTCGCGTGAGGTGTGTTAGGATTACTATTTTGAATGCTCCAACAATTTTGTAGAATGAGCAATAGGTAAAGAACCTAGTTTGTTACCATTATGCAAAAGTACACATTTAAGACTTCGTTTTGACGAAAATATGAACAAACGCCATTCACTTGGATCATACTGTTTTAATCCCATAGCAGTCATAAGGCTCGGAATATCAGAACAAAACACAAAATTGTCTTCTTCAGTAAAGAAAGGGAGTAAATCCTTTTCCCTGTTTCGTTTGTCAACAAATTTCTTTCTTTTAATCGGGAAGCAAGAATTTCTGATGCAGTCTTAGACAGTCCAAGGTCTCTGATCAAGTCATTTAAATCATCTTGATTTAGTGGTCGGGGATAACCGAAGCAATCAAAATCACTGTCGCTACTACAGTCGTCATTATTGGTTTGTTGGCTGCACTCATCTGGATGTTCTGAAGATTTACATGGCTGCTGTGGTACTGGTGTGTCACTAGTATTCAAGACTGGTCTTATAGCAGATTTTAAGTTGGGATACACCCACTTCGAACAATTTTTATGGTTTATTCCTATGATTTTCGTAACACAGAAATAACAGTCATCGTGATGATTGGATGGTTCACGCCAGATCATAGGAGCTTTGTACTTAAAAGAGGGTCTTTTTTTGTTTGCCCATAATCTCAAAGACTCAACACAAGTTTTACATACCAAACTAGGTATCCAGGGCTTGGCGTTAGTCGGCAAAGGAAACCCAAAGTAGTCAAAGTATGTATTTTTCACGAAGTCCGACACGTTCAAACGGAATTTTTTGAACATATATTCTCCACAAATAACACAAAAACAGTCAGGGCTGTTTAAACACGTCCTTCTTGAGGAAGACATAATAAAATTTATACAGAAACTAGTTTAGTTACACTGCTATTGATAGAAATAATCGACTGCTCAAGTAAATTCAAGACGGTACCTGTATCTTACTAACTAGAGCTGCTACAAAAAATCTGAGTGTAGATTCGAAATCAGCGCACCCAAATTAGTAAACAACAGTAGAAAAATTGCAAGCAACAAAAAAAAAAGTTCGATTTTGTTTTTCTGTGTAATAATCAGTCAATCTCTCAATAATTTAAAAACATTTTTTTTTATGTTAAACTGTTTTGATTGTAAAAACTATATCGACATGTGTAAACCATACTTTAAAATTCCACTACAGCACATTTGGCGTTCCGCTCGTACAATACGTAGCGTATTGGACGTGAAGTATGATTGCTTCACGAAAACAAAACTCAAGAAATCAACAGTTTAAATGTAATTTAAAGAAATATTCCACTAAATTCTGATTAAAGACACTTTTTTAAATAGCTATGAAAAGTTATAAGTCAAACAAACATTACTTACTTAGGTAATAAAATCAAGTTCATAGTGGAAAATGCGAACAGGGCCTCAAGTCTGCTATTACAATAGTGTCAGAATGATCGATCATTGATTTCAAAATTGTTGATTTTGACAAGTTTGGTAATCTACTAATGTAATGGCGTCATTATGACTTTCCAATGGTCAACCACTGACACACAATTGAAAGTAATGACATAAAATGGTAATCTCGTACCTAATGACAGATCAATGTCTGGCGTATGCGGTAATCTGCTAAAATTTTGACAGTTCCTTTGATCAGTGACCTACCATTGGAACGTCATTGTGCAATCATTGCTTTCGTGACTCGGTTTTAAAAACTTATTGAGTTCTCTGCTCATATATAAACCCCAAGCGAACGCGTTAGTGCTGTCATTGTCTTTCTATTGTGTCTCTATCGTGTTTTTGGAATATCCAAGAATGTATTCACTGCGATCAAATATTCTGGAGCTAGCCAACGCAGTGGATGCTAGAGAAAGAAGATGCAGGGAATCCAGAAGACGTCGTGTAGCCCGTCGGTTGATGAGAATCAACACGAACCCCTTTACTGACGTTCCTGAGGCGGAATTCGTAAAAACATTTCGCCTTGGAAAGAACTCAGTAAGGGGGCTAATTGATGAACTCATTCCCCTTATGGTCAGACCGCGTCGCAATGATAGCATATCGGCGGAAATGAAGGTAAGAAAACTGAATTTGACATTAATTAATAATTATTCTATAGCTATAAACCCCAAATAGTCGTTTAACGTTTTATTTTTTTATTGCAGATACTAATAGCACTTACATTCTTCGCGTCGGGGTCCTATCAAAATTTGACTGGACAGAGTGCCCTACATAATGTTTCTCAGATTACTGTGTCGAGATCAATAAGACAAGTAAAAGAGGCACTGAATAAAATATACCACAAGTATATTAAATGGCGGGTAGTAATAAAAGCAGGTCTGCTGGAAGAAATTTCATTTGAAATAAGCAGTACCTTTGTACTCTTTTATCTGTATTTGTCTATTTCATTTTTAAGTGTTTGTGTGTACATAAATGAATAAATAAATAAATTAAAGCTCCGACAAAAAAAGAAGAATTGTCCTTACTCAAAATATTAAATCTACTGCCTAAAATACTAACTTTCCGACTACTTTTGTCCGAATAAAAATGACGAAACGACCGAATGAGATACTGAAATCTTCGTAAAATAAACATGACTGTCTATTGGTTTAATACTTTTCTACCAGCATAAATTACGTTCTACTGAAAACTTTGCTTTGTAATTTTTATCTTTACTTGCCTACTATTAATTCATAAATTACCTTTCATATTTCATAGTGTTAAATAGGGCCGGGATTTGTACACAATAAGACGCAGCAGTCACTTGGTGAATTCCGTATATTATCACTTTACAACTAGGCAACAGAACTCGCGACAGTTACAGATTGTTAAAAACAGTACAATACACACATAAAGCTAAATTAGTTAGGAAACTGAAAAGGTTTTGGCGGGAACTTGGAACATTTATATACACGCCCGCGCGCGTCGAGTTTTTGGCGGCGACTGCCCGGCGTACGAGTGCGCGCGGCGTGGGCGGGGCCCACAGTTCAAAAATGCGCGCGAAACAAAATCAAATCGCAGTTGGTGTTCGCGCGTAAATATTGCCAACTTAAAACTAAATAATAAAAATACATTTAAAAAATGAGTTGCCTACACATAGATTGTGGTGGTATTTTAACTGTCACATTATACTGAAAATATTATTCTGAGTGGCTTTAAAGAAACTTATGAAAAATATAAAAATGTACTTGTAACAATAACATTTAATTGCATCATATATGATGAATTTTACTTACCACGGGTATGCTTCGATATCGGTACCTATTTCAGGCATCAAAAAGTTAAAACAGTCGTATTCATGGGTACGTATAAAAATCCCGAATTTTAAATTACCGATGGACGAAATCCCGAAAATTGAAACGCCAAATGGACGAAAGTTTAAAATCCCGAAAGTTCATTTGTTCGAATGTTTAAAATCCCGAAGTTCAAAATCCCGACTCGTCCGTGTCGGGGTGCCCTAAGGTCCCGATTTGTTTTATTTTGAGAAGTAGCACTCGCCGGCCGCTGCCGCGGCGCCGCTCGCTTCGCTCGCTCGGCTCGCGCGCTTTTGGTCACAATTCTAACCTAACCTATTCCAGCCACAATCTCTCGTAAAAATGTGTTTACCATTGTCTAATAGTCTATTCACAGGTAGATTGTATTTTGATTGCTCTTTGAACTGGGTGAAATAGGTTAGGTAACGTTAGAACTGTGACCAACCGCTACGTTCAAGTTGTTTCGTCTATTCGGGATTTCGTCCTTTCGGGCATTTGAACATCTGTATTTTGTGTTTCGATATAACGACTATCGGCATTTAAACCTTTCGGTGTTTTGCACGTCAGTATTTCAGCCATAGGTATAATGAACTTTCGGGATTTTGATACGTACCCCTATTCATGCCTTAATCGAATACCAAGTAGACTTTGGTTTCCTAGAATATTATACTGTATTATTAATCGACAAATTTCCTAACTTTTATAATGTCAGCGAGAACAAAGATAAAAATAAAACAAAACTCAGTTTATTATGAAAATGTAGTTACGTAGTAGATCCGAACCCGATCGCGCGGGCCGAACAGTTGAGGTATTTTCATCATTATTGTGAGCTAAAAAATAAATTTGATAACCAACAATAAAAATTAAAACAGTTCATGCAAGTTGTAAAAATATGATTATTTTGACCAAACCTCTGTTGTCGGTAACTTAGTAATTTTGTCGGAGGTTCAGTATTCTATTCGGAAGTTTAGTTTTGTTATTCGAAGATCCATTTTTTTTTATTAGAAAATGTAATTTGAACATGCTCTTATTTGTTGTTAAATTGGATATTTTTTTTCGTTTATATTTTGGATTTTTTGTCGGTAATTCATTATAACGCTAGTTAATTAGAATAATAGTCGGCCACAGATCGCTGGAGATTAAATTGTTTTTCGGAACCATTATTATTTCCCTTAAATGGCCCACACAATGTTCTGAAAGGAATATTATAAAGGCTAAGTGAGAAATTAAATATTTCCTGATTGTTTTGTTTGTATTGCTTGTTGTATCTAAGCAGAATTATTTACTTAGTTATTAAAAACTTTTCAGGTTCTATCAAAAATTTGAATTTCCCGGCGTCCTGGGTTGTATAGATGGCACCCATGTAGCAATAATAAGGCCGCACATACATGAGGAACGCTATTATAATAGAAAGGGCTTCCATTCCTTTAATGTTATGATAGTAAGTATCGGGTAGAAAGTAGAAATGTCTATCTATGCCCAAATTTTTACTAATAAATTATATATTGTTTTTAATAATAACTAATTCAACACAATATTTAATTCATTTACAGATTTGCGATGCTGATTTGAATATTTTATGTGTGGACGCAAGCAACCCAGGCTCCGCTCATGATTCAACGGTATGGCAGAGTCATCCACTTAGTCACCACTTAAAGGAAATTACAGAAAATACTAACGAACAAGTATTTTTATTAGGTATTAGAATATTTTTTGATGAACAATATTCTTTTATCATATTCATGTGTTAATGTTTGTTGGAATAATAATTATAATTTCCAGGTGACAGTGGGTATCCACTAAGGAAAACGATGATGACTCCTATCCTTAATACTATTGAAGGAACACCACAACATCACTATTATGTGAAACATGTTTCTGCACGCAATACTGTGGAGCGTTGCATTGGCGTATTAAAAGCACGTTTCAGGTAAAGAGTATTTCTAAGCAATTGTTTTACATACTCAAAAACAGAGACATAAAGGTGTATTGGACCGATCGCGAATTGGACGCATAAACAATATAATATGAAAATTTATAAATTAAGATGATAAGTTATTAGATAGATGGGGTTGTTAAAACTAAATTGCCTTTTTCAGGTGTTTGCTTGCAGCACGTGCTTTACATTATAGCCAAACAACTGCAGGCAAAATTGTGAATGCATGTTGCATATTGCATAATATTGCAAACATGGCAAGAGAGCCATTGCCTGCTGATGAGGTTTATGCAGAAGCACTTCGCTTGCAACAGTTATGTGATTCTTATTCCACTGTTTTAGAATATGTTTAATGAAGTTGAAATTTTATTAGTCAGTATAAATAATACTATTATGTTACAATTAAATTACTCTTTATTTCTCATAAACTAAATATTTATTTAACAATGTTGAACTTGACTTTTCAATTGAAAATCTGAAATGTTAATATAACACAAATCCAAGTTACAATACCTAATCTTATAATAAGTCTTTATAAAAAATAATAAAGAGATCTTCAATATTATAGTCATTTGAATAACAAATCATAAATATTAATTTATATAATAAAAATAACAATGTTAATACCTAATCTTATAATCAGTCTTCATACAAAATAATATAGAGATCATCAATACTTTAATAGTCATTTGAATAACAAATCATAAATTTTAACTTATATAATAAAAATAACAACATTAATCACTAATCAGTCTTTTAATTTAAGGAGGAAAATAATTATGCAGCACCTAATTATGAAGACCATCGAAGGGTGAACCGGGACCTTCTTGAAGGTCGGGCACTGCAGCAGGCTCTTGTTGACAGACTGTGGAGAAATGCATAAATTAAATTAGCTGGTAAGTAACGCAAACCCACCTCAATATTCTAGTGAAGTACGAAAATGCTCTAATTATCATTAAAATGATTATAATTTTGTTACAGATTCACAGTATTGAACAAAACAGAGATTTAAAATAAATTAAGAAATGCTCTTTTTATAAACCGTGTTTCATTTAAATCTTTACAACCATTTGGAATCAAGTGCTGGACTTGACTCCTCCTAAAATAGATTTCATTTTTCCAAACTAATATTATAAAGAAAGATTTGACTGTTTTGTTTGTATGTTACAATTGAACTTAAAAACTACTGGATCGATTTTCTTTCGAAATTCTTTCGCCAGTAGAAAGCTACTTTATCACTGTAACATAAGCCTATATTTTCTATTTTATCGCGGGCGAAGCCGCTGGCAAAAGCTAATCTTAATAATCTGACAAAATTACCTCTTGCATACTTCAGGAAACTAGTCAGTCTCAGAATCGGATGAGAATAAAATTCTGCGGATTTTCTGTGAAAACAAAATTAACTTTAATATAAAAGTTGAAACTTGTGTAACCCAGCGCTTAGTATCAGAGTTACAATCAAGATGTAAAATTCTGACCAATGTGTTACTACTGATGTGAGCCTACACCTAACCCAAGCTTTTAAGTTCAATCCTGTTTGTAGCACACACAATAAGTAGAAGTTCTGATTTTGAGTGAAACCATCTCGTAAAGATGAATTATCTATAAATCAACAGTAATTACCTTTTTTGATACAGATGTCATAAAGCGGTCTAGAATGTGCACCACTTTTTCAGTGGTGGAGCTTTGTTTATTAATGGCCGCAGCTAAATTATTAAGGGCCTCAGCATGTTTTAACGTTGCTTCGGCGTTCCTGGCTTCTATAGCTTCCAGTCTCGATTGAGCAGCCTCAAGAGCTGTATTGTCTCTATCTATAAAAAAAAATATTTTGTTACATCCGGTGACAAACTGCCCTAGAGGGCAGTTAATGGTCAAAACAAATATCTGCAAGATCTTTACCTTCCGCTGCATACTGCCGTACAGATCTTTGGCGTTTGCGTCTCTTTGGAGGCTGGTCTCTAGTGGATGGCCAACCTAAATTTTCCTGATCGTAGCTGAAAAATAAAACAATTCAATGACATTGGTCTTTATGTTATTCTATTTATTTAAACCCATCTGTAGAAAGTTGTAGTACAGGTACCTTATTTCTTGTGGTGGCACATTTTCCACAAGCTCATCTGGCATCACATTTACCTCAAACTCTTCTGGCATCACTATTGGCATAACATAATTGTCTAATAGTCTGTAAAAATAAAAACAATGTTATCAAAATAGATAAGAAACTAGTTACTTAAGTTAAATGATGAAAGCTAAGCAAATTAAGCACAGAATAGCAAGTTAACACCACTTACGAGACAGAATTGTTTGTCAAATTACTATTAGTAGCAGGACTAGCATCCACCAAAGGAATTGTGATAGTTGGCTATTTAAAAAAAAAACATGCAGTTAATAACACAAGGCAAGTGAGTCAACAATTTGTGACAGTAAACACATAATATAGATAAGCATGGAAATAAAATACACATAATATACAACTGTGATGTATTACGTTTTTTTAACAAGTTGAATGTACTTTCTAATGTGCAATACAAAAGTTAAGAATGATAAAAGATAAATGCTAATGCTTACAGTGAGTGGGTTATGTCGGACACCTGGAAGTGGCTCTCCTACATCTCGTCCTAAAATAGTATATAAGCGCTCTTGGAGCGGGGTTAGTATTATTTTTTTCGCAGGACCACCACCTTAAACAAGTTATAAAATGATTAGGTACTATATGCTTCACACTATAATTCTGCAAGGCTGCCAAAAAAAAAGTATAGCTTACCCGTTGCACTTATTTGACTCTTTTCAGATTTAATTTTTTTGAGCATTTTGCTCTTATATTCATTGTAGAACTAAAAAAGAGCAAAAATTTGATTAATAATACAATTTATCGGTCTTATAATGCTTATCATTATACTGTGTTTAGGTACTCACTGAGCGCCACTCTGCCGGCGTTTTATTGGGGCAGTCCGCCGATATCGAGTTTAAAATTTGGGCGCACTCCGTCCAGTACCTTTTCTACAGACTGCGCCCTTCGTTAGTGCGACTGCAATGGCCAAGCGCCAGATCTTGGTGGTTTTCTAAGTAGTCTATAAGAGCCGAAATTTGCTCAATCAAAACCATTTTCACAACACAAAAACAATGATATAATACTTAAATAAAAATAAATACTAATAAAACCCAAACACTGAAACACTGGTCGACTAAGTAAAAATAAACAAAAATAAAAACAAAACTTTAACGTCAGTTAGCATAAATGTCACATTTGACTTTGACAGCTAAAGAGACAAAATAATATTGCGATTGTATAGTTTCACATGTTTAATGTTTTTTGGGTATTTACGAACTTCTTACTATTTTAGTTTGCTTATAACACTAATAGCTAATTAGTAAAATTAAATATAAATAAAATCTGACATGCATAAATGTTCAAATTTAGTAGTAGTTTTTCGAAAATCATTTCTACTGAAGGGTTTTATAATAATGGCAATACGGCAATGTCATTCTACTACAATTCTATTACGAGACCACTGACCGATCAATGATCGACCATTATGAATTTAGCAGATTACGAACTTTTAGCAAAATGACAATGCGATCGTGTTGGAATGACAATTTTATAAAAATAGCAGATTTGAGGCCCAGGACTTACGCCCGACCGCTCACTCTCGCTTTAGACAAAACTGCTGTCATTTAACAAATATGACGGACATTTGCGTTCTAAAATGTTGCCAACACTAAAAAATACTCTTAGTTCATTTAATTTTCTACTCAAAATCAGTAAACTAGTGTAGCGTATATGGAATTTTCTATCAACGTTATTTTGAAGGACAAGATAAAACGTGTATCTTAAATCATTTTGCACTCTAGCACCTTATGAATTAAGTTTATTATTCAATTTAGATCATATAATCCTGCCAAATTAAAATTACTGAATAAAAGGTCGGATAACAGTGATATTTTACATTCGGAACTTTACAAAACCTGCGTGGGACACGTCCAAAATCATCTTTGATTTTCCTGATAATGATTAATTTTATCAATATTACAAAGACTTTCGTACTTCTGAACATGTTTTTTCTAAATTAAAACACTGGCTTGAAGTCGTAGGACACGCTATTTTCTTAATAACATTTTTTTTTTAAAAAAGACCCAGTCACGAGCCTGTACTCTATCACCTCTGTCAAACTGTCTGACTTCGATTTCTTGGTGTCTGGGCCTGCTCTGCTTAGCTTTCCTCAAAAGCATAGCGTGCAGTCTCGTGCGTACATGTTAAATATAAAGATCTCATGGCTATGTGTAGGGATGAAACTATTCCAAAGAATTACCACAGCTATAACGAAAATTTAATAGTAGAAAACGAAAATTACACCGGAGCTATAAATAACGACGACGGCTTAACCCTAGCTGCAACAAGAGCATCTTATATACGACGCCGTCCTAGAAACAGAAAGTAATTTATTGTTGTTTTAGAGAATTTATTGTATTTGTTTTTATGACTGAAGAAACTCAGGGCAAATTTTTCAATAGTCAAATAACTTTTAATTAAGGAGTAAAATTGACGGTTTGACAAGTTTAGTGTAGAAAATATACTATTCAAATATAAACATAATAAATTAGCCCTGAGTTTCTTTTAACCCTTAATCAGACAATCGTCAGAGGTGTAAATAAAGTCAAAACGTGTGACCTTTTATAATGAAATTGATCATATTGGATATATCATTAACAATGTAAGTACTACTTGCTTTGGTGAAACAGTCCATGTAAGTTTACTCATAAAAATTACACCACCTGCCAGCTGTTCACTAGTACTAATTAGTTAGCACACGAATATCCACTTTTCCTGCACAATGTCTCAATTAGACGACATCCAATCGGCCCAGAAAGACCTGGAGCTATGTTTCCTGAAGAAGATGGATGAACTTGAGGCACAGATCCAATGTGCTGGACCTGCAAAGGACACCGTAGCCAGGATTGCAGAAGAGTTTCGAGCGTTCAGGGAGCTTATGTTCGGGATGCTAAAAGTTCTCAGGAAGCAGATCATGGAGTGCTCCAGAGTGGTCGACAAATAGGAGACACACACTCGCGTGAAAGCCCTTATTTTCACTGGGTTTCCTGAGACTGTCAACGAGGATTGCAGAGCTCTGATTTTGGAGATACTGCACAACAAACTAGATCGTCCGGATATAGTACCAGCTTCCATCAAAGTATGTCACAGACTGGGGGCGCCGAACAAGGATTCCACACGTAGCAGACCGATATTGGTGAGGTTCTCCAGCGTTGATTGTAGATCTGCCAGGCACAATCAAGGTGTTCCTTACCAGAACTAGGCAGAGTGTCTTCAGTAAAGCACGATTACACTTCGGCATGCAGGCTTGCTGGACTCAGGATGGGGTTATTGTGGTCAGATCTCCAGATGGAATGAGGCATAAGGTCACCACTTTGGAAGAACTCAACCCCTTAGGCCCGGCACCCATTATCGGCATCAGCAACAAAAAGGATCTTTCGACATCCCTCATGCAAGCGCACACTGCCGGAAATGTATGCATGTTGGGATGCCGAAGGGTGCCGAAGGATCCTTTTCCTTGCCGATGCCGATAATGGGCGCCGGGCCTTAGAGGCTAAAAAGAAGGCAGGGACATCAGCTGCGGCTACTGGAGGCAGGCCAGATATGGGAGTCCGGAAGAATTAACAATCAATTGCTTTTCTTAGTTGCAATCTTGCTTCTATAACTGTACTATGTAATATCTACACTTTTGGTATGCGATGCTGTTGGACTCAGGACGGTGTCATTGTTATTAAGGCTCCCGACAGCAGTAAGCACAAGATCACTGGGTTCGACGAGCTGAGTCCGCTGTTGGCGAAGTTTTCGAAAGCCCAAGGAAGTGATAGCCAGCACAAAAGGATACGTTAGTTATTTTATTTTCATTATTTTTATGTTTTATCTACTCTCTCTACATAATAGATACCTATAGATATAATTATATAGATTATATATATGACGGCGCCAGGAGTGGCTGAGCGATATGACCGTCATCATTTTGATTCAGTGGTACTGGGTTCATTTTGATGGGATATTAATAACTATGCACTTGAGTTTTCTAGTTACTTATAATGTCAGTTTCACAGTTCACAATTAGTTATAATGTCACTTTTATAATTCACAATAGTGTTGTAAGTACCTATACTAAATAATTACGAATACACGGGTTAACCGACAGTTTCATGTTAGAGGTGTGTGACCCTTGAAACTGTGCAAGCTAAACTGCGCTCGCATCATCGGATCGCAGCCCCTTTTTCATGACTCTGGCCTCGTGACGTATAAAAAATGACGCCACTGCGTTACACCCTTTGGTAGGTACCATAATAATAACAAAACAAAGACTCTGTAGTTCAATATTGTTCTCCACGACATATATATATTTTTTTACTTATAATAAATTTTTGGCTACTTTTTAATCTAGGAAAATTTCTTATTTCCTCAGGATGTGAACAGAGTCACGGATAGTTTTTTTTAATGTGAACTTGTACTTTATTACTTATAATAACAAAAAAAATTGTTTGATAAAAATACTAGCTTTCCGTCCGCAACTGCGCTCGCGTGGACTACGACACGACACGAACTTTAATCTAGCCCTAGCGGTTTTTTGTTTTAGCGTAAAATGCTACCAAAACGAGATCGTCGGAGACTTGGGGCAAGGCCATACAAAAATTACTCAGAGGAAATGTTGACACTAGCAATTGATATGGTCCAAAAGAAAAAGATGTCATCCTACGATGCGGAAAAAAACTTTGGCATTCCTAGAAGAACAATAGCAAGAAAAAGAAAAATTGTAATAAATATTAAACTTTAGTAAAAGTATTAATATTTTGTGTAAGACATTTTATTTTTCATTAAATAATAAATATTATTTTGAAACTTGTTTTTGTGACAGCTCGATAGAATACGAATGATTTGTATGAAAATCGTTTTGAATCCTATATCAACTTGACCTAGTATCCAGTAATACCAGATATGAGGTTATAGGAAATTCGAGAAGAGATACCATGTTTAAAAACACGATAAATATGGCCAAATTGACCTAAAATAGGAAATAATATGCAATTATCTATAAAAACTGATTGATGTGGTCAAGATGCCAAAAAGGTGTCAATTTGACCTCTGCTATATTAGTAGAGGATACGATGAAGAACGACCTTCACCGGTCTGTTTACTGGATGAAACGTATTGTATGACAAATCTAGTATATTAAATAATATAACGCGGGTGGGGGTTGCTTAAGAAATTCCTGGCAAAACTATTATTAATTAAAAATTGACTTTTTTTTGGAAAAATGCGCCGGTGTGTTTAATGAATAAATTGCTTGGCCAAGATATGGCCGAAAATTTACAATACCGCGGACAAGATCATTATTTATATTAAAAATCTTAATAGTTACTAGAAATAATTATTAAAATAATATCACGGCAGTAGAAGTTTGGAAAAATAATATTAAACAATAAGTAGGGGAAGGTGGGGCAGCTTCATACAGTTTTTCTATTTTGTCTCATAGATTATTCTCTGGTAACAATATCTGAATAGATTGAATAAGAACTAGTACTATAACTATCTGACTTTCTATCAAAAACATATAATTTGTTTAAATATACATCTGTGACTTTTTATAAAAGTGTAAAAAAAAAATCAAGAATGTATGAATGTGCCCCGCATGCGGGGTACTTTCATACAGGCTATGGGGCAGATTCATACATGTGAAAAAATACACAAATTAAGGAATAAATGTTTAATTATTTATCAAAATAAAAGTATCAAAACACAACGTATTCGAAAACAAAAGCAATTAGACTCTGTGAGTAACTAATACCTAGAAAATAATCAAGTAATAAAGAAAAAAGTAAAAAAAGATAACTAAGTAAACAGAAAATAACTTAAAATGTAGGTAGTTTTTCCTTTTATGGCACTGAAAGAAACTTAGTTAACCTAACTGGTGACGTCGTAAGGTTGATTGTGCCTTGTAGGTGTTTTTGAGATGTTTTTAAATAAAATGACACGACTGTTTTGTAGCTCTGTATTGAGGCAACTAACTTAACGTAATACGATCGAACATACCGCCCACCAAAAGGACCCTATGTCCTTTTACAAATACAACTAATTGGGCTTAACAACTAACGTATTGTTTCAAAACTTAACAATTTAACAGGTAAACATAACAACTTCTTCAAATGGACTGTATGTAGAAAATTAATAACCGGTTTACAAACATTAAATACGTACCTACAGAATTGAACATCTGTTTACTACACATTCTAATAGTAAAGTATCAATGATTATGTGTGACTCACTAAGGTAAGTAGGAACGAATTTGTTTCACAATAGCATTAGTTATTATTAGTAAGTAGGTAAGTATACATAGTTTTAAGTAATAGCATGCAGGTGGGAAGGTAAGTACATCATATTTATTATTAAGTATCTAGTTTAGCGACTTGAATCATCGAATGGTAAGTTTGTGTACATAATAATCTTAGTAGTAATTAAGTAATTTAGATATGTAGTTTTATTTAGACCTAAGTATTTAAGTTTAAGGTAGGTAATTAACAATAGTATGTAATATCATGCCGACTTAGATTCATTGAGGTAAGTAGTATAAGTAAATTTATAAATAAGTAAGTATATGAACAAAACTTGTTTCGATTAATTAAGCGTCTTTAGGTAGGAATATTAACTTAGATAAAGGTCTTTTCAATTCACTTTGTCCTTTACACTGCACTGTAACCACTCTAACTAAATTGTCTTTTCCAGGATGCAGCCTTTTAATTATACCCAGGAGCCATTTCGTAGGAGGCAGCCCGTCTTCCTTGATGACCACAATGTCTCCCACGGTAGGTGACTGGATAGCTGATTGCCACTTGGCCCGTTGTTGCAGAGTGTTCAAGTAATCTGAATGCCACCTTCGCCAGAAATCTTGTGTCATTCGCTGTACTAACTGCCATCTTGTCAATAGGCTAATCTTCGAGTTTTCATAATTGTAATCAGGAACACTGAGTAAGGGCTCACCTATTAAAAAGTGTCCAGGTGTGAGTGGTGACATCGTCTCAACAGCGTTGTCCAGCTGGCACAGTGGGCGGGAGTTGAGACAAGCTTCTATTTGTGTTAGCAGTGTCGTCATCTCTTCATAGGTAAGTTTTGAGTCTTTGCTAACCCTTGCTAGATGTCTTTTTGCAGCTTGCACTCCAGCTTCCCAGAGGCCTCCACAGTTTGGCATTCGCGGCGGGATAAAATGCCACGTAGTTCCATCAGTTGCTAAGTGTTCGGAAATTTCTTTAGAAATGTTGTTTTCACCTGCTTTGAAAAGGTCTTTGAGCTCTTTGGCAGCACCAACGAAATTTGTGCCGTTGTCGCTGAACAGATGAAGACATCGACCTCGACGTGCGACGAATCTCCGAAACGCAGCCAGGAATGCTTGAGAAGTTAAATCTGTTACAACTTCCAAGTGTATGGCACGTGTAACCATACACACAAATAAACAGATGTACCCTTTCGTAGCGTGATGGCCTCGCCCCTTTGATGTTCTGATAAATACTGGACCTGCATAGTCAACTCCACTGTTTAGAAAGGCCCGCTGTGGACTCACCCTTACAGCTGGCAATTCACCCATTAACTGATTGTTAACCTTTCCTTTATTGACAATGCAAACCTTGCAACTTCTTATGCATTTTCTTACGGCTGATTTTAAGTGAAACCATGTAAGGTTTGTTTGTGTGCTTCGTTAATCAACAATGTCGTGATATGTTGATTACTAGGTATTATTATTGGATGTTTGGTTGTGTCTGGCAAATTAGCATTTTGTAAACGACCTCCAACTCTCAGTAAATTTTGTTTATCTAAAAATGGTGTCAAGTTAATTAGTGAACTTGATTTTCTCACCGTACCATTTTTCTTGATGGATTCTATATCTTTTTCATAAATTAATTGTTGATAGTACATTATGCACCTTTGCAAAATTATGTTCATTTCATTTGTCGTTAAATACCTTTCTTGGTTTTCATTGTTTAAAAATCTTCTACAATAAGCAAGTACTCTCTTCATTCTAGTCAGTTTCGAAAATCTTTCCCAAATCGGTTTTTCTTCATTTTCCTTAGTTTCACTTGTAATGATACAACATGTATGTTTTGATTCTAAATCTGTCTCTGTATTTTCTGATTTTCTCAAATGAACTTCCTTTTCTGATAACCATTCAGGCCCCTTCCACCACATTTTCTCTTCTTTCAGATCTGTTAGGAACATTCCTCTGGATGCCTTGTCAGCAGGATTTTCTTCTGACATGACATGATGCCACTGTACATTGTTTGTATTGTCTTTGATTTCTACCACACGATTTGCAACAAAGGTCTTCCATTTTTGAGGTTCACCATGCAGCCACGCCAGTACTATGGTGGAGTCTGTCCAGCAGTAGGTTTAGCTATGTGGAATTTTCATGGCTAATGTGACTTGTTTTAGAAGCCTTGACAACAAAACAGCTCCACACAGCTCAAGCCGAGGTAGTGATACTGTTTTCAATGGAGCAACCTTGGTTCTTGATGCAATTAGACTTGTGTATACAGTTTCATTCTGTTCTACTCTGCAGTATACAACTGCTGCATAAGCTCGAGTTGAAGCATCGCTAAATCCATGTAGTTGAATCGCTTTTCTATTGCTACTATACGAGTGCAACCATCGGTTTAGAGAAATTTGGTTGACGTTCTCGAAATCATTTCTTATCTTCAACCACTCTGCCGTTAAATCATCTGATAATGGTTGATCCCATTGTGTGCCAACTAACCAAAGTTTTTGGATGAACATCTTAGCTAGCACAATGCTTGGCGATATCCAACCTAATGGATCGTAGAGTTTTTGTACATCTGATAAAACATTTCTCTTTGTAATGATTGATGGAGGTGAGCAGAGACTGATTTTGTAGAGAAATTGATCAGTACCAAGATTCCAGGTGATACCTAATGCCTTCACAGTACCATCTAAGTTTATGTCAAGTTGGATGCTTGAAGAAATGATGCTTGGATCCATTGATTTCATCAGTTCGATGTTGTTTGATGACCATTTTTTCAACTCAAAACCTCCTTTGCTCAACATAGCTCTGAGTTGATTGCTAGCTTCGATTGCTTCTTTCACTGTGTCACAACCCGACATGACATCATCGACATAGAAATCTGATAATGTAATGTCAGCAGCTACTGGATAGTTATCTCGTTCTTCGTGTGCAAGTTGGATCAAGGTCTTCACTGCGAGGTAAGGAGCTGAAGTGGTTCCAAAGGTCACGGTAAGTAATCTAAAATCTTTTATTTCTTCATCACTATTGTTTCTCCACAGTATTCTTTGAAAATCAGCATCCTCCTTGTATACCATGATCATTCTGTACATTTTTTGTATGTCCGCAGCAAAACAGACGGCGTGCATTCTCCAGCGCATGAGTATACTTCGTAGGTCTTCTTGGAGCACTGGACCAGGTAAGAGTTCATCATTTAATGATATACCATTTGTTCCTTTACAGGAGGCATCGAAAACTATGCGAGTTTTCGTGGTTTCCTTATCTTCACGCAGAACTGGGTGATGGGGTAAGTAAACTGACCTTTTTGAATATATTTCCTTTTCAGGTACTTCTTCTATGTGACCTAAGTTTTTGTAGTCTTCTATAACTTTTTCATATTCTTCTTTTAGCTTAATCTGTTTTTTAAACCTTTTCTCTAAATGTATCAATCTTGTTTTAGCTATATCTCTTGTATTTCCTTCAGGTGATTGAATACAATTTGTTTTAAACGGTAGTTTCACTATAAATCTTCCTTGTTCATTTCTTGTGTGTGTTTTGTGATATATGTCTTCACATAATTGTTCTTCCTTTGTATTCTTTCGCCTTGTAGTTGTGTCTATCTCCCAAAGCGCCTTTAACATGTTATCAACGTCTATTTGGTGATGCATGACAAGAAATGAATGTTCACTTTGTGTTGTATTTATTTCTCCAAATAATATCCATCCTAGGGTTGTTTTCTGTGCACAAGGAGACCCTGGAGGACCCTTGACTAATGTTTGTTCGACTATTCGTGCATATTCCTTCACACCGAGCAGCATATCTATCGGGCCTGGTCTATAGTACTGTGGATCTGCAAGATCGAGACCCTTCAGGTGCTGCCAGTTATGAACAGTCATTGTATGATGTGGTATTCGCGTGGTCAGTTGCTTGGTCATGACGTAAGCTTCGACGTGCATGTTGAATTCTGTTTTCCCTCTCGATAATATGTTTAGCTGAACCACGTGTTTAATTGGTACCTGCATAGAACCCACACCTGTCACTGTGCCTTCAATTGATTTTCTTTGAAGCTTCAATAATTGAGTTGCCTTTTCACTTATGAAGCTCGCTTGTGAGCCTTGATCTACAAGAACCCTTAACAGTGTCACATGTCCATCTTCTCCTCTTGCCTTGACTAGTGCAGTTGCCAATAATGCTCTTCCAGATCCTCCAACACCAACATGAAGACTTGTTATGGCCTCCTTCTTGTCTTCCTGTTGAGAAGTCGACAATTGAACAGGTTGGTTAGGTGTAGATTCTGTAGAACCCTTCGAAGTCTCTGTTTTGTGGAGTAAGGAATGGTGACGCCTTCTACATACGCGGCAAGTACCTGGTACCTTGCATTTGTAGACTGAGTGACCCGGAAGCAGGCAGTTGAAGCAGAGCTGTTTTTCCTTTACGTAGTTGTTACGTTGAGTAAGGTCCATGTTAATAAATTCCTTGCAGTGACATAATGTATGCTTTTCACTACAAAGTACACAGTTTTTAACCTTAACAGCACTCACGGCATGGCAGGATCGCTCCTTTACTGTACGAACTTTGTTTGATACGGGTTGTATCATTTCCAGAGTTCTAAATTTAGATTCTAAAAATCTTTTCAACTCTTCCCAAGATGGCACCTCCTCTGACCTTTCCTTATAAGCATAAAGTTTCCCACTCTTTATGTGATTCCTGGTCCAACTTCTGAATCACCAGAAATATAATTATAGGATCCCAGGAGTCGGTGTTAATTTTTAAGTTTTTCAGGTTATTTATGCACTCTGTTGTAGTATCTAATAAAGTTTTCACACTGCTAGCTGTTTGCGATGTGATTTTCTTCTGATAAAAAAGTCTTTGCAAAACAGAAAACACAATAACACGTTTATTCCCGAATCTGTCTTTTAATAACTGCCATGCTTGATTGTAATTACTGTCCGTAACTTGAACGTGACGTAAAATTATTTCTGCTTCACCGGTAACACTAGACTTCAGGTAATGTAACTTTTGAACGTCACTGATTGAAGTATTATTGTGCACAAGTGATATAAACATGTCCTGGTACGTAGGCCACTCTTCGTATTTTCCCGAAAAATTTGGTAATTGAATCCGCGGTAGTTTTACAATCGAACTTTGCCCTTGACCACCAAGTAACGACGAGTTTGATGTTTCCATTGAGGTTTGCTGCATTTTGCTCAACATGTCTGTTAAATCTGCTTGCAAACATAGGTACAGGTCTTCAATGGCGAAAAAATCTTCGTTAAGAAAGTATGGAATTTCACCACGCTTGTCTCTTGGAGTACATTGTGTCAACATCTCGTGCGCTCGTCGAAAATCACACCAATACTCTTCTATACATTTCAATCTAGCCCGTATGTAACCGTCCGTAAGTCTCACTTTAGAACATTTCTTTAAGTTCACTTGCGTTTTTTGTAATAATTTTGCCGAATCTTCCAGTGTATTCAAATATTTTTGTTGTTCCGAAGTTACCGTCGCCATTGTAAAGTTCTATCTTGTTTGTACGTAATATCACCAACTCGAATAGTCAACCACACTCGTATAAAAATGTAAGTTCATAAAACGCTGCACAATTTTGCGTAAACAAGTTCTTCTTATCGGAGGAATGCGGCCTTTTGTTCTCGGCTCGCTCAGGTAAAGATTCACTAACGACCCACAGGTGTGCCGACTACTAATTATCCGGCTCGAAGGACCATATGGTGACGTCGTAAGGTTGATTGTGCCTTGTAGGTGTTTTTGAGATGTTTTTAAATAAAATGACACGACTGTTTTGTAGCTCTGTATTGAGGCAACTAACTTAACGTAATACGATCGAACACTAACAGTCTTTCTGATCAGTCAAATAAGTATATCTATGTCCTAGAATTAAGTAACATATCTTTGTTATGTATCTATTAGTAGGTAGGTAATATTAATAATCAACAATTAAAAAATATATCACAATATAAGGAATCTTAAATGTTAAATACTTAATGACTTTGAAAATATCTTATATCTTAATAATAATAATATTAATGGACGTTATAAAAAGAGAGATCTTTGTTAAAACTTAAAATACTAGCAGTTCTAGCTGTCTTAGCTGATTTAGGATCCGGTAATATCAAAACTATATCGGATAGATCTACTGATCCTTCGTCTTTGACGTCTGCAAATACAAATTTCATAGAAGATCCTGGTTTCTTCCTCAAAAATGAAACCATTACTTCTGTCAAACTGTAGTGTTTGATTATTTGACCGACATAGTAAATAACAGACTTCTTTTTCTCAAATTTAACAAGGACATAGGCCCCATCCTTGACATTTTCAGGATCAACAAGCTCTACACGAACATCTTCTTCTTCGTTTTCTTCAAGTTCATCGAAAGGTGAAGCAGAACTTTCTCTCAGGCTGATTGTTTCACTGTCGCTACTACTTGTTTCAATCTCTTTGGTTTTATTCCTTTTTGGTTTACTTGATCTGTCATAATCTTCATTTAATAAACTCAATGCTTTTTTCATTTCTCTTGCTCTACTTTTCGTTCTTTTTCTAATCTCTTCATCTCTTTGATTTTTCCCAAATCTTCAATTCTAGTCTTCTCAGGCGTGTCGGTATAAATCCTTGATTTTCCAAGTGATCGACCATTTCTTTTTTGTTTGCGTCTTTGGACTTTCGGGAAAGGCCTTATCATTTCTGGAGTCTTCAATAGTTTGGAAGTAGATGGTGTAGGTTTATCGAAATCCATAAATAGAAGAGGTTGTGAAAGCAGTGAAGGCGAAACATCTCTAGACAAAGTCGTCGGTGTTCGAGCAGGAACATCACCACTGACTTCTGCGAGTTCATAACTAACTGTAACAAGCTCATTATCGGGTATTCCACGCTGCTCCTCACCAGCTGTATTTTCATTGTCATTCGTTACAGGATTAGAATGATACACTTGAACTGGCGCAAAATCTTCATCATTAAAATCAATTTATTGAAAGGCCATATTCCGGTTTTTTCAAATGCTCTAGTGATATTCCTTGCGTTAAATGATTCCAAATAAGGTATCTTTGTGAGTTTTAGGATATTGTAGGTGTTGTTTTACCCGGGTTAGAAACGTGCCAGTCATTGAATGATGTTTTTAATTTAGATTTAAGTGGCCCAAATACTCCAACGTCTAATGGTTGAAGGCGGTGAGTCGTGTGAGGTGGGAAGGAAAGGCACACTATGCCATTCCTCCGGCAGTAGTTGATGGCATCAATAGAAGTGTGGCTTTCATGGTTGTCTAATAAGAGCAATATCGGATTTTCTTTGGAAGATAAGGTGTGTTTCTGAATGTGCTTTAGAACATCAACAAAAATGCTCGAATTTATCCATCCACTTCTCGTAGCTACACCTAAAGAGCCTTCTGGAGCACCTTCTATGAAGTGGTCCTTAAAATGTACCCGAGGGAAGATGAATAAAGGTGGTATGGTGTTTCCACTGGCCGAAATAATACCGCCAAATGTCACCAGTTCTCCTCTTTCGGCAGACACTATTTGACCAACTTGTTTTTGGGATTTGTCAGCTAAAATTTTCGGTGTGCTCAGCACAGTAGTTATACCAGATTCGTCGTAGTTAAAAATCCGATCGGGAGTAAAATTGTGCTTGCAGTATAAATTCTCCAGGTTCTGGAAGAAATCATTCACTGCCGTTTTATTAAACCCGAATGATCTTGCAGCGCTGGTATTTTCCGGTTTACGCAAACTTAAATTCTTATGGCGTTTTCGGAAACTTGCTAACCAATCTGCTCCCGCCATCTTGTTACTATCCCAACTTGCTGGATATTTGAGTTCATTGGCCTTAGCGAATTCATATGCCAGTTTTTTAACTTGGACACATGTTAGTCCATAGTGCGTTTTGGAACACTCTAAGTTAAGTCTTTATTTAAGTGTTCTTCTTCTATTTTTGTTAAAACTTGCTGCGATGCAAATTTAGAATCGAAAACACGATTTTCGCTAAGTAGATCTCGTGTTCGTAACTTTTTGAGACGGCTTTGTAAAGTTTGTGGATTTACTTGGCTGCTGATTTTCTTAAAGAGACTTTGTTTAGTATGACTTCATCGATAGCTTTTGATATTGCCACTTCGTCTACCTCTCCACTCCTAGTACCCTTTTTCTTGTAATTCCTGACCATATTTTTTGTGTAAAACAAAATATAATATCATTTCAACTCTAATATAAAATATGGGGCACATTCATACAGTATGAATGTGCCCCTCTTATTACTGTATGAACCTGCCCCATTCAATGATTTTGAAAAACAAATATTCTTTTATCTTTAAAATAAAATAGTATTGAATAATCTAGATAAAAACTTTCATCAAAATGAAGATGTTTAAAGTGGGGTTATAAAATTACTTACGCGTTGCCGAATCACGTTCCGCGTCACCTCGTCGCGAGTTTCACACTGACTGCTGTCAAAATTCGTGAGCCAACGCACACGTAGGTAAGTCACGTGTACATGCTTAAATCGTTCAGTTAACGCGCGCCTAATAAAAGATGTCGCTAGTGTATGACGGTGCCCCGTGTATGAATCTGCCCCACTTCCCCCTATATTCATTATTTCAGTGTTTCCATTTTGAAGTATTTTTTAAATTATTTTTTGACCATGGATACAAAGTCCTTCAGGCGGAACAATAAAAATTAATAGAATATAGAAATAATAAACATCATTTATTATCCCAATATTATGCATTTGGTTCATCGATAAAAATGCATACCAAACACAATTATTTTGCTTACATTACTGAAAAAAAAAAAAAAAAAAATGATTGCGTCGTTGTTTGGGTGTTTTTGGCGGGATTTGTTGGGTGAAGTTCAGTGGCTGTTTCAATTATTCGTAAACTGATGTAAAGGAGATGTTTTTTTCCTTTAATTATGGGCCAACAAAAGGAAAACAATCGCAAATCCTGAAAAAAAAAATCGAATTTTTTTCGCATTTGTACTGCCTGAAATTGTCGATCGAAGATGTTAAATCTTTTAACCCAAGAATTTCAATCTGGCAATCTCATGATTTACTTCTCCGATTATTCGTCTTTACTTCATTTTATTAACGTGTGAAAATCCCAAAAATGTACTGTTTAGAGTTTGTTTAGGAATTACAGATAAGTTTTTTTTCCAGCACACATTTTTCGCGAATTATTATGGGAACAGGAATAAAAAAAAATTAGAATCTTTCTGAGAGTCCATTCTGTTGTGGAGTGTGAGGATTAGTCTTCTGATGGATGATTCCTGTTTGTTTTAAGAAATGTTCCATCTCTTGTGAACAAAACTCACCTCCATTGTCAGTTCTCAATACTTTTATCTTGTTTCCCGTTTGATTTTCCACCAAAACTCGAAATTCTATGAAATGCTGGAGTACCTGGTTCTTCTTCTTTAAGAAATAAACATAAGTCATTCTGCTGGCGTCATCTACGAACAGAAGAAAGTACTTAGCTTGACCAATCGATTTGGTCTCCATCAGCCCGCATAAATCTGAGTGTATTACTTCTAGCAGTGTATCACTCCTATGATTAGCAGATGGGAAAAGGAAACGAGTCTGTTTCCCCTCACAGCACACTTCACAGTTCTGGATCCGAATATTAGCCTTCTTGTCAAAAGTAACCCCTTCCACGGCACCTTCTTTCATCTTTTCTAGAGACTTGCTGTTTACATGTCCTAGCCTTCTATGCCACATTGTCATGGCCGATAATGCGCTCTCTGATTTTTGTATTTGTAGCTTGTACACACCGTTTTGTTAAGTTTGCAACTCCTATAAGCTCATTTACTTGGTTATATATCACACAAACATCCTTTTTAAACGATACTTTGTTGCCCTTTGATATTACCTAATTGGCTTACTGATAATAAGTTTGTTGTGAGCTTCGGTATGTATAAAACATTCTTCACAATCATATCATGCTGAGATCCATTTACTTTCGTCGTTATCTGTGTTTCACCAACACTTACAACAGGCACAGTCATTTGATTTGCGACTACTATTTCTTTAGTCAAATATCGGTCAGTCCAAGAAAAGTGAAGCTAAATTGCATTAACATAACAACAGCAATAAAAATGTAAAATTCCGGTGGGGTAACATCATGCCATCTTTGCAATCTTCTTTGTCCAGCAGTTCAATGCTGGACAAAGGCGTTTTGAGCATAAAATAATTGTGAAATTTATTTAAATGATTCACAATTTGCTTTACTATGTGTATCTAAAAAATATTCAAATATATCCAATTCTGAATTATTACCAGTAAAATTAATATTTAACCCAGAGGAGAATTCATGAAACGTTTCTGTGATTGGTGTGAATGATTCCGATGACCACGTTTGCTGGTTTTGCTGCACTGTGGCTGAGCTTGTTGCTTGCGGTACGGTGGTTGATCGTGGTGTCTGCGGTACTGCAGTGTTGCTAATTGGTGACTGGAAATAATTAAAATAAACAATAAATTCTTCAAATTCTATTTACCTAATTGAAATGTTACCTATAGATATAAATTATCATCTTCGTTTTTTTCGCGTTGAATATTCAGTTACCATTTTGTAAACTGGAATCACATGTAAACACATTAAATCGATAAAGGATACCTAGGTATTAGGTACTGAAGAACCTATCTAATAGTATATAATACTAAATGACATAATATATCTATACCTAACACTTTCCTTTAGAGATCGATACATCGAGTACAAGGTAAGATATAATAATATAATTTATTTAAACTTACCTCAGAATCAGGTTGGAGTGTAGCCTTAGGGGCGCTATGGCGCGGGACTTAGAAAATTTCTCCTTACTTTTCAAGAAAAATTTTGCAAGTCCTAAAAATTTTATTTAACCAAAAAAATTTTTTTTTCGTTTTCTTTGCTTCTCATAGCGCCCCTAAGGATATACTCTAACTCCTAAAAATCCGCCCCTAAGGCTACCCACTGACCCAGAATCATATTCTTCCGATTTACTGTCCTCTCTAATTATATCAAATTCTGATTCAGACTCCACACCTTGTAAAACTCGCAATAATTCGTCATATTCGCCGTCACTCATTTTTTTTTGTAAGAACACGTGCGCCAACAAAAGATGTAAACATTGCACTACACTAAAATGCACGGTCACTATGACCTTGAAACCCGTCCGCTTATGACGTCACAGATTTACTTCTAGACTATACAAGTTCGTGGCGTTGTGCGCACTAACAACTAGCCACTTTGTAAGGATGGGTTTTTCAAACGGTGTTTCACTATCGACAATGATTAGAAAACCTATTTATTCTTGATTAAGGTGAATAAAACGTAGTTTATAGTTAACAATATTTATAAAATATTATTTATTCACGTCATTTTCTTGCAATAGTAGTATTTATGATCGTTTCGACGAGATGAAATATTGAGCAATGGGTAGCTCGCTGTCCGGCCGTCCGGTAACCGTCCGGACCAAGCCCAAGTCGTCGACGGTGCGCACTGTTCCCGCGCGCCTCAAGGAGTTGTCAGCAACAGCAGGGGCCCAGCCGGGTCGAAGCCTACTGGGGCCAGGGTAATCCGAAAGGGCGCTCGAGCCCCGGTATGAAGGCTATCTCCCGCTCCGCCCAAGAGGGTTGTCATAAGATGATTTTTCCCATCGAAAAAAAAAAAAAAAAAAAACGAGATGAAATATAGCGAGGTCTTCATCGTGTCCCATCACTGGCTTACTTTATATCAAGTACTTGGCGTTGGGTTACGTAGTAACTATTCAGTAATCTGTGGCGTTGGGGGCATTATAATATTTTCTGGCGTTTTTGTTTCTATTGAATATAAAACAAACAAAAACTTATTATGTGTGAAAAAGTTAAAAATATGGCTTATAACAGGGCAATTTTCCATAAAAACAAAATAAAAGGTCTAGTAAAAGTTACTATTATTACTTCTAATCAAGTAGTGGCGCTGAGGGCACGAAAATCTCGAAGTTGTATACAAGTGATTGGCGTTCAAAAGGTTAATGTAATGCTACGGTCATACGCGCGCCGTGCAGCCCGGCGGGCTGCCTGGCGGGCTGCGCGGCATGCAGCCCGTCCCGGGCCGGCGGACATTCAAGCTGTTCACACGCACGCCGTCGTGTCAGTCAGTGCCAGAATGGCAAGCAGCGAGGATCTCGGTGTTGTTGCTGCCATATCCTTTGGCTTAACTTATTTTTATTGGAAAAAGAAACAAAATTATGAACGACGGCGAAAAAGAAAAAGACTGCAAAGAAGGTGGTGGATGATAACAGTTCACAAAAATCGTACCAAGTAAGTACCTGTGTTTTCTCCGATCGTGATTCAGTGGTGTAAAATTCTTACAAAATTACATATTTATGATTTTAGTTTATTTTTAAAAACAATTTAAACTGCGTTTACAGATTTTAATTAAAAAAATAAAAATTAATTTAAAATTTTAACAAAATATTAAAATTCGTAGAATTAAAAAGAATCTGTGAATGCAGTTGTTTATTGTAAATTGCTCTATTTTCAATATTTTAAGGTACTTCCCCTCGATGAAGCATCGCCGTGGGACACCCTGTGTATTTCACACTTCCAGGGCTCCTAAAATACATAATTTGTTTTTCGTTTACAGGGAGTTCATAGAAGAAAGATTTGATGAGCTCTTGCATGAACCGTCTGGAGAGTTCGATGATTTTTGTCGAATGACCTTTACTGATTTTGAAATTTTGCTGAGTAAAATTTCACCGATAATTTCTAAGCAAGACACAGATTTCAGAGAAGCTATTCCAGCAAAATTTCGTCTTATCATGACGCTAAGATTTTTAGCATCTGGTGATAGCTACAGAAGTCTACACTATCTGTTTAAAGTCTCCAAAGCATCTATATCAGGAATTATACGGGAAGTCACTAGAGCTCTTAATGAAGTTCTAAAAGATGAAGTAAAGATAGTTATATTTTTAAGGTTTTTATTGACAAAATAAACACAAATCACCACAAATTACTGAACTAAAATAAAGATATCAAAGACAAAAATCAGACACTGACAACAAAATTTTTGGCAAACAAAAACAATGAAAATTAATTATTAGGTTCATTCATGGTTCACTTGTTTCATTAGATCCAAATGTTTCAAATGAATTTGCTAATGCAATTTGTATAATGTTAGGTTTAGTCTGGATTGAGTCCGTATTTGTGGATTGTGCGTGTGCAGGTTGGATTGAGTACGTGTTTGCGGATTGTGTGTGTGCAGGTTGGATTGAGTACGTGTTTGCGGTTTGAACATATGGAGATTGGACTGAATAAATGTCTGACTGGATTAAGTGTGTGTTTGCAGACTGAAAAGATGGGGGTTGGATTGAGTGTGCGTTTGCAGATTGAAAGGATGGGGTTTGCATTAAGAGGTCGTTTGTACATTGAATAGATGTGCGTTGATCTGAGAGTTCAACAGGTTGATTTGATGCATGAATGTTTGAAATTGGTTCGGAATATGAGCTTAAAGTACTTGAAGGTCGGCTTCGCTTCGCTTGTGATCTGCATGAAGTCGATACTGACGGTGGTCTAGAATATGGGTTTGAATATAGTGGAGATGGTGTTTCACGTCTAGGTAGCCTGCACTGAATTCTATTAACAAATATGCCATCTATTTCATACATTATTAATTTACGTTCGTCTTTGGACAGTTCTCGCAGTTTTGTAGCCAAAAGCTTGGCGTAGAGATCGCAGTCATCATCTTCTTTAATTGCAGTATGTGATTGACGTTGTCCTAAAACATTAGTCAATTGACCGAATGCTGTAGCCATTTGCTGCTGAGCTGTATTAGGTACTGAGCGACGACGGCTATTTTTGGCTTGAGTAGGCTGCATCTGTGAGGTTGGAGTCCTTGGCATCCATCACTTCGCTATCAGTTCTTTCGTTGTCGATAGCTTCATGTAGTTCCGGTGTTGTTTCATCTCCAAAAGGTTCCTTTGGTATTTGTGAATCATGTGATTCTGATGACGTTGATGGTGTCTGTAAAAAAGGTATTTTAATTAATTTAATGCTAATATATGCTATTATTATTTCAGATGCCCACAACAGCGGACGGTTGGTTAGATATCGAAAAAGGATTTAGAAGAAAATTTCCACACTGTATCGGATCAATAGACGGCAAGCATATCGTAATGGAAAACCCTTATCACAGTGGAACCGAGTTTTATAACTATAAGAAGACTTTTAGCATTGTTCTAATGGCACTAGTGGATAGCAATTATAAATTTATATTTGCCGACATAGGAAGCCAAGGAAGAATAAGTGATGGTGGTGTATTCAACAATTCATTGTTATGGAAAAAAATCTGTAGAAACGAATTAGATCTACCCACACCATGTCCTCTTCCCGGATCAAATATTGATGTGCCATATGTCTTCATAGGCGATGGTGCTTTTGCACTCAGTACACATGTAATGAAACCATACCCTGGCAATCATGATTCGGATTCACAAAAAAGGATATTTAATAAATGTCTGTCCAGATCCCGAGTTGTGGTGGAAAACACATTCGGAATCTTAAGTGCAGTATTTAGAATATTTCGACGACCAATTGATCTGGATCCAGATATTGTATCACAATTGAAAATGACATGTGTACTGCTACACAACTTTCTCAGAAACAGTAAAAGTTCCGCAGCAAGATATACTCCTCCAGGAACGTTTGATGAATACGATGATAACGGCAATCTGACAAGGCCTGGATCGTGGCGAACAAACGCAGGTGGATATAACGCTATAAGAGATTTGCCAATGATAGCACGAAGATCACCTCTGAACGCTAGAGAAATCAGGGACGAATTTTCTTATATAACTTTTTTGTTTTAACGCATGTAGAATAGAAAAAACTGAAAAATAAATGACACAGGCGGGACTCGAACCCATGACCTCCGGCGTACCGTGCCACCAGGAAAAAAAAACTAACTATTTTTATCAAACTACATAATATGTACCTACTAAGTTACTAATACTAATAGTACCTTTATTTAAATATAATGATTAAAACATACGAAACTAATTTATTTACCTCTTCTGTGTTGAGTGTAGCTCTACTGGTATAAACAGGCAGCAGAAAGGACTCCATTATCTGGTATGCAAACCAAATGGGTTCATATATCTCGTCACTCCCTGAAAAATATGATTAATCACTAAAATGTTGTACCACATACGGGAATCAAACCTGGGACCTTCGGATTTGAAACCAAACCAATCTTGGCCTAAGTCTAGGTAAAATAAAAATAAATAATTAACTAATTCATTTTTATTTTTAGCTTTTGAAAAGGTGCAACTGTACGTAAAGTAAACATAAATACCTACCTGCACCAGATCGCATAGATTCTTGTTTTTTCTTCAGATGGCGCCTAAATGTTCCCATTAGGGTCTCCTTTTTTGTTTTCAAATCCTTGATTGACACATTTAGTAATCTACCAATTTTCGTCCAAGCATCGTGAATTTTTTTCTTGTCCTTATGGAATTTATGTCCGGGGTTCCATAATACTTCTTCTTCCTGGTAATATACCAGGAACGTCAAAATTGTCTCGTTTGACCATTCCGCCATGTTGTAATCTCCGATCGTAGCGACTTTCTTAGTAACGTTGAATGAAGATCCACTCGTCGCGAAAGCGCGGGAGAGACTGACTGCCCGCGCGCGTGTAAACAGTCACCGGGCGCCCGCACATTCATCCTTTGAACTTTGCCAAAAAACCGACACTTGCCCGATTCGCGGCATTCACGTTCACAGGCGCGTTTACGGGCTCGGGCGTACCGTTTACACGCTTGTGAATGTGAATGTGCACGTTGAATGTAGAGTTGAACGCGCGCGTGTGAACCTACCATAAAGTGGTGAGACTTAGGGGCACTCGCATTTACACGCCATCTTTGCATCCATTCAATATATATATATATATATCAAAATAAACGCTGTTTCATTACGAATACGATGATATAGGGTTGTCTGCAAAAATCTGGGATGAATAACGGTTGTGCATTTTTCCAAAAAAAAAGTCAATTTTCAATTAATTATAGTTTTGGCCAGGAATTTCTTAGGCAACCCACCCGCGTTATATTATTTAACATACTAGATTTGTCATAAAATACATTTCATCTATTAAACAGACCGGTGAAGGTCGTTCTTAATCGTATCCTCTACTACATTTATTCCGAAGAGTCTGAGCTAGGTGATTCATCAGAATCGCTACCAACTTCTATGATAAAATTTTCAATTATATTGTCAGCGATATGACCCAAGTGGCACATTTTGTCTTCCACTTTAATGAAATGTGAGATGCAGTCACTCTATCGCTGAGGGGATACTTGACGAAGTCCTTCTGCTACTAAACGTTGAACTTCGTTGAATTTAAAAGTTGTATTGTGTCTCGCTAACCTAATAACCCTTTACTTGAGCCCACACTAATTCAATTGGGTTGAACTCACAATGGTAAGGGGGCAAGCGTAATATTGTGACACCCCGTTTTGCCGCCATATCGTCAACCACGTATTTTTCGTAAGTCTTCCTTTCTTTTCTGGCAATTTCTAAGAGCTCAGCTTTCAACATGACATCTTCGAATGGTATATTTTTGCCTTTCAGCCATTCTTGAATTTGGCCCTTACGCCAATTTGAACTTGGTAAAAGTTCCACTTTTCTCGAATGATACGGAGCGTTATCCATGACTAACACAGAGTTTTCTTTTAATTTAGGGAGAATCCTATTCAGCCACGCTTCGTATCGCTCCGAGTTCATTTCTTTATGATAGTCATCCAACCCTTTTTTTGCTTCAATTATTAATAACCCGTCATCCACAAAACCATCTTTACTTCCAATATGGGACCCTACTAGCCGTCTCCCTTTGCTTATTGACTCTTTCAACCCAGTTGTCAAACCTTCCAAGAAAGCTTGACGGGCTGATTTTATATTCTGGTCAACCCAGTGCTTGTTTATAGTGTGTCCTGAAAATATAATACTTAGCTAAATAAAAGACAACATATTATATAGTCATAACATGTTTATATAAAAAGAAGTTGCTGAGTTCAGCAGTTGGATACTATTCAGACATGTTCGGGTCCGAATCTATTATGCCCTTTCCCTTTAATCAACTACGTGGTTCGCTACTTAAACATGCCCCACACACAAGCGGAAGTCTGGTGGTTCTTGACACCTGGATGTACCTCGATCTGTCAAATGTTGATTGAAAAGTACTAACTGTTTACAATAAAAAAATTGCTTATTAATAATGTATTTTTTGCTTTGTATTACTGAGTTTTAGTTAAATTTAGGTTTTTTTTCGGTGGGTAAATAATATTATCCAAATAACATCCACCCCCTTGGGCGGAGAAGGAAATAGTATCAGACTCTTACTGACTAAAAAACACGCCCCGTTCGTTCTTGCCTTTCATACAGGGACCGAGCCTCGCTTTCGGAAACAGACCCTAGCTCCAGTAAGCTTCGACCCAGCTAGACCCCTACGGTTGCAACTCCTCAACTACGGTAACAACTCCTTGAGGCGCGCGGGAACAGACCACGCCGTCGACGACTTGGGCTCGGTCTGGACGGTTACCGGACGGTCGGACAGCGAGCTACCCATTGCTCGCAGTCCGCAAGCTCGCGCCTACGGTGGCCGGAAATCGGGATTGGAATTCCGGCGGCGGTTGGGGCGTGAGTGCTGTTGCCTGATGCAATCGGCCACCTCCTTTGCAAGCATTACTGCTTCGCAGAAGGAGGCGATCGTCTGCTACTCCTCCTCGCTCCGGACCATGACTTGTACCAAGGCCCGGCGGAGAGTGAAAGTGCCGATGACATTGTGCTGGTTGCCGAGAGTGGCCTACAGGTCCAGAGCAAATTGACGGTCCCTAATAGATAGATAAATAGATTCCTCTTAACCTTCATTAACCCATGTCTCATCTTGATAATAAATAAATCGTCCTTCTCTACGATACTGCTTTATTTTCTGAAGGTAACGCTGACGCCACAAGACTGTCTTCTCTGTCCATTAATGCACTGCGGCGTTTTCTGGTCATGTACTTAAAATTTAGACATTTCAATATATTATGTAATGTTGATTTTGAAAATGTTGGCGGTTGGTTAACCTTAAAAAAATATGATAAATTAAGTTATTATTAAAAACTACCTATAGCATTGTAAGTACATTTGTAGTCTCGAACAGCCGGGTTCCGAAAAGGCTTCAGCACCGTAGACCACATACATACGCTGCGGTAGGCTGTACAGAAGACCGAGGAGTATAATGAGCTATGCTCGGAGCTTCCTTGCTCGCAGAACAAGTGATTGACTATGCTGATAGGTTCTGGTGTGGTGACCGCGTACTGGAAGAGGCAGCACTGGTATGCCACCCACAAGGTGGACCGACGACCTGGTGAGGGTCGCAGGAATCCAAAGGCAGAAGCACGGGACCAGACGTTGTAGCGACACTTAGGGGAGGCCTATGTCCAACAGTAGAAGTATTTTGGCTGAAATGATGAACGATGATTGTATTGCAATAGAAAAAAAATATTTTGAATAATTATTCAACTGACAAAAAAAAAAATTGTAGTCATTTCTTTAAATTATAATTATCATTAAATATTTAATATTTATCCACCAACCCGCACTGGGCCCGCGTAGTGGGTTACGGCCCATTCCCTCTCCTAGAGAGGAGGCCTGAGTTCCAGTCGGAACATTAAAAAGGCTGGTGATGATGATTTAATATTTCATGATAATTTAAAGTTTTTTTTAACAAGCTCTAAGCTGAGAAAAACAATAAATAAACACGTAGCTAGCCTATCTTCACAAAAAACAAAAACACAAAACAAAAACAAAAAATAAAATCACAAAACAAAATCAAACAAAAACACACAAAATCTTCGCAGACACGTTTAAGAAAAAGCGATAGTTACTTTATTTAAGGTAGGGACTTCATTCTTATAAAAATGCACTTTTCGACGGACAGTCGACAACGTAAAATCGTCCAACTTGTCTTTAAAATTTAATTTAGGCCCCGGTTTCTTTGGAGAACAAATCACATTTTCTTTATTCTCCTTTAATACACAGAGTATGACATTTGATGTGTTTGACATCCTGAGGATTTCTGCAGCCACACATTCTTTTTTGGTTGTTATACCAAGTGGCTCTTCTTTAATTTTTTTCTGCTTGTACATATTTGTACACATTGGTGATCATAAGCTTCTCTGTTACAGTAAAGGGTTGACTTTTACGTCTGTTCCTAGGTGACAAAAAATCTTCACCACGATTTCGTGATGAAGTTGATGGCTGAGCTTCTATTTCCATCTCGTATATAAAAATGTAGGAGAATTTGGAAAATCTTCAACAATATGAAACTTAACAAATAACTCAATAAATAACAATAGGATAAACTCAACAATAACACCAACAACGCTTCTGAAACACTGAACACATTCGATTATTTGCAGGCAAAGTATAGAATGAAAAATGAAATGGCCGTCAGACAAACGAAACCTTTTTTTAGTATTGGCACTAAGGCTAAGATCTCAAGAAGCGGTTTTTAACCACGCCTGCCGCGGTAGAGGAAACAGCTGTTTTATTTTTGAACTCACCTGAGTTTTGAGTTGTTTTGCAGTCGTCGCAGTTGTAATTATCGCTCGCAAGTTTGGTGGGTTGGGCACCCCACAATTATGGCGGTAAGTCCCCCCTTTGAGGCTTGGCTGGAAAGAACTCACGGCGTCCTCGCCTTCCGCATGACTTCTCACCGGACATGGTAAGTTCAGGAGATACCTGTACTGAACTCGTGCGGAAGTGACGCCCGGGTGTCGCCTCTGTGTGGACCGTCCGGAGGACACGGAGAAGCATACGATAGAGGTGGGCCCGGCTTGGGCAGAGCGAGGAGGAGTGGCAGGCGGTCGCCTCCTTCTGCGAAGCAGTAGTGCTAGCAAAGGAGGAGGCCGCGCGCGTGAGGCAACGGCACTCACGCCCCAGCCGCCGCTGGGATTCTAATCCCGATTTCCAGGCGCATACTTGCGGACAGCGAGTAATGGGTAGTTCACCGTCTGACCGTCCGCGCGCATTTTTAAGACCGAAGAACAAAAGGAAGGAGAAATGATTAGTCACCAGGGTAATTTGGACACATAAAATCTTTGGAGTATTCCATCAACGTGTAACTTAAAAGAACAACACGAAACTACAGCAAAAGACGAAGCGAGTCAGAATTCCTTGCAGGGAAATATTTCGCAGAACCGAAGAAGAAACTTGGCGTCTATGCAACAGAAAATGATCTGAGTTTTATTCCTTGTAATGTTTTAAATTATTAACCCATGGTTCTATCCCCTGTTGGTCCAAATTTAAAATATAAGTGTATTAACATATTGTAGCTTTAGCCAAAATCTTAATTAATAATAAACCTGTTGCGCCTATTAAATTAAAAGATTATTTTATCAAATATAGCTTAAGTCAAAATCAAAATATCTTACTTGACCGCTATTAAATGCAATAAACATGGTAAAAACCTGGGTCTAAACGACATCTATCTTTGAAAATATTGACCTTAGACTTGTTTTGATATAGACTCACTACTGCGCGCGGCTCGGGTGCGACGCGGACTGAACACACATGACCTCGATATGACGGGGCAGGCGCACCGTGTGTACGTCAACGAGCGACTTACGCGAACAAACCGCCAATTATTTTATCGCGCTCGTCAGGCGAGGACTCGAAGAAATTGGAGGTATGTCTGGACAAAAGATGGGAGAATTTTGGCACGCAGGGAGGATGGCCAGAAGGCTGAACGTGTTCGATGTGAGGCCGACATTGGCAGGATTTTTGGGTAGGGGCTGGTTTGAGCTACCTACTTCTAGAGACTTTATATATATCTTACTTGTTTATTATTAATTGTTCTTGAAATTGTAGCCCGTTTGTTAGTTAGTTACAAACCATTACTGCGTGTGTTTTTACAAATGTCAAATTACATACAAAATAAGTCATATAATCATGCTATTGTTTGCTTATTCTATGGATTTTGTAATTTTTAACCTGTTCATTAATTAGTTGCAATTATTTATTGTATGTGTGTATATATAAATATTACTACTGTTCGAGTTGTTTTATAACAACTAGAACAGTAGTGTTTGTCTCATGGCGCTCCTTAGTGACGGAAACGTAAGCCGGTTTTATACTATTACACATATTTATTTACACATAAATACTATTACACTATTTACAAGTATATTTATATATATCTAAACTCGTTATTCTTGTTTCTCTTAATTTTTTACAGTAATCATATAATATTATTTTCGACACACTTGCTCAGAAAGTGACTATGTATATAAAGTAGCTTGTAACCAAACTGTGACTTTTTGATTACCATTATGCACAAGTGTGATAATGTAGTGATAACCTTTTTTGTTAAACCTCTGTTCTCAAATCAAACATTGAATTCGAAAAAAAAATACATTTGGTATTGCGTTCAATAGTACAAATTAGTGTTTTGCTTGCTTATTTTATGCTAATTTGTGTTTAAATAAACAATTTTAACTTTTACATGTTTAATAAATAAAATCTTTCATAAAATAAAAATATTTTTTTCTGGTCATAAACATAAGCAACCTCATTCTTATTTTTATTTAAACAGCCCAGCTAGAGTAGCTAGTCTATGGCCGCCATTTTGGATGCGCGCGCATAAGAAGAAAGAACAATTTTTTGCCGCCATACTACAAAAAAAAAAAACAGTTTTGCTGATAAAGCAATAATTAATTAATTTGTAAAAATTTTCTTCTCAAGTGTGTCGAAAAACGTCGTACGATACACATGAATATTGGCGATTACCGTCCTCGGCTCCCTTAAGATCCTCGCCTTCGGCTCGGATCTAATTACCGCCTCAGCGGTAATCACCAACATTATACACTTGTATCATAATGTACTATTACAATTATTAAACTACGATTAATGCTAATGCATATATAATACAATTTTACGAAATACTTAATAAAATTTACACGATCTGTGTTTTTATCATTGCTATGACATTTAAAGGAGATAAGTTTTTAAAGGTAATCACTGGGTACGGGCCATGATGATTTAATTGGAGCTCTAGACAGGCATTGCGTTGACATTATGGCCCTTAACGAAACGTGGTTGCAGTCGGGACTGGAAGGACGCGCTCCCGTGGTGCCGGGCTATCGACTACGTCACACGCCGCGGCCGGCGAGTGTGCGCTCGTGTCGCGGTGGAGGGGTCGGCCGATCCTAGGTTCGAATCGGTGAAGCAAATGTGGCTAACATCGACAATGAACGGCAAAAAAATCGCCGTTGGTACGGCCTACCGACCACCTTGGCTTGACCTGGTCTTATTCCTTGACGCCATAACCGATTATATTAGTTCACTGGGAGACTGCGAACACTACATTCTACTTGGTGACTTTAATGTAAATTTGCTGGACACAGGCGGGACAAAAACATACAAAATCAATGAATTTCTCAACTGTCTCAATCTCACGCAGTTGGTAACTACTCCCACACACTTCACATCATCCAGTGAAACTCTCATCGACCTTCTGTGTACAGATATGAGAGCTTGGCTCTCTTAACGGCCACTCTATTATAGTAGGTGAATTCCACATTAAGCGTGACAAATTCAAACCATATTTGATCAAATTCCGGCCTCTTAAAGATGTGTGCACAGAAAGGTTGAAGGAAGACGTATCGTTTTTGGGTTTAGAGTATATTTCTTTGTTAGACAGTGTTACTGATATGGTTTATGTCTTTAACTCTCATAATTATGATCGCTCTGTTTGATGCCCACGCCCCGGTTAAGTCGTGCACAGGTAAGGAGAAGTCATATCCGTGGATTACCGATACAATAAAACTTATGATGCGTCTACGTGATGACGTACTAAGTGCCTGTAGGAAAACAAAAACCGAGTCAAAAATAAAATATTATAAGGACCTAAAGCACTTAGTGGTTAGTTCATTGCATAATGAAAAAGTTCGCACTTCAAACATAATATAAATAACAAAATAAAACTGAGAAGAACTGCTTGTCATTGAACCCTACAAAAACCAAATTTTTGGTGTTTGGCTCAAGACAGCAGCTTGCCAAGCTACCTTTATCATTTGACCTAAAACTAATGGGCGAGCAGATCGAACGGGTGTATGAGGCGGGGAATTTAGGACTAGTTATGGATAAAGACCTGCGTTTTGAGAAACACGTAGCAAACTTAGTTAGAAATTGTTTCTATCGCCTGAAAGTTTTATACAAGATGCGTCCGTACTTGTCAGAAGCATTACGAGAGCAGCTGGTAGAAACCCTAGTTCTTTCTAGGTTGAACTACGCAGACACGGTATATGGCCCGCGACTGTTAGCTCTTACAGATCGGCTCATCCAAAGGGCCCTATCTAAACGAGCACTTTACGCTGAAAATGAAATCCAGACGCAAACTGCATTTAGCTTGCCTTTTGTTTGGTGTAAGAGTCCAGAAACCGGACTACTTATAAAACAAGTTGAGTTGGCTTACGAGCAGAAGGGAATGCGGTAGAAGACAATGCTCACAGCAACTTGCGACCCACTCCTATGCAGCTGCTTTTAGGGGCAGCTTTCGTTATTCTGCTTCTAAGGCACGGCCGGTTAACTTCGAACAAAAAAATTAGGACGTAGCCGCCATATTAAAAAGAATTGAGGAGCATCTGTTCAAAAGGTCGTATTTCTATGATAAACAAACTTTACAAAAACAGAAAAAAACATCTAATTCCTATTTTAAAAATTCTAAAATTAAATTAAATTTAGATCATTGTGAAGATTAAGACTACAATATTACATGCATTTTTAAAAATAAAAAAAATACACCATAACTTTTATTTTATTTAATTTTAGTTCAGAAATAAGACTTATTGATCGGAAAAATCAGAAACACGACCTTTTGATTTGTCACTTCTAGAAATATGCCCTTTTGATTTGACACTTTTAGAAATATGGCTTTATGAATGGACTTTTTGGAAATACAAAATAATGAGAAATGCTAGTGAAGTTTTTTGGCATTCTGTCAGAAGAAAAAATCCTATAAGCAATACTTTTATGTTTATTATCTACCTCTACTTTGAGTTGAAACATACAAAATTATTTTTCACATCATTTATTTTTTTATGATTAACCATTACAAAATATTATTCAATCCCTTAAACTCTAATGTCCCCAATGTCAGGTTCCATGCAAATGCATTCGCTGTCCTCGTTATGGTTATGATCATGATCCTCATCCTCATTCTCATTGATTGTGTTATGCTCATTCAGAAGAATGTTTTTATACCATTGTAAATCTTCAATCGAGGCCCAATCTTCACCAAATTGTTTCACTAATAATAATGTGACATCTTTTTTTTTATTTCCTGTAAGACCTTTGCCTGTTGGTTGTTCTTGCAGTTGTTTAGGATGTCGTTTACCACGTTTCAATAATGATTCAAATTCTTCTTGACCAGATTCAAAACGATAGTTTTCAAATGCACAAATTTTGACATCTTTGAATCGACCTCCTGGACCTTTAACTTTTCTAATTTTAATTCTCTTAGCAGTTTGAATTTTTGTAAGCTTTTTGTAATTTAGCTCTAACTTTTTTATATCTTTGAGTGTCCAATCAAAACCAAGGTCATGAATTTTTCCATGTTTTTCTATGATTTCTATGTATCCTGTCCTGTGTGTAATAATAGGTGTTTTCCTAATATCTTTTTCTATTCTACCGAATATGCGGTCTGCCGGCAAAAAACTACGCACTGGCGTAGGCATAGAAATCACAATAACTTTCCCAGTGGAAAGTTATTGTGATTTCTTCAATTGTGTTATTGTTATTAGCTAACCAGTAAATTAGTAAATGTAGGATGTGGCTATTTTTATTTTGTCCCCCACATCCGTCACAGAACAACTTCAGTGATGTGACATTTTCAGGAATAGTTAAATTGGTTAAGTATGTCAGCAATGCTGATCCAATTTCTAGAGACCCACGAGAAGCCTTTGTCTCATCCCATACAAAAAAGTCAGGTTGGTTTTTGTCTACGTCAGTGATACAAAAATTGTAAAAACTGATTTGCCTACTGTAAAATGCATCTTGTATAGATGTTCTTGGTAATGGTAATACCTTCTGCAAATCAAAACACAGCCTTATGCTGTTGGCAACTCGTGTTCTCAATAGTTCGTAGAAAACATTGGATCTTAGTTTGTGAACCCTCTTTTCAACCATCAATGTTTGCTTTCTTTGACTGTTGGTTTCATTTTTTATTTTATTCGACCACAATATGCAAACACTGCATGCGTCAGTAGCTGGGGATTTGAACCCAATGTTGAATTCATTGCAAAATATATTGTGGAACATGGTGCGGGAAACCCATAAATTTCTAGGCACTGACAGGTTATAGATTCTGAGTAATCTAGCAGCATTTAGTTCAGATGACAAATATATTCTTTTGCTTTTCTGTCTGTTGTAGTGACTTTCCTGAGCAGGTAACTTTTTCAAGAATACCCTTAACTTTTCTTTTTTCTCTCTTGACTTGGCTGCTTTCCTGTCCCCACCTCGCTTCTCGGTAGGTGTTTCCCCTTGACTAAGCCTAACATTTAAGTTTCTTAGCCTTTTTTCTCCAATTGAAAATGTTTTTTGAAACACTTGTTTACACACTGTTGTCAGTTTTTTATTTATATATAGATGGTAGGTGCAACTAACCCTTCGATTTTTCGTTGTCGCTCTTGGACTTGACTTTCCTCGATTTAGTGGTTCATACGGTGCTAAGAGTCTAGAAAGATAAATATCTTGATCTACCTTCCCACGCCGTTTAAAAAACAACTTTCTGTTTTCTAGGATATCTTGTAATGTCAATTTTTTACATTTGAAAGTTTTTAGCGACTTGTGATCACATGGACATCTATAATTTTTGCACAAGGGATCTTTATCTGTGTAAGTCCTGAAAAGATACATATATATGTATCTTTTCATACCATATATATGTGTGTACCATATATATGTGTGTACCATATATATGCATAGAAAAAGTAAATTAATTAGATAAAACCTTACTAAGAGAACAGGATATTGAACTAAGTACCTACATTAAAATGTCACTTACGTTTTACGATATTCCGAACGATCTTTACGCTTGATATGTATGGAAAAAAATATGACCTTTTGAACAGAAAAATAAATAAAAGATGCTATTTGTAGAAGAAATATGCCTGTTTTGTTTAAAACAATCCAAGGGAACATTTTAATGCAGAAATACATCCGTTTTGATTGGAATCCAAGTTTTTTGGATTTTATTATATGGGAAATACGCTCCTTTTGAACAAGTTTTTACGCTCATTCGATGGAGTTTTCTGCTATGAGTTTTTAACATTCTTATGTCTCATGGCAGGAATGCTAGTATTTTTTAATTATTGTTTTATTTTTCAATTATGAAATATGAAAATTTGTTAAAAATAAATAATTTATAAGTATGTATGAAAAGCATAAGTGCATTGAAGTTTAGTTTAAATTTATTGAATGATCTGAAGCTCGCGCGCTACGCAACGTTGCCAAATGTTCTGACGCTATTTAAATGCAGATTACTCAAAAATTTTCTGTGATTTTATAATTTTAATTTCTCTATAAATTCCACGGCAACCTATAGATTTTATTGCAAAAAATCAAACCTGAATTAAGGCTCGACCGAGATCTCGGTCTCGGTCTCGGTCTCGGCATTCTCGGCTACAAATCCAACCGAGAAACTTGTCTCGGTTCTCGGCTAATTATAGCCGAGATTCTCAGTCATGACCGAGATTGTAACATTGTTCGGATCGGCATTCAAATTTTACCGCGCGTGGCAACGCGCCGCAGCGCGTAGTCGATTTGTGTAAGTGCGTGAGAGAGCTGAATTGTGATTGGTTGAAGTCCCGGCTGGCGAACTGCGGCCGGCCGCTTTCGCCCCATTCGAGCAGTATTTGTAATTGTTTATGTTTACAATAGTAATGAGTGGAAGTTTGTTTTAACACAGTAAATTAAAATAAGTTCTTTTAAGTGTTGTGTTGCTACTTGCTGTGATTACTTGTTGTTGATACTTGTAAATTGATTAATTACACTGGTTTGGTGAAAGCAAGATCATTACTTATAGTTTTGCGGTGGAATATAAAGCGGGTAAGTTGTTTTTATAAATATAAGTAAATTAAATATATATTACAGATTGATAGGGTTTTGTGACGTTATGCGTATGTTTTTTGCTGAAAATACGTAAGGTTTATAATTAATAAAATACCTACAATTAAAAATAACTAAACACATGGTTTGTTTGTCAATAGGTACCTATAGCACTTGCAAAGCTTTTTGCTAAAATCAAATACGATACGTAGGTTAGGTACCGTTTCTTAGTAAAATTAATCGAAAATTGGTTTTGATCTAAGTTAACGACTTATTTGTTTTTTAAACAACAATCTTATCAGGTGCTATTTTTTCAGTTTTGTTTCGATTTAATGTGTTTAATGTTTATGTTATACTAAGAAGGTATAATATTGTATTGTTGCAGATGAAAACTAAATATGCCTAAAGTAAATCCTATTTGGGAATATTATGAAAAAAATATTGTATTACATCCATCAAAGGCTACTTGTAAGTCGTGTAGTAAAACGGTGTCATTAGGCAGTCCTCAGCCCAAACATCAGACTATCAAAGGTTTGAAACTGCACCTGTCGAAATATCATTCATCTGAATATGAACACTATGAGAATAAACTGGCTGAAATTGCTCACGAAAATAGTTTGAAACCGGCTATTTCAAAGCCCGTGCGCCTTAATATTGATAATAATGATAAAAAGCATCAACCTACTATAGAACAATTAATATCTCATCCGCCTTCAGCAAAATGGCCTGATGATCATCAGATTGTCAAACGAATTGATAAAGCAATTATGGATTACATAATTGTGGACATGCAACCTTATACTACAGTGTCAGGTGAAGGATTTAAACGTTTGAATTTCGCTGATCCATCTGGGCCAAAACGATACAAATTGAAGTCCGAAAAATACTTTCGCAGTCAGTTAATGCCTGAAACATATGAAAAGGTTCAAGCCAAAGTGGTATCTCTGTTAATGAAAGCTGATTGGATAAGTTTTACTACTGATATATGGTCAAATCCTACAAAAACTTGCTCGCTGCTGAGTTTTACTGCCCATTTCGTTCGGAAAGAACAGCGCCTTAAAGTGGTGCTGGCTGCGACTGTTCTGGAAGACGACCACACTGGCGATTATATAGCAGAAAAACTCAAAGAAATTGCCGAAACTTATAACATTGCAAAAAAAGTTCACTTGGCTGTACGAGACAACGCTCGCAACATGGTCCGCGCCACTCGAGTAGCTGAATTCACATCGTTGGGTTGTGTTGCTCATACTCTGCAGTTGACGATCCATGATGCCATTTTTTCGGTTGCAGAAGTTGAAACGCTGATAAAAAAATGTCATAAAGTAGTCGGCCATTTTCACAGGAGTGAACAAGCTCGAAGACATTTAAGTACCTTTCAAAAAACCTTAAATTTACCGGAGCATGCGCTTTTTCAAGATGTCGAAACTCGGTGGAATAGTACCTACTTAATGATGGAACGACTGCTTGAGCAAAAAAATGCTTTGAACCTATACCGTATTGAAAAAGGAGGCATACTAGAAATTAACAGTGATGAATGGAATTTCATGAAAGATATAGTGAACGTTTTGCAATGCTTTTACCCAGCCACGTTGGATATCTCTTCCGACTCGTCCTGTGTTTCAATGGTAATACCGTTGGTGGCAATGTTGAATGGAAAATTGGCGCCAACACAAAACATTCAGTCCTTTAATGACCAGGAAGATGATAATGAAATTGGAAATCACGCAGAGACGATGAAGAGCAAGCTACTGGATGCACTTAATCAGCGGTTTTCATTTGTTAAAAGTTGTTTGCCACTAGTTACTGCAACACTGATCGATCCACGGTTTAAAACTAAATATCTAACTGAAAGCGAAGTTAACTCAGCCAAACTTCATATTATCGAGACTCTCACTCTCAATGAAAATGTAGGATCAGATTCTCGTGAAACGACATGGGCATCTTCAACTAACTCGTCAAACATGGCTGCAACAAGTCAATCCAACTTATGGGCAGCTCATGATTCGATAGAGTTGGAAGACGAGCCAATGACCAATGACGAATACAGTTCAAGCTCTGTGATCGAAATAGCGCTAGAAAGCTTTCTTAGAGAGCCAAGACTGCAAAGAAATTCTAATATTTTTGAGTATTGGTTTTCGTCGCCTTATAAGGTGCTTAAGCCCGCAGCAAATAAGTTTTTATCTGCGCCGCCTACTAGCGTAGCAAGTGAACAACTTTTTAGCAAAGCTGGACAATTGTATGACGAGAGACGACATTCTTTGAAGGGCGAAAATGCCGAAAAATTGCTTTTTTTATGTTATAATATAATGTTATTTAACTTTGATTATTAAAACAATTAATTTTGTTAAACAATTAGTAGTGTATTAAAAAGCAAACAGTATAAAAAAAAAAATTTCACGCTTTTTCTATTCTCGTTCTCGGCTCTCGGTCTCGGCCGAGATATTATTTTATTCTCGGTCTCGGTCTCGGTCTCGGCCGAGAACGAAAAACCCATCCCGGTCGAGCCTTAACCTGAATATTTCGAAAACCTTATTTTGGTTTTTTTTTTTTTTTACCTCATCTAATCAATGGTTAATGCCATAATTTGAGAAAGTTGTTAAGGTCTGACTTTCTCGTAAGACTCGAAAAAAATACTAACATTTTTAGATTTTTTTTTTTTTTAATTTGCACGCTGAAGAATAAATTAAACTTCACTAGTAGATAAATAAGGACTTCAACTATTAGATAAAAATTAATTTTATGCATAATCTAATATTTTTTATTTAACATTGATGGCAAAAGGACCTCCTTAATAGCATTAAAAAAAACTGAAACAATGAAATTCTTGATAAAATATGCAAAATCATAACTACAAAATATTAGTGCGGGCACTACTGTTTTCACGTAATTCAATATTTCTTAATTTTGTGTTAATCTATCTCTTTAATTTATTGGATTCATTTCTTTATTATGATATTTTGATTTCAGATTAACACTAAGATCTCTTACAGTTCTTCGATTCAGGCTGGTACAAGCACTGAGAGTGTTCCAAACGTGGAATGTGGAGGTCAGGTTCAGATCAACGATCATAATATTCAACACGCGGAATCTGCGGTTCAGGATGAGATTAATGACCAGCAGTCAGAAGATCAAGATTTGGACGGTGGCCCTCAACCGGCAGGTTAGTATTCGTCTTTCTTTCTAAAGGTGACGTTTTCTTCATTTTGTCCTATTCTAAATAAAAGTTTTCTGTATTTCACAGGCGCTTCGAAACGAAAAAATCAGCCTCTTGTGATCAGCGATGATGAGGATGAAGATATGTCGAACACTAAACCATCCAACGTACGTCCCACTCCAGCACAAGATAATATAAAGAAAAAGATTACTGAGCTGCATGCGGAGCTTGACTTTACGGAAAGACGCAAAAGATCTCTTGTAGCTGACGGTACTGAATTTGATAAAGCATGTAATTTGCGGCGAGAAATTGACATTTGTGAGAAGAAGCTCAAGCTTAAAGAAAATCAAAGAGTGTACTCTATGACGCACAGAAAAAATCAAAAACAAAAATTAATTGAACTATGTTCAAAGAATCCCGATGCAGCTAAGTCGTTGACGCCTCGTGATGGCCCTGGACGCCCACGTTTAGAAAAAGAACAGTCTGAATTGCTAAAAACAATAAGTGATTTAGCCCTGTTTGGTGCGTCTGCTGAAGAGCGACGTCGTTGTGAGATAGTTCGCACGGTCCATACGCTTTCAGAACTTACAAATAAACTAAGCGAGCTGGGATTTAATATTTCACGAAGTGCTACTTATATTCGACTGTTACCTAGACGGGCAAATACACGAGAAGCTAAACGCCATGTGGTGACTGTGCCGGTGAAGCTGAGTCGTCCTGAAGCTGACCATCATAAGGCACACCAAGACCAATACTTTTCTGTGGCCTCCATAAGGTCGCTGGAAACGATAGCCTCAGTACTTGGTCCTGACTCCGTAACTTTTTTATCTCAGGATGACAAAGCCCGCGTCCCCATCGGCCTGACAGCGGCAAACAAGCAGGCGCCATTATTAATGCACGTTGAATATAAAGTGTCGTTACCAGATCACGACTTTGTGATTGCTTCGAGGCACAAATTAATTCCAAGCGTGTATGCTTTGTGTGAAGTGAAACCTAATGAGATGGGACGACCAGAAGCTGTTTCATATAATGGACCAACTTACATAGCAATACGAAGTGGCAAGCACTCTTCGTCAACTGCAACTAGTCACGCTCAAGACTTGGACACTCTTTTAACAACCGAGTCTTTTTCCAAATTTACAAAGAATTTAGACAGCAAAGTTAAACCTGTTCTTATAATTTCAAGTGACGGTGGGCCTGACGAGAATCCGCGATATCGCAAAGTGATCGCACACGCCATAGAGCATTTTAAACAATATGATTTGGACGCAGTATTTATTGTGACTAATGCCCCTGGCAGGAGCGCATTCAACAGAGTAGAGAGACGCATGGCTCCACTTAGTCGAGAACTAACAGGCGTTGTTCTTCCCCATGATTCTTTTGGGACACATCTTGACTCCAGCGGCAGAACATTAGACGAAAGTCTGGAAAAGGATAATTTCAAAAAGGCATATTTTGGCTGAAATATGGTCTGCAGTTTGCATTGACGGGCACGAAGTTGTTGCTGAATATATAGACCCGAATAATGACACTTCCAGCGTTCCAGACCTGCCAGGCGAAGAATGGTACACTGAGCACGTTAGAGAGAGCCAATATTTACTCCAGGTACATTGGCAGTTGGTTTATATCAAATTTTTATGCGTGCCTATTTCATTTTTTTTTTATTTTTTAACGAGCACGAATATTAACAAATTTTTATTAAGAGTTACAAAGGGAAATTGTTATTAATTTTTTCTAGCTTGTAAAATGCGATGACCAGAAGTGCTGCAGCCCACGCCGGAGTGATCTGCATATGATTCTTCACGACCGTTTTCTGCCACCTCCGTACCCTATCACTCAAGTTGATGGACATTTGACAATTCCGGACTTTAAAGAGCATGACGGAAAGTCATTTGCTCCATTTCTAATACGCCACTGCCTACCGATTCAACCGCTGAATGCCTTCATCAGCACGCCTTATGATCTCTATTGCCCAAGTGTACGTGATGATTTAGAGAAAAGATGCTGCAGTACATGCGGTATTTACTTTGCATCTAGCACAAGAGCTGCAGAGCACAGACGATCAGCCCACATTGCACCAGCTAAGCAAGCGCGTATGTTCCGAAAAGTGCGACCCACACGGATTGTCACAAGACGAGCTAATGAATTACTTTGTGCAAGTGCCAATGGCTTAGAGTGGCTAGATCAGAACGAAGTTGAAGGATCAGATGATTTTACTGAAAATCATATGGACATGTTGGTTCCAATAGTCTCTCTTGAGACCGTGCATGATTCTCCATGGACTGAATTAGAGTAGATACTCTTTTTTAATCTAAGTAGTTACGATTTAAGTATTCTATTGTTAAATTTTTATTACACTTATAATTAAACTCTCAGCAACATTGATAATACTAGTCATAACTAGTCGTAAATAAAAGCACGAAGCAAATTTGTTTTTTTCTTTTTACAATAACAATCCAACACGTTTACGTAAGAAACTCACATTTTGAAAAATCTCACGTGAGATTGGGAGATGGGGGAGGGGGTTGAATAAAATCTCACGACATCTCACCAGGGGGGGAGGGAGGGGCAGAAAATTAAAAAAAACACCTCACGTAATTTATGGACGCCCCCTAAGTAGCGATGCAATCTTTGATGGTGAGGCGCACTAGTTTATTAAGAGCCTATTCACTCTAGCCTTGAAGACAGCCAAATTATAATCGGACGGGAAGACCGCAGCAGGCAGACTGTTCCAGTCCTTTGACGTACGCGGTATAAACGACGAGGCGAAACGCTTAGTCCGGACCGTAGAGGTTTCAACAACGTAAGGGTGAATATTCGCCGTACGTCGGGTTGTCCGATGGTAGAATTGCGATGGCGGAATCAAGTCATGCAATTCCTGCGCACACTCTCCAAAATGCATCCTGTTAAATACCGAAAGGCTGGCTACCCTACGCCTATGCTCAAGGCTTTGAAGGTTGGACTTAACCAAATCTGGATCACCAATTAGCCTCTTTGCACGCCTTTCCACCGAGTCCAAAGCTGCCAGGTGGCATTTTGCAGCACCAGCCCATATGTGACTGCAGTACTCCACACACGAACGGACCTGTGCTTTGTATAACATTAAAAGCTGTCCCGGTGTGAAGTACCGCCGGACCTTTGCAAGAACGCCCAGCTTCCTAGCAGCTACCTTGGCTTTGGACTCAATGAACCGCCCAAAGTTAAGGTCTGAGGGAATTTCAACCCCCAAGAGCTGAAGGCGGTCGGTGTACTCCAGGGATAAATTCTGAAAAGTAGGAACCAAGGTGCACGGGCTCCTTTTGGCAGTGAAAAGACACGCTTGTGTTTTGGCGGCGTTGAATCCCACTAGATTGGCTTCACCCCACTTGGAGACTGCCTGAAGTGAGATATTCGTTCGCTCTACCATAGCCTCTCTTTCGGACCGGATTAGCTCCTTACTAGCCCGAGCACTGGGCAGGTATCTCAATATGTAATATCAATATCAATTGAAACTAAATGCTTAATTTGCAACTTAAAATTCATGTAGCGTAATATTTTAGTGTAATTATTGCTGTGTGGATGTGGACTGAAACCAATTGCATTAATTTGTGACCAAGGTGCTTCTTTTCAATCTGCACTAAGAAGCCTAAAAGCAGACACGGCTCGTGACCAAATACTTGCAGATCGAGAACCAGGTTAGTATAATTAAATTAACTGTCCCATTATGGCTGTGAATTTTCAAAAATTCAGAAATATTTTCAAATGATTACCATTAAGGGTAATTTTGCTTTCATGACTGATCCCAGCAGTAGGCAGGTTTAAAATAACGAAAATCGTTCAAGGGATCTTCGTCACCAAGATGTGATACTTACCATCTTTTTGACTGTGCTGCGATATTTTACCAGCTGTAAAACTTGTTGGCAACCATTTATCATTATTTACTTTAAAATGTTTTATATTTTCAGATGGCACAGTTACAATAAGTGGGGTCAATCAGAGTATTGTGTATGATCCCTCTCACCTGATAAAGGGTCTGAGAAATAACTTTTTAACTAAAAACATAACCTTCAATGGAAAAATTTCTAAATTGCAAGACATAGTAGATGTGTATGAAACAGATTGTCATCACACCGAAGCCAGACTTCTCCATAAACTGAGTGATCAACACGTAATTCCAGAAAAGATTAATAAAATGAAGGTACTTTTATATTTGTAATTTGTTTTATTTTATTTTACTGGGGACAAAAAACAGTTGCATGTTAAGAAAATTCAAAGAAAACATTGCTTAAAACTGGATGCACAAACATGTAAACCAATCCAATGTCCACATCGTAATATACATATGAATGACAGAGGTGGAGAACTTTACTGTGGTAAGAGTATACAGAATACAGGACCTTCTGCGAAAGCTTCACGTATAACAAAATAATTAATTTCTATAATCAAAATTAATATAATTTAATCCAGCTATTTGTATTCTGCTGTAGATTGACTATCATGGCAAATTTTTTCTTTGTACTTAAAAGCTGTATTTTTAATTTTCAGGTTAAAAATTGTGTGAAGGTCTTCAGCACAACTGTATTTGCAGCCTTAACATATACAGCAAAATTTTGTAAGTAAAATTATATGAAACTAAATGTTTTGCATGTAGTCTTGTAGTCCCATGAACATTTGGCCGGAATTAAATGGACACAACACTCGTACCCGCCTAGGCGGCAGTACGCGTATCTATCTGTGCATTTAATTGCGGCCAGCTGCGCCCGGATAGAGCCCCGATAACCACGAATGTTATGTGTAAAAATGTTTCAAGAGATCCAAGTCGTTTCGAAGGAGTAGTGAAATTTGCGAAATTGCTAAATATTTTTTTAGATAAAAGTATTAATCGCACGAAAAAATCAAATGTTGATAATGTTGTTCACAAATCTAATATATATATATTTTCAAACCTATTAACTTGGCGGTTACTGGGGAGTAAGCTTCAGAAAGTCAGTGTTATGGTATTTTTTGGGCGCTTGAGCCTTAACAGGTTCGATCCCTGCTTATGCTTATGGTCTATATTTTACCACAAAAAAAAAATAACCTCAGAATTTGCATTTTCTATTTCAATATGAATGTGGTAATTAGATGGTATTAAGTAGATTTAAACATTAGTATTATTAAACGCATAGAAATGGCTAGAAGCCGGGAACAATGAAAGGAAAGGTAGGAGGCCTTTGCCCAGCAGTGGGACTGTATAGGCTAGATATAAATAATAAAAATAAAATTAAACATATAGTGAAGGAAACAAAGTACTTATATAGAAATAAATTATTCATTTCAGCTCACTATGCTGATGGGAGACCCGTCAGTAGCACACTTCCAAATACAGCGGAGATCGTTCTATTTTTTGACCAATTGTTCGACAGCGTCAATGGAGCTGCAAGATTCTCTAAAAGCAAGGGATAAATTTTAAGTACAGCAGTGGTAAAAAAATCACCGCATTACCAATTTTGGAAAGAGGCAATTAATAAGTTACGGAAAATTAAATATGTAGATATGAATGGAAGGGAAAAATCGGTGCCCTCTTTGCAAAATTTTATTGTTACACTAAAAAGCTACATGAGGCTGTGGCAGTTTTTCAAAAAACATAATTTAAAAATTATGAGACCCAGGTATTTTAATTCAGATCCAATTGAAAACTTTTTTGGCCAGGTAAGGGCATATAATTATCGAAATAATGACCCAACCTGCCACAGCTTCAACTATACCTTTAAGTCATTGTTGATAACTAGAGTCATAAAGTTTCACAGTCATACTTTCAACTGCGAGGATGATCCGGCAGACCAAATCATTCCTTTACAGCCATTGTTTATTGAACAAGTAAAAGAAATGGTCGAGCCAGGTCATTCTACTAAAAATCAAAATATTGAAATGATTTTAGAGCAGGCTCGTAGGGAACGATTGAATGTTCATTCGCGTGCTTACACTGCGGGATGGGTAGTACGAAAATTTTTTGATAAGTTACAACTAAAATGTAGATACCAAAGCAATATTCACGACTGGATAAACCACCGCGAATACACAATGGCAAAAAAAGGTTAAATTACCCATCTAAAGGTGTAGTAAGGTGTTTTGGTACAGTGGTTACAGAAACAAATGTATATTTGGAGAACAATGCCCATCTAAATAATGTAGCGTTAAATGTAAAAAACATAATTTTGTCTAAGTATTTGATTTTATCGATTGTACCGAACACAAGGCAGTTGTTCTGGATCATTTAATTTCATTAACTGTAAGGTTTACTATTTTTAATTGGTGCAATATTATAAATAAAATTTTAAAGGGCACAGATATTTATATGTTACATACTCGTAATTTACCTGCTATGCAACTAAAAGCGTTTGAAAAATACAAAAAGAAATATAAAAAGAAATTGAAAAATAAATCATTTAATTTTATTTATTTATTTATTTAAAGCTTTATGCACAAAAAAACTGTACAAAGGCGGACTTAATGCCTTAGGCATTATCTGCCAGTCGACCTTAGGGTGGTGCAGAAACAAAACATGGCAGGTGCAACTTAATAAATAGACAAAACAGAAGAGAAACAAATATATACAATAGTAAATATATACTTAGATACATACATATAAAAAAAAACAAAGCTGTTGTGAAAAAACAAATCCAACCAATTAGCGCGGTGATGATTATACCAACATCTTGCGAATATGCTCACGTGCCTTCACCTTAAAAGAAAATCGGCTTGTTGCCATCCTGATATTCAGAGGGAGCGCATTCCAAAGAGATATCGCCTGGACGAAAAAGGAAGAGTGGATAAGCCCAGAGCGGTGTGAGGGACATCGTAGAAGACGATTATTAGTAGACCGAAGATTTTTATTGTGCCCAGAGCAAAGAAATTGAAGTTCTGAAATCAGATAAGAAGGGGAAGAAGGATTATCAAGAAAAGAGAACAGAGTAGTCAAGGCCCTTAGCGCTCTGCGCTGAAGAATGGGTAACCATTTTAAAAGCAAACGATGCTCGGATACATGATCGTACTTGCGGAGGTTGAAGACAAATCGAATGCAGTTATTCAGAAGACGGTCAAGTTTATTGAGAAGATCTGCATTCAGGTCATAGTAGCACACATCAGCATAGTCGATTATGGGAAAGATTAGGGATTGTACAAGCATTGCCTTTATGTGAGCTGGGAGAAGATTCTTCAGACGATAGAGAGACCGTAACGTTCCAGTGACTTTTTGACTGACATTTGCTATCTGCTTCCGCCAATCCAGACAAGCATCAACATACTGACCAAGATCCTAGACCTCAGAGCCAAACGGGATCACCGTATTATTGAAGATTACGGGTGGTACGGCTAGTCCATCTAGCTTTCTTAGACTATGAGGGCTCCCAACTATAATAGCCCGACACTTCATAGGATTAACCGCCACTCCGAATCTATCAGACCAGTTTTTAATTACCCGTAAATCCCGGTTTAGCTCTTCGATCGCATCCGATATGTTTTCCACACTTGACCGGCAGTACAACTGCAAATCATCAGCATAGAGATGATACGCACACTGAAGCTTAGCAGTTATAAAGTTTATAAAAACAGAGAACAAAAGAGGAGATAAAATACCGCCTTGAGAGACGCCAGCTACAAGGTCGCACCACCCTGAAGCAGAGTCTCCAGCGCGAACTGACTGCTGGCGCCCCCGAAGATAAGAAGAAAACCATTCCAGTACCTCGTGAGAGACCATAAGACAAGAAAGGATAGACAAGAGGACTTCGTGACTGACGGTATTACAGGCATTGGAGAAGTCAATTAACACCAAAGTTACAACTGTCTTCCATTCCCCGCCTTATATCGTCAGTCACTTTTAGGAGAGCTGTCACAGTACTGTGCCCCTGCCTGAATCCAGATTGGAATGGGCTGATGAGAGAGTTCTGGTAAATGAACTTGGAGAACTGTTTATGAACACAGGCCTCGAGCACCTTGGACAGGAACGGTAGGATGGAAATTGAACGAAAGTGCCCGGAAAGGGAGGGGTTGGGAACCTTGGGTAGTGGCCGAACATAAGCTTTACGCCATAGGGAAGGAAATATACATGAGGATAGAGAAAAATTAACGATGTGGGATATAGCAGGAAGAAGTTGATCCAAAGCAGACACGATCACGTGACGACTAATGTTATCGCAACCCACTGCTTTGGATTTAATGGAGAGGATAATCTTTTTGATCTCTTCCGAATTGACTGGGGTGAAAACAAAGGGAATGATGTTGGGACGCGTCAGACCAGTAAGATAACCAATAGTTTGACTTTTGGTTAGATTGTCAAGCATAGGAACAGTGGAGAAATACAAGTTCAGCTCGTCTAAGCCAATAGTGTTAGGAAGGTCCGAATGTGCGGGTTTACCGATACCTAGAGTTCTGAGGAATTTCCAAATATCGGCAGAAGAAGAGGAAGTGATGTTATTTAGAATGTGTCGGCGTTTTGCGTTGCGTATCATCTGGTTACACTGGTTCCTGGCAGACTTAAAGAAGGCCCAATTGTCCTCCGAGCGATCCCTCTTAAATTTCCGAAACGCGCGGTCCCTCCGTCGCATAGCCATCTCAATTTCTCGGTTCATCCAGGGTGCAGGTGGACGCTTCAACTTAACTCTCCTGACAGGAGCGTGCTTGTCGTATAGCTTGGTCACAATATTGTTAAAAACGCTGACTTTATCGTCAACCGTAGTAGCTTCCTGTAAGGATGACCAGTCAATACCAATGCATCGTTCTGAAGTTGCTCAATATTCATACGTGTAAAGGCACGCCTGTACTGCACTGTACGCTACGTGGTGAGTAAAAACTTATGTACTTTGTAATGGTTATAAACAGTTACCTAAAGATACCGTAGCTAACGAGTCTTCTTTTGCTGGCTGTTGCCTCCTTGGACCCTCGGATACTTTGCCTGCAGCGTACTCAGTTCGTCGAGTGAAGTTATCTTGTGTTTAGTGCCGTCGGGAGTTTTAACCACAATGACACCATCCTGAGACCAACAGGATCGCATCCCGAAATGAAGCCGCGCCTTCCCGAAGACAGTCTGCCGGTTCCTTGTTAAGAACTCCTTGATCGAGATGGAGGAGCCCTTTAAGCCCTTCTTGGCTAACCAGACCGCAGATTTATCATCATACGATGCAAATCGCACTAGTATGGGCCTGTGATGATTTTTGTTGACCGTACCGAGACGGTGACAGGCTTTTATGGAGGACACAGTCAAAGATTTGGTACCCAGCTGCTTATTAATGACGTCCAAGACAAGTGCACTGCAGACCTCACCGTTAACTTCCGCAATGCCCTGAAAAACCAGAGCCTTTCTCCGATGCCTGGTCTCAATCCCGTCAACTTGCTTAGCACATTCATTTATTTGATTCCGGAGCAGGCCAAGCATACTGAAGATCAGCTCCCTGAAGGCGCGAAAGTCGTCAGCAACTCTGGCCACAGTGTCCTTAGCAGGTCCAGTGCTCTGAATCTGAGCTTCAAGTTCCTCCATCCTTCGAATAAAACAGTCCTCGAGGCTCTTCTGCGCCGAAACAATCTCTTCTAGTTGTGACATTGTGATTCACGAGTAGTCCAGTGCTAGTTCAATAAGTGAAGGTGATGGGCTGGCAGGTGGTGTGAAATATTTCAGCAATCACATAAATATATGTGCGACAAACATTAGTGTCCGCTTAACGAAGGTAATGCACTGATAATTTTTTTTTTTTTTTTATCTGTTATAAACTAGTACTAGACTGCTATCCCGCCTGATGGTAAGCAGTGATGCAATCGTTGATGGTGAGGCGTACTAGTTTATTAAGAGCCTATTCACTCTAGCCTTGAAGACACCCAAATAAAAAAATATATTTTCGGAGATATGTCTATAGTAATTTTACACCTACCCGAAAAAACAAGTAATGAGTACTCGGTATTCATTACTACTTTTTGCGTTCTATACTAGTGATATAACGAAAATTGTCATTCGCGAATATTCGCAGAATTCACAAGAAACATGCGAATGTTTGGCAATTTTTTTTTTATAAACAAAAAGGTATTTAGATATCGATTGAATGGATATAGAATGATAATACAACTGAAATAAAGAATGTTAAATTTTGACGAATATTCGCGAATATAATCGCGTTGGCGAATATTTTCAATAGCCGTTCAATCAATAAACACTTTTTCGTTTGTCAAGGAAAATTGCCAAACATTCGCTTGTTTCTTGTGAATTCTGCGCATATTCGCGAATGCGAATATTCGTTACATCACTAATCCATACATGTTGCATAGTTCGTACCTATATTTAAAAGATTTTAATGACATATTGCCCATAAGCCAATATTTTGATTAAGTATAGCATTTGTTACTCAGTTAAAGATGTAGCTTTCTAACAGTGAACAAACAAAAATTTAATCTTTCCTCTTATTTAAAGTAATTGTTAGTACTTAGCTAGCTTTTGCCAGCAGCTTCGCCCGCGTGAAAATAGAAAAATATAGGCCTGTTACTCAGTAATAAAGTAGCTTTCAATGTTGAAAGAATTTTGAAAATTAGTCCAGTAGTTTTTGAGTTAAATCGTAACATAATTCTTCCTCTTTATAATATTAGTGTAGACAGTTTAAATTCCATCTTTTTAGGTAGTTGACTAAAGGTAAACAATCTTGATCTGTCTTTTTATTAAATTTAGTTAATTACCTACTACATTTAGGTAAATACATAAAAATTTAACTTGTAATATCGACGGTCCGTACGTAATATAAAGACATGTCCAAAATAGCTTATTATTTATAAAACATGTCCAAAATAGCATATTTTTTATTTCATTATTTTTTTTAATTAAATAGATTTTTTAATTACTTTAAATCAATTTAACTTATTACATACACAACTAAACTTGTTTAAACAAAGTAATTAATGAAATGAAAACATGATATTTTGGACATGTCGTAGGGACCGTCGATATATATGCAAAAAATAAATCTTGATGTCTTTTTATTAATATCACAAAGATTATTTAAATTTAGTTAATCACTTATCATCGGTTCAGGTAGGTAAAGACATAATATTGTAAACTAAAAATGTAACTTGTGATATGTGTGCAATAAACAGATGTTTAAATAAATATATACTGTGTTTTAATTATTTTCCTGCAATCGGATCAGTAAATAAATAAAAGTATATAATACAGCATTATATGCTGTATATGCTGTATACGTTGCATTCCTTTGCCATTATAAGCAGCCATTTATAAAAAATATGGCATTACTTTCTGTATCTGTTGCATTCCTTTGTCATTTTAAGCAGCCATTTTTGAAAAAAAAAACAAACGTCATACAAGGTGGTACTTTTTTGGCCCAGAAAATTTGTTCGGGAGTTGGCAATCTATACGCTCTCTTATCTGTGTTCTAAGGTGTGGAATAACGTCCCGCCATCGCCACCTATTAGAGCGACCAACACGATAGGCACGTTTAGAAGACACTTGAGGCAGTAGCTTATCGATGCACAACGAAAGCTAGATATGGTGGCACAAAATACGTTAATTATATAATGTACCCGTGTGCCTGCCCTGATTGATAATGCTTCTTAGTGCTTGGTATTTACATCATTTAGTATTGGTAAGGTCTACTAATTAGGTGATTTTATATACTGGTGGGAATTGCCCACACTAGGTCGGCTTGGGTTCTTTGTCCCTCAGCCCTGAGGAGGCTGTTGTGTTGTCCACGGCAGCGTGGCGTCCTGTCGCGGGTATGAGCCCTATAAAATACAAAGCAGCACATTATTTCCCCTATTTTTTACTTTAACAGTATACTTTAAAAAAAAAAACAAAAAAAAGTCCGGTTGTCAACATATCCACTGTCTCTGGCCTACTTGCTTGCGACGGGCGCGGCGCTCTGTCTGGATGGTGCCTTCACTCCCTTTTCACAGGGAACCTGGCAGTGTGGGAGCCTCAGCGAGGCTGGAGACGTGTATATATTGAAACATTCTGAAAAATCAAATGCAAAATTAGACAATTTACCGCAGATTTCAATGACGTCGTTATTTTTGAATTATTATGATTATACCAATTTGCGCTTACCTTCTAATTGTCGTCCTCTTTTACCTGCAAAATAGTGTATCCATTTCTTTATTAAACACAACTCTGCATTGAACTTTTATATTATGTATATTTTTATTGCACCTTCAACTCAACTCGCAACGAGAATAAATCAACTAAAAACTAGACTTGGGTAGTTCGCGAACGAAAAACAAAAAATGAACTAGTTCATTAGGAAAGCAGCAACTAATCTTTCGTTCAGTTTCGTACAGACTGTATATCTAGTTCACTAGTTCACTTCGTGATTCGCCACTCATTTTGACTCAAGAACTACTACCGAACGACGCGACGATCGCTCGTTTCGTTTCTGAACTGAACGACGGAACTAAATGAATCACACCGACAAAAACCGATCGAGCACGAGCGTCGAGTCGATAGCGCGCCTATCGGCTGTCTTGTTTTTATTTACGTAATAATGTGAGACAATAGATATGCATCGCTCGTGTTGCCGAACAAACAATAATATACTTTACGTAACAAACAATACGGTACCGTTTTCCAGAATTTTGTCAATAAACTATACGCAATTTTGCGTATTATTTATTTTTAATTGAAAATTTGAAATGCACTATTGTACTCATTTAGTTCGTAGTTCGTAATCGTGTCACACTGACCTGCGACGAACTAGTGACCTAATTCATAATTTCTTTCTCTTTAATTTAGTGATTGACTCGTTATTCTCGTTAATTTAGTGATTAATTATTGTTTATAGTCCTGTAAATTGAGTAGTTTAAGATATTTAGTGTAAATAGATAGGTATAGTATAAAAAGAGACTTTTGTGTATAGTTGTAACAAAAACTGTAAATACAAATAGACTTCAAAATGAGTGAACAAAAACGGAAACGAAGTGCCTTGTGGAATCATTTCACAGAAATTGACAATAAAAAGGCTAAGTGCTCGTACTGGTCGAATGTTTTATCAATAAGTGGCGGCAGTGTCGGTAATCTAGGGAGACATATGAAAATGAAGCACCCAACCGTGTCCATAGTTATGGAAAGATTGCCATTTCTTCAGTGTCAAGAGCAACCAGATCCAGCGGTCACAAGTCAGGAACTGCCCAGTTCAGTAGTCTCGGATTCTCATCCAACCCCGATTCTCAACCAAATTACAGTAGCTCGATCACAACCGAGAATTAATGAGTTTGTGACTGTTGCGAAACCTTTGCCCCCACGCCGGTCAGAATTGCTAGATGAGCAACTGGCAAAAATCATTGCGAAGGAGTATCATCCTTTGCGTATAGTTGAAGGTAAAGAATTTCAAAAATTCGTGAATATGTTGTGTCCTGGGTACAGTTTGCCAACAAGAAAAACTTAAACAGAAAATATAATTAGTAAACTCTACGAAAAAACTAAAACAAAAGTGCAAAATAAATTATCCACCGCGGCGGCAGTTTGCCTCACAGTTGACGGTTGGACTTCGATAAATAATGAAAGTTTTTTTGCAATTACTGCTCATTTTATTATGAAGACTGAACGTGCAACCACTCTTGAGTCTGTATTGATCGGTTGTATGGAATATACAGAACGACACACAGGCAGCAATCTGTGTGAATATATACAAAACGTAAGCCGGGAATGGAACATAGGAAACAAAATTGTCGCTATTGCTAGCGATAATGCTGCTAATGTCACTGCTGCCATACGAGAGGGAAACTGGCGCCAAGTTCCCTGTTATGCCCATACATTAAATTTGTTGGTTAAGGAAGCGCTTAATGCAATAACCGAAACTGTTACAAAAGTGAAAGCAGTTGTTGAATAAAATTTAAAAGAAGTTCACATGCGCAACATAAATTAAAGGAATTGCAAACACAAATGCAACTACCTGAATTAAAATTAAAACAAGATGTGTGCACCAGATGGAATTCGACGTATGTTATTATATCCCGGATTTTGAAAATTAAAGATGCAATCGTAGCCGCTGTTGCACTCTTACGTAGTGAATTGTCACTCACTGAAAACGACTGGAATATTATAGAAGCAGCGGTTCCAATCTTGGAGCATTTTCATGAAGTGACTGAAGAAATTCGCTCGGAAAAATCCGTTATCGAAAGTAATACCATTAAGCCGAATTATTATAAACAATATTAGATTATCTATGCGACAACCATCACCTCTAGCTGAAATAAATGTATTGCTGAACGCTTTATATAGAGAATCGGAACGTCGCACAGTGGTCCGGATTTTCAAAAAGGTGGACATAGGATCGAAAATGCATATTTAACTTAATAAAAAATTGTTTCGTATAGGAAATTTAACGCTGATTAATACTTATTACTATAACTTTTCAAAAAAACTGCTCCTTCACGTTAAAAAAAAATATTGAAAATAAAAATGTATGGGAGAAAATCTATTTTTTTTTTCTCCGTTCAGTATCAAAGTATAGCAAGCAAACCTTATATTCTGGTAAGTACCTATTGTTCTTAATACGACAACATATAAATTGCTTGCGTATCCCTGCGGCCTTGACGCCTACGATGCTTCAAAGTTTAAAATTTCAATTGGGATTTTTTTTAATTATTATCTAAATTTTCAATTAAGCTGAATTCAAAATATCATTTTTTAATTATATAAGAATTATCAAGCATTTGGCAAGTATTTGTTCATTTTATTTTAATAAAAAATAGTAATAAAAGTCTTCAACTTCAGTTTTGTAATTAAAGACACGTGCTGATTCGTTGCCTATCTGTAACTGACTGAAACGACTCCGTGTTATGCTCTGTAGCAACGCCACCGTGTATTATAATATTATGATAAACCCATTTTTATGTACGGCTGACGTACATAGCGTACATGCATTGTTTGTGAATGTACGCCTTTTAATTTAAAAGAAAAAAGTAAATTAATGTGGCGTTGCTGCGGAGAATTCTCACTAGCAACGCCACCTGTAATCAACATTTGTAGACACAATTTCAGCTATTTCTCTAAAGTTACGTAATGTACGAACGCTGTGTATTATGTACACGTGATAAGTATGAAAAAATATGTTAATTCTAAACTCTAATTCTAAACTCACTTATTGTCCCATAAAGTGCATTAAAGTATTTTAGCTAGCTACAGATTGGCAGGATAATTTAACAAAACAAAGTTTATTATTACGAGTATAACAATGGTTACAACAAAAAATTACCTTTAAGTTATAATAAATAAAAAAAAATTAAACAGAAAATAACTCTCAAAAAAAGAAAAATCTGTAAAAAATACATTACACTAGATTTACAGTGTATTTATACACTCGAGTGCAAAAATTCGCACATCATCACTTGTTATGTTAAGGCAGCCATTATCATGAATGTGAATAGATAGAGTGAGTTTAGAATTAAAGTTTAGAATTAACATATTTTTTAATACTTATCACGTGTACATAATACACAGCGTTCGTACATTACGTAACTTTAGAGAAATAGTTGAAATTGTGTCTACAAATGTTGATTACAGGTGGCGTTGCTAGTGAGAATTCTCCGCAGCAACGCCACATTAATTTACTTTTTTCTTTTAAATTAAAAGGCGTACATTCACAAACAATGCATGTACGCTATGTACGTCAGCCGTACATAAAAATGGGTTTATCATAATAATATAATACACGGTGGCGTTGCTTCAGAGCACAACACACGACTCCTGTGATAAAAGAATAATTTACCCCCACCACCGGAGAATTGGACGACGCTGATTGGCTGTTGAAGATGTGGTATTAATTTTGTCAGTCACTACTTGCGAGCGTGTTTGTTATTAATATCTGTGCATGAAACAATTAAAGGCACTTGTCCCGCCTCCCGGCGCGCGTCAAGCTGGGCATATACAAAGCGTATATTCGCCCAGTACTGACGTACGCCGCCCCAGCCTGGTTCGCCCTCACTAGCGAGACGAGCCGCGACAGACTCCGCGCGCAGCAACACCTTGCGTTGCGAAGAGTCTATGTGAGGAGCGACATCATCGAACGCGACCTCGGGATTGAGAGCCTGGATGAGTTTGTTAGAAATGAAGAAGGGAAAAAACTATAAATTGATATATATATTTATAACTACCTATATATCATAATAAAATGTCAAGATGGATAACGGTTATTTACTGTGTATCAAAGTTCCTATGACTGGTGTGTAAGGAAAGGGTTTTATGAAGAAAAGCACAGAAAGACAAGACTAAGTATTTATTTCAAATAGGCTTGTCAATTATTCGAATAAACTACTGGCTCGTTCGGAAACTAGGTCTTCGAGGTGAAGAACGGCCAAGAAACACCTCGGAAGCTCAGATATAGTATTTTTCAGACACATTAAAACAATAGTTAACAATAACATAATTAGAAACATAAGTCACAGTATAACAAATACACAGAATCAAAACAACATTAGCAATAATATTAAGCTATTATATTAAATAACTTACGTGAACTTAGGTAGTCCGTAAAGGTCTAGAGCTGAACAGCAAGTAAGAGGACTTTAATAGAAACCAATCTTATTTATAGGAAAGTCCCGACGTTCTCTGGGTTGACACTTAAACATCAAATATTCTTCCACCTTCTACAAATCTCAGGTTGTCGCACAATACACAACTTCTTATATTATAGTAGATATACAATCTAAGATATATTACAAAGATTATTAATAATTACATTACAATTTACAACATTATCATAAATACGGCTTTTTATAAGTTTGGCGTTTTATGTTTGTAAACACATCATTATTATCTTTGGCAGGTACTTCAACATTAGATTCAAGCTTCATAAATGTTACCAGTGTATAAAATACTACTAACAATATACATGAAAAATGAAAATTCATGATTTAATTACGTCATAATAATTCAGAATCTAACACGGCCATACTGACAGTACTTCGTCCTCGAAGTATTACTATGTTATTTATAACATACAAGTAGGTACATTCGATTCATTAATCAACATATACATAACACAAAAACGAAAAAGTATAATTCATATTTCATAAATTTCGAGTCAACCAATTGTATGGACACGATGGTCCTCTTGAAATAGGTAACAGAGTATTCTTGCCAACTACATAGACATGTCAATCACATCCACCCGCTGCTCGTGGGATAATTGACACCAAATAGTAGGCCGACCAGCGGTTATTGAGTAATGCCAACTACATAGACATGTCAATCACATTCACCCGCTGCTTGTGAGATAATTGACACCAAATAGTAGGCCGACCAGCGGTACTCAAATTTTTTACTCATTCACAATATGACATTGGTTCTAACATTGACAGTTTCTTATTTAGGAGTTTCTCCAGGGAAAGTTAATCAGGGTTTTTATTTTTTGTATCATGTATATGTTTCCAACAATATTCTATGTTGGCAACTTATGTTTTTATAAAAGCCTTAATTTAAACCAAAACATTGTACAGTTGATAAATAATTTCCAAAACAAATCAATAAGATTGAACCTTGAATTGACTTTAAAATATGGCAATGACAAGATAGAAGTAGTTTCACATTTAAGGTTATACACCTCAATCACAAATTAGTACATATTTAATTACAATATTTTGTCATTAATTTGTGACCTAAACATTTGCAGATAACCGACACAGCCGACACAAAAGCATTCTAGACAATACCTACTTGAGCCAAATACCTAGTCACGCCAATTACATTCACCTGCTGCCGGTGAGACCTATTGGCGTCAAATAAAAGGCCTAGCAGCTAATACTTGAGCCAAATATCTAGTCACGCTAATCACATTCACCTGCTGCTGGTGAGACACATTAGCGCTAAATAGAAGGCCTAGCAGCTAATAAGCAATAACTAAATCATTGTAACAGCCATGTTGATTCTATACACCTAGTTACGGTAAGACTAAATTACAGAGCATAATTTTGAATTGTATTTTTCTATTTTACTTTATCAGAACAGAATGATCGTTTTAGTCGGCATTATTGACTTTTCAAAATAACCGGGAAATAAATAATTCAATGCTATTCCACAGTTGATTCAACACACTAACCCGTTTTAGCAACATAATCAACACAATACATCGCTCAGTCAACCTGACAATATTATTGCAAATTGCTCTTAACGTTGAATTTCTGTTTATACTATATCAGTTATTTACTTCAGACCACAACATTAAATTTTATTTGATATTATCAGTTACCATCACAGCTTGTGACTAAAACTGAGGGTAAATAAAATTTACACTTAACTATCATTAGTTACTTTTGCAATTCTTAAAAGATATCTTAGTAAAATAGTTTTCACGCCCCTAAGACGACTCACTGACCTCAATTTGTTTTCCGACATATCAAAATCTATGATCACGAAACTTTGAAATAGATTGTTTACTTTATTGTTCCACATCAACTTTTAATTTTATTTAAAACGAGTAACTTTGAACTACCAGCACACTAATTTTATTCCCTTCGGGTATAATTTTATCAAACAAGACACCCAAAGAAACCATAGCCCAAAGACTAGCTTCTTCTAAACGTGAGAATAGTACAGAAAACCAGCCGATTCGGCAAACATTGTTTTGAAGTATAAATATTTCTAATGAATATTAATGTAGTCCAATAAAATATAAATATGATTTCCTACCTTACCAACTACTCTACGCTACCTAACTGACAACTACCCTACGCTAGCTAACTGACAACTACCCTACGCTATCCAACTAACCACTACCCTATGCTGCCTAACTAGCTAACTACCCTACGGTAACCACCTAAACTATTGACGGTATTACGTTAATAAACTTTATGCACAATCGTTTTGCACGACTTTCCTTCCAACTTTTACCTACGACTGTACATGTACCCTGTCATGTCTCTGGTAAATGAATTGGATTTTTTTTTCTAGTATTTCGTATTAGGAACAATTTTACGTGTATCTATAAAAACCCTTTACAACATATAATATACTCAACATTATCTTTAAAAACAAAAAGCAATGCTAGCGAAGGTCTTACAGACTTTAGCTACTGAAATTACTTGCTATAGTTTACCAATACAGATGCAGTAGGTCGATTGAAGATCCACAGCTCTGTCAGATCCCAATGCTCGTGCAGCTTTTAGATTCGCAGTGCCGTTGTCCGGGACGGTATGGCGACATCGTGGTGTCATCTTCTTGATGGTAGTAGACTCGACGGTTATTGTTCATGAAAATAACAAGACAAAAGTCATTAAAAATCAGTTGTGTAAGCCAGAGGCCTATCCCACTTCTGATGTTAGAAATGAAGAAGGGAAAAAACTATAAATTGATATATATATTTATAACTACCTATATATCATAATAAAATGTCAAGATGGATAACGGTTATTTACTGTGTATCAAAGTTCCTATGACTGGTGTGTAAGGAAAGGGTTTTATGAAGAAAAGCACAGAAAGACAAGACTAAGTATTTATTTCAAATAGGCTTGTCAATTATTCGAATAAACTACTGGCTCGTTCGGAAACTAGGTCTTCGAGGTGAAGAACGGCCAAGAAACACCTCGGAAGCTCAGATATAGTATTTTTCAGACACATTAAAACAATAGTTAACAATAACATAATTAGAAACATAAGTCACAGTATAACAAATACACAGAATCAAAACAACATTAGCAATAATATTAAGCTATTATATTAAATAACTTACGTGAACTTAGGTAGTCCGTAAAGGTCTAGAGCTGAACAGCAAGTAAGAGGACTTTAATAGAAACCAATCTTATTTATAGGAAAGTCCCGACGTTTAAGTGTCAAACCTCTGGGTTGACACTTAAACATCAAATATTCTTCCACCTTCTACAAATCTCAGGTTGTCGCACAATACACAACTTCTTATATTATAGTAGATATACAATCTAAGATATATTACAAAGATTATTAATAATTACATTACAATTTACAACATTATCATAAATACGGCTTTTTATAAGTTTGGCGTTTTATGTTTGTAAACACATCATTATTATCTTTGGCAGGTACTTCAACATTAGATTCAAGCTTCATAAATGTTACCAGTGTATAAAATACTACTAACAATATACATGAAAAATGAAAATTCATGATTTAATTACGTCATAATAATTCAGAATCTAACACGGCCATACTGACAGTACTTCGTCCTCGAAGTATTACTATGTTATTTATAACATACAAGTAGGTACATTCGATTCATTAATCAACATATACATAACACAAAAACGAAAAAGTATAATTCATATTTCATAAATTTCGAGTCAACCAATTGTATGGACACGATGGTCCTCTTGAAATAGGTAACAGAGTATTCTTGCCAACTACATAGACATGTCAATCACATCCACCCGCTGCTCGTGGGATAATTGACACCAAATAGTAGGCCGACCAGCGGTTATTGAGTAATGCCAACTACATAGACATGTCAATCACATTCACCCGCTGCTTGTGAGATAATTGACACCAAATAGTAGGCCGACCAGCGGTACTCAAATTTTTTACTCATTCACAATATGACATTGGTTCTAACATTGACAGTTTCTTATTTAGGAGTTTCTCCAGGGAAAGTTAATCAGGGTTTTTATTTTTTGTATCATGTATATGTTTCCAACAATATTCTATGTTGGCAACTTATGTTTTTACAAAAGCCTTAATTTAAACCAAAACATTGTACAGTTGATAAATAATTTCCAAAACAAATCAATAAGATTGAACCTTGAATTGACTTTAAAATATGGCAATGACAAGATAGAAGTAGTTTCACATTTAAGGTTATACACCTCAATCACAAATTAGTACATATTTAATTACAATATTTTGTCATTAATTTGTGACCTAAACATTTGCAGATAACCGACACAGCCGACACAAAAGCATTCTAGACAATACCTACTTGAGCCAAATACCTAGTCACGCCAATTACATTCACCTGCTGCCGGTGAGACCTATTGGCGTCAAATAAAAGGCCTAGCAGCTAATACTTGAGCCAAATATCTAGTCACGCTAATCACATTCACCTGCTGCTGGTGAGACACATTAGCGCCAAATAGAAGGCCTAGCAGCTAATAAGCAATAACTAAATCATTGTAACAGCCATGTTGATTCTATACACCTAGTTACGGTAAGACTAAATTACAGAGCATAATTTTGAATTGTATTTTTCTATTTTACTTTATCAGAACAGAATGATCGTTTTAGTCGGCATTATTGACTTTTCAAAATAACCGGGAAATAAATAATTCAATGCTATTCCACAGTTGATTCAACACACTAACCCGTTTTAGCAACATAATCAACACAATACATCGCTCAGTCAACCTGACAATATTATTGCAAATTGCTCTTAACGTTGAATTTCTGTTTATACTATATCAGTTATTTACTTCAGACCACAACATTAAATTTTATTTGATATTATCAGTTACCATCACAGCTTGTGACTAAAACTGAGGGTAAATAAAATTTACACTTAACTATCATTAGTTACTTTTGCAATTCTTCAATAACGGCCCCATTCCGTCTCCTCCAGGCGAATATCAACCACTGCGCCCCCGCTCAGGATCTGTTGCTCCAGAGCATGGCGCAGTGGTCGATAAATGTCGCCGTCGTCTCCGAGCCGTACTACGTCCATCCCCGTGGAGACTGGGTTCAGGACTTAGACGGCTCGGTGACGTTAATCTCGTTGGCCGCCGCCGGTACCCCGCCCCTTGAGGCTGTTGCGAGGGGACGGGGCTGCGTGGCAGCACGGTTCGGGGACATTGCAGTGGTAGGCGTCTACCTGTCCCCGAACAGATCTCTCGACGAACTCCAGGTCTCCCTTATGGAGCTAAATGTCGTCGTCGCTGGGTTTGGTACCCTCCCCGTGATCGTTTGCGGGGACTTCAACGCCTGGAATACGGCTTGGGGTTCCCGGTACACGAACCCACGGGGTCAGATGGTGGAGGACTGGGCTTTGGAGCTGGGCCTGGTCGTCCTGAACCGGGGTTCTGTCCCCACGTTGGTGCGGATGCGGGGTGAATCAGTGGTGGACATCTCGTTCGCCAGCCCCGCTCTGTCGCCGCGTGTCGTCGACTGGCGCGTTATGGAGGAGGTGGAGACGTACTCCGACCACCGGTACATCCGGTTGGACGTCTCCGCCGAAATCTCGGCCGCGCCGGTCCGACAGAGCCCTTGCGGTCCGCGGTGGGCGCTTAAACAGATGGACCGGGAGCTCCTCCTGGAAGCCGCGACGGTACAGGCCTGGGTGCTAGCACCGGACAGGCCTGTTGACATAGACGTCGAGGCGGAGTGGTTCCGGGAGGCCATGTCGCAAATCTGCGACGCGGCAATGCCCCGAGTCCGTCCAGGGCGAGCTAAGCGCCAGGTGTGCTGGTGGTCGCCGGAGATTGCTGCACTGCGCAACGCATGCAGTCACGCGCGACGCCGGTACGCCAGACACTGCAGGCGCCGCATCCGCCCGCCGGATGCGGAGGCCAGAGAGGCGGAGCTGTATGAGGGATACAGAGCGGCAAAACGCACCCTCCGAACGGAGATCAAGCGGGCCAAACTGGAGGCCCGCAACGTGTGGCTGGGGTCTCTGAACGCGGACCCATGGGGGCGCCCGTACAATATGGTACGGGAAAAGCTCCGCCCCTGGGCTCCCCCACTGACTCAGAGTCTCCGGCCCCAGATCGTAGAGGGTGCGGTGAACGCTCTGTTCCCTGCGCGGGGGGAACACTCCCCCCCGCCCATGGCTCCGCCTCCACCGCCAGCGGTGTCTGACGCGGACCGCAACAGCGACGACGACGACGATGCTCCAGAGGTGACCGAGGTAGAGTTGAGAGTGGCGGTGCGAAGGCTAAGTGCCAAAAACACCGCCCCAGGACCCGACGGCTTGCCTGGAAAGGCCTGGGTCCTGGCCATGGAGGCTCTCGGGCCTCGACTGAGAGGGCTCTTCAGCGCATGCATGGAGAGGGGCCAGTTCCCACTTTGCTGGAAGACGGGGAAACTGGTCCTCATCGCGAAGCCAGGGCGCCCTGCGGACTCTCCGTCCGCGTACCGGCCCATCGTGCTGCTCGACGAGGTGGGCAAGCTCTTTGAGAGAGTCATTGCAAACCGCCTCGTCGGGCGCCTAACACGGGTGGGGCCGGACCTTTCGGACGGACAGTTCGGCTTTCGCAGGATGCGCTCTACGGTGGACGCCATCATGCGCGTGCGAGCCCTCACGACGGGGGCTGCGGTGTCCCGGGGCAGGTGTGTCGTGGCAGTGTCCTTGGACATTGCCAACGCCTTCAACTCCCTGCCCTGGAGTACGATCCGGAGGGCACTCCGGTACCACCGGGTGCCCGAATACCTCTGTCGAGTGGTCGAGGCCTATCTGTCGGATAGGTTTATAGTCTACCCCGGTCACCAGGGAGACTGGAAACGTCGGGAGATGTCGTGCGGTGTTCCGCAGGGGTCGGTACTAGGGCCACCCTTGTGGAACATCGGGTACGACTACGTGCTGCGCGGCGACTTCCCTGACGGGGTCAGCGTGGTTTGCTACGCAGACGACACGCTGGTTCTAGCGCAGGGAGAGTCGTACCAGGCGGCGGTCGCTCTAGCGACACGCGGGGTTGCGATGGTCGTTGACAGGATCCAGGAGTTGGGACTCGAGGTGGCGCTTCACAAATCCGAGGCGATGTGTTTCCACGGTCGCCAGTCTCGGAACGCGCCGCCATTGAGTTCCCAACTAACGGTAGGAGGAGTTCACATCGGTGTCGGGTCGACGATGAAGTACCTGGGACTCGTCCTCGACAGCCGGTGGAATTTCGTGGAGCACTTCCGACGTCTGGCTCCCAAACTCAACCGGGCTGGGGCTGCGCTCAAGCGGCTCCTGCCCAACCTTGGGGGTCCAGACGCCTCCTGCCGGAGGCTCTACGCGGGGATCGTTCGGTCCATGGCCCTCTACGGGGCGCCGGTGTGGGCGCCGTCGCTGAAAAAGCGACCGGCGGCCATACTAAACGCCTGCCAGAGGGTCATGGCGATAAGGATGGTGCGGGGATACTGCACGGTCTCCCGCGAAGCAGCGAGCCTTCTGGCTGGCCTACCACCGTGGGATCTGGAGGCAACAGTCCTTGCACACATGCACGATATGCGCGTGGAGATGCAACGCCGGGGTGAAAGTCCGCTGCCGCGACAGGTCACGGCATGGCGGACAGAGCTCCGGCGGGATCTTATGGTGAAATGGCATCAGCGACTATCGCAACCCAGTGCTGGGCACGCCACAATCGTGGCGGTAAGTCCCCTCTTTGAGGCGTGGCTGGAAAGACCTCACGGCGTCCTTACCTTCCGCATGACGCAGGTACTCACCGGACATGGTTCGTTCGGGAGTTTCCTGCACCGGATTCGTGCGGAAGTGACGCCCGGGTGTCGCCACTGTGTGGAATGCCCGGAAGACACGGTGGAGCACACAGTCGAGGTGTGCCCTGCTTGGGCGGAGCATCGCCGTGCCCTCGTGGGGGCGATCGGCGGCGGAGACCTCTCGCGCCGGGCCTTGGTTGAGGCCATGGTCCGGAGCGAGGAGGAGTGGCAGGCGGTCGCCGACTTCTGCGAAGCAGTAATGCTCGCAAAGGAGGAGGCCGAACGCATCAGGCAACGGCGTTATCGCCGCCGCCGCCGCCGCCGGGATTCTGATCCCGATTTCCGGCCACCGTAGGCGCGGGCTTGCGGACAGTGAGCAATGGGTAGCTCGCTGTCCGGCCGTCTGGTAACTGTCCGGACCAAGCCCAAGGCGTCGACGGCGCGCACTGTTCCCGCGCGCCTCAAGGAGTTGTCAGCAACAGCAGGGACCCAGCCGGGTCGAAGCCTACTGGGGCCAGGGTTATCCGAAAGGGCGCTCGAGCCCCGGTATGAAGGCTAGAAGGAACGGGGTGGGTCTTTTAGTCAGTAAGAGTCTGACACTATCTCCCGCTCCACCCAAGGGCAGGGGATGTCAATGCATGATTTTTTCCCACCATAAAAAAAAAAAAAAAAAAAAAAAAAAAAAAAAAAAAAAAAAAAATTACTTTTGCAATTCTTAAAAGATATCTTAGTAAAATAGTTTTCACGCCCCTAAGACGACTCACTGACCTCAATTTGTTTTCCGACATATCAAAATCTATGATCACGAAACTTTGAAATAGATTGTTTACTTTATTGTTCCACATCAACTTTTAATTTTATTTAAAACGAGTAACTTTGAACTACCAGCACACTAATTTTATTCCCTTCGGGTATAATTTTATCAAACAAGACACCCAAAGAAACCATAGCCCAAAGACTAGCTTCTTCTAAACGTGAGAATAGTACAGAAAACCAGCCGATTCGGCAAACATTGTTTTGAAGTATAAATATTTCTAATGAATATTAATGTAGTCCAATAAAATATAAATATGATTTCCTACCTTACCAACTACTCTACGCTACCTAACTGACAACTACCCTACGCTAGCTAACTGACAACTACCCTACGCTATCCAACTAACCACTACCCTATGCTGCCTAACTAGCTAACTACCCTACGGTAACCACCTAAACTATTGACGGTATTACGTTAATAAACTTTATGCACAATCGTTTTGCACGACTTTCCTTCCAACTTTTACCTACGACTGTACATGTACCCTGTCATGTCTCTGGTAAATGAATTGGATTTTTTTTTCTAGTATTTCGTATTAGGAACAATTTTACGTGTATCTATAAAAACCCTTTACAACATATAATATACTCAACATTATCTTTAAAAACAAAAAGCAATGCTAGCGAAGGTCTTACAGACTTTAGCTACTGAAATTACTTGCTATAGTTTACCAATACAGATGCAGTAGGTCGATTGAAGATCCACAGCTCTGTCAGATCCCAATGCTCGTGCAGCTTTTAGATTCGCAGTGCCGTTGTCCGGGACGGTATGGCGACATCGTGGTGTCATCTTCTTGATGGTAGTAGACTCGACGGTTATTGTTCATGAAAATAACAAGACAAAAGTCATTAAAAATCAGTTGTGTAAGCCAGAGGCCTATCCCACTTCTGATGTTAGAAATGAAGAAGGGAAAAAACTATAAATTGATATATATATTTATAACTACCTATATATCATAATAAAATGTCAAGATGGATAACGGTTATTTACTGTGTATCAAAGTTCCTATGACTGGTGTGTAAGGAAAGGGTTTTATGAAGAAAAGCACAGAAAGACAAGACTAAGTATTTATTTCAAATAGGCTTGTCAATTATTCGAATAAACTACTGGCTCGTTCGGAAACTAGGTCTTCGAGGTGAAGAACGGCCAAGAAACACCTCGGAAGCTCAGATATAGTATTTTTCAGACACATTAAAACAATAGTTAACAATAACATAATTAGAAACATAAGTCACAGTATAACAAATACACAGAATCAAAACAACATTAGCAATAATATTAAGCTATTATATTAAATAACTTACGTGAACTTAGGTAGTCCGTAAAGGTCTAGAGCTGAACAGCAAGTAAGAGGACTTTAATAGAAACCAATCTTATTTATAGGAAAGTCCCGACGTTTAAGTGTCAAACCTCTGGGTTGACACTTAAACATCAAATATTCTTCCACCTTCTACAAATCTCAGGTTGTCGCACAATACACAACTTCTTATATTATAGTAGATATACAATCTAAGATATATTACAAAGATTATTAATAATTACATTACAATTTACAACATTATCATAAATACGGCTTTTTATAAGTTTGGCGTTTTATGTTTGTAAACACATCATTATTATCTTTGGCAGGTACTTCAACATTAGATTCAAGCTTCATAAATGTTACCAGTGTATAAAATACTACTAACAATATACATGAAAAATGAAAATTCATGATTTAATTACGTCATAATAATTCAGAATCTAACAAGTTCGTGCGACGCCTCGCGAAGGGAATGTTCGCGCGTGCCGACGCCTCAGCTTGGCCACACGTCAAGCACCTGGCGCCCTGGCACGCGCGCCCCCCCGACGCGAGAAGACTCCCCCGCGATCTGATTGCGGGCAGCGAGTCCCCACCTTCACCCCTCCCGGACTGACGCCTGGGTAGGCCGTACCAGTCTACACGCGGCCTACTCAAACAATAAGACTCTACATTCGTACTCGCACCCGATGAACGCCGTGTGCTAAGTTAATATAGGCACGGCGCGAAACGACCACTCACTCGCCACTAAACACACACCGAACACACGCACCGAATGGGCAGCGCAAGCTAACTATTCGGTGCACGTGCACTGAGTAGTGTTACACAATACAATGCCGCTTACACACACACATAAGTCGTCCCTGCGGTCTGAACCGTAACCGGCTAGCTCTGGAAGCGGGTTAGACGGGGGTCACACTTCCTACTGTGGGTTCGTGGCAAGCCGGCATACTGTCGCTGGTCGTCCCCCGCCGGGCTTCCCCTAGGGGTCTCACCTGGCGGTGACTGACCGCCAGTATGTCGTGAAGAAGCGACGCTGCGAACAACAGCGTCGCGACGCGCCTACAGTACACACACACAAGCAAAACACACATAGAGCCTCGCTCTACATTTCCATGCCGACACTAGGCACCCTAGCGACAAGCCTGTTGTGGCAGGCTTCGGATGGACTCCGCGGTCAGAGGGCGAAGCCCTGACACCGCTTGCCGCGCCCCCAGCCGGGGACGCAGCGAAGGCCACGATAGCTTATAAAGGCACTTGTTTCTCAACCCTTGAGGAAGCAACATATCTAATTATCCGTGCTGTGTGAAAGTTTAGCGAGTTTCGTTATGGCTGCATTTGTTACAAACTTGGACATTTTTATGTTCCTCCGTGTTGAAGGAGAAATGAAAAATTGGGCACGACTCTATGAAGCTATTATTCTACATATCCCAGTTGAAACATGTTCGGAAGATTTAGAAATAATCAAGACCTTTTTGAAGAACTACATCAGTAATATCAGTCGCAGATGGGCAAGTGCTTCTAGAAATCAGAAGACTTTCATGAATAGACATGCTGCGTGGTTACAATCAAATATTGGTTGGCCAAATTGCACTACTATTAATTTATCCGAGATTTTTCAAGCCCAAGATGAAGTTATCGAAAACATATCGTCAGACAATATTTCAGTTGACATCGATACTACAGCAGCTGTGATTCCGTCGACATCAAGTACAGCAACTGTGGGCACATCTACCGAAGTTCAGATTAGGAAGCCTTTTGTTGACCTCAGCAACAAACAGAAGAAAAGACGTTCAGAGTCTCTTTTGGACTATTCGCCGGAAGAACTTACTTTTGCATTAGTCGAAAGACTTAGGATAGACAAGAAGAATACTTAGCTTGTGTTATTGACCATATAACGAAGAACCCTGATAGTGTTGCTATTGTTCAAGCCACATTGTTTAAGACAAATAGGAAAAAATCTTTTGATGAAGATCATGCTCTTGGTCTTTATACATCATTGAACCTGTCAAAATGGAAATACTTGTGTTTAAGGAAAGCGCTGTTAGTTTGTGAAGTTCCAGTGTTACCATCGTATCACAAACTCCTTAAAGCTAAAAAGAGATGCTATCCACATGATTTAGAAATTACTGAGAGAGGAGCCAGAGTGAAGCTTCAAGCCCTATTGGATCTGACAGTCCAGAAGATTCTTCAAATTACCGGTACCCAGATTGATTCGTCAACTGAAGGATTAAAATTAATTAGTAAATGGGGTTTCGATGGAGCTTCTTCACAAAGCACCTACAAGCAAAGGAGTGAAGATGTAGACTTCAGTGATTCATCGGTTTTCATGTCAAGTCTTGTCCCTCTTAAATTAGTTTCTAATAATAGCACCATATGGGAAAACCCAACACCTTCTTCAACACATTATTGCAGGCGCATTAAATTCGAGTTTCCTAAGAGACAGCAGAATACATCAAGCAAGAAGAAGCTGTATTGAAGGAAGAAATAAAAAACATCAATTCTACAAAATGGGCCGGGCTAGAGATTAGTCACGAGCTTCATATGACAATGATCGACGGAAAAGTGGCCACTATTATAACGGATACTTCGTCTGCATCTGCCTGCAATATTTGCCTTGCTAAGCCGACTGAGATGAACAAGCTGTCAGAAGTATTTTCAAGACCTGTTCGAGAAGATGTTTATAAATATGGACTTTCTACTCTTCATATGTGGATTCGTTGTATGGAGTGTATTCTACACATATCTTACAACATGGACTAAAAGCTGCGAAGAAACATTTGACACAAGAAGAATTCAAACAGCAAATGGGAATACTTGTGGATTTTGTGAAGCAAGGCTTTGGAACCACAAACGACGGAAACACAGCCAGAAGGTTTTTTAGAGATTATGAGAAATCTGCCGAAATAACCAATATTGACAAAAGCCTACTGAAGCATTTTGCGATTATTCTTCAAACGATTTCATCAGGATGTGCCATAGATATTGAAAAATTCAGGACTTATTGCAGAGAAACAGCTGAGATCTTTGTTCATCTATACCCATGGTTTTATATGCCCGCAAGTGTGCACAAGCTACTCATACACGGTGCAGACATTTGTCATCACTTTGGCCTCCTACCAATTGGCATTCTTTCCGAAGAAGCGGGAGAAGCAAGAAATAAAGAATTTCGAAGAGTTCGTGAATATCACACAAGAAAATTTAACAGGATGAAGACCAACGAGGATTTGCTCCATAATTTTTTAATTAGTTCAGACCCGTATTTATCCCATATTCGACCAAAATACAGCAACTCAAAGCAGTTCGATTTTTTTCCAGATGTTAAAGAGCTTTTGTTGTTGCCTCAGGTAGTAACAGAAGAAACCGAAAATATGGATCTACAGGAGTTGCAGTCTGAAGATGATCCATTAATGTAAACGTGACAGATTTAGTGATGTTGTTATTGTTAGAATTGAGTTTTGTAGTCCTTTTCAGAACTACTTAAAATAGTCCTTTTCAGGACTTCAGAAAAAGCCCTTTTCAGGGCTACATCTATTTCTAATTGTTTCTTTTAAGATGAGTCACGCTAGTAGTATAACCAACAATATCAACCATGATTTATCAATAGGAAATATCAATAGATGAAAGAATAATCAACAAATGATTATTAAAAAAAAAATTAAGCAAAAATGCTTATTTTATCATAACATCACGTTTTATATTCCCCGAAGGGTTCGGCAAAAGTGTACTACACTGTCATTTCGACAGTTATATATAAGTCCCAAGTAATAGGGGGCGAGCCTAATACACGGACGGGCCCCCGGGGGCTTGTTTTTTATTAAAAATGATATTTTGGATTAATTTCAATTGTAAAACTCGTTAATATAATATTAAGATAATTCAACATTAAAAATTTAAACTTTAAAGCATCGTAGGCGCCAAGGCCGCAGGGATACGCAAGCAATTTATATGTCGTCGTATTAAGGCGTATAGTCCCTTGAACCATCTGACCGAAATTATGTGAACGCAACTCTCGCACTCGCCTAGGCGGCAGTACGCAAATCTGTGCATTTATTTGCGGCCAGCAGCGCCCGGAAAGCGCTTTAAATCCATTTTCTCTGCGAGATATTGATTGATTTACATATGCAATGTTCACTTTGAAGAATATTTAACCACCAATTTTTATGTGTAAAAATGTTTCTAAAGGTCCAAGCCGTTTCGAAGGAGTAGGGAAAAGTTGCGAAATTGCTAAATATTTTTTTTGACAAAAGTATTAATTGCACGAAAAAATCAAATGTTGATATTATTGTTCATGAATCTATAATAAACATATATTTTTTTCAAACCAATTGACCTAGCCGTTACGGAGGAGTAGGCCTCAGAAAATCACTGTTTTATGGCACTTTTCGGGCGCTTGGCCCTTAAGGACAATAAGTACTTACCAGAATATAGGGTTTGCTTGCTATACTTTGATACTGAACGGAGAAAAAAAATAAAATAGATTTTCTCCCATACATTTTTATTTTCAATATTTTTTTTTGACGTGAAGGAGCAGTTTTTTTGAAAAGTTGTAGTAATAAGTATTAATCAGCGTTAAATTTCCTATACGAAACAATTTTTTGTTAAGTTAAATATGCATTTTCGATCCTATGTCCACCTTTTTAAAAATCCGGACCACTGTGCGTCGTTTCGGAAGTTATGAAAACAACTCTCTTTACGCGGAAGCTACAATTTTGGATCCACGGTTCAAAAACAGAGGTTTTCGTGATCCCAGAAATTATGTACGGGCAGCAAATAATTTAAAAACTAAAATCGCAGTTGTCGCAAATCAAACAGCCGAAGTTACAGAAACAGTACCACCCCCAAGTTCATCAAGTTCAAAAAAATCAGTTTGGGATGAATTTGACACGGAAATAGCTCGATAGATGCCCCAAAACACTACAGCAGCAGGGACAGTCGAGTCTGACAAATACATACAAGAAATCATCCTTAACAGAAAAAAGGATCCGTTGCAGTGGTGGCACGAGCGAAAGCTGGTATATCCTCTATTATACAACTACATCTTAAAACGTTTAAATGTCGTCGCCACTTCAGTGCCGTGCGAGCGCATTTTTTCAAAAGCGGGTTATACGCTTAATGAGAGACGTACGAGGTTACGATCTAAAAAATTATCGGAAATATTATTCATAAATAGTAACGCTGATTGAATAAAAACCCATTTTTCACAGGCTGTAAATATAATGTAAATATAAATGTATATAATGTATATTTAATCAATGTACATACGAATTGATTTTTAAATACGCCAACCTCATTATGAAACTTTATAATTTAATATAGTTAAAAGCAAAATAATACATAGAACCCATTTTAACTAAATTTATTGTGTATGGAGGTTGACAGTCCTAAGCCTGACAAGTATGAAAGGAAATAAATTTGTTGCTTTTTCTACTAACTTTTTTTATGTAGGTAAGTTGTGTATATGTGAATACAGTAGAAATTAGAAAATTAATAGAATAGATAAATCATGATGACGTATCTTTAAACAAGTATAGAAACCAATATGTTGACCTCGAATCATATAAGCGTACCCAACAAATGATAGGTCATTTTATACTGGTCATAAATTGAACTAAATGAACTAGTGAACTCGAGAGCAAAAAATTTCGCACACCATAACTCTTTATGTTAAGGCAGTTTTTGTCATGAATGGAATAGTTATTGAAAACATGTCGTACACTAATTGAAAGCCTATTTAATTACCTTTCTAATGATATGAAATACAGTGTAAAAAAAACATCCTTGAAAGGGTTTAGAGCATAAAATTCAACAAATGGGAAAAATTACCAAATTTCACTTAAGAAAGAATGAGAGTCAAACTTAAAATTCTTGGTCATCTTGTTTGTCAATAAAGTGTATTCCGTCTCTTAGCCTTATTTACAGCTGTTACTAGATTTTTCATCAGCCGTATTAATTTTACCATTAAATCTTAGGGTATAACGTCTCACTTCTCGTCAACGACAAATTGAAGCTCATGGAGGCGTGGAGAGCCAGGCTTTTTGCACTAAGTCTTCTTTCAAGGTCATTCCAGATATGCTCAATTGGATTAAGACCAGAACTACGAGCCAGTCTCTCTATCGCAATGATTCCAACGTGTTACATGTAGTCGCAAACTGTTCTAGCGAAGTGCGATCTGGTGTTGTTCTGCATTAAGGAAAAAAAATCCACCATAAGCCACACAAGTGGCTTCACATATTCTTCGAGCACTTTTTTGATGTATCATAAAGCCGTCAATCCTCTCGATATTAGGCCAGTAATGGCCCAGTGATGAATAAAATGTCAATTTTAGTGTCCAACATTATGCCACCCCAATTCGCCTCCAAAACCCACTTCTTCGCTTATGCAGCATTGTTAAAATTGCCCTGATGACCTTCTGTAGACCCTACAGCATCTATCATGGTCATCTAAGTCATTCTGCACTTATCAGAAACACAACAGCCTGCCATTAGGCACACATCCAATTTAAGTGTTACATGGCAAATTATTGCCGGGCTTGTCAGTGAGCTGTGGTCAATTTGGTACCATTTGCTGAGTGATGTGCAGTCAAGCCTGCTTCACCCAGTATTTACCTAATCGTTCACTGACTTATACTGACATTGCAAACTTCTTGAAACTTTTGTGTCAGTTCAATCGTGTTCAGTAGCCGATTTCTCAGAGTACTTGTTACAGAAAAGCGATAATCACGCCCTGATCCTATGCGCCACCGGCCATATCCTGGTCGCCGAATATACCCACGGGTCTCTTAAAACCTCTGGTATACCAGACGAACAGGAAAGCAACTAAAATTTAGCTGTCGAGCGACTTCGTATTATATGGCCTGCTTTGGGCAAGGCAATAACTTGAACGGCTTCTGCGGGCGTGGTATCCATATTTTTCCAGTAAATCCGTCTGTTTCTAATAGAGACGTTATCACGTTAACGGAAACTGATTGAAACTCCAAAACAGCACCCTTTTTGTAGCTCCAGGTAAAGGTGCAAGTAGTGAAATCCAAATGGGTGAATTTGGGGAATTGGGTATACCGACGGTTTTTGTGAGTTACGTGAAGGTCAATGATCTTAATTTTGTGTTTTTATAAAGCTAACTTTATATGCTTCAATTTTGCTCAATAATTTGTACTCCATATCTTTAGATTTAAGAAAAAAACAGTATTAACCTTTCGAATGTCTACACAGTTCGACATAAGGTAATTGTCTTTCTATTGTGTCTCTAATTACGACATTCAAAGAGTTAAACGAAATTACAAGCCATGTGCGATTTTTTTGCTCTCAAGTGTAGTTCGTCGGACGAGAAAGATACGTATCTCTCTTTTCATCTTATTGAACTATTATTCGCAAGTCTACTAAAAACCTCGTTCACAACGCTCTATCGCGCACAGTTAAATACAATGCACTGGTGTGGGGGAGTGAATACACAGATTGCATCCTCCTAACTCGTTCCAGATTTACCTGCCCACTTTATTTATTTTTTTTTTACACTATTTTACACATTTTCGCTAAATCCCTATTTTTTTGGCTTATGTGCCTAAACCATACATATATTTATTTATTTATTCTTCATGCAACACAAAGTACACACAAAGACCCAAGAAATCTGACCCACGTGACAGCAGAAGGTAATATAAGACATCCTAAAAGTTAGACGAATTTGAACCTTCTGCAATTAGCAGAAGATACATGATAACCAATTCGGAGCATAATAATTTAAACGAATATAACGAGAGGTAGGTAGTCAAATATTATAGAATACTGTCACGTCAATTTGATCTTTAAAAAGTAACGTTAAGGTTGGTAAACTTTGAATACGGTTTTGTCTCATAATCTACTTGTTAATTTCAACAAAATATCATAAGTCAAATTAGTCTAATGGTTATAACAGTAGACTTATATTGACATGGTCGTAAGTTCAAATCCGTCGTGCTTCTTTTAGTAGTTTTGTGTTTACAATATTGGATTATGATTTTTGAAATCAAATTATAATTTATATTAAGTTAAATAAATAAATTTAAATCAACTTTTCAAACATAAAAGCAACATGAATAAAAAACAAAAATGGTTAGGATAGGTAACGGTTTATTCAAGTAATATTTACAATTTACATAAAAAAATATTTACTCGTCTAATAGACATAATTTAAATAACTATATATAAAGGTAAAACATATAACAGAAGTTACAATATTAAACTGCTTTTGATATGGTTGAATTATTTGTAATACAGTTTTGAGCAGGAGAAAAAACTATTTATTTATTTCAATACATAGTGCTAATGAAATACTAATTTTTATTTTTAAAGAAGAGTTTAATGCTGTGAATCAACATGTTACATGATTAGAAATATTTAATATTTCTATTTTATAACAATAGCATCACTGCATTAACTGTCCTATCTGCTCAAAAAATCAAAGTGAAAATACTACTAAATATTTTGACATGTTAACTACTTGACAGGTTTTATGTAGCATTTTAAGTTTGATTATGAAAGAAATAAAGATCAGTTAATTTATTTTAAAAACACTTCCTAACAAATTAAGATTACTATGATTTATTTAACCAATACACTACACATAAGCACTGACAAGAAGGTATTGTGGCAGCTTACAAGAAGTAAATAATTATCCATTGTTGCTTACACGCACTGATGACATTACGTCACGTAATATTTATTACTGAATGGGCCAATTTCTACAAGATAACCAGGTTCCACAGAAGACATTCAACACAAGTAACCCAGAGTTATACCCGCCACTTTCATACGGCAGTATAATAACATGTTTTTTTCACAGATAGAAATCCAGATATTCTTGGGGAAAATGGACTTGACGGATGACCAGCAGTTATTTCATTTTTACGTCCTAACTTGTATTGTTTGCTATAGTTTTAAACCACAACTGATTGTATTTCTCTGAAACAAAGAAACGTAGTACAATTAAAAAGATGTTTGATTACGTCACAGAATACAAATGTGTAAGTTTAAAAAAGAAGTATAAATTAAATGGAAAAAAAGACACTTACCTACTGCTATATTAAGATGTCTCCTATCAATCTCTCCGAAAACCAACATTCTCCTCATGTAAATAGATTATTTTGTATTTTAGAACTAGGTATATAAAAATATTCTAAATAAAGATATTGTTTTACGCAATTTAGTAAGGCAACGTAAAAATTGTTTGCACGACGTCACTGCTATTGAGCGTAGACTGGTTTTTTAACAAGATAGTATGGCTTATTGACACAGATCAATAAGCCATACTATCTTGTTTAAGAGTTCCAAAATAAGCTATCATTAGTCACTACATTTTAAAATACCAATAATAAACTTTAAGTCTAAGGGCATAAGAATCAAAATTGCTTAATAAGTAGTTATTTATAACATTATTATATCCCTTTATAAATGTTTATACATGTGTTTGTTTGATTATAATATTAAAAAACTGTTTTTTTTTTTAATTTTTGGCGTTGACCATTTACTTACTTTATAAATATATATTTTAAATATAGTGAAATAATAAACATTTTATTTACTTGCAATATTTTGTTTAATTTCTATACAAACTCCATTTCTCGACTTTTGTCGTTAAAGAAAAGTAAAAAAATATAACTAACACACAAAAGATGGAAAACAAACAGTTAGACGTTTAAACTGAGATTTGAACCAGTTACACCTGCGTCTAAAGTCGCTGATATTGCCACTGGACTAAATGTATTCTTGTAGACAGTATCGAAATTCAACGTTGCTTGTAATGCTGGACGCAATATTATGGCCCATTTACAAGCAGTTGATAAGAATCATGGAATTAGCTAAGTTAACTTTTGTCACTGACGTGCCATTTTCTTTTATCAATCTACCCTCACACTAGGATAGTAAGATTTATCGAAATGCTGGCACAAAGGATTTTCATCTTTAATAACAGCAAAATAATGATTAAAATAGCTTATCAAAATAGTGGGTCAGCCGTCTTAGGGCACCTATAGTACATAGGCGGACTTGATGCCTTAGGCATTCTCTACCAGTCAACCTACCTATATACATACATGTATATATATTATTTAAGTACCCATACCCAGGCACTAGTTGTCTGGCATTCATGCTGAACTGGACCTATTTTGGTGCAGCCATGAGGCACACAACAACCTGTATTTTTTATTTTATTTTATTTTTTTGTTTCTTTACTTTTGATACGCGTTTTTGTTTATTATTGTGTTTGGGCCTTGTGCTGTACCATATAAATTTTCTTTTCTTTCTTTCTTTTCTTTCTTTCTGGTATAAAATTATTGAAGAACATTGTATTTTGGTTAACTTTTCTGAACATTGTGATACGATTCAATGAAGCATTATGGAGATAAAGATTTGGTAAACTTTGTTGTTGTTCTCTTGAACAATATGGTCTTTGGTGCTTGACCCCTTTTGCCTCTTACCCGTCGATATACTTTTGGTAATAACTTTAAACTTTTTCCTATAAAAAATGGCTATATATTGGGTACTTACATGATGTATGCCGTGACATACATTGCCAAGTTCATAATAAAAGACCCTTCAGTTTATTTGTATGTAGTGGCTTACGTTGCCAAATTAGGGGTTTTGCTTTGCTTATGTTGTGTTTTAGCATGTTTTTTCTTTGTTGACAGCAAAAGCTTCAAACTCATGCTGGTAGAATTTTAGCGCTGGTCCCTACTCAAAATGCATCTTCTGACGATAGTTCAGGTATTGAAGACGAGATACTTATGCACACTCCGCTTCTGTGTTTAGTTCATCTGTACCCTCAGTTGATAGCTCCTTAGAAAGACTAAACCTACTAGATGATGAATAAGACTCCACCATCGAAAATGTTTGCCTTACACCCATTTTCCAAACGGTTTATTCTAGCCCATTTCTAGAACCGAATTGCAGTACAGTACCAATACTGAGGTACATTCCGTCATTTCCTGCAACACCTGCAACTCCCACAAATCCTGCAATTCCTGCATCCCATGCACCCCCTGGCTTGGTAACACAACGTATGATGGCAAATACCTCTTCCAAATCAAGTTTTTCCAGACAAACCATAATACGAGACAAAGCCGCAAGAAGCAACATGCAACAATTTAAACATCGACACCATTATAAGAAAACCTATTAGAAAAAGAAAATAAGTAAAAGAAAACAGTCTCAGTCAAAATATAACTAAGGGCAAGAGCAAGGGCCAAGAAAAGATGACAAAAGTGCAAAAGAAGGGGTCGAAAAACCAAAAAAATAAAGAGGAAGATTCTCCAGGAATCAAACAATACGTCTGTATCAGACGTGTGATGGTGTGATTTGTGTCAAGATGATGAACGAGACGATGCTGACGACGCAGGAAATATATGCTTAATCTGCAACGAATTCGGCAGAGATAATGAGGTTTGGTATAGATGTACCTCATGTGGTTTATGGGCTCACGCAGATTGTACTTGGTGGTCTGCCAAGGGTTTGTATGATACTCATTGCCTCAATTACCCGTACCTCAGTGCAATGGGAGTCAAAACAGTATTTTTTTGTACTTTAATATTTCCCAAAGATGATTATTTATGTGATCATTACTGATCTCAAATGTTTTGCTATAAAGATTTTGTTCATTTTGACTTTTGTATTCTAATTCTTGCTTAAATGACCCCATTACCCCTCCGTATGAACGGAAAGCTCTTTAGATAGCCATAATAAACATGAAAATATCTTACCAAAAAGTGAACAAAAGATAAGTTTACATTCCTGAGCTTCCTGAATAGCGTTGAAAAAAAACAGGGAATATTCCCGTTTCTTTCAAATACTGTTGTTTTTTTCAATGTAACATTCGAAACTTTCAAGAAATTTATAAATTATAAAGGACCATGAGTCAAATTGGGCTCAGTGTCCAACAGAGTTATAGCATACGCCGTTGTGAAGGATTTTGTTTGTACTAAAATTGTTACTATGGGCACCACCTTCAATTCCATTGCAGAAACAAGATATGCACCTAAATAGGTTTTGTAGAAAAAGACAATTGTTAGGAGTCGTAAAACTTATTGAAACAATATACTCATTCTTAAAATGCTTAAAATAGTGGGTAAACAATAGATGCGCCTGCGCCCGTGTGATTTACAACACTCTCCATCCCTTTCACACCTCCCGGACGCCTGCGCGGGCGCCCGTCTACTCTCAATCAGTCGACTCGTGATTCTTACGTTGTTAGCTGTGTTTCCGTGTATCCTCTCTTGTTCTGTGATTTACCGACCCTAGCTTGTTGTTTTGGACTCTGTTTATGCTTACGTATTGGTGCGTTTGGTGATTTATTTATTATATTAAACCTGTTAACTTGACCTGGACTGTTTATGGACACTGATTTACCTACCTGTTTTTGCAATGGCTACCGAAGGACGGCGTTGTGTGTTGTGCCCACGTTCTGTTTTGCGACAACGGCGGCATATTTTCAGAAAGACAACCCCGGTATGCAGAATATATTCAACAAAATGCGCTCACCGAGGTAAGTGTACACATTTCCTGTACACGGCACATATACCTGTTATAAATCTATATTTAAAATGTCTGTCTGTCATTCTATCTGCTCATATTTTGAGAACTACTGAACCAATCTTAATACAGTTTGTTTCATTAATACATAATTATGGGCTACTTACCATCACGCTAAGTTATCGAAGGGGAAAGCAGAGAGGTTAAATATGAGAGAGGTCAGGAAGAAACGGTCGTTTAATTAGAAATCCCATTCGGTATAAAAGTGGGACCTAAAAAATCCGACTTTTACGTGACCTGTGCTGCGGGCACAGCTATAGGCTATAAAAATCCCAAGGGAATGATCATCAAGTCTACGCGGACGGAGTCGCGGGCAAAAGCTAGTCAAAAATAAACCCAATAGTATGCCGCAGAAAGTATTTTATTTATTGAATGTTATTTTCAAATAGTCTTTACTTTTTTTTAGGTTGCGTTTAATAACATCCAAGCCACATGCCATCGGTGTTGGCAAGTAGTGCAAAATGCAGTTCGACAACAAGAACCAGAAATGCCACTAGGGGAGCCGGGGGGAATGAGAGTCAGTGGGCAATGAGGGTCAATTCAAAAAGAAATGAACCTAAAGCATTACAGAATACGGCTATGTCGCACGGGGTTTAGCTCGGCACCCCTACCGCACTCCCCAATACGCCGACCCGCTAGTCAAGCTCGCGTCACCGGGAGCGACACACGTGTCACAGGGGAGGGGCCGTTGTAAAATTTCCGAAATTTCGATCGAAAACGTGAGTATCTATATTTGTTAATTTTACGAATAGAATAATCTTAAAATGTAGTACTAGAACTAAACTTATGTTTATTAATGCAAGATATTAGTTTTTGTGTAATTATTCAAATCTAGCAAACAAACCGTCATTGGGGTAATAAGAGTCAATTGACCCCCATTCCCCGCATCGTTTTTTATTATGATAAAACTTTTTTGTTAATTTCAGATGCCAAGGAACTGGACAAGGAAGACGTCTAAAGCGAGCTGGACTGCAGGTGACCTGCAGGCAGCTGCTGTACGTATAAGAGGAGGTGTGTCAATACGCAAAGTTGCCATGGAAACCGGTATACCTTTCAGCACGTTACAAAGAAGGATAAAGAAAGATGAGTTCAAACCTCCAAAACTAGGAAGGCATACGGTTTTTAATGAAGACCAAGAAAATATACTTACAGAGCGTATTTTACAGTAACATGTTTCATGGTTTGACGACAAATCAACTAAGAAAAATAACATTTCAATGTGCTGAAAATTTAAAACTATCTCATAATTTCAACAGAGAGACTAGAATGGCTGGTAGAGACTGGATTCAAGGATTTCTTAAAAGAAATCCACGGATAAGCATTAGAAAACCTGAAGCTATAAGCATACAGAGAATTACAGGTTTTAATAAAACCGATGTGCATATTTTTTTTAAGAACTTGGAAGAAGTCATGACAAAAATTTCGTTCTCTCCCCAAGACATTTACAACATTGATGAGATAGGTATTACCACCGTTCAGGAAACCGAAAAAATCCTGGCTACAAAAGGTCAAAAAAGAGTGGGTTCTTTGACTTCTTGGGAGAGAGGCAAAACAATTACGGTCATTTGTTGTATGAGTGCTGTTGGAAGTTTTATTCCTCCTATGTTTATCTACCCACGCAAAAGACATTCACCACAACTTGAGAAAGATGGACCATTAAGTGCGGCATATGAAAATTCTAATAATGGTTGGACGAATGAAGAACTATTCATGAAATGGTTACAACATTTCGTAAAAACCGCTAAACCGAGAAACCAGTTTTATTAATCTTAGACAACCATTACAGTCATTCTACCCTCGAATCATACAATTTCTGCAGAGAAAATTTCATTACTGTGGTGTCCATTCCTCCTCATACATCACATATGCTGCAGCCTCTTGACGTAGTCTTCTATGGTCCTTTTAAGAAAGCTTACAACAGAGAATGTGATTTATATATTAAATCACATAATTTACAAAAAATCACGCCTTACGAAGTCGCTGGGATTTTTAACAAAGCCTATATGAAAGTTGCTTCAGTAGAGAAAGGAGTCAGTGGCTTTGCATCAACAGGAATATTCCCACTCAATCCTCACAAGTTCAAAGACGAAGATTTCTTAGACGTCTCTGATGTTCCCTGTGTTATAGAAATTTCTGCCCCTATAAAAGACTTGACAGTTATTGAAGATTCAGATAACCTTTCAACTAACAACATTTCAGAAGCAACAGCATTGACTAATAGTAGGAACGCTTTAGAACCGCAACCCTCCACAAGTGCTATTATTACAAATTATAAATCAAATGATGGTATAAATCAAGAAAACAAAAAATCCGACAGTGAACCTATAACCGGAATACTGTCACAATTAACTCCTTTGCCTTGCATTGGAAAAGGTAAAGGCAAAGGGAAAAAGATCACAACGATCAGAAATTCTGACTGCCACACCTCTGAAAACTGTTTTTGAAGAAAAAGCTAAGAAACGAAAGGAAAAAGAAAAGCATACAAGAGGCAGAGTTATTAAGAAGATAAAAGAAGTAAAAAAGAACTTATTTAAGTCAAGTTCATCTGATGAATCGGCTGATGAACAGGTTCCTTATGTTGAGAGTGGAGATAGTGACTTAGAAAATATTGAAATCCCACTAAATATCCAGCAAAACTCCCAGAACGAGCGTGAACATTCTGTGTGCGCAATATGCCTTGAAGAGGGAAAACCGAGAGAAATCTGGTATCGTTGCCGTCTCTGTGCTGGGTGGGCCCATGAGGCATGTACAGGATGTGATGATCCAAGTCGCTATCGCTGTGATTTTTGCATGTAACTCGATTTATAATATTATTTGTTATGATTCCATTGGGTAATCATTTCTAAGCGCGTAAGCTGCAAGAGCTTGGAATCCGCGGAAATCTGTTCAGATGGTTCGAGTCTTACCTTAGGAATCGGTCTCAAATTGTTATTTTGGGCGGGGCGCGGTCTGACTGTGTAACCATACCATCTGGTGTGCCACAGGGCTCAATTTTGGCCCCTCTGTTATACTCTGTCTACCTATATGATATGGGAGCACATGTTCTTAACGCTAAATTTCTGATGTATGCTGACGACACCAAGATTTTTATGACCATTGGAAACAAAAACGATTGTGAGAAGTTACAAGACGACTTAAATAGATTATCTAATTATTATATTATCAATAGAATCAATGTTAACGTAAGCAAATGTCAGATAATAACCTTTACTAGGAAGCGAAATTTTATTAACTACACCTATAATCTTAGTGGTGGCAACGTTGTACGTTGCAATGTCATTAGGGATCTTGGTGTCGTCCTTGACTCGAAACTCTTGTTTTCGGAGCATGTGTCCTATGTCGTCGGCAAGGCTTACAAGAATCTTGGATTTATATTGCGTATATGTAAACTATTTGCTGATACAGATTGTATCAAAATACTTTATTTTGCATACATACGCAGTATTTTAGAATACTGCAGTAATGTCTGGAGTCCTCAGTACTTAGTTTATACACAGCAAATTGAATCTATACAATCCAAATTCATCAAATATATTAATTATCGCACTGGTTTTAATTCTGAAGATTATCTGCTTGCTTGCAAACATCATAATATGCTGCCATTGGAGAATAGACGTATGATTCTGGACATGCTTTTTCTTTATAACATCTGTAATGGGAACATTGAGAGTATTGCTTTGAGTAATTTGTTTCTAAGATTGAGTGCTCCGTCGCGACGAACTAGGCACACACAGTTTTTCGATGTACCGCGCAATAGGACAAACTACGCTCAAAACTCTGTCGTTGGCAGGATATTGAGGAACTATAATAAGACCCGGGTGTCGCCACTGTGCGGAACGCCCGGAGAACACGGTGGAGCACACAATCGCGGTGTGCCCTGCTTGGGCGGAACATCGCCGTGCCCTCGTGGGGGTGATCGGCGGCGGAGACCTCTCGCGCCGGGCCTTGGTCGAGGCCATGGTCCGGAGCGAGGAGGAGTGGCAGGCGGTCGCCGACTTCTGCGAAGCAGTAATGCTCGCTAAGGAGGAGGCCGACCGCATCAGGCAACGGCGCTCTCGCCGCCGCCGGGATTCCGATCCCGATTTCCGGCCACCGTAGGCGCGGGCTTGCGGACAGTGAGCAATGGGTAGCTCGCTGTCCGGCCGTCCGGTAACCGTCCGGACCAAGCCCAAGTCGTCGACGGCGCGCGCTGTTCCCGCGCGCCTTAAGGAGTTGTCAGCAACAGCAGGGGCCCAGCCGGGTCGAAGCCTACTGGGGCCAGGGTAATCCGAAAGGGCGCTCGAGCCCCGGTATGAAGGCTTGAAGGAACGGGATGGGTTTTTTAGTCAGTAAGAGTCTGACACTATCTCCCGCTCCGCCCAAGAGCGGGGGTTGTCATAAGATGATTTTTCCCATCGAAAAAAAAAAAAAAAACTATAATAAGAAATTCTCTCATCTTGATTTATTTAATACCAAAAAACATACTTTCAGGAGACTGCTGGTAACGTCTGTATGCGACGAATTAATCAATAATACGTAATTAAAAGAATGATGGCGATTAACAACAGTATAATAGTATTTCATACACTATTTCATACACCACATCAACTCTTCACACTCACTCCAACACACCCACTCACACAGCACACCACTACTAGGCTTGAATGGTACTAGCGTTTTATTCTGTTTGTTTCTGAGGCATAAATGTTTAGATAGTAAATTGTAAATCCTTAATTGGCTGTAACATCAGTTTATAATTTAAGTAAAATTTTTGTTAAAGAGCTGTGGATTTTGTGAATAAATAAATAAATAAATAATGTTTAATTTTGTTGATTTCTAATTGTTTGTAAAAACAGATAATAACTTTGTTGCTTTTATTTGTTTTATAATTTTGACTCTTATTCCCCCATGAGCTGACTTTCATTTCCCTTACATGTGGGTAATTGGAGTCAAAACTACTTTTTTGTTTCTTAATTATAATTATGTTTATGTTAATGATAGTCAAAAAAGACTTATATATCTTGATACCTGATTAGTTTTTAAAGATTAGTAAATATGAAAAAAATATAAGACTGATCATTTGTGATTACAATAATGACTTTTCCTTAAGTGACTCCCAATTCCCCCATCTCCCCTACGTCAGGATGTCCAACCCCCAGGGTTATCCGAAAGGGCGCTCGAGCCCCGGTATGAAGGCTAGAAGGAACGGGGTGGGTCTTTTAGTCAGTAAGAGTCTGACACTATCTCCCGCTCCGCCCAAGGGCGGGGGATGTCAATGCATGATTTTTTCCCACCATAAAAAAAAAAAAAAAAAAAAAAAAGGATGTCCAACCGGAAAGCTTACAAGAACCGCAAGGCCCACAAGAACCGCAAGGCCCACAAGAGCCGGGAATACAACCACAAGCAGAAGATCTACAAAAAGTCGTTATTCCTGATTATATGAGAACGCCCAATGTTGCTTACCGTTGTATTTTTAATGGCTGCCCTAACGCAGAACGTCTTAGAATCCCAGTTACGATTAAAGTACATATTCTTTGTGAGCACCGCTTATACATACCTGAAAGTGCAAGAGTTTGCCAAGAACATCTGATGGGTAACGACAATTGGAACTTTTTGATTGATAATTGTAATGTTACGCATAACTTTAATGTACGTCAGATCACAGATATGACTAATATGCTGGTAAGAACCATTACCCAAGGCCAGAGATTTGATTTTGAATTAGAAACTGCATTAACGGATAATGACTTATATTTTTGGACTGGACTAAACTTGCAACAATTCAATAGAATTTTAGAAGAGACTCCTTCTCTAGCACAAAGAAGTAATCGTCCACGGACTGTCCTCGGTATCTATATGACAAAACTAAGAACAGGAGAGTCAAACGAGAGATTGTCAACATTGTTTAATATATCTCGCCGAACACTGGAACGAAAACTTGCACTAGCCAGAGAATGTTTAATGAATGACTTCGTTAACAGACACCTTGGTATTGGCCATATTTCGCGAGAAAATATACTGCAAAGAAACCTGCTATTACCAAAAGGCTTGTTTGGCAACGAAGAAAATACAAAAGCCATTGTTATAGCTGACGGCACCAATATGTACATCGAAAAAAGCTCTAACTTTTTATTTCAGAGAAGAACTTACAGCTTGCATAAGTTTCAAAACCTTTTGAAACCTTTTCTGATGGTATGTAGTGACGGCTACATTATCGAAGTTTATGGTCCGTATGCGGCTACGGATTCTGATGCATCAATTATGAACAATATATTAAACGACGAGGAAAATCCTTTCCACTGGATGTTTCACCGGAACCATGTGTTCATCTTAGACAGGGGCTTTCGAGATAGCGTAGAAAACTTACAGGCATTGGGATATGAGGCACACATCCCACCGACAAAAGACAGATTCGAAACTCAATTGACCACAGTTCAAGCAAACAAATCAAGATTAAAAACATTGTGTCGGTGGGTTCTAGAAGCTGTTAATGGGAAGTTTAAAAATAGATTTAAACTACTGCGACAGGATTATTTTAATAGAGCCTTGCCGCATTTATTTGTTGACTTTAAAATTGCAGCCGCTCTTATTAACGCATTTTACAAGATAGCTGTGGATAATGAACATGCAAATGAAATATTAAGAATAGCCAATGAAAGGCTCCATACACCAAATCTCTTGAACGACTATGTACAACTGAGGAACCTGAATAGACAAAGAGCCGCATTTATTACATTGGAAGCAAATCAGCTGGAAGACTTCCCTCGGCTAACAATAAACGAGATTTTCATGATATCGCTTGGGTCATATCAAATCGAACTTGCTAAATCATATTGCAGCGAACATTTACGCAATGGTTTATATACGACAGAAGTATGTCGTGAAAATGAATTAAATAATTTAGCAGCATGCAATATCCATCACCAAAATGTGTGGCTATTAAGAGGAAGGATACAGTCAAGACATGTTCGTGCACGTACATATTACGTATACATTCTGGTTAATAGAAACGAAATGGGTCGAGATGCCATCGCTCAGTATTACTGCTCGTGTCTAACAGGTAGACGCACAGTAGGAAGTTGTGCTCATACCATTTCAATAATATGGTATCTAGGGTTAGGCAGGCACATACAATTTAATCCACCGGCAGGTTATTTAGACGACATTATTATTGATATTGATTGAAATGTTAATAAAAATAATGTTAACTGTTAGCAGCTGTTTTATTTTTTATTTATACATTAAACCTGGAATTAAAACTAGTTAAAGATGTTCATGACCAACAGTGGGCATCAATTATTATAACGCCTACGTGGTGACACTAGGGGGAGGCTTATGCCCAACAGTGGGCATAGGTCATTATCGCGAGGAGGCATATGACCAACATTGGGCATAAATTATTATAACGCCTAGGTTGTGACACTTGGGGGAGGCTTATGCCTAACAGTGGGCATAGGTCATTATCGCAAGGAGGCATATGACCAACAGTGGGCATCAATTATTATAACGCCTACGTGGTGACACTTGGGGAGGCTTATGCCCAACAGTGGGCATAGGTCATTATCGCGAGGAGGCATATGACCAACAGTGGGCATCAATTATTATAACGCCTACGTGGTGACACTTTGGGCAGGCTATGCCCAACAGTGGGCAAAGGTCATTATCGCGAGAGGAGGCCTATGTCCAACAGTGGGCATCAATTATTATAACGCCTAGGTGGTGACACTTGGGGGAGGCTTATGCCCAACAGTGTGCGTAGGTCATTATTGCGGGAGGAGGCCTATGTCCAACAGTGGGCATCAATTATTATGACGCCTACGTGGTGACACTAGGGGGAGGCTTATGCCCAGCAGTGGGCATGGGTCATTATATTGAGGGGGAGGCTTATGTCCAACAGCGGGCATAGGTCATTATAGCGAGGGGAGACTTATGTCCAACTATGGGCATCAGTATTTTAGCGCCTAATGGCGACACTCGGGGGAGGCTTATGTCCAACAGTGGGCATGGGTCATTCTAGCGAGGGGGAGGCCTACGTCCAACAGTGGACAGCAGTCATTAAAGCCCTAAATGGCGATACTTGAGAGAGGCTTGTGTCCAACAGTGGGCACCGATCATTATGGTGACACTTGGGGGAGGCTTGTGGGAGCTCGATTCTGATCAAGCCGACGACAGTGAAATCGAGATTTTGGCTGAGGAAAGCTAGATCATTTGTAGTGGGTGAAAATGTACCACTCGTACATTTTCGCCCACTATAAATATATTTCAATTTCAATAAAACTCGTTTTTTTTCCATTTTTCATTAAATTAACCGAAACAATGAATAAAACATTCGAAAGATTTTTATTTTGTTCCCAAACGTTTTTTTTTCGCAAAATTTCAATGCAACATGTAAAAAAAAAAACGGAAAAAAACCACAATTTGTTTTTTTCATTGAAAGAAACAAATATCAACAAAAATCGGGAATTTTCAACGCTATTCCTGAACAAGATCCGAGTTCTGAAAGTTCAGGAATGTATACTGTTCACGATTCGTCGTGTGACGAATATTTTTTGCAATCTTGAAGTGATACAGAAACATCATCATCATCATCATCATTTCAGCCGATACACGTCCACTGTTGGACATAGGCCACTCCAAGCGTCGCCACATCGAACGTTCCTGTGCGTCCCGCATACAGAAACATACTTGGAAGAAATGGAACAAGACACTAAAAAAGAAAACGACAACTGTGTTGATAAATACGCTATTATAAAATTTTCAACATCAAAGTTAGATAAGCATTGTATTGGTCTAGTGACCAAGTACAACGATTTGGAATCGATCTGCCGGGATTTCGTGATATCCCTAGAGATTTCGTGAAATCCCTGATATCCTCATTTCCCTGCGACATATATACCATAAAATACTGAAGAAAGAAACCAAAAGGTACATTTTACTGGCCAGCAGTAGACTATATATCAGAAATAACTCTGTTAGATGTAGAAAAATTTTTGCCAAATTCACAAGTTGGTCGTCGAGGAACAATGAAGTTTGACTTAGATAATTGAAGTGTTGATTTGCCAAATATTTATTGAATCATAAATTTAGTGTTGTAAGAAACTCGAGTCTTTTAGTCTCTCGTTAGTCACATGAGTCCGAGTCTTTTGAGTCCTCTGAGTCCTTTCGAGTCTTTTCGAGTCTTTTAAGTTCTGCAAGCTAGACTGAGTCATGAACTTGAGTTGGTGTGACGAAAGCGATTTGAGCGATTACTTTTCTGGCAATTTTGACGGAAAGAGAGTAAGCAAATATATTTTTGTTGTTAAAACGAACGTATTTTGTCAACATAATCAACATGACTAGTCAAGACGACGAAGTAAAACCATCTTCACCCAGTATATTAAGTTATATACGAAGCGAGGAGGCCTTTTCTAATTATCAAACGACGAAACCAATTGGGAACTGAAACATTAAGGGCTTCAATGTGTTTGTTGTCGTGGCTCAATACACTAAAATAATTTAATAAATAAATACAAATAATATAAATATATAATAGTTACGTGCTTAAGATTGCGCCGAGCAAAATAAGTCAAAACGGTCGTCACCGTTAAAGTGATATAATCTATACTATTACCATGATTACCATATAAAAATATGTAATGAACGCCACAATGAATGTGTTAGCGATTATAGTTGTTAAAAAAAAAGACGTGTGGCACTCGGGGACTGCCGCGGTAAGCTATTGCATAGCATTTTTTATCAACTTATGCAATAGACCTCGCCAACAGCTGCTTAACCCCACCCATCCAAAATCAGACCTTGCCAACAGCTGCTTAACCCCACCCATCCAAAACCAGACCTCGCCAACAACTGCTTAACCCCACCCATCCAAAACTAGACCTCGCCAACAGCTGCTTAACCCCACCCATCCAAAACCAGACCTCGCTAACAGCTGCTTAACCCCACCCATCCAAAATGAGACCTTGCCAACAGCTGCTTATCCCCACCCATCCAATACCAGACCTCGCCAACAGCTGCTTAACCTCTTCCATCAAAAACCAGACCTCGCTAACAGTTGCTTAACCCCACCCATCCAAAACGCCGACAGCTGCTTAACCCCACCCATCCAAACACAGACCTCACCAACAGCTGCTTAACTCCACCCATCTAAAACCAGACCTCGCCAACAGCTGCTTAACCCCTCCCATCCAAAACCAGACCTCACCAACAGCTGCTTAACCCCATCCATCTAAAACCAGATCTCGCCAACAGCTGCTTAACCCCACCCATCCAAAACCAGACCTCGCTAACAGCTGCTTAACCCCACCCATCCAAAATGAGACCTTGTTAACAGCTGCTTATCCCCACCCATCCAGTACCAGACCTCGCCAACAGCTGCTTAACCTCTTCCATCCAAAACGACGATAGCTGCTTTCACTCATTTGTTGTCTTATCGGTCACCACGCTCAAAAAACAAATGAGTGGGGGGTGTTAGGTTATTTTCGTTACGGAATTTCTGGATTCGGTCTCCACGCTCAAGGCCCGCGATAGAAGCTATGCAATAGCTTAATAAAAAAATATTATATAGATTATAAACAAAAAATATGTAAAGTTGGACAAAAATCATAAAATATGTGCTCGCGTTTAGTTGAATTATGAACTGTTGAATTTTTTCACCAACGTCAATTCATATTAATCCCAAATAATCATACTACAATTTATAGTTTTTACACTTTCGAAATGTCGCTTGGTTATTTTATTATATATATTTTTTTGTTATTTGATGCACTGTTTTGAATCATACGCATTGTACACCGGCTTACACCAGTCGAAAATTCAGTCGTCCAAGAGAGCTCGGAGTGGAGGTACTCTGTGGAGTGGAGTCACGTCTCATCGTGGAGCGACGCGCCGCTAACGATAATTCGCGATCTATTGTGTACCACCTTGCCGCAAACAGTTTTTTTTTTTTTTTTGTATTTTTATGACCTGGTCACTTGGACCTTTAAGTCAATTCTTATTTTATTTTTCAAAAAACTGCACTATGTATCACATCACTTTTTATAAAGATTTAATTGTGTTTTTAATATATTTATAGAGCGGTTTGAAAGTGTTTTGGTCTTTTAAAAGGTGTGTAATTGGCGGCGGGCGGGCAGAATAATCACACTTAATGTTCACATCACTGAGTTCACTAGCCAACACTAATCTGTCAAGTAAAAAGTTTTGACAATCAAAAATAAGATGCTCAACGGTCCCTTCTTCGGATTCACAATAGGGGCATGTGCTACTTGCAATAATGCCAAGTCTAGCAAGGTGTGACGGTGCAGTATTATGGCCAAAGCGCAATCTATTTATCGTAGTGATAAAGTCTCGGCTGGCTTCCTTTAAATTATTGTACCACGGTTTATCAGGTAATGCTTCTTGAATATTGCCATACCACTTTCCTTTTATGTCTTGGTCTTTTTTCCACATTTCTAACCATAATTTACATATTTTTTCATTGATACATTGCAGGAAATCAGTCATAGGAATGTCCATTGCATTTCTAACATCAACAGCATTATTACCTTCATATGCGATTTTATCAACTGCTTCATTACCAGAGATACCCCGGTGAGAAGGAACCCACAGGAAAGCAATTTTGATGTGCTTAAGGTAAAATTGATGAACTATTTCCTTGATAAAATACAGAATATAATTTGACTTAAATGAAACTGTAAGGTTAGTTAACGCTTTTATCAAACTCAGTGAATCCGATACTATCAAAAAATATTTACAATGGCTAATTTGGCGAATATGTAATAATGCCTGATAAACCGCATATGCCTCTGCAGTGAATATAGTACTTAAATTATGCAGAACAAAGCTTCGAGAAACTTTTCCATGTGGATCATATATAGCAGCATCTACATAATCACTCCCCTTACTGCCATCAGTGTAAATAACATAATAATTCTGATTATCCTCCAAAAATTGCAACATATCTAAATTATTCTTTATGGGATTTTGCAATACCTTTACAGGATGTGAAATACATTGGTAAGAGAAGGAGTAACATGGCCATGGGCACTGTTTTCTAATACCAGTTAAACTATCTTCTGTTTCTAATAATATTTTGGATAATGTTGGGGATTTGCCATTCAAGAGTTCCTCTCCTGTTGTTAGAGGCCCAGGAGTTCTATTTACAGAAGGTGCAATTTTATTTATTATTTTTCTATTATTAGCAGCAATTAATTTAAGACAGAATCTCTTTGCAAGTAAAATACGTCTCAAAGCTAGGGGCATAATTTTAGTCTCCACTTCCATGGCCCTTATGGGAGTAGAGCACATTGCACCAGAAATTGTTCTCAAAGCCCTGTTCTGCAATAGATCTTATTATTGAGTTTATTTACATGACTACTATTTATATAAACTAGAGAACTATAATCAAAATGGCTTCTAACAATACTTTTATACAAAATTGACAATATTTTTAGGTCTGCTCCCCATGAGACGCCTGCAAGGCATTTAGTTACGTTTATACCTTTTAGAGCATTCTTTGATATGTATTTAATATGTTCCTCAAAAGTTAATTTCTTATCTATGACAATACCTAAAAATTTCTTTGAATTTACTAGTTTTATAGATTCTCCATTGTATACTACATTTAAGTTTGTGTTTTCATTTCCAAATATCATCGCACTGCTTTTTGAAGGATTAATTGTTAAATGTAGCACATCATTATAATAATGAAATAGTTGATTAGAATTTAGATTATCATCATTTAATTCGAAAATATTGCCAAAACTATTAATGTCAATTAAATTGCTATTGTCGGACAATTTATCTAGAAATTGAGAAATAAACTCTTCTTTATATGATTTATTGCCAACTCATATACCTTTGAACATTTTAAGAAGATTCCAAATCTTACTTATAGGAGTAGTTCTATTAAAAGTGTTACATATGTTATCCCAACCTATTCTTTTTTGTTCCGATATGGTTCTTTTTTTAAGTGCATCTTTTCTTTTATATGCTAAATAGTTCTCCATGGTAGGTTCCCTTCTATAAAGTTTCAATGCATTGTAAGAGGCAATTACACTTTTTTCACAAATGTCATTCCACTAAGGAGCTGGAGGTCTGCTTTTGAAATCATTTGGTTTATTAAATTTAGGAATCGTCATATCTTTTAAAGTATTCAATCGAGAACAAAAATCATTGTAGGTTGAAATAGGATCATACAATTTTAGGACTAAATCATTAAATATTGTTTTGGAAATAGTTTTATACTTTTCCCAGTCTGCTTTTTTATATATAAACCTATCAACAGGAGGATTAATATGATATTTATCTATATGTAGTGAAATTTCTGTTATTGTTGGGTAGTGATAGCTGCCCATAGCGTCGTCATGCACAGACCACTCGCATATTGATGCAAGATTAGCACTAATAAAGGTAACATCAATTGCAGACGGATTTCGTCTCGGGTTGTTAACAGTTGTAAACCTACCGTCATTTAAAATACATAGATCCAAGTCATCTATGATATTAAATAAATCTTGACCTCTGCTGTTAGTGGATAGGCATCCAAATGCAATGTGGTGTGCATTAAAGTCACCACTGACAAAAATAGGCTTTGGAAGATCATTAATTATGTTACGTAGTCTATTGATCCGTATATGTCCACTAGGAGGGCAGTATACACAAAGAATAGTCAAGCTACCATGCACAGTAGATAAGGACAAAGCAATAGTTTGAATGTCTTCATAAAATCTAGTGTTTAAAACTTTGTATTTTAAATATGGTTTAATCAATATTGCTACACCATTATGAGTATTATTAGAATTTTTATTATAAATATTATAGCCAGGTATTCTAAAACTATTGTCTTTAAACCATGTTTCGTTAAGTAAGCAAATGTCAATGTTTTGTTTTTGGAAGAATTGAATCAATAAGGGTTTTTTACTATTAGCACTTTGAATATTATACTGAGCAATACGAAGCTTAGACAGTGTGTGTCTTGGATCCATTATTTTAGATTTTTAAGAAGTATTTCTTTAATACTATTTACGGTGGTAGGCGTATTATCTCCCTTATTTCCCAGTTCCACCAATGTCTGTACCAGGGCCATAAGTACATCATTGTTGGCAACTATTTGGGATTTGATGTCACTCTTAGGAGGGACATCTTTAGATTTATTTACACTTTGTACAGAATTATTTACAGATATAGGTTTATTTACAGATTTATGTACAGACTTATTTACCAATTTATTTACAATGTCCATTGGTTTCATTTTTGGAGGTGGTAGAGGTGGAAATTGAGTATTTTCATTCATGTTTTGTTTTGTTGATGTAGCACTTGCATGTGTAATTTTATTTTTCTTTTCTAAAATTTTATTAATCTTAATTGGACATAATCTAGATATTGCCAGATGAGGCCCGCTGCAGTTGCAACAGCAGATCTCTGTTGGTCTATCACATTCTTTATATAAATGCTCACCTCCACAAATAGAACATCTTTGTTTGCCATTACATATCCTAGCAGAGTGGTTAAATTTAAAGCAGCGGAAACATTGCTGTAATGGGGCGACATATTCAAAAACTCGGTATGAAAACAAATCACATTGTACATTGTCTGGAAGTATATTTGATAGAAAAGTAATGCTAACTGTTTGTAGTGGTACCCGCTCTTGTCCTACTTTCTTTGTAAATCTTCTTACTGCTATTATTTCATAAATTGATGATAGTTTAGTGTAAAGTTCTTTGTTGGAAATGTTTGCTGGTACATATCTAATTATGCCTCTTTTTTCTATTTGCGCAGCCGGAATAAATGCTTTCAAGCCATGTTTGTTAAGAAAAGCGCTGTTATTAATAAAGTTCCGCCTCTGTACCCATGTGCATAAAGTGTTAAATAAATAAATAATAAATAAATAATAAAGTTATTGGCCGTATTAAATTGTTTGAATATTACTGCTAGTTTATTTGCATTAATTCTCTGTATAGCCGTCACACCTTTTATTTCGCTAGAAAATATATGGTTGAGGTAGATAGGGCTCTTATTGCCTATTCTATCCTTATTATTAGTAGCTTCAATGAAGACTTTGAAGTCTACGTAATTAGCATTTTCCGGGTATAGTCTTTTGTAATCTGGTTTAATGTACGGTAAATCAAGCTCACCGCCGCCGCCATCCAAGTCCATGTTCTTTCCTCCGTCTCCGGCCTCAGACCGAAGACGTTTTGGGGTGGGTGGGTTGTCCCCACCCCCCTCGTTTCCCACCATTTATATAGCACACCTAGCACTGTTATTTTATTAAGTTTTTAAGTAAAAAATGCAAGTTTTTAATTAAAAAAGAATTTGAGATTTTTTTCCGCGCGCTCTTTTTTGAAGTTCCCGCCAGAATCCCGCAAACAGTTGAAAAGTGTAAGTCTCATTTTTTTTTTTTTAGTATGCATAACTGTTTTTAACCGACTTCGAAAAGGAGGAGGTTCTATGTTCGGCTGAATGTATGTTTTTTTTATTACTGTTTAGTTATAATATATATTTTTGTAACATTTCTTTTAAATATTTGTTTTTAGTAAAAAATGGGAAAGCGTAAGGAAAAATATTTTAAGAAGAAAGTTGGCGCTCATTTCCGAAAAAAAAGCCGTTTTCATAAAAAGTATTAATATTTTTATTTTACGATTTTATTTCCTTTTACCATAGCTTTTCCATAATGGCGGATGTATTCTTTATCAATTTTTTTTTCTCAAAAATTCGATATGGGTGTCGTATAATGGGTTTTTGAGGGTGGCGATTTCAAATCTGGCATGCATTTTAAAATCCAAGATGGCCGATGCAACTTTTTCTCAACAATTCGATATAGGTGTCGTGTAATCGGTTTTTGGGGGTGGCGATTTCAAATCTGGCATGCATTTTAAAATTCAAAATGGCCGATGCAACTTTTTCTCAAAAATTCGATATGGGTGTCGTGTAATATGTTTTTGGGGGTGGCGATTTCAAATCTGGCATGCATTTTAAAATCCAAGATGGCCGATGCATCTTTTTCTCAAAAATTCGATATGGATGTCGGGTAACGGGTTTTTGGGGGTGGCGATTTTAAATCTGGTATGCATTTTAAAATCTAAGATGGCCGATGCAAGTTTTTGTCAAAAATTCGATATTGGTGTCGTGTAATGGGTTTTTGGGGGTGGCGATTTCAAATCTGGCATGCATTTTAAAATTCAAAATGGCCGATGCAACTTTTTCTCAAAAATTCGATATGGGTGTCGTGTAATAGGTTTTTTGGGGTGGCAATTTCAAATCTGGCATGCATTTTAAAATCCAAGATGGCCGATGTAACTTTTTCTCAAAAATTCGATATGGATGTCGGGTAACGGGTTTTTGGGGGTGGCGATTTTAAATCTGGCATGCATTTTAAATTCCAAAATGGCCGATGCAACTTTTTCTCAAAAATTCGATATTGGTGTCGTGTAATGGGTTTTTGGGGGTGGCGATTTGAAATCTGGCATGCATTTTAAAATCCAAGATGGCCGATGCAACTTTTTCTCAAAAATTCGATATGGATGTCGTGTAACGGGTTTTTGGGGGTGGCGATTTCAAATCTGGCATGCATTTTAAAATACAAGATGGCCGATGCAAGTTTTTGTCAAAAATTTGATATTGGTGTCGTGTAGTAGGTTTTTGGGGGTGGCAATTACAAATTTGGCATATATTTTAAAATCTAAGATGGCCGATGCTACTTTTTCTCAAAAATTCGATATGGGTGTCGTGTAGTATGTTTTTGGGGGTGGCAATTACAAATCTGGCATATATTTTAAAATCCAAGATGGCGGATGCAACTTTTCATCAAACATTCGTTACGCATAAAATGAGTACTTACTTCCACCATTATGATTAAAGCTTATTTGAATTATTTATTATGAAGTATTAATGAATTCTGATAGATAAGCTACATTACTGTACAGGTTCAAGATATATATGTTTCCAGTTCTAAGACATGCTTTATTATATTGAGAAATTTGGTTTTTACAAGATATTTGTTTTATTATAGATCTATTTCTGGTGCAAATAAAGAAAATGAAGCCGAAATTCTTCTAACGGCGTAAGTTAAATTTATAATAAAAATATAATAATAATACTAGCCTGTAACTGTCCCACAGCAGAGCAAAGGCCTTTTCTTATACAGAAAACTAGACGGTTTGGTGATTTTAAGTTTAAATAACACCTACAAGTCCAGGTTTTCTCACGACGTTTTCCTTCACTATTGTCATTGTTGCTCAACATAACCAGTTTTTGCTGGCTTAAGTCATTCATAGGTATATGTATATGTATGTATTATGTATTACGATAATTTAATAACATTATTAAAATACTTACTATTAGAGTTACATTACGTTTTTAGGAAACGCTGACCAATGAAGAACCTTGCCAATACGTTGTTGAAGAACCTTACCAAAACGTTGGTGAAGAACCTTCAGTTAGCAATGATATTCCATGTAACAATCTCGATGTAAGTTGATTTTTCTTAGATACATTTTCAAATTTGTCTTGGACTTTGGTACAAATATCTGCCCGTAGCTTTAGGACTACTTACGATATTCTTATTTTCTTTCAGGATTCTTCAAAACATTTGGAATCATATTCAACAATTTCGATAGAAGAAGAAAGTGAAGATAAAGACGAGATCATAATACATGGAAATAGAGTAGTGGATTTTGCATACTTCTATAAACAACTGCAAGAAATCGCAAATCACAACTCTCCTCTGGGATGCAACTTAAGTTGTTTAAAACTTACCAAAGAAACAAAAAAAGGCTTTCTATCGAAATTCTATTTTACTTGCCAAATGTGTGGAAAAAAATTAGAATTAATAAATTGTAAAGAACCAGAAAACTCCGCAGACCTCAACCTCAACGATAATGCTGTAAGCGGTTTTATGTCGATAGGAGCGGGGTTTTCAGGTTTGGAACAAGTTTCAGCTTCTCTTGACATTCCCTGTATGTCCGATAAATTATACGCCAAATGCCATAACAAGGTCTGTGGACTATGGGAATTAGCCAAAGAAAAAAGCATGGAGGAAGCAGCTAAAGAAGAGTACGAACTAGCTATTCTCAACGGGGATGTGGATTTGAACGGAGTACCGATGATAACTGTGGTCGCTGACGGCTGCTGGTCTAAAAGATCGTATCGAAAGAATTATAATGCTTTATCGGGTGCTGTAGTAATAAATTGGTTACAGGACAAAAAAAGTTTTATATTTGGCAGTTAAAAATAAATACTGCATGGTTTGTGCTAGAGCTGAGAACAGAAAAATTACGATTCCAGAACACATCTGTTTTAAAAATTACACGGGTTCTTCAAGTGGCATGGAATCAACAGCTCTGGTTGAAGGTTTCAAAACTTCAAAAATTACACACGGACTTATGTATTCGAGATTGATAGCTGGCGGAGACGCGAGTACACATAAAAATATAGAGAAATCAAAACCTTATGGCAACGTGTTAGTGGAGAAAATTGAATGCACTAATCATTTATTGCGGAATTACTGCACTAAATTAGATGAGCTGACCAGAAACACTAGCTACCCATTAAGGTACCGAAAAGCTGTTCAAAAAAACATACTACGTTTAAGGCGTTCCGTTACTGGTGCTGTAAAACATATGCGCAAACCGACAAAACTTTTTCTGAAAAAGTTTTGGAACTAAAGCAGGATTTGTTGAACGGGCCACACCACGTGTTTGGAAATCATTGCTCATGCAAATCTTATTATTGCAAAAAACTGAACGAAGTGGAGTCATCGACAGAAGAAAATCTAGTTCCAACGATGAAAAGTAAAGAGGGTGGCTTTATATTTTCAGCCATATTGAAATTCACTTCCAGAATCGTGAATAATGCTACAAGCTTCATTCATAATGTAAATAGCAACATTGCTGAAGTTTTTAATAGTATCGTAGCGAAGTTCATTGGCGGAAAAATAATAAATTATTCAGGTAGGCAGTCGTATGCTGGACGATGTGCCGCATCGGTGGTCTCATTCAATTCGAGACAACCAATGTCATACCTAAGTAAAAAAAAATTACTTAAGAGTCCCAACAAACATATAAAACGTCTCGAAGCCAAGAGAGATCTTAAAAGGTTAGCGTCGGCAAAACGTCGAATATAAAAATCGTTTAGTAAAAAACCTACTGTTAGTGGGAATGATAAACACAATGGCGAATGTTGTGAAAAACCTGACATAAGTGAGGCCGATTTTGACTTTGCTAAAACTGAACACATGAAAACTATAACGTTAGCCGACAATGATCGCCATGAATTAGAAAGAAAAACTATTCTGCAGGCCGATTCAATGGAATGGCGTCAGGAACGAAAACTGCGCCTCACGCGGCATCTGTTTTTGGAAAAGTGTGCAAACGAGGAAATATAAAATGCGGGCCCTTGGTCAAGAGTATCGTGACTCAAAAAAATTTAGATCATGTGAAGTCCATTAAACACGGTCAAAGCCATGAAAACCTTGCGCGTGATCAACTGGAGCTACACCTCGGAACTCCCATACGGATGTGTGGATTATTTATAGACCGAAATTTACCCTTTTTAGGAGCAAGTCCGGATGGAATTGTAGGAGACGACAAAATTGTCGAAATTAAATGTCCTTACTCAGCCAGAGCCATGAGTGTTGACGATGGCATAATTGAAAAGAAAATTAATTTCTGAAAAGGAGACAAGGAAGGTAATATCAATCTAAATAAAAATCACGATTGGTACTTCCAAGCGCAAGGACAACTACACGTTACACAAAGAAAAACATGCATATTTGCAGTTCAGACTCAAGTGAACATGAAGGTTGAACTTATTGAAGAAGATAAAGAATTTTGGTGTAAAATGGAAGAAAAACTGAAAAGTTTTTATTTTGATTGCTTACTGCCGGAAATTCTTGATTCTCGGTTAGGCTCTAGACAGACGGACTGCATTTCAACTGCAAATTTGCAGATCGGATGCAGTTTGAATGCAGTTGACACGACTGCAATAGAACTGCAAACCAACCGTGCGGTCCAATTGCAGTCGGCGTGCAGTCGTGTGAACTGCACACCGACTGCAATCGAACTGCATCCGAACTGCACCATACCCACCCGTCCGCACTACTTTAACGCTCCGCCCCCCCCCCCCCCCACGCATAGAATCAGTCGTAGAAACAAGGTTAGTGTGAGCACACGCGTTGTCTGTCCGTAAATAAAATTAATATGTCGAGCAACAAGGTTGTAAGATTAAGATTTGACGAAGCTTTACTGCTACTTTTACTTCATCGCCACCGCCGTGCTCGTAAACTCAAGAGAAAGAGAAATCGTGAAATATGGGTTCAATTAATATTGCAATATAAACACGAAGGTGATTTTTATACTTTATTAACAAAAATGAGATCACAAGAGAAATGCTTTTACAAATATTTTCGCATGTCTAGAAGAAGTTTCAAAGAATTAACAGACATCTTAAAAAATAAGATATGCCGACAAGACACCATCATGAGAAAAAGTATATCGGTAGAAGAAAGGATTGCAATTACTTTGAGGTAAGCTTTTAACAATTTTAAACATTATTATTTATATTGCAAAGCTCGATCTGTCGCCATTGAATAGGCATTATGAATTAAATTACAAAAATAGTTACTTAAAAAATATATATGTATATAAACAGATGAAAATGATTAACCGAATACGTCGTTTATGTATGAGCTATCATCGCTGCAATTATCAGGTGAGACAATATTGCTATAATGAGATTCTGAAGTTCCTGGCCGATGGAATGTCTCCTGTTGGATAGGAGGTACATTTGAACTCGAAGGCACGTTATAGTTCATATTATTTGAAGTAAAATATCCCCTGAAATCATTCGTTGGCTGATATTGTGGTCCGGACATGTTATATGTGGAAGCATTTTGCATCTAGCTTTGAATAATCTGGAATTCTTTTAAAATCTTTACACAAAGACAGAAGGAACAATCGGTCTTCATCTTTTTCATCTTCTTCATCATTTATTTACTCTTTTAGTTAAATTTTCGATCAAGTCCTCTTCTAATGAATTTTTTGTTTTACGTTTGTTAACAGCTTTTTTTTCTTAGTTATTTCTTCTCCTACAGGTTCCTCATTAGTAGAATCTAAATTAGATGATCTTTCACCTTTTTCTTGTAAATCTTTTAAAAAGAGTAACTGTTGATGGTATGTGCATGGTCGTAAATTAGAGGTCGCTGAACCACTTTTCATAGTGTTCATTCTTTTTTCATATCGTGAAAAATTATCGCGTAGTAGTTTCCACTTTTTTTGATATTGAACAGCTGAAAATAATAATTAATGTATTATTTTCCAGATATTTAGCAAGTGGATGTTCTATTGATGATTTACACTGGGCTTATCGACACGGAGTAAGCACAATCAGAGAAATTATTAAAGATGTTTGTAGTAAAATATGGATTCACTTAAAAGATATGGTAATGCCAGAACTCACTGAAGAGAAGTGGAAAAACATAGCGGAAGGTTTTAAATATCGAGCAAATTTTCCATACTGTCTTGGTGCAATTGATGGAAAGCACGTAAGGTTAAAAAAACCTCGAAACACTGGGTCTTCATATTACAACTATAAAAAATACTTTTCTATGATATTACTAGCCACTTGCGACAGTAACTATATTGTTACGTACGTGGGTAATCAAATGCCGATTTACTAAGAGACAACTTTATTCACCCCAAACAATAACAAAATATTCCAGTCAACAATAATCCGAATCGCAATTAACACTAGAGCACCGTTACACTATCGCTTAGGTCGTTAGATAAAATCACTTCAAGTACTAGGGTAGTTCGCTCTTGATCGCAGTCGAAATCACAACTGACTCGCTTCCGGCCGGGGGCACGTATTTATATGCGGAGCCAAGAAAATTCTAGATACCGACGTCCCCGGATCTATCCAGAATTCCAGAACAATTGAATCGCTTCTCGAAGTCATAAATCATTTTTATTGCTCGTGGTAATAAGAGTCACTTTCATGCGAAATTCGACTCTATTGTTAAAGACGGAAAGTACCATTTCCCTTATCAGTAAGATGAATACCTATTACTAGTGGTACTGGCTGTGTGGATGTTTCGAGATTTTTCTAAGCTTGTCTACGCACAACCATTTTAGACCTTTCGAACAGCAATGCGTTTTAATTATTACGTGCTACTCTTTATTTTCTCGGAGATATAGCGTGTTCACGTTTAATGGCGTAACAGTGCCCCCCTCTTAGTCATGCTCGTCCCGAGCATTATTAGATCCGTGATACGGCGCCAATCTATCCACATGGACAACCTTGGGTTTCCCTCTTAGCCCTTTCTTGATGCGGTAGGTCACGTCATTAATCCTTTTTAACACGGTGTAAGGTCCCTCCCATCGAGCTTGGAGTTTCGGCGACTTCCCTTTCCGTCGAAGCGGGTTGTGAAGCCAGACCAGTGTACCTTCCTCAAATCCCTTGGCATTGGCATTACGGTCGTATCTAGTTTTCATTTTTACGCTGGTGTTCATGCTATTCTCACGAACTCGTTTATGCACTTCGTCCAATTGATCTTGAAGGTCACTTACGTAGTCCGTAACTGGCTTAGTCTTGTCAGGTGGCACGCCAGTTATGGCATCGACTGGAAGTCTCATCTCCCTGCCGAAATTCACTCTTGCTGGGGTATGTCCCGTGCTATCATGCACTGCTGATCGGTAAGACATCAGAAATAGTGGAATATACCGGTCCCAGTCCTTCTGATGGTCATCGACAACCTTAGCCAGGTGATTCTCCAGGGTTTGGTTAAACCTTTCCACCATTCCGTCCGACTGAGGATGCGCAGGTGTTGTGCGTGTCTTATAAATTCCCAGAAGAGTACACATTTCCTGGAACAGCGCAGATTCGAAGTTACGGCCTTGATCGGAATGGATTTCCAAAGGTGCGCCATACCGACATACTACTTCTTCGACCACCTTCTTCGCCACTGTCGTCGCTTCCTGATTGGGTATGGCGAAGACTTCAGGCCACTTTGTAAAATAGTCCTGGATCACCACTATGTACTTGTTTCCGTCATTTGTAACTGGAAAAGGTCCAGCGACGTCGATGGCAATGCGTTCCCACGGGGCTCCCACATTGTACAGCTGAAGCCTGCCCCTGCTTCTAGTCTGTGGTCCTTTCACAGATGCACACGCTGTACATTTCCGACACCATTGCTCTATGTCATCTCTACAATTGAGCCAGTAATACCGCTGTCTCACTTTCAGTAGAGTTTTCTTGATGCCCAGGTGTCCTCCAAAAGCACCATCGTGTATTTCCTGTAGCAGGGGGACTACTTCACATCGTGGTACTATCACTTGTGTGGTCACCTCCTTGCCATCGTTCGATTCCCATTTCCTACAAAGCACATCATTTTCTAGGACTAAACTGTCCCACTGTGCCCAGTAGCTCTTAGTTACGGGACTGTGTGACGATACTTCACTCCACTGGGGCCTAGTTTCGCTACGCTTCCAGTCTAGTATAGGTCGAATATCGTCATCTTCTTCCTGGGACTTCTTGAAGTTGCCTTCAGCCCTAATTAAATTAACGTGTTCTCGGGCTTCATTCTGCTGGCGGTGTCTGCAGTCCTCATTACATGGACGTCTTGACAGGGCGTCAGCATTGTTATGCCCTTTTCCATTGTGTACTTGATTGATGATGATGGTTGGGGCCTTCAGTTGACCAGCCAGCACCCGCCCCGCGGCCCTGGCGACATTTAGTTTAACGACTCCTCGTTGAGTTCCGGAGTCCACACTTTCCCTCTTTTTCTTAGGACAATCGGTACGAATGTGTCCTTTTTCTCTGCACCCGTAACACGTTGGAATATAGCGGGACTGTGCTGGTGAAAAAGCCACTACTTCTCGGTGACGCGGTTGCACTGAAGGCGAGACCACTACTTCCCGTACTCCATGCGTACGAGAATCTTTTCGTACCGCTTCCACTTCCAAAGCGTGTGCCATCGCACTCTTCAGAGTTTGGTGGTGTCCGAGTCGCACCGTAGCCCTTACTTCTGTATCCCGAAGACCGTCGATGAATGCTTGCACCAAATTAACTTCCACCGTCTCTGGTGTCATCGACCTGTATGCACGCCGGACCAGCCGTTCAACCTCAACTCCCCATTGCTGGAGGCTCTCGTTCGACCTCTGCGTTCTCTCGCGTAACTGCGCGCGGAAAACGTGCTCGAGGTGCTTGTCTCCATAGCGAGTGTCTAATCCCTCCATGAGACGCTCCAACGTCCTGCTGTTCGGAGGAAGGTTCTCTAGGACCAGCAGAGCGTCCCCTCGTAGAGCCAAAGTTAATGCCGCAAAAGACTGCTCATCATCCCAGCGGTTTGTTTCGACCAATGTCTCGAATTGGTACTTAAATGCCGTCCAGGAAGACGTGCCATCAAAATGCGGCACATCAAATTTTGCGGCGCATGCACAGGGGGTGTGCGATGGTGAGCCAACAGCAACGGGTTCGCGTGCTTCGAGCTTGATAATTTTTTTGTTGAAGTCCAGCAGGCTTGTTTCGAGGCTATCAATTCTTGTTTCGAGGTTATCAGCTCGGGTGGAAACCTCCTTGACCTCCAAGGTGAGATTCTTTACCTTCTCGCCCAACGTGACGAGGCCGTGGTCGATTTTATCGAGGATCAGGTTCTGCTTAGCCTCCTGATCACGGCGAGCGGCTTCCTGTTCGCGGCGAGCGGTTTCCTGTTCGCGGCGAGCGGTTTCCTGTTCGCGGCGAGCTTCTTCCTGGTTAGCCGCGATTAGGTCCTGGAGCTTGCGCTGGTTAGCTTCTTGTTTGCGGCGGGCAGCTTCCATGCTAGCTTGCATGGCGGCCAACATCGCAGCGAGGCTCATTTCCGAGGCTGGTCCCGTTGTCGTCTCAGCAGCTGTTGTTGCTCCCATACCAGCCTGATCTTCCTCCTCCATACGATGACGCGCAGCATCCATCTCCATTTGCCTCCTTGTTCGTGGTCGCTGTTCGTCGTCCCTCGGTGTTAATGGCATTTCACTTCTGACACCAGTTGTTACGTACGTGGGTAATCAAATGCCGATTTACTAAGAGACAACTTTATTCACCCCAAACAATAACAAAATATTCCAGTCAACAATAATCCGAATCGCAATTAACACTAGAGTACCGTTACACTATCGCTTAGGTCGTTAGATAAAATCACTTCAAGTACTAGGGTAGTTCGCTCTTGATCGCAGTCGAAATCACAACTGACTCGCTTCCGGCCGGGGGCACGTATTTATATGCGGAGCCAAGAAAATTTTAGATACCGACGTCCCCGGATCTATCCAGAATTCCAGAACAATTGAATCGCTTCTCGAAGTCATAAATCATTTTTATTGCTCGTGGTAATAAGAGTCACTTTCATGCGAAATTCGACTCTATTGTTAAAGACGGAAAGTACCATTTCCCTTATCAGTAAGATGAATACCTATTACTAGTGGTACTGGCTGTGTGGATGTTTCGAGATTTTTCTAAGCTTGTCTACGCACAACCATTCTAGACCTTTCGAACAGCAATGCGTTTTAATTATTACGTGCTACTCTTTATTTTCTCGGAGATATAGCGTGTTCACGTTTAATGGCGTAACAATATGTTTACATTTGTTGACATCGGCTCTTATAGGAGATGTTCAGATTCTACAATATTTGAAGAAAGCGTATTATATGAAAAACTTCAACAAAAAACCTTAAACATTCCGCCACCTGTAAATTCAATGCCATACGTGTTTGTGGGTGATGAAGCATTTCCAATTTCTAAAAATGTTATGCGCCCTTACGCAGGGAGACAATTAAGTGTGGAAAAGAAGGTTTTTAATTACCGCCTATCACGAAATTATAAAAGCTTGCTGCGTTTTGCATGACTTTGTGCGAGAAAGAGATGGGTATAATTTTGAAGCTTCTTTAACTCAACCATTACAAGACATAATAATAGGCGACGGTAGTGAAAGAAACTGTAGGTCATCGGAGGGTATAAGAAAACAACTTACTGATTATTTTATGGGTGAAGGCAAACTTGAATGGCAAATGAATATGATTTATTGTGTCCAATTGCTTATTAAAGTTTTAAATAAAAAAAAACGAATTATAATACTTACCAATTATATTTTTCTCCTTCTTACTCTTTTGTTCAAATCAGGGCGTAAACATTTCGCAAATAGTGGCCCATGCTTTGTTTTTTTCAATTTTGTTACTATAAGATTCAATCTTATAGTTCCAAATGCAAGGTTTTGATTTAATGGCACTTATAAATGCATCAGTATCAAAATGTACAGATTCATTTACTGTATTACTATCCTCGTCGCTCGACATATTTATTTTATTTACGGATAGACAACGCGTGTGCTCACTCTAACCTTGTTTCTACGACTGATTCTATGCGCGGGGGGGCGGAGCGTTAAAGTAGTGCGGGCGGGTGGGTGTGGTGCAGTTCGGATGCAGTTCGATTGCAGTCAGTGTGCAGTTCACACGACTGCACGCCGACTGCAATTGGACCGCACGGTTGGTTTGCAGTTCTATTGCAGTCGTGTCAACTGCATGCGAACTGCAAATTTGCAGTTGGATTGCAATTGAAATGCGGTCCGTCTGTTTAGACCCTTAGACAGGCAAATGGAGATCAGGGAACCGAAATATATTCTTGATGCAATGAATCAAAAGAATAAACAAAAAGATTCGAAACGTAAACTAGAATCTAAAGAAACAACGAAACGAAAAAGAAAAGCGTAATAAATCGCATGAACTTATTGTCCGTCTGTTAGGGTTCTTCTTCTCAAGAACGCGTGAAGATGTTAAGTTGAGATTAATATCAAATACTCAAGTCTGCTACCGCTTGAAGCAATGAACTAAGTCAACGCAATCTAAAGATGTAGCTATTTATGCTCCGTTTTAAACGCATATATTGACACTCGCAAAGAAATCAAAACCTAGGGTACCTCTCAAACTCCCAGTGACCATAAGTGTCCCAGAATCCTGAAAGTTGGCAAGAAGCAAGTATAGGAATAAAGCACAAATGTGAATAAATCTGAAAACCGTAAATTTTTAGTTACATCACAAAATTATTACTTTTTTTGTGATTCGGAAAAAAATTCGGTACATTATTCGGAAATCGAAGGTAAATTTAAACGGAACCCTCGATGTGCGAGTCCCAAGTCGCACTTGGCCGGTTTTTTTTATTGTATCGCCACACAAATTTTGATCAGCTGATGACAACTTTGTATTTTTGTATGGTAAATTTAATTTTACTTCCTTGGACATAATATATGACCATACCTTTCCGGTACATTCAGTATAATGAATATATGACATCTCCCTGTGTTTTGTATGTTTTTGAAAACTTAAAATGGTAAAATAAGCAAGGTGCCTTTTATATTAGGTAATTATAGATTTTTTTATTACACACTGGTTTTATTATTAAAATGCCTACCTATCCATCTACCCTGCATACCTACGCACCTAACCTACCTTGGATTGTTTGAATTCCCGGGCGTGCAAACTACAGCCACATGAGTAATTATTGATTATTGCTTTCAAGTAAGTACCTTTTTGCGTACTACACGGTGTGTTTTCACCTTTTTATTGTTATTACAAGCTTTTAATAAACAATTGTAGGAATCTATATGAATAGGTTAGTAGGTACCTGTGTACGTAGTAGGTATGTGTGTTAAAATATTTATAGTAAGATTTGAATCACTTCCCAATCCCTGATTGAGCTGAAATTTTGTATACAGCTGCGAACTTCAGTGAATGCATAGATATAACCTGATCTCATTTGAGAATTCTTCAACAGTTAGTAGCACAGCCACGAAATTTTGAATGTTAGTTTAATTTTGATAGTTTAACACAATTTGTGGTGGACTAACCCCCGATAAGAGGCGGTGACGGTAGCAGGCAGTACCCTTCGGCTTCCGAGCCCTCGGGACAGTTCAACCCGATTGGCGTACGTTGCTTGTTGCGCTCGCTGGTCTTGTGCGCCACCACGCACCTCTGAATGCGTATGTCTACTTTTATATAAAACAATAACCTTTTACATAACTTTAAGCACACATAAAAAAGTTTCTAGAACAAAAACCACTAAAAACACAATTTTAGTCATATTACGCAACACAAATCTCTCAATATTCACCCAATATAATACCGATTGACAATCTAACTGCTACATTATCATTTTTAGGCAAGTCTCAACTAAAAATAAAGTTATGGTGAGTATTTTACACAAAACAAAAAAGGTAAACATCAGTTTACTATTACGTAATCGAGATCGTGAATATTATGAACTTCGACATTTTTTTTAAACTATGCTATCTTAAATCTATTGTTCCTAATATGCGATACGATATGCCATGCCATCTTAATATTATTCTAGTCACTCAACACAGCAACTCAATTTTATAAAATCCTAAGTTACTAACTATTGTCGCGCAACTGCAAGCGGGCGTCGAGCGAACTTGTTATTGTGTGCGTAACGACTCACACGACTAGAGCGCTGCTGTAAATACCTATTTTCTGCGCGCCTTGTTTGCTCGGTACAGTCTTAATAAATCAATAATTTGTTAATTGCTATTTTATGTACTTCAAACTATAACTATAGACTTAGAGGACTCAATCAGGAACCAACCTACGCTGGCCTGGCTCGCATCAAGAATAATCGATCTCCGATCTCCGGAGGGGAGTGATGTAGCGACATCTATGGCGCTACATAAGAACTACAAAGAAAGTACGAAATCCTGCATCGCGCAATCAAAGTTCTCCGCGCGATTTGAACATATACGACAGCCCGAAATCATCTATCGGGCAGTCGCCCACCAGACTATAACACCTGTCTGGTCGGAGGATCCTCCCTTTTCAAAAAGGAAGTATGTGGGACTTTACTCTCTGTTCCGCATACCTCCAAGTTCTTTTAAAAGACTGAGTCTTTGAGTTCTTTTTGGCAGGACTCAAGTCTTTAAAGACTCCAAATTGTAAAGGACTTGAGCTTTTAAGTTTTATTTTTAAGACTTGAGTCTTCAAAAATAGCTCAAGTCTTATTAAATGATACTCCAAGACTTGAGTTTCTTACAACACATAATTTACCAATACTTGTTTTGTTGCTTTGTTATGTTACTTTTTAAGTTTTTTTTTTTTAATTTTCTGAAATATGTTTTCTTTGTAGTCTTACTTCCATCTCATAAAACAGTATTATTGTTACACTTTTTTTTTCGAATGATGACAAGATAATTTGATATTACAATAATATTGTGCATAAACTTTTTTACCTAAGCGATTACCAGCACGTTTATACCTGTCGATAGAGAATATAATGATTGTAAATACTGTGCAAATACTTTGTAGTAACAGTAACTTTTTTCAGCATTTTTTCGATAATTTTCACTCTCACTGCCATGGGATCCGCTGGCAGGCCCCAAGTTTTTGAGTGCGAAGGGCCGTTTTTATTTTAAAGAAACATTAACAGCAGGCCGTGGGTGTCGCCAGCCGCCCCCAAAACATTTTTTCCGTTACGCCACTTGTAATTTTCTAGAATTGGCCTGTGACGCCAGCCATAGTAATTGTCAGTTGGCCGCCAGCCGCCCCCTTGGCTCGCTGTATACGTCGTTTTCCCGCGCTTTCGCAACTTTTGCGATTAGAGGCAATTTTGTTGCATAGAATATTATTTTATAGTGTGTAAAACATGTCGGACGACTCGGACTATGATCCTGATTACGTGCCTTTGTCGGAATCTAGTTGTAGTACCGATATTGATGGATACATCGATAGTGAAAACGCCGAAGAAGATGTCACTGCGCAGAATTTACATCAAAATGACCGCCCTGTACAACAATTGGTAGATAGTGATTAGAATCCACCAACTGGCTCTCGTCAAAAAAAATTCCCTTTGGCTTTTACATCTGGTATAAAAAATATTCCCTATACGTGTAAGACTGAACTGGATTACTATTTTTTGTGGACGACGAAATAATGAACCTGATGGTGACCATGGGGATTTAAGGGGGATTTTAAATGCTTGAAGCTAAGGAATCAACACTTGCCTTTTATACACAGAGTACGTAAATAGTAATAAGATTTTAATTCTAAACATTAAATGTAGAGGAATAAACATTTACCGGTTATTTTTTTTAATGAGGGAGATTTTATGTTGTCAATTTGTCAAATATTCAACGGACTTAATATAAGTAATTAATCAAATATCGTAATAAATTATCCAGGCTACTTTCATATGTTTTTTTAAATATCTAAAATATTAAAGTACCTGCTAGAAATATGAGCCGAATAGCGCCGCCTCTGCCGGCGGCGCACTATGGAAAATGGTAGAACAAGCGCATATCAAAAATGCTTTTTACGAATATCATAATTTGGATAATATGGCTATTTTATTAGGTTCTCTAATAGTTACATTATAATATTCATTAGGATTTTTTCACTTAATACGCGAAATTATTATTTTTTTCATAGATAGAAATACATAGAAGACAGAAGTGCCAAACTCAAGTCTTTGCGTATACATGTTTCAATACCATATTTTGAAAAAATACTTGGTACATATATGCAGTATTTTACATTTTTAGAAAGGTTATTTTATGCTTTTTGCAAAAATATTTCAGTAATTACTTAAAAAGTGACATACCTTATTTTTCACTTATATTTTTTTTCGTCGAAGGTTTTCAATGTTGCCCACGTTTGCCCAACCGCTACTTTTTGTGTTGACTAGTAGTCTAACTATTCATAAATAGAATGCAAAAAAAATCAGCTGCGGATATTTGCGGTTTTAGAAGATATGAGAAAAAAACTGATAAAAGTCAGTACCCGAAAATTGGTATCTTTTGCAGTTTACCACTGACACCATTCACATGAACAATATGGAACTTTTTGGATATTTTCTTCATTATTTCGTGATAACAAAGGGACCTTATCAAATTTGCACTCGGTTTGCGTGGGAAATTACAAGATAATGATAATGTAGGTACCAATTCGATATTGTAAAATGAGTATATAAAGGGAAGCAAAAACTATTCGAACCATCTACATCAGTGTAACTTCAAGTGAAGCAAATCTCATCTACGCCTATTATTTCTGCAGATTGTGAAGTGTTAAAATGTCTTCCTTCAGCTGTACCAAACGAGACTTCATAATCCCCTATATCGAGGGTGGCAAGACCATGGAATCATTATCCAAAGTTTTAGTGGAAAAGCTCAGTGTTTCTGAAAACAACTTGTGTTTATTTATTTATTTATTTATTACAGCCTGGAGGACTTACAGCTTAACAAACTAAAAATAAAAATAAATATAAACGACAGAAAGCCAATTACAAGTTCTCACGTATAGTGTCAGACTTAAAATTGAAAAGTGAGCATATCAACCTTTACACTATGATTAAAGCTTTTATAATTAGTGACATACAAAGGCACGTTCTTCCTATTTTCAACAAGCGCTGGGCCCTGGCATCTCGGAAAAAAGAAACATTTTTACAGAAGAATTGTACTTGGTTGGACTCAACGTATTCGTTAAATTTACCGGATTCTGAACAATATTCTACGCCATCAACATCTGGCCAACGAGGAAGAGCATGCGTGGCTTATGGACACTCCTCAGAATCTACCAAGAAGAGGAAAAACACTCTTCTACTCCAAGAATATGGCTTCGAGCATATAAAAAACGCCTATGTGCAGGGACTACGGGCTTTACGTGAGTACACAGAAGCTCATCTTGTCGAAGAATTAAGAACCGCTGACACTCAAAAGAAATTAGATATCTCAAGTAAGTGGAACGACTTAGAGCAGATGAAGATTCTTTCCGATACGGAAGCATTGAGTGCTTTTATAGATTTGGATCTAACAAAAGCACAATATATGTACCTGAAAAACTTAACCAACGAACGAAAGTGTTGTATATTCCCGCCTTACTACAAAATACAAGAAATAAAAAGATCCTGTTATCCACCATCTTCTACAATCGAAATCACGAATACTTATGCTAAAGTGATTAATATCCAAGATTTATTGGATCATACTGCTGCTAGAATTTTAAAAATCGATTCTGTTTTCCAAGAACAATATAGAACATTGATCCTTTATTGTAAATGGGGATGTGATGGTTCATCTGGTCAAAGCCAATACAAGCAAATACTTGCAGAAGAGTCGGAAACAATTTCAGATGCCAATTTGTTCATCACTTCATTAGTCCCCATCAGATTAGTTGTTGGCGAAATCCGGTACCTTCATCTGTCCGTTTTTGCAGACCCATTTCTATTGAGTTTTGTAAGGAAACTTCAGAAAAAACCAAGGCAGTTGTCGATGATATTAAAAATCAAATTAGGGCTGCACAAGCATCACTTATAAACAAAGATGGTATTGCAGTAAATGTGAAGCATGAACTATTTCTAATGATGATCGATGGAAAGGTGGATCAGGTCCTTACAGATACTCCATCTGGTTCCACATGCACGATATGTGGGGCTACTCCACGGCTAATGAATGACCTATCGAAAGTAACTGCCAGACCTGAAAACGAAAACGCCTACCAATACGGATTGTCCACCTTACACGCCTGGATTCGCTGCATGGAAATGATATTGCATATTTCCTATAATCTTTCGTTTAAGACTTGGGCTGCTTCAACTGAGGAAAATAAGAGATTAAAAAAAGAAAAGAAAGAACTTGTTCAAAAACGTTTCAGGGAGGAGTTGGGATTAATCGTCGACAAACCTCGGCAAGTTAGCGGGAATACGAACGATGGCAATACCGCACGAAGATTCTTCTATAATAGCACTTGCTCATCGGAAATAACAGGTGTAGATGAGGCATTGATTAAACGCCTATACATTATCTTGCAAGTTCTTTCTTCTGGAATGATGATCGACCCTGAAAAATTTGGGGAATATGCAATAGAAACTGCAAGAATCTATGTAAGAAGTTACGATTGGTATTATATGCCATCCTCCGTTCATAAAATACTCATACACGGAGAAAACGTTTTCAAACATTTTGCGGTGCTTCCTATTGGACAGCTATCGGAAGACGCACAAGAGTCTCGCAACAAAGACTACAGAAACATACGACTTCATCATGCCAGAAAATGTTCCCGATCTGCTACAAATGAAGATGTCTTTAAGACGTTTTTATACACGTCAGATCCATATATAACAAGTTTGAGAAAACCGTACGTAAGAAATGTGAAAGAACTTGAAGAAGAGGCACTAAGTCTTTTAAACGTGGCACCTGAAAGTGAACCCACATTTACTGACCCTGATCCTGAAGTGGTATAAGTTAAAAATAATATTTATATTTAGTTATTACTTATATTTGTACCTAGCTACATCATTTCCTGAAGCCAGAGTATAGGATGTACCTATTAGTAAAATGATTTTAATTTAGTAAATTGTTTTCATATGTATATATATATATATATTTTACTTTGCTTGTTGTAATTAATCATGGTTTAATCTTTTTAGTCATTATAAACTTGTATTATAAATTTTTAACTATTTTTTTTCGTGATTTTTTCCCATTTCTTTCATTCTATGCAAAAAAACATACATCGATATACAAGAAAACACTATAAACTACACATCATTCGAATCTCCAAACCTTACTGCATATTTGTGCCAAATTTCATCACGATACGACAAAAAATCATGAAGTTACAGATTTTTGATCCGATACCGACCTATATTTTCCATAGTGCGGCGCCCTGTTTCATGCCTACGTCTATTGAGCCTACATTTAGCCTGGAACCGACCGGTAGCAGCACCAGCTCACCTGTAACGTCATCTTGTCATTCTATAGCTAAATTGGACGTTGGTTTTTACGCGAATCAACAAGAAATCGAGGATGAGTATTTAAAGACCCAAATTTTAAAAGAGCCTTGGACTCCACCTAAAGATTATAAGTTTCCCATTTCTACAAAACAAAATTTGCACTTTCAAATGAAATGGATGGAAAGATACCCCTGGTTATTTTACTCTGAATTTAAAAGTGGAGCATATTGTAGAATTCGCGTCGTAATGAGACGTTCGCTAGATGAAGGTAATGGCGGCCATCAGCGGGTCGGCCAACTTGTAACGGAGCCTTTTTGCAAATGGAAAAATGCACGCGAAATATTTGAATCTCATGCAAAATCGGGATATCACAAACGAAATTCGGAACTGGCAGATCACTTCCTTAAAATAATGTCTTCTCAGGCTTTTTCAATAGATGAACAGATACCTTTTGAGAGAAATAGACAGCAACAAGAAAACCGAAAGAAACTAATTCCTATCGTAAAAGGAATATTTTTTTGCGGGAAACAAGGCATACCCTTAAAAGGTAAAACTGATTCGGGGCGGATCTACATTACACCAGACCCCTGAACAACCACTTCAGAATGATGGTAATTTTCGAGCACTGTTGCGGTACACAGCCGAATCTGCAGACACAGATCTTTACGAGCATTTGCCCACTTCACAGAAGAATGCACTCTATACAAGCCCTCAGATACAAAACGAGATTATAAACATTTGTGGTGAAATCATTCAAAATAAGCTAATTAAAGAAGTAAAGAAAGCTAAATTTTTTGCAATTCTCGCTGACGAAACTACTGATATTGCGCAAGTTTCGCTGTGCTTGCGATATGTTATCGCAAGCACAGCGAAACTTAAAAAATCTTGTAAAAAATGTTAAACATGATGAAATTAAGATGTTCCTGGAGTACATCCCTACCGTTGACGTGACAGGATCCGGTCTAGCAAACCTCATAATTAAAGCTCTGTTATGTTTATAAATGTCTGTATACTGTTGGTCAAGGTTATGATGGGGCTGCAGCAATGAGAGGGTTTTTTTTTTTTTGCACTGTGCCCAGGCGTATATTCGTCAAGAATGTGCTCTTGCTCTTTATGGGGTATTTGCATGGTACCCAAGCGTAAATTCGTCAAGAATGTGCTCTTGCTCTTTATGCACATTGTAGTGCTCATTCTCTCAACCTTGTTATTGCTGACTCGTGTTCACAAGTAGATGTGCGAAATTGCGCTGGGATTGTCCAGTCTGTTCTTTCATATTTTAGGCATTCTGCTCACCGCACTGCCGTTTTGAAAGACCAAATTCGGGAGCTGTTACCGTCTGATCATCAAAACAGCCTGCTTGCAATGTGCGAAACACGGTGGGTTCACAAGCACGAAGCTGTTATAATATTCAAAGAAATTTATTCAGCGATTGTAAATGCTCTCGAAAAACTCCAATCTAGCCACAATAAAGAAACATTGCAACAAGCCGTCCAAATGCTGAACACACTTCAATCTTCGAATTTTGTTGTGTCTAGTGCTACTTCAAAAAGTCATGAGCATAAATGCATCAGGCAATGTTAGGAGTTTGGGAAATAACATTGCCTAAATCCTGAAATACCTCAAAATGTTCATTGGTATTTCAGATACCTCAAAATGTTCATTTTGATACACTAATTAGTTAAAGTAAATGAAAATATCGTAATTGTCGTGTTTTGTTTGTGTTGTCTTTACAACATACAAATCGTGCATTTTTTTTTCTATTTTTATTGTACGACAAAGACCAATTATATCAAAATCCGTGTAATGTTAGGGCATTTGACGGTACCGCCAAAATGGTGTTTGTGTGATGAAATGGCGGGACAACAGAGATGTTACTATGATATCATCACAACTTAATTCGCAAATGATTACTACCACTACAAGAAGAAATACCGAGAAGTCAAAGCCTGAAATGGTCGTCCAATATAATCGTAACATATAACGTTTTGATCATCAAGATCAAATGATGGCGTATTATTGCTGCGAACATAAGTTTATCAAGTGGTACATAAAATTGGAAATCCACGAATTCCAACAAATGTTGTACAATTCATTTACCTTGTCTAATTTATTTTCTGGCAATAAATTAAGTTACTACGAATTCAGGCAATCAGTTATAGAAAATTTACATTCCGAGAAGGTTTTTGGGGGCCGAGTCACTCGCGTCCGTAGGAGAATACCTGAAGCAAGACCCTACACGTGGTCCCCGGGTGAAGCTAATCAGGTGACACTAACTGGTGGTAGGTTTCGACCGTTGGCTTGCGACCACCCACTGAGCAAAAGACGTACTGCCAAACGGCCTGGCCGTGTTCCGGTATGATGATCAGTGTAGCCAGTCTAAAGGAGTTGGGTCGAAATAGTTGTTCCAACGCAAGCAGACCAACCTGGCTCGTGCTGATTGATGTGGAGGAATCGGGAGGCTAGTCGCGTAGGGTAATGGGATCCGAGGCACGGTTGCCGCTGGCCGACCGCAGGTAGTTGGGGGCCAAAGTAATGTGCTAGCCACACATAAAAGGCTGCCCCGCCAACTGTCGAAGAATCTTATTTATATAAATTTATTTTATATATAAATCGAAAAAGTTATTTAGCTTTTATTAAAAAACTAATTTCCTCTCTTTTTGTCTTGTTTTACATTACTTTGAAATGTGTTTTGAAGTGAATTTTCAAGGATTCTTATCTCATTTTGTTTCAGGTACTCGCCTCAGAGGTTACCGACTAAACCGCAATGTAAACATAATAAGAACGCATATCAGTGCGACACATTGACTATGCATGATTTGCTAGCGTTTCATGGATCATTTTATAAATATAAAGACAAGGAAACTCAAGATACATTCTTGCTCAAGTGCTGCCATGCAGAACCCACAAAAAGAAAAAGGCCAAAAAATAAAAAACACGGAAAAGAAATTTCAAACAAAATTTATTATCTACAGTAAGTCAAAGAAGACCCATGTACGAGTATGTCAAAAAGCCTTTTTGAATATACTAGACATAAGTTAACATAGAATTCAGTACGTTATGAGGAAGTTTTTAGAAACTGGAGAACCGGTAAGGGAAAATACAGGCGGAGATCATAAATTGCACTTATTTATGCGTAAAAAAGAAGCAGTTATGTCTTTCATAAACTTATTCCATGTATATGAAGCACATTATTGCCGCGGGATCTCAAAAACATTTCCTGGCAGCTGAGCTAAGCATAAAATAAAATGATTTTTCCGAATCACAAGAATAGTTTTTTTTTTTGTGACATAATGACAAATTTACAGTTTTCAGAATTTTACCTATGTTAGTGCTATGAGACCTTGCTTCATGCCAAATTTCATAATTCTAGCTCAACGGGAAGTATCCTATAAATTTTGATTCTCGTAGGGGTGTCAAAATACACGCTTTTTTACGACATAAACGTCCGTATCTTTTTTTGTCGTTAACTTAGAAGCTTAATTTTTTCACAGCTTCAAGCGACTGCAGATTTGAGGATATAATTTTAATTTCAACGCGATCCTATGAAAACTGTTCAATTCCCGAATCGATTTACGAAGATTTACCCGAATCGCAAAGAAATTTTTTTTTGTGACGTAACTACAAATTTACAGTTTTCAGTTTTTTTTTTCTATTTTTGTGCTATGAGACCTTGCTTCATGCTAAATTTCAGGATTCTAGGCCAACAGGAAGTACCTTATGAATTTCGATTCCTTTAAGGGTGTCAAATACACGTTTTTTCGCAACATAAACGGCCTTATCTTTTTTTTTCGTTAACCAAGAAGTTTGATTTTTTCTCAGCTTCGAGGGACCATAGACTTGTGAATAGACTTTTAATTTCACCGCAATACCTCTGTTGTGATAGTCTGTGACCTATAGTCTGGGGTTGTGTAAGATTGTCTATGAAAACAGGAGTTGTCTATGTTTCGTGTGTTAGAAATGGGTAGACGTTTTTACGATGGTTCTAAACCTAGAAATAAAACATAATTCAGTATAACCCAGTTTATTATTTACAACATGGTGGCAGCGGTAAAAAAATCAGTGAATAAGCAAAATAAGCATAAATGCAATCAGTAGAATACGATTCAGTTGGGTACGAAAAATAAAATGGAAGAAAAAGACTGCAAAATGGCGGTGCCGCCTCCGGTAAATTTCAGTTTTGTGCCGGAAGAATGGGCTAAATATAAAGCCCGATTTTTAAGATATCTAAGCCTCGCGGGAGCCAACAATAAATCAGAAGAAGACAGAATAAATTTTCTCATGTACTGCATGGGGGAAAAGGCTGAAGATATAAAAATTCAGTTTGTCTTGAAACAAAACACTTTTAACGAACTAATTGAAAAATTTGACGATTTCTTTTTACCCAAAAGAAATGTTATATATGAAAGATACAGATTTAATACAAGAATTCAAAAAAACGGGGAAAAGTTTAACGACTTTGTAACGGATTTGCACAAGATTGCGGAGAGCTGTTTATATGGAATTATAAAAGGAGAACTCATCAGGGACAGAATTGTAATAGGCGCACTGAATAAAGGAGCTAGCGACAGGATGCTCCTGAAAAGAGATTTAACGCTTGACGAAGCTGTCCAAATGGGTCGGCAAGCTGAAATGCAGCAGGAAGAAACAAAGAAGATGAGAGGAGAGGAAGAGATCTTCAAATTGGAAAAAAGAAGACCAGTGAAAGGAAACTGTTGGTTCTGTGGATTAGAACGGCATCAAAGGGATAAGTGTCCAGCATCCAAAGTGACTTGTCATAACTGTAAAAGACAAGGACACTTCGCTAAACTTTGTCGTTCTAAAACTATAAAAAACATGGACGAAGAGTTGCATGAACATAAGGTGTGTATGTTTCACAACAATAACCAATACAACGTTAAAGTGAGTATTTTTAAAGAGGATAAATTTATAAAAAACTTGGATTTTTTAATTGATACAGGTGCAGACATAAGTGCTATACCAGAATATGTCGCTGTAGAAGGAAGGCTGCCGTTGGTGAAAACTGGTGACAGAGTAAAAGGGCCAGATGGGACTAAATTACATGTAATTGGTACAGTACAGTTAAAATTACAGTATAAAGAGAGAAAATATGAAGGTAAAGTATATGTAATTAAAGATCTAAGCACTGCCATTTTGGGCAGACCTTCAATTGAAAGTATGAAAATTATTAGTATCTGTGCAATATCAGGTTCAGATCAGATCAGCGATCCAGATTCTAGTACTGAAGTTGAAATAGAGAAAGAGTTTCCAAACATTTTTAACGAGTTAGGGGTTTTTAGAGATAAATTTATAATAACATTAGTAAGCAATCCTAAACCATTTGTACAGGCAACACCTCGAAGTGTATCTATCCCGTTATTACCTAAAGTCAAAGAGGAATTAGATAGATTGCAAAGATTAGGCATAATTAGTCCTATTGAAGAACCTACTGATTTTGTGTCTCCAATAGTAGTGGTATTTAAAAATGGCAAAGTGAGGATTTGTGGAGATTACACTCAAGTTAATAAAAATATTTTACGACCGGTTTATCCCATTCCAAAGGTAGAAAAGACATTGGCAAGGTTAAAAGGCGCTAAGTATTTCTCGAAAATTGATGCTACTTCAGGTTTTCATCAGATCTGTCTTGATGAAGCTTCAAAAAAGCTGACAACCATAATTACACCCTTTGGTAGGTATATTTACAACCGCGTACCGTTTGGACTTAACTGTGCACCTGAGTATTTCAGTATGAAGTTCTCAAATTTACTTTAAGACCTAAATGTAGCCATACATATGGACGATATTCTAATTTTTGAATCGTAACAAAAAAACGCATGATAAAATGCTTAGAGAAGTTTTAAATAGGTTACACAGTGAGGGAATAACTATTAATAAAACAAAAAGTATTTTTGGGGTAACAGAAGTTAGTTATTTAGGGCATATAGTAAACAGAGAAGGAGTTAAAATCGACCCTGTGAGAATCAAAGCAATTCAGGAGTTTAAAACACCTTCAAATAAAAAAGAATTACTTCAGTTTTTAGGCATGGTCAATTTTGTAGGCAGATATATTCCAAACAAATCTCACACATTAGCACCATTACATGAACTTCTAAAAGATAATCACTTGTATGTTTGGGGGCATTCTCAACAACAAGCATTCAATATTATTAAAGACAAGCTACAAGTAGCACCCACATTAGCACATTATGATCCGAATTTAAAGATTATTGTTTCAGCAGATAGTAGCTCTTTTGGACTAGGGGCAGTTCTAATGCAAGAGGATCAAAAAGGCCAAAGAGCAGTAGTCATGTATGCCAGTAGAACTCTAACAGAAGCAGAAAAACATTATGCCCAAATAGAGAAGGAATGTTTAGCCTTAGCGTGGGCAACAGATAAATTTAGAGATTACATAGTAGGAATTCATGTTGTTCTTGAGACTGACCATAAGCCACTTTTACAAATATTACATACTAAACATTTTGATGCCCTAAGTCCACGCCTGTTAAGACTCCGATTGAAATTAACCCGATTTGATTATGAAGTTATCTATATTCCTGGGAAAGAATTGGTTGTAGCTGATGCATTGTCTAGACAGCCTTTGCCAGGGATGTATGATGTAGTAAATTCAAAGGAAGTTCAGTTTGACATTAAAATGTTTGTAAGTGAAACAGTACCTGATGAGGTACTACTTAAAATCAAGTTTGAGCAGGAAAAATGTAATGTATGTACACAAATAAAACAATTTATGGTTCAAGGGTGGCCTAGACAACATCAGTTAGGTATTCTTAAACAGTATTACCAGTACAGAAATGATTTCTCAATGGAAAATGATATTTTATTGTTGAACTCTAGGATAGTCATTCCAAGTAGTATGCAGAAAGAAATATTAATAAAAATTCATGAAGGTCATTTAGGAATCACTAAATGCAGGGAGCGTGCAAGGCAATCTGTTTAGTGGTTTGGATTATCAAAAGAAATTGAGGAAATTGTCAAATCATGTCCTAAATGTATAGAAAATACACCAAATCACAAAGAGAAAATGGTATTAGATCCACCACCAGACAGACCATGGCAAAAAGTAGGAATAGATCTATTTAAATTTGAAAACTATTGGTATTTAGTGGGAATCGATTACTATTCAAGATTTCTAGAAATATTTAAATTAAAAGATATGACAGAAGATACTGTAATAATAAAATGTAAAGAGATGTTTTCTAGATATGGAATTCCAGAGGTAGTACGCTCAGACTGTGGAAGTCAATTTAAGAATAAATTTTACAATTTTGCTAGAGATTATGGTTTTAAGTCTATAACTAGTAGCCCATACTACTCACAAAGTAATGGCCAGGCAGAATCTGGAGTAAAGATTGCTAAATCCCTACTGACAAAAAATCAGGATATATATTTAGCATTATTAGTTTATAGAAATATACCCTTAGATATTGGTTACAGTCCGGCTGAATTGATGTTCAACAGAAAACTTAGAGATAACCTACCTATCATATCTAGTAAACTTAACAATCCTGTAGTCATAGGGGATATGAAACAGAAGCAAATTGAGAGGAAAAACAAGGGCATGTATTATTATAATAAGAGACATAGAGCTGTAAACTTACAAGAACTGAAGATAAATGATAGAGTATGGGTCGTTGATCTGAAACTCTATGGCACTGTAATAAAAAAGTATGAAGTACCTAGATCATATCTGATAGAAACTGAGAAGGGGCAGTTTAGGAGAAACAGATGGCACCTTAAATTAGCACCTACCCAATTTTCACCAACGGTGGACAAACATGTACTGAATGAAAATTTATATGATGTAGAGAATTATGTTCAGGCTCCTGCCAATCTTTTGGGTCCAGAAGATCAAGTTATAGATTCAGGAAATTTAGAATTTGGTCAGACTAATTTAAATGGAACTGACATTGTAGAAAGAAGTAATTTAGAAGATCCCAGACCGAAAAGACAGGCAAGGCCACCTAGGTATTTAGAAGTACCTAATTAATAAAAATATTATATTTGCAAGTGAGTATGTGCCTAATGTATGTGTTAGAAGTAAGGAAAGCTGTTTCAGAATTACTTGTGAAGAAATAAGTGACTTATATAATTAGATAGATAATTGTAAAATTGTGTGTTGATCTCTGTAAAATTAAGATAATAATTAAATTCATATATCTTTATGTGTAGTAACTATCTATGTGTAAGTGCTAAGTATGTATAATGTTAAATGTTATCTGTTGATTATATACAGTATAATACATAGTTTATATATATAATAAGCAAATAGTAACAAATGTTATAATACTAAAAGGGGAGATGTTGTGATAGTCTGTGACCTATAGTCTGGGGTTGTGTAAGATTGTCTATGAAAACAGGAGTTGTCTATGTTTCGTGTGTTAGAAATGGGTAGACGTTTTTACGATGGTTCTAAACCTAGAAATAAAACATAATTCAGTATAACCCAGTTTATTATTTACAACAACCTCCACTCGTTCCCGAGATAAAGGGTCTTGACAGACAGACAGGCAGGCTGAAAAGTTACTTTTAAGTAGGGCAAAACTTGGCTATTTCGTGATATGCAGCTATTCGGTGATAGATAATATGTGTTTTATTACCAAGTTACGACGTAGAGATGGAGTTTAAGGTTAATACCAGTAGATGGCGCTGTTCTTAAACTCTTTAATCCATTGGAGTGTGTATCCGAACATTTTCAGAAATTAAAAAAGTTAATGTCAATGTCTGTCACTACTGTAATGATTTTTAAAGAAAATATTCATAAATCGTTCAACTTTCAATGATAAGCGATAGATGGCGCTAGTAGTTACATGAACTTTAGGCATTCGTTGTAGACATTAAGTAATAGTTTATAATTGTTTGAGATGCAGATTAGGTTTAGGCAGGAAATATAAGAAAAAAATAGACTGGAACAGTAAGGCAGTAAGGTATTGTATTGTGAAAAAAAAATAATAGAGCCTCCTTGAACTTCCGTTCACCTTAGAGGCGAAAAGGCCCCTTTATTTACCTGTTAACAAATCAGTTGCTGCAGGTATTGTGCTCGCTTTTTATAATGGAAACAGGGACCCTGTTGAGAAGATTATGTCCCTATATGGAACTGATACAGGAGAAGCTACAGATGAAATAACCAGGATTCTCACAACATACTACATGTGTTGTATTAAATATCTTACTGATGTTGACCTCACTGAAGTAGTCAAAGAGGGGACTGAGGAGCACCTCGTTTTTATGATGGATGACCAGAGTTGCATTCCGACTATCCTCCAGGATAAATATGACAAGCTAAAAAAGGTAAAAGTTCCAATCCCTCAGGGGACACTTGCTTTTCATGCCGTGTATGGTGCATATGTCTTGTGCAGGCCTGTAGCAAACAAACAGGAATTTCGTCAATGGATCCTAAAACGTTATAATGCATTTTTATCATCCATCCAGCAAGCAACTGAGACAAGCATTCAAATGGATTTACAAGCAGGGGGGACTCGGGTTAACAATCTCGCAGTTTCAAGACCCACTTTAAGGAAAGCAGTTTTTAATTTTATTAAAAGTGAGTACAGTGATATAAGGACATCAGCAAAAAAAAACAATAGAGAGAATGACATAAGTTTGAAAGCACATTAAAAAAATAATCGACTGGCACAGCATAACTTCTTTATGGTATGCATGAAGGTTCGTTTCTAAACATGCCCCCGGGCGTTGAAAGGCCATCTTTCAACCAGAATCTTCATTTAATGGCAGTGGACATATCTTGCTACAAGCGCGCCGTATTGTTCCATTGGCAGTTTTTATGTCGGCCACACGACTGATGCCATCACGTCCAGGGTACACTGCTGAGATCCGATCTAGTCGCCATTTCAGTGGTGGTAGATTATCCTCCTTTATTACAACAAGGTGATCAATTTCAAGCGCAGTCTTCGAGGATCTCCACTTGGTCCGCTGCTGTAGTTCCGAGATATATTCCTTGTTCCACCTCGACCAGAAATGTTGCCGTAACGCCTCAATCCTCTCATACCTCTTCAAGTGGGTAATAGAAGCAGCTTCATAAGTTGGCGTAGGCAAGGACGTGAGTGTCCGTCCTATCAAAAAATGTCCAGGAGTCAACGGTAAAAAGTCATTAGGGTCCGATGACAACGGCGTGAGTGGGCGCGAGTTAAGGAGGGCTTCAATTTGAACCAGTGCTGTATATAACTCTTCATACGTTAAGTGACAATGTCCCATTACTCTTTTTAAGTGATATTTTACCGATTTGATTCCTGCCTCCCACAAACCACCGAAATGCGGAGCATAAGGAGGAATAAAGATGAAGTTAATTCCTTCAGAGGCAATATCACCAGATAACGTACTGTTATTTTCTTTCAAAAATTTACCGAGTTCATTATAAGCGCCTACAAACGAGGTTCCGTTGTCGGAATATATATGCGTTGGTTTACCTCTACGAGACATAAATCGACGAAGTGCTGACAAATAATTATGACTGGTTAAGTCACCAACCAGTTCAATGTGTACTGCCTTCGTCGTGAAACAAACAAATAATAAAATATAAACCTTTACAAGTCGACAACCACGACCTTGACGAGAAGCTGACAGTATGGGCCCTGCGTCATCAACCCCAACACATTCGAATGGATGACCACCAGACGCCAGCCGTCGCTCAGGTAAGTTTCCCATGATGGGAGTAATCGGTTTAGCTGTGATGCGACTACAAACAACACAACGATGATAACATAATTTAGCTAGGTTACGACCACCTATTGGCCAGTACGTATCTCTAATACAGGCCAATAATAATTGCGGTCCTGCGTGCATTAAAGTTTTATGTGTAGATTAAAATAATAGTTTAGAAAAGTGATGAGTGGACTGTATAACTAATGGATGTTTTTTCTCATATGAAAATGAGGAATTTTGTAAGCGACCACCTACACGGATTAACTTATTTTCATCTAGAAATACATTTAATTTATTCAATGGACTTCCTTTTGGTAAGCACTGATTTTTAGTTAATAATTCATATTCAGGAAATGATTCTATCTGAGACTGTTTCACTATTACATTTAATGCATTTTGCAAGTCATTTTCACTAATGTATAAAGTGGTCGGTGGCTGCTTTTTACAAATATTAATAAATCGTAACATGTATGCTACGGTACGTTTAAGTCGAGATAGGTTTGAAAAACGATTGAAATCAATTAATAATGTTGGAGCATCAGAGGTCGTTAACAAAGATATCTCAGTTTTAATTTCAGGTAGCACTTCTACTCTAGTAGGAAAAGACGGCCATTTGCTTGTGTCCTGGGTCAAAAAGTCTGGTCCCGACCACCATAAGTCGAGATTTTGAATTTGACTTACATCTGTTCCTCGAGATATAAGATCAGCGGGATTAAGATGCGTAGGAACATGTCTCCAGGCACAATTGCTAGCATTCGTTGCTTCCATAATTTCCGATACACGATTGCGAACAAATGTTTGCAGCTTATTTGGAATCATTTTTAACCAGCCCAGCACGATTGTAGAATCACTCCAAAATGTACTACTGTTAATAGGTGCATTAAGTGAGTCAATAACCTTTTTATATAACCTCACTCCAACCAAGGCGGCACAGAGCTCGAGCCGAGGTATTGTAGTTGATTTAATAGGAGCTACTCTACTCTTTGCTGTAAGTAGCCGTACTGAAACTTCATTATTCTTATTAATACTCCGCACATAAATACATGCACCATAAGCAGTTTCTGATGCATCGCAAAATATATGTAAATCTATAACCTTCCAAGAATTACAAAAAACTAGACGTGGGATGCGTAAACTATTTAAGATGAATAACCGTTCAACAATATTGTTCCATGTCTTAGCGATATCTGGAGGTAAACAATCATCCCATGATAACTTATGCAACCAAAGTTTCTGCATCAATACTTTCATAGGTATAATACATGGGGCTAACAATCCTAAGGGGTCGAATATTTGAGATGTGACTGACAAAACCTCACGTTTAGTCACATTTTTAGATATTGATGTATTACTTATAGAATAGCAGAGCGTGTCAGAATCTATCAGCCAATTAAGACCCAACGTCTTGTTTGGCTCATTAGAACCAATGTTTAAATTGAGTGATGAGTCTGAAATTTGATCTGATATGATTAGATTATTGTTGGATTTCCACTTTCTTAGTGGCATTCCAGCCAAAGCTAACTCAGCAGTGACTTTTTCGCGAATGTATGTGACGTCAGATATTATATCCCCACCTGTGAGCAAATCGTCAACATAAAAATCATGTATGATGATGTTGGCAATCTTTTCATCTTGACACTCTAATCCGATTTGTTTTAAACAACGAGTTGCTAAAAACGGTGCACTTGCTGTGCCATATGTTATAGTGTTTAGTTCATAGGTTTTTATAGATTCTGAAGGGTTCTCACGCCACATAATTCTTTGATTCTTTTTTTTTTCTTTTTCGATCATCAGGGTGTACGATCACTTGCCGATACATTTTTTCTACGTCGGCAGAAATAATATATTTATGTTTTCTGAATCTTAGAAGTAGAGACATTAAGTCGTCTTGAACCACTGGACCTACCATTTGAAGGTGGTTAGATGAAATACCTGAAGTGGTAAGACTGCTGGCATTAAATACTACCCTTAATTTGGTAGTTGTGCTGGAAAGACGTAGAACACCGTGGTGTGGAATAAAATATGCCAGTTGTTTTGGATCGATTGAGCATTCAGACATATGCCCTAATGAAATATACTCCTTCATGAAATCACAATAAAGAGACTTTAATGCTGGTTGACTACGTTCTACGTTCAATAGATAAGAGACAATGTTTTGCTCTAGCCGATGAATCACCCAGAACCTGAGGTGATTGTTTGAGTGGTATTCGAACACAAAACCGACCATCCGCTAGTCGAGTTGTGTTTTTCATAAAATATTCTTCACACTTAGTTTCTTCCTCTGAATATGAAGATGACTGATGGGTTACTTCTTCCAGTTCCCAAAAACGCGTTAAGAGGTTTTGAATGTCATCTTTATGTGAAGATTTGTGTACAGAACTCATATTAAGTTTTGCAAAGTTAGTTTTTTGAGTTAATGGTGGAACCGACTTGGACGCTATTTATTAATGGACCTGAAACTAGCCACCCTAGCCTAGATTCAAATAGTATAGGTTTACCTTCACCCAAACTAATCTTTCGCCGCCCCAAGAGGTCCCAGAACACATCTGCTCCTATTATTAAATCCACCGCCGATGGCGTGTGAAAATGAGGATCGGCTAAACAAATATCGCTTGGCATATTCAAATTGTTAATTGATAACTTACGACACGGTACTTCATCTGTAATATACGGTAAAATAAAGCAACAAAGATTAGTAGAATAGTTTTCACTTATGGACTTAATTGAAACACTACACATTTTATTAATATTTGACTTAGAATTGTTAATGCCTTGTACAGACTCATTTACACAAATGGTAGATAAATTCAATAATTCACATAACTTATCTGTCATTATACAGGAAGTACTGCCGGTGTCCAAGATAGCTCGAGCGAGATGCTCACAATTATTGTTATCGTAAACTTTTATTAAGGCCGTAGCTAATAAAACTTGACTTGCAGTTTTATTGCTGACATGAGTTGTAGAAAGTGCAGATAACGTAACATTTGTACTAGGCTTATTTTCAGCTGACTTGACGGTAAGTACAGTTTCGATAGGTTGTGAAGTTGCAGCATTGGGTAGAGATTTAAGTGAAGCACCAGCTACGTGAACCAGTGTATTGTGCTTACGCCTACATACTTTACAACCCTGAGACTTGCAATGATTTGCGTAATGACCAGAACGGAGACAATTGAAGCATACCTTGTATTGAGGCAGCAGTACAAGTCGTTTCTCATTGCTCATACCAAGAAACAGTGGACAGGAAAATAAAGCATGTTTATCACTACAATGCGGGCATGACACCTGGGTGAAACTATTATTATTTTTACTGCTCAGAGAAATCATTGTTTTATGCTTGGTAGGTTTAGAAGTATTATTATTATTATTAAACTGTTTGCAAGATATATCTATTGTTTCAAGCAAGTCTGCACGACTTCTTAAGAATTGAACGAAATTTTCTAATGCGATAGATTTGTTTTTATCCAAATGACCTTTTTCTTCTTCCCACTGTCGATAAGTCCTCGAATCTAATTTATGAGCAACAATATAAATTATCAGCGTATCCCAAGACTTGATGGGTTCGCCTAAAGACTCTAATGCACGTAGGTTTTTATTTAAAGTATCAATGATACGCTTTATACTATCTGAGGATTCTTTGTTAACCACTTCAATGTTAAATAAGGCTGCCACATGGTTCTGAATAAGAAGTCGCTTATTATCAAACCTTTCATTTAGTAAATTCCATGCAATGGAATAATTGTTAGCAGAGAATTCAAATGACTGTATTACTACGGCGGCTGTCCCCTCTAAGGAAGCTCGGAGGTAATGAAATTTGTTAATTTCATCTATTTGGTCATTCAAATGTATTAGGCTTGAAAACGTGTCGCGAAACTCTAACCACTTGTCATACATTCCGTTAAATTTAGGTAGTTGAATATTAGGTAGCTTAACCAATCTATTATTGCTAACCCGAGACAACTTATCTTCATTGACAACGTCATTTTGTTTAGCAAGAAAGTTCTGTGCTTTGGCGACAAGTTTGTAATAGCACGATTCAAAATCATTACGTTCTGATAATTGTAACTTAATATCATCCGCTATACATTCCAATCTTAACTGAATCTCGTCGTATTGCGAATAAACAAGTTCAATCTTACCGAGGCGTAATTGCAGTTCGTTAATCTGGGTTTGCGTCAAAGAATCTTTCAAGTCCTCTAAATAGTTCGAAAATACCGTTAATCGACCTTTGAAACTTGCTCGTTTTCTGATAAGCTCCTTTTCCTCCTTATCACTCATCATTTGGGAAGCAGGAACCAAACTGGAACGTTACAAGTTCAAATTAAATAAAATATTAAAGTCCTACTATACCGACAGGGTTAAATCCTACCTACTACAAAATGAGTATGATAGAAAGAATAAGTCATTTTGAATTGATATTATATCAAACACATCAAAATCAGTTATTGGTATTGGTACAACACCAGTACAAATATTATCGTTATTATTATCTGCAAAATATGAACTTTACTACAATAAACATAAATACTTTTATCGGAATACAAAGTAACTAGTTGGATGACACTTATTATGTGAGATTTCTTATTATATCTAATGCAAGATAATAAAGGAAACTGCTTAAAATAATGGTTAACAATAATAGAGAACCTAGTTTGCTGCTTAATTATCTTTCACACAATAGATTAATTGCAAATTATAACAATAACTTGACAACTTTAATGAAATCGCACATGTGCACAAGAACAAATGAAATAGATACTAATAGATACTAACCTTGACAATTCCATAAAATACTTTGGAGGTAGGCGGAACAGAGAGTAAAGTCCCGCAAACCTCCGTTGAAAAGGGAGCATCCTCCGACCAGACAGGTGTTATAGTCTGGTGGGCGACTGCCCAATAGATGATTTCGGGCTGTCGTATATGTTCAAATCGCGCGGAGAACTGTGATTGCGCGATGCAGGATTTCGTACTTTCTTCGTAGTTCTTATGTCCATAGATGTCGCTACATCACTCCCCTCCGGAGATCGGAGATCGATGGTTCTTGATGCGCGCCAGGCCAGCGTAGGTTGGTTCCAGTGGGTCGGAACCGATGCCGCATAGTTCTCGGTGAGTCGGAACTGTCTGCGGTGATGCCCCAGTGAGTCGGGGTGTTGCTATCCCAGTGAGTCGGGATGATGCCCCAGTGAGTCGGGGTGATGATGTCCCAGTGAGTCGGGATGTTGCCCCAGTGAGTCGGGGTAGTGCTGTCCCAGTGAGTTGGGATGATGCTGCAGGCTCCAGTGAGTCGGAGTAGTGCTGCTGGCTCCAGTGAGTCGGAGCGATGCTTGTGCGACGTAGGGCTTGACTGCTGGCGTCGACCAGGAGAGGTTTTTCAAAGCTCTTCATGTGACTGGCCGAAGGTGCGGTGTGCCAAGGTCGCTGATGAGGCTGAGGGGGATGACCAGGTAGTCTTGCTGATGGTCAGGATACCCTTCATAGCCGTGGGTGCTGGCTGTATGGCTCGCTGCTCGAAAGCATGAGAAAGTGATGATGACGTCACGAAGTAGTAGCTGCACGAAGGCTGCGCTGACGTTCTTTGTCGAGGGTCACCAGTTTGGAGGTAGGCGGAACAGAGAGTAAAGTCCCGCAAACCTCCGTTGAAAAGGGAGGATCCTCCGACCAGACAGGTGTTATAGTCTGGTGGGCGACTGCCCAATAGATGATTTCGGGCTGTCGTATATGTTCAAATCGCGCGGAGAACTGTGATTGCGCGATGCAGGATTTCGTACTTTCTTCGTAGTTCTTATGTGGCGCCATAGATGTCGCTACAATACATTAAACACTACCTGAATAAACGTAATGGGTTCATCAATAAAAGGAAATAATGACACTGCACTGGCCAAATATTCTTAAAATATCCTTTTTCTTGAGTGACCCTTTTGACTTTGACCGGCTCACGGATTTCAAAATGGTTGTATTTTCCAATATGTTATATTTCCTGGTTTCCTTATTTGTGATGATTCCCTAATCCGGCTCCATTGGACCAAATTATGTTTGAGATGCAGATTAGGTTTAGGCAGGAAATATAAGAAAAAAAAGACGGGTTGCACTCCGGGAGTGCCGGCAGAAGTGAAAACTTGATTATTAACGTTGAGCATGTTTGATATTTTGGAATGGTTAGGGAATAATTTTGCACCAATTGCTTTATCAGTATAAAAGTACTATCATTTATGTGGTAGAATACAATATTCATTTATTGCGCTATCGTACACAAACATGACAATTTATATTACATTAAAAATTTAACACTTTAAAACTATTACAATTATTTTACATTAAAAAGTTTATCTCTCCGAAAAACTACTGAGGTGTCAAGGGACACCCGGATGGAACGAAGTTCCGTTCTGGCTTGCTTTCTATAAGAGAGAGAAAGAGAGAAAGACAGAGAAACATGCGCACGCCGCACGGCTTACAATAGCTTACTATAGAAAAAGTGTCGTTACAACTTTTCGTGAGAATTTTTTCCGTCTAGCCAATACAATATAACTAAAAAATACTATCCTATTTTATGTACATTTTAACAGCACTATTTCAACATCTTCGAAACCATGAAAACGACACTCATGACGAAAAAGTTGATAATTTCTGACATCCGCCATCTTAGATTTACATTTTGACAGCACTATCGGCTTCAACAACCTCGAAAACCATGAAAAAGACACCCATATCGATAAAGTTGATAATTTATTGCAGCCACCATCTTAGATTTAAATTTTGACAGTACTATCGGTTTCAACACCCTCGAAAACCACGAAAACGACACCCATGAGGAAAAAGTTGATAATTTCTTGCAGCCGCCATCTTGGATTTACATTTTGACAATACTATCGGTTTCAACAGCCTTGAAAACCATGAAAACGACACCCATGACGAAAAATTTAATAATTTTTTGCAGCCGCCATCTTGGATTTATATTTTGACAGTACTATCGGTTTCAACCCTCGAAAACCATGAAAACGACACCCATGACGGAAAATTTGATAATTTCTTGCAGCCGCCATCTTGGATTTATATTTTGACAGTACCATCGGTTTCAACACCCTCGAAAACCATGAAAACGACACCCATGACGGAAAATTTGATAATTTCTTGCAGCCGCCATCTTGGATTTATATTTTTACAGTACCAACGGTTTCAACACCCTCGAAAACCATGAAAACGACACCCATGACGGTAAAGTTGATAATTTCTTGCAGCCGCCATCTTGGATTTATATTTTGACAGTACCATCGGTTTCAACACCCTCGAAAACCACGAAAACGACACCCATGGCGAAAAAGTTGATAATTTCTTGCAGCCGCCATCTTGGATTTATATTTTGACAGTACCATCGGTTTCAACACCCTCGAAAACCACGAAAACGACACCCATGGCGAAAAAGTTGATAATTTCTTGCAGCCGCCATCTTGGATTTACATTTTGACAGTACCATCGGTTTCCACGCCCTCGAAAACCATGAAAACGACACCCATGACGGAAAATTTGATAATTTCTTGCAGCCACCATCTTGGATTTATATTTTGACAGTACCATCGGTTTCAACACCCTCGAAAACCATGAAAACGACACCCATGACGAAAAAGTTGATAATTTCTTGCAGCCGCCATCTTGGATTTATATTTTGACAGTACCATCGGTTTCAACACCCTCGAAAACCACGAAAACGACACCCATGGCGAAAAAGTTGATAATTTCTTGCAGCCGCCATCTTGGATTTACATTTTGACAGTACTGTCCGTTTCAACACCCTCGAAAACCACGAAAACGACACCCATGACGAAAAAGTTGATAATTTCTTGCAGCCGCCATCTTGGATTTACATTTTGACAGTACTATCGGTTTCCACGCCCTCGAAAACCATGAAAACGACACCCATGATGGAAAATTTGATAATTTCTTGCAGCCACCATCTTGGATTTATATTTTGACAGTACCATCGGTTTCAACACCCTCGAAAACCACGAAAACGACACCCATGGCGAAAAAGTTGATAATTTCTTGCAGCCGCCATCTTGGATTTACATTTTGACAGTACCATCGGTTTCAACACCCTCGAAAACCATGAAAACGACACCCATGACGAAAAAGTTGATAATTTCTTGCAGCCGCCATCTTGGATTTACATTTTGACAGTACCATCGGTTTCAACACCCTCGAAAACCATGAAAAAGACACCCATGACGAAAAAGTTGATAATTTCTTGCAGCCGCCATCTTGGATTTACATTTTGACAGTACTATCGGTTTCAACACCCTCGAAAACCATGAAAACGACACCCATGACGAAAAATTTGATAATTTCTTGCAGCCGCCATCTTGGATTTATATTTTGACAGTACCATCGGTTTCAACACCCTCGAAAACCATGAAAACGACCCCCATGACGAAAAAGTTGATAATTTCTTGCAGCCGCCATCTTGGATTTATATTTTGACAGTAAAAGTGTCGGTACAATTTTTCGTGAGAATTTTTTCCGTCTAGCCCCCTTTCACAACGCGCGATAAGGGATAGCTGTCTACTCTCCATCCGTCTTACGCTTTTTCGATCAGGTCACGTGTCCTGACGCGAGTTTAAGATTTTATACCCATTACAGAAAAAGTGCTCAAAAGCCCAGGACAAACTGTACAACACACTAGACAGTCCTGTAGGCCAAAAAGAGCTGTACCGGCTTGCTAAAAGAAGAGAGAGAATGACGAGAGATGTTTGTCAGGTAAGATGTGTAAAGAATGAAGCTGGAATGGTCCTATCAGACGATGAAAAAATCAAAGAGAGGTGGAAGGACTATTTTGAAAGACTAATGAATGAGGAAAATCATTGGAATGGAATTTTAGAGAGTAAACCAGTGAATGTAGGGTTAGTGAGAATGGTTAGTATGGATGAAGTCAGAATAGCAGTGAATGAAATGAAAAATGGTAAAGTCATTGGTCCAGATGGAATACCAGTTGAAGTGTGGAAGTTATTGCGAGTGGATGGATGGACGTGGTTAGCTTTGTTCTTCAATAAGTTGTTGCAGGAAGAAGCCATACCTGACGATTGGTGCAGCAGTTTCTTGGTGCCCATCTTTAAAAACAAAGGTGATGTGCTTGAGTGCAACAATTATAGAGGAATAAAGCTAATGTCACATACAATGAAAGCCTGGGAGAAAGTTATTGAAAGGCGTCTGAGAGAAGAGAGTGAAATTTCGCAGAACCAATTCGGTTTTATGCCGGGTCGGGGTACAACGGATGCCATTTTTGCTATACGCCAGCTGTGCGAGAAATACAGAAGTGCACATAAAAACTTGCACATGGTATTCGTTGACCTCGAAAAGGCATACGACCGAGTACCTCGTGAGGTTCTGTGGTGGGCCCTTAAGAAGAAAAGTGTGCCTGGGAAGTATGTGCAGTTGATCCGAGCGATGTATAGTCGATGTAATACCCAAGTCCGGTCTACAGTTGGCACCACTGGCAGCTTCAATGTGGCTGTTGGCTTACATCAAGGGTCGGCTCTCAGCCCTTACCTCTTCCTGATGATTATGGACGCTCTGACGTCGGATATTCAGGAAGAGGCTCCCTGGTGTATGCTGTTTGCCGATGACATTGTGCTGGTTGCCGAGAGTGGCCTAGAGGTCCAGAACAGATTGGAGGCGTGGTGGCACAGACTGGAGAGTGTTGGCCTGAAATTGAGTAGAACCAAAACGGAGTACTTGTTCTGCGATTTCGGCGGTGTCTCCAATCCAGTGCCTTTAGCTCTCGATGGAACGCCCATACCGATCTGTTCCGACTTTCGGTACCTCGGGTCGCTCGTCCAAGGGGATGGTGAGGTGGACCGGGACGTAACACGTCGGATCAACGCAGGATGGATGAAGTGGCGACAGGTCACGGGAACCACTTGTGACCCACGGATGCCCCTCAAGTTGAAGGGTAAAATCTACAAGTCCGTGATAAGGCCTGTCATACTGTATGGATCAGAATGTTGGGCTGTGAAAAAGACGGATGAAAAAAGATTGCATGTAGCGGAGATGAGAATGTTAAGATGGATGTGTGGTGTGACGAGAATGGATAAAGTGAGAAATGAGTATATTAGGGGAAGTTTGAAAGTGGCGCCAGTGACTGAAAAGTTGAAAGGGAATCGTTTGTCTTGGTATGGTCATGTGAAAAGGAGGGATGAAACGCATGTTACTAAAAAAGTTATGAGTTTACAAGTGGATGGATGGAGGGGAAGAGGGAGGCCAAAGAAAAGATGGATGGATTGTGTGAGAAGCGATATGAAAGAAAAGGGAGTTAGTGATAGCGTGACGAGTGACAGGACAGAATGGAAGAAAAAAACGTGTTGCGCCGACCCCAAATAAAACGGGACTAGGGCAGGAAGATGATGACAGAAAAAGTGCTCAACGCCGCTAAAGAAGTTTTCACTTCAAAAATAGACTGGAACAGTAAGGCAGTAAGGTATTGTATTGTGAAAAAAAAAACAATAGAGAGAATGACATAAGTTTGAAAGCACATTAAAAAAATAATCGACTGGCACAGCATAACTTCTTTATGGTATGCATGAAGGTTCGTTTCTAAACAATAATATTAGACATTATGGATTTGTTTTGTATAAATATATCATAATTGTTAAAATGAAATATTTACTTGCAGTTAGTTATTAGATAAACTCTAATGTATATTAGTTAGTTAATTGATGTTACGTACTCTTTACCTTGCTCTGATTGGTCGGTTAGTCGACCGAGTGTTTGTGAAAGTTTGTGGTAGGGAAACATTGAGTTGGTAACTGCCATTTTGGACAGAGTCAGTCTGCTTTGAGTTGTTGAACTGAAAACATGTCCGACTAATCTGTGTATTTGTAAATGATTGTTAATAGAACAATAAGTATGAAATTGTGTTGATCAAAGTGAATAAAATATTTATATAATTTGTCCTGAAGTGTTTGATTCATCACACTACTGTCAACCTCACTTTCCATACATTCGGTGGAAGAGGTAAAAGTTTAAATTAATTTTAATTTAAAATACATAAAAAATGGCCAAAACAAATAAAGATACCAAAAAGGTGAGTTTCATAATTATTACTGTTGCATTTGTGATTATGTGCGTGTACATTTCAGTAAATAAAATCCTTAATTTGGCGCGGGAAAACTTTAAGTTTTTTTCGCAATGTCAGTCATTTGCTATCACAGAATAACCAAATTCATTTCATTTTGTAAAGTAGATTAAACTTCAACGTAATAATTATTCTATTTTGTTCAATGCACAGTGATTTAAACTTTCATTTTCCTTTGCAGAACAAAACCAAGAAGAAATCTTTGCGAACAATTGATAACTCTGCCAAAAAAGAAAAGGCTTACAACTCATCCAGTTTAAGAGCAGCTGTGATAGAAGTAAAAAATGGAAGCACTGTCTACAAGGCAGCAAAAAAATGTTGTGTCCCTTGGAGCACTTTAAAAGCATATTGCAGTCGCTATCATCAAGATCCTACATCTACATCTGAACTAAAACGTGGTAAACCGTTTATATTACCAGCTAAATTGGAGGTTGATCTTTAGAACTACATAAATAAAATGCAGGAACTAGGTTTTGGTTTAACTGTAAAGCAGATTCGTCTTGTGGCATATTGTTTAGCCGAACAGAGCCAAATAAAACACCCATTTTCTAAAACCAAGCAATGTGCAGGTTGGTATTGGTGGTCTTCCTTCAAGAAGCGCTATAATTTAAGTTTGAGAACACCAGAAAGTTTGTCCATGAATCGAGCCCAATCTGCTACTAGGGAGGCACTGAATAACTTCTATAAAATGGTTGAAGATTTATATACAAAGCTGGAAATACAAAATTATCCACAAAGAATTTGGAATTTAGATGAGAGTGGGTTTATGTTTGTTATGAAATCTGGGAAAATAGTTACATTGACTGGAAAGTCACATGTTTACAAACAAACTGTTGAGGAAAAAGGAACAACAACTACGGTATTGCCCAGTGTGAATGTTGCTGGTGATGCAATACCACCAATGATTATATCCCTTGGCTAGACCAGTTGTGCTTTTCATGGATTCTCACAAATCTCATTTGACTCCAGAAGTGTTGGATCTTGCAAGTAAGGAGCAAATATATATTGTTACATATCCTCCACATATCACTCATCTGTTGCAGCCTCTTGATGTGGGCATATTTAGCCCAATGAAAGCCAAATGGAGAAATCATTTAGATAAGTTTCAGCTGGAAAAACCTGGAGAAAAACCGACTCGATATGATTTTTTGAAAATGTTTTCTGCAGCATATCAAGAAACCATTGATAAAAGGTCATTAATAGCCAAAGCTTTTTCAAAAGCAGGTATTTACCCTGTTAATTAAAATGCCATTCCTGACCATGCAGTGGCACCATCTTTGGTTACATGTGATGCAGAGAAGGAAAACCAACCGGAAACTCTAGAAAATCAACAGCCAGGGTGTTCAAAAGACCAAGAGATATTGAAGATTCCTCAATCCCAAAAGAAAAAAACAGCCAAGAAATCTCAGCCTAAAAAAAGTGAGAAAAAGGGAAAGTATATGAACCCCTGCCCTCTTCTTCCAAGAGAGTATGTGACCAAAATCTAGACCTATGTGGCACTTGCAGAGGAAATTTTGCAGATGATGTGAAGTTAAAAAACGGTGCAGAGTGGATTTCAATTCTGCCGCACATGGTACCATGTGCTATGCCAAAATGTAATAAATCCTACATTTTTCCTTTGTTCTAACTGTGAATTATCTGATTAGGTCCTATTTTATTTTTGCTTAAACTGATCACAGAAATTACTTCATAAAAAGATAACCAAAGTACACATGCCAATTATATGCATAAAATTTTTTCATGATTAAGAATTATTAAAGTATGATTAAGACATACTTGTTTTATTTACTAATTCTATTACTATCACATATTAACCCAACTGATATCACAACTTAACCAAGTCTATACCACACAATAACTTCAGTATCACGAAATTAACTGATATGAGGAACTGACTTGATAAATGTGTATTTTTCAATCATTTATAGTATTTGCCACATTTTTAGATATGAGTTACCAAATCTTCTTATGTCTACTTTAGCATAGTAAACTTAAAAAATAATCTGATCATTGAAAAGAATTTTACAAGTGAAAAACAAAACTATCACCAATTACCCAAGTTTTGCCCTATTCAATATTTTTTTTTATCAACAATTCATGTTTTATTTTTAACTTACCGTTTTTTTAGGGTTCCGTACCTCAAAAGGCAAAAACGGAACCCTTATAGGATTACTTTGTTGTCAGTCTGTTTTTCCTTTTGCGCTTCGGAACCCTAAAAAAACTGTAAAGTCAGACAGAAGAGACAGCTATGAAAAGGTTACTATACTGTCTTCAGTCAGCCTGAAAACCGCGTCTTCCTGGGTTCGGAAATGTTACCTTCCGCATTAATATTATCGACACCATTGATATTTTTACCAGCCACAAAATGAATAAAATACCTAAGAAATCAGCTCAGAAGCTTAAAAAAACCAGTGACCTAAAAAACAAGACATCCAAATGTGCAAAGACATCAATAAAATCTACATACAGAAGTGATTGTCTACAGAAACTGATTTCAGTGTTTATGATGATCCTCACCTATCACTAGACAGAGATAATTCCTGTTCCGATCAAGATTTGGAAAGAACTCAAATTATCACTAAGGGACAAGTACATAACAACACAGATACCACGAATATACAAGGTGTCGTTTTGAAGCTGCAAAATATTTCAGGAGGTAATTATGTTAGTGATTCTCGATCCGAATCAATAATAAAATAAGTAGGTAATTTTTTTTTTTTTTATAACCGCGCTTTTTTTCACACACACAAACACGGAACAATAAAGGGCGTTTTCACACACACTAACTCGCAACGATAGTTTCATAAATAATGTATCATCCAATCATCATCCCGCACGCCACACCCTAGCCACGCCCCCGCGGCCATCGATCAATCGATTTTTTAAAAAAAATAAATAACAAGTATTACTGATTATTGACCAGGTATCGTTTTTTTATATAATTATTTATGAGTTTTATTACAACCTCCTGAAATATTGTGCAGTTTTAAAACTGCACCTTGTATGTGAATACAAAGAGAATCTAATGGAAGAAAATGTTAATGTAGAAAGCACTACTAAGTTGGAATTAGCAAAAAAGCCTGAAAGCAAAATACATGATCAAAGATTGAGAATATATAAAGAAAAAGAAAACTATGAAAGTAATATTACAAATAAGAATACGACTTATAAGAAACGGAATAAGACTGAAAACGCATTAAAACTGGAGACTGAAGTAGAGTTAGCCAAAACAAACTATATTGGACATAATAAAGAAATAGACTTACACACCAAAGAAATCTGTAAAAGTAAGAGAAAACCGAAACTAATTGAGATTGGCGCTATGAAAGGAGATGATGATGGAGACTTTGGTATGACAGATCATAATGAGAATAAAAGTAGTGGGTGACCCAAATAAAGCCTATGTCCTAATGAAACCTATTTTTTAAATTTCCCGCTTGACGATTTCAAGTGGCCGCCAATGTTTGTAGATGTGTGCGTGTACATTAACTAACACTTACAAGCACAGCAAGTGGCCCGTGCCGCGAGCGTGTTGGAACCTGCAATCGAAAACAACAACGACGCGGAGCGCACGCCTGTTCTTATAAAATTCTGGCAGAATAAACAGTATTTTTATTTGTACACGGTGTGCTGTGTTTCGTCTATAGGATAATTTTACGTGTAGCCATCTCCTCACATAAGTGAAAAAACTGTAATATCGGTGTATTCCATACAATTGTTGTTTCGTTTACCCATGTGCCATGCCCTAATAAAACCTACAAAAAAAATGTATAGGCCTTATAACGGCACAGGTACAGGCCTTATTAGGACAATAGTTTATGTCACTTAGAAAAGTATCACAGTAAAATAGTAAACCCTTGTTTTCAGTAACATCATGGAAAACTAATCACCAGCTTCTACCACAAGGAAAAAAAAGGGCTCAATGGACTTCACAACAGATGGAAAACGCGGTTTAAATGGTAGAAAGAGGTATATTATCTACATATGCTGCTGCAGCCAGATACAACATCCCAAGAAGAAACCTATGTAACCATTTAGCGAGTGGGTCGACTACACAAAAGCTAGGTCGGTCGGCTATATTGACTACAGAGCAAGAAGCTGGACTCGTCAGAAGAATCATACGTTTGGCTGATGTTGGAATGCTGTTGACATCAAAGATGTTGCGCGCACAGGCATTTTCATTCTGTAAAATTAAGAAAATTACAAACACTTTCAATGATGCCAAAAACACCACGGGGAAGAAATGGTTGAGGTTATTTCTTAAACGACACCCAGAGTTAGCACGTCAAAAATTCAATAAAGATATTGTTAGCGATCACTTTTCCAACTACAAAACTGTGCTGGATAGACTTGGAATTGAACATAAACCTGAAAGCATTTACAACATCGATGAAAAAAATTGTCGCATATCTTTGCACCATCAGCAGGAAGTTCTGGCAGCCAAAGGGAGAAAAAGAGTTCATCAAATAGCGAATGAGCATGCTGAAAGTGTGACTGTGGTAGGCTGCGGAAATATAGGATCAGCTATTCCGCCAATGATATTGTTCAAAGGTTAAAAGACTAAAGCCAGAATTCCATGAAAATTTACCTCCAGGCTCTCTGGTGAAGATGACGCCAAAAGGAAGTATGACGACAGAAACTTTCATAGAGTTGATTAATTATTTGCATAAATACAGAACACCAGGGCCATGTCTCCTCATATTTGATGGTGCAAAACGCCATCTGGACTTTTTGCTATTGTCGAGGAAGCGGAGAAATGTGGCATTACTTTACATTGTCTTCTATCAAATACCACGCACGAGTTACAGCCAATGGATAAATCTGTTTATCGTTCTTTTGAGCACCATTGGGACCAAGAGTTGATTAAATACGTCAGTCAGCATCCCGAACGAACCCCTTAACAAGACAAGCTTCAATGTCATTCTCTCACAAGTATGGCCAAAATGTATGACTATTACCAATATCTCGAATGGGTTTCGCGCTACAGGGTTATATCCATATAACCCAGATGCTATTCCTGAAGAGGCGTTTGTGCTCTCTGCGTTGTCAGAACTTCCAAATCCTACAAACAGTGAGAATATTGCTGCCTTATCTGATGAATCGGGGGAACAAGAGATTTCAACTGCAAATGTGGAAGATTCAGATGGGCAGGCACAGATACTGAGAATTTGCCACTGTCCTTGCTCTTAAAAAACAATCCGAATGCTAGAACTCCACAGGAGATGGACAATCAATCAACCACGTGTAAGATTCATGAATTTTTACCAACTCCTAAGTTTAAAGTTGTAGCGAATGCTCCACGCAAGAAGTCTCTGAATTACAGAGCTCAAGAGGTAACAAAAGATTTGTTTGGTGACAGTGCTACGAACTCCACATCACAGATTACTGTTCCATCGTCAAGAGTAGAAGATGTTTATGGTACTTCATTCATGATAAAGATTAACACAAAAACACCAAAATCAGCGTTAGTTACTGGCTGTACATCTGCACAACCTGCAGTTGCTGCAACGCGAAAGCGAACCTCAGTAAAGACTGCTTCTTTGGCAGCAGATAAGCTTACGGAATCTAAACCAAAACGTCACGATAATAAACCTTCTTGATACTGTCCAGCTTGTAAAGAAAAACGAGTTGATGATATGCGACAATGTCTTACTTGTGGCGTTTGGTATCATGAGGTGTGTGTTGGACTCACACCCGCTGATAAAATATTTTACTGTTCAGTAGATTGTTTAAAAAAAAAGATGAAAAAGGCTGATTAATATAGTACCTACTTTTACATGATGAGAAACTCGTTAAATCTGATCTAAAATGATCAAAAGTAATTAATGGGATCTCATTAGATTTAATATAAGTATTGACGTTTTGTATTCATTAAGAAGTTGAATGTTTACTTGTTTTTATTAAGGCTTTATTAAGACACAGGGTCCCCAATAAGGCCAAAGTGACATTTTAGTTATTTGTGTTCACAAAAGTGTGATATTTGTTTCTAAAGCAATTTTGTTTCATTTATTACAAAGTTTAATAAATATAAGTACCTATTTCAAATTACTTGAGTATTGTTATTATAAACCTGTTAGATAATAAAAAAATTAAGGTAGGCCTTATTTGGGTCACCCACAAATTATTACGGAGTGAAAGATTTTGACATTGATGATACAGTCTTGGTTAGGTATTTTCTTAAAAAAAACTTGGTAGTATTTTGTTGGTGTAGTAGAGGATATTAATTTTGAGTCAAGAATGTACTCCATAATTTTTTACAGAACTGATTACTCAGGCAAAACTCCCACATTTACTGTACCAAAGCTCCAAGACAAAGACGTAGTGCCTTATCTTTCACTAGTTAAAGTTACTGAATTGCTTCAAATTCGTGACAATCCTAAAGTTTATGTTTTGATGAATGATGAAGATCTGGTGTATTTTTAAGAATTGACCTTTATTTCATTATCTTTATTTTATTTTTACCTTTTTTATAAGCTACAACCAAACTTTGTCTGCAACCAACCAAAGAAAACCTAATTTTGTTACCAATTATTCTAATAAAACATTTATAATATTTCCTTTATCTTTTTATTGTTAAAGTATTTTGAACTAATTAAGTAATCCACTACTGCGCACATCACGGCCTGTGAACATTGCAGTGATAAGACACAAATAAATAAGAAGAAAAAAAAATATTAAACACTGTGTGTATAAAGCTTAATAATTACTTATTTGTTACAAGTATTGTATTAAAAATAAGAACTCAGGTTTGTGGCGAAATATAACGTTTATGTATGTAAAACAATTAACCAAAGAATTAAGAAGTAGGACATCTTGTAAGAACGGAATAAACGGTCAGTGTTACCATTCTTAAACTTAAAAAAATAAAATAAAGTAAGAAGGTGAGATTACATTGGTATTTTAACACCCCCTCTCAATGTAATTACACCATACTTAACTAATAAACAAACTAGTATTACATCATATTACCTATACCACATTTTCCTAAGAAACGAGTCATCAATTCTCGGTTTAAAGACTTGGTAAGCATGTCTGCAGGTCGATCACTCGTTTTAACATATCTTAAACACATCCTTTTATTTTTAATTAATTCTTTAACAAAATGATATCATATATCAACATGTTTTAACCGCTTGACAGTATCAGTACACGCAACAGATATGGCAGATTGATTATCACAGTAAATTGGTACTGGACATAGATTATTTATACTAAAATCATTTAATAAATTGACAAGCCAGCACGCTTCACTCGCTGCCATACTAATGGCAACATATTCTGATTCTGTAGAAGATAAACTAACACACACCTGTTTCTTTGAACTCCAGGAAATTAAACAATTACAAAATTTGAACAAATAGCCTGTAGTTGATCTTCTATCATTGGGATCGCCTCCCCAGTCGGCATCACAATACCCCTCCAAAACATTATCAGTACATTTATAAACTAACTTGTAATCAAGAGTTTGTTTGACATAACGCAAAACTCTTTTCAAAGCACTTAACAACATATCATTAGCACAAGTTTGATATCTACTTAATTCATTAAACCCCAAGTGAACGCCGGCGTTCGCGCACCTATTGTCTTTCTATTGTGTCTGTAATTTCCACGATTGAAAGGTTAATAGTGAAACAGTAAAACATAAGTCAGGCCTAGTGCCAGACACAGCATACATTAGACATCCTATCATTTGTCGGCATAACTTTTCAACGTTTTTGTCTACTGTACTATCATGACTTTGAAAAAGTTTTAAATTAATATTTTGATCTATTGGTGTAGACATAGGCTTACAATTCTCCATTTTAAATCTCTTAAGAACATTCTCTAAATACTTTCTTTGGCTTAGTTCAGTTACTCCTGAGTCTAAATTTTGTGTTATAGTTATGCCTAAATAGTCAGTTACAAATCCCAGGTCCTTCATTTTAAACTCCTGACTTAATACCATTTTTACCTGCTTTACTTAATCATAATTAGTTCCAAAGATTAGTACATCATCGACATACAACAATAAATAAAGTTGATAACTATACTAATTATTGTTTAAAACTTCATGCAACACAAGTACAAAGGCGGACTTAAAGCCATAGGAATTCTCATACATGGTAGGTGGCCAGCAGAGCCAAATTTGGCATTTGATGTCTTTCGTGAAGTTACACTATGTAATGATTTGTTGCATTACCTAGATGTAATATGAGCAAAGTTATTCCAAACAACACTAAGTCTTTGCCAAATCATGTGCCAGTAACTAAAAATAGGTACATTTAACACAACATTTGATTAGAATACTAACTTTAACTAAAGATGCCAATCAACTCTTAATTTTAGGCACATTGGCCAAGTATATTAACAGATAATCTGAACAAGACTGTCAAAAACCCAAACTATGCTGAACACAATAATTGAAATCACCAACATACTACGTATTCTAATTGTAGCAGAACACTGTGATAGCCATAATTTTATTTAATAATAAATATACAAATATTTATAAACTCATATTTGATACACGTAATTAAATTAACTTGATTTGATCTACACAATAAGTGAACGCCTGTCCCGTCCGTAACGAAAGATGTTACAAAACGGACACAATGACACATCCTTACTGTATTCTCTGGCTAACGGCTAGTCTTAATTTCAACTCCACACTAATTATTTTCTACGAATAAATATTACATACATAAAGACAAAAGACATCAACAATTGATAAAAAAGGTACCAGTTTTGTAAAAAGTTAAGCTTAGTTTTTAAGTTTAATTACGCTAGGCCGAAGCCCACATTAGATTTTTGGATTGGATTGCCAAATTGTGAATTTGTGAGACAGTGGTCTCAATCTCTCGATTTCTCGTCGAACGTCATAGGTGACACCTACAACATATGACATTGACAGTTGTGTCACAGATAACTATATATTAGTCAGAGAGTTGTGTTTTTTTTATTATCAAAGGCCCATTGACCTCTATAAAACTACCACTGGACAAAGTCTGTTTAATAAGTCATCCGACTTGGGAATTTTGTATAATATTTAATTATTTAAAAAATACTTATCGATACTTTTTATAAGGTTCTTCTGTTAGTAAACAATGATCTCTATCTCTTAATCAACCTTGAATAGTGAACCCGTATTGACTACATCAGATTTCATTAAATCCTAAAAATTACCCAACTCGTTTAACTTATTAGACAGACTTCTAGAGGTCAGTGCAAAGGCCCCATACTATACACGGTTACTTACATGTTTTTTTTCTCTATCATGTGAAAATAATTAAATTAAACTAATGTACTATTGATGCGAAGAGATGGCTTAAAAGACTTAGTATCCAAGCAAAAAATAAAAGAAAAAAAATGGCAAACTAGGGATGTCAATAGGGAAGAAATAAATCAATATTTATAAAAATATCGATATATTTCTTCTGAATTAAACAATTACTTAAATAATTTAAAAATTATATAAACACTAAATGCCTAGCTAACTATGACGTCATAAAACTCCTCCGCATCGCTGTTGACTGGAAATGTGCCCAAAAGGCTGGCGGCAATGCTTATTCTCTGACCGAGGTAGAAGCCAGCCCTTGGGTCACGCGAAGCGTCAATTAAGCGTTTTGACAATTCTTTAAAAAACATATGAGCACTCGGACCCCACGGCCCGACAGTTTCAACCCCAAACGGCTCAAAAATATAACTGCCGACGAGGCTGTTATATTTCCGTCGCTTGAGGTTCTCTGCAGCCGCCGCGGCAGCACCAGCACAGCACGATGAGCTAGGAAGATGGGATGGCTCAAGAGTATCGACACAGGTAGCGTCCCACACTAAAGGCCTACCCATCTTCCAAGGAATTAAAGACATACCGTCTGGTCTCTTACCATCGTCGCGTGCAGGCCATTAGGTTCCAGAACAGCCGGAACGCAGACGGTGACAAGGGCTCGTCGGATGATGTCGTTAATGTTCGCGTGCCGCGCTATGCGTCCCGCACATCGACTGCATGACAGGCCGTGGTGACCGAGGCTGTTGACAACTTCGCCACAGTGGCAGCGATGAGGAGAACAACAAGGAGCACCTAGACGTAGGGCAACAGCTAAGCGGAAAGTAGTTTCGTCGAACAAGGTGCCAATGTTCGACGACGGCAGTGCGTGAAGCCAAAGACCTGACTCCCAATTTCCCACAGCCAGCAGGCGCGCACGTTCCGCAGCAGTAGCAGATGTTACGATTAGGTTTTCCTGAACTACTTTGCAGAGCGGCTCATCCCACCGTCTCTGGGAAGCCGGGTTGTTAGGTGGATTTGTATTCGGGCAAGCCATTCTCCAGGTATCCATAGCCTCAGCGAAACACGGCACTTCTAAAGGAATCAGTGTGGAAGTTAGGATGTTCCTGATTAATTTATCAGTGCCGTGGACCGAAGATATGATATATAAACTAATACTGGTAATTTATAAAAATATCGAAATATCGGTAAAATTTTTCAAGATTTTCGGTTTTAAAATAATAATTTATTTAATTAAGTCTAGGCCATATTTTTATTTGATACTAATGTTTAAATTAAAAAATAACTAAATAATAAAAACAAAAAACTAGATGAGGCCGGTGTTTCCTAGCTGACTACCCTGAGAAGAAACACCGAAATAAACTCAGGGGTCAAAGTCTCTTTTAAAGTACATACAGCAGAACCATGCAGATTGAGCCTGAGATGGTCTTTTGTAAAAAAATAATTATAATATATATTTCTATATATACAATATCATAATTTTAAAACAACAACAAACGTCAATTAAAAAAAAATTAAAAAGGTAAATGAAACAAAAAAAAAACATTCAAATGATAACAATTATAGTGGTACTAGAGCAGGTCAATCCCAAGCCGTTTTATCCTCGAGACTCGTTTTTTTCTCGTTTTTTCTTTTAGGGTATAAAAAGCCCTTTGGCAAAGTTTTCGCTTTAAAAATGTTTTGAATTTATTAATGCTAAATTCCTGAATAAGACTGGGAAGCTAAATGAGCGTCCTATTTTTTTTAACCCGGTTGCAGGAACCACTAACTTGTGTTTGTTCATAATATTAACGTTGTGAATATCACTATAAATAATAATTTTTAAACAGGTTTTTATTTTTTTGCTTGACTGCGATCCCTCTTGATGGTAAGCAATGATGCAATCGTTGACGCTGAGGCGCGCTTGTTTATTAAGGCTAGACTCCCAAATTATAATCTGATGGGAAGACCGCAACAGGCAAATTGTTCCAGTCCTCGAAGGACTGGAACAATTGTACGCGATATGAACGACGAGGCGAAACACTTCGTCTGGACCGTATTGGTTTTAACAACGTTAGGATGGGTATACTGCCGCACGTCGGGTTGACCGATAGTAGAAATTAACGAGATAGCGGAATCAAGGCATGTAATTCCCTTCTAATTGTAATTTTTATACAAAAGGTACAATATTTTAATTTATGAGAATCTAAATTAAATACTAATATTCTAATATTTCAAAAAAAATATTATTTCAAGCAACCCACCATTTGTCCGGTAGCAAAAGTAAAAACTATATATATATATTTATTATATACATGGTATAAAAACCTACTGGTAATAGACAATACAGTATACACAATACGACTTTGAATTTCGTCAGGTATTCTAATATATTAATTTTCGATAAAATATCGTTTTTGATACGATTTTCGATATTGAATTTTTAATATCGATTTATTGATGTATCGATATTTTTACAACAAGCCCATTGCAAACTGTCATTGCAACAAGTCTGTCTATTTTGTGTTGTTTATTTCTGTATTATTGAATTCTTTGTATAATTCGATCGAGCGTTGTCTTTTCAATATGAAATAGCATTGAAGGGTTTTTGTAAAATTTATAATTTTTAAATATTATCAGACTTATCTTCGTTGTGTTATGTAGTCTGGTCTATTGTTAGGTTATGTTTGGTATGGTCAACCTGGTAAATAGTGCACAGATTGGTCTTTCGAAATTAAACATTATCAGAAACAGGAAAAAGATATTGGAGAGACCATAAGACTTAACTGTGCCTTCAAATTTATTAAGTTATAAAAAGTTTGGAAGTGTATGTGTCTATTCTTTGTTACTTCTTCATGCTCGAACAGCAGTATGGATTTGCTTGAATAGGATACTTTTATCTACATAATTTGTTCCCTTGTGACAATTTCTTTAGGTCATTCGGGTGAAGACATTGACAGCAGCTAGTATTTTGTTTGATGAAATTTACTGTGGTCGTTTTCTGTGTTGTGTTCAAGTCAATGTTTTAACAATATTATTTTTTGATTGATTTTTTGTTTTCACGACTGACCCAAAAAAGAAGTGTTATGTTTTCAGGGTTGGGTTCACGATGTTTGTATATGTGAGTGTTCTTTATTCCACCATAACTTCTAAATGACTGAACTGATTTACATGTATGGGGTATTGTTACGATCCTTGCATCATCACAATATTTTATTTTAGTAAAATTTTCTTCTAATTATTCCAAGTCTATACTAAAATCACCTCATCTACCTATGTGCTGAAAAGATACAGTTCATCAGTTTTGTGTTGGCAATTTGGCATCAGGTAGCTTCTTTAAGATAAGCAGAACTGTTGAAGGTAGAGTAGATATTAGAACTGGGTAAATTATTTGGCACGAGCAGTGTTGGGGAGGCTACCCTTCCCCTGACATAACACCCATGAAAACATAATGGTGAAGACCCCTTTGTAACCTCCTGAGCTCGCTTTGCTTACCCTCGCATCCTAAGTTCTTGTAGTAGCAATAGTAACTATGTTTTCTATACTATGCATACAATCAGTGGTACCTACATTAACTTTTTCTTAGCACAATGTCTAGGATGATAAAACAATAATACATTAATTTAAATGTTTTTTAACCGTGATTTATTATTTTAACCTTTTGAGTACGGTCAATGAGAGACACAATAGAAAGACAATGGCAGAGCGAACACTGGAGTTTGCTTGGGATTTAATGAATTAATTAGTTTCTCAAAATGTTGTCGTTTCTTCTCAGATATTCATAAATTAAATCATTCATGTTTCCACAATTTACCACTAAGGTTCAATTCTTTGAGTCTGTGTGCCATCCTCAGCCACAAAAGGGTTGCTTGTCCTGTCTTGATTTGTAGATTTTTCAGTCATTATGGGTATTAGAAGGTAAAAAGACAATTATTGTGTTATTAGGTCATGGAAGTCAATAGTCTGTCTGATCCTGATAGTTAAAAAGATGTATCTAACAAAAAGTAAAAATGGAGAAAAAAATGTTTTAATGAATGAAACGGGAAATTGTTTGCTGTCTTTGAGTAAATTTAAATATTTACATATTAAAATATGTAAATAAAGCCGAAAATAATGAGCTTTAACTTGGTTTAATACTAATATGAAACTCAAATTACGGGGAGGCAGCTGGTGTCTATACGGTCCACGGCACTGGAGATTTGTTTAAAACTGCAAGTTCAATATATTAATTGTTTTGTTTTATTTTATTTTGGAGCAACATTTTAACAGATATTTTGTTCTAATTATTTTAATAGTACGTTCTGCCAGCGGCATTACCTGCGTGAAAGTAGTTTCTCCATACAAACTTTGAAACCCTGTTTCATCCCTTAGGGAGTGAGGAAAATCCTTACTTAGTGCTCACCTACATCACATTACAAATCTTGCAAAATTTCATTTTCCTACTCCCAGTAATTTTTGCTGTGGGTTTATATGTCAGTCTGTCAGTTTCTGCTTTTATACAATGTGTCCAGGCATGGACTAGCGATATTCTAAACACTTAAATATAAGCTGTTTTAAAGTACAATTACACTATAAGCTTGGGTCCAAAGTTGTTTGAACATAGCGTTTGCGCAAGTACAAAATGTCATTGTCGAAAAAAATGTCATTGTCAGTGAGAACCATACAGGAAATCATTAAAAACACAATATATAACGTTCATATTGAATTGTATTTAATGTTTTTATCAATACTACATGATTGTTAAAATTCTAAAGCAGTTGCTCAAAGTGACCTCCTGCTTGTAGGCACGCTGCGGCTCTTTGTGCCACCTGGGTTAATGAGCGCTTAACTAAGTTCAAATCAGATCTAATTTATTTATTTATTTATAACTTTATTGCACACCTTAGCTAAATACAGGATAAACATTTATAAAAGATTATGTGTACAATAGGCGGTCTTATTGCGCAAGGCAATTTCTACCAGACAACCTTGTGGAAGGACTGAACGAAAGGAAAAAGATTTGGGGCTGTCAGTGTACAACATAAATATTATAGTATAATAATATAGTACAATAGAAATATATATATATATATATATATACATATATAATACATAAATAAACTACCAAATAATAAACTAATACATATTAAAAAATACAATAGAGAAAGGGGAAGAACAATTAAAGTGATAGGTAGTGCTCCTTCACCATTTTTTTGAAGTTCGGTAGCGTTTGGGCACGCCTCACTTCTATTGGTAATGCATTCCACAAACGAGCTGCTTGTATCGTGAAAGATTTATCGTAGAACGAAGTGGAATGCATACGAATACTAAGTTTTAGATTGTCCGATGACCTCAAGGACCTAGAATGTGTGTCACAGAGGAACTGAAAGCTAATTTCTTCGGCGACTGTCATAATTTTTGCGACGAGTTCTTCCCGGGTGTTTGGAACTGTAGCGTACACTTTTTGTTTCATATGACCTCACAAAAAATAATTTAAGGGTGTCAAATCGGGTGAGCGAGGCGGCCACGCCACGTCACCACCACGACCGATCCACGGCGACAGATTATTATTCAAACATTCTGTCACTGCTCGAGAGAAATGTGCGGGTGCACCATTGAGCTGGAACCACATTCGGCGACGATAAGATAGAGGTAGGTCCATGAGGCTGTCCGCACCCTGTGTCTCTAAAAATTCTAAAAACCTAGCGCCGTTTAATGTAGGTGGTAATTCAAAAGGCCCTATCAGTCTATCGTTGATTATGCCAGCCCACACATTTACTGAGAATTCATGTTGAAATGAACTTGGGCGCACCGCCTTTGGATTAGCGGAGCTCCAAAGATGGCTGTTTCTGTGGTTTGTAATCCCAGCTCTTGTAAATTTGGCTTCGTCAGTCCACAATACTGTGGTCTGTCGTCTTTGTAGAAAATAACGACTCTGCCTGAAGTTTCTGTTTATCCAGGAACAAAACACAGATCTTGCAGCAAAATCCGGTTCGATTATGTCCTGGACCCGTCGAAAATGATAAGGATGTAATCCTTCTCTTTTCACAATTCTCCATACATGCCACCTCGACATTTGAAGTTGAAAACCAATCCGTCTAGGTTCGTACAAGAAACGAGTTTTATTATTTAACTGAGGCTGAATATAATCTATCTGGGTTTTAACTAATACTACCTTAGATCTAATTTCATCTAAATCTATAGGCTGTAAAAAGGAATGGTGTTGGGTTATGATCCTTGCAGTGCCTAGCTTGAAAGGAAGAAGTCCTGGTCCATCTTCAAGACTCTCAAGTGTTATCTCTTGAGCAGCCACTGCTTGTAGTAGGTACATCAGTACTATCCTGTAACAATTTTGCACTGTTAGGCACTCTTTTAGACGGGACTTAGCGATTGGACCTCGTTTTTTCTTTGTATAGATGTGTATTGGGAGATCTGCCAACACCGTATCCTGTGTATACCGGGGTGCTAATTTCTGACGACTAGCCATGGGATTCTTTATAAATATTTGCTGCTCGGGATTATAATTTTTTTCAGGTTCACGACTTTTGTTAAAGTTATCAATAATTTCAGTCCGATGGGTTAAAGAATTTTCGCTTATTAATTCATATACTTTATTCATTCTTAGCTTATGGTTTTGAATGTACTGTTGCATTAAGTGCTCCGTGGCGTCCATGTCTAATGGGTCACGGGGGTCAAAGTGTCCGTTTATTAGGTCGTAGTTATACAAAAAGGATCCAATCCACGTGAAGGTAGTTTTGAGTTATAGGCCAATGAAGTTGTAACACAGTTTAGTCGAACATTTGATATGTTTAGATCATATGTGTTGTGATGATTATTTAGCAAATTTTTCGTATTTAATTTCGTATTAAGTTTTGTAGTAAAAGTAATACAATTTTATAGAGATACTGTGGAAAAAGTCGATCTGAATCCTTTTTGCTAAATAAATAAGTGTAAGGGTGCTGCTCAACATACATTCATCAATAACGATCCACATAATGTTTTAGTAACTTATTCAATAAAAATAAATGTATAATAATAGTTTTTTTTATTAAATATTAATAATTATTAACAAACTTAATGCTAACAGAGTATTTTTGGCTTTGAAACTTGCTAGTTTCGTATGAAAACTATCAATAAAAAGAGATCAAAATCTGTTGTCACTTTACCACTTTTGCTGTAAGAAAGTGCAGACTTTGAGTATGTATACTAGGGTGGTCCTTATTCCTAAGAAAAAAATTTTTTTTCTTTGATTTCGCGGGGCACCACGTTCTTTGAATATATACCATAAGAAAGTATTTCAGTATTTTTTTTGAATTTTTTAAATGATATTTAGAGGTCGCTACCAAGGTTTGAATTTTAATAAAAAATCAAATTCTGTATTTAATAGATTCTTTTATTTTTATAGCTATGACATAAAAAAAATACAAAATTATTGTTGTTGTTATAAATAAATATACTATGTAGATTATTGTAGATATTTGAATCATTTATTTTTAAGATATAAGGGTTGACTTGTTAGTATTAGGGTACTTTTTCCTATTGTCTTTTACCAAAAAAAGCAAATATTGCTTTTGTTCTTCATTGGTTGTAATTAATTTATTATATTCTTCCATTAAAGCAACACCGCGGTCAGCTATGTCATTCACTACTCGCAAAGAATGAACGATATTTTTAGCAGCTACATAATCAGTGTCTTCGTTCCAAGTTTCCACGTCTTTTTTCAAAAAAATTGATGGGATACCTAGGATCTGGAAGAATCTTAAGGAATTACTACTCACGAAGTTTTCTATATTTTTATCGTGGATATGTGTGATATGAACGTTTATTCTTTTTAAACAATCTTCTGTGCCTTCAATTTTCAGTGCGTCTACTATTTTTTTCTTCTCTTGAACTGAAAATTCATCATCGAAAAAGGCAAGCGAAACTAGTTCTTCCGACAAGTACCACAAATAATTTAGAATCTTTTTTAGCGCAACAGTAGCTATATTTTTGTTAAATCTTTCAAAGGCTTTAAGGTCTTTCAATAATTGTAAGTCGTTTCTTGGTGCAGACCATGCGGTAGTGGCTTGAAACCAATATTTAACATAAATCATCACCGTGAAAATGCATATTTCTCTCACGGCCTTTTCGTCCTTCTTCGTCAGCTTAAACTGATGATTAAATAAATAAATTTTCAAACAGTACAAGGCTCTTGCCTTCCATCTAGCTCGAGGTAGACCGGCAGGTCTCCTAAATGAAATGCCTTTTTCAGGAACACCTCCTAAGAAAATGATAGTGAGATTCAACAGTTCCCTGTAGTCATCTCGAGGTTGATGTACTTGAAGTTGCTTTTTGGCAAAAGAAATCCTGTCTGCGACCACTTCTGCAAGAATATTTGCCTCAGGATCATCTTTTATTGTTTTGAAGTCGCTTTGGTCAATAGTGTTCCAATTATTCTTAAATCTTTTAAATAATTGTATATCAGGACCACTAGATGGCTGCTAGCTGACAACATAATTACTTATTATACTACTATATTACTCCGCTACTTGTAGACGCCATTACAAGTTGAAACACATTTCTATGACTTTTACAAATAAAACACGTGAGCTCTCGTTAATGTCTTATTAGAACTGAAGTGCGGGGCGGGCTAAATCTCTACACGTCGATAAGAAAGAAAGGTCGAGGGGAGGAAGGGATAAAAAGCGATTGTCTACGCGAGTTTCACTTGCACATAAAATGCAATATAAACACCTAAATGAAATATTAATGCAACCGTCATTTAACCTGTCCTTCAACGCTTTTTGTAAAAATTTTGACAGCTGGTAGCGACCTCTAAATCTTAACAGAAAAAAAAACAAAAAAACCTTATTTCATATTTAGAGGGATATAATCAAATGAGAAAGTGCCCCGGGTATAATTCGAAAGTCGAAAAATAAGGACCACCCTAATGTATACTTAAAGGAAAACCATTCCCATATCAGCCGTAGGACGTCCACTGCTGAACATAGGCCTCCCCTATAGATTTCCAATAGGACCGGTTGAAAGCGGCCTGCCCACTGCCACTTCAACTTACTAATTCGCTGAGCTATGTCGGCAACTTTGGTTCGTCTACGAATCTCCTTATTTATGATTCGATCACGCAGAGAGACTCCGAGCACAGTCCTTTCCGTAGCTCGTTGGGCTATCTTGAGCTTACTAATGAGGCCCATAGTACAGGTCGCGCGGTGAATCAAGATCGCTCGGTGAAAGTAGTGGGGGCAATCGGCGCATGTGTACAATTGCGCACAGAAATTCTTAGTATGTTAGGATTTTATTTTTAATTTCGTATGTTTGAACCTTAGTAACATAACTTATAATAACACTAGTTTTTGATTGTAATTTATCTTGTAAGTAGGTAAATTCAAAAAATTAAAAATTATAAAATAAAACATAAAATTAACAAAAATAAATTCGTTAGTTTCTTTCTTTAACGTAATAATTCACGTCGTAAACCATTTTTCTGGCTAGCCGTTTTAAAACTTTATTTTTAACCATTTTTTTTACGACTACGTATTACTATTACGATAACACAAGCTGTACGCAACAGTACCCAAGTACAACAGTATCCGATGAGAGGCGAGAACGCAACGCGGGAATTGAAGAGCGACTCTATCTACCAATGACGTGACGCCGACGGCGCACACCCGCCCGTACGTCGCCAAATAGACCGTAGAATTGAATACTGCGCATGCCCCTTCCACTTTTGCCGAGCGATCTTGATTCATCGCGCGACCTGTAAGAGACCAAGTTTCAGTGCCATAAGTCATCCTTGGTAACACGCATTGGTTAAAAACTTTCGACTTATGGCACTGAAACTTTGTCTCTTACTATGGGCCTCATTAGTAAGCTCAAGATAGCCCAACGAGCTATGGAGAGGACTGTGCTCGGAGTCTCTCTGCGTGATCGAATCATAAATAAGGAGATTCGTAGACGAACCAAAGTTGCCGACATAGCCCAGCGAATTAGCAAGTTGAAGTGGCAGTGGGCAGGCCACACAGCACGCAGAACTGGGGCCGTAAAGTTCTCGAATGCAGACCACGCAGTGATAAGCGCAACGAAGGATTTCCACCTACAAGGTGGACAGACGATCCGATAAAGACCACAGGATCGCGCTGGATATGCAAGTCGCTTCCAACCGGTCCTATTGGAAATCTATAAGGAGGCCAATATATATAACTATGGCGAGTGTCTATAGCTAACTATAAGGGAATGTAGATAAAATATTTCTACTCACCACTCACTGCACCTGTTGGGAAAGTCAATCGAGTTACCTCAGTGCCTCAAGTCATCCTTGGTAACACGCGTTGGTTAAAAACTTTCGACTTGAGGCACTGAGGTAACTCGATTGACTTTCCCAACAGGTGAAGTGAGTGGTGAGTAGAAATAATTTTATCTAGATTCCAATATAGTTAAAATTATTTCTGTCAAAACCCGTACCTTCTTAGAGTTAAAATGGTGTAGGAATGCTAACATTAAACTTGGCTATCTACATCAATTTCAAAGTCAAGCATTATGCTATTGAATCCGTCAACGTCTTCTAAAATTTGAGCATTGCCCAAAGGCAATAATCGCTCATAAAATTCCAAACAATCCTTTGGAATTAAATCAAACATGGACTTTAAGTCGTCCAATTTGGCTTGGGCGATTTCTTTGCCATTAGGCCAAAGCAAAGCAAAATCCTTTTTCGAAATTTCTTGTAGAGTTCCTTTGACTCTTTTCCCAATATTTACCTCTTGGAGATCTTCGGAGTCTGCTTTTTTCATAAAAAAAGAATGCTCGACATCCTTTTTTAATAAAATTTCTTTAGTTGTAAGCCAACTAACTTTTTTTTTTGTTACATCTACTTTGCGATTAACAATTTTTTTTTCTATCGCTTTAATGCTGATAAAATCTTCTTTTTTCATCCTATAGACTTGGAGTGGTTTTTTTTTTTACTATTTTTCATAACGTTAATGTATTCATCCGCCGTATAAATCCTTTCATGCTGTTTAAGCTGTGTCTCAATTTTTGAGAAATCTGTGTCGTTAGGAAGGAACGTATGCCCTGATACTAAATATTTGAGTGTGATTGATTTTAACGTATCGTGAGAGTTAAGTACTGCCTTAAGCATGATTACCATTTTGATGTTCCGGTTCTGACCTCCGCAACAGTCGCTCCAGAGGACCAGGTGCTCCACTTTTGGACTCAAATTATTGTTTATAAAATGAATTAAGCATGACCCCACCTCTTGGGAACCCCTTCCAGCGTCACCCTCAACCCAAACATAACAGTAACCTATATCGCTGGACCCAGCATGAATGCCACAGTTGTAAAGCCACAACTGGCGTTTATAAAAAACTATGTTCGTGGGAATTCTGGGAAGTGGTAGAGTTTTTTCTAAGTCGTATGTAAGGCATTCAAAAGTTTCATCAGTTTTAGCTGTCTTCAGATCGTTATTCATGCTCTGTCGTAACGAGTTAGCTCTATTCAGATGTGCCTCTCTTTCTCTTTGCAACTTCAATCTTTCTTCTTCAGAGATAACATTTTTTATTTGCGCGTCAAAAGCATCGCACCTATTACAAGTGTCCTTTTTCAAGGATTTGCATCTTAAATTGAAATTTTTGTAAAATTCTCTCTTAAAAGTAGCACTTGATAAAGCCGTTTTAGTTTCACCGTATTTTTTTTTTAGTTCCTCCATGTATATTTCGTATAGTTTCTGAATCGTCATACCTACTTTTAGGTACTGACAATCCGTTTCTTCGCGCCTATAGTGCGATTCGTATTTCGGCAAAGATTCTATGAGTTTTTTTATAAAATACAAATCTTCTTCTGTCGATTTGTTCCAGCCACCAATAGACTGTCCTCTTTTATCATTGATTATTCCAGTTCGATTCTTTTTCAGGCAAACGTCTATTTTCTTAGGAGTGATTTGGTAAGTATTAATAAACATGTCTCTGCAAACTTGCGTGCCACAAATTCTGTAAACTCTGTGAAAATTTTTGGGTCTTTTTTCCCAGTTTTGTTCCCTTCCAAGACAGTATATGCCCTTTTTTTGCACTTTCCGATACACTTTTTATGATGTATAAAAGCTGGGCTTCATAACTTCCGAGTGTTATATATCTTTCAAATTATTCTTGCCTCTTTTCTACCGAGACTAACATGTGACATTGCTTAGCACATGTACAAGAATAGTCTTTAAATGTTTTTGGTTCTACTTGTTTACTTTTGCCATGATATGATAAGTTCGCATATTTTCTCTGTTTACGTTCAGCAAGGGTATAGTCGAGAAATTTTCTTTTCCTTCCTTTTTTTGGTCGACCTTTTAAATTGGAACATTCGGTTTCAGCTCCAGGATTACAATTTAACTCATGAGTAGTATTCGTTTCTCTTACATTGTCAGCTTCACACAAAACACTTATTTCGATTTGATCACTATTTGTTTCTCGGCTTGAAATATTTTCATTTGAGATAAAATCTCTCTCTTTATTTACCCTGTCTCTGCAGTTAATTTTGTCGCTTTTCATATTGTGTATCATAGCATTGGTCGTTATAATAATTTTACTTGATTTGGGTCGAGAGACTTTATCTTCTGATTCATCTGTATCTGGTATGTAATCTGAATCCGTATCAGAACTAAAGTCTGTAACCTGATCTTGTTCGTCCAATTGTGAGTTAGATTTAGTCAACTTAATATGTTCCTCTTTTGTACTCTCAAAAACTATGTTATCTTCCGTAACATTATCTTCATTTGTTTTCTTCATTTCAAATGCTAAATCACCATTTAAAGTATAATAAAGCTCCAAAGTGCTTGGCGACATGGCAGGCACAGGTGAAAAAATTTCACCTCCTCCCATACAATCATACACGTTTTGAAGGCTTAGGATAGGTGAGTCATTAACATTTTTAGTATGGTTGCATTGGACTAACAGTGGTGTTAAAGGTGAGTACGCAGGTGCTATCGGCGAGTCATACATACTTTCAATACTTTTAGGCGGACCTACCAGCGGAGTTATAGCTGAGTACGCAGGTGCCATTGGCGAGTCATACATACTTTCAATACTTTTAGGCGGACCTACCAGCGGAGTTATAGGTGAGTACGCAGGTGCCATCGGCGACTCATACATACTTTCAATACTTTTAGGCGGACCTACCAGCGGAGTTATAGGTAAGTACATAGGTGGCATCGGCGAGTACATTTCAGGACCTTTAGGTGACTGAGCAGGCGGCAGTGGCGCTTCATTCTTTTCAGGACGTCTAGATGAGTCTGCAAGCAGCGTCGTAACTGACTGAGTAGGCGGTAGTGGCACTTCATTATTTTCAAGACTTCTAGGTGGAGCTTCGAGCAGCATCGCAGGTGATTGAGCAGGCGGCAGTGGCGCTTCATTTTTTTCAGGACGTCTAGGTGGGTCTGCAAGCAGCGTCGAAGATGGCTGTGCAGGCGGCAGTGACGCTTCATTATTTTCAAAACTTCTAGGTTGGGCTTTGAGTAGCGTCTTAGGTGACTGAGTAGGCGGCAGTGGCACTTCATTATTTTCAGGACTTCTAGGAGGGGCTTCGAGCAGCGTCGCAGGTGACTGAGCAGGCGACTGTGGTGATCCATTTTTTTCAAGACTTTTGGGTGGAGCTGCAAGCAGCGTCGAAGTAGACTGAGCCGGCGCCAGTGGCGCTTTATTCTTTTCAGGAGGTCTGGGTGAGTCTGAACACGGAATCATTGCCGTGGGTGCCAACGGAAAATCCAAAACGACTAAAAAGAACGGAAATAAATAGAGTTTTAGATTACAAGAAAAAAAAACGACGATTTGCACTCCGAGAGTGCCGGCAGAAGTGAAAACTTGAATAATAACGTTGTGCATTTTTGATATTTTGGAATGGTTAGGGAATGATTTTGCACGAATTGCTTTAATTATCAGTATAAAAGTACTATCATTTATGTGGTAGAATACTATATTATTATTTATTGCGGTATCGTACACAAAAATGACCATTCATATTACATTAAAAAAATCTTGAGAGGTGTCAAGGGACGAAGTTGGAACGAAGTTCACTTGCTATTGTTAAGCAAATGTTTTCCGACCTTCAAGCGATTTTCGACCTTATTGACAATTATGCAAAGACCGGATTTTAATGACGGAGCAATGTTAGCTAACGAGAATGTGAGAAAAACAAACTAAATTTTAAATGTCAATAAAGTCAAAAATCGAAAACCCTGACGCGAGTTTAACATTTTTTACTCATTACAAAATAAGTGCACGACAAAGAAGTTTTCACTTCAAAATTGCTGTCTTCAAACTTTGTAATTATTACCCAAATTTTCTTTGTTATTTCCGTCGCAGGCTTTAGACTCGACTGGTATCGCTGAAGGTGCTTCATGAACTGTAAGAAAATATCCTCCGTAATCAATTAATCACATTCAGTTTTTTACAATTAATCACAGGCATTAAACAACATTACCACGAGAGTTGCACTATGTGCGACAATGTGTGACATTAAAAAATATGTTTAGTCTATTAATTCTTAATAATAATTACGTAGGTATAAGATAGCCAAGCATAGATACTTATACATTAACCTAATAGATAGGTCCAGCGTCACGTATCCACAATAAACAATCGAAAAAAGTTTTGTAAAATAGTACAGCACGTCAAAGTAAATAAAAGTTTAAAGGCCGAACAGCTGTCGGCTTTCAATAGTTACGTACCAAAAGATGAAGGATTCTCCCCGTCTGTGTTTATATCATCATTGCTACCTGTTAAATAAAACAGTGTTTACTTTAGACCATAATTTCAACAAACTCACATTTTTAGGTTATGAAACTTTCAAAGTTTACTTACCATCACTTAAAGAGTTTCCTCTTTTTCGTTTTTTGGAGTATCCCAAAGCTTTAAACAATATTAACTCACTTCTCTTCATTTTTACGTTCAACAATAATTAGGTAAGTACATAAGCGACGTGCGTGAGCATTGAACACCAAGGAGTATGTAATTCCATTGAACACAGATTATAAAGTTTTTTGTTTCGTTCGTTCGGAAACTTTAACATTTATTTCCAACAACTAAAAGTTTCAGCAAATTGTAAAATAAAATCATGGATCTCTTTTGTAATTTGTTTACATTGAAATAATAATAGTTAAAAAGGCGCCAATTCTTTTGGTACATTGTTGAATGTAACGAAATACTTATAAAATAGGATCTAAGCCGTTTGGATCCTTTTTGATATTTAGGTATACTGGTTAATGAGACATTTATTTTTAGCAAAAAGGATTCAAGTAATCTGGACCCTTTCTGATATTTGAGTGTGTATATAAACTGTATTTCTCAAAAAAAATCCAAACAGTTTGGGGCGTTTTTGTGATTTTCCTAAAACACTTATTCCATAGAGTTACCATTTCTCAAGAATGATTCAAGCGCTTTGGATTCGTTTTGATGAAAAATATCTGATGCAGCCCATAGATGTGGCTTGGTATCTGGTAGTTGTGGATACGTTTAAAATTGTGTTTTTTCACTTGGGTGTTTTTTGACATTAAAGATATCACCCCAAGGATGCGTTTGGTATATATGTTTTTTTGATTAATGCGGGCATTATAAATAATGTTCGAGCATTATGAATTATGTCTAGCTCTATTGGACCAAGTGATTAATTATTATCTTAACTTCAATATTTATCACATTGCGCGGTCATTATTATATTGCTACATGACAATTGGGCAATTTGATAATAAAGCTAAAGACGCAGTGCGAGGGTGGGGAGGGAAGCACGCAGGGTGTGACGATTGCATATTAGAAAATCAAAACTTTCCTGAGTAAGTTTTCAAAAGAACAACGTACAAATCAACAAAGTTTAAAATAGCGATGGTCATTTGATCAAAAGTTCAGCTGACCAAAGTCTGGAATATCAATGTTTAAATTATTTATTACACTATTGACCAAATCGTTCAAAGGTCAAAGTGTATTACTGGATAAATTATTAATTATCAAATGAATTAACTGAAAAAGGTAAAAATCTCGAATGGACGAAACAACTTGGACGTAGCGTTCGCCGGCCGCTGCCGCGGCATCGCTCGCTTCGCTCGCTCGTCTCACGCGCGGTTGGTCACAGTTCTAACCTAACCTAACCTATTTTACCCAGTTCAAAGTGCAATCAAAATACAATCACAGTTTTACGAGAGATTGTAGGTATTATTCGTTATTTCGAACTGGCAGAGTTTTAAGGTAGATAATAGACTCCTTGATATAATTAACCCAAATAAGAGAGTCTGATTATTTTAATGGTTTAATATTTAGTTTATTTTAAGTTAAAATATGACAATACCAATAAAAAAATGGTAATTAAATATGTTTGTATTACTCTGCCCAAAAGGTGATGGGCCGTATGTATAATGCCCGGTCAATTTGATTATTTGAATAATTATTATCAAATAGCACTCTCATATTGGGCATTTTTCATAATGACCGGGCATTATGCATAATGCCCAATTTATCATTTGGTCCATAACATATATAACTCAATTTCGGGGAAAGTGTGGATTGGATCCTTTTTGCGTAACTACGTCAGTTCTAAAGGTCTGCACTTGGTAAAGCTGTGAATACTGCTGTTATATGCTAATATGGCATATGGCATTAAATTGATAACTGGTTCGCCACGATTTTGTAGTTTTAGTATTCTTAAATGTTCTAACAAAGTAGAATGGAGACGCTCAACCATTCCATTCTCATTGGGTGTATGTGCTAGTATTTTATGATGGTTTATCTTATGGACCCTTGCGAATTCTGAGAATAACTGGTTAGTGAATTCCGTGCCTCGGTCAGTTACTAACATTAAGGGTACTCCATGGTGAGTACAAAATATTAACAAAGCTTGAACGACACTTATTGCAGTTCCATCCCTTAAATGGTATGCTTGAGCATACTTTGAAAAGGAATCGATGATTGTAAGGAATTTCTCAGTTTCAGCTGTAAATAGATCGAGATGGATAACTTCAAATGGTTTTGTTGGAGGGGGAACTATGTGTAACTGTTGCTTAATTGGATTACGATCGTATTTATTTTGTCCACAGATGGTGCACTCATTGATATATTTTACGATGTGTTCTTTCATCTTAGGCCAAAAGTAACGTCGAGATAATGCAAGGTGACATTCGTTAATACCGCGATGGTTAGTTTTTCCTTCGTGATATTTCCGAATGATTTCTTGTTGGCGTAGATATTCCTTAACGTTCTCTAGTTCTGTTTTTGTAAGTACAAGATTCATGGAGGAATTCTTAAAGTGGTTTTGAATTATAGGTATAATTGAGTACATTTCTAGTGGCGGGTTAATTAATATACCTGTTTTTACTCTAGGATTAACGAATTCTTTGATCGCATTCACTACATCTGTTTCAAGATTGGATTTAGACACTTGAATAGCCGTACGTGTGTGGGTGTCGAATGGTTTTGCAACGACTGTTCTGCCCTTAAAATCACCTACAACTGTAAAATGAATTTGTCTATTGAATTTATTGAGCGGATCGTCTGATATCGGTACTTCTAATATAGGTTTTTCTGCATCAGTGTGAACTGTGAGTGTTCTAGATTCATCTAGCGTTGGCGGCTTGACTGTAGGATTAGCTATCACGGAACTTGTCTCTTCGTTGCATATTTATATCCTAGACAATGCATCAGCGTTAGTGTTTGTTTTTCCCTGTTTATAAATTACTGTGAAATTGTATTCGCCTAATTTTAATCGCCATCTCGTTAATCGAAAGTTCGCCTCTTTAAGATTCATCACCCATTGGAGTGGCTTATGGTCGGTGATAATTTTAAATTTTCGACCAAATAAATAAGGGCGAAAATACTAACACCGAGTTTCCGAAACGCAAATCAAAATCAAAATTAACTAATCAGCTGTCAAATCTCTTGTCAAGTATCAGTTGGGTTGCTGAAAGGATGATCAGCTACTTTGATTTGATCATCTGATTAGTTGACCGCGCTGTCAGATCTTAGTACAAAATCACATGCGAAATGCCATTTTGGGTTTCTGGAACGCTGATTATTTTGATCATAGATTAAACTACTGTCAAAAGCTTTGTCAAGAAATCAGTAGGTACATTAGGCGTGGGAAAAGTATGTCATCTTTGCGATTGGAACATTTGCATCTGAATCACTAAAATGTTCCGAAACAGTGATATGTATCATTTGGAACTTCGATTCAAAGATACAAACGGAACATTTAGAACATCGGCTCAATAGATTCAAACGGCACATTTGAAACATCGGCTCACAAGAAACAAACGGAACATTTGAAACATCGACTCACAAGATAAAAACGGAACATTTAGAACATCGGCTCAATAGATTCAAGCGGCACATTTGAAACATCGGTTCACAAGAAACAAACGGAACATTTGGAACATCGGCTCAATAGATGCAAACGGCACATTTGAAACATTGGCTCACAAGAAACAAACGGAAAATTTGGAACATCGGAACATTTGAAAAATCGACGCACAAGATACAAATGTTATGAATCGTGATCTGCTATGTTGCGTCAAATTATAAGTTTTATTGAAATTTAATTTGAGAATAATTTAAAGCAGATGTTTTTAGTTCAGGTCGTTAGTTATACCTATTACACTATTTACGTTTAAATTTGAATTTTAAAAAGACTGCTGGTCACTTAAAGTAAAGAGTGTTTGTGTGTTCCAATTGTTCCAAATGATGCATTTAAAACATTACTGATGTTCCAATCTTTCGGAACACTAAAATGTTTCGGAACAATGAGTCGGTTCCAGTAAAGAGTTACACACGCCTACAGTGCATGTTGACAAATTAACAAATAAATAATATTGACTATTTACGTGAATCTTGTGGTTTCTCTGCAGATTATCATTTTTACGGTATGAAATCATATTTATTAAGTAAAATCACAATGTTTTTAATGTGTTTTTGCAAAAAGCATTTCATTTTTGTGTTTTGTTGTAGATGTCTCTTTCGGATATATGTGTATCCACAAGGAGTGATGAAGAATTGCATCAAACTCGGCAATTTTTTCAATAAAGGAAATATCCCTACGAGTACTCAGAAAGAATATAAAAAAATTGGGACCGAATGAGCAAAGCCGCAATCACGTTCCTAGTAATTATGATAGATCCAACAAATCTATCAGTGCATTGGAAAAAGTACAATTTTTACGCAACAAGAGCATTCCAAATAATAGTAGCTGATGATATAAGGATGCATAAATCAACAGCCAGTAGAAATCAAGCCTCGATTCATCTCGATTCCAGAAGAAGAGCGCAATATAATTAAAAGTGGATTTAATAGCTTTTTAAATTTAGTTCTAATCATAATGTATAAGCTATCACTGAAACATTATGATGGATGATTATTTAAATATAAACAAAGATTCAAATCAAATGTTTAATTTCAGTATTAAATAGTTAAAGTAACATTCTATTAACAACAATAACATTAAATACAATTAAAAAGATTCTGATTCCACATTCCAAGCGTAGATCTCTATGCAGAAGAATGTGCAAGAAACTCCAAGGATATTTTCAATCTTGTTTTATTATTAGATCTTATCAGCTATTCCATCTTTTAAAAACTGTTGTAGGAGTGTTTTTGCCATGCTTTCATTTTGTGACTGAAACAAATAAGTTTGTTAGAAAAATATAATAAAGTTTATGAGAAGACGATCTTTATAAATGTAAAGAGTGTATAAGATATGCTTTTTAAATTATATACCTCTTCATCTGTATTGTTTTATTTGTTTATTTAAAATAATTTCCCAAGTTGATCAGAAGTTATAGATCTGTATTCATTATAGCTTGCTAAACACAAAGACATTGGCCGATTGTATAGTTACATTTTCATTAGCGATGTTCTGCCTCGTAACCCTTTTCAAATTCGAAAAGGCAGTGTAGAGCTGTCTTTGAGTTCTAGGCACCTCAGCGATGCTGTTTTAATCTCTAATTAGACATGCCCAAGCTTATTTTTTTTGTATAATTGAGATCGCATTTGTTGCTTTATTTTCTATAAGGTTTTTCTATCTAGAAAAAACCTCTAAAATGTATATCTATGTTTCTTCACTTATGTATTTGTAACTTATTTGTGGCGTACTTACTTTTGAACCAGTTTTAATAGTTTGCACTTTTATCTTTCTGTGAAATCTTTCCCTCATGAAGCCATTTAAAAAATATTATTAAATAACACAATTATTTGAAATTAACGCGAGTTTTGACATATTTATCTGTAGCAAGCAAAGTTGTTTTGTTGTCAAGGACGACGCAGGTTATTTTTTTTTACTGGTTTAATACAAGGTCTTATGGAACTTTTTCACAGTTGAAACTGAAATGTCCAATCAATGTGACCATAACTAAAAACAATCCACATGACAAATCAAAATGATCATAGATTAGTTAATTTTTCACTAATCATCCTTTCAGCAACCCGAATTGATTTGACACAGCTGTTAATTTAACAGCTGATTAGTTAATTTTGATTTTGATCAACGTACCGGAAACTGGCAGTTAGTGGCCCATACAATGGCTAGCAACTCCTTTTCGATCGTGCTGTAATTTATTTCGCTGGAATTTAATGTTCGCGAAGCATAAGCTATAGGTTTATCTTGGCCTATCGGACCTTGTGATAGTACGGCGCCAATCGCTAAATTAGATGCGACAGTGGTCAGAATAAATTCCTTGTTGAAATCAGGGTATTGAAGTATGGGGTCGTTAGTTAAAAGAGTTTTGCATTTTTCGAAACAGTTTATGTAGTTTGTATCTAGGGTAATTTTTGAGCCTTTCTTAAGACACTGTGTAAGAGGTTTTGTTAAGCGAGCGAAATCGGGTATGAATTTCCGGTAATACCCAAGTAAGCCAAGAAAGCGCTTTATTTCGGTAGCGGTTTTCGGCAACGGATAATTTTGTATGACTGATATCTTTATTCATATGCTCTTGTAGGGAAGTGCTGAAAACGATGACGTCATCTAAATACACTAGACAAATGACGTTCTGTAGGCCTCTGAGCACGTTATCCATGACTCTTTGAAACGTGGACGGGGAGTTCTTGAGACCCATAGGCATACGTAAAAATTCGAAGTGCCTGTTCAACATTGAATGCGGTTTTCGGTATATCTTCTGTATTCATCTCAACTTGATAGAATCCACTCGCGAGATCAGTTGCCTAGCTTATCTAGTATATCTGCGATGTTTGGTATCGGATACTTATCATCGATAGTCTTTTCGTTTAACTTCCTAAAATCTACGACGATTCGCCATTTTGTTACGCCAGAGGCATCTGCCTTTTTAGGTACAACCCATATAGGAGAGCTCCAGGCTGATTGTGAGGGCCTAATTATGCCTTAGTCTAACATTTTTCCTATTTGGTTCCTAACTTCTTCTCTATGCACGTATGGATACCGGTAGCTTTTTGTGTACACGGGTACTTCGTCTGTGGTTTTTATTGAATGCTTAATTTGGTTGGTAAATGACAACGGTTCGCCTTCTATATAAAATACGTCTGCATATTGTGCACAAAGTGATTCGAGATTTGCGCGTTCTTCTGGGTTTAATTTTGAAAGCACGTCTTGAGCGCGTGGTGACAACTGTTTAGTACGCGTGCACTCGGCATTAAATATTTCGGCACTGACTTGACGATCGACAGAAAATATTAAATCGTTATTAGTAGGGTTTAAAATTTCTAAAATACCGCGATTATTGCTAACTGACGTAATGCATTCACCTATAGTGCAGTTACAAATGACCGGTTCCGGGATATAAGCATCTCCATCTTTAATATTGATTGGTAGTTTTATCAATTTAGAAGAACGAGCGGGTATAATATCCTCATAAAGATTAACGTTACGGGAATCATAAACCTGTATCGGATTGGTGGCGTGTCTGGTGTTTAAGCACATATTTTTATAATCTATGTTCGATTCCCACTTACTTAGTAAATCGGATCCTATTAACCCGTCAAAGTAATTATGAAACTTATAAACGTACAATTTTATATTATCAGACTCACTGAATTCCGGAAAGCATGGTAATATGATGGAATTGTTATTCCTGCTCGTCGCGTGAACATTTACGACTTCAAAAGGTTCATAGTTTAGTGGTGTAAATGAAAAATATTTCTGTATGGCCTCGGGGCTAATAAAAGATTGGTTGGCACCTGTATCTATAAGCAATTTTAAAGGGGGGTTCGAAATTTGTATGTATGGAAGCTGTCTCTGGGTCTGTATATTAATTTCTATTTTTGTTTGTCTGATTTCGAGTCCGTCCGAAAATCCTCATTGCTTGTCGATGGCTTGGACTCTGTCAACGGTTCATTAGTCCCATTTGGCACTTCCGAAACTTCCGATCTTCCTTTGGTACTGTAGTATAACAAGCAGGATACATTGATAGTTAAATAAAAATAAAAATAAAAAAAGTTGCAACCCTTTAAAGTTTGAAGCTAAGAAAAAATAATATATGGGATTATTTCTACATACTCGTACTTACGCAAAAAAGTACATGTGTTCTATAAAAAAAAAGTCAAAATAGTAAGCATATACTATAATAGTAGAATCCATCACAAGAAAATCGTTTCACTTTGATATCAATTATTTGAGATGATGTCCCAAGTGTCCTAAAAATGCAACTTATTTAGAAATGCAATTTGCTCTTCCTTTATAATTAAAATTAACCCCTCCACAAAATTACTTATTGAAGTTTGATACTTCAATAAGTAATTTTGTGGAGGGGTTATAAATGATTTCTTAGAATTCCTTCCCTGGAAAGGGTTGTTTACAAGTTGGTATCACGAATTCCTGGAAATGACGTCATGAATTTTATCCCGCTGGCAAAACAAAACACTGTGGGACGGCTGATTCCAAAAGGTTTTCTTTGTAGAGTAATTTAGAGGAGTGTCTATAACATTGATAAAGGAAACTAAAGGAGACGGGCGAATGTTCATACAAAGTTGGGCCTCACCGTACAGCAACGATTATTACATTATATCATTTCAATATTATTACTATTTAAAATAAAAACATATTTATAGAATTGCAATATGGGAGAAAAAAAATATAGGGTATTATTAGTTTACACAAAACTAACCTTTTTTGCTTCTTTATAAGTTATTCTTCCAAGCTGTCAGTGCTCTTATGGTCTATTTAGATTATTATTTAGACTTTATTGTAGACTAGATTTTATCAGAATGTATTTTAGAGCATGAACACATTGTGTGTGGTTTTCAAAGCGCCGGCGTCGCCTAACTGGATTGTAAATGTTAAATATTTGCAATCTTATTATAAAAAAGGGTAAGCAGGAATAAAAATCACATTTCTCTTATATTTATTTATTAATCCACTTCATCATATACAATTAAAATATCGTCTAAAAACTGTGCAGGCGGTGTTACATCCTGTTGATGCCTTGCCCAGCCTAGGTACCATATTATGGACATTATGTGACAACAGCAACCTACAGTCCGTTTTCCTACCAAGCAATTACAATAATATTGTTTTATGGCCTCTCTTCCATTAAGAGAACTGTCAACTAAAATGTAGGTAAAATATGTTTTTGAACTTATATGTCTTGATTTTATTCGACCTCTCAATAGCCAGCAAGAATGAGTGGCAATCGACAGTTCTCTTAGTAGGTTGCTGTCCGTACCTCGACACACTTCTATTTCATATCTACCATCTTGTCGTATGTGTTCTCCATAATATGACCTAGCCTGTTTAATTTGGTAAATACCTAAAGATACTTTTATTAAATCACTATGAGTGAGCTGGGGAAAATCATTTAAATTATCATTTTGCACATGAATTCTTGTAAAATCAGCCCTACGTCGGTTTATATTATTTTGAATGACATAATAGCCTAAATCATTTTCTCTGTTCATATTCTCATTGATTATTTGTAAAATATCCCCAGCATCAACACGATTTGTAATGGGAGGGTGAAAAGCATTTAATAGTGAGGCAGCCACCTCAAAATCAGTCATTAAATGTTTTGAAGCAGTATTAAAATATTCTTGTCTAAATAATTTAAAATCTCTTTTAAACCTTCCGTTCACAACTTCAACAACCCATCTGCATATGGTGACTGCCCTTGATTTATTAGCTTCTAATGTGGAATGCTGCCATTCACCCTCCGGTGTTGGTGGTACGTAAGTTCTATAACCACATTCATTTAATAAAGGCAAGGCATCTCTGAAGCCCCTATCCAAAATGAATGCATCACCAGCTTGAAAATACTGTCGTAACATCGAATTAGCATCACGAAACTCATTATTAATGATTTCTGCATCCGACGTGGTAGCAGGATAGGGGCCCATTGCATCAACAATATGACCATCTGTACATACAAGTATAAATGGTTTTACTAAGTTATTATACTTGTGTAAACTGTAAGTTCTTTTTTGGTACAAATAATTTGAACTTTTTTCAATATAGCAATATGTACCATCGATTATTATTACAGGTTTATTTTCCCCGTTATGGCTTCCAAATAAACCTTGAGGTATTAACAAGGTTCTGTCAACAATTTCCTGGCGATTAATATGGTTAAGCCCTAAATGCCTAGGTACAAAATAATCATACATCAAGTGTCGAGCTTCAGAAACATAACCATCAAGTGTTCTTTTTGGAATGTTAAATAGCGCAGATATTCTTTCATTGGAATCACCGGTTCTCAACTTTATCAAGTATGCTGTCAACCCAATGGGGCCTGATGACTTTAACAGTAATTGTGGCACTTCATTTAAAATCCTTTGATACTGTTCTTTAGTAAAGCCTAACCAATGGTGTACCAAACGATCTTCCATATTTTAGATATTAATAAAATCAAGACCAGTATTTGAGTGACTCTTTAATTCTAACATGTCTTGAATGTGCAATGCTGTAAACACATTAACATAGTTTTCTAAAACCCCAGTGAGAAAATCCCAAGACTGAATATTAATATGATGATTGCATAATCTATTGTTTTTTGGGATGTAGAATTTATAAAGATCTAACAACATTTTCCTGGTTGTGACAGGAACTCTATTCCTCTCTTGCCTTCGGCAACCTTCAATAAAACCATGTGATTCAGTTTCTACTGCTCTTACATAATCAGGTAATATTATAGTAGTACTTGACCTGGGGGTAAACTGTGGAGTACCCTGTGACGTACCTTGTGATGTATTTTGAGGAGTAGTCTGTGATACACCTTGTGCAGTGGCTTGTGACACAGCTACGTCAGTAGTAAACAGTGAAGTAGACTGCAAAGTAGGCTGTGAACTAGACTGCGAAGTTGATTCATCATGTTCACTTGTTACATCTACTGATGCTGAAGATCCAGATGGCCCAGCCAAAAAATGATGGGCATTTCTATCAGCTCTCACCCAGCAACTATAACATATGAGAGCTCGAGCTCTTGAAATCTGGAAAAAATATTTTATCATAAGCCTTTTTCTAAAAAAGGTAATACCTGACCATAAAAACAGCACTGTAAAACGTGTATCTCTTCTAATCTACACCTTCGTGAAATACAGACTGCAATGTGATTATTTGTGTTTTTATATGTTGCCTAATTATATTACACTAGCTTTTGCCCGTACCTTTGTAAGCGCATATCCCATTTGTTCCCTCTCCGTATAATCTTCCTTATGAATGTGACAATAATATACAAAAATGATTCTCAAATCTGACAGGTATTTCAGAAATTAGTGTGAAAAATAAACAGACATAGTAGTATACATAGACCTGTAGTAGTATAAAATACAAAAAAACTAAACCTAATAAAAACTTCTAGTCCGAGGCAATATCCATTCAGAAATGACTGTATAAATCCTTCTTTCTCGTTCAGTGTCAGTGCGCAATAAATGAGATCTTGCCCGCAACACTGAACGTCCACAGTTCACACACACTTGGCGATGTCCAGACATTGGCGATGAAAGTTGCTCATCTGTGCTCAAGGTATTCACGACTAAATCCCTGCATCCTTGGCAAATGTGATGAGATCTGTTGACCTACAACAATGTTAGTTAGTTATTTATAGTTTCCACAAATAATAATTACAGAATTATGACTCAGAACATTGTACATATTTGTTGCACAAAATAAAAACGGTGAGAAAACTGTATCATTCAGAATTGCATATTACTTCTTACTGACGTCATGGTGACGCTGAGGTTATGTATTAATACTTTCATACCAGGTCATTCAATAGTACTATTGTTTCATTAAATTGCTTAATTATTTAAGTTAGTTATAAAAAAAGAACTATCTTCAGTACTTATTTTCGGTCAGTGGGTAGCCTTAGGGGCGGATTTTTAGGAGTTGGAGTATATCCTTAGGGGCGCTATGAGAAGCAAAGAAAACGAAAAAAAAATTTTTTTGGTTAAAAAAATTTTTGGGACTTTATTATTCGTTGAGGTAAGTAGAAAGGGCATGTACCACAGCCTCACAGCCCTCTTTAGATCCGAAACCAAGCTGTAGGGGCTGGAATTTGCTGGCAAGTTCTTCACTATAGAATGCACAGCAAATTTTGGCTGCGATACGTCGAAAGGTAGACCCTTCGGCAATGGGACGAATGCCGCCATTATTTTTGCGCAAAGCACATAAGTTTGCCCTGAGGACATCAATGTTCGCTTCGTTCACATTGCCGCAGAATATGAGATTGATGAGGGCCGTAAGCTCCTTCAGGAGGGACTCACTAGCTTCCCCGGCGCCTGCGCACATCAGGTCTTTAAGGTCAGTAATGCTCGCAAAGGAGGAGGCCGAACGCATCAGGCAACGGCGTTATCGCCTCCGCCGCCGCCGCCGGGATTCTGATCCCGATTTCCGGCCACCGTAGGCGCGGGCTTGCGGACAGTGAGCAATGGGTAGTTCGCTGTCCGGCAGTCCGGTAACTGTCCGGACCAAGCCCAAGTCGTCGACGGCGCGCACTGTTCCCGCGCGCCTCAAGGAGTTGTCAGCAACAGCAGGGACCCAGCCGGGTCGAAGCCTACTGGGGCCAGGGTTATCCGAAAGGGCGCTCGAGCCCCGGTATGAAGGCTAGAAGGAACGGGGTGGGTCTTTTAGTCAGTAAGAGTCTGACACTATCTCCCGCTCCGCCCAAGAGCGGGGGATGTCAATGCATGATTTTTTCCCACCATAAAAAAAAAAAAAAAAAAAGGTCTTTAAGGTGTTGCGGTGTCAGGCCGTCGAGACCGCCGGCGGATCCACTCCGGAAGGAGCACACGACCGCACATACTTGTTGAGCTGTGATTTTGAATTTGAAGTGAGTTGGTTTCTGGATTAGGAGGATCGGGGAAGGTGAGATCATCTGCCGGGGCGGGGTGTTTACTTTCCAGAGCCATAAGTGTCTCTGGAGAGTACGGCGCAACCACATCGCTGCTAAAGATAATCCTAGAAGCGCCTCGGTTATCACCCTCGCCTAGTTTGGACTCTACATGATGCAATCAACCTCTTTGAGGGAGGTGTGATGTTAATTTTGATTCGAAACTTAAGACCGAAATATCACAGTTATCTTTGATTTGAGCTGTTAAAGTTTTTTTGTTGCCATTTTTTTTGCACATGTAGAATCCTAAACGGGAAGGTGAGCAGTTGTTCCCAAGCACTCGGTGAGTTCTCCCGGACGGCGAGGCGGACACATCGTGCTAAGTTAGAAGCTACAGATGGTCTCGCACCACGAGAAGCTCTTTTTAATACAGGAGTAGTAGTTTTTAATTTTGAAAGTGTTTTCCATAAAGGTTGAGGAGAAGGATCAGGTGCTAACGGTGTGGGTATTATTGGACATGTTGAAGGTACATTGTGGGGTTTATGCTTCTTGCCCAAATGTACCTTCAAGCCTCGCTCACCCTTGAAAAAGCGTGTTTGGGGACAATGAGGACATCTTACTAAGACATCCAGCGATGTGGCAGGTTGACAGGCTCCTCGTACGGCATCACTACTGTCGTCACAGTCATATGGCATTAAAATACAGGTATTGAAATGCAGTACTTACAAGTAAAATCATTTATAAACTTGATTTTTTTTTTTAACCTATAATATATGCACTTTAAACTATATGTACACTGCACGGACTAGATGAATATACAATGTAAAACTGTTAGAATATACCTACATTATAAACACAAAAAAAGATCACCAAAAAAATAGTGTCAGTCACAAAGTCACAATTATCAGCTGTGGCGCAGTTGCCTTGGGTACCGGCGGCTCCCCGCACATACAGGACAACCTTTTTATCCGTGGGGCTGCTTAGGCTGGGCTACAGGCAATGCTCTGTCTTTCTGTATAAAGTCGATAATTTTTTTTGGCGTCCAAACAAAAAGATATGCATCTCCATTTTTTAAAGAGTAAACGTTAACAGCTGCGTGTTAACCCTTTAACGGTTATAAGGATCTAGATGAGATAGAAATAGAGATGGGCAAAGTGTTTCTGCCCGGCGGGAAAATATAGTAACTTCCCGGCATTTTGGGCATTTATTTTTATTTGCCCGATAAATGCCCGATCGTAGGGCATAAAAATATGGGACTCGTTAAACGTGATTTTATGTGGTTTTTCATGTAAAATAGTATGTATTAAAGAAATAAAAGAAGAAATATGAATGATTGAACACATTTTTATTTTAAAATAATAACGTGAATATACTTTTTCATGTGAAAACAGAGATAAAAGACTTTACTTTGAAGGAATGCGAATGATTAAACACATTTATTTTTAAAATAATATTAATATACTTTTTCATGTAAAACAGAAATAAAAGACTTTACTTTGAAGAAATGTGAATGATTCAATCGTGTCGATTAGATACACTATAGAAAGACAACGACAGCGTTTGCTTGGGGTTTAATGAATTGTGTGGTTGCCAATTCGCCTTCGCCGTAATGCTCATATTCTTTCTCTTTTGTATAATGTGCTCTTTTCCCCTTTTACCCCTCGTTACCTCAAAGAACGGTTTCAATTCCTTTGTGACTCCCACATGAAAGTTCTTAGGTCATCGGATAACTTGAAACTTAAAATGCCAATACATTCAAGTACTTTCCTGGACAAGTCATTTACTGTTCAGGCCGCTCGTCTATGGAATGCATTGCCTGTGGAAATAAAGCGTGCACAAACACTGCCTGCATTTAAAGGGCTTGTGAAGGATCATTACTTGACTCTGTGATCTAGTCTTCGTTCTTCACTAACTCTCTTGCTTATATTTATTTTGTATGTATGTATTTGTGTATCTATTTTAGTATTAAGTATTTATTAAGTTTTCTTACTTTTATATTTGCACTAAGTGCAACCCCATTTTGTGTCCAGGCAATCCCTGTCCATTCAAGGTTGCCTGGAAGAAATCGCCTAGTGCGATAAGGCCGCCAATTGTGTGTTTTTTTATTATATGGTTTCCTTTTTGTTAATTCATAACCTTGATGTGCAATAAAGTATATATAAATAAATAAATAAATAAATAAATGAATTCAACCTATTTTCATTTTAAAATAACAACATTAATATACTTTTTCAACTAAAAATAGATACAAGACTATACTTTAATATCAAATATAATAAATTATGTTCTAAGTTACAAGAAAAAAAATAATATGTATTAAACAAACAATAAAAAACTAGTTTCGGCATTATTAGAGACAACATTATAAAATTTTTAATAATCAACATCAATATAATTATAATTATCTAGAGAACTAGTGATGACACTGGAAGGGTATGTTTTACTTTAATCACATTTATTATAAACATATACTACACGCCCGGGTGTCGCCACTCTGCGGAAGGCCCGGAAGACACGGTGGAGCACAAGTTGAGGTGTGCCCCACTTGGGCAGAACATTGCCGTGCACGGGAGCAATCGGCGATCACTTGCACCGGGCCTTAGTACAGACCATGGTCCGGAGCGAGGAGGAGTGGCAGGCGGTCGCCTCCTTCTGCGAAGCAGTAATGCTTGCAAAGGAGTAGGCCGACCGCATCAGGCATCGGCGCTCACAGCGCCCCAACCACCGCCGAGATTCCGATCCCGATTTCCAGCCACACCAGGCGCGGGCTTGCGGATTGCGAGCAATGGGTAGTTCGCTGTCTGATCGTCCGGTAACTTTCGATTTTATTTATAGTTATTATAATTATGAATCTACCTACTTTTACTTAAAATTACTGATCGGCAAAAACACTTACCACAAAAATAACTGTAAATTAATTAGCACTGTTTTTAAAACCAATAAGTATTTACTTCAAATTGGGAAACCGGAACCACAGAACACAATTATCCTGGCGCGTACCTCATGCTCACAATGCGCGCACAATGCTCGAATAGATTAGTGATATGCGTGCGTGCGTGCGGTATCAACAAATAACACAGGATAACTAATAACAAAATGGCGGCACAACGCGGCGTGTGTGCGCGTCCCTCACACGGTGTGTGAGTGTGTGAGGGATGCGCACACAGACCGCGCTGTCCCCACTTTGTGCTTTCGCATGGTAGGTAGAAGTGATTTGAAATGGTTGATGACATTAAATGGTTCTTTTAAGACATTTTAAATATATTGCAATTTAATTCATAAAATCATCTAAGTACCTACTTAAAACAACTAACCATATACCAGTTTACGCATCTCTTGCCGTACTCCTCTCACCATGCAAGTGTTTTTACGCCGCCGCCGGGTAACTCGTAACCTTTGTGTTCGTAAACATGGTTTTGTAAAACTTAAATTTTAATAGAATGTGCAAATTCATATAAAAACACCTATAGAGACTTAACCATTACTAAATTCATCGATTTAAGCCAGTTTCCAAAGCTAACATTAATGTCTTGAATTAATTTTAGAACAAAAAATAAATTCCCAGATAAATGCCCTCGGGCAGGAATTTATGGGCGTTTATTGGGAATTTTCCCAATCTGCCCAAAATGCCAGGGCATTTACCCATCACTAGATAGAAAGATTTGGTTTTCGAATTTGTGTTACATAAGTTGTCTAAAATAAAAATTGAGAAATAATTTTTTTTTTACTTTTTTTTTTTATTGGTGGTAAGAATATTCCCTCTACCTGTTTGAGAGTAATGAAATAGTAGTATGTTTTTTCAAGAAACTAAAAAAACAACACAAATTTTGCATAATAACTTTATTTAAATCGCACATTTGAAAACAAAAATAAAAGAAAATTAAATATTGTTATGAAAATTCGAAAAGCATGGTGTTATGCATAAAGGCACTCCACATTTGCTACACTTGATCTTAGATCGCTTATCCTTTGCCTTAGTGCTGCAATATCGGCATCTTTGATATGACGGTATATTAATTGGCATGTGATCACCAACATTCCAGTCAACAATAATCCGAATCGCAATTAACACTAGAGTACCGTTACACTATCGCTTAGGTCGTTAGATAAAATCACTTCACACACTTGGATAGTTCGCTCTTGATCGCAGTCAAAATCACAACTGACTCGCTTCCGGCCGGAGGCTCGTATTTATATGCGGAGCCAAGAAAATTCTAGATACCGACATCTAGAACAATTGAATCGCTTCTCGAAGTCATAAATCATTTTTATTGCTCGTGGTAATAAGAGTCACTTTCATGCGAATTTGAACTCTATTGTTAAAGTCGGAAAGTACCATTTCCCTTATCGGTAGATAAATACCTAACTACTAGTGGTACCTACTTTGTGGATGTTTCGAGATTTTTCTAAGCCTGGCTACGTCCAACCATTTTAGACCTTTCGAACAGCAATGCTTTTTAATTATTACGTGCTACTCGTTATTTTCTCGGAGATATGGCGTGTTCACGTTTAATGGCGTAACATTATTTATTACAATTCTCTTATGAATATATCATCAAGAAATGCAGCAGGAGCAGCTACATTTTGTTCCTATCTGGCCTATCCTAGAAACCAAACGATGGTCATAACATGAGCATAACATCCTAGTGTGCGTCGACCAACAAGAAAATTACAGCAATTTTCTCTAATGCCAGCTAACCCAGATGTGTTATTATTTATTAAAATGTACACATAATATTGTTTCCTGCTAATGTGTCTTGACTTTATTCTACCTCTTATAATTGAGATTTCATTTACATCCAAATTGGAAAAATACAGAGAATCCGGTATTTCCCTACAGACTTCAGCTCTGTAATGCCCATGAAATCTGATATGTTCTCCGTAGTAGGAGAACGCTTGGCGAAAAGTTGGTTTGGCCCAACAGCAAATAAAATAAGGTCCTCATATTGGAGACGGGAAAAATTAATTAAATTATTTCTATCTGCACTTATACTTATAAAATTAGAACCACGTCTATTTAAATGATTGGTTTCTACTATATCTGCTAAATTATTTGGTAAGTACATTCTTAAATAAATGTTATTTAATAATTGCTCAGCATTTTCGCGATTTGTGAGCCGCACACCAAATCTATTTAATAATGCTCGCTTTACTTTACACTTTATATGACCGTTAACCACTTCTACTACCCATCTGCAAAGTGTTACACACCTACTTCTATTTGCCTGAGTTGTGGTTAATTGCCTTTCACCTTCCAATAGTGATTCAGGCATAAATGGTTTATAATTACAATTTTCCAATAGGTTAATGCAGTCTCGGAAACCTTGGTCTAAAATAAAAATATCGTTTTCTCTAAAATACTATCTCTGAGGTAAGTTTTCGTTTTCAAATAAGGAAGTCATTATTTCAGCATCTGAGGTAATGGCTTTATATGGACCAAAACAATCTAAAATGTAACAGTCACATAGCACTAACATAAATGGTTTTAAAAGATTTCTATATTTGTGCAATGAATATGATTCTTTTGGGTGAATTATATGTTCCAACATATAATTCACCCAAAAAATAAAGCACTCTTATGAGCATAAATAAATGTTCCATCACAAATAACAATGGGGTGATCTGTGATTGCCCCAGAATTCCCATATATTCCATTGGGAATTAATAAATTGTGGTTAATACTGTTTTGTCTGCTTAAATGTCCAATTCCCAAGTTGTTAGGGACAAAATATTGCAAAAGTTTCTCTCATAAATTGTTCATATAACGTTCGAGAGTTCTTCGTGATATCCCCATTAGGCTAGCTATCCTTTCATCCGAATCTCCATTCCTTAATTTTATTAAATATGCTACAAGACTAATAACTCTTCGGTGCAGAGTTTGGACTTGAGGAACTTCAATCAATAAATTGTTGAATTTTTCCTTAGTTAATCCAAGCCAATATTGGAACAGATGATCATCAATATTTAAAGGATCATTAAAATCAATTGACTAGTTCAATTAAATGAATCAATAAAAGAAAACATATGTTCAACTTGTTCTACAGTGAAAACTGCACTACTATTATCTAAATAGTACAAAGTGTCCCAACATAAATGGTCTGAACAGATTCTAGCATGTGCTGGCAAGTAAAAATGGTGGTTAGGTATTATTATAAGCACATACAATTGTTTTAACAGGTATACCCAAGGTAACAAAAGTAGTCGCAAAATAGCCTAGCACTCAGAGATACCACCCACAAACTGATCAGATATCCATTAGTGCATGCAACATACATGCATAATGAACAGTCGATGTTCAGTCTCAAGCAGCACCCTGGAGAATCGGCTCAAGTTACATAGAGGACAACACACTTAGTGTCACCCTCTGGAATTCCGCCAATGTGCAAGAAAAAATGTCTACCCGTAATGAGACACTATTGAGTATTTCTATCGCCCGAGTCACGGGTGCGAACTTTAACAAATTTGTGCGGGCTACCGGGACTTTAAACATCCTTGTTGTACTAATTCAGGTGCTTCTACCAGATTTGTTGAAGAAAAATCAACCAATTCATTTTCTCTTCGTTCTGTCTGCATACGCAGAGCATTTCTTTTTGCTTTCATCCAGCAAGAATGACACACTCTGTCATTTGTAGTTAGCTGAAACAAAAGAGAGAATTAGTAAACCCATCTAAAAAATACTATTAAAACCTGTCCTAGATTGTTCTACTGTCTTGTTCTCATATAAAATAGGCACATACATTGATCACTGTTTGTTTGCGGCAGTTTGGCAATATCAAACTTAAATTAATTCATAAAACTCCAAGCGAAAGCTGGCATTCGCACTGCTATTGTCTTTCTATTGTGTCTCTAATTGACGGTATTTGAAAGGTTAATTATGAACCCAGCTTTCGTTGCCATGTTGTTTCTTTTAAAAATAAGATCTAGGAGTTATAAACATCAAATCCAATTGATTACTATATAAAACAACAACTAGTCTTAGTAATACTAAAAAAATCCTTTCAATCGTGGAAATCACAGACACAATAGAAAGACAATAGGTGCGCGAACGCCGGCGTTCGCGCACCGCGATTTTTTAATGAATTAAATTACCTCTTGCGATTGGATAGAATTCATTATGCAGGTAGTAATCATTTGTTGCAATTCTGAAGGATTGTTGCGTAATATTAAATCACTTTTTCTTCGAAGGATTGAACATCCACACATCAAACAGATGCTAGAGTGACCCACCACCTGAGTTCGACTACTTCCGGGTAGTTGGTTGTCATGGCTTGATATTTCTCCATAATAATAATGATAATTTGATTAACCTCTCATCATCACAGCATCTAAACAGGCCTGGCAAATATTATCACTGTCCTCAATCTGTAAAATGACATAATTGCTGAAGAATCCACATGGAAAGTACTTTTTTATCTTTTTTTCTTGGAAGGAACTTTTAAATAAATACTGCTGTATGTAAAACACTTCGATGACGATGTACTAAAATGAAATATCTTACGATGCGTTGTGATGCTAGTAAGTTGATATCTGATCATATCTCTTTATTGCATCTTAAAGAACATCGGCCACTGCCCATACATACTAAGACCTGGCTATGAAATGTCGCGACCATGGTTAATATAGGGCTTAAATGGTTCGTCTAACCACCGTTAGCAATCCCACATTGCAAATATATTATTTGAAAGCCTAGAATTTTTACATTACTTATTTGTAATTTTTGAGGTTATGATTACGTTATAATAAATATGGTTTATAGTTATACCTACAACCATAACTAAACTGCAAAGGTGGACGAGGTAGCCTATGTTATCTATTTGATTGTTATATAAGCCAATATAATACTGTTGTGGCATATATGACAAACAAATGGTGGTACTATTAGATAAGTATATCACTGCCTAAGCCTTTGGGAATTACAGGCGTGGTGTTTTCTAATATCTGTCATGACAAATGCAAAAGAAAAATGATTAAGGTGATTTTTAAATAAAACATGCATATTAGTTTTATTACTTTATTTATTCCATATCTTCTCTAACAATCACAATCTAGGTACTCAGCAGGAGCAGAAATATTAGACTGGTGTCTGGCCCATCCAAGGTACCATACTATTGTCATAGTATGCGCACAACATCCAACTGTGCGACGCCCTACCAAACAATTGCAACAATACTCTACGATACCTTCTCTCCCCGATACACCATTTTCAACTAAAATAAAAACATAATACTGCTTCCTAGATATATGCCTTGATTTAATTTTCCGCGTATTAAAACATGATTGCCACTTCCTCTCAAATGGTACTCCGTTGCATTTATGCTTTCACTTGCTACCTTTATTCTATAGCCACCATGAAATCGGATATGCTCTCCATAATATGATCGCGCCTGCTTAATCTGATATGTTCCTAAGCCAAAAAGAATCAATTCATTCATCTCCATTCTAGGAAATGATATCAAGTTATCCCTATCTGCTGTTATACTAACAAAGTTAGAAGACCTTCTATTCATATGTGCATTTTCTTCCATTACTGCCAAATTATTTTCCAAAGACATCCGTTCTCTTAAAATGTTTAACATTTCCCCTGCATCATCTCTGTTTCTTAGACGAACACCAAATCTGTTCAAAAGACTGGCTGCTATTGAAAAATCCTGCATCATGTGTGGCACAGTCTTGTTAAAATATTCATGTCGTAATAATTTAAAGTCTCTTTTAAAATACCCATTGTCTACTTCCACTACCCAACGACAAATAGTGACACACCTACTTCTATTTGCTTGAAGTGTTGTTAGTTGATGCTCGCCTTCCAAAAGAGATTCTGGCATATAAGCTCTATAATTGCAGTCTTCTAACATGCTAACGGAGTCTCGGAAGCCCTTGTCCAAAATGAATATATCATTTGTTTGGAGATACGATCTAAGAGGAGAATTCTCATTTCTAATTAGAGATGTCATTATATCTGCATCTGAAGTGGTTGCCTTGTATGGACCAACACAGTCAACAACATATCCGTCACATGCCACAATTAAAAATGGTTTAAGTAGATTTCTGTACTTATGTAAAGAGTATGTATCTTTCTGAAACATGTAGTTCGAACTTTTGTTTATATAAATATAAGTACCATCACAAATCAAAATTACTTGTTCATTATTATCATTATTATATATACCATTTGGCAAGAGCAAATTATGTTGTAGCAAATTCTCTCTTGAAATATGTGTGAGTCCCAGATGGCTAGGAACGAAGTCTTGTATGAGCAATTCTCTTACCTTGTTCATTAATCTTTCCATTGTGCGACGGGGTACTCCTATCAGTTTGGAGACTCTGTCATCCGATTCCCTTAATTTCATTAATAATGTACCTAAGCCTAAAATACCTCTATGAGTATATTGGATCCTGGGAACTTCATTGAGTAATGCAATAAAATCTTGCTTTGATCTTCCGATCCAATAAAAAATAAATTGTCATCTATTTCTTCAATGGTTTCTATACTACTGAAGTCTAAATATGTTTTTTCTGTAGTAACAAATGAGAACACATGAGGGGGCTAAAAGCAAATGCGCCATTGTCCATAAATTGTATTTAGGTCATTCGAAGAAACTTTAGCAGAGCAACATTATATTCGATTGTCTATAGCAATGCATGTTTTTAATGTTTGGGAAGATATTTTAAATAGAAATCAGTATGCATTCGAATAGAATATAAATTAATATAAATTCGATAAAAACCTAATAAACAGACATGACAGTGGCGAATTTGCAGCTAAGGGAAAGGACAGTAGTGCATTTGCTTCTAAGCGTATTATTAGTAGATAAAGTACAGTCAACGAAACAAGGCAGATTGTTGTATTTTTTTTTATTCAATAAAGACGTTTATTTTATAAAAACCAGCAATACAGTAACAAATTAAGTTTTATTACGCAATTGAATTCGTAAGTCCGTAAGTAAATTGATTGATTGAGTTCAATTATGTTGGTAATTAAATTCTTAAGTCCGTATCAGGCACTGCAACTTCACAGACATCTTCATCTTCACAATCTTCAGTTTCGCTATCTGCTCGTAGCAATACCTTCTTGTAGAAGTTTAAATCATCCCTAGAATTCCAATTATCGCCAAAGTGTTTTTTTAGTAGAGCGTCAACATCTTTTATTTTATCTCTCTTTACTGCAACTTTGTCTTTTTCTACCAAATCCGGATTCAGGTCAATAAATGTTTTTCCTCTCTTTAAAACTGACTTGTAACTTCCGATATCAGCGTTATAGTTAGGCTCCCCTCTTACATAAACATCATTGCTTCTGTTTCGTTTTAAGAAAAATCTTTTGCATTGGTTAAATTGGAAGTGCCAGTTTCCCGGTGGACGAATTATATTTCCGAGAGCAGTTTTCCAATCCTTAACATTGTTCAGTAACACAACAGTCCCATATTTATTAAAGATTTCTATGTATTCTATGTATTCAGGTTTTAAAATGGTCTCCATACGTTTTATTTCCTTCTCAACAAGACCGAAAACCCGATCAGGTGGAATAAACGAGTGACCGGGAATGGGGAAAACTAGTTCGACTGTTTTAATATGGTGCGGTGCCTGAGTTAACCATTTGGAGCACATACCGACCATAATACTGTTTTTGTTCTGGGCGCCGCATCCATCCGCCACCAGTCGAACAGTTTTGACATTTTCATTGAGCATTGTATTTTGAAGCGTGTTATAGACGGCTGACGCTATTTCATTTGCGCCTTTACGATATTCATCTTCAGTCCAGGTATACAGCGTTACGTTGTCCCTGTTCAAGGTATTTTCTGGCACCGACTTTACGACTCCAAAATTATATATATATAATTGGCGACTGTAATATGCTGCCTGATCAGATATTTTAGGCAAAACCTGATTTTTCTGGCAATCAAAAGAAAGCACAACTAAATCGTCCCTTTTTTCTTTTAGCAGTCGATAAAATGCTCTGGGCTTCAGCATGTGTACCCTTTTCTCTGTCATTAAATTTACTTTTTCAGTTGGATCTGTTGACTTTTTTATGCGTTCAAGCAGCTCATTGCACTTAGAACAAGTGTCTGTACGAGGGCTTCCAAATCCCAGATTGTAGCATGTGTTGAAGATTGATCTAAAATAACATTCACGTACTTGGAGTTCTTTGCTCTGATTATACATTCTCTACATTTTCCGAATGTTTAGAGTAGATGGCAAATATTTTCTCATAATGGTAGATCTGCAATAATGTGACTCTAAGCACTGAAATGATTCTATAAATCTTTTGACTTCTCTTAATTTATGCACATTTTTGGCCGATGTATGATCTCCACCCCTTTTTTCTTGAACTACGGTTCCTGTGCTGGCAAATGTTCGAGATACTTTTCTTATTCTGTGCTCGGTAACCCCCAAAATAGTTATGAAAGTTTTTTGGCAAACACGTAATAACTTCACTGAATTTCTCTTCCGAACAAATAATTTTGTTATATTTCGTGTTGGCTGGCGCTGACCTACTCTTGGCCGGCGTCTTTTCACCATTGACACACTGCAGTGCTTCAATAAAAATGCATCTTGGTCCTTTTTATTTTTTGTCCTATAAAATTCTTCATGGAAATTTTGTACATCGAGCATCGTCAATTTACAACATTTAAACTGTTTATTTTCCGCATCATGATTACAGCGTGGCAAACCTGGTGGGATTCTTGCAGAGTACCTGTAAACATAAGTAGTCTGAAATAACCTGCCTTTTATGAGACCTATTCAATAAATACCCACACGATGGGGTCATAAAAGATCCACGGATAGACAGATGGGCTGAATAAAAATGATAAAAATTATTTTTTGCCGCTTAGCGCTAGATTCTTAGAAACAATAATTAGGTAGGTACCTATTTATTACAGAAACAAGGATTATTTTTATCTGATTTACACTCTTATGGAGTCATGGGCTCAGCTCAGTAACCAATAAAAAAAAAACTTGGAATATTTAAGAAAAATCGTGCATAACCGATCCAAAAATAAGATTCACTTTACGTGCTGATTGTACAAACACACGCCATTGTAAGGAAAAAATGCTTACCTTTCAAACTTTGCTCTAGCCCGTTTCCACGTCTCTGGTGCTCTTTTCTTTTTGCGAGCGCATTCTGGAGTCACTTCTACTACATTTTCTTCCATTTTTTACACGTTTTATCACGAAATGCAATTTTAAAACACAAAATAGTCAGACACAGTTTCACAACGAAATCACAGTCACGATCATCTGCGGCCATCTTGAATATGCCGATTTTAGCGGTCTGTGATTGGCTAAAATGGAAAATGGCGCGTTTGCACCTGATTTGTTATGGACAGTGGCATTTTTGCTTCTTACCTCAATTTTTAAACATCATTTACTATGGGACAGTGGGAACATTGCATCTAAATTGTTAAATGTAATAAATTCGTTTTAACGAGCTCTACTAGGTGGCATTCATACTTAAGTTTTCGTTCATAATGGACAGTGGCGGATTTGCTTTTAGACCCCTCACATGTTCTATTTGTTGCACAGTAAAAGTTTTAATGCTCCTTGGCAAATCATACAGACTGTCCCAGTTATTGCTATATAAATGTTCTGCACGAACTCTTGCCAAAACTGGTATATAAAACTTATAGTTACCCAAAATAGTGGCTCTGAAAGAGTCAGAAATAGTATGTAAACTAGTATTAAGACATCCAGTAAATGAACAATGAGAAGCTGTATTTGCAGCCCGTCTATAATTTTGTAGAACAATTTCTGCTACCGGTTGATCAGGTACATTAGAAACTTCTGGCCTGTCTTCCTCAGCTTCTACAAGTTGTTCTACAACTTGGTCAGAAACATCTGGTTCGGGTCTTAATTCCTCAACTGGAGTCGACGATCCTACTCCTTCAATTTCTTGAGCTCGAAGTGCAGATCGTCTGCATCTCGCCAACAAGGATGACAAATACGTTCAGATGATGTTATCTATAAAAGATAGACATTTTGGTATAAAATACAACATAATAACTTGAATTCATTTTAATCATAGATTATTGCTAGTTTTGTTTTTAGACATATTACAGACCTGTCGTGGTGCAATCCTGGATTGAACAATATTGGCAATACTTCTGTCCAAATCAGAGCCATTTTCTCTCAAGATAAGGTCACTTCGTCGCCTTAATATTGAGAGACCACATAGAACACACACTTGAGTATGGCCTTGGTGAGAGGATCCAGCAGCCTGCTGTTCACCACTGTCACGGTTTAATGCCTCATTAACCGCATGCATTGCAATATCGTGGCAAGCTTCACAAATGCAATTATCTTCAGTGATCTGGAAATAAGGAAACAAAAATCAATGTAGATTAGTATTATATTCATAGAGCTGAAAGTGATCAATTATTCGATACGTAGCAAAAAAAAACTTACGATAATCGGATCGACCCAACTACTGATTAATGATATGATTCTGGAGTCAAGTTGCAGGACAACGAAGCGGCGAAGTGTATTAACGCAGATATTGCAATTAATACACTGCACACGTCCATGAATGGACCGTTGGTTCGGGTTCATTGTTGCAAACGAGATGTTTCTCGGCACTCTGAACCAATTCACAAAGCGTTATCAGTGTCCAGGGGGCAATAGCAAATAGTCGTCAAGTAAATAAGATCAATCGGAGTCCGTAATCAAAGCCAAGTCACGAAAAAACACTAAAAACACAGGAAATCGCACGGTACACAACGACGCTAACAGCAAGCCAGCTACGCTGTGTGATGTGTCATGTGTCATCTGTCATCAATAATATGTCGACAAAAAATACGTTCCGTTTTACATATTTCTGATATATTATTAAATGTAATTAAGGCAGTAATTATTAATTCATCTTTTTATCATTAAATCAATTAATTATATTATTGTTACGGTTTATTGATATAAAATATGATTAGTGATATAAAATAAATTAAAAAATATTATTAAACTATTTTTTTTAAACGCAATCGCATAATTAAATGCCGCTGCGCTGTTAAAACGAAACGTATACCACAGATAACAATGAAACAGGTTTGGATGCGTTCAAACTATTTATACAAAACATTTTCCCGGCCAGAAAAAAATAAGTTTGACCCGATTATTTAAAGCACGTGTAAATGATAATTTTTTGATACATCGATCATTAATGTTCGCGTTCAGGTCATATTTGACCATCCTCCTTTGTTTACATAATATCTAAGACAAATTCTGGGAACTCCCCGAAACTAACAAACCATAAACTAATAGGGCGACATCACTTTTTATTAACATCACAGGTCTTAGGGTGGCTATAATTATTTTTTTTGAAAATTTTAAATTGCTGGATTCAGAAGCCTAATAGATAAAGGCACATTCGGTATATCTCTCTTGTTGGTATGCGAAGATCAGACATTTTATTACATATAAACGATGACAACTTTCCAGTGCTCTTGAAATCAATTGTGCCATCTACCATTTTCGGAATGTGCTTTTGCAACTTATTAAGATACGGACTCAATAGCGCAATGTCATCACGCAAGTCGTCCGTTGAGGAATTTGGAGGCATTATCTCATCTGGGTTCTGCAACAGGTGATTGTGCCATATAACACCTGGAATCGGGTTATTTTCTATAAAACGGCGTCTATAACGCTCGGGAGTTGCTGGATTCGCTAGAGCTTCCACTGTCCGTCTCAACGACGAAAGCAGTATATTCTGCGGTTGTGGGATGAACCGACCTCTATCATCGGTTTCAACTCTAGAAACGGCTGGGATATACACCCCTTCGTCATAACTAACGATGCCGACTGCATTTATAATTCTTTTTATTGGCTCCGGAGCAATTGTGACAGTCTGCGCAACACACAGCAGATCTGCGTTGACCTGATAATTGTAGACTAGGTCTGTATCACGGGCAGGAAAAGGGTATGAAGTCTTCAAATTCTGTAATTTGGCTTCGAGCACTGCTAGAAATACGCGATATTGCGCGTATACATTCGGTACCACAATCTCGTGGTATGAAACGGCGATGAAGTTTAGATGACATAAACCAAATCCAATTCCTCGTGTACTAATTTTTAAATTAATTGACTTCAGATTATGGTTTTCGCCAATCTTGGCGAGAAGATCATCTCCTGATTTGGCTCCTGGATGCAAAGTAGATTTTATCATTGCATCAACACCTACAAGCGTCTTTGCGCCTTCAGTTCTTCTTTTATTTTTAACTCTTGCCGTTTGAAACCCTTGCCGAGACCGCGTCTGGCCTCGTCCTCTTCTTGGGGGACGCGACGCGCCTCTGTTAGGCGGAAACAAATTTCCGTAGCTCTCATATACATTGTAGCGTTGGCGGCTAGCGCCGGGAAGATTAATACCATCGAAATCTATTATAAATGGAAGCGACTTCTCGGGACTGGAATCAGCACCCCTAAAAATCGGTGGTATATCTAACAAATCAATTATCAATCGCGGCAGAGTTACTTGGAGGAATTCCAAATACACCTCACCAGTAAGTCTTGGCAAAAATATTGGCCCTAGTATGTATGGTCAATAATGGTCAAATAACCACTCCGAATAAAGGTGCACTCATCTGTCCAGAGGATGTTCCTGGTGAAATCTTGCAAGAACCATTCACAATACGCAACGCGGGGCTCATAATCCAATGGATTTAGTTCCTGGCAACGTCTGTAGTGAAACGGGTGCTGATGGTCACTTTCTAACACTCTCCATGCTACCATATGGGTTATACCGAAGCGTCGGCCCGCCTCCCGCGTACTGGCTGCTGGATTTTCGTAAAAATAATCCAGTATTTGTTCATCCATCGCAGGCTCCACATGTACGGAACCCAGGGTTGGAAAAAAACATGTTTTTTTTAAAAGAACAAAACATCATGTTTTAATTGCCTTGTTTTAATCACGTTTTAAACATGTTTTAAACACATACCGTCAACTGCCCTGACTTTGACCGGATTTTGATATTTTTAGCCTTTAACGTGAAATAAAAATTAAAATAAGCCCGATTTCCATGTTGTGTACACATATAATCTTATAAAAAACTCAAGAATTCTGTAATTTTAATTTGTTTCAGTAAATTTTCGTAGGTAATGAAAGTTTTTGAAGTATTTTTAAAATTAGGCAAAGTAATGGCTCATGTCTCTGACATTGCCTAATACATTTACTCCAAAATAAACAATTCGATTTTTATGCTGGCACAGTGTAAAATGTAGTTTAATGCATAGAGAATACAACCCAATTTTAAATGACAGATTTTGGGAGTATTTTAGTAAGGTGAGTGGGGGTAAGTCGGAATGGATTTTTGATTAGATAAACAGTGTTGATTTGAAACTGTTGTGAAACAAAGGGATTTAAGTAAAATGCATAAAATGATGTTTTAGGTAAAAAAGTATAGTCAACTTGTTTCTATAATGTTGACAGCAATCTTTTTGAAACAATATTTTATGAAAAAAACGCTAGTAAAATTGGTCTTAAGAAAAAAAATATGTAGGGGAAAGATGAAACGCTGAAGGGGTAAGATTGAAATAGTAACTAAAATCGTATTCATTGTCATTATGCTTGTGTGGTGATCAATAAACCTTCTGCTTCAATAACCTAAACAACTTGAAAATCAGTTACATTCAAAAATCGCCATCTAAGTGCAAGAAAAAATAATTGATCAAATAAAATATATCGATCTTACCCCGTTGAAACGGCTGGCAGTCAGGGGTTCTCAACATGTTATGGATATTAAAAGAATTAAATAATCATGCTCATGCATGACTGTCAAGTCTAACTCGGGTCGATAAATAAAACACACGTTTTCATTTAGTACCACGTAGCGTACATTATAATTATTTTTATTGAAATAAACCACGACAGCAGAATACAATTAAACATTATTAAAAATATTATTTCAAAGAAGGTAATACCTAAACATCACAGTTAAATAAAATCAGCCAGTTCTGGACAATCCAAATCCCCATTTTTCTAATACTGCAAGTCCGTTCGCCAACTGCGTTTCTATTTCAAGAGGCAAAACCGGTGGACGCCCTAGAGTATTGCTTTTTATTCCAGTTTTTTTATGTAAGCGATTGTGCAGCGTAGCGACAGGTATGTTATATAACTTAGCTGCTGTGTACATGGTTAATTCTTTATTCTCCACTCTCTGTATTGCAATCGCTAAGTCCTCAGGAGTATAACAAGTTGCCCGTAACGATTTCCTTATATAGTTACGAGGCATGTTGATCCTAAAATAAAAATAAAAAGTTATCTATATTATTATACAAGTTGAAATTGCATATTTCATGTTCCATACCGTGGATGATTTACAGATCGCAAATCAAGGTCTCTTTGATATTTATGTATAAAAAATAGAAAAATGAAAGAAGCATACCTACCTAAGTACAGATACATTAACACAGTAATCAGCATAACATGCCTGTATTCCCCGGAGGGTAAGTGTATATAAGTGTATATTCTTATCGTGTTGATCAATGGCATTATATTTTTTCTAGACACTGGACTATAAAAAAAATCTTCTGGTTTGTGAGGCAGAGTACTGACTTCACCACATAAACCAGAAGTGTATAGTACGCTAATATTTTGCCAGCTATGTGTAAGTATAGAAGATAATCCGTACATTAATCCAGAGTCCCGGCTCTTATAAAGAGATTCCTAATGGAAAATAAAAAACAGCCTGACCTGGGCATCGAACTCAAGGCCTCATGCACAGCAGTAGCGCTTGCGACGACCATCGAGTCAAATTCTGGTTAATAATTTCCCTACCAAAGGAAATTATAAGAGAAAATTAACAAGACCATACCGCAAGGTATCCCTAATAAGTGACCACAGTGGTTTTCGGATGATTAGAATAGAACATACAAATTGGTGGACATCAGGATGAAAACTTTAACCATGGATTCATTATGTAAATAATTCTAGACACCTTAACGTACAATTTATTCATCCGCTTAAAAAATCAGCTGTATACATTGGTACATTTTAATTGTGTATGTATTGCACTTATGTACAGAGCATCTGACTTTTTTTAAGCCGACAAACGGTTTAACACTAGAGAGTCTAGAATTATGTACTAATTTTATGATACAAGTTTTTGATACGATGTTGTGGAAGGGATACTTCCGTGTATTTCAGATTGAGGGCCCCTGACCTTTTGTAGGAGTTTCGTGAATGGGGTAAGATGGCAAGCTTTATATTATCATCTTACCCCGTTAAAATTTGCAGGGGAAAGTTTGAAAGGCATCATAAATCTTAAAATACGTGAAATATACTAATCACCACATTATAGAGCATATTGCATTTCAAATCTAATTACGAATATCAAAACAAAATGTTTGTTACTTACCTGTGTAAGGAGATACAGCGAGCGGGGTAAGATTGAAAAACTCAATTTTACGCGGGAAAAGTAATGTATGGAAAAATGTCAAATAACACACGAGTACCCTCACTTAGCGACTGACGCAGACTGCGGGGCGGGGCAACACAAAATGGTGTCCACAACGATATTGCCAGCATTAAAAGAATTCCCTGCTATTCGGCGTTATTATATTTTTTTTATCTTTCCCCGTTTTTTATCTTACCCCCACTCACCTTAGGTAAAATTACTTAGGCAATGTCTGGACACCATTTTATACAATCTTCATACATTGACAAAGAATGGGTAGGGTTGTGTCATAAGAAAATGAAACGAAATATGTTTTTGTTTTTATTTTTTAAGTAGGTATTTCGAGAAGTATTATTAGGAACAATCAGAGGCACTAGCACGAGTGCGTGACGTGAACTTAAAGTAAACACTTCGATTTTAAAATTGAAAATACTCGTTTCCCATATTATAATATAATATGGGAAACGAGTATTTTTTTGTTGGTCTATTTTTTGGAAACATGTACAATTTGTATTCCTCAAAGATATAAATAAATATTATTTACTCAATATTTTGAATTTATTTATATCTTTGAGGAATACAAATTGTACATGTTTCCAAAAAATAGGCCAACATGCTAAAGGATACTTGTATTTTCGTTTACGTCACTCACTCGTGCTAGCGGTGAGCTACTTAGGAACTATTTACGAAACAAACACGATTTGGTAGGTAGATAGGTAGCTAACTTTTAATTAAATTATTTATTGACATTATAACATAAGATTAACTTTTCATTAACGCTATAGTAAGCTTCCATTTATAAATAAATTCAACATCACAACTTAGTTATAAACTATCGTGCAGCAACTAATGCTTATTGCACATACATATTAAACTTAACAACAAATCACAGGATCACTTAGGTAATTATATTGCCGAATATCAAAATTAAAGTAAATATAAAAAAAAAAAAATAAAAAAAAAAAAAAAAAATAACAACATTAAAAACAAATATTCTTCTAAAAGTATTTTTTTTTAAACAATCACGTTTCAAAATATTTTTGACAAAGGAATGCTTAAATTATCTAAATCAAACTTCAATTTTCCTCGACGACCAACTTGTGGATTTGGCAACGTTTTTTCTACATCTAGTAAAGTGATCTCTGAGATATCATCTACTGCTGGCCAGTAAAAAGTACCTTTTGAATTTTTTCTTAAGTATTTTATTATATAAACGCGCTCCAAATAATTGTACTTGGTTACTAGACCAATATAATATTTAACCAACTTTGATGTAGCAAATTTAACAAGAACATATCTATCAACACCAATTTCACAATCATTATTCTCTTTTACATTATCTTGTTCCATTTCTTCATTAATTTCTTCGAAGTATGTTTCTGTGTCACTATCGGATGGAAGAAAAGGCCCATCACAAGACGAATCATGAACAGTATACATCCCTGAGCTTTCTGAACTCGACCCTCTATTGTTCCTTTTTTTTGGAAAGACATTTTCTTGCTTAACATGACTTTGTGAAGAGCTATCGTCAAATGTAATTACATCTGGAGATTTGATACGAATATTGGAGAGAATCAGGTTTTTCTTCAACAAACCTTCAGTAAGTGTAGTTGTGTTAGAGTTAGAAACATCTCTGAATAAACTCTTGTTTTTTGATAAACGTAAATTTTTGTCGACATTTACAACAACGTTTGATGGAAGCTTCGAAATATTACTGTTGGTATGTGTCTGGTTAGATAAATCCGTGTCCTCATTTGTTTGATGTACTTCGGCACTAACTATTACATTAGTCACATGTTCGTTATCGTCAGTATCGCTAGATGAATCTCGTCTAATATCTGATGGGACATTGTTAAAAGTACAATTTCCAATAGCTGTGTCTTCCACGTCCTGACGTAATTGGATCTCTTCGGCGATAGTACGTTCCTGGAGATTAGGTTTTTTTACCCTACTAACCGTAGTATCTGGTACTTTTCGTTTTTTTGCTTTTTTGTCCAACAAAATATCATTAACACTTACAGCTTTCCCAGGCTCTATAAATAGCTTTTTATTTGCATTTCTGTTTTGCTTGTTAGCTGGAGTTCTTAAATTTTTCAAATAATCGACAAATATCTCGTCAACACTGACATTTGTTTGGGGCCTGCGAAAATCTGGCAATTTCCTTAGTACAGCTTCTGGATTAATGGGGTGTATTCCAGCCGCACGAAATCCACTTATTATATTTTTACTTTGCGTAACTTTTGATGCATCTAATAACATCTTCAGTAATTCAGGGAAAATCTGTTTATTTAATGTATTTGCGCTTGGATGTCGAACTTTATAGTCCATTAAAATTCTTCTCCATTCTCTCTTCAATGGGCCGAAGAAGGCCACGTCAAGAGGCTGAGTGTGATGCGTGGAATTGGGTGGCAAGAAAATAAACCTTATATTGAGGTCTTGACACTTAGATATTATACTTATATTCATATGAGACGATAAATTGTCTCCGATCAAAACCTTCGGATCCGTAGTTTTCTCAGCCCATGGGATAATTATGGAATTAAACCAATCTTCAAACGTATCCGCATCAAACCAACCGGATTTGGTTCTATTATATCTGGTTCCGTCAGGACCATTGGCACACCAATTTGTCCATAGATTGTCAGCTTTGTAAACCACATATGGTGGAAAAATTGCTCCACTGGCCGATGCTGGGAACATAACGGATATTGCCGTTTTGGTATTATTTAATGTTTTATTTGGGTGTTTAGTGCCTGCCTTAAATATGCATTTCTGAGATCCTGGGTTATCGGAAAAATTTGTTTCGTCGTAGTTTATTATATTTTCTGGTTTGACATTATGCAGTGAAATCTTTAAATTTTCAAAATATGTATTATAGTCTTGTATGGTTTTATTGGCTCGAGATTCTTTAATGTTAGTTGTAGAACGCACTGTTAAAATATTTCTGTGGCGTTTTAAAAAGTTTCTTACCCACTTCGGTCCTGGCATTTTGTTGTTAAAAATTCCACTCAGTCCATTTTTTAATAAATAATCATGCACTATTGTCCTCAATTCCAAGTAAGTTAGAGCATATCCATATTCTCAACAAAGTATTAAACAACTGGCAATTTTTTGTTCATCAGCTGGTGACAGTTTAGTGGGACCTCCAATATTTTTCGTATGTTTTTGTTTTACTTTATTTAAAATCGTGCGGCGAGGTATACCAAATTGCTTTTCAGCATCATATGATGAGATGTTTTTGTTTTGAACGAGACCAACGACGATGTTCAGAATGCTCTCATCATAATCTTTATATCTTCTTCGTTGAGTTTTGTCCATTTTGATCGTCCTTCAAACAAAAAGAACCAGAATCTAGATATTTAGTAAAAAAAAAATTCAAGTCTACTAAAAATATATTTTTCATCGTGTTAACATAAAACAAGAAGTTAATTGAGTTGATATTCATTTATTAATTAAAAACAGTACACCTTCAAAAAACATATAATTAATATGAAAACCTGTTTAAGTTATCACGTAACATCTTCCTTTTTTGATGTCGGTTAATAATAAAGGTGTCAACCCTAGCCTAGGCAAAGTCACGATCACTCGTTCAAAAAAATTGCCTGACTTTGCCTATTTCGACATTTCTCGCTAAATACCGTGTTTTTTTCATCAATTACAATGACAAACGATAAAGCTATCAACGTTTTATAGAATAAGTACAGAACAAGATAGAAATAGAGGAAGGAGTGGTAATTTGGAACCCTACTTTGTTTCTTAAGTATTTTAGCAAAACTATTTAACTAATCATTTCGAAAAATTACTTTATATACTAAAAAACTTATTAACTTTTATATTAGGAACGAATTAACGAAATAAAACCACTCATTAAGGGAAATAATTTGCTTTATTGAAAAATTGAAAAAAATGTGTTCGGAGCTCTGGTGCTGGTATAATGGAACCCGGGTTCCAAATTACAAGTATGGAATAAATTTATTTACAAAAATCACAAATATAATATTCTGCGTCGCATCCTGAGCATTCAATATGTGCCCACAACCCACATGATTGGCACTGAATCCAAGTTTCACCACGTCGATCGTTGGAGTAATTTTCAGAACAAAAAATGCAACAAGCGTCATCTTCGTTTGTGGGCTGGGCATGTGCGTTAGTGTCACCTGAAGAAACTGATGATTGAGAATCCGATGATGTAGATTCCTGTCTGCTCGGAGGAGTTCTAGAAGAGTTTGCTGTTCTCTGCCTACCACTACGTCCACGAGCTCTTCCCCGGCCTCTTCCTCTCTGCGCTATAGACTTGATTGACTCCTCGAGTTGCTGTTTATAGGGAGATCCGGTCAATAAAGTAGCGGCAGATGACTTGCGGCCTCTGTTAGATTTTTTATTCTTTGGTGTCGGTACCGGTAAGATATCTTCAGGGAAAACAACAGGGTTGCTGATCACTTGCTGGGAAGCTCGATTTGCCTGTCCACTAGCGCCTGGTCGAGGTTGTGCCTGTGGCATTTGAACAGCAACAGGCGTACTGGTAGACGGTAGATGAGGGTCATCATCAGTAGCTTGAGGAGTGGTCCCACTTGAGCTTGCTATGTAGTCGGCTTCAGTAAATACGTTTCTGTTCATCGGGTAAATACCAGTTACTCTGAACCCATTCACAGCAATAGCTCCAGTTTGGCACCTGAGATAAGCACGTCCCAGCAATTCAGCTATTTCGTATGGAGTCAACATCCGGTTAGAATTGAGTAACCACTGTCTAATTTCTTCGCTGTAATAAGTTTTCAAGGGACCCATAAAAGACCGGTCAAGAGGTTGCATCTTGTGTGTTGAATGTGGAGGTAAACTAATAATTGTGACATTATTAGCTCTAGCTGCCATCAAAATATCCAAATTGCGTGTGTGTAAATAATGCCCATCAAGAATTAACAGAACAGGTGATGCTTCTGTTGGGTGGGTCTTTTCAATAAAATGATGGAACCAGTCCGTAAACAGATTTGCCTGAATCCATCCTGATGGATGGCATCTTCCGATAGAACCTGGCGGAGCTCCTTTCATCAACGTTTGCGTCATGTTTTTGTGTGGGAATATCAGCAGCGGTGGAATAAATATGCCACTTGCGCTCATCGCTGATACCACTGTCACCAATGATCCACGTTCAGCCGCAGTAATGCTACCTACTTGTCTTTTCCCTCGCAGACCAATTACTTTAACCATTTTACTCTGCACGATAGATAGCCCGGTTTCGTCGACATTAAAGATTCTCTGGTGGATAATTATGTTTTTGGAATTCTTCTTCAAGGATGTCAAAGAACTTATCCACTGCTTCTTTATTGAAACCTTGAGCCCGAGCATTGGAAGTTCCTGTTGGTGATCGAATAGAAAGCTTATCTTTGTGGCGTAATAAGAAATGATCAAGCCAAGCTCGACCGGCTATGTTACTTCTAAACGAATGTTCGACATTATTTTTCACAGCCAACTGAAAGGCCATTTTACGAACATCCTGACGGGTCAAGCCATAGAATTTACTTTCCATAACGAGAAGGTATGACACAAGGCTTTCTTCAAGGTGAGATGGCAGGACAGGTCTTCTTCCTATAGTAGTATTTACAACCTCATCGGGAGGCTGGTCACTGTGCACAAACCTTTGCAGAGTAGTTTTTGGAACATTATAAAGCTTGACAGCTTTTTTCAAACCCATTTTCTTTTCTCTTACTGCTTTTACAGCTTCAATCATATTATTCCTGGCCCAAGTTTTTCTTTTCGACTTCGGCTTTGGTGACAATTGAGTTCGAGGCATGACTGGAATCAGGAAAAAAGTGATGTTAATGCACTGCGGGTAATTTGAAACCCGGTTCCATATTACCCGCACCTATGGGGTTCCAAATTCAAAACCTTACTATGTTATCAAATAATTAAGAAAACTAAAACTCGTTAAAACAAACCTTAAAACTTACCTGTGACAATTTGAACTTATGCGTAAAGTACACCCACTGTATTAGTTTTAGACTAAAATAAAAACTTTTGACAATATAAACGAATAAAAGAAAAAACGTTTGCCGGTGACATAAAATTTCAACTTTGAATGACAGGTTCAAACTTGATGCAAAACTGGCGCTAGTGGCAGTGAATACATTCTATGATACCAGTTCAACGTAATTGCATAGTTTTTTTAACAGATGTCGCTGTCTGTTTCTGAGATATTATTAGGTTCCAAATTAACAGCGGGTTCCAAATTACCACCCCTTCCTACATATTTTAATGACTTACTTGAAAAGTTTTTCCGAAACTAAAAATATCAGACTTTGCGCTCTCTAGTTTGACACACATCTGTCAAAAATTATGCATGTTACCAACATAACGTGACCAATTTAGTGTTGCCACTTAATAATTCTAAAAACTGGCAAATGTTTTTTTTTTTTTTTTTTTATTATTCGGCAGGAGTGGGAAATCCTCATGGACGGCCAGGCTGCCTCACAAACGAGCCAGTCTGGTCAATGTCAGACTCCTACTGACTAAAACCACACTCCTGCCTTACATTTAAACCACAGACATGACGTCCGTGCTCTTGTTTAATAGTTGTACATTGTTTGCTGCTGGGCAACTCCACGTGCAAGTGGCGTCACTCCAGAGCACTTAAGCTATTACAGTAAATCCCGTCAAAATTTCATGGCTGAGAGACCAACAGCCCGAAGCGATACCCAAGCAACAACGAGTCATAAACGCATCAAAGATCAGGGTTCTCCCAACCTTCAACACACATACAACCCCCCGCCGCCCAAAATGCCGCCCAAGCAAACAGCCCCCCAGCTCCAGATACATAACTATAATTAATTTATTATACAATATAAATAACAATAATATAAATACACACATCAATAACCATAAATATATAATATCATCAATAACTATAACTACTGCTGTAAATACAGTGTTTGTTTTGCCTTTCCCTTTTTTTTTTTTTTTTTTATTGCACTTTTTTTTTTATTATTATTTTTTTTTTCCACTGAATTTCATAATACAGGTAACGCTATGTTTATGTCTTCAACCGCTGTTTATCCTCCCCAAGACCCGTCGCTGTTTTACGTTAAAAACCAACCGCCCCGAGCAATACTGGCAAATGTTTCGATTGCCAAGCTAGTAAATTGAAAAAGATATTACCATTTTTTCATTTTAGGCAAACACAGGACGCTAGGCAAAATCAGGGCAGCTGACGGTACATACGTAAAAATGAAAAAAAAAATATAGTAAAAAATCAAAAAGTGCTTTATTTATTGTAATTATAATTATTATTCTTATTATCAAAGTTAATATGCAATCAACTTCAATCAACTTTCCTTCTCTTATTCTTCAACTCAACCCTCAACTTCCATGATCTGAAGTTTCTCAAGCGAACTTTTTTGATTAAGAGCCCTCATAATTGCAACCAATTTAGCAGCTTTCTCTGTCCCGAGCTTGTTTCTTAATTTTGAATGTACCAGTCCGAATGTTGAGAATAACCTTTCAATTCCTGCGGAAGAAGCAGTTGCAGTAAATAACTGACACGTAATGTCGAGCATCCCTGGATCCACTTTATTATCCAGTGATTTCCACCACACAGACACATGCGTTTTCAATAAAAGGTCTTTTTTAAACATGTATTCCAAAAAAGGATAACTCCTCGCACGGTACGTCAGGACATCTTTCATGGCATGCGGACAGCTTGAATCTAAAAACTCCATGCCTATTGTGTCTTCCTCTTCTGATAGACCTTCTCCATTATAATTGGGGTCTAATATATAAGCAGCGAAATGTGCAGGTGTCATTGCGGCTTTATATCTTACTTTAAATTTGTCTGCTTCTTCTGGCAACCAGTCCGATGAGAGTAAATCTTTCCATATACGTGTACAATCACTTAGGACGCACATGTCTTTTTGAATGAGATCGAGAGCTCTGGCTACTTTTTTCAGCTTTTTGAGATAGTTCTCAATATTTTCTTTGAACTCAACATCTTGGACGTTCCTTACGATTGTTAAATCTAATACAGTCCTGTGCTCGCTGCATACTTTTACAAGACAGTGCCAGTTGTTGACGTAGGATTCGAGACAATCTGCTTATGTATTCCAGCGTACATCTTGAGGTAGTACAAGTGCTTTTCCACCAGCCTCCTTGTACTTTGCTTGTGGAAAATGATGATACTTGAAATACTTTATATTTTTTCTACATTGCTTTTTGTCTCCGCCTGTTCAATGTCCTTGGCAAATAAATTGATTAAATGAGCAGAACACCCATATGTTATAACATCGCCAATCTGATCGTCTTCTAATTGCATTAGTAGTCTTCGCATTTTTGCCATATTAGCGGCATTGTCAGTTACAAAGCTACGTACACTGCAACCAAAACTTTGACACTTTTTAATGCTGTCTATTGCTAGAGTTAAGAGATAATCACTAGTGTGACTATTGCTAGAAGTGTCTATTGTGTCAATGAGGTAAACGCTACCATCATTTTCAGTAGTGGTTACACTAACACACACAATGGGCTCATTGCGTATGTTACTCCAACCATCAAGAGCCATACAAACCACTTTTCCTTTCAAATTATTTTCAATATTTGATTTTACGGTATCATATACTTCATCTAGCAATTTTCCGCCTATATTTTTTCTGTTTGGTGGTAAATAGCCCGGTCGAGATAATTGCATCATGTTGATAAATTCTGGATGCTCAGAGTGCCGAAATGGAGTATTTGTGGCATAAAAATATATTGCAACCTGAATATCAATTTTATGTTTTTCCTTTTCCGATGTTTTCACTATGTATTGTGACATTGAGCCTCTTGAATAAGTCTTCGACATTGTCGGCACGGACGGAGCCTGACTTGTTTTCTCAGCAGTTAGGTTGACATTGACTTGCATTCCATCAGCACCGCTGCCTACAAACAAAGAAACTTATAAATACCCAAAACAATTGTACTCTTTAACTTAAAAATTTGTTTGGTTTTCCGCCCTTCAATTATTCAATGTTTAATGACAAAGAAGTTTTTTATTTTCCAGGTTGCATTATTTGTGTATTGTAGGTACGAACTATGTAAAGTTACATTTAAATATGTCTAGCCTGGGTGTTTGTTTTAGCGTGGAGGAAGAAGAAACAGACAAACAAGAATAATTTAAAATGTCAATAGGCAAATATAAATAGGTAAGTATGTATAAGTATCAGGATCCGGCAATAACAATTTTTATTTATCGATCATAAAAATTACAAAATGTTTCTAAAACTGAAAAATAGAACAAAGTGACATTATTTATCGCTGATCACTGACAGATACTTAATGGATAGGTATATACATTTATTTACTTTCTTACCGTCATCACTTGAATCATTTTCACAGATTTGTATTATCGAAGAAGAGGTTGATGCACCCGAATTTCGAGATGCATAATTTGCACACTTTTCCAAATGTGCTCTCAATCGAGCAATCAGGCCCCACCATGTTTGTCCTGCAATGCTTGCATTGTGCTCTGAGAGTTTTTCCGCCAACTCCAGTGGTAGAACTCGAAGAGGCTGGAATTTCTATGAAATTCCGCCAAAGCGGGTCTTTCTTCCGCCCTGTTAACATATTTTCTTCCCAACGCCGAACTAAAACACTTATTTAAACAAAAAAATAACGTGTCCACAAAAAACAGAACAACAACAGTCACAACCACAAGCTAAACATGAAATGATTGATTTAGTTCGGCTTTCGTTCTATCAAGCAAGCAAGCCGGGAAATCCCCGCGTTTTATAAACATTCATTCACCGCATTACCGCTTGTCAGCCAGGGGAATCCCAGGTAGTTATATCGAAGTTGCCAACTTTTTGGGAAAAAACATACCATAATAATTATAAAATGAGTATCATAATTTTTTAACCAAAAGTATACCTACTTTTAGTTAAAAAAAATATTTATTTAAGAATTAAATTAAGAAAAACACATTATAATGTGTTTAAAACATGTTTAAAACAAATTGTTTTTAATTATGTTTTAAACGTGATATGTATTTTCGTATTGTTTTAAACAGTGTTTTAAACGTACGTTTAAAACAAATGTTCTAAACATTGCCAACCCTGACGGAACCCCCTCTGTCCATTTACCGAGGTGTAAATGTACCTTAGTCGCGTAGCCATTGTTAAGCTACTAATATTGTTTTGTTGGATACCGATACACCAAACTGTTCCCGAAAACGTCGCACTGCTAGGTTAACATTGTCATTGCAACGCGCTAACATTCTCACCATTTCTCAATACTGAATGTTTGTGTACATAAACGCCATAGTCGCGATTTTCGATCGTAGGCGCAGCCGGGGTAGCGCGGGACATTAACAAAACGCATCTGTGACGGATGAGCGCCCTGTGACGGATGTGCGCACCTGTGACAGATGTGCCGGCTAGTGTTGCCAGGTCCGACAGGATAAAAATCGGGACAGTTGGTAAAACAAATCGGGATTTAGGGTTTTAGATCGGGACATTTTTTAATATTTTTTTTTTTTTTTCAGTTAGGAATTCATCCAATGACTTCTCGACTTTTACTAACTAAAACCCAGGCTTCTTCTGTCCTACTGTGCGTTCCAGGGCCACGGTCACTATTTCAATAGTTCCCGCAAGCATCGGCCCTACTAGGCCAGTAGGCCCCTTCAGTGAAGCGCCGTGTGTCATTTTGAACGCACTTGATATAGTGATGCAAATGCGATACAGGTTAATTTATTGTAATAATGATGGCTATATATCTTTTGATTTATCGGGACATTTAGCGTCCCGATCAGGTAAAAATCGGGATGTCCCGCGCAAATCGGAACGCCTGGCAACACTAGTGCCGGCGCTGCTTAGATTAGAGTAAATAGGTCAAGGCCACTCACGAATTTCGCACGCCCCGCCCTATTTCTCTTCCTCTTTCTAACTCATAAGTTAAAAAAAGATAGATAGCATTGATTTGTTAACAGACTGCAAATTGTGTTCTGCATGGTAACTGTGGATGCAACAATCGTATTACCATTGAAATAAGAACTATTATTATCTCGCGTATGAAAAAAAAATGGACGACAACCATTTGTGTTTTTTTTACCTATTTTGGTGATTTTGCGCACGTGATGGCTCGACCTAATATTAAATAAACAGGGCAATATTTTTGATAATGATTTTTTGAAAAATATAACATATATTAGAAAGTGGTTTAATTGATTCTGCTCATTGTTCTGATCAAACTATTTTCAGGTTTTGCGCATTTAAGTTACACGTTTTATAATTATTTTTTTATATTATATTAGTAAAGGTCATTGGGCGTAATCCGACCCGGTCGCGGACATGAATGAAAATGATTTAAAACGAAAGAGTATAAATTCACTTAACATTACATAAGGTTATTTTTTATTTAATCTATGGGAGAACAAAGTTTGAACTAAAAATACATTTACTTAAAAAATCGAATACTACTACTAAATATTAGTTGTCGTTCTGTTAAATAGCTACTAAAAGGTTTTCGCGAGTGCATGTGCGTCCCGTCATCCCGTGTGATGAAAACGGCATGTATACGTTCGCTCCCTCTCTCTCACACAGTAGGTTGCGTCTCGCTCGTTGCGTTGGCGCATTGTTTCGTTCGTGTCATCGCAGTCCTTCGTTGTCTCTCGTTGTGATCTGTGCGTTTACCTGTTATCTTTTGTTTTTATCAACTACCTACCTAAGCACGTTTACTGGACCTGATTATTTGCTGTTTTTTTAAGAAAGATTTCAAAATATTTCGACACACATATTTCAATGTTGCTATGCGAAATATGATGACGGACTTCAAAATAACAGCGGCTATCATCAATGCTACCAGGCGTCCTTATGAAGATAGTGTATATGTCGACCAGTTTATTAACATTATAAATGGTAGAATGAATAGAGAGAACGAACTGGCGCAACACGTAATTGAAAACAATATGAATAGACAAAGAGTTGCTTTCATGCCATTAGATGGAAACAATCCAGATTTTAGAGACTTCCCACAGTTAACATTTGAAGAACTTATACTGTTTACATTGGGCAGCTATCATTTAAGACTTGCTAGGTCGTACTGCAATGAACACATAAGACCTAATGGTGTCTACATGATAGAACTCTATCGTCATCAAGAATTAATAAATAATAAAATATTGATAAGGGGACGAATTCAGTCGCGACATGTCAGAGCGCGACAATATTACACATATATTTTAATTAACCCAGCGACACAAGGAAGACAAAGTGTTGAAGACTACTACTGCTCGTGTATACACGGCCGCCGCACCGTCGGGAGCTGCGCGCATATAGCCAGTATAGTTTATTTTTTATCCTGGGCTAGGCACCAACAACAAATTGAAGCCCCTGCGGTATTTTTAGATGATATAACAGTAGATATTGATCACGCCGAATAAATAATTTGAAAATGTAAAAGTTTTTTTTTCTCTTTACTCCCACATCCCACAAGAAAGCGACCCTTACCATGATAACTAGATACATTTTATCTATATATCTTCACAATTGCATTTCTGTCCGCCGTGGGTTTTTCTCCCATACTATTTGCCCATTGACCTTTGAAAGTATATTTTAAACTTACTGCATGTAAATTTATACTGCCTTTGTCTTAATCAGACTCATAACAATGCGAAATTTTTGATGCATGTTTCTTACTTTTCCAGTCTTAACTACTAAATACTGAAATAATTATTTGTCAGTTAGTTTCGAAGTCGTGGAATAATGAACAAAGTCAAAAAGGTTAAATAAATACGTTTTATATTGTATTCATATTTTGTTTTTTATTCAGAAATCGTTTATTTCAAATATACCAATTACAACAAGACAACACAATTTTGTTTTTGATAAGAGAGTATGAAATATCGATAGATTTATCGATAATTTAACCAAAAAAATATATATAGCCTGAAAAAGTTTGCTTTTGTATCCAGGAGAATGGTTGATCAATATTTTAGAAAATTCACAGTTTAATTTTTTTTTATAAAAAAATGTAAACCAGTTAATTTTTGTAGGTATAATTTTTATCAGCTTTTTATATCATATCAAATTAAAAAATAGTAGAAAAGGTTTAAAAGTGGACTCTTTTACATTTTCTTTCATGTTTATAAGAATTTGGTCTCACTAAACTCCAAATGTAGTCCCAAATCATATTTTTGTTGTATTGGCTCTGATAACAGCTTTCGAAGTCCATGATGTCTAGATGAAAACGTTCTCCTTGTTCTTATGAATAAGCCCTCATGTTGTTTTTAAAGGTATCTAAATAAGCATGTAGCATATGTACCCTTAAAGACATTCTGCAGCCCATAGTTTTAAAATCTTAGCGATTTGTAAAGATAAAATTAAAAAATAAAGTACCTTTTTTTCAAAACTCGTATTAATTTATGCATGTACGAAATTAATTTCTTTAAGAAAACTCAGCTGAGCGAGTTCAATGACCTGTAGGTAGTTTATACGCAACGCCGACAATTACCTACAGGTCACTGAACTCGACCAGCTGACTTTTGGCCACGTCATCACGACAAACGACGAAACCATCGTCGTCACGTTGGTTTGACGATGGCCAGAACAATGTAGTTCACGATGCTTAGACGTTCCACGTGTCCTCCAATTTCCCTCAACGTGGCGTCATTGTTACCTCCAGCCGCGTTCTGAGTAAGGAAAACCTCTTCCTTTTCGACGGTAGACCGACACATGTTATGACTTGTAAAATTTAAATTAAACTAGAAACTAAAAATCCTATTGGCAGAGTCCCAAGACAGGGTCGCCATGTAATGTTGGGGTTCCTAAGAGGTGGTCTCAAGAAAACAATCACATGCTTGTAGTACTATTTAATGAGTGCAATCAATGTTACATGGATATGTGGCTTCTGAGGTATAGTGCTAATTCAGCATATTAGGTATAAAGGAGTGTGCATACTTAATAATATAAGAGAGCAGTTTAGTAGTTAGTATGGACGGGCAGGAAAAGGTAGTGCTTTGTGCTGCAGCATGTGTTTTACTGTGTAGTCTGCTTAAAAAGAAACGAAGAAAGAAACCACTATGTTGGGTGAGGCCTTTACTAAAGCGACGGAATGAAAAAACGAATAGATTTCTAGAATATATAAAAATAGATCCATTGAGTGGATTTAAAAATTTCACACGTATACCTTGCGGAGATTTTGAGTTGCTGGTCAATGCAATTAGTCATTTTATTGCTAAGCAAGATACCAACTACAGAAAGTGTATCCCCGTTTCAATACGGCTTGCAATCACCTTAAGATATCTTGCCACTGGAGATTCTTTTGCAAGTTTAATGTACTTAGTTAAAGTTTCAAAAGAGCTTATTGCTCGGATTGTACCTGAGACTTTTAAGGCGTTGATAAGCGTGTTGAAAGAAAATATTAAGGTAAGAGAATAAAAATAATATACCATATTATTTTAGTCACTGTTATTGCATTAAATATCATGCCAAGATATTATTTCGTCATCGTTCTGACGTAAAAGACTTGAATAATCATTATTGTGGACCTGAAAACTTGCAGCCACTCCTTGACTCTGAGAATTTGACGAATCTGAATAAGGTGAAGGCATTGGAGTTGTAACATATTTTCCAGTACTAATAATAGCGTCATACAACAAATTGTCTATATCCCTTTGTACTAAAATCTTCGTTAGCTACAGCAAAAATGTCGTCATCAGGTTTTTTTGCTTCCATCTGCTTGTTCACGTTATTCATAATGGACAAAGTTTGGGCGATTCTCGGGTCTTCATCGACAATACGACGTTTAAGCGAGTTTTTCGGAGCCTTAAACTTTTCGACTGGATTTTCATGAAGAGATTCTTGATCTTCATTTACTATGTCATTTTGGATATCTTGTGATATACCTGAAATAGTAAAAAGATTTCCTTTTTCAGATGCCTAACACTTATGAAGAATATATGGTCGTAGAGCGCCAATTTGACCATCTTTGGAACTTCCCTCATTGCATTGGGGCTATGGATGGCAAACACGTTGTTATTCAAGCTCCAAGTAATACTGGAAGCGACTTTTTCAATTACAAAGGTGATTTCAGCATTGTACTTTTAGCACTGGTTGATGCAAATTATAAGTTTACTTACGTAGATGTCGGTTGTAAAGGAAGAATATCGGATGGTGGTGTCTTCAAAAATACTGGTTTCTATGCTAATCTTCAGCAAGGAAAATTAAATTTGCCTGAACCTTACCCATTACCCGGAAGGAACAAACCAATTCCACATATCATTGTGGCAGATGATGCTTTTGCATTAGATATAAATTTAATGAAACCATATCCCGTTCAACATGACAAAAGATCAAAAGAGAGAATATATAATTATCGGTTGAGCAGAGCGAGACGTATTGTGGAAAATGTATTCGGCATTATGTCCGGTGTATTAGGAAACCTATTTTGTTAGCTCCAGAAAAGGCACAACTGATAACACTGACATGCTTTTACTTGCATAATTTTTTTGATTACGCAAAAATCATCTTCACCACTTTATACTTCTCTTGGCTGTTTTGATACTGAGAACCAAATTACTCATTGCACTTCCAATGGCAGTTGGCGGCACGATGCAGCTATGGCAAACTTACTACCTTTAAGACATGTTGGAAGAAGACCCCCTAGCGATGCGAAAGACATAAGAGAAGAATTTGCACATTATTTCCAAACTGATATAGGAATGATGCCATGGCAAGAAACACTAGCGTAATTTTTTTTATATTTTACCACATACACACAATACCATCTAGCCTAAACTAAGCAGAGCTTGTACTATGTGTACTAGACAATGGATAAACATACACTTTATATACTTTTTTTGTAAATACATATGTACATAGCATACATAAAAACACCCAGACCAAGACAAACATCCATGTTCATGCACACAAATAACCGCTGGTTTGCAATGACGACGCGACTTCTAATAATTTCAGAGCGTAGTTTTTTTCCTCGCGGTATTAGCTTGCACAGAATCACTTATTGAGGCCGGCAATAGCTGGTTAGCTGCGGACTAAAAGATACAAATTACTTACAAGATAAATTCTAATATTTTTTCCGTTACGGCAAAGCCCCAAAAAGGGTAGTTCTGATATAGATAGATATAGTTTTGATTTTGTATACGCTTTAATACAAAATCAAAACACGAGTAGTGTGAGTATTACTGCATGGGAAATGAACATAAAGCAAAAAATCAGTTATAAATAAAATGATTCAAAATATCAATAAAAATGTTTGTACTTACATCAACTATCTCTGGAATGTTACGTTTACGTGAAGAAGTTGATGGCGTTACCGTCGGCTGCAAATCGTCCGTTACCTAAAATTTTTGTTTATTAGTACGTCCCGTTTTTATGAACTTTTCTTACCTAAAATTTATAGGCCATAGGTGTAATACATTTTTATTCTTACCGTTATGAATTTCTATACTTAAACTGTCGGTAAAAAGACGGACTTTGATTAAATCAGCTATTTAATCAAAATCCGTCTTTTTGTTAACGAGTTAAATTGTTCATTTGTGAAATGAACAGAAAAAGATCTGCTATTGTTTGTCGGGAATTACCGTACGAAACCATTCTGTGTCTTGTTGAACAAGAGGTGCAGGAGGACCACCTCCTGTTTTAATTCTAGATTGCCTTTCTTGACTGGCGTCCTAAAGCCTATTTTTCTGCAAATTCCTTATATTGCCCGTTTTTTTTTGAGATTAAAACATCCTAGTAATTTTCAAGTAGTGCTTGGAAGCGTAGTTTTTCCAGTTTGGTGAAATTTACAGCGCGTTCTCTGTAAAAATAAAACACCACGTCAACTCCAATCTTGAGAAACAGCGTTGCCTATCTTAAAGTTCAACAAATATTAACGTGTTTATAAATACAGGGTGTCCGCCGGCAAATATGCGGATTTTGGTTTTAAAAATTACTCCACTCAAATGGCGTCCTTCTAGCCGCAAACATTCTTGCAATCTTTCTTTCATGTTGGTGAAAACTCTCTTGCTAAGTTCTGGACTGATAGCCGCAATCTCGCGTCGGATATTTTCTTGCAGGGCCTTTATTGATGATGGCGAATTGCTGTAGACACGAGACTTGAGGTATCCCCACAAGAAAAAGTCGCAAGGGGTTAGATCAGGTGATCTAGGGGGCCAGGCTATGTCGACAAAGCGACTTATCAATTTTCCAGGAAAAAGTGGTCTGAGTTTAGTCATTGAGTCCCTAGATGTGTGTGCCGTCGCCCCATCCTGCTGAAATTAGGTTCTGTTATTGTAGCTAGCATGACGGTGCAGCTCCGGTATAAAAAAGTCGTCCAGCATCGCACAGTATCTTTGTGCGTTAACGGTTTCACCTCTGTCGTAAAAATAAGGTCCAATTAAGCCATTTCCAGAAATAGCACACCAAACTGTGGTCTTCGGGCTGTGGAGAGGCTTTTCATGGATTTCTTTTGGATTGCTCGCAATCCAATCACGCATATTCTGTTTATAAACGTACTACCAATGTGAAAATGCGCCTCGTCACTGAAAAAGATGTTACTTAACCGCGTAGGCGTAGAAAATCGTTCCAGAACGACTCTAGTATAATTCTGCCTTTTTATGAAGTCATCTTCTTTCAATTGTTGGATGATTTGGAGCTTGTATGGATGGAACTTCAATTTTTTTTTTAATAATTTTGTGAACTGATGTTTTTTTTAAACGCGTTGATGCTGCAATCTTTCGGACAGACTTACGCGGATATGTCATAATTTCCCTTCGCACAAGTTCCGCGTTTTCAGGAGTAGTAACATACGTTGAAGGTCCAGGCCGAGACTCATTTCTGACTGATCCAGTTCCTCTAAACTTTTGTACCCACGTCCATATCAATTGGTTTGACGGACCATCCTTTACTCGTCGGACGCCTCAACCGCAAAAGCGCGGTGCGCTCCCGTCCACTGACTTATAGCTACTAAACAACCCGCAACACTCCCGCACCGAATGATACCCCGCTCCCCTCGCTGACGCTTTGCTAGTCGCTGTGAGCTAGGTTCAAAGTGTAAAATCTGCCGGCGGACTCCCTGTATATTGTTAGTAGGTACTTATTTTGGTGTAAACGTATCCATTTTATATTTTCATGAATGTTTAATTAAACAAACGAATTAATAAACTTTTTGCAAGTCGATAATTTCACTTTGTTGTTGACGTTGTTGAACCGATAGATCTAATTATGACATAAACGGTGCAATGTTGCCATACTCAAAAAATCTCCCGACCGTTTTTGTTGGGAAAATGTGTTGCTTTCTACTGGCAATAAATTTATTTATTTATTTATACTTCATGCACATAAAAGTACAGAGGCGGACTAATGCCTTATGCTACGTTTACATGTGGGCCCAACCTCGGCCAATCGCCATTGTGTTAACGGGGTTTCCCTGTTCATACAATGGCTGCACAATAGGGATTGGCCGAGGCTGGGCCCACATGTAAACGTAGCATTAGGCATTTTCTTCCAGTCAACCTTTGGGTGGTGCAGAGAAAAACAGTGGTAGCTGCAATAAAAGAAAGAGATAAGGTGATTCCAAGAACTGATATACTAATAAACCATAAATATTACAATACACTTACAATTATATAATATATACATACTCAAATTAATAAACTACATACATATATACCCTAATATAGTCAAACAATTGGTTCAAATCGACAATTGATACTACTGCCAACCTCTTGCGAATTATCTCGCGAACTTCTAGTTTTGAATGCTAATCGGTTTGTTGCCATCCTGATCTCCTGGGGAAGCGCATTCCACAAAGAAATCGCTTGAACAAAGAAAGAATGGTGAAGAAAGTCAGTATGGTGAATGGGACCTTGAAGTAGGCGGTTATGAGATGAGCGCAGATTTCTATTGTGGTTGGCGCAAATATATTGAAAGTGAGGGGCTAAATAGCTAAGGGAATTAGGAGAATCAAGAAATGAAAACAGGGTTGTGAGCGCCCGTTGCTCTCTGCGCTGACGTATGGGCAACCACTTTAGAAGCGATCGATGCGCTGAAACATGATCATATTTACGTAGATTGAAAACGAATCGAATGCAGTAATTTAGAAGACGGTCAAGTTTATTGAGGAGATCTGCATTCAGGTCGTAGTAGCACACGTCGCCATAATCGATGATTGGAAAAATCAAGGTCTGCACAAGCATGGTCTTCGTGCTCGATGGTAACAGGTTCTTCAACCGATACAGAGCTCGCAGCGTTCCTGTAACTTTCTGGCTTACACTAGCCACTTGAGTACGCCAGTTCATTGTACTATCGATGCGCAAGCCCAGATCCTTTACATCGGCGCTAAATGGGACGATCGTACCGTCGAAACGAATTGGTGGCAAAGTAGTACAATCCATTTTAGCGATGCTTCGAGGACTCCCAATGATGATAGCCTGACATTTATTGGGGTTTACTGCAACACCAAATCTATCGGACCAGGCTTTTATGGCTGTTAAGTCCCTATTTAATTGGTCGATAGTGGCAGAAATTTCGTCAACTCTCGCTTGACAGTACAACTGCAAGTCGTCAGCGTACAGATGATATGAACACTGAAGTACAGCAGTGAAGATATTAATAAAAATAGAAAACAGAAGAGGAGAAAGGATACCGCCTTGAGGAACACCAGTTTCCAACCCACACCAGCGAGAAGAAGGATCCCCGACGTGAACTGACTGCTGATGTTCCTGAAGATAGGAAGAGAACCACTCCAGCGCTTCGGAAGAGACCATAATGTAGGAGAGAAAGGTTAAAAGGATTTCGTGACTAACGGTATTAAAGGCATTCGAGAAATCTACCAACATTAATACAGTGACTTTGGTATCTTCCAGTCCTGCCCTTATATCGCCAGTCACTTTAAGAAGCGGTAACAGTGCTGTGCCCCGGCCTGAATCCAGATTGCAAAAAAAACTTGAGAGTTGTTTATGGACACAGGCCTCAAGCACTTTGGAAAGGAAGGGAAGGATAGAAATTGGGCGAAAGTGGGTTGGAAGAGTGGGATTTGAAACTTTGGGTAGTGGACGAACATCATAGGCTTTACGCCATAAGGAAGGAAATACTCCAGAATACAGGGAAAAGTTTACAATGTGGGATATGGCTGGTAGGAGGTGATCAAGGATCGCAATAATCATACCACGAGAGATATTATCACATTCTACCGCCTTGGATTTGATGGAAATAATTATTTTTTTGATCTCTTCCGGTTCAGCTGGAACGAAACGAAAAAGATTAATTTCAGGACGCGTTAGACCAGAGATCAGAGACAGAGTTTGTAGTTTGGTTAGATGATCTAAGGCAGGCACAGTGGAGAAATGACGATTAAGATCGTCTAAATCAATAGAATTTGGAGGGTCTAAATGTCGCGGTTTGCCGATACCAAGTGTTCCAAGGAATTTCCAAATATCGGCAGAAGAAGAAGAAGAAATATTTTTGAGAATGTAGTGGCGTTTAGCATTACGTATCATCTGGTTACACCTATTCCTTGCAGACTTAAATAAAACCCAGCTCTCGTCAGTACGATCCCTTTTATGTTTCCGAAATGCGCGGTCTCTGCGTCGCATGGCCATCTGTATTCCTTCCGTCATCCAAGGTGCGGGAGGACGTTTTAATTTCACTTTTTTGATAGGGGCATGGATGTTGTAAAGATTGACCACAATATCGTTGAAGATCAATACCTTGTCGTCAACTGAAGTGGCCTCCATCATAGGCTCCCAATCAACCATAAATGCATCCTTCTTGAGTTTTTCAACGTCCATCCTCGCAAAACAACGCCTGTACAGAACCTTGGGTTTAGGTTTAGGAGGTTTAAGAATATAGGACAGGAAAATATGTCGTGATGAGAGAAACCGGGAGCGTCATGTTGACCATGGAGAGAGACGAGAGAAGGATTTGAGGTGAGGATCAGGTCGAGCCATGTGTCATCACTCGCAGTGTTGTGATGAGTGGGTTGGAGCGGCAACACATGCAAACTAGCTGACTCTATAAGATGGAGGAGCTTACGGGAGCGAGGGGAGTTATGGACAAGGAGATTTGTGTTGAAATCACCCATTATGATGTGATGTGCATACTCTGAACCCATTGATTCAAGTACTGATTCGAATTCAGTGAAGTAATCAACACTGGGGGGACAGTAAACAACACCAATGATGGTTTTGGCTCCCCTGACACAAACTTCAAGAAAAAGGAATTCAGCTGAGGCAGAATAGTTTAAAGAGGAAGAAGCCAGAACTTTGTAAGGAAAATCACTTCGGTGATATATAGCCACACCACCCCCTCCCTTACCAATCCGATCATTTCTTATAAAAACGAAACCAGTGAGGGGGTAAGTGGTGGACAGAAGATGTGGTTTGAGCCATGTTTCAGATATCAGGATGGCATGAGCGTTACTGTTGTTGAATGTATTGTACAACTCACTGTAGTGACTGGCGATGCTTTGAGCGTTAATATGACATACATTCAACAGCCGACCAGACTCATCATCACTAAAGCTGCGAAGTACGAAGTCACTATAGGTGTCGCCGAGAGAACAAAAGCTCGTGTCCCTTGAGGAGGCAGCAGATTCATTAGCTGAAAAGAAAGACTCATTGTCTGACATATAATATAAAAGTTAAAACTAATATAAATAATGATATATACCATAGACTATAATACCAAATAAAAAAAATATACAAACCGAACAACTACAGTGCAGCTCTGCACCACCCGACAGCTAAAACTGACACATCTAATAAAAATTTAAAAAGCATCACTACTCTATTTAAATACTAAATAATAATTTAATATACTAAATTATAATATAATAAGACTAGAATTTAAACTAAATGCGACAATTTTGTAGCTCTTGTGGTTTGGGAGTACAATATGCAAGCATTTGTTATGCATGTATCTAAGAGAAAATAAAAAATTCGTAACCACAATCGTTTGCTTCTCCTGCCAACCGAATGTGTTGCGGACTTGGTCGAATCGGTCCACTCCTCCTATTCGTTTAGTGTACTCCTTTACTACTTCCGGGCAGGCCAGGGCTCGTTTACTGCCATCTTTTTGTGTCCTCGAAACAGTTGTACGATTTTTAGGATGAAATGTGTTACTTAGAAGTAAAACTTCTTTGTTATCCTGCCACAATACAAAGGCTACATCATCTTTTGTCGTGAGAGTCAAAATGGCGGGTGTACCATAGCGAATTAAATTATACCAATTACCAAAAAAATGTACCTAAAATGTACTATTTAGTACCTAGGTCTAAAAAATCTGTACATTTTTCACAACGAAATTATTTAGAAAGTAAGGTACACCCGCCATATTGACATCAAGATGGCGGGTGTTCTATAATATTTTATTATTTAACCATTACTCATAAAATATAATTACACCAAAAAATTGTACCAAAAAAGTACCTCCATTAAAAGAAAACGTAAACTTGAACAGTTGGATAGTTCCTGAGAAATAAAACAACCGTATCTCGTTTACTATGTTTATTATTATAATTAATAATTGATCTAGGTGCATATTTTTATATATTCTAGGGATAATTATTAAAGTATAAATCATGAATGAAAATTACGCGTCAAAATTATTAGATACCTCTTTATTTTTGTCCATACATAATGCAATTAGCGATAAGTGAATTCGGAGCTTTGGTTATAACATTATTAAGATCATCAAAACATTTCCATTCAGCATTACGACGACAATGAGCTCGATAGTGGCCAATATTGTGGATGTCTGTAACATCGCCGCCGGATGGTAAAAACTCAATTAATCCAAGAATTTCGTATTTTCTATTATTTAATGTTATTTCCATAGGTATGTCTTTAAGACAAATTACATCTGTTTGATTCAGCTCAAAAGCTATTATTGTATTACTTAGTTCGTAATTTAATGTTCGTATGCCGTTGCAGTCATTACGTCTACATTGTACAATGTTATTATCTTCACATAACATAGACTCTGCCGATTGATTGAGCATTAATATATTTGACATGTTAAAATTAAGTGGCAAAAATGCAATTTTTCTTTCGACTTTGTTTTCGTTGTGAAAGAGGTACAGATTTTTTAGACCTAGGTACTAAATAGTACATTTTAGGTACATTTTTTTGGTAATTGGTATAATTTAATTCGATAGGGTACACCCGCCATTTTGACTCTCACCTTTTGTCCTCCATTTATATTGTCCTTTTTCGAGTTTCTTCTTGGATCTGTCACCGGCCGATTTTTTTTTTTACGTATTTTGGTAAATCAGCTCTGTTCCTTCTTACAGTTCCAGTAGCATACAAATATTTCAAGAGAAAAATCACAAAAAAAATTGTCGAAGGTTATATGTATCTTGAATTCCTGTCCAATCAATTTATTTGTCAGTTCTTTGACCACCTTTGCTCCCAAACCCTCTTCTGTACCGGTTCCAGTTTTTCCAGTATAAACTGAAAATTCGTATAAACATCCAGTTACGCTGTCGCACCGGCACCAGACTTTGGTAGCCCCTCTTTATGGGCTTGAGCGGCATTTACTGTTTCAACGAGGGCCTACCTTTGAATAAAATCATACATTCGTCAATGCTTTGAGACGAACTATTTTTGGCATTTTTTTGACAGTTTTCATTGACCAAAGATAAAAGTGGACGCAACTTATAAAGTTTGTCGAAATTATTACTGCTCCTATCAGGCTGTTGACTGTTGTCATTCAAATGTAGTGAGCGCAAGATACTTTTGAAGCGTTTGACAGGCATAACATCTGCAACCTCGCTAACAAGAAAACTTGGATCTGTAGACCAGTACAGATCAATACTTGGTAGAATGTGATAGCCCATTATAATCAATATTCCCAAAAAAGCACGTATTTCACTTCTGGTTACTGGGACCCAACCATTAGGTTTAGTTTGTTCTGCGTAAAGATTTGTTTGCAACACAATCAAATCAAAGACCTTATCACAGAAAAAGTTATCAAAATGAGCAACTGGCCTTGCTCGACTACTCAAAAAATATTTAGGTCGCAACATTTTCTCATCAAATATCTCAGCATTTGGCCGGTCAGTCCAATCTGTCTTCTTCCAGTCATCATTCTCATCTTCGGATGATTCCGTCATCTCACATTCATCATCAGAAATAGATTCCTGTATCTCTTGCTCTTGTATTGGATTTTGCTGAATGCTGGAACTACTAGGTATAGGATCATCATAAATAGAAGGATTTACCTCTTGTGAAGGAGGTAGATTGATCGAACGAGAATCCGTTTCATCTTCCAAGACAAGTCGTAAAGTTTCGTCATTATATTCCTCTCCATCCAACGACTCCAAGTCATCTTCGGAACTGTCATTATCAGGAATACCAATAACCAGTCTCAAAGCTTCTTCAATATCGATGTTGCTCAAAGGACGCCGTGACATTGTAATATCTGAAAATAAACACACACTGTCACAGGCATAGGGAGTATTTTTCCCACCATAATAAAAATCAATGAAGAGCAAGATAACGGCTCTATTTAGGAAATAAAGTCATTTTGGTGTAAATGAAACATACCAAAATGTAAATAAAATAAAATACGAGCTTACCTTTGTAATGTAGGGACATTGTATATCTGTGGCAGGGTTGACGGCTGTCAGTTCAGTCCGCAATAAACCATTTTTATAAATGCCCGTCTTTCCTTGTATCATATTATTTACAGACATTACAGTGGCGACGAGGATTAATTACCTTTGTGAAATCGCGTGCGTAACATATAAGAGTCGAAATGTCGATTGGGAAATTAAGTGAATTCGAGGTGAAAACGGGGCAGTGGTCATCGTACATAGATAGATTGGACATGTATTTTCTCGTTAACCCTTAATTTGGCAAGCACCATTTTTATCAAATTTTATAAAAAAATGTTTATTTACCGATTATTTGAGATGTAAGGGAATACAAAAAAATACTGAAAAAAATCATTTTTCAGTAATTACGCGAAAATCATATGTGTCTTTTTTGACACATTGCCAAATACGGAGGAATGTATAGTCTTTTGGAAGTGTGTCAAAAAAGATACAATATCAAATCAGGGTTAAGAAATAAAATGACAAAAAATGCTCAACATTTTATTTAAAATGACAAAAAATGTTTAAATTTTTATCTAAAATGACAAAGAATGCTTAATTTTTTTGTTGAAATGACAAAAAATGCTTAAATTTTTATTTTTTCACATGAAAATCGTAGAAACAGTTTCGTTTTTTCGTCAGACATAACCGCACATTACATTTAATGCACATCACAGTGGACTGTCCATCTTTGCATACCCTGCAACGTCCTCTACTTTCAAGGTTAGGCAGATGACCCATACCGTCATACCTTATTTCATCTATTGGCCGGGATTTAACTGGTTTCTTTATTTTCAGACTAGGTCCCGCTACATCAGACCTTTCTACAACTTCTTGGGAAATTAGTGAGAAGTAAATGTGACATCGAAAGTCTTTCAAACTCAACACTTTCTTTAAATTTTTTTGTGCACAATGTCGTCGATACAATAACCAACCGTTATTTATACTAATATCTAGAATTTGGGCAAAAATGCCCATGTACCATCTTCTGGTTTTCATTTGAGTTCTATATAGGGCTATCAGCATGTCAGATAAATCTACGCCCCCCATGTGTGTATTATAATGTCTGACGACTTTGGGACAATCGATATCTATTTTGGCTTTGTGGTCCTTTGAATATCTCTTTATTTTGGTAACTGGATAGGAATCTGCAAATGAGCTTACTAAAGTGACCGGTTTGTTGTCGAACCATTTGACAACGGCAATTTTATTTTCGTTGCAGACAATTTGAGAAAATGAACCGCGGCCTTTTTTTTTCATCTTTTTATCGTCGTCTATTACATTTTGGCATCCACGTAAACGGTTCGATTTGATGGTACCGAGGCTAAATATTCCCAGCTCATTTCTCAAATAAACCACCAGCTCTAGGGACGTATAATAGTTATCAAAGTATACAAAACACGGTCTGTTTTTGATAGATTGACACAGTGCCACAACTAATTTACCTCCAAAACCCAAAGCTTCTTCTCTATCCGTAAATTGTATGTTGCGAAACGTATCGTCGCCACCATATAGCAAAAAATCGTAGATGTAACCCGACACACCGGATCTGACAAATGCTTTGAAGCCCCACTTCTTAGGTTTCTTCGCATTGTATTGACGACGATTGCCAGCCTTTTTACCTTTGTAAGGAAGAGTCATCTCATCAATACTGAATTGATTTTCTTCTTCAGCCGAAAGCAAGCAGTTTAGGCGAACTTTTTCAACAACAGGTCGGACCTTTTGAAACCTATCCAAACTTTCTTCATTGCTATCAACAAAATGTATATATCTGCGAATTAATTGGTACTTTTTTAATGACATTATATCTGCAACAGGTGCATATCTTAATTGTGTGCTCCAGTAATCTAAATAGCATGGCATTCTAACTACTCCCATAATAACATGGATAGCAACGAATTGTTCAATATCTTTCGCAGTTACATTGATGGAACGTCCTATTTTTTGTACTGAATACATATTGGTCTGGGTTACAATATCGCTTATTATTTCGTCGGAAAAGAATAATGCGCTTAGACCTAGCTCGTTGGAGTACCTACAAACAAAAAAGCAACACATGCAACCAAACCGAAACCCAAGCAAACTGAACACCATGCACGACGTAGCTATAGCTTGGTAAGGGGGGTCCCCCGTCGACTTTCACTGCCACAGCGGGGGGGGGGGCGTGCCTCGGAGACTGAGTTTAGGTACTATCACTTGCAAAAGTCCATAAGAATTCTTAAAACTTATTCGTTTGACGTTTAGTTTGACTTACGACCTTTTATTTTCAAGTTTCGCCAACAAATGATTGAAATTCACAATTTCATCAACTTATCATAAGTCAAGATGGCCCAGTGGTATAGGCACACAGATTGAAGCGCAAATCAGTGTGCCGCAAGTTCAAATCCCACGCAATTATTGACTTTTTGTAAGTTCTTACCCGATTGGAAGTTATGTATTTGCATTACATATATTAAATTATTCTTTAACTTGTTCACACATTTCTTAGAGTTAGAAAGGTAGATCACAAAAAAACTAAATAAAGAATTAGATTTCTGCGAGGTAGACATGAGTTTTAACTTAACCGAAATGAACTGTCGTTTGGTTGTAGTTGTTGGTTAGTGACGTGAGGTTGACAGTATTGTAATATTCGCAAAATGCAGGCTAATATTAGTATTGAAGTGAGGGCGACTATCATTGAGGTCTTAATAAAACACAAATATCTGAAGAAACCGGACTGAATGTGAGTATAATAGCTATTAATGAATTGTAACTTTATTACAAATTAATCTTCTAATTAAAACGTATGCCATTTATGAATCCATTCATCGTATCTTTATGAGGTTTAAAAGAGAAATACGTAAATCGTTGGGTTTATTGGATTGGTTATTGGATTAATAAATGCAGTTTTATTTTAAAATTATATTCAATAATTATGATTATTAACATTTTATATAATGAAAATGAAGTGAAGTAGGTATAGCTGCCTAATATATATTTTTTTTTATTTTAGAAAAATACTGTAAATCTTTGGCTAAAAAGATATGAGGAAGAAGGTAGCCTTGCTAGTCGAAAGAGAAGTGGGAGACCGAAGCTTATTAGCGAGGCGCAGCGACGACATATGGTGGACGTATACGAAACGAATGGTTTCGCACCAACGAGACATTTTGCGGAATTATATGACACCTCGATGGATACTGTTCGCCGTGCACTTCACGCTGAAGGCGTGCATCACAGAAAACCTGCTAAAAAGCCGTACTTGACAGAGAGGCACAAACAAGAACGATTACGTTTCGCACTAAATATTTAATGTTAACTAAACTAAATGGCCTACCATTTTATTTTAACATATCTGTGATTATTCGTTAACAAACACTGTATTATATTGTGTTTACTTTCGTTTAAAACAGCTATATCTTTTAACTTGTGCCATCGCCTCATCTTAAGAATGCAGTGAACTCGCTATCAATTTTGTTGACAATAATCATGAGTCTATTTCGTTTTTTATTCTTCTACCCGCACTGTTTTAACATAATACTATAGTTCAATTTATTTTTCTCATCTAATTGACGATTATCTTGTGAGAACTAAAGTTCTTTTAACAGAAATTGAGGTTTGGTTTCAATCTTCTTTTCGTCAAGAAAATGAACAATTAAGCTATGACCTCAATACATTCATTGTGACGTTACACAAAAATAAAATGTTTACAAAGTCCAAATCATATATCACTTTTCAATAAATAACTGGATATAAACAATTACCTATATTTTATTTTATTAAAATTTGAATATCCGTTCATTGTTACGTTATTCATATTATGAATGGTCTAAGTGGGTATACTTCCAACAAACAATCTTAGGCGTAACATAGATAACGGTTACAAGATAACTTTTTGTCTAGGTAACAATTCGACGTCACAATTCTCATAAATGTTTAATTTGTAAATATAAAGAATAAACATTTTTATTAAACACGTCTTTTTATTTCCACCTTATAACATCGAAAAGATGTAACAACTAAATAATTGCAAATTACGAATGTGATTCTTCTTGTGGTTAATAGATCACATTCGTAATTTGCAACTATTTAGTGCAAAAAATGCAATAGTATTTTTCATAGAAATATAAAAAAACAACTATATCAACATAGATTGGGAATTTCAAAGTAAGAAATAACTGCAACGGACCGACCATGATTTGAACTCGGGTTACGTGATTTGCGAATCCAACACTTAGTTCACACGGCTACCAGCACATGACGTATTTGAGCGAATTTTGCTATGGTAAGAACAGAAAAGTAATAATGTTTTTAAGCTCAGTGCGACGACAGTTCCTTAGTGTGTGTTATCTGTGGAATGTGGATACTCATACATGCGCACACATACGCACGGCAGTATCGCGCTCGCTCGGTTCGTAGCAATGTAATCTTTAGCGCTCCTATGGACTTTTGCGGCCTTACTGTACTTGCTTGATGCCAATGGGGGGGGGGGGGGCGGATTTAGGTTTGTACTAAAAATCTAAATCTCGAATTCTTGATATCAATGGGGGGACCCCCTGACCCCTTATATACGCCCGTGACACAATGATTTATTATGTGAAAAATTGCAAAAAATAGACAAAAATTATATCCAAATAAAGCATTAATTTCAACCTAAGGAGCCTCACATACAATGGGGTCTCACATGCGTCTGATTACGATTTTTTATAATGTAAACACCATAACATACAAAACATGCGATACTTGGTTAACTTTTGGCAAAGTAACTTTAAAGACACATTGTAATAAAACATTACTTATGAGGGTCCTTGGCAATGTAACTTTTAAAGCACAATGTTGTAATTCACTACTTAGTCGGCTCTTTGGCAAAGTATCTTTAAAGGCACGTTGAAGTTTGAAAACATATCACAGCTTGGAGAATACATTTCTATACTAGATTTTCATTTAGATCGTTCGTATATATCAATACACATATAATTTAACAAAAAACTGGCACTGTTACATGTAAAAAAAAAAGAAATCAATAAAACTTACAGCTTTGTTGCTCCTCGTGCTCGGCATTTTTTGAGTTTGACGTAAATAGGGATGTCCAGTCGTTCAAAATGCAACCGACTTATGTTTTCTAGTGATGCGCTGAATAAATCTTTAAGATCAAATCGATCGATTCAAAAAAATATGAATATATAATGTTACAGATTTTTTTAAAGTTGCCGTATCTTTAAAGGCACATTTCCAAATTAAGGGTTAATAAAGTGGCGGAGGAGTTGAAATTGCCTACATTGATTTCTACAATCGGAGATGAAGCGTACGAGCTACTCGTCAACCTATCGAGTCCAAAGAAACCGTCGGAATTAAAATACAGTGAAGCGGTTAGTTTAATGCGTCAGCACCAACAACCGACGCCATCTTCGTTAGCCGAACGATATCGTTTCCGTCAGAAGAGACAAGGAGCTGACGAAAACGTGGCGACCTACGTCGCTGAGTTGAAAAGATTAGCTCGCCATTGTAAATTTTCTGAATATTTAAACGAGAGCTTGCGTGACCAATTTATATGCGGACTCAGGAGCGATGTCATCAGGCAGCGACTGTTTGCGGAGGACGACTCTATAACTTTTATGCAAGCCGTGAAGTTAGCGAACGCTTTGGAGGCAGCAGAAAGAGACGCGGCGGTAGTGGATGCGGAGTCTATACGTAGTCCTCAGGCGGAAACGGTGCATTTAGTTTCGAAAAAAATTGGGACAGCAGCGGTGCGAGCCGCGGCAGGAGCGGCGGAGGCAGTATGCGCCGCGGGCCGGGTGGTGCAGGCGGCGGCGGCGGGCCAGCCGCGCACCGCGCATCGGGTGCGGGACGCAGTAACAACTGCACAGCTTGCGGAGCCACTAACCATAGTGTGGCAAGCTGTCGCTTTAAGGAGTTCGTGTGCAGTAAATGCCAACAAACGGGGCACTTATGTCGGGTGTGTCCGGAGAATGTTGGTCAATCGTCACGAGGAAGAACTTCATATCATCGCGATCGGCGAAGTAGGAACATGTTTTCCGCGGAGGCCGTGAGCGAGTCCGATGTGGAGGATATCGAAGAGAGTTTGAACCTTATGGGACTCAACAATTATAAGCCAGTGAGTTTATCTATTTTCGTAGAGGATATCATATTAAATATGGAAGTGGATACAGCAACAGCGATTTCATGTATAAATAATTGCGCGTACAAACGTTACTTTTCACATTTGTGTCTTAAGAAGGACGATACAATTTTAAAATTTTACGATGGCACTAAAATAAAACCATTAGGTATTATTCGCCCACGGGTTCGATACCAGGGGCAGGAAAAACAGCTTGAATTGTTTGTGATTAAAAATGGTACTACATCTTTGATAGGCAGACAATGGTTAGCGGAGTTACAAATAAAAATACCTACATTTTCATGTAGAAGTATGAGTGACATCAATTGTGTGCAGATTAATGAGGGAATTGTGAACATTCTCGACAGATATAAGGAATTATTCAGCGGTGGACTGGGACGATACAAGGGCGGTAAGGCCACGCTACGAGTGCGGCCGGGGGCGGTGCCGGTGTTCCAGCGCGCGCGGCCTGTACCTTACGCGCTGCGCGAGCGCATCGACGCCGAGCTGGACGCCATGCTGCGCGACAGCGTCATCGAGCCCGTCGACTGCTCCGACTGGGCCTCACCTTTAGTTCCCGTGAATAAGGCAGACGGTACGTTGCGAATTTGTGCAGACTATAAAGCGACTCTGAATCCCGCCTTGCTGATCGATCGATACCCGCTTCCTAAAATTGAAGATGTGCTCGTAGGCCTGAACGGGGCACGGTTTTTCAGTAAAATTGACCTATCCCGTGCATACAATCAGGTAGAATTAAATGATTCAAAAAAATATACTGTTATCAATACACACCGAGGTCTATTTTACTATAACAGGTTAGTTTTTACGGATTGTCGTCGAGCGTGGGTATTTTCCAACGCATAATGTCGAATTTATTAGGTAATATACCGAATGTGCAAGTGTTCCTCGACGACGTAATTATTGGCGGGAAAAATAAAAGCGAACATTTATATGCACTCGAACAAGTCTTACAGCGACTATCTGAGAATGGGTTGAAGCTTAAGCGGGAAAAATGCGTTTTTTTAGCGGATGAAGTAACTTATTTAGGTTATGTTGTTTCCAAAGAAGGGGTCAAGGTGGACAAATCAAAAATTAAAGCTATTAATAAACTAGAAGCTCCAAATAATATAGGTGAATTACGTTCCTTCATAGGAATGGTAAATTATTTTTCAAAGTTTGTCAAAAATTTTAGCTCTATTTTAGTACCTTTATACAGATTGTTACGAAAAGATATAGACTGGTATTGGGATGAAAAGTGTGAGCGTGCTTTTGCACAGATAAAACAAGCTTTAATGAGTACCGAAGTATTAGCACACTATGACCCAAACAAACCTCTTATTGTGACATGTGACGCGAGTGCGCGGGGCGTCGGGGGCGTGCTGGCGCAGCCGGGGCCGACGGGGGAGCGCTCGATAGCGTATGCGTCACGTTCGCTCACCACCGCGGAGAAAAACTACTCGCAGATACATCGCGAAGCACTTGCGATTATATTCAGTGTATGGAAATTTCATCAATACATTTTTGGAAGGAAGTTCATTTTACGCACTGATCACAAACCCTTAGTTTCAATGTTAGGCCCGCAAGCGGGAATACCTACAATGACGGCTAGTAGGATGCAGCGATGGGCAGTAATATTATCGGCATACAATTACGACATAGAATATATACGTACTAATGGAAATTGTGCTGACGGCTTATCGCGTCTACCGGAAAATAATAGCGTCAAAGATATTGAGGAGGAATCTATTCCTGAACAAACATACCTGCACTTCGCACAAGACGGGTTATTGCTCGACTATACCGAAATTAAGAAACAAACGGAGAGAGATCCGTTAATAAGTAGAATTTTAACCTACTTACGAGACGGTTGGCCCGATAGGTGTGAAATCGTGAATTTACAACCGTATTTTAATAGGAAAACAGAATTGTATGAAGAGTTAAGTTGTCTTATGTGGGGACACCGGGTGGTTATACCGGAGAAATGCCGGCAACAAGTTTTAAAAATTATCCATGAGCCCCACATGGGTATTGTAAAGTCGAAGGCGTTGGCACGCAGTTATGTGTGGTGGCCGGGCACGCGCGACATTCGCTCTCCACCGCCTCGTCGATGGCGGTGGAGAGCGAATGTCGCGCGTGCACCGTGTGCGCCGCATACGCGGATGACCCACCGCGCGCGCCTCCCCGTCCCTGGCCCTGGCCAGCCTTGCCGTGGTCCCGGCTACATCTGGACTTTATGGGGCCTATAAGCGGGAAAACATATTTAGTGATAGTAGACGCAACTTCCAAGTGGCTGGAGGTATTTCAAGTTCCCAGTACCGCAGCGAGTCATACGATGGTCAGATTGCGTGAGCTGTGGAGTAGGTGGGGAGTCCCTAGGCAGGTCGTCACGGATAATGAACCGCCGTTCACTAGTAGTGAATTCGCTCAATTCCTACAAAGCGACGGTATCCAGCATATATTCACAGCTCCCTATCATCCATCATCAAACGGAGCCGCGGAAAATGCGGTTAAGACATTAAAAAGAGTTATTAAAAAAGCTTATATAGAGGAAAAAAATGTAGAACAGGCTTTAAACACATTTTTATTATATTATAGAAATACGGAACACTCCACTACTGGAATAAGCCCATCAGTCGCACTTATAGGGAGACGGTTGCGAACAAAGTTAGACGTGCTGAAGCCCAATATGGAAGTTAAAGTATGTAAAGCGCAGCAGGGGCAGGTGGAACGTGCGGGAGGGACGGTACGAACGGTGGAAGTAGGAGATGATATTTGGTATCGACAATTTTTAAAGGGGGAAAAATGGTTGCCCGGTACCATAGTTAACACGTCAGGGCCTAGCAATTATAAGGTGCTAGACAAGGACGGCAAACAGGTGCATAGACATATCGATCAGCTTAGGCGTAGGACGAGGAGTTCTTTAGTGGTCCCCACAGAGTTGTCACGTACGCCGGAAGCTTCGGCTTCTAAGATAGCACCAGTAACGCCCCTCAGAGGCGGGTCGGAGCGCTAAGAGGCCTCGGTGGCGTCACCGTCGCCTGCACGGGAGCCTACGTTGTCACCGCCTCAGAAAACTGAAGAAGAGTTCTCAACACCAGCGCCATCGCCAATGCTTGTGCCGCCCCAGTCTCGCCCCATTAGGAAATGTAGACTAAATGTTAGTTATAAGATTTAGAAGTAATTTGTTTATGATTTAATTTTATGATTTAGTTATTATTTCTTATTTAAGATATCATTAGTCCGTTTGCTGTTAATTTGTGGTGGAGGGATGTAATGTAGGGACATTGTATATCTGTGGCAGGGTTGACGGCTGTCAGTTCAGTCCGCAATAAACCATTTTTATAAATGCCCGTCTTTCCTTGTATCATATTATTTACAGACATTACAACCTTATAATAAAATTCGAAGTGTTGCGCGTGTTCAGTGTACGGGGAGATGTTCAAAGTAAACGTGACTTCAATGAAATAAATGTCTTTAATTCTGTTTCCACAATAGTTCGTTATTACTAACTACGTACTATGCAAGTGTCGAGGCAGGGCGGTGTAACGTAAGCGACTGGCGAGCCTTGCGCTCGCGCTCCCGTATTTCATCAAAATTGCAACTCAGCGAATCGCTGTTACTAAGCCGCCACAGAAGATTTATTGTAATGACGTAAATATGCACTATTTTTCCAAATTACCTATCTCCGCCATGACACATTTCAAACGTCAATGTCATTTTTTTTTAATTTTGTGTATTCGCTCATTGTAATGTGGCCAACACCAAAAAAAACATACCACCATATTTATTTTGGAACGAGTCGATAAAAATTTATGGTGGTAAAAATACTCTCTATGCCTTAAAAAGGGTTAACTATTTAATTGATTTATTATTTTAGGAATCAAATGAATATCAAGAATGCAATATAAGATAGTTTTATTATATTACCCAAATACATTATTTTAAAAAACATATGTACCAACTAACAACAATTACAAGTATTTATAGTGACAATTTATGTCTTGCTTGATACATAACTGTTTACTAAAAACAATCTTTTTCAAAATATTTAGTCCCAATGTAAGTTTGAAGTAATTCAAGGTATATTTATTTACAACAATTACACACCAATACAAGACAAACGCAAGAAATTATAAATCATAACAAGACAACAAATTTAAAACACAAATTAGAATGAGAGATTGCAACCAGGAAGGTGGAAAATATTTGATAATATCTAAGCATCCATAATCACATATAACTAACAAATGGTTATACATATCTGCTAAAGTATTGTTTTGATTGTAAAGGAAATAAAAAAAGCAAGAGTTCTTTTTTCGTTTTTCAGAAACCTGAAAAAAAGGGTCAATGTATTCATCATTTCAGGTTTCTGGTAACCAAAAAATATGATTGCAAACATTGATAATGTAGATTCTAAACAAACTACTATAAAAGTACAATTAAAACAAAAATCATTTGATGTGTTGTTTTCACTCTTCCTCTTCTTCTTCTTTCTTTTCTGTTGTTCTTGATTTTCTTGTCCGGAAACCACCGCTACACAGCTGCTGTGAAAGAAAATTACTATAATTAGTATATTTAGTGTGTAACTTTTGATGTGGATGTTGAAAAACAATTTCCCACAGGAAAAAATGGAAATTATGAAGTAAATAGAAAAGTAATAATTTAGTGTACCTTTCATATCTATACATTTCGCATTTTTTTGAACTCGTCTTAAAATTATTTCTGGCAGAATACAGTATTTAAAAAAGCCTAATAGCTTTGGCATCATATTGCTGATAAATTCATTATCTCGATAAACTTCTATAACAGTCAAAGGTTCATTGACTGAAATAAAACATATGAAGTAACATTTATCCATGTTACTGACACGCATTTGTCCTTGAACCTGAAATAGATTTAATATTGTAGTAAGAGTTAATAACATGCTAAAATAAATTATAAAGTGCACATGCAATAGAATTATTAATTTACTTGATAGTAATAATCATGCTTTTTATTCATAACTAGAACATTATTATCCAATGTTAGAGCAAAGCTTTTTTTTTCTAGTGCAGCTGCCTCTAGGCTTTGGTTTTTCCTCGCCAATGATGGAAAACACTTGATCTCTATTACGGCTCTCTCAATTTCAATTACACCTATAACAAATTTACGTGTTTATAACTAGTGTTATAATTTTCCATATTTATCAAATGTATAAGTAAGATCCAACTTATACACATATGATACATGAATATTGATAAAGAAAGACTTACCATCTGGACTGCCAGCCAAACATCCAAATTCTTCATCAATAAAAAGACCTGAAGGCCTTACAGTTTTATTATGCTGTTGCATAAACATGCTTTTTGCCACATTTTCATTTTGCTGTCCATATAACATATCTTTTGTACAAACATTCTTTTTATATAGAATATCTTTGACCAGATTGTGACATGGTGTTGTAACACGGCGTTTACAAACCTGTAAAATAAGATAAAATATTTTTTTTTAAAGATGCGTTTTCTGCATAGGTGTTCTAAAAAACACAGATATTACACATGTACATTTCTGATTACATTACCTTTCCAAATTGACTAGCAGTCAGACGGTCCCTCCTATGAGTAGTATATAAATCATTGTCATGCTGCCCTATAGTAGACATTTCAATGAAAGCTATGTCTTCTGGTGACTTTTGGAATTCAGCTAACCGTTCTTCACACAATATTCTCAATTATGTTTCATCAATATCAATTGGATCACTTGCTTCAGGTCCATAGTTCTTGTCTGGTTTGGATTTTTCTCTTGGAACAAACAATCGTTTGCGTGTTGACGATTGTTGTCGTATCCTGCTCTGTTCCTTTCGCTTTATGTATTTTTTTAAATGTGTTCCTGGGCTCTGTGTGGTCTGCTTTTTCCATGCAGTCTCATGCCATTTGTGTCCAGTAGCAAGCGATAGCCCTGAAAACAAAATATAATTTTACTAGAAAATATTAAAAAATATATAGGAATTATATGTTATGTACAATATAAATATAAAGAAACAGTTCTGATACATTTATTTTTGGTTCCAATCTACTAGAAAATTAAATTTTTATACTGTTTACCTGCCACATGAACACGTCGCTGATACGATCCCTCTTTACCTAAACTAATTCGTTTTCCACAGGTGAATTTATTTATGACGCTCATAAAGTTTTCTGCCACATTTGTTGTCTCATTTGACAAACGACCAGCCTTCAATGCAATTTTTTCATTGGCAGCATAAATCAGAGCCCACACTTCTGGAGCATCCTTTTTTAGATCCTCTACGAGGTTTTCTTCCTCCTTTTCACTTCCATTGACATTGCAGTAGTAGTCCTTAGTTTCCATGAACTCCAAATACATAAAGTGGGCCATTTCTCAAATCTGCAGTCATAACAGTATTATCACTGTTATACATTATGATTTTCCGTGCCACTAAGGTAAGTTTCATTAATTTTGGTTTCAAAATATTTCTCCCACGAAGTGGAAGCTTAGTGTTGGCCAAAATCTTAAAGTGTACAAATATAAATATAGAATATAATTACATAATTTTGTGTTCACAAACATGTAAATTCACATACACAAGACATACAAAATTTTTTTCCTTGTGGGGTTTGAACCTGCGATATGCAGAGCAGCAATCAATAGCTCAACCACTGCGCCAACCGGACTAAAGGTATATTATTTATTCTGCACTTCTATTACGATGTATGTAAAATTTAATGGCAATCAGTTCAGTAGTTAAGATGTGAAAGCCAAACCAACAAATAACTCACTTATGCATTTACAAGTATAATATTAGTAAGGATTTACCTTGGAGAGTGCACTGGTATAATTTTTGATTACATGATTCTTGCATTCAATTTTTTTTTATTATGTTTCCATAAGATACCTTTTCTTTCAAATTTGCAAACACAGAGGAATCTCCGTCACCAATAAAGCTCAAATAGCGAAGTTGATGTATTTCTTCACTCTTTTGAAAGCCTTCCACAATAATTTGTGATTCCATTTCTGTTGACGGTCCAGTAAAATTTTTGCAACAATTATGTGGTTTCATATCAATATTTCTCTTATCATAATATTGACATGTATAACAATATTTATTTCGAACACCAAGAAATAGACATTTCTTAGTTTCTTTCCCAATAATGCAGGCCTGAAAGTGAAAAACAAAACTCTTGAAAACATTGAACAAATTGATTGAATTCAATAATAAAAAATAACAAAATTCAACATTGCATAATTGTTGGTTGTATTACATTGTTTTGACAATAAATACAATTTGTGTTTAGTAATAATTTATCTTACCATGCCAGATGATGAATCAAAGTTATGCCCGTATGATCTCTTCAACCATCCTCCATCCACATATACAGTAATAAATGGAACACCGTCTGAAGACACATGACCTTTTTCAATAGCAATTGTTCTTTCTTCTTCACCAGCTGTCTTAATTTCCTCTGTCAAATGTTCTAACCAAACATTGCCTAATTTTTTTTCAACACGCCGAAATTTATTAGGTGTCATTGTTGGAATATCCATCAGACTTGTTATATGAGCTGCTTGAGTGTAGTAGCTACCAGAAGTCACAGTAGCCCACACAAATGCAGTATTTACTTTGTCTTTGCTCTCTGTGCAGTGTTCCCATGCTTTTCCACACATACTGCACTTGAATGTTAATGCACTTCGAAATCCATCACGTCTTTCACTGACAAATTCAATTTGTGAAGATTCACAGATATTTCGGTGTCTTTCCATAAGGAAGGCCCACTCAATAACATGTCTAAGGTCCACAATATGATACCCAGATATTCCAGATAAACATGTATTTGGAACAGTTTCCACAGTCAACTGAAAAGACTCGATTTCAGGATCTGCTTGTGGCCAATTTATGTCTACCACAGGTTCAAATTCAGTCGTCACTGTGCTAGTACTAGGGACACTGTAGGTGGGCTCTAAGTGAACTTTTGGTTTCACACGCGCATATGTTCTCGGTGGTGCATTCTGGGCACTGAAAGAAAGAAATAAATTATTATATAATGCCACAACATGAGTTTTATGATCAGCGATCACAATAAATAATGATTATTTGATATATACACTATAGAATTATCAGGGATAATTTGTTCATTCGCTAACTTTTTCTTTATTTCTTCAGATCTCCAAATTTTCACGCGGCTGTAATACGATACAGATATAAATTTTAGTGAACAGTATGGTTGTAAGTACCATAGTATCGTTACTATGGTACTTTTTTAGCGGCCATTATTGCTTCAATTTATTTGTGGAGATTGAGAATTTTACAATGAAGCTGGACATAATTCGAGTTATAATTTACATGTATATTTACTTGTCGTCACCATGTAGTCGTATCAATGCGCTTTTCGATTGTTTGGACGATTTACGGACGCCTGAATATCGGTGGCGTTGGTAGGCTAGTTTTCTCGTAGCGCCAGACATAGCTTCTAGACGTAAACCGAATCTGAAATACACAAAAACAAATGATATACAAGACAATAGTTACTTTTATAAACTCGGAATTTGAATAAAATTGAATGTAATCATAAAACAACCAGATCAGATCGCTTCGAAATGCAATTGCAGTTGGTTGCAGTTATGCAAAATAATGCAAGTCCAAATATCCATAGATAATACAGAATATTACAAACTGACGTTCCAAATTACGGTCGAGATTACATTCGCATTTTTAGAAAAGTATAGCTGTAAAATTTTACTTATCCAAATAATTTTTATATCATATTGATTGACAATCAAAAAAATTATATCTAGTCAACAAATCCCTGCCGGTCATTCTGCAAGGATTAATCTATATATAAAATAGAATTTCATAAATAATAAATCATATTACATAATTCATTTTGATGTAAAAGTAACGGAATGCACGCAACCATTCAAATGAAACGAGATTGCAGTAAACTAATGTTTGTTCGTCTAATATTAATTGTCCATCGACAACTATTTGTATTACTAATGTGAAAAAGTAATATGACAGGAAATACAATATATATATGTATAGCGACTTAAAATTTTTGTTTACTTGATATTATTATAACTGAACAATATAAATCGGTGATTTCTATCTATTATGAGAAGATTTTAGTTTGTAATAGCCAGCTAAACTCACGGGCCGTCTTGCTAACACCACCGAAAGACTACTTTTATTTTAAAATAAAATTGCTAAGCAATCTATACTACAATACCTTGCAATTATTATATTAAATTGTAATGACAATACATACAAGAAAATAATATTATTTCAAATCAATGAAAATGCATACAATTTAAAATATACAAGCAATTCCGCGCTTAAAACCTATTACTGCATTAGCTAGCCTAGTTTAAAAATGATGTCAATCGAATGATCAAATTGAAATAAGTTTGGCAACGCGTTTTCTTAGAAATTCCGACGTAACATCTAAGGTCACGTTGTTAGTAGTAAGTGGTAGTAAGAAGAACGGCAACGTCGCGCGTCGCGTTTTACGTAAGATGAATATAACACGTTGCCAGTAACAATAATCATTACTAATGCTAACAATTTTTGATAACAACAATGTTTTATGTTTTCGTCTAGGATAGTTAGTTTTACGTTATTATAATGTTTTTTTTTTTAATGAAATCCATTATTATAAATTTAGTAATGATTTTTCAAATTTATACTATCGTTTGCACGCCATCTAGCGTTAAATGTGTTGTCTAGTATCAAAATCCGTCAGATCCAAAACAGTAAATTTTGCAATAAATGGCTTTTTTTCTTTAATAAAGTTACAAATACTATATCATTTTATATAATTTAAAGTAAAATTACTTTTAATATTTTTGGGAGTTATCAAGTTAAATTGTTTTTAGATTTTAAATTATACAAGTAATAAAAGATAAAAAAAATGGATGTAGCGGTTATTGATACTGAGTTAAGGATCTGGCGGAGTTTGTTACTCAGCTCAATGGATGTAGCGGATTTTGACATTTACTTTCTTATTATACAGGATGTTGTAAAGAGTAACTTGAAACGAAAATAAAAACGCAAAAAAAATAAAAATAATGATTGTCGTTAGAAATTATAGTCTTTGAGGATTTATAAATAAAACTTTTTTCGTATTATTAAAAAAATTAATGTAAAGAAATTAGTTAAATAAAGTTTTCACTTTCTTCTAGTGCAACACACTGAAGGTACTCATGTTCTTCAAATTGGTCATTAGTTTCTTCTACTTCTTTATAATATTTTAAACTGGCAATAGTTCTCCAATCTTCACCGAAATGCTTCTTCAAAAGGTTTGCCACATCAAGTATTTTTTTAAAGTTCACTTTGTTTCCTCTTCGCAAAATGACTTGAGATACATCTTAAAACACAATTATTTATTTCATAACTTGAATATTGTGAACGATACATGTCAATATGTATTTATTTACACAAAAATATTTATCAAAACACGCCATTTCGTCTTAGATGTACCATACGATCTCGAAAACTAATAGACGTATCAAAATGTTAATTAGACAGAAAGTATGAGCATTTTTTTCTGATGAAGGTGCAACAATAATATCACATTCGATATAAGTTGACTTATATCACTTTTCACAGGACGCACAGAATTCACTGCACAGTATTCAGTTTTTTTGGGTTGTGAAGCCGGCTATCACCACTAGATTAGGTCCAGACAAAGTTCAAATGTTTGTCCTGTATCTTTTTTGTTCATGCGGTGTACAATAAAGAATATAATAAATAATAAATGCGAAATAGCGCCGCGGAATTCAACACAGAATAATTTACTACGTGATTTACGGCGATTGAGTTTGCACTGACTCACTTGATGCGTCTGCGGAAGGAGTGCGCTTTCTCTCTCACTCATGACATAGGAAAAGAGCGGGAAAAGAATACAGGAAGCGAGGAATTGGTCAATTTTGAATTTTAAAGATTTACACGTTTGGCGCGAACAAATTTCGGAATCTTTTCTTTGTTACAATGATTTTCTGTGAGGTTTTTTATCATTTTTAAACCTTTATAAGTAGGGTTATTTTCATATAAAATCATAATATGCTCCCATTTTGCGACTTTCACTGCACCATCCAAAGTAAACTTCAGGTTTTTTTGACATTAAATAATTTCTCATCCCTTTCAATAAATGCGGTATGTCAAAAAGAGTTATTACTTAGCCATCAATTTCAAAAATTGAATTTATGAAGTCTTCATTCCTTTTTAAATAAGCGCTAGTCTCTTAAATTAAATAATTTATGGCACTTGTTTGATGTGCCTTGGTCACACACCGTGGCTAAAACGGCAAAAGCAATGAAATAATAATAATAAATCATTTATTATCAGGCATCTTGGCCCATAGATATATACCTTACAGACTAACATATATATAGAGTAAATACAACTTGTCGTTAGTAAATAAGACTTAAGACAATGTTAGTAACACTTCACATTGCACTAAGTTCACTTCATGCTGTTCTGTGGCACCTGTTCGCGGAAGCGACGGAACACCACGCCCTGCGGCCAAAAGTCTTCCTTCAACATGAGGGGCAGAAAAGTGTTCGGGACTCGCACCACGAACGCCTTGAAATTGACGTTACGGTGCGACTCCAGCAGCTGTACCCTCAGTGCGAACTTCGTCTTTTGGCGCACGTACTCCACGATATCTTCCACCCTTGTCGTGTGATGCAGGCGGGAGACGTACACTGGTGTGTTCCGCTGGGCGGCACGCAGGCTCACGTTAGGAGTTGCAGGTGCTATGCCGCAGCGGTTCTTGTTGGTTTGCGTTCGACGCTTCCTCCTTTGCACCGTGACGAAACCATCATCATTTTCAACCTTGTTCGTTGCCTTAAGCACAGGTTTCGGTTCAGAAGCGCTAGGGACGCTCGTGCTGACGCTAGCGAAATCCCTACAGATCGAATTCGCTGGAGCTGCAGGATCAGGCAGCGGGACGGGGCGAGGGGCTCGTGCGGCGCTGCTTGGAGGAACCGCAGTGACAGGCACGGAATTGCGGGGCGCACGAGCGGGGCACTACGCAACCTCAGCAATCGACGTATGCGCCGGCGACGAAACTGCTGACGCGAAGTTCGGCGACAATATATCGAGGCCGGCTCCATGACGTATGTTTACGTTAGATGCATCGACTGATGACCTAGTTTTCGCGTTTTTGCGAAATTCATCGAATTCCTTGCGCAAATCGGCGACGGTTTTCTGAGATGCATCTAACTTTCCTAGCACATCCGTAAGACTGGCCCTCAGAAAGACAATGTCTTTCAATAGGCTTGTAACGTCGACGTGGTCGAAGGTGACTGGAGGGAGCTTATGCAGCTCCTTTGCCACAAACGTCGGCACGTCGTCAGGGTCGGTCTCCTTGAACAGCGTGATTATATCCTGCAGGCTTTTCTTAGTCCCGTCACGCCGGCGGGATGGCATCTGGTCGCGCTTATTCAGCACGCTGAACAGCAACAGCTTCGCAGCAGCTATGTCCTCCTCGCTGAAGTTCGTTGCGCAGATCAGGACTGCGGACACCTCGTCCATCACATCCAGCTTCTGCTGCAGGAACGCCAACAGCTCGTTCGCCACAAGATTTTCTGTCATGACGAGTACTTACTAGCAACAGCTTGCGCTGCGCTAATCGGTATAAATAAAACGTAAATAACAAATAAATGTTGCTGCTTTTTAATCGTCTTTATTAGTGCAGCCAAAATATCTTTGGTTGTACTGTCTGGGCAGATCGAATAATAAATGGGCTGTTTATAATTTTTTATTATGCCTCTAATCATGGATATATGATCTGCAATTTTACGTGATGATTCACCATTGTGGTTTACAAAACCCGATATCCTATCCTTTTTGAAATTGAATTCCATGGGTGGTGAGAGTGCCATCTCATCAAAAATCAATGTGCACACCTATAATCTTCATTCATTTTGCCATCTTTTTTAAGGGGTTAAATATATTACCATTGATGCCTGGTTTGAGTGAAGCCCTAGATACCATTCGGTTTAGTATTACCGGAGATGGCAAAACAAATATTTTGCTTAACCATCTGTAAGCTTTTGGTCCCATTTTATATACACTGAGAGCCATTATTTTCTCCTCTTTCGTGAATTTTCGTGACATTTTTGGTTTTGAGATTTCCCTGAACTGCATAACTGTAAATAGTGAAACTAACGTCTTAAACTTCTTTAAGGCAGTTTGAAAAGTAATATTCGTGGACAGTGTTAATGCTTTTTGCAATCTCATTGTATATGAGATGTTTTTTGTTTTTAATTTTTTATCTGTTTTGACTAATGAATACGAAAGACATGAGAAAAATATTAACATATTTTTTTAGAGAAATCAATCCCTTGTGCAATTGAAGGCCTTAAATTGGCATTTCCCTTTAGTCTATGAAGAAGTAAGCTATCTATATTTTTATAAATACTGCAAATATTTTGGTTTAGTATGGTTAGTGAATTGAATGTCGGAAAAATATTGTCTGCACTCCTCAACCTCATTTTGCTTTGAAACCGTTACTAATGTATTACTCGTATCTATATCAGTTATTCAATTGCTATCCAAAAAAATAATAATACATACAAACATAGTCGATCGAATTAATGTACCCGTATTCGTCAGATTTTTAGCAGAACACTCTGGATCTCCCGTCTTGTGGTTGGCAGGTTTTTTGAAACGCAAGCATGTTGCGCACTTTGGCGTGTCGGCTTTTTTAGTGCAGTCTTGGGTTGTGTGCCCTTCTACACCGCAATGATCACACGTAGGGGCAGCGACTTTACACGTCTTGGCCGCACGACCGTACTGCTAGCACTTGTAACATCTCGTTACCAGAGTAAAGTCTCGTACGGGACAGAACGTCCAATTGACAAATAATCTATCCTGAGTGATTTGATTGATTGATTTGAAATTTCTTTATTTTTCACATAAATAAAACAGTTAAATGACAATTAGAACCTAATCTAAAAGCATTGAACATAAAGAATACGTATTTTCTGTAGACTATGACGCCTATATAAAACATTCGAGAATACAAAGTAATGTGCAAAACTACATGTTATAAATCTTCGGTATCTTTTTACTTATGTCAAATAACTAATGTATCTACTTACAGCGCGATGTTAAATCACAAAACGCACTTTTTTAACACATGAACACTATTTATAAGTAATTGTAACAAGTACACTGTTACTTAAGATTAATTTCACTACGACTAGGCCAAATAATGGTAATTACGTTATCTAAAATGCAAATGAACTTCGTGTAGGTACAGTGCGAGATCCGCTCAAAATCTACCCTACATTTCAATCGAACTTGTAAAAAATGTCCGGTCATGGAGTCGTTCCGTCTTTGTTACTCATATAGCAGTAAGTGATGTGGGAGGCGGTATCGATGATATGTGTCGATGTATTTTAAATTTTTAAATCGTGTCTGTCCAATGTTAGAAATAAGTGGATTATGATGTTTAGGGTTAGTCATAACTTCATAAGGTAAAACTTTTTAGTGACTTTTGTAATAAACTGTTTTAATGTTGGGAAATTTAATTGATTGTGTAAGATTTTAAGATTAGTCCTTAAGGGTGTATTAAAAGATGTTTTTACAGCCTTGTTTTGGACCACTTGTAACTTCGTGTAATTGCTGTCGCATGTGCTACTCCAGACCGGGGCCGCGTATGTAATGCAAGGTCTGACTAGAGTTGTATACATCTTCAATTTTGTGTTTGAGCTGATGTTGGACCGCCGGTTTAAAATTGGATGTAAGCTGTTTAGGGCTTTTATTCCTTTGATACGGAAGTAATCGGTGTTTTTCGTCCAGTTCATTTTATTGTCTAGTATAACTCCAAGGTACTTTGTTGACATACTCCATGGCAGAATCGTATCCCCAACTTTTATGTGTCTTTTTAACCGACTTCTAAAAAAGGAGGAGGTTCTCAATTCGGATGTTTGTATTTTTTTTATTTATTTTTTTTATGTATGTTCGGGCATAACTTCGTCGCTTGCCAACCGATTTGAAAAATTATTTTTTTGTTGGAAAGGGTATACTTCCCAAATGGTCCCATAATCACCAAGTTGGGATCTGATGATGGAATCTTGGCTAAATCGAGGGAACTCCTCAAATATTATAGGCAACTATATAGTCATTTTGATATTTTCATCAAGGAATTAAGCATTTACAGTCAAAAAGTGACATTTGATGAGGTGGAACTGGTTAAGAAGACCAGAAATTGCCAACGGAACTTCATACTCAAACAAATATCACAATGAACATAGTTAAGCGACTATGACAATACAAATAAATGAATAGTTCTGAATAGTTATGTTGAAAATGGTATCATCGAAGTAACCTGATGATAGTGATGGAGCTGGAAGATAGGCACCGGAACTCCGTAATTAATCAATGTATCCTACCCGTGTTTGAGCTTATTAGAAATGTCATGAGATGCACTTTGGCTATAAGGTACTATCGAAGTGATCTGATGATGGAGCCGGAAGGTGGAAGGTAGACACGGGAACTTTATATGAAAATGATGTATTCTAGCAGGGTTTGAGTTAATTGGAATTGACATGAGAAAAAAGTACTCTGGCTGTAAGTGTGTTGCAACTAAAAAGTATGAAATAAAAAACTTTTTATAAAAAAAATAAAACCGACTTCACTAAAAAACACTAAAACGATCAAAATAATTTTAATTTCGGAAGTCGGTGTTAAATAAGGAACAAACAATAACGAAAAACACCGACTTCCGAAATTAAAATTATTTTGATCGTTTTAGTGTTTTTTAGTGAAGTCGGTTATACTTTTTTTATTATAAAAAGTTTTTTATTGGTAATGACCTCTTCCTAGTAAACATTATGACTTCAGTTTTTGAGGAATTTAATTTTAATTTCCATTTAGTAAAGTATTTAATTAGAAGTTGTAATGATAGCTGAAGCCGTTCAACTATTAAATCTGTATCTTTGCTTGTCGTAAATGAGGCTGTGTCGTCAGCAAAACACGCAAGGTGAGTGTGAGGCTGCTTGGGCATGTCAGTTATGTACAGTATGAATAAATGAGGCCCCAGCAGCGAACCCTGCGGTACACCTGCAGGTATAGATCTCGGCTTGGACACAGTATCTATCCTGAGTGATGGGTGTCTTACCAATTGAAGCTGGATCTTCTTTTATATAGTTACAATTGTCTGCATCTTTCCTGCCAGATTTATGGCTAAGTTTGATTGAGGTCAAAAATGCATCTTTAGTCATAGTCGGCGATTTGTCGGCCAAGTTTTGGTAATGTATACATTTGGAAATCTGATTTTCTGCCATTAATGCAGAGATTCCTATAACTATAATGCGTGGTTTTGCGCTTTTGGAGGGTAATCGATAGTGAGCCCTTAAGTAGCTTGTCGGACTATTTGCTTAAGCTTGGCTAGATCTTCTTTCGTCTCGGTGCTGATAATAAGTCCTTTTACTATTTTACGTACGCCTCGGACTTTTAGCTTCATATCACCAGGGTAAACGATTTTCTGGACTATGTTCTTGGTTTCGTCACTGGTCTTCGTGTTGCTGCGAGGATAAATCGCCACCGAGCAAAAGTGTTACGACGAACAAAACTGTTGGACCCTTTCTTCATCATATCCGAAAAAGATGAAGTTGCGGTTTCCCGCTTTCCACACGATACTTTAGTCGTCCGGTTCATTTTTAAAACACAATCCCTCAGGTTTCGGTAATCAGTTAGTTTTTACAGAGTTATGGGTCTTCACGGCATTATACTTTAATCCATAACCAACTTTTCGGCATAGATTGCTTATTTTTAGCTTTTGATTCGAGTTAAGTTTTCCATCAGAAGAAATTGAGCAGCACTTGCAGTGCTGCTCAATTGAACTCGACCAGTTCTGAATCTCAGGAGTCGTAACTATCTTCATTTTCTCGTCTTCCTGGGCTCGTTCATGTCTAGGTTGCTGGGGCTGCGTCGGTGTAGGTGTTGGAAGAGGGCTGCGTCGTTTTATCCCGCTCCGATTGAAGGGGCTGCTATCCATATTTTAGATTATAATAATCCAATTAGTTCATTTTGAACTTGTGAGCACTTACAAAGCGTGTCTGTATAATACTACAGTACACTAAAAACCGGCAGGCTGATTACGTATCTTGCAAAAGCCGAGTGATAGCAAAAATTGCACAAAAATTGCTCTCTGATCGTAAATTCGTATTACGTATTAGCAAATACCACACCATAGCAATCTCGCGACAGTGCTGCCTCTATGGAAAAATCAAGCAACTAAAATGTGCATTGTCATAATTAATAATAATAATATAATAATCTTTATTAAATCTTTTTTTTTACACAGAAAAGTACAGTTACATATAATAGCCACAAGTAAATCTTAAATAAATAATTATGCTAGTACCCAACCAATAACTATGTGTATAACTAAATTATCAATATTTCAGGACTCATGGAAAAATATTTTTAAACCTAGAATTATGTATAATTAACGACTTTCCTGAGCTAGGTTTACATATAAAACCTGTGTTTCAGGTCATCACTTACAAGACTAAACATTACGGGAGCATGTATACAGAATATTATAGAATAACAACTTAAGAACTAAATCTTACTATCATACTAAAACTTCCAATAGTTTTTCTGTGTCTGTGTAATTGAGTTTTAATAGATATTCCGATATCAATGTACTACATTTAATATAATTAACGCTATATATATCTAATAATTTGTTTAGCTTGTTGTACAAAAAAGGTCCTAAAAATACATAAAATCTATGAGAAAATGCATGTCTCGTTTGTGGTTTTGCGCAAACCAAATCTTTCCTCCTCCTGGTTGAAGGTACTGGGTCAAAAGGAAGCTCAGAGTGCTGATAAAGTATGGTGTGCAATATAAATAGTTGACGCACTGTTTGTATTTTACATGCTGTATATAACTCGTGTGTGGGAAACCTAAAAGGTCGGAAAGTTGCAACCTTTAGGGCCAGGCCACAACAGTGCGTTGCGGCGTCGCATCGCAAAAACAACATTGCACAGCTATGCGATGCGATGTCGCAACGCAAAAATTACATCGGATACGACATCGTACGACAAGACGCTAACCGTCAGTTCAGTTTCTAGTGAGACATGGACCGCACTGCGCGTGTTCTACTTCTGCTTGCGTTAAGGCGTATTAAGAAAAAGAAACAGAAAAGAAAGTACTGGGTGCACCCATTACTGACAATTATGAATAAAGATGGAAACCACTTCAAAAGGAAATATGAGGCGCTAAAAGTGGACGAGGTTAAATTTTTCGATTACTTTAGGATGAGTGTAGTAAGTTTTGAAGAACTTCTTAGTTTGATAAAGCCTCATTTACAAAAGAAATACATATTTAGAAAACCCATCGAACCTCTGGAGATGCTGGGATTAACTGTAAGGTAAGAAAAAAATAAACTATTTTTACTATAATCATACTGTTTAATCATTTTCATAATTTAGTGTTATTCAAAACTCGTATTCCGATTGTGTGTCATTCGTCAAATTTGTTAGTTCCTCATCGAAATCAATTTGTTCTGGCTCATTTACATCATCATTCCTTGGCGTTTGTGGAGACGATTGCATAGGTGCCGGTGATGTTTCGCATCCGCTTTGGAAGGCACTGCGTTGAATGGATGTTTGATAGCCACTCTGCATAGGCATTTGAGCTGATTGGTAGCCACTCTGCTTAGACATTTGAGCTGTTTGATAGCCAGTCTGAACAGTTGTTTGAGATGTTTGATAGTTTGCTTGGACGGATGTTTGTGAAGTTTGATAGTGGCTGGGATAGTATGATGGTTGGTGTAAATCACTTAATATCTGTAGGACACGACTTTGGAAAATTATTGTTTGATTATCATTCAATTTTTCCAATGATGGCAAAATTCCTTTAAAAAAAGATAAATGTCTACTTTCAGGTGTTTTTAAAGCAGCTATAATATTCTTCTCAAATTCGTCTTCGTCAATTTTTCTTTTACGCGATGCAGGCTGGTAACGTGGCATGACAGGTTGCTGGCTTTGTTGGGTTGAGGTGCTTGGTCTTATTTCTTCATCGTCAAGACTTGATGTTGTTTTATTTTGAGAATTCTTTTTCAGAAATAGGAGCTGGTCGTATAGATGATATTGTTTAATTTTTTTGGCCCCAGCTCCGGATTTACATTGCTCGTTTATTTTTTTTCGTATTTTGTAAAATTATCCTTGATTCCTCTCCATTTCTTTATGACATCGTTACCTAAAAAAATATGACGAATAATGATTTATTTTGTTTTCTTTCAGGTACCTGGCGACGGGAAATACTTTTAAAGATATGCATTTCACATATTATCGTGGAAAATCTACAATAACAGGAATAATAAAATTTGTTTGTCGTATTGTATGGAACATTCTTAAAAGGTTGGAATTACCAAAAATTACAACAGAGCTGATGGAACAAATTGCTCAAGAGTATGAAAAAAAGACCAACTTTCCTAATTGTATAGGAGCGCTAGATGGAAAACACATTCGTATATTGAGCCCGGATCACAGTGGATCCCTATTTTTCAATTATAAAAATTATAATTCCATTGTTCTATTAGCACTTGTTGATACGAATTACAAATTTATATATGTCGATATAGGTGCATATGGTAAGGAATGTGACTCCACTGTTTTTCAGAACTCAAATCTATACGACTTATTAAAAAAAGGTCAATTATCTATACCTCCGCCAAAACCGTTACCTGGCTTTCAAAAAGAAATTCCTTTTGTCTTCGTGGCGGATGAAGGATTACCACTGACAAATAATATAATGCGCCCATATTCTGGGAAGTTTTTATCGATAGAAAAACGAGTTTTTAATTATCGTTTGAGCCGAGCCAGACGATATGTTGAGAGCGCTTTTGGCATACTCGCAAATAAATGGCGCATATTTCATCGACCCATTAATGTTTCTTACGATTTCACAATAGACATTATAAAAGCATGCTGTGTATTACACAACTTTGTATTGAATCGAGATGGCGCACAAACGTTTGAAGAAATGATTATTGACGATTCTTTGCAAATTTTACACGAAACAACACATGAAAGTAGAACAGGAGCTAACATAATCAGAAACGAATTTTGTAATTATTTTAATAGTAACATTGGAGGTCTTAGTTGGCAGTTAACAAAAATATAAATGTTTATAAGTACTTACCGAGTTTTGTTTTTTCAACACTATTTAACTCCTCAAAATTTGAATATAAACTTGTACACACTTCCCTCCATGCTTCTGTTTTTAAAAATTTGTCTTTGAATTGTGATATAGTTTTGTCCCAAAGGACGGGACGTTCGTAAATTAAAGATATCAGGTGGTCGACATCGTACTGCGCCATATCGCTTAAAAAACACGTGCAGGTCGTTCAAAGTATGGACACCGACTAAACGGCAAAGCGTTGTCGCATCGCAGATTTGTACGCTGCGGCAGCGCATCGGAAATTTCCACGATGCGTTGTGCGGCGTCGTTGATTTTTGCGATGCGACGCCGCAACGCACTGTTGTGGCTTGGCCCTTAGAATTGCTCTTTGAGCACGTTCTAGAGGAAGCAAGATAGTTTTCGCAGCACCACCCCACGTGGTAACACAGTAGGTAAGCACAGATTGACACAGAGCCAAATAAACCTGTTTGATTAACTGAAAGTCGGCTATGTGACGTAGGTTCTTAAAAATATACATTAATTTACGCACTCTTATGCACAGTAAATCGACATGCTTACGGAAATTTAGATTTGTGTCAATCGTAACACCTAGATATTTAATGTGGTCAGCTTTAACTAAAGTAGGGCAAGTGCAAGCAATGTCAGCATGATTGCAATTATGTGCGAATATGTTTAGGTTAGTAAGCGTAAGATTATTGTTTCTCATTGAGAATAAAATGTATTTTGTTTTTTCTATATTTAATGTTAGAAGATTTTGATGAAGCCAGTTAGATACAATATTAAAACCGTTTTGAGCACGTTCATATGCCTCCCTAATACCTTCCTAATCCCTAGCGATCGCGTTTTACTTCGTATTACGTATGATTTTTGACAGCAATGCGATAGCGATCAGCAAGCAAAGGAGATTGACCGCCGATGGGCCCTTTATTTGCAGTGCCGGGCGGAGAATATTTCGACGGGTCCCAAGAACAAAGTCCTATCTCCAATATTGTCTAGTTGCAGTGCGTAGCAATAAAGTTACGCGAATCAAATAAGTTGCAAAAAAAATAAAATTTGTAGAAAATTATGGTAAAAGGTATTTGTTTATTTAGTTTACTTGTTTTTGCTCGCTAATGTTTTATTTTAAATATGTATTTTATTTAAAATTGATTCTCATGTAATGATGTGAGATTGTTTTTTGGAATTAATTAAGACTTAACAACACATGCGACGTTGTTTTATGAAATCTTTATAAAAACAAAAAGTTGTATGTGTACAAGAGATGGTGTACATCGGTATTTGCCTACAGAATTATTTCTTATGTTGCAAATGTCCAAACCTATGTTGTCTCTAAATGTAGGTAGTAAGAAAAAAAACCATTTGATTTGATCACTTATTTATTATTCAAATTTAATCACAGTTTTGCTTGGAAATATTTTTTCCAAATAGGTACTTAAAAATATGTTTAAACTCAAATACAAAAGAAAATTAACAACATTCTAAACAATTCAAAATAATTCTCATAATCAATAATAAATTTTTGACATAATCTAGTTAAATGTATCAAAAATTAATAACATACAGTAGAAATCTAACAATTACCTTAATATCTAAAACAATTGAGCATGTTATTTATGCCTATAAATCACTTAAAAAAACTTAAAAAAAAAAACTAATAGCCTTCAAAAACCGTCTCCAACAAACAGTTAAAAAAATACTTGACAAAAGGTCAAAAACTCTTGTAGCAAACTAAATGTATTCCTTTACGGTTAAAGATTAAGTATAACATTATAAAATTATCACAACATAAATTATAATAACAAAATTGTTCTCTTTTTTTGTATTTAATTCAATGCTAAGTAATCAGTGTAATCACAAAATCAGGTATCTTTATTTTACTTCGACTAATTTAAGTAATCAACAACTGGGTACCTATTATTATTTTAATACAGTTTTAATCAGTCTTATTTAATTTAACCAGACTCTGTCTCTCGTATAAAAGAAAAATATAAAATAAAAGTATTATTCATCATTTTCATCACTTAAGTCGTCATTAATTAAATTTTATGCGAAACTGGGCAAACGAGACGGTGATGAGCTGCGAGTGGGGCAATTTGGATTTGGACATCGGAACCGCCGGGGACACCTACTGGCTAGTTTTATGGAGAAGGAGGGCCTCTACATGATGAACTCCTTCTTCAGAAAGCGTAAGCACAGGAAGTGGACCTGGCAAAGCCCTGATGGCATAACAAAAAATGAGATTGACTTCATCATGTCGACGAAGAAGCAAATATTCAATGATGTCTCTGTGATCAATGCGGTGAAAACCGGGAGTGATCACCGTATGGTAAGAGGCACATTGAATATCAATGTTAAGCTTGAAAGATCTCGACTGATGAGGTCTACGCTCCGTCCTGCACAGATCCAGATCCAAAACTCCGAGAGCTTTCAGCTCGAACTTCAAAACCGTTTCGAGTGCCTAGGAAGCTCCGTGGACCAATATAATGATGGGTTCGTGGAAGCTGTCCATACAGTCGGGTCTCAGTTTTTTAAGACCCGTACAAGTAAGACCAAGAGGCTCACGGATCAAACTCTCGAGCTCATGAAGAAGAGGCGTGAAATGACTTTGCAGTCTTCAGATAATGCGTGCACGTACCGGCAGCTCAATAAACAGATCTCGAAGTCTCTGAAACGCGACCTTCGCCGATTTAATACCGAGAGGATTAAGGACGCGATTGAGCGGAATAAGGGCTCCAAAGTTTTTGCACGGGATCTGTCTATTGGGCAGAGCCAACTCACGAAACTGAAGACCGAAGATGGCAGAGTCATATCCGCCAAATCGGAGCTTCTGGGAGAGATCGAGGCATTTTATGGACAGCTATACACGTCGATCTCCAAACCCGCTACAAATCTGGCAAACGACCCAAGAGCTAGATTGACTCGACACTACACTGAAGATATCCCGGACGTCAGCCTGTACGAGATTAGGATGGCTCTGAAGCAGTTGAAGAACAACAAGGCGTCGGGTGAGGACGGAATTACGGCTGAGCTCCTGAAGGCGGGTGGAAAACCGGTCCTAAAGGCCCTTCAGAAGTTGTTCGATTCCGTCATACTCGAGGGAAAAACGCCACAGGCATGGAGCAGAAGTGTGGTGGTACTCTTCTTTAAGAAGGGTGATAAAACCCTGCTGAAGATTTACAGGCCCATCTCACTTCTGAGCCATGTCTACAAGCTGTTTTCCAGGGTCATCACGAACCGTCTTGCGCGCAGGTTTGACGACTTCCAGCCTCCCGAACAAGCCGGATTCCGAAAAGGTTTCAGCACCGTAGACCACATACATACGCTACGGCAGGTCATACAGAAGACCGAGGAGTATAACCTGCCTCTCTGCCTAGCGTTTGTGGACTACGAGAAAGCTTTTGATTCGATCGAGACTTGGGCTGTGCTGCAATCTCTCCAAAGGTGCCAAATTGACTATCGGTACATCGAAGTGCTGAGGTGTTTGTACGAAAACGCCACCATGTCAGTCCGACTCCAGGACCAGACCTCGAAACCTGTCCTCCTGCAGCGAGGTGTGAGGCAGGGAGACGTCATCTCTCCGAAACTGTTCACGGCCGCAATGGAGGATGTCTTCAAGGTTCTGGACTGGAGTGGACTAGGCATTAATGTCAATGGCGAGTACATCACTCACCTTCGGTTTGCCGACGACATAGTAGTCATGGCGGAGACTATGGAGGAGCTCAGCACAATGCTCAATGACCTCAGTAGAGCTTCTCTAAGAGTGGGTCTTAAAATGAACATGGACAAAACCAAAATCATGATTAACAACCATGTAGCGCCCACTCCTATCAAGGTCGGAGACTCTACACTCGAAGTTGTGGACGATTACGTCTACCTCGGACAGACAGTCCAGTTGGGTAGGTCTAACTTCGAGAAAGAGGTCAACCGTCGAATCCAACTCGGTTGGGCAGCGTTCGGGAAGCTACGCGGTATCTTCTCGTCCAACATACCACAGTGTCTCAAGACGAAAGTCTTTAACCAGTGCGTGTTGCCAGTGATGACATATGGCTCCGAAACGTGGTCGCTCACAATGGGCCTCATCAGAAGGCTTAAAGTCACCCAAAGAGCAATGGAAAGGGCTATGCTCGGGGTTTCCTTGCGTGATCGAATAAAAAATGAAGATATCCGCAAGAAAACTAAGGTTGCCGACATAGCACAAAGAATTGCCAAACTTAAGTGGCAATGGGCAGGGCACATTGCTCGCAGAACAGATGGCCGTTGGGGCCGAAAGGTTTTGGAGTGGCGACCGCGTACCGGAAGACGCAGTGTTGGAAGGCCTCCTACAAGGTGGACCGATGACCTGGTGAAGGTAGCAGGAAACCGATGGATGCGGGACGCACAGGAACGTTCGATGTGGCGACGCTTGGGGGAGGCCTATGTCCAACAGTGGACGTGTATCGGCTGAAATGATGATGATGATGAAGTCGTCATTTGCATTGTTAGATTTGTAGGGTAAAGATCTAAAAAATATTGCATTAGTGGCATTTATAACACCTGTTCTGCACATGCTCTCCAAATCATTATGTTTATCTTTTGTTAACTTAAGTGTTGAAGAATAAGCACGCTCCAAGACAGGCAATACAGATGAGTTTCTTGTATCGTTTCGTATAACTAAGCATTCATAAGATTCTTCATTTAACCTTTTAACCGCCCGACTTCAGAACAGTTGGCGTGTCCCTAGCGCCCGGCACAGTGAATCGAAAATTAAATACCTAAAAGAAAGAGGGATGTGCAATACTTAACTTTGCGATGTCGATATTTCGTTTTAATAACGACATTTGCATTTGCGCGCTCTCGCCATCTCACTCACTCTAAGTTTAAAATTTCCATTCAGACATCACCACCATACTACACAATAAATTAAAATACATTTATCTAGATATGTAATAAAAAAATAATTACCTCTACATCAATGTCAAACTCTTTGTCTGATAAAAATTCTTCATTTTCATCGCCTTCTAGAATTCGTATTAACTCTTCAGTAGTCGTCATGATACATTTCTATCATGTACATTTATCGACATACGAACGTAAAACTTCATGCACAAGCACAACACTGATGGAAAATTCCAGAAGTCGGCACTCGTTTTTGACGTAAGAAGCGGTCGTCTTTATCCGACCGTAGCGCAGGGCGTACTAACAAAGTAAGTTTCGGAACATGTAGGCTAGGGATGGGAACCATCAATTCAATCGCTGATATTTCATATGTAAATTTACTTAATTTTAAAGGAATTAAATGAAATACTCACAAATATTTGTAAAAAAATGTTTTATTAACAATTGCTGTATTTGTTTTAAAGTTAATTAGTCAGTATAACGAGAAATATTTTGATTTATGTTTATTTTTGTATCGGTAAATCTTGGCATATGTCCCGTCCCTCATGTCGGATTTTGTCGTCATGAGCGTTGCACATCAATACAATTTTCTAAAAATAATGTTAGTAATTCATCTAACTTTGGACATTATTTTTAGGACTTCTAATTAAGAGACTAAAGTGTATTAAACTTTAAATGATTACTTAGTTAACTATTTGCCTAATATAAACATATTTTTGATAGAATACAGCGTAATTAAATAAAAAAGCTGATCAAACGAGCAGTGATATTTTGGTCGTAAATATACGACTCTGGCGAAATGGGCCCGAAAATATTTGTCGGATTAATCCGACGTAGGCGGTTAAAAGGTTAAATCATACTTAAAGTACAATTTATTTGGTTCAGATTTGTCAACGAAAACTTCTTTAACTTTAGTCCACAATATTTTTTGTTTTCTTAAATTTTTGTTCCATAGTTTGTCATTTACATGGGTCTTAAAGTTAAAGAAGTTTTCCTGTAGCATATTTTTAACTAAATATGGTTCTCCTTCTGTTTTTGCCCATCGCACGAGCAGGCGCCATTCGTCGGGTGTATAAATCGTTTTGGATTGAGACGAACGCTCTATGACGGCGTGGACACTATCTCCCTCGTTTTGGGTATGTCCCTTCTCTAGAAAACGATGTGTAATAGACACTTTGTATTTTTTTGTTGCAAATAAATATACAGAAAACACAAATCTATTCCGATTTTGGCCCGCACAATTATCGGACCAGAAACGAAATTCTTTTGTGCCTTCTGTACAATTATCTTTTATGAAATCTAACAAACAACTTCCCACTTCATTAGCTCCTCGTTTAGCTACTGTTTCGTCCCACATATAGCACACTGCTTTCTTTTGGCCCATATTAAAAACTGTAAAATTATAGGCAGATAATTTTCTTTTGTAGTAAAATATACTTATTTGGCCATGCGGACAAGTCAATACCTTCTGGAAATCAAAAACTGCTGTCATAATGGACCCTTGAGACTCTATAGCATCATGTTTGTCTTTTTGTTTCATGGTACGTGCAGTTTTCTTTGCGTCCATATGTACTTTATGTTTTTGTATTTCTTCATTTGTAGGTGTCCGATTATTTGTAAAAGCATGACAAACTTCACACTGGTCCTTTTTAGGTATATGAAAACCAAGATTAAAATTTTTATTCACTATTTCCCTATACTGGCGTACTGTCGTTGCTTTTGATACGTATATGTTTTGATCGAACCATTCGTAATACAGTTTAAACATTCGGCTTATGCTGAGACTACCATCTAGATATAACTTGGTCGAGTCCTTTCGAATAAAGTGAGACTCAACGGGAACAAATGAATTTACATGGTCACACACACTCTTTATCATGTCATTATTAATGATAGATTTGTGATGGTTATGTTTGCCTCGGTGGTCTTCCTCAAAATCTGCCACACCATCATATTTTTTAAATGTAGTTTTAATTATACTTTCACTAACAGCTAATGTTTTCAAGAACATAGTCTTGCAGACGTTTATAGTAGTTGAATCGGCGTTTAAAGATTTAATTGGCAAGAAATACTTTAATGTAAACTGACGGTTGTTAGGAGTACTGTGGTTTAGACATCTATATTTAGGAGCTTTTTTTACATATTTTGCAACAAATCCCCATTGTTTTTCTGAACTACCAAGTTTCCAAAACTTAGTGAAGCATTCCAGTCTTTGGTGTTCAGTAATTTTTTCCGCACATTTATACCGACAATTGCAAGGTTTTCCCATTACTTTATCCTCAACGAATTTGCCTCTTTTTGACACATAGCTTTTACCGAGATTTTTTAAATATTTTCGTTTTACGTCAGACCAATTATCCTTATTAACTAATCGTTTTCTTGATCTTTTCTTTTTTTGTTGTGTTGATGTCAAAGTCGAAACACTAGTACCTGCAGATTGAATAGAATCTATCCAAGAACTATGGTCGGGACAAAAATGATCATCACACTTCCTGTGTACATTTATTGGAGAGGGTATTGGTGTAGCTAATGTGATATGTGAAGTGGAAGGAGTGGCAACAGCTGGTTCTTCAAATTCTTCTAGGTATACCACTGGTGAATTATTAAAACTAGAGGTTACCTCTATATTTAATGGAGTCAGTACTTCTTCTGGATACGGATCTTGTGAAAAAGGTACAGGTGGTGTTCCCACTTGATGACAGGTATTAGAAATGGTATTTTCAGTAATTTCGTGCTGCTTTTCAGATACTGTTGTGTTAGTGTTAGAGGGTGAAACAACTTGCTGACGTGTGGTATGAGTATTATTTTCGGTGGCTTCAAGTTGTAGTTCTGGTACTTCTGTATGATTAGTGTCATCAAATACGGCATGATATACTTCTGCCATTTCGACGATAATGTTTTGGGCATCGGACGGTAACGGGGAGCTAGTATTGCTGTCACGTTCAGTTGCAGATTCTGTAATAAAGTCAAATAGAAAACAATATAGCTACTGAATTTCATTACCTTACTTGAGTACTAGCCTATTACTAGTAAAAATAAATCATTTTAATTAAAAGGAGAGTATTAAATGGTGTATTTTTGTTTAGAAAAAAACCTCATGTGAAAGTTCTTACAAAGAACAAAATCTTGTTATCACATACGACTATATTTTTATATTAAGTTTACGTAGAACAACATCCTATCTGCACATACGTTTGAAAATGTTAGAAGAACTTTGGCTGAACAACAACGTATGTGAAAATAATGTCGTAAAAATAAATATAACAAAATGAAATGTTATTGTGTAGTTTTTCTAAAGAATGAAATTATTACAACAAATTATACAAAAAAAAACTTTTTTTTTATTATCGTAGAACAACATACTTTAATCACACGCGACGGTAATTATAATAGTTTTCGATTTTTTCTTATAATATTTAGTATTATAATACAAAATCCCTAAGCCATCTTTAAAATACGTGTGACTTGAAAAAATAAAACAATTACTTACCAAGGTTATTACATTCTTCATTGTTATTTCTGTTTGTAGTAGGATTGGAACAATTATTTTCGTTCATTTGTAGCGCTAAATTCAAAATTCTTTTCTTTCTTGACAATGCAGACATCGCAAAAAATACACTGTGACACTGTATTTACACCTTTTGTCATTAATTTGACTCACAATTAAAAACTTGTTTGAACCTCCAAAATCGACCGCCACTGAGGAGTACAAACTTGTGTCTGACGTTACATCGCGATGCGCGTGGTGCTTACCGCGGCGAACAAGTTCTTACATGTCGATGCGTCATTGTTCGTGGAACTATTTCTTAGATAAGGCAATGTTCGATTGGTTATTTCATAAAGTAAAAAAACTATTTGAAAAATAATTACACTACCATATAGCTATTATGATACTTAATACATTTGATCAAAAAACTAAAAATCGACTTATATTTACATAAGTTTTTGTTCTTGGGACCCGTAATTTTTGAGAAGTCCAATTTTATTTTATCAACATCTCTTACACCCTAGCACTAGAAACCGTAATTAATAATTATTTTATTGAATCTAAGCTATCTCCGCCATTAAAACTTAACCTGAATGTTGCCAGATAAACGACAGATTATGTAAATTAAATGGTAGTTATCGATTGAAAATATCGATATATTACTATTCCGCCGACTAAAAGTACTGGAGATGTTTACAATAGCTTTTCTCCGGTCATAATCTAGGTCTCATGTAACTGATTAGACGTATATTCAAATCGCCGATTAAAATAGGCAACGAGCGAGCTAAAATAAAAAAAAATAGAAATAGGTAGTAAATAAACTAAAACACGAAGGAAATATAATCTGATGATATATATGTCGTGGTCAGATCGTAGAATTGATCACTTTATGATGTGACTAGCCATTTCATGAATTAGTTGCATTTCATGATAATATGGCCTACTAAAACTGGCTATATATCGTTTAAAAATTAACGTTTGATGATATCTTAATCGAAGTTTGGACATATAATGAATGTAGGCTTTCTATGATAATGAAAGGTCTAAATAAAATAGGAACTTGCACATTGCTCTTGTAAGAACAAACATAAGCTTAAAATTAAAACTCTCCATTCAAATCAAAAGCTAATTGTAATTAAAAGAGATATTTTAAACTGTGCATCAAATTAAAAATACTAATTGTGTACTAATTATTGAACTTTTTACAATTATTGAGGGAGTTGGGGCATCCCGACTCGGATAGGTTACGTTTGAAAGGGATGATGGGGTCTAGTGAACGAGCAAAGCGTGTTATCAAAGACCCTGCCATTTTTTTTGTGGTAATTTTATTTTAAAAATTCGATTGAGAATATTTTAGTTCACAATCAATTTTTTTTATGGAACAAAGGCATATTTTGTAATAGAAAACAGGAATAAATCGAGGAACAGTTCAATATTACTTACTCCAACTCAAATCGTATTTACTAATGTTGGTGGCAAAACTGTACCCTAGCTGCATTAAATTATTTACATCAAACATCGCAGCTTTGTGTTGTAATTATATTTCGCTAAACTTCTATTTTCGATTTGAAATTGTTATTCACTTTTAATAAAGAACCAATATAAATCATATGCAAAAGTATCTCTTTAACACGTTCACTGCCACCACATTTTTCTTTAAGTTCATAGCGATGCCGCCCTATAAAATCACGCGGACACGCCAGGCGTGTCGGCGGCACTGCATCTCGTTAAACTTGGACACGCTAGGCGTGTCCAGTGGCACTTCGATAGAGTTAAATTCTAAATCTGTCTTTTTTTCGGTTTAGCGATGAGTATTAGTTAGTTTGCCATTCGCTGAGCAAGAATAAAGGTGATTCAAATACGGTCGTGAGATTTAACCTGGAGTTATGGCTGAAAATAGTTTTTTAGGTAAGTAATTATCGTAATTTTGTAAGAGATCATAAACATTTTGTGCTTATTTTGAAATATTTCATAATATTAACTTAGATAACTCAATTATTGCAATTTTAAGGAACGATAGGTTAGGTACCTATTATATTTTAGTTGAAGATAGCGTATTTATTTAATTTATTGTTTTCTATAATTTTAATTTTGTAAGAAATCATAAACATTTTGTGGTTATTTTGAAATATTTCATAAATATTAACTTAGATAACTCAATTATTGCAATTTTAAGGAACGATAGGTTAGGTACCTATTATATTTTAGTTGAAGATAGCGTATTTATTTAATTTATTGTTTTCTATAATTTTCTCACATAGGATATATTTTTTTAACATTAATTGCCAAAAATAGGGGTAAGGGAGGCATAAATACGCAACTATGCAGCCGTGTGCATGGCTGCGAATAACAGAATAAATGATAATAGCAAATAAATATTATGAGCGGGGACGATTATGGAAAACAGTATTAGTACAAATTATGTTACGGCAAACAAAACATTAGGTACCCTCCTAAATGATAATTTATTTAATAAAACGATTTTTATAAACGGTATAACTCGCGTATATTAATCATTTATATATTCTTGACGTTTCAGCGTTCGTGGTCGCAGGCAGACCACGAACCACGAACGCTGAAAAGCTTTCGAAACGTTTTTTATGTCTAGTGCTCGCGCAAACCTAAGACTTTATTATGCTAATTTGTTTACTTAATTGTAAGTAATAGTATTTATTTGTTTTACTGCAGATAATCAGGAAGAATGCTCTGATAACTATCCTGAATGTAGTCAGTCAATATTACAAAACTTTCCATTGAAAAGGAAATTTGATGGTTCACGTACTTGTGACACAGAATCAACAGACGGTAGCCTAGATGAAATTACTGATTCTGATGAATGTGTTGCAAAGAAATTGAAAACAGATAAATTGCCAATGACAGAAAATAATGATTCTTTAGGTGAAACCAAAACAAGTCCTGCATGTTGTGCCGCCAAAAAATATTTTAACGCATTATTTGCAAAAGATTTAAAAGCCGAACTGAATACAGAAAACGAACTACCTCCAATTTACGCCCAGTTCGAGCATGATTTGGGTATAATGCTTGCTTTTAGACTTAGAAATGTGCCCGCAAACAGGCGATTGGAATGCTATGAAAAATTAATTCGCACAATAAGACAGTATGAAGATTGAAATAAAAGACAAAGATTAAGACAAAAAGATTTTTATTGATTACAAAAAAAGGAGAACGGACAATCAGATTTGGAAATATAAGCTGTGATTAAGAGTATACCTAATAATTATATATTAAGTATTTTTTATTTAGGAATTAAGTACCTACCTAATCATATTTTGTAATAACTTTGTTATATGTAATAGCAATCAAGACATACTGAAACCATGAAAACCTGGACAATCTGGGCTATCAGATAGAACATCCTCTCTGTTTTTATAAACAATGTTACAGTGTCGATAATAGGCTGTGATTAGAATATAATACTGATACATATGTCATATATGTATATATTTTTTTCAAAACATTAATAAATAATCATATATTGTGGTCCACTACATAATAATGAGACTGATTTACGTAGTAAAAAAAAAATTAAAACTTTAACTGGTCTTTCATTTAGCTTAAGTACTTCGAAATTATAACTGAATAATTAATATTTGTGATATGGTTTGAAGCATTCTATGCACAAGCCTGGCTGTTGGGGACATTTCTCGCAAGCAAACAATGTTGCTACCCTTTTTTTTTTCGTTGTCCAGCAGTGGGCGCATCTTCTTCGCTTAGTTTTGCCTTTTGTGTCTTTTTCTAATTTCATAATGCAATGAACATTTGTCCCCAATGGAAGTCGCAAATCCGGTATTAAATGAGGCTCGATAATAGATTTTATTACATTTAATCTAAAATCATATAAAGATATCTTGTTATTCGCTGAGTACTTATTGTACAGGAAGAAAGAATTTATTAATATTATTTGCATAATGTGGATTATAACTTTTTTATACCACCTAAGACTCTTGTGTTCACATGAGTAATACGATAGCATTTGGTCATGTCGATCAATGGCACTCATATTTTCATTGTAATATTTAATTATTTGGGGTTTAAGTTTAATTTGCCCCCTGCGATTTCTGGTACTATCTAAATTACCATTGTATTTTGTTGAGATAGCCAATACCTCCCGTTGATCCATCCATTTAATTATGCAAATGTTATTTTTATGTAATATGCATAACTCACCCTTTTTTAATTTTGTTTTTAATAATGTTTTAGGATTGCCTTGCCTCATTTTTCTCAGAGTTCCTGTACAATAAGTATGTTTATTATATAATTCATCCACCAGACCCACGCTTGTATAAAAATTATCTATGAACAAATGGTGTCCCACATTTATATATGCATCCATTAAATGTTTAACGACTTTTTTAACGTGGTTTGTTCCACCAACAAGCATATCAGAGGCACCCCCATACAGATGCAATTTTAGCACAACCCCTAGCTGATCGGCAAGTGCATAAAACTTCAGACCATACTTATTTTTCTTTCCTTTCATATATTGTCGACATTTTAATCTTCCTCTCCATAACATCATTGATTCGTCAATCACTATATTTTTAGTGGGATAATAAATTTCTAACATTCTTCTATTGAAATAATCAATTATTGGTTTTATTTTACAATTGCTTGTAGTTCCTCCTGTATTGACGCACAACATTCTTAAAATTAATAAAAAAGTATTACGCGACATTGCTTTAGAAAATACTGGTTGGTTAAAATATGAATCGGTTTTCCAATAATCTGATAGTCGATTTATTTTTATGAAGCCCATGTGGAATAATAATCCAAAGAATAATTTTATATCGCTGCAACTTATGGGTTTCCAAAACTTAGCTCTGCTTTGTGCACTTCTGCTTGCAGGTCTTTCCTTTTCCCCGTACTCGTTGGTAGAGCGAGTTAATAAATTAAGCAGTTCTTCATTGCATAAAGCGTTAAAATAGCTGATTGGTGTTTCAGCTATGTTTTCTTGGAGACCGGTTGTCTTGGTGAAAGGAATTTCGTTATATTGACCAGGATTCCCTGGTTGCCATTCATCGTTAAATGTATCAAGAGGTAAAGTTTCTTCTAGCTCATTTAAATCTATTTGGCAGTCGTCGTCATCTGTATCTATCTCATCTAAAACATTTTCAGAGAGGATCCCTAAGAGCTCAGAGTCAGTTAAAGCTGAAGGTGGCTGGTTCAAGGGCGGAGTTGAATTCGAAGATTCCATGGCTCCTACAGTGTCTTCGATCCAAGGGAAATCCCAATTAGGGCTTTCCCAAGAGCAGGATGGTAGTGGATTCTCGAAGGGGTCCATAACCTAAAAAAAAACAACAAGAATAAAAAATATGACGAAACGGTTAGCGCATTGGCTGAGCGATTGACTGCTGCGCTGCGTGTCGCGGGTTCGATTCCCGCACGGAGCAATTATTTGTATGGCCTACAGGTAGTTGTTTCGAGTCTGGCTGTTTGTGTACGTGAATTTAAATGTTTGTAAACGCACCCACGATACAGGTGAAATTCCTAGTGTGGGGCAACTTAAAAAATATATATCCTGGGAGAACTTACACATTTTTTTAAAATGTGATCGCATTGGAATAGTAATATTTTGTTAATATATATATATATTAATATAATATGTTGTTAATATTTATAAGTATTAATATAATATTTTGTTAATATATATATTAATATAATATTTTGTTAATATATAACATTAGGTATAAAATACACACTTGTAATAATAATACATTTTTTTTATGTTTTTAAGAAATAAGTATTTAAAAATGTAATTATATGTTAATCCTTACTAATACTATAAAAGCGAAAGTGAGTTTGTTTGTTTGTTACGTCTTCACGCCTAAATGGCTAAACCGATTTTGATGAATTATGGAACAGAGATAGTTGGGACCCTGGAGACGGACATAGGCTATTTTTTTTAAAAAGATTGTGTTTTGAGTGAGAAAGAGGGAAGAAAAGGGAAAACTTAACATTGCTATTGCAAAAACTACAGGTAGCAGGTACCTGCAAATCAGAAAAGGGGAACTGTGTTACCCCGAATTTAACGCGAGCGAAGCCAAGCATTTTTTTTTTAAATATAGGTACACAATTATACGACGTCATACACTAAATATCTGCATAATTAAAATCTTTAAATTCAACAACATTCCGCTGCGCGAACGCACACGATTATGTGTGTGATTATTTCACACATTGTTATGTTTGAAATAAATTGTACTCACCAATTTTGTAGACAGGTATATCAGTTCACTGAAAGTAGACTAAGTTGAAGTTGTTGGCAGCAGTCCCGAAACAGTAGCCGATGTCTTCGTGAGAGCAATCAAACAGTCCCGAAACAGTAGCCGATGTCTTCGTGAGAGCAATCAAACAGTCCCGAAACACTAGCCGATGTCTTCGTGAGAGCAATCAAACAGTCCCGAAACACTAGCCGATGTCGTCGTGAGAGCAATCAAACAGTCCAAAAATATAAGCCGAAGTCGTCGATAGAGCGATCAAACAATATTCAGTAAACGTAAGTTACGGAAGGAACCGTCACACATGTGCTATGTCGAAAGCTTCGAACACTGCACTAAACAAGTTTAACTGCCGGCGTGAGAAAATATTTGTCAACAAAAGCTTTAACACAAATAAAATTACAAAAATCTTACTTAACGGGCTTATTTTAAAGTTCAAATTCAAAAACCCAAGTCAAAGCTAAGTTAACAATAACAAACAACACGTGCGCGATCTTGCCGTTTTGTTCAATCTTTTGATTCTTTCTAACGCTCTTAACAAGCGTATCTCGCGTACTCGCTCTAAGCTATCCCTGGCCGCCGTCCGGCTGGACCGGTTTGGTGGGAACTTGGACGCGCCCCGAGTGTCGATTTTATGTAGGTAATTTGCAAAGGTATCTATTTCAAACTACGTCAAAGTTGGAAAAATATATGCGAACAGTAGAACTTATTTTAGAAACTTAAACGGTAGGTATTTAGTTTTATACAATCATTTTATCTAGGTAAGTACGTTACCTAGATAAAATAATATTGTATAATAAAATAAGATACATCTTTTTATGGTTTTCATTGCTCAAAATACCACCGGTCCTAAAAACAGTAAGTATTTTGATTTTTTTTCACATAGAACATACACACGTACCTAGTAGAAATTATTAACGAGCGAATAACAGTGAAATACCTACTGTTTTAACAGTACGGTTGTCAATCCAACCAGTTGTTTATTTAGGAGATCTTACCTACTTACCGTAAATTATTTTGTACAAATTGGTCTGACCGAGGCAACGGGAGTTCACACAGTAGGTAGTTATCTTTCAGTCCTACTCGCCTTCAAATCAAATCAAATCAAATCAAATCAAAACATTTATTTCAAATAGACCATTTACAGGCACTTTTGAATAGTCAAATGTCGGTCAGTCCAAGAAAAGGGAAGCTAAATTGCACGTTCCAAAGAGTAGGTCTCTATGGAGAAGAACGTGCAAGAAACTCCATGGACACTCTTTTAAATCATATTATGTGTTACATATAATGCTTGGTTACATATTACTTGTTGCTTCTATCATGTGAGCACAATGTCGATAATGAAATAAAAAATGTAAAATAATTAAAAGATAGAAACTGAATTAAGCCACTGGCAGCTAAGAGATGACCAGTCCCATCTGACGGCACCCGTTCACGAGCATGACGCGTGCATCAGCCCCACTCAGCTCAACCATTTTGAAGGGAACTGAACGACCCAATAACACGTGCCACCAACAGCGAGACATTTGAGTGAGCATGACAAACTCTCAACTGCCATGCTCGTAATGTCAAAAAAGAAGTTGTAACCTAATAAAAATGCTCCATGGTGCTTCACATTCACAAACTTGGAAAAAGTGCTTCTACATTATACAATGCAATTGTGTCTTTCAAATTAAAAATAATAATATTAGTTTCCAACTAATCAACTAATTAGTACGCCCTAGTGGTAGTGGAGCTGGACCAGCATTGAGCCAAGCATTTTTATCTTGAATATAATCCTCCAACTTATAATATGCTTGCCTGCATAGTGTGCGTTTAATACAAGATTTAAATTTCGTTTCATTGAGTTCTAATATTTGGGGTGGTATTTTATTATAACATTTCAAACAGTACCCCATGAAAGAAGAGGCCACTTTAGCCAGTCTGAAACCTGGTTGAACTAATTGATCCCTATTTCTTGTAACATAATTATGTCTATCGCCTCTTTTGCTAAAAAGATGAAGATTTTTTCTAACATACATGATGTTTTCATAGATATATTGACAAGGTACCGTCATTATGTTAATATCTTTAAACAGTTCCCTTAAAGAATCGCACCGGCGGAGATTGTAAATAGCTCTGATGGCTCTTTTCTGTAATATAAAGATTGACTCGATGTCTGCAGCCCGTCCCCATAGTAAGATACCGTACGACATGACACTATGAAAATAACTAAAATAGACTAGTCTAGCGGTATCAACATCCGTAAATTGGCGGATTTTTCTAACAGCATATGCAGCCGAGCTAAGCCGTCCTGCAAGAGATGTTAAGTGAGGACCCCATTGTAGCCTAGAGTCAAGCGTAATCCCCAAGAAAACTGTTTTATCAACAAATTCTAGTTTCTCATTGTTCAATACCATGTCGCAATCACTACTTATGACATTTGGTAAGGAAAATCTTATGCATTTAGTTTTTTTCCCATTTAGAACTAGATTATTAGCAGTGAACCAGTTTTGGACCTGCAATAAAGCGTTATTTTCATCGTCAAGATTATTAGTCCTTCTATTTATCTTAAAAATCAAAGAAGTGTCGTCAGCAAACAACACCATATTAAGTTTATTTTTCAGCAAATAGGGTAAATCATTAATATAAACTAAAAATAAAAAAGGACCTAAAATTGAACCTTGGGGTACCCCCATTTTCACATTTAATCCCGACGAATTGACACCGTTTATTTGAACTAGTTGCTGTCTGTCATTCAAATACGATTTTAATAAGCTTAACGCTGCTTTGCCTAGTCCGTAATGCTCCAGTTTCAGGAGTAATGTTTCATGAACCACACAATCAAACGCCTTAGACAGGTCGCAGAAGATGCCTATAGCATCTTGTGCCTCCTCCCACGCATTAAAAATGTGTTTTAGTAAGGAGACACCAGCGTCAGTTGTACAACGCCCTTTGGTGAAACCATACTGTTTATCGTGTAAGATGTTATTGGTGTTAAAATGATTAAGCATTTGATTTAACATCACCTTTTCAAATATCTTGCTAAAAACCGGCAAAACGGACACCGGCCTATAATTATTAGTGTCTTTACTGTCTCCGGATTTAAAAAGTGGTATCACTTTACTATATTTCATTAGATCCGGAAAGACTCCTTGATCTATACACAAATTAAATATTAACGCTAAGTACGGCGCTACAGTCTCAATAATTGAGGTACAAACTTTGATAGACATACCCCATAGATCTTCTGTCAATTTAATCTTGATTTCTTTAAAAGCTTTTATTACTGTTATGGGGTTTATATGTTTAAAGTTAAATTCAGTCGAACAGGCTGCAACGTTCGCCTGTAATAAACCAAAAGCATGCGATGGCGACGAATTTAGGGCTTCAGTAGTTTTAATTGGAATGCTGGTAAAGAAATTTACAAATTCTTCTGCAACTAGTTTGTTATCGCTAATAAGACCATGATGAGTCTCCAATGTGTAATCATTATTATTTCTTTTGTTTCTGTTGGTTTCATTATTTATTATATTCCAAACCGTTTTTATTTTATTATCTGCTGTTTTAACTTTGTTGCTGATGTATAAGGCCTTAGCTGCCTTACAAGTATTTTTAAACATTTTAGAATAAGTAGCAACATATTTATTAAAAGTTTCAGTGTTAATAATAGGCTTAAGGCCATACAACTCGAAAAGTCTTTCCCTACTTATTCTGATTCCTTTAGTTGCCCAGTCACTAAATCTAAACTTAGGGCAGATAGTTTTAGTTTTTTTCTCAAACGTCTGATTAAACTCCTTTTGAACTACTGAAAAAAAATTTTTATACAAAATATTACCATTGTTTTCTGCAAGGTTCCAATCACCCAACCTGCTAGTTAAAGTGCTATTAAATTTATTTAGTTTACCGGATGTTATTGGTCTGAATTGTATCTGCACTTGTTGTATTGGTAAGTTGGATTCAAATGTTACCATTAGGCCGCTATGATCAGAAGGCAGATAATTTACAATGGCTTTTTCTAAATACTTGCAGCAACAAAAAACATTATCGATACATGTAGCAGTAGTTGTCGTTGTTCGAGTTGGTTCAATAAACACATTTGATAAATTAAATGATTTGAAAAGATTTAATAATCTACTGCTATCTGAATTATTTTCTAAAATATTAACATTAAAGTCTCCGCAGATAATTACTGGTTTATTACCAGTTGAAAGTTTAGCCATAACATCTTCCATGACTGACTCAAAAATAGAGTAGTTTTGATAATTAGGGGGCCTGTAAACGCACACTATGACATGCCTATCCAGCTCAACACACGACACTTCAATGCTATGTTCAACGGACAGTGCAACTATATCTTTACGAGTTTTAAATTTGATACTATTTTTAATAAGGATTAATGAACCCCCACGTAACATTGACTTTCGGTTAAAACAACTGCCCACATTATAATTATCATAATTAATTAGCATTTCAAAATCCTTTAACCAATGCTCAGTAAAACAAATAATGTCAAACATAGTTTTTTCTAAGAATAATTCAATTTCCAATTGTTTTGCAGAAAAACCCTGAATGTTTTGAAGAAACATATTAAAGGATTTTTGCTTACCCCCTGTAGCTTGAATGCTAGAAGATACTTTATTTTTAAGTTGACATACATTGCCAACATCAGTACCAACTGTTGTCTTATTACCTAGTTTAAAATATTAGTACTATTACTAATGGTGCAACTGATTATTGGGTTTTCTTATTTCCTTCTTCGGGCCTTCTTATTTCTTGGGCTTCTACCTACTTGACATTCAATAAATTATCTTCATATTAATTGATTTTTGTAAATACGTACATTATTTTAGCTATATTATACGTCTTAGTACAAAGGTTGAAAATCTCTGATTAACTTGTTTAGGTGGACACGCCTGGCGGGTTCTCGGCGTCACATAATCACTTAAAAAAAAAAAAAACTAATTAAGAGATTTTTCCGGGGGCCACCTCAAAAATCCTTAGGATATAGCTAAAGGATTATGTACTGAGTATTTCAAAAGGCAATTTTGGCTAATTTTCGAAATATCACTGAAACATTTAGGACACGCCTGGCGTGTTCGAGGCGTAGTTATAGAAATTCGCAAGAACACGCTAGGCGTGTCGGCGGCATTGAACGTGTTAATTATGTAAATAAAAAGCAAGAAAAAAGAAAGAAAAACTGTTTACAACTGTTGCACAAACAGCAAAATATCAACACTAACGAAAGTTACCACAAAACTAAAACTACAAAACGGTCACACCACAATAGATAAATGATATTACTTTTATCAAATCGATTTGGTAAATCAAACAACAAAATATTTAACATGGCCACACCTACCCCGCGTTCCGAATCACAATAACATCGCGGTTAGCGCGTAAAGAAATCGCTACGCTCTACAGGATTGTTTGCCGCGCTTACATCGATTTTGTCGTAACTCGGAACGCGAGGCGAGACTAAATAGATTAATCTGTCAAATCAATACATCATTCAAATTGTCTTCGTGCCGGTCGTTTTGCGTAGATAAGAGTTGAATTTATTCCTCCGTATTTACTTCTTATCGTTACAATTTGAGTAAACAGTGGGTTTGTTTTAAGATATTGGACTCTTTTAGTGATAAGTGAGCAAATTGACCCTTTTTTAGTTTAAGTGAGCTTTGGACTCTGTTTTAGTGATAAGTAAGCAAATTGACTCGTTTTTAGTTGAGCCTTATATTCTGGTTTTACTCCTGAAAAATGTCTGCACCTGGTAGAGATCGGGTAAACTACTCTTTGTCTCGCCGTTCTGTCAATTGCTCTTTACGTCTGGCGCCATCTTCGTAGACGTCAAATCGAAGAATTAGATGAAGCAATGCTTATCCTTCTGAGATCCTGGGTAACACCTACATTGGTAAGTTTATATGTCATTTACAATATTTATATAAATGCTTACGATGCCTACCTGTCAATCAAGGAGTCATCGTCTGACAAAACAGGCAAATATTCGGGCAGCTAACTTCCAATTAGTTTTAAACAATGTTAGAAGTGTGCTTTCTATGAAAAGACATCAGCTTTCTGCGTGTCCTTAGTTTATTAAGCCGTTGTGCACACAATAGCAAAAGATATTGCCGGCATACTGTAAAAAGTAAGATTTTTGTGTGCATACTTGAACTTTTAACGTTATCATACATTTATTTTAATTTAAAAACAAAATGTCATATATTCATGTCATATATCATGTATTCTATTATACTTAGGAATTCACAGTTTTTTTTTTTTTTATATCTTTTCAGATATCTTCTGATGACATCCTGTGTGCAGAATGTTTTGTATTATTAGAAAACCGGACATCATCTAACACAAGTCTATCCCTTGTATCCCCTGCTCTTGGACACCTAAACATATGTTTTGCGTTTGGCTTTTCAATTGCAAGTCGCAGAACTCACAGAGTTAGTCAAGATTGTTCTCAAAGGAACGTTATACTAAGATGGACACCAGCTCATCACGTAAGTGTTGTTTATTTATTTAAACTTAATGTACATAGTAATGGAATAACAATGTTTAGTATATCTATAATATTTTTGTTTTTAGGTCTTGCATTTGGAACGAGTTTGTCATCCTTGTTGGGAGGCTGCATCAAGAGTAGTACAGAGGCAAACCGTTGCTGACCAACCCACTGTGGAGTCTGCACCAGTATCTGATAACATGGGCAGTAACATCATTGCAGATGCTGTGATTCCTATACCACCTCCATTACCACTGCCTGTCCCACCGCCTCAGGAACAACAATTAAGTCGATCTCTTTAAAAAATTAACTCACTTAAGTATAAACGGGTTTCTGCAAGTTCACGTCATTGCCTATTCCTTGGTTGTGAAAATACTGAACGTCTTTTGGTACCAGGTGCTATAAAGGAAGTTCTGTTGTTAAATCATAAACTGTATATACCCTTCACTGCAAGAATCTGTACATATCATTTAAATAGCAATAGTTGGAATGAACTAGAAGCCCCATATTCAGATTTTACTGGATTTCAAGTAGATGATATTTTCACAAAACTTGAAAAAGCTACTGAGAGACAGACTTCAATGACATAAACTCAATGGATTCTTATTTATGCCATTATTGGTTAGGACTTACTGCAGAGCAATTCAATGAACTACTAAATTGTAACCCTATGTTATATAATCACTTTCCAAATCCTTCTGTTGCTCTCAGTATATTCTTAGTGAAACTCAGAACAGGTGACAGTAATCAAAGATTATCAACTCTTTTTAAAATGCCAAGATCCACATTGGAAAGAAAAATGAATATTGTGAGAAATTGTTTAAATGAACAATTTGTTTCTAGTCATTTAGGAATAAACCACATTACTATCCAAAATGTAGCATCACGGAATAGAATCATTCCAGAGGGCTTTTTTGGAGATGCCAACATGGCTTCAGATGTTAAACCTGCGATTGTAATATGTGATGGCACATATGTTGAAGTGCAAAGCAGCAGTAATTACTCTTATAAAAAAAAACGTATAGTCTGCATAAATATGCCAACCTTGTTAAACCGTTTTTATTTGTTTGCTGCGATGGATATATTTTAGAGTGTGTAGGGCCATATGAAGCCACAAAAAATGACTCATCAATTATGAGTACCTTGTTTGCTACTGAAAATAGTCCTATGCGCTCATTTTTCAGACCTGGCGATGTATTCATTTTGGATAGAGGTTTTAGGGATGTGATTCCTGATTTAGAAAGTTATAATTATAAAACTCACATGCCAGAGTCTTTATCCGAAAACGAACATCAATTAACCACCCAGCAGGCTAATAAATCTAGATGTGTAACTATGTACCGGTGGGTAGTAGAGGTTGTCAATGGGAGAATCAAAAGAGGTTTTAAATTGTTTCGCCAGGACTATTTTAATAGAGCGTCGAGTCATTTTATGATCGATTTCAAAATAGCTTGTTCCCTTTTGAATAAGTTCCACCCTACAATTGACGATAGACCCGATGCTTTGGAGTACCTAAATATTGCTGTGTCAAGATTAAATACAGTAAATTATTTGTCAGAGTTTATTCAAAGGGAACATATAAATAGAACACGTACGATTTTTCAAAGCATAAATAGTAGTGCTCCACATCTAAATAATTTTCCAAGATTATCATTGATCGAATTAAGAAGATTTGCTTTAGGATCCTACCAATTAAAACAAGCAAGATCCTATTATGGAGAGCACGTGTGGACAAATGGTACCTACAGTGTAGAAATAAGCAATGAGTTATTAGAAGAAGATTTGCCCTTAATATTAGGTCAAAATAATTATCTAGTTAGGGCTAGAATTAAATCGAGACATGTGAGTAGCAGGATTTATTACACATATTTATTAATAAGTATAGAGCAACATAGGGCAAACTCTTTAGAGAGCATCATTGCTCATTATTGTACTTGCTTAGTGGGAAATCGTACAGTAGGATGTTGCGCTCATACTATGACCGTATTGTGGTATTTAAGCTGGGGTCGTTTTAATGATATAAGCGCCCCAGCACAATTTCTAGATAATATATTCCTTGAAGAAGTCTATTATTGTTATTGATTATTTTACTAATTAAACAGCTGTATAGCAGCTTACTGTATTTTAACCTCCTCTATAATTAAACAGCTGTATATCAGCTTACTGTATTTTAACCTCCTCTATAATTAAACAGCCGTATAGCAGCATACTGCATTTAAACCTCTATAATTAAACAGTTGTATAGCAGCTTACTGTACTTAAACCTCCTCTATAATTAAACAGTTGTATAGCAGCTTACTGTATTTTAACCTCCTCTATAATTAAAGAGCTGTATAGCAGCTTACTGTATTTTAATCTCCTCTATAATTAAACCCTTCCTACATAAACTACAGTTAATCATGGATGGCACAGTGAACTCATTATAACGAGTATCTAAGGTTTAAATATAGCACGCAGAATCAACAGCTTGAATGTATTAACAGCCACTCAGGATGAGTTTGTATGTAATGGATGGTCACCCATCCGCAGTCTGACCAAGCATAGCTTAACTTGAGATAGATCTGTGCGGTTATTGTAACAGCCACAAGCTCTTCTAACCGAAGGTTTTAGCCATTGGTAAGTATTTATTTTATGTGACTCAGGTTGGCTGGACAAATCTTCAAAATAGCTTGCATTTAACTAGGTCAATAGGTCACTTTATGAGACGGCTAAACACCCTTATTTCAGAATTTGTGACGCTACAGAATCTTAGATAATCGATCGAAAACGTGTCCAGCCATCTTGAAAAACCACTTTTCGCTGGTCTCTCAATCTCGGTAACGGAAGTGATTTTGACGACTTTTTGCATATCAACGGGCGTCACATAAATTTGTGACGGGCACCGAGCTAAAAGTTTTGTGATAAGTACAGTGGTTTAGTAGAAAAATGCAAAAATCTGTGTCCAGCCATCTTGAATTTACGTATAAAACTTATGGCTGGCACTTCCGAATCTCAATAACGGGGGCGATTTCGAATATGGTTCCTTTACTAATACTTGGTGACGCAATGTGTGACAGTAATAACGTTTGATTTATGGCGTCACATGTAAGGGTTTACGAGAAATCAATAAAAACTTAATGTCCAGCCAACCTGAGTTCAAGATGGCTGGACACATGTATCTCCACTGCCTGATGATCTACGACCTTCGAAATGTGTTCAAAATGTTGTGACGGGGACGATAATGATAACCTGAAATTGTGACGGAGAAACTTTGCGTAGTTTCAAAGATATTGATCATTTAAATTTCCCCATACGAACACTGCAGTAGGGTAACCAATATTGTAGGTTTTATGTAGGACAAGTATATTTTAAGGTGTTTTCTTTAATGGACGAAAATCCGTGTATTGGTGATACTAATACGAACAACTGTAGATATTTAAATCAATAGAAGACAAAAATGTAGAAGTGAGGAAGGGGGGGGGTGTAATTTTTAAATGTTATTGATTATTTACGTGCAGATATCTATTCTTTTTAGTAGGCATATATTATGTCAGGAGAACTAAACTAATGCTCTGAAGGTATTTAAATGAAAAAATAATGTTTCCTGTAAATAAAATCACATTTATTTATTTGTACTTATACAGCGTTTCAAATGGCGAAAATGACGATGATCAACTCGCATTTGCACTTCCGTAACCCCCGCCTTGTACCACAACGTTGTTTTACCGCCGTCCTAAGGCCGCGTACCGGACGACGGCGGGCGCGGGCGCGGCGGCGGGCGGCGACACGCGTAAACTGGCCCGTTCGTACATTTGGTACATCTCTTCACCGCGACAAACTGAGCGAAACCGAGAACAAGCCAGTTTATCGTTTGTGACTTGGCTAGGGGGGCTGCCCCCCTAGCCTAAACGTAAACTCTCAGTAGTCTTTAATAGATTTTCAACTTTATGTTATTGGATATAAAGTTGAAAATCTATTGAAGATTACATAGTGTTTTCGTTCGTTCCGGTCGCTAACGCGCAGTAGTCTTTAATAGATTTTCAACTTTATGCTCTTAGGTATAAAGTTGAAAATCTATTGGACATTACTAAGCGTTCACGTTTATCGTTTGCAACTTGGCTAGGGGCCCGGCAGTTTACACGCGTGATCGCCCGCCGCCGCGCCCGCGCCCGCAGTCGTCCAGTTTGAAGCGCAAATGAAGTTGGTGGTCGTCATTTTAATCACATAAATAGCTGAATATACTAAAATTTTCTTTAATACCTATTTATAAAAGAGAATTATTACACAAAATCAATCACAGCATCAGTCTTCATTTTTTGATTAAGTATTTGGTAAAGTATTCTTTATTGATTCATTTGACAAGATACAATCACATTTGGTTTTAGTACGTACTACCTAGTTAGCTAGGTGAGTTATATAAAGAAAGTCTTATTTCTAAATAGATTCTCATTAAAAACAACATACAGTATAAAAACACTTACTCGATTTAAAAAAATAAGGAACATATTCCAGCGTAACATGAACCTACAACATGTTATTTATATAACGTAAAACCTCTCGGTTGCTGGCTCAAACAATGCAACTTTATTTTAAGAAATTTGCAAACATCAATTGAGTTTTCATACAAACTAATCCGCTGGCCGAGTCAATTTGTATGAAAAATCTTTTTTTTAGATTTTATTCGAGGCATTTTGTGTTTATGTTACGCTGTTGTATTGTATAACACAAAATCTTTTTTATTTAAGTTATTAAAATGTTATCGTCGTGTTTTATGTAAGTCAAACAATGAACAAAAATAGTTTGATTTAAACTTTTTCTAATTCTTTTATCTTTGTCATCATAACAAAACCACCCATTGGAGTAGAAATGACATTTATAATGTCCTAATGTTGCTCCTTCTATGAACTCAATGGCGCCCAGAACTTTAAAAACAGAAGTTTTAATTATCAAATTTTGTGGAACCGCGGTGAGAAAGACTTTATTGAGACCATTGAGGTCGAATGTTATTACTGTCCCGAGTTCATAGCTCATTGTAATTTTTCCATTACAGCCCATTGTTATTTTTCCTTGACGACCCGATGTAGTTTATCTATTAGGAATGATTCTTCTAAACTATCTATTCCAAACATGTTTAGCATTTCTAAATGCACTGGTATAAATATCACTTCTCTGGAAATACGTAAAGAGCAATCTGAACATATTATTTTTTCGAAAATAGCACTATGTAAAAATATATTAAAAAAATTTTCAAATATAAAAGTTGCATTGCACGCACATTTACAATAAAAAAAAGGAAATATGTAGCGGGTACACATAGCAAAGCTTTGGCTTTTCGTTCCAAAAAGATAAAAGATCCTCATTATTGATATCCGTAGATCCAACAGCAGAAGCGAGATATCGCCAACATTCTTGGTCTAGTGGATCATTATATTTAAGTCTCTGACCAGCTCTATGTTTCTCAGAGAGATAAGAATCTTATCATATTTTTTGTTAGCACTGGTAATAGAGAGATGGATCTATAGTTTTTAGGATTAAAGAACAATGTTCTAAACGTCCACACCGTTGTAGCACTTTAAAACCTATGTTAATCACAACAGAGCGCTCACCACACCCTCCACAAACTGGGGGAGGTCTCATCCAGCGGGCATTGCACGTCTTGCGCAAAGCCGCAATCTGCGGCGACCACCAGTACACCTAACGCCGGGCACGTCTTGGCCAGACTCAGAGTATTGGCATGTCGCAGTCTTGCGACATGGCCTGCTACAACCACTCCGCTTTGGTGTTGATGTCGACAGGCCGATCCGATGCTTGCACCGAGATCTATTCCTTTGCAGCATCCAGATCACAGCTCCTGATCTAGTTGCTTTAGCAGTCGCCCGGGGACATATTAATTGCATGGCGACGCCTATAACATAGACGTATGTGCCACTCTGAGCCCTATAACTGTAATGATTTTTAAAGAAAATATTCATAAATCGTTCAACTTACAATGATAAGCGATAGATGGCGCTAGTAGTTACATGAACTTTAGACATTCGTTGTAGATATTAAGTAATAATTTATAATATTAGACTTTATGGATTTGTTTTGTATAAATATATCATAATTGTTAAAATGAAATATTTACTTGCAGTTAATTATTAGATAAACTCTAATGTATATTAGTTAGTCAATTGATGTTACGTACTCTTTACTTTGCTCTGATTGGTCGGTTAGTCGACCGAGTGTTTGTGAAAGTTTGTGGTAGGGAAACACTGAGTTTGTTACTGTCATTTTGGACAGAGTCAGTCTGCTTTGAGTCGTTGAACAGAAAACATGTCCGACTAATCTGTGTATTTGTAAATGATTGTTAATAGAACGATAAGTATGAAATTGTGTTGATCAAAGTGAATAAAATATTTATACAATTTATCCTGAAGTGTTTGATTTATCACATTTCAGAAGTGGGATATGCCTACAAATATGTGCAGTGATAACAGGAAGAGGTTATGTGTGCCTAAATTGAAGATAAATGAGTTCGAGAAATATATTTTTGTCTTTCCAAGTGTACTAGTGTGATTTTAGACAAGTGGTTATGTGTGCCTAAATTGAAGCTAAGTGAGCTCGAGATATTTTTTTTTTGTCACCAAAGTGTGCAAGTGTTACTTTAAGTCAAGAAGTTGTGTGCCTAAATTGAAGCTAAATGAGCTCGAGATATTTTTTATTCTTTTTCCCATGTGTGCTAGTGTTACTTCAGACAAGAGGTTATGTGTGCCTAAATTGAAGCTAAGTGAGCTCGAGATTTATTTATTTTTCTAGCCAAGTGTGCCAAGTATTTTAGACCAGTATCATACTCACCCAAATTTCTTACTGATGGTGACAGGCTCGTGTATTGAATCATTCGATTCCCTTCAAATGTGTGAACTGAGTGGTACAGATATGCGCGTCATGTTCGTAATCGAACGTTGACAAGACTAAACACCTCTTAAATGCTGGTGATTCATTTTAGTTTCTATATTTCAAATTGCGTTGCTTTTCCTTTATTTAATTTCATCGAATTCGTATAGTGATAGATTAAAAAAAAAAAAAAAACAGTTTATATGAAAAATTTTCCTATTTCCCAAAGCGATAATTGTCATTGTTGCCTCGGATTACTTTGTGTGGCACGATAATTTCCCTTTCGTTTCGACGCATAGTTGTAAAAACATGTTGTACCCCTTATTAGTATGTCACAATAATGATAAATGATATATAATGAATGATAAACGATAAATGATCATTGATCAGTGATAAGTAATAAGTGATAAGTAATTAGTGATAAGTGATCAGTGATAAGTGATCAGTGATAAGTGACCAGTGATTAGTGACCAGTGATTAGTGACCAGTGATTAGTGACCAGTGATTAGTGACCAGTGATTAGTGACCAGTGATTAGTGACCAGTGATAAGTGATCAGTGATAAGCGATCAGTGATAGGTGGTCAGTGATCAGTGATAAATGATTTTAAACGATAAAAGATAAATGATAGATGATTGATGATAAATGATAAGTCTTAAATGATAAATGATATTTATTTTGTACTGTTGTTTTATGAACTAAATTTCCACCTATGACAAACAATAAATGAATTTGAGAGAACAAAGTTAAAACTGAGTTTGTATATGTATAACACGATTTAAAAGGCTGTAAAAGGAATTTCTTCTCCATAGAGATCTACACTTTGGAATATGTAATTACCGTCAATTTGCTGACTTACTGACTTCTTGGCAATTTAAGAGTCTGTAAATGGTTCATTAGAAAGTGTTTCATCAGAAAGTTTCTCCTGGTCGACGCCAACAGTCAAGCCCTACGTCGCACAAGCACCGCTCCGACTCACTGGAGCCAGCAGCCCTACTCCGACTCACTGGAGCCTGCAGCATCATCCCGACTCACTGGGACAGCACCACCCCGACTCACTGGGGCATCATCCCGACTCACTGGGACATCATCACCCCGACTCACTGGGGCAACATCCCGACTCACTGGGACATCATCACCCCGACTCACTGGGGCATCATCCCGACTCACTGGGATAGCAACACCCCGACTCACTGGGGCATCACCGCAGACAGTTCCGACTCACCGAGAACTATGCGGCATCGGTTCCGACCCACTGGAACCAACCTATCACTGACCTAGCACGCATCATGAAGCATCAAAGAACCATCGATCTCCAATCTCCGGAGGGGAGTGATGTAGCGACATCTATGGCGCCACATAACTACGAAGAAAGTACGAAATCCTGCATCGCGCATTCACAGTTCTCCGCGCGATTTGAACATATACGACAGCCCGAAATCATCTATCGGGCAGTAGCCTACCAGACTATAACACCTGTCTGGTCGGAGGATCCTCCCTTTTCAATGGAGGCATGTGGGACTTTACTCTCTGTTCCGCATCCCTCCAAAAAGGTAACCCTTAAATAAAAAATAACACTTTCACACAAACAAATCTCGTTTTTGTCAATTAAATAGCTCCAAAAATTCAAAATATTGCAACTAACCTGCAATCGTCACCGACCACTAGCTGGTACATTTTTTTTTGAATAACAACTGTAATACTCTTTCCCACATAACCGCATCTTCTTTACAACTTTCTGAGCGTATTTTTCATCATTTCTTACTCCTCTTCTGCGTTTATTCACTTTATTTTGCTGATTTTCAGTCTCACTCGAATCACTCGTTGACGACATTTTTAGGTTATGTTAGCTGTCAAATTGTCAAATTGTTTTGGGAAGGGCACTTGTCCTGGACTAGTGCCTTTCCCAAAATAAACGCAGAAATTGACAGTGTTATATTTCAAAGAATATTAGTTGGACTAGAGCCGTTCTCGGTGGAAACACGCGTCTCTTGACGTAAAGTGTTGCCACATACTTAACTCGATTTCGAAAAAATGTGGACTAGTGCCCTTCCCAAAATAAACGATTCAATTGTAGCTTTGCCTTAAACAATATTTTTCGTACTACCCTCATGAGTTTGTAATAATATGGTTTTGACTCAGACCAACAAAAAAAGAAAGACGGCGCGCCGCGAACATCAAAAGTGAAGCCACCTTTTTATCTACGTGTGTATCGAAGGGTTGCCATTTGTTAAATTTGTTCCCTATAATTTGGGGATATTTGTGTGGGCCTACCCAACTAGTATAATATTGTACGTATTAGATATTGTTGAGTATGGTATTGTACCTCAATTGTTTCGAAGGCTTCTATTAAAAAAAGCTTTTATTTTCAATCAACTTTATTAAATTCAAAAAGACCAACATAACAAAATCACTGACTCTAAAGAAAAAGTAAAATGATAAATGGTAACGTATAAAAAAATATTTCCTTTTAAAAACCTTGTTGTTGAGTTATTTTTTTAAAATGCTGCCTTTTAGATTTTATTGTTTCTGAAATTGTTTCTAGTTTGGAAACGTGGTGTAATCGTATGTTTAAATATTTTTCAATAACACATTTAATTAAATTTACTTTATGCTCATTACCTGCAATATTATGGTCAAGATCCAAGTTTTCAAAAATTTTATCGTTTCCTAAAAATGATTCTAAAATTTTTGTTACTATACATTTGTACTGATTTTCTCTAACCAAATTAATTTTCTCTTTTGTAATTTTTTTACTATAACTTCGCACACCAAACATATATCGAATACATCCTTGGAAGGAAAACAAAGTCCACCTTTGTTTTTTAATGAAATTAATTTGTGAAAATCATATCTGTCTCTAGCTAGTAAGCTACTAAGACATATTTCACATTTAATTATTTTAGATATATAATGTGCCGGCTCTCCTGCAATATATCCTATTATCAGATTTTTATAATCATCAAATTTTGGGACATTTAATCTTTTAGCAAGATCGTTGGTATCTTCTTTAATTTCTTGAAGAAACTCCAAATTCGTTCCTTCCTCATCTTCTTCTTCATGTCTATAAGACGTTGCGGTTGTATTAATGACAACAGTAGAAGATCGACAGTTCAAAATTGCAATGCTTTCCAACGGGACAAAGTTGCCTGTTGTCAAGCATTTTAGTTCCAAATGACAAAGCAATTTTCTATAACTCCCTTTAAACTGGCGTACATTTGGGTTGTCGTTAAAACCACCTTGCATTCTAATCGATGTAAACATAATTTCTAAATGGTCTTGGCTTAATTTATAGACAGGAATAAATATAAGTGTCTTTTCGGTATCTACTAATTTGTGATAAAGACTCTTCAAACTCTCAATATTTATAAGTATTTCCAAAAATCCTATTTTACATTTTGACTCAATCACTGCGTGTTATTAAAAAGCTAGGCCGCCCATTCTGTATTACTTTGCGTTTAGTGACTGATTTTACTTTAAGCTCTACTATGTACTTTTTAAGATCGTCCAAAAAATTTAAAATTATGTTTTTATTACCTTCACAAAGCGGTTTTTTAAAGTCAAACTTTCTCATAGACCTCGTATTAAATATGTCAAACATGTCGTTAATTTTTTTAATTAAGATTTCTGTATGTTCTGAATCTTTAAACTTTGGTAGCTTTAGTTCTTCCCTACAAGTCTTCAGGGCAGTAGCAACACTTTCACTGAACAATTGAGTTGCGAGTTTAACCTTCATTATCTGGCTTCTAAAATTAATATGTCGCTTCGACAATTTGTTGCCCAAATGAATGCCTTCCTCATTCTGCATTTCGTTTAGACTTACCAGATAATGCCAAGCAACTTTTTTGTTGTCAATGTCTTGGAAATCTTTTTTGGCCTCAAATTGGTTTCCTATGAGTTTCACTACATGGCTTGGGTCAACAAAACAAGCAACATCTGATTCATCTGCCGGATGTTTAAAAGTAGTTTTTAAATTTGCTGGATCTTTAATTTTGCACCCAAGCTGCTCGATTGCCGTGAAATTCGTGGTATGCCTATCAAATGTAAGGGACACGACGTCAACTTCAGATTCAAAACACTTTATAAGACAAAGTTTGATGAGATTGGCCTTTTGTTCCCCCGATATACTATTAATTAAAAAATATCCTAAAGGGATCTTGAATCTGTGGTTAATGCCTACCAACAAGAACACTAAAGCTTGTGTAGCTAAAGGTGCTGATTCGTCCACACCTGAACCCATATCCACCAATCCTATACATATACTTTTTTCCATCCCAAATTTTTTGAGACCTAATGGCCATTTCATCGAATACTAAAGAACAAAGAGGACGATGGTCGCTTACTTGGGATTTGGCCTTTAAGGCCTGAAAAGCCTCCTCTGTGAATCCTGGTTCTCCTTTTATGGATCCATACCACCTACATAGTGTTTTCGGATGAGGGAGGCAAGTATTAAAAGAGTTTCTTACGTACTCATAAGCTTTAGGGGAGTGGTAATTTAAAGTTACACAGAATTTTTTTACTGCGGGAGTGTATTTGATGCACTTTTTTAATTTTTTCCTGTTCAAATTATTGAATATGTCTATGACCACAATATTTCCATTTAATGAGTCGTACAATTCAGGACTTATGTAATTTTCTTTTTTTAAAGTACGTATTATATCTTTAAGAGACTTGTTCCTGTTTTTGGGACGCCTGACCCTTTGTTGTAAATTTTTAATTTTTTTTTTGTTAATACGTAGAATTTTGTCCTTCAAATTCAATTTTTGTCTCATTTGGACCTTCCTAGGTGTATCGAAGGCTATTTCCTCTTCATCTGTTATCTTGGACATGACAGGTGAGACAGGTAAGACCTTAACCAAAAATTAAAATAAAATAATAAAAAAAGTTCTTTTTCAAGTGGTAATTTTTCCACTTAAAACATGCAACTTTTCATAATTTTATAGGGGAGTACATACCGGAGTAAATGCAGAGGATGTACTTGGTAATACCGTGCTATCAATAACCGCATTGGGTAAAACAGGTAAATCCTATAACAACATTGTTTCAAAATTAATTGAATATTTGTAATAAAAACTACGTTATAAGAGACAGGAAAATACATGCGGATATAAATGGAGAGGATGCACTTGGTAATACCGTGCAATCAACAGCCGTATTGGATAAATCAGGTAAGTCCTATAAAAAAAATATCTAAAATAAATTACATACTTGTAATAAACTCTCGAATCTAAAAAACAAGTAATAAGTGGCATGAAACTACGTACGAGAACAGACACAGAGAATGCACGTGGTAATGCCATATCGTCAATGGTTACATCAGGCAAGTCCGGTACGTCCTATAAAATATAACAAACGAGTAATGGCAGCTTTTTATTCAAACCCCTTATAAGAAGATTAGAGTAAAGAATTAGTACATACTTGAACAAACGTAGAGGCTGAACTTTGTGACACCGAGTTTGAGTTTTCAGCAGTTACACTGGACGACGGAAATAACATCTAAAATACAAAAAATAAAATTTTGGGACAGTAGTATTATTATTATTAGTTAGTCTAAACTGAGAAACTAACTCAAAAAATGTTCTATTGTGTTTAAAATCTCCATTTTTTAAAATTGTACATACCTTTTTAGGATATCCGCTTTTGGTCACACGGCGAAGTCCACGATTGGTTGTGTAGAGTTTGTTATTATCAAAATGATCGGAACAAACCACGCTGGTTTTCGATAGCAACCATTCTGGATCATTCCGACTATTTCTTATAGCTACTATCCATTTATTTTTTATTTCATTATTACTTGGAAACCTAAAATATTAAAAATATAAAAAAGAAAATAGGAATATAACTGGAAGTAAGAAATCATATTTATATAATATATTAATCGAATGGGGAAATTTTAAATCGTATTATGGCAACCCCCACACTTTGTCACTGCTTTTGTTTGTTGAGGTTTTTTGTTCCAAGTAATCTAAAATTCATATTTTACTAATAGAGAAACAATGTTATTTCAAGTACTTACAAGTGAAAAGTGATTCCGTGAGTCTTTTTATGTGATTTGCTGTTGTTTTTGCAACTTTTCACTATACAGGAAGGCATAATTCTATTTTTTTAATCTAAGTTTACTTGACAACAACTCGTGACGTACTAAGAGCGATGAGCATGGTTTTAGTGAAGGTGTGTGCGTGAGCGTGTATGTTTACTTGCAGGAGCACGGTTTTATGGCTTCACTTTTGATGTTCGCGGCGCGCCGTCTATCTTTTTTTGTTGGTCTGAGGGTTTTGAATCATTATGTCGTCTGTCTTGGTGTTTGTTGCGAAAATGGACGAAATTAAATTAGCTAAAACGCATAACAATAAGCAATGTTAAGGGTGAGTTGCACCATTTAACTATAACGATAACCAAGCCATAACCAGCCGTGAAACGGCCGCCTATTGGTCAATTCGACGATTTGAAAACTGTTAACGGCTTTGTTATCGTTATAGTTAAATGGTGTAACTCACCCTTAGTAATAAACGGTTATAAAATGGTGAAGAATTAAGTAAACGATAAAGGTGTGCACTACTGGAATTGTGTAAAAAAATATACCGATGCAAATTGTCGTAGCACAATAATGCGTAATTGTTGTAGTACTTGTAGCAGTGTGATCTGTGATTCTAATCACGTATTAAAGAACAATATGACAGCTCACAATCATGCTCCACAACCTGGTAAGTAAAAAAAAAACTAATCGAATACCATTACATGCACCTGAGGATTTTCCACAGAAGTAAAATGCACATTTATGTACTTGAAGGTCTTATTGATGAACTGCGCCTTAGAAAAAATATGAAAAAAGAGTCCAGTGCAAACACAATGGAAAAACCATGTCAAATAATAAACCACAATCTAGAGATGGTGCCAACATCTAGTGCATGTGTTTTACCAAATAAAAATGCATTAAGGCAGGTGGTAAAACGATCCCGATTAAAGAATAGACCATCTGAACCTCAATCTATCGATGACATTCAAGTACCAAATGATGTCGCCGACTTCTGCGAAGCAGTAATGCTCGCAAAGGAGGAGGCCGAACGCATCAGGCAACGGCGTTATCGCCGCCGCCGCCGCCGGGATTCTGATCCCGATTTCCGGCCAACGTAGGCGCGGGCTTGCGGACAGTGAGCAATGGGTAGCTCACTGTCCGGCCGGTAACTGTCCGGACCAAGCCCAAGTCGTCGACGGCGCGCACTGTTCCCGCGCGCCTCAAGGAGTTGTCAGCAACAGCAGGGACCCAGCCGGGTCGAAGCCTATCGGGTCGGTTATCCGAAAGGGCGCTCGAGCCCCGGTATGAAGGCTAGAAGGAACGGGGTGGGTCTTTTAGTCAGTAAGAGTCTGACACTATCTCCCGCTCCGCCCAAGGGCGGGGGATGTCAATGCATGATTTTTCCCACCATAAAAAATAAAAGTACCAAATGATTTGAAGACGTTTGATGATGAATCATTTTTAGTTTCAAATACAAGATTTAATAAAGACGGTTGCATGCTAATTTTTTGTACAAAAAAAAAAAAAAACGACTGATGAAAGAATCACCGATAATTATGGATAATGGACGGGACATTTCAGTGTTGCTCAGTATTATTTTCATAAGTTTATTCGATACATGGAATCGTTGGTGACGCAGGGTATAATACTCGAAACAGTTCCTCTTGTATATGATCTTCTATCGAGTAAATCCCAAGAGTGCTACACTCATTTCTTCGAACAACTCAAATGCTACGCAGACTCTATTGGTAAAGATCTTTTGGCCCCGGAATTGGTGATGACAGATTTTGAAGTTGCGGTTATAAACTCCGTTAGATCGGTGTTTATTGAGGCCACCCACAAATGCTGTCTTTGTCATTTGTGACAAAACGTTTGGTTTGCTGAAAAAATATTTAAAAAATGCGAGTTTTGCTCTTAAAATACGCCACTTAATTGCTTTGGCATACTTGCCGCCAGACGAAATTCCAAATGCGTTTGATATGCGAAAAGATAAAGTTCTTCCTAAGGACAGCAACACTGAAAATATTATACAGTGGTTTGAGACACAATATGTCAAAGTTAAACAGACTTCGCGTACAAGTGATGACAATAAAATAACTACATACACCACTCCTCCGCTGTTTCCACCAGATTTATGGTCTGTTTACTACAACAACGAACATAATTTGCCTAGAACCCGAAATTCCGTAAAAGCGTGGCATAGGCGCTACCGGAATACCGTAATCATCAGATCATCTAACCGATTTACTCTATATGTTTCTATAACGTATAAACCATTTTGAAGATGCTCGCTGGAATAGCTTCGCGCCAGTTTTAACTGATTTGTACTCAAGGCTAGTACAATTATTTGGTCTTCAGTGAACCTTAGGAAGTTTTAATGGCATTCTGTATTCTGTGTCGGGTATTATTAGCTGTAGTTGTTAATATTCATATACTCACACAGGTAAATGAAGTACATGAACATTTTGCTTATTCTCTTCAAGTGCTTCAGGCACTTCTGCTTCAACATGGCATTTTCAACTCTCTGCCAGCATCTATGGCATATGCTCGTGTATTGTCGAACACCACCTGATGATGTAATAACTCGTTTAACCCTTATTTCGACAGAGAAGGTGATAGTAAACTTATTAAAATTTTATTGTATAACCTAGTTTCCATGGTTTTTCTGAACCTCCAAAAAAAGAAAAAAAAAATCTACCCCCCACCCTTATGGAGAAAAGCGATGTCCGCCACACCGGACATTATCGAATCTTAGTAAAAAAAGTGTTAAAATGACTTGTCCGTCCTAGCGGACTTAATCGAATACGTGAAAGAAGTTGCATAGTATAAAGTAAAAGAATATAATAGTAAAAGAGCCTTTATTTTTTATAAAAGTACAAAGAAACTGTAAGGGCCTGTATTATTTAACATGAAAGCTCAAAAAACAGTTGCGAGGATTTTTGCCCGTCACAAAACAAAGGCGTGTATCACATTTCAGGCAGTAAACCGTAGTTTTTTTATTGCAGTACATACAACGACCTTCCTCCTTCACTGACGGAAAGTGAGAAACTCCATCGTAGCGTGAACTGTCTGCCGGTCTTGTTTTACAAAGGTGCCTGATCGTGCTTTCATCCGTTTTCTTATAGGTAACACTTTTGTTTGTGCTGATCAAACTGTGGTACACTTCGTAGCGGAAATCTTTCAGCCGCATGCATTTAGTGGCAGGGTTTGCATGTTTGCGATACAGGATCCACGCATTGTCGACGCAAATATCAATAATTTGTGCGAACATCGCCATGTACCAGCGCTTACTCCTGAATGGAGTTCTATACAAGGCGATCAACATGTCGGCCAAGTCTACACCGCCCATATTTTTGTTATACTCTTTCACAATATTGGGATAATCAACATCGATTTTCCTCTTGGCATTCTTGCAATATCTTTTAATCCTACTAACTGGTTCAGCGTCAGTATAGGAACTGATTAGAGTAGCAGCTTTGTTGTCATGCCACCTCACAACTGACAACTTGTTTTTGTTACAGACGGTTTGACTGAAAGATCCCCTTGGTTTCTTTTTCAGTGCCTTTTCGCTACTCAATTTTTCTTCGGCTCCTCTAAGGCGGTTGCTTCTAATGGTACCTACAGAAAAAATACCATAATTTTCACGCAACAGGTAAACAAGTTCAGGTGATGTAAAAAAATTATCGAAACAAACCGTTGCTGGTTTCCTTTTGATGGTCTGGCAGAGTCCAAGCACGACTTGGCTACCAAATCCTAACGTTCGCTCTTCATCGGTGAACTTGTGATACCTGAATGTATCATCCCCACCGTAGGGCAGAAAGTCGTAAATCATGCCCGAAGTTCCAGCTCGAACGTACATCTTGAAACCCCATTTGACCGGTTTGTCTTTCATGTACTGCCGTCTTTTGCCTGCTTTTCGTCCTTTGTACGGCACCATCATTTCATCGATACTGAAAGTGTGTTCGCCTGTAACACTCTCCTGAGCCAGACAGTTTTGTCGTATTCCTTCAAGCAAAGAGCGAACTTTGTAATACCGGTCAGAGCTTTCAAAGTTATTGTCCGCAAAGTGTAAATTTTGGCGGATGGCTTCATACCTCTTCAACGACATAACACTAGCAATTTTGTCGTACCGATATTTTTTGGACCAGTAATCTAAATACGATGGTAGCGACACAATGCCCATCAAAATTAGGATAGCAAGAAAGTCGCGAAACTCATCTTCTGTCAAATTTATAGAGCGGCCTGTTTTTAGCACGGAATATGCGTTTGTTTCTTGTACAACATTAGCAATCACATCTTCAGAGAAAAACGTCAAAAAGTAATCTAAAGGTGAACGTACTACGGGAGGATCTTCAACTACTGCAGTATCTTCTATCTGGGCTCTATACAAAAAGGTTCTCTGTTTCCATTTGTACGAGAGGGAAAACTTTTGAATTTGCTTGGGTCTCTTTTTTGTCACAACTGATGGTTCTCTGAGTCTTCTTTTTCTATGCACAGGTGTTGGCAACGAGGGTAAAGATGATATAGAAGGTAAGCTTGCAAAATTGGGTTCCTGCGACTGGTTCGGGAAAACTTGCTCTATAATTGGAGTCAAAGGCGTCGGGAAGTCGTTGTTGAGTTCAAAACTTGTTTCAGAAGGGTTTTCATCAGGGCTGTCTGCGATATTCAAGCGCTCTAGCGAAGATGCAATAGACGGTGCAGGTGAACTAAAGACAGAAGGTGGATTAGAGAATGGATGAGGCTCATTTTCGGCGCCGGAGCTATCACCTGTTTCAGACGGTGCACGTTCTGCAGGAACGAGTGCCAATATTTTTTTCGAGCGTGCATGCAGGGAAGACTGAAGCAAAATAAAAGAAATACGTGCTAAGCAAAACACCACCACCAATAAAAAAAAAATAGTTAATACGAAAAAGTAATGGGGTAAGTAAGAGGACACACAGATACAGAGACTCATGGTGTACATTATAGAGTCAATATTAGTTTTGTAAATTAGACAGTGAGTAACCAGTTCTTACAAAAGTAAGTAGTTCTTTAGGAATAAAAGTTAGTAGGTACTTAATTTTGAGCATGTAAGTGTAACGTAAAGGCTAAGCAGATAAGTAGTAGGTATATAATATACACCAGTGAGTACCTGTTGAGAATAGGTATAGGGTTCTTTTCACGTAAGTAGGTAGGTCAGGTAAGTAGGTAGACTAACTTTTAGTAATTAGTTTTTAGCATTTTAGTTTTATGTAAAGGTTAGGTAGATAAGAAGTATCTAACAAGTTGGTAGGTACTGAGAATAGATGTAATGTTTTGACAATACCGACAACTCAAATCTTTTACCTTTCATACCATATTTCGACAAGGTCCGCCGTGACGGACAAGCTGTAAGACACAATAAATACAGGTGTTTCGACGAGGTCCGGTGTGGCGGACAAGTAAAAAACTCGATAATTATTATGAATAACGTAAGCAAAAGCTATGAAATCGTATTATTTGAACGTTAGTAGACTAAATTCACAAAACACAAATAAAAAATCTACGCAACATAAGCAAAAAATAATATTTTTTAATAAATTACCTGAAAGACTTTCTTAGTGCGCAGTTTCGCCGACATTTTTTCGCCAACTGTCAAACTCTGGGTTGTCACACGCAAAATTTATTTTTCTACTAAAATTTGACCGACCTCCCAATAGCTTAGTAGTTTTTTTGTTACAAAAATAGAAATAGACGGGGCGGTGGATTTTTTTAAAGTACTTGTCCGGTGGTACGGACAAATTCGAAATAAGGGTTAAAGAAAGAATAATTATAATTCTATGACCAACGTCAAGTAACGACGTTGTAGGAGTTTGAAGTTAAATCGAGTTTTCACAATATCCTAATGTAGCCAGCTTAGATCAGATACCGGGAATTAAACAAAGAGCATTTAAAATATGTCAACACTGTTAAAATAGTGAGAACCTACAATATCTTTTATATCTTTTATTAGGTGCCATAAAAATATAGCTTTAACATATTGGCTTTTTTTAAAGTTATAGTTTTACGGGCCGCATGCAAAAATATAATAGATTTAATTCTCAAAAAAAAAAAACAATGATAGATAAGTACACTAAACTCACCTCCAACACTGCATGTTGTTATATTTATGCAACAACCTCTGGCCGCCCTCTTGCAAGATTTTCTGACAGGACGTGTTGCTGATATCTTTCGTGATACAGGCCTCGCCGACACATTACACAGTTGCGATGATGTTCCATCACAATTAGCCGATCGAGATGCAATTCAAAAGTCTAGTGTGATAGCCAAATTCAATAAAGAAAGCAGAGTTTCCGAGAAGATCCAGTGTCTCGTAAGAATGCCAGGTCAAAGTCGTTAGAAAGTAGCAAATGAAAAGGAACGGTAACAAACGATAGCTCACACACAATGCCAACCAAAGACTTATAGTTACAATTTAACTGCACTGTGACACTCAAAAATTACCAGTAATGTTCCTTATTTTTGTTTTTAATCAGTTAAATTAGCAACATTTCACTCCATTTAAAATTTGTTTTTAAAGCTAATGAACTAAAAAAAACACATTCAATAGATATTATGATGGTCTTGTAAATTGTTTGTATATTTTAGTTACAATACTTTTCCGTATGTTCAATTTTTCGCGGAATGGTTCAGGTACCTCTTTATTCGATTTTGAGAGTGATTGGTAGGCTTTCCCGCTATTTTGAAGCGATTTCACGATGTTTTATTTCCACTGAGATGGAATCCGCTTCCTAAATTGTTGGTGTGTGGAAGTAATTCAGAGGAATTAATTAGGTTACCTACATCATTTTCACTGTCCGACGTGGTGGTTGATGAACTAATCCGACGTGGTGGTCGTAGCGATGAATCTCATATATATCAGCGTCATACAGATCATCGTCTGATTCCTCGGAATTCACAGATAATTGACGGTAGTTTATGACTTTATTTAAATGTCTCTTGCTGGTCGACGGCTCTGGAGTACCTGGTATGGAGACACTGTTCACTTCGTGTTCGTCCGTTTTCGCTTGTGATGACGACGACGAATGTACCGGAGCTTGTCGATGATGACATAGAAGAACCGGATGATGATGTACTACTAGACCGAACTTGCTTATTTAATAATTGCAAAATGTGGTCTGCCCTTTTCATTTTAAATCTTGAAACTTTAACTGAAATAAAAAGACTCAATCACAGTAGAGCTCGCTAGATCACATGGTATTCAGTAAATAATAAACATATTTCTGTACACGTCTTCGTAGTTACAAGGTACTTCTTTTTACAACTAAATCGAACTGGTAAACTTAATGTACCAAATGGCAACCGTTACAAGAAGGCACAGATCCTTTGCCGTATGTTTTAGTAGGGGATGGTGCATTTAAGTTAGAAACGTTTCTGATGAGACCTTTTGTAAGAGAAGCTGCTATGCAAGATAGAGATGAAAAGCGATTTAATCAGGCGCTTAGTCGAGCACGTGTAGTTGTAGAATGTGCTTTTAGAATAATGGCACAAAAGTTTAGGATTTTTCTAAGACTTTTCGAAACAGATTTGGCAAACACAATAAAATTTGTAAAAGCCGCTTGTTGTTTGCGCAACTTTATACAGACGAAAGAGTCAGCCGTACATACCGGTTCCAGTCTTGAAATAGAACAGCTAGGTGCCTTTCTATCACAAAATAGACCTAGTAACCGACAGAGGTCATCAACGGCAGCGTTTGAGGACAGAGATAAATTTGTTCAATATTTTGCGCAGACGCAGAGAACTTGTTAGGGTGCTATCTTATTAGGGTCAAAATAGGATAAAAAAATACAAATTAGGGATGGCAATTCTTTCCGAAAAAGATCGACTTTTAGATCGATCCGAATCGTGACCTGACGAATCGATCCACAAAAAAATCGAGGTCTAAAAGATCGAATTCCGAAAAATCGATCTTTTTTCAAATTTGCTTTCACAATGTAAGTATAAATCAATTCTATTAAAAACAAGATAAATATTATAATTAACGATCTTTTAATCAGTAAAATCAGGGAATTCGATAATAACAATTATTTTTATTTCCATATCAAAGTATCAGATTAGGTAGAAAACAAGACATTATTTTCAAAATTTCTTGTTCACAAAACAAATAGATAATTTAGCTTATAGTTCCCAATGCTTAATATCTAAACTTTTTAAAAACAACAGTCTGTCAAGTCTACTGGGATCCAAGCGGTTTCGCTCATCACTTGCGATGTTTCCGGCAATTGATAAAACCGGCCAAGGGCGAGTCGGACTCGCCCATGAAGGGTTCCGTAGCAGCAAGTAACATAATAAAAGTTCTTGTAGTTCGTTGTAACTTTGATTGATGTTTTAATAATAGTGTATTTTTTTTTATTTATGACGTATTAAAAAAAACTACTCACTAGATTTCGTTCAAAACAATTTTCGTTGGTAGTTTGTATAGAAATGTACATCATATATTTTTTTAAGTTTTATCATTCTCTTATTTTAGAAGTTAGAGGGGGGGGGGGGCAGACATTTTACCACTTTGGAAGTGTCTGTCGCGCAAACTATTCAGTTTAGAAAAAAGTGATATTAGAAACCTCAATATCATTTTTGAAGACCTATCCATAGATACCCCACACGTATGGGTTCGATGAAAAAAAAAATGTTGAGTTTCAGTTCTAAGTATGGGGGACCCCCAAAATTTAATGCTTTTTTTCTATTTTTGTGTGAATATCTTAATGCGGTTCACAGAATACATCTACTTACAAAGTTTCAACAGTATAGCTCTTATAGTTTCGGAAAAAAGTAGCTGTGACATACGGACGGACAGACAGACAGACAAACAGACATGTCGAATCTATAAGGGTTCCGTTTTTTGCCATTTGGCTACGGAACCCTAAAAAGGCGTTTACAAGGAACAGATGATCCCACAATACTCATATACATCATGGCTATTGAGTGAACGTGGTGATAAATAGAGTTTTTTTGTTCTTGCCAGTAAAGTATAGGATCATACTTCAGGTGCACAACTGCCTGCGATAAATAATGTTTGAATTCTTCATTTAAGCCTTGACTTTCCTGTGCAAGTGCATTACACATAGAAAGTTGCTTTTTCACCAACAACTTATGAAAATCCCAAATTCCTTTATTCATATCATTATCAGTACCATCTATAGCGTCGACTTCCTCAATATTATTTTGTGGAAGTTGTTGCCGAGTAATATCTGAAATCGTAGTGTTGATTCTATTTATCGCTCGTGAACAGGCTACATGGTCAGTAAAATGATTTTTTAAAATCTAGAAAACATCCTTTAGTTTTAGATTATAAACATAGATTAACGAGGCTTATTTTTGAAAATGAACACAATAAGTTGTTTCATGCGGGTCCTCGGGGAAAATTATTGGGTTGTGAATGCAAGAAAGGTGGCTAGGAGTGTAGTTAAGAATTGTATAGTATGTAAGCGATTTAAATTTAATTCATTAAACCCCAAGCGAACGCCCGGCGTTCGCGCACCTATTGTCTTTCTATTGTCTGTAATTTCCACGATTGAAAGGTTAAGCCTATATTCTCAATTATGGGCGACTTACCCAAACAGCGATTGAATCCAGGAACGCCTTTCGAAACTACGGGAGTTGATTTGGCGGGTCCCTATTTCATAACCGATAGGAAAGGTCGCGGTTGTAAAATAAGTAAATGTTATATGTGTTTATTTGTTTGTTTCACTACTAAGGCACTATACTTAGAAGTTGTGAGCGACCTAAGTACCGACGCATTCCTATTATCTCTCAGGAGATTTATTTCTCGGCGCTCTAAACCTAGTTTAATATGTTGTGATAATGCGACCAATTTTTTGGGTGCTAGTAATGAACTTAATAAATTTTCGGGCCGGGGTCAAATCAGCCAAGTTCCATTTAAAAAGAATATTAGGGAATAGGCACTTGACATATGAGGAACTTTCAACTTTATTTTGCCAAGTAGAAGCTATACTAAATTCCCGACCTTTACTTCCCATGTCATCCGATCCCAACGATTTCCATTCCCTGACTCTCGGGCACTTCCTCGTCGGCAAACCACTGATAGCTCTTCCCTCTCCAGTGTTGACAGACATTAACTGTAATCGACTCCACAGATATGAGCTATTGGAACAGATGAGGCAGCATTTCTGGATGAGATGGCAACATGAGTACATAAGTGAGCTTCAGCACCGAACCAAATGGCGCAACCCAGATGTTACATTACGTATTGGAGTTATGGTCATAATCAAGGAAAGTAACATGCCACTCCTAAAATGGAAAATCGAACGTATACAAAACTTACACATGGGTAACGACGGTGTATCCAGAGTAGCTGATGCGAGGACGGCGAGTGGCACGATGCGGCGAGCTATCAATCGCCTGTGCCCTTTGCTCGAGCCTGAGGACGGACAGTTGAAGGTGCGACCTTCAACGGGGGGAGTATAACGCGCAGGAGTGCGGGGTGCGTGACGCACCGCCGCCCTCTTCCTTCTCCCTTCAATTGTGCGTATAAAAGTGCGTGTACCGCGGTCATCGGGGTCTACGTCTGATACCCACTTGCTCTGTATAGTCGTAATATTAGATTCAAAGTATCGTAAAAGTAAAATTGGAAATACCAATAAACGTATAAAATCTTCACGAATATCTATTTCAGCTCCTATCTACACCTAACACACACCACACACAGTCTAAGCCTAGACATAAACTATACCCGCTTATATATTCAATATAAATACAATATACAGATAAATAAATATATAAATATACAGAATATCAATAGTATTATAATTGTATCATTTTCGCACTTACCATAGAATCCTCCGTCACTGTGGGTGTATAAGTTGCTTATGTAAACTTTAGGATGTCAAAATATTCCCACTTCGACTTATATACTTCATCCGTACTTTGGCCACTTTTTTGTTTGTTTTGTTTTTTGACTTCTTGGCCAAATTGTGTTTTGAGGTTATATAGCTTTCGATTGATTTCAACAGCCGTAGTATTTAATTCTTTTGCGAAACGCTCATAGGCAACGTTTTTCTTAATTTTATTTTTATAAATTTTGTATTTTGTGTCCCACAATTGGGGATTAATCTCGTACAAAGATATTAATTTCACCGTGTCTTCACGGGACCATACCTTTTTCTCGCTCATGTTAAAAATAATTTACCTACTTCAAAGAGTAGGTACTAAAAGGGGAATTTACTTTTGTAATTTATTGACACAAACAATAAATTTACGTGACTAAATAATTATTAACGTGCTCTAAAAACTTCCAACTTTGTTGTGTGAAAAAAATAAAGACGCAAGCGCTTGTTGCAAGGTCAGTACAACTGTATACACTGCGACTTGTAGCAAGTTCAGCAAGTCACTAAAACCTGCAGAAGTCAACTTTCGGGAGCGTTTTCATGTTGGAAATCGCTTGAGCAAGTTAACTTCCGCAAATTTTATTGCTACTGGACACTTCGCAAAAGGTCTGTGGTTTATTCAAGCTGTAAAAAAATCAAAACTTCTAAATTAACAAAATTATAAATACGGTTGTTTACGTAGCAAAAACGTACATTTCGACACTCAAGGGAATCAAAATGCCTGATGCGTTTGGCCTCCTCCTTTGCGAGCATTACTGCTTCGCAGACGTCGGCGACCGCCTGCCACTCCCCCTCGCTCCGGACCATGGCCTCAACCAAGGCCCGACGCGAGAGGTCTCCGTCGCTGATCGCCCCCACGAGGGCACGGCGATGCTCCGCCCAAGCAGGGCACACCTCGACTGTGTGCACCACCGTGTCCAATCAAAATTCATATGGTACTTCCCGTTGCCCCTGAATCCTAAAATTTGGCTTAAAGCAAGGTCTTATAGCACAGATATAGGAAAAAATGTGAAAACAGTTTTGTTGTTACATCACAAAAAAAAACCTTTTTGTGATTCGGAACAATTTCGAGACTTTAGGAATTTAACTATTAGATAACATATTAGAGTCCGTCTAATGAAAGCGTGACCTGAGAAAAGGAGGTTACAACCAAAAATTTCGAATGTGGTATTATTGAAATAGTAGGAGAAAAAAGTTTTGATACTAGAGTATTTTTTGTATTTATGACAATTTTAGAATAGTTGTACAAGAACTTAAATCCTAGTCAAAAACATGTGTGTAGACTTAATTATTTAGTGGGTGTATGGTAAATGTCAATAACACACAAAATGTTAGATGGTATTTAGTAAAATGGGGTGAATAGAGACTTAGGGGTGAATAGGGACAAAACTTTAAAGGGTATTTTTTCGATATTTGAATTTTGAATATTTTTTGCAGCATTTAACTATATAAAATTTTTAATGAATTGATATTCTATAAAATCGATGCTTTGTTAGAGGCCGATATCAAAGTATCAAAGTGATAAACCAAACTAAAGTTTTGTCTCTATTCACCCCTAAGTCTCTATTCACCCCGTTTTACGGTTCCAAATTATTTTATTTTATCTGATCTCTCAAATGTCGCCATATAATATTTAAATAATATTCTTTATTTTCCATTTGGCGTTCTGGCAAGAATACCAAGTGCACAACACCGTGATAGTCAAATAAATTAGTCAACATGATTTCAACTTCATCACGTCTCGCCAACACTATTAATTTGTTTCAAGATTGTTGGGTTGGAATCGATTTAGCCTAGAGAAAATTCAGATCTTTTGGGATTAGTCAAGTGGGAACATGTTTTATACTCCAGTGATTGTTTCAAATGATACGGATCGACTCGTGAGACACAAAAAGTTCAGCAGCTGCTGAAGCAGCATCTCTCTCAAACTTGAACTAGGATTTTCGCGATTTTAACTTCAGTTGCAGACTTTCATGCACTACCAAACAGAGTGAGGCAAATCTTTCATTACATCTCAACTGCTTTTGAACGCATTCTACCACTCACTAGCATGTGTTTTTGATTAAGTCGATTCACCAAAAGCCTTCTTTGTTCGATGTTTTTGTCCATTATGAAATTCGCAATATATCAGATTATCTAAAAATATAAGAAAAAAAAATCATTATATCCTTAATATAACTATCTAATAATATTAGTCGACAAGGATCAAGATTATAACGTCATACTAACTTAAAAATCAGAAATCGTATGTAAACAATGTTGGTTTTCATTGAAAACACCTTCTTTCTCTTCTTGTTTTTGTTTGAACTTATTAACCATAGTGTGTAGCAGTTTTTGCACGTTATTGTTTATTGTTTTTCCCACAATTAAACAATTATTCTTGAAAAATAAACATCAGTTTCCAAAAACTGACAATTGCAACCATAGACTTTGACGTGATTTTTTTCGGCAAAACAATGTTGCCAATTTAATTTAAAAAAAAAACTCCAGGTTACGCTTTCAGTAGACGCACTCTATGTTAGTTTGTTCTTGTTCTAAACAGCCCTAGACAAAAAAGGACGATTCGATGATCGTCTTTTCAAGAAGAAATAAATTCTTTATTGTTTGGCTTCGGATCAGTCAGACGATGTGGCAGTCAATCAAAAAATGTTGAAATAGGATATTTTCTAGACACCGCCAATCATATCAAGGAACTAGAAAGAAAGAAAGAAAGAAAAAGTTTTATTCGTACCTCACACATACAGCAGAATTCAAAAACTTTAAAATCTGTGCAAGGCCAAAAGGGCGCCTAACTCAGCATATGCTGCGATATTTAAAAAGATAAATAACGCAGCGCTGGTATTCTGTTAGGGCCCGCGGTGATGCCACGGTCACATTCACGGAGGTTCAATAAATTAATTGGTATCGAAACAAAAAAATAATAAATAATTAAATACGAACATTGATAAAACAACCATTGGAAAAATAATAAATATATAACATTTGTAAATAGGGTGAATTTATGTTAATACGTGTTATATGTTAGATATAAGAAAATATAAGAAAAAATGCAATAAATAATGAACCAGATACAGACGCCCGACGACTTACGCTCCAAAATCATTTGTCAAAATCATAGACAAACGGAGGAACGCGAGCGCACGGGCGCACTGCAGGGCGCCGCAGCCGGCGCGGCCAGCGGTTCACGAATATTAGAGTGTATCTCTTACTAAACTGTGGAGTCTAAAGCTAATCTGTGGAAATTAGTAGTCTATGGCAAGTTCCATCGACTGTCAAAAGAAAAAGTAGGTGGATCTTCAAACAAAACAAATAAACAAAAGTTGAGTAAATATTGATACATAAATACGTCTAAAACAAAAGTGATTCGGGTGCATCTGAAATGTTATTGTGTATGTCTGTGAAGTGTAATTGTAGTGTTGTGTTGGACGCAAGAAAAAGATGCCAAACTAGCCGAGCGACGAGTGACATTAAGTCACTAATGCAAAATCGTGCAGAACTCTGGTTAAATTATGTCGTGGTTTTCCTTTGATTGCGTAATAAATGCTGTTTGTATTTGAAGCTAAAAGCACCAACCGTCTTTAAAGCACGAAGAGGTGGAGGCAAATCATTCCAGATCTTGCTACTGGCGTATTTGAAGCTTCCACGGAATGCAGCAGTTTTATGAGTCAAGGTTTACAAAAGGTAAGAAGATGCTCTTGTTTTAACTTTGTTTACATCACGTGACCAAGTTAGATTATCATACAGATATGTAGGTTTTTTTGTGAGAATTGTGCCGAAGAGTAGGGTGGCCAGATGAAGTTTTCTGCGGTCGGACATTCTCATCAGATTACCTATCATACACATATAAAATAGGGGTATTTAAGAATGGTGTTATGCGAGATCTTGGAGGGACATTAAAACAAAACCTAGAAAGGCATATAGAATATGTCCCGCGAAAAATCACAGAATGACCACTTATGTTTGTGTGCTTTTCAGCAAGCCTGTGTGCCTGCAATGTTCTCGTCCTTTATGCGCTGACCGCTAGTAATTTACTTATACTATGACTTCTGTCTGAATTTTTTATTTTTGTTTTCAGGAGATTTTACGTTTTTTTTACTTTTGTGTATTGTATTCATAAATAAAGAAGTACTTTTTTGTTTTAGTGTTAGATTTAGTTACTTTCAATAGGTTGAAATGATAACGTGAGAAAATTCTGATAAAGTCCACGATTGTAATTATTTCATATTTTCTATAACTATAATAAAGAAAAATTAATACTTTTAAGTTTTCTAATTTTCTTATTACGGACCTATACCCAAATATTAATAGTTAGGGTTTTGACTCGGTTTGGAGTAAGTTCCTAGAAAAAGATTCCATGTGAATATAGTAGCTTGAGAGACTCCACGTCCGCACCTGTGCTAAAAAGGTTTGACGTACATATTTAAAGGTTAAAAATATCTGCTTAAATGACAGTTTAAAAATCTGGTGTTTTGGTATTTGGTAGGGACTTATAAGATAAGCAAGATTATGTAATAAAAGGGATTTTGTAAAAAGTGTCCCTTATTAGGTTTTGAAATGGGACAGTCGCTAGGATTGCTTGCCCAGATTACAGATTGCCTTCTCGAGCTTCTACATCAGGAAACTAACTTGAAGCTGAGTATATCCGGGTAAAAGAAAATATGAGCAAAAAAGTTGCCGGTGCGAAAGCCTTGGGCTTAGTACTTGATGGCTAGACCAATATCAAAGCAAAGTCTGTTGTGAACTTTTTACTGACTACACCAGATCCAGTTTTTATTAAAAGTATAACCCCTGGGACTCGAATGGAAACGGCACAATTCGTAAGCTGATTGAGGAACTCAGCAGCACTGACATCGGATGCAGTAGTTTGTCTTTTAACAACATCAGCTATGATGACGATATGGTGTTGTTGAGTAGATAATGATATCGCTGCCACGTTTCTGTACCGCGTCAGGTATGTTCGCAGCAGCGCGTATAGATGACTTCTTTGCGATCATAAAAAAAAGATCCGCTTCATTACTGCGTCGGATGCGGAGCAGCGACAACATTCTTCTGATGTTGCTAGTAAGACTGAAGGCCACCTGATGAGGCATCTGCGTGCAGTGCATGTACTGTTGCCAGGTGTGCCCGTGAGGTGGAGAAATTAATTAGATATTGTGATTATACCAACATATACTAACATAGCATAGATTATACTAACATAGGTTTCGTAATACTAACGACTTTATGGGTAGTCTGCCTGATTTAAAGATAAATAAATAAATAAAATAATCCCAAGAAACCCCATAAATGGGGATACAAAGTTCATGTGCTAAGCGGCGTCTCAGGATTTTCTTATGATTTTGATTTGTATGCGGGGAAACAATCTGATGTCATCCCAGATGGTGAACAAAACATAGGAACTAGCATCAATGTTGTCTTGAGACTCACTCAGACAGTTCCAGAAAATCTCAATTACAGAGCGTTTTTGACAACTGGTTCACTAGCGTAGAGTTAATGATTCAATTGGATAAGAAAGGAATCTTGCCTTTGGGAACAGTCAGAGCCAATAGATTGCCAGGAGCCAAATTGCCGACAAAAAAAGACCTTTTAAAGAATGGTAGAGGATCTGCAGTGGAAGTAGAAGCGAATATTGATGACAGAACAGTCACTTGTAAGTTGGCTCGACAACAATGTTGTCAATATATGTTCGACGTACGTTGGTATTAATCCCTCTGATACTGTCAGAAGATTTTATAGAAAGAAGAAATGTTATGAGGAGATGACATGTCCGAGAGCAATTTTGCTCTACAATCGTTACATGGGTGGGGTTGACACGCTTGACTCGATGTTAGGCTACTACAGGATCAAAGTAAGATCTAAAAAATGGTACATGCGAGTTTTTTTTCACATGATTGATGTCATTGCAGTAAATTCTTGGTTAATTTGGAGACGTTTGAATCAAGACTCGTCGTCGTCTCGATTTCAAATTATTGGTGGCAGAAGTGGTAACCATGAAAGGGTCCCGTATATATATAAGTGGCAGAAGATGGCATGCATCACTTCCCGGAATGGACAGACGAGCGCCAAATCTGCAAAAACAATGGGTGCAAAGGGAAGTCCTATATATGGTGCTTGAAGTGCAGGGCTCATTTATGTTTGAATAAAACAAGAAAATGCTATATGGAATATCATGTTTAGTCTACTATACATGGTACGAGTATTTCTTAAAGCAGTTTGCAATATTAGATTGTGTAAAGATTCCTAATAGAGACTCAAGTTCCTAATATATTAAAATCACTGAAATGTCTTACAAATATATGTTTTGATAATTTGATTCTTTAAAAGAATATAAAATATAAATTATAAATACGAGCGTTTTTCTAATTTAATTCCCTCTCTCTCTACACATATGCAATCTATCCCCAGCCTATGCTAGCAATCTTATTATATACCTCGTATGCTTTCCCATTTTGGTCATACATTTTTATTTCGCGCCAGCTATTTTTGCATACAATGACATATTTGGCAAACTTGATAATAAACTTAGAACTGCATTCAATCCCATATTTGGCATATATTGTTTTTTGAAAATATTTCCAAAAGTATTAAGGTCATACTACGCCATATTATTTTTTCATTTGATTAAAAAAATCCATGCAGTAAGGGGATTGTGTAAACTATGCACGTTATATACAATTTAAACCGACAATTGCTAATACCTACCTGAGTCAAAAATAATAAATCACAATTAGTAATTTTCTGTGTAAGGCAGGACAGTTTTGATATTAATGCAATTAAAAACAAAATCAACGAATTTTATGTTGTGAGAAAGGAGGTTCCAACGTTGCGCACATTGTTCGAAGAACTACAATCTAGTATTGGCTTTAGTGAATGCAGATAAACGCTGCGTAGAATATTAATTGCCAATGGCTATGAGTTAAAAAAAAAATTAAAATGAACGAACTGTTCTTGTTGAACGTTATGACATTGCTGCTTGGAAACATCGATATCTACGGGAAATTGCTGCTAAACGAGCCGAAGGAAAACCAATAATTTATTTAGATGAAACATATATAAACAAAAATTACAAGCCCAAAATGTCGTGGCAAGGCCCAACAAGTAGTACCCCGCAACCAAGCCCACTGGAAAATATCTCATCAGGGAAAAGATTTATTATAGTACATGCTGGCTCGATATCAAGATTTGTCCCAAATGCTCTGTTAGTTTTAAGTACAAAATCAAGATTGGCAGATTATCACCATGACATGAATGCGGAAAACTTTAATATTTATTAAAAGAAAAGGTTAAAAATTGATACCAGATTTAAGTGAGCCCAGCGTCATTGTGATAGATAATGCGAGCTATCATATTGTTCAATTGAATAAAGTTCCTGCTACACAAACGAGAAAAGCTGAAATAAAAGCGTGGCTCGATTCCAATGAAATATACTACGAAGATTTCCAAAAGCCGAATTAATATCTTTAGTTAATAAACATAAACCCGAACATTTGTACGTAGCTGACAAAATTCTGAACAGTACGGTCATGAGGTACTGCGACTTCCACCGTACCACTGTGATCTCAACCCGATCGAGCTGATATGGAGCTTAGCCTATATACCTTAGCGTATGGTGGCAAAAAAGCATTCATCATTATCATCAGCCTTTTTAATGTTCCCATTGCTGGGACTCAGGCCTCCTCTCTAGGAGAGGGAATCGGCCGTAATCCACCACGCGAGCCCAGTGCGGGTTGGTGAATGTCACATGTCTTTGAATTTTTGGTTCTAGGGCATGCCGGTTTCCTCACGATGTTTTCCTTCACCGTTTTGAGAGCAGTGGTAATGAAATAAGTTACAAGTAATGCGCCTGGTAGGGTTTGAACCCGCGACCTACAAGTTGTAAGTCGGAGCCATTACCACTCGGCCACCACACGTTAGCATTAATTTGTCCGTAAAAGAAACAGAAACCCTGTTAAAAATCTCGCTTGACCGAATAACAACAGAAGATTGGAAAACTGACGGAGCATGTAATACATGTGGAAAATAAATACAAAGAAAGAGATTACATAACAAAATAATTATTGGAAAAATTCATAATAAATGTAGGTGATAATGACTCCACTGATACAGAAGAATCCTTCGAGATTGTTTGGACTCAGATTTTGTATACGATGATTGAACATCATCAGCCTCTACACAATTACTTTGATTTAACATATTGCGAATTTTATAATGGACGAAAACATCAAACAAAGAAGGCTTTTGGTGAATCGACTTAATCAAAATCACGTGCTCATGAGTGGTAGAATGCGTTCAAAAGCGGTCGAGATGTAATGAAAGATTTGCTTCACTTTGTCTGGTAGTGCATCAGTGTCTTCAATTGAAGTTAAAATGGCAAAGGTGAAGGAAATAGTGACTGAAATCCTCCTTCAAGTTTGAGAGAGATAGCTGCTGAACTTTCTGTGTCTCACGAGTCGATCCGTATCATTTGAAAGAATCACTTGAGTATAAAACATGTTCCCACTTGATTAATCCCAAAAGATCTAAGGGTCATTTTCAAAATTAATGTACATTTCAATTGTGTTTACTTTGTGTTATAGTAACGCAAAGGAAAAGTAAGGGCTAAGTCACAAAGAATAATATAAAAACCAATTTGCAGTAGTAAATCAATTTAATCATCATAATATTTTTTTTTATGTTTTTGCATTTTTTTTTTTATTTGCAAAAATCACATTTAAAGAATTTGAAGGGGCAGTGCCAGGATAGCTCGTGTAGTTAAAGTTTTCTTTATTTTTTGCACTTTGCAGGTCAGTGTCAGGGTGTATTATATATAAATAGACATTCATACCATTCATCGACTGTAGTACCTATTAATGATTTTCATGATTAAAATTTTATTTGTACGTATTTACGACCGCCACGAAATATATTTTGATCAACTTAGAACCTAATACTGCCCTGGAAATTGCAAAAAATACTTAAGAAAATTTGAATTTTCTTAACATGATCCTGGTACATTTGCCTTGAGAAAAACAATTCAACATAACTAGAATGTTGTGGTCAAAATCACTTAATATAATGTTTTCTAACTTAATTTAATAAATGACATTTATAAATAATTTAACAGTCATACATCAGTATTTTTATATGGTACATTTGCCTTGAGAAAAACAATTCAACATAAGTGATTTAATGCAATGACACAAAATGGCGCCCTGAGCCAACTAGCGCCCTCACGGTGTAACTATCTTGACGCGTGGAGTTGCCATACTAAATTATGAATTTACTTAGGATTACCGAAATGTATATCACCAGATTGTGCTGACATTTTCGTTTCATCACGATGTCGTCGTGCAGTAACTTTTTTTTAAATATTTTTCGTACTCTTCTTTCTGCTTCTCTTTTTCTTCTGCGTTCAAATGTTGGAAAGTAAAACATTTGTCACATAAATCTTTCCGTTGTCTATAGAAACCAATATTAAATTCTTTATTAAAAATCATACGGTAATACGCTATGTCAACAGGTTCTCTTTGCTCTTCACAACATTTACTTCTATAAAGCTCGTACAGCTTGACTACATTCAGACCTTGATCTAAGAACTCTTTTTTGTATCTTTTCGGGAATAGTGTGCTGGCATTCGGGGAAATGATTTAATATCAACAACATTAGTTTCAGTCGGTTTTTTGAAACAAAACCTCAAATGTTTCTGAGACACTTAATGTTGCTAAAAAGAATTTTTGACATACCTTTTCCTTTTCTGTGACTCCACTTTTGTTTTGAAAATATTTGTTTGTCAGTTTCCTTTTACTGTCTAAGTTAGCAGTTCGTTTTGTTTGTGTAGGTACTCGATTTACTAAGCCTACAATATATTGCCTTTTCTGATTTATATTATAAATGTTCCAAAAAGATTAAAAGATTTCCAGCCGCTCTTCTTTCACTAAATCTGGTAGTACATTTTTCTCGACACATCCCCCCCATACACTTCGATTCACCCAATAATTTTCCTGGTTTTAAAACACCTTTACTGGAGAGGTAAGGTTCACCTTTTTGTCTTCTGTTTTTTCTCAAATTCTTCTTCCATTCCTTAGGCTCCGCTTGACCTCTGCGCTTGCGTTTCCGATTTTGAAGACCAGGTATGACAGATTCAACCCCAGCAATATCTGTAGTATTAGTTTCTATGTTTGTATCAAGAGTATTACTAGAATGAGGAATGTTTTGGGGCATAACATCATTTTTTTTTAACATTATTTCTTGTTTCCGAAATTGAAAAATCACTTGATGACAAGATACATTCATCTGGTGCGGGCTCGCGATCATTGCTCGAATGTGATAAATACAAATCCTCATTTAAATCAATAAGTGACACATTTTCCAATGTCAATAATTTTGTGGGTGACGGTCCAGGTTCACCAAAAACAGAGAGAGATTAATTTTCTAAAGTTGTCGTTAATTTACTAAAGGATTTACTGCTGGAATTAATAGACGAACTGAGCTAGGTGTGCCGAGTTTGGGCTCGTTTTGTTTGTTATGTTGAGACCTTAACTCCGGACTTGATGCAGTGAACTGAAGGTTTACGTTGAAGACTACTACTGGAACTAATAAATGAGTAGAGTGTGTATAGTTTATACCTGTTGTAACACAATTTTCGTTTTAGATGCCAAGGCCGAAAACGTTCGGGAAAAGCTCGCGTAAGAAAGTTCACGCCTGTAGACGTAACGCAGAAAAGGGGATTCGGTTAGTACTTATTGGATTATTAAAAATACATGCATAATTGTGAACATTTATAGTCATAGGATCTTTTTTTCAAAGGATAGGTAGTCGTGACGATACACCCGAAGTGCATGCGAAAAGATATGACCAACAGAGTTGTAGTACCTACTTCTGATGTCAACAATTCGAAATGTCTTACGTAAGTTATAATACATTTCAAATTACTGATTTGATTTGTTTAAAAAATAACAAGTAATTTTTTTTCCTGTTTTGTTTTTAGAACACGAAGAAACAACCGTTCCAGGTTTTAGGAAGAAGGGTCGTAGAAATAGGTTATTGTATGAAACAGCTTCAAGAAATCGGTAACCATAGTTGCATGTTTAGTTGTAATTTAGGTACTGTTGAAATGTTAAATGAAAAAAGGTCTGGACTTAACTTTTCTTACTCGTATAAAATCTTTTAAATTAAGTTACTATAACACTAACTTATTTTAGACACAAAGAGAATGATATTTTCTTAAAGTTTGATCACTGTGGGTTTATTGAAGCAATAAAACACATTAGTAACTAAAAAAAATATTGAAAAATATAATAATTATACGAGATGTTCGAAGTGGGCTTCTTCAGCTGCTATGCATGCTCGCATTGACGTAGTTGTTCAACTGAAGTGGTTTCTTCTTTATAAACCATTTCCTTTAAGCAGCCCCAGTAAAAAAAAGTCGGTACGTAGTAAACGGTCAAATTGTTGGATCATTTGAACTCCGTCTGACTCTGACAGGAGAAACATATTTGAATTTTTTGCAAAAAGATTTGGAGGACGTACTCCCCGAAGTGCTTGAAACCATGTGGTTTCAAAACGACGGCTGCCTCGCACATTATGCAGTAAGAGTACGACAGCATCTGAATAGAACTTATTAGAGAGGTGAATAGGACGTCTATGGGCAATATTGTGGCCACCTGGCTCGCCAGATATAAACCCTTTAGACTTTTTTACTGGGGCTGCTTAAAGGAGATGGTTTATAAAGAAACCATTTCAGTTGAACTACTGCGTCAACTACTACGTTCGGCTGCTGATGTAATTTTCTTCGGCAGGATTTACGCGCCGCTTGAAACGGTCCTTCTTATGGTGTAGAGCATACATAGCAGCTGAAGGAGCCTACTTCGAACATCTAGCACCTATAATTATTATTATTTTTTAAATTTTTTTTAGTTACTAATGTATTTTAGTCTCTATAAACCCATACTGATCAAATTTTAAGAAAATATCATTCTCTTTGTGTCTAAAATTAGTTACAGTAGTGTTATAGTAATTTAATTTAAAAATCAGCATTGTATGAAAAATTTCCTTTAAGATTCGAATAGCAACAACTACTTTATTAAGATACTGGTTATTATTATAACATTTTAAAATTTGCATTAAATAGGCATATATAACTAGTAGTTAACGATTAAGCCACATACGTGCAGCATTGCTTGCGGCATTTATTAGTGACCAACCTAAGGACTAAACTTAAAGACTAGTAGACTATAATTTAAAATGAATTTATTTCTTTCTCGAATGTACAATATCGATGTTGGGAAGCGTTTGGAGTGCACGCGCGTTGTTTTCAAAGATCGGTAACGAAGTGGTCACAGATAACTATATATTGAAATGGTCCGAAGTCCGAAGACACGTGTCCCGCATGCCGCACCTCTGGCCGCCGCCGCCGCTCGTCGCTTTCCGTTGTGTCACGAGAGCAGCCGAAGATTGCCGAGCGGTCGAAGTCGCTCGATCAACGGGGAAGATAAGATTAGTAAAATTGGTACTTTATCTATTAAAAAGAATATTGAGCCTCCTCAGATATTTAGTATATATTACTAAATATCTGAGGAGGCTCAATATTTTTTTTAAAGCTTTGCTTTTAATAATATAAAACTTCCCACCAATACGCACAAAGCGTTTTGCACAGCCAAGGAGTGGAATTCCTTGCCGGAGTCTGTGTTTCCTGATAGCTACATCTTAGGGGTCTTTAAGTCAAGAGTGAATAGGTTACTTCTAGGCAAGCGTGCTCCATCGTCGACCACATCATCGCTTACCTTCAGGTGAGATGGTGGTCAAACGCAAGCCTATCATAATAATAATAATTTAAAAAAAAACTTGAACAGTAGACAACAACATTTTATAAAATTGCATCGCCCAGTCCGTCTTGTGAGTTGTTTATGATGCCTCCTCTCTATGTATTTTTACAGGTAGTTAATATGTTTTAATTCCCGCATGAAATTCGAAATTTGGAGGTAGGCGGAACAGAGAGTAAAGTCCCGCAAACCTCCGTTGAAAAGGGAGGATCCTCCGACCAGACAGGTGTTATAGTCTGGTGGGCGACTGCCCGATAGATGATTTCGGGCTGTCGTATATGTTCAAATCGCGCGGAGAACTGTGAATGCGCGATGCAGGATTGCGTACTTTCTTCGTAGTTCTTATGTGGCGCCATAGATGTCGCTACATCACTCCCCTCCGGAGATCGGAGATCGATGGTTCTTTGATGCTTCATGATGCGTGCCAGGCCAGTGATAGGTTGGTTCCAGTGGGTCGGAACCGGTGCCGCATAGTTCTCGGTGAGTCGGAACTGTCTGCGGTGATGCCCCAGTGAGTCGGGGTGGTGCTGTCCCAGTGAGTCGGGATGATGCCCCAGTGAGTCGGGGTGGTGCTGTTCCAGTGAGTCGGGATGATGCTGCAGGCTCCAGTGAGTCGGAGAGGTGCTTGTGCGACGTAGGGCTTGACTGCTGGCGTCGACCAGGAGAGGTTCTTCATAGCTCTTCATGTGACTGGCCGAAGGTGCGGTGTGCCAAGCCAAGGTCGCTGATGAGGCTGAAGGTGATGACCAGGTATGACCAGGTAGGCATGCTGGTGGTCAGGATAACCTCTATAGCCGTGGGTGCTGGCTGTATGGCTCGCTGCTCGAAAGCTTGAGGAAGTGATGATGACGTCACGAAGTAGTAGCTGCACGAAGGCTGCGTTGACATTCATACTCGAGGGTCACCAGTTTGGAGGTAGGCGGAACAGAGAGTAAAGTCCCGCAAACCTCCGTTGAAAAGGGAGGATCCTCCGACCAGACAGGTGTTATAGTCTGGTGGGCGACTGCCCGATAGATGATTTCGGGCTGTCGTATATGTTCAAATCGCGCGGAGAACTGTGAATGCGCGATGCAGGATTGCGTACTTTCTTCGTAGTTCTTATGTGGCGCCATAGATGTCGCTACAGAAACGATGTTTGTTGTCACCCTACATAAATAATTTGTAAACAAAACAGAAAACTTACCTAAAAAATGAAATTCCACAATCAGGATACGCCTCACTAGTACAAAACTTTACACAGCAACGTTTGACCATCTTGCACAATATAAACTTAACTAAATAACGTGTTAAAAACTTGTAACAAGTAGAAATACAACTCTATCCCTATGTAAACATCGGCCATATTGTTTATTGATGTCAAATTGAAGCCTCCTGAGTGTTGCCCTTCATAATTTGAAAATTACTACGAATAGCTACTATATCTAAATGAAATCATTATTAAATACAAGAAGAATGCGTATAAAATTTTAAGAAGCATTATTTTGAAATAAATGTTTTAATTGCAATTGATTTTATGTTGCATACCTATCAAAATGCATGAACATGGACTATTTAACGATTACTTGAACAATTTAAAAAATACCAACTGTTTCTATTTTTTTTCTGATAGTAGGTGAGAAAGGGACACAGAGGATTTTGCTGTACTGTCTTGCTCGGAACCATTTTTCCCTTTTGTGTGTCAATAACAGACATGAACTTAATGTCAATAGAAATAAAGAACACTTTAGAGAGCGTAATGTTTCTTCGTAGTCAATCTAGTACTGTAGGGATATATAAAACATCTTTGGGTCTGGTACATACAATGTAACCACAGATAATGCAATACATTTATTTTGATACTATTTTAACACCACCACTAATCAAAATAATCTATATTGTACCTCTAATATAATTTTACAAAGACTTATTTATTATATATAAATATGATCAAACTATATCCCGGATTCCTATCTGACTCACAAAGTAATTATGTTTTGTTGAAGTTAAACTTTTAGTTAATATATCAGCGGGTCTAATTTCTTGAACTGACCGATATTTGACTATTCAAAAGGGCCTGCAAATGGGATATTTGAAATAAATGCTTTGACTTTAAAGAATCGTGCTCTATTTATTGGAAGTGTAAATGATAACGGAATACCAATGATTCCTGTATCGTGCGATGCACGTTGGGCCAAACGTTCGTATGGAACGAAATACAGCACGTCTTCTGGAGTTGGTGCTATTGTAGGATTTTTTTCTAAGAACGTTCTTTACTACTGAGTAAAAAACAAGACGTGTATCATCTTTTCACAAGCACGTTTCAAAGGCGTACAACTACCGAAACATAGGTGTTTTGAAAATTTTCAAAGGCCTTCTTTCTACTGCAATGGAAGCGGTTATTATAAAAGAGGGTTTCAAAAAATCTATAAAAAGTCATGGACTCATTTATAATCAGTATGCAGCAGATGGTGATTCAAGGACATATGCTAGTATCCGAAATTCTAGGCCATATGAAAGTGTGACTGTGGGTAATGTCGAGTGCAAAAATCATTTACTCAGAAACTATTGCCAAGGGCTTTTATCAATATCGAGCAACACCACATATCCCATAAGAGCCCGAAAGATATTAAAAGACAATTATTTGTGGATATGATGGGGAGTAGATAGTAGCGTCAAATATTGGGTCAAGCAAAATAATCCATTTTCCGAGAAAATGGGAAATATAAAAAATTACGTAACTAGTGGACAATCACATTTTCGGAGATTATTTAAAATGTGCATCATATTTCTGTAGCGATGAAATAAAGAAACGTACCTAAAATATGGTGTCAGAACTGAAAGCAAATAGTGTGTTCCAAAAAACTTAACATTTGGCTCATCGTTTGTCGTTCCACGCTTATAGCTTCGTACACAACGAAACGAACAACTTGGTGGAGAGCTTTAACGCCAAAGTAGCGAAATTTGTTGGCGGAAAAAGGGTGAATTTTTCGCAACGGCGATCATATGCTGGCCGATGTGCCGCAGCCGTTATGAGGAGATTTAAAAATTTAGTACAACTGATGAAAATTATTACAATTTTTTTTTGCTACCGCACGGTATCCTGGGTAAGTGAAATAACATACTTGTATTCTCTAGTTTTAAAAAAATTATAATTATTTTACGTAGCGATAGTATTTATTTGTTAAAAGGTATAACTGTGAAGGGTGGGTATTAATTTATGTCAGTTTTGTTATCATACTTGGAGTCGAATAATAAATAACACTGTGGGGGATTCTACCACTTTAATATATTTATTCGAAAAATACAGTCTTTTATATTACTTAACGAATCAACAAGTTACAAAATATTTTAGAAAACAGTTAAAAATACAATTATATCACGGTTTTGTTACCACAGTCTCCAAATCAATCATTGTTTTTCATGCTTATGATGTAAACTGAACAATATCATATTAACCCTCTACTTCGCAGAAAAAGTTGTGATAAAAATGTTCTACTTTTTTATGTAATTCTGTGTAATAATATTGTTGTTTACCTAAAAAAAATAGAAAAAAAAATCTGCAACACTCAGTTTTTTAGGAATAGTATGTTAAAAATACGTAACATTGCGAAGCAGACAGTGTTCAAGTCTACAAACAACATGTTATGTATTTTTAACATTGCGTAATGTTCAGGGAATTAGAAATAAAACTTAATGCTGTTTGTTTTTAATATTATTTATTAAAATAAAAACAAATGTTTAATGAAATTACATTAAAACAATTAATGATCGTGAAATTGTTTAAAACAATTACGTTTTTTTACAAAACATAATCTTAAATTACACTTGGAACAGATAACGTTAGTCATCCCTTTCTTACAAAACTTACACCTACCCGGTGCTGTTGTGTAGTCAGGCATATGACCTATATTGTCACAGCGGATAGCATCAGTAGGCCTTGGCCCAGAAGGTTTTTGAATTTTTTCAAATTTAGCCTGTTGAGTTTTTTCTAAAGACGTACTCGTACCAGCAGGCGTTCGTTGTTTCGAGAGAAGTTCGTAGTAAACCATAATTCTAAATATTTTTAGTGTGGTAGGAACTTTATTATACCGAGCACAATCCTTTCTATACATGATCCATGCATTATTTACGCAAATATCTAAGACTTGAGAGAACAACGCCATATACCACCTTTTCGTTTTATAATTAGTGCGGTAAAGGGAGATCAGCATATCACACAAATGCACACCCCCCATATGGGAGTTATAATGTTTCACTATTTGGGGGCATGGTATATCAATCTTGGACTTGGTTTCTTTAGAAAATCGCCTTATAATCTCCATTGGAAACGAATCCACATAAGAGCTTGCTAATATAACAGATTTGTTATCATGCCATTTTACGACACTCAATTTATTTTTATTGCAAACTACTTGTTTACTGGAACCTCTACCTTTTTTTAACAAGTCTTTATCACTAGGCAGTTTTTCCTGACACCCTCTTAAACGATTTGCTCTGATTGTGCCCAAGGAAAAGATACCATACTCACTACGTAACAGATGAATCAGTTCGAGAGATGAAAAGAAGTTGTCAAAATACACAATCGCCGGTTTATGTTTAATACTCTGGCAGAGAGCTATTACAACTTTGGCACCAACTCCTAAAGAGTTCTCATATTCCGTGAAGGAATGGTATCTGAATGTATCTTCTCCTGCATAAGGAACAAAATCGTAGACACAGCCAGATACCCCAGCCCTGACAAACATTTTAAAACCCCACTTCTTTGGTTTCTTTGCCAAATATTGGCGTCTGTTACCAGCTCTTGTACCCTTGTAGGGCACCATCATTTCGTCGATACTATAGCGATGTTCCTCTTCTATTTTAAGGCAGTTTCTACGTACTGCTTCTAAAATCGGCCGGACTTTGAAGTAACGATCTCCATTTTGTTGAGAATTATCAACGAAATGCAAAAACTGGCGAATTTGTTCATAACGCTTTAAGGACATAATATCGGCAATAAGATTATATCTAAGGTCCTTCTTCCAGTAGTCGCGATAAGACGGCATCTTAACAACACCCATTAACAGATTGATAGCAATAAAATCCAGCAACTCGTCATGAGTAAGATTTACAGACTTGAGATTGCGTTGCACTGCGTACAAATTTGTATTTTCAATAATTATGTTGATTACATCTTCACTAAAAAAATCCGCAAAATAATCAGACGGAGACTTCGATTCCGAACCAAATTGAGTGAAGGTTATTTCCTCCAAGGTTACACCATGTTTAAATTTACCACCTTCCCATTTAAATTCAAGTGGCTTTCTTAAAAATGCTTTCTTTTTTTTGTAAGTAAATGAGGTAAATTAGTTGCTGGTTTTTTTTTTGAACGTGTTTCTTTGACTATTGTAGAAGCAACAGGGCTTGGTGACATGGATAATACTGAAGAAATGGATTGTAGTGCAGGCAAATGTTGTGGTGGGTTGTGTGTGGCGAGTACTTCACTTATAGCGGGTGTAGATGGTAATACTTCTTCCGGCAAAAACTCATCATTCTCTAAAATATTAAGTCGCTCAAACGAGGAATCTAATGAGTGGGGTTCGGAACTGTATTCAGTATCATGAGTTACATTGATCTCATTGTCATTTTCGCTACTATCGCTGGAAGAAGCATGTTGTGGTGGGACAAGTGCTAGTATTTTCCTCACACGCTCTAATCGCAGGTTACCCTAAAATAAATAAAGCAAAATTGAGCATGCAAATACCCCCAAATACCAATAAAAGCAATTAGGTACATCCTCCACTATTTCGCAATGTTAGCTATTTTTTACACTCATAAGAATAAGGCACACTGGTCAAGCATCACTGGTATCTTCGCAATGTTAAACATAGCTAACATTCAACTTTAACATGTTATAGCGCATACCCTCATGCAATATTTGTAAGATAGCTTTTGTAATGTCATAGAATGCAATCATAAAAACATAAATAATATGTTATTTTTACATGGAATACGAAATTTGATTGAAAAAATTAATATTTCTTACCTTTTGCGCGGGAGCAGCTCGCGATCGAAACGCCATTTTTTACAATACTGTCAAAATTGACATTAGTATGACGTATTTTATTTTTCTAGGGACGCATAGTGATGCCCTGTACTTACTAATTGAAAAAAATCGTAAGATGGTCCGATAATATTGTCAGTGGATTTTTCGATTTGTGAATGTTAAGTATAATTAACGTTACGAATTAAAGGGTTAAGAACATATTCAGAAGTTGTTAAATAATAACATTAGTAACCAAAATCAAGCATATTCCCGAAAGTAAAGAATTTTACGACAAAATCTTACAAAAAGTTTGAAAACAAAAAGGGGACAGTAACAAAACCGACGGTAACAAAATTGTTAGGCTTGGTTTAACATTCCCTCAACACAACAATTAAACTTAAAACATGTAGTCGCTAATTAAATATTTATTATTTATTTATGTGTAGTACACACAAAACACATACAATGGAAAAGACATACAGATAAAAGAACACAAAAATCTTATAATCTTATCGTGAGTATTTTTTATCTATTTCTTAAAAATTATTCAACGTTTTCTATAATATATGTTGATACATATTATGCAAGTTTTATGGACTTTCTTTTTCGATTTTATTCTTGCTAAGTTCTTCTTTCGCTGTTCTTCATATATATCAGGGTTTTCCCTTTTTAACCTCTCTCTATACCTACGCATTTTTAGGGTTCCGTAGCCAAATGGCAAAAAACGGAACCCTTATAGATTCGTCATGTCTGTCTGTCTGTCTGTCTGTCTGTCTGTCTGTCTGTCTGTCTGTCCGTCCGTATGTCACAGCCACTTTTTTCCGAAACTATAAGAGCTATACTGTTGAAACTTAGTAAGTAGATGTATTCTGTGAATCGCTTTAAGATTTTCACACAAAAATAGAAAAAGAGCAATAAATTTTGGGGGTCCCCATACTTAGAACTGAAAGTCAAAAATTTTTTTTTTCATCATACCCAAACGTGTGGGGTATCTATGGATAGGTCTTCAAAAATGATATTGAGGTTTCTAATATCATTTTTTTCTAAACTGAATAGTTTACGCGAGAGACACTTCCAAAGTGGTAAAATGTGTGTCCCCCCCCCTGTAACTTCTAAAATAAGAGAATGATAAAACTAAAAAAAATATATGATGTACATTACCATGTAAACTACCAACGAAAATTGGTTTGAACGAGATCTAGTAAGTAGTTTTTTTTTAATACGTCATAAATCTAAAAAAATACACTATTATTAAAACATCGATCAAAGTTACAACGAACTACAAGAACTTTTATATTATGTTACTTGCTGCTACGGAACCCTCCATGGGCGAGTCCGACTCGCACTTGGCCGGTTTTTCTTTTGCTGGTAATGGCATACTTCTGAAAAAAAGTTACTTTATAAATACTGTAATGTTATTAATACTTACGTTTCACAATAATCACATCTCTTTATAATATTTCTTATATATTTAGTTTGTTTATTTTCTTTGATCACTGTCATCTGTCATGTCACTACTATTTTCTTCTATGGTTTTGATTAGGTATCAACAAAGAGTATTTTTATAGTCTTAGGTTTTATTCTTTTACTCATAATATTATTTATTTTGTAAACATATAATTTGCTATCAAATTATATGTTCTCTTATCTGCGAATCATTCTTTAAAATTAAATTGTAATTTATATCTTTCTTGTGAAACAGCAATGCTGGCTGAAACCTGTTTTCAAATTTTAAATTATGAATTGACAGCCAGCATAGCCGTCAAAATTGATAAAAAACCATGTTTGTGAGTTTTCTAGGACAGTTTCGTTCAGCTCCTGGTGTCAGCTCCTTGTGGACAGTTTCTTGGTGCAGTTACATGTGTCAGATCCTTGGTGACAGTTTCTTGGCTCAGCTCCTTGGCTCAGCTCCCTGGTGTGAGATTCCTGATTGAGCTCCTTGAACTATGAAGACCTCCTCTGTGCCTCTGCCGGCCCTGACGGCAGAGGGCTGTTCTACAATTGGACCTGGCCTCTGAGGGCCTCCTCTCTACTTCTGCCGGCCCTCGCTGGAGGGCTGTGTGCCTGTGTCGCCTGACCACCATCTGTTGCTGCCTGCGGCTGCGCAGCCTTCGCCGTCCCTCGTACGGCTGAGGGCTGCGCCTACACCAGCTGCTGCGCTCCGCCGTAACGCCGTTTGAGCTGATATTTTTATAACTTTATATCTTTTATATTTCTATTGTTTTTATATGCTTTTATTTGTTATAAAACCTCACAAGGATTCATATCTATATATATTATTTCCCTCCATACCTTCCTCCCACACTCCTCACTTTCACACTCAACCTCTCACCTATTCACCACACGTGCCTTGCCAGGGCTACTCCCTGGAGGCACTTACTCACTACACTCCCTCTTGCACTCGCGTAACACTCTTCTTCTCCTCTTATTATACACTTACACTTCTTACTCTCACTCTTCCTCTATACTCCTCCTCCTTACCTCCTCCTCATGTAACACTCACTCCTTAGTGTAACTCTGTACGTTACACATTACGTTACATTGGCGCCCACTTTGGAAGATCCTCACCCTCCTCTCATGTTCCTCTCATTTTATTCTCAAAATTCAAAATTACACTTACACAAGTATTATACTATTTGGCTCTCTTTCGTTCTATGCTCTGTTGTTTCCTTGTGAGGTACCTTATTAATAAAACCTAAGACTATAAAAATACTCTTTGTTGATACCTAATCAAAACCATAGAAGAAAATAGTAGTGACATGACAGATGACAGTGATCAAAGAAAATAAACAAACTAAATATATAAGAAATATTATAAAGAGATGGGGGATAATGTAATGTTATTAATACTTACGTTTCACAATAATCACATCTCTTTATAATATTTCTTATATATTTAGTTTGTTTATTTTCTTTGATCACTGTCATCTGTCATGTCACTACTATTTTCTTCTATGGTTTTGATTAGGTATCAACAAAGAGTATTTTTATAGTCTTAGGTTTTATTCTTTTACTCATAATATTATTTATTTTGTAAACATATAATTTGCTATCAAATTATATGTTCTCTTATCTGCGAATCATTCTTTAAAATTAAATTGTAATTTATATCTTTCTTGTGAAACAGCAATGCTGGCTGAAACCTGTTTTCAAATTTTAAATTATGAATTGACAGCCAGCATAGCCGTCAAAATTGATAAAAAACCATGTTTGTGAGTTTTCTAGGACAGTTTCGTTCAGCTCCTGGTGTCAGCTCCTTGTGGACAGTTTCTTGGTGCAGTTACATGTGTCAGATCCTTGGTGACAGTTTCTTGGCTCAGCTCCTTGGCTCAGCTCCCTGGTGTGAGATTCCTGATTGAGCTCCTTGAACTATGAAGACCTCCTCTGTGCCTCTGCCGGCCCTGACGGCAGAGGGCTGTTCTACAATTGGACCTGGCCTCTGAGGGCCTCCTCTCTACTTCTGCCGGCCCTCGCTGGAGGGCTGTGTGCCTGTGTCGCCTGACCACCATCTGTTGCTGCCTGCGGCTGCGCAGCCTTCGCCGTCCCTCGTACGGCTGAGGGCTGCGCCTACACCAGCTGCTGCGCTCCGCCGTAACGCCGTTTGAGCTGATATTTTTATAACTTTATATCTTTTATATTTCTATTGTTTTTATATGCTTTTATTTGTTATAAAACCTCACAAGGATTCATATCTATATATATTATTTCCCTCCATACCTTCCTCCCACACTCCTCACTTTCACACTCAACCTCTCACCTATTCACCACACGTGCCTTGCCAGGGCTACTCCCTGGAGGCACTTACTCACTACACTCCCTCTTGCACTCGCGTAACACTCTTCTTCTCCTCTTATTATACACTTACACTTCTTACTCTCACTCTTCCTCTATACTCCTCCTCCTTACCTCCTCCTCATGTAACACTCACTCCTTAGTGTAACTCTGTACGTTACACATTACGTTACAATACCGACTGGAAACACCCATGTTTATATCACAAAATTAGTAAAAACTGCTATGTAAACTAAGCTTTATGCTGTCGGTTTTGTTACTTTTTCGGTCAAACTATATGTTACCGTACCTGCAGTAACAAAACCGAAGTAACACAATCTAACTTAACCTAACCAAAAAATTAAAAAATGCTTTCCAGTTTCTCGCCAAGGTAAACTACATACAACAAGTTGTTCAGTATAAAACCATGCATTTCATTATCAATTTATTTTAACCCTTAATTTGGCAGAGATCCGAGTTGTTTTATTTTATGAAATAAGATGTATATCTGAAATCCTAGGGTTAAATACAACTTAGGAAAAATAGACAAAAAAATATTTTCCTTTCAGATTTTCAGGAAATCAACGTTCATCACAGTGAACACTGCGAAATTTGTTGAGGATAACAAGTAATTTGTAATGTTCACTGTGGTAAACATTGTCAAATTATTGTCATATAAACAGGTAAATTAAAAACATTATACATATCATTAAATCAACTTATTTATTATGAAAATGTAAAAAACAATTGCGTGGATTTTTTCCTGTAACAAAGCAAAGTCTCACATTGCATTTTATACAATATACAGTTGTATTTTTCTGGCAAAACTTGCATCGCCCCATGTCTTCTTTTGTGCTGGGAAAATGTCCTGTATTATCGAATCTGATGGGGCTTGTAGGCCTGGCTGATCTTGGGTTTATAATTTTACATTCTTGCATATTTTCACGAGGTACAGATCTGTTTTTCTTTGTTAAACTTAAGTAAATTTCATATCGGAAAACTTTTAATGCCTTTGATTTTCGTTGACTTCCCTGACAGTTACGTCTATACAATAGCCATGCATTATTTATACACACATCTAGAAGTTGGCTAAATATTCCTATGTACCACCTTCTAGTTTTGAATGGAACTTTATATAGTGATATCAGCATATCAGCCAGGTCTACACCCCCCATATGTTTATTATACTCGCGAACTATTTGCGGACAATCCACTTCTATTTTTTGTTTCTGTTCTTTGCAATATCTTTTTATTTTTTGTATTGGTTCAGATCCAACAAATGAGCTTATAAGAGTTACAGGTTTATTATCATTCCAGCGAACTATAACTAATTTGTTTGTATCACAGACAACTTGTGAAAACGCTCCCCTCTGTTTTTTCTTCATCACCTTTTCATCCGGTAGCAACTTTTCAGCTCCTCTAATCCGGTTGCTTCGTATTGTACCAAGACCAAAGACACCGTAGTTTTCTTTCAGTAGGTAAAAAAGCTCTGGCGATGAGAAAAAATTATCACAAAATATAGTTGCTGGTTTTTTTTGTATAGTCTGAGTCAAGGCTATAACTATTTGTGCTCCAAACCCAAGTGAAGATTCTTGCTCTGTAAACTTATGTGAACGAAAGGTATCTTCACCTGCATATAAAATGAAATCGTAAATCATTCCACTTACACCAGCACGTACATAGTTTTTAAATCCCCATTTACTTGGTTTATCTTTCATGTATTGCTTTCGGTTTCCAGCTTTCCTGCCCTTGTAGGGAATCATCATCTCGTCTATACTAAATTTATTTTCATTTTCTTGACGCAAACAATTTCTTCGAATTTTTTCAGCTATCGGTCTTACTTTATAGTATCTATCAGAGTCCTGCAGATTATTGTCAGTAAAGTGTAAAAATCTGCGGATTTGTTGGTAACGTTTCAAGGTCATTATGTCTGCTATCTGTCCGTATCGAAATCTGTTGCTCCAATAATCCAGATAACATGGCATTTCAACAATGCCCATCAGAATATGAATGCTTATAAAATCCCTCATCTCATTCTCTGATACTTGTATGGATCTTCCGGTTTGTTGGACGGAGTAAAGATTGGTCTGGTCTACTAAATCAGTAAAAATATCTGCAGAAAAAAATAAATACAAATAGCTAAGGGGGTCATCATCTGGAAAATCGACATAAGTTTCAGTTCTTTCCTCAATTATGGCACGGTGACGAAAAATGCCTTTTTTCCATTTGTAAGAAAGAGAAAATTTAGAAATTTTCTTAGATTTCTTGGCAGCTGGAGCTATTTGCTTTTTTGCCCTAGTTTTTCTAGTATAAGAAGTCCTAGGTGTTGGTATATGTATCTCAGATGGAACAGAAATTATTGAAGATAGTGAAGGAATGTTATCATAATTTGGTTCTCTGGATGGTGTATTAGGGCAAATTTCTTGCAAAACTGGAGTTAATTGGAGAGCTTCTGAGTGGTATGAGTCTGATGGTTCTAACGGCTGTTCATCGTCATTTTGAGCATATACTGGTTCAGGACTACTATTGATGTCTAAGCGTTCTAAAGAAGAATTGATGGAAGGTGCAGAAGATGAAATAGGGCTTGGAGTAGGTGGCAGTAATTCGTTATCACTGTTATTTTCGGATTTGTCACTAGTATCGGATGGCGCATGCTCGACAGGAACAAGTGCTAGTATTCTATGCGTGCGGTCATGTATTTTATTCTGTTAACAAGCAAAAAAAAAACAAATAAACCCAAAAGAAGCCCACCACACAAAGCACATTATTTGTAAATAAAAGTTATCCCTAATTTGGCAATGTTCATTACAATAAACATATCAAATTGACAGTACTTATTCGAGTATTTGGCAGTGTTCACTGTGATGAACAACCAAGTTTGCCTCCAAATAAAAATGACCAAAAACACAAAACACTACGTAAAACCCATTCCAAACCAAAGCATAAGTATTGTTTAGCAAATATAAACCATAAACAGTTAGTTTAGTCAAATATAACATAATTTAAAAAAATATTTACCTTGCGAAGAATCGAGTGCCCGCGTCTCGCTGACATCTTGTCTCGATAATGACAGATAAACGATGTTGCCATTTGTAGAATTATTTTTTGTACCGATAAATACAAATTAAACTTGCTATAACTAAAATAAAAACCGAAAAATAGTAGAAAATAATCGCTCAATATTTATTTTTTATGAGTGTTTATCACAGTGAACATAATCAAATTAAGGGTTAAAGAACGTACGAATAAATAATTAAATGCGTTAGTACAAACCTGACGACGAATTACTTCTTAACCCAACCGGTAACAAAACACGCTCTCACTAGCGACGAAATGACACTGGCGTTCAATGTTTAAGATGGCCGATCTACTTAGACTATATTGTTGCCATATTTAGAAAACCGAAAAAACCAATTGGTAGATTTAAAAAAAAAGAAATTGACGTAACAAACCTGACTTGTCCGAAAGTAACAAATTTCGGGGACACTAATTGTTTTTAAGTTTTAAAGAGGTGTGAGGAATTAAAGCTTTTTTGATTATTTTAAACATACTATAAATAAGTTTATTTTCTGTGAAAACAGCAAAACATGTCTAATTGTTTTAGAAAATATGGATAGAATGAACTTAAAGTTTTTATTTACACTGGGGACAAGCCAAAATGAAGGAATTATTAAAAATATTGAACTAAAATAATTTACATATATTTAATTTTAGCTGGATTTCATTGAAATTTAGTTAAAAACGTAGAAAAACAGGTAAATTTTCAATCAAGTGACAATTTTATCCAAATAAGTACAGAGATTCTTAAGTAAAAAAAAAAACAACTTGAAAGACATGCCTAAATGTGAGTTGTACTGAATTTTTGAATCTCCTCTTATATCGTATAATTCGGGTGCCTTACAGTCAACTGTTCATAAATAGTATATTTTTGGTACTGAAGCAAACCATGAAATAGCCAATTAGAAAACATTCGACAAAAAATAAATGTAAAAATAATCGCAAAAAGGATCAAAAGGAAAAAAGTTATCAAGCCTACCACTAACAAGGACGTTCATTATGGCGAAGAGTGCCAAAAACTTGACATGGACGATAAACAATATGAAACGGCTAAAAGAAACTTTTTGTTAAGATTAGAAATAACTTGTAAAGAAAAAGACAAGATCGAACAAGACACAATTTTACAAGGTGCTGGTCCTTTATGGTTGGAAATCAGAAGGAAATTATTTACAGCTTCATGGTTTTCTACAGTACGTAAACGGCGCCCAAGCTCCAATTGTGCACCATTAGTGAAACGAATTTTATATGGAAGAGATTTGAGTAATGTACCATCCATCAAACATAGTAAAACAATGAGTACACCGCACTACGCGATCTTGGGCAAGTGTTAAACACGAAAATTTTGCAGTGTAGGTTGTCGATCGATAAATCAGTCAAAAATCAAATGCGTTGTCAGCATATGGAATGGACCCAGAAGAAGCGATACGACAAAAAAGTAGACTTTTGGAAATACGCTTCGAATTCGAACCAATTAGTTGTGAACTCAAAACATAATTGGTATTTCCAAATTCAAGGTGAGCTACGAATTACAGGGGAAAAGACTTGTGTCTTTGCTATTTGCACGAGCCCTGGAAAAATAAAATGTGAATTTAAAGCCAAAGACGAAATTTTTCAAAATGTAGGGAAATAAGAGGTATTTTTACAGATTGAGACTGAGATCCGACTGTGAACGTTATTAAAATTGCGAGAATTGATCTCGATTGTCTGATCTTTATGAAATTTAAAAGGGACCATTTCGGAATAAACCTCTTTCGAACGGAGTAATGCCATTGCCATTGTAACATCCGAATTGAGAATCTCCTCCTTTTTTGAAGTCAGTTAAAAATACTAAATACAGCGAATAAAATAAGCTTGTTTTTAATTATTTGTTTTCAAAAAGCTTGTCACGCAAATTGTAAATAGGTATCCACTTTTTACGATGAATTTTCCAACGACTGATAATTTGGCAATCAATAGCTTACATTGCAGTTTCCCTCGTAGGATTTGCAAGAATTATAGATTCTCGCCCTTCGCCCGGCGCCGACTCACCAAAATTGTCGCGGGAACAACGACTTTGTATAGAAAGTCGCCGCCTGATCGCAGTCAAAATAGCCGAAAACGCACGCACGTCGCAGAAAACACTTTTGCTGGTAACTTATTTTCGAACATTGGACTTGAAAAACTACGAAAAAAAGGTGCATGCATACCTATGTTGTGGCACGGGGGTCGGGTAGTAAAATTAAAGACAAAATATTCCACTCGCTTTATATTTTTGCTCAGAGAATTACAGTGACGATTTACGGGATTACAGTTTTATTTAAATTTATATTTAATTAATTATTTTATTTAAATTGACCCAACTAGTGACGACCATATTTAATTCTATGAAAATAAAAGAAATAACTAATAAGAGGGTAAGATGGGGTACTACCCCATCTTGCCCTTAGGTAGGTACCCAATCTATCCCCAAGTTAACTTCCAACCGGCACAAAATTTTTTGATGTTATAAATATAAACAAACCCGAACGATTTAATAAATTTAGAGTAGTAAAATAAACAAATATCAATAAAAATATACGACAGATTCTTGTATATAATACATTATGAACAGCCAAGCACTTAAGATACTTCAAAAATTAAATAAATACAATCAAAATTAAAAAAAAAAATTTACCAAGTTACAAAGTGCACACTATACACCAAACTTTTTGTGACACTAAAAACTTCTGCTAAATACCGTCAGATGGCAATAAAATAAATTTTCTAGCGACATTGTATAATCGGTTTTGGTATGGTCCCCGTCTTACCTCCCTACTCCGTCTTACCCCACCTTCACTTAACGAAGGTCTGGTGGTGGAACTCGGAGGTAGGTCTCTTCATTGGCTACTGATTTCCTCAAGTCTAATTTAGATTCATATATGTAATTCCAGCAAAAGCGCGTTTTTTTGTAAAAAAAATCAACTACGTTTATGACCTGCGTGTGAGGGAATGGAGGAATAGAAAAAGATACTAAGTAGGTATTTATTAAATTTTTAATGGACAAAACAAATCCTACAAAGTACATAAATTATTCATGTCTTAACAATATCAGCTTGTTTAAAAACTGTCTATGTGACACTTTGTCTGATGTTCTTCGTCCGTGATGTCTAAATCTTATATCTAAAAATGTCTTGATTATTGATTTAATAAGCAGTAATTTGTGGTTACTGTTATGGTCGGGATCAAGGTCCGCATGAAAAAAAGTATTTAAATCATAAAATTCACACATGAATTTAAAAATATATAAATAATAATACAGCTCCGGTTTCATTTTGTTATCTAAATGGGTATTACCTAGTTCCTCCGTCTTTTGAACTATATCTATGACGCTGGAGGAATCATATTTAAGCCCTCCTCTTGATTTCATATAAATCAGGCTCTTGATGTACGCATCTCCAATCAATAATGATAAACAGACATCACATTTGATAATACGCATTAACTTTTTAGCAACGAATCCAGATATTTACTCTACGATTCTATCAGAGTACGCATCAGTATTTGTATTTAAAATACATTCTATAAATGCATCGTACAAATCGCTGTGATCTTCTGTGATATCTACAAAACTATTTTTGTCTGTTAATTCATTTAACGCGTTAACAGGATTTTTACTAGAACAAGTTAATATACTAACTTGTTCCAGTGGAGTACAATTCCCAATGCCATCATCCCGAATCTCAGCTCTCACAAGCAACTTTTTATATGCGGCGTGAAATTGGATAGCATTGAGATTGTTGTTGAATCCCCCTCTAGCTCTCACAGCCGAGAAAAAAAGCTCTATGTTATCTTGGCTGATCTTTTAAAATGAGATGTATGTGTAATATGTCAATAAACACTCTTAGTTCGCCAAATGCATTTCTTATTAATTTTATTGCGTGGCATGGGTCGATAAAAGCATGGACCCGAGTGTTACCACTCTCAAAACTGGTAACATCCTGCTGACGCAAAATGTCAAAACCAAAAGTGGTAAACATGCTTAAATTTGCGGCAGGTCCGTCGCATGTAATGCTTACCACTTTTACGCCAACATCTTCACATAATTACAGAGCTGTGCCTATGATAACATGTTTTTGCTCGCCAGTGAGAGCTGTTATTAAGAAATAACCAATTTTCCACCTATCATTTAAAGATGTCAACAAGACTACTACAGCTTGACTGGCTTCTTCGATACTATCATTGTCTAGATTGTGACCATAATCAACTCTACCATAAAATTTCTGTGCTCGTGGTTCCCAAGTCAGAGACTTTCTTATGGCCATTTCATCAAAAACTAAAGCACATATGACAGGGTGTGTACTTCCCTGCACTTTGATTTTTAAAGTGTCCAATGCTTCTTTTGCAAATCCCGGTTCGCAATTAACATGTTGGTACCATTTGCACAACGTTCTCAAATGAGGTAAGCATGTATTGTAAGTCCGTCTTATGTAGTTATAGGCCTTGGGGGATAAAAAATGCAATGTTAGGGCAAACTTTCTGACTTCTTCGGAGTATTTAGAAGGTATAGGCAAACCTTTGGACTTCATAATTTGCCTTTTTAAAAAGTCTTTAGGTCCCGCCAAATCTTCGATAGCAACAGCTTGTTTGTGTTAACACAATTTTTTCGTCTAAGGTCTTGGACAATATCTGCCAAATTGACTATCTTTTTGTTTCGTTTCCTAATTCGCTATTGAAATAGAAATAATGGACAAATCTAGCGTATGCCATCCACATCTGGAGTGAGGCCATCGAGAAGCACGGGGAAGCGCTTGCCGTCTCCCTCGATATATCGGCTTTCGATAGGGTTTTGCACGAAAGCCTTAATAGTGACCTTCCTTTTTTCGGTTTACCCGCTGGATTGTGTGCTCGGATCGCAGACTTCCTGAGTAACCGGTCCATCAGAGTGGTTATCGATGGCTGCTCATCCTGTCAAATGGATATTAATACCGGGGTCCCTCATGGGTCAGTACTCTCGGCAACATTATTCTTGTTGCACATATGCATGCACATCTCTCCGAGAGGCTATGGTTGAGCGCTTGAACTTGTCCTTGGAGGCAGTCTCCGAATGGGGCGATGCAATTTGGTCAGGTTTAATGCTACAAAAACCCAGGCGTGTCTATTTTCCGGTAAAAGGAGCCAATTCAGCCCCGCTTCAACTTTCCGGGGTGTAACCGTGCCGATAACCGACCATCTTGGCCTTCTTGGTGTTACGCTGACATCAATACTCAACTTTGGGACGGATTTGCTCGATACCAGCTTGATGCACTTGAGGCAATTGAGAGGAGAGGCAGAAGGATAATTGGCGACGATACACTCGTCGAGTCGAGGCTTCAAAGTCTTGAGCATCGACGCAAAGTTGCTAGCCTGTCGGTTTTCTACCGGTTGCATTTCGGGGAGTGCATCGGAATTGCATAACTTAATTCCGCCTAGCCCGTTCCATCATCGGACTACCAGACGTACGGCGATGCGCCACCGGTACATGGTGGATATCCCACCAGCACGCACAAAATGTTTTGGGAACACATTCATTGTGCGTGCAGCTAGGGAGTGGAATTCCTTGCCGGACTCTGTGTTTCCTGATAGCTACAACCCGAGAATCTTTAAGTCGAGAGTGAATAGGTTTCTTCTAGGTAAGCGCGTTCCATCGCTGACCGCATCGTCGCTTTCCATCAGGTGAGATAGCGGTCAAGCGCGAACCTATCATCAATAAGAAAAAATAAAATAATTCTCTCGTTGCAACGTTTAATTTTTTTCTGCTGCTTGAGACATTTTATTTCCAACGCCTTTACTTTTTCATCGTGTACAGCCTGAAAAAATATTATAACATGTTGTATACATCAATCTACCCTTTCGGTTGGGCACGCTCAGCGCAACTGTATTTTGTTTGTGTTCTCTTTTTTTATTATTTTTCATTACTCATACTCTGAAAGTGGGTCTGAAGTTGCCTGAGGAGCGAGTTGAAAGTAATACTTTTCATCAGAAGGGAGTTTTACTTTCAACTGACAGCTGTCAAATTATTGCAAAAAGAACTAATTCTATCTTCACATTTCTATTGAACCATGTTCAAACTTTCTGTACAGCCAGTCAATTACAGCGCGATATAAAATTGAAATAACTTAAAGATAAGTATTAATTAAATTATATTTTTAAGCGACTTATTTGTTCAAGTATTTCTTTAAAATACTTTATTTTTAAAAGATTACAATTAATTTTTAATTTTTCATGAAGAGTCACCGTCTCGTTAAAATATGTAGTAATAACAAAAATAAATCAAAAGAGTCAAATATCTCGCAAGAGTCACTTACACTAACATAGTTAATATCTCGATAAAACTGATGAAACGGACCAACAGGTGCAGGTGCTCGACTCAACGTTATACGTACTATCACAGAACTTATTCTGCTAAGTTATACTACTCTGTCAAGAAAGTACCGGGAAAAGATCAATAATAAACAACATTTTTGTTATTCATCCAAATTTATTTTATCACCTTCAAAGTATGCCCCTTCAGAAACGATACACTTACGCCAACGAATAATCCAATCATCAAAACATTTTTTAAACGTTGTTTCCGAAATTGAGTTCAGTTCTCGCCGCGAATTTTCCTTTATGTCTTCTACAGATTGAAAACGGGTGCCACGAAGTGGTAATTTGAGTTTAGGAAAAAGATAGAAGGCTAGAGCCATATCTGGCGAATATAGTGGCTGCTCGATGGTATTTGTTGAGTGTTTGGTCAAAAATTCGTTCATAATGATGGCCTTGTGCGAAGGCGCATTATCGTGGTGCAAAATCCAAGAATTTTCTTTCCACAAATCTGGCCTTTTTCGTCGATTTTGCTCTCTTATATGCCGCATAACGCTCAAATAATATTCTTTATTTACCGTTTGACCTTCCGATAAGAATTCCGAGTGCACAACACCGCGATAGTCAAAGAAAACAGTCAACACGACTTTGCCTTTTGATCGACTTTGGCGTGGTTTTTTCGGTTTTGGTTCAGTTGGAAGGCACCACTCTGAAGCTTGTTGACTTGTTTGCATGTCAAACTCGTAAACCCACGTCTTGTCGCCAGTAACAATGCGTTTTATGAATGTTGGGTCGGAATTGACTCATTGTAGCATGTCCTCAGCGACTCTCATGCGATTGAGTTTTTGGAGAAAATTCAGGTCTTTTGGGACTAGCCCAGCGGCAACATGTTTCATACCCAAATGATTAGTTAAAATGGTACGGATCGACTCGTGAGATACAGAAAGTTCGGCGGCTATGTCTCTAAAACTTAAATGAGGATTTTCAGTCACTATTTCCTTCACTTTTGCGATGTTAACTTCAATTGCAGAGGTTGATGGCCTACCAGAGCGAGGCAAATCTTCCATCACATCTCGACCGGTTTTGAATGCTTTGTACCACTCATAAGCACGTGTTTTTGATAAAGTCGATTCACCGTAAGCCTTCTGTAACATTTTCAGTGACTCCGAACACGAAATTCTATTAGCAATGCAAAATTTAAGACAAACTCTTTGTTCGATGTTTTTGTCCATTATGAAATTCGCAATACACACTAGATATAATATAACTAAAAACAGCACTGTATTTAATATAAATAACAGATGCATCTCAAACTCCGGGCCAAAATGGAAAACAGTTGTGCCACTCTAGCACCAACAAAAAAATCTAACTTTTGCATTTGGAACCATAAACAAATCATCCATTTCCGATACTTTTTTGACTGATAGTAGGCATCTGCAAAAATTTCGCATATTTGAAAAGTTGTTATTATTCGCCCTGGTTGCGACCGTAACCAGTTTGAGCAAGCATGATCATAATACACACTCAATGGTTTCATGAACCCAACATCCAATGGTTGGAGTCTGTGAGTGCAATGGGGGGGAAAGCAAAGCACAACAACACCATTCTTACGTACATTATCAATAACCTCTATATTTTGCTTATGCGTGACATACCCATCTAGAAGCAACAAGACCGTGTAGTGATTGTGGTTTAACAATGAAACTCTTCATGTAGGAATTCATCCGTCGTTTATTACACATAGACTATTACATTAATTAGGATGTTCACGCTAATACCGACAAGTCAATAATGGACGAAACACATAACTAGGGTTGCAACATATAGTAATTACCAATTTGTGATGTTAAAACATCCCCCCTGTTAAGTTCAAACTAACCCTTAACCAATAATATAATTAAGACTATGCACTGACTTGACTAATTTTCAAATCGTTTTAAAACATCAATTTTGAGTATTTTAACTTAATTAAGTCTTAATCTAGAATACAATTATAATATTCAATCTATTTCATCAATTAGCCTTCTAGTTGGCTTTATAATTCTACCGGAACGGGTTACATTTTGACCTATGGATTGAGATGAGGATTCTTGTGGTCCAGACTTCTGGCTGTCACCTTCCTCTTTCCCCTGTGACGACGAGTTGGATAGCATGGGAGAATTTTTATGCCTTAAGTAAATCCTGTTCCTCCTATACCTAACTCCATTGACATCCTCAACGAAATATGACCTATTTGTTTGACAATATACAATATAGAGGCCGAACGCATCAGGCAACGGCGTTATCGCCGCCGCCGCCGCCGCCGGGAGTCTGATCCCGATTTCCGGCCGATTGTCTGCCTTCGTTCTGCAGAAGAAAGGGAGCCTACTTCTTTTCTACCTTTTTCAGCAATAATTTTGCTCTTTGTTTTGGAAACGCATGATATTTCAGTCTCGTCACAGTTATATATTCTATCTGCCGTTAAATTATATTTATCATATACTTCCGCAAGAAAAGAATAAAATTTATTCACGGCTAGTGATGGGTAAATGCCCTGGCATTTTGGGCAGATTGGGAAAATTCCCAATAAACGCCCATAAATTCCTGCCCGAGGGCATTTATCTGGGAATTTATTTTTTGTTCTAAAATTAATTCAAGACATTAATGTTAGCTTTGGAAACTGGCCTTAAATCGATAAGTTTAGTAATGTTTAAGTCTATAAAGGTGTTTTTATATGAATTTGCACATTCTATTAAAATTTAAGTTTTACAAAACCATGTTTACGAACACAAAGGTTACGAGTTACCCGGCGGCGGCGTAAAAACACTTGCATGGTGAGAGGAGTACGGCAAGAGATGCGTACACTGTTATGGTTAGTTGTTTTAAGTAGGTACGTATATGATTTTATGAATTAAATTGCAATATATTTAAAATGTCTTAAAAGAACCATTTAATGTCATCAACCATTTCAAATCACTTCTACCCACCATGCGAAAGCACAAAGTGGGGACAGCGCGGTCTGTTTGCGCATCCCTCACACACTCACACACCGTGTGAGGGACGCGCACACACGCCGCGTTGTGCCGCCATTTTGTTATTAGTTATCCTGTGTCACTTGTAGATACCGCGCGCACGCACGCATATCACTAATCTATTCGAGCATTGTGCGCGCATTGTGAGCATGAGGTACGCGCCAGGATAATTGTGGTTTCCCAATTTGAAGTAAATACTTATTGGTTTTAAAAACAGTGCTAATTTACAGTTATTTTTGTGGTAAGTGGTTTTGCCGATCAGTAATTTTAAGTAAAAGTAATAAGTAAATTTAGAATAGAATTAGAATGGAATAAGAATATAATACGAATAGAATTAGAATATAATACGAATAAAATTAGAATAGAATTACAATAGTCATAGTTTTATTGGTGATTTTCGCCCTAAAACTTTTGTGAGTTTGAACTAGGTTCGAGACCTGTATGACCAATTTCCAGGCTGACACCCTTTTAAACATTATTGCATTTTGCAGCATATCAAAACGTATCTTATATTTATAAGAATAACAGCGGTAGAAGTTTGTGAAGTGTAAAGGAAAAGTGATATTTTTCTTGAATCCTGTTTTTTTGTTAGTGGGTAAAAATCATCCAAATGACATCCCCCGGCCTTGGACGAAGTGGGAGATAGTGTTAGACTCTGACTAAAGACCCACCCCTTTCCTTCTAGCCTTCATACCGGGGCTCGAGCGCCCTTTCGGATAACCCTGGCCCCAGTAGGCTTCGACCCGGCTGGGTCTCTGCTGTTGCCGACAACGCCTTGAGGTGCACGGGAACAGCGCGCGCCGTCGACGACTTGGACTCGGTCCGGACAGTTACCGGATGATCAGACGGCGAACTACCTATTGCTTGCAATTCGCAAGCCCGCGCCTGCTGTGGCTGGAAATCGGGATCGGAATCTCGGCGGTGGTTGGGGCGCTGTGAGCGCCGTTGCCTGATGCGGTCGGCCTACTTCTTTGCAAGCATTACTGCTTTGCAGAAGGAGGCGACCGCCTGCCACTCCTCCTCGCTCCGGACCATGGTCTGTACTAAGGCCCGGTGCAAGTGATCGCCGATTGCTCCTGTGCACGGTCCCATGTTCTGCCCAAGTGGGGCACACCTCCACTGTGTGCTCCACCGTGTCCTCCGGGCCTTCCGCAGAGTGGTGACACCCGGGCGTGTAGTATATGTTTTTAATAAATGTGATTAAAGTAAATTCCAGTGTCATCAATAGTTCTCTAGATAATTATAATTATATTGATGTTGATTATTAAAAATTTTATAATGTTGTCTCTAATAATGCCGAAACTAGTTTTTTATTGTTTGTTTAATACATATTATTTTATTTCTTGTAACTTAGAACATAATTTATTACATTTGATATTAAAGTATAGTCTTTTATCAATTTTTACTTGAAAAAGTATATTAATGTTGTTACTTTAAAATGAAAATATGTTTAATTCATTAAACTCCAAGCAAACGCTGTCGTTGTCTTTCTATAGTGTATCTAATCGACACGATTGAATCATTCACATTTCTTCAAAGTAAAGTCTTTTATTTCTGTTTTACATGAAAAAGTATATTAATATTATTTTAAAATGAAAATATGTTTAATCATTCGCATTCCTTCAAAGTAAAGTCTTTTATCTCTGTTTTCACGTGAAAAAGTATATTCATGTTATTATTTTAAAATAAAAATGTATTCAATCATTCATATTTCTCCTTTTATTTCTTTAATACATACTATTTTACATGAAAAACCACATAAAATCACGTTTAACGAGTCCCATATTTTTATGCCCTACGATCGGGCATTTATCGGGCAAATAAAAATAAATGCCCAAAATGCCGGGAAGTTACTATATTTTCCCGCCGGGCAGAAACACTTTGCCCATCTCTATTCACGGCCGCTTTGTTAAAACCCGCGCTCCGCGCTTCTGGTTTTCGAATTGATAAATCCGGGTGACGTTTCACCAAGCCTTTTAACCAATCTATACCAGCAATCTTTTTTATCATAGATAAAATTTAGCCTTAGCATTTTTTTTGGGCGAACTGATAGGCTACTTTTCGTAGGCCGACAGTTGTCAATCCAAATAATTGTTTTTCCATATCTTTTACGTACCTAACATGCTCCTCTTCTTCTTGTTTGGATAATACAGGTTTAAAGTTACCTGGAGCTGAATTAAGAGATACCTCGCCCTTCCTTATTTTTGACGTGACGCTCCAATGTGGTCTGTGTAACACCGTACAATTAAGCTGCTTTTCTGTAACCTGCTGATTTGCTTGAAACTGCATCAATTGCGTATTTCATGCTTTCTACAGACTAACTGCCTCTGAAGCTTTTCTTTTTGTAAGTTCGTACCATTTTAATATGCCTAAAACCAAACAAATAATATTATTGTAATATTATCAAATGAATTGACCATTCAGGGGCATAATGGGGACGGGGCACAACGGGGTACCCCATTGTGTCCTATAGCCATGTCCCCGTTATGCCCCCATGTCTAACAGAATTTTAAATGACGAACAAAAAAAGTAATTCAAGGTCAAAGTGATTTTGCTCAAAACATATCAATAATTGATGTTAGTAGTAAAACGCAATAAAACAACCATAGTAGTAATCTAAACACTTACCTTTTTAGACGCGTTTTGGTAACCAGTCAAAATTAGATAAAATATCTCCAGAAAAAAGAATTGGTCTTCAACAAAAAACGGCCGGTTACTGCCACACTGAAGGCCGATGCGAAATGCCCGCTTATTGGCGAAAACAAAACACGGCTAGTAAGCGTAGTTACTTGTATGTGAAGGTGACCCGTCGTGCCCCGCGTCTCCGTCATGATAATCGGATATATATAGCTGTACTGGGAATAATATACTACATATCCAATTTTTTATCGGATATGTTAATTAATAGTTTAATTAACACTATACTTTGCAAACATGACTTAATTGATGACAGTTCAAAAAAATCACTTACTTTTGCCGCGTCTAAACTTTTAGTTCGTTTAATGTGTTGTTTTTATTTACCGCGCTTTAAACAGACCGTAAAATATTGTTACGTACGTGGGTAATCAAATGCCGATTTACTGACGAGAGAACTTTATTCACCACAAACAATAACAAATTAGTCCAGTCAACAATAATCCGAATCGCAATTGACACTAGAGTACCGTTACACTATCGCTTAGGTCGTTAAGTAAAATCACTTCAAGTACTAAGGTAGTTCGCTCTTGATCGCAGTCGAAATCACAACTGACTCGCTTCCGGCCGGGGGCTCGTATTTATATGCGGAGCCAAGAAAAATCTAGATACCGACTTCCCACGAACGATCCAGAATTCCAGAACAATTGAATCGCTTCTCGAAGTCATAAATCATTTTTATTACTCGTGGTAATAAGAGTCACTTTCATGCGAATTTCGACTCTATTGTTAACGTCGGAGAGTATCATTTCCCTTATCCTAGATAGTACCTACAATATGTGGATGTTTCGAGATTTTTCTAAGCCAGGCTACGCACGACCATTCTAGACCTTTCGAACAGCAATGCGTTTTAATTATTACGTGCTACTCTTTATTTTCTCGGAGATATGGCGGGTTCACGTTTAATGGCGTAACAGTGCCCCCCTCTTAGTCATGCTCGTCCCGAGCATTATTAGATCCGTGATACGGCGCCAATCTATCCACATGGACAACCTTGGGTTTCCCTCTTAGCCCTTTCTTGATGCGGTAGGTCACGTCATTAATCCTTTTTAACACGGTGTAAGGTCCCTCCCATCGAGCTTGGAGTTTCGGCGACTTCCCTTTCCGTCGAAGCGGGTTGTGGAGCCAGACCAGTGTACCTTCCTCAAATCCCTTGGCATTGGCATTACGGTCGTATCTAGTTTTCATTTTTACGCTGGTGTTCATGCTATTCTCACGAACTCGTTTATGCACTTCGTCCAATTGATCTTGAAGGTCACTTACGTAGTCCGTAACTGGCTTAGTCTTGTCAGGTGGCACGCCAGTTATGGCATCGACTGGAAGTCTCATCTCCCTGCCGAAATTCACTCTTGCTGGGGTATGTCCCGTGCTATCATGCACTGCCGATCGGTAAGACATCAGAAATAGTGGAATATACCGGTCCCAATCCTTCTGATGGTCATCGACAACCTTAGCCAGGTGATTCTCCAGGGTTTGGATAAACCTTTCCACCATTCCGTCCGACTGAGGGTGCGCAGGTGTTGTGCGTGTCTTATAAATTCCCAGAAGTGTACACATTTCCTGGAACAGCGCAGATTCGAAGTTACGGCCTTGATCGGAATGGATTTCCAAAGGTGCGCCATACCGACATACTACTTCTTCGACCACCTTCTTCGCCACTGTCGTCGCTTCCTGATTGGGTATGGCGAAGACTTCGGGCCACTTTGTGAAATAGTCCTGGATCACCACTATGTACTTGTTTCCGTCATTTGTAACTGGAAAAGGTCCAGCGACGTCGATAGCGATGCGTTCCCATGGGGCTCCCACATTGTACAGCTGAAGCCTGCCCCTGCTCTTAGTCTGTGGTCCTTTCACAGATGCGCACGCTGTACATTTCCGACACCATTGCTCTATGTCATCTCTACAATTGAGCCAGTAATACCGCTGTCTCACTTTCAGTAGAGTTTTCTTGATGCCCAGGTGTCCTCCAGAAGCACCATCGTGTATTTCCTGTAGCAGGGGGACTACTTCACATCGTGGTATTATCACTTGTGTGGTCACCTCTTTGCCATCGTTCGATTCCCATTTCCTACAAAGCACATCATTTTCTAGGACTAAACTGTCCCACTGTGCCCAGTAGCTCTTAGTTACGGGACTGTGTGACGATACTTCACTCCACTGGGGCCTAGTTCCGCTACGCTTCCAGTCCAGTATAGGTCGAATATCGTCATCTTCTTCCTGGGACTTCTTGAAGTCGCCTTCAGCCCTAATTAAATTAACGTGTTCTCGGGTTTCATTCTGCTGGCAGTGTCTGCAGTCCTCATTACATGGACGTCGTGACAGGGCGTCAGCATTGTTATGCCCTTTTCCACTACGATGTTCTGTCACAAAGTTAAATTCCTGCAGCTGCTCGAGCCATCTTGCAACTTGGCCCTCAGGTTTTTTAAATTGCAGAAGCCATTTCAATGCAGCGTGATCCGTCCTCAATGTAAATTGTCTTCCTATAAGGTACTTGTGGAAATGCTGCAAGGTTTTTACCACAGCCAGCAGTTCTCGTCGAGTCACGCAGTAGTTCCTTTCTGGCTTTGAAAGTGCCTTACTGAAGTAAGCGATTACGACCTGTCTGTCACCCTGCACCTGTGACAACACTCCTCCAATTCCCGTGTTGCTGGCATCGGTATCAACGACAAATCTTCCGTCTCTGCTTGGATACCCCAGTATGGGCGCTTCACATAGCCGTTGCTTTAGCTCGTCGAATGCTGACTCACAGTCCTCGTCCCAGATAAAATCTCGTTTATCCTCAGTCAGCTGATGTAAAGGTTTTGCAATGTCCGAAAAATTCTTGACAAACCGCCTGTAGTATGTGCACAACCCTAGAAATGCACGTACTTCCGTTTTGTTCTTTGGAACCGGCCACTGTTGGACTGCCTTTACCTTCTCAGGGTCGGTTCTCACCCCGTCAGCGGAAATAACATGTCCTAGGTAGCTGACCTCCTTCTTGAACAGGGCGCACTTCTTTGGGCTTAGTTTTAGGTTAGCCCCTCGTATCCTGGTGAACACTTTCTCCATATTCCTCAGGTTTTCCTTAAAAGTGCGACCCATTATAATGACGTCATCCAAATATACCAGACAGACGTCACCAAGAAGGCCCACCATGACTCTCTCCATGAGGCGTTCAAACGTCGCTGGAGCGTTGCATAACCCAAAAGGCATGACGTTAAATTGCCACAGGCCGCTGCCAATACCCGTACTGAACGCTGTCTTTTCTTTATCTTTCTCGCTGATTTCCACTTGCCAGTAGCCACTTTTCAAATCAATGGTCGAAAACCACTTCATGCCACTGAGCATATCCAGCGTATCGTCTATCCTTGGTAAGGGATAACTGTCCTTCTTCGTCACATTATTTAGCATTCTGTAGTCCACACAGAATCTTGTGCTGCCGTCCTTCTTCTTCACCAGAACGACTGGAGAAGACCATGGACTCGTAGAAGGCTCAATTATTCCGCTATCAGCCATGTCCTTTACCATTCCTGCTACCTCAGATTCCTTAGCCCAGGGTATGCGGCGCGGTCTCTGTTTAATTGGTCTAGCATCACCTGTATCTATCTCATGCTTGACTAGACCTGTTCTCCCGCAGTCTTTTCCCGTTGCAAAGATATCTCGAAACCGTAGCAGAAATTCCTTGGCTAGCTGTAGTTCCGAAGTCGATAAGTTGCTCTTAGAATTTTCCAGAAGTTGCTGGATGTGATCAGTTTCGACTTTGGTCGTGTCTTGCTTTGCTGGAGATTTATTGATTTGACGGAGATACTGAAATTCTTCACATCTCCCAACAACACTGTTTTTCTTCAGTTGGACCTCTTCTTTCCCAAGGTTCACAATCCTGACCTTGGATTTCCCTGTCGTCATAACTAATGTCCTCGCAGTGATGATCTCCGGGTGCCGGCCAGTATCCTCTACCAAAACACATCTTGTTTGCCTGATTTTCTTGGGAAACTTTACTTCGACTAAGGTTTCTGTTCTCGGAGCCAGTGTAGTATTCTTTAAACAGTAGAGGTTGCATGAGTTAATTCCTCGCAGGAAGACTTCTTGATCTGGGAATTTCAATACTCCCCTGTCGATATCTAAAATACATCGGTTATTCCGCAAGAAGTCGAGACCCAGTATGCAATCGTCGGTAATATTCGCAATTAACGCAGGATGGATATACACTTGATCACCGATTTTGATCTCAATTTCTGTATCACCGAGGACGGAGACTGGCTGGCCGGTTGCTGTCTGAAGTCGGCAGGATGGAGACTCCCTTTGCCACAAGATGGTGCGTTTCAGCAACTCAGGTCTTATAACAGTCCGTGACGCCCCCGTGTCAATGGTAAAATTGCAAGCCCGATGATTCAGCGTCCCTTCGATGATCAAACTATTTCCGTTGTGAACTTGATTGATGGTGATGGTTGGGGCCTTCAGTTGACCAGCCAGCACCCGCCCCGCGGCCCTGGCGACATTTAGTTTAACGACTCCTCGTTAACTTGAGTTCCGGAGTCCACACTCCCCCTCTTCCTCTTGGGGCAATCGGTACGAATGTGCCCTTTTTCTCCGCACCCGTAACACGTCGGAATATAGCGGGACTTTGCCGAAGAAGCAGCTACCACTTCTCGTTGACGTGGTTGCACTGACGGCGAGACCACCACTTCCCGAACTCTGTGCGTGCGTGAATCTTGTCGTACGGCTTCCACTTCCAGAGCGTGAGCCATCGCACTCTTTAGAGTTTGGTGGTGTCCGAGTCGCACCGTAGCCCTGACTTCAGGATCCCGTAGACCGTCGATGAAAGCTTGCACCAGATTTACTTCCACCATCTCTGGTGTCATCGACATGTAAGCACGCCGGACCAGCCGTTCGACCTCGACTCCCCATTGCTGGAGGCTCTCGTTCGACCTCTGCGTTCTCTCGCGAAGTTGCGCGCGGAAAACGTGCTCGAGGTGCTTGTCTCCATAGCGAGTGTCTAATCCCTCCATAAGACGCTCCAACGTCCTGCTGTTCGGAGGAAGATTCTCTAGGACCAGCAGGGCATCCCCTCGTAGAGCCAAAGTTAATGCCGCGAAAGACTGTTCATCATCCCAGCGGTTCGTCTTAACCAATGTTTCGAATTGGTATTTGAATGCCGTCCAGGAAGACGTGCCATCAAAACGCGGCACATCAAATTTTGCGGCTGATGCACAGTGGGTGTGCGATGGTGAGCCAACAGCAACGGGTTCGCGTGCTTCGAGCTTGACAATTTTTTTTGTTGATGTCCAGCAGGCGATCTTCGTGGCCATCAATCCTTGTTTCGAGGCTATCAGCTCGGGCGGAAACCTCCTTGACCTCTGAGGTGAGATTCTTTACCTTCTCGCCCAACGTGACGAGGCCGTGGTCGATTTTATCGAGGATCAGGTTCTGCTTAGCCTCCTGATCGCGGCGAGCGGCTTCCTGTTCACGGCGAGCGGCTTCCTGTTCGCGGCGAGCGGCTTCCTGTTCGCGGCGAGCTTCTTCCTGATTCGCTGCGATTAGGTCCTGAAGCTTACGTTGGTTGGCCTCTTGTTCCCGGCGAGCGGCTTCTTGGTCGCGGCGGACAGCTTCCATACTAGCTTGCATGGCGGCCAACACCGCAGCGAGGTTCAATTCCGAGGATGGTCCTGTTGGCACTTCAGCAGCTGCTGTTGCTCCCATGCCAGGCTGATCTTCCTCCTCCATACGATGACGCGCAGCATCCATCTCCATTTGCCTCCTTGTTCGTGGTCGCTGTTCGTCGTCCCTCGGTGTTAATGGCATTTCACTTCTGACACCAGTTGTTACGTACGTGGGTAATCAAATGCCGATTTACTGACGAGAGAACTTTATTCACCACAAACAATAACAAATTAGTCCAGTCAACAATAATCCGAATCGCAATTGACACTAGAGTACCGTTACACTATCGCTTAGGTCGTTAAGTAAAATCACTTCAAGTACTAAGGTAATTCGCTCTTGATCGCAGTCGAAATCACAACTGACTCGCTTCCGGCCGGGGGCTCGTATTTATATGCGGAGCCAAGAAAAATCTAGATACCGACTTCCCACGAACGATCCAGAATTCCAGAACAATTGAATCGCTTCTCGAAGTCATAAATCATTTTTATTACTCGTGGTAATAAGAGTCACTTTCATGCGAATTTCGACTCTATTGTTAACGTCGGAGAGTATCATTTCCCTTATCCTAGATAAATGCCTACCCACTAGTTGTAGGTACTATGTGAATGTTTCGAGATTTTTCTAAGCCAGGCTACGCACGACCATTCTAGACCTTTCGAACAGCAATGCGTTTTAATTATTACGTGCTACTCTTTATTTTCTCGGAGATATGGCGGGTTCACGTTTAATGGCGTAACAATATGTAGAAACCACTAACTGACTGACAGACCAAACAACTAAACGAGATGCGAATGCACAGTAAGTGAGTTCACTAACGGTTTCAGTGCGGGAGTGATACACAAAATGAAGATGATATAAGTCCACCTATATCTTCAGAGCCCACTGGAACTTCGGAATCATTCTGGCGTGACCACCGCATAATTGTTCCTGATCGCCGAGTGCTTAGGGGTAAGAATCAACATTGCTGGTCGACAATAAAAGGACAATGTCGCGGAAGGACAGCCGCCATAAACATTATTCGTACAAGTAGAGGTCCAACATATGTGACCCATACTTATGTTTTAGTTTGTTTATTACCGACGAACTAGTGAATGAGATCGTCCGCTGGACGAATGTTGAGATCTCTGTGAAACGTCAAGATAACATGACCAAAGCCACTTTCAGAGATACGTCTGTGACAGAAGTTCAAGCTTTGTTTGCGATACTGACCTTGAGTGCAGCAATGATAGGCAACACTTGTCTACTGATGAGCTGTTCGATAGTACCTACTTTTCCAGGTACACGGTACGTGGTAGTGATGAGTAGGGATCGTTTTGATTTCCTGATTAGATGTCTACGATTTGATGACAAGTCTATACGGCCCTCTTTACGTCAGGAAGATCCATTCATCCTCATTAGAAAAATATGGGAATTATATATGATTCAGTGTAAGCTGAATAGGCTAGTTGACTCTTTTTCAAAGTAGGTCTTAAATAATAAATAATTGGTCTATTTGATAAAAAAAAATACTACCACATTTTTTTGGGACCTAGAAAACCCCAAAACTTATTTTAAAAGTTTACTTTTTATAAACAGGCGAAAAACGCCGTCCGCCATATTAGTCTAAAGATTATCTGTGCTGTGACGTCATACGGCTTGAAAACAGTCTTTTGACATTCAACGAGTATTTATTGTTATAAACTGCTGAGTTTTTATTAAAAAACTATGATTTCCCCTAGCTTGATAAGTATAGTAATTACCATTATTGTAGTACGAGAATGTAAAAACACATCAATAAAGATCCCAGGAAAGTTATGGATTAGAGTACCCAGTGAAATAAACATGCGTTACACCTGGCTAAAACTTGCTAAAAGGGATCCTGATTCATTATCGGCTGAAACTAAAATGTATTTTTGCGAAGATCACTTTGACGTAAGTAAGTTTAAAAATACAAGTTTTAAGGATATGTACCAAATCAATTAACAAAATACTTTTTTTGTGTGATTTACCTTTCAGTTAGAAAATGATATGGAAAATTACATGCAATATAAAGTAATGGGATCAGTTAAAAGGATTCGAATGAAGCCCAATTGCATACCATGCAAATTTGACTGCCAAACTAACTTAATTTGATAGAAAACGCAAACTTACTCCAACACCAGATGAACATGCAACGCAACAGTATGCTTCCAAAAAAACAATAGTAATGCCTGTATCGGAAGATAACTAAATCTATTCTACGGAAATGTCAACATCTTCTTTTCATCACGGTAATACATAGTATAAAGTAATAAAACAATTAAAAGCTCTTTGCAAGTGGATTATAAAATTAGTTTACTCAACTGTATTCATTGTTTACAGAGTTACTCAGTAAGGAGGATGCCATACCTTCATATACTTATCGTGAGAAGGAGTTCCATGGCAAGGCATTGCAAGTAGTACAGCATAATATTCAGTTATGTGATCAGGCAGTACAAGTTCAACCATTATATGAATGTATCTTGTCAAGTGGTACAACATCACGCTCACAAAGTAATTCAAGCACATATTGCAAAAGATTATAGAAGTAAACGAGTGCAGTTCAGTGCGGCTGTGAAAGATGCTGTAACATCACCATTACAACTGTTTGCTCACCAATCAACGTCAACATCTCCAAATAAGCCATCTGTGTCTGGTCAATCATCAAGAAGAAAACTATTTTTTACTGAGGAGAAATATGACAGTGATGTATCTTATACATTATCTCAAGAAGGATCATCCTTTGGCTCATCTCCATCGAAACCATCAAGTCAAACCATTGAAGACAGTTCACAGGAAAAGAATATAAAAGACCAGAAATTAAATTTAAAGAGTACCCTATCTAAAATAAAGCAAAACCCTAGAATGTACATTGGGATACCAGCAGAGCTTTATTTTATATTAAGTATTATTTCAAAACGCACCAAACTATCAGAGAATCAGATTTTATTGTGTTTAATGAAAATAAGATTAAATAGAACCTTTTCTCAGTTAGCAGATGATTTTCATATTTCACTGTCTCAAGCAAGTAAAATATTTTACAGTAAAATGCCTCTAATGGTTAATGTACTTTTACCTCTTGTGAGAACATTCACTAAAAGCACAATTAAAAAGAACTTGCCCATAGCCTTTCACCATAAATATAATATGCAATATATCGCAAATATTCTTCCGAAACCGGCTGTGCAGAACGACACAGATAATGAAGAAGAGCCTCCAGCCAAGAAAAGACGGTACTTTACCTTTTGCAGTAGTACAAAAAAAAAAAATGTCTAAGATGACTTGCGCCAAATGCAAGAAAACAGTTTGCGGCGAACATAAAAATTATGTTTGTTTTGAATGCCTGTCAAACCAAATTTGAACCAAGTTATTATAGTTTTGACTGATTTTTTTTAGTTGATTAGTAAGTAAGAAATAATATAATTAGTTTTATGAAAAAAGATATTATATTTTTGATACTACATATCTGTACCTCAGAGGTAAACAACAGTAAGTGCCAAAAAGTAAATTTTACAGGAGAGGCAAAAACGCGCGGATAGAAACTTTAAATGTATTTTGACATAGTTGCTTTAAAGATATTGAAACAAACTCAATTGTATTTTTTATAATTATTAGATGAAATTATTATGTATTACACATAATTACAATAAAAATTAGAACAAAATTAAGTGCGCGTAAAGCTGAGGAAAAAACAATCTTATCATTATTTTAAGTCCCTTACCCGATATGTTTTTGTCATATTCGATTGGATATTTCTCTTCCTAGATGTCGTAGGACTTGATGCCCTATACCATTACGTAGAACTGGTTCTTAGGATTTTAACAGTGCAAAAAAACTTATTTTCAAAAAAGTGGAGTTACTATTGTTTACCTCTGAGGTACAGATATATTTCTGTAAACAGAAAACTGCTGATTTTGTTGGTTTTTTCTACAGGCTTTTTGATTTAAGTTTAATAATTAAAATATATAAAATATTTAATTAAAAAAGTTTTTTATTATTAGTTCATTAACCACATATTAAATCAATTAAGTAAAAAATACAATAAAACAGGTATTTCATAAAAAAAACAATAAGATATCGTGCGGCTCCGAAGCGCATGGTTATCTTTTGTGGTCGTCAAAATAAGGTTATCCTTCTAGGGTTAAAAAAGGGCAGAGATGAATGGCCGCAGGATAAAAAGGTCATTGCCCACATGATCACGGGCGAAGAAAGCGTCAAATGTCATGTAATCAACGCCATAAAAGTCGATCATCTCCCAGATATTACGTTTTCCCAAATGGACACGACTGATAAGGACAACTGCAAGAGTACATCAGTTCATTGACCTGTGTAGACCAAGTAAACATACTGTCGAATATGCTAAGAAAAATGCATCAAAAGAATCACAAAAACAAAGCCGTTAATACCTATACCTGTTACATAAGTATATACTAGGCGCCGAAGAACAATGGGTGCTTTTATAATTTGCCGTGGCACGGCACGGTACGGCACGTTTTTATCGTCACGCAGGCAGGAAAGCAAAATGTATGCATTTAGATGCAAACGCTTTTAATTTACCGTCCACGGCAACGTTACGCCGTGAACAGCAACGATCTACCGTGCCGTTGCCGTAGCATACTGCGCTCCCTATCAAATCGTCGCGGCATTGTTGAGAGTGTAGTGTGTGCGTACAAGAAATTTGTATGTGTGCGTGCGTAGCCAAGAGGCGCGAGTGGCAGGGCGGCGCCGGCGGCGGCCGCTTCAGTTTTGCACAAATAGTACAAGCAAAATGGCGTTATTTAAATACGATGTGGTGACTTTATTGGAACTTGTTGAATCAAGACCATGCCTATGGGATAAAACGTTAGAAGCATGAAGGCATGGAACGAACGTTTCTTGGACGAAGGATATGATGAATTAACTACGAATGAAAAGAAACAAGTTGGTAAGGTATATTTTTTTATTTTTGACTGAATAAAATGTTGAATATGTTTATATCTTTTGTAGTTGCCAGGGCAAAGAACCTTCATTGGAAATAAAATAATTCGCAAAACATGTGCGGACACCACGTACTGATTTGTGTGTTGATTTTGTTTTACTTGAGGATAAACTGGTGAATCCGTCTTGGTTATTTGAAATGATGTAGTCTTTTGCGAAAAATCCATCATACTCTCTGACAATATTATGAAGTACAACACAGGCATTTACTATATCCATGCTAAACATTTTCGATACATTTAGTGGCCGATGCAATATACGCCATTTATTGCATAGTATTCCGAATGCACATTCGACGTATTGCCGCGCTCGAGAAAGTCTGTAATTAAAGACTCGTTGTTTCACACTCAGGTTATGTCCACCATACGGTTTTAAAATTTGCTCGTTTTCTGGAAAAGCTGCATCTGCGACAAAACTGTACGGAACTTTCAAATTTTCTGGTGGCAGACTCTGTGGGTTTGGTATTTCTAGATCATGACTATTCAATAGTTTCCAAAAAGATGTATTCTGAAAAGTGGCAGAATCACAATCTTTTCCGTATGCTCCAGTATCGACATATATAATTTTGTATTCAGAGTCACATATAGCCATAAGGACAATGGAATAATATCCTTTGTAATTATAATGTAATGCACCTGTATGTGGAAAATTTTGTACTCGGATATGTTTCCCGTCGATTGCTCCTAAGCAAAATGGAAAATGAGCATTTTTTTTTTGAAGCCATTTGCAATCTTTTGCCACTTCTCTTTTGTTGGTTTTGGAAGATGTCGATGTTTTAATAAAATCCATATTTTCTGACAAACGTATCTTAATATTTGGCTGAGAGTCGCAACGCCAATTCGGTAATTGTAGTGCATATCCGTCAATGTTGAACCAGTTGCTAGGTATCTGGAACAGAATATTCATTTATTCATTAACCTATTTTTCTGTTTTAGGTGAAAAAATTACAACGAAGTGGATTAATATAAAAGATGCCTTTCTTAAATCCCTAAAAACAAAGTCAGGGCAAGGATCTAAAAAAACATACGTCTATGCACGTCATCTCCAATTTTTGTTAAAATGCAGCCAGAAAGAAAATACTACAGATTCACTTAGTAACACTGACAGCTCATTGACTGGGCAAGATAGTACTTCTGCAGCAAATAATAAAACAGACTGTATTGATGATGAATATATTGATGACGACACAAATCGTTCACCAAGCAAAAAGAAGACTAAGAAAGTTACAATGTCGTCAAGAAAATTAGAAAATATTGAATCGCAAATGATTGAAGAATTGAAAAAGCCAGAAAGACACACATCTCCTGACGATAAATTCTTTGTATCCTTTGTTCCATATTTAAGCGATATGTCTGAGAGCGAGAAAATTGATTTACAAATGGATATATTGAATTCTATAAAAAAAATTAAACAAAATCGCAGTCAAGCAAGGAGTACCCCTGATACTTATACACTATCTACTCGTAAATCTAAAGCTAACGATGAAAGGACATATTATAAGGGAACCACACAAGATCCAACAACAAAGAATAACCAAAAACAAACTTTGCAAACGCCTTTTATGATAAAAAACCCACAGCCATCTACATCCCAGTCTACAGTGCCTCGAAACGACCAACAGTTCCTGACTCAAGAATCTTCACAATCCATCACAAACTTGATTTATCACGATGTTCAAATTCATCGTCCACCAAACGACAGCGTAGATGAAGCACCGTATAAATATAATTTTACATCACTAAATCCACGTTCAATCCAAGAATCACCAAACATAATTATACACGACATTCAACACATACATGGCTCAGCAAAGGAAGATGATATACAAACGGAACGAGTGGATCCAAATGTGTATCAAATTTTTTTTAATAAAATAACTTACGATGATGTATGATTATTAGTATGTACTAAGTTCATAAGTGAATTATAAAACACTGATTACAATAATTAATTAAGGTAATTTTTATTTTCCATTAACCTGACTTTGCCCTTTTCTAGGTAAGTGTTGTCTATTGATGGAACTGGCAGGAAGCTCTTTTCACGTGTTTTTTATCACGTTGTCTAAGTTTTAAAATTACAATAAAATTGACTTGATATGATTGACAGTTAAGGAAGCTTTGAACGTCACGCTCTAAAGAAAGTCTACCCGTCAGACGAGACCCTTGCCACGCTACTCGTGGAAGTGGAAAATATAGTTATTCTGTCCAGTAATTGCTCGGAATCAACCTACAAACTGATTCGAGATCTAGCCATACCACAACAGATCGGAACCTGGAGCTAGATGAAGAAAGTTCTTTGTTGGGTGGCTATTTCCAACTGAAAAAGTGCAGTGCAAACTCTACAGTGCCACGCAACGTGTCAAAGGGTTGCCAGAGCGTGCGGTACGAATACATGACTTGGCATCACACCGCGGGTTCTTGGCTCAAAATGTCGACGAATTGCTTCGCGCTCGGTTTGTGCTAGGCACCCGGACCGGAAAGGGATAAGCTGTTTACGAAGGCGATGTCGGAGCTTACTCTGAACCGGGCTTTAGAAATAGCTGAACAGCGTACGCCCTGTGCTCGCATGGGGGCACAAGAAACGACACGGCAAGCTGATGTGGCCCGGCACCGTTTAAGTGATGAAGATACGAAATGATGAGGATGAGGACACGACAGCACAGCCGCAGCGCGAGAGACTCCGCAGGGAGGGAGCAGCGACACCTGAAGCAGGCGACGGCGGCAGTGGCTGCACAGCAGGGATGTTACGGAGCTTCGACTCCGGTTCCGTTAAGTCGGAACTTCCGATTATTATTACACCTTCGGTTCCGATTTCGGCTCCGACACTTTTAAATCGGAGGTTTTAATCGGAGGTCGGAGCATAGGTAACATAGCGGCGACGGCGGCCTGTGTCGACTGTTATGAACAGGTTCATACATGTCGCGCGGGGAATCCCGCCGACTTCCGCTACGTGCACTCAATCGTCAATTATTTTTTCACTTTTTGTTAATTTGTTACGCACACGACACGTTCATAGGTTACCTATGGATATTTGTTTTGATTTTTACGGCTTATTATCAATAAAAGTGATCTGTTTTTGTGTTGGACAATGAAACCAAAATCAAGTTGTAATTGGAACTACTTCATTGAAGTTAATTCAGATTCCGCAAAGTGTAAACTGTGTATGAAGACGTAAACAAGAAAGGGAGGTACGATAACGTCGTTAAAAGGCCATTTAAAGTCTGTTCATGCCACTGAATATGAAGAACTAATAAAATTAGAAATCGAAAAAAAAAATACCGTACAGCCTTCGACTTCGACGCCCCTTCAGGATGCTAAAAAACAAATAACTTTAAAAGAAACTTTGCTGAAGAATACAAAATGGTGCACTTCTAATGCTAAATCTGTGGAAATTGACAAATTGATTTCTGAAATGATTGCTTTGCAAGATCTACCCTTCAATTTTGTGGAAGGTATAGGATTTCGGCGACTTATGCAGTTCACTGTGCCGAATTATCACTTAAGGGGAAGACATTTTTTTACTGCAAATATTTGTGGTCATTTATATGAAACATTAGCAAAAAAAACTGGCCAAGTGCGAGTCGGACTCTCCCATGGAGGGTTCCGTAGCAGCAAGTAACATAATATAAAAGTTCTTGTAGTTTGTTGTAACTTTGATCGATGTTTTAATAATAGTGTATTTTTTTAGATTTATGACGTATTAAAAAAAAACTACTTACTAGATCTCGTTCAAACCAATTTTCGTTGGTAGTTTAAATGGTAATGTACATCATATATTTTTTTTAGTTTTATTATTCTCTTATTTTAGAAGTTACAGGGGGGGGGGGCACACATTTTACCACTTTGGAAGTGTCTCTCGCGTAAACTATTCAATTTAGAAAAAAATGAAATTAGAAACCTCAATATCATTTTTGAAGACCTATTCATAGATACCCCAGTATTTGGGGACCCCCAAAATTTATTGCTCTTTTTCTATTTTTGTGTGAAAATCTTAAAGCGGTTCACAGAATACATCTACTCACTAAGTTTCATCATTATAGCTCTTATAGTTTCGGAAAAAAGTGGCTGTGACATACGGACGGACAGACAGACAGACAGACATGACGAATCTATAAGGGTTCCGTTTTTTGCCATTTGGCTACGGAACCCTAAAAATAAAGGATTTGCTCACACAATTTGAAAAGATCTCATTTACAACAGACATTTGGACCGAACCAAGTTCGAATGTGTCTTTATTGAGTCTGACAGCGCATGGCATAAATAGAGATTTTAAAAGGCTAAAAGTTATTTTAAAATGCCACACATTTGACGGAAGACATACAGGAGACCTAGTTCTAGAAAAAATTAAGAGTATGTTGATGGAATGGGGTATCATAAAAGAGAAAATTCATTGTTTTGTACGCGACTCTGGATCTAATATAATACGAGCAATGAAACTCGGCGACATACCTGATGTCAGGTGCACTGTACATCAGTTGCAACTGTGTGAGCGAACATTGTTAGATTGTGATGAAGAAATTAAAGCCTTAATAACGAAATGCAAAAAAATTTCGACGCATTTTAATCATTCCCAAATAGCTCTGACTGTACTGTATAAAATACAAAAGAAACAACTCAACCAAGAATGTTTGAGTGTAATACAGGAGTGTAGTACGCGGTAAGTGGTATTAATTTGTGCATTTATTTTTACCTCCACCAGATTATTTCATTTCAATCAAAGATCTATCCACGCTAACACAATAAATTCAAATAAAACCATTAAATCGATTTTATTAAAACTTGCTGTAGTATATGCACTCTGATTATAATGACTGTATTTAGTTTTTGTCATTCATTTAATTTAAATAATACTTTAAGTTATACTATAAATTAGTGTAAATTATAAGCGTTAATTAGTTTAATTCATTTGTTACAGGTGGAATAGTACATTTTATATGTTGGAAAGAATGATTAAAATACAGGATTCTCTATGCCTGTACGCATGTAAACACAACATCTCTCAGTTATCTCCTGAAGAATGGCTGCAGCTTAAAAAAATTGTTACTATACTTCAACCTTTTGAAGAAATCACCCGAAATATGAGTGACAATAACACCAGTATCTCATCAGTAATTCCACTTATACACACACTAAAGTATAGATTACACACTGAAGGCAGTAAACAAGACACAAATGAAAAATTTAAAAGTATAATAAAATGTACCGTCGATCAATTAAATTCCAAATTTGGTGACCTTCCATCAAACAATTTCTTTGCAATAGCAACATATCTAGATCTTCGCTATAAAACAAAAAATTTTAATGAAGTGGTTAAAGAGAAGATTGAAACAGAAATAATGCCACTATTTGATGCAGATACATCTAAAACCGAGGCTGATAATATTGCCGTTCCTGTAGAAAAACGGGCAAGAATGGAATTACCAACAGAAGCTAGCTATAGTAATGTCCAAACAGTTTTGTCGAATATATAGTTAAGTAGTGATGAAGACGATGATAATACCACATCTGAAAAATGTTTAGTTTTTGATCAATTTGTTGTAATGAAAAGTATACTAAATGAGTTCAATAAAGAAAAACGTATAAGTATTAGTGATGATCCGTTATTGTGGTGGAAAGTAAATGGAAATACAAAATTTCAGCCCCTTCAATCAATTGCCCGCCAATATTTGTCGTGTCCACCAGGCTCGGTAGCGAGCGAACAACTTTTTAGTGGCGCTGGCCTAATCTACGACTCGTAAAGAAATAGATTGGACGGAGACAAAGCTTCAAAGCTTTTGTTCGTAAAGTATAATACACTACTTTTGGAGTCAATTCATTTGATTTAATTTGTTTTAAAGCTTTTGTTCATTTAATATAATGTGTGTTCTTGTTTATTTGGAAATAATATGCTAATTTTTTTTCATTGTTTGTGTTTTATTTTATAATATAAAAAAAATTGATTAAAGAATGTTTTATTTGTCCGTAAATAAAAATTCTTTCTCATGCCACCACTTCTGACCCTGCCTCCGACTCCGATTCCGACTCCGATTCCGATTCCGATTCCGATAAATCAAATTTAAAAACTCCGACTCCGACTTCGGTTCCGATAAAACTACCTCCGTTACATCCCTGCTGCACAGCTTGTAGGTACGCAGGCCTGTTTGATTTACTGCTCTATGTAAGCGAGCGGCGTCTCGTGGGCCGTGGCATGCTTCAAACACTTTCATACCTTTGTTCTTACCGCTCACCGCCCCGCGCTCAGCTACCGCTCACAGCGGCCAGGTCGTGAGTGCCGTGGGCGATGGGCCTAAAGCATCAAGTGTAGGTTCACCGAGTCTGGTCGTACGAATTTTCAAGTGCTAAAATTCGCAAAGCCTAACTTCAGACTCGCCAAGATCCGACGGCCGTACTGTGCTTAGTAACTAGGTCCTAGTTACTTATTTTTATTAATATTACGTACATTTTGTTGTTACGAATATTTGTGTTTTTTTAATTATTATTTTAGTACGTCAAGTTTTTATTTTAGTACTTTGATTCTGAAGAGAAGCCGAAAATTATCAAAAAGTCTGTGATTTAATAATTATGTTTAAGGATTGTTAATATAATTTGTTGATTCTTAAATAATTGTAATTGTTACCCAAATAAGACAAAGACTCAAAGTGAAGTACCTACATAATTACGGTTACGATGGTCGATAGGATCCAGGAGTTGGGACTCGAGTTGGCGCTGCACAAATCCGAGGCTATTCTTTATTGTACACTATGATAAATAACAAATAAGTGGATATCAGAGTTCATGTACAAAGGCGAGCTTAACTCAAAGTTGAGTTTTCTTCCAGCAAACCATTGAGTGATAGAGAGAGATCACACAGTAGAGGGTAAGATCCAGTGCACAAGTTTTAAAATTACAAATAATATGAATAAAATAATACATAAACATTCCTACATATATAAATACATACTCATATAATATATACATAAATACATATATGAATACAACTGGTGGTGACTGCACATTTTATGCTCGACTCAAAATTAAATGCAATAATATTGGAATTCGACCTAATTCCATATCCACACAAAAGCGAAAATATTTTGAAGAAATTGATCGAGATATTGGAAAATTATGACATTAACAAAATTACGTCAATAACTACTGACAACGAAAATACTAATATTAAATTATTGCAGTTATTGACATTATTTCACAGTAAATAGCAAAATATTATCCATACGCGTTGTCTTGTATATGTATTGAACTTGGTTGTAAAGAAAGGATTAAAGAAAATTGAAAAACCTACCACAGATGTTGCAAAATTAGTAAAACTAATAAATTTTTCCCCTAAAAAGAAGCAAATTTATTTTGAAACATGCCAATTGTTGGATGCTCCACAATTAAATCTTATACAAGAAGTGGCCATTCGATGGAACACAGTCTGTTTGATGCTGGAACGTGCCTACACTATGAAGACCGTATTGGATAAAATATGCAAAGAAAAAAACCTCGAATCATCCGTTTTTTTTTTCTAAATTAGCATCAAAATATTGTTTATATTTTTTGTTAAAAAGAAAACGTCTCTTTTCAACTTCGTCAATTAACTTTTCAACGAATTCTTCGTCTGTAAACATGGTTGTGATGTGTTTTCTTTCTAAATGCTCTGACGAGGAGACTACTAAATATACTAAAGAAGAGGTACATCTAGCGTTGCCAACAGTTACACTAAATTACAATACAGCCAATGTATCTTGGCGAGCTTGAACTTTGCGCAAAGGCACTAACGTTTTTCAGGAACCAAATGAGGCGTCGTTCGTGGGGCGGTATCTACGCTAGAGATTGAAAACACAATCGAATCTTTATTCAATCTAATATCGTAATCGATTTTTATCGATTTGGAATTTATTAATTTTTGTTTACATGAAAATTGATCGAAATAGATTGTGAATACGGTCATTTGTAAACAAGATTTTCACAAATAAAAAACTATTAAATTTTTTATTTTCTTGGTTGAAAGACATGATTTAGTTAAATGTCAATTCTTTATAAAGGACTACACACAAACTTTACCTCTTTATTATATTAGTGTAGATTTTTATAGTAAATATATATTTTTTATTACTTTCAGATGATGCTTTAAATATCAAATGCACTTAAGAAGAACTGCCTTAAATTTTTGTCTACATCACATCCAGACTGTGTTCTGCGAATGGCTCAAGTGCTGTTAAATGAAATTACCATAAGATTTTCAGGTATTGAGGAAAATAATATTTTTGCCGAGAGCACAATTTTAGATCCTAGGTTTAAAAAATACGGATTTGAAAATCCGGGCGAATCGAAATCCAAAGCGCTCACACAGATCTTGCAGAGCCACCTTCTTCGTCACCGCCCCGCCCCATAAGCGCAAAAGAAAGCATATGGTACAAATTTGATAAGCAAATCGGAATAATAATAAAAAACACCAAACAAAAGGAGGCATTATCAAAGTTGACAAATATCTTAAAGAACCCTTACTGCCAAGGTCCCAAGATCCTGCCAAGTGGTGGTATTCTAAAAAAGACGCTTATCCAAGGCTTTATAAATTATTTTTGAGATGGCTATGCATTATGGCTATGCCTGTGCCTTTGAAGCGTACTTTTTCCAAAGCGGGCCAAGTTTTTACAGAGCGAAGGAACAGGATTAGTGGAAACGAAGTTGCCAAAATATTATTCTTAAATTATAATCTAATTTTTTTTTTCTGTACCTATCCTATATTTTTATCTATTACATATTTTAAAATGATTTGTCTTTTTTTGTAGTTACAAAAAACAGTTATCACATTAATTCATTAAACCCCAAGCGAACACCTATTGTCTTTCTAATGTGTCAGTAATTTCCACGATTGGAAGGTTAATCGATTCTTCTTACTTTGCGCAATACATTATTATGTCATGTCATCAAAATCAAACAGTTAGGGCCCGTCCCCATCAACACGGCGCGGCGCCGCCACCGTACAACGGCACGGCACCGCCACCGTACTACACGTTCCAAATGAGAATAGGACCGATTACAATGTTTTGACGTCTCGTCGTACTGTCAAATAGAAGAAATTTAAGCAAAATTGAAAAACTTAGGGATGAGTAAAATTGAAGAACTGAATTCTCTGATTAAACTTTTTTCGTTCACAGTTCATAAATAAATTAAATTTTTCGTAAATTGGACGTAGTTAAGCTGAAAGGACCTAATCCACTGTTTGGTCGGAATTGAGTTAAGTATGCCATCATACTTCTGAGGGTCGAATCTATCATACAGTGAAGACTTTATTTTCGAAATGTATATAGAAACTATTTTTTTTACTACCCCGACTCATCCCACATGTATGAAGAGCACGAAAAAAAAATTTGCTGAACGAACTCAACCTGCTTGAATTGTTTCTGAGTAATGCAATTTCTATGTACGTATTCAGTCATTAAGTCATATTATTAATATTATTATATTATTAAAAATCTTGAAAGTCACTGAAACGACTTAAACAATTTGGGTCGTTTCTGTGTTTTAGGTTTACTGCAAACGAACTTCTGTTTTTGTTTATTAGTAACGGCTCAAAACACTTAGGCTATTTCAGAAAAAAGGTTTTATATGAAACATCCATACAATTCTTAATAACCTAAAGTGACTCAAGAAGGTTAAGTCGTTTATAAGAAAAAGATTTAGTGATTGACTCATACACTTATATTTTAACTGAAACGACTTTCGTATTTATATTTGTAACAAGTGCATAAATATGTTAAAAATATACTAGTATTAAATTTTAAAATTATCCACGACTAAAGGCACGGCAGTAATAAAAACAAAATAATTATAACTAAAAATATTTTTACAGTGGTAACACTTTGTAGTAAACGTGTTTTCGAAAACTAGCAACTCTTTCATTCTCTTTGACACTGGCAGGCATAACGTGTGTTTTGTTTTGCATCGTATAAAAAACAAGTGAATTGCGTGAAAAAATAAGATGAGACGAGTTGATCGTATTTTGTTTAATGCATTGGGACAAGGGAACAACGAAAAGACTGAGTTTTCAGATGGTAAGTAAGTTTTGTTTTTCAGGATTTCTAACCTCAAAATCTGTTTTGCATTCTTTTGTTAATATAAAATATGGATAACTACTAACGTTAATGGATAGACGGTAAAGATAGATATGTAATAACATTTATAATTTAATAATTATCGTAACTTGAGAGTATTTTCAATGATCTGTGTATTTATTTTATTTCAATAAATAGGGACCAATTCGGAGGAGATTTCTGCGACGAAGATGCCGGTGGCGGTGAATGAGAAGACTAACGTTCTTACACCAGGTCAGTTAAGTTTACATTTTTGAAAAAGGTACCTACTTAAATTGTTAAGTATTCTTACGTAAAGATAACTATCAACAAAATTTAATGTTGACTTTACTGGCTGTCAATTTCACATAAGTTCTATTTCCAATTTGAACTTATTTAAAATGAAAACTGAAAACGTTTAATGCAACATTTAAAGGAAACAGCAATAATTACAGTTTAAAATCTGGAATTTTAAATGAGATTTTTTGGTTTAAGAAATTTATTTCGCTCAAAAAGAAAACAATTATTCATTTCTATGAGGAAAAACATCACAATTAAGATAAGCGACGGTTTCGCTTGGTACTAAACTAAAATTAGGATGTAACGAACGTTGTTGTGTGTGTATGTGTGGATGTTTGTGATGTAATTTGTTTTTATGAAATTTATCTATGGACTAAGTCTGAAAATAAAGAAATTGAATGTTGTAACTAAAAACGGTAAAAACTTACAATGATAAAATATTAGTCAGATGGTGCTTTAATAGCCTTTTAAAAGTAGGAAGTGATTTCGATTCCTTAATTTCGTTAGGTATAGAGTTTTAGAGTTTAGCTGTTTGTTGTTGTGGCAGTTTTATGTGTATGTAAAAGTAAAATTGTGCATTTTGCGACACATTTAGTGTAGTCTTTCGCTATAGAATAAAAAATGTAATTTAAGTTGTAACCTATAAAACACTGAGGAACATACGTAGGTATGAGCAAAATTCTAAAACTGAAATATAGTAATAATTAGTCAAAATATCGGACATACATATATTTCTCTCTCTCTCATCCTAGCATTGTCTCGGTAGCATCCACTGCCATTCTGATATCGGACATTCATTCACCTACTCCTAAAAACACGAGTCCAACTCGCCTTTTACCAGATTTAGGGTATTTTTAAGAGAAAGGTGTTGATACTAATCTTATTTCCAGCTGTAAACAGACATGATGGTTATGCGACATACCAGGTAGATAGACGATTATACTACGTATCTACCTATCTACTTACGTCAACGTAACTCGGATCGTAACAATGATCTATCTGCGTAAGCATTATAATTACTTACCAAAGTGTTGTGTGTTGTACGCTTGCACGATTTAATGCTTAATGCACCTTTTTGGTTAGCGGTGTTTGAGACCAACATTAACTTTTTTATTCAATAATAAGGGATGGTTCAGGTTTAAGAGCATAGGAATGTTATGCTAAATGCTTTTTTTACTTGTAATAGCTTTGTTATTGGAGTTTTTTGTGCTGAGTGCCTGATTTTGTGTGTGAATGACATTCACTAATTTTTATTATGCCCTACCTTCCAGCTCGTTTATTTTAGACTACTAACATTTAACATACTATTAAAACATGATATATAACGATTCATTATAGGTGGACATAAACCTGAGCCTTCTTCAGAATTAGAAACAGACGCACCTAAGGACACCAACAATAAAGGTACTTAAAATGGATCATCTTAAAAAGTAAATAAAAATCGAGTTCAATGGTTACGTTCTTGGTCCTTTAATTTTTGTTTCAGATGCGGGACTTCAAGCAATAAGTAACGTTTTGTGCTCTCCGGCTCCTCCAGCTGTAATTACAAATAATGAAATTCTGGGATCAGGTATTTCACTTTTAAATACTTAGTATATTTTAATGGGAATCTTGCGTTTCTTGACCATCCTATTTTTTTTTATCAACCAGATACGGAGTCTCCGGCGCCTCCAGTGTATTCTCCACTAACACCAAATGTACTTGCGTCAAAAGCCATAGGAGGTACAAGTAAAAAAAAACTGTCAACACTCTATTCGTCGTTGCAAACATATATAAGAAAATTAAGGGGTTTAATATAATACCTAAACGTTTTTTTTTTTCTTACCAGGTATTATATCACCATCTGCTCCTGCATTTTCTCCACTGACTCCTCTAATGACACGGAAATATGCTAAAAATAATTCACCATTACCCCCAATGTCACCATCTACGTTAAGCTAGGTTCATATTGCTGTGTCGGGGTGTGTCGGGGCGCGCCAGAACGCAATCGCTTACGTTCATTTACTATGCATAGATTCACATTAGTAGGTTGTGTTGTGTTGTGGCGCGTTCTGTCGCAGTAAAATCGCTCGACGCCCGATCGCGCCAGAGTGGTGGTGGGGGATCTGTCGCGCCACACTAATGTGAATCTATCATTTACGACGCGTTATTGCGAGGGAACACAGTTCATGCAATTAATATTATAATTCTGTTTTTCGTTCTTTAAAATGTCTGATGAACTTATTGAATTAGTACGGCAATACAAAGTTCTCTATGACACAAAATGTAAGGAATATAAGGATCACGGTATCAGGAATAGTGCTTGGGAGGAAATAGCAACAACATTAAATAAATCAGGTAAGTTGTTTATTTATGAATTATTAATATTAATTCTACCTATCTTGTACGTCTAATAGTTTCCATTTGCCATGGTACTTGACCCTCTGGACTCATAAAGTAATTATTATATTTTTCTCTGACGTAGACAGCTTCTTGGGTTGGATTTCTTGATATGGAAGAAATATTGGACAATGCAGTAGGACTACTGCTATTGAGTTCTGTTGAGTTGGTAAAACTTACATCTTCTACATGCGCATTTTGAGCCATTAAAAAATTATGAAAGCAACAAGTGGCGAGAACGATTTTATCTGCCATGTAAGGCTGTACTTGTAAAGGTCCCTGAAACACTCTGAATCTTGCCCTTAATATTCCAAAAGCATTTTCAACAGTACGACGTGCACGTGACAAACGATAGTTCAAAATTTTATTAGCATCGTTGTTTACTAGCTTAACTTTACTGTAGGGTTTTAGTAAATATGTTTTTAATGGAAATGCTGCGTCAGCGACGATAGTATACGGTAAAGGCTCTGTATTCTGACATAAAAGTTCGTTCTGTGGAACATTTAGTTCTTGTCGCGCAAACATTTGACCTAGTAACGATTTTTCATATATACCACCATCACTGTTCCTACCGTATGCTCCTACATCGATCATAATAAACTTGTAACGAGCATCAACGAGAGCCAGTAGTACAATAGAATGTTCTTGTTTGTAATTGTAGAAGGTAGAACCTGCATTTATTGGGAAAATTATGTTTATATGTTTCCCGTCCAATGCTCCTAGACAATTAGGAAAATGCCAACATTCTTTAAATTCTTTTGCAATATCTCTCCATGCTTGTTCAGTTGGTTGCGGCATTACAATGGGTGTCATAATATTCCAGATTGCATCGCAAACTTCTTCAACTATTGCCTGTACTGTAGATACTCCCATGCGATAATTGAACGCCATTGAACGAAATGAATTTCCTGTCGCCAAAAATCTGTAATTAAATAATTTTAAAACTTCTTAAATATTATTGTTTCAGTTGATAGTTGCAAGGAGTGGACTAAATTAAGAAATTCTTACGCCAGTGTACTTAAACGCAGACGAAATAAAAAAAGTGGTCAAGCCGCTATGACAGTCACACCTTGGAAATATGAAGACCAAATGAGTTTTTTGTGCCCGTTTATGGAATCTCGAAACACGACTACAAATATAGTATCTCCGCTTGGATCAGTGTCACCATCAAGATCGGCATTGGAAAGTCCTCCAGCTAGCCCGTATCATAGAAGCGAATCTCAATGCTCGACCAGGAGTTCCACATCAACTCGCCAGAATACTGGCAAGGCTGGCATGCAGGAGATTTATGAGCTTATGAAATCATCAAATGATCTCAGAATTCAAAAACAAAACGCAAGACGGGAGGTAGAAATGGATGAAAATGATCTATTCTTTTTGAGTATGAGTAAAGCGGTAAAAAGTCTTTCGATCCTTGAACAAACTAATATCAAACTCGATTTGCACTCTGCAGTATCTCAAGCACAAATCCGCAAATTAGAAAAACAACAGACAAATACAGTTTTACAAACTCCAATCAACATAACATCCTACAAGATTATTCCACCACAGCAAACTAAGTCCTAGTTCCAGGTTTCACCACCATATCAAGAATGTCAACAGTCTCTTCGTTCATCCACTCATTCATCTATCGATTACCATCCAACTGCATTAACATCGAATACAATATCTATGCCATCCACATCGTCATCTCACACATCACAACCACAGCAAATAGGTCCATTGGCGGATCAAAATCTTGTGATATACTACAGTTCAGTTGATTATAGTGATTGTGAGTGATAAATTAATAAATTGTTTGCAATGTATGTTGTGATTTAAGTATAAAAAATAACCTAATTGTAATGTGATTGTTGATTAAGTAGGTACTACTATTACAATACATACCTTAAACATACAGCAAGTCTTTCCTTTGTTCCTATAGGGCGGCGGAACTGAGTGTGTATTTTTTTGATATCCTTTTCAATTAAAGTGTGTACTTGCTCAAACTGTATTTTAGTAAATCTGAAATATCGTTGGAATCTTTTGTCATCACTTTCTAATTCTCGAACAAGACAGTGAAATGCGCCTCTAGTCTCTCTTAATCTATTTACGGAATGAACCCAATATCTCCTTTTCCTTTTCTTTTTTTTTAGAAGAGTCATCAATAGAAAAAATTGAATATCTTCATCGAAGTCACTGTCGTCAGACGATTGCATTTTAAAACACGTATTCACTCTACAACTCTTAAAATGAGAATGATCTAAAAATGCGACATATTGCGCCACAAGACAACACATTAGTATGAACACTCCGCGACACAACAGACGGCGACCCGACACACCCCGACACAGCAATATGAACCTAGCTTTAGCTCTATTTGAAACGCTTAGCCGAGATTTTTCTACAGTAGAACATGAGTGTAACGATATCTCAAAAATTCCTCAAGATGATGGTGTTAGCTGTAGTGACCCTAACCAAGTTGAAGACTTTGACAATGATACAGATTCTGATTATGTTCCTGACAGTGGAGAAGAAACAGATAATTCAGGTATATGTATACAGCAAAAAAAAAGAAAAGGCTTTCAAGTTCCTGAGAGCAATAGTTCGGAAGATGATACGAAACAACAGGCATTGGTTCAGACTCACATTGTAATGGTGCACGATGATCAATCTAGACCTGACGGAAAACCGCAAATGCATCATAACAAAAGCGCGTTTGCTACTCATACTAATAATAGTGAAATAACGGTTGATGAAATAATTTCGATGTGTCATGGATCCGATACTGAAAATAATGATCCTGAAGCTGAATTAGTTCCCACCGAAGCAGAAAACTGTGTTTCAAACGAAGAGGAATCTATTCCTGCCATTACAGAACTCATTAACGCACCACAAGCTATGGGTCGGCCAAAACGCGGACGTAAAAGGAAACATCCCGAATATAATCTCTCCGAGAAGAAAAATAGCAAAAACTTAAATTTGCCCTATCATAGTAAAGACAAACTAATAAAATCAAAAGTATTCACCGATTATGCGTGTACGTGCAAACAGCGCTGCTTCATGCTGGTGTCAACAGAAAAACGCAAACAGGAATTCGAAAAGTTTGTAACATTGGGGTCTTATGAAGCTCAACTATTATATATATTAAATAATGTCACAGAGTCCGAAAAAGCTCGATCCTATGTATCAAAAAAAACTAAATCCGGTAAAAGCAAACCTAGACAATTTGCAAGGCACTATTACATTTGCGGAAAAATAGTATGTAAAGAAATGTTTTTAAAAAACTTTCAGATATCTTCAAAAAAAGTCGACATATGTTTGGCCAAACAACGAACCCAAAAAACTTATAAGGACAAGAGAGGTGAAAAACAAGGTGGTTGGAACAAGACCCCTCAAGAAGACATAGATTTTGTGAAGAATGTTATTAATTCTCTCCCAAGATATAAATCCCATTACAGGAGGGAAACAAATAATGGTACAGAATATTTAAAAGTAGGTATGACTGTCCAAAAAATACACGACATTTACGTTTCTGAATTTAAAAAAGTATATGGTGATGACAAAAAATACGCATCACTTGCGACATTGAAGCGCATATTTTATACGAACTTTAATCTACGATGTAAATCGTTAAAGAAAGATACGTGTAAAACATGCGATTCACTGGCTCTCGAAATAAATAAATGTCATGTGCCAGAAGAAAAAGATTTATTAATCAAGAAACGAGATACACATCAAATACGAGCGGAAGAACTCCGTAATAAAATGTCTGAAGACTTGGCGCGGGCAAAAATAGATCCAAAATTTGAATGTATTACCTACGATCTAGAAAAAACGCTACCTCTACCCCGTATACCGACTAACATTGTGTTTTATAAACGTCAGCTATGGGTTTATAATGCTGGGATCCACGTTGGCTCTAGCGATCAAGGTAGATGTAATATCTGGGTTGAAGGAGAAGCCGGAAGAGGAGCCCAAGAAGTTGGGTCTTGTCTAATTAGTTTCATTAAAAACCATCTGAGGGATGGTGTAGAAAACTTAGTTCTTCGGAGCGATTCCTGTGGGGGATAAAATAGAAACATTAAAATAGTGCTAATGTTGAAAACTGTACTGAATAGACATTCGAGCCTAAAAACAATCACGTTTAAATATGTAGAGTCTGGACATTCTTTTCTCCCTAACGACACAGACTTTAGTAAAATAGAATGTGAGCTAAAGAATCATGAAAGAGTTTATACGGCAGAAGAATATATAAATATCATGAAAATCGCTAAAAAGAAAATTGAGAAGAAAGTTATAAATCGTAAAATATGTATAAATAAAAATAAAATTAACTGGCTGATTACAAAACAAATTATTTTGAAAAAAGATGATCCCTACTTAATTACCATGATATCAGACAGTGGAGAGATTCAAACCTTAGATGTATCGAAAAAGATCAAAGGTGTTTTGATCAAATTTTCAGAAGAAGATTTCGAAATCCTGTGGCCTCAAGGAAAGGCAAAGCTAGCAGATCTCAAATCTATGTATAATTTGATACCCGAAGATTGCCACGCGTTTTATAATAACCTCACAGGAACGGACATAAACGAAGATGTAGATGGATATGGACCAACATTGGATTTTGATTTGGAGGAAGAATAATGAAGTTCTCTATGCCCATGTCTGTACCGTTTTTAAGTTTATTTTATTTTTTTCTGTGTCAAAGAGAGCATAATGAAGCTGATTGAGCTGGTTTAATTTTATTTTTAATAAATTATTTTGTGGCTTGAGTTTTTACTGAGGAATTAAAATTTTTTACGACTTCTTTAAAAATAGCTTTTCTTTGTAAGGACTCAACCCACACTTTGCTTAATATCTCAAAACCTACTGAAAAAAATAATGTTTATATTACGTTAACAATTACAATATTAGACTACTAGAATAAAAAAAAAAATTCTGAAAAAAAAGAATGTTCCTCTTAGAGCAATTACAGCTGAAACTTCAAACGCCCATTACTCAAAAGTGACTTGATGTGGATTAGGTCCTTTCTGCTTAACTACGTCCAATTAATTAATGTTTAAAAATTTCTTTCCTCGATTTGACAGTAAATTGTGACGTCACAACATGGCGGGCGATCCTGTTCTCATTTGGAACGCATAGTGCAACGGCATGGCGCCGTGCTTTTGTACGGTGGGCGGTTGGTTGTGAATGAGATTTTTTTTTAATATTTTAGAATGACTGGACGTGCTTCCATTAACGAAACAAAGAAGTCTGTATCGATATTTTGCACCATTTTGTTTATGCACATACGCGCACGTTAAGTGCAAAATATCGACTGAAATACGCGCGTGGCGCACCGTTTGCGGCACCGTGCGACGGCATACAGCTATCACATACATACTACAATTTAAAACCACTTTTTATCATAGGTCTCAGAATAAAACTGATCTTTGTATTAAAAAAAAAACACCTTTGGATACTAATTTGGCTCTAATTTCAACAAAAAACATTATTTTCCCATTTTGTTTTTTGTATATTACTGCTGAATACATGTGCTATAATACGCAAATAACTTTTTTACTGGAAACTTAAAAATATTAAAGAAAATAATTGTTTATTTAAAATTTTAACTATAGTCTTCAGAAAATCACTAGACTTTGGGCGCGAATGGTGTAAAAGAAATGCACTACACTGTCGGTGCCCATTATTGAAAAAATATGTCCATTAAATGCAGAATCTAATGTGGTATAGAAAAAACTGATACCATGATTAAAAAAAAAGGTTATTGAGGTGTAACTTGAAAAGGAGCTGAATTTGAAAAAAATACACTATTTAATTTAAGTACGTTATAGATTTTATAAAATATCTTGGAATTAATTATAAATAATATTTAACATAATTATTAACCAGTAGTTACTGGAGATGAAGAGACTATGGGTGTTGGAAGTAAAATAGTTTTAGCTTTATCTTAGACTATTAAAAATAAATTAAGTGTGGTACATTTTGACAATTCTGTACCTCAGAGGTAAACAACATTATGTGCCAAAACGTAAATTTTACAGGAGAGGCAAAAACGCGCGGATAGAAACTTTAAGTGTATTTTTGACATAGTTGCTTGAAAGATATTGAAAAAAACTTACTTGTATTTTTTATAATTATTAGATGAAATTATTATGTATTTATTACACATAGTTACAATAAAGTTTAAAACAATATTAAGTGCGCGTAAAGCTAAAAAGTAAACAATCTTATCATCATTTTAAGTCCTATACCGGATATGTTTTTGTCATATACGATTGGATATTTCTCTTCCTAGATGTCGTAGGACTTGATGCCCTATACCATTACATAGAACTGGTTCTTACGATTTTAAAAGTGCAAAAAAACATATTTTCAAAAAAAATGGAGTTACTATTGTTTACCTCTGAGGTACAGAATTATTTTACTTCCTTAGAGCTGGTACATGTGTAGGGTTCACCCCTACCACATAGTTTATTTACGTTCATATTAAACTCACACAACACAAATAAAACACAACATTAACACAGCCACAGTTATATTATCTTGTACGTTTATTAATAACACTACACTACATTCACGGCATTCATTAGCATTATGCTGTCGGATGGTGTCGGTCGCCCCAGCGCGCGGGCCAGCGCGCGAGACGGTTGAGCATCCCTGCTCAACCTTAAAACCCCGGCCAGACTGTTGTAAACAAACCCTCCACATCGATCTCCACCGGCGGTTTACAACAGTGTCAACACTTGTTTGCAACAAAAATTCGTTTGACCTTCAACAACCTCTGTGGACGGACGCGCGTTGCCAACCGCGTGTGGATGCCGCCGTTGTAAACACGTATTCCACAGTGTAAACGCTTGTTGTAAACCACGCAGGGGCAGTTGCGCAGCAGCAACCGTGGCGTCCGCACGTTACGCACGTATTTACGAACTGTGTTTACGAAAATGGCGTCTACGCGGGAAAAAGAAATTATTAGTGAGTTTATTGATTTCTATAGGGGCCTTCCCTGTCTTTGGGACCTATCTTCAGAAACGTATACGGACACGGGCCAAAAAAAAGTCGGGTGGGAAATTTTAACCGAAAAATTAAAGGAAATTGACCCTGCTGCGAACGAATTATCGGCGAAGAAAAAAGTGGATCATTTAAAATATGCCTACCAAAGGGAGTTAAAAAAGGTAGGTGCATTACGTCCTAAAACTCTCGCTTGTCCGTACGTAATTTAACTCTGTAGTAGGTAGGTGCAGAAGGCCGCACTTCAGATTATACCTACATTGTCAGTAAAAGCTGAACCATGTCTTGTGCGGAGTAGATACAAATCAGAGGTCAGCTTATGCTGGCACCTTATAGCGATTAGCCACGAGCTCCTTCTTCTGTACTTACGTATGAATGGGTATTTTATTTGTGTTACCATATTTTAAATCTTCTTCTAATCCTTTATAGGTCAAAGAATCAAAACGCACCGGATCAGCCACCAGCGATATATATAAACCAAATCTATGGTACTTCGAAATGATGACATTCTTAGAAAAGAAAAATCATTTACAAAGAAGCGGAGTAGATTCGCTTATGGAGGAAGATGAAGTCGTAAGTTTTTATCAATTAATTTATTTTACAAGAATTGTTTGTTTAGAAAGTAGGTACCTACCGGGCGTGTAAGGCGCCGCATAGGAGAGATCCCATGGAGTGTCGGCGAGACGAATGGGCCAAAAATTTAATACAAAGAAAAGACAATTCTGATATAGTAGGTAGGTATATTTGTTATGAGCTTATGAAATAAGTACCTACATACATTATTGAGATTATTATTAACTAGCTGAACCTCGCGGTTTCACTCGCATCTTTGATTACTACTCCGCTCCTATTAGTCATAGCGTGATGTTTTATACCTTCTTCAATAAATGGGCTATCTAATAATGAAATAATTTTTCAAATCGGACCTGTAGGTCCTGAGATTAGCGCGTTCAAATAAACAAACAAACAAACTCTTCAGCTTTATAATATTAGTATAGATAATAATCAAACACTGTTAATATTTGCCATTCTATTTTGGAAATATACTCTTCCTTCGCCGTTAAAGTATTCCTTCAGAATATTTCTAACATTCTTCCCGTCATTGGATGTCCGTTGAATATTTCTTTGGAGAGGTGTTAGTTCATCTCTTGCTTGACGCCAAGTACCATAATCCAATGTACCATTTTCTAAGTCTTCTCTGTCAACACATGTAGATGTCAAATAAGTTTTTGACTTTTTTCTCAAAAAATTTTGTAGAGCACAACTTGATAACACAACTGCATCTACGTTTTCAAGTTTGAGGTTGATTGGCTGCTTGAATACTTTAAAACGTGAGGCAAGAATGCCAAAAGCATTTTCGACAATTCTTCTTGCTCTACTCAGCCTGTAGTTGAAAATCTTTTCTTCATTTGAAATGTTCCTTTCAGAATATGGCTTCATAATATGCGTATCAAGTGCGAAAGCACTATCTCCCAAAAATACGTAAGGTACAGGTATGCCTGTTCCAGGTAGCAAATATGATTCAGGCAAATGTAGCTCATTGTTCACGAGTTTTTCATAAAACTTTGTATTTTTTATTATTCCTCCATCGGACATACTTCCATTTGATCCAGTGTGCACGTATATAAATTCGTAATTTGCATTAACAACGGCGAATAAAACAACACTGAATGTACCTTTATAGTTAAAAAATATAGATCCACTTCCTTGTGGTTTTACTATTAAAATGTGTTTCCCGTCCATACAACCCACACAATTATTGAAATTCCTCTGTGTTTCAAATAACTCAGCAGTCTTTTTCCATTCCTCTTCCGTAGAAGGCAACTGTAAATAAATAAGATACATGGGTACATTATAGACATCAGTTTTGCTGCGAATCGTTTGACTTTTTGACAAAATTCATTTTTTTTAAACTTTATTTAATTATATCAGCACAACGATTGTTTGTAATAAATGTTTTGTTTTGTTTCAGGAACCCAAGAAAAGAAAAAGAAAGGGGCCAAAAGAAGATATCCTTGAAACAAAAAAGGATAAATTATATGAAACGGCTCAAGCTTTGATGAATAGCAAGGATAGTGAAACGAACTCTTTCGGGAACTATGTTGGGCAGAAGTTGGAGCAGATTGAATCTGGTCAGCGAGAAATTGCTGAGAAATTAATTTCAGATGTACTTTTTCTAGCAAAAACAAACAGTTTACGTTTCGATTCGCGAATTGATACACCATCTATTAGCCGTTTTCCTCACTACAACCCAGATTCACCCCATTCCTCATCAGAGAACTCAAACACAAATACATATCAATCCCCTCCTTACAGTCAGTACAGTCCCCAAACAGATCATTGTAGATTTTCATCAATTTCACCACAGACTATGAGAATGGTGTATTCACATACGGTAGGTTTCCCTTTTCAAATCCAGTCCCTCCCTTCCTCGTCTCATATCCAGACACCACATACTTCCCAAATAACTCAACCAACTGCTTCCTCCTCCTCAAACTCCTCTGTTAACATTGAACAGCCACCTCGTTCTCTTTCGCAATATCCTCACAAGTCACCTTTACAACAATATTCCCAAATAACTCAACCGAATGTTTTGCCTTCCGAAAACTCCCCTCATATTCAATTACCTCCACCTCAATCGCCCGGTACCCAACACCCTCAGCAATCACCCGTACACCATTCCTCACAATTCTTGGAACAAACTACTACGCCCTCCACAAAACCAACGACTTCGCCAATAAACGTAATTGATAATCAGGTAGTAATGTATGCAGAGGGTCCGGCTGGTGAAATTTTGCAGGAAATGTTGATTTTTAGAAAATAAATATTTTTTTAAACTTACCTTTATTGTTTCTTTTAAAACTTTGTAAATTGCCCAACAAGTTTCAGGAATGATTTCCGATAATAGTTCATGTGATATTATAGAGCTGTATCTCAGATCTCTATAACATGATCCAGAGGCTAGGTATCTGAGAGTGACTAATAGTCTTTCTTCAGCTGAAACAGCCTTCCTCAGATGCGTATTTTTTTTAGTTATAAATGGCCTCACCATTTCTAATAACTCATAGAATGTTTCCTTTTCCATTCTGAGAAAGTTGCGCAGGTCACCAAAATCAAGTAGATTCATTAAATTTAGATGACTAAGTTTTATTCTTTCCTTAAGCCAACGCTTCATCCAAATTCTTTTCTTTTTTTCTTTTTTCTCCTCACTTGTGCACACAAGTACTAATGCCACGCCAACTTTTTGAAGTTTAGTTAAATAAGGAGCCATATCGCAACGCGTGCTTCCAAACAAAGAATCGACAACAAACTGAGGTGGTAGCCTTGTTGTAAACAGTGTGGACGCAAACACCAACCGTGGGCTCCACAAACCTCCCACCAAGGTGACCCCTGTTGGAAGCTTGTTTAGTTCAGTCTGGCCCGGGCTTAACATTTCGGAATATGTGGGTCAGTCGGTTGTAGACCTCGCCGCCTACCGCCTGCCCCCGCGCAACGTACTAATCGCGACTCGCTAATATTAAGTGTTACGCAATCTTATATGTTTTTATGTGGACTGACTGTATATTGTGTGTCTCTTCTGACTTAGTGCGAGTAAATCGTGAGTAGAAACATTTGGGACTTTTATTTTCACGCACCCGCACTCACCGCACTACATAAACATTTACCAAACATATGTTAAGGGAAAATTATGGTATATTTAGTTTAGGAACAATCGGACAAAATAGACTCAAAGATGCTGCTACTAAACTGCTAACTGAAAAGGCATGGAAAAAGTAAGGATGAGGTGCCTTCTGTCAGGTTGTTTGTAATAAAAATAAACTTAGTCTTGTCAAGTGGTTCAATAATAAACAGGTCAAATTGATGAGTTTTTATGATGATGCATATCCTGTCGAAAATATAAAAAGGAAAAACTAAAACCTGACTACGACACAAAACAAACGACGCTGAAAAAGAATGAAACAAGTTTTTCAGGATTAAAAAAAGAAAAGCCGCATAATCATTTAGTACTAAATAAAAAAAAAATCGGTTATGAATATAACCGAATTGTTCTATTTTTGAGTTGTTGTCACTATTTATATACTTGTGCTGTAGCAGATACATGAAGATATCACTATATCACAAAATCCCAAATCATTGGTGGTGAGTCGATATCTCAATTATTTTGATCACACTCATTGACATGTCATCAAGAAGATAATAAAATATTTAAAGGCAACCAAAGACTATGGTCTGTGTTATTCATCATCTCAGCAACATAAAATTGAAGCTGACAGTGATGCAGATTATGCTAAAGACAATACCACTAGAAAGTCATTAACTGGTTATATGTTCATTAAAAATGTAGCCGCCATAACATGGGCAAACACAACGTCAGCACACTATTGCTTTATCCACCATGAAAACGGAATTTATGGCTGGCATGGCTTTTTGTTCTGCGACAAAAGAAGCTTTGTGGTTTAAAAGAATGTTACTAGATATTGGTGAAATTAATCAGGATTCTATATGTTTAAATATTTACAATCCAAGTGCTATCTGTTTAGTTTAAAATGTGGACTATCACAAAAGTTGTAAGCACATTGATGTTATGTATAATTTCATAAAAAAAAGTATAGTGAAAAACAAATATATTTGTTTAGATGACTGGCCTGTTGGTCTAGTGGTTAGTGACCGTTGTCGTGGGTTCGATTCCCACCCAGGACAAATGTTTGTGTGATGAGCATAATCATTTGTTCTTTGTCTGGGTGTAATTTATCTATAATTTGTATGTATTTAAAAATATATAAGTATGTTTATTAGTTGTCTAGTACCCATAACACAAGCTCTGCTTAGCTTGGGACTAGACGGCGTTTGTGTGATAGTTGTGGAATATTATTATTATTATTATTTAAACTACGTTTGTACTAAGGAACAATATGCTGACATATTTACTAAAGCTCTGCCTAGAGATAAATATCAATATGTATCTTAAGCCTAAAATTGGTGTTAAGAAATTAAAATTGTTTGTCGTAGTACTGCATAAAACTTAATTTTAACTTTGGTCAGAGTTTATTAACTGAGTTCAGATGTGGCATGGTTCAATTTGGTGAGGGTTAAAATTAGAAACCTACCACGGTATTGTCTTTTTTAACCCAAACTTTAAAACTAGTAGAGAATGCCTTGTTCTATTAAGTCCGCCTGTGTACCACTACTGTACATTAATTTTAAATATATAAATAAAATTGAACCCCAATTTACCGATTCATATTATTATAATGAGTACATTTCTAGTTCATAGCTACTTACCATAACCAAACACTGTCAACAAAAATAAAACTACGTTTCAAAAATCAAAACTGTTTATTCTCTTTAAAAATAACAGTCGGCCATATTGTAATTTATTGTTGATTGAAATAAATATGGATATAGAATTGTTTTTAACTGAGATTCAATCCCATCCTGCGGTTTGGAATTCATAAAGTGATTTGTTTATGGGTAATTTAACGAACAAAACTGCCAAAAAAAGACATTGAAGGCAAGTTTTTATTTATTATTTAATCCACCAGTACCTAGAGTAAAGTCCCACATACCGCCGTTGAAAAGGGAGGATCCTCAGACCAGACAGGTGTTATGGTCTGGTGGACGACTGCTCGATAGATGATTTCGGGTTGTTCTATATGTTCTAATCGCGCGGAGAACTTTGATTACGCGATGCAGGATTAGTTCTTATGTCACGCCATAGATGGCGCTACACACAGTACACTTTAAATATTATAGAATCGGGCGCTTTACCGTATGTGGGGCATACGGTAAAGCGCCCGATTCATGGACATAAAAAATAAATTCGACTCGCTTGTTGATAGAAGTAGTATTGAATTTTTTTTTATAGTTTAAGTACAAGGCACCGGTAAGGAAAGAATGAATAATTCTTATATGCTTGCCATCAACAAACAATTAGGAAAATTGTTATTTTGAAAAAATAACCACTGGATTGCTTTCGACATGTCTAGTGTCGGTTCTGGAATAGAAATGGCTTTTAAGTAGTTCCTAATTAGTAGACATGTTTCTTGTACATTTTTTCTCACTCTTGGCGCTCCACGGTGGCCAGGGTGTTCAAAATCCTCTAACGAGCATCCAGTTTCTAAATACGTTTAACAATAATTGATCCTTAAGTTCATTTTGTATAGTATACTATACATACAACTTTATAAAAATATACGATAAGTATAAAATAATTTTAACTTCGTTTTATTAAACACATGACATTTCTATACGTTTATATATGTCATAATTTTAAATCAGTTGTAAAAAATAACCGTCAAGATGCGCCGCTCAGTTTTATGTAAGGTAAGTTTTATTTTATTTTTATGTTTGTACCCCTAAATATGTATGTTTATTATAAAATACACTTGCCTGAATGTTTGTTCTTATACATTTTTATATATTTGCTGTTATCGCTATGAGAATTAGCATGTTTTTGTCGTGTTTTTTACTAACGTATATTATACTATACAATGCCACAGTTTCAGTAAATTACCTTACGTTGGCGGTGTATAGAATAATATACATTGCTAACTTCACGGGATCAATATTTTTTTGGACTTTACTATCAAATTTAAATTGCTATTATGTCTGTCCTATATACTAAACCAATTTTATTACAATTTATAAGACAGTTGTACTAATGTGTGACTACCTCGTTGATATAGTGGTTATAGAAAGCGACACACAAAGTTGTTAGTTCGATTCTCACAAAAAATACTACTATTATTATAACTGCATGACTACCTACCTATATAAAGGGACAAATAACATAATGTACATTATTTATCTTTCTTAATACAATATGGTTTGGTTTTACTATGGTGATGGTTTTTTTGCATGTTTCTTTTGCTTTGGTTTTAGACTGCTATGGGTGAAAGAACTAGGCGCATTTTATCCTTAGTGCCTGAAAAGAATGCAGACTGACACAAGTCACGGAGCTAGTAGCGGTGATGAAGCTGGAATGATTGGATCAGCAGATAGTTCTCCAGCGCCATCGATAAATTCCAGTCTCGAAGGGTTAAACCTCCTACAAATTTCTGATGATGAGATAGGAATGCATGCAGATGATATTTATGCCGATACAAACGAAGTGCCTCTTACACCTATTCTTACTGAGGTATTTCCTAATCCATCAGAAAGTAATTATGACGCTCTACCCTCAATTTCATCTTTGCCGTCTTTACCTTCAAATCAACCACTTGCGGATTCCACGCCTGTCGGCACACCTTTGACGCGGGCTCAAAAAATGAAACGCAAAGCTACTGCCATCGTCTCACGAAAACTAAAAAGACAGTGTAGCAGAAGAATTAATTTATTTTTTCGTTGGCAAAAAGCACAATTTCAACACAAGGCTGAAATAGCAGAACCTAAATTTTTGGAAAAAGTACCATCTGATTGGTCACCTTTAGATTATTTTTATAGATTTTTTACTGAAGACTTAGTAGATATTATTACCACTCACACAAATTTATATAGCGTACAAAGAACAGGAAGATCCATAACAGTTTCAAGGGAAGAAATACTGGACTTTTTGGCAATAAATGTCATCATGGGTATTGTAGTTTTACCATCATAGAAAGCAGGATCGCCTAAAAGATTTTAAGTATGAAATCTACAGCGGCCTACTGAAACGAGGTCGAAATGTTTCAGTGAAAAATTTAGACGCAATTCCTGACAAAGCAAAAACAAAAAAGCCGGTATCTGAACGACAATGCGATGATGTCCGGTATGACAAATATAACCATTGGCCGCAAATAACCGGATATCAGAGGTGCAAGTACTGCAAAGCTGGCCAGGCAAGTACGATGTGCACAAAATGTAAGGTTCATCTTTGTTATGTGAAGAATCGAAACTGTTTTTTGGAGTACCACCGCAAGCAATATATGTTCTCTGAATTATTATGTTGCTATTATTTCGTAAAAAAAAATTGTTAAAGAAAGATTTATATTATTAAACATTTTTATTTCCACAAAGACAGTTATTTTTCTTTAAAATAAGCTATTTACAAGAATATTTTGGTATGTGTTAAAAACTATCAGTAACATTTCAACTATCCCTAAACATAGAAATGTATAGCATAATATACATTCCTAAAAATGCGATAAACACTGTACGTGTAGCAATGTATTGAATAGTATACATCTTGTTTTTCCAAAATTTTCATATCACGATTTTTTACTTTATTTTTTTTATGTTTTTTATAACCCAAAGAAGCTATCTATATAATTTTTTTTTGCTTTTCTTCAAAAAAGTAATCTTGCCACGATAAGGGTTAAGTAAAAGGTTTTGTTCAGCAATTGAAGTGTTCTTTTGATTTCAATTTTTTCTATTATTGTTGTTAGGGCGAGCGCGCACTACGATAAAAAATCGTTGCGAAAAAATATCGCAAATCTGTGAACCACAGAAATACACTACAATCCGCGTATTGCGAAAATAAATCGTTTGCGATTTAAAATTGCAAATGCGAAATTGTATGTGTATTTTGTACCTTACGAAGCGGTACCGAGGCCCGCGCATTGCGGATAAAATCGCAAGCGCAGCGGTCAGTCGATTGACGATATTTGACGATGTCAGACGCATATGAATTCCGATTCGCCTGTGGCCACGCCACCTGCCGCCATTAGCGATGATGGCAACGATAACATTGATGTAGACAGATTAATCAGTGCGGTGGCAAAAAGACCCCAAATATGGAATAAACTATCCCCGCTGTATGTGGATCGTAATTTAAAAATCAAATCATGGGATGAAATAGTGGATGATTGGAGCCAACTGTCTAATAAACAAAAAAAAGCAATAGGTGAGTATTTTTTATTTATTATTATTAATATATTTTGACAATATTTCATAAAATCTTATTATGGTGATTCCGATCGCACACTAGCGACGCCATTAGAAATAAATAATTTACATAATGAACAAGGGCAATAAACGAAGTTGTTCAGTATTTTGCGAATATAAAAGAGTGAAATATATTTTTTTAATATATAAGTTAGGTACACAATCAAATAAAAGAGGTAGGTTGTAAACATGCATCGTGCAAAAAGTGGCCACTTTTGGTAAAAATAAATCAGGTCAGGCGGCTCGCAAAAGAAGAAATATTTGTATTTCGACGCACTATCTTTTTTAGCTACTACTACAATTCAACGCGAATCTAGTGGGAATATTACAATCGAAGACTACTCAATCGGAGGCCGATGCAGGTGCTGATATCGCCTTAGCTAACCGACGACTTGCCACTACATTGAGAAAAAAAACAAATGCTCGTGAGAACACCGACTGCGAAGAGGAATTATTAAATATTTTACAAAATCAGAACAGAACATACGATGAAGATGTGAGCTTCTCTGAAATGATAATACCAATGTTGAAAAATCTTAACATTGATCAAAAACATTACGCAAAAGTAGAAATATTGAACATTCTTAATAAAGCTCGATATTTTGCTCCTCCACCTATGCAACCAACTACTCAGCCATTGTTACCTATCTCACAAATAAACTATCTTCCATCGCAAGCAGAATTTTCACAACCTCGGCCACAAACAACAAGAGACTCAGCTCAGTCTTCTAAAACTATAATTGCACCACCATCAAATATAATCCTAAAAAAACCTATGGAGCCCCAGCCATCAACCAGTTCTTACGCTAATTATTTAGAACAGTTTACAATGTATCTGTCGGATTCTAATACATCGGAATCGGAAGAGTTGTATGACCTAGGAGGATATTATGATTCACACGCTTAAATGAGTAAAATTGACATGGTTAACTTGCTTTTGTAAAATTATTGGACACTAAGTAAATTGATTGATACAAAACGTTTTCATTTACTTACCTTAGTGCCATCGACAGCCTCTCTTCAGGAGATATAGCATTTCGCCATGACGTGTTGCTGTACTGAAGAAAAGGGCCAACGATATGTAAAAAATTTCTTTCTTTCAAATTTCTTTTACGTAAAATTAAGTAGTATACAATGGTTAGGGTAAAACCGGGATAGATGCCGCGCTGGGATAGATGCCTCGTTTCTAAAAACTCAACTACCAGAGAACGAAACAGCAAATTCGTTGTTTACATACGCGCCACATGCACCCCCCACCTCAGTGACGCGCGAGTTGTTGTGCTAGACGGACGTTTCTCGCTTGTGTGTCGAATTACATTCGCAGCGGACGCGACGAACGCTTCAAAATTTCAATCGTAAGTATTCACTATTCCATATCTTTATAAACAGTTAAATGATTACATTTTATTTGAATGGTTTTAATACATTGGTTCTTTAAGAATACATTTAAAAGTCAATCACTGATGTTTGCATTTATTTTATATAAAAAATAATGAGAGGCATCTATCCCTAGTGAAAAGGATAGTTGGCCCGAGTTTACAAGGGATAGTTGACTTTAGGGGCATCTATCCCTCTATACTGCAAGAGCCTTATCAAAGTATTTAAAAGTCATAGTCGTGAATATTTTGGTATTTCCTAATAGTAGAATATTAAAAAAACACCAAAAAAAAATGTATCCAACTTTAATTTCATAATTCGAATGTAAAGAAATGAGTGTAGATACTGTGTTTTATTTATACTTACTTTGCTTATTGTAGGTGAGCCATGCCAAGGAAATACAAAAGAAAGGAGGGCGTACGAGCTCGAGTAGTTTCTTGGACAACAGAGCAGTTACAGTCAGCTTTTCATGAATTGGATAAAAAAGAATTGGGGATCAATGAAATATCCAGACAATTTGGGATTCCATCCAGAACATTGCGAAGGCGTTACGCTATTAAAAACCAAACTAAGTTGACTTTGGGAAAACATCCTGTCCTGGGTTTTGAACACGAAAAAAGGTTGGTAGCGCACATTTTGAAGCTTAGCGACGCGGGATTTCCCCCAGATAGACGATCTATACGTACGTTAGCATACAAATTTGCCGAAAAGCTACAGATTCAACACAATTTTGATAATGAAAACCAGATAGCTGGGAATGAATGGTTCAAAAGTTTTATTGAGCGAAATCCAGAGTTGTCTATTAGGCAAGCAGAAGGTTTATCTGTCGCTAGGGCTAAAGGTCTTAGCAGAGAAGAAGTGAATAATTTTCATGAACTTCTGACAAAAGTCCTGGCCGATAATGATCTCTTGGATAAGCCTGAAAGGATTTATAATATGGACGAATCAGGAGTTCAGCTTAACAATAAGCCTGGCAAAGTTGTTGCAAAGAAAGGTGCAAAAGTAGTAAATTCAGTTACATCTGCGGAGAAAGGTGAAACAATGACTATCGTAGCCTGTTGCAATGCCATTGGTAATTTTCTCCCACCAGTAGTAATAATTAAAGGTGTAAATAAGAAACCAGAATTCGAGAACGGTCTACCACTGGGCTCAAAAGTGTACATGAACAAAAAGTCGGCATACATAAATACCGATCTTTTCTATAAGTGGCTTACGGAACACTTCATAGCTTTGAAACCGCAAGGTAAGGTTCTGCTTATTTTAGACGGGCACTCATCTCATTCATCCGCACCAGACATGCTGCAAGTTGCTTCTGATAACGATATTATTTTGTTATGTTTACCCAGCCACACTACCTCAGCTTTACAACCATTAGACGTAGCGGTGTTTGGGCCATTTAAAACATACTTTAATCATGAGACTAATCAGTTTATGCGCGCAAATCCAAATAAAAAGATAAGCCGTTATAATGCTGGAACCCTTATACGCAACGCATGGATACGCGCTACTACACCTGCAAATGCTCTTGCTGGCTTTCGAAGAAGTGGGATTTATCCACTAAATCCTAATGCTTTGTCCGATTCTGTTTTCACTATATCTGATATTGCACATCGCAGTGACATGATCCTGATCAACCCTGTGTGCTACATCAAACTACAACAGCGCTTCTTCAAACATCTTCTTTAAACGAAAATGCAGAACCTTGTGAGCATGTTGAAGTTGAACACAGAACACAAACAACTATACCTCCGATTTCTTCAATTGATTGTCCAACTACATTTGAAAACGAATATTTGTATGTCGCAGACCTGAACATAACACCACCCAATATGCCATCAACTTCATTCAACCGAAACTCACCTAGCCTTTTGATCGACCCTCAGATTTTAGAAGATACGATTATTGATATTGTTGATATAGGTGATGATTCACTAATACGGATTCTAAATAACGAAGAAAAAGAAACACCTTCTAAATTTTTAGTCGAAGCATCACCAATACCACAAATTCCTCTGACTTTAGCAAGGAGAGCTAAACAATCGGCAGATATTCTCAATTCTAGAGAAAAAATAAAAGAAAAAAGGGATATTGCTGACAGGAAAAAGAAACAAATAGAATCTAAGATAAACAAGACTGAAGCTACCAAAAAAAGACGAACAATAAAAAAAGCAAATAAAAAAGCCAAAGAACAAATACAAAAAAATAAAAATAAGAAAGGAAAACCAAAGAAAAACTATGACTCAAGTGAAGAAACAGATGGTGACGTGACTGATTGCAGTCATAAAGAAAATGATTATTATTTAAAAGTAAACAAGGATCGTGGATTACGTAAAAGACTAGCTATTTATAGCTCAAACAGTGAAAATGAAGATCACCTCTCACCTAATGCCGAAAAAGGTAAAAAAACCATAGGACTACCCGTGAAAAAAACTAAAAAAAAAAAATTAGAAGAGACTAATGCTATAGATGAAAATGTTTGCGTAGAATGCTTCGATACCTATAATAACACGAAGTCTAAATCTGATTGGATCCAGTGTATTATGTGTCAGAAGTGGCTGCACGAAACATGCACACTTTTTAAGAACTATTGCTCAAGATGTGGAAAACTTAAAATGTCCGGTTCCACTTAATGAAGGATAGTTCCTTACGAATATGTTGATTTTTTTGAATGTTTAAATAATTACTAAGGTTAAACGAAATTATTAATTTTTATTTTGTTAGAGATTCATATGAATGTTGATTTTTTTTAATGTTAAATAATTATTTCTACGTTAAAACGGGAATGTTTCGTTTGAGATGATTCTATATGATAGTTTTAATATGTTATCGCTTAAACAGTTTTTTTGTATTTTTTGTTAAAGACATGCATAAATATAATTATGGTTAAGCATTTTATATTACCTACACATGAAGATAATAAATAAATATTACATTGTGATTACGTATTCTTGTTGATTATTTAAAAAGGCATCTATCCCGCATCACAGGCATCTATCCTCCTAAGTGATTTCATAGTGGGGCATCTATCCATATAGGTAGGCACCTATCCCCAAAAAATGTGTTTCGCAAGAATTACATTTTTGCAAAACCAGTAATGGTTAGGTAAATAAATACAGTTTCTAAAGCTTTATGAATGATTAAACTAACTATATTACAGGGTCAATCTAAGCAAATATGTTTGGTATTCAAATAATGAAACAGTTTCGAAAAGTGGGGCATCTATCCCGGTTTTACCCTATTTTCTTTTGTAAGTCCATGTTGCTATGTATAGGTGCACTCCCGTCTTTCGTGGTGGCACAGTACCTATTGACTGTCTCCTCAGTCCGCTATTTCGCAGGCGACAATAAATCGTAGTGCGTGTATGAAATATTGTAGTTTGCGATTTTATTTCGCATTAATAAAATCACAACGATTTTTTATCGCGGTGCGCGCTTAGCCTTACTGTAACTAAATTACAGAGAAAATAGAAGTCTTCGCGACAGTTCTGATAGAGAAAATGCAAAAAAAAAAACAAAGTTGCGGGCAGTTCTAAATAGGGAATCAAAATCGCAATCCCGCTCCCCTGCGGGATTAATGTAAGCAGTCCCGCGGATCCCGCAGGATTTGCGGGATTGGGATTTTTAATTTCTTTTTTGTTTTAAGTAGTAATAAACACAAAAATCGGTCAAGTGTGAGTCGGACTTGCACATCGAGGGTTTCCTATAAAACCTACTTCTGTAAATAGTTCTATTCCCGAATCGAGTTTCTAAGAATTTCCAAATAGCAAATAAAAATATTTTCATAGAAAATCAGGTGCTTTTATGGAACAATAAAATATTTAACGGACCTTCAATCTTTTAAAAAATTGAATTCACATGCTGTGGGGAATCCCCGGTCATAGAGTACTTAAACTGACATTGATTATGTTCCGTTCCAGTTGCGATAGAGGATTCGCACAACACAAAATAAAAATTCAAAACTTATTTAATTGCAAGGTGAAATCGAAAACAAAATAATTGTTTTCCAGAAAAATACTATAAATAAAAAATGTCACGAGTTCAATGTAAAATTGTTTCATCAGTTTTTAATAAGGATCAGCTGGGTCTAATAAATAATCTAAACGGCGGCAGGTCGTCGGAATCCACTTTTCGTATAAAAAATTTCAATCCCGCAGACGTGCGGGATCCCGCTTGAATAATCCCGCAGAAATGGTGCGGGATGACCGTCCGATGTTGCTCCCGAGTGTAAAACTAATAATGCGAAAACAGACATGCAGTGTTTCAGAACACCCCAATAGCCAACCGCGTAGTGAAAAGTATGTCGTGTGTTGCAACGAACACTACAAGTGACTATCTAGGACTTATATCGAACCCTGTGTTGTGCTTCTTCGGTATTATACGAGTAGCGTGTGTCTTATCGTATCGAAAATGCCGCGAACACGATCTGAAGAGCGCTCAAAGTCGAACAATGATGATGGCGGCTCGGCCGCACCCACCAACATTACAATGTTCCCCAAAAAAGACTAGGGGAGTCCAGATCCAAGATAATCAGCACAAAAACCAAAGGATTTTCTGAGACAGAGATAAAGAAGGTTTTGGACACTTTGAAGTCCTACTCCATCAAAAACTTCGTTATGAGCGTGCTCAAGAAGAAACAAAAGCATACTCAATACAAGCTTATGTATGACTTGGAGAATCTAATTATTAGGGTAGAGGAGTGATCATTCCTATCCATGGATGAGTTTCACTGTTTAATTATACTATGCGTTCCAAATGAGAATAGTAAAGTCAATAAACTCGATCTGTCAAATTTTGATTGAAAAGTACGGTTTTCAAAAAAAGCTTATTTGCGTTTTAATGCTCTGCATAATATTATAAACTCAATTTACACAGTGACGAAAAAAATTCCTACGTTAAAAAAAATTTTTGCTGCAGCAAAGGAGGATTTAGAGTTTCCAGGAAGCAGAACAACCTTGAGGCGAATCCTAGTGGAGTCACTAGGATACAGGTTTAAAAAGTGTCAGAGCAACAGATTGGCCCTCATTCAGAGGCCTAATATCAAAGCCTGGCGAACAAAATATTTACGACGCATTCGTCAAAACGATGCACTGAAAAAACATTGTGTCTCACTACAAAAAAAGCGTGAAAGCAACAGAAAAATTAGTGTTATACCAAAAACAAAATGTTGTTGCAGTTTCAAAAAAGGTGCTGCAAGATGTATCTACGAGGTGGAATTCCACGTTGAAAATGCTAGAGCGCTTTGTTCATCTCGAAGACGCCATCAAGGCTACTATGCCTTTATTATGTGATGAAAAATGGGACACCTTGACACCAGAAGAATGGCGCATTTGTCGAGAAATGTGTGTTGTACTACAACCGTTCGACCAGCTAACTGAAACAATGAGCGCGGAGAAGTACGTGTCAGGGAGTCAAATTTTAATTCTAACAAGAGGCCTCATCTCGGCGCTGAACCAAATGTTGCAGATAACCGATGGTCATCTTGAAGAAGATTTCGTTGATGGATTACATGATTCTTCAAAAAATTTGATAAGTTCATTGCGGTCAGAAAATTAAAAAAGATTCCCTAATTTGGAAGCCAGCAAAACAATAGGGATTTCAACTTTACTTGATCCGCGCTTCAAACTGAACGTTTTCAGGAACCAAAACTATGCTCTCGATGTAAAAAGGGTAGTATCTGAACTGGTCGCTGGAAATATTAAAAAAATGCTGCCAGACCAGCAACCCGTAGAAGACACTGAGCCTCCACCCAAAAAAGCCAGGTTTGATATTTGGAACGAGTATGACAACATAATAAATACTGTGCGGCCCGAAGGGACCCCAACATCGCAAGCTTTAATAGAAGTGCAGAGGTATTTGGAGTTGCCAGTTTTGGGAAGAAAGGAGAACCCCATGGAGTGGTGGCGAACCCTCAAGCAGTTTTCCAAATTTAGCTGTTTTAGCGAGAAGGCTCAATTTTCTCTCGACGTCAGTACCATGTGAAAGGTTATTTTCCAAAGCAGGGAATATTCTCAATAAAAGGCGCACAAGGATTGGCGTTCGGAAAGTCCAACAGCTTTTATTTTTAAATTCGAATTTCGAACCTTAAAAATACCAAAATAATAAACATGGCTGTAAATAAAATATAAAAGAAAAAAAAAACTATTTATAAAATACGTATGTAAATAAAAAACTATAAATACAATATAAAAAAAAATGTAAATAATGTAAAAAAAGCATTGTAAATAGTTGATTCAAAATAATAAACACACCGCATTATCTATTTTTATAAAATGAAAACAGCTTTCTCTGACGATTCAGTTCAAAGCAAATTAATTATATTTCCACTAAATGGTCAGAGAAAACAGCATACGATCGTAAAAGAAACTTGCATCAATTGCCATCTATGTGTTATATTTTATTAACATCAATATTGATTTAAAATGTGACAGTCCTAAGCCTGTTAAAGTGCGAAGGTTATTTTGAATTAACTCGCGCTCTGTCTCTTGTATCTTTGTACATATTTAGACTTTTAAGACAATAGCAAAGAGCAAACCAATGCCGAATGACAGCCTCTAACTGAATCGTGTACCTAATCGTGATCGGCATGATAACGTGACGATAACTACCTAAATGAACGGAATTTATAACCTAGGAAACATGTATTGTGCTGACAGTGACCGACGTGACGAAGTCACGATTATTTTTGAACGTTACTTTTGAGTCACTAGAACGACGTCTAGTCACGGTGACTGAAAAGTAACGACTTTGCACAAGTTTAGTCAGCAAGCGTTTTATTCAGTTGATAACACGTCGCATAGCGGAGCCCTAGGTCATAGCAACGGTTATTATAAAGCGCGCGAAACCGCCGCCGCCGCCACCGCACCGGCCTTCGCAAGCTCGCGTCGACATCGGAGGCGTTCCGCCGGCGCCACTCGCGCTGCCGCGCATCGAAGACCCCGGCTCGCTCTTCCTCCGCGCGCTGCCGTCCCCGTGGTTCACGCATCGCAGCGAGTTAGGGCCTTATCATACTAGCGGATTGCGAGCGTCTTCTAAGCGGAACGGGCGCGCAACGAATACGTTACGAGCGCGCAACGAACACGCCGCGCATGCGCAGCGAATTCATTGCGAACGCGCAACGAATTCGCCGCGAATAGCAGCGTGGACGCCATTTTGTACTATCTCGTACAAACGCCCGCCCGTCCGCCCCGCCTCACTCTTCAGTCAGTAACGAGACACGAATGTAAAAGGACGTATGCACCATCATGGCATCATTGAGAGATTCGGATATTGATACAGAGTTGTTTATAATTGAAATTCAAAGTCGTTACGTAATATGGGATCAAAAAAGCAGAGAATTTAGTGATCGTAATTTAAAAAAAAGGCATGGGAAGAGATTTGCAATTTATTTATTCAAGGTTTTACAGAAAAAACAGTCAAGGAGAAAAATGAAGCAGGTAAGAAAAACACAATAATGTTTATATGTACTTATGCTGCCATGGTAATGCCCCTTCATTTGAAACAAAATAGTCGGCAAATTTATCTCTCATCGCATTACCCGAAAGTCTACAAACATTTCCATTAACGTGTGGGTTGTCATAAAGTCCAAATACTTGTGGTACTTTCTTACGACGTCTTATTACCTTAACTTTAGATCGTACAAAATTATGCAATATACAACAAGTTTTAACTATTTCTTCGCCAAAGTCTATTCCAACGTTTAATGGTCGATGAAAAATACGCCATTTATTAGTCATGATTCCAAAAGTGCACTCTATATATCTTCGTGCTCGGCTTAATCTATAATTATATATTCTTTTTGTAGGCGTTAAATAGTTGCATAGTTGAATATGGTCGTTGCATGTAGTTTGACAATGGAAATGCTTCGTCGCCAATAAAAGTAAAAGGCAACGCTATTTCATTGTTTATTATTTGTTTCGGTTGTGGAATATTTAAACGATTTTCTTCTATATCACTTCTCAATAGGCTTCTATCAAATATAGTTGAATCTGAACTTTTTCCATAGGAACCGACATCAACAAATATATACTTGTAGTTGGAGTCACAGACGGCTAGCAAATTCATCGAGAAATACTTTTTATAGTTAAAATATAGTGAGCCGCTATGACACGGCTGTATCATCCTAATATGTTTGCCGTCCACTGCACCTATGCAGTTAGGAAAAGAAAGCCTTTACTGTTTTCCCAGTCTTCTGTTTGCTTGGGTGGCATACAAATATAAAATAAGTTTTTAATAATAGCTTGACAGGTCTCCTGAACTATTTTTTGTATTGTTGAAAATCCTCTTCTAAATGAAAAATGTAGGTCCATTAAAGAGCACCCAGTTGCCAAATACCTGCAATATTTCTTTACTGTTACAGTTGTTAAACTACAAAAAAGATGGAAAGGAATCCGCGACACCTACGTCAAAGATAGGAATAAAAAAATCAGGAGTGGCTCCGGTGCATCTACATCTAAAGAATATCTGTATTCACCTTTGCTATCATTTTTGAATACTACTACGCGGACTCGTCCTTCGAAAACCCCGCCACCAGCAATTTCAGATGATGAGAATACAATAAACATAAGCGATGATTATACAAAAAATGTTAAAAAAAAGAAGAAAGAATCTGATGCTGCCGAGGATAAAATGATTACAAAGTTAATGAAAAGGATGGACGAGAGGATGAATAAAGACAGAAGTGGTGAAAGTGAACCGGAATACAACTTTGCGTTGTCTCTGGTTGAAGATTTAAAATCAATTCATCCAGACTATAAAATGGATGCCAAAATGGAGATCATGGGAGTTTTGAAAAAATACAAGCATATGTCTAATAGCTATCCTCCCAACTATTCAGGATATTTTACGAGTCCAGAGCCACCCCGAAATAATACATTGCAACCAATTAATTCTTCACCAAGTGTTTATGACGAGAACAGTAACGCTGAAGATACAATTTATAGTGATTTATTTTCAGAATAGTAATAATTTCCAAAATCCTGGTTAGGTACCTCCTTATAATGAGAAATAATTTAATCGCCACTGTAAAGCCACCGTTATGTTGATAATTTGTAGGTAGCTACTGATTAACCGATTAAAAATATTAAAAAATATAATTAATTATCTCCTGTGTATTTAATGTTAAAAACATACCTTATAGTAATTACGAGCCTTTCTTCAGATGACACTGATAATCTCAAATGTGTGTCTTCATGTCTTATATCAGCTTGTATTCGATGCAACAATTCATAAAATGTAGTTCTTGACATTCGCAGGTAGGAACGAAATTGTTTTGGATTATGTTTTATTCGTTTGCAAAACAACACAAAGTAGTCGCTCTCTTCTATTCGATTAATTGATAATGTATCTTCCCAAATTCGTCGATGCTTCCGTTTTCGTCTCCGGCGTCTTCGAAGTAACAAAGCCAACAGCAGTGTCTCCTCGTCAGAATCCATTTTGTTACTGAGTGTATTGTGCGTCGTTAACTTGCTACAAACACGCGACGAAAACGTTGCGAATTTGCCGCACGTCCGCGACGTCTTCAGCGGTCTACACACCAAAGCCGCTGACCCTCGCCGGCCCAACCCGCCGGCCTTATTTTGTACAATCATGCCGCCGGCTTGCGCCCGCGCGGGCAAGCCGGCGGGGCAGCATGCCGATGCCGACGGCATCCCTCTCCACTCACTCAGTCAGTTGCCCGCCGGCTTTCATAGAGTAGTGACGTATCATTTATTCATTCTCTGTTGTTGTGAAGTGTCGGCACTTTTATTTTTTATCAACTAACCAATATGGAGTGGGACGATGCAACAGTTATAAAACTAATAGACCTCTATCATTTAAAAGAAATATTATGGAACCCAAAAAACCGTGACTACAAAAGCCGGCCAAAGCGTTAACGACGCATTTAATGAAATTGCCAGTGAATTTGCTACTGATGTTCTGGAAATCGAGAGAAAGATAAAAAATTTAACTAGTCATTATTACCGAGAGAAAAAAAAAGAAGATAATTCAAATAAGTCTGGTGCTATTGATGATATTTATCATAGTAAATGGTTTGCCTACAAATCACTAAATTTTCTGCAGAACAAAAATGTGCCTACTGGAACCACCGATACTGTAAGTAAAGATTTAATTTTTTTTTATTTATAATCAGGCAACTAGGGCCCCATAGACATATAATTATATTAGTTTATTTATTAGTGTATCTTTGTATTTACATTTTAACCCTTTCCCGGGCATTGGCAAAATAGTTGCCACTCAGGTAAAAAAAAATGTGTTTGAAAAAAAAAAATTGAAATGTTGAAGACTTATTCAGTGCCTTTAATAAAATCCATAATAAAAAAATACACAATAAATGTTGATTTTGACTAGATATACTTATTTATTTTTTATTAAATAAAAGTAAAACGGCTAAACGGGCAGTCTTTTTCGTCTTTTCGCAGGACACACCGTCGACGAGCCACGATTCACAACGAGATTCACAATCAAATCAAAATGATTTACCACAGATGTCGCCAGAAAATACAACTTGGCAACGAAATAAACGTCCTAAAATCAACCCTATAAAGAGTTGATATCCGAAGCATTGAATATTATGAAGAATGTCTCCCAACGACCAAATGTGACAAAAGATGAGGATGGTTTATTTGGAGATTATATTGCGGGTCAGTTAAGACAAATGGATCGACAAATGAAAGCTATTGTGAGACATCGGATCAACAATATAATATTTGAAGCCGAAACTGGATATAGATCCGATACATTTACGGATTTTGCAAGACCAAGTAGTGTTTCTAGTTCACACAGTCATCCAGGATACTATACAGCATCTTCACTTCAACAGACGGTTGTAAGCCCTTCTACAAATAACTTAACTTCTTCTGAATACTCTGCCCAAACAAACCCAGATCCACAAACAATTCAACCTTCGTCACTAGAAACATTTGCTGAAGAATACCTAGCTCTAAATCCTTCTGATAGTGTTATAAAACTTATAAAGTAATCTTCAAAATATGTTATAAATATTTAATTTTCTTTTTGGTATAATAAAGGTAGCTATAGGTAGCCCCATTAAAGTTAAATTTCAAATTAGTGTTGACTATTCCCTTCACACGAGTAGAGCTTGACATATGTGCGAAAGGAATAGCAAGGTTTTAATTTTAGTTTAGTGACACTTCTACTGTTACCAATAGTTAATATCATGTTATTGGTTTACAAAAACACATTTCTTATTTTGTTTAAAACTTTATTACACGAATCACAATAAAAGTGTATCTCACTATGTGTAATTTACGATTTTAGATTTAATGGAACTACTTAATGATTAAAAATAATATTGATTATATGAGTTTTAATTTTATTCGACTAATGGGCGTTTATTGGTTATATTGCCATTCTAATCCTCCGACACTAGAAAGAAAATAATGAGTCAACTCCACTCTTGTATCCTCAGCGGTCACTGTAGTATCCGAGGTTTGATTGTCTTCTCCTGACATATTATCTAAGCAACTGTCGTTTTCAAGATGTCTACGCCATTCACCGGGAAAGACTTCTCCTTGATTATTTTCAGTATCGTATTCGTTTTGCTGAGTTGCAGCGGTTCGTTTGATATAATTAAATAAATGTATACACGCCAAAGTTACAGTAGTAGCTTTTTCTGGGATTAGCTGAATAGGTCTATGAAAAATCTTAAATTTGTGTGTTAACTGCCCAAACACGTTTTCAACTACTCTTCGCCCTCGACATACGCAATAGTTAAAAACCCTCTTAGATGATCCCATTGTGTTATTACCATCATAAGCCTTTATAATATGGGGTTGCGGAGGAAACGCGTCATCACCCAAAAAAAAATACGGTACTGGTAGATTCCTTCCGGGTAAAGGGGTTTTATGTGGTATATTCAATTCATTATCATTTAACAATCGACATAATGCTGAATTATTAAAAACCCCACCATCTGAAATCCGACCCTGTCCCACATTAGCGTACAAAAAGTTGTAATCAGCATCTACTAAAGCAAAGAGCATTAATACTGAAATATTTTTTATAGTTTATATAATCACTTCCACTTTTTGGGGGACATTGAAGTTTTATGTGTTTCCCATCCATTGACCCAAGACAATTGGGTATTTGCCATCTTTTTAAATATTCATCTGCAATTTCTCTCCATCCTTCCTGACTCCTTGGAATTTTCACATAATCTGAAAGTCCTTCAACTAAAGCATCACATACTTCAGGAATAATGCTTGAAATTAGTTGAGGAGATACTTTAAAGACGTCGCACAGGCTACTAAAAGAATTTCCTGAGCTTAGGTACTTTAACGTTATTGACAATCTTTCCACTGGTGAAACTGCTTTTCTGTAATTTGTGTCTTGTTTAGCTATTTTGTGTCCAACAATATTCAGTAAATATTTAAAGTCGGTACTGGTTAATGACAGGAAAGTCTTAAAAGAAATGGGTTTGTATAGACCCAAGTCGTCTTCCTTTAAATCACTTAATCTTTGACAAGTACTGTATTTATTGCGACTCATTAAACTTGGCCTAACCCAACACTTTCGTGTGTTGAGGGATCCACCGATAATAACTCCACAAACTGCTATTATTAAATCACTGTTATCGTCCTCCTCCATGTCAATTAGGTACTGAAAATACTACTTCTGAATTATTCGAAACACACACGTCCAATCTCTACGACTATTTGGCAATTACTAGAACACCACATGCCGCGGCTGTCGTGCCGCCGGCATTGCCGCCGGCAAAGTCGTTCGGCTTGGACATTCTGAAGCCGCCGGGTTAACCCGCCGGCACTAAGCCGGGCTGTGCCGCCGGGTCAGCGGCTTTGGTGTGTAGACCGCTTTAGCTGAGCATCCGCGGCGTGTTCGCGACGCATTCGCTGCGCGCCCGCTCCGCTTTGAAGACGCTCGCAATCCGCTAGTATGATAAGGCCCTTAGGGCTGAAATGCATAACCGCGATGCGGCACCGCGCCGCTGAAATCACGAAAACGAAAGGCAGATGAGAAATCCTTCTCATCGACTTTGAAGAAAATATATTAAAAATATTAAAAACACTGGGAAATAGTCATTTGCATTTTTTGACATTTGCATTTTTCAAGGGAATATTACCATCTCTTCAATCTTTGAATGAGCATCAAACATTGATATTTCAAAGTCTGGTGCTTCAAATACTGACGGATATCTTTAGGCCTTCATTTCAGCAATATACACCTCACGGCTATGCTCAAGATTATCAACATCAGGGCTATAATCAAGGATATTTAACTCAGAGATACGATAACACTTTTCAGAGTGGCTACCACACTCTCTTCTACTCCTGGATGTTCAACTACTGAACTGAAGATTGCCTCATCTTCTCAAATGCATTCCGAGCCATCAAACCAACAACGTCCAATAAATTCATAATTTGCACTGGACGAAACGGCAATAAAATTGGAGTGTCTGTAATATTGAAATAACTGCTTTTTACTACATGCATATGAATATATTTACGGTACATACAACAAAATAACATTTTTTACGATTTTTGTCTGTCTGTCTGTTTGTCCGAGCTAATCTCTGAAATGGCTGGACCGATTTTGACGGAACTTTTTTTGGCAGGTAGCTGATGTAGTAAGGACTACTTTTATTTTAGAAAAAATAAATCACAGTTCACGCGAACGAAGTCGCGGGCACAGCTAGTTTGATATAAAACATACCATGTTCAAGTGACACATGAAGCCCTCAAACCTTCCTTATTGACTTTTTTTAGTTTTATTTTTGGTTTGCCTTGACCATATTGTGTGATCTCACCTTTATACAGAGAGTGTGCGGAAAGTGTTTTGGCTGGAAAACGCAGCCGACGGGAAACTCGCCCGGCGGTCAGTGATGAATTCTGACTGCCAGCAACCACAAGATCTAGTAAGTCGCCGGTTATTTGTTACAGATGTTTACAGTAAGCGTCGATTTTTAGTCGGTTCAGACATTTGACACGCTAAAACTTTTCTGCAAGAAAAAGGCAAAGAATCCAATCATGTGTCGAATTTCAAGTCTAAGCTCAAATGGTTGCCTATTCGCCAGAGAAGAACTTTGCGCGCTCTGTTTACACTTTCTCTCTGCTTACCTCTTCCACGCCTCCATCCTATCTCATAACTCACTTTCAATATCTTTGTTCTTCACACGTAAGAACTCTGCGTTCTTCTAACAATCTCCTACTGCTCTGTCCTTCTCATACTTCTAATTTTGTTCATTCTTCCTTCTATAAACTTACAGTTCATCTTTTTGTGGAATACGCTTCCTCTTAGCATCAGGACGGCCAAAAGTCGGTATTCATTTAAGCGGAAGTTGCGGAATCATTTTCTACACTAATAGTAGTCGTAATCGTCTCAAAACTTCTATCCTTACTTTATATTAATATATATGTAGTATAATATATATTATATTAAACATATTGTATGTTATGTATTTTAAACATGTATACGTATATACTTTTTTACTCTTGTTTACAAAATAAAATATTATTTTTATGCGCCTACCATATTGTCTCTGCACCACCCTAGGTTGACTGGCAGAGAATGCCTAAGGCATTAAGTAAATAAATAAATCCAATTACCATCTCATTATCAGAACTTATGGGTTGTTTAATCTTAATTTAAGTCTTGGGCTACGCCGTGACTTCGGATGGCGATTTGTCTTAGCTGATGTCAGTGACTGTGCTAACAGACACCTACTTGATAGGAAAACGAGCCTCTTAACTCGTGGCAGTAATGCTACGATTGAGCATGGTAGCGTCAAGGCTGTAAACACAAATTTTATTGAAACACCATTCTCAAAAATTCTGTTGAATTTTCCAGACATAACACGGCTACCTGGAGTACCACATGAGGTGAAACACAATACCATGCACCACATCGTTACCACAGAAGTCCCATTGTAACAAAACCTGGCACCTAAGAAATTACGTGCAGCAGAGAAAGAATTTGCCAACATGGTTGAGGTAGGTACTCGGCCTTCTAAAAGTTCCTGGGCATATCCCTTGCACCTTGCCCCCCAGAAAGATGCTACTTGGCGCCCTTGCGAAGATTACAGAGCTTTGAACGCCCGGATAGTGCCTAAACGCTATCCAGTTCGTCATTTTGGAGACTTTGGCCACAACGTTGCTGGAGCAACTACCTTCAGCACTTTTGACCTGATAAAGGCAAACCAGCAAATACCTGTAAATCCTGCTGATGTGTGTAAAACAGCCATTATTACACTTTTTGGTCTGTTTGAATTCCCATACATGACTTTTGGGTTGTGCAATGCTGGTCAAACTAAACACCAAACATGCTTACACTACTTTTCTCTTGTTTGTAGGAATAACAAGATGAATAAGCCGCGTAGAAAATATAAAGATTATGATGAGAGCATGTTGTAGGTCTAGTAGAAAATTTTTGCTAGGAAAAATGATGGTGTGCCACCGCAACGCATTCGTTCTGATCTGGATTTGGTACGAATTTTTGGCAATGGTTCGGTTTGACTGGAAATTTGAATTATATAAACAAACCTAAAAAATTAAACTATTGTTATTTTCTCGTGTTCGTTGATGTTTGTTTTGAACATTTCGTAATTATTTCTTATTTATATTTTTGGCCGCAGCTAGCCCGCCTGGCCCAGCCTAAAGGGTGCGTTTTTTCAGTTGGCATTTTCCGCAGTCACACAGTTTTGTCGGTGCCCCTCTCCCATCATATTAAGTTGTTAATATTTCTTTATATATTTTGTTATTTTAATTATTTTTCACAAGTATCTCCCACATACTTAGTTTTATTTACGCTTACTATTATTATACTACAATTTAACACTTTATTAATAATATTTAATCTCATTTTAATCGCACATGGGCCTATTTCAGCACTGTTTTATATTTTTCATGACGTCTCAATACATTTTATGAGTCTTTATTTTTATTTTTATTACAAGAAGTCATTAACTACACACAAACAGTTATTAACTACACACAGATGTCGTTTTGTGCTGCTAAGGGATACTAAAACACTGCAATGAACTCAAAGTACCTTAAATTTGGTTTTCTCAACCCTGGCTCACTGGGCACTCGCCATGATGAGTTTATTGCTGCTTTGGGGAGTCATGACGTCAGTATAATGGCAATAAATGAAACTTGGCTAAAGACGGATCAAGATGGACGTGCGCCCGCTGTGCCTGGGTACCGGTTGCGGCACGTTCCGCGACCGATGAGCGTGCGCAGTGGCCGCGGCGGCGGCGTCGGATTTTACATCAAACGCGGTATTAGGGTGCATACCCATGCGCACCCGGTTGACCCTCTTCACGTGGCTGTTGAACAAATGTGGCTTATTCTTAGTACTCATGGTGTCAAAATCGCTATCGGAACTGCGTACAGACCGCCATGGATGGATGTTGAATTGTTTTTGGATGCCCTGACCTGTTCTATAAATTCAATGACGTTTTGCAAACACACCGTTCTACTTGGTGATTTCAATATAAATTGTTTGAATCAAACTGACCCCAAAACAAACAAATTAAATATGTTCCTTCAAAGTCTCGATCTAAGTCAACTAGTGACATCAGCCACTCACTTTACTGCCACTAGCGAGACTCTTATTGACCTGGTGTGCACGGATGCGATTGCGCGCGCTATTGAGGTGGACTGGATTAGTGCGCTTAGTGCGCATGCTTTCATTACTGTTGTATTTCATTTTAAAAAAGAAAAAATACCGCCAATTGTTGTAACTCGTAGAAACCTAAAAGCTATCCCACTAGACAAGTTTAACGAGGACATGGGCTCAATGGATTGGCTCGCATCGGGTGACGTGAACGCTATGGTGGCACAACTCAATTATAACGTCAACATACTTTTTGATAAATATGCTCCATGTGAGACTCGGATAATTAGAGATAGGTCGTATCCATGGATTACAGATAATATCAAGTTTATGATGCGTCTGCGAAATCAGGCGCACATACGGTGTAAAAGATCAGTTTCAGAGAGTAAACTATCTTATTATAAGGAGTTAAAAGGTCTAGTAAACAAGTCTTTATACTACGAAAAAGTGGCTTATTTTAAACACAACATTAATAGTAAAATACATCAACCCAAAATTCTGTGGAAAAATCTAAAATCAACCTTGTTACCTTTTAAAACTGTATCGGAATTACCCTCTCATATCAATGACCCTAACGAAATTAATTCACATTTCTTGAATGTTCCAGGTGATAGTATGGCACCAGAATCATGTTTAAATTTCTATGAGACTCACAGATTTAATGAAGCTGTTTTCTCTATTAATTTTGTAGATCAATCTGACATTATCAAAATTGTATCAAAAATTAAATCTAATGCAGAAGGTTTTGACCACATTACGCTTGACATGTTTTCTCTGACTCTCCCTCAAACTTTAGATATCCTGACCTCTATTGTTAACTGTTCCATTTCTACATCGAGCTTCCCGGACCTGTGGAAAATTGCCGTGGTCCGTCCGATTCCAAAGGTGGCAAACCCAAGCACTGTTAAGGATTTAAGGCCGATAAGCATTTTACCCTTTTTGTCAAAAGTGTTGGAAAGGGTAGTGAATTCCCAACTGAGTACATATCTTGAGCAAAATAACATTCTACCGGAGACGCAATCAGGTTTTAGGAAGGGTCGCAGCACTGCAACGGCTCTGTTAGATGTTACCGACAATATATTATCGGCTCAAGATGAAGGAGAATATACTCTGTTGGTTCTACTAGACTTTTCCCGAGCGTTTGATGCGATTAATTTGTCTCTTTTGCTCGCTAAGATGATATATTATGGTTTTGACGAGGCTGCGGTTGCATGGTTCAGAAGCTATCTAAATAACCGTAAACAGCTGGTAGAAATAAAGGATGCAAATGGATCGAGTATTTTTTCAGACATGACTCCAGTCGTGAAGGGTGTTCCACAGGGATCAATATTGGGACCTCCTTTGTTTATTTTGTATAGTGCTGACATTGTAAATGTTATAAAAAATTCTAAATTTCATATTTATGCGGATGACATTCAATTATATATTTCTTTTAAACCCGAAGACTATGAGTCTGCAGTAAAATCATTAAATGAAGATCTAAACCGGATCGTGGACTGGTCGAAACAAAACTCTCTATTACTAAACCCGGCTAAAACTAAATTTATGCTTTTCGGTTCTAAGAGTCAACTAAATAAAATAAACTATAGTCATGCAAAAGTGATAGTAATGGGCCAATGTATTGATCGCGTCTATGAGGCGAGAAATCTGGGTTTAATTATGGACCAAGAATTGCGCTATGAGGCTCACATTGCAAACAATGTGAAAAACTGTTTCTACCGTCTGAAGGTATTGTACAAGATGCGCCCCTATCTAAGTGAAGAATTGCGTGTTCAGCTGGTTGAAAGTCTGGTTCTTTCGAAATTAAATTATGCAGATACCGTCGTGGGACCTAGACTTCTGGCACGTACTGTAAGACTTATTCAACGGGTCCAAAATGCTTGCGCGCGCTTTTGCTTCAACGTACCACCGAGGAGTCACATTACACCTTTTCTAAACAAGCATAATATTTTAAAAATGAAGTCGCGCCGGAAGTTACACTTAGCTTGTCTCCTTTTTGGTGTCATTAAAAATAAATGTCCGTCATACCTGTACTCAAAGCTTGCGTGGATAAATAGTCACCGGGAGCGCAAGGCCAGGCGGTGTGCTCAGCAACTGTCCACTCTGCATCACCGTACTGCAGCCTTCAGAGGTAGTTTTCGGTACATGGCTTCTAAATGCTGGAATAATATTCCCCCACCAATTAGGGACCTGAAAAATATAAATACGTTTAGGGCTAGTCTTAAGAATTTTATTTTGAGTTCACAAATCGAATTTAATGATGTTAATATTGATAAATCATTTATATAATTCAATAATTACATGTCTATTTATTTTTAATTATTTTTATTAAAGTTATCATTAATCTAATAAATTACCAATTTTAAGTATGCATTCTCTAATTTTCAATTTTAATCTTGATCTTTTGGTCGTGTTATACAAAACTTACCATTTATGTTTTGTTCCAAATTCCAAGTAATAAGGGTGTTTGTAGGTAGTCTTTGATTTATATAATCAAAGTAGGCAGTCTGTATTTCACGAGCGCGTTGCATCTGTGTCGTCAGGAACCACATTTTATTTACTCCACTTTCGTTTTGTTTCCATTTCTACTCCTTTTCAATTTTGTAATTCTAAACCTTAGCAATCTAAACAAACTTTTTTTCTGAAAGCTTTAATTATTTTCGGTAATATTTGTATAAATTTGTCTTAGACCAAGATAGCAGCTAGTTGCCGAGCCGGTGCAGCGATGTCTGTCTTGATTTATGCGTCATCAAATCAACCGTCGCATCGCGCGATGCACTATATTTTTTACACTATATTTTTTTTGAAATATTGTGGGTATAGTGAGAAAATTGTTTTGTAACTACCATGGCATATTTTATATAATATTTAGTTGCGTACCTATTTTATAACAATATTATCACTCAAATACACTAGCATCAATATTTATTTATTTATTTTAAGTATAGGTTATATCTATATAGGTTATATTTATTTGTTTAAGTATATTTTATTTACCACCATCCGTGTGTCACTGCGGGGTGCCAACTGAAAATCAGCGCTGGGTGTCTGACGCCCAGCAATTGCTGAGTTGGTGACCCTTTCGGTTCAGGCGCAGTCACTGCAACTGTACTGTATGTTTGTAATACTCTTTTTTTTATTACTCTTTTATGTTGTGGTATATTGTGTTGCTTGTGCCGAATAAATGCTATTCTATTCTATTCTATTCTATTCTATAAAATAAAAATATTACTTTGTACGATGCTGAAAAACAATTCGGCATACCTCAACGCACAATTTTAAATAAAGTATAAAACAAAAATTTATGAAAAAAGTTGGGTGTCCCACTAAACTGTCTCCATCTGATTAACAGAAAAAAACGAGGTTACGTTAATTAAAAAGTGCTAGATCTAACCCGAAAAGGACTAAGGTGGCAACACTGCGTGAAAATGTCATTCAGTAGGATTACATGAACCAAGAGGGATGTATTTATAATTTTAGTGATTATAACTCAGTAAAGCCTTATTAAAATATTATAAAACAAAGTCCCCCTTGTTTGTAGTGAATAAAATTCTCTGTCAGTAAATCGGCATTTAATTACCCACGTACGTAACAATATATTACTGGACAAACATCCAGGAAGGCTGTTGCAAAAATCTGACAGATTAGTTGTCAGTGTTGATGCTGCTGGTAGCATCTTCAAGGAATTAGGTCCAAATAACAAGATGTTAGTGACTAAACATTTATTTTTATATGTGTTAATGATGAAAACCCAGGAAAACGATAGCTCGGTGCCAGCCTCTCAGATGATATCCGAAAGTCAGACAGTGGATACAATACATCAATGGTTACAGGCGTGGAGCAACGGCGGCGGAGACCTCTCGCACCGGGCCTTGGTTAAGGCCATGGTCCGGAGCGAGGAGGAGTGGCAGGCGGTCGCCGACTTCTGCGAAGCAGTAATGCTCGCAAAGGAGGAGGCCAAACGCATCAGGCAACGGCATTATCGCCGCCGCCGCCGCCGCCGGGATTCTAATCCCGATTTCCGGTCACCGTAGGCGCGGGCTTGCGGACAGTGAGCAATGGGTAGCTCGCTGTCCGGCCGTCCGGTAACTGTCCGGACCAAGCCCAAGTCGTCGACGGCGCGCACTGTTCCCGCGCGCCTCAAGGAGTTGTCAGCAACAGCAGGGACCCAGCCGGGTCGAAGCCTACTAGGGCCAGGGTTATCCGAAAGGGCGCTCGAGCCCCGGTATGAAGGCTAGAAGGAACGGGGTGTGTCTTTTAGTCAGTAAGAGTCTGACACTATCTCCCGCTCAGCCCAAGAGCGGGGGATGTCATTGCATGATTTTTTTCCACCATAAAAAAAAGGCGTGGAGCAAATGTAATCCCGTTCCTGATGAAATTAACTTAGACGATTCCCCTGCATTTATTGGAGCAGCAGTAAAGGCTTTCACTAAATGGGATTCTACTGCTAAATATGTTGAAGATTCCTACAGACTATTAGAGGAAGGTCAAGAAGCTAATGATATTTGTTACATTCGAATTGACACAAGTCATTTCATAAATTTTTTATTTCGATTTTCATGTTTTAAATATACCGACAACAGAGTCAAATTTTTTTATATAAAGTGTCTCATTGAACTTAAAAATTCTGTCGATTGTTTAAAAGCAAAAGACATTATAAAGAAATGTACAAATAGGTAATGCATTTTTTCTATGAAACACCAAACGGTCCGGGTGCATTCATCTGACATAAATCTTTTAACATCAAATTCGATCACATTTTAACGTAACATTTAACATAACATCTGAAGAACTTAACTTTTAATAAACTATCCAAAACCAATCAGTGCACTTATATCATCTACAGCCTCACACCCCGCACACAAATTATATCAAAATTCGTAAAATGTTAGGGCATTTGTATAAGATTCAGTTTCAACTAAGGAATGCAAACCGGTTAACCCGAAAACCGAAAAACCGGTTTTTCGGCATATTTTTAATGATTAAAAAACCGGTTTTTTTTTTCAAGTAACCGGTTTTTTCGAGTTTTTTTTTAGCAAACATTGTTTTAAAACGCTGTTGAGGCTTGATATCAGTTGTAGGTTTGTTTATTAATATTTATGTACCATAGTGATAGCTACATCAATTGTGCAGTTCTTCTGTTTACGATCATTAAAAATCCAGGCCAGCCGCATGTCGTGAGAACAGGCAGTGAATGCTGTCAGGGCCAGAATTAAAATCTCGCAAGGACACCAAAATTCTTATTCGCAGACAGAATACCCACCGTTGTTACTCATCATAACATCATCAGCTTAAACAAGTCGCTTTTATAGATGAGAGAGTGAAAAGTTCAAAATCTTTGCTTGTTCGTTACACTGATAAAAAACTCAGGGATATTCTTGCTACCGATGAGAAAATTTTCAGAATCAAGGAAAATTGGAACAAGCAAAATTATCGGATGTAAGCTTCTAACTGCTTCTAACTGTCAATGGCGAGCACATCACCCACCTTCGGTTTGCCAACGACATCGTGGTCATGGCTGAGACTACGGAAGAGCTCAGCACAATGCTCAATGACCTCAGTAGAGCTTCCGAAAGAGTGGGTCTTAAAATGAACATGGACAAAACTAAAGTCATGAGAAACAACCATGTAGCACCCACCAACCAAGATCGGAGACTCTGCTATACTCGAAGTTGTGAACGATTACGTCTACCTCGGACAGACAATCCAGTTGGGTAGACCTAATCTCCGTCGAATCCGACTCGGCTGGGCAGCGTTCGGGAAGCTGCGCGGTAGCTTCTCGTCTAATATACCACAGTGTCTCGAGACGAAAGTCTATGACCAGTGCGTGTTGCCAGTGATGACATATGGTGCCGAAACGTGGCCGCTCACAATGGGCCTCATCAGAAGGCTTAAAATCACTCAAAGAGCAATGAAAAGGGCTATGCTCGGAGTTTCCTTGTGTGATCAGATCAGAAATAAAGATATCCGCAGGAGAACCAAGGTTGCCGACATAGCACAAAGAATCGCCAAACTCAAGTGGCAATGGGCAGGGCACATTGCTTGCAGAACAGATGGCTGTTGGGGCCGAAAGGTTCTGGAGTGGCGACTGCGTACTGGAAAATGCAGCGTCGGAAGGCCTCCTACAAGATGGACCGATGACCTGGTGAAGGTTGCGGCAATCCGATGGATGCGGGACGCACAGGATCGATCATTGTGGTGACACTTGGGGGAGGCCTATGTCCAACAATGGACGTCTATTGGCTGAAATGATGATGTGTAAGCTTCTAACTCCAAAGAACACTCTCAACAGATTATCAGAGTGCTGAATGATCATCATGCGACATCAGTAATGGTTTGGTGAGGGTATCACGGAATGACCAAGGTTAATTTTCGTGAAAATGGGCTACTCTAATTTCAGCTAAAGAGTATCAAGATACTATCCTAAACGCCATAGCAAAGCCCCTAAAAGCCTCTCTCTATTTGATAATATACTAGGGGTTTTTCAGCAAGACTCAGCTTCCGGTCACAAGACACGCACTACTCAGGCTTGCCTTGCAGCGAGTGTTTCGGGCTTCATTAAGGCTAGCCCAGACCTCAACCCGTGAACTGCAAATTAAGATCTATATTAGAGAGCATGGGCTGTATGTAACAACAACTCAAAATCCTTGACAATTCTTTACGTTCAGCAGTGGACAACTTTCCAATGATTACCCTGCGTAAACAGATGACGCGTGGCCTGAACGCTTAAAAGCCTGTGATAGGGCTAATCTACACTAATACTAATACTCGTATAATAAAGAGGTGAAGCTTGTTTTTTATGTTTTTTTGTTTGTAAGAGGTAACCTCTCGAAGTACTGGTCCGATTGCTAAAATTTTTTCACCGATAGAAAGTGTTGTGATTCCTGACCCGACCACGACATGGTACGGAGATTTTACTGTGGCACAAATTGGTTATTTTAATTGTGTGTAATTGTGCCACTTATCCCAGGAATTTGTGCCTTGTACTTTTTGAGTAATAAGAGTACGATTGTGGTCGGGCTGGGGATCACGGTTCCTGACCCGACCACAACCAGATCTAATAAAATATCAATAGTGGAAAGTTACTGATTATACCAAAAATATGTGCCAAATTGTGCCTATGGCACACGAAGTTTTTTTACTATTCATATCAATCTTGATTCGGATAAAATTTAATAATCAAGAAATAAAGTGTGTCAATCACACGCTATGCAATTTTACTACGTTTTTTTTTATATTAGTGTGTTAAGCTTGTATAAAAACCGATAGAATGCGAGTCAGGTTCGTATCCGTTTCAAGTAAGCGACATAAATGATCAAATCAGGCATTTACAAAAAATCACTAAACTGCACAACTTATTTTTATTAAATAGATAATTATTAAAATAACAACATACATATTATACAGAACTCATTTATGCACTGTAATTACAAACAAGTGTATCATAGATAGCTTAGAATTAGGTTCGATAAATTTCATTATTTGCATTTAATTACTTTCTGTTATGAACAATTAATCACAAGCGCACAATAAGTAGAAAATCTAATTAATTTTATCGAAATTAATTTTATATAAATCATGATATTTAAGATTTCCCTGAAATCATTTATAGTTTTTAGTTACTTTTTTATTTTGTCGATCGCATAATTTAATTTAACTAACATCGGTTAATAGAATATAGTAACTTCTTGCGAGCTACGTGCACTTGTATACCATTATAATTCTTTGTAAATACTCTTGTATTAGACATAACCTGTGTGAAGACACAATTAATGACAAAATGCAGCAAAATAAATGTTTTAAACCTGTAGCCTGATTCACGTAAAATCAAACAAGCCAAATATCGTTGAAGTTTTATAGTCGTTCGATCGAAGTCCTATCCAAAAGCGGTATTCACGATCTATCGACTTATTTCCAGTTACATTAATAAGTATTCTAACACAATAATGTAAAACAGATTTTTTTTTAAATCGACGTTATTTGAAATTCAAACGACTTTAAAATCGGTGTCGTTCAAACTCGATTGATGGATGTGAATACGGAAATGGTCTAAACGACTAAATCGCTACGATATTATCGTTACGGTTTTTATTACGTGAATCGGGCTACAGGACGAGGAAACAAGATGTTGGAGCAATTGAACCATAATAAGGAGAATAATAATAAAATATTAGTATTATATTAATATTAGAAGTTTCTTTTGATCTACTTATCTTTCAACTTACTTTGGATTTACCATTATTTACCTATGTACGTACCTACATTTTACGAGATTCTCGTTTTATCGAACTGATTGAAGGTAAAAAAGGCAGGTAAGTAGATAATAACCAACCATTATATATATATCTAGGACATTTTATCTGCGGCTAGCGGCAGCAGCCAAATGCAGCAGTAAAATTTGTTAAAAAAAAATTAAAGATAATAACAAAATCCGTTTAATTGAAACAAAAGCAATACCATCTCTTAATACGCACAATTGAAGGAATGCAACAAATAGGGATATTGTTGTCTCAAACGTATTCATTTGATGCTATGCTAACTCGTAAGTTTAACCAGGACCCACAAGAGAATTTCTTTGGGAATACCAGAAGTTATGGGGTGAGAAATACGGCACCAGACACGGTGGCATTCGAGGGGGCCATTAAGTCCTTATTAATAAATAATTTTAACTCGCCCCATTCTCTGCACGCAAACTGCGAAAAAGAGGTCAATTGCCTGCAAAATCTTGATTTTTTTTTTAAAGAAAAGTCGGTTTTGTTTCCGTCAACTTCTGATATTCCCAATCCAATTGATGAGGAGGCGCCACAATTTTCTGAAAGCACAGATGACGAAATTGTGGTACCTTTCATTAATTTAAATACTTCTGTAAATGATGTTGGACAGGACAAAAAAAAAATGTATGGCGACCCTGAGAGCACATCAAATGAATACATAAGGGCCAAAGAATATAAAAAAATAAATAAAAAATCTCTAATATATCCATCAAAAGCTATGGAAAAATGTTTTATACAAATACAAAATATAGTGACGGACATTTTGAAGAAAGATGTTCCTAAAAAAGATTTAAAACAAAAAATTAAAATGTTTACTGACATATTTGTGGATTATCCCTTTAATTGTGATAAACATAAAATAACATTAAAAATTTATTTTGAAAACATAGTAATTCATGTACTTGTATACAGTTGGTGCCGATCAATAAACCGGATTTTGTCTGGCAAAATCACATATCATGGTGAGGATGAAATAAAAACAGCACAAACATATAAAAATAAACATAAACAAGAAATAAATAAATAAATTGTAAAATAAAATTTGTTTTTATTTATAATTTATCCACTCACTTTCTGAAACTTTGTATTCAAGTTGATAAGATTTTACTTTATTTGATTTTCTTTCAACTTTATCAACTTGAATACAAGTAAAATAGTAAGAAGCTAAGTCCAATTACCATTGCATGTAATATAGTAGGTGTCTATAGCTATACATATCACAAGTTTGTGGATGGCGATAATAGATGGCGCTGTTTATCAGATCAATTGACATTAGCGGTCTTCAAAAAAATCTGCGAGCGGGCTCTCTATACCCGATATATTATTTTACTCTATGATTACGGCCCATTCCCTCTCCCAAAGAGGAGGCCCGAGTCCCACCCACTGTACATTTAAAATACATTAAAAGGCTGATTATGCTATGGAAAGACAAAACATCGCGCTTAGCCAAGTTGTTAATCTGCAATCGTTAACGCTGTCGAAAACTAATGAAATGTATGGGAATGACGTCATCTCAACGTTAAGTCACATGGTCAGAACAAAAGAATAGAAAATTCGTAGCCAAGTTGACGTCGTTCAAAATGATACAACGAATTGTTATCGTTTCTACAATGTTCAACGCTACATCCTTTGTTATACTCGTAATGTACAAATGGTAGCCAAGTTACAATTTTGACAAGCGTTAACGAAAGGATGTCGATGTTTTTGAACGATCAATAAGCGTCAGTCGAGACCCGCTAAAAAATGGCGTCTGTCGTGTATTTTGATTCAATCAATTCAGTGTGTTGAGGTTGAGGCCGAAAAAGTATTCTATTTATCATACTTTTAAACTAAGTATTGCTAAAATCCATAACGAAGAAGTGTGGCTTAGGCGCCGAAAAAGAAATGTATATCGTAAGTGCATGGAAACGATATCTAATATGCCGGAAACTTTATTAGTGCAGCACTTTCGATTAAACAAGTCGACTTTCGTAGCTCTTTGCCAAGATCTCCGCCAGAATACTGCATTAAAAGGAACCAGCAAGATTCCTTTGAAAATTAAGGTAAGTGCATAATAATCTGACTCTTATAATGGCTACTTTTTGCTTACTTAGCCCCATTTCATTTGCTCAATATTTGTGGATCCTATCAGCGGATTGTTGGCGTCACTCAGAATCTTGCCCGACGCACAGTTAGTTGGTGCATCAGTCAATTTGTTGACGCTTTGAACCACCCTGCTATCATGGCAAAATGGATTATCTTTCCAAAAACACGACAAGACAGATCATTTATTAAACAAGAGTAAGGAGTAACTCAAGGTTAAAGAATAATACATAGCTTCACAGGTCTAAAAGTCAGACACCTGTCTAGCAGAAGAGCATATCATCATATTGCTCAGTAACTAGGTTGTGAAATGCAGTCGTGCCTTGTGAAATTCTGGTATGCAGCTGCATCTGGTTAGACTGGAAGCCGACTCAAACATAGTTGGAAAAAGGGTTGGCAGATGATATGATGTAATACATATATTTAATTCATGAAATCCCAAGCGAACGCTTTCTATTTTATCTCTAATTACGGTATTTGAAAGGTAAATGAGCAATTTTTGTTTTAGGTTCTAAAGAAGATTTGGCCTGCCTGGAGTAATTGGGTGCATGATTATACCCATATAGTTTTGGTAAAGCCCAATGATGAAGATCATTAATTTATTCTATAATAAAAAAGGGTATCATTCATTAAATGTTCAAATGGTAGATATACCTAATGTTTATTCGTACTTTATGGCATGTTAAAGCTGGATAAATCATTTCTTAATAATAGTTTTATTTTCAGATTTGTGATAGTGATCAAAATACCCGATCAATCCGTTTATTATTCACGACAGCTATACTTATATAATTTTACCATTGTATGAGGGTCATCTCATCACAATCTATCCAAAAATAACGTGTATTCGAACATTTGGGCGGAAGAAACTGCACATAAAGGGTCAAACGAAATTTGTTCGGCCGATATTGGTTCATTGGACAAACTCAATACAAATGGAATTGAGAAGATACCCCTCTTGCGCCAGACCCTCCGGTAGTTATCAAGCTCATCTCTCCACCTTCTCCTTGGTCTGCCGCGATGTCGCCTTGCGTTTAATGGGACCCAATCAGTGGCTCTTTTAGCCCACAGCTCATCCGACATGCGGCAAACATGTCCGGCCCAATGCCACCTAAGAGTAACAGCTTACTTAAAATTCATCCAATTATTGAGCACCTCAAAAAAATTTCTTTCTCTACCTATGGAACAACGGCTATCAGTGGATGAGCAGATGTGTGCAACAAAGGTTGCACACTTTCTAAAACAGTACCTGCCAAATAAACTTCACAAATGGATGTTCAAATTTTATGTACTTTGCGATTTATCTGCATATACGCATACATTTGAATTATATGCAGGACAGGAAAATACAGGGAGACTTGAAGGAGAACCAGACAGAAGCTACAAGGAACGTAGTAGTAATTCGTTTGCTAAGAGGTGTACCAAGATATCAAAATTATATTGTGTATTCTGATAATTTTTACACATCACTGCCTCTTATTTACTTTCTAACCAAACAAGGAATTCACCCTGTTGGAACTGTCTAGCAGAATAGGACCCTTAACTAAAAATTGGCTTAAAAAAAAGAGTTTATGAAGAAGGCTTTGGGTACTCCAAAAGCAGTCATGAAGAAAGAACATCTACTTATAATGGCATTGAGATAGCTTGTGTCACTTGGAAAGACAATAAGATTGTGACACTGTTATCAACCTATGTTGGGGCAACACCAGTGGCTATCATTCATGAATATAATAAGCATATGGGGGGGGGGTGGACTTAATGGACAGATTTTTTGGGGAATTTTCACATTCCAGTAAGGTCAAAAAATGGTATTTGCGTATATTTTTCCATCTACTTAATCCAAGTGATTAATTATTGGATCTTGTAAATAGGCAACTTTAGAAATGAATTAGCACAAGTTCTGTGCAGAATAAGAGCTGACACAGAGGTTAAAAGAGGTTGTCCCAGTACCGGTTCTCTAGAGAACGAAATACAGGCAAAAAGGGAGAGGGAACTAGCAGCAGTTGTTGCTCCACCAAAGGACGTAAGAAGAGGTGGTGTTGATCATTGGACTGATAAAGTTGGAGGTTCACTACGTTGTAAGTACCAACAATGTAAGGGGTATTCTACAGTAAGATGAAGCAAATATGGAATCAATCTGCGTCTTAACCTCTTACCGCATAGCTACCCTAATATGGGTACTTATTTTCAAACGTTTAGAAAAAATAAAAATATTTTATTTTTCCCTTTATCGCATATTAAGACAAATCCGGCAACGACCAAGCTTTAATAAAAATCCATGTGCTGCCATCTAGTGTACCGCGTAACAAAACTATAAACTGTCAAAACCAATCGGTGGCAGTTCAAATTTTCGTTAGTGTATGCTAAGTTTTGTAAATTCATTTTGCGATATATTTGTCGATTTTTCGTTCGATCTTCATATCGTGGTGCTAAGAAGACTTATCAAAGGCCTCAAAACACTGAAAACATGTAAGTAAACAGTAATATTTTTACAGCAATCAAGCCAAACCTTAGCATGACAAATATGGAATATTATGCAGTAACGCGAAAATTTGTTTTCCATATTTGGCATCGTATGCAGAGTAGTTATTTTTGCATTCAGCCAGATGTGGCAATTTATGCAATAAAGCATTATTTGATTTTTTTCTCAGAAAAATGGATCCAGTGCGATTCTACGCTCTTGATACACCAAATGAAAGCGAAGATGAGGAGGATGAATTAGCGGGGGATGATCCGGATGGTCAAGACTATGAACCAAGAGGGAATTCTACGAGACGAAGAAACATTATTATTTATCCTTCTGATTCTGATGAGAATTCTTCATCAGATGAAGGTGAGCAGGCCTCTGTTAATCCGTTAGCTGCTGGTCCGTCCCGTTCGCGGACTATACGCAAAAATATACCTGTTGGCTTAAATTGGCAAGACAGAGGTCTAGATTATAATGAAGCTGATTGCACATTTTTGGGAGATCAAAATATTCCTCAAGAAATTAAAGATTTAGATACACCTCTTCAGTATTTTTTATATTTATTCACTCCAGAAACTATTGAATATATAACTCAAGAAATGTGTCGTTATTCAGAGCAAACGCGGGGACAGGCAAAGAATTTTATAGAAAAAGAAGTTTATAGGTGTACTAATTTATATGTCTATCATGCATTTCCCCACTACTCGACATTACTGGAATACCTGTTCTAACTTTACACCAATAAGTAATGTTATGACTTGCAATCGCTTTGAAGAATTGAAGAGGTTTCTTCATTTTACTAATAATGAGGACACTGTACCGCTTAATGACTCGAACTATGACAAGCTGCAAAGAATTAGACCGCTTATAAACAAAGTTCGCGAGAGATTGTTGCTTTTACCTAGAGAAGAGTACTTGGCAATTGACGAGCAAGTAATACCAACAAAAGCACGGACTTCTTTAAAAAAGTATAACCCTAAAAAACCACACAAATGGGGATATAAGGCTTTTTTTTAAGTGGTGCGTCAGGACTGACATATGATTTTGAGCTCTATGCAGGGGCACAGTCGAATGTAGTTCAAGAAGGACAACCTGACTTGGGAGTAAGCAGTAATGTAGCCATGCGCTAATCAAGCAGTATTCCAGAAAATATGATCTATAAATTGTTCTTTGATAATTGGTACACAAGTTTGCAGCTTATGGCTGCATTACATAAAAAAAGGTATATTTCCGTTAGGCACGGTAAATCGAAAACGCCTGCCTAACCATGATCTACCAAATGCTGGACAAATGACGAAAAAAGGAAGAGGTTATAGCGTTGAAAAAGTCGTAGAAGTAGACGACGTAGATATATTAGCGATGGGCGACTCGAGTTTTCTAACTCGAGTAACTCGAGTCAGACCGTAAGCGAGTCAGCCCGAGTCAAAATATCTGCAAACCGAGTTGACCCGGAGAGCGTGCGCGGAGCCCGCGAGTCGCGAGGCCCGAACGACTCCGAGCGAGCCCGAATCAGCCCGATGATTGAACGTCCGAGCCGCGAGTGAAAGAGATAGTTTTCGTTCTTGGTTTCTTAGCAGACGGTTAGTCAGACAGAACGAGAACTAATGGGTGAGTTTTGACATAGAAAGCCAGCTCGCTTTTTTGGTTTGTTTACGTTTTTGTTATTGTTACTTAGTTATTTTTAAAGTTACCTATTTTGTATTTTTTGAACTTAAAACTGGTATTCATTCAGAAATAAGTGGCATTACAGTACAGTACAGTACAGTAGTTACAGTACAGTAGATGTTGATTAGCTTTTTTTATAGGTGTTACTTGATAGATAGATGACCAAATACCAAACGGTGTTTAATTTAAGGAATAAAGTGCCATTATTATTTTAGTTTCTTATTATTTAAGGTGCGGCGGGGCTATTACGTCGGAGGGGATAATACGGCGTTTCGCTTTATCTCCCATTATTTTAAAGTAATGTTGCTAGTGACATATAATATGTATGTATATATATATATATAATTATATATTATGTTTTAAATAAAGTGATCAATTTGTTAGCAGTACACCACAAACTACCCCCTGTATTATTTTAAGTTCTTATCCATCCTAAGGTTGTCTGGAAGAGATCGCTCTCAGCGATAAGACCGCCGTTGTGCCTGTTAATTTAAGTTTTTTCTTAAGCTGTATTACTTTTTGGTGTACAATAAAGTTTATTCTATTCTATTCTATGAGTTTATTAAGAAATTTCTAATGCTTATGTCAAAATATAGATGGCCGTGCTAGCTCTTAAACTGTTGTACCGACACTAGAGATGGGCAAAGTGTTTCTGCCCGGCGGGAAAATATAGTAACTTCCCGGCATTTTGGGCATTTATTTTTATTTGCCCGATAAATGCCCGATCGTAGGGCATAAAAATATGGGACTCGTTAAACGTGATTTTATGTGTTTTTTCATGTAAAATAGTATGTATTAAAGAAATGAAAGAAGAAATATATAAATATACTTTTTCATGTAAAAACAGAGATAAAAGACTTTACTTTGAAGGAATGCGAATGATTAAACACATTTTTATTTTAAAATAATATTAATATACTTTTTCATGTAAAACAGAAATAAAAGACTTTACTTTGAAGAAATGTGAATGATTCAATCGTGTCGATTAGATACACTATAGAAAGACAATGACAGCGTTTGCTTGGGGTTTAATGAATTAAACATATTTTCATTTTAAAATAACAACATTAATATACTTTTTCAAGTAAAAATAGATAAAAGACTATACTTTAATATCAAATGTAATAAATTATGTCCTAAGTTACAAGAAATAAAATAATATGTACTAAACAAACAATAAAAAACTAGTTTCGGCATTATTACAGACAACATTATATTTTTTTTAATAATCATCATCATCATCATCATTTCAGCCGACAGACGTCCACTGCTGGACATAGGCCTCCCCCAAGCGTCGCCACAACGAACGATCATGTGCGTCCCGCATCCATCGGATTCCCGCTACCTTCACCAGGTCGTCAGTCCACCTTGTAGGAGGCCTTCCAACACTGCGTTTTCCGGTACGCGGTCGCCACTCCAGAACCTTTCGGCCCCAACGGCCATCTGTTCTGCGAGCAATGTGCCCTGCCCATTGCCACTTAAGTTTGGCGATTCTTTGTGCTATGTCGGCAACCTTGGTTCTCCTGCGGATATCTTCATTTCTGATTCGATCACGCAAGGAAACTCCGAGCATAGCCCTTTCCATTGCTCTTTGGGTGACTTTAAGCCTTTTGATGAGGCCCATTGTGAGCGACCACGTTTCGGATCCATATGTCATCACTGGCAACACACACTGGTCATAGACTTTCGTCTTGAGACACTGTGGTATGTTGGATGAGAAGATACCGCGTAGCTTCCCGAACGCTGCCCAGCCGAGTCGGATTCGACGGTTGACCTCTTTCTCGAAATTAGATCTACCCAACTGGACTGTCTGCCCGAGGTAGACGTAATCGTCCACAACTTCGAGTATAGAGTCTCCGATCTTGATAGGAGTGGGTGCTACATGGTTGTTTATCATGACTTTAGTTTTGTCCATGTTCATTTTAAGACCCACTCTTTCGGAAGCTCTACTGAGGTCATTGAGCATTGTACTGAGCTCTTCTGTAGTCTCAGCCATGACTACTATGTCGTCGGCAAACCGAAGGTGAGTGATGTACTCGCCATTGACATTAATGCCTAGTCCACTCCAGTCCAGAACCTTGAAGACATCCTCCATTGCGGCCGTGAACAGTTTCGGAGAAATGACGTCTCCCTGCCTCACACCTCGCTGCAGGAGGATAGGTTTCGAAGTCTGGTCCTGAAGTCGGACTGACATAGTGGCGTTTTCGTACAAACACTTCAGCACCTCGATGTACCGATAGTCAATCTGGCACCGTTGGAGAGACTGCAGTACAGCCCAAGTCTCGATCGAATCAAAGGCTTTCTCGTAGTCCACAAACGCTAGGCAGAGAGGCAGATTATACTCCTCGGTCTTCTGTATAACCTGTCGTAGCGTATGTATGTGGTCCACGGTGCTGAAGCCTTTTCGGAATCCGGCTTGTTCGGGAGGCTGGAAGTCGTCGAACCTGCGCGCGAGACGATTCGTGATGACTCTGGAAAACAGCTTGTAGACATGGCTCAGAAGTGAGATGGGCCTATAATTCTTCAGTAGGGCCTTGTCGCCCTTCTTAAAGAACAGTACCACCACGCCTCCGCTCCATGCCTGTGGCGTTTTTCCCTCGAGTATGACGGAATCAAACAGCTTCTGAAGGGCCTTAAGGATCGGTTTTCCACCCGCCTTCAAAAGTTCGGCCGTAATTCCGTCGTCACCCGGCGCCTTATTGTTATTAAGCTGCTTCAGAGCCATCCTAATCTCGTACAGGCTGACGTCCGGGATATCTTCGGTATAGTGTCGGCTCAATCTAGCTCTTGGGTCGTTTGCTAGATTTACAGTGGGTTTAGTGATTGACGTGTACAACTGTCCATAGAAAGCCTCGATCGCTCCTAGAAGCTCTGGTTTGGCGGATATGACTCTGCCATCTTCGGTCTTCAGTTTCGTGAGCTGGCTCTGCCCAATAGACAGATCTCTTGCAAACACCTTGGAGCCCTTATTTCGCTCAATCGCGTCTTTAATTTTTCCCATATTATAATGACGGAGATCGCGTTTCAAGGACTTAGAGATCCGTTTATTGAGCTGCCGATATGTGTACGAATCGTCTGAAGACTGCAGAATCATCTCACGCCTCTCCTTCATGAGCTGGAGAGTTTGATCGGTGACCCTCTTGCTCTTATTTGTACGAGTCTTAAAGAGTTTAGAGCCGACCGTATGGACAGCTTCCACGAACCCATCGTTGTATTCGTCCACGGAGCTTCCTAGGCATTCGAAACGATTTTGAAGTTCGAGCTGAAAGCTTTCGGAGTTATGGATTTGGATCTGTGCAGGACGGAGCGTAGACTTCATCAGTCGAGATCTTTCAAGCTTGACATTGATATTCAATGTGCCTCTTACCATGCGGTGATCACTTCCGGTTTTCACCCTATTGATCACGGAGACATCATTGAATATTTGCTTCTTCGTCGACATGATGAAGTCAATCTCATTTTTAGTTGCACCATCAGGGCTTTGCCAAGTCCACTTCCTGTGCTCACGCTTGCTGAAGAAGGAGTTCATCATGTAGAGGCCCTCCTTCTCCATAAAACTGGCCAGTAGATGTCCCCGGTAGTTCCTACGTCCAAATCCAAATTGCCCCACTCGCAGCTCGTCGCCGTCTCGTTTGCCCAGTTTCGCGTTGAAGTCCCCCATGACCACGGTGAAGTGACTCTTAGAACCATGCATGGCTCTGGATACGTCCTCATACATGGTCTCTACTTCGTCGTCAGGGTGTGTCGAGGTCGGAGCGTAAACCTGTATGACCTTCAGCGAATATCTTGATGATATTCTGAGTATAAGGTACGCTACCCTGGTCGACACACTCTCGATCTTCACAACATTGTTCACGAGGGACCTGTGGACGATAAACCCGACACCACCTTGGGACTGCTTGTCCCCTTCCCGGAAATAGAGCAGGTTACCAGATCTTAGGATTATCGTATCCTCCCCCTGTCTTCGGACTTCAGACAATCCCACAATACTCCATCGTAACCCGCTCAATTCCTCCTCGAGTTCGGTGATGTTCTCATCGGACCGGAGTGTACGTGTGTTGTACGTTGCCAGGTCAAGTCGTCGACGGTTTATCGCTCTCGCCCGGAGATTCTTAGCACCCTGGACCCCAGGGCCGCGCTCACGCCCGTCAACGTTAGCACAACCGCTGGAGTCGCCGAGCACTTGGGGCCTGATTTTTGTGCATCTGTGCATTTGGGGGGGTTTAGGACCGTAACCCGCCACGCTGGTCCAGTGCGTGTTGGCGGGTCGCCAGAGCCTCGTTTGTTAGTCAGCAGGGTGCACCACGTGCAGGTGAGGGTGGCTTGGGTCCCGATAGGTGTTGTTTGGGACCCCGTCTACACCCCAATTTTTTTAATAATCAACATCAATATAATTATAATTATTTAGAGAACTATTGATGACACTGGAAGGGTATGTTTTACTTTAATCACATTTATTATAAACATATACTACACGCCCGGGTGTCACCACTCAGCGGAAGGCCTGGAGGACACGGTGGAGCACACAGTGGAGGTGTGCCCCACTTGGGCAGAACATTGCCGTGCACGGGAGCAATCGGCGATCACTTGCACCGGGCCTTAGTACAGACCATGGTCCGGAGCGAGGAGGAGTGGCGGTCGCCTCCTTCTGCGAAGCAGTAATGCTTGCAAAGGAGTAGGCCGACCGCATCAGGCAACGGCGCTCACAGCGCCCCAGCCGCCGCCGAGATTCCGATCCCGATTTCCAGCCACAGCAGGCGCGGGCTTGCAGATTGCGAGCAATGGGTAGTTCGCTGTCTGATCGTCCGGTAACTGTCCGGACCGAGTCCAAGTCGTCAACGGCGCGCGCTGTTCCCGTGCACCTCAAGGCGTTGTCAGCAACAGCAGAGGCCCAGCCGAGTGGAAGCCTACTGGGGCCAGGGTTATCCGAAGGGGAAACTCGGCTTCGAAACGAAAGGCAAGAAGGAACGGGGTGGGTTTTTAGTCAGAGTCTGACACTATCTCCCACTTCGCCCAAGGCCGGGGGATGTCACAAAAAAATAGGATTCAATAAAAATATCACTTTTCCTTTACACTTCACAAACTTCTACCGCTGTTATTCTTATAAATATAAGATACGTTTTGATATGCCGCAAAATGCGATTATGTTTAAAAGGGTGTCAGCCTGGAAATTGGTCATACAGGTCTCGAACCTAGTTCAAACTTCAGCTCTCACAAAAGTTTTAGTGCGAAATTGACCAATAAAACTAATCGTGACTATTGTAATTCTATTCTAATTCTATTCGTATTATATTCTTATTCCATTCTAATTCTATTCTAAATTTACTTATTACGAATACCTACTTTCCTTTTATTTATAGTTATTATAATTATGAATCTACCTACTTTTGCTTAAAATTACTGATCGGCAAAAACACTTACACAAAAATAACTGTAAATTAATTAGCACTGTTTTTAAAACCAATAAGTATTTACTTCAAATTGGGAAACCGGAACCACAGAACACAATTCCAGGCGCGTACCTCGTGCTCACAATGCGCGCACAATGCTCGAATAGATTAGTGATATGCGTGCGTGCGTGCGGTATCTACAAATGACACAGGATAACTAATAACAAAATGGCGGCACAACGCGGCGTGTGTGCGCGTCCCTCACACGGTGCGTGAGTGTGTGAGGGATGCGCACACAGACCGCGCTGTCCCCACTTTGCGCCTTCGCATGGTAGGTAGAAGTGATTTGAAATGGTTGATGACATTAAATGGTTCTTTTAAGACATTTTAAATATATTGCAATTTAATTCATAAAATCATAAACGTACCTACTTAAAACAACTAACCATAACAGTGTACGCATCTCTTGCCGTACTCCTCTCACGATGCAAGTGTTTTTACGCCGCCGCCGGGTAACTCGTAACATTTGTGTTCGTAAACATGGTTTTGTAAAACTTAAATTTTAATAGAATGTGCAAATTCATTTAAAAACACCTATAGAGACTTAACCATTACTAAACTCATCAATTTAAGCCAGTTTCCAAAGCTAACATTAATGTCGTGAATTAATTTTGGAACAAAAAATAAATTCCCAGATAAATGCCCTCAGGCAGGAATTTATGGGCGTTTATTGGGAATTTTCCCAATCTGCCCAAAATGCCAGGGCATTTACCCATCACTAACCGACACCCATTTTTTGCTCAGGACGCCATTTATAAGTGTGTAGTGATAAAACACGTGCTTAGCATTTTTTTGTTTTTAGTGAAATAAGTGAGTTTTTCAAACTGTGTCAAAGGTAAGTGATGATTTAAAACAATTGAATTTATTTTTTTGTATTCAGCTTTACTGCACGTTTTGTTTTTTAGGAGTTATTAGGTGCGACAGAATAGCCCCGTAATATTTTAAGAGAGGGGCAAAGACGTCCAATATGAGGAGGCGTAATAGCCCCACGATTTAAGTAAGAATTTGCAAAAAGTTAGTGCTGTCATGATTCGATGAAACTACGATATATATTTTTAACATAAATGAAGTTCTAATAGCTACCTACTCAAAAATCTGGTCGAGTCTTGTAATTGCAACTATATGGTTATTGCAACTAATTTAAATAACTCCATCTATCATCACTATTTCGAACAACGACAGGCGTAATATTGTTCTTCTATCCTAAGTTCCAATGAAAAGATTAAGATGGCGCTGATAGCCTGTGTAAATGACATGACTTTTTGTCAAACCGCCATTTTGTTCGGAGTGATGCGGCGTAAACGTGGAGCGCAATAGTTATTTAATTCGGTTTTTTGTGGTTTTTGGTAGGTTTCTTTATAAAGGAAGTGATTATCTACTACGGTAAGTTGTTTTTTACGTATTTGTTTCATTCTACGATAAATCTAGCCCAACTTATGGGTTCAGTTACATTTATCAGACTAAAAATCAAAAGTCAGGTTATTGCAACTATTTTTAAATTTTTAGGTTAGTTGCATTTATCTGACCGCTTTTATATGAAGTATGATAATGCTAGTGATGCGACAGTGAAAATAACTACTACGATAAAAATATTTTATCGAAAGGGGTACTATTCATACTAAGCAGTAGTCGAATAGTTCGTTTATATATTTGAAACTATTGGCGCTAGTTGAGTCAAATATTAAAATTCTGATTCGCTAGATAGTAGTGATTTATTTTCAGTTTATCTCAGTATTTAATAAGTGGAATCCTGGCATTTAGGTCACCTTATTTTATTTGATGTATACTACTGTACTACCAAACAATATCGTTTTACCTCTATGACCTGTTTTCTAGTTTTTGAGTATCTTTTTATTTTATTTTGTAGATGCCAAAATATAAACGAATAAAAGAGACGAAGTATTCATTAGCTGATCTAATAGAAGCTGTCGAAAACGTACGACAAAAAAAAATTAATAGCTACCAAGCCTCCGTAAAATACGGAATACCAAGGTCAACCATTATTCACCGTTTATACGGAACACGCGGTGCCAAACAGCCAACGCCTGGCAGACCTACTGAATTGTCAAAAGAGTGGGAAACTAAAGTAGCTTCTAATCTCCATGTGATGGAAAAATGTGGGTATCCATTAACCTCCAAGGAAGTAAAAATATTGATATCTGATTATATTCGAAGGAACGGAATCGTTACGAGATTTAAAGATAACTATCCTGGGAAGGAATGGTTTAGAGGGTTTAAAAAACGAAACAAATGAAGTTTGAAAAAGCCGCAGTCTGTAGAAATAGCTCGAAAAAAAGCATGTGATCTTTTCATAGTTAACGATTATTTCGATATATTACAACGAACAATACAAGAGTGTGGTTTGGCTGACAAACCGCAATGTATATATAATTTGGATGAAACCAGCTTTTGTAGTGACCCCACCAAAACTAAAGTTGTGGGTCTGATGGGGTTTCCCTCTACTAGAACGACAGGCTCTCCTGGGAGGAATAACACCACTGTGCTCTTAGCTACGAATGCACTTGGCAAAAAGATCCCACCCTTAATAATATTTCAAGGGAAACATCTGTGGAGCGAGTGGCTGTTTAAAAATGATAACATTCATACAGCTTACGCTGTCAGTAAAAAAGGGTGGATGGAGACCACCATTTTCGAACAATACATCAAAGCCGTTTTTTTGCCAGCTATCGGAGCAGAACGACCAGTCTTATTGGTCTATGATGGTCATAAGACACATGTAGATTTGAGTGTCATAGACCTTCTAGTTGCCGAAAACATTAAGGTTCTTAAACTGCCGGCTCACTCATCCCACATACTGCAGCCATTAGACTGTAGTACAATGAAACCTATGAAAGACAAATGGGACAGCGAACTTGTGAAATGGCAAAGACTCCATGTGGGAGCAAAACTCCCAAAACAAGAATTTGCCAGAATCATAACTAATATATGGGATGATTTAAATCCTGTTATCATTCAAAATGGCTTCAGGAAAGCGGGCATATGCCCTTTGAACAAAGATGCAATCCCAAAAGAAAAATTCGACAGTCTGGCATGGTCAAGATGGGAAGAATACCAGCAGCAAAAAAAACAGCTTCGTAATGATACTGATCACAATGGTGAAGAAAATGTTGAAGGAAGTCACACCAAGAAAGATAACAGTCAGAAAGAACATAAAGTACCAACACTAATAAGTGTATGCCTTAAAACAATTAACAGTGAGATACGACGACTGCCAGACGAAATTGATAAGGCTATTGCAAACATTACACGGGATATAAAGGCTGATATGAACACGTACTCAGGTACTCGGGTTACGTTTCAAAAGTGGGAGACTGTAAAGGACCCTAAAACTTTCAAACTTTCACTTCCTAATAATGCCAATACCAATGCCAACAGTTATTCTTGTAAAGTAAAAATATTGGATAATGTAGTAGTCAGCTCAACAATAAATAAAAGCAAAGAAGAAGAACGAGTTTCATTCGAAGAGCTACTATTAAAAAGTATTTCACGTAACGACATACCTAAAACTTCAAAGAAACGGATAAGTCAAGGAAGCGAAATACTAACTTACAAAGATGCACTTCATCGTCTGAAAAATGAGAAAGAAAAAAAGGAAAAAGCAGAAGAAACTAAACGGCTAAAAAAACTGAAAAGAGCAAGTTATAATGAGAACAAAAAACCACTGATAAATAAGTCCAAAGCAAAGAAAAATAAAAGGAAAAAGACCTTAGACTCAGACAGTGAGAGTGATTGTTCATATACTTCAATGAATTCTTCAGAAGATGAAGGCCCTGGGGTTTTTTTTTTCAAAATATTTTGGAAGAAAGCATTGATGAAGATTTGCAGGAGCCATTACCATTATCTACTAGACAAGGACAAGAAGAATATAGACTTAAAATAAAAAGTGAAAGATTGAATAAAGGGCAGAAAAAAACATTAAGGCAGAATGAAGTAAGTGATTTAGGGTAGTTATTAATATTATTAAGTGATATAGGTACACCCGGGGCATAAGATCGTGGGAAATCTATGTTCTATGTTAATAAAATAAGTACAAATTTTCAGAAGGCGGGCAGTTTATATGAACATTCTACTGTTTTGGAAGAAAGTTTTGACGAAGATTTTGATGATCCGTTACCATCTACTTCTAAAGGACAAAAACAAAAGACACCTAAAATAAAAAGCGAAAGAGTGAAGGAAAGAAAGACTTACACTGCCAAGAAGAAGCTATTTACACAAAAGGAAGTAAGTACACATGTCATAAACTTTCTAAGTTATAATAATATAGTAGTACAGGAAGGATAACAATTTTATTTTATTTTCAGAATAAAATGCCACAACAACAAGCATTTGAGGTAACAAAAAAAGATCTCGACGTGGGTGACTTCATTTTGGCTGGATTTCGGTCGACTAAAGGCAAAAGGACGTATAAATACGTTTGTCTTATTGAGGATATTAACTAAGAAAAAATTGTAGTCAAAGGACTCAAATCTAAAAAAGATAATAGAGAATTCAAGTTCGTTGAAAACGACATTTCCATAATTGATATAGAAGATGTGATTTCATATTTGCCCAACGCCGTGTTAAATAAACAAAAAGATACAGTCATATTTCCTTTTAAAGTAGAGGTATTTGAATGTAAATGATTTCCTATTTTGTTTTACTACTTTTTTAATATGCAAATATTTCAGATAGTATTTAAAAAGGTCTACGAGATAAGACTGTTTTTTTTTGTGCAAACATAAGTAAAAATGGCTGTTTGATTCCTAAAAGATTACCTATTATAATTACACCTTAGAAGTATTTTAAATTACTTCAATTTAAATAATTATTATATGTACGATGTCGTCCTTTGATTAAGCTCAATATAAACATCGATAAAACTGTATTCCTGACTTTTAATTTTGTTACCATGCCAGTCGATAAAACCACAACAAGGTTCTCAACACTATTTGTAGGTAAATAGTTGCAATTACCGGACCCATGTCTAAAAAGTGTATGTTAAAAGTCCTATATTTTAATACTAAAATTAAATTTATGATTGTAGATGGTCCGGCATTATAAGCGGAAAAAAAGAAAAAAACGTATTCAGAAAACCAAATTCAGAAGGCACTATTTTGTTATTGCGAACATCATCACTAGATGATGTTCGCAATAACAAAATGAGCACTTATGCAGCAGCTGCATATTATCAAATTCCACGTTCTACATTAAATACCAGACTTACCTGTCGTCGAGATTTTCCTGGAAGCCCTACCTATTTTGATATGTTAAATAGGCTTACTTCCTACAAAATAAATGCTGATGTGAGCTATGAAAACTATTTGTTTTATTATTATTATTTTTTTATGTAATACTATTACTACGTCACAAAGTTTCCCGTTATTGACTAAAGTAAAACTATCGATCAAATGTGGCACATCACTAGCATGTATGGGAGCTCGGCGGAATTGCCTCACCTTCAATGAAAAAACGTTTTTACTCAAAATTCAGACCTCTTAGCAAGAAACAGAGTTGAAAATAGCATACACAATGTTTCAAACTGTATCTTGCACTGTGTTTCATATTTGTATCTTTTTCAATAAATAAGATATTAGGAAACGTCGTAAATACCCCACGGCGGGGTAAAACCGCCGTTTATCAGAATCTCGAATAAAATCTCTTTTTAAATACTCTATTTGTCCGTTATTTACCACAGAAATATATAAATACAATTCTGAAATCGATGTTTTCTTAAATGTATTCTTATATTTGTAAGAATTGTTTTCCGGAACGACGTTGTAATGGTTCAAAGTGAAAGCACTGTTTTTTTTCGTCGAAATAGCCCCGCCGCACCTTACGAGATGAAAATGTTACCATTCCTTTGCGCTACATAAGTAGTTCGTTTTGTGATGTGACGTTTGTAAACGCTAATTTATAAACGTCTGATTTTTGAACGGGCTCAATAACAAAGTCGTCAACTTGGCATCAACCTATGTTGGAAAAAATCCAGAGGGTGAGGTTCAGAGGTTCAACAGAAAGAAAAAAATATTTCAGACTGTGCCTTGCCCAAAAGCTGTGCTAACATATAATCGTTATATGGGAGGTGTTGACCTTTTAGATTCCATGCTTGGTTACTATCGTATCAAAGTGAGGAGCAAGAAGTGGTATCATAAAATATTTTTCCATATGATAGATCTAACATGCGTAAATAGTTAGATTTTATGGCGTAAAACGCATGAAAACTACATGCCATTGCTAGATTTTAAATTATTATTGGCCGAATCATTTACAAGAGCTAACCAAGCATTTTACACGCCAACACGAAATCGCGGAAGGCCTGCTGCCGAAGAACCTAAAAGAAGAAAACGACGAATTGATTTACCTCTCCCCGAAATTGCCAATGACGGTTTGGATCATTTGCCAGCATACACACAGGAACGGCAACTCTGTAAGATGTATGGTTGCTCGGGCAAATCCTACATCAAATGTGAGAAATGCAACATACATCTTTGCCTAAATAAAGATAGGAATTGTTTTAAATTATTTCATCTTACTTAGAGGGAAGTTACGAGAATGAATCTACGCTGCGCCATTGGTGAATCATTAGCATGTTAGTCGGTATAGATACTAAGTGTAAAATGTTCCTAAATGCAACTGATCTCATTAAATTATCTTATTTTTTCATTAAATTCTGAGTTTTATTTTCTAAACCTTAATTTGCACTGAGGATTGACTTAAAATTACCTTTATAGCATGCGATGCCAATTATGGCAATTAGTTTCAGTAGCCTTTACTGCAATGCATATTATGCCAAATATGTCAAATTAATTTTAGTTGTTTGTACTGCATATTATGCCATTTATGGGAAATTTAAGTTTTTTATCATATTTCGAAAACTATTCGGATGTTGGAAAACTGCTTGAACTAACTTAATAGTATATGTCAAGGACTACCAAATATATTTTTTCCGGGAAAAACATTAATTGCATAATGATGTAATTATGTGCCACAAAGTCACGTCCCTAATCACATGCGAGAAAGCTTTCAAAAGACGCGCCAGCGACGCCGCCATGCAGTCGTGTCTTCCCGACAGCGGATGACATTACGAACGAGATTACTGATGTACCTTATTATTATTTGATATATTCGTTTGTGGTTTTAACGTGTTTTTATATTGTTTAGAACTTTATAAATGTTGCATAAAGGATGATTCACGCTACACCGTGTCACGACCGGGCCGTGCCCCGGCCGTCATTCATGTTACACCGGGCCGACCAAAAGAAAATGGTGACGCCAATTTGTCACCGAGTGAATAAGATTTTTAATGGACTGTAATTTGCGGGCTAATGAAATCTATTATGTACTTGACACCTTGCAATTCATGAGGGGTACAGATGGAGCCGTTTCAGGATTAAGTAAAGAACAGAAGAAACAGCTCAAAGAAGGAATGCACTGACCTTTCGAACTTTGAGATTTCCACGTGGTTCAGTCGGCGATTCTGGGTCTTCCGTAACTCCTGAGTTCAACGTCGAGTAGAATTGATAGAAATAACACTGCACGGTTCACAAGCACAATGCGGTAGCAGTCCAGGCAAAAAGCGGCTAGAGTACAACAATATTCAATTTTCTAGTAAAAAAATGCGCGGCACAACGTCTTTTCGTAGCGAGAGATTTCAACCGACTTCTTCTTGCTTCCGTCTCTCTTTACGTAGTGCGGGAAAAAAGGACAGAAGATAGGAAGGTTGCAAGGTGTCATTTTGACAAAAACGCAGAACTATATATTGGGTGTATTATTTGCACGACTATATCTGTGTTACGTATGTGGTTTTTGTTAGCTAGTGATTTCATCTATCGATAGACTTGACGCTTACTTAAATGTGCAATTTTCAATTTTTACAATTTGAATTGGCAGCTATTGCAATTGCCATCAATGCCAAAGAAAAACGAAGCGAAACTACTGAAAGAAGATGGGGTGTACATCCAACCTGGAGAAAGCGAGAAGCAGAAGGAGAATTTGCTTTACTTTTTTACTTGGAAAAATAAAACCAGATTTTACTTACAAGATTTCAAAAGCCTATATCTCTCATCAACCGTGCCAGAGATGGGAAAAAATACCCACCGACATTTCAACGCCGTGCCCCGGCCGAGTCCCGGCGGCGCACGGCCGGAGCACGGTCAGGCATGAATTACTTCATGCCAAAAGTATACCATAAGGATGACTCACGCTAGACCGTGTCGGGTCCGAGCCGAGTGTCGGCCGTAGCACGGTCAACTAATATTACATATATTTTGTATGAACACACTCACGTTATACCGAGCGGCAACCGAGTGACGCCCGAGCAACGGACAACGCTCGGAAACAACTCGGTCCCGCTTCGGCTCGGCCACGGCCCGTTGCATGAATACAGCGCCGCCGAGCTGCGCCCGAGCAGTCGGTAGTGATGCTATACAGTGCTCTGACGTTTTGTTCGTCGTCGGAAAATGAACAACGAACGTTTGATTGAGGCTGTGAGGAAGTATCCAGCATTATATGATATGAGCGATGGGAAATATATGGACTCCAATTATAAGTCTTCATTATGGGTCAAAATAAGCGAAGAAATCAAACAAACTGGTAAGCAGATCAGATACATTGTATTGTACTTTATTAATCAACCTTAGTCGACAGCGATGCGGAGGAGTTTTATGACGTCATATTTAGCTAGGCATTTAGTGTATACATATATTATTTTTAATTATTTAAGTTATTGTTTAATTTGTTTATTATTTCCTAGCAATTAATTTTAATAAATAAGATATGTTTTGTAACATTTGCAAAATAAACACCTAATTCCTTCATATCAAAAATCAACCTTAGTAACTTATCTATTAGCCATGCGCGACAAATTGAGACTTGCGCTCAATGCCCGCTGCATAGACCGCTCAAAGCACTGTCTCAACTTGTCGCGCACAGATTATGAATTTTTAATGCGTTTATTTACGTTTTGAGTATTACATTATTTCGTTATTACGTTCAGAGACAAAATATTTTTTAAAGATTTCTCTAACCTCAAAACCATTATTAGAAGGTCTCCCAACATGAGCGAGCAATGGTCTTAACGAATTGTCTGTTGTAGCTGTTGAATCTTGCCTTAAATATCCAATGTCGTTTCTTTGTCGTAAAAAATTATGGAGTACACAAGTACTTAAAATAATGTAATCCACATTTTCTGGTTTAGATTTGATTCTTCTAGAATAAATTCTAAATTTTTGTGTCAATATGCCAAAGGCATTTTCAACTAGTCGTCTAGCCAGCGTCAATCTCTGATTGAAATATGCATTAGCACTATTTGTAGCGGCCTGATCACGTGGATATGGTCGCATTAAGTAAGTTTTTAAAGGAAAGGCTTCATCGCCAACTATGACATACGGTGAAGTTACTGTGGTATTGGGCAAATGTTTTCCGATGGGTATATTTAGTGAATTGTTATTCAATCGTTGTCCCAAAGAACTATTTTCAAATATACCACCGTCGCTATTGCGGCCGTAGGACCCAACATTGATGAAAATAAAATTGTAATGAGCATCCACCAATGCCAACAATACAATGGAATACGTTTTCTTGTAATTGAAGTATACAGATCCACTGTTAGCTGGTGCTTCAATAGTAACGTGTTTTCCATCCAACGCCCCTATACAATTTGGAAATTGCCATAGCCTTTGGAATTCATAAGCAATACTTTTCCATGTCTCTTCATTTGGCTGTGGCATTACTTCATTTATTAATCTGTTGACTATAGCTCGACATGTTTCCTTTATGAATTGAACTACAGTTGAGTGACCAACCCGATAATTCAATGAAATCGTTTTAAACGAATCCCCGGTTGTCAAAAACCTGAAACACAAAAATATTGCATTATTATTATTTGTTACAGATGTGAATTGCAAAAAAAGATGGTCAAATATTAGAGATCAATTCAAAAGGTCACTAAACAATAGAAAAACAAAAAGTAGGCAAAGTTCTACCGTTATAAAGAAATATAAGTATGAGGAGATTTTACAATTTTTGCTACTCTACATTCAAGATCGTAAAACGAGATCCAACATCGATGACGACGACGCAGACACAAATGAATCGAAGATACAACAAGAGCAAGAGTCACAGGAGACAGGGATATACAATAATCAATCCATGCAAGAGATAAAAAACGAAGGAGACACAGACAGCGAACGAGGGGTTATAGGAGACAGGGCCACAGAAGTACAAAGGATTGATCAATTTACAACACAACAGAGTGGTCAAAGTAGTAACCGTAGCAGTGCTAAAGTCAGTAAACGTCGTACAGTTCCACACAAACAATCCTCATCCGATACCTTGATGAAGTACATTCTTGAAAATAACGCAAAGCAAGCAAAATGAATATAATAAATCACACCCTATAGATGATTTTTTCAATGGTCTGTCGAGTACAGTGAAAACATTTTCTCCATATTACCAACATGTCGCAAAGGGACGACTGTTTGCAGTTGTACAGGAACTGGAATTCGAACAGATGTATAATGAATCGACACCGTCTTCATCGGCCTCATCACCGATTGTGATTAATGAATCAACACCTTCGTCATCGGCCTCAACACCAATTATGTTACAATACACAGAAATTCCACCATCGGCATCGACCGTTTTGGATTCATCTCATCAATCACAAGACTCAACTGGTACAGAGCAGCCATCGATATCTCCTACAGTCCAAGCTCCTGCTCCATTAGACGAAAATCTGCCATCAATATCTACGGAAAATTCTGCTGGAACTTATTTATCTCATTTTATATCTGATTAAAATTATTATGGTTGTAATAGTTCAACAAATATAAGTGTAAATTAAATTAATGAATTTTTCTTTGTAATAATATTAATGTAAATGATTTCTCTGCCTCTGACCGACTGTGCTAACTGCCAGAAATCCAACCGTCTCTCCTTTTTAATGAAGAAAGCCTGTCTTGCAAGAAATGCAAGAAAACAGTTTGCGGCGAACATAAAAATGATGTTTGTTTTGAATGCCTGTCAAACCAAATTTGAACCAAATGATTATAGTTTTGACAGATTTTTTTTTAGTTGATATTATTTTTTGATACTATGTTCCTGTAAACAGAAGACTGCTAATTTTGTTGATTTTTTTGATTAAAGTTTAATGATTAGATCATTAACCACTTAGGAAAACAATTAGGTAAAAAAAAAACAATAAATAGGTATTTCATAAAAAAAATACAAAAATATATCGTGCGCCTCCGAAGCGCATGGGTATCTTTTTGTGGCAGTCAGAATATGGTTATCTTTCTAGGGTTTGTAGGGACACACGGCTACACCCGTGACACATAGAGAATATCGGTCGCAAATAAACTACAGGCGTAAATGGTCGTTTCAATTAGTCTCCACCCCAAAACACTAAATAGAACACTAAAATGCATCTAGTGGTTTAAGTAAATTCTAACTCAACCCACATGCAAGCTATATTGGTGGTATCATTGGGGTTTCGACAATGGATGCTCTTCCTGAAAATAAGCATAGTTATTTTTTGTGCATACACAAAATAACTAAACAGTTACAGTTATTTTTTTGTGTAAACTATATGTTTGGTATACCAAACATATAGTTTTTACATTAGTTATGTGTCGATTAGAAAGTTATTTTTTTTTTTAAATAAAATCTTTTAGAGTAAAAACTTTTCTTGTCTTATCATTCCTTAAAATAGCATTCGATGCATGCTTTATTTACTGCTTCAATGCAAGAAAGTTTTAAAGGCGACCGATCCGAGATACTCGTATCACTTATACTTAATTTTTTAGGAGTAATTTAACTAACTTGTTTTCTAATAATTCTTTTATTTTTATACAGTAAAAAACAAATACACAACACAAAAATGAGTAACTGAAGTTTTTTTTCGTCTTTCTAGAGTCTAACAATGACGAAATATGTATCAGTAAAGGATACTGACAGAATGCAGTACCTGTGTAACAAGGTTGCTGATGCCCTCAGAATACCAGAGCTGTCAAGTAATGTGAAGAGTGTTTTAAGCAAGCTAGTTTATACTTACAAACAAAAGCTTCAAATCCTGTGAGTGATAAGATATACCGCAAAGAATTTCATAAATTAAACTTAAGTTTCAAAAAACCAAAAGTGGACATTTGTCACACATGCAACCTGTTTAAAATGAAATTAAATATTGCTACGACCGAAATCAAAGAATCGCAATGTGATAAAAATATCGCAATTACAAATAACAGAATGAAATGCCTGACTTTTGACCTACAGCAATGTTTGCCAGCCCCAGCTTTACAATCATCGGTAGCCTTTTATAAAAGACAACTTTGGTCCTTCAACCTTACAATTCATGACAACTGGAATGTCAACGCACCACATGTTGCATGAGGTTCTTTCGGATCGCGGTGCTAATCAAAAAGCCTCTTATTTGTTTGCATATTTACGAGAACAACCGGAAGAAATCTCAGAAGTGATTTTGTACTCTTGACACTTGTGGAGGACAAAACAAGAACACTCACGTGGCTGCAATGTTCACGTACTTGTAGACTGTAAAACCATCAATGAAGTTAGAAGACCATGTAATTATTGAAAAAAAAAAACGGAAGTACAAATTTATCACCCCCATGATTGGATGCAGTTAGTAAGATCGAGTAGCAAAAACTTTACCGTTAGAGAAATGCGACAAAATGATTTTTTTGATTTCACTAGTTTATTGTAAGGTCATTTAGTAGCCCGAAAAAAAGACGATGACGGAAATATTTTCAAGTGGTATGATGTGAAGTGGCTGGGTTATGACTCATAAAACGAAGTCATAAAATACAAAACATCTCTTTCTAGAGAAGAATCATTTAAAAGTATTAATTTCAAACGGAACACGCGACGAGATAAGGAATTTCATTTGATGCAGATTACTGACAAGCCATTACCAATAAGGGTCGAAAAAAACGTGATATAATATTACTTTTGTCTTTAATACACCAGAATGTTTCCATAATTTTTACCAGAATTTAGTAACCACTGACGTTACCAAGGATGTTGATCCAGATTTACGAGATTTAGAAGAGAATGACTGTTACTTTTTGACTTTATTGCATTCATTATATTATAAAATTTTAATTAATAATCATAATTATTCATAGTTTGTTTTAAAATCATAAAATAAAATAAATAAGCCAAGTAATTATAGTACGTTAATAAACACTTAAGTTTCGTTGAACATCAAGAAATTGTGACTAAGTGAGATATTTCAGTAAATAATAAGGCCTAAATAGCCATACTCTGATATGTAACTAGTTCATAATTGCGTAATAATAAATAATAAAAACAATACCTATAGTACCTACTTACTTACTACTATTTCATACCAATCGAATTAAACCATCTCCTGTAAAATTTTTGCATGCAAAAAGAATTGACTTAAGTGCATAGGGCTTCCGAGATACTCGTATAATGACCGACGACCTTTTTACTAAATTCATTATTTGTCATATTTTTAGATCATCGAAGTAGTAGTAGTAAGTGTCCCGATTATTTTATCGAACCAAGTATATTTCGCCGATCTACAAAATATTTTTTTGCTATTGGCCGTTTTACATTTGCCAAATTATTTATTCGCCATATTTTCACCATACCAAAACAACGCTTTACTGAATTTTAATTACAAATAGTCGGTTACTTGGTAGCATTTTCAATATTAAATTAAAATAGTGTCATAAAAAGTCAATATGTGTGCTACAAAAATTAGTGACAGAAACTAATCGCTGCAAAACCGAATTCACACAGTGTTGTCTGCCATATCCCTAGATTGTAATATAAACCCGCGTAGGCGCAGAGGCATAAGGCGGCTCGCGAGCTGAGGATAAGGTAAATGACTGTGTAATTCACTTTGATTTTAGTGAAAATTATACCTAATACAAAATACACAGATGAAATCCAATCATTCCATTTTGGTGGCAGCCGGTAGCACATTACACTGCACACGTCTGTTAATCATTTCAAGAAAAGTGGAGTGTTGCGAAATCAGTCGTTTTACACTTGGAGATCTTCACTTAGACATGACTTAGTTGCAGTTTGGAATCATCTCATACCTATCTTTAATTTCATTGGAAATGAACCTCTTCACACAAATGTCATCCATTTTATATCTGATTTTCCGACTGGCCAATATCGAAATAAAAAATGTTTTATATTATCCACAGATATTATATCTCAACTTCCGTGGCACTTTCTTAATCTAAGAGTGGTTGCCTGGAACTATACAGAGAGTGGTCATGGCAAAAGCTCAGCAGATGGCGTAGGAGCAATGATAAACAGAACTACAGATAGAATCGTGGTCAAGGGAGTCATTGCAGATATAGTACAAGAAGCAGATATTCTTCAAAAAGATCTGATGGTCTCCAAAGAGATACGGGAGTATAAGGGCACAATGAAAGTCCATCAAGTCGTTTAGAGTTCATCAAATCCGAACCTACTTGCAATGCAAAAGTTAAGCTGTAATGCGCAAAAGTGTATGTATCAAGCTATTAAATGTGAACATGGTAGACATCATGGATTTACTCTTTGGTTCTAGAAAAGGCAGAAGAGGCTGAACTTTTCTCGCCTTCCAGATTAATTTTATCTCCACAAAACGAAAACAAAAATAACGATACATCATGGTCTATTAGTGCAAAGAAATCTGTAAACAAAACTAAAATTTTATCTAATCGGCTAGCGAAGCCCGTGTATTCATGTATTTCCTGGGTCTTCGAAGTCTCTTATTTCCAAACATGATATAGTTAAGAGGTTTGAGGAGTTCGAACAAGCGAAAAGTATCATAAATTTATCGGCAATTTGACTACATTTTTTGGGCTCCTGTGTCTCCTGTTGATTTTAGTCTTACAATGCCTTCCTTCAAAACAATGACAAATGTTCCTAACAACAGTATTAAAGATAAGAAGACTAGAGGTTCATTTTTCGATTTATTTGATTCTGATGAATCTGTTTTTTAAATATTGATTTTTATATTCTGTGAAACAAGACTGATTAAAATCTATGACATACTAGTCTGTATTATTATGATGATTCTTTATAGAGTATATTGTGTTGGTTATTAAGTTGTTATTGTTAACTTATTTTAGGTTATGATGACATGCTCTTTGAGATTAAAGATAAAAAGAGAAAAAAAAGTACTCTGTGATATAAATATAGGCAAATATTCAAAGAGCTGTGAGTAGCTTTAAGCTAGATGTATCCTTATTGTCTAAGAAGATTTAGAATATTATTATTTTAAGTTCCATCCTACTTAGCTTTTTAATAAATATAGTTTAGGCTTGTGCACCCGAGTTGTCTCCTGTAATGACGCGCTTGTATCGCCTCTCATTTAGGACTGGTATAGTGCCCAAGTCCTGGAAGCTTGCCAACGTGCAACCCGTGCCCAAAAAGGGCAGTCGTGCCGATCCTGCCAACTATCGGCCGATTTCGGTAACCTCCATACTCTGCAAGATTATGGAGCGTGTATTGTTGATGTTATTATTATTATTTATTATTATTATTGAACTCGCGCCTTATGGCATACCTGGAAGGTAACGATCTCCTCAGTGATCGACAGTACGGGTTTCGGCGCAATCGGTCTACCAGGGACCTACCAGTAAATGCCATCCACTTGTGGGGCGAGGCCCTCGAGAAGAATGGAGAAGCGATTAGCCAGGAAATGATCATGGATGTAGACCCAAACCTCAGCCAACGCCAATACCGGATTTGCAAACATTTTCCCCTGTGGCAGGCGGTCGCCGACTTCTGCGAAGCAGTAATGCTCGCAAAGGAGGAGGCCGAACGCATCAGGCAACGGCGTTATCGCCGCCGCCGCCGCAACCGGGATTCTGATCCCGATTTCTGGCCACCGTAGGCGCGGGCTTGCGGACAGTTAGCAATGGGTAGCTCACTGTCCGGCCGTCCGGTAACTGTCCGGACCAAGCCCAAGTCGTCGACGGCGCGCACTGTTCCCGCGCGCCTCACGGAGTTGTCAGCAACAGCAGGGACCCAGCCGGGTCGAAGCCTACTGGGGCCAGGGTTATCCGAAAGGGCGCTCGAGCCCCGGTATGAAGGCTAGAAGGAACGGGGTGGGTCTTTTAGTCAGTAAGAGTCTGACACTATCTCCCGCTCCGCCCAAGAGCGGGGGATGTCAATGCATGATTTTTTCCCACCATAAAAAAAAAAAACATTTTCCCCTGAAATTGTTAAGCCATTCCCCTGAGCGCCTCCCAGATCGCAGACAGTGACAAAGCGACGTATTAAAAAGACAGCAGTGTTAACAGACACACCAGAAAAAAATGCGTTGGCTGAAGAACAGTCAAAAAAACAAAAGAAAAATGAAGATCAGAACAGTAAGACATACAAGAAAGGAAAAGGGAAGGAAAAAGGGAAAAGACGAGTATTACAGGAAAAAAGCAGTAGCGAAAGCGATGCTGAGAATGATCTAGAATGGTATTGCTTAATTTGCTGCGATTCATATTCTAATTCACGGCCAAGGGAGGAATGGATAGAGTATGTAATTTGAAAAAGTTGGTCACATCTACAATGTTTAGTTAGAGATACTATTATGAGATATACCAAATTGCGAGCCTGATGAGGAATCAATTGAAGACTGAACTCAAAGACAGAAATTGATTTTTGATTTTAATAACATAAAATTGTTAATTATTGATCTCAATTTCATTTTTAAGTACAAAATAGTGTTATAATGATTGTTACTAAAAATACTAAGTTACAGAACTATGAGGAAAAATTTGTTAGCTATTTTTGTCATTTCTTGTTTCTTTGCATAAAACTTATTTAATAATATATTATTGTTCGCTGTTTTCACCGAACACCTTATTCAGCAATATCGGCGTGACTCGTCGTCCTAATTGAATAGATTTTATAACATATTCAGTGCACTTTCGTCTACCGCGACAGCTGGGTGTATTCATAACATTTAAACATTTCATTGACATTTTTAGCTTAGATTAACATTAAAAACATTTTAAGTGAGAACTAATAAACATTGGTTTACGTAAATATTTCTTTCTCTTAAACTCCGACACCTTGCAACGCACCCCTATATATTTTTTGGTTTTTCGAGCCAGATTGGATCACGTCGCGTAATTCCGGGATTCCGAGATTCTAGTGTGCGCGGTCTCAACTATCGTGACAAACTAACAAGTGGGTGCATCTTGTGGCTGTCGGAGCAAACAGTGAAGCAGAACAGCGGAGCAGCAACAAAGGCTACCAACAGCGGAGAAAACAAGTAATAAAGAAGACTGGCGAGAATGGACCCACTACCCTTATTCAAATAAAGGTATATATATTACCACATCGTGTTTTTTTAAATAATGCACTCTAACTTTTAATACGGTAACACTAAAGGTATAAATATCACATATTTATAATCTATAATAATTTGTTTATCTATTTTATTTCATTTGACAACCTGTCAACGTCACTTGTCACTGTAAGGTAATGTCAAAGTTGACTCAACGGTTTTGTTGTGAAAAAAGTCGAGTTTTTGGCGGGTGTTTTCAGAAATTTTAAAAGTTTGTTCAAGAAAAAATCTGGTAAGTACTTTTTCGACGCAAATTCCAAAACTATAACATATTTTGACTAATCTCACGTGTTAGCAGCATTTGCAATTGACTTATTCATATAATTTAGATGTTTCAAATATGTGGTAAATATCTTACCCTTGTCCAATCCCATTTTGAAAAATATCAGATTATCTATATAAAAATCGGTTGTCTTTTTGTGTATTTTTTTTGGACTGCAAAAAGCTAAATAAATATTTTGAGAAGTTCATATAAAGTTCTTACGTAACGTGTCAATTAATACTTTGTTTATTTCAGATATTCAATATGTCAAAGAAAATAAATTTAAATGAAAAAAGTAGACTTCAAAAAGTTGTTGATAATTTAGAAGACTTATCGGATCTCTCTGATTGCGACGAAGAAGATGACCCATGTTGGGGACAGGTAATCAGTAGCCCTGCGGACATCTTTGTACCTGTGCCAGAAGAAGAGATGTTAGAAAGAAGATTAGAAGAATTGTTCGGGTCAACTGAAGAAAATGAAAAAGTTACGCTTGAACACGATGCTACAGAACAAACCAACGAGATTCTACTAGAAGTTTTAGAGCCTAGTTCACATGTTAATAATAGCCCATACAGAAGTGAGCTAAACGTCCCCGAATTTGCTGTGCCAGTTGAGGATACACCAAGTACGTTTGCTTCTATATCAAGTCCTCGTAGCTCAATATCTTCACTTTTACGTACATTTCAAGATGTTCCCGCGCTTAGTGACCAACAGTCTTTATTTTCTGTAACTGAATTCGAAGCTGTTCTCCCGGAAAACCTAAGTGATACTATGTCTCCCTTGTATCAAGAGTCTATTATCAGTAATATTCAACGCCCACCTCGCAGAGATCGGTTGACGCCTCGCGACTGGCAAATTTTAGATGAGCCTCACACAGTTCCACCTTTTGACAAAAAGGCAACCACTAGTACACAATACAACCATAAAACTCAACCGATTCAAGTATTTGAAAAGTTTTTTACTGATTACATAATTGAAATAATTATCCAACAAACAAATACATACGCACGCCAAAAAAATAGTAAAAATTGGTCTCCAGTGTCAAGTGCTGAAATGAAGGCTTATTTAGGCGTGCTCATATTGATGGGGCTCAATCCATTACCGGATATGGAATTGTATTGGTCCAGTGACACATTCTATAATAATCCGGAAATTTCGAGGGTATTTCCACTCACTAGATTCAAAAAAATTACCGAAAATTTACACCTTAATAATAATGAATTGGAGCCAGGGAGAAATTCTGCAGAATATGACAAGTTGTACAAACTAAGGCCTTTAATCACGGAGTTGAATGACATTTCCCAAAATGAAATGGAAAATTCGAGCCGACAATCCATTGATGAGTGTATGGTGAAATTTAAAGGAAGGAGTTCATTAAAACAATATATGCCTAAAAAACCAATTAAAAGAGGTTTTAAAGTATGGGCAAGATGTGATGCTGCAACTGGTTACTTGTACCAGTTCCAAATTTATAGTGGCAAAGGTGACAGCGTCGAGAATGAAGGCTTAGGTTATAATGTTGTAATGTCATTGTGCAATGACCTGCCGGAATCGACATTAGTGGCTTTCGACAATTTTTTCACCAGTTGCAACCTTATGGATGCCTTATATGAGAAAGGAATATACGCAGTCGGAACTGTCCGATCTGACAGAAAGGATTTACCAAGCATTTTAAAAAAATCACAACCAAAAGCGCTGAAATTAGAGAAGCACCAATTTGCGTCAGTGTCAGCAGGTCCTATTACTGCAATTAAGTGGCATGACACCCGGGACGTATCAGTGCTAACTACGAATCATCATCCACGTGAGGTGATGTATGTTAAAACAACACAAAAAGATGGATCCAGGCACTTTGCCCCAAAGCAATTGCCTCTTATACCCTCACGATGGGTGGTGTAGACCATTTTGACCATTTCCGTTCGTCGTACCCAATTGACAGAAAATCGAGGAAGTATTGGATGAGGCTTTTTATTTTCATGTTTGATTCTGCAATTATAAATTCATACATAGCGTATAATACAACACATACAGTAAATGTTCATTCTCACCGTAATTAGAGATTAAAATTGGCGCGCGAACTAATAGACAATTTCACAGGAAAAAAAAATAAGCCAACAGTGTTTAAAAATAAAAAAGGTGGCAACTTTGGGGTACCCGACGAAATCCGTCTTTTAAATGTCGGTGTACACATGCCGGAAGAAATTGATACCTATAAGAGATGTAGGTTTTGTAGTACTAGAAGAGAACAAAAGCGTACAAAAATATGTTGCACTATGTGCAAAGTAGCATTATGTGCTCGATCTTGCTTCAGGTTGTTCCATATCGCCGACTCCGGTGTAGAATAAAGAGAATGCCCAAGTTCCATAAAAAAGAAACCCAGCTCCAGCAGACATGAGATGTATCTCATATTATCATCAATAATAATAAACGGTCATTACCGTGATACTTGCTGGCAAAGATAGAAAAATTGCCTATTTTACTTTCCATAGGTTGGGTTTTTATTAAAAATAACATTGATTACTTTTTTTAATATATTTTTTGTAGGTACAAGTCATTTGTTTTTAATTTAGATTTATAGATTGTAAGAATACCATTAATATAAGCAATACTATAAGATAGGTAATATGCAATACTAATAAAAAATTATTAAAAAAAAAAATGTTTGTTCCAAAATATAAAATAAATATTATAAGTAGAACCAAGAGGAAGTCACTAGTCAAGAAACGAAAATTAAACCGTAACGGACAATGGTAACAATTTTACCACCAACATCAAAAATTTTGTAGTCATGAACGGATAATGGTAAATTATTTACCACCAGAAAAACTACCCCATCCCCTATTCTTTTTTAAATTTTGTTTTAAAATATGAAATCAGTGACCCTCAATTACCTAAAATACAATGCAACCTTAAAAAAAATGCATACCGGCTCGCGTTTGTTTAAGGGTTAATTTAAAAATAAAGGAGGCGTCGTTCACTTGCAAGTCTTTATGAATTTAAATTACGAACTTGATAAAGGATTATATAAAAAATATTGAGTTTTTAGCTCATAGGAATTAAAAGTTACAAATAAATTAAATCTAATAAAAATAAGTTGTCATGCAATTTACGAACGCATCGCGTGTCTCTGATTGCATTCCAATCTTCATAATTAAATAAATTCATCACCTACTTACACTTGTGAACGTTCACGTTTGGCGGTTTTTCTTTTCTTGTTTTACTTAAAACGTAAAGTTAAAAAAAATACAAAAGTGAATACGCAAAAATACACATTTTTAATAAATAATAATAACAACGCTAGCATGTTTAATTGCTAAGCTTTGTTATGCGAACGTAAATTGGAACGTTTGCTATTTGAGACTGCTGTCAGTCTGTGTGATGTCATTCCATCGTTTGTTTTTAACGGCTAACTTGGGATTTCAATGCGATTTTGTGGAGTATTTTTGACGACTTGGCTTTTTATTTGGACTGACGATTCTGCAATAACGACTACCGTTTTTGTCTTTGGATTCCGATTTGCAAGTGATTTCGATTTATTTACCCTGCAAAATGCGTCGTGTTAATTGTCAATTACGCATTGCACGATTACGAAGACATCGTGTATTCGATGAAAACGCTCAGTTAATTGAGAAAGTACAGAGATGGGTTTATCCACGTGATGTAAGTATTCTAATAATATTAATATGTACTTATTTATATTTGTCTGTGTCTGTTGGTTATAATAGTAAACTCGTTTTCCTATTGCAAGAAACGAGTTAAACCTACCTACATATTTATGTCAATAGCTGTTAGAGGGTAGAACATTCGACTGCACGTTGGTGGTCTCAAACCGATTTTTACAGCTATTTTACATGGTAGCAGCACAGGCAAATTGCATAGATCTACTGTTACTGCAGCTGGTGTATTTAATGACTATAACAATGTTTTCTAAGACTGCATTGTTGGTGCTGTAGTTAAGCAATTGGCTGCTGCGCCGCATATCCCAGATTCAATTTCCATGTGGAACCAATATTTCTAAGTTCCATCATAGGACCACTAGACATGTGGCATTGCGCCACCGGTACATGGTAAACATCCCACCCCTACGCACAAAACGTTTTAGGAACACATTTATTGTGCGTACAGCCAAGGAGTGGAATTCCATACCGGAGTCACTGTTTCTGATAGCTACAACTTAGGGGTATTCGAGTGAAGAGTGAATAGGTTACTCTTATAGGCAAGCGTGCTCCATCATTAACCACATCATTGGTTACGATCAGATGAGATGGTGGTCAAACACAAGCATATCAATAATAAAAAATATATATATTTTATATGGCCTACAGATATTTGTTCTGGATCTGGGTGTTAGTGTAGGTGAGTTTACATGTTTATGAATGCCTCCATGATACAAGAGATATTCCTAATGTGGCGCAAAATATAAAAGAAAAACTATTCTCTAATAAAATTGTTCTATAATAATTGTAATTGGTAAGGTTAATAAGGTGTAACCATTAAAGATAATATTATAATGATTAATTTCACCTCAATTACTCTATAGAAATTGACTTTTTAGTTTTATAATTGTGTATGATTGTCAGTCAATGTGTTTATTTTTAATTCCTTCTGCTAGTTTATAAATCCTACCCACATATATTTATTATTTTTGTTTTTTTTTTTTTTCAACCTGTAATTTTTATTGTTTCAGCTAACAAATAGTGATGAGATTTGTGTACCTTGTTATTTACGCGCTCAAAGAGTGTTAGACAGCTCTCAGAGAAGTTCTACCCCTGCTGCCCCCTTCCACTCTTGTTCCAAGTGATACTATACAGCCAGAGCAACAAACAGAGGTTGTTCCATCTACATCTGGAATTCCATTGCATGAAATATCTGCTGAGCAAATATTGCCAGCAACATTAACAGATGACACCGCAGAAGTTGAAGAGGTTGGCTTGTCAATTACCAGTCCTCCATTGCAGGTAACTAGTACTGAACAAATCACATTACCTACATTGAGAAGAGCAGCAGACACGGCACGTCGTTGCCTGTTTTTGGAGTGCAATGATAGTGAAAAGCGACGTGTGCCGGATGGGCTGAGAAAACAAATTATTAGGGATTTCAATTTTTATATTCTCAGAAATGCCAGAAGTTGCAGTTTTCATTTAGGTGCCAACCTATTTCATGAATTATATGCTGCTGAAAATGCAATATCAACATTTAGTGCAGCACAAATAGAAGAAATCGTGTTTTTGCTAGCAGATGAAACTAAATTAGACGGACAAAAGCTGAATTTAATGAAGTATTAGTAGAAGTACCTCAATTAAATGACCCTAAAATGAAAAGCGGTTTTAGTGCACTTCTGTGCAAAATGCGGACTGGAGATAGCGATGAGAGAATCTCAGCATTATTTCAAATACCTAGAAGAACACTCGAGGAATATATGAATAAAGTATGAGTTATCCTTTGCCAACACTATGTGCCTAGGCATTTGGGATGGGCACACAAACCTAGGCATGAATTTGTGGCCAGAAATACTGCTCTGGCTGAACACCTTTTTGGAAATCCTAAAACGCCCATTGAAGAAAGGCGTTGAATTGTAATTGCTGATGGAACTTACTCAAGTACCCAAAAAAGTAACAACTACTCATTCCAAAAAGCAACTTATTCCCTTCACAAGTATTATAACTCAGTGAAACCTTTTCTAATAGTTTGCTGCGATGGGTATATTATAGAAGCTGTGGGACCATATCCAGCCACTAAAATTGATGCGTCTATAATGAATGACCTTATATCACAGGGAGGTGCGTTTACATACTTGTTTAGAGAGGATGATGTTTTTATTTTAGATCGTGGGTTTAGAGACTGTGCAGACAACATGACAGCTAAAGGTTTTTTATCCCATATGCCTGAAACTGTTTCAACAGGGGAAAGGCAACTTTCTACTCTCCAAGCCAATATCTCGAGATGTGTTACCATGAATCGACGGGTGGTTGAAGCTGTTAATGGAAGGTTTAGTAGAGATTTTAAAATATTACGTGAAAATTATTTAAATAAAAGATGTCCTCATATTATGGAAGACTTTCGAATTGCTGCTGCATTTTTGAACCATTATGCTGTCCAATTCAGGGAAAGAGCTAATGTACGTGAAGTTATCGAAATAATAGATGAAAAAATATTTGAAAACAATGAACTCTGTGAAGTTGTACGACAACATAATTTAAATATGAGATCTACACTGTTTCAAAATATCTCACATACAAATATAGAATTCCCTGAATTGACCATAAATGACTTGGAATTAATTGCTCTAGGTACATATCAAATAAGGCAAGCAAAATCATATATTGGGGAGCAACTAAGAGTCCACGGAATGTACACTTTAGAAGTATGCTAGGATAATGCACCTCTACAAGGGATATTTAATGACAGCCAGCCATCATACGTGGTAGAATTAAATCTAGGCATATAGGAAGTAAGTCTTACTTTACATACATTGCATTTGATAGAAGGCTGGAGGGGCGAAGTGCTATAGTAGGCTATTACTGCCACTGTCCTGTAGGAACACGGACAGTAGGCTGTTGCTGTCACGTTATGAGCATATTATGGTACATGGGTTATGCCAGACACCAGAACTATGTTTCTGCACCAGCCTCATTCTTAGACAATCTTTTAGTTAGGTAAATAATGTTTTAAAAAGTTGTCTAAAAATGAAGCTGGTTCTGAAACATAGTTCTGGTAAGTGATAATACAAATTATTGTACTGATAAATTCATTATCCTCGTGCTACTATGTTGTTATAATAAATTAAATAAATGATTTCTTAATAGCGAAGTATATTGTTTCATTCAGCAAAGAACATCTTGTTATTTAATAGTGTAAGTAACGCCATCTATTTGGTACCATATGCTTCATTGTTTTTAACCAATAAGGAAGTAGGTACCTACCTATAGTTTTACCAGCAGGCTAAGATAAATGACTTTTCTGTTAGCGTTCCCACCAAACACTACCTAAGTACAAAATAACTGGATGGCATTTTTGTATGTACCATTAGGTATAGTGTGCGGCATATAAGTTGAACCAAAATTACCGTCGTTGCTATGGTTACGCGCAACCCCCCACTGCTGCTGACCCGAAAATCTGTTACTGCGCATTGAAGGCCATTTTGTTTCAACTTGCCGTCTGTCACCTGGTCACTTGTGTGTGACGTGACAGGTAATGTCATTGCCATACATTTTGTACTTGGCGTTTGGCGGGAACGCCAACAGAAAAGTCTTGCTTGCTGCGATTAATCTAGGCTATGCTTAAAGACATCATTCATCTATAGTTTTAGCCAGGTCACTACCTACCACCAAGTCCCTAGTTCACAAATATTTTGATCTACAAGATTTTTAGGTTATAATCTTCTACCTCGCATAACTTTTTTCTCCTAACTTATAAAATTGACTATGCATTTGCATTTTTGCTAGTTTTGTATAGATCTAGAAGTAGTACTAAGTTTCAATAATGTACGGTTCTAATATCAGTGGGTCCCAATTTCCATACAAGTTCGCCATTCTTCTTTCCTTGTTTTTAGTCAGTAAGGATTGCATTAATTTATTATCTAACAATGTCGGACCTTATTAAAACTCAATCAATGCTCTATGATTGCATCGTAAAACTGGGAGGATGGTGCCGATAGGAAAACAGCGGATTACTTTAAGCGCAAGATTAGCACGTTGGAGAAATATTGGGATGAATACAAGATCAATCATGAGCGAATTGAGCTGGAAGTAAGTAAAAGTGATACCTATTTTACGGGCCGAGAATATGAAAAAACAAGCACAGTGTATGAGTCAACCAAGGCGCTGATCAACCAACAATATCAGCTACGGTTCTTGAAGACTGGAAGCCTTTCAACAGGTGAACAAACGACAGCTCGTGACAAATCACCGTCGGTATCCAGCATGCGCCAAGAAGAGGAAACAAGTGAGGAGGTGAGACCTAGCGTCTCGAGGCAGTTGAGCGGCCGACATGCTCAGGAGACGAACATGGAGCCTAACAGTAAGTTAGACGAGGTGTTGAAGAGACAGTATGCGAATTTCAAGGCTTTTGTGCGGAGAACTGCAAACATAGATGTGGACTCTATCGTAGATAACTGGGAATTTGAAGACGTACTGAGGTCACTACAGGCAAGATGGTCAACCATCGATAGGTTACACTGGGACATCGAGATTGAGCTGGAAGGAGAAAACGAACAATACAGCAACGTGTACGATCGGTATGAGACAAAATTCAACAACCTGAAGCGAGCTATCAACACGAAAATGTGGTCAGTCGCGCACAGGGAAAATCTACACCTCAACTAGAGATATAATATTCCACAACTATCACACAACGCCGTCTAGTCCCAAGCTAAGCAGAGCTTGTGTTATGGGTACTAGACAACTGATAAACATACTTATATATTTCTAAATACATACATGTTATAGATAAATTACACACAGACACAGAACAAATGATTATGCTCATCACACAAACATTTGTCCTGGGTGGGAATCGAGCCCACGACCTCCGGTACAGCAGTCAGGGTCACTAACCACTAGACCAACAGGCCAGTCGTATAGAGACACACAGACAGAGATACCGAACTTCAACGGGAACTACAACCAATGGGTATCGTTTAGAGACCTATTTACGGAGGTAAACATAACAATTCCTCGTTGTCAAATGGCCTAAAGATGCAGTATTTAAAAGGTAAGGTTCGTGGAGAAGCGGAGAACTACTTAGTATCCTGGAACATTTCTAACCCATCGTTACGATAACAAGAAATAAATATTTTCGTCTCACATGAACATTTTGTTAGGTTTAATTATCTTTCAAAAAAGTTTGTTAAAACCTCGGGGCATGTGTGTTTTGGTTTGTTAGTTTGTATAATTCAAAGTAAAGTGGTATTTTATTATTAATAATAGTTGTTTATTGTACTAGTTTATGAATAAGAATAGAAGAAATAAATTTCACCGTTTGTCTGGCACTAGATAGTCGAAATTTTCTCAAATGAAGTATTTCTGTTGCTGCTATAACAACATATACCACTAAAAACCGTTTTTAGGGTTTCGTAGGCAAATGGCAAAAAACGGAACAAAAAATAACACGCACTTTTATTGAAAACTTCCTATTCAATTCACAAAGTATTTTATTCATATAAAAAAGTATATTTACAATAACAAAACTAAATGGAAACACAAAGTAGGCAAATGTAATTAGAATGCTAGAGGCGGGCAACCCTATCGCATGTTTATGTACCGCTCCGGCTGTAGTCATTTATTTCAAAAATGGGGCCGAGTTACAATACTGTATGATATTATTACCATGGCTCGACCGTCGGCGGCATCCCTGCCCGCTACTTGTGATTTCAACTCAATCAATAGTTGTTCATTGTATTACAGAAAGATTACCTAGTAACATCGAAAGTTTATTTATCTTTAAAAAAAGTTTGTAAAACTCGCTAGGATAGTAAAATTTCTAGTCTTGCTGCCTGTTCGTGATGCCTTTCAAAATCTTCACGAAGAAAGTAATGACTACGTTGCAGCATCAGAGGCACTATCGCTAATTCAAAATATAGAGCAATTTAAGTTCATAAGTACAATGTATAATGATTGGTTTGATATATTGTTTCAAGTGAACATTGTAAGCAAAGCTATGTAGTCTGAAACTATGGACTTACCAAACGCATCGCAATTATTGAAAAAACTGTGAAGAATTTCTGAAACAGTACCAAAGCTTTTCTTCAACTTTAATTACAGCTAAGAAAATAGCGTCTCTAGCAGAAATAAGCCCAGTTTTTAAGACAACCCGATCGTGAAGAAAGAAAAGGTTATTTGATTACGAAGCCGTAGATGAAACACCCAATAATCCGGAGGAATTAAGTATATAATATGTTTTTTTACCCAATGACAGACACAATTGAAAATGTATTGCTTACACGGTTTCAACAGCTATTAAAATTCAATGATACGTGGTCTTTTTTGTACAACATAAAAATTATTCCCGAAAAGTCTATGTTGGAGAAAACCTGTGGGGAGTTAAAACGCACTCGATGGCTATGTGTCACAGGGTTTTACATATACCAAAGGCCCAAACAGTATTTAAATCTTCAAGGACTGGAAGGAATACACAATATCAGAAACTCAAACGCCAGTACCACAGACGACTCTTCATCGCGAACACAGAGATCGTAAATGTCATTATATACATTTTGAGCTGCTTTTGTTGTGATGTCTTGTTCCCGAAAAGTCATTGTGAACGATTAGATGTCAAAAAACACACTAAAAGCATTCAGATATGACATCTTTGAAACACTGTTGAAAGAAATTGATTTTCTAAAAGAATTAAAACTGAGGTCGCAAAGGTAACTAAACCACATGTGGCCCGTCCATCGAGTCCTGTCAAATATGACAACATTTCCCCTCAACATAGAAGAAAGTCGTTGTAGATACTGTCTATAGAAGACCGTCGTGTATTGCATAATATGTAAAACACGATTATGCTTTGTTACGGGGAAAAGGAACTGTTTTTAAAACCACACTAAATGAGCGTTTATTTTAAATGAATGTCATTTATTACTTTCTTTGTACTTGTTTTTTAATAAAATTAATATACAAGTGCTATTTTTTGTTCCATCTTAGACTCTGACAAGGGCCGCTGTGGCGGACACGAATTATACCAGCAATGGGCGACTCAGAACTTTTTTCCCATTTTTTAAGGTCCTTCATAATAATCCTCAAAAGCCCTACAATAATAAAATTTATACATTTTTAACATTTTTTGCGTTGCGAAATTAAGGGTTAAAAAAGTGGCACTCAAAATTGGACCGAGATCCCAGTTTTTTTACCAGTGAATTGTTTGATGCTTGAAACCGTAAAGCACCATCTAAAATAGCTACATTAGTTATAGACGAAATGGGCATTCATTGTCGTATCGATTGGGATGGCAATAAACTACATGGGTATGTAAATATGGGCACTGGTTTAGACGGTGATCATTTGGCAGAAGCAAAAGAAGCTTTAGTCTTTTTAATCACTGCTATAAACCACAACTTAAAAGTACCGTTAGCTTTTTTTCTTGTCGATGGTATAACTGACTTACAACGCTCCGAATTAGTTAAAAAAGAGCTTGGAATAATAGCACTGACTTTTGGTGGATGTGCTGCTAATATTTCTATAGCAGGACACTTAGGTTGTTCTTTTTCAACAGGTCAGGTGAAATTTGAGCACCCCGTCTCTAAAGACTATTGTTGCTATACTTGATCCATGCCATATGTTAAAATTAATAAGAAATTCATTTGAAAATGATGGTACTTTAATTGATAAAGATGATTAAAAAATTCTGTGGCAGAATCTGATAAAGGTGAATGGTAGATCTCGTACCGCAAACTTTTTTTTTTGTAATAGAATTAGTACCACTTATTAAGGCATAATATCAATAAAAAAGATTTGAAGAAATAAACGTAATAAAATCGTAAACTAAACGCAATTGTTTTTAGAAGTTGCCATTGTAATAACACAAATATCGGAATGAGCTGGCAACCCACTGTCAACAATGGTCAAATATTTTCTTATCCCGTTTCAAAATTTCAAATAACAATAGTTTTACGACCTGACACCATCAAGTGAATTAATAGAAGCGAGAAAATGGGATGAAATCATAAATTGACGAATATGTTGACAAGAACAGCTGCACGACGCGCACGCCATCCACCCCCGGGCTCGTCGCTCAGCTCCGCCTCGCCGCCGCCAGACCCCGGATCACCAGTGTCACCGGCGGCTGCAGTTGCGTCGAGCTCGAGCGACGAGTATTTCTCCCCGCCGACGTCGCCAACACCTGTACGTAGGCCGGGGAGAGGCCGGCCACCGAACGGCTTAGGACCTAGGGGCCAACGGGCCCCGAGCCGGGTCCCCGCTGCCGGTGGTTGTGTGCAGCGCATGAAATGGACTCAATCTATCAATGAGAACGTCATGCGCGCATATTACGGGGCTACAGAGGGGGGAACTAACCTCACTGCGTACCGTGTTAGGATGCTGTCTCTTTTTCAGGAACTTGAACCATCCGTCAACGTCACGACCCGCCTTATAGCCAAAAGCTTCGACGACCACCTGTCGAAGCTGTCGTTGCGCGGTTGGATCAAGGGCCTGATACAGAAGGCAGTACTCCTCGATACGGCTCGTATTGTGAGGAGGTTCCTGTCTCTGGAGCCCTAACCACCGGTAGCGTGGACCCTGCTTCCGACACCGGCGGGCCACTATTTTTTTATATTTTTAAATGTTTTTCTTTTTTTTATATGCTTTTTAAAAAAATATTTAAAATGTAAATTATATGTTAATTAGAAAAATAAAGGAAATTACTTAGAAATGGGAATAAAAAGAAAAATAATTAAACACTTATGTATTATACCTAAGCGTGCGTAATTTTTGCATAATAATTAATTAATTAACGAAAGAAACGTTTCGTCATTTCGTCATAGTCGTAGAACGACGGGTTTGTCAATTTTCAATTATTATTTTTTTGCTTAAAAATGACTAAATATTGTGCTTTAATAACCAATAACTTCCTTTTTCGAATATGATTTAAAACAACGCAGATACTGACTTGGAATACTGAGAGGATTTAATTTTTAAACGTAGTAAAACGTCGCAATAATTCTTTCGCCATTATACAGCGCTGACCCCCGCCTCCCGCGCCCCTCTTACGCTTGCTTATTTTTACAACCTGATTTGTTTTATTATTTTATATCTAAATGCATGCATTTAGGTTAAACCAAAACTAAGTATGTTGTCGACAAGGTCCCTGAAGATATTAGCCTTATTAAACACGTCGAATAAAAATGTGAGCAATCAACAAATTGGTGATCTTTCAAAATATGAGACCGAAGAACAGTTTGTCAATATGACAGGTAAGTTATTATTGCCTTTTTTAATATTTTATTTCGAATTTTATATGTAGTTTTTGGTAGTATTCGTTTTTGATTAAACTTTCGCCGTACAATGACGGTTAGTCAAATCCGTCGTTGTTCGTGGAAATCTGAAGCAGTTAGTTTTTAGTTTTTTTTATTATTATGTCAATACTTATTTTGAACAAATGTTAGTTTACACTTCAGTTTTAATCATAACCGAACTTAATCTATGTATTTTTCGGTGACGAATATTGAAATCCAACAATGTTCTACGTACGTTTCATGAACGTACGGTACAAACCGTCATTTTTTTACGGATGATTGTGTGTCGAATATGCATATCTGACGTTGTTCTTTGAATACATTTTCTCATACGTCGTTGTTTTGTTATATTTTACAATTATTTTTTTTTTTATTTTTTCTATATTGTTTATATTTTTGAATTATAATTTCGCGACAGGTCACGGCATGGCGGACAGATCTCCGGCGGGATCTCATGGTGAAATGGCGTCAACGACTGTCGCAACCCAGTGCTGGACACGCCATAATCATGGCGATAAGTCCCCTCTTTGAGGCGTGGCTGAAAAGGCCTCACGGCGTCCTTACCTTCCGCATGACGCAGGTCCTCACCGGACATGGTTCATTCGGGAGGTTCCTGTTCCAAATTAAAGCGGAAGTGACGCCCGGGTGTCGCCATTGTGCGGAATGCCCGGAGGACACGGTGGAGCACACAGTCGAGGTGTGCCCCGCTTGGGCAGAGCATCGCTGTGTCCTCGTGGGGGCGATCGGCGGCGGAGACCTCTCGCGCCGGGCCTTGGTTGAGGCCATGATCCGGAGCGAGGAGGAGTGGCAGGCGGTCGCCGACTTCTGCGAAGCAGTAATGCTCGCAAAGGAGGAGGCCGAACGCATCAGGCGTTATCGCCGCCGCCGCCGGCGCCGGGATATTGATCCCGATTTCCGGCCACCGCAGGCGCGGGCTTGCGGGCAGTGAGCAATGGGTAGCTCGCTGTCCGGCCGCCCGGTAACTGTCCGGACCAAGCCCAAGTCGTCAACGGCGCGCACTGTTCCCGCGCGCCTCAAGGAATTGTCAGCAACAGCAGGGGCCCAGCCGGGTCGAAGCCTACTGGGGCCCAGGGTTATCCGAAAGGGCGCTCGAACCCCGGTATGAAGGCTTGAAGGAACGGGATGGGTTTTTTAGTCAGTAAGAGTCTGACACTATCTCCCGCTCCACCCAAGAGCCTCAACCTTTTGATGTTGTCCAATTTGATTTGACCAATCTTCTTGCCAAAACGCCATTGACCCGTGCAATTGGAATTATTCCTACTACTAATAACCAACTTCACGTAAATATTGATATTTTTACATGTAGCTCGAGTGAATTCGCAAAAATGCTATTGTTTATTTTATGTTATAGGGTTGATTAGAGTAGGCTATAGGTATATTTTTGTATATTTTAAGTTTTTTGTTTTTAAGTATCGATGTAGGTAAGTAGGTTCTACATTATTTTTTGTTTTTAAGTTTTATATTATATTAAGTAATTTTAAGACCGCACTATCGCATTAGGTATTTTACCTGTAATGATAGTTGTAAGGAATATAAATAAATAAATGTTTTATTTCATTAAAAGCTTGAAATATTTTATTCTCACTAGTACCTGCCTTAGTATTTAAGTTCTTATTTGTAGTAGGTGTCTTATTGTTTTTTGCCTTCAATTATAACATTAATAACTAAATAACATATTTCCTTTTCAGATATTATTCAATAACGTCATGGCAGTATGTCATAGATGCAGAGAGCCAACAATGCTATTCGTCAACAACGCCGTGAAGACGTTCCCTTGGTTGTCGAAGGTCCAGAACCAGGGCACCAAATAGATGCTGACAATCAAGAACCCCTCAATGTTGCAGAAACTCAAGATCGTCAAGACAGTCCTGAGGAAGATACACATGAATTCTATGTTCGTGATTACGTAAGAGCACCAAATACTTCAAATGCCTGTATATATAGGCAATGTAGACATGAAAATCTAAGACGAGTATCTGTGTCAATCAAGCTACATCTAGTTTGCCATTACCGATTATATATTCCACCAAGTTCGCGAATATGCGAAGAACATTTAAATAACAATGACTTCGAGGAGTTACTGGATAATATAAACGTTACACATTATTTTAACGCTTCCCTTTTTAGTGACATGTCGAATATGTTAATAGAAGCAATCAATAAAAGATTAAGATTTGATTTTGAATCGTCAAGTGCACTAAATGACAGTGAACTTCATTTTTGGACTGGAGTTACTTTAGAACAATTTAATACAATTTTAGAAGAAACGCCATCTCTCGCCGTAAGAAGCAGACGTCCGCGCTCAGTTCTCGGCGCTTATTTAACAAAACTAAGAACTAGAGAATCAAACGAGCGACTTGCTACCCTTTTCGGTGTGACACGTCAAGTGTTAGAATATCGACTAAAAATAGCGCGACAATGTCTTACAAGTGAATACGTTCCAAGACATCTTGGCCTAGACCATATTTCTAGAGAAGAGCTTCTGAACAGAAACCTATTTTTACCAAAAATTATTTTCGGAAATGAGGACAATACAAAATTAATTATTATCGCAGATGCAACCTATGTGTACATCGAAAAAAGCACTAATTTCTTGTTTCAGAGGAAAAGTTATAGTCTCCACAAGTTCCGTAACTTATTAAAACCATTCATTCTAATTAGCAGCGATGGATGTAGTGGGCCCATTCCCAGCAACGACATCAGATGCAACTATAATGCAGAAAATAATGAATGACGAAGAGAATCTGCTGCATTGGTTACTGCACAGAGGGAACGTCTTTATTTTAGACAAGGGATTCAGGGACAGTATTACCGATATTGAATCCCTTGAATATGAAGCTTACATGCCACCAACTAAGGATAGGAACGCTACCCAATTATCGACAGCACAAGCAAATGACTCTCGTCTAGTGACTGTATGCAGATGGGTTGTAGAGGTAGTGAATGGGAAATTCAAAAACAGATTCAAACTATTAAAACAGACGTATTTTAACCGAGCATTACCAAAAATGTTTGCTGATTTCTGCATAGCAGCATCGTTCATAAACGCACATTATCGTGTCGCTACAGACCACAGGCTTGCGACTGAGTTCCTTCAAATAATCCGAACTCATATGAATGAACCGAACCTCTTGCATAATTATGTCGAAGGCAAAAACCTTAATAGGCAAAGAGTTAACTTTGTGACCATGGATGCCAATATGCCACAGTTTGAAGAGTTTCCTCAGTTGACTGATGATGACATCATATTATTTGCTTTGAGAACCTACCACATTAAACTAGCCAAATCTTATTGTGCGGAACATTTTCGGAACGGAATATATTATATAGAACTATTCCGAGATAACCAACTGCATGACTTGTCAAGATATAACATTCGACAAAGTAATGTATGGCTGATCAGAGGACGCATACAATCTAGACACGTTAGGTCACGCGTTTACTATAGTTACATATTAATAAAACCGTAATGAAACTGGCAGAAATGCCATTGAGCAGTGGTACTGCACATGCTTAACAGGGGCGCGTACAATTGGAAGTTGTGCGCATATAGTCTCAATTATTTGGTATATGGGGAAAGGTTGTCACACCGAATTTAATCTGCCAGCAGAAATGCTATCTACTATAATGATAGACGAATAGTTATCAAGTTATTAAAACCTGGATAACAGTTGGATGTAAATACATTAACAATAACAAAAACTGTGATAAATACTTACCTAAAATGTTTAGTTCAACCATTATTTATTGTAATTAATATCTCAAATGTAATTATTTAAAAAAATAAACACCCTTTTTTAAGTAAAATGTTTTAATTTATTATTTAATAATCCCATCTATTTACGGACAAAAAAATGTTATTTGTCTTTTTATGGGACTTCATAATAATATTGAAACTAGTCCCAAGTCTGTTGGTGGGTTGGGACAGCGCCCATACAATTTTTTGCATGGTCCTTTAATAAAAAAAAAGAGAAGCACTACAAAAATTACTGGAAATTTACAAAAACTGATGCCACGATTGATGATGTCAAGAAAAAAAAAACCGGCCAAGTGCGAGTCGGACTCGCCCATGGAGGGTTCCGTCAGCAGCAAGTAACATAATATAAAAGTTCTTGTAGTTCGTAACTTTGATCGATGTTTTAATAATAGTGTATTTTTTAGATTTATGACGTATTAAATAAAAACTACTTACTAGATCTCGTTCAAACCAATTTTCGTTGGTAGTTTGCATGGTTATGTACATCATATATTTTTTTTAGTTTTATCATTCTCTTATTTTAGAAGTTACAGGGGGGGGGGACACATTTTACCACTTTGGAAGTGTCTCTCGCGCAAACTATTCAATTTAGAAAAAAATAATATTAGAAACCTCAATATCATTTTTGAAGACCTATCCATAGATACCCCACATGTATGGGTTTGATGAAAAAAAAAATTTTGGGTTTCAGTTCTCAGTATGGGGACCCCCAAATTTAAAAATTTATTGTTTTTTTTTCTATTTTTGTGTGAAAATCTTAATGCGTTTCACAGAATACATCTACTTACTAAGTTTCAACAGTATAGCTCTTATAGTTTCGGAAAAAAGTGGCTGTGACATACGGACGGACAGACAGACAGACAGACAGACATGACGAAGCTATAAGGGTTCCGTTTTTTGCCATTTGGCTACGGAACCCTAATTAACATTTTACGCTCAAATTACCAGAAGGAACTCAAAATAATACTAACCTCAAAACGTTCAGGAGCCAGTAGCGATGATGTTTATAAACCAAAGATGGGTTTTCCATCTATTACACTTAATAAACAAGACAGAACCGCCAATTACCCAGCAAGCAACACAGGTCAGTGTCTTTAGTTTATTTGTTTAGCGCAATACACACTGAGCCCGCCGGTGTGCCGCCGGGCCGCCGACAAAGCCCGGCGACACAACCCGGCGGCCTGTATGAAAAGAATCATGTCGGCAACATGCGCGCGTTGCCCACCGACATTTTGGCGGCTTGGGTACGCCTCAGTTGCCCGGCGACGCTCGACCTGTAGTGACGTGCTTGTATTTTTTTTTACGACATGGAGTGGGACGACGAAAAATGTCTTACGTTAATTAATCTTTATCATGAGAAGGAGGTATTGTGGAATCAAAAACACCCAGATCATAAAAGACGACCAAAGCGTTTCGACTCATTGAATGAAATAGCAAACCATTTTAATACAAATGTATCAGAAATAGAAAGAAAAATTAAAAACTTGACAAGTCAGTATTATAGAGAGAAAAAAAAAGTGACTCGACTCAAAAAAGTCGGGTAGCGGTACAGATTGTGTTTATCAGAGCAAGTGGTTTGCATATAAATCATTTAGTTTTTTTGCAAAACAAGAATACTCCTACTGCCACGATTCGATTCTGTAAGTAAAAATGCATTTATTATTTTTAACCGACTTCAAAAAAAGGAGGAGGTTCTCAATTCGTCGTAATCTTTTTTAGGGTTCCGTACCCAAAGGGTAAAACGGGACCCTATTACTAAGCCTCCGCTGTCTGTCTGTCTATCTGTCTGTCTGTCTGTCTCCAGGCTGTATCTCATAAACCGTGATAGCTAGAGAGCTGAAATTTTCACAAATGATGTATTTCCGTTGCCGCTATAACAACAAATATAAAAAAATTAAAAAAAAAATTAAAAAAGAAATAAAATTAAGATAGATGATAGTACTGAACCCTTCGTGCGCAAGTCCGACTCGCACTTGGCCGGTTTTTTTTTTTTTTTGTATGTTCCCCGATTTCTCAAAGACGCCTGGACCGATTTTGAAAATTCTTCTTTTGATTGAAAGAGTTCACCTTCCAATTGGTCCCATAAAAATTTCATCCAATTTGGTTCTGTACTTTTTATTTTGTGAGCATTTTTTTGATTACTGCTATGTGGATGATGTAATTATCTTTTTATGTTTGTTACCTCATAACTTTCGACTGGGTGAACCGATTTTGATGATTCTTTTTTATTCGAAAGCTGGTGTTTCCCTTGTGGTCCCATTGTCACCATGTGAATGTCTGATAATGGGATCTTGGAGAAATCGAGGGAACTCTTCAAATAATAACAACAGATCAACCGGGATAGCTGCTGTCGCATATCTATGCTTTGTTTACGCAACATAATACGTTCTATTGTCACCATGTCAATTTCTGATGATGAGATCTTGGAGGAATCAAGGGAAATCTTCAAATAATAACAGCAGATAAACCGGGATTGCTGCTATCGCATATCTATATCACGTTAACTGTCCCCATACATAATTTTTCGATAACCCACAAATGTCCAAATCATTTTTTGTAATATTCTGTCTCAAATCAATACATAATAACTAGTTTTGGATAAATATGCCTAATTAATAACAAATCACTCGGTTTATCACACCTTTTACCCGTGTACCAAATACGGTACACGGACTTGTCGAGTTGAAGCAGCGTGTACACTTAACGTGTACCGTGGACTTGTGAACGGCTAATTATTAAAAAAAAAACACCTTTTTTTATTAATATTCTTGTTTATGGTCACAAATTGACATTGAGGGAAAGTAAAAAAGACTTAAATTCTGTCAACTGTCAAATCGTTAAAGTGAAAACTCACATTCAAAGTTTTTTGCCCGTTTGAGCGCCAATTTTTTGTTGTGTGAATAATATTAGGTAAATATGCAGAACTTTGACGACGAAGATATCAGGAGAGTGTTGGAGGAGTCTGATGGTGAAGATACACTGTTCAATGTGTATGACCATGAGGAAATTGTTGAAGACGATGATGTGGACATTGATGAATGTGAAGAAGAGACAATCGAAGCAATCGCCAGAGAGGTACAACACGGTGGAGAAATGGGTGACTCTGCACACTCTGAAATACTTAGTGGACAACATGAAAATGCTGAAATACCAGACAGCCCCATCACCGTCAGTAACCCACCAAATGTATCTTCACGAACGTCGAGGCCAAGACGAATACAATCACAAGTGTCTCTTGACTCCGAGTGGCAGGTAGTTGTAAAAGATTTATCGAGAAAACCTTTCACAGGGCACGATGAACCAACTCGCCAAAATCTGCTATTCGATTCAAACACAGATCTTTTTACAATTTTCCGAAAAATTGTTGATGATGATGTCCTAAAACTAATGGTACAGCAAACAAATTTGTATGCCGCGCGGCTTTTACAAGAACCGACAAAACCACACAGTCGCAAAAAACGATGGTCAGATGTCAATGAATCAGATATGCAAAAATTTATTGGTGTAATTCTACTAATGGGTATAATACCCTTCCCAACGATAGAATCATACTGGAAAAAGGATGTAATTTATTATCATCCATTACTTCATAATATCAAAATGTCGTACAACAGATTCACACTTATACTAAAATGTTGGCATTTTTGCGACAATGAAGCGCCTCGACGCGAAAATGATCGACTATACAAGATTAGCCCCTTGCTAGATCTTATTATTGATAATTGTAGATCGATTTACACGCCTGGGGACACCATAGTTGTTGACGAATCAATGGTGCATTTTCGTGGCAGATTAATTTTTCGCCAGTTTATACCGTCGAAGTCTCATAAATACGGGATCAAAATATATAAATTATGCACTGTAGATGGCTTTACGTGGGGATACCAAATATATTGCGGACAAAGCGAACAGCTTTTTGGTTTAGATACAACAGGAACTATTGTTGTGAAATTAGCAGAAGGACTGTTAGATGAAAGTCGTTGTATGGTCACGGATAATTACTACACGAGTGTGCCTCTTGCAGAATTTCTTCTCTCTCGTAAAACTGATATCTGTGGCACTCTAAATAAAAAAAGGAGAGGTATACCAAAAGATGTCACAAATGCTGTTTTGCAAGTAGGAGAAATTGCCGTCAAACAAAAAAATTAAAATATCACTGTTCTAAAATGGAAAGACAAGCGAGATGTTTGTGTATTGTCGACTTGTCACGGCAAAAGACTATCTATGACGACAGCACGCACTCCAAAGCTGAAGCCTGATATGATACTTACCTACAACAAAGCTAAAAAAGGAATAGATATTGCTGATCAACTGTCCAGTTACAACACGCCTGTTAGAAAAACGTTAATCTGGTACAAGAAAGTTGCAACGGATTTACTGGCCATAGCAGTGATAAACTCTATGATAATTTTCAATGAATTCCACCCTCAAAAAAAGAAAGGTACACTGTTTTGGCGGCAAATGAAGCAATCGTGAAGAGATTATTGCAAATTGAACCTGCTCAGCAGCAAACACGTGAAGCGCAACCACAGACGAGCACTTCACGTTCACCCGTAAGACAAAGGCAATACGAAAGCCTGTCTTCATCATCCTCAAGTACTACTGGTAGGATCTAATAGGATTTCACATTTTTTAGAACATATTGGCAAAGTAAGGGGCATATCTGTACGAAGACGATGTGTTGGGTGTTATAAAAAACTTATTGATCAGGGAAGTCTTCCAAAGGATGCGAGAGCTAAAGCTAAAAGAGTGACAACGCACTGTAATAAATGCAAAAAGACGTACTGTCTTCAATGTTATTCTGAAGTTCCTTCGCATAAATAAAGCCTTTTTACTAATAAACAGTTGTTTTTTTTTCCACTACCTACCCACATTTAAAAAAATATATATGTTTTCCGTTTTTTCTATTCATTGGTGTCCTGTTGACAAGTCCTGATGAAAACAGCAGCATAACACACAAGTCCATGAAGTTAGAGCGCATAGAAAGAGACAGGGGCGAGTGTACCATTTACGGTACACGGACGTGATGGACCCACGCGGCGTGTACTGTATTCGGTACATTGGACAGCTAACGTGATATAATATCACGACTGTACTCACTAAAAAGGGTAAAATAAAAAACTTACAAACAAGCAAAGGAAATAAGAAAAAAAATAGGTAAAAAAACTTTTTAAGTTAAACGGTTTTATGTTAAACATACATTGCAATGTTTAAGATAAATGTACTAAAAACCAAAAAATAATAAAATAGATACAGTCGTGGGAATTATAAACATATGCATAGACTAGACTAAAATAAAACCGTGGGGCACGTCAATTGTCTACAAATTAATTAACATTTTAATCAACGATTGTAGACAATTGACGTGCCCCACGGTTCGGGAACTTTACAGTCCTCGCCAGCATATATACAAACTGAAGATTTAATTAGTGACACTGAAGAATCTGACCCTAATTTCAGTCAACGCGAAGATGAGCCTCAACTTTTTTCACAAGCAGAATTAAACGATTTAACAAGAGATTTAAATCTTCCTAAAGATGCGGCTGAGCTCCTCGGATCAAGATTACAAGAAAAAAACATGCTAGCTGCTGGTACATCATTCTCATGGTACCGCAACAGAGAAAAAGATTTTCTTCCGTTTTTTGCTGAAGATCAAGATTTAGTTTATTGTAAAGACATTCCTGGCCTGGTCAAAATGTTTGACATTGAATACGATCCTAAAGACTGGAGGTTGTTCATCGATTCTTCAAAAAAAAGTTTGAAAGCAGTCCTGCTCCATAATGGAAATACATACGCTTCACTACCAGTAGGACATTCTGTCCATTTAAAAGAATGTTATGAAAATATGGAAAAGCTTTTACATAATATAGCCTACGAACAGCACAGATGGATGGTATGCGGAGATTTGAAAGTTATAAGCATGCTGCTTGGTCAACAAGGTGGCTATACAAAATACCCGTGTTTTCTGTGTGAGTGGGACAGTCGGAATAAAGCACAGCATTGGACTAAAAAAGAATGGCCACCGAGAATTGAACTATCACCTGGAACAAAAAATGTACTTCGAAGAAGCTTAGTTCCCCGAGAAAAAGTTTTACTGCCTCCTTTACACATTAAGCTGGGTATGATTAAACAGTTTGTGAAAGCTTTAAATAAAGACGGAGAAGGTTTTAAATATCTGCGTACAATTTTCCCATCATTGTCAGATGCAAAACTAAAAGAAGGCATTTTTGTTGGTCCTGATATAAGAAAATTAATGAAGGATGAAAACTTCGATGAAAAACTTTCCCATATTGAGCTGGCAGCATGGAAATCTTTTAAGGAAGTTGTGAAAAATTTCTTAGGGAACAAAAAAAGCCCTGATTACAAAGACATTGTGGCCAAAATGATAACAAATTTTGGCTTGATGGGCTGTTCTATGACCATTAAGCTTCACTTCCTGAATTCGCACATTGACTATTTTCCGGAAAATTTAGGAGCCGTTAGCGAAGAACAGGGTGAAAGATTTCATCAGGACTTGAAGGACATGGAAAAGAGGTATCAGGGAAGATGGAATCCTAATATGTTAGCGGACTACTGTTGGCTTTTGAAGCGAGATGAGCCAAACCGGAAATTTAAGAGAAAATCACAAAACAGAAGCTTCGGAGAAAAAAGAACAAGGTTTCACAAGGATGATTAACGTGTTTACGAATTAAGCAACTTATTAATTAATTATATTGTACAAAAATTTATTATCATAACTAAGTATTTTTTAATAAATATTTTTTTATTGTAAAAAAATGTATTTTATTGCAATTTTGGTTCATGGTCAATAACTAAAAATCTGGACGTGATGAAGAAAAACTGATTACATATTTGTAATCAGCGTATCAAACTTAGTCAATATCAGTTATTAAACTGAAAAGGGGAATTCATGACCTAAAATTTGTAGGCCTGTGTTATTATTACGTATTATTATTATCGCCTGAGTCTTGAGGGGAAAACGCTAACGACATATCATTTTTATCCACCCTAATGCCATACAGTTCTCGGCGCGTTTTAACCTTTCACCTTAACTTGGGTGGTGTACCGCTAACGACGTATCATTTTTAGCCACCCTAACGCCACACAGTCCTCAACACGATACAAAATCTTGACTTGGGTGGTGGATTCAGGCTGGATTAATCAGATACCTAAATTACAGATTCAATTTCTAAATTTAAATCTTATTATTATACGCCATTTGGTGGCTGCGCCCATCTTAAATATTGAGGTTGTATAGTACACTGTATTCTTCTTGTCAAGCCCTTTTATTTGATACTCATATTGGTGGGATTGATAAAAAATTGTTATCAGCCATTTGGTAGCGGCGGCCATCTTAGATTTCAATTTTGCATAGTAAATTGTATTCTACTTGTTGAGACCTTTCATTTGATACCCATGTTGATGGGATTGATAAAACCTAAGTTATCCGCCATTTTGTAGAGGCCGCCATCTTGGATTTTAATTTTATATAGTACATTGTATTATACTGGTTGAGCACTTTCATTTGATACCCATATTGATGGGATCGATAAAACCTACGTTATCCGCCATTTTGTAGCGGCCGCCATCTTGTATTTCAATTTTTTATAGTAAATTGTATTCTGCTTGTTGAGCCCTTTCATTTGATACCCACCCATATTGATGGGATTGATAAAACCTACGTTATCCGCCATTTTGTAGCGGCCGCCATCTTGGATTTCAATTTTTTATAGTATATTGTATTCTGCTTGTTGAGCCCTTTCATTTGATACCCATATTGATGGGATTAATAAAACATAAATTATCCGCCATTTTGTAGCGGCGGCCATCTTGAATTTATAATGATAATGAATAAACATAATTGTATTGTCACCAAAATCCAAAGTGTATACAAAATTTCAGATTAATCGGTTGACAGGAAGAGGGTGAAATTTGAATTACTAAATTTGACCAAAGAATAATAAATAAAACAAACGGGGTGAGCTAAATAAAACCGTTTAATAAAAAGGTAACGGCTTCCGAAAGAAAAGTTATTTTATACTTTTTTGTGTTTTTTTAGAAGTCGGTTTCATTTTTTTTTTAAGTTTTTTATCCAAAATGTTTTATTGTACATAACAAAACAAGTTCAAAAGTGCTGACCATGCATTACCTTTACTTTCTATGTAACACAATACAACAGATTAAAAATATTTTAATTTCTGGAGACATCAAACGAGAGCAGTGTTGTACAACACTGCTCTCGTTTGATGTCTCCAACAACAAGTACAACCCCAGCAAAATGATTCATCTCATTCATTTGCCGATGACACGATTAAACGTCCCAGAAAAAATCTAAGTAATGAAATGATTTCACAAGCTCTGAATATTATGAAATCTGTCTCCGATCGACAAAATCAAACACAAGAAAAAGATGAAGACACTCTTTTTGGAGAATATATTGCAGCAAAACTGAGAAAAATGGATAAATCAACAAATGCAATAGTAAAACATCGAATTAACCTTTTGAATGTCTTAAGTTACACAGTCCGACATAAGCAATTGTCTTTCTATTGTGTCTCTAATTACGGCATTCGATGAGTTAATAACATTATTTTTGAAACCGAAATTGGATATCAGACAGATATGTATGCAGATTACGCAAGACCCTCTAGCTCCCGTAGTCATCCAGGGTACTATACAGGTTCTCCAAATGATCAGCCAAATGCATATCCTTCTTATCGCTCATCGTCTGTATATTCTTCTATTACGAGCCCGGATCATCAGCATTCTACCACCACAAATCCTGATAATCAGCCAAATACAATCCCTTCATCTCTATATCCCATCAACAGCCCTCATCCGCAACTTCCTGGAGTTGAATCTTCGGTACCAGTAGCGCTTGATGAAAGTTTTAATAGTGAACGTATGCAGCCAGCCAAGATATAGAGAACGTTTTTAATAAAAAATTATTTACTTTCTTTAAGATCTTTATTATATTGTTATAATTTGAAATAAATATAGCTTAGCATGAGAAAAGTTATCACGAAATAAATCTGTCTTTTGAAATGTTATGATGATGATGATGAAACACAAAGTAAAATATAAGTAACTATCATTATGTTTTTTTATTAAATCTTTAAATTGAGATTTTGATTAAATTGATCATTGATCATACTTGGCAGTATTCTAAGCTTCCGACATCTGAGAGAAAATATTCAACCAACTCGTTCCTTGTATCTTCAGGACACAGATTTGTATTGACCTCTCTTGGCAAGGCAACAAAACAATCATTTTCAGGAGTTACTGTGCGCCACTCACCTGGTATGATTTCTCCGTTATTATTTTCAGAATCATATTCGTTTCGCTGTAATTTTTTTTTTATATAATTAAACAAATGTACACAGGCCAATGTCACAATAGCAGTTTTTTGTGGACATAGCTAGCAAAGAATTGTTATTTAACATTCTACAAAACGCAGAGTTATTAAAAACACCGCCATCTGAAATGCGACCCTGACATCCCACATTAGCGTATAAAAACTTGTAATCTGCATCCACTAATGCAAATAGTACAATACTGAAATAAGTTTTATAGTTAAAATATTCACTTCCACTTCTTGGTGGACATTGAATTTTTACGTGTTTTCCGTCCATTGATCCAAGGCAATTAGGAACATTCCATCTATCCAGATATCGATCTGCAACGTTTTTCCATTCGTTTGAAGTTCTCGGAATCTAAAATAAGAACATTAACTAAATTATACTTGGAACTAAATCAAACAGCACAAAAAAAATACATCTATTTAAAATTTACATTTATATTTATTAACATTTTGATTTATTTACAAAAGATAAACATTTAATGTTACCTTTACATTCTCCGAAAGGCCATCGATTATTGCTTGGCATACTTCTGGGATAATGTATGAAATAATTTGAGGAGATACTTTAAACACGTCAGGTATTTTAATGTTATTGCTAATCTATCTTGTGGCGAAATTGCAATTCTGCAATTTGTATCTTTTTTAACTATTCTCGGCCCAACAATATTCAATAAATATTCAAAGTCGGTATTAGTTAATTTCATGAATGTTTTAAAATGTATGGGATTTTGTACAATCAAGTCATCTGCTTTCAAATGAGTCATATAGATGCAAAGGCAGCATCATCCAATTTTTTAATAATAGCAAATTTGAATGCAGTCTGTTAGTGTAAAATCAGCATAATTGGTTGATATATTTAGTTTTTAGCAAAAGAAGCAATATCCCGTATAAAATGACAGTTAAAAATCTTAGGTTTGTAGCAAAAACAGCATTATCCACTTGAGTAATGCCAAAGACAGCAACATCCGATTCGGCCAATCAGGTGTCTGTATTTGGCCACCATGACACTTTATTTAGTATGGCGATTATCGTTTTGTTGTTCTTTGGTCTGTTAGTTATTTTTGTAAATTTATTTATTTATTTATTTAACAATTCATGTACACACTTGACTTATATAAGAAAAGAGGACAGAAATAAAAAAATAGGTACATAGGTGATGCTTATTTCTAACGAAATCTCTTCCAGCATACCCGCGAAAGGAGAATTGGAAAAAAAGAGAAGTAGACACCGTGTGTAAAAGTGAAAGGAAAAAGAAACAAACAAAACAATTATTATAAGAATATACCTACCATATAAATATATATGTACTATCATAAATATAAACATACATATAATAGAATAAATATCGCAAAAAATACAAACTGACCATATATATATTATAAATACATACTAATAAGCAACTATGACGAAATAGAAACAAACAATTTAAACAGAATTAAGTATATTTTTACCAGTAAAAGGTGAAAAACAACACGATGGAGTGTTTTCCTACCCCATGTGACAAAAAGTCAAGTAGAAAAAAGCAAGCTGACCCCGATAAATGGAAGAGAAATGAAGCTAAAAAAACGCGGTAAGTTAGAGTGTGATTCAACGTTTTTGATCCTTTAAATATTTTTTAAATGACACAAAAAGGAAGAGCTTTATTATATATTTTTTGTAATTAAGGTGCGCTCTGTGAATCTAATTTAATTGGAGGAATATGATGTAGGTACTACAAATGGAATTGAAGTTGTTATTGTAGAATTTTATTAATGTTATTTAATTTAATTGTTTTAGGTATTCTGCGAAGACTCTTCCAATAAGGTTGCTATGTCGGCACAAGAAAGGTTTTGGCTGTATGACACTAACTATGTCTGACTTGAAGCTATTTTTTGATAATTTTTATGCAGACCCAGATAAACAAAAACAGGATGCGTATATTTTAAAACATTGCACGCCTTGCAAGGTATCGCGTCGCCGTCCTACTACATCAAAATATGCAAATAAAAATTTTCAAACAAAATTTTACATTTACAGCAAAATGCTAAAGAAAAAAGTGAAAGTGTGTCAACGATATTTTCTAACAGTATTACAAATCACAAAGTACAGAGTTCAATCTGTAATGAAGGAATATTATAAAACTGGAAAGCTATTAGCTGAAAAAAGAGGAGGTGATCGTACTTCAATGAAATATGCGGCGAAAAGAGAAGCTATCATGAATTTTATCAACACGATACCATGCCAAGAACCACATTATTGTTGAGGAAACACTAGAAGGTTGTATTTGCCGTCAGAATTATCAATAAACAAGTTACACAAAGAATATAATTCGAAAGTTGATGATGACCTGAAAGTGAAGAAGTCTTATTTCAGGCATGTATTCAATACAAAATATAACCTTTCGTTTGGTACTCCGCGTACCGACGTTTGTGCAACTTGTATAAAATTCAACGAACAAATGAAAAAGACTGACTTTTTTCGAAAAAGTTAAAGAAGAAATAGAAACGCTAAAAACCTTCTCGTACGACTGTCAAAAAAATCTTAACCTGCTAAAAGTGCCCGATCAGGTGGCGTATTACCTAAGAAATGTGTATTTATACAATTTTACGATAGTAGAGGGATCTTCAAAAAGCAAATTGCTTCCCGAAAATGTGTTCGCTTACTGTTGGGCCGAAAATTTGTACCCCAAAAGCTGCAAATGAAATTGCATCAGCTCTTTACCACAGGCTGACAAATTCAGACCTGTCATCCATAGAAACAGTAAGACTTGTCGCAGATGGATGCGCAGGTCAAAATAAAAATACTATCATGTTAGGAATGTTGTCGAAATGGTTGACTGAAGCTCCGCAAAACGTCAAGAAAGTTGAGCTTGTTTTTCCTGTTGTCGGACATTCGTATATACCGCCTGACAGGGTCTTTGCCCAAATTGAAAAAGAAGTGAGAAAACATGAAGTGATTAGCGGCCCTCAAAAATATATCGAAATAATTTCGAAATTTAGTACCGTTAACGCATTAGGAACTGACTTTGAAGTATTCGATTGGAAGACAGCTTCACAGGAAGTCTTTAAACCTGTCGGTAGCTGGCATTTTAGATTCAAGAATTGCAAACGTTACATTTTAAAGCGTTCTAAAAGGGCTGGAAACGTTATGATTGAGGGACATCTACACTACAAAACAGATGATGGAGTTTTGAAAAACGTTTGTCAAAGGAATAAAACAACATCCATGATAAATCCAAGAAAGATTAATGCTTCCAATAACATAACGGATAGTAAGAAAAAAGATTTATTAACATTGCATTGGGGAGACGATTGGCAGCAAAATGGAGACTTGTCATTCTTTGTAGCGTTACTAGAAAGTAACAACCAAGATGAAGATGACGAAAATGAAGACAGAAACTGATTTAGAGTGTGAAGAATATCAGGAAGTAGATGATTTGCATGTTTAATAATATAATTTTAATAAATTTAATATTATAGGTAGCTACTTATGTACGCTAAATAAAGAAACAATTTATAATTAAGTAGTTTTATTTTATTCCTTACCTCTTCTCAGTATATGTGGGTAGTCATTAGACAGAATTCCGTCTATTATTCTGAGTATTAGTTGGAAACCCAGAAAGAAGTTATTATTATAAAACTACTTTACTGTGCCAATATGTATCTAATAGGTAACGATTTTATTTCCTGCCCAATAAAAAATCCACTGATTTTTAATTCAGAATAATGGTTTAAGTTTATAATTTCATTTATCGGCATGGTGTCCCTTAGATACAGTAAATTCCTGACGTAGACACCTGTATGTACTTTGCACCAAAAGTATCAAGATTATTCAGTCTGATTATGATCAAAAATCTGTGGTTGCAAATGCAGCAACATCCCAGAGATTTAGCTGCAAAGGTAGCAATATTCACGAGTTGGGCGCAGAAACAGAAACATCCAAACCAAACGTCTAGTTTTTAGAAAAAATACGATATTACTGTAATATCCTAAATTGTTCTTGTATTAATCACATGATTCTCTAAATTTTTATGTTAAAAATAGAACCATAATAGTTATATTACTGCTTTAAAACAAAAAATTCGTTTACTGCCATTTTTGTAAAACTGGATGTGACTGTGTTAGGACGCTTTTTTAACTGTGCTGTGTGTTTATACGTGCCCCGCTAACATGTCGAGTTTGAAATGTATTAATTGCAACATTCGGTTGTCCCAAATAAGAAGGCATGCGTTATCCGATGAGGGCGAAGGTGTCGTCAACACTATCCGACTGTGGACATATCCTAGAGATGTAAGTTGTTTGCGAATACCATTATGCATAAGAATAGGCCACTGAGGAACTCTCCTCACTGGTCCCATTGCGGCGGCCGGCATTAGGATATTCGTTCCCTCATTCTTGCGGCCGTCCCGTTCTTTAGTGTTACTGCTTCGCCGGAGGAGGTGATCGCATTCCATTCCCTCTCACTCCGGACCATGGCGTGAATCAGGGCACGACGCGAGAGGTCGTCGCCGCCGACCGCCTCCTCCAGTACACGGCGGTGTTTTGCCCGAACGGGGCTGCTCGAAGCCTCTAATCACACTGCACTGCCAGTCACGCACAACATAACCAAACTGACAGGGTGGCACGGGTCCAACTCAATAACACTTTATTATTTTTCCAGATAACACCTGCTGACCATATTTGCCATGCATGTTGGGAGCTAGCTTCTCATTCAACTGAGAGTATACCGAGAAGACGAGTTGGCCATCAAAGTATTTGTGTGGTGTGCGGACGATCCATACTGAGAATTAGTCGACGCAGGATTTTAATTGAAAGGGCAAATGAAGAACAAGAAAGATTGGCTCATATAGTTTCTACTTGGATCCAACCACGAGAGGTATAAAAACATGTACCTTATATTAATGTCTTAATTTGATTTAAACTAAGAAATTGAATAATATAAATTATTTTCCTCTATTACCATGCATGTTTGAATGCAAACATTTCTTTATTTATGTTTTAGCTTCGTCCTGAAGATCAAGCTTGTATGCCATGTTGGCTGAGAGCTAGAAGAACAAGGATTGCTCCAATAGTTGAAAACATTCAACCCCCTTCACCTGATCATGTAGATGTTGATCATTCCATTTTAATGTGAGCTGTATGTGGTCAGAGTCAATCCACCACAACATCACATGAAGAGTGGAATCCCGACAACATTTCACGTTTGTTGGAGCATCAGCAAGTATTATAATTAAGTTAATACTTTTATAGTAATGAGCTTATAAACACTTTCGATACAAAGGGCATTACTCTTATATGTTGCTGACTTTAGGACCCTCATGAGGTACAAATACCAAAACAATACTGGTCCTTTCACTGTCAAATGAGCGCTTCTCTACACCAATGAGCATAGTAACATAACATAGCTAATTTGTAAATGTTTTCCGTAAGGTGATGGAAACCAATTATTTATTATATATTTTTAAAATTATTTATTATATTATGATTCGCGAGTAGGTGTCAAAACAGTATAGACATCCGAATTTTTTTGAAATTATATTAAAATTACAATAAGTGCAAATAGTGATTAACTTTACTTCAGTACTAAGTCTACAATTGTCAAAACACTAGTACTCACGTTAGTGTCTCATTTATGTGACGTTAACACACACAAGCACCACCTGCCAGCTGATCAATCAACTGTCACATTAAGTCAGAACTTTACAAACACAAGTAACAATGACACAATATGCTGAAGTCCTAGCTGCTCAAAAATCGCTCGAAGAAAACTTCATGAGGAAGATGGGTGAATTGGAGGCGCAAATCCAGTGTGCGGGGCCTGCTAAATCCAACACCGTGGCAAAGATCTATGAAGAGTTCCGTGTGTTCAGGGAGCTCATGTTTTCCATGCTTGGGATTCTCAGAAGCCAGATCAACGAGTGTGCTAAGCAAATTGATGGGATGGAGACAAGGCACCGGCGAAAGGCATTGGTCTTCCAAGGGCTTGCTGAAGCAAAGAACGAAGATAGTGCAGCTCTCATCTTGGAGGTACTAAATACCAATCTTAAGCTCACGAACCTCACTACATCATCAATTAAAGCCTGTCACAGACTTGGGGCTCCCACCAACGAGCATCACCCGCCTATTCTCGTTAGGTTTGCCAGTATGGATATCAAGTCTTCTGTTTGGAAGGCCAAGACAGGGTTGAAAGGCTCCAAGATATCCATTAAAGAGTTCCTGACAAGGGCCAGACGATCTGTTTTTGGCAAGGTTTGGAATACGGGTGTGTTGGACGCAAGATGGTGTCATATGTATTAAGGCTTCAGACGGCATCCGGCATAAGGTAACATCCATCGACGAGCTCAAGCCTTTGATAGCCAGGTACCCCAAGACGGTGGCTTCAAAACCATCTACGAGTGGAAGAGGTGCTGATGCTGCTGGAAACCACAAAGCGACATCACGTAATTAACATGTAAGTAACTACATCTTATTTGTCGTTTCTTTTGTTTATGTGATTGTCAGCTTATTCAATTGATCATTTTCATGTAGTTACAAACCGTTTCGTAGTTTTCTCATTACATTTTTCGCTACTGTACTGGTGGGTGGCCCACTGTTTGCCCGTCTCTGATTCTTGTATTTATTTTATTTGTCGCTCGATACCCTCAACACGTAGATTAACTTGTTATATTTTTTTACTGCCGAATGTCAATGTCAACTTGACATACTAGTTGACATTTAATTAAACGTTCGGAAACTTTAAACAGTTCCATGTAATTTATAGTTCCTATAATTATTTTGTCCATCCAAAAGTTTAGAAGTACCAAAAGAGCACATAAAGAATTAGTTTCGCACAAAACTTGGATACAAAAATTAGAACAAAATACAATGAAAACAAAATCAAGAAGTGACATAATAAACCTTGCAACAGATTTCTACAAGAACCTATACCAGAAAAGAAATAACTGCAAAATTGTAATAGAATCAAGAAGAGCTGAAGAAACTGATGTGGATCATGTAATGCCAATTGAAGGTTTAGAAATCTACAAACACATAAAGCGGTTAAAAGATGAGAAGAGTCCTGGTTCAGACGGGTTATGTAATGAAGTTCTCAAAATAGGAGCACCTGTTTTGATGCACCATCTGTTACATTTATTTAATATGGTGCTAGAAACAGTACCTGCACAATGGTGTACTTCAGACATAATTTTACTCTACAAAAAAGGAAACCCCTTAGACATAGGGAATTATAGACCTATAAGCCTATTAGCCAGCACTTACAAATTGTTTTCATCTATACTTCTAGAAAGACTGACACAGGATATAGATTGTCTGCAACCAAGAGAGCAAGCAGGCTTTAGGTCAGGGTTCAGCACAGTGGACCACATACAGACACTGGAACAAATAATAGAAAAATACCAGGAATTTAACAGACCTCTGTATCTGGCCTTCATTGATTATAGCAAAGCTTTCGGCAGCATCAGCCATCTCTCAATATGGAATGCACTCCAATGTTCAAATGTGAACCAAAAATATATCAACATCTTAAAATATATATATGCAAACAGTACGAGTAAAGTCAAACTTGAAAAAAGAGGTAAAGAGATAAATATTGAAAGAGGAGTGAGACAGGGAAACCCTCTCTCACCGAAGCTTTTCATCGCTGTGCTCGAGTATATATTTCAGAAGCTAGACTGGTCAAACAATGGAGTGCTAATAAACGGATGCTATTTAAACCATCTAAGGTTCGCAGACGACATAGTTTTAATTGCTGAAACATCTAAGGACCTTGAAGAAATGATGAGATCATTAGATAATGAAAGCTCTAAAATTGGCTTAGAAATGAACATAAACAAAACAAAAATAATGACTAACAGCCATAAAAGACAAATTGAAATAAAAGGAAATAACATGGAATATGTCAACGAGTATATATATCTGGGAAAACAAATATCATTTAAAAGACTCAACAATGAAGAGGAAATAACAAGAAGAATCAACATAACTTGGAAGAAATTTTGGTCACTGAAAGAAGTTCTAAAAGGAAATTACAATATGCACTTAAAAAAAGTTGTTTTCGATACATGTCTCTTACCATGCTTATTGTATGGTTGCCAAACCTGGATATTCACTAACAAAGTAAAGCAACAAATTAATTGTACTCAAACAGCAATGGAGAGGAGCATGTTGAAGATTAGAAGAATTCAAAAAGTGAGGAATGTGACCATCAGACAAAAAACAAAAGTGGCCGATGCTCTTATACATGCACTCACACTTAAATGGAAGTGGGCTGGACACATCTCACGATGTACAGATAAAAGATGGACTATTGAAACCACACGATGGAAAGGCCCAGTGGGGAAAAGAAATGTTGGAAGACCAATGAAACGGTGGGCTGATGATATCATTCAGGTAGCAGGAAACAATTGGCTAAATACTGGCAAAGACAGAGAGTTGTGGAAGAAGATGGAGGAGGCCTTTACCCTTACAGGGGTCCATATTTCAACATAAAAACAGGTACTAAAATTACTAACTTAATTTAAGCAAACTTACTAACTAATCACTAACAACATTTGAAATGTAAATCTAAGAAAGAAATATGGAATTAAATGGCTATTATTATTATTTCCTTTATTATACATTTTAACATATTTATTACATTTTTAAATATTCCTTAAAAAATATATTTAAAAAAAACATTTAAAAATATAAAAAAACAGTATCCCACCGGTATCGGGAACAGGGTCCAAGCTACCGGCGGTCAGGGCTTATTATTATTATTATTATAATTATTTTGTATGATGACGTGCTTGTTTCTTGGTTTTGGGTGAGCCACATTTTTTTATGTGTTTATGCGTTTGTAATTTGTTTTTCGTTTGTGTCTGGGTCCTGGGATCTACGGGTTTTTTTTCTTTATATCTATTATGTTGTAGAATTTCTCAGTTATTTGTATTTGTGTTATTGTCTGTGCGATAAAAGAACCGTCGTGGCATAAAGTGAAAACAACATTAAAGATTTTAAGTAGCAACCCAACCCAGCCATCCGTCAAATGCCAAACGTCATAAAATGTTGACACCGGTTTGTTTATTATGTTATTTTGTTGCGAGTTTTAATTGAAATCTTCAGAAATGTAATAAAAATTTCACCGAGCTGCAAGGGAAATAATATTTAATGTATTACAGTTTTGCCAAAGATAACAAATGGCAAATCACACCATAATTGATCAAAACAAAGTCATGAACTTGGGAAACATTGGTATGCTGTTTTTTTGGTACGTAACACTTTTATTTTAATGTTTTTAGACTTCATGTGCCTCTTCTTCGTTGCGTTGGTCTTGTATATATAGCGTTAAGTTTGTAATTATTTAAATTTAAATAGTGCTCTTCTCCTTCATTTATAAAATGTTCGCTCAAGCACACAGCAATAATATCTGTATTTGACTCATGCAGCTCATTTAAATCGTTAGGTGTGTAGAACAAACAGTTGAACTGTACAGTTTTAACTGAATCTAATCAAAATATGAATAGATAAATCTGTACAGATAGAACTGTACAGTTAAAACTGAGAGTGTGTAGTCGGAACTGCGCAGTTTTGTCAATTTTGTCACAGCGAGCGTGAAGTGAACACGTATCGACCTTGCTATCTGCCTTTGCGAAAACTTATCGACCATGGCTCAACGCGAATGGCTGGAAGAGTTTATACTACTATACCAATCGGAGCCTTCGTTATGGAAAATCAAGAGCAAGGATTATCATAATAGAGTAATAAAAGATTCAGCTTATGAAAAGCTTATTTTAAAACTACGCGAAATAGATTCTAAAAGTAATAAAGAGGCTGTTATAAAGAAAATTAATAACCTACGCTGTACGTATAACAAGGAACATAAAAAAGTCATGGCCTCAAAATCCGGATCAGGCGCCGAAGATATTTATGAGCCAAAGTTATGGTATTACCCACTATTACGTTTCTTAGACGATCAAAATATACCAAGGCCTAGTCGGTCGAATTTGGATGAAAAAGATGAGGTAAGTAAATGAAACTTATAGGTATATTTGTTAAATAAGTATAAGTTTATTAAATCAAATAAAATTATTTTGCCAAGGGACCTGACCTTCATTGTTAAAATAGTTCATAAATTCTTCTCTTATCTTTTTGGGTGTCCGACTTATGTTTTCCACATTTCTTCTTTCTAAAGGTTCCATAGTCGAAATATCTGTTGTACTTCCTGGTATGATGGTTCCGGTATCATAGTCTTCTCGATCAAAGCAATCTGGATTAGTATAAGAATTTGGCAGTTTTCTAATTAGATAATTATGTAATGCACAACATGCCATAACTACGGACTCAATTTTATTTGGATGTAAATTTATAGCCGTATGGAAGATTCTGAAACGTGAAGCCAGAATGCCAAAGGCATTTTCCACAATTCGTCGTGCGCGTGAAACACGATAATTATAGATTTTTTTATCTGTTGAAGTCAATTCTGCTTGTCTGAACGGTTTCATCATATCAGGTCTCAACGGAAATGCGTTATCAGAAACAAAAACGTATGGCAAACGTCTCTGACTATTTCTTACTGCTTCTTCGCTTGGAATTTCTAATTGGTTGTTTCGGAGCATTTCAAAAAATTTCATATTTTGTAATATGCCAGGCCCATCTGAAACTCGCCCGTTTGTACCGAAATCACATAATAAAAACTGATAATGAGCGTCAACAATAGCCATAAGTACCATGCTGTGGTGTCTTTTATAATTGTAAAATTCCGATCCACATCCTTTAGGTGGAGTAATAGCAATATGTTTACCATCTATTGCGCCAAGTAGATGTTTCTTCAAATAATGCACTAATTGCTTTCCATTCACTGCAACTTTGTGGAAACTGAAACAAAGAAAATGTTACAGATTAACGTGATGGAATCATCGGGTGCAACATCAGTGTCTGAAAATGAAGCAGCGCATTCAGAGTTAGATGTTACTGAAAATCTTTCTGCACAGAGTCCTGCGGCTTTCACCTCAATTACTGCTTCAACTTCGTCTGCTCATGGTTCGGCATCTAAACGGCAAACAAAGCGGAAAAATAATGAAGATCTAACAAAAGACGTTTTGCAATCCGTTCAGGACCACTTTAAACGGCCGGTCACATAGAGTAATGGCTCCAAAAACAATGATACTAAATGATTTTCGATTACGGTCAAGTAGTTCAACTTCTATACCATCACCATCTCAAATCAAATCAAATCAAATCATCTTTATTGTGGATCATAGGTAATTGTACATAATACAGATGGTGATAATTATATATTTAGCGAACAGCTATGTCCTACCCTTAGGGCGTACAATAAAATGTAGGTACATAGTAGTGAATTTACATGTATGTCAACATTAATAAGAATACATTGCAATATTATTAAATTTCTAAATATTAGTTGCAGTTACAAATATCATCAGTAAAAAAATTTCATCATGTGTCTAAGTATACAAAACGCATCATGACCCAGGCAGATTGTATTTTAAAAGTGATTTATCGTCGCAGAAGTCTTTCATAGAATAATAGCATTTATTTACTAACAGTTCATGGAGTTTCTTTTTAAATGATTTTATTTCAGTAATTGCTCTTATAGACCCTGGAATGTTATTGTATATACGCGGAGCAGAGCAGAAAATGCTTTTGTGCAGGAAGTGCGTCTTACTTGGAACTATGTCAAGCTTGTCCTGATGGCGTATACGCGTTCGAAATTTAAATAGGTCAATATTATTTCTAACAAAAACTGCGACCTCAAAAATGTACAGACACGGTAATGTCAACACGTTCATTTTTTTAAAAAATGGTTCACAGGATTCAGTTCTCTGTAAGTTGAATATTGCCCTGATACACCGTTTCTGTGCAATGAACGCGCGTTCTTTATCAACACTATTACCCCAAAATATCAAGCCGTATCTAAGGTTAGAGCTGACGTATCCATGGTATGCCGTTATTAGAGTTGGTAAATTAGAAATTCTCCTTAGTCTGTAAAGGGCATACGAGAACTTGCTTAACTTGTTACAGACATAGTCGACTTGTTTTTTCCAATTTATTTTATCATCCACATATAACCCTAGGAATTTTGTTGTTTCTGTTTCTTCAATGTTTTTATCTTGATACGTGATATTTAAAGTACCAGTACGTCGAGTTCTTATTTTAAAATTCATTATTTTGGTTTTGTCAATATTAATCATTAATTTATTTGAATTAAGCCAGTCATTTACTAATACTAAAGATTCGTTGATGTCAAATTCTAAGTCAATCGTATTGTCATTAGTGAATAGTACAGTGCTATCGTCAGCGAATAATGTCATGTCATGATTTATTACTGAAGGCATGTTGTTTATATATACAAGGAAGAGCGGGGCGGATAAAATACCCCCTTGTGGAACGCCAAGTTCTACCGTTCTAGATTCAGACGCATAAGTTTCTTCTGTTTTTGTGACCATGTTTACCCTCCTTATCTCTGTAATCTGTTGCCTATTAGATAGATATGATTTTATAAGATTGTATGCATTACCTCTCACACCATATGCATATAGTTTTCTCAGGAGTATATTATGGTCAACACGGTCAAAAGCCTTTGACATGTCCATATATATTGCTACAGCCGGTAGTCCTTTGTCCAAATTTGTCATTATTTTTCCTAAGAAATTATATATTGCTACATTAATTGATTTATTTTTCCTAAAGCCATATTGACTTGGAGAAAAAATGTTATGGCTTTCGAAGAACGTGTAGAGACATTTATAAATGACCTTTTCTAAAATTTTGGCAAAGATAGGTAATAGCGCTATGGGTCTATAATTGCTCATATTTGTTTTGTCACCTTTTTTGAAAACTGGTTTTACGATTGAAATTTTTAATTTCTCCGGAAATATGCCTTCTTCTATACACAAATTTATTATATAGCTTAGGGGTTCTGATATTATGTCAGCAACATCTTTAACAATTTTAGTCGTAATTCCATCATAACCGGTACTATTTTTATTTTTTAATGAAATTATAATTTTACTGATGTCTTCTGGAATTGTCGGAGTCAAAAAAATAGAATTAGAATTATATGTCAATTTATTTATAGAGTTATTAAGTGTATCGAATTGTTTATTATTATTATTAGTGTCAAGAAAAAAGTCATTAAACGTTTTAGCGATGTCTTTGGGATTGGTTATTATTTCGTCATTTGTATTTATCTGTTCTACGCTATCGATAGGAAATTTATATTTGATCTCATTAATTACATCCCATGTTGCTTTGCTTTTATTTGTGGAAGTCCTAATGTGGTGGTCGTTTTGAGATTTTTTTGTCAGCCTTATAATTTTTTTGTATTTCTTCGCATATGTCTTGAATGTGTTTTTGTTTGATACATTTGGATTTTTTCTATATTGCCACAAGAGATGGCATTTACGTTTGCTGCATATTTTTAGACCACGTGAGATCCATTTTGATCTTGATTTGTTAAAATTTTTAATTCTAGTTAAGGGGAAACACAGGTCATAAAGCATAAGAAAGTTTTCGTGGAATTTGTTGTATGCACGATTTGCATCTGAGCAGCTGTAAACATCATTATTGGTTAATTGTTTTAAATATTTAATAAATAATGCTCTGTTATTTGCAGAATAGTTCCTTTTTAATGAATACCAATAATTTAAGGTGCAAGTTTTTTTAACCGGAATTTTAATTATTTGTGCATTATGATCTGACAGTGCTAGCTCCTTGATGGTGACTTTGCATGATTTTAAGTTGTGGGCTATATTGTCTATACAACTTTTACTAGCGAAACGAGTTATTTCTTTGACCTGTAGTTTCAGGTTATAACTAATTAATAGTTCTGTAAATTCCCTGGAGACCCTAGTTTGTTTTTGAATATTGATGTTAAAGTCTCCGCATAGGATTATTTTCTTTCCATTTAAGCCTGTGTTTTTTAAAATCTTATTTAATGTCGTAAAAAAATTTGCAATGGAATTGGCAGCAGAATTTGGAGGTCTGTATATACATATAATTATTATTTGATTTTCCACTAATTCGATAGCAGAGCATTCAATTGTATTACTGATCGATAATTTTGAAATTTTATTTAATACCTTGAACTTGATATTATTTTTTAATAATATACACGAACCACCATGTCTGCTATCCCTCATAAAATAAGACACAAGCCTATAATTTGAGATTGTAAGATAAACATCGTCGCCTTCCGTCATGTTGTGTTCAGTGATACATAGTACGTCTACAGATACATTTTGTGAAGCTAACTCTTGGATACAAATAGATAGCATGTCAGATTTGTTGACTAAACCATTAATATTTTGATGGAGAACGGTTACAAAATTATAAGCGAAATAAATTATTGGAATTTAGGCTTTTATTTTGGGCAGATTCATGGTCTTCTGGCTTGTTTCCTAAATCGCTAATGCAATCGGCACTTTCTCCATCATAATTACTTAGCTTATTTTGAACAAAATCCAAACTAACCTGGACACTTTTATCTACAGAAGATTTACTATTTTTATTTAACAATATTTTTTTATATTGAGATACTTTGAAATTATAGTTTAAACATAGTATTTCTTTTCTCATCTCATAACTCTATGCCATCACCATTACAATATACAGGTACTTCAAATCAGTCACCCATACATCAACCTCAGTACTATCAAGCAGGCACACTAGCACCTCAGAAGACAAATATAGTGGTACTTGTTTTCAGTGGTGAGGTGTACTTGTTTTCACACAGACGGTGTAATTAAATATTTAAGTCTAGAGTGAGTCATAGAATTAAATTACAATTATGTCGAAGTCTCAGGTTGCGGAAACCTTCGGGCTCAGAGATGATCAGATGCTTGAGCTGATGAAGGGCTTGGGCGTCACAAGTGATAACCAGGATACATTCAGGATGACCTTTTGTGACGTGGAATGGAGACAATGCGCAGCTGTTCGAGAAGCAGTGAAGTACTTAGGGTTTGATGCTCGCCAAATCATGGCACAATTCTTCAAGAAAGCGGCAGAGAACTCTGTAAGACCTGAAGACAAGCCCACACTGAGAGTTGGGGAGGCAAGCCTCTATGAAAACTGTGACCCAAAGACTGATCTCATGTTCTTCCTAAATGTGTTCTTGGAAAGAGGAAATAATGTGACAAAAGCAATCATGAGATGTGATGGTGCGGCTAACGCCATACTGAAGCGGAAAGCCAGTGCGTATGGGATAATCATGGATCCCAGCCAAAATAAGAATATTCTTGGTTCGAAGGAATTAACGTTGTCCAGGATTGCCCAAGCATTTTCAATACAGACAGCAGCAGTAATCGTTAAAGATAAAGTTCCCGGAAAACTGAAGAGCAAATTATTTGGAGCAGATATTCCCTTACTGATGTAACATACTGTTTTCTCCGGCGTCATCCCTTCGGTCAGCATTCATTCTGAGGATCTCCGTGAGATTGCACTACTCTTGAATGTTGAGATGACATTAACACTAGCATCCCCCAAAAATATAGTACCACAAACAAACACATTTTCATATAAAAATAAATAAAATAAATAAAAAATAAAAATAGTTTATTTCTCACCATTACAAATTTGAGGGTACAATACAAACCAAATTTACAATTTTCTGTGGTGGACATAACATGCACAGAGTAACGACCCTATCCCCCGAACTAGGCGGGAACCTGTATCTCAAGGGATATGGAGTCAGCTATATTTATGTTCTAATTAGTATATTTGTGTGCCACTGTTGTACAAATAAGGTACCATAAAAAGTGAACGGGATTGTTGGTGAGCTTTAAATAGGAAATAGATGTGGGTTAATATGTATGTAAGTGAAAGTGAGTTCAAGTGTGAATAATGTCAGGGTGAGTATGTAATGTTGTGGGGGTGTGGATGTGAGTGTGTGTGGTGTAGTGAGTGAGGAGAGTGTATAATTATGTTACTGTGGAAGATAGAGTTATACCTAAGGTGTCAGTAGGTTTTCGGTATCTTCGTAGTCCAACTGTAGTAAGTACATTTTTAACTTATTCTTTGCTTCATAACTGCTAAGACTCACTATATTTGTTTTTCCGTCAAGTTTGTTATATAAGAAAGAACTAAGTACATAATGTTGCCGTTTTGCGAACTGTGTTTTATGTGGGACATTTGGACAAGGTGCTGGATTTCTGCGTCTACCAGTGTCAGGAGGAGCTGTAACAGATCTATGTCTTCTCAGAATTGATGCAAGTACAAAAAGCTGTCGAACAGTTAGCACCTGACATTCCGAGTACAGCTGTCTAGTTGGGAACCTAAAGGGCTTCCTTTTTATAACCTTCAAAACAGCTCTCTGGGCTCGCTCCAAGACCAGAAATTTCGTCTTTGTGGCTCCTCCCCACACAGGAATACAATAATTAATGATGGACTGACACAAGGCGATGTATATTTTTATGAGAAGCTCTTGGGAGGCAGATTTTCGGAGAGTTTTAAACAAATAGATCATATTTCTCAACCTTGTGGTTACTTTTTTGAGTTGTGTTTCCCATCTCAGATATTCATCAATTTGAATGCCTAGATATCTGACAACACTGGCAGATGTAATGGAATTACAATTACAGTTTTGTGCTTTGGTTAAACAAGTGTGTGCAATTATATTGAAACCTTCAGGCGGTTTGTTGTTTTCTCTTAATTTGAAGGTTACGTAATTAGTTTTGTCTAAATTAAGAGACAATAGATTGGAGTTTAGCCAGCGCATTATTTTTCCAATGCAGTTTTCAGCCATTTGCTTTACGAGAGCCCAGCTAGAACCATGCACCACAATGGCAGTGTCATCTGCGTACGTATAAATTTTTGCATCTGGTGTGGACATTTTACAGAGGTCATTAATATAAATTTTAAAAAGCGTTGGACCTAAAACACTGCCTTGTGGCACCCCAAATTCGACAATTTGTTCTTTGCTGAGATAGGAACCTATTTGCACTTGTTGAGTCCTATTAGTCAAATAGTCCTTGAACATCTGAAGAGGTTTCCCCCTGATACCCATGAACTCAAGTTTGGTTAGCAGGATAGGGACAGAGACCGTGTCAAAGGCTTTCGCGATGTCTAAGAAGATGCCAATACATTTGTTTTTATTATCCAGCTGTCTTGCAATGAATTGCGTCAGATCCAGTACGGCATCCTCGGTAGATATACCGCTACGGAAGCCATACTGGTTATCCGCAATAATGTTGCAGCTGTCCAAAAATCCGTTTAGTCTGCTATTTAGGATTTTTTCCAGTAACTTAGACAGTGCAGACAACACCGATATTGGCCTATAATTATTGACACAGTCTCTGTCGCCTCCCTTATGAATTGGGTGTACCAGAGCCTTCTTAAGTGCTTGAGGAAAGACACCCATGTTTATAGATCTGTTAAATATGTGTGTAATGGGGGCTATCAAAGAGTTTCTACACTGTTTTAGCAGATCGGAAGAGATTTTGTCCCAACCTGTTGCACAATTACTACGTAACCCCAGTATTAAGGATTCAATCTCAGTTTCGTCGGTCTCCATGAGAACAAACGAATTAACGGGGGAAGAAGATGTATCCTGAGATGGTTCTGGTTCTCTATTTTGATTCTCAGAGATTATTTTATTTGCTAAGTTACGCCCTACATTTGTAAAAAATGAGCATACGTGGTTGACGGCTAAATTGGGATCGTTTTGAATATTTAGCAGTTCAGAAGGCGAAGTTTTAGTTTTTTTAGTGTTGGTTATGTCTTTGATTGTATTCCATAAAGCTTTAGGATTACGGCCTGCTCTCTCAATTTGCTTCTTTTCGTAGTCGCTCTTTAGTCTTCTCAGAAGGCGATTACAATAATTACGATATCGTGAATAAGTTAACTTTAGGATTAGATTATTAGGGGTCTTAGATAAATTTTTGTGTAGTTTATTTCGGTGTGCAATGCATCGGAGGAGACCTGGAGTAATCCAAGGTTTTATATTTCTTTGGCTTCTAGGAACTTTGATAAGCTGTGTGTATTTATCTATAACAGACATCAAAAGGGACATTAACATATTAGTACTTTCATTAGCATCTTGTGATTGTAGAATTTCAGTAAAATTCATGTTTTCTAACTCATTTTTTATCGCTTGGTAGTCTACTCTAGTAACTATATTGTTTGGTTTAAGTTTTGTACTTACGTTTTCTAGTGAAAGCATTACTGGCGAATGATCTGTAATACAGGATTCAATGACTAAAGATGTGGCTGGTAGTGTGGACTTGAGCATAATGTGATCTAGGCAATTGTTTATTCTGGTTGGTAAAGTATGAGTTGGTACAAGTCCATGCATGGCATTAGCCACAAGGTAGTCGTTACTACGCGCGTCCAGAGTATCCGTTTTAATGTCTATGTTAACATCACCTATTAGGGCAACACTGCCATATTCCGATAATTTCTCATATATTTTGTTTAGGCTGTCTAAAAAGTTATCAAAATGTTGCCTGGTCCTATAAGATGGTGAACGGTAGATGGTAATAACTGCCAGTTTTTGATCTAGATAGCAGACAAGGCAGTTAGCATCCATAAAGACTGGCTCAGTTATGTTGCAGTTTAGTGTTTCATCGGTGTATATGATTATACCATCGTTTTGATTGCTAGTATTTTTTGTATAGTGTGATGTATAACCATCTAAAATGGGGATTTTGTTTGCTTTACTCAGCCAACACTCTGTTAAAACTATAATATGGCATTTGATCTTAACTGATGACAAGAGTACCGTGAGTTTATCAAAGTGTTTATTTACACTTCTTATATTTAAATGTAATATTTGTATTGTCTTATTATGACTAGGAAGGTATATACTACATTGTTCTGGAGAGCAGGTAAAAGATTTAGCCCTTTTCATTGACTCCAGTTCCTCATTTAATTCAACAATGTTAGACATTTATAAATACGTATGTACACCAAGAATATGGTTCAAGTGTTATGTGGATAATCAAGTGTTTACTTCTTACAGTGTTGGTCACGATAACGATAGTTGAATGTATTAAGATGATGAGGAACTGGTGAGCACTGAGAAACCGTTTTATGAATTTTGGTGGGTATTTATATATACCCGTGAACTTCCGAGCGGTATAATTATGTAATGTGTTTTGGGAAAGAAAGCTGTTTAGGATGTTAATAATAATATGGCGTGTATGTTTGTGCATAAGTGAAGAAATGTGTTTGCTTTTTTTATAGATGTTTAGAGTTAAATATTTTTGCGTGTACAATTCTATGTGTGAGTGAGTGTGTGTGTGTGTATATCGTAGGAGATTAGAATAATATTTATGAACGGATCTTGCATAGTAACTCACAAAATTTACCAGTCACATGTTAGTATTAATGGCACCCTGGAGACATTTCTCTGAGTGTATTAATATTTGCCTGTCTCCCTCTTTTTTCCGTAGAAAGATATTGCCATTGGAAATCCAGCAAAATTTATAATGGTTATTTTTAGCAAATTCGCGCGTTAAGTAAAAAAGTTTCTTAGTATTAGCCGGCAGCTGTTCCGCAACGTAGACTGGTTGAGAGGTTCCTGGAATACCCATGAGTGCAGTATTAATTTTATCACTCTTTCCTTTGTCTTTGTTGTACGATCGGACAGCAGATATCAGTGTCAGCTTTTTCTGTACCGAAGAAAACTCCGCAATAATTGGTCGCGAAGAGGCGGGGTTGGTGGAGGATTTTCCAGGCAAACGATAGATATCCCGCAGATCAGATTCCGCTATCTGTACACCAACAGTTTTGCCCAAACTGCGCACTGTTCTGACAAGACTGTCACAAGTTTCTGTGTCTGACTGTGGAATGTTCCGAATTTCAACTCCTGATGACCTCGACTTATAGAAATTCAAGAGACACAAGCAATAAATGCTATGGGTGATACTATGGTCCAACTATCAATCCCGGACTGGACAGAGGAAACAGCGGGGTCATATGTATCGCGATTTACATTGAACAATAATTGAAATTTGTAGTTTGATGACAAGATTTCACAAGAGGATTTGAATAAAAAATAAATAAATAAAACATGAGTCTTTTTATTTCTTACCTTTAAGTAGTCCTTGTGTAAAACCTTATGAATTGCTTCACAGGTTTCTGGTATGATGGCGGAAAGTGCTTGTGGCGATATTATTGTAGAAAATTTTAAACGTTCATAAGATCTCCCTGTAGCTTAAAGTTGCCGTTAATCTTTCGTGAGGTGTTATAGCATTTCTCAATATGGTGTCTTGCCTTTTTATTAATGGTGTCACTAATGACAGCAGATGCAAATATGTATCTTCATTCATTCTCAAATAATTATTGAAATCTTTTGGAGTAATTCTCAATTCATTTATCAAGGATGTGTGTGAATACGATTTTCCCAACAGAAGCCAGTGTTTACACCACAATCCACGTTTTTTTCGTTTTCTTCTATTTTATTTTAACACACACATTAGCCCTACGATCGCTAAAGTGTCGTCTATGGAGGCCATGATGATAAAAAGTGAAAGATCGTATATTTTTACTTGAACGTGTGTGGGCTGTAGGGACGTACGATTTATCTGTACAGTTAAACTGCACAGTTTTATCGCACAGATAAAACTGAAGGTGTGTAGCCCCCATTAGACTATAAAAATACTTTTTGTTGATAACTAATCGAAACCATAGAAGAAAATAGTAGTGACATGACAGATGACATTGATCAAAGAAAATCAACAAACTAAATACATATATAAGAAATATTATAAAGAGATGTGATTATTGTGAAGTATTGTTAACGTAAGGCCTCATTTACGGAGACGCGGGGCGTCTCGCGTCGCGTGTGGCGTGGCGTCTCGCGGGCGCGTCGGACGTTTTTTTCTGTTTACGGTGGGGCGGCGCGTGAAGCGGCACGCATCATCGCACGCGTAAACACAAACTTATAGCAATATACGACCATGTTCATAGAGAAGCGAGACGGGAAGCGTGGCGGTGCCCGCCGCGGCGCCCGCGGCGAATCCTCTAGCGTGTAGCGAAGCACGCGGCGGGCATCGCGGCGACGCACGCTCGCCTCGATCAAATCGACTAGTTTTATGTTGGCGAGAGATGGGAGCGCACGTGTCACAACTTGCAGCATGAATGACGAAAAATTGGAACTAGTTATTTCTGCAATACAGGAGCGACCCCAGTTTGTAGATGGCTGGTCATTCACAGCATAAAAATAGAGTGATAACCAAAGGAAAGTGGACGGAAGTATCAGAAATTGTAAATATGGATGGTAAGTAGGTAGATGTAGGTACTTAGTAGGTATATATAATAACAAGCTCAACAAATAGCAGAATACCTAATACTGGAGCCTGTTGATGGTTCTTTCTCCGCCCTTATTCATAATTTATGTTTTCTTTTTCAGCTAAAATGGTCGTTAAAAAATGGAATCAGATAAGAGACAGCTGGAAGAGGAGTTTAAATGCGAAAAAGAAAATAAATAAATCTGGATCTGCTGCAGTTAATACCAAAAAATACTGTTATCACGACCAGTTGTTATTTTTTTAAAAAAATATGGATCCGGCTGAAACACAAGACAGTGGCGGTAACAAAGCTACAAATATTGAAGAGGGTGATACGGAAAATCCTATCCAAAATGAAGGAAGTGAAAATGAACCTACTATCGAACATGGAAGTCCAGGACAAGAAAATCCCGCAGGTGGTGCTAAACGACTTAAGAGAAGTGTACTACCAAGGCAGAGGCTTTCTGTAATGGATCAAAAAATGGCGAGTTTTATTGATCACCAGATGAAAAGTCAGCCGAATACGCAGAATGAAGATCGTAACTTGTCATTTTTTTAAAGTTTACTTCCTACACTAGCTTCACTCAACGATGATCAAATATTACAATTTCAAGCAGGTGTTATAAGTTTGTTGCAAAATATAAAAAGCCCCAACATTAACCAATGATCCTCTCAACAACAATCTACTTCTAATAACTACTCTCAATCAGCAGGTTATTTCACACCGCATTACAGTGTTCAGTCATCGCCATCTGCACAATCAGTTGAATCGCAGAGCTCTGATTTTCCGGATTTCACTAATATTTAATTAATATTAACGATTATCTTGTGAAAATATCATACATACATAACTTATTAGTCATAGTCATAGTCATAGTAATTTATTGGCAAGGGATTCTTACAAGTCAAATACAGATTCTTACATTATATCTACTTAGTCAACAAGTGATTAAATACAATGTCAAATGATAAAGAATGTCAAACATATAAAAGAAAATACAAAATAAAAATACAAATAAATAGAAGTCAAAATCACAAATTAAAATAAAATATAAATCATAAGAAAAGTCAATAATATTCAGTCCAAATCAATATTCAATCGTCAAAGATAAATTAAATTACATCATAAATTCGTCAAAAGAATAAAATGCTTGCTCGATAAGCCATTTTTTCAAACGAGCTTTGAAGCTCCCTATAGTCGGGGCACCAGAAATAGTCGCAGGCAGCCGGTTATACACTGTCGGGCCCATAACATGAGTCGTCTTGGAGGATTTGGCGAGGGATCTCGAGACCCCCGATAACTGACCCCTGCTTCTGGTGCAATATGAATGACGGCTGCCTACCTTTGGGTAAAGGTCGAGGTTCATCCTCACGTACAAGGCAACCTGATATATTAGTATAGCAGGTAACGTGAGGATGCCTAGTCTAGCAAAATGGGGTTTAGCGGACATGTCCTGCGGTATCCCGACGATGGCCCGCACGGCACGCTTCTGCATTCGGAAGGCGCGCTGCCAGTCGGCAGCACGTCCCCATAGCTCAGCGCCGTATTGTAATAACGAGTGCTCCGTCGCGAAATAACAGGACCGCACATCGTGTTCGGGTTTGACGCGTGATATTCTGCCAAGAGCAAAACATGCACTACCCAATTTACCGCACACCTTACTAATCTGACCATCCCACTTGAGGCACCCGTCAATTTCGAACCCAAGAAAGGTTATCGTAGGTTATGTTTGGTAATAAATATTAAACTTATAATATGAGTTTCATTCTTACCTTAAACATATTGCTAACTTTTCTTCAGGTGTGATGCTTTTTCTCATATTGGTATCACGTTTTTTTAAATCTTCATTCACCCTTTTTAAAAGGTCGTCAAATGTGGTCATACTCATTCTAAAATAATTGAAAAATTTTGACTCATCTCTTCTCAAATCGCTCATAAGATTCCGAAAAATACCCAAATTCAAACGTTGTGTCAAAATAGGATGAACCTATAATCTTCTATTTCGCTGCCGACGCCGATAATACCAATAGAAAATTAGGAAAGTATTCACGTCCATTTCACTTGATAACCGGCGTAGGAATGGTAAAAAAAACGGGATGCAACCGTGTTCATACGGCAGTCTAGTTTTGCGGGACCAGCTTTTTACTGAATCCTGCAAAACTGAACTGCCATGTGAACACAGCGTCCAGTTTAGCAGGATACCGTAAAAAGCCGATCCTGCAAAACTGGACTGCCGTGTGAAAGGGCTGTTAACATAGACATCAAAATTTGCTTGGTACGTACGTAACATTGCGCTTGCAATTTCGAATATCTAAGTTTTTTTTTTCCAAACAAATAAATTGGCGCTTTCTGCCGCCTCCTTTCGTATGCCGCCTGGCGCATGGCCCGCCCTCCCCTTCCCAAGCTACGCCACTGGCACACACTGAAGCTTCTACCACGAGCTCTTAACGTGATATATTTTACGACCTAAACCGAACTGTTAGATCCTTTTTCGTTCGTACTACTGACATTTTAACATATCATGGTAAAACCCCTGGCCACCTACCGAGCAATAGTTAAATTTATACTAATTTTGACAAATTTAATTCGCGTGATTGCTATTCAAAGCTAGATGGCGTCACTGAGAGATAGGATGACAGTTTTCCTAAGACATTTGAGTCTAATAGAATCAAACACCGCAATGTCCGTAAAAAAGTAAAAATAAGTTATCTATGGCATATTGATCTACAAATTAAAAGAAATATAATACTTTAATCAACTTGCAACTAAAGCCGCAATGTCCTGTAGAAAAAAGGATTTAAAAATCAAACTTTGTAACAAAAACAGCGTAGTCCATTGGTGTATGTATCCGAATCAGCATTGTCCCTTACAGCCAATCACAGCGCATTAAACAATATGGCGGTTTATGCTTGCGACTCGTGAGAGTGTGTCCAGAATATTAGAATTTAGTGGTGTTAAAATACCAGTATAGAGGCTATAAATTATTTAAATATCAACAATGGAATGTTATCCCCAAGTGACTGATAATAAACATGCACGAAAACGGCGAGTTGATAGTGCAAACTGGAAAAGAAACAAGGCCAAAGAAGACCGATGAGTTACTATGACGACAATATCGTGATACTTTTGTTTATGTTTTTTCTAATGATAGGTTCTCGTCTACTAATTTTACTTTGTTAATTTTTTTTAAAAATTGGGTGTACGTGTTTTGAACGGACGGACTAATACTCAATACCTAGTAGGTATTGAGTATTAACTGTACCTATCTCATTTATTTTAGGTAAAAATAACTCAGCTGTTTCGTTCGTCAAACCCACAGAACAGATAAAAGAAGGTTAGAGGGGCCTTGTGGGCGATTATAACGTGTCGGAAAAGAAGCCAGGTGTGTAGTGTAGCACGAGGAGCGATTTCTTTCCATCGGTAAGTCCAAAAACATTGAAATACTTGTGATATTTGTAATTATAACATTAGTATTATGAAGTTTGTAGACAAAAATGATATAATCGCAAGCAGACGAATAGTAATGTATTGCTTGCAATAGATGGGTACCATTTTGCACTACGTGAGCGATCGCGCAATGTATTACGTTCACCGCGAGAGTCCCGAGACCAGTATTAAGTGTATAATCTATGGTCCCGAGGATTCATTTCCAGGAAATCTAGGCATCGATAGTGCTGTGCCAATTTGTAAACAATGTCGATTATTACTATGATCAGGCCTCCGTCACTCCATGTACTTGCGCGCTATAAGTGCCTACCGCCCAGCCGAGCGGTCTCGGTCCGCCGGCGGATCAAATTCAGTGAGGTTTTCGCAAGCGAAGCGAACGCACGCCGTTCAATTTTAATAGTGCTGTATATGAAATTTTATATAGTAGTACTCTTTATGAAATTTTAAATAGTAGTAGTACTCTTTATGAAATTTTAAATGACATACATTTTAATTCTCCCTGCCCTTGTTTTCCAAAACAATATCTCATAAAACTTTTTATTAGATTCAGGATTTTTTCTACATTAAAATTTAATAATCGAGAATTTAGAAAAGGTAAGAAATTTATAAAAAATTATATAAAAATAAAACACGTGTAACTTTAAAGATTTTTTTATTTTACCTGATGTCTATAATTATGTTTTATCTAGGTTTCTTCCACAGTCAGCACCAATATATAAAACAAAACAAACTTACAAATATAATAAAACAAACTTTAAAAAAGAGAACCGACTTCAAAACACTAAACCGTAAGAAATAATTTCTTCTTTGATGTCGGTGCTTTTTCGATTCGTAATTACCAGCTGTTAGCACTAACATAAAAAAAAAAAACAAATTATTTCTTACGGCTTAGTGCTTTATTTGAAGTCGGTTCTCTTTTTTATTTATTTATTTATTTAAACTTCATGTACAGTAGTGGTACATAGGCTTTTTTAAGGCTTTTTTTTTCATTTCTAGTGAACATCTCCGAAGATCATCATCAAACTAAGAAGTTATTATACTTATTTTAAAACGTTCTCCTAAATGTAACAAATCCTTTTCTGAAAACCGCATCGATATCGGTTTAGCCAAACGCGAGATTATCGCGCACAAACATACATACCTACAAACCATACAAGTCAAACTTCTCAGTTTGGCCTGTATGTCTGATCACCTCCTTTTTTTTAAGTTGGTTAAATATTTTATAAATGATAAAATTTTTAACTGCCACATAAAAATCAGAACATATTCACTGTTCTCAATAACATAGATAAAAAGTTATGTTAATTTAATTTTATCGAAGAGGCAGCCCTGCGATTACTGTGGAATCGCGCGGTGCGAAGCAATCACTGCTGTACGCTTGAGCATTTAGGCGCATTTTAGCATACAGTGGTTGTTGACGCGAGGGAGTAGGCAATTATCGTAATAGGTATTGGAAATTTTCTACTGAGTGAAGTATCTGTTACGTAGTAACTATTCAGTAATCTGTGCTATGATACAGTTGATTATTATCAATAGTAAACTTTATAACTAAAATAATATCATTTATTACGACCAATTAGTAACAGATTTTGAGTGAGGTTTTTGTATTTTTTTTTTGTATTTAAGTTGTATGTATATAAAAAATATTTTTTCAATTGAAACTGACATAATGATTTAATACGTTTTAGGTTTCCAACAGATCCACCTATAAGAAAACTGTGGATTGAGACAACTGGTAGAATTGATTGGATCCCCACTAAATGTAGCACAATTTGTTCGCAACATTTCGATGATGATAATTACATAACAACAAAGTCAGGGAAAAAAAACTTAAAATCAGGCGCTTATCCGCACAAATATATCGTTATGTGTTGTTCAGTAAGTAAACTGATTTTGTTCTAGAAAATTTCATTTTAGTCTCGTCAAATCAGTTTTTTGTCTAAAAATGGCAATATCTGAATCATCTTCCGTAAATTTGATTTTTATAACACTTATGGTTGAAAATAAGGAAATTGAAAATTATGCCTTTTTTATTACGTTTTTTATACTTCTTTGATGACTGCTAATAAACAATTTTTTTTACAGTCATCACTATCATGTACCAGTGATACCGTAACAAAAACTGCATCTACCCCCGAGGCCCCGACATAACTCAGGGTGCATCTAACGTAGAAGAAAAAACATGTCAAAACACGGTAATAAAGTTTTGCATTATTTTTCTTGATTAGATACATTAATAGCAAGTGTAAAATAGTCACGTTGTTTTTTTATTACAGCCGACTGTGGATGACCACAAACCAACTCCATCTACACCACGAAGAGATAAGTCCATAAAACCACGAAGCATTCAGGTAAAAAATTATGCTGTGATAAATTACACGCACATACAATGTTATGTAAACTGTTGACATCTATGTAATGTGAATCTTTTTTTACTTAATTTAGTTATGATAACTCGAAAACGGCTGCATTGATTTTAATGATATTTTGTTGTTTTATTCATCCGCTAAGAAAGGATTTCCCGAAATTCCAAAGGAAACGGGAAAAAACAGGATGCGCGTACAAAGTTGTCAAAAAAAAAAAGCTAGTAAATCACATAATTCGCAAAAAACCCTACCTAAATAATCATTTTAATATTGAATGTGCTAACACAGTTACAAAATAATATATACTTTTTTTTATTTACAGCAACAGTTATTATCGCCTTCAAACGCAACTTCACCTAGAAAAAGAAAACTACAAAACATTATTAACACTAAGGAACATATCATTAAGAAGCAGAGATTACAAATAAAAAGAATACAAGCCCAAAATAGAAGATTAAAACGCAAAATTAATAAAATTGAAGACATTTTAGTTAATATCCAAGAAAAGTTTTGTTTGAAAGATGAAGGACACGAATATTCTGAAAAATATTAATTTACAGGTATTACAGACTCTTACACTAGCCGTGTTCGTATTTTGTATGCCTTTGTCGATCGTTTTCTTGCTTTCTTTCAATATTAAAAAGCGTTCCTACTTTTTTTTTATCAACAGGCTCAAGAACTGACACGACGCATGGTTACAAAAAAGTCTGGAGGAAAATGCAAACAAAAATATAGCCCAGCGCTTCGTACCTTTGCGTTGACATTACATTATTATTCACCGAAGGCCTACGATTACATACGTAGAACTTTCGATACCTGTTTACCAGAAAGGCGTACACTTAGAAAGTGGTACGAAAAAATCGGAGAAGACCCAGGTTTTACTAAAGAATCCTTCGAAGCGTTGAAACAAAAAGCTAAAAATACAAATTACACCATAATTGCGGGGTTAGATATTGACGAAATGGCTATACGCCGACGTATAGAATATGACGGTGAAAAATTAGTGGGACACGTTGATATCGGTACTGGCGTTGAAGGAGATCATGTACTAGAAGCTAAAGAGGCTCTAGTTTTTTTAGTTACAAGCATAAACTGTAACTTCAAAGTTCCCGTTGGTTATTTCCTTGTGGACGGTATAACAGGAAGTCAGCGGTCTGACTTAATTTTACAATGTCTAGAACTTATCCAAGAAACTGGTATAAGAATTATATCGTTGACTTTCGATGGATGCGCTGCTAATATAGCAATGGTGAAATGTTTGGGTTGTTCTATAGAAGATCGAAGAATTACTATTAACCATCCTGTAACTAAAGACCCAATTTTGGTAATATTGGATCCATCTCACATGATCAAACTATTGCGGAACGCTTTTCAAAGCTATAAAACTTTTATAGATCCAGATGGCAATAAAATACAGTGGATTTTTTTGGAAGAACTAAATAAGCTTCAGGAAACAGAAAATTTTCATTTAGCTAACAAGTTACGTTACCTTCACATACATTTTCTAAATCAAAAAATGAAGGTAAAGCTCGCAACACAGCTATTCAGCCTTAGTGTAGCGGATGCTATAGACTTTTGTTGCAATGAACTGAAACTACCTGAATTTAAAAACAGTAAAGCAACATCGCAATTTTTGAGGATAATTAATAATATGTTTGACGTATTCAATTCCCGAAGCACTTTTCAATTTAAATTTAAGAAAGCGGAAATGAACTCAATGGAACTTTTAGGATTCCTAGACACAGCAGTCGACTACCTATCACGACTAAAATGTCTAGACGATAGGCTGTTAATACAAAGCCCGCGAAAAACAGGCTTTATTGGGTTCATTGGTTGCGCCGAAGCAGTAAAACATATTTATAATCATATAATACGTACTCAAGTACTTGTTTATATGCCAATGTATAAAATTGGCCAAGACCACCTCGAGATGCTTTTTGGCAATATAAGGTCACATGGCGGAGCCAACAATAACCCTACGGCGCGCCAGTTTAAGGCAGCATATAAGAAATTACTGGTACATATCGAGATAAAGGCTCTCGAAAGTGGAAATTGCTTGGCTCTGGAACATATTTATATCCTGAATTGCGCATGGTCGCCTATAGAACGCATCAATAAAACAACTAATAATGGATTAATAGAAGACGGTATTGATATGGTTTCCGAAAATAATGATGATGAAGACATAAATTTATTTTTCCAAAATATTTCTAATTTTAGCCAACAAATTATAAGTCACATTGCGGGATATATAGCACACATTTTAATGAAAAAAATTGATTGTGACATTTGTGTGGGAGCTTTATTATCAAGTGAAATAAATTCCGACCATAAATTTATAGTTGCAAAAGATAAAGGAGGTCTCTTGTACCCTTCGAAAGAACTGCTACTAATCTGCAAAACATCTGAAGCAGTTATAAAAAAGTACACCGAAAACCTCCGAAATATTAACAAGCATACCTATGTTAACAGTAAAGATTATGCGCGCAGCTTCGTTGGGACTGATTTATTTAACAGCATAAGTCATCATCAGGTTGGCTTATATCCTAGTGCGAGCCATGTGACGACCTAACTAAGGCTATTATAGAAAAGTATATTACTGTTAGATTGCATTTCATTTTGAAAAACTCCAATTTAAAGGAGAGCAAGCGTATGCTACTTAATAAATACGTATTATTTCAGGGACAATAATTTTTTTCTTTTTGAACTGGTGATAAGTACCGGAAATGTAAGGTTGAAAGGCAACCGACTTTCTCTAATAAACATGGTAAATATTCCATTTTAAATCCTAATGTTAATAAGTAATAAAATTGGTTTTAAAATTCAGTTATGTATTTTTTATTTGATCCACTTTTATTTATTTGTTTCTATATTCGCATGAATACAAGTTCACAACATGCATTACAGAAGTCCACATAGTCAACAATACGTGCAAAATAAAAAGCAAGATTACATTAATTTTATCGATATCAACTATCGACCTTTTAGTCGCCCACCCTAGCGTGCTTTTATGCGTGCATGACGTACGTCAAACGCAGTGATTGCATTAGTGTGACAACCAATAGCAAATTTACGATCTGAGTGCGTGTTGTTTATTTGTGTGCGTAATCCGCTTAGGCATTAGTCTCTTGCATGTAGTGAAGTTAAAGAGTGGGAGACAACGGCGACGCGCGTTCTGATACAAATTAGGAACTATTTCCTTACTAACCTTCTTTATCTGTTCTGTGGTCAAACCTTTCCGTTTGTGTGTCTGTTATTTTCTCACAGCTAAACGGCTGCATCGATTTTGATGAAATGTATTACAAAGATAGAAATTAAGAAGTCGCGAGCCAATAATATTTTATTTTTATTTATAAAAATATCTGTGTCTGTTCCAGGTATGCCCCTAAAGACTTACCTGTTAAGCCGAATTGTTCGCATAAAGACAAAAAACTGTTATGCTCTACGCATACTATGGATGACTTAGAAAAGTTTCATAGATCGTTTTATGCAATAAAAGATAAAGTAAAACAAGATGCATTCATATTGAAACATGTTTTAGCTGTAAAAACAATGCGCCGACGTCCTAGGCCTAATTCTAACCACTACAAACCTAGAGCTATGCAAATGATGTACAGAGTTTACAGTAGATCTCAAAAAACTATGATTTTCGTTTGCCAAAAAAGTTTTTTGGAAATCTTGCACATAAAAAGCTACCGAATAGAAAACGTGGTTAAAAATTATTACTTGAAAGGAAATTTTCCAAAAGAAAATCGAGGCCGAGACCATAAATCTCATAAATACGAAGACAAAAAGCAAAGTATAATTTCATTTATAAAAACTTTTAAATGCAGTGAACCTCACTATTGTAGAGGTAGTACTAAACGTATGTATTTACCAGCAGACCTAAGTATAAATAAAATGGCAAAAATGTATAATAATCAGGCAGCTGAACAATTGAAAGTAAAGCCCTTATATTTCCGGAACATTTTTAATACTTGTTTTAATTTGGGATTTGGTAGTCCACGAGTGGATGTATGTTCAACATGTTTACAGTTAACTGAAAAATTAAAATCGGCGAGCGAAAGTGACAAATCTCGGCTGATGGCTGAAAAAACTGTGCACAAAAGACGTGCAAAGGCATTTTTTACAATGCTAAAAGCAGACGATCCGTCATTAAAAATAATATCGTTCGATTGTCAGAAGAACATGGCATTGCCAAAGATTCCAGATCAAAGTACTTACTATGACAAACAGTTGTATTTTTATAATTTTACGGTAGTTGAAGGCAATTCAAAAACACCATTGACGAAGGAAAATGTGTACAGCTATTGTTGGACTGAGGACGAATATGCAAAAGATGCAAATCTAATAGTATCTGCTGTATACCACCGATTATGTAATACGGTGTACTTACCAGACTGTAACACACTTCGCATAATGGCCGACGGTTGTGCGGGACAAAATAAGAACTCAATGCTTATAGCAATGCTATCTAAGTGGTTGATACAAATAGCACCAGCTCATATCAAACTCGTCGAAATAGTGTTCCCGGTAGTGGGTCATTCTTTTCTACCGGCAGATCGAGTCTTCGCTCGCATTGAAAAAGAATTAAGAAAGATCGAAAACATAATAAGTCCACGTGAATACATGGATGTAGTGAGCGAACATTCAACTGCCATCCAAATCACATCAGTGTCCAGTATTTGACTGGAGAACCGCCGCAAAGGATACACTATTAAATGTCGGCAAATGGCATGTTCCTTTTGCCAAGTGTAAAAGATTTTATCTGAAAAGGGCTACTAGATCTAGCGAAATGGTTGGCTTAAGAGGAGAACTTCATTACAAGCTAGATGTAGGTAATTATAAAAGTATTTGCAAAAAGGGTAAAAATACCACAATGATTGCTCCAACTGTCATGTCACAGGGAATACAAGTAAAGCCGTTGAAATTGAGAGACGTCAACAAATTACTAAACGCCCATTACGGTGACGAATGGCGTAATCTAAATATTTTGGAATATTTTGCTCGAGTGGTACCACAAGACATTTCGGTAGTATCTACCGATCATGAAGAACAAGATAACCCTGACGAGTTTATGTGTGAATTGCAAGAGGAGCTACCTTCTTTAATAATTTAGTGTTGCCTTTGTGATTTATCTACACAATGTTTAATAAATTTCTTAATTTACATCGCTTTTTTATTATAAAATAAAACTTCTAAGGTGCAAATTCTGAACATTACGAGCTAACCGCCGTTTTTTTTTTTATATTTAGTTTTTGACGAAATCATATTTCCGTGAATTCATTAAAATGTATAGAAACAATTTCGATCAGTAACAAGAGCGCTCACCCGCGGCTTCGCCCGCATGGTATTTTGACAAAGAAAAAAGACAGTTTAAAGAGTGGTAGTGCCGCGCCAGCCAAGAAGAGAAACACTTCATATTTTCAGATTTTATCTTTTTTGGATATCACTATAGAACATCGAAATACTTATAGCAATCTCAGTTTACCCGAAGATGAAAATAGTACCAGTTGTGATTCGCTACCACCAACTACTAGTCCACCGCGACTAACTACTCCACCATTGCTACCGTCGAACACACTAACCAATTCCGAGCGTAATAACAAGAAGTTAACACCATTTCAAAAATCTATATTAAATAGAATGTCTGTCAATGAAGAAAATGATCCCGACAAAAATTTTTTGCTATCCTTATTACCCGATATGAAAAAAATGTCAGACAATGAAAAATAATAGATGAGTATAATGTATAAGTGTATTAAATAGAATGTCTGTCAATGAAGAAAATGATCCCGACAAAAATTTTTTGCTATCCTTATTACCCGATATGAAAAAAATGTCAGACAGTGAAAAATAATAGATGAGTATAATGTATAAGTGTATGCTTATAAATAAATGAATATTTGCAAATATGGATAATTTTATTTACTTACCGTATAGTGATCATCAATCGTTCTGCAGGTGAAATGGAATCTCTGAATGTAATATCTTTTTTCAAAATGTTGTTACTGATGAGAAATAACAGTTCGTCGAAAGATTGTATTGTCATGCGAAAATACTTAAAAAAATGAACGGGATAGGCTCTATATTTTGCATGACGTTGAAACTGGCCATCTTGTAGTCTCGTAGAATTCAATGGGTGCACCTAATATTCTTTCTTGTATTAGTCCTCTTCTAAAGCCTCTGCAATTGCTATTACTGTAAAATAGTCCATTTTTCGGGTTTCGCACCTCAAAAGTAATAACGGAACCCTTACAGGATCACTTTATTTTGCATTTGTCTGTCCGGCTGTTTAGATAACACGACACGACGCCACGACAGCGCTCGAAACACTGAATATACACACAAAATTGCGCAACTGAATTTCTGCCGCGTAAGTTCGGCACTTATGGTGTGTCATATCAGCCGAATACGTTGGAACGTAAAATCAGCCGCGGAACTTCGGTCGCGTACGTTCGGCATAGTGTGTTTAGACACTAACTGACCAAATCCGTCTCATCACATGCGCGCGTGATTTCGCCGCATCTGGACACAATACAAATCAAAACGCGCGAGTGGACGCGCGCGTAAATCGCGCTTTCTGGACGGGCCCTTAGTTGATTTAAAAAACAAATATTCAAACCGATTAGAAAATGAGTATATTCCACTGACAATAAGAAATGAGTTGACAAATCTTGTAGAGAGCGGCGATATCAACAGAGATTATTTTATGGGACATATTCGGAACTTTTATAACAATTGTATCCAGTATTTGGAAAAGTATATGCATCAATATGACGAGTTCAAAACGTCTACCTGGATTCAACTAAAACATAGTCTGAAATGGAATGACGTATCAGCAGTTATTAGTGCAGATACCTAGTTTGGCTACGACTTTAAACGAAGATAACTTGTTTGACGAAGTAAATTATGTGTCTAATTACGTAAACAGTGATATCCTTAGGGTCGATTTATACTAGCGCAGAGTCGAAGCGCATCGAAGCGTCTATCCAAAACTGAACATAACAAATTCAACCTTAACTCCACAGCGTAACGCACACATTACTTCGGAGATTTTAAAAAGACGCGCGCATTCGTCGGAATTCGCGCGTCTGCGCGCGAACAACGCTGATTGGTGCGCGCGCGTGCGCGCGCATTCTCGTGTATCCACGCGCCCACTAGCGAACCAACGCGTCATCAGTCGGAAATTGGTCTGCGTCGGTGTTAATCACAATGGACTCGGACGAAAAATTAATTTCATCATCATTTCAGCCGATACACGTCCACTGTTGGACATAGGCCTCCCCCAAGCGTCGCCACATCGAACGTTCCTGTGCGTCCCGCATCCATTGGTTTCCCGCTACCTTCACCAGGTCGTCGGTCCACCTTGTAGGAGGCCTTCCAACACTGCGTCTTCCGGTACGCGGTCGCCACTCCAAAACCTAATTAAAAATTAATTTACCTGGTGCAAAAATATGAATGCCTATTTAATCCAAAAGCTAAAAATTATAGTGACAAACATTCCAAAAATAATGCTTGGGAAAAAGTTAGCGGGGAAATGAAATTAACTGGTAAGTAAAGCAAGTATTTATTACTACGCAATATTTTCGCTGTCGTGCGATGTTGCCGTTGTGGTGCGGCGCGGGGTGGCGCCAAATAAAACTTTTTGACAATTATCTCTTGCTTAACATCGTGTTATCATTTCATTTTGCCATGGCCCCATGTTCAGAAATGAAATAAGTTTTGAAGTTCTCTCTGATATTCATCGCGTCCACGTTTTGATTACCGGTTATGTCCATGTCTTGGCTGTCAAAAGAATAATTTTGTAAAATGTTGTTATTAGACAGGGCAACGTCTTCAGACCCAAAATCTTCCAAAGTGTAATTATGCAGGCACGTGCATGCAAGAATCAGCGTATCTAAAAACTTTGGTTGCATTCTTATACGTTTTTGAAAAACTTCAAATAATGTAATATTCCGAATGAACTTTCCACTAGACGCCTTGCTCGACTTAAACGATAATTAAAGATTTTCTTCTCGCTATCGTTTAATACCTGACTTCCAGGATAAGGTCTCATAATGTGTTCACACAGAGGGAATGCTTCGTCCCCAACAAAAACATGAGGAACTGGTATTGTCGTACCTGGCAAGCATTTATTAGGCGGTATACCAAGCATATTATTTTGTAATAGTTGTCCAAATTTGGAACTGCTTAATATGCCGCTATCGTTGTTACGCCCAAATGCACCAACATCTACTACAATGAATTTATATTTAGCGTCAGTAATAGCTAACAAGACAGTGCTGAAAAACTTTTTATAATTGTAGTAGAGACTTCCGCTGTTGCAGGGTGCCCTTATATTGACATGTTTGCCGTCAATCGCTCCTATACAATTAGGGTAATTCCATAATCTTCTAAAATCTTCCTCTCTTTTAACCCATGACTCTGTCGTTGGTTTTGGCATAACAATGGGTCGTAAATATTTCCAAATTGCGGCACAAATTTCGTGTACAATCTTCCAAACTGTAGCATAGCCCATTCGAAAAGTATGAGCCAGTGCTTTGAAACTGATAGCAGTAGTTAGAAATCTGTAACAAATTAATGAAGCTGTTTTTTTTTTCTAGTGGCCGAATGTCCGAAACAATGGAAGAAACTTCGTGACTGTTACAAAAAGGCTCTTAGATTGAGACAATATAAAAGCGGTTCTGCGCGAAAAACTGAAAAACCAATTAAATTTGAGAAGGAGTTAGAATTTTTAAAGCCACACCTTCAGGACAGATCACAGACATCAAACCTCGATTTTTCTGATAATAGTTTAGACGTGGACACTGAAGACATCTCAATTATAGTCACAAACATCTGACGTCGGGGAAAGTTCACGCTCTGATTCGGCATTATCAAATCATACTACCGGAAGTAAAACACTACCTCTATCGCAGAAATTATTCAGACAATATGTCGAGGCCAAAGGAAAGGAAGAAGATCCATTAGATGCGTTTTTTCTATCTATGAGTAAATCAGTAAAAAAGATGCCTATACGAATTCAAGCTGAATTAAAACGGGCAATACTTGGCCTGGTTACTGACGCAGAAGTAAAACTTGCCTCCGAGGAAAGTAGCGATACTACATCATCTATGACTAACTGCTATGGAACACAACAACAGCAAATTTATTCCTCACCATCAACTTCAACTTACATCCCATCCACTACTTATTGTCCACCACCTACTTCAACCACACCACCCAACCATACAAATTACGGCACTATATCCAACACAACATCATCTGCTCCACCATCGCCTTACATACCACAACCTATTTCGAGAACACAGCAACAGCGGCAATCGAAGTTTGACGATTTCGAAGAATTTACTTATAATGACTGATAATAATGATTAATGACCTTAATAACTGTGATTTCACATGGTGAATAATTATTTCAAATTTTTAAATAAAGAGTCTTGAAATACAAGCTTGTTTAATTATGCTATTCTATCTAAGGCATGAAAATATTGATATTTATGTTGAACAACCAAGAAGTGTTTAACACCTTGCGTGTAAGTTAATAAAGTGCTACAATCGTAAGAAAGCATAAAACTCACCTTAAGCAGACTGATATTCGCTCTTCAACGGAAATGGGTATCGTTAAATTTGTTTCTTGTTTCTCAATATTGACTAAGTTTGTAAATTGATCGTAGTCCATTTTATAATAGTCGTAAAAAAAAACTCGGGTATCGATATAAATCAACGCATAAAGTAGTAAATTCACCACAAATACGTCTTTTCTTCCACAAGTTGTGAACACTATAATTCCGCTTTCTTTTTCTTCTTTCTTCGTTTTCTTCTTCTTCAACTTCAGATATAAGTAATATCATAGCAAAATCAATGTCAACCATTTTACACACGTTTCAGCTACGAGAGTCAACTGGCAAGTGATTCAATAGCTCTGCTGTTGATGCCCATTACTACACGTGAGAGTGCGCGCGTATTCTGGCGAATACGCGCGCATTCGTGCGGCTTCGCTTTAGTTGTAAAAAATTTGACGCTTCGATGCGCTTCGACTCTGCGCTAGTATAAATCGACCCTTAAGGGCTGGGAGGAGAACAACTACAGCACTGAAAAACGATGGTTGGAGGTATTTGAAAATTTTCAAAAAACTGGAATACCGATAAAGAACTGCTTGCTCATTGTCCAGTATCTGCTTTGCTTACCAGGGACGAACGCGCCTACCGAAAGAGTATTTTCTTTAATGAATGCTCTGTGGACGTCCGAAAAGTCGTCACTAAAAGTGGAAACACTACGAGCTCTGCTTGTACTTAAATTTAATTTGGGCAGTTGCGAAGATTTTTATGACATTCTCAATAAAAATCCTGAGCTTGTTAAAAAGTGTCACTCCAGTGACAAATATGATTTTAAAAATAAATGACTTCTACCTAAGTTTTGTGTTTTTATTATGTAAGTGTTTTTGCCAAAAACTTTTTGATAATTACATCTATTAATCCCTAACCCCCCCCCCCCCATTCACGAAAGGTTAAGTCCCGCATTCAGTTTTCGGAAAGTTGGCCGCTTTAACATTACGTTATCCCCCTTCCCCAGAAAAAATTTTTTAATATAATAATAATAATAAATAATTTGGCTGTTACAAAAAATTTTGAGGTTTTTTAGTAATTACCTCCCAAACATAAATCTCTGTCATACCTCTCGGCCATACTTCACACAAACAGAGTTAGGGGTTTTAGTGGTTCACATTCAATGACGCACTACTCCAAGGCAATACTAATTGCATACGTCTTTAGGCTTGTTTTAGAAGTTGACGTAAATCCGCTCACGTAACTATAAGACCCATTAGAAGAGCTTGAGCTTGTATGCTAAGAAGATAAGAGTGATTCAGGCTTATTTATTTACAAGGTGTCATCAACCGCACCTGATAAGAGAAAGAGAGAGAGGTCTAACCATTGGTTTAAAAATCATATTAGATATAAGAGTGTTTTCACGATGAAGCGTGGAAGACAATTAAAAATATCGTTAGAAGATCAAAAAAGTGTTTTTTCAACGTTCGAAAATATTTTTTCTGAAACAAAAGATCTTCCGTCACCGTGTGATCCTGTGTTTCATAACCTTAGTGAACTTTTAGAATACAAAATGTCAGAAAAAGCTACATACCAATCATTTAAAAAAAATACGATTTTTTTTTCGACAATTGCAGACCTGTAAGTAGTAAATCCATAACTGAAAAGAATACAGTGATTACAAAAATCCCAACTTCTAACTGCAAAACTTTTGATTTTTACATAGATTTTTATCAGTGGCAGAAAATCCAGCCTATCGTACAATGTGTAAAAAAAAATAAACATAAATTCTCTAACTTTAGGATAAAGACTCTTTTACCAAAACATCACTCTCAACTCCCTGTCCTCGATGAAATCCTTCCTATACTGTGTTATATCCTTAACTATTCCATTTCCAAAGGTGTCTTTCCATCAATATGGAAAGAAGCCAAAATTATTCCTTTGCCCAAAAAATTAAATCCTACTTCCTTTTCAGAATATCGACCAATCTCCATCCTGCCTTTCCTCTCTAAAGTCCTAGAACGCCTGGTTCACAATCAGCTCAGTGATTTTCTTTGTAAGAATAGTCTCCTGAATCCATTCCAATCCGGATTTCGTCCTGCGGGCCTATTACGACCGTTTTAAAATCCAGTCTGTTTCCAGGCAAGTCAGTTTACGGCCGTAAACTGCCTTGTTCTTTTTCGTATTATGACGTACGTCATTCTGACTGGAATCATCCTGGACAGTTGTCTGTGGCTGGTTTGCACTGCTTTGAAAGATGGCGTTCGAAAACATAAAAACAAAGGTTACCGGTATTTACGGTTTTTAAATTTTTGTATGAAATATTGTTTATTGATGAAATTAATGTAATTTTATAACAGAAATCTAAATTAACAACGAGTTTAAAAACGAATTATGTATTATTTCCGTAAATACAATGTCATAAAGTGGAAAACAGAGCATTGTCTCAAATACTTCATTTCTGAACGTACTAGGATAACTCCTAACCCGGCAAAAACAAAATTAACCCCGTGTTCCGAATTGCGTCAAAAGCGATTATATTGCGAATCCGACCAACGCGCAAAGTCACAAATAGTACTTGATAGTCCTTATATTTTGTGACTATTACATTTGGTCGGATTTGCGATATAATCGCTTTAGACGTAATTCGGAACTAAGGGTAAATGTGTACGTACTTGAACAAAACTTTTTAACAAAAATATGTTGGCTTGGCGATCGCTGTGCTGTGTAAGGGTGATATCATCGGATTGGCATCCCGGTTAGCGATGGCGTTGGAGTGCTGGGTGACGTCACGGGATCGGCATGGTGGTCGCCGCGGTGACGGTGTTGAAGTGCTGCGCTACCCTGAGCCTAGACGTAAACATCCGATAACCTACGGTGTGGTGGACTGGCCCCTGTTAGGAGGCGGTGACGGTAGCAGGCAGTACCCTTCGGCTACCGAGCCCTCGGGACAGTTCAACCCGATTTTTGGCGTACGTTGCTTGTTGCGCTGGTCTCGTACGCCACCACGCACCCCTGAATGCGTACGTTTTCGACTAAGGGGGAACGTAGCAGCACCTCACAGCGGGTATCGAAGAGGATCAATAAAACACGTTGGTTTTCGACGAAAAGGTTCCTAGGGGTTCGGCTATATACACCGAAACTTTACGTCCGCGGGAACAATGATTTTTAGACTTATTTTACTTTTAGTTTCGCTTCAGCCGAGCCCTTTCGGATAACATATTTATTTATTCTTTCACATAATATATACAATATGCACATCAAAATACTCGTTATGATGTCTACTTTCATATAAAACAATAATCTTTCGCATAACTTAACACATAAAAAAGTTTCTAAAACAAAAACTGCAAAAGATACAATGTCGGTCATATTCTGAAACACAAATCTTTCAATTTCTCACCCAATATTATACCAATTGTCAATCTAACTGCTATATTATCATTTTTTTAGGTAAGTTTTAACTAAAAATACAGTAATGGTGAGAATTGAACACAAAACAAAAAAAGGTAAACATCAGTTTACAATTACGTAATCGGGATCGCGAACATTACAAACTTCGATCATTTCTAAAACTATAAACGCACCACTTTCGAGAAATTCGAAGATTATCAACTCATCACACATATTTAATGTTTTATTTAACTATCAAATAGATTCAAATATAATTAAACGTCAAAACAATTCACTTTAAGTTACTAGAAACTGGCTTAAACTGACTGGCTTGTTTGACACAATTTTTGACACTTTAACAAGCTACAAAATGTCAGTTTCACGCTCATAATACGGAATTCCCAGCCAATATCCATGCAGAAGACGGTCATGTGTCACGTGACTACTGACTGGCTGGCAATAAGATGTCATAATACGGATAAGCAAGTCAGTTCATTTTACGGCGTAAATTGACTGGAATTAAGAGGTCGTAATAGGCCCGCTGGTCATAGCACGACCACAGCCCTAGTAAACGTTTCTGATGACATACGTCTAGGTATGGATAGAGGAAATATGACGGTTCTCTGCTTGTTAGATTTCAGCAACGCTTTCAATACTGTCGATTTCGATATCCTACTCGCTATACTTTGCTCTCTTAACATATCTCCAACGGTGATTGACTGGTTTCGTAGTTACCTGTATGGCCGCCGGCAACGTATTTCCATAGATGAGTCTTGTTCTTCTTGGTGTAATACTTCTGCCGGTGTGCCTCAGGGTGGCGTCTTATCTCCTTTACTCTTCGCAATATTTATAAATTCTATTTCCAAAAAACTTCTTTCCTTCTACCACCTCTATGCTGATGATTTGCAAATTTATAGACAATCTCCCCATACGGATTTAGATGCCGCTATTACTATCATTAACCAAGACTTGGCTTCAATTTGTGAGTGGAGTGAGGCGCACGGTTTGAGGGTAAATCCATCGAAGACTCAAGTCATCGTTGTTGGCAGCTCTAGGTTGATGCCGAAGGTAAACTGGTCCCAGCTGCCTCAGGTTCTATTCAACGGTACTGCTATTCCAATAAGCGAGAAGGTTAAGAACTTAGGGGTTTGGATAGACAAACATCTTTCTTGGGGTCCCCAATTACAAGAGGTAAGTCGCAAAATATTTGCTTCTGCCAAGTCCCTGAGACGGTTGCGTAACTTTCTGCCCACTGCCACTAAAATTGCTCTTGCTCAGTCCCTCTTACTCCCTATCCTTGACTACGCTGATGTCAGTTATCTCGATCTCACTGAGGCACAACTTGATAAACTTGAGCGACTTCAAAATGTTTGCATACGATTTATATTTGGCTTGCGCAAGTATGATCACATATCCGATTTTCGTACAAAACTCAAGTGGCTTCCAATACGTCTTCGCCGGAACGTACACATCTTGTCTCTGCTATACAGTGTTCTGTTCAATCCTAAAACCCCCGCTTATCTTAAAGAACGTTTCAAGTTCCTTCATGACACACATACTAGATATCTTAGGTCATCGGAAAACTTGAGGTTGGAGATGCCAAGTCACTCCACCAACTTTTATGATAAGTCGTTTGCAGTTCAGGCTGTGCGGCTGTGGAATGCTCTGCCCGTGTCGGTAAGGCAAGCTCAAACACTCACAACTTTTAAAAATGAGGTTACAAATCACTACCTTTCCTCCTAAATGTTAAATTGTCATTAAGTACAGTATTTCTCTGCTTTTATAATTATATTTATATATATATACATATATATTATATTGTTTGTAATATATTTATTATATTCTTAATAATAATATATGTAATTTTGCTAGTTTATGTATGGTATATATGTAAATAGTACACCACGAACTACCTGCGTATCTTTTTCTCCTTCTCTGTCAAATCCATCCGAAGGTTGTCTTTAAAAAATCGCTTTTAGCGATAAGACCACCCATTGTGGCACCCTATTAATTTTAAGTTTCTTATGTAACTGCTTTATTTTTGGTGTACAATAAAGAATTTATCTATCTATCTATCAGTGGGCTAATATATTACGAGAAAAAAACTGGAACACAATTCGAAGTCCGTGTAGCTGGATTTTCAAAAATTATTCGATTAAGGATAACGATTGTGTTATATGCAGTGGAGCGTGCAAGCAGTGTCGAGCGGAAATTAAAGTAATTATCAACTGGCCAACTGATAAAATTGCTAAATGTATTTGGACGATACGCAATTATAATAATGAATGTTCACATAAGTTATCAAAAAAGATAAAGCTTTCTCCTATTCAACGTCGCGAACTTGCTAACGAGTTAAAATACGAGTCTGCTATTGTAGTCAAGAATAAAATAGCAAATACTCTGATGAATGTAGAAGACAGGGAACCGATCCATTTACCCACTGTTGGTTGCCTACGACAAATAAAGTACGAAAACAGAAAAAGCTCTTACTATGATTCTAATACAATGCTGGCTTTCTGGATTATGTATACACTGGCACCCTATAACGAAATAATAAAACTCGTATCGCTTTTGCCTCTCAATGTGTATTACTGGTCACCTGCCCAAGATGAATAGAGGAAGGGGTGGTAATTTGGAACCCCTTAATATCTCAGAAACAGACAGCGACATCTGTTAAAAAACTATGCAATTACGTTGAACTGGTATCATAGAATGTATTCACTGCCACTAGCGCCAGTTTTGCATCAAGTTTGAACCTGTCATTCAAAGTTGAAATTTTATGTCACCGGCAAACGTTTTTTCTTTTATTCGTTTATATTGTCAAAAGTTTTTATTTTAGTCTAAAACTAATACAGTGGGTGTTAAGGGAAGTACTTTACGCATAAGTTCAAATTGTCACAGGTAAGTTTTAAGGTTTGTTTTAACGAGTTTTAGTTTTCTTAATTATTTGATAACATAGTAAGGTTTTGAATTTGGAACCCCATAGGTGCGGGTAATATGGAACCAAATTACCAAATTACCCGCAGTGCATTAACATCACTTTTTTCCTGATTCCAGTCATGCCTCGAACTCAATTGTCACCAAAGCCGAAGTCGAAAAGAAAAACTTGGGCCAGGAATAATATGATTGAAGCTGTAAAAGCAGTAAGAGAAAAGAAAATGGGTTTGAAAAAAGCGGTCAAGCTTTATAATGTTCCAAAAACTACTCTGCAAAGGTTTGTGCACAGTGACCAGCCTCCCGATGAGGTTGTAAATACTACTATAGGAAGAAGACCTGTCCTGCCATCTCACCTTGAAGAAAGCCTTGTGTCATACCTTCTCGTTATGGAAAGTAAATTCTATGGCTTGACCCGTCAGGATGTTCGTAAAATGGCCTTTCAGTTGGCTGTGAAAAATAATGTCGAACATTATTTAAAAGAACGCAGAACAGACTTTTGCGAAACCGTGCGTAAGAATAGACGAGATCTTCCCCTAGACGTGGTCAATGAGAACCTAAGGGCCAAACCACACGGGCGGCGCGGCTGCGGCGCGGCGCCTGAGCGGCGCGGCTGCGGCGCGGCGCCTGAGCGGCGCCGCTGCGGTTTTCAGCCGCAGGTAGGTTAGCAGCAGGTAGCCACATGGCACCGTGTGGTGTGCTCCGGCGCCGCGCCGCGCGCGCATCGGAATCGAGACGAGGCGGGGAGGGGTGTAAGCAGAGCGGAGCCGGAGCGGCGCCGCTCGCAGTTGTTTGTTTGCGCAGCATAGGGAAGGACGCATGCTGGATTAAGTACGATCACGTAACCTGTACCTATCAAAATGAGTACCAGTGAGGAAAATATTGACATGGACTACCTCATTTCTTTAGTTCAAGAACGGGAAGTACTGTGGGATAAGTTTCATGTGGATTTTAAAAACAATAATTTAAAAGCGAAGGCATGGGCAGAAGTTACAAAAAATTTATTTCCAGAATATGATAGCTACGCTCCCGATCGAAAGAACAAAATTGGTGAGTCCTTATTTTTCTTCATACTAGTAACATGACTAAATTTTCTTTAATTGCCACTTCAAAGATCCTGTGATGCTCATAAAAGTTTCCAAATTCATCTCTAATACCATTAGCTGCTGTCAATTCTTCATTTTGGGGTTGGAGAGAGTGAAACTCATCACAAATTATCGCCAATTTATCTTTTTGACGAACACCTTCCCGATCGGCCACAAAATTGTGTAGGACACAACATGCTTTTACAATGGCAGTAGCAAAATCATAGGATACGTTTATCGGTCTGTGAAAAAGGCGGCATTTGTTTGCCATGATTCCAAAAGCACATTCGACATATCTTCTTGCCCTGCTAAGACGATAATTGAATACCTTTTGTTTTACATCGAGATTTTTACCACCATAAGGACGCATAACATGTTTGCTTAATCCAAAAGCTTCGTCACCCACTAACACATATGGGATTGGTCTATTAAAACCACATAGTGGCTGGGGATCAGGCAATGGCAGCTTCTCGCAAATCATTAACTCGTACAGTTTTGAGTTTTGAAAAACAGTTGAATCGCACTCTTTTCCGTATGCGCCAATGTCGACAAAAGTAAATTTATAGTTAGAGTCAACAACAGCTAGCAACACCATAGAAAAAAAAGATTTGTAATTAAAAAAGAGGGAGCCACTATTAGCAGGATTACACATGCGTATATGCTTTCCGTCGATGGCCCCGATGCAATGAGGAAAATTTGTTCTGACATCAAAATCAGATGCTATTTTTTGGAATCGGGCTGTTGTCAGTTCAGGGATGTTGTCACGAAGAAGATGTTTCCATATAGCTTCGCATACTCTCAATATCATACATGCAATCGTAGATTTCCCCCGTCTATATTTGAATTCTAAATCTTGAATCCGCTTCCTAGGTACCTGTAACAAAAACATTTTAAGATTATTAAATAAAAGATATATAAAACAGTACTCACTCAGGGGTAGATGCTTTAAAAAATATATATGTTTTTGAATCACCCCTTGAAAGTGACCACATACTGGTGTTAGTTTGTAGTCACTTTTTAGAGGTGATTCAAATACATTTTATTTTTCCCAAAAAAATATGATTCGAAATAAGAAAAAAATATTTTGCCTTCTCATGCATAATCCGCAATCAGTCTGGGAGTGCTAATTTTTTTTTCCTATTTGACCGACGACCCATGTTTATTCGGCAATATTTTCCCTTATATTTATGAAATGCATTTCTGAAGTTTTCGATTTAAGGCTCTAGTTACGCATCTATAGGATCTACCCTTAAACCGTACCCGGGGGTCCAGCAAACCCCAGAGGATGAATATTTCTAAATATTTTTGCAATAATTGAACGCACTTTTATGTCACTCGAGTCTAATATCTAGTGACGTCGGCGGCCATCTTGTAATTAGTCGAGCGTCAGCGCTTTCACTGTTTTGGTGGATTTATTGCAATTTATGGGTTTGTCAGACCCCAGGGTAGTAATAACGCAATATATTGTCATTTCATTTCGTCGATATATTGGTGAATGCTGTTATTTTTTATATAATATTATAAGGGTAAGTTTCATATTTTGATGTAATTATTACAAAAACAGTGGTATTTCATTCTTTAGAAACAATTATATAGACAAATCAAGCAATTTTGTTGTTTCGTTTTTACAGTTCATTCAATATTGTGTTTTATGTTATTGTTTCAGTTTTAACGATCAATATTGCATAAAATGGACCAACAGATTACTCAGTGGTTGTATGAAGACGAATCAGAAGATGAAGAGGCATGTGAAGTCGCTGTTCCTGACCTTGAAAATGATGTTGAAGAAGATGGAACTATTGAAGATTTTCGAGCAGAAATTCTGGATGATAATACAGAAGATTCTTCATCGGATGATAAAATTCCTCTGTGTAATTACACAGAGTAAAAAGTACCTGAACTGTAATTACAGTTCAGGTAATTTTCTTCGTGTCTTACCTGTGCCTAATAATCTGAAGGGGAAAAACGGGTTTAGGTGGACAGGTGAAAAACCAACAAGGTCTAGAATTCCACGAAGAAATATTTTGTTTCATCCTCCTGGACCTAAAGCTGCAGCTCGTGAAATAACAACAGAGCAAGAAGCATGGAGTATTTTTTTTTCTGATGAAATACTTGAAGAAATTGTTAGGAATACAAATGCTGAAATTGATAGACAGAGAGAAAAATATAAACGCGATAGACCTATACAGAATACGGAGGATGAAAACGCGGATGCATCGAGTTCCACAAAAATACGTCTTTCTTTTGCTAAGGATGCAAGTGTGTTGGAAATCAAGGCTTTATTTGGGCTTTACTACTTAGCGGGGGTTCTCAACATGAATCATGTCACCACCAAGGAATTATTTGACAAGAACTCAGGTGTTGGCTATTTTCGTGCCACCATGAGCCAAGCTAGATTTGAGTTTCTGACAAACTGTCTGCGTTTTGACGACCGGTCTACCAGAGAAGAACGACAGCAAAATGATAGATTAGCACCAATTAGGAACATTTTTGATCACATTGTCAAAGTTTCAAATGAAGTATATAGCCCTTCAGATTGCTGTACATTAGACGAAATGTTGTTGGGCTTTAGAGGTAGATGTATCTTCAAAATGTACATACCGAGTAAACCAGACAAATATGGTATAAAAATTTTAATGACTTGTGACTCTAAAACTGCTTATATGATAGATGCTTTTGTATATTTGGGCAAAGGCTCGTGCCCTACTAGTGTACCAGCTGCTCACTTCTTTACTATGAAACTGACTGAGAAAATTCATGGCACAAACCGCAACCTCACTTGTGATAATTGGTTCACATCAATACCAGTGGCAAAAGAATTGTTGCAAAAGCAGGTGACCCTTGTAGGTACGCTACGTAGAAACAAAAGAGATATTCCACCTTCTTTTGTTGAGCTAAAAGATCGCGATCGCAACACAGCAGTTTGCCTTTTCAGAAGAACTTACGCTTTTGTCTTACTGTCCACCAAAATCCAAAAAGAAAAAAATTGTCACCATGTTGTCAACTATGCATCCAACAGCAGATCCTGATGCAACGATTCAATTACCAGAGATGATAGAATATTATAATAAGACTAAAGGCGGAGTTGACTTGATGGATCAGCTATGCCACAAGTACAGCGTGTCTAGGAGATCAAAAAGGTGGCCAATGGCAATTTTTTATGGCCGTGAATATAGTAGGTGTTAATTCATATGTCTTGCTAATAATGACCACGAAAAGAGCTACAAAAAGACGTCATTTCTTGAAAAAACTTGCCTTAGATCTGATCACCCCTCAAATGGAAGAACGCTTTACATGGCCCTCTTTGCCCATGAATCTTCAAGTTCTCTTAGGTGGAATCTTGCAAAAGAAGCGGCCATTGCAAGAACCAAGTTCTGCTCCCACTGCTAAGAAAAGATGTGCCATGTGCCCAAGGGGTAAGGACCAGAAAACCAAGGTCACCTGTGGCATGTGCCGAAAACCTCTTTGCGGTGAACATACTGAGGCTATGTGCCAAGAATGTGTTACCAAAAACATTTTTTTTTTTTTTGTATTGTTAAATAAGCGTTCATAATATTAAACAGTAATTGTAATTGAATTGTAGTTTTATTTTGTGAGCATAAATTTTTATGTATTGGGGTCCTTAAAACCCCCGGGTAGTAATAGTGTTTCTCCAGGAATGGGTAGGGTTTAAGGGTTAAAAAAAGACGCAATAAACCTACAAATATACATTTAATATTTGATTTTCATTTCAGGTAATACTGTTGTGAAAAAGTGGAAAAATGTCAAGGACACCTTTTTCAAACATTTAAAAAAAATTAAAGAAGCCTCGAGATCCGGCTCAGCCGCTAAAAAGCTTACAAAATATCATTATTACAATCAGCTATTATTTTAAACCAAAATAGCACAGAATGCCACGGACGATATTTAAATGATGAATCGACCATGAGTTCTACAGATGATGTGCCTGTACCTGGGCCGTCCCGCTATGTTCCTGTCACCCGGAAGAGAACATTACAATTGGATGATTTTGAAAAAGATACATTAGATACATTACTCTTAATCTCATTGTCCTAAGGAGAAGGAGAATCGCCACTTGTCCTTTTTTAAAGGCATACTGCCGTCTATAGAAGATTTTACCGAACTTCAGACCCTCACTTTCCAAAGTAAAGTTTTACAACTAATCACGGAAATGCGCTATGGACAAACGACTCCACATTCGTCCTTTGCGTTTGAAGAGCATTTATCACACGGGTATCAAACCCGAAATTACCAAAGTACGGGTACGTACAATTCAATAAACTCAAATTCTGATGTATTTCAATCTCCAAATCAGGGTTCTGAAGTGTCTCAAAATAGCGAAGAGATTGAATATGATTTTGCAAGCTTGTAAGTGATAATATTGCCCTGAATTTGATTTGAAAATCTATTATAATATATAAAACAAAGTCGTGTGTGTTACACCATTTGTACTTAACTCGAGAATAAAGCAAGTGGAAAAAATAAAAGATTTTCATTACTTACCTCAAAGTGATTCCCATCATTTCTATTGGCTCCACTGGATTCCTCATATTAGTATACTGTTTCCGTATATGTGGCTCTAAGGATTGCAATAAACCTTCAAAAGTGGATACCGTAAAACGGGGTGAATAGAAATCGCAGGGTGAATGGAGACAAAACCGAGAAAGTTTTTTTGTTCCGACCTCCAGTCTTTTGAAATAAAACTGTAACTATGTTTAAGTTTTTTTTTAAACGGCAACATTATTTTTATTCCAGTCCACCGTGAAGTTAGGCGAAAGTTAAAAAAAATACGTTTAAATATCAACCGGCCTTCGGTGACAATTTAGCCTCCCATAAAGTTGGTGATTTTGTATAGGAAATACTAAACATTGTGTGATATAAGTTATATAAAGTGTACACTAGTTTGTCAGGATCAAGTTTTATACAAGTAAGTACAATTTTGATTTGAATTCATTGATATATTGGCGAAAATTTTATTATTGTTTAATTTTACTTAGGTTTGAGGTTAATAGAAACGGGAAAGGGGTGAAAAGATACGTAGTACGGGTTCAATAGATACGACGAATGGGGTTAATAGACACGGGAAAGGGTTTAATGAAAACAAAAAAGGGGTGATTAGAAAAAGTCTGACTAGGGTTGTCAAATTGCTTAATTCCTACTATCAATGAAGGTACCTACTTATCTATTATACGTATAAGTTGCACAATTAACATTAAATCTTTTTTGTTATAGGTAGGTACAAAATGCCTCGTTTGTATAAGCCAGACCCAAGAGGAAAAAGATACAAAAAGTATGATGAATCTATAATACAACAAGCTGTTGAAGAATATAGAAAATCGAAGGTTTCATTAAAGATTGTAGCTGAAAAGTACAATATAGATAAGTCAATCTTATATAGATATAGTACAAGGACAATGCGAAAACAAGGTGGACAAACAATTTTTTCGGAAGAGGAAGAAAAGAATATGATAAAATATATAAATGTATGTGCAGAATGGGGCTATCCTCTAGATTCTGTAGATTTAAGATACCTGGTTAAAAGTTATTTGGATAAACAAGGAAGGACTGTACTGAAATTTAAAAATAATTTTCCGGGTCCAGATTTTGTTGCGAGCTTTCTTAAACGACATAAGGATATAATCTCACAAAGAAATTGCCAGAATATTAAAAAAAACAGGGCAGCTGTCTCACCGGACTCGATTAAAGCTTACTTTCGGGAGTTAGAAGTTTCATTGGCAAATATTGAGCCCTGTAATATTGTTAATTACGACGAGACCAATTTAACTGACGATCCGGGTCGTAAGAAAATTCTAACAAAACGGGGAACATAGTACCCCAGAGAGGGTGATGAATCATTCAAAGGTATCAACTTCTGTGACGATAGCTGCTAGCGCCGCCGGTGAATTGTTGCCACCATATGTAGTCTACAAGGCTCAAAACCTTTATGATACTTGGACCGAAAATGGGCCGCCAGGAACACGATATAATCGGTCGGCAAGCGGATGGTTTGACGCAAATATTTTCGAGGATTGGATTAAATCAACCGCATTGCCTTATTTTAGAGGTAAAGAGGGGAAGAAGTGCCTCATAGGTGATAACCTATCCTCGCATCTGTCATTAGATGTGATTAAGTTGTGTCACGAAGAAAACATTACATTTGTTTTTTTACCTGCAAATAGTACGCATCTCACACAATCATTAGATGTGGCTTTTTTCCGTCCGATGAAGATTGCGTGGCGCAATATTCTTTTAAAATGGAAGAAAACCGATGGAAAGACACAAGCATCGGTTCCAAAAGGATGCTTTCCAAAACTTTTGAAAAAACTTATAATTGATCTCAACCAAAATGCCAAAGATAATATTTTGGCTGGTTTCAGAAAAACAGGCATATGGCCCATTGATGAAAATCAGGTTTTGGGTAGATTACCTGAGGAAAATAATAATGAAAACAAAGAAGATGCTGTAGAAAAATCTGTCCTTGATATTCTCAAGGAAATGAGATATAGTACCGGTACTATGAATGTAACTGAATCAAAAAGAAAAAGAAAATTAGATGTGATTCCACGAAGAAGTGTTGGCACTGAAACTGAAGAGGATGTGGAAACAGAGGAGGATAATTTGGAAAATACTAAGAAAATAAAAACTCCTGAAACCACTACAATAACATGCGTAGAGACTAAGAAAGGCAAGGGGAGAGGAAAAAAAACTAAAAGACGAGACCGAGAAGTTGCAGATACAGAAACAATGCCTAGAATAGAAGTTGCAGATACAGAAACAATGCCTCGAATAGAAGTTGCAGATATAGAAACGATGCCCGTAGTGTTTGAAGATATTACGTTATTTGGGGAAGAAGTTCAGATTCCGCGAGACGACAATTCACAATTTGGCGATTTATATTTCAGTGAGAACTTGGAATTGAACCAATTGATTGATAATACCATACATGAAGAGGCTTTGTCTAAACCTAAAGCTTTATGTCCTGAAGATAAGAGAGAGAAAATAAAAATTATCGCCAACGAAAAATTATCGCAGGAGTATTATATTACCATGAAAAATAAAATACCATTACGTTTGAAACCTGTTTCTAAAAATACTCGTTTAAACGTTTTGAAGACTGCAATTGACCAACCAAGCACAAGTGGTTTGCAAATGTAAACGAAGTCGCGGAGACCATCCTATTACAAAAACGATTCAGAAATACTTAAGGATTTAATGAGTGATTCAGACTAACTACATAAAAGGGCTCTTCTTCTATAATTATTTATAGACATCCATCCAATCCAGTTTGGAAGTCAGACCGTTACCAAAATATATATTTTGCCAATTTAGTTATTTACACATTACAGTAAGGGTCTGAAACTGAACAATTCAGTGGATTTCTATTACTTATAATTCTCATGTGCAATTAAAAGGCTGATTAGAAAGTAAAATTTGTTTTTATTTTCCGTTTTAAAACGCTTAAGTACATATTTTAAGCGCATTCAAAAAACTATTCATCTATCTACACTACTTAGAGCATACCTACCTACTGTAATAATTCTTTAAAATGAGACAACCCTACAGATTTTTTCTATTAACCCCATATATCGTATCTATTGACCCCGACTCCTGGGTAAACAGAGATGGCTAACATTTATGCGTTTTATGGTCAAAATACGTATTAAAAATAGCTTTGGAGCATTATAAAGCCTCGTATCCACTAGGCAACATTTGGCGCGCGACACGTGAATCTCAACATGTACGGCAACGCTGCACAACAGCGCGCGACGTTGCCAGCTGCCGCGCAACATGACGCGCAGCTTGTTGTTTGTTTAAAGTGCATCATTAGTTGAGCATCAATTGTTGTCGAGTGGAGACGTGACGCACAACAATGTCCGTAGTGTGGTGTAACGAACGAGTGCTCAAATTAATCGAACTGTACCAAAACTATGAATGTTTATGGGATACTGCTCACAGAGACTATAAAAATAAATTAAAAAAACTAGATGCATTGGATTCAATAGCGAAAACACTAGATGTGTCTGTGAAAGAGGTTGAAAGCAAGGTACATACTCTTCGATCGCAATTCACTCGCGAGAGGAAGAAATTTAAATGTTCAAAAAAAACAGGAAGTGGCAGTGAAGATCTTTTTAGCAGTAAATGGTTTGCATATGAACCTTTGCTGTTTTTGATAAAAGGTGAAACAACAACTGGAAATAAAGACACAATTGAGAATCATGTAAGTTTTTTATTATTATAAAATACTAACCTAGCTACATAATTGTTTTATATTTACGAATTATCGTAATTATATATTATATAATTAAATAACGTTATCTACGAATCGTAAACAGTATGAATGTCAATTGTAAAGTTCCAAACTGTATCTATTCACCCCGTTTTACGGTATATGTAAACTCGGCTCTAAGGATTGCAATAAACCTTCAAAAGTGGATACACTCATTCGAAAAAAATTGTAAAACCTCTTTTCGTCTAAAACCAACTCTTGATATTCTTTAAAGAAAAAAAGTCCGTCACTATTCCTCAAGGCTATAAATGGACTGATCCAGTGTTTTCGTATGATTCTACGTCGATTTCTTCGGTGGCGAAGTAATAAGAGCAGCAGCACACGTCTTTCCCGATCCATTGTTGTTAGACTGTCGTACGTAGCGATGGGCAACCCCTCATTTTGCCGCCGCGGCTCCGTAGAACATTGCGACGCCGCTCTGCCCGTGTGGTCGCCAGCGCGGCGATATGGCTTGCGGTGCGGCGCCGCACCGCCCGTGTGGTTTGGCTCTCAGGGTTCATACGCACTATGCGGGTAGCCGCATTGCGGCTAGCCGTCCGGCTGACCGCAAAAGCACAATTATGTACCTAATATTCATTTCTATGCGCACTGCGATGCGGCTACCCGCAGACCGCTCCGGTCGCTCGGAGGGCTGCGGCCCGAGTGACGGCCAGCCGGACGGTTGCTATACGCACTGTGCGGTTCAGTCTGCGGCTGCCCGCCATTGAGTGAGTGTGTGCACGTGGTACGTTTGGTAAAATGGAATTCGATACCGAAAAATTTATCATCGAAATCCAGAGTCGGCCAGCAATTTGGAACACCAAATTACCAGAGTATTCTGATAGAATATTAAAACAAAGAGCATGGGAAGAGTTAGTGCATATTTATCACGGTACGGAGTTAACAAAGGAGGAAAAACAAAAACTAGGTAATTATCAAAATCATTTTATTTTTTAAATGTAATTATCCTGCCATTCTACCCTCCCTTCATGCATAAAATATTCTGCAAATAATTCTCGATATCCGAAAGCAGTTCTATTGTTTCTTCACAATTATCTCGAGTAATAGTTTCAGTTAGTGGATTACTTAATGAGTCTCTAAAAGAATATCCGTCTCTGTCTCTTACAAAGTTGTGTAAAATGCAAGCAGACTTAATAATATCACTAACTAAATCGATGTGAACATTAATTGGTCTGTGAAAAATGCGCCACTTATTCGCAAGTACGCCAAAAGTACATTCAATGTAACGTCTAGCCACACAAAGTCTATAATTGAATATTCTTTTTGTAATATTTAAATTATTTCTCGGATAAGGGCGCATCATACTCGTACTTAAAGCAAATGCCTCGTCTCCTACAAAAACGAAGGGGAAACAAGTTGCATTGTTTCCTGAAATAGGTGCTGGTTCAGGAATGTTCAAGCGGTTCTCTTGAATTTTTTTATAAAAGTTTGAGTTTTGAAATATTGCTGAATCACCGAATCTTCCATATGTTCCAACATCAATCATCACAAATTTGTAGCTGCTGTCACAAATTGCTAGCAATACTAAAGAAAAATATCCTTTATAATTGAAGCACATTGATCCACTATTGTTAGGTGCTATAATTCTAATATGTTTTCCGTCACAAGCACCTATACAGTTCGGAAAATGTGCTCTAGTAGAGAAACCATTTGCAATTTGAAGCCACATTATCTTTGGTTGGTTGTGGTAGGCATATATTTTTTAAGCAAAACCATATAGCTGCACATACTTCTTGAACTATTTCGGCGATAGTACTCATTCCAATCTTAAACATATAATGCAATTCTGTGAATGAACAGCCTGACGCCAAATATCTGAAACAATGTTTTTTTTTTAGGTTTGAGTATTCAAAAAAAATGGAGAAATATTCGCGACTCTTTTGTGAAGGCCCATAAAGCGAAAGAGACTAAGAGCGGATCAGCGGCAAAAAAAAGACTTCATATGTTTTCTACGATAGTCTGTTATTTTTAAAAGATACTGTAACTGTCAATAGCACAACGGGGAATGTAACTACAGAAAATGAAGATGGTAACACAGCTATGCAAAATGAAGAAACACTTCCATCAAATACTTCATGGGCACCAAAGAGAAAGAAGAAAAATAATAGTGATGATCTTATCGGTAGAGAGTTAGTCGGGGCCTTGAATAGAAATTTAGAAAGAAAGAGTGTTGAAGATGACGAGGATCGCCTCTTTTTCTTGTCTCTAGTAAATGAATTTAAAAAAAATCCAGAACATATGCAATTGCAAAGTAAATTAGATATTTTAAAGGTAATTAAAGATGCGCAGATTTTCAATTATTCGAACATTGATTATCCAAGGCCTAATTCTTACCGGGGATATCAAACGTCACATTATTCTGGTAATAGTCCCTATTCTCACCGTACAAACTTCTCGGAGGTTGGACGAGGGAATACCCATCATGGATATCAAACGGCACAGTATTCAGGAAGTAATGTCTACACGCAGCCTGTGCAGTCTTTGGAGTTTGGACGAGACACGTCTCAAGAAATTGTGAGGAATCCGACGAATGCACAATCGCCAATTTCCGAAAAATCTCAGGAGAGTGATTATATGGAACTTTTTAATTCCATCACTGACGATGATGCTTGAAATGTGTACCTACATTATTTTAATAAAAATTGAATTATACATATTTATTTTACTTAGCGTAGCACTATTATTAACTTTGCTTCCGGTTTAATACTATTGCGAAATTGTGTGTCTTGCTTTGTTATAAATTTTTCTAAAATGTTCAATAATTCTTCAAACGTTTTTATGCTCATTCTAGTAAATCCGAAAAACTTATCTTCATATTTTTTTAGTTCTTCGAAAAATATTGCAAAATGCTTGCTCTCATCTCGTGTTTGCAAATAAGGATGCACCCAGTACTTCTTTCTTTGTTTTTTCTTCTTTACGTAACGTGTGTAAATGTAGCACGTCCATCTTTGAAATGGATCGACATGACCGCAAATCGCAACGGTTCTTCAACCGCACGTTGCGGTTGCGAATGCGGCTGCCCGCGATCCGGCTGGCCGCATTCGCAACCGCATCCTGCGGTCAGCCGCGCGGCTAGCCGTAATGCGTATGCTACCCGCATAGTGCGTATGAACCCTAAGAAGGCTACTGCCGGGAGAGATGTTTTCCGGAGGTGTTGAAGCCGGCATCGAACTTCAAAACGAGTGAGTACAGTGAAAGTGTTAAAAAGTGCTAAGCGTCTTCGCGAAGTCAAATTAAATTGTGTTTAAGTTACGTACAAAAAAAAAGGTTTTAAAAGCACCTATGGACATTAGTTTAATATAAACAAAGAAGCTGAAAGTGAAAATAACACTGTTGTTAACACGATTATGCGTGCCTATGAAAATTCTTAATACTATTTTGATATTGTATTTCTTGATTTTCTAATAATTTAATAATAAAAAAATTCTTACCTTAATGTGTTTTTAGTGCCGTATATATTGCCCAGCACACTTCTGGTATTAGTTGAGAAATTGCTGGTTTTGAGACACGATAAAAGTGACTAAGGAACCGATAGTTCATTCCTGAAGCCAAAAATGTCAGCGTTATTTCCAGTTTAATTTTGGCTGGTAAAGCATTTCTCATGAATGTATCATGTCGTTGAATAGAGCTCGATATCATTGACAGCAATTCGTCAAAATTCTGTGGTGACATCCTCATAGCCAGTTTGTACTCCGCAGGATCTTCAAATCGCAATTGCTTCAGCAACAAAGCAGAGCCACCAGTTTCGTTTCTATCGTCAATCCATTTTCTTACCCATTGTCGTTTATTTTTAGTTATCTCATTTTCTACCATTTCTATTAACTCATTCAACAGCAAAATTGATAAATTTTTCAACAAATAATTAAATCGTCGTTTCAGTTGTTTTCGCGAATTCATTTTTCCCACTGACTTCACACACGTGTGCTCACCGTGAGAAACGCACCACTACTACTTACTTCATGTGAACAGTTAAAGTCAGTCGCGGCGCCGACATTGGCGCTGCGACTGACTTGTCTACTGAACCTGTGTAAATGAGACTTCATGTCAAAATTTGGCACTAACTGACTTAATAATACAGTTCGACTAAAAAAAGCACGTTCTACCTTTAAAATTAGGTCGAAAATCGCTTTCACCTTGAATGAACCAATTACGAAAGTTGCATCTATATCCTTCTCGCTCTTTCTGTTTCGCTAGAAAAAGGAAGAACGACACGTTCAGTGTTGCTCCTGTCCTAGAACTAGTTTGACCCGTGTTGTTATTTGAAATAGAGTATTATCTATTAATGATACATAGATTCGGTTTTACCATAAGAAGAAAAGTGTATTATTGTGATTTCTTGCTGTATTTTTCTTTAAGTAAGTATTTTATTTTCCAAATACTATTTAGAACAGAGTTATAAGACGAAAATTAACCTGTATTCTTCACTATAACGTAATGCTTAGAGTACCGCGCATTTAAATGAACAAAGTATTATTTTGAGTTGTGCCTATGATCTTTTAAAAAGTTTTTTGTATTTTTTTGTTTACTACTTTATTCATCATAAGTTGTATCTCATCCAAGTATTATTACAAAATGTGTCTGTGTTCATTTGAATTTTAGTTGATGTTAATGTATCAAACGTAAAAACTACGATGTTCTGTTTACAAGTATTTGATTTAGATAGCAGTTTGTCTAATTCTGTCTATGATCTTCAATTTCATATTCTTTATTTCAGAATGTTACCACAGAAAAGGCTAGATTATATTCGAAAATGTATAGTACCTCATCCGAAAATCTGGATACTAGCTTAGATGAACAAGGCCCTGGCTACATCGAATGTTTAGAAAATGTTGATTTCGCATGCGAATCTGATCCAAATGGTAAGAATAGTATTTTTTTTATATAATAGGTATTAATAACTTTTACTAGTGGTTTTGCTGTTTTGCTCAATATCGAACACAAGAAGGCATTGTATTTTATCCGGATCTATTCAGCCGTTATTGAGTAATACCTAAACATTCTATCACATTTAGGTATAATATTATTAAAATAATCATCATTTTTCTTTTGATCAAAGTACGAGTAACATGAGGAACCCAAAATATTAGTAATTTAAGTATTGCAATGACACGTTTTTCTAGTTGTTCCGCTATGCCACATTTATTAAGTTCATTTTTTTATTTATTTTCCTTATTACAGATAATGTACAAACCAATTTGATTGAAAATATAAATGCTCCAGGTCATAGTATTCCAGTTCCAGCATCCAGTGTTATTGAAAATTGTTTGAAAAACGATGCAAGTAGTAGCAGTAATATTTTTACTGATATTAATGGTGAGAATATATTTGAATGATTTTTTAATCTGTAGGGAGGTTACTATTCCTTCATTTATTTATATTAAGGTATATTTATCATTTAAATTTTTATTTTTATTTCAGGCATATCTAACACTGAAGAGCTAAGTGAAGCCGATAAAAGTGATGGACCCGATTTCGATTCAGATGACAGCGTTAAAGATCCGAACTTTAGACATAGATCAGCGTCAATATCATCAACAGATTCAAGTTCATCTTCCAGCTCCAGCTCCTCCAATTCCAGTTCGTCATCATCAGCTTCTAGTACACGCTCACATTCCGCCCACCGCGAAAACATTCCACCTGCATTACACGTCTCTTGCATCGAAATCATTCCATCTGCAGACTCTCAGGTTGAAAACTTAGATTTGAACAAAAAACTCACACGTAAACGACAACGAAATATTAACAACTGGAAATCGGAAGTCGCGAAACGTTTAAGAAACACAGGTCAAAGCTACACATCAAAAAAACTAAAAAAAGTCATTCCAGCCAGAAAAGTAGGGCCACCATGTGGTGAGAAATGTCGTTTAAAATGTTCTGCAAATGTGTCAGAAGAAGAAAGACAGAACATTTTTCATGAATATTACAATTTGGGCAACATAACGATGCAGAGGCAATTCATTATAAACAGCACTACTATAATTAATCCGAAATATAAATACACAAATGTGGCAAATCCTAGGCAGAGCAACAATGCATTTTATTTTTCAGTTCAAAATAATAAAGTACGTGTTTGTAAAACGTTCTTTAAATCCACACTTGCCTTAAATGATCGCGTATCGCCTATGATTTACAAGCAACAATGCCTTGTCCAAGGGGGGACGTTAGTAACTTTTATTACATCTCTAAACTAAATGTTTTAAATTTTACAATAACTGATTTGAAAACAAAAGATGTTTATTGTAATGTATGGCACGAAGGGCATGGCAATCGTGGTGTGAATGAGATTGCAACTTGCGTGTGGGATTATCTTAACCAAATTGACACAAAGGCTGAGCAATTAGTTGATGTAATATTCTACAGTGATAACTGTTGCGGGCAGCAGAAAAACCGTTTCATGATTTCAATGTACATCTTAGCAGTAAATAAATTTCAAAATATTCGTTCTATTACTCACAAATTCCTAATTAAGGGACATACCCAAAATGAGGGTGATAATTGCCATTCTCTAATTGAAAGAAAAATTAAAATGTCCCTTCGTTCCACTGCGATATATACACCTGATCAGTATTTTACTTTAATTAGAACTGCTAAATCTAACGGGAAACCATTCGCAGTTAATGAATTAACCTACGACAGGTTTTACGATTTTAAAGAAGTGTCACCAAAGATTGGAAAAAACTTTTCCAAAAATATTCTGAATGAATCTGTAAAAATGAATGATTTCAGTATTATTTATGTGTCTAAATCAGACCCTGGATCTTTTTTTTACAAAACATCTTACTCTGACACCTCCTATAAACAAATAAAAGTAGCAGGGTCCACTCGCAGCACTCAAAACGACTTGATGTCACCGAATTTACCTGCAGCTTATTCCGAATGTAGTGTGTAATTCTGTTGAAATTAGTTGAAAAAAACATAATTCCTAAATACTATGAAGATTTTTATCAAAATTTATAAGTAACTTTTATATATTTAATACAAATCCTCATAGTACTCATGGTTACACTTATTCAATAAGGTATCACTTATTTATTTTGAATAATATTCTTAATTATGTACTATCAGGACTTTTTTCTGATTTCATTGCGGTTTTGTTTTTGTTTAATTTGTACTTCATTTTGTTTTTTTTTCTCAACTAATAATTTCATAATTAGTATGTTTTTTTCAGAAAGTTGTTGTTCTTCAAATATTTTGTTCAATATTCTGTTATTTACCAGGTTACACTTTGCTTGCAAAAGCGTAAAGTTCCTATTAAGTTAATGTAAGTAATACTAACTTTTAACATTTTTGAGATTTTTATTTTTGTTTTTACTTTGTTAAATAATGATACTGACTAGTTCAACAAGTACCTTGTGATTTTTGTTTTGGTACAAAGACTAGAATTTAGATATTGACTAGAATATTACCATATGATTGTTATTCATTCGATTTTTATAAGTCAAGGTTGATGCTAAGGTCTTTTTGTAATAAATAAGTGAGAATTGATTTCATTTTTTTGTTTTTTTTTTTATCACTTTAATCGCATTTAAAAATATATAAATACTGTTTTCTTTTTAAACTAAACATCTTGAACAAAACTAAAATTCAAAAGAATACTGTCACAAGTTGTAAAAAGTGTAAATAATTTAATAAATAATGGTAAATAGAGTAATGTCTTTAAAGATAATTATAGAGTACATACTAATACATATTAATAATAAAAAATAATCTGTTTATCTTATGGATATACCACAATATTTTAAGTTAAAAACTTTAATCGCTTCTCCTGAAAAAGTACGTTTTTAGAGTTAATACAGTATTCTTGCGGGCAAGCGATATGATGGTTATGGTGGCGTTGCTATCCTGGTGCACAAGTCAATTCAGTCTCACCCTGTATCATTTAATAGTAATAATAGGGGTATTGAATTAATATGTGTTAAATTATTAAATTGCAGAGACTTAGAATATATTGCATCACTCTATTGTCCTTCGTCTGTTCAAACTCAGCTTTCTGATTGGAATGATATTTTTGGTCACTTTCCTCGTAAAACTATAATAGCGGGGGACTTCAACGGTCATCACACCAATTGGTCGGTTAAAACAGACGTGAGAGGTACTCAAATTATGGATTCATCCCTAGAAAATGATTTTATATCGCTTAACAACGGCATGGCAACTCGAATTAAGTTGGTAAATGGCAATTTACAACAGACGTCCCCGGATATTTCATTTGTCTCTTCCGACGTTGCAATAAAATATGAATGGCAGGTGTTTAATGAAAATCTGGGTAGTGATCACCTGATCATTAAAATGACAGCCAACTTATCTTGTGATACACATATTGTTAAAAAACGCAAATTGGAATGAATATCGTCAAAAAATCTCTGAAAGTATAAAAACTTTTAATGAAGACTCGTTTAATGGTAACGTGCAAAAAATGTATGATTTCTTTATAAACCAAATTGAATATGCGTCTAATAAACATATACCCTATTTTAAATTCAGTATAAAGCCAAATGAAAAATTTAAACAAAAAAAGTATTGGTCCCCTAAATTATCTGAAATAGTCGCTCAGCGAAGGTTGGCCTTGTCAAATTTCCGTAAAAATCCCACCCCTGATAATTTGAAGACACTTGAATCCAAGACCTTAGAATCTCAGTCATTAATTAGGAAAGCTAGATATCATGGTTGGCAAAACTTTGTGATTTGGTAGACGAAGCTACGTCGACACAGGAAATGTGGCGCCGTATGAAGTGGATGAAAGGTTTTAAGCAACAAAGGTGGTGCCCCCCCATAGACAAACAACTCGATCTTTTACGTTCTCTGACTCCTGACTATGTTCCAAATTTGATACCAAGTTTTAAGTCCCGAAATGAAATTTTAGAATCTGAATTTACAAGTCAAGAACTAGAAAATTGTCTAAAAAAAAAAGATTCAGCCCCGGGGCAGGATGCTATATCTTATTCAATGTTGTATAATTTACCAGACTCAGGAAAGGTTCTTCTACTGAAGATTTACAATTATATATTTAAATTCGGGATTGTTCCTTACCAGTGGCGAAATATTCAAGTTATTCCTATACCCAAAGCTGCAAATAATGCTAATAGTGAGATTAAATTAAGGCCTATTTCACTGTTGTCGTGTGTGTGTAAAATCTTTCATCTTATGATTTGTAAACGGATAGAATGGTTTGTGGAAAAAAACAAAATCTTGTCTCCATACACAGTAGGATTTCGAAAGGCACAATCATGTTCGGACGCACTATCCCGGCTAGTTTCTTACGTTCAAGTTGGATTTACGAAAAATATCCCTACTGTAGCATGCTTTTTGGACATCGAAAACGCATATAATAATGTTTCAATCGATTCGGTAACAAAGGTATTGGATGAAATTCATATCGGGTCTCGAATATGCATTTACCTTTGTCGTTTATGAACGAGAGGCAATTAAAACTGAAATCGTTTAATAGTGAAGGTTTTGAAACTAGACTGACGAACAGGGGATTGGCACAAGGTGACCCGTTGTCACCATTATTATTTAACTTAGTTACACATAAAATCTGCCGAGACATTAAAACCGTTATGATATCACAATACGCAGATGATTTTGTCATTTATTTTAGTGACAAACAAATAAACAAATGTGAGCGATATTTACAAGACGCCTTAAATTGTTTAATCACATTATTGGGTGAAATTGGATTGACTTTGTCACCAACCAAGTCAAATTATTGTATATTTAGTAGGGGCCGTAGGCGTATATTGCCTTCATTAACACTGTATGGTCAGTCTTTACCACTAGTGGATTATGTTAAATATTTAGGAGTTTGGTTAGACAGAAATTTAAACTGGAGAAAACATATAAATGAAACTGTTAGTAAATGTGGAAAATACCTTAATGGAAGGTGGTACAAAATGATCCCTCGAGGTAAAACAATCCCTGACTCCTTTACCGACTTAATAGCGCCATCTAGGATATTTTATGTGAATTTCTGGTTCCTACGGCCTAGCTGTACAATCTGTGTTAGTGTCATGGCATTGTTCGCGGTAGAAAAGTTTTTATAACAAAAAAATTAAAATTCCTGTGTTCAATCTAAGGTAAGCTGTTATTTGACATTATGTAGCTTTAGTCTATGTACATATTATGTGATAGGTATGTATGTCTCGGGTTTTGCTGTCAATTAGCTATCGATTTAACCGTCTTTCATTTCATTATTTAAAAATCATAGGTTATGTTTCGATATTTTTCGTTAATGAGGCATTTGGGACAAAATGATCCCTACATTGGGTGGGCAAAATGATCCCAGGATCATTTAACCCCGTGCCAAGTGTTCAGTTAACTTTTCAATAAATGGGTGTATAGTATACATTTTAAATAGGGACACAATCATGACGAATATCTTTCTGGGTAGATTTTGGTTTTGAAATGTTTGTCGTAGTTCAAGGAAGGTTTGAATGGTGAGAAAAAAAGTAGGTATGTAGGTAGTAAGTAGTGTAGTGTAGATTTATATGTTGCAGTGTAGGTTAGGGTAGTGTAGTGTAAAGTAGAGTAAAGTAATATAATGGTAGTGTGTAGGGTAGGTTAGTGTAGGGAGGGGTAATGAAGGGTAGGGTAAGATAGGGTAGCGCGTACGGTAGTGTAGAATAGATTAGTGCAGGGCAGTGTAGTAGTTTATATTCTGAAGTGGTACGGAGTTCCCGAGGGGGCAGCTAGTATATGAATATAAATCATGCATTTAATAATCTGATAAGTTTTTTAAGACCCCTTATTTTCTTGCTAAAAATAAGCCGGACTAATTCAACATTATTTGCTTTTAGAAATCATGCCACGAATTATATTCGAAAAACCGCACGTCAAAACTGGAATGAAAACGCCATGTTTAACGCCATAAATGCCGTAAAAGAGGGCATGCCATATAAAACCGCCTCCAAACAATTCTCAGTTCCACTTATGGCACTTAAAAGAAGAGTTAAAGGAAAAAACATTTACGCTGTGGGTGCTTCTAAAGTGTTCGGGAGTATAAAAAAAGTATTTACAGATGAACAAGAGTTGGAACTTGTACAACATATTCAAGATAATGAAGAGACTATGTACGGATTTACAGTTGATGATGTCCTTAAGTTTGCTTTTGAGTTAGCTGAAAGAAATAACATAAAACACCCGTTTTCTACTACATCTCGAAAAGCTGGCAAAGATTGGCTAAGGGGGTTTCGGCAAAGACATCCGAATATTACTCTACGTGCACCGGAATCAACTTCAACAGCACGAGCGCGAGCTTTTAATAAGCCGATTGTTGATAAATTTTATGACAATTTACGGAAAGTTCATGAGAAGCATCTCTTTCCACCTCATCGCATTTTTAATGTCGATGAGACCAGTTTGAACACTGTCCCGACAAAAAATACTAAAATTTTTGCTAAAAAAGGGCGCAAACAAGTAGCTCGTATAACGTCTGCTGAAAGAGGCGAATCAACTTCAGCAGTAATTTGTGGATCAGCTGGAGGAAACTTCATTCCACCAATGTTAATTTTTCGTCGCTTGAGAATGAAAATAGAATTGATGGATGGGACTCCGCCAGGTTCAGTTTATGCGTGCAATCCAACCGGTTGGATGAATATTGAGGTGTTTTCACAATGGTTTGAACATTTTTTGTCACATACTAAACCATCTTCAGAAGACCCCATACTTCTGATACTAGACGGCCATCTTTCACACACCAGAAATTTAGACGTCATACTAAAAGCGAGAGAAAACAACGTCACAATTTTGTGCTTGCCTCCACACTGCACGCACAAACTTCAGCCACTCGATGTTGCCGTAATGTTTCCACTGAGCGTGTACCATAATCAGGCTTTAGAAAAATGGATGAATAATAATGCGGGTCATGTAGTTACAGTATTTCAAATAGGTAAAATTTTTGGAGAAGCATATTTAAAAGCTGCAGTACCCTTAAACATTATAAAAGGATTTGAAAAATGTGGAATATGGCCACTCAATCCAGACGTTTTCAGCGATGTAGACTTCGTTGCTGCCAACACTACTGATCAAGAATTGAGAAGCGAAATCGTGGAGCCCCATCCGACAACAACTGCAATGCCTTATAGATCCCAAGTTACCGATGAAAGCATCCATAGTAACTTACCAGGTCCAAATTTCAGGGCTCTCGTTCTTCATGCGGATCCATCGACAAGTGTACCAGTTGAAGAAATAACAAGCCAAGGCTCTGTGTCGCCTTCTATTCTTTTGTCCTATGTAGCGTATGATGAAACAGAGAACAGCCAATCTCTTGAACCACCACCTTTCATAAGTGTTCCACCTGATACCGATGAACGTATGGATCGCAACCTGACAGCAGCCGTTATGGATCTCGGTTTAAGTACCATTTCATTGCCATGTACACCAGTTAAAAAACCTTCACCGTCACCTTCAACATCTATGGAAGCAACACGATCGCTTATATCACCAAGACCATCTCATACAGCTTTTGAAAATGTAACACCATCTGTTGCAGAAGCCGCCGTAACGTCTTGTAATATTTTCTGTAGAGACAATAACTGCCCTTTGACATCACCAATAGCGTCCACGTCTTTTAGCATCCCTCCAAGGCAGATTCGACCTTTGCCAAAAATGACAGGAGTACGTCAAAAAACCAACAAAGCTCGGGTCTCCACAGCGATTCTTACAAGCACACCTTATAAAAGTTTCTTAGAAGAAGAAATGAATAAAAAAAATGAGAAGATATGCAAGAAAAACAAACGCAACGACAACAAGAAAACAACTAAATTAAATTCTAAAATAACAAATACAAAAGTTTCTTTAAAAGGAAAAGGAAAGGAAAATGTGACAAAAAATATTAAGGGACCAAAACCTAAAAAAAGGAGGTGTGAAATAAATGAATCATCTTCAGAAGATGAAGATGATGCAGAATGTTTGTTCTGTAATGAGCTGTTTTCAAATAATAATAGAGGTGAAGGATGGATCCAATGTTGTGTTTGCTTAAGATGGGGCCACGATGCTTGCGCTGGAGTTGATCCCGATGATGCTGACGAATTCACTTGTGATTTTTGTGCTGATAATCCCTTTGCTAGAGCTCGAAAACAATTAAAACTGTAAAACCTGGGACCATAGTCATGACAGCGTAAATTGAACTATTATTATAATGATCAAGACGGTAAATTATACTGGTAACTAAGAGAACTTTGTTAAAAAATACTTTACATTTTGAAGTAATTTAAGACTGTACTTACACTAGTTAATAAGAGAGAATATAGCACTATTGATTGAGATTATATTAAAACTGTTAAAGACGGTGTTAATAGTTATAAGAGCTTTCATTACTTAAAATTCTATTTTGGAAACACTATTAAGGCCGTAACGGCAGTTGATATTATTTGCTAAGACATAATTTTTTGTTGTTTTTTTTATAATTGAATATAATTTTTAAGGTTGTTATACCAATGATACTAGTTTAATGATATAGATACGATAAAACTGGAGTTACTGTTATAGAGGTTTACGAAAATTAAACAATATTATTTGTTTTTGATACTAAAACTGATTTTACAATAAAACTGTTCGAAACTTATACTTATTTTACTTTTATTTAACTAATGTTTCATTTCTTGCTTGAATTTTAAATGATGGGAGTAAAATGATCCCCGGATCATTTTACCCGCACACTGGGGATCGTTTTGGACACAGGGGTGTACAAAATTATCATTACGTAGACCTTTACGAAAATATTAATAAGAATTATTCCTTATACTTATAGCTTAAGCGACTCAACGCATACTCAATTTGTAGTTCGATTAAATAGCTTCTCATTTAATGTTTTAAGTTTATCTTAAAGTTGTAAACACTAGTTATAGAGCTGTTTTCCCTTAAGGGGATCATTTTGTACCACCTTCCCCTATTAAAAGTACTGGCAGGATCTTCTTGGGGAGTACATCCTAAACATATACGTCGAATATATATATCGCTAGTAAGAAGTCGTCTAGATTATGCCTGTTACTTGTATGATTCTAGTGCAAAAACACATACAAGCAAGCTAGATAAATTACAAAATCAAGCACTTAGAATAATAGGAGGTTTCATAAAAAGCTCACCTATCCATGTGATGGAGAGTGAACTGCACATGTCGCCACTATTTTTGAGGAGGAAATATCTCGCTGATAAAGTAATTCTGAAGTCGTTGTCATGGTCTAATAATATCACTATAAACATAATTTCAGAATTGGACTCTCTAACAAATAATAGCTATTGGGAAAACAAAAGAAAACCCCTATTGGCTACTTCTTTCAAAGAATTAGGACAGTTACAAATTAATGCCTCAGATAGTCTGAAAATGTTCTCTCTAGACATTTGGGTATCAGCTTTACTAATTAAAGAAACTATTAAAAGTAATTTACAATGTGTAACGCACCCAAAAGACTGTTACAATCTCAATATGCTTATACACGAAGTGGTTTCAGAATTAGCTTCTAAATACAGTGATCGGTTTAAAATCTTCACATATGCATCAAAAAGTAATGATGGGTGTGGTGCAGCTTTTTTCTTTCAAAGTACAGGTTTTAAAGCTATGTATAAAATTAATGTAAATATATGTATAATGTCTCTGGAACTCATTGCAATATATCAAGCGGTGTATTATTCAGTTAGTCAAAATCTAAATAAAGTTGTTATATTTACAGATAGTAAGAGCGCTTTACAACATTTAGCTCGATGCGCCTCTGGATACAGAGGTGCATCGATAGCCTATGATATTCTAAAATTAATCCATTGCTACAACAAAGATGATACAAGGATCATCTTGCAATGGGTTCCAGCGCACATAGGGTTACGGGGCAACGAGGAGGCTGACCGACTATCAAAACTAGCAGTTGAGACGGGTAATACTATCTCATATTTAGCCGATTACTGGGAATATTTCACCAAGGTTAAGAGTATGTACTTTGACAAATGGATAAAATACTTTAATGAAATATCCAAAGAAAAGGCACTCGTGAGCCCTGGGCCTCAAGTCTGCTATTTTTATAAAATTGTCATTCCAACACGATCGCATTGTCATTTTGCTAAAAGTTCGTAATCTGCTAAATTCGTAATGGTCGATCATTGATCGGTCAGTGGTCTCGTAATAGAATTGTAGTAGAATGACATTGCCGTATTGCCATTATAATAAAACCCTTCAGTAGAAATGATTTTCGAAAAACTACTACTAAATTTGAACATTTATGCATGCCAGATTTTATTTATATTTAATTTTACTAATTAGCTATTAGTGTTTTAGGCAAACTAAAATAGTAAGAAGTTCGTAAATACCCAAAAACATTAAACAAACGTGTAACACGGATACATGTGAAACTATACAATCGCAATATTATTTTGTCTCTTTAGCTGTCAAAGTCAAATGTGACATTTATGCTAACTGACGTTAAAGTTTTGTTTTTATTTTTGTTTATTTTTACTTATACGACCAGTGTTTGGGTTTTATTAGTATTTATTTTTATTTAAGTGTTATATCATTGTTTTTGTGTTGTGAAAATGGTTTTGATTGAGCAAATTTCGGCTCTTATAGACTACTTAGAAAACCACCAAGATCTGGCGCTTGGCCATTGCAGCCGCACTAACGAAGGGCGCAGTCTGTCGAAAAGGTACTGGACGGAGTGCGCCCAAATTTTAAACTCGATATCGGCGGACTGCCCCAATAAAACGCCGGCAGAGTGGCGCTCAGTGAGTACCTAAACACAGTATACTTAGATAAGCACTATAAGACCGATAAATTGTATTATTAATCAAATTTTTGCTCTTTTTTTAGTTCTACAATGAATATAAGAGCAAAATGCTCAAAAAAATTAAATCTGAAAAGAGTCAAATAAGTGCAACGGGTAAGCTATACTTTTTTTTGGCAGCCTTGCAGAATTATAGTGTGAAGCATATAGTACCTAATCATTTTATAACTTTTGTTTAAGGTGGTGGTCCTGCGAAAAAAATAGTACTAACCCCGCTCCAAGAGCGCTTATATACTATTTTAGGACGAGATGTAGGAGAGCCACTTCCAGGTGTCCGACATAACCCACTCACTGTCAGCATTAGCATTTATCTTTTATCATTCTTAACTTTTGTATTGCACATTAGAAAGTACTTTCAACTTGTTAAAAAAACTGTGTATTTTATTTGCATGCTTATCTATATTATGTGTTTACTGTCACAAATTGTTGACTCACTTGCCTTGTGTTATTAACTGCATGTTTTTTTTTTTAAATAGCCAACTATCACAATTCCTTTGGTGGATGCTAGTCCTGCTACTAATAGTAATTTGACAAACAATTCTGTCTCGTAAGTGGTGCTAACTTGCTATTCTGTGCTTAATTTTCTTAGCTTTCATCATTTAACTTAATTAACTAGTTTCTTATCTATTTTGATAACATTGTTTTTATTTTTACAGACTATTAGACAATTATGTTATGCCAATAGTGATGCCAGAAGAGTTTGAGGTAAATGTGATGCCAGATGAGCTTGTGGAAAATGTGCCACCACAAGAAATAAGGTACCTGTACTACAACTTTCTACAGATGGGTTTAAATAAATAGAATAACATAAAGACCAATGTCATTGAATTGTTTTATTTTTCAGCTACGATCAGGAAAATTTAGGTTGCCCATCCACTAGAGACCAGCCTCCAAAGAGACGCAAACGCCAAAGATCTGTACGGCATTATGCAGCAGAAGGTAAAGATGTTAAAGATATTTGTTTTGACCATTAACTGCCCACTCTAGGGCAAAGTTTGTCACCGGATGTAACAAAATATTTTTTTTTTTATAGATAGAGACCATACAGCTCTTGAGACTGCTCAATCGAGACTGGAAGCTATAGAAGCCAGGAACGCCGAAGCAACGTTAAAATATGCTGAGGCCATTAATAATTTAGCTGCGGCCATTAATAAACAAAGCTCCACCACTGAAAAAGTGGTGCACATTCTAGACCGCTTTATGACATCTGTGTCAAAAAAGGTAATTACTGTTGATTTATAGATAATTCATCTTTACGAGATGGTTTCACTCAAAATCAGAACTTCTACTTATTGTGTGTGCTACAAACAGGATTGAAAACAATAGGTACAATAAAAAATTTAATATAACCCCTCCAGCAAAGCTTAAAAGCTTGGGTTAGGTGTAGGCTCACATCAGTAGTAGCACATTGGTCAGAATTTTACATCTTGATTGTAACTCTGATACTAAGCGCTGGGTTACACAAGTTTCAACTTTTATATTAAAGTTAATTTTGTTTTCACAGAAAATCCGCAGAATTTTATTCTCATCCGATTCTGAGACTGACTAGTTTCCTGAAGTATGCAAGAGGTAATTTTGTCAGATTATTAAGACTAGCTTTTGCCAGCGGCTTCGCCCGCGATAAAATAGAAAATATAGGCTTATGTTACAGTGATAAAGTAGCTTTCTACTGGCGAAAGAATTTTGAAAATCGATCCAGTAGTTTTTGAGTTCAATTGTAACGTACAAACAAAACAGTCAAATCTTTCTTTATAATATTAGTTTGGATAAATGAAATCTATTTTAGGAGGAGTCTACGTCCAGCACTTGATTCCAAATGGTTGTAAAGATTTAAATGAAACACGGTTTATAAAAAGAGCATTTCTTAATTTATTTTAAATCTCTGTTTTGTTCAATACTGTGAATCTGTAACAAAATTATAATAATTTTAATGATAATTAGAGCATTTTCGTACTTCACTAGAATATTGAGGTGGGTTTGCGTTACTTACCAGCTAATTTAATTTATGCATTTCTCCACAGTCTGTCAACAAGAGCCTGCTGCAGTGCCCGACCTTCAAGAAGGTCCCGGTTCACCCTTCGATGGTCTTCATAATTAGGTGCTGCATAATGGGAAATAATAATGGTTCCGAAAAACAATTTAATCTCCAGCGATCTGTGGCCGACTATTATTCTAATTAACTAGCGTTATAATGAATTACCGACAAAAAACCCAAAACATAAACGAAAAAAAAAATCCAATTTAACAACAAATAAGAGCATGTTCAAATTACATTTCCTCCTAAAAAAAAATGGATCTTCGAATAAAAAAACTAAACTTCCGAATAGAATACTGAACCTCCGACAAAATTACTAAGTTACCGACAACAGAGGTTTGGTCAAAATAATCATATTTTTACAACTTGCATGAACTGTTTTAATTTCTATTGTTGGTTATCAAATTTATTTTTTAGCTCTCAATAATGATGAAAATACCTCAACTGTTCGGCCCGCGCGATGGAGTTCGGATCTACTACGTAACTACATTTTCATAATAAACTGAGTTTTGTTTTATTTTTATCTTTGTTCTTGCTGACATTATAAAAGTTAAGAAATTTGTCGATTAATAATACAGTATAATATTCTAGGAAACCAAAGTCTACTTGGTTTTCGATTAAGGCATGAATAGGGGTACGTATCAAAATCCCGAAAGTTCATTATACCTATGGCTGAAATACCGACGTGCAAAACACCGAAATTCAAAATACCGAAAGGTTTAAATGCCGATAGTCGTTATATTGAAACACAAAATACCGATGTTCAAATGCCCGAAAGGACGAAATCCCGAATAGACGAAACTACTTGAACGTAGCGGTTGGTCACAGTTCTAACGTTACCTAACCTATTTCACCCAGTTCAAAGTGCAACCAAAATACAATCTACCTGTGACTAGACTATTAGACAATAGTAAACACATTTTTACAAGAGATTGTGGCTGAAATAGGTTAGGTTAGGTTAGAATTGTGACCAAAAGCGCGCGAGCCGAGCGAGCGAAGCGAGCGGCGCCGCGGCAGCGGCCGGCGAGTGCTACTTCTCAAAATAAAACAAATCGGGACCTTAGGGCACCTCGACACGGATGAGTCGGGATTTTGAACTTCGGGATTTTAAACATTCGAACAAATGAACTTTCGGGATTTTAAACTTTCGACCATACGACCATTTGGCGTTTCAATTTTCGGAATCTCGTCCATCGGTAATTTAAAATTCGGGATTTTTATACGTACCCATGAATACGACTGTTTTAACTTTTTAACGCCTGAAATAGGTACCGATAACGAAGCATACCCGTGGTAAGTAAAATTCATGATATATGTTGCAATTAAAAGTTATTGTTACAAGTACATTTTTATATTTTTATAAGTTTCTGTATAGCCACTCAGAATAATATTTTCAGTATAATGTGACAGTTAAAATAGCACCACAATCTATGAAATATGAAAGGTAATTTATGAATTAATAGTAGGCAAGTAAAGATAAAAATTACAAAGCAAAGTTTTCAGTAGAACGTAATTTATGCTGGTAGAAAAGTATTATGGCAATAGACAGTCATGTTTATTTTTCGAAGATTTCAGTATCTCATTCGGTCGTTTCGTCATTTTTATTCGGACAAAAGTAGTCGGAAAGTTAGTATTTTAGGCAGTAGATTTAATATTTTGAGTAAGAACAATTCTTCTTTTTTTGTCGGAGCTTTTATTACTACCCCTGCATAATTATTTTCCTCCTTAAATTAAAACACTGATTAGTGATTAATGTTGTTATTTTTATTATATAAGTTAAAATTTATGATTTGTTATTCAAATGACTATTAAAGTATTGATGATCTCTATATTATTTTGTATGAAGACTGATTATAAGATTAGGTATTAACATTGTTATTTTTATTATATAAGTTAATATTTATGATTTGTTATTCAAATGACTATAATATTGAAGATCTCTTTATTATTTTTTATGAAGACTGATTATAAGATTAGGTATTGTAACTTGGATTTGTGTTATATTAACATTTCAGATTTTCAATTTTTTTTTTTTTTTTTTTTTTTTTTTTTTATGGTGGGAAAAAATCATGCATTGACATCCCCTGCCCTTGGGTGGAGCGGGAGATAGTGTCAGACTCTTACTGACTAAAAGACCCACCCCGTTCCTTCTAGCCTTCATACCGGGGCTCGAGCGCCCTTTCGGATAACCCTGGCCCCAGTAGGCTTCGACCCGGCTGGGTCCCTGCTGTTGCTGACAACTCCTTGAGGCGCGCGGGAACAGTGCGCGCCGTCGACGCCTTGGGCTTGGTCCGGACAGTTACCGGACGGCCGGACAGCGAGCTACCCATTGCTCACTGTCCGCAAGCCCGCGCCTACGGTGGCCGGAAATCGGGATCTGAATCCCGGCGGCGGCGGCGGCGGCGATAACGCCGTTGCCTGATGCGTTCGGCCTCCTTTGCGAGCATTACTGCTTCGCAGAAGTCGGCGACCGCCTGCCACTCCTCCTCGCTCCGGACCATGGCCTCAACCAAGGCCCGGCGCGAGAGGTCTCCGCCGCCGATCGCCCCCACGAGGGCACGGCGATGCTCCGCCCAAGCAGGGCACACCTCGACTGTGTGCTCCACCGTGTCCTCCGGGCATTCCGCACAGTGGCGACACCCGGGCGTCACTTCCGCACGAATCCGGTGCAGGAAACTCCCGAACGAACCATGTCCGGTAAGGACCTGCGTCATGCGGAAGGTAAGGACGCCGTGAGGTCTTTCCAGCCACGCCTCAAAGAGGGGACTTACCGCCACGATTGTGGCGTGCCCACAGATTTTCAATTGAAAAGTCAAGTTCAACATTGTTAAATAAATATTTAGTTTATGAGAAATAAAGAGTAATTTAAATGTAACATAATAGTATTATTTATACTGACTAATAAATAATAAATTAAAAATAATATTTCAACTTCATTAAACATATTCTAAAACAGTGGAATAAGAATCACATACCTGTTGCAAGCTAAGTGCTTCTGCATAAACCTCATCAGCAGGCAATGGCTCTCTTGCCATGTTAGCAATATTATGCAATATGCAACATGCATTCACAATTTTGCCTGCAGTTGTTGGGCTATAATTAAGGCTCGACCGAGATCTCGGTCTCGGTCTCGGCATTCTCGGCTACAAATCCAACCGAGAAACTTGTCTCGGTTCTCGGCTAATTATAGCCGAGATTCTCGGTCATGACCGAGATTGTAACATTGTTCGGATCGGCATTCAAATTTTACCGCGCGTGGCAACGCGCCGCAGCGCGTAGTCGATTGGTGTAAGTGCGTGAGGGAGCTGAATTGTGATTGGTTGAAGTCCCGGCTGGCGAACTGCGGCCGGCCGCTTTCGCCCCATTCGAGCAGTATTTGTAATTGTTTATGTTTACAATAGTAATGAGTGGAAGTTTGTTTTAACACAGTAAATTAAAATAAGTTCTTTTAAGTGTTGTGTTGCTACTTGCTGTGATTACTTGTTGTTGATACTTGTAAATTGATTAATTACACTGGTTTGGTGAAAGCAAGATCATTACTTATAGTTTTGCGGTGGAATATAAAGCGGGTAAGTTGTTTTTATAAATATAAGTAAATTAAATATATATTACAGATTGATAGGGTTTTGTGACGTTATGCGTGTTTTTTGCTGAAAATACGTAAGGTTTATAATTAATAAAATACCTACAATTAAAAATAACTAAACACATGGTTTGTTTGTCAATAGGTACCTATAGCACTTGCAAAGCTTTTTGCTAAAATCAAATACGATACGTAGGTTAGGTACCGTTTCTTAGTAAAATTAGTCGAAAATTGGTTTTGATCTAAGTTAACGACTTATTTGTTTTTTAAACAACAATCTTATCAGGTGCTATTTTTTCAGTTTTGTTTCGATTTAATGTGTTTAATGTTTATGTTTACTAAGAAGGTATAATATTGTATTGTTGCAGATGAAAACTAAATATGCCTAAAGTAAATCCTATTTGGGAATATTATGAAAAAAATATTGTATTACATCCATCAAAGGCTACTTGTAAGTCGTGTAGTAAAACGGTGTCATTAGGCAGTCCTCAGCCCAAACATAAGACTATCAAAGGTTTGAAACTGCACCTGTCGAAATATCATTCATCTGAATATGAACACTATGAGAATAAACTGGCTGAAATTGCTCACGAAAATAGTTTGAAACCGGCTATTTCAAAGCCCGTGCGCCTTAATATTGATAATAATGATAAAAAGCATCAACCTACTATAGAACAATTAATATCTCATCCGCCTTCAGCAAAATGGCCTGATGATCATCAGATTGTCAAACGAATTGATAAAGCAATTATGGATTACATAATTGTGGACATGCAACCTTATACTACAGTGTCAGGTGAAGGATTTAAACGTTTGAATTTCGCTGATCCATCTGGGCCAAAACGATACAAATTGAAGTCCGAAAAATACTTTCGCAGTCAGTTAATGCCTGAAACATATGAAAAGGTTCAAGCCAAAGTGGTATCTCTGTTAATGAAAGCTGATTGGATAAGTTTTACTACTGATATATGGTCAAACCCTACAAAAACTTGTTCGCTGCTGAGTTTTACTGCCCATTTCGTTCGGAAAGAACAGTGCCTTAAAGTGGTGCTGGCTGCGACTGTTCTGGAAGACGACCACACTGGCGATTATATAGCAGAAAAACTCAAAGAAATTGCCGAAACTTATAACATTGCAAAAAAAGTTCACTTGGCTGTACGAGACAACGCTCGCAACATGGTCCGCGCCACTCGAGTAGCTGAATTCACATCGTTGGGTTGTGTTGCTCATACTCTGCAGTTGACGATCCATGATGCCATTTTTTCGGTTGCAGAAGTTGAAACGCTGATAAAAAAATGTCATAAAGTAGTCGGCCATTTTCACAGGAGTGAACAAGCTCGAAGACATTTAAGTACCTTTCAAAAAACCTTAAATTTACCGGAGCATGCGCTTTTTCAAGATGTCGAAACTCGGTGGAATAGTACCTACTTAATGATGGAACGACTGCTTGAGCAAAAAAATGCTTTGAACCTATACCGTATTGAAAAAGGAGGCATACTAGAAATTAACAGTGATGAATGGAATTTCATGAAAGATATAGTGAACGTTTTGCAATGCTTTTACCAAGCCACGTTGGATATCTCTTCCGACTCGTCCTGTGTTTCAGTGGTAATACCGTTGGTGGCAATGTTGAATGGAAAATTGGCGCCAACACAAAACATTCAGTCCTTTAATGACCAGGAAGATGATAATGAAATTGGAAATCACGCAGAGACGATGAAGAGCAAGCTACTGGATGCACTTAATCAGCGGTTTTCATTTGTTAAAAGTTGTTTGCCACTAGTTACTGCAACACTGATCGATCCACGGTTTAAAACTAAATATCTAACTGAAAGCGAAGTTAACTCAGCCAAACTTCATATTATCGAGACTCTCACTCTCAATGAAAATGTAGGATCAGATTCTCGTGAGACGACATGGGCATCTTCAACTAACTCGTCAAACATGGCTGCAACAAGTCAATCCAACTTATGGGCAGCTCATGATTCGATAGAGTTGGAAGCCGAGCCAATGACCAATGACGAATACAGTTCAAGCTCTGTGATCGAAATAGCGCTAGAAAGCTTTCTTAGAGAGCCAAGACTGCAAAGAAATGCTAATATTTTTGAGTATTGGTTTTCGTCGCCTTATAAGGTGCTTAAGCCCGCAGCAAATAAGTTTTTATCTGCGCCGCCTACTAGCGTAGCAAGTGAACAACTTTTTAGCAAAGCTGGACAATTGTATGACGAGAGACGACATTCTTTGAAGGGCGAAAATGCCGAAAAATTGCTTTTTTTATGTTATAATATAATGTTATTTAACTTTGATTATTAAAACAATTAATTTTGTTAAACAATTAGTAGTGTATTAAAAAGCAAACAGTATAAAAAAAAAAAATTTCACGCTTTTTCTATTCTCGTTCTCGGCTCTCGGTCTCGGCCGAGATATTATTTTATTCTCGGTCTCGGTCTCGGTCTCGGCCGAGAACGAAAAACCCATCTCGGTCGAGCCTTAGCTATAATGTAAAGCACGTGCTGCAAGCAAACACCTGAAAAAGGCAATTTAGTTTTAACAACCCCATCTATCTAATAACTTATCATCTTAATTTATAAATTTTCATATTATATTGTTTAAGCGTCCAATTCGCGATTGGTCCAATACACCTTTATGTCTCTGTTTTTGAGTATGTAAAACAATTATTGCTTAGAAATACTCTTTACCTGAAACGTGCTTTTAATACGCCAATGCAACGCTCCACAGTATTGCGTGCAGAAACATGTTTCACATAATAGTTATGTTGTGGTGTTCCTTCAATAGTATTAAGGATAGGAGTCATCATCGTTTTCCTTAGTGGATACCCACTGTCACCTGGAAATTATAATTATCATTCCAACAAACATTAACACATGAATATGATAAAAGAATATTATTCATCAAAAAATATTCTAATACCTAATAAAAATACTTGTTCGTTAGTATTTTCAGTAATTTCCTTTAAGTGGTGACTAAGTGGATGACTCTGCCATACCGTTGAATCATGAGCGGAGCCTGGGTTGCTTGCGTCCACACATAAAATATTCAAATCAGCATCGCAAATCTGTAAATGAATTAAATATTGTGTTGAATTAGTTATTATTAAAAACAATATATAATTTATTAGTAAAAATTTGGGCATAGATAGACATTTCTACTTTCTACCCGATACTTACTATCATAACATTAAGGGAATGGAAGCCCTTTCTATTATAATAGCGTTCCTCATGTATGTGCGGCCTTATTATTGCTACATGGGTGCCATCTATACAACCCAGGACGCCGGGAAATTCAAATTTTTGATAGAACCTGAAAAGTTTTTAATAACTAAGTAAATAATTCTGCTTAGATACAACAAGCAATACAAACAAAGCAATCAGGGAATATTTAATTTCTCACTTAGCCTTTATAATATTCCTTTCAGAACAGTGTGTGGGCCATTTAATATACTTGTGGTATATTTTATTTAGTGCCTCTGTTACTTGTCTTATTGATCTCGACACAGTAATCTGAGAAACATTATGTAGGGCACTCTGTCCAATCAAATTTTGATAGGACCCCGACGCGAAGAATGTAAGTGCTATTAGTATCTGCAATAAAAAATAAAACGTTAAACGACTATTTGGGGTTTATAGCTATAGAATAATTACACAGAAAAACAAAATCGAACTTTTTTTTTGTTGCATGCAATTTTTCTACTGTTGTTTACTAATTTGGGTGCGCTGATTTCGAATCTACCCTCAGATTTTTTGTAGCAGCTCTAGTTAGTGAGATACAGGTACCGTCTTGAATTTACTTGAGCAGTCGATAATTTCTATCAATAGCAGTGTAACTAAACTAGTTTCTGTATAAATTTTATTATGTCTTCCTCAAGAAGGACGTGTTTAAACAGCCCTGACTGTTTTTGTGTTATTTGTGGAGAATATATCTTCAAAAAATTCCGTTTGAACGTGTCGGACTTCGTGAAAAATACATACTTTGACTACTTTGGGTTTCCTTTGCCGACTAACGCCAAGCCCTGGATACCTAGTTTGGTATGTAAAACTTGTGTTGAGTCTTTGAGATTATGGGCAAACAAAAAAAGACCCTCTTTTAAGTACAAAGCTCCTATGATCTGGCGTGAACCATCCAATCATCACGATGACTGTTATTTCTGTGATACGAAAATCATAGGAATAAACCATAAAAATTGTTCGAAGTGGGTGTATCCCAACTTAAAATCTGCTATAAGACCAGTCTTGAATACTAGTGACACACCAGTACCACATCAGCCATGTACATCTTCAGAACATCCAGATGAGTGCAGCCAACAAACCAATAATGACGACTGTAGTAGCGACTGTAGTAGCGACAGTGATTTTAATTGATTTCATCAACCATATGACAGATATCGAGAAATGTGCATGGGAAGAATTTGTTTGGGTAGTGAGAAATTTTTTGGGGAATAGAAAGTCTGATGGCTACATTCAGCACGTTGAACAGTTCCTAATACACTTTCCACGGCTAGGATGCAAAATGAGTGTTAAGCTTCATTACCTTCATAGCCATCTAGAATATTTTCCTGAAAATCTTGGTGACCTAACCGAGGAGCAAGGAGAGCGTTTTCACCAGGATATTCGTACCATGGAGGAGAGATATCAGGGTTACTGGAACGAAAATATGATGGCTGATTATTGTTGAAGCATTCAAAATAGTAATCCTAACACACCTCACGCGAGAAAGTCATATAAAAGAAAATTTCATTCAGAATAAACCTAATTAATAAATTTTTATACCTTAAACTGTGTGCATTATTAGTGAAAACCCTCGTCACTTCATAGCCGCTAAACTAGAGCTGCTACGTAAATACGGCATACGTATATGAAATCAGCGTGTAAAAACTATTCAGATTCATGAAAAAAATTTCATGCAACAGACATGCTGTTTTCCTGTGTTATTAATTAATGTCAAATTCAGTTTTCTTACCTTCATTTCCGCCGATATGCTATCATTGCGACGCGGTCTAGCCATAAGGGGAATGAGTTCATCAATTAGCCCCCTTACTGAGTTCTTTCCAAGGCGAAATGTTTTTACAAATTCCGCCTCAGGAACGTCAGTAAAGTGGTTCGTGTTGATTCTCATCAACCGACGGGCTACACGACGTCTTCTGGATTCCCTGCATCTTCTTTCTCTAGCATCCACTGCGTTGGCTAGCTCCAGAATACTTGATCGCAGTGAATACATTCTTGGATATTCCAAAAACACGATAGAGACACAATAGAAAGACAATGACAGCACTAACGCGTTCGCTTGGGGTTTATATATGAGCAGAAAACTCAATAAGTTTTTAAAACCGAGTCACGAAAGCAATGATTGCACAATGACGTTCCAATGGTAGGTCACTGATCAAAGGAACTGTCAAAATTTTAGCAGATTACCGCATACGCCAGACATTGATCTGTCATTAGGTACGAGATTACCATTTTATGTCATTACTTTCAATGGTGTGTCAGTGGTTGACCATTGGAAAGTCATTATGACGCCATTACATTAGTAGATTACCAAACTTGTCAAAATCAACAATTTTGAAATCAATGACCGATCATTCTGACACTATTGTAATAGCAGACTTGAGGCCCTGGTTTGATGATACATATTTAAATAGGAGTTATGTTAAGTTAGCGCTAAGACTTCGTTCTGGTCACTTTCCATCAGCAAAGTTTGCATTCTTAATGCGGAAGGCTGCATCACCTAATTGTGAGGTATGCAATAAAATTGAAGATGTACAACATTTGCTGATGGAATGTGTTAGGAACAAAAATGAAAGGGAAGCTCTGGCTCGAGAATTTAATTTTAACATGTGGGATGTTGGACTTATCCAAAATATATTGGCATACCCCAAATCAGAAAGAACTATTAATTATTATTTATTATTATTTGTTTTGTATTATAGTTTATTTATTTTTTTCGGTTGTTAAGGCGGTGTTTAGTAGTATTTTTCTTATTTTATAATATAAGAATATTTTTATGTTTATGTATGTAAATAGAGTATATATATTAGGTACAATGGGGTTGACGTATCCGTGTGGATAAAAACCCCTTTAAAAATAAAGTTTAAAAAAAAAAAGTACCCATACTATGATAATATGTTGTTTTTAAATAAAATATACAACCCCCGCGAAACTAATTCAAATTTTAAGAATTCTGAGCCAGGAAAAAGTGAACCAAATACGAAAAATAAAGAATTGAGTGATATGGATGCAAAATTCATGAAGTTTATGGACTCTGTTGAAAAAGAAGAAGACAGTCGTATGATGTCGTTTTTTAAAGGAATTTTACCAACTGTTGAACGATTCAATGACGAAGATACTGTTGAGTTTCAGTACCAGGTGATGTCTATTGTGAGAAATATAAAAGCTAAAAACCAACAGCTCCAGAATGCTGGTTCGAAAAGGCCTTACTTTACTCCACCACCCGAGACTATGTATCGTCGAGAAGGCGAAAATGTATCATACGAAAGCACCTATCAGTACCGTAAAATGGGGTGAAGCGGGTCCCAGAGGGGAACAGAATCATGTAAACTAATTTTGTTCACGTTCATTTTCTGGCTTGAAAACTTAGTTTATCTGTGGTCCGGTAACCGACTTGAGCAAAGAAGATTTTGAATTTTTATGAAATGGCAACACACGATTCATAGACAAAGTAGAATGGAAGAAAAAACGGTTTAAAAAACCCACTTCAAAACACTCGTATTTTGGTTCGGCGTAATTTCGTGTTTTTTTTTGGTTTCTGTGATTTTTCGGCGATATAACCCGGTTCTAAGCAAACCTTGTCTCTTGGGTTATTGTAAAAACGCAAAGGTGAGTGAATTTGTGTATTATTTTCCTGCATAATTGGAGAAAAACTTATTTAAGGCAATTACTTAGATTTTTGGGGTTATCAGGGTCACCTGAGGGGTGAAGCGGGTCATAGAAAGGGGCCAACAGAATCACTTGTGGGGCTAACAGACTCAAGAATGGGGTGTACAGGGTCAAGAAAGGGGCGAAGGGGTTTTTTTTATTAGGGTTGTCAACACGTTTAATGCTAACTATCTAGGTTATAACTAGATCTATTTAAATACAACAATAAAAAAATTGTTTATTAATTATAACTTTTTCAGTCCTTTCCTAGGTCACCATTACAAAATGATAATGATTTTTTATTTTTACCTACTTTATTTTTAAATTTAAGCCCTTATAGATTGCAAATCAAATTATGAAAAATATACCTATATATATTTATATATATATATTACAATATTATCCTGGTGAGTTAGTATGCGTGCTCAAATAGGTACCCATATTTACGAAATATATTTTATTTGCCTACAGATATGCCTAGAAACTACCGACCCAAACCGGGAGCGAAATCTCTTAAAAAATATGACGTAGCCATAATTAATCAAGCTTTACTAGACATATCAGCTGGAAACACATCGATACGATGTATTGCTGAGAAATATGGAATTTCATATTCAGTTTTACAGAGACGCAATAACAAATCAGTGAAACCCCATGGTGGCCAAACGGCAATGACGCCAGAGGCCGAGGCTTTTATTGTGAAAAATTTAAATATTTGTGCGGATTGGGGTTATCCGCTGGACCAAAACGATTTAAGATATATTGTTGAAATGTATCTTGATACATAAACATTACTGTGAAAAGGTTTAAAAACAACTATCCGGGGCCTGATTTTGTTGAGAGCTTCCTGAAACGACATAGTGACAAAATATCAAAGCGGATATCTCAAAACATCAAACGTTCGAGAGCAGAAGTGTCACCTGAAATGATGAAAGCCTACTTTGCAGAACTAGAAAAGTCACTTGAAGGCGTACCTCACTCTAACATAGTCAACTACGACGAAACAAATTTAACAGATGACCCTGGGCGACCAAAAGTTATCGTTCGGCGCGGATGTAAGTATCCAGAAAGGGTCCGGAATTTTTCAAAAGGGTGTACGTCTTTGATGATTGCAGCAAACGCTGAAGGAGAACTATTGGTGCCTTATGTAGTGCATAAGTCAACCTACCTTTACGATACTTGGATATAAAATGGCCCAAAAGGAACCTGCTACAACAGGTCGAAATCTGGCTGGTTTGATGGAGAAATCTTTAGTGATTGGATCACAAACGTCATTATTCCATATTTTGACAAAAAACCCGGTAAAAAACTTCTTATAGAAGACAACTTATCGTCTCATCTTTCAGCGCATTTAATAGATCTGTGTAAAGAAAAGGACATACACTTTGTGTTTTTGCCACCAAATTCCACTCATTTGACCCAACCACTAGATGTGGCTTTCTTCCGACCTATGAAACAGGCATGGCGGAGTATTTTGCAGAAGTGGAAAGAAACTGATGGACGGAATTTAAGCTCCATTCCAAAGGGATGTTTTCCTCGCCTTTTGAAGCTATTGATCAATCAGCTTAATATTAACGCTAAATCCAATATACGTTCTGGTTTTAAAAAAACTGGTATTGTTCCATTAAATAGTGAAGAAGTCATATCTCGTCTTCCAAATACCGAAATAGATGAGACTGCCCAAGAGGCTGTGAACAAGTCATTTGTGAAGTATTAAAAGAAATGCGTTATGGAACTTTGGATATTACTGAACCAAAGAAGAAAAAGAAATTAAATGTTATAGCTGGTAGAAGTGTGTGTCCGGATGAATTAAATAATGAAAATAGACTCGAAGAAGATGAGCAATATTGTATCAATGCAGAAAAAAAAAGGATTAGGAAAAAATCCAAACCGCAATCTTCAAACAGTCGCGTTATTGAAAAATTTATTCCTTTGTCTCTAAATACACAAATACCTCTAAATCCATCAATCAGTAGTGCTAGCACTTCCACTATGAATCTTAACATGGATATAGAATCGATGCCTATTGTTTTAGAGGATGATCTATTTGTTGAAAGAGAAGAAATTTTGATAGAACAGACAGAAACGGAACAAGACACATATGTAGACAAAGATGTCAGCATTCAAAAAGTAAACAAGAAAGAGGCTATAAAGGAGTTTAAGGTCAAAATATTATCTGACGAAATAGTTACATCGAATCGTATTCTTACAAAGAAAAAGAAGACAGAAGATAAAAATATGGTGTGCACAATAAAAAAACCCAAACTGATTTTTACTCCAAATGCAGCTCCGATCCCAAGCCGAAGAGCTTCGGAAATAAGTTTAAATTACTTTAATAATGCTGAAGAAATTATGAAGATTTTAGAAGATGAGTAGGTCTGGCGATGTTGGTGCAAGGGTATAATATCTATATCAGTCTCTTAAACACAGCTCCATAAAAATCTCATAATCTATTTAATCGGAAATAATCATTTTCTAGAAATATCCTTACAGTGAGGTATTTATAGTGGTTTGATTTTTTATTTCTGTGTAAAACAATTGTTACCTACCTAACTGCAAAGATTAAAGATTTGTTGAATATGAAACATTGTTTTTTTTTGACAACCCTAGCCTAGCCCAATTTCGAATATTTAAGTTTTTTTTTTTCCAAATAAATAAATTGGCGTTTTCTGCCGCCTCCTTTCGTATGCCGCCTGGGGCCATGGCCCGCCCTCCCCTTCCCAAGCTACGCCACTGGCACACACTGAAGCTCCTACCCCGAGCTCTTAACGTGATCTATATTACGACCTAAACCGAACTGTTAGATCCTTTTCGTTCGTACTACTGACATTTTAACTTATCATGGTAAAACCCCTGGCCACCTACCGAGCAATAGTTAAATTTATACAAATTTTGACAAATTTAATTCGCGTGATTGCTATTCAAAGCTAGATGGCGTCACTGAGAGATAGGATGACAGTTTTTCTAAGACATTTCTCCTGATAGCCGCTCTATTGTATCTCTTTAAATCTCTTTGAAAGGTCCTAAATGGTTTCAGGATGCTATAGAACGCGAAAAGTTATTACTTACTCTTACCGATGGTGATTGTAAAACACACGATAACTTATTTTACTTTCCAGAACTTCTAACAACGCTAACGCGGCTAATGGGACAGCTCCCTCTATGGTCAAATATAATGAAAAGAACTTTTGATTCGGAAATATCAGTCCCTACTTCGTCAAATGTCGAAAGTTATTTTAAAATTATGAAAAGATACTTATGTCAGACAAGCACGAAAACAGAAAGATATCGTGTAGATGAATTTATTGCAACACATTCCGAATCTATTTCGGGACAATTAAAAACAGCTAACAGTACATTTAAACAAGGTGTTAAGAGGAGAAAGCCAACAAGCCAAGAAAAGAAAAATATTATCATCAGTAAGAAAAAAAGAACGAATACTAATAATGCTGCAAAAGGAATAACTGATGAATCTGTTTTTTCTGATACGCCTTCATTGATAGAAAACGGGAAATAATAATGGTTCCGAAAAACAATTTAATCTCCAGCGATCTGTGGCCGACTATTATTCTAATTAACTAGCGTTATAATGAATTACCGACAAAAAACCCAAAACATAAACGAACAAAATATCCAATTTAACAACAAATAAGAGCATGTTCAAATTACATTTTCTCCTAAAAAAAAATGATCTTCGAATAAAAAAACTAAACTTCCGAATAGAATACTGAACCTCCGACAAAATTACTAAGTTACCGACAACAGAGGTTTGGTCAAAATAATCATATTTTTACAACTTGCATGAACTGTTTTAATTTCTATTGTTGGTTATCAAATTTATTTTTTAGCTCTCAATAATGATGAAAATACCTCAACTGTTCGGCCCGCGCGATGGAGTTCGGATCTACTACGTAACTACATTTTCATAATAAACTGAGTTTTGTTTTATTTTTATCTTTGTTCTTGCTGACATTATAAAAGTTAGGAAATTTGTCGATTAATAATACAGTATAATATTCTAGGAAACCAAAGTCTACTTCGTTTTCGATTAAGGCATGAATAGGGGTACGTATCAAAATCCCGAAAGTTCATTATACCTATGGCTGAAATACCGACGTGCAAAACACCGAAATTCAAAATACCGAAAGGTTTAAATGCCGATAGTCGTTATATCGAAACACAAAATACCGATGTTCAAATGCCCGAAAGGACGAAATCCCGAATAGACGAAACAACTTGAACGTAGCGGTTGGTCACAGTTCTAACGTTACCTAACCTATTTCACCCAGTTCAAAGTGCAATCAAAATACAATCTACCTGTGACTAGACTATTAGACAATGGTAAATACATTTTTACGAGAGACTGTGGCTGAAATAGGTTAGGTTAGGTTAGAATTGTGACCAAAAGCGCGCGAGCCGAGCGAGCGTAGCGAGCAGCGCCGCGGCAGCGGCCGGCGAGTGCTACTTCTCAAAATAAAGAACTTCGGGATTTTAAACATTCGAACAAATGAACTTTCGGGATTTTAAACTTTCGACCATACGACCATTTGGCGTTTCAATTTTCGGGATTTCGTCCATCGGTATTTTAAATTCCGGATTTTTATACGTACCCATGAATACGACTGTTTTAACTTTTTAACGCCTGAAATAGGTAGGTACCGATATCGAAGCATACCCGTGGTAAGTAAAATTCATGATTTATGATGCAATTAAAAGTTATTGTTACAAGTACATTTTTATATTTTTTATAAGTTTCTGTATAGCCACTCAGAATAATATTTTCAGTATAATGTGACAGTTAAAATAGCACCACAATCTATGAAATATGAAAGGTAATTTATGAATTAATAATAGGCAAGTAAAGAAAAAATTACAAAGCAAAGTTTTCAGTAGAACGTAATTTATGCTGGTAGAAAAGTATTATAGCAAAAGACAGTCATGTTTTTTTACGAAAATTTCAGTATCTCATTCGGTCGTTTCGTCATTTTTATTCGGACAAAAGTAGTCGGAAAGTTAGTATTTTAGGCAGTAGATTTAATATTTTGAGTAAGGACAATTCTTCTTTTTTTGTCGGAGCTTTTATTACTACCCATAGAAAACTGGAGAGGTTTAGCTACAAAGAAAAAACAGCAAAAAAACAAAGATAGGAAAACAAATGATTAAGGTCACTTTGTTGAGAAATGGTTCGATTACACCGTTTGCAGATAAAAATACTATCATCTCAAATACCTGCGCATTTGATTCAGTTGCACAAGCGATTGCAATTGGAGTTGTTAATGAATACACATTAAATAGGATCATAAGAAGCAATGATGATGAATATAATAAATTTATCAAGATGATTATAGACAATGATACGGAAAACGTTTACAAACTTCGTTCAGATATATTAAAAAAATATTTTGAAATAGTACATGATAGTGATAAAGTTTACGTGAACTGTGAATGCAATGTTGCATATATATTTGAAAAAATATTGTTAGAAAAAATATACAGTGCAGAGATAAAAGAATCCTGTACAAATGTGGACTGTCCTTTAAACCAAGTTAGTAGGTAATGTGCCTTTTTGCCACTTGATTTTAACAAAAAAAACCTTAAGTGAGTCTGCAAATTCAATGCATTGCATGGGACATTACAAATCACATTGCCGCAGAGGGTCCAAATGGCAATGTTACGATGACATGTTAAGTAGAATCACAATTAGTAAAAACAAAATGTATGCACACTGCTATTTATATGCAAAAAAATATGAATAAATATACGTAATATTTATGTGTGTTATGATTTATTTTCGGTAATTTTCTTAGTACAGAAATAAACATTATTATATGTATATGCAAAACTTGTAGGTGTAACTTATTTTTGGCTTATCGAAAAAATCTAAGAAAAACATGTGGAGGTTCCAATGAGGTACTACATTTTAATGAAAAGATGAACTAATTATAACGCCTACAACTAGGTGAAATCAACGTGCTCCAGATTTCATGCAAAATTCCTTCTAGGTGTAACTTTTTTTTGGCTTATCGAAAAAAATTAAGAAAAACATATGTTGAGGTACCAATGAGGTACTAAATTTTAATGAAAAGATGAACTAGTTATAACACCTGCAACTAGGTGAAGTCGACTTGGTCCAGCCATTCTGATGTCAGAATGGCTGGCCACTTTCCTCATAATAGTTTTCCCTCTATAGCGAGGTACCAATTATTTGATGTCTGGTACCAAATAGTACCAAATAGGTACTAAAACTTGGTATTGCTCAAACTTCAAAAATCTCTCTTGGTCCAGTCATCCTGACGCACACTTCAAAAGTGACCCGCTTCACCCCATTTTACGGTACTTCATGTACAAAATAATACTTCGCGATCTCTGCACGATCTCCATAGCGTTTACGTCCCTACAGCTCTGCCGACAAAATGATCGAAGATGTGCGTCGTGTGCGTTGAGTCTGTGAAAAATCCGCGACCGACTTTTTGCGCGCCATGCAGACTTTTTGTGCGCCGCAGACTCGATCGCACAAAAAGTGTGCCGTCTGCGCAGGGCCTTAACATCCATTCGGAAATAATCTGCGAATTCTTTTTCATCTTCTCGCAATTGGTTGTATAGCGTATGAAATTCACCAAACTCTTCTTGCCGTGCTAAAATAGGATGAATCCAAAATTTTCTATATTTCTTTTTTTCTTTCTTTTTGCTTTGTCGGTACAAGTAATATACAATCATAATTTTATTCTTCTTAGTCAAATAGCTCATAACGAACACGTGTGAATTTTAAGAAAGACCATCAAGAAAGATCAACTGGAAATGGTTCGGGTTCGTAGTGGCGTGGCCACCAGGCCTGACCGCGCGGCCGCCGCGCGGTCACCGTACTTTCGCCGCGCGGCCGACACGCTGTAACATTCCGTGTCATATAAACGCGCCCTAACCATTGGTTTAAGTTCCCAAGGTTAGCCCAAAGAGGCTAAGAGTGATGATAAGGGCTTATTTATAAAGGTGTCATCACCCGCACCTAAGAGAGAGAAAGAGAGAGGCCTAACCATTGGTTTAAGATCCCAAGGTTAGCCCAAAGAGGCAAAGAGTGATGATAAGGGCTTATTTATAAAGGTGTCATCACCCGCACCGTAGGCATTTTTAGGGAGATGACAAGACTCCAAGAAAAAGAGTAAGAGAGTGATGATAAGGGCTTATTTATAAAGGTGTCATCACCCGCACCGTAGGCATTTTTAAGGAGATGCCAAGTCTCCAAGAAAAGTAAAAGATAATAAATTTATTTTTTCAGATAGAACTAAAGAGAAACTAAAAACCGAAAGAGAACACAATATTAGCAAAAACAAACTTCGAAAAAATGGGGCCTAAAGAATCGAAGCTTGAGAAAGTGTAGAAGAGTGTAGAAGTGAAGTGATAATGATGTTTTAAGTATATAATAAGAAATAAATAAATACACTAGACTATGGTTTTATTAAGGTACCTCACAAGGAAACAATAGAATAACCGAAAGAGAGCCAAATAGTATAACGCTTGTGTAAGTGTAATTTTGAATTTTGAGAAATAAAATGAGAGGACATGAGAGGAGAGGGTGAGGATCTTCCAAAGTGGGCGCCAATGTAACGTAATAGAATTACGTTACACTAAGGAGTGAGTTGCTACATGATGAGGAGGAGGAGTATGGGAGTGAGGAGTGTAGAGGAAGAGTGAGAGTAAGAAGTGTAAAGGTGCGTATCGACTTCGCGCTCCGAGAGATCGAACATTGGCGCGCGCTTCAGCCGCGCGAAATGGATACCAGTTTGGAACGCGCGGCGCGCCAAGGTGTTCGTTAGAGCGCCCGAACGCGGAGCGGTCCGTTCTGTCGGGTGTCGGTTTTTTACCACGCATCAGTCGTGGCGCGCGCGCCATTTAAGACGGGTCGTCGTTTTGTGTTTGTTGCGCTCCGAATAATAATTATGGATAACCAAAGTTGCCGTAAGTTAATTCAGCTATATGGTACGAAAGAACTTTTGTGGAACAGCAAAAGTTCTTCGTATCATAATAAATCGCTTAGAGAAGATGCTTGGAGAGAAATCAGTAGTGAAATGGGAGTCCCTGTGCCGGAGTTAAAGAAAAAAATGACTGTGCTCCTATCGTCGTACAGAAGAGAAAAATGGAGAATATCTAAAAGCCAAATCACTGGCTCTGGTAATTATGATACAGATTTTTTATTATTTTTAGTTTTATATAAAAAATAACATGTATTTGCATGATAAGTTTACGGAGAAATTAACTATCTATATAATAAATAAGAATTAGTCGCACTAAAACTCGAGAACGGCTGGACCAATTTAGCTGATTTTGGTTTTGAAATATTTGTAGGCAGGCTAGAAGACATAAATAAAAATTCACATATACATTTTAAATATGTTATTGGTTGATTGTTCACAGGTCGGGACAGTATTTACGTATCAAAATAGTTTGGTTTTGATGATTTCAATTTCATGCAAGACAAATGTTCACCAAATTATACAACAGATACTATGCAAGACGATGGGAATAAAGATGATGCAACAGTCGCTACGCAGGTGAATAATGTTACTAATTTCAATATCTATTTTGCCAGGGTATTGTTCCGTTTCCGGCCGTCCGATAACTGTCCGGACCAAGCCCAAGTCGTCGACGGCGCGCACTGTTCCCGCGCGCCTCAAGGAGTTGTCAGCAACAGCAGGGACCCAGCCGGGTCGAAGCCTACTGGGGCCAGGGTTATCCGAAAGGGCGCTCGAGCCCCGGTATGAAGGCTAGAAGGAACGGGGTGGGTCTTTTAGTCAGTAAGAGTCTGACACTATCTCCCGCTCCGCCCAAGGGCGGGGGATGTCAATGCATGATTTTTTCCCACCATAAAAAAAAAAAAAAAAAAAGGGTATTGTTCCGTTAGTGGCAAAATGTTGAGCGAGATGTAAACGTATTTCCTTTGCGTCATTCCCAGTTCTACGTGGTACATTAGTGAGAGGGAGTAATGATGAATGATCACCGTCATTTCTCCAACTACCTGGTGTGATTCCAGTTACTGTTTCCGTGTCAAAAGATCCATGTGGTGTGTATTTCTGGCTGGAACTCTTTCGCAAAAAATTGTGCAAATGTATAACAGCCCAAACTACTTTTGTAGCTTTACTGGGTGATACTAACATAGGTTTCCTTAAAACCCTGAAAACCGAGCTTGCTATTCCAAAAGCATTTTCCACTACTCTACGTCCTCTTGACAGACGATAGTTAAATATTCTTCCTGGAGATCCCCTCTCTGGCTCCCCTTGGAACGGTTTCATTGTGTATTCGTTTAGTGCAAATGCTTTGTCTGCCAGAATAACGTATGGAACTCTGAGGGTGTATGGTATTTGAAGTATCGATGGCTGAGGTATTTTCATGGACTTTTCTTCGAGTCTTTTGTATAATGTAGTACGTTTAAAAATCCCCCCGTCCGAAAGTCTCCCCTGGGAACCAATGTCAACGTATCTAAAACAGTAGTCCGCGTCTACGAGAGCGAAGAGTACGATACTAAAAAAGTGTTTGTAGTTATAATATTCCGTGCCGCTGTTACCAGGTGCCTGTATCATAACGTGTTTTCCATCCATGGCACCTATAGCATGAGGAAAATCCCATTTTTCTTGAAATTCTTGAGCAATTTCCAACCAGTCTGTCTCGGATGTGGGGATCTGTAAAATTACAAATAATTATAAAATACAAAGTTAATTAAATGCACGTTCATATTTCAGGAATCTACACCACAAAATAAAGGCGAGTCTTCCCAAAAAACTTCAGAAGAGTGTAATACACAAGAACAATTTAATGATATTATTCAAAAAGCACCGGAAAAAACTGCCAAGAAGACCTCAAAAAAAAGGAAACAAGAAGAAGAGGACGATGAAATGTTGACAGAAGCGTTCAAAATTTTAACCGAACCGTGGCAAGCTACTGATCCATATTTCAGTTATGGCCAGCACATAGGAAATTAATTAAGAAAATATGACAGCCATACTTTAATATATGTCAAACAGGCAATAAACAATATAATTTTTGAAGCCGATTTAGGCAAATACAGTCCACTTTATGGGTATACAACACAAGAGCCTCAAAATCTCTCAAGTTCAAATACTGATTCTTTGGCCAGTACGTCAACTCAAGCTAACGAGAAGTAATTTAATTTAATAAAGTTAAATAAATATAATACTAATTAATACTGTGTTTTTCACTTATAGACCAGGGTCGATAATTTTTAAAACCAAAAAAAATAATAGTAGGATGAAACCCATTAGAAAAGGAGGAGAATATTATAAAAATGAAAGGAAAAATAATTTACGGGCGATCTGAGGTCGGGAAGGGGATAGGGGTGAGTTTTTAAGGGTAAAAAACGGTTTTTCTCGATTTCCAGCAAAACTAAAAGTCCTATGGTAAAAAGTCAAATGGCAAAGTTGTAGGTAATAAAAAGATCTAAAACTTTTGCATTAACACTTTTTTCACATAACCTCAAAATTTATGTGAAAATTCAAAAAACCAAGTTTTTGGTTTTTTATTTTTATCTTTTTAAAAAATAATTTTTTTTTGAAAAAAATTTATCGAATTCGAGTTTTTTTCGATTTTTTGCATTTTCTGAGAAGATTTACTATGGTAACATAAATATCTTTTTTCACCATCGGAAAGTAGAGATTTCAACGAACAGAAAACATACCAACTTTTTGAAAAAAGCTGATATTTTGACGGGTGATTTTTCGATTGAAAATTAGGGTGCTTTTTCGATATTAATTCAAAATAAGGTGAAAAAATAAATATTTCTAATCAAATAAATTACAGCGTATTTGTGACATAAAAAGGTAAGTTTTCACCAAATTTCGTGAAAAAATTTTTATTTTTTAAAAAGATAAAAATAAAAAACCAAAAATTTGGTTTTTTGAATTTTTCACATAAATTTTGAGGTTATGTGAAAAAAGTGTAAAAACAAAAGTTTTAGATCTTTTTATTACCTACAACTTTGCCATTTGACTTTTTTCCATAGGACTTTTAGTTTTGCCGGAAATCGAGAAAAACCGTTTTTTACCCTTAAAAACTCACCTCGTCTATTACTTTTACCCAATCTTTTAAAACCTCACTGATAGCATCACAAACTTCTGGGACTATCCTAGATATAGACTGCTTTGAAACTCTAAACAGGTATTGCAAGCTTGTATACGAGTCTCCAGTGGCAAGAAATCTCAAAGTTATAGCCAGCCTTTCAGTCACTGTGATAGCTTCGCGAAACTGGGTGTCCATTTTTTTCACCTTTGGCTCTATCAAGTTATGCAAGTAATAAAAATCTTCTGTAGACATTCTTGTGAAGTTTTTTATTGTGTCTTCTATCACTTCGAACTGCATATCTCTTATAAGTGTCACTCCATACTGCATTCTTTTTCGGTACAGCTCTTTTATACACCAACGCACTTTTCGTTTCTCTTTTTTCTTTTTTATAATGCTGTGTATAATTAAAAAAGCTGCTGCTGCTCGTTCACGACTAGCTTCCATGATGAACGGTCAAACACTGGAACAGTTGCCACGCGCGCCAGGCGCGCTTAGTTGATATACTTCAAATCTTTGGAACGCGCTCCGCGGAACGCACTCTCGGCGCGGTCATTCATGGCGCGCGCGCCAGGAGCGCGAAGTCGATACGCAGCTTTAGTCTATAGTAAGGCCTCTTGTACACACACGTTTTTTCGCCGTAAAAATCTGCGGTAAATTCACCGTGTGTAGGCACGGCTGTCAGTGTTGTATGGGCCACTGTAGAAGCTTTTTGACATACACGGCGGCTTTACGTTCCGGCGCCGCCGCCGTGTTCGCCGTGCGTCCCCCTCGGCACGCCGCGTCTACACACGGCGCCATTTTGATCAGTGTTGTATTGCAGTCTATGCGAGCGTGTCGACGGTGCCGGACGTTTTAACGTTTTCGTGACGGATTACATACGCTCATTTTGTATTACGAATAAAATGAACATAAATCAAGAATTACTAATTACACTAGTTCATGAAAGACCTGTAATATGGGATAAGACTATTGACGATTATAAAAATAAGCGGCTAAAGTACGATTCTTGGAAAGAAATCTCTACAAACTTAAATCCCCTATTTGAAGATTTAAGTGGTGAAGAAAAAAACAATTTTGGTAAGTTACAGATATGTAATTTATTTCCTTACAAAAAAATATTTAAGCATAGTTATTTTGATAAGAGAGGCTACCTTCGTTAGACATAAAATATTGTGCAAATCTGTTGCGAACATCGTTAGCCACTAAACTTCCGCGAACTGCATTCGTGATAGGTAGCTGTGTTAGTTCCGATTCTAATTCAAAGGTGGACTCGATTTCATTATCAAAATGAAAGCTTTCTTCTTTATGTATAAAATTTTGCAAAACGCAACAAGTTTTCACAATATCTACAGCCAAATCGATTGACACATTCATTGGCCGGTGAAAAATACGCCATTTGTTGGCTAAAATTCCAAAAGCACATTCAACAAACCTTCGTGCTCTTGTGAGTCTATAATTAATTCATTAAACCCCAAGCGAACGCCGGCGTTCGCGCACCTATTGTCTTTCTATTGTGTCTGTAATTCTCACGATTGAAAGGTTCGCACGTTCGTTTTATTTGATTAAGTTGATGGCCTCCGAATGGACGAAGTAAGTGATAGTGCAAAGGCTTCGTCTCCAACAAACACAAACGGAAATTTGTAGTCAGTTCCAGGCAAGCGTGATGCATCGGGTAGATTTAATGTGTTGTTTGTTAATTTTTTCCAAAATGTGGTTTCTTTAAAAACACTGGAATCACATTCCTTTCCGTAGGCACCAATATCAACAAATATAAAATTGTAATCGCTGTCTACTACCGCCATTAAAACTATTGAGAAGTAATGCTTGTAATTTAAAAACATCAAACCACTGTCCATAGGCTTAATGACTCTGATGTGTTTACCATCAACCGCTCCTAAGCACAGCGGGAAATCGGAAGATTTTTGAAATTTGTTTGCAATTTGAAACCAGTCTTCTTTAGTCGGCATTTTCATATATTCTTTGCACAGTTCTGACCAAATGAAGTAGCAAACTTCACGTACAATGCAACTTTATAGTTTTTATTCCAATTCTATAGGTATAATGTAGATCTGTAAATGTGTCTCCGGTTGCTAGGTACCTGAAATATCAAAAAATAATATCATTTTTATTTTTAGGGCAACAGGTGATGAAGAAATGGACCAATATGAAAGATAATTGGATAAAATGTAATAAAAAAATGAATGAATGTAAATCTGGATCTGGAGCGAAAAAAATAAGAAAATACAATTTTTATGATGAAATGCTATTCTTAAAAAAAATTGTCGAGCATCGCAAGACCGATTCTAGTATGATTGAACATGTAAATGATTCAAGCCTTCAATCAAGCTCAGGGGACTGTGAAACGAGTGAGGTTCGGAAGGCTACAAAAAATAAAAAAAATAAAAATCAACTCAGCGAAGTTGACATTAAGTTTATGAAGTATATGGATTCAACAGCGCAGGAGGAAAGAAGCCGTAGTATGAACTTTTTTAGGGGAATTTCTGATACTGTTGACAAGTTTAGTGATGAAAATATGATTGACTTTCAGTTTCAAGTCATATCAATAATTAAAAGCATCCAACAGAGAGAGCATAACCGATATATACCTACACCTAGAAACCAATGGGATAGTGGCTATCAAAGTGGCACAGCATCAGCGAATTCGCAGATTATCAATGTATGGGTATTCTACAGCTGCTAGATCAGGCTTTGGGAATAATCGTCAGGAATATGATTTTGGACATAGTTCTGGTTTGGAGTCAATCCCCAACCGACCAGAAACGCAAGTATCTGTGTACAGTGAAAATGCAGGAAGTACCTCTGCAAATTCTCAAGCTAGTGCTGAAGAAGAATTCGATTTCAGTTCTGAATTTCATTAGCATATTTATCCTTGTTTCTTGTTTCTACGTGTATAATTAATTGTTGATTAGTATAAATAAATAAAATTAAACAAAAGTATGTAAGTAATTTAATTTTGTACTAACATCAAAGTTACAGCCAATCTTTCTGCGGCGGAAATACTTTGTCGCATATTAGTATCTTGGTGCTTTAGTTTCTGGGATAAAATTTGGAGCAATTTATCTAATGTCGTTTTCTGCATTCTAAAATAATTGAAAAACTTGTCTTCATCTTCCCTCAGTTGATTCTGGACAAGTGTATGAAAAGCGCCAAATTCTTCGCGTTTTTCTAAAATTGGATGTATCCAAAACCTTCTTCTTTTCTCTTTTTTTTTAAGTTTTCTATATACATAGTACGCAAGAATAATCTTTTTTTTAGAAGGGTTCATGTCGAAAACGTCGTAACTTGGCTGCAGAAAAATGTGAACTGACTGCCGTGCCATGTACAAGCTTGCACGTTTTGTTAACCGTACGGCTAACACGCCGTACGGTTAAGAAAACGTGTCGTGGACAAGAGGGAGTGTAGTGAGTAAGTGCCTCCAGGGAGTAGCCCTGGCAAGGCACGTGTGGTGAGTAAGTGAGAGGTTGAGTGAGGGAGGAAAAAATGGAGGGAGAAATAATATATATAGATATGAATCCTTGTGAGGTTATATTACAAATAAAAGCATATAAAAACAATAGAAATATAAAAAGATTTAAAGATATAAAAAAATCAGCTCAGACGGGCTCGGCGGCAGAGGCGGAGCGCAGCAGCAGGAGTAGGCGTAGCCCTCAGCCGTACGAGGGACGGCGAAGGCTACGCAGCCGCAGGCAGCAACAGATAGTGGTAGGCGACACAGCCCTCCAGCGCAAGGGCCGACAGAGGTAGAGAGGAGGCCCCCAGAGGCCAGGTCCATATGTAGAACAGCCCTCTGCCGTCAGGGCCGGCAGAGGCAAAGAGGAGGTCCTCAGATCCTTCTCGGAGGAGGTCTTCATAGTATAAGGAGCTGACACAAGGAGCTCAATCAAGAATCTCACACCAGGAGCTGAGCCAAGAAACTGTCACCAAGGAACTGACACCAGGAGCTGAACTCAGAAAACTGTCGAACAAGGGTTTTTCTAATTTTTGACGGCTATGCTGGCTGTCAATTCATAATTTAAAATTTCAAAAACAGGTTTCAGCCAGCATTGCTGTTTTACAAGAAAAGAATATAAATTACAATTTAATTTTAAAGAATAATTCGCAGATACGAGAACACATAATTTGTTGTTAGCAAATTATATGTTTACAAAATAAATAATATTAAGAGTAAAAGAATAAAACCTAAGACTATAAAAATACTCTTTGTTGATACCTAATCAAAACCATAGAAGAAAATAGTAGTGACATGACAGATGACATTGATCAAAGAAAATCAACAAACTAAATACATATATAAGAAATATTATAAAGAGATGTGATTATTGTGAAGTATTGTTAACGTAAGTGTTAATAACATTACAATGAGCGCCGGCTTTTAACCAACAATATAGGTAAGTTAGTTGGCAACATAAACAGGCGTGGTTCCTGGTTTGAACCCATAGATGCGACAACTCTATCTTTTCAACAGCTATCCATGGACGAATTATTATACCGTATGTTAACTAACAGAGGGCGTTCCCGTTAACCCGCAATAGAAAAGCATTCACACATGCTAAAAAAAATATTAACATTTGAAAACAAAATGTTTTTTATTTTTTTAACATTAAAATATTCAATAAAAATGTTAAATTGACATGTAAAAGAAACACTCTGTATACGCGTACTTAATGGACGGCAACGTCACAATTTATTATTTATTATTATGCGGCGATCTAAGATCTAAGTGCCGCCCCGCCCCCTGCTCCCGAATATCCACAATTTAATTTTATTCGGAAGTAATCTCACGCGCTGACCGGACGTGCATTATTTTCGAATTGCAACAGCTTGCGTCATTCTTGTAACAAAAATGTCGCGTTATCAGTTCAGTGCTCAGGATTATGTGAACATGGTGCTCATTTGTGCTAAGTGTAATTATGATGGTGCACGTGCTCTGAGGATGTATGCTGAGAGATGCTCATTTGTGCTAAGTGTAATTATGATGGTGCACGTGCTCTGAGGATGTATGCTGAGAGATACCCCAATGCTCATCAACCGCGGAATTCTCGTGTTATTGTGAGTGCCCTGGTGCGTATGCGTAACAATTAACCGGTAGTGCCGCGTCGTTCTGGTGGCCCCCGATCCATGATCTCTGTGCGGCAGGAAGAGAACGTGCTAAGGCATTTTGAGGAGGAGCCGGGTTCAAGCACCAGAGGAGCCGGCCGCCTGTTAAACATGAGTCACGTCTCAGTCTTTAAAATTTAAAAAAAAGACAAGCAGCATCCGTACTCACTTCAAAAAGTGCAAGGTATGCTTGGTCCAGCTGACTTCGAGCGCCGGTTGACTTATTGCCAGTGGGCACTGCAGCGATGCGCAGAGGACACCCATTTCATTGAAAACGCCATATGGTCCGACGAAAGCCTATTTACGCGCAATGGCATCTGGAATAGGCGTGTATGCCATCACTGGGCAGAAAGACGCCATAATCCGCATGCCACTCGGCCATTAGGACACCAAATACGGTGGTCACTGAATGTGTAGGCTGGGATAAAGGGAAACAAAATAATAGGACCAGTCTTCATCCCAGGGATAGAGTCCCTGGACCTGGTAGAGGTATCTGGCTCTACTTAACGGCACCGTCGCGCGCTAACTCGACAGATTGCCGCTGGCCGAGCTCCGAAATGTGTGGTTTCAACACGACGGAGCACCCCCTCACACATCAACAGAAGTGCGGTCGCGGTTAAAAGGTTAAGGGGGTCAAACAACTCGTTTATAAAAAAGAAAGCCACTCGCGTGAGGAGATGGAAATGCGAATCCGCACAGCATTCCGTGTTATCAGGAACCACATACGCGTGGACCGGCTTTTAATGCGACGAGTGCACCAAAATAACCGTCGGCGATTGCAACAATGTGTAGACAGAGGAGGTCAGCATATTGAGCAGTTCAAAATCTAGGTAAGTTTTAACAGTTATTTAAATGTACATAAACCTAAAACATTTCGAAAACATTAAAAATAAAAATAACACTAAACGACTGTGCCACAAAATTAATAAGTTCAGAAGGCCCACTCCTAAAACTGCTTTTATACTCAGGGAGTACCCCGTTCAGCGAACGTGTTACCTACTACTGTGACGTTACACGATTGCTATGAATACCTATTTAGGTATTAAATTAAGTTTCTCTTATTGGAGAAAACATTCACTTGCTAACGTGTAATACCGTCATTATCATTTAAATCCTAGCCTAAACTGTGGTTTCAATAAATGACACTTTCTCCAAACTTAACCTCACACTATTTATTAGCACATTATTTTTTAGATTAAATTAATTTTCATATTAACACTGTAAGCCTGTCGTACTACCGGTCTGAGTAGCTAGGTAAAACAAATTCGTGTACTTGTTCCGTGAGTGGACCTTCTGTACTCGTATCTGTTTATTTTGTGGCCACGAACCCGCGACGACCTGTCGGCAGAACTCAGAAGCGCTGCCATCACACCAATCCGCCACTCATTACTCGGCCGCTGCGTGCAGAAAAACTGTCTAATACTCTGTATTTAAATTGTAATGTTATTGAAACGTGGCTTAGATAGGTACATGAATTATTATTTTTTTATTTACTGTTTGCGACTAGGTCCTTCCAAACCCAAGGTGCCTCAGTGACACGTTCCTGTACGTGTAGTAGTGTCGGTAGTGGAAGGAGAAACTGGAGACACAGTGTTCCGATACATTTTTTAGGGTTCCGTAGTCAACTAGGAACCCTTATAGTTTCGCCATGTCTGTCTGTCCGTCTGTCTGTCTGTCTGTCCGTCCTCGCTTAATCTCTGGGACCGTTAGCACTAGAAAGCTGAAATTTGGTACCAATATGTATATCAATCTCGCCGACAAAGTGGTAAAATAAAAATTGGAAAAAAATGTTTGAAGTGATTTTTTTTTTAATTTCAACCCTAACGTGTGATATATTGTTGGATAGGTATTTAAAAATGAATACGGGTTTACTAAAATCATTTTTTGATAATGTCAATAATTTCGGAAATAATCGCAAAAAAAACAAAAAACAATGAGTCCCCCATCCAACTTTTGAACCATAAGTTTAGAAAATATGAAAAAATTCTGAAAAGTACTCATCTATGCTTGGTTATCTCGCGTCCGTCTCCAACTTTTTACCCAACCCTCTCACGTCTAGTGCCGAAACCAGCTTGGCCTTTGTTAGATTTTCCGCAGCTATTATATTCCACTTGTTTTCACAGTCAACCAGAATAGTGACTCCGCGTGTCGGCGGCATAATTTACAGAGACGTCCAGGGCTGTGCATTGACATTGGCCACTTACTCTAGTGACGCTAACATTTTCGAGCTGTATACTGTAAAGTCAGTTAGAAACCATTATCACTTCACGACGAGGGGTTTAGTACGTATTGTCGCTCCTCCAGCTAGCAGAAACTTAATTACCCAAACGCATGTTGTTAACGCAGTTCCTGTACCCGTGAATAACGTGCATAAAATTAGTCTTGAGGAATATCTCGTTGTGGCGTCTCGACTCACACAGATCAACATACCTGGATATGTTGTCTCAACCTTAGTTCACGTTGACGTGTTGATGACTATGAATATAGTACATGAAAATGCGATTCAAGCCTTTCCTATAAACGTGCGTCCAGCCACTATGGTAGATAACACTAGACTCTATGAGGGGAGGTTTATGGCTGCACAGGGTGGTTCGCGTGTAGAGATTGGGTCGGATACTCCCGGATGGTATGCTGTTGTCATTAGTTTCAGGAATACAATGGCGGAGAACTTTATAAGGACTTTCTAGGAAAATTATTTTGAACTTCATGGAAAGAACAGTTTTTGTACAAAAAAGACAAAAAGATTGTACAAAATAATTTCTGGACTAAGTTTGTAGTATAATCTTATATGCAAGCATTTTTTTAAACTCATTAGTGGGTACACTTATTTTGACGGACGGGAAACTACGGAACCCTACACTGAGCGTGGCCCGACACGCTCTTGGCCGGTTTTTTCTACTTAGCATATCTCCCCTTTCTTATATCTATAGGTTCCACACTCGTATCAAACCGCCACTGTTACTATTGGACCAAATTGATTCTTACAGACTGTGTTGAAATTCATCGTTACTTGTAAATGCTAGACGCAATATTATAGCCCATTTACAAGCAGTTGATTGTTATACTCACGAAATTAGCTAAGTTAACTTGTGTCACTGACGTGCCTTATTTTTTTATCAATCTACCCTCACACTAGGATAGCAAGATTTATTGAAATGTTGACACAAAGTATTTTCATCTTTATGGAGAAATGGAGGAGCCCTTTAAGATTTATGATCATAGAAAGCAAATCGCACTAGCATGGGCCTATGGTGGTTTTTATTGGCCGTATCGAGTCGTTGACAGGCTTTTATGGAGGATACAGTCAATGATTTGCCACCCAGCTGCTTGTTAATGACGTCCAAGACGACTGCACTGCTGACCTCACCGTCAACTTCTGCAATGCCCTGGAAGACCAGAGCCTTTCTCCGATGTCTGGTCTCCATCCCGTCAACTTGCCTAGCACATTCGTTAATTTGATTCCTGAGCAGCCCAAGCATACTAAAGATCAACTCCCTGAAGGCACGGAATTCCTCAGCAACTCTGGCCACAGTGTCCAGTGCTCTGAATCTGAGCTTTTAGTTCCTCCATCCTTCGAATAAAGCAGTCCTCGAACCCTTCTGCGCCGAAACAATCTCCTCAAAGTTATGACATTGTGATTCACAAGTAGTCCAGTGAGAGTTTAATGAGTGATGGTGATGAGCTGGCAAGTGGTGTAAAAAATTGCAGCAGTCATATAACATCACAATCTACACAACTTTCATGACACTCCAACTGTTCAAACGATCAACAACTGGGTTGCAAAGTTTGAAGAGACTGGTTCGACGTTAGATAAAAAGCGGTCGGGCCGACCAAGGACATCAAGGACGGAAGAAAACATCGACATAGTGTTACAGTCTGTTCGTGAAAATCCTACCCAGTCTACTCGTAAGCGTTCCAGAATATTAAACGTATCCAGAACATCGTTACAGCGGATTTTAAAGAAAGATTTACGTCTGCACCCCTACAAAATTCAGTTGGTACAGGAATTAAAAGACACTGACGCCATCCAGAGACTAAATTACGCGAACGAAATGTTTAGCCGCTTTTCTTCGTTCAATAACGTGTTATTCTCTGATGAAGCTCACTTCCACATTAATGGGCATGTAAGTAAACAAAATTGCCGCTACTGGAGCCCCGAAAATCCAAAACGTAAACATCAGAAGCCATTACACAGCCCTAAAGTGACGGTATGGGCCGCTATGTCAGCTCGTGGCATCATAGGCCCTTATTTTTTTGAAGACTATTTATTAACCTTGCATTACAAGTACTATAATATCATGTAACGAGATCTATTTGATTTTACATTTCACAGGTATTTGGCTACTGGGAAATCATTTGGTACGTTATCCGAAGATTTTCTAATGGGGAAGTCTACGATATCTACAATTATTTCTGAAACCTGCTCAATTTTATGGGAAATATTAATGCCACTGGAGTTACCACAGCCTACAGAAGAAATGTGGATGAATATATCAAATACATATTATAATAAAACAAATTATCCCAATTGTTTAGGTGCTGTAGATGGTAAACATGTTCGGATAAAAAAACCAGCTCACAGTGGTTCTAACTATTACAACTACAAAAAATTCTTTTCAATCATTTTATTTGCCTTAGCTGATGCTAACTGTTTATTTACTGCTGTTGACATTGGATCTTGTGGCAGAGAAGGAGATAGTAACATATTTAAAAACAGCAATATGGGCAGAATGATAACACTTGGACAATTACATGTACCAAAATCTGCCAAACTACCTAATTCAAGTGGACCCGCACAACCATATGTGTTTTTAGGAGATGAAGCATTTAGTTTGAAATCAAATTTTATGAGACCTTACCCAAATCGCAACTTGACCATGGAACAACGCACATATAATTTTCGCCACAGCCGAGCGAGAAAATGCGTGGAATGTGCATTTGGTATTTTATCTAGTAAGTGGAGAGTATTGCATACAACCATAAATACTGATGTCAATAATGCTATTAAAATTGTACAAGCCACGTGTCTGCTACACAATTTTGTTCGTAGAAGAGAAGGCATAAATTTTGAAGAACAGTTAAGAACTTGTAACCTAAGGGATGTACGAACATCACTGTTAGTTGTTTCTACGTCGGGTCAGAGGGTAAGAGAGTTTTTCAAAGAATATTTCGTGAACGAGGGTCGGCTGTACTGGCAGGACAAATACATATAATGACACTTTGTTTTATTATTTATGTAGTGCTACTAATATAATTATATGTACCTATATGTAAGTTGGTAAAAAATTTAGATATCAGAAAAACTATACTTTTTGTTTAGGAAGTAAAAATTTGAATAAACATTACTTACTAGTTTCGTTTCTCTTTTTAGTTCCATAAACCCCCCAATCTTCATACATAACAGATGCTATGTCTTCCCAAGCGCATCTTCGTAAGTTTCTATCACTATATTCTTCTGAATTCGCATTCCAAATACATTCTCTAGAATGTACTTCTGCAATAAACTTTTCGGTGTCGAACATCGCGAGGTGTCACGTGTCACGTCTGTCCTCATTGAAGTTTGTTTCTCGAGTGAATTGTAGTGATGTGCCGAGTACGGCTTGACTCGAGTCTGACTCGATTCCTGCTTTGTACTCGTTTACTCGAGTACCAAATTATTTTGACTCGAGTCCGCCAGACTCGATTCCGTACTCGAGTCAAAAAGAATTCGAGTACGCAAGACTCGATTCCAGGATTCGAGTACACAAGACTCGATTCCAAGACTCGAGTACGTAAGACTCGATTCCAGGACTCGAGTACGCGTGACTCGATTCCAGGACTCAAGCCAGGATGACTCAATTCTGAACTCACTGACTCAACTATAAAACGCGAGTCCAGCTGACTCCAATCTAGAATTCGAGTTCGAGTTAAGTTGACTCGCTCGTACTCGATCTGTGTTTACTTATGATAGAATGAATATATGAAATAACGCCTGGTCGAGTCGGACTCGCGCACTATGGGTTCCGTCCAAAATTACCTATGAAAAAAGTGCAATTCCCGAATTGTATTACGAAGATGTTTTCAAATCGCAAAAAAAAAGTTTTTCTTTTGACATAACTACAAAACAGTTTTCAGATTTATTCCTATAATTATCTGTGCTATAAGATCTTGCTTTATTTTGTTATAAGATCTTGCTTTATTTTATAACTTTCAGGACGCAAAATCTTGAAATAGAATTTTGATTCCTTTGCAAAATGTACGCTTTTTTCGACTTAAACGACCATATCTGTTTTTTTCGTAAACTTAGAAGTTTGATTTATTCACAGCTTCAAGAGACTGCCGACTTGAGTACCTATATGTTTTTAATTTCAATTCCATAAAATATTTAAAAAGTGGAGCAAATTATACGGTAGCAGAATCTATTTACCCAGATTTCGGCAAAAACTTGACACTTACATAATACCCACATTGTTTTAAATATCTCGTGGCTGTATACATGCTGTTTTTTTTCCTCTTTTCGAGTTTTGGGTTTGAATTTCCAGACTCGAGTCCAGGACCCGAGTCTAGGATTCGAGTCCAGGATTCGAATCCTGGACTCGAATTCTGGACTCGAATCCTGGACTCGAATCCTGGACTCGAATCCTGGACTCGAATCCTAGACTCGGGTCCTGGACTCGAGTCAGTATTCGAATTCAACACATAGAACTCGAGTACTGGGCTCGAATGGTGGAATCGAGTCATGACTCGAATACCGCATAAACTGACTCGAGTTGACTCGAGTCACCAAAACAGCGACTCGGCACATCACTAGTGAATTGCAGCCGAGGCGCGGCGGTGCGGGCGCGGCGGAGCGGCGCTATTCGGCAACTGCGTCCGCGTAGCCAATCCGCGTCCGCCGTGCATAGTCGCGTTGTAAAATAATCGGCCACTGAGAGTCAGCGACAACAGACGACGTAATAGCGTATAGTCGGTTCGGTATGAACGACAATTTCAATATATATGGAAAAGCAATAAACTGCGTAACGCGCGCTCACAGTCAGCGGCCGACAATACGTTTGGTCTGAACGATGCCTAAGACCCAGACCCGCCTAGCCTCTTCCCCACTTCTCTATGAAATACCTTTTGATGGGCTAAAATTTTTCGTAGGTCACTCAGGTATATAAGTTATCTAAAAATAGTTATAAATAGGTATCTACGCATATAATTTAAAGAAGATTCGACTACTTTCTCCAAATATTGTAGATGTCTTATTGAATATTAATTTTATTAACTTATTTGGTTGTTAATTATAGTAGTATATTTTGATTTGCAATTTTCTTTTTTATCAATGTAATATGTAATCTTACGTTTTTCGAGTAACTAAAGTGTAAAATTTTAATAAATAGTTAAAAATTGTATATAATAATAAAAAAAATTTTTCGAATTCGAGTTTTTTTCGATTTTTTGCATTTTCTGAGAAGATTTACTATGGTAACATATATATTTTTTTTCACCATCGGAAAGTAGAGATTTCAACGAACAGAAAATATTCCAACTTTTTGAAAAAAAGCTGATATTTTGACGGGTGATTTTTCGATTGAAAATTAGGGTGCTTTTTCGATATTAATTCAAAATAAGGTGAAAAAATAAATGTTTCTAATCAAATAAATTACAGCGTATTTGGGACATAAAAAGGTAAGTTTTCACCAAATTTCGTGAAAAAAATTTTATTTTTTAAAAAGATAAAAATAAAAAAACCAAAAACTTGGTTTTTTGAATTTTTCACATAAATTTTGAGGTTATGTGAAAAAAGTGTAAATACAAGTTTTAGATCTTTTTATTATCTACAACTTTGCCGTTTGACTTTTTTCCATAGGACTTTTAGTTTTGCCGGAAATCGAGAAAAACCGTTTTTTACCCTTAAAAACTCACCCCCATCCCCTTCCCGACCTCAGATCGCCCGTAAATTATTTTTCCTTTCATTTTTATAATATTCTCCTCCTTTTCTAATGGGTTTCATCCTACTATTATTTTTTTTCACTTTTTATTATTTTTAAAGGCTACCCTGGTCTATAGGTACTAAGTACAAAGACAAAAACTTTAAGAATGTTAGACTTATTTTATACTGCTACATAACTGTACCAGTATAAGCCTGATATGGTAAAAAAAACCTTTGACTGTTTTTCTACAAATTTTATTTCTAACCTGTTAGTTCCCCGAAAGTCTGATTATGAGTACTTAAATGTAAGAAATTATTCATATTTTTTTTAGATTTTGTATTGCCATTTATTTTAATAATAATGTTGATTATTTTTAACCACTGAAAAAGTCAATTATAAGTGCTATTTAAGACATTTAGAGCTTTGTTTTTTTGTTTTGTTCGGCCTTTATGACGCTATTGCACAGAAAAGTTCTACTTCCAATTTAACTTTCTGCGCAATAACGTCATAAATGCATTTCACTTTATCAAAGCAACAACTTTTAAATCGATTTCCTGAAAAAACATAATTTGTTACTTATGACGTTGTTGCACCCGGTGTGCGATATGGTATCTAGGGTTAGGCAGGCACACACAATTTAATCCACCGGCAGGATATATAGACGACATTATTATTGATATTGATTGAAATGTTAATAAAAATAATGTTAAAACTGTTAGCAGCTGTTTTATTTTTTATGTATACATTAAACCTGAAATTAAAACTAGTTAAAGATGTTCAATAACAAAACCTACAATGCCATAACAGCACTACTTTTTGCAGAATTTTAGTTTATTTATGGTCGGAGAAAAATATTTATAGCAAAATAACCCCATGGATTTTTCGCAAAAATGAGTTTAAATCTTTATATTTAGTGCTTTACAAGTATATACAAAGTGGTCTGATCTCTGTTGGTGGGTGAGCCCAGGCTTCATACATTTTTGCCCATGGTCCTTTATCGTAGTATCAAAAAACATAAAAACATTTTAGAACTTTTATTAAAATTATTTAAAAAATCGTCATACAAAGGGGGGTTTCAGACATCAGTCTTTATTCATGAGACTCCAAGTTATAAAAATCAACTTATGTCATTTATTTAGCTTTAAAGCCTCTTAAAAATACAAAATCTTACAACGGTGTTTATAACTTTTGTACTTATAAGTATAACAAATAAAAATAGTTTTATAACATACAATAGTAACTTTATATTTTGGTATTAAAAACCCTGTTTTTTTAAATAAATGAAATCAAAATAAGCGTGAATTCTTCAAAATAAGTGATGAAAAAAAAACTAGAAACAGGAACATTATTTCTTAAAAGGAAATGTAAGTAAAATAAATAATTTATTTTACAAACCTTAATAATATAATAATAATAATATAATATAAATATTCAAAGGTTTTGTCAAGAGATCTTTCCCTCATCATAAACTCTGACAAAATGCCATAAAAATATTAACCGGTATAAAATTTTTGTCAATAAAAAAATGTCTTAATCGAAACATCTTCCGTGAAAAAACTTGTAAAAACAATCGTAGGTATCCAAGCACTCTGGATTTTATCCCAAAAGTTTTATTTTGACGGCATGTTAATTAGAAATTTTAATCAGGACCCAGCCGAAATTGTTTTTAGGAATATTTAGAGTTTTGGAGCAAGAAATGTGCCACCAAATTGTCAGGCTTTCGAAGGTACATTTAAAGCCTTACTTAGAAATAATTATAAGTCACCTAGGATAATTTTTATCCTCTTCGCAGTTTGGGTGTATAGAGTACTATACACCCAAACTGCGAAGAGGATAAAAATTATCCAAGGATAGCAATCGATAGCTTTAAGAAAAAAATGCTGCTGAGTCCTTACGTGTTAAAAAAATGTAGTAAAAAATTATAAAACTTGCAGACGTTCATCGATAGGGAATAAATCTAAAAGGTATGTTACCGTACATACTAATTACATCAGTTTCCAGAATATGCAAAATATGTGCCTGAAGTTAATATAAAGAAAACTATTAAAATGTTTTGTGATACTCGTATATTTTAGTATACACATTCGACTGTTTAGAATACAGAGAAAAATTGACTCAATATTTTGAAGACAATGTTATTAATGTAACTATTTACAGTTGATGCAGGTCAATTAATAGAATTTTAAGTGGTAAATTAACATACGACGGCGACAATAAGATGAAAATCAAAGCCTAAAATTATTATAATAAAAATAGGCATAAAAAGAAAATTATTTTATTGATCCATAAACTATGTTATAATAAGGGAATATTATCAAATAATAATTTTGGACGGACAAATAGAAATCCAGTAGTCAGCCGCGTATAAATGTTATTCCATATCAGGGACCGAGCAATGGGTCTACGAATCCAATATAGTCAGCCGCTAGTCCTGTTGCACTAAACAACACTTTAAAGCCTCTTTAATAAGAGTTTCATTTATGGACGATTAGAAACTTACTTTATTTGTTCCAGATGTCACCCACCCCAACTTTGAGAAAGTGGTCGACGACGACTGGCTACGTGACGAGGACAGTGACGAGGACATAGACGTTGACTTGGACGACAACGACTGCCTTCTGCCGGTCATGCGCAACGCGACTACCGAGCCAGTCAGTAATGCCGATATGACTGAGCTACAGTCTCAGGTGTTACAGGCTGAAGACTACGTGACATGGTGCCTAGTGACGATTATTACTTTGACTGGACGAACGACAGGACTATGTTTACGGGACGCCGAGAAACCTTTACAGGCTTCTCGGGTCCGACTTTTGACTTGACCGACCTGACTCCCGTCGTCATTTTTTATAAAATGTTCGATACTGACTTTATTGACAGACTGTGTAGAGAGACCAATCGCTATGCAGAGCAGAAGATTAAAAAAAAGGCTTAAAAGCCGCAAACAAGCTACTTCCGACTTCGTATCTGCATCGGTGGACTCCTACTGACTGTGACGAAATGGTCACGTTTTTAGCAGTGATGATTCTGCAAGGCCTATACCCGTTACCAGAGGAGAAAAAATACTTCTCTTTTAACGGGTATGGGACCATACCGTATTTTTCACGAATTATTTCGTACAATCGTTTCGCGCTGCTAAAATCGTTGTTTCATTTCGTTGACAACGAGACTTTGACGACTAGGCCGAAACCTGTCAAGATTCAACCCGTTATTGACTACTTTAACGATAAATTCTCGACATTATACATGCCTGCCCAAGAGATAGCCATTGACGAGTCTCTTAAAATGGCACGGGCGCTTGAGTTTCGCTCAAAAAATCGCCACCAAAGCTGCCCAGGTAGACGTTAAAACCTACGAGCTTTGCGAGTCTCGCAGTGGCTATCTCTGGAAGTTCTTTGTATAAGTCGGAAAAAAGACAGCACAACAACCAGTGACAGTTGACCGACCTGACGACACTAGGCCCGATGACGACACTGACGTATCGTATGACCGGCATGAAGGCGAGACGATTGAGGGACTACAGGACGAGACAAACCGACCAGACAGCACATTTTCACGGCCGACTAACGCCACAGCCAAAATAATGTTTGACTTGGCAGAACAACTGCTTAACCGTGGACACACAATAATAATGGTCAAGTTTTTACAATTGTCCATTATTATTGCCATGACTTAAACGGCACAAAACAAACTGCTACGGCACCCTACGGCTAAACCGTGAATTTGTGCCTGACTCACATAAGACTCTGACCAAATGCGACCTTCGATAAGGCGAGATGGTGACGACCTATACTCCAGACTTGTCTGTGACGGTATGGAGAGACGCTAATTTGGTTAGCGTGATCTCTACGTACCATCATTTACAAGCTGGACATCAGAAAAAAATATAACAGACTGACTTACAAACCAAAAATAGTACTGGACTACAATAAATCCATGGGCGGAGTAGATAGAAAAGACCAATTTCTATCTACTCAGCCCATGGAACGAATTAGAAACAGGGTGTGGTACAAGAAGACTTTCTACAGGTTGGTGAACACGACAGTGTTCAACTCCTATGTGATAAAATATCACATAGGCGTTGAACACTGCCGTGTCATTGCCTTAGTGCATCCGAATATGTTACATAGGCAGTTCAGAATCAATCTGACAGAAAGTCTTCTGAAAATCCATCGACGTATTGACTTGACGACTGAACTAGGGCATGCAAAACCGGAAATCGGCCAAAATTTAACGATTTTTGAAAACCGGTTTTGAGAGCCAAGCCGAGCCGGTTTTCCCATTATTGAGTAACAATTAACATTTTGATTTTTATCAACATTTTTTTCGAACACTCTCAAAAAATAATTAATTTTGAGGCATCAAATGTATCCGAACCGAACACAGCCTGCATCCACCCACTTACACGCCTCCCTCCACTACCCCCGCACCCCGCACCCGTAACCCGCCAGCCTGCGCCTGCGTTGTTGCAGTAATACCCTTACCGGGAGTGCAAGTGCGTGTCCGCCGCCCTCGCCTGCGACGCTAGGACAAAATGTGAGTATTTACTTAGTTACTAATTTATTATATTTTGTGTCTTTTAATGTACATTTATGTTGAGCTCGTGGATGAAACGACACGAAGGGCGCAATTACATCCAGTAGTTGCTGCGTTAGCCCGAATTATATTACATTATGGTTCACCACTTGTGACAGCAAGCAAGATTTAATTAAAACTTGTGTTTTATTATTCGTGTTATATAGATAATTTTATAACTGACAAAAGTCTTTGATTCGGTTCTGTTCTGTGCCGTTTGGATTGTCGTTCTATCGAATCCCGTTCAAAGAATACGTGAATACCTATTTTGGGTAGGACTTATAGGACGACCGAACGACAATTAAACGTCAACGATATTTGTCTTGTTTGATTTACGTGAATCAAGGTACAGGTGTAATTGCGCCATAACGTAAGAGTAGAACTCTTGTGCCAATTTTTCCAAGTCTTAGAGAAAATGATTTTTACAGATTTAATATATATAAAAATCAATTTCTCTAAAAATCTTAATTTGTTAATGTTTACGTTATTACTATTAATAATAATGTTTACGTTATTATAATATTTCCTTTATTAGTAATAAAGTAAACATTAACCAAAGTGACAGAAGATATTTTTTTACCATAGACTAGTCTAGTCACCTCTAGTGTTAACGCACCGAAATGCGCGGAATTTTAACTAGAACCACACTATCAAAAACCCGACGCCACGACGACGATAGCGACACGCGTTTTCATTGGTTAGCGTTTAAAAAGACATAACTAGATAAACTGTAGCCAATCAGCATGCCTTAAGCCAGAGCCACATGGCCGACACGCGACGCGACGACACGCGTCAACACGTCAAATGATGCATGCACCATTAGGCTACAGTTCTCCTAGTAGTGTAATTTTAAAACGTTTAACCAATGAAAACGCGTGTTGTCGCGTCGGGTGGCGTTTTAATGGTGTGGTTCTAGCTTTATTTGACGTGTTGACGTGACGTGGCATCGTGGTCAGTGCGGTACTGGCTTTAAAAATGTCTAAACTGAATGCATGGAAAAAAAATGTACTACCTAATAACACCAAAATGCACGGAATTTAAAAACATCCTAAACTAAATGAACTTCGCCCGATTCTAATTTTTTTTTTTTTCTTTTAGGTCAACTCCAAAAAATATTCAATACACCGATTTCCACAAGAGCAAGACATCAAATAGTATATGGAAATATTTTCTTCGAGCAACAGATGGACAGTCCGCAAAATGCAAAACATGTGACAAAATCATAAAAACTGGTGGTGGTTCCACTACCGCTTTACACACGCATTTTCGATCAGTACACTCAAATATAGCTTCAACTTCAACCGATTCTACTCCATCAACATCTCGGGCGGCTGATACTCCAGGAGTTTTGGAAGAAAAACAACTTGTAATGGAAACAAAGAAGCGAAAACTAATGACAGTCTTTTTTAAGTCAAGCGATTCTATGGAGGTGGTCGTCTCTCGAATGGCAGCATTAGACGGCTGTACCTTTAGATTGTTTACAGAAAGCCAAGACCTACGACACCTCTTCAAAAAAAGTGGCTTGGAACTCCCGAAATCACCAAACACTATCGCAAATATAGTCTTGAATCAAACAGACGAATTAAAAGCAGAGATAAAAAACAAAATATCAGTCCTAAAACAAGCTGGGCATAGATATTCAATAACGTTAGATGAATGGACATCATTGAGGAACAAAAGATATATGAACGTAAATTTACATTCCATTGCTTTTGGAGGATTTAATTATAAAAATTTGGGGATTGTGAAAATCACTGGTTTATGCTGACAGCATTGAATGCACTAGACATATTGCGAGCCCACCTTGCAAAATTTAACGTATCTTTAGATGAGGACATTGTGTCAGTAACAACCGATGGTGCGAGTGTGATGGTAAAGATGGGAAGATACATTAAAGGACATCACCAGATTTGTCTCGCTCACGGTATCCAGCTAGCGGTGATCGATACTCTGTATAAAAAAAGTAGCGAACCCGTACAACGTGCAGCAGCGTCTATTCAGGCATCCCCTACACACGCACAAGACGACTCTGAATCAGAAAGCGATAGTGACGACGAACGAGCTGAAGATCTCAGTGGAGGTTTAGAAATTGAAACCCCAGCTGTTACATCACATCCAGAATTGTACAGGGAAACAATCACAAAAGTTCGCAAACTGGTCAAATCTATAAGAAAATCCCCTCTAAAAGCATTACGCATTACGGGTCTATGTCTTGGAGGAACACAAAAAAGACATACAATTGCAACTAGATTGCCGCACACGATGGTCAAGTATGTCAGATATGATCGGAGTGTTTTTAAAAATTAAAAACTCAGTCCTCAAAGCCCTGATAGATTGGAAGACTGAGAAGAACGACTGAAGATAACATTAAAATTTATGTTTAAGAAGCTTGACGAACAAAACAGCGTTTTGAGTCTCAAGCTAACGACTAATTTGAGAAGTCGCATAAAGCAAAGACGTCTCCTTCTAGCAGGTGTTTTACACTATTTACATGATTGGGAAGACTTCTCCGCCCAAGATGATGATGACACATTTCCCAAACCCAATGGTGCTGAAATAACTAAAACTATTATCAACTTGTTGCAGCAGCTAAAATATAAACCCGAGGACACAGACACCATCACCGCAGTTCTCACCGAGCAATCCATACCTTCGCAATCGTCATCATCTGACGCTGAAGAGCTAACTCTTCAAGAGCAGCTAGAGAAGGAATTACACAAATGCAAGAGAAAGAGAACCCCCAAAAATCGGTCAGATTTCGACCTGGCTGGGTTCGTAAAAGTAGAGCAAGCCATGTATGAAAGCGGAGGGCATCGGGGTGTGTATCTCACCGAAGCATAAAATTATTTATTATGTGTTCTACCAACAAGTGTTGAGAGTGAAAGGTTATTTTCGAGTGCTGGGTATTTCTGTAACAAAATAAGAAGTTCGCTGTCTGATCGAATGTTGGATGCACTTATATTCTTGAGATCACATTATCAAGAACAGCGATCTCTTGAAAACAAGTGATTTATGCTTTATTTAAATTAGTATACATAGTTGATTATTGATCTCTTTTTTAGTCCAATATGAATCATATTATAATAATGTTATTTTGTAGTTCGTCTTCAAAGTTACAAAAATGTTGATTTTTTTGGTAATTGTGGGTGGCTGTGTTTAATATTTGAAGATGCTGATTGTGTTTTCTATGTTTAAAATATATTATTTTTGATAGCAGACTTAATAAAAAAAATGGTGTTTCTTTTTAAATTATACTACATTCGATTTTTTTTGCTAAAACCGGACCTAGCACCGGTTTTCGCTTTTGGTCCCAAAAAAACGATGTTCAAAACCGGTTTTGATGACTTTCCGGTTTTGCATGCCCTAGACTGAACCTCGCCTTTATACTAGCAGGACTGGACAAGGACAGTTGACGATACGGACACGCGACCGACCGCACGTACACCACGACCACTTTCCAATGCGATCCACAGTAAAAAAAAGCACGTTGCACGTGCGGTACGTTGCGTTGTTGCATGTGCGCACGTCTAAAAAGGCAGACAAGGACGACGTGGAAGTGCATCCAGTGCAATGTCAGCCTGTGTATAGAGCACTGCTTTAGAGCGTACCATAAACAAGGACAGATACCGTGACAGTCAGCGTAAGCATAATCATGTTCCTTTAAATATTTCCACTATTCAGTTTTTTTTTTAATTAGTTTTTTTTTTATATATTATTATTACTTAACTACATTAGGCTCACATATTAGAAGCGACAAGAAATATGTAACCAAGGTTTATGTAGCTCATAATATAATTTAAAAAGAGTGTCCACGGAGTTTCTTGCACGATCTCCATAGAGATCTACGCTTTGGAACGTGCAGTTTAGCTTCACTTTTTATTTTATGATTGACCGACATTGTGACAATTCAAAAGTGCCTGTAATTGTTCTATTTGATGTAAACGTTTCTGAAAATGTATAATTAACCAATTTACAAAATAATTTATCATTATTTAAAAAAATATACCCGTTAAAAAAAAATATTGACTTGTAAAAGTGTTTATTTAACCAATTCACAAAATAATTTATCATTTACTAAAAAAAATATTCCCGACAAAAAAAAATCAACATTTATGTTTACACAACTCTACAAAATGAACGCGGCTAATTTTCTTTTTGTCGATTTCTATATGGATATTTTTTTTAGTCACACATGTTCATATTTTATACTCTTAGGCATCGTTCAGACCAAACGTATTGTCGGCCGCTGACTGTGAGCGCGCGTTACGCAGTTTATTGCTTTTCCATATATATTGAAATTGTCGTTCATACCGAACCGACTATACGCTATTACGTCGTCTGTTGTCGCTGACTCTCAGTGGCCGATTATTTTACAACGCGACTATGCACGGCGGACGCGGATTGGCTACGCGGACGCAGTTGCCGAATAGCGCCGCTCCGCCGCGCCCGCACCGCCGCGCCTCGGCTGCAATTCACTCGAGAAACAAACTTCAATGAGGACAGACGTGACACGTGACACCTCGCGATGTTCGACACCGAAAAGTTTATTGCAGAAGTACATTCTAGAGAATGTATTTGGAATGCGAATTCAGAAGAATATAGTGATAGAAACTTACGAAGATGCGCTTGGGAAGACATAGCATCTGTTATGTATGAAGATTGGGGGGTTTATGGAACTAAAAAGAGAAACGAAACTAGTAAGTAATGTTTATTCAAATTTTTACTTCCTAAACAAAAAGTATAGTTTTTCTGATATCTAAATTTTTTACCAACTTACATATAGGTACATATAATTATATTAGTAGCACTACATAAATAATAAAACAAAGTGTCATTATATGTATTTGTCCTGCCAGTACAGCCGACCCTCGTTCACGAAATATTCTTTGAAAAACTCTCTTACCCTCTGACCCGACGTAGAAACAACTAACAGTGATGTTCGTACATCCCTTAGGTTACAAGTTCTTAACTGTTCTTCAAAATTTATGCCTTCTCTTCTACGAACAAAATTGTGTAGCAGACACGTGGCTTGTACAATTTTAATAGCATTATTGACATCAGTATTTATGGTTGTATGCAATACTCTCCACTTACTAGATAAAATACCAAATGCACATTCCACGCATTTTCTCGCTCGGCTGTGGCGAAAATTATATGTGCGTTGTTCCATGGTCAAGTTGCGATTTGGGTAAGGTCTCATAAAATTTGATTTCAAACTAAATGCTTCATCTCCTAAAAACACATATGGTTGTGCGGGTCCACTTGAATTAGGTAGTTTGGCAGATTTTGGTACATGTAATTGTCCAAGTGTTATCATTCTGCCCATATTGCTGTTTTTAAATATGTTACTATCTCCTTCTCTGCCACAAGATCCAATGTCAACAGCAGTAAATAAACAGTTAGCATCAGCTAAGGCAAATAAAATGATTGAAAAGAATTTTTTGTAGTTGTAATAGTTAGAACCACTGTGAGCTGGTTTTTTTATCCGAACATGTTTACCATCTACAGCACCTAAACAATTGGGATAATTTGTTTTATTATAATATGTATTTGATATATTCATCCACATTTCTTCTGTAGGCTGTGGTAACTCCAGTGGCATTAATATTTCCCATAAAATTGAGCAGGTTTCAGAAATAATTGTAGATATCGTAGACTTCCCCATTAGAAAATCTTCGGATAACGTACCAAATGATTTCCCAGTAGCCAAATACCTGTGAAATGTAAAATCAAATAGATCTCGTTACATGATATTATAGTACTTGTAATGCAAGGTTAATAAATAGTAATTATTTATTACATTATTATTTATTTACTTATAGCGAATGGGTAGGTACCGTAACCAGCGCCGCCAGCTGATTCAATTCTCTAACCACTAAACTGAGCATATTTTTAACAACCTCGGATCCTCGGAGACCTGGCAAACCTGTATACTATTTATTTAATCATTGTGCACTACTTTTTGGTCTGTTTTTGTACTCAAAACTTTGGGTACAAAGACAAATCAAATATTTGTGTATGATTATTAAATAAATAGTATACATGTTTGCCGAGTCTCCGAAAATCCGAAATTGCCAAAAATATGCTAAGTTTAGCAGTTAGAGGATCAAATCAACTGGCGGCGCCAGCTACCCATTTGCCTTAATCAAATACATATATTTATTTATTTATTTAAAACTTTATTGCACAAAAATTTATACATATATAAAGGGTTTAATATTATAAAATTTTATTTCAGTTCAAGAACTTCAAAAAAAATGGAAACATCTCAGAGATTACTTTGTTCGGGAAAAAAACAAAGAACAAAATATTAAAAGTGGCAGCGGTGCCCCGAAGAAACGCAAAACTCCCTATTTGGATATGCTTCAGTTTTTAACAATTTCACGTGCTTCGAGCCCTGCTTCAGTCACAAATATACAACTACCCTCGGCACGTACACCAGTCAGTCACAGTTCGGGTAATAATACTATAAATTATAATGAAGATAGTTGTGATAATACTATCATGAACAACTCATCTCAGCAGTCAAAATCGAAAGGATTAACTGTATTTCAACAATGTTTATTAAATTCAATGAATAGACAGGAACAGAATAATATGAACCCACATATGAATTTTCTGATGTCACTTGTACCCGAAATGAATACGATGTCTGAAAGGCAATTATTTGAATTTAAATTTGAGATAATGAAAATAATACATAAAATTAAATATAATAATGACTACATTTACGGATCCGGTCCTTCAACTAGCACATCATATCAGCATGAACATTATTATGATTATGATAGGGCGAGTTATGGGTACATGTCATCGCCACAGAACCGTTCACAGTGTACACCCCCACCACAGCCATATCAGGTCACATCCTCACCTACGAGTATGCAACGAGACGCCGATGCACAAATCGACACCTCAGAGAATAATACTGAATCTCCAGATAATGTATCGGAACCAGCTTCTATAGAAGACATCGAACGAATTTTGCAAGGTGATTGAAATTTTCGCAAGAATTTTTGCATTTGTTGTGATTGATTTGTTTTGTTCATTATAATAAATAAGTGTTGATTACAGTATAAGTTGTTTTCCTCTTACCTTAAAGTAATTGTCAATCTTTCTTCTGGCTGAATAGCACGTCGATAATTAGTGTCCCTTTTATATAAACTTATACGTATTAAAGATAGTAACTCATCGAATGTTTTTACTGTCATACGAAAATATTTCTTGAACTTATTTGGATAAAGTCTATATTCGAAATATAAAGTATGAAATTGACCAAGAAAACATCTCTTCAAATTTAAGGGATGTACCCACAATCTCTTCTTTTTATTATTTTCGTCTTCCTCTAGAGCTTCGCAAATGGCAACTATCTGAATGCGAATCATTTAATTGAAATATCATTTATACGTCTGATTTAAAAAAAAAATTACGCTAGTTTTATCGTATGGGAACCACGAGTGATCTCAGAGATCGTTTATAAAATACTACGAGCAACTTCAAATACTGAGCTCTTTTATGTGTAGAATAGTCAGCCGCTCAGCGTACGCATCTAGTGTGAACCTACACGAGCCTATTCTTTTGTTCACACATGTAGCGCATCGTACGCTATAGCCTATTGTCGGCTTGGTGAGTACGCGTACTGCAGATTGAGTCGACGTTCACACTGGGGCAGACAGTGAGTATACTCACAGTCAGCGGCGGACAATACGTTTGGTGTGAACAATCCCTTACATTGATATTTAACCATTTAAAAAAATGTTTATTACAAAAAGTATTAAAATACACAAACGTGTATTCATAAAAAAAAACTTTATAATATAAAAAGTTTCATTAAATAACCCGGTTGTGTCCACGCCTTAGGGCGGGCGGCCATCTTTGCACATTTTTATGTGCGAATTCGCCCGGAAAATAGATTTATGTTTTATTAGACTACTTGGTTTTGTAAATATTTTTTTTAATAGGTAGCAAGACATTTATAGTAAGATTCTGGTGTCATTTTAAAGGGTATATTATGGCCTATTATCATGACTTTTTGGGTGGGAAAATCTCCAATGACATCCGCCGTCTGACTAAAAACCCACTCCTGTTCCTTCTTTGTCATTGTTCCAGGGCCTCGGGGATCTATTTTGCATTACCCATGGCCCCAGTAGGATTCGACCCTGCTGGGCCCCAACGGTTGCTGACAACTCCTTGAGGTGCGCGTGGTACACTACGCGCCGTCGACAACTCGGGCTCAGACCGAACGTTACCGGACGAACGGACGGCGAGCTACCCATAGCTCGTTGTCACAAACTCGCGCCTACGATGGCCGGAAATCGGGATCAGAATTCCGGCGACTGGAGCGCGAAGGCCATTGCCTCGCGCGTGCGGCCGCCTCCTTAGCTAGCATTACCGCTTCGCAGAAGGAGGCGCACCGCCGCCAGCCACTCCTCCTCGCTCCGGACCATGACCTATTCTAGTGATGCAACGGAAGTGTCTTAACGGAAGCGGAAACGGAAGCAGAAGTCAAAAGTAAAGTTTAGCGGAAGCGAAAACGGAAGTGTTATTACTATGAAGAAAAACCACATTTTTTTTTTTTATTTAATTGTATATTAGTTTAATTATTTGTACTTATAGTACTCGAAATTAAATCAAGGTAAATTATATTTTGTAAAAAGTAATTTCGCCGCTTTTACATCTTGCAGCCTGTTTCTGTGTATTTATACCTTTATATTAAACCAGCTCCGCTAAACAATTTCTCACTGGCTATGACTGCTGGAGGGGGCTGATAAATACTGACGCACTACCGGCAACAGATGAGGGTATTTGTTGGCATATGGAAAATCACATCACATAAGAGGATCCTCATGAAGCAGCCTTTTCTCCTTTTTGTACTCCCGAAGGTGCAAACAAAACTAATACTTATAAGCAAAAACCAAACAAAAAAAAAACAACAAGATTTACGTCATAATCGTAATCACGTCTCTGGGCGCGGTGATGAACACATACAGTACCTCGATGCGCAGAATGAACTAAAAAAATATAAACCAACTCGTTGCGACACGTTTGAGTACCGGCCCCGCCCGCACCGCGCGCCTCTTCTAAGAGCCTAGTCGTCCACGCGCCCCGCGCTCCTCGCTGTACGCTTCCATTTAGAGTTCCGTTATAATTTTGCGGAAGCAGAAACGGAAACGGAAGTGAAAAAGTTTGCGGAACTTCTGCAGAAGCGGAAGCAAAGTTCTGTTGCAACACTAGCCTATACCAAGGATCGGCGCAAGAGATCGCTGCCGCCTAACGACCCCACAAGTACACGACGGTGCTTTGCCCAGGCGGGGCACACCTCCACCATATTGCTCCACCGAGTCCTCCAGGCGGTCCACACAGTGGTAACACCCGGGTATTTCTTCCGTACGAATCGACATGACAACGAATTATAATTAACATCTCCAAAAGACCCATAGTTGAGTGCAAATCTAAAACTGGTTTCTTAGGTTTTTTGATTTGCATTCAAAGTTTGAAACATCTTTTCGCCACTTACGTAACTGCAGCTACATTAACAGCCCCCCTAGCCAAGTTACAAACGTTTCGCTTGCGCCGAACGCTTTGAGTTGACCTTGCCGCCAATTCTTTTGTTCTGACCACGTGACTGAGCGTTAAGACGACGTCATTCCCGTACATTTGAAGCTTTCTACAAGCGTTAACTATTGCAGATTAGCAACTTGGCTAGGGGTACAGGATACACACCAGCTTTAGAGTACATTGCGAGTTATCGATTAAGGGGATTACATTGCTCAAACTCTAAAAATACGCTCGGTAAAATGAAATTTCTAGACGAATTCCTTAATGCTTTTACTATAAAAAAATTATACAAATAAACTAGAGTAGGTATACGAGAAACACTTTGTGTTGTTTAAAGTTTTTATAAACTTGTCCAAATGTTGCCAAAAAAATTGAGAAAACAGGTCTTATTAAAACTAAATATTAAATTGTCTATAGAACGGCTGGGCCATTTTGTATGATATTTATACTAAAAGAAAGAAAAAACCCTGTTTAACAATTTGTGTTTATTTTGACAGATTTATTTTTATATTTTGTAATAATCCACAATAACGTTAATCATTACAAAACTCCCCACCAAGCACCCCCGCTGTACCCGTGACGCTTACTCGGGATTCGTCTTGTTGACGACTCTTACGACGAGTGGGCTGTACGTGCGTTTTTTTTTTTCAAATAAGATTTTAAATTCATTATTCTTGAATGAAATCATAGTCTTAATTTAAGAAAAATAATCTTATCATTTAGTATAAATTGTGATTAAGTTTGTAAGCGTATTAGAACCCAGATTTAATTAAGTTTTATTTTCAAACTAGCTTTTGCCCGCGCGGCTTCGCTCCCGCTCTTCCCTACTTCAGCCTACTATACCCTACTCTACCCTACCCTACTCTACTCTACCCTACCCTACTCTACTCTACCCTACTCTACTCTACCCTACTCTACCCTACCCTACTCTACTCTACTCTACCCTACTCTACTCTAATAAACCTCATGGAGCCCGAGACCTTTCCAACGAATGCAAAACCGTGGAAATCGGTTCGTGCGTTCTGAAGAAGAAAGAAGAAGAGAAGAAGAAGAAGAAGAGGATTTCTGTATAAAAAGTAGGTCTTATGTCCGTCTCCTAGTTTTAAGCTACCTCCCCACCAATTTTCAGCCAAATCGGTTCAGCCGTTCTTGAGTTATAAAAAGTGTAACTAACACGACTTTCTTTTATATATATAGATTAATCATAGACTATGCCTAAATACAAAAATAAAAGTCAACATGTTTGTACTCATTTGAAAGAGCTCACGGAGATCTATGTGACTGTGAGGAACTGACTTACCTGGTGGTGGACTCCGAAGGTAGGCAGACCTCAATCATGACCAAAGCAAACCAACATGTTTGTACTCATTTGAAAGAGCTCACGGAGATCTATGTGACTGTGAGGAACTGACTTACCTGGTGGTGGACTCCGAAGGTAGGCAGACCTCAATCATGACCAAAGCAAACCAACATGTTTGTACTCATTTGAAAGAGCTCACGGAGACCTATGTGACTGTGAGGAACTGACTTACCTGATGGTGGACTCCGAAGGTAGGCAGACCTCAATCATGACCAGAGCTCACGGAGATCTATGTGACTGTGAGGAACTGACTTACCTGGTGGTGGACTCCGAAGGTAGGCAGACCTCAATCATGACCAAAGCAAACCAACATGTTTGTACTCATTTGAAAGAGCTCACGGAGATCTATGTGACTGTGAGGAACTGACTTACCTGATGGTGGACTCCGAAGGTAGGCAGACCTCAATCATGACCAGAGCTCACGGAGATCTATGTGACTGTGAGGAACTGACTTACCTGGTGGTGGACTCCGAAGGTAGGCAGACCTCAATCATGACCAAAGCAAACCAACATGTTTGTACTCATTTGAAAGAGCTCACGGAGATCTATGTGACTGTGAGGAACTGACTTACCTGGTGGTGGACTCCGACGGTAGGCTAACCTCAATAATGGAAATGCAGAGAACTGCTATTCATTGGAACACATACCTAGGACTCATTGTAACCTAATCTTGGTCTTAAAGTATTTATTGTGTTTTTTTTATTCTGATGTGTGGCTATTACCAAGCTTATAGATAAAGCAGTACAAACGTCAAACAAATATAACTAAAATTCATTTTTTCAGGCAACTAAGAAAACAGCACAAATTTGGATTACAAAATCAGGAGGATCAACCATTGTCGGAATCCGACGAGACATGTGAACCGTCTGATAAACCATTTGAAGAGGAGGCAGTGCAAAATGTGCCGGTAACCCACCGCATTATTATTTACTACGCCATTTATCGATTTCTTTAGATGAAAATTAGATTTAAGGTTCATCATTTACAAAAACTTGATCACTAGTAGTTTGAGGTGTACCGTCTATAGATTGCTGGTAAAGTAAACTAATGATCCTAGCGGTATTCCCGATTGCATCGTCCATCATCATCCTTAACTCCTGCTTTGGAGAACAGAGTTCACTATCTAGCCTGGCCGCATTTAATTGAATATTGACTTTTTATTAATAAACTACTTTAACTACTTACGTATTATTAATTAGCTACTTATAGTAAAATAAATTAACGCCAAGTATATTTTTAAACTCTGTTTCCGCTGTACAAACTTATAAGATACTGTATACTATACTTTTATTGGCGACATCAATCATTTTGTTGACAAGAATTTTTGTTTTAGCTTGAACAAGATGAAGCTTTTTCACCAACTTGGATTGTTGAAGAAGAACATTCACAGACTGAAACAAAAATTGTATCCGGAAGAAGAGTAATAGACATAGATTATTTTTTTTCTAAAATACAAGAAATAGGCGGCCATGGTGCTTTAAACTGCGGTGTACAAAGTCTAAAAATAATAGGAGAGAAACGCGTTGGGCTTGCTTCTAAGTTTACATTAGAATGTTTAATGTGCAAAGAAAAATTTTCTCTTAGTAATGTCACTGGGGATATGGATATTAATACTGCAGCGGTCGCAGGTGCAGTTTCAGTTGGTATAGGATATTCGCAGTTAGAGGAATTTTTATCAGCACTTAGACTTGCCCGTGATGACTGAGCCTGTGTACCAAAAACGTCACAATACAGTTTCTGATTCCTTTGATAAAGCACTTATCAAATCAATGAATGAAGCTGCTGAAGAAGAAAAAATCATCGCTTTAGAAAAAGGTCGCGTCAGTAAAGATGGTGTTCCCATTATTGATGTTGTTGATGGATGCTGGAGTAAAAGGTCTTATAGAAAGAATTACTCAGCGTTATCAGGAGCTGCAGCCATAATTGGTAGACAAACAAAAAAAAATTTGTTCCTTGGCATCAAGAATAAATATTGTAGCATATGCGCGCAAGACCAAAACAAAAATCAAAACCCAAGAGTTCACCAGTGCTTTAAAAATTTTACAGGATCATCCACCGTCATGGAATCAACTATAATAGTGGAAGGCTTCAAATCATCTATAGAAATGTATGGTTTAATTTATGGCCGCCTCATTTCCGACGGCGACTCTAGCACGTACGCTAAAATACTGGAAGCGAGACCTTATCCTCAATTTACTGTTGAAAAAGTGGAATGTAGGAATCACCTTTTAAGAAACCTATGCAATAAAATGGAAAACCTGATCACTGACACAAAATATCCCATTAGATTCAGAAAATTGATAACAAAAAGCGCATTATGGCCATTAGGTCAGCCATACGAAAATGCAGCAAAAACTATAACAACTCATCGGAAGATATAGATTACTGCACACAAAAATTATTTGAAGACATTCAAACTGTACATTTACATGCCTTTAACAACCACACAAAATGTAAAAGTTATTTCTGCAACAGTTTACAAACCGAAGAAAACATACCACAAGACTTTTTTACAAGTGCCCTGTGGCAGAAAATATGCTACTACATTAATACTATTGCAGGTCATTCCAGAAGTCTTGTACATGATGTAGACAGTAATATTGTGGAAAGTTTTCACAGCGTTGTAGCCAAATTTGTTGGTGGTAAAAGGGTAAATTACTCGTGCCGGCGTGGATACCAGACTCGATGTTCAGCGTCAGCTGTTAATTTTAATACAAAAAGGAAACCTATGTCTATATTGTATAAAACAATTGTTGGCGAAAGTCCCAAGGGCAAAATGAGCACCTTAGATAGAAAATATCAGAAAAAAAGAAGAAGCGTGAAACGTCTCCATTATACAAAACGGCAGACACTTGCTGAAAAAGATACAGAAAAAGATTATGGTGAACACAGTATGAAGCCAGATGTGAGCGATTCTATTTTAAAACAAAAGACTAACCATTTTGCAGAGCGAGTCAAGTGAGTGGCTTGAACTACGGCGCTCCTTATTGACGGCCTCTAATTTTGGCAGGATCATTAAAATGAGATCAGATACTAGTTGTGCCAGTATTGTCAAACAACTGCTATATAAAATTAATATAGATGCTGCACCTTTACACCACGGCAGGGAAAGCGAAAAGAAAGCGCTGGATCAGTTATCCAGACAAGAAAATGTTGATAAAGACCATGTGGGCTTTTTATCGACCCCGAAATTCCGTATCTGGGTGCTACACCAGATGGCCTTATTGGCAAAGATGTGATAGTGGAAGTGAAATGTCTACTATCGGCGTTCAAGACAGGGCTTGAAGAAGCCATATTACAAAAAAAGTTAATTTTTGGGTAGCAGATAAATCGGGTGCTTTGCAGATCAACAAATCCCACAATTGGTATTACCAGATTCAAGGTCAATTACATGTGACTCGAATGACTAAATGTTTATTTGGAGTATGGGCCAATGACTTAAAACCCTTAAAAGTTGAATACATCAATAGAGATGAGAACTTTTTTGAAAATAAAATTAAATTAAAATTATGTACATTTTATTTAAATTGTGTTTTGCCAGAACTGCTAGATCCACGCCATAGCCGAAATATGCCAATCAGAGATCCCCCGTATATTTTAGAGGCCATAAAAAAGAAAGAAGACAGAAAAATCATGCAAAATTCTGAGGAGTCACAAGAACCAGATATTAGTGAACTTCAAGAAAGCGAACAATTGACACAGTTACCAAACCCAATTAGCGACCAACCAACCTGTTCACGGTTTTTAGATTTCACAGATTTTTAGATAAGATAAGATAAGATAAGATAAGTCTTTATTTGCCTTAAACATGGTATAATGGTGTTAGTCTTATTTAAATACAATGTCCACATGTTTAGCTACACAGAATAAGTTTCAATTGCATGCAAAAATTTTTTGGTCAAAACAACAGTAAATATAGGTACAGTTAATTCAGTTAAATAGATGGATACAATATTATAATTTTATGTCAAAGAAATCATTAATGTCATAGAAATTATGTCCATTCAGCCATTTATACAATTTGTTTTTAAATGAATTTGCATTATTTATACATTTTAATTCTTTAGGGATTTTGTTGTAAATCCGAACACACATCACAAGGCAGCTTTTAGCATACTTGGCTGATTTAGGAATATCATCTCTTACAAGTCTGTGTGGATCCCTTGGACGAGAGATTACTTCATAAGCTTTCTTGAACAATCCCTTATTACTGTAGACAAAGTTACAGGTTGCGTATATGTAAAGTGCAGGAAGTGGTAATAAACCTAGTTTTTTAAAAAATGACCGACAGGATTCGTCAGGACGAAGACCGCATATGGCCCTAATGCACTTCTTTTGTGCAATGAATGCTCTGTCTTTATCCGTACTGTTCCCCCAAATAACAAGGCCGTAACTTAAGATCGATTCGACATATGCATGGTATGTAGTAATTGCCGTTTTTACGTTTGTTACGTTCTTTACTTGTCTGAGGGCGTAAGTAAATTTATTAATCCTATTGCATAAATCATCTAAATGTCCTTTCCAGTTCAAATCTTGATCTATGAGCACACCCAAGAATTTGGTTTGTGCTACTTGTTTGAGTCTGTCAACATTAAGTTTAAAATTGTATTTGGCATGCTTTGATTTATTAAATTGAATATAATTTGATTTATCTAAATTGATTTTTAATTTATTATTCTGTAGCCATTGTAAAATTTTGTCAATAGTATTATTAATATCTAATTCATGGTCAGAAATCGATTTTTTATCAGATGTCACAATAATTGAAATGTCATCTGCAAATAATATAATTTTATGATTGGACACCAGTGGTATGTCATTTACATATAATAAAAACAATATGGGACCTAGTACACTTCCTTGAGGGACGCCACATTTATTTATCCTAGAGTCAGAGCAATGGGAAGTTAGTAAGTCTTCATTTACATTGTCTATAACAACGTATTGTTTTCGATCACTTATGTAAGACGAAATCCACTGCAGTGCAACTCCTCTTATTCCCAGGTTTTCCAACTTTTTTAATAATACGTCATGCGCTACAAAATCAAAAGCTTGAGATAGGTCAAAAAACAGACCTGTTGTTAATTTATTTTTATTTAAATTACTCAGGATATTGCTCACAAGAGTAAATATTGCTTGTGTGGTTGACTTTTGCTTTTGGAATCCAAATTGTCCGTTTGCTATAATTTTAAATTTGCTACAAAAGTCGACAAGTCTCTTGAGCATACATTTCTCGAAAACCTTTGACAATATGGGAATAAGAGTAATCGGGCGATAATTTTTGACGTCCTTTTTATCTTGTTTTTTGTACAACGGCTTAACGACTGATAATTTCAAGGCATCAGGAAATATACCTGACGAAAACGAGAGATTAATTAAATATGTCAAAATGGGAATCAGTTCTGTACTGCACGCTTTAATTATTTTTGTGTTTATTCCATCATAACCTTCAGAGTTAGTATTGTTTAACTCCATTATTTCCTTTTTGACTTCATCTTCAGTCATGGGGCTAAGAAATATGGAGTTAGGAATTGACTTAAAATTAGTGTCATTATAATAATGTTGATTATTGGATGTCAAAGTATTAGTCGAGTCAATAAAGTAATTATTAAAAGCATTGGCTATGTCAGTAGGGTTTGTCAAAACTTGCTTATCTAATTGTATTTCAGAAATATTATTAATACCAGATTTCGCATTCCCAAATTCATGATTAATAACTGACCACGTTGCTCTGCATTTATTTTTGCTATTTTTTATAAAATTGATGTTTGAGTTCATTTTCGATTTAACAATACACTTTTTCAAAATATTTGAATATTGTTTATATCTTATTTTGTGTGATAAAATTTTGTTCTTGTAATAGTTGTATCGTAAAAATCTTTTAGTTTTGCAACTATTTCTAAGACCTTTACTGATCCATTTATGTTTAAATGCATTAGAATTTTTAATCTTTATTTTTATTTTTGGAAAGCATAAGTTATATAACAAACATAAAAAATCGTGAAATTGATTAAACGCCTTATTTGTGTCAGTTTCTAAGTAGACATCTGACCAAGAAATACTTGAGAGGCATTCTTTAAATTTATTTATATTCTCACGGCAGTAATCTTTCTTAAAAATAAAGTATGGTTTGCATTTTGAACTTTGCTCTTTTACCGGAAATTCTAACAGTTGTGCTGTATCATGGTCTGACAAGTGAAGAGGTAAGACTTTAGAAGATGTAGTCTTGATGTTACTTATTATGTGGTCTATGCACGAGTCTTTCCGAGTGGGGACATTAATGTGAAGTTGCAACTTGTACGTATTACATAAATCTGTTAGATAGGTAGTGACTTTCCCTGGTTTGAGAGTATTTATATTAAAGTCACCTGCAATAACTATGTTGACACTTGTTCCATATTTCTTGATTAACTCCCCAATCAATAGGTCAAATTTATCAAGAAATATGTTAGGGTCAGATGTTGGTGTTCTATAAACACATACTATTAATAATTTATGCAATGGAATTTCAATGCCACAGGCCTCGAAAGACTTAAGCGTCGAATATTTTTTAACGCAAGTAAGCTCATTATAAGTAATTCCCCTTTTAACGAGTATACAGGTTCCTCCTCTCTGTTGGTCTCTACTAAACGCACTTGCCAAGGAGTAGTTATTTAATTTCAAAAATTTTTCGCTTCCGGCTCGCATAAAAGTTTCAGAAAAACATAAAATATCGGGTTCATCATGCGCATCTCGTAATTCTAGCAACGTTAGTTCTAAGATTTCTTGTTTTGATAAAATGCTAGCGATATTTTGGTGGAATATTTTAAACATCTGTGACTTACCACTGTTTTTAACGAAAAAGCTTATTTCTGCCTTCAGTCTTAAAATAGTAAGGTATAGTACCTATTTTTGTAGAAGTAGGATTTTCAATGCTGGGTTCATTTGTGGCACCGTGTTCAGACTGTATTTTTGCAAAGTAATATGGGATTGTTCCTTTACGATAGACTTCACATTTATTGACAGATTTTTTGAGATTTTGCTGGTTACGCAATATTAATTTCTTTAGTGCTTTAACATTTAAATATTTTTTCTCATAGTCGTCATAGTCAATAACACAATTAATAAATTTACAGGTATTAAACAAATTATTACTAGAATCAACAAAACTAGATTTTTTGTACTCATTGCAAATATTGCGTATAGTTTTGTTTAAGTCATTTACATTTATATACATATTCTTCAGTAGACTCAGAACAATGACATTATTATTAAGGAATTTACTGAGAAGTTGTCGAAGTTGAGAAGACAAAATCTTTATGTCATAGTCATTTTCACCCACACAGATTATGAGCTTGTCATTGCACGATAACTTAATGTTTTGACAGCTCTTAAAGACATCACTGGTAAGCGCGTACGGTTTTGTTTCAGACGTAATAGTATAGTTAACGTAAGGTGTATCCTCTCGTGATCGTATCAATGCTGAAGAAAGTCCAACGCATTGTTGTGTGCCACAAATATATATTTTGTGCACGCAATTTTCCTTCAGAGCATCCAATGAGTTTTCTACCCTATGCTTTTCTTTCATTTCATTTCCCTTTACTTTCTTCTCAAGATTTAAAATTTGGTACTTAAGGTTTACTATTTCATTTCCGGCTTGTTTTAACTGATCCTCCAGATCTGCGATATCTTTTTGTAAGTGCGAGATATTGCAATAAAGTTGTGATTTTGTATTGATTTTACTTGAAGCTGCATATCTAGGTGGCGTAGAGAAGGCTAGCATATCTGAGTGCAAGAAAGAGGATGAATGCACATTTCTTGTGTTTACCAAATCTACACTTCTATTTTCTCTCTGTTGTGGTAGGCTCAGGAATCCTTTCAAAGTTGCATTATCTTTAAGTAATTTATCATTTTGTTTACGAAGTTCGTTGTTTTCGAGAATGACATTTTCAAGTTCATTTTGGGAACTGCAAAGTTGCGTCTGAAGTAGATCAATTGTATCTTTAAACTCTTGGGCATTGATATAGTCGATTTCCGTGTAGTCCATACTACGCGACAATGTTTTATCGGAGAACGCACCGTCATCAGACGTATGATCTATAGTGAGTATATGCGAGTCGTATGGTTCAGAGTTCGTACTTTTTGGGGTAGCCCAGGGCGTAGTCTCCTCAGGGGCGTTAGAAATAGCAGCTATGCATGATTTAGGAGATGATCGCTTTTTTCTTGTTGTCACATTCGATATAACAGAGCTGGGTGTGTTCTGCAGCTTCGCATTCTTGGTGCATGTTTTACATTCCCATTTAAATTTTTTCCTCTCTTCCAAACTTTTTAAGCGGTAGACTTTTTCAGGATAACCAGCACAATCAAATTCAAAGTGGTTTTTACATATGGAGCATAACAAGGTACTTCTGTGTTCAACTCGATTTTTGCAATTGTAGCAAGTAACTAATAAAGGCTCTTTCTGGCCACTCTTATTAATAGTTTTATTTCTCGAAGCCATGTCGCTTTTTGTGATGGTTTCAAAGTTTAATAAAATTATTACCAATTTCTAACTATTTTTCGAGTATGGTCACACCAACTGACGTTTTTGTTGTGATGGTTTCAAAGTACAATAAAATTATTACCAATTTCCAATATTTTTTCTAATATGGTCACACCAACTGTCAGTTTTACGACCTCTGGTGGCCAGTAGTGTTACTTTTTATGTTACTCTATGCACCGCTAGGGGCTGTATTGGCGCTAGTTGTTATACATCTATTGAGTCCAAAGTCCACTATTTGAAATCTATTGCAAAAACGGTACTGTAGTTCATTGTGTTTTATGTAATTCACTTATTAATTAATATTATGACACTGTACTCAATGAATTATCCAGTCATGTTAGGCGTAAACATACACTTTGCTATTTGGTACACAGAATTGCTTTTAATATACCGTCTTACAGTGTAATATTATTGTTCTTATTATGTTGTCGTATTTGCGTTGATATTATTCTTTATTGTTTTTGAGTTTTAAATGAATGTTCATTATGTAACTTGAATAAATGATGTCTTAGAATACACATTACACATTTTGTCACTGACTGATTGTGGCAGACCGTACTGTTTATAGTTTGTTTTCATTGATAACTGTTCAACACAATAACTTTGTCAATTGTTCAAATAAATTTCGGATAACATTATCACAAACGTTTTGCACTATACTTGTCAGTTTTATTGAGTATTAACACAGATTTGCGCATTTTTATTATTTTTACAATAAAAAATATACAGAGCTTAATGTAAACATGACAGCGCAGCGCCATCTATTTTCACTTTTTGTAATTGTAGTGTTTAATTTTCACTTTTTGTATTTTAATTTACTTTATTACTTGTATTGTTTAATTTTATACTTTTATTTTGTTTTACTTTTTACTTTTATTTTGTTTTACTTCACTTTAAGTATTATTGTCTACTTTAGACTTCTATTTCGTTTACCTATTTTACTTGTATTTTGTTTTACTTCACTTTGTTTAAAGAATTATGTTATACTTTTTGTATTTCAATTGACTTTGTTACTTGTATTTTGTTTAATTTTATACTTTTATTTTGTTTTACTTCACTTTAAGTATTATTTTCTACTTTAGACTTCTATTTCGTTTACCTATTTTACTTGTATTTTGTTTTACTTCACTTTGTTTTAAGAATTATGTTATAGTTTTTGTATTTCAATTGACTTTGTTACTTGTATTTTGTTTAATTTTATACTTTTATTTTGTTTTACTTCACTTTGTTTTAAGAATTATTTTATACTTTTTGTATTTTAATTGACTTTGTTACTTGTATTTTGTTTAATTTTATAGATACTTTTATTTGGTTTTACTTCACTTTAAGTATTATTTTCTACTTTAAACTTCTATTTCGCTTAACTATTTTACTTGTATTTTGTTTTACTTCACTTTATGTTAAGAATTATGTTATACTTTTTGTATTTTAATTGACTTTGTTACTTCGTTTTATTTGTATTTTGTTTTATTTCACTATGTTTTAAGTTTTTTATTTTATTTTTGTATTTTAGTCGACTTTATAATTTCTGTTTCGTTTTACTTTTTTACTTGTAATTTGTTTTACTTCAGTTTGTTTGAGGAAATATTTTTTACTTTTTGTATTTTAAATTAATTTTGTAGATAAATTGAAATAAATTATACTTAGTTGAATTTAGACCACTATTGCCTTTTAATACCCACTTTGTCATGTCAACTTACTTATCAATGTAAAGCATCTGTGCGGAATAAGATAAATGTTAAAAACTATGTTTTCCTTAATATATTCATAACCAAAAACCGTTGAATGCTTAGATAAATGTTAGAACCTGAGTCTTTCTGTCTATTTCCATTACTGATAAACTTTTAATCTCTAATATGGTCATCATCAGACCTTCAGCAGGTGTTCTGTAGTAGCAACCATGATCAACTAGCCAAATATTGAAAACTGGTTCCTCCTAACTGATTCCATTATTGAGAACCGTTGGGCGCTGATCTGGTCATCATCAGACCTTCGGCAGGTGTTCTGTAGTAGCAACCATGATCAACTAGCCAAATATTGAAAACTGGTTCCTCCTAACTGATTCCATTATTGAGAACCGTTGAGCGCTGCATCAGACCTTCGGCAGGTGTTCTGTAGTAGCAACCATGATCAACTAGCCAAGTATTGAAAACTGGTTCCTCCTAACTGATTCCATTATTGAGAACCGTTGGGCGCTGATCTGATTATCATCAGCCCTTCGGCAGGTGTTCTGTAGTAGCAACCGTGATCAATTAGCCAAATATTGAAAACTGGTTCCTCCTAACTAATTCCATTATTGAGAACCGTTGGGCGCTGATCTGGTCATCATCAGACCTTCGACAGTGTTCTGTAGTAGCAACCGTGATCAATTAGCCAAATATTGAAAACTGGTTCCTCCTAACTGATTCCATTATTGAGAACCGTTGGGCGCTGACCTGATCATCATCAGACCTTCAGCAAGTATTTTATTTTAGCGTAAACCTCAGTTGCCACCAACCCAACCAAACCTGATTCAACATATTCATATCAAACAAAAGAAATACGTAATGTAAGTGTGAACACAAATAAACAACTTTGTACACTGAAAAATTACCTACTGCCTCCCAGAGAGCGAATAAATTAGGCAAATACTGTGTCAATATTGCGTCGCATCTGTGATCTTATCTAATCATCAGCAAATGTTGTTATAGTTTGATTCTCTGTCAGCAGATGGCGCTTTATTTTTAAACATTGTTACGAAGGCCAGATCTCCAAGGATATCGAGCAATGTAATACCCTTAAGTCAGGACCACATAGAATTTTTTTTTGGTATTATTAGGCGACAAGGTGGTGTGAGGTCCCCACTATACTATGTACTTGTATGTAATCGCAATCCTATACAATCCAAGGTCTTTACATTAATAAACCAGTGTATTCTCAGCATTCGTTGTGTTTGATTCCTAACGTTCGACCCGTACCGTACATGGCGACCGTGACAGTCGCGTGTATTTGATACCGCATAGAACTCGTCGGAGCAAAACCATATTCGGCATGGTATTCAAAAACATTGCAGTGACTACTGAACTTTGTGAAAGATGCAGAAAGTTGACTGTTTTATTGTGAATCACACGTATTGTTATTTAAGAATGTGTTGTGCAACAAAATGGGCAAAACTCAATCACGAGAAGAAGTAATAATTGCGCAAAATGCCGCTGGATCCAATCAAGCCACTGTAGACGAGTTACGATTCCACTTGAGTACGACTAATATCATCCTATCCATTATCGCCTTAGTTATAGGCCTTGGATTGATTTTCCTCGTGTACCGCATGTACAAGAAATGCCATCGACGCTGGACGCAGCAAGAAATTAGTAGAAGTAATATACGTCGGTCAGTTTTTCGGCGTAAACGTTCGAGTGGGCGGAACAGCGACTGTATTGTGTGGCGTGATGCTTAACCAGTGACGAGAGCGACATCAAATATAAATAAATAAAATAATACAAACTAGTGCGGTTTTATACAAAAAGTGCTAAGTGTTTTCAATGAGAAATAATAAAAATAGTTGTGCGCGTAACTATACATAAAACAGGCGTAGATATAGAACATTAAAATTATTTCGTTCGTGAGTAACAAAGGCGTTCTAGGATCGTATAAAGAAAAAGTGTTAAAGAAAAAACGTTGGACCTTACTATAGTGACTGTATGTTATATAAACAAAAATAAAGTAGAGAAATAAAATAAAGAATTTGTAAATACGGATAAACACAAAATACTACAACATTACGATATTCGTTGGCTATCATTCCACTCCTGTGTCAACAGAATTCTTGAGCAATGGGATGCGCTAAAAATTTACTTTCAAGGCCAATATTTGCACGACAAAAATATATCCTCTCAATTTTTATACGAGAGCTTTAATAACAAAATATTTAAACTATATTTTTACGCACTTGACTACATTCTGCCTGTTGTCAATAAATTAAATACGGTATTTCAAGGGGATTATACGACTGTACACTTGGTTTATAAAGACGTGTCTGAAATGTTTATGGCATTGTTAAGCTGCTACATGAAAGTCAATTACGTTAAGATTACAGACCCACTTCTTCTAGATCCGACATCCAGCGTTAACTACTTACCTTTGAAAGATATGTATTTAGGTGTCAACGTCAGCAGAGAAATTACTTGTCTAGCAAGAGATATAAATCTGAAACCTGCAATACAAACGTTTCTTGAGCATATGCAATCCTTTCTTATTCAACTTTCAAGTCAACTTAAAACACGTCTGCCATTAAATGATCTTTTTAAGCAATTACAGTTCTTAGCTCCTCAAGACGTTGTATACAAGGAGTTTTCTTCGATAGCAAATGTTACTACGCAATTCCCTAATCTTGTTGATGAACATAAAATTCAAAAAGTTGACGATGAATACAGACAATTAAAACTAGACAAAGATGTTAGTGATTTATTAGAATCTGGCGGAAGTAACGCTAAGCCAACTCTAAATATTGATAAATTTTGGAGTGCCATTGGTAAAATTCGAAATTCAAGTGGAGACTTAAAATACGTTAATGTTTATAATTTTGTAAAAGGTTTGTTGTGTTTGCCAATGTCAAATGCTGCTTGTGAAAGGATATTCTCGCAAATCAACCTCATAAAAACAAAAACGCGGAATATATTTATTAATAAACATGTCGCCTCTATTTTACATGTTAAACAGGGCATTAGTGAATATGGTGACTGCGTTTCATTCCAGCCAACTAAATAAATAATTAAACAAATGACAAAAGCGATGTATAAAGAAAGTGATCAAGAAGAATACGATGCTAATACGAATGTATAATTTAATTCAGTTCACTTTTAGACTTTAAGATCAATTATTTTAAATAAAACTCCAAAAAATAATGTGTCTATTTATTTTAAATTTTTAAATTATATTGGTATTATTTTGGCATTTTGTGCTTTCGATTTTGGCAGGATTTGTCAGTTTTCTTGCCTAAGTGGGGCAGGATCTATAATTTAAAGTTGGTCACACTGATCGGAATGTCGATGTGGAACCCGGATTTTGTGCCGAAACTTTGAACAGATTAGAAGCAAAGGCAAAAGAAAGTAAGAATAAAATTAATAAATAAATAAATAAAATACTCAAGCATACGTCTTTATGTTGGTTGCAATTAATGATAGTTGGAAATTACCACTGGCTTACTTTTTTATTGACACTTTATAGGCAGACATGAAAGCCAATTTGATTAAGATAGCACTAGAAAAATGTGAAAAAATAGGGGTTCAGATTCGTTCTGTAACATTTGATGGTTGTAAAAGTAACATTGCAACCATGAAAAAGTTAGGGTGCGAGATAGATAATACAGAAAATATCAAAACAAATTTTAGACATCCTTGTGCAGATTATGATATTGTTGTGTTTTTAGATATTTGCCATATGGTAAAGTTAATGAGAAATACTTTTAAATAAAAAAAAGTATTAAACACAAGTGATCAAAAACAGATTAAATGGCAATTCATTACTAAATTACACAATTTGCAAGAGGAAAACAGTTTACATTTAGCAAATAAATTATCTCATAGACACATTTATTTAAAAAATCATATAATGAACGTCAGATTGGCCACACAGTTACTGAGCAGGAGTGTTTCAAAAGCATTAGAATTTTGTGACAAAACTTTTCATAACTATTTTAAATAATCTAATTGATATCTTAAACTCACGAAATATTAAAGACTATGATTAAAACATAAATACACAAAAACATAACCATATTAAAATAATAAGTATGTATACTAACAAACGTGATACCCAAAACATAAATAATTTTAACTAAACTTTTACGTTCATATTATAAATTATTTTAGTGTTCAACGCGACTCTATACCTCGTGTAGTAATATTCGACAAAGCAAACCGAAACGATGTAGCTCGCAAGGCCATAACAGGAAAAAGTACTTTATTTATTGCAGCCTAGGGTTGATTTTACACTAAGGGCCGATTTTTCAATCCTCAGATAAGTCGTCGAATAGCTAACTAGCCATTAAAATTATCCGGTTGTTTATCGGGTGAATAATTATTTTCAGTTTTTCAATCGTGTTTTATCTAGTGAATAGCTATCTATGGCTTATGCTCGCCAACTTACACTATTTCTGTACAAGCGAGATGCAGATACAGTATTCAACGTGTTAAACAAGAATAGCAATAAAACGTGCGTTTGACATTTGACGTCTATTGCAATACAAAACATAACCTCTAATTTGTCGTTTGCTCAGTCCTTAGCGTGTAATTTATCGTAAAATATATTGAATTTTGGTTTTCTGTGATATATAAAAAGGAAATAAATAAGAAACGCGAGCGCGCTATTAATTTCAATAGTACAGAAGTACGGTTATTAACAGAATTGGTGACAAAATATCGGTTTGTGATTGAAAATAAAAGAACCGATGCTGTGACCAACAAAGAAAAAGCAGATGCGTGGAACAAAATTGCGACATTGTTTAATACTTCAACAAGTGGAGCTGCAGTACGCACTGCTAAAACATTAAAATTAAAGTATGAGAGCCTAAAAAAAGGAACCAAGAAAAAAATTACTCTCCACAGACAGGAGTTGTATAGAACAGGCGGTGGACCTTCTACTGCTCCTGACATCGACGATGTGGAAGGGAAAGTGTTGGCAATATGCTCAAATATATCTGGATTAGATGCACGTAAAGACAGTGACAATATCACAGGTATGTATTAAATGTTACTTTCTATCTCCATGTTTTAATTCTCTTAATGCATTTATGTTCTTTAATTTAATCAAACCTGTCTTTTTTCTAGATTTAGTACTGCCGGTAGAAAGACAACCCATCGAGACAGTCAATATTATACACGTTGAAGATGGAATGATGGAAGAATCTACTGGTATGTTTGTAATACATAATGATACAATACGTCCCATCCCATACTACACTGAGCCTTCAAAATATTAAAGAAAATTTGTCACGTAAATGAAGACATCTACACTGGATTTTTAAAAAACATCGCAGTAGAAACGGACATTTGAATTTGTCCGCCTTTACTTCGGAGCTTTGACAGATGAATGAAACGTCAACAAAGACATCAGTCAGTTGTCACATTCTAGCGCGTATCGGGTATGTTTTCGTGCGTTTTTATTGAATTGAAATGGTTTAACGCATTCTACCTTAAATTAATCATTAAAATATCAGTTAATATTTAAAAATGAGTGCCTCAAGGAATAAATTACTTATAAATATGGCCCAAAAAGGTGTACAAAACTAAATAAATGAGTCTTCAGATTTGACAAACTTAAAGAAAACAATGCAAAATGCCAACGAAGGTATGTACCTGCGACTGTGACACAGTTTCGTAATAATAATGATAGTGTTTACAGTTAATTATTAGTGCTAGTAATGAAATCTTAGAGTGAGTAATAAAATTTATTTTGAGGTTACGGTTCGACGTAAACACGGACATCTGCCACTTGTTCGTTTATACGTCGGACTTTTTGTACAAGTCTCAATCTATGAATGTATGATTTCTTGTTTTTATAAGAAGATTCATAGATGTTTTTCTTTAATTAATATACTACTTACTATGTACATTTTTGTTTTTTTTTTTTGAGTTTGACTCAGAAAATGAATTAATTCAGCTAAGTGATCCACAAGAGAAGTACGGCAATTTGGATGATATAGGATCGTTTGATAAAAGCCAGTAAGTGACATTTATCTACACTAATATTATAAAGAGGAAAGATTTGTATTTTTGTGTGTGTGTATGTGCATGTATGCCTGGGGGTGAGCGGGCGAAGCCGCTGGCAAAAGCTAGTTAAAATTAATTTAAATTATGTCTGGACTTGTTGTTTGTTATTAAACTACATTTATATTATTGTTTACAGCTTACCGCTTTTGGGAAATAGCACGCTTAAAGAGATCTTGGCTGATGATGACGAGCAACATAACGCGTTTTTGCCTATTACGACTTCTGCTGAAATACATTATAACCTAAATGCTAATCCAACTAAATTAACCGACTGCCCTCGATCGCGTTCTATTACACCCGTACCTCCTGAGTTTATTTCGTTTGAAACAGAGTCACAGTTGCTGGAACCTATTTCTGAAGTTGATGCTGTACATTCATTCAATCCACAAATCACTTCACCATCTATTTTTGTCACTGATACAATTGCAACATCATCAGCAAGTGGCGCTTCCAGTGAATGCTCTTCACCTTCGTCAACAGTTATGTCTGGGAGAAAACGACGTAAATTTATGATTGATGTTACAAAGAGATGGAGGAAGTGCAGAAAAGAGAATTGGATCGATACAAAAAGAAAATTATTGCTAAATATTGGTAAAACACACTTATCACGGCTCCCATGCAAAAACTGTAAATTGAAGTGTTGCACAAAAATAAGTGAAGAAAGAAGAGGAAAAGTATTTGATTTATTTTGGGGTCTGGGTAATCATGTTAAGCAATGGGAATTCATTGGTAAATATACAGACCGTTTCACAAAAAAAAGAATCACGACTGATAGCGAATCAAAACGTAACATGAGCATTAATTATTTCCTACCCACACTGTCAACAAATAAGAATAGCAGTAAGGTAAAAGTTTGCAAAGTTATGTTTAAAAATACTCTTTGTATTAGCAACCAGTTCATTCAAAGCGCAATGGATAAGTACGATAAAACAACAAGTTTTTGTAAAGAAGATCGACGAGGTGTTCACGGCAATAAACCAAAATTGCTCACTAAAAGTTATTCAAAGCGTATGTGATCATGTTAAAAGTTATCAACCGGTAGTCTCATTACACCCGCAAAGATACTCATAAACTGTATTTAGATAACTCATTAAACTTCAGTGTCATGTTTAAAATGTACAAAACATGGGCTCAAGAAAAAAACCTCACAGAAATTGTCAATACATTGAGACAGTACAGGGACGGTGTTAATTCTCATATGAATGTAGACTTCTTTGTACCAAAAAAGGATCAGTGTGATCAGTGCACTGCTTATAAAAATAATCCACCAAATGAATTCCAAGATCAAATAACGTACGACAAACACATTCAAAACAAAAATCTAGCCAGATCGTTGAAAACTGAAGATAAGCAACAATCTCAGAACAGTCCCTCGAATATCGCAGCTGCAACATTTGATTTCCAAAAAATCTTAAACTCTCCTCATGGCGAAGTAAATTCGTTCTATTATAAAAGAAAATTATCTGTTTATAACTTTACCGTGTTTGATATGAGTCTAAAAATAGCCATTTGTTACATGTGGAATGAGACAACAGCTAGAAGGGGGTCAAATGAAGTATCCAGTTGTCTTTACAACTACATAGAGAAAAAGCCAAGACGGAGTGAAGGATTTACGCTTATGGTCGGATAATTGCGGAGGCCAAAAACCGTAACCGTATCGTTTTTGCTATGTATTTACTTGTGGCCAAAAAATTTGGTGTTCGTATTTGTCATAGATTCTTAGAAAAGGGTCATACGCAGCAAGAGGGTGATAGCGTACATGCGTTAATCGAACGATCCTCCAAAAATAAAATGATTTTCTCGCCGCAGGAGTGGTATACCTGTGTACGCTGGTGTAAAACAAACGATCAACCCTATGAAGTTGCGGAGATAAACCAAAATGATATCTTGGATTTTAAGTCTACTCTTAGTCTTCACAAATGGGTGAAAAATGAGAAGGGGGAAAAAGTAAAATGGAATCAAGTGCGTGAAATAGTGGTGGAACATGATCAACCTGACAAAATATTTTATAAATACGATTTGAATGAGAGTTTGCCTATGTGTATTGACAGTTCCAAGAGGACAAGCAGAAGAGTTTTACAAGTCAACAATAATACACAACAACTTGGAAAAGTTTATGGTGAAATTTTACCCATTACTACAGCAAAATACAAGGACTTAATGTCTTTGTGTCAACAAAATTTAATCCCACCAAGATACCATGATTTTTATAAAAAACATTAAGCATAGTAGCGCCATAGAATAATCAGAAGCTGTTGATGGCGCTGAATTCGATGAATAAGTTAGTTTTTCGTACCTAATCGTTAACGTTTTGATCTCGTTTTTCCTACTATAAGTAAAAATAAATAGTGTTAATATAAGTTTAAAATATAATTTAAAATATTATTTTATAAGTTTAAAATATTGTTCTGTTTTTCTTTTTTATTTTATTTCAGTTTGATATTTACCTATTTGCCAATGATACCTTTGATAATAAATAAATCATAGTATTATATTGCATTTTTATTTAAAAAAATATATTTTACGTGATTTGGTAACTAAATAAATGAGTTCAACTGATAGTAATAGATGGAGTTTAGTTGTAGTTAACTCATTTATTGATAATGTATAAAATGTTAAATGTAAAGTAAATACAGACATCTACAAAATTTGGTCAAAATAAATGGGGTACATGGAACCCAAAATCTTTAAAATCCAAGGTGTCACAAGCACTTAAACCGAATAAAGCCAGTGTGACTGCAAAACTGGATCAGTTAAGTGCAGCTCGATTAGAGTTGGTGCAGCTTCAAAAGGAAATTGCCAAAAAGGAGCATTCTTTGGTAGAGGAAGAGCACAAATTGAAAATGTTGCATCTCCAAAATGATGAGAATAGGAAGCAACAGCTACATCAACTGATGCTCAACACTATGCAGCAAAAACATTAATATTTATCATCATGTACATAAATATTAATGTTTTTGCTGCATAGAAACACAAAAAGAAAATGCCAACAAAGGATGGTTTTTTGAAGTGAATGAGATGAAAGTGTTCCTATTATTTGATACGCCCCATTTGCTTAAGGGAGTTAGAAATAACTTGTTAACAAAAAATGCAAAATATGTTGAAAATGGGCAAAGTGGGAACACTTGAAAATGTTTCTGGACATTGATGTTGGAGGCGACGAGATCCGATTGGTTAACAAGTTGACAGAAAATCACATAATTAAAGACAAAAAAAAAAGAAAGTGAAGCTAGCTGCACAGGTTTTCAGTCAACGAGTATCGTCTGCTATTCGATTTTTAGCAAGTAAGTGTAAATATTTATATTACTTACTCACATTTTTGTCAATCTACACAGCTATTAATAGGCTGTAATTTACATTGTGCTTCTATTTTCGCTCTAATTTTAATACTCCTAAACTTTAATAAAATCAATGAGATTTAACATAAAATGTGGTGACACATGTTAAATCTCATTGATTTATACCATAGTAGCTAGCCTGATGTTATGTTTCTACATATGACCTCCGCCATTTTCTTAAAAATGTGTCATTCTGATGCAAAAGCTATATGAGGTACTGTCAAAGTTCCAAAATCCGTTCAGCAGCTCTTGTTGATTGAGTAATAAACATAATAGTAAGATAATAAAATGTGTTTTCTTTTTCAGGACATGGCATACTACCGGCAGAGTGTGAGGGAACAGTAGATTTTCTTCTGATTTTCGACTGGCTATTCGATTCGTTCAATGGTCATTCCTACAAAGATGATTCGAAAATATACAAAAGCCGTATCAAAAAAAAAATCCCCTCACTTCCAACTGTGGGATGATTTGCTTCCAATTTTAGAATCAATCAAATTTGAATCAATAAAAAATCAAAAGGTGTTAATCAAGTAAAATAGGAGTCGATTCCTTGAATTAAAAATTGGATTGCAAATATAAAAACATTTGTTGAAATGTGGAAATATCTACCAATAAATCATAGAAACAGTAACATAGTAGGTAGAAATTTTAATCAGGACCCGTTAGAGAAATTTTTCGGTGCAATTAGAAGTAATGGTGTTAGAAATATGAATCCAAATTGTAATCAATTTATAAATGCTTTTAAAACGTTGATTGTCAATAATTATAATTCACCGCAGAATGAGGTGAATTATAAAAAGGAGCCAATTATGAAGAAGATTTTAATTCAGTTATGCAATCACTGTCCCATCTGATCATAAACAATTATGATGATTCTCACACTGTTGATTTTCCATGTAACATTGATTCGTTGCTGAATGTTATGACAGATATTAAAAATATTGATTCGCTACTGCATGCTGAATCGAAAAAATATGTAACTGGTTATGTTATTAAGAAACCGAAATTAAAATTTTTCAAAAAATGTTCCTATTGTCTTAATAATTTATGTAGATCTAGTATTAATTTTGATTCTTTTAATTATGAAATTGATTATACTGAGAAATCATTGTTTCATCCAAGCGACGAATATATAAATTTAATGAATAATATATAATATGATTATGTGATTGTTGCATGCCTTCGAAATAACCCAACATCAAAATATTTAAAAAATCAATCAATTGTGATAAATAATAATAATAACGTGACGGCCAATGGCTTAATAGCCAAGAGCCTCGATCAACATCTGCGGAGGCTCTCGTTAGGCAGTTGGATCAAGGGCCTGATCCAGAAGGCAGTACTCCTAGACACGGCGCGGCGCGTATTGACCGGAGGTTCCTCTCTCAGGAGCCCTGATCGCCGGCAGCTTGGACCCTGTTCCCGATGCCGGTGGGCTACTATTTTTTATATTTTTAAATGTTTTTATTTTATTTTTTATTTAAATATTTAAAAATATAATTTATATGTTATAATAATGAATAAACGAAATAATAATAATAATAAACAATTTTTTTATTGATTCTGCATGTAATTTTAGTATTATAACTTGTGAGAAACAGAGTTGATTTGGTTGATTTTATTTGCAATTTATCTATTAAAATTATTGTACTCAGTTGGTGTTTAGGGGTACTTGTGGCATCTACTATTGACCACTGTGTTATATCTAAAACATTAATACGTGCCAAAACACCTTCATGTTTTAGATATAATAATACTTTGTGTGATTTTATAGGTTTATTTATTATGCTAAGATTTATATTATTGCTTAGTTTAAAAACTTTTGCTAATTAAAAATATAATCAAAATACAAATATGACATGTTAATTACTATAATTTTATGATTATCAGTAAGAACAAATTCAGGTTAGTCAGTTTAACTGAACGTCAGGAGATTGAGGGTCTTTGTTTATTATTATAATTTACTAAAGTTTATTTTAATAATTTAATTGATAATAATGGTAAAATTTGTCTATGCACTTGATATTATTATGTACGATGTCTGTAGCCTACCACATTTTATGCTAGCAAATGATTTTGATTTGATAAAATAAAAATTACAAGTACATGAAATTGGTGTTTTATTTTTATACTGCCGTATCGTGGATTGTGTTAATAAATCAGTAAATGATTAAAAAGTACTTATTAGTGATCTAGTAAGTATTTTTTAATAATTTACTGATTTGTTAATTTTCGAAAACTGGGTTCCTTTATATGTTATCTCCTGAAGACGTGGTAATGGCTGATAGAGGTTTTAAAATTATAACGCATTTATTGAAACGCCAAGAATGTACACTTTTACGCCCTCCTAGTGTGAGTTCAGAAACAAAGTTAAGCAAAGAAGAAGTTTTAGAAACAAAAAGAATAGCAGCTCTTTGAGTCCACGTCGAAAGAAGCATAGGGCGACTAAGGGAGTTTGAGATGATTTCTCCTCATGCATGTAGACATAAAATTCGTCAAATTTTATTGTTGTTTCTGCTTGTGGTGTAGTAAACCTTCAAAATTGTTTATTTAAATAAACAAACTATTTAATTTTTAAAGAAATATAGTCTTTTTAAAATGTGTAATGTTTATTTTCTCAAATTATATCATGCAAAAGTTTGTTGCAGTTATATCAAGATAGGCCATTTCTTCTTGCCGACTTCTTTTAATACATCGACTTCCAACACTTTTCCTCTTTTCATAGCTTCCGTATGTTTTATTTTTCTAGCAATAAATATTTGCTCTACTAAAGCTCCATCATCTTCTTACACTGAGCAGCTTCGTAGGCTTTTGATGCTGTGATTCTACAATATCTGAGCTCGATATTTATTGTGGATTCTGATTGTTTCAATGGATTTTGCTCTGCATTTTTACATTTTTCTGTTGACATTTGACTAGATAAATTTTTCAACATCGTTTTCTGGTTCTTCCTTTCTAAAAACTTTTTAACAAAAAATGAAACTTTTTAAAACTTTCTATACAAAAAATGAATACATAAATCTTTTTCTTTGTGTTCTCTAAAATATTGATATAGCTGGATTTGTTCTCCATTAGATTTTTTTTTCTAAAATATCCGTTACTTCTTTAAAATAGTGACACTAAACCGAGCTCGAACTTGTCTGCAAATATGGTTGATCAGTCCCAATGTCCTTAGCCTTAAGGACGCGTGAGCAAGATTCACTCGCTCGAATTTAGGTATCTTGGTCGCAATACATCGACCTTACGCGCACGCACACATAGAGCCCATTGTTCGTTCAAATTTATACTTTAACCGAACATGTCTTGATATTTGAGGTATTATTTTATTTTTCTTAGTAAGTATTAATTGAGTCAAGCTTGTTTGATTTTTAGTATCAGTATTACAATATGGCAATATGTAATTGCCTGCTTATCCAGTTTCGAGTACTACTCATATAGCAAAAATAAGTAGTTGCCATATCGTTACGGATAATAACGACCAATTTCTTTGTAAACCTACGATTATTTCCCAGACTTATTTCTTTAAAAATATTATATTTAACAAAATCAAATGGGTATTTGAGATTAATTTTATCAGACAATTAGGTACAACGCACAACCCCTCTCCGACATGAATTAAATCTTCAAACTCAATAAATACTCGTACGATGTCTGAAGCAAGTAGTTATTTCCAATTTAATATTCGATCTAATCGTAAAATACAGTTAAAACTATGAATACTTATGTATTTTTAACCGACTTCTAAAACAGGAGGAGGTTCTCAATTTGGATGATTGAATTTTTTTTTATGTATGTTCGCGCATAACTTCGTTGCTTGCCGACCGATTTGAAAAATTCTTTTTTTGTTGGAAAGGGTATACTTCCCAAATGGTTCCATAGTCACCAAGTCGGGATCTGATGATGTAATCTTGGCGAAATCGAGGGAACTCCTCAAATATCATAAGCGACTGTATAGTTCTTTTGGTATTTTCATCAAAGACTTAAGCATTTACACTTAAAAAATTACATTTGATGAAGTGGAACTGGTGAAGAAGACCAGAAATGGCCAGTGGAAGTTCATACTCACACAGATATCACAATGAACATAGTTATGCGACCACGATAATACAAATAAATGAATAGTTCTGGATAGGTATGTTGAAAACGGTATCATCGAAGTGACCTGATGATGATGATAGAGCCGGAAGATAGGCACCGGAACTCCGTAATTAATCAATGTATCCTAGCCGTGTTTGGGTTTATTAGAATTATCATGAGATGCGCCACACTTTCCGCCACACGTACCTATAAGGTACTATCAAACTGATCTGATGATGATGATGGAGCCGCAAGGTAGACACGGAAGCTTCATAATAAAACAATGAATTTATCCTAGCAGGGTTTGAGTTAATTGGAATTGTCATGAGAAAAAGGTACTCTGGCTATAAGTAAGTGTATTATAACTAAAAAGTGTGAAATAAAAAACTTTTTCCAAAAAAAAATATAACCGAAATATGACTGACTTATACATAACAAACAAAATAATTTTAATTTCGGAAGTCTGTGTTTCTCGATATTGTTTGTTCCTTATTTAACACCGACTTCCGAAATTAAAATTATTTTGATGGTTTTAGTGTTTTTTTTTTTTTGTGAAATCGGTTATTTTTTTTGGAAAAAGTTTTTTTTTTATAATTATAAGGTAAAATATACGACGGATTTAGCCGTTATGTGTACTATCCAGACCCTATTTGTAGCATAGCCAATTTCTGTATTGTATTTGTGTGAAAAGATTGTATGGGACTGAATAATTTGAAAGCATGTAACTGGGAGATGAATAAATCATCTTTGATTTGATATCATGATATTGTGTCAACTTTAATTCCTTGTATATCAAAATGGTAACAGGAAAAATTGATTTATAAATACACTAGCTTTTGCCCGCGGCTTCGCCCGCGTGGCGTAACCTAATGTTATTTCCCATAAATTTTGGACCTCTATTTTACACGCGTGAGCACCGTAATTCTTACTACCTTAATTCACATATACTACCATTGTTGGTGTTGTGTTAGTTAAGAAAACAAACACAAAACAAAAATGCAATTATAACTTTTCAACAACATTCAAAAGAAAACACAGTCATCAGTCGTGCGTTATTGTCGTTTGGCTTATTAGCTAAAGAAACAGTAGGCAAAACGGTGCGGGGGGAGGATCAATGAGCGCGTCATGCGTAGCTACTGAAGAGCGGAACTCGTGAACTCGTGAATTTAATTTTGGGAATGATTAAATTTATGAAAGCTTTCTAATGGTACGTCCGATTTAAATGATTCAAAAAGAAATTTACAGATACTGATATAGTCTTGAACGCGTAATTTATTTTGATAAGAATTAATACCGTAATTATGTAAATAGCTTTCCAATAAACGCTTCATGAATGCCAATTTTTAAAAGTAGTAAAATGGAAATATTATGTTAACCTTAAGAGATAGACATATGCCACCGAGGACTTTTCTGTAGACCTATATAAGATACACAATTCCACGATACATTATTTTGTTATATCTTAAAGGGTTTAGGCAGCGTTTTCGTTAAAAGCTCCCAGACGGCTTATTTTTTCCCGACATCTTCTACAAATATCGTTAATGTACACAAAAACACATACAAAAACTTATCAAATTATATACTAAAAGCTTCCTCAAGAATCACGCTATCGAGTGGTGAAAACTGCTTGAAAATCGGTGCAGTAAATTTTGAGTTTATCGCGAACAGACAGACAGACAGACGCTGCAGGGGACTTTGTTTTATAATATGTTGCGAAAAGTGTCCTAATTTATCTTGGTACTCGAAGATATAGGTAAGCGTGCTCCATCGTCAGCCACATCATCGCTTACCATCAGGTGAGATTGTGGTCAAACGCGAGCCTATACATTATATAAAAAAAAGATATTGTTTTATTTTGTACTATACTTGAATGGCACTACGATGTCATACGTGTCATTATAACCTATATTCTAAGCTCGAACAAATTATTTTTATCGAGTTTCAAAGTTCATGACCAAATTCATCGCCCGATTGGATTACTATAGGGTTATCTATCATCATCAGATCAGTTTGATAGTACCTTATAGCCAAAGTCCATCTCATGACAATTCTAATAAGCCCAAACACGGCTAAGATACATTGATTAACTACGGAGTTCCGGTGCCTATCTTCCGGCTCCATCATCATCAGGTCACTTCGATAGTATTTTATAGCCAAAGTGCATTTCATGACAATTCCAATAAGCCCAAACACGGCTAGGATACATTGATTAATTACGGAGTTCCGGTGCCTAACTTCCGGTTCCATAATCATCATCAAATCAGTTCGATAGTACCTTACAGCCAAAGTGCATCTCATGACAATTCTAATAAGCCCAAACATCCGGACACCCGGATGGAACGAAGTTCCGTTCTGGCTTGCTTTCTATAAGAGAGAGAGTGATGTATGTACATTTTGACAGCACTAAATCAATATCTTCGAAACCATGAAAACGACACTCATGACGAAAAAGTAGATAATTTCTAACAGCCGCCATCTTAGATTTACATTTTAACAGCACTATCGGCTTCAACAACCTCGAAAACCATGAAAAAGACACCCATATCGAAAAAGTTGATAATTTATTGCAGCCGCCATCTTGGATTTACATTTTGACAGTACAATCGGTTTCAACACCCTCGAAAACCATGAAAACGACACCCATGACGAAAAATTTGATAATTTCTTGCAGCCGCCATCTTGGATTTACATTTTGACAATACTATCGGTTTCAACACCATTGAAAACCATAAAAATGACACCCATGACGAAAAATTTAATATTTTTTTGCAGCCGCCATCTTGGATTTATATTTTGACAGTACTATCGGTTTCAATACCCTCTAAAACCATGAAAACGACACCCGTGACGAAAAATTTGATAATTTCTTGCAGCCGCCATCTTGGATTTATATTTTGACAGTACCATCGGTTTTAACACCCTCGAAAACCATGAAAACGACACCCATGACGGAAAATTTGATAATTTCTTGCAGCCGCCATCTTGGATTTATATTTTGACAATACTATCGGTTTCAACACCATTGAAAACCATAAAAATGACACCCATGACGAAAAATTTAATAATTTTTTGCAGCCGCCATCTTGGATTTATATTTTGACAGTACTATCGGTTTCAATACCCTCTAAAACCATGAAAACGACACCCGTGACGAAAAATTTGATAATTTCTTGCAGCCGGCATCTTGGATTTATATTTTGACAGTACCATCGGTTTTAACACCCTCGAAAACCATGAAAACGACACCCATGACGGAAAATTTGATAATTTCTTGCAGCCGCCATCTTGGATTTATATTTTGACTGTACCATCGGTTTTAACACCCTCGAAAACCATGAAAACGACACCCACGACGAAAAAGTTGATCATTTCTTGCAGCCGCCATCTTGGATTTACATTTTGACAGTAAAAGTTTTCGTGAGAATTTTTTCCGTCTAGCCCCCTTTCACAACGCGCGATAAGGAACTTCGTTCCAATAAGTACGATATTTGTACTTTTATTTCGGTCCGAAAAAGTAGCATGTCTTGGCAGTCGCAGTATACAAGTCGGCACACATTTTAGACGTATTTATTTTTTGTAAGAGAGCGATACGGACATCCGTTCACAAGCGCTTCTGAGCGCGGACTGACGCTAGACATCGCGCGTTCAATGAAAAATGTATGAAGAAATATTGAGAGTGGTTTTATTTTGGTCATAAATCATAAAGTTATTTATGTAGGTTCAAAATAATTAGCTATAGGTGTTGAAGCCTATATAAGCTGTATTATTTTATGTTTTTTAAAGTAAAAATGTTTACTGGCTTTAAGTTACGGGTTCCTACTCAGACTCTGTGTTTCGTAATTTTCTTGTATTAGTGCGTTGGTAAAATCGTATTTATATGAAAATTTTATATAAGACCGTACTATTTTTTTTATGCCATCCTGGAGATAGATATATTGTCTTTTATTTGATACCAAGATATACTCATAATTATGATTCCTAGAGCATCATAATGGTTCCCGAAAAACCGTGATATTTGTCGAAATAGGTGAATACGTCCTTAATACATTTTAATGTTGTGCCAACTTTTGCTAATTTAGGTTTGGCTCAATAACATTTAACTTCGGTGGGTGACGCCTCTTCACTGCGACGATGTAGCCACATCAAAAATGCAACACTATGTTTGCACCCGCCTTTTTTAGCTGCGCAGTTTTCACACTCGACGTTTAAAATTTGTTCGTCTTTCATTACACTTAAAAACGCAAGTATAACCCTTACTTCGTACCTTGTGTTCTGGAGTCATTTTAGCTTTTACAGTACAAATGTAACCCTCTCTTTTGACTTGAACGAAGCCGATCGCATCATCTCCATATGTCTCGCGTGCTGATTTGTAATATGTAATAATAAATTATTTCCTATAAAAATATGACTAACTCAACCGCCAAAGTTATAATTTATATCAATAGGTAAATTAAATAATAGAATATATTTTAGATATAAATTGTACTGAACTAAACATTTAGTCGAATAACTGTAAATAAATCGGTTGGTTCACCAATCATTAAAGTCACCCTTAATCCGTGCCTGGACCAGCCAAAGGTATCAATTTGTTTATTTAAAAAATGTTTACTGATGTGGTGTGAGCAAACTAGGTACCTAACTTTTCGGGTACGACTACGTGCTGCGCGGCGACTTCCCTGACGGGGTCAGCGTGGTTTGCTACGCAGACGACACGCTGGTCCTAGCGCAGGGAGAGTCGTACCAGGCGGCGGTCGCTCTAGCGACACGCGGGGTTGCGATGGTCGTTGATAGGATCCAGGAGTTGGGACTCGAGGTGGCGCTTCACAAATCCGAGGCGATGTGCTTTCACGGTCACCGCTCTCGGAACGCGCCGCCATTGAGTTCCCAACTAACGGTAGGAGGAGTTCACATCGGTGTCGGGTCGACGATGAAGTACCTGGGACTCGTCCTCGACAGCCGGTGGAATTTCGTGGAGCATTTCCGACGTCTGGCTCCCAAACTCAACCGGGCTGGGGCTGCGCTCAAGCGGCTCCTGCCCAACCTTGGGGATCCAGACGCCTCCTGCCGGAGGCTCTACGCGGGGATCGTTCGGTCCATGGCCCTCTACGGGGCGCCGGTGTGGGCGCCGTCGCTGAAAAAGCAACCGGCGGCCATACTGAACGCCTGCCAGAGGGTCATGGCAATAAGGATGGTGCGGGGATACTGCACGGTCTCCCGCGAAGCGGCGAGCCTTCTGGCTGGCTTACCACCGTGGGATCTGGAGGCAACAGTCCTTGCACACATGCACGATATGCGCGTGGAGATGCAACGCCGGGGTGAAAGTCCGCTGCCGCGACAGGTCACGGCATGGCGGACAGAGCTCCGGCGGGATCTCATGGTGAAGTGGCGTCAACGACTATCGCAACCCAGTGCTGGGCACGCCACAATCTTGGCGGTAAGTCCCCTCTTTGAGGCGTGGCTGGAAAGACCTCACGGCGTCCTTACCTTCCGCATGACTCAGGTACTCACCGGACATGGTTCGTTCGGGAGTTTCCTGCACCGGATTCATGCGGAAGTGACGCCCGGGTGTCGCCACTGTGCGGAACGCCCGGAGGACACGGTGGAGCACACAGTCGAGGTGTGCCCTGCTTGGGCGGAGCATCGCCGTGCCCTCGTGGGGGCGATCGGCGGCGGAGACCTCTCGCGTCGGGCCTTGGTTGAGGCCATGATCCGGAGCGAGGAGGAGTGGCAGGCGGTCGCCGACTTCTGCGAAGCAGTAATGCTCGCAAAGGAGGAGGCCGAACGCATCAGGCAACGGCGTTATCGCCGCCGCCGCCGCCGCCGCCGCCGGGATTCTGATCCCGATTTCCGGCCACCGTAGGCGCTTGCTTGCGGACAGTGAGCAATGGGTAGCTCGCTGTCCGGCCGTCCGGTAACTGTCCGGACCAAGCCCAAGTCGTCGACGGCGCGCACTGTTCCCGCGCGCCTCAAGGAGTTGTCAGCAACAGCAGGGACCCAGCCGGGTCGAAGCCTACTGGGGCCAGGGTTATCCGTAAGGGCGCTCGAGCCCCGGTATGAAGGCTAGAAGGAACGGGGTGGGTCTTTTAGTCAGTAAGAGTCTGACACTATCTCCCGCTCCGCCCAAGGGCGGGGGATGTCAATGCATGATTTTTTCCCACCATTAAAAAAAAAAAAAAAAAAAAAGGTACCTAACTTTGTTTAACCTTTTAACCGCCTACGTCGCACAGTATCCGGCGTAGAACAAGCCAGGTGGACAAAAGTCATTATCAAATTCCCAGAAATTTGTACTTTCTACCTGTAAACAACACCCCTAAACCTCTGATTCCAAGAATTGTTTACGTCTAACATTCCATATGGGTGAGTCATCGTTTATCAAAGTAAGGTAATTAGGTAAGTGCAGTTAAATAAATATGTCAGTTGCATTTTAGCGACACTTACTGTCAGTTTCCGGTACGTTGATCAAAATCAAAATTAACTAATCAGCTGTTAAATTAACAGCTGTGTCAAATCAATTCGGGTTGCTAAAAGGATGATTAGTGAAAAATTAACTAATCTATGATCATTTTGATTTGTCATGTGGATTGTTTTTAGTTATGGTCACATTGATTGGACATTTCAGTTTCAACTGTGAAAAAGTTCCAAAGGCCTTGTATTAAACCAGTAAAAAAAATAACCTGCGTCGTCCTTGACAACAAAACAACTTTGCTTGCTACAGATAAATATGTCAAAACTCGCGTTAATTTCAAATAATTGTGTATTAATATTTAATAATATTTTTTAAATGGCTTCATGAGGGAAAGATTTCACAGAAAGATAAAAGTGCAAACTATTAAAACTGGTTCAAAAGTAAGCACGCCACAAATAAGTTACAAATACATAAGTGAAGAAACACCTACATCTTAGTAATTAATAGATATACATTTTAGAGGTTTTTTCTAGATAGAAAAACCTTATAGAAAATAAAGCAACAAATGCGATCTCAATTATACAAAAAAAATAAGCTTGGGCATGTCTAATTAGAGATTAAAACAGCATCGCTGAGGTGCCTAGAACTCAAAGACAGCTCTACACTGCCTTTTCGAATTTGAAAAGGGTTACGAGGCAGAAAATCGCTAATGAAAATGTAACTATACAATCGGCCAATGTCTTTGTGTTTAGCAAGCTATAATGAATACAGATCTATAACTTCTGATCAAATTGGGAAATTATTTTAAATAAACAAATAAAACAATACAGATGAAGAGGTATATAATTTAGAAAGCATATCTTATACACTCTTTACATTTATAAAGATCGTCTTCTCATAAACTTTATTATATTTTTCTAACAAACTTATTTGTTTCAGTCACAAAATGAAATGGCAGAAACACTCCTACAACAGTTTTTAAAAGATGGAATAGCTGATAAGGTCTAATAATAAAACAAGATTGAAAATATCCTTGGAGTTTCTTGCACATTCTTCTCCATAGAGATCTACGCTTGGAATGTGGAATCAGAATCTTTTTAATTGTATTTAATGTTATTGTTGTTAATAGAATGTTATTTTAACTATTTAATACTGAAATTAAACATTTGATTTGAATCTTTGTTTATATTTAAATAATCATCCATCCTAATGTTTCAGTGATAGCTTATACATGAGATTAGAACTAAATTTATAAAGCTATTAAATCCACTTTTAATTATATTGCGCTCTTCTTCTGGAATCGAGATGAATCGAGGCTTGATTTCTACTGGCTGTTGATTTATGCATCCTTATATCATCAGCTACTATTATTTGGAATGCTCTTGTTGCGTAAAAATAGTACTTTTTCCAATGCACTGATAGATTTGTTTCTGAATGTTAAAGGTTTTATTTTTGGATCTATCATAATTACTAGGACCGTGATTGCGGCTTTGCTCATTCGGTCCCAATTTTTTTATATTCTTTCTGAGTACTCGTAGGGATACTTCCTTTATTGAAAAATTTGCCGAGTTTGATGCAATTCTTCATCACTCCTTGTGGATACACATATATCCGAAAGAGACATCTACAACATAACACAAAAATGAAATACTTTTTGCAAAAACACATTAAAAACATTGTGATTTTACTTAATAAACATGATTTCATACCGTAAAAATGATAATCTGCAGAGAAACCACAAGATTCACGTAAATAGCCAATTTTATTTATTTGTTAATTTGTCAACATGCACTGTAGGCGTGTGTAACTCTTTACTGGAACCGACTCATTGTTCCGAAACATTTTAGTGTTCCGAAAGATTGGAACATCAGTAATGTTTTAAATGCATCATTTGGAACAATTGGAACACTCAAACACTCTTTACTTTAAGTGACCAGCAGTCTTTTTAAAATTCAAATTTAAACGTAAATAGTGTAATAGGTATAACTTACGACCTGAACTAAAAACATCTGCTTTAAATTATTCTCAAATTAAATTTCAATAAAACTTATAATTTGACGCAACAAGCAGATCACGATTCATAACATTTGTATCTTGTGCGTCGATTTTTCAAATGTTCCGATGTTCCAAATTTTCCGTTTGTTTCTTGTGAGCCGATGTTTCAAATGTGCCGTTTGCATCTATTGAGCCGATGTTCCAAATGTTCCGTTTGTTTCTTGTGAACCGATGTTTCAAATGTGCCGCTTGAATCTATTGAGCCGATGTTCTAAATGTACCGTTTTCATTTTGTGAGTCGATGTTTCAAATGTTCCGTTTGTTTCTTGTGAGCCGATGTTTCAAATGTGCTGTTTGAATCTATTGAGCCGATGTTCTAAATGTTCCGTTTGTATCTTTGAATCGAAGTTCCAAATGATACATATCACTGTTTCGGAACATTTTAGTGATTCAGATGCAAATGTTCCAATCGCAAAGATGACATACTTTTCCCACGCCTAATGTACTAATTTCTTGACAAAGCTTTTGACAGTAGTTTAATCTATGATCAAAATAATCAGCGTTCCAGAAACCCAAAATGGCATTTCGCATGTGATTTTGTACTAAGATCTGACAGCGCGGTCAACTAATCAGATGATCAAATCAAAGTAGCTGATCATCCTTTCAGCAACCCAACTGATACTTGACAAGAGATTTGACAGCTGATTAGTTAATTTTGATTTTGATTTGCGTTTCGGAAACTCGGTGTTACACTAACATCTCATGGTGGTAGTTCTAATTTTGTGAAAAGTTTTAGTGATGGATTTTACTTCTGAAGGTATGTTAAATACTATTTTCTTATTAGAATCTTTTAATGTGTTATAAACATTCATAAAGTAGACTATCTCTGAATACTTAAAAAATTACCATGTTTTTCTTTGTTTTCGAACTTATCAGGCTTAGAAAAGCCATGTATCCTCTTGTATCCACTCTGAATTTTTGATATGTTTTAACTACATGCCTATAGACTATTATGTGATATTTTATGTAGCACACTTGAGTACAACATTTTTTTTTCTTTTTTTGTAGAAATGACTTACTCTATTAGTAAAATAGAGTTTTTCGAAGAGTGGCTTAAGCACGAAAAAGACGAAAGAAATGATCGTCTATTTCAATTTATTTTGTCTAAGTGTGATTTCTCTGATATCACTGAAGAATGTCAAAGGGAAATTAAGATGAAATTAGCCAGCATTTCTTCGAAAATTGCAACCAAGTGGGTGTCTTCAGCAAAATCAAAAGAGCATTTCCTGAATAAGAATAAGTTGTGTCTGAAAGGCGAAAATATATAATTCTGCTTACGATCGACTCAACCACAACCTTCTACTTCATCTGCTGATTTTTGTCGACCCGGAAGACCTAAAAAAGTTTTCGAAGATTCGTCTTTTAAAACTAAGAAACGTAAAGTTGCTGATCTAGTTGAATCGCGGAGTGTTGGAGAATTAATGACTGCTGCAGAGGTAGCTGCACGGTCCACTGGATATAAAAACGTTGCCAGAGTAATAAAGGACATTGGCGAAAATCCATCTTCTGCCAGTACATGCCTTCAACAACCAAGTGCTGTGCAAACTGATAGACCGCTAAGTAGTGACGAGGCATTAGCGTATTATATTGATTCAAAATCAACAACCCACTCATATAAACAAACTAGGAAGTGGACTATGAAAGTTGGGCATCACGTTTTTCCATCATATGATTGCATTGTAAAATCAAAAAAACTGTGTTATCCTTTAGAGGAGCACATTGATGTTACACAATCTCGAGCAGATATTGAGCTACAAGCCATTTTGAATAAAACAGCAGAGCGTTTGGTCGAAGCTCAGAGAGAAGTTATCACAAGTGTGCTTCCCAATACATCGTGTTTACTCTTATAAGTAAATGGGGATGTGACGGAAGTTCGGGTCATAGTGCTTACAAACAGAGATTTGAGAACAGCGAAGACACTGATGAGTTCCTTTTTGTTTATTCGTTCGTTCCTTTAAGATTAATTGACGAGGGTAACAACATTATCTGGCAAAATCCTCGTCCATCTTCGACAATGTATTGTCGTCCAATTAAATTTATTTTTGCCAAAGAAACCCCGGAATTGACGAAAATCGAGACAAATAAGGTTTTGGAACAAATATACAACTTGGAGGCTACATCTTGTGATCTTGGTGGTTCTAAAATTTCTATTAAACACAAGCTTCTTCTTACTATGACTGATGGAAAAGTGTGCAACGCTTTGACTGAGACACATTCATCGCAGAAATGCTATTTTGTGGGGCTACTCCCAGAATGATGAATGATGAAGGACAGCATTTTGATAGCAATCAGGATAATTTTGGCTTTGGTTTGTCAACATTACATGCTTGGATTCGTTCGTTTGAGTGCTTATTGCACATTAGTTATAAGTTAGACATTAAGAAATGGCAAGCTAGGTCTTTAGAGGAAAAAGCAAGTGTAAAACAAAGATCGGACGAAATCAAACAACGATTCAAGCATGAAATGGGACTAATTGTGGACAAGCCAAAGCCAGGATTTGGTTCCACAAATGATGGAAACACAGCTCGACGTTTTTTCGGGAATCCCGAACTGAGTGCTCAGATCACAGGATTGGATGTTACAATCATCAAACACTTTGATGTATTGTTATATATTATTATCTTGACATTATCTTGTGGCTTCGAGATAAATCTTGTTGAATTTAAAAAGCATTGTGACGAGACCAAAAGACTTTATTTAAGCCTTTACTCGTAATACTACATGCCTGCTACTGTGCATAAATTGCTTATTCACAGTACAGATGTGATTAAGACGGCAATAGTTCCAATAGGGCAACTTTCAGAGGAAGCCCAAGAATCAAGAAACAAAGATTGCCGGAGGTTTAGAGAGCACAACACCAGAAAGTGCTCTCGTCTCGCCACGAATAGAGACTTGCTCAATATGTTGATTTTAACGTCTGATCCTCTGATCAATAGCCTTCGGGAAATACCGAAAAAAAAGAGTAATAAATTGTGCGCGGAGGTCTTAAAGCTCATCGTAGCTCCCACTATAGAGCCTCGACTCCAGTTGCAACCAAGACCTCCACAAACTCAGGAAGACTATTTTCAATTGGATTCATCGGATTCTGAATCTGATGATTCTGATATTGAGAATTAGTATTATTGTAAATAGATTAGTCTAGTGTTAGATTTCGATTTTTTGTATTTTTTTAATGTTAGTCTAAGGTTGTATATTTATATTTGTATATTTAGATTTTTTGTATTTAATATGTTAGTCTAAGGTTGTATATTTACATTTGTATACATATTTACATTTAATTTTTTTTGTATTTAATATGTTAGTCTAAGGTTGTATATTTATATAGAATTAGCGTTGATATTTGCAGCGATTGAGATAATTTTATTCTTATTTTTTTTTCTGTATTGTAATCGTGTCATCATGAAATAATATATTTATACACCATCTCTATGCATTTTCTTTAAATAAAATATTATGGTACTACTAGCTGTCCCCCGCATCTTTGGTTACTGCTCCACTCTCGTGGGTCGCAGCGTGATGATATATAGCCTACAGCCTTCCACCATAAATAGCCTATCTAACATTGAAATATTTTTTTAAATCGGCAAAGTACTTCCTGAGATTAGTGCGTTCAAACGAACAAACAAACAGAGTTTTTAGTTTTATAATATTAATATAGGTATATAAATACTTAATTTATAGATATAGTTCCAAAACCATGAAAAATATTTTTGTCCACTTGGCTTGTTCTACGCCGGACACTGCGTCGGATTAATCCGACTAATATTTTCGAGTCAATTTCGCCAGTCGTATATTTACGACCAAAATATCACTGCTCCTTTAATCGGCTTTTTAGGGTTCCGTAGTCAACTAGGAACCCTTATAGTTTCGCCATGTCTGTCTATCCGTCCGTCTGTCTGTCTCCGTTTGTCTGTCTGTCCGTCCGGTCTGTCTCCGTTTGTCCGTCTGTCCGTCCGTCCGTCCGTCCGTCCGTCTGTCCGTCCTCGCTTAATCTCTGTGACCGCTAGCACTAGAAAGCTGAAATTTGGTACCAATATGTATATCAATCACGCCGACAAAGTGGTAAAATAAAAATTGGAAAAAAATATTTTATTACGGTAGCCCCTCTATATGTAAAGTGGGAAGTGATTTTTTTTTTTAATTTCAACTTTAACGTGTGATATATTGTTGGATAGGTATTTAAAAATGAATAGGGGTTTAGTAAAATCATTTTTTGATCATGTCAATAATTTCGGAAATAATTGCTCCAAAAGTAAAAAACAAGGTGTCCCCCCTCTAACTTTTAAACCATAAGTTTAGAAAATCTGAAAAGTAGAACTTTATAAGGACTTTCTAGGAAAATAATTTTGAACTTGATGGAAAGAACAGTTTTTGTACAACAAAGACAAAAAGGTTGTACAAAATAATTTCTGGACTAAGTTTGTAGTATAATCGTAAATGCAAGCTTTTTTTTTAACTTCGTTTACATATTTTATAATCCTGAACGTATCTTCTTTCAAACAAAAAAGAATTATTAAAATCGGTTCTCGCAATCCAAAATTACCTTTTTTTTTTATGGTGGGAAAAAATCATGCATTGACATCCCCCGCTCTTGGGCGGAGCGGGAGATAGTGTCAGACTCTTACTGACTAAAAGACCCACCCCGTTCCTTCTAGCCTTCATACCGGGGCTCGAGTGCCCTTTCGGATAACCCTGGCCCCAGTAGGCTTCGACCCGGCTGGGTCCCTGCTGTTGCTGACAACTCCTTGAGGCGCGCGGGAACAGTGCGCGCCGTCGACGACTTGGGCTTGGTCCGGACAGTTACCGGACGGCCGGACAGCGAGCTACCCATTGCTCACTGTCCGCAAGCCCGCGCCTACGGTGGCCGGAAATCGGGATCAGAATCCCGGCGACGGCGGCGGCGGCGATAACGCCGTTGCCTGATGCGTTCGGCCTCCTCCTTTGCGAGCATTACTGCTTCGCAGAAGTCGGTGACCGCCTGCCACTCCTCCTCGCTCCGGACCATGGCCTCAACCAAGGCCCGGCGCGAGAGGTCTCTGCCGCCGATCGCCCCCACGAGGGCACGGCGATGCTCCCGCCCAAGCAGGGCACACCTCGACTGTGTGCTCCACCGTGTCCTCCGGGCATTCCGCACAGTGACTACACCCGGGCGTCACTTCCGCACGAATCCGGTGCAGGAAACTCCCGAACGAACCATGTCCGGTGAGGACCTGCGTCATGCGGAAGGTAAGGACGCCGTGAGGTCTTTCCAGCCACGCCTCAAAGAGGGGACTTACCGCCATGATTGTGGCGTGCCCATCCAAAATTACCTCCGAAAACTTCTTCTGGTACCTATGTATTAATTAGTAACCCAATTCCCCGAGAGATGGCGCTGTTTGGGCTATTTCGCGTACGCGCTGTTAGGATTTTTCCTGAGTTGATGGAGTCGGGTATTATCGAATTGTTCGGTTGGTCTCTATTGGCATTGGCGGTATTATCTTATAACTACATAAAACTTCTATCAGGAACATGCTAAGGCAATTTAGAACAAAACTAAAATTCATTTTTTTAACGCCATCTATCAAAATGTTCCCTCTTTACCCACCGTACACCTCGTGAGACCACCTAGGTGTGCAGCGGGAAGTTTTTTTTTACTACTGTTCGCCTTTGTTCACCTGGGTGTACCGTGGGAAATATAAAATTTCCTTCGTCCACTTTATTATCAAAACTCTTTAGATCTGATCTATGAGATTAATGATTAAAACTTATGTAATGTTATGACATTGACAGCTTCTGTTTATTTTTCTAAGAACAAATTATAAAGCGCAAGAATAAGAAATATGAATGAATTAAAAACCATTCAAAGAAATGGTGGTTTTGTTATGCTGCGTGGAGGCTACCAGAATCACAAAGTTAAAAAATTTAAAAACGGAGCTTGTTTGTGGAGGTGTACTTCTTATAGAAAACGTAAATGTAGAGGCAACATTATTGTACAGATATGTGCAAAAGTTTAATGATAAATTTTTATATAATATTCCAGCTGCCAGATTTTTCAGCTGCAAAAATAAGTAAAATGGATTTCAGAGGTTGTAGTATTTTGAGCGAAAGATTGACAGCCGCATGTTTCAACTTAATAACTTAACAACTCACACAGGACTTGTCGACTGAAACGTCAAGTGGCTCTATGACCAGTTGATCAAACCGATATATTGTACCTCTTCTTTAATTTCAGAATGAATGCATCGTTCTCAAAGAAAAGATCATTCATGTACACCACAACCAACAAAAAATATAGTGACTATCGAAATCGAAAAGCTGAAAGAAACTGTAAAGACAAGTAGTGAGCCCATACCTAAATTATATCAAGAGGCTTGCGAAAGCATCCAGAACACGGGAATCAATTTAATTGCTGAAATTCCTGCTTTAAGTAGCATTCAACACTGTTTGTACGATATCCGAAATAGATCTTTAGAAGTAAAAAAGACAACATTTAAAAATTTCGGCGAAATCATCGTACCACCAAAATTTTCCGATTTTTTGTTAGCTAATTATTATGATGGAATTAAGCGCATATTGATATTTTGTTCAAAGGATGCAAGGGCAAATTTTGGTGATGCCACCTTCAACTCCTGTCCATATCCGTTTTATCAATTATTTATCATACACGGTGAAGCAGGTAGTAGTTTAACACAAACAGCAACGGTTCCTTTGATCTATGCCTTAATGCCTGATAAAAAAGAGGAAACATATGTGTCGGTAAATATCAAAAGTAGTAAAACCACTTTGGTCAAAAAGTATTTTTTCATATTCTGTCGATAGCTGATGACAAGTGGAATAGCTTGTCAAATTCAAATTTAGATATATCCATGAATTTCCTATAGAAAAACATGTTTTGAATTCAATAGTATTTCAAAGTCGGTAATATCCAGCATTAGGTATAAATCAAAAGTGGTAATATCCGCGACAGCCAATCACAGGGCATGACGTGTCCATCATGGCGGTCAGTGTCAATAAAAAAACGAGACTATACACTGCAGCTCTTCAGTTATTATTGATTTTAATTGATAAATAATACGTAAAATAATGAGTGGCATACAAAAAGTTGCGCCAGACAAAGCCAGAAAGCGATTACGAAATCCAAATTTATCGAAACGTTTCAAGGAGAAGCAGAAACTGTAAATAAACATCACATGCCTACCAGTAACTACCTGTTTGAATTCTAAAACCAATAGGGTTGTGACTTCCAATAGAATGTCCGAAGCTGAGTGAATTGTTGCAAAATTAAATAGGTAATTCATTTGGTTTTTACGGGACTGCGTCAAAAGGAATGTTTTTAATATTTAGTTTGATCCCGTTTATTTATTTTTGCTTCCAATCTTGTGAATGCTTTTTCACCTTCTTTTACTTAACCGATTCTTATGAAACTTTACACATACATTAAGTTCCCTGTACAATACAACATACACGGTACTGAGGGCATCGCAGTGCCCCCGCCAAGTCGAACAAAAAATTTGAATATTATAAAACCCTTTGACTTATTTTTTTTTAATTAGGTTAGGATATTTATTAGAACAAAATAATATTTTTTTCTACAAGTACCTACAATATTATGTCGATTTTGTTAGTAGCTGACTAGGTATGTTTTTTTTTATATTTACAGATATTCAGCTACCTCCTTACCAACAAAACCGAACTGTCACCAAAATTCTAAAACATACAAATGCAGTTCTTTAACATCAGGAGATGTTTTGGTTTCATAAATTATTTTATGAAAACCCGTCAAAAATACATAAAGATAACTTCATTTTGAAATATTGCCTATGTACTAAAATTAAAAGAAAGAGACCTACAAAAGGAACACGCAATACCAAAGAATTTTCAACAAGATATTTTGTACGCAAGCATCCGAAAAATACGTTGGTACCAGTTTGTTTAAAATGTTTTCTGGGCATATTGAAACTAAAGAAAGGACGAGTACAGGGAGTACTTAAAAGACATATGCGCTCAGGTGGAATGGCAAAAGAATTACGAGGAGGTGATAGAAAAACATTCACATTCGCATCACGAAAAGAAGCAGTTGAAAAATTTATTCAGTCTTTTACACCTTTAGAAACGCATTACCGTCGTGGAAAAGACCGTCACCGTGTATACTTGGCTCCCGATTTGTCTATTAAAAGAATGCACGCAATGTATAATGACCAATCCTTGCCGGGATATTCGGTAACGGTGTCTTATTTTAGAAAAGTGTTTAACACTTCTTTTAACATTGGTTTCGGTGCTGTTCGGCAAGATGTTTGTTCTACTTGTCTACAACTATCAGAAAACATTAAAATAGAAAAAAAATGATGGTAAAAAACAAGAGTTCATGGTTCAAAAAAGAATGCATACGCTGCGGGCAAAAGCTTTTTTCAATTATTTAAAGGAGGAAAAAGAAGGATTTCTAACCCTTTCATTCGATTGCCAGAAAAATCCACCCATGCCGAAAATTTCTGACCAGGCGACATATTATTCCCGACAAATCTACCTTTTCAACTTTACTGTAGTTGAGGGCTCATCACGGACTTCTTTAAATAAAGAAAATGTTTTTGCATATATGAATGATAATAAATGATGTTGCAGCAAAGTCATCTAATGAGATATGTAGTGCTTTGCACCATGCGTTATGTTTACTGGATCTGAATGGCATTAAAACCGTTCGGCTTATGACTGACGGCTGCGCGGGCTAAAATAAAAACAGAATGATGGTTGGTATGTTAATGAAGTGGTTCAGTACAGCTCCCGGACATATCAAACGAGTAGAGCTCATATACCCAGTAACTGGTCATTCATTTATGCCTCCAGATCAGGTTTTTGCCTACATCGAAAAAAAATGCCGTGCTCGTGAAAATATAACAAACCCTCAAGAGTATATAGATCTCATTTCTGAACATGAGACAATACGCCATCTGGGCACTGAAGTTCCCGTCTTTGATTGGCGCACTGCTACAGAAAATGTTCTAAAAAAAAACAGATAAACTGCATTTCAAAATCAGTACAGTGAAGAGAATCATAATAAAACGGTCGAGGACGTCCACAAATATGTTGGTGAGAGGAGAAATCTCATACAATAGTGACACTGGAACATCTAAAAGTATTTTAGCCCGTGGTAAGAGAATAACGCAATTACAGCCAGAACGTTTGCCTTGTGGAGTTTCTGTAGCCCAGGCAAAATTGACTGATGTCCAAAATCTTTTAAAAAAACACTACGGTGACGAATGGAAAAATATAGATGACTTAATCTTTTTTAAAAATTTATTAGAAAGGGACAATAATTTACCCCAGGGAGAAATTGAGAATTGTCATGGTCAAGAGATGGAAGAGGTGATTGATTTTGTTTGATTTTCGTAGAATGTTTATAAATAATAAAATTCGTCTAATTTATTGATTTTGTTTGATTTTCGCAAAAAAATTGCAAAGAATAGGTATCTATTTATTTAAGTTTTAGAGAAATTTTAATTTCAAACTATTGTTGTTAAAATTTTTAGTGACAACCCTGATAATGATGCATAATGACGAATTGTATCAAAAATGGTAATATCCACAGTAGATTTTTTCCAAAACTGGTAATATCCAAGCGTTTATATCAAACCTAGTAAAAATCCAATCAATTTCTGCTTTTTGCGCCTTAATTATCCACAGACAAGGTGAGATTGTATATTAGGCATCCTTTTCTGACCCATATGGGTTTATCTTGCTCAAAAGAGACGTAAATAGAACCTGCATTAATAGTATAGAATAAAAAACGTCATTGTGTAAAAGCATCTTTAACGGATTTTTCCACTTTTGCTGTTCATCGACACATATATAACAGTTTTAAAATTAATAAAATCCCAACTGCCGAAATTCAATCCCAAAAAATATCATTGTGATTTCGAGATTGCAGAAATAACAGCCTTTAAAAAAGAATTTCCGTCTTTAGTATTGAAGGGATGCTGATAAATGATCTTTATTTTGCAAGTAGGTTTTATAAAAACACTTTTACACGTCAATTTTTTTTTTTTCGTCAATTAATGCTAGATGAGGCCGGTGTTTCCTAGCTGACTACCCTGAGAAGAAACACCGAAACAAACTCAGGGGTCAAAGTCTCTTTTAAAGTCCATACAGCAAAACATGTAATGGTCAAATCTTATGAGAACCATGCAGATTGAGCCTGAGATGGTCTTTTGAAGTAAGAACCACACAGTTCTAAGTGGATCTGTCCAGTCAGTGCAAGCATTTGTCAATATGCGTGTAGCTCAACTCAGGACTACTAAGGAGCTCAACGACTTGACGAACAATGCCAAAGAAAGGACATTTGGGTAGGCCACATCAAATACTCAAAACTGCCAGACATCATGTGAAAATAAAAGAAAAGGAAAGAGTAATCCACATAGTTCTCACATTCACAATAATAAAATTTACAAGTTCTCACATTCACAATAATAAAATTTACAAAAGTGTAAATATTGCAAATTGTAAAAAAAAAATAATAATATATATATATATATATACAATATCATAATTGTAAAACAACAACAATCGTCAATAAAAAAAGGCAGTTAAAACAAAAAAAAAAACATTCAAATGATAATAATTATAGTGAGTAGGTACTGGAGCAGGTCAATCCTAAGCCGTTTTATCCTCGAGATACTCTTTTACAGTATAAAAAGCCTTTTGGCAAAGTTTTCGCTTTACAAATATTTTGAATTTATTAATGCTAAGTTCCTGAATAGGACTTGGAAGCTTATTATAAAAATGTATACTTTGGCATCTAAATGAGCGTCCTATTTTTTTGAGCCTGGTGGCAGGAACCACTAACTTGTGTTTGTTCCTAGTATTAAAGTTGTGAATGTCACTGTATTTTTTAAACATGTTTTTATTTTTATGAACATACAAAATATTTTCATAGATATACTAAGATGGCACAGTCAAAATATTAATATTTTTAAATTTATCTCTGAGTATCTCGGACTTAATTTATAAATTGAACGAATGGCCCTTTTCTGCAAAACAAAAATCGTTTGGATATCGGCGGCATTTCCCCATAATAGAATACCGTACGACATAACACTATGAAAATAACTAAAGTAAACTAAACGGGCTGTCTCTAAGTCAGTTAGATTTCGAATTTGTCTAACAGCGTATGCGGCAGAGCTAAGTTTTTTCGACAACTTATCTATGTGTGGGCCCCACTGAAGCTTAGCATCAAGAGTTATACCCAAGAACACTGTAGTGTCTTCAGGACTCAATTCTTTACCTTTTATTAGCACACTAGTTTCTACCTGCCTTACGTGAGGCATCGTAAATTTAACATGGGTCAAAACGTACCCACTTTGTAGCAAGTTGAAATTCGTACCATTCGAAAGGTCTTTGAAAACGTAGATATTTTTTGTATGGGAGCAACTTTGTAACTTATGTCGGAAAAAAGATATTCGATGTTGAAAATACCGAAAATCCTTAGTAAAATCGACCCACGCACGTTCAACATTTTTGTGATTTTATCCGTTAGGTGGGTAGTTCGAACTATTTTGTGCTAGCGTCTGTGTGTCGTCAATAGTTAGTACCTGTTAGGAACTGATTTTTATAGCGTGCGCATATCTTAGTTTATTTTATTCTTACTTTTATTTACAACCTCGGCTTTAACAACGGACTTCAGTGTATTACTTAATGATGATTGGATAATTATTATTACTCATCTGTTCAAAAAAATGGAAGGTGTGTTACATGTACAAGATATAGATTAGAGACTCTATATCAGATATAGAAAGTGCTGGCTATGTTGCCCATATGCCACCAAGTAAAGATAGGCATGCCACACAGCTTACAGACATTCAAACCAATAAATCTCGAGAAATCACCATAGTGCGTTGGGTCATTGAAATAATAAACGGATGGTTCTAAAGGGACTACAAAATATTTAGGCACACAGTTATCAATAAAACACTCACTCACTTATTTAAAGACTTCCGGATTGCGGGAGCCCTTACAAATGTATTTAGGCAGCGTCTGACAGATAATGAGCATGCCCACGCTTTTATCAATATAATAGCGGAAAGAAGAAGTGAACCCAACAGACTGGGCAGTTATGTAGTCGCAGAACATATGAACAGACAGCGGGCGATGTTCACAACAATGACGGCTACGTCAATACTATTTCCACAATTGACAGAAGAAGACGTCATTCTACTCAGTTTTCGGAACATACCATTTAAAGCTTGCTAGATCATATGTTGCCGAGCATTTGCGAGGTGGAGATGGAATATATAATATTGAGGTATCTTCGAACCGTAGCCCTAGTATGTCGCAGCATGGGCTAGTAACCGAAAACTGCTCGTTAATTAGAGGCCGCATATTATCGAGGCACGCGTCGAATAAAATATATTTACACATATATTTAAATCAAGGTTAATGACCAGGGCAGAGAAGCCATCGAAGCGTATTATTGCTCCTGCATGACGGGTATGAGAACTCTAGGTGCTTGTGCCCATACTATTAGCATAATATGGTACTTAGGTGTTGGCAGGCACCTAGACAACTTCGCAGGTCCGGCAAGTGCTTGGTATGATATAATCATTGAAATAAACAACACAATATAACAAAACTGTGCTATTTAAGATTGATAGTTTTTATTTAATATTTTTTCTGTACCAAAAACCAACGGTAGGAAACTATATTACTCTCTAAAGACAGAAAAAATTACTGATTACCTATTTTTTTATAATATTAGTGTAGATTGAATTACATTAATAAAATTATAAACCGGTGCTTGACAGCAATCCCACCTGATAGTAAGCAGTGATGCAATCGATGATGGTGAAGCGCACTAGTTTATTAGTCAAGCGAACATTTATATTTTCACACTCCATGTGTAACACCTTCCTTATCAAGTTCTCGTGTGAACACTGCACGTGTTATTTAATAGTAAGTAACGTAATTGTTTAATAGAGAAATACGGCTTAATGATCGCAGTTCTCAGTTATAGTTGAACATTCAGAGAGAACGAACGTTTCCGCTTCAATTAAAAATGCGAGGCTACGTCGGTTTTTATATTTTCGCGAGTTACACTCGTATCTTCCGAAGGGGATATAGATGTTGTAAAAAAGTTATAAGGGTTCTGGTGAGGAAGATCACTTGCAAATGCAGGTGCCGTGTCATGGAACCGAAGCCTCAGGAATGAATGTGTGCTGAGAACATGACGTGGAATAATGCACTGTAGTTAACATCTGGACACTAACATAATAATCACTGGAATGAGTACTGGATTGTATAGAAAAACGGTCCAAAAATATCACGCCACATGGGGGAGATCAACATCCAGTTAAGGAGCTGCCAGGAGGAAGGTTAGACCACCAATACGCGAGATCAACATCCAGTTGAGGAGCTGCCAGGAGGAAGGTTAGACCACCAATACGCAGGATCAAACGCGGAAAAGGACCAGATACCGAAAGGATCAAGGAAGCTTGCGCCATCTTAGATTGGCCGGAGGTTGTCACTTCACATTTACATCTTCTGCATATAGAATGGAACAATAGTCTTTAAAAATGTTGAATTGTGTTTTATTTTTTATTTCCTTGTGCCAAGTGTTTTGTTTTGATATAATGCAAAATACAGAAATTTCCAGTCAACATCGTGGAGTTAATTAAGGAAAGTATATCATACGACATAATTGTTGTAATCTCGTAATAAAAGTGTTTAAAGTCAGTTAACTCATCGAATGCCGTAATTAGAGACACAATAGGTAGACAATTGCTTATGTCGAACTGTGTAACTTAAGACATTGAAAAGGTTAATTTTTCTAAGGGCTACGGCGTAGCACTTTTATTTAGCACTTTGGCTACGGACTACGGCGTAGCACTCTTGCTACGAACTCGTAATTCATACAGTTCATTTCATAATGTGGCGAGTTTATAGGTAAAAACCAGAAAAAGTGCGATTATTGGCAATTAAAAATGTTACAAAGAAGTTATCATAACTTCGGTCTTTCATTCATTCATTCATTCGTTCACTTATTTTCGAGTTACTCAATTAAGCCTCCTCTAAATTACACCTAGTCTAAAATGCTACAAAGTGGGTACGGGTTCCATACAAAACTACCCATTGTTCTTTAACATGGGTCAAAACGTACCCACTTTGTAGCAAGTTGAAATTCGTACCATTCGAAAGGTCTTTGAAAACGTAGATATTTTTTGTATGGGAGCAACTTTGTAACTTATGTCGGAAAAAAGATATTCGATGTTGAAAATACCGAAAATCCTTAGTAAAATCGACCCACGCACGTTCAACATTTTTGTGATTTTATCCGTTAGGTGGGTAGTTCGAACTATTTTGTGCTAGCGTCTGTGTGTCGTCAATAGTTAGTACCTGTTAGGAACTGATTTTTATAGCGTGCGCATATCTTAGTTTATTTTATTCTTACTTTTATTTACAACCTCGGCTTTAACAACGGACTTCAGTGTATTACTTAATGATGATTGGATAATTATTATTACTCATCTGTTCAAAAAAATGGAAGGTGTGTTACATGTACAAGATATAGATTAGAGACTCTATATCAGATATAGAAAGTGCTGGCTATGTTGCCCATATGCCACCAAGTAAAGATAGGCATGCCACACAGCTTACAGACATTCAAACCAATAAATCTCGAGAAATCACCATAGTGCGTTGGGTCATTGAAATAATAAACGGATGGTTCTAAAGGGACTACAAAATATTTAGGCACACAGTTATCAATAAAACACTCACTCACTTATTTAAAGACTTCCGGATTGCGGGAGCCCTTACAAATGTATTTAGGCAGCGTCTGACAGATAATGAGCATGCCCACGCTTTTATCAATATAATAGCGGAAAGAAGAAGTGAACCCAACAGACTGGGCAGTTATGTAGTCGCAGAACATATGAACAGACAGCGGGCGATGTTCACAACAATGACGGCTACGTCAATACTATTTCCACAATTGACAGAAGAAGACGTCATTCTACTCAGTTTTCGGAACATACCATTTAAAGCTTGCTAGATCATATGTTGCCGAGCATTTGCGAGGTGGAGATGGAATATATAATATTGAGGTATCTTCGAACCGTAGCCCTAGTATGTCGCAGCATGGGCTAGTAACCGAAAACTGCTCGTTAATTAGAGGCCGCATATTATCGAGGCACGCGTCGAATAAAATATATTTACACATATATTTAAATCAAGGTTAATGACCAGGGCAGAGAAGCCATCGAAGCGTATTATTGCTCCTGCATGACGGGTATGAGAACTCTAGGTGCTTGTGCCCATACTATTAGCATAATATGGTACTTAGGTGTTGGCAGGCACCTAGACAACTTCGCAGGTCCGGCAAGTGCTTGGTATGATATAATCATTGAAATAAACAACACAATATAACAAAACTGTGCTATTTAAGATTGATAGTTTTTATTTAATATTTTTTCTGTACCAAAAACCAACGGTAGTGTATAGAAACCACTTAGAATACTGTGAAGGGTTTATTTAACATAATTATTACAACATCATAAAAAGAACTATCTATTCGACCACGCTAGATCACAGACACAGATTAGAGCGCGTACAGATAATTAAGAGCTACCAACCACGTTCGGATACTCGTAATAAATTCGGAAACATCCCCTTTTCAATCAAGCTGTATAGTCCCTCAAGTAGCGAGGCGTGGCCCTTACACGCTCACTGCGTCGTGGACCTTGATTGCCATCTACCGAGCTTCGCGAGTCTTCGGAGTTGAAAGCTGTTGATGATTCTGGTGCTAGATTTGACGATGGTGTTGAGAACTCTTCAATTGTAAAACCAGTTGACTCATTACAGTGAGGTTGAGGATGTAGTATTGGAGGTGCAGTCGAATCTGTCATTGCAGTCACCTCCTGCCTATGTACAGCATTCGAAGACATCCCAGTAAAAGGCCTGATATATACCCTATTTCTTCTGTACAATTTATCTGCCACTTTAACCATATAAGATCTCTCACTTATGGCTTTAGTGATCTTACCATATGCCCATCTAGTATTTATCTCAGGCTGAAGCTGGACCATCACCTTCTGACCAACATATAGTGGTGGTTTCTCACTAGCACCTCTATCAAAACGCTCCTTTACCTTCTCCTTCCTTTCTTTGATTTTTTCTGAAACATTAGGAATGATGGCCGGTTTGAGATGATTCATTAGGCAAGGTAATCCAGTCCTAGTACGCCTAGAGTACAATTTCTGGACAGGACTTGTATCATCCATCTGAATTGGAATATTTCGTTGATGAAGTAAACCAAACCACAGGTCCTGTTTAGTTTCTATACTCTGTATTACCAATTTCTTAGCTATTTTTACAGCTGCCTCAGCTTTTCCATTTGAAGCTGGATGATGAGGAGATGAAGTGACATGTTCAAAGTTCCACTTATCTGAAAATGACTTGAAATGCTCATTTACAAAATTAGTTGCATTGTCAGTACAGACTCTCTGAGGTATTCCATGTCTAGCAAAATTCTTCTTACAAATTAGGATTAGCTCACTTGCTGTAAGGGTCGAGATGCGATCCAGTTCAAAAAAATCAGAGTAATGGTCCACAGTCACAAGAAACTTTATATCTCCCACTGAGAATACATCCATTGAGATATACTGAAAAGGGTATTTAGGAACTTCATGACTGACGAGTGGCAAACTTTGTTGTGATGGAGCATGTACTGCACAAAAAAAACACTTTTTTAAATAGTTTTTAAGATCCATAGACATACCGGGCCAAAACATATTTTCTCTAGCCAGTCTTAAAGTGCTACCAAAACCGTTATGACTCACATGTACTTTTTGTAGCATTTCATTTCTTAAACTTTCTGGTATCAGTACCTGATTATTCCTGCATATTAATCCTTCTGTTGTGGACAATAAATGTCTGAATTTGTGATATATTCTAAGATCTTGAGGTAAGTCTAATATGTACCTTGGAAATCCATTTATGATAAACATAATTAATTTTTGTAAGTTTGTGTCTTCATTTGTGGCTTTTTTTATTCTCTCAATAAGTTTATCTGATATTTTTAAATACCTCACTGCAGATATTTTGCTTATAAGCTTGTAAACTTTTTTTTCTGATAATTTGCTTTCCAAATCATAACTTTCTGCACTTTCAGTAACAGGAGCTCTTGATAAAGTGTCTGCCACATGGTTATTTTTACCCTGTATGAACTCAAGCTAAACATTATACTTTTGAAGTGTCAACAACATCATTTGCAATCTTTTAGGTGCCTCTATAAGTGGTTTATTAACAATGTTGATAAGTGGTCTGTGATCAGTTCTGATAATAGTCTTGCTACTGCCTGCAATGAATTGATTAAATCTTTTACATGCAAATACAACGGCAAGCATTTCTTTTTCAATCTGAGCATATTTCTTTTCTGTTGCAGACAAACATTTTGATGCAAAACTAATAACATTATTGTCCTGATAGAGAGCTGCTCCAAGACCCAATTCACTTGCATCACATTCAATAACTACCTCTTTGTTGACATCAAAATATTTCAGTGTTGGTAGACAGCTTATAACATTTTTTAATTGCTGAAATTCTTCCTCAACTTTCTTAGTCCAGATAAATTCTACATCTTTTCTTGTTAGCAGTCTAAGATTAGCTGCCTTAACACTAAGATTGTCAATAAATTTGCTCAGATAGCCAATCATTCCCAAAAATCTAAGCACTTCTTTGCCACAAGTTGGAGTAGGCATGTTTATTATAGCTTCGACCTTGGATGGATCTACTTTTAAACCTTCATTGGTTAGTATATGACCATAAAACTTTGCAGAAGTTTGTAGCAGATTTACTTTATCTTTATTTAACTTACAATTTACTTCACGGAGTCTTAGGAGAAGTTTCTCGAATTTTTTGTTATGATCTAAAACCGCTTCTTCGATTGTATCTCCAACTCCATAAATCAAAATGTCATCAGCTATAACTTCTATACCATTTAAATCCTTAATGAGACCAGTGAGTCTTTGTTGAAAAATTTCCGGAGAAGAACTCAGCCCGAACGGGAGACGCAGCCATCTGTAACGACCAAAAGGTGTCCAAAATGTAGTAAGCTTACTACTTTTCTCAGAAAGTCGACATTGCCAGAATCCTTTCTTTGCATCCAAAGTACTAAATACTTTGGCTTTACTTAGCTCTGGTAACATTTCATCTAATGTTGTAAACTGAAAATTTGGTCTTTTAAGAGCTTTGTTCAAGGGAATGGGATCTAAACATATTCTAAATTTATGATCACGGCTGACTATTAAAATATTATTTACCCAATCTGTGTGCTGAGTCTCTTTTGCAACAATTTGATCCTGTTCTAAAGTGTCCAGTTCCTTGCGCAGCTTCTCTCTTAGACATACTGGAATTCGACGTGCCGGCTGGATACGTGCTGGAACTGTCTCATCTATTTCTAAATTAACTTCTCCTGGCAAGCTTCCATATCCCTCAAACACGTCACTGTACTTCTGCATGATATTTAATGTCTCTGTACGGTCAAGCTGGTTTGAAACGGTGACTTTTCCACAGTATTTAATAAAACCCAATGATACGCATGCTTTTTCTGATAAGAGTGGTTCATGATCTATGTCCACAATATGGAATATTATTTTAAACACTTTGCCTGAACTAGTTTTCGTTCTGCATTTGAAAAGAGCAGTCCCCAAATTTGGTATAACAGTTCCATTGAAACATTTCAACTTCTGATATGTCGGGGTCAATAAGCTGAAGTCATCCTTACCCGTGATCTTTTTATAGCAATTGGCTCCCATGACACATACCTGTGCCCCTGTGTCCAGTGTGCAGTATAGCTTACTCCAATGAACTGAATGAACGCCATCTGTTTTGAAGAACAGGGGTGCTTCTTTATGGCCACATGAGTTAGTGCGAATTTCTGATATTACGATGTCACTATCTGAGTCATTTTCCAAATCAACTGTTTTAACTGACTTCTCTTTCTTTTTACACACTTTCTTAAGATGATTTCTTCCACCACATTCCTCACATCTCTTCCCCCAAGCCGGACAGAGCTTTTTGTTAAATATGTGCATCTGCGCACAAAATTTGCATAATTTCTTGATAGACTCCTTTGTATTTTTAATAGTTATCTTGTTGACCACCTCCTCTTCTTTTTGCACACTCGAAACATGCATTGATGCTCTTTCACCTGATCTGCATAAATTTATGGCTGAATCCAAGGTTAAACTTTCTTGACGAAGAAGTTCTTTCATAACATTTTTGTCTTTAATGCCAACTACCACCCTGTCTCGTAATAACTCGTCACAAAGGGATTCTGGATAATTACATGGCTTGATTAATTTTCGCAGGTTTAAAAGGTACTCATCGAAAGACTCATCAAGTAACTGAATCCTTATGTTGAAAATATATCTCGAGTAAATAACATTAGTCTTCTTGATTATTTCCGATTCCATTTTTTTAAATATATTACTCACATCTTTCTTATCGCTATCCGATAAGTTAAAGTTCAAGTATTTCAGCATTGCGGCGTTGCCGATTGCGTTAAGAAGAATCCCGGCCTTAATTTCTTCCTTGTCAGAAGCCCACTTGTTCATACCTGTAGCGAGGCAGTAATTTTCCCAGCTCGTACGGAAACACTGCAAGTTTTCGAAGGGATCTCCAGACTCCACTTGCAGGGGTTGAGGCCACGGGACGCTGACACTGCTTTTAAGTTCGGATGACCCATTCGACGGCATGACGGCGTGTTGAAGTTGTTGCTGCATTAAGCCCATTTGTTTTTGCATCGCATCTAAGAGGAGAGCTTGCTGCTCGAAGAGCTTCTTAAATGACTCTTCTGCCATCTTCTGACACCATGTATAGAAACCACTTAGAATACTGTGAAGGGTTTATTTAACATAATTATTACAACATCATAAAAAGAACTATCTATTCGACCACGCTAGATCACAGACACAGATTAGAGCGCGTACAGATAATTAAGAGCTACCAACCACGTTCGGATACTCGTAATAAATTCGGAAACTATATTACTCTCTAAAGACAGAAAAAATGACTGGTTACCTATTTTTTTATAATATTAGTGTAGATTGAATTACATTAATAAAATTATAAACCGGTGCTTGACAGCAATCCCACCTGATAGTAAGCAGTGATGCAATCGATGATGGTGAAGCGCACTAGTTTATTAGTCAAGCGAACATTTATATTTTCACACTCCATGTGTAACACCTTCCTTATCAAGTTCTCGTGTGAACACTGCACGTGTTATTTAATAGTAAGTAACGTAATTGTTTAATAGGGAAATACGGCTTAATGATCGCAGTTCTCAGTTATAGTTGAACATTCAGAGAGAACGAACGTTTCCGCTTCAATTAAAAATGCGAGGCTACGTCGGTTTTTATATTTTCGCGAGTTACACTCGTATCTTCCGAAGGGGATATAGATGTTGTAAAAAAGTTATAAGGGTTCTGGTGAGGAAGATCACTTGCAAATGCAGGTGCCGTGTCATGGAACCGAAGCCTCAGGAATGAATGTGTGCTGAGAACATGACGTGGAATAATGCACTATAGTTAACATCTGGACACTAACATAATAATCACTGGAATGAGTACTGGATTGTATAGAAAAACGGTCCAAAAATATCACGCCACATGGGGGAGATCAACATCCAGTTGAGGAGCTGCCAGGAGGAAGGTTAGACCACCAATACGCGAGATCAACATCCAGTTGAGGAGCTGCCAGGAGGAAGGTTAGACCACCAATAAGCAGGATCAAACGCGGAAAAGGACCAGATACCGAAAGGATCAAGGAAGCTTGCGCCATCTTAGATTGGCCGGAGGTTGTCACTTCACATTTACATCTTCTGCATATAGAATGGAACAATAGTCTTTAAAAATGTTGAATTGTGTTTTATTTTTTATTTCCTTGTGCCAAGTGTTTTGTTTTGATATAATGCAAAATACAGAAATTTCCAGTCAACATCGTGGAGTTAATTAAGGAAAGTATATCATACGACATAATTGTTGTAATCTCGTAATAAAAGTGTTTAAAGTCAGTTAACTCATCGAATGCCGTAATTAGAGACACAATAGGTAGACAATTGCTTATGTCGAACTGTGTAACTTAAGACATTGAAAAGGTTAATTTTTCTAAGGGCTACGGCGTAGCACTTTTATTTAGCACTTTGGCTACGGACTACGGCGTAGCACTCTTGCTACGAACTCGTAATTCATACAGTTCATTTCATAATGTGGCGAGTTTATAGGTAAAAACCAGAAAAAGTGCGATTATTGGCAATTAAAAATGTTACAAAGAAGTTATCATAACTTCGGTCTTTCATTCATTCATTCATTCGTTCACTTATTTTCGAGTTACTCAATTAAGCCTCCTCTAAATTACACCTAGTCTAAAATGCTACAAAGTGGGTACGGGTTCCATACAAAACTACCCATTGTTCTTTAACATGGGTCAAAACGTACCCACTTTGTAGCAAGTTGAAATTCGTACCATTCGAAAGGTCTTTGAAAACGTAGATATTTTTTGTATGGGAGCAACTTTGTAACTTATGTCGGAAAAAAGATATTCGATGTTGAAAATACCGAAAATCCTTAGTAAAATCGACCCACGCACGTTCAACATTTTTGTGATTTTATCCGTTAGGTGGGTAGTTCGAACTATTTTGTGCTAGCGTCTGTGTGTCGTCAATAGTTAGTACCTGTTAGGAACTGATTTTTATAGCGTGCGCATATCTTAGTTTATTTTATTCTTACTTTTATTTACAACCTCGGCTTTAACAACGGACTTCAGTGTATTACTTAATGATGATTGGATAATTATTATTACTCATCTGTTCAAAAAAATGGAAGGTGTGTTACATGTACAAGATATAGATTAGAGACTCTATATCAGATATAGAAAGTGCTGGCTATGTTGCCCATATGCCACCAAGTAAAGATAGGCATGCCACACAGCTTACAGACATTCAAACCAATAAATCTCGAGAAATCACCATAGTGCGTTGGGTCATTGAAATAATAAACGGATGGTTCTAAAGGGACTACAAAATATTTAGGCACACAGTTATCAATAAAACACTCACTCACTTATTTAAAGACTTCCGGATTGCGGGAGCCCTTACAAGTGTATTTAGGCAGCGTCTGACAGATAATGAGCATGCCCACGCTTTTATCAATATAATAGCGGAAAGAAGAAGTGAACCCAACAGACTGGGCAGTTATGTAGTCGCAGAACATATGAACAGACAGCGGGCGATGTTCACAACAATGACGGCTACGTCAATACTATTTCCACAATTGACAGAAGAAGACGTCATTCTACTCAGTTTTCGGAACATACCATTTAAAGCTTGCTAGATCATATGTTGCCGAGCATTTGCGAGGTGGAGATGGAATATATAATATTGAGGTATCTTCGAACCGTAGCCCTAGTATGTCGCAGCATGGGCTAGTAACCGAAAACTGCTCGTTAATTAGAGGCCGCATATTATCGAGGCACGCGTCGAATAAAATATATTTACACATATATTTAAATCAAGGTTAATGTCCAGGGCAGAGAAGCCATCGAAGCGTATTATTGCTCCTGCATGACGGGTATGAGAACTCTAGGTGCTTGTGCCCATACTATTAGCATAATATGGTACTTAGGTGTTGGCAGGCACCTAGACAACTTCGCAGGTCCGGCAAGTGCTTGGTATGATGTAATCATTGAAATAAACAACACAATATAACAAAACTGTGCTATTTAAGATTGATAGTTTTTATTTAATATTTTTTCTGTACCAAAAACCAACGGTAGGAAACTATATTACTCTCTAAAGACAGAAAAAATGACTGGTTACCTATTTTTTTATAATATTAGTAGTTTTTGTAATATTAGTGTAGATTGAATTACATTAATAAAATTATAAACCGGTGCTTGACAGCAATCCCACCTGATAGTAAGCAGTGATGCAATCGATGATGGTGAAGCGCACTAGTTTATTAGTCAAGCGAACATTTATATTTTCACACTCCATGTGTAACACCTTCCTTATCAAGTTCTCGTGTGAACACTGCACGTGTTATTTAATAGTAAGTAACGTAATTGTTTAATAGGGAAATACGGCTTAATGATCGCAGTTCTCAGTTATAGTTGAACATTCAGAGAGAACGAACGTTTCCGCTTCAATTAAAAATGCGAGGCTACGTCGGTTTTTATATTTTCGCGAGTTACACTCGTATCTTCCGAAGGGGATATAGATGTTGTAAAAAAGTTATAAGGGTTCTGGTGAGGAAGATCACTTGCAAATGCAGGTGCCGTGTCATGGAACCGAAGCCTCAGGAATGAATGTGTGCTGAGAACATGACGTGGAATAATGCACTGTAGTTAACATCTGGACACTAACATAATAATCACTGGAATGAGTACTGGATTGTATAGAAAAACGGTCCAAAAATATCACGCCACATGGGGGAGATCAACATCCAGTTGAGGAGCTGCCAGGAGGAAGGTTAGACCACCAATACGCGAGATCAACATCCAGTTGAGGAGCTGCCAGGAGGAAGGTTAGACCACCAATACGCAGGATCAAACGCGGAAAAGGACCAGATACCGAAAGGATCAAGGAAGCTTGCGCCATCTTAGATTGGCCGGAGGTTGTCACTTCACATTTACATCTTCTGCATATAGAATGGAACAATAGAGTCTTTAAAAATGTTGAATTGTGTTTTATTTTTTATTACCTTGTGCCAAGTGTTTTGTTTTGATATAATGCAAAATACAGAAATTTCCAGTCAACATCGTGGAGTTAATTAAGGAAAGTATATCATACGACATAATTGTTGTAATCTCGTAATAAAAGTGTTTAAAGTCAGTTAACTCATCGAATGCCGTAATTAGAGACACAATAGGTAGACAATTGCTTATGTCGAACTGTGTAACTTAAGACATTGAAAAGGTTAATTTTTCTAAGGGCTACGGCGTAGCACTTTTATTTAGCACTTTGGCTACGGACTACGGCGTAGCACTCTTGCTACGAACTCGTAATTCATACAGTTCATTTCATAATGTGGCGAGTTTATAGGTAAAAACCAGAAAAAGTGCGATTATTGGCAATTAAAAATGTTACAAAGAAGTTATCATAACTTCGGTCTTTCATTCATTCATTCATTCGTTCACTTATTTTCGAGTTACTCAATTAAGCCTCCTCTAAATTACACCTAGTCTAAAATGCTACAAAGTGGGTACGGGTTCCATACAAAACTACCCATTGTTCTTTGGTTTTCTTTTCATTAAGGAGCAGGTTATTGACATTAAACCAGTGTACTATTTTTGAAAGGGCATTATTTATGTCATCAGTAACCGGCTGCTGACGTTTAAGCTTAAACAAAAGCGAAGTGTCGTCTGCAAACAACACTATATCATGGTTATCCTTTATGAGGTATGGCAAGTCATTTATATAAATGAGAAATAAAAATGGACCAAGGATCGAGCCCTGGGGCACACCCATTGAAACTACAGACCCGGGTGATCTTTTTCCGTTTACATCAACTCTCTGAATCCTATCACTCAAATAAGAAGTAAGAAGATCCAGAGAGGAATTCCGGATCCCGTAATGGTGTAGTTTCCTGATTAATGTTTCATGGAGAACGCAATCGAAAGCCTTGGACAAATCACAAAAAATGCCCAGGACATCGCATTTGTCTTCCCATGCATTATAAATATGGCCTAAAAGTTCAACCCCGGCATCGGTTGTTGAACGACCCCTTGTAAAACCGAACTGTTTATTATGTAACAACTTATGTCTATTAAAAAATCTTTGTAATTGATGTAAAATTAGTTTCTCAAATATTTTACTAAAGGTGGGTAGCACTGAAATAGGTCTATAATTTGTGGGGTCAGATGTACTACCCGTTTTAAACAATGGTATTATTTTACTATACTTCATTAAGTCAGGAAACTCGCCACGATCAATACAATTATTAAAAATAAGTGCTAAACTAGGAGCTACAACCTTTATAATGGACTTTACAACATCCACAGAATTTCCCCATAAATCTGTGGTCTTTTTTACATTCAAAGTGTTAAAGGTTTTAATTATATCCACATATGTCACATGTTCGAAATTAAGCTACTACCATTGGTGTAAGGCAGTCTGGAAAAAATCTAAAAAGATGAAAATAAAATCAAAACGTGAAAAAAGAATAGTTGGGCTAACTGCATTACTGCCTTTGCTGCCTGCTGAATACATTCAAGAAGGTTTAGACTACGCAAAAAGTGAGAGCAGAGGAAAAGATAAATTTAAATTATTTTTTCGGTACGTAGATCGATTTTGGATGACTAAAAAATTTAATGATATTTTGTGTTTTCGGTGAACGCCACAGAACAAACAATGTAGCTGAAGCATTCCATTCAAAGCTGCAAAAAGATATAAATAAAAGAAATACGTCTATTATGAGACTTTTATCAAAAATAAAAGAAAAACAATCCAAAGTGAAATTTCAAACTAAAAAAACTGGCCAAGAGCGTGTCGGGCCACGCTCAGTGTAGGCTTCCGTAGTTTTCCGTCCGTCACAATAAGTGTTCCCACTTATGAGTTTAAAAAAAGGCTATTTGTTACGTTGACATACTAAGTACGGAACTCTAATAAATATGGAACACTAAAAACGGACCCACAAAGGACGGTGATAACTAAAACAGTATGTAAGTAGTTAGTAGTAAAAATTTCAGCGGTTGTGCACTCGTAAAATTACGAATATATTACAGAAAAAACGAATTTTGCCACGGTAGGTCATGAAAGCACGGAAAATCTTAACATCGAATTTTAAAAAGACAACGTCATTACGCAACGCTATCTATCGAACCATTTATGAATTGGTTTTTACCTTAACATTTTGATAGATGGTGTTAAAAAAATGAATTTTAGTTTTGTTGTAAATTGCCTTAGCATGTTCCTGATGAATGAAAAATGAAGTTTTATGTAGTAATTTTGGATTGCGAGAACCGAATTTAATAATTCTTTTTTTGTTTGAAAGAAGATACGTTCAGGATAATAAAATATGTAAACGAAGTTAAAAATATGCTTGGATATACGATTATACTACAAACTTAGTCCAGAAATTATTTTGTACAACCTTTTTGTCTTTTTTGACCAAAAATTTTCTTTCCATCAAGTTCAAAATTATTTTCCTAGAAAGTCCTTATAAAGTTCTACTTTTCAGATTTTCGAAACTTATGGTTTAAAAGTTAGAGGGGGGACATCTTGTTTTTTACTTTTGGAGCGATTATTTCCGAAATTATTGACATTATCAAAAAATGATTTTAGTAAACCCCTATTCATTTTTAAATACCTATCCAACAATATATCACACGTTAGGGTTGAAATAAAAAAAAGTCACTTTCCACTTTACATATAGGGGGGCTACCCTAATAAAACATATTTTTCCAATTTTTATTTTACCACTTTGTCGGCGTGATTGATATACATATTGGTACCTTTCAGCTTTCAACGGTCACAGAGATTAAGCGAGGACAGACAGACGGACAGACAGACATGGCGAAACTATAAGGGTTCCTAGTTGACTACGGAACCCTAAAAAGGAGCAAAATGTGTATTGAAAATGATGAGGATATAATTTATTATCAACTACAACTTCTTAATAATGAAATATCGGTGGGATACGCTCTAGAAAAGCCGCGTTAATTGTTTTCGTGTTTTGTTTATGTTACTGAAATAAGTCTAAGTTTTTTTAACACACTTGTTCGTAAAACAGTCTTTAGGTACTTACTAACTACTAACGGCAATACAGAGGTAAAACAAGCTATGGATTGATTTTTTTACTATCTATTAGAGGTTATTAATAATACAACCAATGATTTAAGGTAAAATGTGTTATTTGACTTATCTAGTACTCTCAACCTTAATAATAATAATTCTTTATTGCAGGCAAAATATTAATAATGTAATTTTTCGACCAGTTTTGACGCGTCGTCGCGAGGTTATCCCACCAAACTGACTACAGCTAGTAGATAACGCTACAAGTATCGTATCAAATTTTTGCGTGATACAAGATTGTGCATTACGAGCTTTTCTTTCCAGAAATTTAATAAAATTTTACCCAAAATTGCATACCCGAGGTTTCCATTCTAAGCCGTCGATATACTAGTACAACATTTATACTTAACAAGATGTAGGTATTGTAATTTTACGATGTTGGACGGTTTCAAAGTTTAAACCCAGGTTTTTTCGAACTATTAGGCTCTGCTAAATATGATTTTTATTTATCCAAACAATATAATGATTTTCTACTAGACTGTACTTGTCTTGAAACCTTACTTACCTGTCAGTCAATATCGCAAATACAACAAAAATCCATAAATATTATAGTCGCCAGCATTGCAGTCCGAGGTGAACCGTCACCAATATAAATTTAAAGATGTTTAGCTGTATGATTGAGGGGTGAACAGTAGTAAAAAAAACTTGACTTTGCACACCCAGGTGGTCTCACGAGGTGTACGGTGGGCAAAGAGGGAAAATGTTAAAGTAAAAACCAGTTCATAAATGGTTCGATAGATGGCGTTGCGTAGTGACGTCATGTTTTTAAAAGTCGATGTTAAGATTTTCCGTGCTTTCATGACATACCGTGGCAAAAAATCGTTGCTTCTTAAATATGAGGCTTATAAAATCAAAGGCAGCTAAGCGCCATACATTCGTAAAATGAGTTATCTATGGCGCCATCTGCTTTGGTTAGTTACGCACGCTTTGATATCTTCATTTTATTAACAAATGCAGCTAAACTCCCTATAAATTCAATTCGAAAACTGATGTTGGCATCAAAAACAGCTACGTTTCAACCAATAAGGATTAAATACAGCTAGGAGTCACGCCGGCGAATCAGAGAACAGGATTTATAAGATTCATCATGGCCGCCGCCATACATTTTGTGTGCACGTTAAGTCCAGTTTTTGGCTAATATCTTGTGGTTTTAGTGAATTAACGTGATTAATTTTATATTAAAACACGAGTTTGGATACCCATGGAGGTCCCAGTAACACCAGCAAGTGCGGGCAAGGCTCGTAAAAGGATAAAAAACCCCGAGAAATGGAAGGCTAACATAGCTAAGAAAATGAGGTTAGTGATGTGACTGATTCGATACTATTCCGATATCATAATATTAAATTTATTAAACGTTGTAAAGACAAAGTATTTTCTTGGATTCTTACAACCTATTACACAACATAAACACTATTTTATTAAACGGAATAAAGTCGTGTATGTATAGGTAGGTATACTTTTCCGCGCTTTTAAAATAGTGCATGATGCTCAAGCTCTTTAATACTACTACAGCCATATATTTTTTGTTTTACAGGTACATGCCAAAGGAAGCACCAGAACGAATAATCTGTACACATAAAAGTACAAAACTAAAATGTTCTACTTTGACAATGCCTGACATTATAAAATTCCATCGCTCTTTTTATTCCACAAGTGAAAAGAGCGTACAAGATGCTTTGATACTGAAGTATTCCCCAAATTAATCGACTTTATTTCCCCAAATTAATCGACTTAATTTGAGGACTCGCGCGGAGCGCAATGGAACCACTTCCGTCGAAGAAAGGCTTTCAGATTGACACACGACATCATGGTTTAGACAAGGATGCTTGTATGTTCGCAAATGCCGCATTTGGCCGTTATCAAGTAGATAATGCAATTGGAACACTACATCGTTCAGTCGCCAGTCATGAGGAAATCAAAGCTGATATTCTGTCTTACGATCGCAGATACGTCACATCGCACGTCAGAAATTCGGACAACTACCGTATGGTGTTACAGTCCGTACGAGACGAGTTTGTGTCGCCTCAAAAACTGACACCTTTAACCCTTGGTGGGGCTTGGGAACATTCTGAATTCCCGAAAGACAAATCCCCCGGTCTACCTTGGACCGAGAAAGGTTTTAAAACCAAAGGTGAAGTTTTGAAGGACACACAGGCCCGCAATGAGATGTTAGCTCGTTGGGACGCGATAGGAAGAGGACGAGACACAGGACTTCCGGACACTGCTGCCTTCTTTAGGGCGCAAGTCGTTACTTTAGATAAGAACAAGATCAGAGGAGTTTGGGGTGTACCCTTGGATGTGATATCCGAAGAGGCGCGCTTCTTTCTGCCTTACATTAACTTTCTAAAGTCTACCAATGCACCGATTGCCTATAGATTAGAAATGGCTACTGGTGGGATGGCTTACATTGACGATATGATCCGTCATCATAGAGGGAAACCTATGATGATGACCGATTTTTTTTTTTTTTTTTTTTTTTTTTAATTGAGATAAACTAGTGCTTGACTGCGATCCCACCTGATGGTAAGTAGCGATGCAATCTTTGATGGTGAGGCGCACTAGTTTATAAGACCGTTCCTCCTTGGCTGATTCGCGATGCCTTTAACATGGTATTCGACTCTATGGACCTGGAGCATGTAATCGGTAGTGACGACAAGATCTGGAATGTAAACTCGGAAAGGACACGTCGACGTATTAACCGCCTTATTAAGTATTTTATCAATACTCCGGTTCGTTTGCCGTCAGGTGAACGTTATCGCAAATCTGGTGGCGTACCGTCGGGATCAATGTTTACGAACATCATTGATACAATTGTGAATGTTATAATCACAAGATTCTGCGTTTATGAGACAACAGGGCATTTACCCTTAGGGAAGATGTACCTGGGAGACGATTCATTCGTTATCTGTGACGGAAAGATAAATCTGGACGATTTGAGTACCTTAGCGCTCGAGCACTTTGGTATGATAATCCATCCGGACAAGAGTTACGTGACGGAGAACCCAATGAACGTTCAATTTCTCGGCTATTACAACAGACGAGGGCTACCCTATAAAGGGCACGCTTTCCTAATAGCATCCTTCATTTATCCAGAGAGGTACATCAAGACACCCCTGATTCGAACAGCGCGTGCTATCGGTCAGATGTGGTCAACGATGCACTCTGGTATGGCTGCACCCTGGCATCGCATGGTACAACATATGTTATCACATTATCAACTGGACCCGAGCGAAGTGTATGACTAAATTGTAAAGCCAAGAAGGTAAAAAGAAGGCGTCCTACCAAAAATGAAAGATGGGGCAGAGACTTCAATATCAAGTATCATAAGAGAACGCCATGAGTTTGTTCCTGTTTGCCAAAAAGCATTTTTGAAAATACTTGGCATTACGAAATATCGTGTAGAGTATGTTTTGAAACATTTATTTTATACAGGAGAGATTGCCAAGAATACAGAAGTGCACATAAAAACTTGCACATGGTATTCGTTGACCTCGAAAAGGCATACGACCGAGTACCTCGTGAGGTTCTGTGGTGGGCCCTTAAGAAGAAAGGTGTGCCTGGGAAGTATGTGCAGTTGATCCGAGCGATGTATAGTCGATGTAATACCCAAGTCCGGTCTACAGTTGGCACCACTGGCAGCTTCAATGTGGCTGTTGGCTTACATCAAGGGTCGGCTCTCAGCCCTTACCTCTTCCTGATGATTATGGACGCTCTGACGTCGGATATTCAGGAAGAGGCTCACTGGTGTATGCTGTTTGCCGATGACATTGTGCTGGTTGCCGAGAGTGGCCTAGAGGTCCAGAACAGATTGGAGGCGTGGTGGCACAGACTGGAGAGTGTTGGCCTGAAATTGAGTAGAACCAAAACGGAGTACTTGTTCTGCGATTTCGGCGGTGTCTCCAATCCAGTGCCTTTAGCTCTCGATGGAACGCCCATACCGATCTGTTCCGACTTTCGGTACCTCGGGTCGCTCGTCCAAGGGGATGGTGAGGTGGACCGGGACGTAACACGTCGGATCAACGCAGGATGGATGAAGTGGCGACAGGTCACGGGAACCACTTGTGATCCACGGATGCCCCTCAAGTTGAAGGGTAAAATCTACAAGTCCGTGATAAGGCCTGTCATACTGTATGGATCAGAATGTTGGGCTGTGAAAAAGACGGATGAAAAAAGATTGCATGTAGCGGAGATGAGAATGTTAAGATGGATGTGTGGTGTGACGAGAATGGATAAAGTGAGAAATGAGTATATTAGGGGAAGTTTGAAAGTGGCGACAGTGACTGAAAAGTTGAAAGGGAATCGTTTGTCTTGGTATGGTCATGTGAAAAGGAGGGATGAAACGCATGTTACTAAAAAAGTTATGAGTTTACAAGTGGATGGATGGAGGGGAAGAGGGAGGCCAAAGAAAAGATGGATGGATTGTGTGAGAAGCGATATGAAAGAAAAGGGAGTTAGTGATAGCGTGACGAGTGATAGGACAGAATGGAAGAAAAAAACGTGTTGCGCCGACCCCAAATAAAACGGGACTAGGGCAGGAAGATGATGAGAGATTGCCAAGGAACGACGGGGTAACCGAAAGATAAATAAATATAAAGATCAGAAGAAATCCGTTCGTCAATATATTATGAAACTAAAATGTATAGAGTCGTATTATTGTCGCTCGGCTACTCAAGAACGCAAATATTTATCTAGTGACTTGAATATTAACAAGCTGTACCTCCTAAATCCTCAGTCTCCTGTAAAACAATCATACTTTCGCCATATTTTTAATAGAGTTTAATTTGGGTTTCGGTAACCCTAAGACTGACGTCTGCTCAACTTGTATAGAATCAAACGAGAAAATCAAAGCAGAAAACGATCCAGCCAAGAAAAATGAACTCATGACGTCACTGAGAGTGCATAAACTACGAGCAAAGGCGTTCTTCAAAATGATGCAGGAAAAAAAAGACGACATGATAACATTTTCCTTTGACTGTCAGAAAAACAGTCCACTGCCTCGAATTCCAGACCAGAGCGCTTATTATAGTCGACAATTTTACCTTTATAATTTTACCATTGTACAAGGAACCTCTAAAGGCAAACTTAACAAGGATACAACCTTCGCCTACACCTGGACTGAAAACGAATTTGGTAAAACAGCTAATCAGATATCATCAGCCGTTTATGATCGATTAAACAAAACTAATTTAGCAGGTATCACCGTCATACGCTTATTTGCCGACGGATGTGGTGGCCAAAATAAAAATAGCATAATGCTAGGTATGCTATCTAAATGGCTATTGGACCACACGACTGTCAAAAGTATTGAAATAATATTTCCCGTAACCGGACATAGTTTTATGCCTCCGGACAGAGTCTTCGGGAACATAGAAAAGGTCATAAAGAAACGAGAAGTAATCATACAACCAGAAGAATATTGCAACGTTATTTCCAGTAATGCGACGGTCACGAATCTAAGGGATATTGAAATATTCGACTTCAAAAGCGCCACTCAAAAGGTTTTTAAACCGACAGCAAAATGGTCATTCAAAATAACGCAATGCAAGAGATTTGTTATAAAAAGATCAAAGACGCCAGGGAACACACATAACCGCGGCGAGCTGTTTTATTTAAGCAATTTAAGTAAATCTTCAAATGTTTGTAAAACCGGTCAAAAAACAAGCATGCTTCGACCTACCACCATTTCATTGGGAGCGCCTGTGACGCGTGCGAAAATAACCGACGTTGATAAATTGTTACAAAAGTATTTTGGATTGGACTGGAAAAAAAGAGACGATTTAAAATTTTATTTAGGTATTATTAGAGGGCCAACTTCGGAAGAAAATCAAGATTTAGAGGAAAGTTTGTGCGAAGGAATAGCAGAAGAGTCACCAGATTTAAGAGTATAGTAGTAACTTATTAGTAATCTGTGGTATAATGAAAATAATAGTACCTAGGTATGTAGGTAGTTATGCTGATTATTTTAAGAATTTATTAAAATGTGTCAAAATATTGTTGTGTTTACTTTATCGAATTGAAATGAACATCACTAATCGAAGCAAATCAAAATGGCGGCTGTCATTATCAAACTCAGCTATATCCAGTTAGTCCAAATCAAATACAGCTAAGTCCAATAGTGAGGATCAAATACAGCTAAGTGGGATTTTATTTGCACTCTAGACTCAATATGGAAGGAGTTTTATTTTTAATTCAGATTACTTCAGATCTTCAGATTCTATAACTATTTTGTGTGTACTAATTTTCCTTTTACTTTTACACACGGTGTCTACTTCTCTTTTTTCTTCAACTTTCCTGTCGCAGGTATGCTGGAAGAGATTTCATTAGAAATAAGCATCACCTTTGTACTATTTTTTCTGTTTCCTTCCTCTTTTCTTGTATTTCTATGTGTGTACATAAATAGTTAAATAAATAAATAAATAAATAAATGAATAATGTTCTCCATCTTTATAAATCTGATTTTAAAATATTGAATTCGTCGTTAACTTGACAATATTATCGGTTTTTTTTGGTTCCTGAGAATTTGACCGACTTGGACTTAGCTGCCTTTGATTTTATAAGCCTCATATTCGTAATTTTACGAGTGCACAATCGCTGAAATTTCTACTACTTGCAATTTGCATACTGTTTTAGTAATCATCGTCCTTTGTGGGCCCGTTTTAAGGGTTCCGTATTTAATTTATTAGAGTTCCGTACTTAGAGTGAGTTGCACCATTTAACTATAACGATAACCAAACCATAACCAGCCGTGAAACGGCCTCCTATTGGTCAATTGGACGATTTGACAACTGTTAACGGCTTTGTTATCGTTTCAGTTAAATGGTGCAACTCACCCTCAGTATGTCATCGTAACAAATAGCCTTTTTTTAAACTCATAAGTGGGAACACTTATTGTGACGGACGGGAAACTACGGAACCCTACACTGAGCGTGGCCCGACACGCTCTTGGCCGGTTTTTTTATTTAATTACGCTGTTTTCTATCAAAAACATGTTTATATTAGGTAAATAGTTAACTAAGTAATCATTTACAGTTTAATAATACACTTTAGTCTCTTAATTAGAAGTCCTAAAAATAATTTCCAAAGTTAGATGAATTACTAACATTATTTTTAGAAAATTGTATTGATGTGCAACGCCCATGACGACAAAATCCGACACGAGGGAGGGGACATATGCCAAGATTTACCGATACAAAAATAAACGTAAATCAAAATATTACTCGTTAAACTGACTAATTAACTTTAAAACGAATACAGCAATTGTTAATAAAACATTTTTTTACAAATATTTGTGAGTATTTCATTTAATTCCTTTAAAATGAAGTAAATTTACTTACGAAATGGCAGCGATTGAATTGATGGTTTCCATCCCTAGCCTACATGTTCCGAAACTTACTTTGTTAGTATGCCCGTATTGTATGTATTATCTATGCATTCAGTCGTATTTCAATTTCCAGTCTTCAAAATCCCGCGTTGCGATGACAGATGACAGTGACGTTTCGGGTTGATGCTTAGAGTATAAATAAATATAAAGAGATGCCCTAATGTTTAGACTGTGCCTAAACATCGATGTTTGTATGGATTTGCATGAGACTGAAATAATAAAATTCATTTCTTAAATGTTTTTCAAAATAAGAATCCATTCTTCCATTAAAATTCATACTCAAAAGCTTTTGGGAGACATTCCCACCAGAAGGCAGAAATTATACAAAACTGTTTCATTTTCACATGTGTGATAAAAAAAAAAGATTATTTATTAATAAAAGTGATGTTACATAAAAATGACTTTTTTTTACATATCCTGACAACTTCAAATATGTAAGTACTCCCCGTAGCATAGCGTTGTTATACAGTGTCTGGGTAAGGCCTGTACCAGTTTATTTAAACAAGTTGGGCCAACCTTTATATTGCGACAAATAAAAAACAGCTGATCTAAATCACAAACGGAGCAGCAGATAATTATGTAGGGGAAGGGGGGGCAAACTGGAACGGGTGGGCAAAGTGGAAATGAATAAAATTATGTATAAATACATATAATACGCGCAGCGCAGCGATGTCGACGCATTCTCGTTGCCCTCTAGTGGCCGCGTTCAGAATTCAGTGCGCCAGCGACAGCCGAGCGAGACACACGCGTGCTGTGATCAAATTCGCGCCAATTTTTGTGAAAACACGTAATCTTCAAGAGTGAATTAAATGAGTAAAGGTACGTTTTTGTGTCATTCTGTTTTGCTATTTTGTTGCTTTCATGATCTTATTTATTCGTTTCCATGCCATTGATCTTGAAATTCTATCAGGTTTTGAACAGTTTTATTATTATTACAACAATACCGTATGGGCAAAGTGGAATTTTTGACAAAGGGGCAAAGCGGAACACATTCCGCTTTGCCCTTTCTTTAGTATTTTACGTCAGATTGTCTTGAAGCTGTATAATGATTAAACAAATTATTCACAGATGGTCCATAACTACAAGAGAAAGACAAAGCAAGCGGCTTGGAGTGAAGAAGATATGAAAAAAGCAATGGAAGAGGCGAAAACAACAACAATAAAGTCTGCATCAGTCAAGTATGGAATCCCCGTTGGAACTCTTCATCGTCATATTAAAAAAGGAGATGCAACTAAGACTTTGGGAAGATTTCTACCAGTTTTCGACGCAAGTATTGAACAAGAGATATATGAACTAGCTGTAGAACTTGATGGTGTGTTTTTCGGCTTAACAATAGAATCTCTTAAGGGTTTGGCATTTCAACTGGCTAAACAAAATAATATTCCCCACCCTTTTAAAGGAGAACAAGCCGGCAAAGCATGGGTTGAAGGATTTATGAAAAGGCATCCTCAATTATCTTTTAGGCACCCCGAGCCTACCTCGATTGCACGTTGTTCTGCTTTTAACCGCACGCAAGTAGGTCGCTTCTATGATAATTTGTGGCATGTGCTGTCACAGCATAATTTCATGTGTCGCCCAGATGATATTTATAATATGGACGAGACAGGCGTAAAAACAAGTGCCGGAAAACCACCACGAGTTATATCTGTTAAAGGTAAAAGACAGGTCGGTGTCGTAGCTTCTAATGAACGGGGACAATTAACTACTGTAATTTATGCTTGTAGTGCAACCGGAAGATTCATACCCCCTTGTTTCATTTTTGGCCAGAGAAAGCGCATGAATGACCGCTTATTAGATGGTGCACCCAATGGTGCACAAGCTTGGTGTTCAGATTCTGGATGGATTAATAATGCCAACTATAAACTAACCTCATGTATGAGTGACGTCACGGATGTCGGTAACAGCTGTCTGGCTTGCTACTCTTGCGAATTTTAAAAATACAATCAAAGTGTTTTTTCATAATCTTTATTGATAAAGGACTTTTACAAGATATTATAATTTACATATATTGTAGTGCAGTGACAGTGATCATAAAAACATTAATTATAACAAAAATTTTCAAATCAAACTTAACCAAGTGTAAAAGACCTACCCGAAACTGTACAAATAAAAACTTAAAACTTAATAAACAATAGACATTAATTATATTGGTGCAACGTATTATTGTTATACTACGTATGTTTTGAGTTGTGAACTTAGGACGAGATTAAGGTTCATTGAAAACTACAGAACATAGGAGATAACATTGCCGTATAATACGCGCTGTTGACGCCATCTGTGATTCCCCGGTGGTACTAGTCTGTGGTGTTTGTATACATAATAATATACTTTATATAAACCGCGATTATGGCGAAGTGTGGTGGCTGCGGTCAATTTTTGGCAAGAGCTGAATGTATTCGCTGCACAGTGTCCTGGGTCGTATCATCCCACTTGTATCGGCGTTACATCAACAAAGGTGGCGAATAACTGGTTGTGCCCAGATTGCAAAATGAAGATCCCAAGGAAAGATAACTCGGCCACTCCTGTCAAGGGCCCGTCTGATGGTATAACAGTGAGCAGCCAGCCAAATATAATTCAGTCTCCGCCGAAAGCTCATCTAGCAGCGGTGAACCGGGGTGCGATGGTTGAGCAATCAACCAGAGAACCAGCAATCAACCAGCCTATTCAGCCCCTCTCCCCAATTACAGCAGAGTCTGGGGAGCTAAATGTGGCCCATGAAATTCGTTGTTTTCGTGAGGAGCTAAGTGCCATGAGAGTGGAGTTGCGACTGTTCCGGGACGAAATGGCGAGTTTGAAGGCTGACGTTGGGTTGTGTGGGGAACGAATGAGTGTCATTGAGAGCAAGGTTTCCCACCTCGAGAAGCGTTTTGAGGAAACGGGCCCATCGTCTTATGACCACCTTGAGGAGACCATCTCTGAGCTGAAGATGCAGTTGAATGACCGCGATCAGGATCTTCTGTTAAATGACGTCATGATCACGGGTGTACCAGAAACGAAAGAGGAGAACCCACTTCATATTATACAATTGGTGTCTGTGAAACTGGGTGTCACCGTCGACGACCGTGACATCGTGAACGTGGAGCGTGTTGGTGCGGTGCGCCGCAACTTCACGGCGGCAGGCAGTGAGGACATGGCAGAGTCGCCGCGGCCGCGCGCGCTCGCTGTGCGACTGGCGCGCCGCTCTGTCCGCGATCAACTGCTGAGGGCGGCGCGCGTGCGACGCGGCCTCACCACTACGGACCTCGAGCTGCGCGGACCCTCCAGAAGGTTTTATTTAAATGAACGGTTGACGCCGATAAACGGGAAGTTATTTTTTAATGCACGTCAGGCTGGACAGAAACATAGATTTAAGTATGTGTGGACCAAAGACGGCCGCATTTTTGTAAGGAAAGATGATGGTGTGCCACCGCAACGCATTCGTTCCGACCTAGATTTGGTTCGAATTTTTGGCAATGGTTCGGTTTGACTGGAAATTTGATTTATATAAACACACCTAAAAAATTAAGCTATTGTTATTTTCTCGTGTCTGTTGATGTTTGTTTTGAACATTTCATAATTAATTTTTATGTATATTCCTGGCCGCAGCTAGCCCACCTGGCCCAGCCTAAAGGGTGCGTTTTTTCAGTTGGCATTTTCCGCGGTCGCACAGTTTTGTTGGTACCCCTCTCCCACCATATTAAGTTGTTATTATATCTTTATATATTTTGTTATTTTAATCATTTTTCACAAGTATCTCCTACATACTTAGTTTTATTCATGCTTACTGTTACACTACAAATTAACAATTCATTAATAATATTTAATCTCATTTTAATCGCACATGGGCCTATTTTAGCATTGTTTTATATTTATCATGACGTATCAATACATTTTTTGAGTAAATATTTTTATTACAAAAAGTCATTAACTACACACAGATGTCGTTTTGTGCTGCTAGGTGATATTAAAACACTGCAATGAACTCAAAGTACCTTAAATTTGGTTTTCTCAACCCTGGCTCACTGGGCACTCGCCATGATGAGTTTATTGCTGCTTTGGGGAATCATGACGTCAGTATAATGGCAATAAATGAAACTTGGCTAAAGACGGATCAAATTGGACGTGCGCCCGCTGTGCCTGGGTACCGATTGCGACACGTTCCGCGACCGATGAGCGTGCGCAATGGCCGCGGCGGCGGCGTCGGATTTTACATCAAACGCGGTATTAAGGTGCATACCCATGCACACCCGGTTGACCCTCTTCATGAGGCTGTTGAACAAATGTGGCTTGTTCTCAGTACTCATGGTGTCAAAATTGCTATCGGAACTGCGTACAGACCGCCATGGATGGATGTTGAATTGTTTTTGGATGCCCTGACCTGTTCTATAAATTCAATGACGTTTTGCAAACACACCATTCTACTTGGTGATTTCAATATTAATTGTTTGAACCAAACTGACCCTAAAACAAATAAATTAAATATGTTTCTTCAAAGTCTCGATCTAAGTCAATTGGTGACATCAGCCACTCACTTTACTGCCACTAGCGAGACTCTTATTGACCTGGTGTGCACAGATGCGATTGCACGTGCCGTTGAGGTGGACTGGATTAGTGCGCTTGGTGCGCATGCTTTCATAACTGCTGTTTTTCATTTTAAAAAAGAGAAAATCCCGCCAATGGTTGTAACTCGTAGAAACCTAAAAGCTATACCATTAGACAAGTTTAACGAGGACATGGGCTCAATGGATTGGCTCGCATCGGGTGACGTGAACGCTATGGTGGCTCAACTCAATTATAACATCACCATACTTTTTGATAAATATGCTCCACGTGGGACTCGGGTAATTAGGGATAGGTCGTATCCATGGATTACAGATAATATCAAGTTCATGATGCGCCTGCGAAATCAGGCGCACATTCGGTGTACAAGGTCAGTTTCAGAGAGTAAACTATCGTATTATAAGGAGTTAAAAGGTCTAGTAAACAAATCTTTATACTACGAAAAAGTGGCTTATTTTAAACACAACATTAATAGTAAAATACATCAACCCAAAATTTTGTGGAAAAATCTAAAATCAACCTTGTTACCTTTTAAAGCTGTATCGGAATTACCCTCTCATATCAATGACCCTGACGAAATTAATTCACATTTCTTGAATGTTCCAGGTGATAGCATGGCACCAGAATCATGTTTAAATTTCTATGAGACTCACAGATTTAATGAGGCTGTTTTCTCTATTAATTCTGTAGATCAATCTGACATTATCAAAATTGTATCAAAAATTAAATCTAACGCAGAAGGTTTTGACCACATTACGCTTGACATGTTTTCTCTGACTCTCCCTCAAACTTTAGATATGTTGACCTCTATTGTTAACTGTTCCATTTCTACATCGAGCTTCCCGGACCTGTGGAAAATTGCCGTGGTCCGGCCGATTCCAAAAGTGGTAAATCCAAGCACTGTTAAGGATTTAAGGCCGATAAGCATTTTACCCTTCTTGTCAAAAGTGTTGGAGAGGGTAGTGAATTCTCAGCTGAGTACATATCTTGAGCAAAATAACATTCTACCGGAGACGCAATCAGGTTTTAGAAAGGGTCGCAGTACTGCAACGGCTCTGTTAGAAGTAACCGACAACATATTATCGGCTCAAGATGAAGGAGAATGTACTCTGTTGGTTCTACTAGACTTTTCCCGAGCGTTTGATGCAATTAATTTGTCTCTTTTGCTCGCTAAGATAATATATTATGGTTTTGACGAGGCTGCGGTTGCATGGTTCAGAAGCTACCTAAATAACCGTAAACAGCTGGTAGAAATAAAGGATGCACATGGATCGAGTATATTTTCAGACATGACTCCAGTCGTGAAGGGTGTTCCACAGGGATCAATATTGGGACCTCCTTTGTTTATTTTGTATAGTGCTGATATAGTAAATGTTATAAAAAATTCTAAATTTCATATTTATGCGGATGACATTCAATTATATATTTCTTTTAAACCCCAAGACTATGAATCTGCAGTAAAATTGCTAAATGAAGATCTAGACCGGATCGTGGACTGGTCGAAACAAAACTCCCTATTACTAAACCCGGCTAAAACTAAATTTATGCTTTTCGGTTCTAAGAGTCAACTAAATAAGATAAACTATAGTCATGCAAAGGTGACAGTAATGGGGCAATGTATTGATCGTGTCTTTGAGGCTTTTTCGTTTCTACCGTCTGAAGGTATTGTACAAGATGCGCCCCTATCTAAGTGAAGAACTGCGTGTTCAGCTGGTTGAAAGTCTGGTTCTTTCGAAATTAAATTATGCAGATACCGTTGTGGGACCTAGACTTCTGGCACGTACTGTAAGACTTATTCAACGGGTTCAAAATGCTTGCGCGCGCTTTTGCTTCAACGTACCACCGAGGAGTCACATTACACCTTTTCTAAACAAGCATAATATTTTAAAAATGAAGTCGCGTCGGAAGTTACACTTAGCTTGTCTCCTTTTTGGTGTCATCAAAAATAAATGTCCGTCATACTTGTACTCAAAGCTTGCGTGGGTAAATAGTTACCGGCAGCGCAAAGCCAGGCGGTGTGCTCAGCAACTGGCTACTCCGCATCACCGTACTGCAGCCTTCAGAGGAAGTTTTCGGTACATGGCTAGTAAATGTTGGAATAATATTCCCCCACCAATTAGGGACCTGAAAAATATAAATACGTTTAAGGCTAGTCTTAAGAATTTTATTTTGAGTTCACAAATCGAATTTAATGACGTTAATATTGATAAATCATTTATATAATACAGTAGTTATATGTCTATTTATTTTTAATTATTTTTAATTATTATTATAAAAGTAATAATTAATCTAATCAATCACCAATTTAATTATGCATTCTCTAATTTTCAATTTTTAATCTAATCTTTTGCTCGTGTAATACAAAACTTACCATTATGTTTTGTTCCAATTTCTAAGTAATAAGGGTGTCTGTAGGTAGTCTTTGATTTATAATCAAAGTAGGCAGTCTGTATTTGACGAGCGCGTAGCATCTGTGTCGCCAGGAACCACATAGTATTCACTCCACTTTCGTTTTGTTTCTATTCTACTCCTTTCCAATTTGTAATTATAAACCTTAGCAATCTAAATAAACTCTTTTTCTGGAAGCCAAAATTATTTTTACGTAATATTTGTATACATTTGTCTTAGACCAAGATAGCGGCTAGTTGCCGAGCCGGTGCAGCGATGTGTGTCTCGATTTATGCGTCATCAAGTCAACCGTCGCATCGCGCGATGCACTATGTTTCCCGCGATATATTTTATTGAAATATTGTGGGTATAGTGAGAAAATTGGTTTTGTAACTACCATGGCACATTTTATAAAATATTTAGTTACGTACCTATATAACAATATTATACACAAATACACTAGTATCAATATTTATTTTAAGTATGGGTTATATTTATATAGATTATATGTATACTTTATTTACCATCATCCGTGCGTCACTGCGGGGTGCCAGCTGAAAATCAGCGCTGGGTGTTTGACGCCCAGCAATTGCTGAGTTGGTGACCCTTTCGGTTCAGGCACAGTCACTGCAACTTGTATTGTATGTCTGTTCTCTTTCCCTATTATTATTTTATGTTGTTGTATATTGTGTTGCTTGCGCCGAATAAATGCTATTCTATTCTATTCTATTCTATTCTAACTACAATAATTGGCTTCAGATGTTTATTGAAACAACTCGCCCTACCAAGGAAAAGCCTGTATTGCTAATTTTAGACAACCATGCTTCTCACCAGAACTTAGAAGGATTAACTATGGCTAAGGACAAACATGTTATTATAGTTAGCATTCCGCCACACACAAGTCATAAAGTACAGCCTTTGGATATATCGGTATATGGTCCCTTCAAAGCTGCTTTTGAGAGAGCTGTAGACACATTCCAGAAAAATCATCCATCTAGACGAATTACGCAATTTGATGTAGCCAAACTTGTTCGTAATGCTTTCGAAAAAAGTGCCACGGTACAGAACGCCACTGCCGGTTTTCAAAAAGCGGGAATTTTTCCTTACAATAGAGATATTTTCACGGATTTGGATTTCGCTCCATCAACAGTTTATGAAAACGAACCTGTTCTACAACCGGATCACGAACCTAACCTGCAAAATATGGAACCTGGTATATCTGAAACAATTGACCAGGATTGTACAACGCAAATAACTGAACTGGTTGGTGGACAGGAACTACCTGAACAAAATTCAATTGTTGAGGATAAGTGTCCAACACCTACTATGATAGATAATGAAGACTGGAATCAACCTTCAACTAGCGCTACGATTTTAGTTTCGCCAAAACAAATTATACCCATGCCTAAAGTCACTCCAGCTATCAAGAAACGTAGAGTAAAGGCCCAAAAATCGGAAATCTTAACAAGTTCACCATATAAAGCTGCTTTAGAGGAAAAAGCTGAAAACAAACGAAAACTAGATAGCGAACAAAATGACAAGAATAAAAAAGTACCCAAGATAAAATTAGAAAATAAGGAAAACAAGAATATTAAGAAGAATAAAGGCAAAGGTAAAAGCAAGAAAACTAAATATAATCAACAAATTATACACGAATGTTCATTTTGTAGCGAGGTTTATCAAGATCCCCCTACAGAAGAATGGGTTCAGTGCCAGCACTGCCTTGAATGGTCACATGAACTTTGTGGCGAAGTAGTTGGAACCCAGTTTAGATGCATAAATTGCGTACAAACTCACAATAAATAGGTTGTTCCACTTTGCCCTTTATGTGTTTCCACTTTGCCCTCCTAATGAAGGCAAAGTGGAATATTGAGTACAAATTTAAAAGACTGATTATTTATGTTCCTACGATCATGATCTCATTTTGATGTAGAAATAATAAAACTTAAGTACATTGATGTTGATATTTTTCTAATAAACATTTAAGAAAACTAATAATATTTTTTTTCTAATTTCAAAGTTAAGGGTTCCACTATGCCCCCCCTTCCCCTAATAGTACCATTAGTGCGCGAGTCCGATTCGCATATGCCGATTTTTTTTAATATTCATCAGCTATTTCGAGTTGCATACACATCACAAAACATATCTATATATTATATTGTTACGTACGTGGGTAATCAAATGCCGATTTACTGACGAGAGAACTTTATTCACCACAAACAATAACAAATTAGTCCAGTCAACAATAATCCGAATCGCAATTAACACTAGAGTACCGTTACACTATCGCTTAGGTCGTTGAGTAAAATCACTTCGAGCACTAGGGTAGTTCGCTCTTGATCGCAGTCGAAATCACAACTGACTCGCTTCCGGCCGGGGGCTCGTATTTATATGCGGAGCCAAGAAAATTCTAGATACCGACTTCCCACGAACGATCCAGAATTCCAGAACAATTGAATCGCTTCTCGAAGTCATAAATCATTTTTATTACTCGTGGTAATAACAGTCACTTTCATGCGAATTTCGACTCTATTGTTAACGTCGGAGAGTACCATTTCCCATAAATACCTAACTACTACTTGTAAGTACTTTGTGGATGTTTCGAGATTTTTCTAACGCTGGCTACGTACAACCATTCTAGACCTTTCGAACAGCAATGCGTTTTAATTATTACGTGCTACTCTTTATTTTCTCGGAGATATGGCGGGTTCACGTTTAATGGCGTAACAGTGCCCCCCTCTTAGTCATGCTCGTCCCGAGCATTATTAGATCCGTGATACGGCGCCAATCTATCCACATGGACAACCTTGGGTTTCCCTCTTAGCCCTTTCTTGATGCGGTAGGTCACGTCATTAATCCTTTTTAACACGGTGTAAGGTCCCTCCCATCGAGCTTGGAGTTTCGGCGACTTCCCTTTCCGTCGAAGCGGGTTGTGAAGCCAGACCAGTGTACCTTCCTCAAATCCCTTGGCATTGGCATTACGGTCGTATCTAGTTTTCATTTTTACGCTGGTGTTCATGCTATTCTCACGAACTCGTTTATGCACTTCGTCCAATTGATCTTGAAGGTCACTTACGTAGTCCGTAACTGGCTTAGTCTTGTCAGGTGGCACGCCAGTTATGGCATCGACTGGAAGTCTCATCTCCCTGCCGAAATTCACTCTTGCTGGGGTATGTCCCGTGCTATCATGCACTGCCGATCGGTAAGACATCAGAAATAGTGGAATATACCGGTCCCAGTCCTTCTGATGGTCATCGACAACCTTAGCCAGGTGGTTCTCCAGGGTTTGGTTAAACCTTTCCACCATTCCGTCCGACTGAGGGTGCGCAGGTGTTGTACGTGTCTTATAAATTCCCAGAAGAGTACACATTTCCTGGAACAGCGCAGATTCGAAGTTACGGCCTTGATCGGAATGGATTTCCAAAGGTGCGCCATACCGACATACTACTTCTTCGACCACCTTCTTCGCCACTGTCGTCGCTTCCTGATTGGGTATGGCGAAGACTTCGGGCCACTTTGTGAAATAGTCCTGGATCACCACTATGTACTTGTTTCCGTCATTTGTAACTGGAAAAGGTCCAGCGACGTCGATAGCGATGCGTTCCCATGGGGCTCCCACATTGTACAGCTGAAGCCTGCCCCTGCTCCTAGTCTGTGGTCCTTTCACAGATGCGCACGCTGTACATTTCCGACACCATTGCTCTATGTCATCTCTACAATTGAGCCAGTAATACCGCTGTCTCACTTTCAGTAGAGTTTTCTTGATGCCCAGGTGTCCTCCAGAAGCACCATCGTGTATTTCCTGTAGCAGGGGGACTACTTCACATCGTGGTACTATCACTTGTGTGGTCACCTCTTTGCCATCGTTCGATTCCCATTTCCTACAAAGCACATCATTTTCTAGGACTAAACTGTCCCACTGTGCCCAGTAGCTCTTAGTTACGGGACTGTGTGACGATACTTCACTCCACTGGGGCCTAGTTCCGCTACGCTTCCAGTCCAGTATAGGTCGAATATCGTCATCTTCTTCCTGGGACTTCTTGAAGTCGCCTTCAGCCCTAATTAAATTAACGCGTTCTCGGGCTTCATTCTGCTGGCAGTGTCTGCAGTCATCATTACATGGACGTCGCGACAGGGCGTCAGCATTGTTATGCCCTTTTCCACTACGATGTTCCGTCACAAAGTTAAACTCCTGCAGCTGCTCGAGCCATCTTGCAACTTGGCCCTCAGGGTTTTTAAATTGTAGAAGCCATTTCAATGCAGCGTGATCCGTCCTCAAAGTAAATTGTCTTCCTATGAGGTACTTGTGGAAATGCTGCAAGGTTTTAAACACAGCCAGCAGTTCTCGTCGAGTCACGCAGTAGTTTCTTTCTGGCTTTGAAAGTGCCTTACTGAAGTAAGCGATTACGACCTGTCTGTCACCTTGCACCTGTGACAACACTCCACCAATTCCCGTGTTGCTGGCATCGGTATCAACGACAAATCTTCCGTCTCTGCTCGGGTACCCCAGTATAGGCGCTTCACACAACCGTTCTTTTAGCTCGTTGAATGCTGACTCACAGTCGTCGTTCCAGATAAAATCTCGTTTATCCTCAGTCAGCTGATGTAGAGGTTTTGCAATGTCCGAAAAATTCTTGACAAACCGCCTGTAGTATGTGCACAACCCTAGAAATGCACGTACTTCCGTTTTGTTCTTTGGAACCGGCCACTGTTGGACTGCCTTTATCTTCTCAGGGTCGGTTCTCACCCCGTCAGCGGAAATAACATGTCCTAGGTAGCTGACCTCCTTCTTGAACAGGGCGCACTTCTTTGGGCTTAGTTTTAGGTTAGCCCCTCGTATCCTGGTGAACACTTTCTCCATATTCCTCAGGTTTTCCTTAAAAGTGCGACCCATTATAATGACGTCATCCAAATATACCAGACAAACGTCACCAAGAAGGCCCACCATGACTCTCTCCATGAGGCGTTCAAACGTCGCTGGGGCGTTGCATAACCCAAAAGGCATGACGTTAAATTGCCACAAGCCGCTGCCAATACCCGTACTGAACGCTGTCTTTTCTTTATCTTTCTCGCTGATTTCCACTTGCCAGTAGCCACTTTTCAAATCAATGGTCGAAAACCACTTCATGCCACTGAGCATATCCAGCGTATCGTCTATCCTTGGTAAGGGATAACTGTCCTTCTTCGTCACATTATTCAGCATTCTGTAGTCCACACAGAATCTTGTGCTGCCGTCCTTCTTCTTCACCAGAACGACTGGAGAAGACCATGGACTCGTAGAAGGCTCAATTATTCCGCTATCAGCCATGTCCTTTACCATTCCTGCTACCTCAGATTCCTTAGCCCAGGGTATGCGGCGCGGTCTCTGTTTAATTGGTCTAGCATCACCTGTATCTATCTCATGCTTGACGAGACCTGTTCTCCCGCAGTCTTTTCCCGTTGCAAAGATATCTCGAAACCGTAGCAGAAATTCCTTGGCTTGCTGTAGTTCCGAAGTCGATAAGTTGCTCTTAGAATTTTCCAGAAGTTGCTGGATGTGATCAGTTTCGACTTTGGTCGTGTCTTGCTTTGCTGGAGATTTATTGATTTGACGGAGATACTGAACTTCTTCACATCTCCCAACAACACTGTTTTTTTTCAGTTGGACCTCTTCTTTCCCAAGGTTCACAATCCTGACCTTGGATTTCCCTGTCGTCATAACTAATGTCCTCGCGGTGATGATCTCCGGGTGCCGGCCAGTATCCTCTACCAAAACACATCTTGTTTGCCTGATTTTCTTGGGAAACTTTACTTCGACTAAGGTTTCTGTTCTCGGAGCCAGTGTAGTATTCTTTAAACAGTAGAGGTTGCATGAGTTAATTCCTCGCAGGAAGACTTCTTGATCTGGGAATTTCAATACTCCCCTGTCGATATCTAAAATACATCGGTTATTCCGCAAGAAGTCGAGACCCAGTATGCAATCGTCGGTAATATTCGCAATTAACGCAGGATGGATATACACTTGATCACCGATTTTGATCTCAATTTCTGTATCACCGAGGACGGAGACTGGCTGGCCGGTTGCTGTCTGAAGTCGGCAGGATGGAGACTCTCTTTGCCACAAGATGGTGCGTTTCAGCAACTCAGGTCTTATAACAGTCCGTGACGCCCCCGTGTCAATGGTAAAATTGCAAGCCCGATGATTCAGCGTCCCTTCGATGATCAAACTATTTCCGTTATGAACTTGATTGATGGTGATGGTTGGGGCCTTCAGTTGACCAGCCAGCACCCGCCCCGCGGCCCTGGCGACATTTAGTTTAACGACTCCTCGTTAACTTGAGTTGCGGAGTCCACACTCCCCCTCTTCCTCTTGGGGCAATCGGTACGAATGTGCCCTTTTTCTCCGCACCCGTAACACGTCGGGATATAGCGGGACTTTGCTGAAGAAGAAGCCACCACTTCTCGGTGACGTGGTTGCGTTGTAGACGAGACCACCACTTCCCGAACCCTATGCGTACGAGAATCGTGTCGTACTGCTTCCACTTCCAAAGCGTGTGCCATCGCACTCTTTAAAGATTGGTGGTGTCCGAGTCGCACTGTAGCCCTGACTTCAGGATCCCGTAGACCGACGATGAATGCTTGCACCAGATTCACTTCCACCATCTCTGGTGTCATCGACATGTATGCACGCCGGACCAGCCGTTCAACCTCGACTCCCCACTGCTGGAGGCTCTCGTTCGACCTCTGCGTTCTCTCGCGTAACTGCGCGCGGAAAACGTGCTCGAGGTGTTTGTCTCCATAACGAGTGTCCAGTCCCTCCATGAGACGCTCCAATGTCCTGCCGTCCGCAGGGAGGTTCTCTAGGACCAGCAGAGCGTCCCCTCGTAGAGCCAAAGTTAATGCCGCAAAAGACTGCTTATCATCCCAGCGATTTGTTTCGACCAATGTCTCGAATTGGTATTTAAATGCCGTCCAGGAAGACGTGCCATCAAAACGTGGCACATCAAATTTTGCGGCGGTTGCACAGGGAGTGTGCGATGGTGAGCCAACAGCAACGGGTTCGCGCGCTTCGAGCTTGACGATTTTTTTGTTGATGTCCAGCAGCCGATCTTCGTGGCCATCAATTCTTGTTTCGAGGCTATCAGCTCGGGCGGAAACCTCCTTGACCTCTAAGGTGAGATTCTTTACTTTCTCACCCAACGTGACAAGGCCGTGATCAATTTTTTCGAGGATCAGGTTCTGCTTAGCCTCTTGATCTCGGCGAGCTTCTTCCTGTTCGCGGCGAGCGGCTTCCTGATCGCGGCGAGCGGCTTCCTGCTCGCGGCGAGTGGCTTCCAGTTCGCGACGGGCTTCTTCTTGGTTAGCCGCGATGAGGTCCTGGAGCTTGCGCTGGTTGGCCTCCATACTAGCTTGCATGGCGGCCAACACCGTAGCGAGGCTCATTTCCGAGGATGATTCCGTTGGCGCCTCAGCAGCTGCTGTTGCTCCCATATCAGCCTGATCTTCCTCCTCCATACGATGACGCGCAGCATCCATCTCCATTTGCCTCCTTGTTCGTGGTCGCTGTTCGTCGTCCCTCGGTGTTAATGGCATTTCGCTTCTGACACCAGTTGTTACGTACGTGGGTAATCAAATGCCGATTTACTGACGAGAGAACTTTATTCACCACAAACAATAACAAATTAGTCCAGTCAACAATAATCCGAATCGCAATTAACACTAGAGTACCGTTACACTATCGCTTAGGTCGTTGAGTAAAATCACTTCGAGCACTAGGGTAGTTCGCTCTTGATCGCAGTCGAAATCACAACTGACTCGCTTGCGTGGAGTAATCGCTACGACCCCCTAGGGGGACGCGGCAGGCGAGATCGGGGCTTCGCCCCCTGCTCGCGATGTCATAAGGCACTCGTAACGACGGGCGCTTCATTATGTTGCCATTATTTAGGCTAGGTATTCATGATTGTGTTACAGTGGGAGCGCCGCGACGCTATTCATCGCTACTTCGCGACTCCCCGGCGGTCGGACCCCGCCAGGTGGGACCCCCAGTTTCCCAGGGGAGGCCTAGCGAAGAACGACCTGCGACGAGGGAGCCGACTTTGGTGGCGCGCCCATCTGTAGGTGATTGACCCCCGCCCGTCACGCTTCCAGATCGAGCCGGTCACGCTCCGGGCCGCGGGGTCGTGTTGGTGAGTGTGTGGGCGGCATTGTGTGTGTAACACCGTCCATGTTTGCACCCAAGTGCGTGCCTGCGCCACGCAGCTTGGTGCGTGAGTTTATACGAATGTAGAGTCGTGCGTGTCTGGAATTCAGTGCGCGCTATGCCTATATTAACTTAGCACACAGCGCGTACCGAGTGTGTGTAGTGTTGTAGAGTCGTTTTGGATGATTAAGTCGCGTGTAGGTGCGTGCGACTTAATCATAGGTCAGTCCGGTGGGGTATGGGAGTCAGTGCCCGGTAGCAGGTCGCGAGGGAGTCGCCTCGCATCGGGTGGCCGCGTGTGCCACGGCGCTATGTTTTTAATGTGAGGCCAGTCGGAGGCATCGGCACGCGCGAACATGTTCGACGCGAGTCGACTACAGAACTCCTCCAGGCTCTCGATTTGGAAGTCCCGCTGCAGCACATCGTTCCTCACGTAGCGAGGTGCGCCGGCGATCTTACGTAGGGCGATGTTTTGCTGAGCTTGCAGGGCTTGTTTGTTCCTCTCGCCAGTGAGGGCGAGCCAAGCTGGGGCGGCGTAGGATAGAATGGGGCGTATATAGGTTTTATATACGCCCAGCTTGGTGCGCAGCGGGAGGCGAGACGAGAGCACTGGGTAGAGCAGAGCGCGGGCTGCTCTTCCCTTTGCGACCACTTGTCGGACATGACTACCCATGGAGAGCCGACGGTCGATCGTGACCCCCAGGTATTTAACCGTGGGGGACCACGTGATGTCGGCCCCCTGGAGCTGTAGAGGTGGTGGGAGGCGTCCCTGCCCGATGGCGATCGCCTGTGTCTTACTCACATTCACCGATAGCCGCCATTTTGACAGCCAGTCGGGGAGAAGGTCGAGCGCGCGCTGCATCTTGACGGCCGCATGTCTCGCGTTCAGCGAGGTCGTGACATATGCGGCGTCGTCAGCGTACAGCGCGAGCGTGGCGTCCTGGGTGGTGGGGATGTCGTCGGTGTATTGTGAGTAACACACAGGCGAGACACAGCTGCCCTGCGGTACGCCCGCAGCCACCGGGCGGGCGCTCGACAGCGTGCCTTCTACCACCACTCTCACAGTCCTGTTTTGCAGGAACGAGGAAATCACTTTGACTACGCGGCGGGGCGTATTCGTCTGCGACAATTTGAAGATTAGACCGGCGTGCCAGACACGATCAAAGGCCTTTTCCATGTCGAGGAATACTGCAACCGCCTGCTCCCTCTTGTTCAGCGTGGCTGTCATGAGGTGCAGTATCCTCGACAGCTGGAGCGTCGTGCTATGTTCTGACCTGAACCCGAACTGCTCTGGCCTAGGCGTGACGTGTGGAGTGAGGTGTCGCAGCAGGAGCCGCTCAAACACCTTCGACACTGTCGACAGCAGCGTGATGGGCCGATAGCTCTCCGGTAATAAAGTGTTCTTTCCCGGCTTGGGCAGCATAATGACGCGCCCCTCCTTCCACGAAGCGGGAAAGGTTCCGGTGCGCAGTATCCCTGTGAACAGGCGCGCCAAGGCCGCTACCGTGCGGTGCGGCAAGTGGCGCAGCGCTGTGTTAGTGATACCGTCAGCACCGGGGGCCCTTCTAGGCTTCGTTCGCAGGATGGCGCGTCGGACCGCGCTGGGCGGGAAGTAAATGGGGTCCTCGTCATGAGCTATCGGCGTCTCGAAGTACTCCTTTAGGTGCCTCTCAACTGCTGCGACATGCTCTGTGTCGGTGGTCGGGTTAGGCTGGAACTGACGCTCCAGGTGTCCGGCAAAGATCTCCGCGCGGTCTGTCGCAGCGTATCTTAGCGCCCCGTCACTGTTTTTCAGCGGGCGCACCGGAGCTGGGGTGTTTGTGAGCTGCCGGCACAGTCTGTGAATGGCCGGCCAGTCGCCCTCGGCAGCATCGATTGTAGACTCCCAGCTCGCGGCGGAGTGCGCCTGTAACTCGGCCTTCACTTTCTCCGCGAGACGGTTGAGCTCTCTCTTCACTGTCGGGCATCTAGTAGCCTGCCACCGCCTGCGTAGTCGCCTTTTATCGGCGATCATGCGGTGCAAGGGGAGAGGCAGGGGTGGAAGGGCCCCCTGCGGTTGCGACGAGGTGGTAGTCGCCGCCTTCAAGGCGCTCTGTATGCAGGCGGTGAGCTCCGTGGTTAGCTCGTCGACGTCCGCGGCAGTGTTAATAGGCCGAGTGGGCGTCGTGATTTCCAGCGCTCCTGCAAACTGTATCCAGTCTGTTTTATGACGTGGCGCTGGGGGAGAAAGTCGGGTCGGGGCCCCTTCTAGGACGACGAGAACTGGCTGATGGTCTGACAGCATCTCGTCGTCTAGGACACTCTGGGTGATCTGGAACTCCAGATCACTATGGGCCACGATGTCCAGCACGTCTGGTGCGTGTTGGGCGCAGTCGGGGTAGTGAGTCGGTGTCTCGGGGCCGGACACCGTGTACCCATGGGCCTCCGCGTCAGCGAAGAGCCGTCTTCCCCTGGGGTTGCTGGAATTACTATTCCACGCTGGGTGCTTACTATTTAAGTCGCCGGCAAGGATTGTCGGATTTGTAGAGTTTGTGATTAGTCCCCGTAGCTCAGCTAGGTCTAGCGGCTGGTCCGGGGGGATGTAGGCGGCGTAGATGTTGAGATCCTTGCCGGCCAAGTGAATCTGGACACCCAGCGCGTAAAAGGTGCTGAGTGACGGTAGGGGGAGTTCCTGGTGCACGACTCTACGCCTCACAATTACCGCCAGACCTCGGTAATTGCGGTTGTTCGCCGACTTCTCGTCCTTCCTATAAACGAGATACCCCGGGAACTTGGCTCTGTCCGTGGGTCCCAGTAGCGTCTCGCTTATGAGCGCCACGTCAATGTCCTGCTCTCTGAGGAGGTGGCGGAGGGGGGCGACCTTAGATTTAAGGCCGCGGGCGTTCCAGTTTAGGATCCTAAGCGGCTTACGGGGCATGATATAGTGCCAGTAAAGCTGCCAAGCCGTCTAGGATCACCAGGGCAGGGTCTTGGCCCTGCCTGATGGCCTGTATGAGGTCCATCAGGAGCTTGATGGCGCAGGCGGTGAACTCCCTACGCTCTTCTAGATTAGCGGGGGAAGTGACTCCCACCGCTGGGGTGGGCACCGCTGCTTTAGCGGCTTGGGGCGCACGTAATAGTGTGCGCCCTACTTGTTTAGGCTGAGAGACCGCTTGAGTTGCGGCTCTCCTCTCGCTCTGGGGTGCGAGCGTCGTCGCCTGCGCCATTCCTGGTACGGTTTCGGCCCGCGTTGGTCGCTGTTGTTGGGTGGGGGGGGGTGGGGGGTTTCTTCCCCCTTCTCCTCCCTCCCCTCTTCCCCTTCCTCCGCCCTGTGGAGGGGGGGTGGCCTCTCTTTTGGTGGTCGTTTGCCACCGCCATTAGTGAGGTGCTTGGGACCTCATTATCGTCCACTGTGGGGGCCTGGTGGGTTGTTGTCCCAGGTCGGGTAGTTATTTTGGTAAGGGCGGTTGTACCCGCCCGTTTATTTTTTGTCTCCCTGACAAATACGGGGCACTCTCTGTTAGAGGCGGGGTGCGGTCCGCCACAGTTGGCGCACGTAGCCGGTTCGGAGCGGGGGCGCGGGCAGTCCCGCGCCGAGTGCCCCTCTCCACACCTCACGCACACCAATGGACGGTGGCAATGTTGGGAACTGTGCCTAAATAGCTGGCACCTATGGCACTATGCCAGTCCCTTTTTCCCCCTCCAGGCTTCAATTTTGACCCCCCGCATGTATAAAAATACGGAGGTGTCGTAGATGCGCCTGAAATCCTGGGTACGTTTCAATACGGCGTAAAAGATACAGCCCGGGCGGCCCTGCCGTGCCCTTATATGACGCACGTATTCGGGCTCGTATCCCAGGCGCTGAAGCTCCTCCTCAATCAGAGCAGGGTCAGTCTCTGCTGGTAAACCTCTTATGGCCACCCTCACGCTCCGCTCCGCTGGCAGGGAGTAGGCAAACCAGGCTAGCCCCGTTTCCTTTTCCAGATTGGTCAGATATTTCTGAACCAACCGGTATTCCTCCTCGCTCTCCGGCATAAAGCGGATGCCCGCCTGGTACGGGCGGGCATTTGGGGGGCGGCCTAACATGGCCCCTATAGCCCTAAAATGGGCATGCCAGTCGGGCAACTTTTCCACCACCAACGGAGGGTAGCGTGGTTTCTTTTTATTTTTTAAAACCGTGTTAGGATTACCCGTCGCCGAGTTCGAATCGGCGACGCCGGTTTTTGAGACTGCACTAATGGTTGGCGAATTACTAATACTATGCCCACTGGTAGTAATATTATGACTCACCCCATAGTCGTCCGAGTGTGGGGAGCGCGGGCCACAGTACCTCTTCGCTCCCTCGTCGGCGTCGTCCGAGCTCCGTCTTCTTCTCTGGGCCCTTGCCGTCCTCTCGACGTCCTCCTGAGACGGTGTGGGGGACATGGGTGTGTCCCTCGCCTGATCTTGGTCGGTGTCCGCACCACACGACGCAAGAGATAGGCTCGATCCCGCGCGCGACGAACAAGCGGATAGCTGCGCGGGCGAGTCGCACGCGGCGGCGCGCGGCGGCGCCGGTGAGGTCGGTACGGGCGGTGTCGCAATCTGTATGCGCGCCGATCGCAGCCGGGGGTCGCGGGACGCGCCAGCACCACTCATCAACGGTTGACGGGGCGCTGGGACACTAGATAGCGGCGCCGGAGCGTAATATGCGGCGGCGGGCACGGTCGGCGCGGCGCGCGCGGCGGACGCGGCCTTCTGCTCGGCGCACGGAAAACTACTGGCGCTAGCGGTCGACGCAGTAGTGAGATGTTTTTTGGCCGACTGTGGCGCCGTGGTTCGTGCGGCGGCTGTCGGAGAAACGAACGATGGGGATCCGTTTGGCGAAACAATATTCGCGTAGGAGGGCTTATGGGGTTCCGTCCTGGTTGTAGTGTGCTGGGGCCGGTGGTGGTGGGTTTTTCCCGGTGTTTGGAGCGGCGATGGGCTTGATTTCGGCTTCAAGTGAGCCGACTCAGCAGGTTTTTTGCTTCCACCCTCTTTATATTCACCGCTGGTTTTCTTTGTCTTGATTGCCGTCCCGGCCGCCGTCGCCCGAATATTCGGGAGGGACGTTGACCGGTCCAGCACTGGGCGTCCGTCCTCGTCTTCCTCGGCGTCTCCGCGGTCCGGGGGGACGCGGGTTCCGCCGGGCTTCGACATTCTTCTTAAATTATGGTTGCTTTCTTTTTCTTCTCCCTCTTCTCTGTGTGTAGCTCTCCGCAATCCGACGGTGCTCTGCACCGGGTATTCACGGGAGGCCTCCCCTTTGCGCTATCGCCGTTGCAAACCAAGGTTCGCCCCGTCGACACCGCAAACGGTTGGCCCGATTTGAATCCGGATTCGTGCGGCTGATGTGGGTACTTGATGAGGTGATGAGCGCAGTAGGTACACATATGATAGTTAATGGGCTACAGGCTACAGGCTGACTCGCTTCCGGCCGGGGGCTCGTATTTATATGCGGAGCCAAGAAAATTCTAGATACCGACTTCCCACGAACGATCCAGAATTCCAGAACAATTGAATCGCTTCTCGAAGTCATAAATCATTTTTATTACTCGTGGTAATAACAGTCACTTTCATGCGAATTTCGACTCTATTGTTAACGTCGGAGAGTACCATTTCCCATAAATACCTAACTACTACTTGTAAGTACTTTGTGGATGTTTCGAGATTTTTCTAACGCTGGCTACGTACAACCATTCTAGACCTTTCGAACAGCAATGCGTTTTAATTATTACGTGCTACTCTTTATTTTCTCGGAGATATGGCGGGTTCACGTTTAATGGCGTAACAATATCAAAGCGAAATATTACTCATTGATCGTTCACAAAATCTCAGAAACTATAACACCTACAATTTTAAAATTTACCAGGTATTTATTTTCATTATTTCGCTCTTTTTTGTAAATTTGTGTTTGTTGCCCGTAAGCTACATTGACGGATAAGGGTAATATTTTGTATTAGCTTGTGTGTGTATAGATTATATCATAATGGCTCAATGTTCATGTTCCAGGGCAGCTCGTAAGCGTCCTCTTCGAGTCCTTTTAGAGGAGGATATTACCTCGGTGCTGCAGAATGGTGATGACAGTGAGGACGGTTTGGATTTTGATGATGACGGCCTCGCAGACCCAGATTTTTCACCTGAATTAGAAACTTTTGAAGACAATACTTCCACCTTAGATATCGACGTGGATTCTATCATAGAAACATTGGAAAATAACCATGAAAGCTCAGTGCCATCACCTCCAAGCACTGCAACTGCGTCAAACGGTCCTCAACCTTCATCAGCTCAGAGCAATCAAGCAAAAAAAACTACAGCGAAACCTACCAAACTGAATTTACGCTGGAAGAAGAGCCTACAGTTAAATACCGAGCAGCTTAGGTTCACGGGTAACAAGAACTTGGGCACTGAACTTCTAGAGCTAGAAACCCCTATTCAGTTTTTCTTTTACCTCTTTCCACAAGAACTTATCAAGTTGATTTGGGGGAGACCAATCTTTATCAAATTCAAAATGACCCTAATAGCACTTTTCGTGTGACAGAAATAGATATCAGGCAATTTATAGGTATGGTATATCTAATGTCTCTCATTCGATTACCTAGAGTTACGAACCACTGGACTCCGATACTTGGCACCCCAATAATACAAGATACTATGTCATTAAATAAATATGAGAAAATGCGCCAAACTTTACACTTCAACGACAATAGTAAAAATCTCCCAAGGAACGATCCTGGACATGGTAGAATTTTCAAAATAAGACCAGTGGTTGAGTCACTCAATGCAGCGTACAAAAAAGTCCCTTTGGAAGAACACCTCTGTGTTGACGAGCAAATGTGTTCCACTAAAGCACGGAATGTGTTGAAGCGATACAACCCTCAAAAGCCACATAAATGGGGTTATAAAATCTACGTGTTGAGTGGCGTTTCTGGTTATGCCTATAAAACAGAAATTGAAACTGGCAAAGAAAACGTTACGCTCCCAGAAGAGCCAGATTTGGGTGCAGCCTCCAACGTCGTCATGAGGTTAGCGCGCATGATTCCAAAGCATCAAAATTACCAATTGTATTTTGACAATTATTTTACTTCTCTTCGTCTGTTGGAATATTTAGCCAAAGGCATTCACAGTCTTGGTACGATTAGAAGAAATAGAATCCCCGACTGTAAGTTGCTACCAGAAAAGGAGATATTGAAGTCATTCAGAAGAATATGTAGCTGATGTCAACGGCACCGATATATCCAATGTGGCATGGAAAGACAATAAAATTGTCACCCTAGCTTCTACTTTTGCTGGAATACAGCCTGAAACTGATGTTCGCAGATGGGACAAACAGAACTCTAAGTACGTGAGCGTGACCGAATGTTGTAGGGGAGTATAATCGCCACATGGGTGGTGTTGACTAGTGATGGGCAATGATAAATCCGGTTAATATCATTTGGCTAATTAATCGATTAAAACTCAGTTAGTAGCCATTAATAGCAATTATGGATGATAACCCTGCTGTTAATGTTATTTTAGCGATTGAAAATTTCCCTTCATGGTTTTCAGGCTTAGGACTGTCAGATTAGACTTCATTTTCATCATCTTTCTTTGTAGTAAATAAATGTGCAATTTTAAACTAATCTGGCTCATTTAAAAATATTATATTTATTTATTTTATGATTATACACAAGAACCAACAACACACGAAAAAGGACTTCTTCACCGAAACATATCAGTCGACGTACTGATTCCAGATTCGGTTGGCGCCGCTGTAGTGCAGTTCATGCATCTCTTTCTGGCACGAATAATATTAGCGCCAGAAAGAGATAGCATGAGAAACGAGGGTGCGGGGATGCATGTTACCTACTAACTAACCGCTCGGGTATTTTCCATTGTTTATAATTTACCTACGTCGTATTCACAGAAAAGAGCTAATAAGTAACTTACTTATTGTACCTTACATTTTTACGTATCGGTTAAAATTTATTTGTAGGTATACATACACTTACATTTTTTTTATGGTGGGAAAAAATCATCCAATGACAAACCCCGCTCTTAGGCGGAGCGGGAGATAGTGTCAGACTTTTACTGACTAAAAGACCCACCCCGTTCTTTCTAGCCTTCATACCGGGGCTCGAGCTCTTTCGAAACCAACCCTGGCCCCAGTAGGCTTCGAGCCAGATGGGTCCCTGCTGTTGCTGACAACTCCTTGAAGCGCGCGAGAACAGTGCTCGCCGTCGACGACTTGGACTTGGTCCGGACAGTTACAGGACGGCCGGATAGCGAGCTACATATTGCTCACTGTCCGCAAGCCCGCGCCTACGGTGGCCAGAAATCGGGATCAGAATCCCGGCGGCGGCGAGAACGCCGTTGCCTGATGCGGTCGGCCTCCTCCTTGGCGAGCATTACTGCTTCGCAGAAGTCGGCGACCGCCTGCCACTCCTCCTCGCTCCGGACCATGGCCTTGTATGTGTGCAAAACTTGTAATTCTGTAAATTGTCACTGTATGCTCTGAGCAAAATATAACGCGAGTGGAATATTAATTTCGTCTTTGATTTTACTACCCGACCCCAGTGCCTCAACAGCCTCAATCAAGGCCCGGCGCGAGAGGTCTCCGCCGCCGATCGCCCCCACGAGGGCACGGCGATGCACCGCCCAAGCAAGGCACACCTCGACTGTGTGCTCCACCGTGTCCTCCGGGCGTTCCGCATAGTGGCGGCACCCGGGTCTCTTCCGCTCGAATCCGGAACAGGAACCTCCCGAACGTGCCATGTCCGGTGAGGACCTGCGTCATGCGGAAGGTAAGGACGCCGTGAGGTCTTTCCAGCCATGCCTCAAAGAGGGGACTTACCGCCATGATTGTGTCGTGCCCAGCACTGGGTTGCAATAGTCGTTGACGCCACTTCACCATGAGATCCCGCTGGAGTTCTGTCCGCCATGCCGTGACCTGTCGCGGCAGCGGACTTTCACCCCGGCGTTGCATCTCCACGCGCATATCATGCAAGTGTGCAAGGACTGTTGCCTCCAGAGCCCACGGTGGTAGGCCAGCCAGAAGGCTCGCCGCTTCGCGGGAAATCGTGCAGTATCCCCGCACCATCCTTATTGCCATGACCCTCTGGCAGGCGTTCAGCATGGCCGAACGATCCCCGCGTAGAGCCTCCGGCAGGAGGCATCTAGACCCCTAAGGTTGGGCAGGAGCCGCTTGAGCGCAGCCCCAGCCCGGTTGAGTTTGGGAGCCAGACGTCGGAAATGCTCCACGAAATTCCACCGGCTGTCGAGGACGAGTCCCAGGTACTTTTCGTCGTCGACCCGACACCTATGTGAACTCCTCCTACCGTTAAGTTGGGAACCCGATGGCGGCGCGTTCCGAGGGCGGCCACCGTGAAAACACATAGCCTCGGATTTGTGCAGCGCCACCTTGGGTCCCAACTCCTGGATCCTATCAACGACTATCGCAACCCCGCGTGTCGCTAGAGCGACCGCCGCCTGGTACGATCCTCCCTGCGCTAGAACCAGCGTGTCGTCTGCGTAGCAAACCACGCTGACCCGGTCAGGGAAGTCGCCGCGTCGCCGCGTCGCCACGTAGCACGTAGGTGTCAATAGTAATTATGGTTTTAAATTATTGGATCTCTAAATTAACAAAACTGAATTTCCCAAAAAATGTGTATTTATTTTATTACTAGCTTTGCCCGCGCGGCTTCGCTCCCGCTCTTCCTTACTCCACCCTACTATACCCTACTCTACCCTACTATACCCTACTCTACCCTACTATACCCTACTCTACCCTATTCTACCCTACTCTAACCTTCCCTACTCTACTCTACTCTACCCTACTCTACCCTACTTTACCCTACTCTACCCTACTCTACCCTACTCTACCTTACCCTACTCTACTCTACTCTACCCTCCTCTACCCTACTCTACCCTACCCTACCCTACTCTACTCTACCCTACTCTACCCTCCTCTACCTTACTCTACCCTACACTACCCTACTCTACCCTACACTACCCTACACTACCCTACACTACCCTAATTTTCATTTTTTTTTCCATAAGAACCTTCTCCTCATAATAACGAACACAACAAAAAAAAAATTAGCGAAATCGGTCCAGGCGTTGTTGAGTTATGCGCTTACCAACACATTTTACGATTCATTTTTATATTATAGATTAACACTTTTTCACATACAAAAAGTGAAAATAAATAAAAATAATTACAATACATAGAATCACACTGCGTACACGCACCCAATTTATGTTCACACCCACAGATTTTACACTAAACAAAAAAAAAAATTATTAATTTATTAATAGCAGGGTTATCATTCATTGCAAGGCTAGTGTCCATTAACACTTATGGATTATAATCGATAATAACTCAAAGCATCCGGCTATTTACCCAACACTAGTGTTTACCTAATCGACAGCATCATGGGCATATACAAAATACAGTTGCGTAGCAAACGATGGCAAATACGTCTATTCTACCATTACTTGGATCTCACAATGGCAAACGCATGGTTGCTTTATAAAAGAGTCTGTAAAGACAAAGGCCTCTTATGTCGTTTATCTTCAGCAGATTTTCGTCTAGATGTTGCAGTAACTCTTAAAGGACCTGGACAGCATGCACCTCCTATGGCAGTACGGCAAGACCAGATTGGGCACTGGCCCCAATGGTCTGACAAAAAAATTAGGTGCAAGTTCTCAAAGCGTACTGGATTTACTCACAATACATGCGAAAAATGCAGGGTTGCCCTATGCTATACCAAAACTAAGAACTGCTTCAGGAACTTCTACCTCTCATAACAATTGTCGCAATGTTGCCCCCAGGCAACGCTACGTTTTTCTTTTTTTTTTTGTAAACTAATTGAATAAATGAAAAACTGAAACACGTATAATCTTATTTTGTTTTAATTACCCGTAAACAACAAAAAATAAAAAAAAATCATATCTATTCTTGAGTTATAGAGGGTCAATTACTATTTAAAAAAAATAAAAATATTTTTTTTAAATAGTAATTAAAATATTTTTTTTCATTTTTTTATTCATTGTTTACGAAGAGGTACCAATCACAGAAAAAATATATAATGTTACGCCACTAAACGTGAACCCGCCATATCTCCGAAAAAATAAAGAGTAGCTCGTAATAATTAAAACGCATTGCTGTTCGAAAGGTCTAGAATGGTTGTGCTTAGTCAGACTTAGAAAAATCTCGAAACATCCACAAGGTACCTACAACTAGTGGGTAGGCATTTATCTAGGATAAAGGAAATGATACTCTCCGACGTTAACAATAGAGTCGAAATTCGCATGAAAGTGACTCTTATTACCACGAGTAATAAAAATGATTTATGACTTCGAGAAGCGATTCAATTGTTCTGGAATTCTGGATCGTTCGTGGGAAGTCGGTATCTAGAATTTTCTTGGCTCCGCGTATAAATACGTGCCCCCGGCCGGAAGCGAGTCAGTTGTGATTTCGACTGCGATCAAGAGCGAACTACCCCAGTACTTGAAGTGATTTTATCTAACGACCTAAGCGATAGTGTAACGGTACTCTAGTGTTAATTGCGATTCGGATTATTGTTGACTGGACTATTTTGTTATTGTTAGTGGTGAATAAAGTTGTCTCTTAGTAAATCGGCATTTGATTACCCACGTACGTAACAACTGGTGTCAGAAGTGAAATGCCATTAACACCGAGGGACGACGAACAGCGACCACGAACAAGGAGGCAAATGGAGATGGATGCTGCACGTCATCGTATGGAGGAGGAAGATCAGGCTGGTATAGGAGCAACAGCAGCTGCTGAGGCGCCAACGGAATCATCCTCGGAAATGAGCCTCGCTACGGTGTTGGCCGCCATGCAAGCTAGTATGGAGGCCAACCAGCGTAAGCTTCAGGACCTAATCGCAGCGAACCAGGAAGAAGCTCGCCGCGAACAGGAAGCCGCTCGCCGCGATCAGGAGGCTAAGCAGAACCTGATCCTCGATAAAATCGACCACGGCCTCGTCACGTTGGGCGAGAAGGTAAAGAATCTCACCTTGGAGGTCAAGGAGGTTTCCACCCGAGCTGATAACCTCGAAACAAGAATTGATGGCCACGAAGATCGCCTGCTGGACATCAACAAAAAAATCGTCAAGCTCGAAGCGCGCGAACCCGTTGCTGTCGGCTCACCATCGCACACTCCCTGTGCATCCGCCGCAAAATTTGATGTGCCACGTTTTGATGGCACGTCTTCCTGGACGGCATTTAAGTACCAATTCGAGACATTGGTCGAAACAAATCGCTGGGATGATAAGCAGTCTTTTGCGGCATTAACTTTGGCTCTACGAGGGGACGCTCTGCTGGTCCTAGAGAACCTTCCTCCGAACAGCAGGACGTTGGAGCGTCTTATGGAGGGATTAGACACTCGCTATGGAGACAAGCACCTCGAGCACGTTTTCCGCGCGCAACTTCGCGAGAGAACGCAGAGGTCGAATGAGAGCCTCCAGCAGTGGGGAGTTGAGGTTGAACGGCTGGTCCGGCGTGCATACAGGTCGATGACACCAGAGACGGTGGAAGTTAATTTGGTGCAAGCATTCATCGACGGTCTACGGGATACAGAAGTAAGGGCTGCGGTGCGACTCGGACACCACCAAACTCTGAAGAGTGCGATAGCTCACGCTTTGGAAGTAGAAGCCGTACGACAAGATTCACGTACGCATAGAGTTAGGGAAGTGGTGGTCTCGCCTTCAGCGCGACCACGTCACCGAGAAGTGGTGGCTTTTTCTCCAGCACAGTCTCGCTATATTCCAACGTGTTACGGGTGCAGAGAAAAAGGGCACATTCGCACCGATTGTCCTAAGAAAAAGAGGGAAAGTGTGGACTCCGGAACTCAAGTCAACGAGGAGCCGATAAAACTTAATGTCACCAGGGCCACAGCCCCAACCATCACCATCAATCAGGTTCACAACGGAAATAGTTTGATCATCGAAGGGACACTGAATCATCGTGCTTGCAATTTCACCGTTGACACGGGGGCGTCACGGACTGTTATAAGACCTGAGTTGCTGAAACGCACCATCTTGTGGCAAAGAGAGTCTCCATCCTGTCGACTTCAGACAGCAACCGGCCAGCCAGTCTCCGTCCTCGGTGATACACAAATTGAGTTCAAAATCGGTGATCAAGTGTATATCCATCCTGCGTTAATTGCGAATATTACCGACGATTGCATACTGGGTCTCGACTTCTTGCGGAATAACCGATGTATTTTAGATATCGACAGGGGAGTATTGAAATTCCCAGATCAAGAAGTCTTCCTGCGAGGAATTAAGTCATGCAACCTCTATTGTTTAAATAATACTACACTGGCTCCGAGAACAGAAACCTTAGTCGAAGTAAAGTTTCCCAAGAAAATCAGGCAAACAAGATGTGTTTTGGTAGAGGATACTGGCCGGCACCCGGAGATCATCACTGCGAGGACATTAGTTATGACGAAAGGGAAATCCAAGGTCAGGATTGTGAACCTTGGGAAAGAAGAGGTCCAACTGAAGAAAAATAGTGTTGTTGGGAGATGTGAAGAAGTCAAGTATCTCCGTCAAATCAACACATCTCCAGCAAAACAAGACACGACCAAAGTTGAAACGGAACACATCCAGCAACTTCTGGAAAATTCTAAGAGCAATTTATCGCCTTCGGAATTGCAGCAAGCCAGGGAATTTCTGCTACGGTTTCGAGATATCTTTGCAACGGGAAAAGACTGCGGGAGAACAGGTCTCGTCAAGCATGAGATAGATACAGGTGATGCTAGACCGATTAAACAGAGACCGCGCCGCATACCCTGGGCTAAGGAATCTGAGGTAGCAGAAATGGTAAAGGACATGGCTGATAGCGGAATAATCGAGCCTTCTACGAGTCCATGGTCTTCTCCAGTCGTTCTGGTGAAGAAGAAGGACGGCAGCACCAGATTTTGTGTGGACTACAGAATGCTGAATAATGTGACGAAGAAGGACAGTTATCCCTTACCAAGGATAGACGATACGCTGGACATGCTCAGTGGCATGAAGTGGTTTTCGACCATTGATTTGAAAAGTGGCTACTGGCAAGTGGAAATCAGCGAGAAAGATAAAGAAAAGACAGCGTTCAGTACGGGTATTGGCAGCGGCCTGTGGCAATTTAACGTCATGCCTTTTGGGTTATGCAACGCTCCAGCGACATTTGAACGCCTCATGGAGAGAGTCATGGTGGGCCTTCTTGGTGACGTCTGTCTGGTATATTTGGATGACGTCATTATAATGGGTCGCACTTTTAAGGAAAACCTGAGGAATATGGAGAAAGTGTTCACCAGGATACGAGGGGCTAACCTAAAACTAAGCCCAAAGAAGTGCGCCCTGTTCAAGAAGGAGGTCAGCTACCTAGGACATGTTATTTCCGCTGACGGGGTGAGAACCGACCCTGAGAAGATAAAGGCAGTCCAACAGTGGCCGGTTCCAAAGAACAAAACGGAAGTACGTGCATTTCTAGGGTTGTGCACATACTACAGGCGGTTTGTCAAGAATTTTTCGGACATTGCAAAACCTCTACATCAGCTGACTGAGGATAAACGAGATTTTATCTGGGACGACGACTGTGAGTCAGCATTCAACGAGCTAAAAGAACGGTTATGTGAAGCGCCTATACTGGGGTACCCGAGCAGAGACGGAAGATTTGTCGTTGATACCGATGCCAGCAACACGGGAATTGGTGGAGTGTTGTCACAGGTGCAAGGTGACAGACAGGTCGTAATCGCTTACTTCAGTAAGGCACTTTCAAAGCCAGAAAGGAACTACTGCGTGACTCGACGAGAACTGCTGGCTGTGGTTAAAACCTTGCAGCATTTCCACAAGTACCTCATAGGAAGACAATTTACGTTGAGGACGGATCACGCTGCATTGAAATGGCTTCTACAATTTAAAAACCCTGAGGGCCAAGTTGCAAGATGGCTCGAGCAGCTGCAGGAATTTAACTTTGTAACAGAACATCGTAGTGGAAAAGGGCATAACAATGCTGACGCCCTGTCGCGACGTCCATGTAATGAGGACTGCAGACACTGCCAGCAGAATGAAGCCCGAGAACGCGTTAATTTAATTAGGGCTGAAGGCGACTTCAAGAAGTCCCAGGAAGAAGATGACGATATTCGACCTATACTGGACTGGAAGCGTAGCGGAACAAGGCCCCAGTGGAGTGAAGTATCGTCACACAGTCCCGTAACTAAGAGCTACTGGGCACAGTGGGACAGTTTAGTCCTAGAAAATGATGTGCTTTGTAGGAAATGGGAATCGAACGATGGCAAGGAGGTGACCACACAAGTGATAGTACCACGATGTGAAGTAGTCCCCCTGCTACAGGAAATACACGATGGTGCTTCTGGAGGACACCTGGGCATCAAGAAAACTCTACTGAAAGTGAGACAGCGGTATTACTGGCTCAATTGTAGAGATGACATAGAGCAATGGTGTCGGAAATGTACAGCGTGTGCATCTGTGAAAGGACCACAGACTAGAAGCAGGGGCAGGCTTCAGCTGTACAATGTGGGAGCCCCGTGGGAACGCATTGCCATCGACGTCGCTGGACCTTTTCCAGTTACAAATGACGGAAACAAGTACATAGTGGTGATCCAGGACTATTTCACAAAGTGGCCCGAAGTCTTCGCCATACCCAATCAGGAAGCGACGACAGTGGCGAAGAAGGTGGTCGAAGAAGTAGTATGTCGGTACGGCGCACCTTTGGAAATCCATTCCGATCAAGGCCGTAACTTCGAATCTGCGCTGTTCCAGGAAATGTGTACTCTTCTGGGAATTTATAAGACACGCACAACACCTGCGCATCCTCAGTCGGACGGAATGGTGGAAAGGTTTAACCAAACCCTGGAGAATCACCTGGCTAAGGTTGTCGATGACCATCAGAAGGACTGGGACCGGTATATTCCACTATTTCTGATGTCTTACCGATCGGCAGTGCATGATAGCACGGGACATACCCCAGCAAGAGTGAATTTCGGCAGGGAGATGAGACTTCCAGTCGATGCCATAACTGGCGTGCCACCTGACAAGACTAAGCCAGTTACGGACTACGTAAGTGACCTTCAAGATCAATTGGACGAAGTGCATAAACGAGTTCGTGAGAATAGCATGAACACCAGCGTAAAAATGAAAACTAGATACGACCGTAATGCCAATGCCAAGGGATTTGAGGAAGGTACACTGGTCTGGCTCCACAACCCGCTTCGACGGAAAGGGAAGTCGCCGAAACTCCAAGCTCGATGGGAGGGACCTTACACCGTGTTAAAAAGGATTAATGACGTGACCTACCGCATCAAGAAAGGGCTAAGAGGGAAACCCAAGGTTGTCCATGTGGATAGATTGGCGCCGTATCACGGATCTAATAATGCTCGGGACGAGCATGACTAAGAGGGGGGCACTGTTACGCCACTAAACGTGAACCCGCCATATCTCCGAAAAAATAAAGAGTAGCTCGTAATAATTAAAACGCATTGCTGTTCGAAAGGTCTAGAATGGTTGTGCTTAGTCAGACTTAGAAAAATCTCGAAACATCCACAAGGTACCTACAACTAGTGGGTAGGCATTTATCTAGGATAAAGGAAATGATACTCTCCGACGTTAACAATAGAGTCGAAATTCGCATGAAAGTGACTCTTATTACCACGAGTAATAAAAATGATTTATGACTTCGAGAAGCGATTCAATTGTTCTGGAATTCTGGATCGTTCGTGGGAAGTCGGTATCTAGAATTTTCTTGGCTCCGCGTATAAATACGTGCCCCCGGCCGGAAGCGAGTCAGTTGTGATTTCGACTGCGATCAAGAGCGAACTACCCCAGTACTTGAAGTGATTTTATCTAACGACCTAAGCGATAGTGTAACGGTACTCTAGTGTTAATTGCGATTCGGATTATTGTTGACTGGACTATTTTGTTATTGTTAGTGGTGAATAAAGTTGTCTCTTAGTAAATCGGCATTTGATTACCCACGTACGTAACAATAATATAGTTCACTATGTCTAGTATTATCACTGAAAATTGCATTAATATCAGATGGGTGCAACACTTCCAAAAAAAATTAAAACTGATCATGACCATCCTGGCTAGTAAGGACTTTACATCTGTCTTTTGAATAAACGTTCTTGAAAATATATGTCATCGTAACATTGTAAATACCGTTACATTATAATCTATCTCGTGAGGTTGTTAACTGTCGAAAGATTTAAATCGTAACATACTGCTCTCAATTAAAAGCATTATTTTTTGGAAGATAGATTTAATCGAAGTGAAACTGTTAAATCGCAATCTGTCACGCATTAAATTTTTAACTGTCCGAAGGCTATCCTTGATTGGTCAGACATACAACAGTCTGTTCTGTGTCCATAGAGTAGGGAATAAAATACAGGTGTCAGTGAAATAAAATAAATGCATTTCAAGAAATGTGACATCAAGTATTTATATTATTATTTATTTATTATTTAATATGTAATCAATAATTCTGCCTGAAGACCACCTGCCATTCCTACTCGCTTCGGGCCATGGCCTGTACAAGGGCCTGGCGAGAGAGGTCGTTGCCTCCGACCTTTGTATGTGCTTCAGATCATGCCTTGCCACCAGCGCTTGTTTTTCCGCGAAATTTTTTTAAAGATTTTATGTTAACGGGGGCTCTCCCAGGTTCTCTTGGGTTAGCACATGCTTCTGGGTGGACGACAAGCGAATTATTCGTTGATGTTATGAAACATTTTATCAAACATTCCGCCGCCAGTCTAGAGAACCCTGCGCTTTTAATCTTAGACAACCATGAGTCTCATCTTTCCATAGAAGCCTTAGAATTAGCAAAAAAATCGGGTGTCACATTGCTCACTTTGCATCCTCACACCACTGCCAAGATGCAACCTTTAGATGTCGGATTAAATGCCCCCTTTAAAGTTTTTTATAACAGCGCCATAGCCTCCAGGATGATGAGGAACCCAGGCAAGCCCATAACAATTTACAACGTAGCGGAGTGCGTTGGAGTGGCCTACGCCAGGACAATGACACCCATGAATATATCCGCAGCCTTTAAGAAATGTGGCATATATCCCTTTGACCCAGAAGTCTTCACAGACATCGATTTTTTGCCATCAGACGTGACGGACAGACCCAAACCAGAGCTCCAAGATCAAAAATTAGATCCTAATATCGAAAATGTTGAAATCGAATCCGTTAAATCTGATGACACATTTTATGAAGACGGAAAAGTAAGCCCATCACTTTTAAACACAGATTGTATGGTGTAGAGACTCCAGTTGTAAATGAAATTACGGAAAATAATTTCGAAATGCAACCCCAGAAACTTCATAGCTCAACAGTAGCAGGATTATCTACGATGTCTTCATTCATTTCACCTAAGCAATTTATGCCACCACTTAAAGCTAGCCTCCGATCTAGTAACAGGAAAGTTAGGAAACCAGGAAAATGCAGAATTGCAACAGACACTCCGGAAAAAAATGAAATTATAAAAAGCAAGAAGCGTAAAGAAACTAAAACTAAAGTAAAAGAAGTTAAACGCACTGTGCTTTCAGATAAAAAAGTTAAAATAAATACCCTAAAGAAAAAGATAATGAAAAAAGTAGATAGAGATGAATCTACATCTGAAGAACTTGAAACGGTGTTAAAAGAGAGCGAGACTGAAATTAGTGAGATAGATGAGTCCGAAGATGAAGAAGAAATGTTTGTTGTGAGAGGAAATTTCGATAAATTGACCCGTAATCCCATTGGATGATTATGTTCTCGTGGTTTTTGATGCAAAAAATATTAAGGTTTATTATGTAGCCAAGATCATTGAAGTTGACAAACCTTATTATGGAGTTTTATTCATGCGGTTAATGAACAAAGAAACCATGAAATTCCGGATGCCTTTGGAACCCGATTTGGGTAATGTCCAATTAAAGGATATTAAAATGATTTTGCCACCACCAAAAATTAATGGAACCCAAAACCGAAACTCGACATATAACTTTCCGATACGCGTTGCTCCAACTATTAACTTGCGCTATGGTTTATTTATGGGCAATGTCAACTTTGGTTTTTTGATTTTGGCTAAGAGTGCAACTTTTTGTTTAATTTTTTGAAGATGTTTTTTTTATTTACTTTGTTCAAAGTTTGTTGTTCCTATAGTGATAGTTATTTGAAGGTAAAAACCTTCAAAAACCTAGTAAAAAGTTATTTCGTTTTTTACTTAGTTTTGAAAAACTGTTACTTATTTTTATTTTTATTATTAAAATATGATAACAATTTGACTGAAAAGTTATCACAGAACCTTTTCAATCAAATTCTTATGTATAAAACTAAGACTCTCAGTTTAAATGCATAAGATTTAAAGTGATTTTAATAAATATAAGGCTGATTTTTATTTTTACTGTTTTTTAATAATATTACAAAGTATTTGTCTTATAAATTGAACTAGAACACAAGGTGGCTCCATGTGAACTATACCCTGGTTAAATGTGTACCACCTGAAGGACACAATGAACCAAAAATCATTTTTCATAAAAACCTGTTTCACACTGAAACTAAAAGGAATATGAGAAATTAATGTGTTACAAAACTGAAGCTAAATAAATATGCTAACTATACACAAAAAATTAAAGGCATTGATTGAAAATCCAGCCCACTGTGAGACTCTGAAATTTACCTGGTTCAATGTGAGACAACTTACCCTATATTACTTGACCCATGATGAAGACACTATTTATTTCGACTGATTTTATACCAAAAAGTATCTAACCAAGGAAAAAACCACATCCACGTCCGCCTTCTTGAGTACTAAGTACGGCCGTCGGATCTTGGCGAGTCTGAAGTTAGACTTTGCGAATTTTAGCGCTTGAATACTCGTTCGTACAAAAAAGGTTTTAAAAAAATAAATGCCAATAACAGTTTTTAACAGCAATAACAACTGCTAATTGCATTTATTTGTTTAAATCATTTATTTTTTTAAGAATCTTAAAGCGCTAAAATTCGCAGAGCCTAACTTCAGACTCGCCAAGATCCGACGGCCGTACTGTACCTAGTTACTTATTTTTATTTATATTACGTACATTTTGTTGTTATGAACATTTGTGTTTTTTTGTTATTTTAGTACGATTTTAAGTTTTTATTTTAGTACTTTGATTCTGAAGAGTAGCCAAAAATTATCAAAAAGTCTGTGATTCTTATGTGATTTAATAATTATGTTTAAGGATTGTTAATGTAATTTGTTGATTCTTAAATAATTCTAATTGTTACCCATTTTAGTCAAAGTGAAGTACCTACATAATCACATACTTACTTATAAAAATAAAAGTTGATCTCACTGAATTATTGTTTTATTTTATTATTGACATTCTATAGAAGACATTAAGAAAATAACTAAGTACCTAAAAATAACTTTGTTTATCCATCGTGCAGTTTTGAACTCCCTAAAATCTCAAATGGTATGTTGAGAACCACTGTCACTTATGTCTGAACATCAAGGTTTAATTGGGGAAATTCCATAATACAAAGTTATAGGAATTCAAATTAACGGTTATTATTTAAAAAACTTACAATATCAAAATCTATGGGGTAATTAGGATGGAAAATGAAATGTTAACTCTGGCTGAAATGGAATAAAGGCGACTTTTTAGTTCTTCCGGAATTACCCCGCGATAGGTCGCAATTATCCCTATGACCCAAAAATACAGTTCTTTAAATAAAACTTTCTTTAGCAAATCCAACGATATATTTAAAAATATAATTTATGCCTTTCAAAGGCTTTTCCAATATCTATGCAGATCTAAAACAGTAAGACTCGTGAAACAGAACATTTCCGAATAATCAGATGAAATGTTCAACTCTCGCAGAAATTTCTATCGGAATAGCCCCAATGCACCTTAATTAAAAATATAATCAAAATACAAATATGACACGTTAATTGCTATAATTTAATTTTATAATTATCAAGTATGAACAAATTCAGGTTAGTCAGTTTAACTGAACGTCATATCTTTCCACACAATGTTTTCCTTTACCATTTTGAGAGCTATGGTAATTAAATTACACGAAGTCTGGCTGGGTTAGAACCTGCAACCTACAACTTTTAAGTCAGGGCTGTTACCAGTGATCTCACAGAAGCTTTTGCAACTCAATAATTAATATGTAATTTTATTGCATACCTTAATACAGAACAAGTTTTTTATGAAAATATTTTTTTCATAGCAAGCTTTTATAGCATGGTATAATACTTATATAATTAATACTAATCGTCAAGACGAATCATACAAGACCAAAGTCGATGGGGTAGTGTTGTTTAACTACCAAGCTCCTATAGCCACAGTAGCCACCTTCCAGTTCCATCATTGGATCAGCTCCTTGTCTTAAGAATTTTGTATTGTCATCTGATGTACACATGCATGCAAAATGACAGCTCAATCGGTAACCGGGAAGTGGATCAAATTTAACTTACAAGATTTGATAACAAACATTGGGACTGGTGAAACTAAATAAAAGCTTGTTGCAAACATTTATAAAAATTAGTGTACATTATAGGCGATCTTATTACAGCGGACAATTTCCTATAGACAACCATTGGATGGATAGAACGAAAGGAAAATATTTTAGGCTGTCAGTGGACAACAGAGAGAATAAATGTAGAGATGTAAAAAACACTATTTAAAAATATAATACAAAAATAAAAAACCAAATAAAAAACTATTAAATATCAAAAATAATTACAATTTAGGAGGAGAAAAAGCCTCAAATACTATCAAATATACCCACAACAAACTTAACCAAACCGAAACCAAAAAATAACCAAAACCAAAATAACCAAATATAACCTTTGGTATACTGTCAATTAGAGACAATAGAAAGACAATGACAGAGGGAATGCTGGCATTCCCTTGGGGTTTAATTAATTAAGGGGCAAACTGTCCCCCAATATGACTTGCAATGCTGTCAAATTGTCAAACAGCATGAACAACGTAACACTGATGCATTAACCTTTTAAATGCCGTATTTAGAGACACAATAGAAAGACAATGAGTGAGTGATCGCTGGCATTCGCTTGGGGTTTAATGAATTCATGTACTGGTTACTGTCAGGGACAAGTTGTGGGACACTGGGCAATTTTACGACATGTAGATTGAGCATTGGGCACCATATTGTGGTACATTGTGATCCCCTAATGTATGTGGTGCTTAATCAGTTTGGTTCTAAACTAACTAGTTTTATTACTATTTTGGCATACAATTTTTTATTCAATTCAATTCAATTTTTTAAGTGTATGGCTCCATCGACGAATGTCCGATAATTTTGCTAATGTCAAAGTAAGAGATGGAGATGATCGGTGCTTTGTCAAGAATATAGTTGTCTATTGATCAGTTTTTGTAGCGATGGCATTCACTGGTCATCATGCTAAAAAGGGACAAAACATTTTTTGGTTAGTAAATATTTTGATTGTTTATTCTATTTTATTCTAACTTATTTTGAAGTCATAACATTTCAGGAAATGTATTTATCAATCATCACATGATAAAAGACTGAAAGATTGTTGACAAAAAAAACAAAAAAACCTTAAATTTTTTTTTATATTGAAAAAAAAAATGTTAAATTTGATCACATGGTACTGTAACACCCAAGACAGGAACAATATTAACGGTGAAACTTATGATTGGATATCCAACCATAAACAATTTTTTTTTGTTTAAATTGGAAAAAAGGTAGCATTGATCTCATGGTACTTTAACATAAGAGAGAACAAGTACATACAAGACAACACACAACAAAGACATATAAGACAGAACAAGTATTTATAGTGAAGCTCCGGATATTTGCACTTAAGCTACACCACGATTGACAAATACAAGGACTGACAGGAAAGGATTCTCATCTCACATCAACCTAAGATAATGTGTGGACTTAAAAAGATTTTTTATTGCTGATAGGTTTGCACTTGACCGCTACCTCACCTGATGAAAAGCGACGATACGGTCAACAATGGAGCGTGCTTATCTAGAAGTAACCTATTCACTCTTGACTTAAAGATTCCTGGGTTGTAGCCATCAGGAGACTCCGGCAAGGAATTCCTTAGAATTCAAAGATTGTCACCGCAGCAGTTGTTTCAATGTTTCTTTTCACAGGACAACACCAACCTCATCTAGTTTCTTTTAGAAACATTTTTCATACTCACACACATTGAAAGCAATACAAGACTTGATCTGAGATGACCAAAAAAACTGCTGTAAATACCTAGACAACCAAAAATGTACGGGAATACTGTTAGGACCATTATCTTAGAAGTCATTCAGAGTAATCTCAACTAGGTATACCAAGTTTTGAGGAATTTCGGGTTCTACATTGTTCAACAACATTCAAGTAGGTTACATACAAATATTGACCAACACTTAACTGTGATCATCAACATTATGGTAGGTACAACATTCAACTGTAAAAATATTCACAAACACTTTTTTTATCTTTACCGTTTATCAGAAACTTCGCAACAAAGGTGGATCGAATTCTAGTCAATAATTTAAAGAAACAACAAAAAAAACTCATGTCAGACTAGAACATAACTTCAAGTAGCCTAACCAATCTCTAATCATTGAGCTTATCAGATTTACACGAACTCTCGACATAAAGTTTTTCGATCGACAAGTTCCTAGGAAGTATATAAAAATAAACTAAATATCTAGGAGACATTCTATTAGTCATAAAATGTGTACAAGTGTAAGCACACGTTTGGCAAATATAATAAAAACACAACTATCGCAAAAAACAATTAAAGAACATGATGTCGAGGAAGACACACAAAAGATCAATTTCACAAATTCACATCTCTGACCAACAAACACATTTTGATTTCTGATATCAACTTAAACTCTTAATTAATGGCCTTTGGATATCAGTGTTACATATCTAATTGTTATTTCACTGACAAAAAGCTTATGCAAAACCACCGCGCAGGCGCGCAATTTTTATAGTAATGTAACTTACTACCTGGAAGCGACTCACTGTTCCGAAATATTTTAGTGTTCCGAATATTTCGGAAAATCAGTATCGTTTTAAATGCATCATTTGGAACAATTGGAACACTGAAACACTTTACTTTAAATGGTCTGCACTCTGCAGTCTTTTTAAAATTCAAATTATAACGTAAATAGTGTAAATATAATTAATGACCAGTAGCCTGATTCACGTAAAATCAAACAAGCCAAATATTGTTGAAGTTTTATTGTCGTTCGATCGAAGTCCTATCCAAAAGCGATATTCACGATCTATCGACTTATTTCCAGTTACATTAATAAGTATTCTACCAGGATAATGTAATACTTACAATTTTTTTTTTTAAATCGACGAATTTCAAACGTCTCGAACGACGATGTTTTGACGACAAACTTGATTGATGGATGTGAATACGGAAATGGTCTAAACGACTAAATCGACGATACGCTACGAGCTACGATAGCTACGATATCGTTACGGTTTTCATTACATGAATCGGGCTACTGAACTAAAAACATCTACTTATGAGGCTCCTTTTCCACTCGTTTATGCTCAACATCGAGCATGGTTTGAAAGCTTGTTACTTCATCTAACGCAATCCAACGCGATGTTTGATGAAGAGATAACGCCTGAAAACTCTGTTGGCATTCGGTAGTTCTGTAATTTACTCGAATATTTCACAAAACTTGTTCCAGGTTTTATACATGTTTTTTTAAAACCTTTAAATTTTTTTTGAATAAAAAATTGTCGTCATTCAAAGCTTGATTAAATTTGTAAGGCAATTTGTTGTAATATTTTTTGACTATTTTTTTATTTTTGAGTACAGTGTGGAGGGTCAAAGTTTATGCAAAATAGCAGATTTTCAAAGGTCTTTACTAGATAAGTCTTACACAAATTTATAAATTGATTTCAATAGAAGTCTAGATAATATCCACAAGATACCTATGTTCCCTAATTACTATTGAAAAATGTGTAATAACGTCATAATCGCGTGAGAGTAGTCGTAAGCGGTAAAAATGTATATCTAATTGTATGCTCTTAAAAAAATATTCTTAAATCTAAATTCAATGAAACAAAACTGTTAGTGTAGGTATATAACGCGACGTAACATATCACGTCCGCGTTCCAAATGTTCCCTTGAGCCGCTGTTCCAAATTTTTCGCTGAGCCGCTGTTCCAAATGTTTCTTTGAGCCGTTTTTCCAAATATTTCGTTGAGCCATTGTTTCAAATGTTTCATTGAGCCGATTTTCCAAATGTTCCGTTGAACCGTTGTTCCAAATATTCCGTTGAACCGTTGTTCCAAATATTCCGTTGAGTCGTTGTTCCAAATGTTCTGTTGAGTCGTTGTTCCAAAAGTTTCAAATGATACTATACCGTGACGCAACAGATCAAGATTCCTACAAGTCACTATTCTGTGTTTGTATCTTTTGAGCCGACGCCGACGTTTCAAATGATACATATTAGTGTTCCGGAACACTTCAGTGATTCAGATGCAAATGTTCCAATCGCAAATATGACACGCTTTGCCCACCCCTAATTTCTAGAATAGCATTTTTTTTAACGTTTTTGGCTTGGATAATAAGTCTTTTAAGCATGTCTTCGTATAAATAGTTCATTACCTACCTTTAGAATGCGGGTGCAACAATGTTTTTTTAGTATGTGGCATTGGCAGTAAATGCAAATATATCCTTATGTTTGCCTTCTCGGTAAACTTAGCTAAGACAGCCAAAACTACAAAAAAAAAGTTCCACATTACTGAGATCGAGCCCGAACTCCGAACGCAACTAGAAACTAGAACTAGAGCAACTAGAACTTCTAAGCAATATGTGGAATCATTACACTTTAGATCCTAAAATTACACCAATTTGACATGAACATGACTATATCCACCAGGAATCAATTTGCGAATAATTATAACAGCTACCTACTGAATTTCACTCGAATAAATCCTGCTAAAAACTTATCATGAACATGATATTGGGCACGCCTCTATTATGGCGTTTCTCTTATGTTACAGCCACTCTACCTTACCGTCTACCGGGTTGTTACCGCAATAATTATAGCATTAAAGTACCGTTAAAATTACTGCGTGAAGTGGTATGGTTACACTAGAGTTTACCATGTCAATAAATTGGGCGGTAAAAATATCATTTTTCAAGACGGAGGTCGAAGCAGCAACTGTGGGTATGTACCTATGTAGGAAAATTTTAAAAGTGGGAAAGTGAGGTTTTGTTCCACTTCCTCATTTATTTATCAATTAAACAAAGTAAGTAATGGAATGAAAAGAAAATGATATTTTGGACATGTCTTTAAATGCGTAGGGACCGTCGACTAAGCAACTCACTTGTTTGCGCACTTATTGACTTAAACATAAATCATCATTAATATCTACTATATTGTTATTAATCTTGACTATTATTTGCTATTGTAATAGTGCATAATAAGTGACAGATATCTTCAGTTTGATTAACTGTTTGCAATGTATGTATTTAACATAATTTTTGTATCAATTATTATTAGATACCGTAAAACATGGCAACTTTGCCCTCGACATTTGACTTTGCCCAGTTGTGTATTTTTTTAAAAACTTAATACATACCAAATTTGTCTATAGTTAGTAAGAACATTTTGTCTATGGTAAAAAATTCATCATTTTTCTGGCAACACTGTGTGACGCGCTGTCACAGATGTTACTTCAGTTGTCTGTCACACGTCGTTGAAGTTAGAGTGTTTTTTTGCGGGCAAAATCTTTTAAAAAAACTTTTTCGAGAAGTGCTACTTGGAGTTATCGCAGGTAAGTAATTTTTATACATCCGTTATTACATTGGAAATGAATAATATAGACTAGTTTTCTTCGCTAAATGCGTCGTATAATCATAAAATATAACGGTGGGCAAAGTCACAAGCATATTTTTTGAATATCGTTGCCAACATTGCCCAACGTTTCTTTTTCACTAGGGTTGTCACCCGAGGTACATTTTTTAACCTAGTAAAAAAAAGGAGGGTTCGAATTTGATGAACAGTTAATAATGTTGGTAAACATATAAAGTTTAAAAACACAGTCGGGATTTAGAAGATACGAGGGCTCGTATCTTCCAAATTCTGACTGTGTTTTTAAAGTTTTTTGTTGATTGGTTTTAGGTTCTTAAAAACTATATGTATTTAGATGAGACTTAGATGGGACGTTGAATGTGTACATGGTCTATTGTTTTATCAGTATTTTTTCTATGCGGATAGTTATGAATACACTGACGGACTAATAAATCGCATCAAGTTCAAGACGCAATAACTTTTAATATAAGTACTATGAAAGTTATTCAAATTTTATTTTCCCGGCTATAATTTTATCTTTTACTGCAGTTCTGTTTATAAATTTACATTTTTTTTAATAATGGGTAGTCTCGACATTTTCATTTAGTTTAATCTAAAAACTTTTCATACTAGTACCTAATCCTGAACTTTGTTGCAGTTTATTTGTCCGTCAGTGTAGATATGTATCCAAATTAATTTACGCTAAATGTTGATTATATTATATAACAATAACATAAAAGATAAGTAAGTACCTAATATTTATAGGTACTTAAAATTACTAAAAATTATATTGCATAGTTAATATTGCGATGAGTCATCGCAATTTTAACTATGCAATATAATTTTTCTGTAAAACTCATTACAAATTTTAGTGTTATTTGTTATTTTCATATAAAAACAAAGACCGAGATAGGTACATACTTTTTAGTTTTTTTTTAAATTATTTTTTAGTTTTTGAACACTTTAGAAATAAAGCATATTATGTAAAAATATGATGTTATATTATTTTTAATTTATCATTATAATATATTATAATATTCCACACTAAACATTATTAAATAGTTAAGTATTGTCAATGGTGACAACCCTTGAACAATCGCCATTTTGTACGAAAAATGTTCTAGAAGGCTTTTTCACTTTGCCCACTCATTTTTAAGGGTCAAGGAATGTGAATATTTGGTGTATAATTTAATACATTATTGCATTGCTCAGTATTTTCATTCAGTCCTTTTCGAATAGTGATATAGTCCATAGTAACGGAGATCTGTAATGTGGGCAAAGTTACCAAATGTATATGATTTTTTGCCCAACACCTATAATTGTTATTTTCACTAATAAATATGCTTTTTTTTTACTATTTTTAGTTTTGTGTATCGAGACATGAGCATATAGTATTATGTGGCACCGAAACAATAATCAATTTAATAAAATTTTCCAAAATATCATTAATTAAGCATTTATTTTTTAAATTTATGGGCAAAGTTGCCATGTTTTACGGTACTTAGTTAACTGTTTGAAGAATGGCATACCTATATAATGTTAGTGAATTTGTTGTTTCAGAACAATTATGCCGAAAGGTCGCAAATCCATTGTAGATCTTGAAGATCAAAACAAATATGCTGAGATACTACAAAAACCAAACATTTAGGGTTTTTTTTTTTTTTTTTTTTTTTTTTTTTTTTTTTTTTTTTTCCGATGGGAAAAATCATCTTATGACAACCCCCGCTCTTGAAACATTTAGGGTGAGTTGCACCATTTAACTATACCTAACGATAACAAAGCCGTTAACAATGTTGTCAAATCGTCGAATTGACCAATAGGCGGCCGTTTCACGGCTGGTTATGGTTTGGTTATCGTTATAGTTAAATGGTGCAAATTCGGTCACTACTTTTAGGATAAAAGTAGTGACCGAATTTTTTTAAAGAACTTGATTTTGCCTTGTCTATATCACTGAAACGCAACTGTCATATTTGTTTTCAAAATGACGAATCTTTTCTTGAGGAACAAACAACCGGTGAAAGCCATTCTTTTGAAAGTGCTAATAATAGCAGTAGTCTAACAAACATATCATTTGAAGATAACGATTTTGATGTGGAGAAAAGTAGAAAAAAAGAAACAAAAATATTTTCATATTAAATGAACCTGTATGACTGGAAAAAAATTGAACCCCTTTATGCATATCAGAAAAAAACAGGCACTAACACCTATAAGAAATACAGAACAATGCCAAAATTCAAATGGAGTAATCTGTTGAAGGAAAACCTTCATATTTACACAAAGCTACCTTGCACTTGGACCTTAAATCGCCAAAAAGTTGTTAAAAATAAAAACGTCGTGAAAGTTATGAAAACAAAAAGTTATGAAACTACAGACCAAATTCACACAATTTTCTGCATAATTAAATTAAAAAATTTAAAAATAAATAAAAAATATAGATAAAACATTCCAAAACAAACCAAAAAAGAAGTTTAAATTAACGCCAGACAACAATTAGCAAAACAGTCTAAACCTGCAATAGTAGTTCATAATGAACTAGCGTCATAATAGGTAGATCTTAGGTGATAAAAAAGATGAGAAGTTCACCAGCGTTACCTTCTTGTCTGCTGTACGACAAATAAAACGGAGGCCCGGAGAGGACAGTGGCTTGATCGTAATCCGATTATATCTTTAATGGCTATGGCGAAGACTACCCATAAAAATATAATCCGTTCTCTTAGTCTACACCCTGACTTCTTTTTGGAGAGAAGAACAAATCGATTATTACAATAAATATCTACGGAAATTTGAAAAAGGAACTCTTACAATTGATGCTACCGGCTCTTTTTTTCGAAGATAAGCAACTCGTCGATGGAACAAAGATCATCAAAAAGATTATTTCTATATGCAGGTCTTGTCACAGCAAATCTTAAATTAAAATCTGTGCCTGTAACACAAATGGTCATGGATGCACATGGTACGCAATCTATATTATATTGGCTGAATCAATTGAATCGTTCAATTCAACAGCCACCTCACGAAAATATTTCAGACGGTTCTTCTGCTCTGATTGCAACTAGTACCGAAGCTTTTACGGTCTTCAGCAGTACAAAAGAGTACATAAAAAAACTAATTTCAATTATAGAAGGTCAGACTTCAGACGTTCCCTCTACTTTTATCAGACTGGATTCTAGTCATTTCACAAAAACTTAATGTTGTAATGTACCTCATTACAACATTTCAAGTTGTGTAAAGTTACGATTCACGATTCACGTGTAAAATATTTTTATATTCGCTGTATTATGTTTTTAAAAAAATGTGAAGATTTTAAAACCGCAAAAGATATACTTAATAAGGTTTGTCTTTGTGGTTTGTTTTTTGTGGATTGACAAAGCCAAACCAAACAACAACAAGCGGCTTTACAAAACTTGAAGAAGGAAGTTCTGCTTGTAAAGCCGCCTTACGCAGAGTTATGGTTAGATTGAAAAATATTGACTTAGATCAGACGGCAGAACTCAACTCTATAGATAACGATAACAAAACAACATACAAAACTGAAGAATACTAACTGCCGTTATTGATTTTTTTTGTTTTCTTGGATCGTAAAGTAGCTCAGTTTCAAAAACAATCAAAGCGAATTAAAGGAACTAATAAAAAAATATATTTTAATCCATTATTTATATCAGAATTTAGAAGAATTCTTGGAAAACTTCCAATATGGTCAAATTAGCTGTGCCCATTTTTTTTTTTTTAATTAATAATACTGGTCAATAATCTTCAGGTATTGAAAGCTACTTCAAAACATTCAAACAGTTGCTCTTCAAAACGAAATTAAATACATTCAAATTTTTTGAACACAGATATTGCACTTAGTACAATTTATCTTGCAAGTGATTTACAAAATAAAGACGCTCTTGAAAAAGGAAGTATTCATTTACAAAATCTCAAACGCAGGTAAAAAAAAAGAAAAGTATCAAAGTCTTCAAATAAAATTAATCGATCATTTGCCGCTGAATCAATATTTTCTGATTGACCTTCCTTCGTCGAAAATTGGAGGGGTGAAGCTGATACTGTAACAACAACCAAAATAACAATAAAATTTATAAAAAATTGCAATCTATGCGATTCTGTACAGATACCGGCACGGATCTTGAGCGCTGGCTTCATGTTGCGCAGAAGTCAAATATTCGGTCTCTTTAGTGATACGAAGTGAGTCATGTACGTCACTCGTGATTCGTTCCCTGTGCTTGCTGTATGTATCTAACAACGACGACGATTGGTTCACCAATGTATGGAATGCGCAAAGCGATCCCCTCTCTGACGCCGTGCGCTCAAGATTCGTGCCGTGCAGGTACAGACTGTCGGCAAAAGTTTTATTAAAGTAAATTTGAAAAACACATGTTGCTTTGATTCAGTCATGGATTTCTTAAGTAAAGACCCATTTAGATGGAGAGAGTTTCTCGACCGTTTCTTGGCGAGAAATCGTACGCTACTATCGCAAGCAATCACGGAACGTTCCGTGCAAGCGATAATCGCCATAAGATTATCGAATCATAATGTTTACATACAGGCAAGAACTAAATTCTCGCCTACGATTACGTCATACGAGATTCGCAAGTAGGTACTTTATCGCATGCGATAAATTACTGCGACTGTTTACACAGCGAATAAAATATTAAGAAGATTCTTGCTTACGAGTTCTCAACTTGTATAAACACGATCTCGTATGACATTTTTTCAAGTTCATACAAGTATCGTACAAATCGGTTTGAACCGTTTTGAGTGCGAGAGTTGCCATTCGAGTTCAGTGATTGCTACAGTATTGTTCTCAAAATGACACAAAAATCATTTAAATTTGGTTCTGCTGATAATGTTAAGTTCATTGAAATTTATAGAAATTACGAGTGTTTGTGGAATACGGAGAATGAGCATTATAAAAATCGTGATGCAAGAAATGCAGCTCTTAATGCAAGAGAATTGGGAGTTGAGGAATTTGGCCCAAACGAAATAAAAGCAAAAATTAAAAATATGAGAAGTCAGTATTTGCAAGAACGAAAAAAAGTAAAATCATCTTTGGGGACTGGAGCTGGGGCTGAAAATGTTTACGTTCCTAAATTGCCTTGGTACAACTCCTTGGACACGTTTTTGAGAAAATCTTCAGAATTTCGTACAACAATCTCTACAACAAGGTTGTAGGCGCGGGCATATGGGTTGTGGTGGCACAAAACCTCGAAATACGATTCTCGCTTTGAAGTTCTGTTTAGACGGAGACAGATATATTCTATTGCAAGGCAATTGTCGCCCTAGAGGACAGGCGACAATCTTGAGTGTTTACACGGAGAAATTTTTTTATGTTCTTTCGGTAATCGTATCTTCGAGTCGAGAAACTCTCTCCGTCTAAATGGGCCTTTAGGCATATATTCAAAGTAGAAGATTACAAGATATATTAAACAAATTCTCTGTTGATTTAATTCCTCAATTTATTAAACTTTTGTCAGATCCTGTTGCCGATGACTGTGATATATACAAAATGAGAACCGATATCGGCGTGCTATACTTTGATACAAGAAAACCTACTGTGACTTTGCTTGTAATGTGTCCTTCATTTTTGAACATATAGCTCTAAAGTACTGTTTTAGTGCAATTTTCAGTAAAAAGTGTACCAATTGTTTTTGCCAATTTGTTGCAATATGTAGGCAGATCGCATTTTTACCTTTAAACATGGATATAATTTCAGTTTTTGGAATTTAGAAGATGCTATTTGTATTGCGGAAGAAAATAACGTTCAAGTACGTCTTGTGACAACCAAACAGTATGCAAATATACTCTGTCAATCATAGTTTCCTTTGAATTAAATTTTTCTACGAAGTTTAGAGTAGCTGAGGTAACAGAATCTATAACGATTTCAAGTAGATTATATACACTTATAGGCGTTATAGAATTCATCCCTGCAATTAGCGACGCTGGCATTGGCCACTATAAATGTCACTACCCAATGAAGGATGAGATGTTTTGTTACGACGATTATGAATCTCATTGTAAAATTCGTAAAAGCAACGACCAGCCAATATTAATTCATTCGTTAACTTATTTCGAAATTGAATACTAGGTCAACTTCGACATAATATTCGTGTAGCATTTAAGAACTAAATGGCGAAAACCCTGCATCGCGCAATTAAGAGTTTTAAGGGACCGGTCTCTGCAAACTTTAATACGTTGAGTGCGATACCAGGTTTAAACATCTTGTATACGTCTCGCTTACAGTGCGGCTAAGAAAAGTATAGACTTCCTTTTCGTGTGAAAGGCATAATTTCAATTTGGCCAAAAAAAGATTAAGGTTTCTTAAAAGTTACAGGGTCTATAAGCCTTGTGCCGCCACAATGGAAGTTTTATTACCAGGTGTATTGACCTTGGACCGCGGGAATGGAAAGTATAGAAAAATCACTGCCACAGCGAACGCGTTAGGGGCTTGCTCAGTAGACGAAACTGAACAACCATCCATACACAAGATTTTTTTTTCAGGAAACGAAAAAAAATCACAATCGGTCTCTCCTTGCAAAATTATTTCAGTTAGTATTCGCGTATCGTAGCGACGGCGGTAGGTAGTAGTCGGCGTTGAGTACTAATTACCTACAGGTCATTGAACTCGCTCAGCTGACGTTTTCTTAAAGAAATTAATTTTGTACATGCGTAAAGTACAAGCGAGTTTTAAAAAAAGGTACTTTATTTTTTAATTTTATCTTTACAAATCGATAGTGTTTCATGTACCGGATCGACCCTCCACGGGATTAAAACGATCAAAATTTAACGGTGTATAGGTATTATTTACATAATAATAAAAATAAATTATAAACGATAATAATGAAAAAATATGGTTATTAATATTAAATGTGACAGAACAATAGGCGTTTTGAATTGACATACTATCGACTAATGAATTAGCGAACTAATGAGCAATCGCTGTAGGGTATTTCTCTACAGGATTTTTCGCACAAACGTTACATCGCACCAATAAAGCAACGATGGAATAAAACATTGTACCTATAACTGAATTATCGACACACCATGTTCGATATAGGTAATATAAATCGAATTAACATCAAGTTTTGCAGTCAAGTATGTCCAACAGTGTATGTCTTCCGGCTGAAATGATGAATGATATGATGATAATGAACCCTCCTTACAAATTTGTTTCAAAAACCCTTTCTCAGTGCTCGCCTATATGAAGTAGTGTCCGACCGAAATTGGTTTTTCAACCGAAACCAAAATCGAAGCCGAATTTCGGCAACAGTCTTAGTTTCGGCCGAAACCGAAACTTTCTAACAAGGATCATGTTTTGAGGGAAAAATAAAGAAAACGTTATTATAATCAGTCAGTCCTTACTTTCTTTTTTTAATACAATTTAAATTTTGGTATTTATATTCGTTGACTATCATGAATTTTACTGCACTCGATTTTAGTTTGGGAGTAGGTAGAACGAACTGCAAACACAAGCAAGTCACCGATTATTCACGTGGACACGGCAGAATGTCTTCGTTGCTTACTCGCTTGGCATCGCTCTAGCGCTGTGATCGGCCGATCACAGCGCGAGAACTCCCGTGTGCAATTTCGGTCGGACTCTAATAGGAAGCCATATGCAAAATTTCACGTTCCTAATAGTTCCGGCCGTGCGTTAATATGTCAGTCAGACAGTATATTATTTCTATATAAATACTGTGTATAAAATAGTATGAACAGTAATCTATTTATGGCAGAAAGTCGGTTAAAAGTACATACATAACTAGTTTAACGGAATAAATTCTCGGGTTAGGAAAGTGGGGAACTTGCGAATCGCATGCTTCTAGCTCCCTGCACCACACCTGTCATTTTTTTAAAACTTACTGTTGTTATTATTTTTATAGCAATCTAAAAACACTATATTCGTTGCCAGCTGCAGATTCCTTGGTTAGTTAACAATCTTTTGGAATGTATTAATCTTTCGATAATTAGAGACACACACAATCAGGGGCCGACCTAGCTATTTAGCCGCTCTGGGCAAAGATAATTTTCATCGCCCTTTACATACAAAAAACCGGCCAAGTGCGAGTCGGACTCGCCCACGGAGGGTTCCGTAGCAGCAAGTAACATAATATAAAAGTTCTTGTAGTTCGTTGTAACTTTGATCGATGTTTTAATAATAGTGTATTTTTTTAGATTTATGACGTATTAAAAAAAAACTACTTACTAGATCTCGTTCAAACCAATTTTCGTTGGTAGTTTGCATGATAATGTACATCATATATTTTTTTTAGTTTTATCATTCTCTTATTTTAGAAGTTACAGGGGGGGGGACACATTTTACCACTTTGGAAGTGTCTCTCGCGTAAACTATTCAATTTAGAAAAAAATGATATTGGAAACCTCAATATCATTTTTGAAGACCTATCCATAGATACCCCACACGTATGGGTTTGATGAAAAAAAAATTGTTGCGTTTCAGTTCTAAGTATTGGACCCCCAAAATTTATTGCTTTTTTTCTATTTTTGTGTGAAAATCTTAATGCGGTTTACAGAATACATCTACTTACTAAGTTTCAACAGTATAGCTCTTATATTTTCGGAAAAAAGTGGCTGTGACATACGGACGGACAGACAGACAGACATGACGAATCTATAAGGGTTCCGTTTTTTGCCATTTGGCTACGGAACCCTAAAAACCATATATGTCATGAGTCTTAAGTCTTAAATATTTCCACTATCCAATCTGAAGTAGGTTGGAAGGTGGCACATAAAATTCTCAATCTGCCAACTTGGGTGTGGATAGCTAATGTCTAGGTTGGAAGATAGGAATACTAAGTCAATTTTGCCGCCCCTCATTTTTTGCCGCTATGGGCAAATGCCCGGCTTGCCCCCTCCCCCCCTAGATCGAGCCCTGGACACAATGAGAGAGCGAACGCCGTTCGTTCGGGGTTTATGGGTTTGCATAAAAATCAACAAGAAAATGATTGTCATACAAATGTCAAGCTGTGATTAGGGGATCTGTGGCGGCGACCTCTTGCGCCGGAGTCTGGTACAGGCCATGTTCCGGAGCGAGGAGGAATGGCAGGAGGCTGCCTCCTACTGCGAAGCAGTATTGCTAGCGAAGGAGGCCGTTGTGTGCGTGAGTGAACGGACGTCCTCACGTTCATGTTCCGCAGCCGCCGGGACCCTTGGGCTTGCGGACGTCGAGCAATTAATAGCTCGCCGGCGCCGTCAGGCGTGTGGCTGGTAATCGTCTGGACCGATCCCAAGTCGTTGACATTGCGTAGTGATAGCACCCAGTAGGACCGATGCCTGCTAGAGCCGTAAGGTTTTTCTGAAAAGGAAACCTGTAGTCTTAGAACGCAGAGGGTAACTGAAGGACACACGTGTGGTTTTAGTCAGTAAAAGTCAGACACGCTCTCGCGCTCCACGGGAACAGTCGGTTGGATGTTTTTCACGTTTAAAAATAGCTGTGTATAAATAATGTTTTTATTATATTGAGATCACTGTTACATCTGTAGACTGTAACACCTGTAACATATTGATATTTTGAAACCCCTACCCCTACCAAAATTTTACAGTACTAAACAGCTTCAATAAAAGTGAAATCCGAATCGTCAAGGAAAAAATATTGAAATTAAAAGTGTTGATTCGGACACTGTCCGATTTGTCAGCAACTCAAGAATACAGTAGGATGAAAACACTCTTTGTGTAGATAACTATAAAGTTAGTACCTACCTACGCAGACAGTGAGCGTGCAAGGTCGTCTGCCCTTAGCCTTAGGCTCACGCTATTCTCAAGGTGGAACGCTCAGTCGCTCACTAATTGTTCAAACTGGTTGGATAAAGTATCGTTGTGACTTCTCGCTTTTTTAGGGTTCCGTACCCAAAGGGTAAAAACGGGACCCTATTACTAAGACTTACCGCTGTCTGTCCGTCTGTTTGTCACCAGGCTGTATCTTAAGAACCGCTATAGCTAGACAGTTGAAATTTTCACACATTATGTATTTCTGTTGCCGCTATAACAAAAAATACTAAAAACAAAATAAAATAAATATATAAGGGAGGCTCCCATACAACAATTTTTTTGCCGAATTTTCCTAAGGACGATACGGCAGCCTTCGTGCGCGAGTCCAACTCGCACTTGACCAGTTTTATGCATTCTTTCCTGATATTGTGACGGACAGTTGGCGCAGTGGTTTAGCGATTGGCTACTGCACTTCGTGTCGCGCGCGAGTTCGATTCCCGCACAGAACAAATATTTGTATGGACTATAGACAGTTTTTTTTTTCATATCAGGTAATTCCTATTCTAGGGAAAAACTACGAATTACTCATGTATAATGAATGGGGCAACATAACTGTAAACTACAAGTTTATTAAAAAAAAAAAAGTATTTTGTTCAAGTTAGTTAAAAAATGTTAACCAGTACTAGTGTTGCAAATTTTGCAAACGTTTATTAGTACGCGGGTGACCGCATGCATAAAATATAGCCTATGTCACTCAGGAATAAAGCAGCTTTCTATCGGTGAACTAATTTCAGCAATGATGATCATAAGCATCACCTTTGTACCATTTTTCTGTTTCCTTCTTCTTTTCTTTTATTTCCATGTGTGTACATAAATAATTAAATAAATAAAATTATTTGTAAATTGGACAATTTTTTTTTCTATTCTGTTAGATAAACATCCTATGATTTCTCCCGCTCTGCGGCGGAGGCGGAAACAGATTAAAGATTTCCGTATAATAATATGTCCATCTCCTAGTTCTAAGCTAACCCCACCAATTTTCAGCCAAATCGGTTAAGCCGTTCTTGACTTATAATTTACTAGCTGTGCCCGCGACTTCGTTCGCGTAGACTACAGGATTCTGAATATATTTTTTCTAAAATAAAAGTAGCCTATATTACATCAGCTACCTGCCAAAAAAAGTCCCGTCAAAATCGGTCCAGCCATTTCAGAGATTAGCCCGGATAAACAGACAGACAGACAAAAATTGTAAAAAATGTTATTTTGGTGTATGTACATTGTACCGTATAGTATAATATTCATATGCATGTAGTAAAAAGCAGTTATTTCAATATTACAAACAGACACTCCAATTTTATATAGATGTATAGATATAATGTATATATGTATTAGGGTGGTCCTTATTTTTCGACTTTCGAATTATCCCCGGGGCACTTTCTCATTTGATTATATCCTTCTAAATATGAAATAAGGTTTTTTTTTTTTCTGTTAAGATTTAGAGGTCGCTACCAGCTGTCAAAATTTTTACAAAAAGCGTTGAAGGACAGGTTAAATGACGGTTGCATTAATATTTCATTTAGGTGTTTATATTGCATTTTACGTGCAAGTGAAACTCGCGTAGACAATCGCTTTTTATCCCTTCCTCCCCTCGACCTCTCTTTCTTATCGACGTGTAGAGATTTAGCCCGCCCCGCACTTCAGTTCTAATAAGACATTAACAAGAGCTCACGTGTTTTATTTTTAAAAGTCATAGAAATGTGTTTCAACCAAATAGGATATATAAAAAATCTTTGGTTTCAACTTGTAATGGCGTCTACAAGTAGCGGAGTAATATAGTAGTATAATAAGTAATTATGTTGTCAGCTAGCAGCCATCTAGTGGTCCTGATATACAATTATTTAAAAGATTTAAGAATAATTGGAACACTATTGACCAAAGCGACTTCAAAACAATAAAAGATGATCCTGAGGCAAATATTCTTGCAGAAGTGGTCGCAGACAGGATTTCTTTTGCCAAAAAGCAACTTCAAGTACATCAACCTCGAGATGACTACAGGGAGCTGTTGAATCTCACTATCATTTTCTTAGGAGGTGTTCCTGAAAAAGGCATTTCATTTAGGAGACCTGCTGGTCTACCTCGAGCTAGATGGAAGGCAAGAGCCTTGTACTGTTTGAAAATTTATTCATTTAAGCATCAGTTTAAGCTGACGAAGAAGGACGAAAAGGCCGTGAGAGAAATATGCATTTCCACGGTGATGATTTATGTTAAATATTGGTTTCAAGCCTCTACTGCATGGTCAGCACCAAGAAACGACTTACAATTATTGAAAGACCTTAAAGCCTTTGAGAGATTCTAAATTACTTGTGGTACTTGTCGGAAGAACTAGTTTCGCTTGCCTTTTTCGATGATGAACTTTCAGTTCAAGAGAAGAAAAAAATAGTAGACGCACTGAAAATTGAAGGCACAGAAGATTGTTTAAAAAGAATAAACGTTCATATCACACATATCCACGAAAAAAATATAGAAAACTTCGTGAGTAGTAATTCCTTAAGATTCTTCCAGATCCTAGGTATCCCATCATTTTTTTTGAAAAATGACGTGGAAACTTGGAACGAAGACACTGATTATGTAGCTGCTAAAAATATCGTTCATTCTTTGCCAGTAGTGAATGACATAGCTGAGCGCGGTGTTGCTTTAATGGAAGAATATAATAAATTAATTACAACCAATGAAGAACAAAAGCAATATTTGCTTTTTTTGGTAAAAGACAATAGGAAAAAGTACCCTAATACTAACAAGTCAACCCCTTTATCTTAAAAATAAATGATTCAAATATATACAATAACCTACATAGTATCTTTCTTTATTACAACAACAATAATTTTGTATTTTTCTTATGTCATAGCTATAAAAATAAAAGAATCTATTAAATACAGAATTTGAATTTTTATTAAAATTCAAACCTTGGTAGCGACCTCTAAATATCATTTAAAAAATTCAAAAAAAATACTGAAATACTTTCTTATGGTATATATTCAAAGAACGTGGTGCCCCGCGAAATCAAAGAAAAAATTTTTTTTTCTTAGGAATAAGGACCACCCTAATATGTATAGAAGATGTATAGATGTATAGATAAGTCAAGAACGGCTTAACCGTAGTTACACCATTTATAAGTTATAAATAGTGAAACTAACTCGACTTGATATAGAATAAGTACCTACATACCTAGTTTATTTTACTTTTAGCTTAGATAATCTCATGTAGGCCTAGGCAGATATTTCTAGCCAAAAGATGACGTATTTTTTATTTGTGATAGTGTCACATTCCTAAACTAATACATTTTAAATGATAATTTGATTTTTTGAGTTGTATCGCTATATTTTGAGTGGAGGTGTGATATATTGCAACTTGAATTAAATTGTTTTTTTTTTGTTGTGGTATTTAAACGATTTTTAGTGCGAGAACTGCCTTTCTCTTCAAATTGTGGCTTGGAGAGGAACCGATAAGGTATTTAACATAATTGAATTTTCTTCAGGGTGATACATGTAATAAGGTAAAGCCAATCATTTTCATTTAAATACAATTTTAAGACATTAGTTTCATAACGGCTTAAAATGGTTACGGCTTGAAATATGGAAATAAAAGATGCCTTGGGTTTTTAAAAAAATACTTCATCTTAAAGTACGACTTAACGCATTATATGCATTGATCACACAATGAAACCTTCAAGACGGTTAGGTAGGTAATGCATTGTATATTTTATTTAGAAAAAAACACGTTTCCGTTGTTATAACAAATACGCCATTACCAAGTGCGAAATGAATTGAAACGTACTTAACTATGCATAGAACAATGCTGTCATAAGGTTCACGTTCACATCTCGTCCGAGACCGATAACACTCGACCTCTCAGTAACCCGGCCTTACAAAAAACGTCCGTCCACATAGAACCTCATTTGAACCAGACAGCCTGCCAGCTTTTGCCGGCTTATAACTGTCTGTCGAGCCTCCACTGCCTCCAAAGTGAATGCAAAGTAACGATCACCACCGAAATCACCCGAACCACTTCGGGCTACAGAGGTTATAAATAGACCCCGCTTGGAAAATGACTCTTCAGTATTATTGTGTGCGCGGTAAGGGAGGTCGCTATCCGCGCAATCGGTTCGCCCGCCAACAATAACATTGCACATTGTTATGTGAATAACGTATTGTTATCAAAACATTAAAATGCCTGCGGACATAATGTCGAGCACATGTCGTGGTGAGAATTTCGGAAAATTCAATAAGAAAAGTATTGAGAATGAAGTTAAGTCTGGTTTCTTAGTGCTTTTGGGACCTGGCGGGATGCGGCAGGACGTGAGAGTCGTCGTGTACAAGACCTCTTTGGAGCACTTCGCGGTGATTTATCCGAGGAAGAGGATAACGAAGCCTATCGGTGTGGTGAACTTAAGGAACACAGCTGTCGAACAAGCCGAATCAAATAGCGGCTTCAATGTGCGACAGAAAGGCTACGACAACACGATCTCTGCGAAGTTCGTGTGCTCCGAGCGCGAGGTTGAGTCTTGGATGTGTGCGTTCACGTCTAGGACCTCGCCGCACTGCGCGCACACCAGTCTCCCGGTTCTGGAGGAGACTGAGGAGAGCTAAACGAATAAACGATTATCTAGCCGCTAAATGGTCTGGGTTATCTCCCTAATTTTGACGCGCTAAGTCAAAACGAGGTTATGTTTGTTTTGCAATGGGATGCGAAAGTGAAAGTCACGTTTTTTGCAAACGCTCGAAAGTGTCTCGGCTGCGGAGCTTAATAAAAACAAGTGCTACCTACAGTGTTCGTCGTGAGTCATCTGGGTTACACCATGTTATTGTCTGGGCCTTACAAGCCACGGTATTTTGCTTTGCAAATGAGAAACGCGATTGTGCTTGAACAGTTACATCGGATAAGGAAAGAATATTTAGCGAGGTTGTTCACCTTTAAAGTTTTGTTTTAGTTTCAATGCACGGTGCATTTGATGAATCTGATCTGCAGTGAAGACCGGTAATCTCCCAAAAAAATTTTAGATAATTTTTCACAGTTTCAGTAAACATTAAATCAAGTGGTTTATAAGTTTTGCATTGGCTTAGTTACTTCGTATTTGTGCTCTGTGAAAGTCTCAAAAGTTTACTAAAGCAGATCTGATACAATCAATTAAGGTTTTAATTACTTATGAAGTACTTGAATAGTGACTTGATATACCTACTGTATCTGTTACCCATTTTGACAGGTACAGACAGCTACATAATTGGTTACCTCTCTCACATTACAATGTTTTACGAAAATGAGGTAAACCGTTGATGACGCTGTCCGTACCTATTAAATACCAATGCAATGTTTTTTGTGAATAACTCACACTTTAAGTACTTTCTAAATTTAAAAATTAGTAAGAAAAAGTTTCCTTAACATTTCGTTCCATGTGCCAAATCCAATGGGATTGCTTTAGAAGTAACGTGATTGTCGGAAACTCCGTAAGGATCATTGCTTCCAAGCAACTCCGCTTTCAATGGTGCTGAGCATATCCTTAAGTCTTAGGGTGAGTTGCACCATTTAACTATAACGATAACCAAACCTTAACCAGCCGTGAAACGGCCGCCTATTGGTCAATTCGACGATTTGACAACTGTTAACGACTTTCTTATCGTTATAGTTAAATGGTGCAACTCACCCTTAACCTTTCGAATACCGTAATTAAAGAAGTCGCCAGATAACCTTGGAATAAAGTATATTGGCCTTTTCCTAATATCTTTGCGTAGATAAAACCAAACAATTGCTTTTCATTACTAGATCATGTAAAGGATTACGATACACGTCGATTCAAGACAGCTTTATGTCTTTATTTCCATTTTTGAAATTAAGAATGTCAACAAATTTAGGAGGGTCAATGACCGTTTTTCCACGTTTATATGGCACCTACTATATACACAATAGAAAGACAGTGAGAGAGGGTTTAATGAATTAAGAAGTTGTATACAATTCATTGCTCTTACCAATCTATGTAATGCACCTACTTGACCTGACTTCATAAGTCTTGAACAGCCATAAAACATGTACTTACTTTAAACCAAAACATTAAATGCCTTCGGCTATTATAACTGTAGCCATACTTGGCGTGTAAAATTGTAACTATTTGTCATTCGCCTACCGTAGTTCGTCAAGCTGATCGGTATTTCTAACTGAAATAATTTTTAACATTATCCAAAAATAACCAATTTGCTATAGGTAGTGATCAGTTCATTCAATTAGTTTCACGACCGTTTTATTCTAGTTTCCTAGTCTAGATGCTATACTTTTTCTATTAAACCCCTTTACTTTGGAGATTGCTCTCTAGATTAAGTGACATCAAATCGACGATTACGATTTTTTTTTGGGCTCCGCGGAAGCATTAGCCAATCAAATTACGATTTTTAAGTTCAAAATGTAAACAAGACATTTCCGAACGCATCTTTTTATAAGTACTTTTTTCAAATTCAAACAAGTATTCTATTTCACATAGGTTTACATGGACACTTACACAATGTCAGAATTTTGAGCGTGCATTATAGCAAGTGGTCGTTTCACATGAAGAAAAACCGGTAAAAAAGGTTACATTTTTTTAATTAACGTAAAAGCTCCTATTAACGACCCCCTAAAATGTGTACTCTATTAACGATCTAATTTTTAAATCACTCATATTAGACATAATATAGGGTTCCAGAAAAGTCATACCTTAAAAATTAGTTACGTATTTTTGTTGGACAACAAAAAAAGTAAAGTTTGTGTGTTTAAATAGCCAGTGAAAGAAATAATTTGACTTTGAGTGGGACGCGCCCGAAGCGGACGCACTTTTCATAGTGTCACGTCTCCAGCCACGTAAGTACACCTAAATATTACTTAAGGAAAATAACACCCTAAAAATGGATTTGTCTTCTTGCAATCACATTACAACTGTAACGTATATATTCGTTTTCTAAACTAACTCTTAATATAATACTTTTTATTGGTTTTTATGTTATAAAATCATGTTTTAATTTAAGGCGGTAATAGAATCCAAATTCCAAAACTTGATTCTAATAACGACCCATGGCGTTGTTAAAATTTTGAGAACATTTAGTATTTTAAAATAATATCTATTATAAACTACCTCATTTGATTTTAATTTTTGTTTATTCAATTCTTAAAATTATTTTACTTCGTTAGATCTATTAACGACAAAGCTATTTCTTAAAGTTTTTGTGTAAAACTCGATTCAACGTTAGACAATATCTCTATTATTATAATGATATTATACTGTAAATAACCTGTATTATCTGAATTAAAGACTAACTGACATTAAAAGCAATAATATAGCAATGAGATCGAATTTAACAGTATACCATAAAGCGGATATTTTATCTGTTTATTATTAATTTTATTGGTCGCTAATAGAATATTGTAACCTTCTTACTTGATTCTATTACCGACTCACAGCTGTGACGATATATTTGGTACCTAATATTACAGTACACAAAAAAAAAATGAAGGTATATTTTTGAACAAATTGGCTCATTTCTTGCATACGTGACGTTTTGAGAGATTTTGTCACATGCCATATTATTAATGTAAAATATTATTTGCTATCCAGTTTCATTCATGGCTTCATGGCATTGGCTATATTTTATATGATTTCAAATCAAATAAAAATGGCGGGACGGAATGGGGGCCATGTAACTTTTTAAAGCTTCTTTCGAAGAATTAAATTCTATATCTTTTTAAAGATTGTGTTCTTTTATAGAATCATGGAGCCGCAGAAGCGCAAGCAGTACGCCTCTGCTCAACTAGAAGCTGCGCTTCTAGCTATATATGAAGGGACCAGCTTATATGAAGCTTCAAAAACCTATGGCATACCGAGGACAACTCTGCGTGACAAGAGAAATTATTTTGTGATTGTATTACGGATAAAAATATTTTTGTTACTGATTCATAATATCTTATTAGTATGTAGGTAATTAAAAAGTAAGCATTTAATTGTTTGAAGACTGTTTTCTGGGACTGATTATATTTTTTATTAATTAAAATAACAAAAAATAAGTGCTCTAAGCGTTGCAATAAATAATTATTTTCATATTGTAATAATGTTGATCTCATAACTATTGCTATTATATAATAAATACCTTAAAAACGATTTTTTATTTTATTTAATAGTATAGAAGAAGTGACAAGTTCGTAGCGGTCGGTAAAAGAAGCAGAAAAATCGGTAATAGAATCTTGCCGCATTCTAAGGGTCGGTAATAGAATCAACTACTCTTTTGGATTAAATAATTATTTAGTAACTCTTGTGTTATTGAATATTGAATTTAAGTACTGAATTGCAAAGAATACTTCGCTGAGATTAATTATAAATTATAACACCTTTCCTAACATTACAGCTTATATCTATTTTTTTAAAGTGATTCCTAAGACAGCTAAAACTGGCGGTAATAGGAGCATTTACGTTACATTTTGGTTTTTTATGAAGACAGTCTGCGGAGTTTATAGTGTTCTAACATTCACATTATAAAAAAGAAACTACGTACAGTTAAAAATAAAACTTTTATTAAATGGCTTGATTATTATGGCGTTAATGATTATTAATTATTATCATTCGATAGAACTTTATTTATGATAGAATGTCACTTTGTCTATGCCTCCTTACTTTTTTCGCGCTAATAGGTACTTAGATGATATTAATTTTTTTTAATCAAAAGCATTTATTTCAAACTAGCTTTTGCCCGCGGCTTCGCCCGCGTGGCATTAGGTACTTAAGGAATCGGGATAAAAGGTAGCCTATGTTCTTTTCCATGTCAAAGGCTACATGCATGCCAAATTTCATCCAAATCCGTTCAGCCGTTTTTGCGTGATTAAGTAACAAACATCCAAACATCCACTTTCACATTTATAATATTAGTTAGGATAGACCATTTGCAGGCACTTTTGAACAGTCAAATGTCGGTCAGTCCTAAAAAAGTGAAGCTAAGTCCCTAAGCGTAGATCTCTGTGGAGAAGACCGTGCAAGAAACTCAATGGGCACTCTTTTGAATCATATTATGTTTACCGTAAACTTCTTTGGAACTGTTGCTTGTTTACGGGACAATCGTTGGCCCGTTATTCCCACACTTGTCTTAATGGTCATTGCAAAGTAATTTAACTTTCACAAGAAGTTTCTTACAGAAGAGACTGTGAACCCAATTTTTTTTTTAGTCATTTTTTTTGCGTAGATTTTTGCTAAGTACTGTCAGCCTGTGTTATCCCACAAGTGGGCAAAGTCTTCCATGTTTTTTTTTTTACACCGAGCTGACAGGGGTCTTGTTAAACATAAGACTACATGATTTTGACATTTTTACCGTGGAGTTTGCAATAACAGCAACTATCAAACTTGTGTATGACTTGTCGAGATGATAATTTTCTAATCTTAAAGCTGAAATCGTAAAGTTCAACATAGTTTAATAACTTGCTGCCCCCGCGATTTCACCTGCGTCTTTGGTTGCTGGTCCGCTCGCGTGGGGAATAGCGTGATGTTATCTATCCTACAGCCTTCCTCGATAAATGGGCTATCCAACACTTTTATTATTTTTCAATTCGAACCAGTGGTTTCTAAGATTAGCGTATTCAAAGAAACGAACACTTCAGCTTGAATGAAAATCATAATAGCAATGTTTCCTAATTAAGTTAACTAAGTTACCATTCTTTGATTTAGGCGAAAACGAAAACTACGTAATTAGATTATGTATAGTTACCGTGTATCGGAAGTAAGATAACAACTAACCCCCGGTTTCTGAAAAGATATTGTCATAATGTCATAAATTAAACGCAACTCAAGTCAGGGGCCGATCTAACTATTTAGCCCCTCCGGGCAAAGATAATTTTCGTCGCCCTTTACATACAAAAAATCAGAAAATAATTCAGTTAAATAAAATACTTAAATATTTCCATTATCCAACCTGTACCCCTAGCCAAGTTGCTAATCTGCAATAGTTAACGCTTGTAGAAAGCTTCAAATGTACGGGAATGGCGTCGTCTTAACGGTCAGTCCCGTGGTCAGAACAAAAGAATTGGCAGCAAGGTCTACTCGAAGCGTTCGGCGCAAGTGAAACGGTTGTAACTTGGCTAGGGGGCTGAAGTAGCTTGTAGAACATAAACTTCTCAACCTGCCGACTTAGGTGTGGATGGCTAATGGCTAGGTTGGAATAAGTCAATTTTGCCGCCCCTCATTTTTGCCGCTCTGGGCAAATGCCCAACTTGCCCCCCCCTCTTAGTTCGGGCCCTGACTCAAGTGATAAACCGGCTGTAGATAAATTAATCTAACCAATCAAAACAGCCAAAGCGAGTTTGACAATTCGTCATATTAATAATTTTGTGATAATTTCCGTTCGTGAAACTGGGAATAAAAACTTTGAAAATGAAGAAATGATAATTATGAAATGAGCTTATGTGTAACCAATGTAATGGAGGTTGTTGAACTGATTTTGTCTGTATTTGTAAATTATATACTTATATACAATTCAAATGTAGATACATAGTGGTAGTACCTATGTAGCCGTTATATAAAGGTTACATTATTGAAATGTATTATCGAAACCTACAAAATGTAGCATATTTTGTCAGCGCGACAATTTTCTATGTATCAGAAAAAATGTCGGAGGGTGTATATACTATACGCTATTCGCGTTAAGAATAGAAATGTAAAGAAACCTTCTTTACTGTCTGTTCAACCAATTTTAACTTCTATTTCGTAGGCATAAGGATGGAATTAAAAGCAAAAAAGTGGTTACAATACCAACTATTTATTGCAGCCGCCATTTGTCATGCCAACAACGTAATAAAAGTCAAAATCGGTTGAATGGACAATAAAAGGTTTTCATAAATTTCTAATGTTATTTTGAACAGAGTATAGGGTGGCCAAACTATATGCTTCATAATAACATATCTTACTTTCTCTCTTCTTTTACTTATATGTATTTCGTAAATATAGGTACTTTATACTTTGCATAAAAATAAAGTATATGAAAATGCTCGATTTTCAATCATCTGTGATGCGTAAAATGAAACACTATTATGAATAAAATAAATTATTGAACTATTATTGTTGATGCTTTTAAATATTAATGCGTTTCAAAACATGTAATGATACCTAACGAAAAACTGTTAGTGTGTGCTAGAAGCACATAAATATTGTCTTGAAATAAATAAATAAAATTTTGGAATTTTTTTTTGCTTTCTTTTTTCAAATATATTTCCTGCTAAAACATTGTGAACGTTATTTTTCTTCAAAAACAGTTGGCTACCCTAGAGGTATATTCTGTCATTGTATTACAAAATTACTAAAAATAATTGTTAGTGTGCCTATTTTAGTAACTATTATGAAGGAACCAACACCAATATAATTATATGATTCTATTTTAGACAATGTCACTAGTTTTTGTAAAGTAATGTTAAAACCGTGTGAACATTTTTAATGTTTATCGGGGAAAATAATTGTACAGCAAACCATCCTTTAGGCCCTCTTTTAAACCAGTGGTTTCCAACTTTTTTTGACAGGGAGCTTTGGATTTTTCTTTGTTATCAGAGATCACAAAACCAGAAGTATACATAACAATTTTGATCTAAAAAAAAAATTACCAGTATCGTATATGTATTCAAAACTTGTAGCACACCTATGCTAATTCTTTGAAATTGAAAGTGTTAGTTCTCATACTAACTTAAAAAACAATATTTCTGATAAAATTTGAATTCACTTTGAATCAATGTTACTTTTTAGTGCGCACCTTTCTTGGTAGCACTTTGGACTACATGTTGGAAACCATTGCTTAAACCAGCCGATTTGCTTCTAAAATAACTATTTAATGTTTTGAGAGAGCATCAAATGAGTATACCCTATTCATGTTAAGATTAGACATTTGGAGAAACCTCTTTTACTGTCTGTTCAACCGATTTTATATCTATTATTCGTAGGCAGGAGGCATTGAAAGCAAAAAAGTGGTTACAACCAACTATTTGCCATGCCACCTACGTAATAAAAGCCAAAATCGGTTGAAGGGACAGTATTAGAAGGTTTTATACCTCAATTAAAACCTACACAAATTGATATTACATAAATCTGCTAAAACAATTACTTTCCCTGACTAAAAATAAAAAAAAAACTTTCTTTTAATATGTCGATATGGTTTTGTATTTACCAGTATTCTCTTGCCAAATTAAAAACGATAAAACCTACTAGGGTTAATAGAGTTGTAGATATTTATGACTGATTTAAAAGTAATCTTGTTCGTTTTCAAGCAAGTATTTTAAGAACTAAGCAATGTAATTTATGCTATTACAATTACAGGTCTTGGAAATATGTACTTATAAAATGTAGTTTGAGAAACACAGCAATCTATAGAGCGCCAGTTAATACTTATTATAAGTGAGTTAGCGAAACTCTTCAATATGTGGGTATTGAAATTTATTATGTCATTAAAACTTTGTAAATACCGTGTAACTTTGTAATAAATCTTGTAGGATCAACATAAGAAGATACCTGTACCCCTAGCCAAGTTGCTAATCTGCAATCGTTTACGCTGGTAGAAAACTTCAAATGTATTAAAAAACTTCAAATGTGCGGGAATGATGTCATCTCAACGCTCAGTCACATGGTCAGAACAAAAGACACCCCCTATGTGTGGCCAACTTGAGGTGTTTGAAGCAAGAGAAACGAAACGGTTGTAACTTGGCTAAGGAGGCAGATCACTTCATATATGCCAAATCTTATCCTTAATTCGACAGTTGACAATAAATCCGTGTTTTTTTCTTTTGAGAAGAAAAATCTTGCGCGATTTGACATAGAGGACGTTGTTGTTTATTAACGAGAATTGATCAGTACAAAAGTGACGGAACGACGATTGTCGATAAAAGAAAAAGTGGCTTTTATACATTAATAAGATGTTTGCACTCTACAATAACCCGGCGATGATTACAAAGTGACGATACAATAAAAAATTCGAAACTTAATTTCAAACCAGAAATAATTTGAAAATAAAAAATTTTGATATCGATACCCATCACACTGCGGAGTTTCACTAACCAATAAAATTTGACCCTACATTATGCATATTATGTATGATTTGATAAAATATTAATTTTATTTTCTCTTGTAAACGTTGTTGTAACAATACTAAAAAAACGAATACCGAATAGTATACAGAATTTATCAATTAAAAAATGTGATGTACCATAAATTTGTTCTTTTATTTTCACGCACTAGTGTTTTCTGTAACGGCGCGTAGTGTTCCACGCGCGCCTCAATGAATTGTCAGCAACCGTAGGGGCCCAGCAGGGTCGAAGCCTACTGGGGCCATGGCTGATGTGAAAAAGATCCCCGGGGCCCTGGAACAATGAGGGAACAGGAGTAAGTTTTTAGTCAGTAAAAGTCTGATACTATATCTCGCTCCGCCCAAGAGCGGGCATAACATGCTCATTGAATGATTTTTCCACATCAAAAAAAAATCGTCTGTATAAAGTTTTGTTATTTTATTGTTGATAGCGGCCCGTCCCAGCTCCGCACGGGCAATAAATATAGCCTATGCTCACTTATAAAAACAATTTTATTAAAAACATTTTTAATTTTATTATTATGAAACTCAACATGCGCAAGAATGTTGCACCCGCGATAATGGAATCGCCCCTATGTTACTCGGTAGCCTTCCAATGGTGAAATAATTTTTGAAATTGGCACATTAGTTTTTGAGTTTATTCATTACAAACATACACACACAAAAATAAAAATTTTCTCTCTTTTTAATATTAGTGTAGATGTAGATAGGCTCGCGCTTGGCCACTACCTCCCCTTTTTTTTCGATGAGAAAAATCATCCTACGACAACCCCCGCTCTTGGGCGGAGCGGGAGATAGTGTCAGACTCTTACTGACAAAAAAACCCATCCCGTTCCTTCAAGCCTTCATACCGGGGCTCGAGCGCCCTTTCGGATAACCCTGGCCCCAGTAGGCTTCGACCCGGCTGGGCCCCTGCTGACTCCTTGAGGCGCGCGGGAACAGTGCGCGCCGTCGACAACTTGGGCTTGGTCCGGACAGTTACCGGACGGCCGGACAGCGAGCTACCCATTGCTTACTGTCCGCAAGCCCGCGCCTACGGGCCACAACCTCCCCTGATGGAAAGCAACGATGTGGTCGACGATGGAGCGCACTTGCCTCGAAGTAACCTATTCCCTCAAAATTCCCAGGTGGTAGCTATCAGGAAACACAAACTCCGTCAGGGAATTCCACTTCTTAGCTATACACACAATGAATGTGTTTCCAAAACGTTTAGTGCGTATAGGTGGGATGTGATTTGAAGTAACCACAGTACATTTTGATACATGTGCAGAAAGTTTGACATTGTTACCGAGGCGGAATTCGCACGGGCCGCAGGGTAGTGTGTTATGGAGCCGAGGACTGCAGCACAAAATAGATAGGTACAGAAGTCAATCTACATACAAAGCGCACTCGAGCAACGCACACACAGACACCGCTCACAGACACGATGTCTCGGTCGCGTCTCGGCTCACTCGTCGAACAGTTACGGATCAAACGCTCATTAGTGTGCGTCCACCGAGCGTAGGTATAAAAAGTGAAGTACATACATGAAATTGTCTTCTGTGCGCTGAGTGCGAGTTGTTTTTACGTTAACGCAATCGAAACGTTTGCCGCGTTCGGCTCTCTGATTGGTAAAGAGCTTGGATCGGGCCAATCGGAGCGCCGAACGTCACAAACGTGTCGATTGCGTTAACGTAAAATGAACTCACACTAGGCACTCTGTACCTATCTATTTTGTGGCTGCAGTGACAAAGTTGCACTATTTTCAATACACTTATGAAAAAATTAATGAACGGGGGTTGCCGACGACTCGTGGCGATCGACCCACGATAAATGTAATCAAATTGTGGCGGGGAAACGCGCACTTTTCTGCACTAGTGCAGAAAACAATCTATTGTGTGCCTAGAAACGGTGGGATAAGAGCGGGTTTTCGAATATGTGTATTGAAAATACATTATTGTCTTATCTATTAAAAAGTCTATTAAAGAATAGCGCTCGCTTCAGATAGTTCAAAGACACCGGTTTACGAGTAGGTTCCTTAACCTCGTAGTGCTCAATAATATATTCATGCACGTTGTTAGTCTTCGCCAAGGTCTCAAATATAAAGCAACACCTATTTTTTATACTTTTATGAGCAACACATTGCTTAAGTACCGATAAAATTAAATACCGTGACTGGCGAATCGCAGAACCTCAGGTTTTTTAAGTTTTTTCAAATTCATCTGAAACGTGTCATCATCATTTCAACCGAAAGACGTCCACAGCTGAACACAGGCCTCCCCCAAGTGTCGCCATAACGTCCAGTCCCGTGCGTCTCGCATCCTACGACCCGATTCTCACGGGTGGTCGGAGCTCGAGCATCCCCGAGAATAGACTTCAAGAAACAGATCAGTACAGTAGGCACAACGGATCTTGAGCGCTCGGCGTCAGAGTGGGTATCGCTTTGCGCATTCCATACATTGGCGAGCCAAACGTCTTCGTTGTTAGATACATGCAGCAAAGCAGGGAACGAATGAGGAGTAACGTCTCTGACGCGATGGCGCGGCGAGCCAATCATTGACACTCCCCAGCCCCGCGTCTCACTTTGCACCACTAAAGAGACCGAATTTTTGACTCCTGCGCAACCGCTCAAGATCCGTTGTTCCTACTGTACTTGCCTTTTAGGAATGGGCGTTTTTTCATTGCCCGACGACCCGATCAGCGCAGTGGTTTAGCTAATTAGTAGTTAAGTACGCAGTATCTAAGTAGGACATTCATTTATTTGTCTGTCGATTAGTGTGCATTTATTTCTTTTCTCACAGTTCGCCACTTATTCGAGTCATCAAATGAGCATGAGCACCCATGAGGTTTTCTAAAAGCCAGCGACCCTAGTCCATGCCACGCGATGCGACTCGACGTACTTGAAATCAGGGGCTCAAGTCTGCTATTACAATAGTGTCAGAATGGTCTATCATTGATGTCATAATTGTCGATTTGGACAAGTTTGGTAATCTACTAATATAATGGCGTCATTATGAATTTCCAATGGTCAACCACACTCCATTGAAAGAAGTGGCATAGAATAGTAATCTTGTGCACACGGATATCTATGCTTGTACATATTGACAAATGAATATTTAACGTACCTATCCGGTAATCTGCTAAAACTTTGACAGTTTATTTGATCAGTGTTCTACCATTAGAACGTTATTGTGCAGTTATTGGTTTTATTATGCTCGATATTATCATTCTACCACAACTCTATTACGATACCACTGACCGATCAATGATCGATCATTATGAATTCCTAGCAGATTAAGAACTTTTGCAAAATGACAATGTGGTCGTGTTGGAATGACGAATTTATAAAAATAGACTTGGGCCCCAGGCGTGGCTTACATGTCCATCGGTTTAATAATATAATATAATATTACACATACTTAAATATATTTCTAAATACATACATGTTATAGATAAATTACACCCAGACACAGAACAAATGATTATGCTCATCACACAAACATTTGTCCTGGTTGGAAATCGAACCCACGACCTCCGGCATAGCAGTCAGGGTCACTAACCACTAGACCAACAGGCCTCTAATGTAGTTCCCATTCCCACTTTAAAGGCTTTTCATGGAACGTTGTAGGTACTAACCGTCGATTATTACGCGCTATGTAAATGCACTTACAAGGTGAATATTGTAAATTAACTTTAAAATTGCAAAGCGCGTGCGTGCGTCATGCGGAACGGCCTGGTTTCCACAAAACAGGCACAAATTATGTATACTACGCCTACACGTGACCAGAGGCTTGGCCTTTTTCCGCCGAAAAATTGGCACTGTAAACTGCCAGTGTTTTTGGGACTTTTTTTTTTCACACAACGCCGTCCAGTAAAAAGCTAAGCAGAGCTTGTGTTATGAGTACTAGACAACTTATAAACATACTTATTTGTTTTTAAATACATACATAATATAAATAAATTACACCCAGCCACAGAACAAATGATCGTGCTCATCACACATACATTTGTCCTGGGTGGGAATCGAACCCACGACCTTCGGCATAGAGTTAGAGCCACTAACCACTATGACTAGACCAACAGACCACTGGTCAAATTGATAATAAAGTGCTTGACAGCGATCCCACCTGATGGTAAGTAGTGATGCAAAATCGACGTTCTTTTACCATTGACAACAGCGGGCAATTTAATCAAATGCCCAATGAGTTCTCCCTCCCTTTTTTATGGTGGAAAAATCATCAATGACAACCCCCGCTCTTGGGTGGAGCGGGAGATAGTGTCAGACTATTACTGACTAAAAACCCACCCCGTTCCTTTAAAAGCCTTCATACGGGGGCTCGAGCTGTCTTTCGAAACTAACCCTGGCCCCGGAAGGCTTCGACCCAGCTGGGCCCCTACTGTTGCTGACAACTCCTTGAGGCGCGCGGGAACAGTGCGCGCCGTCGACGACTTGGGCTTGGTCTGGACAGTTACCGGACGGTCGGACAGCGATCTACCCATTGCTCACTGTCCGCAAGCCCGCGCCTACGGTGGCCGGAAATCGGGATCGGAATCCCGGCGGTGGCGAGAGCGCCGTTGCCTGATGCGGTCGGCCTCCTCCTTTACGAACATTACTGCTTCGCAGAAGTCGGCGACCGCCTGCCACTCCTCCTCGCTCCGGACCATGGCCTGAACCAAGGCCCGACGCGAGAGGTCTCCGCCCCAGCAGGGCACACCTCGACTGTGTGCTCCACCGTGTCCTCCGGGCGTTCCGCACAGTGGCGACACCCGGGCGTCACTTCCGCACGAATCCGGTACAGTAACCTCCCGAACTAGTTCTCCCTCCCTTCAATCCCTTCTTCTATGTTTAGACATACTTTAACATAAAATGATTACATAATCTAGGCCGACTGTGAACATAGGCTGGCTGCACAAATATTCTGGCCAAATGGGGTCGACGATCGATGTGCTACGGAGTGCCAGTTTGGAGCCCTTTACAGGACATGCGTTACCTGCTTTGTCCGTCCTACACAACCATCTACACCTTCCAGAATTTACACGAGTCTAATAAAGAGATGAACAATTGTATGTACCTATAGGTAGAAAAATACTGGTCGGATAAAATTTTATTTTATTTTATCGACACCATAAGAAGAAGACTGTTGTCATGTGTAGGAATATCTAAGACAGTGTCACGGACTTGTGAAAGACACTGTTCTAAGTTTTAACAAAATGTAGGTATTTTTATAAATAATTAAATAAATTTAAGCTTTAATTCATTTACCTTTCAAATGCCGTCAATTAAAGACTCTCGGTTCTTTCTATCGTGTCTCTAATTACAGTATTCGAAAGGTTAATGAATTAAAGCTTATATTTATTTAATTATTTGTAAATATACAATACATTTTGTTAAAACTTGGAACAATGTCATTTTGCACTTTATTACAAGTCCATAACACTGTCTTAGATATTCCTACACATGAACAAAGTATTACATAACATGCACATTGCACATAGTATTATTACCTATAATATAAAAATGAATCGTTAAATGTGTTGCTAAGCGCAAATCTCGAGAACAACTGAACCATAGATATCCGAGCTGAACCGATTTCGCTTTTTATGTTTTGTTTGTTATTGTGAGGAGAAGGTTTTATGGAAAAAAATAAAATTTGGATAGAGTAGGGTAGTGTAGGGTAGAGCAGAGTAAGGTAGAGTAGGGTAGAGTAGGTTTGAGTAGGGTAGAATAGAGTAGAGTAAGGTATAGTAGAGTGGAGTAGGGTAGAGCGGGAGCGAAGCCGCGGGCAAAAGCTAGTTATGCATAAATTTTAAAAAACGCTACACAGACTACACTAGCTCAAAAGGTAAGAAAGATCAATTTTCACATTGAACTTTCATAAAAGATCTCATTTTCCAGACCATAGATAGTCCTTTACATAATTTATGAATGTCAGACGACCTTGCCGTTGCGTCGCGTCGCATTCTATATTGAAGTTAGCTAGGTATTTGCCAAGACGCTTGAAACCGTAGTCGCCTTTTTTCATGTCCGTCTGTCTACTTAAATGTTGCTTATAATATTGTGAGCACAGACGGCTATGACTTTATGAGTCATATCTTTACGTATTGGCTCAAGTAAAGAGCTTTTGCCAGCGGCTTTGCCTGCGTAAAATTCGAACATAAAGTAGGTAGGTACACCTGAGGGCTTAGCTAAGTTGATAATGGGCAATCGTTAACGAGTAGAAAACTTCAAATGTATGGGAATGATGACATAATTTCAATGTTAAGTCACGTGGTCAGAACGTAGGAATCGGAGAGGTTACCGACTACTTATAAAAAGAGATTCGAAACGAAACGGTTGTAACTTAGGCCTACAACAGTTCTTGAGATTAGTGCGTTCAAACAAAAAAACTGGGCAAGTGCGACTCGGACTCGCGCACTAAAGGTTCCGTGCAAACTACAATTCCCGAATGGAGTCTCGAAAATTTTTTCGAATTGCAAAAAAAATATTTTTTTGTGACTTAGGTAACACCAAATTTTCTGATTTTTCCCTATACTTGTGCTATAAGACCTTGCTTTGAGCAAAATTTCATGATTCTGGGTGCACGGGAAGTACCCTATGAATTTCGGTCTTTTAGAGTATCAAAATATACGTTTTTTGCGACATAAACGGCTGTATCTTTTTTATTTGTTAACTTAGAAGTTTGACTTATTCACAGCTTGATGGGACCGCAGAATATATTATTAGTAGGTACATAGATTACTGTGGGTGTTTAATCCACAAGCTTGTCCTACTAACCTTATATGTACAGACTTGTCACGCTAAGTACATTGTCCATACAATATTTGCCGGCTCTGATTACTTTTGGCGAAGAGTCAGGTTACCCGAAGCCAAAATTCTAGCGAATAGAATGTACCTATGTATTGGTCATTCTCTTCAAAGATTTTGATACTTTCACTCGTATTTAAGACGCAGTAATAACTAGGTACATAAGTAGTTGTAGAAAGTACGTAAGTACGTACTACATAGGTAGTTAAGTAGGTATTCTAAGATTAAAACTTTCGCCTATTTGTGTGTATTTTTTTACGTAGGTACCTATTTACAAGCGATCTTACCAGCTTCGCACGGATCTTTAAAATTCTCGGTTTATCTCTACAATAATATGCATGTATTAAACACCTAAACCTTCCTCATGAATCACTCTGTCTATTTGTGAAAACCGCATCAAAATCCGTTTAGTGGTTTTTGAGTTTGTCGCGAACAGACAGACGTGGTGGGGAACTTTGTTTTTATCTCCACTTAAATAATAAAGAGGCAAAGTTAATTTGTTTTGTTTGTTTGTAGGAGGTAACTCTGAAAGTACTGGTCCGATTGCAAAAACATTAGCGCCTTCACATCTTCCTAGCTCGTCGTGTCGTGCTGGTGCTGCCGCTGCGGCTGCGGAGAACCTCAAGCGGCGGAAATATAACAACCTTGTTGGAAGTTATATTTTCGAACCGTTTGGGGTTGAAACTCTTGGATCGTGGGGTCCGAGTGCTCACAAGTTGTTTAAAGATCTATCGAAACGTCTAGTTGACACTTCGCGTGACCCAAGGGCTGGCTTTTACCTCGGACAGAGGATAAGCATTGCCATACAGCGTGGCAATGCCGCCAGCCTTTTGGGCACATTACCAGTCGACAGCGATGTGGAAGAGTTTTTTGACGCCATATTTTAGTTTGATTTTAGTTAGTTGTACTTAGCGTAGGGTTTTATTATTATAATTTTTTTAATTTACTGTAATTATAGTTTTTAGTTGTGTATGTAATAAGTTAAATTGATTTAAAGTTAATAAATGTAGTTAAGCATCGATAGAAAGCTGCTTTATTCCTGAGTGACATAGGCTATATTTTAGTACGTGGGCGAAGCCGCGGGCAAAAGCTAGTACGTTACATATACTTAAGGGGATGCATCTCGACATACATTTTCACTGTTTTTCATACAACCGCTCTTACGCGACTGTGACGTTATTTCACATTTTTCATCGGATATTTTGGAAACACAGTATCTTGTGGATATTATCTAGGCTTCTATGAAAATCAATTTATAACTTTGTGTAAAACTAATTCAGTTAAGACCTCCGAAAATCTGCTATTTTGCATGAACTTTGACACTTCATAATTTACTCAAAAATTTATAAAATCAAAAAAAGTACAACATACAAGCCTAGCAAATTTTATCAAGAATCTAGATATATAATGACAATGTTTTTCAAAAACTTTTAAGTGTTTAAAAAAAACACTTATTTCCTGGAACAAGTTTTGTAAAATATTCGAGTAAATCACGGAATTACTGAATGCCAACAGAGTTTTCAGGTATTATCACTCTTTTTTCGCGTAGCCTTTTCGTCAAACATCACGTTGGATTGCATTAGATGAAGTAACAAGCTTTTAAACCATGCTCGTGTGTTTACGATAGGCGAGTGGAAAAGCAGCCTCTTAGAGGATTTGTTTAAACTTTAGGAATAGTAGTGATCCTGCCAGGGCTGCGGAATTGTCCGAAAGAGTTACCGCAGTCCTGGCACGCAACTGAAGGAACACAAGTGGGTTTTAGCGAGTAAAAGTCTGATAATCCCTCTCAATCCACCTAGAGTGGGATGGTGGATGTATTATTTGATGATTTGTCACATCAAAAAACCCAAGATACATTTGTGGTGTACCTACACATAGGTGGACCACAAGGCATTCTAAATCAGGCTAAAAAGGATTAGGTACACTGTAATTAATGTGCAAAAATCTATATATATAATTATTTATTATTTATTTATTTATAACTTTATTGCACACCTTAGCTAAATACAGGATAAACATTTACAAAAGATTATGTGTACAATAGGCGGTCTTATTGCGCAAGGCAATTTCTACCAGACAACCTTTGGATGGACTGAACGAAAGGAAAAAGATTTGGGGCTGTCAGTGTACAACATAAATATTATAGTATAATAATATAGTACAATAGAAAATATATATATCTATACATATAATAAAATCGTAGGAAAGTCAAAACTGTACATTGAATATTTTTTTAAAAGAATACTTGGGGCGTGATGTACAATCGATATCAAACCCAAAAATATAGTTTTTAGAATTTTTGTCTGTTTGTCTGTTTGTCTGTTTGTCTGTATGTATGTCCGGGATAAACTCAAAAAGTACTGCATGGATTTACTTCAAATTTTGCATGAATATTACTAAGAGGTCGGGTCAACATATAGGCTACATATTATCACGCTATCATCTACGGGGGAGGAGCTGTGAATCTTTATTTTTCTTACGCATTCTGGGACAAGGTGTGATCTAACGAAGCATATTTAAATGTTGTTTTTGAGTAAGCCATGCTATTATCTAGCTTTACACTATAAAAACTACGCCATTTAAGTAACTTGGGCAGAGAAACATAATTTAATGAATGTTAGTAGTATAAAGACAATTTTAAAGCAGCGCCATCTATGAGATTTCATAAAAATCAAATCAAGTTACATGATACTTTTTGGAAATTAATTATTTGATCATGTTGGCGAGGTTGGTAGTTAGTTATTCTTAAAATTCATAGATGGTAATGTGTATTTTCTTCATAAAAGTTGTATAGTATAATTCGTTTTGACAAATTCAAGTTCCAACAAAACCATCATCTTGAGCAGAGATGAGGAAGACAATTTAAAAAAAATGTGGTGTATTACATGGTGACATTTTTCAGGCTCTGTGAAGTCGATCAGTTTGCGAGATCCCTTACGTATGAGGTGCCTTCATATTACCCGTACGACAAGCAAAGGGGTGTATTTTAACCGACGTCAACGAGGAGAAGCTGTGAAAGGTTTTCTGGGAATTTTCAAGGACACCGCATTGGGTAGGGATTATACCGTGCATCCGAATAATGGCGAATGCTATTTTCTGCGGTTGTTACTTCACACTGTCCGAGGCCCAACGTCTTTCACCTTTCTGAGTACATTTGATGGCGTGGAGTATCCCACTTACCGCGCAGCCGGCGTAGCACGTCACCTTCTCGACGGTGACCAAAATTGGAATGACACCCTCGCGGAGGCGAGCGTCAGTGACAGTCCCAGCCACATACGTCATCTGTTTGCCGTCATCTTGGTGATTTGTGGAGTCACGAACCCGATAGCTTTGTGGGAGAAGTATCGCCATCATCCGTCTGAAGATTTTCTACGAGCTTTGAGACCTGCTATTAGAGACAAAGTCGAAGTAACTGATGAACGCGTGCTGAACACATGTCTCAGTTCATTTCAAGATGTGGTAATTTCTATCAGCGGTAATCCACTGATCGAATATGGGTTACCAGCTCCACAATCATCACCGCAATAAGACCGTGGAAATCGGGAGTATAACGCTGAGACAAATTACGATTCAGGCAAAATGAACACCATACGAAATGACCATGTCGCTTTGTTCTCTTCAGAGCAAAAACAAATTTATGACACCGTCCTTGAAAGCGTTGGGCAAAACCAGGGTAAAATGTTTTTCTTGGATGCTCTTGGTGGAACAGGAAAAACATTTGTTACCACTGGCATACTTGCAGAGGTCAGGAGGCAGGGCAAAATTGCTATTGCGTCGTCGGGAATCGCTGCCACACTGCTTCCGGGTGGCAAGACAGCACATGCCATGTTTAAAATTCCCATCGATTTAGATAGCGCCGAAAGACCTGTTTGTGGTGTGTCACGTAACAGCGATAAGGGACACGTGCTTAAGGATTGCTCTCTGATCGTATGGGATGAGTGTACGATGGCCAATAGAAAGGCAGTTGAGGCCGTGGACAAAACCCCGCGTGACATCCGCAGGGAAGAACATTTGATGGGTGGTGTCACAGTTTTGTTCAGTGGCGATTCAGTTCAGGGCTGACGAGGTGAATGCTTCGATGAAATGATCTTCGTTGTGGTCACGAGTTCGTACGCTGCGCGTGACCATTAATATGAGAGCTCGGCTCGGCGGCAATGCACGTGCTCGAGAATTCTCCAATGTCCTGCTAAGTCTTGGCGAAGGCACTCTAACAGAAGAGAGAGGTGGACAGGTGGTGCTTCAGTCTCTCGGTAGAGTGGTATCCAGCTTAGAAGAACTCATTCGCTGTGTGTACGGGGACATCAGTTGTATACCGCACCAACAGAATTCTTAGGTGTGTGAGCAGGCCATTTTGACGCCCAAAAATGATCAGGCTGCAGCAATTAACGAATGCATTCTCTCGGAAATTGAGGGGAATGAAGTGGTCTACACCTCGATAAACACTGTTGTCGAGCAAGATGACGCCACACATTATCCCGTGCAATTTCTGAACTCCCCGTTAGCAAGTGGACTTCCAGCGCATACCATCAAGCTGAAGGTCGGTGTCCCGATTATGCTTCTTCGGATCCTATCTCCTCCGAAGTTGTGTAACGGGACCCGCCTTAAAGTTATCTCGCTCCACAGGCACACCATTGAGGCGGAAATTTTTACGGGTTGTGGTTTCGGCGAGGCAGTATTTATACCACACATTCCCCTCATACCTCATAACTCCCCGTTCCAGTTCAAGCGCGTACAGTTCCCCATGGGTGTTTGCTTCGCGATGACCATCAATAAGTCGCAGGGGCAGACACTGAGGGTAGCGGGTGTCGACCTCAGGACAAGTTGCTTCTCACACTGGCAACTGTACGTCGCTTGCTCCCGCATCACCAGTCCTGACTCTCTTTCCATTTTGGCTCCTGGCAGCATAACTACTAACGTAGTTTATAGGGAAGTGTTGTAAGGTATGATACCTTTGTACGTATTTTTACTCTTTTGTGTCTTGGAATGTCTTCTTGGAAGGTATTCCTGCATTATTTTCTCTATTTCCTTCAGTCACATCTTATGACTGAACTCAGCAGGATTCCCATATAACTCTCTTCACTTGCAAAAAAAACTTATATTTTAATGCTATTTTAAAAGTTGTTTATTTATAATCCTATAGCGACACTGGCATCTTAGGTATTTTTGGTGCTGAAGAGCCTTCACGTAGACGACGTCGCGGGCAGCAGCTAGTATATAATACATAAATAAACTACCAAATAATAAACTAATACATATTAAAAAATACAATAGAGAAAGGGGAAGAACAATTAAAGTGATAGGTAGTGCTCCTTCACCATTTTTTTGAAGTTCGGTAGCGTTTGGGCACGCCTCACTTCTATTGGTAATGCATTCCACAAACGAGCTGCTTGTATCGTGAAAGATTTATCGTAGAACGTAGTGGAATGCATACGAATACTAAGTTTTAGATTGTCCGATGACCTCAAGGACCTAGAATGTGTGTCACAGAGGAACTGAAAGCGTTCTTTGAGATAAAAAGGAGTCAAAGGATTAAAGAGCACGTTGTAAAGCAAAGAAAGTATATGAGCATTCCGGCGAAGGCGAATAGGAAGCCATTTGAGCTGTGTGCGAAATTCAGAAACGTGGTCATACTTGCGCAAGCCAAATATAAACCTGATACAAAGATTTTGAAGTCGCTCAAGCTTATCCAATTGGTCTTGGTTGAGATCGAGATAGCTGGTATCAGCATAGTCCAAGATTGGGAGAAGAAGAGATTGTGCTAGCGCAATTTTTGTAGCGATGGGAAGAAAATTGCGAAGGCGCCTCAAGGAGCCCGCCGAGGCGAACAGCTTGCGACTGACCTCTTGCAATTGCTTAGTCCAGGAAAGAGTGCTGTCGATATAAATCCCCAAGTTTTTCACCGTGTGAGTTACAGGTATTAGGGTGTTATTGAAATAAACCTATAATAAACTAATAAATCTATTTTAATTCACACTTGTTATAAAAACATAGAAAAATTAAAAACTCACAGAGGTATTTTTTGTGTAGACGAATACGCCTTTACGAGAACTCAAAATACTTAGGTATCTAATAATAATGACAAAGACCTTATTATTAGTTTGAGAGAACTTTAACTAGGTAGGTAGTAGGTAAGTAGTTTCGAACTTTACGCTTGAAGGATTTATTATTACTTTTCTTTAATCTAAATTTTACAGCTTTTAGTTCACACATAGTATATATAGCTTGACAGAGATGATCAAAATTAAAACTTTGGTAAACTTTTAAACCAAACTCACACAAAACGCCTCGTTGACACTTCGCGTGACCCAAGGGCTGGCTTTTACTTCGGACAAAGGATAAGCGTTGCCATTCAGCGTGGCAATGCAGCCAGTCTTTTGGGTACATTAGGCAGTCGACAGCAATGCGGAGGAGTTTTTCGACGCCGTACTTTAATTTGCTTTTTTAGTTCTTTAGGGCTTTTATTTTTATATTGTAAGTTAGTTTTAATTAGGTTTATATTTAGTTTTAATAAGTTAAATGTTTTTATTTTTCTTGTTCTGTCTATAATATAAAAATGAATCGCTAAATGTATTGCTAAGCGGAAATCTCGAAAACAGCTGAACCGATTTCGCTCATTCTTTTTTTGTGATTGATGTGAGGAGAAAATGGAAATTCTTATGAAAAAAAAAATTGGGTAGTAGAATAGGGTCAGTAGTGTAGTGTACAGTACAGTAAGGTAGAGCAGGTAGGGTAGAGTAGGGTAGAATAGGATAGAGTAAGGTGTAGTAGGGTGGAGTAGGGTAGAACGGGAGCGAAGCCGCAAACAAAAGCTAGTATTAAAATAAATATCAGCTCGCACACACGCACAGTACGTCTTTTGTTTTTACAGAAAAAATTGTCTGTTCCTAAAAACAGCACTAATAGGCTACTTATACTCGTAACCTACGTTTCAGCATTTTCGCAACTTCGCAAAACAACTAAAATCACCAATTCGGATGGAACTCATCTAAATGCTAATAACATTGGCATCTGCCACAAATTCCCTAAGCCCTTGTGATCTGTTTCCAGAGGTATTTTGATTCGGGTTTTTCGAAATTTCGATACATCTCAATGATGTATCGAAAATTCCACATTGTGATTTCATGAATGATTAGGCACGGTACTTGAGTAAATAAATTATTCTAAGCCTATACATATAGGGTTCTGTAGATATTCTATGGGCTAATCTGAGTTAACAGGACCTCGTTATTGTACTAATTTGAGGCCTAAAAAAGGTAAAAAAATAATTGCGGATTTCTTTAAACTTGATTCGATCACGCAAGGAAACTAGTTACTCCGAGGATAGCGCTCTCTATAACCCTTTTTTGAGATGGGAAATCATCCATTGAATTTTCCTGGTCTAGGGTGGAACGAGAGAGCGTGTCAGAGTGTTACTGACCCCTCTATGTCCTTCAGATGCCCTTTACATTCGAAGACCATGATATCTTCTTCGATAATTCTCATTCTTTGAGTGGTAAAGGCATGGCCTTCTGTTGAGACCCATTGTAAGCGACCACAAATATTAGTACCCAGAGGCGTAGCGTGGACTTATAGACGTGGGCGAAGCACATCAGCGAGGCCTTTTTCTGCCATATATTCGAAAACGGGACAGCGACTATCATAACCAGAGATCGGAATAGGTAAGGCTGTTTTATGTACTTGCCATAGGTCAGAATAATATGGATATTCCCCGAGTCCCGATATTTGGTTTTAAAGTAGTAAAATTATAAAAAAAAACTATCTTGCCTTCGGGACTAATGAAAGATTAGCCGAGCGCTCAAGATCCGTGCCGGTATCTGTACGCGTCTCAACAAACCGGCAACGTCGCACGCTTGGTAAAAAGTTTTATAGCGTGCTGTTGACATAAAATTTACAATTTCGCATATCATGCGCTTATTGGCTCACATTATTTTTTTATACATATTAAGAAAAAGAATGAAATTCAATTAAATCCCGTAGCATCAGCCGGAATATCCATATTAAAATCAATGTTTGCGGTCAATGAACCTAAATAGCCCTACCTATTCCGATCACACCCAGTGTTCGACCACATCGTCGCTTACCATCAGGTGAAATAGTGGTCAAACGCAAGCCTATCAATTGTAAAATGACCTCGTTCTTAAAGAGCCCCCGCTGGACCTGGTGTGAGGCCCCTTTGGGTGCGAGGTCGTGGGCAAGGGCCAGCTTCGCCCACGCCTAACTACGCTACTTTTAGGGCTATATTTCACCGAGACACCATGGCGGCGCGACCAGTCGCCGCTACCCGCATACGGACACCAGGTGAGTAACTCTCTTTTCGGACAGTGAGCAATGGTTGGGTCGCCGTCCGACTGTCCGGTAACCATCCGGTCCATGCCCAAGTCGTCGACGACGGCGCGTAGTGTTCCACGCGTGCCTCAAGGAGTTGTCAGCAACCGTAGGGGCCCAGCAGGGTCGAAGCCTACTGGGGCCATGGGTGATGCGAGAGACCACCAGGGCCCTGGAACAAAGGCAGAGAAGGAACAGGAGTGGGTTTGTAGTTAGTAAAAGTCTCACACGCCCTCCCGCTCTCCGCCCAAGGGCAGGAGACGTCGTTTAGTTGATTTTCCCACATAAAAAAGGTGACTAACTCTCTGTAGAGCTGTATACATTTTGCTGGTAGCGGCGATTGGTCACGCCGCCATTGTGTCCCGGTGAAATATAGCCCTTAGTGCCGTATATTGTCATGGCAGCATGCGCAGTGTGCGAGATGAAAAGATACCGCGCAGTTTTCCGAAAGCTCTGCACAGCCGAGTGGAATTTGACGATTGACCTCTTTCCCGAAGTTAGACTGTTTTGTGTTTGTCCTACGTAAATATGGTCTACACTATATAACTTCTGTTGTGTGAGTATCCGATTATACTTTATAGACGTGTGCTGTATCTAGTGATGGGTAAATGCCCTGGCATTTTGGGCAGATTGGGAAAATTCCCAATAAACGCCCATAAATTCCTGCCCGAGGGCATTTATCTGGGAATTTATTTTTTGTTCCAAAATTAATTCACGACATTAATCTTAGCTTTGGAAACTGGCTTAAATCGATGAGTTTAGTAATGGTTAAGTCTCTATAGGTGTTTTTATATGAATTTGCACATTCTATTAAAATTCAAGTTTTACAAAACCATGTTTACGAACACAAATGTTACGAGTTACCCGGCGGCGGCGTAAAAACACTTGCATCGTGAGAGGAGTACGGCAAGAGATGCGTACACTGTTATGGTTAGTTGTTTTAAGTAGGTACGTATATGATTTTATGAATTAAATTGCAATATATTTAAAATGTCTTAAAAGAACCATTTAATGTCATCAACCATTTCAAATCACTTCTACCTACCATGCGAAGGCGCCAAGTGGGGACAGCGCGGTCTGTGTGCGCATCCCTCACACACTCACACACCGTGTGAAGGACGCGCACACACGCCGCGTTGTGCCGCCATTTTGTTATTAGTTATCCTGTGTCATTTGTAGATACCGCACGCACGCACGCATGTTCTGTGGTTCCGGTTTCCCAATTTGAAGTAAATACTTATTGGTTTTAAAAACAGTGCTAATTAATTTACAGTTATTTTTGTGTAAGTGTTTTTGCCGATCAGTAATTTTAAGTAAAAGTAGGTAGATTCATAATTATAATAACTATAAATAAAATGAAAGTAGGTATTCGTAATAAGTAAATTTAGAATAGAATTAGAATGGAATAAGAATATAATACGAATAGAATTAGAAGAGTTTTATTGGTGAATTTCGCCCTAAAACTTTTGTGAGAGCTGGAGTTTGAACTAGGTTCGAGACCTGTATGACCAATTTCCAGGCTGCCACCCTTTTTTGCGGCATATCAAAACGTATCTTATATTTATAAGAATAACAGCGGTAGAAGTTTGTGAAGTGTAAAGGAAAAGTGATATTTTTATTGAATCCTATTTTTTTGTTAGTGGGTAAAAATCATCTAAATGACATCCCCCGGCCTTGGGCGAAGTGGGAGATAGTGTCAGACTCTGACTAAAAACCCAACCCGTTCCTTCTTGCCTTTCGTATCGAAGCCGAGTTTCCCCTTCGGATAACCCTGGCCCCAGTAGGCTTCCACCCGGCTGGGCCCCTGCTGTTGCTGACAACGCCTTGAGGTGCACGGGAACAGCGCGCGCCGTCGACGACTCGGACTCGGTCCGGACAGTTACCGGACGATCAGACAGCGAACTACCCATTGCTCGCAATCCGCAAGCCCGCGCCTGCTGTGGCTGGAAATCGGGATTGGAATCTCGGCGGCGGCTGGGGCGCTGTGAGCGCCGTTGCCTGATGCGGTCGGCCTACTCCTTTGCAAGCATTACTGCTTCGTAGAAGGAGGCGACCGCCTGCCACTCCTCCTCGCTCCGGACCATGGTCTGTACTAAGGCCCGGTGCAAGTGATCACCAATTGCTCCCGTGCACGGCAATGTTCTGCCCAAGTGGGGCACACCTCCACTGTGTGCTCCACCATGTCCTCCGGGCCTTCCGCAGAGTGGCGACACCCGGGCGTGTAGTATATGTTTATAATAAATGTGATTAAAGTAAAACATACCCTTCCAGTGTCATCAATAGTTCTCTAGATAATTAGAATTATATTGATGTTGATTATTAAAAATTTTATAATGTTGTCTCTAATAATGCCGAAACTAGTTTTTTATTGTTTGTTTAGTACATATTATTTTATTTCTTGTAACTTAGAACATAATTTATTACATTTGATATTAAAGTATAGTCTTTTATCTATTTTTACTTGAAAAAGTATATTAATGTTGTTTTTTTAAAATGAAAATGTGTTTAATTCATTAAACCCCAAGCAAACGCTGTCGTTGTCTTTCTATAGTGTATCTAATCGACACGATTGAATCATTCACATTTCTTCAAAGTAAAATTTTTTATTTCTGTTTTACATGAAAAGGTATATTAATATTATTTTAAAATGAAAATGTGTTTAATCATTCGCATTCCTTCAAAGTAAAGTCTTTTATCTCTGTTTTCACATGAAAAAGTATATTCATGTTATTATTTTAAAATAAAAATGTGTTCAATCATTCATATTTCTTCTTTCATTTCTTTAATACATACTATTTTACATGAAAAACCACATAAAATCACGTTTAACGAGTCCCATATTTTTATGCCCTACGATCGGGCATTTATCGGGCAAATAAAAATAAATGCCCAAAATGCCGGGAAGTTACTATATTTTCCCGCCGGGCAGAAACACTTTGCCCATCTCTAGCTGTATCCGATCATGAAAAAGATTATCCTCTTGTAAAATGACGTCCATCTTAAATAAATGTGTGCATCTTTAAATCATTTTTTATTGTAGTTTAAGTAAAACAATTTCGAGTGTGGGGTGACCTTTAACCTCACTAGGCAGCCATATTTTTATCTTACACAAAATCTATGTAAATAATTATTCTAATGTTATTCACTTTTGCCTTAAAGGTGTACACGCTAGTGTATACCTGACAGGTTTACCTGTCAGGTATACTAGGTACTGGTAGCTTGTAAGGAAACCTGCACTGTTGTGCAACATACACTCTCCGGTTTACCTATAAAACTCAAGTGTACAGGCAAACCTGTGAGGTTATAACCTAGTGTGTATGTCTACCTTTAGTCTACTTCTATTTTCATAACCACTTCAACCGGTTAATGTAAAAATTTATCCTTAAAGTAAGTGCAATCGCCGCTCACGAACAAAATTATGCACGAAAAAACTGTTGCTATCCGAATTCGTGCGTTTAAAACTGGGGTAATTTAAACGCTAGCAAAATCGATTTGTTTTTTTGCATCCGCGCCAACAATTTTATTGTTCTTCAAGCTATGCAAATGATTATGCAATTGCGCTATATGAATATGAGCTGCACATTTACACGTTAGTGCTCATAGCCACTTTAACGTAAGTAGGTTCTAGGGTTGCTGCTTTTTTTTAGAAGGAATAGAGTGCGTACATATCTGTATAGAAGAGGGAAATGTAGAGTACGGTTTTCTAAGAAAATAAATCTTCAATTTTACGAAACGAGAAAATCCGAAAGGGAACTCGAGCGAACGGGGTAGGAACGGGGTGGGCTTTCAGTCAAGAAGAGTACTACACTATCTCCCGCTCCGCCCAAGAGCGGGGGTTGTCATTGGATGATTTTTCCAACCATAAAAAAAGCCCTAGTAGGTTTCCAGTAAAGCTGTCGATAGATTTATTTTTGTAGCCTTACTATGTAGGTACCTATTTAGCCTTACCTTAAACTATTGACAGATACGGCGAGTACGATACGACAAGTGAACGGAACGAGTTAGCGGAAGATACATAAATAGTCCAATCTGTTCCTAGCAGTGACGCAGTGTCGCCGTCCACTGAAGCGTGAATGAGAATTTTATGGAATCATAAAATATTTGTAGTTGCTGTTATTGTGTTTCTAACTGTACCTATACGTCGGCTCTTCGTCGGTTTCGGTTTTAACAGACAGGCAGCCATGAGACTCCATAAGATTAAGAAAGAAAACCCTAAACAAGAACAATTACCATCGCGCTCAACCCGAAGTACATTTTCATACACAAGTATAGCTCTTACTTTATGACGTTATTAGCTATACATCTTTCTCTAGATATTTTGAAAATACAGATATCTAGAGAATATTATCTTGGTTTCTATTAAAATCAAAATATTAATTTGTGTAAAAACTTATACAGTACCTAAAGGCTTCTGAATTTTTTTCTGCTATTTTAGATGAACTTTATAATTCTCATTGCACCAAAAACGCATTAAAAAAGTAAACAAAGTAAATCTATAGAAATCGTGGACATTTAATCTAGATTCTGAATGGCGAAAATGAAAAAAAAACATTTCCTGGAACAAGTTTCGTGAAGCGTTATCTCTGTTTTTTCGTCTTTCATCTTTATCAAACATTGATCTAAATATATGTAAAATACCTAATTAGTTACAGACAATATTAATGATTATGTAATAGTTTTAGGGTATTCTTCTTATATTGTAACAATGAACAATAAACATTATTCTTATTGCATTGGTTTGATTTAGATTAAACGACAAGCTTTTATACCATGCGCACGTTGATGTTAGATGTACGGGGAAGGGCCCTCTTAATCATAGAACTAGTCGGTCCATAGTACCTCAGTTATCGTAAGTGTAATTACGTCCTACGTGTTACTTTTATATCAGGATCAATAACTGCCTATAAACGGTGCAACACAGCTAGAACACGTCATTCCTATTTTTAAACTAGTAATACAGGCCGGTTTTACTTGAATTACTTACCTATTTCTTGAGTGCAGAAAGTTTGCCAGTGCGCCCAGAGTGGAATTCGCACGAGCCGTAGACGAGTGTGTTATGGAGCCGAGGGCTGCAGTGACGAATCTGCACGTGTATCAAACGACGTTTTTCAATACACTCGCGACTCTTGGGGGTCGACGCGCGCTCAGCCTCGTATAATAAATTTTATAAAATTGTAGTGGGGGCGAACACGCACACTTTTCTGTACTAGTGCGGAAAACAGTTAATTGCGTGCCTAAAAGCGGTTGGGTAAGAACGGGTTTTCGAATACTTAAGTGTATTGAAAAAAAAAAAATAGGGCTTTTTACCTAACGGGTTTAACTGCGGTTGTCAGTGTTGTCACTGCAGATGGGTCACCCATACTTACCACACATGAAGTCCGGTCCTGATAGGAAAGCACGTTCAACTTTGATCTCATTCAATTACCTTTCGAATGTCTGTGAAATGTATCTGTCTAAGAGCGTATCTGGTATCATATACATCACTAATATTCGATACGTTGGACTCGTTATAATCATAGCGGTAAGTCCTCTTTTTGAGGAGTGGTTGGAGAGGCGTCACAGTATTCTTACCTTCCGCATGATGCACCTCCGCAGGACATGGTAAGTTCGGGAGGTTCCTGCACTGGGTTCAGGCGAAAGAAAAGCCCAGGTATCCTCTATTCTGTGGACTGCCCGAAGGACACAGTGGAGCTTACGGTGGAGGTGTGGACTACCTCCGGGGACAATCTTTCGCGCTAGGCCATGGTCCGGAGCCAAGAGGAATGGCAGGCGGTTGCCTCCTTCTGCGAAGCAGTATTCCGATCCCAATTTCCAGCCACCGTAGGCGCGGGCTTGCGGACAGTGAGCAATGGGTAGCTCGCTGTCCGACCGTCCGGTAACTGTCCGGACCAAGCCCAAGTCGTCGACGGCGCGCACTGTTCCCGCTCGCCTCAAGGAGTTGTCAACAGCAGGGGCCCAGCCGGGTCGAAGCCTATTGGGGCCAGGGTTGTCCGAAAGGGAACTCGATCCCCGGTATGAAGGCTTGAAAGAACGGGGTGGGTTTTTTAGTCAATAAGAGTCTGACATTATCTCCCGCTCCGCCCAAGAGCGGGGGTTGTCATTGGATGATTTCCCCACCAAAAAAAAAAGTAAATTTAGAAAAGAAGACAGCCGCACGCATAAGGACATACTCACGCCCCCACGGAAGGCGCGGGGTTGTGGAAATAAATCGGTAGCTCGCCGTCCGGTCGTCCGGTAATCGTCCGGACCGAGCCAAAGTCGTTGCACGTTTCTCAAAGAACTGTCAGTTATTCTCAGATACCTAGGTCTGAGAATAGCTCGGTCTGAAAATAGTTCGTAGACTATTTTTTATAATACACAAAAAAATAAAACATAAAAAGCGGTCAATTCGTTTCGAAGTAGTTCGATCTAGCAAACGCTAGATAACGCGAGATTTTTACGTCTATGATATACTTATTTTATTTATGTATCTACTAATATCTAAACTTAAAATTGAAGAAAATTGAGTAACATTTATTTATATTTTCGAGATTTACAAGCAATTGTTTACAAAAAGAACCTCCTAGACTGATGTTCCAGCCATACCTACCTACCTTAGGGTAGGGGACAAATGATGTCTACAATGCGTTCCAAATGAGAATAGGATCGCCCGCCATGTTGTGATGTCACGATTTATTGTCAAATCGAGGAATGAAAATTTTAAACATTAATTAATTTACGAAAAATTTAATTTATTTATAAACTGTGAACGAAAAAGTTTAATCAGAATCCAGTTCTTTAATTTTACTCATCTATAAGTTCTCCAATTTTGCCAAAATTTCTTCGTTTTGACGGTACGACGAGACGTCAGAACATAGGAATCGGTCCTATTCTCATTTGGAACGCATTGTACTACATTCAACGTGCAAACAGTCAATGTCTTCTGTAGTTCAGTATATGTAATACAATTAAGCTAACAGGCGCTAACGACCAATTAACAAAACTATTACTTTAAAATGAAGAATAAAACAAGACGCACGCGACAGCAGGCGCCCACAAAAATGCAAAATTTTTTTACAAGCGTCCTATTTGTATTATTTGCGTTCGCTTTCTACCTCACTATCTCCTTTGAACCACTTTCAAAGGAAGAACACGTAAAGCGATTCAATAAGATATCTGAGGACGTGGAACCATTCAGAAAGAACTTGACAGAATGCGCACGCCAAGTCAAAGCGTCTATGGTTGATGTCGAAAACTTTTTGAAGAGAATCCCGCAGGCGAATATGCAAGGTAAATGTTTCGTAGCTTGCATACTGAAACGTAACGCAATTATAAAGAATAATAAGATCAGTAAAGACCAGTTGTTAGAGGCCAACAGAGCTGTATACGGCGAAGACAGTGAAGTGATGTCGCGACTGAAATCGGCCATCGGAGAATGCACGAAGGTTGTCGATGGCATCTTCGAAGTTTGTGAGTACGCGTCCGTATTCAACGATTGTATGCATATAAAAATGGAGCATATTTTGGACCAGGTGATGATGGAACGGCGCTTGGAAGCGATTGGAAAAATTACATCAGATCCTGAACAATGGGGTGATAAAGAGGATGAGATCATGAAGCTGGTTAAAGATGAACTTTAAGATCTTTTTGTTTGGGTAGGATGACAGCAGGACGGAAATATACATCTTTAAGATGAAAGAAAAGGACAGGTAGCTGCATTGTATGAATCTAACAGCTGTCACCCGCATCCTCATAAAGCAGTTGTAGTGTATTAGTAAGATTTGTATTTTTACATAGAAGGCTTATGGGTAAAATCATATTTAATAAAACGCAAATGAATTAGAAATATAAGTGGCTCTATCTTCTTTTGTCGGAGCGCTGGTATTTGGACTTCGCATTTAATGACACTTTTATGGGAAGAAAAATGTTGACCCTTTGCATAAAATATGGTTTTACGTTTAGGTGGTCATACAGCCTGTGTTCGTCTTTAGTTTTATGTAATGAGTAAGTAAGAATGCATATAAATGCAGAGTCTATCGAAGTGAAGCGTTTTTTTTTTCGATGGAAAAAGTCATCCAATGACAACCTTGGGCGGAGCGGGAGATAGTGTCAAACTTATAAGACAATAAAATGTCAAAAGTAACGAAATATCAGTTAATCTCCTCAAATTCAAGTAATTTCATTGCTCAAAATATAGCAACACTGTTTTTCCGTATTGCCAACATTACGGCGAAGGAACCTCTTAAGTGAAACGCACAGTAAAAATAATATTGCACACTTTTTTTTCTACCATCGGACAACCCGACCAACGGCGAGGATCCACCCTAACGTTTTTAAAACCTCTACGGTGTTGACCAAGTGTTTCGCCTCTTCGTTTATATCGCGTACATCGAGGGACTGGAAAAATTTGCCTGCTGCAGTCTTCCCGTCCGATTACAATTTAAGTGTCTTCAAGCTTCAAGGTCAGAGTTGATAGGCCCTTAATAAATTAGTGCTCCTCACCATCAACGCAATCGTCGATGGTGAGGAGCACTCACTACTCACTACTTACCAAGGTGGGATTGCAGTCAAGCACTAGTTTCACTGAGCAGTGCTGGCCGAGTGGTAAAGAGCAGTAGTGGCCGAGTGGTAACGGCCCCGACTTACGAGTTGTAGGTCGCTGGTTCGAACCCAGCCAGGCGCATTACTTTGTGTAATTTATTTCATCACCACTGCTCTCAAAACGGTGAAGGAAAACATCGTGAGGAAACCGGCATGTCCTAGAACCAAAAATTCGAAGACATGTGACATTTACCAACACGCACTGGGCCCGCGTGGTGGATTATGGCCCATTCCCTCTCCTAGAGAGGAGGCTTGAATCCCAACAATGGGAACATTAAAAAGGCTGGTGATGATGACGACTAGTTTCACTCCCTTTCGCTTCACCCAGAACAGGGAGGAGTTAATTTTTTACCTAAAAAAAGGTAAACAATGCTGGTAGTTTTTAGGATGGCGTTTCAATACTATTTATATAACTAGTAGTTAAGTAATCGAATTTGCATTATTGCAATGTATGTCTCAATAGTTGCATGTATTTATGGAACCTTGATAAACCATTCTGATTTTTTTAAATAGTTCGATTGAATATGTTCATATATGTTTTTGTGATGACCTGCTAACATAGTTATATAAGTAAATTTGTCAGTACTATTGACTTACTATGGGCCTTGATGCCTGAAAATAAAGGATTTTTTTAAATACTTGTAGCATCGACTTATATTCTAGTGATGGACAAGCCCTTTCATGGAAACTATTACTATACTATAAATAAATAAATAAAAACTATTTGTCAAAATACTGAAAAGTTAAAACAAAAGTTTGCCGCAGCTCTACATTGGCACTACAGTCAAGCTGGGTAACTTTGAACTCTTTTTTTTAGATTTTTATGGATAGGTACTGAAAAAAAATACTGTTGGACTACGTTAAACACGCTATTAAGTGTTCTTTTGTACTCAAATTCATAACTATTTAATTTTAATAATTTCTAATATTTTAATTTTCTAATAATTTTCCAATATGATGGTTTAATAAAGAAATGTTTGAGAAAATAACGTTTTAGTAGCCATTCAAAGTTACAACAACAATTTTGGCTAACTTTGAATTGAGTTTTCTGGGATAACGAAAATCCTCTAAAATTCTATATTTATTTGATTTGGGTAAGATTAAACTACTCCAGACAATAAAAAATGCATAGGCCTATCAAAATAAAGGAGCTTGTCATAGACTGCAACTTATCATTCACTTGGGATAACATCCTACCTTTAGTTGACTACTTACTACTTTACTACTGACTACTCACTTGACTACTTTAGTTTGACTGGCCTGTTGGTCTAGTGGTTAGTGGCCCTGACTGCTATGCCAGAGGTTGTGGGTTCGATCCCCACCCAGGACAAATGTTTATGTGATGAGCATGATCATTTGTTCTGTGTCTGGGTGTGATTTATCTATAATATGTATGTATTTAGAAATATATAAGTATGTTTATCAGTTGTCTAGTACCCATAACACAAGCTCTGCTTAACTTGGGACTAGACGGCGTTGTGTGGTAGTTGTGGAATATTATTATATTATTATTCCATTTATTATCTATATATGTACATATTATTTACATTTTTAAATATTTCTTAAAAAGCACATTAAAAAAAAAACATTTAAAAATATAAAAAATAGTAGCCCACCGGCATCGGGAACAGGGTCCAAGCTGCCGGTGGTCAGGGCTCCTGAGAGAGGAATCTCCTAACTATGCGCGCCGTGTCCAGAAGTACTGCTTTCTGGATCAGGCCCTTGATCCAGCTGCCTAACGAGAGCCTCCTCAGATGTTGTTCGAGGCTCTTAGCTATTAAGCCATTGACCGTTACGACTATCGGCACAATGATTGCTCCATCCACTTCCCACATGTCGACAACCTCGCGAGCTAAGTCAAGATATTTGATCTGCTTATCTTTCTCAGCTTTCACAAGGTTCTCGTCATGCGGGACCGCTATATCAACAATCATTGTGCGACGCTCTAGTCGATCTATCACCACCATATCAGGTTTATTGGCAACAATAGTCCTGTCAGTGATGATAGATCGATCCCAATATAACGTGATACTGCCATTGTCGAGAACTGGGTCGGGCACATACCTGTAGTACGGTACTTCTGATTCTACAAGATTGTATTTAAGAGCAAGTTGCTGGTGAATAATCCTGGCTACGAGGTTGTGTCTATGCAAATAGTCTCCGTTAGCCAGACGAGAACACCCAGAAATAATGTGTCGGATTGATTCTCCTGGCCGGTGGCATGCCCGACAGATGTCAACCGTACCATCCTTCACAATGTATTTCCGGTAATTGTTCGTCATCATAACTTCGTCCATAATTGCAAAGACAAAACCTTCGGTTTCCCCGAAGAGGTCACCGAAACGTAGCCAAGATACGGACGCTAATAGGTCTACATCGGGCCCATGTAAGGCCCGGTAAAAGCGTCCGTGAAGCTCCTTGCCCTGCCATACTTCCCTGCGGTCATTAGTATCCATTACTAAAGGTTTGCGCCAGTTCTCGTTAGCTAAGGAGAGCGGGGTGAGGCCCTTGTCCACCGCCACCACATCTCGGTGCATACCCACGTCGACGGCTAGGAGATATTCCCTGAGACTGCATACCTCGCGGTTGTGCAGGGACTTAGCATTTAAGAAGCCACGACCCCCACACTTCCGCGGGATATACAGTCTCATCACCGATGACCGTGGGTGATGCATCCGATTTGCGGTAAGTAGTGTACGGACCCTCCTATCCAGGGCGTCAAGTTCTGTCTGAGTCCATTTGAGTATGCCGAAAGAATACATAAATACTGGCATGACCCAACCGTTGAAAGCGCGCACCTTGTTTCCGCCTGACAAAAGACTATTCAGTACTTTATTCAGGCGGCCAAAGAAGCGCTCCTTCAACGATTGTTTCACGTCATCAGTATTGATGCCTAACGCTTCCGACATACCCAAATACTTGTAAGTTTCGGTTGAACTGAGGGATCTAAGGTGTATGGAATCCGAGAGTTGAATTCCCTCGGATTCCATAATCTCTCCTCGTTTTACATGTATGACTGCACATTTGTCCACACCAAAGTCCATCCTGATGGCACTACTGAAGGTTTCAGTTACCTTCAGTAGCTCCATCAGTTGCAAGTTGTTGGGGGCAAAGAGTTTCAGATCATCCATGTAAAGAAGGTGAGATATGACCTGACCGCCTCTTTTCAACCGATAACCTAAGCCAGAACCCTCCAGCAGTGTGCTGAGAGGGTTCAAAGCCAGGCAAAACCACAGTGGACTCAGACTGTCACCCTGGAATATGCCACGCTCAATCCTTATCGGTTCGCTGTTCTCCCAAATCTGTCGACATCCCGGATAGTGAAGGACTGTTCTCCACTGCCCCATACATGACATCAGGAAGGTGCGCATAGTTGCATCAACTTTATACAGTTCTAGCACCCTCATGAGCCATGTATGAGGAACAGAGTCATAGGCCTTCTTATAATCTATCCAGCATGCCGACAGATTCTTTCGAGAACGTCGAACCTGTTGGCTAATGGCAATATCGATGAGGAGCAGCTCCTTAGTACCGCGGGACCCGCTCCTACATCCATTCTGAGAGACAAACATGATAGAATTTGTTTCAATATGACTATTGATTTTAGCTCTCAGAATGGATGTAAGAACTTTATAGACCGTCGACAAACACGTAATCGGTCTATATTATTATTATTATTAGTTCCTAATAGGTAGATTTTTTTTACAAAAACACAGCACATATTAAAATTTATAATGTGTTTATTAAAAAACAAGCGTTAACATAAAATTATTCACTTAATTACCTATCAAATGAGATCAATTAAAACTGTTGAGATAAAAAAAAATTACTAGTGAGCGACATAAGGAAAAATCATTCACCTCATTCCATGAACAGACCGACATATCGACATCGATGAAAATTTTTCCGTCCTTTCTGGTTAATTGATGTTCTTTTAGTATCGAAATTATGTTTTCTTTTCTTATAACACACTTTTCTGGTTTTGAATACCACGTCCAACCTCCTAAATACTCTTTATTTTAAACATTTATGGTGACATTGTCAAAACTTACTCTTGTAATTGACATGGTTCCAGGCAGTGACGGACTAAGACTACTTGATGTCCTAAGCAATCCACGCCTGTGGGCCCCCTATCCGTATGTCAACTAGAATCGGTCTTTAACCCGTTGAGTGTCTAAACGTGGATCCACGCGAGACACAATGGCTGTTTAATTGTGTCTCTAATTACGGCACACGAGAGGTTAAACCTGTACCGCCTAAAAACATTAGTTTTTAGGGTTCCGTACCTCAAAAGGAAAAAACGGAACCCTTATAGGATCACTTTGTTGTCCGTCCGTCTGTCTGTCTGTCTGTCAAGACCCTTTATCTTGAGAACGCGTGGAGGTATCGAGTTGAAATTATAATAAACCATATACTCAGGTCTGCGGTCCTAATAAATCTGAAAACAGTAAATTTGTTGTTACATAGCACACATAATTTTATCGACATCGGATATTTTATTCAAGAATGAGAACTTGTCTGCTGTTTCTTAGTATAATCTCTCCTCTTTTTCGCATCTCTGCATTTAATTTATCAATGATGCTATAATAACATATTATTTTGAATTGTTCTCTTGGGTTGAAACTTTTTTCAGGAGCTGAACCATCATTGGGCATTTTCTATCTTCGTCTTTGATGGGTGTCTTTGTATTCCGCGCGAATTTTCAAATTCGCGCGGAATACAAAGTCCTAGAAACTTTTTTTGGTGTGGTTTTTTATGACGTGAGAGTAAGACGTGATGCCTTAAGGACGGATTTTTTTGTGCTTCTTCTGGTGCCCCCCCAGACGCGATGCCCTAGGCAATTGCTTAATTTGATTAAGGGTTAATCCGTCACTGGTTCCAGGGAATAAACTTCCTTCATCTTTGAATACACATATCATCCCTTCTGAAAATTGATCTGGCTGTGCTTTTTCATTGTTTGTGGCTTCCTCAGAACTTATTAGAATGCCGTCTGAGCTTACAACTTACTCGTGTACAACCTCACTGCAGTATTGTTCTATACAATTACTGTTATTATTAGTTTGCATAATATTTTCGTACTGGGGTTCCTCTATGATGTCTTCGATTCTCTCAATATCTTCTAAGTTCCTTACTTTCTCAACACTCAATATTTTCTCTGGCATTGCTGTAGGTATAGTATTTCCGTGTATTTCTGCTTCTACCGTCATTACGTTATTCTGCATTGTGTCATCATCACTATTTTCTGGTTCAGATACTTTCTGCCCTTTTTGTTTTTTGATCCGGCCGGCCATCCTTTTTTTTTGGTTTATCTTTTATTTCCTTACCTTGCCTTTGACAACCTTTTGCTTTTTCTGCATAGAAATGCTCAACTTCCTCTGCCGAAACGCTTTTGCCCGCTCTTACTGGCAGTTGAAACTTTCTTGCCTTGGTCGCCCTACTTAAATCCGCTGATTTCACCTCTTCAATATAACGGTGGAATGCTTCACCGACAGATTCTTTTACTTCAGCTTCCGATGTGTATTTTGGCAATTTATTTAATACTGTTTCTGCTGAAAATGGAAACAGACCACTGCTTCGAAATCCAGCCTTAATGTTCTCCGCACGAGTGAGCCCGCCCATTTCTAGTGCCTTTCGCAAAAGCTGGGCAAACAAAGACTTAGGCAGTACCATGACCTTCTTACCTCTACTTGTTTGACGATAGTTATCTAGCACTTTCCTCCAATTACTCTTGACAGCAGAAAAATACCCTACATCCAAAGGTTGCAATAGCTTTAGGGGAAATATGCGCACTGAGATTGTCGCATATAAGTATTTTTTCCCATCGAGACTAGAGACACGTGGAATGAAATGCATTTCTAACCAATCTTCAAAAACTTCAGTGGTTATCCATTCTGAATCTGACACTGCAATTCGCGAGCCTACTGGCGCTTGGTAAAGCCAATCCGACCACAGCTTTTTCCCTTTAAAAATAAAGTATGGTGGCAAAGTTTCTCCAGCGGCATTAACACAGAAAACGACTGTGTAGCAAGATTTTGTGGAGCTTTTGATTATTTCTGGTTGTCGACAATCTCGGCGATATAACAGTTTCTTTTTCCCTGGATTGTCATGGAATCCCGACTCATCCATATTAAAAATATTTTCGGCGGGAATTCCCTCTATCTCTTTAGAAATATTGGTAAAAAATTCTTCTATTTGCTCACGATTTACCTGAGCCCGCTTACGTGGAATGTTGTGGGCTACTTTTATTTTAAGGTCTGGATGTCATTCTAAAAATAAAGTACCCCATTCATATCCTGGCATATTGTTTTGGAATTGCAATATCTTCTTATCATTACTATCCAAATATTTTTTTACAAGCACTCTAAAGTCCAACATACTTATTGGTATTCTAATGTCACTCAATACTAATAAATGACATTTAAAACTATCTTCTTCAGATTTGGACAGTGCAATTGGTCTACCAACACTCTTGGTATGCTTTAACGTTAATTTGTAAAATAATGTAACAGGCGGTATGTTACACCTTTTTGAAGCTTCCATCCTAGTTAAAGCTCCCGATCGGATTTTATCTAGGGCTTCCTCTAAAGTAGCTAAGGTATAATTGGATTTTATGCCGTATTTTCGTATTGCTTTTCGAGGCATCGTAAACACCTGTAACAGTAGAAAAAGTGTTAAAGGAGTTGCAACCCTATGTGTCAAACTTACCCGTAGGCCGTAGACTATAAAATAGCAATCGGTAACATTGAACCGTTCAAAGTTACCCCAAATAAAAATAAATTTAGTGTTCTGTTAAATTCTCCTTTTTAATCAAGAAAACACAATGAAATCAAGAAATTGTTTAAAAAAAGGTCAGTTGAATAAATGTTTCATCGTTATAAACCAAAAATAAAGTCTTTTACTTACATAACTTTTCTATATTTAATTTCGATCTCTATCACACACACTTTTTTCTTGTTGATAACCGCAAACAGAAAAGGCGCCAAGTCTTTGAAAATTGGTTGACAGTTGTCAATTTTATGGCAAATTTGACATTTCGAACATTTAAACGTTCCGTTTCACTTAATTGTTATGTTATATTATTGTTATGTGGGTACACAAATAATAAACCAGTCTCGCATGAACTGTCGTTTGATTTGCATCGATATTCCTCAGTGGTGACGAGTAATATTAAAATAATAGTAAAATATCAAGATGCCGATCGGGAAAATACACGTATTTGATCTGGATGGAGGTGAAAACTGGCCAGCATATGTGCGTTTAGTGGAACAATTCATTTTGCTGAACGACATAAAAGACAACCTACGCCTAGCCACGCTGGTAAAACTTTTACGACGTTAGTGGATCTCGTGAAAAATCATCTGGAACTCAAACGATCTGAAATAGCAGAACGCCATGTGTTTCGCCAGCGGCGGCAAGGGGAAGGTGAAAGTATCCAAGTTTTCTTACAGAATTTGAAACACTTGGCTATTCAAGTAATTATTCTAAATGTATTAAGAGAAAAAAAAGAACCTTCAAACAAGTTTTATTCTTATTTTTATATATATTATTAAGTTCATTGTCTATGGTCACTTTAATTTGGCGGGCGCGCTTTTTTTTGCAAAAAATTGAATTGTTTTTAAAAATATTTTATGCAAGTTTCTACAATTGATTGCACGCCGGACAAACCGGCACACCGGTCGGTCCCTGCACAGCTATTGTTTTATTCACATGTGTGAATCAAATCTAAGTTATGAGAACATTAATCCACTTTCAAACACTGATGTGTTAGAGGATAGTACAAATATGGAAGTAGAAGCTATTATACAACGTGGCCGTGCTGACACTGACACGGGAGTGAAAAGGCGACTGGAAGAAAATTCTTCTGAAGAAGGATGGACTGAAGTGAATAGAGGGCGAAACAAATTAGTATGCTGTAGAGGAGATTCAGGTGAGAGGGAGAAAGAAGAGAAAATACAGGTATGCGTGACATGCAAAAATCCTTTGCCTAAACAGTTTGCGTTGGCGCGATTACTTAAGACGTACAACATTACCAGCAGCAACATTAGTAAAATTAAATACGTAACTACATCAAAATAAAATGTTAATTACATTCGATAACGACACCGGCGCAGATGAATTTTTAAGTTGCTCGGCTTTTACTGACATGGGTTGGTATTGCCAGAAAACTTCCGAAGTAGGTGTATCGTACGGCCTTATTAAAGCTATGGAACTAGACATATCTGATGAGGATCTCCGAAATAATCTTAAAAGTAGCGCTGAAATAACGTCAATCAAGCGGTTAAATAAGCGGTGTTCGAATAACCCTGATGGCAACGGTTATACTCCGAGTGAAACGATACGCTTGGGGTTTAAAGGATCTTCTCTTCCAGCGTATGTCTATATCTACAATTTGAGAATACCAGTCGAACGATTTGTATTTCCAGTTACTCAGTGTGCTAACTGCTGGAAATTCGGTCATTTGAAGATACGATGTCCAATGAGGAAACCTGTTTGTCCAAAATGCTCACAACACCACGAAAATTGCACAATCACAGCATTTACTTGTGTGAATTGTTCCGGCATTGAGTAAAATCTATGAAAAGATCATGCTCGACCAGATGTTGTCTCATTTTAATTCAAATAGGATTTTGCATAGTCATCAGTTTGGTTTCACGAAAGGAAGGTCAACAACAGATGCAGGAGTGAAACTCATCAGTCACATTTTGGAATCCTGGGAGAAGTCCCAGGATGCTATTGGCATATTCTGTGACCTCTCTAAAGCATTTGACTGTGTTGACCATAATACTCTGATCTGTAAATTACATCATTACGGAATTCGTGGACGAGCTGCTGATCTTGTTTTTTCCTATTTATCTTACAGGCAGCAAAAAGTATCCATTAATGGGGTGACGTCCTCGGGGTCTTTAGTAAAGATGGGCGTGCCTCAAGGTTCAATTCTAGGCCCTTTCCTTTTTTTAGTTTATATTAATGACCTTCCCTTCATGATGGCTAATTTATCCGATATAATTCTATTTGCTGATGACACCTCTCTTATTTTTAAAGTAGACAGAAAAGATGGGGATGTCTTGCATGTCAACGAGAGTCTGGCTGTCCTTTCGAAATGGTTTGCAGCTAATAATCTCTTATTAAATGCAAATAAAACTAAATGTATAAAGTTTTCATTGCCAAATGTCCCTCAAGTTGACGCCAATCTAATTCTTGACAGCAAAAAACTGGATGTTATTACAGAAACCGTGTTTTTGGGTATAACTATCGATTCTAAACTGCAGTGGGGTACTCATATTAGAACTCTCTCGGGAAGACTAAGCTCAGCTGCATATGCAGTAAGAAAAATAAGGCAATTGACAGATGTAGCCACAGCTAGGTTAGTTTACTATGCTTATTTCCACAGTATTATGTCTTATGGCATTTTACTGTGGGGACCTGCAGCTGACGTGGACTCAATTTTCATATTACAAAAGAGAGCAATCCGGGCTATTTATAAAATGGGCCCTCGCGAGTCCCTCAGAAATAAATTTAAAGAAATTGATATACTTACTCTGCCTTCTCTTTACATCTTGGAAAGCATTTTGTATGTTCGTAAAAACTTAGGACTCTTTAAAATTAGAAGCGATTTTCACAACAAAAATACACGTAGTAAACACGAAATTGTCTTACCCAAATGGAGACTAGCTAAGACTAGCAAGTCATTCTTAGTAAACAGCATTCGCTTTTATAATAAGCTGCCAAAGGCGGTAACAGAACTTAGTGAGGGAAAATTCAAATCTCATATCAAGCGTGTCCTAACCGAAAAAGCATATTACAAGGTTAAAGACTATGTCGAAGACACGCTTGTTTGGCAATGACTACCTCTGCACATGTGGCCCCCTGGTAAATCATCAATATTTTGTCTATAACTGCTCCACCTTTGTTTTAATAATTAGATATACATTTTTTTTTTTCTCTGACACATTGCTTTTGCAATATTTTTATTTTTTATTTATATTTCAACTGTCATAAATTCGTTAGTAATTTATTTTGTTAACATTTTATTGATAGTTGTAATCATTATATTATACCTGATTTTTTTTATATAGCCTCTTTTTGTATTGTGAATGTGAGAACACTGTATACTCCACGAACTCTTAGACTACTTCCTATTACGACTTACTTTGTTTTTTACTGAGAAATTTTTTATTGTGCTTTTGTGTACAATATTTGACTGGTCTACACTGTTCTTACATAATATAAAATCAATATTGTAAAAACACCCACTTTTTTAAAAGAGTAACCATGGAGTTTCTTGCCGGTTCTTCTCCATAGGAAACGACCAATTTGGAACCGTGCACTAGCTTCTGACGTTTTATAAGTGCCCATGTAGGCCTATGTGAAATAAAATATTTTTGATTGATTGATTGATGGTGGCATATGGCATTTGATAAAATATGCCCATATTTTAAGAAGGAAAAGAGGCTTAGATACTTAATGTCCGAATTTAATTGTACCTACAGAAAAGCTCTCACTATATACGTTCCCCCTTCGCCTGATAACGTTTCACAAGTGAACCTATCTAGTTTCGTTCCTGAAGTCGGCCATGCACATACTGCGACTATCGCAAATATTAGTTCGATTGTAACGCAGCCTCCGACTGGCACAAATAACGATACTACCTCTCAGCGACGTGATCCAGATTCAGCTAATTCAAAAACCAAGCCTCTATCCAAGCGTAGCTCCAAGAAGCAAAATCGTCGAGCACCGACCCCAGCACTTGTAGAGGACATAACGTGGCATCAAGTTTCCGATACTTCTGATTCTGTAGAGGATTTTAATGATACACCTAATTTTGTTCAAAGTAATAATTCTGATAAGTCTTCTAATAATTTAAACTTTTGGCATTTGATAACAAAAATTAAAAATATATACAAGTAAAGAATCCTTCCAGGTTAAAATACAACAGTCGATTTCTATATTCTCCGAATGGCTGACTCATAAAATTGTAAGTAGTTTATCTATTGATTCGTTTTTCGATTTATTTACTAGAAATGGCTAATAAAAATAATTACATGAACTTGAATATTATACAATGGAATTGCCAAAGTATAAGACCCAAATCTCGTCCACTTGAATTACACTTATGTCAAGAAAAAATACACATTGCCGTACTGAGCGAGACTTGGTTGGAACCTGATAGCTATTTTAGAATTATTGAATATAATACATACAGACTGGATAGAGAAGATGGCTACGGTGGCGTTGCAATTATGACTCACCGCTCTGTACAGTCTGTTGTTTGTACAACGAAAAGTCGCAACCCTGGCATTGAATTATTACATATTAGAATTTTGAATTGTCAGCATATTGAGAATATTATTTCCATATATTGCCCTTCGACTGAACATACCACTCTGAGTGATTGGGACGCAATCTTTTCTACAGGAAACAGTAAGACACTTATCTTGGGAGATTTTAACGCGCATCACACTAATTGGTCTCTAAGAACTGATCGACGTGGCTCTGAAATATTTGACTCCATGTTAGATTACAATTTTATTCATTTGAATGATGGTAGTTTTCCTAGAATCAGGATGGTTGACGGAGTACTTCAACAATCTAGTCCTGATATTTCATTTGTATCTTCTGATTTATCTTTGTTATTCAATTGGAAGCCTACTAATGAAACACTGGGTAGCGATCATTTAATTATTAAATTAAACTTAGTAGGTACTTACTTTTAACCGTGAATATCAACGCAAAAGAAACTTTAAAAAATCTGACTGGGCGTCATACGCTAAATATATAGACGAATATTTACAAAATTGCGTTATTCCTCAAGATCTTCAGAATTTATATGACCTACTATATAATATTATGCAAAAAGCTGCAGACAAATATATTCCCTACATTAAAATCCCTCAAAATATTTGCAGTACATTTAAACCAAAACCATACTGGTCTCCAGAGTTGTCGAGGGCTGTTGCGGAGCGGCGTTTGGCCCTTGCAAATCTGAGATCTTGCCCCTCTCCTAGAAATTAGATGTCCTTAAAGAAAAAAAAACCGGCCAAGAGCGTGTCGGGCCACGCTCAGTGTAGGGTTCCGTAGTTTCCCGTCCGTAACAATAAGTGTACCCACTTATGAGTTTAAAAAAATGCTTGCATATACGATTTTACTACAAACTTAGTCCAGAAATTATTTTGTAGAACCCTTTTGTCTTTTTTGTACAAAAACTGTTCTCTGTTTCTGTTCTGTTCTGTGTTTTCCTAGAAAGTCCTTATAAAGTTCTATTTTTCAGATTTTTTTCATATTTTCTAAACTTATGGTTCAAAAGTTAGAGGGGACACATTGTTTTTTACTTTTGGGGCGATTATTTCCGAAATTATTGACATTATCAAAAAATGATCTTAGTAAACCCATATTCATTTTTAAATGCCTATCCAACAATATATCACACGTTAGGGTTGAAATTAAAAAAAAAAACTTTACATATAGGGGGGCTATATAGTAGGGGGGCTCCCCTACTAAAACAGTTTTGTGTAATTTCTGCCTTCTGGTGCGAATGTCTCTTAAAATCTTTTGAGTATGAATTTTAATGGAAGAATGGATTCTTATTTTGAAAAACATATTAGAAATGAATTTTATTATTTCAGTCTCATGCAAATCCATACAAACATCGATGTTTAGGCACAGTCTAAACAGTTAAAAGTTTAGTCTAAACATTAGGGCATCTCTTTATATTTATTTATAGTCTAAGCGTCAACCCGATACGTCACTGTCATCTGTCATCCCAACGCGGGATTTTGAAGACTGGAAATTGAAATACGACTGAATGCATAGATAATACCTACATACAATACTAAGCTACCCTAATAAAACATTTTTTTCCAATTTTTATTTTACCACTTTGTCGGCATGATTGATATACATATTGGTACCAAATTTCAGCTTTCTAGTGCTAACGGTCACAGAGATTCAGCGAGGACGGACAGACGGACAGACAGACAGACGGACAGACAGACAGACGGACAGACAGACAGACGGACAGACAGACATGGCGAAACTATAAGGGTTCCTAGTTGACTACGGAACCCTAATTAGCACCGCTCAAAGACTTATTCGTAGGGCTAAATGTAAATCTTTTCAACAGTTTTGTTCTTCTGTAGATGAAATATCTTCAGCATCCGAAATGTGGCGTAAAAGAGGTGGTTAAAAGGTCGGCAAATCCCTAGCGCCAGTGTGAATAAAGAAAAAGCTGAGCGCCTGCTTAGTGAGCTTACTCCAGATTTTGTTTGTCCCTCGCCACCTACTTTTAACCTCTCGAATGCCGTAATTAGAGACACAATTAAAAAGCCATTGTGTCTCGCGTAGATCTGCGTTCCGGCAGTCAACGGGTTAATTCCAGTAATACAGCGTTGGAATCGTTAACATCAATGCCAGAATTAGTTAACTGTATTAAGAATAGCGACACAGCCCCTGGGTCAGATCAAATTTCATTTTCCATGATAAAACACTTTCCGACTTCAGGTAAACGTATGTTACTTTTAATATATAATAATTGTTTTTCTTTCGAATTTGTTCCCTCACAATGGCGCCAAATTAAAATAGTTCCAATCCCCAAACATAATAGTAGCCCATCTTCTTCTTTGCGTCCTATCTCCTTAATATCTTGCGTCTGTAAAATTTTTCACGCTATTTTGGCCAAACGTATTGAATGGTTCTTTGAAAAACAATGTCTTTTTCCGGAGGACATGGTGGGTTTTCGTAAAGCACGATCTTGTCTGGATAACCTTACGCGGTTGGTTTCTGAAATTCAACTAGGATTTTCCAAAAACGTGGTTACAGCGGCGTGCTTTATAGACATCGAAAGCGGATATAACAATGTCGATATTCCTTGCTTGTTACGTATTTTAGATCAGTTTGGAGTTGGATCAAAATTCTGCGCTTATCTGTGGTCTTTTTTATCAAATAGACATCTAGAAGTAGCATATGATTGCAAGATGGTTAGATGGACAGGCCGTGGATTGGCTCAAGGAGATCCATTGTCCCCACTTTTATTCAATATTGTAACTCTAGATATATGTTAGAACGCTGAACAGGTTAATATATCTCAATATGCTGATGATTTGGTTTTATATTCCACAAACAGTAATTTAGATTTAGCGTTTGAAGACCTTCGGTCCGCTTAACGATATATCAAAGATTTAATAGATAAAATAGGTTTAACTACATATGTCTACAAATAAGACTAAGATCTGTGTTTTTAAAAAAGGTTGCTTTAGGAGGTCTATTGACTTTAATTTTGACGATGTTTCAGTTGAAGTCGTTAATTGTGTAAAATATTTGGGTCTGTGGCTGGATAGTTCATTAAGATGGGGTAAACATATCAATGAAGTTTCAAAAAAAGTAATGAAATTCATTAATTTACTTAAAGTTCTATCTGGTGCAGGATGGGGACTTCATCAAAAACACCTTAGACGTTTATATATTTCTTTAATCCGAAGCAGAATTGATTACGCCAGTTTCCTGTTTGACAATAGTTGTAATTCTAAACTAATAAAACTAGATAGGGCTCAAAATCAAGCACTGCGTGTCGTAGGTGGATTTATAAGAAGTACTCCGATACACGTCATGGAAAGCGAGCTATGCCTTCCTCCACTTCATATCCGTAGGAGATATTTAGCTACTAAGTTTTTGTTAAAATCAAAGTCTATTTATAATAATAAAACTATTAAATCACTAGAAAATCTCTCACTTGTGACCGGTTCTAACTATTGGCTGAACAAGAAACTGCCATTACTGATTGATATACTTGCACAGTATGCTTCGTTCCCAATACACTCAAGCGTTCAGCTAGAAATGTTTTCACTTGACAGGTGGATTAGTAATATTGATATGTCTAATATAATATTTGATAAAATTCCTAGCATTTGTCAAGCTAAACGCCGATACAGTACTGAGCAATTAAAACTCCTTTGCATAAAATATATCCGAGAACAATATTCGAATTTTCATACAATTTTTACCGATGGCTCCAAAGACAAACAAATCGGAGGCGCTGCTTTTTTGGACCCCATACTTCTGAATCAAATAATGATTAAGATTGATTCAGATATTTCTATTATGCACATTGAATTGATAGCAATATTAGAAACTTTATCCTATATTCTATCAATTAATGGCGATAAATTTGTGATCCTGACGGACTCCAAAAGTTCGCTACAACATTTGGCTCGGCATACTTCTCACATGCGAGGTAACCCGGTAGCCTATGCTATATATGATGTGCTCTTAAAACTGCAGTCCAGCTCCAAAACAGTAGGGTAAACTTGCCTAATTCGTACTTACGCCAAATTCGTACTCCACTTAAAACTCGGCTTCGATAACAGCTATCAGCGCCTCTAGTGTCAAAAAATTGAAATAACAGTCGGCCATTTCACCACCTGACAGATAACACCTGTGAAGCTGCTCTCGACAAAAATATTGAAAAAGTAAGTTTTTTTCAACTATTGTTGTAATATTTTTACACATTTCGTAAGAGTTTTATTCAAATAATGTCGTGTATAACCTATTTTACGATTTGACACGTATTTATGTGTATCTTTGCGATTTCATTTGACGTGTTATCATACTCGTAACTGTTGTCAATTTTTTTGGCGGTAAATTTAAAATTTGTTTGGCTCTTGCTCCTATTTCGTATTTGAGTTAAATTCTTAAAACGTACTGGTACGATTTAAAACCAAAGATTATAACTGCGATGATTGCCGAGAATTGGCGAAGACAATCCGTCGAATTTGTTAAGAATTACTACTTGTTTTAATAATATATTGTTGATTATGATGCTGATTCTCAATACTGTATACCAATGAATAGATCTCAAAGTACGAATTAAGAATATAGCAGTACGATTTGGGATGAATGGTCTTAAATCGTACTTTTTTAGTTTTTTTTTAAATTGTTTATTTTTGAGAAGTTTATAAGGTTTATGTTAAATTTGATTATAGAATCAATAAAGCATTTAGCAAACAAAATTTACTTTTAATTAAAACTAATTTATCTTTCCTAATTTTCTAAATATGATGGTTTTCCCTTAAGGGGTACGAATTAGGCAAGTTTACTATCTTCAATGGATTCCATCCCATGTGCAGTTAGAAGAAAATGATATTGTTGACTTACTCGCCAAACAAGCGTGTTGAGGGAGTCCCCATGAATATTACCCCACTATATTCAGATTGCTTTGGGAAAGCAAAAAAAAATTGTTTAGAACTTTGGCAGGAATATTTTGACAAAAGGTCAAAAGAAAAAGGGATATGGTACCGAACTATCCAGCCAGAGATTTCTCGGGTTCCATGGATTGACTGTAATCTTAACAGAAATTTAATAACTATAGCTGTAAGACTTCGTTCCGGACATATTCCATCAAATAAATTTAACTATTTAATGAAGAAAGTTTTGTCTCCAAATTGTGATGACTGTGGTGTGGTTGATGATGTTTTCCACATATTGATGGAGTGTGTCCGGAACGAAAATACAAGAATGAATGTTTCTGGACTCAGTAAAACTTATGATATTGGCATTTGTAATGTAATCCTCTCTTCTCCAATGTCCGATAAAGCCAAACAATTGTTTGAATTAGCCATAAGGTAGTTTGTAAGTTTTTGTTTTATGTACTGGGCGATGTGGTCGCTAAGCGACAAAGCCCTTTAATCAAATAAAATGTATAGAGTCCGTCTAATGAAAGCGTGACCTGAGAAAAGAAGGTTACAACCAAACATTATGAATGTGGTATTATTGAAATAGTAGGAGAAAAAAGTTTTGATACTAGAGTATTTTTTGTATTTATGACAATTGTTTAATAGTTGTATAAGAACTTAAATCCTAGTCAAAAACATGTGTGTAGACTTAATTATTTGGTGGGTGTATGGTAAAGGTCAATAACACACAAAATGTTTGTTATTATTCCAAATTATTTTATTTTATCTGATCTCTCAAATGTCGCTATATAATATTCAAATAATATACTTTAATTACCATTAGGCCTTCTGGCAAGAATACCAAGTGCACAACACCGCGATAGTCAAATATAATAGTCAACATGATTTCAACTTCATCACGTCTCGCCAACATTAATAATGTGTTTCAAGATTGTTGGGTTGGAATCGATTCGTTGTAGCAGAGAAAATTCAGATCTTTTGGGATTAGTCAAGTGGGAACATGTTTTATACTCCAGTGCTTGTTTCAAATGATACGGATTGACTCATGAGACTCAAAAAGTTCAGCAGCTATCTCTCTGAAACTAGGATTTCAGTCACTATTTCCTTCACTTTCGCGATTTTAACTTCAGTTGAAGACTTTGATGCACTACCAAACAGAGTGAGGCAAATCTTTCATTACATCTTAACTGCTTTTGAACGCATTCTACCACTCACTAGCATGTGTTTTTGATTAAGTCGATTCACCAAAAGCCTTCTTTGTTCGATGTTTTTGTCCATTATGAAATTCGCAATATGTCAGATTATCTAAAAATATAAGAAAAAAAAATATCACTATATCCTAAATATAACTATCTATTATTATTAGTCGACAAGGATCAAGATTATAACATCATACTAACTTAAAATTCAGAAATCGTTTATAAACATTGTTGGTTTTCATTAAAAACACCTTCTTTCTCTTCTTGTTTTTGTTTGAATTTTTTAACCATAGTGTGTAGCAGTTTTTGCACGTTACTGTTTTATAGTTTTCCCATAATTAAGCAATTATTTTTGAAAAATAAATATCTGTTTCCAAAAACTGACAATTGCAACCATAGACTTTGACGTGATTTTTTTCGGCAAAACAATGTTGCCAATTTAATTTTAAAAAAAACTCCAGGTTACGCTTTCAGTAGACGCACTCTATATATATATACACCGCTAAATTTTAATCGTTTTAATCCCGTGGAGGGTCGATCCGGTACATGAAACACTATCGATTTGTAAAGATAAAATTAAAAAATAAAGTACCTCTTTTTCAAAATTCGTATTAATTCACGCATGTACGAAATTAGTATCTTTAAGAAAACGTCAGCTGAGCGAGTTCAAAGACCTGTAGTTAATAGTCGGCGTTGCGTACAAAATACCTACAGGTCATTGAACTCGCTCAGCTGACTTTTTCTTAAAGAAATTAATTTCGTACATGCGTAAATTAATACGAGTTTTGAAAAAGAGGTACTTTAATTTTTAATTTTATCTTTACAAATCGATAGTGTTTCATGTACCGGATCGATCCTCCACGGGATTAAAACGATTAAAATTTAACGGTGTATATATTATTAAGTTATACGGCAATTCAAAATTACCCAACTTGACTGTAAGTGTTCTAACAGAACTATTACAACATACAGCGCTAAGATAGCTTTTAGAGGATATTATTTCGAGAAAAATGTCTTGAGTGTCATGATTTTCGTGACACTTAAGCGTTTCGTTCAACATAGTGTAATGTTCAAGGTGTACGGACTACTGGGGCCAGGGTTATCCGAAAGGGAACTCGAGCCCCGGTATGAAGGCTTGAAGGAAAGGGGTGGGTTTTTTAGTCAGTAAGAGTCTGACACTATCTCCCGCTCCGCCCAAGAGCGGGGGTTGTCATTGGATGATTTTTCCCACCGAAAAAAAAAAGGTGTACGGAGTACATTACGCCTGAGCCGACTGAACTGAGTGTTCGGCTCGCGTAATATAGTGCGTAGTACATAATTATATGTATGTATATCGATGACTTGTAGTGTATAACTGTAAAAATAAAACAAATCATTGTTACGAAGAAATTTTAATTCTTTTCGAAATCACCTAATTATAACTTCGATATGATTCACTTAAAATTTACAATAAGAAGCGCACAATACAAAACAAATTGGACACAAACTTGCTCTGCGTGTCAAATAGTCACTTGGTGGGTACATCGCATACTTCTAGGGCTTAAGACTCTACAGTTAACATATTAAAACTGTTTAACTCACATAACAGATGAAAGAGGTTAGAATGATCTGTAGGCCCAGGCGTGCCACAAAGTAGGGCAATGCATAAAGCTTAACTACCAATAGCAAACTTGCGATCTAAGTGTGCGTGGTCTGTTAGTTGCGTAACGCGCGTTCGTATTGGTTTATTGCCTGTAGTGGAGTTAAAGGGTGTGAGACAAGCGGCGACACTCGTTGTAGTACAAATCGGAAAGTATTTCCTTTCTAACCTCTTCTATCTTTTCTGTGGTTTAACTGTTTAACCGTCGGATATATTCGACAAACACTCTCACATCCACGACCAAATAATCCATCTCGTCAGATCTTCTGTCACTTAAGAGGATTAACGAGCTACACGAGATAGAGTATCCAGTTGCAAATCCACGGCCCTGGCGAATAGACGCGTAAGCGCTTGTCGAACATTTCCGACGGTTAACCCCTCGAGCGCCGATTGTACGTACATACGTCTGTACAACTTGAATGACCTTAAAAAAAACTTAATTTTCGTTTTGTACACACGTTTGTACGAAATTTATTTGGCCGAAAATCTTGGTTTCTATTTTTTTCCTAGAAAAATCCAGAAGTTTCAACTTTCCAGGTCATTAACCACCTGGCGCTCGAGGGGATAAGAGTTAATTAATGAATCAAGGTACTCAAAAAGGACCTTTGGATGTTACATAAATAAGGAAAGACTTCGGCATTTTACAAAATTACAAAATATCGCGATAAATTATCACCAATAGATTGAAAAATCAAATGATGTTTACAATTTTAGAAAAAGCATTTTATTAATGTTTAGAGAAACAATATTTGTGTCCCACTTCCACAGTAGAAGCATTGAACAAACTTCGTTGTTGTATAGGTATGTTTGAAAACAAAATTCGAGATAATTATCTTATTTTGGTACAACCAACGACCTTACAGTCACTAGACATCTAACAACAGGCGACGCATGTCTGTCAACACATATGACTTATAGATCTGATGTAGGTCGCCACAGAATAATTTCTAAATAGTCTCGACCAATCAGAACGCTGCAGTACCCCGCTCCCCCGCACCTCGGCTAGTTAATAGAATTGTTTTGGTGCGCTAATTCAAGCATGAGTTTGCTTCTTCTAGCGGCTGTAAGGTCATTGGGTACAACAAAATCCTGACGAAGTATAAATTAGCATTTTTTAGCGCTCAAAAATTAACATAAAATACAATAATAAAAATATAATATAGTCGATTTTTGTATTGCTAGCAATCGATTAAAATTATCTCGAATTATGAATTCTCTAATAAAATCTAAGAATACAAGTTAAGAAATAAAATAAATACGTTAAAAATCAGTTCACAACAAAATTTACGTAAACACTCAATGTTCACTGTACTAAGGAAGAGTGTACACAGTCCTTCAAAAACAGGATTTACACTACGACACTAGAAAGCTATCTGTAATCTTTCCGAAATTTAGCGTTAATCGAGTGCAAAGATTTTTCACCTCGTGCTCTTTTGATTCTCTCGCTAACGCTCAGGATCCTAATTTTTTAATCACTCGCTACATGCTTTCCCACTCCACCCTAGAGCGAGACAAGTCTATAGATGATTTCCTACCTCAAAAAATGACATAAGGTTTTACTGAACAAAAAGTCTTCTAAAAGAGCCACATATTGGGTCCCATTAAACGCAAAGCGACATCGCGGCAGACCAAGGCCAGGGTGGAGAGATGAGCTTGATAACTACCGGAGGAACTAGCCTGCAATGGCCGGAGACAGACTTGTGTGGAAAAGGGAGAGGGAGGCCTTCGCCCAGCAGTGGGGAGCATTCAAGTATTACGTAATGCAATTTGGGGGGAAGGGGGGCTCTTGTTAAACGTTACGGTGCGTTAAGAGGGTGGGAGGGGGAGTACTTAAACAACGCAGCATGTAAATTTTTTTTTAAATTTTAATAAAAATGCTAGGGAATTAGAATCTTCCAAATCAGCAACCCTTTTCGTTTATGTTTTACAAGGAAACCCTCAATAGTATTTTACTTTTATTTTTGTTTCCTAAGTTGGCAAACCTTTCGTTAACATTGTGACTAAACGTAACGTTTGGGTGAGAGGGTATAGAAAAACGTTACGGTGCATTACATAGGTGGAGGGAGGGTATAAAATCTTCAAAAATTGCGTTACGTAATACTTGAACGCTCCCTGGGACATAAATGGGCTAACTAATAGTCGTTACTAGTGTCGTAATCTAAGTCCAGGAATAAACTTCGTACCAAATCAAAGTGCGATTTCCCTAGAGTCAATCAATATCAAACGAACTGGTTTGTCTAAACTAAAGGGCTAAATACCTGTTTCATGCACTTCTCTTTATACAAATAGATAGAAGACATCGAATGTACAATTGTTCCTATATTAACTAACACTAGAACTAGGCCCAGTGGGCACTTGAGCTGTTCTCCGTAGACAAAAATAACATCACTTTTATACACCATTTCTGACGTGGATCGATGTTTTCAGTTACAATTATAATGTCAAAAATCACTAAATTTTTTATTTGGAATTCTGCTACTTGAATGAATAAAACGCTATTTGAATTATTTTTTGTCTAAATTTTGAATATTTTTTGGTCTACTTAAAGTCAAATAGACCTAAAAAACACAGTTACTGGGTCAAAATTTCTCTAGCTACGAATATATTGCAGTAAAACTTGTAGTGAGGATAAATATATCGTTTTCTTTGATAACACTAAACATCGCGAAAATCTCAAACAAATATAAATTCAGTGAAAAATTCATATTATTAAGTTAACACACATCAGACCACAAAAATGGGTACAACAATGAACATTTTCAAATATTTATCTTATAACTTATTACGAAAAACAATCCATACGAAAATGGTTAAATACGCTTATTTTATTACCAGATGATACCTATTAACATTACAAATCTAAAAACTAAGGTATCATACAGTCTTAATTTCATCAAAATTGTATTATAAACCCAAATTTTGTGTTAAAACTTTTTATATAAATTACTATTCACTATATAAATAGTTTAATCAACCATTTTTCTTAGCTACAACCCTACCCTATCCTCGAAGTCATGTATAGTACTAAAACTAATATCATCAAAAGAAAAATCAAAGGTATAGAAAACGATAATATGGCAGTGTCCTAAAACAAAAAATAATATAATGTTGTTAAAAATAGTAAGCGTATATTGAATCCTAACTTTTAATTGTAAAATTATAGTTAAGATAATCTAAAATATTTTAGTTCGCTTAAGGATTAAACTCAACATATTAAAATATCGTCTATTTGCTTGCAATTTATACTGGTATCAAATATTATTTAAGTTTCGTTCAAAATAATTATGGCTAATTGAAATATTTTTGTAAATCTATTCGATGCAGTTTACATGCACGCGAGTGTATTTAAAGCTACGAGTGTTCAATAACTAGAGACATTTTTGTAAACAAATGAAAGTAGGCTGACTGAACAGTCAATAAAAGACATTTTCATCACCCCCATCTCGGTAAGAGCATTTTTGCTCTTCGATATCTGAGTGCAAAAGTCGCTTTTATTCTCTTAAGGATAAGTAAATTGAATTTAGAACACATTGTGTGCACTAAGTTTGTGATTTAAAAACATCATTAAACCTATTTACTTCTACCTCCATGGTACCAAATTTGTCATACAACTTTTTTTTTAATTTATTAAAAATTTCAGACTCAGAACCTCCTTGGTGTACTTTTAAAAGTTACGTGTTGCAATCGAGTGCAAAGATTTTTCACCTCGTGCTCTTTTGATTCTCTCGCTAACGCTCAGGATCGTAATTCACTCGCTGTGCGCGGTTGAAAAGCAACTTTGCACTCTTGTATAACACATAACTATTCATTGTACTTCATGTAGCTGCGGGATTGTTCAAAAGAATTACCGTATCCCCGGAATGCAAAGGGCAAGTGAAGAAAGACAAGCGGCGTCAGCCTGCATTAGGCCGAAATGACACTATTTTTATTTTCACAAAATGTATTATTATACTTTCTTCATAACAATAAAAAATATTCTACATGGCTCTTTTGATTCTCTTAAATCTGGGCAAGTACAATATTTGACTGTACAATTCATATGTACTTGGGTTATTTTGAACATCGTACAGAAATCTGGACTTATGTTCTGTTTATATAAAATGCAAACTCTCCTGACTGACTCACCAACGCCTATCCCAAACCCAGAAGTTCATTTTATGGTATACTAGCTACCCGCCCCAACTTCGCTCGGGGTTAGATAGAAATCTTTGAATGTCTCAGATTTCTCTGCTATTATATGCATGTATTATACACAGGACGTCATTATGGCGACACTTGGGGGTGGCCTACGTCCAACAGTGGACTTCTTTCGGCTGAAATGATGATTATACACTTAAACCTTCCCCATGAACCTCTCTGTCTACTCGTGAAAACTGCGTAAAAATACGTTCAGTAGTTTTTCGAGTTACACGCATTCATACAAACAGACGTGTCGCGATAGGGGTTTTGTTTTATAATATTTAAGGCCCCTCGCCCAGGGCGACTTTTTATAGCGATGCTGCCGCGCGTTTCGTAAGCGCGCGACAACATCGCTACTAACGCGCGTTAGTCGCGTTTGCAAGCTCTATAGAAAAGATGCCAACGCGCTACAGCATCGCAAATGTATCGATGCGAGCACGTTACAGAATCGCTACAAGAAGTCGCCACGAGTGAGGGGCCTAACGATACAAAGGCTGTCCCGTTTAGAGGTGAAGTTGAATTTCACCCCCAAGGGGAGGAAACAGGGTCTAAAGTGTGGAGAAAACTACTTTTAACATCGCCAAGCCACCTTGACCAAACGATGTGATTTATGTTCGTACTTTTTGTATGAGAGTAACTGTACTTAAGCAAGTAACAGCCTGGTATTAATGTCTCTAATTGTCAAACACTTATTTACTAATAACAGCTATATAACTAAATTAAGATCAAAATATACACGCCACGCCGAGCGGTCATTTTATCATCGATTTAACTTTAATACTACAAAAATACTTCATTTTTTTATCATGGACTCTTTATTTTGGCCCACATTGTTTGATTCAAAAATAACTTCTTTTTTTTTTCAAATAATACGAAGAATATTTACAGAAATGTCGGCAGTAAGGTTCAGTCACGTTATAATTTTAAGAAAACTAGAACTAGTAAACAAAGTAGCTTGTAAACTGAATAAGGAGTCCAAATATCGTTAAAAAGTGTTTATATGATATACTAAGAGTATTGAACAGTACATTGTTTAATTTTTAAACACAAATATTTGATTACTAACAACAGTTTTAAAATGACAATTCAATAAGGAGATTTTCAATTCGTTGAGAACCTTTCAGGAGATAAAAGTGTAATTTATTTCGTCACCACTGCTCTCAAAACGTTGAAGGAAAACATCGTCAGGAAACCGGCATGTCCTAGAACCAAAAATTCTAAGACATGTGACATCCACCAATCCGCACTGGGTGTTGGATTACGGGCCTTTCCCTCTTCTATTTAGAGAAGGCCTGAATACCAACCAGCAGTGGGAACATTTTAAGGCTGGATTATCCTTATATGAACATAAATGTGTCAAATAGTATTTTCTTTCTTTTTATATTTCTGAGTTTAGGTAGTAAATATTGCTAATATTTATGAGTACTTTCCCTAGAAAGATTGACAAAAGAATTAAAACCTTGTATACCACTTATAATTCAACAATTTTCTATTGTTTTCTAAAAATAAAAATAAAGATGTAACATTTAATAACTGCCATTCTGTGAGCATTCACATTTATAATTTTTATAACATTGTGAAATTCAAAAGCGCATATCAGTTCATTCCTACGTTTATGTTTAATTCGTATATTTACTTATTTCAGGTTGTTATCTACCAATTGAAAGCCAAAACTGCGATGCGAAGTCGCGTCGTAAAAATCTGCGAGTTCGCACGAAGGATTGCAAGAACTTGCGAATTGATTCGCATCGCACATTGAATGGTTACCTGAACTGATGATTTTTTTTTTTACTTTATTTACACTGTTCTCACATAATAGTAACAACATGTAACCGAGATATTTGTAATACATAAAAATATTGAAAAGAGTGTCCATGGAGTTACTGGCACATTCTTCTCCATAAAGATCTAAGCTTTGGAATGTGCAATTATCATCATTTTTCTGACTGCTTGACAATTAAAAAGTGCCTGAAATGATTTATTTGAATTAAATACTTTGACTTTGCTGCCTGAAATCGCATCGCAGTTTTGTGCCTTAAATCTTCTCAAATAATAAAATATGGGTTTTTGTAAAGAAATAAATACTAAGACCAAAGCGTTCTATTTTTATAATTGGGAGACAGCAACCTCAGTTTGTGATAAAATATAATTACTGACGCACAAAATATAATTATTAAGAATATTTATGTGACCAAAGCTTGAGTAAAAGATCAGACGTAGAAATTAATCGATCTTTTATCTTGAAAAAATTACATTAACCGCCTTTAAACATAAAAAAATCGAGTGTTTGTATCTTCTTTTACGAAACTCTTTTCTAATTACATAAAATATCGCCATTTTAAAATAGGTAATGTTTACAATAAAGTCCATAAATATCAGTTACACAAGTACAGAGATACACAAGATATTATTCTAGAATTCATCATTTTCTTCTGAATAAAAAAAAACACAAGTTATAAACATTGGGCCATATATTATAAACACCTGTTCCCATCACAATTTATGTACTAGAATAGAGTCCCAAACCTGGAGGGGGTAGGCCTCCGTCATTCAGGCGGGCAGCTCTGGACGAAGGAGGCGGGAAATAGGCCGGTGCGACCGGTTCGTTGGAGGGTACCCTTGTACCAGCCGTCGCCTCTCTTTTTCGACACTATCACTATATCATCCACTTTCAGTTCTAACTCGTACTCCGAGTTCGGAGGATACGGGACTATGCAGCGGAATCTGTGAAATAAATTTTGATAGTTATAAGTTTCATTATTTGATTTAACCTTTCAATCGTGAGAATTACAGACACAATAGAAAGACAATCGGTGCGCGAACGCCGGCGTTCGCTTGGGGTTTATTAAATTAATTAAAATAAGCTAGTGCCCGCGACAGAATCGTAAGACAACGCAATGCCATTTTTGTTTTGCATGGTACCTTCAATTTTTATCTACACTAATAAAAGGGATGAAGTTTTTATTTTAATATTATTTGTAATCATCACTGCGTAGAACACTACACCACAAAATATTATATAGGTACAGAAGTCAATCTACATACAAAGCGCGATCGAGTAACGCACACAAAGACACCGCTCACAGACACGAGGTCTCGGCTCACTCGTCAAACAGTTCCGGTTCAAACACTCATTAGTGTGCGTCCACCGAGCATAGGTATAAAAAGTGAAGTATATACATGAGATTGTATGTACTTCACTTTTTATAAGACACCGCTCACAGACACGAGGTCTCGGCTCACTCGTCGAACAGTTCCGGCTCAAACGCTCATTTGTGTGCGTCCACCGAGCGTAAGAAGTGAAGTACATACATGAGATTGGCTTCTGTACCTATCTATTTTGTGACTACACGCCGTTGACGACTCAGGCTCGGTCCGGGCGGCTCTCTATACTATGATAGTATGTTTTGAACACTATATTACCTTTCTTTATTGGGTTGCAAGTGATGCCTGTCTCGCCTCGAGGCGGTCACGTCTAGTGACTGCGATTTTCGATGTTGGGACTGCCACGGGTTTTCTGTGCCCGCTCTGTAAATTGATCAATACGTTATTATAAATAGCTCTTATTATACGCAACTTAAGGGTTACAATTCATAATTTAGTATCAAAATCCCTAGCTTTTTCCCAACTTGTCGGCTTCCAGTCTAACCAGTGGCGGTCGAATACCCTTGTTTTACATGAAGCACAAAATATATAGGTACAGAAGACAATCTCATGTATGTACTTCACTTCTTACGCTCGGTGGACACACACTAATGAGCGTTTGAGCCGGAATTGTTCGACGAGTGATCCGAGACGCGACCGAGACATCGTGTCTGTGAGCTGTGTCTTTGTGTGCGTTGCTCGAACGCGCTTTGTATGTAGATTGACTTCTGTACCTATATATTTTGTGCACGAAGGGACTGCTTATCAGACTTTCTGTCGTCTGACTACCTATAACGACTGTCAAAGATCTACAAATGACTACCGGGACCAACGGCTTTACGTGCTTTCCGAGGCACGGGGTGTCAGTAATATCCTAGATTTTTTATATGATATTTCACAACTATCACACAACGCCGTCTAGTCCCAAACTAAGCAGAGCTTGTGTTATGAGTACTAGACAACTGATAAACATACTTATATATTTCTAAATACATATTTACATATTATAGATAAATTACACTCAGACACAGAACAAATGATCATGCTCATCACACAAACGTTTGCCCTGGGTGGAAATCGAACCCATGACCTTCGGCACAGCAGTCAGGGCGACTAACCACTATACCAACCGGCCAGTCAATATAAACTAGATAAACTGTCTAAATTTTTTATTTACTCAGTCTGTACCCTCTCAATGCTAGGCAAAAACCTCGCCCATTCATCAGGCCTTCATCCCGGAATTCTTTTTTCGAGCCACCTTGAACCATACCTTGCGGTATGCTTCTAGGTCATCTCGCCACCTCTTCTTTCAGGTTGGCCGTAATGGCATCGTTTATCCTCAGTGGTTGCCTGAGGATGGAAGAACCTTTGAGGAAGCTCTCGCTTACATGCGGCTGACATAGCCTAATAGCCTATTTTTCCTCCGTTTTTAAACGCAGCGTGGTGTTTCTTATGCTTTTGCCACCAGCAGTGCTACGCTCCATTACTCTTTGAAAAACCCCAAGGCGAAACTTTTGCGACTCAGTGAGCGACCGACGTCATCATCATATCAGCCGAAGGACGTCCAATGTTGGACATAGGCCTCCCCCAAGCGTCGACACAACGACCGGTCTTGTGCGTCACGCATTCATCGGATTCCCGTGTCCCTGACCAGGTCATCGGTCCACCTTAAATACCTTAAAGAGTGTATATAAAAAATCTTTCATCAATTGGAAGTAAGTTAGCCAGATGGACATTTCATTAGCTCAGCTTGTCAACGATGTGAAGCAAAGCGACACTCAAACAGCAAACATAAGGCACCATGCTCCAAGAATCGTGAACGACACTGAATGAACGATACGTGAAGCTTAAGCTAGAACTACATGAGCCCAACGCACACGTGAACCACGCCTGAATTGTACGTAGAACGATTCGCGTGGCGTGGATCAAGTGTAGCTCTACAAGTCTATACTCTGTTCAAAATAACATTAGAAATTTATGAAAGCCTTTAATTACTGTCCGTTCAACCGTTTTTGACTTTTATTACGATGGTGGCATGAGAAATGGCGGCTGCAGTAAATAGTTGGTATTGTAACCACTTTTTTGCTTTTAATGCCATCCTTATGCCTACGAAATAGAAGTTAAAATTCGTTGAACAAACAGTAAATAAAGTTTCTTTAAATTTCTATTCTTAACGCGAATAGTGTATAATTTCCATGTAAATGTATAGACACCGATGCGCCCAAATAGGTGTGTGTGGCGCACGTGTGCGCAGTGTAGTTCTAGCTTTATTCATTCGTCACATTTCGGCTTTAGATACATTAAGGGACAAATTGTCCCCTAGCATGATGTGCAACGCTCAATCTACGTACAACTTGTCCTTGTCATTTTACAACGCATTCAAGTAACGCGTGACATTTTGTTGAATAATTTGACAGCGTTTCGTGTCATGTTATGGGCCATTTTGTGCCCTAGTGTGTCTGAGGCTTTAGCAGTACTGTGTTTGTGTTATTAGGAAGTGTATGGGTAAGTGTTGATTCTAGATTGTTCGAAAGAGTAAGGGTGTTTTTATCACGCACGAGCACAAGAAAATACTTGTATGAAATGGACAATTGCGAAGGTTACGCGTGCGGAGCAAACTCGCATGCGTTATGAAATCCGCACGATATTAAAAACACCCTTACCGTTGCAGTGTTCTTGCAGGACTGCCGATGCAGGTCTCTCCTTGTGCGTGTTGGTGCGGGCGTGTGAGTGATCGTGTGTGTGCGTATGTGAGTCTGTGCATACAACCTGTGTAGATAATGGTGTTTGTGCAGGGCCGCCGGTGCGAGTCTCTCCTTGTGCGTGTTGGTGCGGAAGTGTGAGTGCGTATGTGAGTTTGTGCATACAACCTGTGTAGATGATGGTGTCCGTGCAGGGCCGCCGGTGCGGGTCTCTCCTTGTGCGTGTTGGTGCGGGAGTGTGAGTGTTCATGCGGGTGTACGAGTGTGTCCGTGAATACAAACTGTGTAGATGATGGTGTTCGTGCAGGGCCGCCGGTGCGGGTCTCTTCTTGTGCGTGTTGGTGTGGGAGTGTGAGTGTTCATGCGGGTGTACGAGTGTGTCTGTGCATACAACCTGTGTAGATGATGGTGTTCGTGCAGGGCCGCCGGTGCGGGTCTCTCCTTGTGCGTGTTCGTGCGTGTGGCCGGCGGCAGTGCTCGCAGCAGTTGCGAGGGACATGAGCCCGACCTGTACCCACACCGTTAGTATGCCACGAGCCAACAACAACAATATTATAATAGATACTAATATGAGAGAACTATCATCAAAAATAAACTAATTTAGCAACTATTGAAATGAGTATGTGTATTTACTTGATAATTACAATGAGGATCAGTCATGATTTTAGTGGAGTATGCAGACTTATACCGCTAAAAAATGTCAGTAAATACTGTGAAGAAATTATTTAAATCGGACGAAAAATGACGAAGATACAGCAATTTTAATGTATTAGTTCCAGAAACGCGCCGGAGAATGAAGCAACTCGCTGTGACGTCACCTGTCATGATCGATCTCCATCGCGCGATTAAAACAGCAGCCCAGTCTGTCGGCGTTCGTCGCACGAATCATGACAGATGACGTCATAGTAAACAGTACAGCGAGAGCGCGCGTTCCTAAGTAGCCGTTCAGAAAAACTTTATTAAATCCAGCATTTCTTGACGGATTTTAATAAATTCGCTCAGTAAAATATTGCACATACGATGTACTTAGTAAAAATCGGATTTGCTATTATGTGATTGATCCTCATTATATTGTATTATTGAAACTTATTTAATTTGAAAATGATTTACAGATATTTATTATTTTCTTATTTGACAAAGAACTGCCAATAAGATAAAATTAAAGGCAGAAATAATAGCAAAATACTCGATGTTGGCTTGTGGCAAAAAACACACGTGAAACACAAAATGCAGGGACAATGAGTGCTGTTAGAACAGATAACATTCAAGCACACACAATATAATATGTACAAGGCAAAATTAAATTAACTAAAGAAAATTCGCAAAATGAGATGAGTATCGATTTCTTATGACTCTCTTCTCTTAACTTTTCCTAAATCAGTTTCCGATCTAACAAGCCCCCCTAGCCAAGTTACAACCGTTTCGGTTGCGTCGAACGCTTCGAGTTGACCTTGCCGCCAATTCTTTTGTTTTGACCACGTGACTGAGCGTTGAGACGACGTCATTCCCGTACATTTGAAGCTTTCTACAAGCGTTAACTATTGCAGATTAGAAACTTGGCTAGGGGTACAGATGTAGCTCTGAACATGGAGCAACTGCCTATCTGACTTCTACAACCCAGTAACTGGGTAACACAATACTCTTTGGCAAAGCTGTCAGATTTCTTTGCTACCAGTAACGACTGTCAAATATTTTCAAAAGAGACTTGTCATTACAATGATATTTTTCCAATTACTCATTATAATATAATATTGAATATTTGTACTTGACGTTGACGGCAAAATATAACATTCATTTTATATTGACATCATATCTGTATCTTTCTGAAACTGACAGCCGAGATAAGCGGCTTAGTAAGCTTTCACAGGCACAGAGCCTAGGAATCTCGATATGTAAAGATGATCACCCATCCACGGGCTGACCTCAGCAAGCACTGCTTAAGATCAACCCCTGTGGCTATTTTTTAGCCAATTTGTAAGAGACAACAGCTGATAACAAAATCAATTATCAAGAGAAGTAATGAAATTATGATATTTCTTTTTTGTTTTATTGATACTCCATCTCTTGTCTGCGGGATTGCCCTGGTTAATTTAATTTGACCAAATATAAAGACAATGTACTATATGTTAGGATCACACAATATGCATAATGATGCACACATAAAGCCGTGTACGCGCGTATGAACACAAACATAAATTTGAACATTTTGTTTGTTCGCATATTTAAACACGAACGCTAACATATGTAGTACGAATAAGTTCGCGCACAACAGTCGTGAACTCTATCTTAATAGCCATGGCGGCGTCGCAGTAGGAAGTGGTCGAAGTGTGTGAAGTAGCGGAAAGATTTTTGGTGTTCACAGTGATTCACGAAGAACACCGTCCGTAGAATATACTAATAGGATCGCCGCAAACACGTTTGACGAACAGATTGTACGTACGTGCGTACACGGCTTATAAATGCTATGATGTTCAGAGGCCCTACCACGAGCTCTATTTGACGACGTAAACTGAACTGTTAAAGATGGAGCTTTACACGGTGTTCACGCGCGCTAGGCGTGCCCGGGCCGCTGTAGAGACGCGGGGGAAGAGAGCGGTGCAACGCGCCCGCGCCAGTTCAACGACAAAACTCGACCGGAGAGTGCGCGCAAGCTAACACAAATTATTGTATTTTCACTCGCCGCCGCTCGGCTAAATCCTGAAGTTTAATAAACCTATTGCACTAGAGTTATTAAAGTCGTTTCATTCAACCAACACACGGTATATAGCTCCATCCTTGTCTCGATAACACGCTTAACATTTTAACACCTCATGGTAAGGCCCTAGAATTCGAACTCATCTGCTAACACTGAGTTACGGTTTAATGTTTCTATTCAAAGGCTGGCAAATCTACCAGTTTTACAGGATCAAGCAATTCTTTGAAAAAACAAAATGGTTTTGATACTTTACTAAAAAATTTTTTTTTTTTTTAATGATTTAGACTAGTGCTTGACTGCGATTCCACCTGACAGTAAGCAGTAATGCAATCGTTAATGGTTAAGCGCACTAGTTTTAGTTAGTCAAAGTCGGAACAATCGAGAACCATCGAGAAGTTCGAACAATCGGATAAAAGCTCTCGCCATCGCGCATAACTATTCCCTATTACTAAGTAGGGGCACAAAACACAGGTACAGAAGTCAATCTCATGTATGTACTTCACTTTTAATACCTACGCTAGACGAACGCACACACGTCAGCGCGTTGCGCCGAACTGTACGAGTACGACCGGGCGATTGAGCCGAGATATCGTGTCCGTGAGCGGTGTCTATGTGTGCGTTGCTCGAGCGCGCTTTGTATGTAGATTGACTTCTGTACCTATCTATTTTGTGGTAGGGGTGACTGACCGGACATGTACAGGATGATGCTGCTGCGAGTTGAAGGTGGGCATGAGCGAAGTGCCGGGCCCGTCCTCGAACACCGGGTTGTCCATACTGTAGCCGGCGGGCGGAGGAGACTTGCACTTCTTCATGGCAGCGAGACGCTTCATCAAACTGACGCCAGTCGATATTGACGATTTGTCTGCTTTCGCTTTATCTTTTGGCTGTTGTGAAGAAATTAAAGAGGTTTTAGCGTTATATGAGCAGTGGTTGCCCAGTTATAGTGGCCGAAAAATTGCGTGTTGCGGGTTTAAACTCAGCCAGGTGCATTACTTTGTATAATTTTTTGCTCATCAGTACATGAATAGTTAAATAAATAAATAAATCGACCAACTTAGTCCACAAATTCGCCTGTAACTTGTAAAAATCCATTGGAAAAGTTGCGGTGTTTTCATGGAACAGTTAAATGGATAGATAATCATCCTTACAGATACTTGCACGTTAATAATACCTTCAATTTATAAACGTGATAGCTTGAAATAATATAGTATATTTACAGAATGCAGGGACAAATGGACATATCTAAGAGAATAATGCTCAAAAAAAGAAATATATTACCTTTTCAGATCTAGGCGTGTTTTGTTGACTCTGCGCTGGCGAACACCACGGATAAGTAAGTGGCTGAGCTGGAAATGTTCAGAATAAGGATCTCATTTATGTCTTCATTTAGATTTGAACACATTACTGGCGTAAACGATAATGCTAATTCCAATTAATATGTTAATTCCTATTAATTCCGGAAAACCGATGGATGCGAGACGCATGGGATCGTTCATTGTGGCGACACTTGGGGAGGCCTATGTCCAAGAGTGGACGTATATCGGCTGAAATGATGATTATGAGGCGTAAGCGTCGACCGTCCAAATGAGACGGTCATTAAAATTGCCTAGCCATTCATTACCCAATTATGTTGCAGCCGATTTCGAGTCTAACTGGTTGTTTAAAAATATGTATATTATTTTTATAATTATGTTTTCTATTTATTGAACTTCAAGTTATCGAAAGTTCTTTTGGGTTTTTTCGGGGGTCGCGGTAGACCAAGGAGATAGCGAGACGATTTAGATGTCTTCCTTGGGAATTGGCAAGGAGTGACTTAAAGCCGGGAAGAACAGAAGGAATGGAGGTCGGCCTTTGCCCAGTAGTGGGATAGTATAGGCTAGGCTAGATATAATAATAATATAATATGATAATAAGTTTTTTCACGAACTCATTTTCTGCGCGTCCTGAAATCAGCTTTCGCAGTACGTCCAAGTACCAAAATATGGTCTTGTAGTGGTTCCGGAGCCAGGACTATAACAGGTTAGTAAAAGTTTATAACCAAGGGAAAGGGCCCATTTTATACGCGTACTTTTGCCAATAAAACACTCATAGTAGACTTGACGAGCACCACTTAGACCAATAATACACTTATAGTTAGACTAAGCAGAACTATCTGCTTCCGCGAAGCTCACTATGCAAGTGGTTCTAAGTGCATTTAGTTCTATAAATTACTATTAATAGCGTATACACTTATAGTGGATTTATAATTACTTCTTGTAGGCGATTATAAGTGTAACTTACTAGACAAGTTTTCTCAAGTGTATTTACACTTACGCAACCCTTTATAGACCATCTTAGCCTTTACTGCACCCATAATTTCGTTCTATACTAGAAATGAGCAAAATACCCGGCATTTTGGGCGGATTGGGAAAATTCCCAATAAATGCCCATAAATTCCTGCCCGAAGGCATCTGGGCATTTATATTTTGATCCAAAATTAGGCTCCCAGCGCATCCGACCGGCTCCGAGCGCATCCGACCGACTTCGAGCGCATCCGACCGGCTCCGAGCGCGTCCGATCGGCTCCGAGCGCATCCAACCGACTCCGACCGACTCCGAGCGCATCCGACCGGCTCCGAGCGCATCCGATCGCATTCGACCGGCTCCGAGCGCATCCGATCGCATTCGACCGGCTCCGACCGGCTCCGAGCGCATCCGAATGGCTCCGTGCGCATCCAACCGGCTCCGTGCGCATTCGACCGGCTCCGAGCGCATCCGACCGGCTCCGAGCGCATCCGGCCGGCTCCGAGCGCATCCGACCAGCTTCGACCGAGTCCGAGCGCATCCGACCGGCTCCGAGCGCATCCGACCGGCTCCGAGCACATCCGACCGGCTCCGAGCGCATCCGATAGCATTCGACCGGCTCCGAGCGCATCCGAGCGCATCCGATCAGCTTCGAGCGCATGCGACCAGCTCCGAGCGCATCCGACCAGCTTCGAGCGCATGCGACCGGCTCCGAGCTCATCCGACCGAATCCGAGCGCATCCGACCGAGTCCGAGCGCATCCGATCGCATTCGACCGGGTCCGAGCGCATCCGATCGCATTCGACCGGCTCCGAGCGCATCTGAGCGCATCCGACCAGATTCGAGCGTATCCGACCAAGTCCCAGAGCATCCGACCGGCTCCGAGCGCAACCGACCGAATCCGAGCGCATCCGACCGGCTCCGAGCGCATCCGACCGAATCCGAGCGTATCCGACCAAGTCCCAGAGCATCCGACCGGCTCCGAGCGCAACCGACCGAATCCAAGCGCATCCACCGGCTCCGGGCGCATCCGACCGAATCCGAGCGTATCCGACCGGCTCCGTGCGCAACCGACCGGATCCGAGCGCATCCGACCGGCTCCGAGCGCATCCGAACGGCTCCGTGCGCATCCAACCGGCTCCGTGCGCATCCGACCGGCTCCGAGCGCACCCGAACGGCTCCGTGCGCATCCAACCGGCTCCGTGCGCATCCGACCGGCTCCGTGCGCATCCGGCCGGCTCCGAGCGCATCCGACCGGCTCCGTGCGTATGCGACCGGCTCCGTGCGCATCCGACCGGCTTCGAGCGCATCCGACCGGCTCCGTGCGCATCCGGCCGGCTCCGAGCGCATTCGAGCGCATCCGACCAGCTTCGAGCGTATCCGACCGGCTCCGAGCGCATCCGATCGCATTCGACCGGCTCCGAGCGCATCCGATCAGCTCCGAGCGCATGCGACCGGCTCCGAGCGCATCCGACCGAATCCGAGCGCATCCGACCGAGTCCGAGCGCACCCGACCGGCTCCGAGCGCATCCGATCGCATTCGACCGGCTCCGAGCGCATCCGAGCGCATCCGACCAGCTCCGAGCGCATCCGACCAGCTTCGAGCGCATCCGACCGGCTCCGAGCACATGCGACCGGCTCCGAGCGCATCCGCTTCAGATCGCTTCCAGCCGGTCTATGTGAAATAGTTAGCGGCTCCACTCCGACCAACTCCAAGCGTATACAATCCGGTCTGTGTGAAAAGAAAAATGCGCGCCGATGCTCTCCAAGCCGGTCTGCGTGAACGGACCCTTATAGTAAGCAGTAGTGTATTAGTAGTAGTTACCCATAATCTGCGCCGGGTCCCTCGCGCGCGGCGGCGCGTCGGGCGCGCTCACCGCCGCCGCCGCGCCCGCGCCGCCCGCCGCCGCCGCCGCGCCGCTCACGCCCGACACTGCCGCCGACGATGTCTAAGGGGACAACGTTACGTGTGACAGATTCAGTTAAACAGATCAGATTCAGTTCAGATTCTAATAAATCTTGCAATTTATACAATATTTTTTGTAAATAATCATTTAGAACACAATAAAAACTTAACACATTCTGCAATAGCGCGGCGACATACATCTTAATCTTGTTGCAGACTTTTAGAAGCTAATAAACAGATGATAAAAATGTTAGTAGCGTCAAACGCTACTAACATTTACGGAAAACGAATAAATTAAACCTGCTTATAAATTATGCACAGCAATCCCTCGATAAATCGACAACCACACGCCATGCAGACATGGTCACTGCATGCGGTAACTAAAGCATTGTCCCACACGAATGTGCCGCAACACGATTCAATCACTATCGTTTTTTAAGACTGCATCAAAGAAGCTTCAGTCGACCGCTCACAGTTCCCGGGAAACACGTATGTATGTACCTTGTCATGCTTGGGACGCGAGCTAGCGGCGGGCGCGACATAGTTCCCGGGGAACACGCCGCAGCGCTGCGAGCGCTCCGAGCAGCCTTTGTACCAGCCATCGCGGCACCGCTCTGTCACCGTGTAGATACCTGTGGATACACAACCATTACAATACTCACATTTTAAGTTAGTTACCTTAAGTTAACGTGTTAGTTTGACAAGTTCCTCGAGAATACCTCAAGCCAACGATTGAATGACGATTCACATAGCTGAATACACTTCAACGACTCTTAATACTCTAATAGTCTTCAGCGCTGGGTGTCTGACGCCCAGCAATTGCTGAGTTGGTGTCCCTTTCGGTTTAGGCACAGTTACTGCAACTGTATTGTATGTTTGTGCTCTTTTTTTTATTACTATTTTATGTTGTGGTATATTGTGTTGCTTGCGCCGAATAAATGCTATTCTATTCTATTCTTCGATCGAACGATTTTAAAATCGGTGTCGTTCAAACTCGATTGATGGATGTGAATACGAAAATGACAAAAACGACTAAGTCACTACGATATCGTTACGGTTTTGATTAGTTGAATCGGGCTACAGGTCAGCCGAACATCGTTGGTTCCTAACGCAGAAAAGATGAAAGAGGTTAGAAAAGAAATACTTTCCGATTTGTACTACAACGAGTGTCGCCGCTTGTCTCACACCCTTTAACTCCACTACAGGCAATAAACCAATACGAAACTGCATTACGCAGCTAACAAACCACGCACACTTAAATCGAAAGTTTGCTATTCGTAGTTGAACTATGAGCATTGCCTTTGTGGCACGCCGGTCTACCCCGGTCCCCGCCCACAAGGTCATTCTAACCTCTTTCATCTGTTCTGTGGTTCATAAGCAGTAAATTCAAAATACTTTGCTTTTTTGCGTTTAGTATAAGGAGTTTATAATATAACAGTACCTCCTTTCTTGAGCTCTAGTTCGTCCGGCTTCTGCGGCTTGTAAGGGTAGATGGCGACGTAGGTGGCCGGCAGCGGCCGTTCGTTGCTGCGCGAGCGCCGCCGCCGACGCTCCGAACGCTCCGAACGCTCCGAGCGGACCTCGGTGCCCGCGTCTAGCAAGCTTGTGGCCAGGATCTCCGCCGAATGTCTAAAACACGTACAAGAAATATGTAATCGTATTTCGTATCATAATTTAAAAAGACTGTCCATAGAGTTTCTTGCACGTTCTTCTCCATAGAGATCTACGCTGTGGAACGCGCAATTTAGCTTCACTTTTTTGACTGGCCGACGTTTTGAAAATTCAAAAGTGCCTGTAAATGGTTTATTTGATATAAATGTTTCTGATTTCTGGGAAATTAATAACTTACAGAACATTCTAAATATGTTGGCTACTCTACTAATGCGTTCTAAACTATCGCGCATACTCGTAAAAATACGCATTTGCCATAGATTTTTTTATAAGAATGACAGGGCAGCCTACTGTTCGAAGTATCAAGATATTTCAGCCGTACTATACTACTAAATAAATATTTACATATGTAGCTATTCTTCCTACCTGTGTTTGTCACCAAAATCTAAAGGGCTTGACCAATTTGCATGTGACTTACGTGTGATAATTTTGATATTGTTTACACAGTTAGTCCTCTATTTTTGTATATATCAATAAATGATAAACTAGTCAGATAACAAACATTTTCTTTCATGCAATTTCCTTATTCAAAGAAATGTAAAATCTTAGAAATGAACACAGTTGCCCATAGACCTCCCCAAAGTGTCGCCACAATGAACGATCCTGTGCGTCCCACATCCATCGGATTCCCGCAACCTTCATCAGGTCATCGGTCCACCTTGTAGGAGGCCTAACGCTGCGTCTTCCGGTACGCGGTCGCCACTCCAGAACCTTTCGGTCAAAACGGCCATGTGTTCTGCGAGCAATATGCCCCTGCCCATTGCCACTTAAGTTTAGCGATTCTTCGTGCTATGTCGGTAACTTTGGTTCTCCTGCGGATATCTTCATTTCTGATTCGATCACGCAAGGAAACTCCGAGCATAGCCCTTTCCATTGTTTTTTGGGTGAAGAATAAGCAATCGCAAGATACTATTTAAATGCACTTGTCGATGATTGGCGTTGAAATTCTAAAATTGGAGTTGCAAAAGTAGTATAATTTTGTACAATCTGTAAGAAAAGAAATTAGGGCAAAAACAATGCTTATACGATAAGGAAGGATTTGGACGATATCTTTTGCGATTATGACTTCTTGTGTGTGGCGAACCGTGCATATGGGAACAAAAATATTTATATTTAAGTGAAAGGGAAACAAACTCACCTATTTTGCGTATTATGATTCCCTTGTAAATGCGTCGAAGGAGTCAAACTGTGCCTCTTCTCCCTTTCTCTATGGTGATGGTCTCGATGCGCTCTGGTCATCATATAGTTGCCATCTTTGCCATGAGAGGGCGACAGCGCCGCCTGAAGCCCTAAGCCAAAGTTCAACAAAGAATCCGGCCCACTCGAACGCACCACGTTTTTACTAGACGAAGGCGCTTCAAGCCTTGAAGACTCATTATTGCTTGCACCTTCTTGGTTTTCCTCCTGTGTTTGCGACGCATTGCTCGCACCCGAAGCATTCAATTTTGGACTCTCTGACGGCGGCAAACTGACATTCAGAGAGGTGTTCGTTGCTGTCGAACTTTCGTTCAAACTCAGCACTCCCATTGAAGTGTTAAGAGACTCGTCGTTGTTCGTTTCTGCTTCTGGCGGGTTCTGGTTTATTAGGTTTTGATTTTGAGTCGTATTAGAAGCGATTACGGTCGCATTTCGTTCGGTATTGTTATCGGGTGAGCTTGGGAGGCTCGGTTCAGCGCTTTCGCAAGTACTGGTGTTCGAACTGGTGTTAGGAGTAGTCGTGGAACTAACACCGACTGAAGGGGTGTTCATACTTGAACTGGAATCGGAGCTAACGTTGCTAGCGTTAAAACTAACACTAACAGATACTGGAAAATGTTCGTGTGTCCTCACATTTTGGTACGTAGTTTCAACCTTATGTATTGGAGTTGAGTTATAGCTGTCATATTTCACTGTCCGTAATCTGTCGTAGTTTTCTCCGATTCGCGAAACGCTTTGTATGCCCATAGTACCTTGGTGGGACTTGTTATGCATATTGGTGAATTGTATAAGATCTAGAGAGTGTTTGGTTTGTGTCGGCTCCATGATGTTCCTGGGTACGGCGGTAGTGGTGACCAGGCCGCCGTGAGAGATAGCGGTGACGTGTTGGTTGATGGGCTGTGGCACCAATATTTGCGCCTGTTGGGCCAACATCGCCTGCGCCGCGTGGTAGTTGGGGTGGGATTGGCTCATGGTGGCCATGTTTTGGTAGTTGCTCTGAACTGTGGAGGGGGTGGACATCGACATTTGTTGGTAACGGTGAGTGTGTTGCTGGAAATAACAGAGAATACAAATTTTGGTTATAATCTTAAATAATTTTATTTCATCATCATCAACATCATCAGCCTTTTTTTTAATTATTTTTTTTATTTTATTTTTTTTACTTTTTTTATTTTATTTTTTAACATTTTTTATTTTATTTATTTCACTTAAGACTTGTTAAATATACCTCTAGAATTCCCATGGACATAATTACAGATTTCCGCTCATTGTGTGGGCTCTTTGGACATTGTATTTCATAGGACATAGAATTAAACACAATGTTTTGTAATAATAACAAAGTTATAATTAAAATGCTTAAAAAATAACAAAAATTTAAAACTTATATTTACATAAAATGAATAAAGAAAATAATAATACAAAATATATTTGCGAACATGGATCTCTATCATTGGTTTAAAAATGTACATAGTAGAAAAAACACAATACCTGTGAATGATGTCTGTGTTCAGAGTGCGACGGTCTCGGGTGTTCCGGAATAGGCGGCACGGGTCGGTTCAGCGGCACACTGTAATAAACAAAAACTTTCTATTAGTAACTATTTTTTTGCCAGAACTTCGCCGCCAAATTGGAAGTTTTTTGTATTTTGCCGGTCAGTGTCAAGTTGTATGCCTATTAAAACACGAGCGTTCAGAATAGAATAGAATAAGCTTTATTGTACACCAAAAAATAACACTAACTTATAAATAAAATTTGAGTGCGCTCGGCAAACGACTGAGGCGCCTTTAAGCAAAACAAGAAACCGACACAGCGCCTGATTCACCAGACTCGGGCGCTCGGCCGCGCGTTCTTGCTTCGGCCGAGACATGTCCACACTAACCAAGCTGCTTCGCGCAGCAAATGCCTTGCGAGGCGGCTCTGTCGCGCCTAATGACTAACATGAAATAGCCGTTCAATAGGGTAAGACGAAATGCGAGGGTTGTATAATTCCATCAGCGACAGAAAGCTGTTTTATTCCACAGTAACTTAAGCTATATTTTATGTACACGGGCGAAGCCGCGGGCAAAGGTTAGCATATTATAAAGAGGTTAAGTTTGTTTTCATGTTTTTTTTTGTTTATAGGTTATCTCTGGAAGTTCTGGCCCAATTGATAATTTTTTTTCACCAATAGAAAGCTGCTTTATTCCTAAGTGACACAGGCTATATCTTATGTACGCGAGCGAAGCCCGACAAAAGCCAGTATATAATATAGTGTAACCTGTTCATAAGCTGCCTGGCCGCCTGGTTGAGCTCAACGAAGGCGATGGGGAAGATGCCGACGCGCTGGTCGAGCCGCCCCTCCGCCCAGTTGTCGTCCACGCGACGGTGAACCGTTATTATAACACCTGGAAACACACCATCAAACATTACGTACGGTCGTAAGATAGATAGATAGGTAAGGGTCGTCGCACACGGGCCACAACCACAAAACGCCGCCACCGGCATATTTCCTGTAGTTTTCATACATTTTATATGGACTCGCCACAAACGGTTGTTGCCGGTGGCCGCTAAGCGGCCACTAAGCGCCGATACAAAACGCCGCCACACGCCATTCCCACATTTCTTCGACAGAGTCCGTTATGATAGTGCGCGTTGGGTTAAACAAAGTAGCAGCCACCGGCCGCAAGTGGCTGTCGCGTGCTTCAGCTTCTTTTGTGGCCGCTTCTAGCTTCTCGTGGCGGCGTTTGTGGCTGTGGCATGTGGCCCATGTGCAACGACACTAAGTCGTGGCCAGATCTTAGAATTGACCACTTCATGAAATGGCTAAGTAAAACTGGCCACATCGTTTAAACGTTCACGTTTGATGTATGCCTATCCACGTTTGGCCATATCAGTGATGTAGGATATCTATGATAATAAAAGGTCTAACTTAAGAAACTAGACCAAACGTGGATTAACATATCATCAAACGTTACCGTTTAAACGATTATTTACAACAGACAGCTGGTTCCTTACAATAGACCTATAGAGCCGACAACGTAGTCATCGCTCGGTCTCTAATCATAATATTAACCCGGACCCCTCGATTCTTACGACTAATACGTATTCACAAGCCCCTCCTTAGGATAAGCATACAATCTAAAGAGCATACCTTTGTCGAACGCCAGACAGCCTTCTTCGTCAGGTGCGGACATTCGGAAGTCGTACAGTGCTTTGCACAGCGCAGTGGCCACTGGAAGTGGTACGACCACCTGCAACAACACATTATAAATTATTAACTTCAATAATACCTATGTATATACAAAAAAACTGGCCAAGTGCGAGTTTGACTCGCGCACGAAAGGTTCCGTACCGTCTTTAGAAAAAGGCAAAAAAAAATGCCCTTAAATATTTATTTTATTTTGTTTTTAGTATTTGTTGTTATAGCGGTAACAGGAATACATAATTTGTGAAAATTTCAACTGTCTAGCTATTTTGGTTCTTGAGATACAGCCCGGTGACAGACAGACAGACAGCGAAGTCTTAATAATAGGGTCCCGTTTTTTCCCTTTGGGTACAGAACCCTAAAAAGCGAAATATTACTCGCTGATAAATCACGAAATTTCAGAAACTATAACACCTACAAACTTAAAATTTGACAGGTAGTGTTCTTATAGGGTGTAGACATTCGCTAAGAACTGATTATACGAAACTCTATTATTGACAACTCCAGAATTTGATGATGCGTATGAACACAATAGCCATTTAACTAAATGTTGTAAAAAAAAACGTGCCAACAGACGACGCGTCAAAAAAAAACGAATCGTCCTCGTGTGAATGAGCACAAAAAAAGAACAATTCCACTTATGCTTTGCACTCGTTAGTAAAACGAATGACAAAATAAAATAATAAACAAACCTGCACATATGTGATGGGGAACATGCCAGTTCTTCCCGAACATTCTCCTTGATACCAAAACGGGTCCAATTTCTTCTGTAAAAGTATCGTCTCGCCCTTCTTGAACGACAGGTCCCTGTAAACAATTGAAAAAAGGGATGAGAAATCAAATCACATACTTCTATACTAATTTTATAAAGAGGTAAAGTTTATTTTTATGTTTTTTTTGTTCGTAGGAGGTAATCTCTGAAAGTACTGGTCCGATTACTAAAATTTTTATTATATTTTTATATTGTATTTTTTTTATTTATTTAACTATTTATGTACACACATGGAAATCAAAGAAAAGAAGAAGTAAACAGAAAAACAGTACAAAGGTGATTCTTATAATCATCATTGCTGAAATTAGTTAACCGATAGAAAGCTGCTTTACTCCTGTTTGACATAGGCTATATTTTGTGTACGCGGGCGAAGCTGAGGGCAAAAGCTAGATTATAAATAAATTTCTTATTATTTTCTCTCAAAAAGGTACATTTTAACAGAACTTTATTGATACATTTTGCCTAAGACTAAAACTTTTGTGAGAGCTGGAGTCTGAACTAGGTTCGAGACCTGTATGACAGATCTCTAGGCTGATTTATAGCCTTATATACACAGTTAAATTTTGATCGTTTTAATCCCGTGGAGGGTCGATCCGGTACATGAAACACTATCGATTTGTAAAGATAAAATTAAAAAATAAAGTACTTTTTTAAGAATAAGAATAAGAATAAGAAGTTTTATTTGCTCAAACATGTGTATGCAGACAGAATTAAAATAATACATGCATGCAAGATCTTAAATAAAAGTGGCTCACGACATGTCTGCCATTTTTCATGGCATGCAAATATTTTAAATTCTATTATATTATTATTATTATGAATTAATTAATTTTATTTTTTTCAATTTTACATTTATACATTAAAAACACATTTACAATTACATATTTACAATTATCAAATTATATATTTTCATTATTAAATATTACAGAATACAGATTATAGTTATTATAATACATATTTTAATGACTAATTATATTTAATAGCATTCAAACAAATACATACACAAAATAAACAACTTTAAGTCCTCTATTGCTACACAACCCTTATTACGACAATGTTAGTTAAAATTATTTATTTATTACAATTACGGAGTCATTTAAAAATTCCGTAATATTGTAGTATGCTTTCTGTGCCAAAAACAATTTCATTGTTTGTTTAAGTTTTGGTATAGTTTGTTCTTTCCAACTTTTGCGCAATTTATTGTAGATAATTGGTGCCATGCAGAAGACACTCTTGCGCATAAGTGCAGTTTTTGATGGGTGTAAACATAGTTGGCTATCATCACGTCTATTTCTTGGAAACCTGTCTGCCATACGAGGAAACAAATGTGGATTTGTTTTTACGAACATTGTTATTTCTAATATATAAAGTGAAGGCAATGTTAATATATTATATTTAATGAAATTTTTTTTACAGCTATCAGTAGTCTTGAGATTGAACATAGATCGCAAGCAGTATTTTTGTTTTTTAAAAATGATATCCCTATCGGTTGAGTTACCCCAGAAAATAACACCATATCTAAGGACAGATTCAATCAAACCGTAGGAGGCCGTTAACGTTTACGTTTTTAAACTCGTATTAATTTAAGCACGTACGAAATTAATTTATTTAAGAAAACGTCAGCTGAGCGAGTCCAATTACCTGTGCGGGGTATAAGTAACAGTAAGGAAATTCAATAATTTATTTCTTTAGCGGTTTCGTCCGAATGAATTTCGGTTATTTTGGACGCGAAGACTAAGCCAGATAAAAAGCCTATGTCCTTCCTTGGGGTTTTATTCAAACTTACTTACTTTGAGACTTGAGAGAGACCATCGAGCATAGTGATCGATGCTTGAGACGCATAGTTTCCACACTTTCCACGTGAGAACACATATGACAAAATATAGTTTTATTTCATCATTTAGGCCGAAAGACGTCCACTGTTGGACATAGGCCTCCCCCAAGTGTCGCCATAATGACCGGTCCTATGCGTCTCGCATCCATCGGATTCCCGCGACCCCCACCAGGTCATCGGTCTACCTTATGGGAGGCCTTTCAACGCTGCGTCTTCCGGGACGTGGTCGCCATTCCAGAACCTTTCGTCCCTATCTACCATCTGTTCTGCGAGCAATATGCCCCGCCCTCTGTCACTTAGGTTTGGCGAAACTTTGAGCCATGTCTGTAACCTTGGTTCTTGGTTTTATTTCACACAAAAATGGATATAAATTACAGAAAAACCAGAATCCAAAGAAACAAATGAAAATCTAATTTTAAAATGGGAAATACGTGCCATAAATATAAGTTTATTTGAACTTGCAATTCCAAGTCAATATGAAGATATCACAGTTCAAAGATTTCAGTTTTAAAAAACCTTGTCATAAGATGTACAAGCTACGTCACTTTGATCGTTGTAAGTCTCATCAACTCCTTATAGACTTCACGATGTCTACCATCTGTATTTATACATAATTATACAACGTATGCACCATACATACGTATGTATTTCATAACACAATGCACGTGTTAACTTGCCGCTTAGCACATTACTAAGCGCATACTGAGCGGATAGCCCATGACTCACTCCAACAATAATGCAGCAAGTTCAATGATTACTAATTGAAAATAAGTGGTTCACAGCCCGCCGATCTCATCAACTTTAAAGTATATATTGTTATCAGTCTCATTCCCACTGACTCATACAATTCGGGTAGTTAGCAAGTACGTACTTAATATTCTAGTAGCTACTTGATGTTCGACAGTTATTGACTCGTTTGTCTTTTTAGGGTTCCGTAGCCAAATGGCAAAAAACGGAACCCTTATAGATTCGTCATGTCTGTCTGTCTGTCTGTCTGTCTGTCTGTCTGTCTGTCTGTCCGTCCGTATGTCACAGCCACTTTTTTCCGAAACTATAAGAGCTATACTGTTCAAACTTAGTAAGTAGATGTATTCTGTGAACCGCTTTAAGATTTTCACACAAAAATAGAAAAAGAGCAATAAATTTTGGGGGTCCCCATACTTAGAACTGAAACTCAAAAATTTTTTTTTCATTAAACCCGTACGTGTGGGGTATCTATGGATAGGTCTTCAAAAATGATATTGAGGTTTCTAATATCATTTTTTTCTAAATTGAATAGTTTACGCGAGAGACACTTCCAAAGTGGTAAAATGTGTGTCCCCCCCCCTGTAACTTCTAAATTAAGAGAATGATAAAACTAAAAAAAATATATGATGTACATTACTATGTAAACTACCAACGAAAATTGGTTTGAACGAGATCTAGTAAGTAGTTTTTTTTAATACGTCGTAAATCTAAAAAAATACACTATTATTAAAACATCGATCAAAGTTACAACGAACTACAAGAACTTTTATATTATGTTACATGCTGCTACGGAACCCTCCATGGGCGAGTCCGACTCGCACTTGGCCGGTTTTTTTAAAGGAACATTCAATAGTCCACTGCTGTCCGTTAGGAAGTTAAAATACATTATTATCTACTTGTACTTTTGTTTTTAACTCGTAAGTAAACAATAGGAGTCGTGAATGGTCCCTCAGACACACCAAATATACACTCAGAAATAACAATTATGAAAAGAAGAAGAAAATGCAACGTTAAAGGGGCCTCCCATAAGGGGGACTGTTATCGATCCACCGAAAACGGACCAGAGGTGGACCGTAGGTGGACCGGAGGTTATCCTGATGAGGGTCGCGGGAATCCGGCGGATGCGATGCGATGGCGATGCTTGACCTATGTCTAATTGTGAACGTCTTTCGACTGAAATTTTTTAATTTGGTGTTGCATCAACATTTTAACAATAAGTAGTCACGTCCTGTGTCTAGGCATATGGAATAGACAGAATAGGTTTTATTCGGTACAGACAGCACAACGGTTACAAACACAAATTAAAAAAGAACAGAATACGCCGAGAGTGCGAGAGTTGGAATTTGAGAATCTTACAACATGTTCTTAATAAAGGGTGTGCAAAGAAACCGATAAAATGTGATGACCATTACCAAGTTCCTTTGCTGGTACGGTGCGTTGGCGCAATGATCGAGCTTATAAGCTTCTGTTGAAATATCTGTATGTTCTACAAATAGTGTCTGGGTTTCATGTATGTTTGAGTTTACATGTCTGTGAACGCAACCACGATACAGGTGTAATTTCTATTGTGGGGCAGTCCTTTTTAGGGTTCCGTACCTCAAAAGGAAAAAGCGGAACCCTGATATTATCACTTTATTGTCCGTCTTTAGCAATTCGGAAAAATCTTCGAGACTCCATTCGGGAATTGTAGTTTGCACGGAACCCTCTTGAACTTGCCCTGTTTTTGTCAATATTGTAATTTTTGAACTATACGTATAGACCGGTAGGTACACAAACGAATTTATGTCTTGAACCCTACGTTATCTCTGAACCAACAAATCAATAATTATATACTGCCACAATAAACAATATGAATCATTAGCGCCAATGAATAAATCAAATAGGATACTTGTTTACCAGTACATATTAATTGATTTATTTAAACTTCATGTACCTACAATAGTGGTGCTTAGCGGATTTAATGCAACAAGACATTCTGCATGCATAACCGTTCTTGGGATTGTTGGAGTATATCAAAAACAAATCTATCCTACTTCAACACAATGTCGTTTCTCTATCTAATCAATAAATATTATATTTAATGGACTGAGTCCTGTGACCACTTGACAGAAATCTCTAGTATGGTTATAGTTACTGTATTCCTTTAGCCTTGCTTAGAAGCACAGGTTTCACGTTATATTACTGAAATACACTTTCCCGTATATAAAGAACAGGGTCTGATTTAAGGGGGGGCAAGCCGGGCATTTGCCCAGAGCGGCAAAAAATGAGGGGCGGCAAAATTGACATATTCCTATCTTCCAACCTAGACATTAGCCACACCCAAAAGTTGGCAGGTTGAGAATTTTATGTGCCACCTTCCAACCTACTTCAGGTTGGATAGTGGAAATATTTAAGACTCATGACTTATATTGTTTTGTGTATGTTAAGGGCGGCGAAAATTATCTTTGCCCGGTAAATAGCTAGATCAGGCCCTGATAAAGAAAAGGATAATAAAAAGTTATGATTGAAATCCTTCAAACGATGTTTCTTTTTGGTGTCCTATTAACCCCAACAGGGATAGCTTCCTACTAATACGAAGGCTTCAGGGTTCATTGTGGCGACACTTGAGGGAGGCCTATTTCCAACAGTGGACGTATATCAACCGAAATGATGATGAATACGAGGGCGAAGCTTCTGGCAGTAGCTAGTTTGTGCTATTAGTATGGACTGGAGCTTACTCAAGTTATAGCAATATTCATATCTTCTCACTGTTCTATGTAATGTGAGTTATCTTCATCGAATTACGTGTATGGGAATTTCTCGTAGACGTATCGCAGTAAGTACTAACATTGAATAATATTCTACGCTAACAATAAATTAACGCAAACTAAACGAAATGCAAAATGGTTGTTATTAACATAATTTTATAATTTCACACGCATACTGTCACGCTAATTACGATGCACGTGATCTGTTCAAAAATTTTGTAAAAGTTAAGATTCTAAATAGGTAGATTTGAATAGATAATCGTGTTATGTTGGTTGCTTAAATTGTTAAGAGCGCCTAGCCCGAGATAGATTTCCTTACAACCGCTCTTAGGTGATTATTAGAAAAAAAAAGAAGAAAGAAAAACATTTTATCTCTCGGAAAGGCGCAAAACGATTAACAAATCTATACATGTAAATAAAATTGAAGTGTCTGTTTGTAATATTGAAATAACTGCTTTTTACTACATGTATATAAATATATACGGTACATACACCAACAATTTTTTACAATTTTTGTCTGTCTGTCTGTTTGTCCGGGCTAATCTCTGAAATGGGTGGACCGATTTTGACGGGACTTTTTTTGCAGATAGCTGATGTAATAAAGAGTAACATAGCAAGCTGTCTTGAATCGACATCTATCGTGATCCTTTACTTTTCTGAAAAACAGTTCATTGATGGTTTTTCGGGTACCTTCAATATATTGGAAGAGAAGATATATTTTAAGACTGGCCTGTTGGTCTAGTGGTTAGTAGCCCTGACTGCTATGCCGGAGGTCGTGGGTTCGATTCCCACCCAGGACAAATATTTGTGTGATGAGCATGATCATTTGTTCTGTGTCCGGGTGTAATTTATGTATAAAATGTATGTATTTAGAAATATATAAGTATGTTTATTAGTTGTCTAGTACTCATAACACAAGCTCTGCTTAGTTTGAGACTAGACAGAGTTGTGTGAAAATAGTAAAAAAAAAAATTGAGATATTAGGAAAAGGTCAATGTACTTTATTTTAAGTTTATCTGGAGCCTTGTATAGTCTAAATACGATCACCCATTCCTAGTTGCACACTCTATTAGTGTCAAAAATCTCTGTCTGGCTATTTCCCAACAGTCTTGGGGTCGGTTCCAGTCTTAACAGATGCAGCTGAATAGTAATTGCATTAAATGGAATCGCTCCATTCGCCTCCACAATCAAGTTACTGGGCAACCCGACACCTCTTTGGTACATTACTTATATTAATAATAATCCAATGTAATTTAAATTTATTTAATTTTGATATTAACATTTCAAGTTTATGTTATTTTATTATATCCATTGTCTGTATGTGTATGATTGTGTAACTGAAATGAGTCATTGGTACTTGAAATAAATAAATAAAATAAAAATATACTGATTTCATACAGAGTAAGAATAAAGTGGATATGCTTTTGCGACATTAATTTTAAAGAGCAGAATTTTTTAGGCTTCAAATGAAATATAGCAGAAAAAATTTCTTCCTGCATTAATAACGAGGAGAAAGGAGTGTATAAATTTGTTAACCTCACCTCAGTTGAGAGATCTTTTTCAATGAAAAATACTAACATAAATAGGGTAGTGTCCAGGGTCAAAATAATTACATTATATTTAGTCCGTATTTTAGATTATAAAAAAATATTGAACACGTTTTTTTTCTTTTTTCGATTAAACAAAAAATAGCAAAGATATAGCCCATTAAAGTTACGTGTGACGTCACCCCGTGCGAAAAAATGCAGCACGGCGTGACGTTACACGTAACTTTAATGGGCTATATCTTTGTCATTTTTGGTTTAATTTATAAATAAAAAAATACGTGTCCCTTATTTTTGAATGATCTAAAAGATGGACTAATTACATTTTTTACGGCAACTAGCCTATTGTATATGTTCATTATCTTTACTTGTCTTATCTCTGAGGTTTTTAATATTATTCGTTAGTAATATTGCTGGCCACACGAGATTAATGATAATGATATCAACATTTCGGTGCAAGTATATGAATAACTCTACCTAATTCCGGTTTCTGCTTATAACAAAAGCATAATAAACAAAATGAGGTCAACTCACCCGGGTTCCTTGGATATATAGTCGTAGAGAGCCCTCGCGTGCGGAGGCAACTGCTTACCGCCTGCCTGAACACCTTGTAACGCCTTGAACAATACACGGAAATCATATATTAGTTTCGTTATTTGATTTACTTAACAATTAACTTGTTTTACAACGCACGAATTTTTTTTCTGTAACAAGAAAAGAAAGCCGAAAAGTTCGTTTTAAATAAATCATTTAGGGCCTGTGCAGTTGCGCACACGACGTTTTTTAAACGCGCCGTTTACGCGCGTTTTAGAAACGAGCGTCGACGGCGCGCTTTCATTCTATTAAAGGTCTACAGGCTGTGACTCACGTGCGTATCGCGTCTGTATCGCTCTTTATATGTATCACACAAACGTGCGTCAACGGCGCGTTAATAAAACGTGGTGTGGACACGCCCTTACAAGGGACTGTTGAATTGTAAAAATGTCGGTGAGACAAAAAAGTGAAGCTAATAGCTCTTGGGAAAATTGTAAGAGTTCGAAATAAAAACAAAAGGGATATAAATGTACCATTGCAGTAATTTCTGCCTGATCACTTAAACAAACGCTTGAATCCTGCGGCGCGACGCCAAGGGTTTGCCTTTGAAGTTTTCGTTTCGAGTGCAAGCAAAAATGAACTTAACGATGGTCAGCCGGAAGTGTCTTTGATGGTACATTTAAAATTATACTCATCTCCTTAGCCTTTTTCCCAATTAGCTTGGGGTCGGCTTCCAGTCTAACCAGATGCGGCTGAATACCCGTTTTTAATATTTAGCTACTGCCTAACAGACCTTCACAATCCAGTTACTGGGGAACATAATACTCCTTTTAGACTGATGGTCAGACTTTCTGGCGTCTGACTACCTGTAACGTTTGTCAAAAATCTAAGAATGACAATGAGACATTTATTTATTTATTAAAACTTTATGCACAAGTAAGCACTGTACAAAGGAGGACTTAATGCCTTAGGCATTTTCTACCAGTCGACCTTAGGGTGGTGCAGAAACAAGATGGTAAGTGCAACTTAAAGGCAAACAAACTAACTGAAAATTAAAACCAATATAATAGGGTAGTTTCCAGGGTCAAAATAATTACATTTTATTTAGTCTGTATTTTAGATTATAAAAAAATATTGGACACGCATTTTTTCTTTTTTCGATTAAACAAAAAATAACAAAGATATAGCCCACTAGCGGCCCTTCCCGGCTTCGCACGGGCAATAAATATAGTCTATGTTACTCAGGGTGAATGTAGCTTTCCAATGGTGTAAGAATTTTTGAAATCGGCACAGTAGTTTTTGAGTTTATTCGTTACATACAAAAATACAAATCTTTCTTCTTCATAATATTAGTATAGATTAAAGTTACGTGTGACGTCACCCCGTGCCAAAAAAATGCAGCACGGCGTGACGTTGCACGTAACTTTAATGGGCTATATCTTTGTCATTTTTGGTTTAATTTACAAATAAAAAATACGTGTCCCTTATTTTTGAATAATCTAAAAGACAGACTAATTAAATTTTTTACGGCAACTGGCCTATTATATAGATAAAACTTATATGTATATACACACCCTATACAACATTAGTTTTAGTAGGTATATGCGAAACCCGAAACACGTGTCTAGTATTTTTATGTAAAGAATCTATGTACAAAATTTCGTAACTATCATGAAAAATCACAAAGTTAAATCCTTGTTATGTCAGCAAAACTACATAGTCACCAGGATAGGACTCCTCAGTCACCAGCTGTTTATTGGCTCCTAATACCCGCTATGACCTGTATGTGTTGTACTTAGTGTCGGTGGTGTCCAACTTGTAACCTTTTTAAATATTTTTGGGAAAAATTATAACATGGTGTAAAAACTATTGGAATCCATTCAATTATTGATTCTAATCAAACTATCATCATCATCATATTAGCCGATAGACGTCCACTGTTGGACATAGGCCTCCCCCAAGAGTCGCCACAATGAATAATCCTGCGCGTCCCGCATCCATCGGATTCCCACAAGCTTCACCCGCTGGAGTCGCCGAGCACTTGAGCGTTTTTTTTTTTATTGCTGTGCTTTTGGATTTTGGGTTAGGAACGTAACCCGCCACGTTGGTCCAGTGCGGGTTGGCGAGTCGCCGGAGCCTCGTTTATTAGTCAGCAGGGTGCACCGCGTGCAGGTGAGGTTGGCTTGGGTCCTGATAGGTGTTGATTGGGACCCTATATTCAGGTTTCGCTTAAACTAAAAATAATGTTGTATAGCTCTAACCCTTTAACAATTCAGTTTAGATCGCGTTAGGAGCTCATGGTAGGACTTGTGTTCTCACCTGGGAATGCCCGCTCCTTGAGCTCCGTTGTCCAGTGACTTGCTTCCTTGGAGCGGAATTCTTCATGCCTTCGAGTATCCTCATGAGGAGGACGTTCGGAGGCAACTCTTCCACCTTCACTTCTACTAGGACCCTGCATTCTGGACATCGTAGCTCCTTGTGCGATTCTATTATCACCTGAAATTAAGGGAAAAAAATGTTTAATTCAATAGAACTGGTTATAGTAGGTCCGCATCATGGAAGCATTATCAGTCTAATAGCACTGCTGGGACTCAGGCCTAGGGTTGTCAACTTTTTTAAAAAGAAATCAAGTACTTTTTTATCTCATATGAATATTTAACAGTATTATTATTATTTAGAAAAAGCAACAGCATTTTATTTGTTTAATGTTTTAAATACATATTTTTGCAATGTAGGAAATATTTAACTAGTCTAACAGTTGTGTCCAACTAAGGCAAAGCCAAAAGTAAGTATTTTTAGATTTTTTTTATGCCATCTTAAGCTACTTTACAAGTTGAAAAACGCATATTTTCAAAGGGAGCCCGCCCCTTAAGCATGTTGATACTGAAAACAGTATTTTGTATAGGTACTTTATTTTTGTTCAACAGTAAAAAGTATAATATGTGAAAAACAGTACAATACAGTGTTTAACAGTATGTTTGGCAAACCTACTCAGGCCTCCCTCTCTAGGAGAGAGAACGGGCCGAATGTGTGGATGTTACATGTCTTTGAATTTTTGGTTCTAGGACATGACGATTTCCTCTGGATGTTTTCCTTTACCTTTTTAAGAGCAATGGCAATGAAATAAATTACACACAGTAATACGCCTGGCGATAGATGCGAGACGCACAGGATCGTTCATTGTGGCGACACTTGGGGGAGGCCTATGTCCAACAGTGGACGTATATCGACTGAAGTTATGATGATGATGAATACGCCTGGCTAGATTAGAACCCGCAATCTGGCTGTTACCACTGCACCACCATTTCTCATGCATCATGGAAGTGGGGTCAATTTTCAAAGTTAAGCAATACACCAAGTATTGCTTAACTTTGAAAATTTAAAACACACACCTTTCGTGTACGAGTCCGACTCATAACTGGACTGTTTTTTTCTTTCTAGGATATGCTTATTCACAATGTTTGATAGCGAAATATGGCGTTAAAAGACAACAAATCAACAACAGCTTACAATTATGATTAACTAGCTGGCATTAGGTACTTAAGGAATCGGGATAAAAGGTAGCCTATGTTCTTTTCCATGTCAAAGGCTATATGCATGCCAAATTTCATCCAAATACGTTCAGCCGTTTTTGCGTGATTAAGTAACAAACATCCAAACATCCACACTTTCACATTTATAATATTAGTTAGGATTAATTTATTTTATAAAGATCCTAAGCGACACCTTGCGCGATAATATCGGAATACAGACAACCTCGTGAACTCTGATAAGAGCAGATAAATTATTTACAATCAAGACCTCCGAGGACGCCGAAGGCCGAACGAAGAACTTAGTCAAAAATGGGTGCCTACCAACAAGGATATTTTCGACTCGAAACCAACAACCATTCTTCAAGATTAATAAGGCATTTAAACGGATTCGTAAGATTGAATTGCTTTCTTTCATTACGTAGGATCAGGGCATATTGACACAGAGTCGAAGCGAGTATCTAAGAATGTACCATCGCGGTCATTTCTGCCTGATCACTTAAAACAATTCGCTTGAATCTTGCGGCGCGGTGCCAAACCAAACCCTTTGAAATTTTCGTTTTGAGTTTTTTTTCCTTTTTATTATGAATAAATTTCTTAATAATTGATTACAATCTAGCCTAAAAGACTAATAAGTAATTTAACTTATTTTATACGGTTTTGTTTAAACTAAGAATAGCGTCCTTTAGCACTTATAGAAGTCCATAGCACTTTCTTAGTCTGATATTGATAAAAACACTTCGTTTTGGGTGCAAGCTAAAATTAACTTAGCGGTGGTCAGGCGGAAGTGTCCTTGATGGTACGTAGAACAATAACCCCTTTTTTTGGTGGGAAATCATCAAATGACTTGTCCCGCTCTTGGGTTGATCGAGAGGACATGGACTTTTGCTGACTAAAACCCACATGTATCCTTCAGTTGCCCCTTGCGTTCTAGGGCCGCAATCAAACTTTCAAACGTTCCTGTAGCCCTTAGCAGGCTTCAATAGACCCGGCCTATGTCCTTAAAGGACGGCCGGACGACGAGTTACCCAATGTTGGAGGTCCGCTTGATCCTTAAGAACCTAATTAAACAAGTGGTAGCTACCGGATTTTGACTCAAACAAAATGAAGGGCGTTCGTCATCCCACACCAGTTGTGAGTAATAAATTGAGGGAAACGAATTGTCCTAATGCTCGTAGGCGATGGGCTGATTCTAGTTCATAGCACTTGTACTATTATTTTTTCTGTGCTGTAGCTTTAAACTCATGCAAACAACATCACCATGTGAAATTGGTTTTCTCTGCTATATCTCGAGCATCGAAAACTTTCATACCGAACATGTATTTTGAATCTTTATTATACGAAAAAAAAAACTCGGTATTATTGAAAGCAAATTTTTATGACCTTTAAACATAAGTATTAAAATAGACACATATGAATAATTCAAAGTAAAGATATTGAAAAGGGTAGGTGACACAGCAAACACTGTTTACAAATTCGTCATCGATAAGATTTTTTTTTTATATTTGTTTTTTTCTTACTGTAAAAATGTAAATTAAAATACAACTTTACGATCTCTAACCTTAAAGTTCGTTTTTTTTAAATTTTGTCTCATATGTGAACGTGCGTTCATAAACATGTGAATACACATACACACAAGACACGCAGAACCGGAACATCTATCTACAACACGACACGTTCTGCAGCAGCCAATCACTCAACCACTGTATTAACCGTGCCGTCAAAATTTTACTTTCACTACGACTCAACCATGTGATACCAATAACCAAACAAATAGTTGTCCCTAAAAATGCACTGATACAAAAGACTTACCTAGAAATTTATTACTGAGAATAAACCCACTCCCCTAAAGAAATTAAAACAAAAATTGTAACGCTGTTCGCAGTAAGCCAGTGAGTCACCAAAACAATTACCTTAAGTGCTCATGTTTGCGACCGAATCGCATGTCCATCAATTAAGCGTAGGTGTTGGTGCCAAAACTGTCAAGATCAATGCGACTTTAATAGGAACGCAGCAATGTAATCGTACAATTCGTTTCAACCGCGAGACGTACAAGTACTTACAGTCCTACGCAAAATGCTGGAATGGACAGACTGAAATTAGTCCTTGCAAATGGAACATAACATTAATGTCTATTTTTGAATACGTCTGTTTTTATCATTCCAGCTTAGTTGCTTTTTATCCGTCAGACAGAAAGAGTAATTTTTAGTGACATTTGCTGGTGTAAATACCAGTAATGTCAACTTTTTAAGATATTCTGAATTGCATTCACAGATTTTGGAGAAATTACAGTTAAGTAGCAAAAAATGCCAAAATACCCAAAAAAAATTTTTTTATGCCAATCGATCTTATTTCATGTTTGAATCAACAAACACTATCGGACTATTTAAGGTATGTTATTAGAAATGACAGAAATCACCAAAAACTTTTACCATACTCTTAGAACTAGAATAGTTCATGAACAGTACAGTCAGAAAAACAGACTGACAGAAATACTTGTTCTTGCATTGTCCGCTGTGGTCACTTCATGAAATGTCTATTTTAAAGCTAACCTAACCACGGCCTTATTATAGAATGGCCAATTCAACGATATGGCTACGCTACGACATATACATTTCGATACCAAAGCGCCTAATAAAAAAAAACACTCTTGGAAAATCATAAAAACTTATCGTATCTGACATAATTTTCTCACATGAAACGTAAAAATATTTAGATTTGCATTTTAATAATAACAAAAGGTATTGATATTTTATAAAACCACGAAGACTATCGGTAGATTTATCTTATCTTTAAATGACTGGCAAGTTTAGTAAGTCAAGGTGGAACTAATTGGCGATAGTGTGTATTTGTGTATATTGGGCATGATATGTTAAAGATAACTTAGTTTGCTTCCGCTTGAGCCCAACTTCTCCCATAAGTTTTGATAGTGATTAAAATCAATACCTACCTTGTCATAACTTAGTACACTTAAGTATGATATCGACGATTGAAAGGCACAAATTACTAAGCGGCATTGAGTAAACTTTACAGGAAAGAGATTTAGTTGAAATGTTTAGAAAAAAATATACAAATACTATTAACATCGTGGTAATTGTATCTAAATCGGACTTCTTTTTTACTAAAATGTTTTTTAAGTTTTTTTATAAAAAAATAACTTTAAATCGCTCTCCTGTCTTGCGTTCGAGTTAATTCTAACGACGTCATAGGGCAAATGCTCTACCCTGGCATTTTTGAACGCGAACGAGTTCAACTGTTAATGTCTAGCATATGGCCGCTTACTCCAATCTACCCTGTAGTTACTCGAGTTATAAAAGCACGGCCCTATTTTTTTTTTTTCGGTGAGGAATATGTCATTTCACAAAAGCTTTCGTTATTTATACATTTAAAGAGAACGGGCAATGAAAAATCATTTAATTATTACATAGCATAAAACAAATTCTCCTGCGGATATCTTATAAAGATAGCCGCCAAGGTTACTGACATAGGCCGAAGAATCGCTAAACTTAAGGCCCAAGCGCCCGAAAAGTGTCATAAAACAGTGACTTTCTGAAGCCTACTCCTCGGTAACGGCTAGGTTTATAGGTTTGAAAAAAATATATGTTTATTATAGATTCATGAACAACATTATCAACATTTGATTTTTTCGTGCTATTAATACTTTTGTCTAAAAAAAATATTTAGCAATTTCACAACTTTTCGCAACTTTTCCCTACTCCTTTGAAACGGCTTGGATCTTTACAAACATTTTTACACATAAAAATTGGTGGTTACATATTCTTCAAAGTGAACATTGCATATGTAAATCAATCAATATTTCGCAAAGAAAATTGATTTAAAGGTCAGCCGCGCGCTTTCCGGGCGCTGTTGGCCGCAAATAAATGCACAGATTTGCGTACCGTCGCCTAGGCGGGTGCGAGAGGGGCGTCCACATAATTTTAGCCAGATGGTTCAAGGGACTATAAGCCTTAAGTGGTAGTGGGCAGGGCACATAGCTTACAGAACAGATGATCTTTGGGTCTGAAAGATTCTGGCGACCGCATATCGAAAGACGCAGCGTTGAAAAACTTCCCACAAGGTGGACTGTTGACCTGATCACAATATCCACTAGCAACCAATCTGCGATAAAAATCTGAACAGCCACCGAACTTCAATTGAAAAAATCCTGCCAAAAAGTCTCTATTTTTAGACATAAAAACTTTATCTAGCGACATGCTATTCGCTACAATTCCAACTAAATGCCTAACCAGTCTGTAATTAAACTGCTCTCCACATATACAGTTGGAGATCTTAGAACCTAAGCCCACAATCAGTACCGTAATTAGCCTTTTCTGCGCCTGGTGCCAGTATTTTTATCATTATGGCTCGCGTTTGACCACTATTTCACCTGATGGAAAGCGATGATGTGGCCGACGATGGAGCACGCTTGCCTAGAAGCAACCTATTCACTCTTGACTTAAATACCCATATCAGGAAACACAGACTGCGGCAGGGAATTCTACTCCTTAGCTGTACGCATAATGAATGTGTTCCCAAAACGCTTTGTATGTATGGGTGGGATGTCCAGCATGGCGCAACGCCGCCTCCCTACGTCTTGTGGTCCGATAATGGAACTGACTTGGCGGAATTAAATTGCGCAATTTCAATGCTCACTCTCCGAAATAAACGATAGAAAACCGACAGGCTAACAACTAGGCATCGATGCTCACTACGCATCACTTCGCTTCGTCTTTTTTTCGGAACTTAGAACTTAGAAACACAAACTTAAAATTGTCCGAACTGGGTAAATTTAATACGCTTGATGCAGGTCCTCACAGGACATGAGTGTTGCGGGAGGTACTTGTTTTGGTGCTGGCGGGAGAAACGCTTGGGTGTCACCACTGTGCGGATCATCCGGAGCACGTAGTATATGTTGGAAGTTTGCCCACTTTGAGCAGAGTTCCGCCGTGTCCTCGTAGAGGCTTTTGATGGCAACCTGAGCTTCCGGCTCTAAATCAGGCCATAGTGTGAAGCGAGAGGCAGTAACCTCCTGCTGATAAAATGAGTGGCACAAAACTTGTCATTGGTTGATCGTACTGCGCCCGTCGGTGTTTGCGCCCTGTGCCTGCGCACTGCTGGCACTACCCCAGTCACGGCACTGCCCACAATTACAGAGTAATACATTCCGTAACTGCAGTAGCAAGTCCCATGTGCCAGAGAATATGACCTCTTTGGCAACGAGCTTATGTCGTAATATTCTTAATAGCTACAAAAAGTTAAGATGTCTGTATCTTTGCGCTTTGGCCAGTTTTGTTCTAGCAAAACAAATGGGTTTGACACACCATACAGTTCATTAGCGATTACGTTTTTCCGGTTCTTGATTATAAAAACAAATAATAGTTTTACAGTCAAATTAAAGCTTTTTATCAAAGCGGCAAGGTTATGCAAGCAAAATTCGGTTAGTGATTTCAACGTTCGCGTGATTCAAAAATTAAGTTAAACATACTAGCTTCTGCCGGCGGTTTTGTCCGCGTACTAGTAGAAAATTATCCCAAAGGAACACATTCCTGAGGTAAAAAGCATCTCAGGACAAGTAGAAAATTATCCCAAAGGAACACATTCCTGGGGTAAAAAGAATCTCAGTACATAGTCTACGTGTGCACTAAGTTTTATCTAAATTCGTTCGAGCGTGAAGAAGTACCTAACAAATAAAACACAAACTTTGGCCTTACAATATTAGTGCGAAGTGTGATTTTTCGAATAGATAAGACCTGTGAGACAGATCGCCAAAAGCGATAGCATAGTCGGCCTTATAATGTTCTCACTGTTGGGACTCAGGCCTCCTCTCTAGGAGAGGCAATGGGTCGTAATCCACCACGCGGGCCCAGTGCGGGTTGGTGGATGTCACATGTCTTCGAATTTTTGGTTCTAGGACATGCCGGTTTCCTCACGACGTTTTCCTTCACCGTTTTGAAAGCAGTGGTGATGAAATAAAAAAACCAAAATCGCGATCTTATACCTTAATTTCACTTTGGAAATCAGAGCCTAATTGTTTTATACACATAACTAAAATCCATTTAATAAAACACTTTCAACGAAAATCGTCAAACACTATGAAGACCAACATAGCTGCTTCCCCACTGACTGACAGTTTACATCATCATCTCCGCCACTCTCAAACTAAAGGTTCCATCCACATATAAACACGTTACTTTTGGTTTGACAGTAAATATAAATAAACAATTACGGCCCTTGGCGTTAATACACGCCAGAAACAGGGCGATCTATTTATACTATGGCCCCGTCTGAAATGTACGTATTGGACAACCACTCGCGCACATCCGTAAGTGGGACAATTAGTGATCGATACCATTTCTAGACTAGTGCCCGACGAACCTATTTTAACGATTTGTGGGTCGTTCTTGGGTTGATTTGAAAACGGGTTTCTAGATGTATTTTAGGTGAATTGATGTTTTACACGATATTAAAAACAATCCCCCGGTCTCTGAACGAAGTTGAGAACTTCTGTAAATCTAGTTTAACTTGAAGACCAGTCGAAATATTGGCAAGTAGAAACTGATACGTTCTTGTGTTTAAATTCTCAATTCAAAAACTGCTCCGGTTTTGAAAAGGTAAAACCAAATTTTGGAGGATTTAGCGGATAAAAACACAGACGTGAAAAGCGAATTTTTTATACGAAGAAGAGCGTCAACCTTTTCTATTGAAGTGGGAAATTATCCAATGACTTCTCCCGCTCAAGAGTGGAACGTGAGGGCGTGTCAGGCTTTTACTGACTAAAACCTAGAGTGAATAGGCTCTTAATAAACTAGTGCGCCTCACCATCAAAGATTGCATCGCTACTTACCATCAGGTGGGATCGCGGTCAAGCACTAGTTTATCACAATTAAAAAAAAAAAAAACCACACCTGTGACCTTCAGTTGCCCTTTACGTTCTAGGGTCAAGGTCACTCTAGACTTCCAAGCAGTACAAGTAATTGACATAACAGACCCAAATATAACTCAGTAGGTTGACCATTGACCAAGCAACCTGTTCACACTATTATTAATAGGATAGTTTTGAGGTTATCTTTTAAGGTACGTTACACGTTAGGATTTATACAAGTTAGGATGTACCTGACAGGTTTGCCTGCACAGTTATAGGTACCTGTCAGGTAAGCTTGTGTGGAAACCTGCACAATTGTGCAACATACACGCTCCGGTTTACCTGCAAAACTCAACCGTACAAACAAACCTGTCAGGTATTCCCTAGCGTGTATGGCCTTTACAATCGTCCGATATGAAAAAAATATTTCACTGGTAGAACAGGATATCTGTGGTAGAAAGCTACAATATCGTTGACTGCATTGGCTACTTCCTATCTCCAAAAAAAAATGCCCTCTCAATGGGCTACGAGAATGCAACAACAGGAAAAAGATAGTCTGACCGCTCAAATAAAAAAAAAACTCATTGTACTGGCTAGACGAGATAATACCGGATACAAAACACTGACACAAAGTGGAGGACGATTGAAAAAATGGGCCAAATGATAACGTTCAATATTGCACGGTATAGATAGGTTCGTCAACAATGTTTTCCTTCGCCCACGATAAAATCTGCTGCCACAATACAACACTTAGGGCGCTTTTCCACCAAAGATGTGCTATGCTATGTTGCTATGGATGCGTTTGATATCCACCAATCATATTCATTGGTGCAAATAGCTTAGGTGTAAACGGATTTAACTACGCTACACACGTGCAGTAGGCTACGCTCAGGACCGAGGGAAAGGATGTTTAAAGTCCCGGTAGCCCGCACAAATTTGTTAAAGTTCGCACTTGTGTAGGTATACCTGTTAAAACAATTGTATGTGCTTATAATAATAAATAAATAAATAAACTAAGATATGTTTTTTATATGGCAGGATGCGTGCTATACTACTATGGATGCGTGCTATGGATTCCTACTATCGATACATCGCATAGCTCGCATCTTCCTCTCGCAGCTACTTTGCGGCGACGCACCTTCATAACACATCTTACTCGCACCGCTACATATTTAGTATCAGTGGAAACGGTCACATAGCTTCATAGCTTAGCGATTACATCCTTGCAGCATTACATCTCTGGTGGAAAAGCAGTCTTATTCAAGCTCTTAACGCGATCCATTTGACGACCTTTTGAACTGATAAGGGAATGGAGCTATATAGGGTGTATTATGCCCGCCATACACGCTAGGGTATACCCACAGAACAGATGAAAGAGGTTAGAATGGCTTTGTGGGCGGGGTACGGCAATGCTCATAGTTCAACTACCAATTGCAAACTTGCGATCTAAGTATGCGTGGTCTGTTAGTTGCGTAACGCGCGTTCATAGTGGAGTTAAAGGGTGTGAGACAAGCGGCGACCCTCGTTGAAGTACAAATCGGAAAGTATTTCCTTTTAAACTATTTCATCTTTTCTGTGGGTAAACGTGTCCGGACGTTTGCCTGTACAGGTGAGTTGTGCAGGTAAACCGGAGCGTGTATGTTGCACAACTGTGCAGATTTTCATACAAGCTTACCTAACAGGTATAACTGTGCTGGTAATACTGTCAGGTTTACCCTAGCGTGTATAGCTATCTTAACTCCATCCTTCTTTTTGATCGCATGTCTTATATTTTAACACGTCATGGTATGGCCCTGTCTCTGTTATGCTCAGTACTGTAGCTTAGCTTCAAAAGCTTAGCACGGTTGGTGGAGCGGTAGAGCGATTGACTGCTGCTTTGCGTGTCGCAAGTTCTATCCCGTACGGGACCAATATTAAGTATGTATAACTGTCTATTGTTGTTAAGAATGTCAATTGTTGTGGGTCTGGGTGTCTTTTATATGTGAATTTACATTTTTTTTAAAATTGATATAAACTAGAGTTTGATTGTGATCCCACCTAATGGAAAGCAGTGATGCAATCGTTGATGGTGAGGCGCACAAGTTTACTAAGAGCCTACATTCTAGCCTTGGAGACACCTAAATTAATTATAATCGGACGGGAAGACCGCACTTACGATACAACAGTAATTCCTAGTGTGGATAACGTCTTTTTTCAAAAAAAGAAGAAAAGTGTTACGTGCCTTAACACAACCTCGCAAATTAAAAAAAAACTGACTGAATCGATTAAACGCCTCGATTGTACGTGAGCTTACGTTTATCGTGCACTTAGCCGCAATGACATCACTAGCACCGAGATTACAGAATCAACATCAACCAGTGAAAGTGAACTACGGACACGCAAGGCAACAGGCGATCGATAAACTTTACAATAGCGACCAACTCGTGACTATTAAAATATGCAGAGGATTTCTGTAAATAGGTTTTGCTGCGTAAACACGGAAACTGAAGAATGGGTTTGAATAGAATGGCATTTTTAGCTGTAAGCGTAAATTTTGGCCGTCCGATAAATTAGTGTACTTAGTAGGGTGACATCTATTTTTGACCATAGAACAAAAGGAACGGGTGAGTTAGTTCGTTTTGGAAAGTAGGTACACTATTACACAAGGGACTAACATAACAACAAAGCCCATAGTCGGCCTTTTAATGTTCCCACTGTTGGGACTCAGACCTTCTCTCTAGGAGAGGGAACGGCCGCAATCCACCAAGCGGGCCCAGTGCGGTTTGGTGGATGTAAAAAGAAAGAAAGAAAAGACATGTCTTCGAATTTTTGGTTCCTCATGTCCTACATGCCGGTTTCCTCACGATGTATTTCCTTCACCGTTTTGAGAGCAGTGGTGATGAAATAAATTACTCAAAGTAATGCGCCTGGCTGGGTTTGAACCACAACTCCGCCACGACTGCTCTCATATATCAACGCACAGTCGCAAGTACAGGGCCTAGGCAGGAACCTGAAATTTTGCACAAGGTTTCCTTTTATGACGTAAGCAAGAACTAAGAGAGGATTTTTCAAAATTAACCCCTAGGAGGATAAAACGGGGGCCCAAAGTTTATATGGACAAACCTACTTTTACACGGGCGAAGCAAACGCTAGTAGTAGGTAGACGTCAATATCAATCAAGTCTGCATCGACCACTTCGATACAATATAATGTATACTCTGCTCAAAATAACATTAGAAATTTATGAAAACTTCTTATTATTGTTCGTTTAACCGACTTTTACGTTGGTAACATGACAAATTGCGGCTGCAGTAAATAGTTCGTATTGTAACCACTTATTTACTTTTAATGCAGTTGTCATCAACCGTAGGGGCCCAGCAGGGTCGAAGCCTACTGAGGCCAAGGGGAAAAGCAACGAAGGAACGGGGTGGGTTTTTTAGACAGTAAGAGTCTGACACTATCACCAGCTCCGCTCCGCACCGAAAATAAAAAAATATAAATCCTCTCTCTTCTAAAATTGGTTGAACAGACAGTACAAAAAGGTTTCTTTAAGTTTCTATTGTTAACGCGAACAGAGTATAGTAGACTAGAAGAAGTCGTATAAAATCCACGCCCAGGCGCTACACTCAATTACAGCAGGGTCGTTTTATTTAATCTCGTGAAACAGACTACTTTAATAAGACTCAACTATTATTGGTCGCTTTTTGATCAAATTATTTAGTATTTCAAAGCTTTCCTTGAATTCTGTGACTAATATTTATAAATGGGTGAGGCTTCTACGAACTAACGGGACTTTAACGTTGGCAGAGCGACTGGTTATAATGACGTTTGTACCTGTCAATTCCAAATCGGTAAAATGATAAATTAGGTTTTTAAAAAAATACTTTTCATCATCATCATCATTTCCGAATTAAAGCGGAAGTGACGCCCGGGTGTCGCCACTGTGCGGAACGCCCGGAGGACACGGTGGAGCACACAATCGCAGTGTGCCCTGCTTGGGCGGAGCATCGCCGTGCCCTCGTGGGGGTGATCGGCGGCGGAGACCTCTCGCGCCGGGCCTTGGTCGAGGCCATGGTCCGGAGCGAGGAGGAGTGGCAGGCGGTCGCCGACTTCTGCGAAGTAGTAATGCTCGCTAAGGAGGAGGCCGACCGCATCAGGCAACGGCGCTCTCGCCGCCGCCGCCGGGATTCCGATCCCGATTTCCAGCCACCGTAGGCGCGGGCTTGCGGACAGTGAGCAATGGGTAGCTCGCTGTCCGGCCGTCCGGTAACCGTCCGGACCAAGCCCAAGTCGTCGACGGCGCGCGCTGTTCCCGCGCGCCTCAAGGAGTTGTCAGCAACAGGAGGGACCCAGCCGGGTCGAAGCCTACTGGGGCCAGGGTAATCCGAAAGGGCGCTCGAGCCCCGGTATGAAGGCTTGAAGGAACGGGATGGGTTTTTTAGTCAGTAAGAGTCTGACACTATCTCCCGCTCCGCCCAAGAGCGGGGGTTGTCATAAGATGATTTTTCCCATCGAAAAAAAAAAAAAAAAAAAAAAAATCATCATCATCATTTCAGTCGATAGACGTCCACTGTTGGACATAGGCCTCCCCCAAGTGTCGCCACAATGAACGATCCTGTGCGTCCCGCATTAATCGGATTCCCGCAAACTTCACCAGGTCATAAGTCCACCTTGTAGGAGGCCTTCCAACGCTGCGTTTTCCGGTACGCGGTCGCCACTTCAGAACCTTTCGACCCCGACGGCCATCTGTTCTGCGACCAATGTGCCATGCCCATTGCCACTTAAGTTTGGCTATTCTTCGTGCTATATCGGCAACCTTGGTTCTCCTGTGGATATCTTCATTTCTGACTCGATCACGCAAAGAAACTCCAAGCATAGCCCTTTCCATTGCTCTTTGGATGACTTTCCTTTGGAAGCCTTCTGATGAGGCCCATTGTGAGCGACCACGTTTCGGATCCATATGTCATCACTGGCAACACACATTGGCAAAAAACATTTTTACACGTTATCAAGCTATTGCATAGCTTCTATCGCGGGCCTTGAGCGTGGAGACCGACTCCAGAAATTCCGTAACGAAAATAACCTAACACCCCCCACTCATTTGTTTTTTGAGCATGGTGACCGATAAGAAAACAAATGAGTGAACAGACAGACATTCAATTCAATGTGTGAAAGTGTAGCTGACTACCCTGAGATGAAACACTGAAACAAACTCAGGGCTCAAAGAAGTCCATACAGCAAACATGTAATGGTCTAACCAATCATTTGAGAACCATGCAGATTGGTGTCCGAGATATTTGTATGAATTACACAGTAGTTCCGGGTCTGGGTGTTTTATGTATGTGGGTTTGTATGTTTGTGATTGTGACTGCAGTTACGATGTATGAGTAATTTATAATGTAGGGCAATGTTTAAAAAAAAAAGTCGATACTCCTTCGTGCGTCGAATAACAAAACTTGACTTGCCATCCAACGCACGGAGGAAACTTGCAAAGGGCGCAAAGGGCCAACGTCGGTCGCAGTGTCGCGGTCGGCCCTGTCATTAGTAATCTTTGACAGTCCTTACGCGTACATAGAAATTCAAAAGGTAGAACATCTGACACCAGTCTCACCAAAGGGACATACCCTTTGGTAGTGACCATCAAATCCTAGACCTAGTAACTGAGTGTCAGTGCTAGGTTGTGGTGGCCAGTTAGGCAGTAGGTAGATGATACACCCTGATACAATTACCGGCACGGATCTTGAGCGCTGGCTTCAAGATGCGCAGAAGTCAAATATTCGGTCTCTTTAGTGGTGCGAAGTGAGACGCGGGGGCGGGGAGTGTCAGTGATTGGCTCGCCGCGCCATCGCGTCGTAGACGTCACTCGTGATTCGTTCTCTGCGTTACTGCATGTATCTAACAACGACGACGATTGGCTCGCCAATGTATGAAATGCGCAAAGCGATCCCCACTCTGACGCCGAGCGCTCAAGATCCGTTCCGGTAATTGTACGTCTAGTTCCACTGCGATCCAAAATAAAATAAGTAGAGTAGAGTCAGCATAAAAAGCAAAAAAAAAAAAGCAAATTTATCTGGTGTGTCATGTCAAATGCTTAAATACATGGTTTTTTAACCCGCGACGGAAAAGAGGGGTGTTATAAGTTTATAATTGTTTTTTTTTGTTTGCTTTTAATCAATATTTTGTAATTATAAAATACCTAAATAAAACCTAGGTTAAAAAAAATCGAATGCTTTACTTTATGACGCGTAATTTTTTTTAATATTTCTTAGAGCGCGGTGGAATCAATAAATGGACATAAAAATTATGACAACAATGGGTTTTGAGGCGCAGTGGAACTACTCTATGATACTTGTACTCAGTTGCATCCGGTTAGAATGAAAACCCCTAACTTGGGAAAAGGCTAAGCAAAATGATGGCGAAATCGACACTCTCATGGTACTTATTAGTATGGGGATTAATTGCCTAATATGTAGTTACATAAGATGAAGTCGAAGTGCAGTTGCACTGATATTGCTCAATGCACTTGGTCCACAATACAACGTAACCTACCTTCATTTGTTTGAAAAAGTGTTCGCCGACAGAAAAAAATATGGCCATATTTTGCAATATTATTGCGAAATATGGCTTGGCCATATTCATTTTATTAATTTTAGGAAAACCTAAACCTAGTACGATTATACTAATATAGATTATTTATTTAAGTTAACGGAACTCGGCGCACTAATACAAGCTGAGGGATTACTAAAGAGTTACTGCGGTCCTGGAATGCAAAGGGCAACTAAAGAAAAACAGGTGTGTTTTAGTCAGCAAACGTCTTACCTCTCACTCAACCCAAAACGGGAGAAGTGATTTAATGATTTCCCACCTCAAAAAAGGGCCAATAACGAGATAGATATAAATAATTAATATTTATCCATTCTGTCCAGTTTTTAGATAGAAGCGCGCCTCCACAAATATTTTCGTCGTACAGAATAGCTTTTATTTAAATTATACTAGCTTTTGCCTGCGCGGCTTCGCTCCCGCTCTTCCCTACTTCAGCCTACTATACCCTACTCTAGCCTCCCCTACCTTACTCTTCCCTACACTACCCTACACTACCCTACTCTACCCTAATTTTCATTTTTTTTTCCTAATTTTCCTTAAGAACCTTCTCCTCATAATAACGAACACAACAAAAAAAAATTAGCGAAATCGGTCCAGGCGTTGTTGAGTTATGCCCTTACCAACACATTTTGCGATTCATTTTTATATTATAGATTAAATAGTGCTTGACTACGATCCCACCTGATGGTAAGCAGTGCTGAAATCGTTGATAGTGAATCGCATTAGTTTAGAGCCTATTCACTCTAGCCTAGAAGACACCAAAATTATAATCGCTTTCATTCAGTATCTCCCTACATTATTAACACATTACACAGCCTAGTTATTGGTCTAGCCATTGCCTCAGGCGTTGGCTGGAGAATGGCGATCGAAAGGTCATGGGTTGAACCCGTCCCTACTTGCTTATCATGGTGAACTTCTACAAATGCAAGCGTGCACTTTTAGGTAGGGAGAGTGGTGAAGGATATGTTAGTGCATTTGCATGTTGGCGTGGGGTCAATTTGACCCGATAGACATTCAAAATCTATACTTCTACTTACATTATACTAGCGTTCCCGGCTAACGTTGTCCTGTCTGGAAGCTAGCCTTTTTTTTTAAATGATATAAACTAGTGCTTGACTGCGATCCCACCTGATGGTAAGCAGTGATGCAATCTCTGATGATGAAGCGCGCTAGTTTATTAAGAGCCTATTCACTCTAGCCTTTTATCAGAAAGAAGACAAATTGTGAATCCGATTGCAGCGTCACTTACCGGGTCCATTTGTATTTTTTAAGCATCTATGGACTCACTTGACTTGGACGATTTAGATTTAATGTATGTATAAATAACCAAACCAAACCGCATAGGGGGAGTAAGGTGACTAACACACGTACAGAAGAATTATCTAAATAAAGATTATTAATATCTATGCTATGGCTACTGATTCCAATCAAGAAATTATTTTAGTGTTGGATAGTCCATTTATCGAGGAAGGCTAGGATATATCATTACGCTACGACTCGTGGGAGCGTAATAGTAACCAAAGGTAGGTACGGATGAAACCGCGGGGGACAGCTAGTGAAATATATTACTTATTTAAAAGCTTCTGTTTGCTCAGGATAATTGATAATTTTCCAAATTTTCAAGGAATTAATTACGAAAAAATTAAGTAAAACATGAACGGATCATTGTAATATCTCAACAAAAAGCTAATGTATCTTTAAAATTGTGCTTGCAAGGATAATTTCATTTCACGCGGCGCTCCAGTGTGTGACATGCCCCGATTTCGGATGCAAATTTTACACAAAAACCTTTATTGGCTACTTGCTTTTCCGATTAGTGAAAACCGCATCAAAACCCGTAGCGTGGTTTAGGAGGAGTTAGCTGTTATACAGACAGACGCAGAAAGCGCCTTAGTTCTATAGTCTGTAGAGATTATTTTATAATTATCGCTGGATACCTACAGTCTGTTGAAACTTGAAACTACTAAAATTGTATTTTTTATTTATTATTGTATTTTATATTGTTATTGTATTTTTCCAATGAAAAATATATATTGCCCTAAAAGAATTCTTGTAACACATAAACACGACAACATTCAATCCTATCTAATATTATAAATGTAAAAGTGTGGATGTTTGGATGTTTGTTACTTCACGCAAAAACGGCTGAACGGATTTGGATGAAATTTGGAATAAATATAGCCTTTGACATGGAAAAGAACATAGGCTACTTTTTATCCCACGAAAACATCTTATTCCTACGGGAAAACACGTTTAGAGTGCGATAACCGAAGTACACGCGGACGAAGTCGCTATTAAATCAATAATTTAAAAAACAAATGATACACGTATGATTTAAAATTGGAATGCTGCGTGTGTGATGCCAAAAACAGGTAGCAACTTTCTAGCCCGCCAGTCTGCAACTAACGTGTGTAAATACCATGTAGGTTATATAACGAAGGTTGACTGACATAAGGGGCTGGTTGCATTAAATGTCAGGTGAAACGGAATTATAAATGGATAATGTCCCTCCATAGTGTAGTGGAGAGTTTTTAAACAGCTTTTTTCTGTAGCTTCCGTGACTTAAACCGCAAAAAGCGTACTTCTGTGTAGCTTTTTTGTATAAGCAGTTTTCGTATGGGATCATTACTTCCAGAGAATTACCATAAACAAACGCACTGGTTTCGTCCCCGAAAAAAATATACCCTGGGCACATATTTCAGAGATAAAAAAAAATAACCTATGTCCTAAAAAATTCTAGGACATCGTCTACCCTTGTATGAAATATAAGTAGCCTATGTCACTCAGGAATATAGCAGCTTTGTATCGGTGAAAAAATTTCAGCAATCGGACCAGTGCTTTCAGAGATTGCAACCTACAAACAAAAAAACAAACTCCGCCTCTTTCCAATCTCTTGGATGCCAAACCTAATTGTGACGAGTTCGCAGATGAATAGAAGAACATTTTGTCTGTCTGTTTGAAATTTTTTGAGATGAGTGTATAACTGTGGTGTAGTTGTGGTGTAGTTATTATTTTGTATTATTACTTCGTAATTTTTCAAATATATTATGTCTTTAACTAATGTAATTGGCCTTTGGCCGTGTTATGTTAATGTAAATAAATAATATTAGTGTAGATGTTGCACTTTTCCACGAAATATTGATAAATTCTTGAGCATAAGTCTATAAATATTTCGAGGAAAAGAGGTATTGAAAGTAAAACAAACTCCTGACGCCATACACCACATATTTCTAGACTAAAACCGCACAAAACAACAACATAAGTACATAGGTACCAAATATTATGACATAAACCTACCAATTAACTGGAGACGGGAACATCATTCAAAATGAATAGCTGCATGATTCAGGCGTGACTCAAAATGGTGTGCGTATGTAGATATGGCAACTACAATAACTATCTGATATCCGAAAAAATCCGTAATCGAAACCGATATAAGGCGATTATCACACTGCCACGCACCACGCAGCGTAGCGCGTGAATGCGTATTTTAACGTTGCTTGTAAGTTTAACGTCGTTTGTGTAGAATACACGCACAGCCCAAGACACCGAAAATGCATCCACGCGCGTTCATGCAGATCACGCGCCTACAAGCGGAGAAACAGGCGCTAACGCGCGTGGTTGCGGGGCGAGACGCAAGGTATGACACACTGAGTCTCGTAGTGCCGTACGGGATTTTGTATGAAATGAGTCAGTCTGCGTGAATCTACAAAACGCAACTACGCGCATGAGTGCGTAAAAACCCCGCATGATGATGCAGATCTGAACTCCCGCAAGTACGCGCGTAGATGCGTTGACACGTAACCTGCAGTGTGACGCGTGGCAATGTGATAATTGCCTAAAGGTAGCCATACACGCTATGGTATACCTGACAGGATTACCTGTACAGGTATACCTGTCAGGTAAGCTTGTATAGTTTTGCAACATATATGTTCAAGTTTACCTGTACAGGTCACCAGCTGGGTTACTATGACGTTCAAAGTAAGATTGTTTTATTCTTATTCCAGTGTGGGTAAGAGACAGAGCTATACAGGTTGTCTAGCGCCATCTCTTACCCACACAGGAATTAGAATGAAACAATCTTTTTTTAAACGTCATGGTAACTCACCTGTACAGGCAAATCTGTCAGATATACCCTAGCGTATATAGCTACATTAAAAGTTCGGATAGTTTCAGATAAAGGCAGATTCTAAATGACAGGTTACGATTTGATTTTGTTTGATATACCTACCTAAATTCGTGCTTGACTGCGACCCCACAATGTGGGGTCACTAAAATCACTAGTTACGATTTCGGATTTATAAACTAAACAACCAAATCATCAATAAGTAGGCACATCTTGAGAATAACGTCTAGTCGTTCTCGGGGACAGATCGGGCGTATCCACGACGTCACACTTCAGTTGGCCTACATTTAATATGTATGGTAAGCACTGTAAGTAGTGACGGAGAAGCGCACTAGTTTATTAAGAGCCTGTTCACTCTAGCCTTGAAGACACCTAAATTATAATGTTAATTATAATCTAGAATAGAAATAAAAGTCAAAGGATAATGGGCAAATTTGTATGGAAGGCGGTCCATGTTACCAATAGATCAGGCGCCAAAGGGAATTGAGTGTGCAAAATATGAGGACCGTGTTCTGTGAATAGTTTTGAACTCAGAAAAGCATGCAGATTATGATTCTTGATGTTGCCAGGAGGTATATTGGTCCTTTTTTTTACTCCTCCTAAAACAGCGAGTAAATTGACTGAACAAATCATTTTATTAATTGGTTAAGTATCTAAATGTTTCTTATCATTAAAGTTCTAATATCCGTATCCGAAACTATCCAAAACCGGTATAACATTACTAGCTTCTGCCAGCGGCTTCGCCCGCGTAAAAGTCGGTTTCCACGTACAAGCTTTGGACCCCGTCCGGGATGAAATTCGGAAAATCCATTCTTAGCTGATGTCTACACCCTAGGACTGTCAAATAAGTTTTTAAGTATTTTTTTTTCTTTGGGTAAAAATCAGATAACATTCCCCGCCCTTGAGCGGAGCGGGAGATAGTGTAAAATTTTTACTAACTAAAAAACCCACCCCGTTCCTTCGTCGCCTTTCATACCGGGGCCGAGCCTTCCTTTCAGAATTAGACTGGCTCCAGTAGGCTTCGACCCTGCTGGTCCCCTACGGTTGCTGATAACTCCTTGAGACGCGTGGGAACGGTACGCGCCGTCGACGACTTGAGCTCGGTCCGGGCGGTTACCAGACGGTCGGACAGCGAGCTACCTATTGCTCGCCGTCCGCAAGCCCAAGTTTGTAGGAGTTATAGTTTCTAAGATTTCGTGATTAATCAGTGAGAGGTTACCTATTTTGTTGCTTTTATGTTTAAAGAAGATACCTGTATCCGTATTCAGATCCGAAATTTCATTTCCCTATCATACCTGATAACTAGTTGGCTTATTTACGATGTACGACGGGCAAGTCAGGATGCGAGGAGGGGACCACGTGAGTTGTACACGGTAATATGACGATTTGACGGGTGACGAGAGATGTGATTGTTTCAATTAGGCACTAGACTGACTAGACTATGGTCTATACATATACGTTCAAGACACGTCACATCGGCAATAAAATATAATTCTGCTTAGCCATTTTCAACCCTATTGTTGTTGATTTTCATTCTAACCGCAGATTCAACTGAATATTTGTAGTATTTTATTAAGCCCGAAGAATCGGCAAACTTAAGTGGCAGTGAACATTGCTCCTAGAACGAATGGTCGGTGGCTCCGAAGACGCAGTGGTGGAAAGCCTCTACAAAGTGGACCAATGGCCTTTTTTTAGGGCGGAGCGAGAGATAGTGTCAGACTCTTACTGACTAAACGACCCACCCTCTTCCTTCTACCCTTCATACCGGGGGCTCGAGTTCCCTTTGGACCAATGGCCTGGTTAGAGTTGCGGGAATGCGATGGATAGCGAGACGCACAGGACCATTGTGGCGACACTTGTAAACAACTGCATAAAATCATTATTTTTACATTTTTAGTTTTACCAGATTTGGTTAAGTCCAATCTTCAAAGCCTTGGGCACAGACGTAGGGTAGCCAGCCTTTCGGTGTTTTACAGATTGCTTGATTGACTTGATTCCGCCATCTCATTTCTACCATCGGACAAACCGACGCACGGCGAGTATCCACCCTTACATTGTTGAAACATCTACGGTCCGGCCTAAGCGTTTCGCCTCGTCATTTATACCGCGTACATCGAAGGACTGGAACAGTTTACCTGCTGCGGTCTTCCCGTCTCATTATAATTTAGGTGTCTTCAAGGCTAGAGTGAATAGGCTCTTAATAAACTAGTGCGCCTCACCATCAACGATTGCATCATTGCTTACCATCAGGCGGGATCGCAGTCAAGTACTAGTTTATAACTGATAAAAAAAAATGAATTAATTCCTTTAAAGTTAAAAATGTCTTCGGGGTTGATTACAATAACGATTTTATCTACCCCGATGAATTTATAATTATTATTTTTTTTGTTTTCTTACTAAAAATATCATCGGGATTGGTTAGAATAACGATTATCCATAATTTAAATTTAAAAAGTAGATTAATAAAAAAAAAGCCGACGAAAAATTGCACTACTGGAGGTCCAGAATCATGTTCTGGATCCGTAGTATTCGTTTGTGTATCGAAATCAAAGACACCGTGTAGATCATCACTCGTAATTGTATTAGGTTCCTTTTGCTTCAACCATGTATGTTTTTAGGTCTTCAGTACAAAAGTTCTGGGCCATACTCCTATATAAAAATACGCTAGAACTATTCCCATCCGCACGACCGGTAGTGCTTGTTTATATTACGCTGCCCCAATTCGAGAGCCGAACATATGACTTTGTTACAAAAACTGTTACTACATTGACTTCGACGTTTTAATTGCGCAATGTTTATTGGAAAATAGCTACTGGCGTGTTTGGCAAAGAGGGGACTGATATATCACTATGGTTCTCCTCAGGAGTTTCGTATACGATGACAGGCAGATAGACAGGTCCCATGGAAGCGTTGGATTCATATAAGTATATTCACCACATGACCGGCATGGCCATTGCGGCACATGACCTCAGCATGACACCATCCACACCAGGCATACTGCGTCCTGCAGCGTCTCCCGATGAGACCCAGAAGGTTTATTTATTTAATACTTTACACAAATAAAGGTACGGCGGACCTTAAGGCGTAGGTCCGCCTCATGGGATTTTCTTCCAGTCAAACTGGGCGATGCAGAATAAAATGAATGTACAGATCGGTATTCTACAGATGTAATCCATTAGCCACTAGAGCTTTTTTTAGAGCAGGAGCACTCAGGCAAAATTCACCTTTTTTTTAAGTGGGAAAAATCATCCAATGGCATGCCCAGCTCTTGGGCGGAGTGGGAGATAGATTCAGATTGATTTGACTGGTCTGTTGGTCTAGTGGTTAGTGACCCTGACTGCTAAACCGGAGGTCGTGGGTTCGATTCCCATCCAGGACAAATGTTTGTGTGATGAGCACGATCATTTATTCTGTGTCTGGGTGTAATTTATCTAAATATGTATGTATTTAGAAATATATAAGTATGTTTATCAGTTGTCTAGTACTCATAACACAAGCTCTGCTTAGCTTGGCACTAGACGGCGTTGTGTGATAGTTGTGGAATATTATTATAATAAACGTTTCTGATTTCATAAAGTTTCAAGTCAAAAAGCATCTTCATGAGTATTATTAAGAATTACGACTTTTACTGCCTAAAAACCCATTCTTGTTCCTTCGTTGCCTTTCGTACCTGGGCCGAATCTTCCTTTTAGAAGCAGATCCATGACCCCTACGGTTTACCTACTGACAACTCCTTGAGGCGCACGTGGAGCAGCAAGCAAGCGACGCAAGAGCATCAAGCACCCCCACCGCCCGATCCCGCTCGCCTGCTATTTTACTAGCACTTGCTTCGCATAGACTTCGTAATATTTAGAACGTTTAATTTAGATATTTTTATTTTTGTATGTAACTCTGATGAACAAAAATATGATACATTTTTAAGTCATAGAACAAAAGTTGTTATTTATGATGTTATTAATAAAGTCCTGAGAGTTGTTGCCAGTGTTTTACAAATAACCCTGTATAGCTACATCCCTTAACAGTACTTCTACCATGAGTTTAAAGCAATAGTAATTGTCGATACTCGATACCGACTACGTAAATATTTTGTATGGCAAATTTTGGTTCCGTAAGTGACCGCTAGAGGCGCTGTAAAATTTGCCATACAAAATATTTACGTAGTCGGTATCGAGTATCGACAAATATTGCTTTAAGCCGCATTTTCACTAGGGGACATTTGTTCCGCGACTCTGTCGCTCGACACGAAATTCACGTGTCCCGCGCGATGTCGCCCGACGTCGCACGGGATTTTTACGGGTCGCGCAACTTATCGCTAGTCGATGCTCTGCGAGCGTCGACACGCGCGATTTGCGTTTATTAAACTTGAACTTTCCCTTTGTAGCAAATATTCTCGGGCCCACCACCTCTTTTTTTTATGTTTTGCTATTGTCTTCCGAATAATTATGTAAGCTGCACTGAACAACACTACCTCCTCGGGCGACATACTGATCACGACTGGCCAATGTGAACAAGGGAAATGTCGAGCGACATTGTCCCACAAAGTTGCAGAGACATACCACGTGAATGTTGGGCGATGTGTCTCCGCGACATGTGTCCTAGTGAAAACGCGGCTTTAAACTAATGGTAGAGGTACAGTTCAGTTCAGGTCCCGGTCGTCGAATGGGTCGCATTTATTATAGAGATTCACGAAAAATCTCATTTGAGTCATGGACGATTGCACACATCTACTTCATAAATACCGTTTTATTTAAATTACGTCAATCATAAGAAATAATTGCATAATGTCACTAAAATAATAATTAAAATCATTGCAAAACATTAGTTCAGTTTATTTAAAGAGGCTAATTGGTGATCCAGATTTGGTTAAGTCCAACCTTCAAAGCCTTGAGCATAGGCGTAGGGTAGCCAGCCTTTCGGTGTTTTACAGGATGCATTTTGGAGAGTGTGCGCAGGAATTGCATGACTTGATTCCGCCATCGCAATTCTACCATCGGACAACCCGACGTACGGCGAATATTCACCCTTACGTTGTTGAAACCTCTACGGTCCGGACTAAGCGTTTCGCCTCGTCGTTTATACCGCGTACGTCGAAGGACTGGAACAGTCTGCCTGCTGCGGTCTTCCCGTCCGATTATAATTTGGGTGTCTTCAAGGCTAAAGTGAATAGGCTCTTAATAAACTAGTGCGCCTCACCATCAAAGATTGCATCGCTACTTACCATCAGGTGGGATCGCAGTCAAGCACTAGTTTATCTCAATTAAAAAAAAAAAAATTACCTGCTAATGTTACCACAACGACTAACATTACGCAAACAATTTTCCAGAATTAATATTTTAATCTTTTTCTGAGCAGCTGTCTACGTGCAACGTTCAACGTTTACGGTTTTACAGAATACCTATGTATTTAAACAACATTATTTTTATTTTATGCAGAAACTGAATACAGTTTGTTCTGAATGAGTGACTGAATCAATTCCAATCATTTTTACAGCATGTTTTTTTTATTATTATTTCCTTTATTCATCAATATTGCATATTATAAATTAAATTTTTAAATATTTCAATATAAAATAAATAAAACATTTAAAAATATTAAAAAAAAATAGTAGCCCACCGGTATCAGGAACAGGGTCCAAGCTACCGGTGGTTAGGGCTCCAAAGAAAGGAACCTCCTAACAATACGAGCCGTGTCCAGAAGAACTGCTTTCTGAATCAAGCCCTTGATCCAGTCGCCTAACGAGAGCCTCCTAAGGTGGAGGGTCGAGGCTCTTGGCTATTAAGCCATTGGCTGACACAACTATCGGTACAATGATCGACTATCGGCCAAATGTCAATTATTATTATTATTATTGATAGGCTTGCGTTTGACCACCATCGCACCTGATGGTAAGCGATGATGTGGTCGACGATGGAGCACGCATGCCTAGAAGTAACCTATTCACTCTTGACTTAAAGACCCCTAAGTTGTAGCTATCAGGAAACACAGACTCCGGCAGGGAATTCCACTCCTTGGCTGTACGCATAATAAATGTGTTCCTAAAACGCTTTGTGTGTATGGGTGGGATGTCTACCATGTACCGGTGGCGAAACGCTTTATCTTTTTTTTTCCAAAAATATTTAAAAAAAGGTCACAACTTGGACACCACCGACACACACAGGTCACGGCAGGTCATAGCGGGTATTAGCTCATACAGGGGTTGTTTTGCACTCAGCAAACAGCTGGGTGTAAAACCACCCCGCAGTCGCCAGGATGACTATGTACTTTTGCTGATATAAAATGCTTATAAGTTTGTGATTTTTTATACACTTATGAAATTTTGTAAATAGATTCTTAAAAAAAAAACACTAGACACGTGTTTCGGGTTACGCAGACCGCAAAACTTCAACATGCTTTTTCCATTAAGGATAAAAATAACCTGAAATAAAATTAGCTATTATTACAACTTTATTATTAATTTTCACCTTTTCGTTTTTCCTCCTATTAATATTTGTGTGTTATTATTTTTATACGGTTAAACAATCAACTTTCCTTATTAACAGAGTTTGACAAACAGATAAAGATTTTGGCACGGTCGGCGTAGTGATTTAGTGATTGACTGCTGCGCTGCGTGTCGGAGGTTCGATTCTCACAAAAGCATGGGTAGGATTTATTTATTTATTTATTTATTAGGATCTCCAACAAAGGTTACACAGACACAGTATAAAACATTGGGCATGGGGTCCTTCAGCATGTGCTCCTTCAGTTACAGGAGACCACAACATGCACATATAACTAGGTGAAATATAGAAAAAATTGGATTTCACAAAAAAAAAATACCAAACAGATTCGACAAAAAAACACATGTCAATAAATCATGTCAAATTAAAACTAAAAAATAGAGTCAAGATACAAAGGTCAAAAGGGATACATTAGTCTATGGTCAATTTAAATTAATATTATGGTATTATGAATTAAATAATTAGTAACAATTATTAAAGTCAAAGCTTATAAATTAGTAATTAGAATTAAATAAGAATATTAAAAAATTCAAAATTAAACTTAAGAAGATTAATTATATTATTATTACAATCACTGTTGCTTTGCGGTGGTCAGGCTTTTTTTGTACTTTGATATTGGCAGGGTTATGTCCAAGTTGAAACGCTTCGACAAATCATTGTACTGCCTACAGAGTCTTGGAAGAGAGGCGAAGTGTCCTAGATTGGATTTTGATCCAGGAACGTAAAATAAATTGTAACTGTTTTTCCGTGGCAGGCGAGATGGCGCGTTTATATTTACTTTATTGAGCAGTTCACTGCAGTCTATGGCTCCATTAAATATTTTATGCAGTAGCACCAGATCTGCCATTTTTCGTCTGTCAGCAAGTGAGACCAATTTGTAGTGCTCTAATCTATCTTTGTAGCTAGTTACTTTTTTGGCTAATCGATCTTTGTAGCAAAGATGATACAGGAAACGCCTCTGAACACTTTCCAGATGCTTGATATACAAGGTGCAGTTTTAAAGGTGCAAAAAAATTCAGGAGGTAATTATGTTAGTGATTCTCGACCCGAATCAATAATAAAATGAGTAGGTATTTTTTTTCTTATATATGGAAATCGGTATGTGTGAACTACCTTTTTTATAAACTCTGCTAGTCTGATACCTCCCTTATAACCGCGCTTTCACACACACAAACGCACCATTATTTAAACCGCGCTTTCACACACATACACGCAACGTAAAGCACCAATAATCTCCCGCACGACACACCCTAGCCACGCCCCCGCGCCATCGATCAATCGATCATGTTTAGTGTAACTGACGCCGCCGACGTGTGCATACACGCGCTTGCAATATTCGCCCACAGCGCCTTCGGTTAACGGTTGCGGTATCTAGTGATGAAAGATGACAGACCAATACTCCAATGTAGAGTTGGTGGAGATAGTCCGCTTGTATGCTATCAGTGGAAACATCGTAACGTCCATCTCAAAGTGTAATACTGGCTGCTACGCAAAGACTCCGCGAGTTTCGACGATTCGGCGTTCCCCGGCTTGCTGACGGTCGCGGCAACGAAGGCCTGCTTGTCGCCTTGCAGGAAAATATCCTGGAATACTTCAAGCGAGAGCCACGGGCCAGCACGCGGGATGCTGGTCTACGGTTTGGTTTCCTCACTACGGTCGGCAAGTACGTTACTTGAAAAGGTGATCACTAGTGATTAGTGCTTTCGACACTTTAAAACGAATGTTTTTGTGCTACGAAATTAAAAGAAAATCAGCAACGTCGTGCTAGACTGCTGTCTGTTTGAACAACACCTCCAGGTAACATAAGTACCTGCTTAGGTATTTATTTTATTTTATTAGTAAGTACATAAAAAGTCATTTGTAAATACGTTGTTAGCCGAATCAATTTGATTAGTGTAAATAAATTGATTTAAAAATTTTAACTACGGTAAAAATACCTACCTAACAGGCAAGATAAATCACTTAAAAACCTACCTATCTACGTAACTAGCACAAATTATCTTGAAGTGTTTTTTGTCGGTCCTCAGCCCATTAAAAAGTACGAAGGGAAATTTCACATCCACCAATTTAATCTACAAATAAAAACGAAATTATTACGGAAAACTGACCTTGAGAATGACATTACCGACAGACTGCGTCTGGTAGATACGTTCATGTACCACTGCGTATCTAAATCTCGAGCGCGCGCGCTCGATGATACCTACGGACGGAGGCACGGACGCCTCATAAGGTTTATTGATCTCGGCCTAACATTTTATTCATCAGCTGATACGTAAGTACCTATCGACGCGACGTCAACGTGACTTTTAAAAGATTTTCACATTGTGATGATGCTTAAAAGCGAGTAATTAAATAGCGAAATTTAAGACATTAATGTACATTATGATCATCGAATTTGATCTACATCTAAGGTTAAATTATTCATTTCGTAAAATAAGTGGGCGGAGCCTCGTACAGGTTGATGCACTCACACACACAGTGACACGGCGTGCGATAAATCGCAACGGGTGATTCTGTATTTTTTTAAGAAGTTTATTTAGAGAGTTATTCTGAAAAACGGTTAAAATTAAAAAAAAAAAATAACAAGTTTTACTGATTATTGACCAGGTATCGTATTTTTATATGATTATTTATGAGTTTTATTACAACCTCCTGAAATATTGTGCAGTTTTAAAACTGCACCTTGTATATGTCATAGTGGGGATTCCAGACTGGACTGCTGTATTCGAGTATGGGGCGAATCAGGGTATTAAATAATTTTATTCTGGTGGAGGCGTTTTTAAAATCTTTACTATTACGTAAGATGAAACCTAGTATTTTAAACCCTTTTGATGATATGTGTTGGATGTGCTTATCAAATTTCAATTGTTTGTCCAAAATGACTCCTAGGTCACGTATTTGTTCCATTTGTTTTAGTTTTTGTTGGTTTATGATATAAGAGTTTGGTAAAGTGATTTTGTTGCGGCTAAATTGCATGTAGTAACACTTAGAGACATTGAGGAACATATTATTGGTTTGGCACCAGTTCGTCAGTCTGTCCAGGTCGTCCTGCAGTAAGGTAGAGTCACGTTCAGTCACCATTGGTTTCATTATTTTTATGTCGTCAGCAAAGAGATAGAAATTAGAATGTTTGAAGCAGTGTATGATGTCATTAATAAATATATTGAATAGGATTGGACCTAAATGGGAACCTTGCGGAACACCGGATGTGGCTCTAAAGGACTTAGAATGGTGGCCACTCATAACAACTTTTGATGCCCTGTTAGTAAGGTAAGACTGAAACCACTCAAGCAAAGATCCTCCTATACCCATATTCTGAAGTTTTGTTAGAAGAAGAGCATGATCCACTTTATCGAATGCTTTACTAAAGTCAGTGTATATAGTATCAACAGGAATTCGTCTATCCACAGATTCTGAAAGGGATGATACGTAACACATGAGATTGGTGGTCGTAGATCTGGATTTGATAAAGCCATGTTGGTGGATGGTAATGAGGTGTTTAACATGGGATGAGAGACGTTCGGTTATGAGTTTCTCAAAAACCTTACCAAAGACGACCAAGATAGAAATAGGTCTATAGTTGGTAACTAGTTTCTTCTCTCCAGCCTTGAAAATAGGTACCACCAACGCTTTTTTCCACTGCTCGGGGAAGATACCGTCTTGAAGAGATTTGTTGTAGATAATTTTAAGAGGCAAAACTAGCGCTTTCGCGCATCTCTTTATAAAGATAGGTGGAATACCGTCGTCTCCTACACTTTTTTGTTCGTCTAAACATGTTAGAGTTCGGAATATTTCACCAGCATTGAGTTCTAGCTTACAGAGAGACAGCGAGTTATTATTTGTGTTGATATTTGGTGGTTGTGACGAAGTTGTAGTAATGTAGATATCTGCGAAGTTTTCAGCAAACAGATTACAAATATCGTGACCAGTTGATGCGGTTTTGTCTTTATAACACATAACTGCGGGATAAGCACTGCTGGATTTTCTTTTGTTTTTAATAAAAGACCAGAAAGGAGAGGGAGAGGAAGAGAAGGATGACAGCAAGACGACAATATGCATCTTTAAAATTAGAGAAAAGGATAGGTATCTACATTGTATGAATTTGACAGCTGTCACCCGCATCCTATAGAAATTGTAGTGTAGTAGGTACTGTGTGAATTTGCCTTATAATTATTATTTTTTTAAGTGGAAAATCATCCAATGATATCTCGTGCTCTTGGGCGAAGTGGGAGGGTACGTCTACCTTCCCAATTGGACCGTCTGTCCCAGGTTTAAAGGTAATCGTCCGCAACTTCGAGTGTAGTCTCCGAACTTGATAGGAGTGGGTGCTACATGATTGTTTACCATGACTTTGGTTTTGTCCAAGTTCATTTTATGACTTACTCTTTCGGAAGCTCTACTGAGGTCACCTAGCATTGTATTGAGCCCCAGTCTAGTGCAACCTTGAGTCTTGGCACAGGGTAGTACCTATCAAAAAGTTATCAATGATGGACAACAATGGATTCTAAGAATTCCTAGGAAGAATGTTGTAAACTGGGGACTAGAAATTATGGCAGTAAATTATTTCTGACTTATTACTTGTTTTGATCAAAGTAATTTTGATTTCCTAGAAATAAAAAAATGAAAACGTTCCAAACAAGTCAATTTTCAAGCAGTCCAATGCTGTTGGTGGCACTTATTTTTATCCCCCGACGTTATCAAGAGAGATGTTTTGACGGCCATGTGAGTGTCTGTCTATAGCACTGAAGAAGCGTTTGAACCACTTGGGTTGCGGTTTTTTTTTTGAAAGCAGGTTTTCTAGCGTTGGTTCTTAGAGATATTTTTTCAATATCGGTTCAACCGAAGCGACGCGGCGTCTAACTGCTGGACGTTACCGTGTCATGTAAATTAATGTACGACTAGGGAACGTCACAAGACTTTTTGGTTGAAGACTGATAGCGAAAAGACGAACGCAGCGCTTGAACAAACGGCATCGTGCTCGTAGTACGATGCGGCATCGTGTCGTATATCCGCTCTACACATAACATAATCAGCCCTATAATGTTCCCGCTGCTGGGACTCAGGCCTCGTCTCTAGTAGAGGGAGTGGGCCATAATTAGAGATGTGCCGTTCCGTTTGGATAAATATCGGGACAGATGGTAAAACAAATCGGAATTTAAGGTTTTAGATCAGGACAAATAATTATTTTTAATAAAGATTTTTTGGTGGCAAATCGTCCAATGACTTCTTCCACTCTGGGGTAGAACGAGACGGCGTGTCAAACTTTTACTGAGTAAAACCCAGACTTCTTTAGTCGCTCTTTGCGTTCTAGGTAATTTATAGGGACATTTAGCGTCCCAATCAGGTGCAAATCGGGACGCGTCCCAAGACCCCTAAAAATCGGGACATCCCGCGAAAATCGGTACGCCTGGCAACCCTAATTGCCACCAATATTCATACTTCTGGCAATATTTCCGGCAATATTGCCACCAATATCCTCGCTTCACGGCAATATTGCCGTAAACGGCAAACATCTCTAGCCATAAACCACCACGCGGACCCTGTTCAGATTGGATGTCACATGTCTTCGAATTTTTGATTGGAGATGCCGTTTTGAGAGCAGTGATCACTGCTCTCAAAACGGCATCATCAATGATGAAATAAATTACATAAAGTAATGCGCCTGGCTGGGTTTAAACTCGCGACCTAAAACACGAAAGCCGGGACCATTACTACTGGGCCACCACTGCTCTGCTGCTCATCACAGCACCATATAATCTGCACGACGCGGCACTATGCCGCAGTCAGGCGCCGTACCGTTTTACGTTGTGGCCAGGCCCTAGCAGCTCACACGATTATCTGTGTAACATTTTAGGCGCGAATAAATCAATGGTAAGGGTTAACAAGACCTTATAAATGTCTATAAAACCGCTTCAAACTAGATATCTAGTAGCTAGGGGACCCCAGGACCCTACGCAATTGATTAAAATGGCCTTAAAATTGCTACATGCATATACAATGATCATCATAGGGAGATTATTTTTAAACATGTTCAAATCATCTCTGATTAGCATTGCAGAAATAAACGCGGGATTAGACTAATATCATCATCATCATAATTTCGATTAAAAGACGTCCACTATTGGACATAGGCTTCCCTAAGTGGCGCCGTAACGACCGGTCCCGTGCGCCTCGCATCCATCGGAATCCCGCGATCCTCACTAGGTCATCGGTCCTTCTTGTGGGAAGCTTTCCAAAGCTGCGTCTTCCGATATGGATGAAATGAAAAGGGCTATGCTCGGAATTTCCTTGCGTGATCACATCAGAACTGAAGATATCCGCAGGAGAACCAAGGTTACAGACATAGCCCGAAGATTCGCCAAACTTAAGTGGCAGTGGACTGATCACATGTCTAGCAGAACAGATGGTCGATGGGGACGAAAAGTTCTCTAATATAAAGAGGTAAAATTGATTGTTTGTTTTAAAGTGGTCAGAAAAAGTACACTTTCGATTATGGAATTGATTTTATTGCTAAGAACACTACACGGTAGTTGAGCGCCATAAGCTATTATTTTCCCGGAACATGCATGGAACCTGATCCTCAAACCGCGGGGTAAAGTGACTATTTTTTTATACCAATCAAATTATAATACAATCTACATTGTTAATTTCAGTGATGGTGCAATCCGCCATTGTATCTATTTGGTCATAGTATCATTGGTCTAGTTTTAACCATGGTCATGTTTGATTTTAGCACAATTCTTGACTCGCCTGCGCAAAATCTATTTCTCCGACGCGCACGTCGGTCACGCCTGATTTGTACATAGAGTCGCGTCGCGTGGCGTGGATCTAATGTAGCTCTATAAGTCTAGTTGCCAAATAAAATGTATACATGGAACTAGACTTGTAGCACAAATCAGGCGTGGCCTACGTGTGCCCTGGAGCTCGGTGTGAGGAATGGAAGACGTAAAGGAATGAAAAAGGAGCTGGTGGTGTTTTTTCTACCCTTGTGTTGCCCATTCCATCATTGAACCATTACACGTACGGGGATGCGCCACTAGTACATCGTGGACATCACACTCATACGCAAAACACGTTTTGGGAACACATACATTGTGCGTATAATCTTTAAGTTAAGAGTGAATGGGCCTAGGGGGCCTTTAAGTTAATAGTGAATGGGTTACTTCTGAGCAAGCGTGCTCCACCGTCGACGACATCATCGCTTACCATCGGGTGAGATAATGGTCAAGCGCGATCCTATCAAAAATAAAATCGTAGTATGGAGGTATGCGGAACAGAAAGTTAAGTCCCACATACCTCCGTTAGGAACGGGGGATCCTTCGACCAGACAGGTGGTATGTCTGGTGAGCAACTGCACGGCAGATGATTTCGGGCTGTTCTGAACTTTAATTACGCGATGCAGGATTAGTTCTTGTGACTCCATAGACGTCGCTACAGTAGTATTCGTTTTAATTGCGTAACTATTTGACTCACCTTCAAGCATTTGAGGCAGAAGGTGTGCTGGCATGGCAGGACGCGCGACGAGGTGTCGAGTCGCTCCAGACAAACGGAGCACTCGAGAAGGTCGTTGAGTAAACCCTCATCCATGCCGGTTGGGGCACTGGAAATAAAACACGACATTGTCAATCATAAGCCTCCCACTGTTTCACGTCACGTCACGTTGTCACGTCAGACTTTTTGTAGGACAGATAATCGGGCCGATTTCGTATATTTTGTAACATTATTCTGTATACTGACCAACTTTTTGTAGGACGTTTGCGTTGCACTATTGCTATCAGTGTGTTCTATTTTCGTCCTACAAAAAATCGGTCACCAATTATAATCGGACGTGGGCGGGCAGCCTTCTCTGCATATAAAGCTGGGTACAGAAAGCTGTAACGAAACATGCATGTAACACGCAATCATCATGTTACCTTGCATGTTACGTTACAGCAGTCTGTTTAAGAATCTGAATCAGAATCAGAATTTATTTATTTCTCTAGTTTTATATCACATTTCACTTAAAATATTTCATTTTTACAATAACGTGTTGCATTTTGTCCGTAGAGTAGGAGCTTTTGAAACCTATCCTGGTCATTTCCTCTATTTCTAGTGCTTATATAATTTTACGTGAGGATAACAATAAAGCAGTGGGGATTAGCCCCAGCGGCAAGCCGCTTATTACTGTATTAAGTGACTCTACAGTCAGAGCCTCTACAGCAGTCTGTACCCGGCTTCATAAAACAAAGTCACACGTAGTCAACCAAGTTGCCATAACTATTATATCCCCGAATTTTAACACACGGGCCACAACAACAAAACCCCGCCACCGGCATATTTCCTTAAGTTTTCATACATTTTTCTACGGACTCGCCACACGGTTGACGCCCGAACCGGTGACTGACCGCCACACGCTACAAATCGTCGCTGCTAGCTTCTTGTGGCCCACACCACTAAACGCCGACGCAAAACGCCGCCACAAGCCGGTCGGAAAATTAAACCGAGTCCATTATGATACTAAACATGGCTTAAAAAAGTAGCAGCGCATGCCACAAGTGTATGTCGTGCGCCGCAACTACATTTGTAGCCGCTTCTAGCTTCTTGTGGCGGCATTTGTGGCTGTCGCGTGTGCTCCGTGTGTGGCGACTAGTGTTGCCTGGTCCGTTTGTATAAAAATCGGGACAGATGGTGAAACAAATCGGGATATAGGGTTTTAGATCGGGACAAATAGGTAGGAAATTATCCAATGAATTCTTCCGCTCAGGGGTGGAACGAGAAGGCGTGTTAAACTTACTGAGAAAACTCAGACTTCTTTAATCGCTCTTTGCGTTTCAGGGTTTTTGGTTAATCGGGACATTTAAGGTCTCTGCACACAGCCGGCGTGGCGTGGCGGGGCGCGGCGTGACGCGGCGGCGACGCTGCGCTGGCGCGGCGGCATCGGTCACACTGCGGGCGCGATCACGCCGACCGTATCGCGACGCTATTCATTCATCAAAAAGATGTTGAGCGATTCAGACGTGGAAACGCTCTTGCTCTTATTTGCGCTAGCTAAGAAAAAACAACGTAAACGGAAATGGGTGCATGAAATAAATCGCCCGTCCCCGCCGCTTCTGACTTGTATTCCCGCGCGGCGCGTCTCGATCAGGTGCAAATCGGGACGTGTCCCCAGACCCCTAAAAATCGGGACATACCGCGCAAATCGGGACGCCTGGCAACACTAGTGGCGACCCTAATTATTTATCAACACTATCAGATAATGTAAAAGTAACCGTTTCTTTTTCTTCAAAATCATCTGTTTCCATTCCTGACTATTCCTAGCAATTTCTCAAAAATCCTTTTGAGAATATTTTGCTAATCTTCATAGTAAGAATTTGGTCAACCATGCCCACTAGAAAACTACTACTATAATAAAAATTTGAATTCAGGATTCTAGATAAATTTTGGAGAAACACACTTTGTGTCATATCAGACAAAATTCAATTTCCGCTGCACGCGGGCAAAGCCGTGGGCAAAAGCTAGTCAATAATAAAAATAAAACATGGAATAAATGGAGGAAATTCATCTCTGAAGACAACATAAGATAAAATATGATATTTCACCTGCCTTTTTCTTACCTCTTATGGATTACAATCCCTGGGTTAATATAATAATATTTGTAAGAAGTTAGCAGTAGTATCATCACAGCACTCATTTGTTTCCATATTATCTCTTGGAACCAATTGTATAGTATCCATGTATATTATTCATTTGAGTATAATTATTTTGCATTAATATGTAATGTTATTAATTTTCAATATTGCATCAACCACAATTTATTTCTGCATTACCCAAATGGTGACTGATAGGACATATGTACCTAAGACATTAAGTCTTCCTCTTAGTACAAGATCCGTAGAAGGAATCTCTTTCCTCATCTGTTTTTCGATTATGATAAATATTATGTGCTAGATAATGCGTTTATTAAGGGCCTGTGCACACCACGTTTTTTAAACGCGCCGTTGACGCGCGTTTTAGAAACGTGCGTCGACGGCGCGTTTTTATCCTATTAAAAGTCTACAGGCTGCGTCTGACTCGCGTGCGTATCGCGTCTGTATCGCTACAAACGCGCGTCAGCGGCGCGTTTAAAAAACGTGGTGTGCAAAGGCCCTTAGACATTCAGAATAGGTTGCCTAGCTAAATCTGGTAATACTTTTTAGGAGAGTGATTTCCAACGGAACTTGGTAGACTATGTCCTGGAATAGCACATAGCATAGTACATATATTTTTTAGGACAGTATCAACTGAGTAATAAACACATTTTTTCTAGAAAAGTGTTTATACTCAGTCGGTGACCTCTAATTTGTATTATATTTTGAGTGGGTAATTGCATTCATAATAATTTTTTAACATTAATGATAAAATTTATGAGAATATTTTATTATTATTATTGTATATGTGATGAATTAATATGACAATGTAATGATTTTATTTATTTTAGAATTTAATTTAATCTAGTTTTTAAGATATATTTATAATTATCAATCTGTTCAACACAATTTATGTTGTTATGAATAAAGATACTACTACTACTATTCTCTTGGGATAATTTTCTACTATTACAAAAGCAAATCTGCAAGCATCAGCTAGTTCTATTGATATCAGATTAAAGATGTGTGTCAAATTCATTCAGGACACTTCTCCTGTTTTTTTTTTGTTTTTTCGATGGGAAAAATCATCTTATGACAACCCCCGTTTTCTTGGGCGGAGCGGGAGATAGTGTCAGACTCTTACTGACTAAAAAACCCATCCCGTTCCTTCAAGCCTTCATACCGGGGCTCGAGCGCCCTTTCGGATAACCCTGGCCCCAGTAGGCTTCGACCCGGCTGGGCCCCTGCTGTTGCTGACAACTCCTTGACGCGCGCGGGAACAGCGCGCGCCGTCGACGACTTGGGCTTGGTCCGGACAGTTACCGGACGGCCGGACAGCGAGCTACCCATTGCTCACTGTCCGCAAGCCCGCGCCTACGGTGGCTGGAAATCGGGATCGGAATCCCGGCGGCGGCGAGAGCGCCGTTGCCTGATGCGGTCGGCCTCCTCCTTAGCGAGCATTACTGCTTCGCAGAAGTCGGCGACCGCTTGCCACTCCTCCTCGCTCCGGACCATGGCCTCGACCAAGGCCCGGCACGAGAGGTCTCCGCCGCCGATCACCCCCACGAGGGCACGGCGATGCTCCGCCCAAGCAGGGCACACCGCGATTGTGTGCTCCACCGTGTCCTCCGGGCGTTCCGCACAGTGGCGATACCCGGGCGTCACTTCCGCTTTGATTCGGAACAGGAACCTCCCGAACTTGCCATTTCCGGTGAGGACCTGTGTCATGCGGAAGGTAAGAACGCCGTGAGGTCTTTCCAGCCACGCCTCAAAGAGGGGACTTATCGCCATAATTGTGGCGTGCCCATGACGGGGTTGCGATAGTCGCTGACGCCATTCCACCATGAGATCCCGCCGGAGCTCTGTCCGCCATGCCGTGACCTGTCGCGGCAGAGGACTTTCACCCCGGCGTTGCATCTCCACGCGCATGTCGTGCATGTGTGCAAGGACTGTTGCCTCCAGATCCCACGGTGGTAGGCCAGCCAGAAGGCTCGCCGCTTCGCGGGAAATCGTGCGGTATCTCCCCACCATCCGAATTGCCATGACCCTCTGGCAGGCGTTCAGAATGGCCACCGGTCGCTTTTTCAGCGACGGCGCCCACACCGGCGCCCCGTAGAGGGCCATGGATCGAACGATCTCCGCGTAGAGCCTCCGGCAGGAGGCGTCTGGACCCCCAAGGTTGAGCAGGAGCCGCTTGAAAGCGGCCCCAGTCCGGTTGAGTTTGGGAGCCAGACGTCGGAAATGCTCCACGAAATTCCACCGGCTGTCGAGGACGAGTCCCAGGTACTTCATCGTCGACCCGACACCGATGTGAACTCCTCCTATCGTTAGTTGGGAACTCAATGGCGGCGCGTTCCGAGAGCGGCGACCGTGAAAACACATCGCCTCGGATTTGTGAAGCGCCACCTTGAGTCCCAACTCCTGGATCCTATCAACGCCACAGTGGCTGTACTAAATTGAATAAATAAATAAAAAAATAAATAAATAAATAAACGACCATCGCAACCCCGTGTGTCGCTAGAGCGACCGCCGCCTGGTACGACTCTCCCTGCGCTAGAACCAGCGTGTCGTCTGCGTAGTAGACCACGCTGACCCCGTCAGGGAGGTCGCCCCGCAGCACGTAATCGTACCCGATGTTCCACAAGGGTGGCCCTAGTACCGACCCCTGCGGAACACCGCACGACATCTCCCGACGTTTCCAGTCTCCCTGGTGACCGGGGTAGACAATATACCTGTCCGACAGGTAGGCCTCGACTACTCGACAGAGGTATTCGGGCACCCGGTGGTACCGGAGTGCCCTCCGGATCGTACTCCAGGGCAGGGAATTGAAAGCGTTGGCAATGTCCAAGGACACTGCCACGAAACACCTACCCTGGGACACCGCATCCCCCGTCGTGAGGGCTCGCACGCGCATGATGGCGTCCACCGTCGAGCGCATCCTGCGAAAGTCGAACTGTCCGTCCGAAAGGTCCGGCCCCACCCGTGAAAGGCGCGCGACGAGGCGGCTCGCAATCACTCTTTCAAAAAGCTTGCCCACCTCGTCGAGCAGCACAATGGGCCGGTACGCGGACGGAGAGTCCGCAGGGCGCCCTGGCTTCGCGATGAGGACCAGTTTTCCTGTCTTCCAGCAAAGTGGGAACTGGCCCCTCTCCAAGCATGCACTGAAGAGCCCTCTTAGTCGAGGCCCGAGAGCCACCATGGCCAGGACCCAGGCTTTCCCAGGCAAGCCAACGGGTCCTGGGGCAGCGTTCTTGGCACTCAGCCTTTGCACCGCCACTCTCATCTCTACCTCGGTCACCTCTGGAGCATTGTTGTCGTCGTCGCTGTTGCGGTCCGCGTCAGACACCGCTGGCGGAGGCGGAGCCATGGGCGGGGGGGAGTGTTCCCATCGCGCAGGGAACAGAGCGCTTACCACACCCTCCACGAGTTGGGGCCGGAGACTCTGAGTCAACGGGGGAGCCCAGGGGCGCAGTTTCTCCCGTACCAATTTGTACGGGCGCCCCCACGGGTCCGCATTCAGAGACCCCAGCCACAAGTCGCGGGCCTCGAGTTTGGCCCGCTTAATCTCCGCCTGGAGGGTGTGTTTTGCCTCTCTGTAACCCTCGTACAGCTCCGCCTCTCTGACCTCCGCATCCGGCGGGCGGATGCGGCCCCTGCAGTATCTGGCGTATCGGCGTCGCGCGTGATTGCACGTGTTGCGCAGTGCAGCGATCTCCGGCGACCACCAGTACACCTGGCGCTTAGCACGTCCTGGACGGACTCGGGGCATTGCCGCATCGCAAATTTGCGACATGGCCTCCCGGAACCACTCCGCCTCGACGTCGATGTCGACAGGCCTGTACGGTGCTTGCACCCAGGCCTGTACCGTCGCGGCTTCCAGGAGGAGCTCCCGGTCCATCTGCTTAAGCGCCCACCGCGGACCGCAAGGGCTCTGTCGGACCGGCGCGGCTGAGGTTTCGGCGGAGACGTCCAACCGGATGTACCGGTGGTCGGAGTACGTCTCCACCTCCTCCATAACGCGCCAGCCGACGACACACTTCGCCTGTTCACTGAGAACATTCACTACTGTTTTATAAATTACATCCTATCTACTTATCAACAGTTTTCATACATAATCAAATAAACTCTGAGCTTATCTTTAAATACACAATGTGACTACACATGATTGCTCCAAATAAAACTTCATAACAGGGAGAAGATTCCAAAAAAAAAAGATACGTAGTCATGTTTATTTTTACTACCTAAACAGTTCATAATACAAAGGCAAATATTGAGAGACTAAAGCCAGACAATTTTGCCAAGTAGATACTAACTAGTGATGATAAGAAGTAATTAGATATGCAATAATTTTCATTGCCTTATTAAGACCTCTTTAATTAAGACCAGAGAGAATGCAGAGCGCTGATTGATTACTCCTTTTGTAATTTCCATAACAATGGTGTGTTTTCTTGGAAATCTACACCTGTTGATTTTTTGTGTAGCTCTGAATGGGTTTAAGAGAGGACATTTAGTTTGTAACTGTTTTTCTTCTCTATATAGTTTTTAAATGAACTGACCATTTTACTACAATATAGCCTATGTCACTCAGGAATAAAGTACCTTTCTATTGGTGAAAAACTTTTCACAATCGGACCAGTACCTACTTTCAGAGATTACCTCATACAAAAAAAAAAGAAGACAACAAACTTTACCTCTTTATATTAGTGTAGATTTTATACCTGATTACCAATGTTTTATTATTTTTTAACCTTTCAATCGTGGAAATTACAGACATAATAGAAAGACAACAGGTGCACGAACGCCGGCGTTCGCTTGGGGTTTAATGAATGAATATGTAAAAAACTGGGTAATTTCATAATGATTGGCAATGTCTTTGATTTTGATCTTTTGACAGCATATTTACAAGATTGAGAAAGCCAAGAAATATATACATTCAGAAAACTAAACTTTGTTTGATAAAGTATACAAACATTATTTTTCTAGAAGCTACTAAGCCCTGAGTAATAAATTACTCACGCAGCTGATAGATTAGGTAAACTTGTTATATTATACTTACGACATGAGTGTTATTTTTCAGCTGTTAGCAAACTTTATGGTCATCAATTTCCTTGGTCTTGACATTGACATGGCACTATAATTTAAATGCTGTTGCCAAAAATTAAAGCAATAAAAAGAAGTTAGTTTTTCTCTCTCATAACTTGCAAATATGCATTAAAATATTATCTTGAGTGTTAAGTGATAAAATGATAAGAGTGTGATAAGAACTTTGAACATTTTAGTAGATAGAATATTTTTGTTTATAAAAACATGGGTCAGGTTGTTAGCTTATTGTTGCATGTATGACCAACTGATTAGGAACAGCATAACTCATTAGTGCTACTTTATTTCTTGACATCCTAATCATAATAGACTTATGTTATTACAATTACCAACAGATTTACATGTCCAAACATTGAACAACTGAGAATTTGTAAGTATTTCACTAAGTCAAGCTAGAAAATTTTTTAGAGATGAAATTCATGATGAAAGCATGTTGCCAATTATAGAGATTTTATAAATAGGAAAGTTAGAATTTCACATTCATGTTTGCATTCCTCAGAATGCACGGAAGTGTCAGGAAAACATATATATTTGATTATAAATAGCCCGACTAACACGATGCCGAATAGAACATCGCTACAATGCAAGTTTTCTTGGTATTTTTAGATTGACATGCACGTTCTTGAGAGATTTACATGATTACATCTTACGTTAGAACTCAAAATGTTGATGACTCACCGAATGTTTTAAATTCCAACGATGTTAGCGGGAAGTCTGACCATTATTGCTAAAGCACAGTGAAACAAAATCCACGGGATACCACCCCGAACCAGTCACACAAAAATTCTTCGACACTTAAACTATCGCAAACGACACATAGTTCAACACTGTGAAGGGATAATTACACCAGGGAACTAAAGGTCGGAGGGTGAAGTTGCTGTTGTGAGAAATATGCAGTTGTTCACATAAAAACTGATACAATTTCACGCACAAATGCCATTCTCGCCGTTTCTTCGTTCGACCGGACGGTGAAGCGGGGGCGGGAGCAAGCGACTATCACCTCCGAGGGTGTACATCCTGATCTTACCAATTCTACCAGTCTTGAAAAAATAACTGTATGGAATAAGAATTCCTCAAAATGTTATTTTTAATAACAAAAATATTTATATAATTATTGGGTAAAAATCAAAAATAAATTGTGATGTATAAAGAACGACATGCAGTAGAAATATTAAACATCGTAGTTTTAGATGGCAACTTATCTCAAAAAAAAACATAGGAAAGGACGATTGGACGATTAGAATTCTGTTTCATAATACTATCTAAAATAATAAAATGAAAGCATTTCGGTCATATTTTCCTAATGATTCAATTGGTAAGATAATTGTGCTTTTATTTAATGCACTAAAAATACTTAAATCTCATTCATTGGTCTTTTACTAAACCTATTGCGCTTCATCTCATTTTGTAAGCATTGCAAGTGCGCTCAGTAGGTACTGACAGAATCAAAGAATATTTAACATAAACATATTCAAAGAAGCCAAGTCCTAGGTAACAAAAGAAACACATAAACAACTACGAGCACAATGAATTTTTAACAAGTGTGGGTATTGAGCTTTGGCTACAGCATAGAAGAATGACTACGAGGAATCGAGTGGCCTGAACCTTGGATTGACTTTATGTTTACTCTGTTACATATAAATGTGTTGCTCAAGAATCTTGTTGCTAAAATTCTTTCAAAATACTTGCTTATTTCATATCATTCTGTTGTAATTTTTAAAGTAATAAGAAGATAATGAAAGCCATAATTTGGATAAATTCGGCAAAGTCGATTGTTCCCCTACATTACTCGCACTTCACTGTCACGAGGTTTCTGAATGTATATATTTCTGAACGCACTTATTTACGTCAGTTAGCGCAAAGCTGTCAACAGTCAAAATATGTCAGACCTTTTTGCGTAGCGCAGACTTTTATTTTCTTGAATTTCCCAAAAATGTCACGCGATAAAAGCGTGTGGTTTGCAGAAGAAATATTGTTGGATGCCAAATTAATTAATTTTCAATTGGAAACTGGAGAATGGGACGCTGTGGAGGAAATGTTGCGAGCCGAGGCTCAACTTTCCCGAGATGCCGAGACCGGACGATTGCGCCCGTAAGTAATAAAAACATGTGGAATAATATATAAAGTTTAGTCGTTCGTTTGAAAGGATTTGCATTATAATTTAGATATTTAGCTCTATTTCATGGATCAAATCTGTCCCTTCATGGTGAAATTTTGTAACATACCTTTTAAGGGAATCTAATAGAATGTGCTTGTTTCAGCTGTCTCTCTCGTCCCTTTTATTTATTTTTTAAAGTATTATAAAAAAAAAAAATATTGTAGATTCTAATATTAATGCTATCTTCAAATTATAATAGACAAAGTTGTTTAGAGGTAGTTATAGTAGGTGGTAATCCAAATCTTATTTTGAATAAAATGTTTCCATCTTCAAGTTGTAAAATTTTAGGTAATCGAAACTGGGTGTTGATAAGTTGTAAATGGGACAGTAATCATTATCATACTTTTTTTTATTTTATATTTTATCATGCACGTCATGCCAAAATATTTGGAAAAAAAAATTGAAAACAAACAGTAATTTAAATTTATTTTCCAGGAAAAAAGCATCAGAATATACATTGCGACTTATAGCAGAAGTCCTTCACATTATGCGTCTTGACGTTGAACAAGCTTCATACAACAGAAGTACTTTAGCAGTTGCAGAACAATGTCTACGCTTAGTCCGCTCTTGTGCGGCAGCTGGCACAAAGATGCAAACATACATCTCCAAAGAACTCTCCATACTAGACTCTATGCTCATTTTAGCAACAGAATACCAACATCCAAGTGTTGACTTCATAAATGAAGAACTGCAGAAAAAGTTTGAGTCGTGCATGACTGTACTCATGCAAACCTTAGGAAATTTAGTTGTAAACAATCCCTTCAACCAAATCATGATTTGGAATAAATTCGATGCCAATATTCTCAACAGCTTCGTCGGATCAAATGATAAGATTGCTACTGCAGCAGCAATGATTGTTTATAACATATTACTAGGCCAGCCGAATGTGTTGCCCGATGATGTCATGTTACTAAACTCGTTAGCGTACATGTATAGTAATGGCAACACTGAATATCCGCATTTAATAATAGAATATTTGATTGGCGTTGAGAATACTTACATAGAGAAGTTATATTCAAAGTTAGATCCTGAGTGTCGGATGCTTGTGTTGAACTTAGCATACAATATTTTGATGTCAACGGAATCGCAGGATATAAATGTGTCTGTGAACTTTGTGAAGTTTATGGCTCATGAGTTTAAGAGTAAGTCAGATTGTATATTGAAGACGGTCGATAAGTATGTGAACTCTATTGAGCCTCAGGAAGTGGTGTTCTTGTTGGAGATCATCGCCACTGCATCTAGTATGGATGCATATATGGACTGTTTGCAAACAGATAGCTCATTATTCATTAACTGTGCATGTAAGTATAATATTTTTTCTCAGTTTGTTCCTGAGGTTACACCTCTATGGCTTATACAATAAAATAAAAAAATTGAGATGGCAAATCATGCAATGATTTCTCCTGGTCTAGGTGGAGCGAAGGGCGTGTCAGACTTTTACTGACTAAAACCACACCTGTGTCCTTCAGTTGCCCTTTGCGTTCTATGACTACGAGTTTCCTTTTCATAAATTCCGCGGGTGTCGACCCTGCTGGGCCCCTACGGTTTGCTGACATCTCTTTCTCGAACGCCGACTGTCGACGATTTTGGCATGGTCCGGTCGATTACCGTACTGCCAGACGACGAGCTACCCATTGTTCGATGTCCGTAAGCCCGCGCCTATCGTGGCTGGTAGTCGAGGTCGGTTTCGCTGGCTGCAGCATAAGGACGTTCGTTCCATCACGCGTGCAGTTTTCTCCTTCGCTAACATTACTGCTTCGCAGAAGAGGCGGCCGTCTACCATTCCTCCTCGCTCCGGACCATAACCTGAACCAGGGGGGCCCGGCGCGGAAGATCATTGCCGCCGATTGCTTCCACGAGGACTATTTCGACCATGGTACGGCCGATACGCATGGGAAGCAGCCACCTTCTTCTGCAAAGCAGTCATGAGATCTAAGGAGGTGGCAGAAAGCATGAATGGGAGATAATCCTCACGCCCATGCGAACCCAAGAGATTCCCTTGGCGTTGTGATTTGCAGTGCGATTCGACGAGGCCCGGGTCGACGCGACGGAGCGTTGTGGTCCACAAGTCATTGACAGGACCCGCTATGGCGGTATATTCCTAGTCGCCCCCACAAGTATTGCCGCCAATTACATTCCTAGTCGCCACGGGGAGACCAATGGGAAGTCATTGCCTCTACTTCATATCGCTGTTTATTGCGGCGTGGATCAATAACCCATAATCGCTGTCTGTCTTACGGCCGTAAGTAAGCCTGTAAGCCAGGGTGATGTGCTTATTCGACAGTCACCATAACCCTGGAAATCAAAGGGCAATTAACACGGATGGGTAATCTAAACAGTAAAAGTCTGAACGGAAATAACAGACACGCTCCACCCAGTCACAAAACAGATAGGTACAGAAGACAATCTACATACAAAGCGCGCTCGAGCAATGCACACATTGACACCGCTCACGGACACGATATCTCGGCTCAATCGCCCGGTCGCGCTCATACTATTCGGCGCAACGCGCTGACGTGTGTGCGATCGCCTAGTGTAGGTATAAAAAACCGGCCAAGTGCGAGTTGGACTCGCCCATGAAGGGTTCCGTAGCAGCAAGTAACATAATATAAAAGTTCTTGTAATTCGTTGTAACTTTGATCGATGTTTTAATGATAGTGTATTTTTTAGATTTATGACGTTTTAAAAAAAAACTACTCACTAAATTTCGTTCAAAACAATTTTCGTTGGTAGTTTGTATAGTAATGTACATCATATATTTTTTTTAGTTTTATCATTCTCTTATTTTAGAAGTTAGAGGGGGGGGACAGACATTTTACCACTTTGGAAGTATCTCTCACGCAAACTATTCAGTTTAGAAAAAAGTGATATTAGAAACCTCAATATCATTTTTGAAGACCTATCCATAGATACCCCACACGTATGGGTTCGATGAAAAAAAAAAATTTGAGTTTCAGTTCTAAGTATGGGGACCCCCAAAATTTATTGCTTTTTTTCTATTTTTGTATGAATATCTTAATGCGGTTCACAGAATACATCTACTTATAAAGTTTCAACAGTATAGCTCTTATAGTTTCGGAAAAAAGTGGCTGTGACATACGGACGGACAGACAGACAGACAGACATGACGAATCTATAAGGGTTCCGTTTTTTGCCATTTGGCTACGGAACCCTAAAAAGTGAAGTACATACATGTGTGTTCTATTTTGTGACCCAGTGCTGGAGAAGTTTTTTGGTGATTATCGCCTATAGCTATCAGTCCGTAATTTTTCGTCGTAAAATAATGTTTCTTTTTTTTTCAGTTCTACTTCAAGCAATTCACAAGCTCGGCAAAGAGAGCAGTAACTTCTTTTCTTCCCTGAATAAGCTGTACGAGGCTACTGGCAGGACGTTTATCGATGATGAGAATGAGAAAATAACTGATGTGCCAGTCAGCAGTCCTGGAGAAAGTGAGTTATTTGTTATATCTATTTGGAGGTATGCGGAACAGAGAGTCAAGTCTCGTAAACCTACTTTGAAAAAGCAGGAACCTCCGACCAGACAGGTGTTATGGTCTGGTGGGCAACTGCCCGATTTCGGGCTGTTCTATTATGTTCTAATCGTGCGGAGAACTTTTAATTGCGCGATGCAGAATTAGTTCTTATGTGGCGCCATAGATGTCGCTGCATCTACACTCTATTCGTAATAAGATTAGTCATTTAAAAAACCCTTTTCATTGTCCGATTTCGATAGTCAAAGCCAAGGGGTATCGTAGTACCTAGTTTCTAGGTCGTGAAGGTTACTGGTACTCAATTGTATCTGGTTTGATTGGAAGCAGGAGTACCAAGTTTGCCGACATAGCCGGAAGAATCACCTAAGAAGTGGTTAGTAATTCTTGCTCGCGGAAAAGATAGTCGACGGTTGGAAAGCAGCTTTATTTCTGAGTGACATTGGTTATATTTTATGTGCGCGGACGAAGCCACAGACAAAAGCTAGGTCAAGAAACTCCATCGGGTTTGAGCTCTTTGAAATGGGTTTGATGAAACCTATATAGCGCGTGATAAAAGCTTGTACTTAATTAAAAAAATATAGTTTAAAGAAACTAAAAAAAACACGCTTTTATAGCATATGAAACTAAAAAGTGTAAAATAAATGAACGAAAAATATTAAAAGCGTGGGGTGCTCGATTTACGAAAAATATGGCACAAAGCGCCCCCCGCTTTTTTCACAATGATATTAATATTTTTCGTTCATTTATTTTACACTTTTTAGTTTGATATGCTATAAAAGCGTGTTTTTTTTGTTTTTTTAAACTATATTTTTATTTTTCACTAAAAAAAAACGGATTATTGTATTGTCACCGGTCTTTGATGGGTGTGCAAAGTTTAAAGAAAATCTGATCGCCCAAAGTAGGTTAAAATCGACCTAAAAGGCGTTGATTACAAACATACAGGTGAAGCTAATATAAGCGTGTTAAAAATGTTTTTCATTGAAACCTTATTGCCTCTTCTTTTGAGTGGGAAATCATCAAATGATTTTTCCTGCTCTGGGTAGAGATAAGAGAGAGGATCAGACTTTTACTAATTAAAATCCACAGTGTACCTTCAGTTGGGGTCCTGAGCCATTATTTTTTTGGTGGGAAAATCATCTAAATGTCATCTCCCGCCCTTGAGCGGAGAGCGGGAGGGCGTGTCAGACTTTTACTGACTAAAAACCCACTCCTGTTCCGCCCACAAGGTGTAACCATGACCTGTTGAGTCGCAGGAATTCGATGAGAGACGCAAAAGACCTTTCGTTGTGCCAATATATAGGGGAGGCCTATGTCCAATAGTGAACGTCGTTTGGAAGAAATGATGATGATGATGATGCTGTTGGAATCCCAACACTAAAACTATTTTATTAGTCGAGTCGATCATGCTCACATCACTACAACTCGACGCGTGGCGATATATTCGCGCCTTTTCATTAGTTGCCATCATCTGCTTCTACGCTCCACACCTAACGACCAGTAGCAAACGGATCAATATATCCACTGTGTTTTTATAAACTGTGTCCGCTAAATAAATATTTTTAAATTGAAGTCAGAAGCAGTTTTGGTACCCAACATCCTCACCCAAACAGAAGCTGACCCCAACATATTCGGGAAAGGCTCCTAATCCCAGAAGCCATCTATCGCAGGGGCATCTTTAACCGTCATGAGGCCTAGGGCGGCATATCCTTTCGAGGTCCTTGTCCTGTAAAGTATGTGAATAAAAACTGGGTATTTCTTATGTTAGATAAGAGAAGAACGCCCCGGGCGGTTGCTCTGCACATTATGCCGCCGCTCATCCATTGCGGCACTACTCCATGTCATGAATGTTCAGAACATTTTCCACTAGTGACAAACACGAAGTTCGTCTAAAATTAGGTTATCAATATTTTCGACTGGATATATCTCTTTACTCCCCATTAAATCCAGATCGAATTTCAGCTAAAGAAGACATTCTCAGCCTAGAGTGACTAAGGTAGGCGCTAAATAAACGTGGAATGACGGTCATTGACCCTCCTACACTTATTGACATTCTTAATTTCAAAAACGGAATTAAAGCAATAACCTGACTTTAATCGACATCTATCGTGATCATTTATCATTTCTGAAAAACAGTTCATTGATAGTTTTTCGGGTATCTTCGATATATTGGAGATACATATCTATTATTAGGAAAAGGTCAATGTACTTTAAGTTTATCTGGCGCCTTGTATAGTTATCCAAGCGCGTTAGATATTATAGCAAGTGTGTGCGCATTCACACTCAGTCTCATAGTCCCAAGTTCTTGGAATAAAGTAGTGTAAATAATGATCATATGACTTCCCCCGCTCTGGGTGTAGTGGGAAGGAGTGTCAAGCTTCTACTGACAAAACCGCAAAACACATAGTGCTCCTTCAGTTGCTCTTTGTGAAGGCCACAGTAACTCGAACAATCCACAAACCTAAGAGGCATCAGAAAACTATAGCCCTACTTCTCATAGTCGTTGACTGGAATGCACATAGGATCCCGGGTTCAATTCTCAGATCGTGCAATATTTCCTCATCAGCTATGTGAACTAAAGAAATAAAGGCATCTATGAAATTTTAATCGTATTAATAATGAAATGCATGAAATAAGCACTCAAATTGTACAGCTTCACGGTGTTAATGATAAAACGGGCAACCGACCGTGTAATCGAAAATCATGGCTCTACAAACACCGACTTTACCAGCTATTGAAACTAATTGATGAGCGTTACAAAGATGGAGTAGTTAGTAAATGGAATGCTTAGACTTGCGTAATTTTGAAACAAACTATTTCCGTTCGCTGCATTTGAGACGTCGGGATAAGATATGGATCCTGCCATATCTTATCCAGCTACGGAATTGTTTGAAAGAGTTATTTATTCATATACCTATACTTTATTCTACAGCCGGATAGCTCGCCGTCCAGTAATCGTCTGGACTGAGCCCGAGTCATCGACGGCACATAGTGTTCCACGCGCGCCTCAAAGAGATGTCAGCAGAGAACAAGCTAAGCGGAATTAGACTATGCAGTTCCGACGCACACTCTTTGAAATGCAACCGATAGAAAACCGACAGGCAAGCGACTCGGCGTAGATGCTCAACGACTCGCGTGGTTTATTACGGCTATTCCCTCTCCTAGATTGGTCTGAATCTCAGCAGTAATGTTCTAAACATTATTAGGCTGATTATGCTGTTATGCTTACATCAACGGACGATGAAAATCCACGATATATTTTGACAATATATTAAGCCATGCCCAAAGACCTAAACAGACTATAAATACTCCATTAGCTAACTAATCCATTACCTATTACAGATCCCCTAACTAAAAACGATTCTGCCGACAACATGCTATCGTGTAACGAAACCACATCAGAATGCACGGAATCCGAAAGCAGCGAACAATACTTCGAATGCAACGAGAACCCTTCATACATGGACAAATTCGACGCCGTAGACAACATGCAACCTCTCAAATTCGCCGAATCATACCCAGAAATGAAAAACGGTAGAAGCAACTCGAACGTTGGAGTTAAAATCGATGCAGATATGTCCAAAGTCGCGTATAAACGAAGTAGTTCGGTCCCGAAGAATGATGACCGCGTGCCTTTGCCTATAAGACGGATAAGTTTAGAACATAAAATTGATATAGGCGATGATAATGAACCGCCATTGATTATAGACGCCGCGTCGCCAAACGGTAATATGAATACAATAGCGGAAATGATTCCTGTAGCCATGCAACCGAGATTAGACCTTCAGCCGACAAGTAGGACAGACTCTCAAGAGAGTTCACCGAACGATCCTCCCACAGAAATACACATTACTAAAGATGAATTGAAATGTGAAGTGAAAGCTTCCCCAAGCGAGATCTCACCTCCTTTAGCCGATATCGTACCAGAAACGGAGTCCCAGAAACAGTCGCCCGATACTCCTAAAGAGGTGAAGAAAAGTCAGAATTTGTCGACAGATTTCGATCTTAGTGAGCAATTGCAGAAGATACTTGGTATTTCATCGGAGAAGACTCGCGGGGACGCGGCTAGTGCGGAGAAAAAGAATGAGCTGGCTAAGGAAGTGAAGATTTCTGATGAAGTCACTAATAAGGTGCCGTCTGTGAAGATTGACTCGCCTGACGAAGCTAAGACTAGGTAAGATAACTTCACTGCTTTTTTAAATTTTATTTTAGGGGTTCCGTACCCAAAGGATAAAAACGGATCTAAACGTCATCATCATCATCATTTCAGCCGATAGACGTCCACTGTTGGACATAGGCCTCCCCCAAGTGTCGCCATAATGCACGATCCTGTGCGTCTCGCATTCATCGGATTCTCGCAACCTTCACCAGGTCATCGGTCCACCTTGACTTGGACTAAACGTATATTTCGACAATCTCAAGGGAATCAAAATTCATAGAGTCCTTCCTTCCAAGAGTACTTGACCCAGAATCCTGAAATTTGGCCGGGCAACACGATGCGTTGCGGCGCCGCACCGCAAATATTTCGACAAATGACGATGCACACGAGTGACGCCACCCCGCTCGTACGGCCCGCCGCGATTCATCTAAATATTTGGGGTGCGGCGCCGCAACGCATCGTGTGGCCCGGCCCTATTAAGTGATGGATTTTGGAAAATCTCTTCTTTTTTGCACATGCTTCCTCTAAGCACTGTAGTATTTAATTTGGACTGGGGATACAAGCTTGATGTTATGTTCATGATATTGCAGGTTAGGGGCAATCGACATGACGACTCCGAAGAAGGCTATCACGTGCGTGGAGACAGTGGAACGTCACGTCGCGTTCGGCTTCAAGGCAGCGCTCGTACGGACGCTGGCCAACCTCTGCTGGAAGAACCAGGAGAATAAGAAACTAGTAAGACTAAAACTAAACTATATTCGATTCATAGCGCCCGAAATACTGCGCTCCAAAACGCAAATCAATGACGTGGCTCAGAAGGCTGCCCAAGCTTTAGTGGGACTGGGCTGGACATGTCTGCCGCATGCCGATCGACTGGTGGGTCAGTAAAACACAAAGTTGGTAAAAATTATTGGTATCGATTTAATTACTCAATCTGAACAAACTTAAATTTTGATCGTTTTAATCCCGTGGAGGGTCGATCCGGTACATGAAACACTATCGATTTGTAAAGATAAAATTAAAAATTAAAGTACTTAAGTACCTTTTTTTCAAAACTCGTATTAATTTACGCATGTACGAAATTAATTTCTTGAAGAATACGTCAGTTGAGCGAGTCCAATGATCTGTAGGTAGTAGTCGAGGTTGCGTACAAACTACCTACAGGTCATATACCGGATCGGCCCTCCACGGGATTAAAACGATCAAAATTTAGCGGTGTATATTCAAGTTTCGCATATACTAAAAACAATGTTGAATACTTTGACTAGATTTTTTTGTGTTCAAGCGCGGCATCCACGAACGTGCGGGGGCTCCGAATGTGCGGGGCCTGTAGAATTTGCAACTTTTGCTACGGGTCTAATCAAAAAACAAATACTTATTTTTTCAGATTCGTGAACTAGAAGTGATCCCAGTACTCCTAGACTGCTGCAACATCGACGCTCGCAATCCTTGTATCCTTTTATAAACGTGAAACTCTCCACGAGTGACAATACATAAACTCAGTTCCTGGTACAAAACTTATGTCAAAATTAATGTGTATTGTCTAAGGCCCAAAAAAAAAACGAAAACTTCCGACGTAAAATAGGTCAGTCAAAAAGAATACTTCTTCTCCAAAATAATATTCCTTATATAGTAAACAGTAATAATGCAGTGGGTCATCTTCGCTGTTCGCAACTTGTGCGAGAACTGCCCGGAGAACCAGGTACACACATTGTTATTTTTTAAATACTCTAAAACTGACTGGTGGGTTCAGAATAGGGTAGTTTCCAGGGTCAAAATAATTACATTTTATTTAGTCTGTATTTTAGATTATTCAAATTCAGTTTTTTTTTTGTTTAAAATGACAAAAATATAGCCCATTAAAGTTACGTGTAACGTCACGCCGTGCTGCATTTTTTCGTACGGGGTGACGTCACACGTAACTTTAATTGGCTATATCTTTGTTATTTTTTGTTTAATCGAAAAAAGAAAAAAATACGTGTTCCTTATTTTTGAATAATCTAAAAGACGGACTAATTACATTTTTACGGCAACTAGCTTATTGTAAAGCTAAGGCAAAAAACTTGCTCAGCACCTAAAGTTGAGCCGGTTACTTATGCCTACTTATGATCACACGTACCGAGTAAAAGGGCGAGACAGTAAAATGTTGCTCGGCCGAGACAGTGATGTAAGGGATTTGTAGAGATAAGCCCTTGACCGAGCACTCGGCGCTTTGTTTACACGTACCGAGTACTCGGCCGAGAGCACTGTCTCGCCCGTTTACTTGGTACTTGTGATCAAGGCATTAGTGTGTAGCAATGCGGCCGGTTACAATTGCCGAAACGGATCTTGAGCGATCGGCGCCAGAGTGGGGATCGCTTTGCGCATTCCATACATTGGCGAGCCAATCGTCTTCGTTGTTAGATACATGCAGCAACGCAGGCAACGAATCACGAGTGACGTCTATGACACGATGGCGCGGCGAGCCAATCACTGACACTCCCCGCATCTCACTTCGCACCACTAAAGAGACCGAAGTCACCGAATATTTGACTTCTGCACAACTTGAAGCCAGCGCTCAAGATCCGTTTCGGCAATTGTACGAACAGTTTAAAACGTTCGTTTTACTTCGCCACTCACCAGTAGGACAAATGACTTTTCTGTCAGCATTCCCGTCAAACGCGAATTAAAAATTGGATGGCAATGACATTACTCGTCACGCCATCTGTCACGTGACTTCTCCACAGGATACATTTTAACACGCTAACAGAATAGTCATTTATCTAAGGGTGTGTCCGTATCTGGCAATACGCCGCTAGCGATTCGTCTCGTGAGCTACTTACATGTGTGCATTTCAAATCCGCGTACCGTTCCCTCGCCGCCGCCAGCGCGCCAGATTCGCGCCGTGCGCGAACGGCGCAAGAGCCACGCTCAAGCTGGTCATACTTCCATCCGCCTACAGATAAACAGTATAAATAAACGGAGTGCCCGAGTTGCGCTGAAGTGGCGTACGTATGCAGTGCACGAGCAGTTTATGTGCGGATCCCTAACGGCACATTCGCTAGATGTCGACACACCCTAAGCCTGCAGGTCACTCGCTAGGCGCTGCAAGCCACCACGCATAGCCTAAGGTGTAGTCTTCAAGCGAACATCGCGCGCATACTTGATAGTCGTATTTGTTCGGAAAAACCTGACCTCTGTCTGTCGGTGCGGTGACGACGCGAAATGAATTCGAAGATCACGTTTATATTATTCTATTGTAATAATAATTAATTACACAAAAGATACTACAGCCAAAAGCCTAGTATCTTTGGAGGTAGGCGGAACAGAGAGTAAAGTCCCGCAAACCTCCGTTGAAAAGGGAGGATCCTCCGACCAGACAGGTGTTATGGTCTGGTGGGCAACTGCCCGATAGATGATTTCGGGCTGTCGTATATGTTCAAATAGCGCGGAGAACTGTGATTGCGCGATGTAGGATTTCGTACTTTCTTCGTAGTTCTTATGTGGCGCCATAGATGTCGCTACATTACTCCCCTCCGGAGATCGGAGATCGATGGTTCTTTGATGCTTCATGATGCGTGCCAGGCCAGCGTAGGTTGGTTCCAGTGGGTTGGAACCGATGCCGCATAGTTCTCGGTGAGTCGGAACTGTCTGCGGTGATGCCCCAGGTAGTCGGGGTCATGATGTCCCAGTGAGTCGGGATGATGCCCCAGTGAGTCGGGGTGGTGCTGTCCCAGTGAGTCGGGATGATGCCCCAGTGAGTCGGGGTGGTGCTGTCCCAGTGAGTCGGGATGATGCTGCAGGCTCCAGTGAGTCGGAGTAGTGCTGCTGGCTCCAGTGAGTCGGAGCGGTGCTTGTGCGACGTAGGGCTTAACTGCTGGCGTCGACCAAGAGAGGTTCTTCATAGCTCTTTATGTGACTGGCCGAAGGTGCGGTGTGCCAAGGTCGCTGATGAGGCTGAGGGGGATGACCAGGCTTGACCAGGTAGTCATGCTGGTGGTCAGGACCCTTCATAGCCGTGGGTGCTGGCTGTATGGCTCGCTGCTCGAAAGCTTGAGGAAGTGATGATGACATCACGAAGTAGTAGCTGCACGAAGGCTGCGCTGACGTTTTTTGTCGAGGGTCACCAGTTTGGAGGTATGCGGAACAGAGAGTAAAGTCCCACATGCCTCCATTGAAAAGGGAGGATCCTCCGACCAGACTGGTGTTATAGTCTGGTGGGCGTCTGCCCGATAGATGATTTCGGGCTGTCGTATATGTTCAAATCGCGCGGAGAACTGTGATTGCGCGATGCAGGATTTCGTACTTTCTTCGTAGTTCTTATGTGGCGCCATAGATGTCGCTACATATCCTTTGTCCCTTCTCAGTTTAGTTGAGGTTGGGTTTCTTCGTACTTCTACGACAGAGACCACTGTTCTGGGTGGTTTAAGTGCTCAGATTGTCTTTCTGCATACTTGACCTGGGCCACAAGTCTGCTATTTTTATTTATTCGCCATTCCAGCACGATCCCATTGTAATTTTGCTAAAAGTTCGTAATCTGTAATTCATAATGATCGATCATTGATCGGTCAATGGTCTCGTAATAGAGTTGCGGTTAAATGACAATTTCGAGCTTATTAAAAGTAATGACTGAGCACAATGACGTTCTAATGGTAGGTCACTGATCAAAGGAACTGTCAAAATTTTTGCAGATTACCGCATACGTAAGATATTCATTTGTAAATATGTACGGTATTACCATTCTATCCCACTTCTTTCAATGGAGTGTCAGTGGTTGATCATTGGAAAGTCATAATGACGCCATTATATTAATAGATTACCAAACTTACTCAAAAGCAACAATTATGAAATCAATGATAGACCATTCTGACACTATTGTAATAGCAGACTTGGGGCCCTTGACCGCTATGGTAGGTGCCAGATAAACATGGAATAACGGTCATTGACCCTCCTACATTTGTTGACATTCTTTTCTTTCATTTCAAAAACCGACAATAAAGACATAAAGCTGTCTTGAATCGACATTTATCGTGATCCTTTATATGATCTAGTAATGAAATCTCTTTGTTTGTCTTTCGGGTACCTACGCAGAGATATTACGAAAAGGTCAATTTAATTTATTCCACGGTTATAGATACCGGCACGGATCTTGAGTGCTGGCTTCAAATTGCACAGAAGTCAAATATTCGGTCTCTCTAGTGGTGCGACGTGAGACGCGGGGGCGGGGAATGTTAGTGATTGGGTCGCCGCGCATCGCGTTATAGACGTCACTTGTGATTCGTTCACTGCGCTTGCTGCATGTATCTAACAACGACGACGATTGGCTCGCCAATGTATGGAATGCGCAAAGCGATCCCCACTCTTTCGCCGAGCGCTCAAGATCCGTGGCGATAACTATATCTGGCGCCTCCTATTGTTGGCAGAAGCTCCTCTTCCTCGCGGTCAGTCACTGTACAGTAGGCACAACGGATCTTAAGCGGTTGCGCAGAAGTCAAATATTCGGTCTCTTTAGTGGTGCGAAATGAGACGCGGGGCCGGGGAGTGTCAGTGATTGGCTCGCCGCGCCATTGCGTCATAGACGTCAGTCCTCATTCGTTCCCTACGTTGCTGCATGTATCTAACAACGAAGACGATTGGCTCGCCAATGTATGGATTGCGCAAAGCGATCCCCACTCTGATCTCAAGATCCGTCGTGCCTACTGTATAGGGCTGACGTTTTCTGACAGTTCGTTCACACACGCATTGTTTATTTTAGTCAGTGACCCAACTAAATATTTTGTGTTGTATTGAGTTATTGTTCGCGTACTTTCTTAAAAGCCTAGTATTTGAAAATCAATATAAAACAAAACATTGTAAAATTGTATTTTTTTTTTTTTGCCTTCTTTCTGCAGGAGGTGATATCAAAGATGACGCTTCAAGCTCCGGTGGACAATGAGCTCCTTCAAGAGATGGGACTGACCCTACACACTGACAACCAAGGGAATGGCATCAAGATTGTACCAATGTCCCGCGGATAGACTGAATAGATTTGTCAAAAATACTAAATGTAAAAACAGTACATGGAGGAAAATAAGGCTTTATCGAGTTTTAGAAAGAAAAAAAACGGCTTTGTAGAGCGTCGTTTTCTCTCTTTTAAAAGCTTGATGGGATAGATGAGTATCGAAATATCTTGCTTGTTGAAAGAAAATGCCTCGCGTAATCATAAAGAAGAGTTACTTTAAAAAATAAGTATTTAGAAGTTGAATCTATGGCTTATAATTCAAGTTCAATTCTACTTATGATTACGCGGGCAAAATATATGCATTTGGTGATTGGATCAAATGGTTGGTTTGTCTGTTATTGGAGTAAGATGGCGGGAACCACACTCAGGCAGACAAATCGTGTCTCATTGGACCTATCTTGATACAGTTTCAAGCAGTATTGCTTCAGAGTGTAATTATTAATATAGATTTTGTATAGAATGATTGAGGAGGGTTCAGCTAATCTTGTAGCTTGGCATTTGGCATGTAAAGCCAGTCGTACTGTATTACGCAAACATAATAATGAACTATAATAGTTTTCTTTGCTTGTTGCAAGTTCTACAGCAATATTATAATATCCAAGATTTTATTCTCATGTGAAAATAAATTATGAATACATAAAGTTTGAAGATTTTATTTTAACTAAGCTTTTAAGTTCCCCAACAGCGCTACGCGGAAGCGGATTCGTTGTAGTCACAGGTACGTATTCATTTCAGGCTAATAAAAAACTGTAACGCCGATAGACGATCGAGTCAGGTACTCAGACCAACAAAAAAAAAAAGACGGTTGGCACTCGGGGACTGCCGCGGTAAAGCTATTGCATAGCATTTTTATCAACTTAAGCAATTATAATTATTTATTTATTTTATATGCAGTATTTTTTTTCCTTTTTTTTTTTCTTTGATATTAATTGAAGTTACACTTTCACACATTGAATTGAATTTTGATTGATTGTTCACTCATTTGTTGACCGATAAGTCACCACGCTCGTTATTTTCGTTAGGTACGGAATTTCTGGATTCGGTCTCCACGCTCAAGGCCCGCGATAGAAGCTATGCAATAGCTTAAATAAAAACCGGCCAAGAGCGTGTCGGGCCACGCTCAGTGTAGGGTTCCGTAGTTTTCCGTCCGTCACAATAAGTGTACCCACTTATGAGTGTGAAAAAATGCTTGCATGTACGATTATACTACAAACTTAGTCCAGAAATTATTTTGTACAACCTTTTTGTCTTTTTTGTACAAAAATTGTTCTTTCCATCAAGTTCAAAATGATTTTCCTAGAAAGTCCTTATAAAGTTCTACTTTTCAGATTTTTTTCATATTTTCTAAACTTATGGTTCAAAAGTTAGAGGGGGGGGGACACATTATTTTTTACTTTTGGAGCGATTATTTCCGAAATTATTGACATTATCAAAAAATGATTGTAGTAAACCCCTATTCATTTTTATATACCTATCCAACAATATATCACACGTTAGGGTTAAAATTAAAAAAAAAATCACTTCCTACTTTACATATAGGGGGGCTACCCTAATAAAACATTTTTTTCCAATTTTAATTTTACCACTTTGTCGGCGTGATTGATATACATATTGGTACCAAATTTCAGCTTTCTAGTGCTAACGGTCACAGAGATTAAGCGAGGACGGACAGACAGACATGGCGAAACTATAAGGGTTCCTAGTTGACTACGGAACCCTGAAAAGAAAGAATAAAAGCTTTTTTTTTGGTCTGTGGTCAGGTATCTATCAGAGCCATCAGCCTTTGCCATGCCATAAAATTGGAAAAAAAAAAAAAACAGAGCCATCAGCTCAAAGACTCCGCAAGTCCGCACCGAAACTTGATCTTCGGAGTGTTTCGTGCAAAAAGATTCATACCTCTCAGATTTCACTATGCTCTGCGTTCCGAATTGCGTCAAAATCGATAACGTCGCGAATCCGATCAACGCGCAACGCCACAATTATTACTCAATAGTCCATAAAGGGTCTAGCAGAATAAGGTAGGGCCAGCGGCCCCCGAGAGGTATTTCCAAAATAAATTGTGGTATTACATTAGTGACAAGTATTATTACTGTTGACGTGATTTTAGCCTTCCGTCTCACTTCGTTCAGGAGTTATTTGACTAAATAGACAAAAACGTAGGTATTTTTCAAAATTATTAAAAAAAAAAAAACTATTATAGCTACACTAATAAAACTAAAACGGTTTGTTAGAGAATAAATTGCTCTATATTATATATTTTTTGTAGATTTTATTTACCTTAATATTTAAAAAAAAATATATTTTTTTTAAATTTTTGTTCATAGTTTACGAAGAGGTACAATCACAGAAATAATATATAATATAGATCATTATGTCTAGTATTATCACTAAAAATTGCATTAATATCAGATGGGTGCGACACTTCCAAAAAAAATTAAAACTGATCATGACCGTTCTGGCTAGTAAAGACTTTACATCTGTCTTTTGAATAAACGTTTTTGTAAATATATATGTCATCGTAAAATTGTAAATACCGTTAGATTATGATCTATCTCGCGAGATTGTTAACTGACGAAAAATTTAAACCGTAACATATTGCTCAATTAATAGCATTATTTTTTGGTACTTAGATCTATGGAAGTGAAACTGTTAAATCCCAACCTGTCGCGCGTTAAATTTTTAACAGTCCGAAGGTTGTCTCTGATTGGTCAGTCATACAGTTGTCTGTTCTGTGTCCATAGAGTAGGTAATAAGACACATGTGTCAGTCAAATAAAATAAATACATTTAAGGAATTGTGACATCAAGTATTTATTTATTATTTTATAGGTAATCAATAACTCTTACACTATATGATAAACAAAAAATCAGAATTTGAAAAAAAATCTCCACATAATATATTTTTTGTAGATTTTATTTACCTTATTTACGCTATTAAAAAAAAAAAAATTGTTCATAGTTCACGAAGAGATACAATCACAGTATGAATATCAAATATAGCTCACTACGTCTAGTATTACCATAAAATTGCATTAATATCAAATGGTTGCAACAACCCAAAAAAAAAATCTCATGACCATCCTGGCTGGTAAAGAATTTACATTTTATTAGTTGTGAAATCATCCAATGACATCTCCCGGTCGTGCGCGGAGCGGGAGGGGTGTCAAACTTTTACTGAATAAAATCTACTCCTATGTCTTTGGCTTGCATTCCAGGGCGCCGGGTTTTACTTTTAGAAGCGAACTCATGGCCCCAGTAGGCTTCTACCCTGCTGGGTCCCTACGGTTTTGCTGACATCTCTTTGAAGCTCGCATAAAACACTACGTACCGTCGACGGCTCGGTTCGAACGGTTACCGGACCGAGCCCGATGACCACCTGCCATTCCTACTCGTTTCGGACCATGGCTTGTACAAGGGCCTGGCGTAAGAGCGTTGCCGCGTTGCTGATCGTTGCCGCCGACCGGGCCCCTCCTGAGGACACGGCAGTGCTCCACCCAAGCGGGGTGGAGCACTCTACCGTAAGCTCCACCGTGCCCTATCCTATGATCCACACAATGGTGACGGGTGTTTCTTTCGTACAAATCAGTTGCAAGAAACTCCCGAACTTACCATGTCCGACCTGCATCATGCAGAAGGATGATGCATGTGACATCAAGTATGTTATCAATAATTCTGACATCATATACAAAAAAAAAGTATAACAAAAAAAATCATACATATTTATTTTAATATTAAATTTTGTTACGTTTTCATTTTTTAATATTTAATCGCGTGAGATAGATTATAATCTATCGGTATTTACAATTTTACGATAACATATATATTTATAAAAACGTTTATTCAAAAGACAGATGTAAAGTCTTTACTAGCCAGAATGGTCATGATCAGTTTTAATTTTTTTTGGAAGTGTTGCACCCATCTGATATTAATGCAATTTTTAGTGATAATACTAGACATAATGATCTATATTATATATTTTTTCTGTGATTGTACCTCTTCGTAAACTATGAATAAAAAAAAAAAAAAAAATATTTTTATTTTTTTAAAATAGTAATTAAAGTAAATAAAATCTACAAAAAATATATAATGTAGAACAATTTATTCTCTAACAAACCGTTTTAGTTTTATTAGTGTAGCTATAATAGTTTTTGAAAAAAATAATTTTGAAAAATTAACATTTTAGTCAATTATCTCCGTAACGAAGTGAGATAGAAGGCTAAAATCACGTCAACAGTAATAATACATGTCACTGATATAATACCATAATTTATTTTGCCAAAACCTCGTGGGGGCCGCTGGCTCTACCTTATCCTGCTACACCCTTTTGTGACTTTTAAATTTGGTCGGATTCGCGGTTTAATTAATCGCTTTTGACGCAATTCCGAACGCGGGGATGGTGTGAACTCAATGGGTGTGATTGTGTGAATGACATTTTGATTTTTTTTATTAACTTTGACTAGTTGACTGACTGACATTGACGTTTAACTATTTGGTTTCGCTGTCGGTGATCTGCTGTTATTGTTACCGATTTTGTACACAAAAATTCAATTTGAGAAATCTTAAGATGGTTAAAATCGCTCTCCAGATCAAGGCTACTTTAGAAAGCATCGAAAAGTTATATACAAACCATCCATACTACCAGTGGTTTTTAAAACTGAAGTGTGGCAGTTGCGGTGAAGTGACTGAAAAGTTCCACGATCTTACTGAGGCTGAGAAAATACCGCAGAAGCACAATAGATCGGAAACTAACTTGTTAATAAAATGCAAACTGTGTTCCAGAGAGAACAGTATGGACGTTATTGAAGGCAGCAATGGTAGGACCAAGCTATCTTGATGAACATAACCTTTTTATCATGTATTATTTTCATCCTGTTTCGAGTTCTAAATCTTGGTTTTAAGCTATACATATAGTATATTCATAACTGAGCTATATTATTTTACTGTAAATTTGCAGTAGGTAGTTGGTTGTACGCTTATTTTCTTACTGACAATGAACAATACTATATCATAACCAATCTAAGAAGTACCGTTTAACGTTTCACACTTTTCTATAAAAATAGCGTAACTCACATTATTTCTATTATCTTTTCTATAAAATCATTAAAATATGAAGCTATTTTTATTTTATTACAACATATTAATCAACAAATTAAAATGTACTATTATATGTGTAGAACTTCTGAACTGTTAAAGTTGAATAACAATGCCTTGGTAGGCAGATTGTGGCCACTTAAATGAGTTATTGTGTGATCTTAGCTCTGAAAATTTTCAACAAAAGCACTAACTTTCACTTTTATAAACCTTTTTAAAATAATAAACATTACCTTTTCCCATATTCCAGGTCAGTTTACAAGCAGAGATGAGGGCAAGTTCAAAACATTGGTGATATTTGATTGTCGAGGTGTAGAGCCAGTAGATTTTGAGCCTAAATCTGGGTGGATAGCAGTTGCTGAGGATGATGGTAACTCATTAGTTACAAATCAATAAATATCATTTTTAGTTTCGTAGTGGTCAACATGACCACTGAGGAAACCAATCAAAATCTAAGTGATTGTTACCGTCCTTGGCAGGAGATTTCCCACCAAAAAAGAAAAATACTAGAAGAAACTTTCTGGATTACAATAAAATTACAAGTCTTTTCTAAATGTATTTACTAATTAAATTACATTCATAAACTCAATTTAAAAAAAAGCCTTTTATATTTCAGGAAAAACATTTGAAGATGTTGACTTAACTGAAAAAGAGTGGGTGGATTATGATGAGAAAAACCAAACCTCTGTTGGAGTGTATGAGTTGGAATGGCAATTTGTTAAAGTTAAATAATTTTATAAATTATCCATTAAACAATGAGAACTAGATTGGTTAAACTTACAAGTCTCTACTAAAATGTGAAATGCATATAATGAAGTCATATTTAAAAGTTACAAGGCAATAATTATATCTTTACACAATATGTTACATAAGTGTTTATAAATAAAAATATGAATAATATTATTTTAGTTTTCACATTCCCCAAACATACTGATCACCCCCCTGATCCCTATTCAAACCGATAGTTACAGTTTTGGATCATTCCATATAACTACGGGTGTAACTAGGTACGGGCGTATTTACGTTACGCTCGTTATGGTACTTGCGGCTGATTCTCACGAAATCTTGGAAGCTTTTCACTCGTCCTCGAGTCGTATTCCTCATTAATGAGGGTCGTGAAGTTCCCGCTGGAATAGCTTCTTATTGATGGTTTTTAGCGTCAAGAAGTGCGACGTGCGCTTGGGTGTCCAGTGTGGAGCGGAGCTGATCTGCCCATCTTAAAAAGCTTTTAAAAAACTAAAATCAATATCATTTTAGAATAGGCTAAAAAGTTGTAAGTTATAAAAAGAATAGGTACACTTCCCTTGCATTAATACTTTACTGGTTAAAAGTATTCCACCTGTTACATGGAATGACCGTTTTACAATACGCTGGTTCTAGCATAAATCGTGTAAGCTTTGATGACCTCGACCAGTACAAAAAAGTACTAGATTATCTTTTTTTTTAAAGGTATATACTCCCGTTCTGAGAGAGAATGACTGGTGTCATCCGCATGCCTGCGCTTGTGGTGGTTATGAAAAAGTGCCCCCTTGCCAGATCCGCGCGGGTATCCCACGTGGGGAGTTGAGCCACGCGCCCCCTTTTTGCTACGTAATAAATATTAAGTTCTTCGACACGACTGCATGTACACCGTTCGGCCACAATTTCGGCCCAAAAACTCTCGACACACTCCGTGTCGTGTCTGTTTTGCGAGCCGTGCTTAAAAGGCACAAAAACGCGGTATTGCAATAATACTCCGGGGAGCTTTACCGACCATACACCGCGGTTTTACTCGCCCGTCGATCATTACTTCTACCATGAGTTTAAAGCAATAGTATATGTCGATACTCGATACCGACTACGTAAATATTTTGTATGGCAAATTTTAGTTCCGTAAGTGACCGCCTGGGCCTTAAAGATTGCCACTCCTTCATGCTTTCCGCCACCACGCGCTCGCACTTTATTATTACTTAGTAGAAAGAGGTGACTGCTTCCCATGTCCTCTCGCTCTATATCATAGCCTGATCCAGGACCGGACGCTAGAGGTCGCCGCTACCGATCGCTTCCACATGGGACAGATCTCCACATTCACAACCTTATGGTCCAACGGGTCTTCCGAGCCACCCGCACAATGGTAACAGCCACCGAATTCAAAACAGGAATCTCGCGAAACTCTTGCCCGGAGAGAACCTGTGTCAGGCGGCAAGTGAGTGAGGATTAAGGACACCGTGGCGCCTCTCTAAAGGGTAGAAATACACTGCGCACACGTGTGACTCACACACCGATTTGGGCGCGTCGGTCTCCATACATTTTATAAATATGGAAACTCACAGAAATCTTAATAATAAGGCAATTGCCTTATTATTAAGATTTCTGTGTGGAAACTAGACTTTTAGAACTACATCAGATCCACGTCAGGGTACAAATCAGGCGTGCTATACGTGTGCGTCGGTCTAATGCAGTCCTAGCTTGTAAGTACCTGTCTCTACATTCCTGCATGAAATAAGTATGTGATCCGAAGGCGACATCCTGGTCGTCAAGAGTCAGAATGATTTCCGGCCACCGTGGCGTGGGCTTGCGGACGACGAACATTGGTTAACTCGCCGTCCAGACATCCGGTAAGGATCTAGCACGGATCTACCGATGCCTGCTAAGGGCTACAGGAAGCCAATGAAATGTTCTTTGTGTGCGTCAGTCTAATAGTCAATCTATAGTTCTAGCTTAACCATTCCTCATAGAGGGAACTTATGGCTGCGATTGTTGCGTACGAAATTGTTCTACACCTTATGGCCGCGTTTATTAACGGATTAGTAGCTAGGATAAATTGTTTTAGCTGGCCAATTACACCTGAACAGACCCGGAAAAACTATTTAGTCTGACAAATATTTGTTCCACGCAAGATTCAGCCCGGCATCACGATCGTAGCAACGAATCGCAATCACCCAAGCACGAACCTTATATAAACACGCCATTTCATTTACATGTTCTGACTTAAAATGATTAATTTTACGCAAATGTAATTACTACTTCTGTTGTTCCATTTTACTTCGATACTTCCGAACCGTTACACGCGATGTATGCCGTGGCTTACATTAGAGATATAATACGTTTCAGGAAGCGGCGAAGTCACGGCGCGGGCGTTCCCATTGGATTCACTTTATAATTGGTGTGGAGTTATTTAATTTGCACTTGATACATGAAAATTGCTGGACTTGGCTCCGGTTTACTTATAATAATATGGTGCAATTTTTTATCAGCTCCGCTGTTCTTTTGAGTCCTAAGACATATAAATCATTTCTCCGGGCCTTGTCATGTTATTGACTAGTCAATCAAACTCGAGACTATTCTAGAGGTCAGATGATGAAAATCTGACTTTCAAATAATATTTATTTGGCGACAGTCACCAGGTAGACACTACTTTTAGCCTTATAAAAGAATAGCATTGTAGGTATGTGTCTCACAGCTGCGCCTAAAAAGTTAATTTCTATGTTGCTAGAGAGATGTTGTCTGATGCTGGTCACACCTGAAAGCATTCGTAATGCTTTCAGGAATGGCAGTAATGTAGGTATTAAGGGGCCGGCGACAGATGAATTTCCATACAAACGTAATACCACGCTCATTTGCAGTTGGAGCATATTTCCAACATATTATGATGATATTTGGTTATAGACAATATTTATCTAGGTTCCTACGTCTTTCTTTTTAAAAAAAAAACAAAAAGAAATTTAAGTAAATTGTATTTCGCACTTTTTTATAGCGTAAATGGCAAAACATGCCATTTGGCTTTTCTTGTATTAAAAATAACAATATTTCTAATATTCTCGACATAGGAACCTAGATAAATATTGTCTTTAACCGAATATCATCATAATATGTTGGATATATGCTCCAACTGCAAATGAGCGTGGTATTACGTTTGTATGGAAATTCATCCTCCGCCGGCCCCTTAAGCCACTGATTAAGCTAATAATAATAAATACAATATATTATGGGAATAATGTGCGAGGTTTTCCTAAAAAAACAAAACTTATGTGGTAGAAATACATGAAATTAGTTTCTGATATTGTTGACAACCCCCTAGCTAGATGGACTAACGACGTGTTTAGAAGGTGGCCGAGGTAGACTGGATGCGGAAGGCAGAACAACAAAGTATTAGTGCAGCAAGGCAGAGGGCTTGTCAAATAGTGAACTACAACAGGCTCAGTTGATTGATTGGCCACAGTTTCTTTCTAAGTAGGGTAGATATCTACCTACTTAGTTTGAAATAACTATTTGCTGATCCGTAATCAAACATTCTTTGTTCAGAGAAGGCTAGTTGGGATCAAACTTGATGGCATTTTCGCGAAATCTAAACCGCACATTCGGTGGGACACTAAGTAGTTTGCTTGCTTGCACTAAAAGCCTAGGCATCTAGGCTAATTTGCTTCTTATATAACATAAAACTACGATTTGCCCACAGATGTTTGAATTCAGGACCGGCTGACCCATTCCCGCTCCTAATTGCACATAATGTATCTATATCTATGTATCCCTTGCATAAACAACTGACGTGTGAAAAAACTCTAGCACAACATCGCGTTAGGTCGTGAAGAATAATGCATAACACCGATCAAACATGCATGCATCATTGATCATTATCCAATAAACCCCAGCGTGGATTACTCGTAAGCTGTGTATAACTGAGTTTATGATTGACGTTAACTTTTTTCTTCGACTAACGTAATGTCTGATTGAACCATATGAGTGTGACGTTTTGTTTTCGCGCGCCAGCTCAACTGTGACTTCACTTTCGATCGACACTTCCTATTCCGCAGTTAATCTTCGTCCATTAGTTCTGTTTTAATTGTTTGATTTGTATGGGGGAAGCCTGTCATGTTGTAGACTTGTCTAGTCTCTAGGCCATTCATAACCTTTTTATTAGGAAGGTAGTCCCATATTGAATGGAGCGAGAAGTGTCAGACTTAACCTTTCGAATACCATGTGTGCCATAATTAGAGACGCAATAGAATGAGCGAACAAACCCCGGCGTTCACTCTGTCATTATTTTTCTATTGGGTCTCTAATTGACGGTGTTTGAAAGGTTCATGAATTAAACCCACCTGTATGTGGCCCTGAGGCCCTACTTTGACGACCTAAACTGAATTGTTAAATGGATGGAGCTATATAGAGTGTACAACTTCATCCTTCTTTCTCACTCCTACGCTTGACATTTGAACACGGCATAATAAGGCCCTTGGACCACTAAAGGCAACTGAAGACAGGTTCCCTTTGCGGTCCAAAGCCACGATAACTCTTTCGGGCAATACCTACCGCAGCTCTAGCAGATTCATCTATGGAACTTCTGCAACGCGTTCGTTAATAGAGTAGCGATGTGCCTTTCGATTTGGTCCTTCCAAAGGCAAAGATGTTCTTTTGGGGCATAAAATGCTTTGGGGATGTTTCAACAAAAATCAGTCCAAATATATCGGCTGCTAGACACAGGCCTACCCCGAACGTCGCCGTATCGATCGGTTCTTTGCTTCTAGCATTCAGAGGACTTCCGCATTACGCTTACCTACTTGTCCAAAAGGAAATCTTTCGCTATGTAAGCATGATATTTATGCTTCTGAAAAGTGCTATCCTTAACATATAAAGTTGCAAGTGATACTGTCAGCGGTGTCGATTTTCAGTCAGCGGTTTGGATTATCACATGAAATTCCCAAGCAAATCAATAAATCCGATAATTTTCTACAAAATTCTTGTACATTTTTCAATCTGTCGTGAAATCGCGGCCATATTCGCGTGCGTGTATTAACGAAGTCATAAACGGTTCGTTGCAAAGGTGAGTGACATTTAGCAGCATGTAATTTTGCGCTATCTCCACCCAACGGGTTTACCATTGAACTTGGTCGATCTACTTGGATACTGATAGACAATTTTTACTGGTCAGGTATTTTTGAGGTTTGATATCATCTAACGACTTCTCTAGGGTGGAACAAGAGGAGTTGTCAGATTTTTACTGACTAAAACCCACCTGTGTTCCTCAGTTAACGATTTAGAGTCACAGTCACTCTTTCTAACGTTTCTGCAACCCTACAGGTATCGACCATTGATAAAAACAACTAAAAATTAAGTTATTTGGTCCTCGCTTTGGCATTAGATCCAGGTAGTCAAAATAAACCAAGAAGTATATATCCATGTCTGTCCTGATGGCCTAGTCGTTGCATGCGCTGCATCTAAGCATATATAGATCCCAGGTCCGATTTCCGGGTCAAGCAAACAGGTAATAGGATTGTGCATCTAAAATTTCTTAGTAGCCACGAGTCAGGATTTGTACAATGCATGTAATACCGATGAGTTGGGCCCCCAATTACTTGTAACTTAAAAATAACTGATGCAATGTGAGTGTACTTATCAGACTTCTGTCAATTATTCGAAGAAACAAGCGATCTTAGTAACACGTATTCCCGAAACGCGTTTACATTGTCTACTGCCCAGTAAACCAGGATAAGAAGAGTCCCACAAAATGACAACACATTTTTATCACAGCACCATTCATTTACTCATATCCAACTTTTATCATCATTCCACACACACCACAATAACTTATCAATAACAAGGCATATTATTTTAGTGGGTTTATAAGCTATGCTATACTTTCCACTATGCTTTAACAAATTAACTTGAATATTCTACAAATGTTCGTTACTTAACTAGAAGCGCTAACAGATGTGGCCGATGTCGACGTATCCTCTGTGTCAGACCGAGACTGGAAACCGGTGAAGCCTGTGTTCCCATGAACTGTCACTGTATGATGATCAGTACTTGAAATTATAGGGGTCGGAGTCACAGTACTTCCTCCGTACTGAGAATTGTACTGATTATCAGTAAACACTTGGAACGGGTGATGAAGATACACCGGGACTTCTACAGGAACCTTCACCGGCACTTTAACAGGCACGTTGACTTTAACTGGATACGGAACTCTCACAGGATAAGGAACTTTCTTCTCAACCGGGTACGGCTTCGGCACGTAAACGGGCACTCGTTTCTCCACTTCTACTCTATGCGGAACAAGCACTTCCACTGGCACCGGCACTTTTTTCTCCACTTCGACTGGATAAGGCACTCTTTTCTCGTAGGGCACTGGAACCGGGTGCGGCACTTTAACGGGATACGGTTGCGGATAAGGCACCCTTACCGGAACGTGTTTTATTACTTCGACTGGCTCTTTCACTTTCACTTGGACTGGATAAGGCACTTTCGTTTCGACCGGGTACGGTTGGGGGACGAGAACTTTGACGGGGACTGGGTAAGGTACCCTTTTCTCCACGTGAACGGGCACTGGGACAGGCCTGTCCACTGGAACCGGCACTTTCACTTCTACTGGGTACGGCACCTTCTTTTCTACTGGATACGGCACTTTCACTTGCACGTGTTTCACTACTGGCACATGGTGAATTACTGGATACGGTTTTGGTACATACTCCTTTTCGACCACTTTTACAGGCACAGGATGTGGTATTTTGATTCCTATTGGATAAGGAACCTTTTTCTCGACGGTTACAGGGTACGGCACCGGTTTCTCTACCACTTTGATCTTCTCCACTGGCACTGGAACTTTCTTCTCCACCTGGACCGGGTATGGCTTAGGAACCTCGACTTTGTATGGTACCTTGACAGGTTTGTCAACAGTTTTAATGTATCTGTGGTGGTGGTGGTGATGGTGGTGTTTGATTTTGGTGACGACTCGTGGGTGACTGTGGCTGCCATCGCTTTCTAGGTCTCGGTACATGTAGTGCATCGGCGAACGTCCCCGCTTCCCACTGTAACCAGAATAATACGGGTTCAATTCACGTTTCCGTTTAAAGAAAACCATTTTTTTTCCACCTATCATATTTAACGGACTTTGAGAACTCGGCACTGGGACTAGCCCAAAAGATTGTAAGTACATCATTTGCTTACTTTGAGGCGCGGCGGGAAAGGCAGTGATTATATCCGATCGTTTAGTGATTGGTGTCGGCACGGGCTTCTTGAATTTAGGATAATGTGATGGCAATATCGGCACCCAGTCGTTAGGTTCGATTTGAGTGAAATTGATCGGTGGTAGATGCGTGGTGGTTTTGGTTTTAATCTTTCTGGTGACGGGGCGGTAAACCCGCGGCGTTGATGGCGTGATAGGCGTAGTAGTCGTCACAGTCGTTGTGTTTCTGTATGCGTATCTTGTTCGGTGGGTGATGCTTTCTGAAGTGTCTCGATCAGGTTCGTCACTGGTGTTATTTTTTGTTAGAGTCGTGTTGTCTTTAGTCAATGTCGTGTTGCCTTTTGTCAGTGTCGTATTGTGTATAAATAAAATCGAGTTCATTTTATCTAGTTCACGTTTGGGCCATATTCTTTTTGTTCGCAGGACTTTTTGCGTGGTCGTGGTGGTAGCTTCGGTGGTGGTACTGGAGGTGGTCGTCGTTGACGATGACGTCGTATTAATTTTCGGTGGCCTGACAAAGTCGGATCGAATGCCATTGATCACTTGGACGGGCAAGCTGAACTTAGGACTCTTTGCAACTATGGGTCTGCCAGTTGACGAGGCGGCGTACAATAACGGTCGGTTAGTCTTGAAGTAATATGTCCTATGGAGCGGTGGTAGCGGGATCACTCTAGGAAACTTGTAAATAGAGTTTGGTGAATGATGCAGCTTCATAGGTTGTTTAGGATAGATGCGTGGCGGCGGTAGTTTGTGTATCTGCCCGTGGTAGGGCCGAGGAGCATCGATTTTGGGGTTTTGTTTCACTAGTTTGTCAGGAATATTGGGCGGTTTACTTGGCGGTCTTTGTTCAGGTTTATGAGTAGGCAAGTCGGGTTTCGTCAGTGATTGGTTGTTAGGTTTTGATGGCGCTACGTACTTTGGGTCATGTATTATAGTGACAGCTCTGGTCTTCGACTCTATAGCGAGTGGCTCGTTTACGTCGTCATCTTGTGCCGTCACGCCACTTCCTTGATTGACGACGATCACTAACGTAATGATCAGGAATGCCGTCTGAAAAGAAAATATTACTATCAGTCAAAATGAGGGTAGCCGGGTACTTACAGGGCAGAGCTTTTCAGTCTTTTTAGCGTTTCAACGTAAGTGAACTTTTATTGATGTAGTAAATCACTGGGGAACTTGACTAAAAGTTTGAGATTTGTAGTGACTTGGTGAGTACCGAATCATTCGCGTGCTTTTACATAATGTGTTTACGATAAAAATTAATAACATTTACCCCTTGCATGTTCCCAGTTCGAGGACAGAAAAGTCAAACAAACCTAATCCATCAACGTCTATGAATTCGGTTCGTGTCAATGATAAGAAACAGATAGGTGCACAAAGACAATTAAATAAGGCGTGTTTGCGGCAAATATCTCGTTGTTTAATATATTTTTTTATTCGTTTTTACTATCGACGTCGTCGGTGCGTGCGTTTACTTTACACGCGATCCATCTTTCCGTATTCTTCCATTTTAGGTGACGAATCGTAAGACGCTGAGAAATTCTACTTACATAAGGTAAGTACTTTTCTATGTTAACAAACAATATGGGGTGTGTTCTTAATTGTTCTATTGAACGCGGCTGCAAGTGGGTAAGTAAGTAATTAATGGCATAGATCCTCTTCCTGATGGGTAACGGAAAACTGTTTTTTGTTGTAATTTATTGAAATGTGCATACTCGTAGATCGCCATACTTTATAAACGTAGGTTTCCTGTAAATACTACATACCTACAAAGGTATACTACGCGTTCCAAATGAGAATAGGACCGATTCCTATGTTTTAACGTCTCGCGGAACTGTCAAATCAAAGAAATTTTGGCAAAATTGAAGAACTTGGAGATGAGTAAAATTGAACACCTGGACTCTGATTAAACTTTTTTCGTTCACAGTTCATAAATAAATTAAATTTTTCGTAAATTAATTAATGTTTCAAAATTTCTATCCTCGATCACGACAGTAAATCGTGACGTCACAACATGGCGGGCGATCCTATTCTCATTTGGAACGCATTGTACCTATTTTTTTTTTGTTTTGGCTTCGCAAAATCATTTAGCCAACAAAATTAAACTGTCAAGTTTATTGTTAAGTTTCATACATAATTATAGAGTCACTTTGTTTAGTTAGTTTTTTTTTTCTTTTTAATGATTTTTTTTTTAATGCCAATTTAACACATTTTATTGCTTTTACAGAATTTATCAGTAAATTGAGTCACGCTTCTTGGGAAACTGTTGAGGTAGGTAGTCACCAAAATTCCCAACTCAATTTTAGCAGAGATAGCGCCTGTTTCAATGATTCCACTTATTATCTAGGTGTGCAGACACTTGAAATATAAAACTAAAATATTTTTACATCACAATATCCATTAGCAACCAATTTGCGATTAACTAAAACATCTAGGTACTAAACTTCACTTCACACTTAAAAATTTCCGTTAAAAAAAACTTCAAATTCTTGAAGCTATGATCAAAATATTGTGAAAAGACGATGGGAAAATGTTAACTATCTACTTATCTAACGTAAAACCTTTAAAAATAAAACCAAGTCAAACTAATTACCGAACAAATGAAAATTTGGACCAAAATTGAAAAAAATATGCTTTATTTTTTTTTCTTTCATTCCAATGATAGAAGATCAGCTCAGCACTCTTGTGCATCCGCCAGCGTCGAGTTATTTTGGGTGGGGAAAAGCATAATTATTATGCCAGATTTTCAAATAAAAAAAAATGGTTTAAAGATTTTTTTGTTTAATTACAACGACAATACCTACATTAGACATTGAGAAAAATATTTATTGTTTATTAAATTAATCTATACTTAAATAATTAATAGGTAGGTAGCTATTTTGCACCACGTTCCACGTTCACACTAAATTGGTTATTATTTCAATGTCTTACTACTAGGTGAGTACTTTACCACACTCCAAGAACTCGAATCACAAAACACAATAAATTCATTTTGAAAATCACTTTCACATTATGTACTGGCACTTTTTTCACGAGAACTTTTTTCACAAACACATTATTGGTTTCCCGCCAAAATACATTGCACCATATTTGAAACGTTTTGTTATTCTAGTAGAATTTACGAAAAACCGCGAGTTTTATTTTAGAAAACGTTTAGTTACGCTTTTTTATGTTTTATTTGTACAATTTCTTTAAGTGACATTAATTTTTAATTGATTTACCTACCGATAAGAGTTGCATATTGCGGTGCCTGCGGCCAATGCAGACATGAACGTAATGATAGGTCTGAGGAAGCGCCACACACTTATATAGCATTCACGTAATGGGTGACTGAGTTCCAGGACGATTACTTTCTCTGCCAATGCCAATATCATTGATGGCCCTTAATAGTACCTAGTGTTTCAGAAAATCATTTGGAACAGATCTTAGTTGTGCCAGTGTGCACTGGTTTGTAACTTAACAGCTTTTTCAAAACAGTATAGTAAGTGCTACTGTTATCTAAGCTTCATACATTACAAATAGGTACATAGGTATTGTGCCTAAGGCAATACCGGTCCAGCAACATAGCAGGTGCATAGTTCAAAGGTCCGAGGGGATTTTAGATATTGAACTTGTTCTCGATTTATGTTTATCTTTTCCATTTTATTGAAGAAATTGTGCTTATAATTTAAGCTGCCTTTGCTGTCACTTTATTTACTTTTTACGAAGTTATTTTACCCGAGAGACAGGGCTTTTGGTTGCCTGCAAGTGGGGATTTGGGGCATCCCTATTTCATTCATAGAGGTAATGTCTCTTCATCAATTTGTCTAGTTTATGACACTCATATTTTCACGTGATACTCCAATCAACTCCAATAAATCAAATCTTACGTCTGTAAATAAACGGTGAAGAATTTCTCAGTAATTATCTAAATAACTGATATCAAGTATTTGTGTTTTATTAATTGAACATGCGTCTGAGTTCCTACACCTATAACGGAGCTGTGATCTAAGTAGTAGCGTGTGTAAGATTTGAAATTACGATGTTTTCCCGCCGAATCAGTTATTCAACAGTGAACAGTTGCTCGCTGAAATATCTGTTATATCCATTTTCCTGCTTCCGTTTTTCCTCACGCACCAAAAGTAAAATAGTGTTGCGATGCAATCATGTAAATAAAACACGCAATTATTTGTTCTGGTTGTGTTTCTATTGTTTCTCGTATTTTCTACAGCCCTAAGTCACGGATATCGACCTAAGTTATTAATTAATTTACATGTTTCCGACACGCATTTCGAAGGTACTCTCTCTACTTACCTCTATTAGGATTGTCAATGGGCCTTTCTTTTCTGGGTCTGGTAGTAGCAACTGCCACTGGTGCTGAACATGAAATCTTAGGGCGACTTCAATAGCGCAGCCGCAGCGCGGATGTAGCGCAGCAACCCACACATAGGTGTAGCTCTGCCTGACTTGTGGACGTTGAGTAATGGGTAGCTTGCTGCCTGCTTTGGATCAAGCCCGAGTCGGGCGGAGTCCTCTAGGACCGATGCCTGCTAGAGCTCCGAAATTGTTCGAGAGAGTTACTGTAGCCCTGGAATGCAAAAAGTAATTGAAGGAACACAGGATTTTATTTTTTGATGTGGGAAGTCATCTCATGACCTGCTGTAGGGTCAAGCGAGAGAGCGTGTCAGACTTACTGACGAAACCCCACATGTTTCCTTCAGTTGCCCTTTACATGCTAGAACCACGCTTTCCCTCTCAGAAATTCCCCGTGGCACTAGTGGAAAGGAACTCAGATGGGTTTTAATAAGTAAGTCTCGCTCTCGTTTTTTCCAGAGCGGAGATATTATTTTATCTGGGAAATGCTGAGCATGAGTTGGTGAGCATGATTTCCCATATTAAAAAAAGCGTAGTGATTTAGTCGTCACTACCGGTTGTCTTAAGGCTTATAGTCGCTTGAACATCTAGCCGGAATTAAATGGACACAACACTCGTACCCGCCTAGCAGTACGCGTATCTATGCATTTCATTGCTGGCAGCTGTGCACGGATAGAGTCCCGCTTACCTTTAAATCCATTTTCTTTACGAAATATTGATTGATTTACATATGATGTTTACTTTGAAGAATATTTAACCACCAATTTTTATGTGTAAAAATGTTTTTAAAGATCCAAGCCGTTTCAAAGGAGTAAGGAAAAGTTTCAAAATTGGCAAATATTTTTTTTAGACAGAAGTAACAATCAATAGTTGATAATATTGTTCATGAATCTATAAAAAACATTTTTTTTTCGTACCGAGGAGTAGGTTTCAGAAAATTACTGTTTCATGGCACTTTTCGGGCCCTTGGGCGTTAATATTCAAAAAAAAATTACGAGTAGAATTAACGACGCATTTCATATACAAAGACCAGTTAATCACTAGAACGTAAGCGGTGTTAAATCACGCTGCATGATCTACGTTCACACGTCGTTTAATAAATACTAGTACCTACCTATGTAATATAGTGTTAACACAATTTCTGCTTTTTATAACAATATTACTGTTAAGTAACTGGTTAACAAAATAATTGAAATTGAATGCCTTTGGCGCAGGTAATCACGGCGTTATTATAAGTGCCGTAACTAGACTTGTATACGGACCGGTGCCAGTTTCTGAAACCGCGCCCCTTAAAAAAAGTCTCGAATAATAGTAATTTACAAGTTCATCAAACAAACAAAATTCACTACTCCAAGATTCTATACTTTCAATTTCCTTTATTGCTCAGTCAGTAAGCAGGTTTTATTCTATTTTCTTTTTTTGTTAGTGGCCAGTTTGAATTTCGAGTCAACCTGTGCGATGCACGTACTTTTTAATTTTAAATTTTAATTCACAATGTTGACGATTTTTGGTGTTCCAAATTCAAACAACTTTGCTAACATCTCTTTGTGGCGAGCGTGGAACAAAACGCGCCGTCGACCTGGACTTGGTTCTTACCGGATAATCAGACGACGAGCTACCTATGGCTCGCCGTCCTGCGATTTCCGACGCCAGCAGCGTCTCCGGCAAGGACAGCGCTGTTCTGATGTCCCTGCCTCACGGTTTCAGCCGCCTCCTTTGCTTGCATTACTGCGGCGCAGAAAGAGTTGACCACCTCTTCATTCCTTCTCAATCCGTACCATGACCTGAATCATGGTTTTACCAGTTAATACAAAATAAAAAGTGTTTCATGTCGTCCTATAAACCGCCTAGATCGAAGGACTCTGGAACAATTTGCCTGTTGCGGTTTTCCCGTCCGATTATAATTTACGGCCCGTTCAAGACCTTGTCGCTGTGAGCAGTAGCTAAGCGCGGGGTGGCGATAAGGTCAAAAGTATGAAAATATTTGGAGCACGCCACGAGACGCGTCCCGCGCCCGCTTGCCGATGCCGCCCCACTCGTCGCTAAGACTGAAGTTGTGATCAGGGCCGTTGGGTATCTTCACGGAATAAAGAAAAGTAGAGGAAGTGCCCCTCAGATGTCGCGCGCGTGTCAACATTAGGTCGAGATGCGCAACATTTAGCTTATTCACTGTCAGACACTTGTCGCGATTGGTTCTCTCAGAAATACGCGAAATATTACAAATTATGCCTGGTTTTTCGGTTTTGACCTGCAAAAACGAAAGCAGAAAAAAAAATGTATCTTGTGGAGGTGTATCGTATCATCGTTAAGCACTAAACTTTGTTAATTTTTAATAAAATTGATTTTAAATGAAAATACCACATGTTATGACTTTAATGCAAACTATAAACAACCTTATAATCATAATAACAAAGTCTAAATACACTTGGCCGTCATCTACAAAATCATAACATAAATTCTAGTAACTTCGACGCTACTCAATTAGGGATGGGACACATCCGTAAAGTAGGTCGGTATCGATAATTTTTATTTATTTCTAACTATTTATTTCATGGCTGGCACCATCATTCAGAAAATTTGTGTCGGACTTTTCATGTGTATAATTTATAAATATTTAACTAAGATTGCACATAAATCACGAGGTTTTAACAACACGTAACCTGCATCCGTCCGAAATAGGTGCGGGTTGGTAATCACTTTCTTTACTTCTTCACGCTTGAAAGGCTGAATATTACATAATATTAACCGTAATACATTAACTTCACAAAACAAATATAGATATTTGAACGATAAAGCAATACCTACTAAGAACATTTTATTTAAAAAAAAAAAAATATTTCAGTCAGTCCACAATTGACCGAGATATTGGTGAACAAAACATTCATTAAGTCGAACATAGAATCTTCTCCTTTTCGAAGTCGGTTAAAAATAAGATTACCCCCCTACATACAAATATAACAACCTCTTTAACATTGATATTTTAAAGATAATCAACCTTATCCATTATTAAGCATTTGTAAGATGTTAACAAATTATTACATTGCTTACCTGAATAAATTACGTAACATCAATATTAAAATATCGATATATGTCTACATCTCTAAATGAGTAGCAAAAGTGATTACATGTGCAGGTGAATATGGCATCTATTTCAAAGTAACTAGAGTTCTGAATAGAATGACAAATGATGAATTGGTTACTGCGCCATCTAGCGTGGAGTAGCTGAACTCGTTGTAAATTGGTTATAAGACGAAAAACATCTTTATTGTTTGTGTTATGTCAAATAATAACAACTTTCAGTTGTTGTAATAAGACTTAATTTATCAAAGCAATAAGAAGATGATTAGTAAAAGTTGCGTTTTTAATTTGTAGCCAATCATATTACTGTTTTTTATGTGTAATGGACAATTTAATATACAAATGTGTGAGTTTGGCGACACTAGTTCCCGTGCTTTGCCAGGATAGGGGCACTTCTACCTGTATTTTCTGTTCTGTGGGTATCTTAGAGGATAGAGTGAACAGGTGATTTCGCGCCATTCGGTTGAACAATAAGTTTATTAAAAGTCCGCGTAGATGATTAAAATATTGCGCGTTTTATTTATTGGGTATGATCTAAGGATATAAATAAGAAATTCTTCATAAAGTAGTCTGTAAATTTGGAAAATACGCAACCTTTCCATTTTTCCGTATTTATACCTATTTAAATGCTCAAGATCGAAGCGTTAATAAACTAGTGCGCCTCACCATCAACGATTGCATCACTGCTTGCTGCATCTTGTGGGATTGCAGTCTAGTACTCTAGTAATTTATATCAATTAAAAAAGCTGCGTTAAAAATAAATAATATGGTTTATTGTATTTCCTTTAATATCTTAAGCCTATATTTGTCATCAGGGAACCTCATCTTCACGATCTGCCTGACTTCCTCGCAGGTATAACTCTTGAACTGATCTCTGTCTTTATTCCACAGGTCTGATATCTCCAGGAGTTGTGCCTTCAGTAACTGCGGCAGTTTCGTGAACTTGCACCAAATATTGATCTTTGATTCGAATTGTATTGGCTCCTGAAAAGAAACAAAAAAAAATGTTCGAATTACAAATTGTATGGGCGTCTGAAAAGAAATGGTTTAGAAATTACGAATTGTCCGGGCTTCTGAAGAAAAAAAAAAATGTTTTGAATTACGAATTGAATGGGTTTCTGACAAGAAAATGTGTTTTCGAATTACGAATTGCATGCATGGGCTACTGAAAAGAAAAAAAAATCCGAATTACGAATTTAAAATGAAAACTACTTGCTCGTGGGCGGCCATGTCCTCACTAGATGGCGCTGAACTCTTTTAGTTTATTTTGTTTTTAGTGCCATCATTTTTCTGCCCGTGTCCCGTTTTGAGGTCGGACTAACTTCCTTTTCCTTCATATCACTCCTCACACAATCCATCCTTTTTTACTCCTTTAGTAACATGCATTTCATCTCTCCCCTTCACATAACCATACCAAGATAAACGATTTCCCTTTAACTTTACAGTCACTGGCGCCACCTCCAACTTTCCTCTAGTATACTCATTTCTCACTTTATCTATTCTCGTCACACCACACATCTATCTCAACATTCTCATCTCCGATATATGCAATTTTTTTTCAATAGGGAATATTCATGCAAGTTTTTATTTGAGTGTGCGAAGGCAGGAAGGAAAGGAAGATGAGGATATGTAACCAAAATTTGTGTGGCTCTTTATTATGGAGTTTCTTGCACGTTCTTCTTCATAGAGATCTACGCTTTGGAACATGCAATTTAACTTCACTTGCTTCTTTTTTTTGACGGAACGACATTTTGACAATTCAAAAGTGCTTGGTCTATTTGGAAAAACCGGCCAAGTGCGAGTCGGACTCGCCCATGAAGGGTTCCGTAGCAGCAAGTAACATAATATAAAAGCTCTTGTAATGTGTTGTAACTTTGATCGATGTTTTAATAATAGTGTATTTTTTTCGATTTATGACGCATTAAAAAAAAACTACTTACTAGATTTCGTTCAAACCAATTCTCGTTGGTAGTTTTTATAGTAATGTACATCATATATTTTTTTTAGTTTTATCATTCTCCTATTTTAGAAGTTAGAGGGGGGGGGGACACACATTTTACCACTTTGGAAGTGTCTCTCGCGCAAACTATTCAGTTTAGAAAAAAATGATATTAGAAACCTCAGTATCATTTTTGAAGACCTATCTATAGATACCCCACACGCATGGGTTTGATGAAAAAAAAATTTTTGAGTTTCAGTTCTAAGTATGGGGACCCCCAAAATTTATTGCTTTTTTTCTATTTTTGTGTGAAAATCTTAATGCGGTTTACAGAATACATCTACTTACAAAGTTTCAACACTGTAGCTCTTATGGTTTCGGAAAAAAGTGGCTGTGACATACGGACGGACAGACGGACAGACAGACAGACAGACAGACAGACAGACAGACAGACAGACAGACAGACAGACAGACATGACGAATCTATAAGGGTTCCGTTTTTTGCCATTTGGCTACGGAACCCTAAAAACGGATACACTCGCTGCACCCAGAACGGAAGAAGTTATTTAATAATCTCCCTCCCAAAAAAGGCATAACATTTACGTAAATACATTTAAGTAAGACTCAACTATTCTATTAGAAAACATAATAGAAATAAACGAATAAAATGCCGCTTCGTTTTCGCCACAAAATGGATAGGTACAGAAGTCAATCTACATGCAAAGCGCGCTCGAGCAACGCACACACAGACAGCGCTCACGGACACGATATCTCGGACCGTCTCGGACCACTCATCGAACAGTTCCGGCTTAAACGCTCATTAGTGTGCGTCCACCGAGCGTAGGTATAAAAAGTGAAGTACATACATGAGATTGTCTTCTGTACCTATTTTGTGCTTTCGCGTTTCGCTTCAGTTCCCTCAACTTTATTATTTCAATTATTTATTTTATTAACATTATAATATAATTATGTAATGAGCACGTAATAATAATAATTGTTTTATTTGTGTGTTTAATTGTAATTTGGACGTACAATAAAAAAACTATAACATATATTTCAAAGTGATTAATATAATTTGAACAAACCCTTTGCAACTTCCAATATAATTATTATAATTAGATATTGGTATATGTTACTGTAAAAGCTCGAAATACGGTAAATCTTAAGATTTTTCAGTAAAACCTAAGATTTATCAATTATTAATGGTAAATGTCCATAAAAGTTTGCGATTCGAACTTTTACTACCATTCACTTGGTAAATCTAAACGATTTACATTAAAGGCACGGTAAACGCTACCCGCACACCGTATCTTTTGTTTGTTAAAAACCAAATAATAAGAAGAATAATGATTCAATTAGACTAGCTAATATAAGCATTAAGTTTGTATTTGTTTGTTAAATATAAGAAATAATAAGAAAAAAAAAACAGATTCAGTAAGATTAGTCAACGTAAACGTTATGTTTGTGAGAAGATAATTTTACTTGTGTTATTTTTTACTGCATAAGGAAGTATTGCAAATATTAAAAAAAAAATACTTGTTCCTAATTTTATTAATACAACTCCGTAATGGAAATAATTTAAATAGGTTAGGATTACACCAAAGTTTTTAACTAATAGTTACTAGAAATAAATGACGAAGAATTAAGTACCTACTCATTGTTTTATTCCTAAAACCAACATTTACCAGTCCACATTGGTGAAACCTAGCATGTACTGAATTGGGATGTCAAAAGCCCGAAAAAATCGTCCCATTATATTAAATACTTACATTTACCAACTCATGTCGGTAAATCTTAGATTTTACTGGAAAATCTTAAGATTTACCGTAGTTCGAGCTTTTACAGTAACATATACATATTATTTACATATATGTAGATATAGGTGTACATTATAGACACATATAAATAATACGCATCAGTTTGATGAGAGCTTATGGCCAGGTTCTACTCATTTTGAACTTTTTTAAACCTCTGGAAATCCACAAATATAATAAAAGAGAACACCATGAAAACATAGTTTATTAAAATTTACATGGCCAACCGCGGGGCAAAAATCAAAACATGATATAAAGTTAGCTCGATAAAAAAAATATCGCGAATCTGACCCTAACTTACCATTTCAAACGAAATTTCATCACGCAAATATTTGAACGGCCTCGCAAAAAAATTTAATAGTTATCGTATTTTTTTTTAAATTAAATTATTCCGCCAAGGTCGCATATCGACGACCAAATACTCCATCTTATCAGCTCTTCTGTCATATATGGGCACCGTGCTATGGGGATTGAAGAGCTAAACGAGATGATGCGAATAGGGCACGAAAATACTCGTGTCGGACCAATTCCATGCAAGCAAATAAATCATTCGATAGCTCGGAAAACTTACCTCAAAAAGCATAAACACATCAACGACGATCCTTTCCACTCTCATCGCCAGCATGTACACGAGTTCTTCACTGACCGGTTTACTGTCCGCCAGTACTCGCTCCAGTACCGACTGGCACAGCGTCTGAACTAGTGTGCACACTGACATCTCATACATGCGCGAGGGCAGTACGTGGAGCCAACAAGATTTTAGGTCTTTCATTATGGCGATGGCGTTGTTGATAGCGCAGTCGAATTGTTCGTAGGAGTCGTGGGTCCATGGAGTCCCTGCAATTTGTATTTATCTGGTTTTTCATTGTAGGCAAGTAGTAAGTAACTTCCCAGGTTACTTTCAAGCAAAGGGTGACAATGCTCGAATTTTAGAGGTGTACAATTGAAGAGAAATTTCCACTAGACTATAGTGAACTGCCACTTTTGATGATTTTAGATCATAGATCCCCAACGTGGGCGGTACCTACCCCTAGTGGGGCTACACCGCTGGGGCTTGTCGTGGGGGGCGGCAGCGGGTCCAAAAGCAAATGAGGCGCATTATGACAACATATGATCAGATATCTTGAAAAGTAAGTTGAGGACTAAGACCACGAGTAAGCCGATTACACAGAGACAGAGAGAGAATTAATTGAATTTTTTTTATTATTAATAGATAATGAATCACATCGAAGACATCTGCTATCATTACTGATTTCTGCTCTTAAAAATAATCATGCAATATAATAACAGGCATTCAAATCTATAAAACCATATTTACCATTAGCTTCAATACTCTGCATGATACTATTCTTCTGGTTCTGTAAATACAGGGATATCTTCTCCAGCCCCAACACCCTGAGATCCTGGATGCACTCCAGCAACACCACAGTGAGCTGGTCAGCCAGGCTCCTGGGCAGACTGTTGCACCATGGAGGTCCCAGGAGACCATGAGCTAGATAGAAGCAGTTGTTGAAGAATAGAGCTGGAAAATATATTTGGTTTTAGGTAATTAATGGTTCTTAATGTGTATTAATAAGGAAGTTAGTATATTGGCAGTTTAAAAGTAAAGTGAAAGAGAATTGGAAGTTTAATAACATTATAAATCTTTATGGACAAAGTTAGTTCTGAGACCAAACCTTTTAATTAAGATTCATCATCATCATAATCATTTTAGCTGAAACACGTCCATTGTTGGACATAGATCTCTCCAAGTGTCTCCACAACGACCGGTCCGGTATGCCTGGCATCCATTGGCTTCCCGCGACCCTAACATCCCACGAGGTGTCCTTCCACACCTTGTGGAAGGCCTTCCAACGGTGCGACTTCCAGTTCGTGGTCGCGGTCGACGGGCGGTAAATTAAGATTAGATTTATTGCAATAAATGGTAAAAAAATCTTACCAATTTCAGCAGAACAGCACTCCAAATTAACTTTGAACTTCTTTGGAACTAAACTCTGATACATAACAGCGATATCCTTTATGTAATCAACCAGCTGCCGACTGTATTTCTCCGGTAACTTCGCACTCTCCTCCAAATGTTCCACAATTAACGACATGATTGCTTTTACATTCTGTGATATCTTGCATTTTGGGAGGAACAGTGGCTTGGTTATGTCCCATACAATATTGTTATCCGTAACATCTAGTATAGATTCGTTTCCATTAATCGGTTCAGAGCCAACCGTAATAATACCATGAGAAAGACTTTCTTTCAGCAAAATTCGGACATCGGAAAGCAATTTATCACATTTCTTGTTATACAAAACACATTCTGTATCATCGATGTACTTATTCAAAGGGGACTCATCAGCTTTTACGAATTTTAAATCTATAAGAAATTTATTAAACGAGTCTAATTCAATAACTATGTTTTTATAGTTCTGATAGCTGCTGTCACAAGACGGTAAGTTCATTCTGATGCAGTCTTCAATAATTTTGTTGAAGAACTTCTGACGGATTGTTTCAGCAAAGATTTCTATAAATGTGGTCTCACTTTCAAATTGTGAGCCCAATGTTGAGTGAAGAAATTCGAAGATAGCGGTTAAATTATTGAATATTGTTTGGTAGTTTGGTTTATTGGAGTCATTTAGATTAATTTTGATGTTAAAAACGATAGCTCCGGTGTGATCTTCTGTGAATATATCACAGTTATGTCGGATGACATTGTGTAGGAGATTGTTGATAAAGAAATGTGAGAACAGACCAAGTTCTGCATACATCCTCTCCGTAGCATATAAAGTGTTCAATATTTTCTGAAGCAGGAATGGGTCACTTTGTTGGACAGACAACGAGTAAGTTAAGAACTTAAGCCCTTTTTTCTCTGACCATGTGAAAATATCCTCCCATTCAACACTTAGCTGTGCAATGTACAAGGATAGTTGGTTCTCAGCCTGTGCATTGATGGCCGTTAAAGCCTTCGCCATTTTACCTTCGAATTTCAAGTTCTTCAGTTCCTTTTTCAAATTTTTTACTGCTAACATTGCATCACTGTAGTTATATCTACCAAATTCATGATTTGCCTTCTCCAAGATACGTTTTCCATCCACAACAATGCACAAGTCTTTGAGAATATCAATTGATTTGTTTAGTTTTGCACAATGACTTTTAAATTCTTCATCATTCATTTCAAATCTTTCTTGTAAAGATTGCATGTCTTCAATGCATTTTGAATGATCAGACAGTATTTTAGCCTTTCGATTGTTGTAATTAAGTTGTTCTAAGCTCTTTGTTATAGTGAAATTAACGTAAGTATCGATAATGTTTTGTTGTAGAGCCCAAGACAGTAGCTGCACTCGTTCAGTCAAGTCTTTTATAATGGGCAGTACTTGATCACGACTTTTCTTCAAGTCTTGAGTACTTACTTTGTCGGCCTCTTGTAGAACAGCACTTAATAAACTCATTTTTAATAGTCTAATTAAACTTTAATTTTCGCTACATAACTTTTGTTTCGGTTACAATCACACGATTCAAATTCAAAAATTGAACTTCTTTTGACATTAGACGTCACGGGCACATCAAAAATGTCAAATTTGCGTTTCGTTACAACTTCAAAGTTGCTACAAAATCATGTTGCTGATTTTAACAATAAACTTAAATATTGAGACTGTCTAAGTATAAGTTCTAATCCAAAGTAATATTTGGTCCTAAATAATCATAATTATGAGCCAATTAATTTATTTAGGGGTTTTTTTCCAGAAAATTATAAATAATTCACTTGTACGTCAGAAAGAGCAATTTATCAAATTGGCACTTGTTTAACAAATTAGCTAACTATTTTACAGTTATAGATTATGGAAATTAGGTGTAAATAAACTGTTTGAAGCGTCTGTATGGATTATTAATTTGTTGCCATAGTTTGTTTAATCAATTGAAGCATCAAGGGCATCACTGTGTTCACTACAGCGGGGCAGTCGAGAAGAACTGATCCAAAAAGTAGCCAAAATAATTGCCACAATGAACGAATGTGAAATTGAATGTTTGAAAAATGAACTGGAACACGAGAAAACTTGTAGGTCAGTAAATGTGCCATAGTAACCACCCACAATAAAGACAGTTTTTTAGTACTCACTTATTATGCATTGTATCAATTTCGCACAGAATTATTCTATTGCTATCTTTATTAAGTGTAGTTCTATGGAAATACTGTATTAATTCTTAAATAATGCTGCGGAGTAACTATGTACATTATGGTAAGATGTATACCCACTTACTTACTTGATTATGCGACCCATACCAACCTACTTAAATTTGGCCTTATTTTAATGGGTCAAGGCTATGAGTTTATCTAGTTGCTGCATTGATCCCAAAATCTACTATCTCGCCCATGGGTTGTGCGAACGAAGGCAAAGAAGGAACAGGTTTAGTCAGTAAAAGTCTGACACGCCCTTACGCTCCGCCCAAGTCATTAGATGATCTCCCACGTATAAAAAAAAACTACTTACTTATCTCGAAGCCTCGCTACTTGCGGGCTCTAAAATGCGCGATATTAGTAATTATATCCTTGAATATACATAGATGCCTACTTGCTTCGATTATTCTCTTTTGCAATGTCTTCGCTGATGTGAGCATAGTCCCACGTACAGTTGCTATCACGGATCTTGAACGCTCGGCGTCGGAGTGGGGATCGCTTTGCGCATTCCTTACATTGGCGAGCCAATCGTCTTCGTTGTTAGATACATGCAGCAACGCAGTGAACGAATGAGGAGTGACGTCTATGACGCGATGGCGCAGCCAGCCAATCACTGACACTCCCCGCTCCCGCGTCGCACTTCGCACCACTAAAGAGACCGCATATTTGACTTCTGCGCAAGTGTTCAAGATCCGTGATGGCAACTGTAGCATTAAAAAAAATTATAGGTAATCAAAGAAAGCATACGAATCTACCTTAGGAACAAGATCGTGGGGCACTAAAGTCTGCCACTCCCTCTAGCCCTACCCAAAGCGGGAAAAGTTTGCACGTGTATCAAACGACTTTTTTAATACACTTACGAAGAAATGAATAAAAGGGGGTTGACTGGCGACTCGTGGGGGTCGACACGCGCCCAGCCTGATATGATACATATAATAACATTCTGGAGAGCACGCGCACTTTCTGCACTAGTGCGGAAAACAGTCTATTACGTGCTTAAAAGTGGGTAAGAGCGGGTTTTCGAGTACTGAAAATTGTTTGTTCAAACAGAGAAACAGCGGCCTGGCAGAACGATGAGCTACAGAAACAGATCGTACAGGTACAAGACGAACTGCGCAAGACCGACTACACCTGGGACCACGACGACGACTTGATAAAGGAGAGCGCGAGACACAAGGTGTACCAGGACACCATAGAGACGTTGAGGGAACAGCTGCCAGCCTTGAAAGAAAAGATTAAAAACGCAAAGATATGCGGACTGGGTAAGTTAGGCCGTATATGTTCGTAATCACCCGAACTGTCCACATGAAACCTTCGTGAATGTCCGTGCGGCCAGTTGCAATGATACATTTTAGTAGAGGAGAGACGGATGCTAAATTTGCAGTACTAAAGCGCCATGGGGACCTATTGCATTGTGAAGATTAGGTTCTACAACGAAAAAAGTCTATGTCAAGATTTCATTTTAGTGCGGCTAAGAGCGTGTAAGAATTTCCAAAAATGTAAAAAAAAATCGTAAAAAAAAAATACCCAGGCGCGATTGATTTATTTTTATTTTATTTTGAAGGCTATAACAAACCTATCAGGATTACAAAAAACCTATAATCTGACAGTTTTCATGAGGCGATGTAGTTAAAACAATCCACCATAAGCGTAATATTTAACGTTCCTTACAAAATTATCTTAGCAAACAGTGGCACAACAATTACTCGTTGCAGCAAAATATTAACAAGAACCTTACAATCTAACTTTATGACTCGCCCATTTGCTTATGCCACGCTTAAATTGTCGGATTATTGAAATATACACTTTACTGCGTGTACATAAGTTACCTTTTCTTTAATCTGACGCGCTTGAGTATCCCGCAAAATTCCCATCTCGCCGCCCCTACTATTTTGATACAAGTGCAGAAAGTTTGTCATTACGACCGAGGCGGAATTTGCTCAAGCCGTAGGTGAGGGTGTTATAGAGCTGAGTGATACAGTAACAAATTTCCACGTGTATCAAACGACGTTTTTCAATACAACACAAGAAATGAATAAACGGGGGTTGACGCGCTATTTGTGAGGGTAGCGTAGCGCTCAGCCTGATACTATAAATAAAATCAATTTAGGCGGAGGCTAGCTCGCGCACTTTTCTTCACTAGTGTGGAAATAGTAAATTGCGTGCCTAAAAGCAGTACGGATAAGAGCGGGTTTTCGAGTAAGTGTATTGAAAACATTTGAAATTGTTCGTTCCACTTCGCTACTTAACAGGTGACTCTAGGCGCTTCGGCCTGAAGCTGAGGTCCTCTAAAATATCGTATCAAAGTTTACTTTTTAATATTCCAGATTGCAAATTAAAACACGATGACCTCAACATAAACCTGGATATTCTAACACCGGTAAGTTATAGCCTCACTAAGTGTTGCATCATTATTTTGACTGGCCTGCTAGTCTAGTGGTTAGTGACCCTGACTGCTATGCCGGAGGTCACGGGTTCGATTCCAAATAAATGTATGTGAAGAATACGATCATTGTTCTGATACCTGTTTGTAATTTATCTATAATATGTAAGTATTTAAAAATATATGGGTATGTTTATTAGTTGTCTAGTACTCACACAAGCTCTGCTTAGCTTGAGACTAGACGGCGTTGTGTGATAGTTGATGAATATTATTATCAGTTGTCTAGTAATTACTCACAACACAAGTTCTGCTTAAGCTTGGGACTAGACTGCGTTGTGTGATAGTTGTGGAATATTTTTATTTTTGATTTTTGTAACATTGTTTCACATGTTAAATACTTACCAGAATAAAATTATTGATTCTATCAGTAAGAAATAATTTACTTTTATCCATTTACAGGCAGAGTTGTTACGGACGGTGAAAAGATTTGAGCGTCTGAAAACAGACTTGATAAGCACTCTGCGAAGCAAGGAATGGCGCTTGGATTCGGAATCTAAGGTAAGAGGACGTCACTTGTTTTTGTATGTGATTGGCTAGGAGTTTATTGCTTGTTTTTGCTAGCGCTACATAGCAAAAATGAATACCTGGATAAAACAGCGCGGTTCCATTTTAACTGCTCGGCTTAGTAGCGCAAGTTGAACATAGAATCAGGTCTAAATAGGTATGCATGCAATGAGTGTGTTGGTACCTACTTAATATTATTTCTATTAAGTACCTACTAGCTTTTGCCCGCAGCTTCGGTCGCATACATAAAATATAGCCTGTGTCACTCAGGAATAAAGCAGCTTTCTATTGGTGAAAAAATCTTAGCAATAGGACCAGTACTTCCAGAGATTACCTCCTACAAACAAAAAACATAAAAAACAAACTTTACCTCTTTATTATATTATAGTGTAGATATGTGTTCAAATATTAAATCAGCTGTGTGATGACTGAAATCAAACATGGATCAATCCAGCTTTATTTGCAGAGGACCTACATTTTTGCGTCTACGTAAACGTAAATGACTGTGCGTAGAGTGCAGGTTGTTTTTGCATTAACGCGGTCGAAACGTTTACCAAACGTTTTAACCGGGCCAATCGGAGCGTCGAACTTCATAAACGTGTCGATAGCATTAATGTAAAACAAACTCGCACTAGAAGAGAAAAACTTTTATTTGGGACAGACACAGCATAGCGGTTACAAACGCCAAAAAAGTACAAAATCATGCGCCGAGCGTGTCCGTATAGAACGGATCTACGTCAGCATTTGCTTGCATTAAACAAATACCTAGGCTTTGGTGTATGCCCGTTGTCTTCATTCGGGTAGTGTATGCCCGTTCAGTTGGCAACTTGGCACCCAGCACTGACGGGCTGCAACGGATACTGAGCACAGGCTGCTAAAAAAGTAGTTCTAGATAGAGATGTGCCGTTACCGGCAATATTGCCGTGAAGTGGGAATATTGGTGGGAATATTGCCCGAAGTATGAATGCCACCAATATTCATACTTCGGGCATATTGCACATCTCTAGTTATAGATAATCGTATATCAATTTTCTTTAGATACCTAGTTTCTGTAAAACCAAATAGGTACTTTAAAAATAACTAAATAATTTTCGCATTTCAGTTGTTTGTGAGAGTGAACGACCAAAGAACCTACTTGCAAAACGAGCTGATGATATGCCAGAATAATATCATGAGATTACAGAAGAATAGCAACTACTGGCAGTAAGTATTAAGGCAAATAATAACAAAACCAAGTGCTTAGGGAGTTCACAGTACACAGGTTTAAATTCAATTTACTGTGGAAATTAAAAAAAATACATTTCTAGCGGCAAGCAACTTGTATTCTGATTAGCGAAGCGATTTATATTAAGTTCTCTAGTCAAGGACGTAAGGTCTATAATCTTTTTAAATTAAATATATGGCATATTTAAAAATGTTCCCTCCTGTATCAAGTTTGTGTTTGCTCATTCATCAATTGACACCACAGATTTGCACTAATATGGACTGAGATAAATGGGCAATTTGATTACTTTTAAAATTACCTAATGTCGATTTTTCACCTTTGTATTTCACGTAATAACTAGGCATTTTTACGAATTTTACTCAAAGCTGGTTTCTGATTTGAGTATTTTGAGTTAAAAACGTGCCAACAGATACTTTAACATCAAAGTGTGGCAGGTTTAACGCTATAGTAGGTAGACTTTGACAAAACCGCAGCATAAAACTCTTATTTAAAAAAATCAACGATTAATCTCTGCTGCAATATTTCTTTGTTAATAATATAATAAAACCTCAGAATGGCTCGTATATGACACAAGACACAAGTGTCCACGTATGCGCCCTGCCTAAGTCTGTAAACGAAAATCAGTGTTATCTTGCTGCAGGGCCGTCTCTCTATCTATTTTAACAGTTATTATTTCTTTGATAAAACGAGGCTACAGTTCAGGTTTGATTCGTTCTTATTCCTACTGGTATTACGTTCCAGGAATGTTGCCAGAAAGCAGGACGAGCGAGTGCTGGACGCAAAGCGAGGACATATAAAGAAGATTGTAGGCAACGAGCGGCTTCCACCTATTGCAACCTAAATCAGACCTTATTGATACACTAGTAGAGTTTATTTTCTTACACAGGAGGAAATAGGGCAAAATAATATTGTAGGTACGATAGAGTAGTAGGTAAACTGTAAACTTTCATCAATATTCTGTATCGACAAATAGTGATGGCTCCTTGCACAAAAGTTTACATGTAGGCCTAGCCAAGGTGCAACCGTTCCGTTTTGTTTCTCTTTCGTCGATCGCCTCGAGTCGGCCACGTCTCTGATTCCCTTGTTCTGACCACGTGACTGAGCGATGAGATGACGTCAGAACAAAGTAATCGGTGGCCGACTCGAGGTGATCGACGAGAGAATCAAAACGAAACAGTTGTAACTTGGATAGAGGCGGACGGAGCCATAAAAGGCACTAAAAAAATAGAACTATTTAGCAAACACATTAGTTATTTTCTAGATTGTACCGTCAAATGGGGTAAATAGGAACGCAGGGTAATTAGAAACAAAAATTTGATTAGGACTTCCACTAATTATTTTTGTATTACAATGCAAGAAATAATTGTGCTGCAAACAATTTTTTCATAAAGTGATTAAACCCCTAGGTATAAAGTTAAAAAATAATAAAAATAAAAAGTATTTATTTCAGGCGGTTGAAATAAACATTTTTTGATTTGACTTATTTGTTAATAATAGCACCCATACAGCAATTACAAAACAGACCACACACATAAGGGACCGAGCCCAAGTCGTCGACGGCGCGCACCAAGTTGTCAGCAACAGCAGGGGTCTAGCTGGGTCGAAGCCTACTGTGGCCAGGGTAGGGAGAAGGAAGGGGTTGGGTTTTTTAGTCAGTAAGAGTCTGACACTATCTCCCGCTCCGTCCAAGATCGGGGGATGTATCTGGATGATTTTAACCCACCAAAAAAAAAAACGCACAAATAAGGAAATACATTACATACATTATCATGTCGGACATAGTCAGCAACATAGTCTCTACAGCAATGTCTGATATAACGGCAATCAAATCTGCCGGCCATCATCGCCAGAACTGTATTGGAGCGTTTTGTTCCTATTCAGCCCTGCGTTCCAATTCACCCCGTTTGCCTGTACCTAGTACCTATTTTATGTCGCAATATAGGTTGCAAGCAATGGCCAGGCGCTCTAAAAAATGATAACGAATAAGGCACATTGTGTGAGTGACAGAAACAAACGAAGATTTCAACAACAACTTAATTCTACTTCCACCAACATCCCACACGCCACAAACACACAATTCCGACCTTATCTTAAATGTAGATAATGGCCATATTTAGGCTGCCATCAGACGGACTGCTTCGCAGCAACCGCGCTCAGTCGGTCTATTCAACTGCCTGCAGTTATTTACAGTTGGATCTGACTTTGCGCAGTTGACGCCACACATCTAGCACAGGAGCTCAATGTAAGATTTGATCTTTAAGAATCTCAATGTAGCTGATTGCGTAAAATTGAAGTCACGATTTTATGTACTTAATATTAACTTCACACGATGACAAGACTCCAGCCGACCGCGTGAAGTTGGTCGGTTGCTGCGATCCAGTTCGTTTGATGGCACCCTTACCGGATACTCAGGTGGTTTATTATATGAACACTATATTCTCACTATTCTGAGGCTTTGTATGCATGAAAATGAATATAGATACTTATTGTATATAGGGATTCTCAATATGTACGGTTTTCACCGACCGAGCCAGGCCGCATTGTAAACGGCGCGCACTGTTCCCGCGCGCCTCAAGGAGTTGTCAGCAACAGCAGGGACCCAGCCGGGTCGAAGCCTACTGGGGCCAGGGTTAAACGAAAGGGAGCTCGAGCCCCGGTATGAAGGCTAGAAGGAACGGTATGGGTCTTTTAGTCAGTAATAGTCTGACACTATCTCCCGCTCCGCCCAAGAGCGGGGGATATCATAAAAAAAGGCCGCGTTGTAAAATGCAGTGCATTTTTCAAGAAGAAGAGAAATGAAAAGACCACTCATTTACATGGCAGCAGACCGCGGCCTGCGTGCTAATCCGAAGAGGTACTTGGATATACGAGTAATAGTACATTTAGACACAAATGGAGAAAGTTTGTCATAGCAACCGAGGTGGAATTCATTCGAGCCGCAGGCGAGGGTGTTATGGAGCCGAGTGTTTCAGTGACAATTAATCTATTTCCACGTGTATCAAACGACAGTTTTCAATACGCTTAAGAAGAAAGAAATAAACGGGGCATGCCTGGCGACTAGTAGGGGCTGTGCGGCGCGCAGCCTTTAAAATAGATAAATACAATACATTGTGGCGGAGGTGAGCTCGAGCACTTTTTCGCACTAGTGCGGAAAACATTAGGCACGTAATTTTGTGCCTAAAAGTGGTAGGGACAGGAATGGGCTTTCGAGAATTGAAAATATATTTTTAAATTCCATGCAAATATGATACTACTTTATTGCTCTCAACATGGAAAATGCGCTCCGGCCGGCGTATTCGGCTCGGTGGAAATCTTACATACCTATACCCTGTTCGCGTTAAGATTAGAAATTTAATGAAACCTTGTTTACTGTCTGGTCAAACGATTTTAACTTCTATTTCGTAGCCACTAAAAAAGAAACAAAAAGAAAAAAAACCGGCCAAGAGCGTGTCGGGCCACGCTCAGTGTAGGGTTCCGTAGTTTCCCGTCCGTCACAATAAGTGTACCCACTAATGAGTTTAAAAAAATGCTTGCATATACGATTATACTACAAACTTAGTCCAGAAATTATTTTGTACAACCTTTTTGTATTTTTTGTACAAAAACTGTTCTTTCCATCAAGTTCAAAATAATTTTCCTAGAAAGTCCTTATAAAGTTCTACTTTTCAGAATTTTTTCATATTTTCTAAACTTATGGTTCAAAAGTTAGAGGGGGGGGGACACATTGTTTTTTGTTTTTTTTTGCGATTATTTCCGAAATTATTGACATTATCAAAAAATGATTTTAGTAAACCCCTATTCATTTTTAAATACCTATCCAACAATATATCACACGTTAGGATTGAAATTAAAAAAAAAATCACTTCCTACTTTTCATATAGGGGGGCTACCCTAATAAAACATTTTTTTCCAATTTTTATTTTACCACTTTGTCGGCGTGATTGATATACATATTGGTAACAAATTTCAGCTTTCTAGTGCTAACGGTCCCAGAGATTAAGCGAGGACGGACAGACAGACAGACAGACAGACAGACAGACGGACAGACAGACATGGCGAAACTATAAGGGTTCCTAGTTGACTACGGAACCCTAAAAAGGAAGACACTAAAAGCAAAAAAGTGGTTTCAATACCAACTATTTACTGCAACCGCCATTTGTCATGCTACCAACATGATAAAAGTCAAAATCGGTTGAACGGACAGTAGTAAAAGGTTTCAGTTTCTAATGTTATTTTGAACAGAGTATAGTGGACTTAGATTAATGTAGGTACGTAGAAAAATGTATAGTATTGACTGCAAACTAATGGATTATAATCCTATTTTACAATTAATTATAAGATAACAGAGATAATAAAAATATTCACATACCTATGTTGTACTTGACACGTAGAATAAAATAAATAGTACAAAATTAAGTTATAGTGTTTTATTTCCATTCGAAGATTGTTTACAAAATAATTTAATGCTTTAGATATGTACTAAATTTACATAACAGTTGGGACAAAATGACATTCTAAGCTTTGAACACATATGTTGAGGTGAGCATGGACATAGAAAGGGCTATATTTCACCGGGGCACCGCGGCGGCGCAATCAGTCGCCGTTACCAACAAAATGTACACAGCTCTATACAGGGTAATAACCCTTAATAAAATAAAATTACGAATACGTAAAACACTAACAACCGTGCAGGACTGTATCACTAACATCGTAAAGAACAACTTTTGTTCTGTGACTTTTTACAAAATATAATTCATTTGACCAAAAACAAACCTTCAAGATTTCGTTGTTCATTCTATCTAACACATTTCAACTACTACTTTTACTATACCTATCTACGTTTGTATGACGCGACGCAAGCGCATCAAGCCCCCCGCCGCTCAATCCCCGCTTCCCTCCACTATTGTACTATCGCTTGCTTCGCATTTACTTTGTAATATTTAGAACGTTCAATTCAAATATCTTTGTATGAAAATCTGATGAACTAAAATATGTATTATTTTTTTTAAATTTGTTGTTTATGTTGTTAGTAACATAGTCCTAAGAAGTTACCAGTGTTTTAAAAATAATACAGGGTTATTTATTATAAAACACTGGTAACCGTCTTGGTGTCCGTTTAGTTGGGCAACCAATTTGACCAGCTCAGACGCGTGCACAGAATGTTACTGGTCGCGCTGCCACGCTGGTCGCGTCACCACGCTGGTTGCGTCACCACAATTACTATACAATTTTATGGTGTCTTATTCACTCGGCTACCAGTCCGGTCGCCAGTGACGCCCCCGCTAGGTTCTTTTTATCTTGATACTGTCTCAGTGTGGTGTGGCGATTCTGGTGTCTGTATGGTGTCTATAGTTTGGTAGCCCCACCAGGTTCTTTTCATCTTGATACTGTCTCAGTGTGGTGTGGCGATTCTGGTGTCTGTATGGTGTCTATATTTTGGTATCCCAACCACGTACTTTTCATCTTGATACTGTCTCAGTGTGGTGTGGCGATTCTGGTGTCTGTATGGTGTCTATAGTTTGGTAGCCCCACCAGGTTCTTTTCATCTTGATACTGTCTCAGTGTGGTGTGGCGATTCTGGTGTCTGTATGGTGTCTATAGTTTGGTATCCCCACCACGTTCTTTTCATCTTGATACTGTCTCAGTGTGGTGTGGCGATTCTGGTGTCTGTATGGTGTCTGTAGTTTGGTAGCCCCACCAGGTTCTTTTCATCTTGATACTGTCTCAGTGTGGTGTGGCGATTCTGGTGTCTGTATGGTGTCTGTAGTTTGGTAGCCCCACCAGGTTCTTTTCATCTTGATACTGTCTCAGTGTGGTGTGGCGATTCTGGTGTCTGTATGGTGTCTGTAGTTTGGTAGCCCCACCAGGTTCTTTTCATCTTAATACTGTCTCAGTGTGGTGTGGCGATTCTGGTGTCTGTATGGTGTCTATAGTTTGGTAGCCCCACCAGGTTCTTTTTATCTTGACACTGTCTCAGTGTGGTGTGGCGATTCTGGTGTCTGTATGGTGTCTATAGTTTGGTAGCTTACGTTTTCCACGGTGGTGCGATTGGTTGCGCCGCCATGGTGTCCTGGTGGAATATAGCCCTAAAGGGTAGACTCCGCGCAAGATAAGTCGGTGCGGCTGAAAACAGAACTAATCGTTTGCCGCCATCTTGACGTTTATGTCGCTAATGAAAATAACCTATAATGCAATCCATTTGTTTACTTTCTTTTAAGTACCTAAACAAATGTATTAGAGATAGTAAATTACAATTTGAATTACGAAAGATTGTTTTTAAGTAGGTATATGAATGAAAATAGATTTGTTAGGCTGACAACATTAAGCGCGCACCGCAGTGACGCGCCGAGTTATCTTGCACGGAGTTTATATGAAAAAAATGTTACAAAATCGATTCGAAGCGTCAAAAAAACACGATTCAGTACGTCATTTATTCTAAAAACTAGGTGTAAGGGGTCCCTGCACACAGTTTACCGGCCACAGGTGTAGTCAGATGTTAATTAGGCACGTTTACATAGCAACGGTCAGGCCCGTAGCATTTACCGTAAACTATGGCATGAACTTATCAGCATTCAGAAGGATTCTATCTGCAAGGTTTGAAGAGGTGACACTGCTAAGTATTTTGTATGGGTTTCTTGTACCTCGTCGGGAATTCTATGGTGGTACTCAAGTATTCATTTTCCAACTCTCCGAGCGGTCTTCGGTATAATGCAGCTGAAAAAAAAGTTAGTGGTCTATATTGTTTGAAAGAGTTACAGCGGCCCTGGAAGGCAAAGAGCAATGAAGGAACACAGGCGGGTATTAGTCAGTAAAAGTTTAAGGGCCGAAACTACGTTAGGAGGACACCCGTCGCGCGTGTGAAATCGGTGTACACCTGATTATTACCCGCTAATTCAACTTTAACGGTATACATGTAGTCGTGTCGATGGTGAACTTAATATTTATTACGTAGCAAAAAGGGAGCGCGGGGTTCGTCTCCACCATACGGATGCCGGAACGGTTCCCCGTAACGGAGCATTTTTGTATGGGACCGCGCGGGCGTCCGCTTCATGTAGTTTCGACCCTAAAACTTCATCTAGCTCCACCCAATGCGGAAGAAGTTATTTGATGGTTTTGCAACTATCAAACGAAAAACATGTGTGTTTTTGCGCAGGCCTGTTATACCCGGGACACACCGGCAAAACTCACAGTCTTATATATCTGTGTGTAGAAACGGACGTATTTATGGATATCTGTATGTGTGTACTTACGTGTAACACAATGGTGCTTGTCGATGTGTAGTCTTAGATGTCGTGGACACGCACACACGTATCCGCCGGCCGTGTTCACACAAGAGTAGGAACAGCCGTCCGTCTGCAACTCGCACTCGTTTATGTCTGCGAACAATTAATTATATTATAAAAAGTATAGGAAAGACTGACAGCGGTACGCGCCCTCTGTCTTCACGCGCAGCTGCGTCGAGTGACACTGACCCGTGTGTAACTGTCTACTACTCACCCAGACACCTCTGGCCGGCCGCTAGCGACAGGTAGCCGGGTGAACACTGACAGCGGTACGCGCCCTCTGTGTTCACGCACAGCTGCGTCGAGTGACACTGACCCGTGTGTAACTGTCTACTACTCACCCAGACACCTCTGGCCGGCCGCTAGCGACAGGTAGCCGGGTGAACACTGACAGCGGTACGCGCCCTCTGTGTTCACGCACAGCTGCGTCGAGTGACACTGACCCGTGTGTTACTGTCTACTACTCACCCAGACACCTCTGGCCGGCCGCTAACGACAGGTAGCCGGGTGAACACTGACAGCGGTACGCGCCCTCTGTGTTCACGCACAGCTGCGTCGAGTGACACTGACCCGTGTGTAACTGTCTACTACTCACCCAGACACCTCTGGCCGGCCGCTAGCGACAGGTAGCCGGGTGAACACTGACAGCGGTACGCGCCCTCTGTGTTCACGCACAGCTGCGTCGAGTGACACTGACCCGTGTGTAACTGTCTACTACTCACCCAGACACCTCTGGCCGGCCGCTAGCGACAGGTAGCCGGGTGAACACTGACAGCGGTACGCGCCCTCTGTGTTCACGCACAGCTGCGTCGAGTGACACTGACCCGTGTGTAACTGTCTACTACTCACCCAGACACCTCTGGCCGGCCGCTAGCGACAGGTAGCCGGGTGAACACTGACAGCGGTACGCGCCCTCTGTGTTCACGCACAGCTGCGTCGAGTGACACTGACCCGTGTGTTACTGTCTACTACTCACCCAGACACCTCTGGCCGGCCGCTAACGACAGGTAGCCGGGTGAACACTGACAGCGGTACGCGCCCTCTGTGTTCACGCACAGCTGCGTCGAGTGACACTGACCCGTGTGTGACTGTCTACTACTCACCCAGACACCTCTGGCCGGCCGCTAACGACAGGTAGCCGGGTGAACACTGACAGCGGTACGCGCCCTCTGTGTTCACGCACAGCTGCGTCGAGTGACACTGACCCGTGTGTTACTGTCTACTACTCACCCAGACACCGCTGGCCGGCCGCTAGCGACAGGTAGCCGGGTGAACACTGACAGCGGTACGCGCCCTCTGTGTTCACGCACAGCTGCGTCGAGTGACACTGACCCGTGTGTGACTGTCTACTACTCACCCAGACACCTCTGGCCGGCCGCTAACGACAGGTAGCCGGGTGAACACTGACAGCGGTACGCGCCCTCTGTGTTCACGCACAGCTGCGTCGAGTGACACTGACCCGTGTGTTACTGTCTACTACTCACCCAGACACCGCTGGCCGGCCGCTAGCGACAGGTAGCCGGGTGAACACTGACAGCGGTACGCGCCCTCTGTGTTCACGCACAGCTGCGTCGAGTGACACTGACCCGTGTGTGACTGTCTACTACTCACCCAGACATCTCTGGCCGGCCCCTAGCGACAGGTAGCCGGGTGAACCCTGACAGCGGTACGCGCCCTCTGTGTTCACGCACAGCTGCGTCGAGTGACACTGACCCGTGTGTGACTGTCTACTACTCACCCAGACATCTCTGGCCGGCCCCTAGCGACAGGTAGCCGGGTGAACCCTGACAGCGGTACGCGCCCTCTGTGTTCACGCACAGCTGCGTCGAGTGACACTGACCCGTGTGTGACTGTCTACTACTCACCCAGACATCTCTGGCCGGCCGCTAGCGACAGGTAGCCGGGTGAACCCTGACAGCGGTACGCGCCCTCTGTGTTCACGCACAGCTGCGTCGAGTGACACTGACCCGTGTGTGACTGTCTACTACTCACCCAGACATCTCTGGCCGGCCCCTAGCGACAGGTAGCCGGGTGAACACTGACAGCGGTACGCGCCCTCTGTGTTCACGCACAGCTGCGTCGAGTGACATTGGTTTGTGTCCACCAAACACTCGTCCACGTCTGTAACAAACAAAAATAAATCTTTAAAATACATTAATTCATGTCCGATGAAGATGCTTCTCCACTATTTAATACATTGTGGGATTGCCTTCATGTTATTGGCTCATTTCGTAAGATTCTTGCCTTGTTAATCTGGTCTCTTAATATAATGTGGAATTAAAATAATAAAGTTGTATATTTTTCTTGTCACTTGTGCTGGCCAAAAGTTAGATGGATTTTGATGAAATTATATTTTTTTTTATCTATAATATTAAAACGAATCGCTAAATGTGTTGCTAAGCGCAAATCTCGAGAACAGCTCAACCGATTTCGCAGTCTTTTTTAATTGTGTTTGTTATTGTGAAGAGAAGGTTCTTATGGAAAAAAGAATGAAAATTAGGGTAGTGGAGGGTAGAGTAGGGTAGACTAGGGTTGAGTAGGGTAGAGTAGGGTGGAGTAGGGTAGAGTAGTGTAGAGTAGGGTGGAGTAGGGTAGAGTACGGTGGAGTAGGGTAGAGTAGTGTAGAGTACGGTGGAGTAGGGTAGAGTAGGGTAGAATAGGGTGGAGTAGGGTAGAGTACGGTGGAGTAGGGTAGAGTACGATGGAGTAGGGTAGAGTAGGGTAGAATAGGGTAGAGTAGGGCAGAATAGGGTGAAGTAGGGTAGAGTACGGTGGAGTAGGGTAGAGTAGGATAGAGTAGTGTAGAGTACGGTGGAGTAGGGTAGAGTAGGGTAGAATAGGGTGGAGTAGGGTGGAGTAGGGTAGAGTAGTGTAGAGTACGGTGGAGTAGGGTAGAGTAGGGTAGAATAGGGTAGAGTAGGGCAGAATAGGGTGGAGTAGGGTAGAGTACGGTGGAGTAGGGTAGAGTAGGGTAGAGTAGTGTAGAGTACGGTGGAGTAGGGTAGAGTAGGGTAGAATAGGGTATACTAGGGTAGAGTAGGGCAGAATAGGGTGGAGTAGGGTAGAGCGGGAGCGAAGTCGCGGGAAAAAGCTAGTTGGGAATAAAACAAACTTTCTTAAAACTTACCATCACAAGCATTTGTAGTCGTGTTGTGTCTATACCCGGCGTCGCACGGCCCTCTATCGCTATGGTCCAGGTTCTCCGTCACACTCACGTCGAAGAACACCGTTGGCGATTGTGAACCTGGAAATAGAACCTTATGTAATTGGCATAAGAGTCAAGAAGATGCATTCGGCAGATATCTTCGTAGGATATTTGTTGGTTGGCCAATAAAATAGCATAAACGCCTTATAATATTCCCACTGCTGGGACTCAGATCTCTCTAGGAGTGGGAATGGGCCGTCATCCATCACGCGAGCCTAATGCAGGTTGGAGGATGTCAAATGTCTTCGAATTTTTCGTTCTAGGACATGCCGGTTTCCTCACGAAGTTTTCCTTCACCGTTTTGAGAGCAGTGGTGATGAAAGAAATTACACAAAGTAATGCGCCTGGCATTTATTGAAACCTTTTTATTAGATTCTTTAAATTATGTATTAGGGGAACCAGATAGCCACTTCAATGATTAGTATGTTGCGCAAAAATGCGAAATATACCAATTTAAGAGCCTCAATTTTATTTTATTTTTAAATGAACTTTGCCCCACACTAGGAATTACTTCTGTATCGTGGGTGCGCTCACAAACATATAAACAAATACCTGTTCCGGGTCGGGGTGTCTTGTGGTGTATTGGTTCCATACGAGCACCCGCGACCCGCAGCGACGGCCAATCGCTCGACCACTGCGCCAACAGTGCCGTCAAGTATTATAATTAGGGGAATTATAAAACGAGCTAATAGAAAAAAACTTTGTGACTGATGATGAAATACTGTTTTAATAACATCGAATTTGAGTAAGCGACAAATTAACTAAACTAACGACAAATATTGTTCAATAATAAAATCTAGAACGAGCTTACTAAAAGTGGGTTATTGAAATCCTTGCTGGGCGACTAAATTAGCAAGTGAGCGACTAAATTACTAAGTGAGCGACTAGAAATAAAATTTTATCACTATATATATCTATAACTTTAATTTATAGTCACTCGCTTATATTATACCCTTATAACTACACCCCTACTTTTTAATTAGTACAAAAAAAAATGGGGCTCTATCTGTACCCGTCACTGATCATATTTTTGTAGTCAAAAGTAGAAAAAACCGAAATCCTAAAATTGACCACGAAAAGGTAAATTCATCATAGAATCAATCAAACATAACAATTGCTAGTAGAAAATAATGCGGGCAGTGTTTTTCCTTAATAATTGTCACTTATTCATTCATTAATCAGTAGCCTGCACAATATTTCCATAAATTGAGTGACATTTTGGGACATAAACCAACGATAATAACTTTGCTGTTTATGAATATTATTTATTGAGATTTTACTTATAAAATAACAAGGGCTTTTTTAAGAAGCCCTTTAAGTATTTGTACTAATTAAAAAATAGTGGTGTATATTAAACTCCTTATAAGACCTAAGAACAAATCCTAGTTTCTTATAAGCTTTTTGCGGTAATAAGGTTTATGCGATCCGAAAATGATAATTTTAAGGTACACCCTACCTGATGTTTCGTAAAATTGTTCAACCTCTGGCGAGAAATGCGAGTTTATCAACTCAGGCTGCATCTCAAAAGTTGCGTCCGGTAAGTAAGAGTCCTGCAAAAACGAATTTTGTAACAATTTAAATAAACTGAGTCGACGTTTTAAATGTGTGAAATTCATAGTATTTTAACTAAAGACACATATATTAACTAATTTATTATAATTGATCGATGATTTGCATGTACTTTTTAAATTATTTCTATGCTAGCGATGATGGTAGTATAAGCGAATTTATTTTTAAAGTAAGAAAGATCTCAATGTACCATATACTTATTTAGAAATACATATTTACTTCAAATGAGTATACACAGGGCTTTAATAACGGTGCCATCCACCGTTAATTTGGCTGTGTGAAATAAAGTGCAAAAGAAGCGAGAGAATGATGATTTCTAAAGTATATAAATAGTGAATTTAACTCACATCATCGCCGTTATTTTCTTTGCTGTCTATAACATCGCTGTCAGTTGAAATCGAAGCAGGATTGCACAGGGGCAGATCAGTACATTTCTTTATCTGAAAAGAAACAATACAAGACGTTTAACGTTGAAAAACATAATAATATAATAATAATAAATGGAAAAAAAAAAAAGGAGCCCGTTCACCTTGGCTCCTACTTTTCAGAATTTATCCCTGGAGTACACCGACCGCCTTCAGCTCTTGGGGGTTGAAATTCCCTCGGACCTTAACTTTGGGCGGTTCATTGAGTCCAAAGCCAAGGTAGCTGCTAGGAAACTAGGCGTTCTTGCAAAGGTCCGGCGGTACTTCACACCGGGACAGCTTCTAATGCTATACAAAGCACAAGTCCGTTCGTGTATAGAGTACTGCAGCCACATATGGGCTGGTGCTGCAAAATGCCACCTGGCAGCTTTGGACTCTGTGGAAAGGCGTGCGAAGAGACTAATTGGCGATCCAGATCTGGTTGAGTCCAATCTACAGAGTCTTGAGCATAGGCGAAGGGTAGCCAGCCTTTCGGTGTTTTACAGGATGCACTTTGGAGAGTGTGCGCAGGAATTACATGACTTAATTCCACCATCTCACTTCTACCATCGGACAAGCCGACGAACGGCGAGTATCCACCCTAATGTTGTTGAAACCTCTACGATCCGGACCAAGCGTTTCGCTTCGTCGTTTATACCACGTACATCGAGGGACTGGAACAATTTGCCTGCTGCGGTCTTCCCGTCTGATTATAATTTAGGTGTCTTTAAGGCAAGAGTGAATAGGCTCTTAATAAACTAGTGCGTCTCACCATCAACGATTGCATCACTGCTTACCATCAGGTGGGATCGCAGTCAAGCACTAGTTTATACAAATTAAAAAAAAAAAAATAATAATAATATAACATTTTTTTTTAAATCTCTATAAATGTTTTTTTTTTCGTCTGAAATTATGAATGACTAGCTTTTGCCCGCAGATTCGCCCGTGTAGATAAAATATAGCCTATGCCACTCAGAAATAAAGTAGTTTTCTATCGGTGAAAAACATTTTCGCAATCGGACCAGTACTTTTAGAGATTATCTCCTACAAAAAAAAAACAAAGTTACCTCTATATAATGTTAGTATGGATATAGTACAGTTGCCAAAACGGATCTTGAGCGCTCGGCGTTAGAATGGGGATCGCTTTGCACATTCCATACATTGGCGAGCCAATCGTCGTCGTTGTTAGATACATGCAGCTAGCGCAGGGAACGAATGACGAGTGACGTCAATGACTCGATGGCACGGCGCGCCAATCACTGACACTCCCCGCCCCCGCGTCTCACTTCGCACCACTAAAGAGACCGAATATTTGACTTCTGCGCAACCGCTCAAGATCCGGGTTGGCCACTGTATAATAGTATAGTATAGATGAATGCCAGTATTATTAGCTAGTTACCTGTACATTGTCTCCATCGCACTTGGCGGTGGTCTTACAGCGGCGCGTCCGCGACTGCGTCCCGGCGCCGCACGTCACTGAACACTCCGACCACTGCGACCACTGCGACCAGCGGGGCTTCGACTGGTCCACCTAAAACATAAAACATTTCAAATTATACGTCTGCTGTAAGCACGCTTACATAAGTCATAAAACCATCTAATTTCCTAGATGATGTATACACCGCTAAATTTTAATCGTTTTAATCCCGTGGAGGGTCGATCCGGTACATGAAACACTAACGATTTGTAAAGGTAAAATTAAAAAATAATTCACCTTTTTTTCAAATCTCGTATTAATTTACGCACTTACGAAATTAATTTCTTTAATCAAACGTCAGCTGAGCGAGTTCAATGACCTGTAGATAGTTTGTACGCAACGCCGACTACTAACTACAGGTCATTGAACCCGCTCAGCTGACGTTAGTTTAGTAGAGTCTATCCAATGGTTCATATACAATTCAAATTATGATTATTAGGTAAGAAACACTAAGGTAGGTGCCAGATAACCGTGGAATAACGGTTATTGACCCTCCTAAATTTGTTGACATTCTTAATTTCAAAAACGGAAATAAAGACATAAAGCTGTCTTGAATCGAAATGTATCGTGATCCTTTACATGATCTAGTAATGAAAAACAATTCATCGTTTGTTTTTCGGGTACCTACGCAGAGATATTATGAAAAGGTATGTATGTGTACAATGTACTTTATTCCACGGTTACCTGGCGCCTTCTCTAACAGTTATTAGCTGATGCCTGAATTTCATATAGTTTGGAGCCGTTTAGTCTGTTCAAGCGATTTTTAAAGCATTTCAATGTGGAAACTTTCACAACACCTTTCGGGAGCCTGTTAAATGGTATTACGACTCTGTTAGGTAGAAATGATTTCAAAGGCTTCTTTTTAGATGCATTTCCTCGTAGCTTGAAGAAATGTCCTCCTAAATGTTTGTTGGCAAATGTTGACTATTAAGAGAGATGAAATAATCAAAGTAAAATTGAAATAAATAGATATAGTAAAAATAAGCTACTACTTACTTCACAGGGAGGCATGTGACATTTCCTTCTATCGACGGTGGGGCCCTTACACGCAGACTCATCTAGAATTATCTTCTCGGACTTTGAAGAACTATCTGTAATAAGATCAGCGTAAATGTAAAAGTCTACATTTTTTTTATGAAATTAAAGAAAGACCCAGAATAGAACCTTGTGGTACACCTTAGACAACGTTATTTAAAAGATATAAAGGTAGATAAAAGGTTCATGTTTTTTAAGGTTTCTTAAATAATAAAACTAGCTAAATTGAAATTACACTTTTAGTTGGAGAAAGAAAAGGTTTGTTACTATATATTTTAAATCTTTTTATAAGACACTACGTGTTTACCCGTACCAAATGCTTTTGAAAGGTAAGTTTTCGAGGCTGATGATATTATAACTTTTAAGACAAAATTCCGTATGGACTATAAAGATGATATGGAAGATAAATTTTCAATATTTACGAGATAGAAGAGACACAAAAATAAAAAGGACAGAAAATATTTAATAAAAATTTGCTTACCGATAGTATTATTTTTATCATCAATGAAATGACAGGACCTGGATCTCTGCTGATACCCCAACCCGCAGGTAACATTACATAAAGACCACTGTGTGAACGGACTCCATTTCGCTGGTACTAAAACAATAATTTAAAACTATAATAAGTTATTCATGCTGGGTTCAGAAGACCAAGTGCACGATTGGGTGTGTGTCTGTGGATATCACATTGAAAACGAGTGATTGGTAATTTAGCTTTCGGCTTCCATCGGCGATTTTCATTCACCCGATTTTTTAATCTGAACGCGGAATCAAAGAGTATAATGCCCACTTCATTCTCTTTTACACAGATGTACTGTGACGTCATATGTCACAAGCGTTGCCTAGCAACTGTTGACTCACCTTGTATGGCTATATTGAACCTGCGATGCGCGGTGCTCGCTTCGTTCTCTACCACACAGATGTACTGTGACGTCATATGTCACAAGCGTTGCCTAGCAACAGATGTCTCACCTTGTATGGCTATATTGAACCTGCGATTTGCGGTGCCCGCTTCGTTCTCTACCACACAGATGTACTGTGACGTCATATGTCACAAGAGTTACCTAGCAACTGTTGTCTCACCTTGTGGCTATATTGAACCTGCGATGCGCGGTGCCCGCTTCTTTCTCTACCACATAGATGTACTGTGACGTCATATGTCTCACCTTGTATGGCTATATTGAACCTGCGATGCGCGGTGCCTGCTTCGTTCTCTACCACACAGATGTACTGTCCAGCGTCCTTCACGTCAGCGCTCCATATTGCTAGTAAACTATTGCCGAGCACTCTCTGTATGTTAGATAAATTCTCGCTCAGTGCTTGTGTATCCTGGAAAAATTAAGTCTTTTTTTAAATTTTACTGATGTCAGAAGAATTTACACTCGTTCTCGTGTATAATAGCTTGCAGCAGCTTCTCCCGAGTGAAAGTAAAAAATTGACCCAAAAATAAGTGTCCCGGGATAATACTATGTACTACTGATAATATTATGTGATATTCTAGGACATGGTTTATCCGTTTATCTTTGACCGAAATCCGTTCATCAGCTAATGACTTGTTCCACTCTAGGGCGGAACGCAAAGGTATGTCAGACTTCTATTGATTGATTCTATGACTAAAATCACACGTATGGTGTATGTGCCTCTAGTTCTAAGACCTGGGGAATCCCTTTCAGAAGTTGATCCATGGCCCCACTGGCTTTGGCCCTGCTACGGTTTTGCTGTAAGGATCCTGTGCGAACATGGAACCTCCTTCTTTTTGAAGTCGGTTAAATGATAAATAATATCTATTTTGCAAATTGGTTTAAAAAAACACTTTTACAACTAGATGAGACCTAGAGGTATTTCCTAGCTGACTACTCTCAAAAGAAACACCGAAACAAATTCGGGGTTAATAAAAATACCTTCAACCACGAAATCTTAGGCGTCGGATGTCCATCAGCCTCACATTTCAATACAATGCTCCTTTTGTATGCAACGACGTGTCCTTCCACTAAGTTATTGCCAACATTCCCCGCAATGGACGGAGGTTTTTGTATGGTGACGTCGAACGTAACCTCTGTGGTGCCGACCTTGTTCATCATGATGCAGGAATATTTGCCACCGTCTGTTACTTCTGTTTTGTTGATGATCTGAAAGATAATAATTAATTTAAATGAACTTGGGTTCCTTGTTACCTATTATTTTTATCTATTTATTTTAAATTATTTTTTAATATTTTGAAATATAAATAAACATTTAAAAAAAATGTAAGATGCCTTATTCAATCAGAGTCCAATGGTGTATAATCTACTTTAATACGGGGTCACTTTGACCTTGAACCACACTGAAAAAATAAAATTTACTTTTTTTAATTTAGCTAAAAAATCTTTTAGTTTCTTATACGTTACAGAGTCTAATAAGCCCCTTACCACCATAATGATAGTTGACAAACGAGGTCTAAAACGCCCCGTACTACAGGAATAGAAATAGTACAAAAATGAGTGCTGCTGTCAATGTGTTAAATTATATAAGTCATCTCACCAAGCTAAAGTTATCATCAGACAGAAGCACTCTCTCATCCCCATTTATTTCAGTGTAAGGGTGCTTGATCCACATAACGCTGGGCAGCGGACTACCCACAGCTGGGCAATTCAGTACCAATGGCTTTCCGAAACTTGCTGTGATCGTTTTAGTAGATTCTTTGGGTGTTGGTGGAGGTACTGAAAGAAGTCGTGAGTAAATGAAAAACGAATGGTGAATACTTTCAGGATTACTACACACATAAGCAGGCTGGCGTTAATCGATCGGGCGGGGAGAAAAATTTAACACCTATAATATAATAAATTAAATATACTGTAGATAAGTGTTCGGGAAATATGCCGCTCGGCTTACGCTAGCCACAAGTCGAATGATCCCGAACGTAATGTAGGTAGTAGTTTCTACGGATTGGCTTTGTCATTTCATAAACACTGTCAAGTTGAATGACGTGTGGACCTGAATAAACGAATTTAAGTGCGGTAATTGTTTCGGGTCGGCTTTGCTGGTCCACAAATTCTGCCGAACCGATAACACCCGACCAAGGTAAGTTCTGTAAAAATGCACTATTTTTGTCAAATTAAGTCTCTGATGTTATTTTTTTTTTATAATCTTTGAAAAAAAATCTTTTTAGCCAACTGTAATTTTTTACAATTTCTTTGAAAGCACTTAAAAATTTCTTAAAACTTCATGGACTTGGTGGGGGTTTTTGAGATTAAGCGACTAAGTCCCCATCTCAATCCAGTCTGTAGAATGACCGATTTCTGAGAAAAATTACTATCTTGAATTTATTTAAAAAACCACTAGTACTCACCCAGAACATCAACTAAATAAACGACACTGGTATTCCCAACTTTATTCCTGGCTACACAAGTATAGTTGCCCGTCTGTTCTTCGACCGCTTTCTTCACCACGATTACCTCTCCAAAGTTCGTGGATACCATGGACTCATCAAAGAGTTTCAAAGGCACGTCATCTTTGAACCAGTAGACGGAGGGAAGCGGGTTCCCATAAGGGTGGCAGTGCAGGTAGAATGGTTGGCCAGAGATCACCTCGATGTGAACCTCGTTTGTACTGGAGTTCGCATTTTGGAATAGGGCTTGGAAGATTTTTGGCGGTTCTGCAAGAGAAAGTTAGGATATCAAAGATTATGGTTAGGTATTTAAAAATCCGCTGCTACATATATTTATGTTCACGTAACTGGACAAAATATATGAAGCTGCTGATTTTTCTTTTCAAGATTTCAATATTGTTCGCGTAGTAAAAGCTGTTCATTCATATTGATGAGTGGTATCTCTTTTGAGGAAAGCTCAACTCTGTCGTTTCAACGTTATAATGTTCTTAAATGAAGAAAGATTACGTCGCTCTATATAGAGACCCTTACCATGACGTGTAAACACCCTATATAGCTCCTTTCCTTTAACGGCTCACTTTAGGTCGTCAAATAGATTGCGTCAAGAGCTTGTGATAGTGCCTCTGTCCATTAAATTTGTAGGCACCATTTCCCAATGTTTTAAGTAATCCAAAGAAATTATATTCAACTCACCAAGCACTTCAACCTTCACCCTCCTCTCGTCGGTCCCCCCTTCGTTGGCCGCCACACAAGTATACACGCCTCCTTGTTCCACCTGAACATTGTTCAACACCAGGTCTGCGTAGTCAATATCGTATGAGTTCTCACTGACCGCACGCCCTTGTTTTATCCACTGTATGTCTGGGATTGGGTTCCCTGTGGCTTTGCAGGCTATGCGAGTGCGCGAGCCTTGCTAGAAGATAAAATGTAAAAATGTTTAATAAAAATTAATTGAAAAAAAAAGACTTTATTTTTTAATTTATTTAATTACTCTAACTAGAAAATAAAACTTTATTTTGTGCTTTGTTTTTGAAAATGTTTTATGTTATTATTATTTTTTTAGTTTTTACTGGACATTTTTTTCATTCACTCTTTTAATTGGACTAGATATTTTTTATGCGCTACGATTATAATATATCGCATAAAAAAAAAAAATTAGCCCGCTATATTAAAATGGTGACACTCATGAGCTAATTAGGCATTGTAACTGTTTCAACGTTCAATTTTAAGATATATAAAGAAAAAAACATAATACAGACATTGTATGTTAAATAAAAGTTTGTGAAAATGGGTAGACAGAAGTGTATATGCACCCACTCTTCTCCGCCAGTTTTGTTCGTATCAGCCAGTCTATCAAAGTGTTATTTTCTTTCATACTTTGACCTTGAAACGAATTCCACTACGATATGATGATTGACCACAAAAATTCCAGCGATGCTCTAATTTACTCTCTGTACTATTGAAAATGTCCATAGGATCGATTGACCTTGGATTCACTTAGTGACCATTAGCGTTGAAAATTCCCGAAAGAAACAATTGTTTCTTTCAATGAAAAAAACAAATTGTGGTTTTTTTCCGTTTTTTTTCACATGTTGCATTGAAATTTTGCGAAAAAAAACGTTTGGGAACAAAATAGAAATCTTTCGAATGTTTTATTCATTGTTTCGGTTAATTTCATGAAAAATGGAAAAAAACGAGTTTTATTGAAATTGAAATATATTTATAGTGGGCGAAAATGTACGAGTGGTACATTTTCACCCACTACAAATGATCTAGCTTTCCTCAGCCAAAATCTCGATTTCACTGTCGTCGGCTTGATCAGAATCGAGCTCCCACAAGCCTCCCCCAAGTGTCACCATAATGATCGGTGCCCACTGTTGGACACAAGCCTCTCTCAAGTATCGCCATTTAGGGCTTTAATGACTGCTGTCCACTGTTGGACGTAGGCCTCCCCCTCGCTAGAATGACCCATGCCCACTGTTGGACATAAGCCTCCCCCGAGTGTCGCCATTAGGCGCTAAAATACTGATGCCCATAGTTGGACATAAGTCTCCCCTCGCTATAATGACCTATGCCCGCTGTTGGGCATATAACTCCCCCAAGTGTCACCACCTAGGCGTTATAATAGTTGATGCCCACTGTTGGACATAGGCCTCCTCTCGCGATAATGACCTTTGCCCACTGTTGGGCATAGCCTCCCCAAAGTGTCACCACGTAGGAGTTATAATAATTGATGCCCACTGTTGGACATAGGCCTCCTCTTGCGATAATGACCTATGCCCACTGTTGGGCATAAGCCTCCCCCTAGTGTCACCACGTAGGCGTTATAATAATTGATGCCCACTGTTGGACATAGGCCTCCTCTCGCAATAATGACCTTTGCCCACTGTTGGGCATAAGCCTCCCCCAAGTGTCACCACGTAGGCGTTATAATAATTTATGCCTACTGTTGGACATAGGCTTCCTCTCGCGATAATGACCTTTGCCCACTGTTGGGCATAAGCCTCCCCCAAGTGTCACCATGTAGGCGTTATAATAATTGATGCCCTCTGTTGAACATAGGCCTTCTCTTGCGATAATAACCTATGCCCATTGTTGGGCATAAGCCTCCCCCAAGTGTCACCACCTAGGCGTTATAATAATTGATGCCCACTGTTGAACATAGGCCTCCTCTCGCGATAATGACCCTTGCCCACTGTTGGGCATAAGCCTCCCCCAAGTGTCACCACGTAGGCGTTATAATAATTTACGCCCACTGTTGGACATAGGCTTCCTCTCGCGATAATGACCTCTGCCCACTGTTGGGCATAAGCCTCCCCCAAGTGTCACCACCTAGGCGTTATAATAATTGATGCCCACTGTTGAACATAGGCCTCCTCTCGCGATAATGACCCTTGCCCACTGTTGGGCATAAGCCTCCCCCAAGTGTCACCACGTAGGCGTTATAATAATTTACGCCCACTGTTGGACATAGGCCTCCTCTCGCGATAATGACCTTTGCCCACTGTTGGGCATAAGCCTCCCCCAAGTGTCACCACGTAGGCGTTATAATAATTGATGCCCACTGTTGAACATAGGCCTCCTCTTGCGATAATGACCTATGCTCACTGTTGGGCATAAGCTTCCCCCAAGTGTCACCACGTAGGCGTTATAATAATTGATGCCCACTGTTGGACATAGGCCTCCTCTCGCGATAATGACCTATGCCCACTGTTGGGCATAAGCCTCCCCGTAGTGTCTCCACGTAGGCGTTACAAAAAAAAATTAAGAGGTGTCAAGGGACACCCGGATGGAACGAAGTTCATATATATATATATATAAGAGAGAGAGAGAGAGACAGACAGAGAAACATGCGCACGCCGCACGGCTTACAATAGCTTAGTGTAGCAAAAAGTGCTCACAACGCGCGATAAGGAACTTCGAGAAAAAATTGAGAGAATTACATTTTGACAGCACTATCGGCTTCAGCAACCTCCAAAACCATGAAAAAGACACCCATATCGAAAAAGTTGATAATTTCTTGCAGCCGTCATCTTGGATTTACATTTTGACAGTACTATCGGTTTCAACACCCTCGAAAACCATGAAAACGACACCCATGACGAAAAAGTTGATAATTTCTTGCAGCCGCCATCTTGGATTTACATTTGGACAGTACTATCGGTTTCAACACCCTCGAAAACCATGAAAACGACACCCATGACGAAAAATTTGATAATTTCTTGTAGCCGCCATCTTGGATTTATATTTTGACAGTACCATCGGTTTCAACACCCTCGAAAACCATGAAAACGACACCCATGACGGAAAATTTGATAATTTCTTGCAGCCGCCATCTTGGATTTATATTTTGACAGTACCATCGGTTTCAACACCCTCGAAAACCATGAAAACGACACCCATGACGAAAAAGTTGATAATTTCTTGCAGCCGCCATCTTGGATTTACATTTTGACAGTACTATCGGTTTCAACACCCTCGAAAACCATGAAAACGACACCCATGACGAAAAATTTGATAGTTTCTTGCAGCCGCCATCTTGGATTTATATTTTGACAGTACCATCGGTTTCAACACCCTCGAAAACCATGAAAACGATACCCATGACGAAAAAGTTGATAATTTCTTGCAGCCGCCATCTCGGATTTACATTTTGACAGTACTATCGGTTTCAACACCCTCGAAAACCATGAAAACGACACCCATGACGGAAAATTTGATAACTTCTTGCAGCCGCCATCTTGGATTTATATTTTGACAGTACCATCGGTTTCAACAACCTTGAAAACCATGAAAACGACACCCATGACGAAAAATTTGATAATTTCTTGCAGCCGCCATCTTGGATTTATATTTTGACAGTACCATCGGTTTCAACACCCTCGAAAACCATGAAAACGACACCCATGACGAAAAAGTTGATAATTTCTTGTAGCCGCCATCTTGGATTTACATTTTGACAGTAAAAGTGTCCGTACAACTTTTCGTGAGAATTTTTTCCGTCTAGCCCCCTTTCACAACGCGCAATAAGGAACTTCGTTCCAATAATTGATGCCCATGTTGGTCATATGCCTCCTCGCGATAATGACCTATGCCCGCTGTTGGGCATAAGCCTCCCCCTAGTGTCACCACCTAGGCGTTATAATGATTGATGCCCACATTTGGACATAGGCCTCCTCTCACTATAATGACCTATGCCCACTGTTGGGCACAAGCCTCCCCAAGAGTCGCCATTTAGGCACTATAATAATTGATGCCCACTGTTGGACATAGGCCTCCCCGTACTATAATGACCTATGCCCACAGTTGGGCATAAGACTCCGCAAGTGTCGCCATTTAGGCGCTATAATGATCGATGCCCACTGTTGGACATAAGCTTCCCCCAAATTTCACCATTTAGGCGTTATAATGACTGATGCCCACTGTTGGACATAAGCCTCCCCCAAGTATCGCCATTTAGGCGTTATAATGACTGATGTCCACTGTTGGACATAAGTCTCCTCTCGCTATAATGACTTGTGTCCACTGTTGGACATAAGCCTCATAAACTAGTGCGCCTCACCATCAGATTGCGTCACTGCTTACCATGAGGTAGGACCGCAGTCAAGCGCTAGTTTACATTAATTAAAAAAAAAGTACGCATTTGAAAAAAACAAGCATGAAGTTTTCGGTTCTTTTCATATTTTTCCGTTTTTTTCGGTTTTTTTGGAAAAATACATGAAATTTATAATTTATAAATTTCTTGAAAGTTTCGAATGTTACATTGAAAAAAACAACAGTATTTGAAAGAAACGGGAATATTCCCTGTTTTTTTCAACGCTAGTGACCATACGCATTACAATTTGAGTTCCGTCTTGTAATGACTTATTAATGCAATTTTAAGAATTCAATCCCATTTATCTTTTTTTCTTTAAAAACCACCACTCACCACAACTTCCACGCTTCCATCAACAGTGACCCCCTCTCCGTTGCTGAATGCCATAATGTCTTTGACCTTGGCAGCCGCGACTATGTTCACTCTATACACGATATGCGTCTTCCCTGCTTTGTTGACAGCATCACACCGGTACAAGCCTTCCGATTGGCTGGTTATGTTAGTACTTGTTAAACCGGAGTTGTGTTGGTGCCAATCAGTGTTACTGAAAAGTATATTTTTTATTTTTTTAAAACGTTGACAGCGGCACTCATTTTTGTATTATTTATATTCCTGCTGTACGGGACATATAAGATCTTGTTTGAAAACTATTATTATGGCGGTTAGGGGCTTATTAGACCCCATAACGTTTAAGGAACTAAAAGCTTCTTTGGTTAAATTAAAACAAAATTTTATTTCTTCAGTGCGGTACGAGGTCAAAGTGACCCCGTATTTAAGTAGATACACCACGTCTGTCTGTATATTCATGATATACTGAAAAAATACTTAGCGGATGTTCATGCAATAGACAGAGTGATTCATGAGGAAGATATTTATTTGCTGAATGACACAAATGTGTATACATACAAGAATAAAAGTAAACGTGTATGCAGGATGACAAAAAAGAAACGGTCCAGACATGTTTGCCACATTCAATAGCGGGCAAATATTAAGGGGCCGGCGACGGATGAATTTCCATACAAACGTAATACCACGCTCATTTGCAGTTGGAGCATATTTCCTACAGATTATGATGATATTCGGTTATAGACAATATTTATCTAGGTTCCAAAATTATCGCAATCGGACCAGTACTTTTAGAGATTACCTCCTACAAACAAAAAACAAACCTAACCTCTTTATAATATTAGTGTAGATATGTCAAAATAATAATTAGGTAGGTAGGTAGTATGTATAATATAAATGCATAGGTATTATAGAAAAGAAAAGCTAAGAATTTCAAAGACTTTTTCATATGATTTTTTTTTTCGATGGGAAAAATCATCCAATGACAACCCCCGCTCTTGGGCGGAGCGGGAGATAGTGTCAGACCCTTACTGACTAAAAAACCCATCCCGTTCCTTCAAGCCTTCATACCGGGGCTCGAGCGCCCTTTCGGATAACCCTGGTCCCAGTAGGCTTCGACCCGGCTGGGTCCCTGCTGTTGCTGACAACTCCTTGAAACGCGCGGGAGCAGCGCGCGCCGTCGACGACTTGGGCTTGGTCGGACAGTTACCGGACGGCCGGACATATTTGTTCCCGCGAAAAGTGCAGTGAGCCAGAGAGTTTCAGAGTTCTACCTTCAGCGGCTATCGAAATGTCCCAGCGGTCTTTGAGTAAAGTATACTAACTTGTAAGTCCATATAAGGTTCGGTGGCGGTGTGCCTTTAGCGTTACATTCCAGTGTCGCGTTCACACCTTCCTTTAGCTGCACGTCTAGCATGTCGAACTCCGAAATGAATGGTGGCTCTGAAACAAAATTAGGCTATTCTTTCATTGCGTGTTACATTACATGTTACTTTGCGTGTTACATTAGATGTTACGTTACAGCGTTCTGTACCCGGCTATACAAAGCGCTGTCACATCACATCCATTGACCCTGTGCTTTTTGCATCCAGTGGACCTACACGTCATTACCGCTATCGAAAAGTTTATCATATTTTAGTTTGTTTTGAGTTAGAAGATAAGATTAGGATTTAATTAGTTTTAGTGATTTTCAATTTTGATTTTGAACATTCGTTATTATTGTTGCCTAAACAAAGCCATCGTCTTCGGTTAGAGCTCCCACACAAAATTACGATACGAGGTGATTATATTGTGATACGATTTCGTGCGGCTAGCAACTTGCAAGTTCGCAATTCGTAAATTCTTGCGATGCTTCGTGCAAGGTCGCAGATTTTTACGATGTAATGTCGTATCGCAGTTGTGTGTGTGCTCTCCCATAGTCAACTGATACGAGAGGAACTTACCTAATACTTTCAAAATGAACTGCTTAACAACCGTCCCGTGAACGTTGCTGACGATACATTTGTATGCGCCCGCGTTGTGTGATTGAATGTTGATGAGCTTCAAGCGGTCTCCGTCTTCAAATACTAAAGGCTTGGAGTTGAACACCCATTTTGTCTGAAAAAGTTTATTTTTTGACTACTTATACTAGCTTTTATCCGCGGCTTCGCCTGCGTGAAAAAGTTAGCCTATGTCCGTCTCCAGAGTCCCAACTATCTCTGTACTAAAATTCATCAAAATCGGGTTTGCCATTTAGGCGTGAAGACGTAACAAACAAACAAACTCACTTTCGCTTTTATAATATTAGTAAGGATATGAGATGCAACATTTACAAATGGAGAAACAGACAAAAACCCGGCTCGAGTAGAGACGTCGCCGTAGTGCCATCTAGCAGCTTTGGACTCAGTGGAAAAGCGTGCGAAGAGACTAATTGGTGATCCAGATTTGGTTAAGTCCAATCTACAAAGCCTTGAGCACAGGCGTAGGGTAGCTAGTCTTTCAGTTTCTACAGGATGCATTTTGGACAGTGTGCGCTGGAATTGCTTGTTTCTACCATCTCTTTTCTACCATCGGACAACACGACGTACGGCAAGTATCCACCCTTACGTTGTTGAAACCTCTGCGGTCCGGACTAAGCGTTTCACCTCGTCATTTATACTGCTTACATCGAAAAAATGGAACAATTTGCCTGCTTCGGATGTTGCGGTCTTCCCGTCCGATTATACTTTGGATGACTTCAAAGCTAGAGTGAATAAATTCTTAATAAACTAGTGCGGCTCACCATCAATGAATCCATCACTGCTTGCCATCAGGTGGGATCGCAGTCAAGCACTAGTTTTTATCAATTAAAAAAAATACAGTTGCGAGGTAGCAGGCAAAATCTGCTAAAATATTTGTGCAGCGCAGTCAAAGTACCAATTGTCTCCTATCACGACCCCACCACTACAGAGACATTCACTACAAAAGATGGCGACCATTCTACTAAGGTTTGTACTTCAGAGTATACTGACCTTTCCTCTGGGTTTAGCGTCTACAGCACAGTCGAAGTACCAATCGTCTCCTCTCACGACCTCCGCCTCCAGAGAGTTATTCGCCACAAAAGATGGCGGCCATTCTACCAGTACTTGTACTTTAGAGTACGCGGAACCAACAGCGTTGGACACCACACACGCGTACGTGGATGCGTTTGATCGAGACACATTTGGTAACTTCAGTGGACCGGTTGATATTAGTTTGGCGTTCTGTAAAAGGAAATAAAACTTTAGGAATATATGAATATTGTAGAATCAATCATTAAAAAAAGTAATCATGGAGTTTCTTGGCGGTTCTTCTCCACAGGAAACGACCAATTGGATCCGTGCGCTAGCTTCTGATATTTTATACCTAAAACCATGCCATGGCCCATGTAGGCTTATGTGAAATAAATATTTGGTTTGAGTTGAGTTCTGAGTTTGAAGTATGAAAAGGGTAGTAAGGAGTACTACACCTAGACTTAGATATTTTTTTGAATCTGCATTTAGTAAGTTATATAATTATAAGTTGTAAAAATACAACCAACTTCAATACAAAAACGTGGTACGATACATGTGTATATTGATGATTACCGTCCTCGGCTATCTTAAGACTAAATATACCGGTAATCACCAACATTACACACTTACATCGTTATGTACTTATATCATAGTTAATTTAACACAGCAATATTTTAGTTGCATTCAATGATTTTGTAAGTTCATAGTGTAACATCGAACCTTATACCATTTGAGTGAGTGTGCGCCTCGCACGGGGCACTCCACGGTCGCGGACGTTCCTTCCAGCAGTGTGACTGAGGTCAAACTCTCTTCCGACTGAGTGTGAGTTGGGATGGCTGAGAAACAAAAAAAAGGCAGTATTGTACAGATGACCCTGATCAGTTACCTTTTTGCTCTTTTTAGGGTTCCGTAGCCAAATGTTGGTATTTTGAGATGTATTCGTAATCGTAATGCGTTACAGAAAAAAGCACGAAATGATCCCCACAATGAAATTGCCAAAATTACGTATACGCGGTATAGAAACTACTGCAATAATCTCATTAAAAAGTTAAAAAGAAAATATAATAGGGAACAAATTACTAATGCTACCAAAAATAATAGACTTCTTTGGAAAAATATAAAAAATATCACTTATACAAATAAATCACGAACAGAGAACTTAGAATTGTTGCAGGTGAAATCATCTCCTACAGAATCAGCTAACTTTATAAATAAATATTTTTCAAGTATAGGCAAAGATCTGGCCCAAAACATATCATCAGGTACTAACTTATATAGTAAACTCCTTAATAAAACGCCATCACACATAAATTCAATGGTACTCCTGGATACTGATCAATCCGAAGTTGGCACTACGATTATGAATCTTCGATCTGACAGTGCTCCCGGATGGGACAATATACCTACTTGCTTCTTGAAACTGGCTAAAAATGAAGTTGTACCAATTATTACGCATCTTGCCAATTTATGTTTCCAAAAAGGTGTTTTTCCAGCCCCATTAAAAAAATCTATTATTACACCTGTGTATAAGGGTGGTGGTAGAGACGATGTTAATAATTATCGACCTATTTCTGTCTAGACTGCAATTTCAAAAATTTTAGAAAAACTGATAAATACTCGCCTCTTGCAATACCTAAATAGATTTGATATTCTGTCACCTTCTCAATTTGGATTTAGACAAAAAAAGTCAACTGAAGATGCTGTAATTGCACTGAGTTCTTTAGTTACCGAACAACTCGATAAAGGGAACAAATGCATGGCAGCTTTTCTAGATCTTAGAAAAGCCTTTGACACCGTCTCTACTTCCATTCTTTTACACAAGCTTGAAGCAATTGGAATTCGTGGAGTACCACTGGCACTTTTTAAGGATTATCTCTCTGGTAGAACACAAAAAGTGAAACTAGGACATATTACTAGTGAGGACGCATATGTATCATACGGCGTACCGCAAGGAAGTGTACTAGGACCTACACTTTTCTTAATTTATATAAATGACCTCTGCAGTATGAGAATTAAGAATGCCAAAGTAATCTCGTACGCCGATGATACAGCTGTCGTCTTCTCAGGGGAAACTTGGGATGCTGTTAAAAATAGTGCAGAAGAAGGATTGGCTCTTGTTGCAACTTGGTTAAAAAAAAATCTGCTCACCCTGAACACAAGCAAAACCAACTTCATTTGCTTTAATATTTATAATCAGCTCCAATCAGATAGAGAATTTAATCTAAAAATACACACTTGTGACGTTACTACAGATAGAACTGGATGCAATTGCCCTTCTATCGAACAAGTTACCCAAACAAAATATCTGGGAGTGATTATTGACCAGCGTCTGTCCTGGTATCCTCATCTGGAAAACGTCATAAGTAGAGTACGAAAACTTATCTGGATATTCAAAGAGCTGAGATATGTTGTACCGAAGAGAATAAATATAAATCAAAAGAAAGATAGTGACAACCAAAGAAACCTTTTAAATGAAATTTATGTGTCTTTGGTCCAGTCAGTTTTAATATACTGCATACCTGTATGGGGTGGAGCAACGAAATCTAGTTTTCTAGAATTGGAACGTGCTCAAAGAGCGATACTTAAAGTGATGTACTTCAAAAAAAGAATATTCTCAACTGAAAAGCTTTACAAATTATGTAATCTGCTATCAGTGAGAAAATTGTACATCCTGCTTGTCATCCTCAAAACGCACAAAGAGACACCATATGATCCTAAAATCCTTAAAAAGAGAAAGAAACATTGCATAATAAACGTTCCCATTACAAACACAGAATTTGCCAGGAGACAATATAAAAAACGGTCTGCCTTCTTGTACAACAAGATTAATAAAATTATATTTATCTATGATAAAAAAAGAGTCGAATGCAAAAAACTATTAACTATTTGGCTACAAAATTTAAGTTATGATGATACAGAGTCACTTTTGCAGCGTATAACTTAATTATGACACACAACACCACCTTCTTTCCTACACACATACACAGACATATCATCACACTCCCTCACACACACGTACACATCATCACGCCCACACATACTATCACACGACTCATGCACAAAGATCGTTTTTTCTTTTTTCTTCTTGTTACTTTTTATGTTTACTTTATATTTGTTTTACTTTTTTCATTTGCCTAATTGTGTATTTATAAAGTAAGGGAAGAGCGGAGTCTTCAACTACAGGCATTTTTATGTCTAAATGGAGACTCCTCGACATGTAATTCAATCCAAAATTATATGCAATAAAGTTATTTTTATTTTTTTTAGTTATTTTTTATGTCAAAAAACGGAACCCTTATAGATTCGTCATGTCTGTCCGTCCGTATGTCACAGCCACTTTTTTCCGAAACTATAATGCTATACTGTTTAAACTTTGTAAATAGATGTATTCTGTGAACCGCATTAAGATTTTCACACAAAAATAGAAAAAAAGCAATAAATTTTGGGGGTCCCCATACTTAGAACTGAAACTCAAAAACTTTTTTTTCATCAAACCCATACGTGTGGGGTATCTGTGGATAGGTCTTCAAAAATGATATTGAGGTTTCCTAAATCATTCTTTTCTAAATTGAATAGTTTACGAGAGAGACACTTCCAAAGTGGTAAAATGTGTGTGTGTGTGTCCCTGTAACTTCTAAAATAAGAGAATGATAAAACTAAAAAAAATATATGATGTACATTACCATGTAAACTACCAACGAAAATTGGTATGAACGAGATCTAGTGACCAGTTTTTTTTTTAATGCGTCATAAATCTAAAAAAATACACTTTTATTAATACATCGATCAAAGTTACAACGAACTACAAGAACTTTTATATTATGTTACTTGCTGCTATGGAACCCTTCATGGGCGAGTCCGACTCGCACTTGGCCGGTTTTTTTTTATTTAGTCACGTACTGGGCAAAGGCCTCCCCCAATTTTTGTCCTATCTCCTGCTCCATCCAAGGGCGGGGGGTGTCATTGGGATGATTTTTACCCACACAAAAAAAAAGCGTGCTCCATCGACCACATTATTGTTTACAGTCAGAAAATATACTAGTCAATCGAAAACCATTAAAAAAAATCTAGCAACTAACAGTGGCGAAATAACTTCCTAAATGTAATAACACTCACAGTATATTTCGACAGGCACCGTCTTGCTGACCGTCCCCACCGAGTTGCGTACTGCACATGTGTAGTTGCCGCTCATGTCTTCAGAAGGAGACTTTATGCTCAACGTACCGTCAACATCGACAGCGTAGCGAGGATCTGAAATACAACAATCATATTGTTTCATCATATTTGGTCCTTCTGCTTCCAATCTGACCACATACTAATATTATAAAGGCGAAAGTTTATATATGTCCGTGTATGTGTAGGTATGTCTGTTACTCCTACAACTACCTCCTTTTTTTGAATTGGGAAGTCATCCAATGACATCTCCCGCACTAAGATGGAGCGAGATGGCGACTCAGACTTTTACCGATTAAAACCACACCTGTGTCCTTTAATTGGGCAATGCATTTTAAAACCAAGGGCTTTCCTTTCAGAAATTCCCCGCGGCCCTAACGGGCATCCGCCTTGCTGGGATCCTATGGTTATGCTGATATCTCTTTGAGACGCGCGTGGCACTACACACCGTCGATGAGTCGGGCTCAACTTCGCCAGCCCTGATGTAAATCCTACTCGTAGCCAAAAGCTTTACCCATTCTTTACATCCATACTAAATATTATAAATGTGAAAGTAACTCGGTCTGTTACACTATCACGGTTAAACTACTGAATCGATTTTAATGAACTCTGGTACGGATTAAGTTTAAACCCGAAGAAAGAACATAAGAAGAGCATATTCTTTTTATCTGGCTTTGACTTCCGACTTCGCGTCGTCCGATATTAACGTGAACAAAGTCGAGGGCAAAAGCAAACTAGCTTTTAATATCTGGATGCCGGTATCATACTAACCATTATTCAGATTAAACTCGTCCTTAGTCCATATAACATGGGGTTTAGGTTTGCCTGTAGTTCGACAGGCTATTGTGAGCACTGTATCCATGTTAGTGGCTAAGTACGGTCCAGTGTAGTTGTCTTCTAGTATTTTTGGAGGTTCTGAAAATTAAAAAAAAACAGATATCAGGTATACAAATTAACTGATATTATCTCAAAATGTTCTGGTAAAAAAGGTTTGTTTTGGTAGAAAAAATCAATTCTTCTGAAAAAGGCGAAAATTCGATCCTCTTGGCTCGTTTTTCAAAAGACTCAGCGCATCAAGCTGATTTCTGGCAGAATCCGTCCCAAAGGTGAATGCACTGGCCTTACCCTTAAAATACCAATAACAGGCTATAGAGAATTTGAATACATTACCATAAACTTTGACGTACGTAGTTTGATGTGCGACCCCTCCGTTATTCTCGGCGATACACACATACAGTCCTTCGTGCTTTGAACTCGCGCTCGGTATGTACAGATTACCGATGTCGTTGAAACTAGAACAATATCAGAGACTTTAGGAGATGAGAGCATAGGGATAGACACAATATTTTGATATAGAAATCTAGAACAGTCATAATATTGATATTTTTAGATAACTTTATTTCTCTAGCCAGTAGATGAACACACCCCTTGCTACTCTCGGGAAGAGTTATTTGATGTAATCATCATCATTTCCCTACTTTTGTCCAACTCAAAAAAAAATAAGTGTCCTTTCGAGTCAGTATCAGCATGCCTTTATTCTTGAGGTAGGGTACCTACTTTATAAATACCTACTACATAAAATATAGATTGCCCAGCTTCCTTCGCAAAGATCCGACGGAATACCAGCATCAGGTATATTTGCCTGATATATACTGAGCTAGACTCCTATTTGGTGCAACACTTAAGCCGGGTCCGCTGCGTTTTTTAACAAAACTTGTTATTAAAACATGTTACCCACTCGTCTCGGCAAACAAAAACTGTTAGGCCACGTCCCTATTCGGTTAGCAAACAATGTTATTCTGTTAGCAAACACGAAAATACGGCGTAGCAGACCCGGTTTGAGATGAACACCGCACTGTGGCTCATAACTAAGTATGTATTTTATTTTTAGGGTTCCGTACGTCAAAAGCAAAATACGGAACCCTTATAGGATCACTTTGTTGTCCGTCCGTCTATCTGTCTGTCTGTCAAGACCGTTTATCTCGAGAACGCGTAGAAGGTATCGAGTTGAAATTAAAACCATATACTCAAGTCTCAAGCTGTTAAAAAATCATACTTCTAAGTTAACGAATAAGAAAGATACGGTCGTTTATGTCGCAAAAAAACGTATATTTTGATACTCTCAAAGATCGAAATTCACAGGATACTTCCCGTTGACCCAGAATCCTGAAATTTAGCACAAATCTTCGAGACTCCATTCGGGAATTGTAGTATGCACGGAACCCTCAGTGCGCGAGTCATGCATGTGTTTTTTTTAGTGTCATTCTGAATTTCGACATTAATTGTTTTAACACAGTCACAATTTCAAAAAACAATAGTCTGACAGAACATACTAAGATAACACACCTTCGAAAAACACTACTTCGACAGAACCCTGCTTCGATATGGACTTGTTCGGCGAATCTTTTGCTAATTTTTGTATTTGTATAAGTGCTCAGTTTGTATAACTCCATTGTTGCTTTCTATCTTACCTCATATCCGTAGTATTTTTCGTCAATAATTCGTCTTTGAACTGCCACCGTACAGTAGGTATCGGGAACCCGATGACGTCACATTGTAATGACACGTTAGAGCCGAGGAGAACCTCCTTTAAGTTTTGTAGCGGAGGTGCTATGTATGGTGGTACTGAAAATAATAATTAAATTACTACTATATTCTGTCTAAAAAGTCAACCGACCTGGGAAAGAACAATATTTAATCATTTAAAAAATACTTATATTTGATACTTTTTATAAGGTTCTTCTATTAGTAAACAATGATCAAGATCTCTTAATCAATCTTGATTATTGAACCAGCGTTGACTACATTATTAAATCTAAGTAAGTACAATCTAAGATGATGAGTAAATCTAATGTAGTGAACGCTGGTTTAACCCTAATAATTACCCAAGTCGGTTGACTTTTTCACACACACACACACAATTGACAGACTACATACACTACAATTGCTATAGGATGGTGCGGGTTACATTTGTCGGATATACAATGTATTCATATATTTTCGTCCTGCTGTCATTCTATCCATGCTATGTAAATAATAAACTTTTTACAAAAAAAAAAAACCGACTTCAATGTAAATAAACACAGAAAAGTACAATATAACTTTAATTTCCGTTTCCGAAATTAAAATTATTTTGTATTTTTCAGTGTTTTTTTAACATTGAAGTCGGTTGTATTTTTTTGGTAAAAAGTTTTTTTCTTAGAAGAAAACATTTACTCACCCCAAACATGTAGCATGAAGGTAACAGAGGTGTTGCCGTATATATTTTTGGCGGTGCACACGTATTCTCCAAAGTCAGTCAAGTTTGCTACAAAACTGAAAAAAAAAATGTGAATTTTGATGAACTGGTTCTAGTGGTGTTTTTGTACTTTTTACAATTATTTTACCAAAAAACAAACCTTCAAGATTTCGTTATTCTATCTAACGCTTTTCAAATATGTACACCTACCTACGTCTGTACCACACGACGTAAGCGCATCAGGCACCCCCGCCGCCTGAACCGCTCCTCTCCGCTATTGTTCTATCGCTTGCTTCGCATAGACTTCGTAATATTTAGAACGTTCAATTTAAATATTTTTATTTTTGTATGAAAATCTGAAGAACTAAAATATGATATTTTTTTAAAAGCCATAGAACAGAAGTTGTTGTTTACAATATTGTAACCTGAAAGCTTGCTAGTGTTTCACAAATAGCCCTGAATAACTACACACTATACTACACTGCAAACTACTACCACTCACTTCCAAACCTTCTACTACTCTTCTTCTACTATACTATTATGATTAGTTTTTATTTTCTTACCTCAATCCATTCCCATCAACATACTTCCTATCACCAGCAACAGGGTCTCCATTCTGAGTCCACTCCACCACGGGTAACGGCAGTCCTTGTGCAGAACAAGGCAGGTCTACTCGCTGTCCTTCTAACACTTCTATGGGGTCAGAGCTCACTGGCGATATATTGGGCGGGTCTGAAAGTTTAAAGATATGGCTGAGTTCCTTAATATCTACCGTTTTTAGGAAGAACGTCGTAACTGTAAGCGCATATGATGCCGAAGTTTTTTGCAGAAATGAGTTTTCTCTTCCATAATTAAAAAGTATTAATTTATAATAACGAGCACCGACCTCTTAATAAATAGTAGAGGTCAGTGATAACAAGCCTTTTTAGGAAGAAAATCGTAAGTGCCAGTTTGCGTTTTCTGCTGGGATGAGTTTTCTCTTCCATAATTAAAAACTATTGCCAAGGCCAACCTCCACCGTATGCTTCACTATGTACTTCGGGAGATCCACACATTGGGCGAGGGCCACAAAGACAATCTTATTCCGCCTGAATCGATAACAGGAACTTCCCGAACTTGCCATGTTCGGTGAGGACCTGTGTCATGCGGATGGTAACGACGCCGTGATGCTTTTTCAGATACTCCTCAAACAGGGACCAATTCGCTGCAATTGTGGCGTGTCCACTTATTCACACCCTTGACACCGGGTTAAAAATCTTTAAATCGAATACTTAGAAGCCAGAAAATCTGGCATCAGTCTTTTCAAGAGGTATGTAGTAGAGTAGAGGTAGGTTTTCCAGTCTTAGAGGTGGGGTAGGCTGTCGCTTCTTGTAAAATAGGGGTTGCAGCTACTAGTTGGAATAGAAGCCAATTTCAACAAAGATGAGAAGATGCTAGTCTGACTGATTGAGAGAAAGTAATTTATTGCAGGTAACAAATGTAGTAAAATAAAGTAATACTAGCTTTTTTCTTACTTACCGTATACGATCAGTGTGAAGTTTTTGTGAGTGGAACCCATGCTGCTTGTCGCGTTGCATGTGTAGGTACCGGAGTCGTATGCCGAAGCCTTCTTTATTGTTAACTCACCGGTGTTAGCCAGAAATCTGTGGAAAACGAAGGTGAGGTTAACACGGTGTAGTGGAACTCTTAGAGGCCCTGATGGTAAGCACGACTTCTATGGAGGCTTAGCAGTGCTAACACAAGCCCTTAACACGATCCGTTTTACGACCTAAACTGAACTGTTAAAGGGATGAAGCTATACAAAGTTATTTGTAAACCACTAACAACCCTGCAAGGTTGTATAACTAACATCATAAACAACAACTTTTGTTCTATGACTTTTTACAAAATACAATACATTTACCAAAAATAAATCATCAAGATTTTGTTGTTCTATCTAACACATTTCAACTCTGTATTTTGCTGTACCCACCTATGTCTCCCGCGCTCGATCTCCGCTCCCCTCCGCTGTCGTACTATCGCTTGCTTCGGATAGATTTCGTAACAATTAGAACGTTCAATTTAAATCTCAGTAATCATAGAGAACTATAGGTAAATTTACAAGTTGTCAGTAAACACAAGTGGACTTATATCTTTGGTCCACACAGCAACGGGCGGTTGCAAGATGACCGCGTCGCATGATAAAATTACTGTCTCATCTAGGTTCACTGTCGAGTCTTCGACACTTCGAGATAACTTCGTTGAAAAATAATGCTGTCGACACACTCAGTAATCATAGAGAGTTGTCAGTAAAGAGGAGTGGACGCATATTTTTGGTCCACACCGTAAGCGACGGTGGAGAGCCGACCGCGTCGTATGAGAAAGTTACAGTCTCACCTAGGTTCACTGTCTTCTCATTTCCGTCTACAATTTTGTCGAAATGTGATGCTATTGCTACATTTAGTAACTATAGAGAACCATAGATTAACTTACAAGTTATCAGTAAACACGAGTGGACGCAAATCTTTGGTCCACACAGTAAGGGGCGGTGGAGAGCCGACCGCGTCACAAGAGAACGTTACTGTCTCGCCCAATTTTATCTGACGAGGCTTCTCATCTCCTTCCACAGTTTTGTCGAAACGTGGTGGGTCTGAAAATAACATAAGTAGACCGTATTAACGAATAATTCGAAACGAAACTAAACTTCAGGTCGGTTGCTAAACTGAGTCTTTGGCTTTGTGTAAGCCCTACATTGATGCAGCTAACCCTACATTGATTTTGATAAGGATAATAGAAAACTTCAACATCCAACATTTATTTGGAAAAACATCCACTACTAAACATAGTCTCGAACCTAATAAAGCAAATTTTGTACTAGCTAGATATACTACTAAGACTAGGCCTGTAAAATTGTGTACAAGGCTTCCTTTTATGACGTAGCGAGCACTAAGAAATGATTTTTCAAAATTCAGCCCCTAAGGGTTTGAAACGGAAGTCTAAAGTTTGTGTAAAGAAACCAATATTCAAGCGGTCGAAGTTACTAGCAGAAGCTAGTAAAATATACTTTTTGGGACAAAATAGGTGTTATATGTTGTATACTTTTTTTTTTCTTAGCCTGTTCTATCCCCCTCCTGGGCAAACGCCTACCTCCACTCCTTCCATCTTTCGCAAGCCCGGGCTTCCTCTTGCCATTTCTGGTGGAATCTGTCTAGTTCGTCGCGCCATCTCCTTCGCGATCTACCGCGACCCCGTCGCACTGTTATAGGGCACCAACTTTATGCTACTTTGGCCTACAGTTTGTTGTATACTTCATCAACATCACTATCATCATTTTAAAGACGTCAAAGACGTCCACTGTTGGACATAGGCCTCCCCCAAGCGTCGCCACAATGAACAGTCCTGTGCGTCTCGCATCCGTCGGATTCCCGCAACCCTTCCCAGGTCATCGGTCCACCTTGTAGGAGGCCTTATAACGCTACGTCTTCCGGTACGCGGTCGCCATTTCAAAACCTTTCGGCCCCAACGGCCATCTGTTCTGCGAGCAATGTGCCCTGCCCATTGCCACTTAAGTTTGGCGATTCTTCGTGCTATGTCGGTAACCTTAGTTCTTCTGCGGATATCCTCATTCCTGATTCGATCACATAGCCATTTCCATAGTTGTATACTTAAATATTATTATTATGTACTTACATTGCACTACCAGACTAACATCATACTGGTCTCTCCCGATCACATTCAGAGCTACACAGCGGTAAACACCGACATGATCTTCAGTCGTACTAGATATGGTTAACTCATTGTCATCAGTTATCACGTCTTTAGGGAGAGAAGCGAAGTCTGTCGCAGTGTCGCCTTTGTATTGCCATGATATAGTGGGCTCTGGGTTACCTTGGACGACACTGTAATAAAAGATACATAATTGTAACACTAACGACCTGTTCACGACCTTGCTGCTGTGACTGTGAGCGGTGGCTAAGCAGGGGTGGCGAGCGGTAAGAACGGTACAAAAGTATGAAAAAGTTTGAAGTTCGCCACGAGACGCCGCTTATAACGCCGCGCGGCCGCTTTCCGATGCCGCCCCGCTCGCCGCGTCGCTCTCCAAAGTCGTGAACAGGCAATAATATTATGAAGACGAAAGTATGTATGTATGTTACTTCTGCACGCTTAAACGTCTGAATGGATATGAACGGAAGATATCAGAAGCCCTACCACGGGCTCTTAACGCGATCCATTTGACGACCTAAACTGAACTGTTAAAGGGATGGAGCTGTATCTATAGGATGTATAGATCCGTCCCTCTTACTCCCTCGCACGCCTGACATTTTAACACGCCATGGTAAGGAAGTAATTAGTAATGGTGGGAAGTGATTAGAAAAAATTGGCAGCTAGTCGTTTTATGTATTGTAATGAGGATTTTAAGTATTTTGTTTCATTACAGTAATATAACAAAGCCAAAAGTTTGTATGTACAATTGCCGGAACGGATCTTGAATGCTGGCTTCAAGTTGCGCAGAAGTCAAATATTCGGTCTCTTTAGTGGTGCGAAGTGAGACGCGCGGGGGCGGGGAATTTCAGTGATTGGCTCGCCACGCCATCGTGTCATAGACGTCACTCGTGATTCGTTCCCTGCGCTGCTGCATGTATGTAACAACGACGACGATTGGCTCGCCAATGTATGGAATGCGCAAAGCGATCCCCACTATGACGCTGAGCGCTCAAGATCCGTGCCGGTATTTGTATGTATGCGTGTACTTTGGATTTGGATTTGGTACCAGGATGGCTTACAACCTGAATAGTTTATATCACACACAACAAATGAATTGGTTTAGTGGCGTTAATTTATATATTTGTCTTTTCTTTTTTTAAATGTTTTTTACTATGATTCAGAGAATTTGATTGAGATGGATGAAATTATGCCAACGTATAACAATTATTTTAAAACGATACATAGTCTCACCTACATGTGATTTTAGTGGAGCTTCCCTCGCGCGCCGTCAATGTTGCAGGCTCCTTAGATAACACTGGGGATGCTGCAACGAAATTAGACTTTTTTTGGAAAAAGACTTCATACAAAAACACTTTTTAAAATGAAATAAGTAATCTTTCGCAAAAGAGCAAGCGGCTGGTTAAATATAAGCTTCTTATAGTATTTTGCCTTCTTATATTGGCAATAACTATTAAAACAAAAAATAAATGCATTAAAGTAACTTAATTTATAAACAGCTTTAAAAATCACAAGGATTTGAAAATGATGTTTGCTGCTTTTCAATAGTAAAAATCTAGTAAATGGGCTATGTTATTTTCATTTGAAAAATAGCAAGAGCTGAAAACCGTTCTCGTGACATCGAATTTGAGAAGTAAATCCTACCATTAATATAAACTTTACTATGAAAGCTAAGCATAATCAGCCTTTTAATGTTCCCACTGCTGGGACTCAGGCCTCCTCTCTAGGAGAAGGAATGGGCCGTCATCCACCACGCGCGCCCAGTGCGAGGCGAAACGCTTGAAACCTCTATGTAGAGGTTTCAGCAGCGTAAGGGTGGATACTCGCCATACGTTCTTGTCCGATGGTAGAATATGATGGCGGAATCAAGTCATGCCATTCCCGCGCACACTCTCCAAAATGCAACCTGTAAAATACCGAAAGGCTGGCTACCCTACGCCTGCCACCTCTTTATAATATAAGTGTAGAAAGGCAAAAAAATAAACTTACCCAATCCAGTCACACTAACACTCCCTTTGACACTCAGTTTCTCGTACCCATTATCAGCTTCACACTCATAAGGGCCTAAGTCGCTGAAGTCGATCCTCTTCAAGTATACTGTTGAGTGGTCTTCAGATATATCCACGTTAGTACCACTGGCTAGTTCGGTGCCGTTGTGGTACCAAGTGGTGCGAGGTGGGAGATCGGAGTTGAAGACACAGTGGAGTTCCAGTTGGTAGTACAGTTGGACGGTTTGGTCTAGAAAAATATAAAAGTGGTAATATATAAAAAATAACTTTTTCATTACTCATACTCAGAAAGTAGGTCTGAAGTTGCCTGAGGAGCGGGCTGAAAGTGATACTTTTCATCCCTAGGGAGTTTTACTTTACAACTGACAGATGTCAAATTATTAAAAAAAAACTAGTTCAATCTTCACATTTCTATTGAATGTTCCAATTTTCCATACAGCCAGTCAATCACAGCGCGATATAAAATTGAAATAACTTAAAAACAAGTATTAATTAAATAATGTTATATTTTAAGTGATTTATTTGTTCAACTATTTCTTTAAAATACTTTACTTTTAAAAGATTACAATTAATTTCTAATTTTTCATTAATGAGGCTGAATAGCTGGCCGGCCGCAGAAAAAAAAAACAAAATCGCGGGAAAGTGGCAATCAGTCGTTGGTTTTTTTTGAGTTTTGTTTACATTTCCGTACAACGAGATTTGTATTAACACGTTATGTTTATCAGATTAAAATAGTGATTTAACGCCTAATTTCATAAGAGAAGAGGCTAAAGCAGTCGTGGAATACCTTTTACCGCCTAAATCAGAAGAAAGATACCTACTTAAAATCATAGGTACGACGACTCAGGTTTTACAAACTTTTTATTTTATTTTTAGTTTCCTCGTATTCGTAATGAAAAGCACAGTGTTTACATCGGGGTGAAAGTAACCCACATCACCCCTCGAATTAGCGACCTCGCTACGCTCGCCCGCCAACTCCTTCTCGGGACGAAGTGAGTTACTTTCACCCCTAGTGTAACAATGTACTATTAAATCAATCATAATCGATTTATAATAACTTCGTAGACAGACAACTGACTTGATTTGTCGTGACTGCCTATTTTACATTGAAATAATTACAGTACAATTAAATATAAAATAAAAACTTTGACTAGTCATAATTCTTGAACTATTGGTTCCAATTTCCAATTGGATGAAATTAGAAATATGCCTGCTTGGTTACTGAACATTCTGGCTTCTAGTTTTATACACAATGAACTTATAGGGGGTCGAAAATGGCCTGAATTGTTTCGAGAAAAGGATGATACGGCCGCGCCGCTTTTTTACTCGCATTGGCGGGGGCACTGCCGTGCCCCCTGATACCGAGTAAAGTGGGGAAGCTTTGGCCATATAACTCTGGTATAAAATATAAAGTGTATTATGTTAGTCTTAAGTGTGCGCCTCTTTCGGGAAAATGAAATGTTTTTCTTTTTTCTTTCCTTCTTTCTTTGGCACAAGCTTATATAGGAACATAAAAAACTGTGTTTCTATCGGTTAATGAGTTCGGGGCAAAGTTTTACCTGAAGGCCAAAGTAACCTCATTTTACATTATGTACTCGAAAACGCCTCTTTCAGTCGTCGCCGTAAGTCCATTTAGTTCAGAAGCTGTTGAATAACTTACAATACATAAATTGTACTGGTTACCTGTAAACCCCTTCACCAGCGTCATTTTCTTCCAAACGTTGACAACGAGGCTGTCCTGGTGTATTCCCTGAGAGTTCTCTCCGAAACAGAAGTACGTGGCGTTGACGGTTTCCGCGGAGGAGTTCAGTCTTAAGACACTTCGGTACACGTCCGGTTTGAGTTGCGATACCTGAAAGTGGGCAATGATAGAGTAACGAGTGGCCTGCTGGTCTAGTGGTTAGTGGCCCTGACTGCTATGCTAGAGGTTGTGGGTTCGATTCCTACCCAGGACGAATGTTTGTGTAATGAGCATGATCATTTCTTCTGTTTCTTTTTTTATTATTGATCGGCTCGCGTTTGACCACCATCTCACCTGCTTGCCTAGAAGTCATAGGTTACTTCTAGGCTAACCTATGGGTGTAATTTATCTAAAATATGTTTGTATTTAGAAATATATAAGTATGTTTATCAGTTGTCTAGTACTCATAACATAAGCTCTGCTTAGCTTAGGACTAGACGGTGTTGTGTGATAGTTCTAGAATATTGTAGAGTAGGGAGCATTTGTATTTGATAGTTTGTTTTCTTATATTTAATTGAATCACGCCTTTATTAGGTCCAATTTAATCATCTGACTACCAGATGCACGGCAATGTGCCACGGGTAAATGGTAGACATGTACCCATACGCACTAAACGTTTTGGGAACACATTCATTTTGTGTACAACTAAAGAGTCATATTTTCCTGCTAGAGTCTGCGTTTGTTGATATCTAGTACTGAGGGGTCTTTAAGCCAAGAGTGAATCGCTTTATCGTCGACTACTATCAGGTGAGATAGTGGTTAAATGTGAGCCTATCCACACGTAGTAATATACATTTTTTTTAATGATATAAATAATGCTTGACTGCGATTCCACCTGATTATGAGGCGCACTAGTTTATTAAGAACCTATTCACTCTAGCCTTGAAGACACCTAAATTATAATCGGGAAGACCGCCGACGGCAAATTCCAGTCCTTCGATGTACACGGTATAAACGACGAGGCAAAACGCTTAATCTGGAAATAATTACTTAATTAATTATTTATTCAGCATAATGCCTGGCAATATGCTGAATATATGTAATATGTCTGTGGTCCAGGCTTTTTAAATTGGCTCTCCAGTGCTTTGGACTCACTGGAGGTCACGGTAGATTTAATTCATTAAACTCCAAGCGAACGCTGGCGTTCGCGCACCCATTGTCTTTCCATTGTGTCTCTAATTCTCACGATTGTAAGGTTAATTTTGCCATTTACTAGCCCTTACGTGCTTACAGTACTCTGCACGCGGTAGGACCTGTGACTTGTACAACATTAGAAGCAATCCCGGTGTGTTGTACCGCCGGATCTTTGCCAGAACGCTGAGTTTTCTACGTTGGCTGTGGACTCAATTGAATTATGCTGATTTTCTAACAACCATTATTACCCGTGTGCTGGTTCATGTGTACTCACAGTGTGGTTCAAGAAGGCGTCAGTCTCCCGGTGCCACAGTATCCTCGGCGGCGGCTTGGCGCGCACCTCACACGTCACCTCGATCACAGTGCCCTCTACGATGCTGATATTCTTAGAACCGATTATATTCACAACTGGCTTTATTAGTACTGATACGTGTACGGAGTCTGAACCTGAAATAAGTAGGTTTTTTGTAAGTTAGTTTAATTAGTCGGCTTCATCTAGTTTTTAAAAATCGACGTGTAAAAGTGTTTTTACAAAATAGACATCATTTATTGTTATCATCTTATCATTTAGTCAATGAAGGCACCGCATATAAAGTCAATATTTTTCACGCCAACCCTATTGTTAATTTTTAGGGTTCTGTTTTACTATTGCCACAACGATCTCTCTGGATAGACTGTCACGTGGGTATTGAATGACTGATACGACACTTTCGTAGAGTGTCGTCTGCTGTTAACTATTTTTAAGGGTCATCTCACACAAGCTTCGCGGCATGCATTCGGATTCTCTCACTGACGTAGTTTATCTTTCTGTGCAGAAAATAAAGTTCTATATTGTATAGCTAGCCTAAAAGAACGCTTGGTATGAGCTCACCATTTTTTAGGGATCCATAACCAAAAGGTGAAACTGGACCCTATTACTAATGGGCGGAGCATCGCCGTGCCCTCGTGGGGGCAATCGGCGGCGGAGACCTCTCGCGACGGGCCTTGGTTGAGGCCATGGTCCGGAGCGGAGTGGCAGGAGGGCGCCGACCTCTGCGAAGCAGTAATGCTCGCTAAGGAGGAGGCCGACCGCATCAGGCAACGGCGCTCTCGCCGCCGCCGGGATTCCGATCCCGATTTCCAGCTACCGTAGGCGCGGACAGTGAGCAGTGGGTAGCTCGCTGTCCGACCGTCCGGTAACTGTCCGGACCAAGCCCAAGTCGTCGACGGCGCGCGCTTTTCCCGCGCGCCTCAAGGAGTTGTCAGCAACAGCAGGGGCCCAGCCGGGTCGAAGCCTACTGGGGCCAGGGTTATCCGAAAGGGCGCTCGAGCCCCGGTATGAAGGCTTGAAGGAACGGGATGGGTTTTTTTAGTCAGTAAGAGTGACACTATCTCCCGCTCCGCCCAAGAGCGGGGGTTGTCATTGGATGATTTTACCCATCGAAAAAAAAAAGACCCTATTACTAAGACTGCTATTTATCTTATGAACTGTGATCCTAGACAGTTGAAATTTTCACAGATGATATAAATTTCTGTAGCCGCTATAACAGCAAATACTAAGAAATATAATAAAATAAATATTTAGGGGGGCGCCCATATAAGAAATGTGATTTTATTTTGCCATTTTTAGCTACGGGCGGTAAGATACCCTTCGTGCGCGAGTCCGACTCGCACTTGGCTGGTTTTTGTTAATAGAAGAGGGAGTGTCACAGGTTTTGTGATCAAAATCCATCCATGGTCTTTTAGTTGCTTAAGTTCCAAAGCAGAAGTGACTCTCTCGCAGGGTGTGAGCTGTCCCTAAAGTAAGTATTAATTGTAATGGTACTGGGATAGAAGTGGTAAACCATTCTGAACCTACTTTACATACCTTTTAGAGCTCCTCTAATCGCCGAACAAGTCCAGTCTCCATCTTCAGTAACACTCTTCACATTCAACACGTCGTTAGAGCTCCCTACATCATGTGAAGTCACAACCGTCCCATTAGGCGCTCCCCACACGACCGTCGCCGCGTTCTCCACAGCACACACGAGTTGGAAGTCTGTGTTTATTAGCTTTGATAGCGTGTGGGGGCCTAATATTTGCGCTGTTGGGTTTGGCTTTATCTTTAGTTGTGTGGATTGCTTTGCTTTTCCTCCTAGAAAAGGAATTAGTGTTATAGTGTAATATATAATGTGATATGAAAGCAGTGGATTAACAAGGATAAGACTTCCAAAGCATAATTGGTGATTTTAACACTTCAAAAAAGTTTCGGTTTCAGCCAAAACTGAAATAGATACCAAAAATTCAGTTTCGACCGAAAGTCGTGTTTTGGCCTAATACTTCTTCAAACCTCGCTGTACGGGAAACTGGGTAAATGAAGAATCTATAAGTGATAAAAGTCCAAGGGTGTGTCCACATCTGGCAAATGCGCCACGAATACACCGCTTGTGGATCGCTCGCGAGCCGTGTGCTACGCGCCAGCTTCGTACCGTGTGCGAACGGCGCAAGAAATGCGCACTACACATGCTTACTCCCACCCGCAGATATACAGTATGAAAGAAAACGGAACTGCATGCGCGGGAGCTATATGCGCGTAGAACATGCGCCATGCGTGCCACTGTACCTTGCCTGAGTTACACTAAAGAGGCGCATCAAAAAATTGCAGAACTTCACGCGTGCAGTGCACAAGCCATTCGCCAGAAATGAACACACCCTAGGTCCCTTGTTATCCTAGTTAGCTAGACTTCACTGTACTTACTACAATTTTCTTTTTTTCATTTTGGCTTCGCACGATTTTTGCATTTAGCCCGTATCAGGTTTAGAAAGTATAAGTTATTTTGAGTTCCATTACAACGCGTATATAACACATACTAATGGTGTGTCGCGAGCCGCTCGCGAACCGCTCACGAATGGCACGCGCGCATTTCGCGCAAGGCTCGTTCGTAGTCGGTCCCTGCGCCGCGCGCGCTTCATACGAACATGAAATGCACGCGCGCAGTTCGCAAGCGGCGCCAGATCTGGACGCACCATTATGTTTTTTCAGTATCGGGCCAACCTTCTCGGTAAGTCTATTACTACAATAATTCTCGGCTCCATTTTACCGAAATCGCACCTGTTCCAATGATTCCACAATATTATCTAGCTGCGTAGACACTTGAGACACAAAATAGATAGCTACAGAAGACAAACTACATATATAGCGCACTCGAGCAACGCACCCATAGACACCGCTCACGGACACGATATCTCGGCTCAATTGTCCGGTCGCACTCGTACATTTCGGCGCATCGCGCTGACCCTAGCGCGATCGCCTAGCGTAGATATAAAAAGTGATGTACAAACATGAGATTGACTTCTGTATCTATCTATTTTGTGCTTGAGATACAAATCTACACCAATTTTACATCATAATATCCACTATCCACTTAATTTCACTCAAAAAAATTCCGTCAAAAAACTCTTACTACACATACCTCTATTAACAGCTATACAGGTATAAACTCCAGCGTCTTTTTCACTAATTTCTATGGTTTTATTGAATGAATACACTCCCTCTATATTTGGCTCCTTGTTCAAATCAAGAGCTGTAAAAGAAAAACATTTAATAATAGTGATTTACTAGATTTTTTTTATTTTGAAGATTTCAGGATTAACTGTAACAATACAGATTGACTTTGGATTAACGCGCAACAACAGCTTCAATAGATGGTCGTCGAAGCTTAATGGCCATCAAGTCATTGGTGGTCACAACAATTGGCACAATGGCAGCCGAGTCCACATGTCGACAACCTCATGTGCTAAGTCGAGATATTTGATTTGTTTCTCTTTCTCAGCTATCACGAAATTCTCGTCATGTAGGATGGTAACATCGACTATCATTATAATAATAATAATATAATAATAATAATAATAACGTTTATTTCTCACCACAAGCCAAAAAATACAGACAATCTTACACTAGAACCATTGCTAACAATTTTTGGTTGTGGATCGCTGGTGCCTGTGGTAGGTAGTAACACCTGTAGTACAGGTCACCAGGTCCCCACCAGTTCCAATCCACATTTAGTAGCTTACATATAAGTACAGCAAGTAATAACAAAATTACAAAGATTTAGTGAGTTTAATAACCGACTAGAGACAGTAGGAGAAAAAAATAAATAAAAAATAACAATAATAAATGTGTATGTTACTTGTGTGGTATGTATGTGTAGTTATGTATGAGGCATTGCGCGGCGCGTTATTATTATTTATTTTTTCATCCATAAAATCTCATCTGATGGAAAGCGACGATATGCTTGACAATGGACCTGTGCGTTCTAGAGCTGCGGTCACTCTTTCGAACAAACTCACCAAATTTTTTTTTTTTTTTTTATATGGGACATCATTAATTGACTTCTCCCGATGTACCAACCCGCACTGGGCCCGCGTGGTGGATTACGGCCCATTCCCTCTCCTAGAGAGGAGGCCTGAGTCCCAGCAGTGGGAACATTAAAAAGGCTGATGATGATGATGATGACTTCTCCCGATCTAGAGCGGAGCGGGAGAGTGTGTCAGACTTTTACCGATTAAAACCGGAGTGGGTTTTAGTCGGTAAAACTATATAAGTATGTTCCTTCTTTGCCTTGGTTCAAGGGCCCCGAAAGAGAACCCCTCTTTCGTACAACCCATGGCCCCAGTAAGCTTTGATCCTGCTTGGCCCCTACGGTCTTGCTGACATCTCCTTGAGGTGCGCGTGGAATTCTAAGCGCTGACCGTCGACGACTCGGGCTCAGTCCGGACGGCGAGCTACCCTAATCTCACATAATGTACGTACCATAGTGTGCCAGTGTGCCGTTGTAGACCAGTCGGTTGACTATCAACAGCGCCTCACTATACACAGTGCACGATATTGTAACACTGTCGCCTATCTCTACCGTAGTGTTGCCAGGTCCTATTGTCACTTGCGGAGGGTCCACTGAAAAAAAAAACAATGTGTGTGTTAGCTTATATTTTCTGAATCTTGGCAAAAAAATTTGATGAAATAGAAGGTGGTAAATTAAAAACTGTAATAGCTGTACACCTCTATTTTTTAATTAGTATAAAAAAATGGGGCTCTATCCATAACCTTCACCGATCATATACACCGCTAAATTTCGATCGTTTTTATCCCGTGGAGGGTTGATCCGGTACATGAAACACTATCTAACGTTAATACGCAACGCCAACTACTATCTACAGGTCATTGAACTCGCTCAGCTGACGTTTTCTTAAAGAAATTAATTTCGTACATGCGTAAATTAATACGAGTTTTGAAAAAAAGGTACTTTATTTTTTAATTTTATCTTTACAAATCGATAGTGTTTCATGTACCGGATCAACCCTCCACGGGATTAAAACGATTAAAATTAAACGGTGTATATGTGTAGTATAGCAAAGCATAGCGTAATCAGCCTTTCAATGTTCCCACTGCTGAGACGCAGGCCTCCTCTCTAGAAGAGGGAATCGCCCGTAATTCCCCACGCGGGCCCAGTTCAAGTAGGTGGATTTCACGTGTCTTCGGATTTTTTGTTCTAGGACATGCCAGCAAGAATGAAAACATCGTGAGGAAACCGGGATGTCCTAGAACTAAAAATTCGAAGACATGTGACATTCACCAACCCACACTGGGCCCGCGTGATGGATTACGGCCCATTCCCTCTCCTAGAGAGGAGGCCTGAGTCCCAGCAATGGGAACATTAAAAAGGCTGATGATGATGATGAATGTAAATAATAACGAAAAGAAAAAATGGTAGATAGCACATTACCGATAAGCGTAAGTTCTGTGGCAGTGCTGCTGGACCCCGCCACGTTGTTCGCGACGCACTTGTAGCTCCCGACGTTCTCTTCATTCATGTTTTCTATCACATAGTCTATCGACGTGGTTTGTCTAGAAATAATACAAGATAAAGAGTACATTTTTTTTTACTTAAAATACTTAGGTACTCGTACTTCATAAAGGTACTCATACTTTACAACTTTGTGATTCTTGCTGTTGTGCATACAGTATGGGCGCCCGAGAGGGGTGCAGGACCAGTATGGCAAGGGCTGCGCTAGTGCCATTATCATGAATATTATCATCATTTCAACCGAAAGACGTCCACTGTTGGACATAGGCCTCCCCCAATCATCGCCACAACGACTGGTCCTATGTGCCTCGCATCCATCGGATTCCCGCGACCCTGATCAGGTCATCGGCCCCCCTTGTGGCAGGCTTTGGGTACAGTCTGGTAATAAATAAACACGAGTATAAACTTACAAGCTAGATATCTGCGGTTGTATTCCTGATGCGTCCTTGGTCCACATGGCGGTGACAGGCACCAGACTCTCCACATTACACGACAGTACGACCCGTGAGTGGGGATAGGCTTCCACCTGGAAATACCACAGTAATATTATACTCGTTGCGTACTATGTCTATCCTGGTCACACCTACCACATACCGCAGCATCTTCATTTCATTTATGTGGACCTTTTTACTCATGTCGTTTTTACTGTCCGGCATTAAAAGTCTAAAGCTAGAACTACACTGCGCACACGTGTGCCACACACGCTCGTCTCCATACATTTTATATGGAAAATTAGACTTGTAGAGCTATACACTTCATCCACGCCACGCGACGTCGTTCTATTACGTACAAATCAGGCGTGTGCGTCGGCCTAAGGAGTATTTGCAAATTCTGTATTCGCCACCAGTACGATATTGTCGGTGTAGAGCATGATCCACGGTAATGGTACCGAGAAGTAGTTTGTGAGATAATACATCACCATTACAATGTTGAATAGGAAGGGGCTCAGTGCAGATCCCTGATGAACACCCACTTAGATTTCGAACGTTTTACTCAACCCTACTAAGGTTTTTGTTCTTATACTGACATTGTTGAATATGCACTGTATCTGTATAATTATTCTGTCACTTTCTGCGCCCTGAGAACCTGTCACGCCAGTTTACGTTACACTCTATCAAAGGCCTTTTCAAGATCAACAAAAGCAAGGTGCAGGTATTTTTTGACTTAAAACTATCCTCATGATATATTTTTCATTCTGGAGCTAATTCATCATCATCTTGCTGCTTGTCTCACGTTACAACATGTATTTTTCTTCCATTCTGTTCCGTCAACCGTCACGCTATCGCTAACTCCCTTTTCTTTCATGTCTCACTCCTCACACATTCAAAAACAAGTTCTTACCTTTCGGGGTGCTGTTAGATAAGGAACATCTGCAACGAAAGTTCGTGAAGTAAATTATTACAGGAGTTTAAAAAAAAGAAGTGTTATTGAGAAATATACGGGCCGGGGTACTTGATAGCAAGAAGCGGAATCAAACAACGTCTGGATAGCAGAGTGTATATTGACAGACACGCACCTTCATAATAAAGACAATATCCTAATTTACGTGCTACCTATTAACTTAATTATTAATTAACTAACATACATCTGTCGGTATTCTGAACCCGATTTCTGCCCACCGTAGGTGCGAGCAATGGGTAGCTCGCCGGCTGACCGTCCGGTAATCGTCCGGACCGAGCCCAAGACGTCGATCGTTCCACGACGCGTATCATTCTACGCGCGCCGCGCATGGTCGAAGCCTACTGGGGCCAAGGATTCGCTTTTAGAAAGGATGGTTCGGCCCCGGTACGGAAGGCAACGAAGGAACAGGAGAGAATTTTTAGTCAGTAAAAGTCTGACACTATCTCCCGCTCCGCCCAAGAGCGGGAGATGTCATTGGATGATTTTTCCACCTAAAAAAAACGAACGTACATCACATTTGTTTTCGGGGTCCGTGAGTAACACCATAACATCTAAACGCTCATTGATTTTAGTTTTTGAACTAGTAAGACTATTTTTAGACATTATTGTTCAAACTTCTCCCTTTTGCGTAGTTGAGCTACGCAAGTTGTTCCTTCTATTACCCTTTGCGTTCCAGGGCCAAGGTAAGTCTTCCGAATAATCCAGCAGCTTTGGCAAATCAGCAAGACATAAACTAGACTGTTCAGTTCGGTCAACTGAGGCGGAGGCCCTACCACGAGTTCTTAAAGCGATCCATTTGACGACCTAAACTGAACTGTTAAGGGGAATGGGTTATACATAACGTGAACATTTTTTTTTTTGCCAGAGCGGGACATCTGCGGAATTATGTAATAAAAAAAGTTTTTAGTGTTTGTCTGGTTGGTCTGTTTGCAAAAGTGGGACAATTTCGGACTCGCGGGGGACACCGGGACAGACTGCCTGAAAGCGGGACTGTCCCGCCGAAAGCGGGACGTATGGTCACGTTAGTTAGGGTGTATAACGCCATACCTCTGTTTCGCTGTTCTGTTTTGGTTGAATGACAATTTAACACGTCACAGTAAGGTCCCTGAGCGATGGGAAAACTACGACAATGATACTTCGCCTTATAAAGCCTAATTTAAGGAACATAGGTGTGGTTTTATATTTTGACAATTCAAAAGTGCCTGTTATTTGTCTGTTCGAAATAAACGATTTCTGAGTCAGTAACAGTCCGTTACGCTCCACTCTACCCTAGAGCGCGAGAAGTCTTTAGATGATTTCCCACCTTAAAAATATACCTTAGTATCAATTTGACATTACTTCTCATATGAGTGCCTAGTACGAGCTTGCGAGACATTTATGACGTTCGGTGCTCCGATTGGCCCGCTTCAAGATCTTAACCAATCAGAGAGCCAAACGCGGTACATGTTTCCATTACGATAACGTAATAAAAAAAACTCGCATTTAGAGCACAGTAGACCAGGTGGCTTTCTGAGACCCAATTTTCTTTTAAAAATTAAATTATTTTTACCTGGTAACTGCGCTTGAATAGCAGTTGCTCCGATCCTCTTGAGATCTTGTTTATGCTCGTCTTTACCATTAATCTGGAAATTAACGAGAAGAATCTTTATACACCACTAATTTTTAATTAGTACAAAGGGCGTATTAGAAAAGGTCTTGTTATTATTTAAGCAAAGTCTCAACAAATAATATTCATAAACAGCAAAGTTATGAGCAATTGCTTATATCCCAAAATGTCACTCTATTCATGAAAATACTGTACCGGCTATTGATATAATTGAATATTATATAGTACCGAGATTACCCCCTACAAACAAAAAAACATAAAAACAAAAAAAAAAACAAACTTTACCTCTTTATTATATTAGTGTAGATTTTACATGAAAAATCACAAAGTTATAAGCTTGTTATGTTACCTGGTGGTTCACACAAATACATGATCACCGGGCCATCCAGGCAACTGATGAGTTGTTTTGCACTTGCACCTAGCTGTTTGCTAGCGCCTAATGTCCACTATGACCTGCGGTGACCTCTGTTGTACTTAGTGTCGATGATGTCCAACTTGTGACTTTTTTTATATATTTTTGGGGTAAAATATAACATGGTGTAAAAATTATTGGAATCCATTCAGTTACTGATTCTGAACCTACTATACACCGTTAAATTTTAATCGTTTTAATCCCGTGGAGGGTCGATCCGGTACATGAAACACTATCGATTTGTAAAGATAAAATTAAAAAATAAAGTACCTTTTTTTGAAAACTCGTGTTAATTTACGCATGTACGAAATTCATTTCCTTGAGCGAGTTCAATGACCTGTAGTTAATAGTCGGCGTTGCGTGCAAACTACCTACAGGTCATTGAAGTCGCTCAGCTGACGTTTTCTTAAAGAAATTAATTTCGTTCATGCGTTAATTAATACGAGTTTAGAAAAAAAGGTACTTTATTTTTTAATTTCACTTTACAAATCCACTATCGATTTGTAAAGTAAAATTAAAAAATAACGTTAAAGTAAGTAAGTAAGTTAAAATAAAGTTTCATGTACCGGATCGACCCTCCACGGGATTAAAACGATTAAAATTTAGCGGTGTATTCAGGTCGAAACCTGATAGTATATGCGAACATATAATAAAAATAATGTTGTGTAGGTAAGTCGGAATACGGAAACCAACCCAAGTTCATTCAAAAGATGCGTTATAGTAATTTAAATTTGGACACACGGCAGTGTCATGTGATCAGCCAAGTTCGTGAAGCAAAAAAGTGTCAAATCAATTATTAATATTACACGAAACATGAAAAAAACTACTCACAGAAATATAAAAGAACTCGTCAGGCGGTATGAAGGGGTCAGCGATATAAACGTTGCTATGATTTATCTGCTTAAGGGGCAGTTCGAACACCGTGTGTCCTGCCAGAGTAAGGATCTCGGCGTACTGAATGTCGGCGATCACGTCTGGCGGGGAAAGAGATATCATCATGTGGTTGTATGTGCCTGAAAACAAAATGAAAATAAAAAATTAATAAACAAAGTAGGTCTTCGACGTTTAACCAATTTTAACTTCTATTCCGTAAGCATAAGAATGGCATTCCAAGCAAAAAATAATTATATTATTGTAACCATTTTCAAAATCGGAATACATATAATAAGACATGCCTGTTTCCTCACAATGTTTTCATCCACCATTTTGGAAGCAGTGGTAATAAAAACAAATTACACAAAGTAAGGTGCCTATCTGGGTCTGAACCTATGACCTACAACTCGTAAATCGAAGCCGTTTAGTTCCCACTGGGCCACCACTGCAACTCCTTCTCACTTGGGCGGAGCACCATCGTCATCATCCAATGACTTCACTCGTTCTAGGGTGAAGTGGGGCGGCGTGTCAGCCTTTTAGTGACTAAAACCACACGGGACCTGTGTTCCTTCTTTGCTTTACGATCCAGGACTCCGGGTTTCCTTTTCGGAAGTCAACCCATTTTTTTTTTATGTTGGGAAAAATCATTCAATGACAACCCCCGATCTTGGGTGGAGCGGGAGATAGTGTCAGACTCTTACTGACTAAAAGACCCACCCCGTTCCTTCTAGCCTTCATACCGGGGCTCGAGCTCCCTTTCGGATAACCCTGGCCTCAGTAGGCTACGACCCGGCTGGGTCCCTGCTGTTGCTGACAACTCCTTGAGGCGCGCGGGAACAGTGCGCGCCGTCGACGACTTGGGATTGGTCCGGACAGTTACCGGACGGCCGGAAAGTCAACCCATGATGGCCCCAGAAGTCCCTACGGTTTGCTGACATCTCTTTGAGGGGCGCGTGAAAAACTGCGCCGTTGGCAACTCGGGTTCGTGCCGGACGGTTACTGGATGGCGTTCTATACCTACTATGTTTGTATGATTTTTTAAATATTTTTACCTCTCAAAGGTCTATAGCTGGTCTCCTTCATAGTCTGTGGCTTTTCCACTGAGAAGCCGTGGTTGAAGGTCACGTTGGAGAGCCCGACGACTTTCACCGAGTGCTCCTCTTCGCTACCCACCGTGATCGTCCAGTTGCCTGGCTCCGGCTGCATCACCTTCACTATCTGGAGGTATTAAGTAAAATTTTGGGTTAGTTTACGATACCTAAGAATTATAAAAATAATAATGATTAAGGTAGGTTGGGGGAAGATCGGCATTGGGATAAGAACGTATAAATCAATATACCACGTATTTAGCTTTATTTTTAATGCCAGCCACATTGCTGGGCAAGGTGGAACATAAACGCGGCACGCAATATGACTTGCATTAAAAATAAAGCTAAATAAGTGGTATAATTTATATTTATACGTTCTTACCCCAATGCCGATCTTACCCCAACGCACTATATTATTATAATTTATTTTACCCTAAGCTTTCCGTTCCAAAATGCCTAACTTAGACACATAGAGGATACTTAATTTTTATGTTTCCATTAAGAGTAATACATTTGACTTTTGTGAAGTCGCTGATAAGAACTATAAAATAAACAAAAGCCTGTAATAAGAAAATCAAAATCAGAATCAAAGCATTTATTTCAAATAGACCATTTGCAGGCACTTTTGAATAGTCAAATGATTAAGTACATACACAATATTTCTGTAATTTTAGACGCACTGTTTTTTTTCCTTTTCGAGTATAAATTCTGGCAACAATCAGGTAATAAACAAGAGGTAGATATTATCGGTCTAGGTCCTAGGCCGTTCAGTACCGGTGGCTCTTTAATACAGAGGTAGAAAAGTTCAATTAAATGAAGATATTGGTCAATTTACGCAATGTGTAATTATAAAATCAAGTAGCCCTTCACTCATAGTAGTCATAGTACTTCGCTTTGTACTATGCCCCCCACATTACTTCCAAGCAGATACCTCTTAGATTTCCCGCCCCTATTTGATAATAGGCGCGGTCTGATGCCCTAGGCCAGAGCCTAACTGGACTTAAGGCAAATAGGCCACTGGCTGCGCCGCATTATAACGTGTAGCAAATCTGTTGTATACTTCAGATCAAAGCAGAATCGAGCTGCAACAATAAAAATCAGTCAGACACGTATCGACTTAATTCCGACATGGTTAACTCACCATAATCTCTGACAAGTCTAGCGTGGTGATCAACTTGGGGGGCCCAGTCAACTGGTCCCCCTTGGGATCCACCACCGTGATCTTCGGCTTGGCCCCTGATACAGACACCGTCACTTCCCCCAAAGTACTGTCCACTGGTATCTGGGGAACACAGATAATAAAAAACACTTTGGTTTTAAAGTTTCTAAACATTGTGTTGAACTAGTTCACGCAGCGCGCGTCTTCCGTCATCGATCCACAAGGTGGACGTTTGCGTCTCGTATCGATCAGATTCCCACGACTCCTCTCATTCGATGCCCCTTGCGGAAGGCCTTTCGATGCTACTTCTTCCGCACACCAGAACCTTCAAAATCTATTTCAAGTAACTATATAATCATGTATTACACACTTTAAGAAACCAAGTTACCGGTAAGTTCGCTGGATGATTGTTTCGTTAAGTCATGACGACCAAGTGTTGTTAACTTGTACTTACATATTTACTTCAAACCATCCATACGATGGCATAATGAGCGCAGTGGTTGAGAGATTGGCAGTTACACTGCGTGTTATGGGTACGATTACCGCACAATGCAAATTTTTGTAGATATGGCCTACAGATAGATGTTCTGGATCTGGGTGGCTTTTGTTCTAGGTCTGTGTGACTTTTGTATGCACCCACGTTACAGGGGTTATTCCTAGTGTGGGCCAACGTTTATATTCAAAAAATATATAGGTATACCCAAGAAAGGCGGAATGTGTCCCTCACCAGCCCAAAATATTGATTTCATAAATATCTTACCTCCTGCGTATAGTTATATCCCGGCGGATTTGAGACAGAAGCGAGGTTCACCATGCGGCTTTTTATAGAACTCTTCACGAAATCCAGCATCTGGAACATAACACGGATGGTGAAGGTGGCCCATTCAGCTAGACAAGAGCTCGTGGTAAGGCCTCAGACACTTCCGCCTGACCGCTAAGTTCATTTTTGCTTGCGCTCGAAACGGAAACTTCAGAGAGTTTGGTTTGGCGCCGTGCCGCAGGATTCAAGCGAATTTTTTTTAAAGTGATCAGGCAGAAATTATTATAATGATGAGGCAGATAGGCAGACGATCCATATAAAATACTGATATTTAGTTGCTTCCATAGTTGACAAAATCTTTGGCAAATTGATATAGTTACCAACTATTTACATAGGTAAGTTCTAAAGATAAAACCAACATAGACCTGCTGACATTGCAGGTTTAAGAATATTCATAATCAGGTACATTTCTTTTTTAAGTGGGAAATCAATCAGTGGCTTCTCCCGCCCTTGAGTGGAGCGTGAGGGCGTGTCAGACTTTTATTGACTAAAACCCACTCCTATGTGTTTGGCTTGCGTTCCAGGGCCCATGGTTCATTTTCAATTAACCCATGGCCCCAGTAGGCTTCGACCATATTGGGTCCCAACGGTTTTGCTGACATATACTTGCGTGAACCGTTGCCTCCAGATTCCACGGAGGCAGGCCAGCAAGGATGCTTGCCGCTTTGCGGGAAACCGTGCGGTATCCCCGTATCAGGTACATAGATCCAACTTCGGAGTTAAGAATTTATCAAATAATAATACCAAAGTTTCATTGTTATTCTGACTTCAGTAGAGTTTGAAACATACTCATTTTCAAATACGTAACTCGAAATTATAAAGGAGAAAAAGTTTGCAAGTTAGTATATTTCTATGTTTGTTACTTCTTCACCCTCGAACAGCTGCACGGATTTGAATGAAATTTGGCATACGGGTAGCTCATGTCCTGGCATGTAGGATACTTTTTCATCCCGGAAGTATACTTTCTTAGGATGGTTTTAATAAATCACGCACGCGAAGCCGCTGACAGAACCTAGTAACTTACAATTATAAAATATACCTACATTTCATCTGCCTCCTTTGGGGAATCGAACGCATTACCACAAAATAAATAGGATTGCTTCTTACCATATGCACATTAGTTTTGTTCAAGTTGAATATTTGTCCGGAGCTAGCTGCTGCGATCTCCTGATACACTTTGTAAGAAGGTCGGTCCAAATCGTTGCAGTGACCCGTCAGTATGAACACCACCTGTAAACGATTTTATTAACTGTATCAGAATGCTCGAAAAGTGAATTGCTTTTCCAGTATGAATTTTTCTAAACAATATTTTCTTTTTTATGCACCTGCCATATTGCCTCTCACTACTCTAGATTGGCTAGTAGATAATGCTTAAGACGTTTTTTTTTTAATAATAATAGTATCCTTGCTTCCATGAAGATTAAATAAGTAAATTAAATACATTTCTCGGTTGTAAACCTGATAATTTTATTTCCACTTGGGGCTCCAAAAGGAAATAAAATAAATATATATCTAATCACCACTTTAGGCTTTTACTTGGCTAAGTATTTTGCCTAAAGTGGAGATTAGATATTATGTTTTTGTGTTTTCTCTCATAGATGAATATTGGAATGTTTCTGTACTGTATATACTACCATCTTACCTGACTCTGTTTCCTCTGTACCGTGTCCAGAACTTTCCCAACGATGCGATGGTCGCCTGCCGTGGCATCAGTAAACACGTACAGGAAGGACCGAGGTCTGCTGACGTTCAGCGCGAGGTATATGCCAGTCAGCGACTTCTCAGGGCAGTCCCCTCCGCCCTGAACGTAGACTCTGTTCAAAGCTCTCTTGAATGTTTCCTTTCGGCGGGTGACTGTTACTGGGCCAACGGCTGTGAATGGGGGAGATTTTGTTATCAGTTTTCAATTTTAATAGCATAGCATAAGCAAAATCAGCCTTTTAATGTTACCACTGCTGGGACTCAGACCTCCTCAGTTAATTATTTCTTTTGTTGAGGTGGTAAATCATCCAATGACTTCTTCCGCTCAAGATTGGAGCGGGAGCGCGTGTAAGACTTATTGATTTTCGTTATTATTATTATTATTACTGAATGTGCTTAAATAAGTTAAGAAGTAAGATAAAAATTAAAAGTTTACAGTTAATTATTATTTTTTTATTTTTAGGGAAAATCATCCAATGACATCCCCCGCTCTTAGGCGGAGCAGCAGATAGTGTTAGACTTTTACTGACTAAAAACCCACTCCTGTTCCTTCGTTGCCTCTCGTACCGAGGCCGAATCTTCCGTTCAGACAGTTAACTCATGAAAAATCCTTGTCTAATGACAAGCTGTGTTCAATGAAAAATTGATAGTGATAGAATTTTTAAAGATACACGTATGTCCTATAAACTAGGACAAACGTGTATCTTTAACAATGTACAAAAAAAAAACAAATGATTTCAGTTGGAAACATTTTTTTTTTAATTTTGGCGTAAAGAATCATCATTTTCATTCATTGTTATTCTTATTTTTTTGTGTGACACATTTTCACCTTTCTGTCAAATTAAGGAACATTTTCAAACCTACAAGTAAAAAAGTATCTAAGTATATACTTACAGGGATCATGGAAAGGCACGAACACAAAATCAGCGATCACATTACTCTCATTCAGAGCAGTATTGAGGATCATTTCAGCACCTTCACGCAACTGTCTCAAGTCATTAAACATTGACCCAGTAGTGTCAAAAACAAATACCAAACTACTCTTTCCCTCATCCTTATCAAGCACCGATCTTCTATCAAACGCCTTACACTCGACAACAAATAAAACTACACAATACAACAAGATAGAACACTTCACTTCCCCAAACATTTTTAGTACTAATACATGGTGCAATTTTAGTATTTAAACGTTTTTTTACTTGAAGTGTAGTGGTCTGTTTTAATGGACTTATCTGTAACCTCTGACCGAGTAATCAATGTGGGTTGGAGTAAGGAAATAATGTACTTGAGTGTATTTATGTTAAGAACGGTTGCACATTAGATTCGGGACGAGTTCCTGGTTATATATTATAGGAAGGACATCACGATGTATATTCAGCTGCTGGGTTGTGATGTTGTTGTACTGACGAGTTCTTGTTACTAGGTTCGCATTTGATTACCTACTACCTCACCTGATTTTGATGGTAGTAAGGCTCTTTGCCTAGTAGGCCTCATTGAGGAGTGGCTGGAGAGATGTCACGGCATCCACACCTTCCTCATGACCGCTTGAGCGGAGCACCGCCGAGTCCTCGTGGAGGCAATCGGTTTGCAACAACCTACCGCGCCAGGCCCTAGCTATGGTCCCAAGCAAGGAGGAATGGCAAGCAGTCGCCATCTGCGAAGCAATAATATCGACATTCATGTCGATATTTTCATTTTCAACCCTAATCCATACCCATCACGTCTGCGTGGTTTCGCTTGTTGATTCAATTTTACCGTGTATATTCTAACAAGTGTGCACTATTCCTAAACAGGGCAATAACTCAATCGTATAATCTTGAGTCCGAGTAAGCACCCTTATCAGTGTAATTTCATAATTATCATATGTGGAAATAATGAATACCTAATCACAAACATACTAAGTTATTTTTGAAGTGAAAACTTCTTTAGCGGCGTTGAGCACTTTTTCTGTAATGGGTATAAAATCTTAAACTCGCGTCAGGACACGTGACCTGATCGAAAAAGCGTAAGACGGATGGAGAGTAGACAGCTATCCCTTATCGCGCGTTGTGAAAGGGGGCTAGACGGAAAAAATTCTCACGAAAAATTGTACCGACACTTTTACTGTCAAAATATAAATCCAAGATGGCGGCTGCAAGAAATTATCAACTTTTTCGTCATGGGTGTCGTTTTCATGGTTTTCGAGGGTGTTGAAACCGATGGTACTGTCAAAATATAAATCCAAGATGGCGGCTGCAAGAAATTATCAAATTTTTCGTCATGGGTGTCGTTTTCATGGTTTTCGAGGGTGTTGAAACCGATAGTACTGTCAAAATGTAAATCCAAGATGGCGGCTGCAAGAAATTATCAAATTTTCCGTCATGGGTGTCGTTTTCATGGTTTTCGAGGGCGTGGAAACCGATGGTACTGTCAAAATGTAAATCCAAGATGGCGGCTGCAAGAAATTATTAATTTTTCCGTCATGGGTGTCGTTTTCATGGTTTTCGAGGGTGTTGAAACCGATAGTACTGTCAAAATATAAATCCAAGATGGTGGCTGCAAGAAATTATCAAATTTTCCGTCATGGGTGTCGTTTTCATGGTTTTCGAGGGCGTGGAAACCGATGGTACTGTCAAAATGTAAATCCAAGATGGCGGCTGCAAGAAATTATCAACTTTTTCGCCATGGGTGTCGTTTTCGTGGTTTTCGAGGGTGTTGAAACCGATGGTACTGTCAAAATATAAATCCAAGATGGTGGCTGCAAGAAATTATTAAATTTTCCGTCATGGGTGTCGTTTTCATGGTTTTCGAGGGCGTGGAAACCGATAGTACTGTCAAAATGTAAATCCAAGATGGCGGCTGCAAGAAATTATCAACTTTTTCGTCATGGGTGTCGTTTTCGTGGTTTTCGAGGGTGTTGAAACCGATAGTACTGTCAAAATGTAAATCCAAGATGGCGGCTGCAAGAAATTTTCAACTTTTTCGCCATGGGTGTCGTTTTCGTGGTTTTCGAGGGTGTTGAAACCGATGGTACTGTCAAAATGTAAATCCAAGATGGCGGCTGCAAGAAATTATCAACTTTTTCGCCATGGGTGTTGTTTTCGTGGTTTTCGAGGGTGTTGAAACCGATGGTACTGTCAAAATATAAATCCAAGATGGTGGCTGCAAGAAATTATCAAATTTTCCGTCATGGGTGTCGTTTTCATGGTTCTCGAGGGCGTGGAAACCGATGGTACTGTCAAAATGTAAATCCAAGATGGCGGCTGCAAGAAATTATCAACTTTTTCGTCATGGGTGTCGTTTTCGTGATTTTCGAGGGTGTTGAAACCGATAGTACTGTCAAAATGTAAATCCAAGATGGCGGCTGCAAGAAATTATTAACTTTTCCGTCATGGGTGTCGTTTTCATGGTTTTCGAGGGTGTTGAAACCGATAGAACTGTCAAAATATAAATCCAAGATGGTGGCTGCAAGAAATTATAAAATTTTCCGTCATGGGTGTCGTTTTCATGGTTTTCGAGGGTGTTGAAACCGATGGTACTGTCAAAATATAAGTCCAAGATGGTGGCTGCAAGAAATTATCAAATTTTCCGTCATGGGTGTCGTTTTCATGGTTTTCGAGGGTGTTGAAACCGATAGTACTGTCAAAATATAAATCCAAGATGGCGGCTGCAAGAAATTATCAAATTTTTCATCATGAGTGTCGTTTTCATGGTTTTCGAGGGCGTGGAAATCGATGGTACTGTCAAAATGTAAATCCAAGATGGCGGCTGCAAGAAATTATCAACTTTTTCGTCATGGGTGTCGTTTTCGTGGTTTTCGAGGGCGTGGAAACCGATAGTACTGTCAAAATTTAAATCTAAGATGGTGGCTGCAATAAATTATCAACTTTTTCGATATGGGTGTCTTTTTCATGGTTTTCGAGGTTGTTGAAGCCGATAGTGCTGTCAAAATGTAAATCTAAGATGGCGGATGTCAGAAATTATCAACTTTTTCGTCATGAGTGTCGTTTTCATGGTTTCGAAGATGTTGAAATAGTGCTGTCAAAATGTACATAAAATAGGATAGTATTTTTTAGTTATATTGTATTGGCTAGACGGAAAAAATTCTCACGAAAAGTTGTAACGACACTTTTTCTATAGTAAGCTATTGTAAGCCGTGCGGCGTGCGCATGTTTCTCTGTCTTTCTCTCTTTCTCTCTCTTATAGAAAGCAAGCCAGAACGGAACTTCGTTCCATCCGGGTGTCCCTTGACACCTCAGTAGTTTTTCGGAGAGATAAACTTTTTAATGTAAAATAATTGTAATAGTTTTAAAGTGTTAAATTTTTAATGTAATATAAATTGTCATGTTTGTGTACGATAGCGCAATAAATGAATATTTTATTCTACCACATAAATGATAGTACTTTTATACTGATAAAGCAATTGGTGCAAAATTATTCCCTAACCATTCCAAAATATCAAACATGCTCAACGTTAATAATCAAGTTTTCACTTTTTTTATTAAGTATATCTAACTGCTGACTAGGTTTAGCAGTGATGTCGCGGTGCCGTGCATCTGTCGGTAGGTCTAGCCTAGCAAGCCTCTGCCATTCTGGTGTGACTTGGCCTTTAGACAGAATGTATTCCTATAACATTAGTATGACCAAATGTATAGTGTCACGTAAGAATTCCCTTCGTTGTATTGTTGGCTCCCCTGTTTGTCTACAGAAAAAAGAAGAGGTGCCTACCCTAGCAAAATTTATTGTTGTCCAACGCTTGCTTGGGTATGTGATCGGAATTCCTTCGGAGCGTGTGGCCAGTCTATCTCTACTTGCGTCGCTTGATCTGGCGGTCGATCAGGCTCTTGGGGCATTTTTTAACCACTCTACGTTGAATATTGTCTCGGGCCAATAAATTCCGAGAATGCGATGGACAGCAGTTGACAAAAACTTGGATTTGGCGTGAGATATCCTTTGTGACCTTCCACGTTTCGCACCCGTAGAGCAGTAGGTACAAATTTGACATTTGATTGACCCGAAGATTTGAAGTTTTATTCTTCGGGTCAGTTTCCGCGACTGCCAAACAGGTCTCAGCTGCATTATGTTGCTCTATTCTCTATTCCATGAAATAAACTATACGCGATAGTTATTTTAGGCATGTTTTTAACCGATTTATAACGTTTTAACCCTACCACCCGTCCCTGACTGTAATTAGTAAATGGGTAATGTTTTCATAAATAAAAATAAAACACGTTATTAAAAATAAAATCTTTATTTAAAATTCACACTCGACATCTGTATAGAAGACATTCTGGTCGACTTAAATACGAAAAACAACCTATTCACCTAGACTACTGCTCAAAAGTTTCATACACTTACTTATATAGTGCTTTGTGTGGAAGCAAACAATGTCTATGAAAATAGGTATACAAAGATTCAGTTTTGTAAGGGTAGACTGTTTTGGCACCTTATGAGCGATCCGTCCCAGCATCGCCTCGTGCGAAATCTTTTCTCTAACGTTATAATATGTGTGTTATTATACACATAAACCTTCGTCATGGATCAATCTTGCTTTTTTTTAATTGATATAAACTAGTGCTTGATTGCGATCCTACCTGACAGTAAGTAGTGATGCAATCGTTGATGGTGAGGCGCACTAGTTTATGAAGAGCCTGTTCACTCTAGCCTTGAAGACACCCAAATTACAATCGGATTTGAAGACCGCAGCAGTCCTTCGATGTACGCGGTATTAACGACGTGACGAAAGGTGACAGAAGGGCTGACAAGATGAAGTATTTGGTCATGGATGTGCGACTCTAGCGGAATAAGTGCGAGAGTGTTTGTCGGAGATACGGGGTTGTGTAGTCCCGAAAATCAGTCGTTCCATATAAAAAACTGGTCTTCAGATGATCAGACTGGAAACCCATCCCAACATGCAAAAAAGCTAGGTTAGTACTTCCACACAAGGCAGTATTAACATGATCAGTTAACAAGGCAGGTTCATAGAACACCTGTACGTCACAGTAGGACTATAGCACTTTATTCTAAGATTGTTTATACATAATATCTGAAATACGATGCGTTGTCGTTCTTTTGCGTTGTTCTATATTTTTTATTACTCCGTGAAACTATTTTTGAAAAGTAAAATGCTATTTATTTGTTCGAATTTCAGACAGTCGTGAGAGTGGCTCTCTTTTAATAGATTTAAAAAAAGGACGTAATATGTCTTGTATTCATTTGTGACAATAAACTTGTTTTAGCTCTACCAATATTTTTGAATATTGAATTCCACGAAGTTGCCAGTTAATTAATAGAATAACACAAAGTAACGACAACTATTGCAGGGTTAAATTAAGACAAAGAGATCTTAAAATACTTGTCTGTCTTTACATTTTGAGCGTCCCTAAAATACATATAAATCTAATTTATAATTACGTTAAAAAAGAAATCTTAATAATGTATTGCAATTAAAATCCATAGACATTAAATAATAATTAATTTAAAAAGGTCAAATTATAATAAAATAAAGAATTGTTATTCTTATAGCCAGCTTCAAGCAAAGGTTAAGCAATACATACATATTTTATACTGATATTTTCATTGCACCTGTTACACATTAAGAAAAATTACATTATTATCAGAAGATTGTGGAACACTGAAAAATTAACATTTTATTTTTACTTCTATAAGAAATATTAATTAACTTCATTATAATCACAAATATAATTATTTTGAAATGAAAACCTTTACTTGAAGACAATACAGAACTCTTAAAACTATTTATGATGATTTTTTTCGGTGGATGCGAAGAATTCCTCAAAATTGCCAGATGAAACAATAAAACTGTGTAACAAAATAAATATGGGCCCGACAAAAAATATAAAATGGCTGATCAATCAATGATTTGTTCATAAGACATGAGAGAAGGAAACGATTGTTCTTAAAATAATAATGAGGTAAATAAAATAGGCAGGTTTCGGCGATGCAATAACGGGAATTTATTCATTTAGGAGCAAAAAGTCTGCTTGCAGTCAATTTGGTCTCACGTGAACTAACATTTTCAATAGATCTCATAGAGCCTCTTACGTATGAAGTTGTAACAGATTTTTTAAGGCCTGAAACTGCGGAAAGCGGGTGCCCGCGCGTATCCATACAAAACTGCCCGTTTGAATCCCCGCAACGGAGCACTTATGTAATGTTACCGCGCGAGACGCCCGATTCACGCAGTTTCAGCCCTAAGTAAAATTGTATTTTATAAAATATATTTTTTTTATTACATTTACTGTCTAGTACTGTGATTTTAATCTGATTATTGATTACATAATGTTAAAACATCGGCTAAAAGTGTTTCACAAATTACTTACATAATTAAAAAAAATGCACTTTTTGCTTTACAACCTTATGCGTAGGAGGCATCGAGACCTAGCATAAAAAACCATTTTAAAAAGGTCAAAGTAGAATTAACTGGTGAAAGATTAATGTGATAAAATAATTTAAAAATAAATCTAAACTCACAATATCAGAACAACTACCACTCGAGGCCGTTGACCCCGTAATCGGCTGTAGTGACATAAAATTTACGAGTTTAAAAAAAGTGTTCTATTTATCTTTTGAAACCAACGCATTGGCTTTATCTCACACACGAGTCTATGACGAGCGATGATCGTTAGCGCGGATGTGACGTATATTTTCTCTGATAAAAAATGATAAGCTAGCGACGGCGCGTCCGAACTTGCCGAAAAAATGGGAAACCAAAACAAATAATCATGTATGAAATATTTTTTTTTTAATATTTGAATCAAACAGGTTACATTTCTGTACCTCAGAGGTAAACAATAGTAACTCCACTTTTTCGAAAATATGTTTTTTTGCACAGTTAAAATCTTAAGAACCTGTTCTACGTGATGGTATAGGACATCAAGTCCTACGGCATCTAGGAAGAGAAATATCCAATCTTATATGACAAAAACATCTGGTATAGGACTTAAAATGATGATAAGATTGTTTACTCCTTAGCTTTACGAGCACTTAGTGTTGTTCTAAACTTTATTGTAATTATGTGTAATACATAATAATTCCATCTAATAATTATAAAAAATAAAAGTGAGTTTGTTTCAATATCTTTAAAGCAATTATGTCAAAAATACATTTATAGTTTCTATCCGCGCGTTTTTGCCTCTCCTGTAAAATTTACTTTTTGGCACATACTGTTGTTTACCTCTGAGGTACAGATTTAAATTACTGATTGGGTTATTCGGGCCTCCTGAAAAGTTATGTTTTTCGCCGTTACGATGATTCACTATAAATCGATATATACTTTTAACCCTTTAACCACTTGCGTCGGAATGGTCCGACGAATGTCTTCGTGTCCTATTCGCCAGAGTCGTCTGTTCGCGACCAGGTTCTCCATTTTGTTTAGCTCTTCAATCACCATAGATGACAGAAGAGCTGAAGTATTTGGTCGTAGATGTGCGACCCTGGCGCATGAAACGCGACAGTGTTTGTTGGATATATCCAACTCTTCTTTCAGTCTTTTAACCAAGGTGGTTAAAAGATTATGTGGTGATTAACTGGAATTAAGGAAGAGAAAACTCATTGGCTTCACTCATTCACAAACTGGCTTACGACGATTCTTTCTAAAAGGTCGACATTAGTCTGATCACCAGTTAAATCAATCTGACCTAGTATTACTGGACCAAATCTCTATATAATAAAAACCAGTAGGTATATTTTTAGTCGGGCATAGCACAAAATATGTTAGTATCATTACACATTATGATTAACTTTGGCAAGCATATAAACTACATATAATATGTTCACTATTTGTACTTGCGTCTGCCAAGATCAGTCATGGATATTATGGATAGCGGACTGATGATCATGTTTAACTCACACATTACAAATTATTATTTAACTACCCAAGATATTTGATATGACTACAAAATACTTGTATTCAAAATACGTTGGCTATTACGCATAAAGTCGTAACATATTTTTTAAGTAAAATTGTACTATAAAAATAAAATATTTTCATTTCTTATTACATCGATCATCTATTACTGTGATCTTTAAACTGATTATGATTGATTACATAATGCAAGTTAAAATTATTTCACAAATTACATGTAGCAATGCGTAAAAGGCAACGATATTTTATTCAAAAACAAAACACGTTTATTAATTAACTAATGACAATTATAAATTAAGGGTGAGTTGCACCATTTAACTATAACGATAACAAAGCCGTTAACAGCTGTCAAATCATCGAATTGCCCAATAGGCGGCCGTTTCACGGCTGGTTATGGTTTGGTTATCGTTATAGTTAAATGGTGCAACTCACCCTAAGTCTGAACGACTGGTATTAATGGAAATAATCTTTTAACATGAATTAGTAGCATTAAATGTCATAGACTTTGTATTCATAGAAAATTCGGCTTATTCATCAACAAAACGATTGGTTCTTGTCGTGCATGAAATATTATAATGGCAAGTATGTACATTTTGTTACAATATTATGTAGTCATATCGTACCTTAAGGACGCATTTCTACTGAAGCGGAGCTGAGCGTTGTGGAGCGAGGAAGAAGAGTGAAAAGTGGCAAGTGTTTCCATTGAATCGGAGAGTGACGGAGTGGGTTTGAGCTACCCTCCGCTTCATGCCTTCCGCTCGGCACCCGACTCCGTTCCGTCCGGTGCGAGGCCATGTGTTATTTTTTTATTATTATGGACAGGCTCGCGTTTGACCACTATCTCACCTTATGGTAAGCGATGATGTGGCCGACGGTGGAGCATGCTTGCCTAGAAGCAATCTATTCACTCTAGGTTATAGCTATCAGGAAACACAGACTTTAAAGAAAGATAGATTTGTTTTATTTCAAAGTCCGCTCAGCTCCACTTTGTTTCCACTGATGCGTAGTGGAGATTTCGATCACTGTGATTGGCCAATTCACGCTCAGCTCCGTTCCACTCCGCTCAGCTTCAGTCAGTGGAAACGAACCCTTAGTCGGTCACAGTAGGTATTTTAAACTTTCCTTAAATTATTCTTACATGGGTCACTAGAAAATGCATTTTATTTAACTTAAAATTTTAGAAATATCATCCTGTGGTCTTTGAGTTACTGTAAAAACTATCCATGTATACAATATTACATATCATTATTTAAATTTATAAGTATACAATTACGTATAAAATACATAATAAAGTGTAAATTTTCTATTTCGAACACGTTTTCACGGGAAAACATTCCCATATAGTCAATAATTAATTATTTAAAATTTCGTTTAATACCAAAAAACCAATTAATCTTAGCGGAAAAATAATTCGAGTCATTAAAATTAGAATGAAAATCGTGAATGTCATCAAAAGGTCGAAATCGTATGTTTTGCGATAGCATCGTTAGGACGTTTAACTATTGTTTATAAGCATAGACTTGTTCATAAAGCTGGAAGAACTTCGTTACACTGTACCCGGATTTTTGCTACTTTTAGGGCTTAAACTGCGTTAAGCGCACGTCCGCGCAGTCGGGTCGCAGCCCGCTCGGGTTACCGCTACGAAGCTCTTTTGTATGGACAAAAGAGCTTCGTAGCGGTAACCCGAGCGGGCACGAGCTACTACGTAATAATATACTAAGTTCTCCATCGACACGACTACATGCACACCGTTAAAGTTAAACAAGCGACACTGCGCAGGTAATAAATGAGATTTCCGCGACGTCTTACGCAGTTTCAGTCCTTAATCCCCAAGCGTTTCGCGGCTTCCGCTCTCTCCCACTTTATTGAACACCTATTTTCGAAATTTACAGACTACTTTAGTATGATGAGGTTTGATTATTGACGTATAGCTTTTCGGTTCATATTTACCGCCTTATCGCAATATGCACGGCAGCCGATTTCCGCTTGGGGACCTAGAGAACTTGGGGAGGTTTGGGACTGACACATAATTCGTTAACACAAAAACGTGTTAAAGAACATGTTATAACGTTCACATCGTTAACGTTATATCCTAAGATCATGGGAATATATGACCTTTGTGAAGAAAGAATGGGCATAAAATCTCAGTCATCAAACACAAGGATTTTGGCACAATATTTTTTTTTATCTTCTCTTACAAATTGACTTGCTTATTATCAAAAAATCGAGAACAGTCTATGCATATAAGATGACTCGCACTATTATGATTCTTATTGCCGTGACAACAAAGTTCAAAATCGCGTGCAGTCGTGCAGTTATGTGGCTATAGAAGTGAGTTCAGTTGCATGAACACTTGGCGGTGGAACTCGAAGGAGGTTAGACAGCGTCGTCGGTGACCTGCTTGGGTTGGCTCGCCGACTTTTGGTACACCAACACGTTTTCGCTGACCTCGCCTTCAGGGAACTGAATAAAGATAAATATAATATGACACAAACACTGTAATTTTGACATTCATATTGTAATTTTGACATTCATATTGTAATTTTGACATTCATATTGTAATTTTGACATTCATATTGTAATTTTGACATTCATGTTGTAATTTTGAAATCAATATCATCAATGTCAAAATGACAATATTGTAAATTTGACATAAATTACTAATTTTGACATACATTTTTGAACTTTGACATTATTCTTTTATTGTTTTTAATTAATTTCAAATGTTGACATGATAATATAAAAGTGACTTCGAATACATAAGGTCTCTAAGTTATAAATTTTGTAAGTGTAATTCTAGGTAATGAAACTTTTTGTGAATTTTTATTATTATTTAGTTTTCAATGTTATGTAAATATTTGTACGCCGATACTTACGGCTAAACATGACTCAATCAATCTCAATCTTGCATGCTCTTGTATGTTAAAATGTTTACACAAATAAAGGATATCTTAAAGATACGTGTCAGCACGATCTTCCCGTTTTAACGAAAGTTTGCGAGTCTTTACACCCTGTTCCGCATAGTAAATCATTAATGACTTGATTTGTAATACATAAGCGGTTGGTCCCGACTGTTATTTGTGGATATTAGACAGTCGTTATAGTGGCCAGAAGATAGAAAATCCGACTACATTCTTGCTAAGCCATATCGTGTTAATCAGTTGCTGGGCGGTCGTCCACAACTAAGCAATTGGGTAGCAGGATATTCCTTGGTTGTCTGCTGTAAGGGCGCCTTCAAATTAGCCGCAAAGGACTACTTTGCGGCTAATTTGAAGGCGCCCTAAAATCTCTGAATGTAAAATATCAGTATTCAGCACTCAGCAGCTAGTTGAATTGGACTGGAAACTTGTTACCAAGCAGTGGCGAAACTGAGTGGCAAGGTTGGTGAAATGCCACCAACCCCCTGGTACGAGAAGTCACAACCTCAGAAGAAGTAACCCAACCTATTTTACATTTGTTAAAATTGAATCACTATGTGACAATTTTTCTGAGGCCCCATTGAATGATTTGCCACTGGCTTCAAGAATTAAAGCATTTATTTTAAATAAACCATTTATAGGCACTTTTGAATTGTCAAGAAGTCAATCATACAATGATGCTAATTGCAAATTCCAAAGCGTGAAAAATGTACTAGTAGCTCAATGGATACTATTTTCAATCATGTTTTGTATTACAATAATATTACCTCAGACGATATAGTTACACAACTGATCGAGTTGTACATATAAGCGAGATATTTACCTGTGTGTGTGGTATCTCATGGATGAGCTTGTAGCCCGTGAGCAATGTTTCTACCCTCCCCTTGAGGCGGTCGAACAGCACGACGAGGTCGGGCGCCTGGCGGTGCGTGTGTTCGACGCGCCACCAGCGCTGAGGGTTGTTGAAGAACGCCTCCGCTTCGGTCGCGCCGCCCGTCGAATTCAGGGGAGGCTCGCAGCGCAGGTAGCGCGTCGTTACGTTGAGGTGCAGGTGGCTACCAAACATAACATAGATATATTCTTTATTGTACTCCATACAGAATTTCAGGAGCTTATAATTACTTAGGCGTAAGCAGTATGTTGAATTCCGAACGCGACGAAAGTTGCTAAGTTTTATTAACCCCGAACGCAGTGAGGGATTTATATAAATGACTCCCGAGCGTTACTCCAGTTACATGTTGTATACACATTTCGCCTTTATACAGAGTTATTTGTAAAACATTGGTAACCTTTAGAACTGATACTAATATCATAAACAACAACTTTAGTTCCATGACTTTTAAAAAATTATCATATTTTATACCTTTTTTGTCCTATGATGAGTTCCCTGACAGTTCTTGTCTGACAATTATAGTGATGTGACCTAACGAAATTTAATCGATTTTTTGCCCTGTATATTAGAGTAATTTCGTCACCTATAGAGCGGCGTGGAGTGGCACGGCATGAGGAAAGTGATGGCGCTCCTGTTGTTAGCGGCGTCGCGCAGCGCCGGCATGACCTGCAGCGTGCCCGCCTGGTGTATCGTGCCGAAGTACGCGGCCGGTACGAAGTTGCCCACGAGGATCGTACTGGCCAGCAGGTATAGGTGGATTCTGGTGGACAAACACAACAGTTAATAATAATTCAGGCATTTTTTTCTCGGTGTCTTGAACCAGTTATAAGTACGCGTTTTAATCCACTCACCACCACTTTTGAGAGAAGAATTTGAAAAAGACTTCTCGGACGTTACAGTCCTCTCACTCTCACAGAGAAGATAATAATAATCTTTTTACACCACCTGCTCGATAATGTCGTTTTATACGTCATACAAACCTCACTTAGAGCAAGTCATTCTATCCCTAGGGAGATAATGCAGTATAGCCGATCCCTAGGGAATAATGAGATTTGAATTTGGAACACCAAAAATCGTCAACATTGTGAATTAAAATGTACGTGCATCGCACAAGTTCACTCGAAATTCAAACTGGCCACTAACAAAAAAAGAAAATAGAATAAAACCTACTTACTGACGGGAGCATTATAGAAAATTGAACCTATAGAATCTTGGAGCAGTGAATTTTGTTTGTTTGATGAACTTGTAAACAGTGGCGTGCGAGCCATATAAGCAAAAAAGCCCGGCTTGCGGTAAAATTTCATGACACAACAAGGTCATGGAACATTAAACCAATTATTTAAAATAAAAATCTAAACTTTAAACTTCGCGCGTAATGGAAGATTCATTCATAAATACAACTTACCCAGCGTTCCAAATCGAGATAAAAATGAATCGCGAATCCGACTAAATTTAATAGTCACAAAATATAAGCGCAACTGAATAATAATTGTGACGTCGCGCGTTGGTCGTGTTCGCGGTATATTCACTTTTATCGTAATTCGGGACGCAGGGTTAATGCAGCGTTGTCATCTTGCACAGTTCTACGTAACAATGACACGCGATCTCCGATCTCGCTCTAACCGATAGGCTTCTTACGGGGCTTTATCTGCCATCTTATTCTTCCCTATAAAAACATGAAAAATGTGAGTCTGTGTGAGTAAAGTATGTGACTGTGTGCAAGTACTCGTCGACCAGATTTGTAGTAAAATAAGCCCACGTTCGGGAATTTTATCAATGAATCTTTTACGCATATTATAATACGAGGCGCCCTCTGTGACGCGTAAAGTTGTACGAACTAAAAAGTACTCAGTTCAAATTTGCTTTGATCGGTTATCGTGTTGTACGTAATTATTGTTTTGATAGTTTTTTTTTGTTTTCCGTCATTTAACAGTTTATGAATTCGGAAACTATACTTGTGGTTGTGTGTGGATATTATTATGTGTGGAATTGATATTGGCCAGGTAGGGTTTGAGTTTTAAAGATAAACATAATCTTGTAACTTTACTATTTTGAATATTTCTCAGAAAAGTTAATAACAATGCTTGGAATACATCAGGTATCACTCAAATAACTTCACTAGTGCCATGAAAATTCTCAAAAGTACTTGAACGCTGTTATTTCATTCTTTATTATTGGTAAACCGCCAAAAGAAAGTTGGTTCTCTTTCTCGACAATTAAGTGATAAGTGTGTTTTAAAAAAGCGAACAACGAAAAGCTACCGCTGTTTCAATTGTGAGTATTTGCCAATAATATTACATATTAATATAAAGAACAAGTGTTTGAAACACAAAGATTTCAAAAAAAATTACCTATGTATTAGTTACACATTCATAACTAGATGGCGTTGGCGTCAAAAAGTAACATTAGATCAGTGTCTAGTACTCGGTTGTTTCATTTCACACTCAACTCAACCTTACATTAGATAATCATTAAGCTCAAATTAATCGTTTTAATAGTATTGGCTGACCATCCCGGCCGGCCGGCACTCGACAACAAGAGCGGCTTTCCGAATTATCTTTGATTGCAATTGAAAATCAGCTGTTGGTAGAATTAAAACGTTCACAAACTTTTTACGCTGGTGTAAGTAATAAAATCATTTTTAAATAAAGATACACAATTTGAATTAGAATACAATTTTTTTTTTTTCCATTCATGTATTCAATCTTCACGATTATTGGTATGATAATAAAGTTGTTGTGGTGAAGCTTTTGTTATCGTTATTTATTACTTACTTAACATTATATTTGTTAATAGTAATGTAGCAATTCAGAAAAATCAGCATTACTGCACTGATGACACGTGGTAGCACGAGATTTTTTTTTAATAGGTAAGTAGTAGTTAGGTCAAGATTCCTTGGCTTGCCCCCTCTAAAGGCATCAGGCACGCCACTGCTTGTAAATATAATACTTATATTTCTCTAATATTTGATTTGGTCGACCAAATGGTCTTTTAATTATCTTACAGATGGTGTAAAAAGTAGAGTATGCAACACGGGGATAAAGCTGTCTTTGTCTTGGACGGCTTGAATTCCTCACTTTACTCAGGTTTCTTTATTAACTCCCTCGCAATGCTCGGGAGTTAATTTTATAAATCCCTCACTATCGTTCGGGATTAAAATCAGCAACCTTCGTTTCGTTCGGAATTTAACATGCCGCCCTCGACTTAAAGACACTGCTTTATCCCCTAGTCACATAAACTACTATTATTTTGTACATTCACACAATAACAATATATAATGACATGAACAGATACAATAGTTGTACAAACACTGATCATTGGAAATAAAATGAACATTGACTCCTAAACTAAGTAAAATAAATACTTTTTCATCCCCCCATCTCGGAAAGAGTATTTTTGCTCTTCGATATCTGAGAGCAAAAGCCGTTTTTATTCTTTAGAGAGATAAAGTAAATTGAATTTAGAACATCGCGTGCACAAGTTTATGAATTCAAAACATCATTAAACCTATTTACTTCTACCTCTATGGTACCAAATAAGTCATATAACTTTTTTTTAATTTGTAAAAGACTCAGAACCTCCTTGGTATACTTTGCATTATTTTAGTCATTTCCTCGCTGAGGTGGGATGAAAAGTTACGTGTTGCACTCGAGTGCAAAGCTTTTTCACCTCGTGCCCTTTTGATTCTCTCGCTGACGCTCAGGATTCTAATTTTTGAATCACTCGCTGCGCTCGTGATTCAATTTTAGAATCCTTCGCTTGCTCGGTCATTAAAATTGAGCACGCGGTTAAAAAGCAACTTTGCACTCTTGTATAACAAATAACTATTATCTCAGGAGCCAGTTCCTTCTTGGAGATGATTAAAAATAGGATGTTTGTTTGATCTCAAAACGGTGAAGGAAAACATCGTGAGGAAACCGGCATGTCCTAGAACCAAAAATTCAAAGACATGTGACATTCTCCAACCCGCACTGGGCCCGCGTGGTGGGTTACATTCCCTCTCCTAGAGAGGAGGCCTGAGTCCCAGCAGTGGGAACATTAAAAAGGCTGATGATGATGATGATGATGAGGATGTTTGGTACAATTACTATGGCCTTTATATAGACGTGTAACAGTATAAAGGGATAGCTATGCGATGATTGTTATTAATGATTCGGTACAATCATAAGACAGTTCTTGCAACCACTTAGATAACTTAGTCTTTATTGTATATTTATTTAATGTATAAATATAGATTAGATGGTGAATCTTATTATAAATGCGAGCGCTTAGGATAACGAATTGACGACCTGCGAAAGGGGTCCTGCAATGTAGGGAGTCACTGACCGATACCCGAGATACCCGAGCATAAAGAATATTTTAACGGATTTTTTTCAAATTGGCAGCCAAGATCGTGCGCTTTCGGCTAATCTCAGTACGCCGCAGAGGCTTTCAACGGACGGACGTACGTCGCACTTACGAAAACACACACCCGTGATTTTACGTAGTATCTTTTTCACGTTATACATAATTTTACTTTGTTTCTTTTTCAGTATTAATGTTATCTGTTTGCAATAATGAGTCACCATCTATCAGAGAACGCCATTGTACAATTTCTACAGAATTTTAGTGACTTTGACAAAGAATAATACCCAAAGATTTTTTTTAATTTTTAGAGCACAATGGTAAAATTGAGGAGTTGTAATTTTTTTTTTGTTTTTTTTTCGATTTTTGTTATTATTTCTTATGATTACGTGTTTTTCAGTGATATTTTATTAGAAATTTATATTTACGTTTGCCAGAAGTTGGCAATTTTGATAATTTCAGTACATTACTTATGAAGTCTAAGTAAACTACTTACGCGACGTTTCTTTTATAAAGTTTCTAACTGCTAATTATATTACAAACAAAAATACAACATATATATTTATCTTAATAAGATTTTTATTAAAATCCCAATTACTTTTTTAAAATGAATCTAAAATTCTGAGTATAAATGCATTTTTTATATGGAGATGCTTCTGGACCCCACGCGTGACGGAACGTTACTAAGAAGTACGCGTGCACTTAAAGGTTAACCATGAATATTGTTTTTTTTTTTTTAACCCTTAAATGTAAACTAGTGTTTGACGGCGATCCCATCTGATTGTAAGCCAATCTACGAGTATATATAAAAATCAATGCCACTTTTCGTTGTAATTTTATAACTGAAGAACGGGTTCACCTATCCAAACCAAATGTTTAGGCTTTGTTCGGACTATTTAGTAGATGGTTTATGTGAAGTTTGGTAGGGTAGAGTAGGGTATAGTAGTGTAGAGAAGGGTAGAGTAGGATAGGGTAGGGTAGAGTAGGATACCCTACTAGTAGTACTGTGGAAGAGGGAAGAGCGGGAGCGAAGCCGCGCGCGCAAAAGCTAGTAATATACAAGGTGTAAGAGACAGCCCTCCACAAACTTTAAGGGCTTGCTCAGTAGACGAAACTGAAGAACCTTACACAAAATTTTTTTTCAGAAAACGACAAAAAAAATCGGACTCGTCATACAAATTGTCCAATCAAGTTTATCATTTTGTATGGTGAGGCAAATTTTTTTTATTTCGTTTCCTGAAAAAATTTTGTGGAAGGTTGTTCAGTTTCGTCTATTGAGCAAGCCCTTAAAGTTTGTGGAGAGCTGTCCCTTACACCTTTTATAAAGATAAATCGATTGGATTTACAAAATCTTATAAATTTTTGGAAATTCTATCAACACTACAGTTCGGGTCCGAATGTAGCCATATTCTCGCTAGGGAATTGGAAGGAATTCAATCTTTTTTAGTTTATTTTGTTCTTAATGTTTTTTTTTATTACCTCTAAATCCATCCACAACTTTCATCTGCATCAATTCTACGACATCTTTTACTATCCATAGTACAGAAGAAAAAAATAAAAAAATAATGAAAGGCATACAGAACGCTCATTGGTCATGTGTTAATATTTCTTAGTGTCTTATTGTTGTTACTCATATAGAATAAATTAAAAATATAAATTGAAATTATAATTAATACTTACTTGTTAGCTTTCCTGCTCCATGGAACTATAACGTCTTGTGCCAAATACGTGAAGATCGGTAGCAGTGGCAACACGAAACGGAATTCCTTGTGTGGAATGAAGCTGAAAAATAAATTTGGTTTAGTTTTTATCGTCAAAGTAATCCTCCACATTGCTGTCATCCGGGAATGTGCCCAGAAGGCTGGTAATGTTGAATGGCAATGCTAATTCTTTGGGCAAAAAACAAGCCAGCCCTCTGGTCACGCAGTGTCGATCAGTCGGCGTGAAATTTCCTTGAAAAAAAGATATGTAATCTTGTAATCGGTAAACAGATTTTGCAATAATATACAATAATAATAAACATTTATCTCTGATAAAGAGAGATATGTAAGATACCCATTGGTAATTACAGTTTTAAGCCGTTTGGGGTCGAAACGCTTGGGTTATGGGGTCCGAGTGCGAGTCTCGCACTCGGACCCCATAACCCAAGCTGCAAAATCTGTTTACCGATTACAAGATTACATATCTTTGTTTTATTGAAGGTCCTAACCTAAACAAAAAAATAAGACTTACAAAACACGGCTTAAAAGCGATACCCAAAGGGGCTACTCTTTGTGTGTCGCTTTAAAGTCATTATAAAGCGACAGCAACTTACCTGTACAAAGCGACGTGCAAAGCGGCGGCCGCTAAGAGCAGGCTTCCTGTCTTGTTCTCCTTCGGTCGTCGCAGTACGTTGCTGATTCCCCATAAAACTGGCAACAGATTGATGCCCAGTACCGCCGGGATGCCTTGCGTTAGGTACCAGTACCTGTGAAAACAAATATACAGTTACACTCTGTGCAAAATAACATTAGACATTTACATTTCATAAACGTTCATTCTTATAATTATTTTCTATTCAGTGTTACATCATCTTTTAGTTTGCGATAAAATCAAAAACTACTGAACGGATTTTTATGCGGTTTCCACCAATATATAGAATAAATTCATGACAAAGATCCGCTTCAAGCTTCTTTTTGAGGCGGCCTTTTTTGTGGCTCGTATGCACAAAAAAGACGCTTCTCGGGACACAAGTTGTCGCGCGCTTCAGCTGTTTTTTGCGGCCGCTTCTAGCTTTTTTTTTTGTGGGCGCTTCTAGCGTTTTATTGTGGCGGCGTTTTTGAGGCCCGTCTGCGGGGACGCTAAGTAATGAAAAATGGCGAAATTCCAGAGATTTCTAACAACCGTGCGAAGCTTATGCGGTTCACTGGTTTTTTAAGGAATTATTATGGAAAAGTGTAAAGTACAATACATACCACGGGTGTTGTCCATAGAACGAGGCGACGTCATACAGGACATTGAACCTAAAGAACTCCCACGGCGTCACCACCAGGCGGCCATAGAAGTACGAGTCGAGAGCCACGAGGGCGCCACCGGCGGCCAGACTGAAATAACACACACATGTATGGATGCGTGTTTTATGTTATGGATGACTAGTCTCTGCCAGCGGCTTCGCCCGCGTGAAAATCGGTTTCTCCATACAAACTTTGGAACCCCGCTTCATCCCGTTAGTCCCATAGGAGATGAATTTCGGAAAATCCGTTCATAGCGAATGTCTACACCCTATTAGGACCCTACCTGACAAATTTTAAGTTTGTAGGTGTTATAGTTTCTGAGATTTCGTGAATAAATCAGTGAGTGGTATTTCGCTTTTATATATACAGATTAATCTGGCGTCTACCTTAGTAGAAGTTTGGTCGCTTAAAAAAAAGGAACTCACGCAATCGGCACGTAGGTGCGGACGGCAAGCCTGAGGCGGCCCTGGTTGGTGGTGAGCAAGTTGTAGGCGCCCAGCACCAGCCACAGCGGCGCCGACGTCGGCCGCAGGAACAAGCACAGCACTGCCAGCCATATCCACTGAGGGTTTTCTGTAACAAGCAGATACTAGACTTATTATTTGCTTCTCTTTGCCAAGTACAACACCATTTCCGTAGAAAGAAAAATATTTTATCTGTCGGAAAGATCGAAAAGTAATAACAAATTATAGACATTCAATAAAATGCGCCACTTCCGAGCAAAACGGCCGAACGCTCATGTTAGTTTTCAGCAAGGGCCGAAGACTCGCCGCTGTTTGCGTTGTGGCTTAGGGGCCGAAGCCTATCGGGTCCAAAGGTCTGCTTCTGAAAGGATGACTCGGCTCTGGTATGAAAGGCAACGTAGGAACAGGAGTGGGTTTTTAGTTAGTAAAAGTCTAACATACCCTCCCGCTCCGCCCAAGAGCGAGAGATGTATTGGATAATTTTCCCACTTACAAAAAAGAAAGTACAACACCATTTTTAACCCCCGACGGAAAAGAGGGGTGTTATAAGTTTGAGGTGTCTGTGTGTTTCTCTGTGGCATCGTAGCTCTTCTGCGAATGGACCGATTTGAATGCGGCTTTTTTTCATTTGAATGCTGACGTTATCGAGATAGAGTGAAGTGAAGATCTGCTCAAAGTGTTCAAGGTAATCAGCTCGTTTGTTGGCTGTGGAAGGGATCTTATACGCTTAATGGATGTATAGTTTCCTAATAAACACATATAATTATGTGACCTAATGTTTGAAATACTCATGTACCTATATGCCGAAGCTATCAAGCTGGTCTGATGATGGAGGTCGGAGGTAAGAGACGTAACATTGGAATGCCTATTAATAACCATTCAGTTTCGGCTTATTTAGATTTATCTTAAAAATAGTTGTGTTCGTGTCTCATGACGATGAGAACCTGATGACGAAGACCTGATGCTAGAACTGGGAGGTGGCTAATGGAACCCTGGAATGTCTACTAGTAAACACGTCGAGTTTGGGCTCATTAGACTCGCCTTAACCACCGTTCCTCGTTCTTTTACTTTTTATAGAAATTATGCGTCGGGGGTTTTATAAACTTGTTAATTTTGCTATTATTGATCTCGACACTTCCCTGTAGGCATCTAAAACCAAAAATTTACGAAGATCCGGTATGTGTGTAGCCTAATTCACGTAAAATCAAACAAGCCAAATATCGTTGAAGTTTTATAGTCGTTCGATCGAAGTCCTATCCAAAAGCGGTATTCACGATCTATCGACTTATTTCCAGGTATTCTACCAGGATAATGTAATACAGATTTTTTTTTAAATCGACGAATTTCAAACGACTTTAAAATCGGTGTCGTTCAAACTCGATTGATGGATGTGAATATGGAAATGCTCTAAACGACTAAATCGCTACGATATCGTTACGGTTTTGATTACGTGAATCGGGCTACTAATACAAATCGATCATAGCTCGAACACGATCGTCGCGTTGATTTGTTCGGCGAAACTGAAAGGTTACTGTCGCGCCTGTGGGACAAAGCGATTAGTTTGCCATACAAATGAACAAGGCGATCGCATATTCAGGCGATAATGCCCTAGTATTAGGACGACGCCTAAGGCATTGGAACTTTGAAATGGAAATCAACGATGATCTACATCTACACTAATAATATAATAAAGTTTGTTTTTATGTTTTTTTGTTTGTAGGAGGTAATGTCTGAAAAGTACTGGTCCGGTTGCCGAAATTTTTTCTCCTACAGAAAGCTGCTTTATTCCTGAGTGTCATAGGCTATATCTTATGTACGCCGACGAAGCCGGGCAAAAGATAGTCCATAATAAAATCCATGTCAAGTAGCTTATATTGTAAATGTCAAAAAACTATTAAAAATGTTGATTATGTTAGATAATTTTCATGTTGGTTTCGTTTCGGAAAACAGCCCCCCTACTATGTTCTATGGCCGTTCCATTATTGTTCTGTTTCTCTCTCACAACGACATCATGATGGCATTGGCAAAGAAAAAAAGATGGAGCTATAAGGTCAGCGCAGACAGAGCAGCGCAGCGGAGGGGATTTTAGTAACACACCCGAAATTCAACTTTAACTTTATTAAAATAAAGTGCATATTTGCTTAAAGGTATCTTTGACATACGCCATCCTTCAGAAAATGTCCGGGACCGAGCGAGAATAGGGTACCTAGTTTCCAGGGTCAAAATAATTACATTTTATTTAGTCCGTATTTTAGATTATAAAAAAATATTGGACACGTATTTTTTTTTTCTTTTTTCGATTAAACAAAAAATAACAAAGATATAGCCCATTAAAGTTACGTGTGACGTCACTCCGCGCGAAAAAATGCAGCACGGCGTGACACGTAACTTTGGGCTGGGCTATATCTTTGTAATTTTTGGTTTAATTTACAAATAAAAAAAAAACATGTCCCTTATTTTTGAATAATCTAAAAGACGGACTAATTATTTTTTTTACGGCAACTACCCTAATTAACCCATACCTACACCCTATATAGCTCCATTCCTTTAACAGTTCAGTTTAGGTCGTCATATGAATCGCCTGGAGAGCTTGTGCCTTACCCACTAGCTGATAAAATGATCTCTGGGCACATATTATCTCCATAGACTTACGGATATTTTTATTATAATATAAGTTTTACTAGACAGACCCAAAGATTTTTATTGGATTTTCCTCATCTCATGGGCGTTACCGAGAGTTTTAAGGAAAACTAATGTGTAGTTTATTAGTTAACTATAAACTTGTTAATGTTTATCTATGTAACTTTATTGCAAAGCTAAGGTCATTTTATGATTGCTGGTATGACTGAACAAGTTACTGTGACCTTAGAATGCAAAGGCTCGAAGGGAAAATGTCGGCAATGCTAATGATTGGTTTTGCTCTATTATTTGCAGTAGCAGGAAAATAATTTATTGATGTCCAAAACTACATAACTGGCCACAGATAGTTTATCCTTTTACCTACTGTACTGCACAAACATAATAATATTTATCAAGTATTGTCCAAACAAAGGCCTTTTTTTTTGAGGTGCAGGATATTATTAAATGATTTTCCCCATTCTAAGGTAAAGGGAGAAGTTGTGTCAGACTTTTACTGATTTAAACCCACCTGTGCAGGGGTCTGATGTCTTCGAGATAAACCAATTCCTGCCATGCTGGCCTGAAATGGCGTTCAGTACACCCCCGAAAGGGGGTAAGTAGAGTCCCAACACTAGTTGACAGTCCGAACCCACCTGTGTTATTTAATTTGTATTTTCAGAGCCACAGTAACTCGTTCGAAAAATACCCCAGAATACTATGTCTATAAATGTTGAATGTTTAAAATTGCACAAGACTTAATAGAAACATAGTTTTTACAATAATCCTCCGACATCTGTATCTAGGGCTTTACCAAACCCTACTATATAGGGTGCATAGCTTCGTCACTCTTTCCATCTCCATCCCTTTAACAGTTCAGTTTAAGCTGTCAAATGGACCGCGTTAGAAATTGTGGTACAGCGTCTGGTCTGTTTTTATTTATGTAGTAAAACTGAAAAGATCTAAAGTATACCTTTTTCATAATATCCCAGCTTTCCTCCTTTGAACGGGAACAAGGACAAGGCAATAGCAACCAGCGCAGTCTCCAAGGTCTGCAGCAAAGTTCTACCAGATGTGTAGAACCAGAACCATGACGTGAGGATCAGGAATAAGGCCCATTTGCGGTTGCCTGTCCATTTGTAGAAACTGTAGTCGGCAGCAGCACTGATGACAGCTTGCAGGATGCGAGGCAGGAATACCTGTAAATAAATAGATGGATATAATAATTGATAGAAGAATCATTGCAAAATAATCTTTATTTACAAATAAAGAAGGGTCTCTCACTAATAATATTAAAAGTTATTGTATCTCTTGTATTTTTGTATTTAACCCTTAATTCATTAAACCCCAAGCGAACGCCGGCGTTCGCGCACCCATTGTCTTTCTATTGTGTCTGTAATTCTCACGATTGAAAGGTTAAATTGCTAACCTCTGATTAATTCGACAAATATTTTTTTGCCTGTTTTGCCAGGGTGATATATTTATGACCAAATACTCCATCTTGTTTAACTCTTCAATTCCCAGTGTCACTTCTTCAATTCATTAAACCCCAATTTAATGTCTTTCTATTGTCTCTAACAGACGGTATTCAAAAGGTTAACATATCAGATTTGAACAATATGTATAAGTTACAATGTTACTACTTAATTACAGATATTAAATAACAGTTACTCAGATTACAAACTTGAATCGTAACCCTATACACTATTGGAATATGTTCTGTAAAACAATCGCTTATCATGAATTCTAAGCAAACTTCAAAATAAAAACCTATGGCTTTTTATTTCTTTGAATATTATTTACTGTATAAATTTTAAGGTACCTACATTTAAATAATTGTGTTTCCGACAATACAAAAAAAAACATGACTCTTTTTTACAGATTTTTTGCTGTGCTTAGTCATTATAACTTAGCTTTTGATAAATGGTCAATATAGTAACAAGGTAACAACCAGTCTAAACATTTTGCTTGGTCATGGTGAGTGACTTTTCTCAACGTAGTGGACACTTGAGTAGTTCAATTACATATATTTTTAAAAACATTGCCCCACACTAAGAATTTCTCCTGTGCGCACACAAACTCATATACACAAACACCAGGACCTGGAGCTATCTGTAGGCCATTCAAATATTTGTTTCATGCAGGAATCGAATGTGCGATACACAGCTCAGTAGCCAGTAGCTGAGCATTGATGTTTTGTGTATTATTTTTAATTATTTGCTTACCAGAGCTTCTGGGTAGTCAAGACCAGTAAGTTTCAGCAGACTGTAGAGTGCAGCTACTACACTCGGGTACAAATAGCTCCTGATGCCTTGCTGCCATTCCCAGGTCAGGGCTCCATACCCAAACACTTGCTTGTGAGCAACTTCCAAGGTCTGCCAGTACTCGTCCGGCACATACCACGTCTGCACCAGGAATACAGACAAAATCCTCACGAACAATATCACGGAAGCCACCTGAAGGGGCCTCAGGCCCTTTGCCAACACCATTCTCCCGCCTAAATTAAAAGAGGTTACATGTGAATTGTCTATAAATAGAAAGCTATAATGTGCTCAATAAACATAGCAATTCTAAAAGGTTTGATCAAGATTAACACTTCATACAATGAAAGTCATAAGAACTTAGTTCTAATTAGAAAACTTGGTGTTTATAACTTTATCAAACGAAACAAACTTTACTCACTAAAGTGTCAACTAACGCGTCCTTATAATTACCACTGGAATTGAATGAACAATATACTTTTAACACAATATAATTATGTAACACTTTTACATGATTGTTTTCAAAGCAATTTAATCTATTGATACATCTAAAAATAAACACAAAAACAATTTTTTCGTAATTATTTCACTAACCTCAACAAAACCCGCCGCCACCGCGAAGTAGTGCTGTACTTTGTGAAACTGAAAAACTAATCGTTTATTTCTTAGTAAGATAACGGTATTTTTATTTTTTGATTCACATTTTTACAACTATTTTAAAAGCAAAATAAGACATCATTAGTCATCGGTAATATAAATTTATTTATTAGTTCAAGTATCCAACAGTCATTAATAATGTATGTTTGTGCCTTAATTCTGAATTGTAATGCCTGAATTACACGCTCAGCTACATCGAATTACAGATAAGCTGCAAGTGCAGCACAAAGAAAATAATACTCTCTGGCGAGAGGTGCATCATAAATGTAATTTCTCGTTAGGCGGAACGACTGAAACTTGAGACGTAAGTAAGTTTTTCTGTTGCTGTTGAATGGTTTCATTATTTGGCGAAACTGAAGAAGTAAAAATCATCTCGATCATTACTTTATAAGTACCCATATACATGTAAAGACTATTGGGTAAAAGCGTCCCCCTCACCTTTGTATTTTTATGTGATGAATATAAGTACAAATTTTTATTACTGTATCATGAAAAATTACAAAGTTATTTATAAGCTTGTTAGGACTGTCATATGACTCTATGATAGCAAAAATACATAATCATCTCACCAAGCCATTCAGGTGACAAAGGATTTGTTTTGCACTTGCACCCAACTATAGATGTAAGGCCGGTTTAAAACCAATTAAACCAATCTGTTTTAAACGAAAAAAACCGTTTTAAACCAAAATAAACCATTTTTTTTTCGTTTAAAACGTATGGTGTTGATAACCATGTTTTTCTTAATTATAATTACATTTTCTTGATTTGACCGAGCAAGGGATATAATCTATATACCTAAACTACTGTATAAGCATTTTTTTTAATGTGTGAAAAACTGATATCGATCTATTTAACGGGTTTAGTTCTACTTGGTCCCCCACCTCACCCCCCCCCCCCAAGTGTCACCATAATGATCAGTGCCCACTGTTGGACATAAGTTTCTTCCTCACTATAATGACCTATGTCCACTGTTGGACATAATCCTCCCCAAGTATCGCCATTTAGGCGCTATAACGTCTGATGCCCACAGCTAGACATAAGCCTCCATCTCGCTATAATGACCAATGCCCATTGTTGGACATAAGCCTCCCCCAAGTATCGCCATTTAGGCGCTATGATGACTGCTGTCCACTGTTGGACATAGGCCTCCCCCTCGCTATAGTGACCGATGTCCTCTGTTGGACCTAGGCTCATAAACTAGTGCGTCTCATCAGATTGCATCACTGCTTACCATCAGGTAGGATTGCAGTCAAGCGTTAGTATATATTAATTTAAAAAAAAATACGTACTTATTTGAAAAAATAAAACATTTTTTTTCTGTTTTATTGGAAAAAGCTGATTGAACTGGTCAGGGTCGCGGGAATCCGATGGATGCGTGATACACAGGACCGGTCGTTTTGGCGACGCTTGGGGGAGGCCTATGTCCAACAGTGGACGTCTTTCGGCTGATATGATGATGATGATGATGGAAAAAACATGATATTTATACTATTCTTGAAAATTTCGAATGTTACATTAAACCTAGCCATTGTATTTTTTTTTTTTCAATTTTATGGCATGGCCTTTTGGCCTTTGTGCCATTTTTTTATTTTTATCTAGCCATTGTATAAATGGGGAAACCCCGTTAACACAATGGCGATTGGCTGAGGCTGGGCCCACATGTAAACGTAACATAACAGTAATTTTTGTAAATCGTCTAAATCCGAATCGTATATTGACACTAATCCGTGACAACACTAAAAATGCGTCCACCATGTTCTACATTGTCGTTGTTCGGGCGTGTTCGAAAACTATAAAAATTAGTTTTTATTTTCATATATTAAGGCGGATTAATAAGGCGTGGTGTAATTATTGATATTATTGTTCATTGTTTAGCATTTTTTTTTTAATAATTTATAACGATTTATTCAAAAACTTGGCCTACAGAGAAGATTTATGAAGAGAAAAAGTAAAGACTGAGTAGGATTGTAAATGTTTGATTGAAATGGGTTTTGAACGTCAATTTACGAATGTTGATTTTGTTGGGAAAATAATCTTGCAATCTTTTGATAAATAATTAGGATGTGGTGATAATACTCAAGAATGGGTAAGTGATTATAATCTTTCAAAATTAAGAAATCAGCGGGATTAAATAATAATATCATGGCGATTGTTTATAGATGAGGCGAAAAAAGAAACGGTGGACCTTTCGAGGCGTGGGTTGAAGAAAATAGAGAAAGCGCCCGCTGAGGAATCCAAGACGATAATTAATTTAATCCTAGACCAAAATGAACTACAACGGCTCGATAACATCGACACATACAACCGTGTTGAAAACGTAAGCTATACATTCATACGACAAATATTATCAATTTAGGTACATACTCAAATTATTTAATGAATTTTCATTCACTTTTTAGCTATCCTCATCGTCTTTAATCGGTTAAATTATTTTACTAAGTATGTCATTCCTCTAGAAGCAATAAACTATACTGTTTAGAAAAGAAAATGTATTATTAATGAAATGTCATCTCAAATTAATTATGTACATGACTAAAGTGTTTGTTCATACATTATAGTGTTCATTATATTTAACCATATAACTTCCATTTGTGTTTAGTTGTCAATATGCAACAATTTCCTGCTACGCATGCATGGTGTGTCCAGATTGACGAACATCCGTATCCTGGCTCTTAGCAACAATGGAATACTACAAATAGAAGGGCTGAAAGACCTGATATATCTTAAAGTCTTAAAACTAGCAGGTAAGTCAACACCTTAATGTATGTTATGTACTGATTTTTTAAATAAGTGGCCTTGACATACATTGTTCTGTCTAAAAGCTGGCTAATAGTAAAGATCAACGTTGCAAACTCGATTGCAGTGCTTAGTGGGTCCAATTTTATTTTCCAACCTAGAGACCCGTTCAAATATACATGGAACGTTCTTCTTTTTTATCGACAATTGATCAGTACAAAAAACTGTGACGGAGGTGTATTTCGTCCACTGTCACACAAATTAAAAAAAGGGAAAATGTCCAATAAACATAGCCCTTAAATAATATTTTGTATTCTACTAATCAATTTAAAATAAAAGAAAATTGAGAAACTTGATGATATCAATCATAAATACGTCATCTACATTATTTTACAAGAGGACAAGCGATTGTCGGTAAAAAAGAAGAACGACCCACATACACAATTTCATCCAAATTGGTCAATCCATTTAGCAGATGAGAGTGACAAACATATGTGTGTTTGTGAGATTTTAAATCTAAAGAAGATTATCATGAACATACATTTTCTCGTTGCTATTTTGTAGCATCAGAACATATGCAAAATGTTTGCTGTGTTCTGATTGAACGGCACTGGGGTTATTAATAATTCTAAAATCTTTATTTTACTAACTAGTGTTTTACGTAAAAGATTTTTTTTTTTTCAATATTTTAAAAAACTTCTATGATTGGAACAGGAAAATAATCTTTTGTGAGCAAGAGAGATAACAATTTTTTTCTGTAACAATCTTGCTGAGCATGCCCAAACCAAGTGCTGCTACTTCTGTATTTGTTGAGGGTAGTAGTTCAGTTAGGACACTTTGTTTTTTAAATGATAATTGCTTGTCACCCTAGAAAGGAATTTAAATATCATATTTGTGCTGAACTTTTGAAGTTACATTCTGTTAAATTTTAATTTTTCAAACGTTGAAATATGAGTAGTTGTCCTCACTAGGGGCAGGCCCCGATTTAAGGGGGGCAAGCCAGACATTTGCCCAGAGCAACAAAAAATTAGGGGCGGCAAAATTGACTTATTCCTATTTTCCAACCTAGTCATCCACACCTAAATTGACACGTTCAGATTTTATGTGCTGCCTTCCAATCTACTGCAGGTTGGATAGTGGAAATAATATATTAAGACTCATGACTTAAATGGTTTTGTGTATGTAAAGGGTAGTGAAAATTATCTTTGCTAAATAGCTATATCGGGCCCTGACTGGGGGGCACACTCCACCTGTACCAATCTTTCAAGACAGTCATTGCAGATAAGACCACAAGAAAAAAAAAAATGTTTGAAATGATGCAATTTTAAAACGAACTTACAATCGTAATCTATGGGAAAAATTATGTGTCAAATCCGCGCAAAACATTCAAACACTTAGCATGAAGCAGTGGCCTCACACATAAAGCCATGAAAACACAGCTGGTTCCCATTGTGGGTAAATTTTGAGGTTCGGGCCTGAAATTAATACCTATTATACTTTTCTATTTAATTTACGTGAAACTTAACAAATAATTGTTGATTGAAATAAAAAAATCTCAGTCACAGAATATGTTTCTAGTACTGTTATACGAATTAAAGTGCAAAATAGCACATATATAGTACTTATGACTATGCAGTAGCTTCTATCCATCAAGTAAATGGCATAGAATAAATCATCACGGAGATATCTATGCAGTATGCTACATTGATTATTATGACTAGTTTCACTATGAAGGAAAGTGAATATAGAATATTCTATATTCGGAGTCATTGCTTTTAGATATTATTGTTGTTGTGTATGGTGAAGGATATTTACTTAGGTGTATCAACAAGTATTTGCTGATTGGGGCTAATTTTTCAATTGTAAGGTTAATAATATAAAAATAAATGGTGAATTTCCGTCTTCTGGAAAATCACTGATCAGTAAAATTGTTAGATTACTTAAAAATGGTGATTTTCCATCTTCTGTAAAATCACTGAAAATGGTTCATAAATCTGATAATCTGACTGTTATCTGATTAGTGAAAAATCAGATCTTAGTCTAATGAAGGATTAGTAAATTGAAAATAATTCTATGTATAAGTGAGTTTTTCTTATACAATCCATTAACTTGTGATCTGTTTCTGAACATTCCATAATTGTATGATTCCTTTTACAGGTAACAACATAAAATCAATAGAACATTTGAACCACAACATGCACTTGGAACATTTAGACTTGTCCAACAATCAAATTTCCTTCATAGCAGATATATCTTATTTGAAGAATTTAAAGGTCAGTATGTACCTAACTGGTTAACTTTAATAAAGAAGTAAAATTATGTGTTCATATTAGGTTTTAAGAATAATGAAGTTTCAGTTTTGTGTATTTTAAGTTCAAATAAAATATTATAAATGTAGCAATATTACAGAAAAAAACAAAACCCAATGAAACAAATTAATTAATTACTTATTCAGAAAAAAAGGAAGTTTATGTCTTCAACATAAAGTTTATTTGAACTTAGAATTAGAAAACAATCAGATTTTATTATGTTACAGCTCAAAGTGATTCTTTTTATGAAACGGCAATTTGTTTGCTAAATATCTATTATTGTTGGTTTAAACAGTAATGGAATATCTCATAAATTTGAGAAGATTCTATTTGATACCTCAAAACATGACAAACAAATGACCCATTGTGTGTTACATGATTTGCTAGGTTAAAGAAAACTAGAGAAAAAAAATCGTCACTAAAATGAACAGAGTATAATAGTTCTTACCTAAAAACAAAACTGTTACGATTGGCTTCCAGTACAGTTCCCATAACGGATCTTGAGCAGTTGCACAGAAGTCAAATATTCGGTCTCTTTAGTGGTGCGAAGTGAGACGCGGGGGCGGGGAGTGTCAGTGATTGGCTCGCCGCGCCGTCGCGTCATTGACGTCACTCCTCATTCGTTCCCTGCGTTGCTGCATGTATCTAACAACGAAGACGATTGGCTCGCCAATTTATGGAATGCGCAAAGCGATCCCCACTCTGACGCCGAGCGCTCAAGATCCGTTTTGGCAACTGTAAACCCAGATGCATTTGGTCTGCAAATACATGCTATACATGTCTTTCATCAACATTTGCATTTCAACCGAAAGACGCCCACTGTTGGACTTAGGTCTCCCTCAAAGGTTGTTGCCTCAACGACTGGTCTTGGATGCACGGCGCACCTTGCATCCATCGGGTTCCCAGTGCTCTCATCAGGTCATCGGTTCACCTTGTGGTAGGCCTTCCAAAACCCCCTCATATGAAAACTACATAATTATATTTATAACATAAAAATTTTTCAGCACTTAAACCTCGAAAGAAACAGGATATCAGATCTGCGGCAGTGCGACCGCTACCTACCAACACACTTGGAACACTTAGGGCTGGCACACAACACGATCCAAGACCTGAATGAGATCAGTCACTTGGTGCATCTGAACAAACTGGAGAGCTTCTCTATACAGGGTAACCCGTGCGTCGCTATGGCTGGGAAAGACAAACTGTATCCTTTTTATTAACAGCAGGAAGTTATTTATTTACAGCAGGAAGTTATTTATTTAAATCAGGAAGTTATTTAATTACAGCAGGAAGTTATTTAATTAAATCAGGAAGTTATTTATTTACAGCAGGAAGTTATTTATTTACAGTAAAAAGTTATTTAATACTAGCTAACTCGGCAACGTTCTGCCATATAAATTATATGAAATGTAATTAATAAAAAATATTTCAAGGAAAAAAATTAAGGGTTGATATGATAGGCGGATAAAAAATTGCCTACGACCAATTCTCAGACCTACCACATAATTGTTTTTTAAAAATTTCATAAAAGGGGGGCCCATGCAAGAATCGTTAATTTTTTGCCGTTTTTTTTTTCTACATAATTATGGTACAGAACTTTGTGCTCGACTCTGACTCGCGCTGGTTTTTATTTATCATTTTTGTTCCGCGTGGTACTTCGTTATCAGTAACGAGTCGCATTACATGTTCACAATACTATATTGTCAGGGCGGAAATGTAATGAAAAGCTTCTGTGTAGTTATTAGTTTATATTCTTAGAAGCACTTTGTTACACAATTTATAAAATTATTTCCGCTCAACTGCTTGCCAGAAGAGCTGACTTCAATTGACATTACAAAACAATTCCTTTTTCTTCCTATCAAATTTAAACACCTATTCTTTATACAATAGTAGCTTTTGCCAGCGGCTTTGCTCGCGTAAAAGTAACGCCTAAAAAGTAGTAAGCTCCTCCATTTGAAACCCCGTTTCATTAATTGCAATAGTTTATAGTTTAATAATGATTAGTCATATTATCTCTTTATGTATTAGTTTATTATTTTGCAAGCTTATTTTTGTATTTTATCTATGGGCCTTAGATGCCTGAATTATTATTATTATTAACTAGCTTTTGCCCGCACGGCTTCGCCCCGCTCTTCCCTACTTCAGCCTACTATACCCTACTCTACCCTACTATACCCTACTCTACCCTACTCTACCCTACTATACCCTACTCTACCCTACTCTACTCTACTCTACCATACTCTACCCTACTCTACCCTACTCTACCCTACCCTACCCTACCCTACTCTACTCTACCCTACACTACCCTACTCTACCCTACACTACCCTACACTACCCTAATTTTCATTTTTTTTTCCATAAGAACCTTCTCCTCATAATAACGAACATAACAAAAAAAAAAATTAGCGAAATCGGTCCAGGCGTTGTTGAGTTATGCGCTTACCAACACATTTTGCGATTCATTTTTATATTATAGATTTAGGGGGTGAATTTTGGAAAATCTTTTCTTAGTGTTAGCTTGTGCAAAAATTCACGCTCCTAATCCCAGTAGTTTTGGAAGTGCGTTGATATGTCAGTCAGTCAGTTTCTTCTTTTATATATAAAAGTATCATAATCTTGTCAGTTTACTATGCTACGGCCTGGACTAAGCGCTTCGACTCGTCTTTTACATTTACACTGCGTACATCAAAGCAATCGAACAATTTGCCTACTGTGGTCTTCTCGTCTGATTATAATTCCTGTGGTGATATAACTCTTGTGTAGTGTCTTTAAAGCTAGAGTGAATAGGCTCTTAATAATCTAGCGTGCTTCACCATCAACGATTGCATCACTTTTTACCATCTGGTGGGATCGCAGTCAAGCACTAATTTATAACATTTAAAACAAAAAACAAACAATAACCCATGCTTTCGAATTACATAAAAATTCTAAATATATTTCTTGACTTCCAAAACAGAGGCTTTGACTACCGTCCGTTTGTACTGAACTGGATAATGAGCGTCAAGTCTATAGACGGCTTCGTCGTCAGTGCTATAGAAAGGTAAGAATTCAAAATGATTAAGTCCGATTACTAGACCCAATATTCAGGAACATTTTGCCTGAATCTGATATTTTTTATCTTTGGCTTAGTCATTCCACCTTTTTTTTTTATGATGGGTTTTTCACCAGTAAACCTATGAGGTTGTCATCTGTGTGTTGTTTTTACGTCAACGCAATCAAAACGTTTACCGGGTTTGGATCTGATTGGTTAAGAGCTTGAAGCGGGCCAATCAGAGCGCCGAACGTCATAAACGTGGCGATCGCGTTAACGTAAAACAAATTTTGAACTTTTGAACTATTCAAGCGGAAGGTGACTTGTAATAAAGTATTAAAGACTTCAGCCAGGACACGTAAAACTTCTAAAAGTAAGCGACTTCACGCCAAGGGATGCCTCTCAGCCGAGCAATCGACTCTGTTCCTCGGCTTGTTCTTACATAATATCTATCAATATTGTAATACCAACCACTTTTTTTAAAAGAGTAACCATGGAGTTTCTTGCCGGTTCTTCTCCATAGGAAACGACCAATTTGGAATCGTGCACTAGCTTCTGACGTTTTATAAGTGCCCATGTAGGCCTATGTGAAATAAAATATTTTTGATTTGATTTGATTTGGCTGAGAGGCATCGCTGGGAGAGGCCAGCAAGAGATGGGTTGGATCGAACTTTTTTTTTATAGGCCAACCAACAATTGTAAACACTAAAACATATACAAAAAACAAAATATTTACAATCTAGGTTAGTGTAACAATTTCTTATAGGTTAGCACCGCATGCCTTTGGGGCCCATTAATATTTGGGGATGTATTTATAACCCCACAAAATTAAAAGAAAAATCAAAAATTTTTATTTCACATAGGCCTACATGGGCACTTATAAGACGTCAGAAGCTAGTGCACGGTTCCAAATTGGTCGTTTTCTATGGAGAAGAAGAAATTCCATGGTTACTCTTTTAAAAAAAATGGTTGGTGTTACAATATTTCCATATTACAGTACTAATAGATATTATGTGAGAACAGTGTAGACCAATCAATATTTTACACAAAAGCGTAATAAAAATGATCATAATAAAATAAGTAAGTCGTAATAAGAAGTTATCTAAGAATTGATGGAGTCTACAGGCACACAGGCTTAGCGTCGCGGGCTGGCCCGAACAACCCCTTGTTCTCCTTGTTACATGACTAAACCATTTTAGCATACTCTTTTAACTGTACTTCGATTATATCCGACAAACACTCGCGTTTACATATACTGCTAGTGTCACACATTGATAACCAAATACTCCATCTCGTCAGCTCTTGTCACCTATGGAGATTGAAGAGCTAAACGAGATGAAGTAGGTACCCAGTTGCGACTGGCACACATGACTCTGGCGTATAGGACAGGAGACCAATCCGACGCAAGCGACTAGCATGTTGAAATGTTATATTTTTATTGTAGTCCTCTATAAATAATTCGTACCCTTTCAGTTTGAAAGCAGAATGGCTGTACAGTCAAGGCAAAGGGCGGCATTATCACGCGGGGCAGCATCAAGAGCTGTGCGAATACTTGGCGTCTACATGCCCCCTTACGGCTGATGCGCTGGAGACTGAGGACCAGAGGAAACTGCGCCTTATACTTAGCAAGGTAGGGTGGAGTTTAGGAAAGCGGTTTCACAAAACAGAGAAAATAAATAAGTGGTCTGAACCGTATAACTTTTGTTCGCTAAAACTAGGATGTCTTTCTCAAAACTGCTTAAAAGGGCACGCCGTTTTTTTTATATGGAGTCATTAATATGCCACATAAGAAGAACGGAAAAAGATCTCGATAGAGATGAGAATTTTATTATGCCCCGTTTACATGTGGGCCCAGCCTCGGCCAATTACCATTGTGTAAACGGGGACACTGGCTAGGGATGGCGATTGACGGCCGAGGTTGGACCTACGTGTAAACGGGTATTGAAGCTTGCTGACAAGGTTAACTTGATGCCAAATACTGCAAAAACATTACAATATGTTACACTTTTTAAACTTGAGACTAGCTATATGCACAAAGTGTTTAAAGTCAAAAGATATATATGCGTATTAGTATTAAAACAATTTGTTACTAGGCAAAATCGTGTTCTCACACAATGTAATTGTGTCATGCAGGCTCAACATCACCAGCAGCAACTGAAAGACCAAAACCACAGTCCGTTGAAACCAAAGTTGCAGTCACCGAGGATGCAATGTAAGTAGTCGTGAATGGGTGCCGTCAGTTGAGACGGGTCATCTCTTAGTTGGCTTATTTCATTGAGATCTACGCTTTGGAACGTGCAATTTACTGTCCCCGCACGCGGGCCACAAAAAAACGCTGCTTCAAGCTTCTTTTTGAGGCGGCCTTTTTTGTGGCTCGTGTGCGGCGGTGCCGCCACAAAAAAACGCTAGAAGCGGCTTCAAGCCTCTCTGGACACAAGGTGTCGCGCGCTTCAGCTGTTTTTTTGCGGCCGCTTTTAGTTTTTTTTTGTGGCCGCTTCTAGCGTTTTTTTTGTGGCGGTGTTTTTTTTGAGGCCCGTTTGCGGGGACGCTTAGGTTCACTTTTTTTATTAGACGGACCGACATTTGACTGTTTAAAAGTGCCTGTAAAGTTTAAGTATTTTAAATAAATGCTTTTGATTTTGAGCAAGCGTAATGAAGTAACAAATATACACGCACTCACAAACTTTTGCTTTTATAATATTACTGTGATTATGTTCTGGAGCCAGACTCAAGTAAAATCAAACAAGCCAAATATCGTTGAAGTTTTATAGTAGTTCGATCGAAGTCCTATCCAAAAGCGGTATTCACGATCTATCGACTTATTTCCAGTTACATTAATAAGTATTCTAGCAGGATAATGAAATACGATGTTTTTTTTTAAATCGATTTTTCGACCAAACGACTTTAAAATCGGTGTCGTTCAAACTCGATTGATGGATGTGAATGCGGAAATGGTCTGAACGACAAAATCGCTGCGATATCGTTTCGGTTTTCATTACGTGAATCGGGCTACTGGGCTGTACTGTTTCAATGCTGCTTTTTTCCATTCTTTCTGCTATTCCGGCCTCTGGGCCACTTCTTGCCAATTTCTGAAGAAGAAATATAAGTCGTCCCGCCATTTCTTATGTGGTGTAAACTTAATACTACTAACTTATAATTTAAAATGTTTTCATTGATAAATAAAACAACAAACAAAAAACAAATTCTTTTTGTTTTATATTTTGTCATTAGAAGTAATCGGCGAGTATCCACCCTTACGTTGTTGAAACATCTACGGTCCGGACTAAGCGTTTCGCCTCGTCATTTATACCGCGAACTTCGAAGGACTGGAACAGTTTGCCTGCTGCGGTCTTTCCGTCTGATTATAATTTGGGTGTCTTCAAGGCTAGAGTGAATAGGCTCTTAATAAACTAGTGCGCCTCACCATCAACGATTGCATCACTGCTTACCATCAGGCGGGATCGCAGTCAAGTACTAGTTAAAAAATCTACCCTAATATTATAAAAAGTAAAGTTGGTTTTTTTTTGTTTGTAGGAGGTAATCTCTGAAAGTACTGGTTCGATTTTTTTTTTCATCGTTAGAAAGCTGCTTTCTCCATGAGTGACAAGATATATTTTATGTATGCGGGCGAAGCCTCGGGCAAAAGCTAGTGCTTTATAATCTGGCTTCGTTCGTATAATTACCGTTCCATTTTCAAACTCAATAAACAAAACGTACAATATGTTCGGCAGACATGTTTCATTAAGAAGTACTTGGCGAGTCCATTATAAGTTGGAATTTGTGGAATCTGGCTATTGAAGATGAATGTTTTGATAAGCATTTTCACTATTTGTGGGGTTCAAGTAACAAGTTTAAACCAACAGTCACTAAGAAATAATAAAAATTGAGTTTACTACACTTACTTGTCATATCCTGAAAGTAATTGGAGTGATAGCATGACGGGTGACAGGACACGTCAAAGGGAGTCAATGATAGACCATTGACCCCCTTTCCTTTCATAACAGCCCTCGCATACGATTTCTACGGAACTATTTTTTTTTGTCGTGACTAATAAGCGTTTTGACGGTGCCGTTACTTTTGCGTGTTTGTGAACCTTTAAATGTTATACTACGACATCAAACTTTAAAGTAACTAGCATAGAGTTTATTATTATGTGCCGATACTTTACCAATAGTAAATTTGCAGCACGTATATCAACGCCGCGCCACATGGGCCGTTCGCCCGACCGCCTCACGTCAAGCTATCACGCAGCGTTCACCAAGTCCTCGTCACCGTCACATCCGATGACGTCATCGCTCTGTGGTGACCTACCCGGCATACCCACGGCCATGAGCCAGAGCTTCGACTCGCCCGGACTTATGTATGCTACGGAGAAACGAGACAGCGCTAGAGAAAAGGAGCGAGAGAAAGTACAAGGTACGTGTTCGGCTCAATGTAAATTGACACAGAGTCGAAGCAATATTGACCTCTATCTCCACCAATGTAATGATAATATTGAAATAATGTTTTTGGCTTGGATGCTAAGTATTTTAAGCCCTATTTTCGGATGAATACAAATACTTCAGCAAATGTATCGAGTCAGCCATCTTGGCAAACTTTCCTGAGGTAGTCAACCCTACAATAAAGTTCTTAGCTCCATTTTACCATTTTACGTTTCGAACTAGGTTGCGTACTTAACGTATTTAGCTATATATACAGCTGCCACCACGGATATTGAACCCTGGCTTCAAGTTGCGCAGAAGTCAAAAATCGGGTCTCTTTAGGTGGTGCGATGTGAGACGCGGGGGCGGGGAGCGTCAGTGATTGGCTGTATCTAACAACGACGATGATTGGCTCGCCAATGTATGGAATGCGCAAAGCGATCCCCACTCTGACGCCGAGCGTTCAATATCCGTGGTGGTAGCTGTAAGTATGACTTGTTTTTAATTGTTTCAAACAACTTTTCCATTTTCACAGAGAGAACACAAACAGAGATACCGCAACCCAAGCCAGTAAACCATTCACTAGAAGCAGCATCGAAAATGGTTCCCGTACCTGAATCATTAATGAGTCCTGATTACCAAGACCCGATATACGACATCCAAAGATCCATACCAAAGCCGACCAATAACTCGATACACAGTGTTTCAAACACCTCTTCACAGTCCAGCAACAGTAGCATCAACGAAGACAAGCCAAGACACGCCAAAAACATGAAAGGTTCCCCGAAACTACCAAAGAGCGCTACTTCATCACCAAAACTAAAAACGAGAATGGAACAACGGAAAGGCAGCTTATCGAAGATAGAAGTGAAAAATGATGAAAAAAAAATAAATGGCATCACAAATGATTCGGAGAATCTCGGAGCAGATATTATGAAGTTAGCGTCGAATCAGAGAAGGCAGAAGAAGATGAGTGTGGAATCCATGGCTGCCGTCACCATACAGAAGATGTGGAGGGGGTATAGAAGTAGGAACCTCAATAAGGATACTCTGCGAATACTGCACGCTATCCAAGCGGCGAGGGCCAGGCAACATATACAGTAAGTTTAATGCTTTGGTTCGTCGTAGTTTTATGTGTTATCTTTCAGTTGTTTGGCGATTGGAAAATGTGAGGTGTGCGAGCGAGAAAGTGGGATGATACACCCTAAAAACATCAAAATACTAGGCACGTGTACGTAAAAATAACGTTGTAGCTCCTTTCATTTAACAATTCAGTTTAGATCGTCAAATGGACGGCGTTAAAAACGAATCGAGCTCAAGAAAGCCTCGAATATGTGTGCGAGGCTTTCATCCGCACCGAAAGAATCGACCGCATCGAAGAAATCATTTCTATTTCTTTTACACCTGTCGCACTGAAATTACATGTGAATTGTGATGGATATAGATCACAGCTGTCTCTTTGGTTGTCCTTATACACCACTAATTTTTAATTAGTACAAATACTTAAAGGGCTTATTAGAAAAGCCCTTGTTATTATTTAAGTAAAGTCTCAATAAATAATAATCATAAACAGCAAAGTTATTAGCGTTTGTGTTTATCCCAAAATGTCTCTCAATTTATGGAAATATTGTGCAGGCTATTGATTATGAATGAATAAATGACGATTAAAATGGAAAAATACTGCCCGCAGTATTTTCTACTAGCAATTGCTATGTATGATTGAATCTATGATGAATTTACCTTTCGTGGTCAATTTTGGGATTTCGGTTTTTTTTACTTTTGAATACAAAAATATGATCAGTAACAGGTATAGATACAGCCCCATTTTTTTGTGTACTAATTAAAAAATAGGATAAAAAAAAAACAGTTCCTTTGGGAAAGTTGTCTGTAATCATGAGTACAATCACGTGTTTATGTATCGGTCACTAATTACCGGTCACCCTATATTCTAGGACCACGGGTTTCTCTTTCAGAAGTCTTCCGGACTCTTACGGTATGCCAAACCGGGTGGATTGATGTTTTACTATACTTTTCATCCGAACACCCATTATTTACGATTTTATCGCAAGCATCATTTTGATATACTTACAAGTTAGTTTTTTCGATTCGTAGAAGGTTGACGTGCGACATGGAGGCGACGAAGGCAGCTCTGGAGTCAGAACGGAAGATACAGCAACTACAGATGCAGGCTATCAACGCGCTGTGGAAGAAAGTGTCCACTTTACAGGCTGTTGGTGAGTGTACCTTGATTATAGAGTAACGAGTAGAGTGCTTTTGTTCTTGTCATTATTTTTAACCGATTTTCAAAAGACACAGAGGTTTCAAGTCGTCTGATTTTTTTTGTTTATACAGGGTTATTTGTAAAACACTGGCAACCTCCCAGGGCCCCAAGTCTGCTATTTTTATAAATTCGTCATTCCAACACGATCCAATTGTCATTTTGCTAAAAGTTTGTAATCTGCTAATTCATAATGATCGATCATTGATCGATCAATGGTCTTGTAATAGAATTGTGGTAGAATGATAATTTCGAGCATATTAAGAGGCCGGCGAATGTCACTCGCAACTGCAAGTTGACGCGTATTCAAAATTCGTTCGTGGAATATAGCTATCTCTGTTTGACAAAAACAAGTGACGGAGTGCAGCTGTGTGTGTGTATGTGAACGTCTTACAATTTATTGTTAGTAAAATGAGGTATATTCATTATTTGCTTTATTTTTGCCGAATACTGCGGGAATTGTTTGTGAATGTACGAACTAGTAATGCGTTTTTTGGAAATTTTATTACCGCGCCAATATCTCAACATATTATGATAACAATAGCAGATATGTCATACAAAGGTGGTCTTTTTTTACGGTGGGAAAATCATCTAATGACATTCCCCGCTCTTGGGTGGAGCGGGAGATAGTGTCAGACTTTTACTGACTAAAAACCCACTCCTGTTCCTTCGTTGCCTTTCGTACCGGGGCTGAGCTACCTTTCGGAGCTAACCCTGGCCCCAGTAGGCTTCGACCCGGTTGGACCCCTTCTGTTGCTGACAACTCCTTGAGGCGCACGGGAACAGTTCGCGCAGTCGATGACTTGGGCTCGATCCGGACAGTTACCGAACGGTCGGACAGCGAGCTACCGATTGCTCGCCGTCCGCAAGCCCGCGCCTACGGTGGCCGGAAATTGGGATCGGAATCCCGGCAGCGGCTGTGAGCGCCGTTGCCCGATACGGTCGGCCTCCTCCTTTGCTAGCATTACTGCTTTGCAGAAGGAGGCGACTGCCTGCCACTGATCCTCCTCGCTCCGAACCATGGCCTGTACCAGTCTGGCACGAGAGATCGCCGCCGCCGATCACCTCCACGAGGGCAAGGCGATGCTCTGCCTAAGCGGCACACCTCCACTGCGTGCTCCACCGTGTCCTCCGGGCGTTCCGCACAGTGGCGACACTCGGGCGTCACTTCCGTACGAATCCGGTACAGCCCGAACCTACCGAACTTACGTGTCCGGTGAGAACCTGCGTCATGCAGAAGGTGAGGACGCCCGCGCCGTGAGGTCTTTCCAGCCATGCCTCCAAGAGGGGACTTACTGCCATAATTGTGGCGTGCCCAAGGTGGTCTTCTTGTGGTCAAATCAGAAAATGTTATGGAGGCGAGAGCTTTTTTCATAGGTGGGAAATTATTCAATGACTTCTGCCGCTCTTTTAGTGTCAGACTTTTAGGGAAATGAAAACTGTTCTTTCGTTTCAAGGCCCCGATGTTCTCTTTCGCTCAACCCTTGGCCTCAGTAGACTTCGAACCTGCTGGGCCCCTACGGTTTTGCTGACATGTCCTCGAGATGCGAGTGGAACACTATGCAACATCGACCTCTCGAGCTCGGTACGGACGCTTACCGGACGGCCGGACGGAGAGATACAAATTGCTCGCCGTCCGCAACCCTGCGCCTACGGTGACTGGAAAAAGGGATCAGGATCCCGGTGGCTGGGGCGTGAGGAATGATGTTCCCTCACGTGTACGACTGTCTCCTTTGCTAGCATAACTGCTTCGTAGAAGGAGCCGACCACCTGCCATTCCTACACATTCCGGACCATGGCTTGTACCAGGGTCACTCCCATGAGTACACAGCGCGGCGGCAGTGCGCCGCCTGAGTGGAGCATACCATCGCCGTATGCTCCACCCTGTCCTCCGGGCGGTCTACACAATGATGACAGCCAGGCGTTTCTTCCGAACTTACCACGAGGTGAGGTGTCGTCATGCGGAAGGTGAGGATGTTTCCACGTCTATTCACCCACTCCTCAAAGATTGGATTTATCGCCATAATTATGGCTTGCCCCGAGATCCCGCCGGTACTCTGACCGCCTTCGTCAGTGGTTTTTTACCCCGGCGTTGCAACTCCATGCGCAAATTGTGCATGCGTGCAAGGACTGTTGCCTCTAGATCCCATGGTGGCAGACCAGCAAGGAGGCTCGTCGCTTCGCTGGAGAACGTGCGGTATCCCCGCACCATTTGGATGGCCATGATCCTCTGGGATGCGTTCAGCTTTGCCCCCGGTCGCTTTCACAGCAATGGGGCCAACACCGGCGCTCCGTGATGAGCCATGGACCAAACAATGCTGCGTGGAGCCTCCGGCAAAGGGCTAAGGACCTCTATGTTGGGTAGGAGCCGCTTCAGGGCAGCCCCAGTCCGGTCCAGTTTGGGAGCCAGACGTCCGAAGTGTTCTTCGAAATTCCAACGGCTGTCGAGGACAAGTACCAAAAACAGTCCAAACCATATCTTGGTACCGATCCTTGGGGAACACCGCACGACATCTCTCAGCGTTTCCATTCTCCACGGTGAGCGGGGCAGATAATGAACCTGTCCTTAAGGTAGGCCTCGATCACACGAATGAGGTAGACCGGCACCTGGTGATACCGGGGTCCAAATAGAGCGCTCCCTGCAAAAGCCAAACTAGCCATCCGCAAGATCCGGCTCCACCCGTACCAGGTGCATATGAGGAATAAAGAACAGCGAAGCGCACCCTCAGAGCGGAGATACGGCTGGCCAAACTGGAGGCCCGCGACGTGTAGCTGGGGACTCTGAAGAGAGACCCGTGGGAACGACCCTACGAAATGGTGCGTAACAAGCTCCGTACCTGGGCTCCCCCGCTGACACAGAGTACCGGCCCCTGTTTATGAAGGGTGTGATGAACGCTCTATTCCCGTCAAAAGGGGAGCATTCTCATCCGCCCATGGCTCCGCCACTAGTTGTAGTGTAGTTTATATTTTTATGTCACCGTTTTTTGTAGCCATATTTGCATACTATGTGCTATGTGACCTCCCCAACGGGGTCAGCGTGGTATACAGACGACACGCTGATCCTAACGAAGGGAGAGTCGTAACAGGCGGCGGTCGAACTAGCGGAACGCAGGGTTGCAACAACCTCCAACCAGCCTTGGCCCCACCAACATCATGCCATATGGGCCGAATCGAAATGAGACGGCTGCGGACACAGCCCACCCATATAAATATGAGCGCGCTATCACCGCAGCCGCTTCTTGACTCCTTTACAAATTTCTTCGTCTTGTCCCCATGTTGCCTTTCTCCCCAACCTGGGGCGGCATACTAACGGTCCTCACGTGGGTAAGACAAACACACAGTACGAGTTCGCTGCTTGCTTACTCCTTAGTCTGTGCCATTCGTGTTCGAACTCTTTTGAGGCCATGAGATTGCAGTAGTAAGCCGGTCTCTCATCCAAGCGAGTGATCCCGTCCATCACATTTCGTCGCTGTTCGTCATAAGGGGGGCATCGCCACAGAACGTGATCAAAATTTTCGTCCTCATCACCGCAATAGCACACGCTAACCTCACACAACCGCATATCATACAGTTTCTTCCAGAAATATCCATGTCCAGTCAGGATCTGCAAGACTTTGTAGTCCGGCTCGACCCAAGTTGCCTTGAGCCTAACCGCCACGTCAGGGAGGAATCGATGAAGTTCCATCGCCTTCTCTTCCTGCTCCCATCTCCGCTGCCAATTAGCCACAGGCTCACTTGCAAGAACCCTGCTCCCTGTCCTGAACCGCAACGCAGAGTTGCAACAGTCGTGAAGAGGATCCAGCAGTTGGGACTCGAGGTGGCACTGCACAAGTCCGAGAGCATGTGTTTTCATGGCCCTCGGAACGAGCCACCGCCGGTTTCCCAAATTACAATAAAAGTTTACAAGTATCTGGGACTCGTCCTCGACAGTCGATGGTATTTTGAGGAGCACTTCCGACGTCTGGTTCCCAAACGTGTTACTTATTGTTTATTTTGTGTTGCGCCTTATGCTGTACCAAATAAATTATTTTTCTTTCTTTCTTTCTTTCAAACTGGATTAGACTGAAGCACTCAAGCGGCTCCTGTCCAACCTGGGGTGTCCAGACGCCTCCTGCTGGAGGCTCTACGCAGGCATCGTTCGGTCCATGGCCCTTTATGGAGCGCCGTCGCTGCGAAAGTGATCAGTTGCCAAGCTGAACGCATGCCAGGGAGTTATAGCCATCCTAATGGTACAAAAACAAAGCTCGGTTTCCTGCAATATACCTGCATGGTTTCCTGCAAGCTTGCTACCATGAAATGTGGAGGCAACAGTCCTTTGCACGCATAAGCATGATTTACACGTGGAGATGCAACCCTGGGGCGAAATTCCGCTGCCACGACAAGTCGCTGTAAGGCAGACAGTTCCAGCAGGATCTCAGCGACTGTCGTAACGCAAATACTCACCGGACATGGCAAGTACGGGAGGCTCCTGCGTCGGATTTAGGCGGAAGAAACGCCTGGTTATCACCATTGTGTGGACGGTCTGAAGGATACGGTGGAGCATACGGTAGAGATGTACATATGTGCCCCGTTTAGGCGGAACACCGCCGCGTTCTCGTGGGGGCCATCGGTGGCAACGACCTCTCGCGCCGAGCCCTCTTTCTGCGAAACAGTAATGCTAGCGAAGAAGGCGGCCGCATGGACGAGGGAATACCCTGACGCCCCAGCAGCCAGGATCTCGACCCAGATTTCTAGCCACCCTGGGCTTGGAATCGCCGTCCAGCCATTCGGTAACCATCTGGACCGAACCCAAATCGTCAACGGCGCTTTTTTTTTTACTCTTTTTTTTAAGGGGTTTTTGACGGCGCTTTTAGTCAGCTAAAGTCTGACATGTCCTCAAGAGTTCTGTATTCCTTTTATTAAACTTTAAATGCTTACGTACTATTTAAGTCAATAGTGTCAAAAATATTACAATAAAATTTATAACTCGACCTATGAACGCAACTGAAGTAATGACAGCACGCACACAATGACACTGACATCCCGCTTGCCGCGATAGCACTAGTAACTCTTGGAAATTTGCGATAAATTGGACGTGTTTCGTAATACCAAAAATGATGAATGAAAACTTAATGTTTTTCCAATTTGTTTTCTATCATTTGTAAATTGATAATATAATATGTGTTCCTACATTGAGAATATTGGACATATTGTTATTTTTAATACAGGAAAAGCCAAATGAAAACATGCCATTTACGTTGTAAAAAAGTGCGAATTATAATTCGCATTAATTTCGTTTTAGGCAAGTTTTTTTTTTAAAGAAAGATGTAGGAACCTAGATAAATATCGTCTATAACCGAATAACATCATAATATGTTGGAAATATACTCCAATTGCAAATGAGCGTGGTATTACGTTTGTATGAAAAATTCATCTGTCGCCGTGCTCTTAAAACCAATAACTGCACAATAACGTTCTAATGGTATTTAAAACACTGATCAAATAAACTGTCAAAGTTTTAGCAGATTACCGCAAACTTCAAATATTCATTTGTCAATATGAACGAGATTACCATTCTATGTCACTTCTTTCAATGGAGTGTCAGTGGTTGAGCATTGGAAAGTCATAATGACGCCATTATATTAGTAGATTACCAAACTTGTCAAAATCGACAACTATGACATCATTGATAGACCATTCTGACACTATTGTAATAGCAGACTTGAGGCCCAGGACTATCGTCTTCTTCTTCCTGCCCTTATCCCGTATTACTTGGGGTCGGCGCAACATGTTTTTTTTCTTCCATTCTGTCCTGTCACCCGTCAAACTATCGCTAACTCCCTTTTCTTTCATATCACTCCCCACACAATCCATCCATCTTTTCTTCGGCCTTCCTCTGCCTCTCCATCCACCTACATGTATAGTACATATACCTATATATATCACCTAGTGTCTTCTCAGGAATATGTTACCAACATTATATACAACAACTTATGTTTTATGATTCAAAAATTTATCATATTTTAGTCCAATGTAAATAAAATTCCAGTTTTAACATTTTGATTATTAATTTCGTTTAGATAACCAGAAGCAAAGGTTGTCGGAGTCGGATGACAGCTCGGACGCGTTACGACAACTGTCAGAGACGTGTTTCAGCCTCCAAGCACAGGTATTTACCAAATGTCTAGTGAAATTTATATCCTATTCCAAATGTAGCAAAGTGGGAAATGCATTGCAAATCGAACATTCGTTCACGTTAAGACAATAGTGACTCATCTTAACCACACCGCCAGTTCGTGATACGTATTTGCTCTATTCGTAGGTAGCGGAACTGCAAGGCTGTATGCAAGAAGTTCTGAAGGCAGTGTCGACTAAAAACCACGCGGAACCAGTGGCAACGCAGACGGATATAACGGCTATCATCACACCTCAGGTAACTGAAATATTTTTTTTTTTCAATACAAATCAAAACCCGCTCCTATCGCTACCAATTTTAGGCACATAGTTACCTGTTTTCTCCACTAGTGCGGGAAAATGCACGAACTCGCCACTGCCTCAATTTAGTATAATATGTACACTATCAGACTGAACACTAAGCTCGCTCCACGAGTCTTATTTATTACTTTGTAAGTGTATTGTAAAGCATTGTTTGATATACATGGTTTATCATTGCAGTACTTCGGTTCCACAATAAAACGACAAATTTTCTCCGCTTGTATCAAAATGTACTATTTTGCGTATACAATTACTTTAAAACAAGAATCTTTGTGGCTTTTCTTTGGACGCAGTCCGATTGTAAAAGATTTTATAAAAAAATAAACCATTCTAATAAGGCTGAAAATTAATACTTTAGAAATTGAATAAGACGGTCCCCAGTGATGCAAGAAAATTCGTAAAAACGCGTGTACAAAACGACAATTAAGCGTTTTTCAAGGTCATCCAAGTTGTACAGACGTATGTACAATCGACGCTTGAGGTTTCCTACACTTATCTGTTCAGTAAAAATAACGTTTGTCAACGAGCTAAAAAGCTGGTATGTGGCAGGAGGAGCGCTGTACATGGCTGAAGAGGCCGCAGTCCTTACCGCTGTGCGGCACGCGCGAGCCCGCCCTCGCGCCGCTCGCGCCCACCCTCGCGCCGCTCGCGCCCCACCCTCCGCGGAGGGAACACAAGTAAGTATAACACGACATTATTTAGTCCGCCGCGAAACTCGCGAACCAAACCGGTTGTCTTTTTACGAGCTCTTTATCCACTTACTAAGTTTGTATATATTTATGTATGTATGTAACTATGTGCGTTGGGCTCAAATCTTGCAAGTCAATTTTGAAACAGATCTTTAAGGAAATTAATGATAAATAGTATAAATAAATTTATTATGTAGCGATACCTACTTTACTATTACTCGCTGTCCGACCGTCTGGTAATTGTCCGGACCGAGCCCAATTCGTCGTCGACGGCGCGCACTGTTCCCGCGCGCCTCAAAGAGTTGCAAGCAACCCAGTTAGTTCGAAGCCTACTGAGGGCAGGGTCTGTTTCCGAAAGGAAGACTCGGTCCCGTATGAAAAAAAAAATAGTTTACTATTTGTAAAATGTTTTCCACAACTATCACACAACGCCATCTAGTCCCAAACTAAGTAGAGCTTGTGTTATGAGTACTAGACAATTGATAAACATGTACATTTCTAAATTCATCCATAATAAAAATTATAGATAAATATAATTGTCTTTGATATAATTATGCTTAATGGTACAGATGAATAAGGACGTTAATCGTATTCAATAATTTGTTAAAATTATTGCAGTGAAAAATCGAACGAAACGGCCGCTCTGGGTATAGAGCGGACCGAGTCCGTTATAGAAGAGAGATTGGCAGAAGAAACGACAGAAGTGGAGATCGAGTCGAGGGAATGTGACGTCATCGCCGACTAGCAGACGCAGGTACGTAGAGCGGACGCGTCTGGGCGTTGTCGACTCACAGTACCGTTGTTATACTTGGTTAAAGAGATAGTATACGAAACCTATATTTTATCTTTATACAGGGTTATTAGAAAAACACTGGCAACCTCTCAGGGCCTCAAGTCTGCTATTACAATAGTGTCAGAATGGTCTATCATTAATTTCATAATTGTTGATTTTGACAAGTTTGGTAATCTACTAATATAATGGCGTCATTATGACTTTCCGATGGTCAACCACTGACACTCCATTGAAAGAAATGGCATAGAATGGTAATCTCGTACATAATGACAAAAGAATATCTGACGTATGCGGTAATCTGCAAAAATGTTGACAGTTCCTTTGATCAGTGACCTACCATTACGACGTCATAGCTTATTAAAAGCACTAATAAGTGCTTTTAATAAGCTCGAAATTGTCATTCAACCACAATTGTATTACAAGACCATTGACCAATCAATGATCGATCATTATGAATTAGCAGATTACAAACTTTTAGCAAAATGACAATGGGATCGTGTTGGAATGACGAATTTATAAAAATAGCAGACTTAGGCCCCAGGACTATGGCACTAACATCATAAACATAAAGTCATAGAACAAAAGATGTTGTTTATGATGTTAGTAATACAGTCCTGCATGGTTGTTAGTGTTTTACAAATAACCCTGTCGTCATCATCATCATCAGCCTTTTTAATGTTCCGACTGCTGGGACTCAGGCCTCCACTCTAGGAGAGGGAATGGGCCGAAACCTTCACGCGGGCCCAATACATGTTGGTGAATGTCACATGTCTTCGAATTTTTGGTTATAGGACGTGCCGGTTTCCTCACGATGGTTTCTTTCACCCTGTATACACCACAAATTTTTAATTAGTACAAATACTTAAAGGGCTTATTAGAAAAGCCCTTGTTATTTTATAAGTAAAATCTCAATAAATAATATTCATAAACAGCAAAGTTATTAGCGTTGGTTTATGTCCCAAAATGTCACGCAATTTATGGAAATATTGTGCAGGCTATTGATTAATGAATGAATAAGTAACAATTATTAAGGAAAAACACTGCCCGCAGTATTTTCTACTAGCAATTGTTATGTATGATTGAATCTATGATGAATTTACCTTTTCGTGGTCAATTTTAGGATTTAGGTTTATTCTACTTTTGAATACAAAAATATGATCGGTAACGGGTACAGATACAGCCCCAAGTTTTTGTGTACTAATTAAAAAGTAGGGGTGTATATATTTTTTCTGTACGCGTGTTTGTCACCTACCTCCTCTTAAACGGCTTAACCGATTTGGATGAAACTTTGTGTGTATATTTGACTAAATCCATGGTTTGAAAATACAATCGAACCCGGTAGGTGGAGCTGCAAGCGGGTTCTTAATTTTTTTCTGACGCAATGCTAGCCTTCGGTAAGGACAATGTCTGTCGGGACAGCTAGTATACATATAAATAAAATTGAAGTGTCTCTTTGCAATATATATATATTTTTTAAATCAAAATACATACTTTCTCTCAACTCTTTGTACCTATAATTATTTTGACATTTCATAGATATTTGGTTTGAAAATTATGTTAGCGTATAAAATATGACGTAGGTAGCTAGAAATATGGTGTGCAGCTAAATTACCAAAGAATGATTGAATATTCTAAGACACGGAGCAGCTACACATAGTTAATAAGCCTGAAAAATATTGTTTTCACAATTATGGAAGAATCGAAGTATACTATCTCTTTAAGGCATCGTAACACCAAACGTATTGTTCGCCACCGACTGTGAGTATGCTCATAGTCAGCCCCAATGTGAACGTGAACTTAGTCTGCAGTATGCGTTCTGACCAAAGCGATAATACGCTATAGTGTAGAATGCGTTACTTGTGTGAACAAAAGAGTCAGTTTGCTAAGCGTATTACAATAATTGGCCACCGAGAGGCAGCTCCAACGCACTACGTAATAGCGTATAGTCGGTTCGGTGTGGACGAGAAGCTAACTTACATGTATGTAAAAGTGATAAACTGCGTAGTGCGCGCTCACTTTCGGCGGCCGAAAATACGTTTGGTCTGAACAATGCCTACCAAGTAAAATTATAGCGACATTCAATTGTTTTTATTTAACTTGTAATGTAAGAGAATACATAGGTCTCGGGATAAGGCAAATTGAAACTATTCATATTAGTCTTAAGGTTCATATTCGTGGTACGCTAAAGCAAAGCTTGGTCTGTAATGTGGGCTTGTTAAAGGATTTAGATATGACATGATATTTGTGTATGAAAGTTAAATCATGGTTAAGTTATATGACAAAAGCATTTAAATGCTTTTAAAGGTATCTTTCAAATTTATATTTGCAATTTATTTTTTTACCGCAGCTGCCTGTATACTGCACTTTAAAAAAAATATTTTATTATCTATCAACAACACTTTACCAAATATTCTATAAAATATAAAATTTTATATTTGAACCTATGTACTTGCTGATTAACCTTTTAACGGCATACTTCAGATATATCCGTGTTTTACACTCGTATTTATTACGCCAGAGTCGCACATCCACGACCAGCCAGCTCAGTTCTTCTTTCACGTATACGAATTGAAGAGGTAAACGAGATGGAGTTCCCAGTCGTAAATATCAGTCACCCTATATAATAATAATAATATAATAATATTTCCACAACTATCACACAACGCCGTCTAGTCCCAAGCTAAGCAGAGCTTGTGTTATGGGTACCAGACAACTGATAAATATACTTATATATTTCTAAATACATACATATTATAGATAAATTCTGCTGCGGACTTTCCGTCTGATTATAATTTGGGTGTCTTCAAGGCTAGAGTGAATAGGCTCTTAATAAACTAGTGCGCCTCACCATCAACGATTGCATCGCTGCTTACCATCAGGCGGGATCGCAGTCAAGTACTAGTTTATAACAGATAAAAAAAAAAAAAAAAATTACACCCAGACACAGAAGAAATGATTATGCTCATCATACAAACATTTGTCCTGGGTGGGAATCGAACCCACGTCCTCCGGCATAGCAGTCAGGGTCACTAACCACTAGACCAACAGGCCAGTCATGATCAGTCATCAGATATGTCTCGTTTGTTTGCGCCTGGTTACTCAACCTCGTTTAACTCTCCACATAAGCGACCTTGGCGTTAAATAGAACGCGAAAACACTCGTTGAACCAATCCGACGCGTGCAGTTAAAGGGTTAATTCTAATGCTGTGAAGTTTATTATCAGTTACATACCAAAGAATGTGATAGCATTATGAAAGACAAAAACTCTAAATTAAACTAACAGAAAAGATTGTTTTTGATACAAAGACACAATGTTTTGTCCTAGCAAGCTATCTCAAGGAAATTAGACTGCTCGAAAGAATAAAAAAAAAAACAAATAAAAATTTAATTTGTTATTTTCATTTATCATTTAAGTACGATACATAAGAAGTACATAAAGTGGGATTTCCAAAAAAAGCAATGTGTGCTTGAGACAACACGACAGAAGTGAATATGGGTTTACTTCCGAAATGAAAATCCGTGGTATCAAAACACAAAGGGCAAAGAAGGGACGAAAGAATATAGGTGTGGTTTTAGTCAGTAAAAATCTGACACGCCTTCTCGCTCCGCCTTAGAGCGGGAGAATTCATTGGATGATTTCCCACTTAAAAAAAAATGACAGAAGTGAAAAATTCATCAAAGTTGCAGGCAGTCGTTCAGATTAGTTCGGCCGACTTGAACCGACTTTACCCGAATGAGCGTTACATAGCTAAGCGTGACTGCTCAATCTCATTTAATAACCGCAAAACAAAATACTCTGAACGCCTAAATAAGTTTTCCCTTCAAAAGTCTGCACAGCTAAAACCATTACATTTTGCTAAAGAATAGTCCATTTTGATACTAGGAAGAAAGGTTGTCATTGCGACCGAGGCGAAATTCACTCGAGCCGTAGGTGAGTGTTATGGAGCCGAGTGCTGCAGTACCAAATTTCCACGTGTATCAAATGAAACTAAACAAAGATATAAATACATAGGGGCTGACGCCCAACTCGTGGGGGTCGCTTAGCGCGCGGCCCAATACAATAAATACAATTAATTGTGCCGAGGGCGAGTGAGCGCACTTTTCTGCACTAGTGTGAAAAATGCGGCTTTTCGAGTAAGTGTACTAAAAAATATTTCATTTACGCCAATTCTTGCTTTATACAAGATCAATTTGAAACAAGACTGGACAAAACATTTTTTTAATGTTTGCTGATAACCTTGCCATTTGAAAATTGTTGGTCGATTTATTCATTTCAATCTGGAGTGGTTTATTATTTCTATTTTGTGTTGAATAGGAATCATGTGAACTACTCACCAGTTAAAAGTTCAATACGAAGGTGACTGCTGAGGCCTTGCCATGGCATGTTAAACTGTTAGACGTGCAAACGAGAAAGAGGAATGGAATACACGTTATACAGCGTTATTTGTAGAACACTGGCAATCTCCAGGACTATATTTTAACATCATAAACAACAAAGTTTATTTTATGACTTTTGAAAACTTATCATATTTTAGTACAAAAAAAAAAATTGAACGTTCTAAATATTACGAAGTCTATGCGAAGCAAGCGATAGTACAATAGCGGAGGGGCCATCGGCCGGCGGAGGAGGCCGCGTCATACATACAGAGTGGAAATGTGTTAGAACAACGAAATCTTGAAGGTTTGTTTTTGGTAAATGAAATTATGTTTTGTAAAAAGTCATACAACAAAAGTTGTTGTTTATGATGTTAGTAATACAGTCCTGCTAGGTGGTAAGTGGTTTACAAATAACCCTGTATAGCTTCATCCCTTTAACAGTTCAGTTTAGGTCGTAAAATGGATCGCGTTAAGAGCTCGTGAGAAGGCCCTGTTTAATAACAGAAGGTACAAGTGACAAAGCCAGCTGCCTTTATTTGCCGTATCAAATTCGAGCTTTACAGTCTCTTTACTAAATTGCCCATAGATTAAACCTTTTGTTCAATTTCAATTTTGTTGGTGGTAGGGTGGCGATCTGTAAATGACGCATAATATTATTATTATTGTAGTTTTAATTAGTAACTATTAGGTTTAAACGTTCAAAAAGACGTGGTTGTTGATTTTCAAACGAAAAAAATACGAGTATCATGCTGTAATTATTATCGAAGTTGCACTAATTGGGTCCTAACTTATATTTTGTGAAGAAAAATAAAAACTTAAGGCCAGCGCATGTTAAAACTTCATTGGGTCGTAGCGCATCGCATGGAAAAATAATAAAGGTGGATCTACATTGGGCTTACTCGGGCCACGTACGATCTGGGCGTGTCGGTCTCCATACATTTTAAATGGCAACTTGATTAGCAGAGCTACAATAGGCCCACGCGACGCGAGTCTACGTACAACTCAGGCGTCGTCCACGTGTGCCTAGGTCTTATGTAGTTTCCGCCTAAAACCCGCTGCGACTGCGGTTTGCGTGATATTTTATACACATTTATTACAAATCATCGAAACGATCCAGGCAAAGTAATGGCCGTTTTTTGAGCACTGTTTCACCGCGGTGCAGCTCGTTCTAGTATGCGCTAGCCTTTACAAAATAACTGTCACTTACATCTCTCTTTCTACTTACTTAGTAATATACCAAGAAATATAAATATTTATGTCAACTAATTTTCTTAAATTACAGTGTATGAGTCACATAGTTAACGCACTGACTTCACTGCCATTTTGCAAATAACCCATTCAATTTATACATTTCTACGACATACCTGTTGTATATTCACAGTAATTGTACACAAATCGGCTGATAAGGCAGTATTAATTGTTAAAAAAAATATTTATTTCTAGTTGAGTGGTACATAAATGTTAATATTTATTTAGAATAAAATTATACAAAGAATAGATGGGAAGTTCTGGAGGATTCTAGAACATTTCTAGAGCTTTAAAAGATCTGTCAGACAATGTCATTTAGAAAATAAGGTGTTTATTCATATTCAATACAATATATCAACCACAGTCACAAATTTCAAACAAGACTTGACAATACGTCTGCATCTATATAAACATGTGTTTCTTACACCATAGAACCAGTTTTACACTGTTATGGAAATTAAAATAGATCCACTATGTAGATTTAGGAAGAAGAAAAACTACGTGCCAAAATAAGTTCTTTATTTAGTATAGAAACAAACTGTAGAAAACACAATAGGGATAATACGGGGGACGAAGGAATAAAGGCTGCCAGTCTGGGATTGGCCGGGTCACGTCAGCCGCAAGCACATTGACCGCTGGGTGAGTCTCCATAAAGTGGGTGTCTGACGATAGACGATCGGAGATTAGTGGCAGGATGACCTAAACGCCTACCGCAAGAACTGGTTCGAGGTAGCTCAAGAAAAGAATACCTAAAGTTTTTGGGACTTCGTAGAAAGTATAAATTTCCTAAAGGGTCCGAATTTTGAATGGAGAAACGCTACTCTCGCGCGGGCGTTACCGCTGGCAGAAACTTGTATTATATAAAGCTTCCAATGTAGCCCACATAATGTGTCGGGAAACTCGCATCGTTTCTTTATTAGATAGAACACTTATTTTGGTACAAATATTAGTTGAAGAAGTACATACAAGTTTCTTAACACTACAATTGCTATATGACAGTGTGGGTGACAGCTGTCAGATTCATACAATGAAGATATCTATCCTTTTCGCTCATCTTAAAGATGTATATTTTTGTCCTGCTGTCATTCTACCCGTGCTATGTAAAAAAGACCTTATTGGAGACAGTAAAGGAACTTGTACACCAATAATGCTCTTTCATGACACACTTATTTTAACATAAAATATATCACAAACAGCAATTTAAAAAATCACTGTATTATTAAGAGGTTTGTATTAGTTATATTGGTAATTATTATTATTAAAAGGTGACAAACGAGATGCCTTGTGTATTGAGCTTTATTTTTCGCGATATATTTTTTTTTAATTTTCTATTTTTATCGGGTGTGTCTTCTAGTTAACGAATCTCTACGCTTGAATATTTTTTTGGATATAATTTTTATATAAGATAGAAATGTGACTATTTGAATTTTGGGAACTTTATAAAAGCTTCGACTTTAAATTATAGGTTGAAAACTGATGTTTGCTTATCGAAGCATTTTATTCGCTTTACACACTGTATCGTCGCTATGATGTAGAGCTTGTCATTTGCCTGCAGCGGTCTTCCCTTCCGATTATAATTTAGGTGCTTTTAAGGCTACAGTAAATAGGCTCTTATTTTTCTTCTTTTCGTGTCAATGCTCTCAAACTATACTTTTTTCTGCCCAATATTTGGCAACCTGTACGGCTCTATTGTTGGCCTCGTATAGATCCTGAAAACTACAGGTGGTTATGTAGGATGGGCAGGCTCTTATTAATAAACCAGTACCCCTCACCATCAACGATTGCGTCACTGCTTACCATTAGGTGGGATCGCAGTCAAGCACTAGTTTATATCCATAAAAAAAGTGGGATAAAAGCGAGCCTATAAATAATTAAAAAAAAAATTTTTTTTCTAAAAGGATTGTTGAACATTTCAAATATAGAATCCTTATCTTCTTAAGAATAGCTTGATGAATTATAATTCCCCACAAAGTAAACTAGCGCACCTCATCATCAACGATTGCATCACTACTTACCATCAGGTGGGACCGCAGTCAAGCACTAGTTTATATCAGATTAAAAAAAAAGAGTAAGAGTAGTTCCTGGCGAGTTCCATTTCAATTAGCAACTACGAAGAACTCTAGATTCAAATAGTCCAACCATTAATGGAATTCTAATATGCTAAGTACTAGTCATTTTTAACAACGCATTGTCATTTTATTCGTACCTAGTGGTCAGTGCAATTAATTTTAGCTTCGCCTTACATGACATTAATGTGTTCATACAACCTTGTTTTCTCATAATGAATAGTTATATAAGTGCGAGTAGGCATAGATTGTGTAAATGTGTTCTGCTGTACTTTGTCACTGACAAAGTGAATTCTTTTTTTACCGAGAAAAAAGTTTATACAAGGTGTAAGGGACAGCCCTCCACAAACTTTAAGGGCTTGCTCAGTAGACGAAACTGAACGACCTTCCACAAAATATTTTTTGAGGAAACTAAAAAAAAATTCGACCTCTCCATACAAACTGTTCAATCAAGTTTAGAATTTTCTATGGTGAGGCGGATTTTTTTTTTCGTTTCAAAAAAAAAATCGTGGAAGTTTGTTCAGTTTCGTCTACTAAGCAAGCCCTTAAAGTTTGTGGAGGGCTGTCCCTTACACCTTGTATATTGACGAACCATGAAAAAATTTAAATAAATATTACCAATATCTCTACGTTGCATCAATGAATTCAATATTTAACAACGTATTACGGATACATTGATGTATGTTCAGCTTCAAAGTACAGTAAATTGCGTTTTTTTTTACGAGAAAATGTGACCGACATTGTATTAAGCCTAACAGAAATTGTTAACCGTATGAATAAGATAACTCGATTTATGATCTGTTGGTGTCTTCACAATTATTTGATTAACTTTTGAATACACATTCTTCATCATGACTTATTGTCATAGTGAGTTCCTCAGGCGATGACCCTTGAATGTGACTGTTATAATCCGCTAAAAGCATCGCGTATCTAAACATATAAATAAAATTGGAGTGTCTGTTTGTAATATTGAAATAACTGCTTCTTAATACATGCATATGAATATATATACGGTACATACTTACACCAAAATAACATATTTTACAATTTTTGTCTGTGTCTGTCTGTCTATTTGTCCGGGCTAATCTCTGAAATGGCTGGACCGATTTTGACGGGACCTTTTTTGGCAGGTAGCTGATGTAACAAGGAGTAACATAGGCTACTTTTATTTTAGAAAAAATAAATTCAAAATCCTGTAATCCACGCAAACGAAGTCGCGGGCACAGCTAGTATCAACATATGCTATGCTTTTAGTACAATTTCGAGAAGATACTATAAGTAAATAATAAAAAAAAGTTTATTTTCTTGTCGAACAGCCTTAGAGTAAATCCAAGTTATTTCAAATTCAGAAAATAATTTTAAAAAGGTTGTGAAGTCACCATAAGGTTTCAAAGACACTTGCCGTCCTGTGTAATTTCAATTTCATCGCGTACCCACCTTATTTGTTGTCCATTACGTTATAGCCTGTATTTATTATGTTTTATAAAACGATTTTAAAACATTGAACGTTTTTTATTTACCTTGTTCATAATTGCTTTATACTTTTCAGGTTAGTGTTGAAGCAGTAGTTTCAGTGCACAGAAAGGATGATGCTATACGACCTTAGAGGTTGAATTACATTGGGTCCACGTGGGCCACATGGCCCATCTAGGTGTGTCGGTCTTTACACATTTCATATGTCAACTAGACTTGTAGAGCTACATTCGATCCACGCTACGCGACGCAACTCTTTATACAACACAGGCGTCGCCCACGTATGCTTCGGTCTAATGTACAGTTCCCATAACGGATCTTGAGCGGTTGCGCAGAAGTCAAACATTCGGTCTCTTTAGTGGTGCGAAGTGAGACGCGGGGGCGGGGAGTGTCAGTGATTGGCTCGCCGCGCCATCGCGTCATAGACGTCACTCCTCATTCGTTCCCTGCGTTGCTGCATGTATCTAACAACGAAGACGATTGGCTCGCCAATGTATGGAATGCGCAAAGCGATCCACACTCTGACATCGAGCGCTCAAGATCCGTTGTGCCCGCTTTATCTTTCCATCTCTTCCTACCGCATCAACATTTCACACTTGACAATACTGGCCCTGTCTTTTATGCAACGTTGATTAGCATCAATATTGTGTTTTATATTCATCGGACTTGTTCTTTGTTTCGCTATAAAATGTTTTTGGGTGGATCTGGTCCTATAATGTTGTAATATCTAGTTGTTATAAATTGTCGTTGAAACTCTCAAGCGTATATGGTCTCAACAATCACACAGCTGCTCGAAAGAAGATGCCTGACTCTTTTGTACTGGCATCATCGGAGACCTCGTCAATTGCTTTGGCTCGACGTCAAATAATAAATGGAAGTGATTTTTTTGAGGTGGTGGTGATCAATGTTACGAAAGTAAAATATTGAAAGTGTCTTAAAATGGTAGTTGTAGTAATAGTAAATAAGAAAAAAAAGTTGGAGTTAATATTGTCGAAGTTATTTTTTTTTTTTTCTGTATATAGGTTCTGATTTTGTCTCGTCAAAAAGATTTTGTGAGCTTGATAAGGTCGATTTTTCCTATTCGAATACTTTGAAAAGAAACTCAAATACCAACTCAAGCCTCAGGTTAATGTTGACTTTTAAAGTATTGAAGTAAAAAAAAAATGAAATTGTTGCGTTTCGTTGAGTCTTGTTGTCTTTGTCTCGGTTCTCTTGTGGTAAACCAAATTTCAAAAGACTTGAAAAATAAAAGTTCGTCTTTATGTTACCATGAAATGTTCTTGACGTTTTGGTAGATGAGTTCATACATTACAAAAGATAGTTTCTATAGTTGATTAAAAAATAAATCTTAAAATATTTAGTTTTATATTTATTTTTGTATTTTATATATGAGATGTCGTTAAATGGCTCTGGTTTCATAATGTAAAAATATTAATATATATATACAGTCGTTCGTCATTCGTAGATCTTTGGCAGTCAGATGCAAGAGTCTGACCATCTGCCTATCCAAGGAGTATCGTGTTGCCCATTAGGTGAGTTGTTGAGGTCTGATGAGCTCCATGTAAAACATTCAGCCGCATCCGGTTAGACTAGAAGCCGACTCCAAGCTAGTTGGAAAATAGAGCAAGCGCCAAAGGAAGTTGAGTATGCAAAATATGAGGACCACCTTCTGTGAATGATTTTCCAAGACGGTTTTTTTGCACGGTTCCTAAACACTAAATGCCATATAGTACATGAGTGGCAAAGAAGTGTCGAAATTGTCAAAGTAGACAATGTGATTCATTCTTCTTGGAATGGCTCGAGATAGTTTTATGACGACATTACCAACGGTTCCGACATCTGTTTCATTTTCTAACATGGGCTCATTGTCCTTTCCTGAGTATATAATGAATTTATAGGCATATCCCATCAATGAACAAAGCATGAACAATTTGAATCCCCACTTATGTGGTTTCAAAGGTAAATATTGTTTCGTGAAATGACGTATTTTCGTAGCGCACATTTGCTCATCGACGGATAGACGTTGATCCAACGGTATGCTAGAAAATTTTTCGTTTAGATGGTCTATAACTGGACGCAACTTGTGAAGTTTATCGTGATTGGGATCGTTTATAGGTTTGTGCATATCGTTGTTATTAAAATGAATGATGCGCCTTATTTTTTCAAACCTGTTTACAGGCATAGCTTCAGATATGGGCCGCAAGCCAAATTTAGTATGCCAATAGGAACGAACGTTTGGGTAATGGTAAACAATCAGGACGATCTGGTTGCTTTTGAACGGAGTATCTGTTCGATTCTTCAGTGATATTGCTGATGAAATCCGGAGTAAAATAATAAGGAGAAGAATTGAAAAGGCGTTTCGAGTGTCATTATTGATGCAGGAAGATCATTACAACCTTGAAATCGTATATTATCTTCTTGGAATATAAGTGACTGCTTTTTCCATATAAGCCTTTGCACATCAATATCTTCATGAATTGGTTGGCTACTACTACTAGTATTATTGTGTATACCACAGGGTCTTCAATCAAAGTAAGGTCTTCTATCAAAGGAGGGTTTTGCACATCGGCTTCAGGTTCTGATTGCTCATCGTCTTCAAGTACGACTCGTGGCTCTGCAGTAGTTAGAATTTCTTCAAAATCGTTTTCATCTTCTTCATTACCATCCTCGGATAAGTAACCATCTTCTAACTGGCTTAAATAATCTTCAATATCCTTAACGGCAATTCTTTTACGTTCTATTCTACAACAAAATACATAAAAAGCTCAAGCCCGCAACCAAGCAAAAATGTAACCAAATCAAAGTCCCAAATGCATGATGTCTCATTTTTGATACAAGCAAAAAAATGTTTTTTTTAAATTTATAATGTGATATTCGAATGAAAAATATTATGTTACCGCATGGTACAATCAAAGTACTTACCTACAATAAAAAAAAATCTTTTTATCTGGATTAGCTTTAAGATTCATTCAGTAATGAGGGTGATAGAAGCACTGCTTGTGAATCAAAAGTAAATGCCATTGTCTCAGGATCAGGATTATTTTTGTCTGCGGTTTTTTCTTGTCTTGCTCTTTCTTTTTTCTCTCTATGTGCTGTATATACATCTTCTGCAATGTTCCCGACTTTGAAGGCACAGCACACGTCACATTGGTCTTTTTTTGGTGAAAAGAGTGACAGATTCATAGTATCGAATTCTTGAAAGAAAATCTTCTGTGCAACTTTATATTCATTAATGCCTTTGAAAGTTGCTTGACGTATTCTCTGTATAGTTGTTCTTTGCTTTGCCATATCTGTTCTAAATATAGTTTGCTTGTCGTCTTCCTGCTGTAGTGTGATTCTAATTTTGGTAAATTATTTAAAAACTCTTTTGCATGATTTCTTCCAATGTCTTTGAACGCTTTTACGCTGTTATTTCTTCAGGTTTTTTCAGACTCTGACGCCACTTCATCTCTGTCTTAATTTTTGTTCCAGTTGTGTACAGACCATTCGCCAATGTTCAAAGTATTTAAGTACATTTTTATGCAAACTTTGTATTTTTCTCCCAACACATTAAATGAGTACTTAAAAGTATTCCCTCTGCGAAAACTGTTTCCGCTAACCTTCCGCTTGGAAACACCTTGTTTTTGAACAGTTTTTTGTACCCAAATTTTTTTTTTGTTTTCCAGGATAGCTTCTAGTACTTCTTAAATAACATAATTTCGACCTTCTTCTGTTAATTTGTAGCAATCAAAATATTTGCAACGATCATTATGATCACAACAAGGCTGAACACTACGCTCGTTTTTTTCAAGATCGAACACAATTTTGCCGTCTTCTGTTTTTCTCCTCCCACTGTAACTCTCTCCCTTCATTATTTTAATTTTATTTTGATTATAAGTCCAGTTTTCTTTATTTGCTTTGCCTCGCTTGGCGCGTTTTCGCTTCACTCTTGTCTCATCAACTGGTTCCAGGTTCAACGATTCATTTGAAGTATGTGATGTATTTAATTGTTCACTTGGTTGATAGTCGGTATCCCCATCGTCAGGAGAAAAATCACTATCCCACGGATCATCAAAGTGGAAGGAAGGACGTGGAGACTCCGAATCAGCTCTACTGGTAGAAGGTATAGGACAGCTTTGTTTTCCAACCAGTGGCGTGCCTGGTGCCTTAACAGGGGGCAAGCCAAGGTACCCTGACCTAGATTTACTACTTACCAATATTCCAAATTTTAAAAAAATCTCGTGCTACCACGTGCCATCACGTGTCATCAGTGCAAATTTTAGTGCTGTAAAGCTGATTTTAATTGCTACATTTATATGTAATACTAAATCTATAATATAAAAATGAATCACAAAATGTGTTGGTAAGCGCATAACTCAACAACGCCTGGACCGATTTCGCTAATTTTTTTTTGTTGTGTTCTTTATTATGAGGAGAAGGTTCTTATGGAAAAAAAATGAAAATTAGGGTAGTGTAGGGTAGAGTAGGGTAGTGTAGGGTAGTGTAGGGTAGAGTAAGGTAGAGGAGGGTAGAGTAGGATAGAGTAGGGTAGAGTAGGATAGAGTAAGGTAGAGGAGGGTAGAGTAGAGTAGGGTAGGGTAGAGTAGGGTAGAGTAGAGTAGAGCAGGGTAGGGTAGAGTAGGGTAGAGTAGGGTATAGTAGGCTGAAGTAGGGAAGAGCGGGAGCGAAGCCGCGCGGGTGCAGCTAGTTACTAAATAATTATAGTAAGTACCTAAGAATTATGTAAACAAAAGCTTCACCACAACAACTTCATCATCATATCTATAATCTGTGCCGTAAATATTATAAGAGCCATCTATAGACATATTTATGGCAACTTTTGCTCGTCATGTCGCTACAATCGTTACAAAATTCTAGCTGGCCACTCCTTAATCCACTAGATGGCGCACACACAAACAATCGTTTGTGTGCCATATAACTGAGTCTAACTACAGTTTACGATATTGATAAATAATAATATGTAGCTAGTACTCACAAAGTCAAAACAGCCATAATACTTCGTTCTTCGCTTCTATAGGTACCACAAACACAAACAGATGACAAATAACAAAGCACACAGAAGGCATATTATTACTCGATAGATTTACATGTACCTACATATCAGCAATGACATACCTCCGGTGGCTTTGATAAAAGCCGTTTGATTTAATTTGTTTGAGCAAATAATCGTGAAGTTTGATTTACATTGTATAGGTACATACATGAATAGAAGAAATTACTTTTTGTATTCTAATTCAAATTGTCTATTTTTCTTTAAAAATGATTTTATAACAGCAGTGTAAAAAGTTGGTGAACGTTTTAATTCTACCAACAGCTGTTTTTCAATTGCAATCAAAGATAATTCGGAAAGCCGCTCTTGTCCTTGTGTATTTCTTAAATATGTGTGAATCCGTTTTAAACCTGAAAAAGCCCGCTCTGCGGAACAACTTGTTTCAGGAATAGTGACTATCAAATAAGCTAATTTCAAAAGTTCAGGAAAAGCATCTTGGAGGCAATTTTCGTGTACGAAATCTATTAGATCGAAAATGTTGCGTTCCTTAAGTTCAGGTGATGAATACAAACATATCAACTGACTTTTTAAAGTTTCCCTGTCAAAATGGTTCCCATAAAGGCTTCCTAAAGAATCTAATTCCGCTGTCGGAAAAATGACATTATAATTATCAAAATGTTTATTGTTTAGCAATCGGAAAACCTGTAATTTGAATTCAAATTCAGAATATCAAGAATTAATTTCGGAAGATATATTATCAATAACTTGGACGTACAGTCGTTGGTACTCTGTACGAGCGCATGTAACATTTGCGTCTTAATTTAGGAGGTGGATTATTAGACAATGCGTCTTCATAAATTTCGTCAAACTGTGCACGGAATTTGTCATTCAACCATAAATTAAACTCTTTTATTTTGTTGCAACAAAAACCAATATCGACTTGTGATTTTTGAATTATATTGTACAAGCCGTCGGTTCTTTCAAATATTGTGTGGAAAACATAAAGAAAAAAAATAAAGTTGAAAGATGTGAGTAAATTGGAAAAGTTTTCCGCGGCTAAAATACTATCTCCGTCCCATTCCTGCGTGTTGTCAGCCATTTCATTAAACATAGTAATGAGATGACGTTTTTGCCCATAAATCGTGTTTACAATACACGATGAATATGACCAACGAGTTGCAGACAGATGAGGCAATTTTTTGCTACAATAACTGTCATAAAAAGCAGCATGTTTCGTGCTGTTACTAAAAAAAGGAATCATTGCCTGAAGGGCTGAAAAAAACGAAGTCACTTCACCAATCCTACCACATGATTTGGAAAGTACCAAGTTTAAAATATGAGCATTATACCAAACATAAATAGCTTGGGGGCAAACGTCCCTAATTTTTTTTTGGATGCCAATTCTCGACCCCGACATTACGCTAGCACCGTCATAACTTTGTGCTACTAATTTTCCGATGCACTATTTAAGTTATCTAAAATTATTTGAGATAAAGTTTCAGAGACGGTCATCCGATACATTAACGTATCCCAAAAATCGATCATGAATGTCATCACCATAATAATATCTAAAAATTACGCACAATTGCTCTCTATTATTAATATCGGGAGTTTCGTCAACAATTACAGAAACAAATTTTGTGGACTTAATCTCGAACTCAATGTGAGTTCTCATAACTTCATAAATAGAATGAATAATATCATTTTGAATTTTATTCGACATGTAACTAGGTCCTGGTTTATTACATTGTTGTTGCTGCGTATGTCTCTAAGATAAGATCGTATTTAGAGAGCAAAGGTACCAGCTCTAAGAAATTACCTTTATTTAATGATTTAATGACTCTAAAACTCATCGTGACCTCGAAAAGGAAGTTCCTGTTGCGCTAAGAAACACACAAAATCAACTAATCTTTGAAAAACGGAGCGATTGTGATATAAAAAATGGGCTGCTTGAAATTTTTAATTAGACCACGCACCATGAAGACTTGGGCGTGGTCAGCAAACTCTGAATGCCTTTGTTGGCCATTGTCTACGACCCCCGTTATTTTGTCTTTTTTTTCATTGTAAGTAATTTGCGTTGCGCTTTTAATGATATTTCATCAAATAGTAAAACGCGCAATCTTTCTGTTATTTTCATTTTTTCAGCCTTGTTTTTTAACTGCATACAAATGTTTTTATTTAGTCCGGTCCGCAGATTACATTTCTGAATCAATTTTATAAGAGTTTGTGTTGCGGGCAATATAAATATCTTCCTCAAGGATCTGTACGCCTTTGGACTCTGTTTTAAAATGGACTGAGAAGCAATTTTTTCTTGTAAGGTAAAGCAGCGTCCTTTATCTTTTTTCCTATCTTCTCTCCACTGTACCCGCATCAACAACTTTGCAGTACTGGATTAGTTATTTAGATGGTCTAGTACTGCAGGATTAGTCACCATTTTTTTTGCTGCCTTTATTTCTGCTGTTTGCCTTCGTACTTTGTTTTTAAGTTTACTTATTTTTCTTTCGGCAGTCATTATTTGATGGCGAACATTTCTCTCCACACTGGAGAGCCCTAGTGTCCTAACAGAATGTCTGTTGTGTCTCCTGCCTGATAAGTAGATTTTTTTTTTTATTTGACTCAATCAACGGGATGTGGTTGGAATGGAATGGAAACTGTTTCACAATGACTGTACAATAATTGAATTGCAAAAAAAGAAACGAAACTTAAATTACCTGCCAGGTATCCCATATTGGATGCTACAGCGCGACTAAAAACCTGAGAGGCGAATTTGACTTTCATTTTATTAATTTTTTCAGGGTTCATATGGTACTCGGTCAGTTTAGGTATTAACGTAATACCTTTATAGCCAGGGTTTTCTTTATATAGCTGTAATAAATGAGACCATTTGGCTGTTTTTTTACACCGTCTTTTTCACAATATAATATTTTACTTAATAAGTTATTTCTTTTAACCCTTTTGAAGGGGGGTCATAAATAGGAATTATTTCTATAACATTTATCAACATTATATTTTCTTTGGGTGTTTCCCCTCTTCGTAGGTAGACCCCCCTAGTCTCATTTATTAACAAGCGTATTGCCTGGCGATTATTTGCTCCTTGGTCGCAGACCGATGCTACCACAATAAACCCTGCTTGTTGCACCTCAGTTATCACAGTCTTAATTTGTATTGCCAACTCAGGCCCTTTTGTCGCACGAACTGAAAAAGTATAAAAAATGGGCTGCTTGAAATTTTTAATTAGACCACGCACCATGAAGATTTGGGCGTGGTCAGCAAACTGAATGCCTTTGTTGGCCATTGTCTACGACCCCCGTTATTTTGTCTTTTTTTTCATTGTAAGTAATTTGCGCTTTTAATGATATTTCATCAAATAGTAAAACGCGCAATCTTTCTGTTATTTTCATTTTTTCAGCCTTGTTTTTTAACTGCATAAAAATGTTTTTATTTAGTCCGGGCCGCAGATTACATTTCTGAATGAATTTTATAAGAGTTTGTGTTGCGGGCAATATAAATATCTTCCTCAAGGATCTGTACGCCTTTGGACTCTGTTTTAAAATGGACAGAGAAGCATTTTTTTCTTGTAAGGTAAAGCGGCGTCCTTTATCCTTTTTCCTATCTTCTCTCCACTGTACCCGCATCAACAACTTTGCAGTACTGGAGCAGTTATTTTGGTCTAGTACTGCAGGATTAGTCACCATTTTTTTGCCACTTTTATTTCTGCTGTTTGCCTTCGCACTTTGTTTTTAAGTATATTTATTTTTCTTTCGGCAGTCTTTATTTGATGCTGAACATTTCTCTCCGCACTGGAGAGCCCTAGTGTCCTAACAGAATGTCTGTTGTGTCTCCTGCCTGAAAAGTAGAAAATAATATGATTTTATTTGACTCCCACTAAATCAGTTTAAGCAAGTTATGCTTGAGAATGGACACAAGATATACATCTACATAATGTGTACTTAGAAATGGACACAGACAGACAAACAGTACCCGAATAATGTATCAACTGTCAATCTCATGTGTAGAGCGCGAACAAGATAACTTGGCGCGTAGCTGGGGTGTGCTTAATTTTGCCAGCCTATTGCCGAATAGACCAGTTAGAGAAGAACGTGCAAGAAACTCCATGGACACTCTTTTAAATCATATTGAGTTACATAAATCTTCGTTACATATTTCTTTTTGCTTCTATTATGTGAACACAATGAAGATAAGTAATAAAAATTAAACAATAACAATAAAAATAGAAATTGAATAAGTCACTGGCAGCTAAAAGATGACTAGTCTCCTCAACTGACGGCGCCTGTTCACGAGCATGACACGTGCATCAGCCCCACTCAGCTCAACCATTTTAAAGAGAGCCAAATGACCCAATAACACGTGCCACCATCAGCGAGACATTTTACTCCACCGTGTCCTCCGGAAAACTTTATCCATTTAGTTTTATTTGCATTTGAGATTATTAGCTGCAAACCATTTCGAAAGGACAGCCAGACTCTCGTTGACATGCAAGACATCCCTATCTTTTCTGTCTACTTTAAAAATAAGAGAGGTGTCATTAGCAAATAGAATTATATCGGATAAATTAGCCATCATGAAGGGAAGGTCATTAATATTAACTAAAAAAAGGAAAGGGCCTAGAATTGAACCTTGAGGCACGCCCATCCTTACTAAAGACCCCGAGGACGTCACCCCATTAATGGATACTTTTTGCTGCCTGTAAGATAAATAGGCAAAAACAAGATCAGCAGCTCGTCCACGAATTCCGTAATGATGTAATTTACAGATCAGAGTATTATGGTCAACACAGTCAAATGCTTTAGAGAGGTCACAGAATATGCCAATAGCATCCTGGGACTTCTCCCAGGATTCCAAAATGTGACTGATGAGTTTCACTCCTACATCTGTCGTTGACCTTCCTTTCGTGAAACCAAACTGATGACTATGCAAAATCCTATTTGAATTATGTAATTAATGAGACAACATCTGGTCGAGCATGATCTTTTCATAGATTTTACTCAATGCTGGAAGCACAGATATTGGTCTATAATTAAAGGGATCACTTTGGTACTACTTTACTGTGTTTCATTAAATCAGGGAACGTACCACTGTCTAAACACTGATTAAATAGGCCTGTTAGGACAGGAGCAATTGTTTCAATAATATCTCCAAGAATCTTATCGGATATACCCCATAAGTCTTCAGTGTTTTTTATGTTAAGACTTTTGAATGTGTTTATAATTATATTCACAGAAATACGCTTAAATTCAAAGGTTGGTGTATCCTTAGTGAAATGTGCTTTTAAAAAAGATTCAGCTAACAAAGACGAAGAAGGGAGAGATTTCGTAACTTTTATTGGGATGTTGGTGAAAAAGTTTTCGAACGTCTCAGCTACTTTTGACCTATCCGAGATGATTTTATTATCAATTTTTAGTGAGAATTCATTCCGATCTCGTTGGCTTGTCTTTCCAGTTTCTTTGTTTATCACCTTCCAGACAGCTTTTATTTTATTATTAGAATTTCCAATTATCTTACTTATTGATTTAGATTTAGCTTGGGCGCAGACTCATTTGAATATCTTTGAACAGAGTCTAACATGGTTATGCAAATTAAGATCAGACGACAAGGGTTTTTCATGATATAGCTGATATATGCTTTTTCTTATTCCAGCAGTAGCCCATTCATTAAATTTGGATTTATTACCGGTTTGAACTTTTTTGACTGGACACGCCTTATTAAATTCTTGGCATACTGTAGAAAATAATAATAATAATCCTTAATTATCAGGCATCTAAGGCCCATAGATAAAATACAAAAATAATCTTACAAAATAATAAACTAATACATAAAGAGACAATATAACTAATCATTATTAAACTATAAACTATTGCACACGAAGTGACGGCGCCGTGTTCCGCTGCGAGGTCGGTATCCTTCCACGAAATCGTCGATACACGACACCCTTCGGCCAAAACTCTCCTTTGAGGAAGGTGTCCAAACTTTTTTTTCAATCTTTAAAAAAAATGACGCTTTTCTTTGCGCGCAATGTAAAGCGCCCAACTGATTGTGCCGGTGTGTGTGTAGGTACGTCAACTGGCGAGGCGAGGCGCGGCGCCCAGGCGTCGCGCACCGCTTCGCATTGTGTAGGTATTACATACGTTAAAGATTGGCCTAGCCCGCGTGTTTTCGTGAACCCGCTCCAGGATTCCTTCTTGCACTGACCGCTGCCGAACACATCAATAATTTTCCACACACCCGTGTAACCCCACTAAAAGAAATCCAGAGGGGTTTAATCAGGCGAGCGAGCTGGCCATGCATGAGACCCAAACCGTCCGATCCAGTTGTCTCCGAACATCGTCGTCAGTTGCTCACGAACTAGTCTCACGACATGAAGCTGCGCACCGTCGTGCTGGTACCACAACCCAAGCCTCTGAGCTAGTGGCATCTCTTCCAAAGTATCGGTTAGGTACCCAGTAATAAAATCGAGGTAGGCAGGCCCGTCCATTCTCGGTGGCAAGAAAACTGGGCCTAGGATCTGGTTTCCCACAATGCCAGCCCACACATTGTGTTTCCACCGTGTCTGGAAGCCCGTTTCCATGGTTTGATTCGGATTGATGGAGCACCAATAGGGGAGACTGGGTACAGTTGAAACAATTTTGCTTTGAACGCTCGTAGCACGGCTATTTTGAAACATAACAAACAACAAAACACATAAAATGAGAGAATAGAGAATAGTAAATATGGCTCAACTGCCATATTTACTAGTTAGGAAGAGTTTAATAAAATGATGTGCCACTGTTTCAACCGTACCCATACCAGGGGCGGTGGAAACAGCTATGGGTGTCAGTTGAAACATAAACAAATAAGTAATAAAAATCAGTTTCTTTATTCATAATCAACAAGAAATGGTTAAATTCTAGTATGGCACCATTTCTATCAGTCTTAATAATTGTTTCGAACATAAAAAGAGCTCTTCTGCTCCGGTTTAAACTAACAAACTAACACGAATAAACAAAAATAACTAAAAAATCAACAATCAGTCTCAATAATTAATAATATAAGATTTCCATATCTCAAATTATCTGTAGGAACAAAAACAAGCTGAACAGCAGCTGCTGTCTATAATAAAAAAAAAATACAAAAAAAAAACATTTGTTAAACTTAAAAATTTTTTTTTAAAGTAAAATATAGATCCTAATCAGATTCGTCGCAATTGTGGCAAACATAATATCGCCCATCTGTACATTCTAAGTGAGACCACATTTTACAGCCTCCTTGACATCGTACCCATTTTTCTCCGGATCTACTGTCCGTGAACGCTCCCACACATATGAGGCAAAAATATTCATCTTCTTCCGATGAAGCTGGTGAATCGGCCTTCTTCTTCTTTGCTTTACCTTTAGACTTCTTCGCTGTAGTATCTTCAAGTATTTTCTTCTTTACCTGCTTAGATTTTTGTCGTTTCTGTCTATCTTCATGTTCTTTTCTTATAGCTTCTTTTTCCGGAGTGTCTGTGTAAATAGTAGACTTTTTTGTTTTGCGAGCTTTATTTGTTGTTTTCCGGGGGGCAGCTTTTGGATATGGCCGTATTATTTCAGGTGTAAATACAGGTTGTTTGCTTGTAGACGGCTGCGGTGATGATTGTTGAAGACTGACGTAACTTTGGCTAGAAGGCAACCTCAGAGCAGCAGTAGCATCTCTAGGAGAAATATTTGATTCCGGTTGTATAGCTGTGTCTTGTAACTGATGACGTACACCTGCACAACTTTGTGTGAGCGGCGTCGTTAAATCTTCAAAGTTTTGTGGGATATTAGTCTCTGTATTCTGTATCGGGGCTACGTGTTGTGGCACGTTTTCAGACATAGAAGCTTCGTTCAACAAGGAAGGTGACAGCGGTGGCGTCTCCTCGTCAGGTGCTAGAACAACTATTTCTTCCGGTGCAAGTGCGATTACCTCCACTGGTGCAAGTGTAACCACGTCATCTACCGCATCATTCGGGTTTGGCCTGTCCGTTACGAATGACGGAGCAAAATCCAGATCTTGAAACAAATTCCGATTGAAAGGGTATATTCCAGTCTTACGGAACCCAGCCTGAATATTCGACTGTGTCAGGGCAAGTGGCATTGCAGTTTTTATCATTCCAGGGATGTCATAAATGGACATAGTTTTTCCAGGATTCTTGCGCATCCAGGCATCAGCGGTAGAGTTTATAGCTTTTTTTAACGGGCCGTAAACAGATCGATCTAAAGGCTACAACTTGTGCGAGCAGTGGGGTGGAAATGAAAGTAAAACGATACCGTTTTCTTTGCAGAAATCTAGAGAATTTATGTGGACGTGGGAAGAATGATTGTCTAGAACAAGCAGTACTTAATGGGATGTAGAGGCATTTGAATGTTTCTTGAAATGTTTCAGAAACTCAACAAATAGTTCGTCTTGCATCCAGCCTGATGGGTTGGCAGTTCCAATAGAACCCACTGGACCATCTCTAATAAAATGATCTTGGTATCGAACCCTTGGAAACACGAACATTGGGGGAATCGCATTGCCCAACGCGTTTGCCGCAAAGACTAGTGTGACTAACGTCCCACGTTCGGCAGAGGTGACTGCTCCTACCTGTCGTGTTCCACGCTTTGCCACAACTCTGTCGGGCTTTTGTACAGTTGTTACGCCCGTCTCGTCAACATTGTAGATGTCTTGTGGTTCAAAGTTGTCACGGTCAAGGACAACTTGCAAGTTATCGTAAAAAGCATCCACGTTGGTCTTGTTAAAACTTGTTGCCCTGGAGAGACTGGTTGCCTGAGCTGTGCGCACCGACAATTCCACATTTCTTCTCATAAAAGAGCGAAACCACTCTTCTCCGGCAACCTGATTTTCGTTCCACGTAGGTGTGTTTAAATTATTATTGACAGCGAGCTGGAATGCTAATTTTCTTACTTCCTTGACAGATAAACCAAAGTAAATATCCGCACAGCGGATCAAATATTTTGACAGTTTAAATTCCTGGTCAGGGGTAAATACTCGGTTGTGGGCTACATAGCCCATACTAACATCAGCCTGGTTACCTTCTTCGATCGCTGCATCTCTTTTTTTCTTGTATCGCAGAAGAGAAGAATGGTGAACTCCGTACATCTCTGCAGCTTTTCGTAAAGAAGTCCCTTTTTTGACTTCTTCATACGCATTTTCGTACTGAGTTATATCACACTCGCCTCTTGAAGTTTTTTTATACGTTGTCTGGACATCTAGAACGAAAAAAGCAACGGTTATCATTGTTTCAATCGTACCCACAATAATTGCTTCATCCGTCCCCATACCCCTCAACCGCTAATAAAACAAACATAGCGTCGAAACAAAACAACATAAACAAAAACGAATCACGGTTTTCGAACCTTCAAAAATCACTCAAAATGCAAATGCTAATATTGAAAAAGAAAACAATAGAAAATACTTACTTTTTGTCGAAAAAATATAATAGGGTCCCCTGGAAACGTACAGAGCGCGCGAAGTGCAACGCGTCACTGTGATTCATGTCCGGACTCGCCGGCCGCGTCTCTCCCCTTGTACCCCTCACCACACCGCTAATAGTTTACGAGTTATTAGCGATGGTTTAACCGTACCCTGCTGCAACCGTACCCAGTCTCCCCTAATGGGTATTTCGGCGGTTCCACATTCCATTATTTGTGAAAGTGCTCTCGGCGGTGAAAATAATTTTTGGGATAAAGTCTTGGCCCTGGCTCAACAGCCACCTACAGTAATCCATGCGATGCATGGCGTCGCCTGGCACGAGCGCTTGCACACGATGGATTTTGTAAGGCCGTTGCCTATCCCTCAACACTTTGTGCACAGTAAAATGGGAAACCGTGTGCCGAGCGTGATGACCATGCTGCCTCCGCAATATTTTGGCTGCTGTTCGTACGCCCAACCATGGGTTTTCCCGCATCACAGCGAGAATGGCCTCTTCGGATGCCGGTCGTACTTGTCGGCCGCCTCCCAAAGAAATTGGTACTATCGGTTGATTGTCCAGCAATCGTTGTACAGCTCTCGTGAAGATCCGCGAATCCGTGGGCTGATACGCGGTACGGGGCTCAATCCTGTACAGTCACAGGGCCGCAGTAGCGTTTCCATGACCCATGCCGTAACAGTAAACCATATTCACGTACTCGCGCGCCGAATAAACATGAAAAGGCATCTTATCTCGCGAAAGGTCCCAACTACTAAATTAATCCTAAAAAGACACTACACACACAAACACATAACGCACTCACAATATCTACACTAAGCCCTAATCACTAACACTTTCACTACTATCAGTTGGACTATCACACAATACAACACAAACTATTAAAAATACCTAAGTCGCAACAAAAAAATCCACAAGTGCATTCGATGACGCAAGAAATCGAACTAATAATACATGGGTAAATTCGCTGTAAATAAAAATAAAATTCCTATAAATTTGCGGGGATAGAGGAGGTCGGACCGCGGGCGGCTCTTTAGGTGCCCATACACGGGACAATTTGTCGTTTCGATCGATCGTCAAGAAAATCGTACTATTTTATCTTTCGATTTCCGTCCGTCACACACGAACGATGTGATCGTACGATTCTCAGTCTCTGTGCGGAGTGAAAACGTTTAGCACGTACGTGGGTGAGCGATGAAGTCGCAACTACTTTGCTTAAGCGCATTGGCGCTCATTTTATATAAAAAAAGACTTTCTACAATAAATAAAAGGAAGACTAGGAGAGAATGGACTAAGAGATGGCTTCTGAAAAGACATCAATATTCTCACATCAATCTTCTTGAGGAATTACGTTTTCATCCTAAAGATTGGCATAACTACCTTAGGGTGACAGAGGAAACATACTTAGAGCTTTTGCATAAGGTATCTTCCAGAATAATAAAAAATGATACCAATATGAGGCAAGCTATTACTCCTCACGAACGTCTAACTGCAACACTGCGTTTCCTGGCTACTGGAAGGACTTACGAAGATTTAAAATTTACAACGTTGATTTCACCACAGTCTTTGGGAAAGATCATTCCAGAAACGTGCGAAGCCATTTTCAATGCATTAAAGGATAACTGTAAGGCAAGTATAATTTTAACATAGCAGTTGATTATTATGCGCTGTTAGTGATGATAATTAGGTATAATGAAATATAAATATATTAAAAACATTATATTATCGACAAATTATTGTTTTACATCTTACATAATAGTATATCTTAACATTTGGCTTAAATTACTTTCATTCAACGGAAAAAGTATTATAAAATGTTTGCGCGTCATCTGGTATGTGAACATGGACTGGAGATTCTTTTTCGGGCTCGCGTGTATGAAAGTTGAGTTCCTGTTGTGTGGATGGTTGAGTTGTATGAACTATTGTTTGTGTGGGTTGCTGTAATATGAGTGTCTCCCGTATATGAAAGTTGAGTTCCTGTTGTGTGGATGGTTGAGTTGTGTTAACGAATCTTTGTGTGGGTGGCTGTAGTATGAGTGGCTCACGTGCTTGAAAATTGAGTACTTGTAAAGAGAGTGGTTGTAATTTTTTGAGTGACAAATAGGAAAGGATTGAGGGGGAAAGAAACACTGTTTGTTTAAATTACCCATTTCGGCTTCAAACAGAGCATCATTTATATTTTTTTCCGCAAATAAGCGTTGATTTGTAGGCAAAGATCGCAACTTATGTGCCACGTTTTTACCGAAGGCATCAAACTTGTCATCCTCTGCTATTTCACATATTTTATTGCCTATAGTTTCAATAGTTCGATCAACATTTTGGGAAACTGACAGGTTTTTCCGGCGTTTAAAACTACGATCTTGTTGAGGCTCACTAAACCTTTCAACTGATGCGATGTCTGATCTTGGTGAAGCGACTTCATCTCTGGTGGTTTCAATACTGTCGTCATCAGATTGCTGAAACAATTAATAAAAGATAATTATTTATTTGTTGCAGTTTCCAACAAGCGAGAACGAATGGATCGAAATTGGGAAAAACTTTGAAAATAGATGGGATTTTCCTAACTGTTTGGGCGCTGTAGACGGGAAACATATAAGGATAAGACCTCCTCCAGGAGCTGGATCTTATTTTTATAATTATAAACATTTTCATAGTCAAGTCCTAATGGCCATTGCTAACGCCAATTATGAGTTTATTTATTTTCATTTTGGTACAAACGGCAGAGTCTCGGATGGTGGTGTTATAAATGAAACGGACTTCTACAAAAACCTCTTAAATAATTCCTTAAAATTACCAAATCCTACTACAGTAAATGGTACGACTTTGCCTTATGTTTTTGTAGGCGATGAAGCCTTTATGTTAAGGAATAATTTTATGAAACCTTTTAATAAAAAACAACTGAACATTCAAAGGAGAATTTTTAATTACCGTTTATCTAGATCAAGAAGAATAATAGAAAATGTATTCGGCATTTTAGTTGCCAGGTTTGGTGTATTAAAAACAGAAATTAACATGGATTTAGACAACATAAAAAAATCGTAATGGCTTGCTGTGCTCTGCATAATTACTTACGCCGTAATAGTCCTAACACCTATACACCGTTAACTGTGTTTGATAGAGAAAACTTTGAAAATAATGAATTTGAAGAAGGCCTCCGGTGTGATTTACTAGGACTCCGAAGGCGACCATTACGTAGTAACGATACTGGTAATCAAGTAAGAGAATTATTTGTCGACTATTTTAATAATGCCGGATCTGTACCTTGGCAGAACAACTTCATAGGACTTTATTAATAATTTTAGAAATAATAAATAAATAATTTTATAAATGTATAAACATAATAAGAAATATATAAAAATAATAAATATTGTGTACTTACTGTATCCATTGAACTACTTGTCGCTCCATATGGCTGCTCTTGATCTTTTAAAAACATTAATTTCTCATAGTACCACAACTTTGGTACATAAATGTTGTCAGTACCACTTCCCGATGCACGAGAAGACTCCACTTTTTTAAGCTCCTTACGAAAAACAGTGCGCAGGTTGTTAATTTTCTTTTGCACTTTACTTATGTCTGCACTAGGATCTACTTCCTTCATTTTTCTAAGTAATACCTCATAACATCCAGTTCGTTTCATCTGATTATGGTAGTCCTTGTGTTTTATTTTCCATAAAACCTCGTGTTCTCGGAGTAACTCTATAAATTCCAACAGAAAATCCTTGCTCCACGACATCACAAAAAACTTACAGGTACCGTACGTGCTAGTCGCGCGAAAGATAGAGGCAGACTGACGATGATCGCATCCGATCACGCCATACACGTGCGATATATCGAACGATGTTCAGATCGCAATCGATATTTTCGGGGTTGCCTGTTGAGATCTCCAATCGATCGTTCGACCACAAAATCGGATGCGATATTGCCACACACGTACAATTTTTCGTTCGATTTTAACATCGAGCGATGAATCGTTACGATAATTGTCCCGTGTATGGGCACCTTTTTGATGCCACAGCCGTGCACCGCCGCGGTGGGCGGTAACTTTCTTTGAGCACGAGCCGCTCGCATGCTACTGGCTGCTGGCACAAGCGCCCGCATGGTGTAATAAGAAAATATCGCTCTAGTTATAAATAATTTCCTAAATTGGATTTGAAATTTAGCGAGCATTTAGAGGTGGGCTTCAACAGTTTACGTAAATTACATTAAAAAAAAAATGTTATCAATAAACACAGATAAATAAAATTCTGACTAAATTCTGGTTAGTATTTGTAAAATAGCTAGTAGGTAGTTTTGAAGGTGGAACGATTTATTTTGATGTTGGGAAACTATCAAAATTACTTTGCGCTCTGCTGAAGCGAGAGGGAGTTTGACTTTTACTGACTACAACCCAATGTTGTTCCTTCAGTTGCCTTTACGATTCAAGGTCACGATTAGGATTACAGTAGGATTACAGTAGGTTAGGCATTTCGAGGTTACCCTCTATATCTAGTAGTGGTGGCGGGTCACGACTTTCAGGTTCGTTCTCTTGACGCGACTGTGGCTCAGGTGAGCTCATTGTTTCCGTATCGCGATCAGCACTATTGGAATGCTCTGTCATAGTTCTAGGCCGTTTTGATTTTCTAGTGTCAAAAATACTTTCAGTACTTGCACTGTGATCTGAAGTCTCGGAACTGGACTGATTGGAATCTAAAAGCTTCTCCTTGATTCTTGCTTGTGGTCTTCCGTGAAATAGTAAATCATAACTTACTGAACTATCGCTCCCATCTGACCCTCCTGGCTCCGGGTCATAATCTGCATCAGATCCATGTTCACCATCGTCACTGAAAGGATCTGGAGTAGTCCAGTGACGCCGATGCCTCATCGAAAATCCTCATCGATATCTGTTTATTTGTTTTAAAATCTGTTTATTTGTTTGTAAATCGTATTTACATACCTACATAATATTACCTATATTTATCATAATGAAAACATGATTATATTTATTATTTTCACAAATATAGACGTAAACAATAAGCATAAATAACTTAACGATAAAGACGTACACAAAATAATAAATACTTACGATAATTCGAAGGCGTAATTTCGCAAAACCGCGGCCGCAGCACTGCCATTGAATACTCTCCCGCTCACGGCGCGCGGAACGACTGAAGTATGGGAGCGGGGGACGTATTACGACGTTGCGAATGCATGCGTAATTAGAATGTATGTGTGCGAGTAGCCTTATAAAGTGCACAAAAAAACTAACCTGGAGTGGCGCTAGCAGTCCCAAAAATAATGTCATATCGTTTTGTTGCAATTGATATACAAGGTGTCGTTTTGAAGATGCAAAATATTTCAGGAGGTAATTATGTTAGTGATTCTCGACCCAAATCAATAATAAAATGAGTAGGTAATTTTTTTTTTTTCTTATTTATGGAAATCGGTATATGTGAACTACGTTTCTTAAAAAGCAGCCAGTCTGATACCTGCCTTATAACCGCGCTTTCTTTCACACACACAAACACGGAACAATAAACGGCGTTTTCACACACACTAACTCGCAAAGATAGTTTCATAAATCATGTATCATCCAATCATCATCCCGCACGGCACACCCTAGCCACGCCCCCGCGGCCATCGATCAATCGATTTAGTTTAGTTTATTTGATGTCGCAGGCGTGTCCGTACGCTTGCAAATTCGCGCTCAGGTGCGCCTTCGGTCGTTAACGGTTGCGGTATTTAGTGGAGATGGTCCGCTTGTATGCTATCAGTGGAGACAGCGTAACGTCCATCTCAAAGGGTAATGCTGATTGCCACACAAAGACTCCACGAGTTTTGACAATTCGGCGTTCCGAACACAATTACGTGAAAAGGTGATCAGGGCCCCAGTGCTTTCGACACTTTAAAAACGAATGTGTTTGTGCTACGTAAATTAAGATAAAATAAAAGGCTGTGGCTGGAATGTGAAGGTGGACACTTTGAACAATACCTACTTCCAGGTAACATAAGTACTTAGGTTTTTTTATTTTATTTGTAAGTACATAAAAGATCATTTGTAAATACGTTGTTATCCGAATCAATTTGATTAGTGTAAATAAGTTGATTTAAAAATTTTAACTACGCTAAAAATACCTACCTATCAGGCAAGATAAATCACTTAAAACCCCTGTCTAATTAACTATCACAAATTATCTTGAAGTATTTTTGTCGATCCTCAGCCCATTAAAAAATAGGAAGGGAAATTTCAATTTCGTAAGCTTTGCACCAGGTTTATTGATCTCGGCCCAACATTTTATTCATCAGCTGATAAGTACCTAACTAACGACGCGACGTCAACGTGAACTTTAAAAAGGTTTTCGCATTGTAATGATGCTTAAAAATGAGTTATTTAGCGAAAAAGACAATAATTTACATTATGATCATCGAATTCGAATCCGGTACAAGTAAGGCTAAATTATTCATTTCGTAGGATAAGTGGGCGGAGCCTCGTACAGGTTGATTCACTCACGCAAACAGTGATATGACGCGCGATAATTCGCAAAGGGTGATTCTGTTTCTTTATAAAGTTTATTTAGAGGGTTATTTTGAAAAACGGCTAAAATAAAAAATAACATGTATTACTGATTATTGACCAGGTATCGTATTTTTACATGATTATTTATGAGTTTTATTACAACCTCCTGAAATATTGTGCAGTTTTAAAACTGCACCTTGTATTTTATTTTGAATCGCAATATGTGACTTGATGCAACATGTGTAAAACAAATTGCAATAATTTCTTTTTACAGTCATCACCAGCCAATAACGAGTTATAATATTCAATATTGTCAATTAATTGTTATCAGTGGACATTCGTTATCAGTTGTTATCATTGGTAATAAACTAAGAGCTACCTTTAAATTAAATGATTTCATCTTTATATCGTTACTTTTACCACTGTTAGTATCTGACTTTGAACACAGACTTAAAATTTCATTATACAACGACTCAAAATCAGTACAAATTTTATCAAACAATGTTGCTTCGTTTTGGCCCACTCTTCCTTTGACTATATCATTCGATACTGTCTGTATTAAATTTGAATATCTTTCAAAAATGTCATTTGCTTCACACAACTTTTTATCTAATATTTTTCCTTGTCTACGTGGAGGACCAATTTTTATCAAATATGTTCTAATTCCTTTCAATTCTTTAAACAATAAATCTAACGTATTTTCCATAACTTTACCATCCTTGATACATTTGTTAAACACTATCTTGTTACCGCTATAACATAACATATTACTGCGTACCTATTCACTCACTACACATTATTTAAAATAGATTTTACACTTAATTCATAATGTTCAAAGTCCATTAACTGCGCCAGTTTTCGCTGAATATGAATTTAGTATAATAGCCGCACACTTTGTATTTTCTTAACGCAATTTACCGAAACTACAACGTTTATTTTCACCACTAATCACTTTTTATTTTATATCTTTAACTCGTTTAGCTTTCACGGAGGTCTAAAACAGGTGTGTTGAAACCGCTATCTTTGTTTTCAAACGATGCCACCTTTCGATCGCTCTTTCTCTGGCGAATTACCAGCAATCCTTCGATCAGATCTCCGGAGAATGGTTCTTCGATAAATTTCTTGATTTATCCACTGTACATGACAGCGTCGATACATTCGTAGTAGAAAATATATTACGCCTAGACTCAGCACCAGAACAATAACAGTCAGCAGTATAGTGATCGTAGACACATGAAATTTTACTACCTCCGTATCATTATTTCCGCCAGCCGCGTTTTGCACCACCAAGGTCTCCATCTTAGTTTGCGATCCACCGATTTCGTGAGTTTTTGTTTATATAATTTACTTGCACAAAGTACCAAAGTCTACTTATCGCGATCGCGAGCGTTGTGAGTATTAAATAACTATTATAATAATACATCATAATTAGTGTCCACTTTGTCTGATTGATTGAATAAGTCCATACTATATATGGCACAGAGATGTCGGTAACCCAAGCGCGAGCGTGACAGTGCCCCAAGGCGGGGTCGCCATGTAGTGACGAAGGTATTCGGGAGAGAAATTATACCAATCGATGCTGGAATAATACTCATTATATTTGGAATAACATGCGAATATATAGGCTTGCTTACAAATACATCTAGATATTCTTACATTACTACACTACAACTCCATAATTTTTGAACCCTTTTCTATTTGCTTTTTTGCAATTTCAAATAAGTTCGTGGTCTAAAACATTAATATTTTCATCACGTGTAAGTATAGCTAAAAAATTATTAAGCTAAGTAGTTTTGTTTCGTACAGTTGTCCTCGTATCCCTGAAACTTTTGGTTTCGCTTTTTGAATGGTTTCGCCTTCAGTTTTTCTCTGCCTCAACACAGCACCCTGGTGTATTTTTTGTTGTAAACGAGTTGTTATTCTATATAGTTTTTAATCGTTTATCAGTAGTTCTAAACTTTTTGTGATGATGGAATTCGGGAATTCCTCAAACATTTGTTATCGCTTTTTTGAATGGTTTCATCTTCAGTTTTTTTCTGAGTTGTCTCACCACAGCATCCTGATGTATTTTTTGTTGTAAACGAGTTGTTTCCTACAGAGTTTTTCATCTTTTATTTAGTTATGCCTTGATCACACACACGTACCGAGTAAACGGGCGAGACGGTGCTCTCGGCCAAATGCTCGGTACGTATAAACAAAGCGCCGAGTGCTCGGTCGAGCGCTTATCAAGCAACATTTCACTGTCTCGCTTTTTTACTTGGTACGTGTGATCAAGGCATTAGAAGTCCTAACCTCTTTGTGACGACTAATCAAAAATTTCTGTAAAATACCAACTGTTAACCAAAAGGTGCGTACGGATAGCGCGTTCCTGTGTTACGCGTAGTTGGGAAACACTGTCCACGCGTACATTGGATACGCGTACAGCTCCAGTACGGACCGCCGCGAACCTGTACACGAGGTCAATCGACCCAGAGCGCTTCGCGAGCCCGTCATTCGCCATGACTCCGACAAACTTAGCGGTTGCGTGCATCACCACTGCTGCGGCATTACTCATTATTCAACACATTTTAAATATCCCACAAGAGCCGGTGAAATTCATAAAGTTGAATCAATCTGATAATATTTTCATTATTTAAACTCGAAGAACACACGTGTCTATCTATTCATTTTGCCGTCCAACTATAGCGTACCCGGTTGTGTATGTCCTCTTTGGCGCGCGACTAAAAACCGAGTGACGGCGGCTCGCGCTGCGAGCTAGCTCTCGCGGTACGCGTTCTCCAAGAGTGTACGCGTAGCTGCAAGTATGGACATGACGTTCCGGACACGCTAAAAACTGACTACGCGTACCAGTGTACGCGCTATCCATACGCACCTTTATATATTTTTCATTTTCGAAAAAGGTACACACGTAGGCATTTTTGAAGCTAATTGTGCTACAATAAATATCATCAAATATTGCTATTCGAACTGATTTTGTGGTGTTAACCTTCAATATTATTATCATATTTTGTTCCATTGTAAGGACTTATTATACTATTGTGCAACAAGTGTGTCGGTGCGTAGTAATGAAACAACCGTCTTGCTCGCTAGCTAGTTTATTACTGAGTTATCCACACCACAATATCACTTAACTATTACTAAACAGGTAAGTGTGTATGGTATGTGTGTAAAAATCTCGGAAGATTCCAATTTTCTTCCAAAAACGGCTTTCAGATTTGAATATGACCAATTATTAGCCTATTTTAGCATATAGTCTGGTATTGCGATATTGGAAATATATTTTTTTTAATTCTATTCCACACCACTCTAGAGGTTGAGAATTTGGCGCGTTTTTTTTATAATGGTATCTCCAATAGGCCTAGTCCACTACAAAAAAACGTTTTCGTAATGATGAAGACATAATTAGGTAAATAAGTTATTCAGAAAATTCAGATTCAGGTTCATTGTATAGTGAACCGTCTGCTGAACTTAAATTTATGTTTTCCTGTTCATTATCGTCCACAGATCGGACAAAATGAAATATACCAAGGCAGATCATGGGTTGTTTCGGACCCAAAACTTAGCGGCGGGGTTTCCTCAGAATTTTCCCTTTAAGGGTGGCTGTAATAGACAATGTAGCCCTACCTGCTGACGAGGATGAAGTAGCAGGCCCGTGGTCGATGGTAGCAGCAGCGCCGGCGGCGGTGGGGTATAGCGCGATTAGAGAACAGAGCTCACCCATTGTCGTTATCTTCCGGCGAGTCTTATCAGGCGTCAAAACAACAATCTTCCCCTCAGCAGTCTAGCAGTTATTGATGTTGAAGTGCTTGCGGGGCGGCCGTAAATGCTTGATGGCGTGTTTTGGTCAAAAACTCTGATACGGTGAATCCGCTACCCTTGAGAGATATTTTAGCGTCCCATACCAACCGACGATGCTCCGTTTCCTTAAAGCGCACCAACACCGGTCTGGTTTTTACCTTGGGGGGCTCCAAAGTCTGTGGCACACAATTAGGTATTCCAGTTTGAAGTTCTCAATCTTTAGCTGCTTTGAGATAGGATGTAGCACAGTGTCACTCAACTTTTCACTAGGCTTTTCGGGAATACCATGAAACAGCAAGACTTTTCTTCTCATTGAAGTTTCATGACTGTCAAAACTCAGTGACAAAGATTGAATTTGTGTCTTGAAGTGAGATAGAGTTTTACAGACAAAAGATTTGAAGTCGGAGAAATCTTTCGAAAGGGAAGGTTTTTTTCTGTGACGTAACCATGAATAACCCTTCTGTAAATTACTGTTATAAGTTAAAACAACTGTCTCAGTTTTAAATAAAATGTAAGATGTTTTGCGAAACATTTAATTCAAAATTATTACATCACTCACTCACTATTTTAGCAAGTAACTTTAAAAGATGGCGCGTTTAGTCTGGATTCCAAAATGGTTTGCCACTTACTTTCACTACTTTCTTAATTGAGGAGAAGTTATTTGTTAGTTTTAGGTGCGTTTGAAATAAAATTCAGTTGTTGGCTTTCTTTAGTTATATTTTTTATTAGATTTTCCAAGTTTATAAATGTTCGAACTGTTTGCCTTCACCTGCAATGCAAGCTCTAAATTTCTTTAAAAATGATCGCGTAATAAGACGGGCATATCTTCTCGAGTTGATGGATTCAGCGGCTTCTGCAATTCTTTGGCGCAGCTTGTCAAAATTTTGAATTGGTTTAGAGTACACGATATATCCTTTATGGTACCCCAGTAAAATAAATCTAGGGGGTTTAAATCGGGTGAATGGGCTGGCCACGAAATTGTACCACCCCGCCCAATCCACCTATCGGGGTATTCACGATTGAGAAACTCACGTACTGTTAGAGCATAATGCGCTGGGCAGCCATCGTGTTGGTACCACATCCTGTTATTTAAATGTTCAGTGGTACTTCCAATAATTCTGGTAATTTGGCTTTGTAAAAAGTCCAAATACCCCTGGGCATTTAGGGTCTAAACAGACGGACCGCATTTTAACTGCAATCCAACTGCAAATTGCACGACTGCAATAGGATTGCAAACACTGCAATAGAACTGCAAACCAAACGTGCAGTCCGATTGCAGTCGTGTAAACTGCACACCGACTGCATCCGAACTGCACCGTACCTACCCGCCCGCACGCTCCGCCCTCCCACGCATAGTGCAGTTTGGATATTGCAGTTGTGTCAACTGCATTCAAACTGCACTTAGACTGCAATTTGCAGTTGGCTTGCATTTGAAATGCGGTCCGTCTGTTTAGACCTTTAAGTTCTCCGGCAGCTCGACTGGACCAATAACTTTACCATTCAAAATTCCCGTCTACATGTTCACTTTAAACTGGTACTGCGATCTCTCTTCCCGCATCGAATTTGGATTTTCCACGTGCCATTCGTGCAAATTATGGAGGTTCATGTAACTGTCCTTTTTAACCCTTAATTTTGGGCCTGAGCTAAACAGTGAGGCTATACAGTAACTGCAGTTAGTTATGTAATAACTTCGGGAAATAAAGAAGATTTAGTTTAGTTTTTTTTTTTGAATTTTTATTTCTAAATATAAAAAAAAATTGTGTGGGAAATGTGTTCCTCCAGCCTTCCTAGGACCTGTATGGAAAGTATTATGTGGGAAATAATTTTCATGTATCTTGTGCAGGAAAATTATTTCCTACATCACAATTACTATGGAACCTTTCAAAACATGGAGCTGGACATAATGGCACTTGACATACACTGCAAATGTATTTTGAACGCACTTCTTTAGCACGAGTGCTGCAAAAGCGGCATCTTCTGAATTTATTTAATCTTGGCATATGGTTTCCTACATTTGAGAGCCGAAGCTCATATACACACCACCTTGTTTTTAAATACTGGTGGCCTTCTTGTCCTGCTGGAAAAACAGTCTATCATCGATCGACCTAATCGCAATCTGAAACTTCTTTGTGTGTTCCTTCTGCCGGAGTGACCTTGCATGTGTACAAAATATAAGCATTGATAATTGCAGATTCAAGCAAAAACCAAAAGAGTCTGTGACAATTTTTTTTTGATTTCCTCCTAAGGGGATAAGATAACCTGAAATGATCAAATAAATCCACACCCCCCATATTTTCTGTATACATTTTTATTGCTAGCGGACAGAACATCTGTTTTTTCGAACCATCTTTTTGCTTTCTTTTTATTACCGTTACTTCTTTGGTATCTTTCCACTTTATTATAGATATAGGCCTGCTATGAAAATATATCTTAGTCCCTAAAGGAAGAAAACCTTTTTGATGTAAAGTAACCATTAGTGGCAAACTTGTACCAGTTATCCACAAATATTTTGTAATTTATTTGGAACGGTCTGCAACAACCTTTGAACGATATTTCCTGGTACTCCTAGATCTGAACAATTTTCTGGTGGCATAGAATGCTTTCCTGAGAACACTTCAAAGTCATAACTAAATCCACTAGATCCGTTCAAAACGTCATTCAAGTAACCCCTCTTATGTAGTTTTTTGGCATTGTGCTGTCTTATCTTTAGTAGGGATCATTGGATCGTCAATAGCTAAATATTCTTCCTTTGGGACTTTTAAAAGCCTATCGCGTAATATATTCAAGAATGGGCGTATTTTCTGATGCTTGTCATAATTGGTAGGCATGGGACAAGTACTCGGTTTGGATTCGGTACTCGACGGATTCGGCCTTTTTTTAGGGTTCTCTAGGCTCTGCGTCAATGTCAAGTTCTTCATCTTCTGTGTCTAGCGATATTTTTAGAGCTTCTCTTAGGATAGTCTTGCGAGCTTGATCTGCTTGAAAAGCATTATAAAAGTTGATTTTGTAGCGTGGGTCTAGAAAGGTCTATAGGAGATAAGCTCTGTTTTTAAACAAATATTCAAGATTGAAACGCGTGACTTTGTTCATATTGTTAACGTGGGCATTTCCAAAATCACCAACTTGATACGTTTTCTTTTTCAGTTCTTGTTTTTGTAAATATCTCATCAATGTGACAGCATGCGGAATTACATAGGAAATAGGAGAATATGTGCTACTAGTTATTTTTGTCACTTCTTCAAAAGGTTTCAGTGATATGATTAACTGCAGCACTATTTCCCATTGGTCGCTTGACAAGTTTTCAAAATTCAAATATCGAGCTTCTGCGAAATAGACAGAAATAGCTCGTATCTGCTCAATTATACGGTCCAGTAAATAATAAGTTGTGTTCCATCTGCTACTAACATCTTGATGTAGTATGTTTTTTGAAAGGGGCAGTTGCTCTTATTAATTACAGTGGTTATAACAAACTTCAAGAGATTCATCTCGTGAAGTTTGTTATAACCACTGAAATTGAAATGTGTCACGATTCGTCGAGCAGCAGAAATTGTTTCTTTAACAAAGTATTAGCGTCTATAGCGTCATTAATTACTAATTGCAGAATGTGAATAAAACAACGAAAAGAAGGGAAGTTTGCGTCTTTCACACTTTTTGTTATATTTGTTGCATTGTCATGTACAACGGCACGTACTTTCGTAGCTAGTATGTTCCAATCAGAAACAGAATCGAGTAAGCTTTTTTTTATGTTTTCTGTAGTGTGAGTCTCTGAGAAAACCTTCATATCTAGCACTGGCATATAACTTTCTTCTAACCAATGGGCAGTACAACTGTGGAAACAAGTTTTGTTAGTTTGACATGTCCATATGTCTGTAGTAAAAGAGACGTGGTTGACCGGTGCCAATCTTGACTTGATATTGTTCACCACTTTGTTATATATATCTGCAATTATATTTTCGCTAAAATATTTTTGGCTTGGTATCTCGTACTGCGGTAAAATAATATTGACAAACCTGCGAAACCCTACATGACTTTCCACGATAGAAGATGGTTCGTTATCCACTGCGATCATTTCACCGATTAAATAATGGTACCTCTTTGCTCTAGAATCATTAATATCCCATAACTTTTTCTAAGATATCTTCTAAAGACGGCTGCTTCAAAACACCACTCACTTGTGATTTACTGGACTAAAAGACAAATTCTTTGCTACTTGTAGCGATACTTGTAGTACCAAAAACCTTGTCATACTGCGACTTATGTTTAGTCTGCAAATGTCTTTTCATAGACGTGATAGTTGAACTCCACACAAATTACACTTAGATTTGTTTTTATCAACCTCCACAAAGTTTTTCCAGACACTCGACCTTTTCGTACTACTTGACATCTTAATATATTAGAAATTTCGCGAAGTCTACATAAAATAATTAATTAAACACACAAGCATAACCTCTTCTACGTGAATACTCGTACGGAAGTGATAAATGAGTTGATAAATTATGAAGTTTGGGTTTTCCCCGCTCAAAGGGAAATTCCCCGTGCACAGATTCGTCACGCTGCAATATCGCGCTGTTATTCTGTCTCTATATAAGGGAAACAACTGTGCGCCACCCGCTATCGTGTTTTTTTAAAGCCGAACATTCGGCCGAGTACTCGGCGAATCACTACTCGTTCCATGTCTAATGATTGGGATCATCAGGCTTTCGCTCTTCATTTTTGTCAAAAAAAATTAAGAATCTTTTTATCTGCTCGAATTTATTGCATGTCATTACAGACGCCACCTTTTCAATAATCGTCCCGTCTTTATAATAACGACGTGTGGTAGCAAGGTGTGCTAATGACATATAAATTAAAATCCCAATAAATTCCCGGATGTCTTCATGGATCACTTCAGTCGAATTTTCTGGAGCAATTTGAGTTGCATATACAGGTTGGGCCAGAATAAAGTTCACTTTTGAAACCTATATAGAAAAAAAAAACTGGTAATCTTAGAGGGTTTATTAAAAAAGTAACTTAATCTAACATTAATTTAATTTACTTCTTGAAAATAACATCGTTTAAGTGTTCACCATCTCGCCGCAAGCACTCTCTTAAGCTGAACTTAATATTATCAAAAACACGCCGGCACGTTGCGCCGGCACGTTGCAGTAATTGTCCTCGGTTTATTGTAGTAGACCTTATTCTTGAAGAATCCCTACAAAAAGACATCCGATGGGGACAAGTCTAGGCTTCGTGGTGTCCACTCGATGTTACCTGTCTTTGAGATGACTAGGTCCTGTACGACCTTCATGCTGGTATTAGACGTGTGGCGTGTGGCCTCATCCTGCTGGAACCAGGGCAGGCAGTTGTACTCTTGCAGCCCAGCAAGGATTGGCCTTAAAAACTCTTGAAGAATTTCCACATAACTGTATTAACTGTTACTGTGTGGCCTAGAGAATTTTCGAAAAAATAAGGTCCAATGAGCCCTGTGGCTGAAATGGCAGCCCAAACCGTCACTTTCTGGGTGTGAAGTGGCTTTGTGCTGCTTGCGCGTAGGCTGTTCAGCACTCCAAAAACGGCAATTCTGCTTGTTGACAAATCCGTTCAGGTGATAGTGGGCTTCGTCTGAGAAAGGGATGTTCCCGAAGTTGGAAAGTCGTTCTAACATCAAGGTGGAAAATGACGCCCTTTTTGTATGGTCATCATGGGAAAGTTCTTGCACTAACTGGATCTTTTAAGGATGATGCTTCAAATCATATCTCAAAATTCGCCTTTAACTGCTTTGCGAAATCCCCAAAGTGTCCCAACGTCGTCGCGTAGAGAGTTCCGCATCACAACACCCTTATTTGTGTTGTTCCAGACCTCAACGGATCTCCACAAAAACTGAAAGCTTTTTTGTTAATAAGCTCCATTAATACCCATGAGTAATCACCAGTACTAGACTAAGTACTGTTCAAACTTATTTTTTAACGGCAAATTGCCATTAAAAAAAAAAGGTTGGAACAGTGTCGGGAATACTTAATATCGATGCATAAATATTTATTAACAAAACTAAAAGCCGGAAATTGAAATCAATATTTTATTTACTTACTTAATAATCTAACATTACTCAGTCTTCAATCAATTACGTACGTACGTGCTTGTGTAGTTAGTTACAAAATCAGTACTCGGGAGATGGGCACGTTGTTCGTTTTACTGTTGGTTCTCCACAAGCATGTTTGGCAACGAAAAAAAAGTAAGAAATACATAAATTTAATTATTGGAGGCCTTTGGGGGTGTGCTAAAGAGCCCCGAAAAATGTTGAAATAAATCCTGAGTTGCCCACTGTTGGGAAAAGTCATGTCCGTCACAGCGGATATTACCAATAACTTAACGATGAACGCGTAGATTTGCATGTCCGCTGTGGTGGACAGTGCCAAATTATGGAAAAATAAAAAACGTTAATATTAGGGTCATGTATTGTACCTATGGACATTTCAGACTACCTGAACTTTCGAACAAACTCTCTCTGTATATATTCAAGGTATCTATATGAAAGTGACTTTATTTTGTACGCCATACAATCTAAAGTTACTGTATTTTTTGTATTAGCTCTAATGTTAACATTTTATTTAATAAAAATAATTATTTATATGTGTGGTTTTGTCCAAAGGTACGTTACATGTTTGTACCTCTGGACAACCCTGTGTGTACCTTTGGACAAAATAAAACAGAACATTTTTAATTTAAATCAGTCTTGTAATCATCATTAGTTAACGCTTATTATTAACATAACACGTAGAATTAACAACCATAAAGCTCTTATTGAGTAACAAAATAATTTCTTCTTATTATAATCTTAAGTATCAAGTAGGAACATTTTAGTTAAACAGGTAAGCAGGTATTCTATACCTAAATGAGATCAGTGTATTTTGCGAGTTTTATTTGGATGCACGAACCATATCAAATAAATCTTCAGCAGGAAGGTCATTATCACTGTCATCTAATCTCCCTTCCCCTTCCCTTTCCCTTTCCCCTTGTTTTCCTTTTCTAACATTTGTTGCAAAAGAGCCTCCTTTTCTGGTGTATTGGTTAAAATACGGGAACTTCCTTTTTTTCTACCTCTTTTACTTTCTTTTCTTATTAATTTCGGAAACGGTCGAATCATTTCTGGAGTAATTGAGTTTTTGCATGCAATATTTTCTTCTGTATTAGATTCAAATGCTTGAGAAGTGGATGGCTTATTTTCAGGATGAATCAAAGCTTTATGGATAAGATGAATATCAGAACTAGTTGGTTGTATTTCTAAATTATCTGTTTGTTCAAGATTTTTATCATCTGTGATTATATTTGGTGTTTCTGTACGCTCGGTGACTGACGATGGTGCAAAATCATCCTCCGAAAACAGGTCGTCGTCGAATGGATAAATCCCGGTTGATACGAATCCGTTTATAATATTTTTTGGTGTAAAAGATGCTGCATACGCCTTGCTGATCAATTCCGCTGAATCATAAATTGTTATTGGCACACCAGGATGGTTAACCATATGCAGGTCAGCTGCTTTGTTATATGCAGTTTTAAAAGGGCCAAAAACGGTTTTATCTAGTGGTTGTAATTTATGAGACGTATGTGGAGGTAATGTCAACATATGAATCCCGTTTTCTTTGGCCTTTATGATAATTTCGTATGATATGTGGGTCTCGTGATTGTCTAAAATAAGAACCACTGGTTGTTCAAGTGACGGTTTCACGCAATGGATAAAATGGTCTAAATATTTCCGGAAAATAGGCTCTGTAGACCAGCCTGAACGATTTGCTTCGCCAATAGATCCAGGAGGTGCATTTTTCATCATGTTATCCTTAAAATGAACTCTTGGGAATATAATCATTGGTGGTATAGAGTTTCCTGCGGCGTTTATACAACCAATCATAGTAACATTTTCGCCTCTTTCCCCTGATGTCATTTTACCTAGCAATTTTAAGGATTTTGGCGCTAAAACTTTCTCGGGCTTATGCACTGTGGAACATCCGGTTTCGTCCAGGTTAAAAATGTTTTGTGGGGCAAATTCATTGCGTTGATACAGTTCTTTTAAGTTATCGTAAAACTTCTGAACATGAACTTTATTAAAGCATATTGCACTCGCTAAACTAGTTGCTTCTGGTTTGCGCAATGATAGCTCCGTATATTTGCTGCGATATCTGTATAACCATTGGCGACCAGCCATTCCATCTCTTACCCAGGCCTCAGGAATGTTACTCAGTTTTCTTCCAACGGCAAACTGATAGGCTAAGATACATGTTTGTCTTGCAGATAATCCGTAATTCATTTTGGCTGCTTTTATTAAATATTCTAATAAAAGCTTTTCTTCCTCGTCAGAAAATACCTTTTTTACTGCGTAGTTTGGTGTAAAAGAAATTAAATCTGGTGCAACACTGCTGCGAATAGTTTTGACATATTTATGTAAAGTTGATTTTTTCAACCCAAATTCTCTCGCAGCAGTTCTTATTTTCCCTCCATTTTTACTGAATCTATTGCCAATTTTAATCTCTCCGGACTTACGGCAACTCTCTTCACACCAGCCTTACTCCTTGGCACTATGGACAATATAACCAAGGTGTTATTAAGCAGTGTCCATAGGTAAAAACATTGTTTGTACCTTTGGACGTGTCCACAGGTACAAACAAAGACATGTCCAAAGGTACAACCAATACAACATTTAAAAAAAAAAACGTTATTGTTTTACTTTTTAGGTTAGAAACTGTTTTGTTTCCTCTCTGATTTGTAAATAAAACTAGCTACAGATTATATAAAAATATCAAATTGGAAAATATATCCATGCATTATTTAAGTAAAAAATCAAAAAGATTCTGCGAAAACTTACTTTTCAACACAAAAATCTCCAAAAGGGCCTCACACTGCACACAACATCGATAGCGTCACACCACTCACTGGTGTTGCTAGAAAATAAAACTACCACAGTGTTGCAATATTATACAAGGTGCAGTTTTAAAACTGCACAATATTTCAGGAGGTTGTAATAAAACTCATAAATAATCATGTAAAAATACGAAACCTGGTCAATAATCATTAATACTTGTTATTTAATTTTTTAATTACACTAAACTAAATCGATTGATCGATGGCCGCGGGGGCGTGGCTAGGGTGTGGCGTGCGGGATGATGATTGGATGATACATTATTTATGAAACTATCGTTGCGAGTTAGTGTGTGTGAAAACGCCCTTTATTGTTCCGTGTTTGTGTGTGTGAAAAAAAGCGCGATAATAAAAAAAAAAAAATGACCTACTTATTTTATTATTGATTCGGGTCGAGAATCACTAACATAATTACCTCCTGAAATATTTTGCAGCTTCAAAACGACACCTTGTATTTTTAGTACTGCCAGTTTTTTTATTATAATCAATGTCCAAAGGTAAAAGCGTCCATAGTTACAATACATGACTTATGTTTATTTTATTAAAATAAGAAAATACAAAACAAAAAACGCAGAAATTGACCTGAAATTGTTATTTATTTGGTATGGAAATTTAGAAAACAATTTCTCGGGGTTTTGCCTGTTACGGCGCGTACACATAGAACATCCGTTTTACAGGATCCTTTTTAACTGATCCGTCGCTACTGGAGGTAATATTCACACAGCATTTACAGGACCGATTTTAACAGATCCGACGCTACTGGAGGTAATATTCACACAGCATTTACAGGACCGATTTTAACAGATCCGACGCTACTGGACTTTCGTTCTTCAGTGTATCGCCTACTTTCTACGAGAATGGACGTTGTCGTGTTGTATTGGTACTATCGTCGTCTGCGGCGGAGGAAGCCCCGGCGTTATTGGATACATCCACTATTAAGGCAAAGATTTTGTCGTGGTGCTGTTGTGCGTCAGCTGAAAGAAGACGAATCTAAATTTTTTACTTATTTCCGAATGACGACGTCTACTTTTGATGACCTTCTTAAACGATTAGAAAAGGATTTAAAAAAGAAAGACACAAACTGGAGGAAAAGCTTGTGCCCTGAAGTAAAACTAGCGATATTTTTAAGGTAAGAACTTTAATTTTTGTTATTATCAATTAAAATTTAAAATGACAAAAAGGTTTACAAAAATGAAGATTTATTTCAAAACATAGACAGATCTGGCAAGTCTGACTCCTGGCTGAATGTAGATTCTACTGATGGCGAACCTTCTACTGATGGTGTAGAGTCAAGATGATGTGGCCTACTAAAATAACCTTGGGTGTGGTAGTGAGGAGTGCTAGAACTTTGTGAATATGGAGGCCACTCGTAGTTTGACTGACCATATCTTCTACTTTTAATATTTTGTAAAAGGTTTATCACTCCAGACTGAAATTCTAAAATTTGATCGCCATTAAGTGAAGCCAGTTGCGGCAAAATACCTTTGAAGAACGATAAATTGGGATCTTCAAACTCATTTTTACTTTTTTTTAACTGATCATTCATGTATTCAATCATTTTGGCGTCTACTTCATTCACATTTCTTTTGATTGCCTTGCGTTGCGGCGGGGCTAAATTTTGTCTTTCCTTTTGTCTGTCACTACCACTTTGTTCCGTAATCTGATCAGGTTCATCTTCGTTGTCTTTATTACTTTCTACTGTTTCCGTGATGTTGTCATTAGCAGGGACGTTCTCGTGTGTATCACCTGGGGTGACAACTTTTTTCAAAAATAACATTTGATTGTGATATTTGTAAGGCTTGGTATTTGAGGCAGCAGCTCCAAATTTCTTCAATTTCTTTTTCTCACTCAATGTTCGTATCCAGGCATCTCTAGTCGAATTCCATTTTTTTATAACATATTTTCCTGAAGCAAGTAAATAATAATATAAGATGGTTGTCAATAGCTTAGTAAGTGAAAGGCGAATAAGAAGGTAGAATAGACTTGTCAGTAATTAATTACCATATTGGTCAGTGGATAAGTCAAATTGACAGTGCAAGAACTAATCGGTCAGTAAATAATGGGATGCAAAAAAGTATTACTAATGTTTAAATCAATTTATTTTAATTAGGTAATTTTATAATTTAGTTCAGTTCAGTTTAATTTTATTTTATTTATGTACTATATATATAAGTATGAGTTTTGATTTACGACTTTGCTAAAAACTCTCATAAAAATTTCGACTTTCCATACAAAATTTGTTGGTCACTATAATATTTTATAGTTTTATAATAAAACAAGACTTATTCATCAAGCCATCTTTAATAGTCTGACCATAGAGAAGTACCTCTACGAAACATAGACATATACATAATCAGTAATAGACAAAATTAACTAAAACTAAACCCTTACAGTCACTAACGTTACTTTGTATGGGAAGTCAATATATGTGTAATAATATAGTAATTGATTAATTTATTTTTTTTAGGTATGCAGCGTCTGGGTGTACATTTCAAGAACTTTATTACGTCTTTCGTGTCGGTGTGTCAACTATAAGCAACATTATTAAGGAAGTTACACGATGCATATGGAACAACTTGAATGACGAGTTTATGCGACTTCCTACAACAGTGAGTGAATGGGAGCATATATCGAATGGATTCGACACAAAAGCAAATTTTCCCCACTGTTTAGGAGCAGTGGACGGTAAACACATCAGACTTCGAAAACCAGCAAAAAGTGGCTCAATGTACCTAAATTACAAAGACTTTTTTTCCATCATATTATTAGCGATCGTAGACTCTGACTATCGTTTTCTATATGTTAGTATTGGGTCGTATGGAAAAGAATGCGATTCATCAATATTCAAGGAGTCGACATTTTGGAAAATGATGCTAGATGGCAGTTTACAAATACCAGAACCTTGCCCATTAATAACAGGCTCAGAAACGAGAGTTCCCTACGTCATAATCGGCGATGAAGGTTTCGGTTTACACGAAAATTTAATGAGGCCATTTAGCGGGACGCATTTAGACGTAAATAAGCGAATATATAACTATCGTTTGACCAGAGCTAGGCGATACGTTGAATGTGCATTTGGTATTCTTGCTAATAAGTGGAGAGTATTCCACCGGCCTCTAGACGTCAACAAAACAACAGCTATATGGATAGTTAAGGCATGTACCGTTCTACACAACTTTGTAAGGGAAAAAGAGGGCTTAAAGGATGGCAACACATCCGAATCTGAAGCATTTCATTTCAATAGCCTACCTGATGATGAAACGCTACGAGGTGGTCGAACTGCAAATTCAGTTCGAACGGAATTCGAAAACTATTTCGTGTCCGAATCTGGGTCAGTTTCTTGGCAGAATGAAGCTATTTAAAATAAAAAACAATGTCTCCATTACAATATAAAATAAATACTTACCAAATTCTTGTCTTTCTTTTTGTTCCATAGCTTCAAAATCCTCCTTTAGAATACCGCATATTTCGCGCCAAGCTGCGGTTTTTGCAATTTTATCTTTATAAATCTCCAGTGTTTTGTCCCAAAGAACTGGTCTACTTTCAACACAATTTATCAAAACTTCTTGCTCAACATATTTTTCAAACGCCTTGCTTGCCATGATTATGATAGCACTGGACACGTGCACTACTCTAGGAATGAAACCGGCAAATGGCGGCTGTGTGTAGCACATCGCACCCCGCGCACCCCCGTGCAAAGCCTCGTGCGGTTTCAATCCGATAAAACGGATTAGTATAGTATTACTGGATCCGGAATACTGTGTGAACTGGCTCATACAACTACATACGCTAATAACATATACGTTTAAACGGACCTGTAAAACGGATTGCTGCTTATTTTGTCGGATCAGTATTTTTTACTGGATCCGGAATACTGTATTCTGTATGAACTCGCTCATACAACTACATACGCTAATAACATATACGTTTAAACGGACCTGTAAAACGGATGTTCTATGTGTACGCGCCCTTACAAAGCATAATCTAGTATTGCATTTTATGCAATATACGACGGTCTTCTTTTGGCAGTATCTGCAACGACCTTCTTCCATCGTTGAGGGGAAATGGCCTATGTTGTCATATTTGACTGGACTCGATGGGCGGGCGACGTGTGGTTTGCTTACTTTTGCTGTCTCAGTTTTACTTCTTTTGGCACATCTGTTTGCCTTCAACAATATTTCATAAATATCGTATCTGAATGCTTTTAGAGGTATTTTACCTTTCGCGTTACTTGAATGCTTACGGTGGTAAAGTAACCAAGCGTTATTCACACATATATCCAACATTTGAGAGAATATAGCTAAATACCATCTCCTACTTCTAAATGGTGTTTTATATAGTGAGATGAGCATGTCAGCAAGATCAACACCTCCCATATGTTTATTATATTGGCGTACAATCTGTGGACATTGGACGTCGATCTTGCATTTTGCATCCTTGCAATATCTGCGGATTTTTTCTACAGGCTCACTTGCCACAAAAGAACTAATTAATGTGACAGCCTTATTGTCATTCCAACGAACTATTGCTAAGCGATTTTGGTTACAAACGGCTCGTACAAAATGTCCTCTAGGCTTCTTTTTCATAGCCTTATCAGTAAGCAGAACAGTTTCTGCTCCTCTAAGGCGATTGCCTCGGATAGTACCTAAAGCAAAGATGCCATAATGTTCCCGAAGAATAAAAAATAACTCCGGTGATGAAAAAAAGTTATCACAAAACACGAATGCCGGCTTATGGTCAATGCTTTGGCATAAAGCTATGACCACCTGAGCGCCAAAACCAAGAGACAATTCCTCTTCAGTAAACGTATGGTAACGGAACGTATCGTCACCTCCATAAAGCACAAAATCATAAATTATCCCTGAAATGCCAGCCCGTACATAATTTTTAAACCCCCATTTATTTGGCTTATCCTTCATATATTGTTTTCTTTTGCCTGCCTTAGATCCTTTGTATGCTATCATCATTTCATCTATGCTAAATTTTGTCTTCTTTTTTTGTTGTTTTAAACAATTTTGTCTTATTTGCTCTACAACTGGACGTACTTTATAGTATTTGTCTCCATCATCCATGTTATTGTCGACAAAATGCAAATATCGTCGCACTTGTTGGTACCTTTTCAAGGACATTATATCACCAACTTTAGCATACCTAAATTTATTCCACCAATAATCGAGGTATGAAGGCATTACAACAATACCCATGATAATGTGAATAGCCAAAAAGTCTTTAAATTCTTCTTCTGACAGCTGAATTGACTTGCCAGTTTGTTGAACAGAGTATAAATTTGTCTGTTCAACAATATTACTAATGACATTTTGAGAAAAAAAAAGATTAAAGTAACTCAAAGGTGAGTCAACATCTTCTGGCAAATCAATATAATCTCCATTTTCATCCTCTTCTACTGTCGCTCTGTGGCGGAATTGTGCTACTTTCCATTTATAAGACAGCTGAAACTTTTTACCCTTATTCGCTTTCTTTGCTGGTACTGTAGATGGCTGTTTCCTGGACCTTGTGTTTCGTGATGCAAGTGGAGAAGAAAAAGCTATAGGTGCCATAGGCGTTGATGGCAGTGAGGGAATAGCAGATAGGGATGGAACATTCTCATAATTAGACTCTCCAATTTCGCGCACGATAGAATCTGATATAACATCATTATTATCAATGTTCGGTTCTTTGTCTTCAGATGTACTGATTGTTAGGTTTGCAAGGGAAGATGTAATTGATGGTGCAGAAGAAGAAAGTGGAGAAGAAGCATAAGCACGCGGGTCATCATGCATTTCTGTTTCAGATTCAGAATTCTCACTAGCATCGGAAGGTGCATGCTCATTTGGAACTAAAGCGATAATTTTACTAGCACGGTTAGGCTGTTGACAAAGAAAAATAAACAAAACTGAGAACCATACTAAAAAAAAAAAAATTAACCTTTTTGGCGTTGTCCGCCACAGCTGACATAGTAATAAAGTACTACATCTCTATGCAATTAGCAATGTTCGCTGTGACGGACAAAGCACTTTAGCAACAAAAAACAGCATGAAAATGTAAAAGAACGTATTGATTTGTAGGTTATAATTATTTATAGAATGTTTTTCTAATAATTGAGTCGAGATTTCAAGACATTCATAGGCAAAAAGGAGGAAAAAAAAATATAAATACCTTGAGCAAAACAGGTGGTCGCTTTGCGCTGACATTTTGTGTCACGAATGACATAATTCAGTGTTGCCACACTCAAAATATATTTTCTACTATTAGTTTATGAATTTAAGAAATATTTAGTCGATTTGTAATCGATGAGAATCGGATAAAAAACTAGTAGGATTTAATTTTTGTTGACGTCCGTCACACCGGACTTTATCAAATTAGGGGTTAAATTTAATGTCTTCATGTAAACTTCTGAGCGGATTTCCGGCCGCACAGTTTCTTGCCTAAAAGCTATTAAAGACGTCATTGCGTCTGGTGGGTTCACAAAAGCAGTCACATCACCATCTTCTAACTGAGCATAATGGACGTAATTTGGTTTTGTCTGCGTCGATTTATTTGATGTAGTAATTGGTCTTCTTTTACATGAAATCAATTTTACGTGGACACAAAATTGAAGGCGACGTAGCCGCGATTCTTCATTATTCGACATGACCAGAACCGAAGACAACAACTGGACGTGGACACTGAAGAGGATCGGTGCATAACAATCTAGGGATGCATGGCATAATATTATCGACATTTTTTTAAATGTTTCATATGTATGTTTCGATGCGCGTGCTAAGCAGTACATGTATGGATTATTGTAATGAAACACTAGAATATATCAAAAGCACTTCTGTTTAATATCACGACAAATACAATACTAAAGTGCTGTAGGCACAGTACATTCCCCTTAAAAAAATAAACTGAATCACCAGAATAACTTTTCTAAAATTCGAAATTACGATACAACATAGAAATACTTATAATTAGAGATTATATTGGCTACACATTATTTCATAAATTGATATGGATTACACATTGATTCTTTACGTTTATACTTTGTCCGAGTTCACGCACATGTTCGTCACAACGCACTTTGATTGAATACGTATACACAAAATTACACTATATTATCACTCGCGAAGGTTGTGGAGGCGGCCCGCTGTTCGAGCGATGATTACCCCCACGCAACTCGATCATAGGCCGATCGCCTAATTCGCGCCTCATATAGCGCGCGTAGTTGACCTTACAACGCTTCCACAGCAAGTACAGCATCACGGCCAAGATGCAGGTGATGATGAACAATAGATAGAACTCGTATCTACTGTATGTCATTTGCTGTTCAACCTCAGACGCAGCGGCGCTATTACCAGCACCATTCTGGGCAATCACAATGTGTTCCTCCTGGGGCCTACTTTGCTGCTTACCCATTATATTGTACTTTTTAACAGTGCAATAATTAATAGATGTTTATGATACGAACCGAACGACAGGTTTGATAGTGCGTCCGAATCTCGACACTCTTGATGCATTGTTTACACTTGCACTTGCCATATTTGGCATCGTCGTGAATTCTACATTGTTGTTAAGTGCAAACGCTGGCTTCAACCGATCTATACTAATAATTTTCTCCGTATCCTGCTGTATTATTTTATAATATTTATCCGTCTTGCTAATAACTTTAAAAGGGCCCATGTAAGGTTTGCGTTAAGGGTTTTTTTACCTTGTCAACGCGTACAAATACATGGGTGCAGTCTTTAAGATCCGGGTGAACAAATATCTTCACTGCAGCTAAATGCGCTATCTTTTTTCGTAACTCTTGTAAAAATGTACTGTTATCAGAAGTTTCTCGCTGTATAGGCTCAAAGAAATCTCCCGGTAATCGTATTGGTTCACCAAATACCATTTCTGCTGCACTTATCTGCGTATCGTCTCTCATACTGGCTCGTAATCCAAACGAAACAGAAGGTAATTCCGATACCCAATGCTCTGTGTTTCCTTGGCACATAAGAGCGGTCTTGAGTGAACGGTGCCATCTTTCCAGCTTTCCATTTGACTGTGGGTGGTATGCGGTGGTTCTGAATTTGGTAATGCCCAATCTCTTTGCTAATTGTGTAAACAAAGTAGATAAGAAGTTTGAGCCTTGATCAGTAGTTAAATACAAGGGAGTTCCAAATCTTGTAATCCATCCCGTGTAAACGATATCTGCAATCGTCTCTGCTGTTATATCTTTTACAGGATAAACTTCTGGCCAACCAGTGTTTCTGTCTACCATCGTTACAATATACCGATACCCGTTACAGTACGTCAATGGGCCTACCACATCTATTTGCAAATTTTCAAATCTATCAGTGTGCGCAAAATTGCCATGAGGTGCAACTGTATGTCTGTGAATCTTGGACCTTTGACAGTTGGTACACGCTTTGGTCCACTGTGTTACATCTTTATTCATTCCTTTCCAAATATAGCGTTCTTGCATCATCCTACGTGTAGTTCGCGTTCCTGGGTGGCTGATGTCATGTACAGCGTTGAATGCCGATAAACGAAATTCTTTGGGCAAATATGGTCGCGTTCCCTTACCCGAGATATCGCAATAAATCGGTAACTTGCAATTAGGTATGAATAACTTCTTAAACTGTAATGTATTTGATTCCATGAGGCTTTTTAACCCTATGTCGTTAGTTTGTGCCTCAGCCAATTTATCGAAATCCATGGGCGATGACATATTTATGGACTCAATTCGAGATAAACAATCGGCAACTACGTTTTCTTCTCCGGTTATGTTTTATATCGGTACAAAACTGCATTATAAAATCTAACTGACGAATGCGTCTCGGCGTATCGTTTTTACAGTTTTTGTTATTTTTCAAAGAGTACACGATTACACGATCGGTTTATGGTCCGTGTAAACAGTAAATAAACGCCCCTCAATAAGTGATCTGAAATGCTTGATTGCTAGATATATTGCCAATAATTCTCTGTCGTAAGTTGAATATCGTTGTTGCGCATCGCTTAGTTTGGTTGAGAAGAACCCTAAAGGTTTCCAAGAGCCTCCCTCTTTTTGTTGTAGAACGGCGCCAGCGCAGGTATTAGAGCAGTCTGTCATCAGGGCTAACGGTGCATCCGGTGATGGGAATGACAATGTAATCGCGCTTTTTAGGCTCTGTTTACACTGTTCAAACGCCTCAATTGCTTCATCTGGCCATGGGATCAGACTTTTGTCCTTTTTCGTGGCGTTATGTAAAAATACGTTCAGTTTTTCGTGAATATTGGCTGCTTTAGGTAGATGACGCCTATAGAAGTTCACCATACCAAGAAAACGACGTAGCTCATCCACTGTGTTCGGTCTTTTGAACTCAGATATGACCTTGACTTGCTCATCTAATGGTCGAAGGCCGTTTTTCGATACCCTGTACCCTAGAAAATTCAGTTCTGATTTGCCGAATTCACACTTGGCCATATTTATCGTAATGCCATATCTATTCAGACGACTTAGTACTTCCCGAACATGCGCTCTATGCTCTTTTTCTGATGACGAGCCAATTATGACGTCATCAATATAAATAAATATATTATCCACGTTACGTAACACTTCGTCATTGAGGAATCGTTGAAATGTGGCTGCAGCGTTCTTAAAACCGAACCCCAATCTCGAAAATTCGAATAATCCAAAAGGACAGGCTATTGCTGTCTTGGGTATGTCCTTCTCATAGATAGGGTGTTATGGTAAGCTCTTTGCATATCTATTCTAGAAAATATTGTTTTTCCATACAATAGATAGGTACAGTCCTGTATACGAGGTATCGGGTAACGGTCAGGTTTCGTAATCGCGTTAAGCTGTCTGTAGTCGCCGCAAGGTCTGAGTTCCCCGTTTTTCTTTATCACAACGTGCAGTGAGCTGGCCCAATTGCTTTTGGAGGGCCTGCATATTCCCATCTCTTGCATCTGCTGAAATTCAGCCTTGACCTTGTGGTATTTATCAGGTGGTAAAGGTCGTGGACGCACGTGCACAGCTGGTCCTGTAGTCTCGATGTGGTGTACCGTAGAATGACATGGAGTGTCCTTGAATTTCATCGGCTTTGAAATTTCGCTAAAATATCTCTATAATCACTTTTGTAGTCGATTGTACTCATTGAAGGATCGTCTTGCACAACCACAGATGCTATACTCTGTAGACTAGTCACGGAGTCAATAAGTTTTCTATTTTTTATGTCTACTAACAACGTATAATGTGACAGGAAATCAGCACCGAGTATAGGTTGCTTGACCTCTGCTAACACAAATGTCCACCGAAAAGGTCGCCGTAGTCTAAAGTCCAAATTCAAAGTTTTAACTCCATGTGTCCGAATTTCTGTACCATTCGCAGCGTACAGTTTATAATCGTCGCACTTATCACTATATAACCACTTTTTATTTGCTGGCAGTACAGAAATATTTGCGCCTGTGTCCACTAAAAATCTAAGTCCACTATTTTTGTCCGTTATACATAGGCGGTGCATGGGAGTGATGGTGCATATCCCCGCCTGCGAATACACCTCCGTTAGTTTTCCTGTTTCTCCGACTTTTTCCAGGCGCACGGCTCTATACATTTTCTCGCTCTATGACGATATCTGAAATGATACACGCAAAGCCTGTCCGTGCAATTCGGTGTGCGCCGAGTCGTATTACGACTTCGTGATGCTGACCTTGATCGTGATCGAAAATGATTGAAATTTCGGTCCTGCTCCATCTCTCTTATTTTTAGACTCAATTTAGCTATCTCTGCCAAAATAAAGCTTTGATCAGTGCTGGAACTACTGTTATGTATGGATTGTACCTCAGATACTTGCAAGGGTTGCGTCGTCTCCATGACTTTATCTGCAATAGCCGACAGATTTTCTAAGTCTTTTACCTCACTGACTGCTAACACGCCGCGTACAGCCGGCGGTAGATGGCCTTGCCACATAATTCTGAGTGTCTCATCAGGCATTTTATCGCGAGCCAAATCCCGCATTCAGCGTAGGAGCTGAGACGGCTTTTGGTCTCTTAACTCCATCTCGCTAAGCAGCTTTTGAAACTGTCGCATTTCTGACTCCTCGTATATCTTCAATAAACGTTCTTTCAAGGTATCATACTTTTTTACTTCAGGCGGCTTCAAAAGGATGTCACTGACTTGTTGCACGACATCTTTTCCCAATTTGGTAACGACTAAGTTGTATCTGGCCTCATCACTGAGCTTCTGCGGCGCGAGGACGGCTTCACATTGGACGTACCACAACCTTGGCTGGTCACACCAAAATTCAGGAATCCTTGACGTGACCGAAATAACGGCCACTTCTCCTTCACCCGAAGTTAAAATTGCTGGTGACTGCTGCGCCGAAGTCATCTTGCAAAAACTTTTGCCACGTTACACGTGCCGGTACAAAGAGGTGTTAATGTTCTAGTTCGGGGTCACCACTGTGCTTATATCGATGCGCGTGCTAAGCAGTACATGTATGGATTATTGAGTATTGTAATGAAACACTAGTATATATCAAAAGCACGTCTGTTTAATATCACGACAAATACAATACTGAAGTGCTGTAGGCACATGTATGATAAATTTTAAAACATGGAGTTAGACACCATAATAATATATCGATATTTTTTTAAATGTTTTATATGTATGATAAATTTTGAAACGGAGTTACACACAATGTTACCTGGCACACTTGGCACATAAAGCGAGATTCCTAGCGGTATTTTTTCCTTAATGTCGTATGTTGACACACAAAACATGATCTTGACTTTTTGTTTTCTGTATATTGGGGCATGTGATTAGCCAAGTGTGATGCAGTTAATCACAAGACAGACGACGCTGATCTAGACGTCGTCGGTATAGAATATTCAAATTCTTGTGCTTTATTATATTTTGCAATTAATTGTATAATAACGACCAACTGAAAATCGGCAATGGACTTTTAGTAAAAGTTTATGTACGTAGTGCGGTGAGCGCGGTGAGTGCGGGTGCGAGGAAAAATAAAAGTCAAAGTACTCGCGGTTTATTTGCACTAGGTCCAGCACAATACACATACAACACAGAGTAGACAGAAGAGAAACACAATATACAGCACAAAACAATAGTCCACATCAACAATAAGAGTTCGCGTAACAGCTGATATTCGCGAGTCGCAATAAGAAAGGTGCGCGGGCGCAGGCGGTAGGTGGCGAGGTCTACAACCGACTGACCCACATATATCAAAATGTTAAGGTTGAGCAGGTATGCCCAACCGTCACGCGCGCTGGGGCGACCAACACCGTCCGACAGCATAATGCTAAACATTATGAATGCCGTGAATGTAGTGTAGTGTTACTGATAAACATATACGAAAATATTACTGTGACTGTGTTAATGTTGTGTTTTATTTGTGGTGTGTTGTGTGAGTTTATTATAAACATAAAAAAATATATGGTAGGGGTGAACCCTACAGACTTATTATTAGTATACAGTATTTTCTATAATGCATGAGCATTTAACATGCATAAATCATTTAAATGCAAGCCTAGTTTTTCTCACACACTAAATTTTTTCGTATGCTGAACCGAATGCAATACCATGTCGGTATTGTCAACTGCTCCTTTCTACTTCGGGTTTCATTTTACCCATCCCTAAACCCACGGTCCAAGATAAATGCATCATTTGCTTGAAGTAAAAAATGTAACGGGGTTTTCTTCGTCATTCATTATATCTCGAATGATTTGCGCGTCAGTTTTTGTGGCGGCGAACGGCCCTAAAACGTCAATAATATAACCATCTGGGGCAACGATCAAAAATGGCTTTAACAAGTTTTGGTACTTGTGCAAACTATATGAGAGGCGTTGAAATAAAAAGTTGTTACTTTTGTTAATATAAATATAGGTTCCATCATTGCTAAACAGATTTTTTTTGGTATTGTTAGATTTCTCGACAATATATTTTCTCTGTCTATTTGATCCACTCCTAAGTGTAGTACGATGTATTCATTAGTAAGGCATTCACGAGCAACAGCTAAATATCGTTCCAGTATTCTTCTTGACATATTAATGTTGCAAGCCTCTCATCTGAATCTCCCGTACGAAGTTTTACTAATAATATGGCTAACGCAGTCCTTGGATCATTGCACCTCACCGCTAGTAATGGTGTTTGCTCTAAAATGTCATTGAACTGGGAGCCATTACGACCAACCCAGTAGTGCATTTCATCATCAGTCATAGCTTCGTGAAGACTAAAATCTAACCTCGAACCACGTTGAATAGTTGTTCGTAGTATATCACAAACATCATTGAACTGGGATGCATTAAAAACATGTGTTGTGTTACAAAAATCAGGCAGCTCATCCCAGTTATTGCCTTCAAGATGTTCTCTGCATACTCTGGCACTATCGGGTATATATAGCTTGTAGACACAAAAGATGTGAACTTTAATGGCATTATAGAATAGAATAGAATAGCATTTATTCGGCACAAGCAACACAATATACCACAACATAAAAGAGTAATAAAAAAAAGAGTATTACAAACATACAGTACAGTTGCAGTGACTGCGCCTGAACCGAAAGGGTCACCAACTCAGCAATTGCTGGGCGTCAGACACCCAGCGCTGATTTTCAGTTGGCACCCCGCAGTGACACACGGATGGTGGTAAATAAAATATACTTAAACAAATAAATATAACCTATACTTAAAATAAATAAATAAATATTGATGCTAGTGTATTTGAGTGATAATATTGTTATAATAGGTACGCAACTAAATATTATATAAAATATGCCATGGTAGTTACAAAACAATTTTCTCACTATACCCACAATATTTCAAAAAAATATAGTGTAAAAAATATAGTGCATCGCGCGATGCGACGGTTGACTTGACGACGCATAAATCAAGACAGACCGCTCGCTGCACCGGCTCGGCAACTAGCTGCTATCTTGGTCTAAGACAAATTTATACAAATATTACCGAAATTTAATTAAGGCTTTCAGAAAAAAAGTTTGTTTAGATTGCTAAGGTTTAGAATTACAAAATTGAAAAGGAGTAGAAATGGAAACAAAACGAAAGTGGAGTAAATAAAATGTGGTTCCTGACGACACAGATGCAACGCGCTCGTGAAATACAGACTGCCTACTTTGATTACATAAATCAAAGACTACCTACATTAGGTATTCTGCGTCGGGTATTATTATCACAGTTGTTAAAAATACAATACCTATGGTTATTTGGCGCTCTCATATACTCAGGTACATGAAGTACATGGACATTTTGCTCATTCTCTTCAGGTGCTTCAGGCACGTCTAATGGCATTTGCAGCCCTCTGCCAGCATCTATGGCATATGCTTCGTGTGTTGTCGAACACTACCTGATTATGATAAAAATAAGCAATTATAATAACTCGTTTAAAGAAAGAAAGAATAATTATAATTCTATAACCAACGTCAAGTAACGACGTTGCAGAAGTTTGACGTTAAATCGAGTTTGCACGGTATCCTAATGTAATAATGTGATAAGGAAAAACAAATAAAAAAGTGATGTCGTCATTATCGCAATCGATAAACACTTCGTCTGACTATAACACGATGTTGATATCGTCGCAATCACATTCAAATACATCGACAGTTTTTTTGCAAAACTGTTCGCCGTGTATTAGTGCGTTATCCTGAGTCGGCTTTAAAACTTTTAAAACTTTTTCGGGAATTTTAAACCGCTTATTGTTTTTTTGTCTCTTGTCAATTGACATACTCAACAAAAGCGGGTCAGAAGACTCTAAAGCTCGGTGAATCAAGTCAAGAACGGTTGCTTTACGGCTGAACTTACGAGTGTGATGCTCACGATCCTAGCGCCAAAATTTGTTGCGTGATTCATCGGCATGTTCTGAGAGCATTCCTATAGGTATAGGAATAGAATCAATAATTTGTGCACCATGCAATAAAATTTTGTGCATGGTGACAGACATGTTGTACCAACTGTATTTTTGTACATATTTTGTTGCGACATCATTGCAAAACTCCTGAAACTTCTTAGATTCTATTTCTAAGCCGCATGATATTGTCACCAGAATTGTATATAGGTCATTGATGAGCCATTTTTCAACACCTAAAATATTGGCTAACGTCAATCGATTGGAATCAGACAAAGCCGTACGGGCAGTGTTTCCATCATTGGTTGTACCTGAATTTGGAAGAACTACGTCAACCGATAAGCCCATTTTTTGTCTGATTTTATCTTGTATTTGTTTTTTTCTTTCTTCTAAAATTTTCTGGTGAATTTTTTGAAACTCGCCACTTTTGCACGGCAGTGTCATTTTTATAACCCAAATGTAACAAGAACTCAAAAATTCTTATCCATGCATGCAATGGGCTAAGTCCATGACGCAAAGCTTCCTGATTTACAGGTTTTGCTTAAAATGCTAAGGCTTATGCGCGTGTGATATATTCATTTAAATAATCTAGTATAATTTAAATCAATCAAATGACGATTTTATTAATGACCAGAATAAATTAATGAAATGGTTAAGAAGGTTAGTGACAACCCTAAACAAAAATTAAAAAAAATAATATCTCATCACCCCTTTATTCTTTTGAGCTGATATTTTTTATTCAAATGTATTTTAATGTCGTACATATTTTCCATTAAAAAGAAAATGCGGTAATTTAAAAAGAAACCGGCAAAAAAAAAAAATGTTTTTGCTGAAAACATTGAATAACGTCTTAATTATCCCCGTTTCGAATCTAGTTCTTGGCAATATTATAGTTTTGTATTTTCTTAATGAGAAGATATTTAATTTATTCGTTACCAGATGTACCTGAAAAAATATATTGCATTTCTATGGTTTCTATGGGGTTCTCGATAATTGCTATGTAGCCAAAACTACAAAAAAAAAAAAATTTTCATTGTCTTTGATAAGCCTCCAAAATAGTAAAAGCTATCAAATAAACACATAAACTGAACCTGGCCACAAGTAAGCCAAAATTACATACTGTGCCATAACACAAGCTCTGCTTAGCTTGGGACTAGACGGCGTTGTGTGATAGTTGTGGAATATGTGGAATATTAATTAACAGTAGAGTTCCGTTACACTATCGCTTAGGTCGTTAGATAAAATCACTTCACACACTTATTTAGTTCGCTCTTGATCGCAGTTGAAATCAAAACTGACTCACTTCCAGTCGGGGGCCCGTATTTATTTGCGGAACAAAGGAAATTTTAGATACCGACGTCTCAAGATCACTCTCAAACAATACAGTCGCGTCGCGGGGCCATAAATCATTTTTATTGCACGATGTACCAGGGTGAATTCACACACTTTAATTTTTCCTATTTATTTTTGCATGTTTTTTTGAATTTGTGTTCACTTTTTGATAAAACTAGATTAAACTTAATGTATTTAATTAAAAGGACGGATTTATTTGGATCTTTTTAAGAGTTATTAGCAATTAAAGATCTACGTCACAGAATGGAATGACTAATATATGCAGGTAATGACTTTGGTGGTGAAGAGAATGACAAAATAATGCATGGAATGATTTTTATCTTAAAATCTTTAATATTAAAAACTCAATAAATTCTATTAACATAATTTTTAAATGTAGTAACAATTCTTACCTTATATGTTATGACACCGATACTGAAAGTATGCGGTAACGGTAAACAAAAATAATATTAAAATTCGTTATTAAGTCGTCACAATAGTAGAGGATACGATTAAGGATTTCAACTTCACCGAGCTGTTTAATGGATGAAAATTATTTTATATCATATCTAATATATACAGTAATATAACGCGGGTGGGTTGCCTAAGAAATTCCGGGCATAACATTTTTTTTTATTGACTTTTTTTTATTTGCTTTATGAATAAATTTAATACTAATCGAAAGTATTAAGCCCATAGAATATAAAAACTTTCAGTTTTCTTTTTCTTTCCCGGCATGATGGGTATCGACATACCTTTTGATACCTTTTTTTTCCGATGGGAAAAATCATCCTATGACAACCCATCCCGTTCCTTCAAGCCTTCATACCGGGGCTCGAGCGCCCTTTCGGATAACCCTGGCCCCAGTAGGCTTCGACCCGGCTGGGCCCCTGCTGTTGCTGACAACTCCTTGAGGCGCGCGGGAACAGCGCGCGCCGTCGACGACTTGGGCTTGGTCCGGACAGTTACCGGACGGCCGGACAGCGAGCTACCCATTGCTCACTGTCCGCAAGCCCGAGCCTACGGTGGCCGGAAATCGGGATCAGTATCCCGGCGCCGGCGGCGGCGGCGATAACGCCGTTGCCTGATGCGTTCGGCCTCCTCCTTTGCGAGCATTACTGCTTCGCAGAAGTCGGCGACCGCCTGCCACTCCTCGCTCCGGACCATGGCCTCAACCAAGGTCCGGCGCGAGAGGTCTCCGCCGCCGATCGCCCCCACGAGGGCACGGCGGTGCTCCGCCCAAGCGGGGCACACCTCGGCTGTGTGCTCCACCGTGTCCTCCGGGCATTCCGCACAATGGCGACACCCGGGCGTCACTTCCGCTTTAATTTGGAACAGGAACCTCCCGAACTAACCATGTCCGGTGAGGACCTGCGTCATGCGGAAGGTAAGGACGCCGTGAGGTCTTTCCAGACACGCCTCAAAGAGGGAACTTACCGCCATGATTACGGCGTGCCCGATTATATCGTGCATGTGTGCAAGGACTGTTGCCACCAGATCCCACGGTGGTAGGCCAGCCAGAAGGCTCGCCGCTTCGCGGGAAACCGTGCAGTATCCCCGCACCATCCTTATTGCCATGACCCTCTGGTAGGCGTTCAGCATGGCCGCCGGTTGCTTTTTCAGCGACGGTGCCCACACCGGCGCCCCGTAGAGGGCCATGGACCGAACGATCCCCGCGTAGAGCCTCCGGCAGGAGGCATCTGGACCCCTAAGGTTGGGCAGGAGCCGCTTGAGCGCGGCCCCAGCTCGGTTGAGTTTGGGAGCCAGTCGGAAATGCTCCACGAAATTCCACCGGCTGTCGAGGACGAGTCCCAGGAGAGATCGTCGACCCGACACCGATGTGAACTCCTCCTACCGTTAGTTGGGAACTCAATGGCGGCGCGTTCCGAGGGCGGCGACCGTGAAAACACATCATCTCGGATTTGTGAAGCGCCACCTCGAGTCTCAACTCCTGGATCCTATCAACGACCATCGCAACTCCGCGTGTCGCTAGAGCGACCGCCGCCTGGTACGACTCTCCTTGCGCTAGAACCAGCGTGTCGTCTGCGTAGCAGACCAGGCTGACCCCGTCAGGGAGGTCGCCTCGCAGCACGTAATCGTACCCGATGTTCCACAAGGGTGGCCCTAGTACCGACCCCTGCGGAACACCGTACGACATCTCTCGACGTTTCCAGTCTCCCTGGTGAACCTTTTGATACCTGGCAGCCCAGTAGTTATGCCAGGAAACAAATAGAAAACTCAACGTATGATCTTAGACTTCAAGTAATTTTTTTATATTTGATCAAAGTTTTAATCAAGTAGATAAAGACAAGCGACATTTTGCGACAAAGTGAAGAAACTAAATCTAAATACACTACTTCTTTATTATTTACTCTGATCACACTTTTAATCAAGTAGACAAAGAAAAGCGGTACTTTGCCGCAGAGCCAACTGCATCGACGACATCGGTCGGAACTTGCCGTCGGTCGAAGTGCCGACCGATGTCGATGACGACGACAAGATGGAGAACCTAAATCTAAATGCACTACTTCTTTATTCATTATTCTGATCACAGTTTTAATCAAGTAGACAAAGAAAAGCGGTCCTTTGCCGCAGAGCCAACTGCATCGACGACATCGGTCGGAACTTGCCGTCGGTCTGAGTGCCGACCGATGTCGATGACCAAATGGAGAACCTAAATTTAAATATATTTCCTCTTTATTCATTACTCTGATCAAAAATCATTGGTCTTATTGATTAGTTGTTCTTAAAAGTTAAATCACAATTTTTATTTTTATCAATTTAAAAATAAGAAATTATTGCAGCATTGAAAAAAGCCTAGATGATCCATTAACACACTTTTATTGATCATTTAGGCTTTTTTCATAAAAAACGATGTTTGCTGCTTGCTTCCCTTTAAGAGTCACTATTCGTGATATTGATATTTGCTCAGGTGGTCTTGTAGATGCAAGAGTCACAACACCAGCATCATCATCTAGCTGATGTTGTGACTCTCTAAGATCAACTGGCAACGGTATTTTATGAAAACCTAAGTGTTTTCCATGTTCACTTCTCTCAGTAGAGAAGAGCGCTGAGTCCGAGTGAAAACATAGTAAGGCTGATTGTACAAATGTACATATTAATATTAAGCAAACGTTAGAACACTACGTATAAAAAAGGTTTCTTTAAATTTCAAATCTTAACGCGAACAGGGTATAGGCAATACGCTTCCACCTCGCATGCAAAACAACTGGTTTTCCAAAAAGTAAATAGTTAGAATATCTCTCCCACATCACTTGATGCACGGAAAGGGTCCCATTAAATGATTTCAAATTAGTTTTCAGGTGCCTTTCTCTATCTTTAATATTTTCTTCAGTTACTTGTAGTATTTCAATATGTTGAATGTTTTCTTGAATACATCTCAAAAACTGTTCAAATGTCTCGATATCATGTCCACAGTTGACAAGAGAATCAGCAGTCCGCTTTAATACCGCGCCTACATCATCAGTGGCACCCTTTTCGTGCCCTGCTTCAGTATAATTCCATGTAACTTTTTTTATGTTAGGAAAATCTTTCCATAATTGAGTTATCATAAAAAATATAGGGTAACCAATATAGTTATTGCCCGGTTTAGGGATTGATAGTCGTTTTTTCTTAATATTATGTTTATTGATAATAGAATCAAGTAAAATAGTTAAACTACTAACTAGTAATAGTATGTAACTATACCATATTCTTTATAGGAAAATTAGTCATTTATTTTTATATCTTTGGAAATAAAATAATAAAAAGTCAACAAAAAAATGTCTCCAGTCCGCCAGTCCAGCAAACATAGTAATTGTCATTTATTTTAATTAAAATACTTGAAAAGTTGAGATCTCTTCGAGCCTTTTGAACATTCAAATATAATTCTTCGCAATCAGAATTCGTATCATCGTCAGCAAACAAAACTGCAAAACAGCAACATATCAGCATCATCAGGGATGTTACTTTTGTGGTGTTCTGGAATACATCGTGAATGAAATGATTAGTGACAGCTACTGCATTCTATTTTGATTTTTATAATAATACGTTTGCACACTGCACATAATACATCACTGGACTTCACCAGGACTTCCTTTAAAACAGTGATTCTTTTTGACTCTGGGTATTACACTACCACTATCAGGAACATCATTAACAATATCATCGTCCGGTTGTCTTCTTGTTCTTTCTTGTTTTTATCTTTGTTTTGTAATTTATTACATTCCTTTTTACTCATTCTTCTTCAATCTCTCCATTTTTTTCTGTTCTTTTTCTTTCAATTGACTTTCCTTGTCTGTTTGCCTTTTCTTTACTACTAATTTAAATTTTGTTGATGTAATATCAAAAGGCTGTCGCTCTACTTGTCGTTTTACTTTTCTTATTGGGGTTTTTGGATAGACTAGGTATTCTTCAAAAGCGGATTTTATTTTTACCAACTTTGGACTCTCAAGGATAGTAGCAAAGCCTGGAGTATCGAGGTCAGACTGAAATTCTGAAAAATCTTGAGTTTCAGTCATCAGCTAAAAAAATATTTTGGTCACAGTTAGATGTACCAGGAAGACTATGTAAGTAATAGGGGGTTTGCTCAGTTTTGGATGTGCTAGGGATAGTGATTAATTCGGCTGGAGGGACTTCAACTGGGTATATAATTTGTTCTGCATCTATTTCAGCAATTTGATTGTTACTATCTGGGTTCAAAATAGTTGGAGATTTATCTGTATTGTCAACAAAATTGAGGGACTGGGAAGTGTTTGGTTAAGCCTCATTTTTCAATGTTCCAACAGATGTAACAGCAGATTGACTATTATTTCAAAATCCTCTCCAGAGGTTATAAATTATAGTCAGGTGCTTATCAGTTGTATTAAATGATTCATCTTCAAAATTCTTGCAAAGAGAAGAAAGAAGAAAGATACGAGACATTCAGAAATATAACAGGAACCTCTTTCCTGTTATATTTCTGAATGTCTCGTATGTAATTGTAGCATTGTCGAGGATTCCCTTTGAAGACTCTGGCTGTATAACAGTATTTTTACCTAAACACTTCGTGTAATTTATAGAATCGGGATTAAACGGGCAAAGACCACTCGTTCTAAAACCATTTATATTGATAAATGGTTTTAGAATTTATTGAAATCCGGCCTTAGACTTGCATTAACCACTTCGTAGAGTATAGGAGCAAAATTTAATTTTGTTATTCCCTTATTTTGATTTGATAGTTGCCATTTCTTCAAATACTTTCTCCAGCCCATTTTCAGAGGTCTAAATGCAGAAACGTCAGCTGGCTGAATTATTCTTGTAGCATTGGGGTACAAAGCTATCAACTCAATTTGCAGATGCGTGCATAACTGGCATAGATGATAATTTAAATGTGTTTTATGGCCGTCAACATATAGAATGACAGGAAACTCGACAGATTTGCTCACTAAGTAAGGATGAAAAACATTAGCTATAAATTCATAAAATACTTTGGTGGTCATCCAACCATTATCTGATTTTCCAATAACCCATCCCTCTGGTATAGATTCGCATATTTTTTCAGGTAGTCTCTGGATACACAATAAACGGGCAGCATACGTCGCCTGCAGCCGAAAACGTGAATAATACCGTGATAGACTCTTTCGCGTTAGAATGTTCGATATTATAAACATTTTTAGAGCCTTTTTCTGCAATAACAAGTCCTGAACTTAGGCAAATCTGAAAATTTGTCTCGTCGGCACAGAAAACTCTGCTGGGTTGGCTGATAACCTCAATCAAATTTTTCTTCAGCATATGAACGTATTTCATCAAACCATCCCTTTGTCTTTTTCGGAAACACATGAACTGGCTTTTATGACTCCTTCTGAAGTTCTGATGCTTAACTTTTGGTGTCTCTTTAAAAAAGCCTTCCACCATCCAATGCCAGGCCTGTTATTAGTAAAAGGATTTGGTCTTGGGTTTAAGAATTTTTGTAGCTGTTCAAAACATTGTCTTTGTTTTTGGGAATACTTTTTCGAGCAGATTAATTAACCAATCTTCAATAACCGATTCTTCGCTTGAAGTCAAAATTGGCGATGGACCCAGACTGGTTTAATGGCCCGGGTTACGTTTGTAAAACCGAAGTTTTGACCTTAGGATACCGTAATTTTGAGAAATTTGGCGATCTGACAATTACTATTCATTATTTTGAACTTCAGCTATTGCCTTCTGAAGGTTTTCTTGAGAATATTTTAATTTTTGCACCTTTGACATTTTGAAAGAAATAATTAGAAAAAAAATAGAAAAATAAAAAAGGATAAGAAATATACAACTATTGACATTGTCAGCGGCAATAACTAAATAATGATATGGCAATAACTAAAATTATTAGAATTTCGGTACAGTGATTGCCCACCCCCTTTTAAACGAAAGAAATAGCGGTTATAACAAGAAGTTAGATAGGTACTTCAATGTCTTTTTTATCGAATAACATTAATCACAAAACACTTTACACAGAAAAAGCTAACAAATAATGCAATTTTGAAACAATTGTCCTTAAGAAAAATCTCAATAAAGTTACTTTTTTTTTGACGAGCTGCACTCCTACTTTGAAATCGGTTATGACACTTAAAAAAATAAAATGTTGCCAGGTATTGAAATTTAAAATGCTACTATATAAATAGTAGTAATATCTATGGTTATTTAATTTATACCAGTCCCTTTAAAAATTTCTAAAAAAACGTATAGCTTCTTAATGTTGGCAATCACTATATGCTGGGCAATCACTTTAGTGGTTACCCTATATTTATTCCGATATTGTGATGTGGGTGAGTCTGATTAAAAATGTAGAGTTTCTATAAATGGGTTTGCTTTTATGACCACATCTATGGTAGGGATCAAAGGAGCCCAAACAGCAGAAGCATCGTGCCTTACGCATGGACTGACGGTACAAACACAAGTTGTTCCAATTGCACTATACTGGAAGTCGAAGGTGTATAGCACAGCAGTATGAAGTGTCACTTCTTTACGGCTTCCACCAAAGTGAAATGATTGAACTTCGGTTCCGAATTTAAGACTCTATAATTGTTTTAAATAACATTTTCTTTTTTTTTATGCACCTGCCATTTTGTCTCTGCACTACCCTAGGTTGACTGGTAGAGAATGCCTAAGGCATTAAGTCCGCTTTTGTATCTTTTGTTGGATGAAGATTAAATAATAATAAACAAAGACTATAGTTTTCTGAGAAGTCAATGTGTATAATGCCCTGTTGCCTGCTCACGTAAGGACCTAATTACAGCATCAGCGGACGGAATTGCCGTGACCGAATTCTGGGCCAGGCAAGGAATTTTAGCTAGTTTTGCCATCGATACGATAAGAAGAAGGATGTGTATAATAGATTCTGATACTGTTAAAGTTTCTTTTAAATTCTTCATGTTGATATATTGCGTTTGAATTTTATAGCAGTTTAGGTACTCTGTGGGCTGGTAATTGAAATGACTGACTACGTAAAGTAATATTTATTGTCTGACTGATACTTAGGACGGTTAGTGAGCGACTGCTCCTAACCGCTGACGTTACAGATTATCATACGTGCCTAGACAGACCCCACATACACCCTCTTCTAAAAAAATAAAAGTACATGTATTAAACCTTTAATATTATACAATTCCAAACATAATTATAACAATCAATACAATAGTTAACTCGTAAGTCTATTATACATCGTAATTACTCGACCTTTGTACCGGTTGTGGCATTACACTTGCGACACTTTTGGTTTTCTTTGCGCACATTTTACACACTGTTACAACCAATGCCATTAAAATGATGGCTGCCATTACGGAGACTATGATTCCCAACACTTCCAGTTTGTACTCCGTGTGGGACGTGGATGCTTGTTTTGCCCCATTTTGGGCAATTACTACTTCTTCTTGTTTCTTCTCTATCGAGTATGTCGTACCCATATTGAGTAGGTTGCTCAGTTTGCTATTGCTACTCGGTTCACGAAGTTATTTATGTTACTGGTAACCGTGTTTGCTTCCGCACAATGCAATGATTGTTATAACAATAGGTAATGAGTCTCTTAATATAACTTAAATAACTACATTTTATTTGCACGTGGTGATTACTAACGCAGCAATGACCTACATAGTTATTCTAGCTGATTCACTGTAAATCATTGAACCTCAGTGGTTTCTTGACAGTTCGACCACTACGAGTTGTTCTTAAGGCTACGTTTACACTGTCATGCTGATGCTGATTTAAATCGCTATTCATCGTAACATAAGAGTCGTCTAACTTGTATGCAGGTTTAAGTCTGTCTATCGAGACATTACATATTTTATTGTTAATTAAAATTTTGAAAACTTTCGAATTTCTGTCTAGTACTTTGTACGGTCCGCTATATGGTGGAAGTTAATGGTTTTCGAACCGCATCTATTTTAAGAAATACATGTAAACAGGTACTTAAATCAGATCTCTAAAGTAAACTATGCTTAAATATATCGCCAAAAGTTCCACAACATAAGTACAGTACTTCTTTTAGGATTCCGTAAGCCTGTTACAAAAGTAACCAAGAGGTTTCCATACATTATTCTCTTTTTGTTGTAATACAGCGCCTATACTAAAGTCTGAAGCGTCTGTCATTAAACCTAATTTCGCGTCTGTTATTGGGTAGCTTAACGTGGCGGCATTTTTTAAATTTTCCTTACATAGTTCAAATGCACTACTCGCTTCGTCTGACCATTCGATTTCACGTTTATCCCGTTTCTTTGCACTAAAATTGCTTGGACCTTTGCTGCTCCTGGTATATGGTTTCTATAAAAACTTAACATTCCCAGGAACCTTCGCAGCTGTTCAATCGTTTCCGATTTTAGATATTATGTCTCTATAGCCTTAACCTTGTCCGGCAAGGGGCTGATGCCCTCTTCTGAAACTTCATATCCTAAGAACTCTATTTTTGATTGACCAAAAACACATTTTCCTAAATTAATTGACATTTTATATTTACTGAAACGTTCGAATAATAAACGCAAGTGTTCTCTGTGTATGCTTTCGTTATCTGACCCTATGATGACGTCATCGAGAAAGCCGAATACCACCGACTGTCCTGTTATGTTGTTTTGATTATTCTTATCTAAAGTCCATTTCACGAAAAAAGTCCCGCAGACGCAGCGCTGTATTCGCGCGACATAATGTTGCCACGGTTAAATATGGGGAAATCAGGGGAAATAATTTATAGTTAATTTACTTTCATTTTATTAACTAGGTACCTACTCGAATAGTTAGATAAGAAAAAAAATGTTTTTAATAGAATGTATTTTTAATATAATAGGTACCATTTGATGTCCATACTGCTAAGGTCAGATTAGTGAAAAATAAATCTTCCTGTAATTTCTAAAATATAAAATGGAGATGTTCGACCAACTTTAAATTAAAAAAATAAAATAACATTTAAAACTTTTATTCAAATTTTTATTGAATAATTATGATCGGTCATACTATGATCACTGTCAGAAGAGTGAATAGAAACAGAATCAGATTCTGTTTCACTATCACTAGCCGTGGATATAATAAATCGATCCATTGCTTCATCCATAAGACCATCATTTTTTAAATATTCTTCCTCCAAATGCTGTACATGTTTACATTGAACTGCCCAATCTTCCGCTGTAACAGTCTCAAAAACCTCTTCTGTTAGGCGTACAATTTCTTTTGGATCTTGGCCCACGTTTTTATCCGCTACCCGTCTCTTTTACAAGGCTCCACATTTTTTCGATCGGATTGAGATCGCAGTGGTAAGACGGCAATCTTAGCAATTCATGACTGTGAGATTTTAATAATGCCTTCACGGCATATGTAGGTGGACCTTTGTTTTGTTTAATTAATTCAAATAATACAGCTTTTGTCCAATTATCTTCAAAATATACTCTCTTTTCTCGCAGCCATTCCTGCATGTCACGTTTAATAATTGACATATCTATTTGAGTGCAGTGATACGGAGCGTTGTCCATTACCACAAGTGACCTTTCAGGTAGGTTAGGAATTGGGCACGCCACAATCATGGCGGTAAGTCCCCTCTTTGAGGCGTGGCTGGAAAGATCTCACGGCGTCCTTACCTTCCGCATGACGCAGGTACTCACCGGACATGGTTCGTTCGGGAGTTTCCTGCACTCGATTCATGCGGAAGTGACGCCCGGGTGTCGCCACTGTGCGGAACGCCCGGAGGACACGGTGGAGCACACAGTCGAGGTGTGCCCTGCTTGGGCGGAGCATCACCGTGCCCTCGTGGGGGCGATCGGCGGCGGAGACCTCTCGCGCCGGGCCTTGGTTGAGGCCATGGTCCGGAGCGAGGAGGAGTGGCAGGCGGTTGCCGACTTCTGCGAAGCAGTAATGCTCGCAAAGGAGGAGGCCGAACGCATCAGGCAACGGCGTTATCGCCGCCGCCGTCGCCGGGATTCTGATCCCGATTTCCGGCCAACGTAGACGCAGGCTTGCGGACGGTGAGCAATGGGTAGCTCACTGTCCGGCCGTCCGGTAACTGTCCGGACCAAGCCCAAGTCGTCGACGGCGCGCACTGTTCCCGCGCGCCTCAAAGAGTTGTCAGCAACAGCAGGGACCCAGCCGGGTCGAAGCCTACTGGGGCCAGGGTTATCCGAAAGGGCGCTCGAGCCCCGGTATGAAGGCTAGAAGGAACGGGGTGGGTCTTTTAGTCAGTAAGAGTCTGACACTATCTCCCGCTCCGCCCAAGGGCGGGGGATGTCAATGCATGATTTTTTCCCACCATAAAAAAAAGGTAGGTTAGGAATGACTTTTTCACTCATCCATTTCAAAAAATTAGTTGAGTTCATGTCATCGTGGTAATCTGAGGATTTGGATTGGGATTTGAACATTAACAATGCACCATTAACAAAACCATTTTCAGTTCCCGCATGAGCAATTATCCAACGACTCGAACATCCCAGGCTCCTCCTCACTTTGCCAGCAACTTTTGGCATGATAAGTGTTGCGTATATAGGTCTCGTCTAAATATACTACAGGTTTTTTCTCCACATTGCGATATCTTCGGATTCTCTCCAAATATCTTGAACGCCATGCAGTAATATCATAACGTTCCATTAGTAATTTACGTTTCGATTGGCATCGGTTATACTTGAAACCGATGCTATGCAATATACGGTGCAATGTTGTGATGCTTCCTTGATAATTTATGTCTTCTCTCAAAGCTGCACGTAATTTAATCAATGTAGGTAATTCCTTCTTCACAACATAAAAACTGTGAATTTTTTGCCGTATAGCGCACAAATCAAATCCATCCAAGTCGAACTTTTTAGGATGCGGGCGACTCTTCCCTGGGGTGACGATAACTTTAGAAGTACTCGCCGCTGTTGCGCCTTCTTTTGTAACTCTCGTTACAGTTTTCTCTGAAACACCTGCAATAAAATGAACAATAAAAAAAAAATTCAAATTCAAACAAAGATTATTTTCGTATTTAATTACATTATTGTTGAATATAACTTTACAAATTTTTGTTGTGTTGTGTTAATTCCTTTTCAAATTTTCCTTAATAAAAATCGTGCATTAAAAAAACAAAAAACTAAATTCCAATCTGTAAATCAATCGGGAAAAAATCTGTATATGGCAGCCCCAAAATTTACCTGTCATGGCGGCGACTCTTTTGCGAACATTGCTTATTGGTATTAAAACACCGCGATTCTTGTGTTCCGCTTCACAGAACTCCTTCACCTTTAATATCATTTCTCGACCTGCACTTTTTACAACTTTTGGCATCGTAAATAAACCTTATAACGCACTAATCCAATAATAAACTCACAAAATATCTACCACAACAAACGCACCTTGATAACATCGACAAACGACAACATGGCCGATCTCCCCATCTGTCAAATTTAGTTCCACAATTGTCCGCGGGACTTCTTTCGTGAAATGGACTTTAATGTTTCTATGCCTGCCAGTACGGTGTTATTTATAAATCGTTGAAAAATTTGGGCTGCATTTCGCAGTCCAAACGTCATCCTTGGAAACTCGTACAGCCCGAAAGGTGTAATAATAGCCGTCTTCTGTATGTCTTCCGGATTTATTTTAATGAAATGGTAAGCTCTACAAATATCGATTTTTGAGAAAACTTTTTTTTTATGTAGACCGTATGTGAACTCCTGAACTCTCGGAATTAGATATCTATCTGGCTTCATGATGGCATTAAGCATACTAAAATCATCGCAAGGACGAATGTCTCCATTTTTCTTCGGCATTACGTGCAGTGGACTCGCCCACTCGCTGTTCGAAGGCCTACATATTCCAAGCTCCTGCATTAATTGAAATTCTTTTTTAACTAATTCGTACCGGTGCGGTGGCAATCGCCTTGCGCGGGAGTGCACAGGGGGACCTGTTGTCTCAATGTGGTGGTATACAGAGTGTTCTGAAATGTTTCCAGTAAATCGGCGTAAGGGTGACTACTATTAACACATTTTACAGTACGTTCAAAAGCTAAACTTTTTGATCCACAAACGTACAAATTAGTGACTAAATCTACCAACCTATTATTAAACAAATCAACCATTAGCTTAAAATTTCTTAACAAATCAGCCCCGGCTGCTTTACGTCGCATACAATGAAGGGCCATTTAAATACACGCCTTAACCCAAAAGTTATCTCGAGATTACATAAGCCATACGTCTTTATTTCGTTGTCGTTAGCAGCGTACAATTTAAATTCACATGGTTCTGTAATTCGATTTTGTGCGCACCTTTTTGGTAATACTGATATGTTGGCACCGGTATCTATCAAAAAGGTGAGCTTACTATAACTATCCCTAATTAATAAACGATGGTTCTCGAATACCTAGTTTTGGATACATCCGTCCACCGATTCCGAACATACCGCGGTTTTCCGTCTCTTTCTGACGCCAAGCGCATGGCTGCTCACAGCGCAGCGGTTCGCGTTTTTCCTGAAACTATAGTGGAATTTGCATAGCCAGTTGGGGTCTCCAGGTGTTTTCTTCTTCCTCGAACTGGATGTGCTCCTATTTGATTGAAAACTTCTGTTTCTTGAACGCCCTCGCCTCTGCACCTCGTTACGCAGCGATGCAACCTCTAACATCAGTTTGCTCATCTGAGTAGCCAAATCTGTGAGTGTTCCTTGTGACGTTGATGCAGGGCTATCGGTTACAGCAGCTATCTCGTACGACTTACTGTTCTCCACTATCTTGTCTGCTATGGCTGCTAAACTGTCCAGGGACTAGTCCTGGCATTCCGCGATAACCGCGCGGACAGCAGAAGGCATCCTGGACATCCATAGGCTCTTCAACGTGAGGTCCGACACCTGTGTCGTGCGACCTAAATCTCTCATCCTGCGTAATAGATGAGTAGGTTTTTGCGAACCAAGCTCCAGCTCAGAAACGAGTTTCTGGAATTGCCGCTCAGCGCTCTCCTCATAGACTTGGAGTAGCCGTTCTTTTAGCGTGACATACTTATTACTTGCTGACGGTGTCGTTACAAGATCACTTACTTGCTGAATAGCGTCCTTTGTCAGCTTTGAGATGACCATGTTGAACTTGGCCTCTTCTCCCTGTTTTTGTGGAGCCATGACCGCCTCAAATTGGGCGAACCACAACCGTGGCATATCAACCCAAAAATGAGGCAACTTTGAAGACACGCTGATAGCAGCTAAGGCTATTCCCGAGGTCTCCTGCTCTTCTTTCGCTCTAGGCTGAGGCGCTTGCCCACTATCTGCCGCTGCTTGTGCTGGAGGAGAGTTGTACATCCTGCTTTAGTCGCTCACTCCACTAACTTTAACTCCAGAAAATGTAAACCACCTAAAACATATATTATATCTTTCTCTTTGTATACTGGTACATTCATTATATCATTTTAATAAAGTATTATGAAGAAACGCAACGTCTTTTCATTAAAAAATAATAATTTCCGAATGCCCGTACTACCTGCACCACTGTGCGACGTCAAGGTGAACTTTAAAAAGGTTTTCGCATTGTAATGATGCTTAATAAAAATGAGTTAATTAGCGAAAAAGACAATAATTTACATTATGATCATCGAATTCGAATCCGGTATATATCCGATAAGTGGGTGGAGCCTCGTGCAGGTTCATGCACTCACGCAGTGACATGACGCACGATAATTCGCATCGGGTGATTCTGTTTCTTTATGAAGTTTATTTAGAGGGTTATTCTGAAAAACGTCTAAAAGAAATAAAAATAAAATATCAAGTATTACTGATTATTGACCAGGTATCGTATTTTACATGATTATTTATGAGTTTTAATACAACCTTCTGAAGTATTGTGCAGTTTTAAAACTGCACCTTGTATGACAACCCAATAACTCTGTTATCAATAAATTTGTCGGGTGACCATCATAGGTTATTGATACAACCTTCACACCTACTTCCTGACATTTAGATAAACAAATTTTGATCGAATTAGCCTTCTGCGTTCCTGTCGAACCGTGAGTCAAAAAATTCCACAATGGGATTTTCCATCTTTCATTAAGACAGACTAACATAAATACATATGCTTCAGAAGCTTTAACAGAATTGTCTGACGTACCATGCCTATGTCCATTGTCCACATACCTTTGATTTTGTTTTCCATCCCACAAACTTTGCTGATGTATAGCGATTTCGTCAGCTACTAATACACAATTATATTTTTTTCAAATTCCTCACATTTTAATTTTTAAATGTCAAATGCTTCAGATGTGAAGCCTGGGGCACCGACGGTACCATGTAGCAAGAGTTTTCGGATGTGGAAGACAAGTATTGAATAGTTTTCGTATAAGCTCTCCGAGAATAAAAGTTCAACGCAAGACAAAACTTTCTGAATTCCGCTGTATACTTTGTCATAGGTCTTTTTTTCTTACTTTTTAACTTTTTAATCAAATTATTATATAAATTCGCTACAAACGCATTTTTCGACAAAAAACATGTAAATATAGAGCATGTTATTATAACTAAAGTAAGACAACGATACTTGTAATGGTATGACTAAAGTTGATTTAGGGCAGTTTGTAACATATTGCCATAGTAAATCATAGGAAATATCGACTAATCGCATCGTATTTGCCATCCCTATTTTTGACGTCCTATGTCATTATTAAAGTCACAGCCTTCAGTCTTATCTGTGCTTGCATTAGCGCCACTTGCTCTTTGTTATTGTATCGGTGTGTTTAGTTATTTTCGGGACTTATTGCATATGTTAACGGACTCTGATTGCTTTAAAAAAACGAAAAATAGCTATGTGTAATTACGATATATTTTTCAGTTTCTTAAAAATCATTTGGAAGTGTGAAAAATCATATCTAATATTCATGATTATGGCTCGATTAAAGCTAGTCAGCTATTAAAATAAGATCTTATAGTAGTTTACTAAATACCTACAATACATAATTTTTCGATGCTCTTCGCTCCAGGGCGAGGAATGTATGGAAGCCGAGCAATGTCTTTTATGTAATATATTATATATTAGGTAAAACTATATTTACGTTTTTCAACAATGGCTTAAAAATGTTTGTTACACATAGCTCACTTGGCTCATTTTTTCACTCACTTCTTTATTTTTTGTGTTCACATACGATAGGCCCTTGTTTTTGCAATATTTTCTTTTTATTTTATTTTTCCATGTCTTTTTATTAACAACTTTTTTTCCCGATGTAGACGCACCGTCTTTTTCGGACATTTTGAATGAACTGACGTTTGCAGCTCATTTAGCACTTAAGGTGTATAGTGCGCAAGATCGACCTTGAGCGTCGAACTCACACATACGCACGAGACCTGCAAACTCATTACAGCAAGTAAACGGCCACATACAACGTTTTACTGCAATAAAACGTATTTTAGTTCGAGTGGCACTTTAAACGTCATGGTTTGGCACCCCTCAATTTATGTACAACTGATTACATGGTCTGTAAAATAGTCCATTGTTTTCGTATCTAAGCATATAATAAGGCTAATGAAGCCACTTATTATTTTATCAACACCATTTCTAATATTGTACGGTCTCACACAACTATACTCAGGCTTCCGAATCAGAAACGTTTATTTAAACCGTGGATGACTGCTGGCATGTTACGCTGCTTACGTAATAGAGATGCAATGCATAAAAAATTGAAGCTTTCACCACATAATGCTATTCTTAAATTAACGTACAAAAGATACAGGAACTACTACTGCACTAAAATTATTAAAAAACTTAGGAGGGACTACGATAGGAAGGAGTTGAGAGAGGCTGGCAAAGACAATAAAAAGAGTTCCAAACACCGAATCACCAAAAAAGCCTACTACTGATTTACTCGTTTCTTCTGCTTCTCCGCAACAGTCGGTTAACTCTGTTAACGAGTTTTTCGTTGACGTGGGAAAAAATCTCGCGAGTGCATTTACACACCTCCGTGTCGGAGACCCACCACAGGTCTCTGACGCCACAACCGCCCCACTACACTCGTTCGTAATGATTGACACTGATGAGAATGAGGTTGAAGCGTTGCTCATGTCTCTAAAAACTGATGCTGCCATTGGATGGGAGAACATATCTACCAAGTTTCTCAAACGTTATAAAAGGTTGCTTGTTCCTCCACTGACATTTGTTCAATCTTTGCCTCAGCACTGGTGTATTTCGCGTCTATTTGAAAAAAGCTGTAGTACATCCTATACATAAGGCCGGGAATAGAAACTGTGTCAACAACTATCGACCTATTGCTGTCCTACCTTCAGTATCTAAAATCTTAGAACGCATTATAAACAAGAGACTTGTAAACTACCTTGAAGACAAACAGCTTTTATCTCCGAACCAATTTGGCTTTCGAAGAAATAAGTCGACGAATGATGCAGTTCTACAGCTAACGGATCACATTGTCAAGAACATGGATGCAAATAAGAAGGTAGTTTCAGTTTTCTTAGACACAGGTACACACAAATATTTTAATATAAATGAATAATAATCACATAAATAATAATTTGTAATATAGTAATGAACTAATGAATGTATTGTATATTGATTGATTAATGAATTATGAATGAATTGTAATTTCTAATCTGGGAAATTTTAGATTAAGCCATATATTAATGTTAGGTACTTACTTCACCGAAAACAACTAGTTTTCGGTGAAGTCTGCCTCAGTGTATTAAATGTTTAACCAATTATGTATGGGCTTGTACTATCACCCTTAATACAAGTTATTATATAACTTAGTAAGGGTGCTGGTTGCATCACCTACCTGCTTCTATGTAAGTGTAACCAACAAACAAATGATTTATTTAAGTACCTATGTTTATATTGTAATTTTATTAGTTGAAATAAAAATATTATTATTATTAGTCTCCTCATCAGATTCTAAATTGTCATCTGACACTTCCGGATCGTCTGGTAAACCATAAAGCTCGTTTAATTCGTTGATTACATCCAAATCTTGTAGTATCTTTCTACTCATTTTCGATCAAATCTACAAAAAAAAAAAAAAAAACATTTACATGTAGCAAGGCAAAGGGAATATTTTTCCCACCACAACCAACCCATATAATCAAATTTCGCAAATTCCCAAGTTGAAATTATGCCTAAATTTTAATTGAATAAACATTTTTCTTTAGAAATAATAACATTTTACCGTTTTTGAATCACAGATATTGAAGATTTGTAAAGATTTATCTTGTTGTTCAAAAATGCACCAGTTTTTCAACTTGAAAACGTCAAACCAAGGAAAAAAGTATGGCGATCTGTCATGAGCATAGATAAAAATATTGAATTATAAGTCAATTGAAATATTGCCATACGAAAAAAAACCGTACCTTTAAAATCGAAGCCAAATTTATTGGAAAAAGTTGGTGGGAAAAATATTACCTCTGCCTTATAAAGGGCTAATGGGGCAGCATTTATGAATTTGGTGTTGAGATACTCTCTAATAGGCCTAATCTTGTGCTGACGGTCATGCTGAAGATGTCCAACTGGCTTGTGATTTTCATTATTGTTAAAATGAATAACGGACCTTATCTTTTCAAAGCGGTTTAATGTAATTGTCTGCATAATATGTGTAAAACCATACTTTGACCAATATGACCTGACGTTAGGGTAGTGGTAAACTGACATGAAAATAATTATGCCTAAAAATTGATTAATTTCAATGGAATTGACAAAACAACTACTGCTATTAGAGAATCTTTTTGAGTAATGTATAAATTTGTTTCATACACAATTTTAGAAACGATGTCCTCATTTATAAACTTGCTAAAGAATTGAAAGGGCTCTAGGTCACATAATTCAGTGGGCAGCTCCGAATGCCCTAAAAAACCAATGCGATCATCGTTCCATGGTAAATTTTGCTTTTTCCACATAAGCTCCCAGCTTCGTGACCTCCAAGCCGCTATTCCAGGGATACTTTAGCATTGAGATGAAGTTCCCACCACAGGTTCCATCGTGGATGCTTCATCTGTCAAATGTTCCTCTTCATAGACTATGGGAGGATCATCTATGGGTTCATCTTCCAGCTCATGCAATAAGGCCCCTACGGTTGAGTAATAATCAATATTATCATAATTTAAATCTCCACCATGTTCAGAAACTCACCATCATTTAAAGCAGCAAGAGCTGCCTCAATTTCTTTTTCAGCCAACATGCTAAAACAAAAGCCAAATATGCAAAATAGCAAAACTATCCCCAAATAGACCAAGTACCACAAACGCTTGGTGTAGACATTTGGCAACATACACAAAAATCAACCTAAAGACACTTCAATCAGATATATTGCCAAAAAAAAAACGTTACAGTGGTTTCTTACCTTATTTCTAATATATTTGTTAATTTTTTAACTTCTTTCAGCAATTATTTCTCCCTAAATCTCAATTCAAAAGTCACAAATTTTCACACAACTAACTTTTCCCACCTCCACATTCGTTATGTCAAATTGCGTTCACAGTTTATTTTCAAATCACCTTCTTTGGCGTTTATTTTTTTATTATGATGATATAAACGTTCGTTCGGAAACACATCGTCGGGGATAGTGCAAAACCGCGAATCTACTATAGGTAAAGGCCGCGTATCTGCATTTGATCTAACTTTACAGGGGCAGGTTAAAACTGTTTAATATCGTTATTTTAAGGGCAAATGGCCTCATTTTTACATAGATAGTAATAATTGACGTTTTCTTTGTATTTTTACCATAGATTATCCGTTACAATGATTTATGTAACCGCCACGCTACTTACGCGGATTTGATTTGCCCACAATCTTATCAAAATGGAACCTAAAAGTAAGTTGCGCGGTTTTGAAATCAAACAGGTAATTAATGTTACAAATAATATTTAATAATCAAAGCAAAATACGGCTTTGTAAGCCGTATTTTGCTTTGATTATTAAATCTGATCTTTACAAGCTTTTGAGCGTTGTTCTTACAAAGAAAACTTTTACTTATTAATCAAAGTATTTTTCTATACAATCTTCCTTAAATATAAGCTTAAAAATACTCAGGACAGAACTCTTAATCAGACTTAGATTCATTATCAGCTTTTTCAACAAGGTGTCTATTAGGTATCACAAGTATAAATCTTTTCGAAGTATAAAACAATACAAAAGTAAGAGCTTCTTCAGCTATATAACAAAAATATCTATCAGTCATTTTAAAAACAAATTACTCTTACACATTTAAATTATAATAACAATATTAGATTCTTCAGCTATCTAACAAAAATAAGCTTTATCTCTCAACCATTTTAATAACAAATTACACTTACACATTTAAATTATAAAAAAAACTACTAGAAAAGTTCTTCAGCTTCAGCAGCAGCAACAAAAATAAAATGTCTTTTAGTTTAAAAAATTAATAAACAATATTTTAACTCATAAAATTTAAATTATAGAGTCATCTGTCGAGACAAAAGAGCTATTTCAGCTAAGTATATAAAAATAAACATTTAAAGTAAATAAATTGCTCTTAAAAGGTAAGTTGTCATAGAATTCATGACAATCAACGGGTATGACACTTTTTAATTGTTGTAAATGGTCATACATTTGATTTTGTGATTGGCAATGTCTCAGTAAAGAGCTGTGGAGGAATAACTGGAGCAACTTTTTTTGGTCTTTGTGGTAATGGCTGAAATTCGTCATTGTAGTTCAGTTTGAATTCAATAGTACCATTGGGATTGTACTTAAGAACTCTGATGTCAACTACGCACTTTGCGCCAGTCCCTCTTCCAGGGCGGATTGTATCGTAAATAAGATTACTTTTAATACTATAATCCTTGAAAAAAGTGTGGTCAGCCGTTACTACTTCATATGGAGATGGATTCAGCCTAGCTTCTTTGGTAACTGAAGAGTATTGGCTAGGTAAAAATATTTCCCGATGTTTTAACTTTCTTTCAATTACGGAGTGAACTGAATCCACCTCCATTTGAGTATGGCCTTTTTCTAAAAATTTTTGTGTGATGACCACGTTTTTTTCCATCGCCAATTGCAGAAGAGCGTTCGAAACTACAACATTTCGGTTTTGGGATGTACATCCATCAGTGAAAATTACGACGTTTTTAGGACTTTCTTCTATGAGTTTCTTCAAATAATCGACAAAATAGGAAGCGTATGTTGATGCTTTTAAATCTGATGCTGTCTCGTCAAACCAATAGCACTTTACGTCATTAGTACCCAGATTATATACTGTAAAATTATGAACCATTAATTTGGTTTTAAAATACAATGCACTGGCTTTTAAAAATGGACATAATTTCACAGCTTGTAAATCGGCGGTTACTACGTGAAGCGTTCCTTTTTTCGCAGCTTCTTTATCTAAAGTCTTTTCCTGTCTTGCTAAATCTTTTCGTGACACATGTTGTTGATATATTTCCTCTGTAATATTGCCAGCTTTGTATGAACAACATAGATCACACGCATCTTTTTTTGGTTGAAACAAAGCTATGTTTTCATCTTTCAAAACATCCTCGAAAAGTTTTCTGGAAGCAACTTTCTGTCCAGTTTTTGTTGCCTCTTTAACATAAACACGATAGAGTTCACGCTTAGACTGTATAATGGGTTCTAATAGTTTTGTACTTTCTTTTCTACAGTAGTGAGAAGGCATTTTAGGCATGGCTCTCAAAAATATTTGTACCAACTCTTTCAACTGAGGCAATGCAACATCTCTCTGGCCTTTCCTCGATTCTTTATTTGGTTTTTCTCCTAGCCAGTACCTCACAGTCCACTCCTTAATTCCCAATGTTCCCAAGAACATCTTTAAACATACTCTCATTTTTTGGTCATTTAATTTTAAATAATAGACTTTTGTAGCACTTCGTCTTGTATCAACACTTTTAGTGGTTTTCCTTTTAGTTGTTTTTCTATCTACTAAAGATGAAACAAACATTTTCTTCGCTATCCAGGTTATTTTCCAAAATTCGTTAAAAATATTTAATCGTACCGTTTCTGTAAATTTATCGCAGTGAAATACTTTGCTCCTTAAACATTTGCTTGAATTACAAGGCGGTCGAAGTTGTCGCGCGGGTTTGATAGAGTCTTGTGAAAATTTTTCATCTCCAGTCTTTCTAAAACCTACGTATTCTTGACCCAGCATTCTTAACGTCTTGTTTCTTAATCTTTTCGTAGACATTACGTCTGCTTTTCGTTTTCTTACTCTGGACTCAATGGCAACCTCACGTTCCAAGATTGTTTCAGGAAACAAATCATTATTGCTGTCAGTTGATGTTGAAACTATCGGTGCAACATTGGTTATTTCAGAGAGTGGAAAATAATTTGGGTCGGCAACAGAATCATCTGATGAAAAGTCAAAACCTAATTCACTTAGTTCATTATTGATTTCAGTGCATACATCCTCTTTAGAAACATTAGATACCAAAATATTAATAGAAGTCACAGTCAGGCCAGAAACATTGTCGTGATCATTAATTTCCGGCAGATTTTCTAAGCAGGAAGCACTAAAAGTGGTTGTGTCACAATAAGCTAAAGCTTCAGTTTCTTCAGGAAGCTCTTCTTGGTTTTCCGTATTAACAAGACTGGTATTAGGTAAGTTTTCGGGGAATTCTTTGGTATTTATTTCAGCTACCGATTGCCTACGCAAAATCATTTTTTTAACCTCCAATAGTTTTTCGCGCCTTTTCTTTAAATCGATTAATGTTGTGACCTGAAGTGTTTCGTCTTTGCTACATGACTCATTCGCCATTTTAATGCTAAAACAAATAAAAATAAAACATGTAATCAAATGCATCAGCATAGCACGTAACTTACGCGGTTTTACTGTTTATTAAAATAAAATTACTTTAATGGACAGCAAAACCGCGTAACTATATAACATGTGTAAAAACAGACAAAACCATAATTGATTTACATAATTCGATGATCTGCTTCAATATTAAAAGTATTTATAAAGACTTGATAGCTTAGACACGTTCACTTTATAATAATTAGTTATTTTTTGCAATAAAAAATAGGTTAGGAAAAGTAAATGAAATTAAAATGTATTTAAATGATGCTTAGTACTGACATTTCACATAGAAAATACTTAATCAACACTTACCTGATGTTGTAATTAATATTTTCAACGTAAATACTGAGTTTAACAACAAAAATAAACCACAAAATACGCTCCCAATGACACCTGATGACATACGCGGTATTGTCAATTGCCGTCTGTAGATACGCAGAATTGTTTTTGGGCGAATTCTTGCTTTCTATTGGTCGAACGAAAGTCACGTCAGCGAGAAGGCTGCCAATCGGGATCTTACGTGGAATGCCCGCGAAATTGAAAATTGGCTACATTTGTCAGATACGCGGAATTATCCAATGCTAGATACGCGGATTGCACTATCCCCGACGACATGTCACATTTGTCACTTTTTAAAAGTAAAAAAGTAGTTTGTAGCAACAATAGGCCGGTTTTGCATTAAATTTTAGCATGTTTTAAAGAATTTGTATCTCTGAAAAGGAGATCTGTACTTCTAACCTCGATTGAGAATATCTGCTGAAGATCTGATCATAGGATTCCAACTCATAGTACACAGTCACAGGCGCTTCCATGGGTTCTATTATAGATATCAACATATAACAGGTGCATTCCTTCCCATTGGCGTTGAGCTGATCCTTACATTTTATTACACTGTATACTTCTTACCTCGATTGAGAATATCTGCTGAGGATCTGATCATAGGATTCCAACTCATAGTACACAGTCACAGGCGCTTCCATGGGTTCTGTTATAGATATCAACATATAACAGGTGCATTCCTTCCCAGTGGCGTTGAGCTGATCCTTACATTTTATTACACTGTCCGTAGATGTGCAGACAGTGTAGTTTTTCACTATTTCGTAACCGTCATACTGCAAAAAAAGTAGACTTAGTTATTCCAGTCAAATTAGACAAAAAATAGGATTAAGGTTACAACTATTCCCACCCAGCTGAAAACTGGTATGATTGTTCAAAACACTATGCAATCTAAAAAGTCCTCAGCAAAACGGTAAGTTTTATCATAAATTAGCTCTGACAAAAAATGTAGATGAGATACAAAAATATCAGCTACAAAAACGTCTAATTACTTTTCGTCTAATTACTTTTTTTCCAAAAGTTACCGTTTTTGAGATATAATGATCCAAAAAGTTGAAAGAGGTAATCGTCATAATATGCACACATTTTGACGACACCTTCGACTTAGTGTACTTAGCGCGTTTTTAAGGTTCGGTACCTGAAAAGGAAAAAACGGATAAGAAAGTGACCCTATAAGCATCTCTTTGTTGTTTGTCTGTTTGTACTCTGTCTGTCTGTTTATCTAAACGTAACGTGTAACGCTGAGGTATCGAGTTGAAATTATAACCACATAGGTACTTAAGTTTGCGGTTCCTTGAAGCTGTGAAAAAATCATACTTCTAAGTTAATGGAAAAATGAGATACGGCCGTTACCGATTTTTTAAAGATACCAATCGGTATCATTTCTTTGTAATTAGTAATCGATTACATTATTTCAGATTTTTATGTTACTGCAAAATCCTGTATGTTTGCCTATCTTCGATCTTACTAGTAAATCTTATGATATACTAACGTGGGTACATAAATTTCAGAATTTTATAAGAGAATAGTACATTTTGATACAAGTGCAGAAAATTCGTCATTGCGACCGAGGCGGAATCCGCACGAGCCGTAGGCGAGTGTGTTAAGGACCCGAGGGCTGCAGTGATAAAGGCATGAAGCAAGGTCTTATAGCACAAGTATATGAATACATTTGAAAATTTGTAGTTATGTCACAAAAAAAAACTTTTGCGATTCGGAAAAATCTTCGTAACTCAATTCGGGAATTGAACTATTTTAATAGGTAAAGTAAGGAACCCTCAGTGCGCGAGTCCGACTCGCTGTTTTTTTAGTTGACTTCCTATAGATATAGCATAGTCGGCCTTATAATGTTTCCACTGCTGGGACTCAGGCCTAGAGATGGCTCGTACTAGGCAAATCGTCTTTGCGTAACAACGATACGTGTAGTACGTACGTACGCAGTAATGAATTGTAATCTTCCCTTCATACTTTACACAGGCTTAGGACTGTCAACGTATAGATTTATCTACATTGAAGATTGTTGGCGTATTTAAAAGATTTCAATTCATTTTTCAGAGTACTTAATATGTTTTGTTTTCCTTTTTTTTGTTTTTTTTTTTGAATCATGTAATTTACAATAATTTCTTTTTGTTTTGTTTTTTTTTTTAAATCACGTAACTATATACAATCATTGCTTTTGTTTTTTTTTTTAATCACATAACTATTTACAATCATTGTTATACACTATTACAATAATTGCTTTTTGTTGTTTTTTTTAAATGACGTAACTATATACTATCATTGCTTTTGTTTTTGTTTAAATCGCATACCTATTTACAATCATTGTTTTTTTTTAATTACGTAACTATTTACAATCATTGTTTGTTTTTTTTCTTTAAATCACGCAACTGTTTACAATCATTGTTTTTTTTAGGTTACACGTAGAAAATCAGTCTTTCGAATTTTGATTTAAAAACATTAATTGTTGAACTTTTCGGGTCCCAAGCCTCGTTCTCCTGTCATTCAACAATAATCCACAGGAGGAAAATAATCTTTCACAAGGGACACTCGTGGCCATTGCATTCAACTTGATGAGTGCCAGAGCATACAAATGCGGATATACATCTTTCCGGTTTTTCCACCACTCTAGTGGTGATATATTCTCACCCGGCAGCACAACTTTATCGTCCAAATACCTTTGTACTTCTAAAATGGCTCGAGAAGTTGCCGTGCCCTTGGCTTGAATATTTTTCATTTTTTCGGCGTAGTGTTGCCATACTAAATTAATTCATTCATTTTAACAATACAAATTGTGTCTGAATGTTTTACAAAAAAAAAAAATAGAAAATAAATTAATAATAGCTAAAACATTTCCAATAAAATCAATTAATCAATAAAATTAAATAATAATCACAATTATAAAACAATGTCAACACACAAAGAAATAATAATGTCACAAGTTCATTATGTCAACCACTAGTATTTTATAAAATAATAACAAAAATGAATAAAATTAAAAATAATAATAACAGATAGTAAAATTTAAAATTCATCATTTGTCAAAAATCATCTAAATCAAAAATCATTAAAATAGTTAAAAATGTCATAATGTCATAGTGGAAAAAAAAAAGAAAAATATTTACATTACAAAAAAAAAAAAAAAATACAAATAATAAAAACAAAAACAACAAATTAAATTAACATCATTAACAATAGCGTTGAGTCATGAATTCCTCAACTGAGTAGAAACATTTTTCCAATAAAAAGTTTTTGAGTTTATTTCTAAATCGAGTGGTTTTATATAATATCTCTTTCAGTTCTTTAGGTAAACAATTAAATAATTTTACCGCTTGATATTGAACATAATGTTTTGCAATATTTAATTTGGGGTTTAATTTGTGTTTCAAGTATTGATTCCGTGTGCTTTCTCTTAGGTGTCTTTCGTCCTGCGTTTCATAATCATTTATGTGTTTTGCCAGGCTAGTCAAGACTATTAGTATATAAAGACTAGGTACTGTAAGTATCGACAGACTTTGGAAATACTTTCGACAGGACTCGATTTGGGGAATGCGAACCATAGTTCTGATCGCCCTCTTTTGTAGCAGAAATGCTCTATCAGAGTTATATTTGTAGCTATTTCCCCATTGTTGAATGCTATATCTCAATCTTGACTCCACCAGTGAGTAATAAACTGATTTTAAAATATTTAAGCTAAGTTCATCTCGTAGGCTCCTGAGGGCATAGCATGCTGATGATATTGACCCGTCTATGGCTTTTAGTTCATTTTTCCAGTTTAATAAATGATCAATATGAACCCCTAAAAATTTTACTGAATCTACTGTATCTATCTTATCTCCATTTACCTGAACATTTAAATTATCACTAGCACGTGATGTAGACTTGAACAGTAAGATGTTTGTTTTTTTTGTATTTATAATCAATTTATTTGCCGTAAACCACAATTTGAAGAACTCAAGAGCCGCATTTATGCTGTTGCTCAATGCCTCTGCACTGGTTTCGCTAACAACAGCATTTGTATCGTCTGCAAATGCTACTAATGTTATATCTGGATTTATTTTTGTTACTAGGTTAAGTAAATCGTTCGTAAAAATTAAGAATAAGATTGGACCTAGTATAGATCCCTGTGGGACACCTGTCAAAACCCTGCGTAATTTTGAATGGTAGACTTTCTGAACGTTATCTTGATTTAAATCTTTTACTTCTACATACATTCTCCTATTCGTTAAGTACGAGCGAAAAAGCTCCAGAACCTTTCCTCTAATACCATAATGTTCCATTTTAGCAAGCAACAGTGTATGATTAACAGTATCAAAAGCAGAACTTAGGTCTAAGAAGATACCAGCTACCTTGAGTTTTTTATTTAGTTTTTCGATCACATCGCCTACCAATGTGCTAATTGCTTCTGCAGTTCCAACACCCTTTTGATATCCAAACTGTCTTTTATTGATAATTTTATTTGTATTAAGATGAGTGACCAGACGAATTTTAATTAATTTTTCAAAGATTTTTGAAAGTGTCGGTAAAACTGAGATGGGTCTATAGTTTTTTGGATCCGTTTGTGAACCTTTTTTATGTAAGGGAATAACTTTCGCTATCTTGAGCTGCTCAGGGAAAACACCGTCATCAAAACACTTGTTGAAAAAATCCGATAAAGGCAACGCAAGTATATTAACATGTTGTTTTATGACACTTATTGGTAAGTCATCATACCCGCTTGATGGTTTATTTGGCATTGACCCCACGATTTTTATTATTTCTTTAGGAGTCACGGGTGTCAAATGCATTTCATTATTAACCCTGTCAGTAGACTCTTTTAAATAAAACAGTGAACTATATTCTTCTACACTATCCAAAGAATGGTTAAAATTATTAAATTGTTCAGCGAACACATTCGCAACATCCCTGGAGTTATCAATAATTTTTTCATCCAATTTTACTATAAGTTTCTTCAAAAATGTTGGCTTGTGTTTGTTCCTATGGCGATTTACTACTTGCCAGATTTCCTTGCTTTTATTTTTAGCTTTTTGTATTTGGTCTCTCACAGCAATACTTTTTGCACTTTTTACAGCCTTCCTAAACAGCCGAATATAATTCATTTTATACGTTAGTATGGTATTATGACTATTTCCATTATTTACACACAAAAACCTTTTTGTTTTGCTCGACACCCTTATACCCTTTGTGGTCCATTTTATACCAGCACTATTATTATTTAAAACTACGTGCTTTTTTCGCTTTCTGAAACTACACTGAAAAGCATTATTAAATTTATTTAAAAAAGTGTTAATTCCCATCGAAGACCAGTCGATACCTAAAATTTTTTCACCAAATGTATTGTGATTATTTTTTGTGAACATTCGTTTTTCAACAATAATGTTCTGGTTATTGTTTATTTTTTTTCCCTCTACCATCTGAAGCTGTATTTCACAAAAAATTCCTGCATGCCCATCTGCTAAGCCATTGTGGTCTACAGAAACCTTTCTAATGTACGAGTCATTTAAGTTAGTGATGAAATTGTCTATGCAAGAGGATGACTGATTTCGACTAAAAGTTGCCGTTTGAATAAGAGTTTTAAAATTATAACATCGCAAAAGACTAGTAAATTCCGTACGCTTTCTATTTTCATAGAGGAGATCGATGTTAAAATCTCCACAAATGATACACTTTTTATTGAAAAAATATTCCAACAGTTTTTCCAATTTTTCCATAAATATTTCAAAGTTCTTCTCATCGGGGCTTCGATAACAGCAACATATGAATAGCCCAGTGTTAATATCTTTGGTACAACATATTTCAAATGATTCAGATTTATATAATTTGTTTATCTGTACGCAATCTAGGACTTGTCTATTTATTTGTCCCAAGATGAGACTACCACCTCTTTTTTTATTTGCCCTAGTATTGTGTGAAACCAAGTTGTAGTCAGTAAGTGCAAATAAAGGAGCATTTGATTTGTTTAGAAAATGCTCAGTAACACAGATAAAATCTATTTTAGGTAATATTTTTTCTACATAAAGTTCCAGATCGTCTTTTTTATTGCTAATTCCACACAAATTTTGATGAAAAATTGTTAAGTAAGCAATATCATGCGCAACCATATCATTTTGACAACTTTGAGAGTTTAACACTATGTTAGGCTCGAAAAAAGTCCTCATTTTCGACAACACTGACTGTCTGGGTTGCCGCCTCTATACACACCGTATTTGACGTAATTAAATTACAGGTTTGAGTGAACATATTTTTAAAACATTTTTGTACAGAGTGTTCACGTTTCTTGTCTAGTTTAACGGTGTACGCAAGATATTCATGCTTGTAATTTAAGCGTAAAATTTCTCTATGTATTAATCTACTGACATATAGTTTATTTAGATACCTAGGATCATACATTCTACCTTGATGTGTCTCTAGTGGTACAAGAGATATATTTGTACAGTTGCGACTTATAATCCTGAGTGTATTATTAAGCATATTAACATTCAAATATCTATTTTTAAGAATTTCACCAATTATGATGTTTGTGCTTCGGATCTGATTTACAATATAATACAGAAAAGATTGAAATTGTAACGGATTGCGATCATTTAAACCTCCCAGAATTATTACGTAGTCCGACTTGGTGAAACTTTGACACATCGTAATACACGAACTTAGCACCTCAGACGTAGACGCGTTGGGTTTTATAATAGACATTACAGTGAAAGTATTTCCGAGTAGGTCCTGTAGAAGTCCTCTCATGTCATATCCGGTCTGATCGGCAAATATCATAACTCTGTGCTTGCTTGTTGTCCGTAATTGATCTGATGTATATTTGCTTCTAGATAGGTGTCTTATAGGGCTAGATTTGATATTTGAATGAGCATCCTGCCCGCTCACGTCTCCAACGATCGCAGCCATATCAATATTGTTGACTGTGTTAGACTTAGTACTAGGTGAGCTTACTTGGTACGTAGTATTTTTAAAGTCACAGCCAATTCTCAAATTCACAGGATTCATATCCTCATCATCCAATTGCACCAAGAGATCCTTCGTAAGTGATGACGTCGCCATCGGTCGGACAGGTTCGGGATCCTGGTACATTATTGACGAAGGACTAAGCTGGTTATTTTCAGCTTTTGCACAATGTTTGAAACGCCGTTTGTACTGTGGTGAATAAAACTTCAATGGCGTGTAGTATTTTGCACTTGTCTTATGGTTTAATTCTCCAATTCCGACGGATTTATAAAGTTTTATTTTATTTTCGCAATTCTGTACTTCTTTTTTTAGGGACGTATTTTCTAAATTTATATTTTCAATTTCCGTATTAGCAATCTCTAATTCGATATTTAACTTGTTTATTTGGTTGATTGATGAATTGAATGAATTTGATGCTGAGGTGGAGGATTCGTTTCTTGACCCGATAGCTGCTGCTCTTCGTTTATAATTTGAAGATTATTTCGATCCTCTTTATTTATAATTGTTGTAATAAGTTCAATAATTCTTTGCTTCGTAGTGTCAGCTACATATTGATCCTCAAAGTACAGTTTGAATCTCGGATCCAGGAACATACAGAGAGTAAATGTACCGCTTTTATCTAAATTTGAAAATCAAATTTTTATAGCGCCCAGCAAGTCTTGTTTTAATTTTTGGGCGGTGTCGAGGTATGTATCAGTATTAATATTTTCTAAAGATTTGAATAAACCTGTCGTTATAGGTATAACAATACTACCTGTGACATATTTCTGAGCACTCACTTCCCTTGTTACTTCTTCACAGGGTTTTAATATGTTGCAAATATGTTCACATAGTTCCCAATCAACTGCAGTTAAGGATATTGTATTGGCGTTTAAGTTAGAGAGCGCACTATTTACTTCCTCTTTTAATTCTACAAACCTCTGCAACATAGTAGAATGTAGAATTCCTCCTCGTGCTTACACATTGCAGAGGTCTTTTAGGAGCTTTCCCAGCTTGTTCCTGGTATTTTTTTAATTTTTCCCAAGCTTGAGCGGATCTTTTGAAGAAAGAAACGGTAGTTTTTACCTTATTAATCAAGTCAACCAACTCTTGTGTCTTAGACAATCCTTCTTGGACAGCTAAATTTAGCGTGTGTGCATAGCAACCGAAATGCTTCCAGCCTAAATCTGTCATGGCTTTTTTAATATTGGCGCCGTTATCTGAAACTGCTAACAAAACTTTTGCTGACACTTTCCATTCCTGTGTTATTCGTAACAGTTCCACAGCTAAGTTGCTACTTGTATGTGATCCCTCTAAAAGTACACAATCTAACAATATAGATTTTAGGGTGCATTCATTTTTAGTGATATAATGACCAGTAATACCCATGTACGAGTCGTTTGTACTTGATGTCCATATATCCGCTGTGATGGAAATAGATTCAACCTCATTTTCAACTTCCGCCATTTTTGAAGTTCGCAAACTTTCGTAGCGGCTTGGCAATAAATTGTTTGCAAAGTATTTCCGAGTTGGAATAACATAAAAAGGAAAAGCAGACTGAATTAATTGTCTAAATCCTTTGTCTTCGACAATACGGAATGGTTGAAAGTCCATAATAAATAAGTCCATTATTAGCTTATCTATATCAGATTTACATTTATCAGCGTTTTTAGGGTTCCGTAGCCAAATGGCAAAAAACGGAACCCTTATAGATTCTTCATGTCTGTCTGTCTGTCTGTCTGTCTGTCTGTCTGTCTGTCTGTCTGTCTGTCACAGTGCGACTAGGTGGATCAAGTATTTTAAAAGTTAGAATAGGTGCAGCCTAGTCTCGTTAAATACCTAATCCGGAATCCCTGGATCTGTTCTAGTATATACGCTTCATCTCTACTCAGGCCTTCTCTCTGGGAGAGCGTGTGGGCCGTAATCCACCACGTGGGCCCAGTGCGCATACATTAGATAGTTGTAAAGTTTCATCTGATTCAAGATATTTTTATACGAGTTTACTATACTCAGCATCTTCATACACACTTATGTCACTCAATGTATTTAATGAATATCGAGGTTGTGAACCAAATGTACCGCAAGTTAATACCAAAGTGTTATTTGCTTTGATATTGCAATCGTAGTTTTTAATTTGGTGATGAATCATAAGTTGTTTATATGCACTGACAAACTGCTGCTCTCGGATTCGGATACGATCCACCCCTACTCTGAATGGCACAAAAAATAATTCCAAATGATCTTGGCTCATTTTATATGTTAATCGATTCCGTGCGGAGGTCTTTTTAGCAATCTTTAGTGCCTGGCGTCAAACAAAATTTCCGTGATGCCTCCGGGGCACCAAGCGCCAGAGACTTTGATGATTCCCCAGGGGAATCATCTGCTATGAATTGTAACTTTTAGCTTGTTCTCGTGTTTCCACTTGTTAAAGATACATTTGCGTTGTGTATCGAACGTAACCGGTCAGTAAATTCGTTAAGTGCGTTTAAAAGTGGTGATCTGTGTGTTTTTATGGAAATGGAAGGTAAGTGACTAATTTCTATAAGGTGTTTTAAACCTTTTTGCATTATTTTATGGATTAATTTATTCAAGAGTGTGTGATATAGAATTTGTTCACGTACCATTTGAGTTTGCAGCGAGGTGATATTTATTTATTATACAGTGTTTTGTAGGGAAACAATTTTAAATCCACTATTTTGATGGCAAAATTGTTTCTCTAAGTCCGATTCTAATGAATCAAAAATATTCTACTCGTACCTACAAATACTTACTTGATTATGAAGTGTTTTATTTGGATAAGAATGAAAATGTATTTTTATTTTAAAAAAATATCTATGTCGAAAGACAGATATTTTAAAAAGTAATATGTATAAATTTAGAAACATTACGATACATTTTGCTCTTTGTCTAGTAAGGAATAAAGCTTTGTTTAATGGGCATCTAAAATCCTACCTATATTTTAGATCGCTAGTTAAATTTGAAATTTAATAAAATAATTTAAACGTTCACTTTAAATGCAAAAAATGAATTTTAAAATAAAACGCACCTTTCGCTTGCAAATAATTTTTTTTAAAGTTTTTCCTTTTTTTTTACTTTCTCCTCCTCATCTCTAGACTAAAATCTCTAAACTCTAAAAAGTCCCACGAAAATTCGTCCACTATAAACTTCGTTCCAGGCAAAAGGCTAATTACACTCGGCTAAATTATAACATAAATTATTAAAAAATATTATCATTGGTTACACTTTGGCTTGGTTTTTTCAGACTTATTACGATATCTGTCAAATTATTAAATATTTGACATTGGAATTTTGCAGTCAGTATAAAATTATAATACACCACGGCGACTAACGAAAGGTTTAGGCAATTTTTTTACAATATCGAGTCGTGTGATGGTCGATACGTCAATCTGGGGCCATGAAAAAGACCTTGAGTTCTTCCTCAAATATTTTGCAGTATTATATTCGTTTTCTTTACAATCGATTATTTTACCCACATAATATTTGCCATTTTTGCCGCTTGAAAATTTAATCAAACCATAATCTCCAACTCCTAGGTTATCATCAGATGAATTATCTTCTTCCATTAACACGTTGCGGGACGGTAATGACTTTTTCAAATTATGCGATATGACAGTAAAATTTCCCATACAAGTTACGATCACTGCTATATCCGTACTTACCTAGAGCACTACTAAAGAATAATAATACAACGACAGTACTTTCATAGCCGTATACCGGTTATAGCCGTACTGTCATTTAATTATGCATAAATGACATGTTAAAATTACACTACGGCTATTCCCGTAATCGGCTATAGCCGTACCGTATTTTATAAATATTTTACGGTCTCAAAATATGATGCTACGGCTATTGCAGTATTATAGGAATGTATGTTGTTTTCAAAATAAAACCAAAATTTAAAAGAAAACTTAGCATTTATTGAATCACATAATGTAGTAACAGAACAATTAAATTGACCTTAATTCTAGTCTTCCCGATTATTTGCATCTTGCTGAATATTCCCATACAAAATGTGCCAATCTTCAAAACACTCAGGACACAAAGGTGTTCTTTTCACACATCCCTTGCAGATATATAATCTTCCATCCGGCTGTAAATTTACATCCAAATAAAATTGAGTCCGTCGTTATGGCATATTGTGCATTACATAATTATCTAATTAGAAAACTGCCAAATTCTTATACTAATCCAGATTGCTTTGATCGAGAAGACTATGATACCGGAACCATCATACCAGGAAGTACAACAGATATTTCGACTATGGAACCTTTAGAAAGTAGAAATGTGGGAAACATAAGTCGGACACCCAAAAAGATAAGAGAAGAATTTATGAACTCTTTTAACAATGAAGGTCAGGTCCCTTGGCAAAATAATTTTATTTGATTTAATAAACTTATACTTATTTAACAAAGATACCTATAAGTTTCATTTACTTACCTCATCTTTTTCATCCAAATTCGACCGACTAGGCCTTGGTATATTTGACGACGACGACGATGCTCCAGAGGTGACCGAGGTAGAGATGAGAGTGGCGGTGCGAAGGCTGAGCGCCAAGAACACCGCCCCAGGACCCGACGGCTTACCTGGGAAGGCCTGGGTCCTGGCCATGGAGGCTCTCGGGCCTCGACTGAGAGGGCTCTTCAGCGCATGCATGGAGAGGGGCCAGTTCCCACTTTGCTGGAAGACGGGAAAACTGGTCCTCATAGCGAAGCCAGGGCGCCCTGCGGACTCTCCGTCCGCGTACCGGCCCATTGTGCTGCTCGACGAGGTGGGCAAGCTCTTTGAGAGAGTCATTGCAAACCGCCTCGTCGGGCGCCTAACACGGGTGGGGCCGGACCTTTCGGACGGACAGTTCGGCTTTCGCAGGATGCGCTCTACGGTGGACGCCATCATGCGCGTGCGAGCCCTCACGACGGGGGATGCGGTGTCCCGGAGCAGGTGTGTCGTGGCAGTGTCCTTGGACATTGCCAACGCCTTCAATTCCCTGCCCTGGAGTACGATCCGGAGGGCACTCCGGTACCACCGGGTGCCCGAATACCTCTGTCAAGTGGTCGAGGCTTACCTGTCGGACAGGTACATTGTCTACCCCGGTCACCAGGGAGACTGGAAACGTCGAGAGATGTCGTGCGGTGTTCCGCAGGGGTCGGTACTAGGGCCACCCTTATGGAACATCGGGTACGATTACGTGCTGCGAGGCGACCTCCCTGACGGGGTCAGCGTGGTCTGCTACGCAGACGACACGCTGGTTCTAGCGCAGGGAGAGTCGTACCAGGCGGCGGTCGCACTAGCGACACGCGGGGTTGCGATGGTCGTTGATAGGATCCAGGAGTTGGGACTCGAGGTGGCGCTTCACAAATCCGAGGCGATGTGTTTTCACGGTCGCCGCCCTCGGAACGCGCCGCCATTGAGTTCCCAACTAACGGTAGGAGGAGTTCACATCGGTGTCGGGTCGACGATGAAGTACCTGGGACTCGTCCTCGACAGCCGGTGGAATTTCGTGGAGCATTTCCGATGTCTGACTCCCAAACTCAACCGGGCTGGGGCTGCGCTCAAGCGGCTCCTGCCCAACCTTGGGGGTCCAGATGCCTCCTGCCGGAGGCTCTACGCGGGGATCGTTCGGTCCATGGCCCTCTACGGGGCGCCGGTGTGGGCGCCGTCGCTGAAAAAGCAACCGGCGGCCATGCTGAACGCCTGCCAGAGGGTCATGGCAATAAGGATGGTGCGGGGATACTGCACGATCTCCCGCGAAGCGGCGAGCCTTCTGGCTGGCCTACCACCGTGGGATCTGGAGGCAACAGTCCTTGCACACATGCACGATATGCGCGTGGAGATGCAACGCCGGGGTGAAAGTCCGCTGCCGCGACAGGTCACGGCATGGCGGACAGAGCTCCGGCGGGATCTCATGGTGAAATGGCGTCAACGACTATCGCAACCCAGTGCTGGGCACGCCATAATCATGGCGGTAAGTCCCCTCTTTGAGGCGTGGCTGGAAAGACCTCACGGCGTCCTTACCTTCCGCATGACGCAGGTCCTCACCGGACATGGTTCGTTCGGGAGGTTCCTGTTCCAAATTAAAGCAGAAGTGACGCCCGGGTGTCGCCATTGTGCGGAATGCCCGGAGGACACGGTGGAGCACACAGTCGAGGTGTGCCCCGCTTGGGCGGAGCACCGCCGTGCCCTCGTGGGGGCGATCGGCGGCGGAGACCTCTCGCGCCGGGCCTTGGTCGAGGCCATGGTCCGGAGCGAGGAGGAGTGGCAGGCGGTCGCCGACTTCTGCGAAGCAGTAATGCTCGCAAAGGAGGAGGCCGAACGCATCAGGCAACGGCGTTATCGCCGCCGCCGCCGGCGCCGGGATACTGATCCCGATTTCCGGCCACCGTAGGCGCGGGCTTGCGGACAGTAAGCAATGGGTAGCTCACTGTCCGGCCGTCCGGTAACTGTCCGGACCAAGCCCAAGTCGTCGACGGCGCGCGCTGTTCCCGCGCGCCTCAAGGAGTTGTCAGCAACAGCAGGGACCCAGCCGGGTCGAAGCCTACTGGGGCCAGGGTTATCCGAAAGGGCGCTCGAGCCCCGGTATGAAGGCTTGAAGGAACGGGATGGGTTTTTTAGTCAGTAAGAGTCTGACACTATCTCCCGCTCCGCCCAAGAGCGGGGGTTGTCATAGGATGATTTTTCCCATCGGAAAAAAAAAAAAAAAAAAAAAAGGCCTTGGTATATTTTGATCGTCTAAGAAACGTAATAGTGGGTAATACCATAACTTTGGCTCATAAATATCTTCGGCGCCTGATCCGGATTTTGAGGCCATGACTTTTTTATGTTCCTTGTTATACGTACAGCGTAGGTTATTAATTTTCTTTATAACAGCCTCTTTATTACTTTTAGAATCTATTTCGCGTAGTTTTAAAATAAGCTTTTCATAAGCTGAATCTTTTATTACTCTATTATGATAATCCTTGCTCTTGATTTTCCATAACGAAGGCTCCGATTGGTATAGTAGTATAAACTCTTCCAGCCATTCGCGTTGAGCCATGGTCGATAAGTTTTCGCAAAGGCAGATAGCAAGGTCGATACGTGTTCACTTCACGCTCGCTGTGACAAAATTGACAAAACTGCGCAGTTCCGACTACACACTCTCAGTTTTAACTGTACAGTTCTATCTGTACAGATTTATCTATTCATATTTTGATTAGATTCAGTTAAAACTGTACAGTTCAACTGTTTGTTCTACACACCTAACGATTTAAATGAGCTGCATGAGTCAAATACAGATATTATTGCTGTGTGCTTGAGCGAACATTTTATAATTGAAGGAGAAGAGCACTATTTAAATTTAAATAATTACAAACTTAACGCTATATATACAAGACCAACGCAACGAAGAGGAGGCACATGTATATTATGTAAGTACAATTTACAAAGTATTGAATTTAAAGACATAAAAGAGCTGAGTATAGAAAAGCACTTCGAAATTTGTGGTGTAGAAATTCATGAGTTGAAACTTATAATACTATGTGTTTACAGAACTCCTAACTCTCACATTAACATCTTTTTTAATAAAATGAACGAAACTTTAAGTAGGCTTCAAACACAAGAAAAGTAAAATAGTTATATGTGGAGACTATAATATTAATATATTGAGTAAAGACAACATTAGTACGCAGTTCTTAGAATTACTATCTAACTACGGTATGGAATGCCATATTCAAGAACCTACAAGATTAAACAAATGCATTGATAATATTATAACCAATATTCAAGGAGTTATAGGTAAAACGTACAATTTTTGTTTATCAGACCATAATACGGCACAGGTCGTAGAATTTCAGTATCAACCTGAACTAAACATCAAAGACCATTACTTTAAGATGATAAATGACCACAGTAAAGAAAATATAAGTAAGTTTGTAGACTGTATTGGTAGTCTAACGTTCTCTGAAATCTATGAAATATCGGATACAAATATTGCTTTCTCTACCTTTCATAATGAACTTACGCTTTTCTATAATCTATGTTTTCCTCGTATTAGAATTAAAACGATTTCTAAAGCTAATCGCCTGCCTTGGGTTACAAAGGGTATCAAAGTAAGTGGTAAAACTAAACGGTCATTACGGTACAAATACTATCTTGACAAAAGTAACAGTAATAAGATAAAATTTAAAAAATACTCTGCTTTATTAAAAAAATGTGTCAACAAATTTCAATCCATACGCAATTTGAAACACATTGCTAAATCCAAAAACAAAGGTAAAGCTACATGGGACATCGTTAAGCGTAACATGGGTAAAACAAAGACATCAGAATATATTGATAAAATTCCTGACAAAGCAACCTCAATTTCTTCCGGATTTGACATAGCTAATTTATTTAATGACTTTTTTATTGACATAATACAGAATAATACCAATAATACAGCAATGAATACGACCAATTATGACATTAATAAATTGAAAACTAATGACTAGTATATTTCTTCAGCCAACAACTCCACATGAAATCTTTCAGATAATTCAGTCGTTAAAACCCACCAAATCTGCCGGCTATGATAACATTAATACAGATCTCTTGAAACGGATTGCACTCTATATTGCAGAACCATTGGCTTATATTATTAACTTATCTTTTGAACAAGGTTGCTTTCCTGATAAACTGAAACTGTCAATAATAAAACCTTTACATAAAAAAGGTTCAAAGTCTGAAAAAAATAATTACAGACCTATTGCACTAACTCCTATTTTTCCAAAATTTTTGAAAGGGTAATGTACAAGAGACTGCTTTATTTTCTTGATAAATATGAGATTCTGGCTAAGGAACAGTACGGTTTCAGGAAAAATAAATCTACCCAACTAGCTACCTTTATGTTGGTCAGGTCTATTGTGTCTAGTATTAATTCTAAAATCCCAACGTCTGCCCTCTTTCTGGACCTCAGCAAAGCATTCAACTTTGTAGATCATTCCATACTCATAGAAAAATTGGACAAATACGGTATAAGAGGTCTGGCTTCTCAGTGGTTCCAATCGTATTTAAGTAACCGGAAACAGTTTACAAGGGTAACTAAATTAAATAAGAAGACTAATTGCATAGAAAACTATGACTCACAGCACCGTACAAATAAATTTGGAGTGCCCCAAGGAAGTATCCTGGGGCCGTTACTATTCCTTATATACATAAATGATCTTCCCCAAGAGATACTGCACAACTGTGTCCTATTTGCAGATGATACGACTGTCATTATTGAATGTAAAAATTCAAATTCTTATGAATCTGAAATAAATCAAACTCTCCATTCAATAGTTGAATGGTTGAAAGGTAACAAATTAAAAATAAATATTGACAAGACAAAACTGATATACTTCAAAACGCCTAGCCGAAAAGAGTTTCAGTTTAATATAAGCCTTGACCATGATAAAGTGGAACAAATACTAAATTTCTCGGTATAAATTTAGACGCACATCTCACATGGAAGGATCATATTGACAGTATTTGTAAGAAAATTATTAAATTCGTTTTTGCTCTTCGTAAAGTTAAAGATGTAACAACTAGAGAAACATCTCTAATGGTGTATCATGCTTATGTTTGTTCACTCATTCGTTATGGCATTGTAGTCTGGGGCAACTCTTCAGAGGTAAACCGGGTTTTTATAGCGCAGAAAAAATGTATTCGTGCAATTTATGGTATGAAATGGTTTGATTCCTGTAAACCGATTTTTAAATCAAAAAAGTTACTAACTGTCCCTAGTATTTACATCTACGAAGTCGCCAAATTTGTTAAGGGTCATCCATTCCTTTTCGAAGGTAACGATAATAAAAGTAAGCGGTTGTTAACGCGGTTACCCCTCAAAATGCCGGTCCCTAAATTAGAACTGTTTAGACGTAATTGTGCATATATGGCGCCACTTGTTTACAACTCCTTACCCAAACATATTTCAGAATTACCATATAATAAATTCTGTCGTGTTTTACGGGACTGGTTGACAGAGGAAAGCTTTTATTCAGTTAAAGAGTTTTTGAAGAAAAGTTCATATTGTTACAATTTTTTTAAGGATGCATAAAATTATTTCATGTTTAATTTTTATCTTTTTTGACATTGTTATGTAATCAATTTTGTAAACTTCAATTATATGTTAATCAATTTTATTAATTCATGTATGTATAAATTCTATTTTTTAAATATTTGCATACCTGTAACTTAGGTGAAATATGTCTCGGTCTATAACTGTCACTGTAACAACTCCTGTACCATATTTATAGCAAATAAATGATTGATTGATTGATTGATTTAACTGTACAGTTCGTCTGTACAGTTAAATCGCACAGTTAAAACTGAAGGTGTGTAGCCCGCATTACAGTCTATTTTCCATATAAAATGTATGGAGACCGACGCTCCCAGATCGGCGTGTGTAGCCCACGTGTGAGCGGTGTAGTTCTACCTTAAGAAGTGTAAGTGTATAGTAAGAGGAGAGTGTTAACTCGCGTAACACTCTTCGTGTTACGCGAGTGCAAGAGGGAGTGTAGTGAGTAAGTGCCTCCAGGGAGTAGCCCGGGCAAGGCACGTGTGGTGAGTAAGTGAGAGGTTGAGTGTGGAAGTGAGGAGTGTGGGAGAAAGGTATGGAGGGAAATAATAAATATATATGAATCCTTGTGAGGTTTTGTATACAATATAGCATATAAAACAATAGAGATATATAGTTATAAAAATCAGCTCAGACGGGCTCGGCGGCAGAGGCGGAGCGCAGCAGCAGGTGTAGGCGCAGCCCTCAGCCGTACGAGGGACGGCGAAGGCTACGCAGCCGCAGGCAGCAACAGATAGTGGTAGTGGTGGTCAGGCGACACAGCCCTCCAGCATAAGAGCCGGCAGAGGTAGAGAGGAGGCCCTCAGAGGCCAGGTCCATACGTAGAACAGCCCTCTGCCGTCAGGGCCGGCAGATGCAAAGAGGAGGTCCTCAGATCCTTCTCGGAGGAGGGCTTCATAGTCCAAGGAGCTGACACAAGGAGCTCAATCAAGAAAAAACTGACACCAGGAGCTCAACCAAGAATCTCACACCAAGGAGCTGAACCAAGAAACTGTCACCAAGGAACTGAACTAAGAAACTGACATAGAAACTCACAAACATGGGTTTTTATACCAATTTTGACGGCTATGCTGGCTGTCAATTCATAATTTAAAATTTCAAAAACAGGTTTCAGCCAGCATTGCTGTTTCACAAGAAAGATATAAATTACAATTTAATTTTAAAGAATGATTCGCAGATAGGAGAACATATAATTTGTTAGCAAATTATATGTTTACAAAATAAATAATATTATGAGTAAAAGAATAAAACCTTAGACTATAAAAATACTCTTTGTTGATACCTAATCAAAACCATAGAAGAAAATAGTAGTGATATGACAGATGACATTGATCAAAGAAAATAAACAAACTAAATATATAAGAAATATTATAAAGAGATAATTATTATGAAGTTATGTAAACGTAAGTAAACATTACAATTCTCAGATTCGATGACTGCTCGTAAATCAGCCTGAATAGAGAGAGGAAAGCGAAGCTCGCGACCAAACGTCAAGTAAGCTGGAGTGGACCCGGTGGAAATGGTAAATGAGCTATTTGATGTTCTGTTTACTCGTTCAATTTGACCGTTTGAACGAGGACAAGCAATGACATTTAACACATGTTTAAACTGTTTATGTTTTGAAAACTCTAAAGTAACGACTTGTGAAAGCAACACCTCTATCTGTGATTATTCTGTTAGGCTTACCAAATGTAGATATTATTTCTTTTAGATTTTGAATAGTTTCTATGGAACCAGTGCCTTTAACAGCCCGCGCAAATACAAATTTTGTAAAGGAGTCAATTATTACTAGTATGTAGGAATAACCACGGCGTGTTTTCAAAAATGGACCCAAATGATCAATGTGTAAAGTATGCATTGGTATTGCCGCTTTTTCAATGGGACGTAGCTCTCCCTCTGGCTTCCCATGATTTCCTTTAGCATACGCACAGTGTAAACAAGCATTTATATACTTTCGATTGAACCGAGTCATGCCTGCAAACCAAAACTTTGATTTTATTGTCTTCTCACACTTGTCGAACCCTAAATGTCATGGTCCTGGTCATGGTACTTTTGTAATAGTGACCACTTTGAAAGTTTGGGTATTACGTATCTATCTCCGTGCATCGTTTTGCGATTTAAACATTCATTAATAATTGTATAGTTTTTACTTATATCCGAATTAACTGTACCCTCATGAATCTGTCGAATAATACTTTGTAACGTATCATCTTGCAACTGCAGCGTGAGGCGCCAGTCAGCTTCATCAATTCGAAGGATGGAAACGCTTTCAACCGTATTACAGCTGAGTGCGTCAACGTGTTTCATACGGTCGCCGGGACGATATTCGATTTCAATATCAAAATCCTGGATCGTCAACCACCATCGAGCTATACGCGGGATCAAATCCTTTTTAGTTAGTGTTCTGAGTGCCGCGCAGTCAGTGATTATTTTAACTGGGATACCTGTCACGTAGATACGAAAACGTTTTAGAGATTCAACGACGGCAAGTGTTTCTAGCTCATAACTGTGATAATGCATTTCTTTCCTACTCGTAACGCGACTAAAATAAGCAACTGGTTTTAAATCGCCATTATTTTGATATTGAAGTAAAATACTGCCTAACCCTAGACTGCTAGCGTCAATAGCACATCACTATTCCTAACAATACCATCCGCAAGCTTCAACGACATCGTTTCGGCGCGAAAGTCTGAACCAATACGTTTCAGTAAGGAATAAAGTGAATAACTCGCGATACTACGACGACGCGCGGCGCGGCGGTAATTAACGACGCGGTACCCTGATATCCCTCCACACACGCGCGGACGATAGGCCGACCCTGCTTATTATTATCGTTAACAAAATCCGAACATTACTTCTTACTATTTATATACACAGAAGAAACCACATTTTCTATCTTAACATCTGAGTTACTACCTCCGGTACTATTTTGTTTACCTTTAGGATAATAACTCTAATGTGACCTTTTTCACCACAATTATAGCAAGATGTACCGGAGCTAGTAGAAGAACGTTTACTTAGCTTATCACAGGTACCCGTACGTGTCCTCGCGTTTTACAATACACGCAGAACAACTTTTTATTACTGTTATCACTTTTGCTCACACATTAATCACTACGCGGCGACTGCGCTCGTTCACGCGCGTACTTCGTAGTCGAGGCGCGGTCGGCGCGTACGGGCGGCGGCGGCATCGAACTCGATCCCGGAGCGACGTGAGCGCGCAGGCAGACCCCGTAGGTAAACATGACGACGCCGAGGACTCCGACAACGATTCTTCTATGCTGCAAGATTTTCCTATCAGCGATTCAATATCACTCACAGCGTCTCTTGGTAACCGCTTCCTGATTCTCTTGTGAAGTAGACCATAAATCATATCCAGTCTCGCTTCCTCTGGTAATTGATAGGGTAGTTTCGCCAACAGAGATCGTACTCTTACGATAAAAACGACGGCGCGTTCCAACCCTTGCTCAGCAGCGAAAACATCCCTGTACAGTTTGTACGGTGGCCGTGGTATACCATATATCGAACGCAGGCGCTTGGCAGCCTCTGACCATGACATAACTTCATGACGGATGCCACGCCACCAAACTGCTGCTTGCCCATGAAGTAACATAGGGAGTCCATGAAGTGCCATCTCATCGCCGACCGAAGCGCAATCCATAAATATATCGACGGCGTCTATGAATGCCTCAACTGCCTCCGGATACTCCAACGACCCATCGAAGCGCGAGGTGCATTTGACGAGATTCCCAGAATACGATAACGGTTTGGCGCCAGAGGTCACACTAGGCGGCGTCCCTGAGTGCGATGTTAGTAGAGACTCGACGAGCTTCCGGTTCGCCTCGGCCTGCGCCGAAGAGAAGGTGGCCAGGAGCGACGATAACTGAATTTCCGACATAAGCACTGGAGCTACAGGTGTCTCCGTCACAGTCACAAAACTATGTATAGTTCGGAACAGCTGCTGAAACTTTATCAAGCTCAAGTTCGATCGTGTATGGAGTATTGCTCTCATCTTTGGGGCGGATCTGCCCGATACCAGCTTGATGCACTTGAGGCAATTGAGAGGCGAGCCAGAAGGATAATTGGCGATGATACAATCGTCGAGTCGAGGCTTCCAAAGTCTTGAGCATCGACGCAGAGTCGCTAGTCTGTCGGTTTTCTACCGGTTGCATTTCGGAGTGTGCGTCGGAATTGCATAACCTAATTCCGCCTAGCCCGTTCCATCATCGGACTACCAGACGTACGGCTATGCGCCACTGGTACATGGTGGATATCCCAAACGTTTTGGGAACACATTCATTGTGCGTGCAGCTAGGGAGTGGAATTCCTTGCCGGAGTCAGTGTTTCCTGAAGTTCATCGTCCGAACTGGAATCGTTATTACGAACTTTACGCGGCGGCATTATTTTCACTAAAAATCCCGTGCACGTGTATCGAACAGTCTAGAACATCGGCCAATACGTTGGGAGCCAGTATAACGTTGCTGAAATAAAACGCGTGACTCGTATTCCAGTGACAACGTTTATTGGGAAGTACATGAAAACACGTAGGGGAGAGGGGTACAAAATGGCATACTAGTCAGAAAATCAGTCATAAAATCTTTATTTATTAATAATATTGAACACTTTAGTAACTGTGTATTCTTTGGTTCATTACCTATTAGAATTATAGAGATCAATCAACTTAATACAAAAACAAAAGAATTATTCAACATTCTTTTTTATCTTGAAAAAAACCGTTTTGTCCGCCCTAGTCGGGTAAAATGGCACACGTGATGTGGACAAAATGGCATACCATTTTTTTAAATGAAAATCAGTCGATTAGAGACAGAGTTCACACGTAAAACGCTTTGTATTTTTCGGAACATCTGCACATGATGCATGAGCCCATCTTTTACAGCTCAAGCACATTAACCAGACCTCCTTTGGCTTGGACCTGGAGTAGAGGTCATTGCAATAAATGCAAGGACAATCTTCATCATCATCTCCGACTTCAGTGAAAGCTTGTAAGGAAGAGAAATCATTTTCACTGTCGGAACTAAAATCCAAAGCTTTCGTAACCTTTCTCGTGTTTTTCTTTGGAACAGGTGGAGGAGCTGATTTTGCTTTTGCCTCTTCTATATTTGGCGTTGAAGTTAACACCAATATTGTTGGTTTCTTGCGTGGTTTTCTTTTGCCTTGTCCAGCCACATATGTTCCTATCGGCACTGGAGACAGCACGCTGACTGGAACATTGATATTCATGTCTTGGAGTATCAATTTAGATGATGTGGGTGTTGTAGGTATTGCAGTAGCTGTGTCTCTAGATTGGGCAACTGAGAGTGGAAGTGGGTTGTCTGCGGCTGATGTGCTTGCAATTATCAGTGATGTCGAACTGCCTGCTTCTACCTGAGATGGACCTGATGACGGTATGCATAGGTTTTCTGCTACCGTTGAATCTTCTTCGGGCTCTACCCGATCTTGTTGCATGGGGATGTTTGTCGTCTCAGCAGGCTCAAACAAATAATCTGGAAATATGTTTGGATCAACAGGCCAAAGACCTGTTTTTTGAAACCCATTGACGGCAGTTTGAATCGTTGCTGCTTTGCCATAAGCTTTGTTGAGAATTGCACCTATTTGAAAATGAGTAACAACTCTGCCTGGATGGTTCTTTAACCAAGTGCTCACTTCTTGATTAAAATATGTCTTCAGTGGCCCATAGAAAGATACGTCTAATGGTTGCATGCGGTGCGTGCAGTGAGGTGGCAAGCATACCATAATGATTCCATGCTCTTTTGCGAATTTTAAGCTTTCAATACCTTTATGACTTATATGTCCATCAACTACCAAAAGCACTTTATCATCAAGACTCGCTTTTACATGCAACTGAAAGTGCACCAACCATTTATAAAATACAGCTGTTGTCATCCAACCTGATTCCTGGGCAATACCCAAAGTACCGGTTGGAGCTTCGTCTATCAACTCCTGTTTCATGATTTTTCTAGGATAAATTAAACACGGCGGGACAAAATGGCCATTTGCACTCATGCAACAAACAACTGTCACATGAGACCCCTTTTCAGCACTAGTCAAAACCCCAACCTGCTTACGTCCAGTAGTAGCAAAGACCTTTTGGGGTCTCTGGACTGTTGATAAAGCTGACTCATCGACATTGTAGAGCCTATGAGGAGAAATGTTGTTGCTCTGAACAATGTCTTGGTAAGTGTTGAAAAATAGTGCTACTTGCGGTTTGTTAAAGGCTTGGGCTCTTACAGCTGAAGTCGCTTCAGGTTTCCTCAAGGATATGTCTGGGTGTCTGCGTCGAAATCCAGCCAACCATTCTTTGCCTGCCATCTTTTTTTCATTGTTGAAGTTATGAGGAATATTATTAACGTCTGCAAACTGGTAGGCCAATTCCAAAACTTCCTTCCTTGTGAATCCAAACAATCTCGTTTCTAGTAATTTAATATGTTCTACCAGTTCTCGTTCCATTTCATATGTGAAGACACTCCTGTACCTACCCATACCTAAAACAATAAGGCGAGTACGTGATTAAATCCGCTCTGATCATGCGTACATAATGCTACAGTTAAAAAATACTACATAAGTTGGTAGGTACCTTTAGCAGTTGGAGCTAAGAATTTATTTTGTTTCAGTGCATGTCTTCTAAGAGTCGACTGTGGGACATTAAATACTTTAGAAGCCAATAGCCAGCCCATTTCATTATTCTTCACAGCTTCAATAGCCTTTTCCATGGAGGTTTTATCCCATCCCTGTCGGTCTGTTTTTCTAGAATAGTTACGAGGCATGATTGTTAATAATCTGAAAAAAGAAAAAAGGGTGGGTCAAATGACATAGTATGCTGTTTTACCCGAACAAGGCGTATGCCATTTTGTCCACTTCATAACCTTATTTATTTATTTATTTATTTAAACTTCATGTACAGTAGTGGTACATAGGCGGACTTAATGCAACAAGGCATTCTCTCCCAGTCAACCTTTGGGTTAAAAAAGAGATCACTGTGGTAGGTTTAACCTTCAACGTAAGAAAACAATAACTAAAAAAATAACTAGAATTATGAGATTTCAAATCATTTTCGAAGTTATTTAGTAAAATTACAATAAATTAATGCTAAATTCAAACAAATTAACGTAAAAAATACTTACTTTTACGAGAAACAAAATCCGCCTGAGTAAAACTCGTGACAGCAAAAACTAAACGAACATGTGTCCGCACCACACGGCCAAACGGACGCGACTGGCGCCGCCACAGGTTGCGACCTGTTATTAAGCGATCCTCTACACGCCATTTTGAGAACTATTATGTCTGTGGTTTTGGAGAAAAGGAGGTGTGCCATTTTACCCACCTATGTCATTTTGTACGCCTCTCCCCTACTTACATAACGTCGGCTAAATAAGCTAAATTGCTAACTCCCAATCATACTTCATGCCAGAAATAAAAAAAAAAGAATTTAAAATTATAATTACTAAACGACTGCAATATCTAAATTCCAGTTGATAGATATTTTTACCTGTACCTATTATTAACACCATTTTTACACTTGCAATTTTTTGTTATTCTGCTATATTATTAGGAGTTATCAAATTTTATTACCTATGGGATAAAGAAAAAAATAACTTACTTAATAATTTTCGTTTATTATAAAAATAAATCATTAAACATGAAAGAAGAAACAAATAGAGAAGAAAATGAAAAGCTTATAAAAAACTGCAAAATTTAGTTATGCGGTAAATTATCATAAAATTCTCGAAAATCTGCTGGCAGAGGACTTCTTTAATTTGCTGTAGGTCGTTGTATTTTTAGCTTTAATTTTGAGTCTACCTTGGTCTAAATTCAGCATTTCGTCAAAACTTAGTGCTGAAAACATTCCCTTTCTCTGGGGCAGCAGCATCCATGGCTCACTAAATCGTAGTTTGTACGACATATTCTCCGATGGAGAATACATCAGCGCACGTATATCGGTCACCTTAAGGTCTCCCGCCGTTCGGCTTCGGCGAATACTTTCACAGCTTGTTATATTAACTATGTTCCAAATATTTAACATAGAATGGATTGTTACGGGCGGACTTAATAATTTGAACGTAGTCTGCGGGTACGTTTACAATCCTATTACGCATTCTTCGTTCTATTGAGGCATGCGTAGCATCCACCTCCATCTGTGTATATCCGACTTCTAAATATTTTTTTGTTCTATGGTTATTTGGTTCTTAACTGCCTTTAGAACGTTTGATAAAGAAGTTACGTTGCGGTTTTGATATCCACTGTCATCAGAATAAATAATAACATGTGAATCCGTTTTGTTTTCAACTTTTGAGAGAATCTTTTTTTAATAAAATACGTCCAAATAAATAATAGATATATATATACAATGCGTTCCAAATGAGAATAGGATCGCCCGCCATGTTGTGACGTCACGATTTACTGTCAAATCGAGGATAGAAATTTTGAAACATTAATTAATTTACAAGAAATTTAATTTATTTATGAACTGTGAACGAAAAAAAGTTTAATCAGAATCCAGTTCTTCAATTTTACTCATCTCCAAGTTCTTCAATTTTGCCAAAATTTCTTCGATTTAACAGTTCGATGAGACGTCAAAACATAAGAATCGGTCCTATTCTCATTTGGAACGCGTAGTACATTTTTTTGGCACGTTACACAGTGGGTATGATGGAATATTATAAGTATTTTTTTTGCGTATTCGAGTATTCGTTTTCACATATGTCAAAACGGGCGTTTTGTTTTTTCACAACTTTACCTCTCCCGCTTTTGGGCGGAGCGAGATTTAATTCAATTACTGATTCAATTCACTTCAAAATATTTATTTCACATAGGCCTACATGTGCACTTATAAAACGTCAGAAGCTAGTGCTCGGTTCCAAATGGTCGTTTCCTATGGAGAAGAACCGACAAGGAAGAATCAAAGCTAGAGTACTTTGCGCGATTTGAAAATATACAACAGCCTGAAATCATCTATCGGGCAGTTGCCCAACACTCGTCTGTTCGGAGAATCCTCCCTTTTCTATGGAGGCATAAAAGAATAGGTACAGAAGACAATCTCATGTACATATGTACTTCACTTTTTTAACGCTTTTGCGTTTGAGCCGGATCTCTTCGACGAGTGGTCCGAGACGCTCCGAGATATCGTGTCCGTGAGCGGTGTCTATGTGTGCGTTGGGAGAGCGCGCTTTGTATGTAGATTGACTTCTGTACCTTGTGACGGAGGTTTGCGGGACTTCAAACTCTATTCCGCATGCCTCTACGGCTTTGCCCACGGCGACTTTATAGCGATGCTTCGCTAACTAACGCGCGTTAGTCGCATTTACAAGCGATATAGAAAAAATGCCAACGCGCTAAAACATCGCGACTGTTTTGATAAAAACGCGCTACAGTATCGCTACAAAAGACGCCCGTGGGGGTAGAGATGGGTAAAGACCCGGGTGAAAACCCATTTGTGGGTTAAAACCTGGTTTTAAGCCACACATTGGTCACATCTCTACGTGGGAGAAGGCCCTAAAAACACTACTTAAAAATATCAACACTTACTTGTGGTGGTCGCTAAAAACTAATGTTTTGTCGCTCGAGGCACATGCTGAATAGGCGCGAATTGTACTGGCTCATTACATCGAAGCTAATGTCGCCGTGCACTTCAGAGGGAGGAGGCACCACCTTACAGATACCATAATCCACATATTGTGAAATATTATTTCACAATATGTGGATACAACCTTTCATAGCAGGCGATGGGATCTTGAAAATTAAACGAATTTTAAGTCTACACTAATATAATCAAGAAGTAAAGTTTGTATTTTTTGTTTGTAGGAGGTAATCTCTGGAAGTACGGGACCGATTGCTAAAATTCTTTCACCGATAGAAAGCTGCTTGAGCTGAGTGACATAGGCTATATTTTTTGTACGCGGGCGAAGCTGCGGGCAGAAGCTAGTAAATTATACAACACTAAAACACGTCTCATCCTGTAGTTGCATCGTAGACGGCAATAGAACATTATGATATTATTTTAAGTGTGAAATGTTTGTGATTACCGGGCGAAGGTCGAGGGAAACGTTGACGGTAATCATCTATACTCACTTGTATCGTACGCCGTTTTTCGATACTCTTACGAAGAAAAACAAACATATAAGTTGTGAATTTTTTGTGACTGGAGAAACCAGAACAGAACAAAAGGAAAACCTGCAGTCCTTGTTTATTTCAGTATCCTGAAATCTTGTTACATACTTTTTCAGCGTTTTTTTTTTGTCGTAGTCGGGTTTTAGTTTGTATTGTTTAAGTAAGAAAACCGAATCAGGTGAATGAAAAAATATAACGAGTAGTAAATATGTATAGTAAATTATATTGCAAATACTTACTTGAAATTCTTCTAAAGAAAGGTGGAAAACCGGCGCGTCTAATAGACTCTCGCCTACCGCTGCTGATGAGCTAACGCCAGGCCTGTCATCGTCATCAGACGATTGGGTCTGGTGTACCCTTTTGAAGTCCGGTTCTCTGGCCAGTTCTACCGCCATACTATCAACTTCAGCGTATTTTCAGTCAGGAGTATCGTTTCCAGCTTTTTCTTGGAGCGACTGACATCTGTTTTTGCCGACGCACATAGGAGTAATTCACATAAAAAACCGGACAAAATTATTTCATATTTTATTTTACTATTTTATGAAATAAAAGTCAATAATTCATCATAATTAGGCATTTATTTAAAAAGAAAACCATTAAAAAAAAATTAGAAATCTAAGAGAGTATTTACTCTTAAAACAGGATTTGTTTTCAAGAGGATAATCATGAGGAGACCGAATCAATCAGAATCACTGTCTCCGAGTTCACATGTGTTTTGGTGCTCATCATCTTCGTCGTCGGAACTGTCACAATTCAGTGTTTTCGTGAGAAGCATACGGCTGTTCAGAATCAAAACCTAGTAACTCATAATTTCAAAAATGTCCAGGAAAAGCCAAAAACGTGTTTGCATCCTTAATCGTCTGCCCTATTTGAACCATTAGAGTTAGGGTTATGAATGTTAGACCAAAATGTGCGTAATAAAATCAGCTACACTTTTCAATTGTCTTTTACTCAAGAAGGCGTTCAGTACAGCTTAGAACCTCCTTACTATTTAATAATTTGATCAAATATACCAATTATTCAATAAGGAACCAAATCATAACACAGTAAGTGTGTGTGTTTTACTAGGTTTTAAAATTGCGTCTGATTTGTAAACGTGATTATCTTTTAAAGGTCAAGAGATAGTATCTCTTATACTACAGAAATTAAAACACATAATACAAAATAATAAGTGAATGTATTTATTATTATTCATACAAGTACAGTTGACTACCTCACAATAACTTTTACATAAATAACGTTGATCAACTGCGACAAAAAATAATCGGAATGCAATCGAAAAATCGAATATAAATAGATGAATAAATTAACTTGATATTTTAAGAAATAGTCTGTATTATTTCCAAGTAATAATTTCTTACAATATCTAAATAATTTACTCATCATTAGTTATTTGTCCATCAGATATTAAATCAATAGATCGGTCATTAATTGGTAACTGTAACCAAAACTCTCTTCGACTAATGGGCATTAGTGGTACTAGTTTAGAAACTAGACCATCTTTTTTTGAAGATTTTATTCCACGTGGAATGTTATTTGATAAAGGTGGAAGCTTTGATACATCGAATTTATTAATAAGAAAATCGAGTTCTTTGTAAGGGTCCCCAAAATCAGTCTTGTACAAAAGATTACGTGATCCTGCTGTGAACTTAGCCTCGACTAATGGACCTAGTAAAAAATTATCCAGAGGATCATCTTTTGCGTTCCAACGAGCAACGCGCTTTTTCTTTGGCCATTGGTATGATTGTTGCACCTCAATCACATTAATATTTTTTCTGCAATGCGCAATCACATCTTTAAAGTCCTCGTAGTCGTAAACTCCGTTTCGCCAATTGAAGTCTCTTTCGATGTTACCATGAACACCGTCCGCTGACATATGGGTGTGCCCCTTCGTAAGATATTTAAATGTAATAGTTTCAACATCAAAAGACTGACAGTTTACTATAATAACAAGAGCCAAAATAAAAACCAATTTTTATTTTGGCCCGCACAGTTGTCACACCACAGTATTAAATGTTTAACATTTCTCTCGCTACGAAGAAACGCAACTAAAGTGTCGACTATGTTATTGGCGTCTCTACTCATCAATGCTTCGTGCCAAACAACACATTTAGAGTGTATGTCTGTGTCTTTCTTTATCGGTGCAAATGTTAAATTAAATGCGATTAATCTGCTGAGGAAAACTGAGTCTTTAATACTCGGCATGTCTGGTAGTAGAGTTACTTTTTGCAAATCCATAGAATAGGTATGATTTGTAGCGGTATTTTTATATGTCCCGTCTTCTCTGTATCTTTTAATCGCTTTCTCAGCTTTTTTCTTGTGACTTTCATATGTCTCTTTTAAAGTTTCTGTTTCGTCATCATTCTTAATTTTTTCTTCAAAAACTCCGCAATCTGTACATTGGTCTCCTTTTGGAAAATTTAATGACACCTTCATTTGTTTCATCGTCGTCCGGTAGGTTTCAAGTGAACATTTCGAGCCTTTACCGCCGTTTTAGCGCAACCGACAAAAAACAAATTTTACAGGAGAAGGTTTTTTTTAAATATTTTTAAAAAGAAATGTGCTAGAAAATTGAAATTTTACATACATTAATGATTTTCAGACATTTACATATATAATGGAAAAAAATACAAAAATATTTAGTATTTATGTCGCTTAATTTATTTTTGCTGTCATAATCTAAGGTTGTTTTGGCATTTACGATAAAAATATCCATTAATATTAATATTACAATAAACTATATTTTGATAAATAAATAGATATTTTAAAAGGCGTTTAAATGAAATAGTTATAAAATATTGAAAATTAAAATTTATTTCTATTAAACAATAGGAGTAATGAGATCAATCAGCATAATTATAAACTTAACTAGTTATTTAAATTGAAATAAAGTATTTCTTCTCGTACGAATGATCTTAGCCCGTTTTCACTGAACACCAGGGTTATCATGGTTTTTACACAAAACATTAATTAAATAATTACAGCAATCATTTGGATTAGTGAAATCAATATTGTATTAATATAAAATTAAATTAAATATTTTTAATTCTCCTCATCCTCATCTGTTTCAGCTAAAGCATCACGCACGTTTCCATCATGCTTCATACTTAAATATTCTTGATGGTATCTGTTTGGAATCACGTTTTTGTTACACAGATCCTGTAAATCTTTGTATTTAGCTGAAGAAAGTTTGAGCTCTTCGACGTATAAAGGTGTAGGTCCCTTTTCCACAATAGCTTTGTTTGCTCTCGATCTGATGATAAAATCCATGTTTATTTCGTATTTGTCACTATCTTCAAAAAAACCGTATTGAAATTTAACAATAGGATTATTTTTATGAAATTGCACGACCCTTAATGAATTAAAATTAATCTTAAATTTTGCCGGTAATAAAGTTTGTGAAAAATTCTTCCAATCCATGAAGTCTCCATATTTTAAAACATTTATATCGTAGTTTCTAGGCTTATTTCTAGCATTAGTAATCATAGTTGGCCACTCAGAAGGAGCCCATACTGTTTTATTACGCACAAAACTTTCAATAGTGCTATGAATAGAGTCAACAGGCATCATGGTGTGTCCCGGTAAAAGATAAATTACCTTTATTTGTGTAATAGTAATTGCGGTTTTCAAGAAATGAATTAACATTGACATCATTGCTCGATTCCTATTTTGCCCGGCACAGCTATCGGAGTATAAGTTTATCTCTGTATGGGTACCTCTTTGGTCTACCATAATCAAGTATTTAAAAAGGACTGTAACAATTTCATTACAGCCCCTTTTTCCGTCGCATTCACCCCACAGGTAACAGTAACCATCCCTTGTACCACTTTCGTATATACTTTCATTATAGTATGCATACTTCCTGGAATACATAGTATAGGGTAACACTTTTACCGTGTGGTGTATTCAGGACTTTTTCTAAATCAAAGCTTACGCATAAGGAGTTAGAATCAGTTAATTTGCTCATTTTTTGGTCTTCTAAAAACAGTTGCTTACATTTTTCTTTATCTAGAATGTGATTTTTATATTCAGGGGTTTGCTCAAAAATAATTTTGTTCTCAGGTGATAAATTTTTGCACTTCTCACAAAAAGCACATTTATCTTTTTTAGGCAGATGGAATCCGATATTAAAATCCCTTTTGAAAATGTTACGAAATACTCTTTTTGATAATACTGATGATTCTGGATTATTTTCTTTCACGTGATTAACATACTGTAAATACAAAAACGATATATTTTGAAATTCTTGAGGTAAATATACTTTAGTGCTTTTATTGCGACAATAATGGGATGGAACAGCAGGCAACATCTCAATAAATGATTTTAACTGTGCGACTTCTACCTCATCAGATTTATTATGAGGTCGACTAGTTCTTCTGCCATCTCCAGTGGTATTCAGAGCTTAATTAGCATTTTCGATGGTGTATCTCATAGACATTTGGGATATGTTTAGGGTCTTAAGCAAAAATTGTTGACATACTTTAATATTCTGTCCATTGTAGCTGATAAAATAATCGTATGATATTTTGCGAACATTACTACTGGATCTTTTTCTTCCAATCGGTTTTTCTTTAGCACAAGACAGCAGGAAATCTTTTTGTCTTTTATCACAACCTAATCCCCAATAGTTTTCAAAAATATTATTGCGATCATCTTCCGTAAATTTATTTGCACATGAGTTACCACATTTTTTATTTATACAAGGTTTGGTTGTATAGATTTCCCTACAGCAGCCTTACGATTTTTTTTTGCTAATAGTCGTTTTGGCAAAGGTTTTATTTTCCTATATCCTCTTTTACCAACACTTGTTTCTTCTTCTATTGTTTGAACTGACTTATCTTCATCCGAATCACTAAACGATGAGGCAGGTTTCCATGAATCTTCGCTATCAATAGAGGCAATGCTGTCGTGGGTCTCCAAATTCTTGGACATATTTAGTTCTTGTTGGTCAAACAGTGAACTGGTGCTCGGCTGTATTAATTGATTAATGAAAGCTGGCATAGTAGGATCATAAGTTGTTAAGTCTATTATGTTCTGGTTATCTAAATCCATTAAAGTGTAAGTATTTTCAGTATCTGAATCACTGTATTCGACAAGTTTAGTTTGAGGTAATGGTGTTAATAATGCGTTAGTATTGAGCTCAGAATTTAAATCGGTATCACAAATATAATCGATCAACAAAGGTGATGTCGTATCAGTTAATATTGGGTCCATGTCAATATCGTTGTAGCTGTCTGTTAGTAAGAATTTATCTAGAGCTGGGGCCTTATCTTGCTGTATGTTCTCGGGAAAAGCAGTTCCAGGATTACTCTCTTCTGATATGGGAAGTGGTGATATTAATTCTTCATTCGTGACTATAAAAAACATAATAACTTAAAAAGAATCACTTAATAATAAATAAAGCATTAATGGATAGACGTAGGCAGTGACCTACTACTACGACTGCTTATTTTATACCAGTGGTGCCCTCGCTTTGCGTTGGTTAATATGATTTCTCATGGGAATTTCGGGATAAAAAGTACCTATCCACATTATCCCTGATGAACCCAGGGATAATGTAGTATTCTAATGGTTAAATGGAAGAATAGTACACAGAAGAATAGTACATGGAACAAAATCGTACTGGTATTTAAGTTTTCCCCAATTCAATTACCAAAATTAAAACACAATACATACCTTACCTGCAGGAGTCGACATTGCTGTTTTATTTGATGTTTTCGAATTAACTATCTGTACTTTATTTAAAACACAATAAGGAAACAATAACGAAACAATAATAAATACAATTTAAAACGTTATTATGGCTGTAACTGTTTTTTTTTTTTTGGTACAATTCAACGAGAACGATGTTTTTGTCGCATAACTTGCACGGAAATAAACAGGTCACGACAGGTTTGTTTATAGTAAACGCCTCATAGTCTATCACCTATGTCGGTTGCGATAACAAGTAGTGTCACTTGCGCTACAAAAAATTGATCGCAAGGCGCTTGCGATAAAAATGCTTGTTGTCGCTTACGTTATGGCTTTAAAAATATATGTATTTACGATAATTTTAGCACTTGCTACAACTTTATAACGGTTAAATTTTGGCGGGAAATGTCAACAGGGATAGATCCGTTATGGTTTAAAATACTACTTACGATAAAAAAAGCATTTTCGACAAAAGTGTCGCTTACGATAATTTGGCGGTAACGGCTCGATTTGGAGTTAGGATTTTTCGACTTATAATCATTGAGCATAGACTGAAGTGTAAGTGTTCTTGGAAGGTATTTTGTCAAAGGCGCATTATTTCTTCGGTAATGGCTCAAAGCCGGATTATAACTCATGATGTGTTGCTGAATTGGACCTCTTGAAAGTAAAGGCTTCTTTCCTCCCCTATTTTCTTTGACATCTTCAAAAAGTGGTTTCCTTTTGACAGCTTTACTCAGTTCTGTTATGACACTGTCAGTCCTATAACCTAAAGTTTGGAGAAAATACGCCTTACACACATTTATTTCTTTTCCCATATAGTAAAAATAATAGTATCTAGACTCTTTCTTCAGGTGCATTTTATTTGAATTTTCAATAGCAGTAGTAGTTTGTTTTTTTGGTTCAATTTTTACGCATTTATTCAGAAACTGTCGACGTGAAGAATAACTCATATTCCAATAGTTATTCCATATGTCTTCTCGCTCTTTCTCAGTCAAATAATTGCAAGATCTCCTACATTTCGCTTCACAGGTTTTTGCCATTATTGGATATTTCAGTTTATTCTTAACTACCTTCGATTGTGTGTCGTTATCGGAAGGTTTATCAGATTTATTCAAATCGTATATCGGACCTGGATACATTGCTGAAAAGCGTGCTGGTGCAACAAACCGGAAAGCTTGTTCAACATCGATAAAAATAGTTGTATTTCGATATGTAGCAACAAAAATTGTACTGCTGTTTGGAGTTGGTGATAAAAGAGGTATTTGGGGAAGATCTGTTGGAAATGTTGGTTCTAAAATTGAATTGCCGGTTGGAGTAGGTGAAAAAGAAGGTATTTGGGGCAGATCTTCTATTGGAAATGTTGGTTCTGGAAGTTCAAGATTTTCGAAAAGAAAATCTGTGTCATTGCAATCAAAAGTAAAGCCCTTTTTCAGTTTCTTTTTCGAGGGTGGGAGGTATTCAGGATCAGTAACAGAATCATCGCTTGAATATAACACGCTTAAGGCTACATCATCTGATTCTACGCTGCTCGTAGCTGATGTCCCAGGTACAGGATTTTCATAATCTATAGCAATAAGGGATAGCTTCTTTATTACTCTCTATGGTATTAGATCTGAAAGAAAATGAAAAGCAAGCTCTTGGTAAGCAAGTCCCCAGAAGCAGTTATGATTGATAAAAAAAGATAAAAAAATAAAGCAAAATGAATAGGGACGCAACACATAGTTATTATGTGATATATAGTTTTAAAGATATAAGCATACAGGCAGAGCCGGACAGCGACATTGTTTTATACTATGTAGTGATGAGGTACTAGACCGATTGCGGACAGTGAGCAATGGGTAGCTCACTGTCCGGCCGTCCGGTAACTGTCCGGACCAAGCCCAAGGTCGACGGCGCGCACTGTTCCCGCGCGCCTCAAGGAGTTGTCAGCAACAGCAGGGACCCAGCCGGGTCGAAGCCTACTGGGGCCAGGGTTATCCGAAAGGGCGCTCGAGCCCCGGTATGAAGGCTAGAAGGAACGGGGTGGGTCTTTTAGTCAGTAAGAGTCTGACACTATCTCCCGCTCCACCCAAGGGCAGGGGATGTCAATGCAAGATTTTTTCCCACCATAAAAAAAAAGGTACTAGACCGAATACTAATACTAGACCTAGAACTGGACCTGCAGTAGAAAATCACTACACATCACTACTTCAAGCAGCGAGATGTTTGTCCCCGCACTAGCTTTTACTTTGACAGTTCATGTTGGCGGGAGAATGAGTATGCTGACGATATTATTGCTAATATTTTGTAATAGTTCAATAATAATTTAAACCCTTAACAATGTATAGTTTAATTCGTTTTAATACTACCGCCAATAAGTAAAAAGAACTGGCTATCGTACTTTATAACATTCACAGAATTATAGGTACTCAGTACTTTTAAAACACTAGATACCAGGGTTTCAAGCTAATGAAATGCTAATAAAAAGAAAGAAGATGCGTATGTAAGTGGATTTCAGTAATAACTGGGCATTATAAAGCTTTACTTATAAACAGAATCCCATAAAAGAACCAACAATTAAAAACATTAAAATATTATGAGGTTAATTTCATGCTACGACCAAATTTATATAAAATTTAATAAAACTATGTGAAGGTTTGTACTTACCTAGTTTCTTCTGCATTTTTCATAGCATTAAAAATGAGTTTGGACCGGTAAAATTGTTGACGTCTCATTTTAAACAATATTGAACACTGTGTAACGCTGTCCCCTCTCTTCTCGATCTTATTTTCGTCTCGTCTCCCGGTCACGTCGCAAAACATGGTCAATGTTCTGCTGACGCCTTTTCCTATCATGATCTTATTTTCACTTCTTATAAAATTCGTCCACCTAAGCATAAGTCCAAAACTCTTCTGCTTCGCAATTTTGATGGGATGAACCTTGATCGTCTTCGAGAAGACGCCAACAATATTGATTGGACGCCTTTGGTCACTTCCACGTCCGTAGATGAACAGGTTGAATTCTTGACTTCAACCTTGATTCGGCTTTATGACACACATGCACCTATTCGAGCTGTAAAAGTCAAACATCTTCCAGCGCCATGGCTGACTGATGACATTAAACTTTTGCTCCATAAAAAAGCGGCTGCGAAGTTCAAGTTTAAAATTCGGCCCAATGACATTAACAGGGAGAAATACATCTCTATTAGGAATCTCAGCAACAAGGTGTGTAGGAACGCAAACCGCCAATATATCCACAGTTCCGTTCAAAATGGTGATCCAGCCAAAGTCTGGAACTTCCTTAAAACATTAGGTATCGGGAAAAAGTCTCCTGACACGATTCCTAAAGACTTAGACTTCAACCTACTTAATAGTCATTTCTCTTCTTCGCCCTTATTAGATAGGGCCACTAAAACTGCTACACTAAGTCATCTTTCAAACCTTCCGATACCTGATTATTCCCCTTTTGTCATTAGTCAATTCACAGCTTGTGATGTTAAAAGGAGTATTATGTCGATAACATCTAACGCTGTGGGTAGTGACTGTGTCAGTCGTAAGATGATTATTCCTATCCTTGATATCATCCTTCCTGGCATTCTTCACATCCTCAATTTCTCTGTTTCCAGTAAAGTCTTTCCACAAGCCTGGAAAGATGCCCAAGTTATCCCTTTACCTAAAAAATCTCGTCCTTCATCTTTCTCTGACTACCGTCCCATTTCAATTCTTCCATTCCTATCCAAAGTCCTTGAAAAGCTTGTCCACCAACAACTAAGCACGTTCCTTAGCAAGCATAATCTTCTTAATCCTTTCCAATCTGGTTTTCGACCTGGACATAGCACTACCTCAGCACTCGTGCATATCACTGACGATATTAGGTCGGGTATGGAGATGGGGAAGTTGACGGTACTTGCTTTACTTGATTTTAGCAATGCTTTCAATACCGTTGACTTCGACATCTTACTCGGCATCTTGTACTCTTTTAACATATCTCCATCGGTAATTGACTGGTTTCATAGTTACCTGTTTGGCCGCCGGCAGCGTATTTGTATTGATGAAGCTTTCTCGTCTTGGTGTGAAACCTCTGCCGGTGTGCCGCAGGGTGGCGTTTTGTCTCCTCTACTCTTCGCACTTTTTATAAACGCTATCACTCAACGACTATCTTCTTTCTACCACCTGTATGCTGATGATCTCCAAATTTATGCTCAAGCCCCTATCGGTAAATTATCTGAGGCCATTGATACTATCAACATAGACCTGGCTCGAATAGGTGACTGGAGCGCTGAGTTTGGGTTGAAGATCAATCCAACTAAGACACAAGTGATTGTTATTGGTAGTCCTCGGACTGTGTCTAAAGTGGATTGGCCGAAACTTCCCCAGGTTTCTTTCAATAATACCATTATTCCTTTAAGTTACACTGTGAAGAACTTGGGGATTTATTTCGATCGCACTCTTTCCTGGACAAAACAACTGCAGGAAGTCAGTCGTAAGCTATTTGCTTCAGCGGGCTCCCTGAGACGTCTTCGTAATTTTCTTCCCATCAATACCAAAATTGCGTTAGCCCAATCTCTTCTTCTTCCAATCCTGGACTATGCTGCTGCCAGCTATCTTGATCTCACCCAGGACCAATTGGATAAGCTTGAGCGACTTCAAAATCTTTGTATCAGGTTCATATTTGGCTTGCGCAAGTATGACCACGTTTCTGAATTTCGTACTAAGCTCAAATGGCTTCCTATTCGCCTTCGCCGGAACGCCCATATACTTTCTTTGCTTTATAATGTGCTATTTAATCCTTGTACCCCGTTTTATCTTAAAGAACGTTTTCAGTTCCTTAGTGACACACATAGTAGGTCCTTGAGATCATCGGAGAACCTAAAATTAAGTATTCGCACGCATTCCACTACCTTCGTTGACAAATCTTTCACAATTCAAGCTGCACGTTTGTGGAATGCGTTACCCTTAGAAGTAAGGCGTGCTCAAACGCTACCAACATTTAAAAAGATGGTGAAGGAGCATTACCTTTCTCTTTGATATATTTTTCTTCTCCTGATTCAACTATATATTTGATATTTATTAGTATATTTTTTTTTTAGTATTGTATGTATGTATTTGTGTTAATGTATCTTGTTAGTATTATATCTGATGTTTGTACACTGACAACCCTTAATCTATCTCCTTTCTCTCAGTCCATCCAAAGGTTGTCTGTAAGAGATCGCCCTGTGCGATAAGACCGCCCATTGTGCACTTATTCTTTTAAATGTTTGTCCTGTATTTTTGTTTATTTGGTGTACAATAAAGATTATAATAAATAAATAATAAATAATAAATAAATAAAAAGTTTTTGCGCCCGCGTAAACTGACTTACTGGAACGAATGACCGACGAACGAATGAATGGCACAATTTCAAAACAAAGTAACAGTGAGTATCAAAATTAAAACCTAGTAACTGACTGACTTACTAGGTTTTTGAAATTGTTTTCTGAGTTACTACGTAATGAATTTGTTATTTTAGGGAAACTAGACACGGATTACAAATTAGCTTGACTTGCTCAATATTTTTTTTAAATTTATCTTATGAAAATGGCTGTTTTAAGCACCTGGTCACAAGGACCTATACCTAGTAAGTCAGAAAATTGAATAAAACGAATTTCCCAAAAATCTGAGATACTAGGTTATGAATTTGAACAGCCGCATATTAATAGCTTCCTGGGAAAAAGACTTGCTTTTCTTCTTCCGTTTTATTCGGTTGCAGCTGATGAAGGGATCAGATGTCAGCAACAGCCTATTTAAAATATCTCTATTGCAGTCCACTCTTGAAAATTTTCTTGCAAAGTCTACGCGATAATTACGGAAATGTTTGTTCCGGGCTTCAGCAGCCTCCTCTGATAGCTGTCCGATAGGTACAATGTGACTTGATATTACTTGAGCGCCATGCATCAGAATCTTGTGAACTGTAGGTGACATAGGATGCCAACCATGCAATTCCACGTACAGTTTGGCAGTTGTGTGAGCAAAGTCATCGAATTTCGCCGGATCAATATCATATCCGCTTGATATCACTTCAAGAATGATTTGGAACCTTTTTATCAAATCTATATTTTATTCCAGTAATGCGAGATGAGCATTCAGGATTGTCAAAAAATCTTCTCGACGTATTTCCGTCGTTACTATTGCCGTAACCGACTTTGGGTATGTCAACAAGAAGGCCCATCCCTTCTTTGAAGCTTTTTTGTATTTTCTGTTTTGTTTCTTTCAAAACATTTTTGTCTTCTGCCGTTCGGGCTTGCCACTTCTGTAAGGTAAGGCGCTTTGTACGCCAGGTGCAACAATAGTTCGAAGAAACGAATTCTCGCGTGCAGAATGGAGAGTCCGAATTTCAGAGACTCTTCACAAACATTACTTCTTTCAAGTTTGTTGAAGTCCTTAGATGTCTGTCCACATATGTAGCATCTCATTGTTGAAGCCGTATCAGTCGCGGCATTGCACACCTTTCCATCGACCATTGTGAGCAAAATGGTGTGATTTATTTTAACGGAATCTTCCATACCAGTTGTTTCTTTGAGATTCCTTGCTTGTTCTTCAAAATAGGTGATTTCTTCCTTTGTGATATCCGAAAAATTACCTTCTACAAATAACGCTAATGCTTCTTGTGGTGTGTATTTTCTCGCGATTGGTACTTTTTTAGCTGACCGTATTGCTTTTCGGAACTTTTTAGCTCTGGTAGGCGTTGACGTTATTTCTTTCATAATCTTAGACGCATCAACATTTCCCGAAGTACCTTGACTCACGCTTGCAGCGTACGTCAATTCCTCAACAGGTACCCGGTCCCGTAAATCTTTTGTTCTTCGACGCTTGCTTCGATCACACAATTCTCCGAATTCTTTTGTTCGTCGGCCTGCTTTGTGGGTCCAAGAAGGTAGTTCCAGTGATACATTAAGCCATTCCATATTGTTTTCTACGAATCTCTTATCAGTATTACGGGCTGCTGACCATCTTTCTTTGAAACTTGTCTTGAAATATTTCAAAGAACGGGTAAGAACACTTGTTTCTTCGGGTGGACATGAAGTTAGTTGCGCAAGTCTTTCTTCCAACAACGAAAATTTTTCTTCAATCTTCTTTCCTTTGAACTCTTTGATAATAGTATAGAGCTCCATTCTGGTGATTTTTTTGACTCTTTCCGAAGGATCTATGACAAAAGAAAACAAAAAAATAAGCTTTGTCAGTATAATTATAATCTTCCCCATATTGTTTGAAGCACTATAAAAAATTATGGGGTACGTTGGGGGATCTTTTTATTCATGTTTCTACTTCCTTAGAGTCTACATTTTATGCCCACATAAAAATTTCGAGGCGACAAGGCGCGACACATAGGGTAAAACCAGGAGAGATGGACCACATTTTGTTCAACTTTAATATCTTTTTTATTTCTTAATAACTATTAAACAATTTAGTGATAAACTAACTATTAATAGTCAACATTTTTTTATTTTAATATGACACGATTATAGCATCTTTATGGAAATAATTGAAATATTAAAAAAAGTACCCTCGGTCCATCTCTCCCATACTATACGGGTGAGTCGGACCACCCAGTAAGGAGAGATGGTCCTAACAAAAATAATCATTAACACTTCCAAACAAAAAAATAAACATTCAAAACGAAATCAGCAAGTAACATAAGCAATTAAATGAAAGTAAAATCTTCAGTTTTTCATCGTATTTCCGCATCGGTCGCACATATCGGGATAATTGGTGCAGCCTTCATGGGACCAGCGTTCACAGATAATGCACAGCAGCCATTCATCTTGACTCAGGGTTTCCTCATAGTTTTCACCACAGCCTGCACATTCGTTGTCATCCCACTCAGTCAATTCAGGACTATCACGCAGAGTTATAATCTCTTGTTCACTATCTTCATCAGAACTGTCTTCAATTTTTTGTTTTTTCTGTCTTTTATTTTCTTTCTTTGCAGAAATTTGTCTTTTAGTTCCCTTCTTTTTCCGTGTTACTTTTACAATCTGTTTAGTTTCAATAGAATTTTCTTTTTTCATTTTCCTTGATTGATTTTCTTTTAAATTCTGAATATTTTCAGTAGAGTTCAAAATTTCTGCTATTTTTCTTGACCTATGACGGACGTTTGCAGTTCTTTCTATGATAGGTATTGGAGAAACCACATCTAAAATCTTTCCAGGCGTTGCCTTTGGAGAAACAGCTTCACTAGTTGATGGTTTTTGAACGGTTGCTGGCTGTGAAAGGACTGATTCTTTAGTAGGTTGATCATGTTGAATTATAGCAGCAGTTTGTAGGTTATTGTCATGGTTTTGGTTACTTGGAGTTAAGAAAGCATAGTCTGGTATGGCGTTTGCATTAAACGGTATGATCCCAGAATTTTTCCAAACTGCAAGCGTGATAGTTTTCTTGATGGGTTAGCAGTAATGAATTTATTGCATTCGTCATAATAAAAGCATTTCAGGGACTTGAAAAACGTTCTATCAAGCGGCTGAAGGAAATGGGTTGTGTGACTGGGTAAGCAAATCAAAATGATTTCGTTTTCTTTAGCAAACTCCAACATTTCCACATTGCTGCAGTGTGAAGAATGTCCATCAAGGATCAACACGCATTTACCTTGTGGTTTCCTTGGCAAAAAAAGATGCTTCAGCCAATCAAAAAATATTTCTGAATTCACATATGCTGATTTTTGTGACATTGTTACCACAGAGCCGGGTGGCATGCCATCCTCAAACTCGGGTTTTTTATTTTTGCCCTTGAATATGCAATAGGGTGGAAGAAAAACACCTTCTCCACTGCAGCAAGCGATGACCGAAATGGTTTCACCTTTTTCCCCAGCAGTTATGTTAGGAACATTTTTCGATCTCTTCACGGCAACTACTTTCCCCAGCTTATTATTTAGCTGCAAGCCTGTCTCGTCCATATTAAAAATAGAGCCAGGTTTGTCAAAAAGTTGATTTTCTTTCAAAACTTCTTCTAAAAGGTTGAAATACTTATCAACATATTCTTTATTCATCCCCTTAGCCCTGGCCACAGAGACACCTTCTGACTGCCGGATTGAAAGTTCATTGTTTCGTCTAAGAAAGCTTTGTAACCACCCATTTCCCGCCATTTTCTTTTCGTGATTAAAGTTATGTTTAATATGAAGTCTTTCCGCTAAATTATATGCCATTTTACGCACTGTTTCTCTTGCTGGCGTAAACCCACTTTTCTGTATTTTTTTAATGTGTACGACGATCTTCTTCTCATTTTCAGGCAGCAGTATACCACTGGGACCGAGAACATCGCTTTTAGTCAAGGAATTTTTTGCAAGTCTTCGTTTAAATGTAGTTTTAGGTATCCCAAATGTTTTTGCTGCTTCATTGATACCCATTCCATTAGAAAAAGCTTGAAAAGCATCAATTAATGCTCTTTCTGTCCATTCTCCTCTACATACTCCACTTTTCTTCTTATATGTTAAAGGCATATTATCTACAAAAGAAGAGATTAACACATTAAGAATGTATGGATTAAAAAATAAGTAGCAATAATAATTTAAAACTACTTCAAATTTGCAAAACAAAACGGTTGACTATTGGTCCATCTCACCCATACATAACATAGTCCATCTCTCCTAAATTGAGTGGAGAGACGGACCACTTTCTCATATTAAAAGCAAAATAAACAAACGAAAAATTTGAGGTTATTTTATAATTTCATGAACATACTAGCACAGAAACGTCAATTCTTATTCTAAAAATACAATATCTTATACGAAGGTATCTTCGTTTTTTAAACACCCACACAAAAAAAAACACGCTTCCGAAACCTTTTAATACGTTTTTTACTAATTTTACGAACGAAAATCAAATAGTCTCGCTTTCTACACGGAGCAAACAGGTTGACAAGAGCTCGTAAGTGTTGTCAGCCTAAATAAATTTAATAGTTTGGTAGAAATTACGATGGTCCGTCTCACCCGCTGGTCCATCTCTCCTGGTTTCACCCTAAACAAAAACACTAATATATTTCAAATTTCTTTAAAAAAAAGTCAAAAAAGTGCCGCTGTTTATTGATGGCTATACAAGTAATAAATTTGGAAGAAACGTAGTAAAATAATAATTCTATATCCATGTCCGAATAGTTAGTCTCCTGTCGTTTGCTACACGAAGCCATTTTAGCACAGAAAACTGATAAACACAAACGAGAGCGCCGAGAACAAAGACACGCGTACAGTGCGATGACTGGGTTCCGACTGACGTTGTGTGGCACTTGCGCGGGAGTTGAGGGTTGGGGGTCTGCCTTTTGATAAACCGGTTATCGTAGGTAAAGAAACATGTATTTTGGGTGCGGTTGGATTAACATCACTATTTTCAATTTTGTCCGGTTTTTTATGTGTAATACTCCTATGTGCGACGTCTACTTCGTCTTTAGCTTCTGTTTCAATCAAACGAAGTATCTCTGCCTCATACTTTTTGAGGCTAGCTAAAGTGGTAGGAACACAGAGTAATAAGCAGAGTTAGGCAAATTGTAATCAGATTAATGATTAAGGATTACGATTACATTTTGTAATCATCAATCAAGATTACAGATTACGGAAATTAATCAAGAAAGTAATCATATCGGTGATTAATGATTATTAGTTTGTAATCGTTATTTTGATTACTTTTTTGATTGATGCATACTAACTACATTTAGGAATTCGAAAAATAAAATCATTAACATTGTAAATCATCTTTATTTTTTGATCAGTCTCATGAATTAATTTTTTTTAATAATTATTATACTTAAGAAAACAATCAAGAATTATTTTTATGTGTGCCATGTCATCATCTTCCTGCCCTAGTCCCGTTTTATTTGGGGTCGGCGCAACACGTTTTTTTCTTCCATTCTGTCCTGTCACTCGTCACGCTATCACTAACTCCCTTTTCTTTCATATCGCTTATCACACAGTCCATCCATCTTTTCTTTGGCCTCCCTCTTCCCCTCCATCCATCCACATGTAAACTCATAACTTTTTTAGCAACATGCGTTTCATCCCTCCTTTTCACATGACCATACCAAGACAAACGATTCCCTTTCAACTTTTCAGTCACTGGCGCCACTTTTAAACTTCCCCTAATATACTCATTTCTCACTTTATCCATTCTCGTCACACCACACATCCATCTTAACATTCTCATTTCCGCTACATGCAAATGCATGTGTGCCATGTGTGGCTTAAATTAGATTTTAAAAGCACCCTCTTTTCAAACATCTCATCCGAAAGTCTGTGTGATTTAGGTAAATTGGTCATGGTCGCATATGAGAAAAGTCTTTCGACAGGACCCGATGACGGAAGAGTGTGTTATATTTTTTTAAAACACTTTTTAATTTCAGGGTATCGATTTAGCATCGATACATCCCGATCCTGGTCCGCTAAAAAATGAGAAATAATGGCATCTGCCTTTGAGCGTTGTATTTGGTACATATCTCCCGAATCAGGCTCTGAAGAATCAGTGTCAAACTCAAAATAGCTGTCTTCATATATATTATTACGTGTGACTTGAAGCGTTTCAGGTGCCTCATGGATTTCCTTGATTACAGCTCCTTTAAAAATAGATTTGATTCTGGAATGGTATTCTATATTAACACAAGCAAGCCATTTGTCCTTGAATCTGGGGTAAGACATTGCAGCAACTGCTGCATTTTGAGCTACTTTTGAGGAGAAATCAAAAAACTCTGCAAATCGCGTTTCAACGCTCTCCAAATATTTCTTTACCAACATTTGACAAAAAGTAAGAGATTCTCTATTCAGTTTTTGCAACTTTTTGCGCAAAGATACTAAACATGGCAATAATATACCGTAATACATGTCTTGTTCGCCTTGTAATATATCCAGGGCCTCTGCTATTGGTTTTCAACAACGCAAGTATTCCTTTATGTAATGGAAATCATTATCACGTAAAACGTTTGTCATTCCTAATGCCACGTGCTGCTGTACACTCTTCTCCTGTATTGATGCAATTTGTTTCAGTGAATCATAAAAGCTGTTCCATCTAGTGATTCCCGGTTTGGAAAGGGTATGACCAACAATGTCAAGTATTATTTCAGCCGATTTAGGCCGGCCGGCGGAGTTCCACAAGTTGTTGCATTTTTTAATAACTTAATTATGAATATTGCCAATACTTGTGTCGTTATTTCGTAATACTTTATTGGCGTCCGTAGTGGCACATAAGTTTAGCTTGTGTGCACAACACCTTAATGTACACGCAATTCTAGTGTGGAATAATATTTTCGTCAAAAGCTAGCGGATCAACTTTATTATAAGTACTAAAGTGTGCCACAGAAATGACCTCGATGTGAGAATCTTCTTCGAGGATAGAACTTTCTGCGGGTTCTGAATTGTCATCAATGTTATGAGTAAAATTTTCACAATTTTCCACGTCTATGCCAAACTCTTTAAATGCTTTTACAAAATTACTACCGTTATCAGTAACTGTAGCCAGCACTTTCCGGGAGTCGAGACCAAATTCAGCATGTACTGCTTCAAGTAAAAGAGCTATACGGTCGTAGCTGTGCGTACCTGAAAATCTTCGACAAGCCAGTGTTTCCGAATTCCGTTTCAGATTTGTGTCGAGCCAGTGTGCGGTAACGCCCAAAAAACTTCTTGTTTTTTCCGACCAGATATCGGCAGTTGTGCAGACTTCATCTACATCGCGCAATTCACTCTTGATTTTTGTAATTTCCTTATTAAAGTAATCATCAATCAATCGACCCAAAGTTCTTCTACTGGGAACGTTCAATCCATTTGCAGAGATATTTAAATCACCAAAGATTTTTTTTAAAAAGTGATCGTCTATAGCTTGTAAAGGAATCATAGAATGAATAAAAAACTTTAACATATTTTCATTAAATTGGTCCTGTGAAATCGTTCGATCAGTAGGTACATCACTATTACTACCATCTCTAATATCTGGTTGCAGTTGGTTGGATGTTCTAGTAGACCGTTTATTTTTTTTCATAGTTTTCAAGTAACTCTGATACTCGTTGTGTGTTTCTTCCCCGTGTCTTCGTTTGAGATGAGTTACAAAATTTGATGTAGAATTATTAAAACCACTAATTTTAACTAGTTTTGGCCGACATAATGTACAAATTGCCACTTTCTTTTTGCTCGTAGACTCCGATTCTGAATACGTAAAAATTTTTCCATCAAGAATGCATGGTAATGTCTCAAGTTGTTCATGGTGCACGGTTTCAGATTCTGAATTAGTAGATAAAGACGAAAAAGAACTTGACGCCATTTTACAATAAATACTGATTTTACAATAATAATGTTTAAACACCAAAACACATAGGCCAATACGTCACGGTTTAGACTCGTGAATCAATTTACGTTTATATCCTTGCGCACTATTATACAGACTGACCAAAGACTACTATAGTATACTGGCTATAGACAGGCAACTCTACCGTATTTTTTAAAATTGGGAAGTTGTCGAATTCAGCGACATCTAGTTTTTCGCTAAGGGAACTATTTATATAAGTAAATCTATAGCTAGGTGTATATTGCTGTACTGTCCAATCCTATAGGATATTATATGTATATTGTATGAGATTAGGGTGTCCGCTATATACAAAATGCTTACGTACTACGTAAACGAAAAAAAAAACTACAGAATTGTATATTTTGCCATTTTATTTTCTCCACGTCACACATTTAAAATAAAATTTTGTGTTCGCCTTTTTCGTTCTTTATGACTTACGTAGTGCCGATTAGCTATTTCTTTCATTGGATCGTTAACATCCCAAAAGGTAATTTTGCCAGTGAGAACATTATTGACATCTTTGCACCAGTTATTAATAAAAAACATTGTGCTTTTATTTATCAGGTAATTTCTCAAACTATCAGCGTGATCTGCACAACTGATAAACGATACATTTATATTTATATTTATAATAAGTTTAATATATACAGAAATACTTTTTTTAGTGCAGTGCTCCTTTAAAATTTCTATACATATATTTTCCACTTGGGCAAAGAAATCAAATAATGCTCTTGTAGGATAACACAACCACTTTTTGTTGCCAAATTCTTTTTTTTTAATATAGTCATGGAAACTTTGTGATTCTTCTGCTTCCATATAATTCCTGCAGGTCACACAATTCTTATAAATTTTTTTTTTGGCAAGTTGTGCTATCCACCCACTGCAATACCCTATAGCTGCGCTTCTTTCAAGAAGCATTGATGTTTGGCTCTGTAGTAGCTGGTCAGTATCTACCATTGACATATCCAAATGCTCACTGTCAATTTCATTTTCACATTCAGTTGGGTGTGTATTTACTGGATTTTTTAAAAAATATTTTAAGGCTTGGAGACAAACTCCATCGTCTTTCTCACAATTTGACCCAACTGAATGTGAAGACGAAATATTATTTATTAACAATGTTTTGAAGGCGCCTTCAAATGCGTATGTTGTAGGCATTATGTTGCTACAGCCATGAGCTCTAATTGCCCCAAAAAAGTTTTCCAATGCGTCTTGATTGAAATTGCGAAGCAATAAGGAGTTAATTCCTTTGGAATTTAAATATGATACAATTAATTTAAAACCTTCTATGGTTTTGATCCAACTTGACAATGAAGGCACTACTCCTTGGTTATTGGCATTACAAAATTTCATCGATTTCAAAATTGGTATACTTTTATTCCACAATTTGTGATGAGGCGAGCTTGGGGTCACTGCAGTTCTATAGATTTTTCCTCCTCTTATCGCGCTAAAACTGCCGTTGACGCTGTCGAATAACTGATCAAAAAAGATGAGAAGATCTGCTGTGTCCGTGCTGTCTTTTTCGAGAACTCCACATCCTGTAAATGAGAAAAATATAATTTTAACGGAGTCATTATTTGTCTAATTTATTCAATATCTTCTGAACTATTTCATTTTAAGAACAATATATTTCTGCAATTGTTAAAATAACCCTTTGATTCGATAAGTCATATATTATAATACAGTTAAAAAACATTTTTATTACTGACTAGCTGTTGCCCGCGGCTTCGCTCGCGTTAAATGGGGTTAGAAAGAGACAAAAAGTAGCCTATGTCAGTCTCCATCCCTTCAACTATCTCCACTTAAAAAATCACGTCAATTCGTCGCTCCGTTTTGCCGTGAAAGACGGACAAACAGACACACACACTTTCCCATTTATAATATTAGTATGGATTTAAAACCTCAAAGTGAACCAATTTCCTATATGTGTGACACATCATATTTTGGTCACTGAAGTACGTATTAAATATCAACTGAATTGGTTAAATAAAGAAAAAATGGATATAAAGACAGACAACAAAATGATCCTATAAGAGTTTTTTCATACAGAGGTTCAGAACCTTAGGGTTAAAATAAAAAACTTTTTATAAAAAAAAATAAAACCGACTTCACTAAAAAAACACTAAAATGATCAAAATAATTTTAATTTCGGAAGTCGGTGTTTTTCGTTATTGTTTGTTCCTTATTTAACACCGACTTCCGAAATTAAAATTATTTTGATGATTTTAGTGTTTTTTTAGTGAAGTCGGTTTTATTTTTTTTTATAAAAAATTTTTTATTTCATACTTTTTAGTTGCAACACACTTACAGCCAGAGTACTTTTTTCTCATGTCAATTCCAATTAACTCAAACCCTGCTAGAATACATCATTTTCATATGAAGTTCCCGTGTCTACCTTCCACCTTCCGGCTCCATCATCAGATCACTTAGTACCTTATAGCCAAAGTGCATCTCATGACATTTCTAATAAGCCCAAACACGGGTAGGATACATTGATTAATTACGGAGTTCCGGTGCCTATCTTCCAGCTCCATCACTATCATCAGGTTACTTCGATGATACCATTTTCAACATAACTATTCAGAACTATTCATTTATTTGTATTGTCATAGTCGCTTAACTGTGTTCATTGTGATATTTGTTTGAGTATGAAGTTCCGTTGGCAATTTCTGGTCTTCTTAACCAGTTCCACCTCATCAAATGTCACTTTTTGACTGTAAATGCTTAATTCCTTGATGAAAATATCAAAATGACTATATAGTTGCCTATAATATTTGAGGAGTTCCTTCGATTTAGCCAAGATTCCATCATTAGATCCCGACTTGGTGACTATGGGACCATTTGGGAAGTATACCCTTTCCAACAAAAAAAGAATTTTTCAAATCGGTTGGCAAGCGACGAAGTTATGCCCGAACATACATAAAAAAAATAAAAAATAAAAAATACAAACATCCGAATTGAGAACTTCCTCCTTTTTTAGGAGTCGGTTAAAAACTCTTAAATTAACTTTGAAATATTCATAATTAATTATGAATGAATAAACTGCTTACCTGCCATAAATCCAAGAGCTACTCCAACTGATTGGCTGAACACCTGGGTGCAATGTTTAACCCTCCTTTTCGGGATAAGTGCAGGCAACACATGATGTGAAGTTAGTACCGAAACTAACAGTTTCGGTACTAACTTTACACCTTTATGACCGGGGCACCTGTTAAATAGGTTCACAATGTGGTCCCATTTTGCAATGCATTCTTTGCCTTTAATATTAAATTTAAGATTGTTTGTGATTAAATTATTTCTAATCCCCTTTATTAGGTGAGGTGGATCATATATTGGAAAAATCTGTTCCTTATTCACTAAGAAAAAACCATCTTTACATTCTTGTCCATTACGTAAAAATGTTTCTCGCGTTTCTTTAAGCAATGTGTTTATAGCTGCCACATTTGAGGTGCCTTGGTCACATACCGTTGCCACGACTTTCAGCCCTGTTTCTTGCACTTTTTTTATTATGGTCTGTATTTGTTTTTTTAATTCAATTGTTTTGGTGCTTCCTGTGCAATAGTAAAATGCCAAAGGCTGTTTGTATTTTTTTACAATGCCTCTTATCATGAAGACTAAAACATGATCACAATATTCTTTTTCCGTTACACAGCCACTGTTAACGAATCCTGATATTTCATCATTTCGTTTGTCATATGAAATGCCCGCTCCAATTGCCATCTCATCAAATGTTAAACAGCAGTATTTATAATTATCAGGCATTTTACTGACTCGAGTTTTTAAATTATCAAATATTATATCATTGATTCCACATTTTAGATTTACCTTGTGCAGTAAATCTTGCAAAGTTCTTCTGCTTGGTAAAACGCATATTCTGCTTAGTAGGCGATATGCTTTAGGAGATATAAGGACAATGCCAAAATTTTTTCATCCAGACTGAATCGCCTTCCTTTCTTTTTCTTGCCACTTTGAGAGGCTTGCATTTGGCAAAATAACTTTCTAGTATGTGGCATATTCTTGCAGACAATATTGAATGCAGGTTTTTGTAATTTTTTTGGCCATCATGTATTTTGTCTTAAATTTCTTCTTGTCACTTTCGCATTTTTGTAATTTCTTTAAGACAGATCTAAATTCCTTATGTTGCGTCAAAGATACACGAGAACCTGAAAAATACATTTATCTGTTATTCCAGTATATATATTTTTTTGGTTTAAGAGACCTAGATGCCTTGACCTCCATTACTATTACGCTTTAGTCTTATTATGCAACTAGCTTTTGCCCGCAGCTTCGCCTGCGTACATAAAACATAGCCTATGTCGCTCAGGAATAAAGCAGCTTTCTATTGGTGAAAAAAATTTTGCAATTGGACCAGTACTTCCAGAGATTACCTCCAACAAACCAAAAAAATAAACTTTACCACTTTATTGCGGCAAAAAATAAAGAAAACAGAAGTGTCTCTTTGACGGTGCTGGTTACCGATACTGACAAGTTTAAAGTAAATACAATATGATCCAAAATCTCTCTCTTTCTTATCTTTCTTTTTGAATATCTTTATAGTCTGTGATATTCATAACAATATCACAGACTATCAATTTCCGAGAAAAACAACACCTTGAAAACAATAGAAATTTCGGCGAAAAGATAACGCTAGTGAGCACTAATGATGTGTTACCACTTTGGGTGCACAAAATTAAATGTTCCCTGTATGTTATTGTAATTTCTTTTATACCTGGGTGTAGAAGAGTTATTTTTGTATCCTGTAACGATAAAATGACATCGTAATTCGACCATCGACATTCTAGCCCTATGACCTATGGGCGGGACCGCTGTTTAGACATTGATTAAATATGCCTGTTAAGATAGGAGCAATTGTATCAATAATATCTCCGAAAACCTTAACAGATATACAAAAGTTATATGTAGGTTTTGACAAATATAATTTATAACAAATAGTATATTATAAAATTAATTTCCTAAAGCCAAAAGTTTTGTATTGTTAATGAATTTACAAAAATTGTACAATTTAGTGTAAATTGACTGTCCGTACGTCGCTGTGGCTCATCGCGAGGCGGAGGCGTATTAGGTGGCGGTGGAACACCGCGTCGCGGGCTTACCGTACGTCGCGATGGCGTCTCGCGGGAATGTAGCAGGTCGCGGTGAATAGCCACGTAGGGATTCAGCAGGTTGCGCTACTTCACTACCACGTGGTGACTCACCAGGTAGCGCTACCTCACTGCCACGTGGTGACTCAGCTGATTGCGCTACCTCACTCCCACGTTGGGACTCAGCAGGTTGCGCAACCTCACTCCCACGTGGTGACTCAGCAGGTTGCGCTACCTCACTTCCACGTGGTGACTCAGCAGGTTGCGCTACCTCACTTCCACGTGGAGACTCAGCAGGTTGTGCTACCTCACTGCCACGTGGTGACTCAGCAGGTTGCGCTACCTCACTCCGTCGTGGGGACTCAGCAGTTTGTGCTATCTCATTGCCACGTGGGGACTCAACGGGTGGCGGTGACCCTTCGCGTTGCTGTGTCTCAGTAGGTATTGTGCGTGTTGCCACTACGCGAACGCATGAGGGGTCGCGCGTTTTGTTAGCGTTTGTATCTTGGGATACTTTTGTGGTCTATTTGTTGAAGCCCCTAAAGGCTATGCCCCGTCGAATGCCGCCACGGACACGCCTAGCTTTCCGTACCCTATATGTTTGGGGTTTGGGCGGTGGTGTTGCGAGCTCGAGTAAATTTGACGACGACAACGACGTGTCGGAGACCCAACATATTGTTTCGTCGATGGGCTTGGGAGTTGCAGGCCCATTATGTTTTTTCGTGACAATTATCTGAAAATTATAAAAAATACTCACTGTCAGATAACAGGGTACGTATAGGAATGTCAGAAACTAAAATATATATGGTTTATGTAAGTAGGTACGACGAATCCTCCTATCCTGGTGGCCCTGATCGTAGCTTAGGAATTATCGATAGAGTTACCATGGTCCTGAACGGAAAGGCAACTAAAATAACACATGTAAGTTGAGTCAGTAAAGGTCTGACATGCCTTCTCGCTCCACCTGGAGCAGAAGTTATTTAATCATTTCCCTTCTCAAAAAATGAAATATTTGCTTAGATATCTATCTGAGTTAAATATCTGAGTATTTTTAGTTATCGATACAAACTAACTGTGAACTAGATGGTCTTCAAAATTACGATATAATTAACTTAAGTGTTCATGAGCATTTATATAATATAGTTCGTCATTTGAAATCCTATTGGGTTTACAATTAGTTGCCCACTTTGCAGAGCCTGCATAGGAAAAGTGAGACAGCAGCTTATCTGCTTCTAAGCTGCCTAGTTGTCGCTGGATACGGGGAATATACTTCGAAAACCTAGATACACTCCGCGAAATTGTCAGCAAAACCAAAGCGCGTTTGGCCTTCACACCAGGACACCAGCCCGAAATACAAACACAATTATAGCTACAACCCGGGAATCTTTAAGTCGAGAGTGATTAGGTTACTTCTAGGTAAGCGTGTTCCATTGTCGACCGCATCGTCGCTTTCCATCAGGCGAGATGGCGGTTGCGAGCCCATCAACAATAAAAAAAAAAATTGGTAATAAATAACGATCTTACAGTCACTAGACGTCTAATAACAGGCGGCGTATGTCTGTCAACACATAAGATTTATAGATCTGATTTAGGTCGCTACGGAATAATTTCGAAATAGACTCGACAAATCAGAACGCAGTACCCCGCTCCTCAGTACCTCAGCTAGTTGACAGAATTGCAAGTTCAAGCATGAGGCGGCTAGTGGCTGTAATATCGTTGATAATAAATTACTTCTTGCTCATCTGTGGATGTAGATGGTTCTCCGCTTAGCTGTCTTCTGCGACGTGTTTCGTTTGGACGAGGTTTGCTTGTTTCAGTCGTCTGCTGCCGCTTCCTCAAAAAATATCTTCCGTTCATAATTATTTATCTAAAAAGTAATAAAATATTTAAAATCCAGGTAAGAAGTATAAATAATGGGAAGAAGTATAGACATAGATATAAGATTATTATTTTTTTATTTGGTTTTAAATACTTTTTTATGTTTGCATTTACAATAAAGTGTATAATAAATAAATAGATTTAATAGAAAGGGCGAAAACTGTCATTTTGAGATAATATTTTTCTGTATTTTATACCAGAGACTAGTCTGTGTTTATGAAGATCACTCCAGGTGTTCAAGGTCAGCAGCTCGTTTTAGCTGCTGTCGCAGGGATCTTAAACACTTAATGGATATATACTTCACTGTAATGTTTGAAATACTCATGTACCTACATGCTTTAAGGCGGTAAGTCCCCTCTTTGAGGCGTGTTTGGAAAGACCTCACGGCGTCCTTACCTTCCGTATGACGCAAATCCTCACCAGACATGGTACGTTCGGGAGGTTCCTGCACCGGATACGTGCGGAAGTGACGCCCGGGTGTCGTCACTGTGCGGAATGCCCGGAGGACACGGTGGAGCACACAGTCGAGGTGTGCCGCCCTGCTTGGACGGAGCATCGCCGTGCCCTCGTGGGGGTGATCGGCGGCGGAGACAAGGGTACAAGAGACCTCCTTTATCTTTTGCAACTATAAATTTATGGTCGGAATTTATTTCACTTGATAATAAAGCTCCCACACAATTGTCACAATCAATTTTTTTCATTAAAATGTGTGCTATATATCCCGCAATGTGACATAATTTGTTGGCTAAAATCAGAAATATTTTGGAAAAATAAATTTATGTCTTCATCATCATTATTTTCGGAAACCATATCAATACCGTCTTCTATTAATCCATTATTAGTTGTTTTATTGATGCGTTCTATAGGCGACGATGCGCAATTCAGGATAGAAATATGTTCCAGAGCCAAGCAATTTCCACTTTCGAGAGCCTTTATCTCGATATGTACCAGTAATTTCTTATATGCTGCCTTAAACTGGCGCGCCGTAGGGTTATTGTTGGCTCCGCTATGTGACCTTATATTGCCAAAAAGCATCTCGAGGTGGTCTTGGCTAATTTTATACATTGGCATATAAACAAGTACTTGAGTACGTATTATATGATTATAAATATGTTTTACTGCTTCGGCGCAACCAATGAACCCAATAAAGCCTGTTTTTCGCGGGCTTTGTATTAACAGTCTATCGTCTAGACATTTTAGTCGTGATAGGTAGTCGACTGCTGTGTCTAGGAATCCTAAAAGTTCCATTGAGTTAATTTCCGTAAGCGCTTTCTTAAATTTAAATTGAAAAGTGCTTCGGGAATTGAATACGTCAAAAATATTATTAATTATCCTCAAAAATTGCGATGTTGCTTTACTGTTTTTAAATTCAGGTAGTTTCAGTTCATTGCAACAAAAGTCTATAGCATCCGCTACACTAAGGCTGAATAGCTGTGTTGCGAGCTTTACCTTCATTTTTTGATTTAGAAAATGTATGTGATGGTAACGTAACTTGTTAGCTAAATGAAAATTTTCTGTTTCCTGAAGCTTATTTAGTTCTTCCAAAAAAATCCACTGTATTTTATTGCCATCTGGATCTATAAAAGTTTTATAGCTTTGAAAGCGTTCCGCAATAGTTTGATCATGTGAGATGGATCCAATATTACCAAAATTGGGTCTTTAGTTACAGGATGGTTAAAAGTAATTCTTCGATCTTCTATAGAACAACCCAAACATTTCACCATTGCTATATTAGCAGCGCATCCATCGAAAGTCAACGATATAATTCTTATACCAGTTTCTTGGATAAGTTCTAGACATTGTAAAATTAAGTCAGACCGCTGACTTCCTGTTACACCGTCCACAAGGAAATAACCAACGGGAACTTTGAAGTTACAGTTTATGCTTGTAACTAAAAAAACTAGAGCCTCTTTAGCTTCTAGTACGTGATCTCCTTCAACGCCAGTACCGATATCAACGTGTCCCACTAATTTTTCACCGTCATATTCTATACGTCGGCGTATAGCCATTTCGTCAATAGCTAACCCCGCAATTATGGTGTAATTTGTATTTTTAGCTTTTTGTTTCAACGCTTCGAAGGATTCTTTAGTAAAACCTGGGTCTCCTCCGATTTTTTCGTACCACTTTCTAAGTGTACGCCTTTCTGGTAAACAGGTATCGAAAGTTCTACGTATGTAATCGTAGGCCTTCGGTGAATAATAATGTAATGTCAACGCAAAGGTACGAAGCGCTGGGCTATATTTTTGTTTGCATTTTCCTCCAGACTTTTTTGTAACCATGCGACGTCGTCAGTTCTTGAGCCTGTTGATAAAAAAAGTAGGAACGCTTTTTAATATTGAAAGAAAGCAAGAAAACGATCGACAAAGGCATACAAAATACGAACACGGCTAATGTAAGAGTCTATAATACCTGTAAATTAATATTTTTCAGAATATTCGTGTCTTCATCTTTCAAACAAAACTTTTCTTGGATATTAACTAAAATGTCTTCAATTTTATTAATTTTGCGTTTTAATCTTCTATTTTGGGCTTGTATTCTTTTTATTTGTAATCTCTGCTTCTTAATGATATGTTCCTTAGTGTTAATAATGTTTTGTAGTTTTCTTTTTCTAGGTGAAGTTGCGTTTGAAGGCGATAATAACTGTTGCTGTAAATAAAAAAATAGTATATATTATTTTGTAACTGTGTTAGCACATTCAATATTAAAATGATTATTTAGGTAGGGTTTTTTGCGAATTATGTGATTTACTAGCTTTTTTTTGACGACAACTTTGTACGCGCATCCCGTTTTTTCCCGTTTCCTTTGGAATTTCGGGAAATCCTGTCTTAGCGGATGAATAAAACAACAAAATATCATTAAAATCAATGCAGCCGTTTTCGAGTTATCATAACTAAATTAAGTAAAAAAGATTCACATTACATAGATGTCAACAGTTTACATAACATTGTATGTGCGTGTAATTTATCACAGCATAATTTTTTACCTGAATGCTTCGTGGTTTTATGGACTTATCTCTTCGTGGTGTAGATGGAGTTGGTTTGTGGTCATCCACAGTCGGCTGTAATAAAAAAACAACGTGACTATTTTACACTTGCTATTAATGTATCTAATCAAGAAAAATAATGCAAAACTTTATTACCGTGTTTTGACATGTTTTTTCTTCTACGTTAGATGCACCCTGAGTTATGTCGGGGGTAGATGCAGTTTTTGTTACGGTATCACTGGTACATGGTAGTGATGACTGTAAAAAAAATTGTTTATTAGCAGTCATCAAAGAAGTATAAAAAACGTAATAAAAAAGGCATAATTTTCAATTTCCTTATTTTCAACCATAAGTGTTATAAAAATCAAATTTACGGAAGATGATTCAGATATTGCCATTTTTAGACAAAAAACTGATTTGACGAGACTAAAATGAAATTTTCTAGAACAAAATCAGTTTACTTACTGAACAACACATAACGATATATTTGTGCGGATAAGCGCCTGATTTTAAGTTTTTTTTCCCTGACTTTGTTGTTATGTAATTATCATCATCGAAATGTTGCGAACAAATTGTGCTACATTTAGTGGGGATCCAATCAATTCTACCAGTTGTCTCAATCCACAGTTTTCTTATAGGTGGATCTGTTGGAAACCTAAAACGTATTAAATCATTATGTCAGTTTCAATTGAAAAATTATTTTTTATATACATGCAAATTAAATACAAAAAAAAATTGGTCGTAATAAATAATATTATTTTAGTTATAAAGTGTACTATTGATAATAATCAACTGTATCATAGTAATAATCGACATTGTTTACAAATTGGCACAGCACTATCGATGCCTAGATTTCCTGGAAATGAATCCTCGGGACCATAGATTATACACTTAATACTGGTCTCGGGACTCTCGCGGTGAACGTAATACATTGCGCGATCGCTCAAGTAGTGCAAAATGGTACCCATCTATTGCAAGCAATACATAACTATTCGTCTGCTTGCGATTATATCATTTTTGTCTACAAACTTCATAATGCTAATGTTATAATTACAAATATCACAAGTATTTCAATGTTTTTGGACTTACCGGTGGAAAGAAATCCCTCCTCGTGCTACACTACACACCTGGCTTCTTTTCCGACACGTTATAATAGCGCAAGACGGCATAATTTAATATTTTTGCGGAGCTTACGTACGCTGTCAAAACAAGAGCGTGATTGCCGGTAAAGTAAACTTCGGTTGATATTGGGCATTTGCTCATAACCGCGGCGCGCGTGCTCCGCCCACAAGGCCCTTCTAACCTTCTTTATCTGTTCTGTGTGGTCCATACACAGTATCACAGTAATTCAGTTTAGACAGTATAAGGCTGTCAACAAGTTGTTTCCGTACTGGCAAGCTCAAGTATTTACGAATCCCATACAATACTTTAAGTCTATAGAAGCAATTTCCCAGAACTTTGGTTATGTGAGTTTCAAAGTGCTTACAGTTAGCCGGTGGTACCCGTGTTTGATGCAGGTAGACTCACAAGTTTGCACCGTGGAAAAAAACTGGAATTTTGCGAAAAAGAACGATATTAGCACAAACTGAACACAGGACTTGGGAGGAAAACTAGATGGATTGACCTGACCGTTGCTCCAGAAGCTCGGTTGTTATGGTATGTTACGGGTGTTTCGTTACCAGGTCGTCATAATGAAATGAGATCCAAGGCTGATTCTAAACTTCGTGTAATTAATAAATCAATTTACAATAACGTAATAAAGGAGATAATTTGTAGCCGTGTAGCAAAATCAAAAGTGAAATTTTGGACCGCGCGCGGTGGTTTTATCGCCTTGATGGTCCCCGCTTCCCTCGCTGCTGATGTCATCGTGCCGCTGTCACGTCGATGTTGGTGTGCTGATAATAGATGGCACTGTAGTCTTCAACAGGGGGCTACCCTAATAAAACATTTGTTTCCAATTTTTATTTTGTCACTTTGTCGGCGTGATTGATATACATATTGGTACCAAATTTCAGCTTTCTAGTGCTAGCGGTCACAGAGATTAAGCGAGGACGGACAGACGGACAGACAGACATGGCGAAACTATAAGGGTTGATAGTTGACTACGGAACCCTAAAAAATATGAAATATCATTCATATTACATTATTGTTCTTGGTAAATTTGCTTATTACGAGTTACATTTAGGTTCACATTCTTATTACATTAAATACAGTTGCACAATAAAATAATGACGCATATACACTACCGGTCAAAAGTTTTTGCCCACCCTATAGTTTGCGTGATACACAACAAATAAAGACAATAAGATCGATTTTAATATTTATATTTTAAAGAACATAGATAGGCAAGAATATAGTAATAATAAAACTACAGCCTGTAATTATTGCATATGGGTATTTTTTACTTCTGATGACGAAAACAAAAAAAAAATGTTATGATCAACTTTAGGTGAAATAGCTGTAAATATCAATAATTTAGGTCATAATCTACTATAAAAAGATATGTACCGAGCTTACAGCTCTTTAGTTTTACTAGAAATATCCAATAAAATTTCGAACGTCCATGGTAGTGACACAGAATCCAGGGAAGTGACTTTCCATACAGTTTTTTAATCATGGAAATGACATCAGTTCATGGACGTGACATTCTATATATTTTGTAAAAGGAGTCACAAATTTTATTTTATCCAAGGAAATTATGATGTGTATAAATACATTGGATTTATTAAATAAAACAATTGTTTGGAAAATCAGCTTTAATTGCTTTGAATCTTTAACTTTAACCTTAATCACATGTTTTGTCTTCAAGGATTATGGTATCAACAATATTTTGTAATAAAATATGAAAAATATTATAATTTTTTAAAAGTAACTGCTAAAGAGATCAAAAACATTGTACTTATGGCACTTTCTAATTTCAGTCTCAATAAAATCTTAATATTATAATATAAAAATTTTCAAGTTATTTTATAACTTTAGAAATATTTCTTAATTAAAATATTTCGAGGTCATCATCGCTCTCACTGTCAAAGATCCTCATCCTCCTCTTTTCAGGCTTACTATCGCGTTCCTTATCTTCCTGTTCTTCAGTCTCACTAACAAGCTCGTTATCTTCTTTTTCTTCAGTGTGATCATGAAGTTCTCTATCCTCCAGTTCTTCAATCTCACTGTCTAGTTCCTTATCCTCCCGTTCCTTATCCTCCCGTTCTTCATTCTCACTATCAAGCTCGTTATCTTCTTGTTCTTCAGTTTGATTATCAAGTTCTCTGTCCTCCACTTCTTCAAACTCACTGTATAGTTCCTTATCCTCCTGTTCTTCAGTCTCACTAATAATCTTATTATCTTTCTGTTCTTCAGTCTCATAATCAAGTTCTCTATCGTCTAGTTCTTCTATCTCACTGTCTAGTTCCTTATCCTCCTGTCCTTCTGTCTCACTTTCAAGTACCACATTCTCTTGTTCTTTGGTTTCACTATCCGGTTCCTTATTCTCCTGCTCTTCGCTATCTGTGTCATATATTTCCTGCAGCAATGGGTTGGAAAATTCCACAAAACTGTTGGGCAATGAGTAGTGTAGGCACCGTTCTCCAGGAGCGCATTTGAGGCATGTTAACTTTCTTAAAAATATTTTTTGCGTGATGCGTGAGTCCCATGTCATTTGATGGACTTTTGTGATTCCAGGAACATTATTGATTTTTCGGTGCAATAGCTTATTGATTTCTTCAATTTGTTTTGTAGTTACGGTTGAATTATGACATTGGTAGTGTTCTCTCTAATACACATCATTAGTGTATTAAAATCAGGTATATCTGACCCTTGAGCAACAATACAATCAGCAGTACGCTTTATTACTGCGCCCACTCCATCCATAGGCCCTTTTCCATGGCCTGCTTCACAGAAGTTCCACGTCGCAGTTTTTAAACTGTATCTCTTTGCCAAGTATTGTGTATACAGATAGAACATGTATCTGTTTCTGTACTGTGCACTAGGACCGTCGCTTAAAATATGCAATTTCTGAATTGTGCGTGACGATACAATTAGATTTAGCATCTTTTGAAGATGAGCACATATTGCACTTGCATCGTGGCGCAAATTCTCAGAAAAGGTGCAAAATGAACAACTGTTCACTTTTTGCGTATCTGGACATCTATAGTAATAAACACCAGTATGAAGACTGACTTGTTGTCTGGAAGCACCGAAATGGACTGACTGGATCTCATTCGCATATTTGCAGCAATAATTTTCAGAAAAGTCGATCTGCATAAATATCTCTCCATCAACAAGGTTGTTCTTCATTAGGGTGGATTGTTTGTATTGATGAGAAATGTTAAATTGGTGTTCTAAAAATATTTTCAAGTCTTCTAAGAACGTTTCTACTAGCTCTTTTTTCGTAACTGTTTTCTGTCCTTTTACTGTTCTTCTTATTTTTTTTTCTTGTCCTTTAATCAATCGCTTTTCTTTTGTGACACACCAAGTTTTATATGTACTAGTTTCCGAACCATCAAAAAGTTGTACTTCAGGTGATTTATGTAAGCAAACACGACATTTACGCCTCCTTTGTAGTGGTAGTATATCTAAGTACTTTAAGACTATTGTAATCGCATATATAATGATATGTTATCCCAATAAACGGACAGTCTTACCACAGCATTCATTCGATTCATTTCTATCCTATCGCCAATCCTTACATGGCGACCGTGATACCCGAACTCTGGTCGAGTGCATTCCCGCGTACCAATAAGGACTAAGTTATGTAAACATCTATTGAGAACAGTGACTTTTCAATGTAATAAGTGCGAAATAAATTTTATCAAGATGTGTTGTTACTCAGAACCAAGACACAGTGTACTACTAACGCATCAATTATATCAGAAACCCGTTCCTGAAAGTATAATTGACCCACAAAAATGGGAGGCACCCACACAAAAGAAGAAGTTGTGATCGCACAGAGCGGAGGCCAAAACACGGCTAGTACGCAACAAGTTCAGCAGCACGAAACTACAAATATTTTGCTCATTATCATATGCAGCACATTAGTGGCTGGAATTGTAATAATTCTATATAAGTTGGCAAAAAAGTGCCATGATAAACAGATACGAAGGAGATTGGACGAGATGAGGCTGATGCGGTACGCGAGTATCCTGCGGAGACACGAGATCAAACCGGACAGTGTAGTCTGAGGTGCAGTATTAGTGTTGGTGAAGTGATTAGTGCATAGTTCAAAGATAACCTACCTATATTCCAGTGCGTAACGTAGTGCGAATAAACAGTGCGTAAATCGTAAGTCCCCAATATCGTAATCGTATGTAAAAGAAAGCTCAGCAATCAATACTATAGTGTCTATTTAGTCATGCTTCATGTTGCTATGCGCATAAAATAATATGCATTAACACTTTCTTTTAGATACGTTATAACTACACATTTTGTACTAATAATATCTATATGTCTATGAATATTAATACATTATTATAATGACTAAGGCTAATATATTCAATAGCTATGTGTTATGGCAGAGGAATTGGCAATAATTTTAAATGAACTAAAAAGTATAAAAAAGTACCTTATTAAAATCGGTCCCAGTCGTAGAATTGGTAAAGCAATAGAGATAAAAAGGAATGAAGCGAATCTAGTGTTAGTTAAATATAATAATTATTTAAAGATATATAAATCGCAAGTAAGAAAGTACACGAAAGAAGAGATTTCCTTAATAAACAAAATTTGTGGGGAATTCGGAAATATATTTACGGAAGTTCTTTCTTTGTGTGCTGATCAATCTGGGACTAGGGAAACTTTGCTAGAATCCCAAATAATGGCGGGAGATACTTTTGATTTAAAAATAGCTTTAAGTCTATTCCCTGTTATGACAGATGAAGATAAGAATACAAAGCAGTTAATTGAGTCTATAGAATATTATGATTCCGTGTTAACAAAACCAGAATGTAAAAATAAATTGATTATGTTCATATTAAAAAGTCGATTATCGCAGCAGGCAAAACTAAAATTACAACCAAAATATGATACTGTCGACGAGCTTGTAAAGGAGATGCGGCGACTATTATTACCCCGAAAAAGTTATTTGGCTTTACAAACAAAGCTACAACATGCACAACAGGATAATAAATCTATTCTAGACTTTGGAAAGGAAATTTCTGATTTGTTTGTAGACCTGACTGTCTCGCAGGCAGACGGGAACCTAAACAGTTATAACGTTTTGCGGCCTCTAAATGAGAAACTAGCAATAAAAAGGTTTGCCGACGGGTTGCGAGACCGTCGGTTAAGTACAATAATTGCTGCGCGAAATTATAATTCTATAACAGAAGCAGTCCAAGTGGCGCAGGATGAAGAAGTTCAATCTGCTTCTGGGGACGTGATAGGTATGTACAATTCCAACTATCGATACAACTCAGGGAGGAGACCTCAGCGTGGCCAGTACAGAGGAGGCCGAGGTTATCAACCCAACTCCAGAGGACACATGCAAAATATGCACAGGCGGATGCCCCCTCAACGATCCCAGGAATCGTCCACAAGAGGTAATTATCGTAGAAATAACAACTACAATAATGGAAATTATTCGGGAAATCGTAGAGAAAATCATACTTCTACTCAGGGTAACATGAATCTCGTGACAACAGAGGCCGATGACCACGATACAGTGGACCAAACAAGTCCAAATACGGAAACATTGAATCATTTTTTTCGAGACTAAGTTTATGCTATCGTGTAGCAGTTTAAACAAAGTTACATTCTTGATCAACAAATATAGACATGATTTACTTATAGATACTGGAGCATCGATTTCAGCTATCAAATATGATTCAGTAGAACGTTTACGAATACCTTTCCATAAAGAGAATGTGATGGTCAAAGGTATCGGAGGAAATATTTTTACAGAAGGTTATTGCTATTTAGAGTTAAATTATAATGGGCATGTTTTAACACATAAATTTTTTATATTTAAAAGCCTGCCTTGCAAAACGCAAGGAATTATAGGACAGGATTTCCTCAGAAAATATCGAGCACTTTTGAATTTTGAGTTAAACAATGTAGAATTAGTAACAGAACGAAACGAAAGGGTAACGTTACGATTAGAATATCTGACACCGACTACTGATACATATATTATTGTGCCTAGACGATGCGAATGTATACATTATATCCAGTCTAATGCAAAAGAAGATTGTGTTGTAACTTCTCAGGAAATATGCGAGGGAGTTTTTCTAGCCAGTTCATTGTCCAGGCCAAAAAATGGAAAAATCCCAATACGGATTTTAAATACCAGAGACACAGAAGTTAAGTTAAAATCAATTCAAATTAAAACAAATTATTTAAATGAATACTTTGTCTGTAAATTTGACAGGCCCAATATAAATTCAGATCGGGTGAAATTACTATTTTCATTACTCAATCTGACCCATTTAAATGAGGAAGAACAAAAATCGATAGAAAAAATTTGTGCAAAGTTTCCAGATGTCTTTCATTTGCCAGGGGACAAATTAACAGTCACTTCAGTATATGAGCAAACTATTGAGCTAAAACCCAATAGTACCCCAATTTACACAAAACAATATCGATTACCACACGCACAAAAGGCAGAATTAGATAAGCAAATTGATAACATGTTAAAAAGTGGAATAATAGAAGAAACTAGGAGCGCATGGTCTAGTCCGTTATTACTAGTTCCGAAAAAAGTAGACGCTACTAAGGAAAAAAAATGGCGTGTAGTAATCGATTATCGTAAACTAAATGATAATATACAGGATGATAAATTCCCACTTCCCAACATATCAGACATATTGGACTCCTTATCTGGAGCGGTGTATTTCACGCACCTTGATTTATATCAGGGATTTTATCAGACAAGTTTGCAAAAAGACAGCAGGCCATGTACTGCCTTTACAACTGGGAAGAATCAATACCAAATGACAAGGATGCCAATGGGCCTCAAGTCTAGTCCAAATAGCTTCAGCAGGATGATGACAATAGCGATGTCAGGTTTAAATTATGACAAATGCCTGGTTTATCAGGATGACCTTGTAGTATTCGGACGAAATTTGAAATCGCCACTGACCGAGGGACAGAATTCCTGTCAAGTACAATGAAGGGGATATGTAAACTTCTAAAAATCAATCAACTCTCCTCAACAGCCTATCATCACGAAAGTATAGGAGCGCTGGAGAATTCGCATAAAACTATGGGTGCGTACCTTAGAATCAACTGTGAAAATAAAACAGGAAGTTGGAGCAGCTGGTTACCGTATTGGTGTTTTGCATACAACAATACGGTACACACTGAAACCAAGTACACGCCTCATGAGCTTGTCTTTGGGAGGAAATGTATATTGCCCAATAACTTATCGGGTAATGTCGTAGATCCCTTATATGCTCACGATAACTACGCGCTAGAGCTAAAATATCGGCTGCAACTAGCACAAAAAGACGCTCGCGATAATTTGATGTGTAGTAAAATAAAACGAAAAGTTAAATACGATGTTAATTTGAAACCAGTGTATTATAAGAAAGGAGATTATATACTATTAAGGAATCCATCAGAGAATAAAATGGATCCAGTGTATCTTGGACCATATTTAGTAGTAGAGGATTTGGATCCTAATGTGAAAATTATCAATAAAGGAAGAGAAGACATAGTTCATAAAAACCGCACAAAGCTATTCAATGTGTTAAATTGTAATGACAACGTGGCATGAAACAGACCGACATTATTTCTTTTCATTGTAAGAATTAAAGGGGTGGTTTTAAGGAACACACTTTGAAAGATTCGTAATTTAAGTATTATATAATCAAAAACTAATGTAAACAAACATCTATTGATTATCTTTAATTAAAGCTACATGATTTATGTAAACAAAAATTGTAAAAAAAAAAAAAAAATCTCGTATATGTTTATATTTTTTTTTTTCCTTAAGAGGGAAGGTGTAGTGGTAGTATATCTAAGTACTTTAAGACTATTGTAATCGCATATATAATGATATGTTATCCCAATAAACGGACAGTCTTACCACAGCATTCATTCGATTCATTTCTATCCTATCGCCAATCCTTACACCTTGTTGATATCACAAACCATGCTTTTGCACAACTCTGTTAAGTTTGGAGCGTTAAAAATTCCCAAGTGTTTCAAATTATCGAACTTAAGCTGCATATTTTCATGTCTGACACATAAACATGTATCCCTTTCAGCAACTCGACGAGAAACGATCCAAAAAGGACGCATCCGGCAAAACGTTGCAAGACTCAGTTTTTCCTTGTTTTCGATCTGGAACTTGCTATGGAGATTAGTAAGTGTATCACACAAGTAACGTTTTTGTTTTTTAATTTTGTTCTTGGTGATTACATCTTTTTTTCCAGGACACTGCTTACTGTTGTCATCACGCTCTAAGAAGGCAATAATTTTTGAATTTAATTGTTTCAGCTCTTCTGTTTAATATAATCTGTTTAGTAGCAACTTTCTTCGGATGATTAGAAAGTTGCTGAATTTTATGATTGGCCCTTAGCAATTGTACCCGTAATGCATGAACCTTTTTTTCCAGCGATTTGATTACAGTTGCCTGAGTGTTTATTTTTAAATTGGACTCCTCACGTCGTTTCCGGACAAGACGAATACCTGCTACTTTTTGCCTATTCAAATTAGAGCTAGAGCTAGAAGGTATGAGACATTCTTCTCTGGAGAACGACGATCCAAGATTAACAAACGACCTTGTGGAAACCGAAGAAGCAGGTGACGAAGCTGGAGAAAGGTAAGAAACACTTTGTTGAGAATCAGGGCTAGCTAAGTTTTGGTCAACAGCAATGGACTCTGGAGTATTCTCTCTCAAACTTTGTAGTAGTCGCTCATTACGTTTTTTATTCTGTCTACTCCTAGCTTTACGTTCTCGCCATTCACGTTGATTAGCACGTCGTTCTCTTGGAGTCATTTCGGATACTAGTTTTACCTGTTTTTTGCGTCGTTTTTCTGCATAACGCTGGTTATCTTTTCTCTTATTGGCTTCATACAAGTCGGGGTTAGCCTTAATACGAGCTCTTCGTTTTCGTTCGCATTCTCTCTTTTGTTTACGAATTTCTTCTGCTGTCTTTGGTCTTTTATTTCTCGCCATCTAAATAAAAGTGAAACATGTATTTTTAGTATGTAAAAGTGTTTTGTGTATGTATGTGGCAGTAATTAAACAAACAAAATAATTGGAATGATCCAAGTTAAAGTTGACATCCCTGGACCTGTGGTTACTTCCATGGAGGAAAAATATCCACGTAATCAATGGAAGTGACATCCATGGAAAGGACATTTTTTGGTTCAAATACGGAAAACTAACCTAAAAAATCTCGTCTTTGCAACCTATTTCGGCAATCATAATTTAACCATCAAACCTACAAAACAGCAAAACAAATGTAAATTTAATATTATATACTTACTTGGCAAAACAACCACAGTAGTGACCACGTATGCTTGACGAGTTTTAACTAAGTAATCTTATTGTTTTTTCACAACAAACCTATTGCAGCCAGTAAGAATTTGACATCTCTATATGGTTATGACAGGTGACTGACGGCTTGTCAATGCTCATATAAGTTCGGATATACGCAGTTTTTTTTCTCAGTAAAAAGTTATTGTGACCTTTGTCCACGGAAGTGACCAAAATTTAAGTCACATATTTTAATTAGGTTTTTTGTTCTCTTTTTTATCAATTGGATATTAAGTTATAAGCTGATTTGGGTGAGTATTGATTAGAGTTTAAGACAATATCCATAAATTTTAGAAATATCATGCTATAGACTGGGAAAAAAATATTATATCTGTAAATTTGCTTCAGTCACATCCACGGAAAAGACATTTTCACAAATATTTTTTAATATTTAAAATTATGTGATCAATAATTTAGTATATTTTTATGTAGTCTACACCAGACATACTACCTTAATAAATATATCAAGTCCACGTGCCCTTTGTTATTAAAGAAAAAAATCTCTGTGTCAGCTAATTTTACTGAAAATGAGAAATACCCATATTTGGATTTTTGGTTTATCGGAGTAACCTCCTTTTGCTTTTATTATTTCGGCGCACAATCTTGGCATTCTCTGTCACAATTTCGACAAATAATCGTCGTCTATTTGATTCCATTCGTTTTTCAGGATATCCCAAAGACGTGAAGTGGAAGTAGGACACTGCTTTCTGACTTCCCTGTCCAATTGGTCCCGCAACAACTCAATCGGGTTGAGGTCGGCGACTGTGACGGCCAAATCATTACTTTCAGTAGATTCTTCCTTTCTAATTCTTTCAAAAACTCTTTGTACAGCTTCGAGGAATGCTTGGGATCGTTGTCATGCTGGAAGATAAATTTTCTGCCGATCAGACGCTAGCCAGAACGTATTACATTTTCCTTTAATATTTTTTATAGCCTTCTTTCTTCAAAATCCCTTCAATTTTTACCAGGTCTTCAGTCACCCGTCCTCTAAAATATCCCTAAACCATCGCTGAGTCTCCGCCGTGTTTTACAGTCGGGATTACACGTGGATCTAACATCCATTCTTCTTTTGACCTGCGCACAAAGACTCTAAGGTTTTTGGGTCTAAGAGAAGAGTCTTGACATTGACTCATCACTGCATAAAACTCTCTCCCACTGTTCATGAGTCCAATTTTTATGTTCTTAAGCTCACTGCAACCTCTTAATTTTATCTTGAAGTCTTAAAAGAGGTTTCTTCACTGCCACCCTTCCAAAATGGCCAGCTTTTCTCAATCTACTTTTCACTGTAGAAGTATTCAAAGGCAGATCCCTAGAATCATTGATCTGAGCTGCTATCTCTGGACCCGTGAGTCGTCGATCACGTTTATTGATCAATACAATACGTTTATCTTCAGCTATTATGGTTTTTCGAGGTCGCCTTGAACGTTTTCTATCGCCAAAGCTCCTGGTGGACGCATGTTTTTTCACGTTGTGCCCACAGTACGTCGAGGTATTTTTAATTCGGTGGCAATGGTACGGTTACTTTGCCTAGATTATGAAGACTTGCGATTAATGCACGAGTTTCAACCGTTATTTCGTTGGTTTTACCCATTTTAAAACTTACAAGTCTCATTTTGTGAGAACGAAAACAATTTGTATACGAACTTCACAAAAAGATGTCTTGGTACTAAAAGTGTTAATCACAGCACGTTCTTGCGTCCCATAGGGCTAACTGGGACTTATCTACAACTATAAACACCGAAGAAATAATTCTTAGTTAAGGAATAATAAACAAATCCGCCCGCACTTGTAAGTTTTAACTTATCGCACTCACCGACAAAATATAAAAATGCGCTCGTACAAATAAAACACATAACGGACGCTATTATTTTTGGTTTGTAAAAACATCGTTTCGACCTTCGCTTGATGATATGAAAGGGAAATTTGATAAAGTGTATAATTTTGAAATTGAATTAATGAATTATGGGGTGGGCAAAAACTTTTGACCGGTAGTGTAATTACACATAGTTACTGGACGCATGAGCCACCTGCAAAAATGTTTACGTTGCAAAACGTACCGGGCGTTTGATAACGCGGCCACTTCGCGAAGTTCTCGGATGTAGAACTTTGCAAGAAGTGTCTGCGTTATTTGACGGTAATTTTTCGTTATTTTTGTCAGGAAAATTTTGATCTGTTGACGATGACTGTCCATCGATTAAATAGGCCGGTTTAAGTCTATCTACCGAAATAGTCGTTTCTTTATCACCAATTTTTATTACAAAAGTTATTCCTCTCCTGCTCACGACAATTAAAATCAAAAATTTATCTGCCCTCTCGAATTCACCTGAGCCCGATACTGTATGTCTTGTAATTTTAACGATATCCATACATCATACATCATACCTTTAGCATACGTCACGCGATCATATTTCCTGTCATACGATGTGTCCCTACAGTTTTAGGTCCCGGGTCGAGAAAGGTCAGCGGATGAGATAGATGGTTGCGGTTGAGTCGATCGCAGGCAGAATTTTATCTTCTCGTCTTCCAAACACAACTTATTCAGGAAACGCTCTTTTGACTTTCCTGAAGACACCCACTTGGTAGCATTTTTTGAAGAAACGCTGGCTAATTTCATCTTAATTTCCCTTTGACTTGGGGATTGGGTAAGTTACTATGACACTTGGTTGCGCAAGTTTTGACACTATATAGTAGTGAAAGTTAGACATAAAAAAGGTAGTATCATGCTTTAAAACAAGATTAAATTCAAAATTATATATAGTAGGGTTTTTGAAAAAAATATTGATTAGGTATTGAGGTTATGTTACTCGTACATCTTAAAACAATTTGTATTAAAACGCTGATTTGGCAGCTAGGCAGTGGATGTGCTAAACAAAAGAGAACAGTTACACAGCGCTTTATATTATTCTAAGTCTAGATCAAATAACCATGGACGTAAAAACGTTTTAACAAATCACTTCACAGCGCACAAACAAAAAGAGTCAAATCGGTCGATGTCGTAAATGAACGTGGAAGAATCCTAAAACTCAACTCAACACGTCTTTATATTTGCTAGCAGATAAAAGCTAAAAACTAAATTCTCGGCTTGCCGTCAGTTAACATGACAAACAGAAAACTCTATTTTCAATCGACTACGGCGTTAACATTATCGATTAAACCCTAATTGTTTTATTTTTGACCAGAAATTGCTTTTTCATTAAACCCCAAGCGAACGCCGGCGTTCGCGCACCTATTGTCTTTCTATTGTGTCTGTAATTTCCACGATTGAAAGGGATATAAATAGTAACATAATTAAAGTACAATAATAATGAAAACTCTTAATACTTTTTAGTTGCAAATGTAGATTGTTTTGTTGTTCCACGATTTATGTTAATGTTTAATCGATTGATTATAATTGCGAATGGAGTCGCTCACTATAATGAAACCAGTGACGTATTTATTGTATTAAATACTAATTGAATGGGAAATAAAAACCCCACAAACAATTTCTACGAATTTAAGTAAAAAATCAATAAAAATAATAGTTATGAATTGTACATTAACTCAAATGGCCATACGCGTCAAAAAGTGAATTTATAAGTGCCCAATCTCCTTAAAAATTGACGATCATTTCTTTCGTCTTCACTCTTCGAAAAACTCTATTTTACTAATAAAGTAAAGCATTTCTACAAAAAAAAAGAAAAAAAATGTTGAACTCAAGTGTGCTTCATAAAATTTGTTCGACACTTGAAATTACACCGATTTATTTTTTTCCCGATCTGCAAGATTCTGGGACACCTACCCCAGTCTCATAGACGTTGTATATCCGCGTCGCTTCAATATTGTGTTTTACAATCTCTTCTTCAAGTATATCGAAAAACCTTTGAACTTGAGGTTTGTTAAAACCTCTGGCTCGTGCTATCGATGTTGGTTCTGGCCGGCGAACCAATCCTCACCTGCGGTTTTATTCTTGAATGGGTGAGGAATGTGATTAATCTCAGCATATTTGTATACAAGCTTCAAAAAATCAATTCTTGTTAACCCAAAAAAGAATCTATATGAAAGACATTCTAGTAGTTATTTATCTTGATTTCATAAGAAACAGAGATGAACCTATCAAGTTTTTTTTTCGGGCATCCTTTTTTCATTTGCTGTTGTAATGTTGACAGGTTGATGCCGTATTTCTTGGCTGCACCTTTGACTGAAGTCTTGCCAGCTTCTTCCAATGCCCGTTTCATAATATCCTCGTCCCAGGATGCATTTGTAGTTTTTCTTTTATATTTATTTATTTTAAAAAAAGAAGAACATTAACAAGCAATTCATTTATGAATTAAAAACTAAACAAAGTAACTCCTGCAAACCCACGAAGCCATATCTAGGGTAAAACGGGTAAGGGCAAAGCAGGTACCCGATTTACCGCTACACCCCGTTCTGCCTTAAAATTTAAACAAAATTAGCAACAAGTTTGCAAAGATAGAATAGCACAATACTAGCAAAATCATAACGTAAAACTTTTGAGAACATATCATACAGCATTTTTAAGTGTTTACTTAAAAATGGTGTACGATATGTTCTCAACTATTCCAAAACAATATTTTTAGTGGATTTTCTTCTAACTTACCTTGAAAGCGCGTGTAGCGAGCCGACTGCATGTGATTGGTTGATGCCTGAGACAACACACCACTCACACATTTGCCAATTTACTTACAGCGCGCAAAAAAAGCCTACCCACTTTAGGCGAGGTACCCGTTTTAGGCCCAGTTCCCCTAGTATTAACGTCTAACGTTTTTTTAACATATCGGACTCTATGTATAATATCGGTAAATTATCAAACCTTTCTTGTATCATCTTTGTCCTTTTTTCATTTTTTATATTTTTAATTTTGAAAAAGAACGTTACGCTGAGCAATTTGCAGGGTTGTTTCCACATTGGGGAAAGCTGATTCAATTTTATCATCATGTATTATTTATTTTATACAATTGTGCGTGAGTTTGATGTAAAGTTGTGCGAGCCGAATCACTATCACTGTGTCTGGAACTTATTATCCAACTTTGTCAAGAAAGTACCGGAAAAAGATCAATAATACACAAAATTTTTGTTATCCAAATTTATTTTATCACCTTCAAAGTATGCCCATTCAGAAACGATACACTTACGCCAACGAATAATCCAATCATCAAAACATTTTTAAACGCTGTTTCCGAAATTGAGTTCAGTTCTCGCCACGAATTCTTCTTTATGTCTTCTACAGATTGAAAACGGGTGCCACGAAGTGGTAATTTGAGTTTAGGAAAAAGATAGAAGTCTGCTGGAGCCATATCTGGCGAATATGGTGGCTGCTCGATGGTATTTGTTGAGTGTTTGGTCAAAAATTCGTTCACAATAATGGCCTTGTGCGAAGGCGCATTATCGTGGTGCAAAATCCAAGAATTTTCTTTCCACAAATCTGGCATTTTTCGTCGAATTTGCTCTCTTAAATGCCGCATAACGCTCAAATAATATTCTTTATTTACCGTTTGACCTTCCGGTAAGAATTCCGAGTGCACAACACCGCGATAGTCAAATAAAACAGTCAACATGGCTTTTTTTTGATCGACTTGAGCGTGTTTTTTTCGGTTTTGGTCCAGTTGGAAGGCGCCACTCCGAAGCTTGTTGACTTGTTTGCATGTCAAACTCATAAACCCACGTCTCTTCGCCAGCATCAATGCGTTTCAGTTAGCATGGCAGTTGAGAGATTGTCATGCTCACTAAAATGTCTCGCTGATGGTGGCACGTGTTATTGGGTCATTTGGCTACCTTCAAAATGGTTGAGCTGAGTGGGGCTGATGCACGCGTCATGCTCGTCAACGGGCGCCGTCAGTTGAGACTGGTCATCTCTTAGCTACCAGTGACTTATTCAATTTCTATTTTTATTGTTACCATTATTATTTAATTTTTATTGCTTATCTTCATTGTGTTCGCATAATAGAAGCAAAAAAGAAATATGTAACGATGATTAATGTAACTCAACACGATTTAAAAGAGTGTCCATGGAGTTTCTTGCACGTTCTTCTCCATAGAGACCTACTCTTTGGAACGTGCAATTTAGCTTCACTTGTTTGACTGATCGACATTTTGACAATTCAAAAGTGCCTGTAACTGGTTTATTTGAAATAAACGTTTCTGATTTCATGAATGTTGGGTCGGAATTGACTCGTTCGAGCATGTCCTCAGCGACTCTCATGCGATTGAGTTTTTGGAGAAAATTCAGGTCTTTTGGGACCAGCCGAGCGGCAACATGTTTCATACCCAAATGATTAGTTAAAATGGTACGGATCGACTCGTGAGATACAGAAAGTTCGGCGGCTATCTCTCTCAAACTTGAATGAAGATTTTCAGTCACTATTTCCTTCACTTTTACGATGTTTACTTCAATTGCAGAGGTACCAGAGCAAGGCAAATCTTCCATCACATCTCGACCGCTTTTGAATGCTTTGCACCACTCATAAGCACCTGTTTTTGATCAAGTCGATTCACCGTAAGCCTTCTGTAACATTTTTAGTGACTTCGAACACGAAATTCCATTAGAGATGCAAAATTTAAGACAAACTCTTTGTTCGATGTTTTTATCCATTATGAAATTCGCAATACACACTAGATATGAAACTACTTCAAGGGTCGGCTGCGTGGCTGTCACACTGCTCCTAGAACCCGAAAGTTCCTGGGCGTCCGCAAATCGTGTTGTTTCAACGACTTTGTCCGTCATAGTAGCTAGTTTCTCCAAATCTTTCACTTCACTTACTGTGAGTACTGCCTGTACCGCTGCTGGTAAATGCCCCATCCATAGCACGCTCAAGGTTTCATCCGTAAATTTATTTCTAGCGAGATCTCTCATTCTTCTGAGGAGTTGGGAAGGCTTCTGATCTCCTAACTCCAGTTCCTTCAAAAGTTTCTGTACTTGCCGAACCTTCGATTCCTCATACACGACGAGTAGACGATTTTTCAAGGCTTCATACTTTTTGGTGTCGGGTGGCGACAGCACAATATCACTTACTTGTTCCACGTGCTCGCGACTAAGCTTCGCGACAGTTAAATTGTAGCGTGATTCATCTCCCAGCTTTTGGTTTGCCACCACGGCTTCGAACTGTGCAAACCAAAGCCGTGGTGACTCTTTCCAGAAGTCCGGTATCCTGCTTGACACCGTTATTTGCGCTAAAGCACTTTCACTCGCGTCGCCCGGGGTGTCTGGTATTTGCGTCGTAGGATTCATTTTTACGCGATGAGTTTACTGGTCGCACAAAAAACTAATTTTGTTTACTTCAAACGTCCGCGTCGGGTAGTCACTAATGTTGAGGCACAGGGGTCGGGTAGTAAAATCAAAGACGAAATTAATATTACACTCGCGTTATATTTTGCTCAGAGGATACAGTGACAATTTACAGGATTACAGTTTTTGGTATACGTGAATTACAATGCGACCGGTACGTTACCCGACAAGCCCGTGACTGGCTTACGTCGCGCAAATGCAACGTTGCAAATTCTACGTCATGGGGCCTTGTCGTCCCTACAATATAACTAAAAACAGCACTGTATTTAATATAAATAACAGAGGCAACTCAAACTCCGCGCCAAAATGGAAAACAGTTGTGCCAATCTAGCAACAACAAAAAAATCTAAAATTTGAATTTGGAACCATAAACAAATCATCATTTCCCGATACTTTTTTGAACTGAATGTACTTATGACGTTATGAATGAAATTGTTGAATTTCTGTTATTAATAACGTGTTAAGGTCTTCTGGATATTATGTGTATACTAGATTTGTACTGTGCTATCTGTATTCTGCAGTTTGATCGGGGCACATTATTTTATCGGCATCGGGTAATTTTATTCAGAAATAAGAATTTGTCTGCTGTTTCTTTGTTTATCTCTCCTCTTTTTCACATCTCTCTATTTCATTTATCAATGATGCTATAATAAAACCTTATTTTGAATTGTTTTCTTGGGCTGAAACTTACTTCAGGAGCTGAAACATCATTGGGCATTTTCTTTCTTCGTCTTTGACGAGTGTATTTGTTTTCCACATCTTGTATAGGTTGTGTATCCTTTCACATCCGTCAAACGAAACAGCAATGCGTCCATGACGTTTTTATTGTGGTCTTTACATAACCATAGTACAGTAGTGATGAGCACTGTTCTTGGACATGTTTACTCTTATTCCTTTTTTTCACATCTTTCTTGGACACAGACCCGTTTGCTCTCTAATTCTAATCTAATTGCTCGATCACATATGACGACGCTGGAACCAGAATGATCTAGGGCACAATAGTATGTTTCTGAGAAAATGAAGGAAATGCGTTACGCGTTATTATTTGAAATCTATGAGCTTTTTATTATTATTTTTTAGTTATATGTACTTCATGTAAGTTTTAAATAATAAAATAACAATTTTTATCAGTATGAGTTATTTATTAAAACTAACATTCTTAGTTTTACAAAAAAAAAATCACTTAGTTCACTATGGCAGTTCACAAATTTAAAAAAATGTGATAATAGTGAAAGTTTTCACTTTGATATGTTAAGAAAAAATCACTTTAATCATCACCAAATACAGCAGGCAAAAAATTATCATCTTGTGCTTCCTGATTGCCGCCTCTTCTAGGCACATGTGGTAGGGTCAAGTAAAACTGATGATGGATAGGAGGTACAAATTTTAGAGCTTTTCTTATATCTTGCATTTTTTGATACGATATTAGTCTAATTTCAGGGGCTTTTTCTGGTATATAATTCTTTAGGTTACAAAAGAAAGTTTCAGAATCTATATCATTTGGTTTCAAATCAACCGTTTCATATTTTTCCGTGTAGTCATCGTTGTAACTAAGTATACTTGAACCTTTACAAAACTTTATCTTCCGCATGTTAGAAATTTTTGCGCCTTCTCTTAATACAACCTGATAATCTTTGAATAGTGTTGTGAGGCTTTCAAAATCTAGAAACTTATTTTTCATATCTCGCACAGTAAAAGGTTTTTGTTTTCTGCAGTCTCGGACGAGCTTCATCCAATCTTCTGGTGTATAGATATCAGTCTTCTTTTTTAGTTCTCGACTTATAAAAGAGAAGTCAGTGTCGTTAGGCAGGTAAGTATGGCCACTGACGAGATAATGCATGGTGATCGTTTCTAGATATGGCGATTTATTAACCAGAAACATCATAAAGTGTAAAACATTCCAGTTTCGGTTTTGACCGGAGCAACAGTCGCTAAAAAAACACAATGATTTGACAGTGTCCGGCGCGGAATCTTCTAGAAAGTAGTGAAGTGACGACATAATTTCTTGCGAGCCTCTGGCCCCACAATGTTCTGGCCACATATTCATGAGAACTTTTTCTCCTTCCTTAGTATAAGCATGAATACCAAAGTTCAGCATTTGCAGTTGTCTTAAATAATAGACCTCACCGGTATTTAAATAAGGAAGAGGTAGAGTTCATTCCAGATCAAAAGTAGCTACTAATAACGATTCATCAGTTTTGACTTTACCTTTACAGTCGTTTAATATGTTTCTTACTTCGCCTGCAAGTTTAATATGCTGATCTTTTTATGCCCTTTTAGCTAGGCATGTTTCTATATCTTCATCCGCCTTTATTGGTAATATTGGTTTTCCTTCTGACTCGCTTTTTGCTTTAAAAAGTTCATTGAAAGATCCGGGCGCAAATATTTTCGTGTTGATCGTCTTTCTCCATAGTGACTCACAAATTTCGGAAAACTATTAATGTGGTCTTTAATCCTGTTCAACTTTTCATCCGACAGCTTGTTAGCAGGTACATGTTGTCCCCTCTTATCTCTTTCTGCTATTCCAGAAACATATTTTTTATTGCGTAATGCATAATCTAATCTTTTGTTAGATATTTGTATAACCTTTAAAAAGAAACTTTTGCAAACTCTTTTGTCCAACAGCATGAATTGGCGTACATAATTTATGCGGCTAGAATTTTGAGCATTTTGTCTTTGCTTACGGCGTTTTGGTTCTAAAGTCTTAATGACGCTGCACAACCATGTTGTTTGAGCATCCCATGAGGTGAGCTGATAAAACATTACGTGTATTGCTTCTTGATTTTCAGGTGGAACCTGCTCACTGCATTTGAACCTACAGTTGCATACAACAGGTGTAAATACTTTAGCCGGGACAATATTACCTCGTACGTTGCGATATTCTTGGCCTGCAGTTCTTTTTCGCTTCCTTATATTCTTTGCCCATTTGTCGAAATTTCGAACTCTTTTTCTTCCTCTGACAGGTTCATCGGAATCTGGATGATTTATTTCCCCCAAGTTACCTATAGGACCCTCTGGATCTCTTCTTTCTTCATTATCTTATTATTATTTTGGCCGCAGGGCGTGGTGTTCCGTCGCTTCCGCGGACAGGTGCCACAGAACAGCACGAAGTGAACTTAGTGCAATGTGAAGTGTTACTAACATAGTCTTAAGTCTTATTTACTAACGACAAGTTGTATTTACTCTATATGTATGTTAGTCTGTAAGGTATATATCTATGGGCCAAGATGCCTGATAATAAATGATTTATTATTATTATTATCTGTAAAGAACGGCATAAGCTGTAACCCAAGCCCAAGCCAGACTCAAACATGAAGCAAAAACGCCACAAACGAGTATTTGCTTATAAAAATAGGTTATATTATGGAAGTAGTTTATTATTGTATAGCCTTCTTCGTGCTAATTGATAAAAAGAACATAAGCGTAAGTCAAGCAACAACTTTTGAGAAAAGCATGATTCTGAAATCGAACTGCAAAACTGCAAACAAAATAAAAGTAAAATCTCTCCAGCCCTTAATATTCGACAACAATACATACCTTCACTGTCTTCTAATTCTGTGGAAATTTCTACATTTTGCTCTGGATGGTAAGAAGAATGATCACTTGAAAAATCTTCATTTATTGAAGTCGATGGAGATGGCGGCGGCGAAGATAGCAATGCCATATTCACTATTCTTTTAGCTCTGTTTCTGTTATCCATTGCTTACGTAACAACCTTTCAATTAAAATGTTTAATAAAACAAAAGATAATCGCAAGCGCATGTGAATAAAACGAAATCAATATGATAAGTAACGTCAATTGATTTTGATTTTGTTGACGTGACTGTTTGTGTGGCCAGTTTAAAAATATTCAGTGTTTTTGTAAAAATGTCAAACCATATTTTTTGTTTAAGTATATATTCATAGATATTAAATTTTAATAAAAATTACGTAAATGATTTATGTATACGCAAATAATTTATACATATTTCTTTATTGCATTTAGATCAGTTTGGATATCCATAAAAGCCAGCAACTTGCGACCACAGTGATCTAAGTGCGCCTCATTACTTAGATCAGTCTGGCATGTCTCCATTTTGCAAATCGCACCGATTCTATAGTGAGATGTGATTTCTCAAGGAAAATAATACTGGGAAGCACTTAGATCAGTATGGCATGAAAGAATTATGATTTTTCCATGCAATTGTGTAAAAAAACCATTTTTGCCAAAAATGTCACTTAGATCACTCTGGTTCTAGCACCGTCATACGCTCTCTGCAAAATCGCATCACGTTTTAACCTTTCCGCAAATTGAGCTCGATTTTCAATGTTTGTGCAAATAAATTTAAAATTATTGCATCATCGTTGCTAAGTATTTGTGCGGCTAGTTTAACTTTCATTTTAGCGCGGAAATGTAAAAGTTTCTTGTAGCTCAACTAAGTGCGACCAATCGGCTTTTTTGCCATCCAAAATCATTTTCAATGTCCTCCCAAAACGCTTTGTACGTATAGGTGGGATGTCCACCATGTACCGGTGGCGCAACGCCGTAGGTCTTGTGGTCCGATGATGGAACGGACTTGGCGGAATTAAATTGTGTAACTCTAGTCACACTCCCCGAAGTGTAAACGATAGAAAAGCAACTCGGCGCTGATGCTCAAGACTTTGGAGTTTTGACTTCACAAGAGAGAGATCTTCTTAGCACGCTTTTCAATAGACTCTAGTGCATCCAGCTGGTATTTGGCTGACCCATCCCAAAGATGAGAGCAGTACTCCATACACGATCGAACTTGCGCTTGATAGGGCTGTTCCGGCGTGAAATACATTCTCACCTTTGCTAAGATCCCCAATTTTTTGGCAGCTAGTTGGGCTTTTGCCTCGATGTAGGAGCCGAAACTGAGGGTAGACGAAAGCGTTACCCCAAGAAGTTCAAGGTGGTCGGTAATTGGTACGGTTACACCCCGGAAAGATGGAGCCGGGTGGAATTGGCTCCGTTTAGCGGAGAAAATACACGCCTTGGTTTTTGTCGCATTGAACTTGACCAGATTGGCATCGCCCCATTCTGAGACTGCCTCTAAGGACGAGTTTAAGCGTTCAACCATAGCCTCTCGGAATGACTGGATCTGTGACCCACTAGCTCGTGCGTTAGACACATATCTCTCAGCAACAGTGCTGTCATCTGCATACTCAAAGGTTCCGGGTTTAAGTAGGTCATTTATGTGCAGCAAAAATAGTGTGGCCGAGAGCACCGACCCTTGAGGGAGTCCGGCATTAATATCCATTTGACCGGACGAGCATCCATCAATTACCACTCGGATGGATCGATCCCTCAAGAAGTCTGCGATCCAATCACACAGATCAGTGGTGGTATCTTGTGATAACAGCGCTAACGCTCTGAAGCAATATCACTGTGAGTGCTGTCAAAAGTGACAATTCAAACATTGTTTGTTTACGTTTTCTTTCATAATAATACTCAGTTACTTCTTACCTTTTTGAAACCAAAAATGTCAGATAGTATCCTAGTAACGATAAATGACGAAGTGCGAAATAGGTGTATACAATTAAATTTAACAAAATCTGAATACGAAAGAGCTATTCGAGGTAAGAAGATCGTTTATTCTCAATAACTAGTGCGCTATTAACTAGGTACATATTACGATTGCATGACTGTTTGCCATCAAGTAGGATTACAGTCGAGTAGCAGTTTATATTATTTAAAAAAGAACCTGGAACATAATAGACTATGATATAATTGTATATAATATTGTTTTAATTTTCTTTTCAGATTCTTATTATGTAGCCGAGTTGATTAAAAATTATGATAACCAAGATACTAGGACCACCCCAGAAGAATCAGTTTCTGTAAATAATGATGCACAGCAGGATACCCAGCCAACCAATCAACACTTGAGTGGTATAGATACTGTTTATTTTATATCTAGGCACAGTAGTTTTAGTAGTTTTTGAGTTAATTAATTTCAAACATACACACAAATATAGAAATTTTCCCTCTTTATAATATTAGTGTAGATAGTCATGGGGTGAAAAGCAAGTTAGAGGCAATCCTTTTTCTTTAAAAGCTTTCTCTGCGTTCTGTATGTTTGTAATGATTAAACTCAAAAACTCCTGGGCCGATTTCAAAAATTCTTTTTTTGGAAAGTTACATTCACCATGAGTAACATAGGCTATTTTTATTGCCGGTGCGAAGCTGGAACTAGACAATTTTAATTTTAAGCTAGTAATAGACAATTTTTCTTTTCATAACATTTGATTTTTTTATTGTATATATATTTCAATTTCTTTCCAGAAATCTCTGAAGCCAGTTCGTTGTACATATGGAGTGATTCATGCATACAATTACTCCTATCGTTGTATGAAGAATCAAAAGAAAATTTTGGAAGCCAACGACATAAAAAATATTTGAGAATATTGCAAAAAAAAAAATGAAATTGGCTAATTCTGCTTATACAATGAGTGGCGGTCAGTGCCATTCAAAACTCAATAGTTTAAAAAAAACATACAAAAAAATTTGGATCACAATTCAAAATCCGGAAATGACCGGGTGACATGGCCTTATTTTGATGTAAGTCATCACTACATTTTATACTAATTATTTATCAGGTATCTATCATTATATATTAAGGGCTCAATAGCCCTAGTTCAGATAGAATAGAATCCATTGAGCCTGGATAGACTTAAGATTGATATGAAAATAATTTTTAATATGATTTTTTAAGAAATATTTAAAAATGTATTAAGTGAATATTAAAGGTAAATAAACACACAGGAAGACAGGAGAAATGTGAGATTGGCAAGATAAAATGTATATTCTGCCTAATATTAAAGAGCAATAACAATGGAGAGCTATTGTCATCATGGGTTTCATATCTAATCACCTCTACCATATCCTCAAACTAATAGACCTGATAGACTTAATTTACATTATAACATCAGGTTATGTCTATGTGCTTAGAAGTATGAAACATCTGACATTCAAACTAGGACATGTTCCGTAGATCAGCATTTTTTCTAGGCACAAATGTAGTCTAGGTAGTTTTCTGCTAATACTTGTACTTGTGTACTTGTACTGTTGAATTAAAAATAAAATAGAAATAAAAGTATAAGTTCAAAGAAAGAAAGAACAAAAACTTTATTAAATTATTACTGCAGCACATGTTACAACAAAATCTAAAGTTGTTATTAAACTCTTTTCAGCGCATGAATAAAATTTTTGGTACCACTGGATGGGCCAATCCAGCAGCTACGGCCAGTGAAGCAGGACCCTCAACCTCTACCGACTCCAGTACCCCCAGTTCATCTGGGCCGAGAAAAAAAAAAGAAAATTAGACGAGGTGCTAGAAGATATTTTTAAAGAAAAAAAAAATATGCAACAGAAAATAGTTTTAAAAAAGGAAATTGTAGAAAGAATGTTTCAAATGAAACAACAGCAACATCAAGAGAAGATAGAAATTTTAAAATCTTTTTACAATAATTTAAAAAAATAATAATCTTTTCAAGCTACATATCGTTAAACTATTAGAAATTTGATTGTTAATATTGGCTATGTGTTATGAGTAATTAATCATAGCAAAATGGAAGTGATTATTTAGCTAAAGATTAGTAGATCTCAATATAAATGTTAAAAACTGTGATTTTGTAGTGTTAATTTTGTGTATTTTTTATTTAATAAATATATGTTTGTTTACATGTTAAAAACTGTGCTTTGATTGTGTTAATTTTTGTTTATTTTTTTTATATTATTAGAATGTAGGTATTAATAGATAACTATCTACACGTTAAAAACTGTGATTTTAATTGTTAATTTGTTGTGTATTTTAATATAATTAGAATGTAAGTACATCTTAACAAGTGTTTATGTACATGTTAAAACCTGCTTTTTGTGTATTTTGTTATGATGATGATGATGATGCAGAATAACAAACAGAGTCAAATTTTAATAAAACTGATTTATTTTTAATAATTTTAGTTCGCATATTTCTCATTTATTTCGAATAATTAAATTGTTCATGATATGTTCTCGTTTACTAATTCCTTCTTCTCTTCCATTCGTGATCAAACGCCCTCGTTGCCGATAAATGTTGTGCAGTTATGCAGTACAGCTACAGCAAGAAGATACTCTGGTTTTTTGGCGACTGTCACCATAGGCAGGCAATCCAAAATACTGCTCCACCTTTTCCAAACTCCAAATGCACTTTTAATAGACATTCTGGCAGATGAGAGACAAAAATTGGAATTTTCTGCCTTTGTGTTAAGTGGCCATTATCCTTAAAAGAGACCATTAGATGTTTATGAATGCCATAAGCAGCATCACGAATAATGTGGGAGTTTTCAGGAAAATACTTGTTTTGGTTTTTGGATGTAATCGTGTACTTGAGAAAGTCTGAAGACACGGGAATCATGTAAGTAGGTTGAAACTGGATCTCGTCTGATCCAGAAACACTCAATTTCAACCATCATTCATTACATTCGAAAATTGGATCAGATGAGATCCAGAAACACTACATTACATCAAAATTTGCTCAGCAGTCATCATTCCTTAACTGAAGTGTGCATTTTATTAGTTAGCAGTAGCACGCAGTTCCTATTCTACGACATGAGCGTGCAATGCACTCATGGGATTTTTTTTTTTTTTTTTTTTTTGTGTGTGGCCTCTCGCAGGTCAACCTAGGAGGTTGTCGGCTGCTTAACCGGACTTGCCTGTGGCGGCCTTGATCTCTAATCAAAGCCTCCAGCCAGGGCTTACTATTCTAACTTAAAAACTAAGCGACTACGCTAAGGGCACCCCCTGTGGGGTACGAGCCTCGGCTTAGGGCGTCGCTGGGGGAGGGCAGCAAAGGGACGGGCTGGATCGAGCAAAAATTTTATTATTATTATAGGGGAATTTTAGACTACTGGCTCAGCGGCGCGGGCTGGCTCGAGCAAGGGACGGGGAGGACAATTACGGGGTTGTCGCGGCGGGCCTCGGCGGCGAGGACGGAAGGATCGCGGTCTGTATTGTTTTCTGACTGTACTAGTTTCCCTACGGCTCTCTTGGAGCAGGGTAGTGGGGTCATCAGGGGCGATTAGGGTATGCCTAGGGCGGCGAATCTTGGAGATGCGGGAGGGTTCGTATCGGGCTGCCGATGCGATAAGGGGGTTGCGGTGCTTCACAGCAGTGTCAAAGAAACGCTTGCACAGGCGTTTCATGAACTGCTGGATGGTGGGGACTCTGAGATCTAAATGTAGATTCTCATTTCGGATGTAATAGGGGGCTCCGAGGATTTTACGGAGGGTACGGTTTTGGAGGGTCTGCATCCGGTGGAGGTGACGGGCCTTGGCGTGTGCGAAGATTGCACAGGCATACGTCATGATCGGGCGAATGACTGCCGTGAAAAGGCGCAACTTGCACTTGCGTGACAATTTGCTGCGGGCAGTCAGTAGGTAGTGAAGCCTACCCTGAGCGAAAGCAGCTCGCGAGCGAGCCTGCTTTATGTGCTCGGCGAAGGATAGGCGTTCGTCGAGGATCACTCCAAGGTACTTGGCTTGCTTTTCCCAGGGGATCTGCTTGCCGTACATGGTGATCGGAGGGGGAGGGGGGTCAGATCTCCGCCGTCTCGCATAGAGAACGGCTTGACTCTTATCAGGGTTAACCTCGACTCTCCATTTCCGGAACCATTTGCCCAAAATGTTTGCGGAGGTTTGGAGATTACGAGCGATAACTCTGGGGTCATGACCTGTGTAGTAAATAGCCGTATCGTCAGCGAAAAGCGCCAACTTAGACTTTTTACTTTTGGGGATATCGCTGGTGAACAACGTGAAGGCTAGAAGGGAAACAACGGAGCCTTGAGGGACTCCTGCTCTGATGGGGTGTGGGGAGGACAGAGCTCCCTCGACTCTATAGCGAAAGGTGCGATTCGACAGAAAGTCTCGCATGATGAGCACGAGACGATCTGGCACACCGAGTTGGTATAGCTTATATAATAAGCCATTGTGCCAGACTTTGTCGAATGCTTTCGCTATGTCAAAGTACAAGACGCCCGTCATCGTGTTACGTTGGAAGCCAACGCTTATGTGCTCCACGATGCGGTGAACTTGATGGACACACGAGTGTTCGGTACGGAACCCGAATTGCTCGTCGGGGATGAGACCCTTGGTTTCGGCAAAATCTTTGAGTCGCTTATAAATAAGCCTCTCGTAGATCTTACCGAGAACATTGAGGAGACTGATGGGACGGTAGCTAGAGGGGTCAGACTTGGGCTTGCCTGGTTTGGGGATGCCGATAACGGTGGCCTGTTTCCACGCTTGTGGGAATATATTATTGCTTAATGCGCCATTGAAGATGGCGGTCATTAGCATTATGAGCTGGGAGGGGAAGAGTTTGAACACTCTGTTCGTGATGCCGTCGGCACCGGGGGCTTTCCGTGGTTGAAGCCTTTTTACGATGTCCTCAACCTCGTCGGGTGTGACGGGGGCTAGAGGGTTATCGGGGTCTTCAACGGGAGGGAGGGAGGCTCTTCGTTCGACTTCAGCATCCACCATATCAATGTGGGCTTGGTCTACTAGATGAGAGCTAGGCGAACATTGGGCTTCGAGACTGTCGGCCAGGCACTCCGCTTTCTCGGAGTTGTCGAAAGCGACACTCCCATCAGGGCGGGTGAGCGGGGGCATGGAGGACTCTTCGGTGGAACGTAGCTTCCTTTGGAGTTGCCAGAAGGCGAGATGGGTAGGCTCAAGTTCGCTGAGCGTCTTTTCCCAGCGGGCGGAACGCAGCTCGGTCATACGCTTCCTTACAGCACGCTGTAATTTACGCATGTGAGCCTTGTTGGCGTCGCAAGGAAAAGCGCTATACGCACGGATAGCAGCGTTCTTCTCGGTCAACAGAGCCCGTACATCGTCCGGGATTTTCCAGCGACAGTCCTCTGTCACTGGAATCTCCCTTGAACAATCGTTCAGGACGGATTGTACGTGCTCTGTGAGCGAGTCGATCGCCTCCGTCGTCTCGGCGACTGAGACTATATGGTCAGGGATGGAGTCCAACTGATGTGACGTAGTAGATTTCAGTCGTTCGCTTACTTTCTTCCAGTCAGTGATCAGTTGGGATGGAGGGGGCTGGCCGGGGTCGAGATTTCCCGAGCGGGAGCCAAGGTGCATGACCACGGGGCGGTGGTCAGAGTTTAGTTCGTGTATTGCTTCTATAGATTGCAAACGGAGGTTTACATTCTTTAGCAGCGCTACATCGAGAACGTCAGGCCTATGATTGGGATCGTGGGGGAAGTGAGTGGGACACATCGGGCCGATGATGTCAAAATTCAGGGAAGCACCAAGGTTGAAAATGACCTTACCTCTAGGGTTGGTCGTGCTGCTGTTCCACGCGGGGTGTTTAGCATTGAGATCGCCCGCTAAGATAACGGAGTCACTCATGCCAAAGAGGGATGTCAGGTCTCTGGTGAGAGCGGTGGCTTCGTCTGTTAAGTTGGACGAAGAAGACGATGGGGGGTAATAGGCGGAGATGACTGTGATCGGCGGGTGACCAGTCATGCCTAGCCGACAAGCCGAGAACTCCAATAGAGAGTGCAATTCCTTTTTGTAGTAGATGAGGGTGCCACCACCGTGACAGCGGATCCTATCGTTGCGAACTATGCGATAGTTGGCAATCCTAGGATCTTTGAGGTGGGGCTTTAGATAAGTTTCCTGTATAAGGAGAATGTCTAGTTGATGGTCGCGGAGGAAGGCCGCGATCTCATCACGCTGGGAGTTAATGCTATTTGCATTGAAGAAACCTAATTTAAGGGATCGCGGTTTGGAGCAACAAACTTTCAGTCGCTTATCCATTAATTTAATTATTAAGGGTAACAGCTGGAAGCTTGTCCAGCTCGGACAGTGTTGGCTTATGCTGATTGAAGAGCTCAGCCATCTTTTTCAGGGTCACTGTACCCGTGGCTTTAGCCACGTGTAACTCGTCAGCTAGGTCTCTAGCATCCTGGGTCATAAATATGATGTAATGCTCCAGGATGATTGAGCCAGCTGGGTCGGTCCTGGGAGGAATCACACCAGTGAACCGAGGCACAGCCTTAGGGGCTGCTGCTGGAACTGCGGGTGCCACAGGGGCGGGAGTAGGCGCTGGGATGGGTTTGGCCATCAAAGCTGGAATAGGCTGAGAGACCGCCAAGGCCGGGAAGGCCTTTTGGTGGTTCAGCCTGTTCCAAGGGGACGGGCGCTGGGGAGCGAGACGCTCGGGGAGCTGGGTTGAGGGGGCTACCCCTGAGGGGGCTTCTCTAAGCTGGCGTGCAGCGGCGCGCTTTGCGAGCTTTGGAGAAATTTTAGGGGCCTTGGGGCAACCCCGGTAGTTAGCCGGGTGCCCAGCTTGCCCGCACAGCACACAGCTGGGTGGCTCTGTGCAGAGCGTGCGGTCCTTAGGACGGGGGCATTCAGTAGTGCCGTGCTCACCCAGACACTTTACGCATCTGGGTTTTGCGTAGCAGTTGGACTGAGCATGTCCATAGAGTTGGCAGCGGTGACACTGGCCAACTATCGAGCTTTTATACGGTTTCTCAATTGAGATGCCGGAAAGAGAGCACACCGACTTGATCTTGAAGATCGGGTGGTGCCCTTCTGTAGGGTCACAGACGACCAGTACCATATCGTACTGTTCTCTGCCACGAGCCTTGTGCAGGCGGTGAACCGCAGAGACTGGGACGCCCTGCGATTGAAGGTCGGACTTGATGTCGTCCGTGGGGATTTCCTTTGGTACACGTCTAATGACCACTCGGGTCGGCGTGTCCTCTGGGAGAGAGTATGTGTGGAAGCACACGTTCCTCTCTCTGAGCGATCGGGTAAGTTCCCGGTAGTCAGCGACTGTCGGGACTACGACACGGATGCCCTGCTGGCATGCTCGTGCGTTAGTGTAGTTGATCTTACGATCAACACACATCTTGGACACGTCCGTCCACTTCGCCTTGTCCTGGATGTACAAGGGAGGAGGGGGACGTTGCTTCTTTGCAGAAGCTGAAGGATTGCAGCTAGGCTGCGACAGCTGTGACGCTGGGGCGGGTTTGCTACTGAGGGTAGTAGCGGGGGCGGGGGTGGAGACATCGGTCTCAGTCTTCTTGGCCTTACTGGCGGAGGCCTTGGTCTTCTTCTTCCTCTTTCCTTGGACGACTTGATAGTCGTCGTCAGAGGAGGACTCCTGGGCCTCAGAGCCTGACGGCTCTGAGTCAGTGTCTATGGGCACTGTCGTGTCCATAGCCTCGCTAGGACGGGATGAAATCACATGGTTTCCCTCAGTTTGGGAAGAACAGGGGTGGGAGGGAGGCAGTCCCGTGGACGGGGCCTGAGTAGTTTCATCGGTGGAGGGATCCACCGATGAGGAAGGAATGAGCGGGGCGGTCTTCCGGGTGCCGACAAAATTTCGGAACTTATCCCGGAAGGCATCGATGAAGGTGGGGTCTTCGACTAATACTTGCTCGAAAAAAGCAAGTATTGTCTCTGCCTGAATTCTTTTCAGATCCATGGCATCCATGGTGGAGAATTAAAGGGGGGGCAACATGGGTTGAAACCTATGTCCCTAACACCTAAGTCCCCGGGTGGACGGGCCCGGGGGTGAGTGACCCTCCCAGCAAGGGTTGTGCACGCTGGGAGGTGTGTACCTAATGGTGAGCCCTAAGCTTGTAACCGACCGCCAATCTTAATGTGCGATCGGGCCCTGACAGGGTCTGGTGCGAAGGGATAGACACCCCAACCGACACCAGGTGTGTAGCTGAAAAAGAACTCGGAGTTATAGGTCTGACGAGGGGCCACCCCCAAGGCCAAGACCTAGCTCCCGACTCCAAATGACTGCCTAGCCCTGAAGGGGTTCGGCGGGTGTATTGGGGCAACACCCCCTTGGCTTGTTGACACCGTGAGGTATTCCCGCCAAGGACCACGAAACTGTGGCTTTTCCCTTAAGGGGCACTACGTTTTCGACTATTCCGTAAAGGAAATAGTCTATCGTCCACTGCCTTGAAAAAGGCGGCTTCCGATAGTGTTGTGGTCGGCGACCACTGATGACGTCACGGCGAGCGGGCGCGGCGAGACGTAGGAGGGGGCACGTAGCACGGAGCGGGCGCGATGCACGGGGCGGCACGTCCGTTCGGGGCGAGCGACGGGCAGCGAATGATCATTTGAATGAATGCACTCATGGGATACACGTCGCAGCCTTATATGCATAGCGCAGTGACTATTTGCGCTACGTAAGTACTTCATATGTATGAGGTAGAAATAATACAAACTTTAGTGTTTAGTATTATTTTATTATAAAACATTTTAATAATGAAATTTTTAACATAGTTGCTTTTTGAACATTAATCACCACATACAACACTTAGAAACTTATACAAATGTAATATTTTGTAGAACGATATTTTATTAAACCTAAGCTTTCGGTTCGATTTCATCCTGAAATCTGGTTATTAATTTTCTCGTACTTGAATAAATTTCATCAAATATTATGGATTTTACAACATGCTGAACACACACATCAGCTTTACAGTTACACATCGGCTGATCGGATTTTGGTAAATTCTCCGCATTGTAAATTTCAATCTTGATTATTTTTGTCCCGCGAGTGACGGGTTTCTTTATATATTGAAAAAACGTTTGATCTGTTTTTGAGCAAGACCCTTACGAGCAAGACCCAGCGTTTTCTGTCCGGGTGTTGATTGAACTGCTGGTTGATTCATAGGTACAAAATTGAAAAGATCTTCCGTGTCCTGAAAAACAACCATTGCTTTAAATAAGTCTCAAACCTTAATACAATTGGTTGAAACAAATGTGAATGATTATTAACTAGCTAGTTAGTGTGTGAGTGTGCTAATTATTGAATAAAATATCTACCGCACAGATAACTATATATTAGTCAAAGACAGGTAGGGCAGTGGTAAAAATGAGCGTTAGTTCCACGCCATTCACGAAGCGCTAGTGTCGCAGACAGTGATGGGGTAAAGCTCAAGCGGTTCAAATATCGTTATCGAAAGCGCAGTGTCGATATCGATATAAAATTGAATTGTCGTCCACCACTACGGTACTTAAGGATTGCTTTCCACCTCGATTTTTCTCCAAAGTTTTCGATGGCTTTTATTTTAATAAAACAAAAAATAACCATTTAACGATTTATTTACACACATTCTAAAAAAGAAGGAACAAAAAAAATTGTATTAGCGTATTCCATTTTTAACGAATTTAGCTATTTCTAATGAATTATCTTCAAGTAACAACGAAATACACACATCAAAAAAAGTTTGAGATCATTAACAAAAGATAAAATATATTTTGAATGTTGCTTTTATATAAAATAAGATACAATTTTTGAAATAAAAAAATTACACAATTTTTTATTAACAATTATTGATTTTAAAAGTCCTAATGCAATTTCGACTAATAAATAATTGAAAGAAAAAGAGGTTTAACTAAATATTGTCAACATTTTGAAATTTTTATTTAGTACAAGATAAATCCTCCCCTGGCTCGAACACATGCGGCAATCCTTCTTGGCATGCTGAGAATTAAGTTATCCAGCATTTCTTGCGGTCCCATTCTTGAATAATGGCTTTCCTGATCTCTTTTTAAACAGAAATACAATTAAAAGATTTGTTTTTAAATGAAGAATCTTAGAAAAAAAAGAAAAGACGTTTTATTCTAACGTAACAAAAACGATTTCGTATTATCAAAGTGATCTCAAACTTTTTTTGATGTGTGTACTCTAGCTACTTAAAACTATTTGTTTATTTTCTTTCTATTTGCTCAAATTTATCGGAAGCCATTTGTTGGGGTGTACACATTTGTTTTACAAATTTCTCTTGGATTCCTCCTCTCAAAATTTTATTAATTTTGTTACACCAGTTGTGAATATGCATTCGAATTATTAAATTATTAATTACTAGCTTTTGCCCGCGACTTCGTTCGCGTGGAATAGTGACTTCCGGCAGATTTTTGGTTTTACCCACATAGTTCCCGATCTCGCGGGATCTCTTCAAAAATGAAATGTGGAAGATATTCTAGGGAACTCTTCAAAAATCAACATAATGAGCTCTGCGTTTGAATTGAAGATATGTATACTCACTTAGGGCATTAAAGCCGTTATTGCCGATCGAAAAAGGCGAAAATGCTATTTTTCCCTTATTTTCAAAATATTATTTTGATTTGCCATTTCAGAAAAAAATACTGTTTCTCCCTTGACAAATTTTCTATTATTTTAGGCTTTAAAGATTATTAAAGTTTCTTACACCAAGACATTTCTGTATACCACGTTTTTATAAGTATAGTATTGCCATCCTTTGCAAAAATATATAGGTCTTGTGGTTTTGACACTCTTGAGCACGCAACGTAGAGTTGTCCATGGGAGAAACAGTCTTTTTCAAGATGTAACCCCGCAACTTTAAGCGTTTGCCCTTGGGCTTTATTTATGGTCATTGCAAACGCAGTTTTCAGCGGAAACTGAACTCTTTTGAATTGGAATGGCAAATCAGTTGGAATGATGGAAATGCGGGGAATAATTACAGTTTCGCCTTTTGCCATTCCAGTCATAATAACGGCTTTAATGACATTCCGTCCTAAATAGGTTACTTGTAACCGTGTGCCGTTACATAGCCTTGGTGGATCTAGGTTTCTCATAAGCATCACAGGAACTCCAACTTTCAGCCTCAACTTGTGAGAAGGCACTCCTGATAACTCGTAAGGAGTTGAGAAACTCTGTTGGGTAAGATGTCACTTGCTCGGTATCCACGACGTTATCTACTGATAGATACTCGATGACATCTCCCTCTACGTCAGACATAATTTGGTCATTTATCCGGCCTACTATTTCATTTGTTGGCGCCAATATCGCCCTTTCGCATAACCATTCCCGATTTTCGATATTAGCGCGTAAATCCGGATAGACACTATTTTTTAAATCGTATGTGCTATCCACAATTTGGCATAATTCGCTGCTCAGCGTGATCATACTCTCGGAGTCGGTAGGCATACGATCCTCGCCGATCTTCAGAAGAGCAGCAGCATACTGCCCGGCTTGACAATCATTATGGAGTAATACTCGCATATTCGTCGACAGTGAAACCTTTTTCACATGTGTGTCATTCATTGTAATAGTGAATTATCTCCTTGTAACTGAATTTTGAAATGGCGAGCTTTTTGCGAATTAAAGTGTAGGAAAAAAGAAATAAGCATTCACTCACTGTTTTATATTTTATATTGTTTAATACAAATCAAAGATATAATAAATTGAAGTAACTTAGAAAAAAAAAAAAAAAACTAATATAATAAAACTGAACTTAAACTTTTTTTTCTGGAGTTACACCATTGTTATAGTGATATGTTGTGATTTAATCATACGTAATTTCGTCATCAGATGAACGCTCATCGGTATTACGTGTGCTTGACCGAGTTGGAATATCTATGGGAGATTTTTGTAGTAATGGTGGTAAATTGGCGGAATGTATGGTAGAAGATCAAGCATATCTTTCTTCTTTGCATTCGTAACTGGTCTTCTTGATGGATAGAGTGGGTCTTGTCGAATATTGTATAAGTGGGCCGGTCTTCCTTGCTTTTTTTTACATAAATCTACTTTATAAAAGGGTGTGTCGGGATTTAGTGTTTCTTTAAATTGAAATTGTAAAGGATAATTTCTCTCAAACCTCAGCCATCTAATATGTAGCCAATTAAAATCATAACCGCACGTTGTTTTTTTCCTATTTGTAATAGAATTTTCTAAGGTAGTGGTACTTAAAAATTCGGCATTTTTCATTTCGGTAACAACAAAATAAGGTTCTTTGCGTTTGGCTGTTTTTATAATATCGACCCATTGGTCTGGGCTATAAATTTGTCCACGGCGGCGACTAGCGCTCTCTATGATTCCAAATTCCCCATCATTGGGAAGATAAGAATGTCCTGATACTAAGAACTTGTGGTCTATGGTGTCAATACTAGTGTCAGGGTCTTGTACAAGCTTCAAAAGGGAAAGAGTGGTCTTGATATTCCGGTTTTGTCCAGTGCATGAATCGGAATACATAATGACATGCTTTTGTAATGCCGCATGAGTTTTTAAGTGCTTAATAAGACATGCTGCTATGTCTTGAGAACCTCTTCCACCTTCAACTTCGTCCCAGACATTCATGTATCCTGTGTTATTATTAAAGCAATGTATTCCCAGATTATATAAATAAAGATTTCTTTCATAGTATGCTACTGAGGTAGTTAATTTTGGGTAAGCTAAAGCTTTCTGCAGATCAAAAGTTAGTATGTATGCTTCATCAACCTTTTTCGAATCATTCTGAAGGTTTTCTCTTGCTGAATCTGCTTTTCGTTGATGAAGTTCTCTTTGGTTCTCAAACTCCTTCTTGACATTTTCATCATCAGCTCCTTGTATTTTCAAATTTAAGTCATCACAAGTTTTGCATGTGTCTTGCCGCGGTGCCTTAAAATGGAGATTAAACTTTGTGTTGAATATTTTAATGTAATACTTTAATTTCTTGGGTTCAATCATTTCAATCTCACATTTTTCTCTATAAAGATCGTACATCTTACGGATAGTTAGCCCAGGATTTAAATATTTTCTGTTAGGATTATTCTTTCGTGTATAATGGCTTTGATATGCAGGAAAACTTTCAATGTGGGCAACAATATCTGAATCATCAAGTTTTCCGGAACTAGTTGTGCCACGTTTATCTTTACATTGAGAGACATCATCTTTCGATAGACACCGATATAATCTTCCATCACTTATTTGAAATGTCCTCAGAAAATATTTCTTACACACTGATTGGGTCTTGATACTAGACTTTATAAAATATTTAAAAGACACGTTTTTTCCTGCACGAGACCGATCTTTTGGGCGTTTTCTATTAATCGTTGTTTTTTGTACCAATGCATACAGATATGAATTCTGCGCATTGAAGTCTTCTAAATTCCAAAATGAGTCAAATATTTCTTTTCTTTCATTTTCCGTAAATGACGTAATACATTTTTTTGGACACATACAATCAATATTTTCGATTTTTTTAACATCTTTCCTTACTCTCTAAATGTCGAGAATTCTTGATCTGCGAGCTTTTTGAGATCTGCAAAAGAAGTTGGCCCCCGCACGTGGTGTAACAGTATTCTCAGACAAAAACACTCCATATTAGTAACGTGGACCGTGTAAACTCGGCCTAAGGCATCTCCAGATTTGACACCAGGCCAATTCTGAACCGATACTCCTTGGATTCGTCGTTTCCATTCCCTCCTTGTTGCGTTCCAAGTGTCTTGGTAAATCAACATAGAGGAGCGTCCTTGCAAATTCATCTCTTGTGCAGATCTCAAAAAAAGCGGTGAGTGTTGTTTTTGGAGCAGAGGTTAATCTCTCTTGGAAATTGTTTGCAGTAAAATAGACACGTTCACCATTTTCCAAGTGTACAGTCAGGTGTGTGACTGTCGGGTGCCTTTCGTGTAACGGGAAGGCTAAAAGCCGCCACACGGCTTCGTTGCTGCTAACATAACGACCAGACTGATACGTTTGGACTTCATTTATGGGATTAGCAGCATCGGTGTTTTTAAAATTAAAAATAGCTTGGTCGCTACCTTTGTTTATGTATTTACATTTAAATTTGATAGCGCGCACTGAGCTGCAAGCCTCTACGTTAATATGGGCGTTAAACATTTTTGACAATACGGGCGAAAAAGGAACTACCCAACTATTATCAATAGTAACATAAACATTTCGAACTTTTACAGACGCCGTTTGTCCCCCATCTCCTGGTGCTCTTCTACGATACAGCGGGGATATCCATTGTCATTATGGACAGTTTCTTTAATAAGTGCGCGAGGATATTTTTTAGAGCATTTTCCATTTTTCATGCAGGGGCTTTGAGGATTGTCAGAACCGCAAGGACCATGAATCATATTTTTAATAATAATTTCATGAAGTGCCTGGTCACTACTTGGATCCGGTATTTCCGCTCTAATAACACTATCTATTCGATCGGGTCTCAGCTTGTCCTTCAGCCAGATTAAAATATGCACGTGAGGAAGCCCGCGTTTTTGCCACTCTATCGAGTACATAAAGCATAGTACTTCACCGAACACATTTCCTTTATTGACAACTTCCATAAGCTTTTTAACTTTTAATCGAAAAACCCTTGCAACAATATCATGTCTATCGATTGCCCTCTGTCCCGGCAGCAACTCTTCAACTATTTCAGGCCAGCTTGGGTTGCATGTAAAAGTCAGGAACAAATCGGGGCGACCATATGTACGTACGTAAGTGAATGCGTCCTGTGTATAAGCGTGTAAATATCGGGGGCTATTTACAAAAGATGATGGCAAAATTACCAATTTACCTAAATCGTTAGGGTAAACATTACCATCATTTGCCACAGCATCTTGAAGATGGACATAGTTCTCCGCTCTCAATTTGTTTTGGTTTAATGATATGTATCGTAATCGTTCGCTTTCAACTTTTACATACATATCAACATAAAACTGATTGGCCAGTTGTCTACATCGTGATATTATATTAAAATCATTTTCTCGAACCATGATATGGTAGGCATAAAAATCCATGCATGAGACTTTTTTGTTGTTTACAGGCAAACCTGTTACAGAACTGACTTGGGGTATTTGAAAGTGGTACCCCTCTTGCCCCTTGCTGAATATCAACGGATATTGCAATGCGTCGTAAAATTTGTGTGTATCTGGTACCCTACTTAAAATGTCATTACGGGCATGCAAAATAATGTCACGGGAAGCAAACTGTTCGCCTGTGACTACAGCTGCTACTTCATTAATAAGCGGTGCATTGTACCGTCTTTCATGTTCCCCAGTTGGTGTACGGTCAGGGTGCATAATCAACTTGTATTCTTCTCCCGGCATTCTTTCTAATGCTGTTTTGAAAGCATTAATGAGGTTGTTATGCTCGTGCAACATTCTCTGGATTTTTAAAACAGTATCCCTTACAACTCCATTAATATTCTGGCATCTACGGTTAACTTCACTATTTTCGTTTCCCATAAAATAAATTTGCAAAAATTTAGGCTGATCGTTTGTAGGCAGTAAAGACCCAACCCTATGGTAAACTTGACCTTGTATTTTAAATGTACTGGAAAATCCAGGCATAACAACCTCATGATCTACCCCAAATGACGTCATTTGGAAACAGCTATTATATTTCCTTATACTGTTCAAAAAGAGTCGTGACTCATTACTATCGCATAAAAGGAATGTTTTCAGGGGTTCTTCTGGAATACCGAGTGATGGAAGTGAAACTTTACCTCCAGAACAGCACATACCCGGAGTTTCCTCTTTCCATTTTAGTGCCATACAATATGTGCACTTTTTAGCCATCCGTCCTAAGAGCACTAATCGATGGTTCATGTAATCGATTAAAGGGTCGTAATCAAAAGCAGCATCATGAAATACCTCCCACGTATTACGTGTAAATATATTTCGTCTTTGTGCTTGCCGTGCAGCTAATAGAACACGTCGTCTATGAGATTCTTCATGTGACTCTGCAGAAATCAGAGACGCATGACGTTCAGCATCCAAAAGCAGACGTACTCGAGTTTGATCTACAGTTTCGGAAGCTCTTTGAGTTGCATGACGCCTGGCGTCTAAGAGCCGTCGCTCCTGCCTCACCTCCTCAGTCGCAGCAGCTCTTTGAGCAGCGTGACGTTCGGTGTCTAAGAGCCGGCGCTCCCGAGCCATCTCTTCTGTCTCAGCAGCTCTTTGAGTTGCATGACGCCCAGCATCTAAGAGCCGGCGCTCCCGAGCCATCTCTTCTGTCTCTGCAGCTCTTTGAGTTGCATGACGCCCAGCATCTAAGAGCCGGCGCTCCCGAGCCATCTCTTCTGTCTCAGCAGCTCTTTGAGTTGCATGACGCCCAGCATCTAAGAGCCGTCGCTCCCGAGCCATGTCTTCTGTCTCAGCAGCTCTTTGAGTTGCATGACGCCCAGCATCTAAGAGCCGTCGCTCCTGCCTCACCTCCTCAGTCTCAGCAGCTCTATGAGCAGCATGACGTTCGGTGTCTAACAGCCGGCGCTCCCGAGTCATGTCAGCGGTCTCAGCAGCTCTTTGAGTTGCATGACGGCCGGCATCTAAGAGCCGTCGCTCCTGCCTCGTCTCCTCTGTCTCAGCAGCTCTTTGAGCAGCGTGACGTTCGGTGTCTAAGAGCCGGCGCTCCCGAGCCATCTCTTCGGTTTCAGCAGCTCTTTGAGTAGCGTGACGCTCAGCGTCTAAGAGCCGTCGCTCCTGCCTCACCTCTTCAGTCTCAGCAGCTCTTTGAGCAGCGTGACGCTCGGCGTCTAAAGTTAAACGGGCTTGAGTCTGTTCTTGAGACTCTTGACTTCTTGCAACTCTTTTAGCTCGAGCTCCGCTGGAACTACGTGCTAAATTGGACTTGCGTTTTCTCGTCATTGAAAAAAGTAGTTTAAAAAAGAACTTAAACTAAAGAAATATTACAATCTTTCCGAACTTAAATTGAAAACTAACTGAAAACAAAAGAATTTTAAAAAAATACGAATTACTAACTTGATAACAATTTAAAAGAAATTATATTACAACCTATTCTCTTAATAACCAAGCTTAAAACTAAATAATTTAAAAGGAACGATTTAATTCATTTAAAAATTAAAACGAATTTAGACATACAATTTTAGTATCTACTAATAATCGAGATCAAACTAAACTTACATTTTACAACAACCAGACAACCCAACAAATAAACCTTTTAATCAACAAATACAACGGAACCAATTTTGAAAACAACCACCAGACAAGTGACAACCCAACAAATAAACCTTTTAATCTACTAATACAACGGAGCCAATTTTAAATTTACGAAACGATCAATCCACAATTCCACGACAGTACCGAAGCGCTCGGCCGATACCCAACCAAATGAAACGAAACCATAGCGCGATCTATTTCGATCCCAACGCCATCTATCGACCAAAGTGACAACTCGGATTATTTATCTATACTCCGTTCGGGCATTTTCTTTGTACTAAAAGTTTTATTATATTGATATTATTTTTTTCATACCTTTTTACTATTTATTTACTTTTTTCCGATGAATTAAAACAATAACATGAACCGAACTCGTGTAACGATCGACACCATTGCGCGATCACCAACTCGACATATAGTACTAATAGAATTATCTATACTCCGTTAGAGCATTTTCTTTGTACTAAAAGTTGTATTATATTATATTTTCATACCTTTTTACTATTTATTTACATTTTTCCGATGAATTTTCAGTACTGAATTGATGCCGACTCTTGACCAATAGATGGCGCTGTATGTCCGGAATAAATTTTATTTTTTATTTTATTTTTTGTAATAAAAACTATCCTATGTCCTTTCTCAATTTCCAAACTATGTCTGTACCAAATTTCACACAAATCGGTTCAGTAGTTTAGGCGTGAAGCAAAGACAGACAGACAGACAGACAGACAGACAGACAGAGTTACTTTCGCATTTATAATATTAGTTTGGACTTTCATACCTTTTTACTATTTATTTACATTTTTCCGATGAATTTTCAGTACTGAATTGATGCCGACTCTTGACCAATAGATGGCGCTGTATTTATTTATTTATTTATTTATTTATTTATTCTTCATGCAACACAAAGTACATAGGCGGACTTAATGCCTTAGGCATTCTCTACCAGTCAACCTAGGGTGGTGAAGAGACAATATGGTAGGCGCACAAAAAGAAAATTTTGGTATTGAAACAAGAGTAAAAATTATACATAATTATAGATAAAATACACATACATATATATTTAATATAATATATATACTACATATATATATTTATATAAAGTAAGGACAGAAGTTTTGAGACGATTCTGCTATTGGTGTAGAAAATGATTCGTAATAATTTTTTATTTTATTTTTTATTTTATTTTTTGTAATAAAAACTATCCTATGTCCTTTCTCAAGTTCCAAACTATGTCTGTACCAAATTTCACACAAATCGGTTCAGTAGTTTAGGCGTGAAGCAAAGACAGACAGACAGACAGACAGACAGACAGAAAGACAGACAGACAAACAGAGTTACTTTCGCATTTATAATATTAGTTTGGATAATAAATTGAGAAAGTATTCTTTAACGCTTTCTTTATGTTCTGGACACCCCAACCAAGTTAATTCATGGGTTTCAATTATTTTTTGTTTCAAACATTTTTTTATACCGTTTTTGGCGGCATGTTTATTTAAATAATCGTGTATAAAACCCGAGACTTCTCTATAAAGCATAATAATTTTTTTGGATGGATATGTCAAATAACAATTTTTAAAAGTTTGTACTCTCGTTGCTCGATCCATTTATGACACATAATATCTTTTTCTTTCTCAACATAAGTTTTTGAACACTCTCTACATAACTGTATTTTTTTTGTCACTCTTCTGCATATATATCCTGCTGTATATGCAGAAGAGTGCACGCGCAATCTTTCGTTTGCAGCATTAGTTGCTCGGTCGCTACTGTATTTTACTGCAACTGTTTTTTTACTAACATTGTCCATTGTCATGGGTGGAACATTTTCTTTATTTTCTGGTGATTCATGTTTATGCTCTGGTTTTGTCAACAGTTTTAAAAAATCAAGAACGGTCTCTCCACCATCATCCTCACAATTAGCGTATATGGAATGTGGACCCATGACATTGGACATCAAAAGAGACTTAAATGCGTTTATAAATGTATTGGAATCGGGATTCACGTTTCTATAATTTATGGCTCTGATTCTGCCAAAAATGTTTTCTAGAGGATCCTGGTTAATGTTTCTGGGATAAAAATATTGAATGTCATAATGTTCGAACAACAATTTTGACAATCTCTCAAAACTTTCTATACTTTGTATCCACCCATCAAGACAAGGTACTCGGGTTTTATAGGTTTTCTTGTTTTAGTGACCTTTTGCTACATGCATCAATGAATCTAGCATTTGTCAATATGCTTTTGGCTTCTTGCCAAAATGCGAACTGTTTAGAGTTTGCCTTTATCGGCCCTCGTAGCTTCCCCTTCACTGTGCCACTTTTTAAACCATTGACGCTATCGAAGACTTTATCGATGAATTCCACAGCTTCCGCAGTTGTAGCCATTGTCTTGCTGACAGCTTCACCCGTTAAGGTAGTTTCTGTAAAACAAACATAGATTTTTTTTAAATATGCCCGCCCCGTAACTTAGTTATGAATATATTGGCTCAGCAGTCAGTTAACATTAACGAAACACGCGCTTTTATTGATGATTTGATCATCATCATCATCATCATCTCAGCCGATAGACGTCGACTGTTGGACGATGAACGATCCTGTGCGTCTCGCATCCATCGGCTTCCCGCAACCTTCACCAGGTCATCGGTCCACCTTGTAGAAGACCTTCCAACGCCCCAATGGCCATTTGTTTTGCGAGCAATTTATTTCAAATTACACTATGTACTTTTAGGTTTAAGTTTATACATTTACAGGATTATTTTAATCAATATTCGCAATCGATTTTTTTTCTGATCTTGTGCTTAATTAAAATTGGGGGTCCAATCTTCTCTAAAATATAAATATAATAATGTAAAAACTTACTAAACAATGAAGTGTATTTAAGCAGTGCACTTGTCGTTTCGCTCAGAGCTTGGGCAGCCACACCAACTTTCATTTTTTTCATTTTGTTAACATATACATGATGATCAGTTAATTTTTTTATCATTTTAGTGTGACCTAGTTGGCTATCAGCCTCATGTATTGTTATAATGTCGTTCCAAGTGGCAATTTTGCCTTTAAAAACCATGTCTTTGGTTAATAAATTATTTCTTATGCTTTTAAGAAAATGTGGTGGATCATACACCACACTCAACTTTTGACCCGATATCTCTATAGTTCCATCTGTAACAAAGTAAATTTGGTTTAGTAATTATTATCTACTAAATAAGTAGGTATCTTATTCTAATCTATGAGCTTTTATTTTATGGAACACATCAAATGATACTAAATGCAACAAATATTAATATTGTAACAATAGAAATATTAAGTGTTACAGTCCCATTTTTAATATTTACTTACTTTTAATGTGAACAATGGAACTGATTCACTTAATAATTTATTAAAGTAATTGAATACAATTATTTAATACATAAAATGATTCGATATTATGAACTCATATACAGAATGACAGTAGCAAACTCACCGTTATGTTCCCCACTCAAATTCCTTTTGCGTTCTGTCTCCATTTTCAACATATTTACAGCGGTTCTAAAGGTTGAACCTTGGTCATACACCACTGCTAATGGTACCAAATCTGATTGTAAGACTTTGGAGATAACGTCCTTTAGAAGCCGTACAACTGTAGCAGCAGCAGTAGTGCCTTCACAAAAATAAAAGGAAATGGGCTGTCGCCAGTTTGAGCACACTCCTCTTAGCATGAAAACCAAAGCATGATCACAATACTTAAGTTCTCTCTCGTTGCCAAAGTCTTTGAAACCCCTTATTACATCTTGTGACTCAACATAAGTGAGATGGGGTGTAAGTGCAACTTCATCAAACAAAATAGAGCACAGTTTCTTTTTTGTATCCCATTGACGAGCTTTGTGTTTTAACAGCTTGAAAATATTTTCATTTAAACCTACGTCAAATTTTATGTTCTCTGCAAGACGGTTTAATGTTTTTTTACTTGGTAAATTAAATATTTTTTGTAACAGCCTATATCCTTTGGGGTTTTCTTTCATAAGCGACAAAGACAAAAGCTTTTCATTTGTGGTGTATCTCATTGCTTTTTTTTTTGTTCGCCATTTTCAACTTCATGAGAACAAAATCTTGTGCTTGTTGTGTCATTTTCCCAAATTGTTTATTAAAGAAATGGTTGTTGCTAAGATTTTTAGCAGCATCCAATCTTTCTGAAAAAGGCTTTTGCATTTTGTTTTGTTTGTCAGCCATTTTTGTCATCCTGCGTGCAAAGCTCCTACAGCTATTTGTGAGTTTATTTGCTGTAAAAGGAATATAATATTAAGTAACTAGTTATTAATCTCTCAAAAATGCATGGTTTTGTAGAATGCTGTACCTCTTCTTTTAAAAGAACTTCTTTGTGATGGCCTTTTAATTTGAATTTGCTCCACACTACAAATTAAATCTAAAAAAAAACAAACAGAAAATTGAACTTATCTACACTAATAAATAGAATATTAAAGAGGAATTTCTGGAAGTACTGGTCAAATTTTTTCACCAATAAAAAGCTACTTTAATCCGTCACTCAGGATTAAAGCAGCTTTCTAATCTCTAATAAGCTATATTTTATGTATGCGGGCGAAGCTCGAAGCCAGGGGTTAGTTGATCATATTTTAAAAATATCAGTTATTTTTATGAACACTAGCTTTTGCCCGCGGCATCAGAAATCAGAAAAGTTTATTTCAAATAGACCAGTTACAGGCACTTTTGAATTGTCAAAATGTCGGTCAGTCAAACAAGTGAAGCTAAATTGCACGTTCCAAAGAGTAGATCTCTATGGAGAAGAACGTGGAAGAAACTCCATGGACATCGCCCGCGTACATAAAATGTTTCATATTACGTTCCACAGGAGCGCGAAAAAGTATTCATGTCCTTCTCCTGGTTCTAAGCTACCTCTCCACTTATTTTCAGCCAAATTGGTTTTACCGTTCTTGAATTATAAATAGTGTAATTAACACAATTTTCTTTTATATATAAATATAAATTATTATTGTTTTTTGAAATATTTAAAAGTGTGAGTGTGGTATTTTGGTTTGGTTTATTTTGGTAAGATAGGACTATTGTAAGAAGCCAAACTAGGAAAGACTGAAATGATTATAGAGACAAAAAAAAATACCTGTGGGTTCTGCTTTTGTATTAGATATAGATTTGTTTGAAACAATATCCAAATGTCCTGTTATTTGCGAACTTGATGCAGCAGTACAAGGGTACAGTCCTTAAAACATAAAAAATATAATGAAAAATAGCCACTCTACATTATTCACATGGCATCAACACATTTTAGTGCAAAACTATTGTTTTTCTGTTCTTGTCTCAACTATTTTTTTTTTACTATTTGATAGCTAGATATACTCTTTATTGTACATCATAAAAAATTACAGTAGGAGCTTAAAATTAATAGGGTGTAACAATGGTCGCTTTTATTGCTAAATGCATTTTTTTACAGAAAATCTGTTACATTTTATATAAACTGTCAATTTTATACTAACTTGTTGTTTCCAACGGGCTTTCTACAACATGTTTTAAAGCATAATTGTGGTCCATCTCACAGTCTCCTTCTGAAATAAAACATTACAACAAATTATGTTATGCTTAACATTAAAAATATCGCACCCTTAAAACATATTTAAGTGGCACTATACAAAAAATGCTATTTTTTAGTTAAGTATACTGTCAAAATGCATAAAACGAAACGCGCCTAACGCAAAGACCCCTATAGCTCTAATGCCCTTATTTTTCGCTAGATGTCGCTAGTGTCACTTATGAATTTGTAACAACTTGTGCGGTCGGTAAGTAATAAACCGTCACTAAGCCAGATTGCGACAAGTCACCGGAGGGAACCCTTCTCGAGGTGAGTTAAAAACTGGCACATTATGTTAAGTGCCACTTATTAAATAAATTTGCTTTCAAATATTCGCAATGCGTAATTGCTTAAGTGGCACTTTTGTTTAGTGTCAGTTATTTTTTAACTTTAATTAGGATTTTGTTTGAATACAAATTCAATAACGGGCATTTTCTGTAAAGCGCCATTTAATCAATAAATTTTCTATCTAATTTTTTGCAGTGCGTAATAGTATAAATGGCAAGTTGAGTTTAGTATCAGTTATTCAATCATTTTAGTTTTAGTATTTTGTTTAGAAATTCGTCAAACCTACTACCAGTCTGCCATTCTTGTAATAAAAACTAGTTTTTTAATATCAATGACGCCTGCGCTTGACCGTTCTTGCGTCCACGCTGTCGTACACGGTGGCGATCAGGTACCGACGTGTACAAATCAAACGCGTTCTGCGTCTAGCCGCGTTTTTGAACGCAAGTAGATCGCAACCACGGACACAAGTTGGACGCGTTGGTTTGTCCGAACCTTTAATTGATTGAATGTTTTTGTTTAAGGCATTAAACTATCATGGACCCGCAGAGAAGTAGATGTAGAAGGATCATACAATTATCAACTCAAAATAACGAAGACGATGATGAATCTCAAAATGCAAAGCTTGCTTCTTATAAAAACTCCGATATTGTGGAACCCCTTTCAACAATGAGTGCGTCCGATTTAAACATCATGAGCAGTCTACCCTCAACTAGCACTTGTCACAACCAAGCGAACGATGACGATGGTGACTTTTCTCCCGCCTCAGACGATGATAAAACATACTTTTCATCAAAGAAAAAATTCCGGAGATCGAAATCAAGCTCGTCGTTATCGTCTTCGTCTTCATCCTCCAGCTCATCCTCATCTTCTACCTCAAGCACATCATCCAGTTCAGCTTCAGCTTTCTCTGCACAAGAGTGTCCAAGCACCCAACAAATTCAAAGTACCAAAGACACACGTAGTAATATCGACCCTACTAATCCGTATGACGAAACAGAGAACGCAAATGGTAACATGAATGACCAAATGCCAACCACTTCAAAAAATTATGACATTTCCTTCACTCAGATTGTTGAAGTTCACACGAAAATTCACTCGATATTACAGACAGGTGCATAAGAACTGTAGTAGAGAAGAAAAATGCGTCAACAGGTGTTCTAGAAGGAGAAAAGAGAGGTATGCATAGAAACCACAGAAAAGTGCCCGCTGAAATGATAGAAGAAGTAAAAAAACACATTAACAGCATTCCTCGCATCGATAGCCACTATTTGCGAAAGCAAACTACCAAAGAATTTATAGTTGGTGGAAAAACATTGACTGATATTTATTCAGACTACAAAGAAGAATGCATAAAACAAGGTTTGCCCTACGTTCAGCTACATACATACCGAAAAGTTTTCCATAACGACTTTAACATTGGCTTCTTTGTACCCAAGAAGGACCAATGCGAACAATGCACAATATACAAACTGGCTGAAGGTCCTCAAAAAGAAGTTCTGAAGGAAAACTATGATCGACATCTAGCAGAGAAGGAGAAGAGTCGTGAAGAAAAAGTTAACGATAGAATGAAGGTTTCAAGCAACTTTATCGTCGCATGCTACGACCTACAAGCGGTTATGACGATACCAAATGGAGAAGTATCAACTTTCTTCTACAAGTCAAAGATAAATTGCTTGAATTTTACCATCTCTGAGCTTACAAGAGATAATACTAAATGTTTTTTCTGGGATGAGTCGCAAGGTAACCGTGGAGCAAATGAAATAGCCAGCTGTGTCTTGAAATACTTGCAAAAGAAATCTTCTTTAGCTGACGAAGACTTAAATGTAGTTTTCTATTCTGACAACTGCTGCGGCCAGCAGAAAAATCAATTCATGATCGGCATGTACATCTACGCAGTACTTAACTTAAAAGTAACATCTATAACACACAAGTTTTTAATCCGTGGACACACTCAGAACGAAGGAGATGCAGCACATTCAACGATTGAGAAACAAATAAAAAGAATACTTAAATCTGGACCCATTTATGTGCTTTCTCAGTACGTATCTGCTATCAGAAGTGCAAAAAACATGGCACACCATACATAGTAAACGAAATGGCATATAACGATTTCATTGACATCAAACAACTGCCCGTTCCTAGACTGAATAAAAATGTTGAAAGTGAAGTTGTCAAGTTGTCTGATATAAAAGTCATCAAAGTGGTGAAAGTTGAAGATGATAAGGTAAAAATTTTTTACAAAACATCCTACTTTGACGATTTCAAAGAACTTGACCTGGGATCTAAGAGAGTCAGTACAAGGAACCAGAGGACTCAAGAATTGCAACAGCTGTATAACCAAAAGTTTGATTTATCTGAAAGAAAGAAGAATGACGTGAAAAGCCTTCTAGATGCTGGTTTGATACCCAACTTTTACAGTTCCTACTTTGACAAAGTTTTGAACTAGGTGGGTAGTGTCCATCCCTCCCTTTAAAAATGTTGTTAATTAATTATTTGTAAGAAGAAGTTTTTGATACGTTTTTTTTGTGATCTACTTTACGGTTTTTTTTAGTTACTGTTACTTTATTCATATTTTTCTCGGTTTTAGAACTGGTTTTTTAGAATTGCTAAAAGACTGGTTTTTACATAATTCAGTTTTTACAAGATATTATAGTATGACCTATGTATAAGATTTTGGTATAATATTTTTTATAATTAATTACTTGCGGTTATTTGGGAAAAAACAATATTTTAAAGTTAGGTATTGTAAGTTAAATAATATTTTTGCTGACTCTGTGATTATTAAGCCTTTAATAGGTACACATGAAGGCACAAGAGACGTGACCCACGTGACAGCAGAAGGTAATATAAGACATGCTAAAAGTTAGACGAATTTGGACCTTCTGCAATTAGCATAAGATACATGATAATCAATTCGGAGCATAATAATTTAAACGAATATAACGAGAGGCAGGTAGTCAAATATTATAAAATACTGTTTACGTTAATTTGATCTTTAAGACGTAACGTTAAGGTAGGTAAACTTATGAATACGTTTTGTCCGTAATGCACTTGTTAATTTCAACATTGTATCGTAAGTCGATTTAGTCTAATGTTCATAATAGGAGACTTATATTGACATGGTCGTAAGTTCAAATCCGTCATGCTTCTTTTAGTAGGTTTTGTATTTATAATATTGGATTATGATTTTTGAAATCAAATTATAATTTATATTAAGTTAAATTAATAAATTTAAATTAACTATTCAAACATAAAAGCAACATGAATAAAAATAAAAATGGTTAGAATAGGTAACGATTTATTCAATAAAAGTAATATTTACAATAAAAAATATTTACTCATCTAATAGACATAATTTAGATAATTATATATAAAGGTAAAACATATAAAAGAAGTTACAATATTAAATTGCTTTTGATATGTTAGAATTATTTAAAATACAATTTTGAGCATAAAAAAAAAAACAGTTTATTTATTTCAATAGTGCTCATGAACTGCTAATTTTATTTTTAAAGAAGAGTTTAATGCAGTGAATCAACATGTTACATGATTAGAAATATATAATATTTCTATTTTATAACAATAGCATCACTACATTAACTGTCATACTTGCTGTAAATATTTTGACATTTTAACTACTTTACAGGAAATGAATTTAAATAGAATTTTAAGTTTTAAATTTGATTAAGAAAGAAACAAGGATCAGTGAATTTATTATATAAACACTTCCTAACAAATTAAGATTACTATGATTTATTTAACCAATACACTACACATAAGCACTGACAAGAAGGTATTGTGGCTGCTTACAAGAAGTAAATAATTATCCATTGTTGCTTACACGCACAGATGACATTACGTCACGTAATATTTATCACTGAATCGGCCACCTATTTCTACAAGTTAACCAGGTTCCACAGAAGACATTCAACACAAGTAACCCAGAGTTATACCCGCCAGTTCTACGAGTATACGGCAGTTTAATAACATGTTTTTTGTCGGATAGAAATCCAGATATTCTTGGGCAAAACGGACTTGACGGATGACCAGCAGTTATTTCAATTTTACGTCCTGACTTGTATTGTTTGTTATAGTTTTAAACCATAATCTGACTGTATTTCTCTGAAACAAAGAAACGAAACAGAAGTTACTTTATGTGTAAGTATAATTAAAAAGATGTTTGATTACGCACAGCATAAAATGTGTAAGTTTAAAAAAGAAGTATAAATAAAATGGAAAAAAGACACTTACCTACGGCTATTTCAAGACGCCTCCTATCAATCTCTCCGAAAACCAACATTCTCCTTATGTAAATAGATTAGTTTATATTTTAGAATTAGGTATATAAAAATATTCTAAATAAAGACGTTGTTTTACGCAATTTAGTAAGGCAACGTAAAAATTGTTTGCACGATGTCACTGCTATTGAGCGTCGACTGGTTTTTGCTTTATTAGAACGGTTTATTTTTTATTCCTCTACCCTTAATCTAAGTAACATTTGAATACCAGTTTTATGATGAATACGCATATTTATCTTGACTACCCGCTTATTACAAGTCAGGCGAAATTATTCCAAATATGTTTAAAGAATATTTAGTTTGTTGATTGTTATTTAAAACAATAAAAAAGTTGTAAATGGAAAGCAAAACAATATACAGTGTATGAGAATTGAACTCGTGCCTTACTGCGTCAAAGTCTTTACACAGATCACTAAGTCATATTACCCTAATTAGGGCTACCAAAATAAGCTACTCGTATCAGTTGTCAATACATTTTAAAATACCAATAATAAGCTTTAAGTCTAAGAGCGTAAGAATCAAAATTGCGTATTAAGTAGTTATTTATACCATTATTATATCCCTTTATAAATGTTTTTAGATGTGTTTGTTTGATTATAATATTAAAAAATGTATTTAAACTTTGGACTGTTTTGGACCATTTACTTACATTTATATATATATATATAAAATATAGTGAAATAATAAACATTTTATTTACTTGCAATATTTTGTTTCATTTCTATACAATTGTTTCTCGACTTTTGTCGTTAAATAAAAGTAAAAAAAAGATAACTAAACACAAAAGATGGAAAACAAAAAGTTAGACGTTTAAAGTGAGATTTGAACTAGCTTTACTTGAGTGTCAAATCGCTGTTATTACCACTGGACTAAATGGATTTTTATAGATGATGTCGAAATTCAACGTTACTTTTTATGCTGGACGCAATATTATGGACCAAGTTTACAAGCAGTTGATAAGATTCACGGAATTAGCTAATTTAACTTTTGTCACTGACGTGCCATTTTCTTTTATCGATCTACCCTCACACTAGGATAGCAAGATTTATAGAAATGCTGCACAAAGAATTTTCATCTTTAATGGTAGCGAAATAGTGATTTAAATAGCTTATCAAATTGGTGGGTTAGCCCACTTAGGGCACCGACTTTACGTTGATTTGTACGTAACTTTTACAGTTCCTACTTTAAAAGACTTAACCTTAGTATTTAATTTGAAATACCTCTAAATTTGTATTGATTAGTAATTAGTAAGAACAAGATTTTAATATAATGTAATTTGATAATACCTTTTTCTAGATTTAGACAGATTTGTTGTTGTGAGTATTTGTGGTAGTTTTGATCTAAAACTGTGAGCGTATGCCAAATAAATAGTACTCTTTATAATTTCAGTAATCATATTGTTTTATTTATCCCTTTTTTATCATTACAATGTAGGTAAAATAACAAGTTAGAGGTCTTAAGGCGTATAGTCCCTTGAACCATCTGGCCGAAATTATGTGAACGCAACTCTCGCACTCACCTAGGCGGCAGTACGCAAATCTGTGCATTTATTTTCGGCCAGCAGCGCCCGGAAAGCGCTTTAAATCCATTTTCTCTGCGAGATATTGATTGATTTACATATGCAATGTTCACTTTGAAGAATATTTAACCACCAATTTTTATGTGTAAAAATGTTTCTAAAGGTCCAAGCCGTTTCGAAGAAGTAGGGAAAAGTTGCGAAATTGCTAAATATTTTTTTTTACAAAAGTATTAATTGCACGAAAAAATCAAATGTTGATATTATTGTTCATGAATCTATAATAAACATATATTTTTTTCAAACCAATTGACCTAGCCGTTACGGAGGAGTAGGCCTTAGAAAATCACTGTTTTATGGCACTTTTCGGGCGCTTGATCTTTAAGCAAAATGTTTGGAATAACTATTAAACTATAACCGACACTATGCAAAACTTTTTTTTTAAATGCTTCTCCATTGATTAATAATCCATAATTTTATTGTATGTCACTAAATTCTGAAACAGTGTTAGTTAAACTGTTATTTTAAGCCGATCACGAAGCTTTATTTACATTTTTTTGGTTCCATATCACTTATACAATACTTAAAAAAAACTTAAAATGGCCATACTGTAAAATTAACATTTTCGTATAGTGCCATTTATATTCTAAGGGTGCGATATGTTGTTTACACAGACTCAAAGAGTTCCATTCCACACCTAGCTTAATGCACCTGATCCTTTTTTACCTGCTTGTTTCACCAGTGCAAAGAGAAGGCAGCAAAAATTCATTGTTACTAGGTACATATTATTGTATGTCACACAAGGACATTTTTGTTGTGTCAGTCTATCTCTATAATGTCTATAACTAATTCATTAAAGCTTTGTGTAAATTTTCTACAAAAAATGATGAATTATATTGATATCTGAAATTTTGAAAACCATACAATTTTAAACTAAAAGTGAAAAAGAAAAATTATTTTTTCCATATAATAACAAAACTCACCATTATTTCTAAATTCAGTAGTAAAATCAGTAGGATTTTGTGAGACAGTTGGTTGCTTAGCGTAGCTATGATCACTCAAATCATTATCAGCTGAAAAAAAAATGCAATTTAATTAAAACGAGAAGTCTTAGTATGCAATATCAGTTGTCATCCGAGATAGGATTAAACGTAGTGTGAATATGAACTTGCAACAAAATTTTGCTATTAACATAAATTTCTAAATTATCCTATGGAGCAGGACCAGCATGTTTCCAGATATTCTCATTCTTGATTTAAGTTCAATCTTGAACAAAATCCTCAAGTTTAAATCTGCTAACAGAGAGTACTTTATAAATTGTTTTTCAATAAAGTACTTAATAACCCAGCAAATGCCTGTGGTTCACCATTTATGGATTTAAATGCATGCTGTCTCAACTACCATAAAGTATTTTTTGGGAAATAATCAGTCTTCATAACTGAGAAATAAAGTATTACATGGAAGAATCTACTTACCTATCGACCTCAAAGGTACACCGTGAAGCATTTCCTTTGAAGTAAACAAGCAGGGATAACCTTGCGCAAGCCGGTTACCCGTACAATCGAACTGATGTCTATCGAAATGTTTCTGACACACATATCGGTTTAACAATTGTTCCTCCGACAGACCACTAAGCATAACATTTACAGAGTTCAAAGTCGTACGTTTTTTGTTTGAAATTGAAACCTCAGACACCACGACGCCAAACATTTATTGTTTATCTTAAATACATAAGATAAAATAAATACTGTATGTTTGTTCGCTGTCACTTTTTCATACATTTTATTAGCAAAGTTCGACAGGCAAAGTCATTGCTTGTAAGTAGTATGTCGTTGATGCTACCTTTGCGTAATTCTACAATTGGAGGCAGATCAAAACAAAATAGCAAATCGACATACCATTGTTATGTACGGTTTTGTCTACTGTTATAACATCGTCCTATAAGGTATAGGTAGGTATTTTTTTTTAAGTTATTTTTTAGATATTTTTAGTTATTACTTTATGTATTTATAAAGTACCTACTTAACGTAAGTAGGTATATCTATATGCTGGAATTGAACAAGATTTACTGAATCGATGTGTGATGGGATTTACAGGTCTTAATCAAGAAATATTAAAAAATGAATTACCGGTAGGTATCCCAATACTTTAAATATTGTTTTTATTGTTGCAACAAAAATTGTAAAACCGTTTATGAATCTATCAGTAGAACCACAACCAAAGTCGTCAGAGGAAGTAGAATTGCCTTAAAATTAAAATTGACAAAACACATCTCCGTCTTTTGCTTGACACAGTCGGGTAAAATTTATAATAGTAAGCTAAAATAGTTTTAACCACAAAATGTATAGGTACAGAAGGTCGACTCCGTACAAAAGCGATAATGCATATCCGCAGACGTGCACTCATTACGATCTTCTCTCAAGCCGTTTGAACCACGCACGTCAGTCGTATTGATCAATAGCCATCCACGAGCGAATGCCAGCGCTTCATGTCTATGGAATCATATAGAAGCAAATATAGCAATATCCATAAAAGGTGATTTTAGAAAATTTAACTAAAATTAATTTTGATAATCATACCTATGTTTTTTTAACAAAATTTTATTGTATTGCAACGGGGATATTAAAATACACATGTGCAAGCGATTATATATTAAAATAACTAAACGAAGATGTTAAAATATTAAAAAAATACTGGATATTGCTGTTCTTGTTCTTGACAGTAGGATATTGCTGTATTTGAATTTCCTACTTTGGGATTTTGCTGGTATTGCACCGACGGACGCCATGTTTAAAATGATGTATACTAAACACGTATGAACTAAATACTTTTATGAGGTATGTGTAATGTTATGAAATTTTATTGGCCAGGTCAAAAAAAAAAACGTACATAAAAATTGACAAAAAATGTTTATTTATGAACTTTTCATTACAACAGACGCAATATTGATTGCTTTCTCAAAGATAATAATTATAGTTACGTGGAAAATTGAAAATTAAATTAGCATGCTTGCAATTTCTTCTTGGGGTTCGCAATTAACTTCTTCTATAGATTCAGTATTATGAGTATTCATCATCTGCGTTTCATCACTTGGACCAGAAATTAAAGGAACGAAAAAGTTTAGGCGCTCAATAGTTTGCCAGTTTTCACCATAATGATTGGTTAAAAGTTTACGAACATCCGAGGCTTTCGAGTCACTAATTTTATTGGTAGGAAAATGTTCTATGGGATGTAAATTAATTGACAGTTTCCCTGGAAGGTTGACGTTCTTAAAAACACCGTCATCATGTTTATAATGAATGTTTCCTTTAATAAGAACGTTTCCTTCTTTTTTAGAACGTTTTAGAACATATCGTTTGGCATTTTTAAATTGGAAGTGCCATCTTCCGACAGGTTTCATGATTCTTGCTGCGTCATCTTTCCAATTAAATACCTTGCAGTCTTCTCCTAAAATTATTATTTTTCCAAACTCTTTTATAATATTATAATATTCACCGGGATTTGCTATTATCTCCCGTTTACGTATTTCCTTTTCTATCCGCGCAAACCCTCTATCTGGGGGTATAAAAGAGTGTCCAACTATGGGAAAAACCAGCTCCAAAGTCTACATGGCGAGGAGCCTCAGCTAGCCACTTAGAACACATTGCCAGAACTGTGGTATTTTTGTTTTGGCCGGCACAGCCATCGGCTATCAAGCGTAGTCTTTATTCCATCTAGTTCTGTATTCTGGAGTCTGTGGTAAACAGCTGAAGCAATTTCGTTTGAAGCTTTAGGAAATGAGTTTTCTGTCCAGCAATAAGCAAACGCGTTTGATGGTTCTAATTTACTTTTCGATGATCCCTGAACTATAGTGAAATTAAACAAATTGACTTGACAAGAGTAATAAGCTGATTGATCGGGGGTTTTCGGTAAACACAAATTTTTTTGGCAGTCAAAAGATAAAGTAATTAAATCAGATTTTTCTTCTTTGACATAACCAAAAAAGCCTTTGCTTTCAATTTGTGTATTCTCTGGTTTATTATCAATTCATTGCGGACATTATTGTCCGTTTCTGTTTTTATATTTTCACCAAACCGCAGGCAAGTCGAGCATACATCGGTCCGAGGTGAACCAAATCCCAAATTGTAATTCTGGTTAAATATATTACGGAAATAAGACCTTTTTACCTTTAAATCAATGTCAATCTGTGAATTATTGTACATCACCCATAGTTTATTGATGCTTAGTTCTGCAGGTAGGTAAAATCTTTTTGTTTTCCCGCGACAATAATGTGGTTCTTCACAGTTTAATTTATTTATAAATTTCATTATCGCCTCTTTCTTGTGTGTATTCTTATGAGAAACATGATCGCCGCCTCTTTTCTCTTTAAGCAATGCACCCGTTTTAAAATATTCAGTCATTACTGATTGCACCCTATATTTAGTAATTTGAAGAACAATCAAAAAAAAATTCTGGCAAACTTTTAGACGGTTCTTCAAATCAGGGCTATACACAAAATAAGAAATTTGTGAACTCTTTGGCTTATGGTTACCAGTTGTTGGACGACGACGTTGAGTCTGTTTAACTGTGCAATGCTTTAATATGAAAGCATCTTGTTTGCTTTTATTTTTAAATTGATAAAATCTGTCATGAAATGATTTAATGTCTTTCATTGTGATAGATAAGCACTGAAATGCTTTTTTATGCTTGCATAAAGGTCTCATTGGCAACGTTTTTGGTGAATACCTAAAACAAAAAACAAAAAACTCTAAAAAATATTGACTGACAGACGAAACTTTTTTTTTATTAATTGAGGTTGAAACGTCTACCAGTTTCGACGTGATAAAGTAACAGACACTTTTATTTCAAATGTTAATATTATTACAACTAGCTGCCCCACACTGATCGGATTTCGATGGTACTTTAAAACATTCACCTCACTGCCTGTCTGTACCTACCTTATGCGACCTGTCCGAAGCCACTATCAACGCCGTTGAAGTCGCAGAGCTCTGGATGACGGTGGGATGAACGTTACGTACGTTACAGGCAGATTTTCTTTTTTATAATATTAGGTGGTATAGGTAGAAGGATCATTCTCCAATGTTGAGGATAAAACGATTCTGGCCGTAGTATCCTGACTAATAAAACTACAATAGGAAAAAACCGAATGATTTCCGATACTTTTACTACTAGTGCAACTATCCATTGACAAAAAACAAATATAGAAATTATTTTAATTACATTTATATGCAAACATTTACTAGAATCGTCATTTACTCCTGTGTCCCACACGCCTGTTTCCGGCCATTTGGCCACATAAAATATTCAAATACAAATAAAAATATTTGTTTTAAATGAGAAGTTGACTTCAAAGATCTAATATCTTCAATCCTAATATTTTTAAACTTTTTATTTCATAAACAAATAAAAAATCAGCCCGTTAAAAATTGTTACAAAAAAATCGTCATTATTAAAACAAAATATGTTTGCAATTTATCTACGTCTCGAAAACTCAAACAAAGTCGGTTTAACCCCTTGTATGCCGGAACGCAGATCTACGCGAGACACAATGGCTTTTTAATTGAGACACAATTAAAAAGCCATTGTCTCGCGTAGATTTATCTCTCTCGACCTCTAATTACGGCATACCAGAGGTTAATGCCTACGGGATTCCCCTCAGCGCCCCTCAGTTGAGCCACACACTTTGAACGGACTGCACGTATCGGATTCTCTGAAAAGTAAGTTTGAATTTGATTCTCCAAAATGTGTTTTTTTTAAAGTCATTATCCTTTTTTAGCATATCGTAGCAATTAACTATTGTGCATATCATAATTTCTGCTTTCATTATATATCGTTATAGGGTTTAAATACCTCTTGAGGTGTTTTTAAGCAAAATCGTTTCGTTTTCGACAAGTTACGACATGTTTTCTTGTGATCGTCATTATTGATAATATCATTATCCTGAAAAAGTATGTTAAGTATAATGACAGATGCGTTAGATTAATGACGTCCGTGTTTTTAACAATGACAACTTATTAGGTTAATGACGCGGAGTATTGATATTGTTGTAAAAATCTACTACTTTAAAAAGTACTACTTTCTCGTATGTAAATATAGACGTAAAATACCAAAATGTGACCATATTTTACGACTTTTTTACATGACTTGCTTTGAGTACTTACCTGTTTCGACTATTCTTTACATAATTTTTTAGGCTTGTTTAAAATTTATTTTAATATTTTTAGATAAGACATCGACATGCCTAGGAAGAAACAATCTGAAGAAAGTCGTAAAGCAAAACAGAGATTCTGTCAGAAGCGCAGATATCAAGAAATTAAAAATGATCCAGAGCTTTTAGCTATTGAACAGGAAAAAAGGCGAAACAAATATAAAAGAAGAAAAGAAGAGGGTAAACTGAAGCCAATTACCAAATTAACTCCTCGTACCCAACGCGAACAAAGAAAAAAATGGAGGGAGAATTCTAAGAGGTAAGTACATACATTGTATATCTTAGCTGCTGCCCACGACGTCGTCTGTGTGAATGTGTTCAAGAAATAAAGATTCACTGCTCGTTCCCCGTAGTGATAGCGTGATAATATGTAGCCTATATGTTGAACCGACTTCTTAATAATATTCGTGCCAAATTTGAAATAAATCCATGCAGTACTTTGGTATCGATTGTAGATCACACCCCAAGTATTTAAAAAAAATAATTCAATGTAATGTTTTGACTTTCCTACCATTTTATTATTTGCATATATATACATATATATATAGATATAGATTATGTTCTTGACATCAAACAAAACATACATTCTTATAACATTACATAATCAGTAAACACATACATTTAAATATAATAATTTATTATGCATTATTTTAGATACAGACTTCGTAAAAAGGGAGAAAAAGAGAAGGAACCTTCATTTGACGCTGTAGCCATAGAACCAATAGCAGCAGAAGAGTCTAGTTTTGATGTTACAGAACAGCAAGAAGATCCTTTACATGAATATTCTTCAGCCCTAAAGGAAGCGGCAAGAAAAATTAGGAACAATGAACGTAAAAAGAAAAGGCAACTGATTAGCATTATTAATAAATATAAAAAAAAATTGAAAACCAAAGGAAAACTATACAAAGATTAAATAAAACTCTCAATAAGCAAAAAACAAATGACGATAATTATTATACGCCAGTTTTATGTAAGTCAAAAACTAAAGTGGGCATAGAAGCGGAAGAAAAATGGTATGTAGAAAAAGTTAGACAATTCTACACTGATGATGCAAATAGCAGTATCACTGCCGGTAAGAAAGAATTTGTTACTAAAAACAAAATAAAGATGCAGAAACGATATCTTAATGCACCTTTAAAAACAGTATATTCCAAATTTCGATCTGAAAGCAACATAAGAATAAGTTACTCCTATTTCTGTAAATTGAGGCCTTTTTGGACAGTGTTTCCAAAACCGACAAATAGAGAAACCTGTTTATGTTCTCGTCATTGTAATATAGATTTATTGATAAAAGCTCTTCATAAAGCTGGCATAGTAAATGTAAAATCTAGTGATGAGGTACTATCCAAGCTATGCTGTGACCCTAGGAGTTCGGCTTGTTTAAATAGAACCTGTAATATTTGCGAATTAAATAAACTCGAATATTTTAACATTTCTGGTGGCAATGTTACCTTTTACGAATGGAAAAAATCAGTAAAAGAAGTTATACTTAAAAACGGAAGCAAAAAACAACAGCAGCTAACACAAAAATTCAAAGATACGATGAGTATTTCAGCAGCTATAAAGAAGCTTGAAGCAGATTTGATACCTTTTTTTAATCACGTTTTTAAAATTGTTTCACATTATAATTCCATTAACTCTTTGAATGCCGTAATTAGAGACACAATAGAAAGACAATTGCTTATGTCGACTGTGTTACTTGTAACTGTGTAACTTAAGACATTCGAAAGGTTAAAACGCTTAAACAGAACCTTACGCTTCAGGATGCTTGTCTTCATGTTGATTTTTCAGAAAACTATTCCTTGAAATTAGCTGCTGAAGTACAGTCGTTCCATTTCGGGGGCAGTCGCCAGCAAGTTTCCCTACACACTTCGGTTATGTATACCCACAATATTAGTTCAGGCTTTGTAACCCCAATATCAGCATGTACAATCAGTGATTGTTTGCGTCATGATGCACCTGCTATTTGGGCTCATTTGGTACCCATAATACAGCACGTTCTTAAAGTAAATCCCTTTATAGACACGTTACACTTCTTATGCGATTCTCCGTCGTCCCAATACAGGAACAAATACATGTTTTTTATAATAAGTCAAATACGTAAGGATTTTCCTCAAATTGTTAAAATAACATGGAACTATTCCGAAGCTGGACACGGAAAGGGTGCTCCGGATGGCGTGGGAGCAGTCCTTAAAAGGACTGCTGACCGCATGGTTCTATATGGTCAAGATATTGGCACATATGATCAATTTTATGACATGATAATAAACGCAGTTGAAAATATTACTATTCAAAAAGTGGATGAAAGTGAGATCATAACAAAAGAAAGATTGATCCCAACTAACTTGAAACCATTTAAGGGCACCCTTTCCGTAAATCAGGTCCTTTGGGATGTAACAGTCCCACAAACAGTTTTAAGATCACTAAGTTGCTTTGATTGCAATGCTGATAAAAAATGTATTCATGGGCATGATTTAGGTCGTATCACAAATAATAATCATGAATATGTTGAAAATATTGATCATGGTTATGTTGCTCCGATGTCCAAGGCCAATCATCACATTTCTAATCCAAAAAAAATAAACATCCTTTCTGATATAACAATACAACACGGTAACACTGTTATCGATCCTTTCAAAGATCCTAAACCATCAACATCAAAGATGTTTTGATCTCTTTTATTAATAATTATGTAAAACTAGCTGTGATTGTGCAGACGCCAACACATCAACCTACCCCCATTTGTCAATTTTCTATAGCAGATTTACAAGTAAGATTAGTTGTTTAGTTGTTTTTTTTTGTCATAAAATATTATTTTTATAAAAAAAAAACAAATATAATTCATTTTGTTAGGGAAAGACAGATTGGGGTAGGTTCATGTGAGGGCGGGTGTAACCGAAAATATTATGACTGATAGAAAAGATATGTTTATGAATAAATAATGAGAAAGGCTACTTTAATTAACATTTTTTTAGCTAGATTCTCGATTTAAAAACTACCCAATATCTGTTTGTTATTTATTTACAAAAAAATTATAAAAAGACAGTTTATTTATACTGTCTTTTTATAATTTTTTATGTATAATCTTACTAAGTGATAAAAATCCTTAGAGATATGTTATTCGTTGAAATAAAAGGAAGACTGATGGTGTTAAGTGTGGATTTCAAGTTTAGCATTATTTGAAATGTTTGCCATGATTAATATTGTTGTAATTGGTATTGTGAGACAAGCATGTTTATTTGTTTTCGAAATAATCTATAATTTTGTATTACTAGCGGGTGAGAATAATATACACCGCTAAATTTTAATATTGTATGTGATTCAAACATTGGATTTATATTGAACAAACTATTAAAATTATGTTGATTGTTAATTTTGTGTTTGATTTGTTTATTTGGACATATTTTACCCCACAATTAACATTAGAAGTCATTGTTCATAACATTAGTCATTTATCCTCATTGTATTGTCATTTTCATCAACACATGGTCATTATTCGCAACAGGCATTTTTGAAAAACCTAGAAATATTCCCAAAATAATAACATTACAATGGTGCTTCTTACATAGATTTCCTTATTATTAATCAAGTAATGATGTTAGCACGAAACAACTGCTTTGCCATAAGGTTTATTAGCTTTCGTCCAAAACGGGCAAAATATATTCCGATCAAGGAATGTCCCAGAAACATTTATAATCAATAATAATCATGTAATATTATGTCGAGTATTTTGTATGTACCTATCCCTGGTGTCCTCCACGGGTTAATAACTCGACGCAAAATCATTAAATTGTTTCTTCAGTAATTTAGGCATAAAAAACAACAGACACACAAATAGTTTAAGATAATTATGAAAATTCAAGAATGAAATCGAAATAAAAAGAATCGGTGTCAGCCTTCTGTGCTTATCTATTTAGTTTTGTTTCAGCATAGTATTACAATATTGAAGACAATATGAACTATCGGATTTGGGTGCAACTATCTGACACAGCATTTTGTCAACACGTGCCCTTTGCCAAATTTAGTATAATTTGACGTAGATTTATCACTATTTAAGAGTCTTGCTGCAAAAGCTCGAGCGCAAAAGACTTCTTCAAGTGCTAGAAGTATCATCGCCATACGAGATCAAGACACCCACCCAGGCCAGACCAGACATACCAGATCTTCTATAAGATGAACGTATCTATGGTTTACATAAGTTTATTATTTGTGTACACACAATCATACTATTGTTCTATTATTCAATCATTCAATCTTCCTAATATCGACATGTAGCATGTCGATTTTCGATCATTCCTATATTTTATTACTATTCAAACATTCCCCAATTAAGTGTAATAATAAGTCACTTGTGTGAAGTAATAAACAGATAGGTGTTTCAATTATTCAATACTGTTACTAATTACATAACATCGCGCCTTGTTTCCTCGAAGAGTAGGTACCCGTAGTAGGTATACTCACATTTACTCAGTAATGTTTAAATCATAGTAATTACTTAGTTTTATTAATTAAGTATTTTCTTTAATTTCAGGTCCAAGCAAGTAGCTGACCAGTTGTTCCCATCTTCTGACGAGTCGGTAGTTGACGCTCCAGTCAAGACTAGTAAAAAGAAGCGGAAGGTTACAGATAAAGCATCGGGTAGTCAGCCTACAACCAGTAAGAAGGCTAAGTCAAGAGCTACGATGCAAGATCTCTTTGGAACGGATGGCGACGAACCGGATCACAGCATCGGTAAAAAAACCGCCCCTATCTACTCCTATGTGACGCGTAGATTAGCTAACGGTTTCTCTAGACAGATGAATGAAGAAAAAACCAGTAGTTTCTATATCGAGTTAAAAATTTATAACAGTGAGGAGATCGAACGGGTACCACCAGTTTATCGATGGCGACACTCCGTACTGACTATTAAAAATAAAACTAATTCAGATACCGAATCCTCGAAGCATTTAAATTCATTTCTAAAAGAGACGAGGAAGGAATTTAAAAATTGTACACCCACTTTTATAAGCTCTTACTACTAGAGAGAGGCTTTATAAAATTAATTAATCATTGATTCTGTATAATCCATAGACCATGATTGTATCTGCTAAATATCCTGTTTAATTAAATATATTATTTCATATAATGCGTCATTTTTCTTTTCAGTGAAATCACTCTCTACTGGTTCACCATCAAGTTATATTATTTGTAATGAATGTAAAATTCAGATACCGAAACATGAATACAGATATCATAAACGAACTAATATAACTAATGCGGGAACGCTTTTCCTTTTCTCGTCCTTCTGATGCTCCCTGCAGGTCACATCGTAAATATCTCCTTCAATCCCCTCCCCATTCCACCGATTTCTATTCCTACTCCTTCACTTCCCATGCTGTACGTTTGTGGAACTCACTACCGCCTGACATTAGGGGCTGCCAAACTCGTGCGGTTTTCAAAAAAAGGGTGAAAAAACGCTATCTTTCTATTTCGTCATAGTTGCTTATTAGTATGTATTTATAATTATATAATATATATATGGTTAGTATGTATTTTTTGCGATATTTATTCTATTATATGTATGTTTATATTTATGATAGTACATATGTATTTATATGGTAGGTATATTCTTATAATAATTGTTTTGTTTGTTTCTTTTTCCTTTCACTTTTACACACGGTGTCTACTTCTCTTTTTTTCCAATTCTCCTTTCGCGGGTATGCTGGAAGAGATTTCGTTAGAAATAAGCATCACCTATGTACCTATTTTTCTGTTTCTGTCTTCTTTTCTTATATAAGTTAAGTGTGTACATGAATTGTTAAATAAATAATATCCATAAATCGAATTGTTTGATAAAGTCGAAATTTGAACATATTGATATAATAGCTACAGCATTTAAAAACAGAATAATGAAATATCGCTTAAACCCATCCATTGAAGACGAGTACTTCCTATCGGAGGCGTTCTTAGATGGTAAGCGAAATGATGTTTATAAACTAATTGAGTTATCGCTATTAAAACATATGTATTAAAGTTAACTTTGAGCTGTTTGCTTATTTTGTCTTACCTAAATCAGGTGAGCAGCAGCTGAAGTCATTTAATAAAACCGCGAATCGAGCTGCGGCGGGTACCTGTACCGAGCGACGTAAACATCGCTGACCATGTTTTTGAACTAGTATGTGCCACTGTTTATTTACGTAATAGATTTTTGTGTTTAATATGTGTTGTCTATATACCACCTAATAGTAGCGACAATGAATATGAGTTGTTATTTAGATTAATTGAACAATTTTGTAGTAATTATCGTGAAGTAGTAGTGATAGGAGATTTTAATTTATATTCTTGTACCGCAAATATTAATTCATACTATGAGTTTTTGACGTGACAACGTCTTATAATTCGATAGAGCCGGCTGCACGCACGAAAAAACATGACTCATGCGGCGTTACCTCGCTCTGAGGCGTTCCATGTAAGGCTTGAAGTGCAAGCGAGAGCGCGGAACGAGCGACAAAGAAGCACAATCGGCCTTTGCGTTCGGCAGCGTTCGACATCCGTCTCTCTCTCTCCTACTTGAGTGAGCGATGCGTCTGCGTGGACAGCTGCTATACTATAGTACATTTACATGTTTTGATCGAGTATCAAGTGCAGTGAAAAGTGAATGTGGTGTCAATTGTTTATAGCAACGATAATTGCAGCGATAAAGGTAATGATTCTTTCGATATTAATTATATATTCAGTGATATCATGTCGAATATTCGTGCTTTCATCATTAAAATGAATAGCATCGGTCCGCTAGTGCAGCGATTGTAGGTTATGCTATAATTGACAAAATTAAAACAATAAGTTAACAGAACTATTTCACGATGAGTAAAAAATCGACGGCTTTACTATTCAATCGAAATAATTATCGAGCGTAGCCATGATTTAAAAAAATTAAAACATAAATATTAAATCTTCCACATATCACAACAACGTGTCTGAAATGACAGGTTGGACCAGCCATCCGTCAAAGGGAACATTTTCTCCTATATCAAACACATTGAGGCGGGCTTTTTAAAAACTAGATTTACAAACGTGCCTGATGCTGTCAGGCTGTATTATAGTAACAATGAAGTGGATTCGTACAACCGAAGCGCAATTCTAAATGCATACAACTGTCTCGCACATGGTATTATGCTTGGTTATTCAAGTGAACAAGAGAAGAGACAATACCAAGGTAAACTACACAAGATGACAGTGGCAGAAACCGATGGATTACCGTACCTGCTGCCATTGGCAGAAGGATACCCCTACATGATAACTTTTAACATAGATGTCGCTGATGGGTTACTAAATGGATCTATTGGTGTCTTGCGACATATCGAACGTCAGCAGTCAAATGTAGATGACAATTCTGCAGAAGCAGGACCATCGACCAGTACAACTTCGCCAGCAGCTAGAGAAGAAATTGTTACTTTATGGTTCGAGTTTCCAGAAGAAACAACAGGAACCACAGCCAAAGTTAAATGTCGACCTCACGTGCAAAGCAAGCCAAATACTTTGTCTACAAACTGGGTACCAGTTTATAAGATAATAGTAAACATTACACTAACAAAAACTATAAAATGCAAACGAAAACAGTTTCCTTGCGTTCCTGCTTGTGCCATCATTATTCACAAGTCACAAGGTGGGACGTTTGCTGTCATTGTTTATAAATACTCATCCAAGCAACCGCAACAGTTGGTGTACGTGGCGCTGAGCCGGGTAACAAGTTTAGAAGGCTTGCATATTATCACCGAAAAAGATGCTCCATTTCGGTTTAAACACGGACGGGAGGGAAACGATTCACAGACAACAAGAGATATCCGTAACGAATACATTCGACTTCGTGGACACACACTTCGAACAATTACTGATAATGCAGTAAAATTCTGTAATGACTCAAACAATGCAGGACAATCTTTAATAACGAACCTTAATTCACAGAGTTTGCCTATTGAAAAAGACACAGTGATTCCAAGGTCTGATTATTTGATTCTGACTGAAACGTGGATGCGTGACAATTGTGATCCAATTTCAATTGAAAATTTTGAATGTGTAACTCGGCAGAATAATCGATCAGATTCTGAAACAAATGCAGCAGGTGGAGTGGCAATTTATAGAAACTTATCATCGACATCCACAGCCAAAATTCTCAACGTTGAACTTTCGGATACAACCCGCCTTATTAGAAACACTGGTGACGTTTGCTTAGCAGAAGTTACATGCTTCACCGCTGATACCACGTTCAAAATGGTTCTTGGCGCAGTTTATATTCATCCTGGAGCTAATATTTCTAACATCAGTGTTCTGCTACATCAAGCACTATTTCCGTATGTTTATAACAGCCAGTATGTATCCCATCATGGAAGTTGATACCGATATACCAATTCTTCTTTGTGGCGACTTCAACACAAATGTGAAAAATGACGAAACATTCATCAAATTCATGAAAGACATGTTTAATGTCGATTGTGCATCAGACGTTAATAACTCAACAACACTAGGAGGCGCCACCATCGATTTGACTTTTTCAAGACACATTAAACTCGAAACACTCCCTTTCATTTCCTACTTTTCCTATCATCGTCCTATTCTCAACAGAAAAACACAGATTGTAAGAAATTAAATATTACACATGTTTAAAAGTTGTAAAACAATTGCTCAACGCACATTTATACTTGTAAAAACTATTAAATTGTAAAAAAAAATTGACATAATTGTATTTATGCGTACAAATAAATCTAACTTGATCAATTTCATTGTGATTTCCAATTACCTCCTTCTCTATATACATACAAATCTATTAAACAAATGAAATTAAAATTTTCTTTTGAAAAATGCTACCATTCCATCAGTATTTTCTTAAGACGTTGTCACGTTCAACTATCGTCAGTAAACCGACTTTACAGACAACCAATTTTTTATGACATTCTGTGGGTTTACTCAAAGCAATAGAATATCTAATTGCAACTACCAATGTTTGGACTTAGTATTGAGTATATTTGAGAGGGGAGAGTGTGTGTGTGTAGTCGCGGCAGAGTCGCCGCTTGTGTCGGTGGACGCGTATCACCCGCCGTTAAACGTGTCCGTCAGCCCGCCGGGGTGAAAGTCCGCTGCCGCGACAGGTCACGGCATGGCGGACAGAGCTCCGGCGGGATCTCATGGTGAAATGGCGTCAGCGACTATCGCAACCCAGTGCTGGGCACGCCACAATCATGGCGGTAAGTCCCCTCTTTGAGGCGTGGCTGGAAAGACCTCACGGCGTCCTTACCTTCCGCATGACGCAGGTACTCACCGGACATGGTTCGTTCGGGAGTTTCCTGCACGGGATTCATGCGGAGGTGACGCCCGGGTGTCGCCACTGTGCGGAACGCCCGGAGGACACGGTGGAGCACACAGTCGAGGTGTGCCCTGCTTGGGCGGAGCATCGCCGTGCCCTCATGGGGGCGATCGGCGGCGGAGACCTCTCGCGCCGGGCCTTGGTTGAGGCCATGGTCCGGAGCGAGGAGGAGTGGCAGGCGATCGCCGACTTCTGCGAAGCAGTAATGCTCGCAAAGGAGGAGGCCGAACGCATCAGGCAACGGCGTTATCGCCGCCGCCGTCGCCGGGATTCTGATCCCGATTTCCGGCCAACGTAGACGCGGGCTTGCGGACAGTGAGCAATGGGTAGCTCACTGTCCGGCCGTCCGGTAACTGTCCGGACCAAGCCCAAGTCGTCGACGGCGCGCACTGTTCCCGCGCGCCTCAAGGAGTTGTCAGCAACAGCAGGGACCCAGCCGGGTCGAAGCCTACTGGGGCCAGGGTTATCCGAAAGGGCGCTCGAGCCCCGGTATGAAGGCTAGAAGGAACGGGGTGGGTCTTTTAGTCAGTAAGAGTCTGACACTATCTCCCGCTCCGCCCAAGGGCGGGGGATGTCAATGCATGATTTTTTCCCACCATAAAAAAAAAAAAAAAAAAAAAAGTGTCCGTCAGCCTGCATTCACGTGCAAATACCCACTTAGCGCCCAGTTTGAGATCATCGTCAATAACATCGGAAACGGATAAGCATGTCAGCTGGAATTTTAACAAAGCCGATTTTTGTTTGTTATATTCAAAGATCGGAGCAGTCGACTGGACTCCTTTATATAACTTATACGAGTTTAAACTATTTTTATGACACGATTTATTCGATTACAGATGACTGTGTTCTCAGGAAAAAGCGAAGCTGTATGCACTTGAGATACATTTATCCCGAGTGGTATACGGGTGAGATAATTCGCGACATAAAACTCAAAGCTACCCTTCATAAAAAATATAAAAGTAGTGGTTTAAAGACTGATTACGAAACGTTTGCTCAGTGTAGGACCCATATATGCAAGACCATCTAAATATGCTAACATATCCATATCAGCTTTCTTATCAATATGCTCTTGGAGTTTTGTGTAGATCTGCGTTTTTGTTTTTTCTTTTTTTTCCATCAGACCAGCTAACACTCTCTATTTCATACTCAGTATTTTTCTGCTCTTTTACAAGTTCTCTTATTGTTTTGTATATATTTATTTTCCTTCTGTTAATTAGACTATTCCAACGGTTATTCCAGCTTTCAACTGCATTTTGCGTGATGGGTATACCCGTAACAAAGGAGTCTCAAATGGCTAGTTCGCACTAAGCTAGTACTTTGGTTTAGTAGCGAGTAATTTAGTAGCTAAAATCTGCTCGCTTCTGCCCAAAAATCGTTCGCACTTTGTTCGAGTACAGTTTATAAGTGAGTGGTGTTTTGCAAAGCTAATCATAACGGCTATTTTAGAAGAGGTAGATGAAGAAATATGTGTGATTAATAAAAAGAAGCTGTGGATACTAAAATGGATCGATAGAAGGGATAAACTAGGAGCTACTTATTGTCTTCTGAAGGAATTAGCATTGGAAGATCCCAAAGTATACTTCAATAGTCTGAGAATGTTTGAAAGTTGTGTAAATTTTCTTTTAATGAAAATACACTCAAATTCAACGTAAAGATACCCTTTTAAGAAGTGCGATTCCTGCAATTAGAAAACTACAAGCAGTTCTATACTCTCTTGCTACTGGAAGTAGTTTAAGGACATTCACACATATATTTAGACTCGGAAAATCAACTATTTCCGAATTCATCATTGAAGTTTGTGAAGCAATCTATGAGTCATTAATGGAATTTATCAAGTTAAGACCTTTCAATCGTGGAAATTACAGACACAATAGAAAGACAATAGGTGCGCGAACGCTTGGGGTTTAATGAATTAAATAACTGCGTCATGTGCTGGTAGCCGTGTGAACTAAGTGTTGGATTCGCAAATCACGTAACCCGAGTTCAAATCATGGTCGGTCCGTTGCAGTTATTTGTCAGATTTATTATTAAAAAATATTTACTTATTATGAGAATCATTATGTTTTGTTTGCTCGCATCTCTCTTGATTATCAACATTAGCGTTTTGCATTGCTGTTAAAACTAAGTCATTTGATATAATTGTAACGTTACTCTCCGTTTCATTATTATTTATATAACCAGATGGAAACATATTTGAGGAAAACTGATAATCCGCAACCTGTTCAGGATTGGCCGAGGAAATACATTCAGCTGCTTGCTCTTCCAAATTATAGTTACTGGTGTCATTATAATATATTGAAGAATCGCTACATGATGATTCTGAAGCATACTGAGAACTGTGATTCTGTTTTGTTCAAATTAGGCGTGTGTAACTCTTTACGGAACCGACTCACTGATCCGGATCATTGCAGTTAGTCAAAAGATTGGTTCAGTAAAAACGTTTCAAACGCATCATTTGGATCTAAAACATTACTTTGCTCTGATACATTCCGCGAGACGCGTCGCTCGCGAGGCGACTGAGCAGTGAGCGAGCAAAAGAGAGAGACGGACACACTGAGTTACTTTTTTTTTTTTTTATAATGGATAGGCTCGCGTTTGACCACAATCTCACCTGATGGTAAGCGATGATGTGGCCGACGATGGAGCACGCTTGCCTAGAAGCAATCTATTCACTCTTGACTTAAAGACCCCTAGGTTATAGCTATCAGGAAACACAGACTCAGGCAGGGAATTCCATTCCTTAGCTGTACGCATAATGAATGTACTCCCAAAACGCTTTGTACGTATAGGTGGGATGTCCACCATGTACCGGTGGCGCAACGCCTTGTCTTGTGGTCCGATGATGGAACGGACTTGGCGGAATTAAATTGTGTAACTCTAGAGCACTGTTATATATTAAATAACATTATTAAGAATATAATAATTAACAGTTGACGCTGCAACACGTGTATCCCACGTTTTTCCATTGACTCAGCATATTGCAATAACTTAGGAATATACTTTTTACAGTTAGTGTGGAATTGAACGTCGTCGCGGACAATAGGCTTTCTTGTAAACTTTCTTTATTAATTAAAAGTTCTTCCAGTACAATTAAAGTTTTTTTTTTTAAAAAAGCCTATTTGACCCACCCCGTAACAGTGGTGTCAGAAGTGGGATACCAGTATCGATTGTGCTGGTATTCTATTACGCGTTACGCGAGTGATAGTTTGAACTCTGTGTCTACTACAAATTCTATGCTTACAAACTCTGTGTCTCAAAATCTGTGTCTGCAAACTCTTTGTGTGAAGTGATTATATCGACATCGCGAAGTCCCTGAACTCTGGTTGTTCCGGATCGCTGGATCGCTGTGCCGTAATCTCACGTGAAAGTCTCTGAACTCTGACCCGAACAGTGTCGTGACTCCTTCACATCGAACTCTGGTGTCTTGAACTTACCCGACCGGGAAGTTGAGTCTCGTCAACTCGTCATTGCTGACCTACCGCGTCACTGACGCCTCTCCCGCTCTTGCTGACGTGCTGCGGCGTGTCCTGCCCCGGAGCTACTCACCACACGACCTCCACCGCCATCTGGTCTTGCTGCCGTCGCTGGTCCGGTGCCTGGTGTGTCCAACTTACCTGCTCATCTCCACGAAGTCTGCGATGTGCGCCACACTCCTACTCGCCGTGCTGCTGTGAGTAGAATATCTTATCGCTTGTTATTGCTAATCCTATTTCTATTTCAGATAATTCCAAATCCTATAATTTCAAAATTTTTATCTTAATTCAAATCTGTAAAACAAACTTACCAAATCCCTATTGTGATTTAATTTCTATCTAATCCTAAATCTAAATCTTTCAAAATGTCCAAGACCGAAGTGTCTCTCAGTGAACAATATCCTCTTACAATTTTATGTGATTTTATCGATATATACCGAGGAGATCGTGAAACTTTACCGGCATTCCTCACAAACTGCCAAAATGCGCTAAATCTTGCTTCAGAGAGCCAAAAAAGGTTAATCTTAAAATATATCTTATCCAAATTACGAGACAAGGCTCAAATAGCCTGTTCAAATAAAATCTTTGAAGATTTCGAATCATTGCAATCATTCCTGCGTCAAAATTTTGGAGAACGGAAGCATTATAGCCACCTATTCTTTGAGCTGCAGTCATGTAAACAGCAACCCAACGAATCAGTATCACAATTCGCGTTACGTTTAGAAACATGCTTAACAGATATGCAAACAGAGATACATAACTCTGCTACTTCTAAGAAAGATTTACCAGGAAGGATTGCTATGACAGAGGATCTTGCCCTCTACACTTTCAACTTTGGTCTAAATCCAGGGCTTAGCAACATGGTGAGGTGCCGTAACCCTAAAAATCTTAATGAGGCTATAAATATAGCCGTCGAGGAAGAAAAGATACAAAACTTTACCCTCAACGTTTCTGCGAAAATGACTAAACATTGCAAATTTTGTAAAAAATCAGGCCACTTAGAGAGTGAATGTCTAAATAAAAAGCGCGTCTCACAGCCTCAATCTCAATTTCCAAAAAATGAACCTCACCAAGTTAGTAAGCCACCGGGCATTATAATATGCAGATATTGCAAAAACCCGGGGCATGATATTTCACAATGTTACAAACGAAAACATAACAACTTAAAGAAACAATCCAATTTCAACAACCCCGCAATTCAACATAACGTCGCGATGTTACCCGATTCCGTTGAATCGTGGGACGGAGCAGAAAATGCTGATTTAAACTAAAAAGTCGGGTGTCGTTTTCGTGTCGCACTACGCCCGACCGTGAGAAAGGCACATTACAATTTCGCAATGCAAAATCATTAATTACTAATTCTACAAATTCCTTTACCATACCTACTACATCTGCAAAATCGAATTTACATCCGATCATGCAACAGGGTAACCAGCCCCAAACCGAAGGTCGGTCATTTCAATCTCCACCGATCATACAACAGGGTAACCAGCCCCAAACCGAAGGTCGGTCATTTCAATTTCCACCGGTCATACAACAGGGTAATCAGCCCCAAATCGAAGGTCGGTTATTACAAACTCGTGTTGTCATGCGACAGGGTAACCAGCCCCAAACCGAAGACACACACACTTCAAATAAAACTCAACCCGTTCCGTCAGGAAGCTCTGTCTCGTTGAGTCCTAACGTCCCACAAAATCAAGAGTCTATTACTCCAATTCACGAAATTAAATTTCGTAAAGTCTGTTTACCTCACGTATTTCTCAATACTGCTTATTCAAATAAACCTTTATGCTTCCTCATCGACACGGGAGCTAGTGTTAGTATTGTCAAACTTAAAAATTTTAGTTCTACACCATCCTTTTCTAGTGATAAAATCAAACTCAAGGGTCTGAGTGAAGACGACTCCTGTTATGAAACTTTAGGGTCGTTCACTATAGATTTCAAATATACTTGTCCTCCAAATTCTAATCTCTGTTTTAGTCACACTTTCCACGCCGTCAGTGATAAAGTACGGCTTGATTACGATGGTATTTTAGGAAACGACTTCCTGCAAAAACTCGAGTGTGATGTTAAGTATTCTCAAAACGCATTGCTCATTAGAAGTCATGTCATACCGTTAAATTTTAGACGAATTCTCTACACCATTCCACCTCGCTCTGAGATAATAGTTGAATGTCCCATTTCAAATCCGCTAGAGGAGCTAAAACATATGAAAGATGCTCTAGTCCTTGATCATATATACTCAGAGGGAGTCTACTTAGCAAACTGTATTGTTACAGTTAAACCTAACCACTGTATCAATATCTCGGTGCTCAATACTACCGAGTCGGAAATCGTATTTAAAGATTACTATGTTCATTTACTTCCATATGAGCCCGAAATTGATTCATCCGCGTCTCTTAGTAATGACGATTACCAAAACATAAATAATATTTTCAATATCTCAAATGATAGATCGCAACAGGTCCTAGATCTCATTCGTACTGAACACCTCAATCCTGAGGAGACAAAAATGCTTTTAGAGTGTTGTTCAGATTATACTGATATTTTCTATCTCGAGGGCGAGCCTTTGACACATACCAATGCTATTGAGCATTCAATAAACACCAGTAACGCTGCTCCGATTCATGTAAAATCCTATCGTTTTCCCGAGTGCCACAAAGGTGAAGTCGAATCCCAAATCAAAAATATGCTAGACCAAGATATCATTCGTCCGTCCAAGTCACCCTGGAGCGCCCCAATCTGGGTAGTGCCCAAGAAAGTAGACTCTACGGGTAAACAGAAATGGAGATTAGTCATTGACTATAGGAAATTAAATGACGTGACAGTCACTGAAGTTTATCCTATACCCTTGATCACAGATATCCTAGACCAGCTGGGCCACTCAAAATACTTTAGCACTCTGGACCTCGTAAGTGGTTTCCACCAAATAAAATTAAATCCTAAGGATGCATCCAAAACCGGCTTCACCGTTGTTGGTAACGAAATATCCGGGCACTATGAATTCACAAGAATGCCCTTCGGATTAAAAAATGGTCCGGCTACGTTCCAAAAACTTATGAATACTGTGCTCTCTGGCCTTCAAGGCCTCCACTGTTATATATATTTAGATGACTGCATTATATATAGTCAAAATCTCCAAACCCATATCGATAAACTCAAACTAATCTTCGACAGATTTCGTGAATACAATCTCAAATTACAGCCCGCAAAATGCGAGTTCTTACGACGCGAAGTAGCCTATTTAGGTCATATAATTACCGATAAAGGTGTTTGTCCCAATCCAGATAAAATCAAGGCCGTCACTCAATTTCCAACTCCTAAAAATCCGAAAGATATAAAATCTTTCCTAGGGCTAGTCGGCTATTATAGGCGATTCATTGAAAACTTTTCCAAGATTACAAAACCTTTAACTTCCCTTTTAAAAAAGGACGTTTCTTTTATATGGTCAACAGAGCAAGAAAGTGCTTTTAATATACTAAAACAGAAATTAACAACGGCGCCCCTATTACAATATCCAGATTTTTCTCAGCCGTTTCTACTGACTACCGATGCTTCTAACTACGCCGTAGGCGCTATACTATCTCAAGGCGAAATAGGCAAGGATAAGCCTATCGCATATGCATCGCGAACATTAAACAAAGCTGAGGGCAACTACTCAACAACTGAGAAAGAGCTCTTAGCTATCCTTTTCGGTGTTAAAACGTTTCGCCCCTATCTGTTCGGTTATAGGTTCAAAATCGTCACTGATCACAAGCCCTTAGTTTGGCTATTCAACGTCAAAGACCCTGGTTCTAGACTAATACGTTGGCGCCTAAAATTAGAAGAGTATAACTACGAAATAGTTCATAAACAAGGCAAATTAAACTGCAACGCGGACGCTCTGTCGCGTTTCCCGTTACAAGATCCAGATAATAATCTAAATCGCCCGGTATGTGCTATCGAAGATGAGTCATCGAACTCAAATATTCCGAATCCTATGGACTCTCATCCTCCAAGCTCACCCTCCGATAATCCTTCGCCATGCTCATCAGATACTTACGAAAAATACTTAAAACAATCTAAACAGCTTAACTTTGGTTTTGATACCACCATTCAAGAATACAATGAATCATTATTAAAGGCCAAGTGCAAGTTAATTGCATATCCTACCTCAATCGATTTGGACGATTCTGTTCCTTATTGCAAAGATATTATAGACTTATCTACAAGTCAACCTAGCGTTCGTGACATTGAACGTGAACTTTATACCATATACAGCACTTTTAATGATAAGCATTTGTTCACACATTTATTCGTGCGCGTTCATCACTACGATGAAATGTCGTATAAAGATATTTTTAGACTATTAGTCGAATATAGGGATATGGTTAAATATTGGTATTTAGAGGAGAAAGAAGTTGCGATTTCAGACTTCTCCGACCCATTCACCAAGCTTTCTTATACAAAAATCTACAATATTATAGGCTACGTATTCCATGATACTGGCATTAAAGTAAATATCTATAGAAACTCTATTCTATTTCCCACACCTGAGGAAGTCACAAAGATACTTCGTGACAATCATGATCTACCGACGGCTGGTCACCCTGGCGTATCACGTATGTTTGAAAGGATAAAGACCATGTACTGGTGGAAAAATATGCGGCAAGACATCGAAGATTACATCAAAAACTGCAAATCCTGCCAGATTAATAAACCCCTACGTCAAATTCATCGTGCGCCTATGATCATTATTATTTAGAAGACCTAAAAGATCTATTGTGACTCGCCACCTTGTTAGAGTAACTCTTTTAGCCCGGAGGCTTCCAAGAAATTTAGAATACTCCTAGCTTTTAGAGTTTTAATCTCCTCCGGGCGAATAATGTGTCGGCCCAGATGGACACTGCGTTTGTGGACAAGGGGCCCGCATTCACACAAGAGGTGCTTAGGCGTCTCCCTCTCCTGATTGCAGTACCGGCAAACATCAGTGTCACTCAGTTTCATGTGAAATTGGTGCCTGTTTAGTTTGCAGTGGCCGGTTAAGGCGCGGGCTATCGCACAGATGTTCGTCCTGCTAAGCTCAAGAAGCTCGGCAGTTCGTTTTTGTGAGTAGCCTTCTATGAGAGATTTGGCGTGTAGCAGACCTGGTTGTACCAACCAGTTCTTTTTTGAATCGCCAAATAAGTTGCCCTTAAGGGTCTGCATGGCCTGGTTCTTTGAGATACCACAGAAGGGTTCTGGACCTATCTGATGACCTTGAGCCCCAGCCCGTGCAAGTTCATCGGCTTTTTCGTTGCCGTTGATTCCAGAATGACCTGGTACCCATCTCAGAATAACTTTATTCCTTTGCCCCAGGTCATTCAGTTTGTTAACGCAGTCTTTTACCAGTTTCGAATTTAAAGTATTCGAGTTCAAGGCGTTAAGAGCTGCCTGGCTATCTGAGTAAATCAGAATTAATTGATTTATGTAGTTTCGTTGACGGTTGGCCTCCACACATTCTATAATGGCGTATACCTCCGCTTGGAATATGGTAGCATGTTTACCCAGATTCAAGCTTTTGCTGAATTTCGGGCTAATGCCAAATATTCCACATCCTACATTCTCACCCATTTTGGACCCGTCTGTAAACCAGATCAGGCTTCCAGCCTTGCAAGTGATGAGGTTGTTTGACCAATCCTCTCTGCTCGGCAGTTCCACTGTGTAATTCCTTGTGAAATTACACTGTGGAAGCATGACGTCTGTTGTCATAGCTAGTTGATCGTGTTCAAGTACTGATTCGTGTAGCGATCTCAGTGCTTGAGAGCGCCAGTTTGCTTTGCCAGTGCTGTTTGTTCTGTACATGCTTGCCTTCGCCTCCTTCGCAATGAATAGATGAAGTGGCGGTAGGTTAAGCAGGGCATTTAGAGCAGCTCCTGGGGTTGTGGACATGGCCCCTGTTGATATGAGGCATGCAAGTCTCTGCAAACCATTAAGTTTGTTAATGACTGTCACTTGAGTTGTTTTCCTCCACCATACTACGCAGGCATACGTTATTATCGGCCTGACTATGGCGGTGTACAACCACAGGGCGATTTTAGGGTTTAAGCCCCATTTCTTCCCTGCTAAGCGACAGCATATTCCTAAAGCTATTTTAGCCTTTTGGATCACATTGTTAATGTGAGTGTTCCAGGTCAGTCTCTGGTCGATAGTTACGCCCAGGTACTTGACTTCGCTGGAGAATGGTATGAGAGTCCCCTTTACAGTGGGCGTTACAAGTTTGTCCAACTTACGCTTCCTAGTAAAGGGGACTATTGTTGTTTTACTCGGGTTAACCGATAAATTGTTTTCTGTGCACCATGTGTTAATAATGTTCAGAGATCTCTGTAGTATAGATGATACCGTGCTGTGACAGGGGCCGACAACACAAGCCACCACATCGTCAGCATAGCTATGTACATCTAAGTCTCTTGTAGAGGCTTCAACCAGCAATTGGTCAACAACGAGTAGCCATAGAAGTGGCGATAAAACGCCTCCTTGCGGGCACCCTTTAGTTGTTTTGAAGCTCTTTGTAGTTCCGTGTAAGGTAACACTGATAGTTCTGTTGAGGAGCATGAATTCGATCCAACGAGTAGTTGTTTCGTCAATCCCTTTCGCCTTCATTCCCTTGGAAAGGGCGTCTATGGTGACGTTGTCGAAAGCTCCTTCAATATCAAGGAAAGCACATAGGGCTATCTGTTTATCTTCCAAAGCCCTTTCGATCCTGTCTGTTAGTTCTAACAGAGCAGTTTCTGTAGATTTTCCTTTTTGGTAAGCGTGTTGCTTCGGATGCAGAGGGTTATCCCTTAATGGTCCATCCCTGATGCATTCGTCAATAACCTTTTCCATACTCTTGAGTAGGAAGGAGGTAAGGCTTATTGGTCTGAAGGACTTTGGTTGAGAGTAGTCCTTCTTACCGGCCTTTGGGATAAAACAGACTTTAACCATAGTCCATTTCTCTGGTATATATCCCCAGGCAAAGCTTGCTCTGAAGATTTTGATTAAAATAGGGATGAGAATAGTCTTCCCTTGCTGCAGAAGAGCTGGGAAGACATCGTCATCCCCTGCAGATTTAATTGGCTTGAATGAGTCTATAGCCCATTCTACCTTGTTCGGTCTAAAATACCTCGCCGCTCTTCTCCAGTCTTCATTTGAAGGCCTGGTGAGGCGGATATGAGGAGTATTTTGTACGATGTTATCTGGTGCCATCACCGAGCCAGGGAAGTGTGTAGACGCCAGAAGTTTCAGGGTTTCTTCCGCTGATGCAGTGAAGGCACCGTCTGGTTTCTTTAAGAATCCCAGTTGATTTGTAGGCGATTTGGATAAGACTTTGTGGATTCTGGCTCCTTGAGGGACTTTAGTAATCTCCTCGCAGAACTTCCTCCATGACAGTCTTTTCGCCTTTCGGATTTCTTTATTATAGGTAGTTAAAGCTTTCCGATACCGATCCCAGTCGTCAGTCGATTTAGCCTTATTAAACAACCTACGTGATTCTTCCCTTAAAACATCGAGCTTTTTGTTCCACCACGTCACTTTTCTATCCCTCACAGTTCTTAGAGGGCAGCTCTCTTCGTAAGAGGCTGTAATGGCTTCCGTAACTTGAGCAACAGCATAATCCAATGTTTCAGGGGAGCGTATGGTTTTAGGGAAGTCTTGGAGTCTATCTTGGAGCTTTATTCTGTACAAGTCCCAGTCCGTGGCTTTTGCATCCCTAAAAGTGATGGTTTCGCAAATGTTGGATGTATTCAGTGCGAATTTAATTAGTCGATGATCAGACATAGATGGTTCATCACTGACATGCCAATTGGTTATCAGCCTGGCAGTGTGAATAGTAGCGAGAGTTACATCAAGAACTTCCTTCCTCGATCTAGTTACAAAGGTCGGTTTACATCCCTCATTAACTATTTGGAGGCGGTTAGTTAGTACAAAATCATGAAGCAACTCACCTTTGTCGTTGATGTCAGTGCTGCCCCAGTTGGTATGGTGGGCGTTGGCGTCACACCCAATGAGAAGCTCGGCATTGTTGGCATAGGCGTACTCGACTACCTTTGCAAGCTCCTCGGATGGGTCGGTATTCGTCCCGTCCAGGTATGCCGAGCACACGATGAGGCGTCCATTTCCGCTCTTGACATTAACATAAGCTGCAATCAGGTCATCGCTGCACAGGCCTGGTATGCATAAGAAATCAATATTATTATTGAAAAGTATACACGCTCTTGGTTTGACTCCTCCGATATGGTGTACGACCTTACCTGCAGAGCCCAGTCCAGACACCGTGTTAGTATTAGCCAGCCACGGTTCCTGAATAAGAGCAATGTGAAGGTTCTTCTGTGTGAAGTGTTTTTCCAGAACAGCCGTGGCTGCTCTGGCATGGTGCAGGTTGATCTGCACCACTTGTGTGTTTGTGTGTGTCTGTGTTATGGTGTGTTTGTGTTGTGTTAGTGTTGTGTGTTTGTGTCGGTGGGTGGGTTAAGTGGCGTTATTTGACCCGCTTGGCTTCGGGGCTGTAGGGCAGCCCCGAGGTTTGGCCGGTCGGCTCTCCACTCCCGATCGATTGGGACGTGTAGCCCTTTTCGTCGGTGGTGCTCCGAGGGGGCGGTTCCTGACGCCCTGGCCTCCAGGTTTCGGCTTGGCGTTTTGCCGCTTTGCCGTTTTACCAGAGACCTGGACGCTCGGCCCCGCCCTAGGAGCGTGTTGAGCAGGTGGCAGAATCCCTGCGCTAGATTGGCTAGTTCCTGCCACCTGCTCAGCCCTCGCCGGCGTATTATCGCCGCGAATGCGAATCCAGACTTTGCGAAAGCCTAGTTGCGGCCTGCAGTCTAGCTTGCGCAAGGCTTCTACAGAGGCATCATCGATAGAGAGGGCGGTCGTGATTCCGTCCCTTTCTTTCCTGACGCTCAGCACCTTCCACAAGCCAGTCTGCAGGTCGTTTTGTTTTTCCAGGAGATTGAGGGCATCTCTTGGAGTTTTCAGGACATCTTCTGTCTTGAAGTGGAGGATCCCAACCTTAGCTTTTGGCAAGTCCTTCTCGTTAATGAACGAGAGTTCCGCCTCTGGCCACGGCTTTAGTGTCCCCACTTTTTCTTCAAGCCATTTCAGGCTGTAGTCGTTTTTAATTACGACTTGCAGCCATCCCGGCTTGAAAGTGCAGCCCTCAATTCGAATTTTGAATTCGGGGGCTTTGGGCATAGGGGCGTTAAGAATCGCCCTCAATATGTCCTTGTAAAGGAGCCCCAATTGCGCGTCCGACATGGGCTCCTTGTTACGGATTCCCACCCGGATGTTAGTTAGGGCATCCTTAAAAGACATAGCGCTTGTCTCAGGCGGTGGTCCGACCTGAGTTGCGGACGGCTCATCAGGGATCATTGGAATTGACCCTGACTTTTCGTCCACACGCGTAGTCTTTTTGACATGATCCTTTGGCGACTCGTCCTCGGATCGGGATCGTTTTACCGGCCTCTTCCCCGAGGACATATCGGCCATTAGACCAGTCGAAGGAGTATGCGCACTTGCCAACCGCTCCGTGACCAGCTTGTAGGCCTCAATGGGGTCCATACCGCCAGCCTTGAGGCGCCGCAGGCGCTTACGCGCTGCTCCTGTCAACCGTCGTTTCCTGGGACTGAGGTCAGTTCCCGACGGCACTTCCGAGTCCATCTCAGTAGGCCTCGTGCCATCGTTTGCCGACTCCAGCTCAGGAGGGTTGAGTTCGGTGTCCAAGGTGACTAGGGAGTCTCCCTCAGAACCGAGCAAGAGAGCAGTCAGATCGGGAATTGACCCAGTCAGACTACTCGAGAGTTCCGGACGTTCGTCATCGTCCAGAGATGGAGTATCTTTTTTAAAAAGGTGTAGATCCATACAGTTCCCACGAGAAGCTAGGGAAATAAACAGTCCACCTGGGCAGAGCCCCGCTTGCCCAGGTAAGGCGAAATTACTACTCCAGGATTGCCATCTCCCTGGAGAGACACCGATAGGAACCAAGCTCCCCCTTGGCCACGCATCCCTCGGCTCGGTACGTATGACACCTTGGATTGGGTTTTGCTGATTATTCGCCACCACTGTAAGTGATTCCCCTACCCATGCCATAAGTAATGACACACGTAAGAGAGCCACCTACAGTGGCGCCCAGGATGCACCGTCCCCCCCACTGTTCTTCCCAGCGAATGCCTACATACAGCCGCATATAAAATGCAGATGCATACATGCATGAACTGGGACGAACAGCAAGAGAGCACACGTGGAGGTTATCTAGCACGCACCCCCCTATGATCATTACCTCCACTGCAACAAAACCACTTGAAAAAATATTCCTTGATATTGTTGGTCCTCTCCCCGAGACCTACGAATTTAAATACAAATTTATTCTTACCATCCAGGATGATCTTACAAAATATTCGCAAGCCTATCCCTTGTTAACCTGCTCATCGGATGAAACTGCTAAGAAATTAGTTCATTTTATATCTCATCTCGGAATCCCTAAAATGATCATCACGGATCAAGGCACTAATTTTACTTCAGAGGTCATTAAACAACTTACAAAATTATTCGGAATAAAACACATTCTAGCCTCGCCTTATCATCCTCAAACTTGTGGCGCCCTAGAGAGGAGTCATGCCACCCTTAAAGAATATTTAAGACCATTTGTGAACGAAAATGCCCACACTTGGGATCTATATCTCAATACAGCCATGTTTTCTTACAATTCTAATGTTCATTCAACTACTAATTACTCACCATTCGAATTGCTATTCGGCTTCAAGCCACATATTCCTAAATCTATAGATACTTTAGAGAATAACACTTATACGGATTATGTCAGATTATTAAATCATAGATTACATTATAGTAGGCAAAAAGCACTACAGAACATTCAATTATCTAAAGAAAGGTCTAAACGCCTTTATGATTCTCATGCTAAGCCTGTTACGTATAACATTGGTGACTCAGTCTACCTCAAGTGTCACCACAAACAAAACAAAGCCTTATCCCCTGTATGGAAAGGCCCTTTTAAAATAGTCAAAATAAACGGTAATCACACCGTCACCTTATTAATAAATCGTAGACACGTACGTCATCATTACGACGAAATAAAGCTGGCGTCAGATGATGCTATAACTTGACCTTATCTTTGCAGGCACTTTGGTTCATCAACTTCGTGTCATCAGATCGTTACGCCTATAACTACGAGTCCAGGACTATATTTTGATAAAGTTAACAATCTGAAATTCACCAACGATAACTGGAACGTCATAACTTACCTAGACATTGGTAGAATACATTCTCACTTCACTATCGTAGAATCGTTATTTTCTAGGGTCAATAATTATTGCAAAGATTATAGTTCTTCTAAAATCCAACAGGATTGTTTAAATGCATTATCAGCATTACAAAATCAACACGATAATAACGTTAAAAAGTATTCCTCTGTCTCGTACTTGGTTAATAGTAATAAAAGATACAAACGCGGCCTCGTAGACGCTGGCGGATCCTTATTAAAAACTTTTTTCGGCACTCTGGATGCAGAGGATGCTCTCAAATTTTCCGATGCGATCGACCAAGTACAAACAGATGAAAAACAATTAGCCCATTTAATGAGAGATAATATCCATGTCATTAAGTCAACTATCACTACATTCAATAATTCTATCTCTAAATTAAACGAAAATGAGAAACGCCTAAATAAGAATCTCGAGGTCATTGATAGAGGACTTCAACTCATTTCCAACTCCAACGATAAGTTAGAAATCAAGTCAAACATCAATTCATTATTAAGTGCTCTTGAAAGTATTATTATCTCATTATCATTTGATATAGAAGATATCAATAATGCGATTTTATTCAGCAAAATGAACGTATTGCATCCGACTATACTTAGTCCACATCAATTATATAACGAACTTGAACAAAATAGGAATAATATGCCAAGGTATTACGAACTCCCGGTATCCCTGTCGTTACAAAACATTCACGAACTAATCGATATTTCTAGAATCGTTTCTTATTTTCATAATAACAAAATAATTATCGTCATTAAAATCCCGCTCGTCCTTCCGCAGACATATACCCTGTACCACGTAATTGCAATGCCTGTCCCTTACGACGTATCGCAACCTGATACGTTTGCACTCATCGCTCCCACTCATCCTTACCTAGCAATAACAGTCGATCATATGTTCTATTCATTGTTGCGTAGTTTAAATCAGTGCAAAGTGATTGCGGGTAAATCCCATGTGTGTGAGTTAGAAAGTGTTTTTTCAAGTGTCGTTAACCCAATTTGTGAGACTATCTTAATTACAGAAGTAGTGAATAAGTTACCTAGTTCTTGTCAAATTAAGCTACTAAAAGGTTCAGTACAAGTATTTCATAAAATAAATAATAATAATTGGATTTTCGTTCTGTCTGAACCAGGAAAGTGCCATATTTCTTGCGAGAATGATGGAAATAATTTCGACGAAACTTTGTTTGGCACGGGCATACTGTCTATACCTAAAACCTGTAAAGCCTTCTATAAAACTCTACAGTTCGTGCCACAATCAAATATCGTTCTCAATATAAGTTCACAGACTATTTCTAATTTTAATCTTGTAGATGATGATTGTTGTGATAAAAGTAGAGTCAACAAAACACTTACCAGATTGCCTTATTTAAAATTAAACGATGCAAATAATATGGATTCTCTATTACAAGCTAGTTTACATTTAAATTCATTCGAAAAGGATTTAGATAGCCTTGAAAGTCCTAATCATTTTCAACAATATGGCATTCATTACATGTCTCTTTCCTATGTACTTTTCATTGTATTCTTTGTATATTTACTTTATAGAATCAGAAGATATTTTTGTCCAAAATCGACAGATCATTGTTGCATACAGATATTCAACCAATGTAATTCTAAGAAAGTTACTGAGACTCATCAACCTACTATCGAACTATCTGTCTTGAATGAAAACGGCGTGGCCGATGAAACTTATGCATCAATGTCAAGGCCAACACCAATTAAGCGTAACCTTTTAGTATCTAAGATGAATTAGAATTTAAATTGAATGTTCTTAATATTTCTCTGCTAATTACTAATAATGTAACTAATGTTTATCTGGGGTAATTAATTTGTTTTAGGATTATATGTACTACTATTTACAATTTTACTATGTGCTATCGCTATAATTAATATTGTTTGTAAGTCTGAAACGACGTTCAAGTCATCTCGTAAACTTTAAATCAATTTCGCATCTTTTCCTCCCAGATGCTCCATTTTACCCGGGGGGCTGTTATATATTAAATAACATTATTAAGAATATAATAATTAACAGTTGACGCTGCAACACGTGTATCCCACGTTTTTCCATTGACTCAGCATATTGCAATAACTTAGGAATATACTTTTTACAGTTAGTGTGGAATTGAACGTCGTCGCGGACAATAGGCTTTCTTGTAAACTTTCTTTATTAATTAAAAGTTCTTCCAGTACAATTAAAGTTTTTTTTTTAAAAAAAGCCTATTTGACCCACCCCGTAACAGCACACTCCCCGAAGTGTAAACGATAGAAAACAGACAGGCTAGCAACTCGGCGTCGATGCTCAAGACTTTGGAGTTTTGACTTCACAAGATCATCATTGCCTATGATCTTCTTGGCACGCTTTTCAATAGACTCTAGTGCATCTAGCTGGTATTTGGCTGACCCATCCCAAAGATGACTTATTATTGACTCGCGAGTCGTGAGTGAGCGGGCGACATAATTACAATCTGTACAAGTCAGAAAGAGATACCAATCGAGATGTGCATCACTCATGCTATCACAGATTTTCGTTGTCGTTATCCATGCACGTAAAAATGACCACTAAGGCGCTTACGTATCAAATACTACACGGTCGCTTTTTGCATATGATAATAATGTTTTCACTAACAACTTACGTTGATGCGGCACGAGGGCGGCAGATTGTTTATGTTCGTTTGTCCGCGCAAATTTTCGAAAACATTTTAGTTTGTTTGCGTAGTGATTATTGACTTAGAGACTTTACGTGAGAATTTTTGGTAAATAGACATTGAATTACGTAAATAGGTTTAGTTTACTAGTTTAGTGACTTTTGTCTCAGACTCTCAGTGTATAAAGTAGTGTGTGTAAATAGTATTATTGCTAACTTTGTTAAAAACTGGCTAATTTTAAGTATTTGTGACTGATTTTTTTTCTGTGATTAATGTGTGTAAATACAAATCCTACGTGTTTGTACCTAGGTACTTCGAAGTAACTGAGTTTCTAAGGTATAGGTGCCTACATACCTTAACTAAGACATTTCTTTTCTTTCTTTCTATTATTAAAATGCCTCCAATAAGAAAGAGAAGTCCATTGTGGAACCATTTTAGTGAACTCGCGGAAAATAAAGCGAAATGTGGTTATTGTGCACAAATTATGAGCATACCCAATAAATCCATAGGAAATTTGAGTAGGCATATGAAAATCAAACATCCTACTATTCAAATACACCTAAGCAGACAACAGAATTCTCAAAGTCAACAGCAGCAATCATCAACAGCTCCAGATCCAGTACCATCTACGTCAAAATGAATTACCTTCAACGTCACATATTTCCTTGCCCGTCGGAAACGTACCGGTAATGGGAATTCCTAAACAATCCACTATGACAGAATTTATACATAAACCTGTGTCTGTAAAGAAAACAAATGAGATCGATAAACAAATAATCAAAATAACTGTTAAAAATTATCATCAATTTGCGCTCGTTGAACAACCAGAAATTAAAGAATTATTCGATATGATTATTCCTGGTTTTACAGTTTACCCACAAGAAAAACTGTATCAAACAGTCTTTTACCAAAAATTTATCAGGAGTGTTTGGAAAAAGTTCAAGTCGGTTTCGGTCACAACGGACTCCTGGATGTTGAACAACAATGTTAGTTTTGTTTCTCTCACCGCCCATTATTTGGATAGTAATACTAAAATGAGATCATATTTTTTAGATTGCTTTTCTTTCTCTGACAGACACACGGCAGATAATCTGTTCCAATCTTTGCAGGCAAAAATTACAGAATGGAATTTACAAAATAAAGTCGTTGCTGTAGTGAGTGACAATGCCGCCAATATCTCGGCTGCTATTAGGATGGGTGGCTTGAAACACATCGGATGTTTTGCCCATTCTGTAAAGAAGAATGGCAGAATTTTGTCTGGTTTTGTTTTAGCGACCGTACATATCACAAAAACGAAACAATTTGTATTATTTTTTATGATTTTTCAATTTTTCACTTTATTACTTCTTCCGAACGAGATACGCGAATTGTTATCATAGATAGTGGTGTTACAAGTACAATTAGTATGAATGTTATTATCTGTATCGATTATTAAATGAACGATCGATTCAATTGATCATTCTAGGGTTGGTTGAATTATTAAAATAATTATTGAAATGCAGTTATTCTATCTCTAATCAACCTGATTTGATCTTTATGTAATATCACTTTTAAATCCAAAAAAAAGGAGCATGGAATCGATTCAACGTTGTATCGATTTAATCGATTTTAATGGCACAGCTCTACTTTAGTCTTTGACAGTGACCGATTGACAGTATCCAACTGAACTACAGAATTACTCTGCGTATTCTGTTTCGTTCGTGTTTTGTGTGTTTATTCGGTTTTCTATTAATTTCTACCCGACCTGGACTGTTTATGGACTAATTGATATTGCCCCGTGTGACTACTGCTTGCCAATATGACTCCGATATTGCTTTTGCGTGACTTTGTGCTAATTCAAGACTGGACCCCGATTGTGCATAGTTTGCAAAATGGCAGATTACAACAGAAATCGGCGCGGCACGCGCATTTTATGTGTAAATAGCCGTATATGCGTGAACACACTGTGCCGCTATCAAGTCTTAGCAGCCGTGCAGTGTAAAAATTTGACAGAACAGGTTAGGGCAGCATTTGAAAGTGCCATCGACGATCCAAAATTTTGAATTGTTTATTAAACGTAAATTACGTCCAGTGCTAAAAACAAGAATCGATTTATTTTCTTTATCATTGCCTATATAATGACCGATCAAAAATTGTTCAGGACAAACTACAGTATATTGATCTTGGTAATGCTGGTTCAGTTCTGACTCTTTCGCGGTGTATTCGCATCGCCTTTTTAGTGGGCATATACGGGGCAACTTTTTTAGGTACATGTCATGGTTGGGTTCGTGACTATGCTCCATGCAATTTTTATGATGTACATAGTGATGCTCACCAATCTTTTTGGTTTTGACCGCTGCAGCACGCTTTGAAGATCCTTTTCTTACACAACTCCAATAAAAAATGTCTTCAGACCTTTTATTCAAACTATACAGAAAACTATCCAAAAACAACTGGTCTTTGCTTTTTCTTGATTTAATAAACAAATAAGGAGTATCCATAATTACAACGTTAACCTCAAACTGATTAACTATAAAATGTCAACATAGAATCGAACAAAATCTTCAATTACCCTCATTATTAAACTCGTATCGAAATAGGTAATGAATAAGTAATAAAATAAATTAATAACAAAAAATAGCATACTGTATGATAACTTATCAATATGTTAAGTACTATTACAAACAAATGATGCATTGCATCCTAGAGATCATTAATAATAATGTACATGCATGGTACAGATTAACAGTTAGGAAAACATAAACACAGATCTACAAATAGCAATTACTCACCGAAATACTTTGCTCAGAAAAAAACTGAAGGCGTCATAAAAATTACAAAAATTGATTAAATTTTACTAATATTGAATGTAATACAATGTAAGATGGATTTTATTTATTACACATAAAACAAACTAATACAGACGAATCAAACTACAAAATCATCTCAACATAAAAGATGGCATGGATATTTTAACGTATTAGAAGCAGTAAAACTTATTTTCCCCCAATAATTTCGCGGTAACGTGCATCGAAGTTAAATAGTATCGCAGTGACAATCTTTCGCGGTAACGTGCATCGAAGTCAAGTAGTATCGCAGCGAAGATCTATCGCGGTAACGTGAATCGCAATTTTGTAGCATCGTACATATTAGCATTTATCGATATTTTGTGCGTCGACGTTCCGTATTCTACTCGAGTGCATAATTTCGTCATAGTCGTAGAACAAAGACGGTTCTGCAAATCAGTAACTTTACAGTACGCCTCATCAAAGTTTTTTAATGGAGTTTTAGGGTATATTTCTGAAACCCCTGATCCGATTAGGCTTAAATTTTGACGTTTTGTTCTATTGCCAAACCTTTAATAATTTAAAAAATGACCCAATTTTATAAAATATCACAAGCGTCATTGTTCTACGAAAACGTATGTGTCGCATGTTATTTTAAGTCATTGTTGGGTGGATTTTTCTCTTACTTTTCGTGACACAAAGTACTTTGAGTCGTTGTTCTACGAAATGTTCATAAAAAATATTGACGGTTTTAAATTGATAGGTTAGTAGTTAAATGAAAAATAAATTACTTATCATGTTTTTTTTAGCCCTAAAAATGGTACAAACTTATCTTTTAATAACTATTATAACAGTCTTGAACATTTGGAAAGAATTTGTATTAACTATAACTTACTATTACAAATAGAATTAAAAAACACAAAATAGATCATAGAGAACTAAAAGTAAAAGATCATTTGTTTTTTAAATTACAATGCGATCTTAATAAAAGTAAAAGATAACAAAAATAAAAAATATTACTTCTTATTAAAAATAACGATCAGTCTCAAATGTTACTCTTAAAATATTAAATTTCACTCATTCATTTTATGAATATTTATTCAGAATCGTAAAGTTTCAGGTATGGTAGTATGACCATGTGTCGAGAGTTTTGAAATACTCATGATACTTGGCGGGTATAATCCCAGTTCAAGAAAACAAAAAATAAGATCATAACAACACAAAGAAGCATGGAAAGAAGCATTCTGAAGATCAGAAAGATCCAAAAAATCCGCCATACCAAAATCAGGCAAACTAAAGTCATCGACGCTCTCAGTTATGCTCAGAAACTGAAATGGCGATGGGCTGGGCATGTGGCTAGACTTAACGACAATCGCTGGACTAAAATAGCAACATCATGGTTAGGACCATCGGGCCACAGAAAAAGGGGTAGACCAAATACACGCTGGACAGATGACATCACAAAAGTAGCAGGTGCTCACTGGATGAGAGTAGCAGAAGACAGACAGCAGTGGTTGTCCCTGGAGGAGGCCTTCACCTTCTAATGAGAGGGGTTCTTGCAAAAAAAAAAAAAAACTACTAACTAAACTAATAACTGTTTTTTTATATATTATTATAAGTGTAAATTTATTGTGTGCAAGAAATAAAAGGCTTTTTTATTTTTATTTTTATTTATTTATTTATTTTTATAATCCCAGTTTCGCACATATTCATCAGATCTCTAAATTTGTCTTTAGAAATGGCGATCGGTGCAAAATATGCTTTTTTAAGAATAAATGTACGGTTTCTTGTTTCCTTACGTCTCATTAAAATCATGAATTCATCATCCAAACTATACTTATATTATATTTTATTCGGGTGGTTTTCTTGAATATTCAGGATGCATTTTGGAGAGTGTGCGCAGGAATTGCATGACTTGATTCCGCCATCGCAATTCTACCATCGGACAACCCGTCGTACGGCGAATATTCACCCTTACGTTGTTGAAACCTCTACAGTCCGGACTAAGCGTTTCGCCTCGTCGTTTATACCGCGTACGTCGAAGGACTGGAACAGTCTGCCTGCTGCGGTCTTCCCGTCCGATTATAATTTGGGTGTCTTCAAGGCTAAAGTGAATAGGCTCTTAATAAACTAGTGCGCCTCACCATCAAAGATTGCATCGCTACTTACCATCAGGTGGGATCGCAGTCAAGCACTAGTTTATCTCAATTTAAAAAAAATAAAATAAACAGGGTTATTAGTAAAACACTAACAACCTTGCAGGACTGTATTACTAACATCATAAACAACAACTTTTGTTCTATAACTTTTTACAAATTATAATACATTTACCAAAAATAAACCTTCAAGATTTCGTTGTTCTATCTAACACATTTCAACATTGTATTTTGCCGTATCTACTTACGCCTCCCGCGCACTGTTCTCATATGTAATAGTAACCGGTTTTTTGAAACGTTGAACACCTAGCAAGCATTCGCACCATTTCCGTGTACTTCACATTAGCATATTGATACACCATATTTCTTCATAAAGATAATTACGTCCGCACTGCCGAATTTCGCTACAAGAACACGTATGACGCGACGCCAGCGCGTGACTGACCGGCTAGTGAAGGCTGCCCGTAAATAGGTCAAGCTGATGTTCAACTACCCTCCGCTATTGTACTATCAGACAGTTTTTCGGATGATCACTTTCAAAAATTGCCCCGCCTTTTTCTTAACGACCAATAAAAGGCGAGGAACCCTATTTTTTTGCAAAATCTCAACTGCTTTTGTATTAACTAGACACATGTTTAGAGTCGAGTCCGAGTTTGTCAGTTAGTTTTAGTCTGTTGTCTAGATGGGTAGCCACGCTAATATAAGTGTCATGGAAAGGAGCAGAATTATTTTTCTCCGGGACTCTGGGAGCAACATTAGTGAAATAGCTAGAGAGCTGAATATGACAGTAAGTAACATTTTTACTGTTATCTATCATTCAGCAAATTTAATTTGGACATGTTTATGATTGCAATGCAATTTTATTGTCTTTACATTGACTAAGAATAGATGATTAGTTAATATTTTTTATAGTAAAACTTTGTTGAACGCGAAACTTATTGTTTAAGAAAGTTAAACAAGTTTTCTAAGTATCATCGGGTTTAATTTATGGTTTTGAGTTTAGCAGTTTAAGATTTTTCTAAAACAATTAATTTTTCTTTGCAGCGAAATACTGTCCGGTAGTGGATTCGCTGTTACGACAGTGAGGGGCACGTCAATACAATGCCGCGAATATTCACTCCGGAGCGGTTGCAGCAATTGGTGGAAGTTTATCAGCAGCAACCGTTCACTCCCACCAGAACGTTTGCTGCTCAGTACGAGTGCACCACAGAGACAGTGCGGAAGGCTTTGAAGAGGGCCGGTTATAACCATCGACGACCGGCGCGAAAAATACAGCTAACAGAAACCCACAAAGCAGCGAGGGTCCGTTTCGCAAGGGATTACAGGGACTTTAATTTTTCAAACGCCATATTTTCCGACGAAAAGTCGTTCACATCAAGTCAACATGGTCGTCGGCATTTATGGCGTCTGAATAACACGCGATACGAGCCCCAGAATGTTATCCCCAGTCGGGCAGAATCGTTGTCAATATGTGGGACTGGATGAGCTATAGTGGCCCTGGTGAGCTCGTCTATATTCCAGAGAGGGCAAACGGCAGAAACTATTTGGAGTTGTTGCAGGAGACAATGGTGCCCACTGTAAGAAGTGTATATCCGCAGGACGAAGTTCCTGACATAATGTTCATTCAGGACAATTGTCCGATACACACTTCGAGAGTGGTCCGCAATCGGCTCGAGCAACAACCCGATATCCGCACGGTGCAGTGGCCCTCTCGATCTCCTGACCTTAACCCCACAGAAAACTTATGGGGTATCATGGTTCAGAAGTGGGATAATAGAAACGAGCGCACCAAGGAAAATCTAGTCGCACATGTTGACCAGGTGTGGGAGGGATTTTGCGGCTCGGATCTGTGTGAAGTCCTCGTCAATTCTATGCGGAACAGATGCGATGCTATTATAAGTTCAGGTGCAAACTAAATATAGTGTAAATAAATATTAATCCTATTTATAAATATCCGTAAAACTTAATATTAGTTCATATTTGTAGATATATTTCTCCGTTTTGTCTGTTATTAGTAAGCCTTATTATGTTGTGTTTTGTTCTTTTACTGTTCTTTGTGTAAGTAGTATTTGTTATACATATTTAAAGTGATGTGATTTAGAACTAAATTTTTTGTATTTAAAAAAAAAGGAACCACATTTTTTTTTGGTAGTAGTAGCTTGGTATCTAATTGTATAATGTAAATAAATATAATGTATTTACCTTATTATACTAGTAAAACTTAATACTTAGATAATATTTGTAGATTTATTTCTCCGTTTTGTCAGTTATTTTTAAGTCGTATTATGTTGTGTTTTGTTCTTTTACTGTTCTTTGTGTAAGTAGTATTTGTTATATTTAAAGTGATGTGATACCTACCTACGTCTGTATGACGCGAAGCAAGCGGATTAAGCACCCCGCGGACCGATCCCCGCTCCCCTCCGCTATTGTACACACAAAGACCCAAGAAATCTGACCCACGTGACAGCAGAAGGTAATATAAGACATCCTAAAAGTTAGACGAATTTGAACCTTCTGCAATTAGCAGAAGATACATGATAATCAATTCAGAGCATAATAATTTAAACGAATATAACGAGAGGTAGGTAGTCAAATATTATAGAATATTGTCATGTCAATTTGATCTTTAAGAGGTACCGTAAAATGGGGGGAATAGGGTCTAGGGGGTGAATTGGGACAAACCTCAAGTTTTATTTGCGACCTTAATCACACATTTATGTTACGTATTACATTTTGTGGTAGGATTTAAATTTGAAGCTTGCAATATTTTTTCTATAATCTGGCAACACTCAGCCATCCTGTCATAAGTATTTAAAAAAAAACGTACATCAAAACATTGGGTCAAGATTGTGAGAAATTTGCTCCGTTAAACATTTTAATTTTCACTGGTGTTTACTAGATTTTTAAAGAAGTGAAGTTTTAACCGTTATTTTCAGTTGTTTAGGAACGGATTAAGCTATAATGTAAGTGATATAATCTTATTGTTTTTCCTATAATTGAACAAATTCTTACTAAAGTAGAATTGAACAATAATTGGGGAGATAAGGGTCGAACTATGGGGTGTATAGAGTCGTAGATGAGGGGAATCGTGTCAGGAATGGGTTTAATAGGTACCCGATTAGGGTTAATTGGGACGGCTATGGGTGAATTGGGTTTTTGTTTCTAGGGTTGTCACAATCTCTAAATTACATTAAACTTAATAAAAGTGTTGGTAGGTAGGTACCTAATACATACTTAACTGACTATCTTTACCTACCTACACATTTATTTAAATTTTAGTAATGATTGATTAGTTGATTAATATTAATTGAAAATTGACACCTACATAATTTAGGCGATATTAAATTTAAATTGTTTGATATTAGCAGGTGGCACTCTTTTTTTTTCCGGTGGGTAAAGATCATCCAATGACATCTCCCGCCCTTGGGCGGAGGGGGAGATAGTGTCAGACTCTTACTGACTAAAAAACCCACCCCGTTCCTTCGTTACCTTTATACCGGGGTTAAGTTTTCCTTTCGGACGCAACCATGCCCCCGGTACTCTGTAGTTTCTACCTATCTCTATGGGGAACACGCGTGAATTTATTTATACATTATAAGTATACATCTTCTATAAATATAAAAATGAATCCCTAATTCCCTTGGTCACGCCATCACGCGTGAATGGTTGGACCGATTTCATCATCATCATCAGCCTTTTAATGTTCCCACTGCTGGGACACAGGCCTCCTCTCTGGACCGATTTCGCTTATCCTTTTTTGTTGTGTAATTGTTAATGTCAGGAGAAGGTTCTTATGAAAAAAAATGAAAATTAGGGTAGTGTAGGGTAGAGTAAGGTAGAGTATGGTGGACTAGGGTAGGGTAGGGTAGAATAGGGTAGGGTAGGGAAGAGCGGGGGCGAAGCCGCGCGGGCAAAAGCTACTATGTATATGTATAGATTTTATTGATTTTTTCATATTATTTTTTTGTTGTTGTTTTAGTTATTCTCTAATACATAATGCCACGAGTATATAAGCCAAGACCTGGTGGAAAACCATATAAAAAATATGACAAGACTGTAATGAAACAGACGCTCGATGAGCTAACTTTAAATCGTCATGCAACAATCAGATCTATAGCAAAAAAATATAATATTAGCAGATCAGTTTTACAGAGGCATAGCAATAGACAAATGAGGTCACCAGGAGGCCAAACGGCACTTACTAAAGAAACAGAAGTTTACATTGTGCTGAATCTGAACACTTGTGCTGAATGGGGATATCCTTTAGATATAACTGATTTAAGACTTTTAGTAAAAAGTTATTTAGATATGTTAGGGATTCAGCACAAAAGATTTAAAAATAATTTGCCCGGGAGAGATTTTGTCTTCAATTTTTTGGAACGACATAAAAGTATAATTTCGGAGAGGCTATGTCAAAACATTAAACGCGCCAGAGCAGCCACATCACCAACCATTATCAATAAATATTTTTCTGAATTAGAAAATTTATTTTTTTGAATTAGAAAAGTCACTTGAAAATGTGCCACTGGGCAATATTATTAATTATGATGAGACAAATTTGTCAGACGACCCAGGTCGTCATAAAGTAATAACGAGGCGAGGATGTAAATATCCAGAACGAGTTTTAAATCACTCTAAAGCTTCAATATCACTGATGATGGCAGGAACTGCAGAAGGAGAGCTTTTACCACCGTATGTGGTTTATAAATCTACAAACCTATATGATACGTGGGTGAGAAATGGACCCGTAAACGCAAGATATAACCGAACGTCGTCAGGGTGGTTTTATGCAGAAGTGTTTAACCCTCGGTCCGTCGCGCATTTTTAATAACGTGGTTCGTCGCGTGGGGTCCCTCAAGACCCCAACAGTATGATACCTTTGAAAACCTTTATAACTTATTTAATGTCAATAAAACTACAACAAATTAATCAAAAATATTCAGATATTTACTATCTGAACTTACAAACTAAAATTAGGATCACAATTTTCACTCTTTGAGATTATTTCACAGTTATTTTTGTTTTAATACTACTAACTCAATCAAATTTAAGTTATATTATATCTGTATGATATCACACTAGACTAATTAATAATTTAACATAAAATTTGGATTTTAACAACAAAAAAAATATACAACTTTTATCAAATGAAGAACAGAACAACATCAGGAATCTTTGAAGGAACCAGCCTTCAAAGATTCCTGATGTTGTTCTGTAGGAACCAAATCATCACATTCTTGTTCCGAATCCGTGTTATGTTTACTTTTTTTGGTCCAGGTATGAAGTGATTCCATTTTCATCCTCATCATCATAACATCATCAGATTCATTTTCTCACCAACTCATTATACGTTCTTGTTATCATTCACATATTTTAGTAGTCAATTACAACTTAATTTGAACCTTAAACAGTAAAAAAATAATAAAAACCCATATTCTACAAGAAATCTACCATACATTATTACTTTCGTCGTTCGTCGCGTGGGGTCTTTCACAGCCCGCGCGCACAAAACACGTCTATATCTCACTTCGCTGGTGTGAGAACTTAAATTAGCGGCGATGCATGTGAACTATAATCCAATTTCAAAGGGTACCTAAAGTACCATAACTCGTGGATAGTTTTAAATGTGTTAATTTTACATAATTCTAACAACCTAGGCTTTCAAAGACCCCACGCGACGGACCGAGGGTTAAAGACTGGGTCAAGGAAGTGGTCATTCCATTTTTTAAAAATAAGCAAGGGAAAAAAGTGTTGATAGGCGATAACCTATCGTCTCACTTATCGATAGAACTAATAGATATCTGTAAGAATTTTGACATACATTTCGTCTTTTTACCGGCAAATTCAACACATCTCACACAGCCGCTGGATGTGGCGTTTTTCCGCCCGATGAAAGTAGCCTGGCGTCAAATTCTTCAAAAATGGAAGAAAACGGACGGCCGTTCACTATCATGTGTACCAAAAGGTTGCTTCCCAAGGATGTTAAAGTTGCTCATGGATCAAATTAATATAAATTCGGAAAATAATATTAGGGCAGGATTTCGTAAGACTGGTAAGCACTGTAGTGAATACAGATAATTCATTTTACTATGTTTTCTTTAGTAAATTAAAGTACCTATCCTGAAATAAATTATAATTATATGAATGTTCCTTTATTAGGTGTCAGTCCATTAAATCCTAATGAAGTGTTGGCAAGATTACCGGAAGAGGCGCAGAATGATGAAGAGGCTAAAGAAGCTATAGACAAGTCAGTTTTAAATTTATTAAAAGAAATGTGATACGGAAGTATAAATATTAAGGAACCAAAGAATTAAAAAAAAATCGATGTTACTTCAGGTAAATAATTAATTCTTGATAAATCGACATTATACACATACACGCACACACATTCACACACACGATGACCTATTTTGTACAAAATATTGTTGTAAGGACATAAAGTGTACATAGGTTTTCGAATTTCAGGTCGAAGTGTTTCACACGAGGACGTAGAAAGTTACGCTGATACAGATACTGAACCTGAAATAAAAAAGAAACGAATCCAAAAAATAAATAGCACAAAAAGTGCTAAAGGTAAAGGTGTAGGAAAAAAAAACAAGAAAATATGTCTTGAAAAGGAAAATAAATCACCGTCGCCAATAGCACATTGTTCAACGGCATTCGAAAGAATCATAACTGAAACGAACAATTTGCCCGCATCTGATAATGATCAAGAACAGCGTAGTGATTGGCGTGATATAGAAGTTGAAAAATTACCCGTTGTGCTAACAGAAAATTTACAATTGTATGAAGAAATAGTAATACCCTGGTGCGAACCTACAGATTTGAAAGGAACAAATGTGAAAGAAGAAATAAATCTGATAGAAATTGAAAATGAACACGCCAGTACTAGCACTACAAATGAAGCGAACATTATAATTAATAGTAATACAAAAATAACTTCAGAACAATTAACAAAACTTTTTCCGAAAAATCCAACCAAGCAAACTTTGCAACCAGTAGCCATAAACCGAAAAATAAATGTTACTAAGAAAAAGAATTACTTTATTTATTTATTTATTTATTCAATTTAGTACAGCCACATCACATACATTTTACATAAAAAGAAAATTTTATTAACAATAGGGACCAATGCACATGACAATTAAGGCGTACATAGCGCTCACCATAGAAATATATTTTGTCATTACATAATTTTAGTGTATAATCAATTTAACATAAAACAGTATTACAACATAAAAATAGAACCAAATACATTAAGATTATTAACACTACAAATTGAATTAAATTGAAAATGTCAAAAACGTATTAAATAGTCAAGAATAAACAAATGAGGATTAAATTACAAATTAAAGTCAAACAAATTACCTACAAATCAAAGTCAAATAAATTACAAATCAAAGTCAAATAAATTACAAATTAAAGTCAAATAAATTACATAAATTACAAAAAATCAACCAAATCATTAATTAAAACAAATTACTATAATGATAGTGATGAAATCTTAAAGATTCTAGAAAATGAGTGAGTTTGAGCTATGTCTTGTAATTGTTGTGTTGATTATTGAAAAAATATTTACGTATTTATTCAATAATTAATTATTAAACAAATATCTGCTGTTTTTTTATTATTAATTATTAAATAAATATCTACGTTTTAATTAAAAAATAATACTGTCTATTTTTAATATTTTTTAAGTTTGATTGTTAGAAATTTTAATTAAGTTTGATTTAAGAGGAGTTTATTTTATGTTTATTTGGAAGTAAGATTTATTTCTGTTTTGTTTAATTTTAAGTAAAAAAAACGTTGATTTCATTAATGGATTTTTATTTTTCACTACATTTCTAACTTTATTTATATATGATTATTATTATTATATAATTATGATTTATTAGATTTTATATTATGAGACTGACACTTTAAAAATTGGTAGGTACATATATGTCAAGTACGTAACCTAAAAAGACACTACCTACCAGTTAGTTATTGTAGGTAGGTACCTACCTATAGTGTGAAAGTGTCAGCCCTAGCAAAAAACTATATTAAGGGAAGAAAATAAAATTAAACCGATAATTGGAACCTCTGTCTTTTATTTCCTCCCAACCCGTAGTTCCTGACAATCTTATTTATAGGATACTATTGCATCTGTTTTTAAAGGTTAATTTTAAATGTGTAAAAAAAAAGGAATGTCGTCCGGTACTTGGAGACTCCAGGCGTGGTCCCTTATAGGATAATCTTCAAGTCGATCCCGAAAAATAAGATAGGAGAAAAGGAAATAAAGAAAAAAACGCCAGATGACGGCTGGAACAACCATAAAGAAATACGTTAATATTCTGTAGGAATGCGACAATGTGGACACACGTGGTCGCGAGGTTACGTCTCAGAAAAACTCACCGTTTTTTTCCTCCGAATTATGCTTAGCGCGCCAATCGGTTCATTAAAAGAGTTCGCAAGAGAGGCGGAGAGTCGCTAAACTGAAAAGAAATATCGATACGTAAACCAAACAAATTCATGAACACGCTATCGCGTCAAGAAGAATTTCAAAAAATAAATTCTTACCGAAATAATCGTGCACCTTTCGAAGAAATATCTTTCCGTTTGTATTACGACATCCTTGTAACACAATAAACAGGATTTTTTAGAAGTTTAATCAGAGCAAAGAAATTTTGAACCTCACTGACGAGAGTTGAGCCGAAAAGTGAGGTTATCAAATCTGACAGCTCATCATAAAAAATAATAGAATTTTTTTACTTGGATAACAAGTCTTTTAAGCCAAATCGCCCAAAAGTTCGAAAACATGTGGCGAGGCGAAATCGACTCGTTACAATTGACATGGTCTTAAGTTCAAATCCGTCGTTCTTCTTTACCCATTCTTTACTACTAAAATTAAAGGCATCGATATCGTTTCTAACCATGTAATTATATAACCACTAATTTTGCACACGTTATTGTTTTGACTGAAATTATTATTAATGAAATACTCACTGAAGCTCATCTAAAGGAAATTTTGCTATAAAAAAAACCGGTTTGTGTTGTTTTTTCGTGCAGATTTCAAACCACAAATCGTCGATTAAGTTCTATCACCACGTACCTCTTAAATTGCCAATCCATACCACGAGGGCGGGAAACTCTAAGAGCGCGAATCGTTTAAAAGAAATTTTTATTGCATTATTTTATTATTAGCGCTAAGTTTATCAATACATGGATGACGACGAGGACGGGGGTCCTGATGGACCCAACTCTAACGAGGGCGGCTAAGGTGACAAAGCGCCACATAGACGCACAGCAGCAGCAGCGCGGAAAAGAAAAGCTATAATTTTGCTCCTTTCCTAAAAGCTGATTATATAAGACAGTACCTAGAACATTCTTCTAATGCTGAATTTAAAGTTTATGTTGAGGATAAGAAAGAGCGATTTGGAAATAAAAGCCCAATTTACTTAAACCATAGGTTTAGGCGCATTAGGGCTAATTCTCATTTTGGCAACCGACTCCCAAATGGACTACTTCTCATTATGGCCACTTCTCATTTTGGCTACTTCTGATTAGGGCTACTTCTCACATGGGCTACTTCTCACTTGGGCTACTTCTCACTTGGGCTACTTCTCATTAGGGCTATTACTCATTAGGGCTATTACTCATTAGGGCTACTTCTCAAAATTTGGGAATATTTATTGAAATAAGTACTTTCTTTATGTATATAAACATGTTTATTCAATCATAAGAGATCAATTCTATTATTTTAAGAATGTAAGTATACAATATTTCTTTCTTCTTCTTGTAATTACTTTAGTCTGGTTTAAAATAACATTTATTAGTTTATAATTTGAAAATTTGAAAATTGTGCAACAGAGCGTCGTTACCTCTTTAATTTTTCACAAACACAAGTTCTTCTTCCATCTTTTCGAATAATAAACAAGAATAATTGAGACAATTCACCGTTTTACGATCGATCAAAAAATAAAATTAAGACACCCACATTTTCGATAACAAAAATTACTTAGTACCCACATTTTAATCTTAGTCAAGAATGTAACTTTTTATTTTTTAATAATGCATTAATAATGACAATTATTACTCTCGTCTATCTAGAACTAGTGAATTATCAAATACAATGATTTCCTGGTGTATATAATTTATTATCTATAACTTATATTTATTGTGGACGTATAAGATGGATGGCAGTATTGTGCCTTTACTAGAAAATCGGGGAGGATATAACAGATGGCGCTACGTTGTACTACGCGCCGTCATATTGATTTGTGTATGTTATAAATAAATAAATATTATTTTAAACCAGAATAAAGTAATAACTGGGTGTAATTTATCTATAATATGTATGTATTTAGAAATATTAAGTATGTTTATCAGTTGTCTAGTACCCATAACACAAGCTCTGCTTAGCTTGGGACTAGACGGCGTTGTGTGATAGTTGTGAAAAAAAAAAAAAATTACAAGAAGAAGAAAGAAATATTGTATACTTACCTATTACATTGGTTCAATTAATGTTGATTTATTCTTAAAATAATGTAATTGATCTCTTATGAATGAATTAACATGTTTATATAGGTACATAAAGACAGTACTTATTTCAATAAACATTCCCAAATTTTGAGAAGTAGCCCTAATGAGAAGTAGCCCTTATGAGTAATAGCCCTAATGAGAAGTAGCCCAAGTGAGAAGTAGCCCAAGTGAGAAGTAGCCCAAGTGAGAAGTAGCCCATGTGAGAAGTAGCCCTAATCAGAAGTAGCCAAAATGAGAAGTGGCCATAATGAGAAGTAGTCCATTTGGGAGTCGGTTGCCAAAATGAGAATTAGCCCTAATGCGCCTAAACCAAACCATATATTTACAACAGAGATAAAGTGTGTGGTGGCTCTGCACAGAGTCAACGCAAGTAAAATTGTTGTTATATTTAAATTGGCAAACACAACTAACAACTTCATAGCCAACTCTGGATTTTTGGAAAAATAAAGTTTGAAAGCATATACACCGGCAGCCCAAATAGAAAAAACAGGAGTCATACGCCTTGTGTTTATTAACATTTCTACCAAGGAATGATACACAAAATTGTCATCTCATTTTTTAATTATTGTTGTGCGACGCTTTACAAAGAAGGTAGGGCAGCAGCGGGTTCCTTTTCAAACGGTTAGCTTGACCTTTTTATCAAATAATCTTCCTGAAAATGTAAAATATGATCTATTCTTATTTAGAGTTTTTGATTACGTTTTGCCTCTGCAGCAGTCTTTCCGATGTTTTAAGTTCAATCATTCAGCCCGTGTTTGTAATGATAAGCAACGTTGTAGTTGTTGTCAAAAAAAAAGTCAAAGTCAAATTCTTTATTGCGAACTAAGTGTATGATTTGTAGATGTTAACAATGTTAGGTTAACTGTAGAGGAATTCATTTGGCTGTATTTAGATCTTGTCCTATTAAAATTAAAAAAATGTTAGAAAAACAAAAGAAAATTACTTTTGCTAGTGTTGTTGAAACTAAAAAATATGAACAAACCTTTCCAACAATTTCCGAAAATGTATAATGATGATGATTACGAAAACTGGGCTAGAGTGAATAGGCGCCTCACCATCAACGATTGCATCACTGCTTACCATCAGGTGGGATCGCAGTCAAGTACTAGTTTATAACATATACTTGACGGGGAGGCAGCAAGAATGTTATCTTCGGGCAAGCCTTCCTCCTCGTGCATCTTTAGGAAACAGGAAATAATACCACAAACCGATAGCGTTGATCTTATTTTAATTACTATTTAAACTCTTAAATCACAATGATCACAAATATCCGTGATGGAAAAGGATGGAGGTTGTGAGGTTAACCGTCCATGCGCACGTTCCTCGGCAGAATGCCTCACATACCCACCCCACTTGCACCCGTCAAAACAATGACAGTGACAACTGACAGACAAGTAAAATAACCTGACATTACTTGACAGTGACAAGCGACAGACAGATGGGATAACCTCACTACCGCCATCTTTTAACAATTGTTAGAAGGTTCTTAATGTACAGCCTCCTGCTGCGACATACTAGTAAGCAAAAAAAAAAATATTTCATTGCCTACACCTGTTTTTATTTGTGGTGATTTCAATGCGCATCATATTGCCTTTGGCTGTGTATGCACAAAGGGTCGTGGACTGCAGCATTATAATATTTTTGATTACTCTAATTTATGTATAAAGATAATTGCTGAAGAAATGGTTGGAATAGTTTGTGTAACAGTTTTAATAGAACTCCCAGTAGCAAAATTTAGAATAACATTAAAATGTTTAAAAATTGTGGAAAGATTAATAATAGGTCTTATTCTGATGTATTCATTAATTCGTTTTTAGATAAATTGGCAGATCAGGGTGTAGAGCTCCCTAACTTAACGTATTTTAATGTTCATAATGATAGTGAAAATGCGAAATTTCTCTTAGAAGAGTTAACATTTCAGGGATTTCCAGCATCTTTAAATTCATGTAGAGATACAACACCTGGTTTAGACGGTTTTCCTTATATCATAGTCAAAAAACTTCATCAATCAGTTCAAAAACTTTTCTTAGACATTCTTGATAATTTATGGATTAAACAGATTATTCCTGAATCTTGGAAGACTCAATGTGTGATACCTATCTATTTTAAAAACTGATAAGTCTCCAGATAGCCGATTCATACCGACTTATTTCTTTGTCATCTTGTATAGGTAAAATACTTGAAAGCATGCTAAAAACTCGTCTTGACTCGGTTTGTTGAACACAATGGAATTTTACCAAACATTCAATATGGCTTCAGACGAGGGCAAAGTTGTACAGACAGCTTTGTATCCTTTGTCTCTGATCTGAAACACGCGAAAAATTATAAATTTAACGTAATATGTGCTTTCTTAGATGTACAAGGAGCATTTGATACTCTACAGCCAGGAATTTTAGTTAAATTTTTAACAAAAATTGGTATACCTGGTCTCATATGCAAATGGATTTTTAGATTTTGATTGATTTCTAATCTGTTAAATTACTTTTGAAAATTTGTTTCACAAGAATCGAAGAAAAGTAATTTGTGACTTTATTTTACCAAAATACTACTGTCACTCAACAGTTGCCCCCCATGGCCCACGCGGAAATAAATCGCGTATTACGTTGGCGGGGGCCGCGGGGGTTGGGGTGTCGGTCATCCCCGCTCATGTCCTGCCAGCTGCCGGCCGTCTCGATTTGCGACTCCCGCACGCCGCGCAGTAACCGTTTGTTTGGACTACCTAGCTAACTACATTGATTACGTATCGATTCGAGATTTTCTGTTTATTTGTTTACGTAAATATAAATTGTTTTTTATTGCACTTCATTCATTGATTAATTATGGATGAATTCGAAGATTTAGAAATAAATCAGGAAGATTTATCACAAATAGAAGAATTAGAAATCACCTTGTTGAATAATAGTTTCCATGTAAGCTCTGAAGAAGAAGACATAAATATCCATCCAGTAACTCGTAAACATCGTCGTATTATGGTGATAGACAGTGAAGAGAGTGATGCGGAAGATCATGCAGTTCCAGATACCTCGGGAAACACGCCGTTTACACGCACATGGTCACTACCAACAGGTAATCAGCGTCGAATTATACCTTTCACTGAAAATCCTTGTTTACCTACTAATCTCCGCTTGGCAATGACTAAGAAATCGCCTGCTGATTTTTACTCTCTCTTGGTTCCTGATGATGTTTTTATGCAGATAGTAGAAGATACAAATCAGTTTGCTATTGATCGAATCACCGGACGCGTGGCTTCAAAAGCAGCAAGAATCCGTGAGTGGTCTCTTTCTAACGTGCATGAGATGAAAGACTTTTTTGCATTGATTATTTTTATGGGATTGGTAAAACTTCCTAAGCTTTCTGATTATTGGTCAAAAGATGAAATAACAGGTCACCCGTTTGCAACAACAATTATGTCCCGTAATCGCTCTGAACTGCTTCTTCAAATGCTTCATTTTTCCCAGCTTGACAATGCTCACAAATCTGATAGGTTACATCGTGTCAGACACTTACTGGAGGTCATGAACACTAATTTCTCAAGGCATTATACTCCTGCTGAAGATATATGCATTGACGAAAGCGTTGTGCCATTCCGCGGAAGAATTATTTTTCGTCAATATAACAAACAGAAACGCCAAAAATATGGCATAAAAGAGTTTAAATTATGCACTATAGGGGGTATACATATAAAATCAATATTTATGCGGGAAAAGAAAACGATCAAGTAAATACTACGCCGGCAAACGTTGTAATGTCGCTTTGCAGTGGCTTGTTGAACAAGAGTCACACGTTGTATACTGACAATTGGTATACGAGTATTGATTTAGCGAGGACTCTGTTGGAAAATGAAACACATCTAGTGGGTACTATTAGAAAAAATAGAAGGAATATACCAAAAGAGGTTACTAATGCTAAACTGAAGACAGGTGAATATATAGCTAGAGAGAGCGAAGATGGAATTACTATCATGAAGTGGAAAGATAAAAGAGATGTACTTGTACTTTCGACCAAACATTCCGACAGTTTCCAGACAGTCACAAAGCGAGGAAAAGCGGTATCGAAGCCAAAATCGTGCTAGACTATAATAGGGCAAAAGGAGCTGTCGATTTGTCCGACCAGATGGGGGCTTATTCCACGCCATTAAGGAAATCGGTAAAATGGTACAAAAAAGTTACCATAAACTTGCTGCTAAACACTGCAGTTATCAATGCACTAGTATTATATCAAGCAGTAACCGGGACGAAAATCCAAATGGTTGAATTTAGGAAACAGGTGTTGAAGGGCCTGTTAATGAGAAGTGAAACCTCAAGTCAGGTTTCGAGACCAATAAGAATGAAGCATAAGCTTGCGAAAAAAGACGGCACAAGCAAAAATAGTAGACGGACATGTCAGCAGTGCTACAAAGACAATACTAAAGTAATGGGACGAGTATTAGCCAAAAACAAGACGAAAAAAGTTGTAACTTTTTGTGAAACCTGCCCTAACAAACCATTTCTTTGTTTTGATTGTTTCCATAAAATTCATTAAAATAATAGGTGTAGTAACGTTGATATTGATCTCAATCTTAAGTCTGATTTAATTTTGTTTCATTTAAAAACTGTAATAAATAGTAACTTTAATACATATTTGTTATATTTCTGATTTACAAACATGTAGTTTAATTCATCAAACTATCCCCAAAAAATTAAAACCTAACAACTTTAACCAGATTTTAACTACTTAAATAAATAGTAACACTATACAGTATTTTACAATACATTATAAATAGTAATTTTATGGAAAAATATAAAATAACACATTATCATACACACTTTTTCCTTTAGAACTTTCAAACAAGTCGTGTCCCGAAATTATTTGTCATATTTTTTACTAAAAACCAAATACAATATATTTGTCTGCAGGGCCGTGGGGGTCACGTCAAATACATATTACCTTCATATCTGTGCCCGACGGCCCAATAGAGACGCTTTAAATCGCGTCTGAGTCGCGGTCATATGTTGCCCCCCATGGCCCCAACAGAACAATTGTATGTCGACCACAAGGTGTCCCCCACGGCCCAAACAGAAAGACTCGTGTTTGCTTCTCCCAACCCTTCACCCTTACGAAAATCAAGTGGTTTACCTTATACGTCCACATCCCCTACATTAGTGAAATTAAAGCGGCGTTCAACGTGTTAATTGTGGCAACACAGCAGTTCCTTTTTGGTTGTGATATAATAATCTGTAATAATCAATAGGCGAACTAAGAGAATACAGTAATGCTTTTTTCCATTACTTGTTGTTTTAATTAATCTTATTCTGAACACCGGGATTCTCCTTAACGCAATCGGCAACGCCGCCATGCTAAAACACTTAACCTTCAACATATCAGATAGCGTTAAGAAAAGTGTGAATAGTATATTTAAAAAAATGGAATCAGAAATAATCAAGAAGACTAATGTTATTTACTCAAGTCTTTCGATGATTAACTTTAAATCTTCCGGAAATTAATCAAACCATGCAATTATCCAGACTCTATATATGACGAATTGTTACGAGACAGGGTTGTAGTTGACATTAAAGATAAAAACATTATGAAGGAACTACTTCGTCAAGAAAGTTTGATCTTAGATTCAGTCATAAATTTATGGAGGTCTGCTGAAAGAGCATCAATGCAGGTTTCAATTGTGCAAAAAGAAGAGGAGGTGGTCAACAAGATTACTGTTAAAAATGTAAAGGAATTTGTCAAGAAATTATGTAAGTTTTGTGCGCAGAGATATTCTATGAAAAGCTCTGTCCGGCTTGGGACAAGAGATGTGAGGAATGTGGTGGATGAAATCATCTTAAGAAAGTGTGTAAAATGAAAGAAAAGTCAGTTAAAACAGTTGATGTGGAAAACGACTCAGATAGTGACAACATCGTAGTAGAAGAGAGTTTGATAATACCGCGCGGTTGATAATTCCGCGCGTCAGCGTAATTCAAAAACTATCCACTAGTTCTGCGATGCAGTGCGTGTACATCGAAACCGGGTATGCCTACACCCGGGACCGCGCACCGCCATTACGGTCTACGCGACGAATGAGATAGCACGCGCTGTCTTAGAGCATTAAACCAACCGGACACGCCATTTTCAGGCGTTCCCCGCTGCCAAAGGTACGAGACCGCCGGTCATACCGGTTATATAAAACTAGTTGCCGCGCGTGCCACGTCATTCAGCAAATCACAGTAGCGCGTAACGGACATAAGTGAAAAATGCCGAATTGCAGTGTTTTTTCGTATAAAAAATTATCGGAAACATTTAATAAACAATATAATACTCTTGCGCCTTCACATCTTCCTAGCTCGTCGTGTCGTGCTGGTGCTGCCGCTGCGGCTGCGGAGAACCTCAAGCGGCGGAAATATAACAACCTTGTTGGAAGTTATATTTTCGAACCGTTTGGGGTTGAAACTCTTGGATCGTGGGGTCCGAGTGCTCACAAGTTGTTTAAAGATCTATCGAAACGTCTAGTTGACACTTCGCGTGACCCAAGGGCTGGCTTTTACCTCGGACAGAGGATAAGCATTGCCATACAGCGTGGCAATGCTGCCAGCCTTTTGGGCACATTACCAGTCGACAGCGATGTGGAAGAGTTTTTTGACGCCATATTTTAGTTTGATTTTAGTTAGTTGTAATTAGCGTAGGGTTTTATTATTATTTTTTTAATTTACTGTAATTATAGTTTTTAGTTGTGTTTGTAATAAGTTAAATTGATATAAAGTTAATAAAGATAAACAAAAGGATAATGTTGGTTACTTTCCATTTGTAAGTATTATTTTGTCTTAAAATCACCATAATTAATGCAATAAATTAGTAAAAAACCAAGAAATATTGTCGGTCCATAAGTGTTGCCACAAAATCGTACAAGATCTAACTTAGTGTAATTTTTTAATTTGCAACTTATAAAGCTTGACAATTATTTCAAACTTTTATTTCGCATTTGTTATTCTTATTTCTATCTATTATTGTTTACAACTTAATTGTTTACTTTATAAGAATAATTTACTAAACTCTTTCAAAAATTGCTATTTATTATCAAATAATTAATTAATGATATCAAAGTTATGTTCCACAAATCTCTCACAATTTTCTTATATCGTTATTCTTCGTTACTTTAAAATATTTGCGGGTCAACTTATCCCAAAAATACGTAATTTTAATTTAAAAATAGGCCACACTGTAGCAAAATGAGGGCTGTGACAGCACAGAAAAAAATATCGATATCGACTTTATGAGTATTTTATTCTATTATTTTTTCCGATTTCCAAAAGATGCAATGACTCGGGATGTCTGGATTCGGGCTTGTGCAAATCATGATTTTATTTGTAAAAAGTTTTTTATTTTACACTTTTTAGTTATAGAACCCACCAATAAAAAGTACCTCTTAGCCAAAGTTAAATATCTTATAGCCAGAGTGTATCTCAAAACTATTCTATTAATTTCAAATACAGTTAGATTATATTAATTTACCTTCCAGCATCATAATCAGATCAGTTCGATACATCCCCGCCCCTTTTCTTTCAGGCAGTCATCGACTACACGTATAAACAAAGCAATTTTACTTGTTACCACAGTTTTGTTATGGTCCTATGAGGAGTTCTGTTCCATATCTCCGAAGTTCATGATCAGATCATAACAATATTTATATGGGACTAACTTAGAAGCATAACCTATCAGTCAAAAAAAGAGTTCTGACCAATCCGTGTTCTTTAAACGTCCTTTGCAACGTAAAAGACCGTCTACATCTAGAAATAGTCCAAGAATATTTTTTAAGCTTGCCTCTTTCCCTTCTCTTGGAAAGTGTTCGGCTTGTAGCTTCTTGAGCTGCTTGATTTTGTCACCATTTTCTTCATTTATGTCTACGTCCATCTTAGTTAGGTTACTTGTACTATCTTCTTGATTTTCCACTTCGACTTAATTTTCTTTATCCATTGTATATTTTTGAGACTCTTTCGGGAGACCCTCTACCGCACAAAGAAGATTTTTTTTGATTCCTGACGGCCAGGAAACCGGTTGTTGTAATAGAAACTGGGGGCCAGTCAGCCATCTTACCCTATCTTCTTTAGACCTGAATGGTCTTGTGGCAACATCCACTGAATTTAAATCTGAAGAATCTTTACGAACGGTGTGAGAGCACCAGTCAATGACAATTTGACTATCCGTACATAGCGTTTGACTTGTGATGTTGAATTGTAAAAATTGGCATACATATTTGATCAACCTAGTTCCAATTAGTACACCTAGTAGTTCCAACCGCGGAATTTTTTAAATCATCTTGATTCTTCAAAATAATGAAAACGCACATCAATATATGTATTTGCCAGGGTCTTAATTAATTGTACTAAATGGTTATCTGTTAATGATTGATCAAATTGATAAACATCAATGCTACTAAAAATGTTACTATTTACAAAAGTTCGTAGAATCTTAACAATCATCAGGAGTTTAGTCATTGATGGCTTGGTGCAGAATTTTTGTGATTTGTCAATCATTTGCCGAATTTCTAATTCTGCTACTCTGCAAATCTGAACAACATCTTTTGAGGGGTAAACGAGATCTCCTTCATCCTTGAAAGTAATAAACTCAAATGTTTGATTGGGATGATCTATGCCAGGTTTTGGTGGTGTAAGGATAATGCACTGCTACATTCTTCGCATTTGATAACCTTTCCAAGTGCTCTTACCACGTATTCAGCAATATATGTTCTAGTCTGATCACCAAATTCAGTCAATTGAGGCATTGAACTGCAAAAACTATTACAAACACGGATACTATTTATATTAAATTTTCTACTGAATGCTTCGTCATCAGCTAGTGAGGCTCTGGTTGTGGTGGAATTTATTGTTTATACCGCAGAAGAACAATTTAGTACTGAAATTTGTTCTAATTCAACACAATTTCCTTCGTTGCTATTTTTAATTTCAACATGACTTATCATTTTCTTGTAAAAAGACTCAAATTGTCTAGATGTAGAGTTATTGCTGCAACGACCATTTTCAATTCTAGGTGATATTGACTAAATCGGTACATCGACACAAACTTCATTCTTTCCTCCTCAATCATCTTCTGAAACAGTACTTTCGTGCTTTTATACACACTAACAAACCGACAAAACCTGTTTTTCTACCACTTGTAACGGCATAGCGTATACTAAAAATGTGTCATGTTGTAGCGTAAGCTAAGTTTGTATTTCGTACGTAATATATCTCATTGTACTTGTCGTTTGTGAAGAAACAACACATGAGTTAGTCGTTATCAGTCTTTTATTGAATCTACACCCAAGGTCACACTCCAAATTGGTGACCCCGACGTGATCAATTTTGTACAAAAATGGCTAAAAGTACATTAGAACCATCAGCGGATCTCGCAGCAATTACACTTACATCGAAGATCCTCGAATTTAGGGTCGACTCGCCCCGCGTTTGGTTCTACCGAATAGAGGCCACGCTGGCGCCGCAAAAATTATCGGACGACTCGCGTTTCGACATTGTCGTGTCGAAACTGTCTAAGGAAGCCATCCAACAGGTCACAGACCTTCTATTGGATCCACCAGAAGGAAAAACATTCGAAACACTGAAGACAACTACTCGCTATTTACGAAGAATCGAAAACCGACAAATACAAAAGTTGATAAGCGAGATGGATCTCGGAGACCAAAAGCCTTCGCAGCTTTTGCGTCGCATGCGAGAATTAGCCGAAGAGAAAATTCCCGACGACACCTTAATATTGCTTTGGCAAGGTCATCTGCCTTCTCCGGTATGAGCAGTTTTGGCGGTCACGGATTCGAAAGATCTCGATAACTTGGCCGTCGTAGCAGATAATATGTTTGAAAACCACGCGCGCGGCCCATGTGAGCGAAATAAGCCAGCAGCAGCCAAGCACTTCCAAGGAAACAGACCTCATCATGGCCGAAATAGCGAAACTTACTCTGAAGGTCGAGCAATTGGAAAGGTCGAACTCTAGATCGAGGCAGCAGCAACGGAATTGGAACCGTTAGAGATCAGCATCCAGAGCCGGCAGCCGAGCACAATCTGCGCCGCGTAGAACTCCTGAAAGCCCTGGGGCCTAAGTCTGCTATTTTTATAAATTCGTCATTCCAACACGATCCAATTGTCATTTTGCTAAAAGTTTGTAATCTGCTAATTATAATGATCGATCATTGATTGGTCAATGGTCTTGTAATAGAATTGTGGTAGAATGACATTATCGAGCTTATTAAAAGCACAAATTGCGCAATGACATCGTAATGGTAGGTCACTGATCAAAGGAACTGTCACAATTTTTGCAGATTACCGCATACGTCAGATATTCATTTGTCATTATGTACGAGATTACCAATCTATGTAATTTCTTTCAATGGAGTGTCAGTGGTTGACCATCGGAAAGTCATAGTGACGCCATTAGTATTAGTAGATTAATCAATGATAGACCATTCTGTCACTATTGTAATAGCAGACTTGAGGCCCTGATTGGTTGGGTTTCTATCATCATTGGTTCAGAGCAAAGGCAAGGAAATGCAATGAGCCCTGTTCCTGGAAATCGATCTCGGAAAACTAGTCCAGTTACCAACTGCTTCGGAGGTTTGTACCATCGCCCCTTGTCACCGCCTTCGAGTCACGGATCGCAACAGCGGCTTACGTTTTCTGGTGGACACCGGTGCTAATATTTCAGTGCTGCCCCGGTAAATTACTGTTAAAAAACAATCAAAATAGTGAGTGTCAAGACTATTGCCTATTCGCCGCCAATGGGACTAAAATAAAGACATGGTGTCAAAAGTTTAGTGTTAGATTGTAACTGCTATTTCGCAAAAAAAAAAATATATATAATGGAATGTTGTGTCACAATAATGTTTCGATGATTAAGCAAAGTATTCGTCAGTTTTAGACTAAATAAAAATGCCAAAGGCATTAAGTCCGCCTATGTACTTCGTGTTGCATGAAGATTAAATAAATAAATAATTTTGTTCATATGTTATTTACGTTTTGTTTAATGAATTTTAGTTTATATATTATTAATATATAAGCACTTAAATAAGTTACCTGGAAACAGGTTTATTTATACCTGGTTCAGGCAGAACGCAATTTTGTAACTTTACCTCTAGTTTAAGCCCTTATTATAGAAATATTAAATTATAGAATTATTATTATATTTGTATGTAAATCAAACAATTCAGTAAGCATTATTATTATTATTATCATAATATCGTCAATGAAAATAAACAAATACCCCTTTGAAATGATATCCCTGAAAATAATAGTTATAAAGCAAGTAAAATACTTTGGGCAAATAGAAAGACCGAATGGTGCCCTGGTAAACTCAAACTACCCTGTTTGAGTGACAAATGTGGTATATTTTATACTGCATTCACATATTTCTCAATAGAAAAATGCATCTTTGAGATCCAACTTACTAAATATCTTACAACCTGAAAGCTTGTCAATATATTATGATCATCTATAATCGGCAAAGGAAACTCATCTTTAATCTTCTTTTTTTTTATTTTCCAATAGTTAACACAAACGCGTGTTGTACCATCCTTCTTTTTAACTAACTTATACCAATGGACTACAAAATTCTGAATAACTGGGCCTAATAATAGCTTTCTGCAACCATTCCTTGATCTTCTGGTCCACTATATTCTGTTCATGCAGGGATAGGCGTCTGGGTCTTTGAGCAACCGGTATGTCATCCTTCAGAATTATTTTCATTTCAATTGGTGCCTCCTCCACCTGCATGGGCTTATAGTCTACTACCATTTGCATAACCACTGAGCGCACGTTCTCATCTGGAATATAACTCACCAATTGTTGCAGCTGTGCATCTGAGATTAAACATCTCAACATTTCACCTTCCCCTTTTGGAATTAACAAACACATCCATTGTTAAACAACGCAGTCGTACTCATTAAAACAGGTTAACCCAGTAAGTCTTTCTAAAGCATTGTATCTGCAGGTGTTACATGAAATGATACATCTAACTTACATCTGTCCATGCTTGTGATAACATTAAACCTTCCTAACGTGTTTACTTTGATTGGTAGTAAGTTTCTTCTCGCCTTTTCTTACGGGAACTCGTCAACTCGTGCATCTCTTTGATGCTCAATGAATCAGGAAACTCTTTTTGCAATGCTGCTTTCAGTTCATCAAATGACTTGAATGTTTTTTTAGACCGCAACCAGAGCTCAACCGTGCCTGTTAGTGATCTTCTTGCGACAACTATCTTCTGCTGGGGTGTCCAACTGAATATTTCAGCGTTGTTGTCTACATTTTGTGCCCATTTTGAAGAGGAATACGTCTCGTCATCTCCACTGAACTTAGCTATTCAGTCTGCGGCAAAACCGTCCACGACGCCAAGCGTCGCCTTGTCGTCTCGCATCTTAGAAAATTTTAAATAAATCCGACTTCAACTTTTTACAGCGAGCAGCAATGGCGTGCCCCAGCCGAAATTCTGAATCTCGAGTAATCTCGACCGTACCCTGATATTTCTGCTAAGTTGTGGGATGGAAAAGTTACGGGGATGGCAGAAAGAAACACCTTTTTATCAACTTAATAAAATTCTGTATTTTCTTCAACTTTTACAACGTTCACTTCTTTTCCATTGACTCCAAGTATCTTCAGTTTTTTTTTAATTTATCCGCTAGCCTTTATTCGGACAGATACCTACTTGATAATGAAATAAGTTTAGTTGATAAGTACCTATATGTTTCGCCCACATAGATATATCAATAAACATCGTCATTGAAATTAAAAAATTACTAATGGATTGCTAAAAATCAATGGGGCTGCAAAACAATCGGCCAGCGTCTTTACTAAACAGATGGCTGGGCAACACGTGTTCCTTCTGTTGTGGAATGACAATGGCTTACAATTAATCTTACTATTCCTGACTCTATTACTAAAAATTAATACACGGTAAAACTACATAAAGACTTTAGAACTTCTTATTATGATAATGTTTAATAGCTGTTGACTGGAGATAGGCAAAGTCTTGCAGATAAAGATAAGAATCTGTGAAAAAATGCAAATAATTGGGATAAATTGCTTTATAGTATTTACTTTTGAAAAAATTACAACAAATTCATTTTTAGAACCCTTAAGCTCATAAATAAAATTTGGTACCAAGCTACTACAACCAAATAAAAAATGTATTTCCTTTTTCTTTAAATACAACAAATTCAGTTTTAAATCACATCACTTTAAATATAACAAATACTACTTACACAAAGAACAGTAAAAGAACAAAACACAACATAATACTGCTTAATAATAACTGACAAAACAGAAAAATATATCTACAAATTGAACTAAGTATTAAATTTTACGGGTATCTATAAATAGGGTTCATATTTATTTACACTATATACAATTTTATATTTAGTTAGCAACCCACCTGAATTTATTATAGCATCGCATCTGTTCCGCATTATATTAACGAGGACTTCACACAGATCTAAGCCGCGGAATCCCTCCCATATCTGGTCAACATATGCGACCAGATTTTCCTTGGTGCGCTCGTTTCTATTATCCCACTTCTGAACCATGATACCCCATAAGTTTTCTATGGGAGGTCAGGAGATCGAGAGGACCATGGCACCGTGCGGATATCTGGTTGTTGCTCGAGCCAATTGCGCACCACTCTCGAAGTGTGTATCGGACAATTGTCCTGAATGAACATTATTTCAGGAACTTCATCCTGCGGGTAGACAATTCTTGCAATGGGCACCATTGTCTCCTGTAACAACTCCATATAATTTCTGCCGTTTGTCTCTGAAATATAGAGGTCACCGGGGCCATTGGAGCTCATCCAGCCCCACGTGTTAACAACGATTCTGCCCGACTCGTTATTGGGGATAACATTCTGCGGCTCGTATCGCTTTTTAAGGATGATTTAAGCTACACTGTGTCGCGACCGGGCCGTGCTCCGGCCGGGGCACGGTCAAATATTATGGTATACTTTTTGTATGAAATAATTCATGCCTGACCGTGGCTCGGCCGTGCCCAGACCGAGCGCCGTATTTTTGGGCACAGTTGATATATGATTGTACATAAAATTTTGTAATCCTTATATTTAGTAAATGTTACCTTAGAGGACATTGAAAATATTTTAAAGAAACACTAGAAAGCCAAAATGAAAAATTAAAATTGGTTTCAACACAGAAAAAATCGTCTCAAAGCAAGTAATTTTCATACAATCTGCCATTTGAGAGCCGAAAACATGTCCAGCTTTGCAAAAACCTTACTGTCTAAACTTAGTGTGTCAACTAGAGCTACAAATCATAGCACAATTAGTGAGAAAGTAGCCGGGCTAAAACAATATTATGAAAAATATAAACTTAGGGTTGAAGAATGTGGCTTATTCATTAATAAAGAGAAACCGCATTAATACGCTTCTCCTGATGGATTGCTTGGAAATGAAACAATTTTTAAAGTAAAATGCTTGTTGAAGAAAATTACTTCCCTCGGTATTGCTCAATAAGTCCGGTTACTGTAACTTATTTGTATTTAGGAAAAGGAGAATTGCAAAAAAATAACACCCTATTACTATCAGATACAAGGCCAACTGATTTGTACAAATCGGAAATTCTATAATGTAATCATCTATACATATGAATATTTTATAGCTGAAATGATAAGAAAATTGGATCTTTTCTATAAAAACTACTTTGAAAAAGCTGTTTTAAATAAATATTTAAAAGTATAAATACTATGCAGAAATAATAAAACCATGATTATCTTACAATGCACTGTACATAAGTATGAGAAATATTTTGGAAGTAAGTGGCACATAATAACTATTAATTTCAGATTTAAGAATGGCATATGTTTTTGTCAGTCCAATGAGTCTTTCAATATGCACTCTGTTGGAATCCCAACACTAAAACTATTTAATTAGTCGAGTCGATCATGCGCACGTCACTACAACTCGACGCGTGGCGATATATTCGCGCCTTTTCGTTAGTTGCCATCATCTGCTTCTACGCTCCACACCTAACGACCAGTAGCAAAGGGATCAATTTATCCACTTTATAAAAGTGAAGTCTTTTAAACTGTGTCCGTTAAATAAATATTATATATTGAAGTCAGAGGCAGTTTTGGTTACTCAAACATCCTCATCCAAACATGGTCTTTCGAGTGAGCCGTAATTTGCTATTTCCCGTCGGCGCGGCATTGCAGTGCGACATAAGGAAGCTGAAGGCATCAAGCTTTGCCAAATAAATAATTTTATTTGGCGCACTGGAGACAATATCCTCCACATCGCAACGTGATATAGGTATTGACCTATTGTATCGCCGCATTCGCATACCTACCTATTGCATCGACGCAGAGCGCGAGCGGGGACACGGTGCGAGCAACAGATATACCGGACGCAGAGGGCGGAGATTCGGCGATCTTCGGAGCTCGACGACGACGCCGACGACACGCACGCCGCACGGACAGCCGCCATTTTGTGAAGCGCAAGAGTCTCGCGGAGTCTACTCGTAGTTCATCATCGCGTTTTAATTGTTTCCTTTGTGTTTTTAACAATAAGTTTATTTTTAAATACTTACCATAGTTAATAAGTTAAGTGGTGTTAGAAATACTACAAAATGGAGCTGAAGGAACTTGTCGCCGCACGTGGTTACTTAAAAGGTACAATCACCAGATTACATTCTGCATGCTCGCAAGCATTATGTAGTACTTCCAAAGAAAAATTATTGGCTAAACGACAATAACTAGTAGACACGTTTACCCAATACGAATCTCATAATATAAAAATCGCATTACTCCATCAAGAAGACAAGGAGGACATCGAGCAAGTAGAAAACAGTTATTATTTCATCATCACTGCAATCGATGAGGAACTAAATCGTCGTAAGAGTGCTAGTGCTAGCGACAATCATTCAGCTCCTAAGTCAGTGCCTAGAATTAACTTACCTCCGATTGGCATACAAGTGTTTAGTGGCAAGTTCACAGAATTTGTACCCTTTATTAACCTGTTCATTTCTCTCATTGATAACAATAAGTGCCAGAATCACCAAAGACATGTATGTGAATTTGCAGCCCAGAGAGGCATTAGCTTTCATTTTATACCAGCATACTTCCCTACCTTTGGTGGGCTATAGGAGTCTGCTGTGAAAAGCACTAAATATTTTCTAAAAAGAGTATTACAAAAGCAATTATTAACCTATGAACAGATAAACACTGTATTAGTAGAAATAGAATGTATATTAAACTCAAGACCTTTGATTCCTATGTCATCTGATATAAATGATTTTAATTACCTAACACCAGGTCATTTTCTAATAGGACACTCATTAACAATGTACCCTGAAAATGATGTAACTGCTGTTCCACAAAATAGACTTAAGTTTTGGCAATTATGTAATCAAATTAAACAATCTTTCTGGAAGATGTGGTATAAACAATATCTTAATACGTTAAAAAAAAAGACCTAAGTGGTTAGATGTCTTGCCTAACATAAAGATAGGCACAATTGTCATTTTAAAAGAAGATAATGTACACATAATGTCGTGGCCTATGGCCAGAGTTACCAAAATATTTCCTGGCCATGATGCTCATGTAAAAGCAGTAGAAGTCACAAATTCAAAAGGGAATACCCATGTACGATCTATCACAAAAATTTGTATCTTACCTATTGATGATAATATTTAATTGATGTTTTGTTTTACTAGCTTAAAGTAGCTAGAATAATTTGTTTCTATTGATCCTCTTGTTCCTCTCGTAGGCCGGAGCATGTTGGAATCCCAACACTAAAACTATTTTATTAGTCGAGTCAATCATGCGCACGTCACTACAACTCGACGCGTGGCGATATATTCGCGCCTTTTCGTTAGTTGCCATCATCTGCTTCTACGCTCCACACCTAACGACCAGTAGCAAAGGGATCAATTTATCCACTTTATAAAAGTGAAGTCTTTTAAACTGTGTCCGTTAAATAAATATTATATATTGAAGTCAGAAGCAGTTTTGGTTACTCAAACATCCTCATCCAAACACACTCTTCTCTTAGATAACTCTCTATCTTTTTTTAAGTCACGTGTGGAAAGCTGTGATGCCCCCTTTAAAAATGTGGGTATTTTAACTTCATTTTTTGAAGAAAAAATGTCTTAAATCCTTTATCAGCCATAATTATATCTCCTGCCTGACAAAGCTTAGGTAGTGGTTGTAGTGTATGTGAATGAAAGAGAGGGAAGCATTATGTCATCTCTGGCGCACGTGCGAGCGTACACAGCTCAGTCGGCTGTGAGCGGTGTGAGTGAGAGGGCACGCGCGGCTAAGAGCCGACAATATTGAAGGATAGTACATTTTGGCGACGAGGATCAATTATTGTGAGTAATAATTATAATAAAATATGTTATTTAAAAAAAAAAAAAAACAACAGTGTGTGTGTGTGTGTGCGGCAGTGTAGTGTTTTTATAAGTAATGAAATGCAGTAAACAAAGTTACCAGTACGAATTACTGCAGATACAAGCAAGTATTTATTTTATTTTCATTACATCTAAGTAGGTAGTTACCATGCGGGACGAGGCAACCGCTCCTTATTTTTTCGTCACCGCTTTCGGAGGGTATTAGTTACTACCTTAGATAGTGACTCAAAAGCGACGTTCAACGATTGTTTACATTTGTTACTTTTGTACTGACATACTTATGAGATCGTTTATATGTATAGTCTATTATTATTAATTAGATTACAAACGCTTTTGTTCCTTGGCGCATATATTCATTTGAGTAGGCTGGTTTTAGAAACTACCGGTACGATTTATGTGGATTGCTTTTCTATCATGGAAAAGTTTTATGTGTGTTTTAAATAGTACATTCCCGGCGGCTGTACACAGAGTGACAAACATACAAATGCATATTTAATGGATATCAGCACCAAACCCACCACACCCACTCAAAAGAAGAGAATTACCTATTCAATCATGGGTCGATATTGCAATAGATCTTTTAGGCCCATTACCAAGTGGCGATCACCTTTTAGTAGTGATCGATTCCTATTCAAGGTACAAGGAAATCAAAACTTGTCGAGACATAAGCAGCAAGGAAATGATTCGCCTACTAAAAGAGATTTTTAGCCGTCTAGGACATCCGGTTTCCATAACTTCCGATAATGGAAAACAAAGGGCACGCGCGGCTAAGAGCCGACAATATTGAAGGATAGTACAGTGGTGATCTTTCAATTAATTGCCGATCACTTGTTGCACCACCATAACCATCTGAATAATATGAAATCAGAACACCTGGAGTATTTTTGTTTTTATAATTACTAAATGTGGCCCGTTGTCATAAAGGATTAGTTGGTTTACATATTGGCACTGCTGTGGAATCAATGAGACAAGAATTAACTATTCTTGTCTTTTCAAAATTCTCAAAATTTTCTGGGGTTTAGTATTGGACTAATTCTTAGGTAGGCCATAAGTCAATTAATGACCAAGTATCATAGATAAAATTCACCCAGGTTACAAATGTATTAGATATGTTATGGACCAAATGATAAATTGGGCATTATACATAATGCCCGGTCATTATGAAAAATGCCCAATATGAGAGTGCGATTTGATAATAATTATTCAAATAATCAAATTGACCGGGCATTATACATACGGCCCATTACCTTTTGGGCAGAGTAATACAAACATATTTAATTACCATTTTTTTTTATTGTACCTTAAAACTCTGCCTGTTCGAAATAACGAATAATACCTACAATCTCTCGTAAAAATGTGAATGTATTTTGATTGCACTTTGAATTGGGTAAAATAGGTTAGGTTAGGTTAGAACTGTGACCAACCGCGCGTGAGCCGAGCGAGCGAAGCGAGCGATGCCGCGGCAGCGGCTGGCGAACGCTACGTTCAAGTTGTTCCGTCCACTCGAGATTTTTACCTTTTTCAGTTAATCCATTTGAAAATTAATAATTTATCCAGTAATCCATTTTGACCTTTGAACGATTTGGTCAATAGTGTAATAAATAATTTAAACATTGATATTCCAGACTTTGGTCAGCTGAACTTTTGATCAAATGACCATCGTTTTTTTTAAACTTTGTTGATTTGTACGTTGTTCTTTTGAAATTTACTCAGGAAAGTTTTGATTTTCTAATATGCAACCGTCACATCCTGCGTGCTTCCCTCCCCGCCCTCGCACCGCGTCTTTAGCTTTATTATCAAATTGCCCAATTGTCATGTAGCAATATAATAATGACCCCGAAGTGTGATAAATGTTGAAGTTAAGATAGTAATTAATCACTTGGTCCAATAGAGCTAGACATTATTCATAATGCTCGAACAATATTTATAATGCCCGCATTAATCACCCGGTCCATAACAGATACAACACTTTGACTGACACCAAACATTTTTGATAATTCGAAATTACAGTAATTACGTCTCAATTTAATTAATGTTAATAGAAACTGGTCTTCCACACTTAAAGATAGGGTAAAACCAGGAGAGATGGACCAGCGGGTGAGACGGACCATCGTAATTTCTAACAAACTATTAAATTTATTTAGGCTGACAACACTTACGAGCTCTTGTCAACCTGTTTGCTCCGTGTAGAAAGCGAGACTATTTGATTTTCGTTCGTAAAATTAAAAGTTTCGGAAGCGTGTTTTTTTTTGTGTGGGTGTTTAAAAAACGAAGGTATGTATAAGATATTGTATTTTTAGAATAAGAATTGACGTTTCTGTGCTAGTATGTTCATGAAATTATAAAATAACCTCAAATTTTTCGTTTGTTTATTTTGCTTTTAATATGAGAAAGTGGTCCGTCTCTCCACTCAATTTAGGAGAGATGAACCATGTTATGTATGGGTGAGATGGACCAATAGTCAACCGTTTTGTTTTGCAAATTTGAAGTGGTTTTAAATTATTATTGATACTTATTTTTTGAAGTGAAAACTTCTTTAGCGGCGTTGAGCACTTTTTCTGTAATGGGTATAAAATCTTAAACTCGCCTCAGGACACGTGACCTGATCGAAAAAGCGTAAGACGGATGGAGAGTAGACAGCTATCCCCTCTCTACGGCGCGGCGAAAATGTATGCCTGGGCCTACTGTTTCGTTTAGGCAGCGCAGGGCGCTTGCGCGAATGTTCGTGTATGTTACAGCGTGCCACGCGCATCCATGGATGGTGACAGCTGATGGCTCGACCGTCTGTGTAGTGATCACATTGTTGTGTATTCGTAAAATTCGTGAATGTAAAGTGCTTAAAATATGGAAATTGAACAAAGTGCATCTATTAATGATAAAAGTGATGAAGAAATAGCGAAAGAAAATGAGTGAGTACTTTATAAATATACTAGATGAAAATTTAATAAGTTTTAATTTTTAATTAATATAATTTTATTATTCAGGTTAGGTTAGGTTTAATTAATTTTCATTTATTCATTAATATAATTTTATAATTAAGGTTAGGTTTCGATCGAGTCTATCGTACTGCTTAACGGGTGTAAACAGACCCTTCACGAAGCCGTCAACCAAGCATTCTGTACATGAAACTAAGTAACACTGCGCAAAAATAATTGCTGGGAAACGGAATTTTTTTTTGGACTTTAAAAATAATCAGATTTTTGTAGCGGGTAATGGTTTGCGCGCAACCGGCTGTTCGAATGTGTGCGTTGTGCCTACACGAGTACACAGACACGGCACACTGCACACACACACCCGACCGGCTCGAGCCGCGCCGCGCGGCGCGAGCCGGTCGGGTGTGTGGCGCAGCCCGCGCCACGCCACTCGCGGCCGCTCCGGCATTGTAGATAGTCACGTTAAAATACCAACGCTGCTCAGCGTACCTACTTACCTAGCAAAAAGTATTAGGTAAATTAAATTCGATTCGATTCAACTACTTACACGAAAAGATAAAAGTGTCTATCGCTTTGTTGTCATCTAACCTAGCTGATCTAGCATCGGTCGCCTCTACACGTAAAAACAGACGCACGCTCTACTCTAGTCAGTGTAGTGCCTCGAATGGCCTCGATCGTATTTCCGTAGGCCATACCGCAACAGTTAAACATGTACTTACGAATTCCTGCGATGAATACTGATGACCAGCAACAGCATCGTTCGAAAACGAGACCAATCAGCTAAAACACATTTGCTCACAAACACAATGTACTTACAATAGCAACACTCTTCTACATAACACCTCTCTAACGTAATCACTAGGTATCACATAACACGAAACGCCCAAATTTGCGCAATAAAAATACACATGCACACTCGATGGTGCATGAAACGGAACTAAATAAATCTAATAATTCTTAAAAATAATGTTGAATTTCTTTGTCGGAAACTTCGTTGGGTTTCGAGGCGGCGGCATCTTTGAACTTCGACAAAGACGCTCGCCGCCGCGCGCCGCCGACTCGCCACCAGTCAAATTTTCTCATTCGATTTTGAACTTAACCTTCAACATTTTATGGTTTAAAATCATTTAAAGAAATTTTTAAATGTTTCCAATCAACTTTGAACCTAATGCTTTAGGGATAAAGCTGACAAATCTATTAAATAAATTGCCACCCGCCGCGCGCCGGCGCAGCGCCGCGAAACCTAGTCCTCTGGCTATCTTCATCGTCCTTAAGATTGTGATAGAACCGTGGTCTTTGGGGGATTCGCACCGTGCTAACTACGAAGGCAATTTACGTGCTATTTACAAACGTTACGTACCTGTAGGTATGTTAGTGTAGCTAAAATTCCGTATTTCCTTGCAATTTTATTGATTGACGCATAATGACAAGAGATTCTAAAATCAATAAGACAGTGTTGTTTTTGAGTTTGCAGCTTTCTTAGTATCTAGTAGCTATTAAAAGTACTTGTGAAGGCTTTTAAGATGCAAGCACAATCATGATAATAAAATAAAAAAGGAAATCGTTCAATCGCAATAAGTACCTTCCGAGTATTAAATTGCTAAACATTTTCACTAAGGCGTTTGTTGTTTGGTAAAATAAAGTTCAGTTTATTTAAAAACCTGCTTTAAAAATAATTTGATTACAAGTATTTACAAGTAAGTTAAAAAGCACGAGTGTTATTGGTATAGGAAACCGATAAATTCTCAGCTAATTCTGTAGTAAGATCGAATGTGACGTTCCTGCTTACGTGCTTACTAAGCGCCTGTGAAAAGATGTATCGCACACATTTTTATGTGCGACAGATTACTTCCACACTTTTAATTACAAATTCTTTAGGCAGGATTCAATGATAACATAACATCCTGTAATCCCCGAAGGCTCAGGCAGGGGTGCACCGAATAGTACACCCACATTTCGCAAGTTATGTTTTAAGTCTTTTTATTCATTTATTTACTTCATTTATTTTTGTAATCACTGGGATTACAAAAATAAATTGACATTTTTACTTGAATCTGCAAGAAGTTAAGACTTTAGTTTTTAAATGAATGAATTAAACTTGCGGTATCACAACAATCCGCAGTCTAAACTTATGTGTGTAATATCGTAGAACAAAATAACCCAAAATCAACGTTTATAAAAGATACCTGAAATCAAAATTTTTAATGCAAACAAATAAAATGTCCTTTATCGATCAGCTGAGTGCGCGCCGCCGTGCGCGGGGTTGTAACACGGCCGCTCGCATTCATTTATGCGTTGAACTCGAATGACTCGAGGTCACGCGCACAGCGGGCACAGCTGATACCGCGCGCGTGTGTGCGTGGAACGAGCTCGCGGCTATGTCAGTGTGGGTGAGCGCTTGGGCATGCATTGCATTTCTGTAACTTCAAATGCGTAATTTGTTAAGAAAATTTAAAAAAATTGGTAATGTTTGTTTGGAAGAAAATTTTGTGTTAACGCTTAGAATTCGATTTTGCAAAAAAGTTGAAAAAAAAATGGACACTTTGACCTTCAATATCTCCAGAACCTGTGGTTTCCCAGGTATTGTCTAGAAGAAAAAAATGATCCCAATGATGGGCAGAATATGTGATTTTCGTTTTCGTTAAGGGTCTTTTTACACCCTTTAGATACATATGAACTTACATAGTATAAATGTAATATTTGTAATATGTTTATACTTTATAGCATTAACCTATATTTTCATAACATCACAATAAGCACATGTGCGGTGTAGGTTTACCAAACAAATAATTTCGAATGAAAATAAATGAAATAAAATGATAATAAATAATCTCCGTTTTTCAGAGAAAGAAAAGAAAAAAAAAAGAACGGAATCGAGAATACCAAAAGGCATGGCGTCAGCGTAAAAAAGATTTGAAGAAAAAAGATTCGAAGGAGGAAAAAGAAGAAAAAAAAAGAAAAAGACATTGTGAGAATCAAAGAGCATATTATCAACGTACAAAAGGTTTAAAGGAAAATGACGAAAATGTAGAAGAATTGTTCCAAAAGCAATTAGATGATTTGCAAATGTAATTTGATTTCATATTTTAAATATTGTAATATATATATATATAAATATATATATACATATATTTTATTGTTTTATTATGTATTTTTATTGGTATTATTTTATTTTATGATTTCTTGTTTTTTTTCGCAGGAAAAAAAAGAAATTGGAAAGTAATGAAGACCAAGAGAATGTTCTGCAATGCAGGGCTTTTCGAAATTTAGAAAATGTACAGCTCGAACAAAATCAATTCCTCACCCAACAACTTCGTATATATGAAGAGAGTCACGAATGTATTACCCCCAAAGTCATTTTACATAGAACTAAAGATATTCCAGGTGATGGTAATTGTCTTTTCCATTCACTCATACATGTTCTGCAACTTAAAATTTCGACTTGTGATTTGAGAAGACAGTTACGTGATTCACCTTATTTAAACTCCTGCCACAATCCACAAGAAGCATATAATATACTTTCAAGTAACAATGAATATGGAGATTTGGATTGTTTATATTTGTTTGCAAAAACTTACAATCAAAATATTTGTGTGCATTACCACTATTTCAACGAAATTTCAAAAAATAAAGAATCTCGATTCTGTCATTTTAAAGCAAATGATACACATAATTGGATTCATCTTGATCTTCGTGAGCTACACTTTACGCCTTACTTCTCTGATGATGAAAAGAAGAAAGAAGATGAAAGAAAACAAAAGCAGAAGAACAAAGAATATTCTAAGCGGTATCGAGATAAAAAAAGAACATCAAATATACAAACAGCCCCGTCCGCCGGAGATGTGTTGGATGTACAACCAGTCATTCATACTTCACAATTTGCAGACCCGTCCACCGGAGGTGTGCCATATGTTCCACCAGTTATTTGTAGTTCCCAAATTGCAGATTTATTGTCGAGAGATGTACCTTCAAGTCCATCAATACATTCTAACTACAATTCTATCGAAGTGCGTCAAAGGCATTTTCCTTCTCAAGATGTTGAATCATCTCCACCTAATATACATCTTCAAACATACTCTGCTTTTCAACAGAATTCTTCTGCTCATCAACAGTTTGAAAATGATTTTGTTAAAAATGAATTTGGTCATGCTTGCGACATTTGTGACAGACTGTGGTTTAGAAAAGATTTGAAATATTTGCAAAACAACGATGCAACTCCAAAAATTGAATTTATAAGAACATTGCTCTCGAACATTGCTATACTGACAATAAAAATATGTTCGACTTGCTTTAAAGCCATTCAAAAGCAATGTATCCCACAACTATCAGTTTACAATGGATTCAAATATCCACCACTTCCAGACTGTCTTAAAGACTTTCCTTTGGACTTGGTAACTGAAAGACTTATATCGCCAAGGATTCCATTCATGCAAATTCGAAGGCTTCGGCATGTTCACGGTCAATATGGAATATACGGGCAGGTGATAAATGTTCCAATTGAAATAAACACAATGGTGCGTCAGTTACCAAGACAAGTGGATGATGATCATGCTATAACAGTTCACATTAAAAGGAAAAAAATTCACAAATCTAGCTACGTGTATGGTATAGTGACCAAGAGAAAAATAAAAGTGTGGTTACGATATTTAAAGGATACTCCTCTTTACAAGTCTTACGGCGTTTTAGTTGACGATGATTTTTTAAACGATAGAAGTTATGACGTTGAAGATGAAATCATCTTTGATGAAGATGGCGACAATGACCTTTTAGAACAAATACCCATCGAGGAAAGTTTAATAGCACAGCAGCAAACATTGATGTGGAACGACGATATGTACTTGAGAATCGCTCCAGGCGAAGGGAGTTTTTTATTTTTATTTTTATGTTTCTTTAATTTATTGAACAAGAAGATACATAATATATATGATTTACTTTTGCTTTCTTTTTTAGGTAATGCTCCAAAGAGTTTGCTGTTTGATGAACATGCTGAAGAATTATCTTTTCCACAAATATATCTGGGGCATTTCAGAGAATTTAGGAATGCGGTCACACCCTTCATGATGGCTACGAGTGAATTAAGAAGATCTGATAGACGCGGAGTGACCCCTCAACACTTATTGTACATGGCTATGAAAATAATGAGAATTAGAATTAAGGACTCTCTTCACATTGCATTTAAGCATGTCGGCCAAGGTATTGCAATTGGGCGGAGCATCGCCGTGCTGGGCGGAGCATCGCCGTGCCCTCGTGGGGGTGATCGGCGGCGGAGACCTCTCGCGCCGGGCCTTGGTCGAGGCCATGGTCCGGAGCGAGGAGGAGTGGCAGGCGGTCGCCGACTTCTGTGAAGCAGTAATGCTCGCTAAGGAGGAGGCCGACCGCATCAGGCAACGGCGCTCTCGCCGCCGCCGGGATTCCGATCCCGATTTCCGGCCACCGTAGGCGCGGGCTTGCGGACAGTGAGCAATGGGTAGCTCGCTGTCCGGCCGTCCGGTAACTGTCCGGACCAAGCCCAAGTCGTCGACGGCGCGCGCTGTTCCCGCGCGCCTCAAGGAGTTGTCAGCAACAGCAGGGGCCCAGCCGGGTCGAAGCCTACTGGGGCCAGGGTTATCCGAAAGGGCGCTCGAGCCCCGGTATGAAGGCTTGAAGGAACGGGATGGGTTTTTTAGTCAGTAAGAGTCTGACATTATCTCCCGCTCCGCCCAAGAGCGGGGGTTGTCATAAGATGATTTTTCCCATCGAAAAAAAAAAAAAAAAAAAAAAGGTATTGCAATAACTAAAGAGCAAATAGAATCTGATGATTATATTCACGGCTGCATTGAAACTAATTTGGCATTCCTTCGTTCTATTCCGAATTCAGCATACTATTGGGCAGAAAGAAAAAGAGATATTTTTGCTATGATTCGTCAATACGGTAAGCCAACTGTTTTCTTTACCATAAGTGCTAATGAAATTGGATGGCCTAAATTATTACAATTGTTGCATAATTTGAAAAATAATGCGGAAATATCGGTTGAAGAGGCTGCAGATTAGCATTTTATTGAGAAAAGCACTCTTATTAATGAAGATGCCGTAACATGTGCTATATACTTCAATAAGTTAGTCGAAGTTCTTTTAAAAATATTACAATCAAAAAGGCACAGTCCTTTCAAAAAATACAGGATTTTGCATTACTTTAAAAGAATTGAATTCCAACATCGAGGTAGTCCACATGCGCATATTTTAGCTTGGTTAGATAATGCCCCAGAAGACGCCCTTAACAGAGATTATAATGAAGCTATCGATCTTATCGATTTTCTGATATCAGTATCTGCTGCCGAGGCTTCTGGTGATATCCGATTACAAACTCATAAGCATACTTTTACTTGCTATAAAGGTATAGCATCGAGACGACAACAAAAATGTAGATTTGACGCTCCGTTTATGCCAGTTAAGAAAACCATGATTTTGACGCCTATGCCAGATACAGAAAATGGTTTCCAACGGTACAAGGCTAAATATAATTTAATCCAAAAAAACTTGGAAAAATACGAATACAATGGTTTTCAATCGTTCTACGATGAAAATAATATTGCTTCAGATGACGAATATGTCAACATTATTCGAGCAGGAATTAATAGACCACGAGTTTTTATTAGCATTAATCTTTTGAACCACACTGAGATGACGAGTCAAGAGGCTGCATGGTACTTATTGAGAGAACCAATGTCAAAAAGTTCAACTGTTATTGTCTATATACCAACCATTTGGCCAGTCGAAAGGCATAGAATAAAGAAGACAATGAAAGAATTAAGTGAACTAGAAGATGATTCAACCGACATATGGAAGGAAAATTATTTCGACAAGTATGAGAAGAGACCTGAAGATTTAGCAGGTATTTCTCTTGCTCAGTTTGTTGCTAAATATTATAAAAATAACAAGGGTGACTATGTACTCAGGGAAGAACCAAAAGTTATACGATATCGCAATTATGATATGGGTACAGACTACAATGAGTATGGAGAGAAATGGTTACTTTGCACCTTCCATTCCGTCATGAAGAATCGGAAATTCTTGCAGAATCGCGATATCTTCAGTTATACGAAGAATATGAGGCACTTATTCTAGATCGAAGAAAAGAGTTCGAATCAAATCTTGACATCGAAAAAACATTGGAAATCTGCAGGGAGTTATGTCGTGAAAATGTTTCCGATGATGATGAGGAGATAAACGACGTAGTTGGTAGAATTCCTAATGAAAACCCATTTGCTGAATTATATCAAAATCCAAACGCAGATTTAAATGATGATTTACGCCTTGCGTTGTTTGATAAGCTTGGATCAATTGCTAAAAAGAAAGATAATATCTTACCTTATCCAGAATTTTATGGGCTTATGCGCAAAGCAAACGAGGAACAGCGAGAAATTTTGTTTCACACTATGCATCATTTAATATCAAACAACGAGCCAATGCAACAACCATTGTTGAAATATTTGACTGGACCAGCTGGTAGTGGTAAAACGTTTGTAATAAAAGCACTCATGGAAATTTATAATAGATTTTCTGACACGGATGGAATTTTCAACGCATACATTGCTTTTGCTTCAACTGAAAAAGCAGCCACAGCCATAGGTGGAACAACGGTGCATAATGCTTTAAGTATATCACTCTCAAGGCTATTGCCACTCAACATCGAAAAAGCTCATCAATACAGAGCGCTATTTGAGTTCATTAAGGTTATTATCATTGACGAAGTAAGCATGGTTTCAGCAGAATTATTAGAACAAATTAATGAACGTTTGAAGCAAATCACTGGCTTGTTCACAAAAGCTTTTGGTGGATTGGACGTGATCCTTATCGGAGATTTGCGCCAATTACCTCCTGTAAAAGCTACACCGATCTTTAAGCAAATTAAAAAAAAAAATTACTGGTGAATCAATTTGGCGAAAATTTCATCAATTCGAACTCAAGAAGGTATTGCGCCAAGAAAATACTCTTTTCTGCCATTTTAACAAAAATCGGTGATGGGTTCATTCTAACAGAAGAAGAATTAAATATGATAGAATCGAGATTTGTAACTAAAGAACACGCACAATCAGAATGTCCGGAAGGAACGAGACTTATGTTCACGAATAATAAGGTTAATGAATACAACAGTACAATTTTGAACAGTTTTGAAAATAAAATTGTTTCATTGGCATCGGATGTTTTCGTTGGTTGTCATAATGCAGAACAAGAAAATTTTGTAAGGCAAAAGTTACATAAAATGAAACCTGACGAGACTGGTGGATTACCTTATGAACTAGTTCTAGTTCCTAACCGACCCTATATGATAACCATAAACATAGATGTCGCTGATGGTTTATCTAATGGCACTGTAGGAAAATTACTACTCATAGAATCTGATAAAAATGATGAAATCACAAGACTTTGGTTCAAATTCTCAAAATCCATTGGTCAAAAACGTGCAACAAAATTTAGAAGCGACATTGCACGCTTGAAAATCGACAAAGACGCTGTTCCAATTTCTTTACAATCATCGTCAATACCACTCAACAGAAATAAAACTATAGTGGCAAAAAGAAAACATTTTCCACTGATTTCGGCTTTGGCGATGACAATTCATAAATCCCAAGGAGGTACGTTTGATGCTATCGTTTATGAATACAATCGTTCTCATTCAAGAGAATTGGTGTACGTTGCGCTATCAAGAGTAACTAGTATAGAAGGTTTGTTCTTAGTCACTGAAGACGACACAAGGGCGAGCTGGAAATTTCATCATGGCAGAGTAGGAAACGCACAGGTGGAAGATTCAAACGCAACAAAAAATCAAAAGAGATCAACAACTCATCGAGAAGATTTATCAATTGAATTGAAACGTTTACGTGAAAATCCTTTGCAAACCATCACCAAAACACTTGTAGATTTTATTTCTAAGAATAATAGATTGTCTATTTTTTCATTCAATTGTCAGAGTTTACGTGCGCATGTAGATGATCTAGCAATTGACGCTCTTGTTAAAAAGATGAATGTGTTAATTTTTATCAGAAACTCATATGGGTAACAATGAAATAATTGACATTCCGAATTTCAACTTTGTTGCGAGTTTCAGAAGAAATAATCGTCCCGCGGGAGGAGTAGCTATTTATCAAAATATGAACACAGTTCATTATTGCACAAATTATATGGATGTGCATGTGAAATACAACAGCATGTTTAATGCCACTGTTTCTGATATCGGTGATATTTGTATAAGTCGTTGCCACTCTGGTGATAATCAGTTCATAATTATGGTTGCCGTTTACATCTCTCCAGATAAGTCATTGCGTGCTATACGAGACTTCTTGTATGAAAATTTATTCATTTATTCTCATGATGCATCTGCATTGCTTAAAAAAAAAATTGGAAAAAGCTTTGATGAATTGCCAATGATTTTGAGTGGAGATTTCAACATAAACTTCGCAGACGATAAAAATCAACTATTAATTGAATTTTTAAATAATGAATTTGGTTTAACTATGTCGAATGATCGCAATCTTAGCACAACGAAATACAAAACTACTATTGATGCGGTCTTTATTAGACATTTAAATAGGTTCGAATCAAAACTGTTCGTTTCTTACTTCAGCTACCATAAACCTATCGTATCAGTTTTAGGGATTGGCGATGATAGTTCTGGTAATGATGATGGTGAAAAAGTCGTTGAAATTATGGATGAAAGTTGATTTTTCGGAGAGATAAACTTTTTAATGTAAAATAATTGTAATAGTTTTAAAGTGTTAAATTTTTAATGTAATATAAATTGTCATGTTTGTGTACGATAGCGCAATAAATGAATATTGTATTCTACCACATAAATGATAGTACTTTTATACTGATAAAGCAATTGGTGCAAAATTATTCCCTAACCATTCCAAAATATCAAACATGCTCAACGTTAATAATCAAGTTTTTAATCCATACATTCTTAATGTGTTAATCTCTTCTTTTGTAGATAATATGCCTTTAACATATAAGAGGAAAAGTGGAGTATATAGAGGAGAATGGACAGAAAGAGCATTAATTGATGCTTTTCAAGCTTTTTCTAATGGAATGGGTATCAATGAAGCAACAAAAACATTTGGAATACCTAAAACTACATTTAAACGAAGACGTGCAAAAAATTCCTTGACTAAAAGCGATGTTCTCGGTCCCAGTGGTATACTGCTGCCTGAAAATGAGAAGAAGATCGTCGTACACATTAAAAAATTACAGAAAAGTGGGTTTACGCCATCAAGAGAAACAGTGCGTAAAATGGCATATAATTTAGCGGAAAGACTTCATATTAAACATAACTTTAATCACGAAAAGAAAATGGCGGGAAATGGATGGTTACAAAGCTTTCTTAGACGAAACAATGAACTTTCAATCCGGCAGTCAGAAGGTGTCTCTGTGGCCAGGGCTAAGGGGATAGCCTACTGGGGCCAGGGTTATCCGAAAGGGCGCTCGAGCCCCGGTATGAAGGCTTGAAGGAACGGGATGGGTTTTTTAGTCAGTAAGAATCTGACACTATCTCCCGCTCCGCCCAAGAGCGGGGGTTGTCATAGGATGATTTTTCCCATCGGAAAAAAAAAAGGGCTAAGGGGATGAATAAAGAATAATATGTTGATAAGTATTTCAACCTTTTAGAAGAAGTTTTGAAAGAAAATCAACTTTTTGACAAACCTGGCTCTATTTTTAATATGGACGAGACAGGCTTGCAGCTAAATAATAAGCCGGGGAAAGTAGTTGCCGTGAAGGGATCGAAAAATGTTCCTAACATAACTGCTGGGGAAAAAGGTGAAACCATTTCGGTCATCGCTTGCTGCAGTGGAGAAGGTGTTTTTCTTCCACCCTATTGCATATTCAAGGGCAAAAATAAAAAACCTGAGTTTGAGGATGGCATGCCACCCGGCTCTGTGGTAAAAATGTCACAAAAATCAGCATATGTGAATTCAGAAATATTTTTTGATTGGCTGAAGCATCATTTTTTGCCAAGGAAACCACAAGGTAAGTGCGTGTTGATCCTTGATGGACATTCTTCACACTGCAGCAATGTGGAAATGTTGGAGTTTGCTGAAGAAAACGAAATCATTTTGATTTGCTTACCCAGTCACACAACCCATTTCCTTCAGCCGCTTGATAGAACGTTTTTCAAGTCCCTGAAATGCTTTTATTATGACGAATGCAATAAATTCATTACTGCTAACCCATCAAGAAAACTATCACGCTTGCAGTTTGGAAAAATTCTGGCTTCAGCTTGGAATAAATCAGCTTCAGTGAGCAATGCAATATCAGGTTTTTCAGCAACTGGGATCATACCGTTTAATGCAAACGCCTTACCAGACTATGCTTTTTTAACTCCAAGTAACCAAAACCATGACAATAACCTACAAACTGCTGCTATAATTCAACATGATCAACCTACTAAAGAATCAGTCCTTTCACAGCCAGCAACCGTTCAAAAACCATCAATTAGTGAATCTGTTTCTCCAAAGGCAACGCCTGGAAAGATTTTAGTTGTGGTTTCTTCAATACCTATCATAGAAAGAACTGCAAACGTCCGTCATAGGTCAAGAAAAATAGCAGAAATTTTGAACTCTACTGAAAATATTCAGAATTTAAAAGAAAATCAATCAAGGAAAATGAAAAAAGAAAATTCTATTGAAATTAAACAGATTGTAAAAGTAACACGAAAAAAGAAGGGAACTAAAAGACAAATTTCTGCAAAGAAAGAAAATAAAAGACAGAAAAAACAAAAAATTGAAGACAGTTCTGATGAAGATAGTGAACAAGAGATTATAACTCTGCGCGATAGTCCTGAATTGACTGAGTGGGATGACAACGAATGTACAGGCTGTGGTGAAAACTATGAGGAAACCCTGAGTCAAGATGAATGGCTGCTGTGCATTATCTGTGAACGCTGGTCCCATGAAGGCTGCACCAATTATCCCGATATGTGCGACCGATACGATGAAAAACTGAAGATTTTACTTTCATTTAATTGCTTGTTACTTGTTGATTTCGTTTTGAATGTTTATTTTTTTGTTTGGAAGTGTTAATGATTATTTTTGTTAGGACCATCTCTCCTTACTGGGTGGTCCGACTCACCCGTATAGTATGGGAGAGATGGACCGAGGGTACTTTTTTTAATATTTCAATTATTTCCATAAAGATGCTATAATCGTGTCATAATAAAATAAAAAAATGTTGACTATTAATAGTCAGTTTATCACTAAATTGTTTAATAGTTATTAAGAAATAAAAAAGATATTAAAGTTGAACAAAATGTGGTCCATCTCTCCTGGTTTTACTCTATCACATTTCCGGATTTATAACAAAGATTATAGGCCATAGGGCATAAAGTATCCAAAACAAATTTAATTTTTTTGTATGTTTCAAGTCCAGTATAAAGATTTACTGATGTGTCATCAAGAAGTAGTTCTTCTGTAGCAAATAATCTCAATAAAACAGACATTTGTGTCAATTTATTGTTAATATGCTGAATTTTAGTATCGTTGTAACTTTCACATGATCATTTATATTTAAAATTTCAGTATCCAGAGTTTCGGTATTAGTGATACTTGAGAAGTTTGGTGCGAATAATTGTTTTTTTTTTATGTTTCTATTCCGCAGTCTCTCTTCCGTAGCAGTTGCGTAAGGTGATAGAACTTTAAACCAAGGGAAAATAAATGTAATCGCATTCTACCTTGAATTTTGGCACCAGGCTAGAGACGGTAAGAACAAGCACATCTTTAATAAAGAAAGAGTCCCCATCTACATTTCTTGACGTAGAAACTATTAGTTTGATCATTGTTGGTAAGATGTCTCTGTAATACCAACTTTGATACAAATAGGAAATTAAAATAAAAGATTTCTTTAATATAATTGAAAGTTTTATAAATAGAATAATTGTAATATTTTACATCAAACTATAATGTTATTAAATTTCATATCTGACTATCATTATCAAATATGGCAACCTTGTGACAGAAATCCTTATTTTGTTACCTAATTCTGGCAACATCACACAATATGGTCCCTCTGAGGACTTTTGGCGGGAAGTCAAACGAGGCGGTAACTTTAATTGCGGCAAAAATTTAATAAATAGTTAATTGTTTAAAACTATCAAATTAAAACAAGTAACTGGGCCCAAACAACCATGTGTGTCACCAGTGGCGGTGAGGAGCCGCCAGATCCGGGTGAGAACCTTATACAAAAGCGAAAATTCAACAATGCTAATGCCCAAAACTCTAGACTCAAATAGCAAATACCACATATTCACAAAACCTAACTATAAAACGCTATTTATAGAAAATACTAATTCAGAATATATAGTTTACGTCGAATCAACAAACAAACCAAGATAGGAAATAAAAATCCTATCATGCTCACGAAATTTTTTAAATAAATATAACGCTTCCACTAAAATGCGTTTTTTCACTGAAGTGTCTTTTCTTTTTAGTAATATTTGAATTACATCGCAAATGCGTCGTATTTAACAGTTAGATTTGTACAGTTCCGTTTAATTGATGTGGATTATAAAAATAATCGTAGATGCCATTTTTTTTAAAGATTTAGAATTTGTAGGTAACTCAATTTCGACAAAAATGTTAGATACGTCTTTTTTCCTTATGGCGGCAGTATAGTCATCCCATAATGCCTTGGAAATTTGATTATTTTGTAATAAGTTAAACTGATTTAGCTTGTGCATATTTTTATTATATGTTGTAAGGTTTTGTTCAATGAAACCACTCTAAAACCGCGCGTCTTTCTACCGGGTTTGTTTACGGGTGATACACGGGGGTAAAACCATGATCAATGTTCAAACAGTATGTCAGTTGTTGCAACACATTACTGACAAATTGGGATCCATTGTTGCTAATGATGCTTCGCGGCGTGCCATATCGTAGTATGATCTCGTCCAATAGCACTCTTGTGCATTCTTCGGCGGTTTCTTGCTTTAATGCGAATAATTCAACCCATTTACTTGCCACGTCTTCTATGATGAAGATCCATGCGTCATCTTTAGCCGCCTTGGGCAGGGGTCCAAATAGATCGAAGGATACGACTTCAAACCTTTGATTGAGAGCTGTAGTTTAGAGCAGTCCCGCTGGTTTGAGGTTGCTCGGTTTGTACCGCTGACATTTGATACAGTTTCGAATATAAGTTTCTATTTGGGTTCTCATCGCCTTCCAATGGTATCGTTTAGCAATTCGTTCAATCGTTTTCTCCACCCCATAATGACCAGCGGAAGCTTCGTCATGATACACGGCAATAACCTTTTGTTTATTCCTAGGAACAACTAGTTGAGCGTCTTCTCTGTCATTCTCTGATTTGAATCTGTAGAGTAGTCCTTGATTCATAAGGTACCGTTTTGTACTCCAGTATTTTCCGTTTTCATGTTGATTTCCCTCTAAGTCATTAATTATTTTCACTAAGTATTAATCTTTTAATTGCTCCTCTCTTATCTCTTTCGAACTTTTTCTTGGCATTTCAATTACTATACTGCATACTCCACAGTCTTGTTTCGTTATTGGACTGCAATTGGGGCGTGACAAGATGTCGGCGACAACATTTTTTCTTCCTTTGATGTATTTTATCGTTAGATTATAAGGTTGCAGTTGCAAGGCCCATTGTGCTAGGCGTCCAGTAGGAGATTTTAATGACATCAGCTCATTAGGAGGCGGCTGGCATAATCAAGTGGATGTTCCTGTTCCTTCTCCCCCTGCACTAAAACTGCACCGATGGCAACTATGCTTGGGTCTGTTTTAATTGTGAAAGGTTTAGTGTGGTCTGCCTGCATTTACACTGGAGCAGTGGCTAACATTTTGCGCAGCTCTTCAAACGCTTTCTTTTGTTCATCTTTCCACGCCCAAACGGCATTCTTCTTCATCAAACGACTGAGTGGTTCGGTAATCTTTGCAAAACTAGGAATAAAGCGTCGATACCACAAACACATCTGCAGAAATGACATTAAGTGTTTTAGGTTTTCTGGTACAGCCATATCCACTATTGAGGAGACCTTTCCGGGGTCAAGTTGTAGACCATCAGCCGTTATGTAGTGTCCCAGATACTTGACCTTAGAACGGAAGAAAACGCACTTTTCCTTATTTGCTGTAAGATTGTACTCCTTAGGCGAGTAAAAACATCATTCAAATCTCTGTAGTGTCCATCTAGACTTTCTGATATCACAACCAGGTCATCCAAGTAAACAAGTGGTTTAATGTGGCTTAGAGAAACGCTGAATCTGTCCATGAGACGCTAAAAAGTTGCCGGGGCATTGCGTAAACCAAAAAGCATTCTCAAAAATTTATACATACCGAAAGGTGTGATGAAAGCTTTCTTCTCCTGGTCTTCGTCCTTAACCTTTATTTGCCAATATCCGGCGCGGAGATCTATACTGCCGCCATAAGGAAAAAAGACGTATCTAACATTTTTGTCGAAATTGAGTTACCTACAAATTCTAAATCTTTAAAAAAAATGGCATCTAAGAGTATTTTTATAATTCACATAAATTAAACGGAACTGTATAAATCTAACTGTTAAATACGACGCATTTGCGATATGAATCAAATGTCACTAAAAAGAAAAGACACTTCTGTCGTACACTAAATTGAATAAACGCATTTTAGTAGAAGCGTTTTATTTATTTAAAAAATATATAATTCATCATAAAATGAAAAGACACTTCTGCATGGTCATACGAAGAAAAGACTGTTCTGCGTAGATGTGCCTTTTCAAATTAGTGTTACGAAAAATGAGCAGGCGCAAGTGGCAGTAGTGCCTTTCCTACTTAGTATTGTTAGTTGTGCGGGGTGAAGTGGGTTGCAATACTGCACTACAGTTACGTCCAGGCAGAGTTATAACTATGGAAAAATCTTAAGTCAAACTTCCTTAAATCAATATTTGTATATATTTAAGCATACCCATGAGTAATTTAAGATTAATTAAACTGCAAAGTATCAAGTGGCACTTACCAAAAAAATACATAACTACTTTTATGTTAAAATATTTGAAATTTAAATGAATCGGTTAGAAAACAATATCTTACTCTAGGAAATCCCTTCTTTCTTGAATTTGTTTACAATAAACGGTTGAGTACCTATTATCACAATGAAGAATTTGAGTTTATACACTATTACTTTAAGACGACAGCGTCAGGGTAACTTAATTTTTCTTACTTTTTTTGCTATTTGCAGGTCAGTGTCGGATTGTATTTTGGTTAAAATATGATAGGATCGAAACTAATTAAGTTTTATTGAGTTATAATCATAAAAATGATCAACCCAACCGTTAAAGCTACAATAAACAGTCAGTTCACAGTCGGTTAAAATGAACATTGAGACACCACTTTTTTTCTCTTTGATGAATAAAATGTTTATAATTCCGTAAATACCTAAACAGCCACATACCATATTTTATTCAATGTAGGTACAACCTAACACTAGGAAAAAAAAAGCGTTAGAAAAGGGTTTTTTTTTCAGTTTTTTTCATTTCTATCTTCTGCGCCAGTATTTTTTTTTTAACTTTTTTGTTTCAGTGTGACAAAATGCAGCATAATCGATCCTCAAAAATAATTTCTTTGGTGCCATCAACCAGTTCTTACCAGGAATCAAACCTGAATACGAATAATCATGAGTTTCCTTTGCCCTCTATGAACGAAATATCGCTTTGGATGATGCGGATTTTCATAGCTGCAGCTCAGACCTCCTTGATTTCGATTCAGACGATTCCGTTTTTGATAAAAATTATTTACCCCTCAGTTCTGATCTGTCTAAATGTTCAGAATATTTAGATTCTTCTACAATTACCATCCCCTATTCACAGACAATTAACGTTACTATCCCTGAGTCACCAAAAGTCTCAAGCGAGGAAGATATGCCACAAAGTCTTACAAAAAAAGAGACAATCAGAAAACGTAAGAAGTAAGATGAATCACCGGCGCAGAGAAAACAAATTAAAAAACTGAAAGGTATGTTTTTTTTTTGGTAGAAATCATCCAGGCGACATCCTCGCCCTTGAGTGGAGTGGAAAATACTGTACCGTTCCTTTGTTGCCTTTCATACCGAGGCCGAGCCTCCCTTTAGGAAACGGACTCTTGGCCCCAGTAGGCTTCGACCCTGCCTAGGGGCCTACCTACGGTTGCTGGCAACTCCTTGAGGTGCGCGGGAACAGTATGCGCCGTCGACGACTTGGGCTCGGTCCGGACGTTTACCGGACGGTCCAACAGCCCATTGCTCGCCGTCCGCAAACCCGCGCCTACGGTGGCCGGAAATCGGGATCGGAATCCCGGCGGCGGCTGGAGCGCAGTGAGCGCCGTTGCCTGATGCGGTTGGCCTCCTCCTTTGCTAGCATTACTGCTTCGCAGAAGAAGGCTCGCGCCTGCCACTCCTCGCTCCAGATCATGGCCTGTACGCGCGATCCGGCGCGAGAGATCGCTGCCGCCGATCGCCCTGCTCAAGCGGAGCACACCATAACCGTGTGCTCCAACGTGTCCGGGCGGTCCACCCAGTGGCGACACCCGAGCGTCACCTCCGCACGAATCCGGTGCAGGAACCTCCCGAACTTACCATGTTCGATGAGAACCTGTGTCATGCGGAAGGTGAGGTTGCACTAAGTTTATGATGAAGAATTTATTATAAGATATACCTTATAAAGCTGTGATTATTATTAATTAGTACAAACTTAGACAGTTTTTATAAAGAGGTTGTAGGTAATTGCTATTTTTTGTTATTCTTTATAAAAATTATAGGTGTGACTCCCATACTTTGTGTTTTATTTAATACAAGATAATTATCAAGTTAAAATGTATTTCAGTTTACTTACATTTAAGGATTTTAAAATCTGTAGGTATTTTTTTAAGGTCATTATGTAAAAAACTTGCTAAGTTGAAAAGCAGCAAATGGCTATTAAAGACTTTTTTATTTAGTTAACTAAAATCTGGTAACGCATTATCACTATATAGGAAAGACATTTAGAAAAAAACTAAGTTGAAAGGACGTATCTAGCCAGAAACGTCTTTTCATTGCAGCATCACGTATTTTATTGCATTTTTTTTACTAAAATGAAACGGATGAAGTCATTTATTAAATACATAACAATTATTTAATTAAAATTTACATATTGTTTCTTACAGGTCCAATTCTAATACAGACTTTTGCACCAGATAATTATTATTTTGTTTATTTCCTTTCGCACAGCGCATTTTTTAGTTTTTTAAATCTATTTTTTTTTTTTCTCCGTTTCGTACTTCATGCAGATACGTCCTTTTTCTTTATGGCGGCAGTATAGTGCTCATGTAGTAGTAGTAGTGGGCTTAGCACTGTGGAGGAGATCATTGATGCGTGGCAGCGGATAGACATCTGGAGTCGTTATCGCATTCAATTGGCGATAATCAATGCACACTCTTGTAATGGCACAATAACTCCTTGCTCTTGCATCTTCGCTATTTCTGCCTTTAGGGTTTGCAACTTTATTGGAGACAGTCGGTATGGTGGGACAGAGATCGGCCTGTGAGATTCCGTATCGATGGTGTGTTCAGTCTCCGTTGTTGGCTTGCCATTGGGTACGAACACCGCTTCATTTTCCTCGAGACCGAATGAAAACCGAATTTTATTTTGTTAAGTACATGTTTAGCAATAACAAAATAAGACACAAGGTGATTAATAATTAATTTAATAGAGGCTAGTTGTTTATTGCTTCAAATCAAAGATTTCTGTGATTTAAGCCAAAGTTGATTATTTTTTGTGCCTGGTTGCTTTTTGTTTTTCAGTCAAAAAAGTATCGGGAATGGATGATTCGTTTATTTTCGTAATCTAAAATTTGAATTTTGGTTCCAAGTTCAAATTTTAGATTTTTTTGTTGTTGCTAGATTGGCACAACTGTTTTCCATTATGGCGCGGAGTTTGAGTTGCATCTGTTATTTATATTAAATACAGTGCTGTTTTTAGTTATATCATAAATCTAGTGCGTATTGCGAATTTCATAATGGACAAAAACATCGAACAAAGATTTATTTATATTTATTTAAAATTTTGTAAATAACACCATTACAGCTAACGCCAATGCGATGTTATTACCAGCTATACATATATATTCAAAGATATAACCAAATAATAATATATTAACTATTAAATTAACAAAAACAACACAACAACAACAGAGTTAATTAATATTATATTGCATGTTTATACAATATAACATTAATCAACTCAAAACGTTTATATTTTCTATGCACTTTAAGATATAATTTTAGTTTCGGTGTTTACGGTGGGTACGCAATAAATAGTGCCAATCACTATCACAGGGTCTTTAGTCGTTTGGGCCCGCTCGATGTTGGTCCCGCGGGCCCAAACGACCACACAATTTATTTTATTTATTTTTGGTGGTCGATTGGGCCCACATACAAATTTAAAAAAAAATCCATTGTTTAAAGCTACTGGTGGATACAGTCAAGTGCAAAAGTGGTAAGTCAAAATATAATAAAAAGCAATTCAGTTAGATCTAAAAGTTTATTTTCAACCAAATTCTAAAATCTTTTTAAATTAAGTGGAACATATATTCGGTATAAATCATAGGCAGATAAAAGAACGTTCATAAATAAAGTTGTATAAATTAACGTAGTAAATAGTATTATTAAAATATAATAATCAACAATAGGCTAGTTGCCGTAAAAAATGTAATTAGACTGTCTTTTAGATTATTCAAAAATAAGGGACACGTATTTGTGTAACGTCACGCCATGCCGCATTTTTTCGCATAGGGTGACGTCATACGTAACTTTAATGGGCTATATCTTTGTTATTTTTTGTTTAATCGAAAAAAGAAAAAATACGTGTCCAATACTTTTTTATATTCAAACGGACAAAAGCGCATCCCTACATTCAAAAAAAGCAGGCCTGTGATTGGATGACCCGTACAGGTAATCCGTAAAAAGTCCAAATGCTTGACCTTCAAATTAGTAGTGCTCGTACACTTAATTTAGGTATTATTACAGTAAAAAATATTTAGTTTTAATGTTTGTAGATAAGTGTGGCGCGTAAGTGTAAATACTTAATTGAATAAATCAAAAATATATATTCTCAGTAATATAAATAATATTATATACATATTTTAAGTCACAAAAACACAAAAAAAAAATATAACTGATTTACTAAAAAAAACCACTAAAACCATCAAAATAACTTTAATTTTGAAAGTCGGTGTTTCTATAATAGTTTTGCCGCTTCGTTATTTAACACCGACTTCCGAAATTAAAGTTATTTTGATGGTTTTAGTGGTTTTGTTTTTTTAGTAAGTCGGTTATATATTTTTTTTTTGTAAAAAGTTTTTTATTTAACACTTTTTAGTTGCAATACACTTACAGCCTGAGGACCTTTTTCTCATGACAATTCCAATTAACTCAAACCCTGCGATACATTGTTTTATTATGAAGTTCCCGTGTCTACCTTCCGGCTCCATCATCATCATCAGATCAGTTCGATATTATCTTATAGCCGAAGTGCATCTCATGACAATTCTAATAAGCCCAAACACGGCTAGGATACATTGATTAATTACGGAGTTCCGATGCCTATCTTCCGGCTCCATCATCATTATCAGGCCACATAGATGATACCATTTTCAACATACCTATTCAGAACTATTCATTTATTTGTAACTATGTTCATTGGGAGATCTGTGTGAGTATGAACTTGCGTTGGCCATTTCTGGTCTTCTTCACCAGTTCCACTTCATCAAATGTCATGTTTTGACTATAAATGCTTAAGTCTTTGATGAAAATACCAAAAGAACTAAATGGTTGCCTATAATATTTGAGGAGTTCCCTCGATTCGATTTCGCCAAGATTTCATCATCAGATCCCGACTTGGTGACTATGGGACCATTTAGGAAGTATACCCTTTCCAACAAAAAAATAATTTTTCAAATCGGTTGGCAAGTGACGAAGTTGTGCGCGAACATACATAAAAAAAAAAACAAACATCCGAATTGAGAACCTCCTCCTTTTTTAGAAGTCGGTTAAAAATAAAACTAAAAGATTTAACTTTCTTTCATGACTGTACTTATAATAAAATTGGGCGGTGGGTCCAATCGACACCTTCAGTCCCAAAATGGGACTGTGTCGATTGATCCCGCGGGCCCAAAGCGAGCGGGCCCAAACGACTACAGACCCCTATCACAACACTGACGCGTATCTTTTCGATTCGTTTGCCACTTATTTTTTTTTTACTAGTTCTAGTGACGAAAAACTGCGAGTGTGAGAAAAATGTAAAAGTAATACCCAACAAAAGTAATAACCAACTTAATCTATTTTATCAAAATATTACATATTATATTTCCATTTCATTATAATATAAGGAAAATAGGTACCGCTTGACAAAAATGCATCATACCATCAGGTGAGATAGTGGTCAAATGCGCCTACCCATTAAAAAAAATACTAGTAATGCTTTTATAGATGTCTTCTCTCAAGATTGCATGTAGCGGAGATGAGAATGTTAAGATGGATGTGTGGTGTGACGAGAGTGGATAAAATGAGAAATGAGTATATTAGAAGAAGTTTGAAAGTGGCGCCAGTGACTGAAAAGTTAAAAGGAAATCGTTTGTCTTGGTATGGTCATGTAAAGAGAAGAGACGAAAAGCATGTTGTTAAAAGAGTTATGAATTATATATGAGGGAGGCCAAATAAAAGATGGATGGATTGTGTGACAAGTGATATGAAAGAAAAGCGGGTTAGTGATAGCGTCACGAGTGACAGGACAGAATGGAAGAAAAAAAACGTGTTGCGCCGACCCCAAATAAAACGGGACAAGGGCAGGAAGAAGAAGAACTGATTTGTATTCCGTAAATTAAACTGTATAATGTAAATATTTTTTATGTGCAACTATAGTCATAAAGTTCTACAAAAGTAATAGTAGTTTGCGTAAATCAATACGAAACAGGTAGTTAACTATAAACAGTATTCTTAAGGATCACTCAGTTCAGCAAATTTCAAAACATTGAATTACTCATAACTTTTAAACAAGGTATTTGTGTTATATTTATTGTACAAATATATTCGAAACGTACATTTTAGGATAAAAATAGATTTGCTGAAAAAATCAACCTAAACCTTATTACAACTATCTCTCAGACAACATGGTGTGTGTACTGAGTGATCCAATGATACTGTCATAAATACCTGAAATTAGTTTTAAATGTCTTGATAGTTTTAAAAAATATTGTGACAATTTGTTAAGGTGGATGCAAAAAAAAGGTCACTCAATCCAAATGCACATGGTCCTGAGCCAGATGCATCTAATAATATTAGGTACCTAAAATAATTTCTATTTTGGTATCAACAGTAAATTTTTTGCAGATGCCACTAACGCCGGCTATAAGAAAAAAACTCTATCGGCAAAAGCTGAAAGAAAGCGATCTGGAAAAGCCCTTATTACAAAAAAGAAAAAATGCTGAGAAAAATAGAAAGAAAATAACAGAATATGCTTCATCTGAGCAAGAGAATATAAAAAAAAACAATGGAGAGATAGAAAGAAGAAAAACAAACAAGAACAGAAGTCTGAAGTAGTGCCTTCAGCGGAACATACAAAAGTTTTAAAACAGAAGAGAAACCTTAATAGAAGAGCGATTTATAAACTAAAGACGGAAAACCAAAAATTGAAAGACAATGTAATAGATGAGACAAAAATATGATGACGTAGTGTGTCCTTTCTCTCTCTTGTAATATGAAATTTGTCATGGCGGAAATATACATGTAATGTGTCTGTGTGTCTCAGTTAATTAAAACAAATATACATCAATAATATTGCGTATTACTTTTAACCAAACATCCTTCAGGTTATGGGCCCAGCCCTGTAATCAGATTGGATAAAAGTATACGTAAGAAGTCATTACTGGAAAAAAGTAGCAACGTGAAAAATAAGGCACGTGCGGCGTCGTGTGCTTGGAGGTTAGAATTTTGTCGGGAAAGAAATTACTTGTTCCTGGTTGGAACGAGTCGAGAAGGAGTAAAATCAAGAAAATACAATGGATTCCTTATTACACGGACAGGGAGCAATAAAATTGGAAGGTTCCAAGAATTGAAATATATGGCGGTTCCAGACTACGGCTCTGCTGCGAGGCCAGGGCTTGTATGACATAGTAAACGGCACTAAGATAAAACCTGAAAATGATGCCGACCGTACTCGATGGGAAACTTGCGATGTAAAAGCCCAGACATTGCTGGTTACAAGAATGTCAGAAGATGTCATGGTACATATATTATCATGTGAAACCTCGGCTGAGATATGGCGAAAATTACTAAGTGTCTATGAACAAAAATCGGAGACGAGCATTGATATTGTTCAGCAAAGATTCTTTCAGTTTAAATACGAAGAAGGTGCAGAGATGTCTACCTTTTTATCAAAGATACAGGAAATGCAGAATCAACTGAAACAGCTCGGTGATACTATATCGTATAAGCTCGTAATAACGAGTTTTGATATGGTTACCAGATCAATACAAATATTTTATATCTGCTTGAGAATCTGCACCTAACGTTAAGCAGACCTACGATAATTTAGTGGCCAGGTTGCTAGTAGAAGAGGAAAATTGAGAGAGAGGAAAATTGTAATTAAACTATATTGTTACCATAAGTACTACACAAAATGTCTAGTAGTTTGGGCTGTGCGTTGAAAGATCAGTCGGTCAGTCACCTTTGTGTTTCATATATATGGTGACTGGTAATTAGTGTACGATACTTAAACATGTGATTGTGCTCATGATAACAAACAACTTTTACTATGGGAGCAAAGCCAAAATCGCGAAAAAAAATCAGCTGTTCAGTACATTTATGTTTTGCCTAATGTACTGAACAGCTGATATTTTATTTAAATTTTAGCAATCTTACAAAAACGGAATAATAAAAGTCTACAAATTTTGAACCCCTTAAGGGCCAAGCGCCCGAAAAGTGCCAAAAAAACAGTGATTTTCTGAGGCCTACTCCTCCGTAACGGCTAGGTCAATTGGTTTGAAAAAAATATATGTTTATTATAGATTCATGAACAATAATATCAACATTTGATTTTTTCGTGCAATGAATACTTTTGTTAAAAAAAAATTATTTAGCAATTTCGCAACTTTTCGCAACTTTTCCCTACTCCTTCGAAACGGCTTGGACCTTTAGAAACATTTTTACACATAAAAATTAGTGGTTAAATATTCTTCAAAGTGAACATTGCATATGTAAATCAATCAATATCTCGCAGAGAAAATGGATTTAAAGCGCTTTCCGGGCGCTGCTGGCCGCAAATAAATGCACAGATTTGCGTACTGCCGCCTAGGCGAGTGCGAGAGTTGCGTTCACATAATTTCGGTCAGATGGTTCAAGGGACTATACGCCTTAAAGGTGTAAGTTCCAAAAATATTTTCTTAGCGGATGCTTACATCATAATAGCTATCTGCATACCAAATTTCACCTGATTGGTTCAGTAATTTTAGCTGTGTGTTGATAGATCAGTCAGTCACTGTTGTGTTTTATATATTTAGATTATAAATTTAAATATGATTTTCTTCACAATTATACATTAGGGGTATGATCTGCAAAAATAAAACAATATGTTTTATTTTTGCAGATCATACCCGAAGAACATAAAATATCAGTTTTTTCTGATATATCACTGGCTCCACCTGCAGCATAAGTATCAGTACCCGGACCACCACCCAAGATTAAACTTGCTGATGATGTGTGTACACAAACTTGTGCCCAGGCTAGTACTCCTCGGAAAAAAAATTGAAATGTGACATAAAAAATTTGAAGAAACGTGTAATAAGACGAAATACATCTATTGATAATTTAAAATCACTATTGGCAATCATTTAAAAAAATGTGACAATTATGCTGAAGTGGAGCAAATTATCCAAAATAATTTTGAAAATATTAGTATGTACTAAACTAAATGTTAGAAAATCAAATAAGGGTAATCGCTATTCGTAAGAACTAAAGTCATTTGCTCTATATTTTTGTTCTGGCAAATCATATTTATTTTTAAGAAACCATATTTCATTACCAAACCCGGCAACATTAAGAAGAATTTTGGCCACCCACAATTGTAATGAGGGATTCATATCAGAAGTAATAGAATTCATCAAGGTTAAGGCTGCTGAGAACATAAATATAAGGAACGTAGCATTAATTTTTGATGCCATGGCCATAAAAGTAGGCAAACAGTACTTGTATGATAAGTCCACAGATAAGTTTTGGCGTGGTATTGATTTCGGTAGAATCGTACTAAATAATTCATAATCATTTGCAAAAGAAGCATTATTATTCCAAATAGTTTCTTTAAAAGAAAAATTTGTATGCCCTATTGGTTAGTTTTTTATAGATAAAACTTCTGCAGATGTGCAAGTCCAACTTATTATGACTGCTATACGTATGCTTGCTGATATAAAAATTACAGTTCGAACCTTAACAGCAGACGAGACAACTATAAACATTCGTACATTTGAAAACCTGGGCTGAGACTCATTTTAAACATCCTACTCAACCAACCAAAGTTTATTGCGTACTAGATCCTGCGCACATGGTGAAGTTAGCAAGAAATCTTTTCGCAGAGACTTCATTGTCTTCAGACAAAGGTGATATGAAATTTGACTTTGTGGAAAAACGTCACGAAATGCAAGAAGAAACGGGCCAAGGTTGAAAAGTAAATTAACTAAAATGCACGTCAATTTCTTTAGTAAAAACGTGAATGTTCGTTTAGCCACTCAACTTCTTAGTAGTTCTGTTGCTGACAGTATTGAATTTTTGAGGTGTAGTGGCCATCCAAGTTTTTGTGGAAGTGAAGCAACAGTTGAATACTTGCGATATTTGAATCGGATTTTTTACATTATTAATGCCAAAAATCCTACGGCTACAAGTTTCAAATCTCCTTTACGTCAAAATAATAAACATGTGTGGATGATGTTTTTTAAAGAAACGGGAGAATATTTGTCTCAACTTAAAATAAACGGTGAAAATATATTGACACATAGGGAGGAAGACGCCTGGTGTTGTGTCTTATTATGAACACTTATTGTTTTGCAGGTTTAGCTTCTGATTTGCTAGGTGAAAATGTCCTAGAGTATCCATTGCCTTATAAATGGTCTCAAGGCCACATCAAAATGTTTTTCTCGTGCGTAAGAGCAAGAGGAGGGTCTAATGACGCCGGTGGAATTTCGTGGAGCATTTCCGACGTCTGGCTCCCAAACTCAACCGGGCTGGGGCTGCGCTCAAGCGGCTCCTGCCCAACCTTGGGGGTCCAGACGCCTCCTGCCGGAGGCTCTACGCGGGGATCGTTCGGTCCATGGCCCTCTACGGGGCGCCGGTGTGGGCGCCGTTGCTGAAAAAGCAACCGGCGGCCATACTGAACGCCTGCCAGAGGGTCATGGCGATAAGGATGGTGCGGGGATACTGCACGGTCTCCCGCGAAGCGGCGAGCCTTCTGGCTGGCCTACCACCGTGGGATCTGGAGGCAACAGTCCTTGCACACATGCACGATATGCGCGTGGAGATGCAACGCCGGGGTGAAAGTCCGCTGCCGCGACAGGTCACGGCATGGCGGACAGAGCTCCGGCGGGATCTCATGGTGAAATGGCGTCAGCGACTATCGCAACCCAGTGCTGGGCACGCCACAATCATGGCGGTAAGTCCCCTCCTTGAGGCGTGGCTGGAAAGACCTCACGGCGTCCTTACCTTCCGCATGACGCAGGTACTCACCGGACATGGTTCGTTCGGGAGATTCCTGCACTCGATTCATGCGGAAGTGACGCCCGGGTGTCGCCACTGTGCGGAACGCCCGGAGGACACGGTGGAGCACACAGTCGAGGTGTGCCCTGCTTGGGCGGAGCATCGCCGTGCCCTCATGGGGGCGATCGGCGGCGGAGACCTCTCGCGCCGGGCCCTGGTTGAGGCCATGGTCCGGAGCGAGGAGGAGTGGCAGGCGGTCGCCGACTTCTGCGAAGCAGTAATGCTCGCAAAGGAGGAGGCCGAACGCATCAGGCAACGGCGTTATCGCCGCCGCCGTCGCCGGGATTCTGATCCCGATTTCCGGCCAACGTAGACGCGGGCTTGCGGACAGTGAGCAATGGGTAGCTCGCTGTCCGGCCGTCCGGTAACTGTCCGGACCAAGCCCAAGTCGTCGACGGCGCGCGCTGTTCCCGCGCGCCTCAAGGAGTTGTCAGCAACAGCAGGGACCCAGCCGGGTCGAAGCCTACTGGGGCCAGGGTTATCCGAAAGGGCGCTCGAGCCCCGGTATGAAGGCTAGAAGGAACAGGGTGGGTCTTTTAGTCAGTAAGAGTCTGACACTATCTCCCGCTCCGCCCAAGGGCGGGGGATGTCAATGCATGATTTTTTCCCACCATAAAAAAAAAAAAAAAAAAAAAAAGGGTCTAATGACAACCCAAACGTTCTTCAATCCATGTATATTCTGCGAAAATTGTTGTTTAGAAACAGTATTCGGCCAAGCATGGATGCTAATTACGTGGACCCTGAATATGAGACATCAACAATATTAAAATTTCGTAGTGCAAAAAGGTTGACTGTAGAATAATAATAATAATAATTAATTTATTTGCCTGAAACATGGTGGTACAGATCTTAAAATACAACAAGTACAAGGTTCTTCATGTTCCACCTTATTTTACAGCATGCAAATTTTAATTCGGACTAATTTTCTTTTTTTTATATAATCAAATTCTTACAAACAATCCCATTTTATAAGTCAATTAAATAAATGCAAATCAATTAAATTAAATAACAAAAACAATGAAATGAATCACAAGAAAGAAGAAAGCATTGAAGAAGATGATGATGATTATCAAACTGAAAATCTTCTTGATTTGAGTCTAACAAATTTATCGGATTTTAAAAATAATATCTTGTATTCGGGCTTTCTTGTTAGAAAAATAATAAATAAAATTACTTGTCAACGATGCTATTCCTTACTGGTTACAAATGAGTACCGTGATGATCATAATTATATTGTAGATATATCAAAATTTTCATCCTTCACTGCTTTTGTGAATAAAGGTGGTTTAAAATTTGCGTCGAAATTTGTTTACGATATTGTGAAACACGTAAAAAAAATGTTTATTGTTATGACAGTGAATAATGAGCTAAACATGAAAAAAATGCTCAATATTACTGTGCAGCATTTTGCGTATGAACCAAAAAACATTTTTTTCTTCTGATTTCCAAGATGTAAAGGATTACATCAAATAGATTTAGTTAGAATAGAAAAGAAAAACTTTTATTCGGTACAGACACAGCACAACGGTTATTTACAAAAAGTAAATAAGAATAAAAGTACAAAGTACGCCGAGCGTGCCCGCACCGAAAGGGTGACCACCTCAGCATTTGCTGGACGTTAGACACCCAGCGCTGGTTTTCAGTTGGCACCCCGCAGTTAAAGCTATAGCCCAAAATTTTTTGCATTGAGATTTAAAACATATGCCAAATCTGTAACACTCGAAAACATTGGGCATCGAGCTCCAGAAATTACATAAAACTATATTGTTTAGTAATGTTTAAAAGGAAACTGGAATAAATTTTTGATTACCTAATTATTTGTTTTTTATTTTTGGATGTTTCTTTATCTATATATGTATTTGTAAAAAATATAGTATCGTGTACCCCATAACACAAGTCTCGAACTTACTTTGTAAAAAAGTAAGTATATAAAAAATAATACATAAAACCACGCAATTAAAAGTCAATTGCATGAACTAAACGCACCTTTGTCAAAAGGCAGATATTTATTATCTATGTCTTTCTGTCAGTAGAAAAAGGACAGAGATATTATTTCAATGCTGTGAAATTCGGTGCAAAGTACATTAAACGGTGATTGTTCTGACTGTAAAGACAGAAATTGGAACAAAATGAATATTAACATAAAGAAGGTTCTCATAAGTTCATGTTTAGGTTACAATATGGAAGAAGAGGACAACGAAAACTCAGAAGGTAAGATGTTTATTTCCTTTTAAAAGTTTGTTCTAGACGTGAGACGTATATACTGGAATAGGTTTTTGGAATGGGTTTTTGGCTGGACGCGTAAAGACTTATTCCGTGCTCACCACATAAATGCGTCTCGAGTATTTAGGCGTACGACGTTTGACAATTGACGCGAACTACCACACTCGTGTCTAGTTGGGAGTTTGCGACTCACTCACACCAAAGAATACTATAATACGTATGACGTATCACACAACAAGCTCGGGCGGTCAGTTTCGGTAAAATTCGTCGAAACTCGGAGACGTTCGGTTTGGTACTCGAAGATTGTGAGTCGATTTATTACCTTTGCGATTCTAAATCTTATAACAATACAATTAGAGTTACTATTACTTTGGCAAGCAGCGTTCATTATTGTTTGTTTACATTTACGTACGTACTTACCACTTCATCAAAACAATTTTCGTTTATTTTTTCAAATCACTCAAATCAGTACGTCGCTCAACGTCACAGGAATGGTGCCTATGCCTATTGTTTATTGTTTTGTATATTTACGCAATCCTAGATGAATAAAAAGTGATTTATATTGTAAATAATAAAGAACTGACTTTTGTTTAATTCGTGGACGGGTGTTATGGTGTATAGTGAATTATTATTCTATTATTATAATTATTAAGTATTATAAAGTAAAAGTGATTTGTAAATAATTTGATATTCATTTAAATTGAAATTAACGATGGCTCCGAAGAGAAGTGTCGCATGGGACCATTTTGACGATAAAGGGGACTATAAAGCACAGTGCAAAATTTGTAAAATGAACATTTCATTTAAGGCATCAGTTTGTAACTTGACGAAACATTTAAAGAGACGACATGGTACTATACGTTTAGTGCCTAGAGAAAACGAACAAGTGGAACAGATACAACCAGAACTTCCAGAACCTTTACCATCAACTTCAGCAACTACTCAAGAAACCGGCTCTGCAAACGTTTTAGGTAATTCATCGAGAATTATACGAACTACCACAAATATTACTTCATATTTGCGGAGAGATTGCTCAAAAATAAAAAAAGATATTGATCGCTATATTATGAATTTATTCATATCTGATTTACAACCGTTTTCCATAGTGGAAGATAAAGGTTTTAAGGAGTTAATTAACTTTGCGTTTCCAAATTATGTGATTCCTTCTCGCAAATATTTTGCAAATAATATGATGCCTTCCTTATATGAAGAAACGAAATCAGAAATCAAGAAAATAATTGATACTGAAGTAGAATCGATATGTCTCAAAACAGATATGTGGACATCTCGTGTAAATGACTGGTACATGGCCGTAACAGGTCACTTTATAGATAAGAACATGGTCTTACAATCACTCTTAGAATGCTGTGCGTTGGACGGTGGTTCGCATACCGGTACAGTTTTAGCCCAAGAACTTCGACGAATTGTTCAAGAATGGAACATTGAAGAAAAAATATTAATCGTTATTTCAGACAATGGTTCCAATATCAAGTATGCAATAGAAAAATGTTTAGGATGGCGCCATTTTAGTTGCTACGCGCATACTTTAAATCTGGCTGTACAAAAGGCATTAAATAATGAAGACATTAGCAATATAACCTGCAAAGTAAAAGCTATAGTTTCTTACTTTAAAAAAAGCACTATAGGCTGGGATAAGTTAAAAAAGTATCAGCAACAAGCTAGTAAAGATGTGAAAAGACCGCTACAAGACGTATCAACTCGCTGGAACTCGACATATTATATGTTGGAAAGGTTCATTGAAATCAAAGAAGAAATAAATAGTTCCTTGTCGAATCTTAATCCAGGTTTGAGTTTATTAACGCCACACGAATGGGTTGTTATTGAAAAGTTACTTTTAGTATTGAGACCTTGCGAACAAGTTACAAAAGAAATGAGTGGGCAAAAGTATGTAACGGGCAGCGCAGTGATTCCCATAACCACCGCTTTAAAATCTTCGTTAGTGGAACTAATATTAAATGATGCCGAGCCCCTTCCTGATGAAGTTGAAAAAGTGAGAACAGATCTTTTTGGCGAACTGGTGTCAAGATTTACGTCATAAGAAAATAGCCGGACATACACAGTATGCATGTTTCTCGACCCTAGATATAAGCTTTACTACGAAAACGAGGCAACGGCAGATAATACAAAAAAACATGTGATAGGATTAGTGACCAACCTCATAAGAGAAGCTGAAGCTACTACTGGAAGAGACAATCAAATTGATCAACCAACAAATGAAGGAAATTACGAAAGAGGTGACATCTGGAAGCATTACCACAAAAAAATGCAAAACATTCGGCCGGCTGGCACTGCTTACTCCAGGGCTGTTGTAAAAGTACAGCGGTATTTGGATGACAAAATCGTCAACATCAATGAGTCTCCATTGCAGTGGTGGGCATTAAACAAAAATTCATATCCCCACTTAGCCATATTGGCTCGGCTTAAACAAAATGCACTAGCTACCAGTGTGCCCTGCGAGCGACTTTTTTCTGTAGCAGGAAATATTCTGTCCGAGCGAAGAACACGTTTAGCTGTTAGAAAAGTACAACAGATGCTGTTTATAAAATAAAACAAAAAAATAATTTAGATAAAAAGAATAAAAAATAATGTAAAAAATGTAAAAAAAAAGATAAAAAAAAACAAAAAAAAACAAAAAGAATTTAAAAAAAACTTAGTGATGTAAATATTTAGTACCTAGGTATAATAGTACAGTAAATTTGATTTTGTAAATAAAATCAATTATTGAAACCTTCTAAATACGCCAGCTTTTCTGACAAAAATTGTTGGTACGTACCTATTTGAACTATTTGATACGTACCAACAATTGTTTTTCTATTAATACCATATTATGTTATAAAATAAGCTGACAGTCCTAAGCCTGTATTAAGTATGAAGGGAAGTTTTCAATAAGATTTACTTAATTTAAAATATTTTAAAATGAAGAATAGCTATGAATACCCCTAGGTACACATAGTCTGATTAAGTCTGATAGACGTGTAGCGACATCTATGGCGCCACATAAGAACTACGAAGAAAGTACGAAATCCTGCATCGCGCAATCTAAGTTCTCCGCGCGATTTGAACATATACGACAGCTCGAAATCATCTATCGGGCAGTAGCCCACCAGACCATAACACCTGTCTGGTCGGAGGATCCTCCCTTTTCAATGGAGGCATGTGGGACTTTACTCTCTGTTCCGCATACCTCCAAACTGGTGACCCTCGACAAAGAACGTCAGCGCAGCCTTCGTGCAGCTACTACTTCGTGACGTCATCATCACTTCCTCAAGCTTTCGAGCAGCGAGCCATACAGCCAGCACCCACGTCTATGAAGGGTATCCTGACCACCAGCATGACTACCTGGTCAAACCTGGTCATCCCCCTCACCCTCATCAGCGACCTTGGCACACCGCACCTTCGGCCAGTCACATGAAGAGCTATTAAGAACCTCTCCTGGTCGACGCCAGCAGTCAAGCCCTACGTCGCACAAGCACCGCTCCGACTCACTGGAGCCAGCAGCACTACTCCGACTCACTGGAGCCTGCAGCATCATCCCGACTCACTGGGATAGCACCACCCCGACTCACTGGGGCATCATGCCGACTCACTGGGACATCATCACCCCGACTCACTGGGGCATCATCCTGACTCACTGGGACATCATCACCCCGACTCATTCGGGCATCATCCCGACTCACAGGGATAGCAACACCCCGACTCACTGGGGCATCACCGCAGACAGTTCCAACTCACCGAGAACTATGCGGCATCGGTTCCGACCCACTGGAACCAACCTACGCTGGCCTGGCGCGCATCAAGAACCATCGATCTCCGATCTCCGGAGAGGAGTGATGTAGCGACATCTATGGCGCCACATAAGAACTACGAAGAAAGTACGAAATCCTGCATCGCGCAATCTAAGTTCTCCGCGCGATTTGAACATATACGACAGCTCGAAATCATCTATCGGGCAGTAGCCCACCAGACCATAACACCTGGTCGGAGGATCCTCCCTTTTCAACGGAGGTTTGCGGGACTTTACTCTCTGTTCCGCATACCTCCAAAGACGTTTATAATCCATAAAACGAAAATACTCCATTACTTGCGAAGACTCGCTAGTTATGAAACGTTCATAAACTTGAGACGCCTAAATACTCGTGGACCTAGTTTTTGGAATAAGTATTTAGACGGACGCGTACTTCTAAGACTCAGTACGCATTTTACCTAGTATATCTCACCTCTAGTTTGTTCCAGTTTTTTAAATTTTTAATCAAAGTTGGGATAACTTTTATTTTTAATTTTAAACCTTTATACGCTAAGTACAATAAAATTATCATTATATCCTTTATGCGTATCTTATTATTTCCATTTGCACGATGTATGAAAGTATGTTTACGACGAGAATGAACTTTTGTTTACTTCTTACCCGAAATATTTTCGCGCCGAATTATGATGAGTTAACCCTTTACCGCATATGGGTCCATATATGGTATTGCAGTTTTAATTCCGTTTTATTTCTAAATAAAGTCTAATAAAATAATTTTATCTATTTAAATATGTTGAATAAATATTTAGCAATAACAAAACGCGAAAATATTGTCTATGGTTATAAGACGTTTCGAAATAAATGACAGATTTTCAAAAATCGAAAACAGATAAACGTAAGTACTTTTTGACATAAAAACTTTTTACAAAAAAAAAAAAAAAATAACCGACTTACTAAAAAAACACTAAAACCATCAAAATAACTTTAATTTAGGAAGTCGGTGTTTCTATAATATTTTTGCCTCTTCGTTATTTAACACCGACTTCGATATGGTTGCCTATAATGTTTGAGGATTTCCCTCGATTCCGCCAAGATTCCATCATCAGATCCCGACTTGGTGACTATGGGACTATTAGGGAAGTATACCCTTTCCAACAAAAAAAGAATTTTTCAAATCGGTTGGCAAGTGACCAAGTTATGCGCGAACATAAAAAAAAAAATACAAACATCCGAATTGAGAACCTCCTCCTTTTTTAGAAGTCGGTTAAATATTATTTTTCATGTAGTCGATATACTCATCTTTGTCTATAAATAATATTTTTCTAGATTAACAAGTGATTTCTATTCTTCACAGCCAGTTTTTTTTTCAGAAAAAAAAATACATTTTTTCGCTTGAACAAATATGGAATCGTATGCACTCAAACAAATTTGCATTTTGTTTTTGCTAAACTAAAATAAGATAATTTCATTGTTTATTTCTTTTCCTTTCTCGCTTCAAACATTTGGCTTTTGTTTGGCAGAACTAAACTAAAATAAGATAATTTCATTGTTTATTTCTTTTCCTTTCTCGCTTCAAACATTTGGCTTTTGTTTGGCAGAATGGACCCTGTACGTTTTTACGGAAAAACCCTTCTCACTAATCCTATTCCTGGTGATGGCATGCTTAGCGATGATGGCGATTTAGATTCCGAAAACGATGTTCCTTCAATTTAATACCAATGAAAGTAGATGAGTCAAATTTAAAATCTATTCAGGATAATGTCAACAAACCAGCTTATATTACAAAGGGGGAGATGGAGTAGTTCATAGGTATTGTTATATTTACGTCTATTGTAAAATTACCTGCTACAAGGATGCACTGGAATAATAGTATTGGATAACACCAAGTGTATGAAACTATGACCTGTAATAGATGGGAAACCATTAAACGTTTCCTTCACTTCAACGACAATACATTTATTCCATTTGGTCATGAAGGATATAAAATTCGACCCATGCTTGAACACATCCGACAAAAGTTCCCAAAGAAGAATTTCTTGCTGTTGACGAACAAATGATACCTACAAAAGGTAGGCATGAGTTAAAGCAGTACAATCCCGCAAAACCCGACAAATGGGGATATAAAACCAAGTACTAAGCGGGGCATCAGGTTACAGTTACGATTTTGAGTTGTTTGCTGAAGAACAAAGCAAATAAGATACCTGAAGAAGCTCCTGCTCTAGGGGTGAGTGATAATGTAGTGGCTAGACTGACACAGGGAGTACCAAAGCATGAAAATCACAATTTTTTTTTTGGTAATTGGTACAACAGCCCAAAACTGCAGGTGTACCGTAAAACGGGGTGAATAGAATTCACGGGGTGAATAGAAATATTCTTGGAAAAAGTCTAAAAGCCTGATATTCGAAAACTACTATAAAAATCGCAATAGTGTTTTTTGTTTTTACAATGGCAACATTTTTTTGTTGGTCTGACAACATTTGAATAGTATGAAGTTTGTGTGTGTGTCTTTTGTGCTCTTATTAACTTCTCTCTAGTTATTATTTAAATTGTGTTTTTGATAGTAAAATAACTTTATTCGACGGTGAAGTGTATCCAGAATAAATTGAAAATAGACCAGGGTAGAAAGAAGCCTTTAAAAATAATAAAAAGTGAAAAAAAATAACACTGCGTTACACGATTTTGGTACCCTCTTAACTGATAGCTGGAATGAATAGGTAATGAGTCACAGATGAAATGTTCCAAACATATGTGGTATCCATCACGTCTAGTTTTCGAGGTACAGTCAATTATATCGTAGGAATACCTTTACTTTGGAAAAGTTGTTTGTTTTTATCTCCTTTATTAAAATATGATGTAAAAAAAATTAGTCCACTACCCTGTTACCGCTTTCGATGTATTGTACTTTTTAAATATTTTGTTTTGTTTAGTAATCGTTTCCATTCGATAACGTCGACATCTTTGTGCATATTTTACTTGAAAATACAAAATGAATACTGGACTAAGTGGTCGTCGCAACTGCTCAAATGCACCAAATAAGTTTTGTTACGTTTGCGGACAGTATATTGTGAAATCACAAACGAAAAATGTTTCCGAAAAAGTGAGAAGTGCATATTTACTATATTTTGGACGTGCTATTAATCAAGATAAACCATGGATACCAAAGTTTTTTTGTGTTTCGTGCTATGCTACTCTCATATCTTGGTTCAATGGGAACAAGACATCAATGCCATTTGCCATACCAGCTTTATGGCGGGAACCTAGTAATCATTTTAATGATTGCTACTTTTGCATGACTGACATACGTGGTTTTACAAAGAAAATCAAGCACAACATCAAGTATCCTGACGTTCCTTCAATGTCGAAACCAGTACCTCACAGTGAAGAAATGCCTCCTCCTTTACCTCCCACCAAAAATGAAATTGAGGTTCCAGAAGAACCAGATTTGCCAAATGTTGTAGAATACAGTGAAGAAAGCAGCGAAGACCCCGAGTTTTTACCTTCAACAAGTTCTCTTGGCCGTCCACATCTGATAAATCAAAATGAATTGAATGATTTGATACGAGACTTAGATTTATCAATTAGGCAAGCTGAATTACTAGGATCTAGATTAAAAGAGTGGAATTTGTTGGCTCCTAACACAAATGTATCTGTGCAACGAAAACGTAATAAGAAACTGGCTTCATTTTATTCAAATTTTGAAAACATATGTTACTGTAACGATATCGAAACTTTGATGAGTGAGTTGAACATTCCTTACCAAACACAAGACTGGCGTTTATTTATTGATGGTTCAAAAACAAGTCTGAAAGCGGTATTGCTTCACAATGGCAACAAGTATGCATCAGTACCAATAGCATATTCAACTGTTTTAAAAGAAACATATGAAAATATGAAATCAATATTAAATTTAATAAAATACAAAGATTACGGCTGGAAAATATGCGCTGATCTCAAAGTTATAGCTATTTTGCTCGGATTACAGGGTGGATTTACTAAATACTGTTGTTTTCTTTGTATGTGGGACAGCAGAGCCACAGAAAAGCACTATACTACAAAAGTATGGCCAGAAAGGTCAGAGTTTGTTTGCGGAAAATCTAATGTGAAACATATACCATTGATAGATCCTAAAAATGTCATTTTACCTCCCCTCCACATAAAACTTGGTTTGATGAAAAATTTTGTGAAGGCTATGAATAAAGAGGGAGATGGATTTTTATATTTAAAGACAGTATTTTCAAAATTAAGTGATGCAAAACTCAAGGAAGGGATATTTGTGGGACCGCAAATACGCACATTGATGAAAGACCCAAATTTCGACAAAAAGCTTACTAATAAGGAACTTGACGCCTGGTTATCACTTAAAGCAGTTATAAAAGGGTTTTTAGGGAACCACAGAGCCGAAAATGCGGAACAGCTGGTTAACGACATGTTAAAGGCATACGAAAAGTTGGGTTGCAGAATGTCATTAAAAATTCACTTTCTTCATTCTCATTTTTCTTTCTTTCCATCTAATCTTGGTGCGGTCAGTGATGAGCAGGGTGAGAGGTTCCACCAGGATGTAAAGAAGCTTGAGGAACGATTTCAAGGTCGTTGGGACACAACCATGCTAGGTGATTACTGTTGGCATTTAAAACGAGAAGATCATTCAGAGCACAAAAGAAAAACTTAAATTTTCATGATATTTTGTATTAAAATTTTATAAAATGGCTTTTTTTGAGTTTTTTTTACCTAAATGATAAAATTAAACTTGATGAATGTAAAAAATTCTGGTTGATTTTATTAGATTTCTTTAAAATATGTTTTTGCCTTTTAATTTTTAATATAAATTGGCACATTCTTACAGAAGAAAAATGAGACGTGATGAAAAGAAAACTTGTATGTATGTTTAATAAGCGATAGGTATAAATAAGAAAACATGACATTTCAAAGCGGGTACTCAAAATTTTTTTTAATTTGTAACGCAGTGTAATAGTAGAATGAAACCCATTAGAAAAGGAGGAGAATATTATAAAAATGAAAGGAAAAATAATTTACGGGCGATATGAGGTCGGGAAGGGGATGGGGGTGAGCTTTTAAGGGTAAAAAACGGTTTTTCTCGATTTCCGGCAAAACTAAAAGTCCTATGGAAAAAAGTCCAACGGCAAAGTTGTAGGTAATAAAAAGATCTAAAACTTTTGTATTTGCACTTTTTTCACATAACCTCAAAATTTATGTGAAAAATTCAAAAAACCAAGTTTTTGGTTTTTTATTTTTATCTTTTTCAAACAAATTTTTTTTTTTCACAAAGTTTTGTTAAAACTTGCCTTTTTATGTCTCAAATACGCTGTAATTTATTTGATTAGAAATATTTATTTTTCACCTTATTTTGAATTAATATCGAAAAAGCACCCTAATTTTCAATCGAAAATTCACCCGTCAAAATATCAGCTTTTTTCAAAAAGTTGGTATGTTTTCTGTTCGTTGAAATCTCTACTTTCCGATGGTGAAAAAAAGTATATGTTACCTTAGTAAATCTTCTCAGAAAATGCAAAAAATCGAAAAAAAACTCGAATTCGAAATTTTTTTTAAATTATTATATACAATTTTGAGCTATTTATTAAAATTTACACTCTAATTACTCGAAAAACGTAAGATTACATGTTACATTGATAAAAAAAAAATGCAAATCAAAATATACTACTATAATTAACAAACAAATAATAAGTTCATAAAATTAATATTTAATAAGACATCAACAATATTTGGAGAAAGTAGTCGAATCTTCTTCAAATTATAAGCGTAGATGCCTATTTATAACTATTTTTTGGTAACTTATATACCTGAGTGACCTACGAAAAATTTTAGCCCATCAAAAGGTATTTCATAGAGAAGTGGGGATTTTTAATATATTTTTTATGTATTTTGAAATACATTTTTTTTTTCATGGGAGTAACTAAATTTGTTTGTGCAAAATAAAGGAGATTATTATTTTTTAATCTTGTTTTAATCTTGTTAGTTTTTTTTTGCAAGTAAACTTGTCACAATTTTCTTAAAGAAACTCAGCGTGCACGTGTATTTTTATAAACGATGTTGTATACTGTACTGTATTTCGAATACTGGCTAGGCTAACGGTTGTTACAGCTGCTACGAAATAGTAGGTATGTATGTAGTAAGACCCAGACCCGCCTAGCCCATTCCCCACTTCTCTATGAAATACCTTTTGATGGGCTAAAATTTTTCGTAGGTCACTCAGGTATATAAGTTATCAAAAAATAGTTATAAATAGGCATCTACGCATATAATTCAAAGAAGATTCGACTACTTTCTCCAAATATTGTTGATGTCTTATTAAATATTAATTTTATTAACTTATTATTTGTTTGTTAATTATAGTAGTATATTTTGATTTGCAATTTTTTTTTATCAATGTAACATGTAATCTTACGTTTTTCGAGTAATTAAAGTGTAAATTTTAATAAATAGCTCAAAATTGTATATAATAATTTAAAAAAAATTTTCGAATTCGAGTTTTTTCGACTTTTTGCATTTTCTGAGAAGATTTACTAAGGTAACATATACTTTTTTTTCACCATCGGAAAGTAGAGATTTCAACGAACAGAAAACATACCAACTTTTTGAAAAAAGCTGATATTTTGACGGGTGAATTTTCGATTGAAAATTAGGGTGCTTTTTCGATATTCATTCAAAATAAGGTGAAAAAATAAATATTTCTAATCAAATAAATTACAGCGTATTTGAGACATAAAAAGGCAAGTTTTAACAAAACTTTGTGAAAAAAAAAAATTTTGTTTGAAAAAGATAAAAATAAAAAACCAAAAACTTGGTTTTTTGAATTTTTCACATAAATTTTGAGGTTATGTGAAAAAAGTGCAAATACAAAAGTTTTAGATCTTTTTATTACCTACAACTTTGCCGTTGGACTTTTTTCCATAGGACTTTTAGTTTTGCCGGAAATCGAGAAAAACCGTTTTTTACCCTTAAAAGCTCACCCCCATCCCCTTCCCGACCTCAGATCGCCCGTAAATTATTTTTCCTTTCATTTTTATAATATTCTCCTCCTTTTCTAATGGGTTTCATCCTACTATTATTTTTTTTGGTTTTGAAAATTATCGACCCTGGTCTAAAAGGTAAGTTTTACTGATTAGTTTGATTTTTATTGGTAAATTAGTAAAATAACTGCACCCATAAATATTTCTCGATTAAGAGGTGAATAGAGACGACTGAGGGGTGAATAGAAACGCCATATGAGGTGAATAGAAACGGGAAAGGGGTAAATAGGAACGAGAAAGGGTTTAATAGAAACGCCAAAGGGGTTTTTAGAAACGCTTTTGATAGGGTTGGCACTTTATGCAGTTTGTTGAGTTTTAACTTTATTACCTACCTACATTTTTAAAAAGTTGATTTTTTAATATTTAATTATTGATTTTGTGTACGCAGGTATAGTTGCGAGCAATATGCCACGCAACTACAAACCAGACCCTCGGGGTAAGAAATATATAAAATATGACTTCAACTAAATACAACAGGCTGTTAATGAATATTCTGCGAGTAATTGTTCTCTTGATACTATCTCAAAGAAATATAATATACACAGATCTGTTTTATACAGACACTGCACAAAAAATATGAAAAGTCAAGGAGGTCAAACTGTTTTATCCAAAGAAACTGAAGAAGAATTTATTAAATACATAAATATATGTGCTGACTGGGGCTATCCTTTGGAGGCGTATGATTTAAGAGTACTTGTTAAGGTCTATCTTGATAAATTAGGTGTGAATGAAAAGAGATTTAATAATAATATGCCTGGACCAGATTTTGTCTCCTCTTTTATGAAAAGGCACAAAGATGCAATTTCTCAGAGATTATCGCAAAATATAAAGCGAAATCGGGCTGCTGTTTCCCCTGAAATAATAAAAAATTACTTTGAAGAATTAGAAATTTAATTATCAGGCGTACCTATGTGCAATATTATAAATTACGACGAGACGAATCTTTCGGATGATCCTGGGCGGAAGAAAATAATTACAAAAAAAGGCGTGAAATATCCAGAGCGGGTGATGAACTACTCGAAGTCTGCCGTTTCTATTATGATTGCGTGCACAGCTGAGGGAGAATTACTGCCTCTTTATGTTGTCTATAAAGCACAACATTTGTATGACACTTGGACCGTTAAGGGGCCAAAAGGGACTCGTTACAATAGATCACAGTCAGGTTGGTTTGATGGAACCATTTTTGAAGACTGGATTAAATCGGTAATCATACCCTATTTTCAAGGAGTATCCGGAAGAAAAATATTGATCGGTGATAATTTATCGTCGCACCTTTCATTAGATCTAATTAAACTGTGCCATGAAGAAAACATAAGTTTCGTATTCTTGCCAGCTAATTCTACCCACATCACACAGCCATTGGATGTGGCCTTTTTCAGGCCCATGAAAATAGCTTGGCGAAATATTTTGTATCAATGGAAAAAAGCCGATGGTCGCCAACAAGCATCGGTTCCAAAAGGATGTTTTCTACGTCTACTATCCATGCTTTTAGACGCCCTAAAACACAATGCTAAAGAAAATATTTTATCAGGATTTAAGAAAGCTGGAATAAATCCACTGGACCCTACAAAAGTACTGAAAAGATTACCTGGATATGACAGAGTTAGCCATCAAACAAAAACTATCAATGAATCTGTTCTAACAATACTAAAAGAAATGAGATATGTCGCTGAACCTAAAAGAAAAAGAAAAATTGAAGTAGAACCTGGAAAGAGCGTTAGTCTGAAGAAAGTTATGCTGAAACAGAAATCGAGAACCAAGAGCCAAAGAAAAAAAATAAGAAGACAAATAAAGAAAGTAAAGACAATAACAAGCAAAACGAACCAATAACAAAGAAAGGAAAGGGAATTGGAAAGAAATCAAAAACACAACCACAAACAAATGTAACAGATGAAACGAAATCTCTCGCCGCTAACTGTTTACAAGATGATCTTGAAGTTTGAACGTCTCAGATGTTTTACGATCATGAAAGTCAGTTAACCTCTGAACCAAGCACAAGCTTCTGTAAAGAAGAAACAGCCTTATTGCCAGTCTTTGAGTACATGTGAGGCTAATGATTACTTAGATATAAAAAAGGTACCAATTATTTTTGGTGATGATGTTGTTATTGATCATTTTGAAACGATTGACAATTTAAATGTCAGTTCTGATGCCATGATTTCAAGTAATGAAATAAAAAGCAATAACGAAATTGAAATTTTATCTGATATTTCAGTTACAGATCCTAAACAATTAGCAAAAATATTATATGATACTAAAATGAAAAGAAAACAACAAAAACATCGAAATTATTACAGAAATGACGAGGAAATATTATCCGATTTAATGTCTGATACTGATTAAAAAAAATATTCGTATTAAAAAAAGTGAGTTTGTGATAAGAGCCATTTAAGTATAACATTCCAGAATTAACACTTTATGTTGACATCCTAAAATTTTTAATAAATACTCATTTTGTGTACTTAATTATTTTTACACCTTAATTATTTTGAACTGATTATTGCACTGTTTTGTTGATTATTGTCAGAAGATTATTATGTTTCAGACAGTGTTGTAATATAGTTTTCATACGCATAATAATTATTAATTAAGCTTAATTGTTTTGTAGTCTTAATTCTGAGGCTAAAATTATTTTTGAACTGATTATTATGTTTCAGATTGAGTAGGTAATATAATTTTATTACGTTTAATAATTATTAAGTAAGCTTATTTTTTTTGGTGATCTCAATTCTAAGGTTAAGTACCATTATTTTTGAACTGATTTTTTAATAAGCGTTGTTATAGGTTGGGATTATTTTATTTTTAATATTAATAAAAAGGTTTTCTAATATATTATGTGCACTCTTTTATTTAATTATCTCTGTGACGTCATACTACCTAATATAAAATATTTTGACAACCCTATCACTTTTCTCTATTAACCCCATACGTCGTATCTATTGACCCCGTATTCCGGGAAAATAGAAATTGACCAGGTTTTTGTCTTTTTCTCCTAAGTAGATAATAATTTGGCATTAAAATTGTAATTAGCTTGTAAAATAACATAAGACTCCCACAATGAAAGCAGCTTTATTACCCGAAACTTACAATTTATATAATTAAAGTCGGTTTGAAAGTCTAGATTGTTTCTATTAACCCCGTTTTACGGTATTTGACAAAGAATGGACTTCTCCCATTGGGTACTTTTTTTATGGAAGGTAAAAATCATCCAATGACAACCCCCGCTCTTGGGCGGAGCGGGAGATAGTGTCAGACTCTTACTGACTAAAAGACCCACCCCGTTCCTTCTAGCCTTCATGCCGGGGCTCGAGCGCCCTTTCGGATAACCCTGGCCCCAGTAGGCTTCGACCCGGCTGGGTCTCTGCTGTTGTTGACAACTTCTTGAGTCGCGCGAGAACAGTGCGCGCCGTCGACGACTTGGGCTTGGTCCGGACAGTTACCGGACAGCCGGACAGCGAGCTACCCATTGCTCACTGTCCGCAAGCCCGCGTCTACGGTGGCCGGAAATCAGGATCAGAGTCCCGGCGGCGGCGGCGGCGGCGATAACGCCGTTGCCTGATGCGTTCGGCCTCCTCCTTTGCGAGCATTACTGTTTCGCAGAAGTCGGCGGCCGCCTGCCACTCCTCCTCGCTCCGGACCATGGCCTCAACCAAGGCCCGGCGCGAGAGGTCTCTGCCGCCGATCGCCCCCACGAGGGCATGCTCCGCTCAAGCAGGGCACACCTCGACTGTGTGCTCCACCGTGTCCTCTGGGCATTCCGCACAGTGGCGACATACGGGCGTCACTTCCGCACGAATCCGGTGCAGGAAACTCCCGAACGAACCATGTCCGGTGAGGACCTGCGTCATGCGGAAGGTAATGACGCCGTGAGGTCTTTCCAGCCACGCCTCAAAGAGGAGACTTACCGTCATCGACACGAAACTACACTTGCCTAGTGTGTAGTTAATACAATGAAAACTTAGAATAAGTGAACTAGTTATAAATAAAATGGACAACAGCCCCCTTCTCAAGAGATCGAGCGAATCTCTCCGCATCTCCAGCGAAGACGATGACCCAAAATCCAGCCCAATCTGATGCCTCAATCGAACCTGTTTCAACATCCGAGATACAAAGATGGATGTCAGCCATTGAGCACCATTTAAACGAGGTTTGTTCTATTGCCTCGGATGGCAAACTCAACTCGGAGCAGAAATTAAAAATTTCAACCTTGTGCCGTAAAATAGGATCTGGCACCTCACAGATGGCAGTCCTATATCAATCCTTGAAGCAGAAAGCAATCCAAGAGCGCATCCTCAATGAAGATCTGATGGAAAAGTGCAACTTGACAGACCACATCTTGGACCTTACGAAGACGTAAGGTCCAAGTATATGATCCCAACGCTATTCTAACTGTATTTGTGGGTAATAGCTTAAATGTGAAGACAGATGACATCACCAATAATGTCACTGAGCTGTTGAAGATAAATTGTAGGAAGATAATTTTGTGCGCTTTTCCTTACTTTGAGCACTTGTCAGACAGACAAAATAAGTACATACATATGCTAAATATGCATATGCATTTTTTAGTTAGTCATCATAGTGATAAGTTTTTCTTTTTTGACATCAACAATTTTGTTGATAAACTTTTTTCGACCAGGTATACTGTGTACCTGCCTATTACATTAAGACGTCAAATAGCGCAGCTATTAGCAGTTAATATTAACTCAGACATAAGCAGTATGTCGGCGTACCCAGTAATCAGTCCCACCATTAGTAATAGTACTAATATTTTAAACTAGGTAATAAGACAACAGTTGGTACTGATGTTGGCAATGTAAGTCAACTTAAAAATAAAGTATCTTCTAGCATTCAAGCTACAGGGGGTAAGCAAAAATCCTTTAATATGTTTCTTCAAAACATTCAGGGTTTTTCTGCAAAACAATTGGAAATTGAATTATTCTTAGAAAAAACTATGTTTGACATTATTTGTTTTACTGAGCATTGGTTAAAGGATTTTGAAATGCTAATTAATTATGATAATTATAATGTGGGCAGTTGTTTTAACCGAAAGTCAATGTTACGTGGGGGTTCATTAATCCTTATTAAAAATAGTATCAAATTTAAAACTCGTAAAGATATAGTTGCACTGTCCGTTGAACATAGCATTGAAGTGTCGTGTGTTGAGCTGGATAGGCATGTCATAGTGTGCGTTTACAGGCCCCCTAATTATCAAAACTACTCTATTTTTGAGTCAGTCATGGAAGATGTTATGGCTAAACTTTCAACTGGTAATAAACCAGTAATTATCTGCGGAGACTTTAATGTTAATATTTTAGAAAATAATTCAGATAGCAGTAGATTATTAAATCTTTTCAAATCATTTAATTTATCAAATGTGTTTATTGAACCAACTCGAACAACGACAACTACTGCTACATGTATCGATAATGTTTTTTGTTGCTGCAAGTATTTAGAAAAAGCCATTGTAAATTATCTGCCTTCTGATCATAGCGGCCTAATGGTAACATTTGAATCCAACTTACCAATACAACAAGTGCAGATACAATTCAGACCAATAACATCCGGTAAACTAAATAAATTTAATAGCACTTTATCTAGCAGGTTGGGTGATTGGAACCTTGCAGAAAACAATGGTAATATTTTGTATAAAAATTTTTTTTCAGTAGTTCAAAAGGAGTTTAATCAGACGTTTGAGAAAAAAACTAAAACTATCTGCCCTAAGTTTAGATTTAGTGACTGGGCAACTAAAGGAATCAGAATAAGTAGGGAAAGACTTTTCGAGTTGTATGGCCTTAAGCCTATTATTAACACTGAAACTTTTAATAAATATGTTGCTACTTATTCTAAAATGTTTAAAAATACTTGTAAGGCAGCTAAGGCCTTATACATCAGCAACAAAGTTAAAACAGCAGATAATAAAATAAAAACGGTTTGGAATATAATAAATAATGAAACCAACAGAAACAAAAGAAATAATAATGATTACACATTGGAGACTCATCATGGTCTTATTAGCGATAACAAACTAGTTGCAGAAGAATTTGTAAATTTCTTTACCAGTATTCCAATTAAAACTACTGAAGCCCTAAATTCGTCGCCATCGCATGCTTTTGGTTTATTGCAGGCGAACGTTGCAGCCTGTTCGACTGAATTTAACTTTAAACATATAAACCCCATAACAGTAATAAAAGCTTTTAAAGAAATCAAGATTAAATTGACAGAAGATCTATGGGGTATGTCTATCAAAGTTTGTACCTCAATTATTGAGACTGTAGCGCCGTACTTAGCGTTAATATTTAATTTGTGTATAGATCAAGGGGTCTTTCCGGATCTAATGAAATATAGTAAAGTGATACCACTTTTTAAATCCGGAGACAGTAAAGACACTAATAATTATAGGCCGGTGTCCGTTTTGCCGGTTTTTAGCAAGATATTTGAAAAGGTGATGTTAAATCAAATGCTTAATCATTTTAACACCAATAACATCTTACACGATAAACAGTATGGTTTCACCAAAGGACGTTGTACGACTGACGCTGGTGTCTCCTTACTAAAACACATTTTTAATGCGTGGGAGGAGGCACAAGATGCTATAGGCATCTTCTGCGACCTGTCTAAGGCGTTTGATTGTGTGGTTCATGAAACATTACTCCTGAAACTGGAGCATTACGGACTAGGCAAAACAGCGTTAAGCTTATTAAAATCGTATTTGAATGACAGACAGCAACTAGTTCAAATAAACGGTGTCAATTCGTCGGGATTAAATGTGAAAATGGGGGTACCCCAAGGTTCAATTTTAGGTCCTTTTTTATTTTTAGTATATATTAATGATTTACCCTATTTGTTGAAAAATAAACTTAATATGGTGTTGTTTGCTGACGACACTTCTTTGATTTTTAAGATAAATAGAAGGACTAATAATCTTGACGATGAAAATAACGCTTTATTGCAGGTCCAAAACTGGTTCACTGCTAATAATCTAGTTCTAAATGGGAAAAAAACTAAATGCATAAGATTTTCCTTACCAAATGTCATAAGTAGTGATTGCGACATAGTATTGAACAATGAGAAACTAGAATTTGTTGATAAAACAGTTTTCTTGGGGATTACGCTTGACTCTAGGCTACAATGGGGTCCTCACTTAACATCTCTTGCAGGACGGCTTAGCTCGGCTGCATATGCTGTTAGAAAAATCCGCCAATTTACGGATGTTGATACCGCTAGACTAGTCTATTTTAGTTATTTTCATAGTGTCATGTCGTACGGTATCTTACTATGGGGACGGGCTGCAGACATCGAGTCAATCTTTATATTACAGAAAAGAGCCATCAGAGCTATTTACAATCTCCGCCGGTGCGATTCTTTAAGGGAACTGTTTAAAGATATTAGCATAATGACGGTACCTTGTCAATATATCTATGAAAACATCATGTATGTTAGAAAAAATCTTCATCTTTTTAGCAAAAGAGGCGATAGACATAATTATGTTACAAGAAATAGGGATCAATTAGTTCAACCAGGTTTCAGACTGGCTAAAGTGGCCTCTTCTTTCATGGGGTACTGTTTGAAATGTTATAATAAAATACCACCCCAAATATTAGAACTCAATGAAACGAAATTTAAATCTTGTATTAAACGCACACTATGCAGGCAAGCATATTATAAGTTGGAGGATTATATTCAAGATAAAAATGCTTGGCTCAATGCTGGTCCAGCTCCACTACCACTAGGGCGTACTAATTAGTTGATTAGTTGGAAACTAATATTATTATTTTTTAATTTGAAAGACACAATTGCATTGTATAATGTAGAAGCACTTTTTCCAAGTTTGTGAATGTGAAGCACCATGGAGCATTTTTATTAGGTTACAACTTTTTTTTTTTTTTTTGACATTACGAGCATGGCAGTTGAGAGTTTGTCATGCTCACTCAAATGTCTCGCTGTTGGTGGCACGTGTTATTGGGTCGTTCAGTTCCCTTCAAAATGGTTGAGCTGAGTGGGGCTGATGCACGCGTCATGCTCGTGAACGGGTGCCGTCAGATGGGACTGGTCATCTCTTAGCTGCCAGTGGCTTAATTCAGTTTCTATCTTTTAATTATTTTACATTTTTATTTCATTATCGACATTGTGCTCACATGATAGAAGCAACAAGTAATATGTAACCAAGCATTATATGTAACACATAATATGATTTAAAAGAGTGTCCATGGAGTTTCTTGCACGTTCTTCTCCATAGAGACCTACTCTTTGGAACGTGCAATTTAGCTTCACTTTTCTTGGACTGACCGACATTTGACTATTCAAAAGTGCCTGTAAATGGTCTATTTGAAATAAATGCTTTGATTCTTTGATTCTTTGACGATTAAGGAATCCGGTACTGTTTCGTTTGCCGACATGGTGAAAAAGGGGACAAATGATTTCGTTCGACCAACCAATTTAAACTCCGTGGCCATATATCCCAATAACAAATTGAAGTCCAGTGACGAAACAAAAGTCCTCGTGCAAAAGATGATACGACCAGATCAAGTGAAGTTGCATATACGTGGTGTCCATAAAACTAAAAACGGAGGCGTCATAATTAGCACGGAGACGAAAGATGACGCGGATAAAATTAAGCACGCAGTCCTGCAATCTGAATCTGGCCTTACCGCCGACGAACCCAGCAAGCGCAAACCCCGGATTGTAGTTGTAGAAGTGCCGTCTTCTTTGACCGAAACTGAAGTCTTCAGGTACATTTACGAACAGAATGTAGCCGAAAAGTTTCCGACGATTGCCATGGATTTCTTTTTGACCATGGTTAAATTAAGTCACAAATCGGGGAAGAAAGACTCGCATACATGTAACTACGTGGTTGAAGTTCCAGCCAACATACGAAGAGCTCTAATTTCCCAGACAAGGATTTTCATAAATTGGACTTCCTGCCCTGTCAGGGACTTCACCCTGGTTACGAGATGCTACAAATGCCAGCAGTATGGACATGCAGCAAAAACCTGTAGAGAAGTCAACTCGACGTGCGGCCACTGCAGTGAGACAGGACACTCGATGTCTGAATGCGCAAAGAAGGCAGACACACCGAAATGTGCCACTTGCTCTCGTTTCAAAAAGCCCTCCAACCATAAAACAGGAGACGCTGAGTGTCCTGCTAGAAAAATAGCGGAATATAGATACATTAACTCTATCGATTATGAGGGCGCCTAGAGCGTCATACTCAAGGCCAGACTTCCGTGTAACGCTTACTGCTGATTCAAAATTCCAGTGTGTTGACCTACAAACCATCATTTTTTTCTTATTATTTTAGCATATTTGTCCAATGTAAACATAACTCTTTAAAATAAACGCAACCTCGACTTTAACCCAATTACTAATTCTGCTGACGCAAAATCATATGTGTGTAACTAGAGAATAAAGTGTAAGAAACAGTTTTAGAATATAAAATAACATATTGTGACCTTTAGTGTTTAAGTAAACTAAGTATATAATATTATAAATAATTTTATCATATTTTTCACTACTTATAGACTTTTTAAATATTGTTATCAATAGTATTGTCCTAAAAAACTATAATGTAAGAGCTTCTACCGCCTGTGATACAGGTTTATCCTAGTACAGGCACATAACATAGCATTTATCTCTGTAATTACTCTTAAGATTTTATGTAACCATTTTACCAAATGTTATTCTGAATAAACATATTATTATTATTATCCCATTGGGTACTGTGCGGATGAATCGCGTGCCTAATGCTGAAATGCCGACAGAGAAGGAACTGAAAAAACAGGGACGTGGTTTCATGGTTGAAAAAACTGCTGTAGTTGATGGTGTTAAAACTGCATTGATCACTTGGTTTGACAACAAACCAGTAAATATATTATCCACATATGTTGATAGTAAGCCTGCTACTAAGAAAAAACGCTATTTTAGAAAGGAGCGTATTTATAAAGAAATCGACTGTCCACAAGCGATTGAAATCTACAATCGTCATATGGGTGGTGTAGATTTACTAGATGAAGAAAGAAGAAAGAAAGAAAACATGTTTATTCTGCCCATATAGACACACAAATAAATACAAAATAAAAATTAGTAAAAGAAAAACAAAATAAAAAAATAGTTACCATAACGTCAAGTGTAGACCAGGCCTAACTGATTTGAACCATAGACAACTTTATTGTCTAGGTTGTCTATTAAAACAAGCGTAATAATATATATAATGTGTGCGACGCCGGCCGCCTCGAGTTATACAAACAAAAATAAAAGTAAAAAACAAAACAAATACAATATAAATACATTCAAATTGTGCGTCGCATCTAGGCAAGAATAGGCCGTTGCTCAGCTTATACTGTGACGCTGGACAAATCCAACAATCTACAGTGCTGGTTTTCAGCAACCACCGTGAGTGACAAATTGGCGTCCCTTCCGTGACTATACAATAATCCAAGGTCAGTACACATTCTTTTAACATTGAGTAAATACATCCATTATTAAAATTATATAACGTGAAAACAGACAAAACATGGCCATAAAGAAAACATATCAATGGCAAGGTTGCAGATAAAAACGATTGGTGAAATAAGGACCTGCTTATATCTCTTCAAAAAGTTTGAAGAGATGTTGTCATAGCCAACCGCGTAATCAGACCTCAGACTTGAAATTATATTTCCCACTTCTTCTTCGTCGGTGGGTAGAAAAACCATCGAGTGCGGGTACTGTTTAAGCGAAGCCGTTGGAGTAATGCTATTAGAACTACAGCGATCAGCGATATTTTTGCCGATGTTCACAAAAAAGTCATTAATAAAATTAGCAGAAGAAATTGGATGGACAGGGTGTTGATTAGTTGAGAGGCGTCGTTTTTAGTCTTTTTGGTGTGAGTAATGTCTTTTATTGTGTTCCATAATTTTTTGTTATCGGTTTTAGCTGCAATCTGAAGTTCCATTTTGTCATGTTCTCTTTTAATTTTTTTTAACAAGTCATTGCAGAAATTTCGATATCTTTTATAGGATGTAACTGTAACTTGATCGTTAGGATTCCGTTTTGCTTTTTGGTGCAACTTATCCCGTGTCCTCATACAGCGCAGTAGTCCGAGTGTTATCCAAGGCTTTGATATTCGCTTTCGGTTGGAAGTTATAATAATTTGAGTATTAGAAACTATAATTCTATTAATTGTGTCAACAAAGTACTGTACTGCAAGATTAACATCTGTCATTAAATATAATTTATGAAAGCTAATATCCTTAATTTCCAAGCCAACCTTTTCGTAATTTAAACTTTTAAATATTTTAGATGTCTTGTTTTGAGGCATATTAAAATTCAGGACCAGGATTACCGCGTCATGATCAGTGATGGAGGTTTCAGCTACATAACAAGAAGCTTGAAGTCGCGTTTTCAAAATAATGTGATCAAGACATGTTTTATTATGTGTGGGGATAGTATAAGCCGGCAACATACCATGGGATGCTAACAGATTAAGGTAATAAGCAGAATTTGAGTCTGTTTTAGTCTCAGTTATGTCCACATTAATGTCCCCTATTAAAATAAAGTTTTTTATATTAGAATTATCATTTAAAAAAAGTTCGAGAGATGAGAAAAAGTTACTAAGATTTTTGTACCCCGCAGGTCTGTAGATTGCTAGCATCGCTGTACTTTGATTAATCTTGATCATTAGACTGTTACAATCAGAAATATTGGGTTCCTCTACGGATACGCTAATGTTATTTTTACAATATACAACCACCTCTTCATTTTGGGTTAAGATATTATTAGTTTGGTAGTAATTATAACCATCAAGCGATGGAATGCGTTGTGTACAAGACAACCAGCACTCCGTTAACACTATAAAGTCCCAATCAACTTGCGATCTTTGTAATAATGTCAGAAAACCTGGTGTATTGCGCGTTATGCTTCTTATATTTTGGTGTATAACTTTAAGTGATTGATTCGAATCAGGTATAATATTAACGCAATTGTCAATATCACAGGTCGACGAATATGCAACGGTAAAGCTGTCCAGGTCAGAGATTAAATCTTTCGTACTATTGAATTTTAATGTTAAAGAATAGCGACGTTGTATTCAGATTGATGTAATAAGTTTCAATTAAATAGGAATAAAGAAAGTTAATATAGGGAATAAAGTGCGTGTTAATGTAATAGTGATGTTCAGTAGATTACAGAATAGGTTATAATAAATTACGGCGGTATATGCAAACAGATGATAATAAAAAACTAAGGTAAGTGCAATTTCAAGTCATTTAGACCTTAACCTATGAAGATCTTCCTCGCTGTCAATTCGGATTAGACGAGACGATTCTTTTTCTTTTATGTAAATCTTGCCGTAAGAGTTCCAGAAACTATGATAATTATACTCATTCTTGAAACATTTTACCAAGTAGCGAAGTTTTTTGGCAGTAGTTGTCAAAAACTCATCAATATAAATTGGTTGAGACTGGGATGGTGTACCTGCCAAATGAATATGCAAAGTATTTAGCTTGATGTTGTTTTCTTTGTTGAACGTTCTACATTTTTTGATCACATTATTTTTCATAAACGTTGTAGTAAATTGAACGATAATAGGGTTTCTATTTTCCGTTTTTGTTTTATACATCGTAAACATCAGAATCGTTTATGGGCTGACTAATGACCCCTCCAATATTTCTGACAATGGTTCTTAGAGTCTCCTTGGTTTCATTACAATCTTTAGGGATATTATTAATTTCTACCGAAGCCGCTCTGGAATTACGCTCTAGAAACTCAACTTTTGACTCCAAGTAAGCAATTGTTTTTGCATTTTTTGAGATTTCATGTTCCAAACCATTCATCCGCTCTAAGAAAGCGTCGTATTTGTCAGAGACCAATTGCAAGTCTCTCTTAATTCCTTCAGTTGTTTCCTGAATGACGTGCATGGCTGAATTGAGTTGGTCTAATTTCAGATTTTGATTTTTCTGAAACATGATTAAATGAGAGGTCTAATTGAGTATCAGAGCCATAGCAGTCATGAATTGCGTTTTGCAAATTGGAAAAGGTCGGAGTAGATTGCATAGGCACCTGCACCTGTACTAACGGCTGCGGTGGTGTGCGTTGAGTTGACATAGTGTAAGATGGTGGACAAACAGTCGTGTGTGCCGTAATGCGTTGTGTGCGTGAGCGCCTGCACTGTGGAAGTGGTAGCTGGGCGGGGCTAACGTCCTTGCCTGACTATCTAGTGTGCTGTTGATACACGGTGTGCGTGTGTGCTAGCTTCACTACTCACGGTGATCTTACTTCCGCACCTATTCTGGGCGCCTGGTACTTTTGTCCGCACACAATTTATTAAATTCTTATTTTATCAATTAAAAATAGTAAATTTAAATAAAAAACAAAAAGCTATCGCAACAGTAAACACGTCCAAACTAATCGGAGATCCGGAGGGAGAGGAATGGAAAGGATGTGTCTTATTGGTGATAAAATAAAGCTATTTCCACAGTGATTTTTGAAGTGAAAACTTCTTTAGCGGCGTTGAGCACTTTTTCTGTAATGGGTATAAAATCTTAAACTCGCGTCAGGACACGTGACCTGATCGAAAAAGCGTAAGACGGATGGAGAGTAGACAGCTATCCCTTATCGCGCGTTGTGAAAGGGGGCTAGACGGAAAAAATTCTCACGAAAAATTGTACCGACACTTTTACTGTCAAAATATAAATCCAAGATGGCGGCCACTTTTACTGTCAAAATATAAATCCAAGATGGCGGCTGCAAGAAATTATCAACTTTTTCGTCATGGGTGTCGTTTTCATGGTTTTCGAGGGTGTTGAAACCGATGGTACTGTCAAAATATAAATCCAAGATGGCGGCTGCAAGAAATTATCAAATTTTTCGTCATGGGTGTCGTTTTCATGGTTTTCGAGGGTGTTGAAACCGATAGTACTGTCAAAATGTAAATCCAAGATGGCGGCTGCAAGAAATTATCAAATTTTCCGTCATGGGTGTCGTTTTCATGGTTTTCGAGGGCGTGGAAACCGATGGTACTGTCAAAATGTAAATCCAAGATGGCGGCTGCAAGAAATTATCAACTTTTTCGCCATGGGTGTCGTTTTCGTGGTTTTCGAGGGTGTTGAAACCGATGGTACTGTCAAAATGTAAATCCAAGATGGCGGCTGCAAGAAATTATCAACTTTTTCGCCATGGGTGTCGTTTTCGTGGTTTTCGAGGGTGTTGAAACCGATGGTACTGTCAAAATATAAATCCAAGATGGTGGCTGCAAGAAATTATCAAATTTTCCGTCATGGGTGTCGTTTTCATGGTTTTCGAGGGCGTGGAAACCGATGGTACTGTCAAAATGTAAATCCAAGATGGCGGCTGCAAGAAATTATCAACTTTTTCGTCATGGGTGTCGTTTTCGTGGTTTTCGAGGGTGTTGAAACCGATATTACTGTCAAAATATAAATCCAAGATGGCGGCTGCAAGAAATTATTAACTTTTCCGTCATGGGTGTCGTTTTCATGGTTTTCGAGGGTGTTGAAACCGATGGTACTGTCAAAATATAAATCCAAGATGGCGGCTGCAAGAAATTATCAACTTTTCCGTCATGGGTGTCGTTTTCATGGTTTTCGAGGGTGTTGAAACCGTTGGTACTGTAAAAATATAAATCCAAGATGGCGGCTGCAAGAAATTATCAAATTTTCCGTCATGGGTGTCGTTTTCATGGTTTTCGAGGGTGTTGAAACCGATGGTACTGTCAAAATATAAATCCAAGATGGCGGCTGCAAGAAATTATCAAATTTTCCGTCATGGGTGTCGTTTTCATGGTTTTCAAGGCTGTTGAAACCGATAGTATTGTCAAAATGTAAATCCAAGATGGCGGCTGCAAGAAATAATCAACTTTTTACTCATGGGTGTCGTTTTCGTGGTTTTCGAGGGTGTTGAAACCGATAGTACTGTCAAAATTTAAATCTAAGATGGTGGCTGCAATAAATTATCAACTTTTTCGATATGGGTGTCTTTTTCATGGTTTTCGAGGTTGTTGAAGCCGATAGTGCTGTCAAAATGTAAATCTAAGATGGCGGATGTCAGAAATTATCAACTTTTTCGTCATGAGTGTCGTTTTCATGGTTTCGAAGATGTTGAAATAGTGCTGTCAAAATGTACATAAAATAGGATAGTATTTTTTAGTTATATTGTATTGGCTAGACGGAAAAAATTCTCACGAAAAGTTGTAACGACACTTTTTCTATAGTAAGCTATTGTAAGCCGTGCGGCGTGCGCATGTTTCTCTGTCTTTCTCTCTTTCTCTCTCTTATAGAAAGCAAGCCAGAACGGAACTTCGTTCCATCCGGGTGTCCCTTGACACCTCAGTAGTTTTTCGGAGAGATAAACTTTTTAATGTAAAATAATTGTAATAGTTTTAAAGTGTTAAATTTTTAATGTAATATAAATTGTCATGTTTGTGTACGATAGCGCAATAAATGAATATTGTATTCTACCACATAAATGATAGTACTTTTATACTGATAAAGCAATTGGTGCAAAATTATTCCCTAACCATTCCAAAATATCAAACATGCTCAACGTTAATAATCAAGTTTTCACTTCTGCCGGCACTCCCGGAGTGCAACCCGTCTTTTTTTTTTTTATTTCAACCCCTTTATAATTCATGCAGTAGAGGGTTAAGTACAGAGGAGATAGATGTGCAGTCACAATAGTGTCCTATTAAGTATACTGTTAGTAACCATTGCTATTATATGCCATATAATATTTTAAACTTAGGGTATATATATAAATACTATAGAATGCGGTGTCAAAACACGTTGCTTAATAGGGTTATAATATTATTTTAAACAAGTTCAAAAGTTTGCCTGCTTTTGCTCACCTTACATATTCTATTTCAGACATTGTGGAAAATACGCCGGTATGCAGTCACAGGAAAAATATTACAATAGAAAATCGCGAAATTACTTTTTTGCTTCAGGTTCGCAATTGTTATGCGAGAAAATTGGAGAAGCATTTACCTTTTTCGTCTCTAACATGTAACGCTTATGGGAAATCGTATGCCCAAGCTTTGCCATTGTCCTCACTTGTTACGCATGAATCACTTATTAACCCTGAGGAGCTTCTAAATAGTGAACAGAGCTTTAAAATGCTGCCGGTTCGCATCGCTTGCGCTTAGCTCATTAATTAATCCCCACGAAGAACAGCAGAATGGTGAAAAAAGCATCGAAGCTCCACCATTTTCCCCTTTTTCGCCTAAGATAATTTATAACCCTGTTGGTCTACGGAATGATGAACGGAGCGTCAAATGCTCAGAAGTTGCCCCTCTAACGCCCACGCTACCTGTTTCATCGCTTGCGCTTAGCTCATTTAGTACTTACTCTACATGAAGAACAACAAAATGGTGAAAAAAGCATCGAAGCTCACCGTTCTCCCCACTTATTGGTGGACGGAATCAGCGTTGCTACATCACGTCTTTTTACGTAGATCTACTAACTTTAGGCCTTTCCTGCAAACCTACGAACTTCAGTCCCTGAATTTACGTATTTCTTAAGAAATTGTGCTTTATAAACGAATATGACGCTGAATGGGCATAATAATTTCAATTTCCTTTTGATTCGTGAAAAAAGTTATTAAAAAAAGTTCCGTTTCACACAGTTATAGCGTCAAATGAGGTGTGACTGTCAGTAACATAATTTCGTTTTTGATTTTTAAAGTTCATTGTTCAAACGTTTAAACGGATTCCATGTTACTTTGTTATTTAATTTTCATGTTGATATAGAATTTATATGGAAACAAGCAGTGAGAGTGATGAAGAGCGTAATGTTGCTACTCCCACTAAAAAACAAGAAAGTTGCATTCAGGATTATGTCCAACTGATCTGACGGAATTAGACAGGGAATGGAGGACTATAAGAAATATAAATCTTCCATTTCAAGAGAAACAGATAATTAAAGCAGACGAGTTTTGGCGCCATATTTCGAAAATAAAAAAAGGCGATTCATCTCAAATGTTTCCTGTAGTGGCCCAATTTGTACAAAATTTATTAACATTGCCACACAGCAGTGCCAATGTGGAGCGGCTGTTTTTTGCTAATGAAAACAAAGTAAGAAACAAACTTTCCACTGAAACGCTAACTGGCCTAAATACTTTTTACAAAAAGTAGCAAAAAAATCAGCGGACCTTCGCAAGAAATATATAAGTGTATAAGTTTCATTTGCCTGAGGCTGAAATTGATAAAATATATTAAATTGCATAATAAAACACTCGTTTTATTTAGTTTTAGCTACCCTATTCTCTTCATTTTGCTCAGAAAAAAAGTACGTAGATCTACGAACTTTTTTCTCCGAAGCCCTAGAAGATGTTATAGTACCAGGTCTTAGCAGTAGAGCAAGATCCCATTCAACTAGCTCAGAATCATCTTCGAGTTCATCATCAACAAGGTCAAGTTCATCATTTTCATCTGCGTCTGAATCGGATAAGGATTTTTCCCCTGATGAAGCAGATTGTAATCCTGATTACGAACCGGAAACCCCACCACGGCGTGTATCATTTAACCCAACGCTTCAAAGTAGTATTCCTGCGCCATTGGTTGAAGAAATTAATTTGAGTCTTCCAGAAGAAAACAGATTTCCGATCAAACGAAGGCGTAAAAATCCGAAGGCGTAAAAAAGTTTAAAAATCTATCCGTGAGGCAAGATGCTAAAAGTCTAAAAAAGTCATGCCAAAGAAGTAGACAGGGCCACCATGTGGAAAAATGTAGACTAAAGTGCAGCGAAATAATCAAACAGGAAGACAGAGAAATTATTTTTGACAATTATCGGAAAATGGGAGATTTATCTAGACTAACAGAATATATTGCAAAGTGTATTGATGTTATTAAACCTAAATATCAATATAAAGTTCATAATAGTAATAGAGGACTTAAACATTCATTTTCAAACGTTTTTCTTTCTTTCTTTTATTTTCAATCGAGATTAACAATTTAAGCATTGTATCTGTAAATTTTTCTTTAGGAACACATTGGCCATTAATAATCGACCTATTGCAACTGTTATAGCAAAAAAGAACCAAACGGAAACGGTTGAAGAAGAAAAAAGGGGTAAACATGGGAAACAATACAAAATAAGTTCAGATATCATTACAGGAATATAAAACCGTATAGACACAATACAAAGAATAGATTCACATTACCTAAGACAGCGAACTATTCGTGAATTCATTGATGGGGGTAAAAGTTTTACAGATCTTTATACCGACTACCAAACGAAATGCTTGAATGATGGTGTAAGCTGCTAAACTAAATACCAGCAAGTGTATTTTTGGCCAAACAAAGGTGAAGTTCCTAGGATACAAAGTCAAAGAGTTTTCACAAGCCAAAAAAGGATTTATGCAAGCACTGTTTAGTATTTAGAGAAATTAATGATGAAGATAGAGCCAAGAAAATTGAAGATCACACACGGCATCTATCAAGAAGAGATGAAGCACGGAAATGTAGAGATGACGATAAGCTGGAAGCACAAAATAATGAAACAGTTCTTGCATTTAACTTTGACTTGGAAGCAGTACTCTAAATACACCTAAAGGTGCAAGTGGCCCATTTTTCTACTTACGAAAGTTAGTTGTTTATAACTTAACTATTTATAATCTAGGAAACCAAAACGTTGGATGCTACATGTGGGATGAAACTGAAGGAAAACGTGGCATTATTGAAATTTCAACGTGTATAAATGCATTTATTGTAGCATATAAAAAGATCCAGGCAGTTAAAATGATGTCAGATGGATGCGGTGGTCAACAGAAAAACTATCATTTTTCGTCCATGTGCTTGCTCACATTAAAGGAACATTCGACATTAAAGATAATTGATCACAAATTCTTCGAAACAGGACACACTCATATGGAATGTGATTCAATTCATTTAAAGATTGAATTGAAATCAAAAAATATACCTGTGTATACTCCTGACGGTTGTGCACAGGTTGTTCGATTAGCACGTACTAATCCTCGGCCATACAATGTAAATACATTAACTTCATGATAATTTTAAAGACTGGTATGTTAAACCAATACAAGGCTTCGAATGAAGGGTATAAAATTGGTATCATTGACGCTGTATGGATATAATATCGAAAAGAGGTACCTAATACAATATTTATTTACAGCATTAGAGTTAAAGAAATAACGAGGTAAAGCATTAAATTATCCTATAGCAGCCTACACAGGGAAATTTTAAATAACAGCTGCGAAGAAAAAAGATCTTATAGAATTGTGCCCAGACCACCAAATACCAAGAAAGTATCATAACTATTACCAAGACCTTTCTTGTTACGACAAGAGACTGCTTCCCAGAGGACCCGACATAAATGAAGATAGCGTCGTCGTCGTGGTAGTGTAGTCCGCTGTTAGCTGACTTCATCAAAATTTCTGTGTCAATTTCTTTTTGTCTAATCCATTTAATTTTAAGCTTAACACTTTATATTACGAGTATAATTATTATTTTAACACGCACAGACTTTCATTTTTATAATTATCTACATATATTTCAGAATAAATATAAAATAAAACGTAACATTATAATTTATATTGCAGTTAAGCGAGTTTAAATAATTGATTCATTCTAATTTGATTTGGCACTCATCAATCTACTTGCCAATCTACCACATTGGCAACTTTCATAATGTACAAAATCAAGTAATTCTTATTTTGATTGCTATAGCAAACTAACCAATCTGCTATATCTTCATGTCCGGTAATAATTACATTACTTTGTTTTACTGCACCCAAAGAAGGTCATAAATATTAATTAAATTGATTAACATAAATTGATTTTAAGAAATCACTGATTTGTGGCAACATTGTTTTTACCAATAACCACCTCCTCAACAATTTGACATTTGCAGATTGGCGAGTTGACTTCTGACCCGACGATATGTTCGCGACTTCTACGGAATTCTCCTTCTGGGGACTGAATGATAAAATAACGAGGTTCATCGCAGCGCTCTGAGATTGTACCTGGTACCCAGACCAGACACTGTGTGGCTTGTGTTTGAAATACACCTTGTCACTATTTTCAACATTTTGCAATGGTTTAGTGTTTTTGTTGTAATAAAATTTAATATCTAAAAACTGGCTGATAAAATTGCTCAATTCTCTGAGCAATCTGAGCAAAGCTGCCGCTTTGACCATTAATAGTGGACAAGAACTTCAATTAACACCAGAAAAGACAAATGATTCAGCTGTGTTTAAACCTGAAATCGTAAAACCTTTACCAAAGGCACCACCAAGATTGCAGATGGCTACAAAGCGCCGTATAAGAAAGACGGCTGTTTTGACTGATACACCAGAAAAAAATGCATTAGCTGAAGAACAGGCAAAGAAGAAAGCAAAGAAAAACGAAGACATTACTAACAAAGGAAAAGAAAACAAAAATAATAAAGGAAAAGGTAAAGGCAAAGGAAAAAGAAAGGAAGAAGCTCAAGAAAAAGCTAAACGAAGAGTATTACAAGAAAGCGCGAGTGATAGTGACGAGGATCTGAAATGGTACTGCATAGTTTGTTGTGATTCATATTCAAATTCTCTTCCAAGAGAACAGTGGATAGAATGTATCATGTGTAAAAATTGGGCACATGTTAAATGTATAAATGAAGCTGGTATTACTTATGTGTGTCCCAATTGTGAGTCAGAATTGAATGATGAATAAGAATAAAAGTTGCCAAAGTTAATTATGCGTGCTTAAAACAAGACTGATGATTTGTCTTCATTGTAATTCCACTAAAATAAAAATAATTTGATAGCCTCAAGATATAGTAAATGAAACAAGTATGGACGTTAAAAGTTTCGTTTTGTTATTTGATTAGAATTGAAGTTGTGATCTCACTTGTCATTACACTTATTAATGAAACGTTAGTCTGGAGGTTACCAGTTGTGTTATTTAGTTAAAATAAATGCAGTTATGTTTTGAAAAGATTTTTAACTTGATGAATCTGTATTATAGTTTAAAAGAAACATTTATCTGAAGGTCACCAGTTATGATTATATTTTTTTAAGTTCTGTTATGGAAGTGCCAATATGTTTTAGTTATAAAAAAGTGTTTATCTCAAGGATCTTTTCCAGTTAGATTTTTTGTATCCTAAATTATTATTAAGCAATCTCAATTTGCCAGTGCAAAATGTTTGTCTAGATGTAACTAGTAATGTTTTGTTGTTGTTTTCTTTATAGTTTTTATCATTGCATTAACACACAATAAAAGTAACTTTAAAAATTACTGTTTTATTTAAAAGAAACCTTAATTATTCTCTTATTTTATTTCTATTATCCAAGCGGCACAATTTGCCCCACACATAGAACAACTCGCCCCAACGCGGGGTTGAATGTTCCCTTCCGAAATTTTGCAAAAATATGCCTGTAAAAAAAAACTATTGAGATACTGGCAGAAATTACTATAGGCCTTATTAGACCACCCAATTTTGAGGGACCCTAACCCTAACTAAGAGTGGTGTCCCGATCTGCCTAGCTCCCTAAGCGCCCTGCAGATTGGGTAATGTAATAACGTTTAGAGCGGTTAGGGAGCTCAGTTGCCGCGCGACTAGTGCGTAGAGTGGTCGTAAGTGAGTACCGCGAAGCGGCTGTTTGTTCCGTCGCCTGGCGCGTAATTTTCTAATACCTACCATGGCGTGCAACAAAGAAAAGGAAGTTTTATTGTGCATGTTAGACATGTACAAAGACATGCCGTATTTATGGCAAAAAGAACATAAAGACTACATGAATAAAGACATGCGAGCTGAAGCCTTTAAAGTTTTATTGGGAATTTAGAAGAATTTTGACGAAAACGCTACCGTAAAAACAATAAAAAAGAAGATTGAAAATATGCGTACGAGTTATGCAAAAGAATTAAAAAAAGGTGAGTATAAATATGAGTTACCTATATCACGTCAGAAGCCTTTAGGCGGTTTCTGAAAACTCTGACACCAGGGTCTGCTAGGTCAAATAGACCTGCAGCCGTATGCAGCAGTATGGGCTGCAGGTGTTCGGTTGAAATAAATAAAAATTCTTCATCGTACGATGAAGAAGAATTTTTATTTATTTCAATAGGTATTTTTATATATCAATCTAATCTCTTATTTAATCGATTTCAGGTTCAGGCTTCTAAGCATACAGGCGCAGGAGCAGATCAGGTATACGTACCAACTCTATGATTTCGACGCTTTAAATTTTCTGGGTTCAAGAACGGAATCTTGTCGTACTGTAACTGACTCTTTAGAAAATGAGGTGAGTAAAATAAATATGTAGACATTTTATTTTCAAACGTAACTATCTATAATTAAGTATTTTACAATATCATACTGGGACTACGTTTATCATTCTATCTTGAAATCCGACTCTTCCTTCAGTAGTGAAATAATTCTTGAATTTGTCTCGTACAGCTACAGCTTCAACATTCCTTTGACTATTGTTTCTGTGTTGTAATGGAGTCAAGCCATCGGTAGTAGACCTCCAATCTCCTTGATGAAATGTCGCACTTGTTATGTTCTCACGGTCAACATTATTCGGACTTATATATACTGTTTCGTGTTTTCTCAAATAATTGTGCAAAGCACAACATGCCATAACTATAGCATCAACAGTATCTAGGTCTACATCGAGAGATCTCCTTAGCACTCTAAAGCGGGACGCTAGTATACCAAATGCGTTTTCTACAACTCGCCTGGCTCGTGACAATCGATAGTTATAGACCCTTTGTTCATAATCAATGTTTTTAAAGGGAAATGGCTTCATAAAATTTTTATTTAATGCAAAAACATTATCACCCAGGAATACATAGGGTACAACTGTATCAGTGCCTGGCAGTGCAGAAGGTGGTGGTAAATTTAAATCGTCATTAATCATCTTCTGATAAAATGGAGTACAACTTAAAATCGATGCATCTGCGACGGATCCATTAGTGCCTGTGTTTACGTACATGAATTCGTAGTTTGATTCACCACAGCAAATAGAACAATACTGTAAAATCCTTTGTAGTTATAAAACAAGGAGCCACTTTCATCAGGTTTTTGAATTGCAACATGTTTCCCATCGCATGATCCAACACAGTGAGGGAAATTCCACCTTTGTTCAAATTGCTCAGCTACTTCCCTCCACTCTATTTCTGTCGTAGGCATCTGAAAGAAAATATTATTTTTAAAAACAATGTACTAGACTTACGCCAGCGGCTTCGCCCGTGTGGATTTCGGTTATATAGCGCTCCCTTAAAAACATGTCAAAAATTCGGGATAGAAAGTATCCTATGTGGTATTCCTGGTGATAAACTACCTAAGTTCTAAATCCATACAAATCGGTCTAGTAGTTTTTGCGTGAAAGAGTAACAAACATCCATCCATTCATCCATCTATACTTAAAAACTTTCCTATTACTATTACAGAAGTCAACATCAGAAGATGAAACCGCAAGTGTTACAAACTCTAGCAGCGGGTCACGGAAGAGAAAGAAAAAGGATACTTTATTACAAAAACAAGAAAATATTCTTTTATCGGCAGAAAGAATAATGGCTCAAAAAGACGACGAATGGGAGATATATGGACGATCAATTGGCTTTCATGTAAAAGATTTAAACAAACGTCAAAAGATAATAGCACAAAAAATTATATCAGATTTTTTGTTTCACACCAAACTTGATCAACTAACCGAATCCTCGTGCGTCGTTCTCAATCCATTTCACGAATCTATACCTAACAATGGTGGCTTTTACCAGCGTCAGAAACAGTTTTACTCACCTTCACCGCCATCAAATTATTCATCGCCATCACCGTCAAGCCAAACTCAATCACCTCATCATTCAATTTCACACTTTACTCCATGGCCTCGTTTCCACACACAGTCGGTCCGCCAACCAATACCATCACCACAGCACCAAACTCAACTGCCGAACTCACCATCGCCTTATCAATTATCATCAAATCATCACACACAAACAGTCCACCAACCATTACAATCACCACAGAACCAAACTCAACTGTCGAACTCACCATTGCCTCATCAACCAACATTATATATATATAATACACAATTTTTAGAATACCTTCCCAATGTAAATACCGCAGATGAAAACTCAGGATCGTTGCCTGTAATAGAAGGTCCTGGCGAACTAATGAAAGAGTTTCTAATTGTAAAACGCAGAAATTAAAAAAATTGATTAAATATAATTACATAAATAATTATTTTATTTACCTTGATATAATGTCTCAAACATTTGTAAACTGCTCGGCATGTTTCTGGAATAATTTGAGACAGAAGCGGTTGCGATATTAAAGTGCTATATCTTAAGTCTTGGTAAGAGTTTCCCGTAGCTAAAAATCTTAATGTAACGATTAATCTCTGTTTAGCACTCACGCTTTGTCTTAGAACCGTATCTTGCTTTTGTATGTAAGGTGTCACCAAACTCAAAAAGTGTTCAAATTGTTCTGCACCTACTCTGAGATAATTCCTTAAATCTCCCGGTTCAAGCACGCTTAATATTTGCATATTTGAAAGCTTTTCACGTAACCGCAAATACTCTTTCACCCAGATCTTTCTCTTCTTTCTTTTTTTAATATTTGTTATTGCGAGCACGGTTGTCACTGCTACAGCAACTTTTTGAAGTTTCGAGACTGACGACGGCATAATGTAAAATGCGACAATACGTTTATCTCTCTAGACATTCGCGTATAAACTGAGTTAGGGCCCAATTCGCAGAGAAGTGTAATAAGCGCCGCACTAACTAGGGTACACGCCCACCCTGTATGCAGGGCCCTTCATATCGGGATAAGTTTTATTTTTGATATATATAAATATCAAAAATAAAACTTATCATTTTCATCATATAATTCCATGTTATTTGAAAATCGGAACTTTTAGCCCCGGCCTCCCCTACCTGCCAAAAGGTGTGATAAATGTTCACAATTTGGAAGCATTTTCTGTCAATTTTAAAATTCTTTCATTTTAACATGCCTTTGTTGGCATTTAGTGTTGTGAAATATCTAGCACCAGAGAGATCAGACTTTATCTCATCTAGAGTAGAGAATTGATAATGGGGTCTCATAATCGCTTTGTTGAGTTCACGAGGGTCTAGACAAAGTCGTAACTTGCCATTCTTTTTGGTAGTTAATACAAGAGGACTTACCCATTCAGTAGGTTCGTTGACTGGACATATTATATTGCTTTTGACTAATTCGTCTAACTCTGACTTAAGCTTGTGTTTAAGTTGAAATGGTACTCGGCGATATGCATATCTACACTAGGGGTAACATCTGGCTTGAGCTTCAGGTCACATGTAAAATCTTTCAGGCAACCTAGACCTTGAAATAAATCATTATTAGCTGATATAACACTATCGCTAGACTTTGACTCAACATAATAAAGTCTTTTGATTAAGTTCAGTGTATTGCAAGATTCTCTGCCTAATATATTTTATGAACCTATATCGACTATATGGAACAAGACATTATAAGTTTGATTTTTATGACATACAGGTAGAGTACATTGACCTATTGTGGGTATTGACTGACCACTATAGAAGGTGTAAGGGACAGCCCTCCGCAAACATTAAGGGCTTGCTCAGTAAACGAAACTGAACAACTTTTCACAACACTTTTTTTCAGGAAACGAAAAAAATAACCGCCTCACCATACAAAATTATAAACTTGATTGGACAGTTTGTATGGAGAGGCCGATTTTTTTTTCGTTTCCTGAAAAAAAAATTTGTGGAAGGTGGTTCAGTTTCGTCTACTGGGCAAACCCTTAAAGTTTGTGAAAAACTGTCCCTTACACCCTTTATGTTGAGAGATTATGGCTACTTTTCTTGACTAAATTAGATGTAATACTACGTTTTTTTAAAGTTTGATATGACAATACATTTGTGGACACAAATGTATTGTCATATCAAACTTCAGTATCTATCAGAAAGTTGATACTTTTATTACACATAGACAAATTACAGTGCCATGAATCTGATTTAACAATATTAATATAAATTGAACCCATAAAAAGAGATGGATTATTAGACAAATTGTTAGTTTCTATGTTTTTTACCTACTTATTGCGACGTACTGCTGCAAAGTGATTGAGTTTTCCACATTTTTTACGACTCCATTAGCTGGACATTTAAACCTATGTACTTGTCCACAACGATTGCATGTATTGTATTGTGTTGAATATTAAGTTGATTTGTTTGACTATTTGAGATCATTTTGTTTGGAATTACTTGACTGACTGACGTTGTATGGTTGTTTAGGACAATAGTTTGGATTTCTGGAGCTGCCGGCTTGACATTCCTGTCTTGCTGTCTGTACCTGACTTACTATGGCTGTGTCTTCAAGCTTCTTTGCTTGTATTTTGACTATTTCTAGACTTCTGGCTAATTCTACTGCCTCATCGAATATTTGTGGTTTCTTCTCTAAAATCCTTTCCTTTGTGTATTGATTCTGAGAGTTTAAGTTCTAACTGAAGATATCGCGCATTAGACTGTCTTCTAGTTTCACGAACTCGCATCGTCGGCCTATATTCTTCAAATCTGTGACGAAGTCGTCTATAGCTTCATCTACGCCCTGACGCCTGTTGAATAGTTTGTGACATTCCATGCCAATATTCGTTTGCGGTGAAAAATAGTTTTCGAACTTCGAAACTAGACTATCGAATGTGATTATATCAATATCCACGTTGAACGCATAAAATATGACGAGAGATTCCGATCCTATGAAGTGAAGCAATCTACTGTTCGATAATCACGAGTCGCATACATTTTATCCAGCCATAGAATTTGCATAAAAAAAATCAATCATCTTTTTGTTATTTGCCCCACACACAACTGTTTTGAACAAGTTTTTTTTTTAATACTTTCAAAAAATGCACCCAGGCCGTATTGTAAAACGAGTACGATATGGTCAAACTATTTGGGGGAGCTTACGCCAAAAGTGCTTCAGTCCAGAATGTAGTTAATGGGTTTAGAAAACCGGGAATTTCGCCCAAATGTTCCTGGAGACGAAGATTACGCTCCATCAACGATGACCGACCGTCCATTTCCTGAATCACCTTCTACTATGACTGAAGTTCCTGTAAATTATGCACCGTCGGCAGTGGGCATAGATCCTTTTAATAGCACGTCGTCTACTGTGACCGTCTACGCTTTAAGTGATTCTCCAGCAACAACAGTAATCGCAAAGGAGGCAGTTGCTGAATCTTCTACAGTCTGTCATTTCTGAAATAAAGACTGAAAGGTCTACTCCACCTATGCCTAATTCCAATATACTGGAAGAAGGATCAACTCATTTACTAGAAGAAAATCATCCAGCACCTTACAGCAAGTCTTACGCCATTTCAAATTAGACCTATTCCAACTATGGCTGTTCCTAAAACAGACCGCAAACACAAGAGGCAGAAATCGGAGGTGTTGACTTCTACTCCCATCAAAGCTGAGCAGGCATTAAAATTTCAGAAGGCAAATAATAAGAAGACCAAGATTTCAGAGTTTCTGAGTCAAACAACAGATCAAAAACCCGAAACCGATTTTTACTCTTTTTGACTTCTTTAAGACCTAAAAACGTAACGCAACTTAAAAGTTTTCTTGGAATGGTAAATTATTATGGGCGATTCATTCAGAATCTGAGTAATTTACTGCAACCAATGCATAATTTATTAAAAAAGGAGGTTCGCTGGAATTGGGACTCGAAGTGTGAAAAGGTTTTTTTAGAAGCAAAGCGAATCCTTCTGAGTGAACGTGTACTAGCACATTATGAGGAGGGGCGCGAACTCATGTTATCAGTGGACAGTAGCGCGTACGGACTGGGTGCAGTGCTAGCGCACCGATACGAGGACGGAAGTGAGCGGCCTGTCAGCTGCGTCTCGCGAACACTAAGTGCACCCGAGCGCAACTACAGTCAATTAGACAAGGAGGCACTGGCTATTTTGTTCGGTGTCACAAAACACCATCAATACCTGTTTGGTAGGCGATTTACGCTGCGCACGGATCACCAGCCGCTGACGTATATTTTTGGGGAAAAGGGGGGGATTCCGCAAACAGCTGCAAGCCGTTTACAAAGGTGGGCGGCACGACTAGCCGCATATGATTTTCGTATAGAATACGTGCGATCGGCGGACAACGGTCCGGCTGATGCTTTATCGCGATTGCCGTTACCTCAGGAGGGTCGCTCTGCGGCGACAGAAACAGTAGATTACTTAAATTTAGTCGAGACAGCACTGCCTATTTGTTATAAGGAAATTGCAAAAGAGACTAAACGCGATACTTTACTAAGTAAGATTAAAGGAAAGTAATACTTTTTGGCTGGCCGTCGGCCCCAAGCTGTGATGCGGAAAAGGCTTATTTTGCTCGAAAACAAGATTTCGTGGTAAGCCAGGGGTGATTTACAAATACAGAATAGTAGTACCTTACGCCTTACAAAAGAAAATTTTAGAAGAAGTGCACGAGGGTCATTTAGGTATAAATAAAATGTAAAGCTTATCACAAAACTACATATATTGGGCAAATTTAGATAAGTATATAGAGGAATTAGGCAAGTTATGCGCCGCGTGTCGTATAGTTCGGGACGCGCTGGCGCATGCACAGTTAAACCCTTGGGAATTCCCGCTACACCCGTGGCAGCGCGTACATGTCGACTTCGCGGATTGTGAAGGCGTCCGATATTTTGTTATAGTAGACGCACACTCAAAGTGGATTGAGGCGTTACCAACGAAAAGCACAAATGCAGCTTCAACTATCAAAGTTTTGAGAAATGTTTTTGCGCGTTTTGGTTTGCCGTCATAGCTCGTGACCGGTAACGGACCACCATTTGCGTCACACGAATTTAAAGTTTATTGCGAAAATAACAGTATAAAACATACAACGTCGGCTCCTTATAGACCGCAAGGAAACGGCGCAGCGGAAAACGCAGTAAAAGCAGCAATTCAAAGAGCGTTGTATGAAAATGAGGATGTAAATACGACCCTGTGTAAATTCTTACTCCAATATCGCAATTGTGAGCATGCAACGACCGGAGTATCACCCGCAGTGGTGCTGCAAGAGCGGCGGCTCCGGAGCCGACTGGACGCGCTGCGGCCAGACGTGGCAGCCACGGTGCATGCCAAGCAGGAGCGCCAAGGTGCGCGCTCCTCCGGCACCGACAAGGTTGTCGACGTAAGGGACTTAGTGTTAGCTCGCGACTATAAAGCAAAGGGGGAAAAATGAACCGAAGCTAAGGTCGTTAAAAAGACTGGCCCAGTCTCATATAAAGTTAATGTGAGGGACGGGATAGAATGGCGCTGTCATGCCGACCAAATTATCCCGGTACACAGCAATAAAAGCAGATACTCTCTATCTCGAATGAGCGGGGTAGAGCCATAGACGAGAAAAAACAGAGTCTTGATTCAGAACCTTCAGTCGATAAGGGGGCCGACAATGATTTGTTTGAGGATGCATCAGGCGGTAACGGTGAGGTTGCGAATGCGCCAGATACATCAAAAGCAGAGTCCGACAAGCGGCCGCCTATACCAGAACCGTCACCGCCTAGTGTATCGGCTCGAGCACTGCGTGCATACAATCGTGCTAAACGGTACAATAATTTAGATTAAGACACTTTGTTTTTGATAAGATTTATTCAGCATGTTTTAGTTTAGGTTTATATTTACATTTATATTCTAAGGACGTTTATTCTATAGATAAATCATGAGCTTGGTGAGGAGAGGTGTAACAACCGTACACCTGTGTGTAATACGATAGGATAATTAGTGTCGGCACTTTGGCCCCAATAAACTGTCTGTTGCTAACCTCCGCCTTTCATTGACGTCCCAGAATCAAGTAACAATTTATCTTATCTTCCCCGTAGATCGGGCACCTTCGGCCGCTCGAAAGCGGCGAGTGGCACGTCGGCAAGAGGTGTAGAATGCGGGACACGTGTCTTCGGACCACTTCAGTCTATAGTTATCTGTGACCACTTCGTTACCGATTTCTGAAAACGACGCGCGTGCACTCCAAACGCTTCCCAACATCGATATTATTGTACATTCGAGAATTATATTAATTTTAAATTATAGTCTGCTGTCTTTAAGTTTAGTCCTTAGGCAGGTCCATAATAAATGCCGCTATTGCTACACGAACATATGTGGCTTAACCGTTAACTACTAGTAGTGTATTATTTTTTTTATGTTTTGTCATAGTTTTCCAAGAAATAAGAACCTTCGGCAACAAAATAAATATTCAAGCAACAGTTTTGTTTGTTTTTTTAATGTATTGTTTGTTGTTTATTTGTTAGTTTTTTAATTCATTGTTTTAAGAGTAATATAGAACGTGGAGTGCAAGAAAATGCCGATCGGACAAATCGAAAAATTTAATTTAAATTCCAACCAGTGGCCAGCTTACGTCAACTCCAGATGTTAAAAAATAATACTATAAAAAAGAAGACCTCGACATCATAATGAGCTCTCTTTCTCGTGTAATGCAAGGCTTGTCCATCAAGAAACTCAGACCTTTACCTAAAAGAGTGAGGGAACCTACTCCAGAAAAAGAAATCATTTACCATCCCTTTATGATATCATATTCAGTAGATTTGGCCATAGACGGACTTATCAAGGTACCATCAATCCCTATTCTCGTTGATGCTTTTGCTTTGGCTTGGGCCTTAGAATTGTTTTATAAGGATGAAAATTGGTCGGGATGTCTGGGATATTTTTGGAAGTCTTTGAGAGACAATATCTTAAACACTCTAAACTTACATATGGGACTGGGGGATTCATGTCATATGTTAACCTCTATCATCAACCACCTCGGTTTTTCTGATGGGGATCTTGCATAGACTCAATGGCAAATCCAAAACAGATGGAAGGATCAAGATCCTGGGAGATAATGAGTCCTAAAAGTCAGTTAATAGTGATCACTACAAGGTTCAAGATCACACTTCAGACATTCTCTCATGACAGAACATCTGAAGCCACAACGCTCAGAGATTGCGGAACGCCACGTATTCCGGTTGCGAAGGCAACGTGCCGGCGAGTCTTAGTCTGAGTACCTGCAAGCTTTAAAACATCTCGCGACGACGTGCAATTTCGGCAAATGCAATGAATGTTCAACCCTAGAAGAAAACTTGCGGGACCAGTTCGTGTCACGTCTATCAAGTGACGTGATGCGGTCTAGGATCTTTGCAAAGAAAAAAATCCAATGCAAAGAGGCGGTGGAGCTAGCCCTGGCTCTAGAAGCTGCAGAAAAACATGCAGAAGTGAACAGCAGCACCACTGCGGCAGCGACAGCGGCATACTCAACGGTAGCGGCGGGCGGCGCTGCGGGTGAGGGCCTTCACCACGCACGGGGCGGCAGCGGCTGAGCGACTGTCATACAACGAGCGCTGGAAGCAAGCCCTCGTAACTTTGAAGCTTGCTACTGACCAGAACACAGGTGTTTGGTTCTGGTTTGGAACCGGTCTTGTTAATGCTGGTCGGAATGAAATGAGGGATATTCGTCCGGTACTGTACCCTAATCCCAATAATTAGGATATTATCCTAGCTATCCTAAGTTTTTTTTTTAACTTTTTAGATTCATGTAATCCCCGTCTTAGGTTTATAATAACCATTTAACTTTATAGCAAATATTTTTATTGTATCTTATTATTACCTATGTACCTATACGCATAAGTCTTATATTATTGTTCATCAATATAAAATAAACCTTGCAGGCTTTACAAATCACAATTACATTTTATTCCTTCTAATTGCATCAATATGTATTCTCTTACAGAAATTTTACACATGAGAAATAAAAATTGATTAACTGTACAAATGAAATAATAAATTGATTAAAAATTACAATTGAGACTTTAAATAAGATTAAACTTTGTTTTTTGATACATTTAAAATTCAAATTGCATATATTATGTGTATTCTCTTAGAGACATTTTACACAAGAGAAATTAAAAATTGATGAAATTTACAAATGAGATATTAAATTGATAAAACATAATATAATATAAAACATATAAGATAAAATATATGAACGGGTTAATATTTTTTATTATAAATTGGAACTAGTATACAAAACTTATATATTAATTAAAAAATCTAACTGAAAAGGTATACTTACTACTTTTGAATTTTTTTTTGTAAAGATTGCAAGATTTATGTTTCAAAATTGTCATCTTACAATAGATCTAATATTCATAAATCAAATCGCTTGTCTAATTCTGAAATTGACAATGTTCAAGTTATTGCTTCTGCATTTAAAAAAAAGGATTATAAGTTATAAAATAAATCCGATTGTTTTCACTATAACTCCCGAAACGTTTTTAAGTCAAATTTCAAACACTGTGTATAATATCATAAAAAAATCCGTTAAAAAACATAAAGCAATTAAAGTAAATTTTGAACTATTTGTTTCTTACATTTTGCCCAAAAATGATGAAATATCCATTAAATCATTTAACACAAAATTTAATATTATAGTGCAAAGCTCTGATATTGCTGATATTTACCTGAAATGTTCTGAAAAATTAATATCAAAATGTTCCGAGTTTGAACTTTCAGACTCAGGTTGGACAATTAATTTTATAAGTCATTTGGAAGTAAATATAAATAAGTACAATCCTCTAAGAGCTGGAACTTACTTACAGTTACCCGCTGTCATAAGAAATAATCTTGTTTAAACATACATAACAATGACTATTATTGTTTTTTGTGGTATCTTTCAGCTCATATGTATCCAACTGCACAGAATCCTGTTACGTTTGAAATTGGGTAGGTACTAGCAAAAATAAATCAACCGGTGCGTTGAAGCTCGTATATTGCACAGAGAGAACATTCGCCATATTTTTTCATATGTTAATCTTGTCGCCATGATAACTATCCACATAACATCCCTCCACCTTTAATTAGAAAAACTTCCTAAAATCTACTGCAGTCCTATTTCGTTTCGGCCGAGTGACGAGCTCAGTGACTATAGAGGGGGCTACCGGAGGGACAACCCTTTCAGCGGAATGTTCGCCGTGAACAGGCGCTGATGATGTTTCAGGCTCCATTGGTGATTGCTCTATAGGAACTTCGAATGGCTGCTGCCTGGAGCTAGTCGAGTATGATGGTATTATAAATGCAGGAACGATCTCTTCGCATGGCTTATCTTCCCTCCCTCTATATTTGATCAACTGATTGGTATGTTTTTTGACAGTTAGACCTGAACCACTCAGTTGTACTGAAAATATGGTTTTCCCAATGTTCTTAACCTTTTGAATGTCTTAAGTTACACAGTTCGACATAAGCAATTGTCTTTCTATTGTGTCTCTAATTACGGCATTCAAAGAGTTAATGATTACACCACGTGACCAATAATTGTTTTTGTTGGTTATAAAGTTTCACTAAGACTTGGTCACCCACACTGAATAGTACTTTACGATTGCCACGATAATTGTCAATCTGCGAACACTGTTTGACTTTCACCGCTGAGTCGAGTGCTGTGTCGGTTGGTGTCGAGGTGGTCGGTGTCAAAAGATCCAACCGACATCTTAAATTATGGCTGAATAATATTTCAGCTGGTGATCTGTTTGTAGTCGAATGTGTGGAATTCCTGTATCTTAGTAAGAATTCTGATATTTTAACATTTAAATCTCTTAAACAAGTACCTGATAACAAATATGTTTTAATTGCTTTTTTAATAATTTTAACGTAGCTCTCCGCTTGTCCATTGCTAGCCGGATTATAAGGTGGAGAAGTTAAATGAGTGATGTTGTTCCTAGCACAGAACTGTTTAAATTCTTGCGACACAAACAGATTCCCGCATTGGTTCGCCGCGAATAGTGCGAATATTACAGCATAATTGCTTACCATCATCGTCAGCATCCTCACAGCACTCGACATAGTGTTGCTTATTCACAGTTTGTCTACACATTCGCTTAAGATGTCCCTGAACGCCGCATTTTTTGCACTTATACCGTACAAACCGACACGACGATGCCTGATGGCCTGCGTAGCCGCAAGCTGTGCAGCCACTGTCGCCGTCGCCTGCTGCAGGTGTCGCTGCTTCCTGCCTGTGGCGTGGTGCGGGCGCGCTGCTGCCGCGCGCTGCGGTGCCCCGTGTAGTCGCGTCCATCTTCATCACTTGAAACGGTGTACCCAGATCCGGTTGCCGTGTCGTTTCTTGTGCCCCCATGCGAGCACAGCGTACGCCTTCAGCTATTTCCAGAGCCCGGCTTAGAGTTAGTTCCGACATCGCCTTCGTAAACAGCTTATCCCTTTCCGGTCCGGGTGCCATGCCTAGCACAAACCGGTCGCGAAGCTGTTCGTCGAGATTTTGCGCCAAGAACCCGCAGTGTGATGCCAAACCACGTACTCGTGCCGCCCACTCTGGCAACCCTTCGCCGACATGTTGCGTGGCGCTGTGAAATTTGTATCTTTCGGCGAACGTGCACTTTTTCAGTTCGAAATGTCCATCCAACAAAGAACTTACTTCATCATAGCTCAATGTACCGATTGTCGCGGTATAGCTAGATCTCGAATCAGTTTGTAGGTTGATTCCGAGCAGTTACTGAGCAGAATAGCTCGACGTTTAGCACCGGCTTTATCCACTTCTACCCCGATTTCATTTGCAAGAAACCACTGTTCCAGTCTTTCTTTGTACAGTTGCCATTCTTGGTGTTCGTGGCTAAACACTGTTAAAGTGCCGACCGAAACCATAGCGGATACTTTTGCCATTTCTACAATGTAAATTATGCACGCGTAATTTGTACTTTGACGTCGTCGCCAACTGTTACGTTTGAAATTGGGTAGGTACTAGCAAAAATAAATCAACCGGTGCGTTGAAGCTCGTATATTGCACAGAGAGAACATTCGCCATATTTTTTCATATGTTATTCTTGTCGCCATGGTAACTATCCACATAACAAATCCTAATCGTACAAAATCATATCCGCACTATACGAAACTATTTAATTTAAATAATGTATCATTTCCTCCAAATTTTAGTAACATAAAAATATTTGAGATGAATAATCCATTTATAAGTGTAAATGTTTATGGTCTGGAAGCTAATAATCATGTAACAGGTCCTTTATATTTGACATGTAAACGTAAGCTTATCCATGCTAATCTGTTATACATATTTAAAAATAGAAAAGCGCATTATTGTTTAATAAGACTTTAGTCGCATTTTGCATCATCAATTAACTAAACACAAGTCTAAAGTATTTTTATGCGATGAATGTTTTTTATACTATGACCAAATAAATAAATTGATGAATCACAACTGTGGCAGAAAACAAACCATTTTACCTGAAGAACATAGCAAATTACATTTTGTGAACTTTGAAAGAACCCAAAGAATACCTATTGTGATATATAGTGATTTTGAAAGTTTATTATATGAATACTCGGACAAAAATAAATCCATTTTTACTGAAAGTGTACAAGCACATAAAGCATCCTCATTTGCTTACTATATCTGCTGCAAGGCTAAACCCGAACTGAATGATTTTGTTAGTTATAGAGGTCCAAATTGTGGCCAAGCATTTGTTGAAACAATAATAAATGATGTCAAAAGGCTTCATAATATTTTGCAAGAAGACAGGCCTATGTTACCTCTTACCCCTGAGGAATTAACTGTTCATAATGAAGCTACAACATGTCACATATGTAAAACTCAATTTGTTAAAAACGATAAAATTGTTAAGGACCATGATCATTTCACAGGAAAATATAGAGGTCCCGCACATAATAACTGCAATTAAAATTTAAAAAAATGTCAATTTATACCAATAATTTTTCATAATCTCTCTGGATACGATTCTCATTTATTTATTAAAGAATTATCTGGTATCCTTGGTAGAATCAATTTAATTCCTAAATCGAAAGAAAAATATATATCGTTTACTAAGTTCATACCGATTGATAAAACAAATACTGCACAGCTAAAATTTATAGATTCATTTAACTTTTTGAGTACTAGTTTAGATAAATTGGCAAAAACTTTCATTCAAACGATTTTCATCACTTGCAATTGTATTTTCCTAATGAAAACTTATTTCAATTAGTTCGTAGAAAAGGTGTGTACTGTTATGACTACATTGATACATGGGAAAAATATAACGAAACTCAACTGCCTGAGCGATCTAAATTTTTTAACAAACTTACTGGAGAACATATTTCAACAGATGATTATCAACATGCCAAAAAAGTGTGGAAAGGTTTCAAAATAAAAAATTTAGGAGAGTATACAGACCTATATTTGAAATGTGATGTATTTTTACTATGTGATAAAAATGAAAATTAATTCCATACATTCCGATCTGGATAAGCGGTATAATTGGGGGTTCTTGCAGCGCGCAGTGCAGTTCGAGCAGCAAGTGATGCAGAACCCCCAATTAACCGCGCGTTATAAGGTAGTTAACCAAGAAGTTATAAAAAAGGATGATAGCTTTGAAGATAACAAACAAGACACGGTTGATCTTCTTACATGAAAAAGAAAAAGGCAACCAGAAAAATGGAGAAGAAATATTACGAAAAAGAAAAGAGAAGCAGGGGAAGAATATATAAATATGAAAAGAAAAACTAAACAGAAAAAGATTGTTCGAACTGGTTGTGATGTAACTTGTAAGTATAACTGTTCAACAAGGTTTTCAAATAGTAAAAGAGAAGAAATAAAAACTCAGTTCTATAGCCTGAATGATAACCAAAAATATAAATACTACAATGAATATACCGAAAGAAAACAAACAGAAAGAAAAAGAACTTAGAAGGAAAACAGTAGAAGGAAATACAGTTTTGTGTACTACTTTGCAAATGGAAAAACCAAAGAGAGAGTACGCAAAAAAATCTTTTGTACTACCTTGGATATTTCTGTTAACAGGGTATACCATTTCTATAAAAAAGGACGGGAATGCAAATATAACGCCTACTCCCCAAAAGGGTAAGTACGTCAAAAAACAAACTGATCCCGGGAAGTTTGAAGAAGTTAAACAACATATAAAGTCATTTCCAGTACAGGAGTCGCATTATTGCAGAGCTACTACAAAGCGTCAATGCCTAGAACCAGGTTTAAGCATCACAAAGATGTATTCGCTTTATGCTTCGCTTCACAAGGAACCGGTTAAAGAAAACATATATCGAAAGGTTTTCAATGAAAACTTAATATAAGTTTTCAATGAAAACTTAATATAAGTTTTCATCGACCAAAAAAGGATACCTGCGATATATGTTGTGAACACAAAGCAATCATTAATCCCGATGAAAATCAACTACTGAAATATAAAGAGCATATGATCCGTAAAGATGAAGGTGATAAAGAAAGAGCAAGAGATAGTGGGTTTAAACCTAAAAAAACAAATACAGCAGTTATAACCTTTGATTTGGAAAATATTTTCAGTTTACCCAAAGCAAACATCTCTTGTTTTTACTATACTAGTAAACTCACAGTTTATAACCTAACGGGTCACTGTAATATAGACAATTCTGCTACTAACGCAATCTGGGATGAAACGAAGTTCGGACGAGCTGGAGATGATATAGCCAGCGCATTGATAACAATTTTGGTGCGCGTAGTCAAGAATTTGCCAAGAAATATAACAACCCTTATTCTTTGGTCTGACTCTTGCGTACCACAAAATAAAAACTCATACATGAGCATGGCTTTGTTAATTTTTTTGCAGTCAGAAAAATCCAAAAATATTACACAGAGCAAAAAATTTCAGAATAATTAAATATTGAATTATTAAAAATATTTTGCACAGCGTAATAGAACGAAACTTAAGACATAAAGAAATTTAAAGCCCTCTTGGATTACTGCGAGAATTATTAAAAATACAATCGAAAATTAAGCTTAATTTTCTTCAAATGATGGACATGGACTTTCACTAGCTTTAGCTAGCAATCAAACTTGGATTTGGTCAAATACCACACAAAAAAATAAAGTCTATAAAATATAAGAAACCGGATTGGAATATAGTAGAGTACAAAACTAGTTTCACGGCACCAGCCATAACAATAGACGTAAAGAAAAATAAAATAAACATCTTAAATAAAATCGTGCTTAAAAAACCAAAAAACTGGTAAGCTGACAAAAAAATACTAGATATACGTTCAGTTTACAAATATGTGCCTCTAGAGGACAAAAAAACATGGAATCTTTAATAAAAAAGGTTGAAGCTCATAAAACTGCCGAAGAAATGCTAACCACAAGTAAAAATATGTGTGTAAAACTTTTTGATACACACACAGTAGTTTTTGATACACACACGGTAGTAAGTAAAACTTTTTGATGAAAATAGGCCCACTTATATTCATCAAAAAGTTTTTTACTGATTATTAATATCAATATTTTAAAATATATCTAATTTAGGATTTGATCAGAAGCTGCGTTTCATAATTATTTCGGAAAAACCACATGAGGCCACCGGTGACCTTGATAGTAAAAATGTGAATTTCCGTTACGGGGCGCCGGGGCGAGCACTTCTCCGGTCACCCGCACATAACAGTCGTCTGTTAGCGCTTGGACGGTGCACCCGTGACGGACGCTCGTGCTTTTTAATTTGTAAGATTTCGTGATTCAACATGGAGAATAGTAAAGCATTCATTAAGCAGGAGTGACGTCACGTACGCTTTACGGAACACATCAGCTGTTCACGTTTTCACTAATATAAAATAGTAAACATTGACTATTCCGCGAAAAGTTATATTCACAAGCTTGTTGTAGTGCGACTTACGTGCAAGTACGTTTTGTACATTTGTTAATTTGAAGCTACATAACATTTTTATTTGCGACTAATACCTTCAAAAGTGAGATCTTCTAGGTGTTACCAGCACTGTACCACAGACTGCACTTGTGGATCGATTTTTGATCGGAGTACGCGCCATCTAGCGACGACGTCTGGAAAAGTACGAGGAACGTGTGCGCCATCTATACATTTTTTGGAGTACCTCGTACACAATGGTAAAGTGTGCAGCGTGCGGGAAGTTCCTGTCGGCAAAAGGTGGCGCTACGTATGGCAATTTTGCTTGCCACAACAGGTATCACCTGGCTTGCTTGCCCGACGCGGCACCGACAGGCAGTGACTGGCTGTGTCCGGAGTGCAAAAATAAGTTGCCTAAGGCAGACAACAGTGCCACACCCGTGAGGGGCGTGCAAGGTGCTGCCCCGGCTGTGCGTGCGGTTGTCGCGGGCTCAACGGCGGCAGTGACCGTGGCGGATGCGGCAGACCAAGGCACTGCAAACAGATCGCCCGTAAAGGCATCGCTGATTCAGAGCACTCAAACCGGGCGGGCAAGTAGCGGACAGGGTACAGACGGGGAACCTTCGCCAGATGCACAGCTGACCCTTCGAGAAGAAATTAGGCTCTTCAGGTCTGAATTGCGGGAGGTCCGGGATGAAATCGGGAGTTTCGTCGTGAGATAGCTGGCCTGCAGTCTTCGGTTGGTATTTGTGTTGATCGAGTCGACACCCGCGGTCGATCATCGATCGATGCGGCTTCTGCGGCCGCGGTAAGCCCAGCGAAAGCAGCGGCAGTAACGGGGCGCAAGCGGCGAATCGTGGTTAGCGATGGGCGACTCGAGTTATCTAACTCGAGTAACTCGAGTCAGACCGTAAGCGAGTCAGCCCGAGTCAAAATATCTGCAAACCGAGTTGACCCGGAGAGCGCGCGCGGCGGGCGGTGCGGTGGGTTGGCGGCCCGTGGCTAGCCCGCGAGTCGCGAGGCCCGAACGACTCCGAGCGAGCCCGAATCAGCCCGATGACCGAACGTCCGAGCCGCGAGTGAAAGAGATAGTTTTCTTTCTTGGTTTCTTAGCAGACGGTTAGTCAGACAGAACGAGAACTAATGTGTGAGTTTTGACATAGAAAGCCAGCTCGCTTTTTTGGTTTGTTTACGTTTTTGTTATTGTTACTTCGTTAGTTGTTTATTGTTTTGTTGCCGTTTCATTAGTTTGTATTAGTTATTTTTATAAAGTTACCTATTTTGTATTTTTTGAACTTAAAACTGGTATTCATTCAGAAATAAGTGGCATTACTTAGATGTTGATTAGCTTTTTTTATAGGTGTTAGGTACTTGATAGATAGACGACCAAATACCAAACGGTGCGGTGTTTAATTTAAGAAATAAAGTGCCATTATTATTTTAGTTTCTTATAATTTACGAGATGAAAATGTTATCATTCCTTTGCGCTACATAAGTAGTTCGTTTTGTTATGTGACGTTTGTAAACGCTAATTTATAAACGTCTGATTTTTGAACGGGCTCAATTTTATTAACTACCATTGAATTGACTCGACGCCGCCACGCAGCCCGCGGCCCGCCGAACTCGAGAACGTAGCAAACTACCAACCCGCGGAACGATGCACCGAGTTGAGCATTTACTGACTCGGACGGACGACGCGGCGACGCGGCAGACTGAACGAGTCAACTCGAGTTGCAACTCGAGTTGGTAAGCGAGTCAACTCGAGTTACTCGAGTTACCAAAAAGTCGACTCGGCCCATCGCTAATCGTGGTGTGTCTGACGAGCCGCACTCTGCGCGACAAGCTGCTGCGGAGCGCGCGTGTCCGCCGTGGGTCCACAACGGCGGACTTTGGCCTTCCTGCGCCCCCTCGTCGCTTTTATATAAACGAGCGGCTCACTAAGGCCAATAAACAACTTTTTTACCGGGTGCGTGAGGCTGGGGGTCGTCTCGGTTGGCGTTACACTTGGACAAGGTTCGGTCGTATACTTGCCAGGCAGGGCGACGGGAAGCCTACCTACTGCATCCGCACTGAGGAGGATTTCGCTCGTATTTTTGGCCAAGAATTGTCTGAGGAGAAGAATGTTTAGTTTCGTAGTTAGAGATATATTTGTTTTAAGCTTTATCTTATTTTAAACTTTGTTCTAATTCATTTTTTTTTTGTGATTTATATTTTTGAAGTGAAAACTTCTTTAGCGGCGTTGAGCACTTTTTCTGTAATGGGTATAAAATCTTAAACTCGCGTCAGGACACGTGATCTGATCGAAAAAGCGTAAGACGGATGGAGAGTAGACAGCTATCCCCTCTCTACGGCGCGGCGAAAATGTATGCCTGGGCCTACTGTTTCGTTTTGGCAGCGCAGGGCGCTTGCGCGAATGTTCGTGTATGTTACAGCGTGCCACGCGCATCCATGGATGGTGACAGCTGATGGCTCGACCGTCTGTGTAGTGATCACATTGTTGTGTATTCGTAAAATTCGTGAATGTAAAGTGCTTAAAATATGGAAATTGAACAAAGTGCATCTATTAATGATAAAAGTGATGAAGAAATAGCGAAAGAAAATGAGTGAGTACTTTATAAATATACTAGATGAAAATTTAATAAGTTTTAATTTTTAATTAATATAATTTTATTATTCAGGTTAGGTTAGGTTTAATTAATTTTCATTTATTCTATTTATTGTTTCGATCGAGTCTATCGTACTGCTTAACGGGTGTAAACAGACCCTTCACGAAGCCGTCAACCAAGCATTCTGTACATGAAACTAAGTAACACTGCGCAAAAATAATTGCTGGGAAACGGAATTTTTTTTTGGACTTTAAAAATAATCAGATTTTTGTAGCGGGTAATGGTTTGCGCGCAACCGGCTGTTCGAATGTGTGCGTTGTGCCTACACGAGTACACGGACACGGCACACTGCACACACACACCCGACCGGCTCGAGCCACGCCGCGCGGCGCGAGCCGGTCGGGTGTGTGGCGCAGCCCGCGCCACGCCACTCGCGGCCGCTCCGGCATTGTAGATAGTCACGTTAAAATACCAACGCTGCTCAGCGTACCTACTTACCTAGCAAAAAGTATTAGGTAAATTAAATTCGATTCGATTCAACTACTTACACGAAAAGATAAAAGTGTCTATCGCTTTGTTGTCATCTAACCTAGCTGATCTAGCATCGGTCGCCTCTACACGTAAAAACAGACGCACGCTCTACTCTAGTCAGTGTAGTGCCTCGAATGGCCTCGATCGTATTTCCGTAGGCCATACCGCAACAGTTAAACATGTACTTACGAATTCCTGCGATGAATACTGATGACCAGCAACAGCATCGTTCGAAAACGAGACCAATCAGCTAAAACACATTTGCTCACAAACACAATGTACTTACAATAGCAACACTCTTCTACATAACACCTCTCTAACGTAATCACTAGGTATCACATAACACGAAACGCCCAAATTTGCGCAATAAAAATACACATGCACACTCGATGGTGCATGAAACGGAACTAAATAAATCTAATAATTCTTAAAAATAAAGTTGAATTTCTTTGTCGGAAACTTCGTTGGGTTCCGAGGCGGCGGCATCTTTGAACTTCGACAAAGACGCTCGCCGCCGCGCGCCGCCGACTCGCCACCAGTCAAATTTTCTCATTCGATTTTGAACTTAACCTTCAACATTTTATGGTTTAAAATCATTTAAAGAAATTTTTAAATGTTTCCAATCAACTTTCAACCTAATGCTTTAGGGATAAAGCTGACAAATCTATTAAATAAATTGCCAACCGCCGCGCGCCGGCGCAGCGCCGCGAAACCTAGTCCTCTGGCTATCTTCATCGTCCTTAAGATTGTGATAGAACCGTGGTCTTTGGGGGATTCGCACCGTGCTAACTACGAAGGCAATTTACGTGCTATTTACAAACGTTACGTACCTGTAGGTATGTTAGTGTAGCTAAAATTCCGTATTTCCTTGCAATTTTATTGATTGACGCATAATGACAAGATATTCTAAAATCAATAAGACAGTGTTGTCTTTGAGTTTGCAGCTTTCTTAGTATCTAGTAGCTATTAAAAGTACTTGTGAAGGCTTTTAAGATGCAAGCACAATCATGATAATAAAATAAAAAAGGAAATCGTTCAATCGCAATAAGTACCTTCCGAGTATTAAATTGCTAAACATTTTCACTAAGGCGTTTGTTGTTTGGTAAAATAAAGTTCAGTTTATTTAAAAACCTGCTTTAAAAATAATTTGATTACAAGTATTTACAAGTAAGTTAAAAAGCACGAGTGTTATTGGTATAGGAAACCGATAAATTCTCAGCTAATTCTGTAGTAAGATCGAATGTGACGTTCCTGCTTACGTGCTTACTAAGCGCCTGTGAAAAGATGTATCGCACACATTTTTATGTGCGACAGATTACTTCCACACTGTTAATTACAAATTCTTTAGGCAGGATTCAATGATAACATAACATCCTGTAATCCCCGAAGGCTCAGGCAGGGGTGCATCGAATAGTACACCCACATTTCGCAAGTTATGTTTTAAGTCTTTTTATTCATTTATTTACTTCATTTATTTTTGTAATCACTGGGATTACAAAAATAAATTGACATTTTTACTTGAATCTGCAAGAAGTTAAGACTTTAGTTTTTAAATGAATGAATTAAACTTGCGGTATCACAACAATCCGCAGTCTAAACTTATGTGTGTAATATCGTAGAACAAAATAACCCAAAATCAACGTTTATAAAAGACACCTGAAATCAAAATTTTTAATGCAAACAAATAAAATGTCCTTTATCGATCAGCTGAGTGCGCGCCGCCGTGCGCGGGGTTGTAACCAGGGACCGGACGAGCGGATTAATTTTCAAAACCCTTTGAAGGGGTTTCCCTTACGATCGACTATCCCTTTATTTTGGAAACTTGTACGAATACTTAGCGAAATACTATGGAAAGCCGATTGAGAAGGAAACCCAAGCGAAATCGTAAGGGTAAGCGCTAACTTAGCCTTTAATGGGTAACCCAAATGCTTTATTGCTTTCCACTTAATAAAAGGGTATTTTCTTCCGCCAGCAATTATCCCTTTTAAGTAGGAGTAGGCAGGCTAGAATTCTTCTTTGACCTCATAGGTTTTATCCTGTGAATATCTATACCTTATGGGTATATATTATATAGAGAATAACGGAATGGTTTGCTTATTTTTAACTGACTTCGAAATGGAGGAGGTTCTATGTTCGGCTGAATGCATGTTTTTTTTTATGTATGTTCACCAATATCTCGGTCAATTGTGGACCGATTTTGAAAATTATTTTTTTGATTGAAAGGTTATGCTTCCAAGTTGGTTCCATAGAAATATTGATATGATCTGATCATTAACTTCGCAGATATGGAACAGAACTTCTTATAGGATCACAGCAAAACTGTCGTAACAACAAAAATTGCTTTGTATACGTGTAGTCGATGACTGACTGAAAAAAAAGGGGAGGGGATGTATCAAACTGATCTGATGATGACGCTAGAAGGTAAATTAATGTAATCTAACCATGTTTGGGATTATTAGAATCGTTATGAGATGAATGAGTTTGGCTGAGGGGTACTTTATACATTTCAAAAGTTTTTTTTTATTAGCGAATTCATAAAGAGTTCACGCTGGCCGCACCCATGAAAAATAATCTTAAAAACAAGTTAGCATAGCTTATACCTAGTGTACGCATCACACTTCTGTACACAGAGGCATAGTCCACGCGAACGAAGTCGCGGGCACAGCTAGTACATCATTATATTAATACGCACACAACTAAAATACGCTTTGTGCCAGCCTATTGGCCAAAACCCATAATTTGGCGAACGAACCGTGAGCCTTCATAAACAATTGTTGTACCTACTTAAGGTGGACTTGCGGAACTGTTGCCGATGATACCTCTCGCTTTCTCAAATTCAAAAACGTCTGACGACGAGGCAATCCGTATTCGTTTCGCTATAAAGTTGGGTAAATAAACATTAAAATAGTAATGAAATTTCATTAGGTACTATTCTACATCAAGCTATTACTACTGCTATTACTACTACTATTACTAGGTACTTAGGTACCTATTATAAAACCGTAACTTATTCATTTTGATATATTTTTAAGCATTATTAATAATGCACGTCACATTCACATTCCGACCTAGGTATTATATTATACCGTTACATATGCAGACAGAGACCCCACTAAAATCGCGCGTGATTTCGCGCCATTACGGTTAAACAACTTACAAGCGAACGCCGGCGTCCGTATAGATTATAAAATATTGAGCATTTATTTATAGAGTATTTATCCAAGAACGTAATCAAAAAGTTCTATATAAAGTAGCCTGTAAATATCGAAAAAAAATTTTTACAAAAAAAAAAATATAACCGACTTCTAGGATATATAAAATCTTTGCCGACTTCAATGTTCACTGAAAAGTACAAAATAATTTAAATTTCGGAAGTCGATGTTAAATAACGAAGGGACAAAACTATTATAGAAACACCGACTTCCGAAATTTATTTATTTTACACTTTTTAGTTATGGTCAGTTAAGGTACTTTTTATTTATTTGTTGGAATTATTTGTCTCGTCATACTGAAAATATCTATGCACTGCATCTTTTCTTGGCTATTATATAGCTATAATAATATCATATTATTACCGTGCCCGTGACGTATTAGTATGTAGTAAACAAACACAACATCATGCACACAAACACGCGCTGCGCCAACGCTGCACTCACTAACACGACGCACGGCACACGATAGATTTTAAAAGAAAGATCATAAGTTATATTTTAGTATCGGTGATCGGTAGGCTTATCTTTGTGTGCCTTAGAGTTGCCGAATTCGTCTGCACGTGCTGCTACTGCTACTGGCTTCAGATCGCTCTTATTGTGCTAAAAATACGGTTCAAACTCGCTTGATTTAATATATTGGTTAGCGCTTACGAAGGGGTTTCCCTTTCAGAATGGGATAGCTGATTGTTAGCGCTTTTTGTATTCGACTGTAAAAACCCAGATAATTTTTTGGGATAGTCAATGAATGGGTTTCCCTCGAGAAGGTTAGCTAAAAAACTATCCAGCAAAACCATGGGGGTTTTTAATTGAATTAAAATATCCTAGCCCTTCAAAACCCGGGGTAAAACCCTATAAAAGGAAAGCGCTATCGGTCCCTGGTTGTAACACGGCCGCTCGCATTCATTTATGCGTTGAACTCGAATGACTCGAGGTCACGCGCACAGCGGGCACAGCTGATACCGCGCGCGTGTGTGCGTGGAACGAGCTCGCGGCTATGTCAGTGTGGGTGAGCGCTTGGGCATGCATTGCATTTCTGTAACTTCAAATGCGTAATTTGTTAAGAAAATTTAAAAATTTTGGTAATGTTTGTTTGGAAGAAAATTTTGTGTTAACGCTTAGAATTCGATTTTGCAAAAAAGTTGAAAAAAAAATGGACACTTTGACCTTCAATATCTCCAGAACCTGTGGTTTCCCAGGTATTGTCTAGAAGAAAAAAATGATCCCAATGATGGGCAGAATATGTGGTTTTCGTTTTCGTTAAGGGTCTTTTTACACCCTTTAGATACATATGAACTTACATAGTATAAATGTAATATTTGTAATATGTTTATACTTTATAGCATTAACCTATATTTTCATAACATCACAATAAGCACATGTGCGGTGTAGGTTTACCAAACAAATAATTTCGAATGAAAATAAATGAAATAAAATGATAATAAATAATCTCCGTTTTTCAGAGAAAGAAAAGAAAAAAAAAAGAACGGAATCGAGAATACCAAAAGGCATGGCGTCAGCGTAAAAAAGATTTGAAGAAAAAAGATTCGAAGGAGGAAAAAGAAGAAAAAAAAAGAAAAAGACATTGTGAGAATCAAAGAGCATATTATCAACGTACAAAAGGTTTAAAGGAAAATGACGAAAATGTAGAAGAATTGTTCCAAAAGCAATTAGATGATTTGCAAATGTAATTTGATTTCATATTTTAAATATTGTAATATATATATATATATAAATATATATATACATATATTTTATTGTTTTATTATGTATTTTTATTGGTGTAGTAAACTAAAAAAGTAAACCAGTGAATGTAGGGTTAGTGAGAATGGTTAGTATGGATGAAGTCAGAATAGCAGTGAATGGAATGAAAAATGGTAAAGCCATTGGTCCAGATGGAATACCAGTTGAAGTGTGGAAGTTATTGCGAGTGGATGGTTGGACGTGGTTAGCTTTGTTCTTCAATAAGTTGTAGCAGGAAGAAGCCATACCTGATGATTGGTGCAGCAGTTTCTTGGTGCCCATCTTTAAAAACAAAGGTGATGTGCTTGAGTGCAACAATTATAGAGGAATAAAGCTAATGTCACATACTATGAAAGCCTGGGAAAAAGTTATTGAAAGGCGTCTGAGAGAAGAGAGTGAAATTTCGCAGAACCAATTCGGTTTTATGCCGGGTCGGGGTACAACGGATGCCATTTTTGCTATACGCCAGCTGTGCGAGAAATACAGAAGTGCGCATAAAAACTTGCACATGGTATTCGTTGACCTCGAAAAGGCATACGACCGAGTACCTCGTGAGGTTCTGTGGTGGGCCCTTAAGAAGAAAGGTGTGCCTGGGAAGTATGTGCAGTTGATCCGAGCGATGTATAGTCGATGTAATACCCAAGTCCGGTCTACAGTTGGCACCACTGGCAGCTTCAATGTGGCGGTCGGCTTACATCAAGGGTCGGCTCTCAGCCCTTACCTCTTCCTGATGATAATGGACGCTCTGACGTCGGACATTCAGGAAGAGGCTCCCTGGTGTATGTTGTTTGCCGATGACATTGTGCTGGTTGCCGAGAGTGGCCTAGAGGTCCAGAACAGATTGGAGGTGTGGTGGCACAGACTGGAGAGTGTTGGCCTGAAATTGAGTAGAACCAAAACGGAGTACTTGTTCTGCGATTTCGGCGGTGTCTCCAATCCAGTGCCTTTAGCTCTCGCCGGAACGCCCATACCGATCTGTTCCGACTTTCGGTACCTCGGGTCGCTCGTCCAAGGGGATGGTGAGGTGGACCGGGACGTAACACGTCGGATCAACGCAGGATGGATGAAATGGCGACAGGTCACGGGAACCGCTTGTGACCCACGAATGCCCCTCAAGTTGAAGGGTAAAATCTACAAGTCCGTGATGAGGCCTGTCATACTGTATGGATCAGAATGTTGGGCTGTGAAAAAGACGGATGAAAAAAGATTGCATGTAGCGGAAATGAGAATGTTAAGATGGATGTGTGGTGTGACGAGAATGGATAAAGTGAGAAATGAGTATATTAGGGGAAGTTTAAAAGTGGCGCCAGTGACTGAAAAGTTGAAAGGGAATCGTTTGTCTTGGTATGGTCATGTGAAAAGGAGGGATGAAACGCATGTTGCTAAAAAAGTTATGAGTTTACATGTGGATGGATGGAGGGGAAGAGGGAGGCCAAAGAAAAGATGGATGGACTGTGTGAGAAGCGATATGAAAGAAAAGGGAGTTAGTGATAGCGTGACGAGTAACAGGACAGAATGGAAGAAAAAAACGTGTTGCGCCGACCCCAAATAAAACGGGACTAGGGCAGGAAGATGATGATGATGTATTTTTATTGGTATTATTTTATTTTATGATTTCTTTGTTTTTTTTCGCAGGAAAAAAAAGAAATTGGAAAGTAATGAAGACCAAGAGAATGTTCTGCAATGCAGGGCTTTTCGAAATTTAGAAAATGTACAGCTCGAACAAAATCAATTCCTCACCCAACAACTTCGTATATATGAAGAGAGTCACGAATGTATTACCCCCAAAGTCATTTAACATAGAACTACAGATATTCCAGGTGATGGTAATTGTCTTTTCCATTCACTCATACATGTTCTGCAACTTAAAATTTCGACTTGTGATTTGAGAAGACAGTTACGTGATTCACTTTATTTAAACTCCTGCCACAATCCACAAGAAGCATATAATATACTTTCAAGTAACAATGAATATGGAGATTTGGATTGTTTATATTTGTTTGCAAAAACTTACAATCAAAATATTTGTGTGCATTACCACTATTTCAACGTAATTTCAAAAAATAAAGATACTCGATTCTGTCATTTTAAAGCAAATGATACACATAATTGGATTCATCTTGATCTTCGTGAGCTACACTTTACGCCTTACTTCTCTGATGATGAAAAGAAGAAAGAAGATGAAAGAAAACAAAAGCAGAAGAACAAAGAATATTCTAAGCGGTATCGAGATAAAAAAAGAACATCAAATATACAAACAGCCCCGTCCGCCGGAGATGTGTTGGATGTACAACCAGTCATTCATACTTCACAAATTGCAGACCCGTCCACCGGAGGTGTGCCATATGTTCCACCAGTTATTTGTAGTTCCCAAATTGCAGATTTATTGTCGAGAGATGTACCTTCAAGTCCATCAATACATTCTAACTACAATTCTATCGAAGTGCGTCAAAGGCATTTTCCTTCTCAAGATGTTGAATCATCTCCACCTAATATACATCTTCAAACATACTCTGCTTTTCAACAGAATTCTTCTGCTCATCAACAGTTTGAAAATGATTTTGTTAAAAATTAATTTGGTCATGCTTGCGACATTTGTGACAGACTGTGGTTTAGAAAAGATTTGAAATATTTGCAAAACAACGATGCAACTCCAAAAATTGAATTTATAAGAACATTGCTCTCGAACATTGCTATACTGACAATAAAAATATGTTCGACTTGCTTTAAAGCCATTCAAAAGCAATGTATCCCACAACTATCAGTTTACAATGGATTCAAATATCCACCACTTCCAGACTGTCTTAAAGACTTTCCTTTGGACTTGGTAACTGAAAGACTTATATCGCCAAGGATTCCATTCATGCAAATTCGAAGGCTTCGGCATGTTCACGGTCAATATGGAATATACGGGCAGGTGATAAATGTTCCAATTGAAATAAACACAATGGTGCGTCAGTTACCAAGACAAGTGGATGATGATCATGCTATAACAGTTCACATTAAAAGAAAAAAAAATTCACAAATCTAGCTACGTGTATGGTATAGTGACCAAGAGAAAAATAAAAGTGTGGTTACGATATTTAAAGGATACTCCTCTTTACAAGTCTTACGGCGTTTTAGTTGACGATGATTTTTTAAACGATAGAAGTTATGACGTTGAAGATGAAATCATCTTTGATGAAGATGGCGACAATGACCTTTTAGAACAAATACCCATCGAGGAAAGTTTAATAGCACAGCAGCAAACATTGATGTGGAACGACGATATGTACTTGAGAATCGCTCCAGGCGAAGGTAGTTTTTTATTTTTATTTTTATGTTTCTTTAATTTATTGAACAAGAAGATACATAATATATATGATTTACTTTTGCTTTCTTTTTTAGGTAATGCTCCAAAGAGTTTGCTGTTTGATGAACATGCTGAAGAATTATCTTTTCCACAAATATATCTGGGGCATTTCAGAGAATTTAGGAATGCGGTCACACCCTTCACGATGGCTACGAGTGAATTAAGAAGATCTGATAGACGCGGAGTAACCCCTCAACACTTATTGTACATGGCTATGAAAATAATGAGAATTAGAATTAAGGACTCTCTTCACATTGCATTTAAGCATGTCGGCCAAGGTATTGCAATAACTAAAGAGCAAATAGAATCTGATGATTATATTCACGGCTGCATTGAAACTAATTTGGCATTCCTTCGTTCTATTCCGAATTCAGCATACTATTGGGCAGAAAGAAAAAGAGATCTTTTTGCTATGATTCGTCAATACGGTAAGCCAACTGTTTTCTTTACCATAAGTGCTAATGAAATTGGATGGCCTAAATTATTACAATTGTTGCATAATTTGAAAAATAATGCGGAAATATCGGTTGAAGAGGCTGTAGATTTGCATTTTATTGAGAAAAGCACTCTTATTAATGAAGATGCCGTAACATGTGCTATATACTTCAATAAGTTAGTCGAAGTTCTTTTAAAAATATTACAATCAAAAAGGCACAGTCCTTTAAAAAAATACAGGATTTTGCATTACTTTAAAAGAATTGAATTCCAACATCGAGGTAGTCCACATGCGCATATTTTAGCTTGGTTAGATAATGCCCCAGAAGACGCCCTTAACAGAGATTATAATGAAGCTATCGATCTTATCGATTTTCTGATATCAGTATCTGCTGCCGAGGCTTCTGGTGATATCCGATTACAAACTCATAAGCATACTTTTACTTGCTATAAAGGTATAGCATCGAGACGACAACAAAAATGTAGATTTGACGCTCCGTTTATGCCAGTTAAGAAAACCATGATTTTGACGCCTATGCCAGATACAGAAAATGGTTTCCAACGGTACAAGGCTAAATATAATTTAATCCAAAAAAACTTGGAAAAATACGAATACAATGGTTTTCAATCGTTCTACGATGAAAATAATATTGCTTCAGATGACGAATATGTCAACATTATTCGAGCAGGAATTAATAGACCACGAGTTTTTCCAAAACGTGAACCATGTGAAAAGTGGAATAATCCATTTAATCCCTTCATATTCAACGTTGTTAGATCCAACACTGATTTCCAATTTATAACTGAAGAATATTCTTGTGCAGCTTACGTGGTCGAATATGTTAACAAAACTAATAGAGGTGTTAGCAATTTACAAAGACAAATAATTGAAATAATGGATGAACATCCTGAGTTTAATTTATTTGACATTACTAAAAGCATTAATCTTTTGAACCACACTGAGATGACGAGTCAAGAGGCTGCATGGTACTTATTGAGAGAACCAATGTCAAAAAGTTCAACTGTTATTGTCTATATACCAACCATTTGGCCAGTCGAAAGGCATAGAATAAAGAAGACAATGAAAGAATTAAGTGAACTAGAAGATGATTCAACCGACATATGGAAGGAAAATTATTTCGACAAGTATGAGAAGAGACCTGAAGATTTAGCAGGTATTTCTCTTGCTCAGTTTGTTGCTAAATATTATAAAAATAACAAGGGTGACTATGTACTCAGGGAAGAACCAAAAGTTATACGATATCGCAAATATGATATGGGTACAGACTACAATGAGTATCGGAGAGAAATGGTTACTTTGCATCTTCCATTCCGTCATGAAGAATCGGAAATTCTTGCAGAATCGCGATATCTTCAGTTATACGAAGAAAATGAGGCACTTATTCTAGATCGAAGAAAAGAGTTCGAATCAAATCTTGACATCGAAAAAACATTGGAAATCTGCAGGGAGTTATGTCGTGAAAATGTTTCTGATGATGATGAGGAGATAAACGACGTAGTTGGTAGAATTCCTAATGAAAACCCATTTGCTGAATTATATCAAAATCCAAACGCAGATTTAAATTATGATTTACGCCTTGCGTTGTTTGATAAGCTTGGATCAATTGCTAAAAAGAAAGATAATATCTTACCTTATCCAGAATTTTATGGGCTTATGCGCAAAGCAAACGAGGAACAGCGAGAAATTTTGTTTCACACTATGCATCATTTAATATCAAACAACGAGCCAATGCAACAACCATTGTTGATATATTTGACTGGATCAGCTGGTAGTGGTAAAACGTTTGTAATAAAAGCACTCATGGAAATTAATAATAGATTTTCTGACACGGATGGAATTTTCAACGCATACATTGCTTGTGCTTCAACTGGAAAAGCTGCTACAGCCATAGGTGGAACAACGGTGCATAATGCTTTAAGTATATCACTCTCAAGGCTATTGCCACTCAACATCGAAAAAGCTCATCAATACAGAGCGCTATTTGAGTTCATTAAGGTTATTATCATTGACGAAGTAAGCATGGTTTCAGCAGAAGTATTAGAACAAATTAATGAACGTTTGAAGCAAATCACTGGCTTGTTCACAAAAGCTTTTGGTGGATTGATCCTTATCGGAGATTTGCGCCAATTACCTCCTGTAAAAGCTACACCGATCTTTAAGCAAATTAAAAAAAAAATTACTGGTGAATCAATTTGGCGAAAATTTCATCAATTCGAACTCAAGAAGGTAATGCGCCAAGAAAATACTCTTTTCTGCCATTTTAACAAAAATCGGTGATGGGTTCATTCTAACAGAAGAAGAATTAAATATGATAGAATCGAGATTTGTAACTAAAGAACACGCACAATCAGAATGTCCGGAAGGAACGAGACTTATGTTCACGAATAATAAGGTTAATGAATACAACAGTACAATTTTGAACAGTTTTGAAAATAAAATTGTTTCATTGGCATCGGATGTTTTCGTTGGTTGTCATAATGCAGAACAAGAAAATTTTGTAAGGCAAAAGTTACATAAAATGAAACCTGACGAGACTGGTGGATTACCTTATGAACTAGTTCTAGTTCCTAACCGACCCTATATGATAACCATAAACATGTCGCTGATGGTTTATCTAATGGCACTGTAGGAAAATTACTACTCATAGAATCTGATAAAAATGATGAAATCACAAGACTTTGGTTCAAATTCTCAAAATCCATTGGTCAAAAACGTGCAACAAAATTTAGATGCGACATTGCACGCTTGAAAATCGACAAAGACGCTGTTCCAATTTCTTTACAATCATCGTCAATACCACTCAACAGAAATAAAACTATAGTAGCAAAAAGAAAACATTTTCCACTGATTTCGGCTTTGGCGATGACAATTCATAAATCCCAAGGAGGTACGTTTGATGCTATCGTTTATGAATACAATCGTTCTCATTCAAGAGAATTGGTGTACGTTGCGCTATCAAGAGTAACTAGTATAGAAGGTTTGTTCTTAGTCACTGAAGACGACACAAGGGCGAGCTGGAAATTTCATCATGGCAGAGTAGGAAACGCACAGGTGGAAGATTCAAACGCAACAAAAAATCAAAAGAGATCAACAACTCATCGAGAAGATTTATCAATTGAATTGAAACGTTTACGTGAAAATCCTTTGCAAACCATCACCAAAACACTTGTAGATTTTATTTCTAAGAATAATAGATTGTCTATTTTTTCATTCAATTGTCAGAGTTTACGTGCGCATGTAGATGATCTAGCAATTGACGCTCTTGTTAAAAAGATGAATGTGTTAATTTTATCAGAAACTCATATGGGTAACAATGAAATAATTGACATTCCGAATTTCAACTTTGTTGCGAGTTTCAGAAGAAATAATCGTCCCGCGGGAGGAGTAGCTATTTATCAAAATATGAACACAGTTCATTATTGCACAAATTATATGGATGTGCATGTGAAATACAACAGCATGTTTAATGCCACTGTTTCTGATATCGGTGATATTTGTATAAGTCGTTGCCACTCTGGTGATAATCAGTTCATAATTATGGTTGCCGTTTACATCTCTCCAGATAAGTCATTGCGTGCTATACGAGACTTCTTGTATGAAAATTTATTCATTTATTCTCATGATGCATCTGCATTGCTTAAAAAAAAAATTGGAAAAAGCTTTGATGAATTGCCAATGATTTTAGTGAAGATTTCAACATAAACTTCGCAGACGATAAAAATCAACTATTAATTGAATTTTTAAATAATGAATTTGGTTTAACTATGTCGAATGATCGCAATCTTAGCACAACGAAATACAAAACTACTATTGATGCGGTCTTTATTAGACATTTAAATAGGTTCGAATCAAAACTGTTCGTTTCTTACTTCAGCTACCATAAACCTATCGTATCAGTTTTAGAGATTGGCGATGATAGTTCTGGTAATGATGATGGTGAAAAAGTCGTTGAAATTATGGATGAAAGTTGATATTTTTGTTTTTTTTTTTTAGTGTGAGGCCAGAACTGTTCCTGTCTCAGTGCTTGGAGGTTTATTTCTGGGGCCCAGCTGTTCAAGCATCAATCATATATGTGCACAACTTATTTACAAAATTACTTATTACTAGTCACTGTACAATGCTTAAACTACCTTATATAATACAACTATTATTTATTTCTACACATTTAAATTAAATAATTTATTTACTAATACCATACATTATCATTATAAACTATTCTATACTATGCATACAACATCACTTAACACATCATCATACACTATCTACACATATATTATTGAAACTTCCTTTCTATGAAAATGACTAAGACCAAAAACCTAAAAGTTGGTTTGTTTAACGCGGGGTCTTTAGGATCACGTCATGACAAGTTCCTTGTGGCTATGGAGGATATTGGGGTTGACATTATGATCATAAATGAGACCTGGCTCAAGGAGGGACAAAAGGGTCGTGCACCCTGCGTCCCAGGGTACCGGTTGCGCCACATGCCGCGTCCACGCTCCGTGCGTGGCGGCCGCGTGGGCGGTGTGGGCTTTTATGTGAAGCCTGGTTTACGCGAGCGCACCGTGCCGCACCCACCTGAGATGTGGCTCCAGCTGAAAGTCAACTCCCATTCTGTTATCATCGGCACTGCATACAGGCCACCATGGCTCGATGTAAATGTGTTCCTGGATGTAATGACCGATTCTCTTTTCTCTTTTGGTAGTGCGGATAAGGTTATCTTGTTGGGTGACTTCAATATTAACCTGCTTAGTCATTCGGATAATAAAACTAAACTTTTTAACAATTTTCTGAAGTGCTGTAAACTGGATCAAATTGTATCAGAGCCAACTCATTTTACAAACCACAGTGATACACTAATAGATGTTGTATGCACTGATGCTCGTGTGCGCCAGGTCTCTGTATCACATAACCAGAGCTCGGCCAACATGCAGTGATATCTGCTGAATTTAATTTTAAGCTAGACAAGCCTTCCCCGCTTTGGGTCACTTTCCGGCCCCTTAAAGACATACTGCCTGATAATTTTAATAAGGATTTCAATAGGATGGATTGGGAATATATAGAAAGTCTAGAGGATGTTAATTCCATGGTGGAAACTTTTAATAACGAAACTTGAAAGGCTCGGAATCACAGGCATTCAACTTGCACTGTTTGAGAGTTATCTCAGTGGTAGACGGCAGTGCCTTCGAATTGGAGATTGGACTAGTGATGAATTTCCCATTTCCTACGGGGTCCCTCAGGGCAGTATTATTGGGCCAACCCTTTTTCTCATTTACATTAATGACCTATGCCGTTTGAAAATTCCAAATACATCCATTTTCACCTATGCCGATGATACTGCCCTGCTATTTCATGGAGACTCCTGGAAGGAGGCGTTCCAATATGCTCAGTCCGGTTTCAATCTTGTCACCAGCTGGTTATCGCAGAACCTGTTGACACTAAATGTCGAGAAGACCAAATATTTGGCCTTCTCCTTATCCGCCGCTGGGAAACCATCTACCTCTTCGTGCTCCTTGATAGCTCATTCTTGCTCTTTACACCACCGAACGGTTCGTCATTGCCCCAGTCTTTCCCGTATCAATTGCATAAAATATCTTGGTGTCCACATTGATGATTGTTTGTCTTTTGGTTCGCACATTGAGGTACTCACCTCACGGTTGCGCAGGTTAATTTACATTTTCAAGTCTCTCCGTCACGTTGCTGATAATGGGGTGGTTCGACTCGTTCATCTTGCTCTCTGCCAATCAATAATCCAATATTGTATAGTTGCTTGGGGAGGAGCGACAAAGACCCACATGCTAAAATTAGAACGCGCACAGAGGGCTCTCCTAAAGGTTCGTTGGCGGTTGGCGGTTTCGAAATTGATAAGTAGGCATTTCTAAAGTGTTTTTACTATTGTATACCTAGTTAAATCATTACTACAATACGAGACATTTTTGGGCATTTCATAGAATGAATAAGTTTAAACTACATGATTGTCTTTACTAATTCCTTGGGCTATTAACGTAGTGTTCTATCCTCTTTGGGGCTATTCACATTCCTAACCTCTAAATACCTAAATAGGTAGTTCGAGTTTTTAATTTTTTTTTGCTTGTTTCTCTTCATTTTGGCATCACGCTACTTGCGTATTTGTCACAGAGATATTTTATAATTTTAACGTAGCGAAAAGCGGAGAAACGTTTTTGTATTATTTTTTTGCTTTCGATGTTTTTTGATAATCAGTGTTGCAACAGTATATTTGCCCTATTGTCGGGTATTTCTGGAAGCCTTAACGCAATATTAAAAATGGTCATAGAAATAAACTAAAAACAAGCACGATAGTTGCCCTAATACAAACTAAAGACCAAATAAAAGATTGTGTAAAATTTGAGCCAACAATAAATATGCTTAAAGCGAACCTATACAAAAAGTAATGTATTTGTTTTAGTTTTTGGAATAAAGTTTTCAGTAGTAAAACATTTTTATTCTGTTTTTCCTACATCATGAACTTCGACGGGAATTTTGCTTTAAAAAGAGGCATTTTTCAACATGACGCGGGGAATTTACATAACTAACTATGGCAACACTGCTGGAGAGTGAAAAGTGAGCATATTTCATGGTCTGTGCCGTCGGCTTGACCTGTGAGATTACATCCTTCAATTTACCCTTTGATTCATGCGTGTCTTACCGTCCCGTGTCGTCTAGCCGAGCTGCATCTCTGTTCCACGCGCCCTCACTCCCCTGTGGAAGGGGCGCGCGGTCGTATGCAAGCGCGGTGGTCGTCAGTACGCTTTCGATTGACCCGCGATACACGCGTGTCACATTACTTACGCAAATTAACGACCAGTGTTTGTTCGAGATCGTAAGAAGAAACTTATGATCGACAATGTTGTGTTTTACGAGTGAATAATGGTAAGTTATTAATTCTTTTCTTTGTGAGTGCTTGTAAACTTAATTTTTATTTTAGCCCGTTATACTATAAGTATACCTAGTTACTTTATTTAAAACGTAGTACCTAATCCTGTGTTTACATGATTCTCTTGATACTTTACTGGTTTAACTCACTGCCCTCATTTAGGAAGTAGTTATTTAGGTACGTAACTTATAATCTGCGTGCCACACTGCCCAGATTTGTGATCTTTTTACCAATCAAGTGAGCCTCAATTCCATCCGGTACGCTTGTGGTGTAACTTCGCATCCCGCAACTGTCTAATAACATCACGGTTTTAATTTGTGAAGTATACAGATCAATACGCTGAGCCGTACGAATCAATTTTTCGAGCCGTACGGGCCGGTTTGTCGAGCCGTATAGGCCGATTCGTCGAGCCGTACGGGCCAATTCATCGAGCCGTACGGGCCGATTCCTCGAGCCGTTCGGGCCGATTCCTCGAGCCGTACGTACCAATTTATCGAGCCGTACGGGCTAATTTCTCGAGCCCATCGGGCCATCTCCTCGGGACGTACAAGCCTATTTCTCGAGCCGTACGGGTCAATTACTTGATCTGTATTTGAGACTGTATTTTGATAAGTACGGGTCTTATGAGACATGTCCCTGAAACATACCAGGCATATTGTAATAATAGCCTATATCTCCCCGCTCACGCTCAGGTTGATAAGGTGAAAAGGCTAACTTTGTTATTTGTTTTAGGCAACATCCCCTGCGGACATGCACACTTTTGAATCCCTCATGGAATGGGAAGCAGACGATCCTGAGGACAATATTATCTTGAGCAGAATCAAACTAATTATAAGAAACCACTTACCAAGGGGATGGAACGAGTGGAAAATCAGAATTTTCAAAAAGGAAGAATTACTACTAGGCACCGAATTCGACCCACAAATTTTAAACAAAATCAGGTTTGCAATCCCTACTGTCGATTTAGCTTGAGCATTTTCACCAAATTGTACCTCTCTTAAAGAGAAAGCTTATCGGGACATAAAATTGAAGCTCTTGGGATGGCCACTGTGTATTGGTCTTATCGTTCACCCCATGTCCCCCCCATGTGTGGCTCAGCAGTCCAGAATGAACTGGTGCTTGCATCCATTGCGGAGATGAAGCCACTTCTTAAAAGCAGAGAAGAAGCAAATAAGGAGTTGGGTGGGCAGGTTGGTCATTCTGATGATGAAGTGTCAATTCCATCCACAATAACTACATCTGGTAGAACTAAGAAACCAAGTCGGTTAGATAGGTTAGAGCAAAGCCAGTTAAAATTAGAAAACATGATGGAACAATTTATAAAAAACTTTCAACCAGATGCACAACCGTGTTCGATTTCAGAAATTGATTCTACTTCCCAAGAATCATCAGAGGATGAACAAAATATTCCTCAACCTCGATCATTTTCACCAAAACCCTGGGAACCACCTACTCCCATCGCTGATGATGACTTTGACTGGACTCCAGCGACGAAACAACAGGAACCCTTGATACCAACTGCTAAACCTCACATTGCCGCACAAGGCGCTGAATGTCAAAGATTAGGTGATATAACTTTTAACCAAATCTGATATGCAGAGGTCCAGAAAAAACTACACGCTAGCCCAGTCTTCGGTCCTTTAAAAGTTAATCTTGCAGAAGGGAGATTTCCTCATAAAAATCGACCTCTTACAGGCATACTTTCACATACCAGTAGCCGATCGTCATCGAAGATTCCTATCAATAGTTTACCAAAAGAAGGTATTTCAGTTTACATGCCTCCCGTTTGGTCTATCAACAGCCCCTCTTACCTTTGCGAGGGTGTCAAATTGGGTAGCATCCCGACTGCGACAGATGAATATAAGGGTCATTGTATACCTGTACGACTTTTTGATTGCCAATCAAGATCCGATAAAGCTGCAGAACAATGCTATCAAGACGGTACAATTTCTTCTAAGATTGGGATGGATAATCAATATGAAAAAATCTCTACAAAACCCATCTCAACGCATCGAATACTTAGGGATAGAATGGGATACCTTCCACAACACAAAAGCCCTCCCAGAAAAGAAAATATTCTCCTTGAGAAAAGATCTCAGCAAACTACTATTAAGTCAAAGATGGAGTTGGCAGTCCGCAAAGAGCTTGCTAGGAAAACTAAACTTCGCGTCTTTTGTAATACCACTTCGAAGACTTCACACCAGAAAAATTCAAAGAGCAGCCAACATTTTACCAGAGGAATCAGTCCGCAAGAAGTTTCCCATTCCTACAAAGGCACTCGAAGAATGCAAATGGTGGATTCAAAATCTCGAAAAGAAAGATCCACTTTTCAAATCTTCAGAGACCATTTTCATCACATCAGATGCCTCGGACCAAGGTTGGGGAGCGCAAATAAACGAAAAACATATCAGTGGCACTTGGGACGCTCAGCAGTGTCAGTGGCACATCAACAAAAAAGAGCTGTTTGCTGTTCTTCTCACTGTTCAATCCGAGAAAGATTCAATAAAAAACAAGAGAGTAGTTGTACAGTCAGACCATCGAACGGTAATTGCATACATAAAAAATCAGGGTGGGACGAGATCTTCGCAACTAACAGATCTAGTCTTCAAGCTGCTAACTTTGGCCAAAAAGCTAAACGCAGAAATTTGTCCCTAATATATACCAGGGATATACAACGATGTAGAGATAAACTACGATAACATGGCGCGCCCCTCCAAATTACTGTTTCAATGTGTGTAGTGACATCCTTACGAAGGAGTTTGTATGTAGTTGTAAGTATTCGTTTTCAGTAGCAGGCCGGCAGCGGTCTGAGACAGTCAAGTTATTAATACTACGTCGCTCAGTAATACGAAAGTACTGATTGCAAAACAAGTTAGTCATGGAAAATTCAAGAAAAAAAGTGATGCGGAGTCAGGTAATTTTGTTTGTTTGTGAAATAAGTTTATGTACCTAATGAATTGATTGACTTTTATGTCTATTAATTAATTAATGTAAAATCTTTTCTAAATATTTTAGGCACGAGAAGTGATAGCTACAGTATACCAACATATGAAGTACGAGGCTGAAAATGGAGTGGAGCGCTTGACAGACGCTAGATGGAGAACTTCAAGAGCTGTGGGGGTTAGTGAAAGGACTGTAACAAGAATTCTCAAAGAAAAAGCAAAATGTGATGCAACTGGCACACAAATGAGTTCACCGCATAAAAACAAAAATCCTCGCAAACGTTTAAAGCGTAACATTGATGAATTTGACAAGGGAGTAATAAGGCGTACTGTCAGTAACTTTCATAGAGAGTATAAACAATATCCAACACTAAAAGCTCTGAAAAGGGTGCTTACTGAAAAGATAAATTTTGACGGATGTTTGGAGACATTACAGCGTATACTTCTTGATTTAGGTTATGAGTGGAAAACTACTGAAGACAATCGTCAAGCACTTGTTGAAAAACATGATGTACAACTGCACAGCACCTGCAGCGGAGGAACTCCTGCGCTATAAATATTTAAAACAATTGAAGAAATATAGAGAAGAAGGGAGGAATATTGTTCTGACGAAAGCTACATTCATACCACACATGTACAAAATAAGTCATGGGGTACTCAACAAGGAACTGTAGCAAAGAAAAAGGGTTACGCGTCATAATAGTCCACACTGGTGGAAGAAATGGTTTTGTCCCCAATGCTTGTTTAATTTACAAGGCCAGTTCGAAGACAGGCGACTACCACGACAATATGAACCATGACAATTACAAGAAGTGGTTCATAACACAACTACTGCCTAACATACCAGAAAAGTCCGTAATTATTATGGATAACGCCTCCTACCATAACACATTTACAGAAAAAGTTCCCACCTCCAACAGCAACAAAGCAGCCATGAAATATTGGCTGGTGAATAAACACATCCACTTCGAGGAAGACATGAAGAAAATCGAACTCTATGATCTCATTCTAAAGAATAAAGATAATTCTAGAAATTACGCCGTTGATGGCGAAGCAAAAAAATATAATTGCGATATTTTAAGACTTCCTCCATATCAACCCAACTTAAACCCGATTGAGAAAATTTGGGGAGTGTTAAAAAACTATGTCGCAAACAAAAATGTAGACCAAAACTACACATCCATCATGAAATTACTTCATAAACGTCTAGACATGATCGATTGCACGATATGGACCAACACTTGCAGACATGTGGAGGAGACTGAATCCAAATACTGGAAAAACTACGACGACGAGCAAGAATTTATTATTCACGTAGGAGAATCTGATTCTGAAAATGACACATCAAGCTTCTCAAACAGCGATGAAGAAAATTTTAGTTCCAGTGCCAATAGAGATCATTAAGATTTAAGTTTGTTTGATTTATGTTTTATTAATGTTGTGGGCCAAGTGATTAATGAGGGTATTATTATTAATGCCCGAGCAGTATGAATAATGCCTTTGTTATCACTTGGCTCGTAACATATTATAAACTTTCTTATAATAATTATGATTACGTATTTTTGTAAATGATTTTGATGTCTTAGTCACTAAAAAGAAATGTGTTATAAATACATTATAAAGGTTTCATTTTATTGAAAATATTAAACATGCAAGATATAGAGTAAATTACATTTCAATATTTGAACACAATAAAATTAATTCATAGTTTTTTTGCAATCAGTACTCGTAATATCTCACTTATTACCAGATTTGTTGGTCAAATAATCATAAATTGCCGAGCGCGCAAGACAACGCACGTGTCGTTTTCATAGAGTACGTCAGTGCAGCGCCATTACTAATAATAATGAGCGATTAATGACGTGACTAGTCGAGCAACAAATCCGTGGATTTGTTTTTGTTTGACGGCCGTTTCATTACGCACACGTGCGTTGTGAATCTTGGTGGTGCATTGTAAATACTTTCACAAATACTTTCAAACGTTTTGAATTTTGTCTGTCTCGACAAAAGAATCTCTCGGATTGGCATCTTTCGACGAAGATATGCAACCAGATATTTAAAAAATGGGGCATCTCCGAAGTGGACCTTTTTGCATCAAACAATTCAAAGGTAGTTCCTGCCTATGTCTCCCGAGATACAAATGACAAAGATGCTCTATTCATAGATGCCTTCAGCAAGAAATGGGAGTGCAAGTTAGCATGGATCTTCCCACCCCCGTTGTTGATTCCTCGGGTGTTAGCTCATCTAAATCAAGCCAAAGGCTCATACATTCTGATCGTTCCACGCTGGGACAGAGTGTTCTGGAGATCGGATCTACGATCACGGGCGATAGACCGCCCATTTCAAATTTGGAACCTGCACCATCACCTGAAACATTTAACACCACAAACGAATCTAACGAGAGTTCAACATCTACGTTTGGAGGCTTGGAAGGTACGGGGTGGTCAATTTTAACTAAAAACTGGCCAAGAGAAGACTATAGCTTAATTCAAAAGGCATGGCGCATTTCTTCATTAAAAACATACCATGCTCCATGGAAAGCGTGGTTGACAAGATGTGATGTTCTTGGTCTTAACCCTAACAAACCGGACGCAGCATCGGTAGCACAACATTTGAGTTTTCTACATAGAGTAAAGAAGTTGTCTCCTAGTACCATAAAATTACACAAATCAGTTATTGTTACGTTTGCTGACCCCACTAACAGGGATTCTATAACAAACAGCCCAATAGTTAAGCAAATTATCAAGGCCATTGAATTATCAAAGCCACCTTCAGTTAAAAAACAAATTTGGGATGTTTAGCATCTAATTAATTGGTTAGAAAATATTTCAATCCAGGAAGACAGGAAGATAGTATTTTTCAAATTTCGCGTCATCTCGCTCTATTACTATTGTTAGCGTCTGGGAGAAGAATCCATGACCTTACCTTACTTAAAATTGATGAAAATAGCATATATATAATAGTAATAGATGAATCGTCAGTTACTTTCTGGCCAGAATTTGGGTCCAAAACTGATAGTCACTCCTACAGGCAATCCGCCTGGAAACTCTTACAAGTCCCAAATAGGAATCTTGATCCCGTTTTTTGGATTAGGTTATATCTTATCGTGTCAGATTCGAGAAGAAACGCGGGTGGCAATCAAATTCAGTCTTTGTTTATCACCTTTAGAAGTCGAGTAGCACCTGCTTCCAAGTTAATAATTGCAGGATGGATAAAAACAGCTTTTTCAGAATTAAACATTAATTTCTCACCTGGTAGTATCAGGTCTGCTGTTGCTTCCTCCAGAAAGGACAGTAATGTTCCAATAGATGTAATATTAAGAAATGGTAACTGGAGAAGTGATAAAAATGTGATTAAACATTATTTTAAAGAAATAATACTCCGTCCAAAGATGATTCCAATGACTTATGTTTAGTAAATTCTAGCTTTACTACTTTGTGATAATTAGCACTTAAATGTTATAGGTCTGTAAACAAAGTTTCTAATATCTAAATAAACATGATTATGATTATAATGGCATTTTATTAACTTCAATACAAGCACTTACATACATAAATTCACTTGTATACGACATACACAATATCTTAAATAAATATTACTTCACAGTACGCTTCTCCCGTGTCGTCAGAACCAAAATATTTCTCACAGGTCAAGCCGACGGCACAGACCATGAAATAACAAACGTTTTTCCCCCGAAGGGATAAAAACGATATATTTCATGTCTTGCCTAGGCTTGACCAGGTAAGCCCTTGACGACTCTGACATCTGAAGGTACTGACGACCACCGCTGCACCGCGCTTGCATACGACCGCGCGCCCCACCCACAGGGGAGTGAGGGCGCGTGCAGCACAGCTAGACACGGGACGGTAAGACACGCATGAATCAAAGGGTAAATTGAAGGATGTAATCTCACAGGTCAAGCCTAGGCAAGACATGAAATATATCGTTTTTATCCCTTCGGGGGAAAAACGTTTGTTATTTTAAAACATATATAAATAAAAACATCAATAAACCTAAGAAGTTATGGAGTCATATCAAATCCTCTATAGCTATCTCTAAACCACCAGAGCATAGTTTACCGCACTTCTGTAGTAATCCCGAAAAGATTAATGCACACTTTTTGAATGTACCAGTGGTACGGTCACAGCTGACGACTTAAAATACTATGAACAACACAGATTCAGTAATACTAATTTCCAGCTGGAGCCCGTTTCGGAGGATGTGGTATTGAGGTTGCTGCGTGGTCTTAAGTCCAATGCTCAAGGTTGTGACCATATCTCGCTGGAGATGTTGATGATGACCATTCCTCGTACCCTTACAGCTATAACAGTGATCATCAACCGCTCCATCTCCACCTCCTTTTTTCCGGATCTGTGGAAATTGGCAATAGTTAGACCCATCCCTAAGGTATCTAATCCCACCAGCGTGAAAGAACTTCGCCCTATTAGCCTACTACCATGTCTCGCCAAGGTCCTAGGGAAGGTTGTCTCCAACCAGCTCCGAGCATATCTCGAGGAGCACAATATATTGCCGCTCGCTCAGTCTGGTTTTCGCAACGGACATAAGTACAGCCACGGCCCTACTTGATGTGGTCGGGAATATCCTTGAAGGCAGCGATAAGGGAATGGGTGCCATGCTTGTCCTACTGGATTTCTCACGTGCTTTTGACTCAATTAATACGTCGCTTCTCCTTTCTAAGCTGTCTTATTACGGATGTCAGCCTGAGACGGTTCAGTGGTTTGAAAGCTACTTGACTCACCGTTCTCAGTTAGTCCAGGTAACAAATGAAAGTAATGGAAGCATTGAGTCCTCTAGTCCAAAGTGCGTGAGCAGGGCTGTGCCCCAGGGATCGATCCTCTTCTTTTCATCCTGTACAGTGCTGACATCACAAACTGCCTGCTCAACACCAAGTTCCACCTTTATGCGGATGATTTGCAGATGTATATCTCTTGTCATCCCCAGCAGATTGTCGACACTGTGAAAAGAGTAAATGAGGATTTGGGTAGGATCACAGCCTGGTCTATGCGAAATTCACTGGTTTTGAACCCAGGTAAATCCAAATACCTGATCATAGGATAAAGAGATTTTTTAAATAAAATGGGTAATCGTACTTTAGATGTAAGGATTGACGGTTGTCCCATTGAGAGGGTGCAGGAAGCTCGTAATCTTACTCATATTACTGAAGCTGTGCGCAACTGCTTCTACCGTCTCAAGCTTTTGTATCGTGTACGTCCCTACATAAGTGTGGATATGCGTATCACGCTCTGTGAGTCACTTGTTTTATCCAAGCTGAACTACGCTGACACTGTGTATGGGGCGTGTATTCTTGGTAGAAGCGAAAGGTTGATCCAACGAGTACAAAATGCATGTGCCCGGTTTTGTTTCAATGTCCCTCCGAGGTCACACATAACACCATTTTTAAATAAAAGTAATCTAATGAGAATGTCAGATCGCAGAAAGCTTAATCTCGCTACCCTACTTTTTGACACGATAGTCATTAAAAAACCGGCCTATCTATATAATAAACTTACTTGGTCGCGAGACATAAACAAAATTAAAACCAGAGCATCTTCGTACCTTTTGTTGACTTTGGCACATAAAACTGCTGCATTCCGTGGGAGTTCAAATTCGTTGCTAGCAGAATCTGGAATGACTTACCACCGCCTTTTCGAGCTATAAAGACGGTTGGTACTTTTAGTTACAAATATAAACACCATTTACTGCAAATCCAAAAGGAAACAACCACGTAATTTACCTAGGGTGTGAATGGCTTGTATTTGCGACGATTTTGTCGCTCGTGCACAGCGTCTTGTTCTTGCTTCCAACTCAACAAAACATTTCCACTTCACAATTAAACACAGTAACATTTTAGATACACCCGAATCACTTCTAAAATGGACATTTATGTAATAATATGTATTTACCTACACACCTTTTGTTTCGTTTTTCACTCTTTTTTTTTTGGCAGTTGGTTCACCGTACGCCCGCGTTCCTCCGTTTGTCTATGGTATTGACAAATGATGTATGTTGGAGCGTTAGGCGTCGGTCTATGATTTACTAATTATTCTTATTGCACTATTTTTATATATTACACACATGAATATAAATTCACGAATTTTATATATAGATGTATATATTCTATCTCTTCTTTGTTCATTCTTTTTTGGTAGACTATTATTATATAACATCCGTAAATATGTTCGTGACATCACGGCAGGCCCTAACAGAATATCAGCGCTGCGTTATTTATCGTTTTAAATAACGTAGCATAAATATGCTGAGTTAGGTGCCTTTTTGTCCTCGCACTGATTACATCTTTCTTTTTTCTTTTCATTGTGTATTTTTAGTTTATATGATTGTGTGAGGCACGAATAAACGTTTTTTCTTTCCTTCTTTCTTTTCTTTCTAAAGATTTCGACGTGAATTTTATAGATATTTTATTAGATGATTTGCGCGACATTGACTTACTAGAAGCTAGTATTTTCGATGAAATTGCTAGAAAAAATTATTTGAGTGGAAATGAAGAATCAGAGATTGAAGATTAAAATATCTATCCTTCCAAAAAACGCAAACGTATATTTATTCCTTGTGAATCTGAGAGTGAAATTGATGACATGTCAGCGAGTACGTCACAAAAATGGCTTCAACCAAAAGGACATCAACCATCTGTTATAGCGTTTACAGAACCAACAGGTATAATATATTCTTTTATTGTTTATTTTGTTTTTTGTTTGTTCTACTTCAGACAATAGGTAACATATTTCTGTGCCAAACATCAAGATCCGTTCAACCATTTTCAAGGTGTCAGGTAACAAAGTTTAGCTTTTTTCGATTTTATTATAGTAATAGGTAGACGCTAAATAGACCTATATATAAATAAAATCGATGTGGCATAAATTGCCGCAAACGCTACCGGGTTCGATTCCTAGATCGGTAAAGTTTCTGTGTTGATATTTGTGTATTATACATATACTATCAGACAGTTCTTCGGATGAACACTTTCAAAAATTTTTCCTTGCAAGCTACCATCATGCCTAGCCCCGCCTTTTTCTTAACGACCAATAAAAGGCGAGGAAACTTTTTTTTTGCAAAATCTCAACTGCTTTTGTATTACTAGACACATGTTTAGAGTCGAGTCCGAGTTTGTCGGTTAGTTTTAGTCTGTCGTCAAGATGGGTAGCCACGCTAATATAAGTGTCATGGAAAGGAGCCGAATTATTTTTCGCCGGGACTCTGGGAGCAACATTAGCGAAATAGCTAGAGAGCTGAATATGACGGTAAGTTACATTTTTACTGTTATCTATCATTCAGCACATTTAATTTGATCATGTTTATGATTGCAATGCAATTTTATTGTCTTTACATTGACTAAGAATCGATGATTAGTTAATATTTTTTACAGTAAAACTTTGTTGAACTCGAAACTTATTGTTTAAGAAAGTTAAACAATAAGTTTTCTAAGTATCATCGGGTTTAATTTATGGTTTTAAGTTTAGCAGTTTATGATTTTTCTAAAACGATTAATTTTTCTTTGCAGGGAAATACCGTCCGGAAGTGGATTCGCTGTTACGACAGTGAGGGGCACGTCAATACCAGAGCGCGAAATGTGCAGCCGCGAATATTCACTCCGGAGCGGTTGCAGCAATTGGTGGAAGTTTACCAGCAGCAACCGTTCACTCCCACCACGAAATCTACTCAGCCACCGATTTCGTGTACCCTAACCGCCCACTCAATCGACTGTCTAGAGAACGTCACTTGTGCTTGCCCTAAACTCACACTTACCTCCGCCATAAAATATCTCGGAGTAACTCTTGATGATAATCTGAGCTTCTCAGCCCATATACATCTACTGACAGCAAGGACTAGGAAATTAATTTTCGTGTTCAAAACTCTTCGTCATGTAGCTGCAGCAAGGATTGTCAACAGAGTCTACCTCGCTCTTTGCCAATCACTCCGAAACACAATATGACAATATTGTGTTTCGGTATGGGGTGGTGCGTCCAAGACTTTAATGTTAAAATTGGAAAGAGCTCAAAGAGCTGTGTTAAAGGTGTCTACTTTTCGCCCAATACTTTTCCCAACAGACGAATTGTATAAATGTTGCAAAGTGCTTTCTGTCAGGCAGATCTATATTCTCAGTACAGTCTTATTACAACACAAAAACACCCCTTTTGTTATAATCAGCAAAAGACGTAAGGATATGGTTTGTCATAACCACAAATGCAACTACTCTTTTACGAAACGATTCTTTTGCTTCCAAGGGCCTCAATTATACAACTAGCTAAATAGGAAATTGAATTTTTACTCTTACTCCACCACGTCTCTTAAAAGGTCTTTGACAAACTTTCTGTTGGCAGCTAACTATTCCGACACCGAAAGCCTTCTTTTTTCCGAATACAATCCCCGCTAATATTTTTTTTTCTTTTTCTTTTCACCGAAACACACCACTTATCCAGTTGTCCACACACTTAACATAGTCCATGGGTTCATCAATAGGTACACACACAAATATTTTAATATAAATGAATAATTGTTATGTAGGTGCGTAGGGACACAAGTGAAACTACTCAAGGCTAATAGCACACTGCTTTAATCCTGCATTAGAGGTTTGGGTGGGGACGCAGCGCACGCTTACATACGCGCTGCTCACACATACATATACAACAATAATAATCACATACATAATAATTTGTAATATATATAGTAAGTATAGTATAGTAATGAACTAATGAATGTATTGTATATTGATTAATAAATGAATTATGAATGAATTGTAATTTCTAATCTGGGAAATTTTAGATTAAGCCATATATTAATGTTAGGTACTTACTTCACCGAAAACTAGTTATGCCTCAGTGTATTAAATGTTTAACCAATTATGTATGGGCTTGTACTATCACCCTTAATACAAGTTATTATTAGTGTCCGACCGAAGCTTCGGCTTCGGCTTCGGCTACCTTCGGCCAAAAAAGCACCTTCGGCCAAATCTTCGGCTTCGGCCAAAAATTTGCCGAAGGTTTGGCCGAAGCCGAAGGTTTGCTAGTTGTCAAAATTTGAAATTTACTGAACGATGCTAGAGCGAGGCGGAGAGTGTGCAGAGCAGCAGAGTTTCGCCGCGCCGCCGCACCGGACCAAACGAATCGCAGTTAGTAAACTAAACGAGTCAAAACAAGTTTGAGAGCGCGTCTTAAAATTCTAATAAGTGTTTTGTTTTTAAATATTTCATATTTGTTATTACAAATTATTTTATTTATTACTGTGAGTAGTACCTGTGGTGATACGTTCATTATTGTGAAGCACTCTAAGAACCAAAAAACCGTAAGTAATGTCTGGTTTAAAATATTTTATGTTATCTAACGTTAGGTAGGAAACTAAATGGAAACAATGTTGGTATGTTTTTTTATGCAATTTTTAGATAAAAAGACATGTGAAGATTGTTTACTTTTAGTTAACTACCTAAACCGATAGGATATAGGCGCATCCGCATTGCAGAGTCCTACTGCGAGTACGGGGCGGTCGGCTCGGCTCGGTAGGTACTTGTGCATTTATATAGAATATTTTCTTTCAGGTACACAATGACATCTTTAGAGCTGAATCCTATCTGGCAATATTTTATAAAGGCTACTGATAAAGCTTTATGTAAACAGTGCAATAAATCATTGTCTCTTGGTAGTGCTTTACCAAAAAAGCAGAGTACCACTAATATTAAAAATCATTTGATGAAAATGCATAAAATAGAGTGGGAGGCTTATTGTAATGCAATAAATGAAAAACAGAAGAGTAAGAGTTTAATGAAAAATAAAACAGAGGCAACTACATCTTCGCAATTTAATGTCAAGCAGAGTACTTTACCTCAAATCATAGAAAAAAAAAGCAGCTCCATTGTGGCCAGATAGTGATCCAATATCTATGAGAATCGATAAAGGTATAATGGATCTCATCATCGTTGACATGCTGCCTTACAACGTTGTTGAAGGAGAAGCATTTCGCAGACTTAATTTGATTGATCCCGATGCTCCGTCAAGATACAGGAAAAAGACTGAGAAATTTTTTAGAACGACTTTAATGCCTGCGACATACGATAAGGTCAAAGCGAAAGTCATACGTGTTTTAGATAAAGCTTGCTGGGTTAGCTTTACGACTGATATATGGAGTAATCCAGCAAAGACGTATTCGTTGCTAAGCTGCACAGCTCACTTTATCCAAGGCCCTAAAAGAGAAAAAGTCATTCTTGCAGCTAGTGTTCTGGAGGAAGATCACAAAGGCCTATATATTTCAGAAAAACTTCACCAGATTATTGAAGAATATAATTTAAAAAATAAAATCCACATGGGTATTCGTGACAACGCTTACAATATGCAGACAGCCATGCGACGTGGTAATTTTCTGTCGATTGGATGCGTAGCTCATACCCTGCAGCTAGTGATTCATGACGTTATATTTAAAGACGCTACTGTGATGGAAATAATAAAAAAATGTCGCAAAATTGTTGGCCATTTTAAAAGAAGTGAGCAAGCTTCTAGATATTTAAATATGTTTCAAGAAACGTGTAATTTGCCTAAACACGTATTAATCCAAGATATTGAGACGCGATGGAACAGCACATATTTGATGCTGGAAAGACTCCCTGAACAGAAAACTGCCATCAATTTATACATGGCTGAACGTGGTGGAATAGAAGTCCCTACTGCAGAAGAATGGGTGTAAATAGGATACTTTATCACCGCTCTTAAATGTTTTTATGAAGCCACACTTGAGGTTTCAAATGATTCCTCATCGGTATCTATAATAATACCGTTGATTGTCATGCTTAATACGAAATTAATCCTAAAAGAAGAAGATCCTGAAAATTTGAAAATACTGAAGACGAAGCTGTGTGAGGCAGTTAACAGAAGATTTTCTTACGCAAAAAATACCATGTGTTTATTGATTGCGACTCTATTAGATCCGCGTTTCAAAACTAACTATTTAACTGCCGATGAGACTGAAAACGCCAAAACTGAAATACTATCATTCTTACGACAGCAACATGAACTATTATCTCGTGCAGACAATATGGATATTGACACCAATGTACCTTCTTGTTCAACCTCAAATCCACATACAGAGAATGCATCTCCAAAAAGCGATGAAGGATTATGGGATTCTCACGATAAACTTGGTTTGCCCATTACAAGTGATAATGATTTGGATTTGGAACACAATTATCCGCTATTTCAAGAACATCTTAGTCGTTATTTAAAAGATCCTCGAATTTTAAGAACTGCAAATATTTACGAATATTGGGCATCAAGCCCATATACTTGTCTACAGCCAGCTGCAATCAGTATTTGTCTGTTCCCCCCAGTAGCGTTCCTAGCGAACAGCTTTTTAACGCTGCGGGGCAAATATATGCCGACAGACGGTCAAATTTGATGGGTGAGAATGCCGAAAAATTCTTATTTTTAGCTTACAATATAAGACTGTTCAACTTTGATTACTAATTAAAGTAAATAATTAATAAAATTAGTCATGAAAATTAAGAAAAGGTATCCTGTCTTTTAGAATCGCCAATTGAAAAAAAAAAACTTAACCCTTGCATAATAATTGCAAAATGTGTTTTTCTATTGATTTTGTAATGATGATTTAATTATTAGAAACAGTAACTATTGAAGTTATTGTCAAACTGAAATTAATGTTTTATGTATACTTTCATCGAAAAAATATGTTTTTTATTTTATTTTAGAGAATCTTTAGAATTAGCTGATTAAAGTGCATTTATAACTTTAAGTCTAGTCTCTTCTACTACCTAAGGTTTTTTCCAAATAGTGAACAAAAATGTTCATATTTTCTTTTAATTGTAAGTTTTTATTATAGTTTAGTTTTCCCAAATAGGTATATTATTGATAATTTTGATAAATGACTGCTTCGCCATATAATTAAGTATAAAGAGCTATTTTTAATTAAGACTAGTCGAAAAAAGTGAGTTTTTATTTTTATTAATAAGGTGCCTCAAATTGTTACCAAAACTTATTAAGTTTTTATTTTCTCCAATTGTTACCAAAAATGTTTAACTTAATTATCCTAAGAAATTACTTATAAGTATTTAATTTTCTCAAAAATTCCAAAAAATTATATGTAAAAAATAGATATTGAAAAAGCGTTAAACTTTGCTCAATTATTTTATAGAAACATTTTGTGTTCGTCTGATAATTAAAAAAATGTGACTGATTATTTGATTATTTTTGTTAAAATTACTTTAAGTAAATAAATATTTAATTAACATTGTATATTTGAAACTTTTATTTTAGACAATATTTTATTACCTACTTGTATATGTTGGTCACTCGGCTCGTTATTGGGCTAAATCTCTAAAGCTCTCACAATATGTATCTAGTATATTCTGAGATCAAAGTAACTATCGTATTTCTCAAGGTCAATGACAGCTTCGGCTTCGGCTTCGGCCAGAATTGCACATTCGGTCGGACACTAGTTATTATATAACTTAGTAAGGGTGCTGGTTGCATCACCTACCTGCTTCTATGTAAGTGTAACCAACAAACAAATGATTTATTTAAGTACCTATGTTTATATTGTAATTTTATTAGTTGAAATAAAAAATATTATTATTATTATTAATGATGTACCAGAACGTTTGCTGCTCAGTACGAGTGCACCACAGAGACAGTGCGGAAGGCTTTGAAGAGGGCCGGTTATAACCATCGACGACCGGTCCGAAAAATACAGCTTACAGAAGCCCACAAAGCAGCGAGGGTCCGTTTCGCAAGGGATTACAGGGACTTTAATTTTTCAAACGCCATATTTTTCGACGAAAAGTCGTTCACATCAAGTCAACACGGTCGTCGGCATTTATGGCGTCTGAATAACACGCGATACGAGCCCCAGAATGTTATCCCCAATAACGAGTCGGGCAGAATCGTTGTCAACATGTGGGGCTGGATGAGCTCTAGTGGCCCTGGTGAGCTCGTCTATATTCCAGAGAGGGCAAACGGAAGAAACTATTTGGAGTTGTTGCAGGAGACAATGGTGCCCACTGTTAGAAGTGTATATCCGCAGGACGAAGTTCCTGAAATAATGTTCATTCAGGACAATTGTCCGATAGACACTTCGAGAGTGGTCCGCAATCGGCTCGAGCAACAACCCCATATCCGCACAGTGCCGTGGCCCTCTCGATCTCCTGACCTTTAACCCCATAGAAAACTTATGGGGTATCATGGTTCAGAAGTGGGATAATAGAAACGAGCGCACCAAGGAAAATCTAGTCGCACATGTTGACCAGGTGTGGGAGGGATTCCGCGGCTCGGATCTGTGTGAAGTCCTCGTCAATTCTATGCGGAACAGATGCGACGCTATTATAAATTCAGGTGGGCTTCTAACTAAATATTAAAGTTTATAGTGTAAATAAATATTAACCCTATTTATAAATATCCGTAAAACTTAGGTAATATTAGTCAGTAGTTCATATTTGTAGATATATTTCTCCGTTTTGTCAGTTATTTTTAAGCCTTATTATATTGTGTTTTGTTCTTTTACTGTTCTTTGTGTAAGCAGTATTTGTTATATTTAAAGTAATGTGATTTAGAACTAAATTTGTTGTATTTAAAGAAAAAAGGAAACACATTTTTTATTTGGTAGTAGTAGCTTGGTATCTAATTGTATAATGTAAATAAATATAATGTATTTACCTTATATTATACTAGTAAAACTTAATACTTAGTTCATATATTTGTAAATATATTTCTCCGTTTTGACAGTTATTATTAAGCCTTATTATGTTGTGTTTTGTTCTTTTACTGTTCTTTGTGTAAGCAGTATTTGTTATATTGAAAGTAATGTGAATTAGAACTAAACTTTTTGTATTTAAAGAAAAAAGGAATCACATTTTTTATTTGGTAGTAGTAGCTTGGTATCTAATTGTATAATGTAAATAAATATAATGTATTTACCTTATATTATACTAGTAAAACTTAATACTTAGTTCATATATTTGTAGATATATTTCTCCGTTTTGACAGTTATTATTAAGCCTTATATTGTTTTTATGAGCTTATGTTTTCTAAAAATGAATTTTTTGTAATTTTTTCAAAAGTAAATACTATAAAGCAATTTATCCCAATTTTTTTGCATTTAATTCCCCAAATTCTTATCTTTATATGCAAGACTTTTCCTATCTCCAGTCAATAACTATTAAAGATAATAAAAAGTTGTAAAGCCTTTATGTAGTTTTACCGTGTATTCATTTTTAGTAATAGTCAGGGATAGTGAGAATTACGAACCCAGTAAATTGTGAGCCATTGTCATTCCACAACAGAAGGAACACGTGTTGCCCAGCCATCTGTTTAGTAAAGACGCTGAGCTATTGTTTTGCAGCCCCTTTGATTTTTAGCACCCCATTAGTTATTTTCAGTTTCAATGACGATGTTTACTGATATATGTATTTGACAATACCGAGGTTATTGCTATAATTATATTTTTTTCGCCGCAGTACAGGGACTCGTAAGAAACACCTGTCAGAAACTTCATAAATAAAGTTTAAGCTAGACGTGAGACGTATATACTGGAATAGGTTTTTGGAATGGGTTTTTGGCTGGACGCGTAAAGACTTATTCCGTGCTCACCACATAAACGCGTCTCGAGTATTTAGGCGTACGACGTTTGACAATTGACGCGAACTACCACACTCGTGTCTAGTTGGGAGTTTGCGACTCACTCACACCAAAGAATACTATAATACGTATGACGTATCACACAACAAGCTCGGGCGGTCAGTTTCGGTAAAATTCGTCGAAACTCGGAGACGTTCGGTTTGGTACTCGAAGATTGTGAGTCGATTTATTACCTTTGCGATTCTAAACCTTATCACAATACAATTAGAGTTACTATTACTTTGGCAAGCAGCGTTTATTATTGTTTGTTTACATTTACGTACGTACTTACCACTTCATCAAAACAATTTTCGTTTATTTTTTCAAATCACTCAAATCAGTACGTCGCTCAACGTCACAGGAATGGTGCCTATGCCTATTGCTTATTGTTTTGTATATTTACCCAATCCTAGATGAATAAAAAGTGACTTATATTGTAAATAATAAAGAACTGACTTTTGTTTAATTCGTGGACGGGTGTTATGGTGTATAGTTAATTATTATTCTATTATTATAATTGTTAAGTATTATAAAGTAAAAGTGATTTGATATTCATTTAAATTGAAATTAACGATGGCTCCGAAGAGAAGTGTCGCATGGGACCATTTTGACGATAAAGGGGACTATAAAGCACAGTGCAAAATTTGTAAAATGAACATTTCATTTAAGGCATCAGTTTCTAACTTGACGAAACATTTAAAGAGACGACATGGTACTATACGTTTAGTGCCTAGAGAAAACGAACAAGTGGAACAGATACAACCAGAACTTCCAGAACCTTTACCATCAACTTCAGCAACTACTCAAGAAACTGGCTCTGCAAACGTTTTAGGTAATTCATCGAGAATTACACGAACTACCACAAATATTACCTACCTCATATTTGCGGAGAGATTGCTCAAAAATAAAAAAAGATATTGATCGCTATATTATGAATTTATTCATATCTGATTTACAACCGTTTTCCATAGTGGAAGATAAAGGTTTTAAGGAGTTAATTAACTTTGCGTTTCCAAATTATGTGATTCCTTCTCGCAAATATTTTGCAAATAATATGATGCCTTCCTTATATGAAGAAACGAAATCAGAAATCAAGAAAATAATTGATACTGAAGTAGAATCGATATGTCTCACAACAGATATGTGGACATCTCGTGTAAATGACAGGTACATGGCCGTAACAGGTCACTTTATAGATAAGAAGAAGAACATGGTCTTACAATCACTCCTCTTAGAATGCTGTGCGTTGGACGGTGGTTCGCATACCGGTACAGTTTTAGCCCAAGAACTTCGACGAATTGTTCAAGAATGGAACATTGAAGAAAGAAGAAGAATATTAATCGTTATTTCAGACAATGGTTCCAATATCAAGTATGCAATAGAAAAATGTTTAGGATGGCGCCATTTTAGTTGCTACGCGCATACTTGAAATCTGGCTGTACAAAAGGCATTAAATAATGAAGACATTAGCAATATAACCTGCAAAGTAAAAGCTATAGTTTCTTACTTTAAAAAAAGCACTATAGGCTGGGATAAGTTAAAAAAGTATCAGCAACAAGCTGGTAAAGATGTGAAAAGATCGCTACGAGACGTATCAACTCGCTGGAACTCGACATATTATATGTTGGAAAGGTTCATTGAAATCAAAGAAGAAACAAATAGTTCCTTGTCGAATCTTAATCCAGGTTTGAGTTTATTAACGCCACACGAATGGGTTGTTATTGAAAAGTTACTTTTAGTATTGAGACCTTGCGAACAAGTTACAAAAGAAATGAGTGGGCAAAAGTATGTAACGGGCAGCGCTGTGATTCCCATAACCACCGCTTTAAAATCTTCGTTAGTGGAACTAATATTAAATGATGCCGAGCCCCTTCCTGATGAAGTTGAAAAAGTGAGAACAGATCTTTTTGGCGAACTGGTGTCAAGATTTTCGTCATTAGAAAATAGCCGGACATACACAGTATGCATGTTTCTCGACCCTAGATATAAGCTTTACTTCGAAAACGAGGCAACGGCAGATAACACAAAAAAACATGTGATAGGATTAGTGACCAACCTCACAAAAGAAGCTGAAGCTACTACTGGAAGAGACAATCAAATTGATCAACCAACAAATGAAGGAAATTACGAAAGAGGTGACATCTGGAAGCATTACCACAAAAAAATGCAAAACATTCGGCCGGCTGGCACTACTTACTCCAGGGCTGTTGTAGAAGTACAGCGGTATTTGGATGACAAAGTCGTCAACATCAATGAGTCTCCATTGCAGTGGTGGGCATTAAATAAAAATTCATATCCCCACTTAGCAATATTGGCTCGGCTTAAACAAAATGCACTAGCTACCAGTGTGCCCTACGAGCGACTTTTTTCTGTAGCAGGAAATATTCTGTCCGAGCGAAGAACACGTTTAGGTGTTAGAAAAGTACAACAGATGCTGTTTATAAAAGAAAACAAAAAAATAATTTAGATAAAAAGAATAAAAAATAATGTAAAAAATGTAAAAAAAAAAAGATAAAAAAAACAAAAAAAAAAAAACAAAAAGAAATTAAAAAAAACTTAGTGATGTAAATATTTAGTACCTAGGTATAATAGTACAGTAAATTTGATTTTGTAAATAAAATCAATTATTGAAACCTTCTAAATACGCCAGCTTTTCTGACAAAAATTGTTGGTACGTACCTATTTGAAGTATTTGATACGTACCAACAATTATTTTTCTATTAATACCATATTATGTTATAAAATAAGCTGACAGTCCTAAGCCTGTATAAAGTATGAAGGGAAGTTTTCAATAAGATTTACTTAATTTAAAATATTTTAAAATGAAGAATAGCTATGAATACCCCTAGGTACACATAGTCTGATTAAGTCTGATAGACGTTTATAATCCATAAAACGAAAATACTCCATTACTTGCGAAGACTCGCTAGTTATGAAACGTTCATAAACTTGAGACGCCTAAATACTCGTTGACCTAGTTTTTGGAATAAGTATTTAGACGGACGCGTACTTCTAAGACTCAGTACGCATTTTACCTAGTATATCTCACCTCTAGTTTAAGCACTTGAAATTCTTTTCTCTATGTTTGTGGGGAACGCTAACATTCCCATGGCACTTGAGCCCGAAGGTTATCGGATGTTTATGTCTGGGCTCGGGGTGGCGCACCACGCGCGGCAACCACCATGTCGATCCCGTGACGTCACCCAGCCCTTTAACGGCGTCGCTGTCGACTGTGATGCCAATCTGGTGACATCACCCTTACACAGCACAGCGATCGTCAACAAAAAACTCTACAAAAATAACTATTACACAATTCTTTGTTTTCTGTTGTTGCATATCCAAAACAATAATTACATTATATGCTTAGAAATTGTCAAATAAAGTAGGTAAGCGTTTGTAAATAATTAGGTAATAGATAATTTGATAACTATGGTTCGCATTTGACATGAGTTTGGGCCCAGCTGGGTCGAAGCCTACTGGGGCTAGGGTTAGTTTGGAAAGAGTAGCTCGAGCCCCGGTATTAAGGCACGAAGGAACGGGGTGGGTTTTTAGTCAGTAAAAGTCTGACACTATCTCCCGCTCCGCCCAAGAGCGGGGGTTGTCATTGGATGATTTTCCCCACTATAAAAAAACACTAGTTTGCTTTGACTTAATCAAACTATTGTCTTTAAAACAGAAAAAGTTATTTGTATAAATAAAATAGTCATTGCGTAAGAGTACTTATTATAATTTTAATAATAATAATTAAAAAAAACGAATACATGAAAGAAATAAAAAAGGGTATACTTATACATAATTTACATAACTAAACATAAATAAAACATGAAAAATAAAAACAACACTTAACCTCGTAAAACTATGTATACACAAAAGTCCTAAAATATACCCTTACCTAATTTACCTATCAATTAAGACAAAAAAAAAAAACAATAAATTAAATAAAAAAACTAAAAACATGATAGAAATAAAAAAAAATACACTTATATGTAATTGGTTATTATAAATAAATTACCAATAATAATAATTGCTAAAGTTAAAACCGTGGCCCATACGAATGGGCAACGGTTGAACCAACGAACGTGTTGGTCCCATGGATCATCATCTGGCTCCCAATCCATGAGACCGCTGCCGCAGTAAAAACATTTACACCGGTCACCCACGCCGGTATAAATAAAACCGGCTTCGGCCAGAGCCTCTGGTTTCGGTGATTGTAGAGGCCAATTCTTGAATGTTAGCAATCTCGTGGCCTCTTCTTCAAACTCTGGGTGAATTGGTCCTTGCCACATCTGTAAAGAATAATCTATATATATAAAAACGAAATAACACTCACTAATTAATCACGAAATCTCAGAAACTTTAACACCTACAACTTAAAATTTGGCAGGCAAATTTTTTATAGGGTGTAGACATCCGCAAAGAACAGATTTAACGAAACTCCATGCCTAAGGGTTTTTTTTATTGTGGGAAAATCATCGAATGACAACCCCCGTTCTTGGGCGGAGAGGGAGATAGTTTCGGACCCTTACTGACTAAAAACCCTCCCGTGTTCCTCCATACCGGGGCTGAGCTACTCTTTCGAAACTAACCCTGGCCCCAGTAGGCTTCGACCCAGCTAGGCCGCTGCTGTTGCTAACAACTCCTTGAAGCGCGCGGGAACAGTGCGCACCGTCGACGACTTGGGCTCGGTCCGGACAGTTACCGGACGGTCGGACAGCGAGCTACCCATTGCTCCATTGCTCGTCCGCAAGCCCGCCTAAGGGGGTAAAACTTATAAAGTAAAATATCTTTTCATTTACTTACTTTTAAAAATTCAGAAATCTCACAAACTTAACTAAATGACTTCAGCAGCTCACCTCACAAACTTAACTAAAACAATCATTTGTTATTGAGAGGACGTAGCAACTTAGCGCAAGTTGCTACGTCCTCTTATGCTCGATTTTTATGTTGACAGATCCAACCAAGTGCTAGTGCAACTAGGGCTGCTGACATTTCTTCGACGAAATATAGTTTCAAACTAAGCTAAAAAAATATTATTCTTGCATTTTTTTTCATATACTTTATCACACACATAACATTTTTAATTTAATGTAAATCAAAATGTCTATGAGCAGTGGTGGCCGAGTGGTAACAGCCCCGACTTTAACCGGACTTTAACTTCGTAAAGAAAAGAACAATATTTAATCGAAAATAATCACCAAAATCAAAGAACATAAACATAGCGACCAATAATGTAACATTCGTTTGACATGGACAAGTTCAAAACGCAGTAAGATAGATACTTACGTTCGGATGCACATTAGTCAAATGTTGAAAATATAGTATTTTTGCGTACTATATATTTCTTCAACAAGACCCACACACTACACAGAGCCAAAATATAATCCATACTAATATTATGATAAATGTAAATCTGATATAGATAAGCTAATAATGGACTTATTTATTATGGACTTTCAACCATTCCGTATTGTCGAAGACAAAGGATTTAGACAATTAATTCAGTCTGCTTTTCCTTTTTATGTTATTCCAACTCGGAAATACTTTGCAAACAATTTATTGCCAAGCCGCTACGAAAGTTTGCGAACTTCAAAAATGGCGGAAGTTGAAAATGAGGTTGAATCTATTTCCATCATAGCGGATATATGGACATCAAGTACAAACGACTCGTACATGGGTATTACTGGTCATTATATGAGGTTTCCGGCGACTGGGACCGCAATTAACTAGGACCACGGTCCCAGTCACCGGATCCGTAAAAATAAAATATTTTTCTTCCAGCGACTGGGACCACTCATGGATAACTTAAAAAAATCTATTATTTAAGCCAAACTCGGTACAGTCAAACGAAAAAATTTCTAAATTATTTATATGAATAGCATTGACTCGTTCTAGGAAAATTGTTGATTATTATTACAAGCACGATTTATGTTTTTTTTTTTAATTATATTTACGGTACCACTTAAAGGCTGATTTTGTGATAAATAATTACTTTCTGATTGTTAATTGTTTGAAAATTGTTGATTATTATTATAAGCACGATTTATGTTATTTTTTTTTATTATTGTTAGCATAATTTTCGTGTATGTTTTTATTACGAAAGTTTTAAATAACAGAATTGTAGTCAAAGGCTGTTTTTTTTTTAACATCAATAAATGATGTTTTTAAATCAGAAAGGATTTTTCTTCAATTATTACATCTAAAAAATTTTCGTTTGACTGTACATTTTTTAAATTTCAGTTATCATTTATGAGTGGTCCCAGTCGCCGGAAGAAAATTATTTAATTTTTACGGATCCGGCGATTGGGACCGCGGTCCTAGTTAATTGCGGTCCCAGTCGCCGGAAACCTCATTATATCACTAAAAATGAATGCACCCTAAAATCTATATTGTTAGATTGTGTACTTTTAGAGGGATCACATACAAGTAGCAACTTAGCTGTGGAACTGTTACGAATAACACAGGAATGGAAAGTGTCAGCAAAAGTTTTGTTAGCAGTTTCAGATAACGGCGCCAATATTAAAAAAGCCATGACAGATTTAGACTGGAAGCATTTCGGTTGCTATGCACACACGCTAAATTTAGCTGTCCAAGAAGGATTGTCTAAGATACAAGAGTTGGTTGACTTGATTAATAAGGTAAAAACTACCGTTGCTTTCTTCAAAAGATCCGCTCAAGCTTGAGAAAAATTAAAAAATACCAGGAATAAGCTGGGAAAGCTCCTAAAAGACCTCTGCAATGTGTAAGCACGAGGTGGAATTCAACATTCTACATGTTGCAGAGGTTTGTAGAATTAAAAGAGGAAGTAAATAGTGCGCTCTCTAACTTAAACGCCAATACAACATCCTTAACTGCAGTTGATTGGGAACTATGTGAACATATTTGCAACATATTAAAACCCTGTGAAGAAGTAACAAGGGAAGTGAGTGCTCAGAAATATGTCACAGGTAGTATTGTTATACCTATAACGACAGGGTTAGTCAAATCTTCAGAAAGTATTAATACTGATACCTCGACACCGCCCAAAAATTAAAACAAGACTTGCTGGGCGCTATAAAAAGTAGATTTTCAAATTTAGATAAAAGCGGTACATTCAATATCTGTATGTTCCTGGATCCGAGATTCAAACTGTACTTTGAGGATCAATATGTAGCTGACACTACGAAGCAAAGAATTATTGAACTTATTACAACAATTATAAATAAAGAGGATCGAAATAATCTTCAAATTATAAACGAAGAGCAGCAGCTATCGGGTCAAGAAACGGATCCTCCACCTCAGCATCAAATTAATTTAGTATGGCAACACTACGTCGAAAAAATGAAAAATATTCAACCCAAGGGCACGGCAACTTCTCGAGCCATTTTAGAAGTACAAAGGTATTTGGACGATAAAGTTGTGCTGCCGGGTGAGAATATATCACCACTAGAATGGTGGAAAAACCGGAAAGATGTATACCCGCATTTGTATGCTCTGGCACTCATCAAGTTGAATGCAATGGCCACGAGTGTCCCTTGTGAAAGATTATTTTCCTCCTGTGGATTATTGTTGAATGACAGGAGAACGAGGCTTGGGACCCGAAAAGTTCAACAATTAATGTTTTTAAATCAAAATTCGAAAGATTGATTTTCTACGTGTAACCTAAAAAAAACAATGATTGTATATAGTTACGTCATTTAAAAAAAAAACAACAAAAAGCAATTATTGTATATAGTGTATAACAATGATTGTAAATAGTTACGTGATTTAAAACAAAAGCAATGATTGTATATAGTTACGTGATTTAAAAAAAAAAAAAAACAAAAAGAAATTATTGTAAATTACATGATTCAAAAAAAAAACAAAAAAAAAGGAAAACAAAACATATTAAGTACTCTGAAAAATGAATTGAAACCTTTAAATACGCCAACAATCTTCAATGTAGATAAATCTATACGTTGACAGTCCTAAGCCTGTGTAAAGTATGAAGGGAAGATTACAATTCATTACTGCGTACGTACGTACTACACGTATCGTTGTTACGCAAAGACTAAGCATCACTATAAAGTATGCGTATTTCATGGACTAGGTGGACTAGGTGGAACAAGTATTTGGATCGAGTATTTGTACGGACTTGGACTAGGTGCACCTAGTCCAAGATTTGCCTAGTACGACCCATCTCTAAATAACTCGAAAGCAACCACAAAAGTTGAGATAAAACGGTTCTTCGGATTAATCTTGTATATGGGACTTGTTAAACTACCTAAAATAAACCTTTATTGGAGTACTGACAGGGTTTTTGGGCAAACCTTTGCTGCATCTGTTAAGCCGGGTCCGCTGCGCCGTGTTTTCGTGTTAGCTAACATGCTAACATTGTTCGTTGTGGCTAGAAAAAAAACGCGCTAACATGTTTGCCGTCTCGAATGGATAACATCCCCCGCGTTCGCCTGCGGGGGGGTGAGGTCATTCATTTCATGTTAGCGCTCGCCGGATGAAAACGTTTCGCGGTTGAAGTTATGGATTGGACTAAAGAAAGCATTTTATTGTTTATAAAATTAATTCAAGAAAGACCAGTGATTTGGGACGTTACACTCAGTGAACACAAAAACAAAATAAAAAAACTAGATGCTTTAAAGACAGCAGAAATAATCGGGATATCAAAAGAAGAAGTAAATTTAAAATGGACAAGCCTGAAAGGGCAATACAATAGGGAAAAAAAGAAAGTTACCGGGCTAAGAACGGGTAGCAGAGCTGACAAAATGTACTGTTCAAAATGGTTTGCTTACCAGGAAATGTCGAACCTAATGTCTTTTAATATTCCTCAAGATTCATTATCCAATTTACAATATAGTGTTCTAGTAAGTAACTACTCGAATTCATTGTAGTTTAATTGGCATAGAGTGGGGGTTCCGAACAACGATAATGTCACAATTTTCTATTAATGTAAATTTTCATTTACGATCTTTTAATTATTGGATTTCTTTTAATTGAAAATTAATAATTCCATGTTCGGAATTACCCATTTTGTTTTACTGTTCTGTCAGTCAGTGAATAATGGCATATAGCAAGCTTCAGACGCGTTGCATTTGTTGTTTTTAAGAATTATTGTGTTTTGAGTGGACTAAGGCTTTATTTGCTTTTTATTTGTGAAGATGGATATTACTCCCAAAAAGCGCACTAAAATTGTGACTTTGAATGAACACACAGCAATGACTCAAAGAGATATTGCCAAGGAGTGTGGTGTAAGTTTAGGAGCTGTCAACAAAATTTTGCAACAGAAAAGGGACACTGGGGTAAACAGAAAAGGTAAATGTGGAAGGAAAAGAAAGACAACAGCAAGGGACGAAGTTTTTTTAATTAGGGAAAGTAAATTATACCCTAGGAAAACCAGTCAAGACCTTCAGCAAGACTTAGCACACGCTGGAGTTATTATTCATGACTCCACCGTACGAAAACGACTTACTGAAGGGGGAAGAAAAACAATCAGACCTCAAAAAAAAAACAGTTATTGACTGCTGCCATGATGAAAAAACGATATGATTGGGCAAAGAAATATGTGAGCTGGACTGTTGAAGATTGGAGAAAAGTGTTATTCTCAGATGAGAGCCATTTTTTGGTACAAGGACAGCGATCTCGTTTCGTTAGAAAAAGTGACAACGAAAAGATTACGGCAGCTCATATTGATCAAACAGTTAAACATCCGTTAAAGAAGATATTTTGGGGCTGTTTTTCTTATAAAGGTACCTACCGGATGCCTTGTGCCGATCGAAGGGATGATGAACTCGCTAAAATACAGAGACTTGCTAGAACGGAGATTAGAAGTTGAACTAAGAAAAGTTGATGCTAACGGTCAAGAAGTTTTTCAACAAGATTCGGCTCCATGTCACGTGTCCAAGATCATGAAGAAATATTTCAAGGACAACAAGATATCATGCCTTGAATGGCCAGGGAACTCTCCGGATCTTAATCCCATTGCAAATCTGTGGGCTATCGTGAAAGCTAGACTTCGTAAAACGGATTGCACAACAAAAACAAAAATGATTGAGGCTGTAATCCATACATGGTTTCGAGACCAGCAAATATCAGAAAACTGTAAAAAACTTGTCGATTCTATATTTTATAAAAGCCAAGGGAGGACACATTTTAAAACAACTTAAATTGTATTAATTTCTCTGTTTTTTTTTGTTCTATAACTAAGAAATGTTATTTTTTCAAATTATCATTTGTGTTCACATTAATTCGAACAATACTGTAATTAACTTGCTTAAATTTATCGCGCGCGCCGCGTACCGGAAGACGCAGCGTTGGAAGGCCTCTCACAAGGTGGACCGATGACCTGGTGAAGGTTGCAGGAAATCGAAGGATGCGGGACGCACAAGAACGTTCGTTGTAGCGACGCTTGGGGGAGGCCTATGTCCAACAGTGTATCGACTGAAATGATGATGATGATGAACTTACTTAAATTTATATAGGTACTTACTTTTAGATATTCATTTTTCAGTCTATTGTAGCGAGCTAAACAGACTTCTGGGATCAGTTGTGACAGTTGCTGTTTCGAAATTCGCAGACGATACATTAAACTTGTATAGCTGTCTCCCGTCGCCAAAAATCGTAATGTCACACCAAGCCTCATGTGAGGTGGAATAACATCACTCCGCCACACTGTTTGCTTCTTTATATCAGGTAAAATTAATGACAGAAGCTCTTCAAAATCGCTTTCCGAACAACGAAAAATATTTTTTAAACAAAATCTATCTTCAATTTTTAACTCTTTGCATATGTTAAAAGATTGAGGCCGTAGATAAGGTCGAACACGGAATCTGTTCCTATTTCTTCGTTGAAGAACTAAGTCGACAATTGCCAAAACGGCTTCTACATCCTCTTCGTCGGAACTCATTTTTTAAATAAAACAAAACACGGAAACAAAACACGAACAAATTGGCGCAGCAGACTGGCGGTTTTACGAACATATTTTTGTAACATGTTTTTAATAACATGTTTTGTTAGAATATTGGCGCAGCGGACCCGGCTTTATGAGCCGTAACAGATTTGAATTACTATTGCAGAAATTGCACTTTACGAAAATGATACGGCTGATGTGACTGGCAGAATTTAGAAAATACGACCTCTTTTAGATAGTTTAAACAAAACTTTTAAAATTATATATGCACCTATGGAAGATATCTGTATTGATGAAAGCCAAGTGCCTTTCAGAGGTCGCATCATTTTTAGACAAATAACAAAATCAAGAGGCACAAATATGGTATGAAGTTATTCAAACTCTGTACCAGGATATACATGCAAATTGGAACTGTACGCTGGCAAAAATAATGGACTAGTTAATACCACACTTACAAGAGTGGTAATGTCTCTTTGTGAGCACATACTGGGCTGTGGTCACACACTTGCAACAGACAATTGGTATACAAGGTTGGAGCTGGCCAATGAACTACTTGATTTGGTGGGTACTTTGAGGAAAAATAGAAGAGGTTTGAGTGAATATCAAAAAAAATGTACATAAGAAAAAAGCTCAGTGTCCTCAATACTAACACGGGCGTAAAAAAATCCTATTTAGTGAATAAATTAGCCGGTTTTTTTAAGGCTCTTTGTTATTCAGTTTTTCTTTTTTTAAATTATATATTTTTTCATGACAAAAAACAAACAAAAGGACAAGAAACTAGACCGAAAATAACGGTTTATTTATTTAAAAAAATGAGGTTACAGGGACGTTTCTTAAATAAAAATCATCTTAATTGAAAAAATACTGAATTTTTTGGGATTTTCTTTCCATTACTTTGTACCTTTTTTTATTAAAAATTATTTTAAAGGTTTCTTTAAATTTCATTTTTATTATGCATTATTTACGATTATTTTTGGATTGGAGTTCAAATAAACATTGAACTCGATAACCTCAATAGTTAATAAGTTATTGTCAATAAATTGACAAATAAAAATAACTAAAAAAAAACATATTTTTTTTTCATTTTCTTTTTTCGATTAATTTGAGCCTCATTTCACATCCTTTAGTTTGTGCACTATATGACTAGGCAAATTGTACATTTGAATCGTGAGTCATCTCATGGACAAAATCCGAAAAAATAGGGATTATTACGTAAAACTAATTCTAGAGGGCGCTACTCTGCCATTACGTACCTAAGCAGTCTTTTTCATTTTTATTAATAATTAGTATGTATTTATTTGCGCCTAAAAATAATAATTATTATTTTTAGGCGTAAAAATACATTATTGTATTGTATATTATGTCTGTAGATATATTTACATGGTAGATCCATTGTTACTATTTGTGCTTTCAGATAATGGTACAAAATGCCTTTGACTGGAGCAGAAAGACAACGACGATATCGTCAAAAGTTGATTCAAGAAAATCCGGAAAAACTGCTGCAGCAAAAATGGAAAAATTTTGAAAGAACAAAAAAAAAGATATAAAAAAGTTAGCGAACTAACCCAAATACAACAGAACTTACAGCGAGAAAAGTGGAGAAGAGAAAAAGAAAAATGTAAAGATGATAAAGCTGATAATAAAACGTCAGAAGACAAGGCAAAAAAAGCAAAACAGCGCATGTATTCTCGTAAATTACAAAAAGAAAATTTAAATTTAAAATCTACTGTAGCTCTATTACTGAAAAAAATAAAGACGCTGAACAGGAAAAATAACAGATATTAAAAAAAATTGAACAATTGACACAAAAAATAATAATTTTGAATACCAATGAACAAAAAGAACAGATACATATATACATATTGAAGAGAACAAAGATACTCCATATTCTAAAACTGAAAAAATTATGAAGGAAACGGTTCCCAAAATTTCGACCCCAGAGAAGAATATAGTAAAGAAGATATTGTTTGAAAATCTTATTCTAAAAGAATCATTACAAAACCAATATTCTCAAGCAACAAATAATTCCGAACGACACGTACTAAAGAAAGTAGTGAACAATGATATGACAGCAAAATATAAAATGAAAACTAAGTGCATGCGTGGGCTAAAAGGAAGATTAAGAGTTCCACAAAAAATACATAAATATAAAATGAAACGTTTGCTACAGCTGGAAAAAGCGAGTATAGAACCTTACATAAAACAAGAAAACAAGTTAGGTATTTATTGGATACCTTAAAAAAATTACACAAAAATATAAAACTGAAGGGGGCAAGCTATCCTATGCTACATTTAGTCGCTACAAGCCGTTTTATGTATTAATCCCAAAAATAGTAGACAGAAATACTTGTGCCTGCGTAAAACATGCGAATATAAGTTTCCTGGTCAGCAAATTGAAGCGCAAATAAGTAAGCTGCTTTTGTGGAGAAGATTTTGTGATTACTTTGATTTGACTGAACATAATTTAAATCAGAAAAAAAAACTGATTAACAGAGAAGCAAAGATTATTAAAAGAAGACGTTTGAATTCTTCAAAAAAGCAAATACAATCTGAAGATAGTGATACCGCCGACACGGATATTGAAAAGCTAGATAGTGACAATATTGAAGACGTAGAAGAATCAGTAATGTTAGTGGAAGACAAAACAGTCGACGGCAAATGCAGAGATGATGGCGCAAAAATAATAGGAGTCAATTAAGTTACGCTACTATCGAACATAACATTTTCATAGGAAAATCAAGCCTTTTCAAATTTACAAGCGTACGGTCCATTCAAGAAAATCGACAAAAATACTGATTTATTTTCTACTTATTGTCTTAAAGAAAATGTAAAAAATAATTACGACGATCCTGTACCATCTATGTCGGGAAGGAAACGAAAGCAAACAAATGATTTTGAAATTAAAAGGAGAAAAACAGGAATAGACTATTATAACATAGATTTAAGAAACATTCACCTGGAAACGGTAAAAAGGCAAGAAACCAGCACAAAAATAAAAGAAAAGTTAGAGAAATGAAACAAACTAATGATATCGAACTTGAACAAAAGACAGGAGAGGAAAAACATGAAACGAAAGAGAAAAATATTGAAATAAATGGACAGGTAAAAAACAGTGGTGAGGTAAAGAAAAACATGGAAGACAAAATAAAATACAATTACAACCTGGATTTAACTGACACCGAACTTGACCAAAAAACGGGAGAGATAGAGACTGAGAGAAGTAATGGGGTTGAAGAACAGAAAAGTAACAATGATAATGCAGAGTTACAGGAAAAAATTGAAGAAACAGAAACACAGGGCTGTGATGATTCAGATTTATCTAATTTAACTGTAAATGAGAGTGTCCTCGTAAGGTATTTTGAAAAAAATAATTGGGTTTATTATGTTGGATTTATAGAGAGCGTGCAAAATATTTTTTTAATATAAGATTTTTAAAGATTATTAGAAATTCCAAACTCAAATTTATTTTTCCTAAGAAAGATGACAAAGATACAGTTCCTAGTATTAATGTGGTAAAAAAATAGAATTAAAGTTAGAGTTAAAGGAATACGTGCTTTGCGAAGAAGGTGATTCAGTATTTTTAACCGACTTCTAAAAAAGGAGGAGGTTCTCAATTCGGATGTTTGTATTTTTTTTTTATGTATGTATGTTCGCGCATAACTTCGGCACTTGCCAACCGATTTGAAAAATTGTTTTTTTGTTGGAAAGGGTATACTTCCCAAATGGTCCCATAGTCACCAAGTCGGGATCTGATGATGGAATCTTGGCGAAATCGAGGGAACTCCTCAAATATTATAGGCAACCACATAGTTCTTTTGGTATCTTCATCAAAGACTTAAGCATTTATAGTCAAAACATGAAATTTGATGAAGTGGAACTGGTGAAGAAGATCAGAAATGGCCAACGGAAGTTCATACTCACACAGATCTCTCAATGAACATAGTTACAAATAAATGAATAGTTCTGAATTGGTATGTTGAAAATGGTATCATCGATGTGACCTGATGATGATGGAGCCGCAAGATAGGCACCGGAACTCCGTAATTAATCAATGTATCCTAGCCGTGTTTGGGCTTATTCGAATTGTCATGAGATGCACTTTGGCTATAAGGTACTATCGAATTGATCTGATGATGATGATGGAGCCGGAAGGTAGACACGGAAACTTCATAATAAAACAATGTATCCTAGCAGGGTTTGAGTTAATTGGGATTGTCATGAGAAAAAGGTACTCTGGCTGTAAGTGTATTGCAACTAAAAAGTGTGAAATAAAAAAACTTTTTACAAAATAAAGATAACCGACTTACTAAAAAAAAAACACTAAAACTATCAAAATAACTTTAATTTCGGAAGTCGGTGTTAAATAACGAAGAGGCAAAACTATTATAGAAACACCGACTTCCGAAATTAAAGTTATTTTGATAGTTTTAGTGTTTTTTTTTTAGTAAGTCGGTTATCTTTTTTTTGTAAAAAGTTTTTTATTTAATGTGCGGTTTATTCCGGGATTTGTTTTATGTTTTAAAATAAAAAAGACTGTTTTTTTTTTTATATTTAAAAAATCTGTTTGAATTATTTTTCAAACACTTTTTTTTATTGCAGATGTTTATTCGTTTAAGTGATAAGTAGTGCCATAATTAGTTTTGTTATTTTTGTTTTATTTTATGATTAATGTTATCTCATATTTTTATTGAGTACTTAAGAGAGTTTACGACGTACTGCATTCCATACAAATGTTCTCATGTTTCGAAATGAATGAACCGATTTTAAAGAAACTTCATAAGCATAAGCAGGATGCATAGGTCTAAAAAGTTAGTTAAGAAAATTTTCGAAATATCTTATTTTAAAAAAGATAATTTGAAATCTCTATTTCTATGGAAAATTTAAAATCGGTTGAGTTTAGCTGTAACATTAAAAATATCGAAAATGTTCTCAAATAACTTTATAGATTTATGTTACCTGCTTATGCGTAGGAAGTTCTATTTAAATCGAATCATTCATTAAAAAAAAAAGTTTATACTTAAAGTTTTTACGAAATGTCGTATACTTCGTTATTAAGACTCTAAACTTCTGTCAAAAATGGCTCAAATAGTTATTCTCTAATTAAATATTATTAAAATCGTTCAAGTCTGGTGGAACCGCCACCAAAGAATAGTGTCAATGATTACTGTGATTAAATTAGTTTTGTTTAATTTTGTTCTTCATGTTGATTTTGGAGTAAAATTTTTGATTTTTTGTTTGATAATAAGTGAGGATATTTTTTTATTTATTTTTCACTGTTTTTTTCTTTCTATAACACCTACCTACCCTAAATAAATACCTATCTGCCTTAAGAATTCTACGTGTTTTGTGTTTCTTTTGTGTGACGTACATTTTTTTTTGATATTCACTCGTTTGCCGAAAGCGGTAGTAGACTCCAAATTAAACCTGGCGAAGTAAGAGCTCTTACACACAAGCAGCATGTTCCCAACGGCAGAGGTAACTGCAGCTGTCGACGCGCGTCGGCGGCAACCGTCGACGCGTCGACGGCAGCAGTCGACCTATAGCGACACTTGGAGTTGTAGTGTGCCGCGTCCGCCATTTTGTCAGTCGACTGCAAATAGTTCAAGAGTGCGCACGCGCCGCAAATTTGTAAAATGAGTTCTACTGACGTAATTGATAATGAATTGCTAATTATGGCAGTAAAGAAAAATGTTTGTATTTGGAATTATAAATTGAAAGATTATAGTAATAAAACAATAAAAAACAGAGCATGGATGGCGGTTTGTGAAGAAGTTGTAAATGATTTTAATAATAAATCCATAAATGAAAAAAACGCCATTGGTAAGTGTATTATTAATTTTAATGCGTTATAAAAATGATAACATATTTTATATAGGTCAAAAAATAAGTAGGTAGGTACTTTATTGTTTCATATGCAGTTTAACTGCCATGAGAGCCTTCCTTCAGTACTACAAAAATAGTTTGCGAATTTGTCTCTTACTGTTAAACCCGATAACGATTCATCTTCATCCGGAATCGTAGATACATTTTCCAAACCATTGATAGTAAGTGTATCTTCAAATTTAATACCGTCCCTGTCACGTACGAAATTGTGCAATATGCAACACGCTTTAAAAACATCCTTAGAAAACTGCAAAGATAAGTTCATTGGGGTATAGAAAATTCGCCACTTATTGGTCAGAATACCGAATGAGCATTCTACATATTTCCTTGCACATGTTAAGCGATAATTGAAAATCCTCATATTTTCTGTTAATTTTTTTGCCTGGATAAGGACGTAACAAATTTTGTGACAAACTGAACGCTTCGTCTCCAACAAACAAAAGGCAAAGCAATTCCATCACTTGTAATCGGAGTAGGTTTTGGAATGTTTAGTGAGTTTTCTTGTAGTTTTGTATAAAAAACTGATTCTTCAAAAATAGTTGAATCCGAATGTTGTCCGTAACAACCTATATCACAAAAGATAAATTTATAGTCACTGTCGCAGATAGCTAGTAGAATAATCGAAAAATATTTCTTATAATTGTAATGGGATGAGCAACTATTTTTCGGTTTGAATATTCTAATATGTTTTCCATTAACTGCGCCAATGCAGTTAGGAAATTGAGCGCGTCTTTCAAATTTATCAGCAATACTTTCCCAAGTTTCTTCCGTTATGTTCTGTGGCAAATTGTCGTCTCGCATATTTATCCATATTTGTTGGCAGACATCCTTTATTCTTTTACTAATAGTGGAAATTCCGCATCGGTATGCATACTGCAGATCTTCAAATGAACAACCAGTTGCTAAATATCTGGAAATAAAAAAAAAGTGTAATTAAGTATTGTTTTTTTTTTCTAGGAGTAGATGTTCAGTCAAAATGGAAAACATTGAGAGATGGGTTCACTAGATATTGTAGGAACTTAACCCTAGATAGACTCTACGTCACAGAGGCGCCCGCGTTTTTGTTATATTGCTCTCTTTTTATTTTTCGCGCGTATGGTATTCACTTTCAAGGACATCTCAGTCATCGCCAGCACGTGTCGCAGGACGGTGGTTGCGTTACGGTAAGTGTGCTAGTTTTTTTTATATTATTACCCTTGGCGCTCCAAAGACGTATGAGTAGCTTGTATGTAAGTTTTGCGCTATTAATCAAATTATTTTGTTAGTGTTATTTTTTGCATTATTAGTTGCTGCCGGTGTGTTTTATCTTTTTTAGGTATGTTTTGAAACTTCAACATCTGAAAAACCCCTGAGTCGAAGACAATTTATGAAAAAACTAAGCACGCAGTTGACTACTGAATGGATGCAAAAAAGACTAGAAGCACCTAATATATATCGCAATATATATCGAATATATCTTACGCAATATATATTGATAATATCGAAGTCATCCTAAAAAAACCTTCGGTTGACCCTTATAGAAAATAAGGGTCCACTACCACCGAAAAAAAAAGAAGATATTGCTCATATTGTACATTTAAAAAGAAGAGGATGTCTAAAATGACGTGCGCAAAATCTATCTGTGGCGAACATAAAGTTTATGTATGTATCGAATACATCTAAAATATTTTTTTTCTTACTTTGTTAGTTTTTTTTCTTAATTTTTAATGAGAAGACTGTTTAATTGCCAAAGTTCCTAATATTAGTTCCTAAGATTTATTTGATTAAAGATTTTATAATAAAAATATATAAATATTATTTAAAATTGTGTTTTTCTCTTTTTAGTAATATAGACAATTATATAAACAGTAAAAATATATCAATCACACTTATAGGTTTTGAATAAAATCTAGCCAATATGATGCGCCTCGCGGGCGTATGAGTAATTTCTTTGTACGTCACAACATGAGTAGTAATGTAGGGTTAAAGAAAAAAAGCGGATCTGCAGCGTTCACACCAAAACAATATACGTACTATGACCAATTACTATTTCTGAAAGATGTGACCGAAGATAGAGGTCAGAACGTTTCAAACTTTGACTCTCAGCAGACGTGTCCTCCACCAACAGTTCAATCAACAGAAGAAGATAGTGTTCAAAAAAGACCACGAAAGCGCCAAACTGACAGCGATGGTGTTTTGATCGAGACATTAACCATGCGATTAAACGATAAACTGCAAAAAGCTGAGAGACAACCTTCACCCCCTCCTGATGAAGACAAGTTATTTCTGTTGTCACTACTAAGTGATTTCAAAAAAATACCAGACGATTCGAAATATGGGTGCCAAAGGTGAAATTATCCAAGTTATTAAGAATTACAGGGTAATGCAAAACTACAGGTCAATTTCGACGCCTTCAACGAGTCAATCTTCTTATAATTACATGGGATACACAACCTCCTCTGAAAGAAATCCTGTAAGACCGGAAAGTCAACTCGCATCTAATGATAACTTATCGTCTCAGGATTCTGGTGCAAATACAATAATAACGGATCTCTTCTCAGAATAATTTTTTTTTTAGTGAATGATTCAGATTGTGACTGCTTTAGATTTAGGGTATACTTGATTGTTTGTCTCGTGTGTGAGACTCGTAACAATTTGCCACTAATCCTCTAAGAAAATACCTGGTTACTAAGAGGAAAAATCCGAAGTAGGCATGTGGGTCGAAAAATGTATTTTGTTTTAATAAACAAATATTTTATGTGATAACTCGGCTCCGCGATACCTTCCCGTCTTTGGAAGTTGGAACATGGAATTATGACCGGACCGCTGATCTTCAAGTTAAATGTGGGCGTGACGTCGAGGATTTCTCAACATTCCTTGCAGTTGTTCGCGAAAATGTTAAAAATGTTGAGATAAGAGCAGTAGAGGAGCATGAAATTATGGAAAAAGAATTGCTTCTTCCTAAGGATATTTCGCCTTTCAAGGGAACTATGTCAGTTCACCAAGTGATCTGGAATTCTGGATCCGAATTTCTTGAATTTAGAAAACTAAGCTGCTTTCAGTGTAGCAATAAAATCTGCGAACATGAGAATAAACATTTCAATTACATAAAATCTATAAGAGTGTCGTCGAATCAGCTATCCAAAATATAAAAATTATTACTTGTGATAACAGTCGTCTCTCCCGCACCGCGCAGCTGCCTCAGAAATGGTCTCAGTTAAGCGGTCGTACAGATTTAACTAGATATTATTAGGAGATCGCCTATCTAAAATGACTGATTATATAAAGGCGCGTTTCCATTATGCAAATGATTTGCATACTAGTTGCAAGTTGCAACTTGTATGCAATTAGGTTTAAACTTGTACGCACAATAATCAAGTCGGCACATTTGCACGCAAGTTGCAAGCGCATGCGGTCGTGCATAGAGGATTACTTTGTTTATGACTTTATTACTTTGTAAAAATGACTGCTAAATGGGATACGGAGAAAACAATAATGTTTATTGAGGAATATCATAGACATGATTGTCTTTGGGAACCAAAAAACAACCTTTACAAAAATCGAGACGCACGCGAATCAGCATATAGAAAACTAATCGAAGTGATGAACCTTAATGGTATTGTTATGACCGTAAAAGAAGTGAAAAATAAAATACGATCACTGCGTACCACATTTTTTGCTGAATTAGCAAAAATCGAAAAATCCAAAACAACCGGTAGTGGAACAAGTAACATATACACACCAAAATTAAGCTGGTTTAACACAATGAATTTTTTGCTGACGTCAACCGAATTAAGAAGGAATGAAGAAAGCACCACTGTAAGTATCAATTCTTTTTTTTTTTTTTTAAGTCATTCTTTCTTGCCATGTTACAGCACCATCTGTAGCAAAGTAGTTAGCAAAGTCATCTCTTATTTCGACCGCTGTTTTGGGACTGCTTGACGGTTGTGCCGGGCGTAATTGCTAATTTAATAATTGCTGCATTTCACGTCATTGAACATGCCTTCACTATGTCCTGTTATTGAATTTTCTCGATTAACAAAATTAGGTGTAATTATATACTAGAAGTATGTCTCAACCAATTGTGCAGTGCACAGCATGCTTTTATTATTTTATCAACTGTATTCACCTCAACAGCAATAGGTCGCTCAAAAATTCTCCACTTCGATACCAATAAACCAAACGCATTTTCAACCACTCGTCTTGCTCTCGACAGTCGGTAGTTAAATATTTTCTTTTCTTTAGTTAATCCTTGAGTTCGAGGATATGGCTTCATTAAATATTTTTTAAGTGGAAATGCTTCATCTCCTAATACCACTGAATTAGGCGGTATATTTGAGCTATCATTTTCTAATATTGACTGAAGAGTTGAATGAGAGAATATTGTTCCGTCTGATGTTTTCCCATAATGTCCAACATTAATGTATCGAAAGTTTAAGTAACTATCGCATAATGCAAACAAGACTATGCTAAAATGTCCTTTATAGTCATAATATAAAGAACCACTCCCATTTGTGCATCTCAAGATGACATGCTTTCCATCAATTGCTCCAATGCATCGTGGAAAATTGCAACGTTCTTCGAATCCTTTACAAATTTCATTCCACTCTTCACTAGTATTCGGAAACTGAAAGAAATAAAAAACATTAAAGAAATGTTTTATTTTATTTATTTTTAAATTTATTGAATGAATTATGTTTTAGGTTGAATCAGAAAATACTTCAACAGATAGCAGAGAAAATACGCCAGCCAGAGCCAGTGGTTGTCGAAGCTCATCTCAAACACAGAGTCAATCCTCATCCAATTTTCGACACTCGATTCGAAATGCAAGATATGATCCCATAGATACCGCACTTCAAGAATTGAGAAAAATAAATAAGAGCGTAGAATCGGAAAATGAATTTGATGTTTTTGGTCAAAACGTTAGTCTTCAACTTCAAAAACTGCCGTTAGAGTACGCTCTAGAAACTCAAGAACTTATTATGAAAGTTTTAAAAGAGCAGCGAATAAAATCCTTAAAAGAAAAGGCACAACAAGAAGCACTTGTAATTTCTATACCTGATGATATAAATCTTGATTTAGTGGATTACATTGACACCGAGAGTAAGCGTGATGAACCAGGACCATCGGACAGTAGCAAAGAAGATTTATTAGGTCGTGCTGTTCGCGCTATGGGTTCATTGGAATCTGATGACGATGATTAGGATTTGAGTTTTCGACCCACTAACTTTCGTGATTTCGTGATTCGTGAGTTTAAAGTTGTTTCACAGATTGAAAATAGCCGCCGATCAGTCCTCTTTAATGTTAAGATTAATTATAATAAAAATATGTTGAACATTGATCTTATACATTGTTTTACTTACCTTTATATATTCTTGAAGTGACTCATAAATTGCGTCGCAGACATGGGGCAGGAATTTAGAAATACTACATTTAGGCACACGATACAATTCTTCCAATGTTCCAAGACTAGTACCCGATGCCAGATATTTAAGCGTCACTTGCAATTTCAATTTTGCAGGCAGAGCGGGTCTAAAAATAGTGTCTTGCTTAGATATTCTGGACGAAATCTTATCCAATAAATTTAAAAATAGTTCTTCGTTCATTCTGAGATGAGTATGGTAACGTTTAGGATCTTCTGTAGCTAATTCTGTTAACAGATTATTCGACGTACCGTAAGCATCTCTTCTGTGAATCCATTTTCTAACCCACTGAACTGGTCGACGTCGATGCTTTTTTTTGTTATTTAATACGTGTATAATTATTGCGTATACAACTCTGCATGCAGCGACAAGTACAGCACGTCTTCTACCCATGATAAACACTGTACAACTAGAACTAACTTGTATACCACTAAAATCTTGTATGCAAGCTGCAAGTTGAACAAAATCGTGTTTCCAATTCAAATCACTTGCACACAAGTCTGACGTCATACATGTATGCAAACACTTGCATAATGGAAACGCGCCTTAAGGTAAAGTAATTTTTATATGAAAAAAAAGTTTGATACTCATATTTCGTTGATCACAAAAAAATATTGCATTATTCGTGTTATTCTTGATATTTGTTTTGTATTTTTTGTAATGTCCAATTTTTATTAAAAGCTTAAAAAGTACAAATTCTTGTTTTTGTTCTCACTTCTCACCTAATTTACTTACATAAATAAATATTTCTTTTGCATAATTCAAAAAACCTAATAATTATCATATTCATCAATTATGTGATTCGGTTAGCCAATATCATTAGTGTCATGCAGACTTCATTCGTGTAATAAGAATTTCATTCGTCTTCCCAGGTAACTCATTCGTGTTACCTTGATCTTGATTTGTTGTCACTGTAAGTAAATACGCACCGTGATTTTACATTTGCGTACATAACTTCATTAAAGTAAACGTTATAAACCGCCAGTTAGCAATAAAATGGGTATTTGCAGATAGCGAAAGAAAAGTGTCAAATTAATTCGTCTCGTGAAATCGACCCGAAAAGACAACGTGGCATTTCAAAATATATAATGACAAACTATGCTACGAATGTTTCAATGAATACCACCTGTCCATCTAAGTTTAATTATAGTTTTTTTGTGTAGTTACTTACATGTACATTAAGATTTGGTATTTGCATCTGACAGTATGATTAGTTTTAGAAGTTTTATTTGTAAAAACTGTTTATTTAGACCGCGTTCATACAGTTGCAATTTGTGAGTTGATTTTACCAAAGTTCTAATAAAATTTTAAATAGATGAATAGAAGAGAAACATTATCAATTATTAATGTATTAAGGTTAAGTTTTTGTGTGTACAATAAAGAATTAAGAATTAACAGAAACATTATATTTTATAGTTAGGAAACTGTGATGTATAAAAATGAAAAGAGTGAAAAATATGCCAGAGCTATTGTTCATGGAAAATTTTCGATTAAATAAGAGCATTTTCCTGCAGCTCTGCAACGATTTGCGTTTTCACACTTCGTTAAGGCCCAAGCGCCCGAAAAGTGCCATAAAACAGTGACTTTCTGAAGCCTACTCCTCGGTAACGGCCAGGTTAATAGGTTTGAAAAAAATATATGTTTATTATAGATTCATGAACAACATTATCAACATTTGATTTTTTCGTGCTATTAATAATTTTATCTAAAAAAATATTTAGCAATTTCGCAACTTTTTCCTACTCCTTCGAAACGGCTTGGATCTTTAGAAACATTTTTACACATAAAAATGGGTGGTTAAATATTTTTCAAAGTGAACATTGCATATGTAAATCAATCAATATTTCGCAAAGAAAATGGATTTAAAGGTCAGCCGCGCGCTTTCCGTGCGCTGTTGGCCGCAAATAAATGCACAGATTTGCGTACTGCCGCCTAGGCGGGTGCGAGAGGTGCGTACACATAATTTTGGTCAGATGGCTCAAGGGACTATAAGCCTTAAGAGGATCTAGAGAAATTCCTAAAAAGTTTTCAAATAGCAAAAGATAGACATTTGATTTGATGTTACCGACTAAAAACGAAAATGTGTGTGTTAGGTCTCAATAATTTTTTTTTCTTAATTACTTTGTTTTTAGGTGCTCACTGCTCTTAGTATTTTTGCTACCAGATCTTATCAAAGGATCGTGGGTGTGAGTCAACAACTGACACAAACAACAACAAGCCGGTGTATCTGGCAAGTTGTTGATGCTATCAACCACCCCGCACTCATGAACAAATGGATCAAATTTCCACAAACAATACAAGAAAGGTCATTAATCAAAGAACAGTAAATGATCATGCTTATTTCTAGGAAAATTATAATAAATATGTATTAAGTATATTGCAGTACGTTTAGTTTATTACTTACTAATCAACAGAAATTACAAGTAACTTCATTTTCAGATTTCAAAGGATAATTTGCCTGGTTGTGATATAATGCATTGATTGCACTTACATTGCAATAGTGAAACCAGCTAAAGAAGAGCATGCTTTCTATATTAGAAAAGGATATCATTCCTTAAATGTTCAAATGGTTTGTACTGAAATCATAATGTTATATTTAAATATATAAATATTATTGCTGCTATTATAACTGCTTAATTTGATTGTCAAAGCTGTGACTAATATTACAATAAACGATATTTTCAGGTATGTGATCATAATTTGAATATTATAAATGTTAATTCTAAGTTTGGTGGAGCAACACACGATTCCCACATATGGTCATCAAGTCTGGTAGATCGAACCCTATATGCTTCACCTTCATGAAAGTGGTGAACATGTTTGGTTAAGTACTTGGTATGTATTTTATTTTAAATATATGCATTAGTATATCATACTAAATACCATTTTAATGATAAAGCATTAAACAATTTATATTTCAAAACTTCTTGCTCTCACAACGCCTTTGGCTTATAACCCCAATATTAAATGCGCCGCAGGGGTCTAGAGAGGAATTGTATACCAATCGTCATGTGCAAGCCAGGACATGCAGTGAACGCTGCTTCGGATTACTTAAAACACGTTGGAGGAGTTTGCTTCGTGATAGGGCTCTTCATTATCATCCCACAGTCCCACTGTTGCCAGCAAAATAACAATTGCATGTTGTGTGCTACACAACGTCCCGCTTCCTGCATATTTACTGACTCTAAATTATATTCCTACTGCTGTGGATGATAATGATGACTCCAGTATACAAATAAGCAACACCTCCACAGAGAATCGAAGTGAATTATTTCGAGGCAGGGCAATCAATTATTTAATAAGTAGGTTAGAGATGTAGTCAAGCTTAGCCATATTTATTAGTTATACACTATAGAATGTGTAATTGTTCATCTGCGACAATATTTGTGCCCAGTTCTTTAATTTTAAATGTTAATTGTATAGACAAATACTACTATAATACATTTTACTAAATGTTTGATTTCTTGCTTGGTTAAACAATTAGCATTTTTATATGTGAACTCTAGCCTTAAAGACACTTAGATTACCTATGTCTATAATTGTCTTTCTTAGAAATATCAAACCATCAATGTATGTTTCTTTAATTGATACATTAATAATAAATCAGTCTCCATAATAATCATAATTGTAGAGAAAACTAAAAACAAGATTTACTTTTCACTGGGTGTCATCATTTTGTGACTTTGACTTTTACTATGTGAAGTGTTTTACATGTTGGTCATACTCGCTACCTAACACACAACCAAACACACAAAAAGTTATAATGTACAGTTCAGCAACTAAGCTGACCCGTACATTAAACGGTCCTTCGAGACGGATCACTACTAAACTTCTAAACGGATATACTACTAAACTTAAGGTACGTACCTACTATACTTACATACCCTAAGTCAAACTTACAACTTTTCCATTGTAAACAAACTACTTATTTACAATGGACCTACGTACCAAACAAGTCAACATCTTTGAAGATATCAAAACGTTATGTACCAACTACAAAAAGGACAGCATAACTAGGAAAAACGTTGATTACCTGGAGAAACATTTGAGGAACTTAGAAGAACTTGGGGAGCCTTCGATGAGCAGCATAAAATACTATTAGAGACAACTGAACATAAGAACATCGGATATTTCAACAATGATGTTTACACAAAAACAAAGAACATCTACGAGTCAACTAAAAGGCACATTATGGACCTATTGTCTTTTCAAAAGAGACAACAGCAAAAGAACTTCGATCTAACGGGGTTAATGGATGAAGAAACCGAGGACGACGTTAAGAGGCTCATCAGTCAGCAAGAACGCAACTTTAAGGCTATGTCTAAGGTAAACATTGACTTTATAACTGAAAAGTGGGAGTTCGAAGAACATCTAGCTACCTTGAAGTCAAAGTGGCAATCCATCGACAAGACACACTGGGAACTTGAAGATGAGCTGAAGGTCTCCGATCTGAAAGAAGATTACAACGAAAAGTACGAAGCCATTGAACAAAAATATGACAACTTGAAAAGAGAATTAAACAGTAAGATTTGGTCCAATATTCATTATCAACAATCTACACCTAAAATTGAAATCCCGGAATTTACTGGCAAATATATTCATTGGATTACTTTCAAGGACATTTTCCTTGAAACCATACACAACAACCCGAGTATCCCCAAGGCGCAGAAGATGCAACACCTGAAGACGAAACTAAAAGGTGAAGCAGAACGCCTCGTCCAGCATCTGTCAATCAGTGCTGACAACTACGGCTCCTGTTGGGAAATACTATCTCACCGGTACGATAACCGCCGACTTTAGTTCACATCGCGCATCGTTTATAAGCACAATGCAGCACTTACCCACAATCCAGCAACCCAACGCCAACAACCTGAAAAGGATGCACGACGTGATAACCGAGTGCCTTAATGGCCTCGGCAACATGGGAGTTGAAGTGAGCAGTTAGGGACCGATAATTGTTTACATGATGTCGCAAAAATTGGACCCTACCACTCTCAACGAGTATACCAAGGAAACGCAAAACAATAAGGAATTGTCAGACTTGGAAGAGTTTGTTGTCAGCCTTAGTTTCCTGGAACTCAACTTTCTCGCTCACGAAACAGCAAGGAGCTGCTTAAAGGACTTAAAGGAGGAGTGAAAACAAAACTACTCAGAGACCAAACAATAAGAGCTGGAACCATAACTACAAATACAAAAGCAACTTTAAGAAGTCAGAAGATCAAACGAAAGTGGGATACTCCAAGATATTTCATGCGTCATTTGGAAAATGCCCCCTCTGCAATAACGAGCACGTGCTGATGTAATGCGATAAGTTCATTAACATGGATGTTTCGCAACGAAACAAAACAGTGACGAAACTAAAACTTTGCAAAAACTGTCTATACAGCCATGGCAACAACAATTGCAACTCAAGAAAAACATGCCGTGAATGTAATTCAAAACAACATACACTACTGCATACAAAAAACTGTTCTGACCCTGAATCGACTGCAGAGAAGAAGGATGACTCAACCAAAAACTCACGACCGTCAACATCAACTCAACCTGCAGTTCACCATTTGATTGCCGATAACACTGAAATCTTATTGACCACGGTCCTAGTTAAAGTTAAATCAGCTGACGGCACTTACGTAACACTACGAGGTCTTTTAGATCAGGGGTCTCAAATAAACTTAATAACGGAGAATGCCGCTCAACTATTGCACTTACCTCGAAGGAAACTTGACGCAGCTGTCACCGGAATAGGTTCTACGTCACGAACTTGCAGGGGACTCCTGCATCTCAACTGTCAATCGATACATTCTAGCTATAAATTCAACGTACAAGCATTGATCTTACAAAATTTAACAAACAAGTTGCCCAGTAGTACTTTCCAAAGTGCTGGTTGGACACATCTTCGAAACTTAAAGCTAGCCGATCCCAACTACAATGTGTCAAGCTCAATAGATCTCCTACTGGGAGCAAATGTTTACGCAGACATCATCCTAGACGGAGTTCTAAAAGGGGATCAACACTCACCCATCACTCAACAAACTCAGGTTGGATTTTGTGTGGAAAACTCAAGACCTTCAACTGTCACCTGACTTTATTCGATACTACAGATCTATTGAAATATTGGGAGAGTGAAGACATTGCTCCAGGAACGGAAGATATGCAGAGAGACGATCAGTGTGAACTTTACTACCAAGAAACGACCAAAAGATGCTCAGATGGCAAATACATAGCAAAAATGCCTATGACCCAGAACTACGAAAAAGATCTTGGAAATTCCAAGTCAGCTGCTATTGCGCAATATTTACAACAAGAAAAAAGATTAGGTAAAAACGAACGACTTTCAGTCATGTATAAAAAATTTTTCCGCGAATACTTAGAACTACAACACACGAAACACACCCAACCAACGAGAATGCTATTTACCTCACCATGGGGTCCTAAGGGACCAATCAACAACCACTAAACTAAGGGTTGTTTTCAACGCGTCACAAAAAACTTCTAGCGGCAAAAGTTTGAACAGCCTAATGGAAAAATATATACTACTGGCACCACATAAACACTTGTAGGGTCGCAGCAAACGAGCAGCACAGCAGTATCGACGGAGTAGGATACTTAGCAAATAGCCTTTTCGGAATTCTGGACCAGAAATTTGCAGACCAATACCATGAGGATATTCAGAACGTGCAGAAGAATGAAAATTATAACCTGCAACTTGTAAAAAACCAGACTTCAATAGTTGAAATCGATAATGATGACATATTAAAGAAAAACGAAGAGAACATCGACCAGCAGTTCACACTTATCAACAACTTTATGAATGAAACTGACATGAGATTAGCAAAAATAGAATCAGGAATTGAGATAGCCATGGCCACGAGCTTTTTCACCTCAACTTCGCTCGCTGCACACTTATTGTTGAATAATTTAAAAAACATTCAAGAAACCTTTTTCAACACACTCCTGGATGTCTACAAAGGACGGATGGATATTCACCTTCTAACTCCGGTCAAATTAATTGAACAGTTGACAACTATATCAGGAAGCCTACCGAAAACGTTATCATTACCAGTGGACAATATACAAGAAATAAAAGACATGTACAAACTAATTTACGTGAAAGCACGCGTAACCGACAGCTACTTTCTGTACGAGCTTCACATCCCACTGGCGAGCGACGAAAATTTTGTTGTATACCGAATCATTCCACTGCCCATGAAAAATCCACAGAAGGAAGACGAAACTACAATGATTTCTGTGTTATCCAAGTACATAATGGAAAAAGGTCCTAACCTACAAAAGGATATCCAAGCTCTTATTCTGAAATGGCGAACCTATAAATATGCAATAACTGCAGACATAGAGAAAATGTACAGATGCATATGGATATCTGAGGACCAACAGCAACTTCAAAAAATCATATGGAGAAACTCCCCTGATGAGCAGCTACAAGAATATGCTCTTCGGACTGTGACGTACGGCACAAAATGCGCGCCATGGTTAGCCATGCGAACTTTACAACAATTGGCTACTGACGACGGTCACTTATACCCTGAAGCAGCAACAACACTACTAAAACAGTTCTATGTCGACGACTTAATAAGCGGCCACAACTCTCTTGAAACTGCCAAACAATTACAAAACGACCTGATACAACTACTACAGCGAGGAGGCATGAACCTAAGAAAGTGGTCTAGCACACTCGTCGAGCCACACGCAACCGGCGCATTCGCGTCGATGGTGCGGGCGCCCAACATTCGAGATGCCGCCTCCCTTGTAAACCACCGCGATTTTAACAGTTTGTGTGTACATTAATAAAAAAATAAATAGATATATCGGTCAAACTTCGCGAGATTTTCGGTCATATAATAATAATTCATTTAGTTCAGTTTAGGTCAATAAATAGGTAATAATAGTATATTTTCTAAACAAAATTCAAATTAGTTTAATGTATGAGAATCTGTATAAAACTTCTACCTCCTGCCCCTGTCCTATATTACTTGGGATGCTCGGCACAACTCGTAATCTTAATAAAACTAACTAAAGAACAATACACTAATATTTTTAAGACCAAATTAATTTTTTTAGGCAATAAAACGAAAGTAAAAACAAGAAAACACTATAGACAATACATTTTTTTCCGTTCGTTCCTATCTTTTACGGCTTTGAATTCCTTTATATTCTGCTGACAAATATCGTTTATATCGATATATCGGATCAAAATATATCGACTGAAAATATAAGATAATATATCGAAGCAAAAATATCGATATTTTTTCAACAAGTCTACTTCGGTCAGTGTGCGTCCACACTGCGAGCCTAGCGCGGTTGCGACGACGGGCGCGAAGTATCAAACATATGAAACTCACCTTTGCGTCCATATTGTAGTGACTAAGGCGGAAGCCTAGTGCGACGGGGATAACAAACCAGTTCGGTCTTGTCGCTCGGCGTATGTGCGTCTGTATTTGTTTGTCTTAAATTGGCGGTAAATACTGAATCGTTCATAAGTGCAATTCAATCTAAACCACCGATATGGCAAAGCAAACATCCACACCACAATAATCGCACAATAACAAGAAAGTTATGCCCGGTTTACATTATTCCAGTCCAGCGATCTAGTCCAGTACTGGATTGCTTACTGGAAAAATGTAAACCGGCACTGGAATGAACTGAATCCAGTAAGCATACCAGTCCAGTAACTGGATTCGCGGTCTACTTTTGAATCCAGTGCGACCAATCCAGTGCAACTGGAATAATGTAGACGGCCAATCCAGTGCCATTCCAGTGCTGACGAAGTACACACGTGTTGGTTGTTTTTGCGGACTTTTTTGCAAAGAAAAAGGATTTAACAATGGTGAAGAAGTTATCTGAAGACGAAACTGTAAAGTTTGTCACTATATACAGAGAAAATCCGTGTTTATGGGATATAACATCAGAACATTATAAAAACAAACCTATGCGCCAAACTGCTTTGCAAAATCTGTGCATTGGTATGGAAATTGAAGGATTCACACCGGAAGATGTGAAAAACAAAATAAAAAGCATTCGTTCGACATACTACCTTGAACTAGACAAGATTAAGAAATCATCCACATCTGGTGCTAGTGGCAATGTTTACCAACCCAAAGTGAAATGGTTCGCCGAATTCAATTCATTTATTAAAAATGTGATGGTGAAGCGTAAAACACAGGTATTTATTTTAAGATTTTTATTTATTTTTATTTTAGTAGCATATTATTTGTTAAAACACACAAATTTATCAATGTATCATATGATTTTGCCATGGTACTTTTCCTTCGTTCACAAAATAATTAGTAAATTGAGTTCTTTTTTCCCTGGCATGTGTTACTGAGTTGTTACTGCCCTGCTGTATGATACTATCTAAAGAGGTTATTTCGGATCTCCATGTTCCATTAATCAAATGATGGTCGTTGTGATCGTCATGGTCTACACAAGAAGTAGTCATATAACTGCTTGACTTTTTTCTCAACCAATTGTGTAGAGAGCAAGCTGCATACACAATGTGATCCACAGTATGTAACTTAGTTGAAATAGCTTTTTCGAAAATTCTGAATCGACTTACTAATATTCCAAAAGCGTTTTCTACAATGCGTCTAGCACGGGACAGCCTGTAATTATATATTTTTTGTTCAAAAGTTAAATTAGCCCCAGGATATGGTTTCATTAAGTATGTTTTTAGTGGAAATGCTGCATCAGCCACAATCACTCCATCTTCTGGAATAAAACTGCCATTTTCTAATTCAGTAAAAATGGAACAGTTTTTGAAAATACCACCATCCGAAGCGCTTCCATTTGCGCCCACATTGATATACGTAAAACAGTAATCATGGTCAACAAGAGCCATCAATACTATGCTGTTTTCTTTTTTATAATTAAAGTTCGTACTACCATATTCATAGGAGCCAGTAATTTTTATGTGTTTTCCGTCTAACGCTCCGTAGCACAAAGGAAAGTTCCACTTATTCCGAAAGCCTTCCTCGACTTGTTTCCATTGTTCCGCAGTGGGTATCTGCAAAAAGAAAGTAAAAATATTATATTTTCAGGAAAATACTGATGATGCTCAAAATAAAGAAAATACTGACAATACTCAACCTAGTGACCAATGTGGGACCAACCCTACCCATACAAACCCAGAAGTAAGTCTATCAGAACCGCGAAAGAAAAGAAGTAAAATTTCACAGCTGTCTACAATAGTCAGTAGCATGAAAGATATGCAATACGATTTATCCAAATCAGAAACAGTGGAAGATGAATTCGACATCTTCGGGAAACACATTGCGAAGCAATTAAGAACCCTTTCTACAGAACAGGCTATCCTAGGCCAAGAAGAAATACAGAGTGTGATAACAAGATGTCGACTACACGATTTGAATAGTCCTATAAAACGAAAAGACCAAATTACAATTATGCGTCAAGACCAAGCACGAGTAGTAGTACTTATATGCCATTGAATAGTCCAGCGTCTGTAGAGACACAAACCACCGAGGACTCGTTAAATGTAGTAAGCGATGACCCAGAATACATTAATATAATCATGAATGCTTTCAATAATGCTTAATTTGTCATAGATATGATACTTAATAAAAAAAATATTACCTTGATGTGGTCTTTTAATGCCCTTTTAATTTCTTGACAGACTTCTGGTATAATTTTTGAAATAGTTGGTTTTGGCAATCGAAACATACGACTGAAGCTTCTGTAACTATCTCCAGTACTTAAAAAAGAAAGAGTGACTTCTAATTTTAATTTTGCGGGTATAGCATCTCTGAACAACGTATTCTTACGCTGGATATTAATCGAAACTAATGATAACAGTTCTTCAAAGTTTTCTGCTGTCATTCTCAGTGCCAGTCTATATTCATTGGGATCTTCTATCTTCAGTTGTTGCAAAAGTATTGCTGACCCTCCTTTTTGATCTCTTTCGCTGATCCAATTTCTCACCCAAATCCGTTCCTTTTTTTTTAGTTCCTTATCAACCTCATTAATAACTTCTTGTAGCAAGAGTGATTGAGCACGTTTGAAACATTTTCGAAACTGATCTCTTCTTGAAATCATTGTCACTATAGTGTTCACACTTCAACGGCTTCTAAATAACTGGAATAATGTAGACGTTACAGATCCAGTCCAGCACTGGACTGGAATCTCGCTAGATCACTGGACTGGAATAATGTAAACCGGGCATTATGGAGTGAAATAAAAGAACAATTTCCTGCACGCTTAGCCAAGTTGTTATTCTGCAATCGTTAACGCTGTCGAAAAGTGATGAAACGTATGGGAATGACGTAAACTCGCGTGGTCAGAACAAACGAATAGACAATTCGTAGCCAAGTTCACATCGTTCAAAATCGTTTCTACAATGTTTAACGCTACATCCTTTGTTATACAAACGCTACATTGTAGAACGAGCGGCCGATTCAGGCGCGTCAACATGGCTACCAACTTATCGTTTTCTACAATTGCTGTCACCGAGGCGTTACCGATTAGAGAACGGAATTCGACACAAACTGGTTGTAACTTGGCTAGGGGGGCTGGAAGTGAAGGTAAGTTTAATATAAGTAGGTACCTATAGTTATTACATTCTTTGATATTGTTCCCAGAAATAGTTTGTGAATTTTATACGAACATTTTTTGCTCTCCGTGATGGATTATTATTGACTCCCCGGTTTCTGTGACGATTTTCATATGATGGCGGGTTAGATAGCACACGTTGGACATCCAGATCGAGATCGCCGTTTAAATCCATTATAACATTGTGCAGTATACACGTAGCTTTTATTATAGACGAGGATTTTTTTCTGTTTGTTTCAATAGGTTTAAGTAGTATTCTCCATTTACATGTTAAAATGCCAAATGCGCATTCGATTGTTTGTCTAGCGGTAGACAATCTGATATTAAAACATTTTCTTTCATTATTAAGTACTCGCTCGAAATAAGGACGCATCAAATAATGTTTTAACGGATAAGCTTCATCATCCACTAGGACGTAGGGTGCAATGACGTCAGAGTTTGTAAGTCTCTTTGGCATAGGGATTTTATATTTATTTTTTTCTATTAGCTTATACAATATTGATGTAATAAAAGTACCACCATCACTTTGCTTTCCTCGACCGCCTACTTCGACTGCTACAAATTTCCTTTTGGCGTCAGCCACAGCTTGCATGACAATGCTATTTCTTTTTTTATAGCACCAATGTGCCGAACCAGATTTAGGTGGTTTTTTTATTTCGCAATGTTTCCCATCAATTGTTTCGATACAGTGTGGGAAATTCCAAGTAGCTTCAAAGTCTTCTGCAATAGCTTTCAGGCGATGTTCTGTTGGTATCGGCATGTGAATAGGAACTAACTCAGTCCATAAAACACGGCATGTTTCGTGCACTACATACGCAATGGTGCTCTTCCCCATACGAAAACTGTAAGCCAGTGCTCTAAATCCAGTTCCTGTTGACAAAAACCTGAAATAAAAAAATAAAACATTACATTATTGTTACAGAAAAACAACTACGTAAGAAATGGAAGAACCTGCGTGATCAGTATCGAAAAGAAAAAAAGAAATTCCCTACGCCACGCTCTGGTGACGGTGGCGATGAAGTAGAGAGCACGTGGCCATACTTTCAACTTATGCAATTCATAAATGATGAAATTACACCTGAAGTCATGACGGGAAATCTAAATGACAGTGATTCGGAATCCCTCAACGAGTCTTGTCAAACTGAGCAATATAACATCGCTGACGTGATGAGCCCAGGTACATCAACCTGCAGCAGTCGCACAAACGCGTCAAAGCGCAACAAATCGGCATCAGATTATAGAGTTGAACTTATTGAATGTGAAAGAAAAAAAATTTTGCTAACTGAACAGAAAATGGCGTCAAATAGTGAACAGTTGGAGAAATGTGATGATTATTATTTTTTTATGAGTCTCGTGCCACAAATGAAAAAATTTAGTGAATTAAGGGTTTTAGGGTTATTTGTATGAGAGAGAATGTACTGAGTGAGCGATTAAATGAAAGAGGCGTAAGTATAGCAGGACCACAGAAATCTTAATAATAAGGCAATAGAAGTCGCATAGACGCGTGACCTTGTCGCCGCGCTTATGTGTTGGAGTACACAAGTGCACGCGGAGCGTTTGTTGCGGTTTCTTGTGTTATTTGAGACGCGGAGAGGTAAACATGGTGTTTTGCAGCATATCCAACTGCGGAAACTCGTCCAAAACTTGTAACTTAACAAATAAAGGAATAAAGGTACGATTCCGAACCACGCTGCACGCAGCAGTGCTGCCGCGACACTGGTCCCCGTACAATTTCTATTGGCTTATATGAGATTACATTCCGAGCTAGGCAGCAATGTCGCGGCAGCAATGTAGCGGCAGCACTGCTGCGCGTCAGTGTCGCCCTACCGCCGCGACAGACCAGTAGTGACGCGTATGCCGCCGCAGCAAGAGTACCTACTTGAATGTTGACACGTAAATTGACAACAAAAGGATGAATTTCTCTGACTCAGAAGAGGAACAGTTAATTAACTATGTGACTTTATATCCAGCCCTTTACGATAGCAGTCATACTAATTATCGTAATAATTTAATAAAAGAAAATATATGGAAGGATATTATATCGAATAAAATCAATAAAACAAGTGAGTAAATGTTCTTACCAACTTTATTTTAATTTCATGATTATGTACCTAATAGTTACAAGTATTTTACTTCTTTTCTATGAAAAAATTGAACCGACTTCAAATAAAAAATAGTTACTACACTAAAAAGCAAAAAATAAATAACTAAGTTTATGAATAAGAGGGTAGGTGTAGAAAATGATCAGTACCTACTCAGATCAGAACTCTCACATTTTTAAAGTCGGTTATTTTTTTTATTGAAAAGGATTATTTTTTCATTGTTAGTGTAGGTAACATAAACGTAGATAAGTAGTGGAATGTTTTGACCTACACACCTTTTTAAAAAAGAATAACCGTAACGCAGAAAAAAGAAAAACACAAAAAAATACTGTTGAAATGATAACCTCCTCCTTTTGTGGAGATCGGTTAAAAATGTATTTTGCTTGAAATGTATTATATTCGACTAATAGCTGCTTCTTGCCATGAAACTGAACCGTTCTCAGTAACGAAAAATTCTTTTAGTTTGTCTCTGACTATGAATCCATTGCTATTCGAAAACCCACCCGAAGCCACTAAATCTATCATGTTTTGGTCAGGGAGATTATCACTATTTGTTTGATAATGTGGAATGCTATTTTCTTCGAGGTAACCATCCCGAAGTAAATTGTGCAAACAACAAGCTGTTAATATAAGGTCATCAACCACCTCGGTCGATATACCGATAGGCGAATAGAAAACTCTGAAAACTTGACTTAAAAGACCAAAAGCATTTTCTGTCACTCTCCGAGCTCGACATAATCTGTAGTTATAAATTTCTTTGTCTCTAGACAATCTCGCTGTTCTTCTTGGGTATGGCTTCATCGCCTTCAAACGCCTCATCTCCAATTAAAAAGTGGGGCAGAGTTACGTTTGTTCCAGGCAAATTCTTAGGTGGTGGAATATGAAATCTTTCATTTGCTATGTCATTGCCCATTCTTGACTTTTGAAAAATGCCATTGTCAGATTCTTTGCCGTAAGCACCTACATCAACAGCTATAAATTTGTAATTTGCATCCACAATAGCTCACAAGACAACTGAAAAGTAATCTTTATAATTAAAAAAGAGGGATCCACTATTTTTTGGAGCTTTGATACGGACATGTTTGCCATCGATTCCTCCAACGCAATTCGGTATATTCCATTTATGCCAAAAACATGTTTCAACGATTGTTAAGTCGTTTTCCTCCAGAGGCTTCATTAGGAGAGGTACTAATTCTTGCCTTAAAACTTTTAATACATGTTTCACGATACGTGATATATAGCTCTCAGATATACGGTATGAATACGATAAAGATCTGAAACTTTCACCGGTGGCCATGAAACTGTAAAAATCATAATACTATTTTGATATATATAGAATAATAATAATAATGATTTAACAAAGTGAGAGACATGATGAAATCTTTTACTCATTTTGTTTAGGTATTTAACAAAACTTTAATCTCGATGTGTTTCTTTATTCTTTTTCATTTTAAAAGCTCAGTAAGTAAAATGCATCTAAAAACCAATCTTAATAGGTACCACAATTGTATAGGCAGTAGTTTATTTGTTAGAAATGTGTTTTGCTTAAAAAGTTACATCAAGATTGTTTAACTTTATTTAAATATCTAAACAATACTAGTATAGTCTGATGTAGTTATGTATTTAAATCTGTACAATACACCACACTAATCCAGAAAAACATACCTCAATCAAGTTCTTGGTTTTAGGTGATGACTGCAAGAAAAAATGGAAAATGATACGCGATTCCTATACAAGATATAGAAAAAAAAATAAGGCAGGTACTGGGTCAGCCGCAGCAAAAAACGCAAAAGACAAAAGGTACCAACAGTTGTCGTTCCTAGACAATATTCCCGAACACAGATCGGGGGGTACGAATATAATAGCCTCACCTCCGAATGTAACTGATAATGAGGATATTGTTGATTTAGATCACCTAGAAAGAGAATCACAAAATCAAGATACCGAGGAAACGGAAACATCACTGGTTCTTAATGAAACTCCAATCAAAGTAAAACGCCTTAAACATAGCGACGATAATATAATAAAAATTTGGAAAGAAAGAAATGAAAAAAGGCAAGATTTGATAAAGACTATTGTCCAACGCAAGGATGATGACGTACAACTTTTTTGCAATTATATTGGTAACGTTTTACGAAGTTTACCGCCTTTACAAAAGGCTGAAGCGAAAAGGCATATTAGCTCTGTTGTATCAGATTATGAAATCTTGGCAGCAAGAATTGCGACCGGAACGGAGAGATCAGATACGCTGAGTTCCTCGTATTACACATCTTCACCAGAAGGGTCAGAGTCTTCAAAGAATTTATATGTAGGCCCTAGAGATACACATCATTCATCAATACTTGGCCAAAGCTCTGTTCAACATATTACGGGCCCATGTTCTACTATTGCGGATGTTCAATCACCAGGACATGTATCATCACCAGAACCTACAGATTTACGTACATCGAACCAAGACAGCGATGATAGTCTCCAAGACTTTTTAATTTATAAACTTAACTCACCTTAATGTTAAGAATAATTTTTCTTCAGCGTTGATAACTTCCTTGCGAGAAACTTTTGCTTCAATTTTGTCAGCAATTAAACTTTGGATAAAACTGAACTGTTTTTTATTTAAACGACAGTACTCTCTAAATTTTTCTTCATCACTTATTAAATGGTTTTTAATCAGCGTCTTGTAACATCCTTCCCGTTGTCTGCTTTTATAAAACGAGTCTGTTGCTTTTCTTTTACTATTGACATAAAGCAACAACAAATCATCGTCATCTTCTTCCTCTTCCAACAGTATAAATAAAAGTTGGTCATCAATCGACATCTTGTCAACTCAAAGTAAACTAACGAATACACAACAACGCATCACCACGAACAGAGCGACACTGCCGCGTTGCTCGGAATCAGCGCGGCAGGCAGCACTGCTGGGCAGCACCTTAGTGGCAGCACTGCTGCGTGCAGCGTGGTTCGGAATCATACCTTAACATTTCATATGTAAGTACTTAATTTTTGAAATATTGTCGTTTTTTAGCAAATATAGACAAATCAAATATTTTCACTATCACTACTACGATTTATCACAAAAAAACGATTTTTTTGTCAAATCAATAACCATTAACGCTTAAGCTTATTCATGTCTACTATTACTACTGCTAAAAGCAGCAATGAAATTATAGTCATACGCAATAAACAAAAATCGCCGTTTGCGTAAATTCTAGGTACAAGCCGCATGAGTTGGCCGCAATTTAGTGACGTGCTACCACTATTCTGTATCGATAATTATTTACGTTCAGCTTAATTCTTCGTTTTACCAAATTGGAATGTATCATGTTTTTTTTTAATATTTAAATATGAGATGTAACCTTTTTCATTTTCAGTTTTCACTGTGTTTGTTTTCTTTCTATCTATGGTGCGTTTGTTTAGGTGATTAAAAAAAGGTAAACAATCTTGGTATGTCTTTTTATCTAAAAGTTGTTTAAAAATTGTATCTAAAAATGTTTACAATTAGGTATTTACCTAAATTAATGTTAGGTAATAAACTAAATTTAATTATCCTTCGTATGTATTTTATACGACTACTTTAATATAAAAAGACATACCAAGATTGTTTACCTTTTTTTAGTCACCTAAACAAACGCACCATAAATAGTTAACAAACCAATTTTTGTAACGATTAACTATTAATTCGTATTTTTAAACTACTTTCTCATTCAGAAAATTAATAGGAGGAAGGCTTATTATTGTTATGTACGTGGGTAAGTTAAAAAGCAGTCTGCGTTGAGTATCCTTTTATATAATACAAGGATGTTTTCAAGATTTATCAAATGCTTTTTTCATGTCAAAATAATTAAGTATACAAAGTTTTATATTGTAAAGATAATCATTACAGAATTTACATAATTTGTATGCATCTGTTTACTTTATCCAATGCTTTTATTACAGATTCCCAAAAGATCCAGATATTAAAGACAAATGGATATCTGCTACTGGAAAAAGAAATTGGTTCCCGACAAACAATAGCAGAATTTGTTCTGTTCATTTCATAAATGAACAATTTAACTCGTCGACAAAAAGACGGACTTTGGTTAAATCAGCTGTACCAACAGTTGACGTATGGCAATTCATTACGGTAAGAATAAAAACGTATTATACCTAGGTCCTATCAATTTTGGGCAGAAAAGTTCATAAAAACGGGGCGTACTAATAAACAAAAATTTCAGGTAACGGATGATTCGCAGCTGACGGTAACGCCATCAACTTCTTCACGTAAACGTAAAATTTCAGAGATTTTTGATGTAAGTATAAACATTGGTATTGATTTTATATATAATTTTATTTATTTTATGACTGATTTTTTAATGTTCATTTTCCATGTACATTAGAAAACATGTTTTTAGTCCGCAGATAACCAGCAATTGGCGGCCCCAATAAGTGGTTCTGTTCAAGCTGATACCCCGAGGAAAAAAAATTACGCTCTGAAATTATTAGAAGTCGCGTCGTCATTGCAGATCAGCGTTTAAAAATAAAACGTTTACAATGTAAAGCCAGACGATATAGCAAAAAAATTTTGAAACTGAAAGACCTCACAAAAAATTTAGAAGATAAAAGATTAATTACAGGAGATCAAGGGTGCTGCTTAGAAAATATGAATATTATTGTAATATTATTTGCAAGATTTATTAAGAAAATACAGTCAAAAATTGAAGTCCGATAAAATTACGCGTACCAAATATTCGCCAAGCTTAAGAAGCTTCGCTATGACGTTACATTTTTATTCGCCTAAAGCCTATGAGTTTGTGCGACAAAAATTTAACACATGTTTGCCTCATGTTAGAACAATAAAAAAATGTTATCAATCCATTAATGCTGAACCCGGTTTTACTACAGAATAACTTTCTGCCATCAAAGCTAAGGCTGCAGCGAGTAAATACGGCCTTATTGGAAATTTAGTATTAGATGAGATGGCCATACGGCAACGTGTCGAGTGGGATGGTAGACGTATGCACGGATATGTTGATATAGGCAACAACAATAATGAGAGCATGATGATTGCTAAAGAGGCGCTTATATTCTTAGTAACCGCCATCAATGGATCCTGGAGAACTCCTGTTGGCTATTTTCTTGTGGATGGGTTATCAGGAGAGCAAAAATCTAATTTAGTTTTGCAGTGTCTAGAGTTACTCCACAATACAGGAATAACAATCATATCTTTGACGTTTGATGGTTGTCTAGCTCACATTGCCATGGCCAAAAAGCTAGGCTGTTCATTTGATGTGAAAGAAATGGTTACCCACTTTCCGCACCCGGTAACAAAAAATCCAGTTTTTATCTTTCTAGACGTTTGCCATATGATGAAGCTAGTAAGAAATTCATTCGAATCTAGCAAGGTATTTAAAGACGATGAAAAAAAAATGGTGAAGTGGTCAAATTTGGTAAAACTTAATAAATTACAAGAAAAAGAACACTTACATTTGGCAAATAAATTAAGACGCAGACACATTTTTTTTCAAAACCAAAAAATGAAAGTGCGATTAGCGACTCAACTTATGAGTGATAGTGTTGCTTCCGCTTTAGATTTTTGCTCTCAAATAAAATATCCGGACTTTACTGACGTTAATGGCACATCAACCTTTTTAAGAAATTTCAATAAACTGTTTGACATTTTAAACTCGCGAAATATGAATCAATTGTATTTTAAAAAACCTATTTATTTTAGAAACAAAGATACCATATTTTTATTTCTCGACAAAGTAGCAAGCTATATAAAAAAATTAAAGTTTATCGATGGTCAGGAAGTGGTGAAGTCTGTTAAAAAAACGGGATTTGTCGGTTTCTTAGTTTGCATTGAAAGTTTTAAACAGATTTATATAAGGCTTGTAGAAAATGAAAAAAAATTAAAGTATTTACCTGCATATAAATTTTCACAAGACCACTTAGAGCTCACTTTTGGCCACATAAGGGCTCACAGTGGTTGTAATAATAACCCCACAGCTCGTCAATTTATGTCAATATATAAGAAACTTATTGCACACGTTGAGCTAAAAGACTTTGATAGTGGTAACTGTATGGCACTAGAAAATGTTTCGATTTTGAGCTGTACGTCAGCAATTGACAAAATAAATTTAACAACATTGGTGCCATTTTCAGACAATGAGGATGATGAAGACATTGTTGACGATGAGGATGAACATTACAACATCAGTGATTTGTCTGATTTTGCATCAGAAGTCATCACATATATAGCTGGATCAGTGATCCATTACTTAACAAAAAAAATTAAATCTGAAACTTGTATTTCTGCATTAATAGAGCCTGAGAATTCAAATGAACATACACAATTTATTAAACTGAAACACAACGGAGGTCTTCTTATACCTAGTAAAGACGTGATAATGATTTGCAAAAAGACAGAAGTTCTGCTAAAAAGTAGTGTCTTTCACAACAAAGTAATAGCGAATAAAAGGTTTAAAAGTGAATTTGTTACGAAGACCATGCGTCATTTTGTTGGACTAAAATTATTTGAAGATATTGATTTTCACCAATATGACCAGTCTCCAATAGACAATCATGTCATTCAATTAATTAAATGTGTTTTAGAAAAATATATGGATATTCGCCTCAATCATTTTGCTAAAAATGCTATCCAACTAATCCCAAAAAGACAACTTTTAAATAAATTCTTACGTTTTTCAGGACAGTAAATTCTATAGGCGAGTTGTTTGATCAACATAATATAGAAATCCCATACATTTTCATTTTAGCAAATTGAATAAAACCAATGTTACTGAGACGAAGACATTTAATAGTAATTTGATTGAGACCCTATAAAAGCTCGGTAACGAAACCATAGCGAGATGTAGAAATGTGACGTAATCTAACAACGCCATCTAGTGACCAAAATTAATACTACTTTACAACAGTTTTATAGATAAATATACAAAATTGTACATTCCGACCACCATGGACAGGACGTTCATTATTTCCGACCACCATGAACCTATGAAATTCGACAAAATGGACTGTATAACATTTAAAATTATGATAAGTAAATTATGGTGGTTAAAAAACAAATACACATCGATAAAAAAAAAACAGTTAGATAATAACAACAGTAACTATGATAAAAACAAAACTTTACAATTCTAATATAACAAGTTAAAAAAATTATTACTTAGCGACAGGTAGTATGCAAAGTTTAGTCACTGGTCGTTTAAATAAGCCATCTTTACATTTCAGAGTCACTACCCTCGTTACGTTGTCCGAACCCGGGTGTTTCGCGGTTATTTTGCCTAAAAGCCATTTGGCTGGAGGAAGATTATCTTCCTTAATTAAAACTAAGTCACCAATTTCTGGTTCTGGTGTTTTGTTTGCCCACTTGTATCGGTGTAAAAATTGAGTTAAGTATTCACTAGACCACCTCCGCCAAAAATGTTGCAACATTTGTTGCGTTAATTGCCAACGTTTCAATGATGAGATAGGTGATGTTTCATAATTGTTCTCCGGTACCAATACTAAAGGTTCACCTATCAAAAAATGTCCTGGAGTGAGGGGCGTAGGATCTTGAGAATTGATACTGATTTGGGACAAAGGACGGGAGTTCAGGCAAGCCTCCACTTGATACAATACTGTTGATATCTCTTCAAAAGTGAGAGTTGCATTGCCAATTATGCGCTTTAGATGATGCTTGGTGGATTTTATCCCAGCCTCCCATAATCCGCCGAAGTGTGGAGCATGTGGTGGAATAAAATGCCACGTAGTGCCATTGTTTGCTAAATATTCAGCGATTTCTACCACCATACTTGATTTTTCTTGCGTGAACAAGCTTCGAAGTTCACGGGCGGCACCTACGAAGTTGGTTCCGTTGTCACTAAATAACTCAGCGCAATGTCCACGTCTGGCAACAAACCGTTTAAAGGCTGCAAGAAAGCCTTGTGACGTTAGATCACTCACAGCCTCCAAATGTATAGCTCTTGTAGCCATACATATAAATAAACATATATAACCTTTATATGCCTTGTGACCTCTTCCTTTAGAGGTACGAATCTGTATGGGACCTGCATAATCAACACCGCTTCGATAGAATGCTCGAATTGGTGTAACCCGAGCTGGAGGTAGTTGTCCCATCAGTTGATCTCTTGTCTGTGCAGCATGTCGTACACAGACAACACATCTTCGAACAACCATTTTTGCTCGATTTTTAGCATCGATAACCCAATATTTAGTCCGCAGATAGTTCAGCATTAGCTGTGGTCCACCATGCAATGTGATGTGATGAGTTTCAGCGAGGACTAAATCAGTGAAATGAGCTTTTGATGGTAAGATTATTGGATGTCTTGAATCGGTTTTAATTTCAGCCCTTTCCAGACGACCGCCAACCCTTAATATGCCAGAGTCATCTAAAAACGGGTTTAATGATGTAAGTTTGCTTTTTTTGTTTACATTTTTATTTTCTTCGATATATTTTATTTCTTGCTGAAAATTTGTTGCTTGACATTCTTTAATACATATATGAAGAGCTTCATTTAATTCAGTGCTAGTCAACCATGCAGGTAAGTTATGATTACCTACACTTTTTAATTTTTTGATAAACCTCCTGCAGTAAGCTAAAACCCTAACTAACTTACGAAGAGACGAAAACTTAGTCCATAGCTCGATATTATCACTATACGTAACATGATAAACTTTCTTTGTTTTTTCTTCTAGATTACTGTCTGGTATTTCTTTTCTATCATAGTTAATAATAGCATTTTTCAACCATGACGGCCCTGTTTTCCATAATTCAAAATTGGGTAATTCTGATGGATTTATTCCGCGAGACGCACAATCTGCTGGATTGTCAGAAGATGACACATGTGACCACTGGTTCCTATCTAAAATATTGAGTATCTCCGACGTTCGGTTGGCTACAAACGTTTTCCAGCGAGTTGGGTGACTACTTAGCCAAGACAGCACAACTGTGGAGTCTGTCCACGCACGTATGTTACCCTTTGAAATGTTCAAAACTATCGAGACTTCTTGTAAAAGCTTAGATAACAAAACTGCGCCACACAACTCAAGCCTCGGAATTGATACTTGTTTAATTGGTGCTACTCTCGTTTTGGAAGTCAATAGATTGATGTAAACGTTTCCTGTATTATCTACAACACGCATATAGACTACAGCAGCATAAGCTTCATTGGATGCGTCGCTAAATCCATGGAGTTCCATGGTACTGTTCTTCGTTGAGTTAATCCATCGTGGAAGTCTAAATTTGGTGAGTACATTCAGTTCCGTACGGTAAGTAATCCACTCGTTTAAGAGATTAGATGGTAGTTTATCATCCCATTCCATCCCTGCAAGCCAAAGCTTTTGGATCATTATTTTAGCTTTTATGATTGCTGGCGAAATCCATCCCATCGGATCGAACAGCTTTCCGATATCAGAAATAACTTTTCTTTTTGTTACAGGTTCGCTAATCGGTGGTAATTGAACGGAGTATTCGAAATCATCGGTTCGTCGGTTCCAGGTAAGTCCCAGTATCTTCATGATTTCATTTTCTTTCAGTTCTAGGTTGCTTTCTATAGCTGTTTGGTTTTCATTAATTGCTCTAGACAATTGCTTATTATTACTTGACCATTTCTGCAGTTCGAAGCCTCCCTTGCTTAGTATGCTCGTAATTTCTGTAAATATCTGTTTTCCTTCAGATACAGTTTGACATCCAGTGAGCAAATCATCAACGTAAAAGTCATTTAATATTTTTTCAGATGCTAACGGGAATAGGTTTCCTTCGTCATAAGCGACTTGGTGAAGCGTTCTTACTGCTAAGTATGGAGCAGAGGCCGTTCCAAAAGTTACTCTTCCTATTCGTAAATGTTGTATGTCTTCTTTACAGTCAGCTCTCCACACCAACCGTTGATAGTCTGCATCTTGGTCAGTCACTTTTACCTGACGATACATCTTGACGATATCAGCTACCAAACAGATAGGGTGAAGTCTCCACTTCATAATAATGTGCCTAAGATTGGCCTGTAAGGTTGGCCCTACAAGAAGGTTGTTATTAAGTGAAGCACCGTTACTATCCCGACTGGAAGCATTAAATACGACTCGGAATTTGGTAGTTGTTTTATCGTTTCTAACAACTTCATGATAAGGTAAGTATACAGCTTCAGTGTTATCAATTTCATTTTTAGGTACTATTTCCATATGACCGAGCTTTAAATATTCGTTAATAACTTCGGAATATTTAGTTTTTAAATCTGGTACTTTTATAAAACGTTTTTCTAAAGATAACAATCTTTTAATAGCAATATCTCGCGAATTTCCATATTTACAGCTCAGATCTTCTTCTCTAAACGGTAACTTTACAATATACCGACCGAAACTGTCGCGTTTGGTTGTTTTGGTAAAAATCTCTTCACAACGTTTTTCATCTGGAGTAAATTGTTTTTTACCCAGAGTAAAGTTGTCTGATTCGAGTTCCCAGAATTGTTTCAGGTTAAAATCTTCATTGCAAATGTTGGTATGCAAAGTGATGATAGTACTGTTGCAACTGACAGTATTGGTCTCACTATCACCCCCCACCTTGCCAGACAAAACCCAACCCAACTTGGTGTTTTGCGCTATTGGTGTCCCTGGTGGTCCTCGAATCAATCCTTCGCTTATAATTTGACTATAGACTTCTGCACCAAGCAGTAAATCTATTTTGTTAGGTATGTTAAACTTCGGATCTGCTAACTTCAAAACTGGTAAGTTAGGCCACAGCTGGACCACAATTTTTCTTTCAGGTAGAAATGAAGTTAACTTGGTAAGTACATATGCCTTGACTTGTATGGTAAATGTAGGGTCCTGGAGAGATTGCAGTTTGATATAAACTACATTCTTACAGTTTAGTGAGGCTGTGTTATCACCCCCCACTCCAACTATAACACTGTTGCATTTGTTTCGTTTAAGCCCAAGTAATTGGACTGCAGACTCCGTTATAAAAGAAGCCTGTGATCCCTGGTCCACTAAAGACCTCAGTGTTATGGTAGACCCAGTGTTCGTTTCTGCTTTTACCAAGGCAGTTGCCAATACAACTTGACAGTTTGTGTTAGAAAAGCAACTAGTTATGTTGCTCAAGGTGGTCTCGTCTTTGGATGTTGTTGCGTTTACAACAACACTGGTACTATCAACTGATTGCTTGTTTTGTTCCTCATTATCAGTTGGTTGGTTATTATTGGTTGAGTGCAGCAATGAATGGTGTTTCTTCTTGCAAATTCGACATCTAGTGGGCAAACGACACGATGTTACCGAATGGTTTGCGCCTAAACAATTGAAACACAATCCGGAACTTTGGACAAAATTACGACGCGATGACAATTCTTGTTTAGAAAATTCTTTACAATTCCCTATTTTATGGCTATTGTTCGAACAAAAGGAACATTCAGATGGTTTACTCTGATGAACATGATGTGACTTGGTTGTGGTGCTTTTGACGACTTTTGGACATAAAAATTCAAGTGACCTAAATCTGTGTTCAATAAACTCTAAAAAACTCTTTAAGGTTGGTAATTCGTTATTGTTATAACAAATTTTAGCTTCCCACTGCTTACGAGACTCATTATCTAATTTAGAACATAACATATAAATAACAATGAGATCCCAATTTGTTATATCAACACCTTCATTTTTTAAAGCATTTAAACATTCGTTGGTGGTGTCAAACATTTCTTTTAAACAGCTAGATGACTCATTAGTAAGGTTTTTTTGACTAAAGAATCTTTTCAAAATACAATCTGTAAGAAATTTTTTGTTGTTAAATCTATTTTCTAAAATGTTCCAACAAATAGTATAGTTATCACTTGTGATCTGTAGATGTCGTAAAAGTAGTTCAGCTTCACCGGTTAAATAGCCTTTTAGGTAATGTAATTTTTGCACGTTGTCTAAAGAGTGATTATTGTGAATCAATGATACAAAGAGATCCCGAAACGATGTCCACTGCGAGTAGTGACCAGAAAACGTTGGTATTGTTATTCTAGGTAGCTTTATGCCTTTCTGGATTATTTGGTTGCCTGTAGACCCTTGGCCACAGTCCTCGGACACGAAGCTTTTATTTGAAGCATAGGTTTTCAAACGATCTTTCATTGCTATTTTATAATCAGAGTATAAATCTTCCGATTGGCCGTACATGTCATTATAATAGTAATCCGACTTTTCGAACTCTACTCTATTGCACTGTGTTATAAGTTTCGTATGGGTCTCATCAAACATCAACCACTGTTTTTCCAAACTTTCAAGTTTTGTTTCCAAATAGCTTTCAGTGATTCTCTCTTTAGGAGATTTTTTATAATTAGTAAATGCTCTCTCTATTTTTTTGTTTATGTCGACTTGCAATCTGATAAGCGAATCCATGATGAAGTTGATGTTCCAGCAATAACTTTGAAAATCTCCAAGTTCAATTTCCAAAAATTTTCTAAGTTCGGTTTCCGAAAATTTTCTAAGTCCAGTTATGTTAGAATTTTTCTAAGTCCAATTTTATCAAAATTATTCTAAGTGTTTGAACTTCTTAACACTTAGCCGAAATCGGGCATGGATTCCCCGTCTGGTCGCTTTTTGAAATTTTACAAGTCTTGGTAACTTCAAAGACTTAGAATTTTTACGTCTTTGAAATTCACAAGTCAAAGAGTACTTACAGTTTTCCGGCACACAATTACACGTAATCACTTTACTCACAACTTTTTACCGATAGGGAGCGCCACTGTCGCACTTTGCAAAATTGCTCACTGTTCCGTATCTTATCCCACTCGAAGGACCATGAATAAAACCAATGTTACTGAGACGAAGACATTTAATAGTAATTTGATTGAGACCCTATAAAAGCTCGGTAACGAAACCATAGCGAGATGTAGAAATGTGACGTAATCTAACAACGCCATCTAGTGACCAAAATTAATACTACTTTACAACAGTTTTATAGATAAATATACAAAATTGTACACAAATAGTTAGTTAAGACTAGAAGCGATTTACATAATATTAATACACGTAATAAGCATGAAATTGTAACACCCAAATGGAGGTTAGCTAAGACAAGCAAGTCGTTTGTCATTGACAGCATACGTTTTTATAACAAGTTACCTAAGTCGGTTACCGAGCTTAGCGAGGGAAAATTCAAAACCCATATTAAGCGTGTCCTTGCCAAAAAAGCATATTACAAGGTTAAGGACTATGTTGAAGACAAGCTTGTTTGGCAATGACTGCTTCTGCACATGTGGCTTCCCTGGCAGCTCATTAACTGCGTTGTTGTATGGCCATCTATTAACTGCTCCATCATTGTTTTAACTAGCTATTTACTATTGTATATATCTATCACTTAATAATAGGTTTATTTTTATTTTTGTATAGCTTCCTTTAATAATGTGAATGAGAGAACACTGTAGACTTCGAAAATTCATGGACTACAATTTTTATTGTGCTTTTAGGTATAAAACTGTCCTCTCATATATATTATTATTGTAATATGGAAATATTGTACAAATAATCTTCTTTTTAAAAGAGTAACCATGGAGTTTCTTGCCGGTTCTTCTCCATAGGAAACGACCAATTGCGAACCGTGCAGTAGCTTCTGACGTTTTACAAGTGCCCTTGTAGGTCTATGTGAAATAAAAGATTTTGACTTTGACTTTGACTTTGAGTTTGCTTAATTAAATACTGTTCAACGTGACCCATGAAATTCAACCTTATTTTTTGTTAATGCGAAACTTGTTACACTTGTGTAGTATTTTCGTGTAAAGAATCTATTTACGAAATTTCATAACTGTGTCATGATAAATCAGAAAGTTATAAACTGGTTAAGTCAGCAAAATTCAATTTCACCGGGCTATCCAGGCGAATGAGGGGTTGTTTTGCACTTGTACCCAGTTGTTTGCTGTCGCCTTATATCCGTTATGACCTGCCGTGATCTGTATTGTACTTAATGTCGGCGGTATCCAACTTTGAACTTTAAAAAAAAATTTTTGGAAAAATATAACACGGCGTAAAACTATTGGAATCGATTCAGTTACTGATTCTGAACAAACTATATTCAGTAAGTTATATATATAAAAAAAAACTTTGTAAGTATAATTATTTATATGAAACCTAAACAATTTTAATTGTGTTATTTTAAAATTAGTTTAGTTTATTAAATATTTATAGTCCACCACTACACTAACTACCTCCCCCTTTTATTCTAATTTCATACACAATCCATCCTATTTGATTTGGTCATTGTTTTTACACGACTGTTTTTTAATGTAAGGTGAAGTATTGGAGAGCCTTTAAGATTTGTATAATTATATAATAAACTAAATATACGTACACTTATTGTTTTATTGTATTCCATTTCCTCATAAATAAATCGTCTAAAAGGGCGTTGACGAAAGAAATACTTTCAATAAAATTAATTATGTATTGTTGCTGGACTCCTTGGAGATTATTAACACTCAACGGAAAAATATAATGTATCGATATGAGCTTGTAATAGTTTGCCCTGCACTATTCTTAAGTGAGAGTGAGCACGCAATATCATTTTTTGCTTTTCGCACACGTTTCTTATTGGCTGCAGGAGTCGCGCCCCCTGACATTATGCGTTTATAAAAAATATTGCGTAATGTCATCGCATAAAGTTTAATTTTGTAGCAGTAATGCAAAGTGCATTTCTAGGTGTAATTGTGTATCTATTTTTTGTTCATGTAGTAGTAGCTGTGACCCGGCGACACTCGTCCCGATATAAAATTTAGTACTATAGCATTTCTATTGCCTTATTATTAAGATTTCTGTGAGCAGGACCGTATATTTACGACTGATGAAACTTATTCGACGGAGCGCAGCCGTCGCTATCCATGCATAAATCATAGTTACTTACATACATACATACATACATCACGCGACCATATTTCCTGTCATACGATGTGTCCCTACAGTATTCCCATTTTACAAAAAAAAAAAAAAAATATTCCCCATTATTTCACTAATCACTAATCTTATGTCTAAAAACGCAACACTAGATTAAGTAGCGTAGTTGAGTAGCGGTGTCGTGCCGGCGTTGCTCAAGGAGCGTACTGCGGTGTCATCGGCTGCGGACGAGGGATCGTCTGCACGCTAGTCAGCGGCGCGTCACTCTTGAACACCTGCCTGCGCACCCAACTCTTCGCAGATCCTTTGCAGTGGCGCCACGCTAGGAAGCTTGCAGCGAGACTGATGATGACGATTAATGAGATGATGAACCAATGCATCGTGTCCAGCCTCTCTGTGATCATAGAATTGTTAACTGTTGTTTGGGGAACAACTGGATCTTTGCTCTGTATTCCGCCCATGATGCTGACTATATCGTTCGCGTGTATTACCTTACTGATGTTTAGTTGCAAACTAAATGCTGTTTAAACATGGTTTATCTAGTGCATAATTAAGTACATTACATTTTGCAATACATTCGTTACTTGGCACACTTAAATACATATTTTTGCTATTCGTCAAAATAAAACGATGAAATATCATTCGTATTACATTATTGTTATTGGTAAATTTGCTTATTACGAGTTACATTTAGGTTCATATTCTTTTTACATTAAATACAAATGCACAATAAAATAATGACGCGTATAATTTACACATAGTTACTGAACTCGTGGGCCACCTGCAAAAATGTTTACGTTGCAAACCGTACCGGGCGCTTGATAACGCGGCCACTTCGCGACGTTCTCGGATGTAGAACTTTGCAAGAAGTGTCTGCGTTATTTGATGGTAATATTTCATTGTTTTCGTCAGGATAATTTTGATCTGTTGATGATGACTGTCCATTAATTAAATAGGCCGGTTTAAGTCTATCTATCGAAATAGTCGTTTCTTTATCACCAATTTTTATTACGAATGTTTTTCCTCTCCTGCTTATGACGCTATAAGGGCCATCATAAGGAGGTTGTAGAGATTTACGCATGGTATCGTTTCTTACGAAAACACTTTTGCAAGTAGTCAGCTCACTAGGTACAAATATTGGACGTGAATTACTGTGACTTGATGGTCTAGGTTTTAAATTCTTAATGCTATCTCTAAGTTTTTGTAAATATTCCGAGTCCGGCACACAAAACCTAACATTGTCATAAAAATCGCCTGGTAACCTTATCATTTGACCGTACGTTAATTCAGCTGCGCTCACACCGCTGTCGCTTCTAGTAGCGGCGCGTATCCTAACAAAACCGATGGCAGTTCGTCTATCCATGAATTGTTGCTGTTGAGATGTGCCATCAGAGCCACTTTTAGTGCTGTGTGCCAGCGTTCAATGCAGCCATTACTTTCTGGATGATAAGGTGTCGTTCGCATCTTTTGAATACCTAGATACTTCATCAGCTGCTGGAAAACATCGCTTTCGAATTGTCTGCCCTGGTCGCTCGTAAGTTTAACAGGACAGCCAAAACGGGATATCCAACCTTCGAATATCACCCTAGCTAGTCTCGGCGGTTATATTTTGTAGTGGAAAAATCTCTGGCCACCCACTAAACCTGTCTATCATTGTCACACAATATCTGTAACCATCAACAGTGGTGCTGAGCGGGCCAATTATATCAATATTTATGTGTGAAAATTTATCTGCCCTCTCATATTCTCCTGAGCCCGATACCGTATGTCTTGTGATTTTAACTCTTTGATATTGAACGCATGATCTCGCCCAATGTGCTACGTTTCTGTCCATGTCTGGCCAAAAGAATTTTTGCTTAACTAACCTTTTACTAACTTTAATACCCGGATGACTAAGGCTGTGGACAGAGTCGAATGCTAATCTCCTAAATTTTTCCGGTAAATAAGGTCGTATATTTTTTGTTGAAGTTTCGCAATATATAAATGTAATGTATTGCAGTCGGGCAGACAAATGGAAAAATATCAAGATCAAATTAAAATTATGAAAAAACATCCGCTACAAATGAAGAAATCATTTCGCAATTGAAAAACAACAAAAATACCAATTCGACGAAAATAATTTATAAGTGCCCGATTTGCAAGACAAATGACCATGGCATTTTTTATTGTCAGCAATTCCTCGAAATGACGCCACAAAACAGGCGAAAAACTTTGTCAAAACTCGATATATGCCAAAATTGTCTTTATTGGCATAATGGTAAGGCTTGCATTTCAAGTAAACGGTGTCGAGAATGCAACGGAAGTCATAACACACTACTACATGCAGCGTTTACGCAATCAAATCGGACATCAGTTGCCAGCACAGCAAAAGCAGGTGACAACAATGGCACTTTTCTTTAATTAATTTTTCCGGTACTTATCTTACCTCTGCAGCGGTACCCTTCTGCCCAATTGGTGATACTGGGGGATTTCAATGCCCACCATCAAGAGTGGCTCTTCCCATACCAGTACACAGACCATGCTGGGCGAGAGACGCGGAAGCTAGCGCTAGCTTTAAATCTTACCCAGCTGGTCCAAGGGGCTACAAGGGTGCCGGATGTTGACTCACACATGGCCAATTGCTTGGATCTTCTGCTGACTACTGATCCGGACCGATACTCAGTGTCGGTATCTTCACCAAAAGGTAGCTCCAATCATTGTCTTGTGAAATCTGTATCTGTCTATTCCCCACCCGATCCCAGCCCAAGAGGCACCGGCGGGTTTGGCGATACAAGTCAGCAGATTGGGATGGTATGCGATCTTTCTTTGCATGCTATCCTTGGCAGCCTACTTGCTTCTCTTCTGCTGATCCTTCGTTGTGCGCCGACGCAGTGACGGCTGTGTTGCGTCAGGGGATGGAATATTACAATCCATTCTCAGATGTAACAATGTCTGACAAAGCTCGACCTTGGTTTGGCGCCGAATGTAATCGCGCTGAAGCGCTAAAACATGCGGCATACCGAGCATGGGTCGACGCCCGTATGCGTAAGGCGAGTGACATGAGTCAAAAGAAGAGAGCCTATAATTGGGCTGCCAAATCCTGCAAGAAGGTGATGCGGAGGTCTCGGTTTAACCACATTAGCCTTATTGGGAACAAACTTGCTTCGTACCCAGCAGCGCAGTAAAGCGTTTTGGTCCCTGGCTAAATCTGTTGAATCGAACTTCTGCCGTCCCTCACTACCACCACTGCTGAAACCCGATGGGTCGCTGGCCCATACCGCTGAAGAGAAGGTTAATCTATTTGCCTCTCTCTTTGCGAAATCTTCACGTCTTGATTCTGGTAACGCGCAGCCCCCTGCCTTTCCTGAGCGATGCGAGACGACTATGGCAGACATTCGCATCTATCAAAAGGACATCCGTAGGGTGCTACGTAACCTTGACGTGAACAAAGCCAGCGGTCGCGATGGGATACCGGCAAATGTTTTAAAAACTTGTGCGCCTAAACTGTCTCCGATCTTGACACGCCTATTTCGTCTTTCGTTTGAGGCGGGAAAAGTGCCGATGGCTGGGAAGCAAGCTAATGTGCAACCCGTGCCCAAAAAGGGCAGTAGGGCTGAACCTGCTAATTACAGACCTATCTCGGTGACATCCATTCCCTGTAAGTGTATGGAACGAGTGGTCAATAACAAGCTCCTGGCATACCTGGAAGCTAATGACATCCTCAGTGATCGTCAATACGGTTTTCGCCGAAATCGGTCAACTGGGGATCTTCTAGCGTATGCCATTCACATCTGGAGCGAAGCCATCGAGAAGCATGGGGAAGCACTTGCAGTCTCCCTTGATATCTCGAAGGCTTTCGACAGGGTCTGGCATGATAGCCTTATTGCAAAGCTTCCTTCCTTCGGTTTGCCCACTGGTCTGTGTAACTGGATCGCAGACTTCTTGAGGGGGCGATCCATCCGAGTAGTTATTGATGGCTGCTCTTCCGGTCAAATGGATATTAATGCCGGGGTCCCTCAGGGGTCGGTGCTCTCTGCACATAAACGACCTACTTAAACCCGGTACCTTTGGGTATGCAGACGATAGCACTGTTGCTCAGAGTTACGTGTCCAATGCACGTACTAGTGGGTCACAGATCCAGTCTTTGAGGGAAGCTATGGTTGAGCGCTTGAACTTGTCCTTGGAGGCAGTGTCCGATTGGGGCGATGCCAACCTGGTCAAGTTCAATGCTGCTAAAACCTAGGCGTGTCTTTTTTCCGCCAAACGAAGCCAATTTTACCCGGCTCCTATATTCCGGGGTGTGACCGTGCCGATAACCGACGGTCTTGAGCTTCTTGGGGTAACGTTATCATCTACCCTCAATTTCGGCATCGAGGCAAAAGCACAACAGGCTGCCAAAAAACTGGGGATCTTAGCTAAGGTGAGGCGGAACTTCACTCCGGAACGCTGCTCAACTTATACCAAGCGCAAGTTCGATCGTGTATGGAGTACTGCTCTCATCTTTGGGATGGGTCTGCCAAGTATCAGCTTGATGCTCTAGAGTCGATTGAGAGGCGAGCCAAGAGGATCATCATCATCGAGGAGATTTCAGGCTCGAAACTTGGATCTTCATCTTCATCATTAATACCACTAAAGCCATCGTCACTTTCCTCTTCCAGCCAGTTTAATATTTCCTCTTCATGACTTACAAAAGTTCCAGCCGATGTTCTCTTACGAGCAGAAATTCTTGGTTTAGGGGTGTTACTTGAGATATCCATCTAAAAACAAGTTAAGTTGTGCATGACGGCATCAAAATATAGCGGCGCCGCCGCTACCTATTTCGTACTCAATAATATTGTAAAACCTGTATAAACCTGTCTGCGTATTAGTAGGGCGACGGAGCCGCGAGTCCGACAGGAATGAACCTGTTTCCGCGGCTCGGTCACGTCGCGCATCGCCATTGGTCGACAAAAAAGGACATGGACGCTTCACGCCCCCCGCGGATCGGCACATATAAAAGGGTCCGACCATGGCAATGCACGACGCAGTCGGAAAGTAACGGGTCAAATCAAACTGTCACTACCTATGTGTGTTTTTAAGTTTTTAATAAACCATCATAATTATACAGAGTGAGTTTCAATATACAGTATACTCGCTACACATTCTGGTCCTTCGAAAGCCGAAACGTTAAGATCCAGCAAGTTGAAAATGTTGTTAACACGCAGCCGTAGTGGCGACTCAAGAAGAGAACAGACCCAACAAGAGCCTTCAGTGACCGCCGGACCGGGTGCCAGAAGCTCGGCACCAGAATCGAGCACGGTGGGCTTGACAAACACAGGCAGCGGATCTACGACGACTACCAACACCGACGCCACGCGAACACATGGTACGCTCAAGCCCGGCGATACCAGGTCACACCGTTCTACATCTTCGAAAAAGAAGCGCCTCGCAGAACTGGAGGCCAGAGAACGGCTGGCTGAAATGAAAGTCAAGCAAGCGCAAGCAGAGAGAGAGCTTCAAGAAATACAGCTGCAGCGCATCAGAACCGAAGCCGAGTCGAGTGAAGACGAAGACTTGGAAGACGACTTCGCCTCCGTAAGGATTGGAACGTGGCTCACGCGACCGGCGCCGCCACCCGGAGGTGAGACTCGGCCGCCGCCACACGACGTCAGCAACGGGAGGAAAGGCAGAGAAGCAGCGAAGGACACCGGCGCCGTGACAGGCGCTCAACCGCTGCGAGACGACGACGACGGCTACGGAGAAAGTGTGTGTGCGAAAATAAAGGGCAATATCGCGAGTGAAGTATTACACGGTAATGTGAGTGATAAAGTGATAGACGTAGGGACACTCGCCGCGGCCCTAGCGCAGGTCGCGCGCAGTTCGAGAGAGCCCCCGAGATACGTCCAGCAGTTACCGATCTTCGACGGAAAACCCGGTGAGTGGATAGCTTATGAGGCCGCGTATTGTGACTCACACACGTATTTTTCCTATGTAGAAAATGTCGCTAGGATTAGGATGAGCCTCAGAGGCGCCGCAAAGGAAGCTGTAGGTTGTCTATTGTTCAGTCAATCTGACCCTCAGGTCATTCTAGACGCACTAGAAAGACGTTTCGGTAGGCCCGAGGCCTTGATTATGGCCGAGTTAGATAATGTAAAATCATTACCTAAATTAAATGATAACCCTAGATATTTGTAACAAATTTTATGATTACGCGGCTAATATAATATAACTGAAGATATTCCCGTATTAAAGCTCTTGCCTATGTTCATGAATGAAGAGGCAGACAAGTGTGGCGCGTATATATATATCAGCCAGAACGTGAGTACGACGACTCCAGTGGTGTACGACAACGGCGCAGAGTTGAGCGCACGTTCAACGTGAATAAGGAAACATCGAATGACCAATGCCCGGCATGCAAGCAACACGGCCACAAATTTTGTACATCGACATTTGGCGTATTTACCCTATTTATGTACCAATATTTACTCAACTTTTGTTTATTTGTTTTGTTTGAAGATGCACCTACTTTTTCTTTTGACAGTCGATGGAACTTGCCATAGACTACTAATTTCCACAAATTAGCTTTAGACTCCACAGTTTAGTAAGAGTATACTCTAATATTCGCGAACCGCCGCTGCGCCGGCTGCGGCGCCCTGCAGTGCGCCCGTGCGCTCGCGTTCCTCCGTTTGTCTATGATTTTGACAAATGATTTTGGAGCGCAAGTTGTCGGGCGTCTGTCTCTGGTTCATTATTTATTGCATTTTTTCTTTTATTTTCTTATATCTGACACATAACACGTATTGTATTTATTATTTTTCCAGTGGTTGTCTTATCAATGTTCGTTATTTATTATTTTTTTGTTTCGATACCAATTAATATATTGAACCTCCGTGAATGTGACCGTGGCATCACCGCGGGCCCTAACAGAATACCAGCGCTGCGTTATTTATCTTTTTAAATATCGCAGCATACGCTGAGTTAGGCGCCCTTTTGGCCTTGCACAGATTTTAAAGTTTTTTTAGTTTTTTTATTTATTAACGAATTCTGCTGTATGTGTGAGGTACGAATAAAAGTTTTTTCTTTCTTTCTTCTTTCTTTCTTTCTAAATTACCAGATTGCAGTAAATATAAACAGCTAGACATAGATACTCGATGGGAAATAGCAAAAAACTCTAACATGTGCTTTAGATGCCTACGAAACAAACATAGAAGGTTTATGTGTAAAGCGCCTATTTGTGACGTAAAGGAATGCAACATGAAACATCACAAACTGTTGCACAAAGAGCGTAAAGTTGAGGCGTCACACAACGTAGCGATGCCGGCGCCGACACCTGTTATCACACACGAAACCGTTACGTCGGCGCGGGAAAATGTATCAACGATTTCGCCTCAGAATCGCCGCGCGTATTTAACCCTTTAGCTCGCAACGATAAGCCGGCTCAACGTTTACTTAAAAAAAAATATTGTTCAAAAATTTGTAACTTTTTAAAAGTTTTTATTTAATGCCTACAACGAATAACTAAACGTTATTGTAAAAAAAAAACAGTTTGACATTTCTGAACGCATTTTACGTCAGTGTTGTACAAAATGGCGTCACGGTCGCAGCGACTTCGCGGATTGCAGGTAATTTTATTCTATAAAAAATACTTTTGAGAGTTTTTTCTGATAGTGGACTTCGGTATTTTATTTTTAGAAAGCTATTTTAGTATTATGATTACAAATAACTTCATTTTATTGACTAACTTACGAGAACAGAGTTCATAAAGTGATACGTTGAACATTCTCAACGTTGCGACGTAATCAGTAAAGTACTTCGTAAGATGTATGTTGAGCATGTTCAACATTGCGCCTTTGCTAACACTTTTCTTAGCATGTAGTTATATTAACATTTTATTTTATATATTGGTGTTTTCTCATGCTTTGGGTGTGGTTTGCATGTTTTTTTTTTGCTTGCTTCAGACTAAGCCAATATGGCAAAGAACACGCAAAATTATGGCACTAGTTCCTCCAGAGAATGCTCCGTCAGACAGTAGCAGTACCAGTACTGACGATGAAGTTATATTTGAAGACAGGACAAAAAAACGTGAAAACTCTTATTCTAGCTCCGAACCCAGGTCATACCCTTCATCACTTAATGACTTGGACCTTGATAGTTCTAGAAATGAGTCTCCCACGCCTTTCTTATCCGATGAAGAAACTGTTCCATTGACACCCGTCATGAATAACATGTTCCCTCCAGATAAAACATCTCATCAACTTCCAGTTCTCCAGTCAGTTTCGTCTATTTTATCACCTCAAGTTTCGTCCATTTTATCACCTCAAGTTTCATCTGTCTTATCCCCACAAGTTCCTACAAATGTATCTCCAGCGACACGTTCCAAGAGGCGAGCAAATACAACACCTAAAATTGTTGCTAAGAAAACAAAAAAGTATGTGAGGAAACCGTTGTTATTCAAATGGAAAACTGGCAAATTTAGACATGAAGCACATATCGAACCAACTGTACTTGAGGTTCCGATTGATTCAAGTACGACGTCCCCTTTAGACTACTTCTACAAATTTTTTTCAGAAGATGTTATTCATTTGATTACAGATCATACAAACTTATATTCAGTACAAAATGATGCTGCCAAATGCGCAAATGTCACTAATGATAATATACGGGACTTTTTAGCCACTACTCTTATGATGGGCGTAGTACAAATGCCATCCTATAAGGATTATTGGAGTCGTGAATTAAGATATCCCCCGATCGCAGACATTATGCCGGTCAAAATGTACGAAAAAATCAGAAAATATCTTCACTTTGTCGACAACTTGGATATGAATGATGATCGTTATTTTAAAGTTCGGCCACTTTTAGAAATGGTGAGACGCAATTGCCTAAAACTTAAAGAAGAAAGTAGATACAGCATTGACGAAATGATGGTACCCTATAAAGGTACTAGGGCAGGCAGTAGACGTCAATACTTGCCGAAAAAACCCAAAAAATGGGGGTTTAAAATATTTGTGAGAGCTGGCGTATCTGGGCTAGTATACGATTTTATTCCTTACGCTGGGGAGGACACCTTTCGAAATAACACTTTCACAGACTATGAAAATAGTTTAGGTCTTGGAGCGAAAGTTGTTTTGGCGCTCTGTCAGACAATAGAAGCGAAGCCAGCAACAGTTTACTTTGACAACTTTTTTACCTCATTAGAGTTGATTCACCATTTACGCGAAGAGTACGGCATTTTTAGCCTAGGAACTATAAAAGCCAATCGCCTGCGAGGTTGTCAAAGTAAAATGTTGACTGACAAGCAATTGTCCAAAAAAGATAGAGGTACAAGTAAACAGGTCGTTTGCAATACCAATAAAATAGCTGTTGTGAAATGGCTGGATAACAAGGTGGTCACTCTAGCAAGTTCATTTGTTGACTCTTATCCGTTGGGGAAAATTCAAAGATATTGCAAAGAAAGTAAAGCTAAGATTGAAGTGAATTGTCCTCGAATAGTAAAAGAATATAACGCTCACATGGGCGGTGTAGACTTGGCAGATATGTTGATTGCATTGTACAGATCTGCTTTCAAAACCAAAAGATGGTACATGGCGATTTTCTCCCAGACTCTTGACATATGCGTAAACAATGCCTGGTTATTATACAGAAGGGAAAGCCCAGATGCAAAAAAATGTCTTAGTTTGAAAAAGTTTAGAGTTCAAATTGCAAATGAAATGTTACACAAAAACCGAATTAGACAAACTAACGAAAAAGTCGAGAACGCCAAGCAGCACATACAAACTCCTTGTGCTCCAAGACCTCCTGATTCAGTCAGGTTTGACAACACAGGTCACTGGCCTACATTTATATCCTATGGGCGTTGCAAATTCTGTAAAACAGGTTATACAAATGTGAATTGTACAAAATGTAACTTACGGCTTTGTTTTGTATCTAAAAGAAACTGTTTTTATAACTATCATATATTACAGTAGGTACCTTTTAGGTAATATATCCTTCATTTTTTATCATAATCATGACTGATTGTACTTTTTATGTCTTTTTCAATTTTATTTTTGATAATAAATGCGTGATAATTGTGAATAAGTGTTTATTTTACAAAAGTCTCAAAAACCTACATAATATCGCGACGTTGAAAATACTCAACGTTCATTTTATCACCTACTGTTTTCAATACATCGCAACGTTGAGTATTTTTAACGTATGTTTTTCCAAAAGTTACACAAACTAGATTTATTTACTTATTTTTTTGTACATGTATACACTATTTAGACACATATAAACTAAATAAAAACATAAAAATACAGATTTTGTTTCCTTGCGAACTAAAGGGTTAAATTTCTGGTGCTATAACAACCTCTTTCTTTCTTAAATCTTTTTCTATGTTACCAAAAACACGATCTGCAGGCATAAATGAATGACCTGTTACTGGAAAAACGAGTTCTATGGACTTTATTTGCGATTTTGATAAAAGCCACTTAGAAAGCATTTCAAGCATTATTGTATTTTTATTTTGTCTAATGCAACCATCAGCAACCAACCGAATGCGTGTAATGTTGGTATAATCTGTTTAATTTAGGCGATCATACACCACAGATTCTATTTCATTAGAGCCTTTACAGTGCTCATCTTCAGTCCGGACGTAGCAAAACACGTTGTTTCTTGTTAGAGGATCCTTTGTGCTAACTTCTACTACAGTTGCATTATACAGATACAATTGTCTGCTATAATAGTAGCTTTGATCAGGAACTTTAGGAAGCGGTAAACTTTTTTTGGCAGTCGAATGATAACGTTTTCATGCCTTCTTGTTTTTCCTTTAGCATGGAGTAAAATGCATTTGCTCTAAGTCGATGAAGTCTTTGCTGTATTCTCAAATCGTTTTGTATAGATTCATCCTTTTCAACTTTAAATCTCTTAGCAAAATTCAAACAGGTTGAACACACATCGGTTCGCGGATTGTCGAAACCAAGATTATATTGAGTATTAATAAAAAAATTTTTCGGTAAATAAGAACTTTTAATTGACGTGTGTCCAGTTTTCTCAATAAACATTTCGTATAATTTATTTATACTCAAGGTGCTTAGCAAATATGCTGAGTTGAAATATTGGACCAGTTCTGCAAACAAATCATCTTGAAATATTTCTGAGTTATTAACGAACTCACTGAGCAATGAAAAGCTTTCTATTTCTCTTTTACCAACACAAATTTGTTGTTAGCGTTGATCACTGTTGTCTGCTTACCTTGTAATGACAAATTTAATTCGTTCAACTTTTGGAATACATCTGCCATAAAAGCTAGTCTGAACAAACAAGTTCTGTCATACAAAAGGTCCTTCAAATTAAATGATATATCTGTAAAAATATTTGTTTTTTTTTATCTGTTATAAACTAGTACTTGACTGCGATCCCGCCTGATGGTAAGCAGTGATGCAATCGTTGATGGTGAGGCGCACTAGTTTATTAAGAGCCTATTCACTCTAGCCTTGAAGACACCCAAATTATAATCGGACGGGAAGACCGCAGCAGGCAGACTGTTCCATTCCTTCGAAGTACGCGGTATAAATGACGAGGCGTAACGCTTAGTCCGGACCGTAGATGTTTCAACAACGTAAGGGTGGATACTCGCCGTGCGTCGGTTTGTCCGATGATAGAAATGAGATGGCGGAATCAAGTCATGCAATTCCTGCGCACACTCTCCAAAATGCAATCTGTAAAACACCGAAAGGCTGGCTACCCTACGCCTGTGCTCAAGGCTTTGAAGATTGGACTTAACCAAATCTGGATCACCAATCAGCCTCTTCGCACGCCTTTCCACCGAGTCCAAAGCTGCCAGGTGGCACTTTGCAGCACCAGCCCATATGTGGCTGCAGTACTCCACACACGATCGGACCTGTGCTTTGTATAACATTAAAAGCTGTCTCGGTGTGAAGTACCGCCGGACTTTTGCGAGAACGCCTAGTTTCCTAGCAGCTACTTTGGCTTTGGACTCAATGAACCGCCCAAAATTGAGGTCGGAGGAAATTTCGACACCCAAGAGCTAAAGGCGGTCGGTATAATCCAAAGATACATTCTGAAAGGTAGGAGCCGAGGTGAACGGGCTCCTTTTGGCGGTGAACAGACACGCCTGTGTTTTGGCGGCGTTGAATCCAGATTGGTTTCGCCCCACTTGGAGACTGCCTGAAGCGAGATATTCGTACGCTCTACCATAGCCTCTCGTTCGGACCAGATTTGCTCTTTACTAGCCCGAGCACCTGGCAGGTATCTCTCTACAACTGTGCTATCATCTGCATACTCATAGATACCGGGCATCAGCAGATCATTAATATGCAGCAGGAAAAGAGTTGCAGAGAGCACTGACCCCTGAGGAACTCACGCATTAGTCGTCATGGGCTCTGATGAGCATCCATCGACAACAACTCGAAGAGACCGTTCTCTCAGGAAGTCTTTTACCCAGTTTATCAGACCAGGAGAAATGCCGTATGCTGGAAGCTTACTCAAGAGGCTAGCATGCCATACCCTGTCGAAGGCCTTCGAGACGTCTAAGGAGACAGCAATTGCTTCCCCATTCTTCTCGAGGGCCTCGCCCCACAAGTGGGTGGCATACACTAGTAGGTCCCCAGTAGATCGATTGCGGCGAAACCCGTACTGTCGGTCACTGAGGAGATCGTTACCTTCTAGGTATGCCATGAGACGCGAGTTCAATACACGCTCCATAATCTTGCAGAGTATGGAGGTTACCGAAATCGGCCGATAGTTGGTAGGATCGGCACGACTGCCCTTTTTGGGCACGGGTTGCACGTTGGCAAGCTTCCAGGACTTGGGCACTATTCCATTCCTAAACGAGAGGCGATACAAGCGTGTCAATACAGGAGACAACTCGGGCGCACAAGCCTTGAGAACAATCGTTGGTATACCATCAGGTCCACTAGCTTTATTCACGTCTAGACGACACAGTGCTCTCAGAACTTCTTTGTTCCTTATGCGAACCTCGGGCATCGAAGTGTCGCAGTGAGGTAGAGTCGGTGGAGTAGCACTGCCAGTATCAAGACGAGAATTATGGGCGAAAAGAGATGCAAAGAGACCTGCTTTCTCTCTCGCCGTATGAGCCAGTGTTCCGTCAGGTTTAACCAGCGGAGGCAATGTGGGCCGACAGAAGTTCGCTTCGACCGATTTGGCAAGAGACCAGAAAGCTCTGCCACCGGATGGCTGTGCAGAAAGCTTTGTGCCAATATGGGCAATGCGGTCAAAGCGAGCCTTCTTTAGTGCCTTTTTGTAGGACTTGGCAGCACGGTTAAAGGCTCTCTTTGCTGAGCTCAGATCCGGAGATTTACGGTCACGAGCGTCAACCCAGGCTAGAAACGCCGAATGCTTACGCTCATCAGCTTGAACGCAATCAGCGTTGAACCATGGGTGAGCTGAGCTTCCGATGGGTACGTCACTATAAGGAATGAAATATTCCATAGCTTGACGCACCACATCGGACACAGCATCCGCACACCTCGACGGATCCTTAGAAGAGAAGCAGACCCGCTGCCAAGGGTAAGACGCAAAAAAGTGACGCATCTCATCCCAATCTGCTGACTTGTATCGCCACATTCGCCGTTCACTACGAGAGTCGCAGTCAAGTGGGGAGAAGGACGATACAGACTTCACCAGACAGTGATCTGAAGTTCCAAGTGGTGAAGAAACTGTTACGATACATCTGTCTGGGTCGGTGGTCAGCAGAAGGTCCAGACAGTTGGCAGTATGACCAGCTACATCAGGCACCCTAGTCGCTTGCTTCACCAGCTGGGACAGGCCCATCGATACCGCAAAGTTTCGCGCTTGGTGACGGGCATTAAAGTCCCCCAGAGCGACGAGCTGCGCATCAGGGTGCCGATGCAGAGCCTTATCGGCGGCCTCACTGAGGTGGTCAAACATTCGAGTTGTCTCCTGATCACCGCTGTGCGATCGATAGACACAGGCATAGACAATTTTGTCCATGCCAGTGTCCACCAACATCCATAGCGTGGAAAGAGTTGTGTCCTCAAGGTGACGGAGACGCTGACAGCAAATGTCATTACGGACGTACACACAGACCCCAGCACGCTGCAGGAAATGATGCTCCAATGAGTATCCCGGGTAGTTGAGGTACGCCGCATCTGCCGGACATCTAATCTGGGTCTCCGTCAAGAAAAGCAAGTGTGGCTTGTCAGTCTCTAGATGGTGGTGGACCGCATCGAGATTGGAGTGCAGTCCTCTAATGTTTGAGAGGTACACTTTGAATGAGAGGACGTGCATCCGCTGTTGACACTTGCTTCTCTTTTTACCTTTCATTGTTTTTTTTTTTTTAATTTGGAGTGAATAGGAATGGTGGAAGATGGCAGTTGAGCGAGGTGATGCGATGTTAACCTCGACAACACAACCAGAGTTGCCGCACCAGTGGAGGTTTGATCTGGAGACTGCGGGGACGCCCGAACCCCCCCAGGGATCGCCATCGGGTCCTCTCACCCGGTCGCCAACCGGCACGATGGGGCCACCCCGGGATTTTTCGCAGTTGGCGGGGCAGCCTTTCGTGTGTGGCTGGCACACTACTTGGGCCCCCAACTACCTACGGTCGGCCAGCGGAGCACCGTGCTTCGGATCCCGCTACCCTCCACGATCAAACCTCCGACGCAACAACAGCTGGTGCATCATAACCGGTATACATCGCAACACAACTGCTCAGACCCATATTCCACCGTACGGCTTCACCAGACATCACGCCGGAACACGACGGATCGCTTGGCGGCATGGCTTTGTCTGGTGGGTGGTAACTTTAAAGCCGGCAGCCGATGCTATGGCCTACCACCGCGTTTACTGCTCGTTTAGCACTACCCAGGGGACACGTGTAGGGTGTTCAGAAATCAAGTAAATCCTACGGACGCGAGCAGCTCATCCCCCAGATTGTAACTCTGCTCTAAGTTCAAATAGCGTTATATAATTTATTGTTAAAACTTTTACCCCGAGACAACCACCTCACTTCTTTGTAAGCCGAAGTGTTTCACGTTTGCTACCATCTTCACACAACAATGAAAATAATCGGGACTGCAGTGGACGTGGTTTGATGAAATAAATTGATTTTTACCGCTTCATACCAAACCAACTTTAGATTAGGTGACATTTGTCTAATCGCGAGTGCCTGTTTTTAGAGGACACAATAGCAAGGACTACTATAAAGCGCTATCCACACATTAACGGGTCAGGGCTATCCGTGTTCCGAGTCGTCCCTTTCAGTATTCCCGTCATGGACGTGCCATCAGTCATCCGTGTTCACACATATCAGAGAAATCGGTATCAGTGTAATCTGTTTCTTTCTGATACGCACACTTCACGATGTCTTTGTTTAACCAAGAAGAGTTAGCAATGATTGCAATAGCGCTAGATGAAGAAGAAGCAGATGACCAAGAAGACTCAGCAGGCGATAAAACGTATTTGGGTATGTGAGCTGTGGGAAGATAGAGAAACTGCAGGAGAATATCACACATTATGCCAGAAACTCACGAGACGCCCTAAATATTATTATGATTACTTCAAAATGTCAGAATCTACTTTTCACTTGCTACTACAAAAGCTACAAGATGGTTTGAGAAAAAAAGACACTTACTGGAGAAAATCTATATCGCTAATGGAAAGACTCGCTGTTACGTTAAGTGTAAAAATTAAATAATTTTATTTTAAATGTATTTATTTTTAGTTACTGATCAAAGGGGTTTTACACATCAAATTATATTTAATAAGTATATGTAATTACTTAATTAGGCTTGAAATTCAGAAATGTACTGTGCTAAGGTGGAGTCATCTTCATGTACATTTTTGTTTTCTGTATCCTTAGAAGAATTTTGATTATTTGTAGGATTCAGAATACTCTCGGATAAAGTTTCAGTCTCTGCTGATTCTCCTTGCATACTCGTTGGGGCACTTGGAGATGTAAATGGACTTGGATGTGTAATTTCTGGTAATTCTTCTTGCACTTGTAAATTACGTCCTGTGCCGGCAGATGGGGTACTTGTCTCAAAAATTATTTGTACATCATTTTCAACATTTTGTACTTCCATATGTCGCTCAAACATTTTTATTTCATAGTTTTGTACAATATTAAATATGTCAGTCTTAGCTAAGTTTTGGTAATACGGTGTAAGAGTGGGAGCAATACCATGCAGAAACTTGTCAATAGGATGTTCCTCTGTAGTGTTATTTTGATTTTTCTTTAATACATATTCCAACAAAGCAGCAGCAGCAGACTTTGGTTTTTCAGTTGTTTCCTGAGCAGATGCAAGAGAACTTGAAGATGCTGCTGGTGAAAGTGATCCTGTTCGATGGGATGTATGAACTGGCGATGGAATAGATATTATCACTTCTTCGTCCCTCAAAACTGATGGAGACTGTGCAGAGTGTGGAGAACCACTGTTCAAATCCGTATCTAATGTACTATCTTCACTTTGAGCACTTGTATTGCTAATTGTTTCTCTTTCTTGAAAATACGGCCGAAGAAATGACAACTGCTCGTGATATTCATAATGTTTTTGTGATTCACGTCTTTGGCCACTTCTCGTTGCTGTATTCTTTATGGATTTACGGTATTGATCCCGAATATTATTCCACCGCGATTTGCACACCGTTGCTGGAAAGATAATAAAACAGATAATTTAACATTTTTGTTTGTTACATATTCCTGACAACAGGAGATTCATTTAAAACAATTGCATTCAGCTATCGAATGGGGTTTAGTACTGTGCAAGAAATTGTAACGAAAACCTGTAAATGTATAGTTGACACAATGATGAGTGAAATGCTACCTAGGCCAACAAATAAGACGTGGAAATCAATAGCAGACGACTTCAATACACTTTGGAATTTTCCAAATTGCATCGGAGCTCTTGATGGAAAACATTTTAACATCCAGTCACCGCCTAACAGTGGATACTTCAACTATAAAAAAACATTCTCAGTTGTGCTTATGGCGTTAGTTGATGTCAATTATAATTTTACAATTGTCAATGTTGGTTCTTATGGAAAGAATATTGATGGAGGAATTTTTGCTAACTCTAATCTGGGAAAAGAACTTCAAACAAACAACTTGTCTTTGCCTGAAGCTTCGTATCTACCAGGCAGTTCAACAACAGCTCCATATGTTCTTGTAGGAGATGAAGCTTTCCCTCTCAAAACTTATTTAATGCGACCGTATCCAGGGACCAATTTGAGCACCGATAAGCGAATTTTCAACTTTCGTTTATCTCGTGCAAGGAGGGTAGTGGAAAACATTTGGACAGTTGACATCAAAATTCCGAATTTATAATAGACGCATTCAAGCTTTACCAAAAAATATTGATAATATAATACTTTCTACGTGTATTCTTCATAATTTTATAAAAAAATATGACAAAGAAACAAATTTGTTTGCAGAAGTTGCAAGCACAAACGAAACTCTTGCAGCATACGGCAGATTTGTCATTTTTTCCTGCTTGGAGTACGCTTGTACTCCAAGCAGGAAAAAATCTCAAGCTCGTAATCTTCATCCATACTTTCTAGTTCTCCATCTAATTCCCAATGCAATGTATCAATTACCGACCATCTCGAATGTAAAGTCTTTAGAGCATCTTCCATCTCCTACTTCTCGGACATTTTGTCTAAATTAAAATAATTCGTATGGTACGCTGTAATGCTCTGAAGTTGCTTGATTATTTTTTGAGTATGTCATCCGTCTTGCTGGATGTTCCTCTTGATATTACTTCTGTAAATGAATAATCCGCTTGTTCTTCATCTCGCTTGCTTGTTAGAGACGCACCTGATGATGATGTTTGACCTGCTTGCTGTTGAGGCTTCGTCTCCAACTCCGGAAATACTGACTGCTCTGTTTTCATCAGTATTTGCTGTTGATTGATTAATGATTTAACCGATTTGTACAGCTCTGCTGCCCGCTCATATTCATTCTGTATAAAATATGGGTGAGACCTGCTCTCCTTCAGTACAAAGTCGATCATGATTATATATTGGAAGTCAGCCCAATACGCTTCCAATGTTTCTAACCGCCTTTTAAAGTAATCACCTACCTTACGGCTCGAACTGTCTTTCTTGATGTTGGAGGCTAGCTTGCTCATAGCCTCGTAGATCTCGGCTTGGTTCGCGTGAATAGCTTCCATGATGAAGTTTTTTCACGAGGTGATAACTGAAACGGTCTTACTTGTGTTTGCTGCTTAACTCGCCAATCCTCGACTCCCCGGATAGTGCATTTACGCAATGTGCGGTTGCACCGTACAAGCCCTATGACCTATGGGCGGGACTGCTGTTTAGACATAAAGACATAAGTTTTGTATTGTTAATGAATTTACAAAAATTGTACAATTTAGTGTAAATTGACTGTCCGTAGGTCGCTGTGGCTCATCGCGAGGCGGGGGCGTATTAGGTGGCGGTGGAACACCGCGTCGCGGGCTTACCGTACGTCGCGATGGCCCACCGCGTCGCGGGCTTTCCATACGTCGCGATGGCCCACCGCCTCGCGGGAATGTAGCAGGTCGCAGTGAATTAGCCACGTAGGGATTCAGCAGGTTGCGCTACTTCACTACCACGTGGTGACTCACCAGGTAGCGCTACCTCACTGCCACGTGGTGACTCAGCAGGTTGCGCTACCTCACTTCACTTTTACACATAAGTAGGTTTATGAAGTTTAAGTAATCTCTTTTATTTCATTTAAAATGTGTTCTAATTATAAAAATATGCAGGCGTATTTAGAAGTTAATTCATTTTATATACATATACATTTTCTATCTACATGATATTTACACGATAATATTTTTTTGTATTTTTTTTTTGTATTTAAGAAGCTTCATACATGTATTTACAAATTTAATCTATAGGTAAGTAAAAGGTAAAATTTATTTAAAACGTTTCGGATCTAAATTTACATTTAAGAAGGCAAGTTGCCTGACTTTGCTAGTAGAGAGGCTTGTGCGGCGATCATTTATTATAAGCCCAGTTTTGCTAAATATGCGTTCGCAAGGAACTGATGACGCCATAATATTTCCGTATCTTCGAATTAGCTTCGACAGGTTGGGGTATGTGAAGCGATGCGTTCGCCACCAATTTAATGGGCAGTTCAGGGTTCCATCTCTAGAAAATGCCGGAAGTATATCATCATTTATGTAGGTGTCCAGTTCTTTGATTGCTTTAGACAACGGAGTACCTACATTATATTGCTGGCCGACCATCTCATTTGAAATGCTCCAAGGTGAAAATTTGTCACCCTGTATCTCAGCTGCAGATGGCACCTGCTGGCTCTCATTTTCAGAACTTCTGATGAGGTCAGTCAAGAGATCTTGTACCTTTTTGCGTGCATTTCGTGCGTCGTTTGTATCTGTGAATACAGCTAGTTTATATCGTGGATCCAAGACTGTACAAACAGAGAATGTGCCGCTTTTTTCTAAATTGGTAAATCTGGTTATGAGTCCCGTGCGCAAACTGAAAATGCAAGACTGTGCAAGTTCCGAAAAGTCTTCGGCTAACAATTTGTCACACGCCGTGATCAAGCAACGAGTTATGACTATAACAGATCCAGCAGTCATGTAGTTTTCACCGCTCATTGATTTTATAGCCTCATCAAAGGGCTTCAAAACCTTGCATAATTCGATGAAAAATATCCATTCCTCATTTGAAATGATCGGAAGGTCCTTTCTTATCACTGCGACTGTGGCTCGTATATAATGCTCCAATTCTACGAAACATTGAAGCATATGGAAAGTGGAATTCCAGCGCATGGGAACTTCTTGAATCAAACGCTTCGGTACACAATTTGGCACATCATCGGTCTGTGCTTTTAAAAGTTTTTCCAGTGCTGTACTGGTTTTAAAAAAACGAACAATTTTTTTAACTTTTTCTAACGTCTATGCCAACGATCGCAAGGCATCGCAAGTGTGCGCATAACACCCGTAGTGCTTCCAGTTTAGGTTTTCCACTGCTCTTAAAATATTTGCGGCATTGTCCGTCACCATAAAATTATTTTTTTTTCTTTCACTGACCACTCTTCAGCCAACGCTAGCAATGCACTCTGGATGTTTTCAGTAGTGTGCGAGTTTTCAAAGTGGCAACAATCGAGCAACACTGTTTTTAGGAAAACATCTTTCGTTAAATAGTAACCCGTACCTAACTGCCAAGTAGGAATCGTTAACTTTGGAGGTCCACAAATCAGCTGTCAGACAATTTTTTTCTATATTTGATGACATAAACTCAATTTACATTTTTTCTTTTGTAATTTTGTATAAGTTTGGTATCATACTATGGGATATAGTTTTCCGACTTGGAAGCTGATAACCCGGAATCCAGCAGGCAAATTTTTTAAAAGATTTTTCTTCGACTAGTGAAAATGGCTGGTAACTCGACATAAATAAATCTAAAAGATCGGCGTCGATTTTTCTTTTCAGTTCACTGGATATTTTTTTGACAGAACCATACCTTTCCATGGTGGACTGTTTGGGAAACTGTTGATGTTGCCTTGACGTAGATGCTGTAGGCTGAGCTGTGGGTAAGCAGGTCGATGTGGACGCTCCCTCTGTGGTGCAGGGTGCTGCTGCTGCTGCAGGGGCAGTTGATGTCGGCATAGGAGCAGGCGTATCTGTTGCAGCCGCTTGTGTTGCAGGCCTTGTTTGCTGTTGAGCAGTTATGACCTGGGTGTATGCGTCCAGGTGCCTCTTTTTCAAGTGGGCCTTTAAATTTCCCGTCGATCCTTTGTAGCTATATAGATCACCACAAACACATTTTGCCTTTTTATCGGCGTCATTAACTTTGTCAAAATATTCCCATATTACACTAATATTAATTCGAGACATTTTTAAACTTATTCACAACTATTTGCACATGTCACACAGAGTTTTATTATTTATTTACAACACAAAGTTTTCTTACTTTTTAGGTACACACGTTTTATTATTTATTTTTACTTTTTATTCACTATAAGCATGCTATATAAAGTTCTATAATAGTAAAATTTATCTGCAGTGTCCAGAACACACAAAATAATTAAAATTATAGAGAAATAGGTGACCAAATTAGCGGAACCGCGCGCGTTCGCCTTTCGGACTCACGTCTTGTGGTGTTAACGCCACTTTATAATATTTACAGCGGATTGCTAAAATTATTGGGAACATTCCAGTTTTTAGGGTTCCGTACTTACCTCAAAAGGAAAAAGCCAAAATCCTTGTAAGATCACTTTGTTGTCTGTCTGTCTGTCAAGACTTATCTCGGGAACGTGTGCGTGTGTGTGAACGAGTTGAAATTTAAACCATATGTTGAGGTTTGCACTCTCTTGAAACTGTGAAAATTAAACTTCTACATTAACGAAAAAAAGGTTACGGCCGTTTATGTCGCAAAAATGACTTGTATTTTATAATAGACTATCAAGGGAATCAAAATTTATAGGGTAAATTTTGAAATGAGTTAACTGTTTTATGTAGGGTATCGTTTGAAAAGGCTTTATTTGCACAAGCTTAAACAGATTTTTTATTAATTTTATGATGTAAAATTTCGATTTATGACGAGGATAAAAAAATAAATATCTTGAACCTGGCACATTCACAATTTCATTTAATAGTCTTTTTTTGAATTTCGAACACAGAATTTAAAGAAACAAAAGACAATTTGGAGCCTGTTTGTTGATATCAAACAATCGAATACTAAGAAAACTTGGTTTTATTGGTTTACTTGGATTTAATTCTTGAAAAAGTGATTGATATCTTTGGTTTTGCAACAAACATTACTTATTCTTAACATTAAGGTCATCAATAATCTATGGATACTTCACCTGAAGTCGCCGCCCAAGCTGTGGCACTTATTCAGGCCGGACACAGCCAAAGAAACGTGAGTGCTCAACTTAATTTAAGTCGATCTGCGGTCCGAAATGTTTATCGGAGGTACCTAGAGACTGGCGGCTTTGTTCGTCGCCAAGGAAGGCCACGATCTCGGGTCACAACTGAAAGGCAGGATCGATTCATCGTGACGACCAGCTTGAGAAATCGTCACCTTACCTCCATTGAGATACAAAACCAACTTCGCGACTTCCACGGAGTATCTGTGAGCGCTCGAACTGTTCGGAGAAGGTTAAAAGAACGCGATATGGTACCAAACAAGCCAGCTAATGGGCCCAAACTAACGCAAGCCCACCGAACAGCGCGCCTTCATTTCGCACGCAGTCATTTAAATTGGACACAGCAAGATTGGAGCCGTGTACTCTTTTCTGATGAGTCTAAAATTGTGTTACATGGCAATGATGGAAGGAAGGTCTACCGACGTAAGGGAGAGCGTTTCGCACAATGCTGCTTTGAAGAGAGGGTTGCTTATGGCGGTGGCTCATGGACTATCTGGGGCGGTATATCCGCGAGCGGCAAAACTCAACTTGAGGTTGTTACAGGACCACGGCTGCCAACATTAAATGCTGAAAGGTACATTCGTGAGTGCTTAGAACCTCACGTGATACCATACGCGGACTATGTGGGCCCAAATTTCCTTTTTATGCATGATAATGCAAGAGCCCATGCGGCCGGCATCGTCAGGGAATATCTTCGGGATGTGAACATCACAGTTATGGACTGGCCAGCCAGAAGCCCAGACATGAACCCCATTGAGCACATGTGGGACGAGCTAAAAAGACGTGTTAGGGCTCGTCAGCCAGTTGCCCAGACGATGCAGGAGTTGAAAACTGCCATAGAAGAGGAATGGGAGATGATCCCTCAAAATTTCATAGAGCGGTAGATAAACTCTATGGCTAATCGTATGAGAGCTGTGGTAGATGCCCATGGAGGCAACACGCGTTATTAAATTAAACCTTTATTTGATAAAACATGTTTTTTATTCAAAAATCAATTGCCTTTAACAAGGCGCATATCTGACTTGTTAGGCGTAGCTCCATGTCGTATGGTATTCTGAATTCAAATTTAAAACAATACGATCGAAAAAGATGGTAAAATGTATCAGGTTTAAAACTGCATCAACAGTTTTTGTTCAATCTAGCAATCATATTTCGGTAGGGGCCATCGAAACCTAAACTCTTAGGTGGGCCAATAGATGTGTCCAGAAGTGTATTTTGTTTTTGTGAAAGAGTAACAAACATCCATCCATTCATCCTTCTATACTTAAAAACTTTCCTATTATTATTACAGAAGTCATCATCAGAAGATGAAACCGCAAGTGTTACAAACTCTAGCATCGGGTCACGGAAGAGAAAGAAAAAGGATACTTTATTACAAAAACAAGAAAATACTTCTTTTATCGGCAGAAAGAATAATGGCTCAAAAAGACGAATGGGAGATATATGGACGATCAATTGGCTTTCATGTAAAAGATTTAAACAAACGTCAAAAGATAATAGCACAAAAAATTATATCAGATGTTTTGTTTCACGCCAAACTTGATCGACTAACCGAATCCTCGTGCGTCGTTCTCAATCCATTTCACGAATCTATACCTAACAATAGTGGCTTTTACCAGCGTCAGAAACAGTTTTACTCACCTTCACCGCCATCACCGTCAAGCTAAACTCAATCACCTCATCATTCAATTTCACACTTTACTCCATGGCCTCGTATCCACACACAGTCGATCCGCCAACCAATACCATCACCACAGCACCAAACTCAACTGCCGAACTCACCATCGCCTTATCAATTATCATCAAATCATCACACACAAACAGTCCACCAACCATTACAATCACCACAGAACCAAACTCAACTGTCGAACTCACCATTGCCTCATCAACCAACATTTGACAATGTAGTTACTGTTGATAACAATACACAATTTTTAGAATACCTTCCCAATGTAAATACCGCAGATGAAAACTCAGGATCGTTGCCTGTAATAGAAGGTCCTAGCGAACTAATGAAAGAGTTTGTAATTGTAAGGGTGCGTCCACATCTGGCGAATGTGCAGCTCGCGAGCCGTTTGCGACCTGCCTGCGAGCTGCGCGCGTGCATTTTTGTTCGTGCGTCGCTTCTGCGCCGCCCGCGCGCAGTTCGCGCGCGACCTAAGCGCCGTACGCGATCAGCGCGCGGGCGGCGCGCTTGTTATTAAATAATTCATAACTTACCCGCTCAGTTCGTTTCTGATTACTGGAGGCTAAGTACGTGTTGTCATGGAGTGGACGAAGGAGAATTGTTTACGCTTAATTGAAACATATAAAAGATATCCAGTATTATGGGATCCTAAAGATCAATATTACTATAGAAAAAATGTAAAGGTTATCTGCTGGGATGTTAAATGATAGAAAGGAATGTTCACTAAAAAGTGTATTGTTAAAATGCTACAAATAATTATGTTGGTTGATGAAGCGAGGGAGCACGCGCGACGGCACTTAAGGCGATCTAAACACGTACTGATTTGCTTAATTAATAATTTCCATCGTTTGGCGTAGACGCGCAAAGTGATGATTTGGCTAAAATGCATTAAAATGTTATGATGTGCGGTTCGCCGTACATGCTCCCGGGCGAGAATGTTACAAAAAACTTATGGTGCTAATATTAATAAAAATTTAAACAATATCATCCCCAATGTAAAAGTTACGTTTTTGTGGTCTAGGGGATGTAGCTTGGTCAAGTGCCATGTTTACATTAGCAGTACTAGCTATCACTTTCACTTCACTGGGCTGACGGTCAGCCACTATGCTCTGCTTTCGCGGAAGTTTCACTTGATTCACTTCACTAGAACTTAAATTGCGGTTTCGCGAAAATGTCACTGTTGGTTCCGACTGCATGAGGACCCTGGTAGACGCCTTCCTCTTGCACCACAGGAACACCGCTGCTGCCACGATGGCCGTGAACAACAATCCGTAGGAAATGACATACAGATGAATGTCATTTGTTGACAGTGCTTGGTGATTTCGATCGATCTCGTTTGCAGTGTTAGCCATAGCCGTTTTCAGCTGTTTGATCTGTTTGTTGAGGTTTTCTAAAGTTTGGTTTAGCGGATCTGCAGATTCTGTGTAGTCTGATAAGGAAATGTTTACTAAATGATGAAATTCTGTTATCTGTGGAGTTTCGATTTCAGGGCCGGTTTTTATGCTGTTTCCTGAATGGGAACGAGAGTACAGAGCAAAGTCTTTGCCTTTGATGATGCACTTAGGCTTCAAACTAATGATCCCAGCTCCACTGATTTGCTTGTAGGTAACCTGATCTTGACAGATGATCCTAATCGGATAAGTATTGCAGCAAAAATATAAATACTTAGATGGGTCGTTCAGCTCAATCCACATTTCGCTGCACGGAGATTTGCTTACTGCGCATTGATTAGTGTTGTGGTTAATCTTGCAGAACTTCTCATCAATGGGAAGATAGTTGACTGGCTTGTCGATTGAGCACAAGTATGAATTTTCATTATGTTGACATAGCTGAAGTCCGTGAACGATATTGTTACATACGCATCCTTTTTCAAGTTTATTGCTACATACTCTGTTGTAGGGAGTACGTTAAGCATGTTAGTATCAATTTGATGAGGAACGGAGAGGATCTTATAAATCTTATAGCTATCTCTGCTAGACAATGGAAATGTTATTTCGAATATGACATAGTCTGACATTACTCTTGCTTTTACTCTCAGCATGCTGTAGACTGATCTAAGGTCTGACTGTATGTTTTTTTTTTTTTTTTTTTTTAATTAAGATAAACTAGTGCTTGACTGCGATCCCACCTGATGGTAAGTAGCGATGCAATCTTTGATGGTGAGGCGCACTAGTTTATTAAGAGCCTATTCACTCTAGCCTTGAAGACACCCAAATTATAATCGGACGGGAAGACCGCAGCAGGCAGACTGTTCCAGTCCTTCGACGTACGTGGTATAAACGACGAGGCGAAACGCTTAGTCCGGACCGTAGAGGTTTCAACAACGTAAGGGTGAATATTCGCCGTCCGTCGGGATGTCCGATGGTAGAATTGCGATGGCGGAATCAAGTCATGTAATTCCTGCGCACACTCTCCAAAATGCATCCTGTAAAACACCGAAAGGCTGGCTACCCTACGCCTATGCTCAAGGCTTTGAAGGTTGGACTTAACCAAATCTGGATCACCAATTAGCCTCTTTGCACGCCTTTCCACCGAGTCCAAAGCTGCCAGGTGGCATTTTGCAGCACCAGCCCATATGTGACTGCAGTACTCCACACACGAACGGACCTGTGCTTTGTATAACATTAAAAGCTGTCCCGGTGTGAAGTACCGCCGGACCTTTGCAAGAACGCCCAGCTTCCTAGCAGCTACCTTGGCTTTGGACTCAATGAACCGCCCAAAGTTAAGGTCTGAGGGAATTTCAACCCCCAAGAGCTGAAGGCGGTCGGTGTACTCCAGGGATAAATTCCGAAAAGTAGGAACCAAGGTGCACGGGCTCCTTTTGGCAGTGAAAAGACACGCTTGTGTTTTGGCGGCGTTGAATCCCACTAGATTGGCTTCACCCCACTTGGAGACTGCCTGAAGTGAGATATTCGTTCGCTCTACCATAGCCTCTCTTTCGGACCGGATTAGCTCCTTACTAGCCCGAGCACTGGGCAGGTATCTCTCTACAACTGTGCTATCATCTGCATACCCATAGATACCGGGCACCAGCAGATCGTTGATATGCAACAGGAAGAGAGTTGCAGAGAGAACAGACCCCTGAGGAACTCCGGCATTAATCGTCATGGGCTCTGATGAGCATCCGTCGACAACAACTCGGAGAGACCGTTCACTCAAGAAGTCTTTTACCCAGTTAATCAGACCAGGGGAAATGCCGTACGCTGGAAGCTTACTCAATAGGCTAGCGTGCCATACCCTGTCGAAGGCCTTCGAGACATCATGTTGTCTACTGGTAAGGTCACGTCTTTGGTCAACTGCCCAGATATGAACTGTAATTCATTCCTTAATTGATCAGGGGTTAATAAATGAGTATTGAATTTGCCATGATAAACGTCTGTTATGGTATCTAGTAGAGTACCTTGGATTGCTTTCAGGCTGTGAAGTAAATTAACTGCTGTTAGCGCTGACAAAGTGAAATCCTGACTATCACTTAACTTGTCCATATTTTCTTTAATTATGTTAGTTGCTCGATCTAGCTCGTTCAAATGCTTGTTAATTGATTTATGTTGCAGTTGCATGTGTTGTTCTGTCCGTTTTAGTACATTGTATTCAGCCTCAACGATGGATGTTTGGTTTTTAAGTAAGTTTGTGAGATGATGCTCATTTTGTTTTATGAGTTGAATGTCTCTTTTATATTGTTCTGCGAAGTTCTCATCTAACACTCCAAACAGTGCGTTTGCAATGTTCCCTATTCCATTGATAAGGCCGCGACGCCGTCTGGCGTGCGCGTCAAAATGCTGATTCAATAGGAGTCGGTTATAGTGTTGTAATTCTAAGTACTCGTGATGTAATTGGAGTAGTAGCATGCCGCAGCGGCTTGTTTCGGTTAATGAGCTGCATGTTTTATCTAAATAGTTTAGGAACTTTGTTGCTGTTGTCATGCCGTCCCAATACGGAGACATATTGTAGTAGACAACGAGGGTCCATTTATCTCGTATAAGTTGCATGTTATGGATAGAGTCAAAATATAACGAGATGTTGTTGGGTAATGGTGAGATGATTTCTGTTGTTTGTGTTGTTGTGATCAATGACAAAAAATATCAAAGAGATCGCCATTGATGTGAACCATGATTTAGGTTTAGTGACTTTGATTTTGGTCTTGGTTTCTCCAGACGCGTCGTTATGACTGTCCTGTTTGTTTTTCGTCTCTTCCTGTTTACTAGATGAGATCGGTAGAGTCGATAATTTGACAATAGGTCGTTTGATGACACCATTTTTTGTTTTGAGAGATACTACTCGAACGAGACCGTCCTGTCCAGGGTGGAGTCCTATTACTCTTCCCATCATCCATTTCCCTGGCGGGAGATTATCGTCCTGTATAGTTACCAATTGTCCTATTTCTATATTTTCTTGAGTGTTAGTCCATTTAGGACGAATCGACTGTTGTGCTAAATATTCCGTTTTCCACCTTTTCCAGATGTCATGGGCTATTTTGGCTGATAGAGTCCACCTGGTGCGTGCATCATGTTCTGTTTGAATAATTGATGTTCCTGGCCTTCCAGTTAGGAAATGAGCTGGAGTCAGTACTTCCAAATCATCTATGTTTTCCGATAACGCACACAACGGCCTAGAGTTCAAACATGACTCCAGTCTTGCTAAGACGGTTGTGTATTCCTCAAAAGTTAGCTTCTGCTCCCCAACTACTCTTTTAAGGTGATGTTTTAGGCTTCTAACGGCTCTTTCCCATAATCCACCGGCGCTGGGCCACGATGGTGCATTGAAATGCCACTGTATTTGTAAGTCGGTTATTTCTGCTAATAAGTTGTTGTCGAACATGCTTTGTAGATCGTGAAATTGTTCTTGTAGAGCTCTGTTCGCCCCAACAAAATTGGTTCCATTGTCACGTATATGTGACAAGGAGCCCCTCTTCTGGCCGCCATTCGTTGTAGTGCCGCTAAGAACGCAGAGCTGGTTAAGTCGGACACTAGTTCCAGATGAATTGCTCTGGTGACCATACAAACGAATAGTGCTATGTAGCCCTTTGTTGTCTTTATCCCCCGTCCTTTGTTGCTTTTTATCTCAACATAGCCGGTGTAATCTACACCTGTGTGATAGAAAGGATGAGCGGGTTTGCTTCGAGATTCTGGTAGATCTCCCATCAACTGATACTGCATTCTTGGTGAATGTTTTCTGCAAATAACGCAATTTCTAACTTCTTTCTTGACCGTTCTGTTACCTCCGATTATCCAATACTTCTGTCTGATGTTTGCTAGAGTTAGGCGTGGTCCACCATGGTAAGTTAAAAGATGAGCTTGATTGATAACAAGTGTTGTTAAGCGGCTATTGGTTGGCAATATTGCTGGATGTTTCATCTCCATCCCAATGTCTGCTTCGCCGCCTACCCGAAGGATACCCTCTCGATCGATAAATGGATCTAATTTCAATAGATTACTCTTGTTGCTTAATTTACTGTGTTTTTTCAAGTGTTCTATATCTTCTAAAAATACTGTTCTTTGTACATGTTTAACAATCAATAACTTGGCGTTTCGCATTTCAAGTAACGTGAGATACGATGGTAATGAACTGTGTTTAATTGACGTAGCATTATTATGTAATTGCATTGATTTTGTAGCGCGTAATAACCATGCAAGTACTTTGACAATTTTTGTAAAACAGCTGTATTTATCTAACAGTTTCATAATAATGCTCTCTGTATCTGTATTTTGATGCTGAGTTATCAACACATTTATTTGTTGACTTTGAGTATATTTCGTTTTAAGCTCTTGGTCTGTTGTAAAGACGGTTGGTTTTGATAATTTCGCCTCGAATGTTTTCAAGGTTCCAGGACCTTCCCACCACAGACTATAATGTTTTAACTGAGATGGCAAGAGTCCTCTGCTTGCCGCGTCCGCTGGATTCTCTTCTGACTTAATGTATCGCCAGCACTCTGGTTTTATTACTTCAGTAATGCTTCTTGTTCTGTTTGCTACAAATGGTTTCCAACGTCCGGGATCGCCTTGCAACCAGCCCAAGACGACCATCGAGTCTGTCCATCCAAATATCTGCATTTTTTGGTCTTCCAAACAGGTGATGACTTTGTTCATCAATCTTCCTAGTAAATGTGCTCCTGACAATTCCAATTTCGGGATAGATACACTTTTCGAAACCGGAACTAGTCGAGATTTTGCCACGACTAGTACTACGGATGATTTGTTATGTTTTTGATACGCGCATAAATCACTGCCGCATACGCTTTTGTCGACGCATCGCAGTAGCCGTGTAGTTCGATGACGTCATTGGGTTGATACCCGATCCATCGAGGTATTTTATATTCGTTGATGTTTAGTATGTCTGTTTGTAACATATTCCACTCGTTTTTAATGTTTTCTGGGACTTCTTCATCCCAGTCCTGGTTGTTTATCCATAGTTTCTGGAATAGAATTTTCAATTTTGTTGTCACCGGTGATATCCACCCTAAGGGGTCGAATAGCTTGGAGATTTCACCCAACAGCATACGCTTCGTTAATGTTTATTTATTTATTTAAAGCTTTATGCACAAAAAAACTGTACAAAGGCGGACTTAATGCCTTAGGCATTATCTGCCAGTCGACCTTAGGGTGGTGCAGAAACAAAACATGGCAGGTGCAACTTAATAAACAGACAAAACAGAAGAGAAACAAATATATACAATAGTAAATACATACTTAGATACATACATATAACAAAAACAATGCTGTTGTGAAAAAACAAATCCAAACCAATTAGCTCGGTGATGATTCTACCAACATCTTGCGAATATGCTCACGTGCCTTCACCTTAAAAGAAAATCGGCTTGTTGCCATCCTGATATTCAGAGGGAGCGCATTCCAAAGAGATATCGCCTGGACAAAAAAGGAAAAGTGGATAAGCCCAGAGCGGTGTGAGGGACATCGTAGAAGACGATTATTAGTAGACCGAAGATTTTTACTGTGCCCAGAGCAAAGAAATTGAAGTTCTGAAATCAGATAAGAAGGGGAAGAAGGATTATCCAAAAAAGAGAACAGAGTAGTCAAGGCCCTTAGCGCTCTGCGCTGACGAATGGGTAACCATTTTAAAAGCAAACGATGCTCGGATACATGATCGTACTTGCGGAGGTTGAAGACAAATCGAATGCAGTTATTCAGAAGACGGTCAAGTTTATTGAGAAGATCTGCATTCAGGTCATAGTAGCACACATCAGCATAGTCGATTATGGGAAAGATTAGGGATTGTACAAGCATTGCCTTTATGTGAGCTGGGAGAAGATTCTTCAGACGATAGAGAGACCGTAGCGTTCCAGTGACTTTTTGACTGACATTTGCAATCTGCTTCCGCCAATCCAGACAAGCATCAACATACAGACCAAGATCCTTGACCTCAGAACCAAACGGGATCACCGTATTGTTGAAGATTACGGGTGGTACGGTTAGTCCATCTAGCTTTCTTAGACTATGGGGGCTCCCAACTATAATAGCCTGACACTTCGTAGGATTAACCGCCACACCAAATCTATCAGACCAGTTTTTAATTACCCGTAAATCCCGGTTTAGCTCTTCGATCGCATCCGATATGTTGTCCACACTTGACCGACAGTACAACTGCAAATCATCAGCATAGAGATGATACGCACACTGAAGCTTAGCAGTTATAAAGTTTATAAAAACAGAAAACAAAAGAGGGGATAAAATACCGCCTTGAGGGACGCCAGCTACAAGGTCGCACCACCCTGAAGCAGAGTCTCCAGCACGAACTGACTGCTGGCGCCCCCGAAGATAAGAAGAAAACCATTCCAGTACCTCGTGAGAGACCATAAGACAAGAAAGGATAGACAAGAGGACTTCGTGACTGACGGTATTAAAGGCATTGGAGAAGTCAATTAACACCATAGTTGTAACTTTGGTGTCTTCCATTCCCCGCCTTATATCGTCAGTCACTTTTAGGAGAGCTGTCACAGTACTGTGCCCGGGCCTGAATCCAGATTGGAATGGGCTGATGAGAGAGTTCTGGTAAATGAACTTGGAGAACTGTTTATGAACACAGGCCTCGAGCACTTTGGACAGGAACGGTAGGATGGAAATTGGACGAAAGTGCCCGGGAAGGGAGGGGTTAGGAACCTTGGGTAGTGGCCGAACATAAGCTTTACGCCATAGGGAAGGAAATATACATGAGGATAGAGAAAAATTAACGATGTGGGATATAGCAGGAAGAAGTTGATCCAAAGCAGACACGATCATGTGACGACTAATATTATGTTGTGTTATGTTTTGCTAAATTGTGTTTGAAAGTAAATTGATCATCTGTGGCATTCCATCGTAATCCTAATGTTTTTGATGTGTTTTCTGTTTTGAAATTAAATATAGTTTCTCCTTCGCTCTGATTGTTACTTATGTTCGTCAAGAGTTCCGGATTATTTGCTGACCATTTTCGTAATTGAAAACCTCCTGACTTCAGTAATTTCTTGAGATCTGTTATAAGTTGTTTACCATCCTGTATTGAATGACACCCATGGATCAAGTCATCCACGTAAAATGATTCTGTTAAGACCTTGGAAGCTTCCGGATATTTCTGCTCCTCATCCTTTGCTAATTGTCGCAAGGTCATCATTGCTAAAAAAGGTGCTGACTTTGTACCATATGTTACTGTTGCTAGTTGATATGTTTTAATTGTATTTTGTGGCGAATCTCTCCACACTATCTGCTGATATCGACGATCTGCTTCATTCACCATTATTTGTCGGTACATTTTTTCGATATCGGCGGTAAACGCGTACCGATATTGACGCCATTTGATGATTAGTTTTTGAAGGTCCTCCTTTTGTTGTTATTGACTCAGCGCGTAGTACGGCGTGGTGTGGCAGGTAACACGATATCGTTTGACTGTTGTTGTTACTAGGCAGCATGTGACCTAAAGTTTGGTATTCTTGTATGAACGATTTATATTGCTCTGCTAAGTTTGGTTGTTTCTGAAATTTCCGCTCCAGATTTTGAAACTGGGCTACGGCCATTTCTTTGGAGGACCCTAACTTTCCCTCGGTATCTGGTTTCAAAGGTAGTCTGACTTCGTAACGCCCATCTGCAAGTCGTTTCGTTGTTGCCAAATAATAGTCAATACATTGTTGATCCTCTGACGACACTTGCGATTCCTCACTGATGTCTTCGATCTCCCAAAATCTTTGAATGTCTTGGGTATTACTTAGTACGACGTTGCATTGGTATGATGTCGTTTCTTCACCACCTCCGTATATAATCCATCCAAGGTTGGTCAAATGTTTTGATAGGTAAGTTCCCCAGTAAGTTATCCATGATTAGCACGTCTGTACTAAATGAAAAGTTGTTATGGGTTGATGAGCAGTGGATAGTCAGTTTGCCTTTACATTTGTTATGCTGTTCTCCTATACCCATTACTATCCCTTTGCATCGCGATTTTTGTAATCCTAACCTTTTCACTGCCTCCTCTTTGATAAGGGACACTTGTGAACCCGGATCTATCAAGGCTCTCAAGATTTGATGAGATCCATCGATGGCTTCAACCTTGATTAGTGTGGTGGCTAGCATTACCTCATTAATCTGGTTATTCCCAATAGCATGTGATGAAATAGACATTATTGGGTTTTCTTTATTTTGTTGACAGTTAGCAACAGCCGCATTATTCATAGATTGCGATTTCAATTTTGTGCAGGCATCATGCATAGTTGAATTGTGCATTTCATTGCAATTGCGACACCGTTTGGTAGAAATGCATTGTTGACCATTATGATCGAATAAGCAATTAATGCATATTTTCAATTTCGCAACTGTTTTTAGTTTGTTTTCATTGCTCAATTCTAGAAACTTTTTACATTTATATAGGCCGTGTTGATGACCGCAAAGTGGACACTTATACGTAGTCGACACGTGTAATGCTTTGGAGAATGATTTGTTGTTGTTACCATGCTGATTGTTATGGACACCATGATGATTTCTTCCACCTGAAGTTCTTGCATCTGAATTTGCCTTTTGTGGAAAACTTTCATGTTTCCTACGTGAAGATTCTAAACTTGTAAACTTACTCTCTAAGAAATTGAGAAACTCTTGTAGTACTGGTAGCTCTCGTGCGTTTTTCAAGGAATCTACGTAGTCTCCATAAGTTTCTTGATCCAATTTTTGTGACAATAAGTTCACCAGGAGTGGATCCCATGTGTTAATTTCGACACCTAGATTTTTTATGCCGTGTATGCTTTCTAGAGTCACGTCGTGCAATTTCTTGATTTGACTCAAAGATTGCTGTTGCATGTTAGGTAAACCGAGTAAAGTGTTGACAATAGAGTTAAAAATAAGCTTTTTGTTGTTGTAGCGATGGTTCAATAGCTCCCAGCAAGTGTTATAGTTTTCACTGCTTATTGGAAGATGCTGTATAATTTTTTCTGCTTCACCTCGCAACTTTCCTTTCAAAAATTGCATCTTTTGTGCGCTCGATAATGATCGATTGTTGTGTATGGTCTCATTAAACAAATCTTTAAATGAGTACCATTGGTGATATTTGCCTGTAAAAACCGGAATATCCATTTGAGGTGTGCTATGTTCTCTGTGAGACACGGACCAGAGTTTCTTGTTGAGTGACCGTTTGAGATTGATGAATGTTCTCTCGTTGTCATTGTAAACGATGTCATACTCTTCATCTGCGCCGCACATTTCACCGTCAATCTCCCAGTACAGCTCATCCACCTGTTTCCATTTTGCTTGCCATGTTTTCAGGGCATCTTCTAACTCCCATTTTTCATTGAGGTCTTCTAGGTCGATGTTGCTCACGACCCTCTTGAATGCTTTGATATTCGCCGACAGTCTGCGAACCATGTCATCGAGTTTGCTAGTCGAACCCTTTGACATCACTACCTGGCTGGTACTCGGACCCCCTTCCGCCAGTTGTTGTTGACGATCTTCGTGCTCGGGTTGAGAACGCTTGTTTGGTGCTGGAATTCTCGCTGCTAACCCCAAATTCTGCTCGGCAATTAACGCTTTAATGCTCGTGTATAGCTGACTTGTTTGCTCGTGCTCAGAATTTAGGAAATATTGATGATCTTTGACCCCAATCGCACAGATACGTAAATTATTGTTCTGGTAATCTGACCAGTAACTCTCAAGTAAATCCGAACGACGTCTGAAATAGTCATCAGTTTTTCTTTCGGCTCCATCCTTTTTTATGTTAATTTTCATTTTTTTTCATTGCTTCCCTAATCTCCAGTTGTGAGTCGTAAAGACCTTCCATTTTGCTGGTGAAAGTAATTTATGCTGTGTTAATTATAAAAGGAAAGATCTTACTTGAGTTCTTCGCTGCTTACGGCTGTTTGATAGTTGTGGAAGGAAACAGTTCTGCTGTTGATCCTGTTCCCTTGTTGCTGGCGACGTCCTGCTGCTGACGTCCTGCTAATGTTTGCTTGTTGTTTCGTTGCGGACTGCTGTTCCACACTGTTGCTAGTTCACCGAACAAGTGTCCTCACAAATTTTTGGTTTGCTTTAACACTAGTCGACCCCTTCCGCACGGAGGACTGTCAAAAACTCGCGAGATCCCGCCCGATGGCTCGAAGGACCATGTAAAGGTTATCTGCTGGGATGTTAAATGATAGAAAGGAATGTTCACTAAAAAGTGTATTGTTAAAATGCTACAAATAATTATGTTGGTTGATGAAGCGAGGGAGCACGCGCGACGGCACTTAAGGCGATCTAAACACGTACTGATTTGCTTAATTAATAATTTCCATCGTTTGGCGTAGACGCGCAAAGTGATGATTTGGCTAAAATGCATTAAAATGTTATGATGTGCGGTTCGCCGTACAAAAAATCTAAAAAATGATGCGTGGAAAGAAATAGGTGCTACAATGGGAAGCGATTATGAACAATGCCGTAGCAAACTGTTAAGTCTTTTATCGTCTTTTAGAAGAGAGAAAGGAAAAAGTCAAAAAAGTAAAGGGACAGGGAAAGGTGAGTAAAAAACGACTTGTTACTTTTTGTGTTTTATTTTATTAATTAAATTGACTGTGTAACTAATATTATTCTATATTTATAGGAGCATCCGAGACTTACAAAAGTGGATGGTTTGCCTACGGCGCTTTTTTTTTTAGCTGATCGGGATAAACCAAGGAAACGTTTAAATACTGTAAGTAATTAAATCAACAATATTTATCTTGAAATGCAATACGGCCTTCATTTACACAATAAGAAGCAACCTCATCTCTTATTTCGTTTATTTCTCTGGAATATCTTATTTGTGGTATTTGAATATTTGAAAGAGATGTGAAATTAGGTACGGATTGATTTATGTACATATTAGAATTGGTAGTATAAGTATCGGCGGCGTTCTGTTTCAAATAATTATGCAAGTAAATAATGCTCATAACGACCACTTCAGCAACTTCTGGTTTTAATATCATAGGTTTTCTAAGTACCCTAAAAATGGATGATGCAATGCCAAAGGCACTCTCAACAATTCTGCGAGCTCTTCTTAATCTATAGTTAAAAATACGTTCCGGTGTGCCTTTACTGTGGTTACCGGAGTATGGTTTCATCACATGTTTATCTAGAGCAAAAGCGCTGTCAGCAACAAAGAAGTAGGGTATCGCTTTAGTCCTATAAGGTAATGGTTTTTCTTGTGGTAAATTTAAGGATCCATTTTGCATCATCTTGTAGAACTCTGTATCTTTGAATATCCCTCCATCAGATATACGCCCTTGGCAACCAACATCAGCAAACATAGATATTCAGTTCCACTTTTCGGAGGTGCCTGTATGACTATATGTTTGCAGTCTATTGCGCCAATGCAATGGGGCAAATGCCATTTATCTTTGAATCCTTTACTCACTTTTAGCCATATATCTGGTCTCCTTGGCACCTGAAAAATAATGATACATTATTATAAGCAAATAATATACTTAACTATAATAAGAATATAAGTATAAGTATGTAAGTAGTATAATAAGTATATATAATAAGTATAGTATTCTGAGCAAATAAATTATTATCCTATTCTATTCTACAGGAACAAGCAGATATAGAACAAGATGAAGTGGAGGAGCGACAGGTACAAGATGATGGAATAAATACTGACAGTGAAATCGACCTGTCTTTTATTGAACCTCCGTCGTCCAAAAAGAAAAAATCGACGGATGATAAAATCGTAACTGAAGCCCTACAAGTTTTAAAGACTGCTACAGAAAAATTGACCGATACTTCCAAGTTGTCACAAGAAGTACATTCATTTATAAATTTTATTGGAGCCAAAATGGAATCTTATTCACGTTCAACAAAAAATATGGTTCAACAGGCAATATTTGATGTCATAATGAAAGCCGATTCTGGCCACTATGATTATCAATCAAATATGCAAGTGTCGACGCAAGGTTATACAACTTATTCTCAAAGTGCTTCTACGTCCAGACCGCAAAGTCAGGAAAGTAATTATTCGGTAGAAGATACGAATGACAGCTACAGTGATTTGTTTCAATAATAACTACTTTCTTTTCGTAAACTTATATGTTGCTTATAAAAAAGGCTATAAAGATAATTAGAAAAATACTCACACGTACGTTTTCCTTTAAACACTTGATAATCGCTTAACACACTTCAGGAATAATAATACTTATACTTTGCTTAGAAATTCTAAAAAGGTACTGCAAGCTTGTGTAGGAATCTCCAGTGGCCAAGAATCGTAATGTCAAACTTAATTTATTTTCAACTGAAATTGGTAGCCTAAAATGCGTTTCCTTTTTAGCAATCTTAAAACTAACTATCTGTCGTAGATTTTCATATAATTCTGGTGACAATTTTAAAAAATTTGCTGTGTCCGCTTAATTGATGGCTTTTCAACTCCGCTACTATATTCTGTTTTCTTTTAAAAATAGGATTTTGCCACCAACGCCGTTGTCTCTTTTTTTTTCCTTTTTATCAGTAATATAATAGCTAATGATGCAGCAATTATATTAACACTAGTGTCGTCTGACATCTTCGATAGTACTGAGCCAGTAAACGGAACTGTAATGGCGAGAACTAAGTGCGCGCAGATCGCGCGCCGCTCGCGCGCTCTATACGAGCCTTGCATGAGTTGCGCTAAAGAGGCGCACCAAACCATTGCAGTGACTGCACGCGCGCAGCTCGCGGGCAGCTCGCAATCGGCTCGCGTGCTGCACATTTGCGGCACATTCGCCAGATGTGGACGCACCCTAAAACGCAGAAATTAAAAAAAATGATTAAATATAATTACATAAATAATTGTTTTATTTACCTTGATATAATGTCTCAAACATATGTAAACTGCTCGGCATGTTTCTGGAATAATTTGAGACAGAAGCGGTTGCGATATTAAAGTGCTATATCTTAAGTCTTGGTAAGAGTTTCCCGTAGCTAAAAATCTTAATGTAACGACTAATCTCTGTTTAGCACTCACGCTTTGTCTTAGAACCGTATCTTGCTTTTGTATGTAAGGTGTCACCAAACTCAACAAGTGTTCAAATTGTTCTGCACCTACTCTGAGATAATTCCTTAAGGCTAAGAACTCACGGAGCGATTTTCGCCCGCGTCCGCTGCGGTTGCGGGCCCGCAGCTTCTGTAGAATGCAAATATTTATATCAAAAAATTAAAGCACATTTCACGACGCGTTTTACGCCCGCGGTGTACGCGGTTGTATGCGGCTCCCGCTGTACCGGCGGGCAACTAGTAGAATCGCGCGGGCCGCGGTTACCCGCAACCTCGGCGGGTGGCGCCCGCGCGCTTTGCGATCGGTTGGCGGGCGACCGCGGGGGCCGGCGGGCGGCGCGGCGGGAGGTACAGAGATCCGGCCATTTTGCATCAGTGACTTGTTATTACACGTGGCATCGTGACGTTGTCAACAAACAATAAGTATAATATTCTAATAAAATGGATATTGAAATAAATCTCTTAATTACCTTAGTACAAGAAAGGCCAGTTCTATGGGACAAGAGTTTGGAAGAATACAAATACAAGAGTTTGACGCTCAAAGCATGGGAGGAAGTCTGTACTATTTTAAATAAAGATTTTGAAAATTCGGACGAGAGAAATAAGAAAGAATATGGTTAGTATTATACAGGTTTATTTATAAATGTCAGCGCCACCATTCTTTTCTTTATTGACTCGGGTTTCCTATAACTACAATAATTTATTAACTTAAATTTTTGATAATTGCCAACTCAAGGCTCCACTGTCACTCATAAAATATTGTTGAAAAACATCTCTTATATTATTGGCTTGTCTTCCGCTGCGTACTGATTGAGCTATCTGTATACTCTCAAGATTATGACTAAAATCTTCTTCTCTAATGTGATGGCCGTTTTGTTTTCGTACGAAATTGTGAAGTATGCAACATGCCTTCACAATATCAATTGATAAAGTTATTGATACATCTAAAGCTCGATTTAATATTCGCCATTTGTTTGTTAAAATGCCAAATGCACATTCTACGTATCTCCGTGCTCTAGATAGGCGATAATTAAATACCCTTTTTTGAACACTCAAAAACTGACCACCATAAGGTCTCATTATATTTTGATGTAACCCGAACGCCTCATCGGCTACGAATATATATGGCACAGGTGGTAAAGTAGATCCGGGTAGTATTTTTTCATTGGGTAGTTTGATAGAATCGCTATTAAGCGCATTCCAAAAAGTTGTGTTTTTGAAAATGGTTGAATCAGCATTACTTCCCGGGGCTCCGATGTCTACAAAAACAAAGCAGTAATCCGCATCAACTACAGCCATTAACACAAATGAAAAATAATCCTTATTATTGTAGTAAGTTGAGGAGGCACTGTTATCTGGTTTAATTATTCTTATGTGTTTCCCGTCTATTGCTCCGACGCAGTGAGGAAAGTTTGCGTAATTGTAAAATTTTTGGCTGATTTCTTCTAAAACTTCTGTAGTGATTACCGGAAAACATTCAAGCAATAACACCTCCCATAATTTTTCACATGTTATTCTTATAATTGTCGATATAGTTGTGTGCCCAATTCTGAATGTGTAATGCAAATCTTTCATTGAAGTCCCACTTGCTAGGTATCTGAAATAAATAAATTTACTTAATTATATGCTTTTCAGGAAACATGGTAACTAAAAAATGGAAAAATATTAAAGATTGCTGGATGAAAAACAACAAAAAAGTTGAAACAGAAACAAAATCTGGATCGGGAGCTAAAAAAACCAAAAAGTACATATATAATGATCAGTTACAGTTTTTGAAAAAAAAATATGCCTATTGAAAATACCTCCTCAACCTTAACAAACAGTGATACAGCTCAACAAACTACTAATACTACTACTGTTGCATCAACGTCAGATGCTTTTGCTACACCTACACCAGTCTCTTCTCAAACAGCTGCTAAAAAAAAAAGGACGACCCCGACAAAGCATTAATAGAGTTGTTGTCTCAACGCGAAGATAGACATTTGTCATTTTTTCGTGGAATTTTACCTTCATTGCAAAATTTTGATGAAGCAAAAACAAGAAAATTTCAAATAGCAGTTTTACAAATTATTGATAATCTTGATAATAATCTTCCAGCATTGTCATCTTATCAATATACATCATACAACTACAATCAAGAAAATAACAGTAATAACTATTGCGGCTATCGTACCTCCTCTTCTTACCAGTCTACTCCTGAAAGCAATACCCAAAGTCCTCAAAATCTTCCATCAGTCTCTTCACTAAATACTAATTTGTCCAATTTGTCAGATGATGTGTATTTTGAGTAAAGAAATATAATGATTTCAATATTACCACTAGCTTTATTAAAATAAGCAGACTTACCTTAATGTTACTGCCAACATTTCCTCCGGTGATATAGGATCTCGCATATTAGTATGTTGTTTTTGAAGAGCAGTTTCCATTTTTCTTAAAAGTTCTAAATAACTAGATACGGACATTCGAAAATAATTAAAGATTTTTTCTTCGTCCTTCTCTAATTCACTAATAAGAGTAACAAATAATCCATAACGATCTCTGTCCTTAATCAGTGGATGCACCCAGAACCTTTTGGGCCTTCTTTTTTTAATTCTTCTGTGAAGTAAGTATAACGCAACGGCTCGTTTCTGGTGTGTGTCCATGGCGGTCTGGACCTCAACTGATCGTTAACCGCCCGTCTTGCAATCTTGCGATCATCGCCCGCCACGTTTGCGGGCGATGATCGCAACCGCGGCGGCCGCGTAACCGCGCGAATAACCGGTCTCGTGAGTTTTGAAATAAAACCGCAGATCTACGACCGCGGCGGTTGCGGGCGAAAATCGCTCCGTGAGTTCTTAGCCTAAATCTTCCGGTTCAAGCACGCTTAGTATTTGCATATTTGAAAGCTTTTCACGTAACCGCAAATACTCTTTCACCCAGATCTTTCTCTTCTTTTTTTTTTAATATTTGTTATTGCGAGCACGGTTGTCACTGCTAAAGCAACTTTTTGAAGTTTCGATACTGACGACGGCATAAAGTAAAATGCGACAATACGTTTATCTCTCTAGACATTCGCGTATAAACTGAGTTAGGGCCCAATTCGCAGAGAAGTGTAATAAGTGCCGCACTAACTAGGGTACACGCCCACCCTGGATGCAGGGCCCTTCATATCGGGTTGTGTAATAAGCGTTTTAGTATTTTTGCTACCAGATCTTATCAAAGGATCGTGGGTGTGAGTCAACAACTGACACAAACAACAACAAGCCGGTGTATCTGGCAAGTTGTTGATGCCATCAACCACCCCGTACTCATGAACAAATGGATCAAATTTCCACAAACAATACAAGAAAGGTCATTAATCAAAGAACAGTAAATAATCATGCTTATTTCTAGGAAAATTATAATAAATATGTATTAAGTATGTAGGGTTAGAGGCGACACTACATTGTAATATTTTGACTCAGACATTTGTTACGTAACTCGGTAGCGTCATCAGTCGCTCCGGTACTCGCAAGCCGGCCACACGCAGATGTCCTATTGTTCTAAATTCTCGTGTAACAGTGTATGTGAGTAAAATAAACTGTCAATACCGAAACCAGTATTTCTCTGAACATTCCTTCAAGACAGTAGGGACTTAGGTGTACCATTTGCGGTACACACTAACGAACTTCCCCTACATTGGTGACACCCTGTGAATCAAATACTTTTCGGTAACGTATAACCGCGCAGCACGGAGCGACTCACCGCGTGGCTAGCGAGGAGCATCAAGTTAGCGACCTATATACATAGGCACTGATTTCTTCATACATCGCACGCCACGGGCCGCGATTTCTTTCATCCGCAATGTCCAACGAGAAACGTGAGCAGCAGGAAGAAGATATCAAACCCGATGTCATGCTCATATCGGTATCTGCACGCATCCCGGATTTCTGGACGGACCAGCCAAGCCTGTGGTTCGTGCAATTCGAGTCCGCCGTGGCTCCTCAAAAGGCCAGCGACAACTCGAAGTTCCAACTACTCGTCGCGAAACTCGGCAAGCAGGTGGTCGTACAGGTCGTAGATATCTTGACCAACCCACCGGCGGAGGACAAATATGAGGCGCTCAAACAGCGTCTCCTACACGTTTACGAGGAGTCAGAAAACCAACGGATACAGAAGCTGATCGGAGACATGCAACTCGGTGACCAGAAGCCGTCTCAACTTCTTCGCCGCATGCAGACCCTTGCGGGAAAGAGAGTGACGTCGGAAACTTTGCTACTGATGTGGCAAAACCATCTACCATCGACCGTCAGAACGGTCCTGGCAGCGACAGCGATCACGGATCCGGAGAAGTTGGCAGCCGTGGCTGACAAGATCCAGGAGACCAGCAGGCCCAGTGTTAGTGGCGTCGGTTTCCGGAAGTGCTGATTCCTTGGCAGAACAGGTGTCCAAGCTCAGCGTCGAGGTCGCGGAGCTGCGGAAGTCCAGAGGTTTCGAGCGAGATGGCCGACAACAAAGCCGCGTCAACCGCGCGCCGCCAGGATCGCGTGGGCGTAGCACTAGTCGAAAGCGATCCCGATCCCGGGCTATGTTTCTACCATAACCGTTTCGGCGTTAAGGCGGTAAAATGCCGAACACCGTGCACCTGGAAAGGCAATAACTCGGAAAAGTAACGACCGTGCAAACGACGACGGAATCTTGCATCGGAGGTATCGTTAACCGTCGATTATGCATATTTGATAGGAATAATAACTTAAATTTTCTAATAGACACTGGTGCGAATGTTTCTGTACTTCCTTTCGCTGTAGTTAAGTGTAAAAATAAGTATTTGCAGGAAGATTTTGCTTTATTTGCGGCCAATGGCACTAAAATCGAAACGTACGGTACTCATTCCTTGTCAGTCGATCTTAGATTGAGGCGTGATTTTAAATGGACTTTCATTGTTGCTAATGTCAAACAACCCATCTTAGGAGCAGATTTTATAAGCCATTATGGATTGTTAGTCGACTTAAGAACAAAAAAGTTAATTGACACTTTGACAGATTTAAAAGTACCTAGTAGGAAGAATCGAAATGTGTGAATCGTCAGTCAAAACCATTTGTGAAAGTCATCCGTATTTCGACTTGTTAAATTCTTTCCCAGATCTTACTAGACCGACCTCCTTTAAGGTTCCCTCCTCAGCATTCGACAGTTCATCACATCGAGACCAGTGGCATTAGACATTATCATCGTGAGCGATACCGAGGAAGATCACGAGGAACACCTTAACTCTTTGAATGTCGTAATTAGAGACACAATAGAAAGACAATTACCTTATGTCGGACTGTGTAACTTAAGACATTCGAAAGGTTAAGCTCCTTTTCGAACGACTTAACAGGTACGGCTTAACTATCAAATTAGCGAAATGCAGTTTTGGTGTATCAGAACTCGATTTCGTTGGTTTTCGCGTGTCAGCAGAAGGAATTCGACCTTTGGATGACAGAGTAAAGGCGATCAGCGATTATCCTAAGCCTAAAACCGTCAACGAACTTCGGCGATTTTTAGGTATGGTAAATTTTTATCGTAAACGTATTCCTCATGCTGTAAAAAGCCAAGCCATTGCAGTGCATCATTGCAGTTTTCGTGTTCTTCTCTAAAGTTACCTAGTCAGTCTAGTTTTCGCTATAAGCCTATGACGTCGTATTTGACATTTTTCCGGGCTTCCGTCAGTTCTAAAAGGTGAGAGTGAGATAATAGCGTTTTAACATTATACGTTGCTACATAAAGGTGATTTTTCTGGTAATTGCTGCCTTTTTTTAGTTTCTCTCGGGGGTTTCGGTCTACGTCTCCTACGGGGACCGGCCGTATTAGGAGAGGTAGGGAGAGAGGGGTGTAACTTAGTTTTTTGGAATTTCTTTGTAATATTGGCTTGAAGAGGCTTTAGGTGCGATAGTCAGTTGTAAAGGACGCAAGAAGCTCGTTATATTTTGGATTTATGTATCTTGGGTACTTGCTTAGTCTGTTTCACAATATGTGAGGGTTTTTCATTACTCCTGGTTTCGGGAGACTCCGTTAGAAAACTTTTGCTAGACGTGGTCTCTCTTGGTGCGTCAGTTTGATGCTCATTGTCCAATTCGAATATTTTACTTGCTGTTTGTAGTTTTTTTAGAACAGCTGGTGATTAATCTTCTTTTATATACATTCCAGTATTTTCTAAAGCTTTCTTATTTTTTAAAGTTTTCTAGTTACTGTTGTGGTTGTGACTACGACCTGTCTTATTTTGTCTTTGTTTTTCCCTAGTTGGACCGCTCGCTGCTTCAATTTTTATTTTGGGCAAACTATATTCAGATTCAATAGCCACCTGCCAGTTCTAGCATTAGGTCCTCGTCATCATGAAAAAAATATTTAGAACCAGTTATGATGAATCTAATGAGCCCAAACTCTACGGGTTTATTAATAGGCAATCCAAGGTTACGTCTTTTACCTCTAACCTCCATTATCAGATCAGCTAGATAGCGCCGGCATGTAGGTACATTTTTTTTATGGTTGCAAAAATCATCCAATGATAAAACTGCTCTTGGGCGGAGCGGGAGATAGTGTCAGACTCTTACTGACTAAAAGCACACCCCGTTCCTTCTAGCCTTCCCACCGGGGCTTGAGTTCCTTTTCGGATAACCCTGGCCCCAGTAGGCTTCGACCAAGCTGGGCCCCTGCTGTTGCTGACAACTCCTTGAGGCGCGCGGGAATAGTGCGCGCTGTCGACGACTTGGGTTCGGTCCGGACAGTTACCGGACACCTTCCAACCACTAAAAGCACACCCCGTTCCTTCTAGCCTTCCCACCGGGGCTTGAGTTCCTTTTCGGATAACCCTGGCCCCAGTAGGCTTCGACCAAGCTGGGCCCCTGCTGTTGCTGACAACTCCTTGAGGCGCGCGGGAATAATGCGCGCTGTCGACGACTTGGGTTCGGTCCGGACAGTTACCGGACACCTTCCAACCACCCATGGCCCTACCGACATCATGTCATATGGGCCGAAACGCAAGGAGACGGCTGTGGACACAGCCCACCCATATAAATATGAGCGTGCTGTCACCGCAGCCGCTTCTTGACTCCTTTACAAATTTGTACGTCCTGTCCTCTTCTTTATGCCATTCTCCCCATTCTAGGGCGGCATTCAGCTGACACCTGTCTCATGGATTGTAATGCCACGAAGACAATGCGGGTTCGCTGCCTGACCCTGACCCGTCCTCATTTTCGAGCTCGCTCCTGATCTTGTGCCAGCTGAACGCGAAGACTTTCAGCCGCCGGAAGTCAACCTCAGAAGCAACGAGGTCGCAGTAGTAAACTGGCCCTTCCTCCGAGCGAGTAATCCCGTCCATCACCATTTCGCTGATAATCGTACAAGGGGCATCTCCACAAAACGTGGTCCAAGCTCTCGTCTTCCTCTCCGTAGTAACACACGCTGACCAGTTACCGGACAGTCGGACAGCGAGCTACCCATTGCTCACTGTCCACCAGCCCGCGGCTACGGTGCGACGTTGCCTGATGCGGTCGGCCTACTCCTTTGCGAGTATTACTACTTCGCAGAAGTCGGCGACCGCCTGCCACTCCTCCTCGCTCTGGACCATGGTCTGACCAAGAGGTCGCCCGGCGCGAGAGGTCTCCGCCGCCGATCGCCCCCACGAGGGCACGGCGATGCTCCGCCCAAGCAGGGCACACTTCGACTGTGTGCTCCACCGTGTCCTCCGGGCATTCCGCACAGTGGTGACACCCGGGCGTCACTTCCGCACGTATCCGGTGCAGGAACCTCTCGAACGTACCATGTCTGATGAGGATTTGCGTCATACGGAAGGTAAGGACGCCGTGAGGTCTTTCCAGCCACGCCTCAAAGAGGGGACTTTCCGCCGTAAAGCATGTAGGTACATGAGTATTTCAAACATTACAGTGAAGTATATATCCATTAAGTGTTTAAGATCCCTGCGACAGCCAACAAACGAGCCGCTGACCTTGAACACCTGGAGTGATCTTCATAAACACAGACTAGTCTCTGGTATAAAATACAGAAAAATATTATCTCAAAATGACAGTTTTCGCCCTTTCTATTAAATCTATTTATTTATTATGTACTTTATTGTACATGCAAACATAACAAAGTAAAACTTATATTTAAAACCAAATAAAAAAATAATAATCTTATATCTATGTCTATACTTCTTCCCTGGATTTTAAATATTTTATTACTTTTTAGATAAATAATTATGAACGGAAGATATTTTTTGAGGAAGCGGCAGCAGACGACTGAAACAAGCAAACCTCGTCCAAACGAAACACGTCGCAGAAAACAGCTAAGCGGAGAACCATCTACATCCACAGATGAGCAAGAAGTAATTTATTATCAACGATCTTACAGCCACTAGCCGCCTCATGCTTGAACATGCAATTCTGTCAACTAGCTGAGGTACGGAGGAGCGGGGTACTGCGTTCTGATTGGTCGAGTCAATTTCGAAATTATTCCGTAGCGACCTACATCAGATCTATAAATCTTATGTGTTGACAGACATACGCCGCCTGTTATTAGACGTCTAGTCACTGTAAGATCGTTGTTTATTACCAAATTTTTTTTTTATTGTTGAAAGGCTCGCAACCGCCATCTCGCCTGATGGAAAGCGACGATGCGGTCGACAATGGAACGCGCTTACCTAGAAGTAACCTAATCACTCTCGACTTAAAGATTCCCGGGTTGTAGCTATAATTGTGTTTGTATTTCGGGCTGGTGTCCTGGTGTGAAGGCCAACCGCGCTTTGGTTTTGCTGACAATTTCGCGGAGTGTATCTAGGTTTTCGAAGTATATTCCCTGTATCCAGCGACAACTGGGCAGCTTAGAAGCAGATAAGCTGCTGTCTCACTTTTCCCATGCAGGCTCTGCAAAGTGGGCAACTAACTGTAAACCCAATAGGATTTCAAATGACGAACTATATTATATAAATGCTCATGAACACTTAAGTTAATTATATCGTAATTTTGAAGACCATCTAGTTCACAGTTAGTTTGTATCGATAACTAAAAATACTCAGATATTTAACTCAGATAGATAACTAAGCAAATATTGCATGCACTACCCATTTTTTGAGAAGGGAAATGATTAAATAACTTCTTCTGCTCCAGGTAGAGCGAGAAGGCATGTCAGACCTTTACTGACTTTGACTTTTTTTGTCAACTTACATGTCTTATTTTAGTAGCCTTTCCGTTCAGGACCATGGTAACTCTATCGATAATTCCTAAGCTACGATCAGGGCCACCACGATAGGAGGATTCGTCGTACCTACTTACATAAATCATATATATTTTAGTTTTTGACATTCCTATACGTACCCTGTTATCTGACAGTGAGTATTTTTTATAATTTTCAGATAATTTTCACGAAAAAACATAATGGGCCTGCAACTCCCAAGCCCATCGACGAAACAATATGTTGGGTCTCCGACACGTCGTTGTCGTCGTCAAATTTACTCGAGCTCGCAACACCACCGCCCAAACCCCAAACATATAGGGTACGGAAAGCTAGGCGTGTCCGTGGCGGCATTCGACGGGGCATGGCCTTAAGCAAACAACAAACTTAACTTCAACAAACAGACCACAAAAGTATCCCAAGATACAAACGCAAACAAAACGCGCGACCCCTCATGCGTTCGCGTAGTGGCAACACGCATAATACCTACTGAGGCACAGCAACGCGAAGGGTCATCGCCACCCGGTGAGTCCCCACGTGGCAATGAGATAGCGCAAACTGCTGAGTCACCACGTGGCAGTGAGGTAGCACAACCTGCTGAGTCCCCACGTGGAAGTGACGTAGCGCAACCTGCTGAGTCACCACGTGTAAGTGAAGTAGCGCAACCTGCTGAGTCACCACGTGGGAGTGAGGTTGCGCAACCTGCTGAGTCCCAACGTGGGAGTGAGGTAGCGCAATCTGCTGAGTCACCACATGGAAGTGAGGTAGCGCAATCTGCTGAGTCACCACGTGGTAGTGAAGTAGCGCAACCTGCTGAATCCCTACGTGGCTATTCACCGCGACCTGCTACATTCCCGCGAGGCGGTGGGCCATCGCGACGTACGGTAAGCCCGCGACGCGGTGTTCCACCGCCACTTAATACGCCCCCGCCTCGCGATGAGCCACAGCGACATACGGACAGTCAATTTACACTAAATTGTACAATTTTTGTAAATTCATTAATAATACAAAACTTTAGGCTTTAGGTAAGGTTTTCGGAGATATTATTGATACAATTGCTCCTATCCTAACAGGCTTAATCAATGTCTAAACAGCGCACAGTGGTCCCGCCCATAGGTCATAGGGCTCGAATGTCGATGGTCGAATTACGATGTCATTTTATCGTTACAGGATACAAAAATAACTCTTCTACACCCAGGTATAAAAGAAATTACAATAACAAACAGGGAACATTTAATTCTGTGCACCCAAAGTGGTAACACATCATTAGTGCTCACTAGCGTTATCTTTTCGCCGAAATTTCTATTGTTTTCAAGGTATTATTTTTCTCGGAAATTGATAGTCTGTGAAATTGTTATAAATATCACAGACTATACAGATATTCAAAAAAAAAGATAACAAAGAGAGAGATTTTGAATCGTATTGTGTTTACTTTAAACTTGTCAGTATCGGTAACCAGCACCGTCAAAGAGACACTTCCGTTTTCTTTATTTTTTGCCGCTTTCCCCTATTCAATTAGACTTTTACTTAGGAAGGAACGGATCGCCAGAGATGAAACATATATCAAAATAATCTCTTGTTTGTTTAGTTTCTAAATCTGTAACGTTCAGGTGCGCCAAGGTGCGCCGAGGATTGCTATAGGTAATTGAAAGGAGTAGGTCGTATGCAGGTAAATGGTATGTAAAAGGTTCAACCACCATCAAGTGTTCTTTTCCTCAAATGGTTGTTCTTTATACGGGGCCTAGACAAGATGCATTCGCTCCGTGTCGAAGTCGCTTCGAAGTTCGATTTCGCCTTAACGATGCCGACTATAAAATGGTAGACAACGTCACATCGACCAACATATCGCTAAGTCGAAGTGTGCATTCGAAAGAAAAATAACTTCTTGACTATGGTCTCGAAATGAAACGTCAAATTCAATACGTCAATCGGGTTGCGGAAAATATAAACAAACTCGTGGTAATTTTTCTGGGTGAAAGTGTTATTAGTGGTGTTGGCGATCGCTGTGCTCTAAGAACATGAAGGACGGCGACGGCTTTGGAGTGCTGAGTGACGTCACGGGATCGGCATGGGCGTTCAAGTGCTCACGATACCCCGAACCCCGACAAAAAATCATCCTTTAACCTCTTAACTTAAGAACCATGGGAACTGTAGCAAGACCCTATGCTTCCATCGAATATTAAGACATTATTCGTTCAGTTTTAAGCTAACCTTTGTGTAAGCCACTCATCGTAAACTGTATTAGTATAGGCTTTGTTCATGACCAAAGTGTTCACTATAAGTAAACTAAGTAATATACCTAGTTAAAAAGTAAAATTGGCGAGTGGTGGTGTTAAAATAACCAATTCAACAAGGCATTCATGGGTAAGTTGCACATTACTTTTATGAACAACAATAACTGTGGATTTTTTTTTATGATGATAAACAAACTGAAACTAACAGGTTATTTTTTTTTTTTCATTTTTAGGATAATTATAATGGAGTCACGAATGCGAGCCAGTGGTGAACAATTTTCAACTATTTTGGAGTTCATGGAAAGGTAAGGAAGTGTTCACCTCGACCATGAACTTGATTCAATTTATGTCACCTGAAAACGCTCAATATAAACAATGACGTGATCCTAACGTTTCTTTGTTTGATTACAGTCACGGCGATCTTTCGAATCCCCGTAGTGGGCTTCAAGGGCGATTGAAATCTGAGCGTCTGTGGTGTGAGTTGGTGACAATATTAAACTCGATTGGTGGTGCAGTCAATAAATCGACAGAAAAATGGAAAAAGGTAATAATTGAACAGCCATGTAATCATCGTTACTCCTTACTACCTACCTTATATATTTGCTACATATTGCTTAATTCATTTCGTAGGTTTGGGCAGACTGGAAGTCGAAAACAAAAAAAAAAGCATCTTTAATAAGACGTCATGCAAGTGGTACTGGTGGTGGGCCTAGTAATCGCCAAACCCTCACAACTTTTGAGGAAAGGGTGCTAGCGATTATGGGAAATGTGGCTGTGGGGGGTCAGGCAAACATCCACGAGCAAGGATTTGCCGTAAGTATTGCACATGTCCATTTAAAATGCAGGAATGACTGATCACTCGAATATTTTTTTAAACATGCCCGTGATAAAAATGACGACAACTTTTGTATGGAAGCTGTATAAATCTTATGTCGTTGGAATCCTTATGAAATAAGCTAAAATTTTGATTAAAACAAAACATTTAATTAGTAATACTCGTATTATGTTATTCTAATTTAATAAGAAGGTTGGCAAGTGTTTTCCAGTTTATTGTACAAGAGGTACTCGTTTTAATTAAGAAAACACACCAATATATTCAAAAGTTTCTATTTCATTTACATAAACAACACATACATAAATTGATAAAAAACCCGCCACGCCATACTTTTTTCATGTCGCTTTTTTTACAAAAACAACGACGCGACCCAAACACCTCAGCACAAAAAAGGGTGAGCTTATATTTAAAATCCGAGAACACTAGTTCAAGTGGCATTGGCTATCGACTTATATTTTATTAAAGTCCACAAACTTATTAAAAACAAAGTTTCAGGTTTAAAAAATGTTGAATTTAATAAAAATCTATCAATAAACCAAGCGCAAAAACGAAAACGTCCTTTCAAACTTGAAATTACTGAGTAAACTTCAATGCATTCATTATAAATAACTAACATTCTACATTTTGATAGATTTTACTAATCAAGAAGTACATGAATATATGAATAGTACAAGAAGGCATGCTGCCTCACATATGTAATATACAATACATTACAGAAATCAGCAACCAAAATTATCACTTTCTTTACAAAACATACCTCGTAGAAATCGATAAAAAAATAAGTATTATTATTTACTAAAAAAATTAAATGGGAAATAAATCATATCTAACCTATACACCTTGTGTAATAAAATGAGTATTATTACAAGAGGTTTCATTTACAATATATTTTATATATAGATAAACTTTTTTCAGGGACCACTGCAGCTCATCCCATCCACAACGCAGGCTACTACTTCTCATCTCTCACCACCACCTGCTACGCACGAACAAGACGCGATTGGTTTTGAAAGCGTTACTAAGCAGGCATTTGAATTCCACTCAGGTAAAGCTTATTTTGTTTACAGAGCCAATATCATCACCCGCGCCTGTAACTCCATCTATAAGCTGGCAGCCACTGCACCCAGAAACTCTCGCTCAAGGATCACAAAATCGCTCACAAAATCAATCCGCAACAAGACGTTCATGGGTGCAACCTGTCCCGCCTGCACCTTCCACTCCTCCACTGACCAGCAGGCGACGGTTGTTCTCCACCCCGAGGTCTGGGCTAACTGAATAAAAGTTCAAAAGTTCATTCAAATTAATCATTGTGTTTTTTTTGCAATATCTCCTATAATAATTACATTAGATGACATTAAAATTAAGGTGTATCAGAGACGTATGTTTATGAACTATGTAACCAAAAATATAGTTTATGAATCTAGGGTTAATATATCAATAAAAAAAAACGGTTACATTGATGGTTTGATATTTCTGAGAAAGACAATTATAGTTTAAGTATAATAATAAAACGAAGTACTAAATATCTTTATCAGCTTAAACTAACAAAAAATCAAACTAATTACTTACATACATTACTAATTTAGTTACGTATATTTAATTACACACATTGCTAATTTACAAGTGTCTTTAAGGCTAGAGTGAATAAGCTCTTAATAAATTAGTACACCTCACCATCAATAATTGATGCACTAGTTGTTTAAATCAATAAAAATTATGCTAAATGTTTAAACACGCAAGAAATCAAACATTTAATAAAAATTATTAAAGTAGCATTTGTCTATAAAATGACAATTAAAATTAAAAAACTGGATACAAATATTGTCGCAGATGAACAATTACCCACTCTATAATTAATAAATATGGCTAAACTTGACTACATCTATAACCTACTTATTAAAAAATTGATCATTGCCCTGCCTCGGATTAATTCACTTCGGTTTTCTGTGGAGGTGTTGCTAATTTGTGTACTGGAGTCATCATTATGTTCCACAGCAGCAGGAATATAACTTGGAGCCGGTAAATGTGCATGAAGCGAGATGTTGTGTAGCACACAACATGCAATTGTTATTTTGCTGGCAACAGTGGGATGATAATGAAGAGCCCTGTCACGAAGCAAACACCTCCAACGTGTTTTACGTAATCCGAAACAACGTTCAATGCATGTCCTGGCTTGCACATGACGAGTGGTATACAATTCCTCTCTAGACCCCTGCGGAGCATTTAATATAGGGGTCATAAGCCAGGGGCGTTGTAGATAACCAGAATCCCATGAATGCAAAAAGTTTTGAATTATAAAATATTTAAAGTTATATTTAAATATTATTTAGTATATTAAACTAATGCATATATTTAAAATAAAATACGTACCAAGTAACCAAACATGTTCACCATTTTCATGAAGGTAACGCATATAGGGTTCTACCAAACTTGATGACCATATGTGGGAATCATGTGTTGCTCCACCAAACTTAGCATTAACATTTACAATATTCAAACTATGATCACATACCTGAAAATATAGTTTTTTGTAATATTAGTCACAGCTTTGACAATCAAAATAGGCAGTTATAATAACAGCAACACTATTTCTAAATTTTAATATAACATTATGATTTCAATACAAACCATTTGAACATTTAAGGAATGATATCCTTTTCTATTATAGAAAACATGCTCTTCTTCAGCTGGTTTTACTATTGCAATGTGAGTGCAATCAATGCATCCTATCACACCAGGCAAATTGTACTTCCTTTGAAATTTGAAAATGAAGTTAGTAATTTATGTTGATAAGTAAGTAATAAACTAAACATACTTCAACATAATAATTACTTAACACATATTTATTAAAATTTGATCACTTACTGTTCTTTGATTAATGACCTTTCTTGTATTGTTTGTGGAAATTTAATCCATTTGTTCATGACTGCGGGGTGGTTGAGGGCATCAACAACTTGCCAGATACACCGGCTTGTTATTCTTTGTGTCAGTTGTTGACTCACACCCACGATCCTTTGATAGGATCCGGTAGCAAGAAAACTAAGAGCATTGAGCACCTAAAAAACCAAGTAAGTAATTAGGAAAATGAAATTATTAAAACCAAAACACACAAATTTTCGTTTTTAGTAGATAAAATCAAATCAATTGTCTAACTTTGGGTATTTGAAAACTTTTCAGTAAGGTTACCTTAATTTCCAAAGGAATTTCTCTAGATCCTCTTAACGAAGTGTGAACACGCAAATCGTTGCAGAGCTGCCGGAAAATGCTCTTATTTAATCTAAAATTTTCTACGAACAATAACTCTGGCATATTTTCCACTCTTTCCATTTTTTCCGGTAATTGTATCGTTTTTGACGCCTCAACCACACACTTTCATTATGTGCTGCCCGTAGTAAACGCAATGTATGCATTTTTATTTAAAAAAAAACAACAAAAGACGAAAAACAAGCACACTTGATGCAAACAAAACCACCAGATGACTAACAATCAGCCATGTGGTTTTGCTTTTCTACAGGGTCCAAGAGTTCGCTTAGCCGTCGAACGAGAATTTCGAAATCTCAGCGAAGTCGAATGTCAAAAGTGCCCCTTATCTAAGCATTTGTATGAGAATATCGTTTATGTTGATCGAAGTTCGCTGTCGTTTCGTAACGCAGTGTGACGTTGTCTAGCAATTAGCGATCGATCACGTGACACTTCGAAAGCTTATGTCAGGGGGCCTAGACAAGAGGCATTCGCTCCGTGTCGAAGTCGCTTCGAAGTTCAATTTCGCCTTAGCGATGTCGAAAAAAAAATGGTAGACAACGTCACATCGACCAACATATCGCTAAATCGAAGTCGGAACGAAGTGTTGATTCGAAAAAACACAACGTGACCATTAACTTGATACAATTCATATCACTTGAATATGCTCAATGTAAACTATGACGTGATTCTTACGTCTAGCGGACCTCAAGAACGATTGAAATTTGAGCGTCCTGACTCAGTAGTGTGAGTTGGTTACAATATTAAACTCGATTTATTAACCAATCGAGTTTAATATTGTAACAACGCCATAAACATGGAAAAGGTAGCAATTGAACAGTCATGTATGTTAATCATTATTATTCCCTTTCTGACAACAGCTTAATTTTCAAAATTTCCATTTTTAATAGGTAACATCAAATCGATTGTACTTTGAAAACTTTTGTTGAATGTTGTGTTGAAGTGTGATCACGCAAATCGTTACAAGGCTGCCGGAAAAGACTCTTGTTCAATCGAAAATTCTCCATGAATAATAAATAACTCTGCCATGTTTTCCACTCTTTCCATTTTTTGCCGGTAATTGACAACATTTCATATTTTTAACCTCCATGTATTATTACGTTATATGAAAGTAAATCAAAAACTAGGGCACCCGTATTTTTCCATTTTTAGAAAGTGTACTTTTCATTCATAATTTTAACTTTGAAATTCAGTGTATTCTAAAAAGACGTAAGCGCCAAATGACGTCACACATACGGTGGAATGGCGATAAAACCTTTGCTTCGTCGTGACCCGTACAAAAAAATTGACAGATGTTAAATGCATTGTCGTCAGCTTGTCAAACTCGTTGGCGCCTAAACTTGTGTTTGTTTCCAAATTATTTAAGTTCGTAACAAGTTTTGTTATTTACAAGTGTTATTATCCTTATTATTAAATAACCATGAAAGTTTCGGCAGGATTTCTAGTTGCCGATAGCAGAAACTTGCCGAAAGTAGACTATTTAATGCTATTGCAATATATGCACGAAAATGAATGCTACAATATTGCAGAAACACGTAGTGCCAAGGCATTACTAGCGTGAAGCATATGTTGATACAGCTGTAGGATATGTTGAAGTGAAGCGAGAAGGAAACTCATGCACCGTTAAATGCAGTGTAACACCTGAACATAAAGTTAAATCCAAGTTATATCAGGTTACAGCGGTAATCGATGAATCTGTTGAGAAGATTATCACAGTAGAATGCAACGACTGTGCAGCTTCTGCAGGAGGCTGCAAACACGCCATATGCTTTGCCATTTGGCTCATAAAACGGTCAGACGAGCCTTCAACTACTTCTACTCTGTGTTATTGGAGTAAACCAAAACTTGCAGGAGCTGTATGTGACCAGAAGTTCATCTTGGCAAAAAACATTGGAAAAATGAAAAGAGCTCCAGATAATGTGGACATGAGTGTCAATCTCACTATGTTTTCCGAAGAATGCAAGAGACGTAAAGTGACAACAGGAATGATTTTAAATTACTGTGGAAATCAACAGCCCCAGTTAAATGACTTTAGTGTGTTTAATTTAGTGCTGCAGTTTGTACACCAAGTCAATGATCACTGTTATGACAATTTTAAATCATTTTCTGCAATAACTCTAACTGTAGATGTAATTGAAACTATCGCTGAAGCTACAAAAGCTCAAGCAGACTCTAAACTGTGGCATTCTATGCGCCAAGGGAGAGTCACAGGGTCCAGGATCTACGAAGCTGTTCATTGTAAAACAGAGAATGGTGCCTTAGTACAAAGCATTCTTGGAGGTTACAAGGTGCCAGAAACTAAAGCTATACAAAACGGGCAAGGCATTAGAAAAAGAAGTACTCAAGGAGTTAGAAAAAGAATTTGGAGCAATCCAACACACAGGGTTGATTTTAATATCCCCTATCATTGGAGTTTCACCCGATGGGATTTGCAGGGATTTTGTAATTGAAATAAAATGCCCTATAAGTGATAAGACAATGAAAAAAAGTTATGTGAGAGACGGTGAACTATTTGAAAAACATAAAGCTCGGATTATGATACAAATGCATGCTGCAAAAAAATTAAAAGGGCTGTTTTGTATTGCTGATCCTAGTTTTGAACAGACAGAACTCCTACATAAGTACTGGGTAGATTATGATGAGAAATATGTGACAGGTTTATTAGATGCAGCTGAAGAATTTTGGAAACAATTTATTTACAATACCGTTTTGAAAATCATGCAATGACATCCCCCGCTCTTGGGCGGAGCGGGAGATAGTGTCAGACTCTTACTGACTAAAAGACCCACCCCGTTCCTTCTAGCCTTCATACCGGGGCTCGAGCGCCCTTTCGGATAACCCTGGCCCCAGTAGGCTTCGACCCAGCTGGGTCCCTGCTGTTGCTGACAACTCCTTGAGGCGCGCGGGAACAGTGCGCGCCGTCGACGACTTGGGCTTGGTCCGGACAGTTACCGGACGGCCGGACAGCGAGCTACCCATTGCTCACTGTCCGCAAGCCCGCGCCTACGGTGGCCAGAAATCGGGATCAGAATCCCGGCGGCGGCGGCGGCGGCGATAACGCCGTTGCCTGATGCGTTCGGCCTCCTCCTTTGCGAGCATTACTGCTTCGCAGAAGTCGGCGACCGCCTGCCACTCCTCCTCGCTCCGGAACATGGTCTCAACCAAGGCCCGGCGCGAGAAGTCTCCGCCGCCGATCGCCCCCACGAGGGCACGGCGATGCTCCGTCCAAGCAGGGCACACCTCGACTGTGTGCTCCACCGTGTCCTCCGGGCATTCCGCACAGTGGCGACACCCGGGCGTCACTTTCGCACGAATCCGGTGCAGGAAATTCCCGAACGAACCATGTCCGGTGAGGACCTGCGTCATGCGGAAGGTAAGGACGCCGTGAGGTCTTTCCAGCCACGCCTCAAAGAGGGGACTTACCGCCATGATTGTGGCGTGCCCAGCACTGGGTTGCGATAGTCGTTGACGCCATTTCACCATGAGATCCCGCCGGAGCTCTGTCCGCCATGCCGTGACCTGTTGCGGCAGCGGACTTTCACCCCGGCGTTGCATCTCCACGCGCATATCGTGCATGTGTGCAAGGACTGTTGCCTCCAGATCCCACGGTGGTAGGCCAGCCAGAAGGCTCGCTGCTTCGCGGGAGATCGTGCGGTATCCCCGCACCATTCTTATTGCCATGACCCTCTGGCAGGCGTTCAGCATGGACACCGGTTGCTTTTTCAGCGACGGCGCCCACACCGGCGCCCCGTAGAGGGCCATGGACCGAACGATCTCCGCGTAGAGCCTCCGGCAGGAGGCGTCTGGACCACCAAGATTGGGCAGGAGCCGCTTGAGCGCAGCCCCAGCCCGGTTGAGTTTGGGAGCCAGACGTCGGAAATGCTCCACGAAATTCCACCGGCTGTCGAGGACGAGTCCCAGGTACTTCATCGTCGACCCGACACCGATGTGAACTCCTCCTACCATGCAAAATAGTACCTAGTGAAATATTACTGTAAAGTGAGAGCTTTGTTATTCTAAGTAATTTATTAGATGTGGTAACAGTTATTAAGTACAATATCGCTCAATATATAAACAGGTTATGAAATAAAATTTAGAACAAGATAAACACCACATGCACAATGCATTGTTAGCAGTTGTATAAAAAAATCATTGTCATTTAGATACTTTCCTTGAGATGATCTTCGCATATACACCGCTAAATTTTAATCGTTTTAATCCCGCGGAGGGTCGATCCGGTACATGAAACACTATCGATTTGTAAAGATAAAATTAAAAAATAAAGTACCTCTTTTTCAAAACTCGTATTAACTCACGCATGTACGAAATTAATTTCAAGTTGTATATATAACACGTTTAGGACATGATATACCCACAGCATTGCACCACTCTTGTTTAGCTGAGCTAGGCACCGCAAAAAATGCTTTTTGAGTATCTCTAGAACTGTTTTTGCACGCTGGTACAAAACAATATTTTGGTTCCTTCATTGGCGTATATGTTTCATTGGGATCCATTTTATTAATTAAATAATATCAATCAACAGTTGATAATAATAACAGTAAGCTAGGTATGTGTCGAGTTTATAAGAAAATATTGTGCAAAACAATTTCGATTGAAAATATCATTGGCTTGTAAACATTTTTTTTTCTTAACTTCATAAGTGACATTGACACTTGGTGTTTTCATCTAAAACGTTGAAATGCCTAGGCGAAGGTAACTACTTCATTCCACCATATATGTGACGTCATCACATGTTTCGTGATTTTAATTTTTTTTCTCACAAATGAAGAAATAAAAAAATATGAAAAAAATATATTTGAACTCAGGATACGAAAATAAAGAAATGGTATTTTTGTTTTAAGGTCGTGTCAGTTTTGAAATGTTGTCAATTGTATCTTTTTTGATGCCTCAACTACAACACTTTTAGGGTAGGTTCAGATGACAAGCGCTCAACGCGCGTTTTGATAACGCGCGTTTACAACTACATACATTTTATTCAGGCCGTACACATGCTAACGCGCGTTTTAGTAACGCGCGCGTTCAACGCTGCGCTAGCGCTCGACTGTTGTCAGCGCGCGTCAACGCCGCTTTGAGATCATTGGTTTTCTATGTTTCCGTTCAGTTGAGCGCGCGCTTTCGACGCGGATAGACGTATTTTAGGGTTCGTCAAGTTCGTCCGAAAATCGTCCGAAATGGAAACCGAAGCTTTTAATACGGAATTATTAATTGATGAAATAGAGAAACGTCCTGCGATATGAGACATGACAAGTAGCGATTATTCAGATAAGAATTTGAGAAGACGGGCTTGGGAAGAACTCGTCCTTATATTTTGTGAAGGACATGACAATGAAGAAAAGAAGAAAATATTATGTGAGTATATATATTTATTTACATTTACAATCGGTTTGTGTTTCAAGTTAAATATAACGATCCTGCCAATCTACTTTTCCTTCATTAATGAAATAGTTTGTTAAATGTACTCGAACATTATCCGCCTGTCGCACAGCACGTCCGGTATAATGTGAGGCTAGATTTTCCAGGGGTGGCGTATAAAGTGTGTCTTCAAAATTGTAGCCATCCCTGATTCTGACATAATTATTTAGTGTACATATCGCTTTTACGATCTTTTCTGCAAAACCGATGTTAACATCTAACGGCCTGTGTAAAATGCGCCATTTATTGCACATTATGCTAAAAGTACATTCAACATACCGGCGTGCTAATGTCAAACGGTAATTAAATATTTTTTTAGCATAAGTTAGTGACCTTCCCCCATATGGACGCATTAAATTCTCCATCATGCCAAAAGCTTCATCAGCCACTATCACATATGGCAACGTTGTCGGTCTATTTTGTATTAACAATGCCTTTGGCTCAGGTAGATCTAATGACCTTTCTGTCAGCTTTTTGTACAATGAAGAATTCTTGAATATACCTGAGTCACTGTTTTTACCGTAGGCCGCGTACCAGTAGATTTGCCAATTCTATAGTCGTAGCTTAATGTCCCAAATGAACATCCAATGGCCAAATATCTGGAAACAAACATAAACTATTACTAAATACTGTTTTTTTTTTCAGCGTCATCCCTGCAAAAAAAGTGGAAGAGTTTACGGGATAATTATATGAGAGAGGTGAAGAAAATAAAGACTGTCAAATCTGGATCAGGAGCTTCCAAAACTTCGACATATATTCATTATAATAGACTACGATTTCTACAGGCATCAATTGCCAACAAAGATACAGAAAGTAGTTTCGATGCAGATAATGCATCAACTTCGTCAGAGGTTGCTGAAGTAGAAATAAGTTCTGGCTTTAAGAGTCCTAAATCTACTTCAAGAAAAAAACAAAAATTAAATCCTGCTGATGAAAGATTTGCAAACATATTAGAGCAGAGTTTAGCACAGAAAAATGTGTCTCATCCAAAAGAAGATGACGATGAAGACAAGCTGTTTTGTTTGTCACTCGTTAAAGAGATTAAAAAAATTCCGGAATATAGGCGACTTCAAACTAAAATTGCCATTTATAATTTAATTTTGCAAAACCAAAATGAATTTCAAGGACCACAACAACAGACATATGAAAATCAAAATTACCCGGTATCACAACGAGGAAATTATTCATCACAAGAGCAGCGTCATCAGTCATCAGCTTCTGTTGAAGGCTTTCGTTATCATGATTATAGAACACAGCAGTCTAGTGTGTCAAATAATTTTGCACATTATGGTTATACTACAGCAATGGGGTCTCCATCGCCATAAACACCTACTCCATCGCCAGCACCAACTAATGTCAGCAATGAATCAGAGTTAGAGTTATTCTGCGAGTAACAAAATGTTATTTTTTCTTTAAAAAAATTGTTCCTAAACAAGTTGATTTGATTTATTTGATTTATAGATTATGTTGATTATTAAAAAACTTACCTCAATGTAATTATGAGTTTTTCTTCCGGTGAAATGCTATATCGCACAGCGTTTTTATCTGCTACGAGTTCATCGTTTATGAGAGTCAGTAAGTCATCAAATGACTTGATGGACATTCTGAAGTAGTTAAAGAATTTGGGCTCAAATTGCCTTAACTTAGGATATAAAATAATGTACTGACTTTCAGTCAGCCTGGTTGACAAAATTGGGTGAACCCAATATCTCCGTCTTCTGTTGTGTCGTTTCTGCCGTCTGTATAAAATCACCGATAAAACTGTTTCTACGTCCATCTTCGACAAATGTAGAACTCAAACTGGCCGCAACAACGCGCGTTTAACGCCTGACAAGCGCGCACCATGTGAACACTATACAAAAATTCAACGCGCGTTCAACGCGCGCTGAGCGCTTGTCATCTGAACCTACCCTTATTATGTGCCGCTCGTAGTAAATGCATACATTGCATTTACTACGAGCGGCATTTTTATTTGAAAACAACAACAAAAGACAAGAAACAAGCACGCTTGATACAAATAACACCACCGGCTGTCTAAAAGCAGCCATGTTGATTTGCTTTTCTACAGGGTCCAAGAGTTCGCTTAGCTGTCGAAAGAGAATTTCGAAATCTCAGCGAATCCGAATGTCGAAAGTGCCACTTGTCTAAGCATTTGTATGAGAATATCGTTTATGTTGATCGAAGTTCGCTGTCGTTTCGTAACGCAGTGTGACCGGGGCTTAGACAAAGTAACAATTTAAAAACGATAACGAAGTTCGAAAAGACTAAAATGTATGGGATTGACTTATGCCACGTTAAGTCACGTGGTCAATCGACATCGTTATCGCAATTTGGTAGACAATGTTATATTTCATAACGAAACCATAAAGTAACGAATCGTTATCGTGTTTATCCCAAACAAATGCGTAGACAAGCAGCACTTTCAGTGTTCGCCTTCGCCCGATCGTGATCGCAAAAAAGATAACGAAACGAATGTTAAAACGTTGTAGTTATCGAAAAAATATGGCCGGATTTCATTCGGCAGCTGATTTTTGACATTGATTGATGATATACTCTTAGTATTTATTCTGTGTTATCGGCATTACTGCAGATCAAATAGATTATAAAATGCATTCCCTGCGTTTATTGTGGGCTGCACACAATGAGAACGCCTGGGAGAGGCGCCAAAAGCGATTAAGACAGCGACGGCAATTGGAAACAATTGAAGAAATTCCTGAATTGTTGTTCATCCAACATTTCAGGCTTAATAAAAGAGCATCTAGGAAGTTATGCAAGGATTTAAAAGCTCATGCACGATTAAAAGGTTCCTCTGAAATTCCCCTGGAAATAAAGGTAAGAAATTTCACATTACTAAAACAATATACTAGTAATTGTAGGTATTGCAGGCAACCAGGTACTTAATGTTGTTGGTTGTTGTTCCTTATAACTTGAGTTAAAGCATCTTCGCCTGCTTAGTTTATAGGTACTATCATCATCATCATCATCATCATTTCAGCCGACAGACGTCCACTGCTGGACATAGGCCTCCCCCAAGCGCCGCCACAACGAACGATCATGTGCGTCCCGCATCCATCGGATTCCCGCTACCTTCACCAGGTCGTCAGTCCACCTTGTAGGAGGCCTTCCAACGCTGCGTTTTCCGGTACGCGGTCGCCACTCCAGAACCTTTCGGTCCCAACGGCCATCTGTTCTGCGAGTAATGTGCCCTGCCCATTGCCACTTAAGTTTGGCGATTCTTTGTGCTATGTCGGCAACCTTGGTTCTCCTGCGGATATCTTCATTTCTGATTCGATCACGCAAGGAAACTCCGAGCATAGCCCTTTCCATTGTTCTTTGGGTGACTTTAAGCCTTTTGATGAGGCCCATTGTGAGCGACCACGTTTCGGATCCATATGTCATCACTGGCAACACACACTGGTCATAGACTTTCGTCTTGAGACACTGTGGTATGTTGGATGAGAAGATACCGCGTAGCTTCCCGAACGCTGCCCAGCCAAGTCGGATTCGACGGTTGACCTCTTTCTCGAAATTAGATCTACCCAACTGGACTGTCTGCCCGAGGTAGACGTAATCGTCCACAACTTCGAGTATAGAGTCTCCGATCTTGATAGGAGTGGGTGCTACATGGTTGTTTATCATGACTTTAGTTTTGTCCATGTTCATTTTAAGACCCACTCTTTCGGAAGCTCTACTGAGGTCATTGAGCATTGTACTGAGCTCTTCTGTAGTCTCAGCCATGACTACTATGTCGTCGGCAAACCGAAGGTGAGTGATGTACTCGCCATTGACATTAATGCCTAGTCCACTCCAGTCCAGAACCTTGAAGACATCCTCCATTGCGGCCGTGAACAGTTTCGGAGAAATGACGTCTCCCTGCCTCACACCTCGCTGCAGGAGGATAGGTTTCGAAGTCTGGTCCTGAAGTCGGACTGACATAGTGGCGTTTTCGTACAAACACTTCAGTACCTCGATGTACCGATAGTCAATCTGGCACCGTTGGAGAGACTGCAGTACAGCCCAAGTCTCGATCGAATCAAAGGCTTTCTCGTAGTCCACAAACGCTAGGCAGAGAGGCAGATTATACTCCTCGGTCTTCTGTATAATCTGTCGTAGCGTATGTATGTGGTCCACGGTGCTGAAGCCTTTTCGGAATCCGGCTTGTTCGGGAGGCTGGAAGTCGTCGAACCTGCGCGCGAGACGATTCGTGATGACTCTGGAAAACAGCTTGTAGGCATGGCTCAGAAGTGAGATGGGCCTATAATTCTTCAGTAGGGCCTTGTCGCCCTTCTTAAAGAACAGTACCACCACGCCTCCGCTCCATGCCTGTGGCGTTTTTCCCTCGAGTATGACGGAATCAAACAGCTTCTGAAGGGCCTTAAGGATGTAGGTACAACAAAAATATTGTGGTACCACACAATACTTTATGAACTGCTGTATAAATAAAAATAAAACCACATCAGACCACATCCAACCTAAATAAGTTAACTTACCTATGTATTATTATATTTTTCAGGTGCTGTGTGCTCTTAGCTTTTTAGCTACGGGATCATACCAAAAAAATGTGGGTGTGGGCCAGCATTTGACGCAGCGGACAACAAGTCGCTGCATCAGGGAGGTTGTGAACGCCCTTAATCACAATTGGATGGTCAGCAGGTGGATAGTGTTTCCACAAACGCCACACGAGAGATCCTTAATCAAAGAGAAGTATGTAAATATATTTTTAAATAGTTAAAATACCTAATTAAAATTTTTCTTAGGTTCCTACATATCTAAATAATTACTCTTTGATATTTGTTGTAAAATTGTTAAATAATTTACAGATTTCAAAGGACACATAATTTGCTTGGTGTGATAGGGTGCATTGACTGTACCCATATTGCTATTGCAAGGCCGGTTGAGGAAGAACACACATTTTTTAATAGAAAAGGATATCATTCCTTAAATGTTCAAATGGTAAGCTGCTGGATAAATTCTAATCATAATACATATAAAACTATGTGGTTAACAAACTTCTCTAAAACTATGTGTATATGTGTATTTATAAATAAAATAACCCTTATTTACAATATGAACTCAATGGAGAAAGTAAGAGGAAGCCTATGTGCCAAGCGAAACAGTGAAATAAAGAGACATTTATGGTATTCAAAGTGAAATCTATAAAATATCTTTTAAATGTTTTGTAAGTAGGTACCTTAATTCGAAATTAAATTCTTCCCCACATTGCAATTTGGTTCTTTGTGGAAACCAAACGATAAGTACCTATAGTTTTATTTTATTTTCTTTTCAGATATGTGATTACGACTTGCGCATTATAAATGTGAACTCAAAATTTGGTGGAGCAACACATGACTCACACATATGGTCTGCAAGTCACGTGAGCACATACATGGAAGGACTTCATGAAAGTGGTGAACATGTTTGGTTATTAGGTAAGTTGTTCCATATAGGTATTGTAAATAGTGAGACATCTGAAATAGCCCAATACGCCAAGCAATAATTGCACTATATTTAAGTGAGCATGACTACAAATAAACAACGATTATTCAATTCTTTATAAGAACTGGAGTAGACTATTAACAAAAATATATTTCCTTTTTTTAGGAGATTCTGGCTATCCACTGCGGCCCTGGTTGATGACGCCTATATTAAATGCTGAACCAGGATCCCAGGCAGAGGAGTACACACGACGTCATGTCCAAGCCAGGTCCCGCATTGAGCGCTGTTTCGGACTACTTAAAGCTCGTTGGAGGTGTATGCTTCGACACAGAGTTCTTCACTATCACCCTTACATGGCTAGCAAAATCACTAATGCATGTTGTGTGCTGCACAACATTGCATTAGATGCTAGAATACCACCTCCAAGTGATATGCCAGCTGGGGGTCTGGAAGATAGTGAAGATCATGCTGTACAATATAGCACCTCCAGCAATGATAACCAAAATGAGTTAATCCGAGGCAGGGCTATGCGCAATTGCTTAGTTAGTAGGATGTAATATAGGTGAATAAATAAAATTACTATTAAACATTTTAATATTTTTATTAAGTCACTTGTTAAACTCTATAAAATTTTAACCTTATATAATTAGTATCTCTACTAAACATAATAATTATATTAATCAGCCTTTCTACGTCAACTGCCGGGCACAAGACAAGCCTCACCTCAATAGGCCATAATCCAACATGCAAGCTAGATCTAATGAATAACAAATCTCTATTAACTTAAATATTATATTGACTATTAACTAAAATAAATGCCAATGTGTGTTACACACTGTCTATTAAAGAGATGAACCAGAGATACAGAAAGTTAGCCATGCAACACCTAGGTGAACTGCTTTGGTGTTCCACGCGTCAGAAAGGCTTATTTTTACTAAGTATTACCTTAGGTAAATATAAGCAAAACTTAAAAACGTAAAATCAAGAATCAGTCTCACAGTTACAGTCTTAAAATTGGGCAGTAGAAGAGGCAACATATTAGATAATTTAACGAAGTCACTTCTTTCGCCCAAAGGGTTCACATTATGTAAAAACAAACTTAACATCTTGAACAGCTTTAGGAATTCTGCATCTCAGACTTTTACTAGTATCCCACTCGCAAAAGTCTGAGATGCAGAATGCATAAGGCTTCAGACATACAAACTAAAAAACCTTTGATTACTGTAGCAATAGGGACAAGACAATTGCTGAATTACTCAGTGTTCAGCGGTTCTGTGTTGTCCCTACTGCGATAATAGTCAAGCCAAGCTTGAGCGACGTTTACTAAAGAGGTAAAAACCTGGTTCCGTTCGTGCTCAACCTCCAACGCTCGCATGTCTCGCTCGTGTTGTAGCCTAGTCCGGGCTTCCTCCAGCTCCAGGCGTCGTAATTCCACGGCCGTAAACTCGCTTGCCGCTCTCTCGAAGGGGGTCGGTGCCTGTCTACGGCGGGCGCGCAAACGAGGGCGGTCGGGAGAGGCAGCAGACTGCGGTGTCGCTGGCGACCTTAACCGCGGACGACGCCTGGGTCCTTAGACAAAGTAACATCGTTTCGTACCGAAACGATATCTAAATTCGTCATCGTTTTTGAGATAACGACAAACATTTCGTAGCCAATGTAACACTGTGGTCGCGATCGTTGTGTCGAACTGTTTGTTCGCCAAAAAACAAAAATATTGGTTATGGTATCGAAAATTTTGCTGTCAGTGTCAGTCAAGAAGTTCAAATCGGATTGAACCCGCGAGTTATTGTTGTTTTGAAATTTTATTTAATAAGTGTTGTTGTTAAATATATTTAGGGCTTTACGAGAACTGCTCGAAAAAAAAATTATTATAATAAGTAATTATTTAAATATAAAGTTCTCGAATTCCGGATTTAAATAAAAAAAAGTTGCCAGTCTTGCTACTGTAATCGATAATTCTAAATAATTAAAATCCTGCCTCTGTAATCGATAATTCTATATTAAAGATATTTTTTATTGTTAAGATAATTCTAAATAATAAAAAAATAATTAATATTCTTTACTTTTTATTTACATTCTTGTCTTTATATTATTTATCTTTTACTTAAATAATACGTTCGTCTTGTTTTATAGTTAATAGTTTTATAGATTATTATAAAAAACGATAATCAAGTAATCGATTTCTATCTGTAATCGTTTGCCTTGTAATAGCAACCCTTATAATTGCAGTTCTGTCAAAATCGCGCGCGCTTAAACATTGACACAAATCTTGTGTTGTTGTTGTCAGTATAAGTTTGTTTTCGTCCGCTGTTTTCTTCTCGAATTCGTTTGCGTTGTAAGTTACAGACGTCTTATTGTGTTATATCCGTACCACACATTTTGTGACAATGTCGCATCAACTACGTTGCATTAATTGTGGTATAAATGTGTTCCGAATGCAACGGCATTTAGTTGAATCTGACGATGTCCGTTCATTATTACGGCAGTGGACTTCACTTTCTGAGGTAAAGTACGATTCGAATGTAAACTATTTTAGCTGAGCTAAATGTTGTTCATTAACATAAATGTATATTGTTTGTTTTAGATCCCAAATGAAAGTGTTGTTTGTCATTACTGTTGGTTATTAATTGAACAAACAAGTAATCCAACAAGTAACAATGCGCCAACTGCATCAATTGTGCATCGAAATCTTTGTATTGGTTGCGGTCATTCATTGCATCGTGTAAGGTCTCACGCCTTACATACCAGTTCAGAGAGAGAAGATGCTATCAAACGCGTGATAGAGCAACAGATTGCACCACTACAGGTAAGCAATATCCTTCAATGATTTTATATGTATATTGCTGGTTAATATGTTTTTTTCTGATTACATTAAGATATTTTTGTTTTTGTTACAGTTGAGATCAACAGATAAGATCTGTCACCAATGTTGGCAAAGAAGTTTCCGTTCTGTTCAACGGAATTTAAATATCCCATCATTATCAAGTATATATAAACCATCAACAGCCTCTGTTGTATCAACACCAAGGCTTTTGGAGAGTGAATCAAGTCAATCAATTGAAGAAGGATTTCAGCCATCTCTGCAATCAGCAACACCAGGGCATGTGGAGAGTGAATCTAGTCTATCAGTTGAAGAAGAATTTCAGCCATCTCAACAGACAGCAACTCCAGGGCATGCGGAGAGTGAATCAAGTCTGTCAGTTGAAGAAGAATTTCAGCCATCTCTGCAATCAGCAACACCAGGGCATGTGGAGAGTGAATCTAGTCTATCAGTTGAAGAAGAATTTCAGCCATCTCAACAGACAGCAACTCCAGGGCATGCGGAGAGTGAATCAAGTCTGTCAGTTGAAGAAGAATTTCAGCCATCTCTGCAATCAGCAACACCAGGGCATGTGGAGAGTGAATCTAGTCTATCAGTTGAAGAAGAATTTCAGCCATCTCAACAGACAGCAACTCCAGGGCATGCGGAGAGTGAATCAAGTCTGTCAGTTGAAGAAGAATTTCAGCCATCTCTGCGGTCAGTAACACTAGGGCCATCATCGACGTTGCCAGTCCCACTGGTGCCTATGAATGTAATTGAGTTACTGGAATTTGGCCGGGCGCCAGATACTCAGGCTCGTTGCTTTTTTCCTAGTTGCCGTCGACTTGAGAGATTGAGTGTTCCTATATCAATTAGAAGAAGATTGTTTTCTGAGTATAATTATTATGTGCCAGAGAACTGTAGAATTTGCTCTCACCATTTGAGGAGTAATGACTGGCCTGAGTTGATGGAATTTGAAAATGTTATTCATACATTTACGGCCCAACATATTTATGATTTTACAGAATTATTAAAACATCAGACTTCTATTGATTTTGAAGATGTCCAAAATATGGATGACTACCTGGTGCATTATTGGTTTGGTATGAGTAAGGAAGACTTCAGAAATATATTACTAGAAACTCCACGGCTAGCGAATATGCACAGAAGTTCAACTGCACTTGCTACATTTTTAATGAAGTTAAGGAATGGTGACTCCGGAAATCGTATAAGTTCTTTATTTCAAGTACCTAGAAGTACACTAGAGGGTTTAATGGCAAGAGCAAGAGAACTTCTGCATCAAGATTTTGTTCCAAGGCATTTAGGTATCGGTCACATTACAAGAGAAGAGATAGCGCAAAGAAATCTTTTAATACCAAATGGCCTTTTTGGTTGCACTGAAAGGGAGGGTGAGAGGAGACCAATAATAATAGTTGATGGTACCTACATATATTGTAATAAAAGTGCTAACTATGCCTATCAAAAGAAAACTTACTCATTACACAAATATAAGAATTTAGTGAAGCCGTTCTTGTTTGTATGTTGCGATGGTTACATAATCGAGATTCTGGGCCCCTATCCAGCCGTAACGTCTGATGCTGACATTGTAAATAACGAGTAGCCAGTATACTATAGTAGTCTTTGATAACGAGTTTGGAAACCCAAAGAGTCCATTACGTCAATATTTTCAAGAGAAAGATGTCTTTATTTTAGATAGAGGTTTCAGAGATCCAGTCCCATTGTTGCAAAGCTGTAACTACTCTGTGCATATGCCGTCAACATTACAGGATGATGAAAATCAGTTATCAACCTTAGAAGCGAACAAGACTCGGGCTGTTACTATTTGCAGATGGGTGATCGAAGCTATAAATGGGATTTTTAAACAGCGGTTTAAAATATTCCGACATGAGTTCAACAACAGAGCTTTACCACATGTCATGATTGACTTTTCTATAGCTGCTGCCCTAATCAATAGATTTCGACCACCTCTCACAGACAGGTTTGATGCTGCACAGATATTAGAAATTATCCAACAAAAAATGTTCCAAACTAATACACTAAGTGTCATCAATCAATAATCTAAGAGAACAATTGTCTCTCTCCCAAAGCTCTTGGCTTTTAAGAGCGAAAATTCAGAGTCGTCATATAAGAAGGAAAGAATTTTTGTGTATGTTTTGATTGATAACAATTTAAATGGGAGAGAGGCAATAAGTCAATATTATTGCAATTGTAAGGTAGGCAAACGTACTGTGGGATGCTGTTCCCACATTATGACCATTTTATGGTATTTAGGTTGGGCTCGGCATCAAAACAGTTTTGAGCCCCCTGCACCGTTTCTCGATGAATTGTTAATTGAATTTGATAACGAAATTGATGATGATGATAATGAATGATTATGGTAAAAAAGATTAAAACTATTCAATTGTATATTTGTTGTTTAATTTATGCTCTGTAAAAATACATAACCTCCAATTTAAAATGTATGAATAACTTTTTTTTTAGAAGTTCAATGTAAAAGTGGAAATCACATAAACGTTTTTAACATTAAACAACACAAAAAAACGTAAGAATATTCACTGTCCATGACAGATTAATATTGAGCCAAAGTTACTATGGACATCTGACATTGTTCTTTACTTAATTCATTTGTTTTATTTACACTATATTTTACTGACCATAATAAAATCTCGTAGTACTATCCATATCGCTTCACACACTGCTTCGAAAAAAGATGATATTGAGCATCTCGGTACTCTGTATAATGCTTCCAATGATCCAAAACAATCCCCAGTAGCAAGATGTCTGAGAATGATTTGCAATTTCACTCTTGCGGGCAAAGCATCCCTCATCATAGTGTTTTCTTTCTGAATTAACGGTGTAACCATTGTAAGAAGTCCATCAAATTTTGCTTCATTCATGCGAAGATGATTGAGGTATGCATCTGGATCCTCTTCTGCCAATTCTCTCAATAGAAGGTTTGACGCTCCCAAGGCTTGCCTTCTTAATACCCATGATCGCACCCACCAACGACGGCGTTTCCTTAGCTTCATTTTCGATAATTCTTTTATTAAATGATCACATATTATTGCAACTCTTAAACGTACGACCTCATTCGACGACATCTTTCGAAGAATATGTGTTGAACAGTTCATTATCCAGATACCGTGTAAACAGCATTCCTTTCATTTCTGCTCCATTCAACCAGTGATTCAATTTGATTGAACCGTGTATTTTCACCTTAGCGACGTTATGTTCACGAGCTAGATAATTGAAAGCTACCAGACTAGTACGCGATACTTTTATTCTACGCTACTAACCAGGTATGCATTTGTCATAACAGGTGAGTCCCATTCCTTTATAATCCAAAGAACAAAATGGGAAAAGAGACTAAGTTTGGCGTGCTCCTACTTTATCAGTACCTATAAATTTCTCGAGAAAGTCAACGTATGTGTAGATCGCAACAAAATGTTTAACTCTTAGCGAATAGAGATATTCCAAACCAGTGCAAGGTGGTAAGTTTCACACTGTCTGTTATGGAAATCATAAACTTTTCTAAGCATAAAATGCTAATGAATACGAGATATTCAAAATTATCATAAGTTATTCTGCTGTACCTACCTGGATTACCGGTAGATACCCACCATTGGGAGAAAGCAAGACAGAATTATTGACACCCCTATCAACTATTTTTGCAAAGCTGGTGGAAAATACTGCCATAATGCGAACATGGTAAGTACAAGATGCCACCTCACTACTTCAATTTCGGCGCTCACAAAATTAGAAACAAGACTTCGCTTAACAGGTAAGCTCGTTTGATTCCCAATTTTATGCTACAGGCTCCTACCAAAAAACAGTAGGAATGGCCAAATATTTAGGGCAAACTACCGTAAGCAAATATGTGAGGCAGGTTACTGATACTCTTGTGACCCCCCTTAATATTAAATACTTTTATAAAATTTCTAGCAACACGAGACCAGCGAAATATCGTATAAAAACAAGTAATAATTAAATTATGACACCTATGTAGTCCAATAAAAATTAATTTAGTGGACAGAATATTAAACAGAGAAAGGAAGATCCCGGTTCAAATCAGGGTTGTAGTTTCATAAAATATGATAGATAGGGACTCGTTTTACTAACAATCCTTTATTTACAGATTTTATACAAAATTTGGCATGCCTGAAATAATAGGATGCATGGATGGGTCTCATTTTCATATATTCACTCTAAAAAGAGAAATAGATTACTTATTTTACTGCAGAAAGCATTTCTACTCACTGAATGTGCAAACGGTAAGATATTGCTGAACTTTTTTCTACTAAGAATTTTACATACCTTACTTTGACAGAGAATTTTAAATGTAATGCCAAGTATGGAGGTGGTACCCATGACGCTTTTATTTGGGAGAATAGTCATGCCAATAGTTATATCCAGGACTTAAACCAAAATAATGAACAAGTGTGGTTTTTAGGTAAATAATTTATTATTCAATTTAACACTCTCACCGCCATGTGGTACGCCGGCCGCCCACGTAAATTCTAGTGCAGCAAGCTATTACTGATTTTTTTATATGTTTCGGCAGGCCATGTGGGCGGCCGGCGCACCAAAAATTTAGCGCCAGAACTTTTGCATTTTAGTCCGTTACTAACTGTCAATAAATCAAATAAGCAGGCCATCACTGTAGGTTTATTAGGTCAGTTGGCCGCGCACCGCCCACGTAGCCTACTACTAAAGGGTTATCGCGCGCTTTTTCTTACGCGTGTTCAACATATCGGATTCCGACTATCAACCATCGTTTGCATCGGGTTCATCGCAATCTGAATCAAGTTATGATGAAACTTCGTCAACCTCTGACAATGATATCGCTTTGAGTGATCTTCGAACGCAGTCGCTGACTTCGGAGCGGCACTATCCTAAGGATTCACGACAGAAGCAGTTTCCACTGGACATACAACCAGGTATCAATGTTCCTAGTAACTGTGAAATGGAATTAGATTGTTTCCGATTATTTCTTACCGACGAAATTATAAATCTTATGGTACAAATGACTAATTCATACGCCAACAAATCAAAAATTACTCAATGTCGTCACACGCAACATGAGAATCGCTAAGTGGACAAACTGCACTCCTGAAGAAATGTGGAAATTCTTAGGCCTGTTAGTTTATATGGGATTTAAAAAATTATCTAAAATTAGTGACTATTGGAGCAAAAATATTATCTATGAAAATAAAGTAGCTGGTTAAACTATGGTCAGGAACAGATTCGAGCTGTTGCTCAGATGTTGGCATTTTGAAGACACCGTCTTTTTAGGATCCAATCATGCTGACCGACTAATAAAAATAAGGCGTTTAGTGGAGCTATTAACAAAAGGATTTCAAAATTCCAAAACACCGGGTGAATATGTTACTGTGGATAAAAGCATGGTTGCTTTTAGAGGACGCATATTATTTATGCAGTATATTCCTGGCAAACGCCACAAATATGGCATGAAACTTTTCAAGCTATGTGATGATGATGGTTACACTCATGATCTCATCATTTACGAAGGCAAAAAGGCAGTACGGCAGGACAATATGGCTACAAATGTGGTTATGAAGCTTTGTCAACCATATCTAGGCGTAGGCAGGAGTGTAGTAACAGATAATTTTTACACCAGCGTCGACCTGGCGGAAAAATGATTAGAAAATAATACACACCTAATAGGAACTCTAAGAAAAACCGGAAGGGATTTCCAAAAGAAGTCATAAAAGAAAAACTGAAAAGGGGTGAAATGGTTGCATTGCAAAACAATAATGGCGTTCTTGTATTAAAGTGGAAAGATAAACGTGACGTTTTGGCTTTATCCACAAAACACTCCAATGGTTTTGTTACTGTAACTAGTAAAAGGAACCCAAACAAAAGGGTTATGAAACCTATTGCGGTAACAGAATATAATAAATACAAGTGTTCCATTTGTCAGATCAACTAGTAAGTTATTCAAGTCCTGCCCGAAGAAGTATTCGTTGGTTTCAGAAACTAGCTATAGATCTATTGTTTTCTACAGCTGTTACAAATGCCTACATCATTTATAAACAGCACAAGTGGCTTAGTAGCAAGAAATATACCGTGACTAAATTCAGGGAAAACCTCTGTCGACAGATGTTAGGATTGACCCCTAGGCAAAGCTCAGCAGCGAGCTCAAATAGGCAGTCAGGACACAAATTCAGCAAAACATCACTCAATGATCATAGAGGAAGACTAGTTCGCCGAAGATGCATTCACTGTTACGAAAGATACCGAGCTCAGGGTCTGCCAGCCGTAGAAGCCAGGAACAAGACAAAGAAAGTAAATACTGTCTGTTTGAAATGCCCAACACAACCTAGTATTTGTACGGAATGCTACGCAGAAATTCACTTAAAATAATATTTTTTGTCTGATGTATCCAATGTTTGATTCTCTTTAAATTTTGTAAGCTGATTTTTTTGAGCAAAATATTAATAAATATCGTCTTTGGAAACTTGTTCTTAGTTAATTACCAACTGAATGGTCATGGCAATAGAGTCCGATTTTCCTCGTTTTTTTTTTCATAGGTAGGTTTTTGAATACATTATTCGATACAATTGGTTTTGACTCCGTATCGGGCAAGCCAAAACCAAAAAATCTATTTGAATTCGTCGGGTCACAGCGGACCACCGTGTCATAGCAATAGAGTCCGATTTTCCTCGTTTTTTTTTTCATATTTAGGTTTTTGAATACATTATTCGATACAATTGGTTTTGACTTCGTATCGGGCAAACCAATACTAAAAAATCTATTTGAATTCATCGGGTCACAGTGGACCACCGTATGACCACACGGTGGGCCGCCTGCTGATAAAATATATGGCGTGTCCTGCCTGCGTGCCACTTGGCGTGCCGCAAAAGTTCTCTCAAATTAAGCGTGGCGTGTCGCTAAAGAAATGGGATGGGCGGCGCGCCGCCCACATGGCCTGCTGCTTTGGAAAACTGTATATGTGTGGCGGTGAGAGTGTCATGTTGAAAAAATAAATGATTTAGTATTTTGCAATAACGCTAAAAGACTTGTACATGAAATGGGTTTTCCTGAAGATCCGGAGGAATGGCGACTTTTCATTGTTTCGTCCAAAATCAATTTGAAAGCCGTTTTATGGAAAAAATATGGAATTATTATAGAAATATTACACGTGAAACATTTGTGCTGACTTAAAAGTTGTAGCATTTAACTGGACTGCAAAGAGGATATACCAAATGTTGCTTTTTATGCGAATGGGACAGTCGCGCTAGAGAAAAGCATAACGTAGTAAACAATTGGCCATACAGAATAAGTTTGATCCCTGGAGTCAAAGTGTAAAAGAAGAACCTTTAGTTCAAAGTGATAAAAATTTTCTACCACCTCTCCATATAAAATTGGGCCTGAAAAAAATTGTTAAAGCCATGAACAAGGACGGTGGAGATTTTCAATATCTCAAAACTAAATTTCCTCAAATCAGCGACGCGAAACTGAAAGATTTTAAACACAAATCTAAATAAATCATAATGTTCGATGACATTTGTTTCAAAGCGAAAGTAAAGGGGTTCGATTTAGTAATAATTTCCTAATTTATCAAACATCATAGACCTCAACCACAAGAATTATTATATGTTACTACTTATACAACATATAAGATAAGAGCATATCCTGAAAGCAGAATGTTCCGAATCGTCTAATGAATTGATTTCACTAATTTTAATTGTTTTAGAATTAAAAATCTATCTTAAGTGCGTTACTAGTGTGTGTGTGTGCATGCGTAGATACCAATACCGATGCACTATCAATGTAGTGCGCTGATTCATCATTGAAACATCTCCTGACGATAAAAGGAAATGCCTGGCGGTGTTCTTAGTTCTAGCTAAAGCCTTCGACATAGTCTAAATTCCACACTAACTGAAGAAGTTGGGGGCAATGGGTATGAAAGATCCTAGAATTCCTTTTAATCTACTGTAAGACTGCTTAACCTACAGAAATTGACAATCAACTAAACGACGCACAGACAGGTATTTGGCCCTAAAAGTCGGGCGAAATCCATTTTTTTTGTTTTAGTTAGACGCCGTTTTTTATTATTCCTCGAAATACAAAGGTATCTCCTCTTACCAATAGCGTGAACCCGACGCGCTAGAGCCTTTCCCCCGCTCCATGCGCTCAGTCGGAAATTACCGTTCGCTTGCCATGGTCGTGTAATTATTCGATACGCTCAAATTTCATTGTTTTCAAATATAAAATTTATGGTGAAAAAGTCAATTTCTTTTGAATTTCTACTATGGATCTTACACAACCAGGTATTTACTTATTATTTTATTTAGTTTTGTTATGAAAAGAGGGAGTTTTCATACCTTTAGCTCCATTAGTAACTAATTCTTAAAAAGTCCTATAAAATACGCATTTAAAAAAATCTTTAAGCGTTTTAAAGTATTTCTGAACATTTCTAAGTAATTTATATGGTTTGTTTTAGAATAGACTCTATAGTATTCTAAAATACGTAAAACAGCCACCCTAACGCACCCCTCCATTTTTGGCAATTTTTTTTGCATAGACTCAAAAAACCACGTGTTGTTTTTTTTTTATGAAAATTAGTTTATTTTGTTTCCAGGCTCTTCTGGGATGCGGGTATTAACTAGAAACGATTTACTAACTATCATGTAACGCTCCAATGCTTCAAATTTCAATGAAAAGTTGGAATTTATGGAGTTGGAACTTCTCCGTCAATGCTCTGAAGATGACCCAAACATTGCCGATGCAAAGCACAAGTTGTCAATTATACGTCAACAATTCAAGCAGAAGGTCAGCTGCCCGCAATACCAAAGCCAGATTCCTAGAAGCGAACAAAGAATGGCTCAAGGGCACCATATCGCTACCAAAAGCAGGTACCTATTTACGTTAACAATTCTTTTGTTTCGAACATTATTATATTTCATGGAATTTTATCAGTGACTAAAGGTTTATCTTTTGTTATAGGATTAAGTCCAGGTAGACTTCAAAAGTCGTTTTCAGACTTATGTGAAAGGAATAAAAGGCGAAAAACTGAAAATCTTCGAACATCTGACTTAGATGTGCTGGCATACGCAACACAAATGAAATTGCGAGAAACTGGCGAAGTCGAAGCATCAAAAATCGTAAAGGTCCTTACCAGAAGCCCCCGGAAAGCAAAAAAATATGCAGCAGCGATAAAAGAACAAGCAGCTGAACAAGAAAAAGAAGTTTCAACGAAATTGGCACACCTTCGTTCCCTGTTTATGTTTGTTAAAGCTGGGCTTACCCAGGCCCAATACGAAGTGGTTCGAGACACGAATCCAGGCTTTTACCCATGCTATTCGATTCTAAAGAAGTTGAAGAAAGAATGTTACCCCGAAATCCACAGCATAACTGAGACCTGTGCCGAAGTAAGGGTACAAAGCTTAATGGATCACACGATCAAGCGATTATTATTGCATCTTGGTGAGGAGGTCTTGGAGCAACTGACTGAATCTGAAAAGCAGTCCTTTCTGCTCATCAGCAAATGGGGCTGTGACGGATCTCAGCAGATTCAATATAAAATGAAATTTGCAAATGAGACTCGATTTCGACGCCAACATTTTTCAAAGTTCTGTCGTTCCACTCCAACTAGTCTATGGAACGGAAAAAAAAATTACATGGCACAACCCAACTCCGTCATCACCACGATATTGCAGACCAATACGCTTACGATTTGTGAAAGAAAACACTGACGTGACTAATGAGGAAATCGAGTACGTAGAAAATCAAATGAAAGAACTGAGCAAGACCAAGATCGACGACATATCCGTAAAACATAAAATAGTTTTTACCATGGTGGACGGCAAGGTATGTAACGCAGCAACCCATACCAAGTCAACCATGAGATGTTACATATGTGGCGCCACATCCTCCGATTTCAACGACCTTACAAAAGAAAGGCCCTGCAATACGGAAAACATGCGATTTGGTCTATCTTTGCTGCACGCTCGAATAAGATTTTTCGAGAGCATACTGCATGTAGCTTATAAATTACCAGTCATGAAGTGGAGGGCTCGCCTGACTGCCCAAGGAGAAGAAACTAGTGGAGACACGAAAAAAAGAAATCCAAACCAAGTTTCGTGAACAACTAGGATTACTAGTAGATATTCCAAAGGCTAACTTTGGAAAAACGAATGATGGGAATACCAGCAGGCGATTTTTCGATGAATACGAGAAAGCTGCAGAAATAACTGGGATTGACCAGAATTTAATCTACCGATTAAAAGTCATCCTAGACACCATGTGCTGCGGGATAAAAATTAACATCCAAAAATTCGAAATTTACTGCAAAGAAACTGCTAAATTGTACGTTTCTTTGTACAAGTTTAATCCAATGTCGCCAACATTACATAAGGTGTTGAGTCATGGGGCAGCCGTGATAAAGGAGGCGATTCTGCCAATCGGGCAACTGTCGGAAGAAGCTGCAGAAGCCCGCAATAAGCACATCCGAGCGTTTCGGCTAAAATACGCCCGAAAATTTTCGAGAGTAGCCTGCAACACAGACGTTTTAAATAGGTTGCTCTTGACATCAGATCCCTTGCTGACGGGAATGAGGAACGCTAAACATAAAAGAAAGAGTCCTCTTTCAGCGGATACCATGAAACTTTTGGATGAAAATGATATTTGCAATATTAGTATTGAAAATGACTCTGAAGATGATGAAAATTAGAAATAAAATTTGTTAAGAATAATGTATGGCTTTTTTTTTACTCTATTATGCCTCAAAATAGAACGAAATACTTTATTAATACTATAAAACGCAAAAAATATTTTTGTCCGACTTTTAAGGCCAAATACCTCTCTGGGCGACGATCTATAAAATTTCGTGTGCCACAAAACAACTTGGACCCACCCTGTTCCTTACATCTTTGTCAAATCCAACTTCAAGAGGACAAAATTATAACGTTTGCTGACGATAGTGCTCTACCGTTTACAAAGCTAATAATAATAGCTGGGAAGAGGTATTTGGGGTCGCAACAAAAGGGGTTTACTAGTATTAACGTGTGGCTCAAAAGCAACGTATTGACGTTAAATGTTAACAAAACAAAATATTGTTACGCCATTAAACGTGAACACGCCATATCTCCGAGAAAATAACGAGTAGCACGTAATAATTAAAACGCATTGCTGTTCGAAAGATCTAGAATAGTGGTACGTAGCCAGGCTTAGAAAAATCTCGAAACATCCACAAAGTAAGTACCACTAGTAGTTAGGTATGTATCTACCGATAAGGGAAATGGTACTCTCCGACGTTAACAATAGAGTCGAAATTCGCATGAACGTGACTCTTAGTACATCGTGCAATCAAAATGATTTATAATTTCGCGAAGCGATTCCATTGTTCTGGATCGATCTTGAGATGTCGGTATCTAGAATTTTCTTCGCTCCGAATATAAATACGAGCCCCCGACCGGAAGCGAGTCAGTTGTGATTTCGACTGCGATCAAGAGCGAACTACCTATAGACCAGGGTAGAAGCCTTTAAAAATAATAAAAAGTGAAAAAAAATAATAGTAGGATGAAACCCATTAGAAAAGGAGGAAAATATTATAAAAATGAAAGGAAAAATAATTTACGGGCGATCTGAGGTCGGGAAGGGGATGGGGGGGGGGTTTTAAGGGTAAAAAACGGTTTTTCTCGATTTCCGGCAAAACTAAAAGTCCTATGGAAAAAAGTCAAATGGCAAAGTTGTAGGTAATAAAAAGATCTAAAACTTTTGTATTTACACTTTTTTCACATAACCTCAAAATGTATGTGAAAAATTCAAAAAACCAAGTTTTTGGTTTTTTAATTTTATCTTTTTAAAAAATATTTTTAAATTCACGAAATTTGGTGAAAACTTACCTTTTTATGTCCCAAATACGCTGTAATTTATTTGATTAGAAATATTTATTTTGTTCACATTATTTTGAATTAATATCGAAAAAGCACCCCAATTTTCAATCTAAAATTCACCCGTCAAAATGTCGGCTTTTTTCAAAAAGTTGGTAGGTTTTCTGTTCGTTGAAATCTCTACTTTCCGATGGTGAAAAAAATATATATATTACCATAGTAAATCTTCTCAGAAAATGCAAAAAATCGAAAAAAACTCGAATTCAATTTTTTTTTTTTAAATTTATGTATACAATTTTGAGCTATTTATTAAAATTTACACTTTAATTACTCGAAAAACGTAAGATTACATGTTTTTACATTGATAAAAAAAAATGTAAATCAAAATATACTACTATAATTAACAAACAAATAAGTTAATAAAATTAATATTTAATAAGACATCTACAATATTTGGAGAAAGTAGTCGAATCTTCTTTAAATTATATGGGTAGATGCCTATTTATAACTATTTTTAGATAACTTATATACCTGAGTGACCTACGAAAAATTTTAGCCCATCAAAAGGTATTTCATAGAGAAGTGGGGAAGGGGCTAGGCGGGTCTGGGTCTTACTACATACATACCTACTATTTCGTAGCAGCTGTAACAACCGTTAGCCTAGCCAGTATTCGAAATACAGTACAGTATACAACATCGTTTATAAAAATACACGTGCACGCTGAGTTTCTTTAAGATAATTGTGACAAGTTTACTAAGATTAAAAAATAATAATCTCCTTTATTTTGCACAAACAAATAGTAAATATATTTTTAATAACTAACTTTTGGCCGATTTTCATATATATTTTATACATTTCAAATATATTTCAGATACTTATATTCAAAATATTTTTTTTTATATTTTTAGCTATGTTTTTTATGTCTTTTAAGATATATTTTGAATGTATCTAAAATACATTCAAAATATACATTTTATATATATTTATAGATTTTTTATAGATTTTTAATATATTTTTTATGTATTTTGAAATATATTCTTTTCATGGGAGTAACTAAATTTGTTTGTGCAAAATAAAGGAGATTATTATTTTTTAATCTTAGTAAACTTGTCACAATTATCTTAAAGAAACTCAACGTGCACGTGTATTTTTATAAACGATGTTGTATACTGTACTGTATTTCGAATACTGGCTAGGCTAACGGTTGTTACAGCTGCTACGAAATAGTAGGTATGTATGTAGTAAGACCCAGACCCGCCTAGCCCCTTCCCCACTTCTCTATGAAATACCTTTTGATGGGCTAAAATTTTTCGTAGGTCACTCAGGTATATAAGTTATCTAAAAATAGTTATAAATAGGCATCTACCCATATAATTTAAAGAAGATTTGACTACTTTCTCCAAATATTGTAGATGTCTTATTAAATATTAATTTTATTAACTTATTTGTTTGTTAATTATAGTAGTATATTTTGATTTGCATTTTTTTTTTATCAATGTAAAAACATGTAATCTTACGTTTTTCGAGTAATTAAAGTGAAAATTTTAATAAATAGCTCGAAATTGTATATAATAATTAAAAAAAAACTTTTGAATTCGAGTTTTTTTCGATTTTTTGCATTTTCTGAGAAGATTTACTATGGTAACATTTATATTTTTTTTCACCATCGGAAAGTAGAGATTTCAACGAACAGAAAACATACCAATTTTTCGAAAAAAACCGACATTTTGACGGGTGAATTTTCGATTGAAAATTGGGGTGCTTTTTCGATATTAATTCAAAATAATGTGAACAAAATAAATATTTCTAATCAAATAAATTACAGCGTGTTTGGGACATAAAAAGGTAAGTTTTCACCAAATTTCGTGAATTTAAAAATATTTTTGAAAAAGATAAAATTAAAAAACCAAAAACTTGGTTTTTTGAATTTTTCACATACATTTTGAGGTTATGTGAAAAAAGTGTAAATACAAAAGTTTTAGATCTTTTTATTACCTACAACTTTGCCATTTGACTTTTTTCCATAGGACTTTTAGTTTTGCCGGAAATCGAGAAAAACCGTTTTTTACCCTTAAAACCCCCCCCCCATCCCCTTCCCGACCTCAGATCGCCCGTAAATTATTTTTCCTTTCATTTTTATAATATTCTCCTCCTTTTCTAATGGGTTTCATCCTACTATTATTTTTTTTGGTTTTAAAAATTATCGACCCTGGTCTACTATGTGTGTGAAGTGATTTTCCCTAACGACCTAAGCGATAGTGTAACGGTACTGTAGTGTTAATTGCGATTCGGATTATTGTTGACTGGACTAATTTGTTATTGTTTGTGGTGAATAAAGTTCTCTGTTAGTAAATCGGCATTTAATTACCCACGTACGTAACAATATGTAACTGTTGCCTTTAGAACGAACCTTCTGCCTCCAGAATCACTGGGTATTAAAAAAGCTCATCTTTGTGGATTCGAACTTTTCATTCATGACTGTACCTGCCCACGTTACTTATGTAGAACTAACAATATAAAATACGTCGGTGTTATCATTGATCAATAACTCACTTTCAAATTACATATAAAAGAAACTTTCGCAGTCGAGACACTAAGGCTTTTATCTACATTTTTAAAACCATGAGATACTCTACAGACTGTCTAGTAAACTGGTGTTGTAGCATACGCACCAAGCCGAAATAGGGGTGGCTTTAATACTACACAGGGAAAATAACGATTTACGTGTAATTACGATGTTCAATAACTCGACATAGGCCACAGCGAATACAATGCACTCACGTACCTTGGACTGCTCCGGCGACCGTTGAGTTTCCACCTTCGATTGTCCACAAGCTAGCTTCAGGGTTTCACGTTTAGAGGGCTGTTCACACGCGAAAATAGGTAAAGATTCGATTTCCCATAGGATTTCGACCGATTTAAAACGATGCGCGCGCGTCTTTCTTTTTGCTCACACGTTCTATCCTTCGCTCCAATCAAACGAGTACATGTGTGCAATGACAGTTAGTTATACTGCCTCCGGTGTTGCCATCTTGCGAAAAAATTGAACATCGATACATTATGACTTTGATCTTTTGCATTAGAAAAACTTTACGGTAACGGAACATCCCGCCCACCAAAATGCCTATGGTATTTTCTGGTTAACGATGAAAAGGGTTCGTAGGACAAGGATCGATATTTACAGAGTACGATACATATATGCTTAATCAGCGATAAAAATGTGTTACGATGGAAGTTAGATAGGATAAAGATTTGATACAACAAATATTTGATACGATTTAAGTTAGATACGATAGAGATTTGATACAACAAAGTTTGATACGATATAAGTTAGATACGATAGAGATTAGATACTAGTAATAGAAGACGGTACGATTTAAGTTAGTCCTCGAGTGGGAGAGGGCATAACTTAACCAACGGTCTTTGAATGATATGATTTTTCGAGGTTTTAATTACTGCAACTCGGGCTATCCCATCAGCCCCGGGTAAAAGTTCCACGACTCTGGCGAGTGGCCATTGAAGTGGGGCGCGGTTGTCGTCTTTAATAATCACCATTGAACCTGTCTGCAGTGGTTTTGAATCTTTAGTCCATTTGGCGCGTTGCGTTAAAGAGTGGAGATATTCGTGTTTCCATCTAGACCAGAAATTCTGTTGAAATGCCTGTATCAGCTGCCACCGATTAAGCCGATTTACATTAACATTGGATAGATCTTGATCGGGGACGGCTGTTAGAGGTTCTAAAGTGAGGAAATGACCGGGAGTTAGTGCTGATAGATCGTTAGGATCGGAACTGATTGGACAGAGAGGGCGCGAATTCAAAATGGCTTCGATTTGTACGAAGAGTGTCGTGAGTTCTTCGAACGTCAGTACTTGGTTACCTACAGCATGGAGTAAGAACGATTTTGAGGCGCGTATTTGAATTTCCCAAACGCCGCCGAAATGGGGAGCCGATGGAGGGTTGAATTTGAAATCAATCCTCTCCGAGTTAGAAGCTTGTTGCATGAGGGATGATAGTTGATTCCGTGCCCCCACAAAATTCGTACCACAATCCGAGTGTATCTCGTTGCAACGACCACGACGTGCCACGAATCGTCGTAGAGCCGCGATGAATCCATCTGTTGAAAGAGTAGAAACCACCTCGAGGTGAACTGCTTTGGTCGCGAGACATACGAACAAGCATAGGTACGCCTTATCGATTTTAGCGCCGCGATGAGGGCCGAGTTTGATACGGAAAGGTCCGCCAAAATCCACGCCTACGATTGAAAAGGGTTTTACCTGATTGACGCGGTACGACGGGAGATCGCTCATGAAAGGTTGTAATGGTTGGGGATTAGTTCGATAGCACTGAATGCATTTAGCAAGGCGACGGCGAATTGTCCGTTTTGCGGAAACGATCCAAAATTGTTGCAGTAGTAGAAAGTGAGTGGTATTTATACCAGGATGCAAATAGCTACGATGAATAAAGTCGATGATCAAAAACGTGAGTGGGTGTTCCGAGGGCAGGAATGCTGGGTGCTTTTGTTCGTATCCTAAACCCGATCGAGAGATCCTGCCGCCCACCCTAAGGATGCCTAGATCATCGATAAACGGGTTCAGTTTCCGGAACGGTTTCGTTAGCGGTTTGTTTGATTTTAAGTTACTGAGTTCCTCAGAGAAAGCACTACTTTGTACGTTTTTAACGATTTGCATCAATGAGTTGTGTCGTTCAACATTATTTAGATACCTGTTACTCACAGCTTTATTCCGATTACGACAATTGTTTATAAAACGATAAATGTAGCCTAATACGTTTGTGATTTTTGATAACGATGAGAAACGGTTAATGAGACTTTCAAAAATGGAAGTTTCGGTTTTGTTAATGTCGGTGGAGTTCAAGACGATTGATTTACGTACTTCGGCGTCTACGATTACCTCATCCTCATGTGATAGTTTAGCTGAACCTATGGGCCAAGATTCACGATCTTCAGCTAGCCAACATGGCCCCGCCCACCATAGCGTATTGTGAATGATTTCACTGGGAAATAGTCCGCGACTGCAAATATCAGCTGGGTTATCGCCTGAAGAAACGTGATGCCAGCATTCAGTGGGTGCAATGTCTTGTATGTGGCTGACACGGTTAGCAACAAACGTGGCCCAACGAGAGGAATGTGACCTTATCCATGAAAGGACCACCGTGGAGTCAGACCATAAGTAAACAGCATCGATTTTTATACGAGAGAGGTAAGTTTCGTGTACGAATTTGTACAAGTCCGATAGAAGAACAGCAGCGCAGAGTTCGAGTCGAGGCAGGGAGGTACGTTTAAGAGGTACTACCCGTGCTTTAGAGCAAACTAGAGAGGTGCGAATATTACCATCTGCATCGATAGCGCGCAGATAAATGACTGCCCCGAACGCAATTTCCGAACTATCACAGAATCCGTGTATTTCGTATGATTTAGAATCCTTGCATGTAAGTTGCCGAGGTATTTTGAGTTCGACCAGTGTCTGTAATTGTTCTTGATAAGCGTTCCAGGTACGAATAACCTCATCAGGAGGGGTCTGATCCCAACCAACACCGAGTATCCAAAGTTTTTGGATTAAGCACTTCGCTTGAATTGTGATAGGGGAAAGTAACCCTAAAGGGTCGAATATTCTAGCAATCTCGCTTAGAATGGAACGTTTAGTACATGACTGATCGGAAGGTTTGATTTCGAATAGGAAAGCATCTGAGGTAGGATCCCATTTGAGGCCTAGAACTTTCAAAGTTTGCGTTTCAGTATTGTCGAGCGATACCGAACCTGTCAGACAATGTTCGCGGGGAAGATCGGACAATAGCTGAGGATTATTACTTGCCCATTTCCTGAGTTGGAAACATCCTCGGTTGAAGAGAGCGATAGTTTGCGATTTAGCTTCTTGAGCGACTTCCAGGGATTGAAAACCAGTAGTGACGTCATCGATATACACGTCCGATAAGAGAATTTGTTTGGCAATTGGATAAGAGTCTCCTTCGTCTTCAGCAAGCCGTTTCAGAGCACGACAAGCGAGATATGCACTCGAGGCCAAGCCATAAGTTACGGTGTTCAGGCGATATTCTTGAAGGGGCTCGCTGGGCGAGGTCCTCCAAAAAATGCGCTGATAGTCACGATGTTCGGGTGCCACGAGAATTTGACGGTACATCTGACGAGCATCAGCCATAAATACGATATTGTGTTCGCGAAAACGCAAGAGAATTTCTAAAATATTGGGTTGTAATTTTGGGCCGATAAGTTGCGTATCGTTAAGTGATCGAGAGTTTAAATCCTTGGCTGATCCATCAAAAACAACGCGTAGACGAGTGCTTGCAGAGTCAGGGCGTAAAACACAGTGATGTGGAATGTAGTATTTACCCGTGCTCATCTCGTTCGTAGGAACCAGAGACATGTGGCCGCTTTCGATATAGTCATTCATGAAGTCTACGTATTGACCTTGCAAAGAAGTGTCACGTGTCAGCCTTCGTTCGGTAGCGTAGAACCTTCGTAAAGCCAGATCGCGCGAGCCTTCGAAAGTTGGTTCTGATTCGTTTCTGAAAGGAATGCGGACTACGTATCGTCCCGATTGGTCGCGATAGTGATCGGTAATAAACTTTTGCTCGCATAGCAATTCGTCTGGAGTCAACTTCGAAGAATTCGGGAGAGAATCCAGTTCCCAGAAGCGTTGAACTAAAGAGTTTAACTCGTTGTCGATGTCGGGCAACGTATGCAACAAAGTACTAGCCGAGAGACAAGTTTTGCCTAAGAGAAGCCAACCGAATGTTGAATTAAACGCGGTAGGTTGATTGGCACCTCCTTTAATATGTTGATTGAGTACAGAGTCGGCGAAGACATCTGCAGCGAATAATAGATCGATCGGACCTGGAATGTCGAAGCCAGGGTCCGCCAACGGTAGCGACTTAATATGTGACCATCCCGATGTGTTTAATCGCGCAATGGGTTGATCGCCACATATTTTAGCTATGACGTGCATGTCGAGTTTGAATAAAATCTGCTTATTTGTACCCACGGAACAAGTGACGTCACCGATAATCGGCGCGGCGGCTTCTCCCAGTCCGCTAACGTTCGCGGTCGTTGTGGTAGGTTTAAGATTCAAACGCTTTACTGCGGAAGCCGTTATAAAACTGCTTTGACTTCCAGTGTCGAATAAAGCGCGAAACGATTGCATATTGCCTGAAGCGTCCTGAATGTGCACGATCGCAGTAGCCAGCAACACGGTAACGTTCAATTGAGACCTTGAAATCAACGACGATTCGATTTGATTTGATACGTTATTAGTAGAATTATCGCGATGAAGTAAGGTATGATGTTTACGTTTGCATGTGCGGCACGAAAAAATTGAATTGCAATTTTTCAGTTGATGTGATGGCTTCAAACAATTAAAACACCAATTTTTATTTTTAGCGATTGTCATTCGCTCATCAATCGATTTTTTAAGAAAATCTTGACACGATGTAATCGTATGTGATTCGTTACAATAGTGACATTTATTCGAGTGGGAACTGATTTTAGTATCACTGGTACTGCCAGTGGGAGCTTGATCATCGGTTGCAGCTACCAGTGCGTGTGGAGTGTTGCGCTTCGCCTGTGGCTGAGGATTGTTGAGTGAGTGCTTGGGTGCAGGATTAGTCGCCTTGGATGATTCGGAAAAGTGTGTGTCACGTAATAACGCTTCGCATTTAGACCTTAGAAAACATTTGAGTTGTTCGTAAGACGGTAACTCGACATTTGAATGGCTTTCCTCAAAGCCGCGGCGTAAATCTTTGTTAAGTTTCGATAAAACGTGATAAACTAAAACAAAATCCCAGTGTGCGATTGGCAAATCGATCGTTTTTAATATACTCAAATTCTCTTCGAAAAGGTCAAGGGATTTTTGAAATTCGCGCGCATTATTGCTTTGAAAGTCAATGTTTAAAATATCCCGCCAACATATGAAAGCTAGGGTACGTTTACTCTTGTAGCGAGCAACGAGCGCTTGGTATGCGTCGTGATAATATTCGTGTGTCATAGGAAACGCTTTGACTACGGATAACGCATCGCCGCTAAGAGAAGATATCAAATAATGAAACTTCTCCGTATCGGTAAGAAGAGTGGAGTTGTGTATTAACGCGTTAAAGGTATCAAAATACTCTGGCCATAATTTAATGTTTCCAGCGAAAGTAGGTAGTACGATTTTCGGTAGCCGAATATGATTTGATGATGAGACATTGTGCGATTTAATCGATTCATTATTTACTAAACTACGGTGAATTGATAACACTTGATAGTACATGTCATCAAACTCCTCCTGTATTTGATCATCTTCACTGTTTGGATCGGTGATGAGTTCCAAAATCGTGAAATGCGCATCTTCAAAACTCGATGCAATTTGCTTTAAGTCTTGATGATACGATAAAAACAAGTCGCGCTGAGAAGTATCACTTGAAGCTGAAGCGCCTATCTCTAATGCTTTAGCTAAGCGTTTATACGCAATAGTTCGCTTTCTACGCAAGGACGGCAAATCCTGAACCGTGAATTCTTCATCCACAGATCTAGACTTGGATTTCTTTAGCATGGCTCTTTTGCGAGTAGAATGTTTACCTATAAGCGACATTCTTCCTTATTCGTTGAAGTCTTGTAATATATAATATATTATAGTTACGAGTTCCAAGTTCAAAACGTAAACAAGGATAAATTGATAACACAAAGAAAGTTAAGACTTATAACTTTGATACGACCGAATAGAAAGAATATAATATGCACGGAATTTACGATCTTATTCCAAGCGAAAAGAGTCGTACACCCCGCTACGTAACTTGAATAAAATGTTTACAACGAATGTATGAACGATTTCTAATTCCGATTGACAATAATTTGCGCGGTAAACTATACAGTAAATCGATGGGTGGTTCCAGAATGTTCGCCCGCTCGGGCGTTGTGTCACGGGTCTACCCGACAATTAAAAAAAAAAAAAAGTTTCGTATTTGGAATGTTTGCAACTTTTTAAATATGATTGGTGATTTAAATAATAGAAGTATTGCGAGCCGATCAAACTGGTGATTGTTAAAGATCTTGCAATAACTCCCGATTAGTGTGAGATGAATATTCGAATTAAAAACCCTGTTCAATGATGATTACTCATGGACGCCATTGCGACGCGTAGGTATGATCGGTCCGATAATTGTAGGATTACAAAATGATGCGATAACTTAGAATGCGGGAGAATGATAATAACGATAGATTTATGTATTCTAAATTAAATCACAAAGGTTTTGACCAGAAATACCATAAGCAAAATGCGATGGACTTGAGTTAAGATGGAAAGTCCCGGGTTTCGGCACCAACAAGATGTAGCATACGCACCAAGCCGAAATAGGGGTGGCTTTAATACTACACAGGGAAAATAACGATTTACGTGTAATTACGATGTTCAATAACTCGACATAGGCCACAGCGAATACAATGCACTCACGTACCTTGGACTGCTCCGGCGACCGTTGAGTTTCCACCTTCGATTGTCCACAAGCTAGCTTCAGGGTTTCACGTTTAGAGGGCTGTTCACACGCGAAAATAGGTAAAGATTCGATTTCCCATAGGATTTCGACCGATTTAAAACGATGCGCGCGCGTCTTTCTTTTTGCTCACACGTTCTATCCTTCGCTCCAATCAAACGAGTACATGTGTGCAATGACAGTTAGTTATACTGCCTCCGGTGTTGCCATCTTGCGAAAAAATTGAACATCGATACATTATGACTTTGATCTTTTGCATTAGAAAAACTTTACGGTAACGGAACAGGTGTATTTTACTTTAGGTCAAGTGTGATACAGTAGTTTTAAGCCATATAATAATAAGGTATCATTATTACAATATATTCAGTGTATTCTCGAACCTCGTACGTTGCACTTATTTCCATTTCCGCTATCCGATTGTAGACCTCTACAAAGAACGCAATGTTCTTACAGTCAGACCATCTTTCCATCTTTCAAACTGTCCGTAAAAACATGATGCAATACAACCCGGATCAACAAAAAACATAAGAAAACTCATTCAATTACAAATCAACACATTATAGAGCAAGCACGACGAGAATGTTTGAATGGCCATTCGCGACCTTACCCTGATGCATGGGTAGTATGGAAAATTGTATATTGATAAAATGCGACTTCAAAGTATAAAAATAGTCTTACATGGGACCAAATTGATATCCACGACTGGAAAAAATATCCAAAAATGCCCTTCCGAATGTGCAGTAAGGCGTCAAAACACCTTACTAAATACTAGACGGATCGGATATGGATAAAAAAATAAACTTTTTACAAAAAAAAACATAACAGGCTTACTAAAAAATCACTAAAACCATCAAAATAACTTTAATTTCGGAAGTCGGTGTTTCTATAATAATTTTGACTCTTCGTTATTTAACACCAACTTCCGAAATTAAAGTTATTTTGATGGTTTTAGTGTTTTTTTTTAGTAAGTCGGCTTTTTTTTTTTTTTGTAAAACGTTTTTTACTCCACACTTTTTAGTTGCAATACACTTACAGCCAGAGTACCTTTTTCTCATGACAATTCCAATTAACTCAAACCCTGCTAGGATACATTGTTTTATTATGAAGTTCCCGTGTCTACCACCTTCCGGCTCCATCATCATCATCAGATCAGTTCGATAGTACCTGATAGCCAAAGTGCATCTCATGACAATTCTAATAAGTCAAAACACGGCTAGGATACATTGATTAATTACGAAATTCCGGTGCCTATCTTCCGGCTCCATCATCATCATCAGATCAGTTCGATAGTACCTAATAGCCAAAGTGCATCTCATGACAATTCTAATAAGCCCAAACAGGGCTAGGATACATTGATTAATTACGGAGTTCCGGTACCTATCTTCCGGCTTCATCCGTTGGCCATTTCTGGTCTTCTTCACCAGTTCCACTTCATCAAATGTCATTTTTTGACTGTAAATGCTTAAGTCTTTGGTGAAAATATCAAAAGAACTATATGGTTGCCTATAATATTTGAGGATTTCCCTCGATTTCGCCAAGATTCCATCATCAGATCCCGACTTGGTGACTTGGGACCATTTGGGAAGTATACCCTTTCCAACAAAAAAATAATTTTTCAAGTCGGTTGGCAAGTGACGAAGTTATGCGCGAACATACATAAAAAAAAAAAATACAAACATCCGAATTGAGAACCTCCTCCTTTTTTAGAAGTCGGTTAAAAAAAAATACAAACATCCGAATTGAGAACCTCCTTTTTTTAGAAGTCGATTGGTTAAAAAAATACAAACATCCGAATTGAGAACCTCCTCCTTTTTTAGAAGTCGGTTACAAAAGAGAAATCAAACCTTAATTTGTCACCACGTGGAAGTGAGGTAGCGCAAACTGCTGAGTCACCACGTGGGAGTGAGGTGGCGCTACCTGCTGAGTCACCACGTGGCAGTGAGGTAGCGCAACCTGCTGAGTCACAGCGTGGAAGTGAAGTAGCGCAACCTGCTGAGTCACCACGTGGGAGTGAGGTTGCGCAACCTGCTGAGTCCCAACGTGGGAGTGAGGTACCGCAATCTGCTGAGTCACAACGTGGAAGTGAAGTAGCGCAACCTGCTGAGTCACAACGTGGAAGTGAAGTAGCGCAACCTGCTGAGTCACAACGTGGAAGTGAAGTAGCGCAACCTGCTGAGTCACCACGTGGGAGTGAGGTTGCGCAACCTGCTGAGTCCCAACGTAGGAGTGAGGTAGCGCAATTTGCTGAGTCACCACGTGGCAGTGAGGTAGCGCAACCTGCTGAGTCACAACGTGGAAGTGAAGTAGCGCAACCTGCTGAGTCACAACGTGGAAGTGAAGTAGCGCAACCTGCTGAGTCACCACGTGGGAGTGAGGTTGCGCAACCTGCTGAGTCCCAACGTGGGAGTGAGGTAGCGCAATCTGCTGAGTCACCACGTGGGAGTGAGGTAGCGCAATCTGCTGAGTCCCAACGTGGGAGTGAGGTAGCGCAATCTGCTGAGTCACCACGTGGCAGTGAGGTAGCGCAACCTGCTGAGTCACAACGTGGAAGTGAAGTAGCGCAATCTGCTGAGTCACCACGTGGGAGTGAGGTTGCGCAACCTGCTGAGTCCCAACGTGGGAGTGAGGTAGCGCAATCTGCTGAGTCACCACGTGGCAGTGAGGTAGCGCAACCTGCTGAGTCACAACGTGGAAGTGAAGTAGCGCAACCTGCTGAGTCACAACGTGGAAGTGAAGTAGCGCAACCTGCTGAGTCACCACGTGGGAGTGAGGTTGCGCAACCTGCCGAGTCCCAACGTGGGAGTGAGGTTGCGCAATCTGCTGAGTCACAACGTGGAAGTGAAGTAGCGCAACCTGCTGAGTCACAACGTGGAAGTGAAGTAGCGCAATCTGCTGAGTCACCACATGGCAGTGAGGTAGCGCAACCTGCTGAGTCACCATGTGGCAGTGAGGTAGGGCAACCTGCTGAGTCACAGCGTGGAAGTGAAGTAGCGCAACCTGCTGAGTCACCACGTGGGAGTGAGGTTGCGCAACCTGCTGAGTCCCAACGTGGGAGTGAGGTACCGCAATCTGCTGAGTCACAACGTGGAAGTGAAGTAGCGCAACCTGCTGAGTCACAACGTGGAAGTGAAGTAGCGCAACCTGCTGAGTCACAACGTGGAAGTGAAGTAGCGCAACCTGCTGAGTCACCACGTGGGAGTGAGGTTGCGCAACCTGCTGAGTCCCAACGTAGGAGTGAGGTAGCGCAATCTGCTGAGTCACCACGTGGCAGTGAGGTAGCGCAACCTGCTGAGTCACAACGTGGAAGTGAAGTAGCGCAACCTGCTGAGTCACAACGTGGAAGTGAAGTAGCGCAACCTGCTGAGTCACCACGTGGGAGTGAAGTTGCGCAACCTGCTGAGTCCCAACGTAGGAGTGAGGTAGCGCAATCTGCTGAGTCACCACGTGGCAGTGAGGTAGCGCAACCTGCTGAGTCACAACGTGGAAGTGAAGTAGCGCAACCTGCTGAGTCACAACGTGGAAGTGAAGTAGCGCAACCTGCTGAGTCACCACGTGGGAGTGAGGTTGCGCAACCTGCTGAGTCCCAACGTGGGAGTGAGGTAGCGCAATCTGCTGAGTCACCACGTGGGAGTGAGGTAGCGCAATCTGCTGAGTCCCAACGTGGGAGTGAGGTAGCGCAATCTGCTGAGTCACCACGTGGCAGTGAGGTAGCGCAACCTGCTGAGTCACAACGTGGAAGTGAAGTAGCGCAATCTGCTGAGTCACCACGTGGGAGTGAGGTTGCGCAACCTGCTGAGTCCCGACGTGGAAGTGAGGTAGCGCAATCTGCTGAGTCACCACGTGGCAGTGAGGTAGCGCAACCTGCTGAGTCACAACGTGGAAGTGAAGTAGCGCAACCTGCTGAGTCACAACGTGGAAGTGAAGTAGCGCAACCTGCTGAGTCACCACGTGGGAGTGAGGTTGCGCAACCTGCTGAGTCCCAACGTGGGAGTGAGGTACCGCAATCTGCTGAGTCACAACGTGGAAGTGAAGTAGCGCAACCTGCTGAGTCACAACGTGGAAGTGAAGTAGCGCAACCTGCTGAGTCACAACGTGGAAGTGAAGTAGCGCAACCTGCTGAGTCACCACGTGGGAGTGAGGTTGCGCAACCTGCTGAGTCCCAACGTAGGAGTGAGGTAGCGCAATCTGCTGAGTCACCACGTGGCAGTGAGGTAGCGCAACCTGCTGAGTCACAACGTGGAAGTGAAGTAGCGCAACCTGCTGAGTCACAACGTGGAAGTGAAGTAGCGCAACCTGCTGAGTCACCACGTGGGAGTGAGGTTGCGCAACCTGCTGAGTCCCAACGTGGGAGTGAGGTAGCGCAATCTGCTGAGTCACCACGTGGGAGTGAGGTAGCGCAATCTGCTGAGTCCCAACGTGGGAGTGAGGTAGCGCAATCTGCTGAGTCACCACGTGGCAGTGAGGTAGCGCAACCTGCTGAGTCACAACGTGGAAGTGAAGTAGCGCAATCTGCTGAGTCACCACGTGGGAGTGAGGTTGCGCAACCTGCTGAGTCCCAATGTGGGAGTGAGGTAGCGCAATCTGCTGAGTCACCACGTGGCAGTGAGGTAGCGCAACCTGCTGAGTCACAACGTGGAAGTGAAGTAGCGCAACCTGCTGAGTCACAACGTGGAAGTGAAGTAGCGCAACCTGCTGAGTCACCACGTGGGAGTGAGGTTGCGCAACCTGCCGAGTCCCAACGTGGGAGTGAGGTACCGCAATCTGCTGAGTCACAACGTGGAAGTGAAGTAGCGCAACCTGCTGAGTCACAACGTGGAAGTGAAGTAGCGCAACCTGCTGAGTCACAACGTGGAAGTGAAGTAGCGCAACCTGCTGAGTCACCACGTGGGAGTGAGGTTGCGCAACCTGCTGAGTCCCAACGTAGGAGTGAGGTAGCGCAATCTGCTGAGTCACCACGTGGCAGTGAGGTAGCGCAACCTGCTGAGTCACAACGTGGAAGTGAAGTAGCGCAACCTGCTGAGTCACAACGTGGAAGTGAAGTAGCGCAACCTGCTGAGTCACCACGTGGGAGTGAAGTTGCGCAACCTGCTGAGTCCCAACATAGGAGTGAGGTAGCGCAATCTGCTGAGTCACCACGTGGCAGTGAGGTAGCGCAACCTGCTGAGTCACAACGTGGAAGTGAAGTAGCGCAACCTGCTGAGTCACAACGTGGAAGTGAAGTAGCGCAACCTGCTGAGTCACCACGTGGGAGTGAGGTTGCGCAACCTGCTGAGTCCCAACGTGGGAGTGAGGTAGCGCAATCTGCTGAGTCACCACGTGGGAGTGAGGTAGCGCAATCTGCTGAGTCCCAACGTGGGAGTGAGGTAGCGCAATCTGCTGAGTCACCACGTGGCAGTGAGGTAGCGCAACCTGCTGAGTCACAACGTGGAAGTGAAGTAGCGCAATCTGCTGAGTCACCACGTGGGAGTGAGGTTGCGCAACCTGCTGAGTCCCGACGTGGAAGTGAGGTAGCGCAATCTGCTGAGTCACCACGTGGCAGTGAGGTAGCGCAACCTGCTGAGTCACAACGTGGAAGTGAAGTAGCGCAACCTGCTGAGTCACAACGTGGAAGTGAAGTAGCGCAACCTGCTGAGTCACCACGTGGGAGTGAGGTTGCGCAACCTGCTGAGTCCCAACGTGGGAGTGAGGTAGCGCAATCTGCTGAGTCACAACGTGGAAGTGAAGTAGCGCAACCTGCTGAGTCACAACGTGGAAGTGAAGTAGCGCAATCTGCTGAGTCACCACGTGGCAGTGAGGTAGCGCTACCTGGTGAGTCACCACGTGGTAGTGAAGTAGCGCAACCTGCTACATTCCCGCGAGGCGGTGGGCCATCGCGACGTACGGAAAGCCCGCAACGCGGTGGGCTATCGCGACGTACGGTAAACCCGCGACGCTGTGTTCCACCGCCACCTAATACGCCCCCGCCTCGCGATGAGCCACAGCGACGTACGGACAGTCAATTTACACTAAATTGTACAATTTTTGTAAATTCATTAACAATACAAAACTTTTGGCTTTAGGAAATTAATTTTAAAATATACTATTTGTTTTAAATTATATTTGTCAAAACCTACATACAACTTTTATATATGTGATAAGGTTTTCGGAGATATTATTGATACAATTGCTCCTATCCTAACAGGCATATTTAATCAATGTCTAAACAGCGCACAGTGGTCCCGCCCATAGGTCATAGGGCTAGAATGTCGATGGTCGAATTACGATGTCATTTTATCGTTACAGGATACAAAAATAACTCTTCTACACCCAGGTATAAAAGAAATTACAATAACATACTTACAGGGAACATTTAATTTTGTGCACCCGAAGTGGTAACACATCATTAGTGCTCACTAGCGTTATCTTTTCGCCGAAATTTCTATTGTTTTCAAGGTATTGTTTTTCTCGGAAATTGATAGTCTGTGAAATTGTTATGAATATCACAGACTATACAGATATTCAAAATGAAAGATAAGAAAGAGAGAGATTTTGAATCATATTGTGTTTACTTTAAACTTGTCAGTATCGGTAACCAGCACCGTCAAAGAGACACATCCGTTTTCTTTATTTTTTACCGCTTTCCCATATTCAATTAGACTTTTACTTAGGAAGGAACGGATCGCCAGAGATGAAACATTTATCAAAATAATCTCTTATTTGTTTAGTTTCTAAATCTGTAACGTTCAGGTGCGCCAAGGTGCGCCGAGGATTGCTATAGGTAATTGAAAGGACTAGGTCGTATGCAGGTAAATGGTATGTAAAAGGTTCAACCACCATCAAGTGTTCTTTTCCTCAAATGGTTGTTCTTTATACGGGGCCTTGACAAGATGCATTCGCTCCGTGTCGAAGTCGCTTCGAAGTTCGATTTCGCCTTAACGATGTCGACTATAAAATGGTAGACAACGTCACATCGACCAACATATCGCTAAGTCGAAGTGTGCATTCGAAAGAAAAATAACTTCTTGACTATGGTCTCGAAATGAAACGTCAAATTCAATACGTCAATCGGGTTGCGGAAAATATAAACAAACAACTCGTGGTAATTTTTCTGGGTGAAAGTGTTATTAGTGGTGTTGGCGATCGCTGTGCTCTAAGAACATGAAGGACGGCGACGGCTTTGGAGTGCTGAGTGACGTCATGGGATCGGCATGGGCGTTCAAGTGCTCACGATACCCCGAACCCCGACAAAAAATCATCCTTTAACCTCTTAACTTAAGAACCATGGGAACTGTAGCAAGACCCTATGCTTCCATCAAATATTAAGACATTATTCGTTCAGTTTTAAGCTAACCTTTGTGTAAGCCACTCATCGTAAACTGTATTAGTATAGGCTTTGTTCATGACCAAAGTGTTCACTATAAGTAAACTAAGTAATATACCTAGTTAAAAATTAAAATTGGCGAGTGGTGGTGTTAAAATAACCAATTCAACAAGGAATTCATAGGTAAGTTGCACATTACTTTTATGAACAACAATAACTGTGGATTTTTTTTTTATAAACAAACTGAAACTAACAGGTTATTTTTTTTCATTTTTAGGATAATTATAATGGAGTCACGAATGCGAGCCAGTGGTGAACAATTTTCAAATATTTTGGAGTTCATGGAAAGGTAAGGAAGTGTTCACCTCGACCATGAACTTGACTCAATTTATATCACCTGAAAACGCTCAATATAAACAATGACGTGATCTTAACTATTCTTTGTTTGATTACAGTCACGGCGATCTTTCGAATCCCCGTAGTGGGCTTCAAGGGCGATTGAAATCTGAGCGTTTGTGGTGTGAGTTGGTGACAATATTAAACTCGATTGGTGGTGCAGTCAATAAATCGACAGAAAAATGGAAAAATGTAATAATTGAACAGCCATGTAATCATCGTTACTCCTTACTACCTACCTTTTATATAATTGCTACATATTGCTTAATTCATTTCGTAGGTTTGGGCAGAATGGAAGTCGAAAACAAAAAAAAAAGCATCTTTAATAAGACGTCATGCAAGTGGTACTGGTGGTGGGCCTAGTAATCGCCAAACCCTCACAACTTTTCAGGAAAGGGTGCTAGCGATTATGGGAAATGTGGCTGTGGGGGGTCAGGCAAGCATCCACGAGCAAGGATTTGCCGTAAGTATTGCACATGTCCATTTAAAATGCAGGAATGACTGATCACTCGAATATTTTTTTAAACATGCCCGTGATAAAAATGACGACAACTTTTGTATGGGAGCTGTATAAATCTTATGTCGTTGGAATCCTTATGAAATAAGCTAAAATTTTGATTAAAACAAAACATTTAATTAGTAATACTCGTATTATGTTATTCTAATTTAATAAGAAGGTTGGCAAGTGTTTTCCAGTTTATTGTACAAGAGGTACTCGTTATAATTAAGAAAACACACCAATATATTCAAAAGTTTCTATTTCATTTACATAAACAACACATACATAAATTGATAAAAAACCCGCCACGCCATACAATTTTTTTTTCATGTCGCTTTTTTTACAAAAACAACGACGCGACCCAAACACCTCAGCACAAAAAAGGGTGAGCTTATATTTAAAATCCGAGAACACTAGTTCAAGTGGCATTGGCTATCGACTTATATTTTATTAAAGTCCTTAAACTTATTAAAAACAAAGTTTCATGTTTAAAAAATGTTGAATTTAATAAAAATCTATCAATAAACCAAGCGCAAAAACGAAAACTCAGTAATTTCAAGTTTGAAAGGACTTCAAACTTGAAATTACTGAGTAAACTTCAATGCATTCATTATAAATAACTAACATTCTACATTTTGATAGATTTTACTAATCAAGAAGTACATGAATATATGAATAGTACAAGAAGGCATGCTGCCTTACATATGCAATATACAATACATTACAGAAATCAGCAACCAAAATTATCAGTTTCATTACAAAACATACCTCGTAGAAATCGATAAAAAAAAAATAAGTATTATTATTTACTAAAAAAATTAAATGGGAAATAAATCATATATAACCTAACCTAACCTAACCTAACCTATACGCATCTTGTGTAATAAAATGAGTATTATTACAAGAGGTTTCATTTACAATATATTTTATATATAGATAAACTTTTTTCAGGGACCACTGCAGCTCATCCCATCCACAACGCAGGCTACTACTTCTCATCTCTCACCACCACCTGCTACGCACGAACAAGACGCGATTGGTTTTGAAAGCGTTACTAAGCAGGCATTTGAATTCCACTCAGGTAAAGCTTATTTTGTTTACAGAGCCAACATCATCACCCGCGCCTGTAACTCCATCTATAAGCTGGCAGCCACTGCACCCAGAAACTCTCGCTCAAGGATCACAAAATCGCTCACAAAATCAATCCGCAATAAGACGTTCATGGGTGCAACCTGTCCCGCCTGCACCTTCCACTCCTCCACTGACCAGCAGGCGACGGTTGTTCTCCACCCCGAGGTCTGGGCTAACGGCTTCTCCTGCACGCACGACACTAAGGGCGCGCCGAAGGCGTACACTCACACCATTTGATAGAGCAACGAGTGAGTTCGTTGCTATCGAAAAACTACGTCTTCGCCAGGAGGAGAAACGGGACAGGCAGCTCCATGAACGGGAGACTCGTAGGATAGAGGTAGACCAGGAGCGTAACCAAGTCTTACGCAGGTTTGGAGACGTTGCGCAAGCATGGTTTGACCACTATCGAAGTAAAGACGACGCCGAGCGATTAGGCACTCCATAATTATTTAATATTTTGATGATAGTTTTTGATTAGGTTTTATAATTTATTTTAAGTAGGTAATGGTAGTTTCTTTAAAATGTAATTGTTAAGTTTAATGAATAAATTGTTTATTTTTTATTTAGTGCATGTACATAGTTATTATTAAGTAATTATAGTATAGTAATTATTTTAACAACACATCCGGTATGGACTCTATGGATGAGACTGTAGCGAGTGGATTATGTGAATACTAAGATGACGGCTGAAAGAATATAGAAGTAAAATACTAAGTATTCCACTGATCTCAAATAAGTTAGGACAAACTGATGACACCCAGTAAAAAGTAAATCTCGTTTTTATTTGTCTCTACAATTATGATAATGTGGAGACTGATTTATTATTAATATATCAATAAAAAAAAACGGTTACATTGATGGTTTGATATTTCTGAGAAAGACAATTATAGTTTAAGTATAATAATAAAACGAAGTACTAAATATCTTTATCAGCTTAAACTAACAAAAAATCAAACTAATTACTTACATACATTACTAATTTAGTTACGTATATTTAATTACACACATTGCTAATTTACAAGTGTCTTTAAGGCTAGAGTGAATAAGCTCTTAATAAATTAGTGCACCTCACCATCAATAATTGATGCACTAGTTGTTTAAATCAATAAAAATTATGCTAAATGTTTAAACACGCAAGAAATCAAACATTTAATAAAAATTATTAAAGTAGCATTTGTCTATAAAATGACAATTAAAATTAAAAAACTGGATACAAATATTGTCGCATATGAACAATTACCCACTCTATAATTAATAATAATAAATATGGCTAAACTTGACTACATCTATAACCTACTTATTAAAAAATTGATCATTGCCCTGCCTCGGATTAATTCACTTCGGTTTTCTGTGGAGGTGTTGCTAATTTGTGTACTGGAGTCATCATTATGTTCCACAGCAGCAGGAATATAACTTGGAGCCGGTAAATGTGCATGAAGCGAGATGTTGTGTAGCACACAACATGCAATTGTTATTTTGCTGGCAACAGTGGGATGATAATGAAGAGCCCTGTCACGAAGCAAACACCTCCAACGTGTTTTACGTAATCCGAAGCAACGTTCAATGCATGTCCTGGCTTGCACATGACGAGTGGTATACAATTCCTCTCTAGATCCCTGCGGAGCATTTAATATAGGGGTCATAAGCCAGGGGCGTTGTAGATAACCAGAATCCCATGAAAGCAAAAAGTTTTGAATTATAAAATATTTAAAGTAATATTTAAATTTTATTTAGTATATTAAACTAATGCATATATTTAAAATAAAATACGTACCAAGTAACCAAACATGTTCACCATTTTCATGAAGGTAACGCATATAGGGTTCTACCAAACTTGATGACCATATGTGGGAATCATGTGTTGCTCCACCATACTTAGCATTAACATTTACAATATTCAAACTATGATCACATACCTGAAAATATAGTTTTTTGTAATATTAGTCACAGCTTTGACAATCAAAATAGGCAGTTATAATAACAGCAACACTATTTCTAAATTTTAATATAACATTATGATTTCAATACAAACCATTTGAACATTTAAGGAATGATATCCTTTTCTATTATAGAATGCTCTTCTTCAGCTGGTTTCACTATTGCAATGTGAGTGCAATCAATGCATCCTATCACACCAGGCAAATTGTACTTCCTTTGAAATTTGAAAATGAAGTTAGTAATTTATGTTGATAAGTAAGTAATAAACTAAACATACTTCAACATAATAATTACTTAACACATATTTATTAAAATTTGATCACTTACTGTTCTTTGATTAATGACCTTTCTTGTATTGTTTGTGGAAATTTAATCCATTTGTTCATGACTGCGGGGTGGTTGAGGGCATCAACAACTTGCCAGATACACCGGCTTGTTATTCTTTGTGTCAGTTGTTGACTCACACCCACGATCCTTTGATAGGATCCGGTAGCAAGAAAACTAAGAGCATTGAGCACCTAAAAAACCAAGTAAGTAATTAGGAAAATAAAATTATTAAAACCAAAACACACAAATTTTCGTTTTTAGTAGATAACATCAAATCAATTGTCTAACTTTGGGTATTTGAAAACTTTTCAGTAAGGTTACCTTAATTTCCAAAGGAATTTCTCTAGATCCTCTTAACGAAGTGTGAACACGCAAATCGTTGCAGAGCTGCCGGAAAATGCTCTTATTTAATCTAAAATTTTCTACGAACAATAACTCTGGCATATTTTCCACTCTTTCCATTTTTTTCCGGTAATTGTTTCATTTTTGACGCCTCAACCACACACTTTCATTATGTGCTGCCCGTAGTAAACGCAATGTATGCATTTTTATTTAAAAAAAACAACAAAAGACGAGAAATAAGCACACTTGATGCAAACAAAACCACCAGATGACTAACAATCAGCCATGTTGTTTTGCTTTTCTACAGGAGTTTTGTTTTCCAAGAGTTCGCTTAGCCGTCTAACAAGAATTTCGAGATCTCAGCGAAGTCGAATGTCAAAAGTGCCACTTGTCTAAGCATTTGTATGAGAATATCGTTTATGTTGATCGAAGTTCGCTGTCGTTTCGTAACGCAGTGTGACGTTGTCTAGCAATTAGCGATCGATCACGTGACACTTCGAAAGCTTATGTCAGGATCAACAAAGGCTATTAGAAATATGCAAAAACGTGTCCGCAGTATTAGAATCAGGTTGTTTTTCCCTTAGAAAGTGGGTATTTAACTGGTCATTTCCACAAACAGAATCGCTGTCTACCTCTAAAGAATTCACACTAGGTGAAAACTGTCATACCAAAACACTCGGCATGGGATGGTTTAATTCATCTGATGAATTACATTTTAGTACTAAATGCGATCATGACGTCACTCACGCTAGTAAACGCAGTATTCTTTCAGTTATCGCACAGATTTACGATCCGTTAGGTTTTCTCACACCAACGATTATTATAGCGAAAATCATATTGCAAAAGTTGTGGCTTAGTAAAACAGGGTGGGATGAGGCAGTTCCAAAAACATTACTTTTAGATTGGCAAAAATTTATTAGTAAACTAGCCAATTTAGGAAATATACGCATACCACGTTATGTCATTGGAGAACATACAGAAGTAGATGAGTTACATATATTTTGTGATGCTTCACAAGACGCTTACGGCGCCTGCGCATATGTACGGAGCTATACAGATGCACAGCTGACATCGGTCAAATTGTTGTGTGCGAAGAGTAAGAACGCACCCGACAAACCCATTAGCGTACCGCGTTTAGAACTATGCGGCGCGGTAATTGCTGCGAAGTTATTTACAAAAATCACTAACTCATTACGATTAACGTTCAAAAGCGTATATTGTTGGTCAGACTCAACAATAGTTTTAGGTTGGCTCAAGATGTCGCCTAACTTATTAAAAACGTTTGTGCAAAACCGCGTTGCACAAATTAATGAACTCACGGGTGCATGCCTTGGCTCCACGTACCCGGCTAACAAAATCCAGTCCAATCGATTTGTTATCGCGCGGCGTGCATCTTGATTCACTTGAAACTTGTGATTTGTGGTGGCGCGGACCGCCATTTTTATGCGTTCCTAACACACAATGGGAACATGACATTTCTTGTAATGTTAATCACGACGAATTACCGGAATTAAAATCAACTAAAACTTTGTTGCTAGCTCAAGTAAATTCAGATTTTATTCTATTCGATAAGTTTTCATGTTTTAGTCGTGTGCGACGCGTAGTGGCGTACATTATGTGTTTTGTAAATAACTGCCGCACTAAATTAGAAACACAACGTCTTACGGGTTGCCTATCGATGGAAGAAATTAACATCTCTGTACGAATTCTAACTCGAATTGCACAACAACAATCCTTCTCAGACGTTTATACTACGTTAAAAGAGAATCGTAAAGTAAAAGGTCCACGTAGTATTTCCAGTTTAAACGTATTCCTCGATGAACACGATTTAATTAGAGTAGGTGGCAGATTATCTTGCTCAGATTCGTTCTCTTATGACAAAAAACATTCTTTGTTGTTGTGCGGTAAACACAAGTTAACTCGATTAATATTTGAGCATCAGCACAAAGCATTGTTACACGCAGGGGCTTAGTTATTACTGGCCACAATTAGAGATTCTTGGTGGCCTAATAGAGGGCGCAACTTGGCTAAGCAAGTGGTGCACGCCTGTATGAAATGCAAGCGTATGCGAGCGAAACCACTGAACATACAAATGGGTAACCTGCCTAGTGAGCGATTGAAGCCAGGGTATCCATTCATACGCAGTGGCGTGGACTATGCTGGGCCATTGTTCGCGAAGGCAGGGGGGCCAAATTAACGAAACATTTGTCTTTTCGTATGCTTCACTACGCGTGCAATATATAGAGTTGGTCACAAGTCTTACTACTAAAGCATATTTGCTGGCTTTGAAGCGTTTCATCTCTCGACGTGGCAAACCAATGCAGATTTATTCCGACAATGGCACGACCTTCGTAGGAGCTTTAAAGGAATTTTCAAAATGTTTAGATACTTTTCAATCCGATATAATAGATTTCACAACTGAAAACTCTATAGAATTTAAATTCATCCCGCCATACTCGCCACATTTTGGTGGCTTGTGGGAGGTGGGGGTTAAGTCCTGCAAGTTTCATTTATGTCACATCGTAGGCAATGCACACTTTACTTATGAGGAGTTGAGTACGATCTTAGCACAAATTGAAGCCGTCCTCAACTCCCGACCTATGTACCCCATGTCCACAGATCCAAATGACCTGCTTCCTTTATGTCCTGCCCACTTCTTGATTGGCCGACCGCTCACCGCACCAGCCAGTCGGGACGTCACCGCAACTGCTACACAGCGCCTACCGCGGTACAATCGCGTAGAACAAATGAGGCAAAACTTCTGGCATCGCTGGTCCATCGAGTACATATCGGAACTCCAGAAGAGAACAAAGTGGCAACTCAACCGGGACACTGACTCCTGACACCCTTGTCCTAATAAAAGACGACAACTTACCGCCACTCAAGTGGCACCTCGGACGAGTGCTGCAGACAGTCACCGGCAAGGATGGCATCTCACGCGTGGCCACCATCAAAACAGCAACGGGTGTTATTCCTTTATAAGAGTCTCGCTTGTGCCGCGTTCCGATGCGGACGTGTTATTTACGTTTTATTTATACCGATTAGCGCAGCGCAAGCTGTTGCTAGTAAGTACTCGTCATGACAGAAAATCTTGTGGCGAACGAGCTGTTGGCGTTCCTGCAGCAGAAGCTGGATGTGATGGACGAGGTGTCCGCAGTCCAGATCTGCGCAACGAACTTCAGCGAGGAGGACATAGCTGCTGCGAAGCTGTTGCTGTTCAGCGTGCTGAATAAGCGCGACCAGATGCCATCCCGCCGGCGTGACGGGACTAAGAAAAGCCTGCAGGATATAATCACGCTGTTCAAGGAGACCGACCCTGACGACGTGCCGACGTTTGTGGCAAAGGAGCTGCATAAGCTCCCTCCAGTCACCTTCGACCACGTCGACGTTACAAGCCTATTGAAAGACATTGTCTTTCTGAGGGCCAGTCTTACGGATGTGCTAGGAAAGTTAGATGCCTCTCAGAAAACCGTCGCCGATTTGCGCAAGGAATTCGATGAATTTCGCAAAAACGCGGCGAAAACTAGGTCATCAGTCGATGCATCAAACGTAAACATGCGTCATGGAGCCGGCCTCGATATATTGTCGCCGAACTTCGCGTCAGCAGTTTCGTCGCCGGCGCATACGTCGATTGCTGAGGTTGCGGAGTGCCCCGCTCGTGCGCCCCGCAATTCCGTGCCTGTCACTGCGGTTCCTCCAAGCAGCGCCGCACGAGCCCCTCGCCCCATCCCGGTGCCTGTTCCTGCAGCTCCAGCGAATCCGATCTGTAGGGATTTCGCTAGCGTCACCACGAGCGTTCCTAGCGCTTCTGAACCGAAACCTGTGCTTAAGGCAACGAACAAGGTTGAAAATGATGATGGTTTCGTCACGGTGCAAAGGAGGAAGCGTCGAACGCAAACCAACAAGAACCGCTGCGGCATAGCACCTGCAACTCCTAACGTGAGCCTGCGTGCCGCCCAGCCGAACACACCAGTGTACGTCTCCCGCCTGTATCACACGACAAGGGTGGAAGATATCGTGGAGTACGTGCGCCAAAAGACGAAGTTCGCACTGAGGGTACAGCTGCTGGAGTCGCACCGTAACGTCAATTTCAAGGCGTTCGTGGTGCGAGTCCCGAACACTTTTCTGCCCCTCATGTTGAAGGAAGACTTTTGGCCGCAGGGCGTGGTGTTCCGTCGCTTCCGCGGACAGGTGCCACAGAACAGCACGAAGTGAACTTAGTGCGATGTGAAGTGTTACTAACATAGTCTTAAGTCTTATTTACTAACGACAAGTTGTATTTACTCTATATATATGTTAGTCTGTAAGGTATATATCTATGGGCCAAGATGCCTGATAATAAATGATTTATTATTATTATTTCCTTTATTTAACATTAATACATATTATATTATATTTTTAAATATTCCTTAAAAAAAAAAAATTAAAATAAAACATTTAAAAATATAAAAAATAGTAGCCCACCGGCATCGGGAACAAGGTCCAAGTTGCCGGTAGTCAGGGCTCCTGAGAGAGGAACCTCCGGACAATACGCGCCGTGTCTAGGAGTACTGCTTTCTGGATCAAGCCCTTGATCCAACTGCCTAACGAGAGCCTCCGCAGATGTTGGTCGAGGCTCTTGGCTATTAAGCCATTGGCCGTCACGACTATCGGCACAATGATTGCTCTATCCACTTCCCACATGTCGACAACCTCGCGAGCCAAGTCAAGATATTTAGTTTGTTTATCTTTCTCAGCTTTCACGAGGTTCTCGTCATGAGGGACCGCTATATCAACAATCTTTGTGCGACGCTCTAGTCGATCTATCACCACTATGTCAGGCTTATTGGCAACAATAGTCCTGTCAGTGATGATAGATCGGTCCCAATACAATGTGACGCTGTCATTCTCGAGAACTGGGTCGGGCACATACCTATAGTACGGTACTTCTGATTCAACAAGGTTGTATTTAAGAGCAAGTTGCTGATGGATAATCCTGGCTACAAGGTTGTGTCTGTGCAAATAGTCTCCATTAGCTAAATGAGAACACCCAGAAATAATGTGTCGGATTGATTCTCCAGGCCGGTGGCATGCCCGACAGATGTCAACCGTGCCGTCCTTCACAATATATTTCCGGTAGTTGTTCGTCATCATAACTTCGTCCATAATTGCAAAGACAAAACCTTCGGTTTCTCCAAAGAGATTACCAAAGCGTAGCCAGGAGACGGACGCTAAAAGATCTACATCGGGCCCATGTAAGGCCCGGTAAAAGCGCCCGTGAAGCTCCTTGCCCTTCCATACTTCCTTGCGTTCATTAGTATCCATTACTATAGGTTTGCGCCAGTTCTCGCTGGCCAAGGAGAGCGGGGTGAGGCCTTTGTCCACCGCCACTACATCTCGGTGCATCCCCACGTCGGTTTCCAGGAAGTATTCCCTGAGACTGCATACCTCACGGTTGTGCAGGGTCTTGGCATTTAAGAAGCCACGACCCCCACACTTCCGCGGGATATACAGCCTCATCACCGATGATCGTGGGTGATGCATCCGATTTGCGGTAAGCAGAGTGCGGACTCTCCTATCCAGGGCGTCGAGTTCCGTCTGAGTCCATTTGAGTATGCCGAAAGAGTACATCAAAACCGGCATGACCCAACCGTTGAAGGCGCGCACCTTGTTATTATTATTATTATTATAAGGTAGTGCCAAAATATTTGCCACCGTGCATTTTATTTTATTCTGGAGAAACGAATTGTTTTTTACGTTAAAATATCGGTCTAAGCAGTCAGTATAAATGCACAAAACGGAACGTGTCATTGAAAGTGTCATCTGTCAAAATCATTTGAGCATAATTTTGACATTACTCGAAGTCAGTTGTGTTTTTGGGTGGTTTGAACAAATCTAAACACATCTTCTGAAAAACTGCTGAAATAGCGTAAGTAATTTATTTTTTATATAGATATGTATTAGTATTTCACTATTTCGTATGTATTTCGACAGTTTTTTTTTATATTTTGTGTTTTTTTCGTAAATTTTGTGGTGGCAATATATTAGCCACTGCCTTTGAACCGTATTATCATGGTGGCAATATGTTTGCCACTGCCCGTTTGGAAAGTTAATGTTTTAGACAATTGTTTTTATTAGTTTATTAATTTTAGGTACAAAATGTCGCGAAGTATGAAAGATGATGAAATAGAAATGTACCTCAGTAGTTTACAAGATTGCGAACCTACTTTTGACGCGTATGAATCTGAAGATGACTGTGAAAACAACGAAGACGAATATGCTAGTACCTCGGATTTGTTGGCTGTTTTAGATTATTCCACAGAACAAGAGAATTTATCCAGTAATGCTCTAGCTGAAGTCACTTCTACATCATCTAGTAATTATGATGGTAATACTTCTGTACAATTAGCTGAACAATCACCTCAGACAATGCAATTAGAAGAACAAATTGCCACTGATTCTGATTATGCGACAGATCCATCAGATGATGATGAAGAGGAGTGGACAAAAAGTGAGTGGCCAATACAACCAGATCTTACAAATTTCGATGCCAGACCCCTACGAGCTGCAGGGCTATTTCCTTCCCGTAGTAGTCCTCTTTGCTATTTTTCAAAGTTTTTCACAGAAGAGGTATTTACACTTATAGTTGAACAAACTAATTTGTATGCAGACCAAAATAATTTGAATGCCTGGACGCCTACAGACAAAAATGAAATCTCAGCTTTCTTAAGTATTATCATTATAGTGTCAATACATATTCTGCCGACTAAAGATCATTATTGGTCCACCGATCCTTTTTAAAGAGTCACTGAAATTGCCGAAACTATGCCATGCAAACGTTTCAAAAAGCTTTTAGAAGCTTTACATCTGAATGACAACACTAAAATGCCGGAACGAAATTCACTAGACTTTGATAAACTGTATAAAATCCGGCCTTTGCTTGATCTACTGAATAAAGGTTGTCAAGATGCTGCTAAGCCTACTTCATCACAAAGTATTGACGAAAGTATGATCAAGTTTAAAGGCAGATCTTCGATGAAGCAATATTTACCAATGAAACCAATAAAACGAGGATACAAAATGTGGGTAAGAGCAGATAGTATTACCGGCTACGTATTTCAGTTTTATATGTACACAGGAAAAACTGACAAGACGGAAACCGGCCTTGGTGCTAAAGTTGTCAAAACACTTTGTCAGCCACTCATTGACAGTAATTTTTCTTGTCACATAGCCTTCGATAACTTTCTCTCCAGTTACGAATTGATGCGTGACTTACGTAATGATACAATATATTCCACGGCAACAGTGAGAAGTGATAGAGTTGATTTACCAAAATTGATAAAAAAAGATAGCAGGATCAAGAAGAAAGGAGCATTGCAGAGGGGAGAGTATAAATGGAGGGTGAAAGCGAGAGTAGCTTTCATTGCATGGCAGGATAAAAAATTAGTCACACTTTTGACAACTGCCTATCATCCCCGGCTCCGAAGTTTGTGGCAAAGAAAACAAATCGATGGGCAGAAAAAAAGCTTTCCATGTCCATTAGCAATAACCAAATACACAAAGCGAATGGGCGGTGTTGATCGCTTTGATCAACTCAAGGGTTTTTGTCACACTGGGCGTCATAGCCGTAAATGGTGGATGCGAATTTTTTATTTTACTAAGGATGTGGCACTTGTGAACTCATTCGTTCTGTATTCAACTAATAGCAGGGTACATAATCCGAAAACAATGTTGGATTTTCGTAAAGAATTGGCCAGGCAGTTGGTCAACAATTTTACTTCTAGAAAGAGACCAGTATCTACTTTGCCAAATTACAGCGTCAACGTCCAAAAGTATCAGACAACCGACAGAAAATAATGGGTGTCCCTGATGATATAAGATATTGCAATGTCGGTGACCACATGCCTTCTAAACTGGAGTCATATCGGCGATGCAGGCTTTGTAGCACAAAAACAAATAATGTACGATCGACGATACAATGCAAAAAGTGTAAAGTTCCCTTGTGTATGGTGCCTTGCTTCGAAATATTTCACAATAAGCAATAAGCATTTAAATGTGTTATAAAAATAAAGATGAAACACAATATTGTTTTATTATTTACCTACATTTTTTATGCTCTATCAAGGCAGTGGCTAATATATTGCCACCACATATTCCACTAATATCCGGAATATTTTCCGATCCCAACAATTACTCAAAAAATATGTTAAATCTAAACTAAGTAAATACTTTTTACTGCATTTAAATAACTAGCACGGTACTCTCTGCCTTATAAAGGGTTATTCGGCGAACATACCCGAAAATTTGCCCGCTTCTGCATCCGCATGATGACCAAACTAGCAGCAGGTCAACTTCATTGGAACCTGATACTTCCAAGGCCGGGAGCATGTTGAAGACTACAGCGCCATCATCGACGTTACAGCGGCGCGATGACATCAGCAGCGAGGGAAGCGGGGACCATCAAGGCGATAAAACCACCGCGCGCAGTTCAAAATTTCACTTTTGATTTTGTGACACGGCTACAAATTATCTCCTTTATTACCTTATTGTAAATTGATTTATTAATTACACGAGGTTTAGAATCAGCCTTGGATCTCATTTCATTACGACGACCTGGTAACGAAAAACCCGAACACCCCCCTATATGTAAAGTGGGAAGTGATTTTTTTTTAAATTTCAACTCTAACATGTGATATATTGTTGGATAGGTATTTAAAAAACCGGCCAAGGGCGAGTCGGACTCACCCATGAAGGGTTCCGTAGCAGCAAGTAACATAATATAAAAGTTCGTTGTAACTTTGATCCATGTTTTAATAATAGTGTATTTTTTAGGGTTCCGTAGCCAAATGGCAAAAAACGGAACCCTTGTAGATTCGTCATGTCTGTCTGTCTGTCTGTCTGTCTGTCTGTCTGTCTGTCCGTCCGTATGTCACAGCCACTTTTTTCCGAAACTATAAGAGCTATACTATTGAAACTTTGTAAGTAGATGTATTCTGTGAACCGCATTAAGATTTTTACACAAAAATAGAAAAAAAGCAATAAATTTTGGGGGTCCCCATACTTAGAACTGAAACTCAAAAATTTTTTTTTCATCAAACCCATACGTGTGGGGTATCTATGGATAGGTCTTCAAAAATGATACTGAGGTTTCTAAGATCATTTTTTTTCTAAACTAAATAGTTTGCGCGAGAGACACTTCCAAAGTGGTAAAATGTGTGTCCCCCCCCTCTAACTTCTAAAATAAGAGAATGATAAAACTAAAAAAAATATATGATGTACATTACTATAAAAACTGCCAACGAAAATTGGTTTGAACGAAATCTAGTAAGTAGCTTTTTTTTAATGCGTCATAAATCGAAAAAAATACACTATTATTAAAACATCGATCAAAGTTACAACACATTACAAGAACTTTTATATTATGTTACTTGCTGCTACGGAACCCTTCATGGGCGAGTCCGACTCGCACTTGGCCGGTTTTTTAGATTTATGACGTTTTAAAAAAAAAACTATTGACTAGATTTCGTTCAAAACAATTTTCGTTGGTAGTTTGTATAGTAATGTACATCATATATTTTTTTTAGTTTTATCATTCTCTTATTTTAGAAGTCAGAGGGGGGGGACAGACATTTTACCACTTTGGAAGTGTCTCTCGCGCAAACTATTCAGTTTAGAAAAAAGTGATATAAGAAACCTCAATATCATTTTTGAAGACCTATCCATAGATACCCCACACGTATGGGTTCGATGAAAAAAATTTTTTTGAGTTTCAGTTCTAAGTATGGGACCCCCAAAATTTATTGCTTTTTTTCTATTTTTGTATGAATATCTTAATGCGGTTCACAGAATACATCTACTTTCAAAGTTTTAACAGTATAGCTCTTATAGTTTCGGGAAAAAGTGGCTGTGACATACGGACGGACAGACAGACAGACAGACAGACAGACAGACAGACAGACAGACAGACAGACAGACAGACATGACGAATCTATAAGGGTTCCGTTTTTTGCCATTTGGCTACGGAACCCTAAAAATGCATAGGGGTTTACTAAAATCATTTTTTGATAATGAGAATAATTTGGGAAATAATCGCTCCAAAAGTAAAAAACAATGTGTGTTCCCCCCTCTAACTTTTGAACCATAAGTTCAGAAAATATGAAAAAAATCTGAAAAGTAGAACTTTATAAGGAATTTCTAGGAAAATTATTTTGAACTTGATGGAAAGAACAGTTTTTGTACAAAAAAGACAAAAGGGTTCTACAAAATAATTTCTGGACTAAGTTTGTAGTATAATCGTATATGCAAGCATTTTTTTTAACTCATAAGTGGGTACACTTATTGTGACGGACGGGAAACTACGGAACCCTACACTGAGCATGGCCCGACGACACGCTCTTGACCGGTTTTTTTTTTTTTTGACAAATAGCAAAAATATGTTTATAACTGAACAAAGTACAAAATGTATTGCAAAATCTACTGTACCCAAAAATGCACACTAGATAATATAAGTTGGAAATAGCAATTACTTTAGAATTAAACATCATTAGGACAAGACACGGAACGATACGGTCAGCATCATGGGCGGAACACAGAGCAAAAACCCAGTTGTTTCCCAAACAACTGTGAACAATACCATGACCACCCAGAAGCTGGACACGATGAACTGGTTCGTCATCGCATTGATCATCATCGTCAGTCTCGTCACAAGCTTCCTAGCGTGGCGACACTGCAAAGGAACTGCGAAGAGCTGGGTGTGCAGGCAGGTGTTCGCGAGTGACGCGCCGCAGACGAGCGTGCAGCCGGTCCCTCGTCAGCAGCCGATGACGCCGCAGTACGCTTCTTGAGCAACGCCAGCAGAACACCGGTACCCAACTGCACTACGCCTATCTAGTGTTGTGTTTTTAGATATAAATATATTGTAAAATTTGTGATAGTGGGGAATATATTTTTTTTTCTTGTAAAGGGGGGAATACTGTAGGGACACATCGTATGACAGGAAATATGATTGCGTGACGTATGCTAGAGGTATGATGTATGTATGGGTATAGCGACGGCTGCGCTCCGGCAAATAAGTTCACCAGTCGTGAATATACGGTCCTACCTGAGACACAGAATTGATCAATTTGTGAAAATTAATTTGCTCTAAGCGATTTAGATCAAGACATCACCAACAAAAAAAAACTTCGCTACCCAAAATTGCTAGAAAATGAAATGATGATATTTATAGATCAAAACAGCAAAAATTCTTAGATCAAAGATTTCTTACAGACTCGATGCTCGACTCACTTTCGGATAGACCTTCATTTAGCGAGAATTGGAGAGGGAAAATGAAGAAGTAGCCGACCTAATATTAGAAAAACAAATATGTAAAATTTGTTAAAAATGGTAAATTATGCAATATTCTCAGTGCCAGAAAATGAAATGAAATTAATGAACACATGTGGCCTAGATTCCTTTCCTTTAGGATATAATACAAATCGAAGTATCAAAAAGAGAATTGATGTTTTCTAAAATATTTCGATTTCAAAATATATTCAACATGTATCAGATAATAATTCATCATCTCAAGACCTTCGTGAAATGAGGTGTCAAATTGCACAATAGCACTTGGATATTTTAAAAAAGCGCTTAAATTATGACTGTTGATTTTACCTGCAATGCCACTTTTATATTTGAGAATATATTATTAAATTCGATTTGCAGTGCAATTTTCAGAAAACAGTGTCTTAACAAAGTTTGTACGTTCCTAGAGGTGCCTTTTTTGACGATTAATATAGACATAATAAGAATGTTTGGGTTTTCTAGTCTAGAAGACGCAATTTGTATTGGAAGTGAAAAAAGTATCTGTGTATCATGTAAATGTCATTTGATTTCGATAAAATTACTTTAAAAGAATTACCCGAAACCATCAACCTAAAAGGAAATATTTTAAAATATTAGGCGCTACTGAATATATCCCTTCATTAAACCTAGCAGATCTTGGTCGCTACAAGGGCTATGGTTTTGTAAACGTCCGCATAATCTGTTACGACGATTTTATTTTTAAATTTCACAATAGTAGAGAAGAACAACCTATTTATTTACACATTCTGACATATGGTTTGGCTGATCTATAATGTTTAGTTAAATTTTAAAATAATATGCGAGTACTCATTAATGCTTTAAATTTATTGATGATGTTTAATAAACAGTGATACAAACAGTTTTGAGTACCTAGAGACAGTATAATAGTGTACAAGAACCTAACACTCCGTTAGTAAATACATACACTTTTGAGTAGGTCCTGACCGTGTTATACCAGCACCTAAAACTCCGTAATCTAGTAAATAGTGACACATATATTTTATAGTGTTACCTACATAAGTGAACCTTAAAAGAAACAAAACATGAAGCGTGCTAGGGTTAGTGAAGTTTGGAATTATTACAAAGTAGATTCAGAAGAAAAATTTAATATTTGCCAAACAAAACTTAAGGGGTTTAAGGGAACTGTCTCCAATTCGAACAAACATTTAAAGAACACACATTTTACAGTACTACAGCTGATGCAGTTGCCCCACCTGGATTGTCCCAATCAGCGACTGTACCAACCCCACAGATAACGCAACCATTTTACTGAATACAGTCAACAATGAAAATGTTTACGAACAGTAAGAAGCTTTCCATATAACAGAGAAAAGAAATAGACGATGCCTTAATGTTACTGTTTAATAAAACTTTCCTTCCATTTTCAATAGTCGAGGATCAGTTGTTCAAAAATTTTATTTCAAAATTTAACCCAACCTACCAACTCCCAAGTCGAAAACATGTATCAAATACAATGTTAGATGCAGAATATCACAACTGTGCAGCTGAAGTTAAAGAAAAACTCGCCCGGGTCGATTCTGCTTGTCTCACAATAGGCTGCTGGATATCTCGTGCACAACAAGGTTATTTAGCTGTGACAGCGCATTACATTGATGACAATTTTAGTTTGCAAACAGCTCTTCTTCAATGTCGTGCTTTATCTGGTCCGCATACATCAACAAATTTGAGCTCGGAGCTAAACGAGGTTATTGGTGCTTGGAAAATTGGTAGTTTCTGACAATGCACACAATGTCCAAAATTGCATTAGAATTAAATTTAAAAAAACTTTGGATGTTTTGCTCATACAATCAACCTAGTAGCCAAAGATGCCTTAAAAATTCCCAAAACAATTTTTTTTGGAAAAATTAAGAACTATAGTTAGTCACTTTAGGCGAAACAACACTGCAGTTGAAAAATTATTAAAATATCAGCTCAATAATAATGTTAAAAATCCCAAAAAAAATGATAATCGATGTTGCAACTAGATGGAAACTACGTTCCACATGCTCTGCTCTGAAAGAGCATTATGTATCGGTTAAAATATCATTATTTTACTTCATGAGTATATTCATATTAGCTAATATTGGAAAATATCGGTATTAACCTATCTCTACTTATGTATATATATGCCTAATCCTGACGATAACATATGGAAACAGTCGGAACTGGGTTACAGAAACTTGGAATTTTCCAAACTGTATCGGCAGCATCGACGGGAAACACGATAAGATATAAAAATCATTTCTCAATTGTTTTACTTGCCATTGCCGACCCATTTTATAAATTTACGATGATAGACGTTGGGAGCTACGGTCGACACAGTGACATCTTTGAAAATTCTGACTTTTATCGTCACTATTTACTGGGAAAAACAATATTAACCTCTGCCCGGTATTAACGAACCTGTATCACCCGTGCTTATCGGCGATGAAGGTTTCGCATTACAAACCTTTTTAATGCGACCATTTCCCAGAGCCACAACTTTACATGATACGAGAAAACGAAATGATAACTACAGGTTGAGCCGTGCCCGTCGTGTCATTGAAAATACTTTTGGTATTTTGGCGGAAAAATTGAGGATTTTCCATAGACCTTATGAATGCCATGTCGAAAAGGCTATTCTCATTACCAAGGCAGCGTGTTGTTTACATAATTATGTCAGAATAAAACACGGCGATATTATGATGCACGAGATTCAAACTGAAACAAGTCAAACAAACTTGGAAGAAAGTGCATTAAGTGCATCATTAACAAATACCTCTAAGACGCACTAACACAAGGTCACCTAATGATGCAATTATTATTAGAGAAAAGTTTGTTACATATTTTAATAGCTAAATAACTACATACCTTGTATTTCAAGTGCAGCACCATTTTTCTCCCATAATAAACTTTTATATGATACATTTTTGTAGTCCTTACTTTTAGGATTGTAGATGCATTCATATTTACGCACAATTTCAAGAAGCTTTTCATTTTTGTCACTATTCATTTTAAAAAACAAAACAAAACTTAGTCCCGGTTAGTAATAAAATACAACTGTTTTTACGAGCGTAGAGGGTAACGCACAGCAAACGTACATGCGTGTTCAAATTGGTTTGGTATGACTTCTAATATGGCGCGCCATTAGATACAACGTCATTAACGCGACGTTCCCGCTCTGCTCTGCGTAAGGTACGGCGTAAGTCACGCAGCCTTTTTGTGTCTTGGGAGCTGCATTGCGTAGGGCTACGCGTTACGTCGACGCGCACGTCTACGTTACGCATGCGGTGTGTCCTGTCTCATACAGTTCCATACATTACAACTCAGCGATACGTGCACGTCTACGCTTACGTCTGCGCATACGCATCCGGTCTGCTCGAGCCTTTTAAATAACTATAAGCAAGTGCATAGACGTCGGTCGAATTAATGAAGGATGACAATTCCTTCCCTCCGACTATTTCCCAAAACCCTCCAGATCATCATGGCGCTTTATCAAAATGAAGAAGCAGATTATGATGAACAGTATTAAATAACTGTTGAATATTTTCACAACAGAACGCTGTTTGTTGGACATCAGTTTATCTACCTGAATAAATGATACTTTACCATCTCTACTGTCTGTGATATTTACCTTCGGTTTTTTTTTTTTATATGATAATATTTCCCTAATGGTACCGGGGGTAAAAATCTTTTCTGGTAAGAAGTTGTTGCTCTGAACCATGAGAATCGTGAAAAGAAATTGGCGTTAGAATTTTTGGTTCTAGAACGAGGGACTGCTACAGGGGGGATACAAATTCGGTTATTTTTTTAACTAGGACGCACCGTTTTCGAGATATTTGAATTTCTGCTTTTTTTAATCTGCAGGCCCAAAGCACGGACACTGTGTGACATAGGAATGTTCCTAACTTATACCTCATCACAACTGTTTCGAGGGCTTTTATATACAAGGTTAATAAGGTACTGTAATAATAAAACAGGACGTATTTAAAAACAAAAATTTTCCCAAGTAATTTTTTACGGAATTCTTGATGTGTAAGTACAACTCGCACTTGACCGGTCTTTTTCCTATAGATTGATGTCCACAAAAAACACAATCCTTGCGACTCCATCAGTAAAACAGCATAACACTGTATTATAGCGGTCAAATTATATTCATAATGCTGTATACCAAATTAATAATAGTGTTCAATTACACTAAACGAATAGGAGGTATAATTACGTTACTATACACTAATATATAGCAATAAATATCATGTTACAATATTATAACACTTAGCTCTGTATAAAGTTAGTGACGTGTATTTACAGCCTTTATAGAGCTTTAATTGTAAAACGCAGCTTAAAGTGAAACAAAACACATAAAACTGTTCAGTAGAGTTATAATACAACGATAAACGGCGGATACCTTTTTCTAGCCTAAAGTTTTGTTTTTCACACTTGTGCAGTCCCTATACTGTTGTAAGCTGTTAATCAGCAGGTTTATTGATGTTTAAAACAGAAGTAGCGAACTAGCGTGCTGCTTGGGTAGCAGATCGTGGAAGTTCAGAAGTTGCAAGTGCACTCTTGAGGTTTGTGGAGGTAGATCCAAGTTGCCAAGGTAAAGATCATTTGATAATTTGGTCGGATTCATGTGCCGGACAGAACAAAAATTTCAATTTAATATGTCTTTACCAATACTTGATCGTAAGAGGATATTTTAAAATCATAGACCACAAATTTCTCGAAGTGGGACATTCATATTTGTATTCGGTTCGAGATTTCGGGGGGATCGAAAAAGAGCTTCAAAAAAATGATACAATCTATGCACCTGAACAATACCGAACCATTATAAGCAAAGCTTCACGAAACAACATAGTTATTGATATGACTGACCATTTCAGGAAAATAAACGATTTGCAACTAAATTTAAATTTCATAAACAGGAAAAAAATACTAATAATGGCCAAATTTGTTTTAGGAATGGCGTGAAGTGGATTAGGATTGATGAATACAGTTCGTATTTATATAAAGAGTCCTATGACGAAATTACACCATTCCAAAAAGTTGAAAACAAAAGCTAATATTAAGGACCAACTAAAATTTGTTAAACCGGAATATCGTTATTATTATCAATCCATTCCTGGAGAAGAGTAATCGTTTTTCGTTTATTTTTTTTATTTCTTTCAAATTTTTTAAGTAACTAGTCTCCTTCAGACTTCATTTTCATAAATTGATTAAAATAAAGTAGTAAAAAAATACTTTATTCTTTAATTTCTCCCCTATTTTAAAAATACTAAACGGTTGGCGCCGCCAGACACCCTTACATAAATACATTAAAGGTGCTTTGAAATATCCTAAAATGTTTATGCGAAACTTCTCATTTTTCTCAAAATTAGAATTTTGTGACATATCACCTTCATCCACTCCTGCTGCCCAATCATTTTGTTAAGTCCTTGCATCTCAAAATCAAGACTATTGAATTTCAAAGTGATCGGTTAAAAAAGCCGCAAGTGTCCACCAGTCATTTTGCTGTAGTTTGGGGTATTCTTTGCCACTTTGTTGCAAAAAAAGCATTATTTCGTGTTCCAAATAAAAGAACCGTTCTAATACTCTCTACTCCCTTGCTTAACCATCTGACTGGCTGTATGTAAGATAACATCGGCATAATTAGCTTGCAATTCTTCAAGAAGGTCTTTGAATTTTCGATGGTTAAGTTCGCGCGCGCGAATAAAATTTTTAATGTTTACAATCGTATTCATCACGTCTTTTATGTTATTCCAAATTTTACAAGCCAAAGTTTCTTGGTACAGCAAGCAATGAATGGGCAATAAATTAGGTAAATTCCATTCCTTCTTCATTAAAGCAATCAAACCACTATTTGCACCCACCATTGACGGACAACCATCGGTACACACTGATAGAACTTCCATAAATCACAACCTCTCGTATAACCCTTCATGGTAATCACTGATAAGAAATCTTCTATGATTCCGACCATTGTGCAGTACCTAACAAATAATGAGCACTGAGACATAGAAGTTATATTCGTACTGGAATCGCAAGCAAGACTAACGTATTTACAGTTTTGCAGTCTGTCAATTACTGCCTCAAACAAATTTTTCGAAATATCTTCAACACGGCGGCGACAGGTGGATTCAGAAAGTGTAAGCTTGTTTACTTGTGCTATTATTTGTTTACTATTTGAAAATTTTTTAATTTTCGATGGGACATTTTGAAAAATAGATTACAACATATGTGCAGTGATCATGATTTTATCTGACGACCTAAGCGATAGTGTAACGGTACTCTAGTGTTAATTGCGATTCGGATTATTGTTGACTGGACTATTTTGTTATTGTTTGTGGTGAATAAAGTTGTCTCTTAGTAAATCGGCATTTGATTACCCACGTACGTAACAATAATATTTAATATTTTTTGGAAAAAATACACGTGGGGCGAGAAAAGTGTTTGTATATTTGATACTGTTCAGGCAATTCCAATAAAACTTCAAAGGGATCGAAAACACTCTGATAAATCTCGAAGAACACAGTCATTCAAATATAACTTGAAAACAGCTGATGATGATTATATAAGAGTATGCAAAACTATGTTATTGAACACGTTGGTAATAGGAAGAATGACAGTAATAGCCTGGAAAGATAAAATGAAACATGATTGCACTCCTAATCAACTTAGAGTTACTAAAGATAGAGCGGACCCTTTTGCAGACAGACAAAAATCAATGAACGAATTCTTCGATTCTCTGCCAACAATGGTGTCTCATTATTATCGAGCCTCATCTTCAAGACACTATCTACAGCCTGATTGGAAAACCAAAATGGATTTATATAAGTTTTACGTGTCTAATTGATGTAAATCAATTGGCACAGAACCGTTATCAAGAACTTCTTTCTTTGCTGTTGCTGTAAAAAGGATGAGTGTGAAACATGCACAAGATATAAGTGTGGTACAGTTGAAGAAGACGATTACCAATTACATGTATTGAAAAAAGAAGAAGCTAGAAAAGAAATGGTTTAGGGATTAAGAATGGATAACTCTACCGAACATAATGCTTCTACTAGCCATCGTGGCGGCGGCCGAGGCCGTCAATCAAAAGGGAGGCGAGCTTACCAGCGAAACCGCGTCGAGACCATGCGGAAGACTAAGGGCGAGACAACTGTCCAGAACTTACGCGACGACTTACGGAAGAATCTTTGGGTTGGCTCTTATGAGGAAGACGCACTGGCGAGACTTTCGGAACAACAAGTACTGAAAGCGATAACTCTGACCATAACTACGCGAGGTATTGGCTTTGGAATTTGTCATCTTAGAAAAGAAAAGCAAGCTGACAAAGAAAATAATAAGTTTGTATTTACAGTAGATCTCCAAACAGTTTTGATGGCACCTCAGTCCAATGTCAACATTGTACTACAGAACCAAGCTGCACGTACATAATCTGTGCTTTTCCGATAACATCACTAAAGATGGCTATTGTTTTGTGTGGAATGAATCGGAGGGAGGGCTAAATGCAGATAAGTTTGCATTTAGCCCTCTATTTGGACGTATCCCGATCCCTAGGAAATAATGAGGTTTGAATTTGGAACATCAAAAATCTTCAACATTATGAATTAAAATGTACTGTGCATCGCACAAGTTGACTCGAAATTCAAACTGGCCACTAACAAAAAAAAACAATAAAACGTGCTTACTGACGGGAGCGCGTTATAGAAAATTGAAACTACAGAATCTTGGAGTAGTGAATTTTGGTTTGTTTGATTAACTTGTAAATATAATACTTAAATTTCTCTAATTTAATATATTATTTGATCGACTAAATTTTCTTTTAATTATCTCACAGATGGTGTAAAAAGTAGAGTATCCAGCACAGGGATAAAGCTATATTTGTCTTAGGCGTTCTTCACTTCACTCGGGTTTCTTTATTAACTCCCTCGTAATGCTCGGGAGTTTATTATGTAAATCCCTCACTGACGTTCGGGATTAAAATTGGCAACCTTCGTTTCTTTCGGCATTCAACATGCCGCCCGCGACTTAAAGACACTGCTTTATCCCCTAGTCACATAATCTACTATTATTGTACTTACTCTATGCATATAGATACTTCGTACTTTAAGTATGCGAATAACGTACTTGTCATAGATATCCGGTACTTGTAATGGCGCAAAATAATACTTATTACTCTGTGTTCCTACCACTTCAGATAGCCTCAAAAAGTATGAGGCAGAGATACTTCGTTTGATTGAAACAGAAGCTAAAGACGAAGTAGACGTCGGCAGAAACAGATGTCAGTCGCTCCAATAAAAAGCTGGAAACGATACTCCTTACTGAAAATAAGGGTCGGTACCCTGAAGTTGATAGTATGGCGGTAGAACTGGACAGAGAACCGGACTTCAAGAGGGTACACCAGACCCAATCGTCTGATGACGATGACAGGCCTGGCGTTAGCTCATCAGTAGCGTTAGGCGTGAGTCTATTAGACGCGCCGGTTTTCCACCTTTCTTTAGAAGAATTTCAAGTAAGTATTTGCAATATAATTTACTATACATATTTACTACTCGTTATATTTTTTCATTCACCTGATTCGGTTTTCTTACTTAAACAATACAAACTAAAACCCGACTACGACAAAAAAAAACGCTGAAAAAGTATGTAACAAGATTTCAGGATACTGAAATAAACAAGGACTGCAGGTTTTCCTTTTGTTCTGTTCTGGTTTCTCCAGAAAAATTCACAACTTATATGTTTGTTTTTCTTCGTGAGAGTATTGAAAAACGGCGTACGATACAAGTGAGTATAGATGATTACCGTCAACGTTTCCCTCGACCTTCGCCCGGTAATCACAAACATTTCACACTTAAAATAATATCATAATGTACTATTGTCGTCTACAATGCAACTACAGGATGAGACGTGTTTTAGTGTTGTATAATTTACTAGCTTCTGCCCGCAGCTTCGCCCGCGTACATAAAATATAGCCTATGTCACTCAGCTCAAGCAGCTTTCTATCGGTGAAAGAATTTTAGCAATCGGTCCCGTACTTCCAGAGATTACCTCCTACAAACAAAAAAAAACAAACTTTACTTCTTAATTATATTAGTGTAGACTTAAAATTCGTTTAATTTTCAAGATCCCATCGCCTGCTATGAAAGGTTGTATCCACATATTGTGAAATATGGTATCTGTAAGGTGGTGCCTCCTCCCTCTGAAGTGCACGGCGACATTAGCTTCGATGTAATGAGCCAGTACAATTCGCGCCTATTCAGCCTGTGCCTCGAGCGACAAAACATTAGTTTTTAGCGACCGCCACAAGTAAGTGTTGATATTTTTAAGTAGTGCTTTTAGGGCCTTCGCCACAGATTACTGAATAGTTACTACGTAACAGATACTTCACTCAGTAGAAAATTTCCAATACCTATTACGATAAATGCCTACTCCCTCGCGTCAACAACCACTGTATGCTAAAATGCGCCTAAATGCTCAAGCGTACAGCAGTGATTGCTTCGCACCGCGCGATTCCACAGTAATCGCAGGGCTGCCTCTTCGATAAAATTAAATTGACGTAACTTTTTATCTATGTTATTGAGAACTGTGAATATGTTCTGACTTTTATGTGGCAGTTAAAAATTTTATCATTTATAAAATATTTAACCAACTTAAAAAAAAGGAGGTGATTAGACGTACAGGCCAAACTGAGAAGTTTGACTTGTATGGTTTGTAGGTATGTATGTTTGTGCGCGATAATCTCGCGTTTGGCTAAACCGATATCGATGCGGTTTTCAGAAAAGGATTTGTTACATTTAGGAGAACGTTTTAAAATAAGTATAATAAGTACTTCTTAGTTTGATGATGATCTTCGGAGATGTTCACTAGAAATGAAAAAAAAAGCCTTAAAAAAAGAGAACCGACTTCAAATAAAGCACTAAGCCGTAAGAGATAATTTGTTTTTTTTTTTTAATGTTAGTGCTAACAGCTGGTAATTACGAATCGAAAAAGCACCGACATCAAAGAAGAAATTATTTCTTACGGTTTAGTGTTTTGAAGTCGGTTCTCTTTTTTAAAGTTTGTTTTATTATATTTGTAAGTTTGTTTTGTTTTATATATTGGTGCTTCCCTTCTTTTGCTTGATTTACACCCATCTACAGCACATAAGGCACCACACGGCATCGTAATACGCGTACGAACGAACAGCACTATTAAAATTGAACGGCGTGCGCGCGCTTCGCTTGCGAAAACCGCACTGAATTTGATCCGCCGGCGGACCGAGACCGCTCGGCTGGGCGGTAGACACTTATAGCGCGCAAGTACATGGAGTGACGGAGGCCTGCCTTCGCCCACGTAGAGATGTGACCCATTTGTGGCTTAAAACCAGGTTTTAACCCACAAATGGGTTTTTACCCGGGTCGTTACCCATCTCTACCCCCACGGGCGTCTTTTTGTAGCGATACTGTAGCGCGTTCTTATCAAAACAGTCGCGATGTTTTAGCGCGTTGGCATTTTTTCTATATCGCTTGTAAATGCGACTAACGCGCGTTCGTTAGCGAAGCTGTCGCAAGTTTTGTAAGCGTGAGACAGCATCGCTATAAAGTCGCCGTGGGCGAAGCCGTAAAGGCATGCGGGATAGAGTTTGAAGTCCCGCAAACCTCCGTCACAAGGTACAGAAGTCAATCTACATACAAAGCGCGCTCTCCCAACGCACACATAGACACCGCTCACGGATACGATATCTCGGAGCGTCTCGGACCACTCGTCGAACAGTTCCGGCTCAAACGCTCATCACTCATCATCATCATGTTTCATCGTTCGAGCGTAGGTACGCTCGGTGTACGCACACTAATGAGCGTTAAAAAGTGAAGTACATACAAGGTGTCGTTTTGAAGCTGCAAAATATTTCAGGAGGTAATTATGTTAGTGATTCTCGACCCGAATCAATAATAAAATAAGTAGGTATTTTTTTTTTTTTTTATAACCGCGCTTTCTTTCACACACACAAACACGGAACAATAAAGGGCGTTTTCACAAACACTAACTCGCAACGATAGTTTCATAAATAATGTATCATCCAATCATCATCCCGCACGCCACACCCTAGCCACGCCCCCGCGGCCATCGATCAATCGATTTAGTTTAGTGTAATTAAAAAATTAAATAACAAGTATTACTGATTATTGACCAGGTATCGTTTTTTTACATGATTATTTATGAGTTTTATTACAACCTCCTGAAATATTGTGCAGTTTTAAAACTGCACCTTGTATGTACATGAGATTGTCTTCTGTACCTATCTATTTTATGCCTCCATAGAAAAGGGAGGATTCTCCGAACAGACGAGTCTTCACACACTTACGTAGTTCGCTCTTGATCGCAGTCAAAATCACAACTGACTCGCTTCCGATCGGGGGCTCGCATTTATATGCGGAGCCAAGAAAATTCTAGATACCGACTTCCCAAGATCGATCCAGAACAATTGAATCGCTTCTCGAAGTCATAAATCATTTTTATTGCACGTGGTACTAAGAGTCACTTTCATGCGAATTTCGACTCTATTGTTAATGGCGGAGAGTAGCATTTCCCTTATCGGTAGATACATACCTAACTACTAATGGTACTTTACGTACCACTATTCTAGATCTTTCGAACAGCAATGCGTTTTAATTATTACATGCTACTCGTTATTTTCTCGGAGATAAGGCGTGTTCACGTTTAATGGCGTAACAATATATTACCATAAATAGGTACACATTATAGAATTTAACCTTTCAATCGTGGAAATTACAGACACAATAGAAAGACGGCGGTGCGCGAACGCCGGCGTTCGCTTGCGGTTTAATGAATTAAATAGCAGTACAGTTTGGTGGTAAAGCTTTGGATGGAGAAAGGTAAGGCTTTTGTCCAGCGGTGGGACACATAATAAGCTACAAAAACAAATTGCCTCTTTTTTACAAGTAATGTGAATGTGAAATGTACACTGTAGACTCCACGGATTCATAGATTACTTTCTATTTCGACTCACTTTTTGACATTACTTTTATTGTGCCCTTGGGTAAAATATTGACCAGTCTACTCTGTTCTCTGTAGTCCTTATATAGATACCTACTAATATTCTAATATGGAAATACTTTCAAATCGATCTTTTTTTTTTAAAGAGTAACAAAAGAACGACTTTGCAACGAATTGTTTTCAGATTTGATTTATACTGCAATTTCTTCATACCTACACTGAGTATACTATAATTCTTCCTTTCTAAAGCTTATCCAATCATCTTATCAGGAGTTGTATGAAGTTCTAATAAATAAATAAATAACTAGACAAGCACAGTTAGAATCACCCGAATAAAGGTGAAAATTTTTGAGAATATGATATGCTATTTCACTTAACCAGCAAAATGAATTTTGATTAATCCTAGTATGTATATGGATGTACCGTGTTTTGGAAAAGCATATAGGATACTTTATATCTGTTCAAGTATGTTTCCTAGGAACAGTTTTATATCATGTGGGCAAAGTCGCTGGCAGCAGCTAATATTACAAAAAGAACAACAGACCCGCCATCTCACTGTCCGGCCGTCCGGTAACTGTCCGGACCAAGCCCAAGTCGTCGACGGCGCGCACTGTTCCCGCGCGCCTCAAGGAGTTGTCAGCAACAGCAGGGACCCAGCCGGGTCGAAGCCTACTGGGGCCAGGGTTATTCGAAAGAGCGCTCGAGCCCCGGTATGAAGGCTAGAAGGAACGGGGTGGGTCTTTTAGTCAGTAAGAGTCTGACACTATCTCCCGCTCCGCCCAAGGGCGGGGGATGTCAATGCATGATTTTTTCCCACCATCAAAAAAAAAAAAAAAAAAGTCCCGCCATTATTGCAAGCAATCATTTGACAACCATGTTATTTACCTCATATACACGTTTGATCTGCCAGGAGAACCAGATATCACTACAGCTACATTTGCCAACGATACTGCTATCTTGGCAAGCGACAAAAACCCAGTGATTGCAACACAGAAACTGCAAAAAAATCTGAGCGATGTGACAAAGTGGCTTCAAAAATGGAGAGTAAAGGCTAGCGCTTCAAAGTCTGTGCATGTTACCTTTACACTGCGCCAAGGAAACTGTCCCCCAGTTCAATTGGAAAATACCACACTCCCTCACCAAGATAGTGTGCGTTATCTCGGCCTACACCTGGATCGACGCTTAACCTTTAACTATGGACGCGCGGTCTGATAGACTGCTCGCAGTTTAATTTTCGTGTTCACGCACTTCCCCGCCCCCCTCACTACTGACGCGCTCAGTAGCTTCGGTTTTAGTAACGAAACGACTGTTGAAGCGGGAGGTTGCGTCGTTGGTTGCGAATCGGGTGAGTAATTTGACTTTAAACTTTGATCGCGTATTGCAAATATGGACCCGAGGTCTCACAGACCGCGTCTGTGAGACCTCGGGTCCATATTTGCAATACATTTTATTTTTTATCAATACTGTTTGTTTTAGGTTAGGTTGGTTCAAAATGTCAGAAAATAATCCATCAAATACTTATAGATCAAAACGACCACAAAAATCGCCACTGCAACAGAGGCCAAGCAAAATATTGCGAGTTGATGATCCTACTTTCGAAAATGAAGTAAACGAACTACTTTTGGAGTCGGACCAATCCGATTCTGAAGATAATATTGTTGACTGTTTAGTATCTGAAGAGGATTACATACAAAATCATGAAAGTGACCAAGGAGAAGTTGAAGAAGATCCCAGTTTTGTAGGGAATCCCACTTCTGAAAGAAATTCCAGTTCTGAATCTGAACATGACAGTTCAGATGACAATGTGCCCATTGCACAACTTCAACAACGCCAACGACGATCTCAATATTATTATGGCAAAAATCGCTTCAAATGGAGTACTAATCCACCTTCCAGTAGGGTTAGAACTGCTCAGCATAACATTGTTATAAGCAGACCCGTCTCACGCTTGGCTGAAGATGAAAGAAGAGAACCTTTCAGTATTTGGGACAAGCTTTTTGATACAGAAATGAGAGACTATTTTGACTTGGACTAATGTGAAAATAGCTGAATTTAGAGCAAAGTTCAAAAGGCAGGGAAGACCCGAATTGAAAGAATTGGATATGGTCGAGTTGAATGCTTTTTTGGGATTACTGTACTATTCTGCTGTATTAAAGTCTAACCATGAAAGTACAAGTTATATTTTCGCCACAGATGGTACGGGTTGCGAAATATTTAGATGTTGCATGTCTGAAACTAGATTTTTAGTCATTTTACGATGTCTACGTTTTGATGACCAGGCTAATCGTGCAGAAAGACAAAAGAATGATAAGCTGGCGGCTATTTCTCCTATTTTTGAGAAATTCGTCACAAATTCTCAAAAACTTTACGAAGTTGGCGAGTGCGTCACTGTTGACGAGATGTTGGTGAAGTTTCGTGGCAGAAGCCACATGATCTCGTACATGCCAAAGAAACCAGGAAAATATGGGCTTATTGTGCGCGCCTTGTGTGACGCCAAGACGTTTTATTTTTACAACGGCTATATTTATTCTGGTAAAGGTTCTGATGGCATTGAGTTATCAGAAGATGAAAAGAAGTTTCTCGTTCCTACTCAATGCGTTATTCGTTTGACGAGACCAATTCAATGGACCAATCGCAACGTGACCGCAGACAATTGGTTTTCGTCCATCCAACTTGTAGATGAACTGTCAAAGAGAAAATTGACGTATGTTGGGACTGTGAAGAAAAATAAGAGAGAGATACCAAAAGAATTCCAACCAAGGAAGTCTCGAGAAATTCAGTCAACTTTATTTGGTTTCACTAAAGATAAAACTCTGTGTTCACATATCCCAAAGAAAAATAAAGCCGTTGTCTTGATATCTTCTATGCATCACAGTGACACAGTAGACGAGGCCTCCAAAAAACCTGAGATAATACAATATTATAACTCCACCAAGGGAGGAGTGGATGAGACGGATAAGAAGTGTTCAATTTATTCGAGCAGTCGACGAACAAGGAGGTGGCCTCTGGTGATTTTTTATAGAATCCTCGATCTGTGTGATGTAAATGCTTACGTTCTACACAACCAGCATCAGGTCAAAGAAATCGAGAGAGGAGATTTTCTCAAGGCATTAGCACGGTCTCTGGTAGTTCCTTGTATGCAAAGACGTGCTCTAAATTCAAATTTGCAAAAGGAGTTGAAATTGGCATTGACACGAATTTTAGGTGCAGATATGCATGTTGGAGAGTCCTCTACACCGGAAATGAATGATTCTAAGCGAAAGACGTGCAGGCTGTGTCTGTCAAAATTAAAACGAAAGACTAACTACGCTTGTGTAAGTTGTAAACAAGCGATTTGCCTGTAGTGTTCCAAGCCCTTATGCAAAGACTGCCAATAATGTTACCAATGTTGGACCATTGTCAGATTTTTTTTGTTTTATTTTGAGAAGTACATTTTTTGTTTTTTTTTACATTCGTTAAACCTTAGATTTAAAGATATTTTAGATTATTGTTCAAAATACTTTAAAGTTTAATTTTTTTCTTCCTTTAAGTGATCTCAGGTAAAATTTAGACTGAAAGTGCCTTAAAATGATAATTTGTTAAAATTCAAAAAAATAAAATAAGTTTTGGTTAAATACATGTAAAGTCTTTAAGTTTGAAACCTCTAGTTGATAATAGTAATAAAAAACTAATAAAAATACAAGCATCTAATCATTAATTTTACTAAGAAATATAGCGGTCTGTGAGACCGCGCGTCCATGGTAGTGTGACAAAAAAAGAACGTCCATAGTTAAAGGTTAACATGGAGGCACGACATCAAAACAAAAAGACAAGACCTTAAACTACGGTATAACCACCTGTCTTGGTTGCTGGGCCGTAATAGCAAACTATCTGTCGACAACAAATTGCTAATCTACAAAAGCATTTTGAAACCTGCCTGGATGTATGGTATACATATAGTTATACTACAGCGAATACAAAATATGATTCTGAGAAACCTGAGCAATGTCCCATGGTTTATCACAAACGCAGAAATACTATCACTATCTCGATATCACTATCTCGAAATGAACACTGTGAAGGAAGAAATCCTTCAAACTTCAATTACATACTTGGGGAGGTTGGAAAGTCATCCTAACCAATTGGCTGCTAACTTAACAACTAGAAGCTACACTAAGAGGTTAAAGCGTAAAGATGTTATAGCTATATAAGTAAATATAGCCAATTAAGAGGAGATGTCCTCACTGGAGGGCTCACTCGAACTGCCATTACATACAGCGCATCTGCTTATAGCTAATGCTGATTGCAGATACAAACAGGAAAAAAAAAAAAATTATTTAATAGCCAATGTATTTTACAGATATATAACACGACGCCTTACGCCATCTATCGGATTTGGTGCACAACACTATGCCAATCGTGATCAAATCACAAATTTGATAAAGTGATAACATACCAACAGTATCTCCAGATTACTAGCGACATCTATCATACAATATGTGAATTGTCCGTGACATCAACGTGTTACCACTACACACAACTTCATACAAGGTTGAGATGTTGAAGAGACACACTAAGCTTTCAATCCTATATAAACCGCTACCATGATGGCACAAGACACTAGCTATTTAGAAGGCACAGTGGTTGATAGACCACAGTCACTAATGTTGTCATAAGCTTAAGCTCAAGAATAGCCAAGCTAGAAGGTTAAGGGACAGGATAGCCCCGCAGTCCATCCATATGATCACAACAGGTTCCATATCAGTCTAACTTTATTTGCTAAAAATCTGTCAAGTGTTTGAAATAAAGTAAATAAACTCAATGTTGGTTTCATTCCACCACTACCATCACAAACAAAAATATTTTTTTAATCTTGACCCAATATTATACATATAATAACTATTCAGTTTTTGTAATTTAAAGAGATAAATATCATTTTCATAGAGGAAAGTAAGATCTACAGAAAGAAATCATGTATGTCATAGTTGTGATCAAACCAATGTTAAATAATAGTTGATGATATTTTAATTGGGGATTTCAAATTTTTTTTTTTGACATAAATTTACACGACTTCACAGTGGGGTATATTTTGAAAAATATCAATAATTTTACAAAACCATGAAAAAACCTTGTACCTAGTAAATAATTGAATCAACCATTACTACTCTTTTTAAACATCTACACCAACTTATAGTTCTGTCTTTTTAAAGTAGTTACCTGAATGCCAAAATGAATCTGGCATAACTTAACTAAAAAAAACACTTGACTAACCGACTTCCTACACAACAGCGCATGACCACAGCGTATTACATTATATGAACATACAATCCCATAAAATGGATACACACAGGAATATCTGTCCCTTACATATCTCGTCTTTATTATCCTGTTCCTTATACACACTGTTGTCTGTTGTTTACATTTGGAAAGTTCAGGCTTTGGAACTATTGTCAGATTGGACTTACAAACATCATTCAAAGTTAAGGTTACCTTTTGCTACCAAATACTAGATTAGTATGTGTTACATCTGCATTCTAATGAAACTCAAAATATGTGTTAAAAATAATACCTTCCAAACTTAACGTTGGTTAAACGCACACCTTACGAAAAAAACTAATTTAATCACACTGATGACTAAACCTATGCGACGACGATTTAATGACTTTCACGATAATCTTTAAGTAGATTACGTACAATTTCACCACTTAAAGATAATGTGCTAAAATAACTATTTTATATATATATAAATAATCTATTTTTACAATCACAAGTCTACAATGATAAACAACTTAAAGACAAAATCAATAATGACAATGACACATGGCCGGCGGCGGCGGCACCTAATCGCGTGGCCCATAGACAAAATGTTGGCTTTTGTTGTATTGCCCCGCGTTCCGAATTGCGTCAAAAGCGATTATATCGCGAATCCAACCAACGCGCAACGTCACAAATGGTACTCAATAGTCCTTATGATTTGTGACTATTCAATTTAGTTGGATTCGCGATATAATCGCTTTTGACCAAAGATTTTCTATTCTAGACTAGATTGACTGCGACAACCTCAAAAGCGTCCCCGACAAGGAGAGTTAGAAAGACCCCCGTCATCTCGTTCTACTAGTGTGTCCATACACTAGCTACTTACCACGGGACAATTTTGCTCTAAAGTAATTATAGATATTTTTGATGCACAATAATATAATATATATAACTAGTAGTTAACGATTAAGCCACATACGTGCAGCATTGCTTGCGGCTGCCGCAAGCAATGCTGCACGTATGAATGCGGCATTTATTAGTGACCAACCTAAGGACTAAACTTAAAGACTAGTAGACGATAATTTAAAATTAATTTATTTCTCGAATGTACAATATCAATGTAGGGAAGCGTTTGGATTGCACGCGCGTTGTTTTCAAAGATCGGTAACGAAGTGGTCACAGATAACTATATATTGAAATGGTCTGAAGTCCGAAGTCACGTGTCCCGCATGCCGCACCTCTGGCCGCCGCCGCCGCTCGTCGCTTTCCGTTGTGTCACGAGAGCAGCCGAAGATTGCCGAGCGGTCGAAGGCGCTCGATCAACGGGGAAGATAAGATTAGTAAAATTGGTACTTGATTTATTAAAAAAAATATTGAGCCTCCTCAGATATTTAGTATATTTATTTATTTATTTAAACTTCATGTACAGTAGTGGTACATAGGCGGACTTAATGCAACAAGGCATTCTCTCCCAGTCAACCTTTGGATTAAAAAAGAGATCACTGTGGTAGGTTTGCACAATAAACAAATAACAAATAATGAAAACGGAAAAAAAATAATAAGTTATTTCTAAATAATATATAACAAAATACATAAATATGCTAAAATAATAAACTAATAAATACTATGAAAAATATCAAATCTTAAAGAGAACTTAATAACAATTCTGACGAAGAACAGACTAAGGTTGAGAGGACTTCAAGTAGTAGTTCCGAATTTTACGTTTGAAGGAAATTTTGCTTTCGGCTTTTTTGATGTCAAGGGGAAGTAAATTCCAGAGTTTTATGGTGGAAACAGCGTAAGAATTGGACATAAAGCCAGTACGGTGAGAAGGAATCTGAAGAAGCATGTTTTTGGATGCACGAAGGTTAAGATTATGAGAACTGCCCAACACTTTAAAATATTGTTTTAAATAATCAGGAGCACAAGGATCGTTCATTACGGTGAAGAGCATGCAGAGGGATCTGAGGGATCTCCTGTGACGGATAGGCAGCCATTTAAGCTGAGAACGGAAGGAAGAAATGTGGTCATATTTACGAAGCCCGAATATAAAACGAATGCAGTTATTGAGAAGTCGATCCAATTATTAATTATTTATTAGTATATATTACTAAATATCTGAGGAGGCTCAATATTTTTTTTAAAGCTTTGCTTTTAATAATATAAAACTTCCCACCAATACGCACAAAGCGTTTTAGGAGTGGAATTCCTTGCCAGAGCCTGTGTTTCCTGATAGCTACAACTTAGGGGTCTTTAAGTCAAGAGTGAATAGGTTACTTCTAGGCAAGCGTGCTCCATAGTCGACCACATCATCGCTTACCATCAGGTGAGATGGTGGTCAAACGCAAGCCTATCAATAATAATAATAAAAAAAAAAACTTGAACAGTAGACAACCACAGGTGTCAGTCAAGGGCTACTTTCAAAAATAGTTAAAGAAGGGTATGCAGCAGAAGAAGCTGGTACAAAAATTCGAAACCTAGGCAAGGAGAGGAAACGTCAAAGTGGGTTTATTCATGTTGATGATTTTGACATGGGAGTTATCCGGAGGAAAGTACATGAATTTTATTCTAATAAAAACGAATTACCGACTGAAGAAGCTCCTAGAGGTCTTAAAAACAGAAATAAATTACACGGGACAAAGAGAAAGTCTACGAAAGCTACTCCACAAAATGGGTTTTCGTTTTAAAAAGTCGCAGTCTAATCGTAAAATGCTCATGGAGCGCAATGAAGTATCAGCTTGGAGAGCAAAATACTTGCATGCTGTAGAAAAAATATAAATCTCCACAGCCTCGGCCGCTAATTTATTTAGATGAAACCTATATACATTCATCGCATACATCAGGTAAATGCTGGCAAGCAGAGGGTGTAGATGGAGTGTTAGAGCCTGTATCAAAAGGGCAAAGATATATTATTGTTCATGCGGGAGGGGTACCGGATTTGTCCAAAATGCTCTTCTAGTTTTTAAGTCTAACACAAAAAGTGGTGAATATCATGACGACATGAATAGTACTAACTTTAAAAAGTGAGTTATTGAAAAACTTGTGCCTAATTTACAAGCGCCATCAATAATAGTAATGGATAATGCCCCTTATCACCGTATTTGTGTAAATAAAATAACAAATACTAATTCTCTAAAGAAAGATAGCCAATTATGGTTGACACAAAATAAAATTGACTACGGAGAGGAGTTGACGAAACCTCAGCTTTTAGAAATAATTAAGAGAAATAAGCCTGAACCTGTGTATGAAATTGAAAAAATATTAGAAGAAAATGGACATAAATGTTGTACTTACCTCCCTATCATTGTGATCTCAATTCCATCGAATTAATATGGAGCTCGATAAAAAGAAAAGTTGCTGATGTAAATATTGACCACAAAAATTCTGAGATTCCCCGCCTAGTTCAAGAAGCTTTTGAAAGTATAACGGTTAGTGAGTGGGCTCAGCATTGCAATCATGTTCGCAAGTTACAAGCAGAATATTTGAAGCATGATGTGTATTTGGATAAACCGTTCATTATAGAAGTCATAAGTGATTCGGAAACTGAAAGTGACAGTGATAATGATGACATGGATATAAGCGGCGTATGGCCTCACAGCCAGGATCAAGCTTGTAACTTCTGAATCCATCTAAGTAGGTACTTTATGCAAAATGCAGAATTACTTTTTTTTTATATAACGTTATTTGCAAGTTATTAAATTTCATTTGCCTACTTTGCTAAACATTTAGTTTGTAAGTGGGGTACCTACATTATTTCAATTGAACGCCAGAGAAAAAGCTAATGTATGTATCTACCTAATTAATTTTCCTATTTTTGAAGACTATTTAGTACTTGTATTAGCATTTTATTATCATAAAACAATGTTAGGTATTGTTTAAAATAATACAATTATGTTTATATGTTTACCTAGTTTCATAACTGACATACCCAATCATGGGTAACTTTTATTAATTTGCAACACTAAAGCGACGGTATCGCTACCACTCAATTCACAGATATGTTGGTGGGTCTGTAATAAGTCAATTCTGCCGCCACTCATTTTTTGCCGCTCTGGGCAAATGCCCGGCTCGCTCCCCCTTAAATCGGGCCTTAGGTTTAAAAAATCTTTGATTTAAATTAGCTTTCTTTCAAAAGCGTACACAATCAACATGCGTAACTGAACAATATATGGAATCATTGAAACATGCGCGATCTCAGCGAAGTTTGCCTAGAAGGCTTACATTTGCTGCTATATATTACAAAAACCTCAGAATGTGTTGCACCCGCATTCTAACTGGAGCCACTCACATGCGCGCAAACATTCGTACGATGTACGAATGTTTGTACGCATGTGAAGTGCCATTGGACATTCATTTGCAAACAGCAGAAATGCAAATGGGTTTGCATACTCAATTTGCGAAAATGTTTCTACTTCCTCCTACACTTGTTTACGAATGTCTCAGTCTTGTTTGCGATTTTTTCAATTCTTCAATCGAACATTGAAGAGAAAATTAAGTTTTTATTCTTTCCCAGGCATCATTAACCGCCATTCTATTTTTATAGGACTTCTTTTATGGATACCATATAGTTGGCTCCGTTGGCTCGTTCTGTAGGAGTGTAATAAACTCCATCACTTTGCAGTTATTCCAATCTATGATCTATTTAGATATTTATTATTATTTAGTGTCACTCACATTCGCACGAATACGCGTATAGTCTGTCTAATAAGTCAACCGACTTGGGAATTTTGTATAATATTTAATCGTTTAAAAAATACCTATAATCGGTACTTTTCATAAGGTTCTTCTGTTAGTTAACAACGATCTCTATCTCTTAATCAACCTTGATTATTGAACCCGTGTTGACTACATCAGATTTTATTAAATCCTAATAATTACCCAAGTCGTTTAACTTATTAGACTGACTCTACCTACAAGTGTAGGACGACATTTGCAAATGATTGTGCAAAGTTTTCGCTGCATTCGCGGTTTTCCAAAATGTGTCGGTTTTTAACGCACATCAAAGCGCGCGAACCTCGAACCTTTGCGAAGTCTCCCACATAGTGTTGGGATTTTATCCGATTAAATACTCAATAAATACTCGGGTTTATTGGATAAATACTCGATTAAAAACGAGTATTTATCGAGTATTTATTCATTTTGAGTATTTAATCGGATAAAATCCCAACACTACTCCCACACATTCGTGTAACCAGTTGCGCATACTATTGCAAAGCTAACGAAAGTTTTGTCATTGTTTATAGTTTGTGACGAGCTGCTATGTAATATAAGTAAAAAAAAGTAAATTATAATAATAAATATATAAGTAGATCATGGATTGGAATAACTCCTTTTGTGTATTTATCGTGAAATTAATAAATAGTCGTGTAATTTTCATACGTCATTTTATTTTCAATTAATGACTTATGTGATAAATGTCATTTAAAAGAAGTATTGTGAAAATAATGAGAAGAGGTTGTATACCCAACACCTCCGTCCCAAATCGGCACGAGCCGTAATATTATTTTTTTACTGCACCACTCTAAGGTAAGCACGTAGTTTGCAGCATTTGATCGATATGCCTTTTGCATAACACTCCTGAATCAGTTTTTATTTGGTAATGTAATCGTCCTAATATTTTAACGACAGTTCCGAACTCCCATTTTATATGATCGTTGGTGTAACTCCTTAGTTGGACCCTCTGCCCTACCGTGAATGTGCGGGTAGGAATTACTTCACCAGTGGGCGTTCGTGTATCTATTGTCCTTGCCTTAAATTGAACACTAAGAGTATTTCTTATCTGCCTGCCAACCATTCGCTCGTATGGACTTTTATTAGTACTGCTACTAGGGGTTCTCCGTAATCGCTCCTTGATACCCAGCAGTTTGTCGTGTAGGGAGCCCGGCTCGGAGCTGATACTATGTATTGCCTTTTTGATAGTTTGTACATAACGCTCTGCCTGTCCATTCGTTGCTGGGTGGTATGAAGCTGAAGTTTTATGAACGACCCCGCTTTCTTTGAAATACGATTCAAATTCATTTGAAGTAAATTGTCGACCGTTGTCAGAAACCAGTGTAAGCGGAATTTCAAAAGTTACAAAAAGTTCTTTAAGTTGTCGAATGCACCATGAACTTGTAGTCGTTTTTGTTTCTATTATTTCTACCCATTTTGTGAAGGCGTCCACTATTACAAATAGAGAATAACCCTGAATCGGCCCAGCAAAATCAACATGGATCCGTTGCCATGGTTCAGATGGTAAATCCCAATGATGTAAAACCGTACGTGGTGGTTCATTTTGGTTTAGGCGACATTCTCTGCAGCCTCTAACTATGTCTTCTATGTCTTTATCTATATTTTTCCAGTAAACGTATCCTCTTGCTAACAATTTCATTTTTACGATTTCTAGATGTCCCGTGTGTAATTGTTCTAGTACCTGTTGTCTCAGATCTGCTGGAATCATCACTCGGGTTCCTTTTAGTAAACACCCATCTTGAATGGTCAATTCATTGTCATTGTAGCCGTATCTTCTTACTGAAGTACCCTTATTTAAAGCTTCTATTAGTCGACTGTATTCATCATCGCAATGGGTCTTTTCAGCGATTTTTACACAGTCGACGGCAATTGTGTTCATCTGGTTTAATTGAAATGCGCAATATACGTCAATTGTATTATTAGCTACTATTTCTACTGGACTTCTTGAAAGATAATCTGCGTTGCTGTGGTCATTCGATGTTCTATATTCAATGGTATAATCAAAACCAGAAAGAAAGTGTGCATAATGAAAGAGCCGCATTGTACTCATCGCCGGCAATGTTTAATGTGGGTCGAATATTGTAGTTAGTGGTTTATGATCTGTGATAAGTATGAATTTTCTTCCGTAGCAATAGTGAAAAAATTTTTTTAACCCCCAGAATAGGGACGTCGCTTTCTTGTCTATCTGGCTGTATTTTTGTTCACTAGTTGTCAATGAACGTGATGCAAAAGCTATAGTTCGATCCGATCCGTCCGGTAGTCGATGCGATAAGACTGCTCCAAGTCCAAGAGGTGAAACATCCGTAGCGAGAACCAAGGGATTCTTGTCGTCAAAATGAATTAAAACTCTCTCACTGAGAATTTACTGTTTGATTTTATTGAAACTTTCATCACATGCGACTGTCCATTCGTATTTGATATCTTTCTTGAGTAGGTTGTTAAGAGGACTAGACATTGAAGCTAAGTTAGGAATGAACTTATTGTAATAATTCGCCATGCCTAAAAATGTCCGCAGTTTGTTAACGTTTTTGGGCCGTTTAGCATCCAAAATTGCTTTCACTTTATTTTTATTTTTGCGAATTCCATTTTTGTCGATGGTATAGCGGTATAGCCTAAATATTCAATACTCTGTTGAATAAAATGACATTTTTCGTTATTAAGTTTCAAATTACTGTCTTGTAATTTTTGTAAAACTAGGCGTAGTCTGGTAAGAAGTTGTTCTTCTGAATGTCCTTGAATTATTATATCATCAAATAATATTTCACTCCAGTTATTCCTTGAAGTACTCGGTCCATGAATTTTTGCCATAAGTTCGGAGCAACCTTGACTCCAAACATAAGTCTATTTACCCTTAACGTACCCATGTGTGTGCTTAAAGTTTGCATCATAGCACTCTCCTCATCCATCATCATGTTTAGATAAGCTTGATTGATATCGAGGGTACAAAATATTTGACCTCCGTTCATTTCTACTAAAATGTCCTCTATAATTGGAATACGATATGGTTCATCCCTTATTACTTTGTTTAGAGTGACATTGTAGTCCGCACATAAGCGTATACTGCCATTTGGTTTGACAATAGGTACCACTGGTGTCCCCCACTCAGAGCTATCAACCTTTGTAATAACCCCTTGTTCACAGAGTCGCAGAATTTCATCATCAACTTTCTGTTTAAGAGTATAAGGTATACGTCTGGGCTTTACAAAAGTTGGTGTGCCTTCTTCTTTAAGAGTCAAATGAGCCTTGTAATTTGTTATACATCCTAAGAAGCCATCAAATATCTTTGCGTGTTCAGAAAGTATCATATCTAGTTTCGGATGTACTCCAGCAGTAATAACGTTAATATTTGCCAAGTCCAAGTTGATTGCTCGTATCCATGCTCTACCGAAGATAGGGTCAACGTCTTGTTTTATAATGTACAATTTACCCTCAAATATTTGATCATTGTATTTGCATGTAACGTAGGCCACTCCGTGTGGTGCAAAGATTTCTCCTGTATATGTTCTCATCGTAAAGTTTGTTTTGTAGATTTTGTATAATGTGTTCAATTTTTTGAAATCTTTAAATAGTTGATAGAGCAGCACCTGTATCTACTTCCATTTTCAGTTTTGAGTCTTTAATTTGTACATTTATCATAAATGTGTCTGTGTTGTTAGATTGAATTATGTTCATATTCCAGGGTGTAGTGTCATCGACTTTAACTGACGAAACATCATTATTATGTAACTCCTCATGTTCAGGCTGTAGTTGGTGGTTTCCTAGTGTTGATTTTAAGTAAACGCGTCCAAGGTGACCTACTCGTTTATACTTGTAGCAGGTATCCTTGATGCTTCGACATTTATCTGGTCGGTGCTCCGGACTTCCATAGCGAAACCATTTTCCTTTTTAAGATTCTGGTGTTAAATGTTCCTGATCTTGCTTACGACTGCGGTATTTCGTGTTAGCTTGAATTGCTTTAATGTGTAGATCTTGGTTTGATGAATGTCCTGGTGAAATATAGCTACTGTCCGATTTTGCCATTTCAATAGTAACCGCTTTATTTACTAAGTTAGAGAAATCGGTTACCGTTGTTTCCTGTAACATTTTTGTTCGAATTTCGGTGTCACTTATTCCTCTTATAAATTGTAAAATTAGAAAATTATCGCAGATGGAATTTTACAGTTATTGCAAGTGAACTCACAATCTTGAGCTAGATGTTTCAACACAGAAGAATAGGTACGTCATGATGGTCTCGTCTGAGCCTTGAAGTCGCGAGATAAATTTATGTCGTCGAGCCCAAATACTCAATTTCGGGTCTATTTATAATGTTGTAATATTTGAACCAGACTGCTGAATTCTAGTTCAATAGGATCGTTCGGTGCGCACAAGTCGTAAGTCTTCTGATGTAGTTCTGGTGGTAAAAAACTCAGCAGCGTCAAAGTTTGGGTTTGTGCATTGGTGCAATTATTTAATTTCATGTAAGTTTTTAATCTTTGAATAAAATTAGTGAAAATTTCCCGTTCTTGAAGTGGTTGAAAATTAATTCTAGGCGTCGCTGCCGGTGTAGTTTCAGTGCTCATAGAGTGTTGTGATACGTTGACGTAAGTCAACAGTTCGGTTTGTAGTGTAGGGCGTAAGCTATGCAATTTTAGTTTTAATTGTAGGATGAATTCTTCTGTAGTGTGCCGTTGATCTATTTCTGCATCCAGTAATTCATCAGTTATATGCGATTCAATATCATTTTGAATGTTTTCAAACTTATTTTCTTAGGTGTTATATGTGACAGCCGTGTATTTACTTCGAACTCTGAAATATTCGACAATTGAGACAATGTACGTTCAATTTTTGTAAGTTGTCCGCGTAGTGTAGCACGAAGGCGAGTCAATCGCGCCAGTTCTCCAGCCATCATCGTCGCCACTTTTGTGTATTTGTCGTGAAATTAATAAATAGAGCGCGAGCAAGATAATTTGGCGCGTAGCTGGGGGCGTGCTTAATGTTGCCAGCCTAACAAATCTATTTTCCTTAATTTGATTAAAAACGCTCTTTCTGAACACTGTGTAATTTAAAGAATTTATTTATTTAATTTTTACCTTTTATTATTAAAAAAAAAAAATCGTTAGATCTTTGTAAATATTTTATTGAATATCTTAATAAATTAATTAGCACTTTTAGCATCAGAATTCCACGCTATTCTTTATCAGAAGAATCGGTTATATCCATTGTTAATTTGTCCATTTTGAGATCCAAAGAAATATTTTCTTGTAGCTTGCGCTTTTGTATTGTCTCTTGTAGGGGCTTTATTTATTTACGTGCAGTGGTACGATGCATTACCCATTACTACAATACAATTCTGTTTTAGATTTGGCACTATTTATTCTTGTATGGATGAAGTTTGCAGAATTCATATCGTCATGATAGTCACTTGATTAAGATTTAAGCACATAGAAGCAGTCCATTTTCAACAAACTTTGTTGACTTGTTATGTACCGCTCGGGTACGCATATTTAGGGAAATTTTATTGTGATGGTTACCCGAAAAAATATTTGAAAAATGGATCTAATTTTGGAAAATGGTACCGTAGGCCCAATATTTTCTCATTTCTCTTCACAAACACGTTTGACTTTCAAGATATTATCCCTGCTAGCACTTTTAATCACTTTTGGTATAATAATGACGACTATTTTTTTTTTTTTTTTTTTTTTTAATTGAGATAAACTAGTGCTTGACTGCGATCCCACCTGATGGTAAGTAGCGATGCAATCTTTGATGGTGAGGCGCACTAGTTTATTAAGAGCCTATTCACTCTAGCCTTGAAGACACCCAAATTATAATCGGACGGGAAGACCGCAGCAGGCAGATTTACTTATTTACTTTAGAAACGATAAAAAACACAGAAAACAACACATTCTCCTGACACATGACATAAACGTCAAACGATTAGTTTCCAATTTCGGCCACGCGCCAACTTATCTTGCGCTAGCTCTAGTCGTGTAATTTGCATACGTCATTTTATTTTCAATGAATGACATGTAGAATAACATAACATAACATAGAACAACAGATGTCTTAAAAAAAAAGAAGTATTGTGAAAATAATGAGAAGAGGTCCTCAACAACTCCAAAGTGATGGAGTTTACTGAACTTCTACAGAACGAGCCAACTATGTGGGATCCCCAAAAGAAATCCCATATAAACGGCGGTTAATGATGCCTGGGAAAAAATAAAATCATTTTCCCTTCAATGTTCGATTGAAGAATTGAAAAAATCGCAAGAAAGACTGAGACATTCGTAAACAAGTATATGAGGAAGTGCAAACATTTTCGCAAATTGACTATGCGAACCCATTTGCATATCTGCTGTTTGTGAATGAATGTCTGGCTGGCCCTTCACATGCGTGCAAATATTCGTACATCGTACGAATGTTTGTGCGCATGTGAGTGGCCCCGGTAATGGTAAACGAATGAGATAGGAATCATAGGATTTAGTTTTTGAACCAAAAATATTTACAAAAAAAAAGGAAACTGTCAGTAGTGTCAGACTGTCAGTTAATTGTCAATAGAGATAGACTCGATCAAAGAGCATGTAAAATGTAATCTCGATTCTAGAATTTTTTTACGCTTGTGATTTTATTTAGATAAACACAATGGATCATAAAAAGGAAAATAATAATATAACGAGTACAATGAATTATATTGTTTGGCGGTTTGTCATGGAATTTCTTGTACATTCTTTTCCATCAAGAACAACGCTTTGGAATGTGCAATCAGTACAATCAGCATCATTTTTTTGACTGACTCGACTTCTTATCACCGACATAAAAGTGCCTGTAAATGGTTTATTTGAAATAAAAGTTTTGAATCTTTGCTCAAATATAATAGTTTATTTGTAATAAATCTGGCCTTCGAACTTTTGTAGAATTCAAAGTGAATAACTACTAATGCTTGGTGTGATGAAGTCGTCTCCTATCAATGAGCAACTTTAGTGTGTTAAAACTTCCGTCTGAATTCGAAAATGATTTATATGAAATATATTTTTAAACTTGTACAAAACTAAGAGCATTCCCATTTTGGCAAGCTGGACAAATTTTTCTTCCATCTTAACTGTAATTGATGTTCTTAAATTGAACCTCATCGTTTTTTCGCGCCTATCTTCAATTCAGTCATGTTTCTAATCCACTTTTTCAACATGCTATTATATATCTCAGTGCCATATAATGCGCTGGTGTTCCAAACTGATATCGTCTTGGATATTGAATTTAAGAAGACCTTAGAAACTAATAAGTAATTGTGGTTATTGGACTACTATATTCACGGATGAGTTGCTGTTTGGATTCCTCTTACAAAACTTATTTTAAATTATAAGTGTCCATAGGTTACACCTGTTTTGCAAGCGAATCAATTGTCGTATTTGAATCCTTTTGATTTGTTGTCCTATTACATAAATAGCATTTTTATTTTCTCCAACTCAAAAATTTGCTTTTAAACCATTTTATCTAATCCTTTCAGATCCAAGTCAAGATACCCTTTTAAAAAAAATTAGGTTTTCTACTTCAGTGTCATGAAGTTCATATTAATGTTTTCAGCAACAACAAAGCGCTGCTGGCCTTCTATGTGGAGCTGTGGTTGATTGAATGACATGTTTGTCCCACCCATATGCAAAATATGGATTTCAGTCATGAAGTTGCAGACACTGCCCTGAAATAAAATTACAATTAGTGTCGTTTTTGCTTGTGTTCCCAGCCATGTTTGTATTCCTGGTAATGAGTCAGCTAATTTGTTCCAAAAATGCTGTTCCTCCCTTTGCTAGGCCATAGTCCAATGCATGGAAAGAAAACATGAAACCAAGTTTTTAGGGTATATGGCATAACTATACACAATGTGATAACAATTATAGAAACTTAACTCCTTAATCTTAAAATAGGTACATCAACTTTGTATTCTCTACACCAACAAGGTCCAGTTCAGGATAATGCCGGGCCACTATGTAGGAGTTGCCTGATGCTGTTGGCTAATCACTAAGTCCATAAAGGGTAAACCTTATGGAGATATTCAACTCAACATACCCCACAAGCCATGGTTTTATAAATATCAACTAAAAAAATCAACATTACTTCAACCATAATATGTATTTTATGTTTAAATCATTTTTGCACTCCTTATTTCTTGGCCATACTTAGAACTAAGGATAACTCTTTTAGTGAATGTGGTTTGGAAGAAGGAAACATGTTCCATTTATTTTTCACCTGACCCAAATTGCAGTTGACTGGCCATTGACTGGCCTGTTGGTCTAGTGGTTAGTGGCCCTGACTGCTACGCTGGAGGTTGTGGGTTTGATTCCCACCCAGGACAAATGTTTTTGTGATGAGCAGGATCATTTGTTCTGGTTCTGGGTGTAATTTATCTATAATATGTATGTATTTAGAAATATATAGAATAGAATGGAATATATTTTTATTGTAATACATGGGTAAAAATCATAAATGTGCAAGGTCTGAAAATAACGGGTTGATCTGCATGTTTTGCCATTATGGTGTACAAAAAAAATTATTTGGTTTATGATAAACCACAAAAGATTTGAGTCTAAACAAATAATGAAATTTTCATTATAATATGTTATGGAAAAAAATATAAGTATGTTTATCAGTTGTCTGGTACTATTAACACAAGCTCTGATTAGCTTGGGGCTACACAATGTTGTATGATGGTTGTGGAATATTATATTATCCCTCGTCCAACTTTTGTCAAATGTCTTCTTTCTTATTTGTATTCTCACTTAATATTTAACCATTTAACAGTCTATGTCAGATATATCTGAAGAGCTAAATGAGATGGAGTATCCATATACAAACACATGACTCTGGTGAATAGGATACAAAAATTCTTATCAGACCAATCTGATGTAAGCGAAAGGGTTGAACTTTGTAAATCTGTGGAAATTAATAAAATTAAGTTGTAAATGTTTGAACCGGGTTTTGTTTTTCTGTTTTTTGCTTCACTCATAGGGTCATTACGCTGGATCGCGGCCCTGCGTTGTTTCGCGGCCTCTTAGAGGACCAACCGTATAAATATTGCAAAAATAAGAATTCTATCTTACTCTTGCCGACGCGTTGTGGCACTTTAAAAAGATGGATAGTTACAGAATGTCATGCCTATTCAAATTGGCCGGTTAACCTAATCCATGTGCCGGAACTAAATCGTCCATTTTGCCAGCCGCGCTGTCAGCGCTCACACGTACGCAAAACTGCGAAAAAATTAGCGAACAAGTCCCGCTTCAAAAGTAAGTATTTCAAGTTAATGATTACTTATTACTAGTGTGATTGTTTTTGAGTTATCATAGTTGTTTGTTTCATGTTATTTTTCATTTATTTTAGGAGTAAATCACTTTAATACCAGTTTTTTCTGGGGGCCGCCAACGAAAACAATAAATTTTTAGTTGAGTTGGTATACGGCCGGGTGGCCGCGGCACTAGCTCATTGAATGAACTAAGTTGGCTGTCTTTCTTAATAGTAATGTAAATAAAGCTTCGCTTTGTGCAACATTTTTCTATTGTTGGTGTTGGTTTAAATGATATAGTTAGTTCACGGCCGCCAAAATATAATTTATACGGATTTATAGCTGTCATATGGCCGCAAACTAACACATGCTAACAAAACAAATCCGGTTCGCGGCCCTCTGAAAAGCATATGAAAAATAGAAGGCCGTTATCTGACTATTTGAAAATATAGGAGTCAGTTTACGGCCACTTCTTTTACACAGACAGTTTTGGTTGGTGTTTAGATATTTTTTTGTTATTACAGATGTATGTTACTACGAAAAAACCCAAAAAAAAAACTGTGACTTACACTGCTGAAACTCTGCAGAAGGCATTAAAAGAAATTCGCGAAGAACAAATCCCAATCAGAGAAGCATCACGTAAATTTAGTATTCCGAGATGTACAATTCAAGATCGATTAAGTGGCAGAAGGACTGACGAACTAAAAAAACATGGCCCCGAGCCAGTGCTGGGAGAACAAGGCGAGAAAAAGGTTGTAGATTGGCTTATAAATATAGCCAAATGTGGTTTTCCCGTAAAGAAGCAAGAACTATTAGATACTGTTCAAAAAATTTTCAAAGATTTAAAAAAGCCGAATCCTTTTAAGGATGATCGTCCTGGGCAGACATGGTATCTTAACTTTTTAAAACGACATCCTGAGATATCAGTAAGATCAGCAGAAGGTATCAACAAAGCTCGCGCTAGGGTGACCGAAGAGTCGATTCGACTGTGGTTCCGCGAACTGAAAATGTTTTTAGAGCAAGAGGGGCATTTAGATATACTTGGAGAACCCGAAAGGATGTTTAACGGCGATGAAAGTGGTTTTTCACTTTGCCCAAAAACGGGAAAAGTTCTTGGTCCAAAAGGTTATCGAAACCTCTACCAAATTAAAGCCGGAAACGAGAAAGACAATCTGACAGTACTCGCCACATTCAACGCTGCTGGTGAAATGTGCCCGCCATTGGTGGTTTTTCCATATATTAGACCACCAAAAAGTTTAACAGACAACATGCCACAACACTGGAGTCTAGGAAGAAGCGAATCAGGGTGGATGAATGGAGATGTATTCTTCGAATACATCACTAATGATTTTAATAATTGGATAACAGAAAATAATATCAAGAAGCCCATTCTTCTGCTAGTCGATGGACATAAGTCACATATGTCTTTAATGTTGAGCTCTGTCTGTGAAGAGCTTGGTATTATTTTATATGCCCTTCCCCCGAACACTACGCACATGCTGCAGCCTGCCGATGTCAGCGTGTTTGCTCCATTAAAAGCACAGTGGAAGAGTCATATCAGAAAATTCCTTGCAAAGCCAGAAAATTTGAACAAAGCTGTAACAAAAACAAATTTTTGTCATCTTTTTAAAGACATTATCGAAAATCCACAAATGAAAACCAATATTGTCAACGGATTCAGGCGATGTGGACTTTTTCCGTTTGATCCGAACGCAGTCGACTATACGAAATGTGTCCAAAACACATTGGAACAACTTAGTCAAGCGAATCGTTCGCGTGAGAACTCAGGAATATCGAATGAAGACCTCATCGCTACCCGCAAAGTGATTCGACATTTAAGACCAGTCCTAAAAGAGAAGAAAATTGACACAAAATTGATCCTAAAGGAAATAAAAAAGCTGAGAAGGTCAGAACCCAGAGAACCTCAATATATTACTGGATCTGAAGACAATACAAACTCAACACTCGACGTGTCGAGCATTCATCTTTTGTCAAATTTTTCGGCCCATTCATCTGCGAATGCTTCTAATCTCGCCCCACCGCTCGTTTCCGATCCAAACCCGCCGCATGTTTCTGATGTTACGTCTGCAAATGTTACCGATCTCGCTCCGTCACATATACATGATCCCGCCCCAATGACTCTTGTTATTGCGGGTGAAGTTCCCAAACGTACCGCTGAGAGTTTTCCAAAACATGGCTTGTCGAATTTGGTTACATCTGATTTTAGCGGCCTTGAGTTGGGAACAGTGGTTTCTTTGGACGATATTGTGGTCATACCATTCCAAACTAGCACACCCAAAAACCGAAACCTAAGCCCCAAATCTCTAGTTCCTATTGAAATCTCTCCATCTTCAAAACCGGACTCGAATAACGTCCCTCTATGCATGGAACAGATACACCAAATCCAGATTACAGATGAACCTGTAAGTTTGGAAACTTGCACCGAAGTAGTTCCAAGTAGTAGACCCAAAGAGCCATTGGGATCTGAACAGACTGACACTGAGTCAGTTATATTATCTCAAGTACCAACTTTAAAAGACAACTTGCCATTATGTACCGTTACTGCCACAGAAAAATCGGAAGACGAAAATGAAATTTTGACATTTGGCGTAACTCGCCAGCAACTAGAAGGAAAGTCTCTTTTATCACTGGATGACGTTACAGTTATTCCAACTATATCAGAACATTCATATTCTCATGACGTTCTGTCAAAGAAATCATCATCTTCCACAATTACATCCGCATCCGCCAACATCAAAAATTCAATAGATCCAAACACAGTATTCGAGCAACATCTGTTTATACCCCAACCTCTAGAAAAGTCCAAACAAAACATACCCAAAGCTCGTATTCCGTCGGCAATATCAGGGAAGAAATGGCGAGAATACCATCTACTAAAAGAAAAAGCTAAACAAGAAAAGAATGAGGAGAAAGAAAAAGCTAAAGAAGCTAGAAAGCAAGCCGTGAAGCGTAAGCAAGAGGAAACTAAGAAAAAAAAAGAAAAACACAAAGCCAAGAAACTTAATAAAGGAAAACTTTTAAAGACTACAGATGAGTTAACATCAAAACAAAATTGTGGCCAATGCGCAAATATCTTAAACAGTGACACTGAGGACGATGAAAACAAAAATGTTGGCTGTGATTTTTGTACTAAATGGTTTCATTTGAAGTGCACTGATTTTATAGGACTGACATACGATGATGTTAAAGATAAACCGTTCAAGTGTAACATGTGCATTATGGATCCTTAGAAATAATACACATGTTGCACTTGAAGGAGTTATAAGAATGTTCTTATAACTGTTGTTCCTGTTGATTACTTTGATCTCGTACCAACTAAGAACTTAATTAAAGACTGTTTTATACTTTATATTTTTTGATAAGTACAATATACATTATTACAGGTAGTCACCTAGTACATAATTCCATTTAAGTGATATCTCGTTATAGAAATTTTTGAAGACTGATTAATATTAGTTACTGTTAACAAGTTAATTTAAAATTATGGATCTCAAGATTAAAAAAATGTTAATGATAACCAAACTTAATTTGTTGCAATATAAATTGATTATAAAACGTTGTTTAATTTCATTATTTGTAGAGATAGTAATGTAATGTGTAGAGTAAAATAACTGCAGTAAAGATGAATAAAAGTGTAGTATGTTAGAAGTATGGAAGAAGAATAAATGAATTACATATAGGTTAGGAGTTTCGAATAAGGAAAGAAAGAAGGGAAAATTGAGGAAGGAAAGAAGAAAGGACAGAGCGGAAAGAATTGTTGCACAAATTATGAAGGTGAGGTGGGAGGAGAAGGTGAAATGCTGTAGAGATCATAATGCCTGAATGACGAAATAGTAGTGCGTGACCCTATATAAGATTAACAAATCTTGTGGGAATGAGAGATGTTAAGAAAAGGCAAGGTTAAGTTAGAGCACATGAAATGGATGAATATTGAAGAGTAAAGGCATTTGATTGACAATCGCGATCATATGCCATGATGTGGAATTTTATGATAGGGCCATTAGGTGTGGCGAAAAGTGTACGTAATAATTGTATGTAAAACTGGCGGCCGAAAACTAACTCTAGGGTGACCGCGAACTGAAAAAAGTGGCCGTCAACCGGCATTTTGAGTAAATTTTAGGTTTTTATTTATTAAAAAAAAAACTGTTAGAATAGTCCTCCAATAATTATGTCCAAAAATAACTTGATGATATCTGCTACACCTGCAGAAACAATCAGAACCTGAATTATGGACATATCATACTAATTTCGAAGAGCAAAGTTGGGAAGGCGACTAAAAGGCCGCCAACCGGTGCAACAACCCTACCAGGTTTTGGTACGTGGTCTTAGTGTCAGTCTGCAAAAAAAAATTTCATTTTTAGCTTAATTTTTTTAAATTATTGTTAATAATAGGAGTTACAGGACCCTAAAAACACTAAAGCCGGATCCGCTGCGCCGTGTTTCGTGTTTGCTAACAGAAAAACATTGTTAGCTAACCGAATAGGGGCGTGGCCTAACAGTTTTTGTTTGCCGACACAAATGGATACTAATGTTATTCTGTTAGCATTTCGTGTTGAAAACGGGTTAGGGGTCGTTCGGCCCACTATGGAACTGGGACCTCGGACCAGTTACCCCTTTTAAAAATTGATAATGGTTAACTGGGCCCACATCTGTTTTGCTTTCTGTCAAGCGAAGGGTGGCTTAAAATGGTTTATATATTATTAAGTATACAATAGATTTTGTACAGGTACAAGCATTTACATATAAATATTATACATTATTATTTTTATTACTATATTTTTATTACTATAAGAAAATTAGATTTTCGCGGGCGACCCTGGCGCTTTTGCCTTAAGAAAAACAAGTCTAATTAATTAATCAATCAACCTATCGTCAAAATTATATAAAACAAATAAATTTTACCCTTATCAAATCACAATTGGTATTTGGGGACTGCATTAAAAATTTGTGAGCTTGCTCCTTTATAACTATTGTTAGGTTTCTAACTAAGATGGCTGTAGGTACCCAATTTTCTATTAACACAACGCCACACGATATGACCATTGAAATTAGAACGCTTTATAGCGTACCGCTATCCATTATGTAACAATAAGTCACGTCTTTAAGATTTTATAATTTATAACCATTACAGATAGAAGTTTCTGCTGACATTCCAAAAAAAAAATGTTTTCCAGTAAGTTCGTGGTGGTCAATACGTCATTCGAGTCTCCTTTTATTTTTGTATTTTGTAACGTATTTTTAGAGTCAGATGATTTATAAAGTCGTGTATGGGTCATTTTCACAAAAAGTGTACATTCGGGTTTCGGGAGTGTCCTACAACTTTTGATAAATATTTAACGAATAATTTCCACATTTAAGAAAAACAACACTAAAAATATGGATCTATGGTTAGTTTTTAACAATATTATATGTTGTTGCTACATAAAAATACAGTAATATTACCGTAATTTTCAAAAATACTAGTAGAAGGTACCTATTTTAGCGCTGTCCCACTACCAATTACAATAAAATAACATAACTTTTATATATTTTGTTGACTTAATAATACTAATGTGATTGATTTTTCGGAAAGTATAGTTGTTTACGATTTCTTTCATAATTGCAGAAGCAGCGTAACATTACACAAAATATTTAAATAATTGTATTTGTGTGAGGACATAAATTAGCTAAGGTGGAAAATTCCCTTCCGAAACCCCATTTTTTACGTAAGATCGCATTTAAAACTACCACTTATGCATATTTTTTGTTAATAACAACATTTGTAAGGCTGTCATTGGCTGTACCACAATGATTCGTCCATTTTGACCGCGACCAGCAGACGATGAAACACGCACTTTAGTAACGGTCCGTTTTTGATATTCCACAACCGCAACCAATTTCGAAGTAAGTACTACAATTTTATTTCTTGCAAATTATTTTAAAATCTTTATAAACTTTCAGTGAACCCAATTTAATACCAAGCTTGTTGGTCTGATGTGTTAGTTAAAAATAAATTAAACAAAAATGTTTAAAGGTAGACTTCCGATACTTCCCTTCCGTTACCAAAACGCAGGTAACGTAAAATTGGAACTAAAAAGTTTCGGAATGGAATTCTTAGGAAGATGGTACATTATATTCATGTCACTTTGTGACTGAATAAGAATTCTAATGTTCAGAAATTATTAATTATAAATGTTCATATGCTCAAATGACACAAGTTCGAAGAAAATGTATGCATTTTAATAATATTGACATGAGTACCTACCCAATATTTCTTTTTCAGGTACGTAACAAAAATGGTTGTTCTTGCGAACATTGATAAATTCCTAACTAAAAATGATTTTATATTATTGCAAGATTCAGTGTGGCCGTGGTCAATCACTCATTTTCGAATTGCAGAAAAATGTTTCGGTTGTGGATTTCCTACCACTTTGATCCATAAACCATACCACTTTATTATACACGATAACATTAAAGTGAAGTATTTAATAAGTGTTGACTTTTTTTGGTGCCAGAAATGTACATTTTATGCAATATATGATCATTATTGTGAAGATGAATGCGATTATTGTGAATAATTCTTAAAAAACGTACTGTTAATATTCCAATAACGTACCTGTCATTTTGCTAGGATGTAGGCTCATTATTCAGTAATTCACGTCGTATTTGTATATTGAATCATACAATATTCAAATATATATATATATATATATTATTTTAAAGATGCCACTTACGCCAGCCGAAAAAATGAGAAGGTACCGAGAAAAATTAAAAAAAGACCCCGAAAGGTATGAAGAGTATAAAAAGAAAGATTTAAATAGAATTAAATTAAAGAATAAAAAAATAACAGAGTTATCAGAAAATGAGAAGGTAAACCAGAGGCAAAAATGGAGAGAACAGAAAAAAAGACAGAAAGCGAAAAAGACTGAACGTGAAAAGAAGAAAACTAAGAATAATGAAACACCTACTAATGTATGTATGAACAAAAAGCATTTAATAACTATTAGGAGGTTGCGGCGTATGTACGAAACTGCTATCAATAATAATAAAGAGTTGTGTAAAACTATTCAAAAAACAAGAAAACAAATATATCGTTTAAAGGTTGCAAATAGAAAAGCGATAGACAATTTGAATGATAAAATAATAAAAATGAAAGCAAGAGAAGAAGTTATGGAAAGTGCTCTACGCTCAGCATATAATAAAACAAAAAGCCAAGCAGATAAACGTGTACTGAAGAGTGTTGCTAATACCGTTGTAGTGAAGAAGAACAAATGTAAGTCATACGTTACAAAATTCTTAGGATTACGTGGGCGTATAAGAGTTCTACAACCGGCTCAATAATTGCGAAGAGGTAAGATTTCAGAAGAGTTGAAATTATTTTATATACGTGATGATATAAGTCGTAGCACAAGTGGAAAGAAAGAATGTAAAACAGTTAATAAAGAGAAGCATCAAATTCGATATCTAACTGATAAACTTTTCAATTTGTTCAAAATTTATAAAAATGAGGGTGGACGATATAGTTTTGCAACTTTTTTTAGATATAAACCAGCATATGTACTATCACCTAACATACACAACCGAAATACTTGTTTATGCGTAAAACATAGTAATATGGAAATGATGTTTTTGAGTTTACTAAGAAACGGTGCGTTTCCTGAAAATATTAAATCCCTTTCTGACGTAATTTCTGAATTGTCTTGCGATCAAAGTTCCTACATTTGTATGTATGGTAGATGTACAATTTGTGAATATTTTCAATTAGGATATTCAGATTTAGTAGGAGAAGCTCTACTTAAAACCGTTCATTGGGAACAATGGGAACGTGTTGATCATTGCTATGAGAAGATGGAAAAAGGAGTTATAAAAAAATATATAACGAAAAAGACTATAAAAAATCAGAAACAAGGAAAACTAGCAGAATTAAAACAAATTTTTGAAAAAAATATTCCTTTGTATAAAATTCATATTTATAATTTCAAACATCAACAAATTAAATATAGAGAGAAAATACAAACATTAGGTCCACATGAGGCATTGATTCTTTGCGATTTTAGCGAAAATTATGAATGCAAGTTACATCAAGAAGTGCAAGCCACTCATTTTGGAGCGTCGAAAAATCAAATCACGTTACATTGTGGTATAATTTACTGGGCTTCTGGATCGCAATCGTTCTGTTCAGTTTCGGACAATAAGTGTCATGAACCACACGCTATTTGGGGTCACCTCTTACCCGTTATTCAATTATTAAAATCAAAATGTCCTGATATTAAACGCATTCATTTTTTTTCCGACGGACCCAGTTCGCAATACAGACAAAAAAAAAACTTTTTTCTTTTGAATTTTTATACTACAAAATTAGGCCTTGATATGTGTACTTGGAACTTTTCGGAAAGCGGGCACGGAAAGGGCATAGCGGACGGAATAGGCGGGTCTGTCAAAAGAACTCTAGATAAACAAGTTGCTTATAGCCGGGATATCACAAACGGCAAAGAAGCCTTCGAAATGCTTAAGTCAATATCAAAATCCATACAGTTCTTTTTCATTGAAGAGTCAGATATACAAATGGTTCAAGAACACGTTCCCATTGGTCTCAAACCAGTACCGGGAACAATGCAAATTCATCAAGTGCTATGTTTTGCAAATTCCACTTACTTATTAAACAGACTGTTAAGCTGCTTTTGCCAAATCGAAAAAGAGTCTGAGACCTGCAATTGTTATGAATTGAAAAAACACTTAATTCAAAATAGCCCAGTAAACATAGGACCTTCCAACACGATTTTCCCACCAACCAGCAAGATCGCTAGCACACTGACTGATCCTTTATTAATTAACCTTGATCCGGTACAAAATTTAGATGATGAAAATTTAGATTTCGATAATTATTTAATAGCTGAGGCAATGCCACAAAACCTACCAATTCTGTATTTAAATAACTCCAGTCCAGACATAACTGAAAATTACAGTTGGAATGAATCTATCGTTCCTGATGAAGACAGGGACGATAGGACAGACGAAGAGTCTAGTTCACAACCTACAGATGGCAAAGAACAAAAATTTGAAAAGATACATGTTCCTATAACAATAATACCTTTAAGTGAAACACAAATTATTAACAAAATAAATATGGATGACAGTCAAAATAATTCGACGAGAGCATGTCATAGTAATTTTAAGAGACCGGCTTCTTCTACTGTGTCTACAAAAATTGTTGCAAAAAAAAATCGTTCTGATACTAAAGAAAACAGTCCTCAAAATAAAAACCCTTCTATTAAGACAGTAATATCTCGAAGTTTGGAGTGTTACGCATGTAAAAAAAATACGAAATTCCCGTCGGTAGATGTTACAAAATGTATATCGTGTATAAAATTGTTTTGTATCAATTGCAGTGAAGGTAATAATAATATTGATTTTATTTGTCGTAAATGTTTTGGTGAAGAATATATTTTGTAATAATTTGATCTCATTTTGTTGACTATGTGCAATTATAGCTTTAGAATGGGTAACAATAATGTTGTTTTTATATGTTGATTTATTTATAAGTGTAGTTAAAATAAACAAAAACCTCTTAAGAGCTTTTACGACTTCGCCATTTCATGCAAAATTTCAAGTCTTTTTTATTCGAAATTAATAAGCCGATTTTAATATAACTTCATATGTATATAAGCAAAATACATAGGTCTATAAATTTATCACAGAACATTTTCGAAAAATAGTGAGAGTTAAATTATATCGATGTTAAATTTTCAAACACAGATTTCCAATTTTCTTTTTTTAAATCTATTTTGAAAATGTTCTCTGATAACTTTTTAGAACTATGTATCCTACTTATGTTTCATCAAATTTCATTAAAATCAGTTCAGTTGTTTCGAAAAAAAGGACTTGTTAGTTTGTATGAAATGTGAGTCGTAAATGTCAAAAATGTTTTGGTGAAGAACATAATGAATTGGTAATAATTTGATCTCATTTTCTTGACAATGTGCAATTATAGTTTTAGAATAGGTAATATTATAATGTTGTTTTCATTCATATATGTTGATTTAAATATAGGTGTAATAATAATAACGACTTACGGCATTTCTATACAAAATATAAAGTCCTTTTTTTCGGATTGAATGAACCGATTTTAAGGAAATTTCGTACGCATAATAAACGGGATACATAGGTCTAAAAACTTATCAGAGAATATTTTCCAAAAATAGTGTGTTACAGCTAAATTAGACCGATTTTATTTTTCCATACAAACAGAAATTTTCAAATATATTTTTTTAAAGAGATTTCCTAAATTTTCTCTGATAAATTTTTAGACCTATGTAGCCCATTTATGCGTACCAAGTTTCATTAAAATCGGTTACGTCATTTCGAAAAAAAAAGAACTTGAAAGTTTGTATAAAATACCGCAAGGCGTAAACGCTGGCTTAAGAGCGTTTGTTTTGTATAAGGTGGCTGCACTTCAGTAATAATAATATTGTTTTTTTTTTATGTCAAAAATGTTTTTATAATTATTTTAATTATTTGATTACATTTTCTTGACAATGTGCAATTATAGCTTTGGAGTAAACATGATAATGTTTTCATATATATATATTTTTCATGATAATGTTGAATTACATAGGTTTCAGTAGCAAAAACTGTTCATATTGTATACAATTTGCAATATTTTTTAAATGCAATATTTTCAAGTCTTCTTGTTAATGTACAATAATCTTAATAATTCTAATCCGTTACTGGAACAGTCAATTCCGTGACTGTCCTATTTTATATTTAGATTTAAATATAATTTTTAGAGCGAAATCCCATCTAATTGTCATCAAATTTTGTAATTTAGAGGGTAATAATTTGATGAATATAAATTAAAAAAGAGTTCCTATATTGTTTCCTAATTGAGTAAATTACCAAAAAGAATTTAACTAATTTCGTCCAAAAAGTAACGTAATGGAAAATAAATTGATAAAAATGTATGTTTTTTATTAGTGATTTTATTTTTCTTTATTGTATATTGAAGTACAAACCATTACTAATAAATAATACCAGTTGATTAGATCAAAGCGTGTTTTATTTTATTTCTATAATCGATAGCTTATAGTTGCGGAATGGAAGAATTTTTGTTTCCCAAAGGCATTAAATTACCTATATTTAATTAAATACTACAGAATAAGGTGTTCTATTATTATTTTCATATATTGCAAAGAATACCACTTGTGAATGTAATGAAAAAAAAGCGAACTAAACAAAAAAATAAATTTCGACATATTTAAAACAGTGTACACTTTTTGTGAAAATGACCCGTATAATTAATTGTCTGATCAAATACTTACAAAAAGAGCCCCTGTGATTGACCGAGATTTGAACTCAAACCACTTCGTGTACACAATCTACGCCGTATCCGTAGCCACTTGCTGCTTAGCTTGGGACTAGACGGCGTTGTGTAATAGTTGTGGAATATTATTATTATGATTTCCTTTATTTTTTTTCTATACATATTTTGATATTTTTAAATATTTCTTATAACAAATACATACAAAAAAAAAAACATTTAAAAGTATAAAAACAGTAGACCACCAAAGTCGGGAGCAGGGGCCAAGCTACTGGTGATTAGGGCTCCAGAGACAGGAACTTCCTCACAATGCGAGCCGTATCGAGGAGTACTGCCTTCTGTATTAGGCCCTTGATCCAACCGTGCAACGACAGCTTCGACAGATGGTCGTCGAAGCTTTTGGCTATAAGACCATTGGCGGTCGCGACAATCGGCACAATGACAGCCGAGTCCACATTCCACATGTCGACAACCTCGTGTGCTAAGTCGAGATATTTGATTTGTTTCTCTTTCTCAGCTTTCACGAGATTCTCGTCATGCGGGATGGTGATATCATTGCACGACGCGCCAATCGGTCTATCACCACTATATCCGGCTTATTGGCTAATATAGTCCGGTCAGTAATGATAGATCGATCCCACAACGTGACATGGTCATTTTCGAGAACTGGGTCGGGCACGTACTTGTAATACGGTTTCTCAAACTCCACTAGGTTGTACGTCAAAGCAAGTTGCTGGTGAATAATCCTGGCTACTTGGTTATGTCTGTGCAAATACTCACCGTTAGCCAAACGAGAACAACCAGAGATAATATGTCTGATAGACTCACCCGGTCGTTCGCATGCCCGACACACGTCAACCTACCCGTCCTTCATTAGGTATACAGCCGTTTGCCCGAATTTTATTTACCCTAATATCATTTGCCATAATAGTCAACAGCCATAATATTATATAACGTTATATTCATTTGCCCTACTCTTATTTGCTATATTAGTCACGTGCTAGAAGCTTTGTTTCCCATAAAGTCACTTACCATAACATCATTTGTCATAATCATTGTAAGTCCTAATTATCACATGTCCTAATTATCACATGCCCTAATTATCACATGCCATAATTGGACGTAGTTAAGCAGAAAGGACCTAATCCACATCAAGTCACTTTTGAGTAATGGGCGTTTGAAGTTTCAGCTGTAATTGCTCTAAGAGGAACATTCTTTTTTTTCAGAATGTTTTTTTTTTTATTCTAGTAGTCTAATATTGTAATTGTTAACGTAATATAAACATTTTTTTTTTTCAGTAGGTTTTGAGATATTAAGCAAAGTGTGGGTTGAGTCCTTACAAAGAAAAGCTATTTTTAAAGAAGTCGTAAATAATTTTAATTCCTCAGAAAAAACTCAAGCCACAAAATAATTTATTAAAAATAAAATTAAATATTTATTAAAAAATAATGTATTCAATAAGCTTCATTATGCTCTCTTTGACACAGAAAAAAATAAAATAAACTTAAAAACGGTACAGACATGGGCATAGAGAACTTCATTATTCTTCCTCCAAATCAAAATCCAATGTTGGTCCATATCCATCTACATCTTCGTTTATGTCCGTTCCTGTGAGGTTATTATAAAACGCGTGGCAATCTTCGGGTATCAAATTATACATAGATTTGAGATCTGCTAGCTTTGCTTCGGCAATAGCCTTTCCTTGAGGCCACAGGATTTCGAAATCTTCTTCTGAAAATTTGATCAAAAGACCTTTGATCTTTTTCGATACATCTAAGGTTTGAATCTCTCCACTGTCTGATATCATGGTAATTAAGTAGGGATCATCTTTTTTCAAAATAATTTGTTTTGTAATCAGCCAGTTAATTTTATTTTTATTTATACATATTTTACGATTTATAACTTTCTTCTCAATTTTCTTACTGCTTAAAAAATCTTGACTTTTCATTCTAGTTACGCGAAGAGGGTTTTTCTTTTTAGCGATTTTCATGATATTTATATATTCTTCTGCCGTATAAACTCTTTCATGATTCTTTAGCTCACATTCTATTTTACTAAAGTCTGTGTCGTTAGGGAGAAAAGAATGTCCAGACTCTAAATATTTAAACGTGATTGTTTTTAGGCTCGAATGTCTATTCAGTACAGTTTTCAACATTAGCACTATTTTAATGTTTCTATTTTGTCCCCCACAGGAATCGCTCCAAAGAACTAAGTTTTCTACACCATCCCTCAGATGGTTTTTAATGAAACTAATTAGACAAGACCCAACTTCTTGGGCTCCTCTTCCGGCTTCTCCTTCAACCCAGATATTACATCTACCTTGATCGCTAGAGCCAACGTGGATCCCAGCATTATAAACCCATAGCTGACGTTTATAAAACACAATGTTAGTCGGTATACGGGGTAGAGGTAGCGTTTTTTCTAGATCGTAGGTAATACATTCAAATTTTGGATCTATTTTTGCCCGCGCCAAGTCTTCAGACATTTTATTACGGAGTTCTTCCGCTCGTATTTGATGTGTATCTCGTTTCTTGATTAATAAATCTTTTTCTTCTGGCACATGACATTTATTTATTTCGAGAGCCAGTGAATCGCATGTTTTACACGTATCTTTCTTTAACGATTTACATCGTAGATTAAAGTTCGTATAAAATATGCGCTTCAATGTCGCAAGTGATGCGTATTTTTTGTCATCACCATATACTTTTTTAAATTCAGAAACGTAAATGTCGTGTATTTTTTGGACAGTCATACCTACTTTTAAATATTCTGTACCATTATCATTATTTTTTTTTTTTTAATTTTTCTGCCTTCAATATTATCATCATCGGGGAAAACGACGCCTTGCAGTCGCTGTTGCATCCCTGGATTCTGGGCATCAATAGGCCCATAACCTAACAGATTTCTCGTCGGTACTAAATTAGCCGGAATTAATTCTGCAGGTAGTGGTAAGTAATTGGGATTGTTCTGTTGACTAGCAATTACTCTATTCGCAGTAACAAGCGGATTGATATAGGCCTCATAGACATTATGAGTCTGAGCGTTTATCGGGCCAAAGGATCCGGATTCTATATTGCCATCTGGACCTTGTGGTATGGCTATCTCTGGAAGATTAAGTTTTAATTCTATCCCAGTCTGTGTGATAGTGTTACTGACATGTGTGATATAATCTGTGATTACAGTTGGTAAACACTGGTAATCAGGGAGAACCTCTCTAAAATCAGTCCTAGTGCCAAGGATATTCTGACCATTCTGACGAGCGACTTCAGCAATCTGTAAATTTAAGTGGTTACTTGCCACATGCTGGAACATCGAGAGTGGTAATCGTTCAGCTAATCTTGGATCAATACCTCTGAGTTTGTCATAAGTCTCCTCGACCAGTGGGATAAAACCGCTGAACTCAAAAAATTTTGTACGTGTACATCTTGAAGTGGGATTAGTGTGGAGTGTGGACCAATGTCATATAATGGTTCGTCTCTAGGAGGTGTCTCGGACGTAGCAGGTTTAAAAGCAGAGGTATTAGTCTTCTCTTGCATTTTAGCCTGTTTCTTCTGCGCTATTTGCTGTTTAAAATTCTGAGATCTAGCGCTAGGTCCCGAGTTTCTTGTGGCGCAACTCGGGTCGAAAGGCTGGGGTTCATAAGACCAATCAGCCAACTGGTTACGATTGTTGAAATGTTCATAACCTCTTTGGGCGTCACGCAACGCACGGCGGTTACCATCGGTTTTGTTGGGTGCATTAAAGTTTTGGCGTCTGCCATCCATAATGGAAAATAATGTTGCTTCGTTTAACGGTACATAAAAACGACTATTTGTTTCCCTCCTGTAATGGGATTTATATCTTGGGAGAGAATTAATAACATTCTTCACAAAATCTATGTCTTCTTGAGGGGTCTTGTTCCAACCACCTTGTTTTTCACCTCTTTTGTCCTTATAAGTTTTTTGGGTTCGTTGTTTGGCCAAACATATGTCGACTTTTTTTGAAGATATCTGAAAGTTTTTTAAAAACATTTCTTTATATACTATTTTTCCGCAAATGTAATAGTGCCTTGCAAATTGTCTAGGTTTGCTTTTACCGGATTTAGTTTTTTTTGATACATAGGATCGAGCTTTTTCGGACTCTGTGACATTATTTAATATATAATTATAATAGTTGAGCTTCATAAGACCCCAATGTTACAAACTTTTCGAATTCCTGTTTGCGTTTTTCTGTTGACACCAGCATGAAGCAGCGCTGTTTGCACGTACACGCATAATCGGTGAATACTTTTGATTTTATTAGTTTGTCTTTACTATGATAGGGCAAATTTAAGTATTTCCTATTTTTCTTCTCGGAGAGATTATATTCGGGATGTTTCCTTTTACGTCCGCGTTTTGGCCGACCCATAGCTTTTGGTGCGTTAAGGAGTTCTGTAATGGCAGGAATAGATTCCTCTTCGAATGGAACACAGTTTTCTGCTTCGGTGGGAACTAATTCAGCTTCAGGATTATTATTTTCAGTATCGGATCCATGACACATCGAAATTATTTCATCAACCGTTATTTCACTGTTATTAGTATGAGTAGCAAACGCGCTTTTGTTATGATGCATTTGCGGTTTTCCGTCAGGTCTAGATTGATCATTGTCCACCATTACAATGTGAGTCTGAACCAATGCCTCTTGTTTCGTATCATCTTCCGAACTATTGCTCTCAGGAACTTGAAAGCCTTTTCTTTTTTTTTGCTGTATACATATACCTGAATTATCTGTTTCTTCTCCACTGTCAGGAACATAATCAGAATCTGTATCATTGTCAAAGTCTTCAACTTGGTTAGGGTCACTACAGCTAACACCATCATCTTGAGGAATTTTTGAGATATCGTTACACTCATGTTCTACTGTAGAAAAATCTCGGCTAAGCGTTTCAAATAGCATATTTCCGTGTTATTAGAGGAGTCAGTGGAGAAAATGCAGGAGCAGATGGTGATATTATACCTGGTAAGAAAAAAAAAACGTTTAGGTATTATATTAAACCCCTTAATTTTCTTATATATGTTTGCAACGACGAATAGAGTGTTGACAGTTTTTTTTTACTTGTACCTCCTATGGCTTTTGACGCAAGTACATTTGGTGTTAGTGGAGAATACACTGGAGGCGCCGGAGACTCCGTATCTGGTTGATAAAAAAAAATAGGATGGTCAAGAAACGCAAGATTCCCATTAAAATATACTAAGTATTTAAAAGTGAAATACCTGATCCCAGAATTTCATTATTTGTAATTACAGCTGGAAGAGCTGGAGAGCACAAAACGTTACTTATTGCTTGAAGTCCCGCATCTGAAACAAAAATTAAAGGACCAAGAACGTAACCATTGAACTCGATTTTTATTTACTTTTTAAGATGATCCATTTTAAGTACCTTTATTGTTGGTGTCCTTAGGTGCGTCTGTTTCTAATTCTGAAGAAGGCTCAGGTTTATGTCCACCTATAATGAATCGTTATATAACATGTTTTAATAGTATGTTAAATGTTAGTAGTCTAAAATAAACGAGCTGGAAGGTAGGGCATAATAAAAATTAGTGAATGTCATTCACACACAAAATCAGGCACTCAGCACAAAAAACTCCAATAACAAAGCTATTACAAGTAAAAAAAGCATTTAGCATAACATTCCTATGCTCTTAAACCTGAACCATCCCTTATTATTGAATAAAAAAGTTAATGTTGGTCTCAAACACCGCTAACCAAAAAGGTGCATTAAGCATTAAATCGTGCAAGCGTACAACACACAACACTTTGGTAAGTAATTATAATGCTTACGCAGATAGATCATTGTTACGATCCGAGTTACGTTGACGTAAGTAGATAGGTAGATACGTAGTATAATCGTCTATCTACCTGGTATGTCGCATAACCATCATGTCTGTTTACAGCTGGAAATAAGATTAGTATCAACACCTTTCTCTTAAAAATACCCTAAATCTGGTAAAAGGCGAGTTGGACTCGTGTTTTTAGGAGTAGGTGAATGAATGTCCGATATCAGAATGGCAGTGGATGCTACCGAGACAATGCTAGGATGAGAGAGAGAGAAATATATGTATGTCCGATATTTTGACTAATTATTACTATATTTCAGTTTTAGAATTTTGCTCATACCTACGTATGTTCCTCAGTGTTTTATAGGTTACAACTTAAATAACATTTTTTATTCTATAGCGAAAGCAAAACAACACTAAATGTGTCGCAAAATGCACAATTTTACTTTTACATACACATAAAACTGCCACAACAACAAACAGCTAAACTCTATAACTCTATACCTAATGAAATTAAGGAATCGAAATCACTTCCTACTTTTAAAAGGCTATTAAAGCACCATCTGACTAATATTTTATCATTGTAAGTTTTTACCGTTTTTTGTTACAACATTCAATTTCTTTATTTTCAGACTTAGTCCATAGATACATTTCATAAAAACAAATTACATCACAAACTTCCACACATACACACACAACAACGTCCGTTACATCCTAATTTTAGTTTAGTACCAAGCGAAACCATCGCTTATCTTAATTGTGATGTTTCTTATTTGTGATTTTTCCTCATAGAAATGAATAATTGTTTTCTTTTTGAGCGAAATAAATTTCTTAAACCAAAAAATCTCATTTAAAATTCCAGATTTTAAACTGTAATTATTGCCGTTTCCTATAAATGTTGCATTAAACGTTTTCAGTTTTCATTTTAAATAAGTTCAAATTTGAAATAGAACTTATGTGAAATTGACAGCCAGTAAAGTCAACATTTTGTTGATAGTTATCTTTACGTAAGAATACTTAACAATTTAAGTAGGTACCTTTTTTAAAAATGTAAACTTAACTGACCTGGTGTAAGAACGTTAGTCTTCTCAGTCACCGCCACCGGCATCTTCGTCGCAGAAATCTCCTCCGAATTGGTCCCTATTTATTGAAATAAAATATATACACAGATCATTGAAAATACTCTCAAGTTACGATAATTATTAAATTATAAATGTTATTACATATCTATCTTTACCGTCTATCCATTAACGTTAGTAGTTATCCATATTTTATATTAACAAAAGAATGCAAAACAGATTTTGAGGTTAGAAATCCTGAAAAACAAAACTTACTTACCATCTGAAAACTCAGTCTTTTCGTTGTTCCCTTGTCCCAATGCACTAAACAAAATACGATCAACTCGTCTCATCTTATTTTTTCACGCAATTCACTTGTTTTTTATACGATGCAAAACAAAACACACGTTATGCCTGCCAGTGTCAAAGAGAATGAAAGAGTTGCTAGTTTTCGAAAACACGTTTACTACAAAGTGTCACCACTGTAAAAATATTTTTAGTTGTAATTATTTTGTTTTTATTACTGCCGTGCCTTTAGTCGTGGATAATTTTAAAATTTAATACTAGTATATTTTTAACATATTTATGCACTTGTTACAAATATAAATACGAAAGTCGTTTCAGTTAAAATATAAGTGTATGAGTCAATCACTAAATCTTTTTCTTATAAACGACTTAACCTTCTTGAGTCACTTTAGGTTATTAAGAATTGTATGGATGTTTCATATAAAACCTTTTTTCTGAAATAGCCTAAGTGTTTTGAGTCGTTTCTAATAAACAAAAACAGAAGTTCGTTTGCAGTAAACCTAAATAACTTATGGCATTATAGTGTGGGGAAATTGCGTTGACGTAGAAAAACTCTTTATTTTGCAAAAACGATGTGTGAGAATTCTTGCGAACATAGATCAAATGCAGAGCTGTAAACCTTATTTTATTAAATATAAAATGCTCACCCTAACAAGCATTTACATTTTGGAAGTAAGCAAGTTTGTTAGAAAACATGCGTCGTTATTCCCTATAGCTAAGAATCAAAGACCGCAACGCTCATTAAGAGTAAAAAATGAGTTAGCATTGCCGAGTTCGAAACTAGCTATGTATCAATCAGGACCTCTTGTAATGTGCATAAAGATTTACAACAAATTACCCAGTGAGATTAAAGACTTAGAATTTGACAATAAATTTGTAAACGCGCTTAAAAAGCACTTAATACAGAAGTGTTATTACAGCCTTAACGAGTTCTTTATGTAGCACTACAATATTATGACAAATTAATGAATGTTGCAAATTATTTGAAAATTGACGCAATGATATAATGTAATGAAGACATCCAATAATAAATTAATTAAAAAATGACATGAAAATGATAATAGTATATTGACAATGTAATAATATCTTAAAATAATTTTATATACCAAGTATTGCATGCAATTAAAATAAATAATAAATACATATGTTGCGGTGCCCTAGCAGGGTTCATGTCTTCTTCCTGCCCTTATCCCATATTACTTGGGGTCGGCGCAACACGTTTTCTTCTTCCATTCTGTCCTGTCACCCGTCAAACTATCACTAACTCCCTTTTCTTTCATATCACTTCTCACACAATCCATCCATCTTTTTTTCGGCCTTCCTCTCCCTCTCCATCCATCTACATGTATACTCAGAACTCTTTTAGTAATATGCGCTTCATCCCTCCGCTTCACATGACCATACCAAGACAACCGATTACCTTTCAACTTTTCAGTCACTGGCGCCACTTTCAAACTTCCTCTAATATACTCATTTCTCACTTTATCCATTCTCGTCACACCACACATCCATCTCAACATTCTCATCTCCGCAACATGCAATCTTTTTTCATCCTTCTTTTTCACAGCCCAACATTCTGATCCATACAGTATGACAGGTCTTATGACGGACTTGTAAATTTTACCCTTCAACTTGAGGGGCATGCGTGGGTCACAAGTTGTTCCCGTGACCTGTCGCCATTTCATCCATCCTGCGTTGATCCGACGTGTTACGTCTCGGTCTACCTCACCATCCCCTTGGACGAGTGACCCGAGGTACCGAAAGTCGGAACAGATTGGTATGGGCGTTCCGGCGAGAGCTAAAGGCACAGGGTTGGAGAGACCGCCGAAATCGCAGAACAAGTACTCCGTTTTGGTTCTACTTACTTTCAGGCCAACACTCTCCAGTCTGTGCCACCACACCTCCAATCTGTTTTGGACCTCTAGGCCACTCTCGGCAACCAGCACAATGTCATCGGCAAACAGCATACACCAGGGAGCCTCCTCCTGAATGTCCGACGTCAGAGCGTCCATTATCATCAGGAAGAGATAAGGGCTGAGAGCCGATCCCTGATGTAAGCCGACAGCCACATTGAAATTTCCAGTGGTGCCCACTGTTGACCGGACTTGCGTACTACATCGACTGTACATCGCTCGGATCAACTGCACATACTTCCCAGGCACACCTTTCTCCTTAAGGGCCCACCACAGAACCTCTCGAGGTACCCGGTCGTATGCCTTTTCGAGGTCAACGAATACCATGTGCAAGTTTTTATGCGCACCTCTGTATTTCTCGCACAGCTGGCGTATAGCAAAAATGGCATCCGTCGTACCCCGACCAGGCATAAAACCGAATTGGTTCTGTGAAATTTCACTCTCTTCTCTCATTCGCCTTTCAATAACTTTCTCCCAGGCTTTCATAGTATGTGACATTAGCTTTATTCCTCTATAATTGTTGCACTCAAGCACATCACCTTTGTTTTTAAAAATGGGCACCAAAGAACTGCTGCACCACTCATCAGGTATGGCTTCATCCCGCAACAACTTATTGAAGAATAAAGCTAACCACGTCCATCCATCCACTCGCAATAACTTCCACACTTCAACGGGTATTCCATCTGGACCAATGGCTTTACCATTTTTCATTCCATTTACTGCTACTCTGACTTCATCCATACTAACCATTCTCACTAACCCTACATTCACTGGTTTACTCTCTAAAATTCCACTCCAATTATTTTCCTCATTCATCAGTCTTTCAAAATAGTCCTTCCACCTCTCTTTGATTTTTTCATCATCCGACAGGACCACTCCCGCTTCATTCCTTACACATCTTACTTGACAAACATCTCTCGTCTTTCTCTCTCTTGTTTTAGCTAGCCGGTACAGCTCTTTTTGGCCTGCAGGACTGTCCAGTGTGTTGTACAGTTCGTCCTGGGCCATTGATTTTGCTAATGCCACGGCTTTCTTAGCTTTTTTCTTCAAAACGTCATATTCCCTCTTTTTTTCCGCTTTCAAACTACCGTTTTCCACTTCTACGTGCTGCCATTCCTTGAATTTTCTTTTCTTTTCTTTCAACACATTCTGAATTTCTATCGACCACCACCATGTATCCCTATCTATTGTGCCTTTTCCTCTCGTCTCTCCCAAAATATCTTTCGCTGCGTGCCTGATACACTCCGCCAACTCATTCCAGCTTTCATTTATACTTCGATCATTCATGTCTCCCATCTCTATCATTTTGTCTACCACTCGCTCTCTAAACTTGTTCGCACAATTATTCTTCTCTAGCATATGCCATTTTATTTTGGGGGGAGGACGCTCTTTGCTTTTGTTGCATTTTATTTTGACAACTAATTCCATTACCAGGAGTCGATGTTGAGAGACTAGGTCTTCTCCTGGTAGTACCTTGCAGTCTTTGACGTGCTTTATATTGTTGCGCCTAACTAAAAAGTAATCAATTTGCGTCTTGTGGTAGCCGCTTTTGTAAGTGATCAGGTGTTCCTCACTTTTTTTAAACCAAGTATTGGCTATTGCAAGGTCAAAGGCGGTAGCGGATTGCAGCAACGTCTCCCCTTCCTTATTTAGACTGCCAAAACCCCATCCTCCATGTACCCGTTCATAAATACCTTTCATTCTTCCCACATGTCCATTAAAATCACCTCCAACTATCAGTTCCTCATGTACAGGGATGGCCATTAAAGCAGTGTCAAAATCCTCCCAAAATTTCTCTTTCACCATTTCATCACATCCTACTTGTGGTGCATACACACTAACTACATTCAACATCACATTCTCTAACATAACTTTCACAACAATTAATCTATCATTAATCCTCTGTACTTCCATCACGCTTTCTTTCAGTTTACTATCAAGCACTATTCCTACTCCATTTCTTTTTCCATCACTTCCACAATAATAAAACTTATAACCCTCACCAATTTCCCTCGCTTTTGTTCCTCTCCATTTAGTCTCCTGCAGGCATGCTATATTTATCCGTCTTCTTTTCAGTACATCCGCTAACTCTCTCGCCCTTCCAGTCATGGTCCCAACATTCCAACTTGCATACCTCAATCTCATTTCCCGGGCTAGCTTCTTACGTTGCCCCCGCCCGGAATGGTGCAACAACCCTGGTCCATTTCCCACAGGAGCCGGGTGCTGCCCCTGCGCGTCGCCTGTGGGGTACGCCCTAACCCTATCGCGCATTCTATCATTTATTCCAATCATGTTGCTAGGGATTTGGCAAATATTTTACAGTCGGCCGCCTGCCTGACACTAACCCTCCTTGGGAATGCTGTTGCTGGTGGTATACCCGCCACCACGCGGTGACCTCAGGTGCTTAACAGTGCGCACGGTCTCAAAATGTCCCTTAGTCGCCTCTTACGACACCCACGGGAAGAAATGGGATGGTGTTATTCTTTACGTCCGGACACCATACGGAACCTAGCAGGGTTCATGTACGAAACTTATATTATGTAATAACACCTTGTAAACGACATGAATGCAATGAATAAATAAATAAATAAAACACAGAAACGACCTAAATTGTTTAAGTCGTTTCAGTGATTTTCAAGATTAAATTGTTAGGCAAAATTTAATTCTCAGAAAGGACCCAAACTGTTTGAGTTTTATCTGATAAATTATCTTTAAGAATACGTACAGAGAAATTGCATTACTCAGAAACAATTCAAGCAGGTTGGGTTCGTTCAGCAAATTTTTTTTTCGTGCTCTTCATACATGATGAGTCGGGGTAGTAAAAAAAATAGTTTCTATATAAAATGTATATAGAAACTATTTTAAAATAAAGTCTTCACTGTATGATAGATTCGACCCTCAGAAGTATGATGGCATACTTAACTCAATTCCGACCAAACAGTGGATTAGGTCCTTTCAGCTTAACTACGTCCAATTATCATATGCTATAACACTTAGAGTATAAAATTACAGTAGTATAGAGTGCGCATATTGCACCAATTGCTTAGTACGCATCGTAGGCAACTGAGCTATACTACGCGTTCCAAATGAGAATAGGAGCGCCGGTCATGTTGTGACGTTACGTCTTACTGTCAAATCGAAGAAATTGAGTAGGGTGAGCAAAAAAATAAATTAGTTAAATTTAATTTATTTACGAATCATGAACGAAAAATCTCTGATCAAAATCCAGTTCTTCAATTTTGCTGATCTTTACGTAACTGTGTGAAGTGTCTGAGTAGTGGCGTTATGACCGTCATCATCACTGCTGCTTTCCCTTATAAAATAAAACATGGATAGTAGAGGTTTTTAATATTTATATCACTAACTGTTGTTTTAAATCAAAATAGGCATTATTACCTGTATTTATAACAAAATTCAATCTGGATACTCAGTCGCACGAAGAAACACCAACAACGACGATAAAATGGCAGCTGGCAATTTAAATTTTGAATTTAAAATGTAGCCAATAATGAAAATAAAAAGAAAGTATGTAGTATAATTTGTTAAATAATTATTATGATTAACTTTTTTATCTATTTCTTAATATTACTTAACTAAGGGTCAGTTAAACAAAAACAAAATCATTAAAACGCAAATGAGATTTTTTTGCAAACCGTACTTTTCAATCGAAATTTGACAGATCGAGTTTATTGACTTTTCTATTCTCATTTGGAACGCATAGTAGATACTTATATTGACGAGTATATGACAGATAGGGTTGTATCAATTACGTGTCGATAGGCAACAAGCTATCGATAAGTTATGTAAATAAATATCTTTGTTAGGTACTTTTTATGTTCAATAATTATGTTATTTCCTATACTATTAAACGAAAAATGTTTGTATATTTATTCATAATATTTATATTTATTTGATAACACGTTCTCGATAACGGATCTAACGATTTCGATGAAATTTGCAATATGGGGTTTTACGGGGGCGAAAAATCGATCTAGCTAGGTCTCATCTCATATCTGGGAAAATTCTTTTTCTCTCTTTTCACCCGAGCAGCTCGGTAGCCCAGGTAGGTACTTATTATATTTACAATAAGTGTGTCCATGGCACCCACGATTCTCCTAGTGTGGGGCTGGCTTTGAGTCATCTGCCTAGCCTTTACCCAACATAGTTGAGGTCGGCTTCCAGTCTAATCGGTTGCAGTGTGGGGAGTATGATCGTTATATTATTTTATTTATGAAAGTCACTCAGTTTTTTTTTAGTTTTACAGAGTATTCGTGTTGTTTATTCTGTTTTTACTAAATTTACATAGTACAGACTAAGAAAATATAGACATTATGAATATAGACTCATTTTAATATTATTCTTGCTATAATTTTACTTAAAAAAAATATGGTTAATATAAATGTCAGAAAATCGTGTGGACTTGTTAAATAGGTATTAAGGTTTACAAAATGAAAGATCCGGTTTAGTGTTTATTGATTTATTAGTAAATCAAATAATAATATATTATTTAAATGAACTATATTGAATTTCAACATTTTCTATCAAACAATGTCACTCATTTTTGTTATTCCTTACTATGATTTCTCGTCTTCGTTTTTATTGACCGCTAAAAAGCGTAAGCTTGTTATAAAACTGTCTTTTAGTTTTCTTGACATTTGATTGTCGAACTAAATATTTGACGCGTATGTCAATATATTGTTACGTCATATCTCCGAGAAAATAACGAGTAGCACGTAATAATTAAAACGCATTGCTGTTCGAAAGATCTAGAATGGTTGTGCGTAGCCAGCCTTAGAAAAATCTCGAAACATCCACAAAGCAAGTACCACTAGTAGTTAGGTATTTATCTACCGATAAGGGAAATGGTACTCTCCGCTATTAACAATAGAGTCGAAATTCGCATGAAAGTGACTCTCAGTACATCGTGCAATAAAAATGATTTATGACTTCGAGAAGCGATTCAATTGTTCTGGATGTCGGTATCTAGAATTTTCTTGGCTCCGTATATAAATACGAGCCCCCGGCCGGAAGCGAGTGAGTTGTGATTTCGACTGCGGTCAAGAGCGAACTACCCTAGTACTTGAAGTGATTTTACTTAACGACCTAAGCGATAGTGTAACGGTACTCTAGTGTTAATTGCGATTCGGATTATTGTTGACTGGACTAATTTGTTATTGTTTGTGGTGAATAAAGTTGTCTGTTAGTAAATCGGCATTTGATTACCCACGTACGTAACAATATTTTTGAATCACAGCTCTAAGCAAATGCAGCAAATGGTTGCTGCAAGGCTCTTGTTCAAATAAATGAGAATGAAGAACATTAAATATATCTGTTCCAATGAACAACTTCAGCGTTTTATTAACCATGCCTCGAGGATTACGATCAGCTGCGTTTTTCGATTCTATGTTGCTTTTTGCTATTTTTTCAGCAGCATTACATATATGAATCACGTCCTCAGATGGATAAATAAGACCTCCCCTATCTTTAAATAATATGAACGAATTATAATGAGAAGGTGCCTTTGCTACTAAAGCCGATAAACAGTCAGTGCAATCTATTTTACATAGTAAAGCCTTGTTACATATCCAGCAATATAGGAGATGACGTGCTGTGAAAGAGAAGAATGATCAAGTGCTGTATGTAAATTCAAATCATCATCCTCAAAATTACTCATAAATTGTTCGTCAACCATAGCATCATCCTCTTGTGAAGCTGACCTGTGTCCTTTAGTCGTTAGGTTGATGTGTTCAGCGGATGAAGAACAGGTTAGTAGAGTATTTTTTTCCAGGGACGCACAGTTTCCGGAAAAGTTTTCTTTAAGTTCCATATGCACCAAAAGCTTCTTGTAGATAGCTCTGAACTGAGAGGCCGACGGATTGTTATTAAAGCCACCGAGGGATCGTATCACTGAAAAAAGGATTTCCAAATGATCTTGGCTTATTTTGTACATAGCCAAGAAAATCATTTTTTTTTCTTGCTTGACCAGCCTATTGTACAACTCTTTCATGCTCTCAATGCACACACAAAGTCCAAGAAATCCAATTTTGTTTCGTGAATGTACAATCTGTTGATTTTCATTTGGTAACACTAATGTTTGTAGGTATGTTTTGGCCTTTTCCAGAAACGTTATATATTTTGTCTCATTTTTTTAATTAATGGGAGCTTTGAAGTCAATTCCGGGAAACTTCTGTGAATTGAAAATATCAAACATTATATGAGAAATATGTTTTCAACTGTCCTAGATCGAATGAACAGCCGAGTTCGCGAGCCATAGCCATGTTTGCCGGACAACCGTCGAAAGTCATCGATACAACTTCTATGCCGACCTCGTGGCAATTAGAAAGGCACATTCGAACTTTTGCCTTTTGTTCTCCTGTAACGCCATCCACCAAAAAATATCCTACGGGCATTTTCCATTGTCCGTTTACCGCAACTAAAAGAAATACCAGGGCTTGTGTACACAATACGGCTGCATCTCCGTACACGTCGATTCCTGCTCCAAAGTCCACATAACCTTGCACTTTGTTGCCATCAAACTCTTTAAGTTTACGAATGGACATTTCTTCGGAGAATAAAAATGGAGTGTTAGCGCAAATGTGCGAAGCTCTGGTGAATATTTCTTGCCTTTTCTAATCATTCTCTTAATGAGAGCTCCTGCGGAAACTCCGCACGATTCTAGAAGGTCAACTTGCTTTTGATTAATTAATCTCTTTTCTTTCAACTCGTTAAGTACTTGCGACAAATTTTCAACTTTCTTTTTCAATCGGCGACGTTTAGCTATGTCTTTCAGTCTAATAATTTCTTTTTTCAATTTCCGTTTCCTTGGGGTATCACCTACATTTGGAAGAAGTGGACATACGTCTGGAGGTACTTCTGAATCGATATGCATATCGTCTGAAGTAGATGGTTCGTGTTGTGCAAAAGGTACAGTTATTTTGCCTGAATTAAATGGCGCTGCTTCCGTCCAATTATGATCAGAAGGTGTTGATGAACCAAGAAAAAGCGATGGGACAGCTGTACTTACTAATTTGCGCAGTCCTTTTTTTGTTTCATAGAAATGGGAATCCGGAAAGTGTACTGAACAAACTTTATTCCATATGTTTGGTTCCAAATTTATTTGTTTTAAAGCGATAATCCATTTGTTCATCAAGGTTCGGTCTTTTGGAAAGCTGAAAAATAAGAAGAAAAAAAGTTTACATGCACATTTTTTATTTTGAGATTTTTATTTTATTTCACTACATTCTTATACCTACCATAATTCTTCAAAATTGATTAAGTAAGCAGTTTAGACGTGAAATCGTAACATTCCATACTTTACCTCGACCCTATAATACTTTCCCATTAAAAATATTAGCAAGTATATCGTACAAAACACACATCAAAATTATTTATAATAATTTAGCTTCTCAAATGTCGACTACAGCGTTGGTCGTGTCACATCACTACAGTATCACGTGGGGAGCGCGGTGCGTGGGCGAACCTGTGCGTGCCCGCCTCCCGTCTTATTCACCTCCGCGATGCGCGATTTGTTTTCATAAAAATAAGTAAAAAAATCGACTTACCGATGAAAAGTGATATTGGATTTCAGTTTTGTTTGTTTCCTACTATCGTTTTTGCAGGTTTGTACTGCACATTTGACCATTTTGATACGTAAATATGAAAAAAATCTCTGGAGGAACGCAAACTGCTAGCACTCAACCACGACTACAAGCGCTCGCGGCGGGAACGTCGTGTTGTTCTCACCCGTGCCTACTGTTCCCACTTCGTTGCGCGCGCTCCATACTACTGTAATTTTATACTCTAAGCCATAACATAATTTGCCATCGACATTGGGTATGTAACGGTTGTTATATCAGGAGAAACTGGATGCAATCGGGACTTTAGGGCACTCCGGATAGGTTAGGTTAGAAGGGGATGGCGGGGTCGTGTAAGCGAGCGAAGCGACCGAATAGACGCCGCCATCCCCTTCGTGGTTATTTTTTTATAAACCAACCAGAAATAGTTTGGTTAGGTGCCATTTGAGTTAGGTTAGAACTGTGACCATTAAACTTAATAAAAAAGAATAAATAAATTTATTCTAATTATACCAAACATTACATACCCATTGACATCGACAGCCAGAAAGCTAATAAGTAGGTAGGTATTAGAATTAAAAACAAGTTTAATAATCAAACTATATAATTATAATTAGTACAATTTCCTTTTTAGTGCAAATACAAATTTGATGCTAAAGCACGCAAAAATTCTTCTTTTGTATATTCTTCTTTCTTAGATAATATCTCATTGATTTTGCTTGTACGACTGATTGTTTGTTTCTTTTTCTTTTTTTCTGGTTCACCATTTAAAATCATTTCAATGTCCATCATTACTTTAAGAGATTCTTTCATTATTTCTTTACTGAAAAAGTAAAAACCAGGATGGGATTTCACCATTAATCTATTTATTCGATTGGGCCAAGCTTCAGCAAAGTTTTGTGTTCGTGGAAGACCAGCATTATGGATTTCATAAATACTCCAGAAAGAATGATGGAAACGCGGAGGTTTATTATTAGTACCAGTAATGTAATTTTCATCAAACCATCTTGCAATTTGCACACTTTCTGGCAATATAGTTTCCACCCACTCTTTAAAATATTCAGGAATTTCTCTTGGACTTAAAAATGACAATGCCAGCAAGGACTTCATTTCCAAAGAAAAACGATATTTTTTTCCATACATTAACTGTTTGCCCATTGGTTTGAATTTGCCTGTACCTAAATAATTTGAGCTAAATGAAAGTGACAGCCGTTCAGGTTTATTTCATGAAAATTCAGTTTCATACACTGTATTGCCACTAGCTCAAAATCCATGACACAATTCTGAACATTTAACATCATATTATTCTCATTACTGTATTTTATGATGAACTGAAATAGTTTATTATAAATGTTTTTATCTTTTTTTGTACATAGTGCAAACAGAAGCGGTATTGTGGTTTTCCTATTGGTCATAATGGTGCCGTGAATAGTATACAACTGCAGAAATTGTGTTGGTACGATTTTAAATGTACCATCTAGAATCCACAATGTAGATCGACACAAGAACTCCATCATTTTCCGTTAAGAATAAATTATGATGCGCTTGTTTTCCTGCAATAATTCATCATTCATAATAATATTTTCGTCATGTACTTTTAGTTTCTCATGGTTGATCGTGAAATATATATCTGTTGGCTCATGAAATACATCTATATGCTTCTTTTTTCTCGGTATATTGTCTGTTTCATGGCACTTGTTGATGGCATTTGTAATGGCTGATTGTGAAATTCAGCTATAGCAGTTGAAACAATTTGGCATGGTTTTAGACTTATATCTTTTGCCGCAATGCTCTTTAATTTATTCGACAAACCTGCGGCATTTAGTCTGTTGGCGTCGGGTTCATGATTATGATTATCGTCATCCTTCACAATTGTGTGATTTTCTGTATTTTCGGAAAACGACGTTATTGCTCGCGTATTGCAATTTAATTTCCTGCGTAATTCACAGACCCAGTAACACTTCCACTTCACTTTTTAGTTCTGCTCGTACGTATAACCGTTTACATTGAGTTTCCCACCACCTTTTGTTGTTTTAAATAACTGGCAAACATTATTTAAGTCCATTTTAAAACACAAATACAACAGCGAACTACTTTACACGCAGTTACGGTATTGTCAATAAAATATCGCTTACAAATGTTTCGTCTACCCACCAATGTATTTATAACAGGTTTTAAAATCATTTTACCTGTAGAAATATCATGAGCATATACCTAGCTTGGAAAAAGATTCGAAAACAATTTATTATGGCGCTTAAATATCATATGTAATGATTATTACGGCGTTTAAATATTTGTCTTATAATTATTATGGCATTTAAATGTTATGTCTAATAATCATTATGGCGTTTAAATATTATGTTTGATAATTATTATGGCACTTAAAAATATGAAAAACAATACGTATGGCACTCGTATCTTATGGTATCTAAGTTTCAGGCAATTAACAGTATGTCATGTCTTTTAGGGCAAACAAAACATTCGGGCAAATGAAATTCGGGAATATGATGATTATGGTATATAATCTTCGGGTATACAATAGACAACCCCTTCATTATATATCTCCGGTAGTTGTTCGTTTAGATAACTTCGTCCATAATCGTACAGACAAAATCTTCAGTTTCCCCAAAGAGGTCACTGAAATGTAACCAGGTCACGGACGCCAAGAAATCTACATCAGGCTCGTGAACAGCCCGGAAAAAGCGCCCGTGGAGCTCCTCGTCTTTCCATATTTCCTTGCGGTTATCAGTAGTCAGTACTACAGGTTTATGCCAGTCCTCTTTAGCCATGGATAACGGGGGGTCCCTTGTCCACTGCGACCACATCTTGGTGCATACCCACATCGGTTTTAAGAAAATATTCTCTGACGCTGCACACCTCGCGGTTTTGTAGAGTCTTTGCGTTTAAAAAGCCTCGACCTCTACACTTCCGCGGGATGTACAGTCTCATCACCGACGATCGACGATCGTGCGTGATGCATCCGATTTGCCGTCAGCAATGTACGGACTTGCCTATCCAAGGCGTCTAGTTCGGTCTGAGTCCATTTGAGTATGCCAAAAGAGTACATTAAAACCGGCATGACCCAACCGTTAAAGGTGCGCACCTTATTTCCGCCCGACAGAAGGCTATTTAAAACCTTCTTCAAGCATTGTTAATGCCTAACGCTTCTGACATACTAGAGATGGGTCAAACCGTAATTTTTTCAAATCGGTTGAACCGAATCATAATTTTGCTCAAACCGACTTACAAACCGATTCAACCAAACCGAATCATCCAGTACTGTGTGACGTCATTCATTCGTTCATGAACCCCGTTATAAGTTATAAACCGTATTACGATACGGTTTACGATTTTAATTCGGGTAGGCGATAGGGATGGGAAAAATATCGATGACTGAAAAACAATGTATTAGGCGTTTATTTATTATTAATCATATGAGTATTTATGAGATATAAGAAAGAAACCAATATCTCTTAAGTACCTATTATATAGTAACAGAAATGTATCTAGAACAAAATCAGATGACTTTCCGTAAAACTTTAATCAAGTAGTTCATTCTGAAAATTATGTTTCAAGATATCACGTCATCAGAAAAAATAATCAGCTGAAGTAAATAAAAAATTTAATCATACAGGTATTGAGACTAAAAATGTGTTAAAAATTACAATATTTTTATTGCAATTGTAGTCAAGTAAACTTAGAAAATAAACTTGTCTTCAAAAAGTTATAAATCAGCCTTATAACTTGAATTATCAAATACGTATATTATTATTATCAAGTAGCTATCCACATACAACTATGAATAAATCAACAGTCTATAAATCAGTCTTTCATTTTTTAGTTAGGATTTCGCTAAATACACGTTGTGTTTATCGTGTAAACATAATTACTATTAAAATCAATAAAAAACAACTAAACAAACCACTTAGTAAAACAAAATAAATATAAGTACAAACAAAAGCAAACTTCTTGCTAAAATTAAGTGTGAAGAAAAACAAATTTCTTGGTGTAACAAAATAAAATATAAGTTTAAACAAACATAAACGTTTTCTTCTTTTAAAAATAATCTAAAAAATAATCGTGTATATAATGTATTTTTTTTTTTTTTTTTTTTACTTAGCCCACACATTCCCACTGCTGGGCAAAGGCCTCCCTCCACTCCTTCCAACGATCACGGTTCTTCGCTTTCTCATTCCAGTTCTTAACGAAGCCATCCAGGTCATCCCGCCATCTCCTTCGTGGTCTGCCTCGGCCCCGCATTGCTGTGTCCGGGCACCAATCCAGCGTTTTACGCGCCCACAGCTCGTTACACATGCGACAGACATGTCCTGCCCAGTCCCATTTAAGTTGGGCAGCCTTTTGAGCCACATCAACGATTTGCGTTTTGGAGCGTAGTGTTGTGTTTCGAACATGATCTGTTAGTTTAACACCTAGTATGCTACGCTCCATTGCACGCTGGCAAACCTTGAGTTTGGACTTTTGGATGTTAGTCAAAGACCAAGTCTGTGCACCATAGGTCAGAATGGGGAGAATACACATGTCCATCAGCTTACGTTTCAGTGACATGGGCAAAGTGCCCTTAAATAATTCCTTCATGGACCAGTAGCTCTTCCAGGCATTCTCTGTTCGGCGTGTTATTTCTTTGTCTTGCCTTGCCTGGAAAGAGACTAATGACTAATGTAATAATAAATAAATATTTATAACAATGGATTGGAACATTTTAATAGTTATAGCTATTAAGGAATGATATTTGGTCAATCTTCTTTGGAGCTAACCTGTTTCTCCGTTCATTACACAAAAGGCCTGCTTTTGAAAACAATCTTTCTGATGGTACCGATGTGGCAGGTATGCACAAATATTTTAGTGCCATTTTATGCAAGAACGGAAACAAAGTTTTTTGTTCGTCCCAATATTTAATTGGATCCCTTTTTCGGTCCAAATATGGTAAGTCGATAAACTGTTTTACCATACTTGCTGCAGAAGTAAATGGCGTCATTTGATGAGAGGATTCTGTTATTTTTTTGTCTATGGGGCCCCAAATTTCGTCAGATTCGTCATCACAATCATTTATGGTATTGTCACTTGTGGCTGTAGAAATAACTGGTCCATCAGTTGTGCATATAGAAATAATTTCCTTCAATTCGTCTATCACCCACATCTGTGCATTGGTTGCATTGGTTTCAGTGGAGAAACCTTTTTTCTTGAACCTAGGATCTAAGAGTGTTGCTTTGGCTGCCGTCCTGTTGAGTTCGTACACACCGAGACGTTTTTCGACCACATCCATTAAATTTTTTTTCAAAAACGTTCCGGTATCCGTTTTTAAATTTTTTTTGGAGATCGCGGTGCGTAATCCTAACACCAAAGGTATTACTGATGATAAAGTCGGATACGCTTCTCCTGATAAAATAGAAGTAATTTTTTCAAAGGGCTGTAGCAACAAAACAGCGTCTTCCACCAAAAGCCATTCATTAGAATTTAAATTGTTTGTCACCGGTCGGCGTCAGCAACTTCATTCGGGATAACTCGGTTCCGTTCGTTATTCATTCTGGCGGAGCGTTCAGCCCGCATCAGCTTATTCGCATTGCATCGCATTCGTACTCGCTCGAACTGGACACGAGTTGACGCGATTGCGGTTTCAAACTGAAACCGGGTTGGATAGACTGTAGCTCGGTTTGATGCGAGTTGCCCTTAACCCGAATTGATTCGGTTTGGCAAACCGGGTTGACTCATCGCTATGACATACCCAAATACTTGTAAGATTCAGTCGAGGAGAGGGATCTAAGGTGTATGGGATCCGGGAGTTGAATTCCCTCGGATTCCATAATCTCCCCTCACTTTACATGCATGCCTGCACATTTCTCCACACCAAATTCCATCCTGAAGGCGCTACTGAAAGTTTCAGTTACATTCAGTAGCTCCATCAGTTACAAATTTCTGGGGGGCAAAGAGTTTCAGGTCATCCATGTAAAGAAGGTGAGATATGGCCTGACCACCTCTTCTCAACCGATAGCCCAGTCCTGAATCCTCCAGCAATGTGCTAAGAGGATTCAGAGCCAAGCAAAACCAAAGCGGACTCAGACTGTCTTATTATTCTTATTATGTTCATTTATTCACAAACATTACATACAAATTACATTTTTAAATATTTCAATATAAAATAAAACATTTAAAAATATAAAAATAATTGCCTAGTGCCTACCGGTATCGGGAACAGGGTCCAAGCTACCGGCGGCGGCGGTCAGGGCTCCAGAGAAAGGAACCTCCGAACAATACGAGCCAGGAGTACCGCTTTTTGAATCAAGCCCTTGATCCAGCTACCTAAGGCGAGCCTCCTCAGGTGTTGATCGAGGCTCTTAGCTATTAAGCCATTACCCGACACGACTATCGGTACAATGATCGCCGAGTCTACATCCCACATCTCAAAAACCTCGCGAGCCAAGTCGCAAATTCATCGTTTTTATTATATTTGTCAGGGTCTGATGATGGAGCTGAAAAATGGCCATAGGAACTCAGTAGTCGAAGTCTTGCATAATTCGCATACATACTGTTAGCTACAGTTCAGCAGTGAAGAGGGGGCAATCATTGCTAACCGACAGATACTAATTACTATTCATTTGGTACAACTGCAACGGAATAAAAATCTAATCTGTGGTAAAAATGGCTGACTGACATCCAACCAATTTTATTCTGAATTTTTCGTTCGTTTGAATTTGAGCTATCTATTATTTCTGCGTGTAAAATAAAGATAAAAACCACATAAATTTATTCCGCATTCAAGTGCAAAAGTGATATTGTCGCTTATTGAACTGTGTTTAAGCGCCCGTGTTACCTCTAAGTAGTGATATATTTTCGAATTGAAAATGACATCAATTTCTCTAGCGTACATAGTTAGTGATCAAGTTTATGTTAAAATTAATTTCAAATCACTAGGAACATGGAAAATTGTCGCTACAGGAAGTGTGTTTAAAAAAAAGGGTTTATTTTAGTTTCCTTCGTAAAATTAAAAAAAAAACATTTGTTCTGTCTGTAACTTAAATGAAATGATATTATTTTTGTGGTTACATATGCGCATCCTCTCAGTGTTTTCAGTTCCTTTGGGTTCGTTGGCGGCTTCATATTTATAATCGAATCGACCTTGGTAGAGTCCGGTTCAATACCCCGAGGTGAAACAACGTGTCCTAGGTACGTTACAACTATCTCTAGCGAAGACACACTTATCCCAATTTGCCCTTAAGTTAAACAGGCGAAGGCGCTCAAAAACCAGGTGAAGATCCTTCAGGTGCTGACTTAGATTGGGAGAAATTACGAGAAGATCATTAAGGTATCCAAGGACGCAGACGTCTTTCAGGCCAGATCTCATGCGATCCAACAGACGCTGGAAGGTGGCCGGGGTGTTCTTCAGACCGAACGGCATGCGTCGGAACTGAAAAGTACCGAATGGTGTCGTGTAAGCAGTCTTGTGTCGATCTTCTGGTGCTACCAAATTCTCGCCCTTGCAAATACGTAAGACCATAATTCATTTTAGACATTTTTAGAAAGTAACTTTCCAGTATACACTCCTGATCGTTTGTGAAAATTTGATGCACAGTGTGTTTGCTGCTGTAGTTTTCTATTTTTGGAGTTATATTCTCCTTATGTTTTTTGACCCTATAAAATAGTGGTTGGTTTTATGATGTACATAGCAGTAGCGGTCCTCAGCTTCATGCCGTCGTTGATAACATGCAAAACAGCTCGTTGGGCATCTTCTTCATTCACGTCCTTTTCTTTTTGTAATATCTTACCATTGGAGGTGAAAAGATAATAAAAATGAAATAACTTATTTTTTGGCAACCATATATTTTACGCCCCTTATATTTTCATAAATAATTACACATATCTTATTTATGTATATGGGGCACTTTGAACATGTTATTCAAAAGTGCCCCAGTGAAAGTGTTCAAATCTGCCCCAATACCAACCTTCAAGTAAGACTTGGTAATACGCCCTACTTTTTTTGAAATTGTAATAAAAAATAAATCTTACAAGATATAATCCACCTTTTTATTTTGGAACAATATTAAGTCTTTTGACAATAATGGCACAAGTGGTAACCTTAATAGGAACTAAGGATAAAATAATATTAATATTTTTTTTAATCTAAGGTGGGTTGTTTTGTAATGTGGTCGTTGGCTAATACGACTCACTCTTATTATAAAATGCCCCAGTGTATTAATCATATATTTTTTCATATTTTTAACTATATTAACAATCGTATTGTCAAAAACTAACTTAAATCTAAATTAAAATAATATGAGGCACTTAGTCAGTCTCTTTATCAAATCAGACTTTTTAAATAAACATTTGAATAAAACTTAATTTCTAGCTATAACAACTAAATAGATTATTATAAAGAAAAACAAAATAATAAACAACCATCGGTAACCAACACGATAACATAACATTCGGCTTCCGTTTTATATTGAATCAGTCTTAAAAGTTTTCATTTGGCAATCATCTTAAAATTAAACAATAAAAACTTACACTCTATTTTTGTTAACAGCTTCCTTTTTGGCTTTCCGTCCACAACGATTACACATTGGGTTATACATAGTGCAAAACTCATGCAACCATGTTAAACAAGACGGGCATTGAATCCAATCTTCAGTGGATTGTGTGTCATAATAATTTTCCGTGCATTCAACGCATCTGTTAACGTCGTCGTGTTCGTCTGAGATTTCTTCTTCAGAAGTATCTACCCTAACCTCGTTTTCATCATTACTTTCAGAAGACGATGACCAGCTTACTTTTTATTTATTCTTATTTCTGACAGTACCTTTCTTTTGCTTCTTTATACCCCCATTTTGTTTCTTTTTTACACCATCTTTTTCTTTCACTGCTTTAATTCTTTTTGTGGTCTTAGCCTGCTTTAATTTTCCAGCTGCTGGTTTCTTTTTATCAGCAATTACTTTCCGTTTCTCTATTATTTTCATCAGAAGTTAAAATAACAGCTGTTTGTTTTCTCTTAGACAATACTACTGGAAGTTTAGGCACTGGATGGATTTCATTCAAAACTTTGGATGGTGTTGCTTCTGACTCAATAGATCCTATTTGCTTTTCAGGGGTTTGTTCAATTAAATCAATAAGATTAGATTTCGCAATAGTCAGACCCACCTCACTCTCGATACGACATTGTACCGGATACTTTTGTGGTGTGTTTGGCGATATGAGATTAATTTGATCAAGCTCTTCTGCCACAAGTGCATCTTGCACAGGCAATGCATGTTCAGTTACGACTTCCATCAAACTATGATGTAGTCCTGAAGGACCTGGCTCAGGTTGGAACTCAGTCACAACGACAGGTGGTGATAATGTCCTGGGCTCTAAATCATTTACGACCTGCGGCGGTGATGAATGGATTGTATCAAAGGCAATTAGTTCACTACCGTCATATTCATGAAGTAATGACAGAGACTCTCTTGACGTCTCATCTTCATCTTCAACAACTAAATTTTGGTCTCGCAACGAATCAGATAGTGAAAAATAGTGATCAGGAATGGCACTCGGATCAAAAGGATAAATTCCACATGATTTTAAAGCTGACACACCGTTGGAAACAGTGGCAGCTTTGCCCCAAGCTCGTCCGATTAACTTAGATACATCATAGCGTGTCAACTTCTTCTCTTTGTTTCTGACCATCCATGTCTTCGCTTCCTGGGCAAAGTACACCTTCAATGGTCTAAAAAAGGCTCTATCAAGAGGCTGCAGAGCATGCGTAGTGTGACTTGGTAGACACAAAAGAATAACATCATTTTCTTTAGCCACTTCCAGTAGGAAAATATTGTTACTGTGCGAGCTGTGACCATCTAATATTAACAACGTTTTTCGAGGACTCTTGTGACGCAGAAACACTTCTTCAAACCATTGCATAAAGAGATCTGTATTTATATAAGAAGACTTTTTGTTCATGAAAACCTGTGATCCTGGGGGAAGACCTTCGGAAAATTGTGGTTTGCTGTAAGTACCCTTATAGATTAAAACAGGGGGAAGGAACCTTGAGCATTACAACGAGCAATGACCGTTACGTTTTCACCCTTTTCAGAGCTAGTGAGCGTGTAGACATCTTTGGCTCCCTTTGTGGCAATTACTCTTCCTGGCTTATTGTTCACCTGTATTCCGGACTCGTCCATGTTGAAAATATCTTCGGGGTGATTTGCAAAATCATTTTCTTCGTAGATTTTGGCTAGTAAAACAAAAAAAATCCTGTACATCTTTTCTATTAACTCCATAAGCTCGAGCAAGTGACAAGCCTTCTGATTTTCTTTGGCTTAATTCTGAGTTGCGAGCCATGAACCCCGAAAACCATACATTTCCAGCTGATTCTGAACTTGCTGAAAATGGGTTTTTAATATTAAGTTTCTTAGCTAGTTGAAATGCCATTTCTTTTACATCTTTTCTGTCAGGGGCAAATCCAACTTTTTCCAATTTCTTCATATGGGCAACCAGTTTTTTTTCATATTCTACAGAAAATACTGGTTTGCGTCCTAGAGGGCCCTTTGATTTTCCTGATAAAATGTGTCTTCTTAGAGTTCGAGACGGTATGCCAAAGTTTCTGGATGCCTCATTAACACCCATTACTTTGCTTTGGACACTACGCATGGCTTTGTCTAAGTCGTCCGCACTCCATGATGCTCGTAGTGTCCTTCTTTCATACTTCCGAGACATTATCTGTAATAATAACACGCAACAAGGTACTTAAGACAGTTCAAATATTGGGGCGTTTTAAACAACTAGCTTAGGGGCTTATTGTCAAATTCGATTTTCAATATGCCCCACTGAGATCAAAACACAAGACTCAAGGTTATAACGTTCGAAAAAATAAAAAGAGAAAGGTAATTTTATCTATTTTACGATAGTGTGGGTCATTTTAACACAAAATATAAAAGTATCAATATACATGAATTTCTTGGAAACTCACCTCAAATTGTTTCACGCCAATAAAACTAGATTTAGCAATATTTTTTAAACGGACATCGCAAACTACGTGCACACGTCGGCCATGTTGTCCGGCTACTAGTGGCTCCCCGCGCGTCTAGTTTCGAGCGGCGTTGCTTTGTTAGTGTGAGTGCTTGAATGGTGGGGCGTTTTGTCACTTAGGGCGTATTACCAAGTTCTACCCTAGTAAAAAATTCTACTTTTAGCAAGACAACACAAAGGATAATTTTATTTCCTAAAAGCCGCAGCACGCTTCAACCTTGCGGTCCTCGTAGCAGCAGCGGTCGGTACGGAGTCAGGCACTGTCGATTTAGGCTCGGGCTCACTGGGAATCGGCACAATCCTGTCCAACTCGGCAAGGGACTCAACTCGATGTCGCGTGTTGTTAGGGGATCAAGGACATATACGCAGCCCGCCTTAGTGCAGGTCTTGGAACTGAAGCATCGCTGACTTAGAACCACAAATAACAGTTACCACGATATAACCAATGGTCTGGATAACGTCGCCTGTATATGACCTCAAACATAACAATTTTGTATGTATTGGTACATATTTAAAATATTTATCATAAAAATTCTTCGAAATAGCTGATATTTTACTGCCTGTGTCAATTTCAAATTTACAGGAAACCTTTTCTACGATTAAATTCGCATAGTACGGTCCGTCATTGTCGTTACTTGTAACTAAGTTAAAAAAATTACAGTCATTATCCGAGTCCGAATAATTTAAAAAGAACTGACCTTTGCCCTCCTTAGAACTCTTAGATTCACCTTTACCTTGGCACATAACTTTTAAATGTCCCTTCCAGCCGCACGCATCACATGTATAATTTTTAAAACGACGCTCGCGCTCCTGCCCCGTGCGGGGCGCGCTCGCGCCGCTGCCGCCGCCCGGCCGCACGCTCGCTCCTCCGCCGCCGAAATGATGTAGGCCGTCGTCGCTGGCCGCCGCTGCCGCTGCGCCGGCGCCGCCGCCGACCGATGCGCACGCCGTGCTCGCATGCCGCTCAGCTGCCTCGAGCGCCGTGGCTAACTCCACAGCCCTTTTGTAGTTAATGTTCTTTTCGGTAAATAATCTTGACCGCATGCCTTCGCTGAATAAACCCGACACGAATTGATCGCGAAGATTTTCTTCTAACGAACTACCGAAATTGCAGGTTTTAGCCAAATGCTTTAAACCATGTAGGTACACGCGAATACTTTCTCCCTGCTGCTGCGTCCGCTGCCGAAAAATATGTCGCTCCGCTATTTCGGACCTCTCCGGTTCCAAATGATTTCTGACGAGTGTAACCAATTCATCGAACTGCTTTATCTCCGGTTCCGTGGGTAAACACAAATCACAAATAAGATTATAGCACTCGGGACCAACTAATGTCAAAAGCGTAGCTGCTTTTAGATTTTCACTGATACTGTTCAGCAATATAAACTGATTAACTCGACGTATGTAACTGTTTCAGTTTTTGTTAGATCGGCATTACGGTTAACGCGAATATAACGTATGAGTACCGAAAAATACCGAACTTATCCTACCGGCTGCGCCAATGTACATTACATTGGCGCAGCCGGTAGGATAAGTTCGGTACGTCAATGAAAGGCAGAGATCCGGTAACGACTGTTATATTAAAATCTGTAACCTACCCTCATACATTTTATAATCGAGTACCGACATAACACGCCGCATCTGTCTCTCGCTGCCAAGATCACGTCATGATGTCCCTTTGTGAGGAATTCGGACATGGTGACGCCTGAACTCCGAAGTTTGGCCTTAGAATACCAAATCTTTTCCTGGACAACAAGATTACTAACCTTGAATGGGATAGGCCTGGTTTTGATAGCAACTGCATGTGATTACGGCTGATGTCAGTAGTGTTGAAGTCGCTGTAATTTAGTGCAGACCATCCTAGCTATAAGCTTAGCAGTGTCTTCTTTCTGCTCCTCTTTCACACCATGCAAAAACAAGATTTTCCTCCGTCCACGCATCTCAATTTGGTCAACAGTACGTGCAAGCAGCTCCACCTGCCGCCGCTGTAGGCTTTTGAGAGCTTTTGGATGAATGTCCGGAATGTTGCCAACTCTACAGCCAGGCTAGGAGTTGTGACTGGTAAAGATGGGGTCTTGTGTAATTCTTCTTCAATGACATTCATCCTCGTCTGAAATAGGTCCTTCGTTTCATTTAGTGTGCTTGATAGTGAATCCATTGTGTAGTAAGCTGTAGAGAACAATATAAGTTAAAGTAGAAATTGAAAAGAGATAACGCTTTATCACCAGGTACTAACTAAATGCAATGAAATATTACATAAATAATTTTAAATTCAGATTCTATTACATTTAATTTAATATTAAAATGAGAGCTACTTTTTCTTTGACTTACTATGATAACTACCCACATTCGTTTTGAATTTAAGTCGTTAAAAAAAACTATTTTCTGATTGCCGCAGCAATTATCTTCTATAATATTAAGATTAGATATATAGTTACATCAAACCACTACATAGAGGGACCGACTTTGAGATCGCGACAAAAAAATCAGGTGTATTGTACAAAAGGTTAATGCCGGCTCGATAAAAAGTTGGATGGACTGACTAAATAACCCAGGAATGATTAACAAATACGTTTAATTATAAATATCTACTCATTAATTACAATATTAAATGTTCTTTTTTTATGGCTTTTTCTTTCAGTTCCATAATTCCACAATTCAATTTAGGCTTCTTGCCTATGGAAAAAAACTATTAAGACATCAATAAATAGAGCAGTGACGTCAGTACTTATAATGATAACCATTTATTTTCAGGCATCGAAGGCCCATAGAAAAAATACATAAAATAATCTTATAAAATAATAAACTAATACATATCATAACAACAAAACTTATTTAATAATTATACACGTAGCCAATTTTTTTTCATATTGTTATCCACTGCTTTGTAGCATATTTTAATGTCAAAAAGAATTGTTATTTTATTCAAATCATCTGAAAACAATAAAAGTAGCACTAATTATGGACTTCACATACAAATCAGTTGATAAGGTCGGGTATGAGAAGTCTACATTTTCTTTTACATTTTAACATGGGTTCCATAGAAAAAAATATTGTATTAACAAGGTACTTGCCATTATACCTGCTTCTTTTTTTTTTGCTTGATCCTTGCAGTGTTTCAATTTTCGAACTATCTTTGTTCTCATCGTTTAGTTCTCAATAGATTTATTTGATAACCAGAAACACAAAGGTTCGATTAATGAAGTGCTTTGTCTTTCCAATTTTTCTATAAGGAGTTGAGACGTGGATGCTGTGGATGCGAGCGAAACCATCGCAAGATTAACGCACTGAGAATGTGGTGCTGGAGACGGATGCTTGGAATCCCATGGACCGCGCACCGAACCAATATATCGATCGTGAAAGAATTCAATATCAAAGAGATATTCTCGTCGTCTGTGCAAATACGAATCCTCAAGTTCATCGGGCATATCACCCGTAATGAGGACTCAATGGAACGTTTGGTGGTGCAAGGAAAAGTCGAAGGCAAAAAATCTCGTGGACGCTCTCTAACACGGTGGAAGGACCTCATCAAAACCGTGACACACTGCAGCTTAAACGAAGGCTCCCAAGTCGCCAAACACAGAGCTGCAAGGCGTCGTTTCGCGAGAGGCGGTAGTACGGAACTCGACCGAGACATGACCACGACCACACTGTCAAGAGTGTACGACTATGAAGAAGATTTCTTTGTCATTATCACTATGTATTTCACTATCAGACTTTTCTTGGCCCATCTATCTCAATCTCATCGGTTTCTCTCTTGCCGCCACATGTACTTTTTTCATTAGTTTCTCTGAGTCATGATTATTATTTTCAGTAATATAAAAAATTACCTTATTTATTTTATTTTTTAATTACAATCTATCAGCGTTTTTTTTATCTTATTCTGCAGTAATTAATTAATTATGTTAATTAAATAATTTTCAATTACATTCATTTCTTTTTTCGTTCTCTTCACATTAATTTTGCTTTCAGAAGGCCTGAAATTTTAACGCAGAAGTTAATTGCATTCTTATGATAATTTATTATTTTTATTCATTGTTTATGATTATACTATACTTACAAAGCTTGTATTTTTATTCGCTGACCACTGTTTAATAGCACTGTGTTGTATAAATAAATCAGAGTCACCGAAGGAACATGACATGTCAGCAAGATGTGCAATCTTATAAAATAGCTCTCTTATTTTCACATATTGAAAAAATGCTTGTTTTCATGCTCCCCTTTATGCCGTTCCACGTGAACTGCTTCAGTAGTTCGTCTTTAATTATACGTTTCATTAAAGGTAATCCAACTTTTGTTTTTTTTTTTTCAATTTCACTGGTGCCATAAGTTTCCGAAATCCTTTTTACATAGGTACATAAAAAAAACCAATAATGAGTATAATAAATACATCATAATCCTAAGATATTTCATATTTAATAAGTAAAGAAAAAATAACGAACCAAATATATTGCCTATAATTAATTTAGCATTACTACACTTCACAGGACACTGATTTATGATATGTTCTTAGCACTTAGGTTTTATTCACGAACACTAGGTTCACCGCAGATAACGAGGGATATGCCACGGGGGCGTAGCACGTACCGCCACGATATTATCAAATGCTTTCATATTCGAACGGCAGCTGTACGATTAATTCAGTCACTTTACAATTGCGTATAGTGTGCTATTGATACGTAAAAACCAAAATTTCGAGTTGTGCAGTAATTACATGTAAAAATAGGTCAAATATCATCAACCTAAAGACAAATGGCGTATCCTACTACCGGTAAGTAAATAATTAGTCACTTTTTTACATTTTAAATCATTTTTAAATATTTTACTAACCTACGTCCAGAGCAGTGTTGCCAAGTTTGAAATCTAGCGGTAGAATTCTTCCAAAAATACGGTAGAATTACCTTGTTTATTTAGTAGCATGTTAAGGCTCAGAGTAAAAAAAAAAACATATTTTTAATCAGAATCAGACAGTATAATAAAATTGTTTCAATGTTTTTGTACATATCGTGAGTGGGATTAATAAATATAGGTTTTTCCTTGACGCCTGCTGCGATAAGAGATTTCCCTTGATGGATTTTCGCAAGAAGTTTATTCCGTTTTAATGTCGTTAACTCTTCTGAAGACTCATTCGGACTCGGCATTCGAGTGTGGTAGAGACAAAATGGCCCACATAAATTTTGGCAAGTGTTTGAAATAGGTTATTCTCTTTTCGATGCTGGTCGCGCAGTTTTGCTACCTACAAAAAAAAAACATGATTAGGCTGCTATAGCAATAGAAACTAAGTAATATGAATTCAGCTTGCTTCGAGTTTACTTGGAAACTTACCTGGTGCCAAAATATGTCCGGAGGTTGATTTAAATCCAAATCTTCGTAGTGTAAAGGCAACTTTCGCCACTCATCATTTAGTTCTTGTTGATGTTGAATTGAAGTTGGGGAAATCCTGGGCAATAATGGAAATAATGAGGAAAGTGACTCTTCCCTATCATTGGAAAATATTCTCTCTAGATCAAATTTTGCTATTTTTGTCATAATTTTTTCATTAAAACATTATCGTTTACGATTGCTAACACAAGCCCTAATTATGAAATTTTTACACATTTTCCTTAAAGATAACTTTCTTTCTACGTTTTCCACAATATCCAGTTCTTTGTGGTCACCTAAACTTATGTAGATGACTTTCAAGTCCTTGTGGTTTGCTTCTGCCATTAGATCTATGGTTTCAATAGGAGCAGAATTTACAATATTTCTTTTTAAAACTAATAGTAAGAGTTCTTTATAAAAAACTATCATTTTCCCATGTAGTTTTGTTATTAAAATAGAGCCTATTTGGTTTTCCTTTGTCTTCAATTCAATCTTCAAAGTCGTTGCCTTAGCGGTAACAATTCTCAAAGGAAGCTATTTCAACTGAGAGGGCTATATGAAGATAAACTTAAAGTATTAACTTAGTTTTATTAATTACGTTAAGAACAAACCACTATGTAATTCTTAATCATTTCGCTGCTTAGAACAATTATTCTAAATCGAATCGAATATTTTAAACGGCGGTCCGGAGTAGGATAGGGCTAGCATACTCGGAAACGGATTCTCGGATTGAATTCTGTAATTTAAAACTGATTTGGTCTGTGTACGCGAACTTTCATAAGGTAGGTCAAAAACGACCTTTGGTTTTTGTTATTAATTGTAAATTACTTGACAGCCAATCCATTACTCTTCGTAATGCGTTTTTAGAATGCAATTCAGCGTCATCCCAATTCTTACCATATGCCACTAGTGCATTGTCGTCTGCGTAAGTAAAGATATCAAAGTTGACAAGAAGCAGTTTACAAAGGTCGTTTATATAAATTTGGAAGAGAGTTGGGGCCAAAATACTTCCTTGGGGAACTCCGAAGGTTATATGTTCCTCTGCGCTAATTGTGTTATCTATCTTGACCTATTGTCTACGGTCAGAGAGATAGTTCCTAAAGATGTTAACAGCCACCACACCCACATTTTCCATTTTTTCTATCAATTTAGAAGTACAGACTGTGTCAAATGCCTTACTAAGATCTAGGAAAATGCCATAGCTTTTTATTTTTTTATCAAGTTTGTCAGCAACCGTTTGTACTAGGTCAACAACGGCATCTTCCGTAGAGATGCATAGTAGAAACTATTAGGAATAGTATTGTTATGTAAATTAGATTATTATTGTTTAGAAAATAAGGTTTATACCTAAAGCGACCCTTCAACACTCCTATACATCGCTAACTACATTTCGTGCTGAAACCTGCTTGATGTAGTAATTGGCTTCATGAGAACCTTCGGGTGCATTTAAAAAAGGAGTCATCGTGATTTTTCGAAGTGGCTATCCACTGTCACCTGTAGAAAAACAATAATTATGTAGGTATGAAGAAAAAAAATTGAATAATTTATAGGTACTTACCCAGTAAATACATTTGTTGGAGGGTGGTGGATATTAATTGAATGGCCAGATATTGTTTTAGTACGTTTATTTCCGTTTCGCACACAGAACACATTTTACATTTTGTTGAGAAAAAAGGGCAGTGTCGCCATAACAGACAATTGACAATCTACATTTTTTTTTATTAAGAGATCTAATAGAAGGCGCTACTGTTGCCGCATAAAAACCAGATTATAATATTTACAGATTACAACACGCCTCCTTAAATTTATTTATTTAACTTAATCAGTATTGATAATAAGACACAACTAAATTAATTTTAACTCTAACCTGTTTTTCAAAAATTTGGTTATATCTAAACTCTTAGTTAATATGTCTGCTAAATTAAACTTTGTATCAATTTTGACAATATCTATTATACCCTTTTCATAATTTTCATTTATACACCGTTACATTTTAATCGTTTTAATCCCGCGAGGGTCGAACCGGTCCATGAAACACTATCGATTTGTAAAGATAAAATTAAAAAATAAAATACTTTTTTTTCAATAACTCGAACCAATTCTCGCATGAGTGAATAAATAATGCAAACCATAAGTAGGCACCATTCCACAATAACAATAATTATGCGTTCGCCTAGTCAACGTGGACTCACAAAAAATAGTCAATCCTAGATCAAACACGCCCCCAAACCCTATTTGATTGGCCATGCGACGCGGCGCGCGCCTCGTGCGCACCGCGCACCCGCGCACCCCGCGCGCTTAGTGCAGCGCGTGAGTGACACACGTCATGGAAAAATTCAGTTTCTCTCAAGACGTCATAAGGGTGTCGTCGCGCGAAAATAATGGCGTCTCGAATTACGTGTATTTCAACCTGGAGTTGGTGACGAAATCGCGGGTGTTGATGCGCAGGCGACTCGACGTTTTACAGTGTCACCAAAAAACCGCTTGCAATCTTTGCGTTAAACGTGAAAGATTATGTATCCAAAGGAATACTATGCTCTTGTGAATTCTATCTAACCAGTGATGATTCGGAAGTGATTAGTTATTAGGTTTATAACAGCCCCTAAGACGACCCATTGACCCAGAACTCTTATTAATTGTTGTAAATAATCTTGATTAGGTACTACTTATGAACAATTTAACGTGTCGTTTAAGGGTTCCTTCTATTTGGCAGAATCTTGATACTCCGATTTTTATTTGGCATAACTCACATGGCATAATCTTATTTAATCGAATATTTTTAAGGCATAAAAATTATTTAGCATAACTTTTGTTTGGCAGAATATTTACGTGTCCGAATTTACAATGGCATACTTTTATCTTGGCAGAATTTTGTTTCGCATAATTACCTTTGCCATATTTAATATTATGCATAATTTTGTTTAGCATAACAATTATTTAGAGATACGATTATTTGGTATGGGTGCATATTTGAACATCAAAAATTAAAATAGATGTATCTTCTTGTAAAAATTAGTGTTCAAAACATCAAAAACTTATAATATATGGAATAAAACTGATAATTTAAATAAAGTAAATTTATGCTGTCGAATGGTTAGATAACCTACGTGCAATGTATTTAAAATCGAATGGTCTGCAAAAGTGACATAGAATGTTCTAAATATAGCATGTATTGGTAGCATTTTCAATATTAAATTAAATTTGTGTCATAAAAAGTCAATACGTTGTGCTGCAAAATTTTGTGACAGAAACGAATCGCTGCGAAACCGACTTTACGCAGTCTTGTCTGCCCTACCCCTAGAGTGTAATTTAAACCCGCGCGTAGGCGCGGAGGCGCGCGGTGGTGAGCGTTAAAACCATCTGTGACGATAAGCTCGCGTGGCGCCGCCCAAACCCCGCAGCGCCGGAGCCGTGACAGAAACAATGCTTGCTGCATGTTGCATGCCTGCTTGCATGCTGCATGCCTGCTGCATGTCATGTTGCATGCCTGCTTGCATGCTGCATGCCTGCTGCATGTTGCATGCCTGCTTGCATGCTGCATGCATGCTGCATGTTGCATGCCTGCTTGCATGTTGTATGCCTGTTTGCATGCTACATGCATCCAAGCCGACAATATTTTTCAAAAAAAAAAAAAAAAATCAGTTCTGCCTTTTAATGACTATCGATATAAAATGTATGCCAAAAGACGATTCTGACTGTGAATTTTCTGCGATATGATGGTTCTGCTTTTTAATTATTATGGATATAAACATTATGCCTAAAGATGATTCTGACTAACAAAATTATGAGTTTTGAATGTATGACAACTGAGTGTATGCGAAATGATTTTCTGCGAAATGAAGTTTATGCTATCCGTTGTTATGCAAAACAATATTATGACGTAAAAAGTTCTGCTATAAAACGTAGACCCGTCGTTTAAGTGTTAAATAAATAATAATACAAAGGCGATTTAGGTAAGTAACAGAACTTTTATTAAATTATTGTAGGTACTTACATAATTTTGATTCCACATTTTTAAATACGCCATAACTATCAGGCCTGTAGAGATTTATTTTTACATGTAATGTAATTAATTACCTAACACTTTTAGCATAAGTAATTATTTTATTAGGTATGTATTAGGCACAAAGCAGTTAAGTCCAACCTAAGTCTGTAAAAGTATGAAGGAAAACTTGGAATCATTTTATTTATTTTACGTGAACATCAGCTGAGCGAGTCAATGACCTCTCGACCGACGTCGATGCGCGACCTAAGTACTTAGGTGTCGTTACTATTTAGTCGATGCATTTTGCGAGTATTACCTTATCACTTGCTGTTTTTATTTTTATTTTAAAAGTTACATCGCTCTACAAGCTTTGGATGAATAGTAATTTATAAAAAATGAACACTCCGTTCACTATCCTGCACTAAATCTGCAGCACTCGCGACCGTAGCAAGGATGAAGGAGAGGGATCACAAATAAAACCGCTTCACATGTTGTATAACTGTATTAGCACTTTGGAACTGTAAACACTTGAAACTTTGTTTGGAACTTTTTGGAACTGATTTAAATAAAATTCATCGCGAACCTAGTCAACTCGCGGAAAATCTTAACAGCGAGATGTAGAAATCGACGCTCAACTAACAGCGCCATCTTTTGATCAAAAAACAAACAATTATTTCCAACATTCCGCCCACCAAGGAACTATTCTACATAGTCCTTCTAATTAAAATTACATTTACAAGGGCACCGGCCACCATGAGAACATTACAACTAAATTAACACATGAGTTCACAATGTCAACAAAAAATAACCTAAGTACATCTCTTTATAAAATAGAATTCATAAGTACATCTCTGTATCCAATAGAATTATAACTATTGTGCGACAGGTAATATACAAATTTTTGAAACGAGCCTTTTTATTAAGGCTCTTTGAGTGCGTAAAGTAACGACTCACGTAATTTTGTCCAGTCCAGGGTGTTTTTCTACAACTCTCGCCAAAAGCCATTTACAAGGAGGCAAGTCATCTTCTTTTACCATCAATACATCCCCAATGCTTGGTTCAGGAGTTTGACAAGTCCACTTGTAACGATGCAGAAATTTTGTCAGATATTCTTTTGACCAACGACGCCAAAACTCCTGCATCATTCGTTTTGTCAATTGCCAACGACGTAAATTGGATACGTTAGACGTCTCCAAATTGTGATCAGGTACTGCAACCAAGGGTTCCCCAATCAGGAAATAACCTGGCGTCAAGACATCAAAGGCATCTGACTCTCTGTTTAAGGTGGACAAAAAAAGCGCAAACGTGTGACAGACAATGTTACTTTTTACTTATTTTTTATTTTTTTGTTTTGTGTTTGTCTTAAGGCGAGCTGAACCCTGGCGCGGTAGGCATTCAAAGCGTACCCCAGCCCCTGCTCATGTAGCTTTGCGTAAAAAGATACGATGCGCGCGCGAGCGTCGCGCGCGCGGCAATCGCAAAGTTCATTCGAGTTCACGAATACGCGTAGGTACTGCGTCGCGTAATCGCGTCACAGAATAGTGCAATGCAGTAGATCAGCTCGAATTGAAAAAATAAGTTTATTTTGTTTAATTTTCTAATAAGTATTTTTAAGATTACAAATTAGAGGGGAGTTATTTTGAGTGAAATATAAGGGGAAGCGTAGGTTATTAATTAAATAACTATTTCTTTTTGTTTAATTTATTAATCAACAATCAAACAGATATGTGCGTATGTGTGTGTATATGTGGGACGAGCTGTTATATGATGTTATAAGATTTTGTTTATGAAAATTGGGAGAAAACTACAGCAGAAAGTATGGACAATGCTTAACCTTAACTATACAGTTGAGAAAATTGAATGCAGAAATCATATTCTACGAAACTTTCGCAACAAACTACGTGCTTGCAAACATGCCGGAAATTCGAAAGTCATTGCTATAAATTTACTACATAAAGACATCACCAAATCTGTGGCACATGCTTATGGTGATCAGGAACTTGGATATGATTATAACTGCTCAAAAGATAAAAATCTCCAAAACAGCTCAATAAGAGAAATTCAAAATTCTACTTTCTTCTTCCAAGTCACTGCCATCATCGCTACTATGGCCAACAAAGCTCGGAACTCTCAAGGAAGATGTGGACACAAATGTAGTCTAGCGGTTCAGTGTTCAGTGACACATAGGTAACAGATACACTTTTACCCTTGAAGTTTAAGAAATTTGTAACTATAATAAATAAATATATATATATATATATTATACTAGCTTTTGCCCGCGGCTTCGCTCCCGTCAACTGTCTTCTCTATTCTGCTCTACCCTACTCCACCCTACTCTACCATACTCTACCCTACTCTACCCTGCTCTACCCTACTCTACCCTACTCTACCTACATTGTTTAAACAACAGTGAGTGCTTGTAATTCAATATGAACTTTATACAATAGCAATAAAGCTCGTTTTAGTTAGAAAACGTTTGTATGGGAAAAAGAAAAGGACATAGGTTAGGGATTTTCCGGCAATTATTCGAATTTTTCTCGCCGTAAAAACCATCTTTGAACTTCAACGAACATTTAAAAAAAAGAATTGGCCAAATTGGTCCAGGCGTTGTTGAGTTACGCGCTTACCAACACATTTTGCGATTCATTTTTATATTATAGAAGATGCAGGGGTATTATGTGCATGTTGGTGTGTGAGGGTGTTGTATGTATGGAGGTTGTTGTGTGTGTGTGTTATGCCGTGTGTAACTAAAATTCATTAAAATGTAGTTGTCTCGGTTTGCATGGTGTTTGATCTCTGGATTTGGTTGAAGATTGGCTGGAAATTTGGTCCGTGGATTTGCTTGAACTTGGCTGCATATGTTTGTCACTAATATTTTCTTTGTTTTCTTGCAATATAATGTCTCGTATGGGCATACCGCGAATTTTTCGTGGGTCCACAATTTCTGGCAATAGACAGTTCAAATAAAAAGTTTTAATTTTTTCTTCCATATTCACCCTCCAAAATTCGTCATCTCTAGAAATATTTTCTACTATTATAGGATGATTTTCACCAGACCATATTCCAAAAATGCAGTGGCTTCTTTCTGTAACATGTAGTTGACCCTGCACTTGGTAATACCAATTACTTTTTTTGTTTATGGATCTTGTATTTTTTTTTTTATCATATTTATATATTTGTATTTTATTTTCTGTAATTGCGACATCTATTCCTTTTTTGAATGCTGTTATCGGACATTTAATTTCAATAATGGTATCGTTCCCCACTATACCATCAGGTGTAGCTCCAATAAACGGATATTTTTTGTCAATAAAAAGCCCACAAGGCTCGATCACTATATTTTCCTGTCGTTCTAATTGTTGTAGGGCTTGCTTTTCGTTTTCCGTGCCATGAGCTACTGACAAAATGTGCGAAATATTTTTCTTGTACAATATATTTTTTACTGTTGGTGCAGTGTTTTTTGATGGTTGCCGTTTACAAATTATGCCAAAATTTGATGCCGTTATTATTTGTTTTCTTAGTTCTATCCATTCACTTGAATCTCTTTGTAAGATAGTGTTTCTTTCAATAGCGTGCCTGTCATTAGTCAGTACTTTTAAATTATTGAGAAAGTCTTCCTTGGCTTTTTCTAATTGTTCTGGACTTAAATCGGGAGCAGTACTAGTAGGTCCATAGTGGTGTTGTGCAGAAGTTCCTTCTATTTTTCTTAATTTTTTTTTGGGATGTTCTCTGTTATATTTTCTTTTTAGTGACCTCTTCTTTTCGATTTCTTTAACCTTTCCTCTCGGACTGTTCCCAATAATTGTTTTTTGAACAGAGGAAACCGTAGATTCAGAATTGAAAGACACCACAGCAGCTGAACACCGTCCTTGATAGCCCCGTCGTAAGGAAAAGTTTATTCTTTTTCCACCTATAAATTTGGCAATAACGCTATTGAACCGCTCGACTGCGTTTGTATCCACGTCTTCTATGAGACTTCGAGCTTTATTGGCTACAGTAGCGATTATGGCATTGACACGGAAAAAGAAAGTTGAATTTTGAATTTCTCCTAATGTGCTGTTGTGGAGATTTTTATCTTTTGAGCAGTTATAATCATAACAAAGTCGATGGTCACCATAAGCATGTGCCACTGCATTGGTGATGTCTTTATGTAGTAAATTTATAGCAATGATTTTCGAATTTCCGGCATGTTTGTGATATTTTATTGATTTAACTATCGCTTTTCGCATGCTCATTATTTTTTCGTTTGTAAGCGTTTTTCTGTCTTTTAATGGATATTTTGTTTCTTTGACAATAGCACGTAGTTTGTTGCAAAAGTTTCGTAGAATATGATTTCTGCATTCAATTTTCTCAACTGTATAGTTAAGGTGGTCATAAGGTTTTGCTTCCAATACTTTGTTATAAGTAGCCGAGTCTCCATCTCCAATCATTCTTGCATATATCAAGCCATACATGTCAATTGATGCTTTAAAACCTTCTGTTATTATATCAGCTTCCATGGCACTAGAGGATTCATTATAGTTTTTATAACATGCGTGATTTTTGGGCGCAACTCCTTGTTTTTGGGCCCTGGCGCAAACCAGACAGTATTTGTTTTTCACTCCCATATAAAGTACTTCTCCGAATCGTTTCCCTATGATTGCTGCTGTCCCTGACATTGATCTATAGTTAGTTCCATAAGATCTTAAGCCCCAAGAGCCATCAACATATACGTCTATGAGAGCTATTCCATTTTTCATTCTACCTTCCGCTAGGGCCGCTTCTCTCTCACGTTTAGCAGCATTTTCCATACATTCTGCTGCGGTTTTCTCCCAATTTTCATAAACAAAATCTTGTAAACGTCTATAATACTTTTGTGAAAATGCTGGCACATCCATTGCAGAAAGTAACTCCTCAAATTGTGAAAATCCAATACCAGCAGCTACAATGCCAGTGGTTGCAGCAACATTTATATTAACATTTTCTACACTGTCACTTTTCTCTGATTCGATTACAATCACTTTTCGACATATATTACATTCAAATTTAAATTTTGATATCAATCCTATTCGTTTTTCTCCTATCAACTTGAAATATCCGAGTCTGCAATCAAACAAATCGATATGATTTGTTTTTTCTTGAAGCTGTGACATAAGATAATTTATGTCAACAATTCGGCGTCCACTGATGGGTCGATAGTCATTATCTGTTTCATTTTCCATGGTTAGAGTAAAGTTTTCGATTTCCTTTGTTGATCTAAAACAAGATAAAGTTTTTTTTATGTAACTTATTGAATAACTCATACATAATTATGTCAAACAAAAAGTAGCTACTTACTCATTAATATCATTATTATATGATTCATGAATAGGTTCAGTAAGTTGGGCATTTTCAGCATTCATAGCAGTTCTGTAACAATAAAATAATGTTAGGTATTCATATTCACAAGTAACTGCGACAGTCATTGGATATAGAGGCTTTAATTTAACCTATCGATCTATCGTGCCGATGGTATGCCGCAGGAAGCTTTCGTCTGATTATTATTGAATCGGTTACTACTGTTTAATTGTTTATTAATAAGTACAGTGTAGGTACACACTCGTTGACCCTAGGGTTATTAAAATTAGCAGGCTCTACAGTTATTAAAGGAGACACGTTATACCCACCCGTTTGCTCGATTGACCTGTAATATGGAAGTTAATTTATGTAGATTTGTTGTAATAATAATGCATAAAAATGCAATAACAGCATTCTCGAGAGAATAATTCGATTTATTTCGAAGTCAGATAGACTTCGAATCGATATTATTTATTTTGAATCAGTTTTTATCCGATAACGATAACTGACATTTGGATTTATACTATCATAATTTTCATTTTTAGACACTTTTCTTGTTGCCAATAAACACGAAATAAAAGTTATGCCATGCCAGTTATTGTTTCTTTGTTTTTGTTCATAGAAGATTGACTCTCTCGTAAACAGTATTATTTGAAAAATACTAACTCCTTCACTAGATTATATTGCAGACACCATTAATATTTAAAAATACAAATAAAAGAAAATAGCTAATCCATATCTACGTTTTGTCGAGTTATGCGAACAGAAATGTATGGATCAGCTGATTTCTTTTTGTTGAATTTTCAAAAGTCGCAGAACTAAATTTGTTGTTGTGTTTATTGATTTTTGTAATATAGTCCTGCAAGGGTGTTAGTGTTTTTCAAAAACCCTGTATAATCGTTACCGAAAATAATATTTGTAGGGAAATAGTCATACTGAAACATTTTTGCACTATGGCATGTTTTTCGACATCATAAATATTACGATTTGTTGTGTTCTGGCAAAGAAAACTAGTTCTGGTGGCTGTAAATTGGTACCTAATGCTAATGAAATTGATGATCATACTCATATTGTCACATAATAAATTCCTCATATCAAACTATTGCCGTCCACTGCTGTACGTCAGGCCTCCTACAAAGAGCTAATAAATTACATACCCATACCTACCTATATCTTACCTACTTGTAGTTACTTTCTACTAAGTATATTTTTTGTGGTGAAGATTGCGATTATCAAAAAAGAAAGAAAATACTTACTGTTCTTCACTGTTGTTTTTTCCAATAAATAAGCCATTTTTATTTCGAATCATTTTTGAACTGAAACAATAAAATAAGTTATAGTACTTATTACAAAAGATTAGAGATTAATGTACCTAAGTGTAAGTACACAAGCGGCACAAAGGAGACAGAAGAAGAAAGCTAATATGACTTTGTGGCCATGTAATGTTTTTACAATTTTATGTTAGGTACTTAGGTATCGCCGCGCCCGGGCGCGCTCGGACAGAGCAGCGTCGCTGTCGACCCAAGCGCGGCCGAGCGTAGACGTAGGTATGAAAAGTGAAGCACATAGGTACCTACATGAGATTGACTTCTGTACCGATCTATTTTGTGCGGGCGGTGTCACCCGACATCAAAGGCATTTCACTAACCTACTGTAGGGAAATAATAAATTTCGTAAAACTGTGACTGGGGTCAATAGGAATAAATTAATAAAAATCATAACTTACCATATTTCTTTTGCGATTTTTTTTGCCTTCAACCGTGATTTAGTCCTAATTTTATTTCTTTTATTTGCCATTTTCACAAACTCACAAATATAAATTGTCGTAATAGCTGTATAAAAATTATTTACACAATGAGAAATAAACACGTAAACAAAATCTTAACAATGGTATTTTTAAGTACAATATTATTTATAATTTATTTTATTTCGAATTAATATTATTTACGAAGCAGAAGTGAAGCGCGCGCGCAAAAATTTGGCACAGGTCTCTCCTCGGTAACGTCCCGCAGGACACTGGCAATCGGGTAAGCGACGACGCGCGGGCCGAAAATCACTTTAAAAATTCGATAAAAAATATATAAATGTAATAAAAAAAAACGATCGGGTAGAATCGATTCCAAAATTAATTACCTATAAATTAATATTAATTATAAAAATAGAGTATTATAGTAAGTACTTGTTTAAAATGAAATTTTGCTTGTAAAAAAACTGCAAATCGAAGTAACTTCAGTATTTTTTTCTATCGAGAAAACTATATTGCATCGTGTATTGAACGGGTACATGGTATAGAGAAGGAATGTATCCTAAAATATAAATTTATTTTGGGTTCTAAATGTTTTAATTTGCCTATCAAAAATGAGTTCTAAAACCAGCAAAACCTACCGCGCCAGGGTTCAGCTCGCCTTAAGTTTTTGTTGTCTATTATGTTTTTTTGCGCTAAAATAAATACTTTTCTTTCTTTCTTTCTATAAGTGAAACCACCGGTTCAAAGATTTAAAACGATTAAAATGTAACGGTGTATAATGGTATTGAACTTCAATATGCTTTGAATTTTTAGTAAAATTACCATACTTAGCAATCAAAATTGCACCTGAATTATCTTCATATAGTTTTATAGGTTTATCAAATTTAACATTGAATGATTCACTTAACTGATGGGTTATAGGGGGCAGTGGATATTAAAGTAAAGTAATTAAGGGAATACATTAGATTTATTTCAACAATCTCACACAGGAAAGAAACATGGGAAACATTCTAATGTATCAGACTCATAGACAATGACAGTAATCAAATTACTCTATAGCTCATCAAAGACAACCAAGTATGGACTTAGTTTGTTCAGTCTCCAACACTACCCCTTAAAATACAATATTTATAAAAACACAAACTTAATACAAACAATAATGCAATTAATAAAGCTACTACAATATTGTTACTATGCTATAAAAATAGACAAACAAAACTTAACATGTTTCTCTTTACTCAAAGGTTTGGTAAGCAAGTCAGTTACCATGTCTCCTGTTGGTATGTAACAGATATTAATATAATTTTTAACAATAATATCTCTAATACAATGATGTCTAATAACAATATGTTTCGAGCGGGCGTGAAACCTAGCATTAGAACATAATTTTTGAGCTGACTGGTTATCATTGTATAAATTTATTGTACAATCAAGTTTAAGACATTCATTCAAAAATGATCTCAAAAACATAGCTTCTTTACAAGCATCTGAAATAGCCATGTATTCGGCTTCAGTACTTGAAAGTGCTACTGTCCTCTGCTTGCCGCTTTCCCAAGATACAATCGAATTACCCAGCTTAAATACATACCCTGTGTATGAGCGACGGTCAACTTTATTCGCAGCCCAATCAGCATCTGTGTTGCCATTTATCACCAATCCACCTTGCGTATATTTAAGAAAATAATTACTCGTACCTTTTAGATACCGCAGGACCCTTTTAGCAGCTTTCCAATGTGTTTCATCAAAGCAATCATTGAATTGACTTAGTACACTGACTGTGTGCGAGATATCTGGTCTGGAACAAACTGAAATATACATTAAGCAACCAATTAAATTCTTATAGTCAAAGCTGCTATTCTTGACTTCACTTTTCTTCCGTTTTAATCCAGTTTCCATAGGGGTTGGGGATAGCTTGCATTCAGCCATATTAAACTTGTGTAGAACAGTTTCAATATAATGTGACTGATCTAAAGTAATCGATTCTTTGTTTCTGCACACTCTCATGCCTAATATCTGATGAGCCGGTCCCAAATCCTTTATCTCGAACTCTGACATTAGTGTTTCCTTCACTATATCTCTTTCTTTGGATATTTATTTATTTATTTATTTGGTCTACCAACAATTGTTTACACAACCACTTAAAACAAAAATACAAGCTGTATAAAACTTTTACCTGTGCAACAATTACTTAAAGGTAGACACCACATGAGCTAAAAATAAATATTAGTGTAAGCTTATATATATACATGTAAAGTTGACATACAAAAGAAAGGCTATTGTGAAAGAACTGTAAGAAAGTACTTAGATACCTAAATCAAATTATTACCTACTATTAATATTAATATTTTTAATTTTATGACAATTTTAATACTTAATCGTTAGACTACAACAAATCTGATAAGAAATTTACAATTATAGATCTCTGCTTATGAAAAGAATCAAAGTGAAAATCAATTTGATGGCTACAGCTGTTCAAAACTCTGCAGAATCTTGCGACTGGAGAGTTAGATCCTAACACCGTTCTTCTCTGCGGAGGACAAAGTGGAGTTATAGGCTTACGTGGAATCCTTGAAGGAGCGCGAAACTTAAAAAGTGCAAGTAGCGTTGGTGAGTCAGTAATGCCTTTCAATATTTTACATGCAAAAGTTGCATCGTTTAAACGCCTTCGCTCTTCTAAGCTGTGCATTTTGAAGATCTCCAATCTGTTCCTGTAAGAAGGTGTTTTTTTAGCGATACCTGCAGAGAAAGCTAGATGCCAGGCAAAACGTTTTTGAATGCGTTCCAGCCGCAAACTGTGAGTAGCATAGTGCGGTCGCCACACCACGCTACAATATTCTAAAATACTACGCACCAAACTACAGTACAACATAATTTTGGTTTTAATTTGACGAAAACCTTTACATTGTCTTATAACAAAACCAAGCATTTTTGACGCTTTTTTAGAAACGAGATCTAAATGTGGTGCAAAGGTTAACTTTTGGTCAAATAAAACTCCTAGGTCTCGAATTTCATCTACCTCTTTGACCTTTTCCTTGTTAATATAATATGCTGTCTCTGTGCGATTATTTTTTCTTGTATATTTTACGTGATAACATTTTTTTGAGTTCAGATGCATTTTGTTGTTTTTGCACCATTGGACGAGACCATTAAGGTCCGTTTGCAACAGCGAGGAGTCCCTATCAGACCTAATTGTCCTTAAAAACTTCAGGTCGTCCGCATACATAAAAATTTCCGAGTATTGTAGACAGCTGGGAATGTCATTAATAAAAAAGTTGAATAATATAGGCCCTAAATGTGAACCTTGTGAGACTCCAGAAGAGATTTTATACACATTAGATTGATACCCATTTACCACAACAAAGAAAGATCGATCCGATAAATATGACGTGACCCATTTAAGCAAGTTTCCAGTGATACCGTACGCATGCAACTTCGAAGATAATAATTTATGGGAAACTTTGTCGAAGGCTTCGCTAAAATCAGTATAAATGACGTCTACCTGGTAACCAGAATCGACAGCCCCGATCAAAAGTTCTGTGAATTCAACTAAATTAGTACTTGTTGATCGTGATCCAACAAATCCGTGCTGATGGTCTCTTATGAATAGCTTTAGATGATCTTGAAAATGCGGGCAGAGCAGTGATTCGAACACTTTAGCAAAAGTTGAAAGAATTGAGATGGGCCTATAGTTTGACAAGTGGTCATTATCGTCCGATTTATGTATAGGCACTACTTTAGCCATTTTCCATTTCAAAGGGAATACACCAGAGATCAATGATTTGTTGTAAATTAGCATTAGTGGACTCACCAACTCTACAGCACAAGCCACAATAAATAATGGTGATATACCATCTGGGTCAGCACCTTTGTTAACGTCTAAACTTTTTAGTTTTTTAAGTAAGGTCTCACTACTAATAGTTGGACTCGTTAAGCACAGACTGCTATTCCCGAGAGCATGTAAGTACTCATCACTTGATTCCTGGTCATGGCTGTAGACAGACGAAAAGTTGGTGGCAAACATCTCACATATTGTTGTTCCATCAGATGTGAAACTTGATCCGTCTGTCATACTCAGGGGGTAGGTACTAGAGCCCCCTCTTTTATTTTTCACATACGTCCAAAACAATTTAGGGTTATTCTTAAGCTTGTTTTCTATATTTAAGACATAATTGTTGTAACAAAGAGTGGCTAGGGATTCACAGCGCTTACCAAGCAGCTTTAACTCAATCAAGTCCATCGGGTTTTTATATTTGTGATATCTCTTTCTTGCGTTGTTTTTTGAGTTTAACATTTTGATTAATTTGTGGTTAAACCACAGAGGAAATTTACGTTTTGTTGGTATTCTAGAAGGAATGAATTTATCTATAACATAATCAAGCGTCTCATAAAACACGTCCAACATTTCATTTACATCACTAAGTCCTTCAAACAGTTTAAGCCAATCTATTTCCTTTAAGAACTCACGAACTGGTGCATAGTTTGTGGTACGAAAATTAGGTCTCTTCGTGGTATTATTGTATGGTAGACTAGTTTCCTTAGATAAAGCAACTGTGATATCAATAGGTGGATGCAGTTTATCGACATTACTAATCGGATTTATACATTCAGTGACGCTACACAACAAATGTGTCGACAAAACAAGATCTAATATGCGACCAGAGTCGTTTCTTATTAAATTAAATTGATTGAGCCTGTTAACCATTATGAAATCGATTAAAATTTCACTTGTGCTAGCTAAACCTAGCTTATTAAATGATTTCCCTACCAAACTCCAATCAATGTTACTCAAATTGAAATCACCTACAATAAAAACCTCTGAATCAGTACATTGTTCAAAAACAGCATTACAGTGATCTAAATAGTGCTCCAGAGAAGAACGGCGTATAGGAGGAGGCAGATATACTGCGCAGAGAACCATTCGACGAAAAGTAGATGATATAGGTAAATCAACACTCACCCATAAGTCTTCACAATCACTTTCCCAAACCTTGATCCGTTTAGATTTAATTTGTTTTTTTATATTGATTGAGAAAACAACATTATGTCGTCAACATAAAGGGCAATTATAACCATTTCCCCCTTTTATCCTTTATAATAGACACATGGTTCTGAAGGCATCTGTTTTAAAATGAAGTTTATTTACAAATACTCCATCAATTTTCTCATACCATGACTTAGCAGCTTGTTTTAATCCATAAACAGCTTTATGTAACTTGTACACCTTTTGCTCTTGTCCTTTCTTTATAAAACCTTCCGGTTGTTCCATTAGTACATGCTCTTTAAGATCACCGTTGAGGAAAGCTGTTTTCACATCTAGGTGATTTATTTCCAGATTATATTCTGCAGCCAGTGCTAATAACAATCGGATAGTAGAGCAACGAACAACAGGTAAAAAAGTTTCATTGTAGTCAATGCCATATTTTTGAGTAAAGCCTTTAGCAACCAGCCGTGCCTTGTATTTCAAGAGGCTTCCATCGAAGCTTTGTTTTTTATGAAAAACCCATCTGGATTTTACTGCCTTTTGATCTTTTGGTAGATCCACAAGTGTCCAGACCTTATTAGAAATGAAAGATTTATACTCATCTTCCATGGCTTCTCTCCATTCTTTGGCTTCATTACCACCAAGTGCCTGCTTAACAGTCTTCGGGTCACCAAGATCCTTGTACTGTTCAGCTACCAGCTGTGCATATATATCCACATTTGTAGCATCCAAGAAGTCAGTTGTGGAGTCTTCACTGTCTGGAATGTAAGTTTCATCCGACGAATTATCTGCATTAAATGAAGTACTGCTGCTGTCATTGAAACTAAATATTGTGTCCCTACGCCTGTTTCTGTCATCAGAAGGACCTGTTTCAGATACACACTGTGTACCAGTACTTTCATCTGACGTGCATGTCTGTTCTGTGTGTGAAACAGCATGTACCACCTGATTGGTATCATCATTTGACAGATTTTTTTTCCACAAACTATCTTCTAAGAACACAATATGGTATGCATTGATGCAACACTCCGGGTTCTCTGGATCGATGAGTCTGTAACCCTTTGTATCATTGCTGTACCCTACAAATATGTATTTCTTTGCCTTCGCATCCATTTTTTTTATGATTTGAAGTCAAAGCATAAGCCAAGCAACCAAATGTATGAAGATGACTTACATTTACCTTTGAACTAGTTCATTTTTCCTCTGATGTCATGCCCATGACAGCTTTTGTGATACTCTGTTTAGGCGATAAAATTATAATCGTTAGGAAATCCAAAACGTACTAAGGGTATTTTCCGTTGACGATAGATCTAATAACATTATTATACTATTATATTATTACTTCCCGCTGATCTATAATCTTGTTTATCAAAAAGAAGAAGGGTCTTATACTACAAGTACAAGAAAAATTCTGCAATATAAAAAAGGGCTTCACAAAAAAAAATGTGGGCATATTTTTTGCGATTCGGAAAAAACTTCAAGGATTGAACTACTAACATAGGTACGGAATCCTTGGCGCATGAATCCGACTCGCACTGGATCGCTTTTTTTTCAAAACTAAACTATCTCTGTGGGATTAGCTGCATGATTGAGAGATCCAAACTGTTTATTACGGGCTCATACCGGTTTTTATATACCTACCTATGTACATTCTACATTTATGTATTAAGTGTAATGTGCTGTAATTATAACTTCTCAATGAGCCAAGTGGGAATTAACTGTCTGATGTGTTGCTCGCTCCAACTTGAAAACGGCAGTTGATGTTGAAAATTACTGTTTATTTAAAACTTTTTCTATAATAAGTATAGTGTTTTTTGTGTGTTAGTCTCAAACCAAAATTGATAGTAACATAGCAATTGAATGCCAAAGGAGGGTCGTGAAAAGGAAAACTCGGGGCCCTGGATCGCAAGGAAAAGGAGAAACAGATGTGGTTTTCAAAATCAAATGTCAACAATACGAAAACAATAACATGTTATCGTTGCAAGGAAACCGGTCATTATCGTAATCAGTGCCCACTTTTGAAGGAGAAAACAGAAACTAAGAAACAAAGTAACGCTTTCAACGTTGTTTTTCTCAGTGGCGGATTCAGTAAAAATGACTTTTACATCGACTCGGGCGCAAGCATGCACTTGACGCCGAATGAAGGTTGGTTGAAAAATCCTAAATACTCATCAAGTTTACCAGACATAATTGTCGCAAATAAGACGAAAGTTCCCGTTTTATGTTCAGGTGACATAGAAATAACGACTAGCTACAATTATGACATAACTGTGCAGAATGCGCTATGTGTACCAACTCTCACGACTAACCTCTTGTCGGTGAGTGAGTTAATTAAAAATGGAAACAGCGTCGTATTTGAGCCCAACAAGTGTCTCATAAGAAACAAATTGGGCGAGCTAGCTGCAGAAGCTGATCTGATTGATGGAGTATTTAAGTTAAAATGGAACTGGAACAGTTTGCCTGCTGCGGTCTTTCCGTCTGATTATAATTTAGGTGTCTTCAAGGCTAGAGTGAATAGGCTCTTAATAAACTAGTGCGCCTCACCATTAACGATTGCATCACTGCTCACCATCAGGCGGAATCGCAGTCAAGTTCTAGTTTCTATCAGATAAAAAAAAAAAGTACAAACACAGAATTGTTTATTGACAGCGGTCAGTGGAGACACGTGGCACAGACGGCTTGGTCATATTAATAGCACGGATATGAACAAGATGAAGACGTGTGGATTGGTAGAAGGACTTGATTATGCTGATGGGTTCGTAACAAGCAAATCTAGCTGTCAAATATGCTGCGAAGGAAAGCAACCAAGATTTCCATTTAGTAATCACGGATCACGTGCCACAGAGACTTCCATGATCCATGGAGACTGTGTCAATAGGTGGTGCACGATACTTTTTAATATTCATCGATGACTACACCAGACACATGACCTTTATTTTCTTCCTCAAGGCAAAGAGTGAAGTGTTGAATTATTTCAAAGAATTTTAATCTATGGCAGAGAATTTTCAGAATAAGAAAATAAAAATCTTGCGTACAGACAAGGTAGTGAGTACTGCAGTAATGATTTTGAAAATTTCATAAAGAAAGAAGGAATCGTACATCAAAAATCAAACCCTTACACACCGGAACAGAATGGAGTGAGTAAAAGGTCAAACCGAACCATAGTGGAGAAAGCGAGATGCTTAATTTCCGAAGCAGATCTAGAAAAGAAATTTTGGGCAGAAGCTGTCTATTTGAAAAACAGATCAGTGGCTTCAGGTATTGAAAAGACTCCATATGAGGCTTGGACCAAGAAGAAGCCAGATTTACAGCATATACGTATATTTGGAAGCCCTGCAATGGTACATATACCTAAAGAAAAAAGAACCAATTGGGATAAAAAATCAAAGATGCATATACTGGTTGGTTTCAGTGAAAACATCAAAGGTTACAGAATTTATGACCCAGTTAAAAGGAACATAACCACGAATAGAGTTGTTGTCATTATGGAAAAGCCAAGAAGTAAAGAAACTGTAAATATTCCAGTAGAGATCACAGATTCAGTGGGGGAATTGCTGGAGGAATCTGTGGTGAAGTTAGAGCCTTCTCATGATCAATCGAGTTCCAGTGAGGGTGAATACTTGGAAAGTGTAGATGATTTTTCCAATGATGAAGAAGAAGTACCTAATATAGAGAAAGAGAGCGACAGGAAAGATCAAGAAGGTGAAACAAGTAATGTTCTTCAGACAAACCGCGAAGAACCAAAGAAAAGGCAAAGGAAAATACCAGAAAGATATGGATATGCAAATTTGAGTACTACGTCTATAGGAGAAGATGAACTGACTTATGCAGAAGCTATCAGCGGTCCTGAGAAACAACAGTGGTTGCAGGCGATGGCGCAAGAGCTACAGTCTTTCGACGACAACCAAGTATGGGAGATTGTCGATGCTCCAGATAATGCTAGTGTAGTGCAGTGCAAATGGGTCTTAAAAAAGAAAGTTGATTGTGATAACAAAGTGAGATTTCGTGCTAGACTGGTTGCAAAAGGCTTCACGCAGAAGGCTGGTATCGACTATCAGGAAACTTTTTCACCTGTGATTAGGCATTCTACCTTGCGGTTACTGTTTGCTTTAAGTGTGCAATTAGATATGGATATTACTCACCTAGACGTCACAACAGCCTTTCTTAATGGTCATTTAAAAGAAAGCATCTTTATGCATTTGCCAGAAGGTTTTCCTGTAAAAGATTCTAATAAAGTACTAAAATTAAAAAAGGCTGTGTAGGAGGGGGGTGATGTAGGGTTCACCCCTACCATATAGTTTATGTACGTTTATAATAAACTCAGACAACACAAATAAAACACAACAATAATACAGCCACAGTTATATTTTCGTGTACGTTTATTAATAACACTACACTACATTCACGGCATTCATAATGTTTAACATTATACTGTCGGATGGTGTCGGTCGCCCCAGCGCGCGGGCCAGTGCGCGAAACGGTTGAGCATCCCTGCTCAACCTTAACATTTAAAAATATGTGGGTCAGTCGGACAGAGACCTCGCCGCCTACCGCCTGCGCTCGCGCACCTCTTTTATAACGTCTCGAAAATATCAATTGTTACGCGAACATTTATTGTTTTTATGTGGACTATCGTATTGTGCTGTGACTGTATATTGTGTGTCTCTTCTGTCTACTCTGTGTTCTCCTTCTGTGTTGTGTTTATGTACTGTGTGACCGGTCGAGTAAACCGTAAGTACGAGCAGTGACTTTTATTTTCGCTCACCCGCACTCACCGCTATACACGTAAACTCATACCAAAGCTGTTTATGGTTTAAAGCAATCATCATTAGCCTGGTACCAAAGAGTAGATGAAGCACTGTGCAATTTAGGGTACAGTAGATGTAAGCTTGAACCTTGTGTTTTTATAAAAAATCATAATAACAATAAGAAAACTATTGTCGGCATTTATGTTGATGATTTTATAATTTTTTCAAATAATGCGATCGAAACCAAGTCTTTGATAGAAGTACTGAGTCAACAATTTAAGATAAAAAATTTGGGTCAAGTTAAACAGTATTTGGGCATGAGAATTAATAAAAATAAAAATGTTATTACAATAGATCAGGAGAATTATATTGAACAGTTGGCAAATAAGTTTATTATGACTGATTGTAATTTAGCAAATACACCCATAGAATGTAAATTGAATGTTGAGAAACCTAATATGTGTGATAGTAACTTACCTTATCAGAGACTAATAGGTAGCTTGCTGTATTTAGCGGTCTTGACACGACCAGATATTGCATACGCAGCAAATTATCTTAGTCAATTTAATAACTGTTATTCACAGTTACATTGGAATTATGCCAAGAGAATTTTAAAGTATTTGTTGAAAACAAAAAAATATTGTTTAAGATATTCCAAAGAAGGAGCAGAACTGGTTGGTTTTGTAGATGCAGATTGGGCCAGCGATGCCATTGATAGACGTTCATATACAGGATTTTGTTTTATTAAATCTGGATCTGCTATTTCTTGGGAATGTAAAAAGCAAAGAACAGTAGCTCTCAGTAGTTGTGAGGCAGAGTACATGGCCTTGTCAGAAGCATGTAGAGAAGCTTTATATTTACAAAATTTAGAATGTGAATTGATAGGTTGTTGCAATAAGATTGTTCTCTTTAATGATAATCAAAGTGCATTGAAGATGGCAAGCAACCATTATTCTCATAAACGTTCGAAACAGATCGATGTTCGATATAATTTCATCCGAGATGTAATTAACAATAATAAGGTTGAGATAAAGTACTTGTCAACTTCTAGTATGCCTGCGGATCTGTTAACCAAAGGATTGTCAGGAATAAAACACTATGAGTTTATGCAAACACTTGGTATTGTTCAAAAGTAAGTTTATTGTTATTTATAGTGTAATAGACATTTAGTTTATTTGTCATTTTGATATAGTGGGGGTGTTAGAAATATGATATCAAAATGGTACTCGTAGAGACATCTGTTGACAAATATGTGAACTAACTGTCAATGTCAAGCGTCTCTTGTTTTTTCAAATAAAAAGTCAGTCGTTATCCTGCAACCAACGTATTTTATTTATATAGGTGCAGTACCGTGGCAAACAAGATGTATTCACTAGAAAAAAAAATAAAGTCTAACTTACATTTACATTCGAGACAGTTTCTTGTTTATTTCTAAATGTCCTCAAAAATCCATAGGCAGTTGTAAACCACGAAACTTTTGGTTTATATACGGAATCCCTAGCACCTGATCGAGTACTTGCTTCAATCCTTTTTAATTCTTGATAGTAGGATGATCTGAGATTTTTGTTTTTTTTTGGTATTTCTTTATTTGAGATGCCTGTAATATTTAGCCTTTCCGCAATTTGTTTGTACGCACTTTCTCTTGCATCTCGGTTTCTATACAACGTACTAGTCACATTCCATAAACAATCGTAATCTCGATAGATTTCCACAAGTTTTAACATTTGCGAATCCGTAAAGCGATCAGCCATTTTGCGCAGCGTCTTTCTAATCCAACAAGCACTCACGAATGAAATTGAATAATGAAAACGTATTTGACTCACGAGTCACGACCCGCAAGCTGTATATCGAATTTCATTGGTCGTACGATCGGTATAAAGCAAGCGGGGAATCCCTGCAGATGGTGTAATGAACATGTATCGACTTGTGACTTTCATTGGTTGTTATCTCGCCTGCGGGGACTCCCCGTATGCTGTAGGTATACCGAACGAGTTAACGACCAATGAAATTGCGCCATTATTTCAGACTTCACATAATCTACGGTTCTTTGTTCTTCTGGAACTACATCTATAAAATCTCCGATATAACTGTAACTTGGAGGTAAAGCTCTGAGCAAGTATCTCATCTTCTCGGTTTCATTCATATTTCCACCAGCCGTTTTGAAATCATTTACTGTTCTTTCGAAGTCAACAAAGAAATCTTCTACTGTAGTATAATTATTCAATTTGGTTTCTTCAATTTTTCCTCTACATATTATTTGCATTGCAGTCGACTGTGTTAGATACATCATGTCAAACTTTTTCATCATGTCATGTGCTGTTGTACATTCGCTGATGAATTGTCTATCGGAAATTGTACTCATGATAATAGTCCGTGCTTTCAAATCCATTTTCTTCCATATCTCTTTTTGATCTTTGAACTTGGCAGGCATCATGCAAATGGCGGGCTCGTTACATTCTTTGTATTCTAATAGGGTTAGTAACGTTAATTTCCAGCTTGCGTAATTTGTTCTGTCAAAAATAGGTATCATTACGTCTTCTATTTTAGCTTGTTTAGCCATTTTCGTTAAACTTATGTACAGATGGGTGATCTTAGCTTTTTTTCTTATTGACTCAACTAGGTACATAGTTGAGTCAATAAGAAAAAACGCGCATTTGACACTAGTTTGGGCCCAGCTGGGTCGAAGCCTACTGGGGCCAGGGTTAGTTTCCAAAGAGTAGCTCGAGCCCCGGTATTAAGGCACGAAGGAACATGGGAGGGTTTTTAGTCAGTAAGAGTCCGAAACTATCTCCCGCTCTGCCCAAGAACGGGGGTTGTCATTCGATGATTTTCCCACAATAAAAAAAACCCTTAGGCGTGGAGTTTCGTTAAATCCGTTCTTTGCGGATGTCTACACCCTATAAAAAATTTTCCGGCCAAATTTTAAGTTGTAGGTGTTATAGTTTCTGAGATTTCGTGATTAATTAGTGAGTGTTATTTCGTTTTTATATATATAGATTATTCTTTACAGATATGGCAAGGACCAATTCACCCAGACTTTCAAGAAGAGGCCACGAGATTGCTAACATTCAGGAATTGGCCTCTACAATCACCGAGACCAAGAGGCTCTGGCCGAAGCCGGTTTTTTTATACCGGCGTGGGTGACCGATGTAAATGTTTTTACTGCGGCGGCGGTCTCATGGATTGGGAGCCAGATGATGATCCATGGGACCAACACGTTCGTTGGTTCGACCGTTGCCCATTCGTATGGGCAACGGTTTTAACGTTAGCAATTAGTATTATTGGTAATTTATTATAATTAAATACTTTACTTAAGTATTTATTATAATAAATAACCAATTACATATGTAAGTGTCATTTTTCATTTTTTTTTTATTTCTATCATGTTTTTAGTTTTTTTTATTTAATTTATTGTTTTTTTTTGGTCTTAATAGATAAGTAAATTAGGTAAGGGTATATTTTAGGACTTTTGTGTATACATAGTTTTATGAGGTTGTTTTTTTTTTTATTTTTCTTGTTTTATTTATGTTTAGTTATGTAAATTATGTATAAGTATACCCTTTTTTATTTCTTTCATGTATTCGTTTTTTTTTTATTATTCTGATTCGAATTGGGATCCCAACTCATCTAGGTATTCCTTCAGCTCATCAGGCTGAAAACCTGAGATTTCGGAATCATAAGAATGACACGGAGATCATCCCCATTGACCATAATGAAAAATGGAAACCCTGTTATGAAGGCTACCCTATTTGCTACAGTGTCATAAATCCAGGTCCAAAACTTTTGTGCAAGACCTTCAATTCCGCCAGGCTGTCCTTCCCAGGTATAATCAAACAATCCATCAGATACTAGATACTGTGAAGCTTCAAAGCATTTCATTATGTTGGCATAATGGGAAACTCCAAAAATCTTGTCAAAGAACTCCCTTCCGACTGGTTCACAGAATGGCCTTCGGAAATTATTATTCCATGCCTCAACGTCAATGGAAAAGTTAACAACATAATGATCATCGTTATCGTGTTCTAATCTACTGAATGTATACATCTTCTTAAATTTCTCCAATTCATTGAGGGTCATACCTTGGTCGGTGTTGTAATGTTTCATTAAGTTCTTGACATTCTCTTCTAGAATGCACCTCCTAGCCCTTTCGACATAAGGAGATTGTCCAAAGAATCTCCCTTCCAGCTTTAATTCTCTCTCCTTTTGAGTCAGTTTTATGACAAGGTACTCTAAGCATAAGGGATTATCCGTTGCTACCATATTTAAGTGTTTAAAAACCTCTTTTGAGGGATCAGTTGATAGAAGAAAGTACAATAAAGTTCGCCTATTTTTTGGATCATACTTATGTAAGGATTGGTTCTCTATTTCCGACCTAAACTGTGCAAGAGCGGTATCTTTGAGAAATGGAAACTGTGATTCACATTTTTCGAATTCAATACATTTTTCTAATGTTAAGTGAGAAAAATCATCTATATTAACTAAAGGTGTATCTGAAGGAAGCTCTCTGTTATCCACCCAAACATTGGCTAGGATTGCTTGCCCGAGTCTAATAGGACATGACTTATCAAATGTGACTACAGGCCACTTACTGTGTTTTAAGAAGTATTCCTTGCAGAAATTGTGTTTCATGGCAGACAGTAATGAGGCTACCTCTTCATGGCTTACAGGATTTTCTTTGAAAGTTCTTTTCCTTAGTTTAGATAATGCTGATAGCTCGATTAGAACATGAGGAGGACCTGTAAATAGCTTTAGTAACATTTTTAACTTATAGCGAGTAATCAGCTTATCATTAGTTAATTCATTGAGTACATTTAGATATTGCTGAGAATTCTCAAATAGTTTTTCATTACATAAGATTTTACCACTGACAATGCCATCAAAATTCTTGAACAAACTATATGATAAATTGCCATATGATATTACATGTTGTGCCATAAACTTTAGAATTCCTATCACACTATTATGGAATGTGTCTGGGAAAGTTGTTCCGGATAGCTTACTAGAAGCAATTATTACATTGAAGATCTCATATACCTTGTTGTGGATCATCAAAAATTGATCATTTGACACTAAATGATACTGATTGTTGATGATAATGATATGATTATTTCTTCCAAAGTGAACGGTCATATTAATTGTCTTGAATTGATGATTTATATCCTTCTCGTACTTGGTGGTATTACATTTAATTGCAGTAAATGATTTCTTGGCTACTCGCCTAAGCTTGTTCATACTTGTACCAAATTCTTTCATAGCATCATGAAACTGTGCTGTGGGTTTGTCAATGGCTAGTAACTTAGTTGAATAATCATCAATCAAATTTGATACTTTTTCCTTAATAGGTTCAGGTGCATTCCTCATTAAGTGCTCTTCCTGCATGAGTAAAAACTGATTTGCATTATTAACTTTCCAAGCAAGTTCCTTCATGTGGATTTCCCCTGATGATAGAAAGATATTTGATATTACTTCTCCTATTATTTCAACTCCACATTTTACAGTTTTACCAAGGAGTTCTGGACAACTGAGTAGAATCCTTTAAATGTCTAGATCTGATACATTTCCTGAGTTAAATTGAGCAGCTAGTAATTTAGTTCTCGCTAGATTTAGAGCAGTGTCAAACTTGACATTTATGAGTCCAACTTCACTAGGAAGAGTCTTTCCTTGACTCATCTTGTAAGAGTTTCCAGACTGCTGATGATGGTTTAAACTGTACCGTTGGTTGTGGGACAACAAGAGGAGGAGACACGCAGGTTTTCATCAATGTTTCTAACAAATTGATAATCTTATCTTGCTTAATTTGAATGGTCTCAATATTTTGCTCCACCCTTGTAATTCTCTCATTAAGTTCTTGTAATTGATCAGCCGATGTCCCAGGAGTGTATCTTGCACGCTTAGCAGGTTGATCTCCTTGCAGAACATTATTCAGGTTCGAAACATTTGGTCTTCTAGCCATAATAAGAGGAGCAACAACAACGCTTTTAAAAATGATTATTTTGATTGATGATGTACTTTTGGGCAAGTTGGCATTGGCTGGTTTCTCTGTGTCATTGCTGAGATTATTTGCAAACTATCTGCATCGTCGAAAGCAATTTGTCACATATGAAGGAACAAATTCAGAGCCTTACTTTGTCACATCAGGCATCGGACAGGGAACCAACTTCGGGCCTTTGTTCTTTTTAATCGTCCAATTCCAATAGGTACCTCTAATGACACACACACTCTTCAACTAGACATAGACCACATTCATGCGTGGAGCGTTAAAAACAATCTCGCTCTCAATGCAAATAAATGTGCAGTTATGACTTATTCACAAGCCACACATCCCATACACAACACATATTCTCTAAACAGTGAGCCCTTGAAACGTGTTTCAGCCGTACGCGATCTGGGTACTAATTTTGATCCACACTTATCCTTTAACCAGCACATCATACAGATCTGTAACAAATCCCGCAAGAATTTAGGCTTTGTATTGCGCCAGGCAAAAAATTTCCACAATCGACAAGCCATAACTATATTGTACAATTCATATATCCGTGGTTTGCTGGAAACTAATAGTGCAATTTGGAACCCGCATGAAAAATGTTACACGCTGGTCATTGAACGAGTTCAGAAGTCCTTTGTCCGGTACCTCTACCTGAAATTATATGGTTACTACCCATATATGTATGGGTACATACATATATGGGTAGTAACCATACGCCGTTCGTGCTGGTTATGGTGTGTTACCAAAGTTTGGAGGTTAGAAGAAATCTGTGTCTGGTTAAATATTTCATGCGCCTAATTCGTGGTTCTCACTTCAATTCTTCGTTGCTTGAGTACATCTCCTTTAGCATTCCACTTCCCATCAGGCATACACTACGCCCCCGTCATCGCTCTCTATTTTCCATACCACGAACCTGTAACATCACCTGCAGAACCAGTCCCGTGTACCTAGCCCTAACCCACATCAACAACACGTTACTTTCTGACGCTGCTATGGACATCTTCGCAAGTGCTGAAATTGAACTTTTTAACGCTGCAGCTCGTTACCTTGAGTCCATTGCCACTCCCAGCACAATATCTTGTGAAACTCAATATTTTTTTTCTTTTTTTTTTGAAATTTTTGACATATTTATTATTGTAAGTTTTCTATTTTTTTTGACATTTTATTCTGACATTATTTTTAGTATCTTCGACATGATTTTAATTTTTTTTTTTTATGACATTGTTTCCATTATTATTCCTATTTTTTTTTACATTACTTTCATTATTGTTATTATTGTTGACATTGTTTTCATAATTACTATTACTTTTTCATTACTTTTATGTTTATTATGTTAATGTTTTTAAATTATTATTAATGTGTGCCTATAATTTATATGTGTGGTGTTAAACTGTAAGTGTAAATTGGCAATAAATAAATAAAAAAAAAGTTATTATTAAGTCTTATTATGTTGTGTTTTGTGCTTTTACTGTTCTTTGTGTAAGCAGTATTTGTTATATTTAAAGTGATGTGATTTAGAACTTAATTTGTTGTATTTAAAGAAAAAGGAAACACATTTTTTATTTGGTAGTAGTAGCTCCCACACCTGGTCAACATGTGCGACTAGATTTTCCTTGGTGCGCTCGTTTCTATTATCCCACTTCTGAACCATGATACCCCATAAGTTTTCTATGGGGTTAAGGTCAGGAGATCGAGAGGGCCACGGCACCGTGCGGATATCGGGTTGTTGCTCGAGCCAATTGTGGACCACTCTGGAAGTGTGTATCGGACAATTTTATTGTCCTGAATGAACATTATTTCAGGAACTTCGTCCTGCGGATATACACTTCTAACAGTGGGCACCATTGTCTCCTGCAACAATTCCAAATAGTTTCTGCCGTTTGCCATCTCTGGAATATAGACGAGCTCACCAGGGCCACTAGAGCTCATCCAGCCCCACATGTTGACAACGATTCTGCCCGACTGGTTATTGGGGATAACATTCTGGGGCTCGTATTGCGTGTTATTCAGACGCCATAAATGCCGACGACCGTGTTGACTTGATGTGAACGACTTTTCGTCGGAAAATATAGCGTTTGAAAAATTAAAGTCCCTGCAATCCCTTGCAAAACGGACCCTCGCTGCTTTGTGGGCTTCTGTAAGCTGTATTTTTCGGGCCGGTCGTCGATGGTTATAACCGGCCCTCTTCAAAGCCTTCCGCACTGTCTCTGTGGTGCACTCGTATTGAGCAGCAAACGTTCTGGTGGGAGTGAACGGTTGCTGCTGGTAAACTTCCACCAATTGCTGCAACCGCTCCGGAGTGAATATTCGCGGCTGCACATTTCGCGCCCTGGTATTGACGTGCCCCTCACTGTCGTAATAGCGAATCCACTTCCGGACGGTATTTCGCTGCAAAGAAAAAATAATCGTTTTAGAAAAATCATAAACTGCTAAACTTAAAACCATAAATTAAACCTGATGATACTTAGAAAACTTATTGGTTATCTTTCTTAAACAATAAGTTTCGCGTTCAACAAAGTTTTACTATAAAAAATATTAACTAATCATCGATTCTTAGTCATTGTAAAGACAATAAAATTGCATTGCAATCATAAACATGATCAAATTAAATGTGCTGAATGATAGATAACAGTAAAAATGTTACTTACCGTCATATTCAGCTCTCTAGCTATTTCACTAATGTTGCTCTCAGAGTCCCGGAGAAAAATAATTCGGCTCCTTTCCATGTCACTCATATTAGCGTGGCTACCCATCTTGACGACAGCTGACGACAGACTAAAACTAACCGACAGACTCGGACTCGACTCTAAACATGTGTCTAGCTAATACAAAAGCAGTTGAGATTTTGCAAAAAAAAAGGTTCCTCGCCTTTTATTGGTCGTTAAGAAAAAGGCGGGGCTAGGCATGATGGTAGCTTGCAAGGGAAATTTTTGTAAGTGTTCATCCGAAGAACTGTCTGATAGTACACGAGACGTGAACTAAAACTTTCTTCATAAATATGCCGGTCGGTTTTTTGATTTCACTATATTATGATAATATGATTATTTAGCCACCCAATCACGCTCTGCTACCATGTTGGAGGGTGGTGGATATTAATTGAATGGCCAGATATTGTTTTAGTACGTTTATTTCTGTTTTGCACACAGAACACATTTTACATTTTGTTGAGAAAAAAAGGGCAGTGACGCCATAACAGACAATTGACAATCTACATCTTTTTTTATTAAGAGATCTAAGAGAAGGCGCTAATGTTGCCATATAAAAACCAGATTATAATATTTACAGATTACAACAACATTGTCTCATCATTGTATTTTTCTTTCATTCATTGACTGGCCTGTTGGTCTAGTGGTTAGAGGCCCTGACTGCTATGCCGCAGGTCGTGGGTTCGATTCCCACCCAGGACAAATGTTTATGTGATGAGCATGATCATTTGTTCTGTGTCTGGGTGTAATTTATCTATAATATGTATGTATTTAGAAATATATAAGTATGTTTATCAGTTGTCTAGTACTCATAACATAAGCTCTGCTTAGCTTGGGACTAGACGGCGTTGTGTGATAGTTGTGGAATATTATATTATATTATTATTATTCATTCAATGGATGATCGCCCCACACAGTGGAATCATGAGTTGATCCGGGGTGACTTGGATCCACACCTAAATAACCTTGCCTCTAATTTACCCCAAAATTTAACGCTATGTATATTTAGACCCCTAACATCGATTGGCACTGATATATTGTTTTAGTGATTTTCGTAATTTTTATTCTGGCAGTCAATGTGTTAATAGCTGTCAGCTTAACCATATCTTATTCTAAATCATCCTCTAGCAAAATATTTTCAGTATTAGTGCAAGATTGTCCGTTACAAACACCGCAAAATTATTGATCATTTGAGACCCACTATACGACAAGAGCAATTTATTCTTTCGCACCCAGTTTTACAGTTGCACGATATAAGTTTTAACTGTTCCTGAGGTGGCGGGACTAAACTCGTTTGCTATACAACAAGTCCCTCCGCACTGGTCGTTTCCCAAAAATCTATTGGCCAATAATAAACTATCATTCCTTGTAACACTTTTGTACTTGTAAATATTTTCGGAGAATGTTTTGATTAGCAGCGGCTTATGTAGGTGGAAGACTTGCAAGATTAGATTTAGACTGAAACGAAAGGTCAGTAAATATATTGTATCTTAAGGCATTTAACAAGATATCTTTTCTATCCTAGAATGCAGCCAAAACTTCCTGACCAACTTTTTTTTTAGTTTCAACACTCGCATCGGGCTGTTTAAAATCTTTAAGTTCGTCAGAGCAAGCTCAGGACATTTCAACAATGTGTTGATGATTTTTCTTTTCCCTTGCTTGAAAGGCGCAGAAGTCGTGTCGCATCCACTTATGACATGCAAAAAGAGGATGTGTTCTGTAATAACTCTATCCTGCAACGAATTCCCGGTGTATAGTTTTTGCGAAATATTTTCTTTTAGAGCTTTATACAGTATATTTTTTTTACCTCAGTTGAATAATTTTTTTCCGTCATTATTACAAACAGATCATGGCATCTTCTCTGTCTCTTATACGCAGATGGAAACTGTTTACCTATCGGTGAAGCGGCAATGGCAAAGTCTATCGTTATGTGTTTTGATGCATTGTTGAAAAACTCTTGCCTAAACAATTTAAAAGTGTTTCAAAATGCCATTAACAACCTCGACAATCCATCTAGTTATAGTTACACATCTTGTTTTGTTAACTTCAAGCGTGCATAGTTGGGTTTCATACATTCAAAGAGATGAAGGCGTGTGAACGGAATAATTACATGTTCCTTCTAATAATGACACTGAGTCTCTAAAACCCCTATTCAAAATAAAAACATCATTAGACTGAAAATATTACCTCATGGGAATGTTTTCCTATGAAAATTCATTAAACATTATCTGAGCATCTGAGGTAGTTGCTGGATAGGGGCCCAACACATCTACAATGTATCCATCACAAGAAACTATTAACAAAGGCTTAACAAGGTTCCTATATTTATGCATTGAATATGTATTTTTCTGATTTGTATAATTATAACATTTTTGAATGTAATGTAGGTTCCATCGTAGCATCATATCCTACGACTTACGTCATCGCGTCCATAGACTACTAATGATTAACACAGATTACATAGTTACATTAGTTTCCTCTATGATTTACTATAATCGCGTCCTTTGGCACAGACTCGACTGTAATAAATCGTATTTCCTCGTTATTTATTTAGACAGGCCTGTTGGTCTAGTGGTTAGTGACCCTGACTGCTATGCCGGAGGTCGTGGGTTCGACTCTCTCCCAGGACAAATGTTTGTCTGATGAGAACGATCATTTGTTCTGTGTCTGGGTGTAATTTATCTATATCTGTAAGTTTCGGTTGAGCAGAGGGATCTAAGGTATATGGAATCCGAGAGTTAAGTTCCCACGGATTCCATAATCTCTCCTCGCTTTACATGCATGACTGCACATTTGTCCTCACCAAATTCCATCCTGATCGCACTACTGAAGGTTTCAGTTACCTTCAGTAGTTCCATCAATTGCAAGTAGTTGGGGGCAAAGAGTTTCAGATCATCTATGTAAAGAAGGTGAGATATGACCTGACCCCCTCGTCTCAACCGGTAGCCTAAGCCCGAACCCTCCAGCAGTGTGCTGAGAGGGTTCAAGGCTAGACAAACCACAGCGGACTCAGACTGTCGCCCTGGAATATGCCACGCTCAATCCTTATCGGTTCGCTGTTCACTCACGGCACAAAATGTTGATATAGGATTTCTCTAACTTTCCCCATAAGTATTTCTAGGATACTCCTCGGTATATTTAATAACGTTGATATTTTTTGATCGCTATTTCCAGTTCTCAATTTCTTTAAATAAGCGGCAAGAGCGGTTTTGCCTCTATGCACTGTTCCTAGTCGTGGCACTTTTCTGATTATATTTTTAAAATATTTTCTAGTGATAAGCCAAACCAATAATGAACTACGGAACTGTCCATATTTTCAATATTTTCAAAATCTAAATGAACTGATTGTGGCTGTTTTATTAAATCACTGTATTCTTCTATTTGTTCTGCCGAAAATGTATGGATTGGATTTTCAACTACAGTAAGCTGATTACCAAAAGCTTTTGATTTATAATACTGTTACGTAGGTGGGTAATCAAATGCCGATTTACTAACAGAGAACTTTATTCACCACAAACAATAACAAAATAGTCCAGTCAACAATAATCCGAATCGCAATTAACACTAGAGTACCGTTACACTATCGCTTAGGTCGTTAGGTAAAATCACTTCACACACTTGGGTAGTTCGCCCTTGATCGCAGTCGAAATCACAACTGACTCGCTTCCGGTCGGGGGCTCGTATTTATATGCGGAGCCAAGAAAATTCTAGATATCGACATCCAGAACAATTGAATCGCTTCTCGAAGTCATAAATCATTTTTATTGCACGTGGTACTAAGAGTCACTTTCATGCGAATTTCGACTCTATAGTTAAAGTCGGAAAGTAGCATTTCCCTTATCGGTAGATAGGTACATACCTAACTACTAGTGGTACTTGCTTTGTGGATGCTTCGAGATTTTTCTAAGCCTGGCTACGCACAACCATTCTTAGATCTTTCGAACAGCAATGCGTTTTAATTATAACGTGCTACTCGTTATTTTCTCGGAGATATGGCGTAACAATACATATTAATATCGATATCAAATAGATTAATCTACAAGGTGTAAGGGACAGCCCTCCACAAACTTTAAGGGCTTGCTCAGTAGACGAGACTAAACAGCCTTCCACAAACATTTTTTTCAGGAAAGGAATAAAAAATCCGTCTCACCATAGAAAATTAAAAACTTGATTGGACAGTTTGTATGGAGAGGCCGAATTTTTTTTTCGTTTAAGTGAAATTTCACACTTTAACGGATTGATAATTTGCAGATTTGCTAGTCAATGCGCATATTAACGTATTCCGCATTATAACAGTAACTAATATACTTCCATCATCATTTCAACCGATAGACGTCCACTGTTGGACATAGACCTCCCCAAGTGTCGCCAAAATGAACGATCCTGTGCGTCTCGCATCCATCGGCTTCCCGCAACCCTCACCAGGTTCGGTCCATCTTTTAGGAGGCCTTCCAACGCTGCGTTTTCCGGTACGCGTTCGCCACTGCAGAACCTTTTGACCCCAACGGCAATCTGTTTGGCGAGCAATATGCTCTGCCCTTTGCAACTTAAGTTTGGCGATTCTTTGTGCTATGGTCGGCAACCTTGAATCTTCTGTGGACATCTTCATTTCTAATTTGATCACACAAGGAAACTCTGAGCATAGCCCTTTGTCCTGTAGGTGACTTTAAACCTTCTGATGAGGCCCATTGTGAGCGACCACGTTTCGGCACCATATGTCATCACTGGCAACATGCATTGGTCATAGATTCTGATATTGTCTTGAGACACTGGTAGATCCCCACTATAAGCCAGTTTTTGAATTTCACGAGACAACAGTGTTTCTGTTGCCAGATCTTAACACTTTTATAGCGACAACTATAAGTGTTAAGATAAGAAATTCATCTTTAAAAACATATTCAATCCTACACACACTACCAGTGTTGTGAACGTACTGTTACCTGTCTTTAGTGAGTCCACTGGATTTTTCTTTTCTCATCGTTTTTAGGCCAATTTTAACCCTTATGTGCTCACCGCCCCATTTTTAAAACGGCAAGTTATTTATTATCTGTGTCGACCAAAAACTGAGATTTGAGTTTTGAATGGTACTGTTCGCTTTTTTTACATATCGGCTTCATAAAAAAAAATAAACGTCAAGTTTTGGCGCCATTCGCCCGACATTGCATTGTGGTGTACACGATGGCGGGGAGAAAAAGTAAGTTTATTATTATTATTTTTATAAATAAAACCATGTAAAGCAGTTTTTTATATGTATTACTTTATATTCAGTTAGTTTTCTGATAAAATTCGATTCTTTCTGTTGAGATTTAGTTTTTTAGAGGCATCATTTATTGGGGCATTGAGCGCGTACTTGCATGTTGATTTCAAACTTCATAGTATATGTGTTATAACTTATTTACATTGTTTATAGCATCTGTCAGTTATATTGGTACTTTACATGTCATATTTTTATATTGATTATGTTATATAAGGTTGAGTTTGGCAGAAATTATCGACATATTGGAGACGGAAGATGACGTCGTTGAGGGCACTATCTACACATGCCCGCCCAGTAACCATATGTTGAGTGACTGTGATAGTGATGAGGAAGATGCGCTTGTAGGTGACCTCAATCACCTGACAGGTAATCAACTACGAGCCGACGTGCAGCTTGAATGTGTACGCAAATCGGGTCCACTATTACAAACAGAAGTTATATATAAATAGAATGGCATCGCCCTGACTTTATAGATACTAATAGGTCACCTGCTGATTTTTTTGAATTATTTTACGATGATGAAGTTGTGAATTTGTTTGTAGAAAATTCAAAACAGCATACCCTGTTTTCGAAGGAAAACCATTTGATGTTACCAAAGAAGAAATTCGCGTCGTCTCAGCAATATTTTAACTTAGTGGATATAACGTTCAAGCTAGGAACCGCATGTATTGGGACACCGGAATCGATACTGTGACGACTACAAAGGTCACATATTAATTGTAGTTAAAACTGGCCACATTGTGGATCATTTAAGGTTTATGGTATTAAGAAAATAGATAGGAATATGATAGAAGTTGTCAATAGTGAAAAAATATTAATTTAATTTTATATACAAAATATGTATTCAAGGCTTCGTACAATATAATTAGTCGAAATTAAACATAAAGCCTTTCATTAGCGTCTCCCCGTGTTTATTTTGTTTTCATTTTTATTCACTTTTATAATATAGGTACATTTTTTAATAAAAGTCATTTTGACAAATTTACAATTCGTTTTTTTTTTTAAATCTATTTGAACATTCCGCCCGCCAAAGAACATAGTTCTTTAACAAAGAGATTTAAAGAGATACAATAGAGCGGCTATCAGGAGAAATGTCTTAGAAAAACTGTCATCCTATCTCTCAGTGACGCCGTCTAGCTTTGAATAGCAATCACGCGAATTAAATTATACGTAAGAATAAATCTAGTGGCCCCGACGGGATACCTGCAGTCGTTCTTAACCTGGCAATCATTCCTAAATCCAAATACCTCGTACTGCGCACCAACGAGTACTCGTACCTAAAAGAAGACTGCAAACAGATCACACAGAATACACAACTCTGCACGTCGTTGAACACCGAGCCTGTTGATAAATCAGAAGACTGCATAATTTCCCTCGTGAAACACGAAAACACAAACTGCACACGAGCCAAGATAGACCTCAAACAAGGATGAATCCAGAAACTCAAAGACAACAAGTGGCTTATCATTCTGAAGGAAGAAGTCCTAAGAACTAAAAATGGAACTAAAGCTGAATACAAAAGGATATCAGGAATACATATCGCCAGTATTACAAGTGATTGCCAAATGCAATTACTTAATCGAAAACTAACGACAAACAGCAATACTGTCGCAGCAGACGAAATCATACCACTTCCCAGTAAAGTCGTGATTCCAGAGGAGCACTGGACAGCTGATAGAACGAGCCGACAACTTACAGGAACCGACAATTGATTGGCAGACTATGATGGCTACGCCCAGTTGGTCAACATTAGGACTCTACCTCATTCTGATGACAATTCTTCTATGGAAGCTCTGGCAATGGAAACATCGACGACCAATACAGGATCAATCTCGCACCGAGGACGCTGCGGGACACGCTTCCTTCTTAAGGAGGGAGGAGTTAGGATATCGCCGAGTAACGTAATCGCTGACTAATGCAGCGGATGCGCCCGTGCGTCATAAATAAACTGCATAATTGTAGGATTGCAGATTTTAGTAATATGTTTAGTTAATAGAAATATTATAATTGTAAATTAGTCTTGTAGAACATTTTGATCAATAAACATTGTTTTGATTCAAATATTTTTTTTTTTTAATAACAATTTCGTTCGCCGTAATTTAACTCATGACTTTTAGAGAGAGACGATTTTTAGAGTCTTGACACAGTTTCTTTCTTGCCTAATGACACAAATTTCGGGAAAATAGAATGTGCTCTGAAATACCAACAAAAACTTTACCTTCCTGAAGATTATATGAACACAATGAGAACCTGCAAAAAAATTAAACCTCTTCAAGTGCACAGAATGGAAGTCAAAGATTTTCTTGGATCAGCTAATCTTGAAAAAGCAATCACCAATAGAAAAACATTTATTCCTGGTGAAAAAATGTCCTGGCTTAAAACCAAAGAAATTTTATTAAAAAAGGAAGCAATGTTTTCCTTGTTTATGCGAAAAATTTTAGAGGATGATTATGAAGAGGTGGATCTGAATAAACGTCAACGTGGAAGACAACCCTTCATTTCCAGAGATATGATGAATATGCTTTGGCCAAATGGTAAACCTATAGCAGCTTCGAAATTGAGCGATATCAAAAGCCTTATGCATTTGATTCCACGTGATGCTAACACATTCTACAAAAATCTGAGAGATGACAATAATGTAGAAGACGATATTGATGGATTTGGTGCTGAACCTGATTTTGAGATTGAGTATAAAGCTGAGGAAAGCGGAAAGCCTAGCAGTGATTGCCGATTCATTGTTTTTTATTATATTTTTTACCTCAAAGGTCAATTTGTATTATTTTTTGTCATTAAACTGTTCTTATATTAATTTTCTTCTCCTTCTAAAATGAACCACACATTAAACCGATACTTATATTGTATTTTGCATAAAAGATCCACGCATAATTTCTCTTTTCTTTCTCTTCATATAAAAATACACTATATATTACTTTCAAAATAATGTAAATGTTATGGCCTATTACTCTACTAAATTTCAAATAGGTACTGTATCGTAAGATTTTTTTATCTGCCTAACTTTAAACTTCATTTACTCAAAAGTAATAAAATGTCGGCTGGATCTTTTCTGCTTAATAGGATCCAATTGTAATTGTAATATCATAAACAATTGCGACAAATACTCTATAAAGGCTTTATCAGTGGACATTGAAAGCATAGTAATTAAGACTTTTAATGAATTCAGTTCCTCTAGCACAAAAACTGAAAAACTAAAAGAATGTTTTGAATTTGCAAGTGTCGAATATAAAAACCTTCTCCGACACGTGCCAACAAGATTTGGTTATCTCTCTTGCCTGCTATCGACAGATTATTTCAGAAAATAATGGGAATTCGTTTCCAAAGGATTGATCTTAGCTGATTCCCTCGTGGGGGTGATCGGCGGCGGAGACCTCTCGCGCCGGGCCTTGGTCGAGGCCATGGTCCGGAGCGAGGAGGAGTGGCAGGCGGTCGCCAACTTCTGCGAAGCAGTAATGCTCGCTAAGGAGGAGGCCGACCGCATCAGGCAACGGCGCTCTCGCCGCCGCCGGGATTCCGATCCCGATTTCCAGCCACCGTAGGCGCGGGCTTGCGGACAGTGAGCAATGGGTAGCTCGCTGTCCGGCCGTCCGGTAACCATCCGGACCAAGCCCAAGTCGTCGACGGCGCGCGCTGTTCCCGCGCACCTCAAGGAGTTGTCAGCAACAGCAGGGGCCCAGCCGGGTCGAAGCCTACTGGGGCCAGGGTAATCCGAAAGGGCGCTTGAGCCCCGGTATGAAGGCTTGAAGGAACGGGATGGGTTTTTTAGTCAGTAAGAGTCTGACACTATCTTCCGCTCCGCCCAAGAGCGGGGGTTGTCATAAGATGATTTTTCCCATCGAAAAAAAAAAATCTTAGTTGATTTAACTGAAATAAAAACCATTGAATTTCGTGAAGGAATTTCAGAGGCTTATTTATATTTCATTCACAATATCATGCCTGAATCTAATTCAACAATTACAGCCTTGGAAAATGATTCGTGCACTATTACGGAAATTGACGACATTATGTGAAAGCTAATGAGCCACCTTAAGAATAGATTGAGACAGACAATTCGATGTTTACAAAACTTTCTATTTTGATGCTAAACAAACCAAAAAATTACGATTTGTTCAGTTGGGAAGATCTTTCTGAATTGCCAGAAATGGTGAATATTTCTCAAGATATTAACAGCGATGGCTTATACGTGGATTACTGTTGTCTTCGCCAAATATATGAACATGTTCCACCACCTTAAGAATAGATTGAGACAGACAATTCGATGTTTACAAAACTTTCTATTTTGATGCTAAACAAACCAAAAAATTACGATTTGTTCAGTTGGGAAGATCTTTCTGAATTGCCAGGAATGGTGAATATTTCTCAAGATATTAACAGCGATGGCTTATACGTGGATTACTGTTGTCTTCGCCAAATATATGAACATGTTCCAAAGAACTTGACAAACGATAAATTATGGGCTCATATTTTTAAAAATTGTACCGAAGATTTGACAAATTTGAAAAAACGTATCTGTTTTGTACTGTCCATACCAATAAGCAATGCTTATTGCGAAAGAGTCCTTAGCCTTTTGAACAATTTATACACTAAAGATAGAAATCACATGTCATTTGATTTAATTAAATCAGAGTTAATAATTCGATTGAATTTTGAAGAAAATTATACTAAATTTAAATCTTTTCTAAACAGAGAAAGGTTCTAAAATCAACATTCAATTCAGCCGTTTCTTTTGGGGGTTTAATGAAATTATGTATTTTGGGACAAAAGCAACTGCACAAACCACGATATTCCCCACAAAAACAACTCAGTTGCCGATATTTAATCTGGTTACACTGTGTAGATGATATTTGATTCAATTGCATTGTACCAGGAACAGCTTGAATGCAGTTGGGAATAAGTCGGTCCATGTTTTCAATATCTTGATTACGTATGTAAAAGCACTTTACTGTGCTGTTCTCTAAAATTTTAAATGCGTCAGTGGCGTTAGTAACATCGTGACCATAAGAAATCCTTTTGTCCAATTGTCTCTTAACGGAACCCTTAATCCCATCTGTCATACTTTTGGCATGACCTGCCTCCAAAAATGACCACGTTGAGTATGAAAGTTTCAATTTCGGGGTGAATAAACTCAAAAGATAAAAATTTTGTTTGACGATACTGGCTGCATGAGCCGTCTGAGAAAAAGTGTATAACCTTGATAAGAGGGTTCATTTCTTTTGCAAGTTTGATAATGGTATTAAGTGTGCCCAGATGGCATTCGGTTCATGGCAATTGTTATCTGAAACAGATCATGATTGGAACAGATTTTTGCAAAAAATTACACAACAATGTAAAGTGATCGTGTTTTTAGAGGCACCAAAGTGTATTGATTGGACTTCTTCACTATATTTACATTCGAAATTCTCCGAGAAGTCACATAAAATGAGTATCTCGTCATCTTTCATGTTCTTGATACAATTTCTGTATTGACGTTCTTGTTCAATCCAATTGAAGAAATGAGTTTTAAACGCCGGTAGCTCGTTCTTAAAATTTGTTTTGATATCAGGCACAGTTCCTTTTATTTGTTGTTTGGTGGTCTTTTTAGTTGTAAATACTTTGCCAGATTTTTCATATTCATGGCTTACCCTAAGCCCACTTGAACCATGTTATAGCAGAATCGAGTTTTTGTTCATCGTATGAAATACTCTTACAATCTTTGCATTTATTGTACATGCAGTCATAACGCAGTGTATAAATCTAGAAATGTAGGCCACTGAGAATAGTTTTCAGAAAAAATAGGTATTTCTATCTTCGGAGCACTATCGCGTTGCGGTACAGCGAGGTTGAGTTTGCGATTAAGATCACGTTTTGTTGACTCGTAAGTAGCTTCATACTTTGAGAACTCAAGCTCGTAGTTTACGTCGCTACCGACGAGGATGTTATCGAGTTGCCAATAGACATCGTCCATTACCTTCCATCTGGACTCGAAAGTCTTGAGTTTGTCTTCAATGTCCCATTTCTCGTTGATGTCAGCAATATTCAAGTTGCGTGTGAAGCGAGAGAAGGCTCTAAAGTTAGTGGCTTGTTGAGTTTTAAGCTCATCAGATTTGGAATAAACACCAGTGTTCTTGTTAGACTCGCCCGAGCTTCCGGCTATTTCCTGATCCTAATCACCAGCAACATAAGTAGGCCACGATTGTAACTTCTGCTGTGTGTTCAAGTATTCAAGCTTGACCTGTTCGTATGCTTTGCTGGAATAATATTCATGAGTTTGGTTTTCGGAAAGCTGCAGCACGCCGTGATTCATCCCATAAATTTTAACGTTTTTCGTAACACTGATAAAAGTTTACTAATTTTTCATTTGATATGATCTAAATTTTCTTGACAACACATATTACTGTATATATTCAAATTTGTCGCATCTATTCAATTTCACCGTGTATCAATGTCGCCGGCAAAGTGGTACAATAAAAAGTGGAAAAAAAGTTTCATTAGGAGGGGTCCCCTACGTAAAGCGGGGCATGTTTTTTTTTTTCATTTCAACCCTAACGTATGATATATTGTTGGATAAGTATTTAAAAATGAATACGGGTTTACTAAAATCATTTATTGATAATGTTAATATTTTCGGAAATAATCAATCCAAAAGTAAAAGAAAAATGTGTCTCTCTAACTTTTAAACCATTTGTTACGGACAAACAAATATAATCAATAATACATAACTTGTTATTAACACACGAGTATATAGTTAATAATATATAACGTCATAAGGTGGTACGTCAGCTAAGTATGTACGTAGTATGAGTACATAGTATGGAAGGGAGCAGCCAATCAGATCGAGGGGAAGTATATAAGGTTATGTGCTTCATTTTTAAGAAGTACATAACACAGAAAAACCGTTACAAATAATCCGACCTTCTATTGCCGCCGTACACCAGTCATATTTTATAGCCATTAGATATTGCCGTTATGAAGTCGTTTAAAGACCGATGGGATCCCTTTGTTGGTTCGTTAGCAGCGGCTAAGTCGGGTGTGTTATGCCAAAAAGTGAGTTTGCAAAACTAATTAGGCAAGTATGGGCCGAAATAGATTCTCAGGTCCTACGAAATGGATTTAGAAAAGCCTGTAAATCGATACGAAATTAATTTTATTTTGATAACTTGAAGCTAAGACATTGAAGAGAACATGAAAGTTTACGAAATATGACGAAAAGGGACCAAAAAAATCAGGAGGAACCCGAAAACTTTACTGACGTTAGTACTTAATTTCTTCAATCACCGCCAACCTCGTGAGAACATTGAAGCTGTAATAGTCATTGACAATCAAAATGAATCATTGGAATATCGAATGCAAGAACAGACATTTCATTCGAAGAACGACTACAAAAAGTCAAACGTAGTGTTAACACACCAGGAACTGAGGTGAACTGAGACTGAGATGGACTCACAGTGATGTTTTGGAAAAGGCAAGAACAAAGAAAAAACGCTAATAAGAAGACAAAAAGTTTAAACTCACAATCACAATCTTCTCCCAAAATCACTGATGATGTTGTTTATTTGACAAATACCTCAAAAAATTATTGTCAGATTCGACCATTTTCAGCAAAGGATATACCAACTTACCTTCTTGTTTACAAACCCAACAACCTAAATTTTCAACAATAAAAAATATTTCAATGAAATAATTAGAGAAGCAAATATAAAAGAAAACAAGCACGTTAAAGCATGAAATAATACGCCTGAGGAGTGTGCAGCGTTGGTTGCAACCATGTCTCTTCGCATTAAAGCTGTCATTGAGAGCAAAGGCGACACAACTAAGTGGTAAACGGACTATTTTGCGTGAGTGACCAGGGTAGACGAATACTTTTGCGTTATGTTTTATAGAATATTTTTTTTAATTTTTTTATGTTATGTAAAGTCATGAAAGAATTTCAGTTATGTTAAAATAAACATTAAGATGTTCCTCAAATTGTGGTTTACTTTTTATTAAACATTCTTAATTATTTTATCAATATTTACTTTCTATATTTTACGCTTTGCACTACTTTCGATACTTGACGAACTATTTTATTTTCAGAAAAATGCCACAAGCCTCGTGTGAAATCAGCAGCAAAATAGTGAGACCAGCTTTTTTAATAAAATCTATACCTAATAGAGATTCGTTATTTTGCGCGTCGGGAAAAATTATAAACTCGGTAGGCACCATTTTATGAAAAAGGCACACCTCATCCTTAGCAATAAGCACCTCCATAAGGTGCGTGCAACCATCCGCTAGTCGAATGTCCCGAGTGCACTTAATAAGTGGGTGGCCTTTCTCTACCAAGATGCGGTGAAGCGATTGACAGCAAAGCAACCTTTTGCACCGTTCAAGCTCAGAATGTCCCTTTCCCAAAATGTTCCTTGGTTTCAAATAGTCCCTTTCCCAAAATGTCCCCTCCCTTCCCAGAATGTCCCTTTCCCAAAATGTCCCTTTCTCAAAATGTCCCTTTTTCAAAAGGTCCCTTTCCTTCGACAGCAAAACTTTTAAACATATGTGAGGAATATGAGTACAAAATACAAACAAAAAATACCATTTTAATTTTTTTTATGTGTGTAATGTCTAAACTAAACTACAAACAATATTGCTATCTATTATACATTATAGGAAACGGGTACAATACTCTATTTTGGAGTACTGTTGGCAACTCTAACTGCTCACCGTGTTCGAAAGCGTCCACGTGATGTTTATTATAGAATGAACTTTATTAAAATTTTATAAAAAAACTATTTACAAAAACAAAATACAAACATCCGAATTGAGAACTTCCTCCTTTTTTAGAAGTCGGTTAAAAAAAAACCGACTTTAATGTTAAAAAACACTTAAAAATTACAAAATAACTTTAATTTCGGAAGTCGGTATTTCTATAATACATAGTTTTGTCTCTTCGTAACTTAACACCGACTTCCGAAATGAAAGTTATTTTGTACTTTGCAGTGTTTTTAAAATTGACGTCGGATTGATTTTTTTTTTGTTAAAATTATTATATTTATTACTTTTTAGTTATGGTACCACCACTAAAAAGTAACCCTCAACCAAACTTAAATACCTTATAAAAATAATAATAATCAATTTATTTCAAGCAACATGTACCTATATTATAAATACCCTAGACTAACATACATAATTACTTATAATAAATCATTTTGTTAGTAAATATGATTTAAGACTATGTTAGTAACACTTCACTTTGCACTATTTTGTCTTTGTGCTGTCCAGTGATATTTGTCGGCGGAAGCGACGGAACACCACGCCCTGGGGCCAAAAGTTTTCTTCTATAGCAAGGTGCAGAACACAGTTCGGTACTCACACCACAAATGCCGTAAAACGGGGTGAGTAAGGACTCAGGGGTAAATAGGGTCAAATCGAGGAATCTAGTTTCGAAGCCACAAAATAAAAAAACAAGAACTTTCAATTGCTACCTTTTTTTTCTTCTAAAAGTAGAATATATTATCTTCTAACTGGCAACACCGAAGCGTTGTGAAGTTAGTAAAAGGTGTCAAAAATCTTCTTTCAAATAAGACTGTAGATGTGAGGTTGCGGTATTGTCCCTTAAGTTGACCGTTTTTGGAAATTCTATTGTTTTTTTGACAACGTGTGGAGTTAGTTAGCCAACGATATAATATCTTTAAGAAGCTGCACAAAAAGAGGTAAGTCTAGATTTTACATAGATTTTGTTTGAAATCGTTTTCTTTAAAACCTCTGGGATTGTTTATTTTTTCGTGGTGAATAAACACGGTAACGGGGTGACAAGGGACGGCTAAAGTACAAATAGAGTCGCCTATACTTGGTAAATAGGGACATATGAAAGTTGATTAGGAACGGTAAAGTTTGAATAGGGTCAGGGCTGCTACAACATGAATTGAACATTTTATCGCATTGTTTTGCAGGATTTCACTTTTTATTAAAATAAGGCATTTTCATTTTATTTATTTTAAACTTATATAAAAGCACGCGTACAAGGCGAACTAATGAGAAGTAATAAGAGATACATAGGTACGAACTTGTTTGATTTAAAAAACAAGCCTACAAACAAATAATAAAAATACGTAGTGTGTTGAACTAACAATATATGGGTCTTCGTTGTTTTATGCATTTTAATATTTTACATTTATAGGTTTCTATATTCTTTAAATTTCTTTACGCTTTTATTTTCAACTTAAAAAAAACCTGGAGGTTCTAAATTCGACTGTATGTTTTTTGTTTGGTTTGTATGTGGCGCTATTACTCCGTCATTATCGTGAATTGATTTTGATGATTTTTTTTTTGTATGATAGGATATAACATCAGAGCAGGCCTCATAATAAATTTTATCAAAATTGGTTCATCATTTTTTTTAGAAAATTGACGAAAAAGATAAACATGTATGCACATGCAATAGGATTAATAAATTTACTTACGCCCTCAGACAAGTAAAGAACGTAACAAACGTAAAAACGGCAATTACTACATACCATGCATATGTCGAATCGATCTTAAGTTACGGCCTTGTTATTTGGGGGAACAGTACGGATAAAGACAGAGCATTCATTGCACAAAAGAAGTGCATCAGGGCCATATGCGGACTTCGTCCTGACGAATCCTGTCGGTCATTTTTTTAAAAACTAGGTTTATTACCACTTCCTGCACTTTACATATACGCAACCTGTAACTTTGTCTACAGTAATAAGGGATTGTTCAAGAAAGCTTATGAAGTAATCTCTCGTCCAAGGGATCCACACAGACTTGTAAGAGATGATAATCCTAAATCAGCCAAGTATGCTAAAAGCTGCCTTGTGATGTGTGTACGGATTTACAACAAAATCCCTAAAGAATTAAAATGTATAAATAATGCAAATTCATTTAGAAACAAATTGTATAAATGGCTGAATGGACATAATTTCTATGACATTAATGATTTCTTTGACATAAAATTATAATATTGTATCCATCTATTTAACTGAATTAACTGTACCTATATTTACTGTTGTTTTGACCAAAAATTTTTTGCATGCAATTGACACTTATTCTGTGTAGCTAAACATGTGGACATTGTATTTAAATAAGACTAACACCATTATACCATGTTTAAGGCAAATAAAGACTTATCTTATCTTATCTTATCTTATCATTTTTACAGAGATTTTATAATATTATAACGCTAAGTAGCTTTCTGCAAGATATCGAAGTCGATCGGTTTTAACGTTTTTAGCGTACAAAATTTTGTCTTATGTGATTGTTAAAAATGGGTATGTGGATACGTGATTTCTATAAAATAGATGGGTACTCACCTACTACAGTAAATAAATAGCGACGTAGGTACTTACCTAACCTTGATTGTTGTTATTTTCAGAAATGCCTCGTGTATATAAACCGGGTGGTACAAAACACTACAAAAAATATGATGAGTTGACTATGCAAGTTCAAATTTATCACTGGGAAATATTAGTGCAAAATATGATATTCCTAAATCGGTCTTACAAAGACATAACACCAGGTTTATGAAAAAGCCAGGAGGTCAACCAGTTTTAAGTGCAGAAGCCGAGGAATACATAGTCGAAAATCTTAATCATTGTGCTGAGTGGGGATACCCTTTAGATACTTACGACCTGAGGGTATTGGTTAAAGGTTATTTAGATAGATCTGGCATAACTGAGAAAAGATTTCGAGATAATTTACCTGGTCCAGATTTTGTGAAAAGTTTTTTACAAAGAAACAAAAATAAAATTTCATTACGAATTAGCCAAAACATAAAAAGATGCCGCGTCCGTTTCACCGCAAATTACAGAAGAATATTTTATTGAATTGGAGAAATCCTTAGAAGGAGTGCCAATGTGTAACGTTGTAAACTATGACGAAACAAATTTATCGGACGATCCCGGAAGAAGAAAAGTTATAACAAAAAGAGGCGCAAAATACCCGGAGAGAGTCTTAAACCATAGTAAAGCGTCTACATCAATTATGATGGCAGCTGCTGGTGATGGAACTTTACTACCTTGTTATGTCGTCTACAAAGCTAAAAATTTATACGAATCTTGGGATCAAAATGGGCCGAAAGGTTGCAGGTATAACTGTACTACTTCTGGGTGGTTCGACAGTATCACGTTTGAGGACTGGGTCCGTACTGTCGCGTTGCCATATTTCAATAACAAAGATGGAAAAAAAATACTCATCGGAGATAATCTTTCATCCCATTTGTCTCTAGACTTGATTAATGAATGCAAAGAACAAAACGTGCATTTTATTTTTCTTCCTCCAAATTCGACACATCTAACGCAACCGCTGGATGTAGCTTTCTTTAGAGCAATAAAAGGTGGAGGGACAGACAATAAAAGGTTTTATTTCAGTGGAAAAAGACCGATGGCCGTACTTTACATACTATTCCTAAAAGTGTCTTCCCTAGTCTTTTGAAAAAATTATTAAATCGCAAGGCAAACCAAACAAACTCAAATATACTCTCAGCATTCATGAAATCTGGCATAAGCCCTTTAAATAAAATTAAAGTTTTGGAAAGATTACCAGGAAACGCCTGTGGTGAACAATCCTTTGATAGAGATGCTCTTGATGAGACAGTAGTAACCATGTTAAAAAGAAATGCGATATGGCACTGTAAATAACAAACCATGCAACAAGAGAAAGAAAATTGAAATAAAACCAGGTCAAAGCGTGTGCACTGATACAGAAGTAAGTGATACAGAAGTAATCCTAAGTACTGCTAACAATAGCGACCAGGAAGAAAGTAGCTTTTTGAGCAATGAATCTGATTTGGAAGAAAACCTACAATTATCAGAGAGAATATCTGCATCCAGTACTAATAATGAATCTGAATGTCACGAAGACAGTGAAATTCAACCAAAGTCTACACTTAAGCAAAATTATAAACCTCAACACAAAATTGCAAAACTGATTCCAGAAGATAGAAAGAGGAAATTCGAAGAAAAAGCTTCAATGGCAATGACTAACATGACTAAACCTAAATTGGAACCTACCATCGTTTCAAACACTTCAAATCAACCTAACCAAAAACTAGAAAAACAGAAGAACTATGTCAAAAGGGAACAAAACAAAAGAACTTTATCAAAACCAGGGTGTACGGATAAATTTGAAACGGAACCTATAAATAAAAAAGCGAAATCAAATTTAAAAAAGATTGTGACACAAGAAACACATAAAGAAGTTAAACAAGGACAACTTTGTAACGAAGCGATTAAACTAAAACAAGAGTCATGTCATATGGTTGAAGATCAGGAAAATCGCAATGACGAGTACATTTTTAAATAGCCAACGACTCTAAGAGAGTATAAAAAAAATAAAAACGAAGGAATAAATAAGCCAAATCAGGAAACAAAGGAAAAAGTAGTAAGAATGGACACCGATAATAATACAGAAGAAGTGACTATTTTTAACGATGTAAGCAACTATGAGCTACTAAATGATCTCGACAAATTCGATATTGAAAATATGCCTTTAATTTTCGACAGTGATTTTGATGTCGTAAAAGAAATAGAAGTAGTGACTCCTCAAATAGAAAAAGAATACACAAAAAGAGAAATTATTAACACAAAGGAGAAACTAGATGTTGTAGACATACGTCTTAAAAATACCACAAGCAATATAAAAGTCACTTCAATTGAAAACTTTAATAACAAAAATGTTAAAATAGATTTAAGTCAATACAGGAAGATATCTTTGAGTGATCCACTTAAACCCAAGACAAAAGGGAATAATAAAAAATATTATACCAAAGATGAAGACATATTACGTGATCTCATGGACAGTACCTAAACTTGGATAGGTTCGTAAGAATAATATAAATAGAAATACTCTTTGTTTAAAACTTTGAAGATTAAGAAAGTGTTAATTTTTGAGATAATTATTTTTTTATTACTGATTGTTCCTAATTTTTATTTTTATACGAGTGATGGTTCCTAATTTTGTTATTTTTATATGTCTAGATAAAAAATATGTTATATTGGTTATAGGGATAGGTTTTACTTAGGTACCCAAATTCTACAGGTATAATATAAGGTACTGTAATAAAAATACGTGATTTCTGTCATAAATACCTAGATAACAGACAATTTTTTTTTTATATAGATACCTAAACCTAGTCTTTGCTTAAAATGATGAGTAGATTTTAAAAGTGTTAATTTTTGAGATGTTTATTTTATAAGGTGGTTCATAATTTGCTATTTTTCTATACAGGTAGTACAGAGTATTACTAAAAGTTATCCATAAGAGATCAATCAAGTGTAATTCGAACCTTTGAGTGTAACAACCTGTTAAGTAAAATATTTATGTTCTTTTATTTCAATAAAAGATTTTGGTTTTTTTTTTTTTTAATTTTAAATTTAATGAAGAAAATTAATCTTTTAGCAGAAGGTAATTAGTTCTTTTTTTAAATAGAATAGAATAGAATAGACTTTATTGTACACCAAAAAGTAATACAGCTAAAAAAAAACAACCCTACTAGTTTTTCCCAATTTACCCATGTCTCGTTCCAGGTCACCCCACTTCAAGCATGAATAGGGACAGCCTATATTTTTGTTAAAATATCTAAATTTTAACTAATTCTGGGGATATTTTTAACATTTACGAAAAGTATTAACTGCCGGAAACCCTTGGAAAGAGTTATCAATATTGCATTCGTCCTACAACAGCGATTAATTTCAGTGACAAGTTCGATTTTGTCCCTATTCACCCCATTTTACGGTGCCTTAAAATTGACATTCCAGCGCGACTCCAGCAACTGCACCCTCAGTGTGTACTTCATTATAGCCAGAGTGCATCTCATAACGATTCTAATAATCCCAAACACGGTTACCTTCCGACTTCATCACCAGATCAGTTCGATAACTTCGATACACGTATAAACAAAGCAATTTTACTTGTTACGACAGTTCTGCCGTGAATCCTATGAGGAGTTCTGTTCCATATATTCGAAGTTTATGATCAGATCATAACAATATTTCTATGAGACCAACTTGGAAACATAACCTTTCAATCAAAAAAATAATTTTCAAAATCGATCCACAATTGACCGAGACATCGGTAAACATACATAAAAGAAAAGAAAAAAACACACATTCAGCCGAACATAGAACCTCCTCCTTTTCGAAGTCGGTATTAATGAAAAATTCATTTTTTGATAAAACTAAACGAGATCGCATTCATTTACGAAATGATAAACTGTATTTTATTTTTTGAATAAGCACAGTCTTAAAAATATTATTTTAGTTAAAAACTGAGCCGCTGTAAAACGTTTTGTCTGTAATTTTTGTAACAATTTGTTATATTTTTTATCGAACTCGATGTCTCCTTCGATTTGCCATATTTTTAAATAATGAATGGCTTATACGAATATCCCAATACTTAGTTTCTTTTTTTAATTTGTATATAAAATAATATAAATTGGGGTTCTTGGGTATGCGGCATTAACTCTACGATGCCACCCTTCCAAGGCATTTGTGGTACGATGACGCTGACCTGCGCAGCTCAATATCTCTGTTGATTTTTTCGGATACCACGTACATTCAACATATCTACGAAAACACCTCATTTCCGGTGAGTTGTTGCCTTTTTCTAATATATGATGCCATGCCTCTGGTATATTAATTGCGGGCACTAGTGGAATAATTGCGCTCATTCTTGTAACGTCGCGGCCTTCGCTAGTTGCATTTAACTTTTTTTTTTTTGAGTATTTCCAATAATAATTGCCGTCTCGTAATCACACTTGAAATGTAGTATTTTAATTTTTTTAATTTCTCCTTAACGAGAGTAAATAGGCGAACATATCGCACACCCAGTTAAAGACTAGCTCAACTCAAAATATCACTTTTTTCAGGGATCGAAAAAAACGTTTTGCTTAATTTTTATTTAGTATATTAAAAACATTCTAATAGGTTTTTTATATAATTTTATGTAGATATTTACTGTCATAATAATCTTCCGTTAAATGACAGTAGCACTTATAATTCCAGTTTTTTGAGTTAGGTTAGTATTCATGACATAATCATTGTTTAATATTTTTACTAAATTGAATTGAGCTCATGTTACTGTCATTATTTTAATTAGTGCACTATTAATCTGAGTTTACTACGAGTATTAACCAAAAATAGAGGTGTATCTACAATATATTTAACTTATTTTCTGTAAAATTATCATAATAAAACTCTTATAGAAGAAATTACCTTTATTTAGGTCTAAAAAAAAATAAAGAAAATCTCATAAAAACTTTTAAAAATCTTTAGATAATCTTCTTAGGTTTGTCAAAACATACATTTAACATTAATTGTATCAATATACAATATATATATTTGAATAAATACAGGATTCCTTTTAACGACTTATATTATTATTATTATGGAATGCCTGTGATAGATATTTATACTTAGACTTTGCTTTGAATAAAAAAACACTTATTACTTATTTAAGGGCCCCTTATTCCGAAAGTTTAGGCATTTTACGCACCGAGACGGCTTGCGTCCGCGTTGCACATGAGCCGTCGCGATATGAACTCCGGTGACCTATGGCGGCGGGCGAGCACGCCACAGTATAGATAAATAAATCAGTAGTTCAAATATTATTGGCGTGCTGGCAATAATAGCTTGTTTGCAACAAAAACGTATAGCTTGATGTGCCGTCCACTGCACTATTGACTGTAAACACTAATACACTTAGGTATATCGTTATAAATGTATGACACTTTTTATTGCTTGGTAAAATCATCAAATGAGTCCTGCCGCTCTGGGTGGAGCGGAAGGGACTGTCAGACTTGTCGCATGCTTAATGGAATACTGACTTAACTCAAAAAAGACGTTTTTTTGGGAAATCGCAAAAGAAGATCTTGCAATGACGATTTATCCTATTTGTTGATGCATAAAATTAAAACTGTTTGTTATATAATCATGAATGCTTGTATTTTGAACGAAGGATTAACTATTGATGGGATCTGAGTAAATAAAAACTGGAAATAATTTGTAATTATTTTTTAAAAAATATTATAAAAAGTACATTCTAAGTTAAGACAGTGTTTTATAAAAAGTAAAGCAATTATTTTAAAATGCAAATGTTTCATTGAGTTTTAAGCCTTTTTCAGTTTAAATAATTTATTATTTATGATGACTAATTCAGTATTTAGTCTGTATTTGATTACTTTAGGAAAATATTTTGAGATTGGGTCACTTTATTCAAATTTGCAGACCGTATATAAACTTAATATTGGAGTTTGATTAATATTAAAAGACTTAAATATAATTATCAATCTTTTATTAAAGCAACCTTTACAAGCAGCAGATAAACTTAACAAATTTAAGGTACATATCAGTCTTATTTATAGGTTCTACATAATTATAAATCAACATAAAAATAAAGCCGGCGAATGACTCCATTTCAGTAGGTATACAACAAAACGGTATAAAAAAAACAATGTTCTAAATTATTTAAAAAAACACACTTTGGTGATTCAACCAAATTAAAGCAATGCCTGAATCAACTTTTGTTAAATATCTATAAAACATAAAATAAAAGCTTCTAAAGGAAACATTTTAATTAACTTTGGCATATAACCAGTAATTAATCAACGTTATGGTAAGTATACTATTAAATAATTGTGTTATAAAAGTCCGAATAAAAATTTGGGATCAATTTTTTTGTTATTAGCTCTCTTAGATCTTTCTTTTTATTCTCGCTAAGTTTTTGCCTTTGTGTGTAGACATTAGTTAGTACAATTTCACTCAGAGGAAGCATTTTCTTCCTTTTATTTCTGACGCTCACTGCCTGGTATTCGCTATCTTTGTAGGAGGTTTTAATGAAAAAAGAAAAAGGTGTATCTTTGCACACTCTAATAACCTTTAAATCATTCCATAAAATAGTTCCCCCGTCTTTCGTTTGATTGAAATTAACACCCCAATCTTCTTGAAGTTTTTTTAAGTCTAAAAATGACTCAAATGTCAGTTCATGAACTGAAAACTTCTTGCCAGACTTTTTTGCGTTTTTAATTATGGCTACGTATTGATGAGGGGAATAAATTGGACCAGATTTTAGATTTTTTGTAATCTCTTTTTCTATGAGGCTATGAATGTTATCACCCTCGTTTTGTGTATGACCTTTTATTAAAAATTTATGAGTTATAGATTTAATATTTAGATGAGTAACTGCATACAGGTAAAGTGATACTATAAATTTATTTTTATTTTGACCGGCGCAATTGTCAGAATAGAGAATTAAATTACACCCATTGTCATTTGATGATTCTGCTGAGAGCTTCTCAAAAACTTTTAGTAAACAAGATCCGATTTCGTTAGCCCCGCGTTTAGCATCGGTTTCGTTCCAGAAGAAGCAGTGTACATCATCATACGAGTCTTTAATTTGGCCGTCAACTTTTTTGTTTAAAATCGTAGTATTGAAATTGTAACTATTTAACTTTGATTTGTAATAAAATCCTGAGGTATCTCCTCTAGGAGATTGCAGAACAGCTTGCAGATCAAAGACGAGAACTTTATTTTTATAGTCTATTTTGCAGCGATCTTCGTACTTTTCTTGGCGGCTCAATGTCTTTTCTTCTAAATGGGCATCGTACGATTCTTTGAGCAATACTTTTTGTTCAGGCGTCGAGTTCTTGTATTGTAAACATAAATCACATTGATCTTTTCTAGGCCGGAAAAATGAAATATTATAATCGAGTGTAAAAACTTTATAAAAAGTACAATATCTACCTGCTTCTTTATTATTTTTGTTTTGATTTTCTTTATAGTCTCTGAAAAGATCAGTAATTGTTTTCCCACCATCAATGTATTCACGATTAGAATATTGCCTAACGTAATGGGATTCAATTCTTGGAATTGCGTTTATGAATTGTTTGATATCGTTTAGTAGTTGTTCGTCAACCCTTACATGGTTGCTGTGCTGTCCTCTCAGATCTTGTGCAAGAATTCCATGTGCATTTATCTTGCTTTTGACGGTACGTATAAAGCGATCAGAAATATCCAAGGTTTTCATAAAAAATGTTTTACAAACTCGTACCGATTGCCCTTCCACTAAGAAATGGAATGCTTGATTGCAATTTCTAGGATTACGAGCATTTGAGTATTTATATTTTGGAGTTATATCGGTCATACAAGACCATATAAACGATCTTTGAAGATCAACCTGGCCGAGATTCCAAAACACATCAAAAATTGTTTGTCTTTGATCTCCGGTTATCTTTTCACAGCATTTGAGCCTGCATTTATCACCACAGGGTGGTTGAACAGATCGGGGTTTGATTGCTTTATTCTTCTTGTTAATATATGGTTTTCCAGCATTTCTTAGACGTTTAACCTTATTCTGTTTCCAGTTTTCTTCATTCCGAGTACGTTTCCTTCCCTTCTTCTTTTCTTCTTGTAGTGCAGTATTTTCTCCGTTTTCTTGATTTGCCGTCACTTCTGTTGTTGCAGATTCATTAATGTTTGTTTGTTCTGATTGTTTTTCTACCTGTACTATTTGATCTTGTGGAATATTCTGTTCATCGCTAGAGTCTGTATCGGAACTATCACTGGAAGATCCTGAAGATGATGAGGATGAAGAAGAGGTGGAAGACGAGGAACTCACAGATGATTTTGATCGACTTGGATATACTGGTATTTGCCTTTGTTTTTTAGACGGAACTTCGTATGTTGGATCTTGATCACTTAAATCGGTATTAGTATCATCGGATTTTGGATATTTTTCATCAGTGCAATCGTAGACGACTGTGGTGTCATGAAAGCTATTTTCATTGCTGACCGAAGCTGATTCAGAAATTTCAAAATATGCCTGTACGTTTGAGTAACGCTGATTTTCCGGCTTGTTTGTTATATCACCTAACATCTATAAGTAAAAAAATAGTTTTTTAGTAATAATACAAGGTGCAGTTTTAAAACTGCACAATATTTCAGGAGGTTGTAATAAAACTCATAAATAATCATGTAAAAAAACGATACCTGGTCAATAATCAGTAATACTTGTTATTTAATTTTTTAATTACACTAAACTAAATCGATTGATCGATGGCCGCGGGGGCGTGGCTAGGGTGTGGCGTGCGGGATGATGATTGGATGATACATTATTTATGAAACTATCGTTGCGAGTTAGTGTGTGTGAAAACGCCCTTTATTGTTCCGTGTTTGTGTGTGTGAAAAAAAGCGCGGTTATAAAAAAAAAAAAATTACCTACTTATTTTATTATTGATTCGGGTCGAGAATCACTAACATAATTATCTCCTGAAATATTTTGCAGCTTCAAAACGACACCTTGTATAATAAATAAATAAATTATAAACCTAATTTATAAAGTTACTTGAAATTATTACCTTCACTTCAGCTGATGGCACCGATTCATGTTCTGTATCTTGTGTTGCCGGTTGTGGCGACGAGTTTCGAACCTGAACAAGCTCCAGCATCTTTTTCGACCTATTGGATGACATTATCAACCTAAAACATAAATAGTAATATTTATGCCCCTTGTACAAATAAAAATCTGTGCGCAGAATTTAGACTAACAATGACTTAACATAAAATATTTACAGGCAATGAAAAAATTATGCAATATATTACATTTTTTTTTTTCAAACGAAGACTCAACTATTATTGGGGCTCATAAGTAACAGGAACATTTAGTAGTAAACAGGCTTATATTTGAATGTTAAAAAGTGTTACCTTTAATATTGTATAAATTTTAATAGTAAACTGACTTAACTCATAATGGGCCTCGAAAAATAGAATAACGTTTAATGATAAACCGGCTCAAAACTGAATATTTCACGTAATACAAGGTGCAGTTTTAAAACTGCACAATATTTCAGGAGGTTCTAATAAAACTCATAAATAATCATGTAAAAATACGAAACCTGGTCAATAATCAGTAATACTTGTTATTTAATTTTTTAATTACACTAAACTAAATCGATTGATCGATGGCCGCGGGGGCGTGGCTAGGGTGTGGCGTGCGGGATGATGATTGGATGATACATTATTTATGAAACTATCGTTGCGAGTTAGTGTGTGTGAAAACGCCCTTTATTGTTCCGTGTTTGTGTGTGTGAAAAAAAGCGCGGTTATAAAAAAAAAAAAATTACCTACTTATTTTATTATTGATTCGGGTCGAGAATCACTAACATAATTACCTCCTGAAATATTTTGCAGCTTCAAAACGACACCTTGTCTAATATGAAAATAAGTAGTAAACTGACCTAAAATTTAATTTGTCAATATAGGATTAAACAATTTTATGAAACTTACCTTTTAATTTAGTGGTAAACACACTCAACGACGATTGGGTCTTTGTTAAATAAAATAGTAATAATATAGCTTCACAAGCGTCGGACACAAACTGGCATGAGTCGCTATTCGACGAAAACACGATGAGAGATTCCATAAGAGTGAAAGAGACGGATATATCACTGGGTCGGTAAAAATGTATAACTTCGATGTTATTCAAACGGTAGACGGTAGATGGCGCTAAGAGAAGCCTGTATCGGTACGTAACTCAATTCTGGCCCATCTACTAATAGGTCAGTGTACCATTAAGCATGCGTTGTACTGACTAAAATCTACCCTGTTCCTTCGGTTGCCCTTTGCGTTCCAGGGCCACGGTATTCTGATAAGACAGTCTCGTGAATGAAAAGGTGGGCGATATCATCCTGTAGAACTTAAAGAATGGTTGTAGAAGATTTGGTGAGTAATATAATGAAAGACAAATATGATTAATTATAATATAATAAAATAAAATAAATAAAATATATAGGTACCAGCATAAAAATTATTATTCATAAAAATTAAAATTCATAAAAAATTAGTGGTCGTGTGCTAGGTCCAGGTTCATTTTCATCGACCGATATATTCCTCAATGCTGGGCGCGAGTCTCCTCTAAGAGGGTCAAAGCTACAGTCCTCATGGCACTCCCCTCCGAGTTGAGAACTAGGACCTGATAGCAAATCAGGATTGTTTTGCGTTAGAGATTCCTCATTTTCCTTATTTTCGGATGATTTGTTCTCTTCAAGTGTCAGATTTCTTATGCCCATACCACGCGTATGTCTGGGGTTCACGATTTCAGGAAGTGGGCATTTATGGTAAAACCGTATTAATTTGGACTCCATTTTCGATTTCCAAAATACGTCATCTTTTTCAATTATTTCGATGCGGACTGGCTCTTTTTCTCCGGCCCAAATTCCAAGTAGACATTGCCGTCGTCTTGCCACATGCAACTGTCCCTGTATTTGGTAAAACCAATTACTATTTTTATTAATTGTTGTAGTGCGCGTTTTTTTATTAAATTTTAATATTTGTATTTTATTTTCTTCAATAGCTTTTTTCATGCCAATTTTTGATGCTGAAAAAGGACATTTGACTTCTACCAGAATGTCATTTCCAATGAGCCCATCTGGCGTAGCACCAATGAATGGGAAATCTTTATCTATAAACAGACCACAGGGCTCAATAGATACGTTTTCTTGTTGTTGTATCTTGTGCAAAGCTTGCTGCTCATTTTCAATACCGTATGCAATGGATGCAACACGGCCTAAATTTGTTTTATATAATATATTTTTTACTAATGGTGCGGTATCTTTTGATACTTGCCTTTTGCAAATAGGACCGAAATTAGAGGCAGTAATAAGATTTTTTCGAATTTCTAGCCATTCGCTACTGTCTCTTTGTAATATTGTATTACGCTCAATCGCGTCCTTGTCAGCAGTAAGAATTTCTAAATTTTTTAGAAATTCTTTAGCTACTTCTAGTTCAGACAGGGACATATCCGGGTCTAAACTAGCGGGGCCATAGTCATTTTGTTTTTGTTTTGTGTCTGCCAATTTCCTGATTTTTCTTTTAGCTGGATGTTCCGAGTTGTTTTTAGGGTTCCGTAGCCAAATGGCAAAAAACGGAACTCTTATAGATTCGTCATGTCTGTCTGTCTGTCTGTCTGTCTGTCTGTCTGTCTGTCTGTCTGTCTGTCTGTCCGTCTGTCCGTCCGTATGTCACAGCCACTTTTTTCCGAAACTATAAGAGCTATACTGTTGAAACTTTGTAAGTAGATGTATTATGGGAACCGCATTAAGATTTTCACACAAAAATAGAAAAAAAGCAATAAATTTTGGGGGTCCCCATACTTAGAACTGAAACTCAAAAATTTTTTTTTCATCAAACCCATGCGTGTGGGGTATCTATGAATAGGTCTTCAAAAATGATACTGAGATTTCTAAAATCATTTTTTTCTAAACTGAATAGTTTGCGCGAGAGACACTTCCAAAGTGGTAAAATGTGTGTCCCCCCCCCTCTAACTTCTAAAATAAGAGAATGATAAAACTAAAAAAAATATATGATGTACATTACTATAAAAACTGCCAACGAAAATTGGTTTGAACGAAATCTAGTAAGTAGTTTTTTTTTAATGCGTCATAAATCGAAAAAAATACACTATTATTAAAACATCGATCAAAGTTACAACACATTACAAGAACTTTTATATTATGTTACTTGCTGCTACGGAACCCTTCATGGGCGAGTCCAACTCGCACTTGGCCGGTTTTTTTCTTTTCTGGGCTTCTTCTCTTTTCCTTTCCACAACTTCAGCTAATCCCTCTTCTGGTCGATTTTTATTTGTTAATGTGTTTTGCATGTACGATATTGCTGACTTTTCATTAAATTTTACCACCGCAGCATTACACCTTCCTTGATAACCTCGTTTCAAGGAAAAATTTATTCGCTTTCCTCCTATAAACTTCGCAATGACGTTGTTGAAACATTCGACAAGATTTGTATTTACGTTCTCTATTAAACTTCGTGATTTTACTGCCACATTAGAAATAATCGAATTTATCCGGAACAGAAATGTTGAATTTTGAATGGCTTTCAGTCCGTCGCTATAAACTTTTTCTTTGTCACAGTTATAATCCTGACACATCCTGTGATCGCCGTATGCATGCGCTACAGAATTGATTATATCACTGTCAAGAATAGTTACAGCATCGTCCTTTAGATTTTTATTATGGTGTATAACTGACCTTACTATTGCTTTCCTCATGGACATAATTTTCACATCTGTCAAAGTTTTTCGGTGAGCTAAAAGGTATTTTGTTTCTGAAACTAGACTACGTAATTTTTTGCATAAATTTCTCAAAACGTGATTTCTGCATTCAATTTTCTCTACTGTAATATTTTGGTCTTTATATGGATTTTCTTTTAGTACTTTTGCGTATGTCGAGGCGTCTCCGTCTGCAATCATTCTTTTATAAATTATTCCATACATGAAAATGGAAAGTTTGAAACCCTCTGCAATTATTTGGCCCTCCATTGAACACGACGAACCATGGAAATTTTTAAAACATTTGTGCTCGTTAGGAGCGACATTTTTGTTTTCTGCGCGGGCGCACACGAGGCAGTATTTATTTTTTACAGCCAGAAAAATTATTTTACCGGTTCTTCTACCGATAATTGCTGCAGTTCCAGATGCAGCTTTATAATTCGATCCATACGATCTAGCACACCAAGAAGCGTCCACGTAAACATCAATTACTGGTATGCCATTTTTGGTGCGACCTTCTGCGATAGCCAATTTCTTTTCTTCTTCTGCAGCATCTTGCATCGATGCGGCTGCTGTTTTTTCACAACATTCGTACACTTTATCCTAGAGTTGATTGTAATAATTTGTAGAAAATACAGGAATGTTCATAGCAGAAAAAAGCTCTTCGAATTGTGAGTAGCCAATCCCTGTTGCTACCATGCCAGTGGTGGCTGCAATATTTACATTAACTTTTGACTCAGTCTTTTCGGAATTTATAAAGCAAAGTTTTTACAAATATTACATTCAAATTTAAATACTGAAATTAAGCCAATTCTTTTTTCACTAATTAGCTGAAAATTTCCCGCTTTGCAGTCGAACAAGTTGTTGTGACGTGCTTTTTCTTGTAATTGACTAAATAAGTAATTGATATCAATAACGCGTCGTCCTGTCACTGTTTGGAACTGGTCTTCTTGAATTTCAGGTTCAACGTTATAATAATCATCCTCCTCTTCTTGATTTTCAGCTTCAATAATAATGGAATCATCTTTATCTTTTCTAGTTGTCCTTTGAAGTTTGTCTTCATGGTTTTCAGTTTCAACAATAATGAAATCATCTTCGTCTTTTCCAGTTGTCCTTTGAAATTTGTCTTCTTGATTTTCAGCTTCAACAATAAAGGAATTATCTTCGTCATCCCTAGTTTTTCTGCAACAATGGAATGTCATTAACGTAATGAAACGGATTTGGTTTCAAAGTCACCGAAATAAACTTTAACAAAAAATCATTTACTGCCATGTTACATCCCATAATAGGATACATAAGACATGTGATAAGTAAGAAAACTAAAGCGCGACGGGAGATAACGTCAAACTTGTAGCGGATGGATAAAACTGCTCCGCCATAGTATATTATGTAATATGTACATAATGTACTTACGCATACTGTCCCTCTTTAGAGCGCCCATCGGTACTTTTTTTGGACATCAAAGTACCTTTTCCAGTACGTGGTCTCAGAGCACTGGAATGGAATAAATTTCATTACATATTTTCAAAAAATCAAATTAACAAACACTAATTATTACTAGAGTTATAACATGACGTAGCATGACGTAGTTAGAAACACACCCCGTTGCGAGCGCGGTCCGAGCCTTGTATCAATGGAGCCGAGCCGCGCGCCGCCGCCGGAGCCGCTTCATTGATACGGCCTTGCGCGCACTGCCTTGCGGTGGAATGCGGTGCGTTTATTCTACCGTGCGGTAGAATAAACGCATTCACAGGGCCGCGCACTGCGGCGAAACTAACGCACGTTTTAACCGACTTCAAAAAAAAGGAGGAGGTTATCAATTCGGTTGTATTTTTATCATCATTTTTTTTATGTTTGTTACCTCAGAACTCCTTCGTTTATGGACCGATTTGCAATTTTTTTCCCCTTATAGAAAAAATCCAGTTCTGATGATGGGATCCATGAGGAATCGAGGGTACTCCTCAAAAATTATAGGCCACCGATATTGGAATTTTAATCGAGAACTTAAGCATTTACAGTCAAAAAGTAACACTTGATGAAGTGGAACTGATAAAGAAGACCAGAAATGGTCAACGGAACTTCATACTCACATACACTAATAAAAATAAAATTTTAGATTTTTCCTTCATGGGAAAAAAAAATTTGCAAATCGGTCCATAAACAACGGAGTTCTGAGGTAACAAACATAAAAAAAATGATAAAAAAAAATACAACCGAATTGAAAACCTTTTTTTGAAGTCGGTTAAAACGTGCGTTTATTTCACCGCAGTGCGCGGCGCTTCCTAGATCTCTATGCGATACAAAAATATTTGCGGTAGATTCACCGCAAATTTGCAGCGAGAGGCCAACGGCGATTTCACCGCATGCGTTTATTTCACCGCAGTGCGCGCACTTCTATGATACTCCATACTTCACAGATTATGCGTTAGAAAAACGCAAGGCAGTGCGCGCAAGGTCTACAAGGTTCGGACCGTCAAGGTGCGTAATTTTTATTTTTAAATTATTCAAATCTCATAAATACCTATTTTTTTATTCGTGTTCTACTCATTGGATACATGAAGTGGGCTGCCGTTGTAAGACGACTAAAAAGTCACGGTGTATAAAAAGCTTCTATTTTAAAATGTTTTGACAGTATTTCAGAATAATACGAAAGTACCTAATAAACAGAATCACCCATCGCGCGACATGTCGCTGTATGCGTGAGTGTCGACGGTCTGTGCGAGGCGCCGCGCGGCCGGCCGATTTCTACCTACTAAACGCAGCGCGACCATAACCCGTGCTCTAGGTACTTACCTAGTGAGTACAAGTAGTGACCGATAGCCATTGTTCAATTTGTTTCAAATCTTCATAAACATAATAAAAGAATGTAATAAAAGGATGCAAAACTGCACTTTGTAAAGGTATAAGAATGTTTCCATTATAGATTTAAAATTCTAGTCATACTGACTTCGCTGGTCTGTGTAGAGGAGTACTTAATTATATTGTGACGTATTTATAGAATAAGTACTTACGCAATACACTTTCGGATTTTCTTCACTTCAGATACCCTTTTTTTCTTAATTTTGTTTTTTCTATTCGCCATTTCAATTACTTATAATACACACGTTTATTTACGCGCGCGGCAACGATAATTTGTGGTCGCGAGCAAAAGTCGCATAGGTCCTCCCTCGATGACGTCCGGCAGGACAATGGAGCGGTGCGCGCGTGCCGTTTTCACGTATTTATTTTATTAAAAAAAAAAAAAAATGCCATATTATAAATTTATCCAAAAATATCCCTGTCAAACCTGATTAGTAAATGAAATGTTAAATTTTCATAAAAGTTGCGTTCCCCCAAGTCTCATAAAACTTAAAATACTTTCAAAATCGACTTTACTTCAGATTTTTTTTTTATCGAGCAAAATATTAAATAATGTGTTTTAAACCAAAAAAAGTCACTAGATCAAAGATGTATCTGTACTATATATTTTTTTACGGATTTAAATATGATGATTTCTCTGAAAACAACTCGATCTAGAAACGTAAATTTCGAAAAAGGGGCCCTTAATTAGTATTATTATCGCTCATCATGCTATAAATCAGAACTAATCAGTTTTTCTTCTTCATTAGTAAAAAATTTTAATACAGTGTAATTGTTTAACACCTAAAAATTAAATATACGATACCTACCTTAAATTGGCACGTCTATCAAAAATACCTAACAATAATTAGACTTTGTCTTTGGTACGAATATTTAAACAGGTAATCAAGATTTACGATCTGTAATTAATCAGACTTTTATGTCAAATTTAATGAAATATCCACAGAAACCTTTATACATCACATCGTACAAGTAGAACTTTAAAAAATAATCAGAATTTGTTCCTACCATTAAATACTTAATAAATCACAGTGTAATATAATTCTAAATAATCTTTAAACTTTGTTCTGAAAAATTATTCTACAGCAAGTGCATTTTTGTAATAAGAATCGAAGTACATCTGGGGAATAATTTTCTTATTAATTAATTCCTGAATGTCCCGCTTTTTATTAGTACCTAACGTACTAATAAAAAGGAGTTGCGCCCGGATAGAGCTCCGCTGACCTTTAAATCCATTTTCTTTGCGAAATATTGATTGATTTCCATGTGCTATGTACATTCTAATGAAAAATATAACGAAGGTAGTTCACCCATTGGGGGTACTTCGTCATCAGAATCCAAGTTCGACATGGTGTGGGTATGAAATAATAGTCTCAACACTAGTTACAATTGTCTATTAATTCACTACCAATAATAAATCAACAAAATCTTAATTGATCAAAGCGATGGAAACAGATTAAACTACGGAAACGCGGTAAGTTCGGTACAGGCTGGCAGAACGACCGCTCGCCCTCGTGTCCAACTCAAAAGTGAAGTCTTTCAAATGCTTTACGTCCAATGTCAAAACGAATGACAGCTGACATCCGTCAAACATGCCACGCCCCGTACCGACCTCACCCAAGCACACTGCTTGACGTTTCCGACAAACGATAATAGATGGCGTTACTCGATAGTTATTATAATAGTTGTGCCTCTTTGTTGATTCTGCGACACGGCCATCTTGACAATTTCACACGTCCTCGTGTGAGGCACCTGGAACAAGAATTTATGGAAAGTAAAACGTTCCTTGCTCGGCCTTCCTGACCAAGATGTCAGGAGACAAAGTCACGCGATCCAAAAAACACAATTTTATTCTGATTCACGTATTCTCATCAAATCTCATAAAGGAAATCTCGACATTCAATTCATCACTCAACATCAGTTTCAATACACATCAATTTTCAAACCAATTCATGAAACATTCCGACCAAATCTAGTATGCAATACTCTGTTTGGTACCCAACCTCGTCACATAAACACATTGCCTCCATCCGGCAATCCAACGGGACCTCCATCCGGTACCCGACCTCAACACACACATTGCCTCCATCCGGCAATCCAACGGGACCTCCATCCGGTACCCGACCTCAACACACACATTGCCTCCATCCGGCAATCCAACGGGACCTCCATCCGGTACCCGACCTCAACACACACATTGCCTCCATCCGGCAATCCAACGGGACCTCCATCCGGTACCCGACCTCAACACACACATTGCCTCCATCCGGCAATCCAACGGGACCTCCATCCGGTACCCGACCTCAACACATCACATCGCCTTTATTTAGCACCTTTAGCGATTACTTACATTGCCATGCTGGCGTTGGTCACCGAGCCCAAGTAAACACTTAGGCTCGCAGCCACGAACAACATTAGAATGTACATAATCTGAGTCACTTGCATACTACATTTGAATCTTTTGTTATCGCCTAAGGTCTAACACTCTCATCGTCAGCCGGTCTTGTCTCATTAGTTTTGCCAGAGTCATGGTCAGAGTCGGTATTAGAGTCCTTGTCGTCAAAATTGTCGCTGTCAGGCATTTTCCGAAGACGGTCGTGCGCATACTTGTATGTCCGATTCGAATTGAGAGCTTTAAGTACATACCGGTCTCCTTCTAGTACCTTTATGACTTTAAAAGGCCCTTTGTATTTAGGATCGAGCTTTGTTTGATTTCGTTCTTCGTTCTGCAGCAGTACAAAGTCCCCAACAGTAAATGGTTTTAATTTAGCTTTGGTAGAGTCAAAACGTACCTTATCGTAAGCGGAGCCCTTCTCCATATTCTCCACAGCCTGTAACCTTACTTGTTCAATGTCAATTTCAGGGTCGTCATCAGCTACTGATAAGATATCTAAAGGCCTCGCAACCTACCCGATGAGAAGTTCTAATGGGCTAGCTTTCGTGACTCGATTCATCGTGCAGTTAAGAGCCAGCTGCACGTCAGGCAAGGCATCCTGCCACGAACGACTACTTGTCTCTACTGCAGTAAGCATGTTTTTCAATGTGCTCATGACACGCTCCACCTGGCCGTTGGCCCTAGAACTACCTGTCGCTATTAGGTGAAGCTTAATGTTAACAGACTCGCAATAGTCCTTGAAGTCTTTACTGGCGAAGCACCTACCTTGGTCAGCGATTACACGGTTGGGCGCACCAAATAGTGAAACACTAGATTTCAAAGCCTTGATACTGTTAGCTGTGTCAATGTTAAGCGTATGGTGAAGTAATACGTACTTCGTGAAGGCATCTATAAGCACAAACACATATTCCTTCCGGTCATTCTTGCCGCTTAGCTTTCCCGTAGCGTCGATATGTATGGTGTGCCAGGGTGTAGCAACCTTGGGAATGGGATGCATTTCTACCTGTACTTTACCGGAGTGTGACTTAGAAATTTTGCACGTGGCACAGCTGTCTACGAACTTTCGTACAAACCTCGTCATTTTGTCGAACCAATAAAGCTCGTAAACTTTTTCTAAGGTCTTCTCCCATCCCAAATGGAGCAACCCTTCGTGCACATTGTTGACGATGGACCACCGGAATGTTCTAGGAACTATTGGCAGGCACAGAGTCTTACCACGTCGCTGAATTTTCCGATGCAAAACACTGGATCGAAGCTCGTAGGTCTTAGCGACATCAAGAGGAAGTTTTTCATCCCTCAAATCAGATATGAGTTTCGAAAGCTCACCATCCTTCTGCTGTTCCGCAATCAGCCAGTTGTCATTCAGTTCAGCTAAATTAATTTGTTTGCAGTTTACCTTCTCAAAAGTAGCGCTCTCTCCGTCATCCGGCAATGGATTTCTCGAAAAGAAATCTGCATGAGACATTCGCTTGCCACTACGATGAACAATGTCGAAGTCGAAGGCCTGCAAGAAGGCCCACCATCTGTGAACACGTGGCGTTAAGTCTGTTTTCTTACGGGTGGACTGCAAGGAACTGCAGTCAGTTACCACGTCGAATTTGCGACCATGCAGATAATGTCGGAAATGTTTTACTGCGTTGACAACAGCGAGAGTCTCCAACTCGTACGAGTGATATTTGGACTCTGCAGCAGTTGTGCGCTTACTGAAATAAGCAATAGCATGTGACTTACCTTCCCTTACCTGAATAAGAACAGCTCCATATCCTATAGCACTCGCATCTGTATGCAACTCCGTCTTTAGTGCTGGATCATAAATTGATAACACTGGCTGACTAGTTAGAATAGAAATTACCTGTTGCCGTATTGTCTCATAATCAGATTTCCATTCGATCCGACCATTACCGGAGGTTAAGGCATATAGCGGGGCCCTAATCTGAGAAAACTTTGCTACGAACTGTCGAAAATATGACGCTAAACCTATAAATTGCCGTAATTGCGTCACAGTCTGAGGTGGTGGCAACAAAGTCAAACAACTAACCTTGTGAGGATTAGGCCGTATCTGCCCTTGACTGACTTCAAATCCAAGGTACTCTACTTTTTGTTTTAAGAAAGCACACTTTTTGTGATTAAGGGAAAATCCTTTCTTTGAAAGGACCCCAAGTACTATTTGAAGTCGCTCAAGCGCCTCGTCAGCGTTTTCTGCAACGATGAGCACGTCATCCATATAAACTACAACGTAAGTGTTCACCAGATCCCCAAGCGCATGAATAAGAGCTCGTTGGAACACCGAGGGGGCGTTTCGAAGTCCAAATGGCATGGTCAAATATTCAAATTGCCCATCGGGCGTCACAAAAGCTGTCCGCTCTATAGATTCAGCTGAAATGCGGATCTGATGAAAACCTGACGCCAAATCTAAAATCGTAAAGAAATGTCCTCCATGTAACCTAGCTATTTGGTCAGAGATAAGCGGTAATGGAAAACGATCAGGTACTGTATTATCATTCAGTTCGCGGTAGTCCACACACATCCTATCTGTACCATCCTTTTTTTTTACGAGAAGAATAGGACTTGCAAACGGTGATGAACTACAGCGAATTATACTGGCCTTAAGCAATTCATCAATTTTACTTCGTACAACCTGTCGTTCCTCGGGGCTCAACCTATAAGGGCGTCGATTAACAGTCTTATGAGGGTCTATAAGGCGAATTTGCATGGGTTCTGTGTCTGCAGGTGATGTAGGTACACCAGAAATAAAACTATTTTTGAAAGATAGTAAAATATCTAACAGTTCACTTTTTCTTTCAGGGGGTATATCTGTGTCTATCGTTTCAAACTCAAATTTACAGTCAACATTCATGCCACATGTCTGAACAGTCCGTATTTTCTCAAATTTAATTTTATGTGACGACATATGAACTACTAGACCAATTGATAAAACTTCGCGTCCAATCATGATTTCATATCGCAAAAAATTGTCAGGTAAAACGTGGAAAAGAATTTCAAAAATAATCCCATCGATCTCAACAGTAGTCAAAATTTGTACAGTCGACCTTACAGAAGTCTGTCCAATACCAGTCAATGTCACATTTCCATAAATTCGTTTTCCACTAAATTTACAATACACAGATTCTTTAATAAGTGAACATTCTGCACCAGAGTCATAATAAAAATCAAATCGCTCACCAGAATGTCGTAAGGATCCAGCAGGTGCGTCCACAAGGCACACATCGACTCGCTTCTCACTGGTGGGACCAGCCGCCGTGCTGCTGCATGCCTCCTTAGTGTCCCTCTTAGGACAATTGGATGCGTAGTGACCTCGTTCACTACAGTTGAAGCAAGTAATCCAGTCGGCTTTCCCCGGTGCCTGGTTACTCTTGCCACTGCTAGATGCCGTCGATCTTGATTGCTCTTCTGCCTTTAGCCCTGTTCTCAGGCGACACTGCACCGATCTATGTCCTGGTTACCCACAGTTGAAACATTTGGGCCCAACGTTGGGCCAACTCGGGCGGTTCCTCTTCGCATCAGAACCCTCACGTTCATCACCACCGGGTGGAGCGCTCCTCTTCAAAAACGAAACAGCCTTCAGTTCCCGGTGAAGATCGTTGCGGGTTTTGATGTCCGTGGTGAAGGCCAATCGCTGGACTCGCGTATCGTTCTTCGCGATATGAGCTAGCACCGTCGCGACAGCAATCTGTTCTGTCGTGAGGCCGTTCCATTTTGACATGATGGTTGTCATGAGGGTAGCTGCATATGCGGTCAAGCACTCACTGTCCTTAGGTTTATTTCCATGTAGATTGATTAGAAAGGAAGCGGTAGTCTCTGGACAATCATACCTGGCTATAAACAGTTCCTTAAAATCGCTCCATTTCATCCCAGGGTAAGATATTGACGACAGCCATGATGAAGCTTCTCCCTTGAGTGCGCGGCTCAAGGCAATCATCAACGATGCACCATGACTATCCGGATCGATCACACACATGTCCGCTGTTGCCAGCCAAGCACGCGGGTCAACATTTCGTTTTTCAGGTTCAAAGTCAGGTAGGCGAACATCCACAATCGCAGAAGGGGTTTTCATTGCTTGTACGATAGCCATAAAGTTTTTGTTTTGTTGCTCAAGCAGAAAACGCCATTTTTCCGTCTCTATGTCACCTCCAAACACGTGCGCATTGTCTTTACACTTTTCTGGATTAGCACAGGCACTTTCTCCACGTGGGGCGTTTGAGTTGCATCCCACTTCTGATAACGAAGGTAGTTCACCCATTGGGGGTACTTCGTCATCAGAATCCAAGTTCGACATGGTGTGGGTATGAAATAATAGTCTCAACACTAGTTACAATTGTCTATTAATTCACTACCAATAATAAATCAACAAAATCTTAATTGATCAAAGCGATGGAAACAGATTAAACTACGGAAACGCGGTAAGTTCGGTACAGGCTGGCAGAACGACCGCTCGCCCTCGTGTCCAACTCAAAAGTGAAGTCTTTCAAATGCTTTACGTCCAATGTCAAAACGAATGACAGCTGACATCCGTCAAACATGCCACGCCCCGTACCGACCTCACCCAAGCACACTGCTTGACGTTTCCGACAAACGATAATAGATGGCGTTACTCGATAGTTATTATAATAGTTGTGCCTCTTTGTTGATTCTGCGACAAATATTTTTGTGTAAACATATTATCATATCTAAAAAACTAAAGATTAAAGTTGGAAAGGAGTAGGAAAAACAAGCGAAAAAATAACATGTTGTTGGAATATTTTTTTGGCACTAGTATTAGTCATATGAAAAAATCATATGTTGATAATGTTGTACATGAATGAATATATAATAAACATATATTTTTTTCAAACCTATCAACTTAGCTGTTACCGAAGCGTAGGTTTCAGAAAGTCACTGTTTTATAGCACTGCTCGGGAGTTAGGGCCTTAAATTAAGAGAGGCGGCGGCGCAGGACTCTACTGAGACATGTACATCAACATGACTTATAATAACAATAATGGCTAAGTTTATGTAATCTAATAACCAAATTAACAAAATATACCTTTACGTAAATTAAAATTCAATAACAAACATCATACAGGATTAAAAGGCTGATTGGTGATCCAGATTTGGTTAAGTCCAATCTTCAAAGCCTTGAGCACAGGCGTAGGGTAGCCAGCCTTTCGGTGTTTTACAGATTGCATTTTGGAGAGTGTGCGCAGGAATTGCATGACTTGATTCCGCCATCTTATTTCTATCATCGGACAAACCGACACACGGCGAGTATCCACCCTTACGTTGTTGAAACATCTACGGTCCGGACTAAGCGTTTTGCCTCGTCATTTATACCGCGTACATCGAAGGACTGGAACAGTTTGCCTGCTGCGGTCTTCCCGTCTGATTATAAATTAGGTGTCTTCAAAGCTAGAGTGAATAGGCTCTTAATAAACTAGTCCGCCTCACCATCAACGATTGCATTACTGCTTACCATCAGGCGGGATCGCAGTCAAGTACTAGTTTATAACAGATAAAAAAAAATACAAATAAAGGAACCACTATAGCTACCGTACAAAGAACAAACTTGTATTAGAATATGTACCTATAGAGAAACATATATAGTAAGTTTATGTTTAAAAGTCTTGCTGTCGAAGGAAAGGGAAATTTTTAGAAAGGGTCATTTCGGGAAAGGGACATTTTGAGAAAGGGGCATTTTGGGAAAGGGACATTCTGGGAAGGGGACCTTTCGGGAAAGGGACTACTTGAAACCAAGGGACATTTTAGGAAAGGGACATTTTTTTTTAATTGAGATAAATAAAGCACTGGCTTGACTGCGATCCCTCCTGATGGTAAGTAGCGATGCAATCTTTGATGGTGAGGCGCACTAATTTATTAAGAGCCTATTCACTCTAGCCTTGAAGACACACGATTTTGAGAAAAGGATATTTTGGGAAAGGGACATTTTGGGAAAGGGACATTCTGAGAAGGGGACCTTTCGGGAAAGGGACTATTTGAAACCAAGGGACATTTTGGGAAAGGGACATTCTGAGCCTGAACGTTTTGCACCAGTGCCTAGCAACGCGATACCATTTTTCCCCAAAATTTTAATTTGCAACAAAGACCTACTATTATCAGACTCCCCCTGGATTTGACCCTGTGCACGCGCAATACGTTTCTTACAATCATTCTTATCACTAAAATAACTTAAATCTAAACAAACATTTTTATTTTTATACAAAAAATAATCACTTAGCTCTTGGTCTATAATCGTCAGCTCCTTGCCTATGATAACATTATCAGTGCAAAGGTCGATAGAGAGCTTATTGTCTGTCACACAGTTATTAAACGAATCGTCGCGATTATCACAATAAAGTTCTAAACAATCCCCCGCAGCATTTGCAGGGTTACCAGAAGTTCCAAAGTTCGTATAAGCGGTGTCGGCGGGTTGCGGCGGCGCGGGCGCAATGGGCTCGGGAGCGACCGGCGAACTGTTACGCGCGCTTTCCTCACTTCTTTGACGGGAATCGCGAACGGGATGCTCACAATTTTATTTGCGGGCGACGATGACACGACTGAAAAAAACTCGTTTTTTGTATTCACTTTGCACTTTTCGCACTTAGACCTAATTACGTTAGGGGCACCGCACCCAAAACTCTCGATTTTTGGTTTAACACTGTTTTCTTTTTCACTGTCACCTATTAACTTTTTACAATTAACTTTTTCATGTCCCCATTTCTTGCAATAATTACACGACGGTCTTTTACGAGATTTCTTAGCCCGGGTCAATGAACTATCGCAGTTCGTGGGAACGGCAGCGGCGGTGGCGGCAACTGGAGCGGCAACGGAGTGTTAAGTGGTGCAAGCGCCTGTGCTAGCGCCTTAGACTGGCGTGGTCGTTCGCAGCTTCTGATCCGCGCCATTTTCCAGCGAATATTCAATTGCACTGGCACGTTGCAACAATTGTTCAAATGAAGAAATCGAACTTCTTTCGACACGTTTCCTTATTCTACGGTCTAGAAGGCCGTAAACCATATCTATTTGTACTTTTTCACTTACATCTCCTCCGGGTAATTTCGAAATCAGCGCTCGAGTTTTCGAAATAAAAAGATCAGTCGGATCCGTATCTACATTATTATTAATATTATAAAGAGGAAAACTTTGTTTGTTTGGTTGTAATTAATAGGCTCAAAAACTACTGGACCGTTTATAAAAATTCTTTCACCATTCGAAAGCTACATTATCCACGAGTAACATAGGCTAAATTTTATTTTGGAAAAAAATAGGGTTCCGTAAGATATTTGGTTTTTTCGGACACAAGGTGTAAAAAATCAACCAGAAAAGTTACTTATTTTGCGTACGCTGCCTAAACTATAAAAGATAGAACCATAAAATGTTCTAATTAATTGTAGATCTTATAAATATCTACAAAAAACTCCGCGACACACTATACCTATCTATGTCGAGTGAGGCACAACAACCATTTTTTTATTTAAAAATCTTGAATTTTTTTTGGACTACATTTAAACGCATTTATTTTACTCATACTATTAATCCTTATCAAAATAAATTATTTTATCATTAAGTACAGTTTATGTAGATAATATTTGATCTTTTAATGATTAAAATTGGACGTTTGGTTTTGAAGTTATGGCGAAATTAAAATATTACGATTTCTGCTGCACGGCCCGTTGCGAAGTGAGCGTCACCATGGTGGGGGTGCGCGTGCGGGAGGGGAGTTTAGATCTATGAGTAAGGTACCCCAGTGGTGCCAACTTAGCACTTTAAGTGCTAGATTTGGCACTATTTTCACAAGGCCAACACTGAAATCAAACATACAGCACCTAGCACTCAATTTAGCACAAATATTCAGATTTTAATAAAACGCACACACGCACAGCATGCGTGCAGTGTAACAAACACATTCGTATTATTTCGTATTACTGACACATAGATTTATTATCTATGGAATTACACATCCTAACTAATATTATAAATCTGAAAGTGTGGATGTTTGGACGTTTGTTACTTAATCACGCAAAAACGGCTGAACGGATTTGAATGAAATTTGGCATGCATATAGCCGTTGACATGGAAAAGAAAATAGGCTACCTTTTATCCCGATTCCTTAAGTACCTACCTAATGCCACGCGGGCGAAGCCGCGGGCAAAAGCTAGTTGTTTATATATAGTGAAAATAGATCTAGGTAAATACGAAATGGCGGGCGGTGCTCACCGAATGCACTTCACAATTTTTCAATGGCGTCTTGCCATGAGGTGACGCCTGTTTTTACGCCTTGCCACCATAATGCGGCCGAGAGTCCGTTAATAACATAGAAAATCATTTTATGGCATTTTCATTGCTGATATTTACGCAGTCTTTATACACATTCACTGCGTCGATAAAACCTTAGTTATTTTTTTTCAACATTTTGCGCGGAAATTCCCGTGCAAACTCTCGCGGGTCGAGCAAGCCGGGCGACGCTGATTGGCTGTGCTATTATCACTACAGATTCGGTGAAGACGCGTGCAAATGCGTATCTCCCTGTTCTAAAACGAAGAAAGAAAACTAGAAAATACATCGACCGTGGCGGGAGTTGATGTATACTAACGAAACCTCCGCCTATGCATCATCGACAGGAACAGCAAAGAGAAGTTTCTTGTAGACACCGAAGCCGATATATCAGTCTTAGTAGCAAGAAAGAAGAAATATTCGAAACCGGCAGAAAGTACCTACAAATTATTCGCAGTAAGCGGCACACAAATACGTACCTACGGAGAGCGTACACTCGAGCTCAACCTAGGTTTACGTAGAAGTTTCAAATGGACATTAATTTGTCGTCGCCGAAGTCAAAACATCGATATAGCAGTGATGGGCGTAACTAGTTACTTATGTAATCTAATTAATAATTGAATTACATAATAATTTGATTAAAATGAAATATAATTACATATTATTCAATTACATTGTAATTAGATTACTTTGGATGTGCTATGAAATTAATTACAATGTATTTAATTACGAAATAATTTGATTACAATGTAACCTAATTACATAGTATTTAATTATATTATAATTGCTTTGAATATGAAATGTCGTATGCTTACATCGCACAGTTGCGATATAGGTACTCCAAGTGCGGCCCGTACGACGTCATCGGGAAGTAGTAAGTATAATGTGCGGGGGAGCGGTTGGGTTCTATGAATTGTGCTCGTGCGTCGCCGCTCCTATAACCCGCCGCACCGTTTGTCAGACGAAATGTTTGAAAAAAGAGTCATATTAAAGGTTAATTTAAATTATAAATCAGAAAACTAATTTTTTTTTTTTATCAGCCAATGGTGAAAATTATAATAAAGAAAGATTTAAAACTAAACAATGATTGACAGATGATTACATTTTTTATGTATAATTATGTTTTATTTTCGTATTCGTCAAAACTGTATTAAATAGGGCATTTTTGTAAGAGGTGTCCCAATACTTACATAAATGTGTAGTTACATTTTATCAGATTACTTATGTAATCTATTAAAATGTAATTAGATTAACTTGCAATTCAATTACTTTGTATGATGTTTTCCAGTCTTCAGATAATGCGTGCACGTACCGGCAGCTCAATAAACAGATCTCGAAGTCTCTGAAACGCGACCTTCGCCGATTTAATACCGAGAGGATTAAGGACGCGATTGAGCGGAATAAGGGCTCCAAAGTTTTTGCACGGGATCTGTCTATTGGGCAGAGCCAACTCACGAGACTGAAGACCGAAGATGGCAGAGTCATATCCAACAAATCGGAGCTTCTGGGAGAGATCGAGGCATTTTATGGACAGCTATACACGTCGATCTCCAAACCCGCTACAAATCTGGCAAACGACCCAAGAGCTAGATTGACTCGACACTACACTGAAGATATCCCGGACGTCAGCCTGTACGAGATTAGGATGGCTCTGAAGCAGTTGAAGAACAACAAGGCGTCGGGTGAGGACGGAATTACGGCTGAGCTCCTGAAGGCGGGTGGAAAACCGGTCCTAAAGGCCCTTCAGAAGTTGTTCGATTCCGTCATACTCGAGGGAAAAACGCCACAGGCATGGAGCAGAAGTGTGGTGGTACTCTTCTTTAAGAAGGGTGATAAAACCCTGCTGAAGAATTACAGGCCCATCTCACTTCTGAGCCATGTCTACAAGCTGTTTTCCAGGGTCATCACGAACCGTCTTGCACGCAGGTTTGACGACTTCCAGCCTCCCGAACAAGCCGGATTCCGAAAAGGTTTCAGCACCGTAGACCACATACATACGCTACGGCAGGTTATACAGAAGACCGAGGAATATAACCTGCCTCTCTGCCTAGCGTTTGTGGACTACGAGAAAGCTTTTGATTCGATCGAGACTTGGGCTGTGCTGCAATCTCTCCAGAGGTGCCAAATCGACTATCGATACATCGAAGTGCTGAGGTGTTTGTACGAAAGCGCCACCATGTCAGTCCGACTCCAGGACCGGACCTCGAAACCTATCCTCCTGCAGCGAGGTGTGAGGCAGGGAGACGTCATCTCTCCGAAACTGTTCACGGCCGCAATAGAGGATGTCTTCAAGGTTCTGGACTGGAGTGGACTAGGCATTAATGTCAATGGCGAGTACATCACTCACCTTCGGTTTGCCGACGACATAGTAGTCATGGCGGAGACTATGGAGGAGCTCAGCACAATGCTCAATGACCTCAGTAGAGCTTCTCTAAGAGTGGGTCTTAAAATGAACACGGATAAAACCAAAATCATGATTAACAACCATGTAGCGCCCACTCCTATCAAGGTCGGAGACTCTACACTCGAAGTTGTGGACGATTAGGGGAGAAGGGGGAAATTGGAGCCTACTAAGGAAAAAGTTCAATAAAAGTCAAATTTATGGATACTTAAGAACTTTTTATTAAAAAACTAAATCCTTACTCATTTGACTATCATTTAATAGTAGCGTTAACGTTACATTATTAGGCGTTTAACCACAGATAAACTTTAAAGGAAAAAACAGAATCGCTCTCATTACCTGACTTTGCGGGAAATGAGAGCCTATAAATTCCCATATGTTTAATGGGAGCTACTTAATTATTAAATCAGCCTCAAAAATTTCGTTTTCAGTCTTAAATCTGACTTGATCATATAAATTATAAAATAAATGTAACCTTATAACAATTATCTTTAAGGATCCAAGCAAAAAATGCAAATATCAACCGGGCTGTCAGAACCAGAACATTCTTTGTGTGCCCAATTACCGCAACCTCTGCAACGGTACCACATTTGGTTATCTTTTCCTGAGTCACAGCAAATAGCACACAATGTCTCTTCTTCTGAATATTCTGATTCATCATCACAAATATTCTCAAGGTTTTCTTCTTCAGACGTGTCAGTTTCATCCTCAAAAAGTTTCTTTTTTATTCTTTTAACTTTCTCGTTTTTGTTGGTTGCGTCCTTTCGTTTTTTTCCTTTTCCTGCGGTACATATTCTTTCTTTTTTGCTGGTTTCTCCTTTCTTCTTAGCAATGATTTTAGTTTTACATTTTTTCTCTAGACGTTTCTTCTCTTTCTCTTCAAATACTGTTTTCATTGGCGTGCTAGATAAAATTACTGAATGTTGTTTTCGCAAGGTCTTATTTTTGTTAGATATGTTAGGTAGTGGACTCACAACTGATAGAACTTTCGCAAAATCATTTGATATGGTTGGATCTGTACAGAGTGACTGTTCTTGAATGTCGTTTGTTGTGGACAAGGTCGTGGAAGTATTGGCAGGAGTTAGCTCGGGGGCAGTTTTATCATTCAACGAAAACGGGATTATAGAAGGGTTTGTGTTTGTTGAAAAGTTTGGTGTAGTATTTGCTATAGATGCCTCTTCTTGTAGCTCACTTAATATTGATGGACTTACAGCATGGTAAATATCACGTAACTGCTCTTTTTCAACATTTTGCGTGTATTCGCCCAGGACAGAGCTAGGCATTTCCAGCTCCTGTTGAATACCACGAGATGTAGATGGAAGTGGTTCATAGTTGCCAGTACCACGAGATGTAGATGGAAGCAGTTCGAAGTGGCCAATATCACGAGATGTACACGGAAGTGGGTCAGAGTTTCCAGTAACTAGCCGTTGAGAAGTGGGTCTTTGAAACTGAACAACAACATCTGAGCTTGCTTGCTCATTAACTTGGCTCTGATCTCCATCCACAGCAACGAAATCGTCTTCTGAAAAAATAGCAGGATTCATGGGATATATTCCTGTGGCTTTAAAGCCAGAGATCCCTTTGTCTAAGCTTGCTACTCTGGCATAAGCTTTGTTGAACAATCCTGCAATATCGTAGGGTGTAATTTTTACCGTATTCCTGGATTTCATAAACATGTCGCATTCCTTGTTGTAGGCTCTTTTGAACGGCCCAAAAAAGGTTACATCCAGAGGCTGTAACCGATGTGATGAATGTGGTGGAATTGATAGCATTACAACATGGTTGGCTTTAGCCACTTCCCAAGCTTCCAAAGTACAATGACTGTTGTGATTGTCCATAATCAGTAGAACAGGTTGTTCAGCAGCGGGTTTTGAGTACTCAATAAAATGTCGCAGCCATTTAATGAATATGCTTTCGTTTGTCCAACCATTATGAGAACATGTGTAAACAGCTCCTGGAGGACCATCTTTTTCTAGTTGCGGTGAGTGACGCTGTCGAGGGAAAATAAATAGAGGCGGAATGAAGGACCCTGAAGCACTCATAGCACAGATAGCCGTGACGTTTTTACCTCTTTCCCAAGATGTGACTGTTCCTACACGTTTTTGTCCCTTAGGCGCTATAACTTATTCGGTTTCCTGCACTGTCGTTACGCCAGTCTCGTCCATATTGTAAATATGAGACGGCGGGAAGTGGTATTTTGTCATGACATTTTCCAGATTTTCAAAGAACCGATCCACTTCAGCTTTATTGAACCCAAGTATCCTATTAATGCTTGTCGCTTCTGGCTTTCTAATACTTAGATTAGGATGTCGTTGGAAAAAGCCATTTAGAAAGTCTCTGCCTGCAGACTTTTTGGTTTCATTAAATCGATCTGCAACTCCAATTTTTTCAGCCATGGCGTAACATACCTTACAAAACTGAGCCCTCGTCAGTCCATAAAATTTATTTGACATTTTTTGTAGATGATCAGCCAGAATGGCTTCTTGTTCCACAGTGAACACAGAGGGCCTTCCTAGTTTTGGAGGATATTTGTAGCTAGTATCGTTAAATTTAGCTTACCTGAATCTCTTTTTTAAGGTGCTGTAGGGTATTCCAGTCTCTTTTGATACCTTGTATACTGATGTACCACCACGCCGAAGTTTTTCGACTGCGTTTTCTAAAGTTTCAACGGTCCAAGACGCTTTCGTAGTGGTGCGTTCCCTTTTCCTTGGCATTTTGAAATCTGAAAAAAAAAACATTATTACTAAATCGTATGGGGCAATTGGAGCCACAAAGGGGTAATCAGAGCCTAATAAGCTCCGATTACCCGACTACCACCATGTTGAAATTAAATAAAACGATATACTGAATCTAACTTGTAACGAAATTATATGCAGAGATACTCAAAATTGATAACATTAGCTATAAAATAAAACAGGTTTGATTATAATAAACGTATAACTTTATACATACCTGGCCGATGAAATTTCTTATTTCTTATAAGGGCGGACCGAAAAATCAACAAGCGTCCGTCGTCGCACAACACATGGCACTGGCGAGTCTAGCGCCGCAGAGAAACACGATCGCAGCGGGCCGAAGGCGTCCGAGTAACAAACGAGTGAATACGAGCTATAGGTTTGTCTCTAGTCACACCGCTCCCATTACCCTCTGTACCCCTACGCCTACCTCGGACAGACAGTCCAGTTGGGTAGGTCTAACTTCGAGAAAGAGGTCAACCGTCGAATCCAACTCGGTTGGGCAGCGTTCGGGAAGCTACGCGGTATCTTCTCGTCCAACATACCACAGTGTCTCAAGACGAAAGTCTTTAACCAGTGCGTGTTGCCAGTGATGACATATGGCTCCGAAACGTGGTCGCTCACAATGGGCCTCATCAGAAGACTTAAAGTCACCCAAAGAAAAAAAAAACCGATGGATGCGGGACGCACAGGAACGTTCGATGTGGCGACGCTTGGGGGAGGCCTATGTCCAACAGTGGACGTGTATCGGCTGAAATGATGATGATGATGATGATGTTTTCCACATATTGATGGAGTGTGTCCGGAACGAAAATACAAGAAGGAATGTTTCTGGACTCAGTAAATCTTATGATATTGGCATTTGTAATGTAATCCTCTCTTCTCCAATGTCCGATAAAGCCAAACAATTGTTTGAATTAGCCTTAAGGGGCCGGCGGAGGATGAATTTCCATACAAACGTAATACCACGCTCATTTGCATATTTCCAACATATTATGATGATATTTGGTTATAGACAATATTTATCTAGGTTCCTACGTCTTTCTTTTTTAAAAAAAAAAAAACAAAAAGAAATTTAAGCAAATTGTATTTCGCACTTTTTTATAGCGTAAATGGCAAAACATGCCATTTGGCTTTTCTTGTATTAAAAATAACAATATTTCTAATATTCTCGACGTAGGAACCTAGATAAATATTGTCTTTAACCAAATATCATCATAATATGTTGGATATATGCTCCAACTGCAAATGAGCGTGGTATTACGTTTGTATGGAAATTCATCCTCCGCCGGCCCCTTAAGGTAGTTTGTAAGTTTTGGTTTTCTGTACTGGGCGATGTGGTCGCTAAGCGACAAAGCCCTTTAATTAAATAAAAAAAAATAATAAAAAAAATTACTTTGTATTTAATTACAGTATGTACTCATTGCAATTAGTTACATAAGTAATCTGTTACAAAGTATTTCAATTACTAATTACAATGTAACTGTAATTTGTAATTATTAATCTAAATACTTTTTGCCCATCACTGCAATATAGGCGCAGACTTCCTAGCAAATCACAATTTACTAGTCGACTTACATAAAAAAAAAAACTCATCGATAGCGTTACCGATCTCAGCGTAAACACCACCAAAATTCAAGCAACTGAAGAAGCCTTAGAGCATTAAACCAACCGAAGAAGCCATTGTCAGGCGTTCCCCGCTGCCAAAGGTACGAGACCGCCGATCATATCGGTTATATAAAACTAGTTGCCGCGCGTGTCACGTCATTCAGCAAATCACAGTAGCGCGTAACAGACAAAAGTGAAAAATGCCGAATTGCAGTGTTTTTTCGTGCAAAAAGAGATCGGAAACATCTAATAAACAAAAGGATAATGTTACTTTCCATTTGTAAGTATTATTTTGTCTTAAAATCACCATATAATGCAATAAATTAGTAAAAAACTAAGAAACATTGTCGGTCCATAAGTGTTGCCACTAAATCGTACAAGATCATAGATATCCAGAGATATGCCTTCATTGCGGAATAGTAAGGAGTCCTAGTGAGGCCGCTTATCTCCCATCAAAATAATTACAACATTCACAAATAGTGTATTTACGACACACATTTAAAATTTGCTTTCGCACACTAAGAAAAAAGCACCTACACTAAATCAATTTCTAACATTGAGACCTATACATGGAGAAGCCGTGTTATCTATGACGTATACATAGTTATACAAATATGAGTGAAATATGAAACAGATTACGAAATATCCTTTTGTCTCACTCTTTCTAAGCCAATAATTGTATTTGACAAAAGAGACAACGATATTTAAGTTGTTGCTTAATTTTGCAACATTTCGTTTTGACATTATTAAAGATGTAGGTAAGTGCCATTGTCCACCATCTTATCCGCTCACTGCACCTGAGTTACGTGGTAGTTGTGCTGTCAAACGGGTGTTTATGTTTTGATGCTATTGCGATTTTCTGGAAAATTACGAAGATATCCTTTTAAAACTTCTATATATATATATTGAAACAAAAAACAATATGCCTGTGTGTTGCATTGTGACGTGTGGTGCAAAAAAGAACAAGAATCAACCTCAATTGTCTTTGCACAGGTTAGTACCGTAAAACGGGGTTAATAGAAACAATCTAGACTTTCAAACCGACTTTTATAATATAAATTGTAAGTTTCGGGTAATGAAGCTGCTTTCATTGTGGGAGTCTTATGTTATTTTACAAGCTAATTACAATTTTAATGCCAAATTATTATCTACTTAGGAGAAAAAGACAAAAACCTGGTCAATTTCTATTTTCCCGGAATACGGGGTCAATAGATACGACGTATGGGGTTAATAGAGAAAAGTGATAGGGTTGTCAAAATATTTTATATTAGGTAGTATGACGTCACAGAGATAATTAAATAAAAAACCTTGTCTATTGACAGCTGTCCGAACCCTATTTTTCTAGAAAATTAAACATGTAATGTATTAAGTTGATAGATAGTTATAATATAAATACATATAAACAAGAAACCATTGTAATTTTCCCTTATTTTTCGAATTATAGGCAATTTTGTAAAAAAATGCGGCAGAGGACTGTTTTGCCACCCAGAGGACTGTTTTTTCCACCCAGAGAACAGTTTATGTCAATGTTTATATGAAAAAAAATAACACAATATCAATTATTAAATGAGATCAAATAAATTCTTTTCTTTATTGAATACTGTATCACATACAGAATTTAAATACTTATATTTATCAGGAACAAATTGCGAGTTTAGCTCTCTAAGTAACGAATTAAAATAATTATAATCAAAATTAAGCTTAGGTACTAAGAATCAGCCTTGTTTACTTATCAATGCAGCCTTATTTCTCAAAAACAGGTACAGGTATATTAAAATAATAAAATATTCGTTTCCCTTTTAGGGCAATATCTGGGTTTGGCAACTTCTTTAATATTTGGTCAAAAGACACATCAGAAACATCATTTTCATCGACTCTGAATGTGTGTCCTTTGTCATCACAAATTTTTAAGAAGGTTACTGTTAGTTCGCCTTCTTCCGTGTCTATCTTATTGATTACTGCAGCATAACAATATTCAGTGTTTCTTACTAGAAATTTAACCAAGACGTAATCACCGATGGTATAATTCTGTTGGTTGATTGAACTAGGTCCAGCCAGTGCAGCGTCGTCGTCGGTCTCCATTGTGAAATCCTGTGAGTTGTCCATGTTTTCACTTTCAGTGTCTGTGTAAATATCATCTACGTTAAGTTTTGTCTTGTTTTTGTACTGTAACACTCCTAAATTGAAATGCTGGCACTCATCTTCACAAGTGCAACTTAAACTTTTCATTATGAGTTTAGCGGCACTTGGAGCTGATTCCAGAGGACTTCTGAATATTTCAGCCTTTACTTGATGTATTTTTAGAGTGCCATTAAAGCTTTTTAAATTAACTGTTTCATTTTGAAGGTCGTCTGTCAATTCTTGGATGGCTTTATCGTCGATTGTGAACAAGGTAATTGCGAAACATCTTCGTTGAATGGCCTCTACAAATGATTCCAAGCTATCAATATCACCTCCTGTAGCGACGACGGCATCAGCGGTTCTCTTGCAGGTCGCTCCAATGCCATCAGGGGCCCCTTTGCCATGTCCACTCTCTGAATAGTTCCACTTAAACTTCTTCACATTTAAAATCTCTTGTTGAAGCCTTGATGCCAGGATGTAAAACATCGTTTTATTTCTGTATTGAGTTACGGGTCCATCGCTGACGAAGTGGATGCTCTTTATGTTAGGTGGGAGAGTTTTAAAGATTGGCCGCAAATGTGCCCAAATAGCAGCTGGTGAATGTGTGAGATTTTTGGAAACGGTACAATAAGACTTGATAGAGTTTTTGGTATACACTACCACAGTATGAAGACTTAGCTGAAGTCTCGACCCTCCAAAATGAAATGCTTGTATTTTTTGACCGTATTTGGAACAATAATTTTCTGAAAAATCCATATGTATGATAGCGTCTTCGTCGGTAAGGTTTTGTTTATATTTCTTGATAGCATTGTATTGATGGGTAATGTTTCTCTCGTGTTGATAATAGGCTTCTAAATCCTCGTGCAGCTCTTCTATTAATTCTCGAGGGCGAACCGTGAACGTTTTCTTTAGGTATTTGGTAACTGTTCGAGCATTCTTGGTCTTGGGGTCGTTGTAAGTTTGTTTCTCGGATATCCATTTTTTAAATTCAATAGGCTTGCTGTCATCAAACTCCACGTAGTCAGGATTCTTGTCAATACAGCGTTGGCAGGATCGTGACAAACATAGCTCGTCATAGCGATTACAACATGTCTTTTCAAGCAGTGCAGTGTGACTATTGTAAGTCAAAATTCTTCGCCTGTGCAATGCTGACAGTTTCAGATCGATGTTCGCGTGCTTTATGCAGAGGCATGTGTCACGGTCGTTTACATTTGGTGTTACGACCCAGAAAGGACGTAGACGACAAAACGTTGTGTAGCTTATTTTAAAATGTTCAGCTTGAAACTTCTTGTATAAATTTGCGATGCTATCCGATAGATATCTTTTCTGTTTTTTAACCCCTTTTCTGGTCAGGCATTCTCGTTTTCCTGCGCCAAGTCTGCTGTTGTCATCATTTTCATAGAAAGTTCGTACAGTATTTATGCAATCAGATGAAATTCTGTCTTTACGAGTCCGAAGCTTGGGTACTAAAACTGATTGACACGCTGACTTCTGAATTGTTTTATAAGATATAGCACTATCTTTGCTTCGCCATAACTTGTACTTGTGTATTAGTTTACCGGACACGACTTTTCCGAATATTTGTTTTTCTTTACAGGTTTTTAAATTAGCGTAGTTTTCTTTCAGCTGTGCATTCAAAACTTCACCGAATAGCGCCTTTTTGACTACTTCTCTGCGAGTTTCTGGCGAATCACACATTTTGGTAATTTTAGTGTTAGGTGTGTCTACATTTTCCTTTGTCTTAGCTTTTTCCAAACGTTCTAATCTCTTCCTATACTTCTCGGATTTTTTTTTGTAATACTCGATCTTTTTGTCTTTATCCTTTATAATTTTGTCACGTTTCTTTCTAGCATTACGCTTTCTCGCATTACTTGCATCACTTCGTGGAGTGGTCATAGGTAGTACTGATGGAGAGACAGGTCTTTGAGGAGAAGGTGAACCCTCGGATTCGGGCGTATTTTGTCGTACAAAATTATTTGTAATTTCTTTCAAAGCTTTTTTTTTGCGCGATAGGTAGCACAGTGCTTTCTCCATTTTTTAGTCACAGCTTTGTGTTCACGTCGACTCATATCTTTAACTGGCTTTCTTGTACCTTTTTCCTTTTTTCTTTGGTAGTTTCGTCGTTCTTTTTCCTTCAATTGCTCTCTTTTTACAGGGTCGTTTTTTAGCCGTTGATATCTTAATCTTTCTGCAATTCGTTTCTGCTCTTTTATTTCTTCTTTGGTTTTAAGTTTTTTCTTTGGTGGCATTGCGGCAATACTAAAACAATAAAACATACTTTCAATAATTAAAAAAAACCATAAGGGTTTAAAAACAGGTAGTTACTAGTTAGTATTATTTTATATTCCAAAATCCATAATAATAGAAAACCAAAGACGTGAGATTAGCGTGACAGGCCAATGTAAGAAAGAAAGAGGCTATCGACAAGCAGTAGGTTAGTGCAGACTATTAAGAATATTAATAAAATACACAGACGTCAAATAAAACAGTCCTCTGTCACATTGAACAGTCCTCTGTGTTATAAATTTCCAGAGGACTGTTGCACAGAGGACTGTTTTTTTACGTAAAAAATGTCATACCACGTATCAGTTTAAATATTACTTCATAACACAGAAACAGCTATAAATTATTACACTGAGCAATTTTTTTGTTAAGTAAATATAATTATAACACATAAAACACCGTAAAATAGACTTACCAGAGGAATGTTCACTCAACACTACAGAGACGTGGCTCCCACACAGACGCGGAGTTGTCACTGCGCAAAATGGCGGCGACTTGTTTAGCATGGCGACCGAGCAAACTTCACACTGTTAGCGTTCAGTTTCAAGGGAAATGTAAGCACAATAGTGTTTAATATTTTTGTGGCGCGATATTCAAATTGTAACAGAGTACTGTTCAAAAATGTAATGGACAAAATTCGAACACTAGTTTTTAGTACTAAAAAATTCTCTAAAATTATAATTGTTTTTTGTTCACATGCATCCAATATTCTTTATGTTTATAAAGTTATAAGATTTTACATTTTTAAATACAACTAATAAAAACCGAACCGAATCATACTCGATCCGGAATTAGGACATAACAGAGGACTGTTTTTAGTGGCTTTTAGACCGAGTTTATGAAATAATTATGATTCTAAATAATGATTAAGCTTGGCTCCTTAAATAACAGATTATATATTATGTGTTTTAATAAATAAAACCATACATTAATATAGCCAAAGTTAAAAAAAAATGCTTGGACCATGATTTTCCTGTTAGTAGAGAAAGGCCCTAATATATTAGAAAACCTTTTTATTAATATTAAAAATAAAATAATCTCAACCTATAAAAATGCTTATTAAAAAATCAGTTCAAAAATAATGGTACTTAACCTTAGAATTGAGATCACCAAAAAAAATAAGCTTACTTAATAATTATTAAACGTAATAAAATTATATTACCTACTCAATCTGAAACATAATAATCAGTTCAAAAATATAATTTTAGCCTCAGAATTAAGACTACAAAACAATTAAGCTTAATTAATAATTATTAAGCGTATGAAAACTATATTACAACACAGTCTGAAACATAATAATCTTCTGACAATAATCAACAAAACAGTGCAATAATATGATATGGATATAGACAGGGAGCGGAGGGCTTTGTCTGTTAGAGCTAACATGCTGGCTCGTAGGTTCGCACGTTGTACTGCGGAAGTAAAAGCAACGTTGTTCAGGGCCTTCTGCCAATCGTTTTACACGTGCAGCCTATGGGTCAAGCATACGAAGAAATCGTATGACACCCTGCGTATCCTCTATAATAATGCCTTCAGGGCGCTGATGAAACTGCCTCGCTATTGTAGTGCGTCGGGCATGTTTGCGGATGCAAACATAGATGGTTTTGCGGCAATTATTCGTAAGAGAGTTGTGTCCCTAATGCACCGCATACGAGGCAGTTCCAACAGCTACCTTCAGTTGTTCGCCTGGAGGATGGATTTGGATCTGGATTGTCCGATGATGCGGTACTGGACCAGGCTGCACGTTGAGCACTCCGGATCCAAGCCCAAATTTAGGCTAAGATAAAATGGGTGTTTAGTTTATTTTATTTTATGTATTTAATGACTTTAATTTATTATGTTTTTATTTTATGACATTGGTGTAATTTTGTATTTAATTTTGTGTTTTGTAATGTGTTTATTTTTAATTTAATATTTTAATGTGATTTTAATTTTATATTCTATGTACCTATATGGACTTGGTTTCCGAAATAAATGAATTTTAATTAATTAATTAATTAATAATCAGTTCAAAATAATTAAGGTGTTAAAATAATTAAGTAGGTACACAAAATGAGTATTTATTAAAAATTTTAGGATGTCAACATAAAGTGTTAATTCTGGAATGTTATACTTAAATGGCTTAATCGAAACAATGAATAAAACATTCGAAAGATTTCTATTTTGTTCCCAAACGATTTTTTCCGCAAAATTTCAATGCAACATGTGAAAAAACGGAAAAAAAACACAATTTGTTTTTTACATTGAAAGAAACAATTGTTTCTTTCCGGAATTTTCAACGCTTCCCTTGGTCGAATTAGCAATAGACTCCGGGTCGGTTTAATCCGGCACTGACGGCGCTTTATACCAGGCCAACATCGAATGTTATACAAAGCACAGGTTCAATCATTTGTGGAGCCAGTGGGCCTTTCAATGAACACTTCCCTGGAATCTTTAAATTTGAATAAAACAAATTGTGTGTTATCGATTTTTTTATTAATTTGGATGGACGATTGATGTCATTATGTATAGAATATAATATCGTTCAAATGTCCGCCGCTACTTTGCTAGATAGCGCGCATACGAAATATACAACTTTCCATGTCCTTTACTGTTTTCATTATTATGGTGCTCCCACATTGCCGTTATAAAATGTTTGTAAACATTTTATAACACCAAAACATTTACTAACAAATGTTAACAATTGTTGCACTTTGTTAGAAACTGTTACATGTTATAAGTGCTCCTACATTGATGGAAAATGTTTAAACATTTTATAACATCTAGTATTGGCTCGCAGTTTGGTTTCGCCTTCTGAGGGCCGAGGACGTCTACACGAAAATGGAAGAAGATTTGCTCATTGGAATAGCTTTTATTTTTTGTTTAAAAAAGAAGAAAAAGCGCTCTTATTGGATGCGCCAAACGCTAAAAGCTAGAGGAAAATATAGTGCCACAGACTATCTCAAGGATTTGGGTATTGACGGTTGCTTAAAAGATTTTATAAGAATGAACAGTTCCGAATTTGAATATCTACAAAATTTAATTGGGGCAAAAATAGGCAAACGAGACACTACATTTAGAAAATCTGTAAGTGTGACGGAAAGACTTGCGGTAACGTTAAGATTTTTGGCAACTGGTAGCAGTTATAAAAGTCTTGGAAATGTGTTCAAGTTGTCAGACCAAGTGATATCTATTATCGTACCAGAAGTGTGCGAGGCTCTCAATGAGGTTTTAAAGGAATACATACAGGTAAGTCAAACAACATTTTTAATTATTTTTTTATTTACTTTTAATATGATCTAATCTAATCATACTTTAGGTAGGTACCTACCTTACCTTACTAATAATTTTTTTAATAATTAACAAACCAAACATGTATTTTTTAATTTTTGATTGATTCCAACAAATCGTTTAATGATTGGGTCGAATCTTGGCTTGATTCCGATAAATTAGACGGACTCTGTGTTCTTGCGCTGGTACGAGTATGTGTCCTGGAGTTATCCGAAGAACTGGTTTCAAATGAAGCCGAGGGACTCGGTGCGGTGTAGTATCCTCTCGAGCTACAGTCAGCATTATTTTCCGAAAAAGTGGATAGATTTGGTTCAGAGTTGTATCCCCAGGAACTACTAGCGGTTGGGTCTGTAAAGGTTGTTGGAAAATCATATTGTCCCATTGTCGCATTGTACAAAATATTGTTAATGTGATGTTGAGCAGTATTCTTAGCATGACTGTTTTTTATTTGTTTCAGTTTCATCGAGACATACTCTCCAAATGCGTCATTTTCATCCCTGCTTTTTCTAGATTCGTACATTCTTTGTAAAATATTTACAGCTTCTTGTTGTGTTGGATCTTATTCTACTTCAGGCCGTCTTCTTTTCCGAAATGGTTTTGGGGTGGCGAAAGGCGTGCCCGTAGTTTCATCAGTGACAGTATTTCCTGTTTCGTTCAAACTGAGAGTGTTTTCTGAAGCAATTCTGTTTTCTTCGTTACCCTGAAAGAATAGAATTAAACGATAATTTCAAGTTATAGGCGCGTCAAATTAGCTAAAATTGTAAAAAAATCTATAACCGCGATTTTCTTTTTCTATTACTTAACAACCCTTAACTGAAATCATATTTTTTTATAGTGTATTCTATTAATATTTCATACTTAATAAAAATATCCAATAAAATTTGTTAGAATAACGAGTTATAAATTTATTTTTCGCGCCTATTTCTTAATCTTCTATTTTTGTTCCAGATACCAACAACACCTCAAGAGTGGCTACACGTGGCAAATTCATTTGAAGAAAAATGGAATTTCCCAAATTGCTTAGGAAGTATCGATGGAAAGCACGTAGCCATACAAAAGCCAATTGATAGCGGCAGTGAATATTACAACTATAAAGGATTTTACAGCGTTGTACTTTTAGCGATAGTGGACGCAGAATACAACTTTCTGTACGTGAATATTGGCTGCCAAGGACGCATAAGTGATGGCGGAGTTTTCGCAAACACAAAATTTCGAAATAAAATTAACGACAATAGTTTGAAAATACCCAGTGACAGCTCACTACCAGGCAGAAACAAACCTGTTTCTTATGTGTTCGTAACAGATGATGCGTTCCCTTTAGAAAAACACTTATTAAAACCTTTTCCAGGACCACAGGATAGCAATTCTAAGGAAAGAATCTTCAGTTATAGACTGAGTCGTGCGAGGAGAACAGTAGAGAACGCATTTGGGATTTTGTCAGCCAGATTTAGAGTTTTACGAACTACAATATTATTAGATCCAGAAAAAACTACTACTTTAATTATGACATGCGTGCTACTGCATAATTTTATAAGAAAAACTGAATCGAGCATGATTTACGCTCCATCTCAATACTATGATGGAGATGACATAGTAACTGGTACACGTATCGATGGACAATGGAGATTAGAACAGCAGCAATTAACACCACTTGAAGCATGTGAATCCCTGACAGATGATGGGAAAGAAATAAGAAAAGAATTCGCAGAATATTTTTCAAATGAAGGGTTTTTGGACTGGGCATCTAAATATTATTAAAAGACGTTAAAATAAAACTCACCTGCAACCCTCCATCGACAGTTAAACTTGGAATATTTTTGCCTTTAAGGAACATGAGTTTTTTAAATGCAAACCATTTACTTGACTCATTAGCTCCTGCACCAGATTTATTAGATTTACATTCTCGGTTAAATTGACCTACGAGTGATCGAATCTTTTTTTCAATTACTTTTTTATCCATATTAAATTCACTGGCAATTTCCATCCAAGCATCGTGTTTTTTATTTCGGTCTTTGTAGCTCTCTGACATCGTGTTCCATAGTACTTCTCTTGCTTGAAACATTTCAATCAGTTTGTAAACATCATCGTTATTCCAATTACCGGACATATTTTATTGCTTGGCGCACGCGCAACCACTAATACACACGCACAGCGATGCACGCTGACACAAAGGGACTGACAAGCGAGACACCACGCGCAGCGACCTGCGTACTCTAACCCCCACCGCACCGCACCGCCTATCCCGCCATCACCCTTATAAAATGTTTACAAACAAAAGATAACACATGTTTTATTTTGTTATAATTTGTTTTGTTATAAAATGTTTACTAACGTTATTAAACATTTTCTAACGGCAATGTGGGAGCACCATTAGGAGTTTCGTCTACTCATTGCCGAAACCTCCTGAAAAGTATAATACACCGTGTGAGTAAAATTACAATTATTAAATAGTCAAAAAGTATCAAGTTTTTATAATAGTAATTAAAAAACTAACCTAGAAATGATATTATTGTATCCAACCGTCGCATTTTATCTGCATGTTTTTAATTTAATTTACTTTTTGCGTCTTTAAATTTGTCCATTATATTAAATAGTAGCCTTTCCATCGAACTAGTGATTGTTTATGGCATTATTTTAAGCAAAATGAGTATAATAAGATGCAGGAAAACAATTTTGACAATTCTTAATTTTTTTAAATGCTGCCGTACATAACGTTTGATTAATAATTCGTTGTCTTCTTTCGATGGTCAAACTCTATGTACCGTATATAAGTATGCATGTAGTAAAAAGCAGTTACTTCAATATTACAAACAGATACTCCAATTTTATTTATATGTATGTTTAGAAGATAAATAAAGGACATGCTTGCAGGACACTCTCGTTTTTTTTGTTTAAACATAGACGATTTTTTTAACTGTTTTTTTTTTATAAAAACAAAATTAGGTTTCTTTACTTACACTTACTAACAGAGCATTTACAATCAGAAAGTACTCTTTTCTCGTAAAATACATCCCACAACACTCCTAGGTAATGACTACGCTTATCTCTTCTTGTCAGTTTATTATTCCGTGTCGCGCGCTTGTCACTTCCATGGCGTAATAGTTCTTTGGCAATTAAGACAACACTAGAAAAAAGTATGTTCCTTAAAAAAATGCTAATTTTTTATAGGGTGCAAATATAAAGGAAACCAAATTAATGTAATTGTGATTATTTTCATAACTACTTAAATTTCCCCCGAAGTACAGAACCAAAAAAACGTGAAAAACTAATTTCCATACGTCACACTGGGGTGCAAAATCAATCATGTACTTAGGTCGAAATGTATAACACTTTCCTCAGTTTACAAAACTACACAATTTTCCCCAATGCCGCAATGGCCAAAAATAACATTTTTATTTTTTTTCTAATGCTGCGTTGGTCGAATTAAAATAATTAAAATGCAATAATGTAGGTTGAGGTTTATATACCATAAAAAAAAAATGGTAAGCACACCTATATTCTCTGGTTAGTTATGAGCAATAAACAGTTTTCACCCCCTTCCGTAGGGGTGCCAAATGATTTTTTATTTTTATACTCTATTTTTCACTCATACAATACCATCAGAAACGTTTTTGCCTCTCCAGAGAATTTATTCCAATCTTTATTAAAAAATGACCTAATTTGACTAGACTAGGACAGGTCCACTTAGAACTGTGTGGTTCTTTCTTCAAAAGACCATCTCAGGCTCAATCTGCACGGTTCTCATATGATTTGACCATTACATGTTTTGCTGTATGGACTTTAAGAGACTTTGACCCCTGAGTTTGTTTCGGTGTTTCTTCTCAGGGTAGTCAGTTAGGAAACACCGGCCTCATCGAGCATTAATTCATTAAACCCCAAGCGAACGCCGGCATTCGCGCACCTATTGTCTTTCTATTGGGTCTGTAATTCTCACGATTGAAAGGTTAATTGACAAAGAAAAAAAAAATTGACGTGTAAAAGTGTTTTTATAAAACCTACTTGCAAAATAAAGATCATTTATCATTTATACCTTTCAAAATTTCAATAATCAACTCCTTCGGAATCCATAATTTATTATATTATATAATAATATAATCAATCACATCAGGTTGACATTGTTGAATTATTTGGGTAAATCTTGTTAGGCTATCTAGGTATCAGATTGAACAACTTGCTGGGTTTTCTGAGTATCTTCCTGCACATCAATAGAAAAGCTGTTTTTCTGGGGTAGTTATACTAATTTGGTCATCATATTCTTGAATTCGTTCATTATGCTAGAAAGAAAAATAAGACGATTTTTATACATTAACCCATGTAGTAGTACTAATATTGCTTTGTATTACTTAATATATCTTTTTTTACATTTTAATAGTTTCTGCTTTTACATTGAAGCAAGTAAACAGCTGAATAATTGATATTCAAAGGTTTATTTTTATTTTTTTATTTTTATTTTATTTTTATTTATTGAGGGATAACAAACAGCTACAACATAAATCTTACGCATATAAATAATACTATATGTAAGTGGTAATATTGCAGCCAACTGCGTTATCCACAGATTAAACCTAGTTGAGATACATTAGGTTGCCACTAGAAGGACATTATCGTGCAATAGATACATACATTATTATTATACACTGTAATGCTCAATATAAAAATAAAAATATTAGTGAAACATTTCCATATAAATAACTGAATCATAAAGAATAAATACCTATATACCTATAATATTAATTGCAAAAATACTTTTTTATAATACTTGTTTTAAACTTAAATTTAGAGCATGCAAATATATCAATGTCAATGAAATTTAAATTATAAGATTCCGACATTCTATGGATCGGGCAACGTAAGCCAGAATTTGTTCGGCATGAATTTAGCGCGAACAAGGTTCCTGCACGAACTTTGCGCACGTTAACAGTTCGAGGCACTGAATAACACAGCCTACTCGTGAGATCAATGGCATCAAAGTGATTATGGACAATATCATAGAGAACATTGGCTTCCAAGTATTTGCGTCGGTCCTCCAAGCTCATAAGCTTGTACTTGCTTAGTAATTGGGAGTATGATAGGGTGGTCCTACTTCTATGACACCTATAGTGCATAGTACGGAGGAACTTGCGCTGGACTCTCTCTATCGTTTATGTTAATTCATCGATATATATTTGTACTTTGTTACATGTTAATGATTTAATCAAACATGTTCTTACCTTTGGTTACTTTTTAATTAATCAGTGTTCGTCAAATATAATTTTATGGTACTTGCGCCGATTTTGCACTTCGTAATTTGGTTCAAACTAGTCTTTTATTCGTAATTTCCATTTTTAATAAGAAGCAATGAAATAGTTTCTTTTATATAGTAAGTAGAAAACACTGAGCAAGACATAATAAAGTCAAAACAAATAGTTCGATTTCAATTCCAACAATACAAACATGTGAATTGTTTGTATTAAAATGTCACTTTTGACAGCGCTCACAGTTCGGTGCGTTCCGAGATGAACTTACAGCGCTGTCAGCGCGCTTACAGCCGTTCCGTTTTAACGTGAGCGCGTCCACAGACGATTTCTTGACGTCATGCATGACGTCATTATCGACGCCATTTTGCAATAACAGTGCTCACGCTCTGAAGCAAGATCACTGTGAGCGCTGTCAAAAGTGACATTTTAAAGATAGATACGATTATACGATTAATATTTGACTAGTTTAAAGCTTTCAATTCAATTCTTTATTGCGTTCGCTTTGCGTTTCGGTTGGCTGGTTTAAAACAATTTACTATTTAATTTGGACCTATTTTTTTAAACTAAATCTAAAATTGCCATAAAGAAAATAAAATATAAATATATTTTTTTTACTATGGTCACTGGTCAGTAACAGGCCACGTACAGGTCGTGCGGTGAATCAAGATCGCTCGGTGAAAGTAGTGGGGGCAATCGGCGCATGTGTACAATTGCGCACAGAAATTCTTAGTATGTTAGGATTTTATTTTTAACTAGCTGCTGCCCGCGACGTCGTCTACGTGAAGGCTCTTCAGCACCAAAAATACCTAAGATGCCAGTGTCGCTATAGGATTATAAATAAACAACTTTTAAAATAGCATCTATACATGTAATAAAATCGTAGGAAAGTCAAAACTGTACATTGAATATTTTATTAAAAGAATACTTGGGGCGTGATGTACAATCGATATCAAACCCAAAAATATAGTTTTTAGAATTTTTGTCTGTTTGTCTGTTTGTCTGTATGTATGTCCGGGATAAACTCAAAAAGTACTGCATGGATTTACTTCAAATTTTGCATGAATATTACTAAGAGGTCGGGTCAACATATAGGCTACATATTATCACGCTATCACCTACGGGGGAGGAGCTGTGAATCTTTATTTATCTTACGCATTCTGGGACAAGGTGTGATCTAACGAAGCATATTTAAATGCTGTTTTTGAGTAAGCCATGCTATTATCTAGCTTTACACTATAAAAACTACGCCATTTAAGTAACTTGGGCAGAGAAACATAATTTAATGAATGTTAGTAGTATAAAGACAATTTTAAAGCAGCGCCATCTATGAGATTTCATAAAAATCAAATCAAGTTACATGATACTTTTTGGAAATTAATAATTTGATCATGTTGGCGAGGTTGGTAGTTAGTTATTCTTAAAATTCATAGATGGTAATGTGTATTTTCTTCATAAAAGTTGTATAGTATAATTCGTTTTGACAAATTCAAGTTCCAACAAAACCATCATCTTGAGCAGAGATGAGGAAGACAATTTAAAAAAAATGTGGTGTATTACATGGTGACATTTTTCAGGCTCTGTGAAGTCGATCAGTTTGCGAGATCCCTTACGTATGAGGTGCCTTCATATTACCCGTACGACAAGCAAAGGGGTTTATTTTAACCGACGTCAACGAGGAGGAGCTGTGGAAGGTTTTCTGGGAATTTTCAAGGACACCGCATTGGGTAGGGATTATACCGTGCATCCGAATAATGGCGAATGCTATTTTCTGCGGTTGTTACTTCACACTGTCCGAGGCCCAACGTCTTTCACCTTTCTGAGTACATTTGATGGCGTGGAGTATCCCACTTACCGCGCAGCCGGCGTAGCACGTCACCTTCTCGACGGTGACCAAAATTGGAATGACACCCTCGCGGAGGCGAGCGTCAGTGACAGTCCCAGCCACATACGTCATCTGTTTGCCGTCATCTTGGTGATTTGTGGAGTCACGAACCCGATAGCTTTGTGGGAGAAGTATCGCCATCATCCGTCTGAAGATTTTCTACGAGCTTTGAGACCTGCTATTAGAGACAAAGTCGAAGTAACTGATGAACGCGTGCTGAACACCTGTCTCAGTTCATTTCAAGATGTGGTAATTTTTATCAGCGGTAATCCACTGATCGAATATGGGTTACCAGCTCCACAAACATCACCGGAATAAGACCGTGGAAATCGGGAGTATAACGCTGAGACAAATTACGATTCAGGCAAAATGAACACCATACGAAATGACCATGTCGCTTTGTTCTCTTCAGAGCAAAAACAAATTTATGACACCGTCCTTGAAAGATATAAGTTTTTTTTGCAAGTGAAGAGAGTTATATGGGAATCCTGCTGAGTTCAGTCATAAGATGTGACTGAAGGAAATAGAGAAAATAATGCAGGAATACCTTCCAAGAAGACATTCCAAGACACAAAAGAGTAAAAATACGTACAAAGGTATCATACCTTACAACACTTCCCTATAAACTACGTTAGTAGTTATGCTGCCAGGAGCCAAAATGGAAAGAGATTCAGGACTGGTGACGCGGGAGCAAGCGACGTACAGTTGCCAGTGTGAGAAGCAACTTGTCCTGAGGTCGATACCCGCTACCCTCAGTGTCTGCCCCTGCGACTTATTGATGGTCATCGCGAAGCAAACACCCATGGGGAACTGTACGCGCTTGAACTGGAACGGGGAGTTATGAGGTATGAGGGGAATGTGTGGTATAAATACTGCCTCGCCGACACCACAACCCGTAAAAATTTCCGCCTCAATGGTGTGCCTGTGGAGCGAGATAACTTTAAGGCGGGTCCCGTTACACAACTTCGGAGGAGATAGGTTCCGAAGAAGCATAATCGGGACACCGACCTTCAGCTTGATGGTATGCGCTGGAAGTCCACTTGCTAACGGGGAGTTCAGAAATATCACGGTATAATGTGTGACGTCATCTTGCTCGACAACAGTGTTTATCGAGGTGTAGAGCACTTCATTCCCCTCAATTTCCGAGAGAATGCATTCGTTAATTGCTGCAGCCTGATCATTTTTGGGCGTCAAAATGGCCTGCTCACACACCTAAGAATTCTGTTGGTGCGGTATACAACTGATGTCCCCGTACACACAGCGAATGAGTTCTTCTAAGCTGGATACCACTCTACCGAGAGACTGAAGCACCACCTGTCCACCTCTCTCTTCTGTTAGAGTGCCTTCCTCAAGACTTAGCAGGACATTGGAGAATTCTCGAGCACGTGCATTGCCGCCGAGCCGAGCTCTCATATTAATGGTCACGCGCAGCGTACGAACTCGTGACCACAACGAAGATCATTTCATCGAAGCATTCACCTCGTCAGCCCTCGATCCCCGCGTCACCACGGGAAGTGTTTGCCGGAAATCGCCACTGAACAAAACTGTGACACCACCCATCAAATGTTCGTCACTGCGGATGTCACGCGGGGTTTTGTCCACGGCCTCAACTGCCTTCCTATTGCTGTTACGTGACACACCACAAACAGGTCTTTCGGCGCTCTCTAAATCGATGGGAATTTTAAACATGGCATGTGCTGTCTTGCCACCCGGAAGCAGTGTGGCAGCGATTCCCGACGACGCAATAGCAATTTTGCCCTGCCTCCTGATCTCTGCAAGTATGCCAGTGGTAACAAATGTTTTTCCTGTTCCACCAAGAGCATCCAAGAAAAACATTTTACCCTGGTTTTGCCCAACGCTTTCAAGGACGGTGTCATAAATTTGTTTTTGCTCTGAAGAGAACAAAGCGACATGGTCATTTCGTATGGTGTTCATTTTGCCTGAATCGTAATTTGTCTCAGCGTTATACTCCCGATTTCCACGGTCTTATTCCGGTGATGTTTGTGGAGCTGGTAACCCATATTCGATCAGTGGATTACCGCTGATAGAAATTACCACATCTTGAAATGAACTGAGACAGGTGTTCAGCACGCGTTCATCAGTTACTTCGACTTTGTCTCTAATAGCAGGTCTCAAAGCTCGTAGAAAATCTTCAGACGGATGATGGCGATACTTCTCCCACAAAGCTATCGGGTTCGTGACTCCACAAATCACCAAGATGACGGCAAACAGATGACGTATGTGACTGGGACTGTCACTGACGCTCGCCTCCGCGAGGGTGTCATTCCAATTTTGGTCACCGTCGAGAAGGTGACGTGCTACGCCGGCTGCGCGGTAAGTGGGATACTCCACGCCATCAAATGTACTCAGAAAGGTGAAAGACGTTGGGCCTCGGACAGTGTGAAGTAACAACCGCAGAAAATAGCATTCGCCATTATTCGGATGCACGGTATAATCCCTACCCAATGCGGTGTCCTTGAAAATTCCCAGAAAACCTTCCACAGCTCCTCCTCGTTGACGTCGGTTAAAATAAACCCCTTTGCTTGTCGTACGGGTAATATGAAGGCACCTCATACGTAAGGGATCTCGCAAACTGATCGACTTCACAGAGCCTGAAAAATGTCACCATGTAATACACCACATTTTTTTTAAATTGTCTTCCTCATCTCTGCTCAAGATGATGGTTTTGTTGGAACTTGAATTTGTCAAAACGAATTATACTATACAACTTTTATGAAGAAAATACACATTACCATCTATGAATTTTAAGAATAACTAACTACCAACCTCGCCAACATGATCAAATTATTAATTTCCAAAAAGTATCATGTAACTTGATTTGATTTTTATGAAATCTCATAGATGGCGCTGCTTTAAAATTGTCTTTATACTACTAACATTCATTAAATTATGTTTCTCTGCCCAAGTTACTTAAATGGCGTAGTTTTTATAGTGTAAAGCTAGATAATAGCATGGCTTACTCAAAAACAGCATTTAAATATGCTTCGTTAGATCACACCTTGTCCCAGAATGCGTAAGATAAATAAAGATTCACAGCTCCTCCCCCGTAGGTGATAGCGTGATAATATGTAGCCTATATGTTGACCCGACCTCTTAGTAATATTCATGCAAAATTTGAAGTAAATCCATGCAGTACTTTTTGAGTTTATCCCGGACATACATACAGACAAACAGACAAACAGACAAAAATTCTAAAAACTATATTTTTGGGTTTGATATCGATTGTACATCACGCCCCAAGTATTCTTTTAATAAAATATTCAATGTACAGTTTTGACTTTCCTACGATTTTATAATATGTATAGATTTCGTATGTTTGAACCTTAGTAACATAACTTATAATAACAATAGTTTTTGCTTGTAGTTTATCTTGTAAGTAGGTAATTTCAGAAAAATTAAAATTTTTAAAATTAAAACTAAAATATAAAAAAATAATTTCGTTAGTTTCTTTCTTAACGTAACAATTCACGTCGTAAACCATTCTTCTGGCTTGCCGTTTTAAAACTTTGTTTATAACCATTTTTTTTTTACCACTATTTATTACTAATACGATAACACAAGCTGTACGCAACAGTATCCAAGCACAACAGTATCCAATGAGACGCGAGAACGCAACGCGGGAATTGAAGAGCGACTGATCTACCAATGACGTGTCGCCGTCGGCGCACACCCGCCCGCACCTCTCCAAATAGACCTTAGAATTGAATACTGCGCATACCCCTTCCACTTTTGCCGAGCGATCTTGATTCATCGCGCGACCTGTAACAGGTAATACAGCTAAATTTAGGAGTCACTTTTTGTTTCTTTTTGGTCTTGCAAGACCACCAAATAAATTTTAGGATTAATAAATACTAACAGCTTCTCTTTTTAGCGTAGTTTAACCGCTTTAGTAAGAGTGAGAAGTAAACATGTTCCGAAATAAATAATAGGTGTGTCTCTTTTTCGCAAAGGCCATTCTTTAATGAGAAAAAGAGACACACCTATTATTTATTGAGTATCTGGTAACAACCAGTAACAACTAACAGTTTGTGTAGGGACTGTTACAATGAATAACAGTAACAGTGTTCGAGGGTCTGTTATTAAAATAACAGATAAAACAAGTTGATAGTAACAATTGTTATTAGTTATTTGTAAATATCTGTTACTTCTATCTGTTACGATAAATATGCCTCACTCCTAGCGCTCACGTTAAAACGGAACGGCTGTAACTGTTTCTTTTGAAAAATAAAATAAGAATTGACTTAAAAGTCCAAGTGACCAGGTTATAAAAATACAAAAAAAAAAGAACGGCTGTAAGCGCGCTGACAGCGCTGTAAGTTCCAAGTTCATCTCGGAACGCACCGCATAAAAACCGAGTTTTGCTTGCTAATTGCGCTAAAATTCTAAAAAAAAAGTGGCTGCCCGCGTGCCCAATGCCTATGCTTGTTCTTGTAAATTATTTCCATTTCTAATTCTGGTCATTGCAAGCTACATACGTATCCCATTTTTGTGTTATTTATTTGATCGAGTCTTGTTTATTTAATTGAATTTGTAGGTTAAAAATCATAAAATTAAACTGTAATAAGTCGTTGTGTTATGTGGTTTGGTCCAGTTACAAAGTACTCTGTGGTTTGGTCAGCCAGTTTGGTTATAATACTTTGTATTTATGTTTGGTATGGTTGTTCTAAAAGAGTTCAGTAACAAGCAGGCGTTTTTAAAATTATGCTCCATGAGAAACAAGAAAGACATTGTATTCTCGAGGGACACGTATTCATAATACTTTTCCTGTTGCTGTAAATATTGGATCATATTTTGCAGTAATAAGCTGTGGCTGCGTACCTTGTTCTGTTATTGAGCTAGTCAAGTGTGTTGTTTGGTTTGTCTTAGTGTAAGTTCTTTTGTCTATTCTAAGACTAGCTTCTGCCAGCGGCGTCGCCCGCTTGAAAGTAGGTTTCTTTATAAAAATTTAGGATCCCAATTTCACTCCTTAACCTAAGGGGATGAATTTTGGAAAATCCTCTCTTAGTGCTTGCCTGCGTCTTAAAAGGAAACCTTGTCCAAAATTTTTATGTTCTTAGTACCAGTAGTTTCAGCTGTGTGTTGATATGCCAGTCAGACCTAGGGGCTTTTAGTCAAGAGTGAATCAGAGAGAGAAGAGTCATCGCTTACCATCAAGTGAGATAGTAGTCATACGCGAGCCTATCATTTAAAAAAAAAAAACAGTTTTGCCTTTTAATTGTATTGATTAAGATGAAAATTGAAATCTCCTTCACACCAATGTGCCGGATTGCTACTGGTGGGTCAGTTTCGTGTTTGGCATACAGGTAGTGGCTTTAAAAGACAGAACTTTGTTTAACTAGGTGCATTTAAAAAAAAATTGTGAGTTGATCGGATCGGCTTCCAGTGCCTACAAGTAATTAGGTTGTCAGATGATTGGTTGTTAGCTGTTTTCTTGTAATTTATTAAACAATAAGAATAATGTTTATTGTTCATTGTTACAAGAAATAAAAAATACCTTTAACTATTACATAATTAATCATAAAGATTGTCTGTAACTAATTAGGAATTATACATATATTTAGATGGTGGTCCCCAATCTAAGTAGAATTTTTATCTTGAGGACCTAAATTGAGATAACTTTAATTTATAATAATGTTATCAGTGTAGTTATGGTGATTTACTGTCTAATAACAGGTTAAGCTATGCTTCTCGAGGTTGGTCCTTGGTGTTTGGGTACACATAACCATACAAGCTTTTTTTGCCTTGGAAACTATTTGAAAATTGGCCCTATCTTTAATTTGTTGATTTTTTGGTCATTGTGGTTATTAGAAGGTTTTTTACCTGGTTCGTCTTGGTTGAAGTTAAAATCACCTTCACACTAATGTGCCACATTGATACAGGCGGGTCAGTCAAAGTCAAAAGTTTTTTATTTCACATAGGCCTACATGAGCAGTGCTTGTGTAGTCATGGTGATTTACTGACTAATAACAGGTTAAGCTGGCCTGTCGGTCTAGTGGTTAGTGACCGTGACTGCTATGCTGGAGGTTGTGGGTTCGATTCCCACCCAGGACAAATGTTTGTATGATGAGCATAATCATTTGTTCTGTGTCTGGGTGTAATTTATCCATAATATGTATGTATTTAGAAATATATTAGTATGTTTATCAGTTGTCTAGTACCCATATCACAAGCTCTGCTTAGCTTGGGACTAGACGGCGTTGTGTGATAGTTGTAGAATATAAAAGAAATAAAAGAAGCTATGTTTCTCCAGGTTGGAGGTCTTTGATGGTACCCCGAATACCAAAGTATTCGGGGTACCATCAAAGACCACATGACTTTAATTTGTTAATTAAACAAACAAACATGTCTCACATAAATACATTCGACCTTTGTGTTTGGAAACTTGACGTCTCACTAAGCGTAAAAGGTCTTTTATCAAACAATAATGAGCTCTGTTATTTTTTTCGAAATACAAAAAATTAATGTGTTTATCTTTTCTATTATTCGTCACATAAAGAGGACCAGTTACAGTGTAACCTTTATCCAATCCATAAATATTAATACTTAAATCACTGTTATTCTTTTCAAACAATCTTATGTCTTTAGCAGATGGTGGGAATGATACCCCTTTTTTGTTAAATATTGTACTAAAATGTGGGTAAGAGCTTATCCTGCAGACATTATTATTAGCTGGAAATAATGCTGCTAAAATGCTCCATAAAAAACAATATTCATCGTCATTATTGATGTTTATACAGCTCTTCGTATTTTTAATAACAACTGGTAGTTCTATGTAAGAGCCACCTCTCATGGGAGAAAACTTATTTATATTTATTTCTAAATGACTTAGTGACACGAATGTCCATCCAGATTCGCAGTGCTCAAATTCAGTTAATTTCATCTAAGAGGCCGGCGAATGTCACTCGCAACTGCAAGTTGACGCGTATTCAAAATTCGTTCGCGGAATATAGCTATCTCTGTTTGACAAAAACAAGTGACGGATTGATGCAGCTGTGTGTGTGTATGTGAGCGTCTTACAATTTATTGTTAGTAAAATGAGGTATATTCATTATTTGCTTTATTTTTGCCGAATACTTCGGGAATTGTTTGTGAATGTACGAACTAGTAATGCGTTTTTGGAAATTTTATTACCGCGCCAATATCTCAACATATTATGATAACAATAGCAGATATGTCATACAAAGGTGGTCTTTTTTTACGGTGGGAAAATCATCTAATGACATTCCCCGGTCTTGGGTGGAGCGGGAGATAGTGTCAGACTTTTACTGACTAAAAACCCACTTCTGTTCCTTCGTTGCCTTTCGTACCGGGGCTGAGCTACCTTTCGGAGCTAACCCTGGCCCCAGTAGGCTTCGACCCGGTTGGACCCCTTCTGTTGCTGACAACTCCTTGAGGCGCACGGGAACAGTTCGCGAAGTCGATGACTTGGGCTCGATCCGGACAGTTACCGGACGGTCGGCGCTGTCCGACCGTCCGGTAAGCTACCGATTGCTCGCCGTCCGCAAGCCCGCGCCTACGGTGACCGGAAATTGGGATCGGAATCCCGGCAGCGGCTGTGAGCGCCTTTGCTAGCTATTACTGCTTTGCAGAAGGAGGCGACTGCCTGCCACTGATCCTCCTCGCTCCGAACCATGGCCTGTACCAGTCTGGCACGAGAGATCGCCGCCGCCGATCACCTCCACGAGGGCAAGGCGATGCTCTGCCTAAGCGGCACACCTCCACTGCGTGCTCCACCGTGTCCTCCGGGCGTTCCGCACAGTGGCGACACTCGGGCGTCACTTCCGTACGAATCCGGTACAGCCCGAACCTACCGAACTTACGTGTCCGGTGAGAACCTGCGTCATGCGGAAGGTGAGGACGCCCGCGCCGTGAGGTCTTTCCAGCCATGCCTCCAAGAGGGGACTTACTGCCATAATTGTGGCGTGCCCAAGGTGGTCTTCTTGTGGTCAAATCAGAAAATGTTATGGAGGCGAGAGCTTTTTTTTCATAGGTGTGAAACTATTCAATGACTTCTGCCGCTCTTTTAGTGTCAGACTTTTAGGGAAATGAAAACTGTTCTTTCGTTTCAAGGCCCCGATGTTCTATTTCGCTCAACCCTTGGCCTCAGTAGACTTCGAACCTGCTGGGCCCCTACGGTTTTGCTGACATGTCCTCGAGACGCGAGTGGAACACTATGCAACATCGACGTCTCGAGCTCGGTATGGACGCTTACCGGACGGCCGGACGGAGAGATACAAAATTGCTCGCCGTCCGCAACCCTGCACCTACGGTGACTGGAAAAAGGGATCAGGATCCCGGTGGCTGGGGCGTGAGGAATGATGTTCCCTCACGTGTACGACTGTCTCCTTTGCTAGCATAACTGCTTCGTAGAAGGAGCCGACCACCTGCTATTCCTACACATTCCGGACCATGGGTTGTACCAGGGTCACTCCCACGAGTACACGGCGCGGCGGCAGTGCTCCGCCTGAGTGGAGCATACCATCACCGTATGCTCCACCCTGTCCTCCGGGCGGTCTACACAATGATGACAGCCAGGCGTTTCTTCCGAACTTACCACGAGGTGAGGTGTCGTCATGCGGAAGGTGAGGATGTTTCCACGTCTATTCACCCACTCCTCAAAGATTGTATTTATCGCCATAATTATGGCTTGCCCCGAGATCCCGCCGGTACTCTGACCGCCTTCGTCAGTGGTTTTTTACCCCGGCGTTGCAACTCCATGCGCAAATTGTGCATGCGTGCAAGGACTGTTGCCTCTAGATCCCATGGTGGCAGACCAGCAAGGAGGCTCGTCGCTTCGCTGGAGAACGTGCGGTATCCCCGCACCATTTGGATGGCCATGATCCTCTGGGATGCGTTCAGCTTTGCCCCCGGTCGCTTTCACAGCAATGGGGCCAACACCGGCGCTCCGTAATGAGCCATGGACCAAACAATGCTGCGTGGAGCCTCTGGCAAAGGGCTAAGGACCTCTATGTTGGGTAGGAGCCGCTTCAGGGCAGCCCCAGTCCGGTCCAGTTTGGGAGCCAGACGTCCGAAGTGTTCTTCGAAATTCCAACGGCTGTCGAGGACAAGTACCAAAAACAGTCCGACCCATATCTTGGTACCGATCCCTGGGGAACACCGCACGATCTCGGCGTTTCCATTCTCCACGGTGAGCGGGGCAAATAATGAACCTGTCCTTCAGGTAGGCCTCGATCACACGAATGAGGTAGACCGGCACCTGGTGATACCGGGGTCCAAATAGAGCGCTCCCTGCAAAAGCCAAACTGGCCATCCGCAAGATCCGGCTCCACCCGTACCAGGTGCGTACGAGGAATAAAGAACAGCGAAGCGCACCCTCAGAGCGGAGATACGGCTGGCCAAACTGGAGGCCCGCGACGTGTAGCTGGGGACTCTGAGCAGAGACCCGTGGGGACGACCCTACGAAATGGTGCGTAACAAGCTCCGTACCTGGGCTCCCCCGCTGACACAGAGTACCGGCCCCTGTTTATGAAGGGTGTGATGAACGCTCTATTCCCGTCAAAAGGGGAGCATTCTCATCCGCCCATGGCTCCGCCACTAGTTGTAGTGTAGTTTATATTTTTATGTCACCGTTTTTTGTAGCCATATTTGCATACTATGTGCTATGCGACCTCCCCAACGGGGTCAGCGTGGTCTATTATACAGACGACACGCTGATCCTAACGAAGGGAGAGTCGTAACATGCGGCGGTCGAACTAGCGGAACGCAGGGTTGCAACAACCTCCAACCAGCCTTGGCCCCACCGACATCATGTCATATGGGCCGAATCGAAATGAGACGGCTGCGGACACAGCCCACCCATATAAATATGAGCGCGCTATCACCGCAGCCGCATCTTTACTCCTTTACGAATTTCTTCGTCTTGTCCCCATGTTGCCTTTCTCCCCATCCTGGGGCGGCATACTAACGGTCCCCCCTCACGTGGGTAAGACAAACACACAGTACGGGTTCGCTGCCTGCTTACTCCTTAGTCTGTGCCATTCGTGTTCGAACTCTTTTGAGGCCATGAGATTGCAGTAGTAAGCCGGTCTCTCATCCAAGCGAGTGATCCCGTCCATCACATTTCGTCGCTGTTCGTCATAAGGGGGGCATCGCCACAGAACGTGATCAAAATTTTCGTCCTCATCACCGCAATAGCACACGCTAACCTCACATAACCGCATATCATACAGTTTCTTCCAGAAATATCCATGTCCATGTCCAGGATCTGCGAGACTTTGTAGTCCGGCTCGACCCAAGTTGCCTTGAGCCTAACCGCCACGTCAGGGAGGAATCGATGAAGTTCCATCGCCTTCTCTTCCTGCTCCCATCTCCGCTACCAATTAGGCACAGGCTCACTTGCAAGAACCCTGCTCCCTGTCCTGAACCGCAACGCAGAGTTGCAACAGTCGTGAAGAGGATCCAGCAGTTGGGACTCGAGGTGGCACTGCACAAGTCCGAGAGCATGTGTTTTCATGGCCCTCGAAACGAGCCACCGCCGGTTTCCCAAATTACAATAAAAGTTTACAAGTTTCTGGGACTCGTCCTCGACAGCCGATGGTATTTTGAGGAGCACTTCCGACGTCTGGTTCCCAAACGTGTTACTTATTGTTTATTTTGTGTTGTGCCTTGTGCTGTACCAAATAAATTATTTTTCTTTCTTTCTTTCTTTCAAACTGGATTAGACTGAAGCACTCAAGCGGCTCCTGTCGAACCTGGGGTGTCCAGACGCCTCTTGCTGGAGGCTCTACGCAGGCATCGTTCGGTCCATGGCCCTTTATGGAGCGCCGTCGCTGCGAAAGTGATCAGTTGCCAAGCTGAACGCATGCCAGGGAGTTTTAGCCATCCTAATGGTACAAAGACGTGATTTCCTACAGGCTTGCTACCATGGAATGTGGAGGCAACAGTCCTTTGCACGCATAAGCATGATTTACACGTAGAGATGCAACCCTGGGGCGAAATTCCGCTGCCACGACAAGTCGCTGTAAGGCAAACAGTTCCGGCAGGATCTCAGCGACTGTCGTAACGCAAATACTCACCGGACATGGCAAGTACGGGAGGCTCCTGCGTCGGATTTAGGCGGAAGAAACGCCTGGTTATCACCATTGTGTGGACGGTCTGAAGGATACGGTGGAGCATACGGTAGAGATGTACATATGTGCCCCGTTTAGGCGGAACACCGCCGCGTTCTCGTGGGGGCCATCGGTGGCAACGACCTCTCGCGCCGAGCCCTCTTTCTGCGAAACAGTAATGCTAGCGAAGAAGGCGGCCGCATGGACGAGGGAATACCCTGACGCCCCAGCAGCCAGGATCTCGACCCAGATTTCTAGCCACCCTGGGCTTGGAATCGCCGTCCAGCCATCCGGTAACCATCTGGACCGAACCCAAATCGTCAACGGCGCTTTTTTTTTTCTCTTTTTTTTAAGGGGTTTTTGACGGCGCTTTTAGTCAGCTAAAGTCTGACATGTCCTCAAGAGTTCTGTATTCCTTTTATTAAACTTTAAATGCTTACGTACTATTTTATTTAAGTCAATAGTGTCAAAAATATTACAATAAAATTTATAACTCGACCTATGAACGCAACTGAAGTAATGACAGCACGCACACAATGACACTGACATCCCGCTTGCCGCGATAGCACTAGTAACTCTTGGAAATTTGCGATAAATTGGACGTGTTTCGTAATACCAAAAATGATGAATGAAAACTTAATGTTTTTCCAATTTGTTTTCTATCATTTGTAAATTGATAATATAATCTGTGTTCCTACATTGAGAATATTGGACATATTGTTATTTTTAATACAGGAAAAGCCAAATGAAAACATGCCATTTACGTTGTAAAAAAGTGCGAATTATAATTCGCTTTAATTTCGTTTTAGGCAAGTTTTTTTTTAAAAGAAAGATGTAGGAACCTAGATAAATATCGTCTATAACCGAATAACATCATAATATGTTGGAAATATACTCCAATTGCAAATTGAGCGTGGTATTACGTTTGTATGAAAAATTAATCTGTCGCCGTGCTCTATAAATATCATTCAAATCAGTACTTTTATAAATCTGTGCCTCCTGTGAAAAGTGATATAACTCGACTTATATCATTCTTGAGTTTTTTACACAAAACTTATCAAAAAATAAATTACGAATTTTTTGGTCTAAATCACGTTCTTCTAATCATATTTCTAAAGAACGTGATTTAGACCAAAAAATTCGTAATTTATTTTTTGATAAGTTTTGTGTAAAAAACTCAAGAATGATATAAGTCGAGTTATATCACTTTTCACAGGAGGCACAGAAATAACCTCGTATTTTGTATTAGGGCAAAACTTGGGTAATTGGTGATAGTTTTGTTTTTCACTTGTAAAATTCTTTTCAATGATCAGATTATTTTTTAAGTTTACTATGCTAGTGTAGACATAAGAAGCTTTGGTAACTCATCTAAAAATGTGGCAAATACTATAAATGATTGAAAAATACACATTTATCAAGTCAGTTCCTCATATCAGTTAATTTCGTGATACTGAAGTTATTGTGTGGTATAGACTTGATTAAGTTGTGATATCAGTTGGGTTAATATGTGATAGTAATAGAATTAGTAAATAAAACAAGTATATCTTAATCATACTTTAATAATTCTTAATCATGAAAAAATTTTATGCACATAATTGGCATGTGTACTTTGGTTATCTTTTTATGAAGTAATTTCTGAGATCAGTTTAAGCAAAAATAAAATAGGACCTAATCAGATAATTCACAGTTAGAACAAAGGAAAAATGTAGGATTTATTACATTTTGGCATAGCACATGGTACCATGTGCGGCAGAATTGATATTCTATCCACTCTGCACCGTTTTTTAACTTCACATCATCTGCAAAATTTCCTCTGCAAGTGCCACATAGGTCTAGATTTTGGTCAGATACTCTCTTGGAAGAAGAGGGCAGGGGTTCATATACTTTCCCTTTTTTCTCACTTTTTTTAGGCTGAGATTTCTTGGCTGTTTTTTTCTTTTGGGATTGAGGAATCTTCAATATCTCTTGGTCTTTTGAACACCCTGGCTGTTGATTTTCTAGAGTTTCCGGTTGGTTTTCCTTCTCTGCATCACATGTAACCAAAGATGGTGCCACTGCATGGTCAGGAATGGCATTGTAATTAACAGGGTAAATACCTACTTTTGAAAAAGCTTTGGCTATTAATGACTTTTTATCAATGGTTTCTTGATATGCTGCAGAAAACATTTTCAAAAAATCATATCGAGTCGGTTTTTCTCCAGGTTTTTCCAGCTGAAACTTATCTAAATGATTTCTCCATTTGGCTTTCATTGGGCTAAATATGCCCACATCAAGAGGCTGCAACAGATGAGTGATATGTGGAGGATATGTAACTTATGTCATTGTTAATCCAGCCCTTATCACTCAGTTTAATAGGACAAGGGAAATCAGAACTTTTCAATCTGTCATCCCATCGTTTCCCTGTAAATATAATCATTGGTGGTATTGCATCACCAGCAACATTCACACAGGGCAATACCGTAGTTGTTGTTCCTTTTTCCCCAAAAGTTTGTTTGTTAACATGTGACTTTCCAGTCAATGTAACTATTTTCCCAGATTTCATAACAAACATAAACCCAATCTCATCTAAATTCCAAATTCTTTGTGGATAATTTTGTATTTCCAGCTTTGTATATAAATCTTCAACCATTTTATAGAAGTTATTCAGTGCCTCCCTAGTAGCAGATTGGACTCGATTCATGGACAAACTTTCTGGTGTTCTCAAACTTAAATTATAGCGCTTCTTGAAGGAAGACCACCAATACCAACCTGCACATTGCTTGGTTTTAGAAAATGGGTGTTTTATTTGGCTCTGTTCGGCTAAACGATCTGCCACAAGACGAATCTGCTTTACAGTTAAACCAAAACCTAGTTCCTGCATTTTATTTATGTAGTTCAAAAGATCAACCTCCAATTTAGCTGGTAATATAAACGGTTTACCACGATTCAGTTCAGATGTAGATGTAGGATCTTGATGATAGCGACTGCAATATGCTTTTAAAGTGCTCCAAGGGACACAACATTTTTTTGCTGCAAATACAATGTCTGACAAAATTTTTATCTTACGAGAGTCAACTGTTTGATTTTTTAAACAACGAGGAATGTCTTCAAGTTTTTCCGCGATAAATGGTTGGAACTCAGTGTTACTTTTTAGACTTTTATTTAACTTAACGACATCATCGGTACGTTTAGGTGTAGGACTGGATCGGCTCTTTCGTTTTCCAAAATTTTCTTTCTTAATATTTTTCATTTGTTTTTCTTTTTTTTAACAGTATGACGTCGTTATGAGTAATGACTTCAGCACCTGGTGCCAGTCTGCAGCGTTTTATTTTTTTAGAGTTATCACCACGCTTAACTTTTTGCAATAGTAGTTCCTCAAATGTGACATTCTTCTTTTCAATAGGCTGTCTTAAATCTAAGTGATTGCTGTTGTCATCAATATCATTCATCATCAATTTTCCAGTCTTTCTCACCATGATTACTATTATTTAGTAATTATGAGAAAACTGAAAACAAACAAAATTATAATATTAATGAACATATTATCTGACCATAGGCCAAATCTAGTATTATTATAACTTAATTATCATATTCTGAGTTTTAGACATTTATACTTGTAAGCGCCATATTCACGAGTAAACAGGTAGCAACTCGCATCAATTGTCAGTTATGAATGGACTTTCAAAGTTTAACACTAAAACTAAAAATAGGAAGGATGAAAAGGTTGACGACATCTGCAATGGGGTAATTCCGGTATATGACGATTTAGCCCCATTGAAATTAGACGGAATTTCCCACTTGACCATTTTGAGGTTAAGTATTTTTTAAAACAATTCTTTCTGTATCTACTGGTTTTTATTCAAAACAAATAGTAAAATCCGCTGAAACACTTATTAAACTACATGTTATGCATACTCAGAAAGTCCTAACATGTAAAATATAATATTTACCTTATAAAAAACAGCAGCACTGTACACTTGTGTTTCGAGTTCGGAGCACAACTAAACTTCAAATGTATTTTTTTACTCTTATAGACAACCTTACGCCATCTATGAATCATAGTTGGAATTAAAAAAAAATGATCCTTTTTTATCGACTGAACCAGTAATAGCGTAAATTTTCTGGAATGAAAAAAAAAATGCAAATGCATGTGTATACAAGGTGCAGTTTTAAAACTGCACAATATTTCAGGAGGTTGTAATAAAACTCATAAATAATCATGTAAAAATACGAAACCTGGTCAATAATCAGTAATACTTGCTATTTAATTTTTTTAATTTTAACCGTTTTTCAGAATAACTCTCTAAATACACTTCTTAAAAAAACAGAATCACCCGTTGTGATTCGATTTATCGTACGTCATGTCTCTCTGTGTGTGAGGGCGTCAACCTGTACGAGGCTCCGCCCACTTATTCTACGAAATGTTAAAAACGAATAATTTAGCCTTAAATGTACCTACCTAGTTAAATTTCGATGATCATAATGTAATTTCGTTAATTAACTAATTTTTAAGCATCATTACAATGCGAAAATCTTTTAAAAGTACAAGTTGACGTTGCGTCGTTAGTTATTTACCTATCAGCTGATGAATAAGAGGTTAGGCCAAGGTCAATAAACCTTATGGTGCGTTTACTCGTGGGCCCAGCCCAGCATTACACAAAGGCTAGGAATGGCGATTGGCCGAAGCTGATTCGACGTGTAAAGGCACCATTACAAATATCACGTAAGCAATACCTATTCGTGTACCTGCTGCTTAACTTTGAAACTATGATTGCAAGTTAGACGGAACATAGCTTAGCCAAAATAATGTTTATTTATGTTAGCCTTAGTTTTGCTTTATTACTGATACCGTGACTGAGACGCATAATGTTAGTATGTTGTACCTACAAGATGTTGACATGCCCTCTCGGTATGATGAAAGCGAGGCGCGGGATTTAGGCATTAAACAAAACGGACGACGGCGTCTAGTAAGTAGTAGGTAGATACATACCTACCTACATGCAATCGCAGTCGGCGCGTTGTAGGTAATTCATTATCAAGGTCAGTTTTCCGTAATAATTTCGTTTTTTTGTGTGGATTAAATTGGTTGATGTAAAACATCCCTTCCTACTTTTTAACGGGTTGAGGACCGACAAAAATACCTCAAGGTAATTTGTGCTAGTTAAGTAGGTAGGTAGATAGGGTTTTTAATGATTTATCTTACCTGATAGGTAGGTATTTTTGGCATAGTTAAAAATTTTAAATCAACTGATTTACGTTAATCAAATTGATTTGGCTAATAACTTATTTACAAATGATTTTTTTATGTTCACAAATGAAATAAATAAATTACCTAAGTAGGTACCTACTTATGTTACCTGGAGGTATTGTTCAAAGTGTCCACCTTCACAATCCAGGCAGAGTCTAGCACGACGTTGTTGATTTCCTTTTAATTTACGTAGCACAAACACATTTGTTTTCAAAGTTTCGAAAGCACTTATTACCTTTTCACGTAATTGTGTAACACTGGTGATTTCCTTTGCGTACACTAGTCTTATTTTAAAATGGACTTTGGCTATTGGGAAACAGTTCTACGAACATCTCGATAGCTCGAGATACGCTGTCTCCACTGATAGCATACAAGCGGACCATCTCCGTCAATTCTACATTTGAGTATTGGTCCGTCATTTTTTAGCACTAGACACCGCGTACGTAACCGTTAACCGAAGGCGAACCTGAGAGCGCAAAGTGCACGCGTATGCACACGTCGGTGACAACAATTGCACTAAAGTAAATCGATTGATCGATGGCCGCGGGGGCGTGGCTAGGGTGTGTCCGCACGGGACGATGATAGGTGCTTTATTATGAAACTATCATTGCGTGTTTGTGTGTGTGAAAGCGCGGTTATAAGGCAGGTATCAGACTGGCTGCGTTTTAACAAAGGTAGTTCACACATACCGATTTCCATAAATAAGAAAAAAAATAAAAAAAATTACCTACTCATTTTGTTATTGATTCGGGTCGAGAATCACTAACATAATTACCTCCTGAAATTTCTAGCAGCTTCAAACCTGCACCTTGTAGAATAGCCCCGTAGACGGATTTGCACACATTGACCTCATATACAAGGTGTCGTTTTGAAGCTGCAAAATATTTCAGGAGGTAATTATGTTAGTGATTCTCGACCCGAATCAATAATAAAATAAGTAGGTACCTATTTTTTTTTTTTTTATAACCGCGCTTTCTTTCACACACACAAACACGGAACAATAAAGGGCGTTTTCACACAAACTAACTCGCAACGATAGTTTCATAAATAATGTATCATCCAATCATCATCCCGCACGCCACACCCTAGCCACGCCCTTTTTTTTTTTTTTTTTTGGTGGGAAAAAATCATGCATTGACATCCCCCGCCCTTGGGCGGAGCGGGAGATAGTGTCAGACTCTTACTGACTAAAAGACCCACCCCGTTCCTTCTAGCCTTCATACCGGGGCTCGAGCGCCCTTTCGGATAACCCTGGCCCCAGTAGGCTTCGACTCGGCTGGGTCCCTGCTGTTGCTGACAACTCCTTGAGGCGCGCGGGAACAGTGCGCGCCGTCGACGACTTGGGCTTGGTCCTGACAGTTACTGGACGGCCGGACAGTGAGCTACCCATTGCTCACTGTCCGCAAGCCCGCGTCTACGTTGGCCGGAAATCGGGATCAGAATCCCGGCGACGGCGGCGGCGATAACGCCGTTGCCTGATGCGTTCGGCCTCATCTTTTGCGAGCATTACTGCTTCGCAGAAGTCGGCGACCGCCTGCCACTCCTCCTCGCTCCGGACCATGGCCTCAACCAAGGCCCGGCGCGAGAGGTCTCCGCCGCCGATCGCCCCCACGAGGGCACGGCGATGCTCCGCCCAAGCAGGGCACACCTCGACTGTGTGCTCCACCGTGTCCTCCGGGCGTTCCGCACAGTGGCGACACCCGGGCGTCACCTCCGCATGAATCCCGTGCAGGAAACTCCCGAACGAACCATGTCCGGTGAGTACCTGCGTCATGCGGAAGGTAAGGACGCCGTGAGGTCTTTCCAGCCACGCCTCAAAGAGGGGACTTACCGCCATAATTGTGGCGTGCCCAGCACTGGGTTGCGATAGTCGCTGACGCCATTTCACCATGAGATCCCGCCGGAGCTCTGTCCGCCATGCCGTGACCTGTCGCGGCAGCGGACTTTCACCCCGGCGTTGCATCTCCACGCGCATATCGTGCATGTGTGCAAGGACTGTTGCCTCCAGATCCCACGGTGGTAGGCCAGCCAGAAGGCTCGCCGCTTCGCGGGAGACCGTGCAGTATCCCCGCACCATCCTTATCGCCATGACCCTCTGACAGGCGTTCAGTATGGCCGCCGGTTGCTTTTTCAGCGACGGCGCCCACACCGGCGCCCCGTAGAGGGCCATGGACCGAACGATCCCCGCGTAGAGCCTCCGGCAGGAGGCATCTGGACCCCCAAGGTTGGGCAGGAGCCGCATGAGCGCAGCCCCAGCCCGGTTGAGTTTGGGAGCCAGACGTCGGAAATGCTCCACGAAATTCCACCGGCTGTCGAGGACGAGTCCCAGGTACTTCATCGTCGACCCGACACCGATGTCAACTCCTCCTACCGTTAGTTGGGAACTCAATGGAGACCGGCGACCGTGGAAACACATCGCCTCGGATTTGTGAAGCGCCACCTCGAGTCCCAACTCCTGGATCCTGTCAACGACCATCGCAACCCCGCGTGTCGCTAGAGCGACCGGCCCTAGCCACGCCCCCGCGGCCATCGATCAATCGATTTAGTTTAATGTAATTAAAAAATTAAATAACAAGTATTACTGATTATTGACCAGGTATCGTTTTTTTACATGATTATTTATGAGTTTTATTACAACCTCCTGAAATATTGTGCAGTTTTAAAACTGCACCTTGTATGTTTTAATAGCGATAACTCAATTAGTTTATAAATGTCATCTCGCTTACCATCTAAGAACGCCTCCAATATGAGGTACTCGTCTTCAATGGATGGGTTTAAGCGATATGTCATTATTCTGTTTTTAAATGCTGTAGCTATTATATCAATATGTTCAAATTTCGAGTTTATCAAACAATTCGATTTATGGATATTAGTTCGTTTATGATATCTGTATTCATGTTTCGGTATCTGAATTTTATATTCATCACTAATAATATAACTTGATGGTGAACCAGTAGAGGGTGATTTCACTGAAAAGAAAAATGACGCATTAAATGGAATAATATATTTAATTAAACAAAGCTATATTTAAAATACACATTTATCTTAGGATATTTAGCAGATACAATCATGGTCTATGGATTATACAGAATCAATGATTAATTAATTTTATAAAGCCTCTCTCTACTGGTACGAGCTAATAAAAGTGGGTGTACAATTTTTAAATTCCTTCCTCGTCTCTTTTATAACTGAATTTAAATGCTTCCAGGATTCGGTATCTGAATTAGTTTTATTTTTAATAGTCAGTACGGAGTGTCGCCATCGATAAACTGGTGGTACCCGTTCGATCTCCTCACTGTTATAAATTTTTAACTCGATATAGAAACTACTGGTTTTTTCTTCATTCATCTGTCTAGAGAAACCGTTAGCTAATCTACGCGTCACATAGGAGTAGATAGGGGCGGTTTTTTTACCGATGCTGTGATCCGGTTCGTCGTCGTCGCTATCCGTTCCAAAGAGATCTTGCATCGTAGCTCTTGACTTAGCCTTCTTACTGGTTGTAGGCTGACTGCCCGATGCTTTATCTGTAACCTTCCGCTTCTTTTTACTAGTCTTGACTGGAGCGTCAACTACCGACTCGTCAGAAGATGGGAACAACTGCTCAGCTATTTGCTTGGACCTGAAATTAAAGAGAATACTTAATTAATAAAACTAAGTAATTACTATGATTTAAACATTACTGAGTAAATGTGAGTATACCTACTACGGGTACCTACTCTTCGAGGAAACAAGGCGCGATGTTATGTAATTAGTAACAGTATTGAATAATTGAAACACCTATCTGTTTATTACTTCACACAAGTGACTTATTATTACACTTAATTGGGGGATTGTTTGAATAGTAATAAAATATAGGAATGATCGAAAAGTAGCATGTCGATATTAGGAAGTTTGAATGATTGAATAATAGAATAATAGTATGATTGTGTGTACACAGATAATAAACTTATGTAAACCATAGATACTTACATCTTATAGAAGATCTGGTATGTCTGGTCTGGTCTGGGTGGGTGTCTTGATCTCGTATGGCGATGATACTTCTAGCACTTGAAGAAGTCTTTTGCGCTCGAGCTTTTGCAGCAAGACTCTTAAATAGTGATAAATCTACGTCATATTATACCAAATTTGGCAAAAGAGCACGTGTTGACAAAATGCTGTGTCAGATAGTTGCACCCAAATACGATAGTTCATAATGTCTTCAATATTGTAATACTATGCTGAAACAAAACTAAATAGATAAGCACAGAAGGCTGAATCTTTGCAGTGAGCGATAATGTACCCATAGACATGAAGCGCTGGCATTCGCTCGTGGATGGCTATTGATCAATACGACTGACGTGCGTGGTTCAAACGGCTTAAGAGAAGATCGTAATGAGTGCACGTCTGCAGATATGCATTATCGCTTTTGTACGGAGTCGACCTTCTGTACCTATACATTTTGTGGTTAAAACTATTTTAGCTTACTACCATAAATTTTACCCGACTGTGTCAAGAAAAAGACGGTGATGTGTTTTGTCAATTTTAATTTTAAGGTAATTCTAGTTCCTCTGACGACTTTGGTTGTGATTCTACTGATAGATTTATAAACAGTTTCACAATTTTTGTTGCAACAATAAAAGCAATATTTACAGTATTGGGATACCTACCGGTAATTCATTTTTTAATATTTCTTAATTAACACCCGTAAATCCCATGACACATCGATTCAGTAAATCTTGTTCAATTCCAGCATATAGATATACCTACTTACGTTAAGTAGGTACTTTATAAATACATAAAGTAATAACTAAAAATATCACACCTTTTTAAAAATAACTTAAGGCGTATAGTCCCTTGAACCATCTGACCGAAATTATGTGAACGCAACTCTCGCACTCGCCTAGGCGTCAGTACGCAAATCTGTGCATTTATTTGCGGCCAGCAGCGCCCGGAAAGCGAAGCACTTTGAAAAATATTTAACCACCAATTTTTATGTGTAAAAATGTTTCTAAAGGTCCAAGCCGTTTCGAAGGAGTAGGGAAAAGTTGCGAAAAGTTGCAAAATTGCTAAATATTTTTTTTTGACAAAAGTATTAATTGCACGAAAAAATCAAATGTTGATATTATTGTTCATGAATCTATAATAAACATATATTTTTTTCAAACCAATTGACCTAGCCGTTACGGAGGAGTAGGCCTCAGAAAATCACTGTTTTATGGCACTTTTCGGGCGCTTGGCCCTTAAAAATAATAACCTTATAGGACGATATTATAACAGTAGGCAAAACCGTGCATAACAATAGTATGTCGATTTGCTGTTTTGTTTTGATCTGCCTCCAATTATAGAATTACGCAAAGGTATTATCAACGACATACTACTTACAAGCAATGACTTTGCCTGTCGAACTTTGCTAATAAAATGTATGAAAAAGTGACTGCGAACAAACATACAGTAGTATTTATTTTATCCGTATGTATTTAAGATAAACAATTAATGTTTGGCGTCGTGGTGTCTGAGGTTTCAATTACACCTTACCATTTTTGACTGGGGTATCAATATCTAACAAAAAACGTACGACTTTGAACTCTATACTTTATTTACAACTTAAAGCAACAAAATATATACATAATAAACTTAAATATTAAATATATATATATTTAATATTTAAGTATGCTTAACCTAACTATACACACTAAAGGCTACTCTCCCTACTAAAATATGACGTCATAAAACTCCTCCGCATCGCTGTCGACTGGAAGTGTGCCCAAGAGGCTGGCGGCATTGCCACGTTGAATGGCATTGCTTAATCTCTGACCGAGATAAAAACCAGCCCTTGGGTCACGCGAAGTGTCAACTAAGCGTCTTGACAGTTCTTTAAAAAGTATATGAGCACTCGGACCCCACGGCCCAAGAGTTTCAACCCCAAACGGCTCAAAAATATAACTGCCGACAAGGTTGTTATATTTCCGCCGCTTGAGGTTCTCCGCAGCCGCAGCGGCAGCACCAGCACAGCACGATGAACTAGGAAGATGGGATGGCGCAAGAGTGTCGACACAGGTAGCGTCCCACACTAAAGGTCTACCCAACTTCCATGGAAATAAAGACATACCGTCCGGTCTCTTACCATCGTCGCGTGCCAGGCCATGAGGTTCTAAAACAGCCGGAACGCCGACGGTGACAAGGGCTCGTCGGATAATGTCGTTAATATTCGCGTGCCGCGCTATGCGTCCCGCGCTTCGACTGCATGACAGGCCGTGGTGACCGAGGCTGTTGACAGCTTCGCCACAGTGACAGCGATGAGAAGAACAACAAGGAGCGCCAAGGCGTAGGGCAACAGCTAGGCGGAAAGTAGTATCGTCGAACAAGGTGCCAATACTCGACGAAGGCAGTGCGTGAAGCCAAAGACCTGACTCCCAATTTCCCACAGCCAGCAGGCGCGCCCGCTCCGCAGTTGTAGCAGATGTTCGAATTAGGTTTTCCTGAACTACTCTGCAAAGCGGCTCATCCCACCGTCTCTGGGAAGCCGGGTTATCGGGCGGATTTGTTTTCGGGCAAGCAAGTCTCCAGACATCTACAGCCTCGATGAAGCACGGCACATTGAAATCAATCAGTGAGCGAGATAGGATATTCCTGATTAATTTCTCAGTGCCGTGAACCGAGGATATAAAAGCTGGTAAACTAATACTAGCAATTTTGCGGACGCCGAGGCCTCCCACACGGATGGTAAGGGTAGCTTGAGCCCAGGCTCGGTCATCCATGGCCACGTTTAAAATTGACGTAAGGGTATGCCGGATAATTTGGTCCATTTTTTCCAAAAGATGGTGATGTTTCCATAAATGAGAGGCGCGGAGAAAATATTTTAATTTAGGGCCGAAACAGCAGAAACGAATTAAAGTGATGGCCGAATGCACTTTAATTTCTAGCAATCTTTTCGAAATATCATTAAATTTTTGAATTTTTTCCTCAACGAAATTTGGGAAGGAATCTTCGAAAATAGGAGACCCAAGGAGGCGAAGAGTGCTTCTTTCAATAATTTTTAATTCCGGGGCAATGTGTTAAATTTTGAAATAGTCAGTTGTCTGTCAGTACTGTCAGATAACAATAACTCACACTTAGAAAAGTTGAGGTCAAGACCTATGGAGTGGAGTTGATTTTTTAGGAAATGTAAATCATTCAAAACCGTGTCTGAATCGCCTCCAAGGGTTCCGTCATCGAGATACCAAACGTTGAATTTGGAATTTAACTGTTGAATAATAGGGTGAATGGCTAAACTGAAGATCACTGGCCCGAGGGGATCACCTTGTTGACAGCCAACAGCGGATTCCAAAAGATTGTCTCGATATAGTAATTTTGATGGTTGTCTGTAACATTGCCAAAGAAAACTAAAAATTTGGGGTACTTCTTTTTTAGATTCTGTCAGCAAGGTATCCCTATTAACCGAATTGAAGGCATTTTTTATGTCAACCTTCAGGATGACCCCTCCTAGGTTAGAATTTAGGTAGGTCGACAAGGCGTGTACGGCAGCCTCGCAGCCCCCTTTGGAGCCAAAACCTAGCTGCAGGGGCTGAAATTTTTTCGATAGAGCCTTACCATAAAATTTACAGCAAACTTTGGCTGCCATACGACGATAGGTAGTGCCCACGGCAATGGGTCGGATGCCGCCATCTCTCTTGAGCAGAGCACATAAATTGGCTCCGTACAGAGTGGCGATGACGGCCTCGTTGACCTTGCCTGAGAGCATTAAGTTAACCAGAGCCGTAAGCTCCTTCAAGAGCAACTCACCAGCTTCCCTGGCGCCTGAGCAGATGAGGTCCTTCAGGTGTTGAGGACTTAGGCCGTCGAGGCCGCCAGCAGAGCCACTCCGGAAAGAGCAAACGGCTGAGACTACCTCTTCGACCTGTAACGGTGAGGGTATGAATGTCCGAATCAGGAAGGTCGGGAAAAGAAAGGCCATCCGCTGGAGCAGGGTGTTTGCTCTCCAGAGCTATTAGAGTATCTGGAGAAAACGGAGCCAGCACATCACTACTGAAAAGAATTCTGGCTGCTCCGCTAATGTCACCTTCCCCTAATTTAGTTTCGACCAGATGGGAAATACCTCTTGGGGAGAATACTCCTCTTGAGGGAAATACCCTCTGTGTCGATAATTTGGGGTCTAAATTATGAGCCGAAATTTTACAATTTTCTTTAATTTGTGTGGTCAAAGTTATTTTGTTTGCCAAATCCTTTCGAAAATGTAATATTCTGTAAGGGAAGGTGAGAAGCTGTTCCCAAGCACTGAGTGAGTTCTCCCGGGCGGCCAGGCGGACACAACTTGCTAAACTTTGCGCTACTAGAGGCCTGGCGCCATGGGGAACTCGTTTTAAAACTGGAACTGATTTTTTTAATTTTGTGAGGGTTTTCCAAAGCGGGTCAAAACAGGATGTAGATGGTGTAGGGGAGGTGGTAGTAATGACGGGGTCTGAAGTGAGTACATTTTGTGGTTTGTGGGCCTGCCCAATGTGCACATTCAGACCCCGCTTACCTTTAAAAAACCGTGCTTCTATGCAGAGAGTGCACCTTTCCAGAATTGTCAGCGATGTAGAAGGTTGAGACGCACTGTCTACCACCACATCACTGCTGCCACTTAACATTTATGTACACAAAACTTAATCAATAGAATAAAATAAATAAGTAAAAGAAATTGTAAAATTAAAACAGACAAAAACACTGAAAAACAAATGTCATTTGTGACGGATCACGTCAACAGCGCGGCGCAGTCGCTTTGGGGGCCTGGAGAGCCGCAACACCGAAGAATACGTTCCGGCGCGGCGGCGGCGCCCTGGCAACCGTTGCTCGGTAATTTGCGTCGCGTCCTCGGCGTCGCCTTCAGACAGCATGCATAAAATTGTTTTGAGTGCACAGCGATTATTTTTCTTGAGGGATATAATTATTATAATAAATTGTGCACACAGAGATTTGAATTAAAAAGTTTGTTGAAGAAATACTCATGTATTTTTTGGGTGACACTTGACGTCAATGCTGTATAATAAATTTTAGACCGAATGGAGTGTTTAATAATTTAACTATAATGCTTGGGAGAGTGTATTATAATTATTATATGAAATAGGTTTCGATTTCAGAATTAATAAAATTAAATTGTGTTAGATAATTACAATATTATTCAGTCAGTCCAATTAAAAGAAATTGCATAAAATTAAAATTGATCTAAATTTCATACCTAAATTGCACATTTCAATCAGTTAAAAAGTTTACTAAGCGCACAAGATGTTGAAGAAGGTTGCGGGAATCCGATGGATGCGGGACGCGCAGTATCGTTCATTGTGGCGACACTTGGGGAGGCCTATGTCCAACAGTGGACGTCTATCGGCTGATATGGTGATGATTTCAAAATACTTTAGATACTCATATATGTGTTATCAGACTCAATTTCGGCCAGGTAGGCCGTCAAACCGTGAACTCTATTGATTATAATTAGATTATAACATAAAGAAGAAAAAAGCCTTCAAATCGATCATTAATTGATTTCATTCTGAGTAGAACGTTACTATCGTTGTGATGTCGGTAAGTGTTGATAACATTTCTTTAACGGTAGATCTTTGTTTCAACCAATTGTATTAAGGTTTGAGACTTATTTAAAGCAATGGTTGTTTTTCAGGACACGGAAGATCTTTTCAATTTTGTACCTATGAATCCACCAGCAGTTCAATCAACACCCGGACAGAAGCGTTTTCGTTCGTTTCTCGTAAGAGACCAGAAACAGATCAAACATTTTTTCAATATATAAAGAAACCCGTCACTCGCGGGACAAAAATAATCAAGATTGAAATTTACAATGCGGAGAGTTTACCAAAATCCGATCAGCCGATGTGTAACTGTAAAGCTGATGTGTGTGTTCAGCATGTTGTAAAATCCATATTATTTGATGAAATTTATTCAAGTACGAGAAAATTAATAACCAGAATTCAGGATGAAGTCGAACCGAAAGTTTAGGTTTAATAAAATTAAGTTATCGTTCTACAAAATATTACATAGGTATGTATAAGTTTCTAAGTGTTGTATGTGGTGATTAATGTTCAAAAAGCAACTATGTTAAAAATTTCATTATTAAAATGTTTTATAATAAAATAATACTAAACACTATAGTTTGTATTATTTCAACCTCATACATATGAAGTACTTACGTAGCGCAAATAGTCACTGCGCTATACCTACATATATGGCTGCGACGTGTATCCTATGAGTGCATTCCACGCTCATGTCGTAGAGTAGGAACTGCGCGCTACTGTTACCTAATAAAATGCACACTTCAGTAAAGGAATGATGACTGCTGAGCAAATTTTGATGTAATGCAGTGTTTCTGGATCTCATCTGATCCAATTTTCTAATGTAATGAATGATGGTTGAAATTGAGGGTTTCTGGATCTCATCTGATCCAGAAACCCCAATTTCAACCTACTGTTAGGTTTGGACGTGGATCCACGCTTAGGCACACGAGGATAAAGATTTTTCGAACGTGGATCCACGTCTAAAACACACGAAAGGTTAAGAGAACCGAGAACGGTAATTGCCAATATTCACGTGTATCATACGACGTTTTTCGACACACTTGAGAAGAAAAATGTTACAAATTATTTAATAATTCCTTTATCAGCAAAAAGGTTTTTTTTTTTAGTATGGCGGCAAAAAATTGTTCTTTCTTCTTATGCGTGCGCATCCAAAATGGTGGCCATAGACTAGCAACTCTAGCTAGGCTGTTTCAGTAAAAATAAGAATGAGGTTGCATATGTTTATAAACAGAAAAAATATTTTTATTTTATGAAGGGTTTATATATTAAACATGTAAAAGTTAAAATAGTTTATTTAAACACAAATTAGCATAAAATAAGCAAGCAAGACACTAATTTGTACTATTGAACGCAATACCTAATGTATTTTTTTTTTCGAATTCAATGTTTGATTTGAGAACAGAGGTTTAACAAAAAAGGTTATCACTACATTATCACACTTGTGCATAATGGTAATCAAAAAGTCACAGTTTGGTTACAAGCTACATTATATACCTAAGTGTAGTGCAGTTATAGTCACTTTCTGAGCAAGTGTGTCGAAAAATATTATTTATTTCACTATCACCATTAGAATAATAATAATAATAATAATAATAATAATAATAATAATGATAGTCGATGTCACCATCCCGCATGACGAGAATCTCGTGAAAGCTGAGAAAGAAAAACAAATAAAATATCTTGACTTAGCACACGAGGTTGTCGACATGTGGAATGTGGACTCGGCTATCATTGTGCCGATTGTTGTGACCGCTAATGGTCTTATAGCCAAAAGCTTCGACGACCATCTGTCGAAGCTATCGTTGCACGGGTGGATCAAGGGCCTGATACAGAAGGCAGTACTCCTCGATACGGCTCGCATTGTGAGGAGGTTCCTGTCTCTGGAGCCCTAACCACCGGTAGCTTGGACCCTGCTCCCGACACCGGTGGATAACTATATTTTTATATTTTTAAATGTTTTTTTTTTTTCTTTTGTATAATTTTGTTAAAAAATATTTAAAAATGTAATTTTATATGTAAAAAAAAAAAAATGAATAAAGAGAATAATAATAATAATTGTTTATTTGTTAACATAGGTAAATAAAATACAGATCTTATTTTCACTGAACAGAGCGCTATGTTATGCCTAGAGGCGTACAAATATGGAGTGCAATTATTGTCGCTAAGAATTAAAAATTTACACAAAAAAAAAAAAAAAACATGCATTATTTGTGGCAAGTAAAACATTCTATATATATTACTCCAATTATTAATACAATTAATTTACAAAGTTATTCAAATTTCAAATCAATTAAAAGTCAATACATTTAAAATGTCAATACAATTAAAATGTCAAATTACTTAAATGTCAATACAATTAGACTGTCAAATCAATTAAATGTCAATATAAATAAAAATGACAAAATAGTTTTTTGTCAAAATGATTGAAATGTCCAAATAATTATAATATTAAAATAATCAAAATGCCACAATAATTAAAATGTCAAAATTGTTTCGTTGATATATTAATTCAATAGTTTAATAACATTTATCAATTAGGAACAATTTCATTTTTTTCTTAAACTGTGTAAACTTTAATTATTCCTTTATGGCGTCTGGAATTTTATTAGAAATGCGCGGTGCCATACCCAGGACACTTTTTTTTTACATTTATAATTACTCAAAGAATTTTTGTACTGGAAGGCATACAAAATAGTGCTGCTATGATCAAAATTCAAAACTTAAATAAAATAGTACAAAAAGGAAAAAATAAAATACTGTCAAAAAAAAATATTACATTTGTCAAAATAATCAAATTAATTAAAATATTCCAAATGTCAAAAAAGAAAAAAAAAAGAATTAACATTGAATACATTTGTCAATAAACAAATCAATCAAAATATTCCAAATGTCACAAAAAAAGAAGTAACATTAAAAACATTTGTCATTCAGAAACTGGTCTAACGTGTAATAGCATTTTTCAAGTAACAGCTTCTGCAGAGTGTTTTTGAACTTTTGTACTGGCATGCATTTAATTATATCGGGTACTTTATTAAAAACTTGGGGAGCAATACCAAAGAAACTTTTCTTCATCAGTGCAGTTTTACATTTTACTTGGCATAATGTGTTCATATATTGAGCACGTATGGGTAATTTTTTGACTGTGGCCATTTTTTTGAATAAGTGGGGATTATTTTTTACAAATAAAGAAGCTTCCAAGATATACAAAGCGGGAAAGGTTAAAATATTGTATTTTTTAAAATATGGAATGCAACTGTCAGTCCTTTTTAAACCAAACATCGCTCGTATGCATCTCTTTTGCATTTTAAAAACAAGTTCTCGATTTGTTGACTGTCCCCAAAAAACAACACCATAACGCAAAACCGAGGATACCAATCCATGATACGCCGTTAAGAGTGTTTCAGTATTTACTTTTTTCGACAGTTGAAATAGAAGATACGCTGATCTGCTTAATCGTTTGCAAACTTCTTCCAGGTGTGGTTTCCAGGTCAGTTTGCTGTCTATAGAAATACCCAAGAATTTTGAAATGCTGGCCTCCTCTATTTTAGACTGGTTATAGGTAACATTAACTGGAGTATTTACAAGCCGTTGGTGAAAATGCATAATTTTAGTTTTATTTAGATTTATTACAAGATTATTGTCATTAAGCCAATTAATTATTTTCGAGAGAGTGTCATTAATGTCAAGTACATAATTATTAGGATTGTTGCACTTTATAACAACCGTGCTATCATCAGCAAAAAGTACCATTTTGTGATCTGTTATTTTCGGTAAGTCATTAATATATATCAAAAATAACAGGGGTCCCAACACGCTGCCCTGAGGCACTCCATATTTGATCAACCTTGCTTCCGAGATATATGTTTTTTGCAACTTAGTTACTGGACAAATTCTTGTAATTTCTGTGCATTGCAATCTATCACTTAGGTAGGATTCTATAAGTTTAAGAATATTCCCTCTAATGCCATAGCTATATAGTTTTTGTAGTAAAATTTTATGATCCACAAAATCAAATGCCTTTGTCATGTCTGTGTAAATAGCGCAAACCCTGTTTTTCTTATCGACAGATGTTAGGACACTTGATAGTAGGTCAAATAGCGCCATGTTTATATTAATATTTTTCCTAAAGCCTTTTTGCTCACTGCAAAATAGTTTAAATTTTTCAAAATAGGCATATATACTGTTATAGATTATTTTCTCGATGATTTTTGAAAATATAGGAATTTTTGCAATTGGCCTATAATTTTTTAATTCAGTTCTGTCGTCTTTTTTGAATAAGGGCTTAATTATCACTTTTTTCAGACGAGTTGGAAAAATACCATCAGAAATACAGAGATTTATTATATGCGAGAGTAACGGCGCTATTACCTCTTTAACTTCTTTAATAACCTTAGTTGATATGTTATCAAATCCAACGGTATTTGTATTTTTGAGGCTGTTAATAATTTTGATTATATCGTCACATGTGACTAGTGACATGAATAAAGATTGACATGAAACATTATCCTTTAGGTGCTGCTTATTTTTCGAATTGTTATTTGTTTGAATATTATTTTCAATAACTTCAATAAAATATTTATTAAATTCATTAGCGATGTCAAGTGGGTGTGAATATGTCAAATTATTATTATTAATACATAAAATTGGTTCTTGTGGTAAATTATATTTCGATTTGTTTATTACTTGCCATGCTGCTTTGGATTTATTTTGCGCAGTACTTACGTGATAATTATTTTGTGTTTTTTGAGTTAGTTTTATAATTTGCCTGTAAAGTTTTGAATATTTTTTAAAAATAAGTTTATTTTTCAAATTAGGCTTCAACCTATATTCCCAAAGTAGATGTCTCTGCTTTTTGCAACAAAGTTTTATACCACGGGACAACCATTTCGTTTTCTTATTGGTATTAATCTTTACAATTTTAACTGGAAAGCATAGGTGGTAGAAAAGCAAAAATTCATCTATAAAATTGTCATACGCTTCATTTGCATCTTTTGCTTTATAAACTTGCGAAAAAGTTAGACATTTCAAATAATCCCTAAACCTAGCCAAGTTACACACCGATAAGTCAAGTTTTTTAGTTTTCCAGAATTTTAGAGTGCATTTTTTATTAGTAGGAATTTTTAACAATTGTGCTGTATGGTCCGAGAGAACTAAATCCATTACATCTGCTTTACATCCGCGTTTAAATGAATGTGCAAAGTTATCAATGCACGATTTACTGCTTAATCTAGTTGGTTCAAAGAGTGATAGTTTAAGATTGTATTGTCCAAGAAAATATTCAAATTCATATGTAATTTTATTTCTTTTCAGGATATCGATATTAAAATCGCCGGTCAAAATTACGTTTTTATTCGAGTATGAACAGACTTTGCGTAATACGGCATCTAGTTTATCATAGAAAATGTTATAGTTATGTTTCGGTATTCTGTACACACATATTATTATGATATTATGAGACACTAGTTCAATGCCGCAGCATTCGATAACACCTGACACTGATTTTTTTGAAATGTCTGTTAATTCTCTATATTGCAATCCGGCCCGAACAAAGATACACGCTCCTCCTCGTTTAGCTTCTCTTGAAAAGAAGGCAGCGAGGCAATAATTAGGTATATGCATGAAATTTTCATAACCAGTTTCAACAAAGTGTTCAGTTATGCAGACAATATCTATATTAATTCCACTATTAGAAAGCTCTTCGAGTTTTACCGTCAATAAATCTGATTTATTAATAAGTCCTGCTATGTTTTGGTGAAGAATATACAGATAGTGACTAAAGAAAAAACTGAGAGCTATCCTGAAGTTGAGTATCAGTTAGAGCATTATTTATTTGGGGGCAGTCAGCATCTGACGATGCGTTTATCGAGTTCAAATCTAAGACGAGATCCTGCAAGTCAGTTAGCACAATATTCAGACCTTTATTATTCAAACTTCCATACCGTTGATTATAAGTGTCATACGTGTAGGGAAGGTTCAAGTTGGAGTCCAGCAGATAAGCATATTTATATGTCTCCACGTCCATGAACATTAAGTTATTAAACGTGTCAACTCTGCTGTTAAACATTACATTTTTGTTTTCCATATATTTAAAAGTAGAATACAAAATTATTTCATGTCTTCACTTTCATTTCTAGTCAGTTCTTTAAATAATATCCATATTTTCTTCAGAAGTTGTTTACCAGGTAAAATTGGCTGTCACATTGTCAAACCTTATGTCGTCTCAATTTTTGGTATGTGGTCATATGGTCATCACACTTTTGCCGTGTAGTGAATTCTGAAACAATCTTGTGATGATTGGGATATCGTTGTCCAACAAAGAAATGTATATGATTTGAAGCTAAATTGTTCTCTATATTGACCTACAGAAGCTCAATTTATCATTTCAATTTTATGTAATTTTTCAAATATTGTATATTTATGATGTTACCTAAATGAGTCTTTGGTCGACAATTTTTATGATGCACTTTGAGTATCTGACTCAGAAGTAGAAGCCACAAATGATTTTTGTTATTTATCAAATTTTTTGTTTGTTTCATGTTTTTAGCGGGAGAGCTGGTTAGGTTTATGGATTCTAAATCGTCAGCCCTTTTCCTCAAAAACTTCGATCGATCGACGATCCTTAGTTTCTTCCCATTTACGCAATGTTGCTGAATCTAATTTATTTGCGAATAGAGTGCGTCTACTGAAAGCGTAACCTGGAGTTTTTTTTAAAATTAAATTGGCAACATTGTTTTGCCGAAAAAGTCACGTCAAAGTCTATGGTTGCAATTGTCAGTTTTTAGAAACAGATATTTTTTTTTCGAAAATAATTGCTTAATTATGGGAAAAACAATAAACAGTAACGTGCGAAAACTGCTACACACTATGGTTAATAAATTCAAACAAAAACAAGAAGAGAAAAAGGGTGTTTTCAATGAAAACCAACAATGTTTATATACGATTTCTGTATTTTTAAGTTAGTATGACGTTATAATCTTGATCCTTGTCGACAAATATTATTAGATAGTTATATTTATGATGTAATGATTTTTTTTTCTTATATTTTTAGATAATCTGGCATATTGCGAATTTCATATTTGACAAAAACATCGAACAAAGAAGGCTTTTGGTGAATCGACTTAATCAAAACACATGCTAATGAGTGGTAGAATGCGTTCAAACGCGATTGGATGTAATGCATCAAAGTCTTCAACTGAAGTTAAAATCGCGAAAGTGAAGGAAATAGTGACTGAAATCCTAGTTCAAGTTTGAGAGAGATAGCTGCTGAACTTTCTGTGTCTCACGAGTCGATCCGTGTCATTTAAAACAATCACTGGAGTATGAAAGATGTTCCCGCTTGACTAATCCCAAAAGATCTGAATTTTCTCTGTGCTAAAACGAATCGATTCCAACCCAACAATCTTGAAACACATTATTAGTGTTGGCGAGACGTGATGAAATTGAAATCATGTTGACTATTGCGGTGTTGTACACTTGGTATTCTTGCCAGAAGGCCAAATGGTAAATAAAAAGTATTATTTGAATATTATGTAGCGACATTTGAGAGAACAGATAAAATAATTTGGAATAAATAATATTTTGTGACCTTTACCATACACCCACCAATAATTAAAGGTAGAACTACACTGCTCACACGTGTGCTACACACGCCGATTTATTTAATCTTCATGCAACACAAAGTACATAGGCGGACTTAATGCCTTAGGCATTCTCTACCAGTCAACCTAGGAAGAGAAAATATGGTAGGCGCACAAAAAGAAAATTTTGGTATTAAAATAAGCCGATCTGGAAGCTTCGGTCTCCATACATTTCATATGGAAAATAGACTGTTAGAGCTACACTTGATCCACGCCACGCCATGCGACGCTACGTCCGCGACGCCGACACGTCGGTCCCAGAAATTTTAGAGGAAGGTGGGCGGCGATCACCGCGGCGACACCGCGATCAGACGCATTGATAGCCTTAGAATAGAAGTGTCTTCGATAGTAAATGAAAAAGCGAGCTTGATCTGTTTTTAATCCTCCGATGAAATCAAAGGTTGTAATGCGCATCACACGTGTTACGCGTTGCGTCGGTGTAGTGTGCACACCTACCGCACACGGCTGAGACATCTCACACGTGTGCGTCGGTGGAGTGTAGTTCTAGCTTAAGTCTACACACGTTTTTGACTAAAATTTAAGTTCCTATACAACTATTATACAATTGTCATAAATACAAAAAATACTCAAGTATCAAAACTTTTTTCTCCTGCTATTTCAATAATACCACATTAAAAATTTTGGTTTTAACCTCCTTTTCTCAGGTCACGCTTTCGTTAGACGGACTCTATTTGAGTTATTAATAAATCCCAATTATCAGTGGGTTCCCCTAGTGTGTTGTTGTGTAGCGCTCGAAAATGCTTTGTGATGTGATCTGCTAAGTTTCTAAGTAATTAATCATTCAATAAATAAATAAATGGGACTAAATGTTATAATTATATTGTAATAATAAAAAATAAAAAATTGGGTGTGTTGTCTCTAGAGAGTTTAAATGAATTATGTATGTATAATGTGTTCCACCAATAGCAGAATAAAAAAAGAATAATAAATTAAGAATCCGGTCGCCAGTTGAAACACAAAATTAACCGGGATAACTTGGATCGGGTAAGAGATTGGACCATTAATCTGCCGGTGGGAGGCCTTAGGAAAAAAAAAGTAAAACAGATAATTAGAACTTTTGTCTTTAATTTTTTTCCCTACCCGTAGTTTACATAGGACATCTTTGCTATGGGATATTATTGCATCTGATTCATTTGAATCTATAAAAAAGTTAATTTTAGTTATGTAAAAAAAATAATGTCGTCCGGTACTTGGAGACTCCAGGCGTGGTCCAATAGAGGATAATCTCCAAATATTTATCCAGGAAAATGTAAAATAAAAAGGTAGAAAAAAAAAAACGCCAGATGGCTGAAACAATATAAAAAAATACGTTAATATTCTGAAGTATAATGACAATGTCGACACGCGGTCGCGAAGTTAGGTTATGTTTGAGAAATGCTTACCGTTTTTTCCTCTGAACTAATGTTTAGCGCGCCAATCGGATCAATAAGAAAATAAACAACGTTCGTAAGCTAAACAAATCAAGTCAGAAGAAATTTGAAAATAAGTTCTTACCGAAATTATGGTGTATTTTTCCAAGAAACATCTGCTCAATTGTGTTACGATAAACTTGTAACACAAAAATGCTCAAATTAGAGAGGATTATCACAGATTTAGAAATTTAACGAGAGCAAAAAAATATTGTTGCTCGCTGATGAAAGTTGGGCCGAAAAGTGACGTTGTCAAATCTGACAGCTCATCGTAGAAAAATAATAGAATTTTTTTTTACTAGGATACAAGTCTTTCAAGCCAAATCGCCTTAAAAGTTCGGAAACATGTAACGAGGCGATATCGACACGTTACAATATCATATGTCGTCTGAGACTAGTTAGTAGCAAGCGTTTGTATCCACTAAACACATAACAGCGTCATTGGCTCATGTAGGTAGAATTTAAGGTTAAAGTCGTTGTTCTATGACGTTTTGGTTTTATTGGAACTGAAATCAGCATCCCAGATATGGCAAAATGTAAAGAACAATATGACCTGCAGCCTTTAACATATTGTCAATGGTGTAAATTTTTTCAGACTGAATCCTATTTATCACATAGAAGAGTTCAGTTTTAATGTTATCTGATGTAAATTCAACACAAAGTTTATTTAACCAGTCATTTTTATGTTTAGCTTTAGAAATCAGCTCATTCGGAAGCTTATGGTTAATGAACCCATATATAGTATTTTATTTTGCTGGCTTATCATTGCAATAGCCCAGATAATTAGAGCAAGCTGACTGTATTAACACGTTGAACGCCAAATGAAAAATCGAGTATTTCCATTCAGGCCACAGGGCTCACCGGTGAGCCTTATCTTACTGAACCATTCGAGCCATGGGGGTCACCCGTGAGCCGCGTGAAAGGTCCAACATAAACGCTTCCTACGAGCCACAGATTGCAGCTATCAAACAAAACGCATATGGAAGTGAGCCGCGTGGCCCTGTATCCGAACCGGACGGCGTGGTTTTCAAATCCAACAAAAACTTGTAGTTTTAATCAAGGTTATTGCAATGATGCTAGGGTTATTCCTAAAGATACGATAGAAAATATTATTTCGATTTAATAGCTGTAATTAACCTATAAAATACTTTTAAAATATTTATTAAAAATACAAAACAACGTAATATTTTCTACATTACCAAGTAAAAATCGGTGACATTATTTATTCATTACTTGACAAACTTCTATAATATAATCAAAATAATTTATGAATTTGAATAATCACAACTATGGCACTTCTTTTTAATATCACATTATTAAAAAAAATTATCAAAATTATTGGTGAATCTTGTTAAAACAAGGTAAACAAAGGAATGGTTTAGTTGGACAGCTTTGGCAATAAGTGGATACTTTTTTCGACTTTGATGTAGCCTGTTTGCTACCCATGATTGGTACGTTATCTGCATAACATTGGCGACATGTTCTTCTGACTTTTCTAGCCAAACCCTCTTTTCTTTCCAAGGAGTGTTTCATTCTCTTCGGTCTCTGTACAGGCACATCATTTTGTTGGACTTCGCAAAGATTCATCATTATAAACCTTCGGAAATCTACCATTTGTATGTTTTTTTTAGTCACTGACTTGTACAGAGTCAAAGCATTTACCATCGCAGTATTTAGTAATAAATCTACAGCCAGCTTCTTGTACCACTTTACAGATTTTCGCAACGGGGACGAGTATGCTGCCATCTGATCTGATAAGTCGACTGCTCCTTTGGCTTTGTTGTAGTCAATTATAATCTGCGGTTTCATGACCACATTGCCCTGACGCTTTTTTATCTTTCCAAATCGTTCTGAGTGTTTGGTTGACAAAACCAACACGTCTCGTTTGTCCTTCCATTTCATGGCAGTAATACCATCTCGACTTTCTCTGGCAATAAATTCTCCCTTCTTCAGTTTAGTACTCACGACTTTCTTGGGCAGGTGCCTCCTATTCTTTCGGATTGTACCCACCAAATGGGTTCCGTTATCTAGCAAAGCCCTTGCTAATTCAAGGCTTGTATACCAGTTATCGGTATAGTGTGGCCTTTATTTAAAAGGCCGCTTAGCAAATCCATGACAACATTAAATGGAGTGGTATTTGTGGTTTCATTGTTTTTTCCTGCGTAAATACTTAATTTATAAGGATATCCAGGCACACAGCACAACTTAAATTCTTTAATTCCATATTTGTGGCGTTTTTGTTTGTTGTACTCTCGAAATATAATCCTGCCACGAAACGGCACAACACTTTCGTCTATACATAGGTCTTCGCCGGGTGTATAATGCATCTGGAATTGTTCATTCAATACTTGCAAAAGGTAACGAATACGATGAAGGCGGTCTTCTTTGTTTGTCTCATCGTTTTGTGAAAAATGAAGCATTCGCAATATCAACTCGAACCGATTCCGTGGCATTATTGTGCGTGGAAACGGATGACCTACGATATCATTCGTTGACCAATATTCCGCCAACCTAGGAAGCTTTGTGATACCCATAAACAGGATTAAACCAAAAAACTTTTTTATTTCTCCAAGATCTGTGGGAACCCATTTGCGTAGCCTTGTAAAGCGTGAATTTTCTTCTGAACTAGCAATTTTGTTAATTGCAAATTGTTTAGTTTGATCAGCAATAACTTGAAAAAGACTATCAGGAACCATTAGTTGGAAGAAATCAGCTGGCGATTTGCTGCGCATGCTTAAGCATAGGTTAGTGGGAAGGCCAGGATGTTCAGTAAAAGGTATTACTTTACGTTGATTACCTTTAGGCTTTGACCAGGTGCCCGACGGCGATGTATTACCTGAACAATAAAAATACAACTAATTAATACTCCTATCAATCATATAATCAATAATTAAATAATCGGTCAAGTGTGAGTTGGATACACTTAGCTTCCCTTCACTAAACTATAGAGGCCTGTAACAGACCGACGACGTTCAGACTTACTCCTTTCTAATAAAACTAGTGATTAACGCGCATCTGCTCATATTATACTAGGGGGGGCGGGGGTAGGGCAGTTTTCTAAACCTGTTAAATCTGTCACCTGTGTGGCATCTATGAACTATTAAAATAATTCAGGACTAAATTCCCATGAGAGCAGAAGAAACGCGATTGTGCATGTCAAACGAATATAAAGTAGGCAAAGCCGTGGGCAAAAGCTGGTTTAAATAAAAAGTTAAATTACTTACCAATAGTATCGGCAATAACCCTTGAGATTTCATTGTCGCTATGTTCACTCTCTGAAAATACAATTCGGCGGCATCTTCTTTTCGTTGGTTGAACTACGTCTTCATCAGAATCTATTTGGAAACTATGGTTCAGAAGATTTATCTCGATATTATCTAACTGGTTTAACTCCTCTTGCGTTAACTCAAAATCTTCAAAATCATTCATGTTTGGCGGAAAAAGCGTAACAGATCCTCACTTGTCCACGCAGCGCGCGATATTGATCGGCCGGAATAAATCACTACGCCCCCACCCCGCGCTCGCGCGACGTGAGCCCTATCGTGACCCCTGCGGCCCCCGCTAACGGAAAAAACTTAATCCTTTAAAAAAGGCCACGGGACCCACCCGTGAGCCTTTTACAATATTTTAAAAACTAGACGGTAAAAGTCGCTCATTTTTATTTTCTGTACCAATTACCGCATTTTATAAACTTTAGAATGAAAATCTCAAGTTGATGAAAATTACCGATTTCCTGATTATGACTTGGCCCGAATGGTATACTAAGGTAGGCCCACCGGTGGGTCGTAAAGCATACAACGTGTTAAGAGGTTTCAGAAATCTGAAACATTTATTTCAAAAAGACCAATTACAGGCACTTTTGAATAGTCAAAATGTTGGTCAGTCAAAAAAGTGAAGTTAAATTGCACATTCCAAAGCGTAGATCTCTAGGGAGAAGAATGTGCAAGAAATTCCATTGATACTCTTTTAAATTGTATTATAAGTTACTTAAATCTTGGTTAAATAATTTTTGTCGCTTCTAATAAGTATATGAATTGTGCTCAAATATTAGAAGCGATAAGAAATAACAATAAAAAAACTAATTAAAAAATAGATTAATAGGTTTATTGGCGGTTTACAATTTATTGTAGCAATATGTATGACTCAAAATTAAGCTATGCACATCCAAAATCAAAAACTTATGAAAGTACTCGTGGCAGCTTTCAGAAACTCTATAAGTCAAGTTTATGACTTGTGTCATTTGGTACACAAAAAAGTTAGTTTTTATTTAATTATCATTATTATACCATAATGATAATTGCATGAATACTAATCCAAATTATATTATTGTTTAAGGTTTTTTTTTTTTGATAGTGGACTTTAGTTAATGGAGAAATGTGGGTGGACCTAAAGTAGCCTTGGGCATTGTCGTTCACTTAATGGATCTAGTTCATCAAATCTCGTTCCGTGAAGTGAACTCGTTCCGCTAACTCGTTCCACAGTTCATTTCGCTCCTTGACTTGGTACGATATATAGTACTACTGATTCAGAGAGCGAAATGAACTGTGGCATAGACATGTTTTCGAGGAACTTGTTTAGCTATTCGTTCATAAACTGTGAACTATAACAATAAGATGCGTCACCTATGAAATTCAGTTATAATTAATAGATTCGATTTCCCTTCATACTTTTTTCAGGCTTAGGACTGACATTTAAAGTGACTAATATGAATTAATATTAAGCCTACTTTTCACTTTAAAAGGCGTATTTGCAGTTCATCGGAACGAATCGCTCCGGAGTTACTCAAGTCTGTAGACTAGAGACGCGGGAGTATTTTGAGCCGGTGAACTATGGAACGATAATTCCGCACAGTACTGAACGAGTTCAGTTCTTTCACTGTGTTTGAGCAGTTCATCGGAACGAATCGCTCCGGAGTTACTCAAGTCTAACCTAAAGTTCTTAACGTGATCCATTTAACAATCTAAACTGAACTGTTAAAAGCATGGAACTTTATAGGATGTATAGCTCCATCCCTCTTTTTCATTCACACAACTGACAATCTGACACGTCATGGCAAGGCCCCTGTACCTTTCACTGAATTGTTCACTAGTTTGTAGTAGTTAATTTATTTGTAGTGATGTTACATTTATCTCTCATTCTCTTTGGAAAATTATACTCAATGTCAAAATATTTTATTTCACATAGGCCTACATGGGCACTTATAAAAGTCAGAAGCTAGTACTGAAATAGAATGAGTCACTTTGTTGATTTTTTCATATCCTGATGATTTTACTGAATATTTCAGACACCTTTAGTTCAATACATTTCGGGTACCTTCAGTATCTCGTTTGGTGGCAAGTTCTTAGTCATTAATCTCCTCGTAGTGATGTTGTTCCTATTCATATTTATGTACATTTTCTAACCAGTAACGTAAATTCAGAATATTTGCCATCACCAGCAATTTACCTATATTTTCTTTGTTTAATTCTTGGGGCATTACAATTTTTCTTCTTAGTAAAGTTATTTTTTCCTCATTCTTACAAGTCAATGTCTTGAATAATATCCGGCTGCACCACGCATTGATGTTCTCTTGGTATTTTAGTATTTGTATTTCATGGTTAAAGTTATTTATTACTTTTGACAAATGTACACTTTGAATTAAAGACTAGGTTCTGCCAGCGGCTTCGCCCGCGTTGAAGTAGATTTCTCAATACAAACTTTGGACCCCTGTTTCATACCTTTAAGGACTGAATTTTGAAAAATCCTCTTTTAGTGCTTACTGTATAAAAGTAAACCTTGTGCAAAATTTCATGTTCCTAGCCCTAAAAGTGTCGGCTGTGCGTTGATTAGTCGTCAGTCAGTTTTTCCTTTAATACTCGTAGATATAGATTAGTACAAATATGGCGCCCTAGAGGTCTGAGGATAGGGAAGATATCATGTATAGCCAGCATCAAGCAACGTAAATTACTACGGAATGTATTTGTTTTCTTTTACAGAAGCCTTAAAGACTAATAAACCAATCATATAAAACACCAGAATGGGTAACTTTGTTGGTAGAAACAAACAAAATATTTTATATTGAAGTAGAGTCGCTTTGTTGATTTTTTCATATCAATTCCGATGATTTTACTGAATATTTCAGGTACCTTCAGTATCTCGTTTGGTGGCAAGTTCTTAATCATTAATCTCCTCGTAATGGTGTTGATCTTATTCATATTTATGTACATTTCCTAATCAGTAACGTAGTGGTTGAAATTATTTATTACTTTTACACACGTATACTGTTTAAATTAAAGACTAGCTTCTGCTAGCGGTTTCGCCCGCGTGAAAGTAGATTTCGGCATACAAACTTTGGAACCCCGTTTTACCCCCTTAGGGATGGAGTTTCGTAAAATCCGTTTTTGCGAATGTCTACACCCTATATGGAAACTAACTGCGAAATTTTAAGTTTGTAGGTGTTATAGTTTCTGAGATGTGATTAATCAGTGAGTGGTATTTCGCTTTTATACACCAATAATTTTTAATTAGTGCAAAAAAGGGCTTATTAAAAAAGGTCTTGTTATTATCTATGTAAAGTTTAAAAAAATAATATTCATAATCAGCAAAGTTATTAGCTATATGTTATATCCAAAAAAAGTCACTCAATTCATGGAAATATTGTACAGGTTATTCATAGTAGTATTCATTAATCCTAAACATAAACACAGGTTATATATTAGCCTAGCTAGGAATACAGCACCTTACCCACTAATTTGTAGTAGTCTTTGTACACTGTAATCGATTCTGTAAATTGTCATAATGTACTACAATGTTTTTAATGAATAAAGATATTATTATTATTAATCATATTCTCTCGCTCTCGCGTTCTCGTGCTCTCGTTCGAACTTGCCCCGCCTCCAACAGCTGATAACGTAATTGTAGGTAACTAAAACGCATAAAGATGCGTTACGATTGAAAACTAAAATAAAAGGTTTACGGAAAAATAAACATTTATTCAATTCAAACTTTTCCTTCATACTTTATTTGGGCTTAGGACCAACAAAATTACCAACTTTTTTAAAATAAATTATTAAGAAAACAATTAGGTGACTAAAAAGTTAAAAAGAAATCAAATTAAATTAAGTAAAGTTTTAAAACTTGTGAAAAGAAGTAATTTTGGCGTATTTAAAAAGTTTGAATCAGCTGATATTTAATATAATATGTCTGTGTATGTCATCTTAGAATTTACAGATATTTTAGCTGTCGTTCAAAATGTCCACCACCATTGTCAATACACAGACGGGCACGTTTACTTAAATTGTTTTTTTAACGATAAAAGTATGCTTCGTTTACTTTTAACATCGTTAAATGCGTCCAATATGCGCTGTTTTAATTGTCCCACACTTGTTGGCTCACTAAGGGCGCTTTCAATTTAGACGGTTGGTGCCGGACTGCTGCCGCACAGTTGTTACGACCATGAGCCGTACTGCTGCCGGACGACAGCAGTACGACGTAAATCGTCTTATTTGAAGAGATACGCGGCTGCAGTCCGATCGAATTTTAGTGATTTCCATCGAAACCCAACTTTAGTCGGTGCCATGGACTCTGACGAGGAAGTGTTATTGTTAGTTCTCTTGCTTCGGCAGAAACATAAACGACGCCGTACTAGGGCGTCGCCAACGTTTTCTTTAAAATATAAAACTGGTGATTTTTATACACTTTACCCTAGATTAAAAGAAAGCTCAGCTGATTTTTTGAACTATTTTAGAATGTCTAGAGAATGTTTCTATGAATTATATCACTTTGTTAAAAATGGAATACAACGTCAAGAAACTAAATTCAAAAATACTATATCCGCCGAAGAGAGACTTGTGATAACGATAAGGTAAGTAATGTAAACACATTTAGTATTTTAATAAGTATTTATTGCTACTCTTAAACAGATCCGATAGAGATTTTGATTAATGTTTTCTTTTTTGTTGATACGCACGCATTTATACTGTGTCACCATCGCTAAAAAGATCTTCATATAAAGTAAAATCAGAATTCGTTGATGTATTAGACATAGGTAGGTGATTGTTGTTGTAACTCAGTAGACGGAGCATGAGCCTGACTACGATATTCGGAAGATTGACCTGTGTAGTAACCCTGTTGTTCATAATAATCAGCGGCATATGAACTTGACCCGACGTATTTTCTTATGATTCCAATTATCTCGTATTTAGCATCCATTTTGCGATGTTCCGGAATTTTTAAAAAATGATTTAATATTGACAACAAGAAATATCTATCGCCGTCTTCAAAATTGTCTGCATTTGCATTGTTTTTGTTTTGCATTCTTTCAGCAAGAAGTTTTAAAATCTTATTAGTCTCATCGTTGCTCGAAGATGCTTTTTTAATTTTTGATAACGATGCTATTACAGAAGAATCGGTTTCAGGAGAATCAGATTGCTCGTTGGTACCAGAGTTGGAAGGTTTTGATTCATAAAGATTAGACAGAAACTGAAGCCGATCAAAATATACGTACTTCCGATGATTTTTTCCAACAGATCCACTTTTTAATTGTCGTTGCTTATTCAACTCTCGTGAATAGTAGAGTAACAAGGCTGAAATAAAATTTTCTGTTATTATTTTCAAATATTTATCAACTGGCTGTACTATGACTGATCTGCATCACTCTTACCAACATGGCGTCTCAACAATTAGTGGAATTATTAAAGATACATGTCAAGAGATATACAAAGTTTTGAAAGATATCTTTATAACTGATCTTAAAAAGGAGGATTGGTTACAAATAGCTCAAGGGTTTGAAACAAAAGCAAATTTTCCTAATTGCTTGGGAGCTATAGACGGCAAACATGTGAGAATAATAAAACCGACAAGAAGTGGATCGTTGTATTACAACTATAAGCATTTCTTTTCTATTGTGTTGTTGGCTATTTGCGATTCTAATTATAAATTTATTTATATTGATGTCGGTTCCTATGGGAAGGCTTCAGATTCACAAATATTTCGGAGCAGTAGTTTTTTTAACAAGCTTCAAAACAATAATTTAGATATACCAAGTCCTGCACCAATACAAGACAATGGGCCACCACTACCTTTTATTTTTGTTGGCGACGAAGCATTTGCCGTCAGCAATTTCATACAACGGCCATTTAGTGGAAACTTTTTGGAGGGGAAAAAAAATTTTTAACTACCGCTTGTCACGTGCACGCCGCCGCCGGTACATTGAGTTTACATTTGGTATTATGACAAATAAATGGCGAATATTACATCGGCCATTAAATGTGGAAATATCGTTTGCAACAGATATTGCTAAGGCTATTTGTGTTTTACATAACTTTGTTCAACGCGAAAATACCACTATGCATGGTCAACCAATTCGAGTTAGGCCAGTTCAGCCACAAAGTTATCAGAATTTGTCAGCCACAACAGTCCGCGATATATTTACGGACTATTTTGTTAGCCCAAGAGGACAAGTATCGTGGCAAAACAGTAAAATATAAATAATATAATATAATAAACTGTTTATTGTTGTACCTGCAGTATTCTTTTCAGCTGCTTTTTTAGTTTTAAAATCGGTAATAAATTTTTCACATAAAACATCCCAAGCCTTTTTTTTCTCCAAGCGATTTGAATACTTATCACATTTAGAATCCCAAACGGCGGGCTGCAACTCTATTTCATTTATAAAATCTTCTGTATTTAAATCATCCATAATTAGGTAGGTATGCACGAAAACGTCTAAGAAACACGATGCGTTCACAGCACTAGCGAACAACGACTGAGACAGGTTGTTGCCGTTCCGCCAACGGACGTGCGCCGCACTGCTGTCGCACGACTGCGTCGAGACATTTTGTATGAAAAATCATAACCGCCCGTGCGCAGTACGATACCCGGACTGCAGCAGTCCGGCACCAATCGTCTAAATTGAAAGCGCCCTAACGTACACTCGTCGCTTAATTTCACTCCACAAAAAAAAGTCCAATGGCGTGAGATCAGGAGATCGTGGCGGCCATGCCACGGGGCCGCCTCGACCGATCCACCGACTCCCGACCTGCTCCGATAGGTTCACGCACTGCGCTGTGGTAGTTCGGAGGCGCGCCGTCTTGCTGGAACCAGACGCCTCTTACATTGACCAATGGAATCTCATCCAGCATTGAAGACACCATAGTCCGCAGCAAAGTTAAATAACTTTCGCCAGTAAGATGCCCTTCAATGAAATACGGGCCAACGATGTTGTCGTTTAGAATTCCTGCCCAGACGTCAATAGAAAACCTGTGTTGGAAAGAGTTCTCCCTCGTTAATATTGAATTGCGTATTGACCACCAGTGTTCATTATGTTGATTAAACAATCCGACACGAGTAAACATGCACTCATCTGAGAAGAGGACATTTGCTTCTGTGTTGTCGAGTATCCACCTGCACAACGCCATCCTTTGTTCATAATTCACAGTGGTCAATTCTTGATCCTTTCTGTAGTGGTATGGGTGATATCCATACGAACTAATTATCTTCCATGCACAGTATTAGCTGATGTTAAAATGACGAGCTGCGTCATTCGTACTTCGCCGGGAATCTTCTTCGAAGTAGTCCACTACATCGTCGTACAAATTCTGCGAATACGCCGGTCTTCCACGTCCTTGGCTATGAGCCGGTGCTCGGAATGATGCGTGGTCGAGCAAACGCTGGTAGGCATATAGCACAGTCCGAACGTTCGGCTGGCGAGCATTTGGGTACAATTCACTGTACATACGAACTGCGGCCTTTGCGTTCTCCTCATCCTATGCTCATTACGGAAGAGCAACATCCTACAGTCTGCAAACCAACAATCCAATTGCAACAATATCCGGTGACGCTGTTTCTACACCTTGTTGTCGATCTATTGTTATAAAAACATAATTAGATTTTCGTGACCATCTTCGAACTTCTCGCCATCCGATAACCCCATAGCATAGTTGGCCTTTTAATGTTTCCACTGCTGGGACTCAGGCCTCCTCCCTAGGAGAAGGAATGGGCCGTAATCCACCACGCGGGCCCAGTGCGGGTTGGTGGATGTCACAAGTCTTCGAATTGGACAAGCCGGTTTCCTCACGATGTTTTCCTTCACCGTTTTGGAGAGCACTGGTGATGAAATAAATTACACAAAGTAATGCCCTTAGCTGGGTTTGAACCCGCGACCAACAATTCGTAAGTCGGGGCCGTTACTACTCGGCCACCACTACTGCTCACAACTTTACTTATGCTGGAATAAAATAAGCACCTATTCGCCCTAACCTGTTTAAATTGACATGTCCCTTTCTGCAAACTTTTATTTTGTAAAGGCCATAAAAACGAAATCGATGAACGAAATTCACCTATATATGACCCAGCTTGTCGAATTTGATAAGTGCCACAAGCGAAGAAGACCAATTCTTCTATAGACAGGTTAAGGAACACAATATTTGGGAACACAACACAATGTTATCGTTGTAAATATAGAGTTCCTTCTATTAACATTCTCTTCTCGTACTATTTCTGCCATTTTTTTCTCACTAATCGTTGTAGGAGCAACAAACTAAAAAATAACGAAACACATTCGTCATCAAAATTTTCGAAAATTTGACTGTATACCCCCCTAAGCAGCTTGATACTGTTCTTCGCATGACAAAGCTTTCCCACTCCTTTTGACTTCCATAATTGCTTTGATGTGATCCTTGATTTGACACGAGGATTTGGGGTACTCGAAGTACACTCTGAGGTCCAAGAGTTGTATAATTTTTAATATGGCCGAATTACTTTTCTTACGTTCTATTTGATCTCGAGTATGTGAACACATGCTTAGGTGAGTCCACCACATCCATTATTAACTTACCATGCTCTTTAGAGAATGTCATTTTCTCTTCGTCTATAAATGGGAAATCAGGGTTCGGTATCCGCAAAGACGGTCGTTATCAATCTTTTTAACCCTATTTGACTCAAATGGCAATTCACACAGTTCCATGGGTTAGTACCTCCATCCTCTATAAGCTGTACTTCTAAAAAAATACCATATCTCTGATTGGATTCAACTTGCTTCATCCTCCATAGACGCTTGCAAACTGATACTCCTAGTCTGACAGATGCTCAATGTGAGGGTTTGTATGGCAGTAGCAGTGCTTTTCGCCATAAAATATAGATCATCTGACGGGTTTTTTCCCTGTGGTCGGATGCTGCATACCTCTGTTTCATATCGTGAAACAAACTTTGAGTAAAAGTACCAGGAAGTATATTCCCTTATATTTTCGGGAAAAATGAATGTCTTTTCAGGGCTTAAGTTTATTCCAGCTAGTGAAAGTTTCTTCTTGTTCATGATACATCTTTTGTTATCTTCTGGGTTATCTGCTAGATTTTGTGGTAAAATCGTCGCTTGATCTTATGGATATCGCCTTCATTTTGTGTAATTCATAGTTCATATTCCCAGGTAAAAGACCTACTATCGTGGATACAGCATTCAACATTAAGCATGCCTGGGCTCGCCTTGACAAATCTGCCACACAACAATAATCTTATTTTCAGTTTATCAAACCATTCTCTTGTTTCGGAATTCATACACGAGTGATACTTATGTTTCCATTTTATCCTAGAATAATTATGTTCGTTTTCAACCATTACACCTGGTACCAGCTGTATTTCTTTCCAGGCTTGAAATAAATGGCCTATTAGACACATTTTGCAGAATAGTTTGCCATATTCTGTGGGCTTTGGTAGACCTAGTTTAATTCTTATATTGGGGTTATACGAGTATATATGTAATTATGGAGCAAGGTAAGATTCCTGGTGACAAGCATTCGTTCCATTTTATGGCATCTTCTGTCCCCCGGCAGATATGTGTAGCTATGCCTGAATGTAGCATGCATTCTTCTAGGCTGTTTCATTATATGCAAAAACGCTCTCAAAAACATGGTTATTGAGGCTATTGCTCTTCTGTCTTTCTTGCCCCTCTCTTTATGTTTTATATACGATGCAAACCTGCAAACTAGCTCTTGCATTCTTTGTCTGTTTCCCCCACATTAGCGGTTAATTGGGATCTTGCCACAAGCTTCTTCTTATTTTAACACGTTTTTCTGTTTTGTAGCCTTATCATACACTGTTGTTATTGGTATTTTTAGGTGTTACAAATAAAATCAATTTTTAATCTCTCGTTGTATACTGGATCAATTAAAAAATAAATAAACCCCTGTTATTAAAATACCTGCGGAACGCGGTTGATGTTGCCTGAGGATGAGTTCAGCAAGCACTGCTTTTGCAGTGACTTCTCTTCGCTGCTCGTGGAGTAATTGCTTTTCCACAGCATGTTTTTCATTGGCCCTCATTTGGTGATCCTCATTTGGAGAGGGACTCCAAAATTGAGTTCTTTAGCCGCTGACCGGTCAGGACTGTTGGTCTTCTTTAGGGCAGGTCGTCATGGGCTACTTGAGAGGCAGGTGTAACGGTGTCTTGATTTCTTCTGGTTCAAAAGGTGTAGTTACGATCACTTCCTCAACTTCTGCATTCTCACTCCTCTCTAATATTGGCTCTGTTATTTCTAAAAACCATAATTATTGTAAACTTGAATACATGTGCATTATTTAATTAAAGGTGTATAATATAAACTTATTTTTGATCAGTTCTTACCAAGAATTGTATCTCAATCAATGGCAGAGTCCACACCAACAGCAGACACTTCAGCAACATCAGGGTCAATGATGGTATCACTTATTGACGGCCCTCCCCCAGTAGCCAAGCGGTGCTGGCGTTCCCCGCTCCCCGCGGGAACGATCCCCGCGTAGAGCCTCCGGCAGGAGGTATCTGGACCCCCAAGGTTGGGCAGGAGCCGCTTGAGCCCAGCCCCAGCCCCAGCCCGGTTGAGTTTGGAAGCCAGACGTCGGAAATGCGTAGTTATTTATCTGGCTAAATGCGTGTGGACTATCGTTGAATTCTGCAGCTAGTTTAATCCAGGCTTCGTTTTTGGTTTCTAGAGACGCACCATCGGTATTTTTACTTTCAACAACAGCTGTAATTTTTTTTATTATTTCGAGGAAATATTTCTTCTCATTGGGAGTAAATACGTGCTTCCTATTTTCGATTGGAAAAATTGATAAAATTTTGAAAGAAAGAAAGAAAAAGTGTTTATTCACGTCAAACATGACGCATACCATAAAAAATAAATAACAAAATCAATCAATCAATCAAATCAATCAAATCATTTATTTAGTCAGAATATGGTACATAATTATGGTCTTGAAATAAATTAATAGTCTCATCACATTCTGCCACGTGTGGCGTGCAAATATTTGGTAGGTAGATAGGTACATAATCACAATCATAAATATGTTTAAGAAAAAAAAAAATATGTTAGCATTGAGTTAGTACGAATAAAATTAACAATATATGGCATGTCATCTAAAAATTTAGTGTGGATGAAATTCAAAGTAATATTCAATGTCAATTTATTATTAGAGAGAGAATGTCAAAATCTATAAAATTATTAGAGAGAGATGTCAAAATGTATGAAATTATTAGAGAGAGATGTCAAAATTTATAAAATTACAATTTAATTATTATGTCAAAGTATCATTCAAATAGTCGTTTAAATTATAATAACATTTTTTACACAACAAGTCTTTAAGTTCCTTTTTAAACAAATTTAAATTTAAGTCTTTAATCGATTTTGGAATTTTGTTAAACACTTGTGGGGCTATGCAGAATATACTTTTTCTCATTAGTGCTGTTTTAGCTTTACGTCCGCGTAACATATCTTTTCGCCTATTACGTTTCACAGTATCTGATAAGTTAGGAAACAGGTGTGAGTTTAATTTGACAAATAAAGCAGTCTCATAAATATACAAAGACGGTAGTGTCAGAATTTTATATTTTTTGAAGAATGGTTCACAGCTGTCTGTAACTTGAAGTTTGAACATGGCTCTGATAGAACGCTTTTGCGCTTTAAAAGCAGTTTCTCTATTTGTTGAGTTGCCCCAGAAAATAATACCGTATCTTAATACAGATGCTACAAGGCCATGATACGCTGTAAGTAGTGCATCTATGGAAACAGTAGGGGCAAGTTTATACAAGGCATAGGATGAACTACTAATTTTCTTACAAAGCGCTTCAACGTGATTCTTCCAATTAAGTTGTCTGTCAATTACTAAGCCAAGAAATTTTGCACTATCTACATCATGAATTTTGCTATTTTGATATTGTACATTCATTTCCACTCTAGGTTTTTTATGGCCAAAATGCATTACTTGTGTTTTGGCAAGATTAATTCTTAAATTATTATTATTAAGCCAAGAAATAATTGAATTCACCGCATTGTTGACCTCAAGTTCATATGATTCAGGGTTATTACATGTTATTGTGACCGTACTATCATCAGCAAAAAGTGATATCGGGAAGTCTATAGCTTTGGGCAGGTCATTAATGTAAATTAAAAACAGTAAAGGGCCTAATACACTGCCCTGTGGCACACCGAAATATACTGTGCGTTCTTTAGAGAGGTATGTTACTTCTTCCTTAGTTTTAAAATTCAAGTTTGTAATAGCGGTAAATTGTTTTCTTTCTGATAGGTAAGTACTTAACAAGTCAAGAATGTTACCTCTTATACCGTAGGCGTCAAGTTTATTTCTTAATATATTGTGGTCAACGTAGTCAAAGGCTTGTGTCATATCACAGTACACAGCACAGACAGGTGTCTTATTATCAATGTTAGTCATAATTTTATTTAAAAAGTCATATATCGCCATGTTTATAGTCATATTCTTCCGGAAACCTTTTTGTTCAGTACAAAAAATCTTTTGTTTTTCTAGATATGCGTATAGTTGATTATAGATATATTTCTCATATATTTTAGAAAAAATCGACAAAAGGGCAATAGGTCTATAGTTTTGCATTAGTTGCTTATTACCTTTTTTAAAAATAGGTTTCACTATGGAGACTTTAAGACGATCGGGAAAAACACCGTGGCTTATGCATAGATTAAGAATATGACTCAAATGTTTAGAAATTAAGTCAGCAACATGTTTTACAACTTTAGTAGAAATTTCGTCATACCCTGCGCTATTTGTGTTTTTTAAACACTTTATGATGTTAAATATTTGTACCGGTTGACATGGAGCCATGAACATAGATTTTTGTTTATTTGAGATATACGCACTAGATCTTTTACCTGCCTCGGGTATTGGCATAATTTTTTCTATAAAATAATCATTGAACTGGTCAGCAATTAATTGTGGTTTGTTAATGGTTTTATTGTCAATTTGAATAGTATTTATTGAGTCATTAGGTAGATTTAATTTAGAGTTCTTTATTATTTTCCATGTCATTTTGCTTTTATTGTCAGAAGTTTTAATGTTATGGTTATTTTGTGATCGTTTAGTCAGATTTATTATTTTTTTTAGAGTTTTTGAGTAGTCTAAGTATTTTATTTTATTTTTTTGTGTAGGTCTAAGTCTAGACGCCCATAATAATTGTCTTTTTTAAGACTGCATATTTTAAGTCCTCGCGATATCCATTTTGGTTTTTGGATTGTTGGTATTTTAATCCGTCTACGGGGGAAGCATAAGTCGTAGAATAATTTAAATTGGTCAGTAAACAAGTTAAATGCATTGTTTGGATCATCAATCTGATATATTTCAGAGAACGTTAGGTTTTCCAGGCAGTTTCTAAATTTAATAATATTCTCTGGGCTATAGTCTCGTTGAGTTTTATACCAATATTTTAAATTACAATTCAACGGTACGGAACACTTAAGCAGCTGCGCAGTGTGATCCGATAGGGCAAATTCTATCACTTCCGTCTTGCATTTTTTCTCGAAATTGTGGGCAAAATTATCAATGCAGGTTTGGCTTTGCAGTCTAGTCGGTTTATTTATAGCTAATGTCATGTTAAAACTTGTTAAAAGATTCCTTAATTCAGATGTCATGTTATTATTTTTCAGTATGTCAATATTTATATCACCTGCTATAATAATATTCCTATAATTTCTTCTTGTTAGTAATATTAATAGTTGCTCTAATTTATTAAAAAATACATTTAAATTCCCTGCTTTTGGTACTCTATAAATACATACTATAACTATTTTATAACTTGTCAGTTCAATTGCACAGCATTCTATTACATTAGATATTGAAAGTTCTGAGATCTCTGTTAACTCCCTCCACAAATGTCCAGACCGAATCAGAATACAGGATCCACCTCTTTTACTATTTTTCCTGCTGAAACATGCAGCTAATGCGTAATTCGGTACAACAAGGCGGTCCTCATGACCTGACGTCATAAAGTGCTCGGATATACATAATACATCAACAGATTGGTCTTTTTCTGACAGTTCATTTAGACATATAGAGAGGGTGTCTGCTTTGTTAAGCAGTAGTGATGGGTAACTCGTCAAATTTAAATGAGGATGAGGGAGGCTCTCATTTTACCTCGCGAGGTACTCGTGAGGTACCCCTCATTTGAGTAGCGATGGGCCGAGTCGACTTTTTGGTAACTCGAGTAACTCGAGTTGACTCGCTTACCAACTCGAGTTGCAACTCGAGTTGACTCGTTCAGTCTGCCGCGTCGCCGCGTCGTCCGTCCGAGTCAGTAAATGCTCAACTCGGTGCATCGTTCCGCGGGTTGGTAGTTTGCTACGTTCTCGAGTTCGGCGGGCCGCGGGCTGCGTGGCGGCGTCGAGTCAATTCAATGGTAGTTAATAAAATTGAGCCCGTTCAAAAATCAGACGTTTATAAATTAGCGTTTACAAACGTCACATCACAAAACGAACTACTTATGTAGCGCAAAGGAATGATAACATTTTCATCTCGTAAATAATAAGAAACTAAAATAATAATGGCACTTTATTCCTTAAATTAAACATTTTGGTTTGGTATTTGGTCGTCTATCTATCAAGTACCTAACACCTATAAAAAAAGCTAATCAAGATCTAAGTAATGCCCCTTATTTCTGAATGAATACCAGTTTTAAGTTCAAAAAATACAAAATAGGTAACTTTATAAAAATAATTAATACAAACTAATGAAACGGCAACAAAACAATAAACAACTAACGAAGTAACAATAACAAAAACGTAAACAAACCAAAAAAGCGAGCTGGCTTTCTATGTCAAAACTCACACATTAGTTCTCGTTCTGTCTGACTAACCGTCTGCTATGAAACCAAGAACGAAAACTATCTCTTTCACTCGCGGCTCGGACGTTCGGTCATCGGGCTGATTCGGGCTCGCTCGGAGTCGTTCGGGCCTCGCGACTCGCGGGCTAGCCACGGGCCGCCAACCCACCGCACCGCCCGCCGCGCGCGCTCTCCGGGTCAACTCGGTTTGCAGATATTTTGACTCGGGCTGACTCGCTTACGGTCTGACTTGAGTTACTCGAGTTAGATAACTCGAGTCGCCCATCGCTACATTTGAGGTGAGGATTCGTTCGGCAGAGCGGGCGCATGAAATCACCTCACGAGGTGCAGGTGTGCCGCCGACCGAACCCGAACTCAGCCGAATGTTTGATTTGAATGAGCGAGTCAGCGAGCCGAGCGGGCGCGATCGGATTAACTTACGAGTACGCACGACGTGCATAACGACTGCGAAAATTGACATCTCTCTCACACACATCATTTTTATTCGCTCATAAATATTATACCGCCAAAATAACGATACAATTGTACTTGATTACCAATCTAATTTAGGAAGCTTTTAGAGTTCATAATTGAATGACCACAAAAATAAAAATATTTTTTATATCTTCGTTAAATTTGATTTTGAATCATTTTTTTTTAGTTTACCTATGTTGACCTTGGAGGTGCACGTGAATTGTTGACATTGTGTTAATAGCTAAAGTTTTTGTGTTTGCGAATATAGGTAATTGGATTGTTTTTTTTTGTGATTAAATCTACACTGGTTTTGGTGGTGGTTTTGTGCAGTTATAGACATTGCTTCTGGTGGTGGTTTTATCATAGTTAGGTATATATATAGCTTGATTATGGCTCCACCAACAGTAAAAAAATCTAAAACCTGAGAGTATTTTACGGATTTGGGAGGATATAAGGCCAAATGCACCATTTGCACGAAAATTTTGTCGCACAAGGGTGCAGGCCCCTATAATTTAACCCGACATATAAAATCCGCTCACCCCCTTGTCTTAGCTGGGATTCAGGAAGAACGTACGAGTACATCTGTTACTACACCTGCGATTCCATCTACGTCACAAGGAGAGTCGTCGTCAGCCTGTCCAGAAACAACTGCCATTCCGAATCGTCGTCCTTTAGATACTCGCAATAAAAACCTTAATGAATATTTTTCGAAACCACTGTCATTGAAAAAAATTGAAGCTGTAAATAAGATGCTCCTGCAAATGATTGTCAAAAATTATTTGCCATTTTCCATTGTCGAAAGCGATTCATTTAAAGCATTTGTACGAGAATTGTCTCCTTCTTATGTACCTCCATCACGAAAGACGTTATCAAATGCGTTGTTACTAAAGTTTTATAACTTCGTAAGAGAAGATGTTACGAAGTCATTAGGTCAAGCGGAATATATTGCCCTAACTACGGATGCCTGGACATCTGCTTCACACCAGCAGTATGTTGCCATAACGGCACATTTTGTTGATAACAGCAACATTAAGGCAGTAATGTTAGAATGTATTCCAGACGCTCAACGCCATACCGCACAGAACTTAGCTGATTTAATACTTAAAATTTGCAGCGAATGGAATGTCACCGAAAAAGTAGTGTCAGTTACTACTGATAATGCCAATAATATTCAAGCTGCCGTTGCATTATTAAAATGGAAGCAGGTACCGTGTTTTGCTCACACGCTAAACTTGATTGTTCAAGCAGGTTTATCTGAAATAAAATTAATTCAGAATAAAGTGAAAACCATAGTAGAGCTTTTCCGAAGGAGTGTTTTGGCTAGTGAGCGCCTAACGGCTATGCAAAAGCAGCTAGGCGAAAAACAGATAAAAGTCAAACAAGACGTGATAACCCGGTGGAACTCCACGTTCGACATGTTTGAGAGGATTTTGGAGATCAAAAAAAGTGTAATTTCTACCATTGCGACCGATTATCCCAACATACCTAATTTGACTCCCGACGACATACATATTTTGTCCAAATGTTGTGAATTACTGAGACATTTTAAATCAGTCACTGAAATTATGAGTGCAGATAAACATGTTACTGTATCGCAAATCATAGTTTTAGCTACTTTGCTCAGAAAAAAGTGTGAGGCGTTCACCACTCAAGAAAATATTCCGCAACCTGTAATGGATATGGCCATTCGGTTTATAACCGATTTATCAACCAGATTTAGAAATATAGAGGACAATAAATTATTTGCCGTCAGCACGCTGTTGGATCCACGATTCAAGACATATGGTTTTCCTGAAGACAAAAAAAGTAGCATAGACAACACAAAAAAATATTTATCAAATATTGCGGCTAAATCTGTTGTAACTATGGATGATCCAGAAAGCGACAATACACCAAGCGATACAACAATGTTAGACATACAGCCTTCTATGCCTTCTATATGGGATGATTTCGATTTAAAGGTTGTAGATGCAATCAAAAAACAAAACCCGACCGCAGCTGCCATCATAGAAGTCGATAAATATTTCGATGAGCCTCTTATTAGCAGAAAGTCCAACGATCCTGTATCATGGTGGTACATGAAAAGGTTCACGTACCCACGTCTGTATGACGTAGTAAAAAAACATTTTTGTATACCGGCGACTTCAACTCCTTCTGAAAGAGTTTTTTCTAAAGCAGGACACGTCGTCACTGACAGGCGCAACCGACTAGACGGACAAAAAGTGCGCCTGATTTTATTTTTAAATGCTAACATGTAAAGCGTAAAATTCCGAAAAACATTTATTTACTTTTTATTGTTTTTTTTTATTCTTTTTTCATAACTTTCATCTTACCTCAATTAAACAATTCGAATTTATTTCTATTTGCTACAAGTGTTTTATTTACTTACCCTGTAAAACATTTCACGCATTTTCAATACCATTTTCATCCTACCAAATATCAATAAGTACCTATCACACACAATACAACAACCATCAATACTTATTTGATTACATAGCCATATGTAAAAACTCATAATTACACAAAATCATAAATTCGCCTCACCTCATTCTCTAAACGAGTAGTGTAGTCTATAAAACTTTCAAACAAGTCATTCGCTCACTCGCTCAGTCAATAGCACACGATTATTCGAATCGTGAGTTCGCGACGCCTCATCTCACTCAAGCAAATGTCAATGAAGACGAGTGAACGAATGAGGTGGTGAGGTGGTTCAATGTTGAAATTCGAGTAACTCTTTCAATTTGCGACTACGAGGCCCTCAAATGAGGGAACTCATGAGTGAGGGACGCATCTCTATTAAGCAGACCCGCTATGTTTTGGTGTAGAACATAAAGGTGTTTATTCACGAAAAAGATCACTACAAACAGTGTTAACATTCAAAGGCTGGTTATTATTGTTACTAGATGTCTTATTGTCACATAAAATATGTTCTTGGCAATTATCAGTCTTAATTTTATTTGTATGATATGTAATGTCAGTTTGTACATATTTATCTACATATATTTTTTTATTTTGTCTAATTAATGAGTCCTGATATTCTTTTGATTTAAATTTATAGTCCAAATGCAAGATTTCTCTTAACAAAGTTCTAGATAGATTCATTATAAATTGTGTTTTTCGAGGCCGATATCTAGAGTAATCCATGTCCCTAAAAATAACATTATCGTACTTCCCACAGATAAACTTTAGCATATAGTTTAGTTTGACTTCATTGAGGTACCTATTTGATGGGACTTCGCTTATAATCACGTTTGTGTTCTTAGTGGATGACAGCCATTTGTGTAAGTACATTTCTGTATCATATGGATTACGTTCATGGCGGCCTCCAACAACAATTACATAGTCATGCTTATTGAATTGAGCTATTTCACTTTTTGATGAATTAAGGAGGTGTCTGAATGTAGCACCGGATTTTATAAATGAAAATACCGCATAATCGGATCCTAGTAGTTGACTTAGTGATTGACGAAGTCCATTCCCTTGTTCGTTACATAATATCATTACACGCTTTTTTGTTTTGTCCTTGCGTGGAAAAGTGTTTCTAATATATGTAACGTTATGTGCCAGTTCAGAAACAGGAGTGTGCAATATATTGGCACTTTCATCTTTCTCACAACTGTCTCCGTTGGAGAAATTTAGGAAGCTTTTGTTTAATACACTGTCTTGTAGGTTTCTAGATAAAGGTGTAGCAGATATGAATACTTGACGGTCATCGACACCCGGTAATTTATTTTTGTCAGCCACTGAAATGTTTAATACATCAGCTTTAGGGCTTATCAAGTTTAGGGCCTGAATTGTGTATTCCCTTGAAGAAGTTCTAGGTAAACCAGTCTTCATTAATAGTGTCCGTACTCTCCGCTGATACTGGGGCGAGTAGAACTGCCTAGGTAAATTTTCTTCATTTAAAGTTTCTTGTATACCTATTGATTTCAATAAAGTTATCTTTTTCCGCAATCTAATAAACTACTTTTGAGTGTGTTATTTTCAAAGTTTAGGTTGTCAATTTCTGCGTTGGCAGTTTGCAGTTCCAATTTTAATTTTTCGATCTCATCCTTCATTGTAGCAATTTCATTACTATTTCCTATAGCGTTAGGTAGACTTTGGTATGAAACATCCATATCAAATTCACTGTCGCTAGATGTCATATTTTTGTTGTGAATATTTTGTCTTCTTTGGGTAATGTTGTCATAATTATCCATTATAATTTGAAATAAATACAAAAAGTGATCGGAACATTGACTCGGATTCGAACTTAAGACCACCTTCACGACGGTCACGTACACTTTTTACTCGGCTATCCAAGTCTTTAAGGAAATAGTCGTAAAACTCGACCTCTTGAACAGAAAAGTACTGCTTTATCGACCGATGTTCTTAGTGATGTTAGTGTTCAATCTTTTAATTAGATGTCACTGTATGCGTTGATTACTTAGCAGATCTTCAAATTTTGATAAGTAACCGTTCACAACTTTGAAATATTTGCTTTCTAGGCACTTTTACAATGGGTTTCAAAGTAATTTTGCTTTTTAATCACTTGTAATGTTCACAGTTTTAGATTATTATGACAATCAATATGTTTATATTTTATAAAATTTGGTTTATTGTCACGATTGTAGCACTGGGTTTACAGTCACAATTTGTCACTATTTGTTATATGTTTTTTAAGATAACACTATCACAGGTTATTATGCACTCAGTTGTTCGATTGCTGGTGATTTTAGGTTTATATTAACGCAATTACTATTTTATTGACAAAAATATAATCAGAGCCGATACGTAACGTGACAGTGGCGCCACCTCCATCCTCAAATCGAACTAAAAGTAACACGTAAGATATGCGTCACATCCGCGCAAAACGGCCAGCGCTCAGCAAAATGCTGGGGCTCATGACAAACAGAGCCACAGCGCTGATTTTCAGCACCAGCCGTCGTCGACGATGAGACGCCGATCGGTTAGCAAAGATTTATTTTACTTGCAATCAATTAAAAAAATAAACAAATTAAAACATAAAATAACAACAACCTTAATTAAACATTAAACATAAAATAAAAATAAAGAAAAACACAAGTTGGCTTTTTTTTTTTTATTTTTTTTTTATTTTTTTTTTTTTTTATGGTGGGAAAAAATCATGCATTGACATCCCCCGCTCTTGGGCGGAGCGGGAGATAGTGTCAGACTCTTACTGACTAAAAGACCCACCCCGTTCCTTCTAGCCTTCATACCGGGGCTCGAGTGCCCTTTCGGATAACCCTGGCCCCAGTAGGCTTCGACCCGGCTGGGTCCCTGCTGTTGCTGACAACTCCTTGAGGCGCGCGGGAACAGTGCGCGCCGTCGACGACTTGGGCTTGGTCCGGTTAGTTACCGGACGGCCGGACAGCGAGCTACCCATTGCTCACTGTCCGCAAGCCCGCGCCTACGGTGGCCGGAAATCGGGATCAGAATCCCGGCGGCGGCGGCGGCGGCGATAACGCCGTTGCCTGATGCGTTCGGCCTCCTCCTTTGCGAGCATTACTGCTTCGCAGAAGTCGGCGACCGCCTGCCACTCCTCCTCGCTCCGGACCATGGCCTCAACCAAGGCCCGGCGCGAGAGGTCTCCGCCGCCGATCGCCCCCACGAGGGCACGGCGATGCTCCGCCCAAGCAGGGCACACCTCGACTGTGTGCTCCACCGTGTCCTCCGGGCATTCCGCACAGTGACGACACCCGGGCGTCACTTCCGCACGAATCCGGTGCAGGAAACTCCCGAACGAACCATGTCCGGTGAGGACCTGCGTCATGCGGAAGGTAAGGACGCCGTGAGGTCTTTCCAGCCACGCCTCAAAGAGGGGACTTACCGCCATGATTGTGGCGTGCCCATGACGGGGTTGCGATAGTCGCTGACGCCATTTCACCATGAGATCCCGCCGGAGCTCTGTCCGCCATGCCGTGACCTGTCGCGGCAGCGGACTTTCACCCCGGCGTTGCATCTCCACGCGCATATCGTGCATGTGTGCAAGGACTGTTGCCTCCAGATCCCACGGTGGTAGGCCAGCCAGAAGGCTCGCCGCTTCGCGGGAGACCGTGCAGTATCCCCGCACCATTCTTATTGCCATGACCCTCTGGCAGGCGTTCAGCATGGACGCCGGTCGCTTTTTCAGCGACGGCGCCCACACCGGCGCCCCGTAGAGGGCCATAGACCGAACGATCCCCGCGTAGAGCCTCCGGCAGGAGGCATCTGGACCCCCAAGGTTGGGCAGGAGCCGCTTGAGCGCAGCCCCAGCCCGGTTGAGTTTGGGAGCCAGACGTCGGAAATGCTCCACGAAATTCCACCGGCTGTCGAGGACGAGTCCCAGGTACTTCATCGTCGACCCGACACCGATGTGAACTCCTCCTACCGTTAGTTGGGAACTCAATGGCGGCGCATTCCGAGGGCGGCGACCGTGGAAACACATAGCCTCGGATTTGTGAAGCGCCACCTCGAGTCCCAACTCCTGGATCCTATCAACGATCATCGCAACCCCGTGTGTCGCTAGAGCGACCGCCGCCTGGTACGACTCTCCCTGCGCTAGAACCAGCGTGTCGTCTGCGTAGCAAACCACGCTGACCCCGTCAGGGAGGTCGCCGCGCAGCACGTAGTCGTACCCGATGTTCCACAAGGGTGGCCCTAGTACCGACCCCTGCGGAACACCGCACGACATCTCTCGACGTTTCCAGTCTCCCTGGTGACCGGGGTAGACTATAAATCTCTCCGACAGATAGGCCTCGACCACTCGACAGAGGTATTCGGGCACCCGGTGGTACCGGAGTGCCCTCCGGATCGTACTCCAGGGCAGGGAATTGAACGCGTTGGCAATGTCCAAGGACACTGCCACGACACACCTGCCCCGTGATACCGCATCCCCCGTCGTGAGGGCTCGCACGCGCATGATGGCGTCCACCGTAGAGCGCATCCTGCGAAAGCCGAACTGTCCGTCCGAAAGGTCCGGCCCCACCCGTGTTAGGCGCCCGACGAGGCGGTTTGCAATGACTCTCTCAAAGAGCTTGCCCACCTCGTCGAGCAGCACAATGGGCCGGTACGCGGACGGAGAGTCCGCAGGGCGCCCTGGCTTCGCTATGAGGACCAGTTTCCCCGTCTTCCAGCAAAGTGGGAACTGGCCCCTCTCCAGGCATGCGCTGAAGAGCCCTCTCAGTCGAGGCCCGAGAGCCTCCATGGCCAGGACCCAGGCCTTTCCAGGCAAGCCGTCGGGTCCTGGGGCGGTGTTTTTGGCACTCAGCCTTCGCACCGCCACTCTCATCTCTACCTCGGTCACCTCTGGAGCATCGTCGTCGTCGTCGCTGTTGCGGTCCGCGTCAGACACCGCTGGCAGTGGAGGCGGAGCCATGGGCGGGGGGGAGTGTTCCCCCCGCGCAGGGAACAGAGCGTTCACCGCACCCTCTACGATCTGGGGCCGGAGACTCTGAGTCAGCGGGGGGGCCCAGGGCCGGAGCTTTTCCCGTACCGTTTTGTACGGGCGCCCCCACGGGTCCGCGTTCAGAGACCCCAGCCACACGTTGCGGGCCTCCAGTTTGGCCCGCTTTATCTCCGCTCGGAGGGTGCGTTTTGCCGCTCTGTATCCCTCATACAGCTCCGCCTCTCTGTCCTCCGCATCCGGCGGGCGGATGCGGCGCCTGCAGTGTCTAGCGTACCGGCGTCGCGCGTGACTGCATGCGTTGCGCAGTGCAGCGATCTCCGGCGACCACCAGCACACCTGGCGCTTAGCTCGCCCTGGACGGACTCGGGGCATTGCCGCATCGCAGATTTGCGACATGGCCTCCCGGAACCACTCCGCCTCGACGTCAATGTCGACAGGCCTGTCCGGTGCTTGCACCCAGGCCTGCACCGTCGCGGCTTCCAGGAGGAGCTCCCGGTCCATCTGTCTAAGCGCCCACCGCGGACCGCAAGGGCTCTGTCGGACCGGCGCGGCCGAGGTTTCGGCGGAGACGTCCAACCGGATGTACCGGTGGTCGGAGTACGTCTCCACCTCCTCCATAACGCGCCAGTCGACGACACGCGGCGACAGAGCGGGGCTGGCGAACGAGATGTCCACCACTGATTCACCCCGCATCCGCACCAACGTGGGGACAGAACCCCGGTTCAGGACGACCAGGCCCAGCTCCAAAGCCCAGTCCTCCACCATCTGACCCCGTGGGTTCGTGTACCGGGAACCCCAGGCCGTATTCCAGGCGTTGAAGTCCCCGCAAACGACCACGGGAAGGGTACCAAACCCAGCGACGACGACATTTAGCTCCATAAGGGAGACTTGGAGTTCGTCGAGAGATCTGTTCGGGGACAGGTAGACGCCTACCACTGCAATATCCCCGAACCGTGCTGCCACGCAACCCCGTCCCCTCGCAACAGCCTCGAGGGGCGGGGTACCGGCGGCGGCCGACGAGATTAACGTCACCGAGCCGTCTAGGTCCTGAACCCAGTCTCCACGGGGATGGACGTAGTACGGCTCGGAGACGACGGCGACATTTATCGACCACTGCGCCATGCTCTGGAGCAACAGATCCTGAGCGGGGGCGCAGTGGTTGATATTCGCCTGGAGGAGACGGAATGGGGCCGTTATTGGCAGTCCATTGTCTCCTCCCGAGCCCTTCTAGGGGGCACTGCCACGGCGGGTGCGGCGGCGACTGCGGCGGTGGCCAAAGTGGCTGCTGCGGCGGTGAGTACATCGGCGGGGACGGGCCTACGGGCCTTGCCCTTGGCCTTGGCGGGGGGGGTCGCAGGACCTGCCCCCAGCCCGGTGGTCGGCCGGCTTGCCTGCCGCCGCACATGCGTAGCAGTGCGGCGTAGCACGGCATTCGACAGCCTTGTGACCGGGCTGGCCACACTGATGGCAGCGGTCGCTGCGGTCCTCCTCCGCGGCGCAGCGGGCGCCAACGTGGTGCCCCACTTGGCATCGGTAGCACCGCAGAGGTCTGGGCTCCAGCAGTTTTACTCGCGCAGAGACCCAGCCCACCAAAAGCCGTCGGCCCTCCCCGGTGATACTCTTGGCCGCTGACACGGGGCAGCTCACCGTTACTGCCCCCATGCCCGTGCTGTCAGCACGGATGGCGCCTGCTCGGACCTGGTCGGTAAGGCAACCACCCGTTCTGACGACGGCGGCCACGACCTCGTCCACCGTCACTGAGTCGTCCAGGCCCATAATGCGCATGTCAACGCATTTTGTGGGCCTGGACACTCGGGCCTCCTCCGCGTCCAAGGACGTCCGCAGTTTCTCGGCCAAAGCATCCGCGGTGGTGCCGCTGTTTGCTCCGGGGACCTCCAGCATAAGGGCACCTGTCGCGGTGTGCCGCATCCGGAAGCCCCCGGTGATACCGAGTTCGGAGAGGTTCACCTCCCGTCTCGCCTTCCGGATGACCTCTCCGTAGGTCGCGCCCTTTTTCTCCGCCGCCGGCTGCAGCGTGATCACTACAGCCGAAGAATTCGGGGAGCGAAGCCTAGCCTCGATGGCCCTCTTTTTGCGCTGCCGCCGCCGCTCGCGTTTCTTGGCGGCCCGTGCCGCCTTGCCTGCCCGTTTCTTGTCTCCGGCCACTTGCCATTCGGCTTCGGCCGGAGATTCCGTAGGCAGGGGAACCGGCATAGGCCGCCTGCTTGACGCTACGGAGGGGGCTCCCGCCGCTTTGGTGGCCGGCGCCGCTTTGGTGGCCGGCGCCGCTTTGCCCTTCTTGGGAGGGGTGGCAGCAGGAGCTGGCTTCCCCTGCTGCTGTTTTCTGGCCAGTGGGGCTGACCCCACCGACCCCGGCACCACAGCCCCGCGTCTGGCCTGCCCCGACGGGCCTGCCGTGGCTGTTGCGGCGGCGGCGGCATAAGACGCCGTGGTTCGCTGACCTGAGGCCGCCAGCGGAGGGCGCAGCACTATGCCCTCCAGCAGGGACAGCTGCTGCTGCATGCGCATCTGGAACTGCTGCTGCTGCTGTTGCAGCTGCTGCTGGAAAGCAGCTAGTTCCTGCCGCACCAACGTCAGCAGCTGGCTCTCCGGCTCGGGCTGGGCCTGGGGTCGGCTTTGCCCGTGCCCCTGCCTGTGCCCCTCATCCATCGGCGCCTGTTGGCCTGCCCTCACGAGCTCCGCCTGGATCTCAGCCCGGAGCTCGGCCTGGAGCTCGCTCCGGAGCCTCGCCACCCTCTTTTTGAGGGATGCGTCAAATGCCTCCTTTAGGGACACGGCATGACGCTGCACCGTCCTCTCCTTCGAGGTCTTTTCCCTTTTGCGGCAAATATCCCGCAAAAGGGTGACGGCCAGCCCTTGGAAGGACCTGCCCGACTCCCCGTCCGAATCCGCCTCGGCACGCCTCTCGCTGCCAGACGGCTCCGAGAGGTCCCTCCCAAGACCGGCCGCTCCGGGGTGACGCCCCTCCGCGGCAAGCCTGACGGCTCGCTGAGCGGAGTCTTTGGTCAAACCTCTCCCCTGCCCGCGGGCTCGGCCCACGCCGCGGCTGCTCGTAGGGACCTTCGGCGCCGGACGGCTTTCTCCTTCTGTGTCGGAGGACAGTCTGTCCCTCGGCATAGAGCGCCGCTTCCGGGAGAGACGAGAGACTCTACCGGGGTCTCCACCGGGGTCTCCACCTGGTTCTCCGCCGGGGTCTCCACCGGGGTCCCCCCCAGCCTCCTCGCCTCTACCGGGGTCTCCCCCAGCCTCCTCTGCCTCCGAGCCCTCCAGGCTCCCTCTGGATGCCGCGTCGGACTCCGACCGCGCATCGCTCTCCTCGGGTTTTTTATAAAAATTTGATTTTAGAGATTCCATATTGTTCCCACGAGTAATAAACTTCGGGTACTTGCTCAAAGACACGTGGTTCGCACTAGAGACTAATTTAGCTACCCATTAGTCAAGCTAACAACCTCCCTCACGGTGCGCCGCCGCTTGGAGGTTTGGGGTAATTTTTTATAGAGGTTGTCTTCCTCGCGGCCCGGGCGGTTAAGCCAAGACCCTCGTCCCCCATTAAAAGTCAGAAACATGACCTTGGACAATCTCTGGGGCTACGAGACTAACGGTGGCAGAAGGAGGAGCAAGCCTTCCTCCTGCCTGCCCGGCGGCAGTGTAAGTGCGCACCGAGCCCGCTCTTACTTCGCCACTGTGCCCTCTGCTATAGCAGAGGGACACGCGTTGAAGCGATCCTTCAGACAGAACATTCGCAGACGGCCATTGAGGCCCCTTAGGCAGCAATACCCAAGAGGGTCATTGGCCGCCTCCCAGGGTGCACCGTCCCGCAGGCTGGCCTTCGCTTCGGACGTATCCGCAAGGGAACTACAGCCTGCGGGCACTCGTGGAGGTTTTCTGTCGTGGCACCCCAACACAAGTTGGCTGACTAATAAGAACTAGTCGATTATTTTAATCGATCAATGACCGGTCGAACTTAAAACTAGAAATTGTCAGTGCGCAGTCACTTAGCGATTTTTCGAATAAAACAAATAAAAAGAAAAACGGGAGCGAGATGTTCAAACAGATGTTTATTTATGTTTCGTCATAGACTACACAGAGATACTACGTATTGTTTGGTTAATAATAATCTGTAGTTAGCACTAACGCATTGCGTTATGTTATTTGTGACCACTGAGTTGCAAAATATACATTGTTAAAGTATTGAAAAATATATAATACATGCCTTTTTTACAATTTAAACCTATCTTGGATATCAAACTACTTCATTATGTGATACAGTGCTATTAATCGAAGTTTTAACAAATTTTTCAATTGCAATAATTTCTACTCTTATATTCATTACACATTCCAGCAAATATTTACTGTATTCTTCTTCACTATGTATTTGTTTTTTAAAGTAATGAATTTTAGGTATGACAGGTATGTTTCTTCACTATCGTTTTCTAATGCTTTGTTACATTCAATGCAATTTTTTTTTTATAAATTAAATTAATGAGCCAGCCACAACAACAAGCTACTGCTGCACACTTCTCAATTTCGCTTGGAATTTGACATGATAATAATAAGTCTATATTTTTTAATGCTGTATTAATTGCGGGTTTGCCAATCTCGTCTGTCCATGTTTGTCATCTATACGCACTCAAGTTTTTACTCATATTGTTACTTTACTACTCATTAAAACTCAACATTTCAACAACTTAATTCACTCCATTAAGACTTTTACGCAAACAAATTGATTGCGTAAGTTGCGTAGGTCAGGAATCTTATTTTCAAAGTTTGTCGCCAGGAGGTAACAAAACATTTTTTTTTAGAGATAGAGACCATACAGCTCTTGAGACTGCTCGATCGAGACTGGAAGCTATAGAAGCCAGGAATGCCGAAGCAACGTTAAAACATGCTGAGGCCATTTATAATTTAGCTGCGGCCATTAATAAACAAAGCTCCACCACTGATAAAGTGGTGAACATTCTAGACCGCTTTGTGACATCCATATCAAAAAAGGTAAATACGGTTGATTTATATATAAATTCGTCTTTACGAAATGGTTTCACTCAAAATCAGAACTTCTACTTATTGTGTGTGCTACGAACAGGATTGAAAACAATACAATAAAAATTGTAATAATATAACTTAAAAGCTTGGGTTAGGTGTAGGCTCACATCAGTAGTAGCACATTGGTCAGAATTTTACATCTTGATTGTAACTCTGATACTAAGCGCTGGGTTACACAAGTTTTATACAAGTTTCAACTTTCATAATAAAGTTAATTTTGTTTTCAAAGAATATCCTCAGAATTTTATTGTCATCCGATTCTGAGTCTAATTAGTTTCCTGAAGTATGCAAGAGGTAATTTAGTCAGATTATTAAAAGACTAGCTTTTGCCAGCGGCTTCGCCCGCGATAAAATAGAAAATATAGGCTTATGTTACAGTGATAAAGTAGCTTTCTACTGGCGAAAGACTTTGAAAATCGATCCAGTAGTTTTTGAGTTCAATTGTAACATACAAACAAAACAGTCAAATCTTTCTTTATAATATTAGTTTGGTTAAATAAAATATATTTTAGGAGGAGTCTATGTCCAGCACTTGATTCCAAATGGTTGTAAAGATTTAAATGAAACAGTGTTAATAAAAAGAGCATTTCTTAATTTATTTTAAATCTCCGTTTTGTTCAATACTGTGAATCTGTAACAAAATTATAATCATTTTAATAATAATTAGAGCACGTACTTCACTAGAATATTGAGGTGGGTTTGCGTGACTTACCAGCTAATTTATGCATTTCTCCACAGTCTGTCAACAAGAGCCTGCTGCAGTGCCCGACCTTCAAGAAGGTCCCGTTCACCTTTCGATGGTCTTCATAATTAGGTTCTGCATAATTATTTTCATCCTTAAATTAAAAGACTGATTAGTGATTAATGTTGTTATTTTTATTATATATGTTAAAATTTATGATTCAAATGACTATCTGAAGATATTATTTTGTATGAAGACTGATTATAAGATTAGGTATTAACATTGTTATTTTAATTATGTAAGTTAAAATTTATGATTTGTTATTCAAATGACTATTAAAGTATTGAAGATCTCTATATTATTTTGTATGAAGACTGATTATAAGATTAGGTATTGTAACTTGGATTTGTTTTATAAAGTATATTAACATTTCAGATTTTCAATTGAAACGTCAAGTTCAACATTGTTAAATAAATATTTAGTTTATGAGAAATAAAGAATAATTTAAATGTTGATTTTTAACATAGTAGTATTATTTATACTGACTAATAAAATTCCAACTTCATTAAACATATTCTAAAACAGTGGAATAGAAATCACACACCTGTTGCAAGCGAAGTGCTTCTGCATAAACTTCATCAGCAGGCAATGGCTCTCTTGCCATGTTTGCAATATTGTGCAATATGCAACATGCATTCACAATCTTGCCTGCAGTTGTTGGGCTATAATGTAAAGCACGTGCTGCAAGCAAACACCTGAAAAAGGCAATTTAGTTTTAACAACCCCATCTATCTAATGACTAACCTATCATCTTAATTTATAATTTTTTATATCATATTGTTTAAGCGTCCAATTCGCGATTGGTCCAATACACCTTTATGTCTCTGTTTTTGAGTATGTAAAACAATTGCTCAGAAATACTCTTTACCTGAAACGTGCTTATAACACGCCAATGCAACGCTTCACAGTATTGCGTGCAGAAACATGTTTCAAATAATAATAGTGATGTTGTGATGTTCCTTCTATAGTATTGAGGATAGGAGTCATCTTCGTTTCTTAGTGGATAACCACTGTCACCTGGAAATTATAATCATTATTCTAACACACATTAACACATGAATATGATAGAAGAATAAAAAAAAATATATTTTAATATCTAATAAAAATACTTGTTCATTAGGATTTTCTGTAATTTCCTTTAAGTAGTGACTAAGTGGATGACTCTGCCATACTGTTGAATCGTGAGCGGAGCCTGGGTTGCTTGCGTCCACACATAAAATATTTAAATCAGCATCGCAAATCTGTAAATGAATTAAATATTGTGTTGAATTAGTTATTATTACAAACATTATATAATTTATTAGTAAAAATTTGGGCATAGGTAGACATTTCTATTTACTTTCTACCCGATACTTACCATCATAACATTAAGGGAATGGAAGCCCTTTCTATTATAATAGCGTTCCTTATGTATGTGCGGCCTTATTATTGCTACATGAGTGCCATCTATACAACCCAGGACGCCGGGAAATTCAAATTTTTGATAGAACCTGAAAAGTTTTTAATAACTAAGTAAATAATTCTGCTTAGCCTTTCAATCGTGGAAATTACAGACACAATAGAAAGACAATAGGTGCGCGAATGCCGGCGTTCGCTTGTCACAACAACTATTTACTTTGTAATTGCGCTTTATTTTAATTAATTTATAAGAAATCATGTAGCCACTATAATGTCACCGAGTAGAGAGAGTGAGGCAGTGTTGCTAGGCGCGAAATTCAAAATTACGTTTTAACACTCTTCCCGAATTTAAGCCTTCACTTCTAAAAGGTAGTCGTGTCTGCTTACCTTCCTTACAGGTGACACATGTCAGACTTTCTGAATTTGCGGAGAAAGTTACATGGTCAGTATTTTCAGACATTTTCTTTAAGCTGTCAAAATTCAAGTGTCCCATTCGTTGGTGCCACAGGAAGATATCTTGTTCCTCAACATCGGACATGCATGCATAGCCTCCTTCGGGCATATTCATCCGATACATGTTGTTGATGGTACTGGCTGTTGCTACTACTTGATTCTTATTGTTCATAATAACACAACCAGTTTTGTCAAATCTTACTTGGCCTCCACTTCTAATAATCTGACTTACAGATAGTAAGTTGGTAGCAAGATCCGGAACACATAGTACATTTGTAAACAGTACCTTATTTTCTTGACCCATCTCATTGTAGGTATCTAAGCTCACTTGCCCCGAGCATTGCACTGATAATACTTTGTCGTTGGCTACTCTTATATTCTTTATAGCGGAAGTAGTCACATTGTGAAGCAAACTTGTCTTTGACCATGTGAGAAGATGCACCCGAGTCCACATACCATGCATTACATTGTGCACTTGTCGCTATAAATACAGCAGCATATGATGAACTACTAGCATTTTGTGATGTATCTTTGGTTTTTGATTTACATTCTGAACTTTTATGACCATACTTATTACAGGTGTAGCACCTTGGTCCTTTAGGATGTGGTGTGGCGGTTTTCCTTATTTGGTCGATAATATATAGTAGCCCTCGGAAGGTTGGAAATGACACCCTTGCCAAAACGAATCAGCAACTCTACAAAATCACTCACCTTCAACCGTTGAACCGCGTGGCCTGACTGGTCGGGAAAAAAACACTCCCGGACTTTCTTGAGGCTGGATGCTAAGCTGGCGGTGGCTTGATGGGTGTCTGTATGCGGATGAGGGCTCTCGACTCAGCTCAATGCTAGAGGAGAGGTTTCGCGGCGATACTTAGAATAGAAAAGCGATCGCGGTGGTCGCGTTAGCGGTGCGTATGCGCTCGATCACGCTCAAGATGGCACTGGTTTGGCGTCGCTTGTTCGCCAAAAAATAGCGAGAGCGGGACAGCCGAATTGAATTGCCAGGTTGAAGCGAGACAACGATATTCGGCTTGCGATCCCGCTGAGCGCCGAGACGTAATGTCAATGGCGTCACCAGGATGCCTTTTGTGGTTTTTGTGAAACTTTTTGTTAACTGCAAATGCTTTTGTATCATTTTCTGATGGTCGAACATCTTGTAGTAATTTTCATGCCTGAGCTTTCCAGGGCAATAATCATTGGTTTATAAGATTCTGGCAGACCGGAGAGCAGCATGGTGCCGAGCCACTCGTCGTCCACTTTGAAACCAACATTCCTGAGCTTATAAGCAGTGCTCATTATCCTGCTCACATACTCTTCCACATTTTGACATTCCGTTAGTGACGTGTTACAGCGATCACGCAGCAGACCAACTCGTCGTGTCAGCCCGGAGTCATCGAACGTTGAGGACAGCTTATCCCATATTTCTTTGGCAGTACTGGCCTCCTGTATGTGCACGTAATTCGTAGGATCAACTGAGAGGATGATTTTTGTCCGAGCCCCAAGTCTGCTATTACAATAGTGTCACAATGGTCTATCATTGGTATCATAATTGTCGATTTTGACAAGTTTGGTAATCTACTAATATAATGGCGTCATTATGACTTTCCAATGGTCAACCACTGACACTCCATTGAAAGAAGTGACATAGAATGGTAATCTCGTACATATTGACAAATGAATATTTGAAGTTTGCGGTAATCTGCTAAAACTTTGACAGTTTATTTGATCAGTGTTTTACCATTAGAACGTTATTGTGCAGTTATTGGTTTTATTATGCTCGAAATTATCATTCTACCACAATTCTATTACAAGACCATTGACCGATCAGTGTTCGATCATTATGAATTAGCAGATTACAAACTTTTAGCAAAGTGACAGTTGGATCGTGTTGGAATGACGAATTTATGAAAATAGCAGACTTGGGGCCCTGTTGTATTATTAAAGTCACAACAACTATTTACTTTGTAATTGCGCTTTATTTTAATTAATTTATAAGAAATCATGTAGCCACTATAATGTCACCGAGTAGAGAGAGTGAGGCAGTGTTGCTAGGCGCGAAATTCAAATTTACGTTTTAACAGAATTAGATACAACAAGCAATACAAACAAAACATTCAGGGAATATTTAATTTCTCACTTAGCCTTTATAATATTCCTTTCATCACATTGTGTGGGCCATTTAATATACTTGTGGTATATTTTATTCAGTGCCTCTGTTACTTGTTTTATTGATCTCGACATAGTAATCTGCGAAACATTATGTAGGGCACTCTGTCCAATCATATTTTGATAGGACCCCGATGCATAGAATGAAAGTGCTATTAGTATCTGCAATAAAAATAAAACGTTAAACGACTTTTTCGGTTTTATAGCTATAGAATTATTAATTAATGTCAAATTCAGTTTTCTTACCTTCATTTCCGCCGATATGCTATCATTTCGACGCGGTCTGACTATAAGGGGAATGAGTTCGTCAATTAGCGCCCTTACTGAGTCCTTTTCAAGGCGAAACATTTTTACAAAATCCGCTTCAGGAACGTCAGTAAAGGGGTTCGTGTTGATTCTCATTAACCGACGGGCTAAACGACGTCTTCTGGATTCCCTGCATCTTCTTTCTCTAGCATCAACTGCGTTGGCTAGCTCCAGAATACTTGATCGCAGTGAATACATTCTTTGATATTCCACAAACACGATAGAGACACAATAAAAAGACAATGACAGTACTAACGTGTTCGCTTGGGGTTTAATTAGAGCAGAAAACTCAAAAAGTTTTTGAAACCGAGTCATGAAAGCAATGATTGCACAATGACGTTCCAATGGTAGGTCACTGATCAAAGGAACTGTCGAAATTTTAGCAGATTACCGCATACGCCAGACATTCATCTGTCATTATGTACGAGATTAGCATTTTATGTCATTACTTTCAATGGTGTGTCAGTGGTTGACCATTGGAAAGTCATAATGACGCCATTACATTAGTAGATTACCAAACATGTCAAAATCAACAATTTTGAAATCAATGATCGATCATTCTGACACTATTGTAATAGCAGACTTGAGGCCCTGGTGTACCTTCAAAGTACCTGGAAACATTTTTAATTGGTCAGGAAGCAGACAGTTTTTTTTTTTTTTTTGTAATATTCTACTTCTATTTTTTCGCCTTTGACTGAAGTTTTGAGATTCTAAACTAAACGAGGTCGGCGATGTCTTTTCCATACGCAAACAGCTAGTCAGCAGTTCTGGGGCTCCTTTACCATGGCCCCATTCAGTGCAATGCAATGAGATATAATTATAATGTACATGAATCACGCAATATTTTTTTCTTTCCTGTGAGATTGGTAAAGGTTTCCCTATGTCAATGTGTAGATGTTGGAAACGATCGGCCCGTTCAAACTTGCCTACATGAGAAATAGTATGACTGGTAATTTTTACTTTTTGACATTTTGGACAAGCTCTGGCCCACTTGGCAACTTATAATCTGCTTACTACTCGTACGTTTAGTGCCAGGATGGCTGAGGTCCGAGGAGGTGTGGCAGGCGGTCGCCGACTTCTGCGAAGCAGTAATGCTCGCAAAGGAGGAGGCCGAACGCTTCAGGCAACGGCGTTATCGCCGCCGCCGCCGGCGCCGGGATATTGATCCCGATTTCCGGCCACCGTAGGCGCGGGCTTGCGGACAGTGAGCAATGGGTAGCTCGCTGTCCGGCCGTCCGGTAACTGTCCGAGCCCAAGTCGTTGACGGCGCGCACTGTTCCCGGGCGCCTCAAGGAGTTGTCAGCAACAGCAGGGGCCCAGCCGGGTCGAAGCCTACTGGGGCCAGGGTTATCCGAAAGGGCGCTCGAGCACCGGTATGAAGGCTTGAAGGAACGGGATGGGTTTTTTAGTCAGTAAGAGTCTGACACTATCTCCCGCTCCGCCCAAGAGCGGGGGTTGTCATAGGATGATTTTCCCATCGGAAGAAAAAAAAAAAAAGGATGGCTGAGGTCATGTAGTGAATGAAAAGCTAATAACCTAAAATCTTTAGTTACATACGGTCTAGTTTTATTAGATTAGACCTCACAGTAAACTTGTTTCTCACAGTTCGGAAAGTAAAATTGCTTGAACTACAAATCGCTATCTTACATTCGCAACACTTGCAGTAAGTTACTCGTCACTAGATCGTTATTGTGCCAATGCCGCATTAATCTAATATCGTGAGACAGTTTATTGTCTCTATGCGAGATAAGGCGTCTGCCATTGGTATTAGTTATAAATATATTACTAATACATACTGGCATTTTTGCCACTTATATACAGGTCGCGCGGTGAATTAAGATCGCTCGGCAAAAGTGGAAGGGGCATGCGCAGTATTCAATTCTAAGGTCTATTTGGCGACGTGCGGGCAGGTAGGCTAGTAATACGTAGTCGTAAAAAAAATGGTTAATAATAAAGTTTTAAAACGGCAAGCCAGAAAAATGGTTTACGACGTGAATTGTTACGTTAAGAAAGAAACTAACGAAATTTTTTTTTTAATTTTTAACATTTTAATTTTTCTGAATTTACCTACTTACAAGATAAATTACAAGCAAAAACTAGTGTTATTATAAGTTATGTTACTAAGGTTCAAACATACGAAATTAAAAATAAAATCCTAACACACTAAGAATTTCTGTGCGCAATTGTACACATGCGCCGATTGGGCAATCGGCGCATGTGTACAATTGCTACTTTCACCGAGCGATCTTAATTCACCGCGCAACCTGTATCCATCTATATATTTTTGTAGTATGTATCTACCTAGATAATGTTTTCAATATTATAACAGGACTTTGACGTTGTTGCACAGTCCGTGCAACAACGTCAATCGTCATTCCACCAAAAAAAAAAATGAATTTCCAAATCTACGGTCCATAGTGGAAAGTTTAGCCAAACAGAATGAAACGAGTTTATGAGTGTAGCAGCCACTTTGAAATCTTTCATTAAATGTTTGCTTGCACGATTACAAAAACCCTGTCGTAAAAGTGTAAAGTCCCTTTCAAATCTTCCATTCACAATTTCTACTACACAACGACAAATAGTAACTACCCTTGACTTATTTGCATCTATTGTAGACAACTGTGTTTCACTCTGTTCTAATGACGCGGGTACATATGTACGATAACCACATGTATTAAGTAAGGGCAATTCATTCCTAAATCCCATATCCACCACAAAAGCATCGTCAGCCTTAAAGTAATTTCTCATGACTGTTCCATCTATGAATTCTTGTTTCATTATGACTGCATCTGATGTTGTAGCTGGATAGGGGGCCCAAAACGTCGATTATATACTCATCAGTACACACCATTAAAAATGGTTTAACTAAATTTCTATACTTATGTAGGCTATATGTTTCCTTTAAAGCATATATATAATTTGTGTTTTTCTGTACGTATATATATGATCCATTACATATAATTACTGGTATATTGTGAATCCTCGGGGAATCGTCAGAATTCTTGCACACTATTCATCTTTATTGACATGGTTAAGGCTTAAATGCTGTGGCACATAATTGATAGTTAGCATTTTTCTCGCTTTATTCATTATTAGCCTGTCCAAAGTTGCTCTTCGGATCTTTAACAAACTTGCTAATTTTTCGTCGGAATCGCCAGTACGAAGTTTTTTTAAATATGCAGCTAAACCTGTAACGCCTCTCGACATATGTGCCAATGCTGGTGTTTCATCAAGCAGTTGATGAAATTTTTGGTTGGTTAATCTAACCCAATAGTAAAAAACATTGTCTTCAAAACTATCTAAATACAGAGTTGAAATATGTTACATAGAACAACGAAATCTTGACGGTTTCTTTTTGGTATCATGTTTTGTGAAAAGCCTAGACAATTTTTTATGAAAATAGTAATACAGTACTGCAAGGTTGTTAGAGTTTTACAAATAGCCATGTAATTGCACTTAAGACTTGATGTCAGCATATGATAGGTAAAGAGATTTAACATTTGCCATTTAGAGTATCGTTAACCCTTTCATAGATAGCTACATGTATCCCAAGAGAGAGGAAAAGAGAGTACAATTCAAGCTAAAAAGAGGGTAATCTATCAATGTTGGTACTATTTTAATAATTTTTAATAGTTTTTGTGTATTTAATATATGGACTGTAAATGAAGTCAACAGGCATCATAATGTGTCCTGGTAGGAGATAAGTTATTTTATTATAGTAAACTTAGTTGTCGTCTTTAAGAAATGAACCAACATGGATATCATTGCACGGTTTTTGTTTAGCCCAGAATAATTATCTGCATACGGATTTATGACGCTATGGGTTCCTTTAATGTCTATCACAGTCAAATATTTAAATAGAACAGTAACAATTTCGTTACCACCCCTTTTCCCTTGACATTCACCCCACAAGTAACAATACCCAGCCCTCGTAACTCTTTCGTAGATACTCATTATAAAATGCGTATTATCTTGAGTGATATAGGCTAACACTTTTCCCATGTGGAGTATTGAGAACTGTTTCAAGTCCAAGCTTACACAAAGAGTGAGAGGAGTGATAAACTCGACAATCCCAGGATTGCTCTCAGCCTGTGCGATCAGGAGTTATCCTTCAAGAGATCGGTGTTAAAATTACCCATGACTATGAGATGTTTGAACTCTGAGGAAACGGAATCTAAGAGACAGTCAAGACTGGAAAAATAAATCAATTGCAGGTGGCTGTATACTTCTCCAAGAATAGTCTTAACTACTTTGACATCAATTTCACGGAGTAAGTACTCGGTGTAACGGTTGCAAACCGCTAACGGCTAAGAGAAAAGGATCTTGTAAGGGATGTCGCTGCGTAAGTAAATAGCAACACCCTCGGCACTTTTTCTCGTGCGGACATTGCGAACTAGGACAAAGCTAGGTAGGTTGCTGCTGTCGAGTGAGGAATTCAGAGACCACGGAAGGAAATTTTCTTCAGTTTGGTCATGGTTTCCAAAATTAGGCCTCAGTATAATCTGTCCGCGCATCGAAGTTGGATTGGTCTGGCATGCCCATCTAAAGCGGTACCCAATCTATGGCACACGGTCAGTGAAGAGGGTACCAAGTCTGTTAAGCCAAGCTTAATCAGTAGGATGGATGCCACATGTCACATCTCTTTTGAGCTTCAAGGAGTTAGTGATCCGATGGTGACACTGAAACAATTTAACAGCACATTCCTTAAACACAAGTATATTCACTTTGATTGGTTCAATGATGTACAAAAATCTAGAACTTAATCGTCGTCGAAAGATTTTTTCTCATTCTTAAAAGATGTGGTTTGAACAATTTTTTTTTCACAACTATCACACAACGCCCACGCCGTCTAGCCCCAAGCTAAGCAGAGCCCCTGTTATGAGTACTAGACAAATGATAAACATACTTATATTTTTCTAAATAAAAAGTGGTTATGATAATACGACAATAAATGAAAACATTGACAATACTAGTTCATAAGAATAATTCAAAAAAGACCTAACATCAAAAATAAAAATATCTAACAAATTAAATGCCATAAAAATGGAAACAAAATAGAACGCCATTTATAAATGGTTCATTAACCTGTGATAAGAGTAGCGGTCCTGTAGCGACTTGATCTTTTGGCGCCATTATTATTAATGCTCAGTAAACATAATCATACTGAATCACAGATGTATTAACCAAATAATTAGGCACCTCTCACCCGTGTGTTATTTATTAATCAAATTATTAATCACTGTTCAATCACGTCGCTAGGTAGATACCTATGAAAGTTACTAAATTTTTCGTGTTTCAATATGGCCACCATTAACTCGAATACACAAACTGCACCGTCGTTAGGAGTGTTACGCGCCATTAAACTTGAACACGCCATATCTTCGAGAAAATTACGAGTAGCACCCAAATATTAAAACGCATTGCTGTTCGAAAGATCTAGAATGGATGTACGTAGCAAAATCTCGAATAATCTTCCATGGGTACATACCACGATTATTATTAAAATAATAGTAGTCGGTAGGTACATAGGTAGATAAGGGAAATGGTACTCTCCGCCATTAACAATAGAGTCAAAATTCGCATGAAAGTGACTCTCGGTACATCGTGCAATAAAAATGATTTATGGCCCCGCGAAACGACCCTATTGTTCTGGATCGATCTTGAGACGTCGGTATCTAGAATTATCCCGGACCGGAAGTGAGTCAGTTGTGATTTCGGCTGCGATCTACCTAAGTGTGTGAAGTGATTTTATCTAATGACCAAAGCGATAGTGTAACGGTACTCTAGTGTTAATTGCGATTCGAATTATTGTTGACTGAACTAATTTGTTATTGTTTGTGGTGAATAAAGTTCTCTGTTAGTAAATCGGCATTTGATTACTCACGTACACAACAGCAGTGCTATTCTGTAAATGGTAAATCACTTCGAAAGTCATCTCGCAAATCATCTCGAAAGTCACACTCACTTCGCTTCTCATCTCACCTGTACAAGTTTCGGTATTCACATGTCAAGATCAAGGCCAAGTGAAGTGAAGTGAGTTCCGAGAACTCAAGTGATATTGCTTTATGGTAGTAGGGTAGTGACGCTGAATTGAATTGAAAATTGAATTGTTTTGTTATAATTTTTATCGACTCATTAATTTTAGCTAAATTTGCGCTCTACAATAATAGTTTATAGTTCATTTCAGTCATAAATGTAATGTAAATTCATAATTTGGGCGGAGCATCGCCGTGCCCTCGTGGGGGTGATCGGCGGCGGAGACCTCTCGCGCCGGGCCTTGGTCGAGGCCATGGTCCGGAGCGAAGAGGAGTGGCAGGCGGTCGCCGACTTCTGCGAAGCAGTAATGCTCGCTAAGGAGGAGGCCGACCGCATCAGGAAACGGCGCTCTCGCCGCCGCCGCCGGGATTCCGATCCCGATTTCCAGCCACCGTAGGCGCGGGCTTTCGGACAGTGAGCAATGGGTAGCTCGCTGTCCGGCCGTCCGGTAACCGTCCGGACCAAGCCCAAGTCGTCGACGGCGCGCGCTGTTCCCGCGCGCCTCAAGGAGTTGTCAGCAACAGCAGGGGCCCAGCCGGGTCGAAGCCTACCGGGGCCAGGGTAATCCGAAAGGGCGCTCGAGCCCCGGTATCGAAGGCTTGAAGGAACGGGATGGGTTTTTTAGTCAGTAAGAGTCTGACACTATCTCCCGCTCCGCCCAAGAGCGGGGGTTGTCATAAGATGATTTTTCCCATCGAAAAAAAAAAAAAAAAAAAAAAAATGTAAATTCATAATTTTGTACGTTTTAATATTCACAAGTTTTATTTGAGATCAGAATATAAAACTGGGCTGAACGTTGTGTCGCCTTTGCCTCATATCTTTGTATTTAAAAAAGGTACGCACTTGCTCGCGTCGCGTCAAATGCCAATCGTCTGTAAACTATTTTTTTGTTTACAAACAAGCAGTTTAAAAGCTTGATTTTTTTTTTTTTATCAAAATACGAAATTCCAAAGTTCCAAGTGGTTTTAAGTGGCTAAGTGGACAAAAAATTCTGCACCCCTATCCAATGGCGTTCTACATGTTCTTTGTTTTAGTTTGGTTCCAAACCTATCGAAAGTAAGTACACACTAACATTTCTTTAAATTATTTTTATTTCCCCGCGATTTTTCAGTGAAGCGTGTAACAAAATGAAGTAAGTACGATTTCTATGTTAATTAGTGCCGGTATCGATATTTTCATATTTAATTGATAATTTAATTCTCTATTTCAGTGCCGAACGTACTTCCCATCCATCTGCGGCCCAAGTAGAGACGCTAATAGATTTTTTAGAGAGGAAGCCCAGCTTGGCTAAAGGTTTTGCCAAAAATCAAAGCGCCAAACAGGCAGCTAGCAGCGGGATCGTATCACCCTAAAACTAAACAGTATGGGTGGAGGTACGGTGAAGACGGCAAAAAAATGGATTAAGGTGAGTTGATCATTTCAGTTAACGTATATACAAAATATACATAGTCTATTTTATTGTGCGTATGTTATCTGCGCCTCTGCCTATCATGGAGTGTGAAATAATTATTATTTCTTTATTTCCCATTATAGTATTGGTCTGACAAAAAAAGTGCAGTAAAAAAGAAAGCCGCTGCACGCGCCGCTTTTAGAAGTACCACAGGCTTAGGAATGGTAGACGGTGGCATGCCAAAGCTTTCGAATATAGAAGAGCGTATACTAGTGCTAATGGGTGGTGAAGGTTTTGCTACAGGCGACACACATTTACAGATACAACCATTTAATGTATGTTATTTTTTTTACATAGGTTTTATAGCCTACTCATATAAAGTTATATAATTTATAAAATTGATTTTATAGGAACCTTCACCGGAAAATAGTCCCTCTATCCTAGCACCAGTGGCACAGTCCAGTAGTACCTGTACAAATATGCCAGTAGGTAAGTGATTTGATTATTAGTATTTTAAAAATATTCTTCTACATTCCACTGTCAAGATCTGATCTCAATGAAAATGTCTCCAAGCTTACTTCACCGTGCTGCCTCACTGTGGCTAGGCAGAATTCAGTGTTTTCAAGCTGGCTGGAGGCCACTGATTTGGCTTCATTACTGTCATTGTATAACAACAGCTGAGATCAAAGACTTATATTTATACATACACTCCGATGCATAAAGGAGCCTCAGAGTTTCAGATAATGTAGGTGATGATGGGCGGTCAATTTTTTTTAAATGGCATATTTAATTAAAATGAGTATGTAATGCAACATCAGTGACTCTTAGATTTCTTTTATTACTAAGTTTTTTTGTTATATTTATTAAAAATTAAAAATGTAATGTTTCAGGATATTGATGAATGTCTATTAGCGGTCCCAGGCACATCAGCGCTTGTTGATCCAGTTATTGTATGAAATATTCTATATTTTTCTTATTTAAGTAACATAATATGTAATATAATAGTATTAATAGTTATACTTATTTAACAGAACACAGCTGATGTGGACTTCAGTTTGGGTCATAGAGTCCAATCAGAATTAATGGTGTGTTTTTATCATTATTATTCATTAAAATTCTTATTTTTGATATTTATAAAATACATTTAAAAATAATTAAAAATATTTTCTAGACCAATCTGGGCCCAGAAACGGAAATTGCCACCACCACCAGTCCCTCCAGGCCTAATGAAAGTTTGACAGTAGTAAGAAATTTCTCAACTTTTTTCTTTTGCTTTTCGTTTGTATTCTTTTTTATTTAATGTTGTTGTTTTTGTCCAGAACATCGCAAATCAACATCTGATGCCTGCTATTTTTAACCAGCAACAGCAGTCTGAGCCTGCTAGGGGCACCACTGAGCAGCACTTGCCTCCAAGACCTTCATCATCTAGGCTTACAAGTAAATTACTTTGCTGCGTATTTCCCTTTCCGTGTTCAACTGGCGACACCGGTCTCGCGAAATCCACACGCTTTTGTTTTACTACGGAATCCTACGATCCCGTGTTCAATTCGCGTCAACCGAGCACGCCTTTGTGATCAAGTGGCGCTGGGTAAGGTTTAACAAAATCGTGTGCAGTTGAACTGAACACTTTTTTGACTTGACTCTTAGAGTCTTCAAAAGCGTGTTGAATCAGCGACGGTATTATTCTATAGTAGACAGTAGGTTGTATTATTAATTCAATATGATTTCAATGAAATATTACATCAATACAATTAATGAAACATTTATTATCAGCACAAAAATAACAAAAAAAACACCGACAAGACAACTGTTTTGTGGAACGTTCGTTTTGGTCTATGTTCACAGCGATATTGTGTGCACGTTTCTTTTTAACAGGACGGCCGGACTGAATTCTACCACTGCTGGGTAATTGTTTTTGATGCCGTCTCGAAATAGATGTAGGTTGGACCTTTATTTTTCGTGAACGTCGTATTTTCTTGTCATGCATGTATGAAACAATAGAGGAAGGAGTCTGCAATCGAGATAGTTCAGATGAATATTTTTTCAGTATTTGTGTTTACTGGATTTGGTTCTTCTTTAAGTACTTTGATTATTCTAATAAACTCAGACTCAATTGCGTCTACAGTAATCATATAATTTTCTTGAATTGAAGACTGTGGAAATATTATTTTCTGTGTTATCAGGTTCATTAATCGGCAACGTAAACTGTTGCTGTGAGGTGCCTTGACTTTTTTCAGCCATCTCCACGTCATTTGAATCCAGTGTTATATTTTGGAAGAAATAGGGGTTATATTCGTCTCCCAATGCCAATTTGGCCAAATCTTGGCGACAATCTTCAGTCAAATTTAACGATGTAGTAATCGTTATGCCAAACTTTAGTTCCACAGCACATACATGCTTGCAGTAGCGTCCACCTTTCCCTGATAAACAGTCACACGTTCCCATTTCAGAATCAACTACATACACGTCTGTTTTTTCTTTTATTAAGTAAGACGTGTCATCAAGTGGTGATATTTGAGTTATCGACTTAATTTTCTGACAAAATTTTTCGAAGCTTACTGTTAACTTTCGCTCTCTCCCATTAGCAAATTGCAACAATCTTTTTTTGTGGTAATTTTCAAACGTATCAGTGATAAAATCCAGCAGGGCACACATATTGAAAACTTTACATCTTTGCAATATAATATCTTTAAAAATTCTTATAGACGCCTCGCAAAAGTTGTTTGTGTTATGTCCTCTATTGATAATGTCATGCCTATATGACAAACACCATTCTTCTCGTCGGGCCCACATATTTGTTAAATAATTTTGCAATTTATAATTTGTCGCGACTTTTACATCTTCATTCAATATGGACATATTTAATTCGGCCTCTGCTATAGTATTTGAATACATAACTTTGCGGAACAGTTTCATTATGTATTGTTTGTCATCTTTATTATGCTCTGTTTGCCAAAGCCAACGCCATATTGCAAAAGCCGAGTGTTAGGTAAAACTGACTTCAACGCATTCCTTTCAGCTCTGCTGTCATCGGTCTACACTTGCCTGAAATAATTTGTTGAATTTATTTTCGAGGAACTCTTTCAGAGTTTTGAACGCTAAACTGTATTGTTCTTCTGTCTGATTAGCGTGTAAAATTATTGCAACAGGCAACGCACCAATATTAGAAGCTGCAAAAATAAATGTCACACATGTGTTTGATTGATCGCATGATCCGCTGGTATCTATAAAAACTATTTCATCGGCTAATCCTTTAGTGAAAACTCGCTGCATTATTGGTGTAATAATTACACAAATAGTAGGATTCTCCAGTATGATCAAGTCTATACCCAACTTCCCTAACTCGTCTTGTTTTCTTTTCAAAATTTGTAACACAGCCTGTTCATTTCTATTTCCATAATTTTGTTTACGCCATTGTTCGTAAAGATACACAACTTGACGATCTAGAGGGTTATGCTGAGCGTTAGCTAAGATTTTGTAGGCATCGCTTTCATAAGTACTTATAATATTTAATTCATGGTACATCTTAGCGGCCGCGGCAGTCATACCTCTATCGAAATAAGATATAAATATTTGTTTCGTATCGTTCGAACATCGGAGCAAGGATAACGATTGAGCTACATTAACTCTGTAGGAATTATTGAAGTGGATGTCAACTATAACATTATATCCTTTTCTCAGCAAGGCTGAACTTCTCAGAGTACCTACTTGGTGTAGTTTTCAAAAATTTTATATTAAGAGACGACTTGCAATTAAAGTTTCTGTTAACACCTTGCGTTTTATTTATCAATTTATTTCTTTCCGAAAGATAGCGTACAATTTTCTGAATTCATAACGTATGGGTTCTGCAAACCGTCTTTTCATAAATCAGTTAGAATTTGTTTTGTTTTGAAAAACATTCCACAAATCTAGCACATTTTTCGTCGTATTCTCCGTCATAATGTAATAAGCACTGAACTTTACACTTATAACTGTCACTCGACTGTCCGTCATAGTTGAGTATTTCAAAATCTTTAGTGATTTCACTGAAAACCCTTTTAAACTCTTCCATTATGCACTATGTAAACAAAACATAACCTTGAACGCACAGTAACAAACAAATAACAAATTGCAATGAGAAGCGCGCGAATTCAACTTCGGGCGCTCTCGCCTGCTTCGGCCCGCACGATTTATCCCGAACATTTACGAACGCGCTAAATCAGTACGGATTTGTTTCGAATAGACAGGTTAAAAAACCGTGTTCAATTCAATTACACACTGTTTTGTAAAACTTCTTTTAACGTTGCTTGATCGCAAAAGCGTGCTCAGTTGACGCGAATTGAACACGGGATCGTAGGATTCCGTAGTAAAACAAAAGCGTGTTGATTTCGCGAGACCGGTGTCGCCAGTTGAATACGGAAAGGGAAATACGCTACTTTGCTACTTTATCTACTCAGAACAATATTTACAAACGCAACAAATAAAGCAAACAAGTAAAGGTTCGACTGATGTAAAGCTGCTGCAAGAGTTTGCTAATTGGCAGACGTCACCACGTGCAGGCTGCTTTCTTTTGTATACCTTATATTCAGTGCAAGTACTACACCAATTGCGGTGCTTCTAAGTAAATGTGGCTTTGCCGTACTTGTTTGTTAATTGGTGGGGTGCACCATATATAAGTTTGGTGACAGCCAAGATAATGTTATGCGGTAGCTAAACCAATTACATGCTGAAACTTGTTTTCTTTTGTTTTAGGTCCAAGACGACCGCGTCGCAGGATTTTGCAGGCCACAAGAAGAAATGCCCAGGCGTCACCACCATCTCAGCGACGTAGCAATTTATTAGCCATGGCCGATAAATTTTTACAAATAGAGCAGCAGCGTTTGGACTTAGATAGCCGAATGCTTGCTCTCATGGAACGCAACAGTGAGAGGGATCATTTGCTGGTAGAGGCTACTAAAGCAATGGGAGAAGGCTTAAAAGCTTTGGCAGAAGCAATCAAGCGCTAATATGGAATGACTTCTGCACAATTTTTTTTTCTGCACTTGTGGCTTCCCTGGTAGTACAACTACATTATCTTGTAAACAAAAAAAAAGAATCGGTCAATAAAGGTAGGTAGGTAGGTAGGATCTATTGACCGATTCTTTTTTTTGTATTGTTTGTATTTATCTAGATTAGTGATTTATTATTACTTAGATTAGTGATTTATGTTACTATGGTTTATTTTTATTTAGCTTCGCGTTTGACCACTATCTCACTTGATGGTAAGCGGTGATGTGGCCGACGATGGAGCACGCTTGCCTAGAAGTAACCTTGTAATATGGAAATATTGTAAATTCAATAATTCTTTTTTCTTATTAATTAAGTTAAGCATATTAACGTAAAGCTATATTTTTTAACATAATAAATAAATTTACTATGTTTGAGCATATTTTTTTTTTTAATAATCATCATTATCATCAATAAAATAAAATTTATTAAATCAACCAATACAATAAAAATCATTAAATTAACACGTTCACTGCCACCACATTTTTCTTTAAGTTCATAGCGATGCCGCCCTATAAAATCACGCGGACACGCCAGGCGTGTCGGCGGCACTGCATCTCGTTAAACTTGGACACGCTAGGCGTGTCCAGTGGCACTTCGATAGAGTTAAATTCTAAATCTGTCTTTTTTTCGGTTTAGCGATGAGTATTAGTTAGTTTGCCATTCGCTGAGCAAGAATAAAGGTGATTCAAATACGGTCGTGAGATTTAACCTGGAGTTATGGCTGAAAATAGTTTTTTAGGTAAGTAATTATCGTAATTTTGTAAGAGATCATAAACATTTTGTGCTTATTTTGAAATATTTCATAATATTAACTTAGATAACTCAATTATTGCAATTTTAAGGAACGATAGGTTAGGTACCTATTATATTTTAGTTGAAGATAGCGTATTTATTTAATTTATTGTTTTCTATAATTTTAATTTTGTAAGAAATCATAAACATTTTGTGGTTATTTTGAAATATTTCATAAATATTAACTTAGATAACTCAATTATTGCAATTTTAAGGAACGATAGGTTAGGTACCTATTATATTTTAGTTGAAGATAGCGTATTTATTTAATTTATTGTTTTCTATAATTTTCTCACATAGGATATATTTTTTTAACATTAATTGCCAAAAATAGGGGTAAGGGAGGCATAAATACGCAACTATGCAGCCGTGTGCATGGCTGCGAATAACAGAATAAATGATAATAGCAAATAAATATTATGAGCGGGGACGATTATGGAAAACAGTATTAGTACAAATTATGTTACGGCAAACAAAACATTAGGTACCCTCCTAAATGATAATTTATTTAATAAAACGATTTTTATAAACGGTATAACTCGCGTATATTAATCATTTATATATTCTTGACGTTTCAGCGTTCGTGGTCGCAGGCAGACCACGAACCACGAACGCTGAAAAGCTTTCGAAACGTTTTTTATGTCTAGTGCTCGCGCAAACCTAAGACTTTATTATGCTAATTTGTTTACTTAATTGTAAGTAATAGTATTTATTTGTTTTACTGCAGATAATCAGGAAGAATGCTCTGATAACTATCCTGAATGTAGTCAGTCAATATTACAAAACTTTCCATTGAAAAGGAAATTTGATGGTTCACGTACTTGTGACACAGAATCAACAGACGGTAGCCTAGATGAAATTACTGATTCTGATGAATGTGTTGCAAAGAAATTGAAAACAGATAAATTGCCAATGACAGAAAATAATGATTCTTTAGGTGAAACCAAAACAAGTCCTGCATGTTGTGCCGCCAAAAAATATTTTAACGCATTATTTGCAAAAGATTTAAAAGCCGAACTGAATACAGAAAACGAACTACCTCCAATTTACGCCCAGTTCGAGCATGATTTGGGTATAATGCTTGCTTTTAGACTTAGAAATGTGCCCGCAAACAGGCGATTGGAATGCTATGAAAAATTAATTCGCACAATAAGACAGTATGAAGATTGAAATAAAAGACAAAGATTAAGACAAAAAGATTTTTATTGATTACAAAAAAAGGAGAACGGACAATCAGATTTGGAAATATAAGCTGTGATTAAGAGTATACCTAATAATTATATATTAAGTATTTTTTATTTAGGAATTAAGTACCTACCTAATCATATTTTGTAATAACTTTGTTATATGTAATAGCAATCAAGACATACTGAAACCATGAAAACCTGGACAATCTGGGCTATCAGATAGAACATCCTCTCTGTTTTTATAAACAATGTTACAGTGTCGATAATAGGCTGTGATTAGAATATAATACTGATACATATGTCATATATGTATATATTTTTTTCAAAACATTAATAAATAATCATATATTGTGGTCCACTACATAATAATGAGACTGATTTACGTAGTAAAAAAAAAATTAAAACTTTAACTGGTCTTTCATTTAGCTTAAGTACTTCGAAATTATAACTGAATAATTAATATTTGTGATATGGTTTGAAGCATTCTATGCACAAGCCTGGCTGTTGGGGACATTTCTCGCAAGCAAACAATGTTGCTACCCTTTTTTTTTTCGTTGTCCAGCAGTGGGCGCATCTTCTTCGCTTAGTTTTGCCTTTTGTGTCTTTTTCTAATTTCATAATGCAATGAACATTTGTCCCCAATGGAAGTCGCAAATCCGGTATTAAATGAGGCTCGATAATAGATTTTATTACATTTAATCTAAAATCATATAAAGATATCTTGTTATTCGCTGAGTACTTATTGTACAGGAAGAAAGAATTTATTAATATTATTTGCATAATGTGGATTATAACTTTTTTATACCACCTAAGACTCTTGTGTTCACATGAGTAATACGATAGCATTTGGTCATGTCGATCAATGGCACTCATATTTTCATTGTAATATTTAATTATTTGGGGTTTAAGTTTAATTTGCCCCCTGCGATTTCTGGTACTATCTAAATTACCATTGTATTTTGTTGAGATAGCCAATACCTCCCGTTGATCCATCCATTTAATTATGCAAATGTTATTTTTATGTAATATGCATAACTCACCCTTTTTTAATTTTGTTTTTAATAATGTTTTAGGATTGCCTTGCCTCATTTTTCTCAGAGTTCCTGTACAATAAGTATGTTTATTATATAATTCATCCACCAGACCCACGCTTGTATAAAAATTATCTATGAACAAATGGTGTCCCACATTTATATATGCATCCATTAAATGTTTAACGACTTTTTTAACGTGGTTTGTTCCACCAACAAGCATATCAGAGGGTCCATACAGATGCAATTTTAGCACAACCCCTAGCTGATCGGCAAGTGCATAAAACTTCAGACCATACTTATTTTTCTTTCCTTTCATATATTGTCGACATTTTAATCTTCCTCTCCATAACATCATTGATTCGTCAATCACTATATTTTTAGTGGGATAATAAATTTCTAACATTCTTCTATTGAAATAATCAATTATTGGTTTTATTTTACAATTGCTTGTAGTTCCTCCTGTATTGACGCACAACATTCTTAAAATTAATAAAAAAGTATTACGCGACATTGCTTTAGAAAATACTGGTTGGTTAAAATATGAATCGGTTTTCCAATAATCTGATAGTCGATTTATTTTTATGAAGCCCATGTGGAATAATAATCCAAAGAATAATTTTATATCGCTGCAACTTATGGGTTTCCAAAACTTAGCTCTGCTTTGTGCACTTCTGCTTGCAGGTCTTTCCTTTTCCCCGTACTCGTTGGTAGAGCGAGTTAATAAATTAAGCAGTTCTTCATTGCATAAAGCGTTAAAATAGCTGATTGGTGTTTCAGCTATGTTTTCTTGGAGACCGGTTGTCTTGGTGAAAGGAATTTCGTTATATTGACCAGGATTCCCTGGTTGCCATTCATCGTTAAATGTATCAAGAGGTAAAGTTTCTTCTAGCTCATTTAAATCTATTTGGCAGTCGTCGTCATCTGTATCTATCTCATCTAAAACATTTTCAGAGAGGATCCCTAAGAGCTCAGAGTCAGTTAAAGCTGAAGGTGGCTGGTTCAAGGGCGGAGTTGAATTCGAAGATTCCATGGCTCCTACAGTGTCTTCGATCCAAGGGAAATCCCAATTAGGGCTTTCCCAAGAGCAGGATGGTAGTGGATTCTCGAAGGGGTCCATAACCTAAAAAAAAACAACAAGAATAAAAAATATGACGAAACGGTTAGCGCATTGGCTGAGCGATTGACTGCTGCGCTGCGTGTCGCGGGTTCGATTCCCGCACGGAGCAATTATTTGTATGGCCTACAGGTAGTTGTTTCGAGTCTGGCTGTTTGTGTACGTGAATTTAAATGTTTGTAAACGCACCCACGATACAGGTGAAATTCCTAGTGTGGGGCAACTTAAAAAATATATATCCTGGGAGAACTTACACATTTTTTTAAAATGTGATCGCATTGGAATAGTAATATTTTGTTAATATATATATATATTAATATAATATGTTGTTAATATTTATAAGTATTAATATAATATTTTGTTAATATATATATTAATATAATATTTTGTTAATATATAACATTAGGTATAAAATACACACTTGTAATAATAATACATTTTTTTTATGTTTTTAAGAAATAAGTATTTAAAAATGTAATTATATGTTAATCCTTACTAATACTATAAAAGCGAAAGTGAGTTTGTTTGTTTGTTACGTCTTCACGCCTAAATGGCTAAACCGATTTTGATGAATTATGGAACAGAGATAGTTGGGACCCTGGAGACGGACATAGGCTATTTTTTTTAAAAAGATTGTGTTTTGAGTGAGAAAGAGGGAAGAAAAGGGAAAACTTAACATTGCTATTGCAAAAACTACAGGTAGCAGGTACCTGCAAATCAGAAAAGGGGAACTGTGTTACCCCGAATTTAACGCGAGCGAAGCCAAGCATTTTTTTTTTAAATATAGGTACACAATTATACGACGTCATACACTAAATATCTGCATAATTAAAATCTTTAAATTCAACAACATTCCGCTGCGCGAACGCACACGATTATGTGTGTGATTATTTCACACATTGTTATGTTTGAAATAAATTGTACTCACCAATTTTGTAGACAGGTATATCAGTTCACTGAAAGTAGACTAAGTTGAAGTTGTTGGCAGCAGTCCCGAAACAGTAGCCGATGTCTTCGTGAGAGCAATCAAACAGTCCCGAAACAGTAGCCGATGTCTTCGTGAGAGCAATCAAACAGTCCCGAAACACTAGCCGATGTCTTCGTGAGAGCAATCAAACAGTCCCGAAACACTAGCCGATGTCGTCGTGAGAGCAATCAAACAGTCCAAAAATATAAGCCGAAGTCGTCGATAGAGCGATCAAACAATATTCAGTAAACGTAAGTTACGGAAGGAACCGTCACACATGTGCTATGTCGAAAGCTTCGAACACTGCACTAAACAAGTTTAACTGCCGGCGTGAGAAAATATTTGTCAACAAAAGCTTTAACACAAATAAAATTACAAAAATCTTACTTAACGGGCTTATTTTAAAGTTCAAATTCAAAAACCCAAGTCAAAGCTAAGTTAACAATAACAAACAACACGTGCGCGATCTTGCCGTTTTGTTCAATCTTTTGATTCTTTCTAACGCTCTTAACAAGCGTATCTCGCGTACTCGCTCTAAGCTATCCCTGGCCGCCGTCCGGCTGGACCGGTTTGGTGGGAACTTGGACGCGCCCCGAGTGTCGATTTTATGTAGGTAATTTGCAAAGGTATCTATTTCAAACTACGTCAAAGTTGGAAAAATATATGCGAACAGTAGAACTTATTTTAGAAACTTAAACGGTAGGTATTTAGTTTTATACAATCATTTTATCTAGGTAAGTACGTTACCTAGATAAAATAATATTGTATAATAAAATAAGATACATCTTTTTATGGTTTTCATTGCTCAAAATACCACCGGTCCTAAAAACAGTAAGTATTTTGATTTTTTTTCACATAGAACATACACACGTACCTAGTAGAAATTATTAACGAGCGAATAACAGTGAAATACCTACTGTTTTAACAGTACGGTTGTCAATCCAACCAGTTGTTTATTTAGGAGATCTTACCTACTTACCGTAAATTATTTTGTACAAATTGGTCTGACCGAGGCAACGGGAGTTCACACAGTAGGTAGTTATCTTTCAGTCCTACTCGCCTTCTTATTTCTTGGGCTTCTACCTACTTGACATTCAATAAATTATCTTCATATTAATTGATTTTTGTAAATACGTACATTATTTTAGCTATATTATACGTCTTAGTACAAAGGTTGAAAATCTCTGATTAACTTGTTTAGGTGGACACGCCTGGCGGGTTCTCGGCGTCACATAATCACTTAAAAAAAAAAAAAACTAATTAAGAGATTTTTCCGGGGGCCACCTCAAAAATCCTTAGGATATAGCTAAAGGATTATGTACTGAGTATTTCAAAAGGCAATTTTGGCTAATTTTCGAAATATCACTGAAACATTTAGGACACGCCTGGCGTGTTCGAGGCGTAGTTATAGAAATTCGCAAGAACACGCTAGGCGTGTCGGCGGCATTGAACGTGTTAATAATACAACACAATTTATTTCAATTGGTCAAGTGTAAAAAAAAATGTAACAAAATCAAAAACATTTATTTCAAATAGACCATAGTAGAACTCTAAGGAGAAGAATGTGCAAGAAACTCCATGGACACTTATTATGAGTCATAATTATAATCTTGGTTATTTATTTCTTGTTGCTTGTATTATGTGAGTACCATGTAGATAATAAAAAAAAAAAATTAAGATAGAAATTGAATTAAGTCACTGGCAGCTAATAGTTGACCAGTCTCAACTGACGGCACCCGTTCACGAGCATGGCGTGTGCATCAGCCCTACTCAGCTCAACCATTTTGAAGGGAACTGAATGACCCAATAACACATGCCACCATCAGCAAGACATTTGAGTGAACATGACAAACCCTGAACTGCCATACTTGTAATGTCAAAAAAAAAGTTGTAACACAAATGCGAACTCGCTCAGTGAAATTAGACCACTCTTGACTGCCATAATCTGTTAATTAACTCTGTCCGCGCGATTCTTCCCATTTCCAATTCTGTTGGTCCTATGTCATAATCATACTGAATTTTGATGGGAGTCCTTCATTCAGCATGTCTTCAGGGGATAGCACAGGTGCTGGTACTCCTGCCCGATTACATATGTTGTGTAATACACAACATGCAACTATTATTTTGGCGACCATGTCTGGATGATAGTGTAGCACTCTGTGCACCAAAAGACACCGGAACCGCCCCTTCAGTAGACCAATAGCCCTTTCAACACTATTACGTGCAGTAGCATGCAGCTTTGTGTAATATGCCTCTGGAGAATTTTCTTCTGCATTTATCACTGGTGTCATTAAATATGGACGCTGTCATAGACTATACACTATAAACAGAGATAGATGCGCATCTCCAGTTCAGAAAAATGGTACGCTGTTTGTATCCTTAATCACCAGGTGGCGCTTTTAGTTCCATAAAACTCGTATAGGTGGCGTTAGTATTATTTTATTTACTTGTTATTATTAAAATAAGAATTTGATCAAATAAAAGACCTGTTTAATTATAACCATTTATTAAGTTAAATACATAATCGTTTTTACAAATTTTTATGTGAACAATTAGATCAAGATAGTGAAGAAAAAAATAAATCCGCTTAACGAGACTTATTTTATTTTTTTCTTCTTTTTAAATAATATTGAAATGCCTTTTGTTTGACTAGGTCATTCTTATCAAATTTTGTTAATTTTCCGTTTAAAATTCTATTAACTCCCTTACACCAACTGTGAATAATCAAATTGATTGAGAGATTGTTGATTAAATCAATCAAACCATCTTTGTGTTGTTTACAAGAAATAATTTGATAATCACATGCACAATTTAGTAATAGCTTGATTTTTTTATTAATGTATGTTGATTCTGGGCTATCACGTAAACATGCAACAATTACATAGAAAATATCGGTCATTAAATCAACAAATCTTTTGCTTGGGTGAAATAGAGATCGTTTAGTATAATCAATTAAATGATTGCATATCAGCTTCAGATCTACATAAATCACGCATGCAATATTTACAATTCCTAAAAATCTTTGATTTACATTTTTTAATCACATAACCAATAACATATTTTTTTGCTTCAGCATACACCAATTTATCATTACTTTTAATTTCACCCATCACCTTTAATAAACAATCTATATCACAAACAAAATCATCACTATCGGAATCAGTCGGTTTTTTATAATTCAATAGATTCGCCATTGATTTAAATGCATTATTGTCATCATTTTCACAATTGGCTCTTGGGGAATGTAATGAATTAAAATTGTTAATAATCAAAGTTTTAAATGCATTACAAAATTGATTACATATAGGATTAACATTTCTAATTCCATTACTTCTAATAACGCTAAAGAAATTTTCTAAAGGATCTTGATTGAAGCTACGGGTGATTAAGTTTTTTATATCATGCTGCGTAATCAAATAATGCCACATTTCTTTAAAAGTTATCATATTCTGGATCCAATTTTTAACAGAAGGAATTGATTCATACTTGATTAACTCACGTCCATTTTTTCTAACTACTGATTTGAATTTTATTGATTCTAAAATCGGAATCATATCATCCCACAGTTGGAAATGAGGAGAGTTATTTTTTAAGCATTCTTTGTAAGGCTTATCTGATGATTTGTAAGAATGACCATTAAATGTGTCAAACAACTTATCAAATATTAATAAAAAATCTGCAGTCCCCTTGCATTCTTCTGGAAGCACTTTATGTCCTGAAACAAGAAACAATTTTTAATATTAGTTATAATCAATGATTTGCATGAATAAATAAATATAGGTGACTATAAAAATAGTTATTGTTGATATCAGTTATTTTAACATCATCATATTCAACTCCGTTTTATAAAGTGTTTCTATTTTCAATCAAGTTCAAAAAGGAGATGTTCGGCAGTATGCATTTTTAGGGTTCGGTACCTCAAAAGGAAAAAATGGAACCCTTATAGGATCACTTTGTTGTCCGTCCGTCTGTCTGTCAAGACCCTTTATCTCAATAACGCGTGGAGGTATCACGTTAACATAAAAACATATAATCAGGTCTGTGGTCCCTTCAAGCTGTGAAAAAATCAAAGTTTTAAGTTAACAAATAAAAAAGATACGGCCGTTTATGTCGCAAAAAAATGTATATTTTGATACTCTCAAAGATCAAAATTCATAGGGTACTTCCCGTTGACCCAGAATCCTGGAATTTGGCACAGAGCAAGGTCTTATAGCACAGGTTTAGGGAAAAATCTAAAAACAGTAAATTCGTTGTTACCTATGTCACAAAAAAAAAATTGCAATCGGTCAAATCTGAGACTCTATTCGAGAGTTTGCACGGAACCCTCAGTGCGCGAGTTCGACTCGCACTTGCCCAGTTTTTTTATTAATGTATTTTCACCGATTTCCCGGTTAATTATGGAGCGATTTTGATTTTTTTTTTATTGAAAGTTTATACTCCTACGCCACGCCTGTGTACATCGGCTTTCTTACTATGTAGAATTTGTAAAGTTATGTACAATAAAGAATAAACTAAACTACAGAATTGGTCTCGTAGAAATATTGTTATGATCGGACGGTGAACTTCGAAAATGTGGAACGCAGCTCCTCATAGGATCATAGCAGAACTGTTGAAACAAATAAAATTGCTTTGTTTTTAAAGGATCTGTTTCTAAAATAATAATCATTAGAAACAAAAAATATATATGATACACACTACAAACAGACTACTCCATCTTCGATGTTTTTTATGAACAGAAGTAGTAAAAGCACTTACTTGCTAGAAATCTCATTGCACTTGATACCCTCTGACTGAAAACTTGTGCAGCGTATTTAACTTTCATCTTCGGTATTTTATCTTTTATGACGTGCATTTCGGTTAAATTGTTGACAAGTCTGATTTCATCGTCTCCTTCATCTAAATCTAGTAAATGCTTCAAATGTTCCCATTTGGCCCATTTTGTTTCGCTATTTTGCACAAATTGTGCGTCTTTCATTAATAAATTGTTGCGAACTCCCTTTAACAAATGAGGAGTATCAAATAAGGGGAAAACTTTATTGCCATCAATTTCGAAGGCATTTGAGTCATATGATCTCCCCTGTTGCAAATAAATTTGTTTTGTTTGCTCCTGAAGCATCTTTATCGCTTTTGTATTAGAAGCCGCTTGGTCACAAATGGTGGCCACAACTCTGAACCCAATCGTTTCCAATTGTTTTATGGCTTCTGTTAAAATGTTTTTCAAATCAATTGCCTTTGTACTGCTTCTGCAAAATGTGAAACACAGGGCCTGTTTGCTTTTACTTTTGATTCCTTTTATCATTAACACTAGTGCGTGATCAGCCAGAGTTTTATTTCTTTTGTTCCCCATATCTTCAAATCCAATGATTTGTCCAGTCGCTGTGTTATACTCTACTCCTGGAGCCAAAGAAATTTCGTCAAATAGGAGTGCGACCAGTTTTTTTTCTGCAGGCAAACTTTGAACGACACTTCTTAGTTCGTTCATTATTGCTTCATTTATGCCAGGCTTTACAGAAAAATTGCTGAGCATGTTTTGAAGGCACCTTTTTGAAGGAAGCACAAACAATTTTTTCATCAATTGGTAAGCTTTTGGGCTTTGTTTCAAAATAGTTAAAGAAAGGATTTTTTCGTCCATGGTAAATCTTCTACCTTTTGGTTTTTTCAAGCTTTTGAGCTGCAATTTTGGTAAATGTTTGTATTTCTTGTGGTAATTTCTCTATTATAGACAGAAATGATTTGGTTAGTGACAATTTTTTTGCAGCTCGTATCTTATTTTTTTGCAAGGTGTACTTGTTGGATATTTTTTCCAGTTTCTTCTTCAGCTTATTAATAAGCCTATTTTCCAAATTGTTACTGGGCCCTAAAACTAATACGTTTCTATTTTAGTTATACAATAAAATAATAAAGTTACGCCTTACATTTATTTGTAAATAGATGTAAATACAAATTGCAGTTTTTCTGTTATAAACTAGCACTTGACTGCGATCCCGCCTGATGGTAAGCAGTGATGCAATCGTTGAAGGTGAGACACACTAGTTTAAAAAAAAAAGTGTAGACACTAATCTATAACAGTTACATTACACGGTCTTATTTCTGGTGACAAATTAACTTCCAGAATAAATATGGTAGGTGTATTGAGACAGCAGTAAACCTGCTTCTAGATTTAATAATATAAAATATGTCAACTGCAATAGAATTGTAACAGTTTACATAGCATAGTCAGTATTAAAATGTTCGGTGTTACGTCAGACAATGAATGTTACCTTCAAACTGTATCAGAATATAGTGACCATCATGACACCTTTTACTTTAACTTATAGTTGCAGAAATATTAAGTATAAAATAACAAAAATATTATAAAACTAACCAGGAGCGTATCTTGATGTGTGGACGGCAGCAGATGTTGATCGTTCCGTGAGAGCACTTGATAGTCGATCACTTTCTGTATTTTCCTGTGTTGAATGTACTACAGGTTGTTCCAAGGATTGAACTTGTGGTTCTGTAATGATATAATATGTGTTATTTACCTAAAACCTGAAACTTGACGAAATATATAATTCAGAAACAGTAGTCACCTGATACTTAAAATTATGTAATATTTTCTAATTTTATTATTCAATAAAATAAATAAGTTACTGCCTTACATGCATATATTTGTAAATAAATGTAAATACAAATTGCAGCTGTAAAACATGTAGAGAATTATCTATGACAATTAGATTAAATGGCAGTTATTTCTGGTGTCATATTATCTTTCAGACTAATATATATATATATTGTGTTTGGGTGCATTGAGATCATAGTAAATTTTTACTTTAAGATACAATGACGTGAAAATGTCATTGTATCTTACTGCGAAACTGCGTGCAGGAATTGTAACACTTTTAATAAATCATTAATTGTTCTTTGTCTGGGTGTAATTTATGTATAATATGTATATATTTAGAAGTATATAAGTATGTTTATTAGTTGTCTAGTACTCATAACACAAGCTCTGCTTAGTATGGGACTAGACGACGTTGTGTGATAGTTGTGGAATATTATTATAATATAATAGAATAGTTATTATGAACATGTTAGGTGTCATGACAGACAATGAATGTTCCCTTCAAGCTGTGTCAGATTATAGTGACCATCATGACACCTTTTTCTTGAACTTGTAAATGCGTACTGTATACAGATAGCAAATACATATAAATATATAGAGAGCAACTATAAAGTAACGAAAGTATTATAAAACTAACCAGAACCATATCCTGATGTGTAGACAGCAGCAGATGTTGATGGTTCCGTGAGAGCATGTGATAGTCGATCACTTTCTATATTTTGCTGTGTTGATTGTGCTACAGGTTCTTCCAAGGATTGAACTTGTGATTCTGTAATGATATAAGACAGTGATATAATAAGTAAAACGGGATAAATATATATTTTTTTTTTTTGAAACTGTTTTTATTATGAAAAGGTTTATAACTATGCAAAGTCTCAAGTTTAGGAAATGTATAGTATTTTTGAAAAAAAATAATTTAAAAAATTTAATTTTCAAAGTTAAGATTATTTCATAATACTAAAAGTAAATGAAGTTTTTTTTTTGTTGTGTTTGTTGAATCTATGACATCAACCAGTCTTCTTGCGATTTAGTCCATATGGGAGTGGGTAAATCTACTCCCCTGTAATCCCGCAGACAGAAATAGAATGCATGGGCCTTCAATCGACCCTACCCAAGCTTATTTTATATCAGTTCTTCAAATTATCAACCTATACAACTTTTTAGTAAGAAAGAATAAAATTGTAATCTGAGACCATTTTTAACAAGTTAGAATATATTTTTAAACAATGGTAAATACAAACCCCACACACCAAATAAAATTGTTTTTTGTTTCAATTTCTATTTAAATATGCATATGCATTTGCTACATTGGGGAGAGGGTTCAAGGGATAAAGGGTGACCCCCTCCTCCAAAACTTTGGTTTTTAACACTAAAATATATATATTTTTTATTTTTAACTGAAAATTTAAATTTTAAAAATCTCCAAAAGTATGCGTTTCCTAGGACAGAGTCCATTAACCCCCACCCCCAAAACCAACTAATTGATGTCCTATAAAATACAGTTTTACCATAAAACAAATATAGGCTGTCTAAAAAGTCAAACGACTTAGGTAATCATTAGGGTAAAGTGAAATCAGATGTAGTCAACACTGGTTAAATAAACAAGGTTGATTAAGAGATCTTAATCATAGTTTACTAATAGAAGAACTACTTTTTAAACAATTTAATATTATTAGGCGATTTTTTAACAACAAAAAATGCAAACGATTTTCGTTTAGAATATACTTATTTCAGTCTCTTTAATGATATTCTTATTATAAAAGTAGGATACATTTTTAAAGATGTAATAGTGTCATAATAAAGTTTAAAGTAATAACATAAATCTGGAATCTTAAGAGAAATTTGATTCTAAATATTCTGCTTCGCTTATAGATTCATCATCACTAACCATATTAAAATCAACATCTGTTTTAGATTTTTTATTCCCTTCAAAAATACCCAAGTCATTAGACTTTTTAGACAGACTATAGATTACCTAAGCGTAAAGTTGGAACGGCATTTCTTGTCAATCTACGACTTGGTAAACAATAAACTTCCAGGAAATGATTATTGCATAATCTTATGTTATTATAAATGTAATTATTCCCTTTCTCTTGTATTGATGCAGAAAGTACGCTCTTCCAAATATTAAATTTTTCCAAAACCTCCCATGACCCGGTGTTGGGATTTGGAAATAAGTGCAGTGGGCCTGAAAATTCAAGAAGCATGATTTGAAATGATAATCGGTATAGTTTCATTATAAATAATTTTTTTGATCCATTGTTACAAATAGTACATTAAATGAAATAAACTTAACATTAAAAGTATAGGTCTGTAATGTGTATTATTATAACTAATTTATTCATTATTATAACATATAAATTATAGTTTTAAATATTAACTCATCGAATGCCGTAATTAGAGACACAATAGAAAGACAATTGCTTATGTCGAACTGTGTAACTTAAGACATTCAAAAGGTTAATATAAAATTAATTAATATAAAAATTGTGTCCCACCGGTATCGGGAACAGGGTCCAAGCTACCGGCAGTCAGGGCTCCAGAGAAAGGAACCTCGTGACTATTTTTTATATATTTATTTATCTCAGAACCCCCGAGGTCCTGAAGAGCCGAAACCAACTCACAGAGGCCCTTTTAGATGCTAATGGAACATGGTACCAACCGGTGATTATCCCTGTATGCGTTATGCTAGTGCATCCAAAGACAACCCCCGGTTGAAGGGAAACTATTGCAACATGTGGAAAATAATATAAGGCTATGGTTTTTGGAGTCTTAAGTGGACTGGTAACCTGGAACTATTTTAAGACTATGTCCCCTGCCTGAACAATGTTATTAAAATCCATCGATAAAAAAAGTTATTATTATTTCCTTTATTATGTATGAAAATTTTTAAATATTCCTGTTTTTATTATTATGAAAATAAAATCTAAAATAAATGACCTGAAAACCAAAGCCTAAAACTTTGAAGACTAAAAATAAAAAGTACATTTAAAATTGTGTTGAACCATGCACAGTACTTAGAAAGTCTAAAAGACTTAAAAGGCTAAAAGGAAAGGCTAAAAACCGAAATTATTAGACTAGAATTTCGTGTTTCCATTTCAATGAGCTATATAAGCCAGGGCTTACGATGTCACAGGCGAAAAGGTTTTCCTACTGTGAAATCTAAATTATAGTATAGTTTAAACTAACTTACCATCATTTTGGCATCCAAAGTAGCAATTTAATTGTGATTTCTTCGGTATTTTGTCGCTTGAATCCTAATCGTAGGGCAAAAGTCAGAAGTCCAGTTATAACGCCAAGTAGATCGGGAAAGCAGTTATCGGTGTCCAAAAACAAAGCCAAGTGATTTCAGATAATATGATGCAACGTCAGAATCCGTATGATAAGCGCCAAGTCGTTAAAAGTTATCAAATACACGGAAAAACAAAAGCACACAAACCAAGGAAACGAAAGAAACTTCAAAATGGAAGAAAATTCAAACGAAAGTTCCCGTTCCCCTACTTCAACAGTGTTGCTGTTAAAAAATATATTTAATAGGTTCAAATCATAATAAATCAAAATAAATTAATTACATTATTTAGTGTTACAAATAAATTTGTGAATTATTACATCACTTCTGATATTTTTATTAATATTAATTTCTTTAATTTGCGAAAAACTATGAAGAGCTCAATGTTTTAATGCCATCTAGAGACATTAATATGAAAACTAGCTAAAAAAAACTGGAATCCTGGATCGATAGATGGCGCTAGCTTAATGGTTCAATTTCGAATCATATATTTGTTCGGAACTTTCATGCCCCTGGACGCTGTGCATAACCCGAATCTCCTGAAGAGAATAACGTAGCATTAAGTGGTTGTTACTAAAACACTAAGAGTTTTGGCTAGATGATGTTATACTGTTCTACAATGACAATGGATTTGACAAGAATATAATTATTTTATTGGTTGTGTCTAGCCCTGTTTTGAGCCAGTATTCTTCGAACCAAAAATCTCAAAAAATATACAGAATCAACAACAATGCCCAAGGTATTTACCTAGTAAATATACAACTTCACCCGCATTAGACACTTCTTCTAAATGGTATTTAATTTGGGAATGGTTGAAGACAAAACTGTCATGAGATGCTCCACCATACGAAGCATCCACATGTATTATATTTAAATCTGCATCTGTAATCTGCAATCAAAGTAAATAAATATATACAAACAATACAACAATTAGTTAAGGATTATACTTATGTTTAAAGTAAAATCACAAATTGATATTTGGTGCTGGTATCATCATAATATCAATAACAAAGATATATTTTTTTTAATGTACAAATTTGTTATACCTACTGTTTGATAAACAAATAAAAACAAATCAAGTATTCATTTCTTTGACTGAACTTACCAACATAACATTCCTGGCATGATACCCTTTGCGACAGAAATATCTTTCTTCATTCTCTTTAGGTCTTATCATAGCTACCAACTGATACCGGGTTAGCACAATAGCCCATACCTCTCAGAGAGGGTTCTCTAAAAGTGGTGACCTGTTACTAGGCCGCCTATAATCTGAGAAGAATCTAATAGCACATTTTAAACATACTTACTGTTCTTTTAATGATTGTCTTTCAGCTGCATTTTGTGGAAATCGAATATATTTCTTTACTATTGTTGGATGGTTTAAAACATTAACAATTTGATGTAGGCTGCGTGATATTGAGGCTTGAGACAGAAAAGTATTTACATTTTTACCCAATATTTTTTGATAGCTTCCATTGGCCAGAAATGACAGAGTAGAGAGCAGCTGAAAAAAGACCTTTTATATAACACATTGCATGTAGTTTAAAATAAAACAAAAGGTAGGGTAATACATAGGGCTATAACATAACAAGAAAATAAGTAAAACTTGACACATATGTTGATGCACAGAGCATAGATAGAACTCTAAAGTATAAAACAAAATATCTACCTTAATTCTATTGGCCAGACCTCTTCCTTTTTTTGTGGTCACAGGTAATAGAACTCTTGTTCTAAATTTCTAATAAGCTCCTCTGTAAGTCTGTACACATGCACATGGTCTTGACCATGGCTCAATAAGTTTAGATTTCTAATACTCCGGGCTTGGCGAGATGGCTTGCGGCAACGTCTAGGGCATCAGCTTCTTTCAGCAAACTCAATATCAAAAAAGAACGAGACATCTACAAAGTTAAATATAGATGAAAACACAAGTTCACACAGTTTTATGCCGGTATATTAGTTAGTTCATTCATACTAACCGTTTCAATTTTTCTGCAAGAAAGTCACAATTATAAATATTTGCGAATATATAATAATTGTTTTTCTTGTTTTGCGATAATAAGGTATTTTAATCTAAGAAAAAATCTAAAAATATATTATTAAGATAGCTTAGGCAAAAAGAAATCGGTAAGTGGTAGTTTTAATTCATAAAATAACAAAATAAACTTTCTCATTAACTTTTTCACTCGTGAAATAGTAACTTTTCATTTGACAGATGAATTCGTATGTGAGATGCGAGATGACTTTCGATATGACCAGCGAATTGTGTTTAAGAATACAAAATCCTATAGACAAACGTCAAAATACTCACCCGGTTTAGTTCCTCTCACTTTGATCATCACTTGGTGGCGCCAGTGTCGAATTCACTCCATTTAAGAATACGAAACTTTAATTTCACAAGATTTCACTGCGGATTCAGAAGTGATTTCGCTAATAAACTTTTCAGAATAGCAATGCAGGAGGTTATTCCTAACGTTTGACAAGAGGTCCCCGTTTGCAGGCATATATTTTAATTTATTAAAAGATAAGATTTTTCTATCTTTTAAATCATCAACCGTATCAACAGCTGTTGAGTACACTTCATTTTTGATGTGACCCCGTAAGAAAAAATCCAATGGTGTGAGGTCGGGTGACCTCGCTGGCCTCCGTGTTGGTCCATAACGGCCAATCCACTGCTGACCGAACATTTGAGACAAACGCTCTCTTGCTGACACCACTGAATGAGCTGGCGCTCCGTCTAACTGGTACCACATCTGCCTGTACACATCAAACGAAAGCTCATCCATTTACTCGGAAACGGGTCCGTTGAGGAGTTCTATAAGCTTTTCACCATTTAAATTTCTATCAATAATACCGGACCTATTATGGTATTTCTATTAATGCCAGCCCAAACATTGACAGCAAGTCTGTACTGGTGCGAAGTCTCCCGTCCTAAACGCGGATTTACGCGGCTCCAGTAACGTTGTCTGTTCTATAAATCGTTTCTTGTAAATGTACTTCCATCAGTCCACATCACTTTGTACAAGAAATCCGGATCCTCTTAATGTTTAGTTTGTATCCAGCGACAGAAGTTTTCCTTAACTTCAGCATGCAATTTCTTACAATTCCTTGTCAATTTCTTTCGTTTGTCGCCTTTAAGAACTTTTAGTATGGTTGCATGGTTAACACGAAAATATCGACTTGCCCTACGCAAACTACACGTTGGGTTGCGTTAAAAATAATTTAAAATTCGTTCCTCAGTGGTTTTTTTTATGGTGGGAAAAATCAAAACCCCCGCTCTTTCCAATGACAAGCCCCGCTCTTGCTCTCGCACGTGGAGGAGCACTATCCATATGCGGTATTAAGGGTCTATTATCTCGTATCCTCTGGACAGCTTGGACAATAGTACGCCCGTTGGTTGGACAAACTCGAGTGTCCCCAAACCTCTGTTGGTATGTCCGTATAGCCAAAGCTGCGTTTCCTCGACACTTCATAAATTATTTCGAAGCTGTGTAATTGTAACGAGGCATAATTCAAACATAAAAAAAAAACACAAACAATAAAAACTTCGCATAATTCACTTACGAGTAACTATTAAACTAGGTAGATATCTATTAAAACGTTACGTGGCCTGTAACTAAAAAAAGCGTCCAATATCGCACTCGAAGAGTTCAGGGAAAGAATGATAAAAGTCATTTTTAGGGTTCCGTAGCCAAATGGCAAAAAACGGAACCCTTATAGATTCGTCATGTCTGTCTGTCTGTCTGTCTGTCTGTCCGTCCGTCCGTCTGTCCGTCCGTATGTCACAGCCACTTTTTTCCGAAACTATAAGAGCTATACTGTTGAAGCTTAGTAAGTAGATGTATTCTATGAACCGCTTTAAGATTTTCATACAAAAATAGAAAAAAAGCAATAAATTTTGGGGGTCCCCATACTTAGAACTGAAACTCAAAAATTTTTTTTCATCAAACCCATACGTGTGGGGTATCTATGGATAGGTCTTAAAAAATGATATTTAGGTTTGTAACATCATTTTTTTTCTAAATAGAATAGTTTACGCGAGAGACACTTCCAAAGTGGTAAAATGTGTGTCCCCCCCCTCTAACTTCTAAAATAAGAGAATGATAAAACTAAAAAAAATATATGATGTACATTACCATGTAAACTACCAACGAAAATTGGTTTGAACGAGATCTAATAAGTAGTTTTTTTTAATACGTCATAAATCTAAAAAAGATACACTATTATTAAAACATCGATCAAAGTTACAACGAACTACAAGAACTTTTATATTACGTTACTTGCTGCTACGGAACCCTCCATGGGCGAGTCCGACTCGCACTTGGCCGGTTTTTTATAAATTAGAAGATAAACGATTTCTTAGAAGACTCACTTGAAGAAATGACACAATAATAATAATTTCTCTCTTAAAATCACTGCTAATACATTGGTTTTATTATTTACTAAAAAATTAAAATATTTTATATTTTTAATGAGAATTATTTAATATTTTTCAATTTCAGGTCCAAATCTAAATCATATAAATGATCAAAGTTTTAGTGAAAATATTCAAAAATGATTAAAGTCACTTTAATTGTGGCAGATTAGTAAAATAATCTTGTGCTTTTTGGGAGCAAAATTGTTTCAAATGTTATAAATCACTGTACAGAGTCTTTTTTTACCTTTCCATCGTGGAAATTACAGACACAATAGAAAGACAATAGGTGCGCTAACGCCGGCGTTTGCTTGGGGTTTAATGAATTAAATTGGAATTAGCTCACTGTAAGATATCTCAGGTCCATCAGTTTCTTGAATTCTTTTTGCACGTTGGTCGACAATGACATAACTTTCCCAAGGTCCATTAAATGATTGCCGGGAACTAACAATTTGGCAGTTATCACTGCTTTTAATACTCAATACCGAGACTGGCCTTGTTGCAAATGGACATTGTTTTTTATAAAGAGTGCTCAAAAAAGAACTCCACTCGTGGAATATATCCTGTTTTGCTTCAATAACATGAAAAGGGCAAGGTTTCACCCGTGACTCTCTAAAAATTCTTGCCCAATCTTCTTGAAGTTCACTAAATGTTTTTAGGTTTATAAGGCCAAAATCTTTATCACATTCCAGGTAGCTGTGGCCACGTTCTGGAAAGGTCACAGTTACTTCATCAAAACGCTTCTTATTGTGAACAATGTAATTCAAATATTGTATTACCTATTGTAAGGTTTTTATATTGACCTGCACCAGAATCACAAAAAAATGCAAGTTTTACGGCAGTCGGTGGGTAAAATGTTCCAAATGAAATAGTTCAACATGGAAACAACATCATCTGGACTTTTGTGGGTGATTATTTGTGGATATGAAAAAAAAAATTGATTGCCCGCTTGAAAGTATGTGAATATTAAAACTGTACAGTGAGAGCTGTCTGCGATAATACACATCATTGGTTTTAGATTTTTAGCAAAGTCTTTTTCTGTTATAAAAAGTTGCAGCTTTTAATTTGTGTAACATGTTTTCTTCTGTAGTAATTCTTTTTGTTTCACGAGAACTGTCTTTCTTTCTTCATTTCGTTCTTCATTTATTTTTATACACTAAGTCTTCTCTTCAAATAAAAATTTATCGCACTGACTACAAGTATCAGTACGGGGGTATCCAAAGGATATATTGAAGTTGCAATTTTGGGAAGTGTGCGCGGAAATGCGTGACTTGATTCCGCCGTCTCCTTTCTACCATCGGACATCCCCACGTACGGCGAGAATCCACTCTTAATCCTTACAAGTTATGTTTTTGAAACTTCCACGGTCCCGACTAAGCGTTTCGCTTTGTCGTTTATACCGCGTACATTAAAAGACTGAACCAATTTGCCTGCGGCTATCTTCCTGTCCGATTGTAATTTAGGTGTCTTCAAGTCTACGGTGAATAATTGGCTTAATTAAAACTAGTGTGCTTCTCCATCAATGATTAGTCAAGCACTGATTTATGTCAATTACAAAAAACACTTACAAGGTTAGTTGTAAGGTCGGGTGTTTAGGAGACAAATGAAACGAATGGCGTTCGGGAATACACTGACTATATTGGACTAATGATACCTTATTATATACCTTACAACTACTACATCACACCTTCCCCATTATTTAAAAAAAAAAAATATTATACAATTATTATTTTTTTAGTTTTAATATGGTATACCTGCGCAGGGTATACCACTGTTAATCATTATATTAATTTAACCTGATTATGGCTTAAAACTACACAGTAATATGATTACATAAGAATATAACATTCTGTAGGAGGTGTTTGCAGGAGTTCCACTCTCGAAGGAAACACACACGAAGTTTTCAGGAGATTTGTATTTCAGCAACGGTTACAGGTGATGAGATGATATTATAATCTATAATAGGAGATAAGCGAAGGTTGTTTTTGGATGTGAAGATAGGGATAGTTCCGTCGACCAAGACCTTAGGACGAAGGTCGGGGAGTGAAGTCCCTCTATCCAAAAAGTTCCTGATGGAATTTACTGAGCATCAATTATCAGAGGTGTCCCTAGTAATCTTACCAAGTAGGACGAGATTCTAGAATGCACTCCCTAGGTAGTTGTGTTCAAGGAAGTTCACTGATCTAGCGAGGGTCATTAAGTCACAGAGAATCTTAACACCGCGATTCAGAAATGCGCGTCATAGGCACAGCGCCATCTAGTGGAAAGCGGCGGAACCTTTTTTTACAAACAACTGGATCAATGAACTTTTGTTACTTGTATATCTAATACATGATAGGAGGTGTACTTAATAAATGTTAAAACTAAACGTGTGTTACAATCTCCCCCTCAGTCCTCAAAGACGTCTCGGCGTGGTGGACTGGATAGTGAGATTATTGTTTTCTAGGGCGTCCACGTCCTCGTTTGGACCCCGATGAAGGCTTGCTGGCAACCTTCTCATTTCTTGGTCGTCCTCTTCTTCTATCATGGCCTCGAGGCCGATTGGGTTAGTAGGATCATTTGGAGAAGCTACTTTAAAAGAGGTGGGCCCATGTTTATTGAGGATGACGTATGGTCCATCTCTACGTGGCGCAAATTTGGCGGTTAAACCTTGAGCTCCCTTGCTAACGGGGTGTAGGTTAACAAGTACCAAATCGCCAGGTTGACACTGTGGATGTTCACGCCTATGCTTATCAACATATGCTTTTCGTGACTCCTCCTTCATTTCTTGTACTTCTCTCGCCTTGATTAAGGTTTCCGCTAGTTGTACAAGTTTTGGAGTTATCTCTGGTATTTTATTTTCAGAAATGACTATATTTGGAAAGTCAACTTCGTTGTCATGTGGGGATCTTAGTTCCCTTCCGAACGTCAAATACGCCGGGGTTTTACTTGTTGTTAAACCGGTAGTACTATTCATAGCGAAACGAATCGCCGGCAAAAGTTCTGACCATACATTATGTTTCCCTCTTTGTACCATTATAGCTAGTTGGGTCTTTAAGTCGCAATTCTTGCGTTCGACAGGATTAGCTTCAGGGTGATACAACGGGGTATACTCCTAGTGCTTTATTTTCAGGCTGTACATAACTTGTTGCATTATAGCACTCACAAACTGAGTTCCATTATCACTTATTACTCGGCGCGGCATCCCATATCTTAGAAAAACTTCGTTGATCAGAGTTATTGCACAAGTTTCAGCGGTGGCGGTAACTAAAGCGAAAAGCTCCACCCAACGGGAAGCGACATCCTCAACGATTAATATCCAAGTTTTTCCATCTTCTGTTTGTGGTAGAGGTCCAAACAAATCAAAAGAAACTACTTCAAATCGTTGGCACATGCTTGTAGTTTGCAGTAATCCAGCCGGTTTTTGATTACAGGGTTTAAACCGTTGGCACTCCAAGCAATTCTTCACGTAACTTGCAACATAGCTATGCATCCCACTCCAATAGTATCTGTTGGCTATCTTCTTGTAAGTTTTCTCAGCCCCATAGTGTCCTGCTAATGGATCATCATGGTAGGCACTGAGAACGTTTGCCCACTCGTGACCGGGCACCACGAGTTGCGCATCATCAGCTTCGCAATCAGGATGTAATCTGTACAGCATACCATTATTCATAAGGTATCCTTTGTTACTCCAATATACAGCATCCTCTGTTCCATTTGTTTCCTCTAAGGCTCCTATTATTTTCTGAATTTTGGTAGGTATCCTTCATTTGTTCTTCTCGGATTTCTTTAACACTCCTCGTGGGCATATCCACGATTATAGAACATATCTCACAGGTAGAGGTATCCTCACAACACGGTGGTCTTGACAACGCATCAGCCACAGTATTCAGTTTACCAGGTTGATAGTTAATATTAATAATGTTGAAAGTTTGGAGTTGTAATGCCCATCTAGCCAAACGTCCGGTTGGCGATTTCAGGTTCATTAACCATTTTAAAGCTTGGTGGTCAGTTACCACAGTCACAGGTTGACCTTCAACATATGCTCTAAATTTATTTAGTGACCAGATTACGGCTAACGCTTCTCGTTCAGTAGTGGAGTAATTTTTCTCAGCGGTCGTGAGCAATCTACTCGCATATTCAACGGGATGCTCATCTTCCTTCTCCCCCTGGACCAGAACTGCTCCAAGCGCATAGCTACTGGCATCAGTCTTCATAATGTAGGGCTTTGTTTCGTCGGCCTGCCGCAACACAGGGGCAGTAGTTAACCGGGTTTTAAGCGTGTTGTAGGCCTCTTCCTGTTCAATATTCCATACCCAACGGGCTTCCTTCTTTGTTAATTTCGTAAGGGGCTGGGCTATAGCGGAGAAATTCTCAATAAAACGTCGGTACCAAGAACACATTTGTAGAAAAGATGAGATGTTGAAGATTCTTGGGTGTTGGGCGTTGGCCTTTCTAAGATAGCTTCGGTTTTATCTAAATCTGGCTTTAGTCCTTCAGGTGTTATGATGTGACCTAAGTATTTTATCGACGAGCTGAAAAATCTACATTTATCTTTGTTTACCGTGATGTTATATTCTCTCATCCTTTGTAATACGTCCTTCAGGTCGGAAAGGTGGCTTTCAAAGGTGCTGGAGAATAGGAGCAAGTCATCCAGATAGGCCAGCATTTTAACATGCTCTAGGGTAACACGGAATCTATCGACAAGTCGCTGGAAGGTAGCCGGTGCATTGTGTAGGCCAAATGGCATTCTCTTGAACTTGTATAGACTAAAAGGGGTGATGAATGCTGTTTTCTCTTCGTCTTCTTTCCTGATCCTTATTTGCCAGTAACCAGCTTTCAGGTCGAGTGACGTCATGTAAGGTGTTGGCTTCGCAGCGTGCAACAAGTCGTCTATTCGTGGAATAGGGTAAGTGTCGGGCACAGTGATAGCGTTTAGACGTCGGTAATCGATACATACTCTAACCTTTCCATTCGGTTTCGGTACCATGACCACTGGCGAGGCCCAGGGCGAAGAGCAGGGCTCAATAATAGCCTTCTCCATCATTTCATGTAATTCCGCCTTAAGGATATCTTTCTTTGTTTGAGATAATCTGTAGGGAGGTACTGATATTGGAATATCGTCCTTTGTCACGATGCAGTGCTCCCCAAGCAAGGATGGTTTGTTGTTATCTATAAAAACATCTTGATAGTCGACAAGTATTTTATTCAACATTGCCTTTTGGCTATTACCTATACCAACACTACAAAAATGATAATCACCGTCAGAGTCCGTAGGTTCGTTTGCGCTGGGAAAAAGGTGGCTTGAATGCGGGGATAATGTTACTTCCGCTTCTTTGACATTCATTTCCGCATCACGCATCATAAATTCTGCGAAAGCAGGTAAGAAACCGTCGAAGACCCTTTTTTGTTTTCTTAACAGGTGACAGCTGGAGTGGTATCAATTTATATCCCGGGGAACCCTCGGGAAGAGCGGCAGCACTTGAAGATGCAATAGCCGCTGAAGGCATTCCTTCTGTGGTATCCAGAGCAACACTGACCGAGTTGCTATTTGTTGGTTCAAAGGTCACGAAGTCCTCCTCATACAGCTCATAGGTCGAGTCGGCGTCAAGGAATTCCCAAGTAAACTGAGGAAGGTTGAGTACCATTTTTGCGTCTTGTATAAACCCGACGCCTAGTAGGGTTCAGTTGTCCTTTGAATTCGGCAACACAATGAAACTGGTCGGAATGATGCGGTCCTCTAACTTCACAGTAACGGTTATTTTCTTAACTCGTTGGTTTTTCCCGATGCCATCTGCCAGAGTGATCTTCACTATTTCTTCGTGGGACACAAGTTGTGTCCCTTGTTCACCAGCTGTTGATATAACTGATACGATGCTGGTCTTCGCACAACTATCGACGTATGCTACCCCTTTAATGCCATCTATCTCAATGAAGACAATTGGCCTGTTTCTTACATCCGTTTGGACGTCAACCGGACAGAAGGCTAGATTTGTTGATGGCAGTGACCGTTGTTTATTGGCGCAGCATGTTGGGCAGCTACTGCAAACTACACCGGGCGTACCACAGCCGTAACAGGTCACTTTGGGTGCGGATGGAGATGGAGCCTGCGTCGTTTTGGTAGTAGCTATTTTGGCTTGACTCTCAGGGACGGGCTCAGTTGCCTCTAGTTCTTGCTGTTTCTTCTTCAGCTTCCTACATTTTTCGGTAGTATGGCCTGAGAAGTGACAGAACCCGCACTTCACCTTGGGTTTCACGGTCGGGTTTGGCTTAGCTTTGGCTTCCTTGTCACCGCCATTGGGTTTGTCGATCCACATCTGTTCGATGCCCCGAGCTGCTTCCAATAACTCGTCGTAACTTTTAACCGAGTTGTGCGGAATTTTGTCACGTATTCGGTGTTTCAGTTGGCCGTATATCATGTGAAGTTGATGGAATTCCGGTATTTCGGGTTCCGGAAGTTGAGCAAAAAGCATTCGCTTATGTGCGATGAAGCTTTCAGTAGTTGCTCGTGCGTCTTGCTTTTCCGTAACGATCTCCTGGAATACCACATAAGCTGGTTTCCTTGGGGCATATCATGACGGAGACGCTCTTCGAAATCCGCCCATGTGGAGACATGCTTTTTAACTCCCTGCCACCACACTGCAGCTTCACCCTTGAGGAGTAGTGGTAATCCAGTGAACGCTTCTGCGTCACTTACATTTTCGATTTGTTTAAATACTGTTACTGCCGCCAGAAAAGCTTCCGTCACTTCGGAGTCCTTGGTCCCGTCGAATTCAGCTTTACAGGTTGTAAACGAGCCGTGTCTTCCTGGTGAAAGCTTCGACAGCAGCGCCTCGAACTGAGTATCGGACATGGTCACCGACATCTCTGCTTTTCTTTCTGTAGCTGGTGTCGTTGTTGTTCGTCCGTAGCGTGTGACGTACTTTGGTTTCTCTTCGGGCCCACGGTTGGTCGCCAGATTGTAGGAGGTGTTTGCAGGGGTTCCACTCTCGAAGAAAACGCACACGAAGTTTTCAGGAGGTTTGTATTTCAGCAACGGTTACAGGTGATGGGATGACATTATAATCGATAATAGGTGATGAGATGATGATAAGCGAAGGTTGTTTTTGGATGTGAAGATAGGGATAGTTCCGTCGACCAAGACCTTAGGACGAAGGTCGGGGAGTGAAGTCCCTCTATCCAAAAAGTTCCTGATGGAATTTACTGAGCAACAATTATCAGAGGTGTCCCTAGTAATCTTACCAAGTAGGACGAGATTCTAGAATGCACTCCCTAGGTAGTTGTGATCAAGGAAGTTCACTGATCTAGCGAGGGTCATTAAGTCACGGAGAATCTTAACACCGCGATTCAGAAATGCGCGTCATAGACACAGCGCCATCTAGTGGAAAGCGGCGGAACCTTTTTTACAAACAACTGGATCAATGAACTTTTGTTACTTGTATATCTAATACATGATAGGAGGTGTACTTAATAAGTGTTAAAACTTAACGTGTGTTACAATTCTAAATTAATATACATGACTCTGGAGGGGCGTATTAATTAAATTCACATTGGTACTTTATTCATTTTTATAAAGTTTAGTTCTATTTTTATAGACTACATATTCTTTTCTACTTTTCAAAATTTTAACATTCGTATCCGTCATCAATAACTAATATGGTCCCAAATATATAGGGTCCATTTTACTATCTGATATATTTTTAATAATAACAAAACACCCTTTTTATAATACACTGGGTTTATATTAGTATCATAGTTATACTTTCTCTTAACCTTACTCTTAATTAAATTACTATGTGCATCTTTTTGCGCTACTTGTAGCCTATATTTTAGCTCAAGAGCATAATTGTCATGAGCACATAAAGGATCTACCATATGTCCTTCTAAATTTGTCGGCAACACGCAGGGTTTGCCAAACACTATTTCATGTTTTGTGTACTTGGTTTCCGTATGTACTGAATTATTGTAAGAAAAACACCAATACGGCAACCAAGTACTTCACGTACTAGTTTGATTCTCACAATTAATCCTAAGATACGCACCCATCGCTTTATGATTGTTTTCCAGCGCCCCAATACTTTCGTAATGGTATGCTGTAGACGAAATTTGGTTGATTTTTAAGATTTGACATACCTCTCTCATAGTACTTGATATAAACTCGGACCCATCTCCAGTATGTATAAGCATGCAAGTGTTAACAATTTATAAGGCCACTTATAAAATCTTTATTGTAGTCGTTTCTTATTATGCATATGCACTATTATACATTACGCATATTTACCGAATATACTTAAAACATAATATCAACACTTAAAATAATAACAAAATAAAATAATCAAAACCTTGCTAACTTAGTGTGAGTCTCTATCAGCTAAAGCACTGCTGAGCTGAGTTACAACCTCCGTAAATCTTTCCATTACCTCTACTTGCCAGCGAGAGGTCTCAGCAATTATACGAGAAGTTTCAGCTATGTTGTTAACAGCATCGACCATTTTCAAGTCAGCCTAAGCTGACATTGTAGCAGCTGCGGCCATTTGCAAGTTAGCATCAGCCAACTTATTCTCCGCCTGTACTCGGCTCCTCTCTAATTCCATGATCCATTCAGGGTCAATTCTAGATCCTGTAATAAATATTAACTTAATATCACCATCATAATTTAATTTAGGGCTCATGTATAATATAATGTAGGATAAACCTACGGGCTATAAATGTTTGACCTGTAAGTCAATATAATATACTCACTAGTGGTAGTATTCGAGCTTAGACTGGGTCTATTATGGCTGCGACGAGGGCAACTTCTGGCAGGCTGATTCACTGGACTCTCTGCTAATGAAAATTAAAATTTGGGCCATAAAAGCTTTGCTTACTTATTTTACAAAAGGTACTTTTATCTAAATTATTTGATGTATATTACCTATCTGGTGTGGTTCAGGCGTTTGCGATGGTAATTCCATTGTACCTTCTACCGAATTGGCAACAGGTAAAGGTTCAAAACTATCTGTAAATATACAGAAAACAGGCATCAATAAAAAAATCTAATTATAGAGGCAAAGAAAGCAGATTTAAAAGAGTGTCCATGGAGTTTCTTGCACGTTTTTCTCCATAGAGACCTACGCTTTGGAACGTGCAATTTAGCTTCACTTTTCTTGGACTGACCGACATTTGACTATTCAAAAGTGCCTGCAAATGGTCTATTTGAAATAAATGCTTTGACTTTGACTTTGAATGTTCTAAAAAACATAAGTTATTATATTAAAATATAAATCATACAACTACTAGGTACGAGTACAAGTCAATCGTACATTTAAAGTAACTTACAAATACAGGGACTCTATGCTGTCACCATACACAGCTTGCTCCCCTATGATGGCCAAGACTTTTTTATCTGTTTCAGACAGATCTTCTTGTGTACTTGGACCACCACCAGTACCCAGAGCATCCTGCCTCCGTTTGGCTAATCTGGTCTTCGTTTTATGTTTCAAATCAGCCCAGTACTATAAAATCAAAAGGATATAACTAGTAAATATATCAAAGTTATAATTTAAAGCATGCTGTTGGTTAAAACTTAAAATCATGCAAATGAAATAATCTATGTACCTTTTTCCATCGGTCACCCGTTTTTGATGATCCAGAGCCAAAAGAATTTATTTTCAGAGCAACATCATTCCACTGCCTGTTTGTACATTCTCTAGACCTTGAGCCAAGGCCTACACCTGGCCAAAGTGGTGTATTCTGCTAGATAGTCCAGAAGCTCTTCCAGTTGCTCATTAAGTACACGGTTTGCCATTACTGAAACAGAATAAAGTACTTTTACTCTTCAAAGTAACTTTATTGCGCTAACACATAAAAATATTACAATATTATTTTAAAACTTACTTGTCGATATAGCAGTAGAATATCGTTTGGAGTCCAAGTAAACACAGATTTCATTCCCTTAGCCATGGTCGACGCCAAGCTATTTTTAGTAAAGTTCAAGTGGATTGAAGTGGATTTTAAGTCAATTTTTTTTTTCTTTTCCAAAACAAATCACCTCTGTTCGTGGCTGTAAGTTTCTAAATCTTAATAAACAAGTTCTAGAGATTGCTACTGAATTGCTGTTGCGCTGGGAACGCAGCAATAAGTGTATGTTAACAATCAGCAAACGATTAGCAATCCATTTTTAGATAATACGGATTTTTTTGACGTTAAGCGATTGATCGCGCGTCGACTGCGCGATCATTGCGCAATTTTTGCTAATCGCTATTCCATACGTAATCAGCCTGCCGGACGGTTACTAGTCGACAGGACGGCGTGCTATCCGTTGCTCGCCGTCCGCAAACCTACGTCTTGGTGGCTGGGGCGTGGTGTCGTTGCCGCCGATTGCCCCCATGAGGAAAAGGCGGTGCTTTGCTGTCATTCTTGACACAAAATATCGAAGCCCCGTTAAGTAAATGGTTAAATAAATTATTATTATTAAATCAAAGCTCTTTTTCGTTTGCTTTCAAACAAATGTCGTTGGAGATTACATTTGATTCGTTTGTGCTTTTAGATAGAGTGAGAGATACATTTTTGTGTTCATCGCTTTGAAATGATTAAGTTGAGTGATTTGGTTTCATACAGTTGCCCGTGAATCCGTGATATTTAGACTTTTTCTCGATATGACACTATTTGTAATGATTTTGGTGGCTTGTTTAATACAATGATATGCAGTAGTATTTTTTTTATCATTATGTTGTCTGACAAGTAAATGATTAAATTATTTTTATTAAATCGCTTCTAAACATTTTATTTTATGGTGGGAAAAAATCATCCAATGACAACCCCCGCTCTTGGGCGGAGCAGGAGATAGTGTCAGACATTACTGACTAAAAGACCCATCCCGTTCCTTTTAGCCTTCATACCGGGGCTCGAGCTCCCTTTCGGATAACCCTGGCCCCAGTAGGCTTCGACCCGGCTGGGTCCCTGCTGTTGCTGACAACTCCTTGAGGCGCGCGGGAACAGTGCGCGCCGTCGACGACAAACAAATGTCGTCGAAAATTACAATTGATCTTCGTTTATGTTTTAAAACTTTAACATTTGTATCATGTATGTCGTTTTAAAATGATTAAACTGAGTAATTTAGTTTCATACAGTTCTGTGATGTTAAGACACGACTTATTCTCGATAAGACACTATTGGTAGTGTTTTGGTGGTGTTTTTGGCACTATGACATTTTTTATATATTTTTTTTATTGTTTTTGATAAGTAAATGATTAAATACTTATATTATTATTAAATCGGATTCCTTTCCGTTTGCTCCAAAACAAATGTCATCGAAGATAAGTTGCCTAACAATATGAGATGGAAATAATTGTCTGAATACATCGAGAACCGAAGTATTTTGTGTGTTCCCAATTTAGTTATAGGGTGTGTCGGGCTTGTTATGCCTTTCCGACACATTGCTTGGGCCTGGTTCTGGGTCTTGCATTGGTATATTCGATCTATAATCTGGCTCCTGTTGCTCTTCGACCGTTTGGGTAGTATTGATTCCGATTGCACAGATTCACATGAAGTAATAGAATCATCGTGACTACGTGGAACATTTTCAAAGTGTCACATCTTGACATTCGTCAGAATCAGTCTGTAGAGATTCGGTTTGGTTCACATCAGATGATAATAAATAAATAAATAATGACGATGAGCTCGAACTCGACGTACGATTATGCGTTGGAGCTGGAGTTACTGGTTGAGATCTATTAGAAGAACGATTACGACAACATAACCTAGTTCTATTCACAGAAGTATTGCTGTCACTATGAAAAATTGTGTACCTAAGGCAATACTTACATAAATTAACAAAGACTTTCATCAATAACTTTACTTTCTTCAGTAACCTCACAACTGGCAGCCAGCACAGGTGGTGTTGTTGATAGAGTTACAGTTCGATTGGGACTGTCAATTTGGTTCTTAAATGTTTAAAAAGTCTTATAAGTCTGGTGGATAACCAGAAAAAAATATTTTGTCATTATTCATTTATTGCTAAAAATCGACGGATGCGAAATTTGATGTAAGTACGAGTATATACTTGTACACCTATATTAGGTTAGTAAAAAATAATATGAAAGCATCGCAACTAAACTCAGAAAAGCCTGCATCCCTTACCTTCACGCTGTTAATTCTGTGGCTGCCTGAAGTAAAATAATATTGAGGACTAGTTTTTCCAATTTAGTCAGCTGTAAATTAAGTGCAGGCCCTCCAGCAGTACCACAAGCAGCCCTATTTATTCTGGGTGCCTTTGTCTTAATGTTATTTTACAAATCATTCCAGACTTTTGAAAGACATTACCGTTTTAGTATTGTCTAGGTAAGTACTGGCAAATATGAAAATATCCCAGTAATTCATCCAAATATATCTTATTTGGATGTAGGTGAGATGGTGGTCAAACACAAACCTATCAATACCAAAAGAAAAATGTATATGACAACCATGTGTCCATGTACATAACATGCGTTTTTTTTAACCCGTTCTTATTTAACCCGTTGCCTTTCTTGCGTTTTTATTTAACCCGTTATATGGCCGGAACGCGGATCCACGCGGGACTCAATAACTTTTTAATTGTGTTTCTAATTACGGCATACGAAAGGTTAATGGGGTGAAAAAGCGCCAATTTATCACGGTAGGTGGCGTCTTGTCGTTGGTACCTGACGAACTGTCAAAACTTGGTCAAAACAATCAAACTTTTAGGACACTGGCAGAATAGCCGACATCGGCTATATTTGCCATTAACAAAAAATATAATAGAATAGAATCAAACTTTTATGTGATTAAACTTTTTGCATTAAAAACTAACAAAATGCCGCAATGCTGTGATTATAATTGTGAAAATAATCGAGTCCATCGTTTTCGTCGGAAAAAATGGAAGCTGAGTCGGCTTCCAATTTTTCCGACTTCGAGGTTATGTGCAAAACATTTCAAACCAAGTGATTGTTATGAAGAAAGCAAGTATACGGGTGAGATATTCAATCAATAACAGTAAAATCATTTATCAAGAGTAAATATAAGTACCGATTACATAACATATATGCCTTAGATTATAAAACAAAATGCAGATATACCGTGCGGAACACGAAAGTGAAGCCACGCTTGTAGACATGTGTGCGTGACAGCACTATAAACATACGTTTCCTCAGTGAGCGTTACGGTTGCCAGGATAATAACAAAATTTATTACCCATATTATTTCATTATCTATCTATTAGGTGTTGAAAATGTAACTGCAAGAAAAGTAAGTACTTGCTTAGAATTACAAATAAAATGTATTTGCAATGCGCGAGGCAATGGAATGACGCGGGTTGCGGGAAGGGAAGCGGGCGGCGGGGGACCGCTAAAGAGGCAATGCTCGCGCGCGGAAATATGAAGCCGGTCCGAATCGCCAGCGGAGCCCTACGTACCGTGTACAAAAAAATCTGTTACTAAATTGTTCTATTTATGTGAAAACATAAAAGTGCTTAAAAAAAAATTAACGTGTTTGTTTTACAATAGCGGGTAAGTGGAGTGAGTGGGTGGTGGAGTGGAGTGGTTGCAGTTAATTTTTAATACATTGTATATTAATAAAAATCAATTTCCGAAATGTATATACGCGCATAACTTAAGAACGCTGCTCCTATTTAGGTGAATGTTTATTTTTGTGTTTTAGGACAAGGTTTGTATGAAAGTGTTTGAAAAAAAAAATTGCAAATAAAATGAAAATGGTTTTATTCTTGTAAACAATGTTCATTAGTTAAAGTTATTTGGTTAACAGTAATGAAATCTAAACATAGGTAACACTGGTCAACAAAATTTTTGTCACAAGAACTTTTTATCATATATGCTTTTTTCGACTTCCTTTGGTAGGAAATGGTTTGTAACGAGGATAGGTAGATAAGTAAGAATAGCAATAATTAAAAATTTATATTAAAAAAAAAATATTGTGCTCTTTTTGTAAGAAAATATTTAAAAATGAAAATAATATGTATAAGTACTTATAGAATTAAATCTTCTTCTTCTTCTTAGCGTTAACAGGTTTGCTGTCACCCACAGGATAGAAATTCATTCGTAAAGCCAAATGTGTTTACAGTATTTAAACATCCAGCACGCACCTGTGCGTGCTCGGCACTGGGAATGAAATTTTCATTACCAGTGCCGAACAACGCACGGGTGCGTTACCAGTTTATTGCAAGATTTTTCGTTAATTACGAATAATACACATTCATTTATTTAAGAGTGGTTTTTATTTGTTACTTGCATATCGCTAATCAAAAAAACTTCAAAATAAACATTAAAAAAGTATTAATTGTAATGACACACAATTATCAATCGACAAACATAGAAAATTATTATTACAGGCCAAGTTCTAAGTGGTAATTATCGAAACACAGCACACAAAGTCCAGGTTTGTCAGGACAGGTTTCACAATACCAAGGAGAGTCACTACGTTTCTTATTCTTGGTGCACTGTCGGCATGGCTTTCGCTTCAGCCGCCCGTTCAAAGTAGTTTCAGTGGCTTTCTTTATTGTATGTGTATTGCCTGACACTCGACTTCTTTGAGTACTTGATAATCTATTTGCTGTAAAATCTTCTGACAGCAGCGCATTTATGATGTTCATTCGGTAATCATACAGAGACAATTTAGGTTGCCCTGAATACTTATTATAAATTTTCATCGAATTGACGAACAGTAGCTGGAATGTGTGGATGGCAACTTTCATATACCAACGCAAAGTTTTTCTTTCGCAAGGATAGTAAGCTAAAAGCTGGTCTTGCCTGTCTACTCCTGACATATAATCATTATACTTAGATATGGCTTCCGGCATTTGAGTAACCTGACCACGTTTATTTGCGACTGGAACCATTCTGTCTTCATACTGGGTAGTAATATATGACACAGCACGTTTGTCTTTCCACATGCCAACATGAACTCCTTCCCGAAACATTGAGCAATTTTCCCCTTTTTTTATTTTTTTTTTCATTACTTCGGGAGGATTTTCTTTCAAATCTTTTCGCAGAGTCCCTGTGCAATAGGTGTTGTTTTCAAGCAGCTTCTTCGCCAAACCGAAACTATTGTAATAATTATCCATATATAACTCATGGCCATTATTTAATTTCCCCTGAAGTAGCTCCATGACCACTTTCTCAGCGTGACCTTTTCCGGTGACTTCTGTATCTTTTCCACCTGCATACACTTTAATATCAAACCATCTGGTTCGGTGAGCATATATAATTTGATGCCGTACTTGTGGCGTTTGTTTTTTATAAACTGGCGAAAACTCAGACGCCCTCTCCACAACACCATACTTTCTTCAAGAGATAATTGTTTTCCAGGATAGTAACATTCAGTCATCTTGTTGTTGAAGTAATCAATGATACTTCTAACTTTGAACAGGGGGTCTTCACTCTCTTCCTCTGACGTAAAATGCAAACATCTCATTATAAGGAGAAATCTATTCCTGCTCATTTGTTGTCCAAAAATAGGCATTGAAAATAACCTGTCTTTTTTCCAGTAATCTTTTAGACGACTGAGTTGAATAGTTCCCATGTGGAATAGCAAACCAAGCAATATTTTTAGCTCAGGGACGATGATCGGTTTCCATCCAGTTATTCTCGAAAAATCTCTTCGTCTGCCTGGTGCTTCCCTAATTGGTCTATTATTTAGTAACCTCTGTGCCTGAGCGTTTGTCTCTGTACAAATCATCGACAAAAAATCTTCGGAGAAAAAGAAATTAAAATAATCTATAGGGTTTACTCCTGCAACTTCGCCGTAGAATTGGTTTGATTTAGTCAAATCAATCTTAAGCATTTCACCTGTTGTGGTCCAATCGGTCATCGAGCTTAGTTCAGAGGGTTGGTTATGCTGAACTTGCTCTTCAGTGCCTGATACAATTGGTGAGCTTGTTTCTAGGTCTTGATTCTGAGCTATAGATGACGATAATCGGGGTCTGGGAGGTTGCAATACAAAATTTGATAGGTTTACCTCACCTTCACTGCCTGATGCTGACTCCTCCTCATCAGGTTGATAGTCGTCCTCCGAATCGTCATCGTACAGTGTCTCCTCTATATCACTGTCATCCAGAGGCGTAAAAACTTGTTTTCGACGCCTTTTCGACCCAGAAGGGCCTTCTCCACAGTCCATTTTTTATTATTTTTTACTAGCACGCAAAAACAAAACCGTTCAATATCAAAAAAACCACAAACACGTAACGAATTTTTGAAATTTCAAGCATAGTGCCGCTTTAAATACAACGTACCAAGCCGTATGCCTGCACTGCACTGATTCTTTAAACTTTACTAGGCGCGACCCCCCACTTCGGCAGTGCCCCTCGCATCGGTGCGTGGATGGCAGCGAAGCTGTTAATCCCAGTCGCATCCGAAGCTTACAGCCCGGAGCCTGGGGTCCGCTTTACTAGTCTAACTGCTAATTTGGCTATACTTCGATATTTTACGTGAAGCGACTGCCATTTGACCTCCACAACCCAAAGGCGATATCGAAGCATTGTAGCTAGACCAATTGTTAGACTTTTGAGGGCTCCAACAATCAGTAACGACTGCCATTAGATGTTCGCATAGCAACCGGGACCGAAGGCTTAACGTGCTCTCCGAGGCACGACCAGAATATATATATATAGACTTATAGAATTAAATAAATGGAATAATTAATAATAACAATACAGTATTCCCGTAACAAAAATCTTGTTGACCAGATAATTAACAACAACTGACCAGATAATTAACAGCCTTTATTTTGCACTAATTTCTTGTAATATTGTCTTTTACCCTCGATACATCTGGCATTTGTTTCTATTTTTGCTATATAGTGGAGGCGTATGCTTAAATATTTTTTCAGCACAATTTTTATTAAGCTTAATTTGTGTTCAACTCCATAGCTTAAATGTTCATCTTCCAAGTTTGCAAATATAGTTTCATTGCCAATAAAACCTTTTAAAATTTTTGAAATGATGTAGTTATAGTCATTTTTTGTTTTTATTACAAAGTTTTCTTTTAAAATTTTTCTTATAACAGTTTCTGCCGCAATACAAACTTGATAAGTGTCAGTGGAAGGAAAAATTAAGCCTCCTTTATCTCTTAAGCCGATTAATTTATGAAAAGATTGTTTTTCTGTTGCGACCAAACGTGTCAAACAGTATTCACATTTGACTACTTTTCTAACGAATCGAATGACGCAACCAGCTATGTAACCTACAATTACTTTACGCATTTCATCGAAAAGTGGTATATCTAAATATTCTGCCAAATTATTAATATCTTCAGGCACATTTTGTAGAAAATCTAATGAACTCGAAATGGATTCATCGTCTTCGGTCTCATCGTGTCTGTAAGAAGAACTTGTGGAATTAATAATATCGGCAGCCGAAGAACACGTCAATATCGCCACATTTTCTAGCGGAATGCAATTACCAGTCTCTAGACTTCGTAATTCCAAATGTGTTAGTAATTTTCGATATAGAGCCTTAAATTGTTTTACGTTGGGGTTATCATTATGACCCCCATGCATTCTGATGTAGCCAAAAAAGATTTCGAGATGGTCCTGGCTCAATTTGTAGGTTGTAGGTTTCTTCATTTTAAACATTTTTGCAGCTAATAAATACATATAGTATACGATCCGATTGCGATTTTGTCCCCCACAGTTGTCTGACCATAGGTTGACTTCGTTAACTCCCTTAGAAGATAATTTATTAAAAAAATCATATAAACAACTGGCAACTTCATTGGCTCCCCTCTTAGCCGTTCGCTCGTCCCACATATAACAAAATGCTTCTTTTGATCCCATATCGTAAATTGTAAAATTGTATACATTGAGCTTACGCTTATAGTAATAAACACTTATATTACCATGTGGTGAGCTTAAAACTTTTTGAAAATCAAACACAATACAAACTACATTGTTACTAGAGATAGCTAACAGTTTATTTTCTAATTTTAATTTACGGGAAATTTCTTTTTCTGTCTGATGTTTAGTGAAGTTTTCTTTCAATTCATCTGTAGGGCTAGGTGTATTTTTGTACTGATGACAGAGGTCGCATTGGTCTTTTTTTGGCAAATGAAAGCCTATCTTCAAATTAGCATTAACTATATCCCTTTACTGTCTTACTGTCTGTACTCTAAAATTATAATTATTATCAGCACACCACTCAACATACAACTTAAACATTTTCGAAAAAGATAAAGAAGCATCTAAGTATTTTTTACTCGTACGTTTTCTAACGTAGTGAGACTCGACAGGGGTGAAAGAATTAACGTGATCTATGATACTCTGCTTCATTTCATTTGAAATTATATATTTACGGTTTTTATGCCGACCTCTGTCATCAGTAACATCAGTAAAATCATTGATTTCTTGGATTTTTTGTATTGCAGTATAAACAAAATCTTTACTAATATCGAATGTGTTCAAGAACATTGTTTTGCAAACTTTTTGTAATGTGATGCCATTGTCAGAATTTATGGGAAGATGATAATGCAAATTGTGTGATTGACGACTAGATTCACTTTCAACATTAGTGGCAGTCTTTTTGCTTTTTTGTATCACATATTTGGGTATGATTTCCCATTGTTTCGCGTGATCACCAGTACTCCAAAACTTATCAAACAGATCAACACGAACCTCCTAGCCTATTTTATTATAGCATTGCAGACGACAATTGACACAACTGACTTTAATACTTCTTGCTGCTTTAGTTTTTCCTTTTGACGTGGTATACTCCAATCCTGTGTTACACAAACGTTTTCTCTTTCTAGCTATCCATTCATTTTCATGTTTAAGACGTTTGAGACCCACATCAGTCCTTTTTTTTTATCTACGTTTAATATTTTTTGGGGTCGATACTGTAGAATAGTCACTATCATTGAACGTTGCAGGCGAGGAAATTGAATTACACGGAGTAGATATTGCCGATACTGAATCTGTATTTTTGGTGAGGCCGTTATCCATATGCGAATCAGGAAGACTTTCCTGGGCGGATGTAACGATTTCAGGTGTCAGTGTTCTATCTTCAGTCTCTTTGTAGCAAGAGGTCGGCACCAAAGTATCGTTTAAACTTTGTGAAGATTCCGAAAAATCACAATAGGGTGAAGGTACGGGGGTATTATATAAGCTGTCAGAAGGATCATTAGTGACGACCGAAAATAAAGGTTCAATACTTGCTGGAGTTAATGCCAATGGAGAAGGTTTTTGGATAGAAGTCATTACCTTTGGTGAATAAATATTAAGTGGAGTACTAGGAGCCCCCAAGTCGTTTAAATTTATATCTTGTAATACGGCATCATATTTGTAACCGACCATATCTCGGCTTGCAGAACTGGACATAGAATAATCATGCTCTTGAATAGGCTCATCAAACATGACGTGCTCATATAAAGACACGAATTCAGGATTATCAACTTCAGCAGGTAATGGCGACGATTCTAAAACAATAGGTATAATGTATTGAAATCATATTTAAATATTTTCATAAAAAGCATGTACTTACAAAAAAAAGGGGAATTATAAAACGAGCGACTAAAAAAAAATTAGCGACTGATGATGAGATACTGTTTTAATAACTTGAGCGGTATGAATTTGAGTAAGCGACACATTAACTAAACTAACAACAAATATTTATTAACAATAAAATCCAGAACGAGCTTACTAAAAGTGGGTTATTGAAATCCTAGTTAAACGATTAAATTAGTATGTGAGCGACTAAAATAATAAGTGAGCGACTAGAATTATCTAGTCGCAGGTAGATTCATCATTTGAACTGGGTGAAATAGGTTAGGTTAGAACTGTGACCTACCGCGCGTGAGCCGAGTGAGCGAAGCGAGCGGTGCCACGGCAGCGGCCGGCGAACGCTACGACCAAGTTGCTCGCAGATTTTATTTCACCATTTTTTTCGTTGACACACAAACAAATATTAGGTCGCTCAAATATTATGAAGCTTCTCATTTTGTATTTTAAGTAACTCAAATTAAAGTTTCTAAGTCGCTGTTCTATTGATTTCTCGTCACTCGCAGTCAGTCGCTCACTTATTATTTCTATAACCCAAAATAATTATTTTTGTCACTTAAAATTTTAATTTACAGTCACTCGTTTAAATACTACCCCAAAAAAAATAGTCAACGTATGGTACGTTGACTATTTTTTTTCGTAAGTAATAAACTAATTAATACGTTAACACATAAGTATTTACTACGTAAAAGTCGCTAAGTAGTTCATTTTACAAAAGAACAAGTATACACACGAACGCACTAGCACTAGCACGCGTAGTGTTGCACGGACTTTGACCAAAGTGGCTCCAATTTTCAAAAAAACCTAGCGTATTACTATAAAACATATTTATATACTTTAACATACGTTAATATTCCTTAATAACACATTAAACTAACCTCTTTCGACAGTATGAAGCGATATCTCAGTATTTTTATCAACACTCATCAATGAATATTCTTCCTTTTTGTTAATTCCACTAAATGTTTAGCTCGTTGTCGAGACATTTTGGTAATAATAAAGTAACACTAACAATAGTTTAAATAACTGGTTACAATAACACTATCTATTATGATTTACTGCTAAAGTTTTAAAACCGCGCAATCACATCTAACACAGCGACAAGTGTCGTTAGAGTAATGTAAAAAAACAAGCGGTGCGTCCCCTCCCCGCGCACACTCCGCTAATAATAGTTGGCGTAATATAAATCGAGTGATTTCAAAAAGTACCTTTACTTAGCGTTTTATAAGATTTGTAACTTTCTTATTTTTGTATATTTCTTCACGATTTTTTTATGACATATGTAAAAACACATTTTAAGTAACTTGGCGTAAAAAAGCATTTTTACCTAAACTTCGAGTTAGCGTAGTATAATTGCTGGTGTCGAAATGTTCTTAAAATCTCCCAGACCGTTGTGGTAACTTTCTTCGGCACGCACCACGACGTTTGTCTTTTGTTTGTTTTTTTTTTTAATATAAAATCTCTTACATTTTTTAATTGAGAAGTGCATTGCAGTTGTAGTTTTTAATATTTTTCCAGTTGCTTCTTTCCATTACATAGCTTGCACGTCAGTACCTAAATGGAGCACAGTAGCCTGTTCTTTAAAAAAGTTTTCATAACCATCTGGTCCAGGTATTGATTCCACTTTTTTAATTTTCTTTTCGATTTGTGCAAAGACTCTGTCTGGGGGCAGAAAAGAATGGCCTACGATAGGGAAAACAATCTCGATCATTTTAATCCTATCCGGAGCATGATCCATAAGGTACTTAGAGGCCATATCAAGTACAGAAGAATTTTTATTCTGGCCACTGCAGCCATCTGCGACTAAGCGTATCGAAGTCACTTTTTCATGTTTCACGACAACAGTACACAGGCAGTGAAACACGGCACTGGCAATTTCGTTTGATGTAGAGTTGACGTGTGTACTCTTTTTTTAATCATAAAATCCTTCTTTTTATTACTGTCTTTCTCATATTTGATCTGTTCTTGTAATTGCAGGCATGTAGAACAAACGTCAGTCCGTGGGCTTCCGAAACCAATATTAAATGTAGTATTAAAAATTCTTCGAAAGTAAGATGCTTTAACAGTCTGAAATTGTGCCTCTGCTTGCTCTTTATACATTTTGTATAGTTTATTAATGTTCAAATCAGATAAAAGATACTGTCTGCATTTGATACTTCCTCGATAGTAGTGGATCTCAAGTGGTTTAAAACGCTTAATGAATTTTTGTGGACTTTTTCTGACCGACATATTTATGTTCTTTGTGATTGCCTCCCCGAGACTCACTAGCTGAAGCTCACCCACTTTTAAAATTACGAGCAATCACACCATTCACTCGTCCTTTTTTAATTCCTAAAATTTCAAGAAATGTTTTTCTGCACACGGGAATCAAGTTATTTCTTCTTCGACAATAATATACTATTTGCATTCCTTTCATTTTTCTTGTGCCTGTCTTAGGCCGATGGCGACTTACAGCAGACGCCTTAGAATGTTGCAAAATAAAGTTGTCTTGGTCAATTTTAGATGATGATTTGTAAAATGCTGCATGAAATTTTACAATGTCAACTTTTCTTAGCGATGTGCATGTATATGATTTTGAGTAGTGTTCACATGGGACTTTAATCTTTGGAGGAGCTTTTGGTGAATATCTAAAACAAAAATGATAAATGAAGCAAGCAAAGCATTTAACATTAGTAAAATACACTACATTTTACACACCTATCGTATAAAAAGTATACACACACGCATGCATAGGCACACACACCTCAGACTGTGCCTCAGACTTAAACATACATAGGTGCACAACTCACTTTCATGTTATACACATTATGAATCAAATTTAAAAAAAAATGGTTGTCTGTAAAGTCGGTTTACGGACGATAATTTTACGTGATAACGTCCACTGTCACTGTCCACTGTCACTGTCCCACTGTCCACTGTCCCACTGTCCACTGTCCCACTGTCAAAAACACCATCACACTCATAGCCTAATAACCATAGACATAGACAACCAGACTCGATAATTTAAATACATTTTTAAAATTGTCCAGTAGTAAGTAGCTTAGGTTGTTAGTATCCGCCAATTTACGGATGTTGATACCGCTAGACTAGTCTATTTTAGTTATTTTCATAGTGTCATGTCGTACGGTATCTTACTATGGGGACGGGCTGCAGACATCGAGTCAATCTTTATATTACAGAAAAGAGCCATCAGAGCTATTTACAATCTCCGCCGGTGCGATTCTATAAGGGAACTGTTTAAAGATATTAACATAATGACGATACCTTGTCAATATATCTATGAAAACATCATGTATGTTAGAAAAAATCTTCATCTTTTTAGCAAAAGAGGCGATAGACATAATTATGTTACAAGAAATAGGGATCAATTAGTTCAACCAGGTTTCAGACTGGCTAAAGTGGCCTCTTCTTTCATGGGGTACTGTTAGAAATGTTATAATAAAATACCACCCCAAATATTAGAACTCAAATGAAACGAAATTCAAATCTTGTATTAAACGCACACTATGCAGGCAAGCATATTATAAGTTGGAGGATTATATTCAAGATAAAAATGCTTGGCTCAATGCTGGTCCAGCTCCACTAACACTAGGGCGTACTAATTAGTTGATTAGTTGGAAACTAATATTATTATTTTTTAATTTGAAAGACACAATTGCATTGTATAATGTAGAAGCACTTTTTTCAAGTTTGTGAATGTGAAGCACCATGGAGCATTTTTATTAGGTTACAACTTTTTTTTTTTTTGACATTACGAGCATGGCAGTTGAGAGTTTGTCATGCTCACTCAAATGTCTCGCTGTTGGTGGCACGTGTTATTGGGTCGTTCAGTTCCCTTCAAAATGGTTGAGCTGAGTGGGGCTGATGCACGCGTCATGCTCGTGAACGGGTGCCATCAGATGGGACTGGTCATCTCTTAGCTGCCAGTGGCTTAATTCAGTTTCTATCTTTTAATTATTTTACATTTTTATTTCATTATCGACATTGTGCTCACATGATAGAAGCAACAAGTAATATGTAACCAAGCATTGTATGTAACACATAATATGATTTAAAAGAGTGTCCATGGAGTTTCTTGCACGTTCTTCTCCATAGAGACCTACTCTTTGGAACGTGCAATTTAGCTTCACTTTTCTTGGACTGACCGACATTTGACTATTCAAAAGTGCCTGTAAATGGTCTATTTGAAATAAATGCTTTGATTTTGATTTTGATTTTGAGCAATTTTATTTTAATACGTAGGAGCAATTTAGCCATCCATGATAATAATAACAAAAAATTAGACTTGATCAAATGCGAACTTAATGCAAAATATTGTTTAGCACCCCTGCCTGTCAAATGTTCGTCAGTAGGACTCGAGTTGATGCAACAAACTTTACTTACCTACAAACTTTTTGTTCATTACGCTTCCACTTAGTTTTTTGTGTCAGCCGTTTCCTAGACATTTCTGGAGCAGTTTCTTTTATTTCTTCAGTTGATTCATCCATTTTTTCTATTTATTTTTATGTAAAAACGCTAGGAATTCGATCACGACGCAAATCAAGCACTTCGACGTAAAAACAAAATGGCTGACACGCCGTACTAAATTCTTAAATCTGATTGGCTGTTATGGATTTGGCTCATTTTGTTTTGAAATAGTACTCGATTTGTCTACTTTTGATCCCAGAGTCACAATTTGCAATGAAATTTCATATAAAGCCGGGTATCCACTTAGGTTCGCCGTGGTTTGCGAACACTGTGTGCTCCGCGAACGTGAACGTGTACAGTGTACACACACTTAGGCTGCAACATCAGTGCTTCTCTCGGAGCACTAACATTCCGCGCTCCGGTCTCCAGTCGACACACGACAGACGGTCGGTGCAAACATGCCGCCTCCAGAATTAGTAGGAAGTGCAGCTTATATTTTGATACATTATATTGTGATGGAATACAAACGACCTCCTCGATTTTGGCAAGCTAATATGTATAAGGGAAGAAAAAATAATGAAATAATGCATATATTAAAATCCCAAGAAATAAGTGGCCATTATAAAAATTTTACTCGAATGTCTTCAGTCGAATTCGAATATTTATTGAATTTGGTGTCGCCAATAATTAAAAAAAAAGATACAAGACTTCGAAAAGCCTTAACATCCCAGGATAAATTAGCACTGATATTAAGATTTTTAGCCACCGGCGATAGCTTTACAAGTATGCAATATTTGTTTAAAATATCTAAACAAGCAATCAGCAAATTCATTCCAGATGTATGCCGTGCATTAATTCAAGTATTAAGGGAAAACATTAAGGTAAGTAAAAAACTCAATTTCTTTATTTAGTATCCACACTTTATTACTAATACTTATGTTTTATTATGTCAGAAAAATTATATGAGATCTTGTATATCCCAATCACTACCACTCGGACTGTTTTCCGCCTGAGTCGGAGTGGTATTTTGTTGACATACGAATGGCGGAGAAGGCACATTTGTTGATGTAGATGACGACGGCGATGTGTAGTATCCATATTGTGACTGACTATAGTAACCGTAATCGGCTTTAAAAAGAATATCGCATATTGCCTGTTGCACGGCATTCTTAGTATGTGTGTCATACTTTCTCATTTTATTGGCTGCAAATTTGAAAAATGTAATTATCTCGTCATTATCATCGTTAGACTTTGATGCAGATGTTTTTAAAATTCCAAAAGCGTCTTTTAATATTGCCAACTTAGGATCCACTTTCTTTTTTTTGGGAGGACGGGGAACTTGTGGTTGAAGAGAGTTTGATGTTGCTGTGTCAACTGGTTCCTCATCAGTACCCGTATCACCAGTATTGGCATCAATAGCGATGTCTTCATTATCAATAATCTGAAAATAAATAAATATATACAATTACATTACAGTTACCAGATAATGCTGAAGACTGGAAAAAGATTGCAAAAGACTTCCAAAGACCAGTGGGATTTTCCGCATTGTATTTCAGTGCTAGATGGAAAACATATACTTATAGACGCACCAATCAATACTGGCACAAATTTTTTCAATTACAAAGGAAGTTTTAGTATTGTACTATTTGCTGTAGCAGATGCAAATTACTTTTTAAAATTTATTGATGTTGGTTGTCAAGGCAGGATTTCGGACAGTGGAGTATTTCAAAACACTCAACTATATACAAAGATAATTAATCAGGAGCTGAATTTGCCTGCCTCAGAACCATTACCAGAACGAAATAAAGCATTGCCTTATTTCTTCCTTGGTGATTCTGCTTTTGCTCTATCTGAAAGTATGATGAAACCATATCCTGGTAAAACACTCCCTGCGGGCTCAAAAGAAAGAATTTTCAATTATCGCTTAACCCTAGATCACTAACCTTCGTCAAAACGACGACGCGGACTCAAAAAAAATGGTATAAATTTTGAGTGCGTCGTCGTACGCATTCCAGATTCCGGCTAATCTCACTCGACCCCCAGCTCGCGCAGTGCACGGATTTGTTTTTTGTGTAGGGGCCCTATGTGCGCCGTTCCAGCCACCATGAGTTGTCGAATCGACGAAGGTTAGTAATAACGTCATTCTTGCAGAGTTATTTTTTATTCTTTTTTGGTGTTATAATTATTTCGGTGTTTTGTAAACTTTGTACTTAATTTGCTTACATTGAAATAAGAACCTACATTATTTTATTTGAATATATTTTTATTTGAGATACGATTCATCAGCTGTTATTAGATGATAATAATGACGAATAAAACTGCTCAAAGAGTGAGAAAAAAGACCATCTTGTGGCTGATCCGACTTATGAAACAGATGGTGAGGAAGAGATTTTTTCTGTGACAGAACAACTACCTTCAACTGAAGACATCCAGGCAAATACATCTTCATCAATTGAAGACCCATTACCTAGTCAGCCACACGAATGAATGGTTACACCAACGAGTAATATTCTCTGCGGAAAAGACAAACACAAATGGTCATCATTGAAACCGAGTTCACGAAGCCGAACAGCCTCAAGAAATATTGTTGTTGTTGTTGTACCTGGGCCCACGCGTAATTGTAAAAAACGAACGCTTTCTTGCTTTTTATTTTTTGTAACTGATAGTATGATTGATTTAATTGTAAACCACACTAATGCCGAGATATCAATAAAATGAAAAAAAATAAAATAAAGTGAAGTAGATGCAGTTAGCCTTCCTATCACCAAAAAAAGAAAAATTTGGGCGATTTGCCTCTCCGCAAGGCGAAGAATGACAAACAGATTTTGCACCAAGTACAACAAATCCTTGTGTGGCGAACACAAATTTGACATTTGTCACAAATGTATTTATTATTATTTTTTCTCTAAAATGTTTCTTTCTTTTGTTGATTTTATTACTTAATTTTATTATTTTAATATTTTTTTAAGTCTTTGTTTTTTTTTAGTTAGTAAAATTTAAGCATTAAAAAAACAAAAATTTTAAAACTCTCGTCTCAGTTAAAAGACTGTCAAATTAATTAAAATGCGATTTTAGTAAATAAAAAACTTGTAAACATGTTAACAAATGATAATTGTAATAAATAAGTAAAACACATATAAATATTTTATTCCATAAACCCTTAGAAACCTCCCTTTAATACAGCGTAGTCGAAACGACGAAGGTTAGTAATAAGCGTTGTAAAATAAGGTTAGTGATCTAGGGTTAAGTAAAGCGCGTCGTGTCATCGAAAATGTGTTTGGAATAATGGCATCAGTATTTCGAGTACTAAGAAAACCCCTACTCGTTGAGCCAGATAAAGCTGCCATTATTGTAATGACAATATTTCATTTACACAATTTTTTAAGAGAGAATTCCAGTAATTATATTACTTCAAATGAGATAGATACGGAAGTTTATGGACAATTACGGGAAGGGTCCTGGAGGCATGACTCAGAAATGACTTCATTTCGACCTATAGTAAACACAGGTCGCCGTTCCGCCAAACAAATAAAAGAAATAAGAGACAAACTGGCCGATTACTTCATGAATGAAGGTTCGATTCCGTGGCAGAACCAATATTCTTAAGTGTAGTGTAAGTGTCAAAAAAAAATGTACTAATCAAAGATATTTTACTACCAGATGGTGTCAAAGCCTGACCACTTCGTCTTTATCGCTTCAACCCTGCAGTGTTCCTACCATAAAAATCTTACCCTAAATATCGTGACGTAATCACTATCCATCTGGTAGTAATATATCTATGGTACTAATATATCATTTAATGGGTCTAAATCGTGTATAATTTTTTATTAGGAAAGGTATGCGACCTTTTTTAATAAAAAAATATACACGATTTAGACCCGTTAAATAATATATTAATATGAATAATAATCGTGAAAGTTTAAAGAAATTAAAACTTTGTACTTACAGTATTAAGCGATTCCCTAGGTTTGTCGCGATCTAGTAAAAAAGAAAATGCTTCATATGTAAACCACGAACTTTGATATATCTGCGTTGCACCTGAAAAAATATAAAGTCGTAAATTATTTTGTTATAAGTACCTACTTAAATAAATAAATAACAAGTGGTCTTGATTTTTACCTTTTCCCGTTCCTTTGCTTTTATTAACTTTGGTTTTCTCACGTCTAAAGCCAGATAACAGTATAGATATTTTACTTTTACATAAGTCGGGTTCAGTGTTTAATGCTTCGCCAATTATCTTCCAGTCGTCTCCTTTTAAATTCTTTTTCTTGTAGTTTTCATCTCGTGGGTCCCATAAAACATTATGTTTACCGTATTCTTCTATGAGCTGTAGACATTTTTCATCGGACCACTCCATGTTCGCGAATTTAACAAACACGTCGTGACACGCTCGCGTCCACGAACAAACTGCGCTCCCCTTTGAGATCGCGCAAAAAACCGCTTCCCGAGCGCTCCGCCGTGCTCCGATCGTGCTCCAGTCGCGCTCCGCGATCACGACGTATCCATTATGTTTGGTTTGCGGAGCGGGCGCGTTCGCAAACCACGGCGAACCTAAGTGGATACCCGGCTTAACAAACATGGATTTGGCCAATTTTGAATGACACAGAACTACAAAATGGAACGTTCTTAATTTAGCTGCATAATCAGTTTAAAAAGTAAGTTTTTTGGATTTGGCCGATTTTGATACCAAACCTCTCATTTGCTATAATAGTGTTTTATTAATTTAGTAAACTAATTAACCCTTTAATCGCCAAGATTTTGATACCTTTGACTTACCTCCAGCGCCAAGTCACTTTAGGCATAAGTTGGAATAGTGTTGGGAATACTTAATATCGATGCATTAATTCTTTATTTATTAACAATATTAACCTTTCGATTATCGTAATTAGAGACACAATTGAAAGACAATAGGTTTGCGGACACTGGTGTTCTCTTGAGGTTTCATGAATAAAAAGCCAGAAATAAAATCAATGTTTTATTTGCCTGCTTAATTAATAATCTAACATTATTCAGTCTTCAGTCATTAACTACGTTAACACAAATCAGTACTCGGGAGATGGGCACGTTCGTTCTTCTATTGGTGACGATTCTCCACGAGCTTGCCGTATTAAATTTAATATTTTCATGTAAACTTCTGAACGTTTTTCAGGCCGTACAGCTTCCAGCTCAAAAGCTATTAATGACGCGAAGTATTCATTGCGTGGATCACTTGGTCTTTGATCAAAAAAGTTTGCGTCTGGCAAGTTTATAATAGCAGTCACATCACCATCTTTTAACTGGGCGTAATGGACAAAATTTGGTTTAGTCTGCGTCGATTTATTTGAAGTATTATTAGAAATAATTTTACGTGGACACAAAATCGAAGGCGACGTAGACCGCGATTCTTCATTACTCGACATGACGCACGTCCTCTCCTTCAGAAGCGAAAATAACAACTGAACGTGGACAATTGAACTACTCAAATTTGGTGCTAGGGATGCGTGGCATAATAATAATTATATCGATATTTTTCAAAATGTTTCACTTGTATGATAAATTTTAAAACATGGAGTTACACATAATGTTACCTGACATACTTCGCATATAAAGCGAGATTCCTTGCGGCATTTTTTCTTTAATGTCGTATGTTGACACACAAAACATGATCCTGACTTTTTGTTTTCTGTGTATTGGGGCATGTGATTAGCCAAGTGTGATGCAGTTAAACGCAAGGCAGACGCTGATCTAGACGTCGTCGGTATAGAATACTCTAATTCTTGTGCTTTATATTTTGCGATTAATTGTCTAATAACGGCCAACTGAAAATCGGCGATGGAATTATTATTAGTATGCAGTATTTTATATAATGCATGAGCATTTAACATGCATAAATCAATTAAATGCAAGCCTAGTTTTTTGTCCCATTGTCTATTTTTCCGTATGCACTGAACCGAATGTAATACCATGTCTGTATTGTCAACTGCTCCTTTCTTTAAGTTATAGTCAACTATAACTTCGGGCTTCATTTTCATCATCATCATCATCAGCCTTTTTAATGTTCCCACTGCTGGGACTCAGGCCTCCTCTCTAGGAGAGGGAAAGGGCCGTAATCCACCACGCGGGCCCAGTGCGGGTTGGTGAATGTCACATGTCTTCGAATTTTTGGTTCTAGGACATGCCGGTTTCCTCACGATGTTTTCCTTCACCGTTTTGAGAGCAGTGGTGATGAAATAAATTACACAAAGTAATGCGCCTGGTTAGGTTCGAACCCGCGACCTACAACTCGTAAGTCGGGGCCATTACCATTTGGCCACCACTGCTCTCATTTTAGGCAGTCCAGTTTCTCTATCATACTTAGTGGTAGGCCCGAATTCAGCTGTGTGAAAGGTAGATAACATGTGTATATCTCTTTTATCTTTATATTTTAATACCATAAGTGGTTTTTTGTATCTTACATCAATTTCACCCTTTTTCAAAGATTTAAAATTTGTGACACCGGCTTTCTTTAAACGATCAATTCTAGCCGTACCGCATGCATATGTCTGTTGTTGGTACAAGTATTCGAACAATTTTGGACTCGAGTACCAGTTATCTGTGTACAAGCGTCTATGCGCATGCATTAGGTCTTGTAACAGGGTTGTTACCACAGCGCCTGTTATACCCAAGTTAGCTGAATCCTCTATCTCGGTTCTAGATCCACAATAAATAATATAATCCATAATAAGTCCTGTTTTCACGTCGCACAAAATGAATAGTTTGATACCAAACCTGTTCCTTTTGTTAGGTATCTATTGCTTGATGGCAACATACCCTTTAAATGGCATTATACTCTCATCTATATAAAGGTCTTGGTGAGGTACATATGAATTTCTAAAAGTTTTTTTAGTGTGTTTTACCAATGGCAAGACGTTTTTCAAAATGTGGGAAGATTCTGTATTTGGCGACGAAAACTTCAATAAACCCAAAATGGTCGTATAGCGGTTACGCGACATAGTTTTAGAAAATATTGGCGATTGTAGCAAAGGGTCAGTTGACCAATGCTCTTCGATTTTTAAATGTTTATTTCTGGTAAATAAAAAAGTTACGGCTAGAAATACATACATTTCCGCAATAGTAATTTCTCGCCAACTTGCAAACCTTGAATGGAGCCTTATGTCACAATTCCGAATAAAGATTTGAAGCTGAGCATTTGTAAATTCAACCAACTTCAATACAAATTCTTCGCCAAAATAATGCTTAAAAAAATCCACTTCTGTTGATTCGGTACTAAGATTTATATTCTCTGTTAGAATTCCAGAAGCAAAATCATCGAATCCATGAATTTCGGGTACGAACGCTGTCGAACTCCATCTGTTATTTAATTCCTCCTCTTCCTAAAACAATAAATACAAAAATAGATTTTTAACAGAAGTAGGCATGTTATTTTAGGCCAAATTACATGTTTTAATAAGTTAACCAAGTTAAAGAAAAGTTTATAAAATTGCGAATGGCAAGTAGGTAGTAGGAGAATATTTCTTAACAAGAAATGCATTGTACCTGGAATCATTTTACTGGTAAAAACTTTTATACTACACAGAGGTATTATTATAAAAATACAGTACGAGATCTGCTGTTATTAATTATACTAAAGGTAATTTATCTAAACAATAAGTACCTACCTAGGTACCTTTTTAACCTTTTCGCCGCCAACGTACACAAAACGCAATGCCTCGCCGAGCGCCAAGCTATAAATGTATAACTAAATATACAGTAAACAGTAGTGATGGGGATATCGTCATATCGATGAATAAGATTTGTACGCGTAAAGTTAAGATTTAAAGTTGATTTTACGAATATAAATAAAAACTGATTAAATATTTCCAGATTTGTTTTATTTCACAGTATCCTTAATAAGAAAAAACAGTATAATTTATGAGTATCAAAGAAACTAATACGTAACTCAATTAGAACTATAAGGAATGGGGTACATCTCTATTTGTTTCATGATCTCATTCTTTAACTTCATATCAAGTTATTGGCACTGAGGGCACGTTGATTTCGATTCTGATCAGGGATGGGGTCTATGGTCTTTCTTTCTTCTATTTTTGTTAATTCCTGTGTTTTTTTAATAACTTCAGTGTACGTTTTTTACCGTAGGTATCTAAGTGGCAGAATTTTGAATTGTTTTTTAAGTTTTTTTTGAAATGGAAAGTAAGTATATATTTAAATTCTATCACGCTTGTAGCCGTGTACTTATCAAAGCATTGTTTTTAAGTGTTGTTTCTGTTCTTTTCTTAATTCATGTATCGATAGCGTTTACCCATCTGCGCGCGGGGGACCCCGCGCACAGATTGCGTTTCTCTATTTACCCACGACGGAACGGAGCAGGTATATGCGTTTAGGTTGAGAGATGTTTGTGTGTTTGTGCAAAGTAATGTTCCCACCTATCTTCTAAACTAATGATCCGATTTTGATGCGGTTTTCAATAACAGGTTTGTGTTTGATGAGTCCATGTTCTTAGACAGGTGCCATGGCTATAACTCACTAGGGGGCACCACAATATTAGTGCAAAACAATGTTGCAATATAATCAAAACGAAATGTCCGATTATAATACAGATACACGATACAGGAGTAAATCCTACACGTTTTTAAAAATAATACATAATAATAATAAAAAAAAAAACAATTCTGTTTTCAGCAATGTGTACGTGGTAGCTTAATGCATGTTCCCAAATAATAAAAATTACGTCTGCAACTCGCTAGAGGGCGCTACAATATTAGTGCAAAATAATATTGCAATAATATTAAAACGAATTGTCCGATTTAAATGTGGTTTTCATCAGCAATTACAATTCGTATATGCTCTCTAAAAAGTCAGAAATAAAATTAATCAAAATTAAAAAATTTTAAAAAACCCACGACGGTTAAAATCTAATTGAAAAAGAATAAAATAACTTAAAACCCCCGACTTAACCCAATTATTATGTAACGAAATGGTACCGAGGAATATCCGTCGGGGCTACCATTAAACCAGCTAAAGTTTTTCCAGTGACGCGAATACAAGTGACGCAGCGTATCTAACAAGCCCAGGCAATATTGCTGAAATCTCTTTGAGGCGCGTGTGGAACTAGGGTTGCCAACCATACTTTATAGTGACACTTACTACTTTATTTATGGCAAATGTTATGCTTTTCTATAAAAATAAAATATGTGAAAATACTCTATTTTCAGCGTTACTGTGATGCGTTAAATGAAAAACTTAAATGGATAGTTACTGAACTATTAATCGATACTTAGTTCTACGTTGAAACAGAACGCTGTCGTGTATGATAAAATAATAACAATTATATTCCACAGTAATTATATTACCAAAAAATCTGATACGCCCTTTCGCTCCACCCAAGTGGGAGAAGTCATTAGATGATTTCCAACTTATAACAAAATTCTAGTGATTTGTATGAAATTCATTTATATTTGTATAATTATTATCTACAGATCTGAAGCGAAAACGATCTGACTGCCTTCCTGAAACACAGGACGACGACGAAACTCAGATGGAAACGCCAATTCTAGAAAATGATGAGTTTGGAGAATATTCACAGGTATATGAAGAAGAAATGCCTAAAAAGAAATTTATAGATGCTGGTACATCTACCGACGACGTAAAGAAAGAAGATTTGAACGTTAGTGTAATAGATTTACATGGTTGCAAATATTTTGGCCAATTTATTGGAAATGAATTATTAAGATTCGAAAAAATTATTAGTTTGTTAAGAAAATGATTTATTAAGTAGGACTCACGCTATTCTTTCACAAGTTAGTATTAATCATATTTTTACAATTATTATTGTTTTGTTCTTGTTGATTGACTTTCAGTAATGATGTGTATTGCACTTATTTATAATAGAAACTTGAGTATGAAAAAATACAATAGTCTGAAATCACAATTTAGTTTTCACAGGTTGCATAGAAAGTCAAAGTAATCAAACACAAACAAAATGCACAAATATGTATTCTAGTTTAAAACAGTAAGATGTTCTTAGTTCAATTTAGTTTTATTTAAAATTCACTGTAATACAAATAGTACCAAGAATAGTACAAACCGTCTTAAAAGTAAGAAGAATCTTTCTTACCTATATTAAATCACAGACCGATTTAAAAATATAATAAAATTCAAATATAAAAAAAATATTGATGTTTAAGAGGCGGTTTACAGTCCACTAGCGCCGCCAATCGAAAAAATGTCATAACTCGTAAATAGAATCAAAAATACAAAATATGTTCTATTATTACTGTGGAAAAGGCAATAACGTAATTTTATAACACCTTGTCAACACTTGAAATATAGCTGTGTAGCTAAATCGTGCATTTGTAACAAAAACGGCCGTTTATGTTTTGAATGCACGATTTAGCTAAACAGCTATATTTCAAGTGTTGCAATGGGTGCTTTAGACTTATTAATAATTACTTTATATGAATAAAAAGCGTTTAATAAATGCATGTCTACAATATGAAAAAAAAGCTTTTTGTACCATTTTAAAGTTTTTCTGATACATTGCACAGAACTGAGTAACATATCAGCTGTGTCTACACTTCCCATATTACTCGAGTAATCCAAAACTGCCTCTGGTTTTAAAACCGGCAAACCAGTGACGCGATCCTCCTTCATAGATGGCAACATTCTCCCATCATGGATGGTGGTTAACATGTAAATGGGTCATAAACAAAACAGGAATAAAAAAAATAAAAAAATAAAAAGTGTTCTTTATTATAAAAAATCAGTATGTATTATGCCAAATAGTAAAATAATTATACTGTCCACACAATCAGAGATCAAAACCTTATTTTCATGAAAATATGTGACATTTTTATTTTTATGTGTCCACCGAAAAGACCAGATAATCCACAGAAAAGTTTAAAATAGAGCTTTTAATTTAAAAAAAGTAATTCCAAAGCTTCGAAAACATAAGAAAAATAACAATTACGCTGCACTTTACATCTTCGTATTAACAATACAATGAATCATTCAACACTGTTAAACAAAAAAAAATAAAAACTTTATGTCCACAGAAATGACATCTTTTCTGTTGACATAATTACGTCGTTGTCACTGCAGGATATTGTAAAAATGCAAAAACGTTTTTTTCACAGAACACTTCAACATATTTTTTGGAGTCTAAAGATTTAATAATTTAATTTATAACTAAAATTATATATATATTATTATTAGTATATTTTTGCTAAAAAAAAGAAAGCGTTTCTGCATTTACAAAGTCCTGCACTGATGTTAATGATATTTAAATAAAGTTAGAAAAATAAACGGTGGTGCTCATGTACCAATTTAAAATATAGGTTCATCATCTTCACTGTCTGTGTGTATTAATGAATGGTTTTTTAGTTTGTTGCGGAAGGAGAATCAAATGTTCTTCGTCTTCCGTGTCTGTTTTGTTAATAATAAATGGCTGTCTTACAAATCGCGAGTGAAATATATCATCTGAATCATCTGAATCATTGGAATCTGAAACCAGCCTCAGTCGTTTATTAGGACGAGTAGGGACACTTTGAAATACTTCTTCTTCTGGTGTGACTTGAATTGACCTATATGACACTGTAGAAGCATCAGGTGTGGCTATATTTCTCGGAGATAAGTTTAAGGCATCAGAGACGAAACTATTGGGAGTGCTTGACCTTGTACTTTCAGGTTGAACATTTATTTGTCCGATTTCAAAATGTGGACATATTGTCGTAGCTGCGCAAGACAGACAACTTAGTCTTCTTGCATGTAAAATATTTGGTGTACTTCGACTCCAAGTAAGTTGGTGTATCTTTAAAGTACCCTTAAAAGCTTTCGTTCTACTCTTATCAGCAATGCTTTGAATGTCTTGAATATACGGGTCATCAATTCCATAAATCTCTATTCCTTTGCAGGTTTCTTTTAAACAAGACATAAGAGAATCATAATCCGATACGTCTTTGCCCATTGCAACCGAATTATTACATAGTCTTTTTATACATCCACCTACTCCATCAGGAGCTCCTTTACCATGACCTTTTTCGCTGTAGTGCCAAGTAATATTATCAACGTTATTTAATTCTCTGGCTATGAAATTCGAAATAAAATAAAACATTAATTTATTGCGGTACTGTGTTGTCGTTCCATCGCTTAATATATGTAAATCTGATAAGTTTGGACTAATTTCTTCGATTCTTTGTAAGACAGGTCTAAGATGGGCACATATCATTACAGGGTCATGTCGTAAGTTTTCCGATATAGAGCACATCGATGTTGATAAAAAAGTCTTGTCTTGAGTTGCTGGTCCACTGCTGTAGTAAACACATGTGTTAAGTGACAATTGTGGCTTGGAACCACCAAAATGGGCGGACTGGACTTCAGAACTATATTTACAGTTATAGTTCTCCGAAAAGTCGATATGTAACAAACCTTGAGAAGAAGATAGCTGTTGCTTAATGGTTTGTATTGACCTTATTTAATGAATCATATTGCTAATGTGCTGCATGTATATTGGTAGGTTAGTATTTAATAATTTTACGAGACACCCTTTTGTAGTTTTCACTGTTTCTTTTACACATTTTTTACATATTTTTGGCTTACCTTTAATAACTACTTCAACATTTTTAACAGTCCATCTCTCGTAAGTTATATGATCGTTGTGATCATATTTATGAAAGGTGATTTTTTTATTATGGCATCCCTCACACGTTCGCTCTAGGCATTTCGGATTAAGTGTGTCATTACAGCAAAGTACTTTAGCCACATGTGATGCAGATCCATACGATATAATTTTTGCCTTATGCAGTGATCGGACTATATGATCACTGTTTTCGTGTAACGTACACAAACATGTATCTCTTGCAGAAGCTTTCGGAAACAACACCCAAAATGGACGGTATCTTCTAAAGGTCTGATAAGAAATTTTAATTCATGTTTTGTTTTGAAAAGATACATGTAAATTTAAAAGAGTGTCATTTAATAAACGAATTTGACGTTTGATCTTATTTCGAGTGATGGTCTCATTTTTACCAGCAGTTAATCTACTGCACTCATCTTGTAATAAAAAATCATGCACAATTTGTCTCATATCCTTCCTTAATACTTTTTTTTTAGAACCTACCATGTTCCCATTGTTTTGTTTCTTTTCTTTTAGTCTTTTTATACGCATCTTATATTTTTTTATTTGTTTGCCCATTGCTAAGACCCTTAAATGTAAAGCCTCATTTTCTAATTTTAATTTTCTTTTATTACGAGCAGCTACTGCCCTTCCAACTTCAGCGCGCGAAAGTGACGAAGAAGGACTTGATGGCGGAGTATTTTCTTCTAATAAAACAGCGGTGGCTTTCCGCATTTTTATTAATTCACGTTGATTTTTAGATTTTTCTCGCCACATTTTCCTAATTTGACGCTGTTGTCTAGGAGTATACTGTTCAATAGTCTTGATTTTACCTGTCTCTTTCTTCTTATGATACCTCTCTCTGTCTTTCTTGCGTATCTCTTCAATAGCAGCATCGTTCAGTTTTGCACGTGCTCGCCGCATGCTTATTTTTTTTTGTTCACGACGTCGAATCTTCTTTTCTTCATCAGTGAGCTTATATTCTTTAGCTTATATTCTTTATTGTACATAAATTTACATATTATTCATAGTAAGAAAGCCGATGTACACAGGCGAGCTTAACCCAAAATTGGGTTTTCTTACAGCAAACCTTAATTTTTCTAGAAATTTTATAAAAGAGGAGAACTTAAGAAATGCACAAAAAAAACCAAAATAATTTACATAGATATGTGCGCAGCACACAATACCTATAAACATACTACATAAATACAACAAATAAAACCTATACATATATATATATATATATATATATATATACATATATACATGAGTCATATTGACAGGAAATGTTCCCTGATCCTTCCCCTGAAGACGTCCAACGAAGGGCTAGCCCTTATAGAGTGTGGAAGAGAATTCCAAAGGCGAACAGCTCGAACAGTAAAAGAACCACTGTACCGACTAGAGGAATGGGGAGGAAATCGAAGGAGAAGAGAGGATGATGAGCGACAAGACTTTCCTCTCGGAACAAGATACTCAAAGCGTTCCCGGAGATACAAGGGGGAGTTGGAATTATGAAGAATAGAGAAGAGAAAAGATAGAATGTGACAATCCCGACGCTGCCGAACAGGTAACCACTTCAATCGCCTTCGAAATTCTGACACATGGTCGTACTTTCGAAGGCCAAAAATGAAGCGGATACACAGATTCTGCAGACGCTCCAGCTTATTAAGAAGTTCCTCAGTCGCATCCAGGAAGCAGACATCAGCGTAATCCAGAATAGGTAGAAGGAGAGACTGAGCAAGAGTAAGTTTAGTAGAGAAAGGCAGGAACTTCTGGAGACGTTTTAGTGATTGAAACGAGCAAAACACCCTCCTGCTTACTTCCGCAATGTGGACATTCCAAGTCAGGTTACAATCTAAAAGGACACCCAAGTTTTTAACTTTTTTGGAATATTCTATGGCGACGCCATCATACAGTACTGGAGGGAGAGACTGGTTATTTAGCAAATTTAGGAAATATCTACCACCAACAATGATCGCTTGTGACTTAGTTGGATTGACTAAGAGTCCAAAACTTTTAGCCCATTGATAGATATTTTTGAGATCATTATTGATGGCATCAATAACGTCAGGAAGCTCCTCAGGTTTAAAGTGTCGATAAATCTGCAAGTCGTCTGCATAGAGATGGTAGTGTGAAGATAAGACCTTTGTGATAGCATTAATAAAAATAGAGAAAAGAAGAGGAGAAAGGACGCCACCTTGAGGAACACCCGCAGCTAGGTCGCACCAATCAGAGGAGGTCTCTCCTGAGCGAACCGACTGCGAGCGACCACGAAGATAAGAATTAAACCAAGCGATTACAGGGGGAGATACATTAAGAGAGGATAGAATTCCCAAGAGGATGTCAAAATCAACTGAATTAAAAGCACTGCTAAAGTCCAATAGAACCAATACTGTAAGAAACCTATTTTCCGCGCCCTATTGCAGGTTCAAAACTGGTTCACTGCTAATAATCTGGTTCTAAATGGGAAAAAAACTAAATGCATAAGATTTTCCTTACCGAATGTCAAAAGTAGTGATTGTGACATTGTATTGAATAATGAAAAACTAGAATTTGTTGATAAAACGATTTTCCTGGGGATTACGCTTGACTCAAGGCTACAATGGGGTCCTCACTTAACATCTCTTGCAGGGCGGCTTAGCTCAGCTGCATATGCTGTTAGAAAAATCCGCCAATTTACGGATGTTGATACCGCTAGACTAGTCTATTTTAGTTATTTTCATAGTGTCATGTCGTACGGTATCTTACTATGGGGACGGGCTGCAGACATCGAGTCAATCTTTATATTACAGAAAAGAGCCATCAGAGCTATTTACAATCTCCGCCGGTGCGATTCTTTAAGGGAACTGTTTAAAGATTTTAACATAATGACGGTACCTTGTCAATATATCTATGAAAACATCATGTATGTTAGAAAAAATCTTCATCTTTTTAGCAAAAGAGGCGATAGACATAATTATGTTACAAGAAATAGGGATCAATTAGTTCAACCAGGTTTCAGACTGGCTAAAGTGGCCTCTTCTTTCATGGGGTACTGTTTGAAATGTTATAATAAAATACCTCCCCAAATATTAGAACTCAATGAAACGAAATTTAAATCTTGTATTAAACGCACACTATGCAGGCAAGCATATTATAAGTTGGAGGATTATATTCAAGATAAAAATGCTTGGCTCAATGCTGGTCCAGCTCCACTACCACTAGGGCGTACTAATTAGTTGATTAGTTGGAAACTAATATTATTATTTTTTTAATTTGAAAGACACAATTGCATTGTATAATGTAGAAGCACTTTTTCCAAGTTTGTGAATGTGAAGCACCATGGAGCATTTTTATTAGGTTACAACTTTTTTTTTTTTTTTTTTGACATTACGAGCATGGCAGTTGAGAGTTTGTCATGCTCACTCAAATGTCTCGCTGTTGGTGGCACGTGTTATTGGGTCGTTCAGTTCCCTTCAAAATGGTTGAGCTGAGTGGGGCTGATGCACGCGTCATGCTCGTGAACGGGTGCCGTCAGATGGGACTGGTCATCTCTTAGCTGCCCGTGGCTTAATTCAGTTTCTATCTTTTAATTATTTTACATTTTTATTTCATTATCGACATTGTGCTCACATGATAGAAGCAACAAGTAATATGTAACCAAGCATTATATGTAACACATAACATGATTTAAAAGAGTGTCCATGGAGTTTCTTGCACGTTCTTCTCCATAGAGACCTACTCTTTGGAACGTGCAATTTAGCTTCACTTTCCTTGGACTGACCGACATTTGACTATTCAAAAGTGCCTGTAAATGGTCTATTTGAAATAAATGTTTTGAATTTGAATTTGAATTTGAATTTGAATTTGAATTTCCATGGCCAGTCGGATGTCATCAGTTATCTTAACTAGTGCCGATACAGTACTGTGACCAGGACGGAAACCAGATTGGTAATGACTCAGCAGGCCATTAGAGGATAGGAAGTGAGATGCTTAAGATTACTTGTTCTTGGCATTATTAGCTGAAATAGAAACCATAACCCACATGTACACACCACTTCAAGCAAAAACGAGCATTAAGGGGCCGGCGACAGATGAATTTCCATACAAACGTAATACCACGCTCATTTGCAGTTGGAGCATATTTCCAACATATTATGCAACATATTATGCACAGCATATATTCCAACATATTATTATATTTGGTTATAGACAATATTTATCTAGGTTCCTACGTCTTTAATTTAATACCGAATCTGTTCCTTTTTTTCGGAAGATACTGCCTAATATTCAACCTCCCTTTAAAGGGAACAATACTTTCATCAACGCATAGATTTCGATAGGGCGTTAATAAAGTTTTATATTTATCGCGGGCGTGAGTTGTTACTAGTTCGATTTTTTCTAAAATTGAGGTATTTTTTGTTGCCATAGGATTACTGAAATGTAACATTCCTAAAATACTAGAAAACCGATTTCTAGACATTAGATTGCCAAATATAGGTGTCAGCAACAACGGGTCCGTAGACCAGTGGTCTTCTATACTTAAATGATTGTTGCGAGCCATCAACAAAACTATGGCAATAAATATATAAAATTCTGGTACGGTTACATCGTGCCATTGCTGCAGTCTTGAATGTAAAGTTAGAGCTATTCTAAGAATAAAATAATTATGGAATTGATTTATATGACACACAATCTGTGTCACTAAATTTGTGTCTAAAAAATGTTCAAATATATCTAATTCTGTGCAATCTCTATTCATAAAATTAATATTTAGTCCGGACGCAAATTCGTCGAATGGTTCCAAAATTGGTGTAAAGGGCTCTGAAGACCATGTCTCTTGCTCTTGCTGTCCGGGGGATGAACTAGTTGGTCGGGGCACAGTTACTGAACATTCCTGCCGCACGGACACTTCGTCGGTCGATGACTGAAATAAACAAAGTAATTATTTTAAGCAATCCATTATTGAGAATTTGAGACAGATATTTAAAAATACAGTTATTACGCTAGACTAGAGAGGGCTCGAGCTCTGATTAAAGTTGCGCTAAAAAAAAACTATCCGGTATTTATCCCGGAACTCAGGATACGACAAATGTTCATTCTCTATAAGCAACGCTTAAATGCCACACAACAATAACGCCTTTTTTTTTTTTTTTTTTTTATGGTGGGAAAAAATCATGCATTGACATCCCCCGCCCTTGGGCGGAGCGGGAGATAGTGTCAGACTCTTACTGACTAAAAGACCCACCCCGTTCCTTCTAGCCTTCATACCGGGGCTCGAGCGCCCTTTCGGATAACCCTGGCCCCAGTAGGCTTCGACCCGGCTGGGTCCCTGCTGTTGCTGACAACTCCTTGAGGCGCGCGGGAACAGTGCGCGCCGTCGACGACTTGGGCTTGGTCCGGACAGTTACCGGACGGCCGGACAGTGAGCTACCCATTGCTCACTGTCCGCAAGCCCGCGTCTACGTTGGCCGGAAATCGGGATCAGAATCCCGGCGACGGCGGCGGCGATAACGCCGTTGCCTGATGCGTTCGGCCTCCTCCTTTGCGAGCATTACTGCTTCGCAGAAGTCGGCGACCGCCTGCCACTCCTCCTCGCTCCGGACCATGGCCTCAACCAAGGCCCGGCGCGAGATGTCTCCGCCGCCGATCGCCCCCACGAGGGCACGGCGATGCTCCGCCCAAGCAGGGCACACCTCGACTGTGTGCTCCACCGTGTCCTCCGGGCGTTCCGCACAGTGGCGACACCCGGGCGTCACTTCCGCATGAATCGAGTGCAGGAAACTCCCGAACGAACCATGTCCGGTGAGTACCTGCGTCATGCGGAAGGTAAGGACGCCGTGAGGTCTTTCCAGCCACGCCTCAAAGAGGGGACTTACCGCCATAATTGTGGCGTGCCCAGCACTGGGTTGCGATAGTCGTTGAACAACAATAACGCCTGGCCTGGCGAGATCTGGGTGCCTAGTGCGAGTTGTTTTTACGTAAACGCAATCGCAAATATTACTGCATTCGACTCTTTGCTTGGTTAAGAACTTGGAGCGAGCCAATCAGAGCGTCAAACGTCATAAACTTGTCGGCCTATGAGAAGGGTTGCCAACTGGTTTTGAAAAAAATAACGTATCACAATAATATATAGGGGAAAAGAAGTATTACGAAAGAAAAAAGTCTTTTTTAATTATTCTTTCTCTTTTTTTAGAAGATTTTTTGTGTTTTACTTGCACACATTAAAAGTTTTTTTTAAATTCCTTATTTAAAGTTAAATATATATATAAACAAGCAATTTATTTTTTACTAGATTTATAGATCTTCTGTTTCTCTTTTCTCACCATTTTAGATTTTAGAGATGTAGAACTATTTCAGTGAAAGCTGACATTGCGGAAATAGTGAGTAAATAAGAAATTATTTTCTATGGAACATGGTAAGTCTGGCATCTGCCGGACTGCATGTTTGTCACACTTACATTATTATAATGTTTCGATCATTATTAAACGAAATGCAGTTTTAAATCTGCATAAGATTTCAGGTTTTTATAAAACTAGTAAATAATCATACGAAAATATATTACCTGGCTAATAATCAATAATACTATTATTATTTTAGCTTTTTAATTTTTACTGTTTTTCAGAATAACTCTTAGACCCATTCAAAAAAACAGAATCATCATTCTGTTGCGATTTAACGCGCGTTGTGTCACTGTGTACGTGAGAGCGACAGCCTGTACGAGGCTCCGCCCATTTATTCTGCGAAATGAAAACGCGTACAAGCAAGTCATACCAGATTTATTTTTGATTTGGGTCGAGAATCACTAACATAATCGTCTAATGATTTTTTTTTTTGGAGATTCAAAACTGCACCTTGAATATTTTTTATTTTTACTTTATCGTATACGATAGCGTTCTGTTTGAACATAGAAGTACCTATCGAGTATCGATATAGTATCCATATTTTTTTTTTATTTTAGGCATCCCAGTAAAGATTGGAAAAAGTATATTCACCAAAACTAAAGTAGGATACGTTATATAAAAAGTATAATTAGCAACCCTCCTATGAGAAAGCTCTCTGACTACTGTTATTGTATGTTATCTGTGGAGAACACGGGCAGTGCAGTCGTGGGACCATAGACCACAGCTTAGTACCTACACACACACCATCTTAAAGCACACAAGCTCAACGTACCTAAACCATTTTTTTGTTTTATTTTGCTGTTCGGATTGAATCTCACAAATATGTTTTATTTTATTTGAACTTTTATCTCCTCAAACCGTAAGGTTACCACTACTACAAGTAACGCTTATTAGGTATATGGTTTACCCAGTGTCTCCAGATTGGGAAAGTAAAATTATAATGTCCTAAACTACAGTATATTTTACAGTAACTAGGAACTTTATCAAATTTTAAGTGTTTTTAACTATTAAATTGAATGCTTATTGTCTTTTCTTCATTATTTTTGATGTCGATAGACCACCGCCTTCATCACTTTCACAGTGAACCTGTGAGCGCAACAAAACTAAACAAACATGATGAAGTCATAAGCATAATAACCTAACTAAAAGTAAACGCCTCAAATTGAAACCCATACACGAAACTAAAATCTAACTACATAATTTCACTAAGAAATAGCGACACAGTTTGCTAGGTAATTCCCCTTTCCGCATAATAATATGACCAAGTAGATATAAGCACAGAATAGGTACATAAATTATAATATCTACAAAATAACGTTACGTTTCATCCATTTAGATGATTTTTATACGAATTGCAATTAGGTTTCCTTTTTTTTCTTTGAAAAGAATTTCTAGAAAAGTTAAAATTACAGTGCTTTCATACACTGTATTTACCATAATAGTGTATAGAGTACAAAAACAGTACCTAAATCTACTGTAATTACAGTGCATCTGGAGATACTGGGTTCACCGAACATTTTACATACTTATTGAATTCCTACTCTTTGATGAATAAACATTATTATTATCATCCAGTTAGACATACCTCAGAATTATCTTCTGGTTCAATATTCTCCACAAAATACTCCGAGTCCGATTCCACACCTTGCAAAATTTTCAGAAGTTCGTCCGAATCAAGTTCCTCACTCATTTTTCTATTTGCAAGTGAAAGAAAGAAAGATGCGTGCGCGCGAATCCGATTTTGTGCTGCACTATGCCAAAGTGACCTTGACAGCCGCACGCCTATGACGTCACTGACCAACTTCTATAGTAGTTCGTGGCACTCGGTGGCGCACAGGGGCATAGACGACTAATTGTTTTGTAGAGATGGGAAAATAACTATCGACAAGAATTAGTAACAACTTTATAATTACGTATCGGCATCTACCTGAAGGTCGAAATTCATCTACTATCCTTTGTAATGAAGTAGATAACTAAGTTCATATTTTATTGACCTCAAAATGTTTTCGATATTCGTAACTTTCTGTATTTATAAATATTTCAATGGTGAAATCAACCTTTCACGGCACATCACTGGCCAACTTGATATGAAGTGATTGGCGTTCTGAGGAAAGTAACAAAATTCGGAGTTTCTGTTTTTGCCGATTTTAGGACAAACCAGGGCTTATTTTGTGTAGAAAAATAAAAAAACAGGGTAGTAGACAGTGCTATCTTAAATAATAAAATGAAACAAAGCTTTTAATCACAGTAAATTTATTTTAATAAGATAGTTAAAATGGCGCTGGTGGCACGAAAATCCCAAACTTCTATAGAAGTGCTTGGCGGTGAAAAGGTTAATATTAAATAAAATAATATCAGCCTATTAATGTATTACAATTTAAATTTTGGTTGATATTCATGATGAACCCTAGTAGGTACTTACCTATATTAAACACAAACAAAATTTCTAATCAAATTAAATTATCGAATTAACCAATAAATTAAACTTACCAAATTAACATCACTTTCTATGTTAGAACTGTCGTCGCTTGGCAATTCATGATTCGATTGCAAAATATTTAATAACTCTTGTCTTCCAGCATTTCTTTTGCATTTAAAGTTCTACACGATAACACGAAAAACCCCTACAACACTAGTTGCACAGAGCGATACAGCTTTCACGTGATTTTACGGGGATGGCGCTGAGGCAACTGACAATCCAGTGCGATATAACCTTGAAGCTCCTTGGCCGCACGTAATATTACGGTGACGGCGACCGGCGACTGTCTGCACTAGTGAGGTTCCGCGTAATGAGATTTCTATATTTTTGTCGTAAAAATTAAATAATTTTAAACTTAAATACATTTTATTGTGTACAGATACTTGTATATCAGAGTAACACTATGGTTATTTTGTAATGAAAGTACCCACTTTCATTGCAAATAGTGACAGTAATTTCTAAAGAGCCTTGTTTATTCTTAGCCAACCTATAAGTATTTTACGAATTTGCCCCATCCCTAGTATTCGTAAAATTACGTGATTGGCGATACAAGCAAGGAGATCAGTGATCACAATGTATTTAAATCCCAAAATTCACAGTATTTATCATTCAAAACATTAAAAAAGTTCCATAACAATAAGGGTTCATACGCACTATGCGGGTAGCCGCATTGCGGCTAGCCGTCCGGCTGACCGCGAGCACAATTATGTACGTAATATTCATTTCTATGCGCACTGCGATGCGGCTACCCGCAGACCGCTCCGGTCGCTCGGAGGGCTGCGGCCCGAGTGACGGCCAGCCGGACGGTTGCTATACGCACTGTGCGGTTCAGTCTGCGGCTGCCCGCCATTGAGTGAGTGTGTGCACATGGTACGTCTGGTAAAATGGAATTCGATACCGAAAAATTTATCATCGAAATCCAGAGTCGGCCAGCAATTTGGAACACCAAATTACCAGAGTATTCTGATAGAATATTAAAACAAAGAGCATGGGAGGAGGAAAAACAAAAACTAGGTAATTATCAAAATCATTTTATTTTTTAAATGTAATTATCCTGCCATTCTACCCTCCCTTCATGCATAAAATATTCTGCAAATAATTCTCGATATCCGGAAGCAGTTCTATTGTTTCTTCGCACGTTATCTCGAGTAATAGTTTCAGTTAGTGGATTACTTAATGAGTCTCTAAAAGAATATCCGTCTCTGTCTCTTACAAAGTTGTGTAAAATGCAAGCAGACTTAATAATATCACTAACTAAATCGATGTGAACATAAATTGGTCTGTCAAAAATGCGCCACTTATTCGCAAGTACGCCAAAAGTACATTCAATGTAACGTCTAGCCACACAAAGTCTATAATTGAATATTCTTTTTGTAATATTTAAATTATTTCTCGGATAAGGACGCATCATACTCGTACTTAAAGCAAATGCCTCGTCTCCTACAAAAACGAAGGGGAAACAAGTTGCATTGTTTCCTGAAATAGGTGCTGGGTCAGGAATGTTCAAGCGGTTCTCTTGAATTTTTTTATAAAAGTTTGAGTTTTGAAATATTGCTGAGTCACCGAATCTTCCATATGCTCCAACATCAATCATCACAAATTTGTAGCTGCTGTCACAAATTGCTAGCAATACCAAAGAAAAATATCCTTTATAATTGAAGCACATTGATCCACTATTGTTAGGTGCTATAATTCTAATATTTTTTCCGTCACAAGCACCTATACAGTTCGGAAAATGTGCTCTAGTAGAGAAACCATTTGCAATTTGAAGCCACATATCTTTGGTTGGTTGTGGTAGGCATATATTTTTTAAGCAAAACCATATAGCTGCACATACTTCTCGAACTATTTCGGCGATAGTACTAATTCCAATCTTAAACATATAATGCAATTCTGCGAATGAACAGCCTGACGCCAAATATCTGAAACAATGTTTTTTTTTAGGTTTGAGTATTCAAAAAAAATGGAGAAATATTCGCGACTGTTTTGTGAAGGCCCATAAAGCGAAAGAGACTAAGAGCGGATCAGCGGCAAAAAAAAAGACTTCATATGTTTTCTACGATAGTTTGTTATTTTTAAAAGATACTGTAACTGTCAATAGCACAACGGGGAATGTAACTACAGAAAATGAAGATGGTAACACAGCCATGCAAAATGAAGAAACACTTCCATCAAATACTTCATGGGCACCAAAGAGAAACAAGAAAAATAATAGTGATGATCTTATCGGTAGAAAGTTAGTCGGGGCCTTGAATAGAAATTTAGAAAGAAAGAGTGTTGAAGATGACGAGGATCGCCTCTTTTTCTTGTCTCTAGTAAAAGAATTAAAAAAAAATCCAGAACATATGCAATTGCAAAGTAAATTAGATATTTTAAAGGTAATTAAAGATGCGCAGATTTTCAATTATTCGAACATTGATTATCCAAGGCCTAATTCTTACCGGGGATATCAAACGTCACATTATTCTGGTAATAGTCCCTATTCTCACCGTACAAACTTCTCGGAGGTTGGACGAGGGAATACCCATCATGGATATCAAACGGCACAGTATTCAGGAAGTAATGTCTACACGCAGCCTGTGCAGTCTTTGGAGTTTGGACGAGACACGTCTCAAGAAATTGTGAGGAATCCGACGAATGCACAATCGCCAATTTCCGAAAAATCTCAGGAGAGTGATTATCGGAATCCGACGAATGCACAATCGCCAATTTCCGAAAATTCTCAGGAGAGTGATTATATGGAACTTTTTAATTCCATCACTGACGATGATGCTTGAAATGTGTACCTACATTGTTTTAATAAAAATTGAATTATACATATTTATTTTACTTACCGTAGCACTATTATTAACTTTGCTTCCGGTTTAATACTATTGCGAAATTGTGTGTCTTACTTTGTTATAAATTTTTCTAAAATGTTCAATAATTCTTCAAACGTTTTTATGCTCATTCTAGTAAATCCGAAAAACTTATCTTCATATTTTTTTAGTTCTTCGAAAAATATTGCAAAATGCTTGCTCTCATCTCGTGTTTGCAAATAAGGATGCACCCAGTACTTCTTTCTTTGTTTTTTCTTCTTTACGTAACGTGTGTAAATGTAGTAAATAGCTGCAACTTCTTCCACGTCCATCTTTGAAATGGATCGACATGACCGCAAATCGCAACGGTTCTTCAACCGCATCCTGCGGTCAGCCGAGCGGCTAGCCGTAATGCGTCTACCCCGCATAGTGCGTATGAACCCTAAAGATTATACCCTACACCTTAAAACTGACATATTTTCTAAGGAGTTTGTGCACTATGAGAACTTTTCCAATAAAATAACGTAATTATACATGTGTGGCGATTCGTGCACTGTTTTCAGAACACGTAATATTACGGTGTCGGCGTTTAAAGGGTTAAATCATAACTTTAACTTACCCTTAACACGATTGCACTAAAAACTGTAATAATATTTACACTATCACTGCTTTTAACTAAATCAATATTTGTTGTTTTACGAGTCTTCGTTTCGTACGCTTTCAAAAGGTAACGGAATGTGACAGTGACAAACCAAGATTGTTACCATGCTAAAAAATCATTTTATGTCGCCATTGTTGCAATTTTGATATATAAAAAACTACCAATTTTATTACATTTAGGGTCAATCCCCACTAAAAGAGCAGCGGCGCGCAGCGGCCGTAAGAGCAAGTGACTGAGCGCGGCGCCGCAAGGGGCAGTGTGGCGCCGCGCGGGGCAGTGCGGCGCCGCGAGAGGCAGCGCGGCATCCAGAGGCGCCGCAATGAGCCTCCGCGTGGTAGCTATGTAAACTAGTGTGCGATCTACTTCACTCAAGGAAAGTTGTGTGGCTATAAATATGGTGGATTTGGATTTATGTATCATAGCACTGGCTGTAGAAGAAGAACAAGAAGTAGGTAACCTAACAAACAAAACAGAAAGAAAAAGGAAAAGAAAATTTTGGGTACAAGGAATTTAAAACATTTTGTAAAAATTTAAATCAGTACCCAGATGTGTACTACGATTATTATAAAATGACCTATATTCAATTTGAAACCTTAGTGAATATCTTAAAGCCACACCTCAAGAGACACGAAACAAATTTTCGAATACCTGTATCTGTTGAAGAACGATTGTCTATATGCCTCAGGTAAGTATTATTTTGTATAATTATATTGTTTTGTATAATTTAACTACCGCGACCATTGGATCGGAAGTCAAGCACACTACCACTGACCCAGACGGTCTTCAGTTAATTAACTAGACTGTTTAAAAAAAACATATAGATATTAGATATAAACTCAAAACATTTTAAATAAAAGAAGGTTATTTTATATTCGTCGTTTTAATCAATTATTTTTCATAATAATATTAATTGGACCGCTTTCTGCAAAAATGATCCAACCCACAAACTCGACATTTTCGATATTTTGTGACGTATGGACTCCAAATAAGGTATATTTTGACATATCAAAGACTCAGAACTCTATGTTAATAATTGACGAAAATCCGTATGATCCAACCCACAGCTGTTATGGCAAACATCATTATTTATAATGCATGAGTGTTTCAAGCTATTAGAAACATTTTTGCATATTCTTGATTGCCCTGATAGGTGTTATTTTTGTTTGCTATAATGATTCAAACTACCTGAAACATTTATGCTTTTTATACAATATGGGAAATATTACGAAAATCATTTTGCTTAAATGTTCCAGTAACCTTGAATCATTTTAACTATATTCTTAATAACATCTGACTACATAAATAATGAATCAGATCACATGAATATCTACTTTAATATAGAAAAACGAAAAAATTTAATTCTTAGAAAACGATTCACGGTGAAATCTAAAATTATCATTAATATCTTTTCTTTAAAGTAAACAGAATATTATTTTTTAAGCCAAAAACCTTAATTAAGTAGGCATTTATTTATTTAAACCTTCTATATTTTATTGCAATATTTTGTATCTTCAATAAAATTTTATGTTTTGCATGAAATTTATTCTATTTTTATAAGATAATAAATTTAATTTGTGGTCATGTAGTCAAACTTATTGATGATCATTTATGCATATTTCTAAATCAACCTTTTTAATCGCGCTAAAGTTTTGCTAAACTGATTCTAGTGAGCTGGATCATTTTTGTAAAACTTTAGGCGCAGTGAAAGATTACTGTTAAAGTTTTACTAAAACGATCCACACTATTTGAATCATTTTTGCAATAATGCTTTACTACGTGTTTTTTTCATTAAATGTATAACACAAAAATGAATCGCAGAGCTTGAAACGTTTTTGCAGTTTTGAAATAAAAAGCATATTATGCTTTCAATGAATAAACAAAAACGATTCATTTCACATTTTTTACAATAAATGGCAAATTTGGCGAGTAATACTATTGTGTTGTTAAATATTCTTTAAAACGAAAAACTGCCTTATTTACAAACATTATTAGGTTGTGAGTAGGTACTTTAAGAAACTTGCCTACTCGCGCCACCGCGCACCGCCGCAACCGCATAACGCAACGGCTACAGCGGGCGGAGTGGGGAGCGCACCTCGTCATTTCGTATTGATCTCGTGTATTGAACGGTTGTGATAAAATTATTGTTAAGTAGTAAAAATAAAGAAAAGTGCAATTAATTGTAATATATCTTTGTAAATTAATTCATTAAATTGTGTTTTTAAGTAAGTGATTTGAGTTTTTTAATAAGTTTAGTTTTTGAAATGAATAGAAAAGATTCAATATTGAAAAGTGTTAGTAAGAGAACAAATGCAGGCCAAAGAGAAGATGGAGGTAAGTAGTTATTATTGTAGATTAAGAAGTTAGTGGTACATAATAATCATTCATTTCGCGTAGATACCTATTATACGATCGCGTTGTGTTTTCATATGTAACGTAATAACAATCTTGAGCGGGTGACATTATCTACTTAAGTGTGGATGAAGTTTTAGGTACCTACCTATATTTGGCCGCCAAGTTACCTTTATGCCCGGCTTGCTACCTATACTTTTAACTCAGAATAAGTTGATGAGTAGGTATCTAAAAAAAGACAGATAAAGATGAGCTTCAAATTATTTGGAACTAACCTACCTGCTATCTAACTATACTGTCGACCGTTCTTACTTATTTTTCACCTACTTGCATTTTCTTGTTTTGCCAGGAAAAGAAGATGACGGTTCGCCTCTTCATAATAATAATTATTCACATCTTTCAAAGAAATGTAAGAGGAGTGATAACATTATAAGGATGGTTCAGAAAGACTATTGCAATGAAAACTTTCGTCAAACAGCTCAAAGTAAGCTAGGTAAGTACACATAATACTAGGTTTCAACTTATATGTGGGATAACTTTTGAGTTGTTGTTGGTTGTTGTGGATGAAACCGCTGACAACAGCTTATAAAATATACACGATGGCTCGTCACTGTTTCAGATGACGAAAATCAACAATCTTGTACCTCATCTCCAATCAGAGAAATGTCTCCAGAAACGGAAAAATTGTTCAACATTTTGTCAAATGAGCTGCTTGAAGAACCTAGTGAAGACCCTTTTGTTGTACGCGGCTCTGGAAATCTACTTCAGGGTAGTATTAAAGACAGTTCCCCAAAATTTAATAAACAATATTACTCTCGAACTATGGATTTGGATGAAAGGAAAACATATGTAGGGGCAAGCGACAGTAATGATGAGGAAACAGTATGCTTTTTTAAGCCAAAAGATGTCATAAACTTTAATCCGGGGTCAGAATGCACAGTAGTTCACTGCAATGACAATTTTCAAGGTCGACAAGAAACATATATCGAAGCAAGTGATGACGAGGAATTAGGCCCTTATTGCATGAACAAAGTACGTAATTTGAAAGATTTGGAAACTTCTATTATTTTAAAGAGTAATATTGAAGAAACCGAAGTTAACCAATTGCCAACCAATGTTACTCAAATTGCTTCTGGTGAAGAATTCCCAAACCCAATATCTGAAGGTAAGAAATTTTGAATAATAATAATGATTAATTATTATTATTCAATAATCAACCTCTTAATTTTATTATAAATTTTTCAGATAATGACGGCGTTACTAGTCCAACGCTCCTTTCCAATTTGTCAATTCCTCCGCCGTCATATTCACCTTTGACTCCACATATAACGAAGATTGTTCCTAATAATACGCACATTGCTTTGAACGAAATAGTTGAAGAACCATCACCGACATTAGAAGGTACTATTAGTGACTATAAAATCCCTAAACGATGACTTTTTAACCGGCTTGAAAAAAGGAGGTACTCTGTTCCACGTGTTTTTTTATGTATTTCTAGCGATTTTTCTGTTATTACCGACTTCTTTTGTGAACCGACTTTAAAATTTTTTTTGTCTTGTGCGTTTTTATTTGGAAGTTGGTTGATTTTTTTATTTAGTAAGTTCAGAACGTAATCTTATATATTTCATTATTTAAGATGGTAATATCATTACATCGCAAATTAATAATAATAGAGGCAGCTATTTATTTATCTGTTTATTGTTATTAGTCTGAAATACAAGGTGCAGTTTTGAAGGTGCAAAAAATTTCAGGAGGTAATTATGTTAGTGATTCTCGACCCGAATCAATAATAAAATGAGTAGGTAATTTTTTTTTTCTTATTTATGGAAATCGGTGCGTGTGAACTACCTTTTTTAAAGCGCAGCCAGTCTGATACTGGTCTTATAACCGCGTTATCACACACACAAACTCGCAATAAATCGCAACGGGTGATTCTGTCTTTTTAAGAAGTTTATTTAGAGAGTTATTCTGAAAAACGGCTAAAATAAAAAAAAATGGACAACCAATGCCGTTAGTTTTTGTGGGAGATGAAGCCTTTGCAGTTTCATCACACATAATGAGACCTTTTCCTGACCACCATTTAAGTGTCCAACAGCGCATTTTTAATTACCGGTTGTCTAGAGCACGAAGAATGGTAGAATGTGTGTCTACGACGATAAGGTCTATATCGGTTTGTTTGGTGAAATAAAACTTTTTAATACGTCTTTACTCAAAGGGTATTTATTGCACACTGCTTTCTTTACAACTTATTTTTAGATGAGTGGACTGTATAAACGTAATTAGAGTGTGTGAAATATGACTGTGTGCGTGAAAGGTTGTTACTAACGTAATGTGAACTTAATCTATTTAGACATACCGCCCACCAAAGGACGTAGTACTTTATAAACTAAAAAAAAAAAATGATCGATATACAAAACACAAAAAAGCCTGAGAACATAAATTAAAGATCCAGAACACATCAAAGTGTACATTGTGAGTACCTACTTATGTCTAACAATCTTTGTATGTGTACCTATTAGTAATACTGGTATGTACTTAAATGCTATACTTAAAAATAACATGCATATAAAATATATGTCTTTGAAATTTTAAAATGTTAACGTTTTTACAATAATGAGAGAACTCCGCCCACCGTGATACAAAAGACAACATTTAATGCGACCAAATGCTAATGATTTAGCAAACAAAACCTTGCATAGAAATGTAACAAAGAAGACATAACATTTGCAGTATAAAAGTTATTATACATTTTGTATATTTTAGGTATTTTACATTTACGGTTCTTGATAACTGGTAAAAAGGTACAAGGTACATAGATATCTATTATTGTAACATCATAGTTAAATAGTTAAGTTAACATTATAATAGTGAATAAACAATAAAATTCACTTAGGTAATAAACATAATTTACTAATGGGACGTTTAAATTCGCCATTCTTACATTTAACAGATACAACTCGTGCAATATTGTCTGGCCCTAAATACTTTTTAGTTATTTTCCCTAAAATCCATTTAGCAGGTGGGATATTATCATCTCTTAAAATTACAACATCACCAACTTCGGGTTCAGATTTTTTAGTGTTCCATTTGTATCGCTGATTAAGATTAACCAAGTACTCCCTATACCAACGTTTCCAAAAGTTATTTACTATTTTTTGTGTTAATCGCCATCTATCCAAACCTACAATGTTATGATTAGAATTATCTTCATCGGGAATACTTATCAACGGTTCACCTATGAGGAAATGTCCCGGTGTTAGAGCTTGAGGTTCGTTAGGATCATCACTCATTACTGTGATGGGTCGAGAATTAAGACAGGCTTCGACCTGTGCTAAAACAGTAGATAACTCCTCATATGTGAGTGTGCTATCTCCGATCACCTTAAATAAATGTGTTTTAACGCTGCGAACTCCAGCCTCCCACAGACCACCAAAATTAGGGGAATGTGGAGGTATGAAGTGCCATGTTGTGTGCTCTAAGCTCAATAACTCCTCAATTTCACGTGGCACAGTTGACTTAGCTCGATCGAACATCTCACGAAGCTGTCTGTTGGCACCAACAAAATTAGTGCCGTTGTCGCTATATAAATCTTGACAGTGACCTCTTCGTGCTGTGAAACGCTTAAACGCTGCAATGAATGCCTTTGATGACAGATCTGTTACTACCTCTAAATGAATGGCTCGAGTAACCATACAAATAAATAAACAAATATATCCTTTATAGGATTTCGACCCTCTACCGGGTGAAAATCTCACGCTAATAGGCCCCATATAATAAGAATAATAATTTAAATAATAATTTGTTTATTTCCATATAGTCACAACCAGATGATTTAAAAGGTCTGGTTGGTTTCAACCTAACATCTGGGATTTGACCCATCAGTTGGGTGCTTTTAGACCTAGAATATCTTAAACAGTGTAGTGGCTTTTAACTATCTCTTTTGCTCGTAATATCCAATATTTCGTTTTTAAATAGCACAACATAGCTTGTGGTCCACCGTGAAAGGTTTTGAGATGAGCATCACTAACTATAAGACTGGTAAGATGGCTCTTACCAGGCATAACTATGGGATGCTTCGTATCATAAGTTACTTCTGACTCATCAATACGACCGCCAACTCTTAGTATCCCATTTTCATCAAAAAAGGGATAAAGAGTGCGAAGCTTACTTTTTTTGGGGGACTGAATTCTTCAACTTTAACTGTTTTATCTCTTCACTAAAATTCTCTCTTTGAACCTGTTTGATGCATATAATTAAACTCCTATCTTTCTCTGCCGGTGTAATATTATTCGCATATAATTTTCGTTTTTCCTTTGGTAATCTTAAATTCTGTAAAACTCTTCTCCAATACGAAATAGCTTTTAAGGTTTTGGCAAGTGATGAAAACATAGTCCAGATGAATTTGTTTTCCAATACAGGTAAAGCAGTTAAAGATGTGTGTTTTTCTTCTTCATGAGTGTCCTCGATAATATCAGCGTTATCAAACTCTGTACTTCCTTGTGAAAGCCAAGAAGGTCCTGACCACCATAATGAATGTTCAAGTAAATCTTGAGTAGCGATGCCTCTCGAAACACAGTCAGCTGGATTCGAATCAGTTGTAACATGTTTCCATTGTCTGTAGTCTAAAATATTTAGAATTTCTGACACACGATTGCTCACAAAAGTAGTCCAGCGGCTAGACCCTCCTATCAGCCAGGCTAGAACTATTGTTGAGTCTGACCACGCAAAGAAGTTCTCTTTCGGAATGTTCATTATTTGTGAAACCTCAAATACTAATTTTGCTGCGAGAGCTGCACTGCATAGTTCTAGTCTAGGAATTGATATCTCCTTCTCAATAGGAGCAACTTTGCTTTTTGCTGATACCAAACTCACAAATGTTTCGTTGTTATTATTAATAACACGAATGTATACAGCAGCACCATACGCAACCTTTGAAGCATCAGCAAATGCATGCAACTCAACCTTTGACCCTGGACTAAAACAATACCATCGTGGTATGCTTATCTTATGTAAATATATCAAACTTTCTCTAAACTGTAACCATTCACTCGTTAAATCTGCAGTCAATACATCATCCCAATCAAGCTTCGACCTCCACAGTTTTTGGATAAATATTTTTGCCTTGATTATCACATGCGCAATCCATCCTAACGGGTCATATAGTCGGGCCACATCCGACAATACTTGCCGTTTAGTAATAGGTTGTTTGACGTCGGGTAAGTCGAGTGAATACTGAAAGCAATCCATATTCTTATTCCATTTTAAGCCTAATACCTTCATGACAGTAGTTGATTTTAATCTTAATGAATCGGCACTACTGTGATTATCCTCTCCTATATGTGTCAATAAGTCTTGATTATTGCTACTAAACTTTTGCAGTTCGAAGCCACCACTGTTCATCAACTTGTTCATTTCGTTATATATGTGTATAGCCTCTGGTAGTGTCTCACAGCCCGTCAGGAGATCGTCAATATAAAAATCCTTCTTTGTTATGCTTGATGCAGTAGGAAACCTTGCATGTTCTACATCAGCTAACCTTTGAAGGGTTTTCACGGCCAAATAAGGAGCACATACAGTACCGAAGGTCACACGCAATAATTTAAAATGTTGTAGCGGCTCGTTTGTTTGTGGTCTCCATACAATTCTTTGGAAGTCTGACGGCCGAATACTGAAACGCCACTCAAATATCAAACTCATCTAAATGCTACTTAAAGTTAAGCATCCCTTAAATTTAACTGCTATACACAAACGCCACTCAAGCAATTTGTAACCATGATTAGGTAAGCAGTCCTCAAATGTTTACATAATGGCAACATCCTGCTAGAAAAATTGTATTCAGCACGTTCTCAGTTACAAAATAATTTAGGTCACGTCTTGTATTCGTTTTACGCAGACTTGTTTGAATGAATATTTTCTATATCTATAAATTATTTGAAATGTATCAGCATAATGTAATTATGGTTTGAATTACTATTGAAATTATATGTCTTTTTACGTAAAAATAAGATAAATATTTATTTAAGACGTCTTAAAAAAAGAAAATTATCTGGATACGTTTGACTTAGATTGGAACGTTACACTTGACATTTTTACGCGCGATAATATAAACATTTCATTAGTGGATTGAACTTCAGTTGACCATTATTTTATTAATAAAATCCTAAGAACTGATCACGATGGAGGATAAGAAGAAACGTGGATCTAATTATACACCTGCTGAGAAAGATATGCTCTTGGAACTGATAAAAAAGTAAGTACTTACCCACATGAACAATGAAATACTATATTCTTTACGTATAGAGTAAATTAAGTATTTACCCGTAAGGACCAGTCTGGTGCATGAAATACTTTGCTATTATGCACACTTATAACATACAGAGCCAGGGCAACTATTGTCTGTAACTTGTGATAATGAATGTGTACCCTTGTGACCACTTATCATCTGAAAATCTCAACTTATAGATAGTTTATTTATAAGTACAAGTAGGTACTTTTTTTTCTACAAGGACCAATACAGACAATGAGCATTCACACATACTCAATAATTTACAGATCCCAAGTTTAATTTTTTGCTCTCCATGTTTAAAATTATGTTAATTTTCTTTCAGATATCAAAACATTATTGAAAATAAAGAGACCAACGCTCACATTATACTGAAGAAGCGAGAGGCTTGGGACACAGTATGCCAGCAGTATAATGCTGTTGCTGTGAGCGGCTTCAGAACCTGGCAACAGCTCCGTCACCTCTATGAGAACCTTAAACAGAGGTCTAAAAAGAACATAGCCAAAGCAAATGTAGGCTTGATTTTATAAAGTATCTATTTTATCATTTAACATACCTAATTATTAATTAATTTTTATGATATTTTTTAAGAGGCTTCAGTACTATGAGACCACTGACAGCATGAGAGATGCGAAAACGAAGGCATCATTAGATAAGGTTTGTTTAAATTAAATATTTGTAAAGAAGTAGGACCTTACTGAATATTTCCTCATAATATTTTCTTTATTTTTATAGAAAGAAATTTATCGTACTGGTGGTGGAGCATACAAAAGTGTATTGACAGAACAAGATGCACAAATTCTAGCCATGGTTGCTCCTCAAATTCAACCATTACCTAATCCCTATGATGATGCTGCAGCATATTTTGGTTTGTGTAATACCTATATGCTTTAAAATCAAAGGAATTGGCATTGTTTAAAGGAAAGAAACAAAATAATAATTATATTCTTTTTTAATTTATAGGAGATACAGAACCAGAAGTCACAATAGACACATATACAAAAAAAACTGATAGCGGAATTAAATCCTCTTCTGAAGCAAAAATAATCCACATTTTTGGTAAATGTAGTTTCTATTAAATTTTTCAATTTTTTTATGAATTGTATACTATATGTACATATTTTATTTTAGATGACAAAGACATAACCATGGCAAACAGAAAATAACAAACCTTGTACAGTTACATCAATAAATACAGCTGGTAATATTTTTTTGTTATTTTATAAGTTAAACGTTAAATGATATAATATTGAAACTAAGTATAATTTTATCTATATGAAGGCAGTTCATTTACTTGTATTTATTTTGATAGATGACCAACAAGCTGCGACAATCATCATACCCCAAGAAAAAACCATGCATCCAACATCATCCTCAGCTGGTAATTATCTAATTAATTGTTCTTTGCTAGTGGTATAAGATTTTCAATAATTTTGCACTAATTACATTTTTCAGGACGATTGAAGATATTGAAACCTACACATACTACAGTGAAACAGCAATATTTTCAGACAAAACTTAGAAATGCCAAATTAGAAACCAAACACCTCATGAACCAGAGCAAAATGGAAATGAATCTATACAAAATAAAAATGCAGTTTTGGAAATTGAAACTACAGAAACTAAAATCTAAATCTAAATAAACCTATAATTAAGTGGAAAAATGTGTATTTATTAAATTGGTCCTTACTATGAAGTTTTGATTGGTCTCAAGCCCTATAGGTTGTTGTACCATAGTTTCCTCCTCAACATAGGGTAAGGAAATATCCTCATTCAAAAGTTCATCCGATCGTGATAAGGCAATATTATGAAGCACTGCACATGCTACAATGACCGGTGGGATATTTTGTATTTTTAGGCCCATGCCATTTTGAAGGCAAGGAAATCTTCTTTTCAGAACACCGAAGAGCCTCTCCACAGGATTTCTGGTGCTTATTTGGGACCGATTGTAAGCTTCTTCAGCAGCTGTCCTTGTATTTAATAATGGGGTTAGTAAATAAGGACGACATGGATAACCACTGTCACCAAGAATAATACCTGTCCCAAAGTCCCCACGCTCTAATTGGGCACACAGTGGTGAATCATTAAATATGGTACTGTCATGCACAGAACCTGGCCATCTAGCAATAACATTCCTAATGCGCAGTCTTGCATCACACACCATTTGCACGTTTAAAGAAAAATAGCCTTTTCTGTTCCGATAAATTTCAGATTGGGCCCCTCCTGAAAATAAATTATAGTTGTATTATGTGATAAAGCTAACTTTACTACGTATAGCACTGTTAATGGTAATGTTACACAGACTTACCTGCTGTGTAATATTAGCATTATTAATCAGACATAACATTTGGGGATATAATTAACAGTGAAGTTTGCAAGCACATACCTGGAGAATTAATTTTGATATGAGTGCAGTCAACAGCTCCCACAATTCTTGGAAATCCTGCTATTGCGAAGAACTCATTGGCCACAACTGGAAATTCTTCCTGTGTTGGCATATTTATAAACCTTGACTTCAAGCTGGCTATTTTGGTCGTCACTCTATGCACTATTCTATGCACCGTTGGTTGTTCAACCTCAAAAATATCACCTATTACGCGTTGATAGCTGCCTGTTGCATAATAACGGAGAGCTATTAGAATTTGGTCCACTGGCTGTATGGCTCGGTTTCTTTTTGTCAACGGCTTAATGGTACTACCGAAAACAGAGTCCAAATATAATACTGTTTCTTTCGAGAGGCGAAACCGTGAAACAAACTCCATGTCGTGGTACTTTTCAAAAGCGTTCAACTTTTCTTCATTTCGGCGGCTTACAGTTGGTCTTTCGTGATCCGAAAGCGAAGACAATGACGATAAAGACATTTTAACACTTTTGTACACTAGGAATCCAAGTTTTAATAGATTTGTCTTGATTTGAGGGACCTCGCGACCGGTCTTAAATCTAAGGGCTGCTCAAATCAGTTTGACAGTTCATTTGACAATTAAATAGTGTTGAGTAGCGTTCCTGTATACGACTTTTAAACTAAGTGGTCTTTGAGCACAACTTAATTTAAGGTGGACTTAAATTTAACAGATACTTAAAATTGACGTTTGAGAATACGAAAACAAAGTTTAAGAGCTGCTCAAACGTTTAAGCAGCCCTTAAATATTTGAGTGGCGTTTCAGTATTCGGCCGTGAGTCCTCGGAATCGACTTTCACCATTCTGAACATCTTAATGATATCAGCTACTATGCAAATCCTGTGGCTTCTCCAACGCATCAGGATGTGTCTCAAATCCTGTTGTAACTTGGGACCCACCATCAGGTTATCATTAAGTGAAAAGTTGTTCAAACCTTTACATGACCCATCGAAAACAACTCGCACTTTTGTGGTGTCTTTATCTTCTCTAACCACAGCGTGGTGCGGGAGATAAACCGCCTTAGGATTATCTATGTCTTCTTTATTTATTGGTATCATGTGATTCATTGTAAGATATTCTTGTAGAACATTGTTATGTTTCCTTTAAGGTAGGATCCTTCTGCAGTCTATTTTCTAAATACTTATATCTTCTTGTAGCTATATCTACTGATTTTCCATATTGACACTCTGGATCTTCTTTATCAAAAGGTAGCTTAACTATAAATCTTCCTTCTTTATCTCGTGTAGTTGTCCTGTCATAAAATACTTCACATCGTTGTTCTATGTCTGTCATCTTCTTCTGTATTAAGTTGGGCTCATTTTCCATTTCCCAAAATTTCCTAAGCAGTTCTTCTCCACTTAGGTGTAAATGCATGGTGATTATTCCATTGTTAGCAGAAGTTGAATTTTTTGACACCCTTCCTGATAATACCCAACCTAGGGTAGTGTTTTGTGCCAATATTTTATTGTGACGTATGATACCATCCAATAAAATCTCACTATATACCTCTGCTCCAAGAAGAATATCTATTTTACTAGGTGTGACGTAACCTGGATCGGCTAGTGGTATTTTATCAAAATGTAGCCATTCAGGTGTATGTAACTCGGTTGAAGGAAGCAATGACGTAACAGATCGCAAAACGTAGGCATTTACTTGGATTGAAACCTCAGGGTTATGACGTGATACCACTCGAAGAGAAACCATGTGCTTCACACTAGTGTGGCCATTACCGCCTATCCCGGAAACTGTACCGCTAACATGTTTACGTGAAAGTCCAAGTAATTGAACAACTGACTCGCTAACAAAGGACGCTTGCGACCCTTGATCTAATAATCCTCTCAACTGTTGTTTGTATCCATGCTCACTGTATGCCCAAATAGATACAGTAGCTAACAAAACTCGACTCGGTTCTAAACCTCTACTCGAAAAATTAGTTGAAATAGATGTACTCACGGATTTGTCCGACTCACTCTGCACCAAAACGTCCTCACTCGTTGATTCGCTGCTCACCTCCTTTTCAAAATGTAATAATGAATGGTGCCTCCTGCCACATCGCTTGCAACTCGCTGAATTACGACATTTAAAAACTGGATGAGATGGAGAGAAACAATTAAAACACAAGTTATTATTTTTAACATAATCTTGCCTTTCCTTGACACTAAGTTGACTAAATTCCTTGCAATTGTATAAATAGTGTTCACCTTTACACTTAGAACATTTAGGTATATTAGAATTATTCTTTTTACTTTCTATGGACCCATGAAAAGACTTCGACTTTCTGTTGGTATTGTTACGTACCTTATTCGAGTCTATCATCTCCAACGACCTAAATTTCGATTCCAAAAACTCAGATAATTGTGTCCATGTCGGTAAATCGTTACTAAGTACACCCAACTGATATTCCCACTGCTTAATGGATTCAGGATCTAATTTAGAAACCACTAAATAAATAACAACCGCATCGTTAATTGACTCAGGACTAATATCCATATTACGCAAAGATTGTAAACAAGTTGTAGTTGTATCTAATAAATGCTTAATGGCACTAGGCGATTCGCTAGTAACCGGTTTTTGCGTAAACAATAATCTCATAAGTGCATTACAATTATACCGCTTATTATCATAACGTTTAAGTAACTGTTTCCAAGCCTTGTCATAATTCTCATTAGTTATAGAAAAATTACGTAACAAAGTTTCCGGCTCACCTGACAGGTTACTTTTAAGATAATGCAATTTTTGCACTGGAGACAAATTCTTATTAGTATGCACAAGCGAATTAAACATATCATAAAACGACTGCCATTCAACGTATTTACCACTAAACGTAGGTAACTGCACACGTGGTAATTTAACCTCGCACTCACTGACTGTTTGTTCAGCACTTATTTTAGGTGTTACGGACGAAGTTCCACTCGATGACGCGAGATAGGGCTGCAGGGCTTCTTTCAATAAAGTTTTGTATGATACATATAATTCCTCAAACTCCTCATACATATCCTCAGTGAAGTATGTGTCCTGTTTGTCCTTCAAGGTGACCTTGCCTATGAGAGACTTGTGTCCATCTTTAAACGTTATCCACAGCTGCTCCAAATTGTCTAATCTGGTTTCTAAGTAAGGTTTCTTCAACCGATCTTTAGGTGTCTTTTTATAGTTTTTCTCCGACTTCTTCAGGTTATCCAGCACTTCCTTTTGATATGCCAGAAGCGCATCCATGGTGTACAAATGTGTAGACGTTGAAACTCCAAAATCCAAACAATATTGATATAGATTTGAATGATTATTTTGCTAATGATGTATTATTTACTCGCACGATTTAGTAAAGATAATTTCTGGAATGCTATTGTTCTCGCGGTGTCGACGGCGCACGCGGTCACTAGATTTTTTATATATAAATCCGTCTCGATTTGGACCATATGTCTACGACGATAAGGTCTATATCGGCTTGTTTGGTGAATAAAACTTTTTAATATGTCTTTACTCAAAGGGTATTTATTGCACACTGCTTTCTTTACAATTTATTTTTAGATGAGTGGACTGTATGAACGTAATTTGAGTGTGTGAAATATGACTGTGTGCGTGAAAGGACTAACGTAATGTGAACTTAATCTATTTAGACAATGTGCCTTTGGAATTTTGTGTAGCAAATGGAGAATATTTCAAAGAGGTTTAGACGTGAATATGCCACTAGCCATAAAAATTATAAAAGCAGGGTGCATTCTGCACAATTTTGTAAGAAAAAGAGACGGTATTTGTTTTGAAGACACGTTGTTTAACTGCCCTTTCGAAGATATATCTAATATTGGTGTGAGAGGGACAGATAATGGAATAGAAACGAGAAAGTATTTTACTAACTACTTCACCACTTCTCTGGGAAGTGTACCCCGGCAGTATAGTACATGAGTAAAGAAATTAATTATTAATTGTGTATCAATTAATTAATTATTTTGTTCAGAATACCAAGGTATAGGTGTTATACATAATAATCAAAGCAATTTTGATATATTGAATCTTGTTGTGTCGATTCATCAATCGATAACTGTCATTCGTTCATTATCATTCAATATCGATACCCATCCCTAATTTTTGCATAAGAAAAAATAAACAAATAACCTCTATGTTTTTCATCTTATCGTTTTTTTATAGTTTTGCAAGTTTTATCTCCAATTACTTACTACTAAAAAGTCTAATAAAAACTTAAACTTACCGTATTTTGTTTTTTCTTTAGACGTCATACATGTCCAAACAGGAGCGGAATAAACATTACAGCACACTTCTTCCCACATTTTTCTTTTTAAATGTCTATCATGATATTCTGCCTTAGAAGTATCATAAATTGCTGGTCTGTTTTGTATTTCTTGAATTAACATAGTTACATCGACCTCTGGCGCCATGATAATAGATCGCGTGCGTTACGTCCACCCCTAGCAAATGCAGATTGCCGACTAAAGTGTGCCTGTGTGCGCCGTCTGCGTTAGCGCGCGTTGAAGCAAACGCTCAATTTTTTTCACACACTTTTTGTGCGGAGCGGCGCGCCGTGGCGCGGTGCGGTCTGCCCGAATCACACGGATTTTTTGTGCGCCGGACTTTTTGCGCGTCGTGTGCGTTACTGCATATAATTGCATAGGTTCTATTTTCACAGACTAAAAAGTGCGTCACGGATAGTCTGCGCAGGGCTTATTACTTACTGACCGCACAAGTTGTTACAAATTCATAAGTGACACTAGCGACATCTAGTGAAAAATAAGGGTATTAGAGCTATAGGGGTCTTTGCGTTAGGCGCGTTTCGTTTTATGCATTTTGACAGTATACTTAACTAAAAAATAGCATTTTTTGTATAGTCCCACTTATGTTTTAAGGGTGCGATGTGTCCTAGTGAAAATGCGGCTTCATAAACGCAAATCGCGCGTGTCGACGCTCGCAGAGCATCGACTAGCGACAAGTTGCGCGACCCGTAAAAATCCCGCGCGACGTCGGGCGACATCGCGCGGTTCACGTGAATTTCTTGTCGAGCGACAGAGTCGCGGAACAAATGTCCCCTAGTGAAAATGCGGCTTTAATTATCGGTTAAGCCGCGCAAGGCGTATTGTAGAAAGCAGTTTCGGCATACTACAACAAAAGTTTGAAGTGTTCCAAAAAAGAATACGAATGCAACCGAGATATGTCGACATTATGATTCTTGCATGCACATGTTTACATAATTACATAAGAAATCATGAAATTGAAAATGATTTTGGGGATCAGTTGGAAAATGTATCTGCTGCAACAAATAGTATTTTACAAATTGTAGATGAACAGGAGAATGATGACCTACAAAATAATAATAGTGGTAGGTATAATCGTTAGAAACAAATTCAAGTCTTTTTTCAATTCTCCAAATGGGGCGATAACGTGGCAAAACGAAAGGTTGGATTTTGTTAGGTAAGGAGCCGAAGTTAATGTATAGGTACCTACTTAATGCAAAACTCGATACATTGTGGAATAAATATACTCACCAGACATATTCAAGTCTGCGCTCACTTTTGTCCAAGCATTATTTACTACGTGTTGGTCACTGTAATATTTGGATTTCATGTTGTACAAACACTCGTATTTTTGTACAGTAAGGCCGCAAAAGTCCATAGGAACGCTAATGATTACATTGCTACGAACCGAGCGAGCGCGATATTTCCGTGCGTATGTGTGCGCATGTATGAGTATCCACATTCCACAGATAACACACACTAAGGAACTGTCGTCGCACTGAGCTTACCATAGCATTGTTAAAATTCACCCAAATACGTCATGTGCTGGTAGCCGTGTGAACTAAGTGTTGGATTCGCAAATCACGTAACCCGAGTTCAAATCATGGTCGGTCCGTTGCAGTTATTTCTTACTTTGAAAATTCCCAATCTATATTGATATAGTTGTTTTTTTTTATTTCTATGAAAAATACTATTGCATTTTTTGCACTAAATAGTTGCAAATTACGAATGTGATCTATTAACCACAAGAAGAATCACATTCGTAATTTGCAATTATTTAGTTGTTACATCTTTTCGATGTTATAAGGTGGAAATAAAAAGACGTGTTTAATAAAAATGTTTATTCTTTATATTTACAAATTAAACATATATGAGAATTGTGACGTCGAATTATTACCTAGACAAAAAGTTATCTTGTAACCGTTATCTATGTTACGCCTAAGATTGTTTGTTGGAAGTATACCCACTTAGACCATTCATAATATGAATAACGTAACAATGAACGGATATTCAAATTTTAATAAAATAAAATATAGGTAATTGTTTATATCCAGTTATTTATTGAAAAGTGATATATGATTTGGACTTTGTAAACATTTTATTTTTGTGTAACGTCACAATGAATGTATTGAGGTCATAGCTTAATTGTTCATTTTCTTGACGAAAAGAAGATTGAAACCAAACCTCAATTTCTGTTAAAAGAACTTTAGTTCTCACAAGATAATCGTCAATTAGATGAGAAAATTAAATTGAACTATAGTATTATGTTAAAACAGTGCGGGTAGAAGAATAAAAAACGAAATAGACTCATGATTATTGTCAACAAAATTGATAGCGAGTTCACTGCATTCTTAAGATGAGGCGATGGCACAAGTTAAAAGATATAGCTGTTTTAAACGAAAGTAAACACAATATAATACAGTGTTTGTTAACGAATAATCACAGATATGTTAAAATAAAATGGTAGGCCATTTAGTTTAGTTAACATTAAATATTTAGTGCGAAACGTAATCGTTCTTGTTTGTGCCTCTCTGTCAAGTACGGCTTTTTAGCAGGTTTTCTGTGATGCACGCCTTCAGCGTGAAGTGCACGGCGAACAGTATCCATCGAGGTGTCATATAATTCCGCAAAATGTCTCGTTGGTGCGAAACCATTCGTTTCGTATACGTCCACCATATGTCGTCGCTGCGCCTCGCTAATAAGCTTCGATCTCCCACTTCTCTTTCGACTAGCAAGGCTACCTTCTTCCTCATATCTTTTTAGCCAAAGATTTACAGTATTTTTCTAAAATAAAAAAAATATATATATTAGGCAGCTATACCTACTTCACTTCATTTTCATTATATAAAATGTTAATAATCATAATTATTGAATATAATTTTAAAATAAAACTGCATTTATTAATCCAATAACCAATCCAATAAACCCAACGATTTACGTATTTCTCTTTTAAACCTCATAAAGATACGATGAATGGATTCATAAATGGCATACGTTTTAATTAGAAGATTAATTTGTAATAAAGTTACAATTCATTAATAGCTATTATACTCACATTCAGTCCGGTTTCTTCAGATATTTGTGTTTTATTAAGACCACTTTTATGCAGCCCAATGATAGTCGCCCTCACTTCAATACTAATATTAGCCTGCATTTTGCGAATATTACAATACTGTCAACCTCACGTCACTAACCAACAACTACAACCAAACGACAGTTCATTTCGGTTAAGTTAAAACTCGTGTCTACCTCGCAGAAATCTAATTCTTTATTTAGTTTTTTTTGTGATCTACCTTTCTAACTCTAAGAAATGTGTGAACAAGTTAAAGAATAATTTAATATATGTAATGCAAATACATAACTTCCAATCGGGTAAGAACTTACAAAAAGTCAATAATTGCGTGGGATTTGAACTTGCGGCACGCTGATTTGCGCTTCAATCTGTGTGCCTATACCACTGGGCCATCTTGACTTATGATAAGTTGATGAAATTGTGAATTTCAAACATTTGTTGGCGAAACTTGAAAATAAAAGGTCGTAAGTCAAACTAAACGTCAAACGAATAAGTTTTAAGAATTCTTATGGACTTTTGCAAGTGATAGTACATTACAAAATAAATTCTCTTATTTATTTATTATTTATTATACGCTTTATTGTACACCATTACACATACAAAAAGGAAACTAAAACTAAAACACATACATACAATGGGCGGCCTTATCGCATTCCGCGATCTCTTCCAGGCAACCTGGAATGGACAGTAATTGCCTGGACAAGAAATGGGGCTGTCGTTGGTGTGAGAAACTAGAGTAACACATATATATTATAATATATACACAGATATATACATATGCTGTATAATACATACATAGATATATACATATGCCGTATAATAGATACATAAATACATACATAATTATTGAAGACTATAGACAAAATTATATGTACATAAATGACGACTATAGATATTCACAGCGACAGGTAATGTTCCTTAACGAGTCCTTTAAAAACAGGCAACGATTGAGCGCGTTTAACTGTGTCTGGCAATCCATTCCACAGACGAGCAGCCTGGACAGTAAATGATTTGTCAAAGAACGCCGTAGTATGGATTGGCAATTTAAGTCGCAAGTTTTCTGATGATCTTAGCAACTTTGTATGCGAGTTGCAGAGAAACTCAAAACGTTTTTTAAGGTAAAGAGGCGTGAAAGGGGAAAAGAGGATATTATACAGAAGAGAAAGAATATGAACATTCCGGCGAAGGCGAATTGGCAACCACTTGAGCTTTACACGAAATTCGGAAACGTGATCATATTTGCGCAAACCAAATATGAATCTTATACAAAAATTTTGAAGCCGCTCAAGTTTATCCAGTTGCTCTCTTCAATATTCATTGTTTTCTTTTTTCTCACGGAGCGTAGCACGTTCTAACTTGATACCCTCTAATAAAATGACGCGAAATGCGCAAGCGGCAGGGCGGGTAGGTAGGAAATGGTCGCTCGCGCGCAGCCGCGAGTCTGTCAGCTGCACCGCGGTCGGCCGCACGTCAGCTAGCTGCGCCGCGATCAGCCGCGCGGCGCCTCTTTTGGCTAAGAACTCACGGAGCGATTTTCGCCCGCAACCGCCGCGGTCGTGGATCTGCGGTTTTATTTCAAAACTCACGAGACCGGTTATTCGCGCGGTTACGCGGCCGCCGCGGTTGCGATCATCGCCCGCAAACGTGGCGGGCGATGATCGCAAGATTGCAAGACGGGCGGTTAACGATGTTGAGGTTGAGGTGAGATGAACAGTTGAGGTCCAGACCGCCATGGACACACACCAGAAACGAGCCGTTGCGTTATACTTACTTCACAGAAGAATTAAAAAAAGAAGGCCCAAAAGGTTCTGGGTGCATCCACTGATTAAGGACAGAGATCGTTATGGATTATTTGTTACTCTTATTAGTGAATTAAAGAAGGACGAAGAAAAATTCTTTAATTATTTTCGAATGTCCGTATCTAGTTATTTAGAACTTTTAAGAAAAATGGAAACTGCTCTTCAAAAACAACATACTAATATGCGAGATCCTATATCACCGGAGGAAATGTTGGCAGTAACATTAAGGTAAGTCTGCTTATTTTAATAAAGCTAGTTGTAATATTGAAATCATTATATTTCTTTACTCAAAATACACATCATCTGACAAATTGGACAAATTAGTATTTAGTGAAGAGACTGATGGAAGATTTTGAGGACTTTGGGTATTGCTTTCAGGAGTAGACTGGTAAGAAGAGGAGGTACGATAGCCGCAATAGTTATTACTGTTATTTTCTTGATTGTAGTTGTATGATGTATATTGATAAGATGACAATGCTGGAAGATTATTATCAAGATTATCAATAATTTGTAAAACTGCTATTTGAAATTTTCTTGTTTTTGCTTCATCAAAATTTTGCAATGAAGGTAAAATTCCACGAAAAAATGACAAATGTCTATCTTCGCGTTGAGACAACAACTCTATTAATGCTTTGTCGGGGTCGTCCTTTTTTTTCTTTTTAGCAGCTGTTTGAGAAGAGACTGGTGTAGGTGTAGCAAAAGCATCTGACGTTGATGCAACAGTAGTAGTATTAGTAGTTTGTTGAGCTGTATCACTGTTTGTTAAGGTTGAGGAGGTATTTTCAATAGGCATATTTTTTTTTTCAAAAACTGTTACTGATCATTATATACGTAATTTTTGGTTTTTTTAGCTCCCGATCCAGATTTTGTTTCTGTTTCAACTTTTTTGTTGTTTTTCATCCAGCAATCTTTAATATTTTTCCATTTTTTAATTACCATGTTTCCTGAAAAGCATATAATTAAGTAAATTTATTTATTTCAGATACCTAGCAAGTGGGACTTCAATGAAAGATTTGCATTACACATTCAGAATTGGGCACACAACTATATCGACAATTATAAGAATAACATGTGAAAAATTATGGGAGGTGTCATTGCTTGAATGTTTTCCGGTAATCACTGCAGAAGTTTTAGAAGAAATCAGCCAAAAATTTTACAATTACGCAAACTTTCCTCACTGCGTCGGAGCAATAGACTGGAAACTCATAAGAATAATTAAACCAGATAACAGTGCCTCAACTTACTACAATTATAAGGATTATTTTTCATTTGTGTTAATGGCTGTAGTTGATGCGGATTACTGCTTTGTTTTTGTAGACATCGGAGCCCCGGGAAGTAATGCTGATTCAACCATTTTCAAAAACACAACTTTTTGGAATGCGCTTAATAGCGATTTTATCAAACTACCCAATGAAAAAAATACTACCCGGATCTACTTTACCACCTGTGCCATATATATTCGTAGCCGATGAGGCGTTCGGGTTACATCAAAATATAATGAGACCTTATGGTGGTCAGTTTTTGAGTGTTCAAAAAAGGGTATTTAATTATCGCCTATCTAGAGCACGGAAATACGTAGAATGTGCATTTGGCATTTTAACAAACAAATGGCGAATATTAAATCGAGCTTTAGATGTATCAATAACTTTATCAATTGATATTGTGAAGGCATGTTGCATACTTCACAATTTCGTACGAAAACGAGACGGCCATCACATTAGAGAAGAAGATTTTAGTCATAATCTTGAAAGTATACAGATAGCTCAATCAGTACGCAGCGGAAGACAAGCCAATAATATAAGAGATGTTTTTCAACAATATTTTATGAGTGACAGTGGAGCCTTGAGTTGGCAATTATCAAAAATTTAAGTTAATAAATTATTGTAGTTATAGGAAACCCGAGTCAATAAAGAAAAGAATGGTGGCGCTGACATTTATAAATAAACCTGTATAATACTAACCATACTCTTTTTTATTTCTCTCGTCCGAATTTTCAAAATCTTTATTTAAAATAGTAGGTACAGACTTCCTCCCATGCTTTGAGCGTCAAACTCTTGTATTTGTATTCTTCCAAACTCTTGTCCCATAGAACTGGCCTTGTACTAAGGTAATTAAGAGATCATACATACATATTTCAATATCCATTTTATTAGAATATTATACTTATTGTTTGTTGACAACGTCACGATGCCACGTGTAATAACAAGTCACTGATGCAAAATGGCCGGATCTCTGTACCTCCCGCCGCGCCGCCCGCCGGCCCCCGCGGTCGCCCGCCAACCGATCGCAAAGCGCGCGGGCGCCACCCGCCAAGGCTGCGGGTAACCGCGGCCCGCGCGATTCTACTAGTTGCCCGCCGGTACAGCGGGAGCCGCATACAACCGCGTACACCGCGGGCGTAAAACGCGTCGTGAAATGTGCTTTAATTTTTTATATAAATATTTGCATTCTACAGAAGCTGCGGGCCCGCAACCGCAGCGGACGCGGGCGAAAATCGCTCCGTGAGTTCTTAGCCTTTGACTAGTCGGTAGAAGGCTCGTGCAGCCTCGCGACGCCACGCTACCCCTCCTTTGCCTTCAAATGACTATGAACTTTTTAATCACGTAGATAAGATTCAAAATAGTTTGTAATATTTTGCCTCAAAAAGACGCTGCCGGCCGCTGCTCTTTCAGTGGGAATTGACCCTTACAAAAAACGAGAGTGGCACACTGAACGCAACTGGTGCGTTGGTGGCATAATATAGAAATTTCATTCAACGCAAATGGTGCGTTGGTAGCATTGAATGGGTTAATTAAACAACACAATACCGTAAAACGGGGTGAATAAGGACTCAGGGGTAAATAGGGTCAAATCGAGGAATCTACACTCGAGCGCAAAAAAATCGCACATCATAATTCTTTTTGTTCAGGACAGTTTTTGTCATGAATGTGTATAGATATTGAAAACATTTCATATACTATTAGAAAGCCTATTTAATTACCTTTCTAATGATATGACATACAGTGTAAAAAAATATCCTTGAAAGGGTTTAGAGCACAAAATCCAACATATGGGAAAAATGACCAAATTTCACTTAAGAAAGAATGAGAGTCAAACTTAAAATTCTTGGTCCTACTGATTGTCAATAAAGTGTACTCCCTCCCTTAGCCCCATTTACAGCTGTTACTCGATTTTTCATCAACCGTATTAATTTTACCATGAAATCTTAGGGCATAACGTCCCACTCCTCGTCAATGACAAATTGAAGCTCTTGGAGGCGTGGAGAGCCAGGCTTTTTGCACTAAGTCTTCTTTCAAGGTCAATACAGATATTCTCAATTGGATTGAGATCGGAACTACGAGCTAGCCTGTCTATCGCAATGATTCCAACGTCTTACATGTAGTCGCAAACTGTTCTAGCATCATGCGATCTGGTGTCTTCTGCATTAAGGAAAAAAAATCTACCACAAGCCACACAAGCAGCTTCACATTCTTCGAGCACTTTTTTGATGTATCATAAAGCCGTCTACCCTCTCGATATTAGGCCAGTAATGGCCCAGTGATGAATACAATGTCAGTTTTAGTGTCCAACATTATGCCACCCCAAAATGCCTCCAAAACCTACTTGTTCGCTTATGCAGCATTGTTAAAATTACCATGATGACCTTCTGTAGACCCTATAGCATCTATCATGGTCATCTAAGTCATTCTGCACTTATCAGAAAACACAATAGCCTGCCATTAGGCATACACCTAATTTAAATGTTTCGTGGCAAATTATTGCCGGGCTTGTCGGTGAGCTGTGGTCAATTTGGTGCCATTTGCTGAGTGATGAGTAGTCAGGTCTGCTTTACCCAGTCTTTTCCTAATTGTCCACTGATTTACACTGACATTGGGAACTTCCTGAAGCTTTTGTGTCCGTTCAATCGTGTTCAGTAGCCGATTTCTCAAAGTACTTGTTACTGGAAAACGATAATCACACCCTGATCCTATGCGCCAACGGTCAGATCCTGGTCGCCGAATATACCCACGGGTCTTTTAAAACTTCTGGTATACCAGACGAATAGGGAAGCGGCCAAAATTTTGCTGTCGAGCAACTTCATTTTGATTATGGCCTGCTTTAGGCAAGGCAATAACTTGAACGGCTTCTGCGGGCATGGTATCCATTTTTTTTCAGTAAATCCACCTGTTTCTAATAAAGACATTATCACGTTACCGGAAACTGATTAAAACTCCAAAACAGCACCCTTTTTGTAGCTCCAGGTAAAGGTGCAAGTAGTGAAATGCAAATGGGTGAATTTGGGGAATTGGGTATACCGCTGGTTTTTGTGAGTTACGTGAAGTTCAATGATCTTAATTTTGTGTTTTTATAAAGCTATCTTTGTATGCTTCAATTTTGCTTAATTATTTGTATTCAATATCTTTAGATTTAAGAAAAAACAGTATTAAACGAAATTACAAGCCATGTGCGATTTTTTTGCTCTCAAGTGTAGTTTCGAAGCCACAAAATAAAAAAAACAAGAACTTCCAATTGCTATCTTTTTTTTCTTCTAAAAGTAGAATATATTATCTTCTAACTGGCAACACCGCATATATATGTATTTTATTATTATAAATAACTTATTTTATATTTTTCCATTTGAACTATTTGTTATTATGTATTTGTTTATTGTGCAAACCTACCACAGTGTTGTCTTTTTTAACCCAAAGGTTGACTGGTTGAGAATGCCTTGTGGCATTAAGTCCGCCTATGTACCACTATTGTACATGAAGTTTAAATAAATAAATAAATAAACACCGAAGCGTTGCGAAGTTAGTAAAAGGTGTCAAAAATCTTGTTTCAAATAAGACTGTAGATGTGAGGTTGCGGTATTGTTCCTTAAGTTGACCGTTTTTGGAAATTCTAGTGTTTTTTTGACATTGTGTGGAGTTAGCCAACGATATAATATCTTTAAGAAGCTACACAAAAAGAGGTAAGTCTAGATTTTACATAGTTTTTGTTTGAAATCGTTTTCTTTAAAACCTCTGGGATTGTTTATTTTTTCGAGGTGAATAAATACGGTAACGGGGTGACAAGGGACGGCTAAAGTACAAATAGAGTCGCCTATACTTGGTAAATAGGGACATATGAAAGTTGATTAGGAACGGTAAAGTTTGAATAGGGTCAGGGCTGCTACAACATGAATTGAACATTTTATCGCATTGTTTTGCAGGATTTCACTTTTTATTAAAATAAGGCATTTTCATTTTATTTATTTTAAACTTATATACAAGCATGCGTACAAGGCGAACTAATGAGAAGTAATAAGAGATACATAGGTACGAACTTGTTTGATTTAAAAAACAAGCCTACAAACAAATAATAAAAATTCTAAATTTCATTTGAAATAAGCAGTACCTTTGTACTCTTTTATCTGTATTTGTCTATTTCATTTTTAAGTGTTTGTGTGTACATAAATGAATAAATAAATAAATAAATAAAAATACGTAGTGTGTTGAACTAACAATATATGGGTCTTCGTTGTTTTATGCATTTTAATATTTTACATTTATAGGTTTCTATATTCTTTAAATTTTTTTACGCTTTTATTTTCAACTTAAAAAAAACCTGGAGGTTCTAAATTCGACTGTATGTTTTTTGTTTGGTTTGTATGTGGCGCTATTACTCCGTCATTATCGTGAATTGATTTTGATATTTTTTTTTTGTATGATAGGATATAACATCAGAGCAGGCCTCATAATAAATTTTATCAAAATTGGTTCATCATTTTTTTTAGAAAATTGACGAAAAAGATAAACATGTATGCACATTTTTACAGAGATTTTATAATATTATAACGCTAAGTAGCTTTCTGCAAGATATCGAAGTCGATCGGTTTTAACGTTTTTAGCGTACAAAATTTTGTCTTATGTGATTGTTAAAAATGGGTATGTGGATACGTGATTTCTATAAAATAGATGGGTACTCACCTACTACAGTAAATAAATAGCGACGTAGGTACTTACCTAACCTTGATTGTTGTTATTTTCAGAAATGCCTCGTGTATATAAACCGGGTGGTACAAAACACTACAAAAAATATGATGAGTTGACTATGCAAGTTCAAATTTATCACTGGGAAATATTAGTGCAAAATATGATATTCCTAAATCGGTCTTACAAAGACATAACACCAGGTTTATGAAAAAGCCAGGAGGTCAACCAGTTTTAAGTGCAGAAGCCGAGGAATACATAGTCGAAAATCTTAATCATTGTGCTGAGTGGGGATACCCTTTAGATACTTACGACCTGAGGGTATTGGTTAAAGGTTATTTAGATAGATCTGGCATAACTGAGAAAAGATTTCGAGATAATTTACCTGGTCCAGATTTTGTGAAAAGTTTTTTACAAAGACACAAAAACAAAATTTCATTACGAATTAGCCAAAACATAAAAAGATGCCGAGCGTCCGTTTCACCGCAAATTATAGAAGAATATTTTATTGAATTGGAGAAATCCTTAGAAGGAGTACCAATGTGTAACGTTGTAAACTATGACGAAACAAATTTATCGGACGATCCCGGAAGAAGAAAAGTTATAACAAAAAGAGGCGCAAAATACCCGGAGAGAGTCTTAAACCATAGTAAAGCGTCTACATCAATTATGATGGCAGCTGCTGGTGATGGAACTTTGCTACCTTGTTATGTCGTCTACAAAGCTAAAAATTTATACGAATCTTGGGTTCAAAATGGGCCGAAAGGTTGCAGGTATAACTGTACTACTTCTGGGTGGTTCGATAGTATCACGTTTGAGGACTGGGTCCGTACTGTCGCGTTGCCATATTTCAATAACAAAGATGGAAAAAAAATACTCATCGGAGATAATCTTTCATCCCATTTGTCTCTAGACTTGATTAATGAATGCAAAGAACAAAACGTGCATTTTATTTTTCTTTTTTCAAATTCGACACATCTAACGCAACCGCTGGATGTAGCTTTCTTTAGAGCAATAAAAGGTGCCTGGAGGGACATTTTATTTCAGTGGAAAAAGACCGATGGCTGTACTTTACCTACTATTCCTAAAAGTGTCTTCCCTAGTCTTTTGAAAAAATTATTAAATCGCATGGCAAACCAAACAAAATCAAATATACTCTCAGCATTCATGAAATCTGGCATAAGCCCTTTAAATAAAATTGAAGTTTTGGAAAGATTACCAGGAAACGCCTGTGGTGAACAATCCTTTGATAGAGATGCTCTTGATGAGACAGTAGTAACCATGTTAAAAGAAATGCGATATGGCACTGGAAATAACAAACCATGCAACAAGAGAAAGAAAATTGAAATAAAACCAGGTCAAAGCGTGTGCACTGATACAGAAGTAAGTGATACAGAAGTAATCCTAAGTACTGCTAACAATAGCGACCAGGAAGAAAGTAGCTTTTTGAGCAATGAATCTGATTTGGAAGAAAACCTACAATTATCAGAGAGAATATCTGCATCCAGTACTAATAATGAATCTGAATGTCACGAAGACAGTGAAATTCAACCAAAGTCTACACTTAAGCAAAATTATAAACCTCAACACAAAATTGCAAAACTGATTCCAGAAGATAGAAAGAGGAAATTCGAAGAAAAAGCTTCAATGGCAATGACTAACATGACTAAACCTAAATTGGAACCTACCATCGTTTCAAACACTTCAAATCAACCTAACCAAAAACTAGAAAAACAGAAGAACTATGTCAAAAGGGAACAAAACAAAAGAACTTCATCAAAACCAGGGTGTACGGATAAATTTGAAACGGAACCTATAAATAAAAAAGCGAAATCAAATTTAAAAAAGATTGTGACACAAGAAACACATAAAGAAGTTAAACAAGGACAACTTTGTAACGAAGCGATTAAACTAAAACAAGAGTCATGTCATATGGTTGAAGATCAGGAAAATCGCAATGACGAGTACATTTTTAAAAAGCCAACGACTCTAAGAGAGTATAAAAAAAATAAAAACGAAGGAATAAATAAGCCAAATCAGGAAACAAAGGGAAGAGTAGTAAGAATGGACACCGATAATAATACAGAAGAAGTAACTATTTTTAACGATGTAAGCAACTATGAGCTACTAAATGATCTCGACAAATTCGATATTGAAAATATGCCTTTAATTTTCGACAGTGATTTTGATGTCGTAAAAGAAATAGAAGTAGTGACTCCTCAAATAGAAAAAGAATTATACAAAAAGAGAAATTATTAATACAAAGGAGAAACTAGATGTTGTAGACATACGTCTTAAAAATACCACAAGCAATATAAAAGTCACTTCAATTGAAAACTTTAATAACAAAAATGTTAAAATAGATTTAAGTCAATACAGGAAGATATCTTTGAGTGATCCACTTAAACCCAAGACAAAAGGGAATAATAAAAAATATTATACCAAAGATGAAGACATATTACGTGATCTCATGGACAGTACCTAAACTTGGATAGGTTCGTAAGAATAATATAAATAGAAATACTCTTTGTTTAAAACTTTGAAGATTAAGAAAGTGTTAATTTTTGAGATAATTATTTTTATAATACTGATTGTTCCTAATTTTTATTTTTATACGAGTGATGGTTCCTAATTTTATTATTTTTATATGTCTAGATAAAAAATATGTTAAATTGGTTATAGGGATAGGTTTTACTTAGGTACCCAAATTCTACAGGTATAATATAAGGTACTATAATAAAAATACGTGATTTCTGTCATAAATACCTAGATAACAGACAAAATATTTTTATATAGATACCTAAACCTAGTCTTTGCTTAAAATGATGAGTAGATTTTAAAAGTGTTAATTTTTGAGATGTTTATTTTATAAGGTGGTTCATAATTTGCTATTTTTCTATACAGGTAGTACAGAGTATTACTAAAAGTTATCCATAAGAGATCAATCAAGTGTAATTCGAACCTTTGAGTGTAACAACCTGTTAAGTAAAATATTTATGTTCTTTTATTTCAATAAAAGATTTTGGATTTATTGTATTATTTTTATTTCCAAAAATTTTAAATTTAATGAAGAAAATTAATCTTTTAGCAGAAGGTAATTAGTTCTTTTTTTAAATAGTAAAGAGACAACCCTACTAGTTTTTCCCAATTTACCCATGTCTCGTTCCAGGTCACCCCACTTCATCAAGCATGAATAGGGACAGCCTATATTTTTGTTAAAATATCTAAATTTTAACTAATTCTGGGGATATTTTTAACATTTACGAAAAGTATTAACTGCCGGAAACCCTTGGAAAGAGTTATCAATATTGCATTCGTCCTACAACATCGATTAATTTCAGTGACAAGTTCGATTTTGTCCCTATTCACCCCATTTTACGGTACGCAACCTTTAATTATACATCATAATATAACAAAACATAATAAGTAATCAATACATTATAATGAATCAAAAGTAACTTATAAATATTGGGAACTTACATTTCTAGTCATTATAGTTAATTTTCTGCCTTCTTAATTTTATTTCTAATTCTAGTTTTATATTTCCTAATTAAATTTTTTTATTTTCTAACCCTACTTTTTTTGCCTTAGCTTGAAAGTAAGATGCCAACCCCAAATCCTTGTCTCTCTGAGCTCTCTGTACTTCCTCAGAGAGCTTCCTCCGTTTATTCACTGTAAAAAATAAAAGGGTTTTATTAAATGTAAATAGTATTTACACAAAATTCCTTCACCACTGATTTTATTAATGAATACAATTTTTACACCTTACAACCTTTAACCAGTACTGTACTTATATATTTATCTCAAAACGGGAACCTATATTACTGAACTGTCTATGTGGCTAACATTGTAAATTAATTTTAGCGGCAAAAGTTAAAAATATGGAACTTACAGGCACTTTTAGGAGTGTTAACAATGAAGTTCTTTGGTGTGTTACTACCACTACCACCACAACCATCACCACCACAATCACCACCCAATACCACAACGCTACTGCTCTGAACTAATTCTGGCAATGGTTGGAAGTCTAAAACTTCTACGATTGCTTCACAGGTGGCTTCGCTAGCAATAGTTTCATTCTCCCCATCACCACCAAACTCTGCAGCTAGGCCATTGCAAGTAGCACCTAAAATAGATGCTACTCGGTCTAAAACTTCATCAGGAGGGATGTAACACTTCCCCCCTCCAGTCTGTAAATTAAAAACAAAGTTAAGAGCAACCACAATAAAATGCATGGCTACATAATAATCATATAAATTCCTTAAATACTGACCTTTTAAGGTTATTTTGTCTTATCAAAGCACTACGCTTCCTTGCAGACTTCTTTAAATTCTCCCACTTGAGTCGAATTTGCTCAGGACGCTGCGTATCTCCCGTAACAGCACTGAACTCCTGTGCTATTGATTTCCAAGCTTCTTCTTTAAGTTTATTGTTTGTTGCGTTCGTCGCTTTGGTTGTAATCACTTGATGCTTCATAATCATATCAAGAAGCAGAATTATGCTGTCCTTTAAAAGCGGCTTAGCCTTAATCTGAAAGTAAATTATAATTTAGGCGCGAATTGGTGGCAAGGGAAGCCTTTTGTTTACTGTCCCAGACATTATACACATAGTGTTTTTAATAAAATGTTATCAATGAGTACTCAGGCAATACTTACATATTGTTGTTCAGCCATTTTAAGAAATCGTTGTAAAATACTTTATAAATACAAACACGAAACAGATGCGAGCTCAGCAAGCGCGACGGGAATACGAAGGTTGACTGACAGCGTCGCGTCTTTTGCAGGCAAATGTCAAAAATGCGTTTTATTGCATCATGTTAGAAAGCATTTTATAATTATTTTATTATAATAAGTCCACCGTATTCGTATAAATTATAAAAGGAGTTTTTTTTTAAGTACAATTTTACTGAAGCTAATATCAAAATCAAAATCAAAGCATTTATTTCAAATAGACCATTTACAGGCACTTTTGAATAGTCAAATGTCGGTCAGTCCAAGAAAAGTGAAGCTAAATTGCACGTTCCAAAGAGTAGGTCTCTATGGAGAAGAACGTGCAAGAAACTCCATGGACACTCTTTTAAATCAAATTATGTGTTACATATAATGCTTGGTTACATATTTCTTGTTGCTTCTATCATGTGAGCACAATGTCGATAATGAAATAAAAATGTAAAATAATTAAAAGATAGAAACTGAATTAAGCCACTGGCAGCTAAGAGATGACCAGTCCCATCTGACGGCACCCGTTCACGAGCATGACGCGTGCATCAGCCCCACTCAGCTCAACCATTTTGAAGGGAACAACGACCCAATAACACGTGCCACCAACAGCGAGACATTTGAGTGAGCATGACAAACTCAACTGCCATGCTCGTAATGTCAAAAAAAAAAGTTGTAACCTATTAAAAATGCTCCATGGTGCTTCACATTCACAAACTTGAAAAAAGTGCTTCTACATTATACAATGCAATTGTGTCTTTCAAATTAAAAAAATAATAATATTAGTTTCCAACTAATTAGTACGCCCTAGTGGTAGTGGAGCTGGACCAGCATTGAGCCAAGCATTTTTATCTTGAATATAATCCTCCAACTTATAATATGCTTGCCTGCATAGTGTGCGTTTAATACAAGATTTAAATTTCGTTTCATTGAGTTCTAATATTTGGGGTGGTATTTTATTATAACATTTCAAACAGTACCCCATGAAAGAAGAGGCCACCTTAGCCTGTCTGAAACCTGGTTGAACTAATTGATCCCTATTTCTTGTAACATAATTATGTCTATCGCCTCTTTTGCTAAAAAGAATAAGATTTTTTCTAACATACATCATGTTTTCATAGATATATTGACAAGGTACCGTCATTATGTTAATATCTTTAAACAGTTCCCTTAAAGAATCGCACCGGCGGAGATTGTAAATAGCTCTGCCCCCCTAGCCAAGTCACAACCGTTTCGAGTAGAATTCCGTTCTACAATCGGTAACGCCTCGGTGACAGCAATTGTAGAAAACGATAAGTTGGTAGCCATGTTGACAACCCTTGGGTCGGCAGCTCGTTCTACAACGTCTTTAGAAAAACGACCTCTTCTTTAGTCTTTGGCGAGCGTTCTTACAAACTTCAAACAGGTTTTTGCCGGAAAGTATTCGAGTGAAGTTCAGTGGTTGTTTTAATTAATTCGCGAATTAATTCCAAGTGGACGTAATTCGCGAATTAATTCTATTGTGACGTAATATTAGTATACCCAGTTTTGTATCTCAAGGGCTTGCGCAACTAAACAATATGTAGAATCATTGAAACAGACACGATCTCGAGTGTGGACTACCTCACCGAAGTTTGCAGAGAAGGTGGGCTAAACACATCTGCTGCCAAATACTGCAAAAAAATTAGAATGTGTACATCCATTACAATTCATACGAGGACGTGGCTTAAAAGACTTAGTATCTAGGCCAATAATATTAACAAAAAAGCAAATTAAATGTCAAACTAATTTTTTTTTCCAATTTTATGGCATGGCCTTTTGGCCTTTGTGCCATATGTCAAACTAACATCAATAGCAGTGATGCCAGATCAAGAATCTTTTATATCACTGACCACTGTACTATATAATGTACCACTCTTGTAGGTATACCCTATGGACTGATTGACTCTATACGCACATAAAGAGAATCGAGTTTCAATCGATTGTATGTATTTGTTTTTATCTGTCAACCTCACTAGCGTAGCGTGATATTCGTGCTGAGTATTTCATACTTATAGAAAGATAAGACGATAAGTTTACTGTGATGGGTCTTGGTGAACGAAGACTGTATCTTCGAATAAGGCGACTCCATTATTGATCGAAGTTCACTTAGTAATTCACTTTACTAGTAATTTTGTTCATAAAAACCATCCAATTTAAAAAAATTGAAAACATAATGATTGAACGCTATAACTAATCTTCAAAAGCCAGCACACACACGAAGTGCAATGCTGTACACGATGTTATAATTACTGGCACGAATCTTGAGCGCTCGGCGTCAGAGTGGGGATTGCTTTGCGCATTCCATACATTGGCGAGCCAATCGTCGTCGTTGTTAGATACATGCAGCACGCGCAAGGAACGAATCACTAGAGACGCCTATGACACGATGGCGTAGCGAGCCAATCACTGACACTCCCCGCCCTCGCGTCTCATTTCGTACCACTAAATAGACCGAATATTTGACTTTGCGCAACTTGAAACCAGCGCTCAAGATCCGTGCCGGTATCTGTATCCGAGTTTCTTCGAAATTGTCGTGCCAATTGGCTCACGCCACGCGCATCGTTCGCGTCCGTATCTCGATACTGTCGCTCGCTTGCTAAGAAAAGTAGGTTTTACCATTACTATCCGCTAAAAAGTAGCATAGGTACCTATATCAAATTGATCTCTGTACCTTAGTGTTTTAAGATATTTGCACCAACAAAACAAAAAATGTCCGGAACTTCAGACGAGGCTAGTGAAGACACTGACTCAGTAATGGATACTTGCTGACATAGTATAAAACTGTTCTTTTTTTAATTTGTTTAATTAAAAAGCTATTTCGCCATTTGTTGGGGATTTTTGTTTTTCAAAACCTTAATTTTGGGGGATTTCGGGGAAGGTTTGGGGAAACTCGAGACAGTTGTCTGGCAAGTGGCAACACTGCGTCAACAGGTACTTTTTGCGCGAGCGGAACTTTTGTCACAGAGTATTTTGTAACAAAACTTTTGTTTTGGATGATTGAGGAAGAATTGGATTAAGTTTAGACTGAGAATGAGTTCTAAGTGATAGAAAAGGAAGCGAAATAAGGTACAAGTTTTCTTTTAAATACGTTTATAATAATATCACAGTGCAAAGTTAAACTTTACTGTGACACGAAAATGTTATGATAATAATTATCCTGTTTATGAGTCAAAGATACCTTATTAAATGATGTGATAACTTTTATAGCATGGAATCTAGAACCCAAGCAAGCCCAGAACAGTTCGCAGCCTTATTGGAATTTATGGAAAGGTACGTAAATTAGTTATTTGTACTCGACACTTGAAAGCTGAAAACGTAAATAAACGTGTACAATATGAACTAGGTAATATGGCTATTACGAAACTAAAGAAATCCGCCTCTAAGACGACACACTGACCAAAACAATTGAGTTTTACTTAATAAATAGACCTTTATTGGACTATAAGTTTTAATTTGTGTTCTAGGCATGGCGATATAAGTAGACCTCAGCAAGGTCCTCAAGCCAGAATAAAAGCCGACAGACTGTGGCAGGAATTGGAGGAGATTCTTAACTCCATGGGTGGAGGAGCTATAAGGCCACTTATCAAATGGAAAAAAGTAAGATTCTCACAAAAACCTTTGTAAAATTGCATTTTATGATTTTCCATTATTATCATTTTAGTATTCTACCCCTCCCCTTCCTGCTTCATCACATCATTAATCATTAGTAGTCTACAAGATGAAGTAAATAAAACAATCAGGTTATTAATACTACAAAATTATAAATAAAACATAATGACAAAACTTAACAGACAAATTAATCGTTCAGGTGTGGGCAGACTGGAAAGCAAAAACGAAAAAAAAAAAGTCTTGCAATACGACGAGAGGCTTCTGGTACCTACTGGTGGTGGTCCAAGCAGCAGGCAAACTCTCACTGCTTCAGAAGAGAGGGTGTTGGGGTTAATGGGTTTGTCGGCTGTCATTGGGCAAGCTGAAATTGAGGAGAGAGGCTTTGATGGTAGTTTTAGTCCTTTGCTTGTGGTGTTTGCTTATTACTGTTTTTTCTTTTACAAACAAGTGTAATCTATCTAATTTATGTTCTTCATATTTTTCATGCCGTACCATCAGAGGGAAACAGTCCACCACATCCAACCAGGGATACAGTCTATCCATACCAAACCACCACAGATGAGATTATCTTGGAATTTATTCCTTCAGATCCTGTACAAGGTACCTTTTTTATTAAGACCAATCAATTAGTATTAATTATTTAGTCAATGTTTTGACTAAATAATTTATTTGGGCCACATAATTGTAATATGATCATAATTATTTTGTTCTCAGCAACAGCTGCATCTACCACACCTTCGATGCCATCTTTCCAAATGCCGCTACCCAGCATTGCGTCCGCACTGATGCCATCAGCAGTGTCGGTCCAAACGCCACTGCCTGGCAGTGCGTCCACGCCGATGCCGCCAACGGCGTCCCTCCAAATGCCGTTGCCCAGCACTGCGTCTGCACCGATGCCATCAGTGGCGTCGCTCCAAATGCGGTTGCCAAGCACTGCGTCCGCACCGATGCCGTCAGCGGCGTCGCCTACCGCCTCCACGTCACGGGGTGTTCGGCCGCAGCGGCGGCGGCATCGAGAAAGCCCGTCGCCCGCGGTGACGCCCACCACATCAACACCGCAGCGCCGTAGGCTTTATCAAGCGCGTTCACGGCGCATTCAAACGCCCTTTGAACGAGCCACTAGCGAGTTCGTGGCTGTTGAACATCGCCGGCTGCAAATAGAGGCAGACCGTAATAAACTACTCCATGAGATGGAGATTGAAAGAAACAAACAGTTCCACGAGTTGGAGACTGAACGGTTACGTCTTGAAGCTAAACGACAAGAAATCGAAACCAGAAGACTGGACATAGAAGAACAAAAGAATCAAATTTTAAGTCGTTTGGGTGGTGCTGTCGACAATTTTAAGCTATTGCATAGCTTCTATCGCGGGCCTTGAGCGTGGAGACCGAATCTAGAAATTCCGTAACGAAAATAACCTAACACCCCCCACTCATTTGTTTTTTGAGCGTGGTGACCAATAAGAAAACAAATGAGTGAACAATCAATCAAAATTCAATTCAATGTGTGAAAGTGTAACTTCAATTAATATCAAAGAAAAAAAACAAAGGAAAAAAAACACTGCATAAATAAAATAAATAAATAATTATAATTGCATAAGTTGATAAAAATGCTATGCAATAGCTTTACCGTGGCAGTTCCCGAGTGCCACACGTCTTTTTTTTTAGATATTTTGTCATTTTTAAATTTTAAGTAAATTGTATTAATTTGATTTGTTTTTGAAAAAAAAATAATATACAAGTAAAAAAATTGATAATGTTGCCAAGGCATGTTTTATTATTAAATAAGACATTTGTTAAATAAATACTATGAATTTTATTTCAATTAAAAGTCCTAGACAAAGCAATTTTGCTGACTTGATTCTTAAATTTATTGTTTTATCAGTATCCATTCGGAATAGAAAATAAATGCACGTTCAAAAAAATAGCAGTGGTATTCAAACGGAATAAATCTTTTTTATTTCAATACAGTTTCATTTTTCCCTTCCTCTAAAACTTCATTGTACAAATTGTATGCAAGTATATTTTTTGTTTCTTTTAATTAGATATTTTAATATTAAACAAACCCTATGAAATATAAGAACTGCAACCAATATTTATGTACGGTAATATTGTAATTAATTGATTTTTATGTAAAATACTTTCTAATAATACTATACCTAAAATATCGTCCCCGTAGTTGGAAAACTAAATAACTCCGATTTTCTAGTTTTGAGATAAACGCGATTTAGTGTTTTTTTTTTCAATTAATGTTCATTTGTTAAAAAAATTGAAACAATTTTACTGTAGGTAATTTTATATTTTGTGGACCTGATTATCTTTAACATTATGCTTAAACAAACTGGACTCTACCTTCAACAATAACTAAATAAAATTTATAAAACCAAGTTGTTTAATTTTGCCACAACTACTTTTTGTAACGTAACTGCAATTAGTTATTTATTTCGGCTATTTATTTAGTTTTCCTACAACCTAGATCCATCTGGTAGAGTAAAAGAAGGTGAAATAAATGCAGTTATTGAATTTATCAAACTTGAAATATGTTTAAATGTAAAAGTTGAACGTTTATTACTTTGATATTGTTTAACTGTTATTGGTGCCATTAAAAATAATAAGCTGTATTTTGACATAAAATAGACTTTATTATTTGAGAACATCGGTATCAGAGGCGTTCAGCTCCTACTTTTTAAGAGTTACCTTACAGGAAGACGCCAATGTGTCAAAATAGGCGAATGGATGAGTGACGAACTCCCAATAACCTACGGTGTACCACAAGGTAGTATCATTGGGCCGACCTTATTTCTCATTTATATTAATGACCTCTGTCGTCAAAAGCTTACTAATGGATCCATTTTTACTTACGCTGATGATACTGCCTTAATATTCCATGGTGACTCCTGGGAGTCGACATTCAAACATGCACAACTGGGAGTTGACACTGTAACTAACTGGTTGGCACAAAATCTGCTCACTTTAAATGTTGAAAAATCAAAGTATCTTACTTTTTCCCTGTCCAAAGTTGGTAAACTTTCGTCATCCCATTTTTCTTTGATTGCACACTCTTGTAATGCAGCACAATCACCATGCAGCTGCCCTCATCTTAGTCGTACAGATAATATAAAATATTTGGGTGTCCTTATAGATGACTCTTTATCATTTTCCAAACACATAGATTTACTTTCATCCCGACTTCGTAAATTGATATTTATTTTTAAAAACCTTCGCCATGTGGCTGACGAAGTTGTGCTCAGACAAGTCTATCTAGCCCTCGGTCAGTCAGTTGCCCAGTACTGTATAGTTGTGTGGGGTGGGTCCGCGAAAACACATATTATTAGACTGGAACGTGCCCAAAGAGCAATCCTTAAAGTTGGTTGGTGTCTGCCTTATCAATTTCCTACCACGGAACTTTACAAAACCTGCGAGGTGCTCTCCATTCGGAAATTGTTCATTATAAACTTAATCTTAACAGTCCACACTCGCAATTCCTTTAACCCGGATAAGTTTAAATCTCTGAGAAGAAAGCATATTGTTTGTTCATCCATCCCTGCTCATTCGAGGCTAGCTCAACGTTTTTATAATTTCCTGGGTTCCTATGTTTACAACAGAGTAAATAAAATTTTACATATGTACGAAATGACTAAATATAAGTGTAAAACAGCAGTAACGAACTGGCTCCTTGATTTGGACTATGAAGACACAGAATATATTATCCAAATCATAAAGTAACTTTAATCATAATCATTTAAACACTATCACACACATACATTATACACCGCACCCACATACACTACACCTATACACTACACATACATTTCAATAAAAAATTTACTTTTCCTTTACTTTTAGCATGTCATTCTACAATTCTCTCTCGCTCAAAATCTTACAAACATAAGATTCATGTTTATGTGCCGCAAAATGCGATTATGTTTAAAAGGGTGTGAGCCTGGAGATCTGTCATACAGGTCTCGAACCTAGTTCAGACTCCAGCTCTCACAAAGGTTTTAGTCTTAGGCAAAATGTATAAATAATACTTGTGTTAAAATGTACCTTTTTGAGAGAAATAAATGATATATTATTATTATTATTATTATTATATTATTATTAAAAAATGAACAACAAATCAAAGGTATAGCAATCATTATAAAACTTTAAAACAACTCAATTCAAATAAAAAGTAATTCTTCATTGGTAATTTAGGAAACACAACTAAAATAAAACTCAAAAAATAATATGACTCATCAGGTACATTGAGTACAAAAATCAACAAACTTCTAATATCAATTACTTAAGACTATTGATCCTACAATTAAGTAAAATAAAACATTTAAAATTCAAAACAATTGAAATGTCTGTACTTAATCAATACTGAAAGGTAAATGTAAGAGACATAAACAAAAGTACAGCAACTTAAAATAAAAACTACCTACCTTCATACACATTAAATAAAACACGGCGTATGTAATTTAAAATCACGTAAATTTAACAATGTAAATCCCTAAAAACTCAAATAATTTTGTTTGTGTTGTTAGGTTTCAAAAGATCACCAGAATGTAGAGCAGGGGTCAAAATAAGCTTAATCATCGACTTCAGATGAATCAGTGCAGGGTGGAGTACCCTGGTCTTCGTTTAAACATGGTAAACCTTCGTACCAGCCATGAAGCTCTTTAGGAATTCTATTTTTCTTACAAAGCTGTAAAAGATCTTTCTTTTTTTGTTTTGTTATAGGAAGACATTGTTTATATGCCCGGGGAAGATCTTCAGTGTTTATAGTTGGCATTTCAGAGTTTTGAGTTCTTCTAGTCGGTCTCCCTGGTTTACAAAGAGCATTTAATAAATTATATGGCCCATCGTAATCGTATCTGTATTTAATAAAACCAGGTAAATCCTTTTGAAATCTTAGACATTTTATTTTCAACCAACACACCTTCTCCCCATTCTCCGCTATAGTTTTGTTTTTAATTATTTTTGAAGAAAGTGATTTTACATCAATCATGTCTTGATACGACAACTCAAAAAAAAAAAAATCTACCTCCATATAACTATGACCACTTTCGAGATACTTTTGTTCTAACACTTTTATTGTCCCATGTGTATGTACTAAGTACAATAAAAATGCTGCTATGTACTGGTTCCGGTTTTGTCCCGAGCATGTGTCTGAATAAAGGGTGACGTGCGTGACAGCCTCGGGTAGATTCTTAATCCATAAATAAATAGCAGATGCTATTTCCACACTGCCTCTTTTGCCGTTTATTTCCGTCCAGATCATACAGTGAGCGTCGTTTTGTGGAGGTTTAAACTCGTAAATAGATAAATTATATAAATTTAATTTTCTGGAATAATACCTACATTAGACTATCTGCAGTCGATGGAATCTGCAGTAGACTTTGCAAGTCCATGGTGACACACAAATATGAATCATCTTCTTCCGACCTCTTCTTATCCAGCTCTTTAGATCTATAAGACGCCTCTTTTCGCTCTATATGCTGAGTATATTCATTTAGGATATTTATATTACTTTTATCTTTATTGTAATTATTACACGTGCTACATTGGTCCTTCTTGGGATGATAGAACGCTAAATTGTATTGTGTGCCAAATACTTTCTTATAAATGTTAAATTTAACTGGCACTTTATTGTTTTTTTTCATTCTCTGCACATACAAATTATACATTTTTGATATTGACAAGGTAGCCTCTAAGTATTTCCTGTTTGATTTTTTTCTACAGTAATGGGAATCCATTACAGGAAAACTTTCAATGTGATTTTTTCCGTCTTGTATGTGTTCTTCAGGAGTTTTGTTTGCAGGCGCTTGTCTACCACGGTTATCTATTTTTGTAAATGCACCATGATCATCCACGTGTTTTACTGCTGTTTCAATAGGACCAGTAGAAATGCAAAGAGTGGACATACAATAATTCTTGCATACTTGTTCAAATACAGTCTTATTTTTATAAAAACCATATTGTCTGCTAGTACTTCTTTGTTTGTCGATCGGTACAGATTTTCTTGTAGTCTGCACCGGTTTAATGATGATGCGCTTAAGCAGAAACTCTTTTTGTAGCTTATAATCTTGTATAGACCAATAGTGTTTGCAAATGATTTCACGCTCGTTTTGTGTAAACTTTTCTGTGCATTTTTGACGGCAACTATTGCTGCATTTAGGACTTTTAGGTAGTTTAGCTGCACAAAGCTTTCCAGTTTTACTCTTATAATTGGCAAACATTTTCGTTTCTTCTCTAACTCTTTGTTTCTTTTCCAATTTGTTTGATTACTTTTTTTCCATCTGTAGATTTCTTTTTCCTTATTGCCTGTTTCTGTTTCTGAATCTGTTGTTTCTGCAATTGTGACATCGTGTTTCATGGTTCTTCTATCGGGGTTAACTAATGAGACTTGGTTAAAAGGAGTTTCAATAATAGCGCGAGTTGTTATAATTTTTCTTGTTTCATCTTCAGAATCACTATATTTATACCTTCAAATCTCATGTTCATTAAAGATGTACGTTTTCTTTTTATTTTAATTTCTTCTTCTGAGTCCGGAATCCATGACGATCCAGAATCAGAAAAAGGTTCTTCATCTGTCGAAGGTGGCATTGGTTCGACACCCGAAATGGGACTTGACCCTCTGACTGGTGAACTGACATCTTTATAGTTGTATAATGGTATAAATTAATTTTACTGCTACACAAAGACATGGGACTGACATTTATGGGCATAGGTGCTGATTGGGGTGGTTTAATGTTATTAGAAATCATTTCGCTAGCCATTATTGAAGCAGGAGCCGATTCGCATGTAATAATCTTAAATTCGTCATGCTCAGGAAGGTTAAGAACATCAGGCGTAATATCAACAGCGAAATTTACGTCATTGGAAACATGTTCGTTAATTTCGGATGGTGATTTCTGGCATGTTATAATATTATGTTTTTGTGGGCTGACGGTACTTTGCTCCTGTTGTTTTATTGTCTTATTTTCACCCTAAAACAATAAAAAGCCATATTGTAGGTATTAAATTACGAAAAAAGAAAAACAATAACAACTTGACAAGAGTTTATGCAGTCAAGTGACAGCATACTCAAATACATACCTACTCTACATTGTTTTATTAAGTATTAAAAAACAGAGGATTCCATACAAATAAAAATAGGTAAACTGATTTGATCACTCATCCACCGTTGCTTAATCTCGATTTAGTATTTGTTGTTGAGGTAGGAGTAGGTAGATTGATTTTATATACTTGCGTCAAGATATTATGATATGGACATGCCATTTTATCCATAATGTGCGTGATGCTTCTGATTGGTCGTTGCGTGCGGTCAATGCGTTCTTAACATAGATGAACATGAGATAAAGAAACAAAAGGCCCTGTCTAAGTTTTGTCTCATACTGTCAAGCGTCATTTCTAATTCAACAGTAAGGGACAAAATACGGTGTAACTAGGCCAAGGTATTTTTGTATAAAATAAAATACTGATTTCTTTCACCATTAGCTAACATTGGCAGCGTAGATTGATATTATTAATACGTTTTTCACCTTAAACACAAATTCGTGCTAATTTCGAAATTTCAGATTTTTTCAAAATCAATTTGAAGTTCCGGTATTTTAGAGGCATATCCACATTATCCTCTACGTTTGACTTAGACGACCTTAAATCGATCTACCTACTCCGACCTCTCTTTGTTATAGTGGCTATTTAGCGGTTAAATTTTGAAAAGTCAACTTTCTAGCTATCACGGTTCATGATATAGCCTGGTGACAGACTGACGGACAGACATACAGACAGACAGCGGAATCTTAGTAAACGGGTTCGGCTTTTACCCTGTGGGTACGGAACCCTAAAAATGTTCAACAAAAATACCTAACAAAAAAAAAATACGTAACAAGCTAAAAGTAACCTTAAACCTTCAGCTAAGAGTCAAAATTCAAATGACAGCAGAAGAGTTATTAACTTCTCCCACAACTTAGTGATTCATATTATTCAAATTCGTTTAACTTAGGAAATAGTAAAAAATAATTATTTCAGTATTATGATGACATAAATCAGTCTTGGTTTCGTGGGAGATGCACTGAAGAGTTTTTCTACTTACAAAAAATTGGTTCTAAATCATCGTAGCTACATACCTCAGATGAATTATCTTCTTGGCACATTTTCACTATAAATCTACCCCGCGAATTCATTATAGTGTAAAACTCTCACTCTGGTCACTGACGTCAACGCAATTGAAGGTTACGCATTACACTAAAATGCTTGTGACGCGAGCGATGCATCAAGGTAGAACTACACTGCGCACACGTGGGCTACACACGCCGATCTGGGAGCGTCGGTCTCCATACATTTTATATGGAAAATAGACTGTTAGAGCTACACTTGACCCACGCCACGCCACGCGACGCTACGTCGGCGGCAGAACTACACTGCTCACACGTGGGCTACACACGCCGATCTGGGAGCGTCGGTCCCCATACATTTTATATGGAAACTAGGCTTTTAGAACTACACTTGACCCACGCGACGCGACGCCACGCCATCACACGCGACGCCGATCCAACCGTCCCAGAAATTGGGGCCCTGCGTGTGACGACAGCCCGAGTATCATCTGCGGTTATCATTTATTTATTATTTATTTATTATATACTTTATTGTACATACAAAAAACATAACAAAGAAAAACTTATATCTAAAACACGTACAATGGGCGGTCTATCATTATTGTAAATAAAAAAAATTACTGATAAAATTTATTGTACTAATTCCAGCCACTCCTCAAAAAGGGGTATTTGCGGAGTGGCTGGAAAGACCTCACGGCGTCCTCACCTTCCGCATGACGCAGGTCCTCACCGTACGTAGTAAGTTCGGAAGGTTGTTGCACCGGATTCGTGCGAAAGAAACGCCCGGGTGTCACCATTACTTAGATCGCCCGAAGGACACGGTACGAAGTATGCCATGTGATCGGTGGCCATGACCTCTTGCGCCGGGCTGGTACAGGCCATAGTCCGGAGCGAGGAGGAATAGCAGGTAGTAGCCTCCTTCTGCCAAGCAGTAATGCTAGCTAAGGAAGCGGCTGCACGCACGAGGTAACGGCCCTCACGGCCCAGCCGCCGGGATCCCGACCCCGATTTCCAGTTACCGTTAGGCGTAAGCTTGCGGACGGCGAGCAATAGGTAGCTCGATGTCTGGCCGTCCAGTAACCGGACCGAGCCCAAGTCGTAGACGGCGCGTAATGTTCTATGCGCGTCTCAAGATGTCAGCAAATCGTAGGGGCCCAGCAGGGTCGAAGCCATGGTACGAAAGCAAAGAAGGAACTGGAGTGAGTTTAACATTCGAATTTATCGAACAACGAACAAGTCAAGAAGTACCATCTATGGTTATTAGATTTTTATTTATTTTCACAAATATCACAAGATATAAAGAAGCCAAGTAAGTAGGTACCATCGCGGTCATTGACTCCTGCGGCGCGGCGCGAAACCAAACCCTTTGAAGTTTTTGTTTCGAGTGCAAGCAAAAATGAACTTAGCGGTGGTCAGGCGGAAGCAGGCGGAAGTGTCTTCGATGGTACCTACCTACTTATACCACAAAATAGATACTTATGATACAGAAGTCAATCTCATGATGTACTTTAGTTTTTATACCTACCTACGCTAGCGATCGCGGTAGGGCACAAAATACCTATCTATTTTGTGGCTAGGGGCAGCGAGATGCGTGAGATGAGTGCGACCGGGCGATTGAGCCGAGCGAGATATCGTGTCCGTGAGCGGTGTATGTATATGTATGTGCGTTGCTCGAGCGAGCACACTTCGTATGTAGATACTAGATTGTCTTCTGAACCTATCTATTATGTGCCTATGCAATGCAACTCAAATAAGAATAGGGTTATATTCAATCAGTTTACAAAAAAAAACTGTCTTCTTATTTCTATTGTCCATATAATGTGTTGTAACAGGGCCCCTAAAAATGAATGATGCATCATGTCTTTAAACATATGTATGTACATATACATAATTCTTCTGGACGTGTGTTTGTCACCAAATTCTTCCTAAACGACTTGACCGATTTGGATGAAACTTTGTGTGCATAACGAGTAATTGAGTGTGTCCCTGCGTAATTTGAAAATACAATTGAACCTGATAGGTGGCGCTGCTATCAGGTCCATTTTTTTAACTGGCAAGAGTCTTCGGACAGGACGACATCTATCGGGACTGCTAGTCTTTTTAAGTATATTTCATCTGTAAGTGTGTATGTCACCTAATTCTTCCAAAACGGCTTGACCGATTTGGATGAAATTTTGTGTGTAGGTATTATAAGTAGGTCCCTGGATGGTTCGAAAATAAAATTAAACCCGGTAGGTGGCACTTCGCATTCTTTTTATATGGATGTCACAAAAAATAATGTACTTATGGATGTCACTTTCACGCAAAAAAAAAACTGAAAGGATTTCGATAAAACTTGGTATATAGGTAGACCATGTCTTAGAATAACATATAGGATACTTTTTTATCCTGAGAGTACGTTCTTTAGGGATATTTTTTTCTATCACGCGGGCGAAGTCACTGTCAGCACTAGTATTAGCGCCACACGGTTACGCGTGGCGTCGGTGTAGTGTGCACACCCACCGCACACGTCTGAGACGTCGCCCACGTGTGCGTCGGTCTAATGTAGTTCTAGCTTCAGTCACACGCGCTGACACCCGCGCTTCCCCCCGCGCACTTCCTTGTTCCGATTCATTGAATAGACACTACAATATTTCGCGTGGCAATTATAAATAACTTAATCTATTTGATTTTATTTGCCTATCATCTTGTAATTAATAATTATCTAGTTGTAGAAGAAATAGATAACATTAAGTGTTTATAAAGTAATGTACTTTTTGACAGAATTCTGAGTAGCAAAATTAAATAAGTAGAGTTATTTAGTTTTCCTAGAACTTTGTTAGTTTTATGATAGAATTTGTAAATTGAAGAAAAAATCAACAACTTATTTTATTTAATTTATTAAAAATTTAACTAATCATTGACCACAGTTATTGATTTATTTATTGAGTTGTTTATTTTTCCTTCAAAAAATTAGAATTAGTTTGAAGATATGCATTATTCCATCTGAACGACAAAAATGGCTATATTTTTGGAACGGAATAAGATAAGTAAATTCCTGTAAGACTCAAACATGCGTCATGTTTTGGATTATTTAAAAATAGGGAAAAGACAAAATCGCCAAAAACGAAGTTATTTAGTTTTCCAAATACGGGGACGATATATCCTACAACTTTCACACAACATCGTCTAGTCCCAAGCTAAGCAGAGCTTGTGCCGAGTCCTAGATAACTGATAAACATACTTATATATTTCTAAATACATACTGTTAGACTAAAAAGTCGATGATTATGCGCATCCCTAATGGCGTCGCGCATGATCGTCCCCGCACTAGCATCTTTGACATTCGAATATGGAATTGCGCGCCCTTTTCACGTGGTTATACTTTTTGAATAGTTGGAATTTGTAATTAAATGTATTTCATGTTAAAATAACGTTTATCTCTATTAGATTTCAGAAGTGGTATGTTTCTCACGTGCGTAAATAGTGTTTGTGAAGTTCGATCGTAAAAGTATCTACAAAAGTGAATACTTTGGTGAATTGATTAGAGATGAGATATACCTGCCATTCTCCATACCCGGCCTTTAAGGTATGGGTATCACTAAATACCTGGTACAAATACCAGGTATCAAAATACTTCTAAGTATTTGGGTGTGGTAAGATTTCGATAACTAAACGTATGCGATAAGTATGGTATGCCTCCAATATAATGTAGGTACGATGTTTCAAGTACCTATACGTAATTATGCATTATGAGATATGAAATCTTTCCTTCCTACTTTACCAGGCTTAGGACTGTCGGCTAAGAGTATGACGATGGTTATTAATGAATTCTAGTTATTTCTATGTAAATTAATGCAAATAACATTAATTATATTTAAACTGACTAACTAGCCGGCGTAGTTAAAAGATTTCAAATCAATTTATTTACAATCGTAATTTAAATTTGCAATATTTTTTTAGTTTTGTCAGGTTTTTGTTTTTTTTTTTTTTTGTACGGTTTTTAGTGCTTTTTATTTTGCTGCAGGAATATTAATTGCTGGACTTTTCGACTACCAAGCCGCGATCTTCTTTCTGGCAATATATTTCCGGCAACGGAAAATAGCCGTTCACATGGAACGCTGGTGGCCATTGCGTTTAATTTTAATTTGGCCAGTTTGGCTAAGTTAGGGTAAATACCTTGATTAGCTCGCCACCATGTCAAAGGGTCCATGTCTGGTGGTAACACACTGTCGTCTATATATTTTTGTACTTCTATGATAGCCCTACTGTTGGCTGTACCAGTTGGCCGTACAATTTTCATGGTTTTAATATAATGTTGCCAAATTAAACTATTTGATTTTTTTTCTTGGACATCTTGTGGTGCTTCAGAGCCTGTAGTTGTAGGTTGATTAGTTTCTGTTTGTTGGATCATAGATGTTACTAAACCCACAACGTGATGTTTAGTATTTTCTGTATTTTCTGCTACGGTTGCATTTTGGAAATATAATTTATATCTTGGATCTAAAAATGTAGAGATAGTTAAGGTACGGCTCCTTACTAAATTTTGAAATCGACTATTAATTTCGGAGAGTAACCTGGCGGTACATTTCAACTTCGTCTGGAAATATACTTATATTGTTTTCTTGTCGGTATGTCTCAGTAGCAATTTCCTGCAGAGCATTGGTAAGGCCAACCGTTATGGGAATCACCGAGCTACCACTAACATATTTTTGACCGCTCATTTCTCTGGTAACTTCCTCACATGGGCGCAACACCCAAATTAATGATTGACATACATCCCAATCGTAACTTGTTAAACGAGTGCAATTCACTACATCTAAATTGCTCATTGCGCAATTAATTTCATCTTTTAACTCGACAAATCGGGACAACATATAAAATGTGGAATTCCACCGTGTAAGGACGTCTTGAAGGGGCCTCTTCACCACCTTATTGGCTTGCTCTTGGTAAGTCTTCAATTTGTTCCAAGCCACATTATTACGCTTAAAATATGACACTATTGATTTTACTTTACTTAAAGTGTCTTTAATGTAGGAGTTTCCTAATATCTTTTGTACCGCTAGATTTAATGTGTGCGCATAACAGCTAAAATGTTTCCACCCTAATATTTGCTTTACAGCATTCGTTATGTTCGCACCATTATCGGAAACTACAAGAAGCACTTTTTCAGATGGAATAGACCAATCCTGAGTTACATTTTTTATCTCCTCGGCCAAATGTTCACCAGTGTGACTTTTTTCTAAAACTTTACATTCGAGAAGTACAGATTGTAGAATAAAATTCCTGTCAATGTAACGACCCGTGATCGCCAGATAGGAGTTATTATTTCTCGACGTCCAAATATCGGTGGTTAAGCATATACTGCTTGCATCTTCACTTACAGAAATTTTAGTGGCAGTTTTTACTTCTTCATACAGCCCTGGCAATAAATTGTTTGCAAAATATTTTCTTGATGGTATTATATAATTCGGGAATGCAAACTTGATCAATTCACGAAATCCTTTATCTTCAATTATGGGAAAAGGCTGCATGTCACATACAAAAAGATTCATTAAGTGATCATCAATTTCCTTTTTTATTTTATTACAATCGCGTCTAAGAAATGCTGATATGCTGGACGGATGAGTTCGTACCATACTCGACGTCGTCGCAGTTTGAGAGGAAATACCGGTTGCAGTAGTTTGTGACATTGGTGGGGCATTCATCTGTGCTTCTTGAATAGGTTGATTTTCTAGTTGGTTAAAATTATTATCCCTCCTAACTAAATTTACAGCAAGATGTTTTCTCTGGATATGTTTTGTGAGATTTGTGACTCCGGATTTGTAAGAGAAAACAGCTTTACACATTTTACACTCTGCTTTAAAATCACCTTTATCGGTAAAGTGATCCCATGCCACACTTTTTTTAGGAGCCATTATTACTAATTTAAAAGTCCTCTAATATACCTACTAAGAAGAATACCTAACCTAAGTACTATCCAACTAATATTTACACTTTCTTGAATATATTTACACCACAAAGTTGTTACACATAAATAAAAGCTATTATTATTGAATAATTATACGTGTCTACTATACACTTTTCTAGATAAAAACAAACAGGTGTAACGAAATCGCAATCACAACTGACGCAAAAAATCAAAACATTGTCGACCTAAGTACCACTAGACAACGTAAACATTCAAACACGTAATAATATTCCCTAACATAAACAAACTAAGGAACTCTTTCACGTCGCGACAAAAAATGTAATTATGCTATTATGTTCCTTATGCACGTAAAAATAAGTACCCATTTTGTCTAACTAAATTAAATCAACCGAATGTTCATGAAGCACGAATGACGTTTCGGGTCCCTTCGTAAGCTGTCGGGTAGCTTCGGGTTGCTTCGGCGTACCGAACTACCGATAAAACTGGGCGCTACCTTGTGGTAGCGGTTCGCATCGTACTATGCGTCTGACGTCATACCTTCAAGGTATTTACCCAGTATTTCGGTCCGTACCCGGTCTATGTACTGGGAAGCACATACTTGGTATAAATACCTCTACCAGTATATACGTCTCATCTCTAGTCAACGCCATCTTTGAAGTCAAACAATACGTGAGCAAGTTATCTTGATACTTTGGGAAATCCAAAGTTAATATCAAGGAATATAAAGAAAACGCATGAAATGATTCGTATTGTTATATTGACAAAACTATACGTCATCTAGGTAAAAGTAAAACAAAATTAAAAATTTATAAGTACAGGAAAAGTTTTTAATCTGTAAAATGTTTACTTTTAATCACAATAATAATGAAAATAATCATATTCGTAAAATAGGTTCCTCGTTCTGAGATTCGCATAAAACTTCATCGACATCTGTATCCTCTGTCTCAACTAATGATTTATAGTACATCAATTCCTCATCTTCCGTCCAATTATCTCCGTAATGTTTTATTATTAAATTTTTCACATCTGTTAACTTATTCGCATTTACACGCCCAGAAGAAATAATTTCACCAACAGTCATGGTATGAAAGTTTTTATTTTTTTTTGTTATCCCTCTGTACATTCCGTCACTTGTTTTATAAAATAAATCTCCCTTTACTACTACATCAACTTTACTCTTTGTTCTTTTAATAAAAAATCTTTTTCATTACTCATACTCTGAAAGTAGGTCTGAAGTTGCCTGTGGAGCGGGCTGAAAGTGATACTTTTCATCCCTAGGGAGTTTTACTTTACAACTGACAGCTGTCAAATTATTAAAAAAAAACTAGTTCTATCTTCACATTTCTATTGAACCATGTTCCAATTTTCCATACAGCCAGTCAATCACAGCGCGATATAAAATTGAAATAACTTAAAAACAAGTATTAATTAAATAATGTTATATTTTAAGTGATTTATTTGTTCAACTATTTCTTTAAAATACTTTATTTTTTAAAAGATTACAATTAATTTTTAATTTTTCATTAATGTGGCAGAATAGCTGGCCGGCCGCAGAAAAAAAAAACAAAATGGCGGGAAAGTGGCAATCAGTCGATGGTTTTTTCGAGTTTTGTTTACATTTCCGTACAACAGAGATTTGTATTAACACGTTATGTTTATCAGATTAAAATAGTGATTTAACGCCTAATTTCATAAGAGAAGAGGCTAAAGTAGTAGTGGAATACCTTTTACCGCCTAAATCAGAAGGAAGATACCTACTTAAATCTTAGTTACGACGACTCAGGTTTTACAAACTTTTTATTTTATTTTTAGTTTCCTCGTATTCGTAATTAAAAGCACAGTGTTTACCTCGGGGTGAAAGTAACCCATTTAACCCATCGAATTAGCGACCTCGCTACGCTCGCCCGCCAACTCCTTCTCGGGACGAAATGAGTTACTTTCACCCCTAGTGTAACAATGTACTATTAGACTTTTGGAATTGAAAGTGCCACTGACCGACATCTTTGACACAAGCCTTCATAGCGCTTCTCCAGTCATAAACTTTGAAGTCAACTCCTAGTTTAATTACAGTACTGTAATTTTCAATAATTTTCAAGTATTCTTCGGGATTTTTGATGATTTCTTGTTTGCGTAAGTCTTTTTCAATCATCCTGAATACTCGATCCGGCGGTATAAATGAATGTCCTACTATGGGGAACACTATTTCAACAACTTTTACTGTTTCTGGAGCATAATTTGTCAGCCACTTAGCTATCATTGTCACCATTGACGAGTTTTTATTTTGTCCACCGCAGCCATCCGCAATCAGACGTACTGTTTTTATCCCAACAAAATCTGTTGAACAAAGTCGGTGGAATACAATAGAGGCTATTTCATTTGAGCCTTTCGCAAAAGTGTCTTCAGTCCAGCAGTAAGCAAAAGTATTTTCCTTTGAAAGTTTTGTCTTTGAATTTCCCTGGATAACGGTACAGTTATAAAGATATAATTGTCTAGAATAATACGTGGTTTGATCAGGAAGTTTCGTCATGGGACAATTTTTTTGACAATCAAAACAAAACGTCATCATATCAGCTTTCTCTTCGCGAACTAAATCAAAAATGCTTTGGCTCGCAATTTGTGAACCCTTTTTTCTATCATAATAGCATTTCGTTTTGATGTATCTTTCTCTACTTTTAATAACTCATCATGCTGCAAACAAGTTGAGCAGACGTCTGTTCGAGGAGAGCCAAACCCTAAATTAAAACACGTATTAAATATTTTTCTGAAATATTCCTTCTTCACTTTTAAATTATTTTGTGCTTGAGTGTTATACATACGCCACATCTTGTTAATGTTAAGTTCAGCGGCTAGATAAAATCTTTGTGTTGTCCCCCGACAATAATGAGGCTCATCGCAATTGAAACTACAAATAAATCCCTTTACAGCAGCAACTTTTTCTCTGAATGGTAATTCTTTGCGGTTACCACCACGCCGTTCAGTTACCAAAGAACCAGTTTTAAAAAAAATGTTTCATTATTGTTTGAACTCTATGCTTTGTAATTTGCAATATATTATGAAAGGCTTTCTGACAAACAGGAACAATGCACTTCTGACTGAAACAAAATACCTTAAATTTAGTCTGTAGTAATTTTCTTCTATTTGAATTCTGCTGCCGTCTGCGCCTTTTTATTTGTTTTGGTTTGCAGTATTTTAAAAGAAATGCATCTTGAGTTGTTTTTTCGGTTTTTTTTATAAAATATGTTGTGAAAATACTTGATATCCGCCATAGATAATAAAAAAGCTTAAAAGCTTTTGTGTTGTGTTGACTAACTGGACGCTCTGGTAGACCCTTAGAAGAATACCTGTAATATAACAGAATCTGATAAAATACGCATTATTAATAATAACATAACAAAACTTGTTTTCAGAATATTTATATTTTATTAAAAAGTAGGTGCTTTAAGTTGTTACTCAATAATGTCTCGAACATTACTGTAGTATAGTGCAAACTAAAGAAGAACGTTGTCGCCCAGAATGAATGTTTTACTCCTAACAACATTCATTTGTTTTGTAGAAATAGACAAATAAAAATTACCTTGATTTATTTAATCAATTTTTTAAATAAATCAAAAGTAATATTCAAGTACCTAAATTGTGTAAGCACTATATACGCACCTTGCCCGTTTCTTGATGTTTACAGTCCATTTTTCTGGATCCCTCTGCCGTTTCCTTGACTGTCCGGGTAGACAAGGTGTTACAGGATGGTCCATAGTTTAAAATAAACACACGTTTTACTTAATTCACTAAGAATATCCTAATAAAATCTTAAAAATACCACGAGCAGTTTCACTGTGTAACGACGCCGATCCTATACTAAATACTCCGCTCTGATTGGTCGAAGTGGAGACTGTCATGTTTGAAATCAACGCTCTAGGAGATTGCCGTTTTTGAAACTTACTCAAAACTTTAAAATCATTTTTGGTAGGGAGAATGCCGTTTCTGTAAAAAACTTATTAATCAAGATGGAAGATTAGTTACTAGAGATTATTTTGGCATTAATAAGTTATTTTCTCTTAAATGTGGAGATTGCCGGTTTTGATACTATATGACTCAGATTGTTTGTCACTCAGGAATATAACAGCTTTCGATCGGTGAAAAAATTTTAACTATCGGACTAGTACTTCCAGTGATTAATTACCTCCTACAAACAAAAAACAAACTACCTGTTTATTATATCGACCCATCCGAAGAACAATGTTACATTTGAAATTTACTAGGTTTTCAGGAGAGCCATTCAAAGTTCACCCCATACTTAAATGCTAATAACTTTTTTAATTATTGAAATAAAGTGATGAAAATTCACATATACTTTAATTATTTGTTTAGACAACATTTTAATAGAAAATTATTGTATATATGCTATTATTTTCTAAAATAAGGGGCATTATAATCACATGTTACTTTGTTCCACGTGAAGTCAATGTAACTAAGTTAACATAAAACAGTGTTTTAGGGAATTGGGTGTAGATTTTGTGATATATTTGTATATAGTTCACTTTTCTTTGGAGTTCCAGTAATGTGTGACATTCAAGAAGTAACATTTGCAAAATTAAAACGAGGAATAATATCGACTTAATGAGTTTTATTATGAAAAATATAAAAATTATTGTAACATAGACTATTTTAAAACTATTTCAGTGTAGGTAATAATTGACTGATAGGCATAATTTTACCTATTTAGGTACCTATACTTAATTATAAAAGTAGTTGGCAAGGAAGTAAATCTAATTAATAAAGTTACATAAAACTTTGTACTTTTATATCACAGTTAATTAACATTAATATTGACCAGTACTAATGGTAAGTATTGAAAATCAAATTTTTGGTAAGAATGTAATATGAAATTCTGAATGAAATTAAATTCTCATATAAAAACTTTATATAAACTAAACAAAACTTAAAACAAACATAAACAATTTCAATACTTAATTTGAAAATAAAATTTCTAATAATCAGTCTTTTTACTCCAAGTGACAAATTAGAAACCAATAAAAAATTATAAGTAATTATGTCATGAAATCAACAAAGAAACTCTAAAAAACAACATAATATTATAAGTTTAAAAGGAAAAATAATCAAAAAAAATATTAAAATTAAAAGGGAATCAAAAAATTACTGTAATCATCGTGCCTACTAATTTTCTTCATCATCACTTGTGCTGGCATCACCGTTGGGCAATGTTTTGAAATAATCATGATATTCAACAGGTATAATATTTGTATTGCATAAACTAAGAAGATCTTTGTATTTATCCCGCGAAATAGGCAAAAGCTGATTATAGGCCTTTTTTATTTGCATATTTTGATTGCCTCTTGAGTTTCTAGTTGTATTACCGATAGTTATAGCATCATACATTGCGTTTTTTCTTATTGTATTGCCGAAATATAATTCGCCCGCGAAAAGGAACCATACTCTCATCTATACATAAATCTTCGCGCGGCGTATAAGACTTTTTTAAATTTGCATAAAAATCTGGTGTTTTGGTATTTGATGTAAAAAGTGTTCCTTACTGGGTTTTGAAATGGGACAGTCGTACGTTTTTATTCTAAAAAGTCACTAAACAACAGCGGAGGAAAAGTTGAATTTCGCTGTGATCGCAAAGTTGACTGTGCCATGTTACCAATAAATCAGTTTGTAAGACACCTCGGCAGACACAATTTTCTTTGGCGTCTTCTAATTGCAAGATGAAGTATTTATACTGCACCATTTCGTTTATGAACTCAGGCTCAATGTCCTCGAAATAATTCCCTAAACTGTACAAGCCTGTTTAATTTAAACATGTCTAGTACTGGCAAATATGTTTCAACTTTTAACTTCTCTTTTCCTCTAAGTACAAGTTGTACTCAGAGGAAAAGAAGTGATGTAGAAGTTGTACTGTACAACTTCTTCTACAGCACCGTCATCGTTGGGGACGGTTTGTTGAATTAAGTGAAACGACTATATAATAAACCTATTGCAACAGATTTATTGTTCAAGATTGGGCCGAGCGGCGGCGATTACAATTTACAATATTTTGGTTAGGTTGTGCGCACTCTCTGGCGAGGTTGTCGTTGCAATGGTGCGGGCGCGCGGCGTGGTACGCCGCGCTGGCACCGCCCTCTTCCCTCGCGCCCCTCCCGCGGCACGGGCACGCCTCGCGCGCGTGAATAGTCTTCGTGATGCCTTTTCCTTCTTCGCACACGTTAATTCTCATCACTGTATTAAATATCAGTTTTTTCATTTGCCTTAGTTTCGTATTCGTCAAATAATAATTCTCTTTGAGAAATTAAAAAATCTAAAAGCGATTTTAAAAGATCGATTGCCATTCGAAGTTCATTTTTTTTATTCTTTGTGTGATATACAAATTATACAACATTAATCCGATTTAGTAATGCAGCCCAGAATACGGTCATTACAGCATTTTCTTTTTTTCCCAAGTTTAGTTTTAAAGGGGATTGACCAACTTTTATGGGGCTTCGGCCATTTATAAAAAAACAGTTCAGCTATTAATATAATATGATTACACAATTTTCTTTAATTCTAAAATCTCTTTTTCTTCTTTCCTCTTTTCCTGCTTATGTTCCAATTTAAGTTCAAAAATAGATTAGTTTGTAAATAGAATAATCAGACTTTAAATCATGGCAACTATTACTATGCGTTCTTTTACGAATTTTTGAAACAAAAGAGAAACAGGATTAGATTAACTTATTTCTTCTGTAATGGGATATTACAGTTACAAATCACCTTTCTGCATTTAACTTACGAAATGTGGTTTTGAAACTGGTTTCCTGAGTAAAGAAGCCATACAATGTCTACCAATACTGTGTCCGAAACAGTGCACATAATCTGTAAATAATATAATACATTAAGTTTATTATAAAAACAAGTTCTTTTATGAAAATAAATTAGCTGATCTTATATTTTTACTTGGATTTATATTTTCTCGTTCATCGGCTTGGACATCATTGCTCCAATATTTATAGAGAGATCGATGACCTGCAGAAACAGACATCATAAATTAAATTAGTTTCTTATGATGTGTATCTAAAAAATAAGAAGTAGTTACATGCGAAGGTTCTTGAGCGCCAGTCAAAATTTAATTTGTGGCCATACATTTATTCTCAATGAAGTCATCATCAACAACACTCGGTAGCTTAACCATTGATTGTGGACATTACCGTACGAAACCATTCTGCGTCTTGTTGAACAGGAGGTGCAGTAGGACCACCTCTTGTTTTAATTCTAGATTGCCTTTCTTGAATGACGTCCTTATATTTATAAAAAGTAGATCTTCAATAACTTGTATTTGTGTAATATTTTAAGCACAATCTAATGTGTTATATTGTTAAAGTTGAAACCTTGCGTGCGATTTTCTTCATATTGTCAAATTTCGCCTTGAGTAACCTTAAAGTCCTCGGCTGGTCACCACCAGTAAAGCGTTTGCTGGTTAAATATATATTTTTAGATAAATAAGACGCAGCACTTTCTACTTACATTTATTAGATAAATTCGAAGGTAAAAAAAGCCGTTTTTTTGCTTTTTAATTAATTACGACTATGGAGGTAGGCGCTAAGTACTATCCTGGACTGGCAGCAGGAGAGGTCACGAAGGCGCTAGAGGCCGAGGGCCTGGCGCCAACAGAAAGACGCCCCGCAGGTAGATGATGGTTCGGAAGGTTGTTAAGGTCTGTCTAAAAAGTCAAACGACTTGGGTGATCGAATGAAATAATCAAATTCTTGAAATCTGATGTAGTCAACACTGGTTGAACAATCAAGGTTGCAAAGAGATGATCATTGTTTACTAATAGAATCTTATAAAATGTATTGTATGTTTATATATAACAGATTTTTTAACTTAAAAAAAAATCGAAACTTAATTTGTTTTAATACAGATTTATTCAACGAAATAAATTCACCTATGCTATTTATATATTTCGTAAGTTTAGGAAAACAAACAGTTACACAAAAATGGCAATAAATAGTAACTCGAGTCAACAACAAGTTTTCTAGTGACTAACTCATCTTACAAACAACTGAGCCGATTTTAATACAACTTGCTTTAATGATTCCACTTTTCAAGAGAGGTGATTTTATGTTTTCTATCTTGTGAATTTTCTGTTAGTAGTTTTTTTATACGAGTAATAGTTCGACTTAGTTTCTGTATATATAGTTTCATGAAAGAAGCGGCCACTTTAGCCAGTCTGAAACCTGGTTGAACTAATTGGTCCCTATTTCTTGTAACATAATCATGTCTATCGCCTCTTTTGCTAAAAAGATGAAGATTTTTTCTCTCTTATAATCGGGACATGGAAGTATATGATACAGGAGACTTAAAAGACTAAGTATCCCCTCTCTTCTGGATAGATATATCAATATGGAATGAGGCAAGACAAATAAAACCTGGAAATAGAATTTTAGCCAAAAGAGTAGCTTCCGACAGTTTAACATGTCACAAGAATACCCATAATAAAAATATTCAAGGACTATTTCTTATTAAAAAAAAAAATCTCATATTAGCTATCTACCAATGAATGCTATGTCAAAATCATTCCAATTTTTCCGAACATTCAGTAAAAGCTGTTATTTTGACATAGCAGAACACTTTAATTTCACTTTATTTATTTGACTTGTTTATGGGCTATCCACACATTTCCGTGTCAGGGCTATCCGTGTTCCGAGTCGTCCGTTTCAGTATTCCCGTTTTTGGGAGTAGAAGATATTTTTCACAATCAAACGAAATTATTAGAAGACCAGGGACTTCCTCTTGTAACATTTTATAGAATTGTTTAGCACGCAATTCGTGTATTCTGTGTTTTGTCATAAGTTCCTGTTTCTTCGCTGGTGACGACTCAACTTTAATTTTTTCTATCAGTTGGAGACAAATAGAACATACATCTGTCCTCGGACTACCAAATTCTATATTGAATCTCGTGTTAAATATTTTTCTGAAAAAGCCTTCCTTAACACTAAATCTTAGCAAAGACTGATCATCGTACATTTTATACATTTTTTTTAATGTTTAAATCTGGGTGAAGATTTTGCCGCACTTTTATCTGTTGTCTACAATAATGGCTTTCTAAAGGTGTGAAACTTTTAATAAATTTTTCTATGGCTTCTGCCCTTGAGGCAAACGCAAATTGCTTTCTGTTGCCTCCTCTTCTTTCCTTAGCCAAACCACCAGTTTCGTAATGTCTTTTCGCTACTCCTTCAACTCTGGATGACTTTAATCGGGAAGCCAGCAAGAAACTTTTTTTACATACAGGGACAAATTCCTTATTTTACAATTCGGTATGTGAAACTTTACAACAAAACCTCTTAGGATTTTTAATCTTTAACAAGACTTACGCAAAGGTGTAGAATAGGCAGCCATTTGGTCCGACAAATCAACGGCCCCTTTTGCTCTATTATAATCACATATAATTTTGGGTTTTGAAACTATTTTTCTACGTTTTGTTACTGTATGGAATCCCGTAGAGTGCTTCGTCGACAAAACAAGAACTTCCCTCTTGTTCCGCCATCTCATGACAGTTATACCATCTGTGCTTTCCTTTGCTATATATGCCCCCTTTTTGAGCTTAGTGGAAATAACTCTCTTTGGTAGATGTTTCCAGTTTTTTCTTAGCGTGCCTACTAAGTGGGTTTCCTTCTCTCAGAGTTTTCGAGCCAAATCTAAACTGGTGTACCAATTATTTGCATAGAGTGTATGACCTTTATTGAAGAGATCACTGCATAACTCCATGACCACATTAGATGGGGTATTGTTAGTGGTTTCATTGTTTTTGCCGGCATATACGTTGACCTTGTACGTATACCCGGGAACAGTGCAAAATTTGAATTCCTTAATCCCATACTTGTGTCGTTTTTGCTTGTTGTATTGCCGGAAAATAATTCTTCCACGACGTCGATGCACAAGTCTTCAGCAGAGGTATAATTTTTTTGAAAATTCTCATTCAAATCAATACTCAATACTCAATATTTTATTGCATTCCATATGTACATGTTTAGATGGTATAAAAATATAGTTAGGATCAATATGGACCCTGTCGGGCACAGCAAAGCTAGGAGAGAGGATGAAGGCTAATTAAATAAAGATATTTCACTTATTTTTATTGTATGTCTAAGTATTAGTATAGTTGATTTATTTATTTATTGTCGTCATTATTATTAAATTTTGATATTGTTGTAATTAATGTATGTATGTATATTATTATAATATCTAAATTTAACTAATTTATGTCCGGTGTTTTTATTTATTTTTATCATCATTTATTTAAATTAATCATGTATATATGGTATTACTATGTCTGTGTATCAGGTTGGTAAATTATGTTAGATATTTTAGTTTATTTTTTGTCATGATTATTTTTAAATTGACAGATATTTTATTTATATTTTGTCATACTTATTATTAAATTGTCATTATTTAGATTAATTTATTTATGTCTATTATTGTTTCGTCATTGTATAAGTAGATTAAATGTCAGGTATTTATATTTATTTTTATCGTCATAATTATTAAAAAATGTATTTATTTATATTAATTATCAATATATATTATTACTTTGTATGTTTATCAGTAAAGGTAAATTATGTGAGATTTTTTATTTATATTTTGTCGTCATTATTATTAAATTATGTCAGATTTTTTATTTATATTTTTTTGTCATTATTATTAAATTATGTCAGATTTTTTATTTATATTTTGTCGTCATTATTATTAAATTATGTCAGTTTTTTTTGTTTATATTTTGTCGTCATTATTATTAAATTATGTCAGATTTTTTATTTTTATTTTTTGTCGTCGTTATTATTAAATTATGTCATTATTTAAATTAATTATGTGTGAACATTATTATTATGTCTATGTATAAGTATTTTTGTAAATTATATTAGGTAATTTTAGAGTCATTGATATTTAGTTAGGTTATTATTTATGTAGGAATTTATGTTTTATTCTATTTTCTATATTGTATACTATATTATATTAAATAATTTAATAAATGTCTTAACATAATCTTTGGTAAGTAAGACGGAGGATAATTTATTTTGCAATCGATTTATCCTCTAAAAATTCCTTTACCGTGTAGTATGATTTGGATTCCAGAAATTGTTTCAATTTGTTAATAAATATGTTTGTTTTCTTTACTTCTCTAATATCGTTTGGCAGTTTGTTATAGATTTTTGCGGACATTACTAAAGGGCCAGTTGAGTGCATTTTGAGTCGGGATCGGGGTATGTTTATTTTGTTTCTATTGTGCCGAGAAATGTATCTTATTTGCGTTTCCTCGCAATTTGTATAAAAATCTGGGTATTTTCTGACAAATTTACATAATTCTAAGATGTATAAACAGGGAAGTGTGAGTATTTTGTGTTTTAGAAAATATGGTTTGCAACTCTCTGTTTGTTCTATATTGGTAATAATTCGAATTAACTTTTTCTGCAAAATGAATATGGTCTGAGAATCAGCACTGTTGCCCCACAGCATGACCCCATAGCTAAGCCATGCCTGGGCATACGCATAGTAAGTAGCAAGTGCAGTTTGCAGATTGGTGGTTTTTTTAATTTCGCGAAGGGCGTATGAAAATTTTGAAAGTTTTGCTCTTATTTTCTGTATATGGGATTTCCAGTTTACATGGGTATCTATAGACAAACCGAGGAGAGTAAACTCGTTAACTTGTTCTATTTTAGCATTATTATATATAAAATTTAGTTTTAATGGGGGTTTTTGATGAGGATGAAAAGTAATTAGTTTTGTTTTAGTGAAATTTATTTCTAGGTTATGGTTATTCATCCAATTTACAGCTGTAGAAAGAAGGGAATTTAATTCGACGTTTACATTTTGATCGTTCTGACACGAAGTGAGTAGAGAAATATCGTCCGCGAATAGGACACATGGGCTTTTTATGATTTTAGGAAGGTCATTAATATATATAAGGAATAATAAACAGCCTATAACACTCCCTTGGGGGATTGATGCATTTACTGCTTTACTGTCAGATCTTATTTTAATTATTTCATTTGTATTTTTATCAAAATATTCAATTTCCACTAACTGTACCCTATCCTTTAGGTATGATGCAAACCATTCATGAGCTTTTCCTCGTATTCCTATGCCATATAGCTTATCTAATAATATTTTAAATTGCACTTTATCATAGGCTTTAGTCATATCGAGGAGCATACCTATGGCATATTTTTTGTCGTTAATAATAGATAGAGCCTCTTGTACGTATTTGTAGACTGCTAACGTTGTAGACCTATTTTTTCGGAAACCGTTCTGGCACTCGTCAAATATTTTATTTTTTTCACAGAATGAGTATACACGGTTGCACATGGCCTTTTCAAAGATTTTAGACGCAGTTGGTAACAACGCTATAGGGCGATAGTTACTAGGGTCAGTTTTAGAATTTTTCTTGTGTATTGGTTTTATAAGTGATTTTTTAAGTTGATTTGGAAAAGTTCCTTCTTCAAACGATTGATTAATTAGTTTATAAAATGGTAGGGTTAGTTCATCTGCACACTGCTTTAGTAGAAATGGGGGGAGTTCGTCTACCCCAAAGCTCTTTTTATTTTTTAGATTTTTTATTATTGTGTTTACTTCAATAGGATCAACAGGGCTGAGAAACATGGAGTTTTCTGTGGGACTCATCACAGGGGCTCCTTTTGCTGGAGAGATGTTTTCCCCGATAGAAGCAAAGAAGTCATTAAAAATATTAGCTATTTGCTTAGGTTCTGTTATCAAGTTATCATTTTTATGTAATTTTATGTTATTTTTTTCCCTTTCCATTGATTTATTAGTTCTTTCATTTATTATGTTCCACATAGTTTTTACTTTATTTGTTGACTTTTTCATTTTATTTATATATTGTAGTCTTTTTGCTGTCATTACAGATTGCTTTAGGGTTTTTTCGTATTTTTTATAATATTTCGATAAAACGGGATGGTTTGTTTTAGTGGTAAGTATTTTAAGTAGTCTTTTATTTTTGCAAGACATTTTGATACCTTTTGTTAGCCAATACTTTTTGAACGTTGTTTTTATTTTTATCTTCTGTAGCGGGATACACAAATTTAAAGTTTTATTTAGAGTATTATTAAATGCAATGTAGTTTTCATTTATATTTTTATTTGTTTGTATTATTTCATTCCAATTTTGTTTTTTTAATTCTGATTTAAATTTTTCTACATTTTGGGTATTATATAGTCTTTTTTTCGTGACCCAGTATGGTTTTTTATTGTTGTTGCTAGGTAATTTCGTGTGAAAGATAGTTGCACAGTGGTCTGAGAAACCTAATTCTTCTACGGTGGTATGATTATATCTATTATTAAAGTTTGTAAAAATTAAGTCTAAACATGTCGAGGTAGTTGGTGAGATACGTGTGGGGACCTTAACATGTTGTATGAATTTATGTTCCAACATTAGATCTAAGAACAAGTTAGTTTTTAAACAATTATCTAAGATATTTATATTTAAATCTCCTCCCAATATTACGTTATATTTTGAATATTTTTTATTAATATAATTCAACATTTCTTTTAATTTGCGAGTAAATACTTCCTCCTCTCTTCTATTCCAATAAATAGTAACTATAACGACATTCTCATTAGGTAATTCTATAGCACACAATTCTATACAATACTCAACAGACATATCACTAATATCACAAATTTCTTTAAACTCAAAATGGTTTTGTAATAGAATACATACACCGCCGCCTCCTCGAGTACGGCGACAGTAAGACGCAGCTATTTTGTAACCACTAAACTGTAAGATACTCATTTTTTCTGGTGATAGCCAAGTTTCACGTAGACATATAGCGTTATACATTGAGTTTTCATGAATGAAACTCTCAAGTAGATGTTGTTTGTTAAAGATGCTTTGTATGTTTTGATATAAGATGTTAAAATGTTGTTCTGTGGTTTCGAAAAGTATTATTTTTAGTATTAGTGTAGTCGTTATTATTAAGTTTGTGGTGTAATGTAGTTGGGGCTTTTGCGTAATCATTCAACAGCTTACGTATACGATGAAGTCGATCTAATTTATTAAGTTCGTCTTCGGTAGAAAAATGCAACATTTGTAGCAGCAGCTCAAAACGATTGCGTGACATAATCGTTCGGGGATATAATTGACATATTATTGGGTCTTTAGAGCAATAGTCTGCTATTCTGGGAAGTCTTACAATACCCATGAACAATACTAACCCAAAAAACTTTTTAATTTTAGTGGAGTCTGCGGGAATCCACTTACGAAGCCTTGCAAACTTAGAAGCTTCATTGCTGTGTGCAATTTTTTCTAAAGCAAATTTGTTAGTGCAGTCAGCTAGGAGTTCAAAAATTTCATCCGACACCATTACTTTATAAAAAGCTGCAGGGGATTCGTGACACATGCTAACGAGAAGATGAGGTGTAAGGCCAGGATTTTCAGTAAAAGGTATGATACTTCTTTGGTTACCTTTGGGTGCTGTCCATACTCCTGAAGATGGTGTATTACCTGCATAATGAAATATTTATTTGTTATGAATACAAAGTCAATAATTTGAGGGTTTATTTGAAAAGTTTGTAATGTATTATATGCATAGTTATTTTAATTCATCTTTTAAAACACAAGCATAGCATGACACTTGTATTTACCTAAAGAGTTGAATATAAGTATTGTACTACTGTAACTAGAATTCCCTCTATATGGATCTCCAAACATTGAAATATGTATTTCTTCCATCATTACTTGATTAATTCTATTCCTAACAATACATTTTTGTAATGGAGTAAATGACTCCATTTGTGGTAACAAACTCATCAAGTAATAATAATCTTCTGATTTACTTTCGCCAGATTGATTTGCGTTTGAATTTTGTTGCAAATCTTTCTCTACAACAATAACCGTTTTTTCTCTAATACCAACATTTCCATCCGAATTAATTGACAATGGAGTATTTGTAGTACGTACTTTATCGTCGCCTACCGACGTCAGTTCCTGGGCATTCACCGAATCTGTAGGCGAACATAGGTTAATATCTGATTCTCTTATTACGGACTCCGATGAATTTGTTTCTATGCACGGTGAAGACATTGAAGTATTCGGTAATTGACTATCAACCGTTGTTAAAGTGTCTGAATTATCAGGCAGAATTTTAAATCGCAAAAAATTCATTTGTTGGAAAAACTGCCACGTAGACTGAATATTATCTCCTGGATCTGCTGATCTGGGTGTAGGAAGCTTTTTAGGGTTCCGTAGCCAAATGTCAAAAAACGGAACCCTTATAGATTCGTCATGTCTGTCTGTCTGTCTGTCTGTCCGTCCGTATGTCACAGCCACTTTTTTCCGAAACTATAAGAGCTATACTGTTGAAACTTAGTAAGTAGTTGTATTCTGTGAACCGCATTAAGATTTTTACACAAAAATAGAAAAAAAGCAATAAATTTTGGGGGTCCCCCATACTTAGAACTGAAACTCAAAAATTTCTTTTTCATCATACCCATACGTGTGGGATGTCTATGAATAGGTCTTCAAAAATTATATTGAGGTTTCTAATATCATTTTTTTTCTAAATTGAATAGTTTACGCGAGAGACTTCCAAAGTGGTAAAATAAGTTTCAGTGAGGTCCTTAAACAAAAAAATTGTATTAGTTTAAAATATATATTATGAGGGATCCTTGTCTCAGGGGACAGTTAAAATAAAACCACTATGTAAATCACTGTACTGATATAATGTTCAAAAGTTTACACTGTAAAGGGTACGAAAACCTAATGTTATAAACTTGCTTCGGTAACACTCGATACACATATTCACTCGTGAGAGAACTCCACGCGACTGCCACGCGCATTTGCCGTGCGGACGTTAGTGACGTCTGGCCACGCCTACGAGTGCCAAAGGGATGCACTATCTAAGTATCTTGTCGGTACGCGACTGCGGGACGCTCTTATAGGGCGTGTGGATGCGTGTGTTGCTATATACTTCCCCTCCAGTACTAGAGAGCGCCCTCGCTCCTGGACTGGTACGTTATCAGCAGCCTTAGCTGGACGTCCGCGGTTCCTCTTAGGAATAACGGGTGTCGGTAAAGTATCTACACTATCTTGGTATCGGGTAAGATCTTGAGTGTGATATTTCCCTAAAATAACATCAGGCTGTTCCGTGTTTGCGATCGTGTAGGTCGTAGGACTAACCTTTTTAGTAATGATATAAGGACCATCGCGGCGTGGGTAAAATTTGGAAGTAAGATCCTTAGAACCTTTGCTTAACAGGTGTGACTTAAGCATTACCAAATCGCCTATCTCAAAGGTGTCAGCAGGACGACGCCCGGCTAGCTCAGTCGGTAGAGCATGAGACTCTTAATCTTAGGGTCGTGGGTTCGAGCCCCACGTTGGGCGCCATATATGAGGGATACTTGTCTCAGGGGACAGTTAAAATAAAACCACTATGTAAATCACTGTACTGATATAATGTTCATAAGTTTACACTGTAAAGGGTACGAAAACCTAATGTTATAAACTTGCTTCGGTAACACTCGATACACATATTCACTCGTGAGAGAACTCCACGCGACTGCCACGCGCATTTGCCGTGCGGACGTTAGTGACGTCCGGCCACGCCTACGAGTGCGAAAGGGATGCACTATCTAAGTATCTTGTCGGTACGCGACCGCGGGACGCTCTTATAGGGCGTGTGGATGCGTGTGTTGCTATAATATACTTATGTCTACACGTTATAAATTATATTATACATATAAAATACTCAAGACTTACCATATTCAATGTTACGGATCCAGTACATTTTAAACTTTTATAATTTTTACACCGCCATATGCTTTGACCATTTTTATATTTACGCATTGAGTAATACTGATGTCCTTCTGATTGCAGAATTCTTCCTCGACCACTTTTAATAATTATTAATTCTTTAGACGTCATTGCAAAAAAATAAACAGTAAACTAAACAGGCACCACCAAATCAAACGTTGCAACTGCAGCGCATAACCAGTATAATACATCCATCATTTTGCATAGTTAAACAGGCTCAAACAGCATCTACCCTCAAAATGAAAATAAAAACAATAACCATAATCCTTCTGACGGGGTGTTTAGCTAAATGTTTATAATGTTTTTAATGTGCCTACCTAGGTGCTGTAGGTATAGATGCATTTAAGGAAATGTACAGTGGACGACTTCCGGGTGATATGACGATGATTTGTGTAATCTGTATGTAAGTAAAACATTTAAATGTAGTAGAACTATTTTTAAATCTAATTAGTTCGACGGTCGAACAAATGAGGAAAAAAATTCTCACTAGTTCGACGGTCGAATAAATGAGAAAAAAAAATCTCACTAGTTCGACGATCGAACTAATGAATCGAACTAGTGGGAATAAACGCGCGATACGACGCCATGCAGCTCTGTGTTTGGCGGCTTGGGAGCTTTCATTTACGCTGTAGTGTGTCACGGTTTTGATAAGGTCCGTCCATCGTGTTGGAGAGCGTCCACGAGATCTTTTGCCTTCGACTTTCCCTTGCACCACCAAACGTTCCATCGAGTCCTCATTACGGGTGATATTCCCAAAGAACTTGAGGATTCGTATTTGCACAGACGACGATAACCTCTCTTTGATATTGAGTTCTGTTGGTGATCGTCGAGCCCAAGTATATGTAGCTCTTGACCACCTTGCATCCCGCTATATCTTTGACGTCTGGTTGGTTGTTGTTAGCACGGTCCACAATCATCATTTTAGTCTTGTCGCGGTTGATTGCGAGTCCAAAATCCAACGCGGTAGTCTCCAGACGGCCAAGGAGCGTCTCAATTTCGTCTCTATTTAACGCTAGGAGAGTAGTGTCATCTGCATACCTTAGATTTGATATCTTTCGACCTCCCACAGATATTCCTTTGTCCCAGTCTTCGAGAAAAAGGTTCAGAATCAATACCGTCAACTCGGACAGCGGCTGTGCCATCCTCATACAGACGTCTAATGAGGTGACTAAGGTGTTGTGGTACACCCATTTCCGTTAGGACCTGCCAGAGTTTCCGCCACTTGACGGTATGGAAAGCTTTCCTGCAGTCAACGAAGCATACATAGAAGGCGATGTTGAACTCTCTAGCTTTCTCCACAATTTGTCGTATTATGAGTAGCTGCTCTCGTTGAATGGATTTAAGTTTCTGCTCTGCTAAGCTTGAATGGTTAAAATGGGTAACGATTCGCCTCGCAGCAGCTACCATCTGAAGTACTTCTGGTTGAGATTTTAGCGACTCCTCTATAGCTCGTTGCAATGAATGAATAAAGCAATACAGTAATTCCTCTCTCACCTCACGTTAAAGACCTAGGTTTATATATTGACGATAGGTTAAGCTGGAATAAACAGATTGCTCAGGTTAGCCAGAGAGTCACCTTCACGCTGCGGTCTCTCTATAGATTCAAAAATTTCCTACCGTCAAGCACTAAAACTACTTTGGTCCAGTCGCTTGTGTTGCCTATAATTGACTATGCTGATGTTTGTTACTCTGATCTTTCCCAAGAACTTCTAAACAAATTGGATCGACTTCTCAATAACTGCATTCGTTTCATATTTGGCCTTCGTAAATATGATCACATTTCTTCCTTCCGTTCTCAGCTTAAATGGCTGCCTATCCGTCAGAGGAGATCCCTCAGATCCCTCTGCACGCTCTTCACCATAATGAACGATCCTTGTGCTCCTGATTATTTAAAACAATATTTTAAAGTGTTGGGCAGTTCTCATAATCTTAACCTTCGTGCATCCAAAAACATGCTTCTTCATATTCCTTCTCACCGTACTGGCTATATGTCCAATTCTTACGCTGTTTCCACCATAAAACTCTGGAATGTGCTTCCCCTTGACATCAAAAAAGCTGAAAGTAAATTATCCTTCAAACGTAAAATTCTGAACTACTACTTGAAGTCCTCTCAACCTTAGTTCGGTCTTCGTTCAGTATTGTTATTAAGTTCTCATAGTGATTTCATATTTTTCATAGTATTTATTAGTTTATTATTTTAACATATATATGTATTTTATTATTATAAATAACTTATTTTATATTGTTCCATTTGAACTATTTGTTATTATGTATTTGTTTATTGTGCAAACCTACCACAGTGTTGTCTTTTTTAACCCAAAGGTTGACTGGTAGAGAATGCCTTGTGGCATTAAGTCCGCCTATGTACCACTATTGTACATGAAGTTTAAAAAAAAAAAAAAAAAAAAGCACCTACCTGAATCATATCCTGCATCTCGCACACCTTTTATCATATTAGCCCCACTATTATGGACAAGTAAATGGATCTTGCTTTTAGGTATATTCCATCTTTCTGTAATAGCCTCGAGTTCTTTTGCAATATTGGTTCCACAATGTGAGCCGGGAAACGATTTCATAGCTAAAACGCCATGTTCCAAAATGAACTTAGGAGATATCCAGTGCGCAGTGAAGTTCAAAAAGCTCTCGTTATTGTGTTGACATGTCCATATATCAGATGTCACTGATACTGCTGTTGCCTGCGAAATACTGGCTTCTATTTTAGACCAAATTCTATTGTATATATCAGGAATAACTTTCTCGGTCATGAAAGTGCGACCAGGTACTTTATAATGGGGCACAGCGGTTGCCATAAGCCTCTGAAAGCCGACACGTTCCACAAGTGATAATGGTTCGTTGTCTAAAGCAATCATTTCACCAATCAAGTAATGATATTTTATAGATTTCGGATCATTAATGTCCCACAACAATTTCCTCTCTGCGGTTTCTTTCAGGGTTAGCTGTCGTTCTCTTGATCTGGACGTTCCAGGTACTGCTGGTATCTTGGAATCGGTGGAAGTAGAAGTACCGCCCTTATTGCTGCCACTTGTCGAGGGAACATCAGTTAAAGTAGCGTACTCCTCAGCATGTTTCGTTTTAAGATGATTTTTTAAAGAAGTTGTAGCTGAAAAAAAAACCAAAATGAATTCCTTTTCACGATTTTTTTATTTGACAGTTTTTATATGCCATGTTCACACAATGACGGCTCGTGGATAATGACGGACAGGTCTCAAATCACGTTTCACCAAAAGCACGAATCATTATTCTTTTGTAACGAGAAACGTCGAAACGAAATTCAGAAAATGTCCACATTTTGATGAATCGTGAAAAATAACGATTGCGTACGCAATGTGAACAGCCAACCGGCATAACGTATCGTTATTGTGTTTTATGACGAATCGTCATAAAACACAATAATAAACAAGCCATTAAATTAAGTTTTGACTTATTTGCTTTCTTTCCTTCTCCGCCTCTTGATATCTTGTTGTTAAACAACAAACACTCGGCCAGTTTATTATTTTCACTATCAATCTCATAATATTGCCATATGGCCGATTTCTTATTAACTGGTGACATTTTTTAACACACAAACAATTGAAAAAGAACTAATGAACTTTTCTACAAAATCGTAGGTGATGTTTTATTTTTATAATGATCTGACAAAGCGTGCCGTGACGTGCCTACTCGCAATAGAAACAAACAATCAAATGATCGCACGCCGCACGCCCGCCCGCGCTCGAGTGAGACAGGTCGCGACACGATTTTGCGTTCGACAAGCATGTACTTAGTGCCGAATGTTCGGCGGCCGAATATTCGGCGCTTCGGCCAATAGCGTTGCAGAACATTCGGTATTCGGCTAAATCACTATTCGTGGCAACTCTAGTAGATTCACTTCGTAATATATTACTAATTTGAACTTGAAAGTAGTGTGATGGACTATTTCCCAGTTGTGTGTACAAAATACGTCGGCTCAGGCGCAAAATGTCTCTTTCGCAAAATGTTGCGCCAGGGACTTAAGAATAAAATTTTGATTTTTAAAACAAAAATCATTAATTAAAATTATAGTGCAATTATGATGTTAAAATTTTGGTACTTAAATTTACTTAAGAATGTATGTATTCCAAATAAAAACAATATCAATAGGTATCAAACATTTTACACACATTCAAAATTTAGATCAAAAGAATCAATACTGTTAGTAAACATATCCACAGATAATATAATCGGAGCTATTACTAATAGTAACTAAACATTAACTAAGTATTTCAAATGAAAATATTTGTTATACCATTTTTAAAATGATTAAAAAATATATATTTAATATTAAATTGTCAAATAAATAAATTTTGGCATTATAATTTACTTGAGTTGTTATCAAGTATTGCGAAAAAAAAATATTTTAATCATTTTCATAAATGACATATCAAATGAAATTATATCTTAATTGTGGCACTGAAATTAACTTTTGTTATCATTTTCATAAATGATAAAAAAATTAAATCTTCGCACTAAAATAAACCTTGGTTATTAATTAAAATTTGCTACATAAATTATTATTTTCGTAAATGATTACGAAAATAAATCTTTCATTAAGAAAAAAAAAATATAAATGTACTTATTTTCATTCTGGAATGTACATTACTTGCTAATGAAGTATTGTAAATCAAAATAAACATTGATACCAACTCAGCAAAAAACCTAAATTTAGCTATTTGAAAATTTGTAAAAAATAATCTTTTTTAAGAATTGTGGAAGCGTCAGTTCCTTACGCTCAAATTGTTTCAACGGTTTTTTGTATTTAATGTCAAAGTCCATATATTTCTTCTGTCTGTTTTTTTGTTTCTGTAAAAAAATTATCAGTTATTTTTCTGTTCCAATATTTACTTTCTTTTCGCAATTTATCTATGAATATGTATAAACTTGGCTTTTTCGGTATGCGGCATGCATTTATACGCCGATGCCACCCTTCTAACGCGTTGTGCGGTGTCGTTGGTAGGCGCAACTTGGTAAGGATGGTGGCAAATTGGGTACCATTGGTTTTCGTAATAACGTCTAAAATTCATCATGTATTGAGTATCTGGAGCTATACTTATAATGTACCCCCAAGCTGCAGGGATTTGTTCAGCCGGTACCAGTGCTATTATTGCAGCCATTCTTGCAATATTTCGCCCTTCCCGTGTACGCAGTAATCCTTTTTTCTCTGCGTGTTTCCATATTGCTGCGTTGTAATGTCTATAACATCCTGTTATTTTTGCTTCAGGAAATACTGATTTCACAGCGTTTATTTGCGCCAAACAACATTTAAGAGTGATTATGAAAATCACTCTTAAATGTTTTAATAATTATACCCAATTTTTCTTTTAATATGTCATATAGCCGCGTATATGTCTCTTGGGATTTATTGGGTAGCAATGTATAAATTACTGGGATTATATTTGTACACTTTTTTGTAGATCCAATGTTCAAATGTAAGACATAAAACTGATAAAAAGGTGGCGGAGCTGACATAAACGTGCCATCTGCAAAATAGGATCCGGGTTTCTTCACAATTTTCTTTCCCAAACGTGTTGCAAATACCAAATTTTTTTCACTTTGTCCATCTTCACAAATAAGGAAATTTTTACCTAAAACTTCTGGTACAATTGTAGTTTCGCTACTGGTATGTTGTAGTCGATCTACGTTCAAATAAAACTTTCGTGCCCTATAAAACGTGTCTTTAATTGATTTAAACGTAGGAATTCGATAGTGTTCACTATTAGGTATTTTGTTACGAATTGTTTTATCATTTTCTTCGTAAATTTGCTGTATGGGGCGAAAATCTTTGCAAACAATATGTTTTAATGATGTTATGTGTTCTTTAATTATATTTTAAAATTCCATTGACTCACATGTATGCACTGATTTCAGTTTAATGATAATTTTTCCTGTTTTGTCTAATGTTAGTGACGCATTACAAACTCGCCTATTTATGCACCGCCAGAAAGTACTTCCACTTTCATTTGCTTTGCTCTTATGATATCTGTACTCACAATGTATAAGTGTTCTATGTCTGAGCTTTTGTTTTGTAGTAATTGTTTATTTGGAGTGATTTCTCTTTTCTGTTCGAGATCATCATCAAATGACGAAGAAAAAGTGTATAAATCCGAGACATGAAGTTTAGTCATGTAGTTATCTTTGATAAATGATTCACTTAGATTCAAATCAAGATCAGATTCAGAGCTAGAACAGACGATGTTTTGTTGTAGGCCAGAGGTACTTTGAAGAGGATTATCGTACAGAGATGGTTGAGAGTCATGTTCTGTATCTGCAACGTTGAAACGGTGTACTGAACTTAGCAGCATGTGGCGGCACTGATCATTGGCCGTAATATCTAATTCTAAGTCTGAAGCATCAGTTGAAGAACTGTAAGAAACAAGAACTGGTTTTCTTTTTGGTGTTGCAGCTGAAAATTTTGGCGATGTTGATACTTCGATAATTGAAGAGACGTCAGAAAAATGAGCTGACCTTTCATCTATCAGAGACTGAGACGACAATTCTGACACTTTCTTAAATTAAGACACAGGGGGCGAAACTTGAACAGATATAAGTGGTTGGTTAATCTGGTGTTGTAACGTTTCCGATAAAGGTCTTTCAGTTACAATTGAAGGAGCATAAGCATCTTCGGGTATTACATCAGGATCAAGGGGGTATAAACCAGTGCCTTTGAATCCATTCGTTATATTGGTTTGAGTCATACACTTTGGCCATGTTCGGGAGAAAATTTTGTTAAATGCAGCTTTGTTTAAAGTTCTCTCTTGAGAATTGCACAGGTAGTTCAAAACTTCTTCATCCCAGTGATGTTCGAAGGACCGATTCACTGATTTATCTAGAGGTTGGAGTTCGTGCGTTGTGTTTGAAGGTAAGCAGTATAGTACTATATTATTTTTATCTGCTTCTTCCAGAGCCTCATATGATAAATGACACTTTGCGCCATCAAAGATAAGCAGACACTTACCGGGTACTTTATGTTGTGCTAAATGTTTAATGAACTCTACGAATAAGCTACTGGTCATGCTGCCTTTGGGTGCCATGCTTACCTTTGTTCCAGGTGGCAAATTTGATGCTAATTCTGATCTGTGTCTAATCCCTTTAAAAATTATCATGGGCGGTATAGCAATACCCACAGCATTTACGCACATCGCTATTGTTACGTTCTCGGCGTGTTCTGGAGCAACAAGATGTACTCTTCTTTTTCCCGTTTCAGCCAAAACTACATTTTGTTTGTGGACCGTAATGCGACACCCTTTTTCGTCCATGTTATATAAACGTTCTGGATGTGCAATAATGTCTAGCTCTTCATAGAGTTTTTTCACTTCTTCAAAATGGTGTTTCACAATGCGTTTATTAATTTTTTGAGCTCTAGCTGGATTCATTAGCTGAGGTTTTCTTTTTGATATTGATGGGTTTCGAGACAAAAACATTTTGAGCCATTTGCGTCCAGCCATTCTAGTTGACATATTGAACGAGTGCTTGATTTTGAACCTCTCACAAAATAAAAAGGCTTGTTTCCTGATAAATTTAGGCGTAAGTGGTACACCCAGTTTTGCAAAACGTTTGATTCGCTGCGATAAATCTTCTTCTAATTGTTTTGTGAGAATAGTTGTCTTCCCAATAATTTTAGTACTGTTACCGCTTAATAAATGGTTTCTAAGGGTGCGTCTTGGAATATTGAACTTTAACGCTGCAGCATTTGTATTAAGTTGATTATTTTGTACTGCTTCCATGACACGTCTTAAACTGGCTTCATCCCATGTACTACCTCTTTTTCTAGGTTTTGACACCGACATTTTTGAAATCTGAAATATTCGCATAAAATTGAATCATCTGTTCAACTACCGACGTATTGTAGGTAATAAAGATTTTTTGCTTAAAGTATAGTTATAGACTGTCTATCTCATGACCATCTTATATAACTTACCACAGACTATTTTTATCACATACTTTACCGTTTTTAACATGCAAATATTTTATGTATTCGTTGCTTTTCATGTAAATTAGTTTAGTTTGTTTTAAGACATAACCTTTCCATAAAAGAAATTTAAATGTATACTGGCAATAAAATAATTTAAAAAAATGTCTATTCAATCTGAGTTAAAAAGTTTATTAACGCTTATAAATAAAAATATTATAAATATAAAACATTGTTTTAACTGTAAGGCTACGTATTTATAACTTAAAAGTTAGTGTTCATATGTTCATGGTTTATAAATGTTCCTTGTAAGGCCCATGTACCATAGCAAGGCCAACCATCAAATATTTGATTGGCCTTATAAGGAACCACCGGCTTTCCTAGGAACACTACCAATATTTTAACTTAAATTAAGGCAAAACTATGTTTTTTATCTTTAGTACCATAAACATATCCTTATACGACAATTCACAGTAAAAAATATGAGATAATAATAGATTTTTGACTAAAAACTTACGTTTTGCTGTGCGCGCGAATAACAATTGTAACGTTGACGACCGAAGTCTACGAAGCGTGAGATCGCACTGCCGCAATAGCGGCGCGATCGACTCGCCGCCGCGTGTGTGGCCTTGAGTTTGATGGATCAAATCAAATCAAATCAAAAATATTTTATTTCACATAGGCCTACATGGGCACTTATAAAACGTCAGAAGCTAGTGCACGGTTCCAAATTGGTCGTTTCCTATGGAGAAGAACCGGCAAGAAACTCCATGGTTACTCTTTTAAAAAAGTGGGTGTTTTTACAATATTGATATTATATTATGTAAGAACAGTGTAGACCAGTCAAATATTGTACACAAAAGCACAATAAAAAATTTCTCAGTAAAAAACAAAGTAAGTCGTAATAGGAAGTAGTCTAAGAGTTCGTGGAGTATACAGTGTTCTCACATTCACAATACAAAAAGAGGCTATATAAAAAAAATCAGGTATAATATAATGATTACAACTATCAATAAGATGTTAACAAAATAAATTACCAACGAATTTATGACAGTTGAAATATAAATAAAAAATAAAAATATTGCAAAAGCAATGTGTCAGAGGAAAAAAAAAAATGTATATCTAATTATTAAAACAAAGGTGGAGCAGTTATAGACAAAATATTGATGATTTACCAGGGGGCCACATGTGCAGAGGTAGTCATTGCCAAACAGGCGTGTCTTCGGCATAGTCTTTAACCTTGTAATATGCTTTTTCGGTTAGGACACGCTTGATATGAGATTTGAATTTTCCCTCACTAAGTTCTGTTACCGCCTTTGGCAGCTTATTATAAAAGCGAATGCTGTTTACTAAGAATGACTTGCTAGTCTTAGCTAGTCTCCATTTGGGTAAGACAATTTCGTGTTTACTACGTGTATTTTTGTTGTGAAAGTCGCTTCTAATTTTAAAGAGTCCTAAGTTTTTACGAACATACAAAATGCTTTCCAAGATGTAAAGAGAAGGCAGAGTAAGTGTATCAATTTCTTTGAATTTATTTCTGAGGGACTCGCGAGGGCCCATTTTATAAATAGCCCGGATTGCTCTCTTTTGTAATATGAAAATTGAGTCTACGTCAGCTGCAGATCCCCACAGTAAAATCCCATAAGACATAATACTGTGGAAATAAGCATAGTAAACTAACCTAGCTGTGGCTATATCTGTCAATTGCCTTATTTTTCTTACTGCATATGCAGCTGAGCTTAGTCTTCCCGAGAGAGTTCTAATATGAGCACCCCACTGCAGTTTAGAATCGATAGTTATACCCAAAAACACGGTTTCTGTAATAACATCCAGTTTTTTGCTGTCAAGAATTAGATTGACGTCAACTTGAGGGACATTTGGCAATGAAAACTTTATACATTTAGTTTTATTTGCATTTAATAAGAGATTATTAGCTGCAAACCATTTCGAAAGGACAGCCAGACTCTCGTTGACATGCAAGACATCCCCATCTTTTCTGTCTACTTTAAAAATAAGAGAGGTGTCATCAGCAAATAGAATTATATCGGATAAATTAGCCATCATGAAGGGAAGGTCATTAATATAAACTAAAAAGAGGAAAGGGCCTAGAATTGAACCTTGAGGCACGCCCATCTTTACTAAAGACCCCGAGGACGTCACCCCATTAATGGATACTTTTTGCTGCCTGTAAGATAAATAGGAAAAAACAAGATCAGCAGCTCGTCCACGAATTCCGTAATGATGTAATTTACAGATCAGAGTATTATGGTCAACACAGTCAAATGCTTTAGAGAGGTCACAGAATATGCCAATAGCATCCTGGGACTTCTCCCAGGATTCCAAAATGTGACTGATGAGTTTCACTCCTGCATCTGTTGTTGACCTTCCTTTCGTGAAACCAAACTGATGACTATGCAAAATCCTATTTGAATTAAAATGAGACAACATCTGGTCGAGCATGATCTTTTCATAGATTTTACTCAATGCTGGAAGCACAGATATTGGTCTATAATTAGAGGGATCACTCTTACTACCTGATTTAAAAATTGGTACTACTTTACTGTGTTTCATTAAATCAGGGAATGTACCACTGTCTAAACACTGATTAAATATGCCCGTTAGGACAGGAGCAATTGTTTCAATAATTTCTCCAAGAATCTTAACGGATATACCCCATAAGTCTTCAGTGTTTTTTATGTTAAGACTTTTGAATGCTTTTATTATTGTATCCACAGAAATACGCTTAAATTCAAAGTTTGGTATATCCTTAGTGAAATGTTCTTTTAAAAAAGATTCAGCTAACAAAGACGAAGAAGGGAGAGATTTCGTAACTTCTATTGGGATGTTGGTGAAAAAGTTTTCGAACGTCTCAGCTACTTTTGACCTATCCGAGATGATTTTATTATCAATTTTTAGTGAGAATTCATTCCGATCTCGTTGGCTTGTCTTTCCAGTTTCCTTGTTTATCACCTTCCAGACAGCTTTTATTTTATTATGAGAATTTCCAATTATCTTACTTATTGATTTAGATTTAGCTTGGGCACAGACTCTTTTGAATATCTTTGAATAGAGTCTAACATGGTTATGCAAATTAAGATCAGACGACAAGGATTTTTCATGATATAGCTGATATAAAGTGTCTCTGCTTTTTCTTATTCCAGCAGTAGCCCATTCATTAAATTTGGATTTATTACCGATTTGAACTTTTTTGACTGGACACGCCTTATTAAATTCTTGGCATACTGTAGAAAATAATGTTCCATAGTTTACACTGGGGTCTTGCGAATCAAAATTGGCTGTTGAGAGACTACTCACGACATTGTTATTAAAATTATTTAATTTATTTTTAGTAAGCGGTCTAAGCTCTGCAGTTGAATCTAATTGAAGCTTTTTGACTAATTCGAAAGATACAAGTTGACCACTATGGTCAGACCTCACGCCACTAATTATGGATGAGTCTTTTATAACACAATTAGTAAATATATTATCTATGCATGAAGCTGAGGTAGGTGTTATTCTTGTTGCCTCATTAAAAATACATTTTAGATTAAAAGAACTAAACAAAGAGAGAAGTTTACATTTATCTGGTGAATTTACTAGTAAATTAATATTTAAGTCCCCACAAACGAAAACTAATTTGTTGTCTCTAATAAGTTTATTTAGTATTTCTTCAATTATTATCAGAAAAGATGCTAGGTTTGATGCAGGTGGTCTGTACACACATAAGAAAGTTTGGCCTTCAATCTCTGCACATGCTACCTCACATAAGCGATCAACAGAGCAAGCAGTGATATCTTTCCTTTCCTTATATCTTAAAGAAGTATTACATAATATCAAGGTACCACCCCCTATTGATGATCTGTTGTACGCACTGGCAACTGAAAAACTATTCACATTGAACATCATTCTATCTGGTTTTAACCAAGTTTCACAAAAACATAGGATATCCATATGATATTTATCTATTAACATCTCTACATCTAGAATTTTGCCAGAGAAGCGATTTATATTCTGATGGTATAATGAAATGTTATTAGGCTTCCCTTTTGTCGTTTCTAATAGTTTAAAGAAAAAGAAGAATCAATAACAGTATTATTAGGTACACTAGATAATACTGATTCGTCACTTAACCTAGTCTCAGTTAAATTATCATTAACTGCGTGTATTATGTGTATATTATAAGCTAGCAAAGTAGCCAATAAGTGTCGACTTTTTTTGGGAAGAAACATATGTTCCCGTATCAAAACAAAATCACTAACAAAATTGTTAGTGTCAAAATACAATAAACGGTCACTATGACGGCATGACAGGATATGCATCAAGTTGTTAAGGCTAAAAATATAATCATTTTCATGATCATTTAGACTGTTTGAATAAGGCAATGCACATAATATTAATTTACCTAATTTTAATTCAAGCAGGGTTTCAATACCACTAACAATGTCCCTTTTAGTTACACTAAGACTATTTCCAATCATAAGCACTACTGTGGTCTGCTCATTAATTTTAGAATTTTTTATTTTGTAAACAAGCTCATTAAAATGTAGGTTATGATAACAATGACTGATAATGGTATGTTTGCAACGGTTATTTAATAAAGATCCAAAACCTGTCCCTAATCTATCTGAATACATAAGAATGTTACTTTGATAAGGATTTATTGTGTCTGAATTTTTAGGTACAACATTAGATGTAGGAATTTCGTGTTGAGACGTGGGAGGTGGCGGAGCGAGTGCACAACTACAGGTGATATTGTTAGTCAAAGACTCATACCTCTCTGCATTGAACTTCACCAAGTCCACCAACTCACAAGCCTCCTGCATGCGCTCACTTAACATTTGTTGACAAGACTCATATTTACTAAATATATCCTTTATCGTATTCTCCCTACTCAATAATTCCTTTTGTAGGTTTTGTATTTCAAAATCATACATGATTTTGCCATTTTGCAAATTATAATTACATTCTTTTAATTGCCTTTGTAAATTAAAACGCTGCTGTCTGAGTTCAATATTAAATTTATAAACACTTTGTGTCTTCAAGAGTTTCTTATACTTTTTAATGTTCTTAGTGATTTTAATATATTTCTTAATTTTATTGTGACTACCTAACCTTGGACATTCAGTTAGGGTATCATCCCCAGTTAAGTCTATTGTAACGGTGGGTTTCTTACACTCACGTTCGGAGGTACTGCCAATCAACTTGTCGAAGAGGTTATTGGTGTTGGCAACCTGTTCACTCGCTCTCAAAGTTTCAACGCTGGATATAGTCTTGCGAGCCTTGGACAATTCCGCTTCAAGGCCTGATATGCGATTCAGTGCCTGGTCATGGGTGTCTCTGCATTCTTGAAACTCTGACACCAGTTGACGGAGATAGTTATGCTGGTGTAGTATGTCCACATGCTGGGTGTGCAGTTCAGCAAGTTGCCTTTTCAGTTGAGTGTTTTTATCAACTATCTTCATGACTTCCACCTCGCTTTCCTCCCTTTCCCGTAGCAGGTCATTGCAAGTCTTTCTTGACGTTTCTAGTTCTTTCAGCACGGCATTCAGTTTCTCGTTCATGTCACGAACAGTTGCTCCACGGGTCATCATGTTTATAATTTACCCCAAATGGCTCCTGGAATGAGACAAGAAACAGCTGAGTATATGAGGAGATGTTTAGTTAGTTGAAAACTTGTGATAAGGGGGAGAAAAAGCAGTTATCCAGACAAAAATGATAAAGAAATATTAAAAAGATAGGATTATAGAAGTGATAAAAAAAAAAAAAACATGTAGGTAGAAGAAAAATGAAAAATAAATTCTGGTTAAATTAAAACCTAATTAATTAGAGCTATTGAATGGATTTAAACTTAATGTAAGTACTGGGTTAGCTACTATAAGTAATATTAAATTATTAAAATAGTTTAGAAATTTAAATTAAGTATAGGAAACATTAGTATGACAGTTTGACAATAGACACAGTTCAAAGTTTTAGAGAAACTAAGAGTAGATTAGAAACAACCAAGCAGATAATTAAGTAAATATGTAAAGTACTTAATGCAGTGAGTGTTTTGTCTGGGCGAATGTTTTCGTCGTCGATTCTGCTTCCACAATTTGTCAAGCAAAAGGAGACATAAACGGTGCCGGTGTGTGCTGGACGTAGCTCAGAAACCTGAGCAGTGTATAAGTGTTGAATAGTGTAAGACAATAACTATACTAAACAATAAAATAAAACCAAATACTCCCCGGGTTTGATGAATTCAAATCAGCAGTTCAAACAGTCCAAACTTTGACAGCTGGTCGATCGGATTATCGATTTTGGATGAATTATCGCGTCAAAAATACGATACAAACACTGAGTATGTCACTTTATACTTAGAATCTAAATTAAAGAATAGATTTACGCAAAATAAACAGAATTAATTAATATTTAAAAATTATTTATCTAAGAGGTCGTTTTTTCGCGACCTGTCACCAGTGTTGCCAGACCCAATCTCAGATCAGATCTTAGTGTGTAGTAGAAGGAATATGTCTTTACATGTCAATAACTACGACTTTTTAGTAGTTGGCCTTCAAAGGAGCGTGGCCTTCCATGGTCCACCCACCTTGGTTCATATTGTCGTGGTAGTCGCCTGTCTTCGAACTGGCCTTGTAAATTAAACAAGCATTGGGGACAAAACCATTTCTTCCACCAGCGTGGATTATTATGACGCGTAACCCTTTAGAATTTTTTTTCTTTGCTACAGTTCCTTGTTGAGTACCCCATGACTTATTTTGTACATGTGTGGTATGAATGTAGCTTTCGTCAGTATAAACAATATTCCTCCCTTCTTCTCTATATTTCTTCAATTGTTTTAAATATTTATAGCGGAGGAACTGCACTTCATGTTTTTCAACAAGTGCTTGACGATTGTCTTCAGTAGTTTTCCACTCATAACCTAAATCAAGAAGTATACGCCGTAATGTCTCCAAACATCCGTCAAAATTTATCTTTTCGTAAGCACCCTTTTCAGAGCTTTTAATGTTGGATATTGTTTATACTCTCTATGAAATTTACTGACAGTACGCCTTATTACTCCCTTGTCAAATTCATCAATGTTACGCTTTAAACGTTTGCGAGGATTTTTGTTTTTATGCGGTGAACTCATTTGTGTGCCAGTTGCATCACATTTTGCTTTTTCTTTGAGAATTCTTGTTACAGTCCTTTCACTAACCCCCCAGCTCTTGAAGTACTCCATCTAGCGTCTGTCAAGCGCTCCACTCCATTTTCAGCCTCGTACTTCATATTTTGGTATACTGTAGCTATCACTTCTCGTGCCTAAAATATATAGAAAAGATTTTACATTAATTAATTAATAGACATAAAAGTCAATCAAAACATTAGGTACATAAACTTATTTTACAAACAAACAAAATTACCTGACTCCGCATCGTTTTTTTTTTTGAATTTTCCATGACTAACTTGTTTTGCAATCAGTACTTTCGTATTACTGAGCGACGTAGTATTAATAACTTGACTGTCTCAGACCGCTGCCGGCCTGCTACTGAAGACGAATACTTACCACTACATACATTGGAATATAATAAATAATGAAACCAACAGAAACAAAAGAAATAATAATGATTACACATTGGAGACTCATCATGGTCTTATTAGCGATAACAAACTAGTTGCAGAAGAATTTGTAAATTTCTTTACCAGTATTCCAATTAAAACTACTGAAGCCCTAAATTCGTCGCCATCGCATGCTTTTGGTTTATTACAGGCGAACGTTGCAGCCTGTTCGACTGAATTTAACTTTAAACATATAAACCCCATAACAGTAATAAAAGCTTTTAAAGAAATCAAGATTAAATTGACAGAAGATCTATGGGGTATGTCTATCAAAGTTTGTACCTCAATTATTGAGACTGTAGCGCCGTACTTAGCGTTAATATTTAATTTGTGTATAGATCAAGGGGTCTTTCCGGATCTAATGAAATATAGTAAAGTGATACCACTTTTTAAATCCGGAGACAGTAAAGACACTAATAATTATAGGCCGGTGTCCGTTTTGCCGGTTTTTAGCAAGATATTTGAAAAGGTGATGTTAAATCAAATGCTTAATCATTTTAACACCAATAGCATCTTACACGATAAACAGTATGGTTTCACCAAAGGACGTTGTACGACTGACGCTGGTGTCTCCTTACTAAAACACATTTTTAATGCGTGGGAGGAGGCACAAGATGCTATAGGCATCTTCTGCGACCTGTCTAAGGCGTTTGATTGTGTGGTTCATGAAACATTACTCCTGAAACTGGAGCATTACGGACTAGGCAAAACAGCGTTAAGCTTATTAAAATCGTATTTGAATGACAGACAGCAACTAGTTCAAATAAACGGTGTCAATTCGTCGGGATTAAATGTGAAAATGGGGGTACCCCAAGGTTCAATTTTAGGTCCTTTTTTATTTTTAGTATATATTAATGATTTACCCTATTTGTTGAAAAATAAACTTAATATGGTGTTGTTTGCTGACGACACTTCTTTGATTTTTAAGATAAATAGAAGGACTAATAATCTTGACGATGAAAATAACGCCTTATTGCAGGTCCAAAACTGGTTCACTGCTAATAATCTAGTTCTAAATGGGAAAAAAACTAAATGCATAAGATTTTCCTTACCAAATGTCATAAGTAGTGATTGCGACATAGTATTGAACAATGAGAAACTAGAATTTGTTGATAAAACAGTTTTCTTGGGGATTACGCTTGACTCTAGGCTACAATGGGGTCCTCACTTAACATCTCTTGCAGGACGGCTTAGCTCGGCTGCATATGCTGTTAGAAAAATCCGCCAATTTACGGATGTTGATACCGCTAGACTAGTCTATTTTAGTTATTTTCATAGTGTTATGTCGTACGGTATCTTACTATGGGGACGGGCTGCAGACATCGAGTCAATCTTTATATTACAGAAAAGAGCCATCAGAGCTATTTACAATCTCCGCCGGTGCGATTCTTTAAGGGAACTGTTTAAAGATATTAACATAATGACGGTACCTTGTCAATATATCTATGAAAACATCATGTATGTTAGAAAAAATCTTCATCTTTTTAGCAAAAGAGGCGATAGACATAATTATGTTACAAGAAATAGGGATCAATTAGTTCAACCAGGTTTCAGACTGGCTAAAGTGGCCTCTTCTTTCATGGGGTACTGTTTGAAATGTTATAATAAAATACCACCCCAAATATTAGAACTCAATGAAACGAAATTTAAATCTTGTATTAAACGCACACTATGCAGGCAAGCATATTATTAGTTGGAGGATTATATTCAAGATAAAAATGCTTGGCTCAATGCTGGTCCAGCTCCACTACCACTAGGGCGTACTAATTAGTTGATTAGTTGGAAACTAATATTATTATTTTTTAATTTGAAAGACACAATTGCATTGTATAATGTAGAAGCACTTTTTCCAAGTTTGTGAATGTGAAGCACCATGGAGCATTTTTATTAGGTTACAACTTTTTTTTTTTTGACATTACGAGCATGGCAGTTGAGAGTTTGTCATGCTCACTCAAATGTCTCGCTGTTGGTGGCATGTGTTATTGGGTCGTTCAGTTCCCTTCAAAATGGTTGAGCTGAGTGGGGCTTTTTTTTTTTTTTTTTTTTTTTTATGGTGGGAAAAAATCATGCATTGACATCCCCCGCTCTTGGGCGGAGAGGGAGATAGTGTCAGACTCTTACTGACTAAAAGACCCACCCCGTTCCTTCTAGCCTTCATACCGGGGCTCGAGCGCCCTTTCGGATAACCCTGGCCCCAGTAGGCTTCGACCCGATTGGGTCCCTGCTGTTGCTGACAACTCCTTGAGGCGCGCGGGAACAGTGCGCGCCGTCGACGACTTGGGCTTGGTCCGGACAGTTACCGGACGGCCGGACAGTGAGCTACCCATTGCTCACCGTCCGCAAGCCCGCGCCTACGTTGGCCGGAAATCGGGATCAGAATCCCGGCGGCGGCGACGGCGGCGATAACGCCGTTGCCTGATGCGTTCGGCCTCCTCCTTTGCGAGCATTACTGCTTCGCAGAAGTCGGCGACCGCCTGCCACTCCTCCTCGCTCCGGACCATGGCCTCAAACAAGGCCCGGCGCGAGAGGTCTCCGCCGCCGATCGCCCCCACGAGGGCACGGCGATGCTCCGTCCAAGCAGGGCACACCTCGACTGTGTGCTCCACCGTGTCCTCCGGGGATTCCGCACAGTGGTGACACCCGGGCGTCACTTCCGCACGAATCCGGTGCAGGAAACTCCCGAACGAACCATGTCCGGTGAGGACCTGCGTCATGCGGAAGGTGAGCTGAGTGGGGCTGATGCACGCGTCATGCTCGTGAACGGGTGCCGTCAGATGGGACTGGTCATCTCTTAGCTGCCAGTGGCTTAATTCAGTTTCTATCTTTTAATTATTTTACATTTTTATTTCATTATCGACATTGTGCTCACATGATAGAAGCAACAAGTAATATGTAACCAAGCATTATATGTAACACATAATATGATTTAAAAGAGTGTCCATGGAGTTTCTTGCACGTTCTTCTCCATAGAGACCTACTCTTTGGAACGTGCAATTTAGCTTCACTTTTCTTGGACTGACCGACATTTGACTATTCAAAAGTGCCTGTAAATGGTCTATTTGAAATAAATGCTTTGATTTGATTTGATTTGATTTGATACAAACTCCTTCATAAGGATGTCGCTACACACATTGAAACAGTAATTTGGAGGGGCGCGCCATGTTATCGTAGTTTATCTCTACATCACTATGATATTTTCGAATGGAATAACACAGTTTAAAGGCACGTTTTCTAACAAAAACATTGCCAAATCAACAAATGAAGATCACAAAAATCAAACAATTTAGGTAAAAAAAAGCTGCTTTATTTCTGAGTGACATTGGCCATGTCTTATATACGTGGGCGAAGCCTTGGGCACAAGGTAGTTTATTATAAAAAAAAAAACAGAAGTAAAAAAAAATGAAAAATGTTCAACGCTCACGCTGTTAGGATGAATATTTTACAATTCGCCGGTGAAACGAACAAAGATATGGTCCAAAAATACATAAAATATATAGATAATACAAAGAATTAGATATTTTAGTACAGTATATTTTTATATAAAACTAGCTTTTGCCCGCGCGGCTTCGCTCCCGCTCTTCCCTACTTCAGCCTACTATACCCTACTCTTCCCTACTATACCCTACTCTACCCTACCCTACTCTACCCTACTCTACCCTACCCTACACTACCCTACTCTACCCTACTCTACCCTACCCTACTCTACTCTACCCTCCTCTACCTTACTCTACCCTACACTACCCTACACTACCCTACTCTACCCTATACTAATTTTCATTTTTTTTTTCCATAAGAACCTTCTCCTCATAATAAGGAACACAACAAAAAAAAAAATTAGTGAAATCGGTCCAGGCGTTGTTGAGTTATGCGCTTACCAACACATTTTGCGATTCATTTTTATATTATAGACTAGCTGTACCCGCGCGGCTTCGCTCCCGCTCTTCCTTACTTCAGCCTACTATACCCTACTCTACTCTACTATACCCTACTCTACCCTACTCTACCCTACCCTACTCTACTCTACTCTACCCTACTCTACCCTACTCTACCCTACTCTACCCTACTCTACCCTCCTCTACCTTACTCTACACTACCCTACACTACCCTACTCTACCCTACACTACCTTAATTTTCATTTTTTTTTCCTTATGAACCTTCTCCTCATAATAACGAACACAACAAAAAAAAAATTAGCGAAATCGGTCCAGGCGTTGTTGAGTTATGCGCTTACCAACACATTTTGCGATTCATTTTTATATTATAGATTATGTATGAAGGGTAAGGAAACAGGGGTCCATACATACAGTTTTCTTACAACCTTGACAGTAAGTTCGCACCAGCTTACGACACTTGACACAGACCCGCCGTATGCGCTGTTTACCCGTGAACGGGTATTCAACCAAACGGTGGTAAGTGTTAGTTTGTAGGCTGGAGCAAATTTACTGCGGTTGGCTGAAGAATAAATTGGGAATGATGTTTAGAAAGAAGAGATTTAATTAAAGTTTTACGGAATAGTCGATGAGGAAGAGAAGGAGTAGAAGAAGAAGATGATGTTTGGCGATGAATGATGAAGGAATTAAGTATGGAGACATAAAGTAGCCTCCGGAACAGTTTTTTGTACCAGACCTTTGTTCGTTTCCTCTCTATGGGGAACATAGAGAGCAACCGGTCTTTCTTGTCCACCCCACCCATCATGATATTATAATCATGTACCAAAATGGGTTTGGTGGTACCGTGAACGCGGTTGACGCCGTTACCATGGTTTTTCGAGATCAAAGCAACTCTGTTCTTATCTTTCCATACCATGATATCGACGTCATCCGAAGAAAGACCAGCTACCTCGCCCTGCCTCATGTTGGCGGCAGTAAGACTGTGCAGGGCCTGCGGAACAAACTTACGATTTAACGATTGGTCCGCAGGGTTCCTACACAGTCCACACCTACAGACTTCAGATGCCGAGCGAGGCACGACGAATTATAAAAGTTGTCCATCCACAACGTGTGACGCTTGCCCTCAAGGCCTTGAATGAGCCCAAGGACAATTGCCGGCGTAGATGCCTTTAATGGGTCTTCATGCTGCTGCGGTGGGGATTTTTTTAGGTTTGAGATTCACAGACCTCGTAAGTCTTAATCCCCATCGCAGCAACTTTATTGGGAATCGATTGGCTGATATCCAACCGACCTTTCTACAAAAGAAGACTTTCGTCTAAGGGCTCTTGTTAACGATCGTTTTTGTCAACGGGTAACGGGCCGGCGCGAAACGGTTACCTTTGTACACGATCCGCTAAATATAACGTGAGCGCGTCGGTTGTTGTCGATATCAGTTCTGTACTTGAAGGGCGAAGAAGTGCACGTACGTTATGTCGAGTGCAAAGAAAAAGCTTATTCTAGCCTACTATTTATACAAAAAACAACAGCTATAAAAAAAAAGGAAGAGGCTATGGGTTCATCCTATTTTATTAGAAAGAGAGTCTTATGGGGTATTACATACTCTCATGGAGGATTTAAGGAAAGACGGAAGAAAGTTCTTTAACTTCTTTCGAATGACTCATGAAAGTTTTCGCAAATTATTAGAACTGTATATGATGAATTAATACATGCTGGCAGAATCAATATGTTTAAAAAACATGTAATAAATATTTTGTCTAATTTAAAAACAAAACATTGATCACATACCGAATTTGTTTTTTTCTTTATCAGAAAATGTCTCAAATTCTTCATTTAACATTACTCAGATTTCTATCCATGTCGCAAAATTTGCTTGTTTACTTTTGTAATTTTCTGAAGTCTTGTCCCGCAACACAGGCCTATTTTGAACAAGGCTAATTAATAAATCCATATCAATGGTAAACTCCACATTCACAATGAGCAGCACAAGCCGGTAGGTTGTAAAAACGTACACCCATCCGTTCTCGTCAACACACTTCTATGGAATGACGTGGTCCACTGCATCGGACCGACCGCCGTCGAGCCGAGGGGCGACGTTCGTGCATCCGTTGAGTTTCGTTGCAACGGGTATGCGACCGTCGCGTTAACAAACGTCTACATTAACCTATTGAACACTGCGCGTCGGCCCGTCGCATGTTATAAAAATCGGGCCGTTATCCGTTGTCGTTAACAAGGGCTCTAAGGCAATATTTTGCCCTAGACGATATAAACTTTGAAATTTGTTGTTCAAATGAGATAACACTGGCTGTATTTTAAATAATTTTGCCTCGGAGTAACTCGAGCTCTAGCCCATACATGTCTTCACCGTAGGCGAATTGCAAGCACCTTTGCAACAAAACAAACCGCGAGTAAGACATGTATGTGCTAAAGCCGGGTGTAGCGAATAGATCAGCTTCGGCACACTAGTACTCCTCGAGTCGCGACTTCACCACTATCCCCATCCCAACAATCAAAGCGAAGTAAACATACAGTTCATCAGCCGTTGTGTCCTTCCAACGGCTGATGCGACTACTGGGATGGAGATTGTGGTGGTCATCGATCATACTGGGTGCCATCTGCTGAGCGTATCTATTCATCTCCGAGGCAATGTACTCCATAAATTGCCGATCCCATATGTTAATGAAAATATCATATGGCTCGATATTTGGAATTGTCGGACCTACATTAATGTCCGAAAACGATTCCCGCCTCGACACAGGTGAAATCGGGGCTGTCGGAAACGGTCTCCAATCAAAATCATATAGGCTCCTAGGCTGGTCCGTCGCACTACGAGGAGGATCGCTGTCGCCACTAGTGACGGCAACGGCAACGGCGGCAGCGGCAGCGACACCGGCGGTGGTGGCGGCATCGTCCATCCCCGCAGGCTCGAAGGCGTCGTCATCTTCAGCGTCCTCGGGGCTCAGAAAGGCACTGAGACCACCCCTTTGAGTGTAGCAGGGATTTGTTGCCTCAATGCCTTCTTCATTCTCACTTCCACCAGAGTCTGATTCGCTTCCTGTGAAATGAGTAGGTACTTACATATCTGGTGAGAGAAGTTTGCCCTTAGTCCCATCCCCGAGCTGAAGTCAGCAGCTACTTACCGTAACATAGCGCTGCCCATACGTCACTGTCACGCAGACTCTGGCGAGGTGGACGAGGACGCTGGTAGGAGGTGCTCGGCTCCTGATAGTCCACATATCTAGAAAAATAAAACAGTTTTGTGGTAACCTATCCACTTATTTAGAGACAAATAGAAGAGTTGTAGTAGTAGATAAGTTACGTCGCCGGCGAGGGCACCAACATCGCCGGCAACGATGGTGAAGCATCAAGCACCTCCGCGACGCCTTCGGTTGATGATGGTGGTGGTGGTGATGATGGTGGTGATGATGGTGGTGGTGGTGATGATGGTGGTGGTGGTGATGATGGTGGTGGTAGTGATGGCGGTGGTGCTGGTTGAGGTGGTCGTGGTCGAGGTGCCGAATCTGACCTAAATGCACATTTTAAAATAAATATTCTTGTCAGTGTAAAGCAACCAGACACAATTTAAAACTACTTACGGACTCCACCGTCGTTTTCTGTATGGGTGCAGGGGAACCTCTAGGCCCTGACTTGGCGGCCAACTATCGATTACCGATATTCTGAAATGAAAGATTAAATTGTAATGCACAACACAAATAATGTATACAAATATTAGTCATAAAAGCGTTAAAAGCTATTTACTCGTCTATCGTGCGCGGTCCAGGCCTGTCAGAGCCTGCTCCCCTGCTACGCCCACCTCGACCACGTCGCGGGCCGCCACGCACACGCGCTATACGTGGCGGGCGACCACGCGATACCTCCGCAACTGCCCCCACCTCAGCTGCCTCCCCCACCGCAGCAGCCTCCTCTATTGCAGCCGCTAGGAGCTGCCGTGCTGCTCCTCTTCCTCTTCGCACACGTACTCCACGGCCACGTCGTGGACCACGTGTACGAGGACGACTAATCTCACTAGTTAAAAAAAGCAAAAAAAAAATCATGCAAAAAAACATGCAGTTAGAAACAAAAAACACAAAACAAAAACCCACCAATCTACCATCACACAAAACACATTAATAAAAATTCAACATACAAGCAAAAACCACCCCACCAACCAACACAAACATCAAATAATTCTACTGACCAATTTCACTTTACTGTGCCACACAAGACAAAAAACATGGCGGTTTTAAGGTCACGACCTGTCAAAGTGTTCGATTTGCGCGCCAATTCAAAAAATGTTGACCGTTTTTTTTTCTTCCGTTAAGTATTTTACGTAAAAGAAAACGAATTTCACAAGTAAAATGTTTTGTATAAACGTAGGAACGTATCTAAATCATGTTTCTAACGACATTTTGCCGTCTGTAGCGTAATTGTAACACACAACACGTCGAAACGTGCAGACCAGTTGCGTAAAATTTTCGACTACAGCTGACGAAATAACAGATCTTGACTAAAATCTATAACACACACAATGTAGCAGTTAAAAACTGTTGATTACTTACCGTTCCATTATTTTTTTAAATAAACGCACTGAACTCACTCACAACCACTCGATGTTCGAATGACAACTGAAGTAGGCGCGGGGCGGCGCGGGGCGGCTCAAAACACGTAACGTTCTAGCGAAAAATGTTAGCAGATGTCTAGCTTGTCATGTTCTATGCCTGTCTCGTTTTATATTCTTACATTCTGACCAAGTATAAACGGGATAGATATAGTTTTTATCAACATTTATGACATTTAAAACGACCGTCCGCCATACCTACTTTAGAAGGAGGTTGACAGACAAGCTGTTTTTTCGAACCTTCTTTAAAAGTAGGTTTGACAAACGACCGGTTGAAGGAGTTCATCTGTTGAATGGATTACCGGACGATATGAAGGAATGCGATAACATTAATACATTTAAAAACAAACTTAAGAACCATTTAACTAAATTATAACTTCTAATACTCTGGAGGAATTTGTATTGTATAATCATACTTATTACTTTGTATCTCATTATAAGTGGACTGTATGTTCTTATGAGAAATAAAATTTCTTTAAACCGAAGAATAATAATATAGCAAATTATTAAAGAAAACAAAATCCGAAATTTCTACCACTTTTATTTGTCTCTTCATCTTTTTCCCCTATGACTCTTGCAATATAACAAATATGTTTGATCTTTCTTCAAATAATAGGACTACAAAGACTTTTTTTGGGAAAATATTCATTGGAAAAAATTTGTCCGGATTAATTGTCAAAATTTCAGCTTCCTCTTCAAACATTGGTTCTTCTTCAGAATAGATGCTAATTCGATCGCCGTCTTCACTAGAAAAATCATATAAGACCTTTCTTTTCACAGCAGGGTTTATCTGTATCTTAGCCTTTTACTGCTTTAATTTTCTGGCTCTTCTTTCAATTTACTGTAGCTGTCAGTATGCGTGTAGCTCAACTACACGCATACTGACAAATGCTTGCACTGACTGGACAGATCCACTTAGAACTGTGTGGTTCTTTATTCAAAAGACCATCTCAGGCTCAATCTGCATGGTTCTCATATGATTTGACCATTACATGTTTTGCTGTATTTTCGTCTGAGTCAGCCGAAAACAATAGAGCAGTATCGTCAGCATAACAAACGATATGGCCGTGATCTAAATTTAAATTACAGAGATCGTTTCTGTATATTAAAAATAGTGTGGGAATTACTTCCTTGGGGAATTCCGAAAGTTGTGCATTTTTCATCATTGCTGATAACCAATCTTTACAATTGCCAATCTTTACGTTCTTTAAGTTCTTCTAGATAGCTCTTAAATAGTTTCAGCTAGGTTTCCCTAATGCCTATGGCTTCAAGCTTACGCAACAAAATGGGAATAGAGACTGTGTCAAAAGCTTTGGCTAGGTCCACGAAGATTCCCAGGGTATGGTTACCTTTATCAAGTTCTTGTGCTAGATATTCAGTTAAATGGTGTACAGCATCATCTGTAGACAAGGTCTAAATCATAACTGCCACTTGGAGAGAATAGATTTATCCTCCAAATATTTATAAAGCCTGTTGTTTATAATTTTTTCTAATATTTTAGACATAGAAGCCAGTAAGGAAATTGGCCTACTACTCTGTCAAGAAAGTACCGGGAAAAGAAAATACACAAAATTTTTGTTATTCATCCAAATTTATTTTAACACCTTCAAAGTATGCCCCTTCAGAAACGACAGACTTACGCCAACGAATAATCCAATCATCAAAACATTTTTTAAACGCTGTTTCCGAAATTGAGTTCAGTTCTCGCCGCGAATTCTCCTTTATGTCTGGTATTTGTTGAGTGTTTGGTCAAAAATTCGTTCACAATGATGGCCTTGTGCGAAGGCGCATTATCGTGGTGCAAAATCCAAGAATTTTCTTTCCACAAATCTGACCTTTTTCTTCGAATTTGCTCTCTTAAATGCCGCATAACGCTCAAATAATATTCTTTATTTACCGTTTGACCTTCCGGTAAGAATTCCGAGTGCATAACACCGCGATAGTCAAAGAAAACAGTCAACATGACTTTGACTTTTGATCGACTTTGGTGTGTTTTTTTCGGTTTTAGTTCAGTTGGAAGGCGCCACTCCGAAGCTTGTTGACTTGTTTGCATGTCAAACACGTAAACCCACATCTCGTCGTCGTCGTAACAATGCGTTTCATGAATGTTGGGTCGGAATTGACTCGTTCTAACATGTCTTCAGCGACTCTCATGCGATTGAGTTTTTGGAGAAAATTCAGGTCTTTTGGGACTAGGCGAGCGGCAACATGTTTCATACCCAAATAATTAGTTAAAATGGTACGGATCGACTCGGAGATACAGAAAGTTTGGCGGCTATCTCTCTCAAACTTGAATGAGGATTTTCAGTCACTATTTCCTTCACTTTTGCTATGTTAACTTCAGTTGCAGAGGTTGATGGCCTACCAGAGCGAGGCAAATCTTCCATCACATCTCGACCGCTTTTGAATTTGAATGCTTTGTACCACTCATAAGCACGTGATTTTGATAAAGTCGATTCACCGTAAGCCTTCTGTGACATTTTCAGTGACTCCGAACACGAAATTCCATTGGCGATGCAAAATTTAAGACAAACTCTTTGTTCGATGCTTTTGTCCATTATGAAATTCGCAATACACACTAGATATGATATAACTAAAAACAGCACTGTATTTAATATAAATAACGGATGCCATTCAAACTCCGCGCCAAAATGGAAAACAATTGTGCCAATCAGCAACAACAAAAAAACCTAAAATTTGAATTTGGAACCATAAACAAATCGTCTATCCCCGATAATTTTTTGACTGAATGTATAACACTAGTATGTAATGAAATTTGATAATGAGACGCTCCAAAATGGACGGCTTGTATTTCTGCATATGCATGCCAGTTTATTCCAGTCTTTTGTTTGAATTTTATATAAATACATATCAGTTAAGTTGGCAAGTAGGTATCCCTTCTGGACTTTTTCTTTTTTTACTCTTTTAGTTTTTTTTTCCCCGGCAGATGCTCTTTACACATCATCTTGTAAGTAAAATTTTGTAATGGTTTTATCCAAATCTTTTTGTTCCTTGTTGTATACTCTTTTGGATATTCTTAGTGCTCCTTTTAAACCTCTATGTAGGTTAGGACTTAATCGTATTTGCAATTTATACTTATGGACCAAAGGACTGGTAACTACATGTATCAATACTTTCCGTTCAGCATTACATGTAGAAGTCTTGTAGGTTTATTCCAGTGAGTCGACTAATACATTTTTTTCTAATAGAACTCTTCTTACTTTTTTTGTATCTGGAGTTGTTAAACTGTTTAGATTTTGGATGAAAGATTCTGTTTTCGATAACGGAGAATCTGGCAACGTGGAACATGATGTCTGGTTAACATTTTCTTTCTCGGGCTCTTTATCGTTGTGCTGACAATTCAATAATTTATACATATAAACTTTTTTTTTCAACGCACAAACATGTTTTTTCAAAGTTTCTATTTTCTTTTTTAGATTATGATTTTCCACGGTTATTCTATAGTGCGTCTTTCTATTCGCACCCCCGGTGCGACACTCACTTTTGCAAAAATGAGTTAAATATCTAAAAATAATCCTAAAGCAAGGTGTCAAAGTTTTTGGGCACGCCACAATCATGGCGGTAAGTCCCCTCTTTGAGGCGTGGCTGGAAAGACCTCACGGCGAAGTCCATACCTTCCGCATGACGCAGGTACTCACCGGACATGGTTCGTTCGGGAGTTTTCTGCACTCGATTCATGCGGAAGTGACGCCCGGGTGTCGCCACTGTGCGGAACGCCCGGAGGACACGGTGGAGCACACAGTCGAGGTGTGCCCTGCTTGGGCGGAGCATCGCCGTGCCCTCGTGGGGGCGATCAGCGGCGGAGACCTCACGCGCCGGGCCTTGGTTGAGGCCATGGTCCGGAGCGAGGCGGAGTGGCAGGCGGTCGCCGACTTCTGCGAAGCAGTAATGCTCGCAAAGGAGGAGGCCGAACGCATTAGGCAACGGCGTTATCGCCGCCGCCGCCGCTGGGATTCATGTGATCTCGAATAACTAAACCTCTAAAAGTCATCGTAAAAAGTCTTTATTCATATAACAATCAACTAAATAGATAAAAAAAAAGCAATAATTTGTGTCAATCAACCAAATCAATCGTTTTTCCATGACAATACAATCAACCAAATCGAACATTAAAAAAACACTAGAAAATTCAGTTAACGTTTAAAATAGCACAAGTATGCAAGACCATCTAAAAATGGGGTTAAGTCCATTGTTTCCTTTTTTTCCCAAATGTTTTTTAATTTTTTCTTCCCTATTTTCTTTTTCCTTTGCTCTTTTGCTTTCTTGAGACTGTGAATTTAATTTTTCAACTATTAATTCTGTATGTTTTTGTTCCTTGCTTAATTCTTCAATGGTCTTATATAATTTCCATTTCTTTCTGCCCAATAAGGTGTTCCAGTGGTGTAATTGGAATAGTGGTCCCTATCGAGCTATTTACCGACCAGATGTCAGGCGGAAACAATGGAGGCACTTTTTACAAGTTTGTTTTTAATGTTTCGAGGTTTTGAGTAGTCCTTTTCTTGTAAAAGTACCATTGACGTAGTATTTGGAAAACCAATCAGTGACTTTCACTGCATCCTTGGGTAATACTTTTTCTTTTAGTATTTCAAAAGCCTCAGGTATCTCCTTCTCCTTTTTAAAGTCAGATGGCTTTAAAAAGGCTAACGTGGCCAAATGACACACAGCGTTAGTATGAAGAAGCAGTCTATGATTCTGGTTTCTAGGAGCATAGATATTGTAAAACATACTTGATTCTCTTTGGATTTACAATGTTACCTCTCATTTCCGGCAGGGGTCGCCATCTCTGGTTCCGGCGGCCGGCTGTTTAGGTTTCATAGCGTTTATGATTTTTGTCGTGTTAGGAGCAAAAGTTTTTCAAAGTTCAAAAAACTGACAAAAATCTTATTAGATTCCAATAATTCATTTTTTTCGGTCTGAAAATAGTGTTAGAGTGTGTGTATACTAAAAATAAACACGTATTCAGTTTTTTATACAGTGTTCAGTGTTGCGTCATTGACGGCGATTCGGTAAGTACCCTACCATTATGAACTCGGAGGATTCCGTCCCTGAACCTGTAGCTCAAGTCGCTGCTCCGGATGGAGAGCGAAGAGCTGTGAGCTCAAGCTCATCGCAAAGCAGAACTGCGAACTATTGGGGGCCAGTCAATATATTCAAAAAATAATAGCAGAGAGTCGCATACCATTTTCAACAAAACCTCCTTTACAGTACCTTACAAAAGAATATTAAACAAGTTTGCAACAAAGTCATCCAAGAAGATGACAGAAATCATACAACAGTTAAAAGATGCAAACATTTTAGAAAAACCAAAAAACATAACACCATAAATTTATAGGTTGAACGGAAGTTAAATTATTGATATCTTCTAAATTTATTAATGATATTTCAGGGTTGATGTCAATGTTGTTTGTGTAAGAAACTTGCGTGTAGTATGTGTCTTCATTGTTCCGCAATATACATCCTTCCTTGGCTTCTAGTATTCCTGTAGAATGTATTGCCTTGGATGTCATACTCTGGCCTTCGCAATAGATTTGTCACTGACAATCCTGTCCAGCAGACATATAGCCAAGTATTAGGTGTTCATTAATGGAGTAGGATATCTGGCCAATAGCCTGTTCGGCGTACTCGACGAAAGATTCGCATCACAGTATGAACAGGACATAGAAACACTACACAACGACAGAGATCATTTATTGAACCTTATTAAGAAACAAACATCAATTATTGAAGCGCAAAACAACATTTTAAAGAGAAATGAAGCGATGAATATTCAGTTCAATCTCATATCCAAACATCTAAACATCACAGATAACTACCTACAGAGACTAGGTAAATCAGGTCAAGAAAACAAAGTCTTGAACTATTTTAACATCATGGCTGTAATGACATCTATAATCACTTCGAAATTACGCCACATTCAACATATGCTCCTAGACACAGCTATCAACATTCACCATGGTCATGTGGACACTAGACTTTTACCACAAAGTCAGCTCTTCCAGGAACTTAACATTATCTCTGGGCAGTTACCTCAACACCTTTCCATTCCTGTCGATAACATGCAAACTCAACTAGCAGATATTTACAAGCTATTAGAAGTAAAATCGAGACTAATGGACAACTACTTCATTATAGAAATTACATTGCCACTGACAGGTGACACTCAATTCGCCTTATACCAACCAGTTTCGACGATTCCAATGATAACAAATGGCAAGGATTCACTCATAATGAAAACGAGCACAAAATATGTTGCAATGAATATCAGGAAAGAGACCTACATGCAGCTCACAGGCAGTGACCTGGAAAACTGTATAAAAATTGAACCAAGCACATATGTTTGCTCACTAAACACACCAAAGCGTAATATGAGGAGTCATCAAATTCCATGCGAAATCGGCGCGATAACAAACATCACACTCTCAAAATGCATCTACGCATCGGAGACCTGCAACAACAAATGGACACCATTACGAACACCTAATACTTGGCTATATGTCTGCTGCGAGGATTGTCAGTTACAAATCTATTGCGAAGGCCAGAGTATGACATCCAAGGCAATACAATTCTACAGGAATACTAGAAGCCAAGGAAGGATGTATATTGCGGAACAATGAAGACACATACTACACGCAAGTTTCTTACACAAACAACATTTACATCAACCCTGAAATATCATTAATAAATTTAGAAGATATCAATAATTTAACTTCCGTTCAACCTATAAATTTATCGTCGGGGCAAGAAAATATAAAATTCATCAAAAAAACTACGAACAAATTCACAACTCGCTGAAGGAATTAAAGGAAGAAACGAAACTTTCGGAAATGTCACAACATGACATTCATCAATACATCGTTTCCTACACTGCGTTGGGACTTCTGGTGTTGGCAGTAGTTGCGGCGGGAGGAGCCTACGTGTACTGCAAACGCTGCGGCAGCAGTGCCATCACAGGCGTGTCCGCCAGATTACCGCCACCGAAGCCACAGAGGGCCACATCACGGAGGTTGCAAACGTCCACGGAAGACGTAGAAATGACCACTACAAGGAACGCTACCTATACAAGACCTCATGCGTTTAACATTTAGCTAGCACTTGTTTTTACTTTTACACTACTTACTTATTATTTTACATTTATTACATTTATATAACATTAGTTAGTTCTTATTTTTCATTTTTTTTTATACAAATTATTCTGGCCCCGCCAAGATGTACGGTCAGCATCCGTACATTGGACTCGGACCTAGTTAGTAATTACTGCAAATCGGGTAAAAGTAGGTTTGCTGTATCGTCACGTAGACAAGTGCGTCAGTAGTACGTTTGGCACCGCACTCTCATAACATTTTAACATCTTATTAACATTTAAATTATAGAACATTTATTAGTCTTTTTAAGTAACATTTATTTTAACATTTTTTAAGTAACATTAGATTAGTGAAGTGTTTTATTAAACATTATTCATAGAACATTAACATCTTTTCATTTATAACATTCAGCATTATATGTAAAGGTTTCTGCCCTTACACGGCTTTCACTCCAAAATGTTTTTAGTCCTAAAACCAGATGGGGGGATACGCCCTATTTTCAATTTAAAAAGCCTAAATTCACATGTCTCGACTCGACATTTCCAATTAATTTCTCGACAAATAAAACCAGCTACAAGGACTATCATAGCAGGTTGGATTAAGTCTATATTTAAAGATTTAAATTTAGAAGCTACTCCAGGAAGCGTCAGAGCAGCTGTAGCTTCCAAAGGCTGGTGGGAGAATGTTCCTGTAGATGATATATTGGCTAGAGGGAACTGGAAAGTGAGAAAAGGCTTTCAGAAAGTTTTACTGTAGAGAAATTATTAAAAATACAAAAAATAATTAAGAGAAAGATTTGTTAAGATTAAATTTCTCAAGTTTTAATTAGATTTGTTAAGTTTATGTGCCAAAATTGATTGTTTAAGTTGAAGTACCTAACAAATTTTATATTTAAATGATTATAATTATTTATCAGTAATATTACTTTACTGATTATGGTAATTAATAAAAAATAATCTTCAGATTAAACATTTATTATTAATTTCTTTCATTCTTTAACACATTTATTTATTTCACATAGCGTTTATTATGTTACCTTCACCAGCAGATATCAAACAAGTCTTCATACTAACGCTGTCTTTCTGGTAGGCATATAATAGGACTGTTTTACACTAAAAATAAAACAGTCATTATGTGCCGAAAGAAAGACACAGCGTTAGCTCAAGGCCCTTGCTGGTATGGAGACACTATGAAACCTAAACGGCCGGCCGCTGGAACCAGAGATGGCGACCCCTGCCGGAAATGAGAGGTAACAACGTAAATCCAAAGAGAATCAGGTATGTTTTACAATATCTATGCTCTTAGAATCCAGAATCATAGACTGCTTCTTCATACACACATAATGACTGTTTTATTTTAGTGTAAAACAGTCCTATTTTGTGAGCAAAAGATGTCGATTCTGAGTATTGTTTGGAGAGACCAGTAGATTGGATATACTTCCAAATATTTTGAGACAGAAGGAAGTAACACCACTTGTGTTTAGTTTCAGGAAACACTTGGTTCACCGTATTTATTGACGCCTTCTCGAAGTCAGTTATTACTACGTCAGGTTGCAAATTGGTTCCAAATTGAGATGCTCGCGACTTGAGAAGCTCAAAAAATAAGCAATAAATTCTCTCATTTTTGTTGGATAGGAGCCCAAACACCAATGGTATCACCTTTTGCACGGTATCGTGCACTCCAATTAATCCGTGCACCGTATACATTTGATAAAAAACTGTTGGACAGGTACGAAATGTACCATCTAGTATCCAAAATGGTGACAGCTGGAGAAGTCTTATATTTTCTGACGTACCAAACAATAAAATACAATCTTTTTCAGTACTGTAGTGAGCCAGTAGAAAATTACTGTATTAATCTGGAATTACTAGATTATGGAGCTTTTTTGGAGATGTAGGAACACCATTCATCCTTGCTCTATGTACCACCATTCTCAGCGCATTTATACTTACCCAGTATAAATGCGATGAGAATGGTGGTAAATGAAAATCAACAGTAGTAAAAAGAGTATAAAAAAAAAAAAATGATAAATGATATTTATTTTGTAAATAGGTTTAAAAAACACTTTTACACGTCAATATTTTTTCGTCAGTTTATGCTAGATGAGGCCGGTGTTTCCTATCTGACTACCCTGAGAAGAAACACCGAAACAAACTCAGGGGTCAAAGTCTCTTTTAAAGTCCATACAGTAAATATGTAATGGTCAAATCACATGAGAACCATGCAGATTTGTCTGAGATGGTCTTTTGAAGAAAGAACCATACAGATTTGAGTGGACCTGTCCAATCAGTGTAAGTATTTGTCAGTATTCGAAAAGCTCAACTTAGGACTACTAAGGAACTCTACGACTTGACGAACAATACCAAAGAAAGGACATTTGGGTAGGCCGCATAAAATACTCAAATTGCCAGACATACGTTAAAATTACTGAAAAGAAAAGAAAAAGCAATCAACATAGTCCTCACATTTACAATAATATAAGGAAATTGATAGTTTCCAAAAAATTTAGCAAAGTAAATATTTATGTCAAAGAAAAAATTAAAAAAAAATACTTTAAGTACGTAAAATGTATACATGTCAATTTGTAAAATAAAAATAATCTCCAATGTCGAATTGTAAAAAAATAAATAAAATAAAAAGAAAAAGCACATCTGAAAATAAAAATAATTAAAAAAACACAAAAAGAAGAAAAATAAAAATGACAACAGTTGTAGTAGGTACTGGAACAGGTCAATCCCAAGCCTTTTCGTCCTGAATATAGTCCTTTACAGAGTAAAAAGCCTTTTGACAAAGTTTTCGTTTTACAAATGATTTGAACTTATTAAGGCTTAGTTGTTGAATATGACTAGGAAGGTTATTATAGAAGTGTATACATTGGCATCTAAATGAGAGCCCCCTATTTTTTAAGCCTGGTTGCAGGAACTACTTTATGTTTGTTTCTTGTATTAAAATTATGAACATCACCAATCACCATACAAATTCAAAAGTCAATATTGTAAAATTCGTTATAAAAATTGTATAGTTAGTCTCAAAATAAACTCTAATTTTATACATTACAGAAAATCAAAATATCTACTCTACACAGAATATAAAAAAAAAACTAACAAAAAAAAACGAATTATTTAAATTTTCAATCAGACTTCGCTCTCCATCAGGTGAGATAGCGGTCAAGCGCGAACCTATCAACAAACAAAGAAGACTTTTCATAGAACATAAAATCAAAATTCAATATTGTAAAAATTACTTAGAAAATCACTATGAATCATTTCTTTTTTGCCTTTTTATTAACCTTTTCTGTCCCACTGCTGGGCAAAGGCCTCCCCCAACTTCTTCCAGGTATTCTTTTCATGAGCTACCTCGAACCAGTCCCCGCGGTAGGCTTTTTTGGCTTGGTGATCAAAAATTCTTTTAATACATTGGCAGGGCCTTCTGATACGATCGGGGAAATGTTATCAGCGTCGCGTCGCCCGAATCTAAATAGTTTAAAAAATCTTCAGGCCTGGAGACAGTGATAGTTCGTGATCATGATGTTAACGAGTGACAGGGCGATTGAACTGCGTGTTGTGGTGATTTAATTGACTGCTGTGGTGATTGAACTGAGTGTTGTGGTAATTGAACTGAGTATTGTGGTAATTGAACTGAGTATTGTGGTGATAGAATTGAGTGTTGTGGTGACTGAATGGCGTGTTCTGGTGACGACTGAACTTGAATGGCTAATTGTTTAGACTGAATTGAATGGTTTAGCCGTCGACGGTGGACGCCATCATGCGCGTGCGAGCCCTCACGACGGGGGATGCGGTGTCCCAGGGTAGGTGTGTCGTGGCAGTGTCCTTGGACATTGCCAACGCTTTCAATTCCCTGCCCTGGAGTACGATCCGGAGAGCACTCCGGTACCACCGGGTGCCCGAATACCTCTGTCGAGTAGTCGAGGCCTACCTGTCGGACAGGTATATTGTCTACCCCGGTCACCAGGGAGACTGGAAACGTCGGGAGATGTCGTGCGGTGTTCCGCAGGGGTCGGTACTAGGGCCACCCTTGTGGAACATCGGGTACGATTACGTGCTGCGGGGCGACCTCCCTGACGGGGTCAGCGTGGTCTGCTACGCAGACGACACGCTGGTTCTAGCGCAGGGAGAGTCGTACCAGGCGGCGGTCGCTCTAGCGACACACGGGGTTGCGATGGTCGTTGATAGGATCCAGGAGTTGGGACTCAAGGTGGCGCTTCACAAATCCGAGGCGATGTGTTTTCACGGTCGCCTCTCTCGGAACGCGCCGCCATTGAGTTCCAACTAACGGTAGGAGGAGTTCACATCGGTGTCGGGTCGACGATGGAGTACCTAGGACTCGTCCTCGACAGCCGGTGGAATTTCGTGGAGCATTTCCGACGTCTGGCTCCCAAACTCAACCGGACTGGGGCCGCTCTCAAGCGGCTCCTACCCAACCTTGGGGGTCCAGACGCCTCCTGCCGGAGGCTCTACGCGGGGATCGTTCGGTCCATGGCCCTCTACGGGGCGCCGGTGTGGGCGCCGTCGCTGAAAAAGCGACCGGCGGCCATTCTGAACGCCTGCCAGAGGGTCATGGCAATTCGGATGGTGCGGGGATACCGCACGATTTCCTGCGAAGCGGCGAGCCTTCTGGCTGGCCTACCACCGTGGGATCTGGAGGCAACAGTCCTTGCACACATGCACGACATGCGCGTGGAGATGCAACGCCGGGGTGAAAGTCTTCTGCCGCGACAGGTCACGGCATGGCGGACAGAGCTCCGGCGGGATCTCATGGTAGAATGGCGTCAGCGACTATCGCAACCCCGTTATGGGCACGCCACAATTATGGCGATAAGTCCCCTCTTTGAGGCGTGGCTGGAAAGACCTCACGGCGTCCTTACCTTCCGCATGACACAGGTCCTCACCGGAAATGGCAAGTTCGGGAGGTTCCTGTTCCGAATTAAAGCGGAAGTGACGCCCGGGTGTCGCCACTGTGCGGAACGCCCGGAGGACACGGTGGAGCACACAATCGCGGTGTGCCCTGCTTGGGCGGAGCATCGCCGTGCCCTCGTGGGGGTGATCGGCGGCGGAGACCTCTCGCGCCGGGCCTTGGTCGAGGCCATGGTCCGGAGCGAGGAGGAGTGGCAGGCGGTCGCCGACTTCTGTGAAGCAGTAATGCTCGCTAAGGAGGAGGCCGACCGCATCAGGCAACGGCGCCCTCGCCGCCGCCGGGATTCCGATCCCGATTTCCAGCCACCGCAGGCGCGGGCTTGCGGACAGTGAGCAATGGGTAGCTCGCTGTCCGGCCGTCCGGTAACTGTCCGGACCAAGCCCAAGTCGTCGACGGCGCGCGCTGTTCCCGCGCGCCTCAAGGAGTTGTCAGCAACAGCAGGGGCCCAGCCGGGTCGAAGCCTACCGGGGCCAGGGTTATCCGAAAGGGCGCTCGAGCCCCGGTATGAAGGCTTGAAGGAACGGGATGGGTTTTTTAGTCAGTAAGAGTCTGACACTATCTCCCGCTCCGCCCAAGAGCGGGGGTTGTCATAAGATGATTTTTCCCATCGAAAAAAAAAAAAAAAAAATAAAAAAAAAATGGTTTAGCCGTGGGATTGGTTGACGTTGATAAGATTGTGGAAGAGATGTCTGTACTTGAACATATGTTGATGGTGATGGTTGATGTTTTTCTATTTGTCCCTTTTTTATTTTTAGTTTTTTATGTTGGGAAAAAATCATGCATTGACATCCCCCGCCCTTGGGCGGAGCGGGAGATAGTGTCAGACTCTTACTGACTAAAAGACCCACCCCGTTCCTTCTAGCCTTCATACCGGGGCTCGAGCGCCCTTTCGGATAACCCTGGCCCCAGTAGGCTTCGACCCGGCTGGGTCCCTGCTGTTGCTGACAACTCCTTGAGGCGCGCGGGAACAGTGCGCGCCGTCGACGACTTAAGCCTGGTCCATACAGTTACCGGACGGCCGGACAGTGAGCTACCCATTGCTCACTGTCCGCAAGCCCGCGCCTACGTTGGCCGGAAATCGGCGGCGGCGGCAGCGATAACGCCGTTGCCTGATGCGTTCGGCCTCCTCCTTTGCGAGCATTACTACTTCGCAGAAGTCGGCGACCGCCTGCCACTCCTCCTCGCTCCGGACCATGGCCTCAACCAAGGCCCGGCGTTCTTTTTGTCCCTGAACAATATCGAGGGTACTGATATGTTTAGGCCACTTATAAAATATATAATATAATTATAATAAGCACAGGAACGTTCGTTATGGCGAAGCTTGGGGGAGGCCTATGTCCAACAGTGGACGTGTATCGGCTGTAATGATGATGATAATAAGCTATAATAAAAACATAAATAAAACAGCAACAACATAATAAAAACATAACCGAAGTAAAAATAAAACTTTTATTTTTAATTACATTGGTGCAATATCGATCATTTGGTCTTGAAAACTAACTATTCCTTGTGAATTGAAGTTGTCGACGAATTTATTGCGAATAACATTTCCGTCATCATTCTGCTGGTTATTAGTTGAATGCTGCAAATGCTGTAATGAAACTAGAGGTTCAGTAGTTTGTCACCAATCTCCTTGACGGAACGTACCCTGATGTATATTTTCTGTGTCTACATTGTTTTGACGCATATATGGTGGTACGTGTTTACTCAAAAAATTGTGCTGAGCACAGCATGCCAACACAATGGCATCCATGTTATCAAGATTTAAGTTGAGAGGTCTATGCAACACCCTGAAACGGGAAGACAATATACCAATGGCATTTTCAACCACTCTCCGGGCTCGCGATAATCTATAGTTAAAAATCCTTTGTTTCCGATTTATATTTTTAAAAGGGAATGGTTTCATGAAATTTTTATTCAAAGCGAATGCACTGTCGCCAAGGAAATATGGTACAATTTCGTTTGTGCCTGGTAGTGGAGAGGGTGACGGCAAATTTAAGTAATTGTTTATCATTTTGGCATAAAAATTGGTATTTTTTAAAATTGCTCCATCTGCTTCTGATCTATTGGAGCCTGTGTTTACGTACAAAAACTTATAGTTTGCGTTGATGACAGCAAATAGCACAATACTGAAAAATCCTTTATAATTGGAAAATAATGAGCCAGATTCAGGGGGCTTTACGAAAGCAATATGTTTTCATCGCATGCTCCAAGGCAATGACTAAAATTCCATTTTGTTTGAAACTGATCTGCAGTTTTTACCCACTCTCCTTCATTTTCAGGAATCTGAAACAATAATAATCATTTAATATTTTCAGAACTCTCGCTCGATGGGTCTATCATCAGACAAAGAAAATGACAGATCAATCGAACATATTGCATCTACGTTTAGACCGCAATCAAAAACAAGGAATGAAACACTTTTACAAAAGCAAGAGAAACTTCTAGAATCTGCTAAAACCTTGTTTTTAAGTAAAGAAAATGATTGGGAAGTCTTCGGAAAATCTGTCGGCTTGCAAATGAAAGATTTGAATAAAAGACAGCTAACAATAGTTCAAAAACTGATTTCGGATATAATTTTTTTTGCTAAGCTCGACAGACTCTCTGAAGACCCATACGTAGTAACTACAGGAAATGTACACCACTACCACCATTTCAACAATCACCAGCATCAAACTATTCCGACCAGTCTCCTCATCATCATTCGTCACCATCGCAACACAACCATCCATCAACCACGCAATACAACCGTCCATCTTCCGCCTCAGATATTTTTCCATCACTCTTAACTCAAAATAATTCATCACTACTTTCACAAAATCAATCATCGCCATACGATTCACAATCTCATCCCTACCAAGTTCAATTAGTACGTCATTTAATAAATGACCCAAATAGCCATGTTAAAGGTCCAAAGATGCCAATGGTCTAATAAGAGTAGGTGGGCGCTTAGAAAATGCCTATAAACCGTTTGCTCATAAGCATCAAGTAATTTTGCCAAGACAGTCTCGAATCACGCAATTAATAATACAAAGCGAACATATAAAAAACCTGCATGCAGGTCAGAAACTCGTAGGTTTTGGATAGTACATGGTTTAAACGAAGTAAAGAAGGTCATATATGTGGTACACTAAAAGCTAATACAGCTAAGCAGCTCATGGGATCTTTACCCAATGATAGGGTGAATATAAGCCAGCCGTTTCAAAAACCGGCCAAGTGCGAGTCGGACTCGCCCATGAAGGGTTCCGTAGCAGCAAGTAATATAATATAAAAGTTCTTGTAGTTCGTTGTAACTTTGATCGATGTTTTATTAATAGTGTATTTTTTTAAATTTATGACGTATTAAAAAAACGACTTACTAGATCTCGTTCAAAACAATTTTCGTTGGCAGTTTGTGTGGTAATGTATATCATATATTTTTTTTAGTTTTATCATTCTCTTATTTTAGAAGTTAGAGGGCGGGACACACATTTTGCCATCTACACATGTAAACTCAGAGTAGAAATTCAAGCCGTCCTTTGGCGCTTCCCAATACCAAACATTACACACGATTGTTGTATACAAAAAAAATAAAAGGCCAAAATTATATTGCACTTTCTCAAACTCCACAAATCCTGCACTAGAAGCCATTTGGGCACATTTCAATCCAATTTTGATGGATATAAAAAGTCCTATCCAGAAGTGACAATTCTGCACCATCTAACATCAACAAAGGACTTTTTCCTATTTAAAAAATCTTTGAGCGATTTAATATTTGTTAAAAAAAACTTGGATTTTTTCCGAATCTTACCATGGTAAGGGACCTACAGATGGCGTGGGAGGTGTTATTAAACGACTGTTAGATACAAAAGTACGCATGGAAGAGATGTGACTGATGTTGAAACTGCTTTTGATCTTCTAAAAGGTGAAAGTAGACTAACGTTTTTTATTGTCAATGACAATCATATAAATATAATCAAAGAATGCAAAGAAACTGCAATATTTTTTTTAATACCTGTGCCCAATTCACAAAAGTTACACCAAATACAGGCGTCGAATGACGATACTAATCTATATACGAGTATATAAAAATGAATCCCTATTTCACGGCATCGCGCGTGGACGGCTGGACCGATTTCGCTAATTCTTTTTTTGTTGTGTTCGTTATTGTGAGGAGAAGGTTCTTACGGAAAAAAAAAATAGGGTAGAGTATAGTAGGGTAGAGTAAGGTATAATATGGTGGAGTGAGGAAGAGCGGGAGCGAAGTCGCGCGGGCAAAAGGCTATTAATTTGTTATTTGGTGAGACATTATGACTGCCATGATTAAGGTAACACCGTTTTCCATTACACACTCTGCTGCACATAAATCTGCAACACTTGTACGTCTTAAGTGCAAGTCCTGAATATTGTTCATTATGACCGACATATTTGGTGTTACAAGATTGGTCGTATCATTTGTGTTGCGATATATCGCAATTCCACCTGAACGAACAAAATCACGTTTAAAGTGGGTTATACAATTAAAATTCGGTATATCACATTCTTCTCGATTGTCCAACCATGTCTCTGATAATAAAAAATTGTTCGTTTTTTCTGTAACAGAGTCGATTAAATCAACTGAATGTTTACGAAGGCTTTGGATGTTGAACGCACACAATGAAATGCCTTTATCTCAAGTAATGAAATCAATGACAGATTTTGCCTTCGTTTCAAGCTTATTTAATGACAATCTCTGAAACTCTTGTACTAGAGATATTATTGATGAAGCTTGTACTCGATTATGATGAAATCGAAATTTAGTTTCATCATCATCAAATGTAACGGTAAATAAACCTTCAATGCTTGTTACACGAGAGAGAGCAACATAAACAAGTTGTTGTGGATGTATTTTGTCATACTCGTAAACAATTTGATCAAATGTTCCACCTTGTGACTTATAAATAATCATAGCACAAGCAGAAATTATGGGAAAGTGTTTACGTTTAACAGTAAATGCTTTATTTCTTGTCATGGTAATGTTGGATGTTCGCCATTCAATAGGTACAGCGGCATTATTAACTTTGCTTTGGACAGCTAGTAAAGCAGCTTTTATTCTTGCTTTTTGCCCAACCTTTACTGATCCACAGAATTCGAGCCAAACTCTGCAAACTACGTTGTCCTCATTGAAGTCTAGGTGAATTAATTTACCAACGGCACCATAAACTAATCCATCACTTACATCAATGTTTGTTGTGATAAGGTAATACTTTCCTTTTACAAAAGTGATTTGGTAAGGTAATCTCCCAGTATCGATGAAAGATTTTTTGTGTAGTTGTAATCTAAAAGAAGCTTCTTGTTCTTGGTTTTTAGTTCCAGTTATTATATTCTTTGCTATTGAGATGACTTTATCTGAAGCTTCTTGCAAAATTGAATTGTTGTAACTGTCTACAGCGACATTAATATAAAATAAACGAACACCGTGAGGACTTAATTGTCGAGTTTCTTCTTTTTTGAAAAATCTTGATTCGATCATTTCTAATTGAAACTGTTCCAAAACTTCACCATTGCCAATCTTTGTAAGTATCAATGAAAATGCAGCATTAGCCTGTCTCATGACTTGCGTTAGTTCAAAAAATTTAAGACCTCGCCATAAATGTAGACCAACCATTCTCGTTTTAATAGGTTTATATATCAATGTTGCCCTTACTGGTGGCGCCTGGCGTAAATCACCAATTAAAATGACGTCAATGCCGCCAAAATCAACATTATGATTTGCAGTAATTTGTTTTAAGCGCAAATCAATTTTAGCTAACAGTTCTGCACTGATCATGCTGATTTCATCAATAATCAATACTTTGACGTATCTAAAAAGAGATTTGTACAAATGTAACATTTCAGATGACAATAGTTTAGAAATCGAAATTTTAAGAGCAGTATGAACCGTAGTACCATCAATTGCCACAGCAGCTTTACCAGTAGATGCGCAAGCTATATACGAATTACAGTAACCATCATTGTCAGTATATCTATTATAGATTTCCATTATAAGTTTAATAACAAAAGTCTTGCCACTGCCTGCTGGACCAGTGAAAAAAACTTGAAATGGTTGCTGATTTTGAGTTTGAAGATGAGATATAATATGCATTAAAAGTTCTTTTTGCTCACTGTTAGCCGACCTCATTAAGTCGTAGAATTGTTGAGTATCCATTGTATTTCCTTTTTTTTTTTTGAAATAGCAACAAGTTTGCTGAGTGTAGCATTTCGTATATCAGCATTAACGACAGAATTAACATCCTGTAGTAATCTTGCATATGGATCTTCTACAAATATGACATTAGCTTCGTTTCGCAACTACAAATTTCAAGTGTTTTTTCTAGGTCTAAATTACATTCAAACTCTTTTCTGCGTTCTAAAATCAAGTTTTTATTATCTCCATAAATTTGAATGAATTTATTTTCAGCAAGAACTTCATTATCTTCACTTCTAAAAGGAATGTGTAGTAACACCATTTCTCGTCTATAATCGATGAAATTTTTAGCCATATCATAGTTACGGTATCTAATAACATTTTTCTTTTGTAGTACTCTCCGTGTTTTCTCATACTATAATTAGCAACAAATTGAGCTACTGTTACATTTTCAAAAATTTCAGGCCTTTTTTCGTACTTATCAAACCAATTTTCCTTCCATATATTTGTACAGTCATCATCTAAATCACTTAGCTCTTTTAAAGTTTTTCTTATTCTATGACGTTCTGTTGGGTATATCGTTGGTATGTAAACTGTTGCTACAGATGATTTAGCCATTGGTTCGCGTAATAAATACCTACCAAGCTGCTTCTTGTGCAGACATTTCCACAGCATTGAAGTACATCAATACTTAATTTCTTTGTTATATCTACGATATCAAATTCGGGATTCTCGTCCATAGTTTGAATAATCATCCGTTGTAAATTACTTAAGCCTCTATTATGTTTATTAACATACTCAACTACATAAGCAGCACAGGCATATTCGTCTTGAATTATTTGAAAATCCATGTTAGATTGTAAGCAACGAAATACAAATGGGTTAAAAGTATTATGCCATTTTTCAGATGGCGTCCTCCGGTAAAGCAACTTTGGTCGAACTATACCAGCACGGATAATGTTATAATAATGTTCATCAGAAACAATATTATTATGAGTATAGTAATGTTCAAAATTGTCGTAATCAAAATTTTCTAAATTAGTTTTAGGTAACTGGTAATGTCTTTTATACTCTTTAAACTGATCTGCAGAATAAGCAGAATCTGTGTGTTTCATTGGCATTAATGTTATTGTGTTACGTGACGGTAAAAAAGGCGCTCCAAATCTACAGTTATCTTTTTTATTAGGATCCATGTGTACTTATGTGTTTGCAGTTTAATATTTCCAGATGCGTCTGATTCGGATACTGAAACTAATTTCTCAACCATTTCATTAAAATCTTTGGATTTATTTAATAAATTGTCTGGAGCATTATCCAACCACAGAAGTACATGAGCATGAGGACTTCCACGGTGCTGAAATTCAATTCTTTTAAAGTAATATTTCACTCTATATCTACCAAATGGATTTCCTTTTTTTGACTCCAATATTCTCAATGAACAATTTACTAACTTATTAAAGTATATTGCACAAGTAACTGCATCTTCGTTTACTAATTGAGCTTTGTGTACATATAACATGTCTTTGAAGGTCTCATCATAAATTTCTACTCCATTATTTTTTAGTTTGTACAACAATTTAAGCAAATCTGTCCATCCTGTTTCATTAGCACTAAGTGTCATAAAAGCAGTTGGAGCTCCAAATTGTCTCATCGTTGCGAAAAGATCTTTTTTTTCTATCTGCCCAATACCACGCAGAATTTGGTATACAACGAAGAAAAGCAAGATTACTTTCGATACAACTGTTAATGTAATCTTCAGACTGTATATTCTCTTTAGTAATTTTAGTATCATGTCCAACATGTTTAAATGCAACACTAACACAACTGCTGACTCTCTGTCTCATGATTTTCGCAGCTACATACAGAAGATGTTGTGGGTCAGTAGCACGGCGATCTGTACGCCTAAGTTCACTGGTAGCTTGCATAAATGAAGTAACATTGCATCCATCTTTATACGTTCGAAATTTTCCACCGTAAATAGTTAGAAATGAAAGCTCTTTGGCATATTTATCAAACAAAATACTACGTGGAACGCTTTTTTCGCCTGGTGCCATGTGCAACATTTATTCTCGTCCCACATAAGAATTTGTTGTTGAGCTGTGACATTATCTTCCATTTGAACATGTTCACTAATATTATCCATTTCTATTTCTGCATCAATTTGATAAGAATTTAGAACTACTTCGTTTATTGTTATATTTTCATGAATATAAAGTGGAGTTGTTACTAGATAATTTAACCATTGTTTAATGTGTCCTTTATTAATAAGTCCATGAACATAACTAGTTTTGTGTATTAATTTCTTCTTAATGTGGACATAAAAACAGTGATCATCTTCAATATGTCTTGGCAATTGGTTCACCGTTGTATTAACTTTTACAGGAACATTAATAATTTGTCCGTAAATGCCATATTGACCGTTAACATGTCTAAATCTCCTTATTTGCATAAAGGGAATTCTCGGTGATACAAGTCGCTGCTCAATAAGATTCAATTTTGGCAAATGTGGTGGAATTATCGGAAATGAAAAACCATTGTACGTTGATAGTAGTGGAATTTTTCCTTTATCCATAGCCTTCTTACACGTAGAGCATACTTGAACAGTAGAACCGCGTACGTAATTCTGAAAAAATAGAATAATTTTAATAAATAACAACAATAGTGAATTAAGCAATGTTGCACATTGTTAAAATATATTAAATCTTGTATAAAATAATTATATTACCAGCAATATCAATTGTAGAATATCATCATGTACGCCAGTAGTACTTTTCAAGTCATTTTTCCACCAAAGTCTATCGCAAACAGCGCAAGAATGACCTAAAGATTTTTTTTTAAATATATTATAAAATTGCAGATGACCATGGATTTCTTCATAATATTTTGTATATTTTGGAACTGTATCATTAATTTCGTTCATTCCTACGTTGAAAGTAGCTATATCAGCATCATGTTCATCGTTATCATCTCCACTAAGTTCATCATCGGAGGATATTTGGGAAGATATTTTTTCTGTACGTTGATTTTCTGCTCTATTATTAATATTCATTTCTTCTACTTGAATTAATGGTGTGAAATGTACGTCTCGAAGATGTAAATGTATGAAATTTTGCAAGTCATTGACTTTGAAATGAAGGAATTGTCTTTCTTCTATGTTAGTTCTAGTGTTAACATAATTATTTACACAAACATTCTGATTATACACTTTAGCAAATATTTCTATACAATCCATTTCTGCATACTCTGTTTCACTGCTGAGAATTGACCTTGCACCATTTGGATTGATGCATGAGTTGACGAAGGGCGAAGCAAGTAGTTGTTGCCTTATTTGTAAAGGCGACATTGAGAGATTCATAATTTTTATTATAGAAAAAAAGAAACAATTTCCATCTGTAGGAATGTTGACATCTTGATAAGAAATTCCTTGTGGCTGTGCACAGTTTCTAAACTGTTGATATGGAAAGTGAAATGAATTATTTTGCTGCGTTTCTTCTGCATTATTACGTATTTCTTCTGCATGTTTACATATTTTTGCACTGCAATTATCTCGTGATCTAAAACTAACCAATCAAAAAATATTGATTAAAAAGACATCATATTTTACTCCAAAAAATTTACCTTAGAAAGATAAATTAACAATCATCTAACTAATGACATCCCCCGCTCTTGGGTGGAGCGGGAGATAGTGTCAGACTTTAACTAAAACTACCTCTTTTTTATTAAGTTTAGACATAAAAAAATCATACTTACGCATCTGAATGATGATTTAAAGTGTTTAAAGCCTGAATTTTTTTTTCTTATCGTAACATTCTTTACTTCTTTGTTTATCAGTGTAAAATACCAATGTAATCTCACCTTCTTACTTTTTTTATTTTTAAGTTTAGGATTGGTAACACTGACCGATTATTCTTTTGTTACAAGATGTCCTAGTTTGGTTAATTGTTTTACATAAACGTTATATTTCGCCACAAACCTGAGTTCTTATTTTTTAATACAATAGGTTATGGGCCCAGATACGGCTACCTATTAATAGAAGAAAAAGGAATAATTACATCGCGCAGTTTTGAAGACTGGCAAAAAGTGAGGTTAGATTGCCGGCGTGCAGACTGGAAAATTTTTGTCAGGAAGGAGAAATACTTGTTCAAGTTATTGTGAGACAAGGCAGTAAAGCGAGATGGAAGTAAATAGTGTGATAAAACTGGAAGGTGTGAAGAACTGGAGTGTATGGAAATTCCAATTAACTGTATTGTTGAGAGGTCAAGGATGCTTGGACGTTGTTGAAGGGCGGACAGTAAAACCAGAAGAAGCTGTTGCACGAGCTGCCTGGGAAGCCAAAGATGCTAAGGCTCAATCGTTGCTGGTTACCAGGATGACAGAGAATGTCATGCTGCATATTATAACTTGTACATCTTCTGCTGAAATGTGGCGAAAACTGTTAAGTGTGTACGAGCACAAGTCTGAAACAAGTATTCACATCATTCAGCAGCGCTTTTTTCAGTATAAATTTGAAACAGGCACTGAAATGTCATTACTAAAGTATTGATGTCGTTACCGGATGAGTATAAAAGCATTTTGTATCAGCGTGGGAGTCAGCCCCTGACGATAAGCAAACAATGGACAATTTGATTGCAAGATTACTGATTGAAGAGGAGCTGTTGAAAGAGAAAAGCGAACAAACTCCATCCTCGGGTTCATCAGCGTTTGTTGCTAAAGATAAAAAGAATATAAAATGCTTTAGATGCAATAAAATGGGACATTTTCTTAGTGAGTGTAAAAGTAACAGTAACAACCGAAGTGAAGGACAGAATAACAAGTGTTTTTACTGTGAAAAAAGTGGGCACAACAAGTCAAGGTGCTGGTTTAGGAAGAACAAAGAACAAAAGAAAACTAACGCTTTTGTGGTGTCAGACTCATTAAAAGAATATCGCCAATCTCAGTGGTTAGTTGACACCGGGGCCAGTGAACATATGAGCTGTGATCGTGGGTTATTTACATCATTTACCGAGACAGAAAAAGCATCTGTTATTGTTGGTAATGGAGCAGCGATTAGTGTGTTAGGCCATGGACAGATGGCGGTAGAGATTTATGACGGGAGCGAATGGGTACAAACGACCATAAAAAACGTTCTTTTCGTTCCAGAATTAAAAACAAACCTATTCTCTGTGAACCGCGCGTCAGACAAAGGCTACGTCATGTTGACAGAGGAAAGTTCTTGCAAATTTTATAAAAACAAACAATTTTGTGCGATTGCGAAACGTGTTGGAAATTCCTACTACTTGGAATTACGCTATAAAAACAAGGTGGCTAATGTGGTTACGAAAGATAAAAATACATTGCAAGAGTGGCACGAAAGGTTAGCGCATCAAAACTTTGAATATGTCAAAAATATATTATTGAAAAACAACATTGATGTGAAACAAACTTCAGTTACAAAATGCGAGAGTTGCTTAAAAGGCAAAATACATCGGTTGCCGTTTGGAAACAGTGAAACTGTTACTAATAAAACCTGTTAATTGATCCATGCAGATACCTGCGGCCCTATGGAGGTTACGTCAGTCGGCGGCTCAAGACATTTTGTAATATTGAAAGACGACTTCTCCCGTTATAGATCGGTGTATTTTGTCAAGAATAAGTCTGATATAAAAAGGTGCATAGAAGATTTTATTAACAAGGCAGAAAATGTGACAGGTAATAAAATAAAATTCTTCAGAACTGATAATGGCCTTGAGTTTATAAATAGGGAAGTCAAAGAAATCTTTACCAAACGCGGCATACTACATCAAACAACTGTCCCTTACACCCCTGAACAAAACGGAAAGGCAGAACGCGAGAACAGGACGCTCGTTGAGGCGGCTAGAACAATGCTGAATGCATGCAAGGATCTTCCAAAATCATTGTGGGCCGAGGCTATAAATACGGCAGCATTTGTTCTGAATAGAACCGGAAAAAGAAGACAATGAAAAATCACCATATGAGGTGTGGTTTGGAAAAGATTTTGACATTCATCAATTAAAATCCTTTGGTACTCCAGTGTATGTACACATCCCAAAAGAATAGAGAAAGAAATGGGACAGCAAAGGAGAAAAAGGAGTAATGGTGGGATATGGCGAAACAGTCTAAGGGTTTAGAATATACCTCCCACATAGGAATGATGTAGAATTAAAGCGAGATATAATTTTCTTCGAGAAAGAGAAAAACCATAATTGTGAAGTTGATTAAGCTTAAATTATACAGAAGACAGTGATGACAGACCTAATGAGTCGCAGAATGAACTGGAAACTAGTTCAGTGGATATCAATGATACTATGGTTACTGCTAGTATATCTGAAGAATCTGGATCTGAATATAAACCAAGTGAGGAAAGTGACAGCTCAATAGAGTCAATGTGGTAAAGTGGTAAGTAGTAAGTGGGTTATCAAAATTAAAAGGAATGATCAAAATTTTCCACAATATAAAGCTAGATTAGTGGCGAGAGGGTTTGAACAAGATGATGTTTTAGACTTGACTATTTATAATAATCGCTACTAAACTTAACTTACCTATCCTGCAAATGGATGTCACAGGTGCATTTCTGTATGGAAATATTAATGAAAGTGTTTATATAAAATTGCCAGAAGGGGCTTACTCTGGTAATGATAATATTGTAAAATTAAATAAATCACTTTATGGTCTTAAAAATTCACCAAAATGTTGGAATGTTAGATTTAATGATGTGATGGTCAACGAAGGTTTTGTTAGATCAAAATGTGATTGTTGTCTATATACAAAATGCACTGATATTTATTGTTGTATGTCGATGATGTACTAATCTTTGGAACTAATTATGATTTAGTAAAGCAGGTAAAAATGGTATTAAGTCAGGAGTTTAAAATGAAGGACCTGGGATTTGTAACTGACTATTTAGGCATAACTATAACACAAAATTTAGACTCAGAAGTAACTGAACTAAGCCAAAGAAAGTATTTAGAGAATGTTCTTAAGAGATTTAAAATGAAGAATTGTAAGCCTATGTCTACACCAATAGATCAAAATATTAATTTAAAACTTTTTCAAAGTCATGATAGTACAGTAGACAAAAACTTTGAAAAGTTATGCTGACAAATGATAGGATGTCTAATGTATGCTGTGTCTGGCACTAGGCCTGACTTATGTTTTACTGTTTCACTATTAAGTAGATATCAAACTTGTGCTAATGATATGCTGATAAGTGCTTTGAAAAGAGTTTTGCGTTATGTCAAACAAACTCTTGATTACAAGTTACTTTATAAATATACTGATAATGTTTTGGAGGGGCATTGTGATGCTGACTGGGGAGGCGATCCCAATGATAGAAGATCAACTACAGGCTATTTGTTAAAATTTTGTAATTGTTTAATTTCCTAGAGTTCAAAGAAACAGGTGTCTGTTAGTTCATCTTCTACAGAATCAGAATATGTTGCCATTAGTATGGCAGCGAGTGAAGCGTGCTGGCTTGTCAATTTATTAAATGATTTTAGGATAAATAATCTATGTCTAGTACCAATTTACTGTGATAATCAATCTGCCATATCTGGTGCCTGCACTGATACTATCAAACGATTAAAACATGTTGATATACGATATCGTTTTGTTAAAGAATTAATTAAAAATAAAAGGATGTGTTTAAGATATGTTAAAACGAGTGATCAACCTGCAGACATGCTTACCAAGGTCTTTAAACCGAGAATTGATGACTCGTTTCTTAGGAAAATGTGGTATAGGTAATATGATGTAATACTAATTTATTTATTACTTAAGTATGGTGTAATTACATTGAGAGGGGGTGTTAAAATACCAATGTAATCTCACCTTCTTTTATTTTATTTTTAAGTTTAAGATTGGTAACACTGACCGATATTCTTTTGTTACAAGATGTCCTAGTTTGGTTAATTATTTTACATAAACGTTATATTTCGCCACAAACCTGAGTTCTTATTTTTTAATACAATAATCAGTTTTAGGTATTTTTTTACTTTTTTGTTTCTTTAACTTCTGCGCTTCGTAATGTTTTTTTCTTCTTTCTGCATTAGTTTTTGGGTTTTTTGGCCGGTAATTGATCAGTCCCACTACATTCATCTGATCTCTCTGCAGCTTTGATTATTTACACGTCTAGATAGTGTTGCGCTGCAAGCGCAACAAAAACAACAGGCCAGATTTGCAGCGCTTGTGTTCGTGTTACGCACACAAGTAAGCGTAGCTTTACAAGCGCGTGGCTGCGCGCGCATCACTTGGGAGCGCACTGAGTGATACCAGCCCTTGATAATTTCCCATAAAAGGTGGGAAAAAATATTATGTATTTATTTTTTATCTATAAGTAATTTGTTTTAAATTTATTAAATTATGATTATTTCACATATTACGAGTTTGTACATGAATTATTAGGTAAAATATATTTAAATGAAACAGATATTGCTAATAAAGGTTATTTATTCTTAAAATTCTAGATCCGAATTATTTAAAAACATTATTATTTTTATGGTGGTCAAAATATTATCTTTACCTTAGAAAGGGTTAACAAATATAAAATTTGTTATTATGCTATATACAGCAGGCAGCATACAGCAGATAGGAGTCTTAGTGACCTTCTCTTTGGATTTGTTTTTTAAACAGTTTTCGTTTAGATGTTACATCCCGGTTGACATTTTCCAATTTAGTCTTATAGTAATATCTTAAATCCAAATATTTTTCGACAACCAGTCTTATTAAATTAACTTGATGCAGAAGACCGCAGACATGATCAGTTTTCACTTCAAAATAATTTGTACCTCCAACAAATTGTTTAATTACAGTTGAAACTATTTTTGCGTAATTAATGGGCGTCATTATGAAATCTTGTTTAATAAACTGCCTTATAACATTTTCAGCGGTATAACATACAGAATATACATCATGAGAGGCGTAAATAAGTCCACCTTCATCTCGCATATTAACCAATTTATGGTATTGCAACGCGGCTCATTTGATATCAGACTTTCAATGCAAGCGACACATTTTACCTTTTTACGTAAGCATCTAACAACAAAACCTGCTATGTATCCAACAATTTGCTGTGTGTATTCAGATAATTGCGAATTATCTAATAGCCGAATTTTACTGTCTTGGTTTCCATCAAACATTTTGGCGATATTTTCAGTTTCATCCTCGTCGTCGTCGTCATCTTTCCTCAAAGATGGAACTGTCGCATTGATGCATCTTGTTCGAGTTTGTCTCACACTTGGCAGATTTTTTATTTTATTATATTTTACAGGCTTTGTTCTTAACGGAATTAGAAACAGATGATGATGAAAGTGACGGCATACTTGAAGAAACAGAAAAAATAAGCGATTGTGTAACAGATGTTTTAGATGATGCGGTAAGTGTTTTTTTTAACAAAAATAGTATGAATGAATAAAATAAGAAAGTGTTCAATGTTCTCTTCCTGCGTGTGTTTTGGTTACAATTTTTTTTTATGGAGCCGTTTTTCTGAATCTGCCGTCTACTATAATTAATTTAAGGAAGACTTTAGTGTAGGTACTCTGATAATATTATTACGCAAAATATATAAATTTAGTTTTATTTTCAGAAAATATCGATATCCAATGAAGAGGTATCTTGTCTTGCTACAAATGATAACCAACATGCTTCTTCTTGATGTATGTAAACTTCTGACAAAATGTCTAGCAATTTAACGGGCATAGAATCTGCAAGTACTAGTGGTTATATACCTGGGCAAGCAACTGGTAGTAAAATCGGAGATGGACGGAAAGAAAAAGAAAACGATATAATTGAAGACTTTTCTGATCTTGAATCCATTTTTGATACACCAAAAAAATTAAATTGCGTCGAGAATTACGAAGAAGAATACGACTACAAAAAAAAACAAACTCTAAAGATCCAATCCTTAAGACGTAAAAACCTACGACTTCAAAAGAAAATAGCTTCATTTAAACAAATTATTGGAACGCTAAAAAAAGAGATATATATTGACAACGACACTCATAATATTTTAAGTGATAATGTGTTTGCTGCGGATCTATATTCAAATATGAAGAAAAAGCTACAAGGGTCCAAGAAACCAGTTAAAAAGTATGCTCCAGAATTTAGAAAATTTTGTTTAACGTTACACTTTTTATCTCCAAAGGCGTATAGCTACGTCAGAAGTAAATTCGAGACTTGCCTCCCACACCCAAAAACGTTATCTAAATGGTATTCAAATATTGATGGATCCCCGGGTTTGACAGAAGATGCTTTTAAAATGTTAAAAGTTAAAAAAAATGAATCAGACAAAAATATGATTTGCGCGTTAGTAGCCGATGAAATGGCAATAAGACAACAAACATGTTTTAATCGAAAAACTTTGCGAGATGAAGGTCTTGTTGATATAGGGAGTGGACCCGCTGACAACATGAATGTTAAAGCGTCAGAAGCTTATGTATTTTTACTTGTCTCACTAAACGAGCCTTGGAAATTACCGGTGGCTTATTTTTTAATCCATGGTATGACAGGGGAACAAAAAGCCAATATTATCAAAACAATTCTATATAAATGCCATGAAGTAGGCATTGACGTCGTGTCATTGACGTTTGACGGCCACAAATCAAATTTATCAGCCATGGAACTGTTGGGTTGCAAATACAAAAACCCAAAAGAGCTGAAGACAACATTCAAACACCCTTGTGCCGATTATGAGGTGGCAGTATTCTTAGACTTCTGCCATATGTTAAAATTAATAAGAAATCATTTTGAGGCAAAGGAAGAAGTGTTTCTATATAAAGATGATGAAATTAAATTTGTATATGTAAAAAAGTTGGCCGAATTACAAGAAGAAACTGGCTTGCATCTTGCTAACCGCCTTACAAAAAAACATATTCAGTTCAGAAACTCTATAATGAACGTTAAGTTAGCAACCCAGCTTCTTAGCAGAAGTGTTTCTGTAGCAATTGAATTTTGTAGACAAGAGCTAAAGTTGCCCGACTTTTTAGAAAGCGAAGCAACAGAAAAATTTATAATGATTATGAATAACTGGCTTCAATTAGGTAAATAAAACAAAAGTAATTTTTTATGTTATTTATTAAGTTTTCTTAATGCATCTTTAACTTTCATCTCTTTATTAAGTAATTAATGTATCTACTTTTATTGCAGCATCTCTGGACTTAAAAATAATTAAACAATTCAAGTTCTTCTCCATAGAGATCTACTCTTTGGAACGTGCAATTTAGCTTCACTTTTCTTGGACTGACCGACATTTGACTATTCAAAAGTGCCTGCAAATGGTCTATTTGAAATAAATGATTTTTGATTTTGAAACAAAAAATACTCATAAAACAAAACCTTCTCTTAATTTTTATAAACTTGAAAAAATCAAATCCTTTTAAAAAAATAGTAATGCATTGAAATCAGCAAAGCAATTTCTTTGCTTAGTTAAGTTTATATGACATGAACTACATTTTAAAGTATTTATTTATTTATTTATTTATTACAACTTTATGCAACGCACAGGTACAAAGGCGGACTTAATGCCTTAGGCATTCTCTACCAGTCAACCTAGGGTGGTGAAGAGAAAAACATGGCAGGTGCACAAAAAAAAAACAACAAAAAATGGATTATTAAGAAAAATAAGGGTGCAAATGTATATATATATAACTAAAATAGACATACATATATATTTAATATAATATATACCTACATATATATATTTATATAAAGTAGAAGAAGGGGGGTTTTGAAACGACTCCGCTATTTGTTCTGAAAGTAATGCCGCAACTTTCGCTTAAATGCATACTGACTGGTGGCCATCCTGATGTCGAGAGGAAGCGCATTCCACAGAAGTATGGACTGTATATGAAACGAAGAATGAACAAAATCAGAAGTATGAGAGGGACAGAGCAATAGGAGATTGTTAGAAGAACGAAGATTCTTAGAATGGGAAGAACATAAATATTGAAAATGAGATATAAGATAAGAAGGAGGGGTAGGAGAGTTGAGCAGAGAGAAGAGTGTAGTCAGTGCGCGAAAACTTCTTCTCTGGCGAATGGGCATCCATTTGAGCTCCGATCTGTAACTCGAAACATGGTCATATTTTCGCAAGTTAAATATGAATCGGATGCATGTGGAGTATGTTTTGTTGTAATGGCAGGACCTGCACCTGGACTGTTTCTCTTCCAATATAGGCATATGTTTTGCCTCAGAAGTGCGGCGGCTCTTATTTGGAAGAGTAATAGTTGGTCTACCAGATCACTATCATTAATTTAATATTTTTTTAAAGAAAACCGTTAATTTTATAATTAGTTACCTACTTATTTGGTTAGATATATGGTTTTATGTATATATAAATAAAACATAGTTATAGCCAACATACAAATATTAATTTGTTTTGTTCTTCGTATGAGTGATTAATATTGTTTGAATCTGGGATAAGTATCTTTACTATTATCTACTGTATGGTTTTATTTATATTCGCAATAAAAGCATATATATAGCCATCATTCAAATTTTCATTTGTAAGGTTGTTCATGAGTGATTTATTGCATGATTGCTTGTACGGTTGCTTGTATGATTTTGTTGGTCCTTTGACATTTTTTAATGTCGCACATACTGTCCTCACTTGCAAGCCAGCATAGTATGTGCGACATTACATTACAGATGTGAAAAAGCTTTAAACCGTATAAATAATCATACAAATGACCACGTACAAAGGGCTCAGCACAAATATATTTTTTTTTTTAGAAATTATGCTCAAACTTTGACTGATTATGTTATAATAATAATAATAATAATCTGATTGTTGACATATCCGTCCCGCATGACGAGAACCTCGTGAAAGCCGAGAAAGATAAACAAATTAAGTATGTCGACTTGGCTCGCGAGGTTGTCGACATGTGGAATGTGGACTCGGCGATCATTGTACCGATAGTCGTGTCAGCCAATGGCTTAATAGCCAAGAGCCTCGACCAACACCTTAGGAGGCTCTCGTTAAGCGGCTGGATCAAGGGCTTGATTCAGAAAGCGGTACTCCTGGACACGGCTCGTATAGTTAGGAGGTTCCTTTCTCTGGAGCCCTGACCGCCGGTAGCTTGGACCCTGTTCCCGATACCGGTGGGACACTATTTTTTATATTTTTAAATGTTTTTTTTTTTAATATATTTTTTAAGGAATATTTAAAAATGTAATAAATATGTTAAAATGTATAATAAAGGAAATAATAATAATAATAATTTATTCAAAATACATTTACAAAAATATGAACATTAGGCAACAGTAACAAGGTTTCCTATTACAATAATGATACAATTACAGTGCTTAAAAATATTGTAAAACTAAAATATCAAAAAAAGTACAATTAGGAGTGGTTTGGAATTGTATTATTTGATAGAGGACCGCCCGATCTAGGTTAATTTAAACCTGTGTTTCAGGCCATCACTTTACAGTCCAGTTTCATTGCGACAATCAAAATTTAAAATTAGAGTAAAATTATTATAAAAAAAATTGTTCTACTGTAATAAATGACTACGATAACTAAGCATATGGTACAATAATACCTAAAAACTATATCTATGAAATTATACAAAAATAAACATTAACGAGTCCATTATGACAGGACACGGTGGAGCACACAATCGCGGTGTGCCCTGCTTGGGCGGAGCATCGCCGTGCCCTCGTGGGGGTGATCGGCGGCGGAGACCTCTCGCGCCGGGCCTTGGTCGAGGCCATGGTCCGGAGCGAGGAGGAGTGGCAGGCGGTCGCCGACTTCTGCGAAGCAGTAATGCTCGCTAAGGAGGAGGCCGACCGCATCAGGCAACGGCGCTCTCGCCGCCGCCGCCGGGATTCCGATCCCGATTTCCAGCCACCGTAGGCGCGGGCTTGCGGACAGTGAGCAATGGGTAGCTCGCTGTCCGGCCGTCCGGTAACCGTCCGGACCAAGCCCAAGTCGTCGACGGCGCGCGCTGTTCCCGCGCGCCTCAAGGAGTTGTCAGCAACAGCAGGGGCCCAGCCGGGTCGAAGCCTACTGGGGCCAGGGTTATCCGAAAGGGCGCTCGAGCCCCGGTATGAAGGCTTGTAGGAACGGGATGGGTTTTTTAGTCAGTAAGAGTCTGACACTATCTCCCGCTCCGCCCAAGAGCGGGGGTTGTCATAAGATGATTTTTCCCATCGAAAAAAAAAAAAAAAAAAAAAAAAAAAAAGTCCATTATGACAAAATTTCTAAAAGTTGTTCTGTGTCTGCGTAATTGAGTGACACTAAGTATTCTGACAACATCTTGTTACATGTTTTGTAACTTATACTATAGAAACTTAATACTTTGTTAAGCCTATTATATAGAAAAGGACCTAAGAACACGTAAAAACGCTTAGTAAAGGCATGTCTGGTTTGAGGCTTTATGCAAACCAAGTCCTTTCTTCTCTTGTCCGAAGGTGGAGGGACAAAAGGCAGTGCAGTATGCTGATGTAGTACTATGTTTAAAATAAATAATTGCCGCACTGTTAGCACTTTACATGCTATGTACAGCTGGTGCGTAGGAAATCTAAAAGGGCGAAAGGTAGCCACCTTGAGAATTGCTCTTTGAGCACGTTCTAACGGGAGTAAAATGGTTTTAGCAGCACCGCCCCAAGAAGTTATGCAATATGTAAGAATGGATTGACACAAAGCCAAATAAACCTGTTTTATTAATTTGTAGTCGGCTATGTCACGCAAATTTTTAAAAACATATATTAATTTGCGCACTCTCGTACACAATAACTCGATATGTTTACGGAAATTCAGATTTGAGTCAATCGTTACACCTAGATATTTTACTTGGTCAGCTTTGGCTAAAGTGGGGCAAGAGCATGCATTGTCAGCATACGAGTACGTGCAGTTAATATGTGCGTGAATGTTTAGGTTATTAAGCGGTATGTTAGCATTTCTCATTGTAAATAAAATGTAGTTTGTTTTATCTGTGTTTAATGTAAGGAGATTTTTCTGGAGCCACTTAGACACAATGTCAAAACCATTTTGTGCATAATCATACACCTCAGCTCTTGACTTACCTGAAAACAATAGAGCGGTGTCATCCGCATATGACATTATAACACCATTTTGGAGCGACAGGCTGCATAGTTCATTTATGTAGATTAAAAATAATGTGGGCCCCAAAATGCTACCCTGCGGAATGCCAAAACAGCTATTTTTTAGATCAGAACTGGTGTACTGACCTATTTTTATACATTGATAACGATCGCTGAGATAGTCAGAAAATAGTAAAAGCTGTTTACCTCTTATCCCAAGTGATTCAAGCTTGTGCAACAGTAAAGAACAAGAAATAGTGTCGAAGGCCTTGGCAAGGTCTAGAAAGATCCCTATTGTGTGCATACCATTATCTAGGTTAGTAGTGATATAGTTAGTCAAATTGTGGACTACTTGGTTAGTTGATTTTTTAGCCCTAAAACCAAATTGATTATCTGATAGTAGTCTGTTATCTTCTAAATATTTGATCAATCTACTATTAATAATTTTTTCTAAAATTTTAGAGAGGCCTGTTAATACTGAAATGGGTCTGTAGTTATTCACACTGGTTTTATCTCCAACTTTGAATACAGGTGTGACTACGGCTTTCTTAAGTAGTTTTGGAAATATACCTTTAGATAAGCAAAGTTGAAAGATGTGGGTTAGAGGAGGGGCAAGTAAGTATTTAAATGTTTTCAGAATATGATTGGGTATGTCATCCCACCCAGTGGCACAAACATCCTTAAGCCCGCTTATAATTCTGACTACTTCGTTTACGTCGGTGTCTAATAAAACAAAAGAGTTTAGTGTGGAGAATGTCGTGGTCGAGTTGGGTTGGGAAATGATACTTGGGTTAATTGTTTTTTCAGCCAAGTTTTTACCAACGTTAACAAAAAAGTTGTTTGCTTTATTTATTGCTTTATTTGGGTTTACATCTGACAATAATATTTCTAACGGAGGATCAGGTTTTTTCGATCTAAAAGTATGTGATTTTACAAACTTCCACACAAGTTTACTATTTTTCCCGGCCTTCTGTAATTCATTTTTGTCGTACTGATTTTTCAGTTTTTTCAAAAGATTATTACAGAAGTTCCGATACCTTTTATAAGTTATAGAAAGTACTTTGTCATCAGGAGCTAGTTTCAATTTTAGATGAAGTCTGTCTCTATGCCTTATACATCGAACGAGACCAGGGGTGATCCAAGGTTTAATGCAACTATACTTTCTAGGCACAGTCTTAGTAAACGTATTTTTCACTATCGCAGATTGTAACGAATTTATGAAGTAATTTAACGAACTATTTGCATCGTCTGAATTATAAACCGGGTCAAGATTAATACCGCGAATGTCATTCTCGAGATTAGTCATATTGACTTTAGTGTAGCTACGCATGCATATTTTTCTAGGTGAACTTATTTGTAGTGCTAGTAAAACAGCCTGATGATCGGTTACCGTAGAATTAGTAACTAGTGTTTTGGATGGATTTTTTGATTTTATAATGATGTGATCCAAGCATGAGCCACTCTGATGCGTGGGATGGTAGTGAGCTGGAAGAAGTCCATGGAATGAGCAAATGTTCAGATAATTATGTACATTACTATCTGTTTTCCCGGAAGCAATGTTAATGTTAATATCGCCCATAATTATAATGTTTTTAAAAGATGATAATTTTTTTAAATTTGTGTCGAGTGACTCTAAAAATCTATCTATGTTTTGTGAAGGAGGCCTATAAATAGCTATGACTACCGTGTCGGGAATAATTTTAATTATTAAACAATTACTGTCTAAGGCTACTGACTCTTCTCTTACTGTTCTTAAATTATTTTTAATATAAACTACTAAACCATCGTTCTGGTTTATGTTTATGTCACTTCTGTAGGAATAATAACCGTCAAGAGATGGTAAGTTAACCATCTGATTTGACAGCCAACACTCTGTTAGGACAATAATATCACAGCTTACGTCAAGATCCTGTAACAATACTTCAAAACCGTTCATGTTTCGACTTATGCTGCGAATATTTTGTGTTAGTAGGGTTAGTGTTTTGTCACCAGAAGGAAGAAGGTGTTTACAATTCTCAACATTGCAAACTTTAGACTCTGACACAGAAAAACTATCTAGATCGCAAATTAGCTGAGTTGTCATGACAGTTACAAAATAAAATAAAAATAAATGTAAGCTACCTATTTATCTGCTAATTAACTTAAGTGTCCGGTGACGCTCTTAGGCGCCTTCATAATCTATAGAGTTTATGTAATTCATTTCTGCATGTTTGCGGGCCGGGCAACTTACATCACCAGTTGGATGATCACATTTCCTCTTGAAGCGTTTACACGTTGCGCATAGAGGGGGAGAAGATTTGCTACTGCATTCCTTGAAGGAGTGTCCGCTCTCTCCACAGTGGTTGCAGGTAGGACTGGCTTCCCGGCAGAACTTGGCTGCGTGTCCAAACTGCTGGCAGTTGAAGCACCTGGTGACTATAGTGAAATCTCTCACTGGGCACGACGTCCAATTTATGAAAATTCGGCTTTGGTTAATGATAACCTTTCTTATGCTAGCCGGCAGTTCCAGGACATAGTTACAAGTTGAAAGGTCTCTCTTACCCGATTTATGGCTTAGTTTGATGCACTCTAGGAAGGACTCGCGAGTTAAATTCGGCAACTTGTCTGATAGGTTCTGCTCGAAAATACAGTCAAATACCTCCTTTTCAGTAAGAGCGACGGGGACACCAATGACAGCAATCCGAGGTCGGCGTTTGGAAGGCTCTTCTATTTTTAGGCCAGATGATGCTAATTTTTCCGAGTTCTTAAGTTTTTCAATATCGCCTTTGTTCTCGGTGCTGATCAAAACGCCCCCATTTTTCACCTTTTTTAAGCCACGAACATGAAGCTTCAGTTGTTCTGGGGAGATGATCTTTTGAACAAGAGACTTGGTGTCGTCACTTGTTTGGGTTTTATCGCTGGCATATATGGCGACTGATCTCAAATTTGCAAGACGGACGATGTCGGTACCCTTCTTAACCATGCCAGCATAAGAAGTATTTTCCGGCGGATTCATTTTTGTCTCTACGAGCTCTCTAAACTGCTGGAGAGAGTTCCCAACATTCTGCTGAGCCTGAAGGTGCTGGATTGTGGTATGGGCTAGGATAGTTTTTGTCTTCAATGATTGATATAAGACGGCCATTTGAGATGTCCCACTTTGGACCCTACGGCAAAGAGCGGAGACACGAAGCTTCTGGTCCGAGTTCATTTTCCCATCCCCGACAATAGCGCAAACTTCACCCAGGATTGTTTCTATAGAAACAATCCATTTTTGAATCTCCGGGGTACTGATGACTTCACTCGGCAATTCATTCTCCGTAGGTGCTGGTGGGTTTGGGTAGCTAGGGGGTAATGGTTGGGTAGGCGTCTGTGGAGGACTTCTCTGTACTAGTTGGCTACGACCAAACGGGCTCGCTCCGGGGGTAGCCATACTACCAAAACACTATTTATAGTTAATAAAGATCTATTTAGTTCATCTTGTTTACGTACATAAGTCGGTTACAAATCACACGCGACACACTTTAATTTTTTACTGACAGAGCAATATTATATTTATTTGTTGTAATTGTTTATTTCATTATAATCAAAACAGAACACACGTCCGCTTAGTCTCGCGACTCGTAAAGCGAATCCAGAATCCATAATACTAATACTGTAGATATTTTTAATAAAACAACATTTATTAAAATAATATTATTTTTTATTTTTACACTGTATGTAAAAGAGGTAAGAAGTACAAAAAACCACTGTTGTTAATGCAAACTAATTTACATTTTACGTCTTTAGGACATAATACAATTTCTTTCGACGACAAAACGGTGCTTTCTCTGGTTTTGTAAATATTCAAGAACGAAGACCTAATTGGTTTCTCAAATACTATAGTTTTTTCTGTTATTTGTTTGCCGTGTATATTTATTTCTTGATCTTCAACTGTAATATATTTAAGATCAATATAGTTATCTCAACTCAGGTCCCCAAGATACAGGTTCTACCTAGTTTGGGGATCACCATCTAAATATATGTTAAATCCCTAATTAGTTACAGACAATATTAATGATTATGTAATAGTTTAAGGTATTCTTCATATATTGTAACAATGAACAATAAACATTATTCTTATTCTTATTCTTAATAATATCATTGGTCACATCACACATATAATATTTATTTCTGCACTAGCAAGATAATACGAAGTGCTCGAAGTGAAGAACTGTAACATTCTTGTGCTTAGTTAAAAAAGGTTTCTCAAATATTTTTTTTTTGTAAAGACGCAAAATTTTTATTTTGTTCAGACAATTGTTTCGCTCAGCATGTTTTTTATTAAATATAATTTATTCTCGAAAGGATATGCGTTAAATGACGGCAATGGCCCGAACCTTTCCACTTCATCGACTACATGTAACAAATTGTGGACGTTACTAGTAATATAATCTGCGCCGTAAAATTATGTATAATTATCAACAAAATAATCAAACATCTCCCTGGCAAGTCGGAGCAAGTGACTGTAATTTTGAGAAGAGCATATTGTAACATTGCAAAATAGAGTCAAAAAGTGACGATAAGCGTCCGGACGAAGGACATATGGCAATATGATTATGCTTAAATAATGTAAGAAAGTTCTGAATTCACTTGCTTTCCAGTACGCAAGACAATCTAGAGTTCTTACAGCTCTATGGATTTCAGATGGAAGTTTGCATTGGTTTAAAAATATATTTACATTTTCGATATATTGTGCGCACCACTTAGTCTTAAGATTACCAAAATTTCCATCCCTCCATCCTATTAGCAACCTTTTCATAATTCCCAAATGAATCAAATGCAAGGAATCTGAAATGGGAACTTGTTCAATCATGTCAATAGGTAGTTTTAATAAAGGTGAATCCATTTTGTGATGATTTCCATACATCTTTCTCCTAAAGTTTTCGTCAGTTCTTGGAGAAGACTTTTTTGTCGAAAATACAACAGTATGCGATATGTGTGAGTAATCCCCTACGGTTGTACATTTTAAGCAACCGTGCTTTCCATTAAAATTACAAACACTTGGAAAAATAATAAGATATCACTAAGTTAATAAATAAAAGGTAACAATGTAATCAAAGCGTATAAAACAAAGCAACTAAATAAGCGAACCTTTGATAAACGCGCGTGCAGGGGAATCACAAATAAAACATCTTAATTTGACTTTCACATTGGTGCCCTTAATACAAACTCCTTGTTCTAATACATGGCTCATTTCGTTTACAAAATCCTCTTCAAATGAACTTGGGTTTTTAGGTTTTCCTTTTCCGTAATAAATACCAATAATAAATGGATTACTAACACTTTCGTGCGTGTTAGCCAAAATAGGCCAGAATTCATATTTGGAGCTTTTAAAAATAGGTAAGCCATCAATATTGATATTCAGCTGAATAGTTTTTGGCAGCGGTATAAAATTTTCAAGTAAATTTGATAACGGCCTAATAATCCCATGATGCCAATATTCACCACCTTCGATTGTTTTAAGGAAAACTTCCTTAACACCACAATAGACACGAATGTTACAATCGGAGCTCTTATATATAATTTAAAATCCTATGAGAGCTAAAAAAAGGTTGCTCTTAGCGCTAAAATGTTTGTTGAGATACAGCGGTTGTGTTGTGGCGTGCCTACCGTCGATGGAGACTTCGTAAACGAAGAGAAAGTCGACGATTTAACGTGCATCCCATTCTACGTGACAGAATGACGCATAGTATGTTTATAACTTTATACCCAAAACTCAGAGAATATAGTGAAAAGTTTTTCAATTACTTTCGGATGTCAGTAGCATCGTTTGATGATTTACTAGAAATTATCAAAGAAGATTTGACTCCATGTCAAAATTATGTGGAACGGATACTGTTTCTGCAGAAGAAAAACTCGTGATGACTTTGAGGTAGTGATGTAGGTAGTGATTGAGGTTCTGATGATAGTGATCTGGTAGACCAACTATTACTCTTCCAAATAAGAGCCGCTGCACTTCTGAGGCAAAACATATGCCTATATTAGAAGAGAAACAGTCCAGGTGCAGGTCCTGCCATTACAACAAAACATACTTTAAAATGTAGTTCATGTCATATAAACTTAACTAAGCAAAGAAATTGCTTTGCTGATTTCCATGCATTACTATTTTTTTAAAAGGATTTGATTTTTTCAAGTTTATAAAAATTAAGAGAAGGTTTTGTTTTATGAGTATTTTTTGTTTCAAAATCAAAAATCAAAATCATTTATTTCAAATAGACCATTTACAGGCACTTTTGAATAGTCAAATGTCGGTCAGTCCAAGAAAAGTGAAGCTAAATTGCACGTTCCAAAGAGTAGATCTCTATGGAGAAGAACTTGAATTGTTTAATTATTTTTAAGTCCAGAGATGCTGCAATAAAAGTAGATACATTAATTACTTAATAAAGAGATGAAAGTTAAAGATGCATTAAGAAAACTTAATAAATAACATAAAAAAATACTTTTGTTTTATTTACCCAATTGAAGCCAGTGTCTTTTATGACGGACAAATAGAATATAGCTGATTTTGATAATTCTGCCCAGTGTACTGTAAAAAGAACAAAATGTATAATTTTATAAATAGCGTGAATCGTTTCATTTTGATATATTTACTGCCATAAAGAATATAAAAATATATGTCTTATGTATGACCTTTTTTTTTGTTCTAATTATTTTGGGCAGGGAGCACTTATAAGATTCTGTACTTTGTAGAGAACAGTGGGCTAAATCAGCAAACAGGTTCTAATTTGCTCGGGTAGGACAAGGGATTACACCTCTACTTTAACAGTTAGTAGATATTTCAAAGTTAAAAAATCCTAAACACATTCAATTGTCAGATTGTGATTTCAATGTTCTTTCAGAAATTTCAATATTACTGGGTGCTGATATATATTTCAACTCATTGTTAAATGGTTGTATGAAAATTTCAAATGGTCCTGTACTTAGTAAATTAGGAGATGTAAAAAAGTTGTCACAGTACACAGAATAAAATGTTTCGGGGTATTCAGTCTTGACTGTATTCGTCAATTTGGTAACAACATGTTCCCCTAGGCCTGTATCTCGCACTTCAGATCTTCCCTCATATAACTCGCTTGTGAGCAGTATCTAAAACGAGTCGTTGTCACCCATGCTTGGAAGCCGAAACGGATCGGTTTGCCATGAATGTGCTGCTTACAGCCATGACGCCCATAGTAAGGTATCATTAATTCATCAATACTCAAGTTTTTTTCGATGGGAGCACACATTAGAAATTTTTTGTTCATGACGTTGATCAAAGGCCAAATTTTTGCCATTTCATCTCCTACACGTAGGTTGCTACTGTTAGCAACATGGAAATACCTAAATATCTCTTCAAACCGATTTCGCCTCATCGACTTCGCAATTAAAACATTGTGGGTATCCTTGTTGGATTCCCAATACATACGCCATCTCGGTAAAAGCCACAGAGTATTATACCTATAAAACAGCTCAATTCATCCCCTGATAGACAGAAATTATAGTTGTGTGTACGCTGTGCCTGACCATATACCTTATATATAACATCGTCACTATAAATAATTCAAAGAATTCCTACGGTTCAGATTCCTTGGTGAGTGTAAGAACTGCTCGTGGCAGTGGAGAGGTGACCACTCACTTTGTTGAGTACGAAGATTCTAGTTCATTTTTCAATTTTACCATACTCAGATTCACAAGCAAATAAACTTTTTGAGGCATAAGAAACTGGATGAACATTTTGCATTAGTACACAACCAATTGCATCCCTAGAACTGTCAGTCTGAATTACAATTTGTTTTTTGGGATCAAAATTTACAAGCACAGGTAGACTTAATGAAAGAGTCTTAATATTCACACACACATTTAGCTTAACTCTCATCTCATGCGAACTCAAAATTTTTCTTCAATAGTTGTCTCAGTGGACTGGTAATTTCAGACATATTGGGGATGTATTCCCTAAAATAATTAACAAAACCTAAAAATCTCTGAAGACCTTGTTTATTACTTGGCATGTCGTATTCTAAAACAGCCTTAATTTTAACTTTATCTGATACCAAATTGCCATCTACAATTTCAGGGCCAAAATATTTAACTACATCTGATAAGTATTGAATTTTCTTTGGGTTAAAATTAGTGTTTAACTTCACGCGCTCTGCTGAGAACCTTCTCGAGGATCTCATTATGGTTTTCTTTAGATTCTGCATGAATTAGGAAATCATCGATGTAAATAAACAACCCTTCAATGTCACTGAAACAATTTTTACAGTTTTCTTGAAAAACTTCTGCTGAGGCTGTGGTGTAAGACATTAAAATAATAAGATACATAAATCGTTGAGAATGTACAGTACATTTTACTGTCGTTAGTTAACCAAATCTGCCAGAATGATTCTTTCAGATCTAAAACAGAGAAAAACGTTGAATGACCTATTTGTGACTTCAAATCATTGATAGTTGGTATTTTGTAATACTTTTTAAGGATGCACTCATTGAGAGCTCTAGGGTCTAGACATCAACGGAAAGTACCATCATTCATCAAACGACTTCAGTACGTCATCAATGTCACTCACCACCTTTTTAGTTTTTCCAGCATCAAGTTTGACAAAACCCAAAATTATAATAGATTTGTACTCCTTTCTCGCCAATAACATTTAGAAAACTTGCTATTTTCCTTGGAACATTCTCATCATCTAGACCAGAAGCAACTAGATATACAAGGTGTAAGGGACAGCCCTCCACAAACTTTAAGGGCTTGCTCAGTAGACGATACTGAACAACATTCCATAAAAAATTTTTTCAGGAATACCACCAACTTCTGTGCACTCTGACTATCATTATACAAGAATACAGTACATTCATTAACAGTAAGTTCACATAATAAAGATTTCAAATACATAGCTTCTTTGCACGCTTCAGCCATATAATCAGGCTCCATACTAGATAATGCTACTGTTCTCTGTTTCCTACTCTCCCAGGAAACAGCTGCACCGGACTTTACAAAACAATAGCGATTTGCGATTTAAAGTATTGCTTGCCCAATTGGCATCAACATATCCAACAAGATCAGCTGTTCGCTTTGGGATCCCTTCTTTTCGCATAATATTCTTTTTCCTAATATACTTTGACATAACGTTACTAGACCTAATGACTATTAGCATAATAAAACTCAGAGATGCGATTTATTTGAAATACCTACTCCTATTTAAAATGTAAAATACCTATTTTGTATTTTGCATTTAAATGCCTTTTAGAAAAAAAAACATTTTGTATTTTATTTGAAATACCTTTCGAGATGTATTTGCATTTTTAATATTCATTTCAAAATGCAAAATAGGGGAAGGTGGGGGAACACCGGATAGTTAAGAAAAAGACAATAAAAAAATTACTATGTTATTTATTGAGGTAATCAATGTCATAAATGTCTAACAGCCAGTTTCTTCATCAACAACTAAAACTATCAGTAAAAGTATTAACTTTTACTTGACTATTACTGATATTATAGCAAATGTGTTTCTTCATCCAAGTAACAGCTAAACTAAAAGTCAATAGAGTTACCATAACACAAACGGCTTAATTACCCTAAAAAAACGTAGGGAGCTTTTTTACGCATGACAACATCGCAATATCCACTGTCAAGTAGTGTCAAAAAGTCGAATGTCATTTGATTCTGTCTATACGAACGCCAACGAACGAATGTTTTTAGAATTGAATTGATAAAGTAAATGATTAAAAAAATAAATGCTATTAGTTGTTGATATTGATATTAACAACTGTTATTGGGATTTATTTTTTTAAAACCGTTATTTTTATACGAGTAGGTACACAAGCGCTAAAGTTCGCAGAGCCTAACTTTTTTTTTTTTTTTTATGGTGGGAAAAAATCATGCATTGACATCCCCCGCCCTTGGGCGGAGCGGGAGATAGTGTCAGACTCTTACTGACTAAAAGACCCACCCCGTTCCTTCTAGCCTTCATACCGGGGCTCGAGCGCCCTTTCGGATAACCCTGGCCCCAGTAGGCTTCGACCCGGCTGGGTCCCTGCTGTTGCTGACAACTCCTTGAGACGCGCGGGAACAGTGCGCGCCGTCGACGACTTGGGCTTGGTCCGGACAGTTACCGGACGGCCGGACAGTGAGCTACCCATTGCTCACTGTCCGCAAGCCCGCGTCTACGTTGGCCGGAAATCGGGATCAGAATCCCGGCGACGGCGGCGGCGATAACGCCGTTGCCTGATGCGTTCGGCCTCCTCCTTTGCGAGCATTACTGCTTCGCAGAAGTCGGCGACCGCCTGCCACTCCTCCTCGCTCCGGACCATGGCCTCAACCAAGGCCCGGCGCGAGAGGTCTTCGCCGCCGATCGCCCCCACGAGGGCACGGCGATGCTCCGCCCAAGCAGGGCACACCTCGACTGTGTGCTCCACCGTGTCCTCCGGGCGTTCCGCACAGTGGCGACACCCGGGCGTCACCTCCGCATGAATCCCGTGCAGGAAACTCCCGAACGAACCATGTCCGGTGAGTACCTGCGTCATGCGGAAGGTAAGGACGCCGTGAGGTCTTTCCAGCCACGCCTCAAAGAGGGGACTTACCGCCAAGAGCCTAACTTCACACTCACCAAGATAGAACGGTCGTACTGTACATTGGTTAATTTAACGTAGTCGTATTAAATACAAACTGAAAATAAACTTACTTTTCTGTGGTTGGCGTCAGTTTATCTTGTAACAACAGGCTGAGGTATGTAACTGTTTCCTTTGAAATTCTGTATCGGAACAGAAAATCAGCGACGTCCCATACGAAATAATCTTTGCGAACATTAAACTTTTTACGTCTACGCGTTAAATAACTAACGATAAGTTCCTCGTCTGATGAACTTGAACTTTCACTGGGCGAAGTTCGTGATAACATATTAGTGAAACCTAAATAACCTACAACTTTGTCAAAATGACAGTGACTTTTGCTTTAACAGCCCCCTAATGAGTAGTAAAAGTTAAAGGCAAAAGTAACAGTTAAACCAACAGTTAAAATTGTGAAGAAACGAATTTGACCGTTACTTTTACTTTATGACGTTACTTTGGCTGTTACTTTAGATGAAGAAACCGGCTGTAAGTATACCTTAGGTATACTTAACAAAATGTTTGAGATCAATCTTAGTAATTACAAAATATAATTGTTTAATAAAAATTATTAATCCGAATTCACCCCATACCTATGGGTCAAACCGGATAGGCATTTTTTATTCAAGGGGTGAAAACAGATACTAACAATAAATGTAATTAATCAAATTATTCGCAGTTTTTGCATACAAAAAAAATAATAATTCTTGCTCAAAACAACTAATGCAACTTTCGTGAGCCCATTTAAGACAAGCAATGCATTGGTACCATTCATCTGTGGACTTAGTTTGACTGCACTTTTCGCCACAAACCAAACACTCCGAATCCTCCTGATAGTTTTCTTTATGCGTCTTTTTACCGATACCTTTACCTTTGCCTTTTTTTGATTTAATTACTGATGACATAGCCTTATCTGCCAGTTCATTTTTATACGGTGATTCAGTCAAAATTGCGGTTTTTCCTCGACGCGCAGATGGCCGCATGTTCTTTTTAAAATGAGGAATCGGCATGATATCTTTCGGTGACACAAGACTTAAAGAATCTGAAAACGTTTGTCCTTCTGTAGATGTTCCTGCTTGTGGGGACGGAGTTCTTTCATGAGGCAATGGAACCTGAGAGAATTCATTTGTGGTTCGTGGTACAAATGATATTTCTGTTGTCTGTGGTGGTGCAAAATCTACATCTGTAAACGTGTTGGAATTCAGAGGGCAAATTCCAGTTTTGGTAAAAGCAGACACTGCATTTTGCATAGTAGCGGCACGATTATAAGCAGTTCCAAATAAAGATGCCATTTGGAATTGGGTGACAACACGCCCTGGATGATTACGAAGCCATAATTGGACTTCTTGCGAGTAAAACGTGCTCAAAGGCCCCATAAAACCAACATCGAGTAGCTGTAAGCGATGCGTGCAGTGAGGTGGCAAGCAGAGCATTATGACACCATGAGCACGAGCTAACTCAATAGCTTCTAGGTTCTTAGTGTGAGTGGCGTGACCGTCTAAGACGAGAAGCACAGGATCTTCATTGCTTGATTTGACATGGCCGATAAAGTGACGCATCCATTCAGTGAAAATATGTTGTTGCATCCAACCACTTGGATGGCATACAGCTACTGTGCCTGGTGGTGCATCATCCAAAAGCTCACTCTTCATTCGTACGCGAGGAAAAATCACAAGAGGTGGAACGTTATGTCCAGCTGTAGAAAAGCAAAGCATTGCCGTTACCAATTGTCCCCGTTCAGCTGAAGCTAGGGCACCAACTTGTTTTTTACCTTTGACCGATATAATTTTTCATATTTTTTTTTGGTACAGAGGTCAATCCAGTCTCGTCCATGTTATAAATTCGTGTGGATTTGAAAGCGTGCTTTGCATAAAGTGTATCTAAAAGATTAAAAAACGATGATACTACAGCTCTATTAAAGCCCATTGCTCTTGCAGCTGATGTAGCTTCAGGTGATCTTAGTGACAATTCAGAATGTCGTTTTAGAAATCCACTAACCCAATCTAAGCCAGCGAGTCCAGTTTCCACATTAAAAGGATGTTTCAAATTATTTCTTTTAGCCGATTGGAATGCCAAAAGTCGCAGATCTGTTTTAGTCAATCCAAATAGTCGAGATTCCATAGTTTTGATATGTTTAACTAGCATACCTTCCAGCTCATCGGTGAAGACGCATTTTGCAGTAGCAGGGCACTTCCGAAACACTTCGTCTTTATTCCAGCTTTGATCTTCTTTATACGATCTTCTAAGGAACTTTTGGGTTCACTAAATGTGTATGACGCTAAAAGATATCCCATTCTGCCTTCCAGCACTGAATTTATGGCTAAAAGCATGTCTGACTCCGACCACTGCAGCCTATTTGACTTTCTCACATATGTTCGTGGCATGTTGACGCTCGCACTCTGTAAAAAGTAAAAAAATAATAATTAAACAGACGATTAAAACAAACGCCCGCAATACCTACATATAAAATCAATCGCGGTGAAACCGGATATTCGAAATCACCCCGTCCGCTTGTACCCCACAGGTGCCATGTTTGAAATTGCAATACTAACAGAGATTATGTTTACACTCATAGCAACAACAAATACCGTTTTAAAAGATTAAATATATATTACTTCATAAAAAATACAACTGTATAAGATGGCACATAGCTAAACTTAATGATAACACTTTAAAAAAGTCAAAATATTAGTTAACTTACCTTTGTTTACAATTTTCGTTTGACGCACGCGCTGAGATGTTACCGTCGCCGCCATTTGCAACTGCACTAAGTAAGCATTCGCGCGTATTTCACTGCAAGCTAGAGCGAGACGGCTGTACGCGGAGTAATGAAATAGCAACTATCTGGTTTCACCCCCTGTCCGATTTCGCCCCTCATTCCCCCTACTTTGTGATTAAGTTTAGCCAATATTACCAGTCAAACAAAATGAAATGAAAGAATGATACTTGTATTGCCAAATTTGACCGATAGAGGCACCTGCTAGCCATGCGCGCCTTTTTTTTCTTCTTTGGTCAGAGTGCGTGCCTTAAGGCCCCTACAGATTAAAAGTTCGCCGGACGCTATCAGTCTGTCAGTTAATCGCAATAGGTTACACACTAACAGTCCCGTTTAAGATTTCGGACTGTCCACTTATTGCGAACTGACAGTGTGTGACCGCTTGACAATTCCAATCAGCGTCGATAGATGTCGGCTGGACAGTCCAAGGCCTTATGACTAAATAAACACTTATTAGCAGGTAGTCGGCCGGCGGCCTGTCGACCGGCATCTCGTGTCAATCAAGCACCTTCAGTTTTATATTTTTCGACTTGTTTAATTTAAAGTTAATTTGTGTCTACTTTCATAGAACTATATAGGAGTTTTCCATGTTTATGGAAGGTGAAAGACGATTCTTATCACAATAAGCGATTAAAAGATGACTGTGAGAAATATGAACGCAATCGTTGTAGTATAAAGTAATATCAGTAAGTACGAAGTTTTTCCGGAAGAAAACGTGTGGAGAGTCTCACATCGATACGTTAATCCGCAAACCAGCCAACTCCATTTTGCTATAGTTTACAGGAGACACTTAAAACTTTCTAGTTTTTATTTTGAATAAAATAAAAAGAAACTAAAAGTCCCGTTGGTGCATTATGTCACAAAGTTTAATATTTTACTAGGTTTATTACTTAATAACTCTTCATTCGCAAATTAAAGCGTTATTTTGGAGTTGGCCCTTTTGCTTAACACTGAAAACATAGCAATCTGTAGTTATCTAATTTTACTGCAATAGGTAAGTAATAAAAAAGGTTGTTTTCTTTAAAATAATATTTATTAAAATAGTATTAATGCCATAGTTTAATACAATGTAGATCAAGGTATGTTTATTCTTCATAAGATAAGTTGTCATAAAAATTTCGGTAGTCTTCAGGCATCGTATTTTTTAACTGTTGCAAATCTAAATACTTTTTTTTTGTTATTTTTCTGCGTTCAGTATGTAGCTGTGGTATGTTTTCAAAAGGAGTTTTATTTAATGCCTTATTTCGTCGTTGATTAAGTAATGCGAATTCATCACGAAATCGAAGCTTATAGAACACTTGACCATCCGGATCATACTTCAGAGATCTTATATCGGTCACCTGGAAAACGAAGAGAAGTACGAGTAATTAGACTAAAGGCAAATAGGTTCATTTACAAAACGATAAGTAGGTAAAAAGCACATAAAGTTCTACCCCACACCCATCTACCCACTTCTACAATGGTATGGTAGGTATAATTTGAGCTCGAACTTGGTTTGGTACAGTTTGTCGTTTTTGTTAAATAAATGCTTACTTTTGCATCTCCTTTTAGTTTTCCCGGTCTTATTGATCTGAAGAAATTGAGATTTTTAAAACTTTTAAAGTATGTGTGGGTTAAGTATTTCACATGGTAAGGTTTTGTCTTCTTCGCTTTTTGGCAGACAGTTATATACTCAGCTGGTACATTGATGGTTTGATTTTTTAATTTTTTTTCAATCATTGCGTGCATACTATCGACCTCCATCTGCGTATGGCCGACTTCTAAATATTTTTGAATGATTGTCACATTATACAACATTGCTACATTAGAAAGGGCATTCGCTAAGACAGTGTTCCTATTTTGGTAACAGCAACCATCGGAGAATAAAATAATTTCACGATTGTTATTGCCCATTTTGGGAATAACAGTTTCTATAAAGAATGTGGCTATTATGGTGGCGAATTCGTCTGAACTAAGACCACCCTCGGTCTCGTTCCAAAGAAAGCAATACCCTTCACTACTTTTCATATCATAAATACAAAAGTTGTGTACGCACAACTTAGTTTTATAATAATGTGACGACACATTAGAACGAGAGTCACCTCGTTCAAGACCGCTTGCAGATCTACAGTAAACACAAAGTCTTTATGCTCTTTATCAGAATCTTTTTCTGCTCTAGCTTCTTCTTTCTTAGCAATATGAAAATCGTATTCCTCTTTTCTTATATTTTTTAGCTTGTATCCGTTGCAGATCTCACACAAGTCTTTTTTGGGTTTAAACAAAGAAATTTTTTGGACTGCCAGGGCGTTGGAAAATGTAGCTATCGATAGTGAGTTAGTATTGTTGTCCAAGCAGTATTGTTTATAGAGATTGTACAGTTGCCGTTTGCTCTCAATGTCTGGTTGTAAATAAATCTGACTGGTCCTTTTCCTGCAATAATGCGAAGGCATCTTCGGTAACTCGTCCAGGAAATTTTGCATTGTTTGAAGTTCATTCTGAAAAGGCGCCTTTTTAGGCTGTGTTGTTTTTGTTTCATCAGTTGTGGTTTTAGCTTGCGTCTTCCAACCCCAGATACATGATTTACCGATTGATAAAGTATTCAAAAATAATGTTTTACAAACTCTAATCGGCTCATCTCCTTTTTTCAAGTAGTATACAAAACTGCACGATCTTTTCGATTCATCGGGGTTTTTTCTGTCCCTTTGTCTGTTAGTGGGAATAGTTTTTACTAAATTTTCTACATAAACCCGTTTTTCATTCCAAGACATGGTCCAAAATTTATCAAAAATCTTTTGTCTGTCTTCTTCCAGTAGGAGGTGGCACTGAATCATTCCTTTCGTTTTTTTACATGAGCATCGAGGTTTCATGATCCTATTAGGTCTCATAATATCTTTTTTCCATTCACCTTCAATTTTTTTCTTACCTAAGTATTTTTTTCCAGTTTCTCTCTTCTTTTTATTAATTTCTTCTGCCCAATCTTCTTTCTTTACTTGGCATCGTTTTTTCCTTTTTATTTTTGGTTCATCTGCTTCAGATTCAGTGTCACTGTAATCAACGAGTTTGTGTGTATCTGTGATAGGTGCATTGGGGGTTTGAAGTATTGAAATACCTTCCTGTATATGATTTGAATTTGAAAATGTTGAAAGAACTACATCGTGTGAAAAGGCATTGAAAGAGTCAACTGCACTAACAGGATCAATAACCAATTCGTCGTTATTTGAGTACCTAGACTGGTCAAGCTGTGACAATAAACTTGGGGATTTCTCTTGAAATCTTGGTTCAAACACTTCTTCAATAATAACTTCGTCAACAATGCTATAAGGGTATGTATTGTTGAGTGCAAGCATCTGGTCATGAGGTAAGTTTAAAGTCTCAGCGGGTACTTCAAGCGCGTAGCATAATTCAGAGCTGTTGTTGTTAGAAGAAGTATTGTTGAGTGCAAGCTCAGGTAAGTTTAAAGTCTCAGCGGGTACTTCAAGCGCGTAACATAATTCAGAGCTGTTGTTGTTAGAAGAAGAAGCAGTTGAAGGCAAAGTATATTCATCATAGGCTGTAGGAAACTGGTTATTCACAAATAAAGCAGAGTCTGGGTTATTTTGTTCATCTGTGCTTTCTTTTTGCATACTATTAAATATTTTTTTCAAGCGTGATTTTTGGGCAGCCATCTAGCGTAATAAGTACAATACATGAAACAAAAACAAAAAGGTTTTAACACACACACAAGCAGAGAAAACAAAAAAATATGTATGCATTTTTATGACAATTAAGGTTTTTACTTTTCTGCTGCTAGCGATGCGGACACATTAACCTTTTTACTTAGTCATACAATATGATGACGATATATCATGCAGTTTGTATTGAAATTAGAACTTTTAATTGCAAATTACATTATTGCAAAATAAAATGAATAAGATAAGCTAACTCCCACCACATATACAAAAACCACAAGGAAAATCGGCCAACTCCAAGCAAAAAATAAAAACACAAATTACCCAAAATTTACAATGCATTTAGATAAATAAAAGTGATTAACACTTACCTTGAATCCTAATAATATTATTCTGCACTCGTTTTCAATCTTATACACTGTTTTTGTTCAATTTACGAAAATACAACGCAACTACAACGTACTCGTGCTGTACCACCATACAAAATGGCCGACTGAGCGGAGTTAGCTGTCAAAATTGGCGCGTTCCGAAACGCTTGGAGTTGTCTGATTTTCGAACACCAATTTACGACAAAAATAGACTTTAAGTGGAGTTACTGCTTTTTCCAGATTACGCGGAATTATTGTAGGATAAAAACGACATCATAATATTTTTTTTTGACAAAAATGGAGTTGGCTGGTTTGCGGATTAAGATATCGATGTTAAATCTGGAAAAATTGAATGGCCGCGACAATTTTGCCACCTGGGAATTCTCTGCAAAAACCTATCTCGAACACGAGGGTTTATGGAATTGCATAGAACCCAAGGAATGACAAGAAGTAGACCCAGCAAAGGATATTTTGGCCAAGTCCAAACTGATCTTATTAGTAAATTCTCAAAACTATGCGCACATACAGGATTGTAAGACCTGCATATAAATCAGATGGACGCAGTCTCAGCATTCCTACAAGGATCTATAGACACAGATATTTACATGATACAGCCTGAAATGTATGAAAGGGGTAATGAGGTATGTCATTTAAATAAATCAATATATGGTTTGAAACAGGCTAGTAGATTGTGGAATACAAAATTAAGCAGTCTTAAAGACAATAGGCATTCAACAATCTAAAACTGACCCTTGTGTTTACTTTAATATTAATATTAGATTTTACATTGCCATCTGGGTTGATATTTTATTATTTTGTTCACAAAGAAGTATAATTAATAATATAAAGGAAAAACTACAGCAGAAATTAAATATGAAGGATCTAGGAGAGGTGAGCCAATGTTTAGGTCTCGATGTTACTCGAACAAAGGATTCTATTATGCTGGATCAAGAAAAATATATTAAAGAAATATTAATAAGATTTAATATGTCAGAATGCAGATCTATCAAGACATCTGTAGAGGTTGGACAAAAATTTAATGAAAATACTGAAATTGAAGTGGACTGACCGTATCAACAGGCTATTGGAAGTCTTTTATATGTCGCTCAAGGAACCAGACCTGACATATCATATGCTGTCAATAACTTAAGCAGATACAACAAGGAACCAAGGTCTGAGCACTGGAGTGCAGTAAAAAGAGTAATAAGATACTTGCAAGGGACAAAAGACTACAAACTTACATACACCAAGAATGGTAATGGAAAAAATCACAGGCTACTGTGATGCAGACTGAGCAAGAGATGCTCGAGACCGGAAATCGTGCACCAGTTATATTTTTCTGTTTCAGGGAGGCGCTATATCATGGTGTTCCCGCAAACAGTTGACCATCGCCTTGTCCACAGCAGAGGCGGAGTACATGGCCATGGGGAGCGCGGCGCAGGAAGCTCTCTGGCTACGGCAGCTGCAGGCTGAAGTTGGTCGCGGCACCGACACCCTGATCATATACTGCGCCATCAAGTTATCGGTCAATGATTTTTACTTACCTCATTCCAAGCATGTAGATATTCAATACCATTTTATTAAAGACCATGTAATAAATAATGATTTAAAATTTTGTTATGTTAAGGGATGTGAAAATGTGTCAGATATTTTAACCAAGGGAACTACTGTTGAAAAGCATATATATTGTGTCACAAATATGGGATTGCGTTCCAGGGAGGATGTGAGAAATATTGGAACGCAATCGTTGTAGTTTAGTTGCCACTTCACGGCGCCATCTTCAATGCGATGTTATTCCGGATGTTATGTGTGTACTCCATCTTGTTACAATTTATTAAGTTAAATACAGAAACTTTGATACTAATATCCGATCTTTATTGTCAAACCTCCGTGTTGTGATTCCTGACCCGACCACGACATGGAACGGAGATTTTACTATGGCACATGGTTATTTTAATTGTGTTTTATTGTGCCACTTATCCCAGGAATTTGTGCCTTGTACTTTTTGAGTAATAGGAGTACGGTTGTGGTCGGGCTGGGGATCACGGTTCCTGACCCGACCACAACCAGATCTAATAAAATATCAATAGTGGGAAGTTACTGATTATGCCAAAAATATGTGCCAAATTGTGCCTGTGGCACACGAAATTCTTTTACTATTCATATCACAGAATATAACTTGATTCGGATAAAATTAAATAATCAAGAAGTAAAGTGTGTCAATCACACGCTATGCAATTCAATTTTATCCGAATCAAGATATATTCTGTGATATGAATAGTAAAAGAATTTCGTGTGCCATAGGCACAATTTGACACATATTTTTGGCATAATCAGTAACTTCCCACTATTGATATTTTATTAGATCTGGTTGTGGTCGGGTCCGGTCACAATCGTAATCTTATTACTCAAAAAGTACAAGGCACAAATTCATGGGATAAGTAAGTGGCACAATAAAACACAATTAAAATAACCATTTTGTGCCACAGTAAAATCTCCGTTCTATGTCGTGGTCGGGTCAGTATCACAACACATATCTAATATGTCATATAACTGTGAACTGGTTATACACGTGCTGCCATCTGTGATGACTTGGTGGTATATTAAAAAAAAATAGTTCTGTTCTGCACTACACTGAGTTGTTTTACTAAAGGTTATGGGCCCAGAAAATTCATAAAAAGTAGTATTTTTAAAAAGAATTTCGTTACGGTACGAGTGTTTAAGACTTTTTTTCGACACGCGACAATGTTTATTTATTCCTAATTACGATGGCGGCCAATTACTTGGTAAATGTACGTTATGCGGACGGGAAAATTACAGCGAGTGGTGCTTCGCAGCAGAGAATTTCCTAATCCTTGTAGGCGTGATAATCGACCCGTCTTTGTACGAACGTGTGAAAAGTGTAACAACAGCGAAAGAACTCTGGGAAAAACTACAACAATTATTCGATGACAACGGTTTTTCAAGAAGGATAAATCTGTTACGGAATCTAATTTCGATATGACTGGAAAACCGCAATTCAATGACGTCCTACGTGACATAAATTATTGACACGCATCAGAAATTAAGTGGCACAGGTTTCAACATAAATGACCACTGAACAAGTTCATTGTTATTAGCAGGATTGCCAGAGCGGTTTTCACCGATGATCATGGCAATAGAGCATTCAGGCATTAGCATAACGGCTGATTCTATCAAGTCAAAATTGTTAGACATGGAGTCAACCACGGAGAAACATGATGAAGTTGCTGGCGCATTTGCAGCTCGTTCGAAGTTCATCGGAAAGAAAAATAAAATGGCGCCAAGAAAAAATGTCAATGTTGGTAACACTGCCGATCGGCACGAAAACAACGCGTCGAACTTCAAGGAAAAATCCCGAATGCAGTCTAATGCATTTAGTGCTGTGTTCCTGAGTGGGAATTTCAACAAAAATGCATATTGACTCCGGAGCCAGTGTACACCTTACAGCAAATGAGAGTCGGGTTATGAATGCGTCTTATGATCAGAAAAAGGAAATGATCGTTGCGAACAGTGAAAAGTTGTGTTCTGGCGATGTGAAGATTACGACTACATCTGGTGATATTGATTACGACATTATGGTTGAAGATATTTATTGTGTTTCAAGTCTGGCGATTAACTTGCTATCAGTCAGCCAACTCATAAGCAAAGGAAACAAAGTATCTTTTTCTGATAATAGTTGCTCAATATATAACAAAAATAAAGAGTTGGTAGCTACAGCATTATTAGAAAATGGAGCATACAAAGTAAACTTATAAAACCAGGAACATTTGGCTGCATCAGTTGTATCAGGTGTTACATGGCATCGCAGATTAGGACACATTAATAAAGACTACCAGAACCAGATGAAGACTGCAGTACAGGTTATGTCTTTTGATGAAAAAGTGGATTTTGGCAAGTCTTCATGTGCTACATGTTGTGAGGGCAGTGTCGTTTACCTTTCAAGAGTACCAGCCAGAGAAGCAGCGACCTACTAAATATAGTCCATAGAGATATTTGTGGGCCCATGGAAAATGTATCCATACATACATTTCTGGATGTGACTGATGAGATATATGAACCTAGTGTTGAGTTACTAAGCATTTAAAATATGTTTTATCTCATAATTTTAAAATTAAAGATTTAGACGAAATCAAGAAGTCTCTTGGAGTAAATGTAAAAGTAAACAAATCTGAGAAAACTATATTAATAAATCAGGAAGATTATAATGGAGACTAAGTTACATGCGTCTAAAGGTAAGAATAATGTAGATAAATTGTTTCCTTATCAACAAATGATAGGTTCTTTAATGTATTAAGCGGTTCTTACCAGATCAGATATAGCATTCGCAGTGGGCTACTACTACTAAATTGACTTACAATTTAATAATTCCTATACCAAACAGCATGTGCATATAATGTTAAACGCATATTGCGATATTTAAAATTGACCAAACATCATGACTTAAAATTTTCTGCAGATGGAAACTCTGTCAGTGAGGGTTTGTGGATGCTGATTGGGGTGGGAACACTGTTGATAGAAGATCCTACACGGGTTTCTGTTTCACCTTGTCAGGTTGTGTAATTTCCTGGGAGCAGGGACCGGACGAGCGGATTAATTTTCAAAACCCTTTGAAGGGGTATCCCTTACGATCGATTATCCCTTTATTTAGGAAACTATTACGAGTACTTAGCAAAATACTATGGAAAGCCGAATGACAAGGAAACCCAAGCGATATCGTAAGGGTAAGCGCTAACCTAACCTAATCTAGCCTTGAATAGGTAAATCAAATACTTTATTGCTTTCCATTTAATAAAAGGGTATTTTCTTCCGCCAGCAATTATCTCTTTTATGTAGGAGTAGCCAGGCTAGAATTCTTTTTTTTTTGGCCTCATAGGTCTTACCCTGTGAATATCTATAGGTTCATAATATTATACTTTAACAACGAGGGTTTGGTTTCTAGGCTCGCGTTTGACCACTATTTTACCTGATGGTGAGCGACGAAGTGGTCGAACACTGGGTTGCGACAGTCGCTGCCTTGTTTCGAATTTATGAAAGAATAGGCCTCGCTGATGTGCCACGTCTAAATTAGTTCACGCTACGCCTCTGTGTATAGAAGTGTGATTATTACACTAGGTACAGGCACAAAATAGATAGGTACAGAAGACTATCTCATGCATGAATTTCACTTTTTATACCTACGCTAGGTGGACGCACACTAATGAGCGTTTGAGCTGGAACTGTTCAACGAGCGGGCCGAAGCGCTCCGAGATATCGTGTCCGTGAGCGTAAGAAGATGTGTGCGTTGCTCGAGCGCGCTTTGTATGTAGATTGACTTCTGTATCTACATATTTTGTGGTACAGGCTATGCTTACTTGTTTTTTAGATTATTTTTCGGCTTACTGACGTTTCGAACACGTCATTTTAGGACACAGTGTCTGAATCGTCTCTTTATTTTTTTCAGTGACTATTCAGACACTATCAAATTTTATGGAGCTGTTTAGTACAATCAGAGGTACCTTTAAGCCGTCTTAAAGCCACAGAAAGATGGCGCTATGTTTTGGTAATAAATGACGCAATGAACGTATACTGTTATTCACCTAAGTAGGTATTAAAAAAAAGCAAAACTCAATCAATACATATATTTATTAATACAAAAATCATCTAAAAAAACATTTGTTTATATTAATTTACAATATAGAAACACAAAAAAATACCTCGTATACTTCTTATTATTAAAAAAAAAGTCATAACTTTTGCAATGTATAAAATCACAGATTTATAAGTTTTACTGAAAAACGAATAAAAATCTAAATACAGAATAAAATTATAACCTACAATCACAGCATTTGGCAGAATATTCTAAAAAAATAAACGTATAATAAATTATTAAAGTAATTCTAATCACATGTTTTATTAATAGTCACTAAATAACGATCTTAATCAATTTTTAAAACTATGAACATGTTTCGTAAATATTACTTATTTATTGCCAATTTACACTATAAGGTGTTCTACGTTTAACTAATCTTAACTAAACATCCTCGCTGGTTATAGGAAACATTGTGAGGAAACCTGCATACGCCTGCGAAGAAATTCAAAGGTTTTATATATATATATGAAATCAACTCTTCGTTTGCACTTCGGTTTACTAAAGCCCGGTCATGATAACTTAGGGTAGGTTTGCCCCTCGTTGTATACCCCCCAACGAGAGCTGTACCCCTAGCCAAGTTACTAATCTGCAATGGTTAACGCTAGTAGAAAGCTTCAAATGTACGGGAATGACGTCGTCTCAACCCTCAGTCACGTGGTCAGAACAAAAGATTCGGCGACGCGGCCAACTTGAAGCGTTAGACGCAAGCGATACGGTTGTAACTTGGCTAGGGGGGGCGTAATAAATTGAAATCAAAGGCGTTAAATACCTCAAAATTAAAAAAAAAAACTTAGAATTGACGTTTCACAGTGGGCGGTTGCTTGGGAATGAGTTTTTTTTTTAATATTTTAGAATGACTGGACCGGATTGACGAAACAAAGAAGTCTGAATCGATATTTTCTACCATTTTGTTTTTCACACATGCGCGCACGCTAACTGCAAATCATCGTCTGAGTCAGATTTCTCAGACGATGATTCGCAGTTAGCGTGCGCGTGAATACGCGCGTGGCGCACCGTTCGCGGCACCGTGCGACGGCATGACGCCGTGTCGTTGCACGGTGACGGCGCCGTGCCATTGTACGGTGGCGGCGCCGCGCCGTGGTGATGGGGACGGACACATACATAATAATAATATAATCTTGGTTACACATTTTTGTCGTTTCTATTATGTGAGCACAATATAGATAAATAATTAAAGTAAATAAATTTAAAAAAAAATGAAATTGAAATAAGCTACAATTTTTTATTGGTCTCATCGATTGTCATGAACATGCTATAATTTGCTCCAAAATCATTTTTTCGACAATACAATTAATATCAGATATATTAAGTATTATTTATATATTAATAATTAAGTACCTGGTTGATTAAAAAACTACCCTGTTGTCAAATGAATTTCACAAAAAAAATGGTAACCTAATTAAAGACAATATCAAAATAATTATAACTATCACTGTGCGATACTTAATCTAATAAATCTTTCTTTTTCTCGTACAAACATTAAATCTTTTAAAACTTTTAAAAAAACTTTACTTAAATTACTTCTTAGAGGATGCAGAATAAATTTCAACGATGAAAATATCAGCCCTTATCAATATTTCTTCTAAAGAACAAAATCCACTGCTTGTACCTGTTCTTGAAGTTCATTGTCATAAGTAGTTACTTCATCCGCTGCACCTCGTTTCAATTTTAGTACGAGTAATTGTTGAAAGCTCTCTCTTAACAGAACTTTGGTTCTTTCACGTTTTTGATAATTTAGGATTAAATTCAGACGTCGATCCAAAAATAAACTTTCCAAAACAACGTCAATATTAAACAGTTGTTTCTGACGGTTTGGAGATTTCTAGCAAAAGGGTGGTCAATCTCCTGAATTTCATCTTTGCACTTCACCCACGTTATATACAAATCACCAATGGTGAGATTTTGGCGTTGCAGAACAATTGTCGCCGCGTTAGCTGTTTAAGGCATTTCAGTATTCCTTTTATTTGAGCCCAAAAGTTTGACGAAACCAGTGAATTTAGTTCAGTTATGGTGTTGCAAAAATCTTTTTAAGCATGTTGTATGTAGCCCTCCATCTGGTTTTGCAGTCATTTATTGTTTTTTTTTTTTATTAGCCAACTTAATTTTGTTTATATTGTTAGGTTTGCGCAGTATATGAACAATTGTTCTGCTCAAATTTACTGTTGTTTGCACAGATATATCGTCATTAATTGCGCCTTTTGTTGCTAATTGTAGCGTATGTGCAGCACATAAAATTCCCCGAATTTTAAAGTAGGTGGTACCTCTTAATATATCTTCGACTTAAAAATCTTCATTAAAAATGGCGGTATAAATGATATAACAAAATTTGATGCCAAGCTATTACATACCATCTGTTTGCCGGACTCCCCAATGGTACCAGCAATAACATATCCAAATACAGTGTTTTGAAGTACAGGACCATTTGAAATTTTCATACAACCATTTAACAAGGAGTTAAAATATATATCAGCACCCAGTAATATTGAAATTTCTGAAGAAATATTAAAATCACTGTCTGACAATTGAATGTTTTAGAAAGTTTTAACTTTGATATATCAACAAACTGTTGAGGTAGAGGTGTAGTTATAGAATCAACAACATAACAAGTTTCATTGAATTGAACATAATCTAATTGACATGAATTTATGTTAAAATTAACTGTTTGATTCATTTTTGAAGAATGGTTGCCGATCCCAATAATATTGGTAACCTGCTGAGAATATTTCATGTTTATTTTTTCCACAAGGGATTTAGTTACAAATGAGCCTTGACTGCCGCTGTCATGTATTGCTCTAACTACAAAATCACGACCATATTTGTCAATAATTTTAACATCTACAGTAGGCAACATAATATTGCAAGGTGTAACTTAAGAATTTGAACAAAGTGAGACTGGAGTCTCTGTTTTCTCTTCACAATATAAAAGAGTAAAATGTGATTTTTTACAAATTTTGCATTTAAATTTATATTTGCAAACATTGTCACCATGAGTTTTCAAACAAAGAGAACAAAGTTTTTTTATCTTTAGCAAAAGTGAGTCGAGCATCTATAGGGGTCATTTTATATTTAGTGTAGTGTAGGTACTTAGATATAAGTATTAAATAGTCAGTAAGTCTTAGCGGGTAGCGGCAGATTTTGTATGCGTCGTCAGTTTGGAATAAACCGTAATAAGAACCAGTTGTTTCGTTGTGACACTCCCCTTCCACCCCCGCGCACCAGGATATTACATTGGCGACGAGGATAATCAAACGTGTCGCGTGTGGTTATAATTACTAATATAATTAGTGGCCAAACACGTAAAACGCAAAATGTCGATCGGGAAGATTAAAGAGTTTGACGTGCGGTAGGGATTGTGGTCTTCATACACAGATAGACTTGAAATGTATTTTGTGGTGAACAAGATCGCGGAAGAATTGAGGTTACCCACATTAATCGCGAGCATGGGCGATGAAGCGTACGAATTGCTAGTTAATCTAGCCAGTCCTAAGAAGCCTTCGGAGTTATCATATACACAAGCCAGCGAATTGTTACGTCAACATTTACAACCGGCACCATCATCATTGGCGGAAAGGTACCGGTTCCGACAAAAAAGACAAGGTGCAACGGAAGATGTTGCCGCGTATGTGGCAGAATTGAAGAAATTATCACGTAATTGCAAGTTCAACGCTAACTTGAACGAAAATTTGTGCGATCAATTCATCTGCGGCCTTAGAAGTGACGTCATTCGGCAGCGGTTGTTCGCGGAAAAGGAGGCGATAACCTTTACGGAGGCGGTAAAATTGGCGGGATCCCTGGAAGCAGCGGAGAGAGACGCAGCGGAGGTTGAGTGGCGTAAGGAAGCAACGGAGGCGAATAGTGCTAGCTCGGTTCATGCGCTAACGCCGAGCGCAGCACGCGTCGGGAAAGGACGCGGGCGTAGGAGTGGCGGAGCGGGACCGGCGGCACCGTCCGCTAGTTGGCGTGCTCGGCCGGACAAAGCGTCGACAAGATTGAGCGGCTGTGCGGCGTGTGGTGCTACAAACCACGAGTACGATCGGTGCCGTTATCGGAGCTTTGTGTGCAGCAGGTGCCAACGCGTGGGTCATTTACGGCGAGTATGTCCAGAGCGGGAGGAGCAAAAGTCGCAGGCAGACAGTGGCCGGCAAAACAAAGGGACGAAACGGGAAGTTCATTTCGGTGATTTTGACCTGGAGACCAGTGACGAGGACGAGGACATTGAGGAATTAAACCTTTTGTCGTTAAATAATTATAAGGCGGTAAGTTTACCCATCTGGATAGATAACGTTATAATTAAAATGGAAATAGATACTGGAACAGCAATTTCATGTATAAGCAGAATAGTTTATGACAGTAAATTTGATCATTTGCCTATTGAAAGTGATAACACAGTTTTAAAATTTTATGATGGAACAAAAATTAAGCCTTTAGGAATAATTAAACCAGTAGTACGATATGGTAACATACAGAAACCATTAGAATTATTTGTAATTGAGGGTGGTACTACATCGTTAATAGGAAGGCAGTGGTTAGCCGAATTACGAATTGATATTCCGAGATTTGACTGTAATTTCATAGACAAAGGTGATGTACACATAGATAAAGAGATTTGTAAATTGATCGACAGGTATAAAGTAGTGTTCAGCGGTGAGCTGGGACGGTACACGGGAGGCAAGGTCACATTGCGGGTTCGCGAGGGGGCTCAGCCCGTGTTCTATCGAGCGCGGCCGCTGCCCTACGCGCTGCGCGAGCGGGTTGACGCTGAGCTCGACGCGGTGCTGCGGGCCGGCATCATTGAACCCGTGGATTGCTCGGACTGGGCGTCCCCATTGGTACCGGTTAACAAACCGGATGGTACTTTACGGATTTGTGCGGATTACAAGTCAACTCTGAATCCGGCGTTACTGGTCGATCGTTACCCACTTCCTAGGATTGATGACGTTTTGGTAGGTCTTAATGGGGCTCAATTTCTTAGCAAAATTGATTTGTCAAATGCTTATAACCAAATCGAATTAGACGAATCTAAAAAGTTCACTGTCATTAACACACATAAGGGCCTGTTTCGTTATAATAGGTTAGTATACGGTTTGTCGTCCAGTGTAGGTATTTTCCAACAAATTATGACAAATCTATTGCAGGGCATTCCTCATGTACAAGGGTTCCTTGACGATGTTATTATAGGGGGTAAAACTAGAACGGAACATTTAGAAGCCCTCGAGGCGGTTTTAAAGCGGTTAGCAGACAATGGATTAAAACTAAGGAAGGATAAATGTGTTTTCCTGGTAGACAGTGTAAAATATTTAGGGTACGAGGTATCGAAGGAGGGTATTAGAGCGGACACGGCTAAAATTGATGCCATTTTAAAGATGCAACGCCCTACCAACATATCGGAGCTACGGTCGTTCCTAGGTATGATAAACTTTTTCGCGAGATTTATCAAAAATCTTAGTTTTATGTTACCACCGTTGCATAACTTACTACGGAAACAGGTTCCGTGGAAATGGAATAAGGACTGTGAGCGTAGCTTTGAGGAAGTAAAACGTGCGCTAATTAGTAGTGAAGTACTGGCACACTATGATCCTAGCCAACCGGTAATCGTGACGTGTGACGCGAGCGCACGGGGCATTGGCGGGGTGCTGGCACAGCGCGGGGCGCACGGCGAGCGCCCGGTCGCATATGTGTCACGTTCCCTCACTATCGCGGAGAAAAACTATTCACAGATTCACCGCGAAGCATTAGCTATTATTTTTTGTGTGAAAAAGTTTCACCAGTACCTGTACGGGCGGAAGTTTACATTGCGTACCGATCACAAGCCTTTGGTGTCTATTCTAGGACCTAATGCTGGGATACCAACTATGACAGCAAGTAGAATGCAACGGTGGGCAGTGATTTTATCGGCGTATGAGTACGAAATAGAATTCATTAAAACTGACGCGAACTGTGCGGACGGCCTTTCGCGGTTGCCGAGTAGTAGTGCGGCGAAGGTACGTGACGTAATACCGGAACAGACTTATCTTCACTTTGCACAAGAGGCATTATTATTGAATTACAAACAAATAAAAAAATCCACAAATAAAGATCCCATTCTAAGCAGGGTGTTAGCTTATATACGAGACGGTTGGCCGGAAAAATGTGACTTAGTAGGAATGCAGCCTTATTTTAACAGGAAAACTGAATTATATGAGGAATTAGGGTGTATTATGTGGGGCCATAGGGTAGTTATCCCTCAAGATTGCCGCGAACGGGTTTTACAGTTGATTCATGAGCCGCATATGGGCGTAGTAAAGTCAAAGGCCATAGCTCGCAGTTATGTATGGTGGGCTGGCATCGACGAGGCGGTGGAGCGTGAGTGCCGCGCGTGCGCCACCTGCGCTAATCACGCGGACGCACCCCCCAGTGCTCCTCCTCGACCTTGGCCCTGGCCTTTAAAGCCGTGGGTTAGACTTCACTTAGACTTCCTAGGCCCAATCGAGGGAAAATTGTACTTGGTCGTGGTGGACGCGATGTCAAAATGGCTGGAAGTGTTTCAGGTATCGAGTACGGCAGCGCGTTACACTATTCCTAGACTTAGCGAGCTATGGAGTAGGTTCGGTGTTCCGAAACAGATAGTTACGGACAACGGGCCACCGTTTACGAGTAGTGAATTAGCGTCTTTCCTACACAATGACGGAGTGGAACACATCTTTACGGCTCCCTATCACCCGGCGTCTAACGGGGCTGCCGAAAATGCGGTTAGAACTATTAAAAAGGTAATAAAGAAAGCCTTAACGGAAAATAAAAATATTGAATTATCAATTAATACGTTTTTACTACATTACCGTAACACTGACCATTGTTCTACAGGGGAAAGCCCCTCCATGTTACTAATGGGTAGACATTTACGAACCCGGTTAGACGCATTGAAACCGGACCGGGAAGCTAAGATTCAGGGTGTGCAGAAACGACAAGTTGAAGCTAAGGGCGGGGTGAATAGAGAAGTAGGAGTTGGGGACGACGTGTGGTATCGCCAGTATTTAAAAGCGGAAAAATGGCAACCAGGTTCTGTGATAAAATCAACAGGAACCAATGATTTTAAAATCTTAGACGCTAGTGGTAACGTAATCCATAGACACCTCGACCAGGTTCGGCGTAGATCTAGGAGTTCACTTGTAATTCCCACAAATTCAGCACCTCCAGCGGTGGAACCACCGAGTATGTCATTTCCAGAGGTGGTTGGGGTCCAGTCTGAGCAGTCAGAGGCGAAGAGCTCACGCGAGGGGCCTGGGATTGGGATCCGTACACCGCCAGTTGTGGGGTTCGAGCCGGTCGTGGAAAAGTTTAGCACGCCTCCTACTACCCCTGTACCGACCCAGCCGCGTCCAATTCGGAGTTGTCGATTGGGCAAAAACGTTAAATATAAATAAGTTATAGATTCATAAGTAGATATAAGTCAAGGAAAGGGTTGTTTGTTAATAAAGTGGGAGGGATGTAGTGTAGGTACTTAGATATAAGTATTAAATAGTCAGTAAGTCTTAGCGGGTAGCGGCAGATTTTGTATGCGTCGTCAGTTTGGAATAAACCGTAATAAGAACCAGTTGTTTCGTTGTGACACTCCCCTTCCACCCCCGCGCACCAGGATATTACATTTAGGACAATAAAAAATTTGGTGTTCTTTTTTGTCACAAAAGGAGCACACTAAGGCTGAGGAGATGGAAACATTTGAAACACGTGTTGCAGACTTATTCTTATTTTGAACCTTGTGACTTTCCTCTAATGCTTTTTTAAGAAAAGTTAGAAACCTTGTCATTGTTGGCAAAGTCTCTGGATCCCGTTCAAGTTGGAAAGCACGATATGTATATAAGTCCATCTTTCGACCAAGCACACAAATTAAAAGCCTATCCCACTCCTCAACCCGTTCATCCAAATTTTTTAAAGCATGCAATTGCTGCTGAACGCATGAGACAAATGTCCTTATAGATGCTGCTGTACAGCTTGGCAAAAAAGAGTGTGGAATAAATGAGGTCACACCAGTATCGCACCTGTGGCAACCCGGAATACTACGAGTCAACAATATTTCATACTTGTTATTTTGAGAATATGATTCCAATCATTTCAATCCTAAGTGGGTGGGGTGTAGTAAGAATCCACATAAGTAAGAATCCACATATCGATAATAATGCCCCGAGGGCAGTTTGACAGTGAGGTTGTTGTTGTGCGTCTAGATCTGATGAATGTGCCGCTTGCGTGCCTTTCATGTTCGTAAGAAGCGCGCAGGGGTTTTATAAATACGAGCCGTGCACGAAATGTACGTGCGCCGTTCGCAAGCGGCGCCTTTGCCAGATCTGGACGTAACATTATGACTTGAAAAATAGTTTGGTTACAGGGATAATGAAAGAACACGTTTTGTTTGAAGTTTCATTTTAATGGAAAACAATTCCATCAGACGAATCGAAAACACTTTCATCTAAATATTCAATGCCAGAAAAGCTCACATTTTGGCTAGAGCTTGATGATTTTGAATCACTAGAATATTCTAATTCTGACAAATCACTGCTACTGTCATCTCTTAGATTTATTACCAGTCGTTCCATCTGTTCATACATAATCGCAACTCTGTCATAATATTCCTTTTCTGTTTTTATTTTTCCAGTCTTCGACAGTAATGTTTGAAAATGCTTGTTCAGCAACCACCTATAAGAAAGAAATAATCTTTAATTCATTAACCTTTCAATACAAAGACAATAGGTGCGCGAACGCCGGCGTTCGCTTGGGGTTTAATTCAATTAAAATTATTATTGTCTTTCTATTGTGTCTGTAATTTCCACAATCTTTCCTACATTGCAATATTAAATAATTAAGCATGTATAAACTAGGCTACATACCTTCTTAACAATAGTCCCAACATTGACTGAAGCAATTTTTTCAACTGATTGCCAACATTTTTTCAGCTTGTATGATGAGTGAATATAACTTTCATCCAAATATATTATTTGTTTTTGTAGTTCTGGAGGCAGATTTCTATTCTCCATAATAATTTTCAAATATTGCTCCCGCTTTGCTGCTATGTGAGGTTTGATTGAATTATGAGAAATGTAAAACAGACAGATCGGCTCTAATAGAGTAGAGCCGATCTGTCTGTTTAACATTTCTTATACGAAAAACCTAGAGAGTGTAATATCTTTCTGAGATGTTCATGACTTCCATCATATCCTAAGTCCTCTCTAACTACCGGCAGTAAATTTCTCAGTGTAGGCACCTGAAACATAATATTTTGTTTTAAATCTACTTTTTTCAATTCATGAAATCTGGAGTAGTGTACGAATAAAACATACCTGCTTTTTCACAGTATAAAAGAAATGAACCTTTTGTCTAATTGCACATAAATCGAAGTTATCTAAGCCTTTCTTTGGGCGACCTTTGCGATGTTTTCCCGGTGTTGAAAAAATACTATTATTTTTTTCACCTTCCTGAACAATCTTTCTTATTGTGTTGACAGATTAACCTAAAACAAAAAGCATAAGAACAGTACCTACTTTATTATTAAATCCATGTTCATTATCTTAAAGTTTCTTGTCTTGGAGGATAGCGTATACGAAACTTGTCAAACTACAAAACATAACCTCCATTTTCAATTTATATAAACAAGAATAAAAATTACATAAATATAGATATCTACAAAACTACGCATTGAAAAACATGTATAAAAACCTTATTTAAGTTACAATAACTAATTTAGGGTACATAAATACCTGTCATATCGGCAGTTCTTTGATAAACATTGTCGATATCGGACAAAATTTGTCTCGCTTGAGATTCGGCCAAACACCGCAAAAAGACGTGGTAAATCACTGCTCTGCCACTACTACGAATAGTTTTATTAGCGATGGGCCGAGTCGACTTTTTGGTAACTCGAGTAACTCGAGTTGACTCGCTTACCAACTCGAGTTGCAACTCGAGTTGACCCGTTCAGTCTGCCGCGTCGCCGCGTTGTCCGTCCGAGTCAGTAAATGCTCAACTCGGTGCATCGTTCCGCGGGTTGCTAGTTTGCTACGTTCTCGGGTTCGGCGGCCCGCGGGCTGCGTGGCGGCGTCGAGTCAATTCAATGGTAGTTAAAAAAAATTGAGCCCGTTCAAAAATCAGACGTTTATAAATTAGCGTTTACAAACATCACATGACAAAACGAACTACTTATGTAGCGCAAAGGAATGGTAACATTTTCATCTCGTAAATACTAAGAAACTAAAATAATAATGGCACTTTATTCCTTAAATTAAACACCGCACCGTTTGGTATTTGGTAATCTATCTTAATCTATCAAGTAACACCTATAAAAAAAGCTAATCAACAACTAAGTAATGGCACTTATTTCTGAATGAATACCAGTTTTAAGTTAAAAAAATACAATATAGATAGGTAACTTTATAAAAATAACTAATACAAACTAATGAAACGGCAACAAAACAGTAAACAACGAACGAAGTAACAATAATAAAAACGTAAACAAACCAAAAAAGCGAGCTGGCTTTCTATGTCAAAACTCACACATTAGTTCTCGTTCTGTCTGACTAACCGTCTGCTAAGAAACCAAGAACGAAAACTATCTCTTTCACTCGCGGCTCGGATATTCGGTCATCGGGCTGATTCGGGCTCGCTCGGAGTCGTTCGAGCCGCGCGACTCGCGGGCTAGCCGCGGGCCGCCAACCCACCGCACCGCCCGCCGCGCGGGCTCTCCGGGTCAACTCGGTTTGCAGATATTTTGACTCGGGCTGACTCGCTTACAGTCTGACTCGAGTTACTCGAGTTAGATAACTCGAGTCGCCCATCGCTAAGTTTTATTCATTTTAAATAGTTAATTATGCAACGAAAATTGATATTTTTATGAAATCTATGAAATACGATTAGGATAGACGCACTGTTAACACAGAATGTACTAGCAGTTGACAAGTGAAGCAATGTTGCCTCAATCTTTGCTTTTTAATTCCAACTGTCACCGCGTCAGACTCTTTTTTGCCAAGCTGTACCTTTTGGCATTGATGGGATGTCAAGAAGCAGGTTTATGTGATTGCAAATCAATCTCGACTTGTTATCATAGCGTTTGTTTAATTAGAATTATTTTTCTTAGCTTTCTGTGTAGGACTTACTTTATAAGAGGAAGGTTCACAATTACTGACAAGGCCTCATCTAATAAATATTTTCATAAATAGAAAAGTTTCTGGACATCCGATAGTGTGTTGTTGTTGTCAATGACAGCAATGAACAACTCAAAAAATGGCTTAAATTTTGTATAATCCTTTCCATCGAAAGTAGGAACCTCTATGCTAGGTAATTTGCTAGATGAAGTGACATAACCTGTGTTTGAAGTTTCTGTATCTGGATCTAACTTAGAACGCGACTTAATATTTTCGTTGAGGACTGCCAGGGTAGTGTAAAATTTATCCTCGAAGGCACCAACGTCGTCTGAGTCTTCTGAATCCAGGCTCAATATGAAGACAGTTACCAACTTGTTTTTGCGGGCTTCTAACATTTCAACCGTTGCCGAAGTTAACACGGAACACTGGCTCATACGGCGAGAGAGAAAGCAGGTCTCTTTGCATCTCTCTTCGGCCATAATTCTCGTCTTGACACTGAAGGCTACTCCACCGACTCTACCTCACTGCGACACTTTCATGCCTGAGGTTCGCATAAGGAACAAAGGTTCTGAGAGCACTGTGTCGTCTAGACGTGAATAAAGCTAGTGGACCCGATGGTATACCAGCGATTGTTCTCAAGGCTTGTGCGCCCGAGTTGTCTCCTGTATTGACACGCTTGTATCGCCTCTCGTTTAGGACTGGAATAGTGCCCAAGTCCTGGAAGCTTGCCAACGTGCAACCCGTGCCCAAAAAGGGCAGTCGTGCCGATCCTACCAACTATCGGCCGATTTCTGTAACCTCCATACTCTGCAAGATTATGGAGCGTGTATTGAACTCGCGCCTCATGGCATACCTAGAAGGTAACGATCTCCTCAGTGACCGACAGTACGGGTTTCGCCGCAATCGATCTAATGGGGACCTGCTAGTGTATGCCACCCACTTGTGGGGCGAAGCCCTCGAGAAGAATGGGGAAGCAATTGCTGTCTGCTTAAACGTCTCGAAGGCCTTCGACAGGGTACGGCATGCTAGCCTCTTGAGTAAGCTCCCAGCATACGGCATTCCTCCTGGTCTGATTAACTGGGTAAAAGACTTCCTGAGAGAACGGTCTCTTCGAATTGTTGTCGATGGATGCTCATCAGAGCCCATGACGACTAATGCCGGAGTTCCTCAGGGGTCAGTGCTCTCTGCAAATCTTTTCCTGCTGCATAATGAATTTGAACAGTTTTATAATGAATACGCATATTTATCTTGACTACCCGCTTATTACAAGTCTGTAAAGGCTAAAATTATACTAATGAAGTTCCCAAGCCATATGACAGATAAGATTGAACCCCTTGACAAATGCGTTTTTGGGTCAGTCAAAAAGGCTTGGGAGAAGAAATTAGTCGAACATGGAGTCCAAAAAATGGGAAAATGAACAGGCAGACTGTCACGAGCACAATTTGGAGATTTTTAGGTGAACTCTATACCATTGCTTTTAAGCCACAAAATATAGTATCGGGATTCACTACTACAGGCCTTTACCCTGTAAAAACTACCCAAAAACCTATTCAATGATATTGATTTCAAATTAAAAAGCAGTCATTTGAAAAATGAAGAGAACAACAGTGTTAAACTTACTAAAGAAGAGCATCAGGAAGAATTATTTCAACTAGATTTGAGGCGACTTGCTACAGAAAATGTCTAAAATAGATAAAACCCAAATTATAGGACATACAATAGAAGCAGAGATAACGCAGGACGCGGAGCTTGAAATGACAAATCAAGACGAATTAGAGATACAACAGATACTGTTTGCCCTCAAACACCACACATGAACTGCAACCACTCAATAAGGCGGTTTATCGATTATTTGAAGATCACTGGAATGCAGAGTTTTTGTTATTCATGGAACAAAATCCAGATAAAAAACTTACAAAGGCACGGTTCAATATTATCGGTTTGTGCTAGAGCTGAGAATAGAAACAGTACGATTCGAAACACATCTGCTTTCAAAATTACACGGGTTCTTCAAGTGGCATGGAATCAACAGCTCTGGTTGAAGGTTTCAAAACTTCGAAAGATACACACGGACTTATTTGTTCAAGATTGATAGCTGACGGAGATCCGAGTACACATAAAAATATAGAAAAATCAAAACCTTATGGCAACGTGTTAGTGGAGAAAATTGAATGCACTAATCATTTATTGCGTAATTATTGCACTAAATTAGATGAGCTGACCAGAAACACAAGCTACCCATTAAGCTACCGAAAAGCTGTTCAACAAAACATACTCCGTTTAAGGCGTTCAGTTACTGGTGCTGTAAAACATATATATGCGCAAAACGAGCAGGATTTGTTACATTAAGTGTTATCTGTATTACCTAGAACTAGACTGTGTTGTCTACCGCTGGCCAGCACAGTGTACCTAGAATGTGAGTTGTTCATCCCGCACACGGCATCCATCTGCTTCTGCTTGGAAACGCTGTATCCGAGATATGTGGCATGATTGATAGGTTGAACTTTATCCATTGCCTTTTGTCTCATTGGTGTATTTTTTCTCCTTAAACTTAGCACTGCAGAATCAAAAATTATAGCCTAGATTGCTCTAATAATCTAGATTCACGCGCGTGCAATTTTTAAATTCTAGAGGTTATACGCACCACAGTATATGCACATTATAAGAAATGCTAAAAAATCTGATAAAACATATCAAATAAATGAAGATTTTTTTGATATAAACGCTTAAGCTTCATCGATAGGCAAAAAAAATTCTAAGAATATGGACAAAGAAACGTTAAAGGTGGAATCTAATGACTCTAATTTAATTAGAGTCATTAAATTCCACCTTTAATTAGACTAATTACTGTTTTTCTTATAAAACATAGTACGAGGACACAGAGTTTAAAACAGTCATGATAGATAAAATTGGTAAGACAAGGAACACTGACAATAATATCACTGTTAAAAAGGCATACAAAGAAATTCCCAATATGTGAGAAGAAGAAAGGTTTGCTAGACCTTATTAGAAAAATTATTGTGCCAAGATTTTATAAACCGTTTTTTGAGAATCTCTAATTTTAATTATGTACCTAAAGAAGACTGATTATACAGTAGTTGTCAAATAGTTTTAAGAAGAAGCTTTTTTATGTTTATTGTTTCTAATGAACCCAATCAATTGAAAAAAAAATTGTTTTTTTTATGTTTAAGTATGGTTCATAATATTATTTTTCCTAATTACTTTTAAGAAGCATAATACGGGTAGATAGGTATTGTTTGTTAGATTTCTTTTATGTTTGTGATTCCTAATATTTTAATGATCATTTTAATCTGCGTACTGGTAGGTATCTGGTTGACAGTCAGTCCACATGTTCCTAATTACTTATGTATATTTAGTATGACAGTATTTTCTTCTAAAAATACTTTTCTACAGGTTTGTTTAATCTCTAATAAGATAAACAGAAATGTGTTATTCTACAGAAAACATCGTTCCGACGTAGTGTTGGGTAGGACATACAAGAGGCACTTCAAATGTCCCATACAGTTTGACAGAATGTCCCAATACCTCAAAAAAATATTTTGTACCGCTTCACTGTGACAAAATACGAATGAATGACATTTTGACAATGACGCATTACGCAAGATGAGTGAGCGAGTGCAAGCGATTATCGAATGATCATTGCGTCGCTTCGTTATCTGTGGTTGGTTCATTCAGTCAATCCGATCAATTATAAAACTCTTTCGTTCGTTTCGTTTCAAACCGCGGCGGTTACAAATAATTAAGGAGTTTTGTTTTTGAAGTTACGTTGTGAAAGTAATAGAGAACCGGCAAATTACAAGGTATGTAGGTTTTTAAGTTACAAATCTGATGCATATAATGTTACCTTTTCTACAGAATACATTATTACAATACATTACGTTTTGGCTTTCCATTATGGTTAGGTTTTTGGTGTACTTATTTAGGCAATTTAAGTCACTCATCCTCCTCCCCCAACCTACTCCTCCTGCCAATCTATACTAATTTTTGACTATATTTTATAAAAAAATATAGTTTAAGATTTTGCACGTTTCGTCCAAAGTTAAGTGGTGGCATCCCACGAATTTTTAACGGTTTCATTTTTTCCTTATTAGTGCATGTCTTTGGTGTTGGTTTGCTCGTGTTTTATGCTTGCTTTTATTTTTCTAACAGCATGGCTGATTTTGCTGACAAGAGGACGTCGAAGGCTTGGCAATATTTTACCGATTTAAAAAATAATTAGGCTAAATGTAACTTTTGTTCAAAAATTATGTCTTATAGAGGTGGTGGCCTATATAATTTAATAAGACATACTAGGAGCCAACATCCTGGTGTTTTAGATACTCCACAAAACAATATACAAACTGATGAAATTATATCTACCTCTGGAAACCTTATGGAGGAAATTAATTCCGATTGTGCTGTACCTTCACCTGTTAGATCCACTACATGTAATTCTGATAATATACCTAAAACAATCAAGTCTGTCAACTTAAAATTGACGCATTATTTTAAGCCTCTCTCTTCTAAAAAAACCGAGCTGCTGAATATTTAATAGAAATTATTTCGAAAAATTACCCGCCGTTTCGCATAGTTGAAAGTGAATAATTAAAAAAATTCTGAGAGAGCTGAACCCTCACTACATTTTACCATGCCGCAAAACATTATCGAATGCTCTTTTACCAAATTATTATAATATTGAAAAATATAGAATCCAAAAACTTCTGGAAGAAGCTGACTACGTTGCGATAACAACTGATGGATGGTCATCTAAGCCAAATGAGAATTATAGGTCACTTACTGTTCACTTTATAAACAAAAGTATGGAACTTCAGTCTTGCATGTTAGAATGTCATCAGTATTCAGATCGTCATACAGCTGAAAATTTGAAGAATGAGATTACGCGAATGTGTGATGATTGGAGTATCACAAAGAAGGTTGTTGCTGTAACTAGTGAAAATGCTAGCAATATTAAAGCAGCGATAAAATTACTGAAGTGGAAACAAATACCATGCTTTGCACACACATTGAATCTAGTGGTTCAATCGGCACTAAATGAAATAAAATTAACACAAACTAAAGTAAAAACCATAGTTCAGCATTTTAAACGAAGTCCGCTAGCTACACAACGACTCAAGGAAATGTAAAAACAATTAGGCGAAAAGGAATTAAAACTAAAGCAGGATGTAGTAACTCGTTGGAATTCCACATTTCTAATGTTCCAAAGTATTATTGTCAACAAGCGAAGCTTGATGTCGCTTATCGCCACAGATTACCAGGAAATTGAGAACTTAAACGCTGAAGACTTGGAAATCTGCACAACTGCATGTGAATTACTTTCATATTTTAGGGATGTCACAGAAGAGATGAGTTCAGAAAGAAAAGTAACAGTATCCCAGATCATTTTAATTTCTAATGCCCTAAAAAATCAGTGCTCTCAATTTTTATTAAAACCCTCTCTTCCACAACCTGTCAAACATATGGCGCGGGTTTTACTTGCAGAGCTAACTACTAGATTTCAAGACATTGAGGATAATAACATTTTGGCCGAAAGCACACTTTTGGATCCTCGATTCAAAAAATATGGTTTCCAAAATGAATTCTCGTATGCTCGAGCCTGTTCATCTTTGAAACGATTGGTTGCTAATGTTAATGTAACACCAGACGAAGCTGAAAATCCTATAGAAGTGAATGAGACGGTGCCTCCACCTTCGAAGCGTAGTATTTGGGACGATTTTGATAATGTAGTGGCGGATATTGTCAAAAATACTAACCCTACAGCAGCCGCTATAATAAAAGTGGATAAATATATACAGGAACCGCTTTTACAAAGGCAAAAAGATCCGTTTAAATGGTGGGAGGGAAAGAAGAATGTCTGTCTGCGATTATATGAAATAGTCAAAAAACGACTGTGCATCTCGGCTACGAGTGTTCCATCTGAGAGGGTTTTTTCAAAGTCTGGTCAGGTGATAACCGAGAGACGGAACAAACTCAACGGAAAAAAGGTGGCAATGTTGCTATTTTTAAATTATAATATTTAACCTTTTTTTGTTCAATACATTTTTTATATAGTTTTTCATACGTTGTTTACTTATTTTGACGCACAAATTGTATTTTAGTACTTAGAAGTTCAACTACAATGTGTTTGTTGAATTCTTTTATGTCTTAGAAGGTATTATGATAGTTTCCAATATAATCCCTCATACTTCTAAGCTTACCTCAACGCTTCAAAATGTGTTTTGTGTTAATAGTTCAAAAAGGTGGGACAATTTCACATTAACGACTTATGACAATATGTAGTATCGATATGTCATTGTCACAATCACAATATTGAGGAATTATCACGTTATTGAGACATTGTCCCACCTCATTTGAAGTGGTACAATGTATTACCTCACGAAGGTGAATGAGGTACTCATACAAACTCATCAAAATTGCTTGTCCTGCCCAACACTATTCCGACGGCTTCAACATAAAACTAATAAATTGATTTGGGTTTGATCATACTTTCCATTATTATTATCCTGATTCACGTTTTATTTCTTATTATTTTTTTTTAATTTTGATGATCTAAAAAGGGTAGGTACCTAAGTATTATTAAAAAATACATGTACCTACATTTTTTATATTGTGAGTAAAACACGTAGTAGACCAGGGCCTCAAGTCTGCTATTACAATAGTGTCAGAATGGTCTATTGTTGATTTCATAATTGTTGATTTTGACAACTTTTGGTAATCCACTAATATAATGGAGTCATTATGACTTTCCGATGGTCAACCACTGACACTCCATTGAAAGAAATGGCATATAATGTTAATCTCGTACATAATGACAAATGAATATCTGACGTATACGGTAATCTGCAAATATTCCTTTGATAAGTGATCCACCATTACGACGTCATTGCGCAGTTAGTGCTTTTAATAAGCTCGGTATTGTCATTCTACCACAATTCTATTACAAGACCATTGACCGATCAATGATCAATCATTATGAATTAGCAGATTACAAACTTTTAGCAAAATGATAATAGGATCGTGTTGGAATGACGAATTTATAAAAATAGTAGACTTGTGCCCTAGTTGATTTGTTGTGTGTGATCTGCAAAAACCTTAACATGAAGCGTGGAAAGAAAAAATGAGCCCGATATTGAATGATAACACTTTTTTGTTCTTCCAAACTCACATATAATCATTCAATATCGGGCTCATTTTTTTTTAAAGTAAATCTGAGTTACCATCTTCGTGCAGTGTGGTTTACAAGGAGTTAAGTAAAACATTGTGTTTACGAATGTCTGCTTATGCTCTGTATTTCTCGTCTAAAAGGAATTTCAAATATTTTTTCGGCACTGGAAATGTAAATGAAGAAAGAAACCAGAAGAAACAGATAAGTATTTAAGACAATTCCAGTCGAAGCAGTAGTAGTGACCATTCTAATATTGATGATAGAAGCAGTGATAATAGTAATTTTAGTAATGACAATGATTTTGTTTCTTTTGAAATAAATTTAGAAGAATGGGGCACATTAAACCACAATCTTATTGTTATGCTAGAAACAGTAAAAAAAAAATCAAACGTTAAATATCGTAATATTAAACGAATGCCGATAAATAAATGGACGGATTATATGAGAGAGTATATTTGGAAGTATACGTCAAATCGGTGCATATGGATTTTTAAAAATAATACAGCAAGTGATAATTATATCGTCAAATTCACAGGACATTAAAAACAGTGCGAAGGAAAACTTACAGTTGGTACTGAAATAAAAGACTTGTTATCGCTCATTGCTCAACAATGAATGTAAATCCTCGATTGTAACACGACCCTATAAAAGTTCGAATAACAAATTTCAATAAACAACAATTTGCATCTGAACTAGAAAACCAATATCCTGTTGTTGTCAGAAATAAACTGGTAAATAGTAAACTTACAGATGACGATACAATAGAACCTCCATTTGTTTCCAGTCTGAAAACTTTCCAAAACGTAAGAAACAGGACTAACACTTCCAAATATTATTACAAAATTGTGGTTGTTGCTTTGTGGGTTATGAGTTGTACCCCTCCTTTCAACACTGTGACCCGCAATGTATCCTTACACCCCTTCTTTGTATATTACTGGACTGAACTGAAACGGAATTTTTATCAAAAAATTTCAAAATCACATTACACAGCTATAAGTATTGACGCCACAGGATCCTTGTTCAAGAAAATGCAAATTTATCTGACCAACAATACCATTCTAAACACTTAGTTTTGAAGCTAAAAAACACATCAATACCATTGACTCAGATGATATCTGCAACCCAAAAATGGATAATATTTATAATTCATTTTTGGGATAATATTCATAATATGTGGTTAAAAATGTGGCCGAAAATATGATCAAACCAAAGGAAATTATTACAGATGGCTCTAGTGCTTTAATAGGAGTATGTGTGAAAGCATTTACAACATTCGCTACAACTAGAGAATATGTTAGCCATTTCTTTAAGGTCCTTGAACAACAAACCCACGTGATTCTTGTTTGTTTTATGCGCTTAGACTAGTCTCATTTTATAAAAACATTATATGGACTAGAATGTTTTAAATTTGTAGATCTACGCGTAAAAAAGTTCTATGTTATGATTTTGTTACATTTAAAAAATTGCACAAATTATGTAGAAGTTAAAGAGATATTAAGAAATTTAGTTATGGTGGCTGTAAACAGATATGATCGACATACGAAAAATGGCGAAAAAACTAAATGTGAAGAGGCTAAACAAAAATTATTAGGTATGAGACACATTTAAAAAATAATCGACGATGAAATAAACACCTTAATTCGGTAAGGTTCTGCATGGTTCGCCGTGCAGAATCAGATATTGAAGATGATGATGTGACATGTTACAACGATGTTGCGCCGTACTGGTTCAATCCTCTGATACAAAATGAAAAGCTATATGCTGACCTTAGCAAAGAGACAATATACGAAAATATTTATTATTTCCCGAGTTTTGTTGACAGCTTGCAAAAACTATTTTACAGACTTCTATGGACCAATTTAATGTACAACACAACACTATGTTTTCTACAAGGAAACACAGTAATAACGTAGAAAGTTATTTTAATTTTGACAATAGAATTGGCTATTTTTTTATTCACATTATTTGATTTTTAATTATATTATAATTTAATGATTAATTGTTAATATGAATCTATTAAGAAAAAAAAACGACTTTTTCCCAAAAATCGATTATTGACAAATCGATTAATATTGAATAAAAAAAAATCGATTTTTAATAAATCAATTCTTTTCCATTAGTCTCACATCTTTACTCCTCCTTGCTCCGGACCATGGCCCGGCGCGAGAGATAGCTGTCGCTGAGCTAACTTTACCCCATAGAAAACATGAAACGGATATGAGACATGGCATATTGTTTCTTATAATCTGTTTGACTTTGCTCAAGATGATGTTGTCCCCAGAGTCGTCTGCTTCCTATTCCATGAAGAATGAATGAATGAAGAAAGAAGAAATGACATCGGGGAAGGAGGGACTTCTTAATCACTGATTCTTATGCCAAGGTTTGGTCTCATCCACACGTCACAAGCATCTTTGTATGGAGATTAAAAGGCTTTATTTTATAAACTTTCAGCCAAGCGTTTGTAGTTGTGGATTATATGAGGTGGGGTGCTTAACAAATGAATATAGCTTTTTTCTGGCAAAATTAATGACATCCAAATTTTTATGACTAGCATGTCCGTCAAGGATCAACAGAACTGGGTTTTCTTTGATAGGATTCGAATATTTCTTGAAGTAACCCATCCATTTTAAAAACAATTCTGCATTCATTGAGCCATTTGGCTGAGCTTCACCTTTACTTTTATGTGGCATCATGAATCTTTTATTTATTCGGGACCATGGGAATACGAACGATGGAGGCACAATCTGACCTTCGGCGCTCAAAGCAAGCACAGTTACGTTTTTTCCCAACTTGTCTTTGGTCTTAATTAACTCAAACTTCAGCATGTTTTTGAACAATATGCCATGTCTCATATCCGTTTCATATTTTCTATGGGGTAAAGTTAAATGTTTCCAACAATCTCTCAAAGCCATCAAAAAAGCGCTTCCACCTCTTATTATATTATTTTTAATTGCACTAATTCTGTCATTTAATGTTGATCTCGGTATTAGATAATGTTATGCAGCCTGACACGCACTTATTTCATTACTCAGCACCTTTTGCACCAGGGCTGAGCACCGCCGTGTCTTCGTGGGGGCGCTCAGCGACAGCTATCTCTCGCGCCGGGCCATGGTCCGGAGCAAGGAGGAGTAAAGATGTGAGACTAATGGAAAAGAATTGATTTATTAAAAATCGATTTTTTTTTATTCAATATTAATCGATTTGTCAATAATCGATTTTTGGGAAAAAGTCGTTTTTTTTTTCTTAATAGATTCATATTAACAATTAATCATTAAATTATAATATAATTTAAAAAAAACATGATGGAATAGTCCAAAAAAACTTTTAACCAGATACACAACCGTGGTCGGCTTCAGAGAATGATTCCACTTTTCAAGAATGAACAAAATATTCCTCAACCTCGAACATTATCACCAAAACCCTGGAAACCTACTTACATCGCTGACTACGACTTTGACTGGACTCCAGCTACGAAGCAACAACAGGAACCCTTAACGCCAGCTGCTAAACCTCACATTGTTATACAACGCGCTGAATGTCAACGATTAAGATATAATTTTCAACCAGATCCGATATGCAGAGATTCAGAAAAATCTACATGTTAGCCTTGTCTTCGAACTTTTGAAAGTTAATCTTATTATTACATTATTTATTTATTATTTTTTATTAGTTAGGGGTCAAATTCAAAACTCAGATTTCACTTATGATAAAAAACACCCTAATATATTAGATGCAATGCAAGGCATCATTTAACTAATATTAAGATATGAACATGAACACTTATTTCATGTTAGTCCTCAACATCTTCTAGCCTCAATAAGAGAATGATTCTGGCCTATAGGTGGCAGACATTTAGCACGTACCACGACAAAGCAGTGTTTAGTTTGTATTCGTTTTCGTGGGAAAACATTACAACTTCTAATGGGAAATTACCTGCCGAGAGAATTTGCTCTGTTTGCTTTATACTCGTGTTGTGCAGATTTCGCTGGTCCGTTTATGATCTCTAGTCGTAAAGGTAAATTAATTTAGTCAGTGATAAGAGCACTGAAGCTTTCATTCTGTCTTTGCGAAGGTTTGTTTCCAGGAGAGCAAACCTCATGTTATATTTAGCGATAATGGTGCCAATTTCAGGGGCGCGAACCATGAGATAAGTAGAATACTCAGATCCAGTCGTGAGTCAGCTATCAATTATGCCAATAACGAAGGTATTAAGATCATGTTTAGTCCCATATACTCGCCTCATTTTGGAGGCATATGGGATGCGGGCATCAAATCCGCAAAGTACCATTTAAAGCGTGTAGCCCGTAATGCTGCCCTAACATTCGAAGAGCTTATGACTGTATTTGCACAAATTGAAGCTATTTTAAATTCTCGTCCTCTTAGTCCCCTCTCGTCCGATCCAACCGATCCGTCTCCTTTAACCCCAGTGCACATTCTCATAGGGCGACCTCTCACCTCTGTGCCATCGTTGCCTATCACCTGCAAGCACCCCAACAGATACCAACCATTGAACAGCTGAGACAACAATTCAGGTATAGATGGCGCCGGGAGTATGTTGCCGAACTTCAAGAACGCACCAAGTGCAAAACGAGACTATATGAGCTTCGTGTAGGTGATCTGGTGATCCTCAAAGAAGAAAATGTGCCCCCACTACAATGGAAACTTGGCCGAGTCACTCATTTATATCCTGGAAAAAATGGAATCAGCAGAGTAGCCGATGTCTTAACTTCCAGGGGCACATTACGGAGGGCTATCAACAAAATGTGCATTCTACCAACCACTAATGACGCCAAGGATGTTGCAGCAAATGAAGCAGATGCTTGAAAGCTACACTTTCAAGGCCCGGGACGTGCACCGCACTAGTTAACGGTTTGCGCGAGCGAGCGCATCTCTAGTACGAGGTGGCTCTTCTAAACTATCAATCACAGCACCTTAAGAGTCTTTCCATCCGAAAGAACATTACGGACGCTCACAGTTCTTGGCATTAAAGATTCATTCCTGCAGTTGCCTCCCGAGACTTTGGGCGAAAATGATGATTATTTTCCAGGTAAAACTTGCATTAAAACTTACGTGTCGTTAACAATACTGTGGAAAAAGGTGTAAAATTATTTGAAGATCACAACAACATACTTAGTAAATTAATTTAAAAAATAAAAAAACCCGACTGCGTAAAAAAAGATTATAACAAAAACTGAAAAGAAAAATAAACAAGTACAGTTTTTTTTTTTTACTCTAACATATAACATCTCACAGTCGATATGTTGTTTTTTTTTAACGTCACCTATCTAAGAACACTTGGGTTATCAAGACGAATCTAACGATATGTTAATTATAAAAATCTGTTCAGCGGCTTGGAAGATATGAGGTAATAAAGAATATTATATACATACAAACATACAAGATACGCGCGAAAAACATAACCCTTCATGCAGTCGGGTAATAATAATAAAAATGAGGAAGAAAAGCAATCTATACTCCACGTAGTGGAACAAAACAGAAAAATCATTTCTACCGAAACATCCAAAAAAGACTTAACAAACATAGTTTTAGGTTAATAAAACACATAACCCTTCTTGCAGTCGGGTAAAAAGAACTTTGCTGCACCTAATTGTTTCATGACCTGCTTTGTTTGTTTAGATTTGCAATTTTTAAATACTTACTATTTTTTAATAAAAGCAAGTTAATAAGTAGCATACTCAAATTTGTTTACTTTAAAGTCGATGAGCACCCACCCCCTTTAACATAAGATAGGGGGCTGAAATTTAAAATGGATAATAGTATGGACATGTGTAACAAAATAATGGGGTGGCGAGACGTCTATCTGAAAATTTATTTTTCGCCATAATGTACAGTAAGGCCGCAAAAGTCCATAGGAACGCTAAAGATTACATTGCTACGAACCGAGCGAGCGCGATACTTCCGTGCGTATGTGTGCGCATGTATGAGTATCCACATTCCACAGATAACACACACTAAGGAACTGTCGTCGCACTGAGCTTAAAAACATTATTATTTTTCTGTTCTTACCATAGCATTAATAAAATTCGCCCAAATACGTCATGTGCTGGTAGCCGTGTGAACTAAGTGTTGGATTCGCAAATCACGTAACCCGAGTTCAAATCATGGTCGGTCCGTTGCAGTTATTTCTTACTTTGAAAATTCCCAATCTATATTATATAGTTGTTTTTTTATATTTCTATGAAAAATACTATTGCATTTTTTGCACTAAATAGTTGCAAATTACGAATGTGATCTATTAACCACAAGAAGAATCACATTCGTAATTTGCAATTATTTAGTTGTTACATCTTTTCGATGTTATAAGGTGGAAATAAAAAGACGTGTTTAATAAAAATGTTTTTTCTTTATATTTACAAATTAAACATTTATGAGAATTGTGACGTCGAATTGTTACCTAGACAAAAAGTTATCTTGTAACCGTTATCTATGTTACGCCTAAGATTGTTTGTTGGAAGTATACCCACTTAGACCATTCATAATATGAATAACGTAACAATGAACGGATATTCAAATTTTAATAAAATAAAATATAGGTAATTGTTTATATCCAGTTATTTATTGAAAAGTGATATATGATTTGGACTTTGTAAACATTTTATTTTTGTGTAACGTCACAATGAATGTATTGAGGTCATAGCTTAATTGTTCATTTTCTTGACGAAAAGAAGATTGAAACCAAACCTCAATTTCTGTTAAAAGAACTTTAGTTCTCACAAGATAATCGTCAATTAGATGAGAAAAAATAAATTGAACTATAGTATTATGTTAAAACAGTGCGGGTAGAAGAATAAAAAACGAAATAGACTCATGATTATTGTCAACAAAATTGATAGCGAGTTCACTGCATTCTTAAGATGAGGCGATGGCACAAGTTAAAAGATATAGCTGTTTTAAACGAAAGTAAACACAATATAATACAGTGTTTGTTAACGAATAATCACAGATATGTTAAAATAAAATGGTAGGCCATTTAGTTTAGTTAACATTAAATATTTAGTGCGAAACGTAATCGTTCTTGTTTGTGCCTCTCTGTCAAGTACGGCTTTTTAGCAGGTTTTCTGTGATGCACGCCTTCAGCGTGAAGTGCACGGCGAACAGTATCCATCGAGGTGTCATATAATTCCGCAAAATGTCTCGTTGGTGCGAAACCATTCGTTTCGTATACGTCCACCATATGTTGTCGCTGCGCCTCGCTAATAAGCTTCGGTCTCCCACTTCTCTTTCGACTAGCAAGGCTACCTTCTTCCTCATATCTTTTTAGCCAAAGATTTACAGTATTTTTCTAAAATAAAAAAAAATATATATTAGGCAGCTATACCTACTTCACTTCATTTTCATTATATAAAATGTTAATAATCATAATTATTGAATATAATTTTAAAATAAAACTGCATTTATTAATCCAATAACCAATCCAATAAACCCAACGATTTACGTATTTCTCTTTTAAACCTCATAAAGATACGATGAATGGATTCATAAATGGCATACGTTTTAATTAGAAGATTAATTTGTAATAAAGTTACAATTCATTAATAGCTATTATACTCACATTCAGTCTTTATGCAGCCCAATGATAGTCGCCCTCACTTCAATACTAATATTAGTCTGCATTTTGCGAATATTACAATACTGTCAACCTCACGTCACTAACCAACAACTACAACCAAACGACAGTTCATTTCGGTTAAGTTAAAACTCATGTCTACCTCGCAGAAATCTAATTCTTTATTTAGTTTTTTTGTGATCTACCTTTCTAACTCTAAGAAATGTGTGAACAAGTTAAAGAATAAAAATACATAACTTCCAATCGGGTAAGAACTTACAAAAAGTCAATAATTGCGTGGGATTTGAACTTGCGGCACACTGATTTGCGCTTCAAACTGTGTGCCTATACCACTGGGCCATCTTGACTTATGATAAGTTGATGAAATTGTGAATTTCAATCATTTGTTGGCGAAACTTGAAAATAAAAGGTCGTAAGTCAAACTAAACGTCAAACGAATAAGTTTTAAGAATTCTTATGGACTTTTGCAAGTGATAAACCCTAAGTGTTTAAGTGGTGGTGTGGACCACCCTAGTGTATACGAAGATACTCATCGAACTAATAACTTTTTGGAAGGGTGGCATAATAAATTTAACAAAGTCGTTGGAAAAAACACTGAATTTGATGCAACTTTTGCACGTGTTTAAAGAAGATTCCTCTCTTTATAGTGTGCGTAATATTCAAAAGAAAAATAATGTGGCGCCAAAAAGAAAACGGTCTCGGAACACTGTACTCAATGATTAACTTAACTTTAACTTGTATGTGAACGATCTGATTGCGGAACTCAGAGGAACCAGAGTCGGCTGTCACCTTGGCCAAGTCTGTGTGAATAGCTTAAGCTACGCCGATGACATGGTTCTTCTGAGTCCCTCGATCAAAGGGTTGAGAAGGTTGGTGTCGGTCTGTGAGCATTATGCTAATGCTCACGGTTTGAAATACACTGTTCTCAAAACAGAATCGATGGTATTCAGGTCTGGAGCTGGTCCGAAGAATGTGCCCAGTATTAAACTGTACGACCATATCTATCTTAAAGCAGTTCAAATATCTAGGGCACGTTTTGACAGACAGACTCGGGGATGACTGAATCCACTCAACTGTTTACGATGACAAAAGTCACCAAAAAAATTCATAACATTTGTGTCCCGGGTGACTAAAGTCACCAAGCGACCTCTATTGGGTATCGTTCAGTTTAAACGCCTACAACTCTAAGTCCATCTGTTAATAGTACAAGGAAAAAATATCAGAGGGCGCTCTATTAAATATATCGTCTCATACACTAAATTTTATCTGTGAAATGACAGCAAGTCATAGTGAAAAAAAAAATTAAAATTGGCAGTCCGCCATTGTTGTCCGAACTCGTTTTTGTAACAGCATTGTGTGTGAAGTGAAGAAGAAAATGTGGTAAGTCTTCTGTTTTTCTATCTTTATTGTAGCTCGAGTTCACAATTACGAAATGTTTTCAATGAGTAATCGAATTGGAAAAGTTACACATGATCGTCACGCAGTCATTGTATGAAAGTTTTATCTTGTTTTCAATGTATTCAATCAGTTGTATTAATTAAATTAATGTTAAATATAAGAGAATGTGTCCCCCATTACCTTGTAAATATTCATTACAAACGAAATATGGCGAGATGTGTCTACAAATGATTAAAATACAATTCTTCATTTATGATTTTAGTGCAGTGCGACTTTAGTCACCATGGACTGATAGGACTACGTAGCTAAGGGTTTATCTACACAAAGTATTTGGCTCTCTTTTTGTGTATGTTTTGAATGTGTGTTTGTTTTGTTGTATTACATGATTTCGTTTTTCAGTATTAACTAAAGAGTTTATAAATATCCAAAGTTATATAGTTTTATGTTGAAACAATAATAATTATTATTTATATCATATTTAATTAATATTGAAAGACAAACAAGTAATATTAATAACAATACTATTAATAAAATTTGATATTACCTTAGAATCACTTGAAACACACTCAAAATATACATGATGCATTAGCTTAGGATGCCGGATACAAAAAAAAACTGCATGCCAATGCACAACAGCGCTAATTTTTTAATCTATATTTATGTTCACTCGCTTCGCTCGGTCACTGGGTTGCACCTACTAATGTATTTTTTTAAATTTACCATTTGCTTTTTCTGTTTGTTTGTCACTGTGTTTGATGGTTAAATTAATTTTGATGTTTGGTATTATAATTGGGTGATTGGTAAAAACCAAAAGCGGTGACTCAATATTCTAGTATGAATAAAATCTGCTGCGAGGAACCCCTCTCGGTTCATTCACTAATAAGCCCAATATAACCCGATATCTAAATATGTGTAACAACATTATCATTTATGTTCTAGCGACCAACGCAACGAGAGTGAGCCCCAGGCGTAAGTACTCATTTTAGTATGAGTGTAACGTTTTAATTAGATTTGCCATACATTACTATTTGATGAAAGTTAATTAGTTTCACCTCCATTAAATGATAATGTATTGCAATGAAATACATTAAAAACTTTGATTTTAGTTCAACTAGTCGTGTTGGTGGTGTGGTCGGGGCAGGTGGACCAAGTGCCTCTCCAGAACCCCTGCCGTAAGTATAGTCATTTATGTCCAGTTTGCAATACATTATTATTTAATGAAGGTTAATTAGTTTCACCCCCATTAAATGATAATGTATTGCAATGAAATACATTAAAAACTTTGATTTTAGTTCGACCAAAGAGGCGGTGTCGCTGCAGGTGGCCGCGGCAGCGGACGCCCCCGTGGACGCGCCCGCGGACGTGGCCGTGGTATAAGTACCGCCGGAGAGCCACTGCCGTCAGTATAATCATATAAGTTCTAGTTTGCAATACACTATTATTTAATGAAGGTTAATTAGTTTCCCCTCCATTTAATAATAATGTATTGCAATGAAATACATTAAAAACTTTAATTTTAGTTCGACCAGTGACGAAGGTGGCGCAGGCGAGGTATATGGCCACGGCAGCGGACGCGCCCGTGGACGTGGCCGTGGACGCGGCCGTGGTGGACGGCCGACGGACGGCTCTTTGGAGGAGCCACTGCCGTAAGTAAAGCCATTAATATTCCAGTTTGCAATACATTATCATTTACTGAAGGTTAATTAGTTTCACCTCCATTAAATAATAAGGTATTGCAATGAAATACATAAAAAACTTTCATTTTAGTTCGACAAGTCGTGTTGGTGGTGTGGTCGGGGCAGGTGGACCTAGCGCCTCCGAGGAACCCCTGCCGTAAGTACAGTCATTTATGTTTCAGTTTGCATTACATTATTGTTTAATGAAGGTTAATTAGTTTCACCTCCATTAAATAATAAAGTATTGCAATGGAATACATTAAAAACTTTGATGTTAGTTCGACCAGCTACGAAGGTGACAGCGGCAGCGGACGCGCCCGTGGACGTGGTCGTGGACGCGGCCGTGGTGGACGGCCGAAGCCCTCGGGGGAGCCACTGCCGTAAGTAAAGTCATTTATGTTCCACTTTGCAATACATTATTATTTTATGAAGGTTAATTAGTTTCACCTCCATTAAATGATAATGTACTTTGTGTCTAAATTAGGTCTATAGTATACGGTGGTTTTATTTTGGCAGTCTTGACTTGGTCAGAGCAGAGAGGGCCCAAGATAAGCGCCGCTTGAGCGCCCTACCAGCTCAAGAAAGGGGGAAGCTGTTGGCGCGCAAGCGGCAGGCTGAGTTGGAGCGTTTTCTGCTCCCAGACGCGCCCCCGCGCAAGAGGCAGACTCAGTAATTACTTCAGTGTCAATGCGTTTGATATTCTTGTTCAGTATTATGTATGGATGAGGTGAAATTATTTTTTTTTTTTGCAGGAAACCGTCACCGGAGCGTCTGGCGTGCCCACTGCTGGAGCCCGAGCAGCAGCCCGAACAGCAGCCCGAACTGCAGCCCGAACAGCAGCCCGAACAGCAGCCCGAACAGCAGCCCGAACAGCAGCCCGAACAGCAGCCCGAACAGCTGCCCGAACAGCAGCCCGAACAGCAGCCCGAACTGCAGCCCGAACAGCTCGAGCCTCTAATATACATTAATGTATTAGGAGACGAGCCTGAGGTCGAGCCCGAGCTGCAGTTCGCTGACTTCGAAAATATGGGTACGCCAGACGCAGACACTGTCCCTAATACTCCGACTAGTTCTCCCAATCGGCTCTCAACGGCGCTCAGTTTAGAGTGGGCGTCGTTGAGACCGCTGAAGAGGCGTCCGGAGCGGTCGTCGACCGACTCCGACGACACCTAATGTCTGAATTGACGTCATGATCCGGAGCATTGAGGAATACGACACAAGAAGGAAGATTTCTTGGATTAATAAACTTGAAACTTGGCATAAATTCTAATCTAAAGAATAACCAGTTCTATAAAGTCCTATTCTTGTCTAAAGATGTCATCGTCGTTGGAGCGGAAGTGCCGGCCGAAGTTGAAGTCCAACAACCTACGACTGGACAGAGGACTTCCACTAGTAAGTACGCGCCGTGCCTTGCAGTGTTACTCGCATAAATCTTCCTGTAAAAATAGTTCATATATATACCAATTTTTATAACAATCTGTTTAGTACTTCGTGTGTAAATAAGTAACAAACGTACATCCTTACAGACTTTCTATCATAACTTTTCTGTTTATTCGGATTATCTGAGACTTACTTTATTTTATTTGTTCCAGATGTCACCCACCCCGATTTCGAAAGAGTGGTCGACGACTGGCTACGTGACGAGGACAGTGACTAGGACATGGACGTTGACTTGGACGACAACGACTGCCTTCTGCCGGTCATGCGCAACGCGACGACCGAGCCAGCCTGTAATGCTGATATGACTGAACTACAGTCTCAGGTGTTACAGGCTGAAGACAACCTGAACGACGAGATACTACGGGACATGGTGCCTAGTGACGACTATTACAAATTTGACTGGACGAACGACAGGACTATTTTTACGGGACGCCGAGAAACTTTTACAGGTTCCTCGGGTCCGACTTTTGACTTGACCGACCTGACTCCCATCGACATTTTTTATAAAATGTTCGACAACGACTTAATTGACAGACTGTGTAGAGAGGCCAACCGGTACGCAGAGCAGAAGATAGCTAAGCCAGCTGGCTTAAAAGCCGCTAACAAGCTACTTCCGACTTCGCGTCTGCATCGGTGGACTCCTACTGACTGTGACGAAATGGTCACGTTTTTAGCAGTGATGATTCTGCAAGGCCTATACCCGTTACCAGAGGAGGAAAAATACTTCTCTTTTAACGGGTATGGAACCATGCCGTATTTTTCACGAATCATTTCGTACAATCGTTTCGCGCTGTTAAAATCGTTGTATCATTTCGTCGACAACGAGACTTTGACGACTAGGACGAAACTCGACAAAATTAAACCCATAATTGACTATTTTAACAATAAATTCTCGGCATTATACATGCCTGCCCAAGAGATAGCCATTGACGAGTCTCTTTTAAAATGGCACGGGCGCTTGAGTTTTGCTCAAAAAATCGCCACCAAAGCTGCCCAGGTAGGCGTTAAAACATACGAGCTTTGTGAGTCTCGCAGTGGCTATCTCTGGAAGTTTTTTGTATATGCCGGGAAAAAGACAGTGACAGTTGACCGACCTGACGACACTAGGCCCGATGACGACACTGACTTACCGCATGGCCGGCAAGAAGGCGAGACGATTGAGGGACCACAGGACGAGACAAATCGACCAGACGGCACATTTTCACGGCCGACTAACGCCACAGCCAAAATTGTGTTCGACTTAGCAGAACAACTGCTCGACCGTGGACACACAATAATAATGGACAATTTTTACAATAGTCCATTATTATTGCGATGTCTCAAACGGCATAAAACGGACTGCTACGGCACCCTACGGCTAAACCGTGAATTTGTGCCTGACTCTCTTAAGACGCTGACCAAATCCGACCTTCGACAAGGCGAGGTGGTGACGACTTATACTCCAGACTTGTCTGTGATGGTATGGAGAGACGCTAATTTGGTTAGCATGATCTCTACGTACCATCATTTACAAGCTGGACAACAAAACAAATACAACAGACTGACATACAAACCCAAAATAGTACTGGACTACAATAAGTCCATGGGCGGAGTAGATAGAAAAGACCAATTTCTATCTGCTCAGCCCATGGAACGAACTAGAAACAGGGTGTGGTATAAGAAGACTTTCTGTAGGTTGGTGAAAATATCACATAGGCGTTGAACACTGCCGTGGCAGTGTTCAACGCCTATGTGATATTTTCCTCGGTGCACCCGAATATGTCACATAGGCAGTTCAGAATCAACCTGACAGAAAGCCTTCTAAAAATCCATCGACGCATTGACCTGACAACTGAACCTCGCCTTTACACTAGTAGGACTGGACAAGGACAGTTGACGATACAGACACGCGACCGACCGCACGTAGACCACGACCACTTTCCAATGCGGTCCAGTATGAAAAAAGCACGTTGTGTGATGTGTGCACGTTTGAAAAGGCAGACTCGGACGATGTGGAAGTGCATCCAGTGCAACGTCAGCCTGTGCATAGAGCACTGCTTTAGGGCATACCATAAACAAGGACAGATACCGTGACTGACTGACCAGTCGGTCGATCCAGTCAGTCATCATAAATTATACACTATTCAATTTTTTTAGTTAATTTTTTTATTCGTTTTTTTTTAAATTATATATTATTATTACTTAACTACATTGTGCTCACATATTAGAAGCGACAAGAAATATGTAACCAAGGTTTATGTAACTCATAATATGATTTAAAAAGAGTGTCCACAGAGTTTCTTGTACATTCTTCTCCATACAGATCTACGCTTTGGAACATGCAATTTAGCTTCACTTTTTATTTTTGATTGACTGACATTCTGAAAATTCAAAAGTGCCTGTAATTGGTCTATTTTCTATTTTTTTTAAACGTTTCTGATTTCTGAAAATGTATAATTAACCAATTTACAAAATAATTTATCATTATTACAAAAATATATCCGATAAAAAACAAAATAATTTTTGTTGTGTCTATGTGGATATTTTTTTAGTTATACATGTTCATATTTTATACTCTTACAATGATATTTAACCATTTAAAAAAATGTTTATTACAAAAAGTATTAAAATACACAAACGTGTATGTATAAAACAAACTTGTGTTTCATTGAACTAATTGCAATATGAACGACGAAATTAGTTCGAATAGTTTCGCTAAGAAATACGAAAGCCACTCTGACACACACTTCACACTTGATACTTTCAAGTATTTTGTCGTGTAATTTTTGGAACAAATCACAGACTTAGTCACCTGCTTTAAGCCCATCAATGATGTTACATTAGCTCTGCAACGAGAACAGCTTACTATTGGCGATTTTTATATCTGATGGCTCAATTACAGAGCGGAGGTGGAATCCATTCGAATCCCATTTGAATGGTCCACTGCAATAATGATGAATGTCCAAAAACATTTAATTCTTAACCAGTAATGCCATTCGGTCACTTAACTATGTAGTTAGAAATCTTGTTTACAATTGTAGCTATATCGCTTGCAGTCTCGAGGTAAATATGTTTTTAATATTTTGGCTACACGGTTAGAACGCTCAACATCACGGCAATAACGATAAATGTCCAGCGCAGGCGCGTCGCACTGTCTGCCATAATTGCTGTTAAATCAGCGACGATCAGATATTTTAATAATAGTCCATGGGAATCAAGTGTGGTCTACACACCAGTTTCTTTTCGGTCTATGAAGGCAATTAGTGAGGGCGAATTGAAATTACCTGGCCTGGCTTATAAAGCGAAGCTGCCTATATTAACAGCAAAATATAATGAACTGCAGTTCCTAAAAAAGTCTTGTAGGCCCGAAACGAGACGTTATTACGATGCACTTCCTCATGCTACAAATATTTAAGAATCAGAAGTTAATTAAAACTGTCATTCAGACACCTATCATTATTGACTATCAAGGCAGTGTGGAACTGTGGACTGTGCTCATTATAGTTCTGATTTTTAAAGACTTACATAAGATTAGATTATTTTTAGTTAGTTTATTTAAGAATTATTATTTTCCAAAGAAATAATATATGATATACATATACTTTAACTTTAATAAACAACATTTTATTATCTTCAGGTTTCAGTTTTTTATACCGTTTATAAATTAGAAACCCAATTATGTTAAAACAAATTGCAAAGGACATTCATCATTATTGCAGTGGATCCTTCATTTACAAACGAATTTGCTCAAAGCATAAAAGCAAGGGAAAGCGATTTGTTATATGCCGATTTAGTCGTTATTATTCTAAAGATTTAGTACTCGAAAATTTGTATTTAGATGGCCGCCTCAATGGGGTATTATCGGATCAAGAAAGCGCGAAGGCACAAATATTATAATGTGAGACTTTTAGGCAATTACAAAGATTATACGATCTTCTTACCCATTAGGAAATGTAGATTAAATGTTAATTATAAGATTTAGAAGTAATTTAGTTAATATTGTAATTGTGTGAATATATGATTTAGTTTATTATAATGATATCTTAAATAAGATTAGTCAGTTTGTTGTTAATTTGTGGTGGAAGGATGTAATGTACAGACATTCTCTATCTGTGGCAGGGGTTGACGGCTGTGAGGCAGTCCGCAATAAACCATTTTATAAATGCCCGTCTTTCTTTGTATCCGATCATTTACAGACACCACAACTTATACTAATGAACTACCTGCTATAGCCAGCAGTAGCCAGTATGACACTGAGTATTTTAGAGATATCTCTGATTTAGAAAAAGTTTTGCGAGAAACTGAAACGAGGCGTGGACTTCCCACTCTCAGGCCTTTTTTAAATACTTTTGAGGGAATGCTCAGTAAATTAAGGTATGAACTAGTATTTTTTCACACATACTAGCTCAATGGGCCCACAAAGTACCTACTAACAATCCTTTAACAATCGTCGCTAATTGTGTGTTAGACATAGCGCGCACTGGTGACTTTTGTCCCGGTTTCAATAATTTTTCTACCCATTTTTTGTAACTGTCACGTCTTCAAGTGCGCGCACTACATGTTGGATTCATAAGCACGGTGACTTTTTTGTCAAAAGTCACGGTGACAAAGTCACCAGTGAGCGCTATGGCTTAGCTACTCCAGCAACACAAGCGTCAGTAGAGAGATTGTTCTCATCAGTAAAATATATCTTAAACCCATTACGAAGTAATATTAGCGGAAGTTTATTACAAGATAACATGTTGATAATGTTGATGTGTCCAATAAAGATTTGTATGATTATAAATATTTAATTATGAAAATCAGGATGTATAAGAGGTGACATGAATAATAAAAGAAAATAACATGTAAATGTATATGATAATGAAGACATTTATACGGATATAAGGGTCAAAAAATTAGTACAGACGCCAGTACATAAAGCTACCCGAAGCTGTCATTTTTTTAAATAATTTTTAATTATTTTTATTCATGTTGAAATTTTTCGTTTAAACCCGTTGTATGTCCGGAACGTGGATCCAGGCGAGACACAATAACTTTTTAATTGTGTCTCTAATTCGGCATACGAAAGGTTAAACAGCAAATTATGTATAAGGGAGAACCGTCAAGGTAGCCCACGAAACTCAAATTTTATTATGTTTTTTGCTAATTGCGGCTCAGTAAAGGTTGTATGTTTATCAAAATGTGATTCGCGATAGGAATGGCAAAATATTCACTGATTAATAATAAAAGAAATCATCGACATGTTATGATAGTGAGTTGATTGACGATCGTTGTGAACAGACATATCGAACAATATTATAAACAAATAATCTTGTGAAATTGTGACCTAGTTTTTATTAAATTGCTGTTAATAACGTAACTCATACGTTAGGTTTGAGGTGTTTTCTTATAAAAATTACCAGTGATTAATATATAAATAGTCTATTTTACGGTAGAAGATAGTCCCTTCAGTCCAAGAAGAAGGTGTGCTCCCTCCCCACCGCCTACACCTGTAGCCGTCTCCGCTCCTCCCCTTCAAGCGCCGCAGCACAAGAATGAAACCCTTGAAGCTGTCACGACATCTGAAATTCAGAGCTGGATGACGACGACCAGCGACCAGAGCCTGCAGGAGATGTGCGCTATCGCAGCGGGAGCAAGCTGAGTATAGACCAAAAATTGCGAATCAATGCCCTATGCCGGAAGGTTGGAAATGACACATCGCAAATGGCGCTACAGTACCAGTATATGAAAGCGAAAGCCTTCCAATTCCATAATGCTGTCAAAGGTCTTGAAACCCAACTCGACCTTTCACAGCAACCAAAAGATCTCAAGTTGAGTGTCGAAGAGAAATCAAAACCTGCCCTGAGAGCTTCTATCTTTCATACATCCAGCCGACAAACGTCAGTTCTGTGGCCATTTATCGGAAGGATAAATTAAAATCTAGTGATGAGACGAAACCTCTCGTCCAAAAAATCATTTGCCCTGAACAGATGAAGCTGCATGTTAGAGGCCAAAAACGGTGGTGTTATCATCAGCACTGAGACGAAAAACGACACATCGAGAAGCTGAGGCAATCGGAGGAGCCTTATAAAAAGAAACCCAGGGTTATAATCATAGGAGTTCCGACGTCCATGTCTGAAAACGAGGTTTTTACGTGTTTATACCACCAAACCTCTCGCCAAGAAGCTTCAGGACTGCAGCCTTGAGACGTTTTTGACCTCAATCAAGTTAAGCCATAAGTCAGGTATAGAGATTGCAAATATTCGAAAGTTTTGATTTTCGAATATTCGAAAATTTTTTCAGTTCTATTCGAATATTTTCAAAATATAAAAAAAAACACTTAAAATATCAACTTTTATGGCTTTAGGAACTATATTTTTATAGAGATTCGTAAACCTAGCACAATTCTGCCGTGCAGGCACTAAAACGCAGTATCAGGTTTTTGAGTTAAATATTGAATTTGAACGGGTTTACTATAAGGAACACATTCGTGTAACCCAGTTTATGATTCGACGATTTACTTTGCAGAAAAACCAAATTTACAATCGCATTAACTCAACATCGTACGCCGAAATGTATTATAATACTAACTAAAATACAGTAGTAGGATCATTCTCCAATGTTGAGGATAAAACGATTCTGGCCGTAGTATCCTGACTAATAAAACTACAATAGGAAAAAACCGAATAATTTCCGATACTTTTACTACTAGTGCAACTATCCATTGACAAAAAACAAATATAGAAATTATTTTAATTATATTTATATGCAAACATTTACTAGAATCGTCATTTACTCCTGTGTCCCACACGCCTGTTTCCGGTTGGTCACATAAAATATTCAAATACAAATAAAAATATTTGTTTTAAATGAGAAGTTGACTTCAAAGATCTAATATCTTCAATCCTAATATTTTTAAACTTTTTATTTCATAAACAAATAAAAAATCAGCCCGTTAAAAATTGTTACAAAAAAATCGTCATTATTAAAACAAAATATGTTTGCAATTTATCTACGTCTCGAAAACTCAAACAAAGTCGGTTTAATGCCTACGGGATTCCCCTCAGCGCCCTTCAGTTGAGCCACACACTTTGAACGGACTGCACGTATCGGATTCTCTGAAAAGTAAGTTTGAATTTGATTCTCCAAAATGTGTTTTTTTTAAAGTCATTATCCTTTTTTAGCATATCGTAGCAATTTACTATTGTGCATATCATAATTTCTGCTTTCATTATATATCGTTATAGGGTTTAAATACCTCTTGAGGTGTTTTTAAGCAAAATCGTTTCGTTTTCGACAAGTGACGACATGTTTTCTTGTGATCGTCATTATTGATAATATCATTATCCTGAAAAAGTATGTAAAGTATAATGACGGATGCGTTAGATTAATGACGTCCGTGTTTTTAACAATGACAACTTATTAGGTTAATGACGCGGAGTATTGATATTGTTGTAAAAATCTACTACTTTAAAAAGTACTACTTTCTCGTATGTAATTTATAGACGTAAAATACCAAAATGTGACCATATTTTACGACTTTTTTACATGACTTGCTTTGAGTACTTACCTGTTTCGACTATTCTTTACATAATTTTTTAGGCTTGTTTAAAATTTATTTTAATATTTTTAGATAAGACATCGACATGCCTAGGAAGAAGCAATCTGAAGAAAGTCGTAAAGCAAAACAGACATTCTGTCAGAAGCGCAGATATCAAGAAATTAAAAATGATCCAGAGCTTTTAGCTATTGAAAGGGAAAAAAGGCGAAACAAATATAAAAGAAGAAAAGAAGAGGGTAAACTGAAGCCAATTACCAAATTAACTCCTCGTACCCAACGCGAACAAAGAAAAAAATGGAGAGAGAATTCTAAGAGGTAAGTACATACATTGTATATCTTAGCTGCTGCCCACGACGTCGTCTGTGTGAATGTGTTCAAGAAATAAAGATTCACTGCTCGTTCCCCGTAGTGATAGCGTGATAATATGTAGCCTATATGTTGAACCGACTTCTTAATAATATTCGTGCCAAATTTCCATCCATGCAGTACTTTGGTATCGATTGTAGATCACAACCCAAGTATTTAAAAAAAAAAATTCAATGTAATGTTTTGACTTTCCTACCATTTTATTATTTGCATATATATACATATTATATATATATATATATATATATATAGATTATGTTCTTGACATCAAAAAAAAACATACATTCTTATAACATTACATAATCAGTAAACACATACATTTAAATATAATAATTTATTATGCATTATTTTAGATACAGACTTCGTAAAAAGGGAGAAAAAGAGAAGGAACCTTCATTTGACGCTGTAGCCATAGAACCAATAGCAGTAGAAGAGTCTAGTGTTGATATTACAGAACAGCAAGAAGATCCTTTACATGAATATTCTTCAGCCCTAAAGGAAGCGGTAAGAAAAATTAGGAACAATGAACGTAAAAAGAAAAGGCAACTGATTAGCATTATTAATAAATATAAAAAAAAAATGAAAACCAAAGGAAAACTATACAAAGATTAAATAAAACTCTCAATAAGCAAAAAACAAATGACGATAATTATTATACGCCAGTTTTATGTAAGTCAAAAACTAAAGTGGGCATAGAAGCGGAAGAAAAATGGTATGTAGAAAAAGTTAGACAATTCTACACTGATGATGCAAATAGCAGTATCACTGCCGGTAAGAAAGAATTTGTTACTAAAAACAAAATAAAGATGCAGAAACGATATCTTAATGCACCTTTAAAAACACTATATTCCAAATTTCGATCTGAGAGCAACATAAGAATAAGTTACTCCTATTTCTGTAAATTGAGGCCTTTTTGGACAGTGTTTCCAAAACCGACAAATAGAGAAACCTGTTTATGTTCTCGTCATTGTAATATAGATTTATTGGCTCTTCATAAAGCTGGCATAGTAAATTTAAAATCTAGTGATGAGGTACTATCCAAGCTATGCTGTGACCCTAGGAGTTCGGCTTATTTAAGGCGCGTCCCCGTGCAAAACGCAGCGGTTGCCCATTTTTGTGCAGTTTTTAGGAGCCAACTTCTCTTTATCCAATAGAAATACCAAGTAATAAAAAATACATTAAATTTCTACGTAATCTTGACTCCAGAATGGTAGTTTTTTTTATATATATGTAACATAATATTTAATTAAAGGGTCACAACGAAACTACAGAAATGAGAAGTAATGATTTTTAACACGCATCTCCTCGTAAAGTAACCATTATTCTGATTTGATACTTAAACTAATCGATAGGTAATTTAATAAAGAACATATTGCTAATTTTATTTTTTTCAAAACACGAAAATTTGATTTTATATCAATTTTATTCTAAAATCTGAGCGTATTCTCTACGTTTTTCATGCGCTGGCTCAGTGTGCCGCAAGCTCTCGAAGGTGATACCCGTGCCGTTTGTTGCCGCGTCGACGCGCTCGCGCACTTACTCGCTCACGCAGAATATTATAATATTAGTTTTAGTGTGTTTTTGTTATTGACGTTTGTTTTAGTTATAGATTTTTTGTATTAATTATTTATTGTTTTATTTATCGCGAAAGGACGCTTTGTGTTTGTATTTTCATACTATTGAGATTTGCGAAAAGGACGCTATTATTGTGTAAACAACCAAAATGCCTAAGTACAAGAAAGTTGTGCGACAAGGACGTGCAAAAGTAGCAATGATGATCGAAGCTCGGTAAGCAGTCTCGAATTTATTTATGATCTAAACCCAAGTTCGAACGAATTTAAAAATATTAGGACGGGATTTTATCGCGCAAGGGGTTTTCAACTCTCGGTGGTTAGCCGAGCGTTCAGAATCCAACAAATGCAGCCTAACGCGTAAAAACATACTCTTGGAATCTCGACTCTCCGTACTTTATTGTGCGTTGATAATCCAGTGCACCAATATTGCACATACGATCGTGGGCTAAAAAAAATATAAAAAAAATATTTCTCATTCATTAGAATGAGAAATATTTTTTTCCTATTTCCTATAATGACACAATATACCTAAGTATATATTTATATGTTTTTAATTATTACAAAAAATCAATGCAATTCGTTTATTAACCTTTTTTTTTGTAGCCGGGCTAAAAGAGCAGGACAAAATAGTCAAGAAGAAACGCCAACAACATCTAAAGATTCTCAACAAAATGACATTGATAGCGCGTATGTATCCCTATCAAAAATATAATAAACCCACTAAGTACTGGTCTAACATGTGAGTAGTTAGCGAAGTGAATAACATCTCATCTTTATAATTTTATCGACAAATAAAAATGAATCTTTGCACTAAATGTTCGTTATCACACGCGTGCCATAGAGCTATGAAACTACAGACATGAACATTCACATTGATTCAGTACTTACGTGGTTCAGTGTTTGTCATGTATTCATTTTTAAGTGTAAATTTGAGATATAAAATATTTTAAAATAATTAATCTTTTATAGTTCAAAGGACCACCAAACTGATGCACAGCTACCTATAATTGAGATTTCTAATATACAATCGAAAGAAAAAAGCAATAATGAGTAAGTATTAGCTAATTATAAGACTGGCCTGTTGGTCTAGTGGTTAGTGGCCCTGACTGCTATGCCGGAGGTCGTGGGTTCGATTCCCACCCAGGACAAATGTTTGTGTGATGAGCATGATCATTTGTTCTGTGTCTGGGTGTAATTTATCTATATATGTATGTATTTAGAAATATATAAGTATGTTTATCAGTTGTGTAGTACTCATAACACAAGCTCTGCTTAGCTTGAGGCTAGACGGCGTTGTGTGATAGTTGTGGAATATTATTATTATTATCCTTTTCTCGATCATCTACAGTCACCAAAACTTAAAAAAAAATGATATCAATCATCTTTATGCAATATATTTCTTTTGTAGTACGGAAGACGATTTTGTACCAGACTTGACGGAGTCAGAAAATACAGAAAAAACCGATAAAAACATTGAAGAGGTAAGTTTCTTGAACTTTCCGCTCCAACTTTTGCACTTGGATGAAAGTTGAAAAAAAAAATTAAAACATGAATTACTCTAATTTGACTTTTTTGGATACATAATAAAAGGTTTTTTTTTTTTTAGTTTCAAATTTCATATGAAGAAGAAGCAGAAAGTTGGGAAAAAGTTATAAACAGAAGAATTATTGATGTCAGCCACTTCCTTTCCGAATTAAAACGTATTTCAAACCATGGACCACTTGGATGCAGTTTCACAGAACTTGACCTCATAGCTGAAATCCGAATTGGTCTACAATCAAAATTTACGTTTAGGTGTAAGCTTTGCAATCAAAAGTTTGTCATAAATGGAGACAATTGCAGTGACAACTACTTAAATACTAATACATGCGCTGTCGCTGGTACTATTGCAATAGGTGGGGGGCATTCACAGCTGGATGAATTTTTGTCAGCAATCAACCTCCCTTTGTTATCTGAGAAGACATATTCAGAGAACCATGATCTAATCAGTAGGAAATGGGAAGAAGTTTTAATAGAATCCATGAATCAGGCCGCAGAAAAAGAAAAACAATTCGCAATTTCTATTGGCAGGGTAAACAAAGACGGAATTCCTATAATAGATGTCATTGCTGATGGCTGCTGGTCCAAACGAAGTTATAAAAAGAATTATAATGCTCTTTCAGGTGCAGCTGCCATAATTGGCAAACATACAGGAGAAAAAATTTTTTTAGGCGTTAAGAATAAGTACTGTTTCATCTGTGCCCGTGCAGAAAAACAAAATTTTGTTCCATCAGAACACAAATGTTTCAAAAATTACAGTGGTCCATCCACAAACATGGAGAGTGAAATTATTGTGGAAGGATTTAAAGAATCCATAAAAATGTACAATTTAATTTACGGAAAACTCATATCTGACGGTGATGCTAGCACCTACTCCAAAATATTACAGGCTCGCCCGTATTCTGATGTGACCGTTGAAAAAATAGAACGTCGGAACCACATTCTAAGGAATTTTTGCAACAAATTACAAGCGCTCGCCACAGACACTAAATATAACATAAAATACCGAAAACTCATAACAAAACAAGGTCTACAATTTGAAAGCTAATTAAAAAACATAAAACCAATTCAGATGTTCAACTTTTGTTTGACGACTTATTAATTAGCCATCTTCATGGCTTCGGAGACCATACTAAGTGCCGATCATACATGTGTGACAGTATTGGCAAAACGGACCTGCCAAATGATTTTGTTTTAAGCACTTTATGGCAAAGAATATGTTTTATTATTCAAAATGTTGCAGGGCATGCTCGAAGTCTATTGTATGACGTTGATAGCAACGTAGTGGAAAGATTTCATAGCGTGGTGGCTAAGTTGGTCGGTGGCAAAAGAATAAATTTTTCATTAAAAAATTCTTATCAAACTAGATGTCATGCCGTGTTGTGATTCCTGACCCGACCACGACATGGAACCGATATTTTGCTATGGCACAAATTGGTTATTTTAATTGTGTTTTATTGTGCCACTGATCTCAGGAATTTGTGCCTTGTACTTTTTGAGTAATAAGAGTACGATTGTGGTCGGGCTGGGGATCACGGTTCCTGACCCGACCACAACCAGATCTAATAAAATATCAACAATGGGAAGTTACTGATGATGCCAAAAATATGTGCCAAATTGTGCCTATGCATATGGTACACGAAATTCTTTTACTATTCATATCATAGAATGTATCTTGATTCGGATAAAATTGAATAATCAAGAGATAAAGTGTGTCAATCACACGCTGTGCAATTTTACTACGACTTTGAAAGCAGTTTGAATTTGTGAAATTATGCTATACACTTTATTATTTTATTTTACTGGATGTACGCGAATATATTTATAAAAAAAAGTTACAACCACTATATTAGTGTGTTAAGCTTGTATAAATAACTGATCAATGCGAGTCGGGTTCGAATCCTGAGGGTTTTGTAACCCACACGAGCGGTCATATCTTTTAATTGCGTTGACTTGGAAGTTCGATTTTTTTTTTGCCGCAAGGGACCGCATTATTTATTGTTAATTTTAACTTGATATGTCGACACGAAATTGTCAATTATAATAATAATATTTTCTAGATGTGTGGTTCACTATTTAACTATTGTTATTTACGTAAGGAAGTACGATTCTTTTTGCTTTTAGTTTTAAAGCTGAAATGTGGGTAGTTGGTATAAATTTTTCGTAAGTGCCTTATTTGAATACTTACTATATATATGTGTGATGACTTAATGCGTTATGAGTGCCATAGGCACAATTTGGCACATATTTTTGGCATAATCAGTAACTTCCCACTATTGATATTTTATTAGATCTGGTTGTGGTCGGGTCAGGAACCGTGATCCCCAGCCCGACCACAATCGTACTCTTATTACTCAAAAAGTACAAGGCACAAATTCCTGGGATAAGTGGCACAATAAAACACAATTAAAATAACCATTTTGTGCCATAGTAAAATCTCCGTTTCATGTCGTGGTCGGGTCAGGAATCACAACACGTCATGCCGCTGCCGTAGCTTTTAATGAAAAGAAAACTATTTCTCGGCTATACAAATTAATTAACAAAGGCGACAGCCCTCAAGGCAAAATAAAACGGCTAGAAAGCAAAAGAGTGAATACAAAATGTAAAAAACAAACAAAATAGGAAACCAAAAAACCGAGGCTTGCACCTAGAAAGGTCAAAACCGGACCACAATTATGGTCAAGACTGCACTAAACCAGACATACCAATAGATGTTTTTAATAAGCTCAAAGAAAATTTTTTAGCAAATTTAAAAAAAACTGATGAAGAAAGAAATATAATCGAACGAACAACCATTTTACAAAGTGAATGCAGCGAGTGGCTAGAGTTGCGTAGGTCATTATTAACCTCTTCGAACTTTGGTAAAGTTGTCACGCGACGAAATGACACAAGTTGTCATAATTTAGTTCGAGATTTGTTGTACAAAACCAACATTGACCATGTATCGTCAATAAAACATGGCAAAGAAAATGAAAAAATTGCCATCAAGCAATTAGAAAGACAACAAAATATTAAAATTGAACCTTGTGGTTTATTTATTGACGAAGAATTGCCATTTTTAGGAGCCACTCCGGATGGTTTATGTAGCGATGAAACAATCGTAGAAATTAAATGCCCAATAACGGCATACAAGTTGGGGTTAGACGAAGCTATAAAAAAAGGAAAGTAACATTTTGGAAAATAACAAAAAAGGGGCTGGAAATCAATAATAATAATAATAATATTCCACAACTATCACACGACGCCGTCTAGTCCCAAGCTAAGCAGAGCTTGTGTTATGGGTACTAGACAACTGATAAACATACTTATATATTTCTAAATACATACATATTATAGATAAATTACACCCAGACACAGAACAAATGATTATGCTCATCACACAAACATTTGTCCTGGGTGGGAATCGAACCCACGACCTCCGGCATAGCAGTCAGGGTCACTAACCACTAGACCAACAGGCCAGTCAATAAAAACCATCATTGGTACTACCAAGTGCAGGGGCAACTACACGTTACGAAAAGATCAAAGTGTTTATTTGCAGTTTGGTCAAATGAAAACTCTCCGCTAAAAACGGAATACATCGATAGAGATGATGCATTCTGGAAAGAGAAAATGAAAGAAAAGCTTACATCATTTTATGTAGATTGTTTGTTGCCAGAATTAGTAGACCCCTGCTATCCTCGAGGTATGACAATAAGAAATCCTTCATACGTTGAAGAGACACTGACAAACAAAAAAAAGAGTAAAGAAAATATAGAACCATTAGTTGAAGAGATTGAGTTATCAACCGATATAGAAAGGAAAAGTGAAGGTGATGAACCTTCTGACGTAAATACGCCTACATGTACTCGATATTTAGATTTTTGTGATATGTAAACTAAAAACAGTACACATTAATATTAATATAGAAGTATACATTTGGTCGAGTAAGTATTGGAATTTTGTATGGGGCAGTTGATTATTTTTTCGAGTTTACGATGGTGGTCACATGGAGGAAGTCCTTTTGTTTGATAGTCTGTAGCTCACTCTTCCATATGACTATACCTTTTCTGTTACACGTTGTATAAAAAACAACATAATCAGATGATTTTTTGTGAAGTCATCTTTTTTTTTTTTTTTTTTTTTTTTTTTGGTGGGAAAAAATCATGCATTGACATCCCCTGCCCTTGGGTGGAGCGGGAGATAGTGTCAGACTCTTACTGACTAAAAGACCCACCCCGTTCCTTCTAGCCTTCATACCGGGGCTCGAGCGCCCTTTCGGATAACCCTGGCCCCAGTAGGCTTCGACCCGGCTGGGTCCCTGCTGTTGCTGACAACTCCTTGAGGCGCGCGGGAACAGTGCGCGCCGTCGACGCCTTGGGCTTGGTCCGGACAGTTACCGGACGGCCGGACAGCGAGCTACCCATTGCTCACTGTACGCAAGCCCGCGCCTACGGTGGCCGGAAATCGGGATCTGAATCCCGGCGGCGGCGGCGGCGGCGATAACGCCGTTGCCTGATGCGTTCGGCCTCCTCCTTTGCGAGCATTACTGCTTCGCAGAAGTCGGCGACCGCCTGCCACTCCTCCTCGCTCCGGACCATGGCCTCAACCAAGGCCCGGCGCGAGAGGTCTCCGCCGCCGATCGCCCCCACGAGGGCACGGCGATGCTCCGCCCAAGCAGGGCACACCTCGACTGTGTGCTCCACCGTGTCCTCCGGGCATTCCGCACAGTGGCGACACCCGGGCGTCACTTCCGCACGAATCCGGTGCAGGAAACTCCCGAACGAACCATGTCCGGTAAGGACCTGCGTCATGCGGAAGGTAAGGACGCCGTGAGGTCTTTCCAGCCACGCCTCAAAGAGGGGACTTACCGCCACGATGTGAAGTCATCTACAGTTAGTGAAATATCAGATTAAAACATAAAATTATTGTTTGTATAAACTGATAGGTACTTATATCTAAAAACGATGAAACAAAAAAATACAGGGTTTTTCAGTTCATTAACAGTACTAGCGGTCGATATCACGTCTGCAGAGTTTTGCTAAGTAATTTTATTTGACCCTGCATAGGTAGATGTGGGATGGAAAAGTTACGGGGATGGCAGAAAGAAACACCTTTTTATCAACTAAATAAAATTCTGTATTTTCTTCAACTTTTACAACTTTCACTTCTTTTTCATAGACTCCCCTCATCTTATGTTTTTTTTTAATCTATGCCGCTAACCTTTTTTTTCACTATGAAGTAGGTATATGTGTCGCCCACAACTCGGCCTTCCTGCCAGAGTCTGGCCTCAGACTAAGATAATTTAAACATATTATATAAAAAAAAAAACATCACTCTAGCTAACAGACAGTACGAGTATAACATCATAAGTTTTAGAAATAAACCAAAACAAAAAACCTTAACATATAAAATCTTATAAATTATTAACATAGAACACCTGAGATTAAATGCCTCAATTCTTACTGTTACTTTAAACAAAACTTAACACTGAAATGTTGAGAAATATCTAAAAACAAAATACCCATTAAGCAGCAATCTTAATAGCTTACCTCTGGCCATCTTTTCATATAGTCTGCTGCAGTCGACGTTCTGATTGGACCTTCAACAGCAACTTCAGCCTTTTCTACCTCATATCTATCTTTTCCAAGTATCTTCACCACCTTGTATGGTCCCAAATACTTTGCCCTTATCTTCAAAGTCTTCCCAAATTGTGTTCTTCTAATAGCTACTAAATCTCCCACAGCATACTTTATACTCTCTTTCCTTTTCCTGTTAAAATTAGTTCTATTTTATTCTTGTATTTTAAGTATTTGTATTTTAGCATGTTCTCTTAGCTTTTCTCTTTCCTGTACATACTCTTCTCTTTCCTCCTCCTGTAGCATGCTAATTATTCCCATATCTTCTTTAAGTTTCATTTTCGTACCAATCAATAACTCAAAAGGGGTTGTCCCTATGCTACGCTGAAAAGTACTATTTAGTGATCTTTGCACCTGGCTCACATGACGGTACCATTGCTTCTCATCTTCTAGGCACAACTTCGTAAGTATGGAAATTAAAACTCTGTGTACTCTCTCCACCTGCCCGTTGCCACGAGGTACACCGGTGGTAACTGTAATGTGCTGTATGCCTTCAGATTGACAATATTCTGAAAAATCATTACTAGTGAAGGCGGCTCCTTTATCTGTTATCATTCTGTTCGGGTTCCCAAATGTTTGTTGGTGAATTCTTAATTTATTAATCAGCTCTGTAGAGTTAGTAGTTTTTGTTGGAAATAACCACACAAACTTTGTGAAGGCATCCACAATAGTCAGAATATAATTGTATTGTTTTTTAGTTTCTGACAGAGGACCAATATGATCACAATGTAGAGTGCTAAGAGGTATACTTTCTTTCTCTATGCTGTTTAAAAATCCTTCCTGCTTTCCTTCTTTTTTCAGTGCTAATAGACATGGTATACAACTGACAATAACTTCTTCTATTTTTCTAGTAACATTTTTAATATAATAATCCTTTTCAATGAGTTCCATCATTTTCTTTCTACCGAAATGACCATTTTCATGTACTTTCCTTAATATTTGCAACTCCATTCCTTTTGGTACTACTATCTTACCTTCTTCACCTTTATATAGCAGTCCATTATGTTCATAATAATCCTGATAAGGCTTCTGTTTTACAATCTTTAAAATAGCAACTATTCCTTCATCACACTGTTGAGCCTTTCTTAATTGATCATGGACTCCTCTTGTAATAATATTGACATAAGCACTGTGACTCAAAGCATCCACATGTCTCATTCTGCTTCCAGATCTATGTTCAACTGTGTAATCATATTCCTGTAAAAAGAGGACCCACCTTGCCACTCTTGTTACTAAATCTTTCTTTTTTAAGGTCATATGGAATGCTGCACAGTCTGTGACAATCTTAAATGGAATTCCACATAAATATTTCCTGAATTTTCTAACTCCTTCTATCACAGCTAAAGCCTCTAACTCATAACTGGAATATTTCTTCTCTGCATCTGTAGTTTTCTTGCTCATGTAATACACTGGATGCAAACATTTGTCATCGGGATCTTGTTGCATGAGCACTGCTGCATATGCTTGTTGGGAGGCATCAGTGTGCAGTTCTGTCTTCAAACATGGTTTAAAAATTTTCAGCACCGGTCCTTGCGTCAACTTCTCTTTCAACAGGTTGAAAGCTATCAGCTGTTCCTCACCAAAATGATAAGGATTGGTCTTCTTTAACAAATCTGTCAGTGGTCTTGCAATCCATGAATAACCTTCAATAAATTTTCTGAAATATGAAGTCAAACCTATAAAGCTTTGTAGTTGCTTAACAGTTCCTGGCACTGGATACTTCATTACTGCATCCACCTTATCCCTCGAGGGTCTTACTGTTCCATTCTCAATGATATGACCAAGGTACTCAACCCTCTTGGTAAGTAAATCACATTTCTTCCAGTTGATTTGAAGTCCATGTACAGCAGCTACCTTCAATACTTCTCTGAGTCTATTGAGTGCCTCCTGATATGTCTCAGCCATTATCATAATATCGTCAATGAAAATCAACAAATAACCCTTTGAAATTATATCCCTGAAAATAATAGTTATAAAGCGAGTAAAATAGTTTGGGCAAATAGAAAGACCGAAAGGTGCCCTGGTAAACTCAAACTGCCCTGTTTGAGTGACAAATGAGGTATATTTTATACTGCTTTCACATATTTTTAAATGGAAAAATGCATCTTTGAGATCCAACTTACTAAATATTTTACAACCTGAAAGCCTGTCAATATGATCATCTATGATTGGCAAAGGAAACTCATCTTTAACCATCTTTTCATTTATTTTCCGATAGTCAACACAAACGCGTGTTGTACCATCCTTCTTTTTAACTAATACCAATGGACTACAAAATTCTGAATAACTGGGCCTAATAATACCTTTTTGTAACCATTCCTTGATCTGCTGGTCCACTATATTCTGTTCATGCAGGGATAGGCGTCTGGGTCTTTGAGCAACCGGTATGTCATCCTTCAGAATTATTTTCATCTCAATTGGTGCCTCCTCCACCTGCATGGGCTTATAGTCTTCTACCATTTGCATAACCACTGAGCGCGCGTTCTCATCTGGAATATAACTCGCCAATTGTTGCTGCTGTGCATCTGAGATTAGACATCTCAACATTTCACCTTCCCCTTTTGAAATTAAACTAACACATCCATTATTAAACAACACAGTCGTACTCATTAAAAAAGGTTGACCCAGTAAGACTTTGTAAGGCATTGTATCTGCAGGTATTACATGAAATGATACAACTAACTTATATCCGTCCATGCTTATGCCAACATTAAACTTTCCTAACGTGAATACTTTGGACGATCCAAGTCCAGTTAACAACAACTTTTCACTGGTATATGAGGATACATTTAATTGTAAAAATAAATCTACTGTTATTAAGTTTAAATCACTTCCACTATCAATTAGAGTTTCAACTTTTTGGCCACATAATTCGATTATTTTCACCGAGTTTTGGAGTTTGTTTTGATTTAGATAGTTGACATTCAACACCGACTGACGTTTCTCACTGTCAATGTCATCTTCAATTTCCACGTTTGACACTTCAATCCGACGTTCGCAATCTTGATCGTCATCAACGCCGTTTTTCGGTTTCGGAACGAACTTCACACACATGGACTGGTGACGCTGTCGACTTTTCGGTTGTGAATCATGCTTTTGAATATTGCTCGATTTACAATCTGGTGCAATATGGCCAAACGTATCGCACTTGAAGCACTTTACTCCATTTGGGCACGAATTACATAGATGAGATGAATCACCACACTTGAAGCAATGTTTTTTAAGTTCATTGGCCTGCTTTTGTCCACGATCGCCACCACTCGTACTCTCTTGCTTTTGTTTGGGTAAACTCGCACGAATCCTTGACTTCATTTTTATATTTTCATATATTGCCAGCTTTTCCTTTAGGGCTGAGTAGGTGGTGACGCCGTAGAGTATCGCCTTGTTCATCTCTAAATCCTGAATCCCATCTACCACGTATTGTATAGCCACGTAATCGGGAAATTTTGCCCGCTTACCCAACTCTTTCATGACTAACATATATTGGTAGTAAGTCTCTTCTCGCCTTTTCTTACGGGAACTCATCAACTCGTGCATCTCTTTGATGTTCAATGAATCAGGAAACTCTTTTTGCAATGCCGCTTTCAGTTCATCAAACGACTTGAATGTTTTTTCCGATCGCAACCAGAGCTCAGCCGTGCCTGTTAATGATCTCCGTGCGACAACCAGCTTCTGTTGGGGTGTCCAACTGAATATTTCAGCGTTATCGTCTACATCTTGTGCCCATTTTGATGAGGAATACGTCTTATCATCTCCACTGAATTTAGCTATTCCGTCTGCGGCAAAACCGCCCACGATGCCAAGCGTCGCCTTGTCTTCTTGCATCTTCTTCAAAAAATTGAAAAACATCCGACTTCAACTTTTACAGCGAGCCACAACGGCGTGCCCCAGTCGAGATTCAATCTCGAGTAATCTCGACTGTACCCTGATATTTCTGCCAAAAATATAGCTCTTCCTATCCCGGACGAGCCCCCAAAGTTGTGGGATGGAAAAGTTACGGGGATGGCAGAAAGAAACACCTTTTTATCAACTAAATAAAATTCTGTATTTTCTTCAACTTTTACAACTTTCACTTCTTTTTCATAGACTCCCCTCATCTTATGTTTTTTTTTAATCTATGCCGCTAACCTTTTTTTTCACTATGAAGTAGGTATATGTGTCGCCCACATAGATACCTACTGAAATCTAATAAATGATGATAAAATTGACTTTGTTATTTAATTTTTCTACTTTTATCAATCACCCACCGTCTGAATAACAGGTAACTAATCTTAAATCTAAAAAATAAACACGGCACAATGTTTGTTATGGAGTACCATAATATACTCGATCGAATGGTTTCGTTCGGATCCAGTACATTATTCTTGACGTCCCAGTGGTGGAATTTTTCATCGGCTTTTTCCAATTTAAAACAAAAGTCCTTTTTTAGATTTAAACTGTTTAAATTTAGTCGTTATTCTAATCAACTCCGATGACATTTTTGGTAAAAAAAAACACATTTTTTTTGTAAATTAATTAATTAATTTTTATTAATTAATTAAAAAGTCAAGACATTTTTAATTTTAAAAATAATTCATTATTTTTTTTCACAAAAAATACTAGAATAACGATATTAAACAGTTTAAATTAAAATAAAACGTAAATATTGAAAAAAAAAATTAGGAAAAAGCCGACAAAAAATTTCACCCTGAAGGATTCAGAATAGTGTACTGGATCCATGGTAATCGTTTGTGCGTCGATATCAGAGACACCCTCTAGACTTGTATTAGAATAAAAGTTGGAAGTATTCATGAACGTAGGTAAGTTATATAGTCAATTAGTCACAGAATTCATCATGATCAAAATTATTTTGGCGCAACATTAAACGTTTCATAAAAAAAAAATTTTTTATAAGTTGCCATGTCTATGAATTCTTAGGTCTGTGATTTTTACTTGTATTTGTAAGATGTTCGCTAGATGGCGCCAGTACTGCTTGACGAAATATTATAGAGGCGGGGTGCGGCGAAGAGGGAACGAATGCTCAAGGTTATTTGGTGAGGGTACCGCCTCAAATAGAACCTGTAATATTTGCGAACTAAATAAACTCGAATATTTTAACATTTCTGGTGGCAATGTTACGAATGGAAAAAATCAGTAAAAGAAGTTATACTTAAAAACGGAAGCAAAAAACAACAGCAGCTAACACAAAAATTCAAAGATACGATGAGTATTTCAGCAGCTATAAAGAAGCTTAAAGCAGATTTGATACCTTTTTTCAATCACGTTTTTAAAATTGTTTCACATTATAATTCCATTAAAACGCTTAAACAGAACCTTACGCTTCAGGATGCTTGTCTTCATGTTGATTTTTCAGAAAATTATTCCTTGAAATTTGCGGCTGAAGTACAGTCGTTCCATTTCGGCAGTCGCCAGCAAGTTTCCCTACACACTTCGGTTATGTGTACCCACAATTTTAGTTCAGGCTTTGTAACCCCAATATCAGCATGTACAATCAGTGATTGTTTGCGTCATGATGCACCTGCTATTTGGGCTCATTTGGTACCCATAATACAGCACGTTCTTAAAGTAAATCCCTTTATAGACATGTTACACTTCTTATCCGATTCTCCATCGTCCCAATACAGGAACAAATACATGTTTTTTATAATAAGTCAAATACGTAAGGACACATAAAGCATCCCATGGTACTTTTTGCAGATGACAGCACTGTAGTAATAAAATGTGACAGTCAAAATGACTATGAAAATGAAATTAATGAAACATTAAGAACTATAATTAAATGGTTAATTGATAACAATCTGAAAATAAATTTAGAAAAAACAAATATAATGCACTTTCACCAAAGAACTAAACCGAAAAGTATTAATGTAAATTATAACGGGCAGACAGTAGAATCTGTAACAAGCACAAAATTTCTAGGAATAAATATTGATTACAGACTTTCATGGACAAAGCATATAGACAATCTCTGCAAAAGAATCAACAAATCCTCATTCGCTCTTTACAAGCTCTCCAAAATAGTTAACAAAGAAGCGATTTTAACGGCCTATCACGGACTGGTGGCACCATTACTGAGATACGGCATTATATTTTGGGGTAATTCGGTAGACAAGGAATTTATATTTAAAGCTCAAAAGAAGTGCATTAGAGCAATGTGCCAAATAAACAGTACAGTTGGTTGTCAACCTTACTTTAAAAACCTAAAAATTCTCACTTTGCCTTCCCTATACATCTACGAAGCAAGTATTTTTGTAAAATCAAATCCAAGCTACTATAAGACTGCTGTCAAAAGCCATTATCGAAAATTAAGGGATAAAAAAAGGTTAGAGGTACAAATACCTTATGGTAAAACGGCACTATTAAATAAAAGTATTTTATGCATGACATCATTAATATATAATAAATTGCCAGATGACATTAAACAATTACCAATCCTCCAGTTTAAAAAGAAACTACATTCATTATTAATAGACAAATGTTATTATGATGTCAAAGATTACTTAAGTGATAAAAATATTGTATTCCAATGACAAGAAAGGAAAAATAAGTATAATTTTTTCCCACATATGTATGATAATATTGTGAATTGTAGTTGAATACTGTTTAAATTGCTTGTGTGTAATATTTATGTAAGAATACAATTTGAATTATGACTTATATGACTTGGAATTGAATTTGTATGTATTTATAATTTGGAATATTTTAATAATGTATCGAGACTAATATGACTAATTATGTTTTAATTTCTGATTTGTATTTTAATATTGTATGCCTCAACGGCGGGACATAGCTGAACTTATTTTAATTATTTAAGACCTGTATTTATTATGTATACCTATAGTCCACAATAAAGATGATTTGATTTGATTTGATTTGATTTAAGGATTTTCCTCAAATTGTTAAAATAACATGGAACTATTCCGAAGCTGGACACGGAAAGGGTGCTCCGGATAGCGTGGGAGCAGTCCTTAAAAGGACTGCTGACCGCATGGTTCTTTATGGTCAAGATATTGGCACATAAGATCAATTTTATGACATGATAATAAACGCAGTTGAAAATATTACTATTCAAAAAGTGGATGAAAGTGAGATCATAACAAAAGAAAGATTGATCCCAACTAACTTGAAACCATTTAAGGGCGCCCTTTCCGTAAATCAGGTCCTTTGGGATCGGTAAGTCCCCTCTTTGAGGCGTGGCTGGAAAGACCTCACGGCGTCCTTACCTTCCGCATGACGCAGGTACTCACCGGACATGGTTCGTTCGGGAGTTTCCTGCACTCGATTCATGCGGAAGTGACGCCCGGGTGTCGCCACTGTGCGGAACGCCCGGAGGACACGGTGGAGCACACAGTCGAGGTGTGCCCTGCTTAGGCGGAGCATCGCCGTGCCCTTGTGGGGGTGATCGGCGGCGGAGACCTCTCGCGCCGGGCCTTGGTTGAGGCCATGGTCCGGAGCGAGGAGGAGTGGCAGGCGGTCGCCGACTTCTGCGAAGCAGTAATGCTCGCAAAGGAGGAGGCCGAACGCATCAGGCAACAAAGTCAAAGTCAAATCATTTATTTCAAATAGACCATTTACAGGCACTTTTGAATAGTCAAATGTCGGTCAGTCCAAGAAAAGTGAAGCTAAATTGCACGTTCCAAAGAGTAGGTCTCTATGGAGAAGAACGTGCAAGAAACTCCATGGACACTCTTTTAAATCATATTATGTGTTACATATAATGCTTGGTTACATATTACTTGTTGCTTCTATCATGTGAGCACAATGTCGATAATGAAATAAAAATGTAAAATAATTAAAAGATAGAAACTGAATTAAGCCACTGGCAGCTAAAAGATGACCAGTCCCATCTGACGGCACCCGTTTACGAGCATGACGCGTGCATCAGCCCCACTCAGCTCAACCATTTTGAAGGGAACTGAACGACCCAATAACACGTGCCACCAACAGCGAGACATTTGAGTGAGCATGACAAACTCTCAACTGCCATGCTCGTAATGTCAAAAAAAAAAAAAGTTGTAACCTAATAAAAATGCTCCATGGTGCTTCACATTCACAAACTTGAAAAAAGTGCTTCTACATTATACAATGCAATTGTCTTTCAAATTAAAAAATAATAATATTAGTTTCCAACTAATCAACTAATTAGTACGCCCTAGTGGTAGTGGAGCTGGACCAGCATTGAGCCAAGCATTTTTATCTTGAATATAATCCTCCAACTTATAATATGCTTGCCTGCATAGTGTGCGTTTAATACAAGATTTAAATTTCGTTTCATTGAGTTCTAATATTTGGGGTGGTATTTTATTATAACATTTCAAACAGTACCCCATGAAAGAAGAGGCTACTTTAGCCAGTCTGAAACCTGGTTGAACTAATTGATCCCTATTTCTTGTAACATAATTATGTCTATCGCCTCTTTTGCTAAAAAGATGAAGATTTTTTCTAACATACATGATGTTTTCATAGATATATTGACAAGGTACCGTCATTATGTTAATTTCTTTAAACAGTTCCCTTAAAGAATCACACCGGCGGAGATTGTAAATAGCTCTGATGGCTCTTTTCTGTAATATAAAGATTGACTCGATGTCTGCAGCCCGTCCCCATAGTAAGATACCGTACGACATGACACTATGAAAATAACTAAAATAGACTAGCCTAGCGGTATCTACATCCGTAATCTGGCGGATCTTTCTAACAGCATATGCAGCTGAGCCAAGCCGCCCTGCAAGAGATGTTAAGTGAGGACCCCATTGTAGCCTTGAGTCAAGCGTAATCCCCAGGAAAATCGTTTTATCAACAAACTCTAGTTTTTCATTATTCAATACAATGTCACAATCACTACTTTTGACATTCGGTAAGGAAAATCTTATGCATTTAGTTTTTTTCCCATTTAGAACCAGATTATTAGCAGTGAACCAGTTTTGAACCTGCAATAGGGCGCTATTTTCGTTGTCAAGATTGTTAGTCTTTCTATTTATCTTAAAAATCAAAGAAGTGTCGTCAGCAAACAACACCATATTAAGTTTATTTTGCAACAAATTGGGTAAATCATTAATATAAACTAAAAATAAAAAAGGACCTAAAATTGAACCTTGGGGCACCCCCATTGCAACATTCAATCCCGACGAATTGACACCGTTTATTTGCACTAATTGCTGTCTATTATTCAAATAAGATTTTAATAAGCTTAACGCTGCATTGCCTAGTCCGTAATGCTTGAGTTTCAGAAGCAATGTTTCATGAACTACACAATCAAACGCCTTAGATAGGTCGCAGAAGATGCCTATAGCATCTTGTGCCTCTTCCCACGCATTAAAAATGTGTTTTAGTAAGGAAACACCCGCGTCAGTTGTACAACGTCCTTTGGTGAAACCATACTGTTTATCATGTAGGATGTTATTGGAGTTAAAATGACTAAGCATTTGATTTAACATTACCTTTTCAAATATCTTGCTAAGAACCGGCAAAACGGACACCGGCCTATAATTATTAGTGTCTCTACTATTCCCGGATTTAAAGAGTGGTATCACTTTACTATATTTCATTAGATCTGGAAAGACTCCTTGATCTATACACAAATTAAATATTAAAGCCAAGTACGGCGCTATATTCTCAATAATTGAGGTACAAACTTTGATAGACATACCCCATAGATCTTCTGTCAATTTAATCTTGATTTCTTTAAAAGCTTTTATTACTGTTATGGGGTTTATATGTAGTCGAACAGGCTGCAACGTTCGCCTGTAATAAACCAAAAGCATGCGATGGCGACGAATTTAGGGCTTCAGTAGTTTTAATTGGTATACTGGTAAAGAAATTTACAAATTCTTCTGCAACTAGTTTGTTATCGCTAATAAGACCATGATGAGTCTCCAATATGTAATCATTATTATTTCTTTTGTTTCTGTTGGTTTCATTATTTATAATATTCCAAACCGTTTTTATTTTATTATCTGCTGTTTTAACTTTGTTGCTAATGTATAAGGCCTTAGCTGCCTTACAAGTATTTTTAAACATTTTAGAATAAGTAGCAACATATTTATTAAAAGTTTCAGTGTTAATAATAGGCTTAAGGCCATACAACTCGAAAAGTCTTTCCCTACTTATTCTGATTCCTTTAGTTGCCCAGTCACTAAATCTAAACTTAGGGCAGATAGTTTTAGTTTTTTTCTCAAACGTCTGAATAAACTCATTTTGAACTACTGAAAAAAAATTTTTATACAAAATATTACCATTGTTATCTGCAAGGTTCCAATCACCCAACCTGCTAGTTAAAGTGCTATTAAATTTATTTAGTTTACCGGATGTTATTGGTCTGAATTGTATCTGCACTTGTTGTATTGGTTAGTTGGATTCAAATGTTACCATTAGGCCGCTATGATCAGAAGGCAGATAATTTACAATGGCTTTTTCTAAATATTTGCAGCAACAAAAAACATTATCGATACATGTAGCAGTAGTTGTCGTTGTTCGAGTTGGTTCAATAAACACATTTGATAAATTAAATGATTTGAAAAGATTAAATAATCTACTGCTATCTGAATTATTTTCTAAAATATTAACATTAAAGTCTCCGCAGATAATTACTGGTTTATTACCAGTTGAAAGTTTAGCCATAACATCTTCCATGACTGACTCAAAAATAGAGTAGTTTTGAGAATTAGGGGGCCTATAAACGCACACTATGATATGCCTATCCAGCTCAACACACGACACTTCAATGCTATGTTCAACGGACAGTGCAACTATATCTTTACGAGTTTTAAATTTAATACTATTTTTAACCCGGCGAGGATGTGGTGAAAATAGTAACGTGGAGGTTGTGGAGGGTCTTATTGACCCTGTATATAATTGGGTTTAAAATACCTAAATTTATATTAATATGCCAAATATTAATCAATATTATTTATATTACATGTTATTTTTACGGTTTTATCGAAATAAAACGCAGATAAGAGTACAAAATAATATAATTAAATCACTTTTAACAAAGTACTACAAAATAATCAACTTTTGCATAAACCTTCTAAACTTACACTAAAAACAACAAAAAATAACTAACTTCTTAGACGATTAACTTTTAATTTGGTACATACGTAGAGATCAATTAGTTGCACTTACAGTCTTATCATCAAATTATGAATTACAAATCATTATTGTCTGTGATTGCAGCACAATCCTGGCAGAATGAAATAGTGTGTTCTGGACAAATATACTTATGGCAATCTTCACAAACATTGGCTGTCTTGCGATGGCGGGCATAAGGACATACTTGGCACCTTTTTCGTACACCTGTAACCCTAACAGGAGCTTCTTGTTCAGGTTCTCCGATTAATTCTCTGATTCTCTTGCGTAGCTGTCTCGGCAATTGAGGTGTTTCTTTGCGGCCCTGCAAGTGTTCAGTAACAAGCAATCGGCCTAGTGTTTTTATAAAATGGCGACGCTTCTGAATAGTCTGCGTGTTAGACCTGTGTATAATATACGCATTGATGCCAGCCATATTGAGCATTGCATAGAAGACAGTGAGGGGCCATTTTTTCGAGTTGCGACTAACATCGTATGTCGCCGACAACTCGTCTGCTACGTCTACTCCACCTTTAGTGGTGTTATAAAACGTATTTATCTCAGGTTTTTTTTTCTCTCCTGTTGATTCATCAATTTCAGCGTTGTGGTGGAGACTAGACATTAGTATGACAACCTTGTTTTTTTTTGGAATATGAGACACGAGCGTTATATCCTTTTGAAAGCCAAATTTCGATGAAAATATAGCTGCACCGCGAGTATTGATAAATGACGTTGGAAGTTGCCTCTTGTTCTTGCGCACCGTACCAACAGATGTAAGTTTGTGCTCATTCAGCAGATGAGATATTAATTCGTAACTGGTGAACCAATTATCGAAAGTGACGTTGCGGCCAGTTTTCGAAATGGGCAATACTAGACGATTCACCACGTCAAAAGGTTTATTGCTCACAAAAAATGGCCCTTCTGGCTGCTTTCCTGCATAAATCTCGAGGTTGAAAATATAGAAACTTTTTGCGTCAACCAAGGCTAATATTTTTATTCCGTATTTGGCAGGCTTTGATGGAATGTACTGACGAAATTGACATCTGCCTCTAAACGCAAGCAGCATCTCATCGATGGTTACGTATGCATCCAGTATATATGCCTTCCTGCAGTTCTCGACAAATATTTCAAATACTTGACGTATAGGGGCCAAGTTGTCGAACAGTTTTCTTTCATTCCGTGTAAATTTATCATCAAAGCGCAGACAGCTTTGAATGAAATGAAATCGCTGCCGCGACATTGTCAACCTAAAAATTTCGACTCCTGTACCGTCTGAAGCCCAAAGATCGATAGTGTTTTGTCTACTAGAGCGATAAAATCCAGCAATGTATAATAGTCCAATGAAAGCCTTCAATTCACTCATATCCATTTCTTTCCTATAGTGAGGGATAGCTTCACAAGCTGAATTTCTTTCTCGAATTTGCGAGTTTGTGTGATTCAGCATTACAGAGAGCATAGTTTCGGGACAAAACACACTCCAACATTCAAGTTCAGACTGTGCCGACCTCGCTGCTGGGCTTACACCGGTGTCAGTGTTTGGCGTATGATGTTTTCAGAGCGTGTGCGGACTTGTTGGTAAGGAGGATTTTTAGACCATTTAGTCCCATCTTTGCCAATATAATATGAATTCGTTACCTGGCCATCCGATTCCTCTCCTTCCGACATATGTGGGTTCTGATGTTGCAATTCAGATAGTGGTACGTTATCCTCGCCATCACTGCTTGCATTTTGCTCAGTATCACTATTTTGACTGCGCGTACTCAAATGATCTTCCTTTTCGCTACCGTCGGATAACAAGTCATCTTCACTGTCAGACTGCATTAAAACAAGACGTATGCGTTCTTCCTCAAGCTCCTGGCTATTCATTGTGTACGAAAAAACCTAAAATTATAATAATATTAAGTAAAAAATATAATTGAAACCTTACATAAAAATGTTACATCGCGGTTGTCGCGGGGTCATATTTACCCTTTTTGACTGCACGCACGTGTTGCTCCCGTCGCAGGCGGCGGCCAACTGAACAGGGGCGCGGGGCGCGCGCGCCGGTCCCTTAGCAATAGCTATTGTGACGTTCAAAACTCTTCGAACGCAGAATAAAAAACTACACACGATTAAAAATTGACAGGGTCAGAATGACCCCTCCACATCCTCGAAGGGTTAATAAGGATTAGTGAACCCCCACGTAACATTGACTTTCGGTTAAAACAACTGCCCACATTATAATTATCGTAATTAATTAACATTTCAAAATCCTTTAACCAATGCTCAGTAAAACAAATGATGTCAAACATAGTTTTTTCCAAAAATAATTCAATTTCTAATTGTTTCGAAGAAAAACTCTGAATGTTTTGAAGAAACAAATTAAAGGATTTTTGCTTACCCCCTGTAGCTTGAATGCTAGACGATACTTTATTGTTAAGTTGACATAAATTGCCAACAGTACCAACTGTTGTCTTATTACCTAGTTTAAAATATTAGTACTACTACTAATGGTGGGACTAATTACTGGGTACGTCGACATACTACTTATGTCTGAGTAAATATTAAATGCTTATAGCTTCGCTATTTGACGTCTTAAAACAATAGGTAGGTATACAGTATACCTGGTCGAAAAAAGTTTATCAACAATATTGTTGATGTCAAAATATAAAAATTTATCACTATGGTAAATAACTAAAAAATGCATATGCATATTTAGCATATGTATGTACTTATTTTGTCTGTTTGATAAGTGCTCAAAGTAAGGAAAAGCACACAAAATAATCTTTTTATAATTTATCTTCAACAGTTCAGTGACATTATTGGTGATATCATCTTTCTTCACATTTAATAGTAGAGGATACGGTTAAGAACGACCTTCACCGGTTTGTTTAATGGATGAAACGTATTTTATGATAAATTTAGTATATTAAATAATATAACGCGGGTGGGTTGCCTGAGAAATTCCTGGCCAAACATTTTTTTTTTTTTTTGAAAAGTGCACCGGTGTGTTTAACGAATAAATTTAATACTAACCGAAAGAGTGAAGCCTTTAGAACATAAAAATGTTGGGTTGCCTATTTGTTTCCTGGCATAACTATGGGTTGCCAGGTATAAACAGGTATGTTTAAACAGGTGTGTTTATTTTGATATACAATAAATTCTATATCAAAATAAACGCTGTTTCATTACGAATACGATGTTATAGTGTTGTCTGCAAAAAAATCTGGTATGAGTAACGGTTGTGCATTTTTCTAAAAAAAAAGTAAATTTTCAATTTTTAATTAATAATAGTCTGGCCAGGAATTTCTTAGGCAACCCACCCGCGTTATATTATTTAATATACTAGATTTATCATAAAATACGTTTCATCCATTAAACAGACCGGTGAAGGTCGTTCTTAATCGGATCTTAGACTATAAGCTATTACTCACAAATACAGTTAGAATAGCGTTGGGATCATATACTTGCTCATTTACTAATGACATTATGTGATGGTAGGAAGCTTGAGGTGTGCAATAATTTTGAGAAGGAAAAGGGAGTTTTTTACTAATTAATTGCCCTAATCCTCTTCCTATGCTATCTGAAAATATAATTGATAATCCCTACTGTTATGAGAGGAAAAATTAGAATTTTCTGAATCTACCCCTTGAGTTAATTCATGCTGAATGTGGGGTACCTGGTCGGGAATACAGTCCTGAGCACTGATGGGCTGGGATGAGTTCTCCGTTACCACAAGTTCGAGGCCAGTCGGGTTAGATTCTGTCTGGCAAGTGCATTTATTGTTTCTTAGAGTAAGAGAGTCTACTTTGTCCACCAACTCATTTGTAGCCAGAATATGTTCCTTTATTTGGTTCTTTGAACATACATATTTGTTATAAATTGATTTTAGGGAGTTATCAAGCGTCTGTATTTCAGACTGTAAGCGCTGAGTGTCAATTTGATAAATATTTATACTGTCTTCCAACTTAATCTGATAATTATTTAATTGATTAATTAAGTTAACACGTTCTTTCCGCAGTTGAATATTTTTGGAACAGTGTTTTTGTTGCTTCTTGTGGTTTTTACATTTTTTAATGATTTTATTGAGTTTAGCATATTTTTTAATTTTATTTTGACTAAGTTTGTAAGTATTACTGTCTTTTAGTATGGAAACTTCTGTAAGATCAATGGGGAAGATTTTGTGTTCAGAGGGCGCCACGCGTCTGATCTATTTACATTCTGTGGTTCGGAACGGTTCTTATGAAATTGTATGAAATATTCAATATTTTTGTATTGACGATGTATTGTACCTGGAAATTAAATCAGCTAAAAGAGGAACTAAAGAAGAGGGGTGCGACCTGTAGTGAAAGAAAGGCAGACCTTGTAGAGAGGTTGGTAAATAAAAGTAAAAAAAATACTGCAGTATTTTATATTTTCTTGGTGAATGTTTTTACTGATTAACAATAAACTCCTGACCCTATGAACTTTTATCCACTTGTTTATTATTGTTTGTGTAAATCAAAATCCTAAGCTATTCTGTTTATGTAGGTTAGAGGCGTATGATAGAAATTTTAACTTCACCGATACTTCATATCCCTCAGAACCAGTACAAACCGAAGTTATGGACATACCAAAAGACGATTATTGTAAAGATATAAACAGCAATGAGGTATCCCATTGCCACCATTAAATAAACATCAAATACAAGAATATTGTGGATCGATGTGGACGAATTTTTTGATGCCCTCTGAGTTTTCCCTGTTTTTCAGCCTTTTTTACTCGTTTGTACATATTATTATTTTAAGTTTGTATATATATACCTAGTTATTATTTATTACATTAATTGATATAGTAAAATTGTACATTATGTGTAAATGAAAAATATATATAAAAAAAAAGAATATTGTAGAGAGTGAGTTTATTAGCTCATTTAATAAAATTTTTGTGCCTTTCTATGATCATTTTTCATAAGCAGGAAAAAGTAAGCTGTGTTATTCTAAGGTTTTATAATCATTTTCTGTAAAATGATGCCCACATAATCGTAAATATGTAGATTGGGATTTTACGAATTCTGGTCGTTTTATTGCTTTAGCCCTCAATCTTTTCCTATTTTTATCTTTTGGGAATAAATAATTACCATTTTCTTTGCATCCCGGCACTGCACAGTTCATCATTTTTATTATTTATATGCCAAAAAGTTATAAATAACGCTGCATAGATAAGCCGATAACGGATCATAAGAATCGCGACACCTAGCGGGAAAAAATGGCAAAAATCTTCCCCATTGTTACTAAGGCATGAGGGTCATATTTTGAATTTATTAATTCATCATATAAACGGTTAGTCTTCTCAGTCTGAGTACATTCCTTTTCCTTCTGCAATTTAAGAATAAGACCATTAGCATGAAGTAATTCATCCAACTGCGTTATCGCCGCCGCCGTGGCCGGGATTCTGATCCCGATTTCCGGCCAACGTAGACGCGGGCTTGCGGACGGTGAGCAATGGGTAGCTCACTGTCCGGCCGTCCGGTAACTGTCCGGACCAAGCCCAAGTCGTCGACGGCGCGCACTGTTCCCGCGCGCCTCAAGGAGTTGTCAGCAACAGCAGGGACCCAGCCGGGTCGAAGCCTACTGGGGCCAGGGTTATCCGAAAGGGCGCTCGAGCCCCGGTATGAAGGCTAGAAGGAATGGGGTGGGTCTTTTAGTCAGTAAGAGTCTGACACTATCTCCCGCTCCGCCCAAGGGCGGGGGATGTCAATGCATGATTTTTTCCCACCATAAAAAGAAAAAAAAAAGGTCCTTTGGGATGTAACAGCAAACAGTTTTAAGATCACTAAGTTGCTTTGATTGCAATGCTGATAAAAAATGTATTCATAGGTATGATTTAGGTCGTATCACAAATAATAATCATGAATATGTTGAAAATATTGATCATGGTTATGTTGCTCCGATGTCCAAGGCCAATCATCACATTTCTAATCCAAAAAAAATAAACATCCTTTCTGATATAACAATACAACACGGTAACACTGTTATCGATCCTTTCAAAGATCCTAAACCATCAACATCAAAGATGTTTTGATCTCTTTTATTAATAATTATGTAAAACTAGCTGTGATTGTGCAGACGCCAACACATCAACCTACCCCCATTTGTCAATTTTCTATAGCAGATTTACAAGTAAGATTAGTTGTTTTTTTTTTTTGTCATAAAATATTATTTTTATAAAAAAAAAACAAATATAATTCATTTTGTTAGGGAAAGACAGATTGGGGTAGGTTCATGTGAGGGCGGGTGTAACCGAAAATATTATGACTGATAGAAAAGATATGTTTATGAATAAATAATAAGAAAGGCTACTTTAATTAACATTTTTTTAGCTAGATTCTCGATTTAAAAACTACCCAATATCTGTTTGTTATTTATTTACAAAAAAATTATAAAAAGACAGTATAAATAAACTGTCTTTTTATAATTTTTTAAGTATAATCTTACTAAGCGATAAAAATCCTTAGAGATATGTAATTCGTTGAAATAAAAGGAAGACTGATGGTGTTAAGTGTGGATTTCAAGTTTAGCATTATTTGAAATGTTTGCCACGATTAATATTGTTGTAATTGGTATTGTGAGACAAGCATGTTTATTTGTTTTCGAAATAATCTTTAATTTTGTATTACTAGCGGGTGAGAATAATATACACCGCTAAATTTTAATATTGTATGTGATTCAAACATTGGATTTATATTAAACAAACTATTAAAATTATGTTGATTGTTAATTTTGTGTTTGATTTGTTTATTTGGACATATTTTACCCCACAATTAACATTAGAAGTCATTGTTCATAACATTAGTCATTTATCCTCATTGTATTGTCATTTTCATCAACACATGGTCATTATTCGCAACAGGCATTTTTGAAAAACCTTGAAATATTCCCAAAACAATAACATTACAATGGTGCTTCTTACATGGATTTCCTTATTATGAATCAAGTAATGATGTTAGCACGAAACAACTGCTTTGCCATAAGGTTTATTAGCTTTCGTCTAAAACGGGCAAAATATATTACTTTTTTTTTTTTTTTTTTATAATTGATAGGCTCGCGTTTGACCACAATCTCACCTGATGGTAAGCGATGATGTGGCCGACGATGGAGCACGCTTGCTTAGAAGCAATCTATTCACTCTTGACTTAAAGACCCCTAGGTTATAGCTATCAGGAAACACAGACTCCGGCAGGGAATTCCATTCCTTAGCTGTACGCATAATGAATGTACTCGCAAAACGCTTTGTACGTATAGGTGGGATGTCCACCATGTACCGGTGGCGCAACGCCGTACGTCTTGTGGTCCGATGATGGAACGGACTTGGCGGAATTAAATTGTGTAACTCTAGAGCACACTCCCCGAAGTGTAAACGATAGAAAACAGACAGGCTAGCAACTCGGCGTCGATGCTCAAGACTTTGGAGTTTTGACTTCACAAGAGCATCATTGCCTATGATCTTCTTGGCACGCTTTTCAATAGACCCTAGTGCATCTAGCTGGTATTTGGCTGACCCATCCCAAAGATGAGAGCAGTACTCCATACACGATCGAACTTGCGCTTGATAGAGGTTGAGCAGCTGTTCCGGCGAGAAATACCGTCTCACCTTTGCTAAGATCCCCAATTTTTTGGCAGCTAGTTGGGCTTTTGCCTCGATGTAGGAGCCGAAATTAAGGGTAGACGATAGCGTTACCCCAAGAAGTTTAAGGTGGTCGGTAATTGGCACGGTTACACCCCGGAAAGATGGAGCCGGGTGGAATTGGCTCCGTTTAGCGGAGAAAAGACACGCCTGGGTTTTCGTCGCATTGAACTTGACCAGATTGGCATCGCCCCATTCTGAGACTGCCGCTAAGGACGAGTTCAAGCGTTCAACCATAGACTCTCGAAATGACTGGATCTGTGACCCACTAGCTCGTGCGTTAGACACATATCTCTCAGCAACAGTGCTGTCGTCTGCATACCCAAAAGTTCCGGGTTTAAGTAGGTCATTTATGTGCAGCAAAAACAGTGTTGCCGAGAGTACCGACCCCTGAGGGACTCCGGCATTAATATTCATTTGACCGGACGAGCATCCATCAATTACCACTCGGATGGATCGATCCCTCAAGAAGTCTGCGATCCAATCACACAGACCAGTGGGTAGACCGAAGGAAGGAAGCTTAGCAAGAAGGCTTTCGTGCCAGACCCTATCGATCAAAGAATGTCCCAGTAGCTGTTACGTCACGTATGTCGTACGAAAAAGTTTGAATTGAGCTGAAATGGTTAAAAAATAAAGGTTATAACATACAAAAATGTCGTGTTTGTTTTATAAATCCCTAAACTACATATTCGATTTCAAAATGTGTTACTTACTACAGTTACTATATACATGTACTATCGGTTGAAGATGCAAATTAAAATGCAGTAAAGAACGTCTTAACTGCAAATTATTCTACAAAAGAATATATATTTATTTAATATTCGAATATAAATTTGGAAAGAATATTCGAATTATTCGAATATTCGATTGCAATCTCTAGATAGGTAAGAGAGACGCTGACAATTGTAACTATGTCTTAGAAGTATCGGCAGGCATAAGTAAAGCACTAATGTCAAAAGAACGAGTGTTTGTAAATTGGTCATCATGCCCTATAAGAGATTTTACCTTGGTCACATGATGCTTTAAGTGTCAACAATATGGCCATGCTGCCAAATCATGTCGGCAGACATCCTACATCTGTGGTCACTGTGGTGAGCAAGGCCACTCAATTAAAGAATGTCCAAAGAAGTCAGATGAGCCAAAATGCGCTACTTGCTTGTATTTCAAAAAGCCAGACAAGCACAACACAGGCGCAGCTGACTGCCCCGCGAAAATGATGGCCGAAAAAAGGGTTTAGGCGCATTAGGGCTAATTGTCATTTTGGCAACCGACTCCCAAATGGACTACTTCTCATTATGGCCACTTCTCATTTTGGCTACTTCTGATTAGGGCTACTTCTCATTAGGGCTATTACTCATTAGGGCTACTTCTCATTAGAGCTCAAAATAATCAAGTGTTACCTGTAGCGTGAAAACCTGCCAATTTCAAATTTGATGAAATGAAACGATGATCAGGCTGTTGATGAAGTTGATTAAGATCGATTTAAAAGTGCATCTAAACTTGGCATTGGATTGGATTTCAACCCTTTTTAGGCGAACAATTAGCCAATAAGAACTTGGCCCCCTTTTAACAGGTATGTTTTGAGTGGGATTAAAGTAATTAAAAGAAGTGACATCTAGTAATGTTTACCTATCCTTTAACTATTGATTTATGTATGTTATAAATATATAAATGTTATTTTAAACTAGACTAAAGTAATTACAAGAAGTAATACTTATAATATTGTATAATTACCTATTACATTGGTTCAATTAATGTTGATTTATTCATAAAATAATGTAATTGATCTCTTATGAATGAAAAAACATGTTTATATACTTAAAGACTGTACTTATTTCAATAAACATTCCCAAATTTTGAGAAGTAGCCCTAATGAGAAGTAGGCCTAATGAGTAATAATCCTAATGAGAAGTAGCCCTAATCAGAAGTAGCCAAAATGAGAATTGGTCATAATGAGAAGTAGTCCATTTGGGAGTCGGTTGCCAAAATGAAAATTACGGCTGCCCAAATTCAAAACCTAGTAACAGGTGATTTGAAAAAAAAAAAACGGTTTTTGGTATTTTTCGACTTACTAGATAGTATCAAAATGATGTGGACCTTAAAACACCCAGTTTCATACGTAATTTTAAAAAAATAATTTAGCAAGTCTAAGCAATTTGGCATGATTACGAAAATTTCCTTGAAGTACAAATTTTAAACTTAGTATGTCAAAATACAAATTTAAAACCCTAGCAGCTCTAGCAAGCGACTTACTAAGTTATGAATTTGAAATACCAACTTGCTATTGTTAGCGATTCTTATGATAATGTTTCATACACTGTGATTATTTTCTGTATTAGCAACATTAATAGTATTTTTTGCACTGACAACTGAAACCGACTGCGACTTGACAGTGCGGCTCTTTTGACAGTTACAAGAGATTATAAAAGGCCACGCCGCACTGTCATGTCCCTCTTTTCGTGTTAGTTTTCGGAGCAAGCAACATCTCAGTAAGTGCTAGTATATAATTTATTTATTCCTACTGGTATTGTATAATGTGTATGTGCTGGCAAGGCAAAAGTATAAAGGGTGTGGTACCCGTTTTGGTCGTTTTATTTAAATAACCTGATAACAAACCCCGTAGGTACACTAAATAACTTTCTTAGTCTATCTTTCTCTAAAGATAACACATATAGTTAACAATTCAGAAGTGATGATGCGCGAATTTTTGCACTTGAGTGTATAAATACACTGTAAATCTAGTGTGATGTACTTTTTACAGATTTTTCTTTTTTTGAGAGATATTTTGTTTTTTTTTTATTTATTATAAAGCTTAAAATTTTTTTTGTAACCATTGTTATACCTACTCGTAATAATAAACTTCTATTAATGAAATCTGCTTTGTTCAAATATTCCTGTCAATCTGTAGCTAGCTAAAATACATTAGTTTAATGCACTAAGGGAAAATAAGTGAGTTTAGAATTAAAGTTTAGAATTAACATATTTTTTCATACTTATCACGTGTACATAATACAGAGCGTTCGTACATTACGTAACTTTAGAGAAGTAGCTGAAATTGTGTCTACAAATGTTGATTACAGGTGGCGTTGCTAGTGAGAATTCTCCGCAGCAACGCCACATTAATTTACTTTTTTCTTTTAAATTAAGAGGCGTACATTCACAAACAATGCATGTACGCTATGTACGTCAGCCGTACATAAAAATGGGTTTATCATAATAATAAAATATACGGTGGCGTTGCTACAGAGCACAACACGCCAGGGCTACACTCTGGAAGTATTGCCACATCACACGTGCCTAGCCAGGGCTGTACCCTGGAGGTGTTAGAGGACAACTCGAACTGTGTTCAGGTGGATTATGGACAGGTTTTGGGTCATTTTGGGTAACCGTAGCAAACAAATCTATCAAATTAGGAGTCGTTGTTACCCAGAACCTGCATTCTGAGTTTACTTATTGAGTTAATGAGCAGACCAGTGATACTTTTATTTGGAAATAATCGAAATGCAACTAAAAGGAACAGTCTATGTTATTGACACTAACTGAAATTAAAATTGGGTAAATTAATATTATATGGATTGCTTTTTGACAGATAGTCCGACATTTATTGCCTGCTAGCTTTTGCCCGCGGCTTCGCCCGCGTACCTAAAGTGTGGCCTGTATCACTCAGGATTGAAGCGGGTTTCTGTGAAAACAATAAAAAAAGGGGGCATTCGGTCCAGTGCTTTCAGAGATTAACTTCTAAAACCTTAATATGTATATAATTTTAAAGTGAGCGTGCGACGATCTTTCCTCATTCAATAACCGTGATTTCATAGTACTGCGCTCGCTCAGCTTATTCTCGCTCTACTATAACCATTAGCGTTATTAGATTTTCTGTCTGTATCTCACTAGAATTGTGCCAAAATGATTAGATTTGCATTTCAACCACAGAGTACTTTCAACGGCAGAGATCATTATTATTATTTTATAATAAATAATGAGTTAGTAACAGTAAGTTTCATGTATTTTGAGTAGATTATCTGATTGTCCATTTTTTCACATCCTTTGTAAGTTATTATTTGGTTCATACCGAGCTACTGCGCCAGTAAATCGGTACTAGCATATTATATTTTATGTAAGTGCTACGCGCTAAATTGGGTGTACCGTGCACTAGCTTCAGTCGATTCGGGAGTGATGTAGGCTGTACAGTTTATACCTTGATCATTATAATAAATAAATAAATAAATTACGCTGTGTTGAGCGAAGCGCGTATAGAAGCCATTATATTCATGGCACTTGGGGACTTTTGGTCGCGAAAGGAGCGTTAGCCTCACACACACACACAGCTGGGGGCGGGAGCAAAACGGCCCCTTAGTCGCCCGGATTGTCCGGTGACCATGTAGTTCTAGCAGACAACCAGGAAACATAAGTTTATAACTTTGTGATGTTACATGATAGTTATTAAATTTAGTACATTGATTCTTTACATTTCGCATAGGCAGGAACTGGTGTTGTGTATGGCTTTACTGTTTAAAGTTATTTTACATGCCTACTATCATTGTCAATTTAACTGAAACCGGGTTAAATGGCGAATCAGTAGTATATAGTAAGCCTAATAGTAACATTTTATTTCATCACCAGAGTATAAATCGTTTTGCTGGCAAAATTCTAGATGTGAAAATGTTAATAGATGAATATTTATCTTATGTTTCCGCGAAACACCTTTTAATTAAAAGGAGGGTAGGGTGGAAAGAAGTAGGTAGGTACTGAGTAAACTTAGTGAGCCATCTGACCCGGCGAACTCGTCCCGCCTGGCAGTTAATGTGTGGTATACCATTCGATATAGTCAACTAGTTGTGGTGGGGCATGGTCTAAGTAATATATCAATATCAGATTGTGCACAATTTTAATATATATAGTTGTCTACATCAACTTATTTTGGTACAAAATGGAAGTGTGTAAAACATTGTTTAGGTGATGACCTATATGATTTGCCATGGGTAACAAGTGTGAAGAATATAAAATTACATATTATCCACAAGTAGTTGCCAAATACATAGTTTAATATATTGAAATAGTTGAAATAGTTTTCGAGAAATTACACAAGAGGAAATCAACGAATTATAAAATGTAATCACTGTCCAAATAAACTAATACTCTGAGTATACTAAAGAATGTGTAAAGTTTCAATAGGTATCTATTTTGTTTACTTATTATAGGTGCCTTGCGTATGGTACTTATAGGCATCAACGCTTTGTTGGCTCTAGTTAAATAACGAATAGTACTGCTATTTGAATAAGCAAGGTAGAAAACATATTTATCAAAATTTTGGTTGGCAACTGTCGAATTTGTCGAGTCCAAATATTACCCTAATGCATCTTTGCTGTTGATTAAATGTTATTTTATATTTTTGAAGTGATGTGGGTACCAAAGATTAGCTAAATCCCATTATTTTAGTTCTTGTCCAACTAGGGAACTAGTTTAAAATTTGTATTTGCTCTTGGTTTAAAAATACACACCATGTTCTGTGTACTTTCAAGGGAATCGACACACGCAGTTTATTTTTTATTTCTAAATATGTATACCTACACTGGTGGGTGAAAAGTTGTGACTGCAAGTCGGATAAAGTTTGAGTCTTTGAGATGAAAACTTAGCCTTAACCTGCAAGCGGTGATATAAGTGTCATGTCACTGTAGGCGTGTGTAGCTTTTTGCTGAGCCGACTTACTGGTCCGAGGCATTTTGGTGTTCCGAAGGATTGAACATCGGTAATGTTTTGAAGGCATCGTTTGGAACACTGAAACACTTTACTGTGAGTGACCAGCAGCCTTTATGAAATTCAAATTAAAACGTAAATAGTGTACTTAATATAATTAGCGACCTGAACTGGAAACATCTGCTTTGGATTGTTCTCAAATCAAAGTTAAATAAAACTTAGTGTGACGCAACTTGACATATCACGATTCATAACGTTTGTGACTTGTGAGTCGATGTTTCAAATGTTCCGTTTGTTTCTTGTGAACCGATGTTCCAAATGATGCATATCACTGTTTCGGAGCATTTCAATGATTCGGATGCAAATGTCTGTCAAACAAACGTTTCATGCATTTTACCCAACTTGAATACTTGTTTTTGGGGTTAGAGTTTGAAATTCCATAACTGTTATAGCTTCTGGACTTTATAAGACCAAATAAATGGGACTGGCTTTGAATATTACTTTTGGAATTAATTTTCAATAGGTACCTTCCGCGTAAGTAATATTCGAATGAGGTTGCAATTCGTGCAGAGGCATCTGAGGACACGATTGCCAAGAATCAATGGTCTGATTTGGGCTTTAGTCCTGCAGAATATGTAAGAAATGTAATGTAAACTCTATTTAATGACTTTCAGAGAGCACTGTCAAATTGTTTATCAGCTGTCTAGTACCCATACCACTAGCTCTACTTAGTTTGGGACTAGATGGCGTTGTGTAAAAGTTGTAGAATATATTATTGAATTACTAAATTTAGTATACCAACTTAGGGGTCACGATTTTTAATGGATCTTCAAACTATCGTTGCATAATATAAGTATTGGTCGAATTATAGGAAGTTGGTATTTTCATGGAAAACCAAACGCACAGGTGCAGCACAGTGTTGCTAAAGTTGGTAAGCCTTTTGTAGGCATTGTTTTTTTTATAAAATTTCTTATTAGGAGGGGTGATTAGGAGTTATTGTGGATAAATATATAGCAAGAACTTGTTCACTAGGGATATGGAAAGATGAATTAGCATTCGTTAAGAATATTTATGTCCATGAATATTTTGATTACCAAAGGGTATTTTTAGAAAAGTGTACCTAACTTCCCACATCTAAAAATATGTTAATGAAATAAGTGATTGACGTGAAACCTATTCTTGTGTTAAGAGAAACCAGTCTCTACTGTATTTGCCTTGAATATTTTAAAAGTGGTGGTATTTACGGCATAGTTCAGTTGGTAATTTTTAATGAATGAAATAAAATGGAGACGAAACTATTTCATAGTTCGTGATCATGTATTTTGATTATTTATTGTATCTTTTGGAGTTTCAATAAAAACTAATTAGAGCCGAAAGAGTAAATTAAATAATATGTACCCTTACGTTTTAGTCGGGGCAGTGATTATAAGTTATTGTTGGTCAGTCATTGAGCGAATTTCAATTTAGATGTCATAAACATCAGGTGAAAAGTAATCATTGATGTCATTGTTTGTGACATTCACTTGAAACTTATGATGTACCTAGCCTGAGTGGCCGGGTATTGACCTAAATTGTACAGAATAATTGAGGCGCCTGTTCAGGACAATTGAGGCGCCTGTTCGGGACAATTAAGGAGCCTGTTCAGGACAAACCAGGAACATATTGGCTTTAGCAGGCAATTGTTTATTTACTAATGTTTGTTTCTATTTACAGCAGGACATTTGAGGAACCTGTCTGTTTACTTTAGAGACAGGACATTTGAAGAGCTTGTTTGTGTTTTTTATTAGAGACAGGACACTTTAGGGGCCTGTGTGTTACTAATGTTTATTTTACATTGCAGGCAGGACATTTGAGGAGCCTGTTTGTTTTTTATTAGAGACAGGACACTTTAGGGGCCTGTGTGTTACTAATGTTTATTTTACATTGCAGGCAGGACATTTGAGGAGCCTGTTTGTTTTTATTAGAGACAGGACATGTTAAGGGCCTGTGTGTTACTAATGTTTATTTTTCATTACAGACAGGACATTTGAGGGGCCTGTTTGTTTTTTATTAGAGACAGGACAATTGAGGGGCGTGTATGTTTTTAATTAGAGACAGGACAATTGAGGGGCCTGTATACTTTTAATTAGAGACAGGACAATTGAGGGGCCTGTATGTTTTTAATTAGAGACAGGGCATTTGAGGGGCCTGTATGTTTTTAATTAGAGACAGGACATTTGAGGAGCCTGTATGTTTTTGATTAGAGACGGGACATTTGAGTGGCCTGTATGTTTTTGATTAGAGACAGGACATTTGAGGGGCCTGTATGTTTTTGATAAGAGACAGGACATTTGAGGGGCCTGTATGTTTTTCATTAGAGGCAGGACATTAGAGGAGCCTGTATGTTTTTCATTAGAGGCAGGACATTTGAGGAGCCTGTATGTTTTTCATTAGAGGCAGGACATTTGAGGGGCCTGTATGTTTTTTATTAGAGGCAGGACATTTTAGGGGCCTGTTTTTGAAAGATTGTATAATAAATAAGATAACGATTTGTAAGAATGAGCTGTCACTGATACATCTGCACTTTCAGGTGCCATTGTTTATATTTTATGAAACATGTTAAACAAATCATAATTGGCAGATTGACAATTGTTTAGTTTTGTTTTTTGTGTAACAATTGCATACAACTATATAAGTTTTGTTTTGTATCAATGTACTGCTGCTGCTGTTTTATTAGCTACATTCATTTTAATACCAATGTTTAGCTATGGGTAAAAATGTCTAAGCTAATATAAACGTTATTTCTTTCTCAGGTGCCATTGCTCATATTTGTAAGAGACATGTTGATAGAAAAGTCTTAATTGACAGAATGACAATTCTTTAGTTTTGTTGCTACGTGTAACAATTTGTGTACAATTAATAAAGTATTGTTCCCAGATATAACAAGCGGTGCACGACTGATCTAAGGTTTTAATTGCTACATTCGTTTTAATATGATAATGTTTCTTTTCCAGGTGCCATTACAATATATTTCTTTTTAAAGTTTTGTATAGATAATAATTGATAAATTGGCAATTGTTCAGTTTTGTTTCTACATGACGTGTACAATCAATGTAAGTTTAGTGTCGTTCCTAGGTACAGCGACCATTGTATGAATAATCTAAATCTTTATTCACTTCTGTAATAGATATCTATGTCTACCCGTAGATAATTTTTTAAATGTAACATTATATTCTTTCTTCGCCCATTTTTGTGTGTAAAACCAATTTCTTATTTATTTATTTTGTTTCTCACATACGAGGTCGTATTTGTTATATAATGGATGGCCGACTGTTAGCGATTCTTATGATAATATTTCATACACTGTGATTATTTTCTGTATTAGCAACATTAAATGTATTTTTTGCAGTGACAACTGAAACAGACTGCGACTTGACAGTGCGGCTCTTTTGACAGTTACAAGAGATTATAAAAGGCCACGCCGCACTGTCATGTCCCTCTTTTCGTGTTAGTTTTCGGAGCAAGCAACATCTCGGTAAGTGCTAGTATATAATTTATTTATTCCTACTGTTATTGTATAATGTGTATGTGCTGGCAAGGCAAAAGTATAAAGGGTGTGGTACCCGGTTTGGTCGTTTTATTTAAATAACTTTCTTAGTCTATCTTTCTCTAAAGATAACACATATAGTTAACACTATGTTTTGAATTTGGCGCCAATTGCAAAATAAATGAAATTTCGTTTAGTATGTCCAGTGCCACCGGCGCACGAGTGTTTCGCTCCGTATTAAAAAATAATAAAATGAGTTACAGGCAATTTTATCGGTCCAGGCGTATAATGCGTGCTTTGCAGAACGTAAACGAATGCAGGTAAGTAATAACTTATTCATTATAGTTACGAAAATGTAAAAGAAACGTGACATAACCTCAAAATATAATTGTCGTTGCATTATTTTCATAATAAAACTAACAAAACTGGTATGTTGTGCTGGCTTTCGTGTAATGAATGTGCAAAAGCCGATTTCGCTTATTTTAAGGGTATGATTTGCTAATTATCGACGAAAAGTAGTGGTTCCGGGTTAAGGGGCCTTTTTTTTTTTTTATGGTGGGAAAAAATCATGCATTGACATCCCCCGCCCTTGGGCGGAGCGGGAGATAGTGTCAGACTCTTACTGACTAAAAGACCCACCCCGTTTATTTTTTTTATCATTATTTTTTTATAAGGTTTTGTTTTGAATTTTACTTTTGTTCTTAATTTTGAAAGTATTTTTATTTTACTGACCACATACATGGTGTCCTACTTTAAACTGATTTGCAATATCTACTTTTAAGGTTTAACTATTTGTAAGTTTGTTATCTAGTTATGACGTAGATAGAATAGGCTCAGACTATTATGTTTGCTATGAAGATACCTAAGTTACCTTTGATTTTTCTCCATTTTGATAAGATATTGTTAAATTTCTAAGATATTTTGCTGTAGAAAGACTGAAATTATTATGCAGTAACAGTTGGTTGTGAAAGTTCTTATTAATAAGGTTATAAGTTATGTTAGAAAGAGTTTCTAATGGTAAAAGTTTATAAACACTCACTGTTTTAAACGCAATTACTTATCTTAAGAAATATAATATGTGATAGGTACTTAATTCCTCACTACCTGTATGTCAAAGATACTCAAATTATATAGTTCGTGTTATCATTTACTACGTATTATTATGTGCCATGTTTTTTTTATTAAATTTCTTTATTTAATTATAATTTATTATTTTTATTTTGCCTAGTTTTAAACCCGGGTAAAGTCTCCCTTCTTGGGGGTCAAGTCTCCCACCTAGGCGGGAGATATTAGACAAATCTCACTTCAGTAGAAATCGTTAATTACTCATAAAGTATTAATGATTTATAAAACTTTCTTAAGAAAAAATAAAAGCTTAATAATGCAGCTTAGGGTACAATTTGTAGAAAATAGTTTTTTTTGTAAATATAAAGCGATTTATGAGCATTTTAGTGGAAGGCGGGTAAACTCTCCCGGACTCCCCCTAACATTGGATGTGATACCGCTTACTTGAGTGATTATTCCGTAGCTGATCCCGATTATATACCTTTGGTAGCACAGAAACCTGCACTACAGTTGTTTGATGATAATTCCGAAGATTGTTTTCAAGATCTCGATCTCCTAGAACCTACGTTTGCCATAGAGAATCTACCCGAACCACCTCCAATGCAATCCCCTGTACCAGAAATGCTAATTTTCATTGCTACTTACCCAAATTCAATTATTTTCATCGACTCTGAACAAGCAGATAGCTACCGTCCACCAGCTCGGTTCACTGCAAATTATCCAGGCCCTATATTTGATACGGGCACATTAATCGAAATTTCAGATAATCCCAAAGAAATAGCAAAGGTTATAAGAAATAAAACGATGCATCCCATGATATCTAAAATGTGCGACGGTAAATGTAGACGACGTTGCAATAACTTCACAGAAAAGCAACGAGAGGATATTTGGAATGGTTACTGGAATCTTAACTATACTCAGCGCCGCCAGTTTTTGAACAAATGTGTAAAGATTGCACCAATCAAAGAGAAATCTGCATCTGTTCCTAACTCAGACAAAAAACACGTAAAAAACGAGTCGAGGTATTACTACTTTTGTCTCGGGAATGAAGAGATAAATGTTTGTAAATCATTTTTCCTGAATACTCTGGGTCATTGTACAGATGGTGTTATTACCGAGCTAAGTAGAGCTTTAAAACGGAAACCCTTTTACGAATTAGGTAAAGAAAATCGAGGTGGTAAGAAACCTAGACTATCAAGAACACCGATCGAAGACCATATCATGAGCTATAACCCGACATTGAGCCACTACAGGAGAAACAACGCACCGTTGACACGGTACTTGCCACGAACGCTTACGCTGCAATCTATGCATACTGACTTCATATCGAAGAATCCTGATGTCAAATGTTCCATTGAAACCTACAGAAATACTATGAAATCAATGAAGTTTCCTTAAAATATCCCAAAGGAGACCAATGTGTTGATTGCGGAGTATTCGTGGAAAAGATTAAAAATGGAAGTGAGGCATCAGCTGTGGAAAGGTTACAGAATGATTTTGCTCAACACAAGGTTAAAGCTGGAAAAGCTATAAAAAATTACAAAGAAGATGCGAAGAAAGGCAACGATACTATGGAACACTATTTTTCTATGGATCTTCAGAAAGTGACATTATTGCCAGATATGCCAAAAATTAAGGATTCATTTTTTTGAGCCGTCTAGTGGCTTTCAATTTAACATTTGCACCACTATGTAAAGATGCAAAGATAAACAGCAAATGTGTCGTGTGGCATGAAGCAATGATGGGTCGAGATGCTAATAATATAATAGATGCATTGATGGCTTTTCTTGTTTCGGAAAGAGATGTGAAAAAATTAACACTATGGTGTGACAATTGCACTGGACAAAATAAAAATTGGTTTTTATTTACAGCGCTGGTAATGGTTGTTAATTCTGAGTGCATTAATATCGATACTATTACTCTGAGATTTCTCACTAAAGGCCATACCCATATGTCTGCTGACGGCGTACACGGAAATATAGAAAAAGAGATGAGGCGTCGAGATGGAGTTTATGATTACGAGGACTACAAGTCTATTATAGCGAACTGTAGAAAGAACATTGACGTTATCGAAGTGCAAAAATCATACCAATGGGTGAAAAAGAAACGAGTTCCAAGGCGTAACACAAATAACGATTCAGCTCTCAGCACATTTTTGCTAAACCCAGTGGTTGAAGCTAAGTTCCTCAAAGGATCACGAAATCTGTTTTATAAAACAGATTTTGATGAGTCATACCAAGAACTCAATTTCAGCATGCTGCATTACCTCATGGGGTGGAGCAGGTAAAACTTTATTACTACCAATCGAAAGCGCTCAAAGAACGATCCTCACGGTGTCTACTTACCGCCCTTTCCTTTTTCCCACTGACCTGCTCTACAAAACTTGTGAAGTATTAACAGTCCGCAGTTATTCATACTGAGCACTGTACTAAAACAACACGCAGCCCTCCGCTTCAGCACTGAACATACTAAAAAGAGACGAAAAGATATAGTTTGTCCCACAAAAAGCACAAAACATGCTTTTACATCCAAATTTTATGTATTCTTGGGACCACTACTCTATAACAGACTAAATGCAAAAGCAAACATTTATTCCCTAAATTATGTAAATTGCAAGAAAACCCTTCAAAGTTTGTCATATGAAGGTACAGAGAAGTTATTAGTTGTACTAAAATAAAGATGTATTGCAAATTTTATTATGATTCCTTCAAAATTTGTCGTATGAAGGTACAGAGAAGTTGTTAGTTGTACTAAAATAAAGATGTATTGCACTTTTTATTATGATCAGTTAGCTTAGTTAATACTCGTATATTAAAATTTTAACATGTAAGATTTTTTATACTACAAGTATTTACACTTCTTATCGCACGCGGGTGTAACGCATGGGCTGCGCGCAGGTGATTTTGTACTAACACGCGCACAACCCGCGTAGAGCCTGCGTGCGTCTGAACACTCTCTAACCGTAACCTTACGTATAGTAATTTATTTAACATATATTTTTGCAATTTATCAAAACATTCGCTTTTATTTTTTAACATATTTTCAGATTCTTCTGAAGCACATTCTTCATCAGATGTCCATCCGAAAATAGAAGAAACCCAAGCAAATTCTCCATCGGATGTCCATCCGAAAATAGAAGAAACCCAAATCGACGATTCTGAGATATCTGAAGATTGTAATATAGTTTCATCAGATAGAGGAAATTTTGGTGAAGGTCCAACTGAATGCGAACGAAAAATAATTTTTAAATTGGGTCTATTTAAACCACAAGGACCGTTTCCAAAAGATTCAGAAAGTAACCGACCTTTTTCGGCCTATTATTATTCATATTTAAATAAGACAGGCATAAAAATTCCAAGACCATGGTTATGTTATTCTAATGTTTTAAACAAACCGTATTGCCACTTCTGTTGGTTATTAGCAGATCGTCAAAGAAATTATACTCCTCTGCATGGGTTAACGGTGTTTCTGTTAGAAGCAATTTTACGCAAACTATACTTGACCATGAAAAGTCACAGTAGCATATTAATGCATCCCTATCTTATAATTGGTTACAAGGAAATACCATCGATACTCTATTGCAAAGTGAAATCAATAGTAAAATTACATTTTGGAAAGATGTATTGCATCGTATAATTAATGTTATAATTACTTTAGCATCTTGTAATCTACCTTTAAGAGGCCATGATTCTGATTCTGGAAATTTTACGTTTGCTATCTAATTATGATGCAACTTTAAAAGAACTTCTTCTAAAACCAAAAGGCAAAATAAATTATTTAAACCCTACGATTCAAAATGAAATTATTAATTTGCTTGGTACCGCAGTTAGGAACAATATTATCTCAGATATTAAAAAACTCCATTTCTGACAATAATTCTAGATCCAACACAAGACTTGTCAAAAATTGACCAACTTTCTGTAGTTTTTCGATACATCTCGATTACAGAAAATGGTGATAATGTGCCTAAAGAATTAAAAATCTGTGAGTCCTTTTTGGGGTTTAGAGCAGTATCCGATTGCAGAGCTGAAGGACTTAAAACTGAAATTTTAAATATGATTAAAGAATATGGAATTGATTTGACTAAATGTAGAGGACAGGGTTACGATCGATGGAGCAAATGTTATGTCGGGTTTTTATGGAGGATTACAAAACCTAATAAAAGAGCATGCTCCGAATGCCGATTATGTTCATTGTGCTGCGCACGCATTAAATTTAGTTTTAAGCGATGCTGCGAAACATGTTTGTGAAGTGTCGACTTTTTTCGATAATTTAGAAAAAATATATACTTTTTTTGGCAATAGTATACGACGCTGGGCAATGTTAAGTGACAATTCATCTGAAAAATATTTAATTACCCATAAAAAGGTATGTCCTACCAGATGGTCTTCAAGGAACGACGCTTTATCAGCGGTAAAGAAAAATAATTTATTAATCATGAAAACTTTGTACCAACTAAATTTAATTTCGAAAAAAAAGATGAACGTGAAGAATGTAAAAATATAATTAAAATTTTAGAGAGTTATGATTTCTTAGTGCTTGTCACATTTTTTTCTTCACTATTTGAAATCATTAATCCTGTTTCTAAAGCTTTACAGCATGAAAATAATGACTTACAGAAAATTAGTATTTTATTAAGTAATCTTTTGAATAGACTGTGCGAATTAAGAAATCAAAATTCATTCAATAGTTTGCTAAATGAGTACAAAGATTTAAGAAGATATTTCAAAGTCAATGTATACTATTGCTGTTTAGATATATTAATTTCTCAAACTAAACAAAGATTTCAGAGCCTTTGCGACCTGAGCAGTAGAAATATTACAACCGGAGAAACTCCTGTCTTCTTCAAACGAAGAGAATAGATATTTAACGCTTCCGGAAAACTGTCAACTAAATACAGTAAAGACATCTCAGTTAATCTTTATGACCAATTATTAAAGGCTCTAAAAACATGCTTAAAATCTGAAATTCAAAGAATTCATTCCATTAAGGAACTCATTGAATTATTGCTGATAAAATTCAATAGTCTTGCATCCAGTTTTCCGGAGGTAATAACAGCATGCTTTTTATTCTTGACCCTTCCAGTTACAACCGCAACTGCTGAAAGAAGTTTTTCTAAATTAAAACTGATAAAAAATTACCTAAGAACTTCGATGGGGCAGGAACGCCTGCCAGACCTGTCACTACTGTCCTTAGAGGCAGAAACTTTAGAAAAATTAAAGTCATCATCAGCTATAAATGATTTAATAAATCAGTTTGCCGAAAAAAAGGCAAGGAGAGTGTATATTTAATTTGAATTGTTTGTAAAAATTTTGGAAAAAGTGACAGATAGAAAATTATGATTAATAAATATTTCTTTTAATTTTATGGAAACATTTTTTTTTCTTTTGTGAGAAATCTTTACCCTTCCTGAGGGCCCCCAAACAAATTTTTATACGGGGCCCCGCCAAGGCACGCTACGCTTCTGCCAGTACGGACGCTTGTGCAATGATTGTTTTATAAAAACCGATTGATATTCAGAAGTGATAAGCGGTCTACACACCAAAGCGCCACCAAAGCCGCTGACCCGGCGCGCCGGGTCAGCGGCTTTGGTGGCGGTTGGGCCACCAACCCGCCGGCCTTATTTTGTACAATCATGCCGCCGGCTTGCGCCCGCGCGGGCAAGCCGGCGGAGCAGCATGCCGACGCCGACGGCATCCCTCTCCACTCACTCAGTCAGTTGCCCGCCGGCTTTCATAGAGTAGTGACGTATCACTTATTCATTCTCTGTTGTTGTGAAGTGTCGGCACTTTTATTTTTTATCAACTAACCAACATGGAGTGGGACGATGCAACAGTTATAAAACTAATAGACCTCTATCATTTAAAAGAAATATTATGGAACCCAAAAAACCGTGACTACAAAAGCCGGCCAAAGCGTTACGACGCATTTAATGAAATTGCCAGTGAATTTGCTACTGATGTTCCGGAAATCGAGAGAAAGATAAAAAATTTAACTCGTCATTATTACCGAGAGAAAAAAAAAAGAAGATAATTCAAATAAGTCTAGTGCGGGTACTGATGATATTTATCATAGTAGGTAAATGGTTTGCCTACAAATCACTAAATTTTCTGCAGAACAAAAATGTGCCGCCTACTGGAACCACCGATACTGTAAGTAAAGATTTAATTTTTTTTTATTTATAATCAGGCAACTAGGGCCCCATAGACATATAATTATATTAGTTTATTTATTAGTGTATCTTTGTATTTACATTTTAACCCTTTCCCGGGCATTGGCAAAATAGTTGCCACTCAGGTAAAAAAAAATGTGTTTGAAAAAAAAAATAATTGAAATGTTGAAGACTTATTCAGTGCCTTTAATAAAATCCATAATAAAAAATACACAATAAATGTTGATTTTGACTAGATATACTTATTTATTTTTTAATATATAAAAGTAAAACGGCTAAACGGGCAGTCTTTTTCGTCTTTTTACCACCGTCGACGAGCCACGATTCACGAGATTCACAATCAAATCAAAATGATTTACCACAGATGTCGCCAGAAAATACAACTTGGCAACGAAATAAACGTCCTAAAATCAACCCTAATAAAGAGTTGATATCCGAAGCATTGAATATTATGAAGAATGTCTCCCAACGACCAAATGTGACAAAAGATGAGGATGGTTTATTTGGAGATTATATTGCGGGTCAGTTAAGACAAATGGATCGACAAATGAAAGCTATTGTGAGACATCGGATCAACAATATAATATTTGAAGCCGAAACTGGATATAGATCCGATACATTTACGGATTTTGCAAGACCAAGTAGTGTTTCTAGTTCACACAGTCATCCAGGATACTATACAGCATCTTCACTTCAACAGACGGTTGTAAGCCCTTCTACAAATAACTTAACTTCTTCTGAATACTCTGCCCAAACAAACCCAGATCCACAAACAATTCAACCTTCGTCACTAGAAACATTTGCTGAAGAATACCTAGCTCTAAATCCTTCTGATAGTGTTATAAAACTTATAAAGTAATCTTCAAAATATGTTATAAATATTTAATTTTCTTTTTGGTATAATAAAGGTAGCTAGCTATAGGTAGCCCCATTAAAGTTAAATTTAAAATTAGTGTTGACTATTCCCTTCACACGAGTAGAGCTTGACATATGTGCGAAAGGAATAGCAAGGTTTTAATTTTAGTTTAGTGACACTTCTACTGTTACCAATAGTTAATATCATGTTATTGGTTTACAAAAACACATTTCTTATTTTGTTTAAAACTTTATTATACGAATCACAATAAAAGTGTATCTCACTATGTATAATTTACGATTTTAGATTTAATGGATAATACATGGAACTACTTAATGATTAAAAATAATATTGATTATATGAGTTTTAATTTTATTCGACTAATGGGCGTTTATTGGTTATATTGCCATTCTAATCCTCCGACACTAGAAAGAAAATAATGAGTCAACTCCACTCTTGTATCCTCAGCGGTCACTGTAGTATCCGAGGTTTGATTGTCTTCTCCTGACATATTATCTAAGCAACTGTCGTTTTCAAGATGTCTACGCCATTCACCGGGAAAGACTTCTCCTTGATTATTTTCAGTATCGTATTCGTTTTGCTGAGTTGCAGCGGTTCGTTTGATATAATTAAATAAATGTATACACACCAGAGTTACAGTAGTAGCTTTTTCTGGGATTAGCTGAATAGGTCTGTGAAAAATCTTAAATTTGTGTGTTAACTGCCCAAACACGTTTTCAACTACTCTTCGCCCTCGACATACGCGATAGTTAAAAACCCTCTTAGATGATCCCATTGTGTGATTACCATCATAAGCCTTTATAATATGGGGTTGCAGAGGAAACGCGTCATCACCCAAAAAAAAATACGTTACTGGTAGATTCCTTCCGGGTAAAGGGGTTTTATGTGGTATATTCAATTCATTATCATTTAACAATCGACATAATGCTGAATTATTAAAGACCCCACCATCTGAAATCCGACCCTGACATCCCACATTAGCGTACAAAAAGTTGTAATCAGCATCTACTAAAGCAAAGAGCACAATACTGAAAAATTTTTTATAGTTTATATAATCACTTCCACTTTTTGGGGGACATTGAAGTTTTATGTGTTTCCCATCCATTGACCCAAGACAATTGGGTATTTGCCATCTTTTTAAATATTCATCTGCAATTTCTCTCCATCCTTCCTGACTCCTTGGAATTTTCACATAATCTGAAAGTCCTTCAACTAAAGCATCACATACTTCAGGAATAATGCTTGAAATTAGTTGAGGAGATACTTTAAAGACGTCGCATAGGCTACTAAAAGAATTTCCTGAGCTTAGGTATTTTAACGTTATTGACAATCTTTCCACTGGTGAAACTGCTTTTCTGTAATTTGTGTCTTGTTTAGCTTTTTTGTGTCCAACAATATTCAGTAAATATTCAAAGTCGGTACTGGTTAATGACAGGAAAGTCTTAAAAGAAATGGGTTTGTATAGAACCAAGTCGTCTTCCTTTAAATCACTTAATCTTTGACAAGTACTGTATTTATTGCGACTCATTAAACTTGGCCTAACCCAACACTTTCGTGTGTTGAGGGATCCACCGATAATAACTCCACAAACTGCTATTATTAAATCACTGTTATCGTCCTCCTCCATGTCAATTAGGTACTGAAAATACTACTTCTGAATTATTTGAAACACACACGTCCAATTTCCACGACTATTTGGCAATTTCTAGAACACCACATGCCGCGGCTGTCGTGCCGCCGGCATTGCCGCCGGCAAAGTCGTTCGGCTTGGACATTCTGAAGCCGCCGGGTTAACCCGCCGGGTTAACCCGCCGGCACTAAGCCGCCGGGCTGTGCCGCCGGGTCAGCGGCTTTGGTGTGTAGACCGCTATAAAGTATATTTTTCAAACTACCTACATGAAAAATAGAACTAGTACTACTACAAACAGATGACAACCCACTGACAAAATGTGTTAGATACATGTAGGTTTTCCCCATGTTTAGCTAGTATTCTCTTAAACAGCTGTTTAAAACAAAACATAAAAATAAAAAACAGATGTACTTATTTCCATTGTAGGTTTTTGAATGTCTTAATTGGTTTATTTTTCAGATAATAGAAGACTACATTTGTGAAGCATGCATTGATGTATCTATGCAGACTATAAATGCTCAGATTCATGGAAATAATGATTGTGATCCATCTGCTAGTTCATCTCGCCGTGGTCATGCTCAAGTATGCCCCGTTTGTGGCCGATCATTGCTCAATCGTCAAACTGGCCACATTCTTAAAGAAAACCCATCAAGCCTCACACTAAGGATGATAAACTTAATTCAAACTACTGTAGCACCTCGTCAGGTTTGTATTTAATTTTTCAAACACATTTTAAAATGAATGATGATCATGATTTTAAAATGCCTGCAATTTTTTCTTTAACTCACGTGGGACACAATAACTTTTTAATTGTGTCTCTAATGCACAGCATATGAAAGGATAAACATCACATTCTAATCTGTGGTGATATTATGTATGCTACTAAGTTTATTATAAATACGTTGTGTTTTGTTGACAGATATCACCATCTAATCGTGTTTGCCATGCCTGTTGGTTGCGATTTAAAAGACAAGCTCTATCAACTCGGCAACAGGATGAGAGAAGAGGCTTAGACGGTGGCGAGACTCTTCGAGGTGAAGTAATTGAACAAGTGTTGTGGAATAGTCTCTTGATCCAGCTCATGTTCCAGATATACAAACTTCTCCATTCCTTGTAAGTACAGATGAAGAACATGAAAGGGAATCATATGCAGAATCAGTTCCAGCTCCAGAGCCTCATTCGCAACAATCTCAATCTCAATCAGGGAGATATCAACAATCTAGTAACATAACATTACTTAATTATAAACGTGCTCCCAATACAGCATCTCATTGTGTATTTTATGGGTGCGAGACTGAGAATCTGCATACTGTGTCAGATGCACTGCGGGCTACCATTTTATCCAACTATAATTTTTATATTCCCAAACTGGCTAGGGTATGCACAGACCATTTACATGGAAACAGTTGGGATTTTGACTTTTGACTTTTTGAAAGTGAAAACAGCATGAGAGATTTCACAATTGAGCAAGTTGAGCTTGTTTTTTCTTTTGTTCAAAAACACAAGACTTTTCTTGATTTTACAAGCCTAGAATCAGTTTGAGAAATCGATGATAATTTGTTTGGATTTTGGATGTAAGCCCATCCAAAATCCAAACAAATTATCATCGATTTCTCACAAAAACGAAATTCCTTAATTTGTTGGAAGACCTTCCCCGACTGTTAGGAAAACACAGGGGTATTCTAGGTCTAGCAGCACTATTAATAAAAATGCGGGCAGGTGATGCTGACGCAAGAATATCCACATTATTGGAAGTTCCTCGCACTACATTAGAGAGGTTAACGCAAACAGCACGAGAGATACTTTTACAAGATTTTGTTCCATGTAATCTTGGAGTAAACCACTTAACAAGAGAAAAATTAATACAACACAATCTTATGATACCAAATGGCATTTATAATGAAAATAATGAGCAAAGTATTGTAATGTGTGATGGAACATACATTTTTCTAAATAAAAGTGGCAATTATATGTTTCAAAAAGACTCATATTCGTTACACAAATACAGAAATCTGTTCTGATTTTTAATAGTAGCTTGTGATGGTTACATTTTAGATTGTTTTGGCCCATACAAAGCTACCACATCCGATGCAGAAATAATGTCTTCTTTGTTCAGCAATGAAAATTCCCCACTGAGACAGTACTTTCAAGATAATGACATATTTATTTTAGACAGGGGATTCAGAGATAGCATCAGCTTATTAGGGCATTGTAATTATAAAGCATATATGCCAGAGTCACTTTTGGAAGGCGAACACCAGTTAACCACCACCCAAGCAAATAGAAGTAGATGTGTAACTATATGCAGATGGGTGGTGGAAGTTGTAAATGGATATTTTAAAAGAGATTTTAGATTACTAAGGTTTGACCATTTTAATAAAACTGTACTAAATATGATGGCTTATTTCCAAATTGCTGCAAGTTTAATAAATAAGTTTGGTGTTCGCCTTAGCAATAGAGCTGATGCTCCTCAAATTCTTGAAATAATTAATGAAAGGATGCCTCTGGAAAATAATTTATCTATTATAGTTACAGAATATAATTTAAATCGCCGGGCATCCTTTTTTCAAAGCATTACTGCTGATAATGTTAACATTGAGTTCCCCCGTTTAGAATTTAATGAATTAATATTGTTCGCCTTGGGAACTTACCAAATTCGTCAAGCACGTTCATATTATGGTGAACACGTACGTTTCCATGGCGGATACAGAATAGAAGTCTGTCTAGACACTAGTCGTATACCCGAGTTAGGCAGTGGGGAAAATTCACTAATAAGAGGAAAAATAAAATCAAGACATATCTCAAGACGCCAGTATTATGTGTACATTTTGATACAAAATGGTATTAATGGGAGAGAAGGTATTATAGAGCACTGCTGCAACTGCATTGTAGGACCTCGCACTGTAGGTTGTTGTGCGCATGTTATGACGTTGGTGTGGTACTTGGGTTGGGCCAGGCATGAACGCAACATTGTGGCTCCAGCAGCATTTTTGGATAAAGTGGTTGTACGAGAAGACATTGAATAAATAATAATAAATAAAATCCTGTTTTTTTTTAATTTAATTTCCTTATTTTCGCCAACCCGTCCTGCTTCTGTCCTAACGTAGTGATTAATATTCGTGCCTTCTCTGTATAGAAGATGCCTTTGCCTAGTTGTGGGACAGTAATACACTGGTTTTATTATTTTCTGGTTTTTCTGTCCTCCAATCTCCTGGAGCCTGGGCCGCTTTGACGAATGATTTTGACCGACACTACAATTAACTTTACTACACTTAATTGCTTTAACTAGCACAAAGTACGAAACGAGGATGACAAAACTTCGCACGTCACTTTTTAAAAACTCGGTATCAGTAGGATATTTACCTACGAGGATATACCTACTTTTGGAGACCGCAGTAATATTGAAGTGTTTTATGATTGATCGTATATGACTGATTGATCGTATCTAAACGATCTGATTTTAATTATCTTATAGTTTTTGAGGTTATAACAGCTGTCAAATCTTATCTGACAGCTATTTAACCTCAAAAACTTATTTACACAATATCATTTTTACCTGGCCTCTAAATGAAAAGATGATGAGTTATTTTGTTATTATAAATACTAATTGCTTTTATACAACACTAGTTGTAGGTAGACGCGACCTGTAAAGAAAATCAACTGACAGGTCAATCAATGTATGGAAAGTGGTCATGATTCTTTGGTTAAGCGTAAATGTGCCTTTTTGCCTTTGGATTATAACATAAAATCATTATCAGAATCTGCCAATTCCAGGATAGATCCTGGAAATAACATGTCTAGTTGTCGGCATACTGGATGCACAGGTATCAAGACGTTTGAATGTGAACTAAAATATTTGATTACTTTTGAACTCAATTCTGAAGAAGAAATATATTTATACGATACACCAACTATAATTTCATTGAATAATATTCAATATAATTTAGCATCAGTTATAGAGTTTGTTCCTTCATCGGCTCCGAGCGAGGGAATTGGTCATTGTAAATCTCACTGTTTTAGAGGTACTTCATTTCAATGTTACGATGACATGTCAAATCGAATAACCAAAAGTCATAAAAAAATGTTGGCCCATTGCATCATTTATGGCAGAAAATATAAATAATGTAATAATTAGAATCCGACAGCAATTTTTGAATCAAAATTAAAATCGACAGAAATTTTTGATATTTATTTTGAATCATGTATTTATTACCGTAATTACATAATTTCGAATATCTTGTTCTTTTTCTATTTTTGACAGCCTTCCAAATACACAGGAGAGTGACTAAAAATTTTAGTCTCAGTAGTTTCATGATCTGTGCCCGGTTGATGGCAATAGGCTCGCCCCTTTTACATGGGACTTAAACAAATCTGGCGAAATGTGGGTGTACCTACTATCTCTACCTCTGCCTAACCCTTTGGGGCAACAAGGCGTGATGTTTTGTTATATAGTTTCATTTATACGGTGGAAGGTAGGTAGAGGGGTGGAGATATTTTACATGTCCGTGTACATACACACGGAAAGTTATTAATTAAAGACAATAAAACGCCTGCATATAAATTAATAACGCCAAGTCTTATTTTCGTAATATTGCTAATAATGATTTTGCAGGCACTTTCTAAATTTAACGTTAATAACTTTTTATAGGAGCATCTTAAAGTTGTGTTAAAAATATATGTTAAGGTAGCGATCAGGTAGCAAATATTTACATTAACACCGCGGTTTATACAACGCTAAAGCTATGAGAACTTGGAAGTGGTCAGCCAACCTGACGTCAGGTTGGCTGACCACTTTATTTCTTTGATAAATGTCTTAACGAAAAGGTAGCAAATATTTAACTATAGGTAGTAAATAGTAGCAAATAGGTATTAAATAGTGCACATGGTCTCAAGGACATATCTCGTTTGGTCCAGCCATCCTGACGCTGACAAAAAGATCGACTTTATTAAGAGAAGGAAAGAGCGCGGAATCACTGATAAGAATGATCGTAGTTAATGGTGATCTATTAACTACGATCATTCTCATCGGGTAAAAGTTGCTCAAGCGTATAATCTATTAAGGTATAGTGTGGAAGCAAAAGAGTCATTCTATAGATATTTTGACTCGGGAATGACACCAGCAGCCGCTAAAACCTGCCACGAGTTACATATAACTGGAGATTGTAATGAAGACTTGGGTGTTTTATTTTTTTATGCCCACAGAGAGGCAAATCACATATTTGCATGAGCAATGGAGAAATGTGAAGTATGGAGGGAGAGACGAAGAAAGTATTATTGAGAGGATTAAATTAAAAATGAAAGAACTTCAAGAGTAGGACGCCAAACTATGCGTTACGGAAAATCCTCTTGTCGTTGTTATTATAACTCCTGTAATGAGAAGAGCATTTGAAGCCGGCTTAGCTGATAAAATGATATTTGTGGATACAAGTGGGTCTTGCGACCAAACCAGTACGGGTGTTTCGTCGTTTTGGACCACGAGTGATTTGGACCGCGGTGTGAAACGCCGAAGAGCTCTTAGGAATAGGCTGTTTCGGACTGCGGTGTGAATCGACCATAGAAGAATTTGAATGGGTTTATTCGAACCGCGAATGGAACAAAAAGTTTTTTCAGTCAAAATCAAAATCAAAGCATTTATTTCAAATAGACTATTTACAGGCACTTTTGAATAGTCAAAATGCTTAAAGTATAGCCAGGCACAAAATAAAATAGCGAAAATAAAATAAATTAAATTTTATTTTACACGCATTTGTACACCCACATGGCTTGTCGCTTACTAATACTTTTGGTACCTATTGTAACGTTGCTCAGCTCACGGTAAGCTTCGTGTAGGGATTCTTCTATAAAAATTAAAGACGGGCCGGCACACTATAATAGTGTTTTCTTATTTGAACGCACAAGCTTTTCTTACAAAGATCACTTCTTATAAACAACACTGAAAAACAACACACATTCTTTTTTCAGTGCTAATATAGTTTCGTTAATATGGTATCTTGGTGTGGACGACATGCGCTATTTATCGCCCCCGCGCGTCATTTGTTAGATTTTGTCTTAGGCCGGGACAGAATTTAAGAGTGTGGAATGAGTTGCGGAGTTTCTTTTCATTAGATTTATTTATACACATGCTTTTCATAAAAAAACCCGTTGAAATAATATTTTATTTTTATTTAATTATTTCCATCTAGCAATAAAACGATACGGAACTAAGTATTAAAAGTTTTTGTATTATTTAATTTTGTTAAAATAGTTTTTCAAGTAAACCCGGTGGATATGGCTAGTGTTATTTATATAATTTTGATTCTCGTACTGAGTCCTAATAACTGACACTAGTTGCAGTTATGTTGGTCTTACGCCCCAGGTTTCATAGAAATGTGCCCGTGATCAATTTCAAACCTATTCTAGAACCGCATAATCCTTCAAAGTATATTCAAAGTCAAAAGTCAAAGTCAAATCATTTATTTCAAATAGACCATTTACAGGCACTTTTGAATAGTCAAATGTCGGTCAGTCCAAGAAAAGTGAAGCTAAATTGCACGTTCCAAAGAGTAGGTCTCTATGGAGAAGAACGTGCAAGAAACTCCATGGACACTCTTTTAAATCATATTATGTGTTACATATAATGCTTGGTTACATATTACTTGTTGCTTCTATCATGTGAGCACAATGTCGATAATGAAATAAAAATGTAAAATAATTAAAAGATAGAAACTGAATTAAGCCACTGGCAGCTAAGAGATGACCAGTCCCATCTGACGGCACCCGTTCACGAGCATGACGCGTGCATCAGCCCCACTCAGCTCAACCATTTTGAAGGGAACTGAACGACCCAATAACACGTGCCACCAACAGCGAGACATTTGAGTGAGCATGACAAACTCTCAACTGCCATGCTCGTAAGGTCAAAAAAAAAAAAAAAAGAAGTTGTAAAAAAAAAAGAAGTTGTGTATTTTACAAGCCAGTTCGTTGGCTATATAAAAAACAACTCATGCGATCTCCTTTCATAATGTTCCATAAGTACTGTTCGTCTAGGGGTGAGTTGCATCGAAATGACATGTTAAAGTTAAAAGGGTGCCCAGTGAAAGATAATTAATTTCCCCGAAATATATGTGGGTAATTTTTTAGCAATGGTAGCACTTCGAGTCGGGTGTCATGTTATAAAAGTACAAAGCAGATGACACACAGACGCCGGGGCCTTGGTACAGGCCATGGTCCGGAGCGAGGAGGCGAAACAGTAAAACTAATAAAGAAGACACAAGTGTACATTTTCCGTCATTGGCTGGAAATCGGGGTCGTGGCTTGCGCATGGCGAGAAATGGGTAATTCGCCGTCCGACCGTCCGGTAACCGCCAGGACCGACCCCAAGTCATCGACGGCTCGTATTGTTGCACGCGGGCCTCTAGGAGATGTCAGGCCTAGCTGGGTCGAAGCTTACTGGGGCCATGGGTGTTGCAAAAGAGAGCCCCAGAGCCTTGGAACGAAGGCAAAGAAGGAACAGGAGTGGGTTTTAGTCAGTTGAAGTCTGACACACCCTCGCGCTTCGCCCAAGGGCGGGAGATGTCTTGTATGGTTTCCTACCACCCAGAGATGAATTTCTTCATCTGTACAGATAAAGAAATTGAAAAAACTGAACTTCCGAAAAGCCCGTGACCTCGAAGTACCGAATAAATTTGAAAATTTTTGTTTTCCGAATTCAAACACAAAAACAAGCGCGTCCTTATTTTTGCTAAAAAAGAAATGATTAAATATTTAAAAAAAATGTACACGATTTCTTATCGACAGCACATTCAAAATTTGCCCAAAGTGTTTCTATCAAGTATACACTATTCACGCTAATGTAGGCAACAATGATGAATACGTAAATGTCGTTCCTGTGCTGTATGCATTGCTTCCCGACAAGAAAAGAGCCACATAATGACATTTTATTTAAAATGATAAAAAGTCAAGTAAAAGAATGGGCGCCTACACAAATTTCAATGGACTTTAAAATGACTGCGATGTCAGCAATCAAAGATTTATTTCCAGAAGTCAAAATAGTCGGATGCTATTTTCACTGCATTCGCAGTTTACGGCGTAAAGCTAAGCAATTGGGAGTAGTGAAATTAAAACTGGGCGCTAACCATGTGAAATTGTGCATGGCATTGTCACATTTACCGCCGGACTTGTTGGAAGATGGCTGGCTATATGTAATGGCAGAAAGTCCAAAGAGTAACGAAGTCACACAGTTCAATGATTAATTATTTTGTCAAAACATGGCTGGAACATGATGTGCTTTCAAACACATTGACCACTTACAATGAAAGCGACAGAACCAACAACATGGTGGAGTCATGGAATGCAAGGATAAAAAAGTCCATTACAGAAAAACCCAATATTGCACACAGTTTCTTGAGGGAATACAAAAAGATGCCAAATATTATTGTGATATATTAGCAAGAACTGGTGACATCCAAATTTCAAAAAGGAAAGCAGAAACCATTGAAATGAATCAAAGAATACAGAGCATCGTTCAAGAGTTATTGACTGGTAAGATTACTGTCGGTCATTGTTTGGAAAAATTGAGAGTTTAATGTTAACATTTCAGTTTAATAATAATTAAATTAAATTTATGAATAAATCTTGTTTACATTTTGTCCCCACGATTTTATATCAGTATCCTGTAGGGATGGGCCGAACATGGGTTTCACCGAATATGAACATTCGGCTGAATGTTCGGTAAACCTTTTACCGAACCGAATATTCGGCCGAATATTCGGCATTTTTGATTCCCTTACGTAAACAATACAGGTCTAAACTTGTTTACGCAAAGCGCGTGGATTGGCGCCGGGCCCTCCCGCCCGCTACCCCCGCTGTACCCGTGTTGTTATTGCATCATCTAGTAAGAAATAAAACTTCACACGTGCGGTTGTGTTGTGGTTATATTTTTATTTGAAAAGTCTACTTCATTGAGTTTTTTTTGCTTGGTTTAATTGTTTACGTAAAAATTACGTAAAAATAATTACGTAAAAATGAGCGGAAGAAGGAGATCGAGTATATGGACTTATTTTCGGGAAAGTGAAGAAGACCGCAGCAAAGTAAAATGTACGATTTGCAAAAAATACTTTCACGGGGAGGCAGCGGCCGAAAGGCTTCATCCTCAGCTTTGAGCAACCACATTAAATTGAAGCACCCTACGGAATTTACTAGTCTTGAAAGACCTGTGCGTCAGGTAAGCCAAAATTCTCCAAATGACGAGACGATGCAGCAAGAGCCTGCGGCTGCACATGACATCCAACCGACTACCAGTGGTGCTCAACCTTTAAATCCTAAAACTTTTGCAACAACTCAAAGCACACTAGAAGATTCATTTATTTCCAAATGGAAAATAGACGACCCTAGATCAGTCCCGATTACAAATTTAATTTCTGAAATGATAGCAGTAGACAACCAACCAATTTCTGTTGTCGAAAATAAAGGTTTTAATCGTCTTATGCAGTTGGTAAAGCCCAAATACCAAATACCCAGCCGAAAACACGTAGGTGAAACTGTTATTCCTCAACTTTATGAAAAATTGAAAAAGACTATTCAAGGTAAGCTGTCTAAGGCCAAGGCTTTATCGGTCACATCTGACATGTGGACAAACATAAATAATTTGTTATCCTTCTTGAGCTTCACTATCCACTGGTTGGATGACGACTTCATACTACAGCACAGAGTGCTTCAAATGAAGTCATTTTCCGGCCAACACAACGCCGACAACATACGCACATATTTTGAGGAAATTGCAGACGTCTGGCAAATAACGTCAAAAATCTATATTATAATGACAGACAGCGGAAGTAACATTGTGAAAGCGGTTAAAGACAGCCCTTTCACCGGTCAGAAGTGTTTTCTACATATTTTACAACGCGTCATTGTCGATGCCTTACAAGTCCAACAGGATGTTGAGGAAACCATTGCCCAAGGACGAAAAATAGTCACACATTTTCATCACTCAACTCAAGCACAAGAAAAGTTCAGCAAAATTCAAGAAGAGCTAAATTTGCCTCAACACAAACTTGTGCAAGATGTAATCACAAGATGGAATAGTAAATATTACATGTGTGAACGTCTTGAAGAGCAAAAACGAGCTATCAGCTTGTACATTTCCGACAACAGTGGCTCCATTAATATTCAAAATCTGTCAGAAAGACAGTGGATGTTATTGCGGCAGTGGTGATTCTATTTCAGCCTTTTGAAAAGATCACCAAAAAAGTTAGCTCTACATATTCATGCATTTCAGAGGTAATCCCACACATAAAAATTTTACAAAAGTTTTTAATTAAAGAAGAGATTCAGAGAACGTGCAGCCACTTGGATCCATTACGAGTGGCACTGAAAGAAGGGTTAGAAAGACGAGCAAGCAAGTTTGAAGATGAAAAGTATTACACTATTGCCACACTGCTCGACCCAAGGTACAAGATGAATTTCTTCGCTCCAGAAAAAGTTCCATGGGTGAGACGCCAATTCCTTTTAGAACACGTTAGAAGAAGTGCAGATATGGACAGCACAACTAGTAGTGAGAACGAGTGTGAAAATCCAGCTCCGTCAACGTCAAATGACCTGCAGTCACAGCAAGCTACTCATAAAGCTCTCTGGACGTGCTATGAAGAATTGGCATCAGCAAATCAATCAATCAAATCAAAACATTTATTTCAAATAGACCATTTACAGGCACTTTTGAGTAGTCAAATGTCGGTCAGTCCAAGAAAAGTGAAGCTAAATTGCACGTTCCAAAGAGTAGGTCTCTATGGGGAAGAACGTGCAAGAAACTCCATGGACACTCTTTTAAATCATATTATGTGTTACATATAATGCTTGGTTACATATTACTTGTTGCTTCTATCATGTGAGCACAATGTCGATAATGAAATAAAAAATGTAAAATAATTAAAAGATAGAAACTGAATTAAGCCACTGGCAGCTAAGAGATGACCAGTCCCAACTGACGGCACCCGTTCACGAGCATGACGCGTGCATCAGCCCCACTCAGCTCAACCATTTTGAAGGGAACTGAACGACCCAATAACACGTGCCACCAACAGCGAGACATTTGAGTGAGCATGACAAACTCTCAACTGCCATGCTCGTAATGTCAAAAAATAAATAAGTTGTAACCTAATAAAAATGCTCCATGGTGCTTCACATTCACAAACTTGGAAAAAGTGCTTCTACATTATACAATGCAATTGTGTCTTTCAAATTAAAAAAATAATAATATTAGTTTCCAACTAATCAACTAATTATTACGCCCTAGTGGTAGTGGAGCTGGACCAGCATTGAGCCAAGCATTTTTATCTTGAATATAATCCTCCAACTTATAATATGCTTGCCTGCATAGTGTGCGTTTAATACAAGATTTAAATTTCGTTTCATTGAGTTCTAAAGCCTGCAATACACGTTGGCCGAGCGTTGCCGAGTGAAGGCCAATACCAATATGTAGACAGTATATTTGCCTTGTCTTGCCATCGCTCGGTGTCGCTCGCCTAGTTGGTTGAGTAGACTTGCGCCAATCAAAGCAAATGTGCGCCAATGTGTATAGACCTCATTTGGAGTAGCTTGTCACGACTCGCAGCCGCTCGCGATCACTTGCCTCACTTCGGAGCGGTGTCGGTTTTTCTGCACAAATCAAAGGCGCTCGCAAATGTGCGCCAACGTGTATATACCTCATAAAGAAACAATATTGTTTCTTTCAATGAAAAAAACAAATTGATGTTTTTTTCCGTTTTTTTCACATGTTGCATTGAAATTTTGCGGAAAAAATCGTTTGGGAACAAAATAGAAATCTTTGGAATGTTTTATTCATTGTTTCGGTTAATTTCATGAAAAATTGAAAAAAAAAACAAGTTTTATTGAAATTAAAATATTATAGTGGGCGAAAATGTACGAGTTGTACATTTTCGCCCACTATACACATAATAATAATAATATTCCTCAGCCAAAATCTCGATTTCACTGTCGTCAGCTTGATCAGAATCGAACTCCCTCAAGCCTCCCCCAAGTGTCACCATAATGATCGGTGCCCACTGTTGGACACAAGCCTCTCCCAAGTATCGCCATTTAGGGCTTTAATGACTGCTGTCCACTGTTGGACATAGGCCTCCCCCTAGCTATAATGACCCCTGCCCACTGTTGGACATAAGCCTCCCCCAAGTGTCACCACCTAGGCGTTATAAAAATTGATGCCCACTGTTGGACATAGGCCTCCTCTCGCGATAATGACCTATGCCCACTGTTGGGCATAATCCTCCACCAAGTGTCACCACCTAGGCGTTATAATAATTGATGCCCACTGTTGGACATATGCCTCCTCTCGCGATAATGGCCTATGCCCACTGTTGGGCATAAGTCTCCCCTAGTGTCACCATCTAGGCGTTATAATAATTGAAGCCCACTGTTGGACATATGCCTCCTCGCGATAATGACCTATTCCCACTGTTGGGCATAAGACTCCCCAAGTGTCGCAATTTAGGCGCTATAATGATCGATGCCCACTGTTGGACATAACCCTCCATCAAATATCACCGTTTAGGCGTTATAATGACTGATGCCCACTGTTGGACATAAGCCTCCCCCAAGTATCGCCATTTAGGCGTTATAATGACTGATGTCCACTGTTGGACATAAGTCTCCCCTCGCTATAATTACTTGTGTCCACTGTTGGACATAAGCCTCCCCCAAGTATCACCATTTAGGCGCTATAAGAATTGCTGTCTACTGTTGGACATAGGCCTCATAAACTAGTGCGCCTCACCATCAGATTGCGTCATCTAGTTTATATTAATTTAAAAAAAAGTACGCATTTGAAAAAAACAAACATGAAGTTTTCGGTTCTTTTCATACTTTTCCGTTTAATAATAATAATTATAAGCGCTTATTAAATAAATAGCAGCAGCCGCGATGACTTCTACGTCGTCCATATTGTTTAAATGCACAATAACAACTGACATGTGGGCGTCTCCTCAAAACTCGTCTTATTGGCCATTTGCATTGGTTCAAGCTTGCCGAATGTGTAGAGAGGCGCTTGCCAAACGTGTAGAGGCGCATGCCGTGTGTCAATTTGCCTATATTTGCTTAGGCTCGCCAAGGCTCGCGTTGGTCTCAGCTCGGCCAACGTGTATTGCAGGCTTTATATTTGGGGTGGTATTTTATTATAACATTTCAAACAGTACCCCATGAAAGAAGAGGCAACTTTAGCCAGTCTGAAACCTGGTTGAACTAATTGATCCCTATTTCTTGTAACATAATTATGTCTATCGCCTCTTTTGCTAAAAAGATGAAGATTTTTTCTAACATACATGATGTTTTCATAGATATATTGACAAGGTACCGTCATTATGTTAATATCTTTAAACAGTTCCCTTAAAGAATCGCACCGGCGGAGATTGTAAATAGCTCTGATGGCTCTTTTCTGTAATATAAAGATTGACTCGATGTCTGCAGCCCGTCCCCATAGTAAGATACCGTACGACATGACACTATGAAAATAACTAAAATAGACTAGTCTAGCGGTATCAACATCCGTAAATTGGCGGATTTTTCTAACAGCATATGCAGCCGAGCTAAGCCGTCCTGCAAGAGATGTTAAGTGAGGACCCCATTGTAGCCTAGAGTCAAGCGTAATCCCCAAGAAAACTGTTTTATCAACAAATTCTAGTTTCTCATTGTTCAATACTATGTCGCAATCACTACTTATGACATTTGGTAAGGAAAATCTTATGCATTTAGTTTTTTTCCCATTTAGAACTAGATTATTAGCAGTGAACCAGTTTTGGACCTGCAATAAAGCGTTATTTTCATCGTCAAGATTATTAGTCCTTCTATTTATCTTAAAAATCAAAGAAGTGTCGTCAGCAAACAACACCATATTAAGTTTATTTTTCAACAAATAGGGTAAATCGTTAATATAAACTAAAAATAAAAAAGGACCTAAAATTGAACCTTGGGGTACCCCCATTTTCACATTTAATCCCGACGAATTGACACCGTTTATTTGAACTAGTTGCTGTCTGTCATTCAAATACGGCAGCAAAGCAGCCTGTAGGTAAATGAAGAACCAAAAAGTCCAATAGCTATCGAATTAGACAGATACGTTGCAGATAGCTTGCTGTCCCGAGATATGTGCCCTTACAGGTGGTGGTCCAAAAATAGATTTAGATTTCCTCTGATGAGCAGCTTGGCAAAAATGTTTCTTTCAGCTCCAGGAAGCTCGGTTTACAGTGAACGTTTATTTTCCGAAGCGGGCAACGTTTATGAGCAAAAACGGAACAAACTGTTGCCTAATAAAGCTGAGCAGATTGTTTTTTTGCACCACAACTTGCCTCTTGTGAATTTTAAATATTGAATCACACTTTTCTGACAATTATGTAACTAAATAATAGTGTGTGTTTTCTTTTTTATTATATTCTACTTTCATACAACTTAAAGTGATTTGTTTAAGATTTAAATTGTCAGATTTCTATTAGTTTATAGAAAATTTACCCTCATGTAACTTAAATTAAAAGTTTATAAAAATGTGATTGCTCAAGGTTATGTTCCTATATTATCATATTTGATTTGGTCTCATAAAGATCTCATATTTGTCCTACTATGTCACTAATATAATTGAGTATTTTTGTTTGTTTATGAGTAATTGATTGATCTCTGAAATGAATACTTATAAAAGTGTTTTTTTTTTCTGTTTATTATCAATAAATAATTTTCGGTACACTAAGTAGAAAGAAACTTGATTTATAATCTGCTGGAATGTTGTTAATCATGCAACTCTTTCTTACAATAAATATTGATAAAAACAAAAAACTTGCTTAATTTCTTACAATAAAGACCTGGTTTTAATATATTATTTTATTATAAAGAGTTCACTGTAACTTAATCCCAAAACAGCTATGCATACTTATATTTTGTTTTTAATAACCATCTTGTTTAACTACTGTTATTTTAGTGTCGACAAAAACATAAACCTGCACTGTAAATTAGAGAAGAATTAGAGTCTAGAGAAGAAGTAGAATTAGAGTCATGATAATTTGATCATAACTCGAGCGTCATACACGGCTCAATACTGTAAAAACTTTGAGTACCACTTTGCCGAACATTCGGTGATATAGCCGAATATAAATACTCCGTCTAGTTTAGATGATGAACCTGTAGGTCCTGAGTTCCGTGATCATGAGCAACCTCAGCAAGTAAATTTTGAGATACATGTTCCTCAAACATAGCCAAAGCCAAATCCAAGATTGAAATCAGCACGAGAACGGTCACAGAAGCAGCGTCATAAGAGAAACCAGGAAATGAAACAAAAAATGCACTAATAGTAAAATTGAAACAAAAACTTAGCAAATATAAAAAGAGATGCCAGAGATTGAAAAAACAAAAGAAACAACTGGAGCTTACGCCTAAAATCGCAATGAGCAAACTTGCTGAAAATCCAACGACACGAGTAGACGTCGTCAAAAAGGCTTTATTTGGTGATGTGTTGAAAAAGCAAATATCAGATAATATGACTAATCTGAAGACTCGTCAAGAGAAGAAAGTTGCAAACAAATTACTTTTGGGCCAGATTGTGAAAGCAAATAAGGCTTGGAAGTTGAAAAACAAGGTTATAACTTATAAAAAGATGTGGAGTCAAGAAAAGCAGAAAAAGGATGCAATGAAACAAAAAAGGTGCTTAAAAAAGATAGTTCAAACATTTTTGGAAGACGACAAGTACAGTAGACTGTGCGCAGGCAACAAAGAATTTATAAGAAATAAAGCAACTTAACAAAAAGTACAAAGACGCTACAGGTTAGACACATTAAAAAATCTCCATAAAGAATATTTGAAGGCAGGTAATGTCACTAGAGTCCGTCTAATGAAAGCGTGACCTGAGAAAAGGAGGTTACAACCAAAAATTTCGAATGTGGTATTATTGAAATAGTAGGAGAAAAAAGTTTTGATACTAGAGTATTTTTTGTATTTATGACAATTTTAGAATAGTTGTACAAGAACTTAATCCTAGTCAAAAACATGTGTGTAGACTTAATTATTTGGTGGGTGTACGTTAAAGGTCAATAACACACAAAATGTTAGATAGTATTCCAAATTATTTTATTTTATCTGATCTCTCAAATGTCGCTATATAATATTTAAATAATATTCTTTATTTTCCATTTGGCGTTCTGGCAAGAATACCAAGTGCACAACACCGTGATAGTCAAATAAAATAGTCAACATGATTTCAACTGCATCACGTCTCGCCAACACTATTAATGTGTTTCAAGATTGTTGGGTTGGAATCTATTTAGCATAGAGAAAATTCAGATCTTTTGGGATTAGTCAAGTGGGAACATGTTTTATACTCCAGTGATTGTTTCAAATGATACGGATCGACTCGTGAGACACAAAAAGTTCAGCAGCTGCTGCAGCAGCATCTCTCTCAAACTTGAACTAGGATTTTCGCGATTTTAACTTCAGTTGCAGACTTTCATGCACTACCAGACATAGTGAGGCAAATCTTTCATTACATCTCAACTGCTTTTGAACGCATTCTACCACTCACTAGCATGTGTTTTTGATTAAGTCGATTCACCAAAAGCCTTCTTTGTTCGATGTTTTTGTCCATTATGAAATTCGCAATATGTCAGATTATCTAAAAATATAAGAAAAAAAAAATCATTATATCCTTAATATAACTATCTAATAATATTAGTCGACAAGGATCAAGATTATAACGTCATACTAACTTAAAAATCAGAAATCGTATGTAAACAATGTTGGTTTTCATTGAAAACACCTTCCTTCTCTTCTTGTTTTTGTTTGAATTTATTAACCATAGTGTGTAGCAGTTTTTGCACGTTACTGTTTATTGTTTTTCCCACAATTAAGCAATTATTCTTGAAAAATAAACATCAGTTTCCAAAAACTGACAATTGCAACCATAGACTTTGACGTGATTTTTTTCGGCAAAACAATGTTGCCAATTTAATTTTTAAAAAAAACTCCAGGTTACGCTTTCAGTAGACGCACTCTATGAGCTACTCCATGTTTGCGAGACTAACACCTGTCTGGATAGTCGCTCCAAAATTATCAAACAGAGATATGCTTGTGTACTGTTCATGCCAATTTCCAACATATTGTGACTGCCCTTTATCCCACTTATTACTATCGTCCTCTTAAAAGGACGGCGCATAAACAAAAATCTTGTGATTAATGAGGGTAAAGTAAACAAATATTGTTGGTGACATTTGAAAGTTGAATTGTGTGGCAGTACAATATAAGTATTGTGAGTGGTATAACGCATTATTATTAATCAGTTTTGGAGCTTTTGTTTTACGGTAAATTTATCATGACTGATATGAGGTGAGTTATTTTATTATTATTAAAAAATCGTTTTTTTTTTGACAATGAATAATAAAACTTTCATATCTCTTCTAAGTGAATTAAATTAAATATAAGTACCAACTGTCATTTTTTATACTTTTTTTTGGTGCAACATTTGGTGTTCTTTATAAAGCCCAATAGTAATATCTACTACTACTTGATACAAAAAAATGTTTTGTTTTGTCAGGAGAGTTTTTGGAAGAGGATGGGAGTCGCAACTTCATGAAATCATGGAAGAATTGGAATTTGATGAGGAGGCTCCTATTCCTGACAGCATCACATTTTTTCCACCAGAAAATTGTAATGCTGATGTCACCGACGAAGATTCTGGTGACGAAAATCAAGTCCGCATTCAAAATTTACCTGGCACTCAACTAAGGACTCCAGCGCAAGTTCATTATATGAATTTGACAGACGATAGTGACAGTGAAGACGAAATAAGTCTAGCTCAAGTATCGAAAAGAATGCGCATCAGAATTTCCAATCCTCCGATTGAAAATCAGTTGTTACCTGACGACGAACCAACACCTTCAACTTCCACAAGCATGACAATTCCAAAAACTAAACAGTATAACTGGATTTCAAGAGATATACGTCCAATATTTAGACCATGGGCCGGAATGCAGCAAGTTGCAAGGCAGCAATTTTGCTGCCTTGCCTTTTATTATTTTGAGCAACTTTTTAGCGACAGAATTACAGTTTTGCTGACAAATTACACCAATAATTATATAAATCAAAAAAATAAAATTGGAAATATAACGTGTGAAGAGATGAAATGCTTTATCGGAATACTTCTCTTCAGTGGTGGGGTATGTGGTAGTACCCAGAAGATATATGTATTGGGAAAATGCTGCAGACTGTGGGAACCCAATAGTTTATAATGCATTGTCGAGAGATAGATTTACTTTTATAATGTCTCATATTCACTGCTGTGATAATACAGATTTGCCATCTAATGACAAATATGCGAAGTTGAGACCACTCTTTGACGCGTTGAATGAGAACTTCCTAAACTATGCCCCATTCGAAGAAAACTACAGCATTGATGAAGCGATGATTCCGTATTATGGTGGTCACCCTTGTAAACAATTTATAAGAGGTAAACCTATCAGATGGGGTTACAAATTTTGGGTAGGATCGACACGTCTTGGGTACATATTATGGTTTGATCCGTATCAAGGGCAAACGGGAGACGACTTCAATGATTATAAAAAATTGGGACTTGGAGCAAGTGTTATTTTACGTTTCGCAGATGTTCTTCGTACAATCACCTTTCCACCTATTTTTTGATAATTTCTTCACATCGATTCCATTACTAGATGAACTACGTGAAAGGGGGTTGAAGGCCACCGGAACAATCAGAGAAAATCGCGTATCGAAATGTCCGCTTCCAACAAACAAAGAATTCAAGAAAACTGATCGTGGTTCTCTGAAATACAAAGCAACAAGAGCTGAAGAAATTATTGTGTGTAAGTGGAATGATAATAGTGTTGTAACAGTGGCTTCAAATGCTGCTAAAGTTTTACCACTGAGCAAAGTAAAACGCTTTTCACAACATGAGAAAAGATATGTACAAGTCGACCAGCCAGCCTTGATAAAGGTGTTTAATGAAAACATGGGAGGTGTAGACAGGTCAGACCAAAATATTGGTTTATACCGAACATCGATACGAGGAAAAAAATGGTATTTCCCACTGATATGTCACGTACTAGACATGGCAGTTCAAAATGCTTGGCAACTATACCACATCGATGGCGGAGATTGTGATCATTTGCAATTTCGTAGAAATATTGCAACTTCCCTTCTAGAAACATATCGTAGAAAGGATAACAGAAAATCAGGTCGCACTTCACAAAACTATCACCAAAATTCTCGGTATGATAATAATAAGCACCTTGTAAAATACAACGAAACGCAGTTGAGGTGCGTGATTTGCCACAAAAAAGCCAATTTCTCGTGTAAAACGTGTGAAGTTACATTACATCCAAAAGAATGTTTTGAAACGTACCATACGAAATAATGTTTTTTTTTTCAAGTCTAAATTTTTATTATTATTTTTTCATTATCTTTACTTTTTTCATGATTTTATGTAATAAATTAACGACAATAAAGACACTTCGTATTTTCTTTTGATTTACTTGAACAAGTAGTAGGTACATATTACTAATGTCCTTTTAAAAGGACACCAATTTCCCGGTTTCCCAACAGGTTTTAATTTTTTTTTGCATTTTTCCTACTCATCTGATTATACAAGGATACATATATCTGAATTTCATTGCAATCGGATACAAAAAGTCTATTCAGTAAAAAGTGGATTATAATGCAAAAATTATAAAAGTTCCAACATATCAAAATCTATTAAACGCAATTTGCTGTAACTGATTTAATGAACAATGTCTGGAAAGAAAATGTGAAGCTAGCACTGAAACATGTGTTCCTATGATCGATTTTAACGCAGACATGTCGATTAATTACAATCACTGGATAGCATCAAAGGAAAGCATAATAGACATAAAAACTAAGAAAGAAAGACAAGTGGTAAAACAAAAAAGGGAAAGTATCTCCACCGCAGCTCAAGATCTTGTTTTAAAATTGAAAACGGATTTGAATACAATTTTTCAGCATGAAAGAAACATTGTTCATCAGTACCAAGTAATATCGGAAAAGATGAAGTCCTTAACTGAACAAGAAGCCGTAGTGCATATGGATATTTCAGAAAATTTTAGTATGAAATATAACGAAGAAATTCAATCTTTTCATTTTGGGGGATCTCGTACGCAGCTTTCACTCCACACAGTAGTTATGTATTTGAAGGGATCTACAAGATCGTTTTGCACTTAGGGCTTTCAATACCGGTATTACGGGATCCCGTAATACCGTGATCACGGATATATTTTGATATTTTTTCAGTCACGGTATTGACGAGCCAATACCGTGATTACGGTATTATAATTTTTAATATACATTATTGCGTTTTGTTGTAATAAGTAGCAGGAAGTTGTTTTGTATAATATAAATTACGATGTAATATTATTCTCACACTTGTATTAAGCGCTAACTCTTATCTCCAGCTCACCCGCCCGCACTTTACCTAAGCCCGTTTCTGAGTCGAGCGAGCCTAAAGGGGCTATTCAGCACACGATACTCAGACTCGTCTTTGTTTTCTTTCCGAGTAAGACAATCTGAACCTTATTACACTACGCGATACGTCGAACCATAGGCCAAAACGGTCTAAATAACGCATAGTGTACTGATTAACAAAACAATATAAGGCCTATCCTATATTGTTTGGTTAGTAACGCATAGGCGCCCCGGGTAACATGTGCATGTGAACTTGGTCGTTGTTTATTTTTGATAAGTTTGTGATCTTGACGAGCCATGTTACCTATAATATTAATACTTGTATTTTCTGGGGTTTGTCTCAATACTCAACGGACCACGATCGACGACGATGATGACGATGATGACGAGTCACGAATTCACAAGACATTGAAGCATCCAAAATTGTGCCATTTTCCACTTTGATTAATGTCATTTTTAGTTTAACGAATCACAATTGTTACTATTTAATTGTAGATCTAACGGATACGTTAAATCTACAATTAAATAGTAAAAATTGAATATTTAAGCGGTTTGGATGTGGCTTTGATTTTTTACTTCAATTATTATTAACTTTGCCTAGTTAGTACTTATTGACTACTTTTGTGTACGAAGAAACAATTCAAAATTATACATTTAATTATTTTTTTCACAACTATCACACAACGCCGTCTAGTCCCAAGCTAAGCAGAGCTTGTGTTATAAGTACTAGACAACTGATAAACATACTTATATATTTCTAGATACATACATATACAGATAATAATTGGTAGTTTGGTATAAAAAGTACATGGGAAATATTCTTATAATAATAATAAGAAAGGCACGTGTCTTGACGCTTGCTGACTTCTAAGGGCAGTATAGGTACGCATCGAATATATCAGCCAGTAAATAATAGGAACGGCAGCGCCATGCTTACTAGAACCTTATTAGAACGGTTAACAGAGAATAAAAAGTGAATCTAAAACAAAAATACATATTTAAATGGTTTTATTAATGTCCTAATTAAAGTTCCTATGAGAAAGGATTACAGTCAAGCATTCGTTTAAAAAATAAAAAAAAAACAAAGACCTTGAGTTCAATACCGTGATCACGTGATCACGGTATTTAATTATCTAATACCGGTATTGAAAAAATCCGGTATTTAAAAGCCCTAATTGCACTGTATCGGCGGATTTGAGTCACAATGTTTATGCTATTTGGGCCCACTTAAAACCAGTACTGGAAGAATTACCAAATCAAATAGATACCATCCATTTTTTGAGTGACGGTCCAGCAATTATGATAATGATTACTGACTGATTTATTATTAATATATCAATAAAAAAAACGGTTACATTGATGGTTTGATATTTCTGAGAAAGACAATTATAGTTTAAGTATAATAATAAAACGAAGTACTAAATATCTTTATCAGCTTAAACTAACAAAAAGCAAACTAATTACTTACTTACATTACTAATTTAGTTACGTATATTTAATTACACACATTGCTAATTTACAAGTGTCTTTAAGGCTAAAGTGAATAAGCTCTTAATAAATTAGTGCACCTCACCATCAATAATTGATGCACTAGTTGTTTAAATCAATAAAAATTATGCTAAATGTTTAACCACGCAAGAAATCAAACATTTAATAATAGTAGTTTATGTGACTAGGGGATAAAGCAGTGTCTTTAAGTCGCGGGCGGCATGTTGAATTCCGAACGAAACGAAGGTTGTTGATTTTAATCCCGAACGATAGTGAGGGATTTATAAAATTAACTCCCGAGCATTGCGAGGGAGTTAATAAAGAAACCTGAGTGAAGTGAGGAATTTAAGCCGCCCAAGACAAAGACAGCTTTATCCCCGTGTTGCATACTCTACTTTTTACACCATCTGTGAGATAATTAACCTATTAACCGCCGCAGTTGTATATAAGCAACTTATTATTTTTGAGCCCCTGGCACCACAGTTGTAAATTCGCAACTAAAGTCTACGAAGTGATTTTCAAGCATATTTTTATTTACGTAGCAGCAATTTCATAATAATTATAAAGACCACCTTTGCCATTCAAGGAATTTCTTTCATTTTCCCTAAAATCACTGATGCTGGGCGCCAAATTAACGGTGAAAAAAACGAATAAAACTCATCGCAAAATGCAAGTGTAACCTTAACCTGTACCGCCAGAGTTGTATAAATACAACAGTAGTGATGTAACACATAAGTTTATTTATTGCTCATTAATGCCAACTTTAGTTTATTCAAATAACATACAAATAAGTTAGCCATTCAGAATTAGAAAGTAATTCAATGCTTGTTGCTGTTTGATTTTATTTCTAACTATAACATCTAAAACTTCACATGATTTCAGGTAGATTCATATTACAATTGTAGCGACGGTTTTTACTAATTCGTATTTTAGTAACAACCCTAGCACTTTAATATTATCAAAAGAGTCCAGCGCTGGAGTTGTATATATGCAACCGCTTGTGACGTCATAAGCGAACTCATAATGATAATAGTGAGGGTACATCTGTTTTATTTGTTAAAAAATTTAATGAATTAGTGGGTACCTAATTTATTTCAATGGGTATTGTGGCTGTGTTTGTATCGCAAAATGTCGAGTGCAGAGGAATTAATAAGGATTTTAGAAGGTTTTGAGGAAGATGTAGAAGAATTTGTGTCCGATAATGAGTTAGAAGAAGAGGAGGTATGTATACAAATTTGATTTATTCTTATGATTCTAAAAATACAATACCTTTTGTTTTTTCCAACTCACTACATACTGTTTTTTTAGGAAAGCGGTGACAGTGAATTCCATTGGACTGCGGCAGAAACGTCGCCAATAATACAACCATTTAATGATTTTCTTGCTGGTTTTTCATCAGAAATAAACCTTTCGACAGATTCTAATGAACTAGACTTTTTCGAATACTTCGTCGATGATGGTTTGGTGGCTGAGATAGTGAGGTGTACTAACAGGTATTACCAATTTTACGTTTGACGTGTCGAAATACGAGAGCATTCGAGAACCCATGGTTGGCGTGACGTTGACGCGAAAGACATTTATTTGTTCTTTGCGGTAACAATGTTATTTACCAGGAACAAAAGGATATCCATTGAAGAACATTGGTCCACGGATCCACTGCTGAGTTCCCCAATCTTTCAAAAGACCATGAACAGAAATAAATATTGTTTAATTTTGGCTATGATGCATTTCACTGATGTTTTTTCCGTCGGCACCGGATTGCCAAGATTACATAAACTGCAATTTGTAATCAATCATGCACGGGACAAATTTAAAAGCGGCTTAACACCGCACCAGAAATTATGTATCGACGAGAGTATTGTCCCTCTCAAAGGCCGTCTTGTATTCAAGCAATACTTGCCTAAAAGAGAAATCACTTTGGAATAAAACTGCTCGTATTGTGCGATGTGAAAACAAGATATATACTGGACTTTATAGTCTATTGGGATCTGAAACGGATATTGAGCAGATTTCTGATTTGGGGGTGAGCGGGTCGGTAGTGGTTGCTCTCCTTAAGGGATACTTTAACACGAACAGACAACTTTTTGTGGATAACTGGTACTCGAGTCGAAAGTTATTCCTTTATTTGAAAGATAACAGGATATATGCATGCGGTACAGTTAAGAAAAATAGAAAAGGCATGCCTAAATTTAAGAAGTTGTCTAAAGGAGAAGTGGATGCTTACTATTCCCCTCCTTTAATGACTTTAAAATGGCAGGATAAAAAAGCTTTTGTATACCACTCGTCATGTGCAAACATGACGAGTGGTATACAATTCCTCTCTAGAACCCTGCGGAGCATTTAATATAGGGGTCATAAGCCAGGGGCGTTGTGGATAACCAGAATCCCCTGAAAGCAAAAAGTTTTGAATTATATATATATATATTATTTCGGAATTTCGTTATCGTTGATGAAAATGTAACGTTGTCTAGGCCCCCTGTACGTCGGTCGCCCGCTCAAGTAAGGTCATTGACTCGCTCAGCTGATCTTTGCGTAAAACAAATAAAATGATTCCAAATTTCCTTCATACTTTTACAGACTTAGGGCGGACTTAACTGCTTTGTGCCTAAGACATACCTAATAAAATAATTACTTATGCTAAAAGTGTTAGGTAATTTATTACATTACATGTAAAAATAAATCTTTACAGGCCTGCTAGTTATGGCGTATTTAAAAATGTGGAATCAATAATTTTGATTACAATGATTTAAAAAAAGTTCTGTTACAATGATTTAAAAAAAAAGTTCTATTAGGTACTTACCTAAATCGCCTTTGTATTTTTATTTATTTAACACTTAAATTGTTCACTTAAACGACACATTAAATTGTTCAAAGTTTTAAGAGTTCTGGGTCAATGGGTCGTCTTAAGGGCTGTTATAAACCTTATAACTAATCACCTCCGAATCGTCACTGGTTAGATAGACTTCACAAGAGCATAGTATTCCTTTGGATACATAATCTTGCACGTTTAACACAAAGAAAACTGGTTTGGCATTGTAAAAACGTGGATTCGCCTGCGCAACAAGACTCGCGATTTCGTCACCAACTCCAGGTTGGAATACACATAATTCCGAGACGCCATTATTTTCGCGCGACGACACCACACCTATGACGTCTTGAGGGAAACTGAATTATTCCATGACGTGTCACTCACGCGATGCACTTAACGCGCGGGAAGGGCGGGGCGCACGGGTCGCGCGCCGCGTCGCATGGCCAATCAAATAGGGTTTGGAAGCGTGTTTGATCTAGGATTGGCTATTTTTAGTGAGTCCACGTTGACTAGGTGAACGCAATTGTTATTGTGGAATAGTGTCTACTAATGGTTTGCATTATTTGTTCATTTATGCGAGAATTGGTTCAAGTTATTAAAAAAAAAGTGTTTTATTTTTTAATTTTATCTTTACAAATGGATAGTGTTTCATGCACCGGTTCGACCCTCCACGGGATTAAAACGACTAAAAAGTAACGATGTATATTTGTTATAAAAAAATATTTAAAAATATCAAAAATATGTATTAGAAGAAAAAAAAAGGAAATAAATAGTATCAGTGTAATAGTATCGTATAGTATTTTTGTTAGTTCTTTCTAATATTTTGGGTTTCAGATTTCCTACGGATCCCATACTAGCAAATTGCTGGAGAGACATTATACTGCGGACTCGAAATTAAGACCAGTGGAAACCCCACAGGACTTCATTCGTGTGTTCCGAACATTTTTCTGATGATGATTTATATTTTACAAAAAAGGGTTTACGACGGCTAAAGAACTAAAATTACTGATTGTCGCCGATCTTGAACACACCTATTTCACCATCCATACCATCAGGTGAGATGGTGGTCAAACTTGAACCTATCAATAAAAAAAATAAAAAAGACTGTATATTTTTTTCACTGTATTTTTTGTCTTGTCTTGTCTTACATCGGACTTTTTACTTTTTATTAAGATACCTGGGTCGAATATGGCCAGCCGGAAAATATGGCCACATGCCATTATTTCAAATACGAAATATTTTAATAACCTGAACGCGACCATAAATTGTCGCTAGTGTCGCGTGTATCCGAACGGCGTACCTGTCACCCTTCCCACGCGCCCACTTGTCGCCCAGTGTCAATTAAAGTGAAACACGCTGTTGAGGTTATAAAAACATTTGGTAAGTATTGTCCTGTATTATGTTATTTTTTAAATAAGAATCTTTGTAAATCACATTACGATGTTGTGTGACGATTGTAATTTGATATTTCTTTGTCTAATTATCATAGGGAGAAGGAGGTAAGACGGGGTAGCGGGTAAGACGGGGTACCCAGCGAAATTCACAGTTCAAATTGACCAATCACGGTCGTCCATTCATCGTTCGACGCGCCGCCATGTTGCTTGTCAGTCGCCCGGTGGCTCGTGGTTCACAAGTACGCAGTGTCGAAAAAAATTAAATAAAAACTGTTTTACTGCAAATTGTTATTTAACATATTTTCTCCTGGTTTGACACGTGACTGAGGATTGTTAAATAACGTTAGCTGGTGAGGTGTTGCTGTGATTGACGCTTAAACTTACCTATAATAAGGTACGCATTGTGTTTTCTTAAGATTGTTGGCGGTTTTTTTTTTCAATTTTTTTTTTTTTTAATCACTCTTCAGGTAAGATGGGGTAACGGGTACCCCATCTTACCCCCAATGAGAATAATTTTGTTCTTGTTTGTTTTCCGTAAAAATGGGTTTGTTTTTTGTGAGCTTATTATGGTTTGCCTTTTTAGAATGGTTCGTGACTACAAACGCACGACTGACAGAGGGTCGTGGTCCGAAGAATCCATGCGGGAAGCAATTATAAAGCAGCTAAACAATTTTTTTTTTTATTGTTGATAGGTTCGCGCTTGACCGCTATCTCACCTGATGGAAAGCGACGATGCGGTTGACGATGGAACGCGCTTACCTAAAAGAAACCTATTCACTCTCGACTTAAAGATTCCCGGGTTGTAGCTATCAGGAAACACAGACTCCGGCAAGGAATTCCACTCCCTAGCCGCACGCACAATGAATGTGTTCCCAAAACGTTTTGTACGTGTTGGTGGGATATCCACCATATACCGGTGGCGCATAGCCGTACGTCTGGTAGTCCGATGATGAAACGGGCTAGGCGGAATTAGGTTATGCAATTCCGACGCACACTCCCCGAAATGCAACCGGTAGAAAACCGACAGGCTAGCAACTCTGCGTCGATGCTCAAGACTTTGAAGCCTCGACTCGACGAGTGTATCATCGCCAATTATCCTTCTGGCTCGCCTCTCAATTGCCTCAAGTGCATCAAGCTGGTATCGGGCAGATCCGTCCCAAAGAAGAGAGCAATACTCCATACACGATCGAACTTGCGCTTGGTAAAGTTTGAGCAGCTGTTCCGGCGTGAAGTACTGTCTGACCTTTGCGAGAACTCCCAGCTTTTTTGCAGCCAGTTGAGCCTTTGCTTCGATGTATGGCCCAAAGTTGAGTGTTGATGTCAGCGTAACACCAAGAAGGTCAAGATGGTCGGTTATCGGCACGGTTACACCCCGGAAAGTTGGAGCAGGACTGAATTGGCTCCTTTTAGCGGAAAATAGACACGCCTGGGTTTTTGCAGCGTTGAACTTGACCAAATTGGCATCGCCCCATTCGGAGACTGCCTCCAAGGACAAGTTCAAGTGCTCAACCATAGCCTCTCGAAGAGACTGGATCTGAGACCCACTAGCTCGCGCGCTGGATATGTAACTCTCAGCAACAGTGCTGTCGTCTGCATACCCAAAGGTACCGGGCTTAAGCAGATCGTTTATGTGCAGCAAGAATAATGTTGCCGAGAGTACTGACCCCTGAGGGACCCCGGCATTAATAGCCATTTGATCAGACGAGCAGCCATCGATAACCACTCGGATGGACCGGTTATTCAGGACGTCTGCGATTCAAGCACACAATCCAGCGGGTAAACCGAAAGAAGGAAGCTTACTAATAAGGCCTTCGTGCCAAACCCTATCGAAAGCCTTCGAAATATCGAGGGTCACGGAGAATATCGTTAGCTTCTAGGTATGCCAGGAGCTTAGTGTTGAGTACACGTTCCATAGTCTTACAGAGAATGGACGTTACTGAGATTGGTCGGTAGTTAGCTGGGTCAGCACGACTCCCTTTCTTGGGCACGGGCTGGACATTAGCTTGCTTCCATGCCATCGGCACTTTTCCAGCCTCAAATGAAAGCCTAAATAGGCGTGTCAGGATCGGAGACAGTTCAGGCGCACACGTTCTCAGAACAATTGCTGGTATCCCGTCCGGACCACTAGCCTTGTTCACGTCAAGGTTACGCAGCACCCTACGAACGTCCTTCTGATGGATGCGAATATCTGACATACTCGCATCGCAACCATCAAGATGAGCAGGGGGCCGCGCGTTACCTGGGTCTAGACGCGAAGATTCCGCAAAGAGTGAAGCAAACAAATTTGCTTTCTCCTCAGCGGTATGTGCCAGCGACCCGTCGGGTTTCAGCAGTGGCGGTAGTGAGGGGCGGCAGAAGTTCGATTCAACCGACTTAGCCAGGGACCAAAACGCCTTACTACCCGCAGGGTATGAAGCTAGTTTGTTCCCGATGCGGCTAATGTGGTCGAACCGAGACCTCCGCATCACCTTCTTGCAAGACTTGGCAGCTCTGTTGAAGGCTCTCTTCTTCTGGCTTACGTCATTCGTCTTGCGCATACGAGCGTCGGCCCATGCCTGATATGCTGCGTGCTTGAGCGCGTTAGCGCGGCCACACTCCGCACCAATTTGATGTGCCACAGACGACATTAGAGAGAAAAGTTAAGGCTGCTCGCCCAGTATTGAGCGAAATATCTGAGGTAAACTTACCCATACCAATTAAAGTACCATTGGGTCCTAGGCTGCCTGTTTTTTTTTGTCTGAAGAAAATGAGCTTTGTGCCTATTTATTAGAAATGGAAGAAAGGTTTTATGGACTTACGGTTAAAGATCTAAGGGCATTAGTATACCAGTTAGCAATTAAAAATAATAAGCCTAATCCATTCAACGCTGAGAAAAAAGAAGCTGGTAGAGAGTGGACAAATGGCTTCCTAAAACGACACCCAGAGCTTTCAATTAGAAAGCCTGAAAATACTTCTTTCTGCTGCCAGAGCATTTGGTTTTAACAAAGTTGCAGTCGAAAAATTCTTCAATTTCCTCGGCAACGTGTACGACGAGCACCAACTAACTCCTGACCGTGTGTAGGCGACGCGTGATTATTATAGTTATTTCTATTGTCTAATTTTGAGTTTTTTAATTATACCGATATACATACCTGCATTTGTTTAAAATAAATCTGGTGCTTAAGGCGCGGGAGACGCAAGCGAGGGGAACGGGGGGACGCGGCATAGCGCCACTGTAGCGAGCATTTTTTAGTGATCTTTACGAACGATTGCGCACAGACGTGTTTGCTTCTCCCAACCCTTCACCCTTACGATAATCAAGTGGTTTACTTTATACGTCCACATCCCCTACATTAGTTGGTCTTCGAGTCGGATCTCTGGATGTACCATACACCACCACGAACCATGGTGAAAACCAGGAGCGTGAAACGAAAGGAAGAGGAGCAGAATGACGCGCAACAAAAAGATGCTCAACAATTGCAAGAGGAACAATTCAAAGCCGAATTCACAGACATTCCTCCTAAAGCTGTACCTGTTGAACGCGGGAACAAGACGGACGAAGTACAACCCGGACCCTCTACAGCCCAAAGTGTTCGCCAATCTACCCGAAAAAAGTCGTCGACTTCATCTCTTATGGCAAGAAAGAAAAAGCTGGAACTCAAAGCTGCTCAAGCAAAAGCCCAAATAAGAATGGAGTTGATAGACCTGCAACTTGGAGCAGATCTGGCAGAGCTGGAGGACGACCGCAGTCTACCCTCAGAAAAATGTAATTCTGAAAATAATGACCATATAGTGGAAAAGTGGTTAGAAAGTAGCCAGCAGGAGCTGAAAACTCAGGGCGTCACCAATGTTATCCGTGATGAAGCGCTGCAACCGGCACCGCAGGATTGGAACCTGTACAACGTGAATGCCGCCGGCCCGCAACGTCCAGCTACGGAACTTGTGTTCGCCCGCCGCCACCAGCCGCTAGTGGCACTGATGAAACCGTGCGAGCCCTGGCAATGGCTCTGAAAGACCTAGCTACTGCCTCCGCTACTGGTGCCAGCAAAGTCAACGACAGAATGCTAAATCGTTTGTGCACACCAAAAGACTTGCCTACTTATTCTGGTGACCCGCTAGAATGGCTTCAGTTTAAGCAAGCGTTTGAAGAGTCCTCTCACGTGTGCAACTTCAGTGACAAAGAAAACCTGTGGCGTCTAAGGAAGAGCCTGCAAGGGCCAGCAAAAGAATCAGTGACGGCCTTACTCATCGGTGCTACCTCCGCTACAGACATTATGAACACGCTAGAACTTCAGTTTGGCAATCCTGACGTAATCATCTCCAGGATCCTGCAAGATATAAGTAAACTACGCCCCATGTCGCAGGAATATTAGAGAGATATTATTTCATTCTCCGTGAAAGTACGAAACTGTGTTGCTGCTGTGACTGCCATCGGACGCGACGAGTACCTGCAAGGAATGAACATTGTGTCGGTCATCCTCTCGAAACTACCAATGATATTAATCTCCAAGTGGGCGGATTACTGTTTTCCTCTTATTGATAACACAGCAACACCAAAACTGCTTATTTTGTCCGAGTTTCTCAGTGACGAAGCTCTAAAGATAACAAAAACATCTGTGAGTGTATCAAGCATACAAAACTGTTTGTAAACAAAGTCATAACGAAAACTCTAAACATCGCACTCTCTTGGTTAACAGTGAACAAACGAAGAATGAACAAAAAAGTGATAAGAGTTGTCGGTACTGCCACATTTCCGAGCACCTACTACAAGATTGCAAAAAGTTTAAAAAATCGCTTCGCAAGGACCGCTGGGCATTTGTGAAACGACACGGTATTTGCTACAAGTGCCTGACGTCACAACATAAACAAGATACTTGTACCGCACCGGCGTGTGACGTAGACGACTGTGGACTGCCTCATCACCGTTTGTTGCATTATATCGTAAACAAGAACTCAGTGCCGCGTAATAGTGTCAATATAACCGACGCAACCAAGACTGATACCGAGACTGAACCGCGAGTGGAAACTGTCAATCATCTTCAAGTGAACTGCCGTAAAGTGTTGCTAAAAACTGTGCCTATTCACCTACACGGACCTAACGGTACTTTTCGTAGCGTCGCGCTCCTTGATGACGGTTCTACTGTAACTTTGATAAGCGCTGCGCTCGCGTCGAAAGTGGGGTTGCGCGGTGATAAACAATATTTGTGTGTGTGCCGTGCATGGGACAAAAGCGAAGTTGTGTGCCATAGTGAAGTACTCGACCTTGAACTTTCTAACTGTGAAGGAACTAAGTTTACAATTCGTGCGCGCAGTGTAACAAATATGAACTTACCGATACAAAATATCACTACCGTGGACATAAGTGATTATGAACTATTAAAACCGGAAATTAAAAACGCGATTTGTGATGGACAATATAGACCGGAACTTTTGATAGGGCAGGACAATTACGATTTACTCTTACCGTTGGAAATAATTAAGGGTAAACCTACGGATCCCTACTTCACCCGCACTCCGTTAAGGTGGTGCATGCACGGGTGCTTGCGCGCCAAGTCCGCGATCAATCACGACCTGCAGTCTACTCTGTTCCTGTTAGAAGAAGAAAATGAATGTGAGCATATCCTACGAGAGATGCACAACGAGATGCGACAATCATTTGCATTGGAAGCTGTTGGAGTTGCTACTAAGCCCCGCCAAAACCTACTAGATGTTAAAGCTACGGAACACCTACAACAAACAGCCACATTGAAAGATGGAAGGTGGTACGTGGGACTCCGACACTGCTCTCAACAGATTGAAAGGTGTTGAAAAGAAAATGAAAGCAAACTCAAGCTTCGCCGAGCGATACAAAGAAAGAATCGACCATCTGTTCAGCAACGATTTTGCTTCACCACTCTCTGAAACTAAAAGTCCAAACAGAATATGGTACTTGCCGCACTTTGGGGTGGACAACCCCAATAAACAAAAGCTGCGACTGGTGTTCGACGCTGCGGCCAGGAGCCATGGCATGTGCTTAAATGACTACTTACTGCAAGGTCCCGACCTACTTACCTCACTTTACGGGATAATGTTGAGATTTCGAGAAAATAAAATGTCACTGGTGATATAAAAGATATGTTTTTACGGATCAAGATACGAGATACTGATCGAGATTCCCTGCGCTTTCTATGGCGAGAATCACCAGATAAACCCGTAAAAACCTACGTCATGACTAGCTTAATCTTTGGCGCGAACTGTTCCCCATTTATTGCACAGTTCATAAAGAACAAAAACGCTGAAAGATTCTTCTCCACAATGCCAGCCGCTGCGCAAGCTATACTCACACAACACTACGCTGACGACTATAGACTCCTTACCTGATGAAAAAACCGCCAATCAACTAGTGAATGACGTCACATTCGTCCACAAGCAAGGTGATTTTGAGATAAGAAACTGGACGTCTAACATACCGTCTGTACTTAAAGATTTACCCCAAGAAAGCCTGAAATCGACGTCTGTGACATTCAAAAATGGGCAACTGTATGATGGAGAACGTAGACTCGGCCTTATTTGGTTTCCAACTGAAGATAACCTGGGATTCGACGTGTCATTGAAAAGAATTCCCACATCAATTCTACTTGGACAAAAGAAACCTACTAAACGAGAAATGCTGCGTGTGCTAATGTCCATATTCAATGTTTATGGTTTCCTTTCGCCGATCACGATCAAAGGCAAAATCATGTTACAAGACACTTGGAGGTCTGGTATCAACTGGGACGACGAAATAACAGACCAAATATTTATAAAATGGACTGAATGGCTGAGCGTAATGACATGCCTTGATAAAATACGCCTACCTAGATATTATGAGTCGGCAACTAGAAGTACTCATGAAACAGAGCATGCGCGCGCGAGCGAGACGCGCGACCTCAGTACAGATGCACCGAGTAGCGAGGCGCTTGCGCCGGTACACAACACTGCGCGCTATACTAACCTACAGCTATTCTGTGACGCGTCAACTCAAGCGATGTGCGCTGTCGCATACTGGCGCTGGATTGATTGTAAACAAAACATTCAAGTTGCTTTTGTGTCCAGTAAATGTCGAGTTGCGCCTGTGAAATATGTTTCAATGCCACGCTTAGAACTACAAGCAGCTGTTATGGCAGGAAGACTGGCCGATACTATAATAAACGAGCATAGAATAAAGGCAGGAAGAAAGATATTCTGGTGTGATTCATCTACGGTTTTACATTGGGTGCGCAACGATACACGAAATTATAAACCCTACATAGCTCACCGCCTCGGTGAATTAGATGAGTTAATTAAAATTGAAGAATGGAAGTACATACCAACGAAGTTAAACATTGCCGATATTGCCACACGAGAAACCTGTGAAATAAAAACATTGAATAATGAGTGGTTATATGGACCGTCATTTTTATATGAAGACGAATGGTCATGGCCCGGACAAGCGAGGGTACAGCTACCTGATGTTTGCGATGTGGACCTAGAATGCATTAACAATATTCACGTTGCACATGTATGTTTACCTGCTGTCCCCGAACCGGAAAGGTTCTCTTCTTGGATTCGATTACTGCGATCAATGTACGTGGTTCTATCTTTCATACATAAATGCAAGAAAGGTACTAGCGTTGTTGCAGATGGTGCGATGATGGAACGTGCCGAGAACCTGTTGTTGAAATACTCCCAGATGAAAGCTTTTCCAGATGACCTGCACAACCTGAAACAAAACAAAAGATTACAAAAACAAAGCAAATTACTTACCTTAACGCCGATTATTGATGATGACGGCCTGCTGCGACTGTCTGGCCGAATTGATGCTGCACCTGGTATATCTGCTAACATGAAACGTCCTGTGATACTGCACGGCCGCTGTCATATTACTCACCTCATCGTGAAGCACTACCACATAAAGGCCTGCCACGGAAACCAGGAGATGGTCGTTAATGAGCTAAAACAAAGATATTGGATAATACGATTACGACCTACCGTGAGATATATTAGTTCAAAATGCATGTTATGCAGAATTAAGAGGGCACTGCCCCATCCACCCAGAATGGGTGACTTACCTGAAGCGCGGCTTGCTCATCATCATCGCCCCTTCACGTACACCGGAGTTGACCTTTTCGGGCCCCTAGAAGTAACCGTTGGCCGACGTCGAGAAAAACGGTACGGTGTTATCTTCACTTGCCTCACCGTGAGAGCTATTCACATTGAGATAGTGAACCAGCTGACCACAGATGCACTAATAATGGCTCTCAGACGAATGGCAGCCAGGAGGGGCTGGCCAAGGTACTTATATTCAGACAATGGTACGAACTTGAGAGGTGCTGATACAGAGCTGAAAAAATGTATTCTTGAGCTGGACGTGGATAAACGTAAAGAAGTTACGACTTACAGTGCAGCAACCTCATGGATTTTCATTCCACCCGCCAGCCCTCATTGGGGAGGGGCATGGGAACGAATAATTAGAAGTGTAAAGAGCGCACTCAAGGTCGTATTAAAAGAACGAGCGCCACGTGATGAGACACTTCAAACATTATTAGCCGAAGTAGAACACATGATAAACAGCCGTCCTCTCACGCATGTCTCAGTGGAACCAAACAGCTGCGAGACGCTGACCCCCAACCATTTTCTGCTGGGAACATCGTCCAACCTACCTACTCTGGGTGTTTTTGATGAGTCAGATATGTACCTCAGAAAGCAATGGCGACTGTCACAAAAACTGGCTGATATGTTTTGGAAACGCTGGGTACGTGAAGTGTTACCAGATATGCGCCCAAGACAAAAGTGGCACGATGAACGGAGACCATTGCAAGTGGGAGATTTAGTTTTGATCGTCGACCCAAACTCGCCCAGAAACGTATGGCCAAAGGGCTTGATACAGGCCATAATAGCCGGCAAAGACGGCCGCGTTCGTGTGGTCGATGTCAAGACAAAGTCTGGCCTTCTGCGACGGAACGCGACACGCGTCGCACCTATCTCCATGGGTGATGAGTGCTGTAGCAGCACTAGGGGGGGGAATGTAGGCGACGCGTGATTATTATAGTTATTTCTATTGTCTAATTTTGAGTTTTTTAATTATACCGATGTACATACCTGCATTTGTTTAAAATAAATCTGGTGCTTAAGGCGCGGGAGACGCAAGCGAGGGGAACGGGGGGGGCGCGGCATAGCGCCACTGTAGCGAGCATTTTTTAGTGATCTTTACGAACGATTGCGCACAGACGTGTTTGCTTCTCCCAATCCTTCACCCTTACGAAAATCAAGTGGTTTACCTTATACGTCCACATCCCCTACACCGTGTATACAACTGTGACGAAACGGGGGTTACTGTTGTGCCAAAGACAAATTCAAAGATAATCGCTAAAAGAGGACGGAAACAGGTTGGGGTCATAGTTTCAGCAGAACGAGGACAGACGGTAACGGTCGAGATATGCTTCAGTGCAGCTGGAAACTACATGCCACCTATGCTTATCTTTCCAAGAAAAAGGATGCATCCAGAGCTGATGGTGAATTCACAAGCTGGTGCTTGGGGCACATGTAGTGATTCGGGCTGGATTACTTCCGAGCTGTTCCTCCGATGGTTTAAAATATTTGTGATTTTCAGTGGAGCATCTAAAGAGAGACCCGTGCTTCTTTTACTGGATGGGCACAGCACCCACACTCAGAATATTGACCTGATCAATGAAGCCAGAGCTCATGGTGTTATAATCTTGTGTTTTCCTCCGCACACGACACACCGTTTACAAGTAGCGGATGTTGCGTTCATGCGACCATTAAGTGTTTATTATGAACAAGCCGTTACAGCCTGGCTGCGTTCTAACCCTGGACTAGTCGTTACTATCCGCCAAATCGCTGAAATATTTGGAAATGCTTTTGTTCAAGCAGCCACTATGTCTACAGCAGTTAATGGATTTCGTAAATGTGGGATTTGGCCCTATAATCCAAACGTGTTTTCCGATACAGATTTTGCCCCTTCTTTGACAACCGAGATTCAGTTAAATGACGGTCAAACTTCCACAAGCCGAGAAGTATTTCAAGGTATAAGCAATGTCACTACTGTCCAAACTTCAGACACAGTAGCTGCACAAACAGCTGATAATGCTGCGACGTCTTTTGGCAGAGACGTTGTTGATGACCCTTTGCCAGGGTGTTCCCACTGGAGTCCCAGGCTAGTTAATCAGGAATCAGCCACCGTATCAAACTGAAGACCAACCGGAGACATCACAAGCAGAACAAAATCAATCCGACCAGCAGACACACTCACTAGAACCAGCTGAAAACCTTGTTTGTCAGGAACCAATGACATCACAACCAGCTAATGTGCCCACATGCGATAAAAGCGACAGTAGCTTTGTTTTGAATTCTCCAAAACAACTTTTTCCACTTCCGCTTACTAAGAAATCCTCTCGTGTTGCTAAAAAGCGTGGAAAAACAGCAATTATCACGTCGTCTCCTTACAAACAAGAATTAGAAGTCATCGTCCAGAAAAAAAAGATGCTGAACAGAAAAAACTAGAGAAAATATAAACAAAAAAGAGAAAAGATTAATTAAAAAAACAGAAGAAAACTACTACAAAAGCTGAAAATAAAAAATCAAAGAAAACAGCAAAACGACGAAGACTCTCATCATCTGAAGATGAAAGTGAAGAAGAGGAGGACACACCATGTATGTATTGTGAGGAAGTGTATTCCGTTTCCATTGAAGGGTGGATATCATGCTCATTATGTGGAAAATGGGCTCATAATAGCTGCGCAGGAATTGATGACGATGATGACGAAGCCACCCATATCTGCGAGAACTCAAATAATCATCTTTCTCTGTGATCATTCTTATCACCCCATCATACCTCAGGGGGTACCCCATCTTACCAGCACCATGGGGCAAGACGGGGCAAAACACCTTTTTTATATTAATTTTTTTCTCTTAAATGTGTTACCAAAAGTTCCTAATGACACCAAATATTAGAATAATAATAATTAGTTGTTAATTAAAAAATAAATATGATTGTTTCACTGTGTAATTTTTATATTATTGACCTTTAAAGCTTAAGTACCCCATCTTGCCACCCTATCCCCTAATAGTGTGTTTTTCATTCGTGAATATGAAAACGTAAAAAATGCATGACTGCAAATATGGCCACCGGTTGGCCATATTTCCGGCACGAAATTATAAACGTTTTGTTTTTTTTTTTTTTGTTTTAGACCATGGCACGCTATAAAGCTAAAGGGATTCGAGGTAATTGGTCAGAAGCATCAATGAAACAAGCTTTAACTGCAGTCAAAAGCGGTAAGATGAAAGTAAATACGGCTGCAAAGCATTATAATGTGCCGAGACGTACTCTAAGGCGTTATTTACAAGAGAAAAAGGAGACAAAATATACTTTGGGCCGGAAACCACTTCTTGACCCTGAACAAGAGAAGATTTTATCATCCCGTGTTATTCGCCAGTGCAATGTGGGATACCCATTGACACAACGTGTACTACGTAGATGCGTAAAGACATTCTGTGATCGAAATAACATTTCGGCGTCAGGTGGAGACTTGATGGTGGGACGAGATTGGCTGAGAGGATTTTTAAAACGACATAGGAATATCAGCAGACGAAAGGCCCAAAACTTAAATCCCGCAAGGGCGCAAAAGTTGAATAAAACAGTCGTTTCTGAAAATTTTGCTAAATTAAAAAAAAGTCTTGGAAGATAATGACATCATGAATAAACCAGAACGCATTTTTAATATTGGCGAAACGGGTTGCCAACTTAATTTGCACAAATCACCAGAAGTTTTGGCTGAACGCGGATCCAAGAGAGTGCATTTAGTAGCACCAGAACATGGTGAGAATGTCACAATAGTTTCATGTGGCAATGCCTTGGGCCATACGATTCCGCCCATGATTCTCTTTAAAGGTAAACGCATGAAGCCAGAATGGATAGATTCCTTGCCAACCAGTTCAATAGCCCAAATGACACCCAAAGGGAGCATGAACTCTGAAACGTTTGTAAACTGGATTCACCATTTTTCGAAATTTAAATTGCCAGGGCCTTGTTTACTTAACTTCGATGGAGCCAAATGCCACTTGGACTATTCGATTGTAGAAGCAGCAGAAAAATTCGACATCAAGCTTTTCTGCCTTCCTAGTAACACCACACATGAATTACAGCCGATGGACTAATCGGTATTTCGATCCTTTGAATATTACTGGAACGAGGAAGTTTTAAAGTACTGGTCAGTACACCAAGACAGGAAAATAACAAAACAACGATTTGGGATATTATTTTCTAAAGCGTGGGACAAATCTGCGACACCTGCTAATATCAAATCTGGATTTGAAGCGACAGGAATTTTCCCATTTAATCCAGAAAGGATACCAGAAGAGGCATACGCTCCCAGCATACCTACTTTTGATTCCGCCATACCTGGACCTTCTCAAAATCAAGAAAATAATGACCCCAATGATAGCGACGCTACTAATGCTAGTGAAAATCTGTTGATTCCTCCTCAAGGAAATGAAGATTCCAATGACAGCACAGCTATTGATATCAGTGGAAATCAGGTTATTTCTCCTCATCCTCTTCCAAATAACGACAAACATAATTCAACTCCACCTACGCAGTCTCTTACTCGAACTGATTCCTTTGTTGAAAACCTGGTGCCTATGCTGCATTCAGATCAAAAAGATTCCCAGACAAGTGAACAGCTATTGCCAAATACTGCAAATCGTTCTGATAATAATCCACAGCACCCAACTCAAGTAGATAGATTGACTTTTATAGAACCTCAGCCAAATATATGACGATATCGATAGTAGCGACGAGATTCCTTTATCCAAACTAAAGCAGTACAAGAATAATAGAGACTCGATAACTGAATCAAAAGTCTGCTCCACAACACTTAATGAGTCATATTTATCTTTTTGTGAAATTTTCAAAACCCCGGAGAAAACTTCAAGCCCAAAAACTACACCTAGAGCAAAAGCTATTAATAGTCTGGCACAGGAGCTAACAAAATCAATGTTTACAGAGAAAAATAATAAGCCAGGACCATCCTATGCTAGTAAACAAAAAATGAAAAATAAGCCAGGTCCATGTACAGTTTCTTCCCAAAAAAGCAAACAATATTCTGCTAAAATGAACAAGACTGAAGCAGTCACATCTAAGGTTTCTAAACAAGAAGGTAAAGGACACACTAAAAAATCTAAAGACTGTTGGTATTGTTACGTTTGCGATGAGGATAGAATAGCAGACATCAAGGACGTACCCAGGAGGGGGGTCCAAGGGGTCCGGATCCCTCCCGAAAATAGATGCAACCCATAAAATAAATCCCTCAGTAGTAAGTACAGTGCCAAATATGACTCTCAGTTTTGATCTGCGGGGCGGGCGGGTGGTGGCGGGGCATCTCAACGGTCATTGGAGCAAGTATTAATAACTTCCGCCTCGGCCGGCCACGGTGACCGGGCCGCCCCACCTCACCGCCCCCGCAGACACCGAATCGGTCGGTTCAGTTCGCTCGACGGATTCTGTTCGTGCGCACGCTTTATGATTGCATCTGTTAATCCACCACGCGCCGACGCTCGGTTGTGTAGTAGATTTAGTTCAATCAAGCTACAGGTGAGTGAAAAAAGAATAAACTAAAATATTGTTATATTTGTTTGTTTTACCTGGGCTAGATAATTGTGCATAAAAAGTAATTGTCATTTCGTAAACGGGCCGTTGGGAATTCAATTTTGTACTTTGGTAACTATCTGGACTGGGTTTTGCCGTTTTCGTTATATACTCTATGGTAATTTTTTTATTCATATTCCAATTCGGCAACGTTTATCTATACAAAAAAGATATCAAAAAGACAAATATGACAAGAATAATTTAAAATCACAAAAAATAAATATAAATGTAGTAGTAGTTTACGCTTTGCGTGTTGTATGTCAGTAAGTCAGTCAGTCAGGTACTGTTTTGTAGGTACCGAGGAATTTGTAATTAATGGCGGTATGATATTGAAGATATTTTGGAAGTGGAAGATATCTATTTTGACGGCCTACGTGGCGCAGTGGTTTAACGCCCTGCCTTTCAACACGAAGGACGCGGGTTCGATTCCTGCCAGGGTCAATTTAGAAAATGATCTTTTCTAATTGGTCTGGGTCTGGTGCGTGATGGTAGGCTCCGCGTTGGGGCCGCCTGGCTTGCTACCACCCTCCCGTCGAAGTCTGGCGCCAAGTAGCAAATGCTGCGTTCCGTCAGTGTGCGGGCGCGGGGTAACCAGTGCCCTCTTGTGGGCTTCCGGGCAAACTCGCTTCCATCTTAGGCTTCACCTTCGCCCCCATTGAAGCCAAGAGTGAGCTCGTATAAAAAAAAAGTGTAGGCTTTATTTCATCCAAATCGGTTCACCGGAAGAGAAGATATAATAATATAATATAATTTAAAATCTAGGAATGGTGTAGATTATTGAAAAGGCAACTGATGGCGCTGTTGTTCACTTAAAACTGTTAGTCCACGCGGATGAAGTCGCGGGCACCGCTAGTTCTTCATTGAGTAGTTACTACATTTTTATTGTACGTTTACAGGGCTGAACGAGTCATTCAATCAACGAAAAACGACAAAAAAAAGGACTGAGACTATCTACAATTTGACTTATGTGATGACGACGAAGTCCTGCTTATCACCACGACAATGAAGCGTAATTCTAAAATAAGCGACTTTTTCCGGCCTAAAATAGCCAAACATAGCGAGGAAAATATGGACAAAGGAAATTTTAAAAGATCTGATAAATCGTTATCGAAAATCGCCAACCTAGACAAAACGTCTCTAGCTGCTGCTGATGATTTAACTTCACCACAGAATCAACCCGGAACGAGTGGACCATCAACATTATCAAAAATCGTCAATCTAGACAGTACGACTCTACCTGTTGCTGATGATTTCGCTGCACCACAGCATGAACCTAGACCAAGTGGATCATCAACTTCTCACTTATCTAATATATGTTTAAAGGAAACAGATACTGCTCTGGAAGTCCCAAACGAACACGATATTGGACATCATATTTTAAAATCAAAGGAATTTTCTAACACAACTGTACCAGACGCGGTGAGAACAATTATTCTTTCACTGACCAATCCAGATAATGACTTTCAATTCCCAGCAAAAGATGTTGAAGTTTCAAAGGAACTGGATTAACAAATGGAAATGGTTGATATATTCAAAACACTTTGATGGTGCATTTTGTAAATATTGTGTGGCATTCTCCAAAGATTGCGTTGGAAAGGGTAAACATCAAAAAATAGGTGTTTTAGTTGATAATCAATTCGTTAAATGGAAACACGCAGTGGAGAAGTTTCGCGATAACGAGAAAACTGCTTATCACAAGGAATCAACGACTTTAGCGGAAAATTTCCTCGTGCAACAAGCTGATTCAACACTTTCAGTTATCAGACAACTCGATTCTAACCGAAGGAAGCAAATCTTAGAGAACAGAGACGCTATTAGACCCATAATAAAAACAGTTATATTTTGCGGACAAAATGAAATTGCACTTCGCGGTGATGACGAGAGTTCTGATCTTTCCAAAACACTAGATGCCCGAGATTCTCGAGATGGAAAATTCAGAGCCCTATTAAGGTTCAGAGTGGAAGCGGGTGACAATACACTCAGAGAAAATTTAGAAAATGCAAAAAAAAAATGCAATGTATACAAGTCCTAAATTATTGATATCTGTGGTAAATTAATTCAAACTAAAATCGTAAAATATGCAAATGAATCAGGGTTTTTCAGTATCCTTGCAGATGAAACTTTGGATGTATCAGGAATTGAACAGTTTTCTCTATGTGTGCGATATGTCGATCTCAAAAATATGGTTCTCAAAGACGATTTTTTGTATTTTATACCACTGACGGAAATGACTGTCGCGATTTCAAACTTGATAATAAAAAAATGCGGAGAACTTGGCTTGAATTTGGAAAAACTAGCTGGGCAAGGTTATGATGGAGCTGGATCTTTCAGTGGTGAGTTCAAAGGCGTACAAGCACGAATCAGAGAATTATTTCCTAAAGCCATGTATGTCCATTGTGCCAATCATCGTTTGAATCTTGCACTTAGTGCAGGTATGACAACACCGTGTGTCAAAAACTGTCTACAAACCATTAAGGACATTTGCAATTTATTTCGAAATAATTCATTAAATGGTCATATACTGAAAAGTCACATTCAGGCATTAGTACCAGAGACAAAAAGGACACGGTTAATAGGTGTTTGTGAAACGCGATTTGTGGAACGTCATAACGCCATCATCGTATTTGTTGAGCTAATTGAACCCATTGTCATTAGCCTCTTTGATGTTTCTGCAACAGGAAGAGACATTGCAGCTAAAGCGGAACAATTAGTTTCAGCAATGAACAGTCCAGCATTCTTAATATCTGTTTTAGGTTGAAGTTGCTAAGTTATACACTGGCGTTGTCTCAGTATTTGCAAAGTCCTGAACATGATTTAAGTTCAGCATTGACTTTTGCAAAGGATGTAATACAACAGATTCAGAACTTAAGAAATAATACACTAGACGAAGAATTTAAAAAGATATTCAGAAGAGTTGTAAATCTCTCTTACACTCTCTTTGGCATCGAATCTATCACAATGCCACGAATAACTGGCAGACAAGTACATAGAGAAAATTATCCAGCAGATTCACCATTGGAATATTTCAAAAGAAGTATTTTCATTCCGTGTCTGGATGACCTTCTTGGAAGTCTGAAAAGTCGATTTGAAGGGAGCAATGTACAAATTTTGACAACGCTAGAAATGTTATTACCACATAAGATATGTGTCAACAATGCACAGAACTTGTCAAATCTACTTTCTTACTTAGATGACGATGTGTCTGCGGTCACATTGGAGAGCGAATATCACCTATGGGCTGAAAAGTGGAAAAATGCTGATCAAACTTCAATCGAGAGAGAAGCAGTAGAAGTGTTGGCTAAGTGTGATGCTGTATTTTATCCACATATACACACACTATTAAAACTGTTAGTGTCTCTCCCAGTATCTACTGCAAGCGTCGAAAGATCGTTTTCAACTTTAAAAAGGGTTAAAACCTATTTACGCAATAAAATGGGCAATGATCGTCTAACTGGTTTGGTATTGATGTCAGCCCATTCAACTCAGATCCTTTCAGTAGACGACGTTTTTCACCAAATGTCCTTAAGACCAAGACGTTTAAATTTAACGTTATAATACTGTCTTATATTACCGAGATATGCATTAAATAATTTGTGAAAACAATTTTCTTTTGATTTTCGACAAAATTTTAAGTATCCATTTACGCGATACTTTAATCATTTGCCTGGACCTGGACCCCCCCGACAAAAAATTCTGGGTACGTGCTTGTACTGGTAAGTTGAAAACTTAATAAACTTTGTTTGCGGCGTATGCAGTGTGACCATGGAGGATCATGATCGTCCTCCTGGCCGTCCGCCAGATCAACCCCATCCCATCCCGCAATCCCAGGAACTTTTTAACCTTACTCCCGTTCTGACCGCCCCCCTGCCTGTTTGAGGCAATGGAAGTAGTTGCAGCCTCGCAAAAAAGGAAACTTGGTAGCAAACCGACTAGTTTTACAGACTCGCAAGATATTTCCCCGGCATCAAAACGCGATCGGGTAACGGCACCATCGTTGGTCTCACGATCGAAGTACTCCAACTTAGATTCCAAACCGTATTTCGTTAATGCATCGATGTCTGAAACGGACTCAACTTCTGGAACTACGCTCCACCCAATTAGATTCCGACAGTTGTTGCAAAAGCTAAATATTAAAAACCATCGAATTTAAGGGTCCTGAAGATGCTAACTCCTTTATTGATAATGTAGCAATTAAACAAAAAGGTTATGCTACATTTATTCCCACCTTTAATATCACCAGGATGGGTGTTGAGAAAGGTGTCCCCAGTGACTGGACTTAGGTACATTGAAGTCATGGACAACTTGAAGTCCCCACTCGGTAAGATATTGAAGGTTAGAAGATTAAACCGCAAAGTAGTGAGTAGCGAAGGAAGATCAGAATGGATCCCCACCTCAAGCGTGGTACTCACGTTTGATGGTCAGAACCTCCCAGATCGAGTTTTCTGCTGCTATAATTCCCTCCCAGTAGACATCTACAACTTTCCCACTGTCCAGTGTTTCGGGTGTTGTAAGTATGGGCATACCAAAACCCAATGCCATTCTAAGCCACGGTGTATCCGTTGTGGTGGTGACCACTTTGGGGACAGTTGTTCCATTGAGGAGCCCAAGTGCTTCTACTGTTCGGGTGCGCACCCTGCAAATAGCAGACAATGCCCGGAGTACCTACGTCAGAGGAACATCAAGGCCTCCATGGCCAGGGATAATATATCCTATTCTGACGCAGCTAAAAAGCATGCTCCTTCTTACCGATCTTTTGCGGATGTTACGGCATCAACAGCTCCTCCTTCGCAGTCCATCCACCAGACACTCACGCATGATCCTCGTACTTCACGCCCCCCACTACCTAATTATACTTCTCATCCACTTCCCTCTCCCTCTTCCTCAAGTAGAAAAACTATTGTTTCCCGTCCAAAATCCCATACCCCTCTACATCCTGGTTATGACCGTAGGGCTCATCAGGACATACTTATCAGATATTCTTTTGCTCCTTCTTCTAATGGCTGTGCCTTGATGGACCACCCTCCTACTCATAATGAAAATACACAAACTATCCAGTCAATTATCATTTTACTCACCTCCTTACTAACTATTCCTTACCAGACCACGTTGCCAATAACCTAGTCAAAGCTATACAAACTCGTAACATTCCATCTTCTGCAGTGGAACACCAGGAGCGCTCTCCCCAAAAAACATGAAATTTCCCACCTTATTGACATACACAATCCGGCAATATTTGCAATTTCTGAGTCGTGGCTAACCCCGTCTCAATTTTATTTTCCCTGGCTATAGCACTCTCCGAGATGACCGCTCTGACGGTCATGGTGGAGCTGCTATACTTGTGAATAATCTTCTTTCTTTCTCTCCTCTTCCCCTCCCTCCTCATGGAGATGAGATTAATGCTGCAGGTGTTCAGATCCTTGGCATTAATTTTATATCTGTTTATATTCCCTCCCCTAATTCCACATGTTTTCAGTATATTCATAATATATGTTCTTCATTTAAACCTACCGTTCTTTTGGGTGACTTTAATTGCCACCATCCCCTGTGGGGTTCTGACCATTGTGATAGTCCTGGTTCTGAGTTGGTTGATCTGATGGACGACTTAGGGCTATGTGTTGTCAATGATGGCTCCGTTACTCGCCTTCCCAGACCTGGTCAAAGTAGAAGCTGCGTGGATCTAACCCTTTGTTCAACCAGTTTGACCGCTCAGCTGGAGTGGAAACGACTGAATCTCACATAAGGTAGTGACCATTACCCTATATGCACTACTTTAGTCCATAGGTCCCTACCTCAAAGGGAAACCACTCCTCTTTTAAAATATAGGCTTTCAGGTGCGAAGTGGGACTTGTATTCTCAAACTCTTGAGGATGTAATCCCCTTTGCCCCTAGTCTCTTCCACCAACTTAGACGTCTGCATGTCGCAATTTTCCGATGCCATCTCATCAGCCGCTGATAACAGCATTCCACTGAAGAATTCAGCCTCGAGAAAACTATCGTCCCCTCCCTGGTGGGACCGGGAATGCTCCAGCATTATTAAGTCTCGAAATGATGCTGAGCGAAATTATGCTAGAAATATGACTGCTGAAAACCTAATCGTGTATAAACGGATAGTTGCGAAGTCCAGCCGTCTCTTTAGGAAAAAAAAAAAGAAATTCTGCTCTTCACTTTCCCCTTCTACCCCTTCATCCCCTGTTTGGCAAAATTTTAAAAAATTCAAACGTGGCTGGTCCGTTTCCAATTCTACTTCTATTCCTTGCGACTTAGAGGAAGCATTTCTAAAGAAAATAGCGCCTCCCTATGTCCCTCTCTTGGGAGAATGTCCCTCATCTTTTGATGGTGATGACATTCCCAATGATCCCCTAGATGCCCCCTTTGTGTTAAGTGAACTAGATGCAGTGCTTAAACACGTCCACGACTCTGCCCCAGGTATAGAGGCCATCCATATTCTTTCTACCTTTCAATCGTGGAAATCACAGACACAATAGAAAGACAATAGGTGCGCGAACGCCGGCGGTCGCTTGGGGTTTAATGAATTAAAAAACTGGGGTTCCGCAGTCGCCAATATCTTTTATCGTTACTCAATACTTGTTTTTTGCTTTCCCATATCCCCGATAGCTGGAAAACGCAGCTGATCATCCCTATCCTGAAGCCGGGGAAAACCCCTGATGGGGCAGAACATTTCCGACCCATTGCTCTTTCTCCGGTTTTAGGTAAAATTTTAGAACACCTCATTAAAAACAGATTGGAATGGTTGGTTGAACACCGAGGTCTCTTAAGCAAATCTCAATTTGGTTTCCGAAAGGGGGTTAGTACTAGAGTTGCCACGAATAGTGATTTAGCCGAATACCGAATACCGAATGTTCTGCAACGCTATCGGCCGAAGCGCCGAATATTCGGCACTAAGTACATGCTTTTCGAACGCAAAATCGTGTCGAGACCTGTCTCACTCGAGCGCGGGCGGGCGTGCGGCGTGCGGTCATTTGATTGTTTGTTTCTATTGCGAGTAGGCACGTCACGGCACGCTTTGTCAGATCATTATAAAAATAAAACATCACCTACGATTTTGTAGAAAAGTTCATTAGTTCTTTTTCAATTGTTTGTGTGTTAAAAAATGACACCAGTTAATAAGAAATCGGCCATATGGCAATATTATGAGATTGATAGTGAAAATAATAAACTGGCCGAGTGTTTGTTGTGTAACAACAAGATATCAAGAGGCGGAGAAGGAAAGAAAGCAAGTAAGCCAAAACTTAATTTAATGGCTTGTTTATTATTGTGTTTTATGACGATTCGTCATAAAACACAATAACGATACGTTATGCCGGTTGGCTGTTCACATTGCGTACGCAATCGTTATTTTTCACGATTCATCAAAATGTGGACATTTTCTGAATTTCGTTTCGACGTTTCTCGTTACAAAAGAATAATGATTCGTGCTTTTGGTGAAACGTGATTTGAGACCTGTCCGTCATTATCCACGAGCCGTCATTGTGTGAACATGGCATATAAAAACTGTCAAATAAAAAATCGTGAAAAGGAATTCATTTTGGTTTTTATTTCAGCTACAACTTCTTTAAAAAATCATCTTAAAACGAAACATGCTGAGGAGTACGCTACTTTAACTGATGTTCCCTCGACAAGTGGCAGCAATAAGGGCGGTACTTCTACTTCCACCGATTCCAAGATACCAGCAGTACCTGGAACGTCCAGATCAAGAGAACGACAGCTAACCCTGAAAGAAACCGCAGAGAGGAAATTGTTGTGGGACATTAATGATCCGAAATCTATAAAATATCATTACTTGATTGGTGAAATGATTGCTTTAGACAACGAACCATTATCACTTGTGGAACGCGTCGGCTTTCAGAGGCTTATGGCAACCGCTGTGCCCCATTATAAAGTACCTGGTCGCACTTTCATGACCGAGAAAGTTATTCCTGATATATACAACAGAATTTGGTCTAAAATAGAAGCCAGTATTTCGCAGGCAACAGCAGTATCAGTGACATCTGATATATGGACATGTCAACACAATAACGAGAGCTTTTTGAGCTTCACTGCGCACTGGATATCTCCTAAGTTCATTTTGGAACATGGCGTTTTAGCTATGAAATCGTTTCCCGGCTCACATTGTGGAACCAATATTGCAAAAGAACTCGAGGCTATTACAGAAAGATGGAATATACCTAAAAGCAAGATCCATTTACTTGTCCATAATAGTGGGGCTAATATGATAAAAGGTGTGCGAGATGCAGGATATGATTTAGCTAGGTGTTTTATTCATTCATTGCAACGAGCTATAGAGGAGTCGCTAAAATCTCAACCAGAAGTACTTCAGATGGTAGCTGCTGCGAGGCGAATCGTTACCCATTTTAACCATTCAAGCTTAGCAGAGCAGAAACTTAAATCCATTCAACGAGAGCAGCTACTCATAATACGACAAATTGTGGAGAAAGCTAGAAAGTTCAACATCGCCTTCTATGTATGCTTCGTTGACTGCAGGAAAGCTTTCCATACCGTCAAGTGCGGAAACTCTGGCAGGTCCTAACGGAAATGGGTGTACCACAACACCTTAGTCACCTCATTAGACGTCTGTATGAGGATGGCACAGCCGCTGTCCGAGTTGACGGTATTGATTCTGAACCTTTTAAAACGCAAGCTGGTGTCAGACAGGGCTGTATATTGTCTCCTCTTTTATTTAACATATACATAGAGTACATCATGCGGATTGTTCTCGAAGACTATCAAATCAATCAAATCTAAGGTATGCAGATGACACTACTCTCCTAGCGTTAAATAGAGACGAAATTGAGACGCTCCTTGGCCGTCTGGAGACTACCGCGTTGGATTTTGGACTCGCAATCAACCGCGACAAGACTAAAATGATGATTGTGGACCGTGCTAACAACAACCAACCAGACGTCAAAGATATAGCGGGATGCAAGGTGGTCAAGAGCTACTTAGACTTGGGCTCGACGATCACCAACAGAACTCAATATCAAAGAGAGATTATCGTCGTCTGTGCAAATACGAATCCTCAAGTTCTTTGGGAATATCACCCGTAATGAGGACTCGATGGAACGTTTGGTGGTGCAAGGGAAAGTCGAAGGCAAAAGACCTCGTGGACGCTCTCCAACACGATGGACGGACCTTATCAAAACCGTGACACACTACAGCGTAAATGAAAGCTCCCAAGCCGCCAAACACAGAGCTGCATGGCGTCGTATCGCGCGTTTATTCCCACTAGTTCGATTCATTAGTTCGATCGTCGAACTAGTGAGAATTTTTTTCCTCATTTGTTCGACCGTCGAACTAATTAGATTTAAAATTAGTTCTACTACATTTAAATGTTTTACTTACATACAGATTACACTAATCATCGTCATATCACCCGGAAGTCGTCCACTGTACATTTCCTTAAATGCATCTATACCTACAGCACCTAGGTAGGCACATTAAAAACATTATAAACATTTAGCTAAACACCCCGTCAGAAGGAGTATGGTTATTGTTTTTATTTTCATTTGGGGGTTGATGCTGTTTGAGCCTGTTTAACTATGCAAAATGATGGATGTATTATACTGGTTATGCGCTGCAGTTGCAACGTTTGATTTGGTGGTGCCTGTTTAGTTTACTGTTTATTTTTTTGCAATGACGTCTAAAGAATTAATAATTATTAAAAGTGGTCGAGGAAGAATTCTGCAATTAGAAGGACATCAATATTACTCAATGCGTAAATATAAAAATGGTCAAAGCATATGGCGGTGTAAAAATTATAAAAGTTTAAAATGTACTGGATCCGTAACATTGAATATGGTAAGTCTTGAGTATTTTATATGTATAATATAATTTATAACGTGTCGACATAAGTATATTATAGCAACACACGCATCCACACGCCCTATAAGAGCGTCCCGCGGTCGCGTACCGACAAGATACTTAGATAGTGCATCCCTTTCGCACTCCTAGGCGTGGCCGGACGTCGCTAACGTCCGCACGGCAAATGCGCGTGGCAGTCGCGTGGAGTTCTCTCACGAGTGAATATGTGTATCGAGTGTTACCGAAGCAAGTTTATAACATTAGGTTTTCGTACCCTTTACAGTGTAAACTTTTGAACATTATATCAGTACAGTGATTTACATAGTGGTTTTATTTTAACTGTCTCCTAAGACAAGTATCCCTCATATATGGCGCCCAACGTGGGGCTCGAACCCACGACCCTGAGATTAAGAGTCTCATGCTCTACCGACTGAGCTAGCCGGGCGTCGTCCTGCTGACACCTTTGAGATAGGCGATTTGGTAATGCTTAAGTCACACCTGTTAAGCAAAGGTTCTTAGGATCGTACTTCCAAATTTGACCCACGCCGCGATGGTCCTTATATCGAGCCGTTACTGCCAAATTATCGTAAGCGACACTTTTGTCGAAAATGCTTTTTTTTATCGTAAGTAGTATTTTAAACCATAACGGATCTATCCCTGTTGACATTTCCCGCCAAAATATAACCGTTATAAAGTTGTAGCAAGTGCTAAAATTATCGTAAATACATATATTTTTAAAGCCATAACGTAAGCGACAACAAGCATTTTTATCACAAAGCGCCTTGCGATCAATTTTTTGTAGCGCAAGTGACACTACTTGTTATCGCAACCGACATAGGTGATAGACTATGAGGCGTTTACTATAAACAAACCTGTCGTGACCTGTTTATTTCCGTGCAAGTTATGCGACAAAAACATCGTTCTCGTTGAATTGTACCAAAAAAAAAAACAGTTACAGCCATAATAACGTTTTAAATTGTATTTATTATTGTTTCGTTATTGTTTCCTTATTGTGTTTTAAATAAAGTACAGATAGTTAACTCGAAAACATCAAATAAAACAGCAATGTCGACTCCTGCAGCTAAGGTATGTATTGTGTTTTAATTTTGGTAATTGAATTGGGGAAAACTTAAATACCAGTACGATTTTGTTCCATGTACTATTCTTCTGTGTACTATTCTTCCATTTAACCATTAGAATACTACATTATCCCTGGGTTCATCAGGGATAATGTGGATAGGTACTTTTTATCCCGAAATTCCCATGAGAAATCTTATTAACCAACGCAAAGCGAGGGCACCACTGGTATAACATAAGCAGTCGTAGTAGTAGGTCACTGCCTACGTCTGTCCATTAATGCTTTATTTATTATTAAGTGATTCTTTTTAAGTTATTATGTTTTTTATAGTCACGAATGAAGAAAATTATGGAGTTAATATCACCACTTCCCATATCAGAAGAGAGTTATCCTGGAACTGCTTTTCCCGAGAACATACAGCAAGATAAGGCCCCAGCTCTAGATAAATTCTTACTAACAGACAGCTACAACGATATTGACATGGACCCAATATTAACTGATACGACATCACCTTTGTTGATCGATTATATTTGTGATACCGATTTAAATTCTGAGCTCAATACTAACGCATTATTAACACCATTACCTCAAACTAAACTTGTCGAATACAGTGATTCAGATACTGAAAATACTTACACTTTAATGGATTTAGATAATCAGAACATAAAAGACTTAACAACTTATGATCCTACTATGCCAGCTTTCATTAATCAATTAATACAGCCGAGCACCAGTTCACTGTTTGACCAACAAGAACTAAATATGTCCAAGAATTTGGAGACCCACGACAGCATTGCCTCTATTGATAGCGAAGATTCATGGAAACCTGCCTCATCGTCCAGTGATTCGGATGAAGATAAGTCAGTTCAAACAATAGAAGAAGAAACAAGTGTTGGTAAAAGAGGATATAGGAAAATAAAACCTTTACCAAAACGACTATTAGCAAAAAAAAATCGTAAGGCTGCTGTAGGGAAATCTATACAACCAAACCCTTGTATAAATAAAAAATGTGGTAACTCATGTGCAAATAAATTTACGGAAGATGATCGCAATAATATTTTTGAAAACTATTGGGGATTAGGTTGTGATAAAAGACAAAAAGATTTCCTGCTGTCTTGTGCTAAAGAAAAACCGATTGGAAGAAAAAGATCCAGTAGTAATGTTCGCAAAATATCATACGATTATTTTATCAGCTACAATGGACAGAATATTAAAGTATGTCAACAATTTTTGCTTAAGACCCTAAACATATCCCAAATGTCTATGAGATACACCATCGAAAATGCTAATAAAGCTCTGAATACCACTCGAGATGGCAGAAGAACTAGTCGTCCTCATAATAAATCTGATGAGGTAGAAGTCGCACAGTTAAAATCATTTATTGAGATGTTGCCTGCTGTTCCATCCTATTATTGTCGCAATAAAAACACTAAAGTATATTTACCTCAAGAATTTCAAAATATATCGTTTTTGTATTTACAGTATGTTAATCACGTGAAAGAAAATAATCCAGAATCATCAGTATTATCAAAAAGAGTATTTCGTAACATTTTCAAAAGGAACTTTAATATCGGATTCCATCTGCCTAAAAAAGATAAATGTGCTTTTTGTGAAAAGTGCAAAAATTTATCACCTGAGAACAAAATTATTTTTGAGCAAACCCCTGAATATAAAAATCACATTCTAGATAAAGAAAAATGTAAGCAACTGTTTTTAGAAGACCAAAAAATAAGCAAATTAACTGATTCTAACTCCTTATGCGTAAGCTTTGATTTAGAAAAAGTCCTGAATACACCACACGGTAAAAGTGTTACCCTATACTATTCCAGGAAGTATGCATACTATAATGAAAGTATATACGAAAGTAGTACAAGGGATGGTTACTGTTACCTGTGCTAAGAAGTTGACTTACCTGGGAACTCTAAAAAAAACAAAAGAGAAATTCCACCAGAGTTTTTGCCAGCGAAAAGAAGAGAACCAGGGAGCTCCTTGTATGGGTTTACCAAAGACTTTACGTTACTTTCCCACGTACCAAAGAAAAATAAGGCCGTAATATTGGTTTCATCATCTCATCATATTAGAAGCTTAGATGATAAAACGATGAAACCAACTATGATCGCCGACTATAACCATTCTAAAGGTGGAGTCGACGAAATCGATAAAAAGTGTTCATGGGCCAGCGGCGTGTTTTACGATTGCTTGAATAAATAAGCAATCGTAAAACACGCCGCTGGCCCATGACGATATTTTACAGAATTCTGGATTTAGCTGGAACTAATTCATTCGTCTTATACCAATCTTGTCCAGGTGCCAAGCTGCGAAGAGGGGACTTTTTACTATCTTTGGCAAGAGAGCTGCCCAGAGAACTCCGTCTTACTATAACGCGAGTTTTAGGCAATGATTTGCCTCCCCCTCCACCCGTGGCTCAGCTTCCAGGTCCAGCTGGAAGGAAGCTATGCAGCATAATTATGCCCCAGTAAATTGAAGAGGCAAACAAGGTACCATTGTTGCGCATGCAAAAAGCCAATTTGTCTACAATGTTCTTCTCCACTATGTCAAGACTGTAAACCTAAGTTTTAGATTTAGGGTTAACTTTGAGACTGATTTGTGCCTAATTGAACCGTGATATCACGTTGTGATTTTTGTTTTAGAACTATAAGATAACGCTTAAAAGATTAACACTTAAGGAGTCGCTAATGGGTCCAACGGACCCAGTCCTTCATATTTTGCTTCTTAAATATTATAATTCGACGAATGCGACGTTGCCGCTCTTAGTATCTTTTAACGATAGTGTAGCACAGCAAATGACGACGTCGGCAGTCAGTTGGCGCACTGCAAGTGAGTGCTACGGACGTAAAAGGTGTGTGTGGGTCCGCCGGACCCGGTAGCGACTAAATACGTAAGTGAATTTTGCGTTTTGTTATTACTATTTATTTACCTATTTTCTTTATTTCTTTCGTAGAAAATGGCAACCAATAGGGTTTTAAGGCCTGAAGAGATAGATGAATATCTAAATGAAGAAATAGAAAACGAAGACTGCTCTGAAACTGAAGACTGCTTAGATGTAAGTGAACATGAATCGGATTCCGAACAAGAAGGCGAAGTATTCAACTTCCCAAGGTCATCAGCATCAAATATACAATCTGAACATGAACTAAACTCAGAGCCAAGGCAAGGCATCCGTCGACCGGCGCCTGATCTCCGACGTCCGGATTTAGATTGTGTTCCATTGTCGATTTTACAAAATGGCTATTATATTGGTAAAGACAAAACTACTTTATGGAGTATTGAAGAACCCGCAAGAAATGTAAGAACTCGGAGTCATAATATCATGCGTGAAGTTCCTGGGCCTTGTTAAGAAATGTTGAACTCAACTACACCGTTGGAAAAGTTTTGTCTTTTTTTCCCCGATGAAATGTTGACGAAAATAACGGATTTTACAAATATTTACATGACTGAAAAAGTTCGAGACAATTTTGAAAGAGTAACTGTAAACCTACTAGTGTCACGGAAATAAAAGCTTTGTTTGGACTTCTTTTTTATATTGGAAAATTGAGAGGAGCACACTTGAATACTAAGGACCTGTGGGCCACCGATGGTACCGGATGTGATATCTGCATAGCAGCTATGTCAAGAAGTAGATTTCACCTTTTGCTTAGATGCTTGCCTTTTGATGATATAAGAACAAGGCCAGCAAGGAAAATGATAAATTGGCGCCAATTCGAGAGATTTTTGAGCAATTTGTGGGTTATATTCGGAAATACTACAGGCATGGAGAGCTTGTCACCATAGATGAAATGCTTTTAGCATTCCGTGGTCGATGTCCATTCCGACAATATCTTCCCAGCAAACCAGCCAAGTATGGCCTAAAAATATTTGCAGTCTGTGATGCAAAAACTTATTATACATCAAACCTTGAAATTTACGCCGGCAAACAAAATGATGGTCCAAATCAGATCAGCAACTCTCCAAGCGATGTGGTGAAAAGACTGGTGGACCCGATAAAAAATTCTCGTCGTAATATTGTCATGGACAATTGGTTTATGAGTGTTTCATTGATGACAGATTTACTGGACAACTTTGGCTTGACATGCTTAGGAACTCTCAGAAAGAACAAAAAAGAAATACCTCCTGAGTTTACTCAAACCAGAGGAAGACAGGAGCACGAAACTTACTTTGGGTTTCAAAATAATACCACATTGCTATCTTACGTGCCTAAACGTGGCAAAGTAGTTCTTTTAGCATCTACTATGCATCATGATGCTAAAATAGACGTAGAAACCGGTGAACAAAAGAAACCTGAAATGATAACCGATTACAATAACCTCAAATGTGGAGTCGATGTAGTTGACCAAATGACTGGTACATATTCTGTGTCTAGACGAACTCAACGTTGGCCACTTTGCATATTTTTTGGGTTATTGAATATTGGCGGACTAATCGCTTACGTTATCCAAAAGGCCATGTTACCTTCTGATAACTTCACACGAAGAGATTTTATCAAAACATTGGCTATTTCTCTGATTGTACCACACCTTCATGAAAGAATTTCTATTACAAACATTCCTCAGCACATCAAAAATCGTATCCGAAATATAATACCAGAAGTAGAACCAACTGCTGCATCCAACCCACCTGTGAGTGGACGAAAAGTGCGTTGCGGCCTATGTAATTGGAAAAAAGATAGGAAAACCAAAGTTTTTTGCACAAAGTGCAGTGTACCAATTTGTGGAGAACACATGAAGCATGTTGACAAGTGTGATTTTACTCCAAAGAAGATATTATTTTTTGTAATTTTTTTTTTATACATCTGTGATGATTGATCTCTCATTGCTATTCCGTTTATATAGGTATATTATAGTTGTGTAAGTAAATACAGAAAATTTTGTTTAAAATAAGTAAATATAAAAATTACAATGATTACCCTAAATGTTGTCACAAAACTAAGGAGAAATTAAGTATATTTTTGTAATAGCCTTTGTTTAAGTAAAATAAATAAATATTAATATTTGATTCAATAATATCTTTTATTATACATATAGAATCCGTATAAAAAAGTAAACATTTACGTTTATCATACAGTTCTGGAAAAAACTTATGACATTATACTAAGTTTGATACCTCGATTTGATAACCTCGTGTATCCAACATACGTTATGAGAACTGAGCACGTATGTAAATATCAGTTACAAACTGATTACAAAGCTATCGCCCAGATACTATACGCGTTGTAGCACGTGTGTAAATGAAGGAAAACATAAAACCCTTCCGGCAATAATAGACGTAAAACCACTAATTTAGAAGTAACTAAGATCCTAAGTGAGTCTAGAGGTTATTACAGAAACATATTCCAAAAATGGTTGATGGCACCATTGATTTTAAAAGTACAGGAAGATTATCGTCATTTGTTTGTAATAGAATGTCAGATTTAAGACTACCTCCCAGAGAGATGGGAGAACAATTACAGGATTATTATAGACGTGCATATCCCATTGGGAATATAAAAGAATTTTACTCTTATGCGAAACTGCCAGCGGCAGAAAGACTTGAAGGGCAGATTAATTTACTGGGTGAGATACCTCGATTTGGGTCCAGCGGACCCGGTAGCGAGTACTTGTGCGACAAATTAGGACGCGAGTCCCTAAGTGTTAATATTAACATTTTTAAAGAAGTTTTATTATTTAGTTTTTTTTTTTTAAATAATTTTGTAAGTTTAAGCGTAAATATAACGAAAATACTGATATCAATAAATGATTCCTTATTAAACTCGTTTTTTGTTTTAAGCATGCTTATTCATTTTTATTTCATTATACATAAACCCATTAATAGTAAAACAAAACTAGAGCCCTATTATTTCTAAAAGTTATAAACGAATCATGCTTTATAATAGTGACGCCTGACAGACTACACCTCAGTCGAATGTTGACAAGAAACCCACCTCAGTTGCAGAAGGTTAAAAAGATAACCGATTTCTAAAGAAAATCCTTGGACGGCTGGACCTTTTTGGATGAAAATTGGTATGCAGATAGCTGGAGACCTGGATTAACATATATAAGATCCCTTTCATCCGGAAATTCCCATGGGATCGGGAAATCGGGAATTACGCAAGTGAAACCGCGGGGCACAACTAGTTTAGGTTATGAAAATATACTTTACAAACTGTTTTACGAAAGATAAAACGATAAAAAGACTTTTGTCAAGCTAGTTTCTCGAACCGTCACACTGTGCTTCGTAAGAAAAGAAATTTGAATGAAAATGATAAGACATTTGAAATACACGACAGTTTCTGAAACTGCTTTGAGGAAGTCGCTACTGATAATATGCGAAATAGTAATGATGAGGAGAACATGGAGAAGAATACTGTGGCAAATGAAATAGATTTTTATTTGAAAACTACTCGCCTAGATAGGAAAGCTGATCCTTACAAGTGGTGGTCAGCAAATGAAAAGCAATACCCAAACCTTTCAAAATTTGCTAAAGTTTATCTTTCTTCTCCCGGGAGTAGTGTGTATAGTGAGAGGTTGTTTTCTGAAGCTGGTATCATTTACGATGAAAAGCGTAATCGTTTACTACCATCAAATGCTGAAAAGCTTGTTTTTATCCATCACAACTTACCGCTGATTAATTTTACTTATTAAAATATTGTAATTTGGTAATAAATACAAGTCTTGAGTAATATGATGTGTCTTTTTTGTCCACGATTTGGTATTTTTTTGGTATTCGGTATTCGGCCGAATAGGTACTTATTATTCGGCCGAATACCGAATACCAAAAAAAGTGGCCGAATAGGCCGAATACAGAATAGTAGCCGAATATTCATGGCATCTCAGTACTATGGACAGTATCGGATTTTTTATGGCGGACACCCGGATTGCCTTCAGCAAAGGCGAGTCTGTCCTGGCGGTCTTCCTTGACATTTCTGCAGCTTACGACAGTGTCCTTCTTTCTGTACTCAGAAGTAAACTACGCCAGCTGAGTATTCCGGAAAAGATAGTAAACTGTATCAGCAATCTGTTGTCAGGCCGCAATGAGACTCCATGTTCCAGGAAAATTATCTGACCCCAGAACTGTTTGGCGCGGGCTCCCCCAGGGTTCTGTCCTAAGTCCGCTTCTGTACAGTATTTACACCTCTGATCTCCACAATTCGCTTTACAGTGACTGCCAGATTGTGCCAGATCCTACAATATGCAGACGACCTATGTCTATACATATCCTCATCCTCCATTGAACGTGCTACGGAGTCCATGCAAATATCCCTCAATTCCCTTAACCAGTGGTTAATTTCTCATGGGCTTAGTTTGTCAGCTCCCAAAAGCTCCATAGTAGTTTTCTCACGTAAACGTGTCATTCCGCATGCTCACCTAACCTAACCTAACCAATAAAGTGAAATTTCTTGGTGTCATTCTGGACTCTAAGCTGTCTGGGGTCTTTCATTTCAATTATATCTCCAATAAATGCGAAAAGAAGATCAATTTGTTACGCGCTCTGGCAGGTGTTTGGTGGGGTGCTCACCCCTTTACCCTCAAGCTCATATACAATGCTATAATTAGGAGCCGGCTTGACTATGGCTCTTTCCTCCTTGAGCCCTGTGGCAAAGTCGCATTGGCTAAACTTGAGACCATCCAGTCAAAATCCCTCCGCATTGTATTGGGCTGTATGCGGTCCACCCCAACCAAGGCTTTGCAAGTTGAAAGTGGCGACACTCCCCTTCTTCTTCGTAGACAATATCTGGCCGACAAATTTATCTACAAGGCATATTTTCTTAGGAACAATCTTATCCTCGCTAAACTTTCCATTCTAGAATATCTACGTAGACAGACCGAATACTGGAGACATAAAGACCCCTCTTTAATTATTAATGCATTCAGAAGAATACGCAATGTAGAAGTGAACTCCCCCATTCTGCAGTGTAATAAATTCCCATTTTATTCATGTCCTTACGAAATTTTAAATTTTGTACCAAATTTTATCTCCTGCATTGGTTTGGATAAGAACACCACCAATGCTAACGACCATTTTCTTGCTCTTGTCAGTGATAGGTGGCCTGATCATTACAAATTTTATACAGATGCTTCAAAATTAACCACTGATGGTAAAACTGGTGTTGCTGTCTATAACTCCAATTCCCAGTTATTTCTCCAATTTCAATGCCCTCCTGAGTCTTCGGTTTTTACTGGAGAATGCATTGGGATCCTCGAGGCATGTCTCTTTATTTCTTCCCATTCAGCAATTACTAAAGCAGTCATTTTTTCTGATTCCAGAAGTGCCTTGGAGGCTATCATTAAAAGTTCTTTTAAGGATAACATCCGGAGCCCTATCATCCTAGAAATTAAAACTATTCTATATTCTTGCTCTAAAAACAACATAGAGATCATATTGGTATGGATTCCCAGTCACGTTAATATTAGAGGCAATGAGGTAGTGGATATAGCAGCTAAAGGCGCGGTCTCTAGTAGTTTGGCTGACAAGAAGCACTACCATGTCCTTTACGACCTTATCCACAAAGCGAAACCAGACCTTTTCAAATCGTGGCAGGATCACTGGTCCGAAACCAGTAAATCAAAGGGTGGTTTGTATGCGTCTATTTATTAACCAACCATTCCGTCTAAACCCTGGTTCTACAAATTTAAAGAAGCTCCAAAATCCGTTACTTCTGTTATCTGCAGAATCCGCATTGGCCACTGCTGTACCCCAGTTTTTCTTCACAAAATTAGGGTCCGCGATAACTCCGTATGTGAATGTGGGCTAGACGATGAAACGCTAGACCACATATTTTTAAATTGCAGTCTAAATAGTGCTTTTACTTTTGATAACATTATTAAAAAATTCAAAATTCAAAATCCTGTAAACGTCCGACACCTTCTTTAATTTTTTCCAAATCCCCAAATTATATGCGCTTTTATTAAATTTATATCTTCTAATAATATTAAACTCTAATACTCTGTAATATATTATGTAACAGTCAACTGTAAGTATATATTTTACTTTTCTAACAGTAATAAAGGTAAAGGTGTTATTATTTGTGTTGCTCCAGACCTCAACGGATATCCACAAAAACTGAAAGCTATCAATTTATAAGCCTCACTAATAAAGCGACACGACTGTACATGACACTGGCAGAAATTGCCGAAGTCTACAGCAGATTTCCATAAAATTAAAAAAAAAATTAAAAATTGCTTGCTGGACGTGCACGATGACATTTCGATCCAGCAAGCCCCCCCTCACTACGGACGTCGTGCAGATGAATCGTGCGTAGGCTTGCTGTACAGCAGGATAGGGCTGCCAGGTGTGAAAAAGGCGTGACTGAACGACAATACAATGACAAAAAAAAAAAGATTCCAAAGAAATTTTGAGATAAAAAGATCGTACAACCAAGAAGTACAAAGTTTTTATTAAAAATAACTAAAATTCGTTTAAAATTAGAAAAAAAAATGCAACCAAATCAAGATTACCAGGTGCAAAAAAGGTGTGATTGTACGACAACACAACTTCAAAAAAAATATATCCCAATAAAATTTTGGAATGAAAAGATACAACCAAGAAGTACAAAGTTTTTATTAAAAATAACTAAAATTCGTTTAATTTTAACACGTTCTCTCAGAATAATCATTCGATTACATCTATTTATAATCTGTGACATCCAGCAGCTGGATGCTTGCACGATGGTGCGTATGCTACGTCCAGCACCGGACGCACAGCACGGACGTACGTCAAGATGGATCGTGCGTACAGCGCTTAACAATCAATATTTCCAATTTTTCCTAACCAACGATGTGACACGAACTTTTGATTTTTCAAAAACCTTTTATGTCGGACATGTACACTCATCTTTAAAATTTTTCCAAACTAACGATTTTCTAAAAGCAAAATGACTTTAAAAAAAGCTTTTATAACGAAATGTACAATAAAAATTATCTTTCTAATTTTTTCAAACGTTTTTAAAAGAGTTACTCTTTTCTGTTTGAAAAAATTCGACGAAAAAACGAGTCTAAAAAGTAACAACATGTCAAACTAAACCTTTTTAACAAAATAAGCAAACTAAACTACTGCTCAAGCTTAATAAAAATATCAAACTAACGACTAACAAAACGTAGAGATGAAGATCGAAAACAAACTTTACCTTAAATACCGCATTGCTGCATGTTATTCCAAATTTTGAAGTCTCAATTTTATTGTAATTTTGTGTCATATTATAAAAAATAATCAATACGCCGAATCCATAACCAGTAACCAGTTTTGTTGTTTCCCATTCATTCATTATATTCGGTACTTTGCAAACCAAATCAAACCATTTACCTACAAGCACTTTTGAATTGTCAAAAAGTAGGTCAGTCAGAAAAGCGAAGTTAATTGCACATTTTGAAGCGTAGATCTGCAAAGAACGTGTAAGAAACTCCATGGACACTCTTTTCATCAACACAACTTCTAAGATAACATGGTAGTCATCAGCCAACGCTGCGAGATGGTTCGAAAGGGTCACGGCCCTAGAACGCAAAGGGTAATGGAAGGAACGCGGGAAAGTCAAGCACTAGTTTATAACAATTAAAAAAAAACAAAAAGTAATCTCGCTCGACCCACAGCTACAGGAGTGATGATTTCCGAGAAAAAAAAAATCTTATTCTGACTTGAGGTTTCACTTTTTGCTTAGACTATACTATCCCACTGCTGGGCAAAAACCTCCCACAGGCCTTCCAGGAATTTTTTTCACATAAATGAAATTATTTAAAAGGAAAATGTTTATTTACAAAATGAGATAATTTTACAAAATCTAGGCAAATATTAATGGACGCGCGAACATAATAGCTGGTAGTAGTGTATTGTCAAAATACAACTTTAAACCGAATACAACACTTTTACAGGGCAGTGTTAACAACTTAAAATCTAAGTACAGCCAATTGTCATTCTTAAAATTACACAGAGTGAAATTAAAAATATTGCATACGTATACGTATCGTTCAACAATGTCATCTAAATTAAATTTTGTTCATTGAGTATAAAACAATTAAAGTATGTATTTAGTTAACGTTTTGATCGTAACTTTTATATTCGTATAACATGAACAGTTGCTATCAAAACCCTCGGTACTAGAGAATGGATCTCAATTCTATAGCTTTAGGCCTACTGCCCTCGGACGCGTAGCTTCATAGACGCGTATTCGTCATTATACGCTTGGTGTACGCCTGCGTGAAGTTTACATACAAAACTATGAAACTGTCTTGACGAAGCGGCAATGACAGGACTGACGAAGTGGCAACGACAGGACTGACGAAGCAGAAACGACAGGTCTGACGAAACGGCAACGACAGGACTGACGAAGCAGCCACGACAGGTCTGACGAAACGGCAACGAAAGGACTGACGAAGCGGCAATGACAGAACTGACGAAGCAGCCACGACAGATCTGACGAAGTAGCCACGACAGGTCTGACGAAACGGCTACGACAGGACTGACGAAGCAGCCACGACTGGTCTGACGAAACGGCAACGACAGGACTGACGAAGCGGCAACGACAGAACTGACGAAGCGGCAAAGACAGGACTAACGACAGGACGGACGCTACCGCTTCGTCGACACAGTAGCGTATGAAGTTACGCGTCCGTGGACTGTCCACGGACGCGACGGAGTGTTCTACTTTTAAATTCACATGAATTTGAAACTGGAACATAACTACAAAACAAAAGGGACATCAACGTGAGTTAACAATGATTAGAAGATATAAAAAGCATAATATCCCCATTTTAATATTGCATAAAATCTGTAATATAGATACCGGCACGAATCTTGAACGCTGACCTTCACTTGCGCAGAAGTCAAAAATATCGGGCCTATTTAGTGGTATGAAGTGAGACACGGGGGCGGGGAGTGTCAGTGATTGGCTCGCCGCGCCGTAATCGTATCATAGACGTCACTCGTGATTCGTTCCCTGCGCTTGCTGCATATGTATCTAACAACTACGACGATTGGCTCGCCAATGTATGGAATGCGCAAACCGATCCCCACTCTGACGCCGAGCGCTCAAGATTCGTGCCGGTACCTATACCTAACTTGAAATCTGTAATAATTTGAAGTTTCACTTAAAATCGGTAGTGCACTTTTCTTGCTCAATGTCCAAATACATTTTTTTCTTTAGAAACTGAAAATTTATAATGCAAGTCAAATTACAATAGTTTGTGTTAATATATTCTGAAATAGAATAGATTAACTTTATTAAACACCAAAATGGTAACAGTTTAATAGGAAATCATTGATTAATTTCATTAATTGTTTACAGATATTTGTGAAAATTCATAAGGTATAAAGGGTGTAAGGGACAGCCCTCCACAAACTTTAAGGGCTTGCTCAGTAGACGAAACTGAACAACCTTCCACAAAAATTTTTTTCAGGAAACGAAAAAAAAAATCGGCCTCTCCATACAAACTGTCCAATCAAGTTTATAATTTTGTATGGTGAGCCGGATTTTTTTTTCGTTTCCTGAAAAAAAAGTGTTAAGGAAGGTTGTTTAGTTTCGTCTACTGAGCAAGCCCTTAAAGTTTGTGGAGGGCTGTCCCTTACACCTTGTAAGTCTTGCCTACATTAAATTAATTAAAATAGTTACTGTGATATTTATAAAAGTGTAAGTAGTTACTTTGCGTGATACGTATATTTTACCATTTTAATAATAAATACGGAAATACCGGTGCCGGTATCCTCAAATATTCGGATGTGTCAAAAATTTACAAATTAGGTTGATCATGATCACAGAGTTAACAAATATCTAATTATGAATATGGCATTTTGCATTTTATGTTTCGTAGCCAAATGATCGAATCACGATAAACAACGAGTGTTTTTTTTTCATGCTTGTCATGTTCAGAGATCAAAATAGGTAGAGTATATTTAACTAAAATTCGTGAAGTATCATAGGTATGAATCTTCAAAATGTTAGGACATATCATCCGTAATGAAAGCTCTTTGGAACGTTTAGGGATAGTATTTCATCAAAACACCGTGGCAGCACCACCAGTCGCCCCTACCAACATAATGTATACAGCTCTATAGAGTTACTCTCCTGGTGTCCGTTTGGTTGCGCAACCAACTTGGTGGCGCGACCAGCTTGGACGTGTGGCGGCTCAGTAGCCTGATTCACGTAAAATCAAACAAGCCAAATATCGTCGAAGTTTTATAGTCGTTCGATCTAAGTCCTATCCAAAGGCGGTATTCACGATCTATCGACTTATTTCCAGTTACATTAATAAGTATTCTACCAGGATAATGTAAAACTCGCGCCGGGCCTTGGTTGAGGCCATGGTCTGGAGCGAGGAGGAGTGGCAGGCGGTCGCCGACTTCTGCGAAGCAGTAATGCTCGCAAAGGAGGAGGCCGAACGCATCAGATCCCGATTTCCGGCCAACGTAGGCGCAGGCTTGCGGACGGTGAGCAATGGGTAGCTCACTGTCCGGCCGTCCGGTAACTGTCCGGACCAAGCCCAAGTCGTCGTCGGCGCGCACTGTTCCCGCGCGCCTCAAGGACTTGTCAGCAACAGCAGGGAACCGGCCGGGTCGAAGCCTACTGGGACCAGGGTTATCCGAAAGGGCGCTCGAGCCCCGGTGTTAGAAGGAACGGGGTGGGTCTTTTAGTCAGTAAGAGTCTGACACTATCTCCCGCTCCGCCCAAGGGCGGGGGATGTCAATGCATGATTTTTCCTTAAAACAGACTTTTTTTTTAAATCGATGAATTTCAAATGACTTTAAAATCGATGTCGTTCAAACTCGATTGATAGATGTGAATACGGAAATGGTCTAAACGACTAAATCGCTACGATATCGTTACGGTTTTCATTACGTGAATCGGGCTACTGGTATCTAGTTTGGTAGCTTAAGGCTATATTTCACCAGGACACCATGACGGCGCATCTGGTTGCGCCGTCATGGTGAAATATAGCCCTTAGTGGTACAGGGTAGAATTAGAGTAGAGGGCCGACGTTCTCGCGGACGATCACCTACCAGATGGACGGACCTCAACATAACATGTTCAAAGTGTTCCCTCATTGAGTACAACACACGTAATGCATAGAGAGAGATAGAGAAATCTCGCAAAAGTCGCAACCAAACTACCAGACGATCCATGACCACGACCACTCCGCAAGGAGGGTACGACTGAGAAGAAGAATCATAGGTGCAGTTGATAATAGCTCCTGTAAAATCCTGAATATTCAGGGTTATTTGTAAAACACCGGCAAACTTTTAGGACTATATTACTAACATCATAAACAACTTTTGTTCTATGACTTTAAAAAAAATATCATATTTTAGTTCAACAAATTTTCATACAAAAATAAAAATATTTAAATTGAACGTTCTAAATATTACGAAGTCTATGCGAAGCAAGCGATAGTACAATAGCGGAGGGGAGCGGGGATCGGGCGGCGGGGGTGCTTGATGAGCTTGCTTCGCGTCGTACAGAAATCTTGAAGGTTTGTTTTTGTGAAATGAATTATGTTTTGTAAAAAGTCATAGAACAGAAGTTGTTGTTTATGATGTCAGTGATACAGTCCTGCAAGGTTGTTAGTGTTACTGACTTCCATCATCATCATCATCATCATCTTCCTGCCCTTGTCCCGTTTTATTTGGGGTCGGCGCAACACGTGTTTTACTTCCATTCTGTCCTGTCACTCGTCACGCTATCACTAACTCTCTTTTCTTTCATATCGCTACTGACTAGTGTTACTGACTTCCAAGAACGTTAAATATACTTTACCTATCAATCTCTGGTCATATCGTCATGTCTATGAGGTTTCGTCACCAAAGAGTCTAGCCGTACTTCCGTAACAAAAAGCTCCCAATGGGAACCTATATCGTAACCTATGTTATATTGTAGAGGGTACTAATAGTAATTGATCGTGTAGCTGCAACCTCTTCCATCCTCTGCCGTGCATAGAGTACATGAATAATTCGATGAGATATACTGACACAGACGTCAGTTGTAAAAAAATATTGCAAAATTTCCTTATTAAAATCTTAACTATTGTGCTGTGCCTGGAGTATCATTGCTACACACCACCTACACCACCTATGCGCTACAATCGATTAGATATCAGCTCTTCCTAGATAATTGCTTCCTATTTGACTGAAAAAGTGTTTTTAGTCCACTTTTTTTAAGTGACTTATCTTTATTTTTAAAGCTCCTTAATCAACTAAGATAAAAAGCTGATATCTACTCGATTAACTATAATTCCACTCTACAATTTATCATAGGTTTTTTTGTTTCATTTACTGGTTTTGATATATTTACATATGGTATTTATGATTTAATTTAGATAATATAGTATATTTTTACATTTCTTATCCATTTGTACACACTGTGTCTACATTTGTCATGAAGAATTTTCATTTGAAATAAGCAGTACCTTTGTGCTCTTCGATCAGTATTTGTTCATTTAATTTTTAAGTGCTTGTGTGTGTACACAAATGAATAAATAAAAAGGTTACAATATAGGTTCCAATCGGGGGATGCTTTGTTATGGAAGTATGGCTAGACTCTTACTGACTCTTCATCGTTATTTACATAAAATAGTACTTATTTAATAAAATTCTGTACAGACGAAACAAAAAATGTTGCAATGATTACGGTAATTATAATTAACAAGGAATTCATTTCAATATAAAATACAGACAAATAAAAAACATAATCGGATAAAATATAGAATAGACAGTTACATACAAATCTCAATATGAGCTATTATATTACACACCATTATTTTTTAATTAGTAGATACAAAACAGAACGAAAATTTGTCATCTATAATATAAAAATGAATCGCTAAATGTGTTGCTAAGCGCAAATCTCGAGAACAGCTGAACCGATTTCGCTAATTCTTTTTTTGTTGTGTTCGTTATTGTGAGAAGGTTCTTATGGGAAAAAAATGAAAATTAGGGTAATGTAGATTAGAGTAGGGTAGTGTAGGTTAGAGTAGGGAAGGGAAGAGTAGAGTTGTGTAGAATAGGGTAGAGTAAGGTATAGAAGGGTGGAGTAAGGTAGAGCGGGAGCGAGGCCGCGGAAAAAAGCTAGTAATTGATAAATTCATAATTGAATTAATCATTCATAACAATTGCTACTAGATAATACTACGTGCAGTGTTTTTCCATTTTGATCGCCATTCAGTCATTCAAATCAATAGCCCGTATAATATTTCCATAAATTGAGTGACATTTTGGGATACGCTAATAACTTTGCTGTTTATGAATATTATTTATTGAGACTTTACTTAAATAATAACAAGACGTATTCTAATATGCTCTTTTAAGTATTTCTACTAATTAAAAAATATTGGTGTATAGAAAATAAGAAAGCAAGTTATTAATTTCACCCTGATTTAAACAAAATTTGTTTAATAATAATTAATATCAAATCTCATAACTCATTTGATTCGACTTCTATACGACATTATTTTATTATACACGAAACCTGAATACAGTCAGTTCAGAATCAGTAACTGAATCGATTCCAATAATTTTTACACCATGTATATTTTTTAAAAACGGTCACAAGTTGGACGCTATCGGCACCAAGTACAAAACAGGTCACGGCAGGTCATAGCGGGCATTGAAACACCAGCGCAGAGCTGGGTGCGGAAGCAAAAACCCCTCAGTCGGCCGGTTGGCCAGGTCATCCGCCGACACACGTCCACTTTTGGACATAGGCCTCCCCAAGCGTCGCCACATCGAACGTTCCTGTGCGTTCCGCATCCATCGGTTTCTCGCTACCTTCACCAGGTCATCGGTCCACCTTGTAGGAGGCATTCCAACGCTGCGTCTTCCGGTACGCGGTCGCCACTCCAGAACCTTTCGGCGCCAACGGCCATCTGTTCTGCGAGCAATGTGCCCTGCCCATTGCCACTTAAGTTTGGCAATTCTTTGTGCTATGTCGGCAACCTTAGTTTTCCTGTGGATATCTTCATTTTTTATTCGATCACGCAAGGAAACCCCGAGCATAGCCTGGCCTGAGCATAGGTTGGCCGGGTGACCATGTATTTATGTCGCCAGCCAGGGACCATAACTGGCTAATAACTTTATGATTTTTCATAATACAGTTTTGAAATTTGGTACATAGATTCTTTACATAAAAATATTAGACGGGTATTTCAGGTTACGCATATTTTAAAATAAGGTAGTATATGTAACTTACTGAGGCTTCACAGTCTGTGTATTGACGTATAACAGTCTCGAGGCAGCTAGAAATCTAAAATACAAAATGTATTTTTCTATCCAATTTGAACTGAAAGAACCACTTTATGGGTCACATTAAACGCAAGGCGACATCGGGAAGACCAAAATGTAGATGGAGAGATGAGCTTCGCTCTTACTTGAAGGACTGGTCCGCTATGGAAGACGAGAAGATAGACGTTTGATCATTGAGGAGTAGCTCGCAAGGAGACTTGATTGCTTTTTTTACTACTTCATGTAAAAAAAAGTCTAAAAAATAATCTACACTAATATTATAAATAGGTAAAGTTTGTTTTTTTTTGTATGTAGGGGGTAATCTCTGAAAGTACTGGTCTGATTTTTAATTATTTTTTTTAGCTGCTTTATTCCTGAGTGACATAAGCTGTATTTTATGTACGCGGGTAAAGCCGCAGGCAAATAAATAATAAATAATATTCCACAACTATCACACAACGCCGTCTAGTCCTAAGCTAAGCAGAGCTTGTGTTATGGGTACTAGACAACTGATAAACATACTTATATATTTCTAAATACATACATATTATAGATAAATTACACCCAGACACAGAACATATGATCGTGCTCATCACACAAACATTTGTCCTTGGTGGGAATCGAACCCACGACCTCCGGCATAGCAGTCAGGGTCACTAACCACTAAACCAACAGGCCAGTGCCTGTGCAAAAGCTAGTTATAAATAAAATAAGAATTGGAATACAGTGACTAGCGTAAAATGAAAGTTAACCTTTCGAATTACGTAATTAGACACAATAGAAAAACAATGAGAGACAATGAATTAAGTAGTAATATTTTTAGTATTCAATTCACCCCCAAAGGGGAGGAAACGGGAGTTCAAAGTGTTTATGGAGAAAGCTACTTCAACACGGGCGAGGCCGCTGGCTGCAGCTAGTTGTCCCATAGACAACATCACTTTTAGTATATGCGAATATAGTTTGTTCTGAAACAGTTACTAAATCGATTCCAATCATTTTTAACCGACTTCTAAAAACCGAGGAGGTTCTCAATTCGGATGTTTGTATTTTTTTTTACACCCTGTTAATGTTTTCCTAAAAATCTACATCTACACTAATATAATAAAGAGGTAAAGTTTGTTTTTTGTTTTATGTTTGTTTGTTTGTAGGAGGTAATCTCTGAAAGTATTGGTCCGTTTGCTAAAATTCTTTCAGTAATAGAAAGCTGCTTTATTCCTGAGTGTCATAGGCTATTTTTTTATGTTGCGAAGTCGCTAGTATTTAATAAAGATCACAAGTTGAACACCACCGACTAAAAGTACACACAGGTCACAACAGGTCATAGGGGGCCAACGTACAGCTGGATGCAGAAGCAAAACAACCCCTCAGCCGCCTGGATCGCCCAGTAACCATGAATTTGTGCGGACAACCAGGGCCTCAAGTCTGCTATTACAATAGTGTCAGAATAGTCTGTCACTGATTTCATAATTGTTGATTTTGACAAGTTTTGGTAATCTACTAATATAATGGCGTCATTATGACTTTCCAATGATCAACCACTGACACTCCATTGAAAGAAATGACATAGAATGGTAATCTCGTACATAATGATGAATGAATATCTGACGTATGCGATAATCTACTAAAATTGTAACAGTTGCTTTAATCAGTGACCTACCATTAGAACGTCATTGTGCAGTCATTGTTTTTATTAAGCTCGATATTGTCATTCTACCACAACTCTATTACGAGACCATTGACCGATCAATGATCGATCATTATGAATTAGCAGATTACGAACTTTTAGCAAAATGACAATGTGATCGTTTTGAAATGACAAGTTTATAAAAATAGTAGACTCGGGCCCCAGGTAACATAACAAGCTTATAACTTTGTGATGTTCATTATACAGCTATGACATTTTGTACATAGATTATTTGCACAAAAATACTAGACACGTGTTTCCGGTTTTGCATGCAACTAATGTTGTATAAATAAAAAAAAATATCGTGTAATTTTCTAGATAATCCTCGCATTCAATACACAGACTGTGCGCATCTTCTAATAACGCAGCATCACTTAACTTAAACATTAGCATATTAGCTATCAAATACGTACCTAGTAATTGCAATGAGACAAAAACTCATGTCATTTGTGATTCTTCTCAATTCCATAAAACCATCCATGAGACCAAAATAATACGGTTTTATTTCGCATTTTAAACACTAGTAATAATATTGAGCTGCTTCTAATCGTTCACTGTAATTCATACGCAGCTACAAATAATTGAATTTAATTTCATTCCCTATTTAAGAAAAGGCTAACAAAAAAATAATTACATAATAAAATCACTGCCATAATAATGGAATAATAGTGGTCTAGAAAAACATAGACATAAAAATTTAGGTATTTTTTATCAATTCCTTCAAAATGCCTTTTATGGCAACACTATACTAGGCGCCAGACAAACAGGGAGTAAAGTACATTGACCTTTTCCTAATATCTCTGAGTAGGTACCCAAAAACAAACAATGAATGATAGATGTCGATTCAAAATAACTTTGTCATTCATTCCTTTTTTGAAATTAAGAATATTAATAAATGTAGGACTGATTAGACAGCGCAGGAGAAGAAAGTTTGGTAAGACTTGGGAGGCCTTTTGCCCAGCAGTGGGAAACTAATTACAAAAGAAATGTAGGAGGGTCAATGGCCGTTATTCCAAATTATCTGGCGCCTACCTTAGTTCAGTACCTTTACGAAACATTCTAACCGACGGCCAGCGTCAAATGGCAATCAAATTCAATGTTACCAGGTTTAATAACACCTATCATTCCGTAATAAAAAAAAATCACAACAATAAAGTAGTTGCAATTCGAATTTAGAACCACATAATTGTAATTTACAAAATACCCTAAAACGCCGTATAAAAAATACAAAAAAAAAAAAAGAAAATTAGCATCCAATTTGACCAAGACCGGTTCAGAACGGCAGCAAAAGCATATTCTCTACATAATCCTACGTATAACTACCGTCAGTCTTAGTTCAGTGATTTGCGATCTTATTGGCGGCGATCTCATTGGCGATCTCACATGTGATCTCGATAAACGCCTCGTTCTCTTTTTGCTCACGAAAAAATTTTGACAGCCGTTGTTTTTGAATATCATTATAACTTTTGTTTGTCAACCTTACTTCATCTAAGAGTTTTTGCACAGCCTTATTGTTTGGCGACACTTTGTCCGCTTGTTTGAGGTCCATGAGAGCGTCGTCGTAGTTCTTAAGGGCGTAATTTGCTTGCCCGCGCCTGTAGAGTGCCTTTTCATTCCTTGGGTCTATTTCTAGTACCTGAAAAGCAGCAATCCTTTCAGAAACAAATCACTATGTACCATCAAAGACACTTCTGCCTGAATAACGCTAAGTTCATTTTTGCGATTTATTCCATTTTAATACCAACAAGTAATACCACTGGTATTTGTTTCAACTCGTAGATATTAAAAATACGTCAAAATATATAAGGTGGAACAGTCAATAAAAAATATTTTGTGTGTAATCATAAAACCGTAATGAAAAGAAAAACAGTTAAATCCGAAAAAAATTACGTAAATATATTAAGAATTAATTTATTTTGATTAGGTTTGACTCGAGTTGACTGAACCAAATTCAAGTTTTTGGTATTCGTTCGGAATTCAAAATAAATATTAATTCACAAAAATATAAGCGGTTTAGTTTTTGGTATTAGAACGGAATAAATCATTTTTGCTTGCACTCGAAACGAAAACTTCAAAGGATGTGGTTTGGCGCTGCGCCGCAGGATTATAGCGAATTTTTTTTTAGGTGATCCGGCAAAACTGACCGCGATGGTACAATTCGTTTGACTTATGTCTAGTTAATAGAGCGAGAGCCCGTGGCGGCCAGACTTTCGTCATTTTATAAATGCTAAAAAAGTTTGTCTGTGTTTATCCCAACACAGGTAGGAACGATGCCCCACTATAGAGTTTCAGTTATGGTGGTTTTGGCAGGTGTGACAAATTATCAGCTTTTATAAAAACTAATATTATAAATGTGAAAGTGTGAATGTTTGGATGTTTGTTACTTAATCACGCAAAAACGGCTGAACGGATTTGGATGAAATATGGCATGCATATAGCCTTTGACATGGAAAAGAACATAGGCTACCTTTTATCCCGATTCTTTAAGTACTTAATGCCACGCGGGCGAAGCCGCGGGCAAAAGCTAGTAGGCTTTTATATACGTGGGAGAAGCTGCGTAAATGTTACTTTTCGACACAATTGCTCAGAAAGTGACTATAATTGCACTACACTTAGGTATATAATGTAGCTTGTAACCAAACTGTGACTTTTTGATTACCATTATGCACAAGTGTGATAATGTAGTGATAACCTTTTTTGTTAAACCTCTGTTCTCAAAACAAACATTGAATTCTAAAAAAAAATACATTAGGTATTGCGTTCAATAATACAAATTAGTGTCTTACTTGCTTATTTTATGCTAATTTGTGTTTAAATAAACTATTTTAACTTTTACTTGAATAAAACCAAAAAAAAACTTTAAAACCAACCACCAACCAACCATAAACCATAACCAACCAACCAAAAATAAAACTTTTCATAAACTAAAAATATTTTTTCTGTTTATAAACATAATCAACCTCATTCTTCTTTTTATTCAACCAGCCTAGCTAGAGTAGCTAGTCTATGGCCGCCATTTTGGATGCGCGCGCATAAGAAGAAAGAACAATTTTTTGCCGCCATACTACAAAAAAAGAAACAGTTTTGCTGATAAGCAGTAATTAATTAATTTGTAAAAGTTTTCTTCTCAAGTATGTCGAATAACGTCGTATGATACACGTGAATATTGGCGATTACCGTCCTCGGCTCTCTTAAGATCCTCGCCTTCGGCTCGGATCTAAATACCGCCTCAGCGGTAATCACCAACATTATACACTTGTATCATAATGTAGTATTATCATATTTTACGCTCGTATAAAATTTACTTGAACATTATGAGTTAGGCACTAATGAAATTACGAAATACTTGGATTAAATATAAAATACATGACCAAGTGTTTGAAGTCACCACGTCTCTTAGGCAGGGTGCAAACGTGTGTCTTCTGTCAGATACAAGCTACCGATAAATATTTGATTTCTATAGAACTAGTATGACATCATCCAGTCCCTGCGCATACGTAAACATTTTCTGCGGAGGAGGAGATAATAGAGGTTTACCATCACAAAAGAAAAAAAGGATCGCCAGTAATGAAATAAAATACTTACCGCCGTACTATATTGTACAGTAGATCTATAATCTTCTAGCTTCATGTAGCAGGCCGCCATGTTCAGGTAACATTGTGATACGTACGTCGTTCTTATTTCTTGTACTGTGGACAAATAATTAACGTCAATATAACAGCTTTTTTTATTATTGATAGGGTCACGTTTGACCACCATCTCACCTGATGGTAAGCAATGATGTGGTCGACGATAGAGCACGCTTGTTTAGAAGTAACCTATCCACTCTTGCCTTAAAGACCCCTAAGTTGTAGCTATCAGGAAACACAGACTCCGGCAGGGAATTCCACTACTTGGCTGTACGCACAATAAATGTGTTCGCAAAACGCTTTGTGCTTATGGGTGGGATGTCTGAACCATGTACCGGTGGCGCAACGCCTTAAGTTTTGTGGTCCGACGATGTAACGGACTTGGTGGAATTAGATTGTGCAATTCCAGTGCACACTCCCCGAAATGTAAACGATAGAAAACCGACAGGCTAGCAACTCGGCGACGATGCGATACAGAGCTAATGCCTACATAATTCATGACCAAAAGAACTCAGTTACAGTAAAACATGATTTTTATTAGATCAATCAGAGTCTATTGTGGTCGAATGAATAAAGCTATAATAATATCACCGCTCATAAAGGTACAGAAATAGCTTTTTGCTTCAAGAAAAGTGTACAAAATTAGGATACTAAACCATTTTCATGACATTTGCCCTAGATTTTAGTACAATGTAGATAATGATGCTTATTATCCGTGCTTCTGTCTAGACATGTTATGTATTATGTTTCGTAGTATTCATGTCGAATAATGTACGAGGAATAAAGATGAGAGAGGCTAGCAACCTGGCTAGGTTGGTGTACTTATTTTTTTTACCCATTAGGACTTTTTTCATGTATTTATAACAGAAGTCGGAATTTGGTAGAGTTATTTGTGTACGTACAACGCGTTCCACATGAGATTAGGATCGATTGCATGTTGTGACGTCACGATTTACTGTCAAATCGAGGAAAGATATTTTTAAACTTTAACCAGTTTACGAACAATTTAATTTATTTACGAACAGTGAACGAAACAAGTTTTATCAGAATCCAGTTCTTCAATTTTACTCATCTCTGAGTTCCTCAATTTTGACAAAATTCCTTCGATTCGACAGTAAATCGTGACGTCAAAACACGCAATCGATCCTATTTTCATTTGGAACGCGTAGTATACTGATTTCATACAGCGAAAGCATAAAGTGGATATTCCTCAAATCCCAAGATTAATTTTAATGAGCACAATTTTTTTATGACTATCAGAAAAATAGAAGAAAAAAATTATTTTTTTTTTTCTAGCCGTTGTCCCACTGCTGAGCAAAGGCCTACCAAGTACCAAGTCCTTCCAAACTTTCTTCTCCTGCGCTGTCTCAAACCAGTCCTCGCGGTACGCGTCCAGATCATCCCGCCACCTCTTTCTAGGCCGATCTCGACGGCCAATTAATTTTAATTAATTAATTATTTTTTTCTTATTTTTCAATGAGACTAATAAAAAATCTTTGTTTTATTTGTCATAACTATCTCCGAGGTTTTTTATTATATCTACATCTACACTAATATAATAAAGAGGTTAAGTTTGTTTTTATTTTATTTTGTTTTTAGGAGGTAATCTCTGAAAGTACTGGTCCGATTGCTAAAATTTTTTCACTGATAGAAAGCTGCTTTATTCCTGAGTGACATATTTTTTAGAATAGAATAAACTTTATAGTATGTACTATACTTTTTTTTAGGTGGTACAATCATCCAATGACATCCTCCGCTCTTGGGCGGAGCGGAAGATAGTGTCAGACTTTTACTGACTAAAAACCCACTCCTGTTTCTTCTTTGCCATTGTTCTAGGGCCCCGGGGATCTCTCGTATCACCCATGGCTGCAGTGGAATTTGACCCTGCTGGGCTCCTACGGTTACTGACAACTCCTTGAGGCGAGTGTGGAACAGTACACGCCGTCGACGACTTGGGCTCGGGCGGTTACCGGACGGTTGGACGGCGAGCTACCCATTGCTCGCCATCCGCAAGCCCGCGCCTACGGTATACTACTATACTTACTTAATACTTTATGCTTTTTACTTTTTTTTACGCGGGCAAATGGTAGATAATAATACAGTGCTAAACTCACTCTGTTCCTTCGTGTCGACGTCCTTGACTTCCTCTATCCTAAAAAACGCGTGTTCCAAATATCTGAGGCACTTGCGGTACTTCCGAACAGCTGCCTTGTATTTACTCTCGCCGAAGTAGCAGTTGCCGACAGCCTTCACTTCTCTTATGGACGATATTAATTGTTCTACCTAGAATGAAAAAGTTAACACCTTTTTAAGCTATTGCATAGCTTCTATCGCGGGCCTTGAGCGTGGAGACCGAATCCAGAAATTCCGTAACGAAAATAACCTAACACCCCCCACTCATTTGTTTTTTGAGCGTGGTGACCGATAAGAAAACAAATGAGTGAACAATCAATCAAAATTCAATTCAATGTGTGAAAGTGTAACTTCAATTAATATCAAAGAAAAAAAAACAAAGGAAAAAAAAATACTGCATAAATAAAATAAATAAATAATTATAATTGTATAAGTTGATAAAAATGCTATGCAATAGCTTTACCGCGGCAGTCCCCGAGTGCCACACGTCTTTTTTTTATTATGGATAGGTTCGAGTTTGGCCACTGTCTCACGTGATTTTTTCATAGTGTCAGACTCTTAGGGCCTGTGCACACCACGTTTTTTAAACGCGCCGTTGACGCGCGTTTTAGAAACGTGCGTCGACGGCGCGCTTTTATCCTATTAAAAGTCTACAGGCTGCGTCTGACTCGCGTGCGTATCGCGTCTGTATCGCTACAAACGCGCGTCAGCGGCGCGTTTAAAAAACGTGGTGTGCAAAGGCCCTTACTGACTAAAAAACCCACCCCATTCCTTCGTTGCCTTTCATACAAGGGCCGAGCCGTCCTTGCCACTAGTCTAATGTATGAACTAATATAAACCGCGGCCGATGAATACTGTTTCACCGTAATACAGTTTATAGTACGGGGAACAGGATGAATCAGTTCCGTGTAAGCTAACAATTAGCTAGTGAAACTGTTTGTGATTTTAAATGATTTTTCATTACTCATACTCTGAAAGCAGGTCTGAAGTTGCCTGAGGAGCGGGCTGAAAGTGATACTTTTCATCCCTAGGGAGTTTTACTTTACAACTGACAACTGTCAAAATAATAAAAAAAAAACTAGTTCTATCTTCACATTTCTATTGAACCATGTTCCAATTTTCCATACAGCCAGTCAATCACAGCGCGATATAAAATTGAAAAAACTTAAAGACAAGTCTTAATTAAATAATGTTATATTTTAAGTGATTTAATTGTTCAACTATTTCTTTAAAATACTTTATTTTTAAAAGATTACAATTAATTTCTAATTTTTCATTAATGAGGCTGAATAGCTGGCCGGCCGCAGAAAAAAAAAACAAAATGGCGGGAAAGTGGCAATCAGTCGTTGGTTTTTTCGAGTTTTGTTTACATTTCCGTACATAGTCATAGTCATAGTCATAGTCATTTATTCATTAACAATAAATTGTATCTGAAATTACAAACAGTTAAATATTACAACAACACACAATTAATATAACATTGTATTTACCTCAAAGATCATCAATAGTATATAGACACTTGTTCAATAAGAATCTTTTGAGCTTTATTTTAAAAGAGCTAGAGTATATAGCACTCTTCAAATCTAAAGGCAGTTTATTAAACAAAATAACCGATTGATATCTGGGACAGTGCTTCACAATATTTAAATTAGGCTGTATCTTGTAAAGTTTCATATCTTGCCTACGCGTAGCTTCTCTAATCTCTCGCTCTTCTGCAGTCTCATATTCGTGTATATATTTCGCCATGTTACTTAGAAGCACGAGTACATAAATACTCGGTACTGTAAGTATTTCTAGGTTAGTGAAGTATTCACGGCAACTCTCTCTTTGCGGAATACGAACTAAAGTGCGAATTGCTCGTTTTTGTAAAACAAAAGCCCTTTTGATGTTATACGCGTAACTATTTCCCCAAAACATTATGCTATACCTAATTTTTGATTCTACCAACGCAAAATATACCATTTTTAATTGTTCAATACCAATTTCTGTTCTTAGAGCTCTTAAAGCGTAACATGCCGAACAAATTGATGCGTTTATCGCATTTAATTCAGTTTTCCAATTTAGCAGTTCATCTATGTGGATTCCTAAAAATGTAACTTCCTTCACGAGAACAATTTTGTCATCATTTAAAACAACATCTAAATTGTCCTTATTACGGGCTGTGGTTCTAAATAATAGTACATTGGTCTTTGCAGTATTAATTAATAAATTGTTCTTAGTGAACCATGCGTGAAATGCTTGTAATGCGTCATTTACCATTTGTTTTAGTTTATTCATGTCTTTAGCCGCTATTATGGCATTTGTGTCATCTGCAAAAATTACTATATCAATGTCAGGTAAAATAGTATTCATGTAATTGATTAAGTCATTAATAAACAATATAAATAAAATTGGTCCTAATATCGATCCTTGCGGAACACCCGTAGTCATGTTTACTGTCCGTGATTTGTAAACTTTTTTGTAGCCATTTTGTATTTTGTCAATTTCTACGTACATTTTTCTGTTTTTCAGATATGATGAGAATAGTTTCAAGGCCTTACCTCTAATCCCATAATACATCATTTTTTTAAGAAGCAATTCATGGTCTATAGTGTCAAATGCGGAACTTAAGTCAAGGAAAATCCCTGCTACTCTCATTTTATTATTTAATTTTTCTATTACATCGTCAAGTAAGGTATATATGGCGTCTGAAGTACCAACACCTTTTTGGTAACCGAACTGTCTTTTGTTCAGTATTTTATTCGCGCGCAAGTGAGAAAGAAGTCGATTTTTAATAATTTTTTCAAATATTTTTGACAGAACTGGAAGCAAGGAGATCGGCCTGTAGTTTTTAGGATCATTTTTACTGCCTTTTTTATATACTGGTATTACTTTAGCTATTTTTAACTGGTCTGGGAAGATAGCTTCTTCAATACACTTGTTATAAAAGTCGCAGATAGGCTCAGCTAGTACTACGATATGTTCCTTAATAACAGATATTGGGATCTCATCATGACCACAAGAATACTTATTCTCCATACTTTTTACTATGGTCAAGATCTCATTTGGAGTAACCGAAGCAATTATCATCTCGCTATTTATTTCGTTTGCATACATATTACAGGATACTGTATTTTGATCACTTTTGTTTGCCCTAGTGATGCATTTGTAGTCAAACTGTTCGGCTAAGATGTCAGATATTACTTCTGGATCCTCTACAATATGGTCATCGACTTTGAGACGAAGTTCTGGTTTCATCGTTTTCTCCTTATTTGTACATTTGTTTACTACTTTCCACACTTCTTTACTTAAATTTTTAGAACTATTAATTTTCTCCATTATTGCATGTTTTTTAGCTTTTGTTACAACCTGTCTATACAGTCTAACATACTTGTTCTTATACGTTAAGATACTGGATTCAAGTTTGTTTCCATTATGTGCACACAGGAAACGTTTCATTTTACTTGATGTTCGAATTCCTTTAGTGATCCACTTTAATTTGATATTATTTTTTAAACTTATTTTATATTCTTTTTTACTGTAGCTACTTTGGAATATTTTATGAAATGTTTTGAGGAATGAATTTATACCCATACTACTCCAATCATTTTCAAGAATACCCTGTACAAATTGCGCACTGTTTTTGCTGTTAAATATTCTCTTTTTTGTGACAACAGTTTGGTTTCTATTTTTCGCTGAATTACCTACATTACTCAAACGAATATCTGCAAAAATACCCCCATGGCCGTCTGCTAAACCATTGTGATCTACAGCACATCCCAGAATATACGAATCGGGCAAGTTGGTAATTATATTGTCAATACACGAGTTACAATCGTTACGGATGAAAGTAGCAGAATCAATTAGATGCCTGAAATTATAACACCGAAGTAAACTAAGAAATTCCATACGCTTTTTACTATCCACTAGTAGGTCAATATTAAAATCTCCACAAATTATAGATTTCTTATTGAACAAATAATCGAGTAACTTCTCCAATTTATCCAAGAACATTTCAAAATTTTTGTCTATAGGATTTCGATAACAACAACAGATGTACAATCCAGTGGAAACATCTTTAACACCGCATACTTCAAAACATTCAACTTTATATAACTTATTTACAGCGTCAATAACTTCTGTTTCCCTTTCCACATGTCCTAAGATTAAACTGCCTCCTCTCTTTTTACTTTTTCTCGTATTGTACGAGATTAGTTTGTAGTTAGCTATATTAAAATAAAGTGCTGTGTTTTCATTCAAAAAATGCTCGCTTATACATATATAGTCTAACCTTTTATCAAGGGTATGTAGATAAACTTCTAGTTCAGTCTTCTTGTTATTAATTCCACAAACATTCTGATGAAATATGTTACAGTAATTTACTAAATTATTATTCACGAAAAAATGTCGATTTCGGTATAGGCTCAGTCTGGTTTATAAAAGAATGCGATAAAGTTGGTTGAGGCTCATCGCTGCTTTTGTTATTCCTATTTTTATTAAACATTTTTTTAAAGTAGTAAGGTATAGTGCCGGTTTTCAACTGACTTATTTCACTACGTTCATGTATATCATTAAAATTCTCAGCACATTGAAACAACGATTCTATGTAGTTTTTTAAGTCGCGGAAAATATTCACCATAGCTTTATTCTTTACTTTGCCTGTGTATTTATGAAACATTTCTTGTGTATATTCTAGATGCTTATTTGTGTCAAACGTATATGCATATTTAAAAGTCTGGTTACTAAGATACAGGAGTCGATTGAATGCTTCTATTCTGGTATTAAATAAATTAACATTCCATTTTAGTTTAAAGTTAGGAGAACATAAGATGACATTGGTGTGCATTATATTCTCAAGTTTACATTTTATGTGATTCACCAATTCATCGTATTTATTTGAGGTTAAGAAATCTTTCTCACCTAAGAAAATTATGCAATAGTCATATAAGTTGTAATCTACAATTTTTTTTTCTAACTTTTCTAGAAGTTCCACAATACCTGCATTTGGCATACAATAGTGAAAAATGTTGGCGTTTGGAAAAGTATTTTCAGCAATACCTAGTATATTATTTACATTATTATCACTAATTATACATAATTTGTTCGAATTATTTTCTTTGAAGCCGGGATCGTGTTGTGACTTCCTATTTGATGTATGTATTTGCTCTGTAATACCCTCTGTCGATACTTGCAATTGAGGTACACAGCTGATAACATTTGAATCTTCTTCAATCGTGTTTGAAACTAGAAAGGGCTTTGTAATCATCCCAGTGTCTTGATCAGGACTTTGTTGAACATTTTTAAAGTCTAGTTTTGTTCTAATAAGATTTTTACGCTTAATTTTGGCTGAGGATGTCTTTAGTTTTGTGCTCGTACATATGTGTGTCAATTTGTCAATTTTTAATTTATAGTCATTGATTTGTTTAAGATGAGTACTATTTTCTAAAAGTAAATTCTCAATTTCAGTTTCAGCAATGGCTAACTTTTCTTCGAGTTGACATATTCTGTTTCTCAGTTCTTTTACATCGTCATTAGGTCGAAAATACATATCCGGGTAGCTTCGGTTTAGGTCATTTGAGGGCGTCGAAGTAAGAGATGCGTACTCGTCATTTTTTGATAAATCGTCTACTAATACCTCAAACGAGTTATTATTAGAAGCAATTTGCTTAGATTTATTTCTCATCGTTATATTATTTATATATGTTTTTTCGTGACTGGTTGTGGGACTATTAGACATATACTCCGATTTTTTGGTCCTTTTCCTACCATCGGCATGGTTATTTTTACTCGCCATTATAATATTTCGGTATATGACGAATTATTAATTGTAAATGTTCAAAAAGAAAAACACTTAGGCTTACAACACTAATGTTTTAGATAAGAGTTTCACTTCGTATTTGTTCCCAAAGCTTCAGTAACGTGGCGTAAGCTAAGTCTGGTGTAAACGCGTGGCATATGCTCAAGATGTTGCAACAAACGCCCAGTGTATGTGTTAGTGTTGAGCATGTGTGCGTAGATGCGGCCGATCTGCGGGTTGCCCTAGGTCAGGGACGCAAGTCACTGCAGTTTTTTTTCTAAAGTTATTCACTTATTACTCACGGTTCCCATGGAATCCAGAGGTGTAGTATATATCAATCTTTAGTCCATTTCACAAGGAACGCAATGATATACAGCACTGGTCAATTTAGCAACTTTTAACCACCTTTTTTAAAATTATTACGAAGACACAACAAATACAGTATTAGCTTTTTGAATCTCAACGAGTGTGTGTCAAAGACTCGTTGAGTTAAGAGTACAACAGAGATTTGTATTAACACGTTGTGTTTATCAGATTAAAATAGTGATTTAACGCCTAATTTCATAAGAGAAGAGGCTAAAGCAGTAGTGGAATACCTTTTACCGCCTAAATCAGAAGAAAGATACCTACTTGAAATCATAGGTACGACGACTCAGATTTTACAAACTTTTTATTTTATTTTTAGTTTCCTCGTATTCGTAATGAAAAGCACAGTGTTTACTTCGGGGTGAAAGTAACCCATTTAACCCCTCGAATTAGCGACCTCACTCCGCTCAGCCGCCAACTCCTTCTCGGGACGAAATGAGTTACTTTCACCCCTAGTGTAACAATGTACTATTGTTGAGTGTTTTGTTGGCTATGTAAGTACGCAATTTTTTTTTTTCCTTTCAGAAGCAGATCCTTGGCCCCAGTTTCAGGTACCCACCGTAATGTTTTCATCCCTGTAATCTTCGGGGTACTCAGGCAGCTTGTCAGCGGTGCCATCACGACAGCAGACGTCCCAGTCACTGGTGATGATCTCACCACAATCCTCGATCACACACTCCTGGTAATCAAACAATACAATAACAATATAGTTAACCCACTGGATCCACAAGACGTTTTGGAATCATATTGTGCGTACCAGCTAAGGAGTGGAATTTCCTGAGTCTGTGTTTCCTGTTAGCTACCACTACCTAGGGGTGTTTAAGTCAGTAGTGAATAGGTTATTTCTAGGCCAGAGTGCGCCATCGTTGACCATATCATCGGCTACCATCAATGGTCAAGCGCCAAACTATCTAAAATAATGCCGCAGTTATGGTGTTTTTAATATCCTGCTGTTTTGATCACGCATGCGGGATTGCTTCGCACGCGTTACCCCTGTAAATGTCCTTTTCATACAAATATTAATTGTAATGCGGGGAATAAGCACGCGAGGCGAGTTTTTTTGCTTTTTGAAATTTTCTGCATGCGTGATGAAATCCGCACCATACAATGCGCTTCACACCGCAAGAGACAGGAACAGATGGAAGAATGTAATTCGAATGAAAGTGATGAAGCAGGGAGGTCACGACCCTCAGCATTGAGGAGTACGACGCAAAGAGGAGGAGGAAGTGCTAGTTTTTTTGAATGCTGGTACCCAAATTAAGATTCCAAGGGGTCTGACTATGGGCTGTAGGAAATGGACTTTAAAAGATACTTTGACCTCGAGTGTTTCATTGGTTCTTATCACATTAATCAGTAAGGAAGCACCAGCTTCAAAAAGATTGAAGCTTAAAGGTACATTGGGGGATACGAGGCCACGCACGCCGATCTGGGTGCGTCGGTCTCCATACATTTTATATGGCAACTAGACTTGTAGAGCTGCATTAGATCCCCGCCACGCGACGCGACTCTACGTACAAATCAGGCGTGGCCCACGTTTGTTTAATGTACTTCCCGCTTAGAAGTGTTATTTTAAACCAATACAGGAAACGAATATCACTTATCAGATAACTACCTCGTAGTTGTTTAGCATTTCGCTGAACTGGGCCATTTTTGGCGCAAACGTGAGACATACAATGTTAATTTTTTATGTTTGTCTTAAGTTTTTGTTGTCTTCAATGTTTTGTGCGCCAAAATAAATACTTTTCTTTCTTTCTTTATCAGCAACAAAGCGATTTACATCCTCCTTTTAAATTCCCTTTTTGCTACGTCAAACAGCAAAAAAAAAAACATTAAAAAAGCATCGATTACCAACATACCACCGTGGGGCGGCAAAGTTCTCCGTCGCCGAATTTCTGTATCTCTTTCACGATGCCGATACCCGCCAGCACCTCGCCGAACACGACGTTGGTCCCATCCAAGTGGGTGCACGGAACCGTTGTGATGCAGAACTGGGATCCGTTGGTGTTGGGCCGCCCACTGTTGGCCATACTTAAAACCCCTGGATCGTGCTACAAACAAAATTATAAGACATAATTTTCATTTTAATTTTACTTGTAAGTAGGCAGTTTTTTTTTAAGGTGGTAAATCATCCAGTGACCTCTCGCACTCTAGAGCATGTCAGACTTTTACTGACTACCCACACCAGTTGCTCTTTGTGTTCTAAGACCACGAGTTTCCTTTTCAGAAAATCTCTGCGGCCCTATCAGGCCTCGGCCCTTCTGTGCCCTTAGGGCTTATCTCACCGGGACACCATGGCGGCGCTACCAGGTGCGCCGCCATGGCGTCCCGATGAAATATAGCCTTAAGCTACCAAACTTAGACACCATACAGACACCCGAGTCGCCACACGTCCCAATTGGTGGCTCTACCAAATTGATTGCGCAACCAAACGGACACCAAATGAGTAAATCTCTATAGAGCTGTATACATTTTGTTGGTAACGGCGACTGGTTGCGCCGCCATGGTGTCTCGGTGAAATATAGCCCTTACAGTTTGCTGACATCTCTTTGAGGAGCGCGTGGAACAGTACGTGGCGTAGACGACTTGAGCTCGGTTCGGACGATTACCGGACAGCCGAAGGGCGAACTCTTCCGTTTTATTATATTAGTAATATGGACTAGTATAGATTAATTTTACTATGGATAAGTAGGTACCTTTAATCTGAAGTTTTCATCTTCAAACATGGGTCCATATATGCTTTCACCGCCGCTTCCATCACCATTAATTATATCACCTCCTTGGATCATAAACTGACTGACGGCTGAAAATAAGAATTGAAACATTGTCTATATTATTTTAAATAAAGAACTTTTAGGGAATATCTGTGTCTCTTCTTATTCTTTTCGTGTTAATGCTTTCAAACGATTTTTTTTTACCAATATTTGGCAACCTGTACAGCTCTATCAGAATAGCAAAGGGAAATGTATTTGACCTTCGTGGACTTCGATAAAGCCTTCGATACGTTGAGATGGAGTTCCATCTGGGACCGACTGCGTGAAATTGGAGTCCCCGAGAAAATCACAAACCTAATTAGGGCAATCTACAGGAGTTACTCCTGTAAAGTGACACACGACGGCCTCGGCTCGGAGGACATACCGGTGCATGCAGGAGTACGACAGGGTTGCCTTCTCTCACCTCTCCTCTTTCTTGTTGTTCTGGATGGCATCATGAGCAAAGTGTTAAAAACCAAGCGCCGCGGCATAGAGTGGGGACTATCCAACGTCTTGGAAGATTTGGATTACGCCGATGATCTGTCTGCTGAGCCACACACGCGCTGACATGCAAGCCAAGCTGGACGACCTACGACGAGAGGCAAAAAAGACGGGACTAAAAGTCAACACCAGGAAGACCCGGGAAATGTGATGCGGAGCGACGAGCTCTTTGCCGTTGCTTATCGGCACAGAGGCTGTGGAAAGGGTCCACAATTTTACTTACCTCGGTAGTGTTGTGTCAGAGATTGGAGGGACCGAAGAGGACATCGCTTCGAGGATCACCAAGGCAAGAGCCACCTTCGCACATCTCCGTCCCGTGTGGCAATCGTGGAAACCGACTAGAAGAGTTAAGCTCAAAATATTCCGGTCCAACGTAAAACCGTATTGTTGTATGGGTGTGAGACGTGGAAGGTCACAAAAGACATCTCGCATAAACTCCAGGTCGTTGTCAACCGCTGCCTTCGCCGTATTCTCGGTATCTACTGACCCGAGAAAATCTCAAATGTAGATCTGCGGGAGCGCTGCGGTGAAACCTCGATCGACCAGCAGATCAAACGCCGCAAATGGAACTGGATCGGCCATACGCTCCGAAGGGATCCTGAACATATACCAAGGCAAGCCCTAGATTGGAACCCTCAAGGAAAGCGTAAACGTGGTCGCCCTAAGCAGACCTGGCGACGAACAGTCATCGCAGAGGCGAAGAACATTGGGAAGACCTGAAGCAAAATGAAACGCGAAGCTCAAGACCGAACGGGATGGCGGCGCACTGTGGACGCCCTCTGCCCCATCTAGGGGACACAAGAACTTAAGTAAGTAAGTACAGCTCTATTGTTGGCCTCGTATAGATGCAGGATGGGCAGCATAGCAGTTGGCGCATGTCCTGTGGAGAGGGTCCACACTGGTCTCTTATAATAAATATACTTAGGTGAGTGCTCAGGACCTTCAAGACTTGCGCTCTATTACCTGATATAAGTGACAAAGCGAAAATATTTGTCAAAAAGAACTTAATACATAAGGGGGAGAAGATAGCAGATAAAAAGAAAGACGGGGAAGGTGACCATGTTTCATCATCGCCTTCAGTTCAAGAATCGACTTGAGATTTTAAACGGATTTTAAGTGTCATTAAAGCACAAGTTGCCATTGAATTTAAACTTTGTCTTGCATTAGAGTTCGTTGCTCCAAAATTTGATAATTATGTCTAATTCTGAATTTAAATATATTCCATGTTGCGCCAGAACCTTCGTCCGTAGTATCGAATACGCTGGTACTTACTATCAAGGATAACACGGATGTCGGAAGTGGCAAAGTACATAGAGTAAAACTTCGACGTACCATCGACTCTATGAAGAACAATGATAATCAAGAAGTCTTATTTCTATTTACCTTTATGAAACCGCGTGCTTTTAAAGTGTAATGGTTTTCCATTGCTACCGACTCCTTTTTCACCCGTACAAAGCGCTCGGAAATTCTCCGCTGTCTTTGGCACCACATCACTCCTTAACTTTATAACAATGCGTCCGGCTGAAACAATAGAAATACTTCTTAGTCTAAGGACACTGGCGGGTATTAACACATTTCGCCAGTGAGTTTGCTAATTTAAGGGTTGACCAGAGGGTTGCAAACAGATGAAAGGGGTTAGAATGGCCTTGTGGGCGGGGCAGGCGTGCCACAAAGTAGGGCAATGCTCATAGTTCAACTACCAATAGCAAACTTGCGATCTATGTGTGCGTGGTCTGTTAGTTGCGTAATGCGCGTCCGAATTGGTTTATTGCCTTTAGTGGAGTTAAAGGGCATGAGACAAGCGGTGTCACTCGAAGTACAAATCGGAAAGTATTTCCTTTCTAACCTCTTTTATCTTTTCTGTGGTTGGAAACTAGCTTTCCAACCAACGTGACCTTAGTTTGTGTGTTTGGTTTGTGTTGCGGCTACATGGATGTAAACCACGCGCCAACACTTTCGGTAGTTGGCAAAACGTGCCTCCCAAGCAAGGGCGTTGAAGGGCAAGGTTGCTAGTTTCAATCCGTGTAGACAGCAGTTGTACTGCTGTTTACACGGATTGAAACTAGCAAGGTCACCTTGGTTGAGACGTTGGTTTACAACTATCTGGTCACCCCTTTATGGGAGAGAAAATTAACTAGTATACCCAAAATTAGAAAAAGCTAAACTACGCTCTTTTCTTGGGTTTACATATCTCTCCTGACGTAGATATAATAACGCCGTACGTCTAGTGGTCCGATGATGGAAGTTTGGAACCGATTGGAGGAATTAAATTATGCAATGCATGGCAGTTAAGAAAATTGTTTCGGGGTTTTATTCAGTGATTTCCCAATCAAAACACAGTGTCGCACTAGGAATTTCCATATGCTCCATGAATGAAACTATAAAAACAAGGTGGACAGTTACAAATGGATGTTATGTTATGCAAGGTATTCATGATTATGCTCCACAATGGCAATTGCGTCCGTCACGTCGCGCGTCGCCTGCAATCTGACCTTGGTCACTGAATAGCCCGTAGGTGAATAAATCAAGCCATGTCCTGCATTCACACCTATGTAGTTGCGTATTTGTTCCGATATTTTATTCTACCTTTGACCTATTTCTTCATCAAAATGCTATGGTTTTCAGACAAACCTTATAAACTATATGCGTTCAACGATCTACGAATCAGAGGAGTTACACCCAGCAATGGGCGATTCTGGGTAGTCCAGTTTAATACAATAACACTAGATAACCGCTAGGTAACCGCCTCGGTTTCGCACCTACAGCCTTCGGAAAGAAATTTAAGAGCCGGTTGTAGTGACAAAGTACTTTGTATGAACTCCGCCCGGGTCTATGTTGATTTCGCGGCGCTGTAATAGCGGTTTTATTTTTATAAAAAAAAAAACAACCAATAACTACCTGCACTGGGCCCGCGTGGTGGATTATGGCCCATTCCATCTCCTAGAGAAGAGGATTGAGTCCCAGCAGTGGGAACAATATAAGGCTCATTATGCTAATAACTATTCAATATTTTTATTTTACGAGACCCTTATAAAAAACAAGCTTTATTATTTTTTGTAACTTTCAAATATTTCCGTGACGTAATCTCGTAGACACACACGTTTGCAATAATAAGTTAGGGTCAGATTTGCGATTTTTTTTTAACGAGACAACTAATTTATATCATGTTTTGATTTTTGCCCAGCGCGCGGCGGTTAGTCATATAGTCAATTTTATTAAACAATTTTTCATGGTGTTCTCTTTTATATTTGTGGATTTACAGAGGTTTAAAAAAGTTTAAAATAAGTAGATCCTAGCCTTAAGGGAGGCAATTGATGGAGACTACTTCCCAGTCTGGATTTAAGCCTCTCCCATAACATCCTTAGTTCTCCAACTTCCGTACCTAAACTTTTTCATCCACTTTTAGGTCTTCGGTTCAACCAGCTGGAAGAGGTCCCACGCTACGGCTTGCTGATACAAAAAATTCATCAAGAGGAATTTCTCAGTAGAAAAGTTGATTGATAGTGCCTTGGAGTAGAGGAAGTTGAAATAGAATCATTGAAAACAATAAACTATGCTTGTGAACGAATACCAGCACGTGTAGGTAAATTAAGCTAGAACTACCTAAGGCTGAAGCACACATATAACACACGCCTAATTTTTGTATGTAAGACGACGTCGCGTAGCGTAAATCATGTGTAGCTCTACAAGTCTAGTTTCCATATAAAACGTATGGAGACCGACGCGCCCAGATCGGCGTGTGTGGAACACGTGTGTGCAGTGTAGGTCTACCTCTAATAAATAATAGTACACTTTGATGAGTAACCATGGAGTTACATACCAGTTCTTCTCCATAGGAAACGACCAATTGGAACCGTGTACTAGCTTCTGACGTTTCATAAGTGCCCGTGTAGGCCTATCTAGAAAAACTGACTGACATCAACGCACAGCTTAAACTACAGGGCCTAGGAGCGTGAAATTTTACAAAAGGCTTCCTTTTATGACGTAGGCGTAACACTAACAGCTAGTTTCTTCATCTAAAGTAACAGCCAAAGTAACGTCATAAAGTAAAAGTAACGGTCAAATTCGTTTCTTCAAAATTTTAACTGTTGATTTAACTGTTACTTTTGCCTTTAACTTTTACTACTCATTAGGGGGCTGTTAAAGCTAAAGTCACTGTCATTTTGACAAAGTTGTAGGTTATTTAGGTTTCACTAATATGTCATCACGAACTTCGTCCAGTGAAAGTTTAAGATCATCAGACGATGAACTTATCGTTAGTTATTTAACGCGTAGACGTAAAAAGTTTAATGTTCGCAAAGATCATTTCGTATGGGACGACGCTGATTTTCTGTTCCGATACAGAATTTCAAAGGAAACAGTTACTGAGGTATGTAACTGTTTCCTTTGACATTCTGTATCGGCCTGTTGTTACAAGATAAACTGACGCCAACCACAGAAAATTAAGTTTATTTTCAGTTTGTATTTAATAAGACTACGTTAAATTAACTAATGTACAGTACGGCCGTTCTATCTTGGCGAGTGTGAAGTTAGGCTCTGCGAACTTTAGCGCTTATAAAAATAAGGGTTTAAAAAAAATAAATGCCAATAACAGTTGTTAATAGCAATAACAACAACTAATAGCATTTATTTTTTTAAATCATTTACTGGCCTTTAATAAATTTACTAAAATCTATAAGAGAGTTGTAATTAATAAGATAAATCAAAAGATTCTACATAAACAAACAAACTTAAACTATTTATACTAAAACCTAAATTAATACCTAACGTATATAAATAAAACACAAAAACACAAAGTGCACTCAGGCGTCGAAGTACTCCTCCACATCGCTGTCATCCGGGAATGTGCCCAGAAGACTGGCAGCATTACCACGTTGAATGGCAATGCTAATTCTTTGAGCGAAGAACGAGCCAGCCCTCTGGTCACGCAAGGTGTCGATCAGTCGGCGAGAAATTTCCTTAAAAAGGAGACGCGCATTCGGACCCCATGACCCAAGCGTTTCGACCCCAAACGGCTCAAAACTGTAATTACCAATAAGGTTACAGTATTTGCGCCGTTTAAGGGTCTCAGCAGCCGCAGCGGCAGCGCCAGCACAGCCCGCCGTACATGGAATGTGGGATGGCGCAAGGGTGTCGACACAGGTTGCGTCCCACACCAGAGGCCTACCCACCTTCCACGGTACCAACGTCATACCATCTGGTCTCTTTCCATCGTCACGTACCAAGCCATTTGGTTCTAATACAGCGGGTACGCCGGCGGTGACAAGAGCTCGACGAATAATATCGTTGATGCTAGCGTGTCGAGCTATGCGGCCTGCGCTCCTGCAGCAGGACAGGCCATGGTGTCCGAGAATGTCGACAGCTTCGCCGCAGTGGCACCGATGTGGAGCAACACAAGGTGCGCCTAAGCGTAGACAGGTTGTGAGCCGAAACGAGGCGTCATCCATCGTAGTGCCTATGGTGGATGACGGGAGTGCCTGAAGCCATAAGCCCGACTCCCATTCCCCCACAGCCAGCAGACGCGCACGCTCTGCAGTATTTGAAGACGTATTAATTAGATTGTTACGTATAATACTGCAGAGCAGCACATCCCACCGTCTCTGTGAGGCCAGGTTGTCGGGCAAATCCGTGTTCGAACAAGCCATTTTCCAAGCATTCAACGCATCGGACAAACACGGTACCTCAACATCAACCAGTGAGGAAGATAAAATATTCCTGGTTAATGTATCAGTACCGTGCACCGAGGAGTGGAATGCTGGTATGGAATCATTTACTTATGTTATCATTTATTAATTCAATTCTAAAAAAATTCGTTCGTTGGCGTTCGTATAAACAGAATCAAATGACATTCGACTTCTTGACACGACTTGACAGTGGATATTGCGATGTTGTCATGCGTAAAAAAAGCTCCCCACGTTTTTTTGGGGTAATTATGCCGTTTGTGTTATGGTAACTCTATTGACTTTTAGTTTAGCTGTTACTTGGATGAAGAAACACATTTGCTATAATATCAGTAATAGTCAAGTAAAAGTTAATACTTTTATTGATAGTTTTAGTCGTTGATGAAGAAACTGGCTGTAAGAAAGGATTTCACAAAATTCAACCCCCTAAAGGGATGAAACAGGTGTCTAAAGTTTGTATGGAGAAATCCACTTCCACGCGGGCGAAGCCGCTGACAGAACCTAGTATGAAATGAAATATGAAGCGGAGTACAAACATCGCGAGGCATGCGTCGAGAATGGTTCGTCTCGGATGCCTCGGGCTGTGTGGATGTGTGTGCTCACAGTGAGCATTCGCGTTATGCTCAGCTTGAGGAATGTATGGCGAACCATTCGCGACGCACGCCTCGTGATGTCTGTACGCGACTTTATGAATTTAATTCAATTAAATTATTGCAAGGCGGCTAAAGTTTCTCATTGCAACCGAGGCAATATATACGACCGAACCACAGAGCGAGGTCGTTTTTGAGCAAAGAAACGCAATGACAATTGGCCGTATATCTTAGGAAGTTTTTAAACACACTAGCTCGAAAATAATAGGTAAAACTTATAAATATGTGTACGGCAAACTATTGTCAGAAATGGTTCGAAGTTTCGAAGAGTTTTTCATGTGTCTTGGTTGGGACTGTCGCTCACACCAGCCTGATACAAAAAGTAAATACTTTGCAAGCCTAAAAGTGGTAGGGGTACGAGCGGGGTTTTCTGCACGCGAAGTTTATTTCGCCTCTAGGAGTTCCAATCTATCTAGGAGGAGTTGTGTAATCGATTTTCCATATTGTTACGGTAAGTCAGATTATGCGGAACGCACAGGACCGGTCGTTGTGGCGACGCTTGAGGGAGGCCTATGTCCAACAATCGACGTCTTTCGGCTGCAATGATGATGATGACGTCAGATTTACGTCGGTCCTAAAGAGCTTTGGGCCAGTTCCTTCTATAAAGTATGTATAAAAAGCAAACGACTTGGGAATTTTGTATAATATTAAATTTTAATCATTTAAAAAAAAAAATACTTATATTCGATACTTTTTATAAGGTTCTTCTATTAGTAAACAATGATAAAAATCTCTTAATCAACCTTAATTATTGAACCAGTGTTGACAGATTTCATTTTACCTTAATAATTACCCAAGTCGTTTGACTATTTAGACAGACTCTAACTACTAAATCTATTTTAAGTATTTTAAAACTGTGTTCTGCACTTTACTATTAGACATTTACTGCAATATTTCATTAAACCCCAAGGGAACGCCGGCGTTCGCTCTCTCATTGTCTATGTGTTAATTACGGTATTCGAAAGGTTAAAATCTACATATACACCACTATTTTTTAATTAGTACACATACTTAAAGGGCTTATTAGAAAAGCCCTTGTTATTTCTATAAGTAAAATCTCAATAATAATATTCATAAACAGCAAAGTTATTAGCGTTGATTTATGTCCCAAAATGTCACTCAATATATGGAAATATTGTGCAGGCTATTGATTTATGAATGAATAAGTGACAATTATTAAGGAAAAACACTGCCCGCAGTATTTTCTACTAGCAATTGTTATGTTTGATTGATTCTATGATGAATTTAGCTTTTCGTGGTCAATTTTAGGATTTCGGTTTTTTCTACTTTTGACTACAAAAATATGATCAGTAACGGGTACAGATAGAGCCCCATTTTTTTGTGTACTAATTAAAAAGTAGGGGTGTATAGGGTGACTGGTAATTAGTGACCGATACTTATACACGTTATTCATGATTACAAACAACTTTCCCAAAGAAACTTTTTTATACTTATTAGTTTTATCACAATAACAATGCTCAGCTGTTAACCGCGTAACGCCGTTGTCTCATGTACTTTACCTACAATAGTGATAGAGCATCCGCGCCGCTTGTGACCCCATCGGAACCGGTAGGTGACCGCGGTGGGTGCGAATTTGCGCGAACAGCTGTTTTGTCATTATGATAAAACTAATGATATAAAAAAAAGTATCTTTGAGAAAGCTGTTTGTAATCATGAGTACAATCACGTGTATAAGTATCGGTCACTAATTATCAGTCACCCTGTATAAAAATCAATGCCACATTTCGTTGTAATTTTATAACTCAAGAACGGGCTCACCTATCAAAACCAAATGTCTAGGCTTTGTTCGGACTATTTAGTAGATGGTTTATGTGAAGTTTGGTAGGGTAGAGTAGGGTATAGTAGGGTAGAGTTGGGTAGAGTAGTGTAGAGTAGGGTAGAGTAATGTAGGGTATAGTAGGGTGGAGTAGGGAAGAGCGGGAGCGAAGCCGCGCGGGCAAAAGCTAGTATAGTATACAATCTACGTTCAACCATTTTATTATTTTTAACTAAAAATGCACTCTTTTCGATAATTTATTTAAAGACAGTTTTTATCGTTCTTATCATCATTGCATGGCGAAGAATTCTGTGTCATTGCATTGAACTGCCACAACCTTGCATTTTATATAGATAACAAGAAAAAAATACACTGAGTAAGTATATGTGAAGTTTTATTTTCAGTCAACGTAAAATGTAAACTGAAACATACATATATGTGGAAGCTTTTTGTTATATTAGCGATTTTCAATACATATAAATAAAAATAGTTTTTTATTTAGTCTGCAAACTTTCTTTCAAAATAAGTAAATTAATATATACTTTCTTATAATAAAAGTTATATGAAATAACTTGTGACCCATGGATGAGCCTCAAGTTGAAGGGCAAAATTTACAAGTCCGTGATAAGACCTGTTGTACTGTATGGTTCAGAATGTTGGGCTATGAAAAAGACGGATGAAAAAAGATTGCATGTAGCGGAGATGAGAATGTTGAGATGGATGTGTGGTGTGACGAGAAAAGACAAAGTAAATGAGTATAACAGAGAAAGTTTGAAAGTGGCGCCAGTGACTGAAAAGTTGAAGGGGAATCGTTTATCTTGGTATGGTCATGTAAAGAGGAGGGATGAAACAAAACCAAAGAAAAGATGGATGGATTGTGTGAAGACTTGAAGAGTGATATGAAAGAAAAGGAAGTTAGTAATGGCATGACGGGTGACAGGATAATATGGAAGAAAAAAACGTGTTGCACCGACCCGAAATAACACGGGACAAGGGCAGGAAGATGATCATGATATTAAAAGTTTTATAACCAGCGATGTGTCTACAGGATTTCTTTGAATTCTTTCCTTCATTGCTTTGATCGTCTCTTTCGTACGAATCGTTCGAATACATTGTGGACGGCCAGATCTTTTTCTGTCACAAACAGAGGATGTTGGACTTATCCAAAATATATTGGCATACCCCAAGTCAGAAAGAACTAAACGCATAATTTGTGGATTAACCCACAAATTATGCATTTAGTTTTGTATTATAGTTTATTTATTTTTTACGGATGTTATGGCAGTAGTAGTATTTTTCTTATTTTATAATATAAGAATATTTTTATGTTTATGTGTGTAAATAGGTTAGGTACAATGGGGTTGACGTATTCGTGTGGATAAAAACCCCTTAAAAAAAAAAAGAATAAAAAAAAAAAATCTGAGGATGTTTCATTGTACCTATCAACAGTCCGGTACATAAACATTCAACTAAAACCAAGTGGATGGAGTTTCAAAAAATGCACGACTCCATACCTACCGAGTGTAATGCGATCATAGCAAATATCAAAAAATATTTAACAACGATTGACATGAACATAAAAAACAATTTCTAATTCAATTGTAATGTTTTTTTTTCAATACACGCTTTTAGGCACGCAATTTACGGTTTTTCGCACTAATGCGGAAAAGTACGCGCACTCGACCTCCACAATTTTATTACATATCGTATCGCGCGTCAACTCCCACAAGACGCGCATCAACCCCCGTTTATTTATATCTTCGTTAGTGTAATTGAAAAACGTTGTTAGATATACGTGGTTTATCACTGCAATCCTCGGCTCCATAACGCCCTCGCCCTCCAGGTCGTGCGAATTTCGCCTCCGTCGCAATGACAAACTTTCTCCACTTGTATCAAACTGTTATTTATTGTTATAATGTCTGTTACATTAGAAAAATAAATTAATAAAATATTTATGGCCAGACTAAGGTATTTTACTATGACACTACTTTTAAACACTCGCATGAATTTTTAACTTTGTAAATACATATTGTTGTAGGCATTAGGTATCGCTTCTCCAAATGTAATCGTATTGTGTTATGAATGATGTTTGTATTGCTATTGTCTTCTTTGTTTTTATCGGTAGATGTATGTCTCACGGTGCACCTTTTGTAACCTTTACACGTAAACCAGTTCTATAACACTATAGGTAGTAATAACTAGGTACATAGATGTAGATAATAAGTAAACTATTTATAAGTTCATTATTGATACATAGCTCTTTTTAGGGTTCTATTATTCCATATCTCACAAGGAAAAAACGGAACCCTTAAAGCAGGGGTTCCCAAACTTATTTTGTCTACTGCCCACTTTGAGAATAAATTCATTTTTAGCGCCCCCATTTCTTCACCTACTTATGGCCCAAGCGCCCGAATGGTGCCATAAAACAGTGCCTTTCTGAAGCCTACTCCTCGGTAACGGCCAGGTTAATAGGTTTGAAAAAATTATATGTTTATTATAGATTCATGAACAACATTATCATTTGATTTTTTCGTGCTATTAATACTTTGTCTAAAAAAAATGTTTAGCAATTTCGCAACTTTTCCCTACTCCTTCGAAACGGCTTGGATCCTTAGAAAAATTATTACACATAAAAAATGGGTGGTTGAATATTCTTCAAAGTGACCATTGCTTATGTAAATCAATCAATATTTCGCAAAGAAAATGGATTTAAAGGTTAGCCGCGCGCTTTCCGGGCGCTGTTGGCCGCAAATAAATGCACAGATTTGCGTACTGCCGCCTAAGCGGGTGCGAGAGGTGCGTCCACGTAATTTTGGCCAGATGGTTCAAGGAACTATAAGCCTTAAAAACCACTATAACTTAAAATTAAATTAATTAATTGTTGTGAGCTATATTAGCGGAGATTAAACATTCATTCTAAAAGAGACTTTTACTATAATCCGTAAGAGTTAAGGCGTATAGTCCCTTGAACCATCTGGCCGAAATTATGTGAACGCAACTCTCGCACTCGCCTAGGCGGCAGTACGCAAATCTGTGCATTTATTTGCGGCCAGCAGCGCCCGGAAAGCGCTTTAAATCCATTTTCTCTGCGAGATATTGATTGATTTACATATATGCAATGTTCACTTTGAAGAATATTTAACCACCAATTTTTATGTGTAAAAATGTTTCTAAAGGTCCAAGCTGTTTCGAAGGAGTAGGGAAAAGTTGCGAAATTGCTAAATTTTTTTTTTTGACAAAAGTATTAATTGCACGAAAAAATCAAATGTTGATATTATTGTTCATGAATCTATAATAAACATATATTTTTTTCAAACCAACCTAGCCGTTACAGAGGCCTCAGAAAATCACTGTTTTATGGCACTTTTCGGGCGCTTGGCCCTTAACTTGAGACCCTGAGCACAGTAGGCAGTACACAACGGTTCTCAGGTCTCAAGGTAACTCTTACGGACTACACCTGCCAATGAGAATGATTATTGAAACGCAACTTTATAGTATTCAGACAGAGAATCTTTTATTCAAAATAAAACAAACATAATCGATTCTTATATAAAAACTAATGTGAAGGATGAATCTGATGCTGTTTAGTAAGTTGATGAAATTACAAATCGCCCCCCGAAGCCTCTACACAACGTCCCATTTTTTTTTCTTGGTCTCTTACCACCCCCCTTTAGGCCTGCAGCGCCCACAAGGGGGCGTTATCGCCCACTTTGGGAAAGGCTGCCTTAAAGGATCACTTTGTTGTCCGTCCGCCCATACGTCCGTCTGTCTACTCTGTCTGTCAAGACCTCGGGAACGCGTGTAGGTATCGAGTTGAAATTAGCCTTTCAATCGTGGAAATTACAGACACAATAGAAAGAACACAAACGCCTGCGTTCGCTTGGGGTTTAATGAATTAAAACCATATACTCAAATCTGCGGTCCCTTGAAGCTGTGTAAAAATCAAACTTGCGTTAACGAAAAATAAGGTACGTTTATGCCGCAAAAAACGTGTATTTCGACACTCTCACGGGAATCAAAATTCATATGGTACTTCCCGTTTACCTAGAATCCTGAAATTTGGCATGAAGCATGGTCTTATGAGACAGTATAGGAATAAATCTTAAAATTTGGGACTTGTTAGTTACATCGCGAAAAAATATATACATATTTATTTATGTACTTTGTGTGTACTACTGTACTACACTTAAAATCGAAAAGAACAAATAAGGATAAAGGAGTACAAAGGACCTTCTAATTTCTAACGAAATTTCTTCCAGCAGACCTGCGACAGGACAGTTAGGTAAGATACACGTGTGTATAAATTAAGAAAAAAATAAACAAAATATGTAATTAAATACGACTATATTATTATTATTATTTTGCGATTCGGAAATTGAACTGTTTTCATACGTAAGTTTGTACGGAACCCTCAGCGCGCGAGTCCGACTCGCACTTGCCCAGTTTTTTTGTTTCCTTTAGTTTTTAGAAAAGCAATCTGCATCTGGGCATGCATGGTAGACTACAGCCCATTTCTTCTCCTAGAGAGGAGGCCTGAATCTCAGTGGGAACATAATAAAGTTGATTATGCTACGCTACCTATTTTGCTATAATTTTTTACACTATTGGATATAACAAAATCCCGTGTTTGTTATTGAACCGATTTTTACGTTTTTTTTTTTTATGTATATCTATTAGGTAGGTCTGACAATAGTTTGCATGCTATTTTTTACCCTCCTACCCCTACCTCCCGTTTTTTCTTTGGTAATTTTTATGGCAGAACAATTTGCCAGGCCAATTAGTATTATTTGCAATTATGGGACTACGACAAAGTGCCCAGCCTCTATAAGACAGCCAAAGGTTTTGTCTGTTTCTATTATATACAAAATTATCTATGAATAACAATGCTTCACATAATAAGTATATTCCTTATAATAATTATATTCCTTTGAAATAATTTCCAAGTCGCACACAAGCGAAATCACTAGTAGAAGCCTGTTATTAATATAACTAAATCTAATTTTATTAGCCCATTATGTACTACTTCTGCGTGTAGACCTCCCTCTGCCTTTTCCCCACACATCTGTCTCTTGCCATAGCAGACGCAGGAGCCGGTTCCTTCGGTAAGAGTAAAGTTCATCTCTCCACCTCCATCTTGGTCTACTGTGAATTTGCCTTGTGACTAATGGGACCCAATAAGTGATTCTTTTTACCTATTTTTTTTTATTGATATATACCAGTGCATGACCACTTGATTAATAATATTTTTTTCTTATGAATTCATTTTTACAATCCATGTATTTTTTTTATGACAGACAATAACTATGTTTCCCGCTTATTAGATACTAGCTTATGTATGCAGCTTCGCCCACATACATAAATGTTAATCAGGAATAAAGCTGCTTTCTATAGGTAAAAAAGTTTTCGCAACCGGACCAATACTTTCAGAGATTACCTTCTACAATCAAAAACACGAAAAAACGAACTTTTTATAATATTAAGTGATGACTAATCCAAAAGATGGATGGATTGTGTGAAAAGTGATATGAAAGAAAAGGGAGTTAGTGATAGCGTGACGAGTGACAGGACAGAATGGAGGCAAAAAACGTGTTGCGCCGACCCCAAATAAAACGGGACAAGGGCAGGAGGAAGAAGAAGTGTAGACGACTAATTTTATCTTAACGACAATTTATTTTTAGTTTTCTGTATAAAAGTGCATAAAAAGGTATGAGAATTCTATCAAAATTGTGGTTTGGATGTTGTATTTATCTTCTTCTTCCTGCCCTTATCCCATATTACTTGGGGTTGGCGCAACACGTTTTCTTCTTCCGTTCTGTCCTGTCACTTTTGGATGTTGTATTAAAAAGATCACTTATTAGAATGACAGATTTATAAAATTGTTTTGAAAAAGAGATCACAATAAGGAAGATATTATATGAAGCTGGATGTTATAGGAGATGCGGCACCACCTAAAATTACCATTGATATGCTCAAGGGGCTAGAGTGTCACAACATGGGCTATTTACCAAGTAGTACATAGGTAGGATAGATCATATAGAAGTAGACATTCAGCTAGGCTCCAGATAAAGCATAAACAATTTAGCCAGAACCTTATCTATTAAACACAAACACAAAATAAGCTAGCATAAAGGGAGGTCCCTATGTCCATACCTAGAATCTAGGCAATTTGGAGAGAATACATAGATTGACAATGAATACATCTGCCAATTTCTCAGCCCTAGTATCTACATAAGTAGATACCATAAACGTTGCCTCAACAAAGACAACAGGTAAATTAATGTCATAAATATAGTGCAACAAAATGTTTATGTATTATTCAAAAGAGTACATAAATCTTATGGATAAAAATGTTAAAAAAAAACCTACCTTGTTCTCCATCAATCGAAATATCCAAATAAACTAGCGGATTTCTTTGTGTCAGGGAAACGGGATTCATATTATTGATCAACATCGAGCACAATTTAAATTAAACCAATAACACTAATATTATTTTAGTTAAACAAAACGATCAACAAACTTCATGAAAGTTACGCACACACCACACACACAAGTGCTTATTACAAATTGAGCATTAATAAATTATTAATTCCATCGTACCACAAACAAACTCAACAAATAAAATGACGTCTGTCCAATAACAGTCGAACAAAAGTTGAAAAAGGAAGCGTCAGCCATCGCTAATCAGCTAGCCGTCATTTTATTTCTTCGCGACAGACAGATTCGACAGAAGAGTTTGAAATGTTGCCAGCTCTTTATCAAAATTGTCCACCTTGTACGGTCCTTCCTCACAGAGGGCGCTGTTGCTTGGAAATAAAGACGTGAAAAGTCTTACAATTTCGTTGCATTCCACAGTACAATCCTATAAATTATATTTTATTATTATTTATTCAGTGGTACTCGTGGCCCCAATTAAAAAGTTATTTTTTTAGATCTTTAATGGCACTCTTTATTACAAGTTTTCGATAATATGCGGATCATACAGTGGGTTGCAATATTATTACAATCTGTCAAGAAAGTCATGAAAAAGAAGGAGGGCGCCACCATCATTAACATGGTATCCCAGTAAATTTCGACTAAAAGATATTGATACTTTTATATATAAAATAATAATTACCGATTTACGGTCCCTTTACTGCCGTGTACATTATTTTACTGATCTATCTCACACTCGTCTATCTATTTAATACATGCTTGCAAACGAGTTTTGACTTTCATTGGTAGTGGCTCCCTATAAATAAAAGTACTCTGTCGCAGTGGGGAACAACATTTCTATTAGAACTAATTTTCATTCAAGTGACGTTTAATTTTAACTGGTATCAGTTCTCTCTAATAGTTATAGTAGTTCTCATTTATTTATTTATTAAAACTTCATCCAACACAAAAGTACAAAGGCGGAGTTAATGCCTTAGGCATTCTCTACCAGTCTGAATTTTGTTATAAAAACATTGCGACGAAACCAGACTTCTTTATTTGCTTATTAGGATAATTATATGTTTAACCTACGTACCTACACGCAAGAGTTTATCAAACCAGACATTCTTCTGAATATCTGGTTTTATATTCATAAGAATGTCTGGTTTGATCAAACCTTGTTTTCGTCCTTTCAGCTACTAGCATTTAAGTATTTACTACAAAGTGCAAATCAGGATGTTTCGCCTCTCTGCACTGCCGTCAGCATGGCGCTGAGTATCGATAGGTATGAGCTCATTGCAAAAATAAAAAGTTTATGAAATAAATCTTTATTAATCCGAAACCAAATAATCAGAGCCGAGGTCTTCGACTTATTCGACTCCAGAAATGTTGCCTGAAACTTCTTCAAAATGAAACTGGCCAACATCTGACTCGTAGTTTGTTTCGTAGGTCGGCCTTTCCTGTGTTTTCCAGGCGTTGAAAATTTATCTCCATTCTTCATGCCTTAGTCCACAATGCGCCGAACTGTACTTTCGGAAACACCTGAAGTCAATAAAGATATGTTAAATATACAAATACATTTATCATACCTAAATAAAAAACACCAAAATATCAAAACCGTAAAGTGGTAGTATAATAAATCGTAGGTAAATTTCATAACCTTAGCAAGACATAAACAATGTTAAAGATAGATAAATTGTACTTAAAAACAGAAGATTGTCAAAACATTATATTTCCGTTAGTGTGTTAAACTTTAGAATATATTTACGTACCGGTTAATATTGTTGTTCGACCATAAACATCGTCTTTGCTCGTCCCAGCACTCTCACCTTGAATTTCGGCCATACACCCTTGAAAAACTTTAAATATAATTTGTCTCGCACCGCTCTTATAAACATTTCGATTCATTGTTTGTATCTTAACGCTTACACGATTAAAAAAACTCGAAATAGCACCGAAATATTGTAAAACATCAACCACAAAGATACGACGTGACAGTTCAGGTATTCAGCTTAACAATTATTCAGTGTTGCCAGTATTAGCAAAAACAGTAGTTCCCAAAACATTCTTTTCATGACTTTCTTGACAGACTGTACCACACAAATTATTGATATTTGTATATATTGTGGTTTATTGTCCCTAAATAAACTAATAAAAAATAAACTATATGTATTGATAAACTAGCGGCAGGTGGCTTCACTAACGTCATAGTAGAAAATTATTCCAAGGGAATATAATCTTAAGATAATAAAAAGTATCCTATGTGCTTTATTGGGAATAAGATTTGCATTTTTTTATTATTATTTGAAACTAATTTATATTAAAAACTTATTTATATTATTTAAAAAGCATTTTGTAACATCTTTCTAAAAAAATATTGACTGTTATTCATACAGCTAATGACGACCTCCCGTATGCATTAACTGCACTCGGGCAAAATTTGAAAACAACGAGCACAAGGCTTTCAGTAGCGAATGCCCAGTACGCAAAAGTGGGACGCATTGGCCAGAGCGTCCATAGCATATTGCTAAGGTGGTCCCTGAGTATACACCCCAGTACCAAATAATCCAAGCCAACCTCCAACGAAGTCAGCTAGCTATGAACGAGCTGTTAATCGAGGCCGACAAGCGTAAAGCCAGCGTAGCTCTGCTCCAGGAGCCTTATGTGAGTGCAGTGAGAATAATGAAGGACCAGCGGGGCGTTAGGGTATTCCAGAACTCTGAAGTAAGAGAAGGGGCAGTAAATGCGGCAATAGCCATCTTCAATCAAGACCTAGACGTCATACAGTAACCGCAACTCACCACAAACAATATCGTTGTGGGGGGAATCCGAGCCAAAGCCTGGACGATCACCTGGTTTCCTATTAGGTACTTTGAGCCGGCCCAACCCATAGAGCCATACTTAGAGCAGCTTAGGGGGGCAAAACGTGAAACAGGATCCATGAGGTTGGCTATAGAAGGAGATGCAAATGCAAAAAACACCTGGTGGGGTAGGACGAACGAAGACGCGAGGGGTGAGCAAATGTGTGGAACTTTGGAAGAACTCGGTGTGCGCATCCTGAACGTCGGGGACATTCCAACTTTAGACACTGTGAGGTGTGGACAAAAGTACATCAGCCATGTAGATGTAACGGCCTGTTCGGAGAATATGCTGACGAGCTCGGACCATAACGGTATTATTTTTGGCATAAAATTAATAAAATCAAAAGGAATTAACAAATACAGAACTACTAGAATTTATAACACAAAGAAGCAGCAAATTGGAGACAATTTCTTGAGAAAATGTCTCAAATTATACAGGACAAAGATTAAAAAATAACAAAACTCAATAATATAAACAATCAGGATACATTAGAAAACATTATCAAAATTTACATAGAAGCTTTAACATAATCTTGCAGATCTACAATACCAACTAAAAATAAAACAGAAACACTTACCTTGCCGTGGTGTACCGAAGAGCTCGCTGAGATGAAGAAGCTGGTCGCGATCAGGAGACGCAGAATCAGGAACGCAGTGCCCGTCCGTAGAACACACGTCGTTAGCTTTTACCTGGAAGAAAAGGAAAAGTACCGATTAGCTGAAATGAAACTCAGACTGAGAGCTGGATTCTGCAGGAAACAGGACAGGGAGGATGTCTGGGAGGGTATTTATAGGGTCATAGGGAGAACCGCAAAAAGAGAGGAAGACCTGCCCCTCCAAATGAATGGGTTAATCCTGGATGCCAAGGGTTCGGTAAATCTGTTGGCGGATACTTTCTATCCAGAGGACAGAAAGGAGGACGACAATGCGGACCCTCTTTTATCTCTTTACATGACCATACCAAGACAAACGATTAGCTTTAAATTTTTCAGTGACTGGCGCCACTTTCAAACTTCCTCTAATATACTCATTTCTCACTTTATCCATTATCGTTACACTGCACATCCATCTCAACGTTCTCATCTCCGCTACATGCAATCTTTTTTCATCCATCTTTTTCACAGCCCAACATTCTGATCCAAATGACAATGGACTATTAAATTTTACCTTCTAAGTTGTCAAAGAAAACTGTTTTGTCGCTCAGTAGACTAAGACTCGGACATTGTTGTAGCCCAGTGTTTCTGAATAAAATTCATGTCCGGGATAGCTCCCTATGCGAGTGTGGTCTTGCGGATGGTACTTTGGGCTATATTTTCTTCTCTTGCCCGCTCAATAATAAATCCTTTGACCTTTACCAGAAAATTTCTATCCAATTTCCACTCTCCTAAATTAATAAACCTTCTGGCTATTTTTATAAAAGAAAATAACCTAAAATTTTAGTTGGTGCGTAACTTGTCAATATATATAGGGTGACTATTAATTAGTGAACGATAATTATACACGTGACTAGCTTTTGCCCGCGCGGCTTCGCTCCCGCTCTTCCCTACTTCAGCCTACTATACCCTACTCTACCCTACTATACCCTACTCTACCCTACTCTACCCTACTCTACCCTACTCTACCCTACCCTACTCTACTCTACCCTACTCTACCCTACTCTACCCTACTCTACCCTACTCTACCCTACTCTACCCTACTCTACTCTAATAAACCTCACGGAGCCCGAGACCTTTCCAACGAATGCAAAACCGTGGAAATCGGTTCGTGCGTTCTGGAGTTATAGCGTCAGGAAGGAAAACACGACTTATTTTTATATAGTAGATTATACTCATGATTACAAACAACTTTCCCAAAGAAAGTTTTTTTTATACTCATTAGTTTTATCATAATAACAAAAAAGCCGTTCGCGCAAATTCGCGCCCACCGCTGTCACTCATCGGTTCGTGCCCAAAACGCGAACACCGATGGGTTTGCAAGCAGCGCGGGTGCACTATCACTATTGCAGGTAAGGTACATGAGACAACCGCTTACGTGGCTAACAGCTGAGCTTTGTTATTGTAATAAAACTAATGAGTTTAAAAAAAAAATCTTTGGGAAAGTTGTTTGCAATCATGATTCATGAATAAAATCACATGTATAGGTATCGGTCACTAATTACCAGTTACCCTATATATAAAGCTATCATCGTAAACTCAAATTGCAGCCGGTCCATCTTCTTTTAGTTAACAAAAATGTCGTTTCTTTGTTTTCAGGTGAGATAAAAGTGTAATTTTAGTTAAACGATAATTGTTATACTGTAAAATGCATGTTGAATAAAACAAATCTTTGTTTTCAGAGAAACAATTTGTGGTTTATTTCGAAAATCCTCAATAAAATCCATTATATAAATATGTTATTGTACATAGTAGTTTATGTTTTAAATATGTATATAATAGCGTAGATAAGTTAGTAATTTAGATTATGTGTTTTTACTAACAACATGTGTTTGTCCTTCCAGCATAGATTAACATCTGCCACGAAGTTAAAAGTTCGACGGTGGTCCTCACCGAGCTGCCGTCTCCACGTGACACTGGCAGAATAGTCGCAATCGGCTCAATTGCCATAAAAAAAAAATACCTTTCAACTTGAACTACAAACGTTGTAAGTATGACCATGTATCTGAACATCGTTCGCTTTTGAAATGGCTACCTATTCGTCAGCGTAGAGCACTAAGGGCCTTGACTACCCTGTTTTCTTTTCTAGACAAACCTTCTTCTCCTTCTTATCTGACTTCTCAAATTCAATTCATTTGCTCTGCCTATAGTAAAAATCTCCGATCAACGAATAATCGTCTTCTACGATGTCCCTCACACCGCTCTGGGTTTATCCGATCCTCTTTCTTTGTCCAAGCGATCTTTCTTTGGAATGCGCTCCCGTTGAACATCAGGATGGCATCCAACCGGTTCTCCTTTAAGGTAATGGCTCGTGAACACATTCGCAAGAAGTTGGCGGAATCATCATAGCAGTGATTTGTTATATTCATTTCTCATAATAATTTTGTTTATTTGTATGTATTTATATAAGTATTTATTTATATATTTTTGTATTTATGTTGATTTTAATTTTCTTTTTGTTTGTTTGCCTTTAAGTTGCACCTACCATGTTATGTCTCTGCACCACCCTAAGGTCGACTGGTAGATAATGCCTAAGGCATTAAGTCCGCCTTTGTACAGTTTTTTGTGCAAGAAGTGTCAATAAATAAATAAAATAAACTACATCCGTGTGTCACAAGTTGTTCCCGTGACCTGCTGCCATTTCATCCATCCTACGTTGATCCGATGTGTATTAACATATTTATTGTCATAATGATTGCGTTTTTAATTAAGAAAGAATTTTTTTTTCCGCAAAAAACTCTAATTGTTGCTGACGATATTCTTCCTGAAAATATGCTCTATAAATAAAAAATATTCTCTTGGTCAACTTACTTTACTTTTAGTACTCGTAGATTTTTATGTAAAGAAAAAATAATAGAATATTGCAGTCGGGTTAGCTAATGTGCAATACAAATTCTTAAAAGCTAAATAATCATCTGAAAAATGTTTTTTTGTTATAGATACCGAATATACTTTTACATGAATTTTAATAAAAAAACACTTCAAATAAATTTATATGTACAAAAAAACACACGTATGTATATCTTTTTCTATAGTTACATATATACTTGATAAATCTCTTGTCAGGATTAAGTTTTGGGTGTTGTTGAATAAAATTGGACTTTACCTTTACATATAATTTTTATTATGTGTAGCAACACTACATGAAATCCTACAAATCATTTGAAATATCTTAAGCATGTTTGTATATTGTTTTCTCGTTTACTCTCACAACTGCTGTTCTGCTGTCAATATTATGCTAAAGATAACTATAATTTTTTAACTTGTTTCGCAAAAGATTATTTCACACGTATGTTTGCGGGAGATAATGTAGATATTTTAATCGAAAAGTTGTGAAATTCACGTAAGTAGTTGTTTATTTCATTTCAAAATAATCTGCTTTAGTATATTAGTTACAAATAATAGTGAAAAAAGGTTTATTTTGCAAGTTTTCGTGACAATTAAAACAGGTTTCGTACAACTCATATTTGGCTACGAGTAACTTAATGATTGTCCTGTTTCAGCTACAATATGTCTTCTTCCGCAATATACATCTTGGATGTGAAAGGTAAAGTCCTCATTTCGAGGAATTACCGCGGCGATGTCGACCTAGGCATAATCGATAAATTCATGCCATTGCTCATGGAGAAAGAGGAAGAAGGTATGCTTACTCCTCTTTTGCAGACTAGCGAATGTACCTTCGCTTACATCAAGACCAACAACCTGTACATAGTGTCTACTACAAAGAAAAATGCTAACATAGCACTTGTGTTTGTGTTCTTGTACAAAATTGTTGAGGTCATGACTGAATACTTCAAAGAATTGGAAGAGGAAAGTATTCGGGACAACTTCGTGGTCATTTACGAGTTGCTGGATGAGCTGATTGACTTTGGATATCCACAAACAACTGACAGCAAGATACTACAAGAGTACATTACACAGGAAGGCCATAAACTTGAAATGCAGCCACGCATACCAATGGCAGTGACAAACGCAGTGTCTTGGAGGTCTGAGGGCATCAAATATAGGAAGAACGAAGTTTTCTTAGATGTTATTGAGTCCGTAAACCTTTTGGCTAATTGTAATGGCAATGTTTTGAGAAGCGAGATTGTAGGAGCAATCAAAATGAGGGTCTACTTGTCTGGCATGCCTGAATTACGTCTTGGGTTAAATGATAAGGTTTTGTTTGAGAGCACAGGCAGAGGAAAGTCAAAGTCTGTTGAGCTTGAAGATGTGAAATTCCATCAGTGTGTCCGATTGTCTCGTTTCGAAAACGATAGGACAATTTCTTTTATACCTCCTGATGGAGAGTTTGAATTGATGTCTTACAGATTGAACACTCATGTTAAACCGTTGATTTGGATTGAGTCAGTTATTGAACGCCATGCGCATTCTCGAGTTGAATACATGATCAAAGCAAAATCACAGTTCAAGAGGCGTTCAACTGCTAATAATGTTGAGATTATTATTCCCGTCCCAGCTGATGCTGATTCTCCAAAGTTCAAGACTACAATTGGCAGTGTGAAGTACACTCCTGAACAAAATGCCATCACCTGGTCTATTAAGTCCTTCCCAGGAGGCAAAGAGTACTTAATGAGAGCTCACTTTGGTCTACCATCTGTTGAGTGTGAAGAAGTTGATGGCAAACCACCGATTCAAGTCAAATTTGAAATACCTTATTTCACCACTTCTGGTATTCAAGTAAGATACTTGAAGATCATTGAAAAGAGTGGATATCAAGCCTTGCCTTGGGTGCGGTATATCACACAGAATGGAGACTACCAACTAAGAACTAACTAATCATTTATAATACATTCCATAGATATAAGAAGCACCATATTATGTTATTTACAAGTTGTCTATTTTGCATTATTAATAATCATAGGTATTAAAAAGTAATTATGTAGTATTATGTATTTGTTCGACTACATGCAATAAATTAATATTCTTCAAGGTAAATTTGTCTTTTCCTTTCAATTTCATTGCTAATTATTAAATACCTGTTGTTAATTTTAATTTAGATTTTGTCCAAAACTACCCTCTACCCTTTTTCTAACCCAATACAAACTTCACGATTGGTCTAATAGTGACAGCGCAAACGGACTCGTATATTGTTTATTGATGACAGACATGATTTCATCAATTTGCTACTTATGTTAGCAATTCTTAGAATTACCAATAGCTAGAATTGGTAATTCTACAAATTGCTAACATTTTTACTAAGATGTGTTTTCTGTCTACAATATGAATACTCCTAATCATACCCAATTTTGATAAAAATGATTCATATCTAGGACACCATTTTTGATTTTATCTTCTTTCTGAACGATTACAAACATAATAATTCAATTAATGTTTTTGAACAAAAATACTTATGTCAAAACTGACTGTCAGTAGTGTCAGTGTCACGCAGAGAACCGGATAGCCCGCGAATGTTTGTTTTTATTTGTTACCTACAATACCAAAAATAAAATGAGAAAAACAAACCAAATTTTTCGTAAAAATATTAATACATTACGAAACTATAGTTATAGATTTTATAGTGACATACTGCCTTCCAGTGAAATAGTAATAATCAAAAGTGCTGAAAATAAAGATGATAACCTCAAAACAGAAAAAGTTAAAGAAGAAAGTAATATTACTAATAATTCTAAGGAATTTAGGGTCAATGAGGTCAATATACAAATGATTTCAAAGAATATCTATGAGCAGTTGTTCAAATACCCTGGTCAGAGCGTTGATCCTCATGTTATAAAGAGGTAAACAAACACTGTTATTTTTTTTTTCTTTTTTTGAAATGTGAAAGGCCTATCAGGTACAGACTGGAGGATTGATAGCTCAACAACCTCTTTAGACTATGCTACATGTATTTTGTATAACAGAATGTTCCGAATACTTGTCTTACTTGTTTACTAACTGAAATTCTAACTTAATATTTCAGTTGTCAAGATAATCTCCTAAAGCACGGTATAGACTACAAAAAATGCAGCCACCTGCCAGACGTAGAGCTAAAACTACCTAAACTAGAAGGCAGTGATGTTGTGGAACATTTTTATAATATTGGAGAGAAACAAAGCGCACCATACAGAGACTTACTGAAGAAGCTGGCTAGTTGTGAGTTACCGGCAATGCCAAAGGTACTTCTGTGCTCTATCTATACTTTCACCTATTAACCTTTCAAATACTGTAATTAGAGACAATAGAAAGATAATGGGTGAGCGAATGCTTGGGGTTTAATTCACCGCCGTGCCGGCATTCGCGCATCTATTGTCTTACTATTGTGTGAATTAAATATAAAGGGTCTGTCACTTCCCTAGCTTTCTCTATCTTTCAGAGTCTGGTTTCTGTACTTAGTCCTAAGCAGACTATTAAAATTGTGTGTAAAATCTCCCTAGCCTTTTTCCAACTATGTCCATGCAGCTTCTGCTGTGATTGGATGTGGCTGAGAACCAGTATTTAAAATGGAGAGATTTCCTGTCAAGGTGTGTCCTCTATAATCTCCTACAAGGTGGACCGATCACCTGGTGAAGGTTGCTGGCGATGGATGCGGGACGCACAAAAACGTTCGTTGTGGCGACGCTTGGGGGAGGCCTATGTCCAACAGTGGACGTGTATCGGCTGAAATGATGATGATGATTGCCTGTTAGACCTCCTCAACTCCGTAACTGGGCAACACTGGCTTCTTGGATAGACTGTTGGTCACATATCCTGGCTTCTGACTACAACAACTGTCAAAGATCTACGAATGACAACTAAGACTAAAGGCTTTAAAGCTTCCTGAAGCAAGGGGTGTCTGTAATGTCATAGATAAACTAAAATAAAAGTTCCTATGAATTGAAAAATTCGCATTGGTACTTCCCTACTTTTTCCTTGACCTCTGGGCCATCAAGTCATAATAATAATAATAATCTGTGGTCCGGCTGTCAAGTTGAAATACATCAATTTTTTTCAGTTTAATATTTTTATTCAATTTACTTACCAAATACACAACAAAATGTACTTTATCCGCCAAATCACAAAAAAAAAGAAGAGAAATCAGATAACAATACCAAAAAATTTACAAAGAATCAATATCTTGACCGAAATGGAACTACAATAATGATGTAAAATGTTGACAAGAAGCCGGGCACGCTCTCAAATTGCACATCTAACATCTTCGGGTTCGTCGCTCAGCTCCGCCTCGCAGCCACCGGGACCAGCGCCAGCCGTGAGTCCAGAGATTCCGGCAGCTGCAGTTGCGTCGAGCTCGAGCGACGAATACTTCTCGCCGCCGACGACACCACCACCTGCGCGTCGACGGGGAAGAGGCCGACCTCCGGCCTGCTTGGGACTTCGAGGCCCACCGGCCTCTGATAGGGTCCCCGCTGCCGGTGGAAGTGTGCAGCGCATGCGATGGACAGAATCCATTAATGAAAATGTCATGCGCTCATACTTTGGGGCTACAGAGGGGGGAACTAACCTGACTGCGTACCGTGGTCGGATGCTCTCTCTGTTTCAGGTGCTTGAGCCAGCTGTCAACGTTTCGGCCCAAAGACTATCGGATCAGGTGCGGGTCATCCAGCGTAACCGTATGTTGGATGACGCCGTACTTGATAGACTGCGCCTAGAATCACGGAATGGTCGTGTCACACCTATTTCACCACCGGCCGCGGTGCAACGTCAACCCAGTGTTTCACCGCGACCCGACCACGTTGGTGAGGATGATGATGACGGGGCTATATCCGTGAGTACCCAGTGCAATGCACGTTTGAGGAGCACTTTGGAGGATGCATTCCGGGAGTACCGCTCTATACCACCAGAGCTTAGACCCCGTCTACCTCGTTTGCCTATGCATAGAAAAAATAGGGCGTTGGTGTGTGCTCTAGATTCGCAGCTATCAAATTGTTTTGATAGCAGCAAAGACCTTACCGATACCCACTCGATCTTATACTGTGCGGCTGCAGCGGCGTGTCGTGTAGCTCATGTCAAAATTCCAAATAGTGACAGAGCTACACGACCAGCTAAACCAGCTTGGCAGTGCAGGATCGAGCGTCGTATCGGTGAGGCTAGAGCACTCATCGGCAAACTTATCTGCTTCAGGGAGGGCAACACTCGCCCTAGAGTGATGCGCTTTGTGAGGCGGGCGTTCTCGGGGACAGATATTAGTCCTCGAGATTATCTACCCCGTATCACAGAGCGTATCGACTTCCTGAGGCAGAAAGTCTATGCATGGGCAAACCGTATACGACGGTACAAGCGGCGAGTGGAGCGGTACACCCAGAATCGCGCGTTCCAAAGCAACGAAAGGTGGGTTTACAGGGCTTGGGAGCGACCGGACCAAAGTGTGATTGATACGCGCCTACCGGATGATGATGCCATGTATTCATTTTGGCGCAGCATTTGGTCGGTGCCTGTCAGTCACACTGAGGGTGATTGGACTCGGGAGGTCGAGCGAGAGTGCGAACTTATACCAGAAATGGGGGCAATTACCATCAGCCCCCAAGATGTAGCTCGTGCAGTCCGTCCGTTACCAAATTGGAAATCTCCAGGGCCGGATGGGCTGCACAACTTTTGGCTTAAATGGTTTAAAAGTTCGCACGCTCGCTTGGCGTCCCAATTCCAATCTGCCTTAGAGTCAGGGTCGCTGCCCCAGTTCCTGACGACAGGAATAACCCACCTGCTCCATAAATCGGGTAGTACTGCGGAACCCAAAAATTATAGACCGATTACGTGTTTGCCGACGGTCTATAAAGTTCTTACATCCATCCTGAGAGCTAAAATTAATAGTCATATTGAGACAAATTCCATCATGTCTGCTTCTCAGAATGGATGTAGGAACGGGTCCCGTGGTACTAAGGAGCTGCTCCTCATTGATGTTGCCATTAGCCAACAGGTTCGTCGTTCTCGAAGAGATCTGTCGACATGTTGGATAGATTACAAGAAGGCCTATGATTCAGTGCCGCATACATGGCTCATGAGGGTGCTGGAGCTATATAAAATAGATGTAACTCTGCGCGCCTTTCTGATGTCATGTATGGGGCAGTGGAGGACGGTCCTTCACTATCCAGGGTGTCGACGGGTTTCGGAGAACAGCGAACCGTTAAGGATCGAGCGTGGCATATTCCAGGGTGACAGTCTGGGTCCACTGTGGTTTTGCCTAGCTTTGAACCCTCTCAGCACACTGCTGGAGGGTTCGGGTTTAGGCTACCGGTTGAGAAGAGAGGGTCAGGTCATATCTCACCTTCTTTACATGGATGATCTGAAACTTTTTGCTTCCAACAACTTGCAACTGATGGAGCTACTGAAGGTAACTGAAACCTTCAGTAGTGCCATCAGGATGGAATTTGGTTTGGACAAATGTGCAGTCATGCATGTAAAGCGAGGGGAGATTATGGAATCCGTGGGAACCCAACTCTCGGATTCCATACACCTTAGATCCCTCAGCTCAACCGAAACTTACAAGTATTTGGGTATGTCGGAAGCGTTGGGCATCAATGCTGCTGACGTGAAACAATCGTTGAGGGAGCGTTTCTTTGGCCGCCTGAATAAAGTACTGAAGAGTCTTTTATCGGGCGGGAACAAGGTGCGCGCCTTTAACGGTTGGGTCATGCCGGTTTTGATGTACTCTTTCGGCATACTCAAATGGACTCAGACGGAACTCGACGCCCTGGATAGGAGGGTCCGCACTCTGCTTACCGCAAATCGGATGCATCACCCACGATCATCGGTGATGAGGCTGTATATCCCGCGGAAGTGTGGGGGTCGTGGCTTCTTAAATGCCAAGACCCTGCACAACCGTGAGGTATGCAGTCTCAGGGAATACTTCCTGGAAACCGACGTGGGGATGCACCGAGATGTAGTGGCGGTGGACAAAGGCCTCACCCCGCTCTCCTTGGCCAACGAGAACTGGCGCAAACCTATAGTAATGGATACTAATGAACGCAAGGAAGTATGGAAGGGCAAGGAGCTTCACGGGCGCTTTTACCGGGCCTTACATGGGCCCGATGTAGATCTTTTAGCGTCCGTCTCCTGGCTACGCTTTGGTGATCTCTTTGGGGAAACCGAAGGTTTTGTCTTTGCAATTATGGACGAAGTTATGATGACGAACAACTACCGGAAGTATATTGTGAAGGACGGTACGGTTGACATCTGTCGGGCATGCCACCGGCCTGGGGAATCAATCCGACACATTATTTCTGGGTGTTCTCATTTAGCTAACGGAGATTATTTGCACAGACACAACCTTGTAGCCAGGATAATCCATCAGCAACTTGCTCTTAAATACAATCTTGTTGAATCAGAAGTACCGTACTATAGGTATGTGCCCGACCCAGTTCTCGAGAATGGCAGCGTCACATTGTATTGGGACCGATCTATCATCACTGACAGGACTATTGTTGCCAATAAGCCTGACATAGTGGTGATAGATCGACTAGAGCGTCGCACAATGATTGTTGATATAGCGGTCCCTCATGACGAGAACCTCGTGAAAGCTGAGAAAGATAAACAAACTAAATATCTTGACTTGGCTCGCGAGGTTGTCGACATGTGGGAAGTGGATAGAGCAATCATTGTGCCGATAGTCGTGACGGCCAATGGCTTAATAGCCAAGAGCCTCGACCAACATCTGCGGAGGCTCTCGTTAGGCAGTTGGATCAAGGGCTTGATCCAGAAGGCAGTACTCCTAGACACGGCGCGTATTGTCCGGAGGTTCCTCTCTCAGCAGCCCTGACCACCGGCAGCTTGGACCCTGTTCCCGATGCCGGTGGGCTACTATTTTTTATATTTTTAAATGTTTTTTTTTTTAATATAATTTTTTGAAGAAATGTTTAAAAATATGATAAATATGTATATAATAATAAATGAATGGAATAATAATAATATAAATGATAGCTTGGTCTGTTTTTTTGCGGAAAGTTCCGCGAACTGCGGAAGAATCGCCCGGGGTAGAGGCGTGCCCCGCTTGGGCAGAGCACCGCCGTATCTTCGTGAGGGCGATCGGCGTCAACGATCTCTCGCGCCGGGCCTTAGTGTCCGAAGCCTGGAGGAGTGGCTGGCGGTCGCCTCCTGCGAAGCAGTAATGCTAGCAAAGGAGGTTGCCGCACGCGCACTTGAGACGCAACGGCCCTCACGCACCAGCTGCTGGGATCCCGATCCCGATTTCCGGCCACCGTAGACGCAGGTTTACCGAGGACCGAGCCCAAGTCGTCGACAGTGCGTATTGTTCCATGCACGTCTCAAGGAGTTGTCAGCAAACACTACCTCTACTGTTTGCTGAAGCGTGCCCAGTAGGGTCGATCCCAGCAGGGTCGAAGCCAACTGGGGTCATGGGTTTGCTTCTCGAAGGAGCCAAGAGTGGGTTTTAGTAAGTAAAAGTCTGACACGCCCTAACCCCGCCCAAGGACGGGAGATGTTATTGGATGATTTCCCACCAAAAAAAAAAAAAACACTTGTAAAATCCGAGGTATGGTCCGGAGCGAAGAGGAATGACAGACCTGCTTTTCAGAAGCAGTAATGCCTGCGAATTATTACGACCCCGACTACCAGCCACGGGCTTGCAATAAGTAGCTCGTCGTCAGGCAGTCCAGTAATCGACCGGACCGGTCCTCTATCGTCGACAGCGTCTAGTGATCCTCGAGCTTTTTAAAGAGATATCAAAAGCAGGCAGGGCCCAGCTGCCCGCTAGGACCGCAAGGATTTTCTGAAACAGAAACCCGTAGTCCTAGACCTCAAAGGGCAACTGAAGGACACAGGTGTGGTTTTAGTCAGTAAAAGTCTGACACGCCCTCTCGCTCCTCTTACACCGGGAGAAGTCATTAGATAATTTCCCACTTTAAAAAAAAAACACATGTATACAGGTTGTAAGGGACAGCCCTCCACAAACTTTAAGGGCTTGCTAAGTAGACGAAACTGAACAACCTTCCACAAAGCTTTATTTCAGGAAACGAAAAAAAAAAAACTTCGTTGGACAGTTTGTATGGAGGCCGATTTTTTTTTCGTTTAAAGAAAAAAAATCTTGTAGAAGGTTACTTAGCAATCCGTTAAAGTTTGGGAAGGGCTGTCCCTTACACCCTGTATAATAATTTCAACCTACACAACCATTAAACAACAAAAATTTGTTAGGAATGGTCCAAAGTTCCAGGCTGGACGAAGTACTCGGGTGACACACAGGAGCAAGTGCCGTGTCCTCCTGACGATGCGCTGATCTTCGACGTGGAGGTTCTTATGTCTGCTGGCAAAAGGCCCACTTTGGCTTGTGCAGTGTCCACAGATGCATGGTGAGTATTCTGAAAAAAAAAATAGGTATTATGTTTTTATATGAGCTTTTATTAAAATTAAAGAGAAAGTATTATATAAGCTTCGTTTTACCATAACCTTTATTATTTGAGATTTTCATTATGTACTATTTTTTTTATTCTGTTTAATACACCCTGCAGAATTTTTCTTTAAAATTAGACTGATTACAATTCTCTTACTGACATATATGTATGTAGTACAAGGGCGGATCCAGGGGTCATGGGGGTCATGACCCCCCCCCCCCCCCTGGGCTAGGTCCAGGACGTAGGTGGACCACCAATTAAAATAGTTAAACATGTTTTTTTTTTTTGGCACAACATAGATCTTATGTACTTTTTACCTGTAAGTATATATTATACAAAAATTAAATAAAAACTTCGGGTGACTTGACCACGACTATGTGACGGGGCTGCTCTCAAGCGGCTCCTGCCCAACCTTGGGGATCCAGATGCCTCCTGCTGGAGGCTCTACGCGGGAATCGTTCGGTCCCTTTATGGGGCGCTGGTGTGGGCGCTGTCGCTGCGTCAGCAACCGAAGGCCCAGCTGAACGCATGCCAGAGGGTCATGGCAATACGGTTGGTGCGGGGATACCGTACGGTTTCCCACGAAGCGGCGAGCCTTCTTGCTGGCCTGCTACCATGGGACCTGGAGGCAACAGTCCTTGCACACTTGCACAATTTGCGCGTAGAGATGCAACGCCGGGGCGAAAGTCCGCTGCCGCGACAGGTCGCGGTATGGCGGACTGAGCTCCGGCGGGATGTGGTCGAGGCCTATCTGTCGGAGAGATTCATAGTCTACCCCGGTCATCAGGGAGAATGGAAATGTCGAGAGATTTCGTGCGGTGTTCCGGAGGGGTCGGTACTAGGGCCACCCTTGTGGAACATCGGGTACGACTACGTGCTACGCGACTTCCCTGACGGGGTCAGCGTGGTTTGTTACGTAGACGACACGCTGGTTCTAGCGCAGGGAGAGTCGTACCAGGCGGCGGTCACTCTAGCGACACGCGGGGTTGCGATGGTCGTTGATAGGATCCAGGAGTTGGGACTCGAGGTGGCGCTTCACAAATCTGAGGCTATGTGTTTTCAGGGTCGCTGCCCTCGGATCGCGCCGCTATTGAGTTCCCAACTAACGGTAGGAGGAGTTCACATCGGTGTCGGGTCGACGATGAAGTACCTAGGACTCGTGCTCGACAGCCGGTGGAATTTCGTGGAGCATTTCCGACGTCTGGCTCCCAAACTCAACCGGGCTGCGTTCAAGCGGCTCCTGCCCAACCTTGGGGGACCAGATGCCTCCTGCCGGAGGCTTTACGCGGGGATCGTTCGGTTCATGGCCCTCTACGGGGTGCCGGTGTGGGCGCCGTCGCTGAAAACGCAACCGGCGGCCATGCTGAACGCCTGCCAGAGGGTCATGGCAATAAGGATGGTGCGAGGATATTGCACGGTCTCCCGCGAAGCGGCGAGCCTTCTGGCTGGCCTACCACCGTGGTATCTGGAGGCAACAGTCCTTGGCGCGCTCTGTTCCCGCGCGCGTCAAGGAGTTGTCAGCAACAGCAGAGGCCCAGCCGGGTTGAAGCCTACTGGTGCCGGGGTTATCCGAAAGCGAAGCTTGGCTCCGGTACGAAAGACAAGAAGGAACGGGGTGGGTTTTTTAGTCAGTAAGAGTCTGACACTATCTCCCGCTCCGCCCAAGGGCGGGGGATGTCATTTGGATGATTTTTATCCACCAAAAAAAAAACACGACTATGTGACCCCCCCCTGGCGCCAAAGCTGGATCCGCCCTTGATGTAGTACCTTTTTATGCAAGGTCTCCCTGAGATACATTAAAGGACGCGACGTAGTGTCTAGTCTACCAATATGACGAAGTTTTATTTTTATTTCTTCAATATGGTTCCTTGGATATCCTCTGTAATGTTGCACAAGTGCTTGTATATAAATAACGGACGCGCAAAGTTCAAGTCAAATCAAAAGCATTTATTCCAAATAGGTAGACCATTTATAGGCACTTTTGTTTAGTCAAATGTCGATCAGTCCAAAAAAGTGAAGTTAAATTGCACGTCAATCCACGTGATGCTTGGACGATGCCTAATATCTCGCAACTTCCCCCCACCCACAACATTTTACAGGGTATTCACGTGACGCGGGCGGGACATTTTGTTGGACGCTTTGACAGACAATTTGGGCGTCATGTTGGGGGACATTTAGTCCATTAACGTCTGGGAGCAAGGGTCCGCTTCGGAAAGCAAGACTCGACCCTGGTATGAAAGGTAACGAAGGAACAGGAGTGGTTTTTTAGTCAGTAAAAGTCTGCTCTCCTGCTCTGCTCAAAAGTGGGGATGTCATTGGGTGTTTTTCCCATCTAAAAAAAGTCCCTTAATGTATCTGAAGCTTAAAAAGTACACGCAGCGTTGCGTTTTTGTGTAGATTACCTTAAGAGATACCTCTTAGTCTTAATTCCCGTCTTTACAGGTACGGCTGGATAAGCACGCCACTCGCAAATGGCGACCCTCACAAAGTGTTTGACAACATAAACTATGATGATCTGATACCCTTGGAGACTGATGGCAGGAAGCCGGTCGGGGATCTTAACAGGCGCAGGATCGTTGTCGGCCATAACGTATCCTTCGACAGGGCCAAGATCAAAGAACAGTACTGGCTGGAAAAGACAGGTTAATTCAATTCAATTATTTTAGGCATCTAGGCCCATATAAGTTTCACACATTTTAACATAATATGACATAATCTATAAAAGGTGTAAGGGACAGCCCTCCACAAACTTTAAGGGCTTGCTCAGTAGACGAAACTGAACAACCTTCCACAAAAGTTTTTTTCAGGAAACGAAAAAAAAAAATCAGCCTCACCATACAAAATGATAAACTTGATAGGACAATTTATATGGCGAGGCCGATTTTATTTTTCGTTTCCTGAAAAAAAAAATTGTGGAAGGTTGTTCAGTTTCGTCCACTGAGCAAGCCCTTAAAGTTTGTGGAGGGCTGTCCCTTAGAGCCATATTTCACCGGGACACCCTGGTAGCGCCACTGGTTGCGCTACCATGGTGTCCCAGTGAAATATAGCAAGACACCAAACAAGACACCAGAGCAAAGATTTCATGTATCCTACGGATAATCTAGATTGCCTACGCAGCAAACACACTCTAAAGTGTTCTTTATTTCCATTAAGATTAAGTTCATATTGACAAGCAAACGGGGAAAAATGTACTGAACAAGACAACGAGAAAGGGTCGGTGTGTCCCTTTCTTACCTCTGTTTTAACTAGGGTAACCATGATTGTACAAAATTAATTGTTATTATTTTTGTCACTGCAGCATTTGATATTAATTAATGTATTTTTTTATATCGACAGCAAAGTACCAATAACACCAAACTGTCTGTCAGACCTGAAAACAAAAAAATTACTCGAATTTTACTAAGACGATTATCGTATGATTTTGTATGAAATGAGTCAGAGCCTGCGTCAATTTACAAAACGCACCAACGCGCGTGAGTGCGTAAAAAACCCGTACGATGATGCAGATCTGCACTTCCGCAAGTACGCGCGTAGGTGCATCGACACGCAACGTGCAGCGTGATGCGTGGCAGTGTGATAATCGCTTAAAACACGCGGAAAAATCTTTTTAAATTCATAGCGGTAAATTATGATTTTCTTGAAAAAATATTTTTAGGCGGTATTGGTACTTCACGGTCGATAAATATAATATTCTAGCATTTGCCCGTGGCTTCGCCCGCGGACACCCCACTCAGGAATAAAGCAGCTTTCTATCGGTGAAAAACTTTTTGCTATCGGACCAGTACTTCCAGAGATTACCTAATATGGCTTGTTCGTCAACTCGCTTAAGCAATTCGCGCGAGTCCGCGCGAGTTGGGACCTTCCGATTTCACCTACTTTTTCTGTCGTCCTCTCGCTTAAACGTATAAAATACAGTCAAATAATACCAATTACTATAAATAACTAGCTATTGCCCGCGGATTTTTTCACGCAGGCTATACCGGTTATCTACTTAGATTTCGGGATATTATGTTGAAGGTGAGGAATGAGGCGAGTAGGATGTGGCCAATGGTACACGATACCCAAGTTACTTTAAAAACATTTTACGTTACTTTTGACTTTCTCATGTTACCTGCACCTGCATGGTCCTCACCGAAAATGGCAAGTTCGGTCGGTTCCTGCATCGGATTCAGACGGCAGTAAAGCTCGGGTATTACTATTGTGTGGACCACTCGGAGGACACGGTGGAGCACCCGAGGACATGGTAGAGTTGTGCCCCGCTCGGGCAGAGCACCGCTGTTTCCTCGTGGAGGCAATTTTTGGCAACAACCTTTCACGCAGGGCCCTAGTTCAGACTATGGTCCGGAGCGAGGAGGAATGGCAGGCGGTCGCCTCTTTCTGCGAAGCAGTAATGTTAGCGAAGAAGGAGACCAAAAGACCATCGGCCGCCGAAATTCCGAGCCCGACAACGGACCACGGTAGACGCGGGCTTGCGGACGTCGAGCAATGGGTAGTCCGCTATCCGGACGTCCGGTAATTAACCGAACCGAGCTCAGTCGTCAACAGCGCGTAGTGATCGACGTGCTCCTCAAAGAGATGACATCAAACCGTAGGAGTCCAGAAGGGCCGATGCCCGCAAGCTAGGACCCCGGCGAATTCCTGAAAAGGAAACCCGTAGTCCTAGAATGCAAAGGGCAACTGAAGGTCACAGGTTAATCGTGAAATGGAACGCATCCAAGAAAGATTTTGTTCATCGTGTGGGCGCTCTTGACTTTTTTGACACATACATGACGTATCGATACTGCATATTCACTCACTTACGTGTATTTCTAAGTCTCCTATTCCGCTTACTTAAACGTGTGCTAACATTAACTAATATTTGGACGTCAACTTTGGTTGCTTATTGCTGATAATGTTGTGATTTGTTGGTAATTAATAGGTAAATATGCAATATTATATTATTGTAATGTTGTAAGTGTTTTATTTTAAAGTCAAGTCGAATACAATTTCTAATACATTTTTAGTGGGTACCTATGTTATAAAATTTTTTTTTAGTTGACTGTACATAAATACGTCAGATTTTCAAGTCTGAGCGAGTTGACGACAGAAAAAGTAGGTGAATCGGAAGGTGCCTGCTCGCTTGGACTCGCGCGTATCGCTTAAGGCCCAAGCGCCCGAAAAGAGCCATAAAACAGTGATTTTCTGAAGCCGACTCCTCGCTAACGGCCAGGTTAATAGGTTTGAAAAAAAGGTTGCTTGTAGGTCCGGCTGGTATTTTTTATTTATAGTTTTTTTTTATTGAGATAATAAAAACAACGAAAATTAAAAGCAAAATTATTTATATATTTTTGAAAAAAAAAAATAGATACGTATTCTATTTGACGAATATTACCAGAATTTTGTGATAGATTCCATTCATCGTGATATGCTCTCTATGCAAATTCTGACATCCTGTTGCAGGTTTGTGTTGTTGAGAGCTGCAATTTAATCAGCTAGTGTTTATATAACAATAATAAATAATTTATTAGTTTGGTGGTGATCACTTGCTAAGCGATCTCCTGCTTGGTGAGCTCCTACATGTTTTCAATAGCGTTCATGTCTGGTGTATTGATTGACTAGTTTTTTTGTCCTATGATGAGTTCCCTGACAGTTTTTGTCTGACAATTATAGTGATGTGACCTAACGAAATTTAATAGATTTTTTACAATAACGAATCAGTTGGCAAAGGTAATGGAATCGGATTACCGATTTTAGATTTATAGATGATAAATGTGAAAGTTTGTATGTGTGTGTGGATGTTTGTTACTCTTTCACGCAAGAACTAGTCTACGGATTTTGAAGAATTTTTACAGTAAATTAAAAAATCTGACAAAAACTAAAAACCTGAAATAACGCGGGCGAAACCGCGGGGAACGGCTAGTGGTAAATAAAATGCAGTCTGTTTAAAATAATAATTTATTTATTATTCACTGTCAGAACTTGACTCTTGATTTGAACTCATATCCATATCGGAATCGGAATCTTCTTCAACTAACCGCGATGATTAATTATTGGTCCCTAATTCGGTCGATCGGGATATATTTATTCCAGTCCTCTGTTATAGTTTTTTGAGTTTTTCTATTACTTTTTTGCAATTTTACATGCGATTACAAGATGGCCGCTCCGATTTTGTCGATTATTGTGTCGTCGAGTAGTGTCAATCTCTATTGGCAGAAGTTCCGTTTAACGCATTACACATTTTTAAGTTCTATACTTTTTTATTTTATTTACTTAATTTATTAACAGTTAATTATAACCACAATAATTTACTTAGTAATTTACGAAAGACAATATTTTTTTTTTTATCATTTCCTTTTTATTTTTTTTTTGCCAGTTTATTTTTTTAGTAATCTAAAGTAGTATGCGTGCCACGGAAAAAAATGAACTGTCAGGGAACTCATCATAGGGCAAAAAAGGTATAGGGTAAAACATTATTATGTGTTTTAGCCAAGTATGCAGTAACACCCCTGGTTTTGTAGCACAATGCAGACTCGGGCATAAAAATGGACTCTTCGTCAATAAGGAACCATTCTTCGAGATGCGGCAGCAGTCCAGTTTCTAGTACTCGCTTGTACTGGTCATGCCTCACGGTCCCTTTCACGATATGTAGACCCTTACTTGAGATTAAAGACCACATCATAATACTAATTGGGAATTTAGCTGTCTCTTAACACCGGTTTTTATGGAGCTATTCTCCAGGGCGTCGTCGGAAAGGAGCATTTATTGAACGGACAAAAGAGCTTTTGTCAACCAAAACCTGAAACGTCGATTCATCGGAGAAACATGTCTGAAAAATTATATTATTTCATCAGATAATGGCAGTAGTTTATTAACAATGTACTGTACTATTTAAAGTCTTATTTTTAACCGACTTCAGTCTGAAACAGTCATATTTTGATGTTGTTTGGCCCTGTGCAATGGTCTCTTCTTAATGACCTCGGTGAGGCGTGGTTTTTTGGCAGGCCGATGACCTATCAACTTCTCTTTTGCTTACTCTCGAAGAATTGTCTTATCGAAAACTTCTAGGCTCTCGTAGTTTGTAATCGTGGTAAGGTCTTACCTGTCTAATATACATATTAGTTTTTGATTAGTTTTCTAAAATATAATGTATTAATAACAACTTGAACTTCTTTAGAACACAATGGCTCGTAGTCAGCCCCGGATCTAAGGGGGGGCAAACCGGGGCACTTGCCCCGGGCGGCAGTTTCATGGGGGCGCTAAATCCTTGAGACGAGAATTCGAAATATCGAACAAATGAAGCCTCTTTTCCTACAATCTCATAGGTTTTTATCAAGTAATTGAATCTTAATATAATATGTTTGAAAAACAAACTTTTCTATTTCCATACGCCCAGTTGGTTTTTGAACACATACTAAGTGATTTATAAACAGATCAAGTAAATTTTTGAACGCGTGCGTAGTGTCCGTGATCTTTCTGCCAAGGGGAATCATCAAAGGGGAACAACATCTGCAAGCTGTGAGCGAAGCTTCAGCAAACTGAAATTAAAACTTATCTACGTTCTACAATGAGTCAGGATCGTCTATCTGGCCTCGCGATCCTAGCCATTGAAAACAAAACCGCCTATGCAACGGACTTTGAGGAGCTAATAGATTCTTTCGCAGAAAAGAAAGCACGCCGTGTAAAGTTGTAGTCTTTCCTGGTTATATATTTTTTCTGTGTTTCTGTTTTATGTCACAAATGAAAGTTATTAGTTATTAGATAATAAAAAGTTTAAATTTATTAAAGGATTATTATTTTAACAAATGGTCACAAAAATGCTACTCATTGGCAGTATTAACAGTTTTTCTCAAACAGTGAGGGGGCGCCAGTATCAAGGTTTTGCCCCGGTTCGAAAAAATCGTAGATCCGGGGCTGCTCGTAGTACGAACTAATATATGGACACACTAGTAGAAAGGGATAGAGAGCGTTTTTGGGTCGCCACACCCAAGAATCTTTTATACTATCTGGATTGATTACGTCAACCTCAAAAATGTACTGAAGAGTACGATACAAGTACGCCCTTTTTTTAATTCTTTTTTATTTTGTTTTGTAGACTATTCCATAATGTGCGATGTCGTTAGATAGGTCTTTCAAAAATATTGCGAGTGTGTGAAAACTATTTATCAATTTAGGGATCCTATTGTGAATATTAAATATAGTTTTTTACCTAATGCTAGTTTTCAATTGAACCTTATTGAGTTAACAGATGAAAACCAGTTTATTTATTTATTTCCACACTGAAAAGGTGTAATTTGTTAAGCTTAAAATAAAGAAAAAACAGGTTAAATAAAGTAACACTTATAGGTATTTCACCTAGTATGTTTCAGTACATTTGCTATTACTATTTTTGTCTTGGACGGCTTAATATTCTCACTTTACATAGATTTCTATAAACACACTTGTTTTTCCAATTTACTATGGACTTGGCAGAATAGTCGAAATCGGCTCGACTTGAATAAAGAATACACAAAAAAACACTAAAACGATCAAAATAACTTTAATTTCGGAAGTCGATGTTTCTGGTATATTTTGTTATTTAACACCGACTTCCGAATTTAAAGTTATTTTGATCGTTTTACAGTTACTGTAAAACAAACATAAGTAACTAATTGTTGTTATAGATAGTTTTTGTTAAAAAACTAACTATTAGTTTGGTTTGATTCTATAGTTTTGTACCAACTTTATGGTTATATATTTTTGTTAAATTTTTTGTATATTTAATTGGCCATTATTGGTCTTGTTCATCAGTTCAACTTCATCAAATGATACTTTTTGACTGTAGTAGAATGTAGACTATGAATATGAATACAGAGACTTCTTGGTAAAAACACCAAAATCCCTATAGATATACACACATACATAATCAGCCTTTTTAATGTTCCCACTGCTGGAACTCAGGCCTCCTCTCTAGGAGAGGGAATGGGTCGTAATCCATCGAATTTAGAAGGAAATAACAATCGAATTGAGAACCTCCTCCTTTTTTGAAGTCAGTTAAAAAAAATTACATCCACCTTCTTCAATTAAAAGGATGATATATTCGTAGCCACAACCCCCAAAAATGACTTTCATATCAATTTACTCAATTAAAGTTGTTAAAAATATTATTTTTAGTTTCATTCTATATCAGTAAATCAATACCTGTCTAATTCTAAAAATAAGTATGGTAGAGTCTGTCTAAAAAGTCAAACGACTTAGCTAATTATTAGGGTAAAATGAAATCTGATGTGGCTAACACTGGTTTAATAATCAAGGTTGATGAAGGGATCTTGATAATTATTTACTAGTAGAAGAACCTTATAAAAAGTATCGAATAGTATTTTTTTAATGATTAAATATTATACAAAATTCCCAAGTCGTTTTTTATTTTTATACTCATAACTAGGTAGGTACTTAATTTTATTTCGAAAAAGTATCAATGCATACAATCGCAGTATACGTTTTTTAAAGAAAGCGAAACGGCCCGTGCTTCTCAGAACGCGGACGCGTTCAGCGCGGACTGAGGCTTGGAAGTGGTGGGTTCAATGAAAAATGTATGAAGATTTTTTTAGAGTGGTTTTATTTTGGTCATAAATCATAAAGTTATTTATGTAAGTGCAAAATAATTAATTAAAGGTGTAGAAGACTATATAAGCTGTGATATTTTATGATTTTTAAGCTAAAAATGTGCACTGGATTTAGCTTACGCGACCTATTCAGACCCTTGTATTTTGTAATTTTCTTGATTAGTGCGTTGGTAAAATCGTATTTAACTATGTGAAAGTTTTATACAAAACCATAATGTTTTTTTATGCCATCCTAGAGATGCATATGTATATTATCTGTTATTTGATACCGTGACATCCTCATAGTTATGATTCTTGGTGCATTATAATGGTACCCGAAAAAACGAGATATTTGTCTAAAACGGTCAAAGCGTCCTTAATAACATCTTGAACTTCTTTAGAACAGAATGTCTCGTAGTACGAATTATTATTATTATTACTATTATACACACTGGCAGAAAGGGATAAAGATTCTTGTATGGTACTTCTTTATTACATCTTTAAGGTTGTCGTAATCAATCCAGATTGTATTGTACAAGATTCTTGGTTCACTGTCACTAACGTTTGACAGTTGGTTAATTATTGTTTTCAAAGGTTAGATTTCCATCTTATTATACACGCTCTTTGGTGGGGGGCGTGACTGGCGGCCGGACTGGTGTCCGCACTGGTTGCGCTACCAAACAGACACCAGGTGAGTAACGCTCTATAGAGCTCTATACATTTTGCTGGTGGCGCAACCAGTTGCGCTACCAGTGGTGTCCCGGTGAAATATGGCCCTAACACCTTGTATATACATATAAAAATCCCTATTTCCCTTGGTCACGCTATCAGGCGTGAACGGCTGGACCGATTTCGCTAATTCTTTTTTTATTGTGTTTGTTATTATCAGGATAAGGTTCTGATGAAAAAAAAATTAGCGTTGGTAGAGTAGGGTAGAGTAGGTTCTAGTAGTAAAAATGCAATAAAATAAAATAAATAATGATTAAAGAATACCTGGAAGAAGTTGGGGGAGGCCTTTGCCCAGCAGTGGGACAGTATAGGCTAGGCTATGGTGTCCCAGTGAAATATAGCCTTTAATATCTATTTTTTTTGGTCAGGTGTACGTTTCATGGACACGATGTCAATGCACACATGTGTGAGTGGCGTCACCAGCTACCAGCGAACGGTGCTGAAGGCCAAGAACAAGGAGCCTCATCCCTCAGATGACGACTGGATCGAGATCAGCTCGCTCAACAACCTCAGTGAGGTATTGTGACTGTTAATGCCACTTATATCAATCTTCTTTCTCCAACTATCTACACACACACACACACACACACACACACACACACACACACACCATCACCATTGCATCACTGTTGTGGGATCGCAGTTAAGCATTTTTCTTTATATCAATAAAAAAAGTATCATCGTCGACCGCATCGCCGCTTTCCATCAGGTGAGATAGCGGTCAAGCGCGAACCTATCAACAATAAAAAAAAATGTTTTTTTTTTTTATTTTCGAGGTGGGAAGTCATCCAATCCAATGACTTCTCCCGCCCTAAGTTGGATCAAGAGGGGATGTCAGACTTTTACTGACTAAAAACACATTTGTGACTTTCAGTTGAACACCCAACTACAACATCACACACCACAACCAAACACAACAACCTTTCACAAGATTTTTTTTTTCGTTTCCGGAAAAATATTTTGTGGAAGGTTTGTCCAGTTTCGCCTAATTTATTTATTTATTTATTTTTGTTCAGGTTAACCAACAACTGTTTACACCAGTACACTAGCAACTTAATAATTATAGTTGGATACAATTGCGGGCGCAACAATTAATTATAGATTAAAACCGCTAGCACAGAAAGCAGTGGTAAAATCATTAAATTATTAGATTACAAAATATTCTTAATGCAAATGTGAATATAATGCGACTATGAAAATTATATTAATATTAAATTAAATTAAACCCCTGTATAAATCAATCCAGGTCCACAAACTATACTGCGGCACGGCGGTAGACAAGCAGACCAGAGACATATTCGTCGAAGGCACCATGGAGGATGTTCACGAACACTTCCAAGCGCTGATGCATTACTGTGCGAGCGACGTGGTCGCCACTCATGAGGTGTTGAGGGAGTTGCTGCCGCTGTTCTTGCAGAGATTCCCGCACCCGGTCACCTTGGCGGGCATGCTGGAACTAGGTTAGTTCTATTGAGCTCCTTAACCATTTCCGGTTAAAGGGTTATAAGCCTGACAGGTTTACCTACACAATTATACCCACTAGGTAAGCTTGTGTTGAAATCTGCACAGTTGTGCAACATACACGCGTAGGTTTACCTGTACAACTCAACTGTACAGGTAAAACTGTCAGGTATACCCTAGCGTGCATGGCGGGCATTATGCTTAGCAACAGAAGTCGACTATACTTAAAATCTAAATGAACACGTGGTTTCGGAGTGCATTACAGTAGTACAGCCGCAAACATAATATTATTTGATGAATTGTTTTTCATTTTGTGTTTTTAAGAGCTCAAGAAAACGACTTCCGTTGTTGACCATAATAGCAGACTCACGATGTGCTATAATTGCCGTAGAAATACTATAATACCAATTCCGACCATAAAATTAAAACAATAAAACTCACATTCGCTTAACAGGATCAGCATATTTACCAGTCAACTCAAACTGGATACAATACGTAGACTCAGCAGAAACAGTATTCGAGGACTTGAAACTGGAATCTAGACAGTTACTGTCATTGAAAGCTGATGAGGCTTGCAGGATGATGGCGGACAATTCCTACAGGAAAGACTTATGGATGTGGGACCAAGACTGGTCGGTACAGACATTAAAATTGAAAAAACAGACTAAGAAAACAAAAAAAATAACGGAAAAGAAGGTAGAGATGGAGAGTTTTGAAAATGGAACACCTAAAACTCAAACCGAATCAAAATTAAAAGAAAATAAAAAACCAGATTTAATAAAAAAGTTCGAAATGTTAAATGAAGAATACATTCAAAATTTTGAAGATGATAAAAGAAATTGGAACACTGAAGAGAATATTAAAAAGGTTGAAGAATTGAGCAAAGAGTTTGAACATCTGTTTGAGTTAGGCGAACTCTTACCGGTAAAAAGGCCGTATTTAGCTGGGTACCCGGCGTGGTACAGGAAACTGTGTAGTAAACCCGGAAAAGACCCGGATTGGACACCTGGAGCCAATAATATCACAACTAGTATGCAAGTAAGTGTGTTTTGTACTTTTTAGGGTTCCGTAGCCAAATGGCAAAAAACGGAACCTTTATAGATTCGTCATGTCTGTCACAGCCACTTTTTTCCGAAACTATAAGAGCTATACTGTTGAAACTTAGTAAGTAGATGTATTCTATGAACCGCTTTAAGATTTTCACACAAAAATAGAAATAAAGCAATAAATTTTGGGGGTCCCCATACTTAGAACTGAAACTCAAAATTTTTTTTTTTCACCAAACCCATTCGTGTGGGGTATTTATGGATAGGTCTTCAAAAATGATATTGAGGTTTCTAATATCATTTTTTTCTAAATTGAATAGTTAACGCGAGAGACACTTCCAAACTGGTAAAATGTGTGCCCCCCCCCTGTAACTTCTAAAATAAAAGAATGATAAAACTAAAAAAAATATATGATGTACATTACCATATAAACTACTAACGAAAATTAGTTTGAACGAGATCTAGTAAGTAGTTTTTTTTTTAATACGTCATAAATCTAAAAAAATACACTATTATTAAAACATCGATCAAAGTTACAACGAACTACAAGAACTTTTATATTATGTTACTTGCTGCTACGGAACCCTCCATGGGCGAGTCCGACTCGCACTTGGCCGGTTTTTTTTAGCTTTTCTGGTCTGTCCCACTCCTGAGAAAAGGCTTCCGTGCAGCCAAATCGCAGTTGTGTGGGTTGACTTGTTATTTATTGCTTATTAGCTGTGCCCGCGACTTCGTTTGCGTGGACTACAGGATTACGAATTTATTTTTTCTAAAATAAAAGCCTAGCCTATTTTACTCCTTATTACATCAGCTACCTGCCAAAAAATATCCCGTCAAAATCCGTCCAGCCATTTCATAGATTAGCCCGCACAAACAGACAGACAAAAATTGTAAAAAATGTTATTTTGGTGTATGTACCGTATATATATTCATATGCATGTAGTAAAAAGCAGTTATTTCAATATTACAAACAGACATTCCAATTTTATTTATATGTATAGATGTACAGATTACTTATCTGTGTCCACTTATATCTAAATCAGTTCATTTAAAGTACACTATTTTTTATGATAATCATATTTTCACATTATGATCAATTCCGAATTTGGAGGACAATAGTGGTTATTTATGCGAAATAGCACTTCCATTTTTAGAGTGTCCTCACTGATGTAATATAAGATAATACTTTTGCGCAATAAATGATTACTTACTCAAATCAACACACTACATACTTGAAGTGTCTGTTTGTAATGTCAAAAAGACATTTTTTTTTTTACTAAATGCATTATTACCTATTATTTTTTGTTTTGCTGGCCCATATTGTCCCACTGCTGCGCAAAGGATTACTTTTTTTCCAACGATCACGGTTCCTCGCTTTTTTGTTCCAATTCTTAAGGAAGACATCCAGGTTGTCCCACCATAAATGCCTATGAAAGTATATTCGATGCCTGTAACAAAAATATTTTTTTTAAACATGTTTGTCTGTCTGTCGGCCTGTTTGTTGAAACAGCTGGACCGATTTTTACAGGACTTCCATTGACAGATAGCTGATGTAATATATATTTTTTAATAGTGCTGTTTTGCTAAACTAACGCAGACAAAGTCGAAGTCTCTAGCTAGTAAACAATATTAATTCCAGATAACACCTAAGCTCCTCCGCCTATCCTGGGAGGGGTACCCCCTCCACTACATCAAGTCAGAGGGCTGGGGCTTCTTAGTTCCCTACAGCAGACATCGTAGCGAGGACGCAGAGGAACCCCTGGTTCCTCTTGACGAACTCCTGCAAAAATGCCCTCTGACCTTCTGCAAGGATTCTGAGTTCCAACCCGATGTGACTATGCTGCCTAGGGATGTTGAGGTGAGGTATTTTTTATGCTGGCGTTATTTCGCCAATCTAAAATGTCCTGTATTTGTATGTAAATAAAGTTCAGATTGTGTTTGCGAAATAATGCAGATATTTTCACGAATACGCCAGTTAGGTACTTTAAGGAGGTGGTCCCATTGAGAGTGTTAGATATTCTTTCAAAGTACTAAGTGTGGCCTTTGTCCGGCCATTGACATGATTGATTGAATGCCTATAGGCCGATTGCTAGACTGAGACTGTTTCTTAACTGCTCAACGTACATACTCCGAGGTACAAAAGAATCTCGATATGTTAAACTGACTACTCATCCACAGGTTGACCTCCGCACGCACTTAACCCTTTTGATTGCACATGTCATGTATACATGATAAAGAAAAATGTGTCCAGTACGCCACGGTCATGACTTAATGACAGATTAAAGGACGAAGTCGTGGCTTGGCGCTAAGAGCACACTTGCTTTTTTTGATGTGGCGATCAGATGGTTAGGAGATCAATCCGACCGGCTGATTTACTTTAAACCAATATGTTTACCAGGAAGATTTAGGCAGGCGAGCGTACTACGCCAGGAAAAAGAGGGACGAGCAGGCGGCCGCCAACCAGTACCACGGCCTCGGAGTGTGGTGCGGGATAGACGTTCAAGGTAAGTACAATGAGCGCCCTTATCGCACTCTGCGGTGACTTCCAGGCCTGAAATTGCCAGGACTCGAAATGGTGCTGTCATTGGTGTAACAATAGCAATACATAACACGGTCTTTTTAGGGTTCCGTAGCCAAATGGCAAAAAACGGAACTCTTATAGATTCGTCATGTCTGTCTGTCTGTCCGTCCGTATGTCACAGCCACTTTTTTCCGAAACTATAAGAGCTATACTGAATACATCTACTTACTAAGTTTCAAAACTTAGTAAGTAGATGTATTCTGTGAACCGCATTAAGACTTTCACACAAAAATAGAAAAAAAAAAAAAACAATAAATTTTGGAACAATATACTTAGAATAGAACTGAAACTCAATTTTTTTTTCATCAAACCCATACTTGTGGGGTATCTATGGATATGTCTCCAAAAATGATATTGAGGTTTATAATATCATTTTTTTCTAAACTGAATAGTTTGCGCGAGAGACAATTCCAAAGTGGTAAAATGTGTGTTCCCCCCGTAACTTCTAAAATAAGAGAATGATAAAACTAAAAAAAATATATATGTACATTACTATGCAAACCGCCAACGAAAATTGGTTTGAATGCCTATAGGCCGAAGTAGTTTTTTTTTTAATAATTTATAAATCTAAAGTTACAACGAACTACAAGAACTTTTATATTATGTTACTTGCTGCTACGGAACCCTTCATGGGCGAGTCCGACTCACACTTGGCCAGTTTTTTAATAATAATGAGAGAAAGGGCTGTCCTCCACAACACGTATTACACAATTTATATTTTAATTTATTAAATTTAGATAGTATTGCAAATGGGGAGCAGTGGTGGCCCAGTGGTAACTATCCTGACTTACGAGGGGTAGGTCATGGATTCAAAACATCCAGATAAGCATAGACAGATACATACATAACGTGATATAAATAGATGCATTTATACTGATACACATTTTTTGTATAAATAACTGTCTTTTTTTAACACAGGATAACTTAGTTTAGGCATACTGAACTGACATATATAGAACTGGACATAGATATAAGCAAAACTTTTGTTTACCTTATAACTTGAATACATTTTGTTATTATATTATTATTTTTCCGGGATAATATTAGAGATTAATACTCCAAATAAACATACTATTTATCTGCTCATTATAACTTAGCTTCTACCGGCCCGTTCACGATAACGGTCTTAGCGGGTCAGGCGCGGTTCACAGGCACGGCAGCGGCGAGCGGTAAGAACAAAATCTTACCGCTCGCCGCTGCCGTGCTTAGCTACTGCTCATAGCGGCAAGGTCGTGAACGGGCCGTGCCACCGGTTTCGCCCGCATGAAAGAGAAAAAATATCCTATGTCCTTTTCCAGGATATGGTCTACATGTGTGCCAAACTGAAATATCACTGACTGACTCATCCACACCCATCCCAAACCCTTAGACCTAGATTTTCCAATGTTTTCTCCCTAAGAGCATGAAAGGGGAGTCCAAAATTTATATAAAGAAACCGCTACTACTAACACGCGGGCGAAGCTGTTAGCAAAAGCTACTTTTATATAAATCCATTCAGCCGATTGAGTGTAGTTTGTAGCTTTTGATATTACATAAATAATAAAGTTTATTAGGTTATTTTACTCCGTACCTAACGGTTTGAAGCATATTCTCGCTCCACCTCAGAGCGGCAGAAGTCGTTTGATGATTTCCTACCTAAAAAAACCTTTGTGATATTAATGTGATAAAGATATGAGTGTGATTATGATGTTTCTAGGTTGTTGTCATTTCCTCCGACTGCCACATAAAGATGGGCCAAAGTACAAAGTGGGCAATCCTTTGGCGAAAGACTTCTTGGAGATGTTCAGTCAGAACGTGCTGTCCGCTCAAGGGAATGACGCTGAAAAGGTCAGAATCAAGGAGTCATTACTTTAATCCTTTCCGATACAACTGTTTCCCAATTACGGTGATGTTTGATGTGGTAGAATTTTTTAATGGCTAAGAGTTTGTCCCTTTCAATTTTTAACCTGCTTGTCCATTTTTTTTATGTCTTAGTACATCTCAAGCCTCGAGGTCTTGGACCTTGAAAAACATGCCAGAGGTAGAAACCAAGTCGCAAAGGCCCGTTATACATCATCATCATCATCAGCCTTTTTAATGTTCCCAGCCCTGCTGGGAATCAGGCCTCCTCTCTAGGAGAAGGAAAAACACAAACCGTTATACATATTACATTAAATTGTGTCTCCAATACAGGGCTATCCCTATACAAGTGCATCTAAAGACAACCAACGGTTATTAACGGTTGGCTGTGATTTTGGAAGGGTTTTTGATTAGCAAGAAATGTATATTATCCCTTCCTGAACAATATTTTTTTATTGATATATACTAGCTTGACTTGCTTATGTATGTATTTTGATATTAAATCCTATATTACTCATATATTATCGGACTTAAAGTCGCCTAAAGAACAGTAGAGTGACTTATATGCTCGAAGTTATCTTGTGTGGGCCAATCAGATATGAAGACATTGCAAGAGAATAAAGGCTACTGACATTGTCTGATGATTTGCAAAACTTGGCCGTGGGTCCTCGTACAACAGATAGCCGATAGACCTAAAAGTTCTGGAGTGGGGACCGCGTACCGACGCAGCGTTGGCCGGCCTCTCACAACGTGGACCGTGAACCTGATGAAGGACGCGAGATCAGCTGTATACGAGACAGACCCAAGACCGATTAGTCGACATAGCGACACTTGGGAGAGGTCTATGTCCAGCAATAGACATCTTTCATTTGAAATAATGATGAGTTTTTTTTTATTATTATGGAGGCTCGCGTTTGACCACACACACCTGATGGAAAGCGATGATGTTGCCGACGATGGAGCACGCTTGCCTAGAAGCAATCTATTCCCTCTTGACTTAAAGACCCCTAAGTTGTAGCTAACAGGAAACACAGACTCCGGCAGGGAATTCCAATCCTTAGTTGTATGCATAGTGAATGTGTTCCAAAAACGCTTTGTACGATGTCCACCATGTGCCGGTCGCGCAACGCCGTACGTCTAGTTAGTCACTTTCGATTGACCTCTTCTTCCATCTATGCACAGGTGCTAACTTTCGGTCGCATGATGTCGTACTGGCGTAACAACAGGGAGCGTATTCTGAGCCAACAAGTAGTATGGTTGCCGGAAGAACTTCTGCCACCGGCGTTACGCGGCGGATTGAAGAAGTATGGCGCCATCATACCGCAGGTTGTAGTCTGCGGGACGTTGACCAGACGGTTAGTGTTTTGCTCAATTTAGTCGAGTAATACAACATTATTTTTAGTTTATGCCAAACCCGAATATAGTTTGTTTAGAATCGGTAACTGTATCGATTCCAATAATTTTTTCAACATGTAAAGGTTACAAGTTGGAAACCACCGACACTAAGCAGAACAACCCCTCAGTCGCCCGGATGGCCTATGACCATGTATTTGTACGGACAACCAGGTAACACAACAAGCATATAACTTTGTGATTTTTCGTGATATAGTTATGAAATCTTGTACATAGATTCTGTACGGTTTCGGTTTTCGCTTATAGGTACTAAAGCTAATGTTGTAGAAGCATTATTTGTTGTGTCTGTTTTAAACTCCCTTAAAATTGTGTAAGCATAAAAAGCTTTTAAGCCAGAAACTGATATAGGTTACTTTTTAAACCTGAATAATAAAAAAGAAATTAATGACTAGCTACCTGCTCCGGATTCGTCCGGGTGCGATTTTTTTTGATTTTTTTCTTTCCAGCAAACCTTGTCCTGACAATAACAAAAATGTATAATTAATTAACCAAATAGATGCAGCCCGTTCTGAAGTGATGCGCTTACGTACACATACATACGGCAATTATTTTTTTTACCTATATGGATGGGTATCATTCTCTCCTCATACCTAAGCGGATATCGCTACCGCTATTGGTAGCGAAATTTGCTGTTTTCATATTAGTAATTAGCTTTTGCACGCGGCTTCGCCTGCGTACATAAAATGTAGCCTATGTGAATCAGGAATAAAGCAGCTTTCTATCGGTGAAAAAATTTTTAGTGATCGCACCAATACTTTCAGAGATTAATTACAAACAAAAAAAAACAAACTTTACCTCTTTATAGTCGTAATATTATAGTGTAGATTTTTTTTAATATTCCACAACTATCACACAACGCCGTCTAGTCCCAAACTAAGCAGAGCTTGTGTTATGTGTACTAGACAACTGATAATCATACTTATATATTTCTAAATACATACATATTATAGATAAACACACATATTAAAGATATATTTTAACAATAAGCTAAATATTTATTCAGAGCTTATTCTGTGAGGGATTGGTTCCTGATGTAAGTATGTACTTACAAAAACCTGTATTACATGTCACCATATACAACCTAAGTTTTAAAATATGCGAAAACCGAAACAAGTGTCTAGTAGTTCTATGTAAAAAATCTTATGTACAAAATTTCATAACTGTATCATGAAAAATCATAAAGTTATAAGCTTGTTATGTCAGCAAAAATACATAGTCACCGGGCCATCCAGGTGACTGAGTCGTGGTTTTTCACTTGCATCCAGTTGTTAGTTACCTATTGCCCGTTATGTCCTGCCGAGACATGTGTTGTATTTAGTATCGTTGGTGTCCAGCTTATGACCTTTTTAAATATTTTTGGTTAAAAATACAATGTGGTGTAAAAACTGTTGGAATCTTCAGGTTTCGCAACAAAAAATAATGTTGTATATTTTGTTTGCCAGTGCCAGCGAGCCGACCTGGATGACAGCTAGTAACGCGCACAAGGAGCGCGTGGGGTCGGAACTGCGCGCCATGGTGCAGGCGCCGCCCGGACACTCGTTTGTGGGCGCTGACGTCGACTCACAGGTCAGTATTATTATTATACAGTCATCAGGATATATTTTCACAAATTTCCACGTGTATCAAACGACTTTTTTCAACACACTTATGAAGATATAAATAAACGGGGGTTTTCGCGCGGCACCCAACTTGATACGATACATTATTTTATAAATGTTAATAAAATCTAAGGGTGGAGTCGGTGTCCTGAAATACAGGCCAAGCATAGTTTAGGCACCAGTTTTCCACAATATGCTTACTACTTTAACCTTAAAAAACTGTAATTATTATGTAATGTGGCGAGAAAAAAAAATAAGCAGTACCTTTGTACAGTTTTTATAATAATGTATTTTCTTTTGTATATTTGTGTGTGTACAAAAATTATACAATAAATTAGTAAAATATCATAAATCGTGGCGGGGGCGAGCGCGCACACTTTTCCGCACTAGTGCGAAAAACAATAAATTGCGTGCCTAAAAGCGGTGGGGTTGAGTGCGGGTTTCTAGGAAGTGTATTGATATAGAAGTAATCATCGTCATCTCGTCTCGTCGTCGTCTCAGGAGCTATGGATCGCAGCGCTACTAGGCGACAGCACGCTGGGGCTGTGCGGCGGGTCGGCGTTCGGGTGGGCCGTGCTGGCGGGCGACAAGGCACGCCGCACCGACCTGCACTCGCTCACGGCCGCCGCTGCACAGGTGTCTAGGGACCACGCTAAAGTTATCAACTACGCCAGGATTTATGGTGAGATATTTTTTACTAGCTTTTGCCTGCAGCTTCATACAATAGCCTATAACACTTAGGAATAAAGCAGCTTTCTATCGGTGAAAAAATTTTAGCAATCGGATCAGTGCTTTCAAAGGTTACCTCCTACAAACAAAAAAACAACAAACTTTACCTCTTTATTATGTCAGTGTGTGTATGTAGATTTATATACACAAACTCACAGTGCTCAGCTAGACTGGCAGCGCGGTGTCGGGAGCGGCGCGGGTGCGGGAACGCGCGTTTGCCTGTCCGTACTCTAACTACCATAGCAACGCGCGTGGTTTGCTCGGACTGGTTTGAGATCCCCACTCCCATACGGGTTGTCACTCGCCGGCAGCGCACTCACTGCGGCCACGTAGTATCGAAAAGTACTATTCTTCTTCTTCTTTTCGCGTCGATTCTCTCAAACTATACTTCTTTTGACCAATATTTAGCAAACTGTACAGCTCTGTTGTTGGCCTCGTATAGATCCTGAAAACTGCAGGTCGTTACGCAGGATGGGCAGCATAGCAGGTGGCGCATGTCTTGTGAAGAGGCTCCACACTGGCACTGTGTTAGTGATGGGTCGAGGAAACCCCATTTGGCCAGATTGTTTTTACAGCGGCCAACCTGGGAAGTACTATTAAGAGAGAGAAAGAGAGAGAGAGATGCCCGTGTGCGTCACGCGCCGAGCAGTCTGCAGCTCTTCCTCTGACCTTCGGTATTCAGCTGCATCCAATTAAACTGGAAGCCAAACTCAATATAGTTGAAAAGGCTGACAGATTTGTAGCGACATCTATGACGCCACATAAGAACTAAAAATCCAAAACCCTGCATCGCATATTGGAGTTTTCTGCGCTTTGAAACGTACAATTTAGCGTCACGTTTTTTGAACTGACCGACATTTGACTATACAAAAGTGCCTGCAAATAGTCTATTTGAAATAATGCTTTTGATTTTGATCAAACGCTAACATATCAAAAAAAAAATATGATTAGAACATTATACAACAGCCTGAAACCAAGTATTTGGCTGTTGCCCTGACTAGACATAACAACGGGAACGGGACAAAAGAGAAGATTCTCCGAACAGATGGGTCGGAGAATCTTCCCTTTTCTACGGAAGTATGCGGGACTTAAACCTTGCTCCGCATACCTTTAAAGATTGACACTTTCAATAAAGTTCAGTTGAAAACCAGCGTCAGGGAACTAACACGTAGGCGTCTGGCATTTTTGCTGAACTGCACCTATTTGGCGTAGTCGTGAAACAAGCAATGTTAGTTATTTCCTTTTTTTTAACCGACTTCAAAAAGGCAGGAGGTTGGTTCTACGTTCGGCTGAATGTAATTTTTTTTTTATGTATGTTCACGAATATCTCGGTCATTTGTGATTTTGGATTTTTTTTTGTTTCTATAATAGTTTTGTGTCTTCGTTATTTAACAACGACTTCCGAAATTAGTTATTTTGTACTTTTTTTGTGTTTTTATTACATTGAAGTCGGATTTTTTGAAGTGAAAACTTCTTTAGCGGCGTTGAGCACTTTTTCTGTAATGGGTATAAAATCTTAAACTCGCGTCAGGACACGTGACCTGATCGAAAAAGCGTAAGACGGATGGAGAGTAGACAGCTATCCCTTATCGCGCGTTGTGAAAGGGGGCTAGACGGAAAAAATTCTCACGAAAAATTGTACCGACACTTTTACTGTCAAAATATAAATCCAAGATGGTGGCTGCAAGAAATTATCAACTTTTTCGTCATGGGTGTCGTTTTCATGGTTTTCGAGGGTGTTGAAACCGATGGTACTGTCAAAATATAAATCCAAGATGGCGGCTGCAAGAAATTATCAAATTTTTCGTCATGGGTGTCGTTTTCATGGTTTTCGAGGGCGTGGAAACCGATACTACTGTCAAAATGTAAATCCAAGATGGCGGCTGCAAGAAATTATCAAATTTTCCGTCATGGGTGTCGTTTTCATGGTTTTCGAGGGCGTGGAAACCGATGGTACTGTCAAAATGTAAATCCAAGATGGCGGCTGCAAGAAATTATCAACTTTTTCATCATGGGTGTCGTTTTCATGGTTTTCGAGGGTGTTGAAACCGATGGTACTGTCAAAATATAAATCCAAGATGGCGGCTGCAAGAAATTATCAACTTTTTCGTCATGGGTGTCTTTTTCATGGTTTTCGAGGGTGTTGAAACCGATGGTACTGTCAAAATGTAAATCCAAGATGGCGGCTGCAAGAAATTATCAACTTTTTCGTCATGGGTGTCGTTTTCATGGTTTTCGAGGGTGTTGAAACCGATGGTACTGTCAAAATATAAATCCAAGATGGCGGCTGCTAGAAATTATCAACTTTTTCGACATGGGTGTCGTTTTCATGGTTTTCGAGGGCGTTGAAACCGATGGTACTGTCAAAATATAAATCCAAGATGGCGGCTGCAAGAAATTATCAAATTTTTCGTCATGGGTGTCGTTTTCATGGTTTTCGAGGGTGTTGAAACCGATAGTACTGTCAAAATGTAAATCCAAGATGGCGGCTGCAAGAAATTATCAAATTTTCCGTCATGGGTGTCGTTTTCATGGTTTTCGAGGGCGTGGAAACCGATGGTACTGTCAAAATGTAAATCCAAGATGGCGGCTGCAAGAAATTATCAACTTTTTCGTCATGGGTGTCGTTTTCATGGTTTTCGAGGGTGTTGAAACCGATAGTACTGTCAAAATATAAATCCAAGATGGCGGCTGCAAGAAATTATCAAATTTTTCGTCATGGGTGTCGTTTCCGTGGTTTTCGAGGGTGTTGAAACCGATAATACTGTCAAAATGTAAATCCAAGATGGCGGCTGCAAGAAATTATTAATTTTTCCGTCATGGGTGTCGTTTTCATGGTTTTCGAGGGTGTTGAAACCGATAGTACTGTCAAAATATAAATCCAAGATGGTGGCTGCAAGAAATTATCAAATTTTCCGTCATGGGTGTCGTTTTCATGGTTTTCGAGGGCGTGGAAACCGATGGTACTGTCAAAATGTAAATCCAAGATGGCGGCTGCAAGAAATTATCAAATTTTCCGTCATGGGTGTCGTTTTCATGGTTTTCGAGGGCGTGGAAACCGATAGTACTGTCAAAATGTAAATCCAAGATGGCGGCTGCAAGAAATTAACAACTTTTTCGTCATGGGTGTCGTTTTCGTGGTTTTCGAGGGTGTTGAAACCGATAGTACTGTCAAAATGTAAATCCAAGATGGCGGCTGCAAGAAATTATCAACTTTTTCGCCATGGGTGTCGTTTTCGTGGTTTTCGAGGGTGTTGAAACCGATGGTACTGTCAAAATATAAATCCAAGATGGTGGCTGCAAGAAATTATCAAATTTTCCGTCATGGGTGTCGTTTTCATGGTTTTCGAGGGCGTGGAAACCGATGGTACTGTCAAAATGTAAATCCAAGATGGTGGCTGCAAGAAATTATCAAATTTTCCGTCATGGGTGTCGTTTTCATGGTTTTCGAGGGTGTTGAAACCGATGGTACTGTCAAAATATAAATCCAAGATGGTGGCTGCAAGAAATTATCAAATTTTCCGTCGTGGGTGTCGTTTTCAAGGTTTTCGAGGGTGTTGAAACCGATAGTACTGTCAAAATATAAATCCAAGATGGCGGCTGCAAGAAATTATCAAATTTTCCGTCATGGGTGTCGTTTTCATGGTTTTCGAGGGTGTTGAAACCGATAGTACTGTCAAAATATAAATCCAAGATGGCGGCTGCAAGAAATTATCAAATTTTTCGTCATGGGTGTCGTTTTCATGGTTTTCGAGGGCGTGGAAATCGATGGTACTGTCAAAATGTAAATCCAAGATGGCGGCTGCAAGAAATTATCAACTTTTCCGTCATGGGTGTCGTTTTCGTGGTTTTCGAGGGTGTTGAAACCGATAGTACTGTCAAAATATAAATCCAAGATGGCGGCTGCAAGAAATTATCAAATTTTTCGTCATGGGTGTCGTTTTCATGGTTTTCGAGGGCGTGGAAATCGATGGTACTGTCAAAATGTAAATCCAAGATGGCGGCTGCAAGAAATTATCAACTTTTTCGTCATGGGTGTCGTTTTCGTGGTTTTCGAGGGTGTTGAAACCGATAGTACTGTCAAAATATAAATCCAAGATGGCGGCTGCAAAAAATTATTAAATTTTTCGTCATGGGTGTCGTTTTCATGGTTTTCAAGGCTGTTGAAACCGATAGTATTGTCAAAATGTAAATCCAAGATGGCGGCTGCAAGAAATTATCAAATTTTCCGTCATGGGTGTCGTTTTCATGGTTTTCGAGGGTGTTGAAACCGATAGTACTGTCAAAATATAAATCCAAGATGGCGGCTGCAAAAAATTATTAAATTTTTCGTCATGGGTGTCGTTTTCATGGTGGCTGTTGAAACCGATAGTATTGTCAAAATGTAAATCCAAGATGGCGGCTGCAAGAAATTATCAACTTTTTCCTCATGGGTGTCGTTTTCGTGGTTTTCGAGGGTGTTGAAACCGATAGTACTGTCAAAATTTAAATCTAAGATGGTGGCTGCAATAAATTATCAACTTTTTCGATATGGGTGTCTTTTTCATGGTTTTCGAGGTTGTTGAAGCCGATAGTGCTGTCAAAATGTAAATCTAAGATGGCGGATGTCAGAAATTATCAACTTTTTCGTCATGAGTGTCGTTTTCATGGTTTCGAAGATGTTGAAATAGTGCTGTCAAAATGTACATAAAATAGGATAGTATTTTTTAGTTATATTGTATTGGCTAGACGGAAAAAATTCTCACGAAAAGTTGTAACGACACTTTTTCTATAGTAAGCTATTGTAAGCCGTGCGGCGTGCGCATGTTTCTCTGTCTTTCTCTCTTTCTCTCTCTTATAGAAAGCAAGCCAGAACGGAACTTCGTTCCATCCGGGTGTCCCTTGACACCTCAGTAGTTTTTCGGAGAGATAAACTTTTTAATGTAAAATAATTGTAATAGTTTTAAAGTGTTAAATTTTTAATGTAATATAAATTGTCATGTTTGTGTACGATAGCGCAATAAATGAATATTGTATTCTACCACATAAATGATAGTACTTTTATACTGATAAAGCAATTGGTGCAAAATTATTCCCTAACCATTCCAAAATATCAAACATGCTCAACGTTAATAATCAAGTTTTCACTTCTGCCGGCACTCCCGGAGTGCAACCCGTCTTTTTTTTTCTACATTTTGTTTCTGCACTGTGTATCTGTGTGTAAAACAAAATATGTTTCTTTCTTTCTTTCACAGGTGCTGGACAGAACTTTGCAGAGAGATTGCTGAAGCAGTTCAATCCTACCATGACGATATCAGAAGCGAAGAGCAAGGCTGCCAAAATGTTTACCTCCACTAAAGGCAGGCGCGTCTACCGACTGAAGAGGCAGTACATGGAAGGGTTTATGGAGGAGGATTTGGATGAGCAGGTACTTAAAACTGTAGTGTAAACTAATGACCGACCGAAACACGATTTGCAGTCAGAAATGAAATCGTACCAGAACCTTCGACTCCTTTACCAGATTCGGCCGAAGGCGAAACTGAAGCGTTAACAGAACTGTCAAATAATAAAATTTAATATTTCAATACAGTTATTCCTCACTATATTTAATTATAGTTATGCTTAATTCTATATATAAGATTTAATTTAATACTAAATAATCGAATAAATCGATGTCATCTGCATGGTTCTCATGTGATTTGACCATTACATATTTACTATATGGACCTTAAAAGAGACTTTAACCCCTGAGTTTATTTCGGTATTTCTTCTCAGGGTAGTCAGATAGGAAATACCGGCCTTATCTAGCTTCTCTTCTAAGTCGGGCACTCTTGTCAGAGTGGTTGTGGCTGTTCATCTAGATTAATACGACTAAAAAAAAAAATGACGTGTAAAAGTGCAGTCAACCTAAGGTGTAGGTTGACTGGCAGAGAATGCCTAAGGCATTAAGTCCGCCTATGTACTTTTTGTTGCATGAAAATTAAAAAAATAAATAAAAGTGTTTTTTAAATCTATTTGCAAAGTAAATATCATAGATCTCTCTTAATCCATTTATATCTAGAAATCAAAATTTCAGGTGACAGAGATGACAAGTTACCAAGCGATGCGCCTAGCGAAGATGAGCGGCAAGAAACTGGAGGACATGTTTGAGAGGCCCAAGTGGGTCGGAGGCACCGAGTCTGACATGTTCAACAAGCTGGAGGAAATCGCAGGTTTACTATATGAGCTTAAATATCTGTAGGACTGCGGGGCCGTTTGAATCACCTTGGAAGTCTGAAACGCAAAGGAACTTGGGTGGGGCTTATTCATTGAAAGTCTGACACTCTCTTACTCTTCTTCGAGTGAGAGAAGTTATATATTCAAAACAAATTAATTATCTCGTTGGGCTTTTTTTTTTTTGACGGTGGGAAAAATTATCCAATGACAACCCCCGATCTTGGGCGGAGTGGGAGATAGTGTCAGACTCTTACTGACTAAACGACCCACCCTGTTTCTTCTTGCCTTCATACCGGGGCTCGAGTTCCCTTTCGGATAACCCTGGCCCCAGTAGGCTTCGACCCGGCTGGGTCCCTGCTGTTGCTGACAACTCCTTGAGGCGCGCGGGAACAGTGCGCGCCGTCGACGACTTGGGCTTGGTCCGGACAGTTACCGAACGGCCGGACAGCGAGCTACCCATTGCTCACTGTCCGCATTGTAACCGTCCGGACCGAGCCCAAGTCATTGACGGCGTGTTCTACACGCGCCTTATGGAGGTGTCAGCAAAACCGTAGGGGCCCAGCAGGGTCGAAGCTTACTGGGGCCATTGGTTGTGCGAAAGAGAACCCCAGGGGCCTGGAACGAAGGCAAAAAAGGACAGTGGGTACAGTCTGTAAAAGTCTGACACGCCCTCCCGCTCCGCCCAAGGGCGGGATATGTCATTAGATGATTACCCACCTGAAAAACAAAATCTTTTAGGTTTTTTCTGATTTGTTTGCATTTCAGATACAGACAAACTTTTTAAAAATGTTTGAAAGAAGTAAAATTTATTTTTAAACAATGTGAATAATATTTCTTCTTAAGTTGGTGGCGTCATATATTTAGAGTATTTTTCTTCCGAGGCCCTCTTGAACATTCTACCAATGGCATTTTCCCCAGATTCCTCGGCCCCGTCCACCGCCTTCCTGTCGGGGCGCCTGTCGCGCGCGCTGGAGCACGCGCAGGGTCGCTGGGGCGGCACGCGCCTCAACTGGGCGGTGCAGAGCGCCGCCGCAGACTTCTTGCATCTCATGCTGGCTAGCATGGCTCATCTCGCGCCTAAAGCCAGGTATGTAATGCATCCTAGCGTCGTATTCCTCACTTCTTAGGGTCATAATCTCCTTGCTTCATCACTACCGGTCACGATGAACCTGTCGAGGTTACCACCGTCTTTCATTTTCTTGTTATGCATACGTCGTGGCCAGATCACGGAAATTGGCCACTTCATGATATGGCCAAGTAAAAGTGGCCAGATCGTTTTCAACGTTAGAGTTTGATGATATTTCAATTCACGTTTGGCCTACTTTTTTTAGACCTTATCTTATCATAGAAATCCTACATCAATGATATGGCCAAATGAAGATCGACATATCATCAAATGTTAAGGCCCAAGCGCCCGAAAAGTGCAATAAAACAGTGACTTTTTAAAGCCTACTCCTCGGTAACGGCCAGGTTAATAGGTTTGAAAAAAAATATATGTTTATTATAAATTCATGAACAACATTATCAACATTTGATTTTTTCGTGCTTTTGTCTAAAAAAAATATTTAGCAATTTCGCAACTTTTCCCTACTCCTTCGAAACGGCTTGGGTCTTTAGAAACATTTTTACACATAAAAATTGGTGGTTAAATATTCTTCAAAGTGAACATTGCATATGTAAATCAATCAATATTTCGCAAAGAAAATGGATTTAAAGCGCTTTTCGAGCGCTGCTGGCCGCAAATAAATGCACAGATTTGCGTACTGCCGCCTAGGCGGGTGCGAGAGGTGCGACTACGTAATTTTGGCCAGATGGTTCAGGGGACTATAAGCCTTAACGTTTAAACGATCAATTTCTATGATCTTGACCACTTTATTTTGAAGAACATAATGTCGAGAATTGCTTGCCTGGACCGCGTCACCTTACATCTTAAAGCACGGAATTCATCCCTTTGTTTTGCTTTATTCTCTGCAGGTTCTGCCTCAGTTTCCACGACGAAGTCAGATATCTAGCGTCAGACGACTGCAAGTATGAAACTGCGCTAGCGCTGCAAATAACGAACTTACTGACGAGAGCGTTTTGTTCACAAAGGTAAATCATATTAATATAAGGTGAAAGTTTGCTGCACTTTATTTTATAGGTATTGAATGAGACTGGCCGTAACGCTCGGGTATGTAACGCACGCGCGTTCGGGTAAGGTCGGCTGAAGTCGGCAGAGCTCGTATTAGTACTACGTCCTCAACATGGCGCACAACGCTGTCAAATTGTCCAACAACGTGTCCCGCGTCACGTGAATGCTTCGAAAAATTTTGGGGACAAGTTGCGAGACACTGGGCAACGTTGTAGCGACATTTTGTCCCTTGTAGTGGCTTAAAACAGGTATATTTGAGGCTTATCTACCTTTGTTCTCTTTCAGAGTCGGAATAAACGATCTACCACTATCAGTAGCATTCTTTACGGCGGTAGAAGTGGACCAAGTACTAAGAAAAGAGTCGAACCTCGACTGCACGACACCATCCAACCCTCACGGCTTGGACAACGGCTACGGGATCCCGAATGGAGAATCTTTAAATATATTTGAAGTATTAGAAAAATGTAAATTGAATAAATCTATTGATTAACATATTTTGGTTTTTATTGAGAGAAAATAAAGCGAGAACTCGAGAATTACACTTGACCGACGCACACGTAGACCACGCCTGATTTGTACGTAGCTGCGCGTTGCGTGGCTTGGATCTAATGTAGCTCTGCAAGTCTAGTTGCCATATAAAATATATGAAGACTGTAGCGCCCAGATCGGCGTAAGTGGCCAACGTGTGCGCAATGTAGTTCTTAACTTTATCGTTACTGACTTATTTGATGCAATTGAAATAATTGCAACCCCTTGGCTTCACCCTGTCTATAACTCCAAATTAGATATGTCCGTGACCACAGCCGACCATCACCGGTTGCTTCCAAATGTAGTCAATATTAGTACTCAATAAGTAGGTATAGACCCGAGCATAGCATAGCATAGTCGGCCTTATAATGTTCCCATTGCTGGGACTCAGGCCTCCTCTCTACGTTGGCTGTAATCCACCACGCGAGCCCAATGCGGGTAGGTGGTCTTCGAAATTTTTTGGTCCTAGGACATGACGGTTGTCGGAATGTATGTAGTCAATATTAGTACTCATTATGTAAGTACCCGAACAAAATAAGATATGCATTCTCTTCGCCCCATATGATATTTTCGACACCACGGAATATAGTAAAGTAAGATTCCAGAGCGATCTGACATAACTTATTTTCACATGGATGAAACCTTAGGTTTTCAGTAGCGTCTCATGTGCTTTGAATACCTGTGCTTGTGGAGCTCCCCCTTGGGGCCCTTGGGCAGGTACCACGTGAGAAAAGGAGCTAAAAATAAGAGTTATTTAACTTTTTATGGCTGATTTTTATTATGTTTTGTAGAATATTATTATAGAGTACCTAGTAGAAATCATGTGTTTGGCACTTTCCATGTACCAAAACTTCTGTCAGACGCTTTAAAGCTCCACAAAAACTAAATTAACTTTACTAATTTTGCATTGTTAAAGCTATTAAACTATTACAAAGTTATATTTCATTAATCTGATAAATTGTAGTGACCAAACATTCCGTCAGTGCATGAAAAACTCGTCACATTCGCTCTGAAGCGCATGCGTGCTCTCGTGCTCATACTTTCGGCTGAATAATTTTTGTGTCTATGGGATATTTGGTGCAAGTTTAAAACTTACACTTCAAACCTGCCACGTTACCACCACGCTACAAAGTTGTAAAAAAAAAAAAGTTTACTAAGTAAAAAAAAAATGAGTCGCCAAGTGAAGGTTGGATTAAAATACAGCGGAGACGGTTGAAAAATCGGTTTGTTGGGTTGAAGGGAAAGGCAGATATATCGCCTCAGTGTAGTTTTAAGGCAGCAGATGTGAACGTTCCTTTTTACATCTATAATGTAAACAAGGAAACAACAGTGGAAGATATTGTTCGATATATTAAGACTAAAACTAGTGTAGAAGTTGTTTTACGTAAGATAGATATGAAAAGGAACAAGGGTTACGCAGCGTATAAATTTCTTATACCTAAGCAGAAGTTGAATGTTTTTATGGATGTGAACTTATGGACCGCTGGAGTATCATTCCGTAGGTTTGTTTACTATAAGAATAGCACAACAGAGCGGCGGCAGGGTGACGTGCAGCCGCGTAACGGTACTTTTAATAAATCTGTTTAATGGAAAACAAACGGGTAATTGAAAGCAATGACTTATTTGCTAAGTTTGTAAGTTATAACTGTAAGTCTCTAAAGAGGTCAGTGGAGTGTATCCGAAACCTATGTAAGTCTCTGGATGTTATTGCGTTGCAGGAAACCTGGTTGCTGCCGCATGAGTTGTCAATACTTAATAGCTTGGATGATGACTTTGGTTGTTTTGGAAAATCTGCGGTGGATACGTCAGCGGGGATATTGAAAGGTCGGCCGTTTGGGGGTGTTGCTATTTTGTGGAGAAAATCAGTATTTACATCCGTCTCAGTAATACCTTGTGTGAGCGATCGTATCGCGGCTGTCAAAGCGACATGATCGCACGTTGTTATTTTTTAGTGTGTATATGCCGACTAACTGTATCGATAACTTAAATGAATTTTGTGAATGCCTCAGTGAAATTGCTGCTATAGTTGAGAGTGCTAATGTGGAACACGTATATATTCTGGGCGATTTTAATGCGCACCCTGGTGAATTATTTAGTCGGGAACTATTAAGTTTTTGTGATGAACAGAGATGGCGCTGTGCCGATTATATTAATTTCGGTATAGACTCTGATACGTATACCTTTGTCAGTGACGTATGCGGGAGCAGGCGTTGGCTTGACCATTGCTTGGTGTCTGAAGCAGCGTGGAGAACACTAGGAAAAGTTGAAATTTACCATGACACTTACTGGTCAGATCATTTCCCACTTGCTATTCAAGTTAACCTGGGGATGGTTAGGCCAACGAATGCATCGGCTGTTTTTACAAATAAGATAGTTGATAATGCTATAAGGGGGGAAAGGGATGCAGCACAAAAGGACTGTTACTATAGGTTATGTATGGAGAAGCTTAGAAATGTAGACTTCCCGTATGAACTCGGAAACTGTTGTGATAATTTTTGTCATAACAAGGAACACAGTAAAGTAATTGATGCATTGTACAGTAGTATTGTGACGTCACTTCGGGAGGCGGCTGAGGGTAGCGCTAGGTTGGTGAAGAAAGGGAGAGAGCGGCGTACAGTGATTGGGTGGAACAGGTATGTCAGGGACGCTCACGGGAACGCAAGAAGGGCCTTTCTTAACTGGGTGTGGCATGGGAAACCTCAATCAGGGCAGCAGTTTGTTGAAATGAGAGAAACTAAAAAAGTTTTTAAAGAAAAGTTGAAATTTTGTCAAAATAATGAGGAACAAATTAAAATGAACATATTGGCAACAGAACATAAGAGTAAACATTTTCAAAAATTTTGGAAATCCACACAAAGACTGAGTCCTAGACCTGCGGTTCCGGTGAGCGTTAGTGGCATGTCTGAGCCAGAGGAGATTGCTAACATGTTTAAGAGGCATTTTGGGGTATGCTCTGGGCTTCAATCGGAGGGGCGACGTTGTGCCGATGAGATTGAATTGTCTGGTGTGCCGATTAATATCTCATCAAAGGAGATACGGAGCATCATACAGTCGATGACCACAAGCAAGTCTCCGGGGCACGATGGCCTCAGAGTAGAGCATTTTCAGTTTGCTGGTCCGCATCTCCCAAGGGTCCTATCTATGCTGTATAATCTTTGTGTGAGGCACTCGTATCTTCCAACTGATTTAATGAAGACGATAGTTGTGCCCATAGTCAAGAATAAGACTGGGGATGTCTCAGACAAAGATAATTACAGGCCAATATCGTTGGCCACTATAACAGCGAAGGTTCTTGACGGTGTGCTTGAGCGGAAAGTGACTGGGCAGCTCAAACTACACGATGCTCAATTTGGTTTTAGAGCTGGGTTGTCCACGGAGACTGCTATTTTGGCGCTCAAGCGTACGGTCGGGTACTACACGGATAGGAATACACCTGTGTATGCCGCTTTCTTGGACCTTTCCATGGCGTTTGACCTGGTTAATTATAATATCTTATGGTCGAAATTGAGTAAGCAAGGTCTACCTAATGAGCTCATTAAGCTCTTAGAGTACTGGTATGGCCATCAGATTAACCAGGTCAGATGGACGGGTGCCTTGTCTGAGGCGTATGGGCTGGAGTGTGGGGTAAGACAGGGAGGTCTGACTTCTCCTGCGCTTTTCAGTCTTTACATCAATGAGTTGATCGAGGAACTCAGCAGCTCTGGCATCGAATGCTCTATTGATGGTAAGATGATTAATAGTATAAGCTATGCAGATGATATGGTTCTGCTGAGTCCCTCGGTTGATGGACTCAGACGGATGCTGAAGATATGTGAGAGGTACGCTACTTCTCATGGTCTACTGTACAATGTACGGAAGAGTGAACTTGTCGTGTTTAGGGTGGGGTCTAAAAAGCCAACGACAGTTCCGCCGGTTTTTCTTTATGGTGTACCACTAAATAGGGTGTCGCATTTTAGATATCTTGGTCACATTGTGAATGAAGATTTGAATGATGATGCCGACATCGAGAGGGAGCGAAGAGCGTTGTCGATCCGATGTAATATGCTGGCTCGTAGGTTTGCACGTTGTACTAGAGAAGTGAAACTCACTCTGTTCAAGGCGTTTTGCCAGTCTTTTTACACGTGCAGCCTATGGGTTAGACATACGCAGAGGGCCTACAACGTTCTTCGCATCCAGTATAATAATGCCTTTAGGATGTTGTTGGGGTTCCCGCGATTCTGTAGCGCGTCGGGTATGTTTGCTGAAGCACATGTAGATAGCTTTCAAGCTATTATGCGCAAGAGAGCAGCATCCCTGATGCGGAGGATTCGGGGGAGCACCAACAGTATTTTGAGGGTAATAGCTGATAAACCGGTCTGTCCCTTCCTGGAACACTGGACTCGTATGCACAGCTGCAGGTCTGGTGCAGCGGGAAGAGGGCACAGCTATATACATAGTTTTATGAATTGAATTTTATTAATTTATGTTTTATTTTAATTTAATTTTTTATTTTATTTTAATGTTATTTTAGTTTTGATTTTAATTTTGATTATGATTTTAATTTGGTTTTGATTTTAATTTTAATTTTGATTATAATTTTGATTTTAATTTTGATTTAAATTTTTGGTTTTAATTTTGATTTTAATTTTTGATTTTAATTTTGCTTATTATTTATTTTATTTTGACTTTATTTATTCTATTTTATTTTTATGAGTTACTAACGTAGTTTTTAAGTGCTACTAACATAATATGGATGTATCTGATTTAAATAAATACCTAATAATAATAAATAATAAGTAAGTAGGTCTTGTGGTATGTGTTATAATTTTCAAGCCTCCTCGAAGGCTCTAAAGACCTTAGAAGTTTCGAACTACTACGAATACTTTGGTTTGGCGTGATGATGATGCAAGGATACGACCCTTGATGCATTACACTATGTGCAGTCCAACCTTTATGTAAAAATTAAAAGAACAATATTTCGGCAATTCTGTTGCGTGAAATGTAACGAATTAAACGTCAGCTGACTTTCGACGCGACACGGTCAGTGTCTTGAATTGCGTTCCAGCTCTAACAGAAGATTTTTAAGCATTCCAGGAAACAATTTTCATATTAAATTAGTTCTAACAGTCTCCATACTGTATGGAGCATATAAACAAAGTAAATCGTAAAATAATGGTTCCTAAATCTGCTGTAAATTAATTATATATTTTCGAGTTAATTTCTTTAAAATAAGCTTGAACTATTAATTTTGAAAATAAAACCTTAAAGTGGCCGACTAACTCAATGCTTGAAGTGCCTTTATAGTAGGTGGCTGAGTTGGAACGCTACATTCTGTATGTACGTCAGTGATTCGGATCTCGGTGACACTGACATCAGTTGTCTGTCAGCTGTGAGTCTGTACGGTTTGTTCGTAGCAGTTTGAGTTCCTAACCTATTGTTTGTGAAGTGACGTGTGATAAATTACACTTTAACAACAAATTAAAATCTTTAAACACTTATTGTATTTTCTAAATTAATGTGTAATAAGTAACCATGTCTAAAGTTAATAAAAGGAAACATGTGATGAACGAAGCTCTTTGGGACGACTATGAGTTGCCGAAAGAAAACCAAAGTATTGTTAAAGTTTTGAGAAGTAAAGGCAACAACTTACACGAGGTAAGACACCTAATTAATAACACTGTAGCAATAAGTAGAGCTTAAATCACGGGAGAGGCAAATCTATATCAGCAATAAAAAAAAAACATTCCGAATTGGAAACTCGTGTTATTTTTCCAGAGCAGGGGTGGCCCAGTGGTAACAGCCTCGACTTACGAGTAGTAGGTCGCGAGTTCATACCTAGCCAGTTGCATTACTTTGTGCAATTCATTTCATCACCACTGCTCTCGAAACGGTGAAAGAAAACATTGTGATGAAACTGGCATGTTCTAGAACCAAACATTCGAAGACATGTGACATTCACCAATCTGCGCTGGGCCCACGTGGTATTTATGGCCTGCTCTCACCCAGAGATGAGCCCTGAGTCCCAGCAATAGGAACATTATAAGGCTAATTATGTTATGTTATTTTTCCAGATTACAACACCAACCGGCGAAGAATACTTGGTGTCAATGCCAACAAAGTTCAGAAAAAACATTTGGGTGAAAAGAGGCGATTACATTCTAGTAGAACCAATACCAGAAGGGGATAAAGTGAAGGGAGAAATTGTAAAAATTATGAATAAAGAGTCTATTAAACATTATAAAGAAAATAATATATGGCCCAAAGAGTTTGAGGACAAAAAAGAAATTGAAGCTGACGGTGATGATGAACTATTCGTGAACACTAACAGGAAACCTGTGATTACTTATAGTGAAAGTGAATCTGAAGACGATAGTGACTCAAATAGTGATAGTGACAGTGAAGAAGATAGCAATAAAAAATAGACTCTTTTGGCTACATTATCCCTGTGTTCTGAATGGCATTAAAAGCGATAATGTTGTTAATCCGACCAACGTTCAAAGTCACAATTATTACTCAATAGTCCTTATATTTTGTAACTATTAAATTTGGTCGGATTCGCGATATAATCGCTTTTGACGCAGTTCGGAATGTAGGGTCTGTTGGTACTTTTTGTACGCAAACCTTTTTTGTGATGACTCATTTGAAAACGGTGGAACCAGACTGATAATGTAACAATTTTAGGTTTTAGAAAACTTAGATTGATAAAATATATTTTTTTTATTTGAGCTTGCTAAGAAAAACTTGTCATGTTGCTATTTAAATTGGGTCCATGTGACATGTCCCCTGGGAGAAAATACCATGCAATATGCGATATGGTGATTATTTTAATAACAATGATAATAATAAATAATATAATATGGCAACATACATATATTAGCTTCTTTTACATACATTATTAGCAAAAATAAGGCTGTAACTACAATACAGAAATTATCACAAAATTTTCAAATCGCAGATAACTTATCACTTTGTACCCATCAATGTGTTGGTGAGATATTTTTTGAACCGGTAAGCCAAAACATTAAAAAAAATAATTCAATCTGGTTCTACCATCTTCATTAGTATTGACAGAATGATATAATGTGTAAAACAGTATGAATAGAATAGCAGGGGTGAATCATTACAAAAATTTGATTGAGATTTTTCCATAGTTTCTAAACACATTAAAATTTATACTGTGATCAATCGTACTAATATTTTAAATGTAAAAGTTTCTGAGTGTTATATTGAGAGTGGAATTGCTTAACCACTATTTTGGTCGAAACTAAGTTATATAACTTCTTCCTGCCCTTATCCCATATTACTTGGGTTTGGCACAACACATTTTTTTTTCCGTTCTGTCCTGTCACCCAATACACTATCACTAACTCCCTTTTCTTTCATATCAGTCCTCACACAATCCATCCACCTTTTCTTTGGCCTCCCTCTCCATCCATCTACATGTATACTCAGAATTCTTTTAGTAATATGTGTTTCATCCCTCCCCTTCACAAGACCATACCAAGACAAATGATTTCCTTTCAAATACTCAGTCACTGGCACCACTTTTAATCTTCCTGTAAGTTATATGACTTATTTTACTTAAAATACTTAGTGTGAGTTGCACCATTTAACTATAACGATAACCAAACCATAACCAGCCATAAAACGGCCAATTCGACTATTTGACAACTGTTAACGGCTTTGTTATCGTTATAGTTAAATGGTGCAACTCACCCTTAGTGATAGCGTGACGAGTGACAGGACAGAATGGAAGAAAAGAAAAAAACGTGTTGCGCCAACCCCAAATTAAACGGGACAAGGGCAAGAAGAAGAAGAAGACTTTGTTTGTTACTTCTTGATGCTTGGATAGGTGAATGACTTTGGATGAAATTTGGCACACCGGAAGACCTCTTGGAATAGTACATTGAATTTCTTTCTCCCGAGAGTATGTCCCATTGCGACAATTTTCTAACATCACATAGGTCAAGAAATTGGCTACAGCTAGTATTTAAATAATGTGAAAACCCTCTTCAGTTTTGTTTAGATTCCTCCTGCATTTCTACAATATTATTTTTAGTTTATGCAAAACTTGAATATAGTTTGTTAAGAATCAGTAACGGAATGGATTCCAATATTTTTTACACCAAGTTATATTTTTTCCCAAAAATGTTTAAGAAGGTTATAAGTCGGACACCATCGACATTAAGTACAACACATGTCACGGTATCATAATGAGTATTAGGTGCCAACAAACAGCTGGGTGCAAGTGTAAAACAACCCCACAATCGTCTGGATGGCCCGGTGACTATGTATTTTTGCTGACATAACAAGCTTATAACTTTGAAATTTTTCATGTTTTGGGTTTTGCTTAAACTAAAATTAATGTTGTATGTATAAGCAAAGAACTGTTTTATAGTGCCTTATTTGGATTTTATTCTAGATGGTAGTAACTATCTTCCAGAACAAGCAATACCTACTGGCAATATTATAATATACAATTGTATAAAATCTGACTGCTAGGCAATCAATTTCCTTTAAATGATGAGTTATGAATTAAATACCTCACTGTATTATCAGTTAGGCAGGTCTAATAAAGTTATTGAACTTATTTTAAATTGTTGAGGATTTTTCCTGGTTAAATAATACTGTCCAGCTTTTTGTTTATAATTTAATATATGTATTTAATAAAAGAAATAACACCTGTTTTTTTTCTCTGGCCTTTTTAAATACTTTATTGTACACCAAGATAATAAATGTTACAATTTGAGCCTTAAACTTGAAACATACAATTTACGACCTTAGCACATTCTGTGATCTTTTCCAGACAACCTTTACTATCCTGCTGGTGCCTTACTATCCTACTAAAGGTCTCTGCACACAGCGGGCGCGGCGCGGCGGGACGGGACGCAACACTGAGCAGTTGTAATGTACTAGATATTACGGACGACGCCACACAGAGCCGTCCCGCTCGACGCGAGGGTAACCGTCGCGCCACGCCGCCGCCGCGCCGAGCGGGAATACAAGTCAGAAGCGGCGGGGACGGGCGATTTATTTCATGCACCCATTTCCGTTTACGTTGTTTTTTCTTAGCTAGCGCAAATAAGAGCAAGAGCGTTTCTACGTCTGAATCGCTCAACATCTTTTTGATGAATGAATAGCGTCGCGATACGGTCGGCGTGATCGCGCCCGCAGTGTGACCGATGCCGCCGCGCCAGCGCGCAGCGTCGCCGCCCCGCCACGCCGCGCCCCGCCACGCCACGCCGGCTGTGTGCAGAGACCTTAAGCCTTCCCAGCAGTTCCAATCTTAACATCACAGTAATTTTTTTTTCTATACAATTACTCGAAAACCCGCTTTTAAGCACGCAATAGACTGTTTTCCGCACCAGTGCAGAAAAATGTGCGTGCTCTCCCCGCCATAATGTTGTTACATTTATCGTATTAGGCTGGGTGCGCGTCTACCCCCACGAGTCGCCGGTCAACACCCTTTTATAAATTTCTTCTTTAGAGACGAAGTCGTTTGATACACGTGCTTTGTCACTTCAGCCTTTGGCTCCATAAAACACTCGCTTACGGCTCGTGCGAATTCCGCCTCGGTGGAAATGACATTTCTGCACTTGTATCAAAATGGAATAAGAATACCACAACCGGCCTTTTGGCGTTTAACCCTACTTGGTATGGCTATGGACTTACGAAGCCATATTCCATTATAAACTATTACAACATTATACAATTTTATGTGACAAAATTTGTTGCGGAAGTGCAGATCCAATTATGAAAATGTCTCTCTGATAGTACCTAAGCAAGTATTGCTGAATGTGAAAGCATAATTTCTTGTAATGTAAATAGACTATAAGGTACAATGGGGTTGACGTATCCGTGTAGATAAAAACCCCTTAACAATAAAGAATAAAAAAAAAGTTCTTGTAAACTTTTTTTTTAGGTAGGATACAATCAAATATCTCCCCCCTTTTTGAATGGAGCGAGAGAGCAGTTCAATTTCCCTTTTGCTTTCCAGGGCCTCGGCGACTTTTTTGAATGTTCCCGTAGCCTTACAGTTGCCATCACGGATCTTGAGCGGTTGCGCAGAAGTCAAACATTCGGTCTCTTTAGTGGTGTGAAGTGACACGCAGGGGCGAGGAGTGTCAGCGTTTGGCTCGCCGCGCCATCGCGTCATAGACGTCACTCCTAATTCGTTCCCTGCGTTGCTGTATGTATCTAACAACGAAGACGATTGGCTCGCCAATGTATGGAATGCGCAAAGCGATCCCCACTATGACGCCGAGCGCTCAAGATCCGTTTTGGTAATTGTACCAGGGCAAACGGCCAATGGCCGGTCGACGGCGCGCACTGTTCCCGCGCGCCTCAAAGAGTTGCTAGCAACAGCAGGGGCCCAGCTGGGTCGAAGCCTACTGGGGTTAGCTCCGAAAGGTAGCTCAGCCAGTACGAATCTTCGTAGGCAACAAAGGAACAGGAGTGGGTTTTTATTCAGTATAAGTCTGACAATATCTACCGCTCCACCCAAGAGCGGGGGATGTCATTTGCATGATTTTCACCACCGAAAAAAAAGGGTTTGTTTGAGCGCCGCGCTGCAGGATACAAGCGAATTTGTTTTAAGTTATCAGGCAGAAATGACCGCGATGATACCAATCGTCTTACATAGGAAACTGCCCACATGCTGCCCACCTATCTCGAGGATGATGCTATAATACACCCTATTCTATACATGATATAGTTCCTTTACGTCGCCATATAGTTCAGTTTAGTTCGTCAAATGCCTTTAAAGATCGTGGTAGGGCCTAGCGTCCACATAACGATCGATTGAGCCAAATATCTGGGAATGTAGGTACGTGGTAGGTACATACCTACTTTTTTTTTTTTATAATGGATAGTCTCGCGTTTGACCACAATCTCACCTGATGGTAAGCGATGATGTGGCCGACGATGGAGCACTTAAACCAAGTTCCATTGAGGAAACACATGGAAAACAAAAGGAATGAAATAAAGCTAAAATACTGAGAACTGCGTTGATCTTACTAGGAACTCGCAAGTTATCCTTATGCAAGATGCCCCTATCTACATGAATACATACTACATACAGAATGTAATCGAACGTTGGAATTCCTTCCTCGCGAATAAAAGGAATTTATATCCGTAGGCGTTTTGAACCGACCTACTATGGAACTAATGAGCAATCGCTGTAAGGTTTTTCGCAACAGGATTTTTCGTACAAACGTTAGGTACGTCGCACCAATAAAGCATCGATGGAATAAAACATCGTACAACTGAATTATCGATACACCGTGTTCGATGTTATAAAAATAAAATCATCTAGTATCGCTATCAAATGGGAACCCCGATACAGGAGTCACTATTGTTTATAATATCTGGGAACTGGGAAGTAAATTGCTAGCTTTTTACTCTTTTGCACATATTCTTAATATTTTAAAGTTTCCTTTAGGAGTAATTTTTAACACCTTGAACAGCAAAAAAATGGCATGGTAGGTATATTCTGGAAACTACTGGCTAATAATGAGTTTTACGACATCGATCATAGGATGGATGGCCTGCTGGTCTAGTGGTTAGTGACCCTGACTGCCATCCCAGAGGATTTGGGTTCGATTCCCACCAAAGACAAGTATTCGATGAACATGATCATTTGTTGTTTGGTGTAATTATTTATGTTATTGTGTTAGATGTAGAAGTGCATGGTAGAGTGACTGCACAAACTCTTGAATGGACGTTCTGGAGATGGTCCAAAGAGCGCCTTCGAGGTGGCATAATAGACATTCCGGAGATGGTCCAAAGAACGCCTTCGAGATGGTATAATGGACGTTCCGGAGGTGGTTCAAATAGCGCCTTCGAGGTAGCATAATGGACATTCCGGAAATGGTCCAAAGAACGCCTTCGAGGTAGAATAATGAACGTTCCGGAGGTGGTTCAAAGAGCGCCTTCGAGGTGGCATAATGGATGTTCAGAAGGTGGTCCAAAGAGCGCTTTCGAGGTGGTATAATAGACGTTCCGGAGGTGGTCCAAAGAGCGCTTTCGAGGTGGCATAATGGATGTTCCAGAGATGGTCCAAAGAGCGCCTTCGAGGTGGCATAATAGACGTTCCGGAGGTGGCGCCGTCGAGGTGACATAATGGACGTTCCAAAGATGGTCCAAAGAGCGCGTTCGAGGTGGCATAATGGACGTTCCGGAGGTGGTCCAAACAGCGCGTAGGAAGTGACTTTCTATGGACGTTTCGAAGGAGGCCCTAAGAGCGCACAGGTGACTTAATGGCTGCTTTAGAGGTGGTTTAAAGAGCGCATAGGAGTCGGCTTATGGACGCACCGAAGGTTGTCCAGAGTGCGTAGGAGGGGGCTTAATGGGCGCTCAAATAAGCGAGCTGGTGGAAGTGAGGAGGAGGCGATGGCTCCAAAAATCGTGGTCTGTCGAATTGTTTTCGTCCAACCTCCAATCATAACGAAAAAAAAAATTAAAATAACATTTTAACACATTGTAAAGGAGTTGCTAGGTGGTTTTAAATAACACAATGTTTGGAAAGTGGCTGAAATGGTAAATAGATATAATTCTAGTAAGTGGATTGATAATCTTATGTAACAATTTTATTTATAATTCTATGTCATAATTTAAATGCAAGAGGACAATAAATACTAATCGTAATTTTAATTCTAATTCCTTAATCAATTCATTTTATATCAGCATCAACATCATCAGCCATAATATACTCATATATCCTTTTGATAAGTTCTACAGATTTAACTTTTGACCATCCATCAGTTTTAGTAATTAGTTTTGCTTGACCGTCTTTGATAAACTCTAGAGTCAATTGTTTCAATGCATTGGCAGAGTGTAAGTCAGCGAGTTGTAATGTTTCTATAGCATTCTCAACAGTCAGCTTCTTATGCAGCGCTTCCTCACAAAGACTCTTCAGCCTGCTGAGCTGATAGTAGTCTGCTGCAGCTAGCAATTTCTCTGGTATTTCATCAACTCTTGGAGCTTTGTCGCTGTATATAAAAGTCAGGACTTCTCTAAGCACTTCAGACTCAAGCGGTGACTCAACAACATTAGTATAACATTCAGTTGTGTTGTGCTCAAAATGAGCCTTCAGCACGGCACTCCGGCTCGCTAAAACTGCCTTGTGCACCTTATATTCTGACTGCTCCGCTGATTTCATGATCACATCAGAAAACATACCATTGTTGAGTAAGTTTTCGAAGTCATTACTCAATTGCGCCTCAGGGATGTTAGAACGATCTACTTTTATATCATTAGTCACCATAAACTGGAATTTTAGTCTTAAACTACCATCACTGAGCAGGAATATATCTCTGCCGTCATAACTGGCTATATCTCGCTTGAATAATGTAGCTAAGTACTGCCACTTATTCGCCTGAACAGTGTGATACTCCTTTATTACTATAGATCGCTCTTCGAAACGTTTCAAACATATGGTCAAAATTGACTTCAGAAAAACAGGACCTGGAGACAGGTAGTAGATTTCAATAATATCATTATCCCTCCCCAAGAATTGCATTTTTAATTGGAATCGTGATTCAGCAAAATCAGCTGGATCCTTCGATTTCTCTGTGCGAAACTCTCTGTTAGTTTTATTTTCTAGTAGAACAATAAAATTCGGTACAGTCCATATGATCGTGTTTATTTTAGTTTGTCCTTCAGTACGGGTTGTATAATTTATACTGGACATTATTATGGTAAGAGCTCAAACTTGGGAGTAATCTTTATAGTTTACGAGCCGAATCAAGCCGAATGATTTGTTTAAAAGCCACACACAAATTGAATTTATCAATATCACTATAATCAAATCCAAATGTCAATATCACTCGTAAACGTCAATAAAAAGAGGCTGAAAGCCACCAATGAAAAAACCACAATAGTGTTGTCCTTAGATGTATTACACTTTAATCGACTAAAAATTGACGTTTGCTACAGTTAACAAAGTTAGTTTTATCCAAAATAAAAATACTGCATAAAACATACACAAAAAAATTGTAAATAAATGCTTAGAGTACGTCGTAATACTGAATTAAGTAAAATTAAAATACATACTAACACTTTTCTTCGCGTTTTTAAAATCGCAGAATTCTTTAGTTGAGAAAGAGTTTCAAAATAATAATTGAGTTATAGAACAAAAATTACGCATATTCATAACATTCTTTGTAAAAGCAACCAATATTTTTTGCTCGACCGACGTCGATATTTTCGCTCTTGGAGTTTTCTTTCCCATTGTTTTGGATAAAGAATTGATTTGACACTACGATTTCGCTATCTAATCTATAATGAACGTGTGATCGTAAAATAATCTTGTTGATAAAATATCAGTGATTTATCGTAATGGAATAAACGTTCGATTCATCAAAGCGTAACAGTGAGAGGTGAAGATTACTAAATAAAAAATTCTTGTTTTTTTCTCGCGACAAATGTTATTTGGTGCTCATTATGGAGGATTATAAGTTTCTATTTAAAGTAGTGTTAGTTGGTAATGCGGGGGTTGGGAAAACATGTTTGGTGCGTCGCTTTACCCAAGGCCTCTTCCCACCTGGGCAAGGTGCTACAATTGGAGTTGATTTTATGATTAAAACAGTAGAAGTTGATGGTGAGAAAGTGAAGGTGAGTTTCTTAAACGCTTGTACATATTTGGCATCAGTATTGCATCATTTTTTACGCCAAAATTGTAGTTTTTAAATTATGATGAACATGTTTTTGTTGTGACTCTGTACATGATCAGGTGTCCTTGTACAAAATTAGTAACATGCAATATAAAGAATAGGATTTTCACAGCCTTTGTGATTAAGTTTTATCATGTGTATTAATATTTTGAGAACATAAAACAAAGGTGAAAGTTACTACAATTTTCTAGACTACATAATAAAATCTGAATGGATTATATCATAAGCGTTATTGCTAATAGAAAATGTGATTATATATTTTCGTCTTCAGCGCATAAAGTGACATAATAAAGTTCTAAAAATAAATTGTTACTAGGTTCTATTCAAATTAATTGTATCTTAAGATAATAAATCATGATAACACATTAAAAAAAAACTTTATGGGCTTAGTCATGTAATTTTTAATTAGATTGATGATTTAATATGCGGATAAAGATACACACTACACATATCCTAACTTTACAATATAAATGCAAAATTAATGGTCTGTCCGTTTGTAAATAGCCTTTTTATCCCTGAATTACGTTTGAACTTTCATGATTGGCTTTGCAGAAGCTGAATGCTTAATTTATTAAACCCCAAGCGAATACTGGTGTTCGCTCTCTCATTATCTTACTATTGTGTCTCTAATATGGTATTCGAAAGGTTAATATATTTGCTACCAGTACACCGCAGACTACCCCTTTTTATTTTAAGTTCTTACAGTCTATCTTAAGGTTGTCTGGTAGATATTGCTGTCAGTATTATGTCTGTGCCATTAGTACACAAACTTAAAACAAAAGTTTTGTCACTATTTTGGTGTACAATAAAGTTTATTCTATTCTAGTTCTCAATTAAATGTCAACCAGAGAATAACTACTTAAAAAAATAATAATTTGACCATTTTTTTTAGTTGCAAATATGGGACACAGCTGGTCAAGAGAGGTTCCGTTCAATTACGCAGAGTTACTACAGGTCTGCACATGCTCTTATACTGGTGTACGACATATCTTGCCAGCCAACATTTGACTGTCTGCCGGACTGGCTCAGGGAAATTGAAGAATACGCCAACAATAAGGTGCTTAGGATATTAGTTGGTGAGTAAAGAAATTCTAAATGATTAAAAAGCATGTTTCGTCTTAGACCATATCAGCATGTACCTACTATCGCGGTAATTTCTGCCTGATCACTTAAAATAAAATCGCTTGAATCTTGCGGCGCGGCGCCAAACCAAACCCTTTAAAGATTTCGTTTCGAGTGCAAGCAAAAATGAACTTGGCGGTGGTCAGGCGGAGGTTCGCCTCTTATTGATGGTACGATCGAATGGCGTACTTAGTGGTCAAGCGCACAATATCACATAATATTATTAAGGCGAAAGTTTGTGAGTATGTGTGATGTATGTTACTTCATCACACTCAAACGCCTGATCGGATTTGTATAAAATTTGGCGTATGTAAACTATGTTCTCGAGTAGCACATAAGATACTTTTTATCTCAGGAAAGTTTCCTTGGGACAATTTTTTGCATTCACGCGGGTGATGCCGCTGGCAGCGGCTAGTCAATAATAGCTTTTAAGTTGTGGTTACATCTTTTATGTAGTTATAACAATAATATTCATGTTAACTCCGTGAGGAAAGAAAGTGTAATGTACAATTGACATAATTATCATAATGATTGAAAAGAGAAAGTACATTGCCTTGGCAAGCCTTGTATAACACAGTACACTTTATATTGGGGACATGACCTTATGCAGGATCTTGTCAGTGTAGCCATTGATTCATTTGACCCTAATTCCTGACCAAAGCTGGAACTGATTAACGATAAAGAGCCCATTATGGTCAAGGACATGATATTTATAGCGTTACTTTCGAACATTTACTGATGTTGAAGAATTACGAATTTGATAAATGTAAATCAAATTATTAGACTTGAATGTCGTTCTCACGCCATCGCCATTTAGTAGCAGTGATGGCACTTAGACCAATTTCGTTTAAATAAACTCCTTTTAGCATGTACAGTACGCCCGACGGATCTTGGCGAGCCTGAAAATAGGCTCAGCGCATCTCTCTTTCTCTTTCTCTCTTTCCCTTTCTCTCTCTCTCTCTCTCACGTAGTTTGCCATGACAGATGAGCAGAGCCATGTGCCATCGTGGTCATAGAACGCAAAGGGCAATTGAAGGACATAGGTGTTGTTTTAGTCAGTAAAAGTCTGACACGCTCTCCCACTCCACTAAGACCGGGAGAAGTCATTGGATAATTTCCAACTTTAAAAAGAATGGCAGCTTTTTTGAGATGGCATGCCATCAAATATTTTCCCCGTTCTAGGGTCGAGCGAGAGGGCGAGTCAGACTTTTAGGCCACTTATAGTTGCCATCACGGATCTTGAACGCTCGGCGTCAGAGTGGGGATCGCTTTGCGCATTCCATACATTGGCGAGCCAATTATCTTCGTTGTTAGATACTGCTGCAACGCAGTGAACGACTCAGGAGTGACGTCTATGACGCGATGGCGCGGCCAGCCAATCACTGACACCCCCGCCCCCGTGTCGCACTTCGCACCACTAAAGAGACCGAATATTTGACTTCTGCGCAAGTGTTCAAGATCCTTGATGGCAACTGTACACACGTTTTTTGCTGTAAAAATCAACGATTTATTGGCCGTGCGTAGTTGTTCACACACACGTTTTGTCTCCCGTACGATAACTCCGCTACGGTTTATTCATCATTTTTTTGCGAACAAGATTTCACAGTTTCATACAACACTATCAGCCATACACACGGTGAATATATATCTGCGGCTTTTCACGTCAAATAACGTGTGTTTACAAGCGGCCTTACTGACTAAAACCACCTGTGTTCTTTCAGTTGTTCTTTGTGTTCTAGGGCCACGGTAACATCTTTGAACTTTCCGCAGCATTCCAGAATCTGTACTTTACAATAAATCTCATAAAACTATAAACTATAATTACAAATACTCATAAATAAGTACAAAAGAGAAGAACCATGAGTAATATTTTACAAGTCGCTTTGATATGTGTCCCCGTCATATCACCCCTTACTAGTATGGCCTTGACCTGTAAGCTAATATTCACTATGCTCACAAGTAATGCTCACAAGACACGGTAAAATTACAGGTAACAAAACTGATAGAGAAGATAGGGAGATCCCTAGACATATTGGTGAAGATTTCGCACAGCGCCACGGCATGTACTTCCTAGAGACATCGGCCAAAGAGGCCGAGAATGTTGAGCGATTGTTCATGGAGATAGCTGTTGAACTTATGGAGGTAAGACGCTTCTCATCTGTAAATCTAACTAGCCTGTACTGTCCTTTGTGGCATCGACGACTCGTCTTCGAGTGCTGGTGATATTTGGAAGAGCACTTCCGACGTCTGGCTCCCAAACTGAAGCCGACCGTTGTTATCCTTAAGCGGCTCCTGGCCAATCCAGGGAATCCAGACGCTTTCTGTCAGAGTCTGGGATCGCGCGGTCTATAACCCTTTACGGGGCGTTGATGAAGGCATCGGCAGCCAAGCCGAATGCGTCCCAGAGGATGTCCATCTGGATGGTACGGTAATACTTCACGATCTTCCGTGAAGGAGACGGCCAAACGTGTAAGAACGGTCATCCTCAACCCCGGCCGCCATCAGGTCAAAGGACTAATAGGTCGAATTAACTTTCTGAACAATATATACACGATACTAAACATAGAGAGAGAGATGGCGCGGCGCAGAACTGGCAAATGAGATTTCAGAGAATACCTTTCGCCAAATTTTCTTGGTAAAACCGCAATGTTAGGCAGTTTTATGAAACCGCAACTTCAAACATCAAAAGCGGCTTTACTGTCTCGTCGTGACGAGGTGGAATTTCGATGAATAGAAATAGGAGAAAATTTATTATCCTTATCTTTACGTTCTGATTACATGGTGCAGTTATTATTTTATTGTATATACTTCATCATCGTCATATTATAAAATAGAAGAATGACTCATTGCCGGATTTATTATGTAACTAACAAACCCGCCTCAGTTTCGCACGTGTGTTATAAATAATTAAAATTAAGGGTTTTTTCCTACTATAATATGTTTATATTATACACCTTCCTCATGTGATTCATGAGGAAGGTGTATAATCTGTCCATTCGTGAAACCTGCATGAAAATCGGTTCAGTATTTTTTGAGTATAACAAACAGAAAGACAGACAAAACGGTGGGAAAATATGTTTTATGATTTTGTAAGGATAGGACGGATTATATATACCTGCAATTTTACCTCTTAATAACATTAGTTCAGGTGGTTAAAGCAAGATATAATAATATACTATTGCTGTATAAATAAAATCCTTGGCACTTCCCACAATTATTACCGGTTACGCTAAACACTAAAAGTGGCCGTGGAAAATTACTGCTGACAATGGATTTTAATTCTATTATCTTTAATGGATATCGAAATGTCAAAAGTGTTTACTCAAAATAAAAGGTACTGATAAATGGCTTTCAACACTTTTGACACAGAAAAAGGTGTTAAACAGCTGTAAATTATTTCTAAATCCATATTATCACAGTAATATCTTAAAAGCGAATGTTTTTTTATACGTATGTATGTTACTCCTTTACGAAGAAATGACTACGGATACGGATGAAATTCAGTACCACGCGGGCGAAGCCGCTGTTAAACCTAAACTACTGAAATAATTACGAAACGTTAAAACGTGATCTGAAGATAGATATTATTACAATTACATCACACTTTTTATCTCGTGCGTGGGTCCTTCCCTTTCAATAATTTTTGACTTCCAAACTAGTCATTTATAAAACCGTTTCCTATTACAAGATGTTTAATTTTCAAAAACAAAGAACTATTGTATAGAATAACGGGTTAATGGTTTTTTTCATATGGGAACCGTAAAACTGATAGACCGTTTAGTGGGTCTATGCTAGAAGAACACGAACCTAGCTTAAATTCGTGTATTGTGGATAAACTCTAGGAGCCTAGCACTAGCGACACTACATGAATTTGAGCTCGGCACTTGATCCGCTCGCGGTCGGCAACTCTAGCGTAGAACTCACCTTTAGGGTCAATTAGGCCACTGGGCCACAGGTCGATACGGCTACATCCCGTGGGTCTCACGCAGAATTGATGATTACATTCTCAAGGGAAAACGAGACCCCAAATTGCAAATACGTTGTACCTGTTCTTCTTATTTTGTGGAATCTGCGGGATTTTGTGAAAGAGTTACCACCGTTTTGGAACGAAAGGGGCAACTGGAGGAACACGAGTGGGTTTGACGCTTTCTCTCGCTCCACCCAGAAAAGAAGCAGTTGTATGATGACTTCCAAGATGACAAAAAATTGTATGGTATGAGTATAATGATGGTGAGGCATGAGGAAAATTTCTGAAGCAAGATTTAAGTATGAATGTGGATGGCTATAAAAGAAAACGAAGGGGCAAGAAATGATAGTTTGAAATGTGGTAAAACTAAAAACGGCATGACTACTGAGATGGTGATTAATTAAGAACTAGATATAATAATGCGTAATAAGGGCAGATCAATAGATTTATGAGTGTATTATTTTTATTATCTCCTTCTAACTTTTGATTTTTACATTCCAGCAAGCAAAATGCAAGGAGCTACCGAAATACGATGGCAGTTTAGGACCAATCAACGGCAAGACAACGTCGGTAGGTGACGGTTCATGTTGTCTACGCTCGTAGACTTATCGAATTTATCTCATTGGTATTAACTTATAACGTGCTGCGGTGTTTTTGAAAAGAGCCTTTTTTTATTACCATTAAGTAGTTGGCTTTAGAGACGAAATTTAACAGCCTAATTGTGAAGTGCGTATAATTACCATCGCTTTCGTTTTGACGGTTAAGAGGACTACAGTACTTAAGGCTTATAGTCTCTTGAACCATCTGGCCAAAATTATGTGGTCGCACCTCTCGCACCCGCCTAGGCGGCAGGACGCATATCTGTGCATTTATTTGCGGCCAGCAGCGCCCGGAAAGCGCTTTAAATCCATTTTCTTTGCGAAATATTGATTAATATATAATATTCCACAACTACCTATCACACAGCGCCGTCTAGTCCCAAGCTAAGCAGAGCTTGTGTTATGGGTACTAGACAACTGATAAACGTACTTATATATTTCTAAATACATACATATTATAGATAAATTACACCCAGACACAGAACAAATGATCGTGCTCATCACACAAACATTTGTCCTGGGTGGGAATCGAACCCACAACCTCCGGCATAGCAGTCAGGGTCACTAACCACTAGACCAACAGGCCTGTCAAGATTGATTTACATATGCAATGTTCACTTTGAAGAATATTTAACCACCAATTTTTATGTGTAAAAATGTTTCTAAAGATCCAAGCCGTTTCGAAGGAGTAGGGAAAAGTTGCGAAAGTTTGCGAAATTGCTAAATATTTTTTTTAGACAAAAGTATTAATAGCACGAAAAAATCAAATGTTGATAATGTTATTCATGAATCTACAATAAACATATATTTTTTTCAAACCTATTAACCTGGCCGTTACCGAGGAGTAGGCTTCAGAAAGTCACTGTTTTATGGCACTTTTCGGGCGCTTGGGCCTTAAAGCGTGGTCACTCTCGGACTGTAGCTATATGTTGTAGCCCGATCTTAGAAATTGGTCACTTGATAGCCAAGTAAAACTAGCCTGGTGGGTTACCATGAAGTTAGTAAGATATTCCAGTGTGGGTAAGAGATGGCGCTACACAACCTGTATAGCTCTGTCTCTTATCCACACTAAAAAAATAAGAATGAAACAATCTTGCTTTGAACGTCACGGTAATCCACTTGCTCGTTTGAAACGTTAACGTTTGATGATGTTTTAATCCTCGTTTGGCCTACTTTCTTTAGACCTTTTATTTTCATAGAAATCTTAATGATATGGCCAAACGAAGTTTGAAAAATCATCAAATGTTAACGTTTCAACGATCTGGGCATTTTTAGTTGGCCATATCATGAAGTGATAAAGTCTAAGATCTAGCCACGAAATATACCTACAAAAGCAAGAGATGGGCAAAGATACTATGCTCGTAAATATTTATGTATTTTAGCGACAGCTTTGATGATAAAATTAAAAAAAAACGTTGCTTGTAAAATAATCTGACAAATAATCGGAATGACTGCATCAGCATGTAGTCCTGTTTTTAATTGATAAAAGTATTGTTTTTTGCTATTGTATTAAATTAACTGTGTTATGTTTCGTACACACTGTCTAACATTTATTATGTATGAAGAATAGGGAACATCTATTTTTCTAATTCTGTTTACTGCAGTGGATACTTTTGTGCATAATTAAACTCAAATCTTACCTTAAAATATCCGTTGTATTGGGAAGGTGATCGTGAAAATGAAAGCGTTTGCTGTTAGAAGTGCGTTTTGGAATTAGGCTGTGGTGACAGACGTTAACTTTAAAGGTAGCCCTACACGCTAGGGTATACCTGACAGGTTTGTCTGTACAGTTGAGTTTTACAGGTACACAGGAGCGTGAGCGTGTGGAACAAACTGCAGGTTTCCACACAAACTTGACCTGACAGGTATAACAGTACAGGCAATCCTGTCAAGTATACCCTAACGTGTATGGCTACCTTAATACCACGCATTTTGGTCATCGTTGGGATGGCATAACTAATTCACATTCTCTTAGAATCTAGAAACAACTAATACCTACATACTTATATTATAATTTCGATAATTTTCTTAGTAATTGCTTAATGCTTAACTGTTATAAAAGAAAATAGTGATGGATTAATTTAGGACAATCAAGTTACCATTCATTACGATATTGATAATAAAGGTATTGAGATTATCTTGTTAACGAATTAATTTTATATTTAAATTGGTTGTTTATAGCGGATACGATAATACTTTTTGTACTTTTTTTATTTATTTTTTTTTATTCTTGCCAACGAATGAAGGACTGATGAGATTTTTAATTTGTATATTTTTGTTTATAATTGATTTAATCTTTTCATTAACACCGCAACGAACGTGTCGTGTATTTCGTAGAACGGAGGTCATTCCACTCGCTTTTAAGTGCTGTGCCATTGTCACAATGTCATGACACTGTTGTCATATTGTCATTTTTCAGGCAGTAATTCGTGTCAATTCGTAGATGTAGTGTGTCGGTACCATTATATTGCATATCAAGTGTTAATTCTATTTATAGCGTAAAATTGAGACCAAACATAGGTTTACACGATTCAATGTACATACATGCATAAATACATAACGTTAAAAAGACGTCTGTGAAGAATAGTGAAATCTTTTAGCAAACTTGAAGAACTGCTTCAAAATGTTCAATAATAATATGTTATTACGTATCTTGTTTTCATACAATTTGTGTATTTAATGATATAACGAAGTAACTTCGGCTCTGTATTTAATTTAGTAACTGTAGTGGTGTGTCTTTTATATTGAATGACAACTTATGGCCCATTTTCACACGTTACGTCATGATGACGGATGACAGTTCATATTGCATACAGAATCGTATTTTAGTCACGATTTGTCAAACTTAGCCAAGTTAATAATCTACAATCGTCTACGCTAGTAGAAAAATAATCAAATGTATGGGAATGACATCATCTCAACAAAATTCGTAGCCAAGTTCACATCATTGAATATGACAGAATGAAATGTAATCGTTTCTTCAAAGTTCATCGCCACTTTAGTTTTCATGGTATAGATAGTAGGTATTAAACGCTGAGGCTTGTCGATTGTAGAAAGAGATTCGACACGAAACAGTCGTAACTTGGCTAGACTTGCTGATTTATGTTCATATTCGTGTCGTGATTTAGAGTCCTTGGTGCAGATCCGTCACCAAGAATTCACAGTTCGTGTTTCTTGACGAACGTTTATAAAGACGATAAGTAGTTACGTGATTTAAGACGTGTTTGGCATTTTTCACGAGTCTTGACAGCCGTAAACAGGCGTTTAAAAAGTAGAGACGCCGTCAAAAAAAAAAAAAAAACGAATCGTGACTCAAGACGATTCGTCAAAAAAAAAAAAACGTAGGTATCATCGTAGTGTGACTGAGCACTTGTTATTCATTTTGAGTGCGACTTGTCTTTATGCGTGGATAAGCAATGGGTCATAAAAGGGACACCCTTGATTTATTTGTTTCATACTTTATCGGCCTACCTCAAAAAATAAGTCATCTAAATTAATTGTGTAATTACACGTTCAATTAATAATGAACACCTGATTTACGCAAACGCAGCGGAAATAAATTATTACAAATTATGCATTTGTATTGTAGACGTAATAGAGATGCTCCATACCTAATTATGGACTGTGAAGTATGTTAGGCGATTCTAATCGATACCATTGATTATTTCTTTTATCAGACATCGATTTATATCTTTTGAATACTAATAGATTCAAGTAATTAATATTGTATCGTCGTGTGAAGAAAGGTAGCGTGATGTTAATTGGATTATATTACAGAACGTGGTCATGTTAAGGGGTAATTAGTAGTAATTGCACGTTGTAAATCAATTATCTGTCAAGATGTTTGCTATTCTTCGCCGGTAACGTCAAAACAGTCATGACATTGTTTCAATGTAATCAAGTTATACAATTTTGCTGTTTGCAACTTTTGTTATTATTATAAAATTAAGTGTACACCCTGATTGGTTGTGAAAATGTTTTTAAATTGAAGACGCCTTTAGTTCCTGAGTAGATTATTTAATTAATGCTGGTTGTTTGTAAAGGCAGCTTCTTTGATCGAACTACTGAACAAACTTTTAAATAATGTTGAAACAGTATTTAATTTGTACTTATTATTATTTTGAAGTATTAATAAGCATACTAATAATAATTTAAAACATTTTCACACAATTTAGAGGGTTTATTAGATCGCCTCGGAATGGTTAACTAGATAATGTAGGTTAATCTTACTGAAATACTATTTTGTAGACAGTTGACTAGAATTTAATGTTAAGTACACTAATACTAAAAGTTAGAACTGAAAGTAATCACAGGAATTACAGAATCAGAGACTGTTTCGCTACAGGACAATACGCATGTTTTGAATAAAATTAAAGGTAAAGATTGAACTAAATGGGCTGCTGGATTGTTTGAAAGAGGCATCTGAAGGAGATAGGTTTTAGTCAGTATAAGCCTGACACTCTCTCGCTCCACCCAGAGCGGGAGAAGTTACTTGATGACTTCTAAAAACTCCTAGATTATCTCCATATGAACGGGAAATATGAAAACTGTAATCTGCCTGTATGTCCAACGATGTCTCTTTGCGTAAGTTCCAAAATAATCTAAGCACTGTTTCATAGCTTTAATTTCATTAGAACGATAGACTTAACGTGAATCAAAGCAAAGCGCGAGAATATTGTACATGTTGATAGAAGTAAGGCCATTTTTTGTTACATTCCTCATAGCTAAACTTAGGAAGTTCAGGGGCCTTACCACGACGTGTTAAAATGTCAGTCGTGCGAGCGAGAAAGAAGGATGGAGCTATAAACCCTTTATAGCTCCTCCTTTATAGTTCACACACAGTTCAGTTTAGGTCGTAAAATGGATCGCGTTAAGAGCTCGTGGTGCGGCCTCTGGAACGAGTGGAAATAAATTGTTATAACGCATATTTATAAATCGTGAAAAATATGATAATGTGATCTCTCTTATAGAATCGTAATAATAATTTCGATTTTAAGAAATGATCTACTGTAAGCCCAGTTATCATAATATTTTTTATTATTTTGCTACTACTTAATTAAGCTACATAATAGTGTTTTAGTAAATTGTTAATTTTAACTTAGCGTTAAATGATAATATTTATTATTTTCTTGTTGTAGGTGCCTATTTTGGAATTTTATATGTTATTTTATACTAAACATCACACTAACTGTATAATGCACTTAAATGTGAATTGTTTTAAATGATTTTTATATTATAGTTGAATATTTCATGTTGTTCGTAATTTTGTGCAATATAAAGTTTATTTTTGTCGGCCACACTTGCCTAGTTGACAGCGCTAAGTTTTATCAATATATAATATATTTTAAATCATGTTATAAATTGCGTATTTTTTATGCTTTTTTGTAATGTTGAATTTGTCAGATACAATATAAAGTTGGTTCGTGGCTGGTTGCACTATTATTGGATCTGAAGTATCTAATTGAATAAATGTTTCTCCATATTACATTGATTATAATTATATTGAAATTAATCCTCACCAAAGAAATTGAATTATTGTAATACTCGGATTATAATAAATGATCACTTTGGATATAACTTGCTGTTGTTTTATTCGAAACAGAAAAATTGGTTCAAAGATGATGCTCTTCTCTGAAGAGATCTCTTTTAGCATACCTGCAAGAAGAGAATTTTACTATAGGTTGGCATTATTTGTTCTCAGAACTAGCCCACAAGAACAATTTCGCGGAGTTTAAAGATTGTATGAAGAATTCTTATTTTTTTGAGTTAATAAACTTTAAATAGGGTAAAAATTCTAATTAAAATGAATAATAAACACTGTCATTGTTAGTTTTGGAAACTACCTTTAAAATACGGTCTATGGGATGTTAAAATTTTTTATGAAAACTTTCTCGCGAACGAAGTTGGTGAAGTGCATGTAAAGCAATACATAGTACAATTACCGGCACGAATCTTGAGTGCTCGACGTCAGAGTGGGGATTGCTTTGCGCATTCCATACATTGGCGAGCCAATCGTCGTTGTTGTTAGATACATGCAGCAAGCGCAGGGAACGAATCACGGATGACATCTATGACACGATGGCGCGGCGAGCCAATTTCTGACACTCCTCGCCCCGCGTCTCACTTCGCACCACTAAAGAGACCGAATATTTGACTTCTGCGCAACTTGAAGCCAGCGCTCAAGATCCGTGCCGGTAATTGTAATCTAGTGATCCATATGACAGGTATAGTATAACACAGTCTCAATGGTACAGCCGTGTAACTTTTTTGCTCGCCCTGGCGGGGACACTGCCGTGCCCCTTAGATAGTATCCTGCACGTGTCACGATGTTTACTAGCATCAGTGATGGTCATATAACTCATTATTATTTTACACCTGTTTATATAGTCTGTCTAGTAAGTTAAACGACTTAGAATTTTTTCAAGGAAATTAAAAATCTAATGTTGGCAACCGGAATTTTAGTTGTTATTCACTTGTTTTTTAAGATGACGATAGTTCTATAATAGATCTTGATCGTAGTATGGCTACTGATGATGAATCAGTAAGTGGAACAGAATATTAAGAATCAGATTTCCCGTACGATTCCAGATTTATTTTATTACTTATGATTTTATGTCTTTGCAAATGTATCCTACTTTTGTAATAATAATATCATTAAAGATACCGAAATAGGTATATTTTAAACGAAAATATTTTGCATTTTTTTTATTTTTAAAAGTCCCCTAATAGTATTAAATCATTTAAAAAAATACTTAAATTGGATATTTTTTATAAGGTTCCATTATTAAACAATGACCAAAATCTCATAATCAACCTTGATTTCTGAACCAGTGTTGACTACATCAGATTTCATTTTACCCTAAAAATAACCCAAGTCGTTTAAATTATTAGACAGACTATATGAATCATTCGAACAAAGTATATAATTTTATTACTGGATAAACAGTAGTAAACTTTCTGCTTAGATTGGAACGCGCAACTTTAGTGTTGTATCCAGAAACTAAAAATTAATGTTCGACTAAAATGATTTCAACTATTTGCCCGACAAAAATCATTGTTTTTGCATTAAATACATTTTTTCTATTATTGTGAAATAAAAATACATCAAAACATAATGAGAGTAAAGACAAATTAAAGTCTGAATTCCAAAATCGATTTTTCTCCCCTGTCATCGTGTGGCATCGACTATCATGTTTATATTATTTATCGATCCACTCTAATGTCGCTTTGAAATGGCCGACGTTTAGGGGGAGTGTCTAGCGGAAATCGAATTTCTGAGTAATTTTTACCAGATTAGGTGAGTAGTTGACCGTAAATTATAATTATAATGATAACCAAAACAATGTGAATCTTAAGTGGATCCCATAACTCAGACTTAATATCAGTTGAAAGCATTTCCGGTGCGACAGCCGGCCGAGTTATTCAAAACAAAAGGTGTTTTTACGGTATTTTGTAGTTCTCCATCGAGGTATTTATGGTGTTCTGTTACAACTTTGTGTTACAGTAAAACAAACAATATGTGTTTTAGATAAAATACTAATTTTCTGTTACAATTCTCCTGTGCGATCATGGTACAAAGAAATACTGTGTCTATGTATGTGTAGCCTGTAGCCTGGTTTTTTCTAATTAGAAATGCAATTAGTGTACAGTGTAATGTTTATTGTTGGTTAAAAATACCGTAATGCAGTGTCAAGAGTAATAAAAAGTATTTTTTTAAACTTTGAAAAATTGTTTCAGACTTGGGACACCTCCACATACATTCCAAATTTAAAGACTGAGAAACTTTTTTTAAAAAGTGGATAAACATGGCTTGGCGTTTCAAAGCCTCTAAGTATAAAAATGCGGCACCGATTGTGCCTAAACCGGAGGCCTGTATCAGAGATATTTGTGTGGGATCATATCAGACTTATGGGAACAACATCTGTGCATCTGCGGCCTTTATGGCGTTTAACTGGGAGCATGTTGGGTCCAGCATGGCTGTGTTGCCGCTGGACGACTGCGGCAGGAAGAGCAAGACTATGCCTTTGCTTCATGCGCACTCTGACACTATAACGGACATGGAGTTCTCTCCGTTTCATGATGGATTGCTAGCAACAGGATCACAGGATTCCTTGGTAAGTTTTTTTATTATTATTAATTCTTTGATACAGTATCATTCAGAATGGCATTATTAAGCCAATCTGCCCAACACTAGTGAAATTATTTGCAAGCATAAATTGTACAACATTTATTTGAACAATGTTCACGTATTTATTTATGAATATAAAAAAGAAAAACCTTAAGTACATGATACCTATGTCATCAGTTTGTGTGACATCCTAAGCTTACTGATCCTATCTCAATCTTGCTTTCATACTAAATAGTAAAATCCCTGATAAAATGTATTTTTGAACCGGATAATCTATTGCTACTGGCAATTTATATAATGAGATTATCTGGTTCAAGAATAGAATAAACTTGATTGTATACCAAAATTGTAACATAAATATGAAAATAAAACAAGCATTCAAAGCTTTTGGAAGATCTCTCTATTAGCTGGAAGATAACTCAACTTTGAGTTAAGCTCGCCTAATGAACTTTGATATCCACATATTTTGTAAATTATCATGGTGTACAGTGAAGACAGCATTAAGCGTTGCTAAGAGTTTCTTCAGAACATTTATATCAGTTAAGTAGTGGAATTCCCTCTCAGACTTGCTGATAACTAAGATAACAACCTAAGGTTCTTTAATTTATTAACCTTTCGTATGCCATAATTAGAAAGTTATTGTGTCCCGTGTGGATCCGCGTTCCGGCCATACAACGGGTTAAACCTTAAAAGAACACCGGCATTCACTTTCTTATTGTCTTTCTTTGTGTCTCTAATTACAGTATTTGAAAGGAGCAAGCACGCTCTTATTTTGATCAGCGCTTACTATCTGATGAGATAGTGTTTGATGTAAGCATATCAATTGTAACAAAAAAACATGTATTTACAAGAAATTTTTAATTGTGAAGGATGAGTCAAATTATGAAAAGCGTTAAAAATAAAATATTCTCTGACGATGAAACAAAAACAAAATAATATTGTCTTTTGATTCTATTTATTCATGGCCATTCCAGAGAGATCCTTAGTCTATAAAAGTAGTAGGTACTTGTCTATGTATACTAACCAGCAACAATTTAGTCTTTTTTTGGCTCTACATGATATATTTGCTCTGTCTAAGAACAGACATTAACATAGACCTCTTTGCTCACTGGAGTGAGGAAACTAGATTTTGACTTTCCAATGGCAATATTTTAGCTATTACGACTTGAAGATTTCTATTTATGTGTTTAAAATTCAAGTAGATTAAATTCATAATGTTGCACTTATCTAAATGGGTGTAAGCAGAGTTAATAAGATTTTGAAGAGAATTGAATTTTATTGTCAGTTGATGTTATGTGATGTATGATATGAAATGAAATGACTGTTAGTTGTTATTTTGGTGTTAGTTACAACAGTTATAAATGATAATGATAAATGATATTATTTTTTAATTTTTTTGAAATAAGACTTACAAATAGTGTTATTTTGTCCATTTAAACCAGATAAGGCTGGTTTCTTAGCTGCATGCTCTGAGAAAAATCACTGATTAAAAAAATCAGCTAACATGTAATTAAAATACTGAATACAATAATTATTCCCTTACTAGCTGTGCCCGTGACTTCGTTCGCGTGGACTACAGGATCTTGAATTTATTTTTTCTGAAATAAAAGTAGCCTAAGTTACTGCTTATTACATCAGCTACCTGCCAATAATAGTCCCGTCAAAATCGGTCCAGCCCTTTCAGAGATTAGCCGGAACAAACAGACAGACGGACAAAAATTAAAAAAAATGTTATTTTCGTATATGTACCGTATATATATTCATATGCATGTAGTAAAAAGCGTTTATTTCAATACTAGCTTTTGCCCGTGGCTTCGCTCGCGTAAGTGGGGGGTTAGAAAGAAACAAAAACTAGCCTATGTCACTCTCCATCTCTTCAACTATCTCCACTTAAAAAATCACGTCAATTCGTTGCTCCGTTTTGCCGTGAAAGACAGACAAACAGACACACACATACACATTTCCATTTATAATATTAGTATGGATTACAAACAGACACTCCAATTTTATTTATATGTATAGATAACTTCCTTTAATAGATCACATGTATTGCCAAATTAAAACAGTTTAGGTGCAATTGATGGGATTGCATTTTTTAGTCACATGCATTGGGTAAGAGCCTGGCCAAATGCCAATTGCACGATTTGTCACCGTGCAGCAGCCGAGCAGTGGTGGCCGAGTGGTAACGGCCCCGACTTACGAGTTGTAGGTCACGGGTTTAAACCCAGCCAGACGCATTACTTTTGTGTAATTTATTTCATCACCACTGCTCTCAAAACGGTGAAGGAAAACATCGTGAGGAAACCGGCATGTCCTAGAATCAAAAATTCGAAGACATGTGACATCCACCAACCCGCACTGGGCCCGCCTGGTGGCTTACGGCCCATTCCCTCTCCCTGAGAGGAGGCCTGAGTCCCAACAGTGGGAACATTATAAGGCCGAATATGCGTCATCGCGACACTTTACCGAGATTTGCAAATACACAGTGCCGTGCCAAAACAAGTGTAATCACTGCGCCAGAGCCGGAAGCGAGAGGACGCCACCGCCGATCGCCTTTACGACGACATGGCAGTGGCGGTGTTCCGCCCAAGCGGAGCAAACCACCGTATCCTCCGAGTGCTCCGCTCAATGGTGACCCGCGGCGTTTCAACATAAAACATATAACTGTACAAGTAACTATATGCAGTTTGCAGAAAAACTGGTTTTTAGTGAAAATGTCAAGCAGTTTTAATATATACAAGTGATTTTAAACCAAACTATTGCTGCGGTCTTCTCGTCTAGTCGTACGTGTCTTTAAAGTTGGAGTGAATAGACTCTTCATAAACTAGTGATCTTCATCATCAACGATTGCATCATTGCTTACGATTAGGTGGGATCACAGTCAAGCACCAGTTTAAGTCATCAAAAAAAGCCTTACGGCGCTGCGTTCGGTAGCCTGATTCACGTAAAATCAAACAAGCCAAATATCGTTGAAGTTTTATAGTCGTTCGATTGAAGTCCTATCCAAAAGCGGTATTCACGATCTATCGACTTATTTCCAGTTACATTAATAATAATGTAATACAGATGTTTTTTTAAATCGACGAATTTCAAACGACTATAAAATCGGTGTCGGTCAAACTCGATTGATGGATGTGAATACGGAAATGGTCTAAACGACTAAATCGCTACGATATCGTTACGGTTTTCATTACGTGAATCGGGCTAAGTTATCGACACCGAACACTTTCTGATCTGATAGTATAGGTAGGTTCTGAGTGTATAGGTAGTATAATGAGTATGTGTTGAGTGGAAGAAACTGGACACGAAATGTTTACGTATACACAGAGAGTGATTTCATACAAGTTCTATAGAAATCAAATATTCATCGGGAACTTGAACCTATCTGACACAAGAGACACGTTTGCGCCCTGCCTAATAGTGTTCCAGTGCTAATATCTTCCTGTTTCCTTTACTGATTTTAAAATGACAGTTAAATAAAACCATTGGTTGATTAGTCCAGTAAAATCATTTGCTGCCAGTAATAGTGATATGTCACTACACAATGCAACTAATAAAAATAGATAAATTTACGAATACAAACAGATAAAGTTGTACCTATCTCATGGAACTTGTACTATAGATAAAATAGTTGTCCTGTTATTTTATTTGGTTAATGCATAATTCTGGTTGAATGCAAGACTTGGGAGGTTTCCCAAAGAAATAATGAACGGTTTGTGTGAAGAATGCAATGTCTACAAAGGACAGAGAGGGAGGAAGAACAAAGAAAGATAAAGAAAGAAAACCCGCTCTTATCGCACCGCATAGTCACGCAATAACTATTTCCGCACCAGTGCAGAAAAGTGCGCGTGCTCTTCCCCGTCACAATTTTATTACATCTATCTTATCTGCCTGGGCTCCCACGACTCGCAAGCCGTCGAGTCACATAACACCCTCGCCTGCGGCTCGTGCGGATTCCACCTCGGTCGCCATGACAAACTTTCTGCACTCGTATCAAAATGTACTATATTCGGGCCGCACATAATCGTATGACTAAAAATAAGGCTCTAGGGAGCGCGGGAGGGCGTGTGAATTACAATTACACGAGCTTCCAAAGATGAACTACAAAATTATTAGACCCAGTTTAAATATATTCCAATATAAATAAAATATATTTGTGTTGCATAATAAAAGTATAATTAGCCTTATAATTTTTCGGAATGAGCCGTAATCCCACGCGGGCCCCAGTGTAGGTGGGTGAATATCACGCAGTCATGTCTTCGAATTTTTGATTCTTTGACATGCCGGTTTCCTCTTGATGTTTTGAGAACTGTGGTGACAAAATAAATTACAGGCGATTTAGTCGCCTGTAATTTATTTAATTAAATCAGTAAGTCGCCTGCCTGGGTTCGTTTAAATCCGGGACCTACACTTCGCAAGTTCCTCACCGGACATGGTAAGTTAGCGAGGGTCTTGCACCGGAGTCGTGCGGAAGAAACGCCCGGGTTTCACCATTGTGTGGACCGCCCACGAGACAAGGTGGAGCATACGGTAGAGGTGTGCCCCGCCTGGGCAGAGCTCCGCCGAGTCCTCGTGGGCGATCGGCGACAACGATTTCTCGCGCCGGGCTTTGGTACACGCCATGGTCCGAAGTGGAGAGGAGTGGCAGGCGGTCGCCTCCTTCCGCAAAGCAGTAATGCTAGCAAACGATGCGGCCGCACGCGCGAGTGAACGACCCTCACGCCCCAACCGCCGGGATTCCGATCCCGATTTTCAGCCACCATAGGCGCGGGCTTGTGGACGGCGAGCAATGGGTAGCTCGCCGTCCGACCGTCCGTTAACCATCGGACCGAGCCCAAGTCGTCGCAAGGTGTTCCACGCGCGCCTCAAGGAGCAGGGTTGAGACCTATTGGGGCCATGAGCTGTACGAAAGTGAACCCCGGGGCCCTGGAACGATGGCAAAGAAAGAACAGGAGTGGGTTTTAGTCAGTAAAAATCTGACACGCGATCCCGTTCCGCTCAAGGGCAGGAGTTGTCATTAGATGATTTCCCACCCAATAAAAGTGTGTTTAAATTAAAGACACCTCGTAAGTCGAGGCCGATACCGTTGGGCAATCACTGCATTGTATAGGAAAGTAAATAGTGCTGTTTTACTATTTAATTAATGCACACACAATGGTATGTTATGGCAAGGAAAGTGTCAGTATTAAGTCACAGATAATACGAGTAAGAAAAGAGACCAATTAATTAAATCACTATGTAAACTAATGCAGTTAATATGAGTCATCATCATCATCATCATTTCAGCCGATACACGTCCACTGTTGGACATAGGCCTCCCCCAAGCGTCGCCACATCGAACGTTCCTGTGCGTCCCGCATCCATCGGTTTCCTGCTACCTTCACCAGGTCATCGGTCCACCTTGTAGGAGGCCTTCCAACACTGCGTCTTCCGGTACGCGGTCGCCACTCCAAAACCTTTCGGCCCCAACGGCCATCTGTTTTGCGAGCAATGTACCCTGCCCATTGCCACTTAAGTTTGGCAATTCTTTGTGCTATGTCGGCAACCTTAGTTTTCCTGCGGATATTATAATATGAGTCGGACATATATTAATATGAGTCAGTCACATATATCTAAATATTTTTATCCACAATAATATATGTACAGGAAAATAAAATTCATGTTTGTACAACATGTAGTTTGAATATAGGGATATGACAAATTATTTTGTAGGTGTGATAACGCTGGAGGAATGCCCTGTATGTGGACCTGTAGGCGGCAGATCTTGGTCGCCAGGGTCGGCGAGACCTGTTTTTATTAGCAGTAGGAAGGGCTATGCTGGCAGAGATAGGTAACTGGAGGGTGGCCTTCTGTAAGATTCAGATAGTCCAGAAAGAGGCTGCCGAGTGGAATCGTGAGAAGGTAGATCTCGCTCGCGAAACCCCACCTGCATAATTTGCCTTAGGCGAGACTGGGGTCACGGGAGCTTACTGGGGACTTTGTCTGCTAACTGTCTTCGATGTTATCCAAAATGAAATATAAAATTAATAAATTAAATAACATTACACATTGCTATAAAGCAATGCGTAAAATTGTAGATTGAGTCAAACTTGTTCATTATTTAGTTCTAGTAGTACAGGATACGGTTAAGAACTACCTTCACCGGTTTGTTTAATGGATGAAACCTATTTTATGATAAATTTAGTATTGCCTGAGAAATTCCTGGCCAAACAATTTTCTTTTTTTTTGTAAAATGCACCGGTGTGTTTAATGAATAAATTTAATACTAATCGAAAGAGTGAAGCCTTTAGAACATAAAAATGTTGGGTTGCCTATTTGTTTCCTGGCATAGCTATGGGTTGCCAGGTATAAACAGGTATGCATAAAAAGGTGTGTTTTTTTATATACAACAAATTCTATATCAAAATAAACGCTGTTTCATTACGAATACGATGTTATAGTGTTGCTACAAAAAAATCTGGTATGGATAACGGTTGTGCATTTTTCTAAAAATAAAATAAATTTTCAATTTTTAATTAATAATAGTCTGGCCAGGAATTTCTTAGGCAACCCACCCGCGTTATATTATTTAATACACTAAATTTATCATAAAATACGTTTCATCCATTAAACAGACCGGTGAAGGTCGTTCTTAATCGGATCTTAGACTATAGCTCATCTGTTCTGCAAAGAATGTGTTCTGCCCACAAAATCGCCAAACTTAAAGTGGTTTGGCGATTTGGTGGGCTATGTCGGTTAATTTAGTTGTCCTACGGATATTTTCATACCTAGTTCGATCACGCAAGGACACAGCATAGTACTATCTTGTGCCCTTTTGGTGACTTAAAGGCTTCTGATGAGGCCCAATTCGATCAATGAGCGATCACGTCGCAAAATGGTCGATCTCGTCGCAAAATGGTCGATAGGTTGTGGAGTGGCGACAGCGTACCCGAAAATACAGCGTTCGAAGGCATCTCATAAGGTGGACCGATAACTTGATGAGGGTCGCAGGAGTACAATGGATGCGAGACGCGCAGGACCGCTTGTGGCGACATTTGGGGGTCCACACATATCCAGCAGTGGACGCCTTTTGGCTAAAATGTTTATAATGATGATGATGTATTCTAATTTCTCTTAACATGTAAAATGTGTTGATAAATGATTCCCTTTGCATGTGTAAGGTTTAAATCAAAATCCGCATCTCTTGTTCTAGGTAAAAATATGGCACATCCCGCCCGAAGGTCTCAAGGAGTCGCTCTCCACTCCTGAATGCACTCTCTCCCAGAAGCAGCGTCGCGTGGAGAACGTTGGCTTCCATCCCGTAGCAGATGGCCTGATTCATGTCGCGTCGGGCCATGAACTGGCGCTGTGGGACCTTACAAAGCAGAAGGAGGCTTTTGGCAAGTCAAAGCATTTATTTCAATTAGGATAAACCGGGCATACATGCCCCAGTCGGTAACGTGCCACTTACAAAACTAAGACACGCATTTAAAATTACATAAACTACTAGCTTTTGCCCGCGGCTTCGCCTGCTTACATAAAAATAGCCTATATAACCCTATATGCCACTGGCAATTAGTGTACGATACTTAAACACATGATAGCCAACAACTTTTACTATGGGAACAAACCTGAAATCGCGAAAAAAATCAGCGGTTCAGTACATTTATGTTTGCCTAATGTATATCATAGTCTGAGGCCCGTATTAATAAACGTTCCTCAGCCCAAGATCTTGTACTTGATAACAAACTTGAGGTCTTGATCGTATTAATAAACGAGATTCACAAGCTCAAGCTCAAGCTCAAGTTCGAGCTCAAGCTCAGCTTAGGTTTACGACATCAGCCGAGTGTTGTCTGATTAATAAACGAAACTCAAAACTTAAGTTTACAAAGATCTCTGTACTTGAGCTACCAGATCATGAGTGCAGACCGACCGGGACTTGAGGTCATGATTAGCGGTAGTGCCAAATATGGAGTTTGAAAATATTTTAAGTGAAGTTAATTATTATGATGAAATAGAGTACTAAGACGTTATTTATTGGCCTATGCGATATCGTTTATCAAAAATGTATATAAGGAATGCCTCGAATTCTGTGGTTAGTACTAACGCTACATTGCGTTATGTTATTTGTGTCCACTGAGTTGCAAAATAAACATTTGTAAAGTGTTGGAAAATACAACCATGACTTTTTTACTATTTAAGCCTATCTTGGGTAGCAAACTACTTCGTTATGTGATACAGCGCTTTTAAACAAAGTTTTAACAAAATAAAAGTATTTCAATTAATCTTACGACACATCAGTAACGAAACGAGACGAATTTGATTATAAACTTCATGGCTTAAAGAACTTAGTACCCAGGCCAAAACTATGACAAAAAAAATATTTATAAACTTCGGTCAATGTGACGTAATCGTTCACATTGAGTAAGCATTGAGTACAGAGCATTGAGGAGTTGATCTTGGTAACTGAGATTCTGTACTCATGTGTTTATTAATTAGCAATGATCTTGAGCTTCTGACGTCGTATAATCGGGGATCAAATGATATCGCACTTGAGGACGGAGTTGAGCATCGTTTATTAATACGGGCCTGAGACAGTAACAGATATGTGAGAACGAAGTAGAAAGACGTTCACGATAAAATGTGCGCTATTCCAGGACATGGGCTATCCATGTGCTCATGAAAATCTGTACAGCCATTTGAGTGTGAATGACTAACTAACAAATACATCTTTATAATAATAACCTGATTTTCCTTCAACAGTAAACAGAGACCACGCCGAGGTCATACAATCGACGTCGTGGAAGAAGGACGGCAAGCTGCTGGCGACGTCTTGCAAGGACAAGAAGGTGCGCATCATAGACCCGAGGGCGGCCACCGCGGTCGTGGACATCGCCAACAGTCACCAGAACATTAAGGACAGCAGGATCGTCTGGCTCGGCGATCAGGACAGGATTTTGACTACTGGTAAGGAACAGTTGAATAGTTTTTCGGGTTTCGTAGCCAAAGGGTAAAACGGGACCCTATTACTAAAACTTCGCTGTCCGTCCGTCCGTCTGTCTGTCCGTCTGTCCGTCTGTCTGTCCGTCTGTCCGTCTGTCTGTCCGTCTGTCGGTCCGTCTGTCTGTCTGTCCGTCCGTCTGTCTGTCCGTCTGTCTGTCTTTCCGTCTGTCTGTCTGTTTGTCCGTCTGTCTGTCCGTCTGTCTGTCCATCTGTCTGTCCGTCTGTCTGTCCGTCTGTCTGTCTGTCTGTCTGTCCGTCTGTCTGTCCGTCTGTCACCAAGCTGTATCTCATGAAGCGTAATGGACACAGCAGTAAAGTCAGTTGAAATTTTCACAAATGATGTATTTTTGTAGCCGTTATAACAATAATTACTAAAAAACAGAATAAAAGAAATATTTAACGGGGCTCCCATACAATAAACGTGATTTGTTTTTTTTTTGCCCTTTTTTTTTGCTGTGTACAGTACAGAATCCTTCGTACGCGATTCTGACTCGCTGGTTTGGGTAGGTACAGTCGGTAACGAAATTCGGTTTTCATTTCAGTGTTTATTCAATGTAATTTGAAAGAGAACTGGTTTTGTGGTGTCGAAATGGTAGCCCAAGGGTCAATTACATTTTTAATAAGTTTCTTGCATTTTGCAGATCAGTGTCAAGTTTTATGTTGATTAAAATATGAATTGCGACCATAACACGTATTTATTTACACAATTATAATAATAATAAAAAATTTCAACGCAATTCTCTCAGTTTGTCTAACCCAACGACCTTACAGCCACTAGACGTATTATAACAGGAGACGCATGTCTGTCAACACATATGACTTATAGATCTGATGTGGTTCGCCACAGAATAATTTAAATAGTCTCGACCAATCAAAATGCAGTACCCCGCTCCCCCGTACCTCAAGCAAAATGAAAAAGAAACGTATTAAATCACGTTCCTGTAAAAATAACGATTCGTTGATGTGTGATCACACCGTAATTTTTTTTTAATGGATATAAACTAGTGCTTGACTGTAAGCCCACCTGAGCAGTGATGCAATGGCGTGTAATCTGAGAAGCTCAAAGTAGATGGCGCCAGTGAACTTGGAGGTCATACTATCTGTCAAACTCAATTGATTTTCAAGGAAATATTGTGTTTTCATGTAAATAACCATCGTTTTTGTAAAAATAAAATGCCCCAGTGTTGTGTTGTGCCTTTATGCGCATCGAGAACATCGAGACACAGGTTTCCCAAAGATGATCATCTGAGCTGATAATATATAATCATTTTTTCGTCTTAATTTTTTTTTAATTCACAAACAGTCGAAGATCCGTATTTTTCTACCATAATTCACGTAAATCAACATAAACAACCAAACCACCATACAACGATACAAGGGGCTGTCAAAATGAATGACCTCCAAACACACAGGCGCCAACTAGCGGGAGAAAGAGCGGACATAGCTGCCTTTGTTGTTGGTGAAGCTTACTAGTTTATTAAGAGCCTATTCACCCTAGTCTTGAAGATACCTAATCACACCACACCATTATATGAATAAAAAAAACCACTAAACAAGAAACATAAAACTTATCCAATCCACTTTTCACAGGTTTCGACTCCGCCCGTCTCCGTCAAATCATGATCCGTGACATCCGCAACCTGTCCCAAACGCAGAAGACGCTGGAGCTGGACTGTTCCACTGGCATCCTCATGCCACTGTTCGATCCTGACACCAACATGCTGTTCCTGGCTGGGAAGGGAGACACGACCATATTGTACATGGAGTTGACAGATAGAGAACCTTATCTCATTGAGGGTTTGAGACATTCTGGTGAGTTGATTGTCATTGAACATATAATTTTTTTTTTGTTAACTTTTTTTTGTGTCTAACTGCTTGATAAAAACCTCCCCCATCTTCTTCCAAACCTCTCTGTCTTGGCCGATCCCTCTCTTCTTCTTCTTCCTTGCCTTATCCTTTTATTTGGGCTTGGCCGATCCCATTGACCATTATTATTATAGCCTTCTATTTATCCAATGAATATACACTTATACAGTTGTTTTTTTTTTTTTTTTTTAAATACGGAATAAAATTAATGCTTAAATAGTTTTAACTGATTATTATTTGTTCGTCGGGTCAGTTGAATTTTTTGACACTAATCGCTTTCAGACTAACTTCTGTCTGGGAATGTCAGATTTTTACAGACTAAAACCCAAAGGCTTCTAATAGAAATGCTTCGTTGTAGGTGAACAAACGAAGGGCGCATGCCTGGTCCCGAAGCGAGCTCTGCGCGTGATGGAGGGCGAAGTGAACAGAGTACTGCAACTGGCTGGCTCCTCGGTCGTGCCCATCATGTACCAGGTTCCGAGAAAGGTATGTTATCACCTAGATTTTTAACAGGAGAAAAATAATCGGAACCCCACCGTCTTTTATTTAATAGGGTAGTTACCTCAAAATAATTACATTTTATTTAGTCCATATTTTAGATTATAAAAAAAATATTGGACACGTACTTTTTCTTTTTTCGATTAAACAAAAAATAACAAAGATATGGCCCATTAAAGTTACGTTGACGTCACCCCGTGCGAAAAAATGCAGCACGGCGTGACGTTACACGTAACTTTAATGGGCTATATCTTTATAATTTTTGGTTTAATTTACAAATAAAAAAATACGTGTCCCTTATTTTTGAATAATCTAAAAGACGGACTAATTACATTTTTTACGGCAACTAGCCTATTATCGCAAACATTTGGTCTTTTATATTTTATATAGTTATATAGTAATTACTATCCTGGAAAGAGCATCAGCTAGCACGTTTTCTTTCCCTTCAACCATAAAGTCATACTCTTCTAAACACAAACGATTCTTATTTAATCTACTTGATGGATCTGTCATGTTAAACAAATACAATAGCGGCCGGTGATCCGTTTTTACAACGAACCTCCGTCCGTATGGAACCCTTAACCCCTCGAGCGCCAGGGGTTCATTGCCCCGGAAAATTGGTCTGTTTACGTAAATCACCAAAAAAAAAAAAACTTTTTTTCGATTTTTCTAGTAATAACAAATTATATGATATATATGGAAGAATATGTATAGAAACCAACATTTTCGGCCAAATAACTTTTATACAAACTTGGGGAAAACACGAAAATTAAGCATTTTTCAAGGACATCCAAGTTGTACAGACGTATACATACAATCGGCGCTCGAGGGGTCTTATGTCTTATGTCTGAGTATGGTTTCCGCACTTAGTCCTATGTGGACCATTGTACGTGGGCTATAGCGGCCATATCCTTGGGTGGGCTTATTCCAACTAGCCCACCTCTCTCCAAAAGCAGATTAGGCCTCTCAGGTTTTTCAGGACATCTATAAGGGAATTCGGGGATCCTATGGTTCGTGTGCGTATTTCAGTGATCCCTGTGCAGTCCAGGAGCACATGTGCAACTGTCTCCTCCCCCTCCAAGCATGCTCTGCACAGGGGACTGTCTGTGATGCCTATTGTGTGGAGGTGCTTATTCAGTGTGCAGTTGCGCTCGAGGGGTTAAAACGATACTAAAACTAATTTTCTCCAACAGAGTTACCGCGACTACCACGCCGACCTGTACCCCGACACGACGGGCCCCGTCACGTACCTGAGCGCGCCCATGTGGCTGGACAACCAAGACCACCCCGTGCCCAACATCTCCTTGCACCCCGACGCCAATAACGGCACACAGGTACGTTATGACGTCATTGCTTGGACGTTCATGCAGGTATATGTCATTGAACTTGCATTTTGGCAGACATTCACTTAACTGCATTTCGTATAGAGGTACAGATGCCATCACGGATCTTGAACACTTGCGAAGAAGTCAAATATTTGGTCTCTTTAGTGGTGCGAAGTGCGACGCGGGGGCGGGGAGTGTCAGTGATTGGCTGGCCGCGCCATCGCGTCATAGACGTCACTCCTCATTCGTTCACTGCGTTGCTGCATGTATCTAACAACGAAGACGATTGGCTCGCCAATGTATGGAATGCGCAAAGCGATCCCCACTCTGACGCCGAGCGCTCAAGATCCGTGGTAGCAACTGTATATACAACATTATTTTTAGTTGATGCGAAACCAGAATGTAGTTTTTACACCATGTTATATTTTTGTGCCCAAAAATGTTTAAGAAGGTCACAAGTTGGACACTACCGATACTAAGTACAAACGGTAGGTCATGGCAGGCATCAGGTGCCAGCAAACAGCTGGGTACAAGTGCAAAAAAAAAACATACATTCAGCCGAACATAGAACTCCTCCTTTTCGAAGTCGGTTAACAACTCAGTCGCTTGGATGACGCGGTGACTACGTATGTTTGCTGACATAACAAGCTTATAACTTTGTGATTTTTCATAATACAGTTATGAGATTTTGTATATAGATTCTTTACATAAAAAAACTGGACACGGTGTCGGGTTTCGCATATACTCAAATTATTGTTGTATTTACGAGTATAAGGTAAAGGGTAGCCCGCAAAATTCAAATGTTCAAGTTTAAAACTTAGTTGATTAAAATGTGATTTGCGATTTTGTCGAAACATTTTCTGAGTAAAATTGTATAATATCCAGCGTCTGGGCTTGCGGACGGCGAGCAATGGGTAGCTCGCCGTCCGACCGTCCGGTAACCGTTCAGACCGATGGGCTCGGTCGTGGCGCGTACTGTTTCAAGCGCGCCTCAAGATGTTAGGAAATCGTAGGGGCCCAGCAGGGTCGAAGCCTACTGGGGCCAAGGGTTTGTTGCTGAGAGGAAAACTCGGCCCTGCTATGTAAGGCAGTGAAGGAACAGGAGTGGGTTTTTAGTAGTAAAAGTCTGACACAGCCTCCCGCTCCACTCAAGAGCGGGAGATGTCTTGATGATGTATACCTAAAAAAAAAATAGCCAGCATCTGATACAGTGATCTTAAGTGTTAAAAGTGATTTACAAATTACTTATATCATTAACTATTACAAAACCGACTTTCCTGAAAAAAAAAAAAAAAATATTTTACGACCTTATGCGTGGATGCGCAGGAAGATGATCATGATGATGAGTAAGAGGCAACGTATGTTACCATGTGTGTTTTAATTTAACAACTGTCATCTGACCAAGCCTAAATATCAGCCATGATTACACTGACTGGACTCGATGGAGGATCGTCTTTTAAGAATTGCTATACTCTGTTCAAAATAACATTAGATATTTAAAAAACCCTTTTTTACAGTCTGTTCAGCCGCCGATTTTGACATTTATAATATATATATAAATGGTAACTGCAGTAATTAGTTGATTTTGTAACCATTTTTTATTTTATTTTAATGTCATCTTTATGCCGACGGAATAGAAGTTAAAATCGGTTGAACAGACAGTAAAAAGGTTTCTTTGTCTAATCTTAACGCGATTCGAGTAGAGACCGTAAACGATATGCAGTTAGGTGTTTGGTCGCCTTTAGAATTAGCTATTGTGTCATACGGCTGTTCAATTATTGTATTGAAGGTCAGGGAGTGTGGTTACTCCAGTGTCTTTAGTTAGTACGCGTCTTAATTGGGCATTGTTAGTTCCAGCCACATAGGATTGGGCACGATATTACATACTTTTACGTCCAAAATCTTTGGGAATTAAAAGACTGATTTTAACTAAACTTTGGGCGCTGGTGGCCTCGAGGAGCTAGGGTGGATTGAATGACTCATTTGTCCCACGCAATCTTAGGGGCCCAGCAGGGTCGAAGCCAGCTAGGGCCTAAGGTCTAAGGCTCGACCCTGTATGAAAGGCAACGAAGGAACGGGATGGGTTTTTTAGTCAGTAAAAGTCTGACACGCTCCGCTCAAGAGCGGGGGATGTCGTCTGGATGATTTTTATCCACCGCAAGAAAAAAACCGTCGTGGAGTTGTGGATAACAGCCAGATATACAATACAATACAAACAATACATTTTTTAAGGGTGGGAAATAATTACATATCTTTTTCCGCTCTGATAGAGCGACAAAGAGGGTGATTGCCACGGTAACTCCTCTTACACTCTAAAGTGGAATTAAAATCGGTCTATTTATTTCATTTGACAAGATTATGGTCTTTGTATAAAATATCTGGTCCCATAAAATTGATATTTAAGATCAATAGTATTGTTATCATATGACATGTTGCTCTGTTAGTAGGGTAGTTTTACGACGTATATACGACGTATATACCTATACTCTGTTCAAAATAACATTACAATTTATGAAAACCTTTTATTACTGTCTGTTCAACCGATTTTGACTTTTATTACGTTGGTGGCATGACAAATGGCGGCTGCAGTAAATAGTTGGTATTGTAACCACTTTTTTGCTTTTAATGCCATCCTTATGCCTACGAAATAGAAGATAAAATCGGTTGAACAGACAGTAAAGAAGGTTTCTTTAAATGTCTAATCTTAACGCGAATAGTGTATAAGTAATTTAAAGATATTTAAGGGGGAGAAACTAACAAATTTTAGGGGGATGATGCGTTGAAAATTCAGCGGGGTTACTTCTGACATTTTTCAGTTCAAAATCGACTTTCTGTATAAATTAATGACGAGTTATCTCCAAAGAATGTCCGTAGTAACCCAACTGAATAGAAATGAATTTAATGAAATAACAAAATTGGTTGTTGTAGACTTATTTTCTTTTGCTGCATGTATCATCTTTGGTTACGTTTTTTTTTTCTTTATTTTCATTAAAGCTAGCGTGTTTTGCGTATTTTATATTTTTATGGTTTACATGGAATATTAACCCATGGTATTTTTTTAGCATTTTTTTTTGGTTTATAGTGTTGTGAATGAGTGGTTTATTTATAAATATTTTTGTAGAACAAGGTGAGTTTAGACGCTTATTATTCAGTGAATTGGTGTTATTTTCCGTTTATTTAGCTATTATAGTGTGGTGCTTGTATTATTTAACATTGTGGGGTGTAAGAGGGTAACGTAAGTACTGCAAGTGATTTCTCTTTCTATTTTCTTGTTACTTATAAGTAAATTGATTAGCGATTCTCCTTTTAGATTCACCGTGGTAATTTAGAAGAAATGGCAAAGGCTATACTGGCAATGCCTCAACCGAAAAAGACGGACTCGAAAAAAGCTACTACCCCTGCGCAAGTAGAAGAACCAGTAAAAACTATCATAAAGCCACAAGCGCAAACTGAACCGAAAGACGAAGACCGAATTGACTTCGTGAACGTAAAAGACCTTATCAAGGGTATGGAAAAGAAAAAACCAAATAAAGTGGATTACCAGAAAGACCAGAAAGAAACGAATGGTTTCCACAAGAAGATTACTGATAATGGTCATGACTGTAATGAGAAGAAGAGCGATTCTGAACCAGAGAAGATCGAACCGGACGTTATTCCGCAGAAGACCGAGAAGACCGTGGAAAAGACTGAAAAGACCATTGAAAAAACTGATAGTACTGAGTCCACAGAATCTTCTCTATCAAGAAGCAACAGTTTGATCAACGGTGTACCAGTCCAGGTACCGAAACCAATGCCTAGATCTTCCATCTCGGAGCCAGGTTCTCTGGATGAAACTTCGGAAGCCCCTAAACCTAAACCCAGGACCACGACGGTCCCTGGGTCGGGTTATAAGGTACATGAGGTTTGTGGTTTGAAGTGTAGACATGTAGATTTGATAACAATGTTTTTGAGTGAATGTGAGTTCAGTTTTACTAGCTGTGCATATTTTAATGGCTCTGAGACCCTATCAGAGCTCTTACGCGATTCATTTGACGACCTAAATTGAACTGTTAGAGGGATGGAGCTATACAGGGTTATTTGTAAAACACTAACAACCTTGCAGGACTGTATTACTTACATCATAAACAACAACTTTTGTTCTATGACTTTTTACAAAACATAGTTCATTTACCAAAAACACACCTTGAAGATTTCTTTGTTCTATCTAACACATTTCAATTCTGTACTTTAAACAAAAGTGCAGAAGAAAGAAGAAAAAAAAAAGAAGAAGAAGAGTAGTAGTAGTTTTTGTGTTTTTTTTTGTTTTTTTTTTATTTTTTATTTTTTTTTTCTTTTTTCAATTTTGTACCTACGTGTGTATGACGCGACTCAAGCGCATTAAGCACCCCGCCACCTGATCCCCGCTCCCCTCCACTATTGTATTATCGCTTGCTTCGCATAGACTTCGTAATATTTAGAACACTCATTTTAATTTTTTTTTTTTGTATGAAAATCTGATGAACTAAAATATGACATTTTTTTTTTTAAGTCATAGAACTAAAGTTGTGGTTGTGGGGTAGTTGTGGTTGTGGTTTAAGTTCAGGTTGCTAGTGTTTTACGAATAACCCTGTATATCGGTGCATAACTCCATCGCTTTCTCGCTGGCACGCTTGACATTTTAATATGTCACGGTAAGCATGATTATGAGTTAGCAGTATCAGCTTCAGCAATGATTTTTCTAGATTCGAAACCTGCATTTTGGTTGAATTGTTTAAGGCCTGTGCAGACCAAGTTTTTTTAAAGCGCCGTTGACGCGCGTTTTAGAAACGTGCGTCGACGGCTTGTTAAAAAACTTGGTGTGCACAGGCCTTTACAAATAGTTGCAAATGACCAAATGTTAAGTATAGTGAGCTGCACGTCTGTGGTAACGAAACTAGTATTGCGTTCTATAGAAATGCTGCATTACACTAGGCCAGCTTCGAAGCCTGGTATGCGGTCGACTGTATGTTTGTACGTTTTAGATACTAAAGAGCGATGTTAGGGTGTCACCGTATGAATCGATCAGTCGTCGATCGATGACTTTAATCGACGTAGATCAGTTATGATAGGCACCAGATAAATTTGCCATAAAGTACATTGATTTTCTAATAATATATAGAATATATAGAAATAATATATAATATATTCCCGGAAAAAAATACTATGAACTGCTTTTCATTACTAGAAAATGTAAAGGATTACGATGGATTCATGAATATCAATAAATGTAGGAAGATCAATGACCGCTATGGCTTTATTAGGCTTCTACTATAGTGTGGTATTGCTTAAGCTTTAATTTGGTATACACCGCTAAATTTTGATCGTTTTAAGTCGAGTCCAATGACCTGCAAGTCGGCGTTGCGTACTAACTACCTACAGGTCATTGGAATCGCTCAGCTGACGTTTTCTTAAAGAAATTAATTTCGTACATGCGTAAATTAATATGAGTTTTAAAAAAAGGTTCTTTATTTTTTAATTTTATTTTTACAAATCGATAGTGTTTCATGTACCGGATCGACCCTCCACGGGATTAAAACGATCAAAATTTAACGGTATAGTATCGTCACCCGAACCTAGATCAATTAGTTTAGTAACAGTCTTAGTAAAAATAGTTTTAACCAAAGTTTTTATGCTAAAAACATTTTTTTTTTGCGTTGTTTTTTTTACTTAGGATTTGTCCTAAAGGTTTTTTTTTGATGTTACAAAAGTAGTGTAGTGCATTTTTGTTACTATATTTTTCTTTTGTATTATTTTTAAGTGTTTTCTTTAATTTTATTTATTCAATTTTATTTTTACTTAATTTTAATTCAGATAGGTTAATGCCTCTTACACAACCTATAAAAATCAATATGCTGAATTCAATTTACAAATAGACTTTAAAAATGAGGTCGTTAAATCGAAATCTTTGCTATAATGCAGTAATTTGACTAAGTTCAATAAAATAGAAAGTACGAGTTTTACCAAATATCATTTCATTGACTTGCTCCAATTACACTAAGGGCGCCTTCAAATTAGCTGCAAACCGCCTCGCGCCGGCAGGGCGGCTGCAGCGCTGCGGTCGCGCTATTTTGTTATTCCTATTCCATATAAATAAAAGCCGCTAAGTGCCGCGCTACATACGCGCTGCGGCCGCGCGTTTTAATTTATATGGAATAACGAAGCGGTGCGACGGCAGCGCTGCAGTCGCGCTACCGTCGCGCGGCTCGTCGGGCTTTGAAGACGCCCTAAAAACAAAATAAACTAAAAATGTTGAGTTCAGCGTGATTAAGCATGAGACATAGTGATGCCTTCTCGAAATCAACCAATTTACACAAAGATTCAGCGACCGTGCGGCCAATACCTGGCCTTTGCTGTGTAGAAAGATCAGTCCTATGCTCTCTGACTTGGACAGTAGCTTTTACCTCTGAAACATAATATTACGTTCAACAGCCTCGTCTGGGACCGAAACCATTCTCAGCAGCCACAGGCAACGAAGACTTCTCATTCGACAAGGTTTTCTCAGTGCCAGCCGTGCCCGGCCTGCCTAAGTCTGATTCAGGTGAGTTCACGGGGACTGATTAATTTTTAGCACATTTGGGTCGTGTTTCGCAATAGAAACAAAATTACAGGCACTTCATCTCGACTCGTCACAAAGAGATGTCAGCAAACCCGTAACTGTCCTGACCGAGCCCAACTACTATACGATTCTCTGGTAATATTTCTGCTGTTTGTACATTTCCAATCTGAAATATATACTTGATTGACACTTAAAACCTTTGCTATAGCATCTGTAACTATGTAACGAATTAGAATTGGGGCTGTTTTAAATCCATGGATCGATTTACAATCAGTTTAAAACCTATGTTCATGCAAAAAAATCGTATTTTTTTTATTTTGTCAGATAACACCTTTGTCCGCTTAACCCTTCATATATTTTTCCGTGTACAATGTTCCCGCGGAATAATTTTCTAGTATTAGTTGAGCTGGAACATTCTAGTATTAATGTAATTTACTTGGTTTTTTTAGCAACTTCGCCCGTATCTGGTCAGGCCACCTCCCCGATTGCGAATTCAACTCCTATTGCTAAAGACGGCAGCGAAGAAAAGGACAAGTCACTATCACCGACTAGCGATGTCGAGATAGTGCCTAACAAAGGTACGTCACACATCTGTTATAGTTATCAGCACGAATATTGAGCGCTGGGCGTCAGAGTGGAGATCGAGTGACGTCTATGACACGATGGCGCGGCAAGCCAATCACTGACATTCCCCGCCCCCGCGTCTCACGTCGCTCCACTAAAGAGACCGAATATTTGACTTCTGCGCAACTTGAAGCCAGCGCTCAAGATCCGTGCCGATAACTATATTTATTGATTTATTATTAAACGGTTTTATTTAGCTCACCCCGTTTGTTTTATTCTTTGATCAAATTTAGTAATTCAAATTTCACCCTCTTCCTGTCAACCGATTAATCTGAAATTTTGTATACACTTTGGATTTTGGTGACAATACAATTATGTTTATTCATTATCATTATAAATTCAAGATGGCCGCCGCTACAAAATGGCGGATAATTTATGTTTTATTAATCCCATCAATATGGGTATCAAATGAAAGGGCTCAACAAGCAGAATACAATATACTATAAAAAATTGAAATCCAAGATGGCGGCCGCTACAAAATGGCGGATAACGTAGGTTTTATCAATCCCATCAATATGGGTATCAAATGAAAGGGCTCAACAAGCAGAATACAATATACTATAAAAAATTGAAATACAAGATGGCGGCCGCTACAAAATGGCGGATAACGTAGGTTTTATCGATCCCATCAATATGGGTATCAAATGAAAGTTCTCAACCAGTATAATACAATGTACTATATAAAATTAAAATCCAAGATGGCGGCCTCTACAAAATGGCGGATAACTTAGGTTTTATCAATCCCATCAACATGGGTATCAAATGAAAGGTCTCAACAAGTAGAATACAATTTACTATGCAAAATTGAAATCTAAGATGGCCGCCGCTACCAAATGGCTGATAACAATTTTTTATCAATCCCACCAATATGGGTATCAAATAAAAGGGCTTGACAAGAAGAATACAGTGCACTATACAACCTCAATATTTAAGATGGGCGCAGCCACCAAATGGCGTATAATAATAAGATTTAAATTTAGAAATTGAATCTGTAATTTAGGTATCTGATTAATCCAGCCTGAATCCACCACCCAAGTCAAGATTTTGTATCGTGTTGAGGACTGTGTGGCGTTAGGGTGGCTAAAAATGATACGTCGTTAGCGTTTTCCCCTCAAGACTCAGGCGATAATAATAATACGTAATAATAATTATCATACAGAATGCGAAATGAAAACTAAAAACTAGAAAATAAAAATAGGTAAAAAAACTTTTTAAGTTAAACGGTTTTATGTTAAACATACATTGCAATGTTTAAGATAAATGTACTAAAAACCAAAAAATAATAAAATAGATACAGTCGTGGGAATTATAAACATATGCATAGACTAGACTGAAATAAAACCGTGGGGCACGTCAATTGTCTACAATCGTTGATTAAAATGTTAATTAATTTGTAGACAATTGACGTGCCCCACGGTTTTATTTCAGTCTAGTCTATGCATATGTTTATAATTCCCACGACTGTATCTATTTTATTATTTTTTGGTTTTTAGTACATTTATCTTAAACATTGCAATGTATGTTTAACATAAAACCGTTTAACTTAAAAAGTTTTTTTACCTATTTTTATATTTAGAGATGCCGAATATTCGTTTTATATTTGACCAAGCGCGAGTTAGAATCACACACGTTTTTGTTGTATGGGTACGGAACACTGAAAGTATTATTTACCAATTTCGTTTTAATCAAATCAATTTTAATATTAACCTCAGTTTTTGACATCAAAATTATTGGGAATCACTTGACTTGTTTTTTATTTGTCAATAAATTTATTTTTAGATTTTTTCGAAATTTTCATTTAATGCGTTTAATTATTTTATCTATTTAAAGTTATTTTTTTTCTACTGACAACAGTAGAAAAAAATATAAAAAAATAAAAACCTATCACATCAGAAAAATATATGTTAACACAATTGTCTATAAAAGATTTAAAAAAATATATACTGCACGAGTATAATCTACTTTACCTACCAACTATTTATTTTTCTCCATGACTGATAGAGCATACAGATTTTTTACACCACCTGCTCGATAATGTCGTTTTATACGTCATACAAACCTCACTTAAAGCAAGTCATTACTATCCCTAGGGAGATATGCAGTATGGCCGATCCCTAGGGAATAATGAAATTCGAATTTGAAACATCAAAAATCGTCAACATTGTGAATTAAAATGTACGTGCGTCGAACAAGTTGACTCGAAATTCAAACTGGCCACTAACAAAAATAAGAAAATAGAATAAAACCTGCTTACTGACGGGAGCGTTACAGAAAATTGAAACTATAGAATCTTGGAGTATTGAATTTTGTTTGTTTGATGAACTTGTAAATCTATTACCTATATATTTCTCTAATGTATGATTTGGTCGACCAAATTGTTTTTTAATTATCTCACAGATGGTGTAAAAAGTAGAGTATGCAACACGGGGATAAAGTGTCTTTGTCTTGGGCGGCTTGAATTCCTCACTTCACTCAGGTTTCTATATTAACTCTCTCGCAATGCTCGGGAGTTAATTTTATAAATCCCTCACTATCGTTCGGGATTAAAATCAGCAACCTTCGTTCGTTCGGAATTCAACATGCGCCCGCGACTTAAAGACACTGCTTTATCCCCTAGTCACATAAACTACTATTAAACTTTACTGAAGAAGCATGTAATACCCTGACTTCACTATAGTTCTTTTTCCTATGTCAAGAAGAGTACACGAACGGCAAGTCGGACACAAGTTTGGAGGAGGAGGTGAATTCTTCGGACTCCGGTTATCGCCCCAAGACGCCCAGCACGGCTGAACGCAGGAAGATGTTTGAGAATACCGAGTAAGTTTTACTATTTATTTATTTGGCATTTTTGACTGCCCTGTTGGTCTAGTTGTCAGTGGTACTGACTGATGTTGGAGGTCGTGGGTTCCCAGGACAAATGTTTGTGTGATGAGCATGATCATTTGTTCTGTGTCTGGGTATATTTTATCTGTATAGGTAAGTATTTAGAAATATAACAACCTTCCACAAATTTTTTTTTCAGGAAACGAAAAAAAAATCGGCCTCGCAATACAAATTGTCCAATCAAGTTTATCATTTTGTATGGTGAGGCTGTTTTTTTTTTCGTTTCCTGAAAAACAAATTTGTGGAAGGTTGTTCAGTTTCATCTACTGAGCAAGCCCTTAAAGTTTGTGGAGGGCTGTCCCTTACACCTTTTATTTATCATTTGTCTAGTACTCATAACACAAGCTCTGCTTAGCTTGAGACTAGACGGCGTTGTGTGACAGTTGTGAAATATTATTATTATTGAATTACTTTTTACGTACATACATGTACGGAGGCGGAAAACAGTCAGTGCGTGCTTCCGCAAACATGACCGAGGCACTACAGAAGCCGGATAGCCCCAATACTGTTGTACTGCTTATGGAGGGCTCTGTATTATAGGAAACCCATAAGCTGCTTGTGTTTATAGAAATGCAAAAAGCTTTAAGGCGTATAGTCCTTTGAACATCTGGCCGGAGTTAAATGCACACATACTCGTACTGCCGCCTGCGCCAGCATAGAGCCCCGCTGACCTTTAAAACTATTTTTCATCCTCCCATCCCGGAAAGAGTATTTTTGCTCTTCAATATCTGAGTGCAAAAGCCGCTACCTACAGGATCACGATCACACTATGGATGTTCTAAATTTAATTTACTTTATGTAAATTGAATTTAGAACAAAAATCATCATTAAACCTATTTACTTCTACCTCCACGGTGCCAAATTTGTCATAAAACTTTTTTTAATTTGTTAAAAACTCAGACTCGGAACCTCCTTGGTGTACTTTTTTTGAGTGTACTGATTTAGTCATTTCCTCGCTGAGGTGGGATTAAAAGTTACGCGTTGCACTCGAGTGCAAAGATTTTTCACCTCGTGTTCTTTTGATTCTCGCGCTAACGCTCATTTAAGAATCCTTCGCTAGCTCGGTCAACACTATTTAGCATGCAGTTAAAAAGCAACTTTGCGAGTGCAAAAAAAAAAAATCGGCCTCCACACAAACTGTCCAATAAAATTTTTAATTTTGTATGGTGAGGCTGATTTCTTTTTTCGTTTTCTGAAAAAAAAGTCTTGTGGAAAGTTGTTCAGTTTCGTCTACTGAGCAAGCCCTTAAAGTTTGTGGAGGGCTGTCTCTTACACCCTGTATATTATTCCAGTTACATAATCAAGGGCGTCGCCAGCTTATGACTAAGGGGGGGGGGGGGGGCAATGAGGCAATATTATGGAGGATAAAAAATATGAACGCCGAGAGCATGAAGCGTTATACTTTGGAAGTCTTTTCTTCGATGACGATTGTAATAAGAACGGTTCTATTATCAATGTATAAAACTTCACAAGCCCTCGACAGCACAATAACTAAATCAAACTTTTAAACACAGTAATAATTATTTATTTTAACAAAAATAATATTTAATTAATACATAACCTTTATTAAATTATTTAGGTTTCTGTTTTTTTTTTCGGCGATCTTCTGCCATGGTGCTTCTTAGCCATGTTTTTAGTTAATTGCTCGCACTTTGGTCGCTTTGCGGCAACTTTGCGGCTAGCTACATTTGATCTTTAGGGGGGCGGGGGAGGGGGGGTGCCCCCTTGGCGATGGCCTTGTAGGTACATAATTATTGTAGATTTTATCCTTTTCCACCTCGAAAAACCAAATTACTGTATTAATGATGATTAATAGAATGAGGATGTTTGCAGCGGCGCGCAGTCGATAGCGGACCGTCGCCGCGCGTACGAGTCGCGCTCCGTGAGCGTCGCCGTCGAGTCCGACACGCCGCCTTCCCCTGCGCCGCTCAGGTATGTCGTGCAGCAAGGCTAAAGTAAAGATAAATCGTGTTTATTTTGCAAATCTTTATATACAGGACTAGCTGTACCCGCGCGGCTTCGCTCCCGCTCTTCCCTACTTCAGCCTACTATACCCTACTCTACCCTACTATACCCTACTCTACCCTACTCTACCCTACCCTACTCTACTCTACCTTACTCTACCCTACTCTACCCTACTCTACCCTACTCTACCCTACTCTACTCTACTCTACTCTACCCTACTCTACCCTCCTCTACCTTACTCTATCCTACACTACCCTACTCTACCCTACACTACCCTAATTTTCATTTTTTTTTTCCATAAGAACCTTCTCCTCATAATAACGAACACAACAAAAAAAAATTAGCGAAATCGGTCCAGGCGTTGTTGAGTTATGCGCTTACCAACACATTTTGCGATTCATTTTTATATTATAGACTAGCTTTTGCCCGCGCGGCTTCGCTCCCGCTCTTCCCTACTTCAGCCTACTATACCCTACTCTACCCTACTATACCCTACTCTACCCTACCCTACTCTACTCTACCCTACTCTACCCTAATCTACCCTACTCTATCCTACTCTACCCTACTCTACCCTACCCTACTCTACCCTCCTCTACCTTACTCTACCCTACCCTACCCTACTCTACCCTACTCTACCCTACTCTACCCTACTCTACCCTACTCTACCCTACTCTACCTTACTCTACCCTACTCTACCCTACCCTACTCTACTCTACCCTCCTCTACCTTACACTACCCTACACTACCCTACTCTACCCTACTCTACCCTACACTACCCTAATTTTCATTTTTTTTTCCAAGAACCTTCTCCTCATAATAACGAACACAACAAAAAAAAAATTAGCGAAATCGGTCCAGGCGTTGTTGAGTTATGCGCTTACCAACACATTTTGCGATTCATTTTTATATTATAGATTATTTGTAAAACACTAACAACCTCTGAGGACTATGTTACTGACATCCTAAACAACAACTTTTGTTCTATGACTTTTAAAAAGGGGATTGCCCAGCCTCTATGGTGTTCCAGGCCAAAGACGAACATCAAATATTACTATCAATGATAAAACTATTGTTTTTTTCCGTAAAGTTACTTTTTATTTACCACTTATTGTTTATTATAGTGGCGCTCATTTGGAACTAAGGGAATACATATTTTTTTTATGGCAAAATTAATGATCAAAGTATTTTTTCTCTAGTCAATTGTCCGCTCATGGCCTCAAATGGGCAATCCCCTTTGTCATATTTTAGTTCATCAGATTTTGATCATAATCCAATAACAGATGAGGGAAGATATTTCTCTACGTATCTTAGATCATTATAGGATCACTGTGTTGTCCGTCTGTCTGTCAAGACGTTTTGAGTTGAAATTAAAACGGTATACTCAAGTTTAAGATTTATTTGGTACAAAGCAAGGTCTTAAAGCCCAGTTATAGGAATAATCTTGTTGATATGTCACAAAAAAGAAGTTTTCTATCGATTCGGAAAAATCTTCGAGATTCTATTCGGAAATTGAATTATTTACCTAGGTAAGTTTGTACGGACTCCTCAGTGCGTGAGTCCGACTCGCACTTGCCCAGTTTTTTTTTTGTATCTACCTCGATTTATAACATGTTTCTCTGAACTTAAGGACCTATTACACTGCGCTGAATATCGCGTGCGATATTCCGACTCGTACTATTTTTCATTCATAGAAAGATAGTCTAACCCCTATTACACTGCGTGATACGTCGAACCATAGACTAGATACGTCGAACCATAGACTAGATACGTGGAACCATAGACAAAACGAGTCTGAATACCGCGTAGTGTAATAGGTCCTTTAGAGACCAAACTGAATGGCGTAGAAATATTGCATCATTTGTTTCAGGCGACGAGATTCACTGAAATCTCGTAAAAGTCCCGATCGCGAAGACAAGAGGGCTTCAGTACCGAACGTCACTACTAAGAGGACCTCCACTGTTTTTGGCAAGGTGTCGAAATTCCGCCATCTAAAGGGAACGCCTGGTCACAAGTCGACTCAAGTGGAAAATATCAAGAATATTAGCAGACAGATCTCCGGCGAATGCAACGGTTTCTATGGTGAGTTTCTAATAGGCTAGTTGCCGTAAAAAATGTAATTAGTCTGTCTTTAAGATTATTCAAAAATAATGGACACGTATTTTTTTATTTGTAAAGTTACGTGTAACGTCACGCCGTGCTACATTTTTTCGCACGGGGTGACGTCACACGTAATTTTAATGGGCTATATCTTTGTTATTTTTTGTTTAATCGAAAAAAGAAAAAAATACGTGTCTAATATTTTTTTATAATCTAAAATACGGACTAAATAAAATGTAATTATTTTGACCCTGGAAACTACCCTATTATATCATTTGTACTCTAAGGCTAAGTTGCCATGAGGTGGGAGCATTCACATGACAGCAGTGTACGTGAACATGACATCAACATAAAAATTCATTCTTTCATTTTTAAAACGCAAATACTGCCAGTATCCATTGCGAATGTCGCATAATACGTAACACTAAATCTTAATCGCACTTTTGACTACCAGTATGATTAGGTTAGGTTAGTCATGCTAGTGCATCTGTGTGCGTCACTATTTTCTTAACGTGTATAGTTCATTTAAATTTTTTGTTGCGGCGGAATAATAGTTTATTGAGGCGGAATAATAGTTTATTGACGTAAAAGGAATGATTTCTGATTTACACGCGGACGAAATCGTTGACGGTGAATGCACTATACATGTGTTTGGCAGTTTCTAATGTAACAGCTCTAATGTTGAGACAACAACACTGCATTCGAAATGCAATTAGGTAGTGGATATGCAGTTCAAATGCACTGAGGTTAGAGTGTACCTGACAGGTTGCCTGTACAGTTATATCTGTCAGGTAAGCTTGTGTGGAAACCTGCACAGTTGTGCAACATACACGCTCCGGTTTACCTGCACAACTCACTTGTACAGGCAAATCTGTTAGGTATACCCTAGCGTGTACAATGCTTCCCACAGCCAACGGCGTGCGCTGCGCCGTGCCGCTGTCGGGCGGCGGCGGGCGCGTGGGCATCGTGGAGCTGCCCGTGGGCGCCACGCCGCTGTCGTGCGCGCCGCCCGGCCACCCCGCCAGCACGCGCGTGCACGCGCTGCTGCACCCCGCGCCGCTGCAGGACTGGGCCTGGGACCCCTTCCGCGCCGACCGCCTGCTCGTGGCTTGCGACGACGGAGAGGTGCGCGAATGGATCATACCTGAAGGAGGTTCGTTGTGCACTCAATTTACATCTTGTTTTTTATCGAGCTAAGGTCTACTGTCCACGGACGCGTAGCTTCATGGACGCGTGTTCGTCACCATACGCTTGGTGTACGCGTGCTTTAGATTATTCGGTACCCATTTTGATAAATCTATAATAATAATAAATTTACTGTCACAAAGAAACAATACATTAATATACACTGGTTAACAAAAAGCTAACTACGCTGCTGAAGTTTGTATACAGATATTGTGAGCCCTGCCTCTCAAACTAGGATAACTTGTATCTTAAGAAACAGTGTTCAGCTGTAAGGTTACACGAGAAAAGATTATTGCAATTGCAAACTGCAATCATGAGATTTACTATGTAAATACGACATAAGCTGTTTACATACAAAACCTATGAAATTATCGGCGAAGCAGCAACGACACGACGCTAGCGCGTCGACAGAGTTCAAGCTAGACTGTCCACAATAAGGATTATCTTCACATACGTACACCTGACACAAAAATACTGTCCATGGATGCATAGCGAGAGATCTATAAGACGCGTATTCGTCATTGTACGCTTGGTGTACACCTGGTTAAGATAATTGATACCCTTTTACATAAATCTTGATTGCGTTAGCGTTTTTGTGTGTGTGTACTTGTGCGCGGAGTATACTGAGGTATCAATATAGTGCGTCGGTACCCATATTATTTGCCTGCTATTAGGATAACTAATGTGCTTTTCTCCGCCAGGCCTCCAAGAATCAACGAACGAGCCAACACGTACATTCTCTGCGCACCCCGACAAGATATACATCATCAGATTCCACCCGACGGCCTCCGACGTCTTGACGACGGCGGCTCACGACCTCACCGTCAAGATATGGGACCTTAGTCCGGAGAACCCTGTGGCTTCCATTGTACTGACTGGCCATACCGATCAGATCTTCGCTCTGGACTGGTCGCCTTGCGGGGAGTACCTCGCAACTGTCTGTAAAGATGGACTTATTAGGGTGAGTTATTTTATATAGCACTTATTTTTGCCCGCGCGGCTTCGCTCCCGCTCTTCCCTGCTCCACCCTACTATACCCTACCCTACCTTACCCTACTCTACCCTACACACCCTCATTTTCATTTTTTTTTTCCATAAGACCACACAATAACGAACACAAAAAAAGAATTAGCGAAATCCGGCTGGACCGATTTCACGCGTGATGGCGTGACCAAGGAAATAGGAATTCATTTTTATATATATAGATTAGTCGCCCGCCCCGATTTCGCACGGGTGCAAATTATATAGGTACATGAAATCTTCCTCGTTTACTCTTCTTTGTGTTATAGTATATTCGCCTTAAGAAAATAGTGATTCATCGTTGCCGCTCAGCTTAGCCACGCCCCTTGACCAATTTGATCAAAGTAAAATTGAATCCATACCGTGTAACTCGATAATACATTTATAGGTAAAGGAAAAAGGGTTTTTGAGATCATTCTGCTACTTGTGTAGAAAATAATTCCACGACTTCCGCTTAAATGCATACTGACTGGCCGCCCGGCGTCCCCGCTCTTGAGCGGAGCGGGAGATAGCGTCAGACTTTTACTGACTAAAAACCCATCCCGTTCCTTCGTGCCTTCATACCGGGGCTGAGCTACCTCTCTAAACTAACTCTGGCCTCGGTAGGCTTCGATCCAGCTGGGCCCCTGCTGTTGTTGACAACTACATGAGGCGCGCGGGAACATTGCGCGCCGTCGACGACTTAGGCTCGGTCCGGACAGTTACCGGACGGTCGGACAGCAAGCTACCCATTGCTCGCCGTCCATATAAAAATAAAGTAATGTATCGCAGGTATACAAGCCCCGCTCGTGCAGCTCGGCCACGCACAGCGGGCCGGGCCCGGCCGGCAGCCGCGGCGCGCGCGTCGTGTGGGCGCTCAACGGCACGCATCTCGTCGTCACCGGCTTCGACAAGTAAGCTATATAGCTGTACTCCATTCCAAAGAACATTAGACATTTAAACAAAACCTTTATACTGTCTGTTCAACCGATTTTGACTTCTATTCCGTAGATATAAAGGTGGCATTAAAAGCAATAAAGTGGTTTCAATACCAACTATTTACCATGTCAACAACGCAATAAACACAGTAAAAAAAGGTTTGTTTAAAATATTTCCAATCATATTTCGAATGGACGGTACATCCTGGGGGAGTATACATCTGGGGTTTTTTTTTTTTTTTTTACCTAAATCTTAATTAAAATCTATAACAGACTTGATGGAGTTTCGCGACCTAATTTTAGTTGAACCATCATCTCAATACTCCAATTCAACATTATTCACATTATTGACAGAGTATCCGAGCGTCAGATCCTGCTATACAAGGCTAGTGACCTGTCTGCGCCCGTGTGCACGGTGGGGCTGGACGTGTCGCCCGCTATACTGCAGACGCACATTGACCACGACTCCGGCACTCTGTTCCTGACGGGCCGGGTGAGTACTGACTTGAAAGGTATGCGCTTCGGCAATCTTCGTGTTTCCCAAATAGCTCGAACTTTAGGCCAAAGAGTAAACCCCCCACAGAGGCGTCGTAACGCCCTTATCCTATGTGATTTCATTCTGTCGAGTATTTTTGTATTCTTTATTTAAAGAGTGCGAATATCGACTTAGTCTCGAAATCAACCAATTTGGGAGTTATTGCTTGTAATTTATTAAGATTAGAATCCTCAACTTGACTTTATTTCTGCTGTCATTGTCTGACTCAGTTGAATTTAGGAAAATCAATCAATTTTACATAGAACGACTCTGATCCTATCTGACCTCCATAACCCAGTAATAGAGTATCACGATACTCCTTGGAAAAACTGGTGCTAGATTTCAAGAGTGGAGATTTTAAGGAAATTGCCCACATAAGAACTGACCCCTGTTAAGTTAAATAGGTTATAATTGATTTTTGACATTGGCGTGTAGACCATTGTCTTGATAAGTTAGTCGTGTGGGGAGGTCGTTTAAATTGATTTGGATGAAAGTTCTTAAATTTTGTATTACACTATGCATGAAAACCGCTCTATCTATAATAATATATTGTTAGCGTATATTTTCCTTAGGATACCTACTCCTCTAGCCAAGTTGCGACCGTTTCTTTTCTCTTGCCTCGAACGCCTCGAGCTGGCCACGCGTCTGATTCCTTTGTTCTGACCACGTGACTGAACATTGAGATGACGTCAGAACAAAGGAATTCAAAAGGCGTTCGACGCAAGAGAATAGAAACGAAACTGTCGTAACTCGGCTACGTCTGCTGTACTTCTACGTTTCAAATAGCCTAATAATATATTTGGGTACTCACTTAGGGCGACTCGACGATCTACTGCTACGAGGTGACGAGCGAGGCGCCGCACCTGTGCGCGCTGTCCCACCACCGCTCGCCCACGCTGCACCAAGGCATCGCATACTTGCACAAGAATCTAGTCGCCGTTGAGAAGGTACGCTACTTAAAAGGGTTTATTTAGGTGCAGAAGACTTAACTCTCATAATGAGGCTGCATAAGGTCTTTTTTACAGCAAGACGAAAATATGCATATTTGCGAGAAAAGGATAGATATACACCCCTACTTTTTGATTAGTACAAAAAAAATGGGGCTCTATCTGTACCCGTCACTGATCATATTTTTGTAGTCAAAAGTAGAAAAAACCGAAATCCTAAAATTGACCACGAAAAGGTAAATTCATCATAGAATCAATCAAACATAACAATTACTAGTAGAAAATACTGCGGGCAGTGTTTTTCCTTAATAATTGTCAATTATTCATTCATTAATCAATAGCCTGCACAATATTTCCATAAATTGAGTGACATTATGGGACATAAACCAACGCTAATAACTTTGCTGTTTATGAATATTATTTATTGAGATTTTATTTATAAAATAACAAGGGCTTTTCTAATAAGCCCTTTAAGTATTGGTACTAATTAAAAAATAGTGGTGTATAGGATACATTGTATGAATCCGACAGCCGTCACCCGCACCATCCTATAGCAATTGCATTGTAGGTATAATATTTGTGTATGGCATATTCATCTTTACAGGATTTATAACAAAGTCACTTTTCGTGTCTGTCGTTAAATTTAAACCTCTAATTTGATGCGGATTTTACTGTGGTTTATTCTAGTTAATGAAATAGTGACTCATCAGTTTAACTGCAAAGTTAAGGCGTATCTATAATGGGGTAAAAATTAAACTTTGTAACGCGCGGACCAGTGGTAGGTAGGTTCCCGCGCAGCCAGTGCCCGGCCGCCCGAGCATTCGCGAACCGTTCCCGTAGTTTTACGAACTCTACTACGCATGCGCAAGACGCCGCGTGGCTCGCGACGCGCAGGCAGATCTCGCTCTCGTACCGTAACCGCCAACAAAACAGACGCACGCGAACCGAGATCTTCGATGACACACTGTTTTCTCGCTCATGTTGTTATTCCTGGTATTATTGATATTATTTTGACTGGCCTGTTGGTCTAGTGGTTAGTGACCCTAACTGCTATGCCGGAGGTCGTGGGTTCGATTCCCACCCAGGACAAATGTTTGTGTGATGAACATAATCATTTGTTCTGTGTCTGGGTGTAATTTATATATAATATGTATGTATTTAGAAATATATAAGTATGTTTATCAGTTGTCTAGTACCCATAACACAAGCTCTGCTTAGCTTGGGACTAGACGGCGTTTGTGTGATAGTTGTGGAATATTATATTATTATTATTATTACCTACTTGTGTAACTGTGTAAACTGTGTACTTTGTTTTGTTAAGCAAATAAACGTTTTCAACAATCTTGCAACTTTTAATTATATTCCAAAATACTGTATAGTAAAAAGTTTGCTTAAATACGAATTATTAAGTTTTTCCCCCAATATAAAAACGCCTTTACTTTACGATGCACTGATGAGTCACTATTTTCTTAACGCGAATAGAATACAGTATGACATAAATGTACCTACTCAAGCCTTATACTCTTACTCTCTCTCTCTTCTCTCTCTTTTCTCTTTTTTCTCTCTTTGTCTTTCTCTCTTTGTCTTTCTCTCTTTTACTCTTTATTCAACCGATTTCGACGTTTATTGTGTTGGCAATAAAAGACAAAATCATGACAACTGGCGGCAGCAGTAATTACTTGGTATCGAAACCACTTTTTTTGCTTTTAATGCCATCCTTAAATCGACGGAATAGAAATCAAAATCGAAAGACAGTAAAAAAGGTTTGTTTAAATATCTAACCTTATTGCGAATGGTGTATAATAAGCTCATCTTTTTACAATACTAAAGAAGAACTACATACGTGTGTTTTAACCATTTATGTATCATTACAGGAATAGATATTTACATAAGGATTCGTTTTAGGTGGAGTTCGCGCGAGCTCTACGACTCACCAATGGAACCATCGAGCCCCTTTCATTCACTGTACCCAGAATAAAGGTATGATTTTGTTTTAATTATTGACCACGATCTCACCTGATGGTAAGCGGTGATATGGTGGATGGTGTAGCACACTTGCCTAGAAGTTACTTATTCACTCGTGACTAAGACACCAAAGTTGTAGCTATCGGAAAACATAGATACCGGCAGGGAATTCCACTCCTTAGCACAGCAGCTGTACGCACAATAAAAATATTTCCCAAAATGTTTTGTACGTATGGGAGGGGTGTCCATCAAGTATTAAATACTACATTTTAAATTGTAATAAATGCTTCCATACTGTGTGTAAGTATGTTATTCTACAATGTGACTATGCTTAATTGTACCTGTTATCCATGTAACTTAAATAGATATTTGTACGATTTAAAAATCGAATCCGGTCTGGTAAATAAATAGGCGCATCTCCACTTGAGCAGCCGCGGGGCGAGCTGCTTCAATCTGAACGTGCCGCGCGCCGCGGCAACTTGAGCCACGAATTTTTCTAGTTTCTTACTAGCTACCATGGGGGACGCACGCAAAGTCGCTGCAGCTTTAGTAATAATTAATTAGTACAAAAAGAAAAAAGGACAGAAAGTCAAACGTCAATGGTAGGTCAAGGAATTATATCGACAGCGAAATTATCATGTCTAAGAAATGTTATCAGATATGGCTTTTGAAGAAGTCTAAAAAATAATTTTACCGCGAAGTGAGCGTATGTGCGTCCGTCTCCACTGCTCGCGTGGCCCACACTGAAGCGCCTTTGAGCACGGACTTTTATTGACACAAAACAGCTCGCCACGAGGCCGCCTAGTTTACCGGGGCCAGGGTTAGGTTCGAAAGACAACTCGAGCCCCGGTATGAGGGCTTGAAGAAACGGGGTGGGTTTTTAGTCAGTAAGAGTGTGACACTATCTCTCGCTCCGACCAAGAGCGGGGGTTGTCATTGATGATTTTCCCACCAAAAAAGGCCGCCTAGTTTGTTTTAAGTCGCGGCATCGTCCCCACTAGAGTTGCCGCGGGTTAAGGCCGCCGCTCGGCCCGAGACTGCCTCAAGCGGAGATGCGTCTTAAGATTCATTCATTTATTTTAAATTTCTGAGTGAGCTGACATTGGGAGCACACAACGCAACAATTCGCGTACTTTTTAAAACGGCGATACAGTGATAGAATTTGTATATTCTCCGTCACGATAGTTCACCGGCAGACACGGAGTGTAAGAACCCTGTAAGTCCTCGCAACGAACTACCTGAGGTTTCACGAAGTGGCTCACGTTCTTTTAAGCGTTCTGAATCATTTCTTGGCGGCAGCGCCGCGCTTCTCGTCATGAAGCAATTGGCCTTTTCGAGTATCGTCACGTTGCATCGTACATATATCTGTGTGAAAACCTCTGTAACCCGGCTATATTTCACCGGGACACCATGACGGCGCGACCAGAGGTCACCATGCCATACCAACAAAACGTATACAGCTCTGTAGAGAGTTACTCACCTGGTGTTCGTTTGTTTGCGCAACTAATTTGGTGGCGCGACCAGCTCGGACGTGTGGCGACTCTGGAGTCTGTATGGTCTCTAGTTTGGTAGCTTAAAGCTATATTTCACTGAGACACCATGGCGGCGCGACCAGACGCCATCATGTCATACCAACAATACGTACACAGTTTTGTAGAGAGTTACTCACCTGGTGTTCGTTTGGTTGCGCAACTAATTTGGTGGCGCGACCAACTCGGACGTGTGGCGACTCTGGAGTTTGTACGGTAGCTTAAAGCTATATTTCACCGGGACACTATGGCGGTGCGACTAGTTGGTGAAATATATCCGTTAGACGTGCGTCATTCTAATACACAGCGATCAGTGCGTTATTTAATCGCAAAACCGGACAGGGCGCTTTTTGGTTCTGTCTCGTTTTGGTTTGCGGTACTGAAGAATGTGATGATCACGTATACGCGTGTATTAGGACGATGTTTGACCCTAATGCTATATATTGATGTGCACAGAGCGAGTTATTCCAAGACGACCTGTTCCCCCCGACGCTGGTGACGTGGCAGGCGTGGCTCAGCGGCGCCGACTGGCTCGCGGGCGCATCGGTAGCGCCCCACATTGTGAGCCTGCAGCCGCCCGGCATGGAACCTCGTAAGTACAAGACGACCTGTTCCCGACGCTGTGACGTGGCAGGCGTGGCTCAGCGGCGCATCAGTAACCTAAAACCCACTTGTTTAGTTGCCTTTTACATTCAAGAGCCACGGTAACTCTTTCGAATACCACAGCGTGATATATCAGATAAACAATAATGTCCGTTTCCGCTCTAGTGTCGGCGCACACGGCGGCGTCGCCGGTGTCGCGCGAGGCGCACAAGGCGGGCGCGCCGAAGCCCAAGCCCGACCTCATCAAGTCGCACGTGCCGCAGGACCCCAAGGCTAAAGAGGACAGCGTGAGTATCACATATAGCTAGCATCTAGCTGACCCAGCAAACGTATACATACAATTTTTCAATTATTTATTTGTTTTTAGTATATGGTATATGGTATTTATTACTTTAATTTAAGGTTTCACAAACTCTCCTTATTTCTACACACTATTATCAACATTTCTTCTTATCTCTCCTTTCACAGGTCTGCTGGAAAAAAATATTTTTAGAAATAAGCAGTAACAGACATTATAAAAAAAAATATAACAATGTCTGTCAATATCTTCTTCTGGTTAAATGTGTCTACAAAAATTATAAAATAAATAAATAAAAATACAAATTGTCAAGAAAAAAGTGGGGGGTAGAAGGGTAAAAGATAGCCTATTCTCAGATACACAAAAAAAAAAAACATAAAGTCTTTTAAGCCGTTTCGGAGGAGTTCGATAGTTAACACTGTTGTTTGACATGAGATTTTTATATTTTTGATGTCTCCAGATTATTATAATGTTATTTGTATGTTACTAAAACTGATCTATGGATGTTTGTGTCAGAAATAAAATAAAATAAATCATATTCTATTATTTAATAGTACAAATGCAATCAAGTCATTCTCGAAGTATCTATTGCAATTTCCTTTCTTCTCCGTACCGATCCCACTAACCAAATCAATGTTCCACAGATAATGAAATCCATAAGCGCCAAAGTACAGATCAACTTGAAACTTGAACAAGACAGCATGGAAGGAGTGGACGAAGCCGAATGGGAGCAGTGAGAGGTAACCCGACTAAATCAAGTGCAATTGAACAACCCTAGCTTGTAGTGTTATTTAGAGGCTCCCGTACTCGGTCGCGTTATATGTATCGTCGACTGACCGCCCGTAGACAGGCTTTGACGGCACAAATAAAGTTGATTATGAAAGACAATATTGTGAAAATATTTTATTTTTATTTTCTGTTGGCACTACACTCAGTGTGTTTGTACAAATATTCGCGTTATTTTACTTAATGTAAAATTAACTTAATTGGTATGAGTTTAAAGTATGTTTTGTGTTAAAATATCTGGAAATAATCCATACTCAAGTGACAGCAAATTCAGAACTCAAAATATTAGGAAAGTTTGTAATCGTACAATTATCATATTAACGAATTTATAGTTAGTAGCAATTGCAGAACATTGAGAATTTGAAGAAAAGAATAATTGAAAAAATAATATTTATTGATTTCATTGATCTCTTAGAATGACTGTGTACCGTAATTATGATTAACGTTAGAAAAAAATATTATTTAAATCAATCTTTTAAAAGAATAACCGTTATATTGGGTTTATTGCGACGGTTATGTTTTTTTTTGTTTTTCTCAATAAACCCTTTTATTTGATACGCATATCATGGTGTTATATAAAAAATAACAAGCCCGCGATCTTTTGCACTCTGCCATATTGGATTTAGCATGACGTCACTCAGTTAACCATGCATTATTGACATTTAAACTGAACATATCTGTGCAAAATTTCAACTCGAATCAGTTTGGGGTTATAAAAATCATTTGGAAAATTTGTCTTGAACATACAAGGCAAGTAAATAGGGCCGGTAATGAATTATGTTAGATATATATTTAAAAGCATTTCAACAACTTTATTTGTACCGCCATAGCAACACTAGCCTCCTCGCCGAATAAAATTAACTTTTTATACCTAACAATAACTTGGGATTTCTAAATATTTTATAGAAATTTTTCCCGTCGATCCCATTTTTACATTTTAATCTTAGATATCAAATAGTCGTGGTAATGTAGAGTACTAGAATAATAATATGTCGGCACATAAGTCCAATAATATGTACTGATTATAGTTTAAGTCATATGTCGGAAAGTCGTGGGATTTGGAAACAAGAATGATGCGTTGATAAAGGATTTAAAATAACGATATTAATGATACCAATGCATTCAAGAGATTTGGTTTTATCACAGTATTTAAAATCACTTAGATAAACTATGTACCTAATATACAAAGCAAAATCAAGATATTGTACTTTTATTGCAAAAACCAACTATCTGCATTTTCGTGTTATTGTGTTGTAGGTATTATTATATTCGATAAAATCCTTAGATTATTTACCTTTTGCCGAAGCCAGCTTGGTAAATGAGTGTTATAGGTAATAACCAGTTTTACTTGCAGTTTCGTCCTGATGAGACGGACAGATAACTATAATTAACTTGATTTGGGTAAAAATGGAGATAGTTGGTTTTTCCAATAAGGGTACGATAGAGTCAGGCGTTGGAAGCCAAATCGTTGTTTAATTTATTTAAAAAGTACTGACATGAAATCAGAGATGCCCCAGTATTGATTATTATGGAAATTAGATGTGAAATAAAATAAGCGTGAATACACAAAAGAGAGAAGATTGTGTCTCTTGCAAAATAGCTCTTATTTCCAAATGCTCACGATTCAAAATATCAAATTCAATGCTCACGGCCAGTCGCATTTTCATTGCCGCACTGCTAAATTAAATTATTTGCTGTTTAACGCTAACACGTGATCTCATAGATTTTCGACCAAAACTTAGCCTACCAAGCTCATAGTATGCTCATTATAACGCGTTTCTATTGACCCTACATTGTTGTAATAAGGACTTCGTATAGATAGCAAAAAAGTTCTCGAATGCTCAAAATTCCAGTTTAAATTGACACAAATCGAACGCTTACCGCAGACTTTGTCGTAAGCGGCAATGCAATTTATACCTTGAGCGATACAAGTAAGATAAAAAATACCTCTTCAATTAAACGTCGTTTACGGTAAATACGCGGTAAGGGTCCGAAATCATTAGTCGACTTTTGTCTGTAAACTAATCGTATCGATACTCTCAGTATCGATAAACTGTATCGATTTAAATCAACTATTGCATAAAGTTTTTATTAAACAAAAAGGTGTCAGCGTAACATTCCTACATTTTGCCATAAAAAAAAATGCATTTATTTATATCGCGAATTTACTTTATTTATGAATTAAACAAAAAATATTGATTATACGTATGATTTGTATGTAATACTTGTATGTAAGGATGTGTAGGGTATTCTTACTTATTAGGGAATTGACATTTTACAATGTAACCGATATTATTCTATAGTCACCTTTAATATTGCTAGAAACTTTTACTGACTTGTAGTTATTGTGAATCTTAAATTCTACGACAGAATATACGTATCTTCCTAACTGGGTCAAATTTTTCAATTTTGGTGGCGAAACTTTTTTGTGAAAATTAGGGACCCAGAATCCAAATTTTCGCAAAAATCGAGGAGAAGAAACGAAAAAAAAAAAAAGTTCGTATAAATTAGAGGCCCAGGTTCCTAATTTAAGTAACGGTTTTTCCACCAAAATTGAAAAAAAAAAAATGATATTCACCCTAACTACACCTACTATATTTATGTATTCATATTGCAATATACATAGACGACGTACTAAAAAACTTGTTTACTTAACACTAAGATTTGCAATGATTACCAAGTTAGCTTGGCAACACATCGAAGTCGGGGTTAGTTAGTGCTGACGAAATCTCTTAAGCCGGGCACTCACCTACGAGCCGTAACTGTAATCGTAGCAGATACAGTAACATAGTTCACGTGTAGACGTTTCCTCGTTGTGGTTACAGAGCTCAACGCGAGCTCCTTTGTGTTCGCGGAAAAATCCGACAAGTTTTGGCTCGCTGCGACTGGCTCGCATCGAACCACAACGGGCTCGCGGACAATTACCGGCACAGATCTTGAGCGCTGGCTTCAAGTTGCGCAGAAGTCAAATAATCGGTCTCTTTAGTGATGCGAAGTGAGTTGCGGGGGCGGGGAGTGTCAGTGATTGGGTCGTAGCGCCATCGTGTCATAGACGTCACTCCTGCATCGTTCCCTGCATTGCTGCATGTACCTAACAACGAAGACGATTGGCTCGCAAAGCGATCCCCACTCTGACGCCGAGCGCTCATGATCCGTTCCGGTTATTGTACTCACTTATAAAATTTGGTTACTGTATCTGTAACGGTTACAGTTACGGCTCGTAGGTGAGTACCCGGCTTTAGACTTCTATAGACAGTAAAATGTTGAAAGAAAATGAGTTCTAGACTGTCTCTTTTACAAATCAAGTGTTCCAAATCGTCCCTTCGATAAAGAAAGAGTTCTAAATTGTCCCTTTCGTGAATAAAAGGTCTCTAAACAGTCCCTTTGAAAGGGGTTCTAGATTGACCCTTTGATGAATAACGATTTTTGAATTGTATATGTACCTTTCTTATGTCAAAAGTGACAAAAGTGGTCCCTTTGATAAATAAGGGGTTCTAGATGGTCCTTTTGATATTAAAGGGTTCTAGATTGAACCTTGGATGAATATAGAATTCTGGATTATACTTTTCATTAATAAAAAGTGTTTAAATTGGTTATAACTCCTCCCTTTGACAAATAATGGGTTCTAACTTTTTCCTTTGACAAATAATGGGTTCTAAGTTGTCCCTTTGATTACCAAAGAGTTCTAGGTGACCCTTTGATGAATCAAGAATTCTGAATTGCACCTTTCGTACATAAAAGCCGTCTCAATTGTTCTTTTTGAAAAATAATGGGTTCTAATTACTCCTTTTGATAAATAATGGGTTCTAACTTGTTCTTCTGATAAATAATGGGTTCTAACTTGTCCTTTTGATAAATAAAGGGTCCTAGGTTTTCCCTTTGATATTTAAAAGGTTCTAGTCTTTCCCTTTGATAAATGCACACACATTTTAATACGGTTTGTCGGTCGAGAATAATTTAGCATCAGTTACAAGTAATAAATATGTTACAAGGATTTACAATATACAAGGTGTAAGGGACGGCCCTCCACAAACTTTAACGGCTTGCTCAGTAGACGAAACTGAACAACCTTCCACAAGACTTTTTTCAGGAAACGAAAAAGAAAATTAGCCTCGCAATACAAAATTAAAAACTTGATTGGACAGTTTGTATGGAGAGGCCGATTTTTTTTCGTTCCCTGAAAAAAAATCTTGTGGTAGGTTATTCAGTTTTGTCTACTAAGCAAGCCCTTAAAGTTTGTGGAGGGCTGTCCCTTATATTCTGTATAGTACTCAAGAATCATGTAACTAAACGCCTCGTCTTCGATGCGTCCCTATCTTAGTCTTTGTATATGAAAAAAATAATATATCTGTAATGAATGAAGCGCGACTTAGTACCGCTAGTTGATGCCATAAACACGTCACGTTTTGCTCAAAACGCCAAAGACTATGTTTTTCTTGTCAATGTGTTGAAATTGTATTAGTTTATATTTTATTTGAAAACTTTTATGAGATGTAACAGTAACTGATACAGCGAAACTCAGGCGTCATCAGACAAAAGTATTTATTTGAAAAGTCAAAAGACTGTTGGCGAAGTTCTGTAACGGTTGCTCTGTAAAACACATCTCATCAACACTATTCCTCTAATACTTATATTGCAAGAAGTCTGTCCTGCAACTGACAGAGAATTCTAGATAGCTAGATTTTATACCTAGTATTAAATGAATCTCATTTTTTGAAATCATGTATTTAATATTCCCATTCAAAATTGAACTTTAAAGTCACGGAGTTAAAGGTTAAAAGCGCATCAATAGGCCTACTAGAGCGAGTATGAGGAAGCATTCTCTCGCTCGCACGCACCAAGTTAGAGCGAGACAAAAGTCAAGAATGTCGTACTCAAGCTTTCGTATTTTACTTAAATATTTACGAATAGGTGTAATTTTATTCACTAGTCAAAAAATATATACTTTAAATGGGAAGATTCTTAAAAATATATTCAAAATGTATTACTTTATGATTAATTTATAATTAAGATTTCTATGTATATTTTTAGTTTAGACTTTAAGCGATTTGTTGTCGGTGAGTTTCTGATATAAGTACTATTCTATTAAACTTTAAAAACTGGATCAAATATAACTAGTGTATAAACTATAGCATCCTATAGCTTTAGGAGACTGAAGGTGTTATGGATTGCTCAAACTGTAGGTTTACACTTCTTCACTAAAAATCAAGAATATTGTAATGTAATTTAATACAAATGGAGCGTGTGGAACACACTACGCGCTGTAGACGACTTGCGCCAGACAATTATCGGAAGGCCGGACGGCGAGCGACCTTAGACATTTAGGCGTTCACGCTGAGTGTATGAACGAATTCGGCCTCACGTCGATGTCAGCAGACAGTACAGAGTAATTTGCTTTGGATGCGCTATAACTCGCGAAAGAGGAGCTATCGTAGCAACGTAGTCACCTACTGGGCCAGAACAATTTAAGGAGACGATAAAAAAAAAGAGATAACTATACTCTGTTCAAAATAAAATTAGACATTTATGAAAACCTTATATTACTGTCCGTTCAACCGATTTTGACTTTTATTACGTTGGTGGCATGACAAATGGCGGCTGCAGTAAATAGTTGGTATTATAACCAATTTTTTGCTTTTAATGTCGTCCTTATGCCTACGAAATAGAAGTTAAAATCGGTTGAAAAGACAGTTAAAAAGGTTTCTTTAAATGTCTAATCTGAACGCGAATAGGGTATATATACTTATTAGCGCTATCTCTTTCTTTGCATCGATCAAACATCCCAAGTTAGTCTTATCATAGAAAATATACCAGAATATCACCGACAACAAACGCGCTACATACTATTGCACATTGTATTCATATCAAATAAAATAAATCACCATATTATATTGTTTGTTTGTAAGAACGCACCTTTGGTAAAACAAGTATTAAACATAGTAAGATTATGGCAAGAGAGAGGTAGAATGGGTTGTGGACTTAGTAACAGCGGGCGCGTAAACTGAGCGGGTATCCTCTAACGGCCTGTAGCCCGATTCACGTAATCAAAACCGTAACGATATCGTAGCGACTTACAGTACAATTCACGAATGATGGCGGACGTGAAGTTAGCCTTTGCGAATGTTCGCGCATTCTACACTCTTCTCGCACACGTACGTCGCCATTTGTTTCCTAAAACACGTTACTGCGCAGCCTTCCGCGCAAACTTCACGGCCGCCATCATTCGTGATTTGTACTGTAGTCGTTTAGACCATTATCGTATTCACATCCATCAATCGAGTTTGAACGACACCGATTTTAAAGTCGTTTGGTCGAAGAGCCGATTTAAAAAAAGAAATCTGTATTTCATTATCCTGGTAGAGTACTTATAAATGTAACTGGAAATAAGTCGTTGATAGATCTTTTAGTTTCGAGCCAGTAGAGTTGTCGTTCTATCCAATCCCGATTAAAGAACACGTGAATACCGATTTTGGATAGTACTTCGATCGAACGACTATAAAACTTTAACGATATTTGGCTTGTTTGATTTTACGTGAATCAGGCTACTGGTCACGACTTAGGTCGAGCGGGTGCGGCATTGGTAAGAGGGCACGGGGCACTATGAGCGGCGTCTCGTGGCGTGCTTTAAACTTCTGATATTACCGCTCACCGCCCTGCGCTTAGCTATCGCTGACAGCGGCAAGGTCGTGAACGGGCCGGAAAGGTGGGTCATCGCGAAAGGAGTCGAGTACGAGCGGAGCGCGAGTCGTGCTCAAATTCGTGTAGTGTGGACCGACTCTAGAGGAGCCGAGTACGAGCGACAATATTTGAGCAAGAAATTTGAGCTCTGCTCATGCTCCGCTCATGCTTGGCTACTATAGCGTAGACCTACTTGAATAGACTTACAAATATATACGTTGAAGCTCCAGCGAGAACTTCGAACGGGTCTCTGACAAATCTTTGAAATTCTTTGAAGGCAAAAATCTTTGAAATTCTCGGGTTTTTATCTACCATAATATGCACCTAAATCTTCCTCATGAATCCCTTTGTCTTTTGGTAAAAATCGCATGAAAATTCGTTCAGCAGTTTTTTAATTTATCGCGAACAAATAGACAGACGTTTATTGTAAACACATTTCTATGCTGCTGCAAACGAAATACAACCAGGCAGTATAAAATATACGAAGTGTTTTTTTTTTTTGATAACATACACTTTCGCTAGACAACTCCTAAAAACGAAAATCGTCCGTTTAGTACATTTTTGGACGCATAAAAAATATTTTAAACATTCGGTAATGGTAATGAATTCGTCCTAATTGGTGAGTACAATCTCTTTATTTATTTATACTCCCTATCTATTATTATACCTATTGATTTTAAACAGTAATATGTGCAAACCCGTTATTGCAAAGTTCCACCACCTTATCTATTTTCGAAAAGTTTCATTTAGTCTACATTATTTAAAAGATTCAAACTAAAAGTAACATTTATTTGACGGTTTCTTATTGTTCAAGTTTCTGTTCACTCAGCAATATTAATTTGGTAAGTTGAGCTTAAAATATTTGTTAACTTTTATACTCAACTTTGTTATCAAGATAGATAAATGAGTATAATTTAATAATAAAATTTTGAGACAATGGCGTGATATCAATGTCTAGAAAATCTCTATATCATTTGATATGTTTTCTAAGTCATATTTATGAGCTGACAATTATATACCCTTATTTTTAGTATATGCGTCTGTCTAGTATTTTTATAAAGAATCCATGTACAAAATTTCAAAACTGTATCATGAAAAATCAAAAAGTTATAAGCCAGTTATGGTACCCCCTTGGCGACATAAATACATGGTCACCGGGACACCCGGGCGACTGAGGAATTGTTTTGCTTCCGCATCCAACTGAGCGCTGGCGCCTAATGCCCGCTATGACCTACCGGGACCTGTTTTGTACTTAGCGCCGGTGGTGTCCAACTTGTGATTTTTTGGTGTAAAAAGTATATCCAGGTTGCGTATATACTAAATATTATGTTTAAGTTGCATCTAATATAGCAACTTAGTGAAGAAATCGTCAAATAAATTATTTCTTGGATGCACAAAATCTTACCAGCATTAATTTGCTCTCTAATTCCCTTACCAAAGTTGTGACATGACAATAAATTTAATTTGTAACCTTAAACCTTCCTTGTCACTTTTCAAATTGTTTCGTCCAAAACATGAATGTATTTAATACGTATAAAAAAATGCTACAAAATTGGAAATCCAGTGCCAATGTTTCCTCCTTTGTTTGATTATTATGAAATTGGCGTTAGAAGTCCTACCTTTTCCCTAATACTTCTTTGATAAAATTGATCGAGTAAAATGAAACGTGTGTCGAGGTGATTCAACTTTGTTATGACAGCTGTCATTGAGAATTGGCGCCAAAACTTCTGTCAATTTTATCAAAGGAGGGAATGTAAACTAATGTAATGACCACAGACGATACCCTCATTGTGTGAGTGCGTGTAATTTTTGTATTTTTGGATGTTGTAAACCTACAGATATCCTAGCGTTAAGGCTCAATATTTGGAGATATTTTTATTATTTTGCATTTTTTTATTAAACTCTTGCTAAATTATTGAGTGTGTTTTATTTGTTAACCTAACGAATTTTAGATTACTGGTTCCCAAGGCCCAAGGCCCAAGGTTGACTGCTAGAGAATGCCTAAGTCATTAAGTCCTCTAGCAAATAAGTTGAAACAAAATGACTGTCGTTGCTATGGTTACGCGCACTGCGCAGCCCCCGCTTCGATTGAGATCCGAAAATCTGTTATTGCGCATTGAAGGGCGATCGTCATTTTGGTTCAACTTAAATGCTGCGTATTGTACTTTGTGTTGAATGAAAATTAAATAAATAAATACTATTTTACAATAGTACAGGACTGAATTCTATTTTGGCTACATCATTCTACTAGAAGGTGACCGCTTCAATTGCCTCAACAAAAAATCCGCTGTAAAAACCCATTGTGATGATACTGACATTACTAATTAAAGATACGAACAGGCAATAAAAAACAACACGCAATTTAATAGTTACGGGAATTGACCGAATAAACATACCTAAACGTAATGATTCTGATAACTGACACTGCACTGTTATGAGTTTGTGTGTTTATCTAAAAAACTGGCCAAGTGAGAGCCGGCACACGGAGGGTTCCGTAGCACAATACTAAAGTCGAGCAAAAAAACGCCGACAAGATAACGTTTCTTGTATGGGAACATTGGGAACCTATTTTATTTACTTTATTATAATGTTATTAGTAGTGGCAGCAATAGAAATCACATTCTGTGAATATTTCAACTCTGCCTCTTACGGTTTATGAGATACAGCCCGCTGACAGATGAAGGAACAGCGGAGGCATAGGGTGTCATTGGCATCCTTCCGTTACGGAACCCTATAAAAGTGATCCGAAGAGAACAGCGGAGGGATAGGGTGTCGTTGGCACCTTTTCGTTACGGAACCCTATAACAGTGATCCGAAGAGAACAGCGGAGGCATAGGGTGTCGTTGGCACCCTTTCGTTACGGAACCCTATAAAAGTGATCTTAAGAAAATTCAGTTTTTATTTTGAGTTTGAACCCTAAAATTAAAAACTTTATCAGGGCAAAGGTATCCCTCCACTTTTCACAGTCTAGTGCGATTACGGGCCAATCCTTTAGGCAGCTCATCTCTTCATTAGGATGGAGTGAAAAAGGTTCGAATTTTCTTGTTCCTGTATTATCAACTAGCTTTTGCCCGCGGCTTCGCCTGCGTACATAAAATATAGCCTATGTCACTCAGGAATAATGCAGCTATCTATCGGTGAAAAAATTTTCGCAATCGGATCAGTACTTCCAGAGATTACCTCCTAAAAACATAAAAAACAAACTTTACCTCTTTATAATATTAGTATAGATAGTTGATAAACAGCTTAAGGCTTATAGTCCGTTGATCCATCTGACCAAAATTATGTGGACGCACCTCTCGCACCCGCCTAGGCGGCAGTACGCAAATCTGTGCATTTATTTGCGGCCAACAGCGCCCGGAAAGTGCGCGGCTGACCTTTAAATCCATTTTCTTTGCGAAATATTGATTGATTTACATATGAACTTAAATTAAAATATTTAAGTATGCTTAACCTAACTATACACACTAAGGGCTACTTCCTACTAAAATATGGCGTCATAAAACTCCTCCGCATCGCTGTCGACTGGAAGTGTGCCCAAGAGGCTGGCGATTTTAATTTAAGTTTATTATGTATATATTTTGTTGCTTTAAGTTGTAAATAAATAAAGTTTATTGTTAGTAAAAAAAAAAAAAAAAAAAATTTACATATGCAATGTTCACTTTGAAGAATGTTTAACCACCGATTTTTATGTGTAAAAATGTTTCTAAAGATCCAAGCCGTTTCGAAGGAGTAGGGAAAAGTTGCGAAATTGCTAAATATTTTTTTTTTATAAAAGTATTAATAGCACGAAAAAATCAAATGTTGATAACGTTGTTCATAAATCTATGATAAACATATATTTTTTTCAAACCTATTAACCTGGCCGTTACCGAGGAGTAGGCTTCAGAAAGTCACTGTTTTATGGCACTGTTCGGGCGCTTGGGCCTTAAGAAGCTCTAGTATAAAATTACAGCTCACAGAGACAATATTTTAAGGTGGCGAGGTACAGTTGCCATCACGGATCTTGAACGCTCGGCGTCAGAGTGGGGATCACTTTGCGCATTCCATACATTGGCGACCCAATCATCTTTGTTGTTAGATACATGCAGTAACGCAGTGAACGAATAAGGAGTGACGTCTATGACGCGATGGCGCGGCCAACCAATCACTGACACTCCCCGCCCCTGCGTCGCTCTTCGCACCACTAAAGAGACCGAATATTTGACTTCTGCGCAAGTGTTCAAGATCCTGATGGCAACCGTATTAGAGTTGACATTTTGAAAGTCTAATAAAAAGAATCTGCCGCAGGGCCGAAGCCTATTGGTGCCATGGGTTGACTTCTGAAAAGGAAATTGTCTCAGAGCGCAAAGTGCAACTGAAGAAACGTGGTTTTACTCAGCAAAAGTGTCATGCCCTCCCGCTCCGCACTGGAGAGCGAGAAGTCATTACATGTTTTCCAACCTACAAAAACAGTTCTAAGAATAATCAAATTCAATACAGTCATATTCATCTACACTAATATTATAAAAAGGTAGGCCGTGAAGTTTGCGCAGAAGGCTGCGCAGTAACGTGTTTTAGGAACCAAATGGCGACGTGCGTGTGCGAGAAGAGTAGTACCTATGTGCGAACGTTCGCAAAGGCTAACTTCACGGCCGCCATCATTCGTGAATTGTACTGTATGTAGTTTGTTTTTTTTTGTTTGTAGGAGGTAATCTGATAGCACTGATCCGCTTGCTAAAATGTTCTCACCGATAGAAAGCTGCTTTATTCCTGAGTGACATAGGCTATATTTTGTGTACGCAGGCGAAGCCGCGGGCAAATGCTAGTTATTGCTATAGTTACGAGACTGATAGTGATAGCAACAATTTACTTAGAGGCTGTTTGGTGAAACAATAAAAACAGTTTGTGACACTACAAAGTTTTAGCTATCATCTCGCTATCATCATCAGAATGCTGTTGGCGCTGGCTCGCAAGCTATGAACCGAGGATGCGCATTGCTTCCACATATCGCGTAGAAGTACCACCAAGTTCAGCTTCTACGAACATTCCTGATGTGCTGCAGTACCTACCTACCGGGGCAAAATGAGTTCGTTATCAAACTGGATGCGAAGGGCGCTGTATCTCCTGATCATGAAGTTACAGTTACGAACTTTTTCAAAAGTCTCCATGCCTCTTAGAGTAAGATTCCAGAGCGATCTGATATAACTTATTTTCACATGGATGAAACCTTAGGTTCTCAGTAGCGTCTCATGTACTTTGAATACCTGTGTGCTGTGTGCTTGTGGAGCTCTCCTTGTGACCCCTGGGCAGATTAAGAAACAAGAACAAGGGACAAGGGCAGGAAGATGGTTACTACCTCTGGTAGTAGTAATCTGGTAGGTTACTACCTCTGGTAGTAGTAGGTACCTAATCTGGTACCATCGCTTTTGTGAAAGTGAAACCGGGATCCTAGAACGAAGACAAAGAAGGAACATAGGTGTGGTTTTAGTCAGTAAAAGTCTGACATGCCCTCTCGCTCCGATCAAGAGAGATCTGGAGAGTCTGGATAATTTCCCACCAAAAAAAATTTTCTTCATGAATACGTTACTTCTGTTTGTTTAATTTACGACATGTCAATGTGACTAGATCCTCATAGAAAGAAAATCAACGGCACCACAACTATATTCGTCACAGTCTTGTGTTAAATTGAAAACATTTTGCAGAAAGTTTTCTCATTAATTCATAAAACCTAAAAAAAATCCCTAGGGCATTAAGTCCGCCTTTGTACAGTGTCTACTAGTACATAAAGTTTTAGTAAATAAATAAACCTCAAGCACAAAATAGATAGGTACAGACAGAAGTCAATCTACATACAAAGCGCGCTCGAGCAACGCACACATAGACACCGCCCATACAACCATTTTCGGTCGCAAAATTCTCAAATAGTCACAGACTAGCAAGACAATGTAACAATGTCGTAACTGTTACTAAACTTAATAATTATGCGGATTTTGGTTACAGCGTTTAGGAACGGTTACAACACTTTGTACTGAAAAATGTTACAGTAATTATGTGTTGTATCTGTGTCAACAAGTTACGACACATTTTTTCTTAATTAATTTACGACACATTGTGTTTACTTTTGAATTTCTGTGTAAATATTAAAGTTAAATTGTCGACACATTGCCGAAACTAAATTACAGTATCTTTTGGAGTTACACAAGTGTAGTAACGGTTACGATAATGTAGTGTTGGATTTGACCAAACAGAAAACAACAGGGGTTCTCAAAGAGTGCTATTGTATTTAATAAAATTATTGATCTTTTATTTTATAACTATGAGTCATAAGCAACCAAAGCGTTTTCGTCTATCTTCGACCTTTTACAGAAAATTAAAGATGAGGACAAGTTCAGAAAATAGACCACCAGGTAAGAATTTTTATTGATAAAATAATATAATATATAATGCGTTCCAAATGAGAATAGGATTGATTGCCATGTTGTGACGTCACAATTTACTGTGAAATCGAAGAAATAAATTTTCAAACAACGAAAAATTTTAATTTATTTACGAACTGTAAACGAAAAAAAAAAAAATCAGAATCCAATTCTTCAATTTTACTCATCTGAGTTCTTCAATTTTGCCAAAATTCCTTCGGTTTGACAGTATGATGTGACGTCACAACATGGCTATCGATCCTATTCTCATTTGAAACGCATAGTACAGGGTTATTTGAAAAACCCTTATAACCTCGTATGACCATATTTCTGACATCATAAGCTACGACTTTTGAAAATTCAACAAAAAAAATCTCAAATCAATAGAAATGTGTGGATCAGCTATCTTTTTTTTTAATATTCGAAATTCGTAGAACAAAAGTTGTTGCTTGTGATGTCAGCAATATGATCCAGCAAGGTTAGTGTTTTTCGAATAATCCTGTATAAAGAAAATTTAATACAATTGCTCGTAAATTCATGACACCCATTTTTTACTTTCTTGTAGGCAATTCTCTTACACTGCCGTCCGCCTTAAGTAATGTAATTCAAGGAACAAAGTCAGAAAATGCGCTTCCACTGTCTTCCACCTCAACCGATATAAGTCAAAAAACTAATCTAGAAAATAAAAATATTACTACTTCATACCCAGAAACCGGCAATATCAATCTTAAATTCACTGCACTGGATTTTGTGACAAATCAGGGCAATACCGCAGAACTATGTGATACGTCCAGACATTCAGCTACTGTAGTAGACAACAATGATTCACTAAGTGAAATACAATCAAACTACGATGATAACGAATCATCAAATTCGGATATCGCTGATTTGGATGAAAACATAAAACTTTCTTTTAAATTTAATATTCAACAATGGGCACTACAGCACCAAATACGACAAAATGCTTTGAATGGATTACTAGGAATATTAAGAAGTATTCCAAACATGGATTTTTTGCCAAAAGATAGCAGAAGTCTACTACAAACTCCCAGGATAAACAAAATTGTCCCTATGGGAAATGGAAAGTATTGGTATAATGGTCTTCGTAATTGTATTGTTCAAGTTTTCTCTGATAATCTGACGCAGTTACCTACTAATTTATGTTTGACATTCAATATTGACGGTTTGCCTTTAGGAAAAAGTTCCAAGGATCAATTGTGGCCAATTTTGTGCAAAATAAATGTAAAACATGTTTCACCGTTAGTTGTTGCAGTATATCATGGTAGCTCGAAACCACCTGTTAATGACTTTTTACAGCCATTTGTAGATGAGCTTTTGATTTTACTAAAAGATGGAATATTAATCGGAAATCATGTCATCAATGTTAAAGTTCGCTGTTTCATATGCGATACTCCTGCACGATGTTTTGTTAAAGGTGAGAGATTAGTATATATACATTTTAATCTTTATGTACATATTCTATTACAGATAAATTAATCTGGCACTTTAAAAAGAAATCCAATAAAATTTTAGTTGCTTATTTACTTATACTAAAAAAAAACAATTGGTTCAAATAATTCACGCAGCATTTTTTCAGGTACTATGGGATTTAATAGTTATCATGGATGTATGAAATGTATAATAATAGGAGAATATGATAGAAAATTTCGTCACATGAGTTTTCCTCGAACCGACCTGCCTTTACGTACAGACTCTTCGTTTCGTAATAGAACAGATCCAGATCATCATAAAGAAAGGACTGTAATTGAACATTTGCCTATAGATGTGGTGAACGATTTTCCAGTTGCCGATGCTCTTCATCTATTGGATTTGGGTGTTATGAAACGTTGTTTAGCAGGATGGACTAGTGGCAGCTTAAATTTTAACACAAAATGGTCAGCAAAAGATATACAAGCAATATCAAAAAGAATCGAAGAAATTAAATCATTTACGCCTAAAGAAATCCACCAAGGCAGAATGCGAGATTTAGATAGCCTTCATTTTTGGAAAGGCACCGAATTCAAAAATTTTCTGTTATACTTTGGTCCCGTTATTTTAAAAGACTATTTGCCATTTGAGGTTTACCAGCACTTCTTAACTTTATTTTGTGCCACTACGATTTGCTATAATGATGCTTATAAATCATATAGGCATATTGCTCAACAGCTTTTTGAAGACTACGTCGAAAAATTTGCAGAAATTTATGGCCAAGATTCGGTGGGCAGTAATATCCATAACTTATGCCATATAGTTAATGATGTTTCTAGATTCGGATGTTTGCCCTCTCTGAGTGCATATCCATTCGAAAGTATGCTCTTCAAAATAAAAAATCTATTACGAAAAGGCGACTTACCATTATCTCAAGTAGCAAATAGAATAGAAGAATTGGCAAAGTTGAATAGTAATGATACAAATTTACAGGCATATCCTACAGTCAAATACGAAAAAGAATTAGCAAAGGGTGAAAAAGTGTTTACTACTGTATTACTTAATGAAAAGTGTCTACTTTCCAGTAAAGAATACAAAAATAAATGGTTTTTAAGTTCTGATAATAATATTATTGAAATGGAATATGCAATAAAGGTTCAAGGAGAAATAAAAATCACAGGAAAAAGTATAAAAAAAAAGTTTAATTTCTTTGAGAAACCATTTAAATCTTCACATATAAATATTTATGCAACTGCACTTAATTATGAAATGGGAGAATCAAAAACATACACGTTGCAATGTATAAAATGCAAATTATTGGCATCAATTTACCATGATAACATAATCTTTATCCCAATTTTGTCAACATTATGAAAACAAATGTAAACATTTACTCATTTAATACAATATTAAATTTTGTTCTTTTTATATATTTTATGGTTTTTTCTTTTAGTTCCATAATTCCACAATTCAATTTATTGTTCTTGCTAAACCTATGGTGAAAAATTTATTAAGTCATCAAATAGAGCAGTGACGTTAGTAGAACTTATGTTAGCCATTTTTTTCATATTTTTAATATCCTCTGCTTTGTTGCTTATTTTAATGTCAGAAAGAATAGTTATTTTACTCAAATCATCTGTAAACAATAAAAGCAACGAATTAATGTCGTACATTTTAAGTATTTTGTAAGTTAACAAGTGCCCTATGGCAGTAGCATAGAACTATGCCACCATTAAGTCACGGTCACCGGCCGGCAAATTGTCACCCGTGGTACTATTAGCACAAATTATGGACTTCACATACAAATTATCAGTTGATCAGGTCGGTAGTATGAGAAGTGTACATTTTACATAGGTAACCCATGTTAAAATTTAAAAGTAAAATGTTCACTTCTCATACTACCGACCTGATCAACTGATTAATTTATATGTGAAGTCCATAATTTGCACTAATAGTACCATAAGGAAACTCATTGTGATAACCAGGTACCTGCTTCCTTTTTTTTGTTTGATTCTTGCAGTGTTTTAGTGTTGGAACTATCTTTGTTCTCATCATTTAGGTCTCTATAGATTTCTTTTTCATTATTAGATTCACAATGCATTTCACTGTCAGATTTTTCTCCGTCTATCTCGATCTCATCAGTGTCTCTGCTGCTGGCATATGTACTTTTTTCATTCATTTTCGAGCCATGATTATTCTCCGTAAAATACAATTTTACCTCATTTATTTTGTTGTTTAATGGCAATCCGTCAGTACTTTCTTTGTTTTTTTCCGCTGTTATTAAATTTTCAGTTATATCTGTATCTGATATAATGTTTTGGCTGCTATCTTTTTCAATTATATTCATTTCTTTTTTAGCTCTCTTCTCATTAATTTTGCTTTCAGAAGACCTGAAATTTGAACGCAGAAGTTAATTGCATGCTATTATTATTTATTATTTATGATTATACTATACTTACAAAGCTTGTCGTTTAATTCGCTGACCACTGTGTTTAATAGCACTGTTTTGTATGAATAAATCAGAGTCATTGAAGGAACATGACTTGTCAGCAAGATGTACAATCTTATAAAATAGCTCTCTTATTTTCACATATTGAATAAATGCTATTTTCGTGCTTCCCTTTATGCCCTTCCACGTGAATTCATGCAGTAGTTCGTCTTTAATCATACGTTTCATTAAAGGTAATCCAACTTTAGACATTTTTGCAAATCCACTGGTGCCACAAGTTTCCGAAATTTTTTTTACCTAGGTACATAAGAAAACAATAATGAGTATAATAAATAAATACATCATAATCCTAAGATATTTCATAGAAGTAAAGAAAAAATAACGAACCAAAAATGACATGACGTCGTTCTCAAGGAGTTTATATTCTAAAGCATCTAATTGTTCTTTGGTATCGATGGGGAACTTAATATTGCCTATAATAAATTTATCATTGCTATCTTCGCTAGAATTGGGACCGGTGTTTCCAATAACTATATTACTGGCTTGATTTTTATTTTGAAGTAGGCCAATGATTTTGTCCAATTGGATCTGCATAATTGCAAAATTTTTCCGAGTTTCATTTTGGACTAAAACAAAAATGATAGTGAGTGAGTCAGTTAGTATTTAAATAAATATACTAAATCTTCACATGTAAAGAAATATTATAACTAAGCTACATGATGAAATCGATGGATGGGACAGAATGGCATGAGTGCCAACTTTCGTTTTAAATCAAAAACCTAAAACTTACATTCAACTGAGCGTAGAAGTTCTTCTTTTAAGGTTCTGTTTTCAGTTTGAAGTGAATTATTTTCTTGAACTATTTTAAGCAGTTCACTTGTTCTTAACGTTAATATATCATCACTACTGGTGCCCTCAACATCGTTTAAAGTAACTTGTATATTATTCTGATTATTGCTGCTTAGTACTTGTACGTTGATTTCGTCTGAACTTTTGGTAATATTGTCGCCAGGTTTTGCCTCGGCTTCACCAGAAATGTTTTCATCTTGCGTAATGTTATTTTCATCCATATCAAATTCTGAATTGACATCAAGTAGCTGCATCGACAGTATGTTAGCAGTCTGTTTTTTTTTGTTTTGGCGTTCATTTAGATACCTGCATAGTGTCAAAAGTAAAACTTTAAAACTCCTTTAACAAAAAAACACATAAACATAATAGGTACATATAAACATCTTTATTTTTTAGTCATTTAAATCCCATAGGTGGGTGATTGTACCTATAACAAACAATATCAGCTATTTTTAACAAAAGTTCAATATATACCCGACCATAATGTACGAAACAGCTGATATTTTTTTCATGATTTCATATTTGGTCCCATAATAAAAATAGTTTTTTTTTCATTTGTATAAATTCGAAGGACTAAAAAATAATTGTGTCTATACAGACATATACAGGGTTATTTGTAAAACACCGGCGACCTCTCAGGACTATGGTAAAGTCATGGAACCAAAGTTGTTGTTTATGATGTTAGTAATACAGTCGTGCAAGGTTGTTAGTGTTTTACAAATAACCCTGAATAAATAAATAAGTACGTACTCACACTCGCACGAAACGTGAGTGCACACGCACTCAAAAATATATTAAACTTATGTATATAGTGTATAATAAATTAAACAAAGGTAATGGTACATCCAATATGGGGTAGCTCATGTTGGATGTACCATGACCAACCTAAAGACTATTTAAAAATAAAGGATTTTTTAAATAATATTTTCTCATATAAAAATATGCAACTTTCATAAACACTTACATTTCTTCATCTTCTGTGTCTTGAAATTTAGAATATAAATCTTCTAAACGGAGAGCTTCTTTATATGAAGAAATATCACCTAATTTTATTCTGCATTTTATTTTTTTCCACGATTTGTCGGCTATGCTGTTTTCATCACTTCTTAGTGATTCAATCTCACTTTTTTTAAGTGAACGAGGCCAGTAAAGGGATGTTCCTACGACCCATCCTTCCGGCACCGCAGTTACTTCCTCACTAGTTCCATTTTTTGATAGTACTAACTTGTAGGGCATGTTGAGAACCACTGCAAACACAAAATAATCAAACTCCATTTTGTTAAAACAGTCACACTGTAACGTAAAATAACACAATGCCGACACATGTAAACACAGTTACGAAACATTGTGTTGGGTTTCATCCGTTTCATCTCTCAAGTAGATACAAAATTATCCACATCATTTTACACAATTTATATCCTTATTATAGTATTCTAGAATATATTTTGGTTAAATATATGTAAGCCGTATCAATAAAATGTTCTGCATTTCTCAGAAATACGATACTTTGTATTTTTTAAATTGAAAACAACCACTAAAACAGAAAATATTTTAAGTATTTTATTAAATCAGAAGGGCGCATCGGTTATTTTATTATAGTGACATCAAACTACACGATACATTTAATTTCGCAGAGGATTTTCGATCAAATATGATGCAATTAACACAGAAATACGTAAATAAATACTTACATTTTTTTTCTGATGGCGGCGAAGATTTAATTTCTATGACATCCACAAAAAAACGAACGAATTACAATAAAAATTGACAAGTATAGAATGAACGCAACGAAAAAATGAATGATTGAATGTACGATGCAAGTGAGCGCATAAAAGTCGCGACCAGTCGCGACGTGTCGACACGGCGACGTCACAATGTGACTGAAAGTTACTGTTATTCTGTTACGATTATTCCCCACTTTTCGAAACGGTGTCGAATCACAAGTCGACACGGCGACGTTATGCTACGGAACAATGTTACAAATAAATTCCGTTACGACACAATAAATGTCGACTTAAGTCGTAACCGCTACTTCATATGGCTGTATGGGCGCTCACGGACACGATGTCTCGGTCGCGTCTCGGATCACTCGTCGAACAGTTCCGGCTCAAACGCTCATTAGTGTGCGTCCACCGAGCGTAGGTATAAAAAGTGAAGTACATACATGAGATTGTCTTCTGTACCTATCTATTTTGTGCCTCAAGTGAACGCCGGTGTCCGCTCTCTCATTGCCTTTCTATTGCGTCTCTAAATATGGTATACGAAAGGTTAAATTGGAACCGTAACTCCCAAGTCACGCAACAAGTATCTTAGTCACGAAACTATAGATAAAACTGTAATGAAACTGTATTGTCAACCCGTGTCGTGGCGCGTGGATTGATGGGCCGTGCTAATCCCAGCGGTGAGGGGTCAGGACCAATCAGTCCAGCCTTGTCACTCAATCTAATGAACATGTGCTCCGTGACGGAGGTGCAAGCTAAATGAGTCGTACTATTAACGTGAAACATAATAGTAAGTACATTTTGACACAAGTACAGAAAGTTTGTCATTGCGACCGAGGCGGAATTGGCACGAGCCGAGGGCTGCAGTACAGGAATTGAGGCGTGCACTTTTCTGCATTAGTGCGGAAAACAGTCTATTGTGTGCTTAAAAGCGGTGAGACAAGAGCAGGTTTTCGCGTAAGTGTATCTCGTATCTACCTACTTAGGTTGGGATACACATCCGAAAGTTGGAGCGTAAAAAATTGTCTAAAATACGTTTTTACACCACCTGCTCGATAATGTCGTTTTACACGTCATACAAACCTCACTTAAAGCAAGTCATTATATGCCTAGGGAGATAATGCAGTATGGCCGATCCCTAGGGAATAATGAGATTTGAATTTGGAGCATCAAGAATCGTCAACATTGTGAATTAAAATGTAGGCGCATCGAACAAGTTGACTCGAAATTCAAACCAAAGAGTATGTAATCACTATGATTCAAACTGGCCACTAACAAAAAAAAGAAAATAGAATAAAACGTGCGTACTGACGACACGGGAGCATTATAGAAAATTGAAACTGTAGAATCTTGGAGTAGTGAATTTTGTTTATTTGATGAACTTGTAAATATAATACTATTAGAGAAGAAAATTTAATTCAGGAGTAGCAACACTACGACCATAGATTGCCACGAAGGTCCAACATACGGAAGGCGGCTGGCGGGTCTTGTCTATCTTTTTTTGGCGGGAATCACGGTGTGCGGAAGCTCTGCCCGAATAGTTAGCGATCGTCATTATTTCAAATATTTTAGGTATTTTGTTTGCCTTTTTCTCTATAATTGTAATTTGTTTGGCTGAAAGCCAATAAAACCTTTTTAAAAAAGTCATCTCGTGTTTCCATTTGTAACAATACTTATATTTCTCTAATATATGATTTGGTCGACCAAATTGTCTTTTAATTATCTCACAGATGGTGTAAAAAGTAGAGTATGCAACACGGGGATAAAGCTGTCTTTGTCTTGGGCGGCTTAAATTCCTCACTTCACTCAGGTTTCTTTATTAACTCCCTCGCAATGCTCGGGAGTTAATTTTATAAATCCCTCACTATCGTTCGGGATTAAAATCAGCAACCTTCGTTTCGTTCGGAATTCAACATGCCGCCCGCGACTTAAAGACACTGCTTTATCCCCTAGTCACATAAACTACTATTTTACACCACCTGCTCGATAATGTCGTTTTACACGTCAGACAAACCTCACTTAAAGCAAGTCATTATATGCCTAGGGAGATAATGCAGTAGGTATGGCCGATCCCTAGGGAATAATGAGATTTGAATTTGAATCGTCAACATTGTGAATTAAAATGTAGGCGCATCGAACAAGTTGACTCGAAATTCAAACCAAAGAGTATGTAATCACTATGATTCAAACTGGCCAATAACAAAAAAAAAAGAAAATAGAATAAAACGTGCGTACTGACGACACGGGAGCATTATAGAAAATTGAAACTATGGAATCTTGGAGTAGTGAATTTTGTTTGTTTGATGAACTTGTAAATATAATACTTATATTTCTCTAATATATGATTTGGTCGACCAAATTGTCTTTTAATTATCTCACAGATGGTGTAAAAAGTAGAGTATGCAACACGGGGATAAAGCTGTCTTTGTCTTGGGCGGCTTGAATTCCTCACTTCACTCAGGTTTCTTTATTAACTCCCTCGCAATGCGCGGGAGTTAATTTTATAAATCCCTCACTGTCGTTCGGGATTAAAATCAACAACCTTCGTTTTGTTCGGAATTCAACATGCCGCCCGCGACTTAAAGACACTGCTTTATCCCCTAGTCACATAAACTACTATTTTACACCACCTGCTCGATAATGTTGTTTTATACGTCATACAAACCTCACTTAAAGCAAGTCATTCTATCCCTAGGGAGATAATGCAGTATGGCCGATCCCTAGGGAATAATGAGATTTGAATTTGGAACATCAAAAATCGTCAACATTGTGAATTGAAATGTAGAGTCTGTGCGGAAAGTAAACCATCGTGGGATTTGAGGGCGCTGCTGTAGATAAATATAGTTTTTATTATGTAAGCAACATTGTGACGTCATTATAGTGCGACTGTTAAATCTTGATATTTTTAAACTATGTTAGACTAGCGGCTTCACCCTATAATAAAAAATATCCTATTAGTTGAATTTGCTCACCTAATGAAACTGCAAAGTTATAGCTTATGTGCTATATTATTGCAATGTTTATGATTAAGTTCATCTGTCTAGTAGTTTTTGCGCGACACATCCATATATACGAGTACCTCCATCCATCTTCACAAACTTTCGCATTTATAATATTAGTAGCCTATTTATTGAACTTGCTCACATGATGAAACTTAGCAAAAAAATAGGTTATAAGCTACATTATTGCAACGTTTATCATTAAATTCATCCGTTTATAAGTTCTTGCGTAATGAGTAACAAACCGTTAATTGTAGCGACACCTAGGGGAGGCCTATGTCGAACAGTGGACGTCTTTCGATTGTAATGATGATGAACATTTAAATGCAAACACGAACCGGTAAAGGAAAATAGCGTGAAGAGACTGCTGTACTGCCTATCTAGGTAGGTTCCACCAACGACCACTTACCCAGTTCCAACGGAAATGGTTCTATCACTTTGACTGGGATCGGTCTATTATCACTGACTGGAATATTGTAGCTAACAGCAAGTTTATGTTTACCCTAGTTAAATATAAAGGTAAAAATGGGACACACTACCACTTTCTCGTTATCTTCCTCAGTACATTTTTCCCTTTTGCTAATCAATGAAAACTATGAACTTAATGACTATGAAAATAAAGTACACTTCATAATTTGTAATGTTGCTTCGTAAAAAATCTATTTCGCCTGTAAGAGACCATCTCGTATATAAGATCCTTGGGATCACTTGGTTGTCCGTCTGTTTATCTGTTAAGACCCTTTAACTCGAGAACGCTTGGAGGTATCGAGTTAAAATTAAAACCATACACTCAAGTCTGCGGTCTTTTGAAGTTGTGAGAAAATCAGACTTCTGAGTTAACGAAAAAAAAAGATACGGCCATTTATGTCGCAAAAAAACGTATATTTCGATACTCAAGGGAATCAAAGTTCATAGGGTGAATCCCGTTGACCTAGAATCCTGAAATTTGGCATAAATGAAGGTCTCATAGAATAAGTACAGGGAAAAATCTTAACAATTGTAAATTTGTTGACCCGCCACAAAAAAAAAAAAAATGTTTGCAATTTGGAAAAATCTTCGTAACACAATTCGGGAATTGATTTCATAGGTTTTGTCCAGAATCCTCAGTGCGTGAGTCCGACTTGCACTTGCCCTTTTTTATTTTAGTTACTGTATCCTTACTCAAGACTGAAAAGAAATATTCTTAGTTAGTCGAAACGCATTATAAATTTAAAGTATCAATACTCTTTATACTAGCCAACGAAAATATTGACCAAAACAAAATAAACAAATATCGTCATGTTTAAATGAATTTCCATTTAATTTATACATATTTGGAGATAACAGGGACAGAAGTTTACCTAGGAACTCTAAAAACATTAAAATAAAAGTGTTACGTACCAAAAAAAACAACATACCAATGTTTCCCAAGTTCGTAACTTTGTTTTGATCAATTATGGTGTGATTTGCCATTTGTTACCTTTGGCAAAACTGTAATATATTAAATATTATTTCCCTTGCAGCTCGGTGAAATTTTTTATCACATTTCTGAAGATTTCAATTAAAAATCACAACAAATTATCATAATAAACACACCGGTGTCAACATTTTATGACGTTTGGCATTTGACGGATGGCTAGGTTGGGTTGCTACTTAAAATCTTTAATGTTGTTTTCATTTTATGCCACGACGGTTCTTTTATCGCACAGACTATACGTGCATCGAACAAGTTGACTCGAAATTCAAACTGGCCACTAACAAAAAAAAAATAGAATAAAACGTGCTCACTGACGACGGGAGCATTATAGAAAATTTAAACTATAGAATCTTGGAGTAGTGAATTTTGTTTGTTTTGAACTTGTAAATACTTATATTTCTCTAATAAATGATTTGGTCGACCAAATTTTCTTTTAATTATCTCACAGATGGTGTAAAAAGTAGAGTATGCGACACGGGGATAAAGCTGTCTTTGTCTTGGGCGTCTTGAATTCCTCCTTTATAAATCCCTCACTTTCGTTCGGGATTAAAATCAGCAACCTTCGTTTCATTCGGAATTCAACATGCCGCCCTCGACTTAAAGACACTGCTTTATCCCCTAGTCACATAAACTACTATTCAAATGTTGATTGAAAAGTATGGTTTGTAAATAAAACTTGTTAAGTGTCAAACTAAAAAGGTACTTAACGGGTTTTTTTTTACTTTGTTTTAATGAGTCTTATTTAAATCTAGATGAAGTAAAAACTTAATTGTTTAATTTAAATTAGCTAAATAGGTATATTGTTTAAGCCACAATTATTAAAAAAAAAGATATTTTCGTTCTTATTTTCATTGTTAGCAACAATTCGCCTTCTTCCATTTGACACAACTCAGACACTTCACACAGTGACGCAGAATTGAAAAACCGGATTCTAATTAAACTTTTTTAACTCTTTGAATGTCGTAATTAGAGACACAATAGAAAGACAATTACCTTATGTCGGACTGTGTAACTTAAGACATTCGAAAGGTTAATTAATGATTTGTTAATAAATTTAATTTTAACTCGTTTTGCTCATCTTACCCAATTTCTTCGATTTGAAAACAACTTCAAAATAGGTTAGGTACTTACTCGACGATTCCCAATTCAAAAAGAAAGGCTGAAAAACTAAATCGATTGAAAAATCCAGCCCTTCCGCAAAAATAAAAAATATTATAAGAGTCTCTTCACACCGATGTAATTCAAAGGTAACATCTAAAGACTGCGCTAAAAAAGGTCTCGTAAAAAAGGTTTTCAAAGAACTATTAGTTGATCGATGTTAGCAATCTGTTGGGCCGGCTTGAGTGCTGGTTGATCGCGACACGATTTTTCAGCCTTACTTATCTTCAAGCTATTCCGGCGAGGGTGAATAGAAGGGCAGGCGGTATCGTTGCGTAGCGAAGCAAAGTGCTTGCAAAACTCTTGAAATATGAAAAATTTTGCTAGGTTTTAGTGTTTTTCTTGATTCTAAAAGAGATAGGTAAATAAAGTTTAAGATAAGTGAATCGCACAAGACAAACAAATATGAATATGAAAATAAAATAAATCATTAATTAGTCACAATTTCATATAATTATGAAAATCTCATGTCCCAGTGTTTGTTACTTAAAGAACTTTATCGAAATGTTTGGTCGGTCTGAGAATAAGTCATAGGCTATTTTCTATACCCCCTAGGTGATTTTTTTTTTGTTAGCCTGTTCTGTCCCGCTCCTGGGCAAAGGCCTCCTTCCATCTTTCGCGCGCCCGGGCTTCTTCTTGCCAGTTCTGGTAGAATCTATCAAGTTCGTCGCGCCATCTCCTTCGTGGTCTGTCGCGACCCCGACGCGCTGCTTCAGGGCACCAACTTTGTGCTACTTTGGCCCACAGTTTTTCGGGCATGCGGCAGACGTGTCCTGCCCAGTCCTACTTCAGTTTGGCAGCCTTTTGAGCCACATCAACTATTTTGGTTTTGGAGCGCAGTAGTGTTTCGAACTAGGTAGATCCGTTAATTTAACACCTAGTATACAGCGCTCCATTGCTCGTTGACAAACCTTAATAAAAAGGAAAATAGCGTCATGAAAAAGGACAAAAAGGCCTGTCTTAGCAAAAGTTGCCATATTAAAAAAAAAATACGCAGCGCTGGCGCTGGTATTCTAATAGGCACTGTGATGGGCCACGGACACTTACGGAACACAAATTCTCTATTTTTTTTCTTTTAATTAAATCCTATCTCGAAGATACTAGGTACTGAGTAAAGAACAGTAGTAAAGAAACTATGACTCGTCTTATTTCTTTGTATAGGCCCATATTATACTCCTTGGCCCATATTCTCGTAACATTACCCGACGAACCTTCCACTAAAAACGCTCTACAATGTCACAGAGTCAAAATTTTAGTGGAACAAACGTCATTAATTGCGATTCTCCTCCTTTACGGGACAGATATTGCCTCCTTTTAGTACCCAAGTTATTTAATCTAAGTAACGTACGCCGTAACTTTCGGGGCCAACTTATTTGTAACGGTGTACGTGAGCAACCTCACAGGTAAAGGTTTGTCGAAATACTCGGTTCGTGATGATCAGGGGGCAAAAGTTGTGCGGCCAATTCGGATATACCTTTTGTCTATGATATAATATATCGTGTCCTTGACCGACTTTGGAATGGAATTCTGGGTCCAAAACTTTGCGGAAATGTAAGGCACTCAGGCTTTTGGTGCAGGATTATTCGGGGAGTTCCATAATTAATCTTTATCACAATAGGACGCAGCAAAACAATGATTTATTGAAAACAAATAATACATTGATAAATTTCGAAAGATGTTGTCTAGTCTAGCTATGAACATCAATCAATCAAAAACATTTATTTCAAATAGACCATTTGCAGGCACTTTTGAATAGTCAAATGTCGGTCAGTCCAAGAAAAGTGAAGCTAAATTGCGAACTTTGGCTATGACATAGAATATCAAATGCGCGAACCATAGATTTATATTTCTATGGCGCGAACTGTCAAACGCGGGAAGATTAAATATAGTTTTCTGAAATTTTCAAATTTTTTGTGTATCTTTCTTATTTTTTCTTTAATTTTAATTTTCTCCTGACAATAACAAACACAGGCCGTCCACGCGTCATGACGTGGCCAAGGGAAATAGGGATTCATTTTTATAAAAAATTTAGACAGCCATCATTACTAGAGTGAAAGAGTGAGTGTGTAAAAGTGAGTGCCTTAGTCAAGAGTGAACAGCCCCCCTAGCCAAGTTACAAACGTTTCGCTTGCGCCGAACGCTTCGAGTTGACCTTGCCGCCAATTCTTTTGTTCTGATCACGTGACTGAGCGTTAAGACGACGTCATTCCCGTACATTTGAATCTTTCTACAAGCGTTAACTATTGCAGATTAGCAACTTGGCTAGGGGTACAGGTTACTTCTAGGTAAGCGTGCCCTATCGTTGAGCACATCATCGCTTACATTCAGGTGAGTAAGTGGTCAAGCGCGAGCCTATCAATAAAAAAATGACATTTGAACAATTACCAAAATGAGAATGAACTCAAATATGAACGCGGGCTTGCGGACGGCGATTAATGGGTAGCTCGCTGTCCGATCTGGTAACTGTCAGGACCGAGCCCAAGTCGTCGACGGCGCGCACTGTTCCCGCGCGCCTCAAAGAGTTGTCAGCAACAGCAGGGGCCGGGGGCCCAGCTGGGTTGAAGCCTACTGGGGTCAGGGTTAGTTTCGGAAGATTAGTTCGAGCCCCGAGATGATGGCACGAAGGAGCGGGGTGGGTTTTTAGTCAGTAAGAGTATGACACTATCTCCCGCAAAGCCCAAGAGCGGGGTTTGTCATTAGATGATTTTCCCACCATAAAAAAAAACCCGAATATGAATAATTTTGACGTCTTTCTTAGCAATGTGAAAATATAGAGACGCTGAGAAATGTGTTACTTATATGACAATGTTTCATAAAGTAGCGTTGTGCGATGAAAAATGTAAAAATCTTGGATCTGGGTCGCGCATCAAAGGTTCTTAAATGGCCTACCAGATGGCGACACTGTTCCGGTTGGGTCATGAGAAATGCGCTGCGGTAGCTATTAAGATTTTTGACTGTTGATTATCAAGTCTTTTAATAGTCTTCTGAAGGGAATGTAGCGACAAACTTTTTTGAAAATGGTATTCGTTAACAAAATATGATGACACTAACTACTGATGATGACAAAGCGGGCCAGGTTTTGCATCATCATTTCAGCCGAAAGACGTCCACTCCTGGATCATAGGCCACCCCAAGTGTCGCCACAAAGGTCGGAAAACGGTCTTTTGCGTCTCGCACCCATTCAGTTCCCGTGACTCACCAGGTCATCGTTCAACCTTATGGGAAGCCCTCCAGAAGTTTTCAATATTTGGGAAGAACTAGTATGATGCTTTTTGGTTTTTCTCTAACAGTTTTCCATAGACTTAGTAGTACCAGACAACCAATTCAGCCAAAAGTCTATCTCAGAAGAAACATTAAGCTGTATGATTGTTTTTACGAGTTACTGCGGCTCTGGAACGCAAATAACAATTGAAGAAGCACAGATGGTTTTTAGTCAGTAAAAATCTGACACTCCCGCTTCTCGCTTCATCTAGAGCGGGAAGCAGAGTTATTTGTTGAAATCACCACGTAAGAATGGCTCGTTATGCTTTTTTGGTTAGGCGGAGCACTGCCGTGTTCTCGTGGGAGCGATCGGCGACGGTGACCTCTAGCGCCGGGCCCTGGTTAGGTCTTGGTCTGGAGTGAGGGGGAATAAGCATCGTCACGCCCTAGCCACCGTGATCTCGAACCCGACTACCAGCCACCATAGGCGCGAGCTTAGGGGCAAAATCCCACCTCCCACCACTGTTGGTCCTACCCGCCTTGCGGCATACGGACTCACTGGAGACACGTTCCGGCAATTGCGTGACTGCGTATGTCTTTACAGCTTGCTCTACCGGAACGTGCTTTGTAAACTCCGAGCTTAGGGGCAGTGAGAAATAGGTAGCTCTTCGTCCGGCCACCTGGTGACCGTCCGGACCGAGCCTGAGTCGTCGACGGAGCGTAGTGATCCTCTCGCGGCTCAAAGAGATACCAGTAAACTCTTAGGGGCCCAGCAGGGCCGATGACCCGTGTAAAAAAGTGACCCGTGGTCCTGGAACGCAAAGGGTAACTGATGGAACATAGGTTTTATTTTACCCTATAGCGAGATGAGTCATGAAATGATTTCTGACCTAAAAAAAAATACTTGTTCGGCCATACCTTTTCTGTTGGAAAAGACACCTTGAACAGTGAAAAAAATTAAGAAGCTAAAAACATAAGTTTCTTCGAGAATCCAGTAACTACAATCACCGGGCTGGAATTCGTTCGGCGCGTGTTTTCTTCAAACAAGATATTGAGATTAAAACCGCGCTTAATTTAATATAATTGTATTTGCTTTTCGCCAATTCGCTAAGTGTTTCGGTGTGTTACGGCCGTGTTCAACAATTAGAATATTAAGAACATTTCTGCTGCGGTTTTTGGCGTAATTATAAAACAGAAGCTGTTTTATTTGTTTTTATTGAAATTAAAATGTTTGTGTTTGTGTTTTTTTCAAGGTGGGAAATCATCGAATAACTTTTCTCGCTGGGAGTGTTAGATTTTGACTGACTAAAACCCACTCCTGTTCCTTCTTTGCCTTGGTTCCAGGGCCCCGGGGTTCTCTTTCGCACAACCCATGGCGCCAGTAGGCTTGGACCCTGCTGAGCCCCTACGGTTTTGCTGATATCGAACACTATGCGTCGTCGTCGACTTGGGCTCGGACCGGAAGGTCCGAGCCCAAGTCGACGGTTACAAGTACCGGCAGGCATCTTAAAAGCTCGGCCTCAGAGTGGGGATCGCTTTGCGCATTTCATACATTGGCGAGCCAATCGTCGTCGTTGTTAGATACATGCAGCAAGCGCAGGGAACGAATCACGAGTGGCGTCTATGACACGATGGCGCGGCGAGCCATCACTGACACACGCTGCCCCCGCGTCTCACTTCGTACCACTAAAGAGACCGAATATTTGACTTCTGCGCAACTTGAAGCCAGCGCTCAAGATCCGTGCCGGTATCCGTACTGGACGGTCGGACGGCAAGCTATCCGGAGCTAATTCGCTAAGTGTTTCGGTATGTTACGGCCGTGTTCAACAATTAGAATATTAAGAACATTTCTGCTGCGGTTTTTGTTTGTTTTATTTGTTTTTATTGAAATTAAAATGTTTGTGTTTGTGTTTTTTTTTAAGGCGGGAATTTATCAAATGGCTTCTCCCGCTCTGTGTGAAGAGGGAGCCCCTGTTAGACCTTTACTGACTAAAACCACGTCTTTATTTATAAAAATAAAGTATATGAAAATATTCTATTTTAATTTTTTACTGTGATGCGTAAAATGAACAATTAGGTAAGTAGGTACTACTATTATATAGATGCTCCTACGTTGAGACATGTTTTCAAAAATTTTAGGTATCTAATGAAAAACTGTTAGTGTGTGTTAAGTCGCGTACAGACATCGCGAGGCGTGCGCCGCGAATGTTCGTCAGGCTTGCCTCAACCTGAGGCATACGACGGTAAATTTAAGCGTGCGTCCCGAACGACACATGCTCAAGCTGAGCACGCAAATCACCACGCACAGTGTTCGTCAGTAGAAAACGCAAACCACACCTGTCCGTCCACACGGAGCGCACGGCTCGTACTGAGGCGGCGTCCGCAACGATCGTACGCCACGAATGCTCATTGTGAGTACACTCGCCACACAGCCCGAGGCGTGCGAGACGAACCATTCGAGACGCACGCCTCGCGAGTGAGGTTAGAGATGACTATGGTTTTAATTTCAACCCGATACCTCCACGCGTTCCTGAGATAAAGGGTCTTGACATACAAACAAACAGACAGACAGACGGACAACAAAGTGATCCTATAAAGGTTTTTTCGTTTCGTTTTTCCTTTTGAGGTACGGAACCCTAAAAACGAGTTGTGCCGACCACAAATGACACGGGATAAGGGCAGGAAGATGGTGATGACTTTTGACCCTACTAAAAAGGTGATAGGTACTGTGATATCGAAAGGAGATCGCATGTGTTGCTTTTTTTATGTAACCAACGAACTGGCTTGTAAAATATAATTCGAAGGATTATGCTGTTCTAGAATAGGTTTGAAAGTTGGTAGAAAAAAAGAATGTGTGTTGATTTTTCAGTGTTGAAGTAATTTTTGTAAGGAAAGCATGAATTCGTTCAAATAAGTAAAAATATAAGAGTGCGCCGCCCGAAGTGTTTGATTTCATAGAAGAATCCCTATACGAGCCTACCGACGAGCTGAGCTGCGTTACAGTACCATCACCGTCATTTCAGATTGATCACTTAAAAAAATTTCGCTTGAACTCTGCCCCGCGGTGCCAAACCAAACCCTTTGAAGTTTTCGTTTCGAGTGCAAGCAAAAATGAACTAAGCGGTGGCACAAAATAGATAGGTACAGAAGACAATCTCATGTATGTACTTCACTTTTTATACCTACGCTCGGTGGACTCACACTAATGAGCGTTTGAGCCGGAACTGTTCGACGAGTGAGCCGAGACGCGACCGATATATCGTATCCGTGAGCGGTGTCTATGTGTGCGTTGCTCGAGCGCGCTTTGTATGTAGATTGACTTCTGTGCCTATCTATTTTGTGGCGGTGGTGAGGCGAGACTTTGTTGATACGTTATTTTTCTTCAAACAGTTTTTAAACCCAATCAACAGCTAGCATTCCTTCCATTATTATATGAGTGTGTCCCATTCAGAGCACACACGGTAACGGTAAATTCACCCATGGCCAACAGTTGACCGTAAAATAATTAATACCGATCTGGCTCTCACCAGCCCGGCTTTGTTTACAACTTGTTCAGGTAGCGTGTCGTTCTATTATTCGTGGCCATGCGCTGCGTCCGAGGGTAGTTAGAACAAGAGCGGCATGCAGTTTCGATCAAACTTTTACATATTTATTTAGCAATTTAGTAGGTAGTATTCATTAATCATAGAAGAGATAAACATAGTTAGATAGAACAAGAAAAATGAAAACACTTAACTAATCAAAACTAATATACACAATAACTCTTACCTTAAATATGGCGTCAAAAATTTTTTCTGCAATCGCTGTCGAATGGATCTGATATAAACTAGTGCTTGACTGCGATCCCACCTGATGGTAAGCAGTGATGCAATCGTTCGACTTGGGCTCGGTCCGGAGCTACCCAGAACATAGGTGGATTTAACATTCCCTCTGTAAAAATGCAGATGAAAAAAAATCAAGATACTAAATGATAAAAGAATATTTATTTTGCAAATAGGTTTTTTAAAAGCACTTTTACACGTCAATTTTTTCGTCAGTTTAAACTAGATGAGGCTGGTGTTTCCTAGCTGACTACCCTGAGAAGAAACACCGAAACAGACTCAGGGGTCAGTCTCTTTAAAGGTCCATACAGCAAATATGCAATGGTCAAATCATATGAGAACCATGCAGATCAGTGTCTGAGATGGTCTTTTGAGGAAAAAACCACACAGATTTGAGTGGACCTGTCCAGTCAGTGCAAGCATTTGTCAGTATTCGTATAGCTCAACTTAGGACTCCTAAGGAGCTCAAAGATTTGACGAATAATACCAAAGAAAAGAACATTCGCACCCTTAAAACATAAGTGTCACTATACCGAAAAGGTGATTTTTCAGCACTCATAAAGTTTTCAGTGTGCCTACTTGTTTACTCGATAAGAAGTTGCGAATCAATTCCCGAGGAACATTAACAATTGGAACAAAGATTTTGACAATCAGAGAATGGGTTGTGATAATCAGATTGAAAAGTTAAAGGTTTAACAAAAAATGGCAATTAAAAACATAAGTTTAGTATTGTGCAACTTTTGTTTTATAGATGCGATTTACTCAAAGACGTTGCACTCAATATTTAAATAACCTTCATATGCTATTTCAGGCTGCTTAATAGCAATTTTATTAGTTCTATTGCCACATGAATTGTTTTGTCTCTTTTCAAAGAAGTCTAGACTATCATTTAACAGCCAAAAGTTTATTTATAAAGTAAATGTCACCCGCGGTTTTGTCCCCATAAAATTCGTACATTCCCAGTTTTAGGGTTAAATCACTCAAATCCCAAATGTCAGCTAGGTCACCTTTGTATTATTAACCGACTTTTAATAAAGGAGGAGGTTCTCAATTCGGATGTTTGTATTTTGTCTGTTCGCGCATAACTTCGTCGCTTGCCAACCGATTTGAAAAATTCTTTTTTTTTGTTGGAAAGGGTATACTTCCTAAATGGTCCCATAGTCACCATGTTGGGATCTGATGATGGAATCTTGGCGAAATCGAGGGAACTCCTCAAATATTATAGGCAATCATATAGTTGTTTTGGTATTTTCATCAAGGACTTAAGCATTTACAGTCAATAAACATTTTTTATAAAAAAAAATAACCGATTTCACTAAAAAAAAAACACTAAAACGATCAAAATAATTTCAATTTGAGAAGTCGGTGTTAAATAAGGAACAAACAATACCGAGAAACACCGACTTCCGAAATTGAAATTATTTTGATCGTTTTAGTGTTTTTTTTAGTGAAGTCGATTATTTTTTTTATAAAAAGTTTTTTATTGACTGTAAATGCTTAAGTTTTAGTGTTTTTTTTTAGTACTTCACTAATTTTTCGGTTATTTGTAAGTGTTTGCTTGTACAAAATATTTTGGTCAAGTTTTTAGGGTTCCGTGCTCAAACGAGACCCTACTACTAAGACTTCGTCCGTCTGTCTGTCCGTCTATCACCAGTCTGTATCTTATGAATCCTTATAGCTATACAGTTGAAATTTTCACAGGTGATGTATTTCTGTTAGCGCTATAACAACAAATACTTAAAGCAGAATGAAATAAATATTTCAGTAGGCCTCTTATATAGGGTTGCCAACTATACTGTTAAAAACAGTATTATACTGTTTTTCAGCACATTCTACTTTTTACTGTTGAATAAAAATAAAGTATACAAAATACTACTGTTTTCAGCATCAAAATGATTAATATTATACTCGTAAGTGTTAGACTTAGATAGTCACACAATTAAAAAAAAATATTATAATAGGCTTTTAGAAGCTCCTCATTTATTTTAATTTTAGTTATAATTTGGGTGAGGCGTATAAGTTTTTAAAAAGACGAGGAGTTCAAAAAATATGTAAGTATTTAAAACAATAAACAAAAAAAAATACAGTTCCTTTTTCTAAAATACTGTTTAACATTCTTCTCGGATAAAAGAATACTTTATTTCTTAAGTTTAAAAAAATATGCAATCTTATTCCCATACATACAACCAACGTGATTTTTTTGCCGTTTTGTGCTGCAGACGGTACGGAACCTTTCGTGCTCTAGTCTGGTTGTTACTTCATCATCATCATTTCAGCTGAAAGACGTCCACTGTTGGAAGGCCTCCTCCAAGTGTCGCCACAACGAACAGTCCTATGCGTCTCACATCCACTTGATTTCTGCGGCCCTCACCAGGTCATCGGTCCACCTTGTCCGAAACCTTCCAACGCTGGGATGCAATTTTTAGCATAATCAGCCTTTTAATGTTCCCACTACTGGGACTCAGGCCTCCTCTCTCTAGGAGAGGGAATGGGCCGTAATCCACTACGCGGGCCTTTTTTTTTTGGTGGAGAAAATCATCCAATGACAACCCCCGCTCTTGGGCGGAGCGGTAGATAGTGTCAGACTCTTACTGACTAAAAAACCCACCCCGTTCCTTCAAGCCTTCATACCGGGGTTTGAGCTCTCTTTCGGATAACCCTGGCCCCAGTAGGCTTCGACCCGGCTGGGCCCCTGCTGTTGCTGACCACTCCTTTAGGCGCGCGGGAACAGTGCGCGCCGTCGACGACTTGGGCTTGGTCCGGACAGTTACCGGACGATCGGACAGCGAGTCACCCATTGCTCACTGTCCGCACGCGGGTCCAGTGCGGGTTGGTGAATGTCACATGTCTTCGAATTTTTGGTTCTAGGACATGCCGGTTTCCTCACAATGTTTTCTTTCACCGTTTTGTGATGAAATAAATTACACAAAGTAATGCGCCTGGCACGGTTTGAATCCGCGACCTACAACTCGTAAGTCGGGGTCGTACCACTCGGCCACCACTGCTCCATGCAATTTTTACTTATTTATTATTATTTTAGTAAACAGCTTTATTTACTCGGCAAGAACCCCGGTTTGGGTAAAGGCCTCCTCCAAAGATGCCCATACATCTCTATCTAGTGCTATGTCAGTCCAGTTTGGGCCGGCTGTCCGTCTGAGATCATCTTCCCATCTGGTTAGTGGTCTACCTCGGCTTCTCTTGCCCGTCGGGCCCTTCCACAATGTCACCTTAGCGGTCCATCTTTGATCAGTGTATCTTACGACATGGCCAGTCCATTTCCATTTTAGTTTTAGTGCATGAGTTAGAGCGTCATTCGTCAGTCTACTAAAATATTTAAAAAAAAAAAAAAAATGTATATATATATAGATAGATACTTTCACAATGTATTTAAACTTTGTAAAAAAGAAAGCAAGAAATAAATGGCTTTATTATTATCTCCTTTATTTTTCCTATAATACATATTTTGATATTTTTAAATATTTTTTATAACAAATATACCTATATATAAAAAAAAACATTTAAAAATATAAAAACAGTAGTCCACCGATGTCGGGAGCAGGGTCCAAGCTACTGGTGGTTAGGGCTCTAGAGACAGGAACTTCCTCACAATGCGAGCCGTATCGAGGAGTACTGCCTTCTGTATCTGGCCCTTGATCCAACCGCGCAACGACAGCTTCGACAGATGGTCGTCGAAGCTTTTGGCAATAAGACCATTGGCGGTTACGACAATCGGCACAATGATAGCCGAGTCCACATTCCACATGTCGACAATCTCGTGTGCTAAGTCGAGATATTTGATTTGTTTCTCTTTCTCAGCTTTCACGAGATTTTCGTCATGCGGGATGGTGATATCGACTATCATTGCACGGCGCGCTAATCGGTCTATCACCACTATATCCGGCTTATGGCTACAATAGTCCGGTCAGTAATGATAGACTGATCCCAGTACAAAGTGACATGGTCATTTTCGAGAACTGGGTCGGGCACATACTTGTAATACGGTACCTCTAAATCCACTAGGTTGTACTTCAAAGCAAGTTGCTGGTGGATAATCCTGGCTACTTGGTTATGTCTGTGCAAATACTCACCGTTAGCCAAACGAGAAGAACCAGAGATAATATGTCTGATACCCGGACGGTGGCATGCCCGACACACGTCAACCGTCCCGTCCTTCATTATATATCTCCGGTAGAGTTTCGTTAAGATAACTTCGTCCATAATCGCACAGACAAAACCTTCAGTTTCCCCAAAGAGGTCACTGAAACGTAACCAGGCCACAGACGCCAAGAAATCTACATCAGGCTCGTGAAGAGCCCGGAAAAAGCGCCCGTGGAGCTCCTTGCCTTTCCATATTTCCTTGCGGTTATCAGTAGTCATTATTACAGGTTTATGCCAGTCCTCTTTAGCCATGGATAACGGGGTGAGTCCCTTGTCCACTGCGACCACATCTCGGTGCATACCCACATCGGTTTTAAGGAAATATTCTCTGAGGCTGCACACCTCGCGGTTGTGCAGGGTCTTCGCATTTAAAAAGCCTCGACCTCCACACTTCCGCGGGATGTACAGTCTCATCACCGAGGATCGTGGGTGATACATCAGATTTGCCGTCAGCAATGTACGGACTCGCCTATCCAGGGCGTCAAGTTCGGTCTGAGTCCATTTGAGTATGCCAAAAGAGTACATTAAAACCGGCATGACCCAACCGTTGAAGGCGCGCACCTTATTTCCACCCGACAGAAGACTATTTAATACCTTCTTCAGGCGGCCAAAGAAGCGCTCCTTCAGCGATTGCTTCATGTCAGCATTGTTAATGCCTAAGGCTTCTGACATACCCAAATACCTATAAGTTTCGGTCGAGGAAAGGGATCTAAGGTGTATGGAATCCGGGAGTTGAATTCCCTCGGATTCCATAATTTCCCCTCGCTTTACATGCATGCCTGCACATTTGTCCACACCAAATTCCATCCTGATGGCGCTACTGAAAGTTTCAGTTACCTTCAGTAGCTCCATCAGTTGCAAATTGCTGGGGGCAAAGAGTTTCAGGTCATCCATGTAAAGAAGGTGAGATATGACCTGACCACCTCTTCTCAACCGATAGCCTAGTCCTGAATCCTCCAGCAATGTGCTAAGAGGATTCAGGGCTAAGCAAAACCAAAGCGGACTCAGACTGTCGCCCTGAAATATTCCCCGTTTAATCCAGATAGGCTCATCATTCCCCTGGATCGGTCGACATCCTGGATAGCGAAGGACCGTCTTCCATTGCCTCATACATGACTCTAGAAAGGTGCGTAAAGTTATATCTATTTTGTATAACTCCAGCACCCTCATGAGCCATGTATGTGGAACAGAGTCATAGGCCTTCTTGTAATCTATCCAACATGTCGACAGATCCTTGCGGGATCGACGAGTCTGTTGGCTTATGGCCATGTCTATGAGGAGTAGCTCCTTAGTACCCCGGGACCCATTCCTACATCCATTCTGAGAGGGAGAAATAATCTGATTATTTTCTATGTGTATATTAATTTTTGCTCTCAGGATGGATGTAAGAAGTTTATAGACTGTTGACAAACATGTAATAGGTCTATAGTTCTTGGGATCCACGGGGTTACCTGTCTTATGGAGCAGGTGGGTAACGCCAGTTGTCAGATATTCTGGTAGTGAGCCAGACTCTAAGATTGACTGGAATTGCGACGCCAGGGGCGCGTGTGAGCTGCTATAGCATTTCAGCCAGAAATTTTGCAGTCCGTCCGGTCCCGGTGATTTCCAGTTCGGTAACGGACGAACTGCTTTGGCTACATCCTCTGGGGTGATGGTAACTTTTTCCATTTCTGGTATAGCTTCACACACGCGCTCGACGTCACGCATCCAGCCACCCTCAGTGTGACTGACAGGTACCGACCAAATGTTTCGCCAGAATGTAATCGTGGCCAAATCATCCGGGCGGCACTCGTCAATCACACTGTGTTCAGGCCGCTCCCAAGCTCTGTACACCCACCTCTCATCGCTCTGAAACATGCGATTCTGCGAGTACCGGTCAACTCGCCGCTTATACCGCCGAATGCGGCTCGCCCATGCACAAACTTTCTGCTTCAGGAAGTCGATGCGCTCTGTGACACGAGACATGTATCCATTATTATTATTTCCTTTATTAATTTTTTTACATGTTACAATATACTTTTAAATATTTCTTAAAAAACAATAAAAAAAAAACATTTAAAAATATAAAAAACAGTATCCCACCGGTATCGGGAACAGGGTCCAAGCTACCGGCGGTCAGGGCTCCAGAGAAAGGAACCTCCTAACTATACGAGCCGTGTCCAGGAGTACCGCTTTCTGAATCAAGCCCTTGATCCAGCCGCTTAACGAGAGCCTCCTAAGGTGTTGGTCGAGGCTCTTGGCTATTAAGCCATTGGCTGACACGACTATCGGTACAATGATCGCTGAGTCCACATCCCACATGTTGACAACCTCGCGAGCCAAATCGATATACTTGATTTGTTTATCTTTCTCGGCTTTCACGAGGTTCTCGTCATGCGGAACGGATATGTCAACAATCATTGCACGCCTCTCCCTTCGGTCCACCACCACTATATCAGGCTTATTGGCTACAATAGTCCTGTCAGTGATGATGGACCGATCCCAGTACAACGTGATATCGCCACTATCGAGAACTGGGTCGGGCACATACCTGTAGTATGGCACCTCCGATTCCACAAGAGAGTACTTCAGAGCAAGTTGCTGATGGATTATCCTGGCTACAAGGTTGTGTCTATGCAAGTATTCCCCGTTAGCTAGACGAGAACAACCAGAAATAATGTGGCGGATTGATTCACCCGGTCGGTGACATGCCCGACATATGTCAACCGTGCCGTCCTTCACAATAAATCTCCGGTAGTTATTCGTCATGATAACTTCGTCCATAATTGCACAGACAAACCCTTCGGTTTCCCCAAAGAGGTCACCGCTGCGTAGCCAGGCTACGGACGCCAGTTCGTCTACATCAGGCCCATGAAGGACCCGGAAAAAGCGTCCGTGAAGTTCCTTACTCTGCCATACTTCCTTGCGTACGTTAGTGTCAAGCACTACAGGTTTGCGCCAGTTCTCGTTAGCCAAGGAGAGCGGGGTGAGTCCCTTGTCCACTGCTACTACATCACGATGCATACCCCCGTCGGCGGCTAGGAAGTATTCCCTGAGACTGCATACCTCGCGATTGTGCAGGGTCTTAGCATTTAAAAAGCCTCGACCCCCACACTTCCGCGGGATATACAGTCTCATTACCGACGACCGAGGGTGATGCATTCGATATGCAGTCAGCAGTGTACGAACCCTCCTATCCAGGGCGTCAAGTTCCGTTTGAGTCCATTTGAGTACACCGAAGGCGTACATCAATACCGGCATGACCCAACCGTTGAAGGCACGCACTTTGTTTCCACCTGAAAGAAGGCTGTTAAGTACCTTCTTCAGGCGGCCAAAGAAGCGCTCCCTCAACGATTGCTTCATGCCACTGGCATTGATGCCTAACGCTTCCGACATACCCAAATACTTGTAGGTTTCGGTTGGAGAGAGGGATCTCAGGTGTATGGAATCCGAGAGTTGGATACCCACGGATTCCACAATCTCCCCTCGCTTTATATGCATAACCGCACATTTGTCCACACCAAACTCCATCCTGATGGCACTACTGAAGGTTTCCGTTACCTTCAATAGCTCCATCAGTTGCAGATTGTTGGGGGCAAAGAGCTTCAAGTCATCCATATAAAGGAGGTGAGATATAACCTGACCACCTCTCTTCAACCGATAGCCTAGGCCTGAATTCTCCAGCAATGTGCTCAGAGGATTCAAGGCTAGGCAGAACCAAAGCGGACTCAAACTGTCACCCTGGAATATACCTCGCTCGATCCTTACCGGTTCGCTGTTCCTATGGATATTTCGACATCCTGGATAGCGAAGGACTGTCCTCCATTGCCTCATACATGAAATCAGGAAGGTGCGAAGAGTTGCATCAACTTTATACAACTCCAGCACCCTCATGAGCCATGTATGAGGAACTGAGTCGTAGGCCTTCTTATAGTCTATCCAACATGTCGACAGATCCTTTCGGGAACGCCGAACCTGTTGGCTGATGGCCATATCGATGAGGAGTAGCTCCTTCGTACCGCGGGACCCATTCCTACATCCATTTTGAGAGGCAGACATGATAGCGTTACTATCAACGTGGTGGTTAATCTTTGCTCTCAAAATGGATGTAAGAACCTTATAAACTGTCGGCAGACACGTGATCGGCCGATAGTTTTTGGGTTCCGCGGTGCTACCTGATTTGTGGAGCAGGTGGGTAACTCCTGTTGTAAGAAACTCGGGTAGCGAGCCAGACTCTAAGGCGGCCTGATACTGAGATGCCAAACGAGCGTGCGATCTTTGCAACCACTTTATCCAAAAGTTGTGCAGTCCGTCCGGCCCTGGAGATTTCCAATTAGGCAACGGACGGACTGCACGGGCCACATCTTGGGGGCTGATTGTGATTGCCCCCATTTCTGTTATCGATTCGCACGCTCGTTCGACCTCTCGAGTCCAACCACCTTCAGTATGACTGACAGGCACCGACCAAATGTTGCGCCAGAACGAAGTCATGGCGTCATCATCCGGAAGGCGCGTGTCAGTCACACCCTGGTCCGGTCGCTCCCAAGCCCTGTATACCCACCTTTCATTACTCCGGAATGTGCTATTCTGGGTGTATCTTTCAACACGCCGCTTATACCTTCGTATACGGTTTGCCCATGCATACACTTTCTGCTTCAGGAAGTCGATGCGCTCTGTGACTCGGGACATATAGTCTCGGGGGCTGATGTCAGTCCCCGAAAACGCCCGCCTCACAAAGCGCATCACTCGTGGGCGAGTGTTGCCCTCCCTGAAGCAGATTAGTTTGCCAATGAGTGCTCTGGCCCCACCAATACGACGCTCGATCCTACACTGCCAGGCCGGCACAGCTGGTTTTGGTCATGTAGCTACGTCACTGTTTGGAAATTTTACGTGAGCTACACGACATGCCGCTACGGCCGCGCAGTACATGATCGAGTGTGTATCGGTGAGATCTTCGCAGTCATCAAAATAGTTTGACAACTGCGAATCCAGAGCAGCCACCAGCGCCTTATTCTTATTACGCATGGGCAAACGAGGTAAACGCGGCCTAAGCTCAAGCGGCATGTTGCGATACTCCCAAATAGCACACTCCAAAGCACTCCTCAGTTCATTATTGCACTGGGCACTTACGTTAGTGACCGTGTCAGTACTCACCTCGTCAGTGTGAAAGGATATGTGGCTGGACGGTGGTACCACAACTGGCACCACAGGCTGCGACGGGGGGGTAATGACACGGTCACTCATTTCCGTTCGGAGGCGATCAAGTACAGTATCGTCCAACATATGATTACGCTGGATGACCCGCACCTGATCCGATAGTCGTTGTGCCGAAACGTTGACGGCTGGCTCAAGCACCTGAAACAAAGAGAGCATCCGGACACGGTACGCGGTCAGGTTGTTTCCTCCCTCTGTAGCCCCATAGTATGCGCGCATAACGTTTTCATTGGTCGATTGCGTCCATCTCATGCGCGGCACACTTCCGCCGGCAGCTGGGACCCTATCAGAGGCCGGTGGGCCTCGAGGTCCTAAGCACGCTGGCGGCCGGCGTCCTCCCCGACGACGTGTAGGTGGCGGTGTCGTCGGCGGCGAGTAGTACTCGTCGCTCGAGCTCGACGCAGCTGCCACGGCCGGTGTCACAGCACTCTCAGTGAGGCTGGGTTCCGACGGCGGCGAGGCGGAGCTGAGCGACGAGGCCGGAGGTGGTGGGCGTGCACGTCGTGCAGCAGCTCTTGTCAACATAGTGATTCCAGCGTTGTTGTCGTTTTTATTTCATCATCATTCCGGTATAAAATATTATTGTGTGACATAAAATGTCATCTGTCTTTAGTCAATTTTATATTTTCTTTTCCTTTCATGTTTCGGCCTTTATTTGTGCAGAGAGGTTTAGATTTGGTTTATTGCTTACTGTAGGGGTATTGGAATAAAAAATTGTGGGTTTGCGGTACCGCAAAATTATTAATATATATTAAAATTTGCTTGAACGACACACAACACTTTTGACATCCAGAGTTGCCAGCTTATATTAGTTATTATTATTATTATTACTTTTATACATTTATTTATCTCAGGACCATGAGGTCCTGGACCTTTGGGAGGCATACGAGGAGCCAAAACCAACTCGCAGAGGCCCTTTTAGCTGCATCTAATGGAACGTGGTACCAACCGGCGATTATCCCTGTATGCGCTATTCTAGTGCATCCAAGGACAACCCCCGGTTGAAGGGAAACTATTGCAACATGTGAAAAACTAATATAAGGCTATGGTTTTTGGAGTCTTAAGTGGACTGGTTACCAGGAACTATGTTGAGACTATGGCCCCTGCCTAAACAATGTTTTTAATTTCCATCGATAAAAAGGCAAGGGGAGACTTGCACACTCAACAAATGGGCCCCCAAAATGGTCGCTAGCACGAAGTGACGTAGCAACAAGAGGGCAACATATCCTGATGTGCTTGAGGAGTGGAGAGGTATACCACGGCTATCAGGACAATCCCGGAAGTACGGTCAAGATCCCTACCAGCACCTTACTGGATTATACATCCTTCTCCCGAGCGCATTTGCTCTTGCGAATCTCCACTCAAGCCAGCCAATAAAGGCAAGAGAGAGGTGGGAGCTCTGTTCCTCGTCAGTGTTCACTACGACCGGCCAATAAAGGCAAGCCGGAGATGAAGAACACGAATTCTCCCGGGAGATCGGGTCCGTGGGATCGCTAATGCCCAACAGTTCGCCACAAAACTGCCCTGCGGATTGTATCTCTCTTGGTCTGGCCCCTCACCCTAGGCATGTTACGGCTAAGCAAGCGCTACCGACACAGACTTAGGGTTCATTGGAGCGCGCAAGCCCCACCACGACGTCAACGTAGAGATACGGCGATGGGGTTATTATTATTATTTCCATTTATTCATAAACATTCATATAAATTATATTTTTAAATATTTCAATATAAAAAAAAAACATTTAAAAATATAAAAAATAGTAGCCCACCGGCATCGGGAACAGGGTCCAAGCTGCCGGCGGTCAGGGCTCCTGAGAGAGGAACCTCCGGACAATACGCGCCGTGTCTAGGAGTACTGCCTTCTGGATCAAGCCCTTGATCCAACTGCCTAACGAGAGCCTCCGCAGGTGTTGGTCGAGGCTCTTGGCTATTAAGCCATTGGCCGTCACGACTATCGGCACAATGATTGCTCTATCCACTTCCCACATGTCGACAACCTCGCGAGCCAAGTCAAGATATTTAGTTTGTTTATCTTTCTCAGCTTTCACGAGGTTCTCGTCATGAGGGACCGCTATATCAACAATCATTGTGCGACGCTCTAGTCGATCTATCACCACTATATCAGGCTTATTGGCAACAATAGTCCTGTCAGTGATGATAGATCGGTCCCAATACAATGTGACGCTGCCATTCTCGAGAACTGGGTCGGGCACATACCTATAGTACGGTACTTCTGACTCAACAAGATTGTATTTAAGAGCAAGTTGCTGATGGATTATCCTGGCTACAAGGTTGTGTCTGTGCAAATAGTCTCCGTTAGCTAAATGAGAACACCCAGAAATAATGTGTCGGATTGATTCCCCAGGCCGGTGGCATGCCCGACAGATGTCAACCGTACCGTCCTTTACAACATATTTCCGGTAGTTGTTCGTCATCATAACTTCGTCCATAATTGCAAAGACAAAACCTTCGGTTTCTCCAAAGAGATCACCAAAGCGTAGCCAGGAGACGGACGCTAAAAGATCTACATCGGGCCCATGTAAGGCCCGGTAAAAGCGCCCGTGAAGCTCCTTGTCCTTCCATACTTCCTTGCGTTCATTAGTATCCATTACTATAGGTTTGCGCCAGTTCTCGTTGGCCAAGGAGAGCGGGGTGAGGCCTTTGTCCACCGTCACTACATCTCGGTGCATCCCCACGTCGGTTTCCAGGAAGTATTCCCTGAGACTGCATACCTCATGGTTGTGCAGGGTCTTGGCATTATTATTATTATTATTAAACAGCTTTATTGGACCAATTGACTTTGTTCTGAAGATCAAGGAAAACAATCAATTAACTTCTTTATGAGTAGGAAAGTCCATATCATGTCGTTGCTGCATGTGACTTTAGGGTCGTCACACACGGGCCACAGGCCACAACACAACCACAACACGCCGCCATATTTCCTGTAGTATTCACACATTTTATATGGACTCGCTGCACACGGTTGATGTCGGTGGTCGCCATACGCTACAACTCATAGCTGCATTCTTTTGGCCCACACAAACTCTAGCGCAGCCACACGCCACTCGCGCATTGGTACGCCATAATCATGGCGGCAAGTCTCCTCTTTGAGGAATGTTTGGAAAGGCATCCTCACCTTCTGCATGACGCAGGTCCTCACCGGACATGCTAAGTTGGGGAGGTTCCTGAATCGGATTCAAGCGGATGAAACACCCGGTTGACACCATTGTGTGGAGGACATGGAGGTGTGCCCCGCTTGAGTGTAGCATCACTGCGTGCTCCGCTTAAGAGGGGCACATCTCCATGTCCTCGGAGAGACAATTGGCGTAAAAGAGATGTCAAACCGTAGAGGCCCAAGCAGGGCCGATGCCAGCTAAGACCGCGGGGATTTTCTGAAAAGAAAATCCGTGAAACCTGTAGTCAGTAAAAGTCTGACACGCTCTACCGCTCCACCTAGACCGGGAGATATAATTAGATGATTTCCCACCTTAAAAAAAACTTTCTTTGACATTTTTATTATTATAATGGACTTGTTCAATATGATAATGTGCACATAGGTTAAAAAAAGTACTCGTAGTAGCCACCGGTCATAAGTGGCTGTTGCGCGCTTCAGCTACCTTTGTGGCCGTTTCTAGGTTCTTGTCGCGGTGTTTGTAGCTGTCGCGTGTGGCACGTGCACGACGATCCTTAGTAGTCACATTACAGGAAATGTGCACTATTATTTCTGCCCAAGAATAATGCCCCCCTAGCTTTTATCGGCGGTTCCGCCTGTAATCTATTCTACAAGAACATATGCAAAAGTATCCTCTTTATAATAAGCATTTTTTTTTTACATCTCTCGCCCTTGGGCGGAACGAGAGGGCGTGTCAGACTGTTTCTTTGTTTTGGACTTCGGGTTTCCACTTCAGAAATTCCCCGCGGTCCTAGACGCAGGTCTTGACATGGCCAGTTCGGGATGTTCCTGTTTCGAATTCAGGCGGAAGAAACGCTCGGGTGACACCACTGTGCGGATCGCCCGGAAAAAACAGTGGAGCATACGCTGGAAGTCTACCCCACTTGAGTGGATCATCTCCGTGTCCTCGTGGAGGCGATTGGCGGCGGTGACATTTCATAACTGACTTTGGTTCTAGTCACGGTACGGAGGAAAAAGTAATAGGAAGCGGACGCCTTCTTCTACAAAGCAGTAATGTTAGGAGAAAAAGAAAATTGAAGGAGATGGCTGCTAAAGTGAGGGAACGGACATCTTCACGCCCCAACCACCGCCGGAGGAGAGTCACACCCCGGGCGTCAGGAGTAACAGGGAGCCATTTCCGGCTGCCGTAGGTGCGGATTTGCGGACGACGAGGAATGGGTAGTTCGCCATCAGGCCATCGACTGCAGGTAGTGTTCCACGTGCACCTCAAAGAAACGTCAACAAAATCGAATGGGCCCAGCAGGGACGATGCCTGCTAGGGTTGTGGGGATGTTTTAAGGGGTAATAAAACACAAAGGGTAACTAAAGAACACGGATGAGTTTTAGTCCGTAAAATCTGACACGTTTTCTTATTCCATCAAAACCTTTAAACCTAACCTCTAACCTCTTAGCATAGTATAGCATAATCGACCTTATAATGTTCCCACTGTTGGGTCTCAGGCCTTCTCTCTAGGAGAGGGAATGGGCCGTAATCCACCACGCGGGCCCAGTACGGGTTGGTGGATGTCGCATGTCTTCGAATTTTTACCTAACCTCTTAACCTCTAAATTTTAACAGATTATGGTGATTTTTGGTGAACACTGTGCATGAGTGATATTCAAGCAAAGTCAGTCAAATGAAAATCGAAAATTAAAAAAATAAACAAAATGGAACACCCTAATTTATGTATATTTGAATTTAGAATTCCAGACGGTTATTACATTTTGGAACGACTGCGTCACACACACGACAAAGTTCAAATTCCAATTCGAACCATAATTAGGGTATTTTTGACTTCACTTAAAAATCAACTTAAAATACACTACGCTAAAGTCGATACTTCAGTTACTGGAGAATACTGGAGATGGATTGAAATTATCTTGAACTAGCTGTGCCCGCGACTTCGTTCGCGTGGACTACAGGATTTTGAATTTATTTTTTCTAAAATAAAAGTAGCCTATGCTACTCCTTATTACATCAGCTACCTGCCAAAAAAAGTCCCGTCAAAATCGGTCCAGCCATTTCAGAGATTAGCCCGGACAAACGGACAGACAGACAGACAAAAATTTAATAGTAGTTTATGTGACTAGGGGATAAAGCAGTGTCTTTAAGTCGCGGGCGGCATGTTGAATTCCGAACGAAACGAAGGTTGCTGATTTTAATCCCGAACGATAGTGAGGGATTTATAAAATTAACTCCCGAGCATTGCGAGGGAGTTAATAAAGAAACCTGAGTGAAGTGAGGAATTTAAGCCGCCCAAGACAAAGACAGCTTTATCGCCGTGTTGCATACTCTACTTTTTACACCATCTGTGAGATAATTAAAAGACAATTTGGTCGACCAAATCATATATTAGAGAAATATAAGAATTATATTACAAATTCATCAAACAAACAAAATTCACTACTCCAAGATTTTATAGTTTCAATTTTCTATAATGCTCCCGTGTCGTCAGTACGCACGTTTTATTCTATTTTCTTTTTTTTGTTAGTGGCCAGTTTGAATCATAGTGATTACATACTCTTTGGTTTGAATTTCGAGTCAACTTGTTCGATGCGCCTACATTTTAATTCGCAATGTTGACGATTCTTGATGCTCCAAATTCAAATCTCATTATTCCCTAGGGATCGGCCATACTGCATTATCTCCCTAGGCATATAATGACTTGCTTTAAGTGAGGTTTGTATGACGTGTAAAACGACATTATCGAGCAGGTGGTGTAAAAAAAATGTTATTTTGGTGTAAATGCATGTAGTAAAAAGCAGTTATTTCAATATTATAAACAGACACTCCAATTTTATTTATATGTATGTATAGACTATTATTTCAAGTATAGGCTATCAAAATGAAGAAATGTCGGTCACGATACTAACTACTAAAATTATCATACTGAAGAAACACAGGTGTGTTTTAGTCGGTAAAAGTATGACATTCCCTCTCCAGACTAGGAGAATATTGATAATTTCCTATCCTCTGCGGGAATATTCGAAAAAGTCACCGACAGTCTCAAAGGCAAAGAGCAACTGAAGGAACCTGGGGGGGTTTTAGCTAGTGAAAATTTGACACTTCCTGTCACTCCACCCAGAGTCATCATCATCATTATCATTTCTGCCGAATGACTCTTGGACATAGGCCCCCAAGCGTCGCCACAACGACCGGTCCTGTGCGTCTCGCATCCATCGGATTCCCGCGACCCTCACCAGGTTATCGGTCCACTTTGTGGGAGACCGGTACGCGGTCGCCACTCCAGAATCTTCCGTCCCCATCGACCATCCGTTCTGCGTGCAATATGTGCCCTGCCCATTGCCACCTAAGTTTGGCTATTCTTCGAGCTTTGTCGACCTTGGCTCTCCTGCGGATAATTATCTTCATTTCTGATGTGATCACGCAAGGTAACTCCGAGCATAGCCCTTTCCTTTGGGTGACTTTAAGTCTTCTGATGAGGCCTGCCACTACTGTTGTCTATCAAATCAAACAAACTCATAGTCTTCCTTTTTATCTATAGGTCTGCGTAAGAGAGACCACCTAGAGTAGTAGAAGTTAACCAATGATAAAAAAACAACACACAAAATAACAAAAAAAAAAAGACGTGTGGCACTCGGGGACTGCCGCGGTAAAGCTATTGCATAGCATTTTTATCAACTTATGCAATTATAATTATTTATTTATTTTATTTATGCAGTATTTTTTTCCTTTGTTTTTTTTCTTTGATATTAATTGAAGTTACACTTTCACACATTGAATTGAATTTTGATTGATTGTTCACTCATTTGTTTTCTTATCGGTCACCACGCTCAAAAAACAAATGAGTGGGGGTGTTAGGTTATTTTCGTTACGGAATTTCTGGATTCGGTCTCCACGCTCAAGGCCCGCGATAGAAGCTATGCAATAGCTTAAAAACACATGTTTACCAATAAAATCAGAGCAAACTTACTCGGCCTAAACTCAACCAATAAAATATGAACTCAATTTACCTTGAAAAAGATCTCCCTATTAGGTCAACTAAATGTGTAGGTAGTAACATCTTGAAACAGTATAGAATAACTAGTGTCGCATATTGCACGCATTCTATGCTTCTTGTACGAATAATAGTACGAAAACGATTTTTTTTACACACATATCTGACATCTGTCATATTTGACATCTGTCATAAAAATTTGGCGCGTTGAACACAGTGAGCCTTCTTTTTTAACTTTTGTTTGTGTCTACTATTTGTCGGTAATTCGGTATTTAAAAAGGTAACAGTTGGTAGCGATTCACATTGTGGCTTGTGATTGTATCGGGAACGCGCGTTATTTTATTGTCTAGTTTCATTTGTTTTTCTTTTTAATGGCGAAGTAAAAATGTGACACTCGATTTTGGATAATAATTTTTGAAATAAAAGGTAAGTTTTTTTGATTAATGTAACGTTAAGACTTAAAATTAAAACTTTCAAGCTATTTTACAATCCATAATCTACTATTGTATTATATAGGATCTTGGAAAGACTTTTCTTGTGAAATCATTTTTAATTTTTTATTACTTAATTGCTATTTATTTTGAACTAGCAGACCCGGCGAACTTTTTACCGCCTAACAGTCAATGAATGTAGTATATATCTTTCAACATAGTCAACCGATTGCGATGAAAGAAAGCCCAAGTAATATATTAAGTTACACAAAATTTTAATATATAAAAGTTATCTATCTACGTCGATTTCGAACATTTTGCGCACAACTAAAAATTTTTACAGACTTTAAGTATAGATAACTTTGTATGGGTGCAAATTACGGACATGAATGTTCTTCATTTATTGTTCTTTCTATTAGTGCAAACTGTATCAAAATCCGTTGAGCTGTTTAGGAGTTAGTGTATAAACAGACAGACATAGAAAGCGACTTTATTTTATACTATTAGATGTGCTGATTTAAAAACGATTTAGGTAAAATTATATTTTAGGGATTTTAACATGTACATAAATTGATATAACTATTAAAACTTTTTTAATTAACTCATCGAATGCCGTAATTAGAGACACAATAGAAAGGCAATTGCTTATGTCGAACTGTGTAACTTAAGACACTCAAAAGGTTAAACCCATTTTAACCCGATTTTTAAAAATGAGGTTCTCGTTTTGTCCCAATCTTTTATTAATTGATAGATATTTATTTTGCAAATAGGTTTTTTAAAAGCACTTTTATACGTTATTTTTTTCGTCAGTTTAAACTAGATGAAGCCGGTGTTTCCTATCTGACTACCCTGAGAAGAAACCCCGAAACAAACTCGGGGGTCACAGTCTTTTTTAAAGTCCGTACAGCAAACATGTAATGGCCAAATCATGTGAGAACCATGCAGATTAGTGTCTGAGATGGTCTTTTGAGGAAAGCACCACACAGATTTGACTGGACCTGTCCAGTCAGTGCAAGTATTTGTCAGTATTTGTATAGCTCAACTTAGGACTACTAAGGAGGTCAAATATTTGACGAACAATACCAAAGAAAGGAAATTTACTCAAAGACGTTGCGCTCAATATTTATAAAACCTTCATATGCTATTTTAGGCTGTTATTAATTAAACCTTCTTCTCTCATTGTCTTTCTATTGTGTCTCTAATAACGGTATTTAAAAGATTAAAAACAATTTTACGTGGACCTGCCCAGTCAGTGCAAGCATTTGTCAGTATTATTGTAACACAAACTACCGAATTCAGTTACAATTTTAAAGCAAAAGCAATTAGTCGATGTTTTATAAAATGGCGATCACACGCGGCGCGCCATGGTTCACGGACTGACAACAAAGGGACCGCCGATGAACGGTGCTTTCATTGACACATTTACATTTTCAAATGTGTTAACAAGTGTATGTGTATGAAGGATGTATGTGTCATACGCATCAAGCTTACTATAAAGGTAGCCATACACACTAGGGTTACCTGACAGTTTTGCCTGTACAGTTGACTTTAGAGCCACGTACAGAACAGACATCGCGAGGCGGGCGTCGTAAATGGTTCCTCACGCATGCCTCAACCTGAGGCATACGACGGTCCATTTATGCGTGCGTCCCGAAGAAGCTGAGCGCGCAAACCACCACGAACGGTGTTCGTCAGTAGAAAACGCAAACAACACATGTTCGTCCACACGGAACGCACGGCTCGTACTGAGGCGACGTTCGCAACGATCGTATGACGCGAATGCTCACTTTGAGCACACACGTCCACACAGCCCGAGGCATGCGAGACGAACCGTTCGCGACGCACGCCTCGCGATGTCTGTACGCAGCTTTACAGGTAAACCGGAGCGTGTACGTTGCAAAACTGTGCACGTTTCCATACAAACTTACTTACCTGACAGGTATAACTGTACAGGCAAACCTGTCGGGTATACCCTAGCGTGCATAGCTACCTCAAGTTTTATAATAATAACCTCATCGCCGTATGTCTAAGTTACCGTCGTGGTGGGGCTTGCGCGCTCCAACAAACCCTAGGTCTGTATCGGTAGCGTTTGCTTTACCGTAACATGTCTAGGGTGAGGGGCCAGACTAAGAGAGATACAATCGGCAGGGCAGTTTTGTGGCGAACTGTTGGGCATTAGCGAACCCACAGACCCGATCTTCCGGGAGAATTCTTGTTCTTCATCTCCGGCTTAACTTTATAGGCCGGCCGTAGTGAAAACTGACGAGGAACAGAGCTCTCACTTCTCTCTTGCCTTTATTGGCTGGCTTGAGTAGAGATTCGCAAGAGCAAACGTGCTCGGGAGAAGGATGTATAATCCAGTAAGGTGCTGCAGTAAGGCAGGGATCTTGACCGTACTTCCGGGTTTGTCTTGATAGCCTTGGTATACCTCCTTACTCCTCAAGCACCTCAGGATATGTTGCCCTCTTGTTGCTACGTCACAGAGTGTGCAAGACACCCCCTGCCTTTTTATCGATGGAAATTAATAAGATTGTTCCGGTATGGGGCCATAGTGTTAACACAGGTCAGCGCAAACTTAACACTCTGTAGACAACGTGTAACGTTAAATGCAGTTATGGTTTGATCAGAATAATGACAGAATCAATTGAACCACATATACGTTACATTTTTCAAAAAATCTTCATTAAAAATGTTGCCCTGTCTATTTATTAATAGGTCAAGCCATCACGTGCGCAAATCCGCCCCACAAATAAGTAAACAAACACAGATGGTTGTAGTCCAATCAAATTTTCTCATACGCGGGATAGTAAAAGTTCTTATTTTAATGCAGATACGAATTTTAAACAAACCATAACTGCATATAAAACCTTTAAATCTTTTTTTAATATTTTTTTTTCTCACAGAATTAAGTTAATTAAATTAAAAACCATTTTGGGTGTCATGCATTTAATATTACACGTTGTAGTTCAGTAATCAATCCAATTACTACAAAAAGGCCATCTCATGCTTGCTAGTTTTCCATATGCAGGCTTATCTTAGATTTCCATATGTCGCAACAGTTTCCTACCAACCAGGGGTTGTCCTTAGATTCACTAGCACTGGTTGGTACTACGATCCATTAAAAACGTCTAAAAGGGCCTCTGCGAATTGGTTTCCAGTCAGAAATACCTAAGGACCTATTACCAGACAAAGGCCATTACTCATTCCAACACCTACAGAAGAGGCCACCCGCGGTTAACGTGCTCTGCACTAACCGTTTATTAAACCAAAACGAGCAGATTCCATGATTATAACTTGCTTCTATCTATGGCTTTGCCTGTGTGCATGAGCAAAGTTATTCTAAGGGAATATACTGCTGGAATAAAAACTTTCATGGTACGGTCTTTTAATAGTACATTATGATGTAAGTGTGTAATGTCAGTGATTACAGTTGAGGCGGTATTTAGACCCGAGCCGTGGCGAGGGTGTTAAGAGAGCAGAGAACGGTAATCATTAATTACTCACGTGTAACATACGACATTTTTCAATACTCTTGTGAAGAAAATAACAGTAAAACTAGTATTTTTCTTTGTGACATGGCGGTAAAAATCTGTTTTCATATGTGCGCGCATAGGTATTTTTTTTATTTATCCGTAAGGGAAGGCTAAGGTATTTTGATCATACTACCTAGTCTTACGTTTATGTTTTTTGCGTGAAATTTTTTACTATAATGTCTTTCGTAGTGACAATGGAATACGCATGTAACATTTTTTAGCCACTGAATTTCTCTCGAATAAATCAAGCCAAAAACCGCGCGCATCTTAAAATGGCGGCCATAGATCACAGATTTTTTTAAATTATTATATAAATAATATTTATTTATTAAATGTTTTTTTTTTATATTAAATAAATCGTTTGTACAAGTTAAAATGGTTGAAATTGCATGAAATAAGTAAGTAAGACACTAATATATACCATTGAACGCAATAACTTAGTGAAATTTTTTCGTACTTACTCAAAATTTGTTTTGCGAACAAAGAGGTTGAACAAAAAGGTTTTAACTAGATACATTATAGCACTAGTGCGTAATGGTAATCAAAATGTCACAGTTTGGAAATAAGTGCCTTTATATACCTATGTGCAGTGCAATAAGAGTCACTGTCAAGTGTATTGAAAAATATCCTTTGGCCCTAGCGAGCATCGGCCCTACTGGGTCCCTACGGTTTTGATGACATCTCTTTGAGGCGTGCGTAGAACACTACGTGCTGACCCGGGTTCGGTCCTTACCGAAAGGTCGGACGGCGAGCCACCCATTGCTCGTCGTCCGCAAGCCCGTTAAGTTTTTTATTTTTTTGTTTGTAGTAGGTAATCTCAAACTACAGATCCTTGGTCACCGATAGAAAGCTGCTTTATTTCTGAGTGACATAGACTATATTTTATGAACGCGGGCGAAGCTGCAGGCAAAAGCTAGTATTAAATATGAAAGTCAAAGGTTATTTCATCGTAAGTAATATATTTCTTCAAAGCTGCTGTTTCCGTAAGCCGGAAACTTGCTCAGGACAAGAGTATTTCCTTTTTGCTTGAAATGTAAGAGCACAGTAAAATGGCTTTGACATTATTTTAAAACTGCATTCCAGGGATATAAACTGGTATAATAAACTAACTTTTGCTAGAGGTTTTGCTCGCCTATGAATCAAGATTTTTCCCATAAGGTATTTGTTCCCTTAATAAAAAGTAGTCCACTGTTCCAGAATCTTTTAAATATTTTTTCAATACACTTGCTCAGAAAGTGACTCTTATTGCACTGCACTTAGGTACATAATGGGCCTTGTTACCAAACTGTGACATTTTGATTACCATTACGCACAAGTGCTATAATGTAGTTAAAACCTTATTGTTTAACCTCTCCCCCGCCATAATTTTAATACATTACCGTACCAGGCTGGGCGTAGGTCGTCCCCAACGAGTCGCCGGTCAACCCCCGTTTATTCATTTCAGTGAGTGTATTGAAAGATAAATAAATAAAAAATTTGGGCGCGCATATGAAAACAGATTTTTACCGCCACAAAACTTTACTAGTTTTACAGTTATTTTCTTCACAAGTGTATTGAAAAACGTCGTATGATACACATGAGTAATTAATGATTACCGTTCTCGGCTCTATTAATACCCTCGCCATCGCTCGGGTCTTAATACCGCCTCGACGGTAATCACTAACATTACACACTTATATCATAACGTACTATTACTATCATACTAGGAATTATTTCTGTATCTTGGGCGCGTTCTCAAACATGTAAACTCATATATACAAGACACCCAGACCCAAAACAACTACTTGTAGACCTTACAACTTCATATTTTCCATATATGTTCCGTGCGAGAATCGAACCATCGACACGTAGTGTAGCAGTCTATCGCTCAAATATTGCGCCAACTGTGCCTTCGAATGTAACACAGTACCTATGGGTCTTATAAATGAAATAAATGCAGTTCTAGGCAGGGATCTAGCCTGTTTTAATATTATCTAGTATATTATGCAACTATTTTTCGCTGTCAAATCCATCCAAAGATTGTCGGTAAAAAATCGCTTTTAGCGATAAGACCGCCCGTTGTTACACCCTATTAATTTTAAGCTCCAACTCTATTTTTTATGGAATATAATGAAGTGGTACTTACTTATATCTATCTATTTGTCCTAAAAAACCTTTAGGTCTTTCACGAATTTTGCTAGTTTATTAAAGATTGCCGAAATATTCCAACCCATATAAGTACATAAAACCAAGTCGTGTTAATTACATCATTCATAAAACCTTTCAATCGTCAGAATTAGAGACACAATAGAAAGACAATGGGTACGCGAACGCCGGCGTTCGCTTGGGATTTAATGAATGAACGGCTAGGCCGATTTTAGTGATTTTTGCTTTGTTGGATTTGTCTTTGCCTTAAATAACACGTAAAAAAAATATCTAGAAAAATATCCAAATACATCGAAAAATTACAGAATCTGTCTAATATATTCGTCTTAGTCATTCCATCGTTCGGTCAATCATTGCATCATTCTTTGTTAGTAGTTAGTATATAATATACAACATTACTTTTAGTAACTATATGCAAAATCCGAAACAAATGTCTAGTATTTTTATGTAAAGAATGTATGTACAAAATTTCATAACTGTGTCATGAAAAATCACAAAGTTATAAGCGTGTTATGTTACCTGGGCCTCAAACCTGCTATTACAATAGTGTCAGAATGGTCTATCATTTATTTATTTATTAAAACTTCATGCAACATAAAAGCACAAAGGCGGACTTAATGCCTTAGGCATTCTCTACCAGTCTACCTAGGTTGGTAAAGAGAAAGCATGACATATCATTGATCTCAAAATTGTCGATTTTGACAAGTTTGGTAATCTAGTAATATAATGGCGTCATTATGACTTTCCAATGGTCAACTACTGACACTCCATTGAATGAAATGGCATATAATGATAATCTCGTACATATTGACAAATGAATATCTGACGTATGCGGTAATTTGCAAAAATTTTGACAGTTCCTTTGATCAGTGACCTACCATTAGAACGTCATTGTGCAGTCATTGCTTTTAATAAGCTCGATATTGTCATTCTACCATAACTCTATCACGAGACCATTGACCGATCAGTGGTCGATCATTATGAATTAGCAGATTACGCACTTTTAGCAAAATAGACAATGGAATCGTATCGGAATGACGAATTTATAAAAATAGCAGACTAGAGCCCCAGGTTGTTTGCACAAATAAATGGTCACCGGGCCATTCGGGTGACTGAGGGGTGGTTTTGCTTCCGCACCCAGTTGTGCGCTGGTTCCTAATGCCCGCTATGACCTGCCGTAACTTGTGTTGTATTTACTGTCGGTGATGTCCAACAGACCTTTTTAAATGTTTTTGAAAACAAATCTAACTAAATGGTGTAAACATTATTGGAATCGATTCAGTTACTGATTCTGAACAAAATATATTCAGGTTTCGTATATACTTAATATAATGTTGTATAAAACTCAATTACATTAAATAAACCCACAAAACTTATTTAATTCATGCCATAACGCTACAGAAAGAAACAAAGAGTACACAACTAGCAATACAAATGAATCATAGAGAGAAAAGAAAGACTATTATCAACAAAGTTGTACAGGGATTGTTCTACAAGATTGTTTACTAAAGATTTACTGTGTAATATCTATGCTGATCGCATAATGGAGGAACTTAAGACGTATAGTCCCTTGAACCATCTGACCGAAATTATGTGAACGCAACTCTCGCACTCGCCTAGGCGGCAGTACGCAAATCTGTGCATTTATTTGCGGCCAGCATCGCCCGGAAAGCGCTTTAAATCCATTTTCTCTGCGAGATATTGATTGATTTACATATGCAATGTTCACTTTGAAGAATATTTAACCACCAATTTTTATGTGTAAAAATGTTTCTAAAGGTCCAAGCCGTTTCGAAGGAGTAGGGAAAAGTTGCGAAATTGCTAAATATTTTTTTTTGACAAAAGTATAAATTGCACGAAAAAATCAAATGTTGATATTATTGTTCATGAATCTATAATAAACATATATTTTTTTCTAACCAATTGACCTAGCCGTTACGGAGGAGTAGGCCTCAGAAAATCACTGTTTTATGGCACTTTTCGGGCGCTTGGCCCTTAAGGTGACGCAACTCGACATACATTTTCACTGTTTTTCATACAACCGCTCTTACGCCGTTATGACGTTATTACACATTTTTCATTAGATATTTTTGGAAACACAGTATGTTGTGGATATTATCTTGGCTTCTATTGAAATCAATTAAAAAACATCCAATAAATATCTCTGAAAATCCCCTTTTTTGTATGAGCTTTGACACTTCATAAATCACTCAAAAATTAAAAAAGTATAACAATAAGCCTGGCAAATTTTATCAAGATTCTAAATCACTGCAATTTTTTTCAAAAACTTTTAAGGGTTTAAAAAAAACACGTATTTGCTGGAAAAAGTTTTGTAAAATATTATACCAAATGCTAACAGAGTTTTCTAGCGTTCTCTTTTTTGCCTTTTTTTCAAACATCGGATTAGAATGCGTTAGATGAAGTAATAAGCTTTTAAACCATGCTCGATGTTAACGATAGGCGAGTGGACAAGCACTCGCATAGGTGGCAGTATGCTTTATTGCGGCCAGCACCCGGATAGAGCTCCGATGACCTTTAAATCCATTTTCTTTGCGAAATATTGAATGATTTACATAATAATATGCTATGTTCAATTTGAAGAATATTTAACCACCAATTTTTATGTGCATAAATGTTTCTAAAGATTCAAGCCGTTCCGAAGGAGTAGGGAAAAGTTGCAAAATTGCTAAATAATTGAGCGCACGTAAAAATCAATAGTTGATAATGTTGTTCATGAATCATATAATTTTTTCAAACTTATTAACCAAGCCGTTAACGAGGAGTAGGCTTCAGGAAGTTACTTTTTATGGCACTTTTCGGGCGCTTGGGCCTTAAGGCTGAACTAGTCGCGGGCTCGAACTCACTGGTGGGTTTGGCCAAAAATCGCGCTGTCGCATCTGACAGAAATAAATTCTGTGATGAGCACTTAGACGCCAGTCTATATGTACAACGTGTTGTTCATATACCCACAAACACCGTTGTGAACTAAAACGACATTAGACGGTGCTTAAAAAGTACGAGCAACGTTAGGAAAATCCAGTTATAAGAAAAAAGCGCATCGTCGCTTTCCATTAGGTGCGATAGCGGTCAAGCGCGAATCTATCAACAATAAAAAAAGAAAAAAAAACACTGCATAAATCAATTACAAATAAATTTTATAGAACTCTTCGGTAATTGATCTTTGTTGGTACTGAATTTGTTTTGGAGATTTTACACGATTTTTGTTACTTTTTTTACATCTAAAGTTGCGTTCAAATTTTCAAAAAAAAAAAACGAAACTCATAACTTTTTAATGGCATTTTTTTTTATTTGCTGTTTCCGCACAGACATAAACCTCGTTTGGCTTTGCCGTAGTCGGGTAAAAATTAATAGTAGGATAAAACGATATGTTTAATTTTGGATGTACAATGTCAAACTGTGGAGTAATACTCCCCGAAAAATATCGACTAGTGTAACCTTAATGCTGTACGCATGGTAAATGGCGATTTGCGGCCCGTAATTCTGTCCCAGACTTGATTGACGTTTTATACCTCATTTGGCGGGTCACGTTCATTACTAAACCTTACCTGCCTGCTACATTGGTATCTCTTTATCGCTCAATTGCCTTTTTTTCTCGAAAATATTACTGTCACATAGGCATATATTATTATACACAGGGTGTAAGGGACAGGTCGCCGCAAACTTTAAGGGCTTGCTCAGTAGACGAAACTGAACAATTTTCCACAAAACATTTTTCAGGAAACCAAAGAAAAAAATTTGGCTTCACCATATAAAATTATAAACTTGATTGGACAGTTTGTATGGAGAGGCCGATTTTTTTTTTCGTTTTCGTTCCGGAAAAAAAGTTTGTTTGTGTTTGTTTGTTTATGTGTTTGCCTTTGTAACTCAGTGTTATTTTATATTTGATTGAGATTTTTTTATAAAGTAGTATGCCACAATTAAAATAAGTTTTAAAATCGATCCAAATGTTTCGATAAATAAAAACCTTTCCCTCTTATAATAATAGAACCTAGCTTCTGCCAGCGGCTTCACCCGCGTGAAAATAGAAACCAAACCAGTACCTTCAGAGATTACCTCCTACAAACATAAAAAAACGGGTACCTATGTTTGTCTGTTCGCTATAAACTAAAAAAACCGGCCAAGTGCGAGTCGTACTCGCCCATGAAGGGTTCCGTAGCAGCAAGTAACATAATATAAAAGTTCTTGTAGTTCGTTCTAACTTTGATCGATGTTTTAATAATAGTGTATCTTTTTTAGATTTATGACGTATTAAAAAAAAAAACTACTTACTAGATCTCGTTCAAACCAATTTTCGTTGGTGGTTTGCATGGTAATGTACATCATATATATTTTTTTAGTTTTATCATTCTCTTATTTTAGAAGTTAAAGGGGACACACACATTTTACCACTTTGGAAGTGTCTCTCGTGCAAACTATTCAATTTAGAAAAAAATGATATTAGAAACCTCAATATCATTTTTGAAGACCTATCCATAGATTGCCCACACGTATGGGTTTGATGAAAAAAAAATTTTTGAGTTTCATTTCTAAGTATGGGGATCCCCAAAATTTATTGCTTTTTTTCTATTTTTTTGTGAAAATCTTAATGCGGTTCACAGAATACATCTACTTACAAAGTTTCAACTGTATAGCTCTTATAGTTTCGAAAAAAATTGGCTGTGATATATGGACGGACAGACAGACAGACATGACGAATCTATAAGGGTTCCGTTTTTTTGCCATTTGGCTACGGAACCCTAAAAAACAAGCTTTACCTCTATATAATATTAGTGTAGAAGTATAGATAAGTGTATTCAATTATGGATACGAGTTTAAATAGTGCAGTGAAATTAAAGGTAGTTGAAAAGCTTTTGAGACATATCACAATAAATTTAAATTATCACGTAAAATTATTTAGCTACAGTTCCTGATAGTTACAATCTAGGGGCCTTGAAGTCAAGAGTGAATAGATTATTTCTAAGCAAGCGTGCTCCATCGTCGACCACATCATCGCTTACCATCTTTTTTTTTATGGTGGGAAAAAATCATGCATTGACATCCCCCGCCCTTGGGCGGAGCGGGAGATAGTGTCAGACTCTTACTGACTAAAAGACCCACCCCGTTCCTTCTAGCCTTCATACCGGGGCTCGAGCGCCCTTTCGGATAACCCTGGCCCCAGTAGGCTTCGACCCGGCTGGGTCCCTGCTGTTGCTGACAACTCCTTGAGGCGCGCGGGAACAGTGCGCGCCGTCGACGACTTGGGCTTGGTCCGGACAGTTACCGGACGGCCGGACAGCGAGCTACCCATTGCTCACTGTCCGCAAGCCCGCGCCTAGGGTGACAATCTAGGGGCCTTGAAGTCAAGAGTGAATAGATTATTTCTAGGCAAGCGTGCTCCATCGTCGACCACATCATCGCTTACCATCAGGTGAGATAGTGGTCAAACGCGACCATAATAAAAAAAAAGAAATACCTACAGCAAGAAACCTACACTGTCCTATAGCAGAAAAACAATAAATCGATCCCTGTTCCTTCCAATGACACAGTTTTCAATGCGCAAAGTGCACATCTAATTCCGCTGATAGCGTTCAATATTTAATGAGAGTACGTCGCGTGACATTATCGATCTTAACACAAACGCGCCCTAGATACGTTCATAAGCTTTCCGCTATTCGAGCCTTGGCCCGTATTTACTCGCAACTTTTTTTCATTCGTAACTTTATTTTAAATCGCGAACCATGTGATGTGAACGTTTTTTAAAATGAAAACAGTGGATGCAGATGTATTCGATTTGTTCCAATTTTGAATAACGATCGGCGAAGTGAACAGGTATATATCGGACGAGATATTATATTATTTCTGTGTTAGGCGTTCCATTGAGTTTGATAGTGTTTAATGTTGCATTTTGTGTTTTCCCGCGTACCTATAAAAAGGTAAAGTTTGTTTTTTGTTTTTTTGTTTGTAGGGCGTAATCTCCGAAAGTACTGGTCCGATTGCTAAATTTTTTTCACCGATAGAAAGCTGCTTTATTCCTGAATGACATAGGCTATATATATATTTTATGTACGCGGGCGAAGCCGCTGGCAAAAGCTAGTTTGTAATATGCATGGACTTACGAAAGTAAATGAAATTGTTTGTGTGGACTATAGAAAACTAGCTTCTGCCAGCTACTTCGCCCGTCTAAAAGTCGATTTCTCCATACAAACTTCCAACCCGCGTTTTACCCCTTTAGGGGTGGAGTTTCGTAAAATCCGTTCTAACGGAAAAATATTAACCAATAACATTGCACAAAATCTTCGCTCCTATGATTGTCGGTACTACTTATTTATTTTATTTATTTATTTATTTATTGCCAATTTACACTTACAGTTTAACACCACACATATAAATTATAGGCCACATTAATAATAATTTAAAAACATTAACATAATAAACATAAAAGTAATGAAAAAGTAATAGTAATTAAGAAAACAATGTCAAAAATAATAACAATAATGAAAGTAATGTAAAAAAAATAGGAATAATAATGGAAACAATGTCATAAAAAATAAAAATAATAATTAAAATCATGTCAAAGATAATAAAAATAATGTCAGAATAAAATGTCAAAAAAAATAAAAAAACTTACAATAATACATATGACTACTATACTATACTACTGAATGTCGGTAGAACATTTGGTGGCTTAGTGACATTTTAGTCCTACCATTACATCCTGCAAGGAATACGTCGAGTTACCTGTAACCCTGTATATCATAAAAAAGATTTGCTATCGACTTTCTCTTAAAAAAAGAAAAATTATATGCAAGTGCAATTTAGCTGCACTTTTTTGACTGACTGACATTTTGACAATGCAAAAGTGCTTGTAATTGGTCTATTTGAAATTTCTGATTCTGATATTTTTATTATTATACTATCTATGACTACAAAAATAACAGACATATCTAGGTCAACGCGAATACAAATTAACAATGCATCGTCACGTTGTTTGAACTTTTGTAGTGTTATGCCACCGACTTTACCTATTCATAACTGTTTACTCTGTTAGCATAACATGAGGGTGGTTTTGGTGTACTGAAGTGCCATTTGAAGTGAAATATTTAGAATAATAAGGTGCTCTGCCGTCTATTGAACTCATCCATCATCTCTTATCCCAATTTATATAACTTTATTTTTAGTAATATGTGAAACCTGAAGTTAATTTTCAAAAAAATTAACACCATGTTATATTTTTCCCTAAAATATTTAGTCACAAGTTCCCTTAAAATATTTAAAACAAGTCACAAGTTGGACATAACCGATACTATGTACAACACAGGTCACGGCAGGTCATAGTGGGTATTAGGCGCCAGCACACAGTTGGGTGCGGGAGCAAAACCACCATTGAATCGCCCAGATGGCCTGTTGACCATTTATTGTTGATCATGTATCGTTCATCATCGGTATTTCCCTAATTAACAAAATTGATACGCAATTCACTTTTGACTTCTATATTTTTTTCTGTTGCAGATACAACCATGATTCTCTTCGTTTTTCTTCTGGCGGTAACTGCGGCAGCGATTGTGGAGGTAGAAGTTGAAGCACCATGTCCCTCCTGCATCTTGGTGAACACCACGTGTTACAATATCTCTTATCTCTTCGATCTCGACGCTCCCTTCAGAAAACAAATCGTCATCCACAAGATGGACCTCCTCCGATCCAAAAACTTCTTATTCTTCAGCTTCGAGCCCGCCTTTGAAGATGAAGAATATTACAAGACTGGGTTTGTAAGCTTAGACGATCCCAGTCAAGCTGGAATCATAAATGGCGGTCAAATACTTAATTTTGGTACTTTTGATATAGATCAGGCTAATGGGTTGATTTACTTTGGAGGCAGTGATGGAGTATTTGTTTTAGACACAAATACTAATGCAATGTTATTTTACAGCAGTCGAGGAGATACTATAACTACTGTCTTTTACAAAAACCAACTTTATTTCTCTAAATATGAGGACAAAGGTGTTATTGTAAAGAAAGGTGATTACTTCGAAACTCTACTAGAATATTGGCCAATAAGGAATTTTGTGGTAGCTGAAAGAGATACTATAAATGTCATTGTGTTTTCAACCAATTTAGGTTTATTTGTAAGTAAGGGTAATATTATACATCGTCTTTCTAAAAATGCTTATTTCAGAGGTTTAACTATTGATTTAGATGGGGAAGTGTACGCATGGTGGGTAGATGGTATATACAAAATTGTTTTTTCAAAGAATATAGTTTACTCTAAAATAGTTAGAGTAGCGATGCTACCGTCTATCGGTGCCATGGCTTTCGATAATGATAACAATATTATTTTCACTTCTGATAAGTCTTTGTATAGGATGGAGAAGACGGTGCACAGTTGTAATGTGGCGAAGAAAGAAGAAGAAGTGAGGGCGTAGTGACAAATATGTTTAGTGTTATACAAGGTGCAATTTTTGAATCTACAAAACAATTCAGGAGGCAATTATGTTAGTGATTCTCGCCCCGAAACAATGATAAAATGGGTAGAATTTTTTTTTTAAATATTTTTATTTATAGAAATGGATCCTCGTAAAAGCGTTTCTTAGAGTAACAGGCTGTTTTTTTTTTACGGTGGAAAAATCATCTAATAACATCCCCACCCTTGTGCGGAGCGGGAGATAGTGTCAGATTTACTGACTAAAACTCACTCCTGTTCCTTCGTTGCCTTTCGTACCGGGCCTGAGCTACCTTTTGGAGCTAACCCTGGCCCCAGTAGGCTTCGACCCAGCTAGGCCCCTGCTGTTGCTGACATCTCCTTAAGGCGCGCGGGAACAGTGCGCGCCGTTGTAACAGGCTGGGGCAATTACGCACACAGTGGTATGACGCGCGATAAATCGCAACGGGTGATTCTGTTTTTTGAAGAGGTTCATTAGAGACATTGAATCACTCAAAACAAAAAAATAAAAACTAAAATAGCAAGTATTATTGATTATTGACCAGGTATCGTATTTTTATATAATTATTTACGAATTTTATGACAGCCTCTTAGAAATTTTGTGCTGATTCAAAACTGCAGCTTGTATAACCAACACAATGTGGTGAATTATTTGCTTTTGCATTAATTACATTTTAAATGATTAATTTCTAATTAGACGCTATTTCAAAAAACCTTTACCAAAAACTTCTATTTAATTATGTTTACTTGAATCTTAACTATAGTTATATGTATAGATATGTAAGAATCTAAGACAAAGTACCTGTGATTTTGTTAGTAGTTTGAAGAAGATTTCTTCAAGTAGTTTCACCTCTTTGTATAAAATTACATCACTGACTCTAATGTAAACCAGATTGACTCCTTAGCGCTGAATATATTTTAATAAACAATGTAGAATTATCACTAGGTAAGCCATAGTTTAAATAACAAACAATCAGTAACATAAAAAGTTGAAAATTAAAAAGTATTTTTTTATATTTTTATTTTAAAAGTTCTATCACCAAACCGCGATCTACGCATTCTAAAAGCTGTCATCAAAAATATTGTTAAAAAGGGAAGAAAAGAAAGGAAAGGAAAGAAAAGAAAGAAAGAAGGAATATCTTAGCGATGGTTTTTTCACAGATTTTTAGTACAATTCATATCAAATTATGGACCAGATATTTAGAATAGGCTAGTTGCCGTAAAAAATGTAATTAGTCCGTCTTTTAGATTTAAAAAAAAAGGGACACATATTTTTTTATTTGTAAATTAAACCAAAAATGACAAAGATATAGCCCATTAAAGTTACGTGTAACGTCACGCCGTGATGCATTTTTTCGCACGGGGTGACGTCACACGTAACTTTAATGGGCTATATCTTTGTTATTTCTTGTTTAATCGAAAAAAGAAAAAATACGTGTCCAATATTTTTTTATAATCTAAAATACGGATTAAATAAAATGTAATTATTTTGGCCCTGGAAACTACCCTATTGTAAACATCATAAAAATACGTAATATTCTTAAGGATAATTCTTTAAGCAACCTTAAACAATTATTTGCTGATATTATAAACTAGTTATAAAATATGTAGTTGACCTAATTTAACACTGTAAAAGGTAGATATTAAAAATAATTCAATGTATATATTATAATATGTGTAGTCATAATGGATTATTTATTTAATATCAATTTAATGTAATGTATTCATTTGTGTGTTATATTAAAATATAATTTGTAATAAATTTATTTTAATGTTGCCTCACACTAGGAATTACTACGCTAGGCGTATCATGGGTATAATATGTTCATAAAGATTACACATACATAGAAAATACATCTAGACTCAGAATATCTATAGGGCATACAAATATTCTCGTATGTATGTATGTTCCATGCGAACATCGTAATCGCAGAACTTAAGATAATTTTTATGGTATTTGAAATTCAAAACAGTAATAACAATTCAGTTACATTCACCAATTAAATTATCTTGCTGGCATAAACAAGAACAAAAAAATTATAAAGATTTATTAATTATTATGAATTAATTTATAAAACCTTTAAGAAGTTAAAAATGTTTAAAGAAGTTTTATAAATTAATTTGTAAAATTATATATTTTCACACCTTAAAAAAAAATGTTTAAAAATAGAATTCAATAATTTTCAGCATAGAAAAATATAATCGCAATTTTCCCGGCTGAACGCAAACTTATTTTTATGTGTGTGCTACTTACATAAAAATTCTCGAAAAACATTACCTTCCTTTTGGGGCATTAGAATATTTCACATTTTGATACAAGTGCAGAAAATGTATGTACCATTGGGCGGAATTCGCACGAGCCGTACCTAGGCGAGTGTGTTATCGAGCCGAGGGCTGCAGTTACTTTGCATGTGTATCAAACGACTTTTTTCAATACACTTACTAAGAAATGAATAAACGGGGGTTAACCGGCGATTCGTGGGCGATACATGTTATAATATTGTGGCGGGGGAGAGCACGCGAACTTTTCTGCACTTTTTTTTATGGTGGGAAAAAATCATCCAATGACAATCCCCGCTCTTGAGCGGAGCGGAAGATAGTGTCAGACTCTTACTGACTAAAAGACCCACCCCGTTCCTTCTGGCCTTCATACTGGGGCTCGAGCTGTCTTTCGAAAGAATTTTTCTGCACTAGTGCGGAAAATGCGTGCCTAGAAGCAGTGGGATATGAGAGGGTTTTCGAGTAAGTGTATTGATCATAATACTTTAATTCTTGTTCATCAAAGCAGACGGAGTTTCCGTTACACGTATAATCCCGTCCGTACTCACACATTCTAGAGTAATCTTCCTACAATTGCCGAGGTCAGGGTGAGCACTGCGCGCCACTGACGGGTTACGGTAAGACACTATTATAAGAACAATGCCGTCAATATTTCTAGCTAAACAATTAACGCTTATTGAGCGAAGGTCGAGGGATTCATCCTGTACTCGATCCTGCGTCAATGAGTGCTTTATGAAATGCCCGAAGGATTAATTGGTAGTTGTAGCTAATATTAACCTTTCGAATACCTTAATTAGAGACACAATAGGAAGACAATAAGAGAGCGAACGCCGGCTTCGCTTGGGGTTTATATAGACGGTTGAAAGGCAAAATGTGGGGTTTAATGAATTAAAATGTTTATATACACCGCTAAATTTTGATCGTTTTAATCCAATGACCTGTAGGTAGTTTGTACTTAACACCGACTACTACCTACAGGTCATTGAACTCGCTCAGCTCACGTTTTCTTAAAGAAATTAATTTCGTAAATGCGTAAATTAATACAAGTTTTGAAAAAAAACGTACTTTATTTTTTAATTTTATCTTTACAAATCGATAGTGTTTCATGTACCGGATCGACCCGCCACGGGATTAAAACGATCAAAATTGAACGGTGTATAGATCAAGAATAGGCATTAGATAGATATGGTCATTTACCCCCTTTTTTGTAGATGGGAAAATCATCCAATGACATCTCCCGCTCTTGGGCGAAGCGCGAGGGTGCATCAGATTTTTACTGACTAAAAACCCACTCCTGTTCCTTCATTGCCTTTCATACCAGGACCGAGTCTTCCTTTCAGACCCTGCTAGGCCCTTACGGTTTGCTGACATCTCCTTCAGGCGCGCGTGGAATTCGGTGAAATAGTACACGCCGTCGACGACTTGACCTCGGTCCAGACGGTTACTAGACGGTCCGTAAGCCCGCGATGGTCATTTACCCTTGGGGAAACTACGTCTAAAGTAAAGATGTAGTTTTCCCAAGGGCTACTAGAGATCCATAAAGGTCCTGATTTTTTTCAAAACTCAAGACTATTATGGAGCTCAACGACTTGACGAACAAAACTAAAAAACAAAGTTGTTCAATGATTTCCAGCCTAAAAGAAAGAGCACCAACCTAGTGTTTTACCGGCGTCCCACAGCATATCAGGTATGCGGCAGACACATCCATCACGAACCATTACTATCATGTTTTTGACAACACTTGGCTTGGCCTACGCCTCACTGACCTACTTACTCCCACACCAAGATGATACTACTGATAATCTATAAGAATTCTTTCATTCATGGACGCTGTGACGTAATCCTTAGGGCATCTTACTACCGCCGCCCACTAGGTCCTCAACAACATGTTTCCGCCACTTGATTCATAGTACTCAAGTGGACTAGCTACTGATACAATATATTATTATGTTATTTAGTCCTACTAGGATATATGGTAGACTAGCTTGAACCAGTGGCTTCGTCTGCGTGTTAGTAGAAAATGACATTTGTATTTTGACTACCTAACGTCATGTCTGGTGTAGTGTAGCTACTGGTAAAATAGCTAAAATCCCTACACAGTGACATGAAGCCGCGGTAGACCACGAAAGCGATGGCTCGACCTGGATGTATTCTTTAAGAGTTAGAAAGAAGAAGCAAAAAACCGTTAAAAGGAGTGAAGAGAGGGAGGTCTTTACCCAGCAGTGGGTTAGTAGTAATAGTGTTTCAAGCTATAGCTTCTTCGCCGGGCCTTGGTACAGGCCATGGTCCAGAGCGAAGAGGAGTGTCAGGCGGTCGCCTCCTTCTGCGAAGCAGTAATGCTAGCAAAAGAGAAGGCCGATCGCATCAGGCAACGGCGGCGCTCACACCGCCCCAGCCGCCACCGGGATTCCGATCCCGATTTCCGGCCACCCTAGGCGCGGGGTAGCGGACGGCAAGCAATGGGTAGTTCGCTGTCCGACCGTCCAGTAACTGTCCGGACCGAGCCCAAGTCGTCGATGATGGCGCGCAATGTTCCCGCGCGCCTCAAGGAGCTGTCAGCAAAAGCAGGGGCCCAGCTGGGTCGAAGCCTACTGGGGCCAGGGTTAATTCGAAAGATAGCTCAAGCCCCGGTACGAAAGGCAACGAAGAAACAGGAGTGGGTTTTTAGTCAGTAAAAGTCTGACACTATCTCCCGCTCCGCCCAAGAGCGGGGGATGTCATTGAATGATTTTCCCACCGAAAAAAAGGGCTTACAGAGTAAAAAAAAACCTCGATGACTTTTAATATGGGGTCCCTTTGGGGCTATCTACGCTACGGCTTGGTGGGGTAAGCATTTTCATAGAAACACTTATTTTAATACAACAGCAGGTGCAGTGTTTCTGACGAGTCGGTGCGTCCTTGAGTGGATCGAATCGATATTATCATGTAGGTAGGTGGTTGAACAGCGCCTAATTTACAAATCAATATATAATTTAAATAAAATCTATTACTGTCTAGAATAATCAGCTTTATAATGTTTCCACTGGTGAGATTCATGTCTCTTTTCTAGGCGGGCCGGGGCAGGGCAGTGTGGATTGGTGTATGTCACGTCACGTATACTCATGAAGTCATGTAAAGCATGACTTCATGAGTATACGTCACAAGCAATGACATATTGTCATAGTTGTTGTCATTGTCATATTTTCCTAAATTACCTGTTTGATGGTTATATAATAAAGAACAAATTGCTGTATATCTATTTCTTGAATGGCAGAAGTTAAGATAGATAGGATATGTGAAAATGCAAAAGTACCTGATAGCTACAACCTAGGGGTCTTTAAGTCGAGAGTGAATAGGTTACTTCTAGGCAAGCATGCTCCATCGTCGGCCACATCATCAATTACCATCAGGTGAGATAGTGGTCAAACGCGAGCCTATCAATAATAATAAAAGAAAAAAAACAAAGACACTTCCGCCTGAACACCGCTAAGTTACTGGGGCCAGGGTTAGTTTCGAAAGATAGAGTCTGACACTATCTCCCGCTCCCCACCCAGAGCGGGAATGTCATAGGATGATTTTCACAATGAAAAAGTAAAAAAAAATCACCGCTAAGTTCATTTTTGATTGCATTTGAAACGAAAACTTCAAAGGGTTTGGTTTGGCGCCGCGCCACAGGATTCAAGCGAGATTGGTACATAGGTTATAGGTATATTTTATTGCCTGTGACTATACAGAGTGCCATCGATACTACAAAATTACAAATGAGAAAGTATGTTTATCTTTCTGTAACGTTGTCATGTCAAACCACAGAACAGTTTTTGACGCATAGTTTATTACAGACATTAGCATGAAGGATACTTTTATGCCATTCAGTTCGCTTGGGTCAATAATATACTTTCCACGCAGGCAGAATCGCGGGCAGATAGACTCATCATTATGTTCTGTCCTTGGCGTGTGTGTGAAAAAAAAAACACGTTTTGTTCTTCCATTCTGCCCTGTGATCTGTCATGCTATCACTAACTCCCTATTTTCCCATATCACTCCACACACAGTCCATCCATCTTCTTGATTATCTGATAATAAGTGCCTATGAAAACTTTGAGATCCTATACCCTATTCGCGTTAAGATTAGACATTTATTCAAGGAAATCTTTTTTATTGTCTGTCCAATCGATTTTAACTTCTATCTCATAGGTATAAGGTTGGCATTAAAAGCAAAAAACCGGCCAAGTGCGAGTCGGACTCGCCCATGGAGGGTTCCGCAGCAGCAAGTAACGTAATATAAAAGTTCTTGTAGTTCGTTATAACTTTGATCGTTGTTTTAATAATAGTGTATTTTTTTTAGATTTATGACGTATTAAAAAAAAACTACTTATTAGATCTCGTTCAAACCAATTTTCGTTGGTAGTTTACATCATATATTTTTTTTAGTTTTATCATTCTCTTATTTTAGAAGTTAGAGGGGGGGACACACACATTTTACCACTTTGGAAGTGTCTCTCGCGTAAACTATTCAATTTAGAAAAAAATGATGTTACAAACCTAAATATCATTTTTGAAGACCTATCCATAGATACCCCACACGTATGGGTTTGATGAAAAAAATTTTTTTGAGTTTCAGTTCTAAGTATGGGGACCCCCAAAATTTATTGCTTTTTTTCTATTTTTGTATGAATATCTTAAAGCGGTTCATAGAATACATATGCTTACTAAGTTTCAACAGTATAGCTCTTATAGTTTCGGAAAAAAGTGGCTGTGACATACGGACGGACAGACGGACAGACAGACAGACAGACAGACAGACATGACGAATCTATAAGGGTTCCGTTTTTTGCCATTTGGCTACGGAACCCTAAAAAGTGTTTACAAAACCAACTATTTACTGCAGCCGCCATTTGTCATGCCACCAACGTAATAAAATTCATAATCGGTTGAACAGACAGTGATAAAAGGTTTTCATAAATGTCTAATGTTATTTTGATCAGACTATAGTTCGTCTGATAGAGAAATACGAGATAATTGGCCCATCGTTAATAACACCTACTCAACCAATTAAGAAAAATAGTTAAAAATAGAAACGCCAACGTTTTTGTCGGTGAAAAGTAATTAACGTTCGCTCGTTGAGATAAAACGTTTTAATTAATGAAACAGATATAGCTAAGACATTTACAATATTACTTTTAGTATGTGCGAAACACAAAACATGTGTCTATAAGTAGTATTTTCGTGTAAAGAATCTATGTATGTATAAAATTTCATAACTATGTCATGAAAAATCATAAATTTATAAGTTTGTTATGTTACCTTTTTTTTTATGGTGGGAAAAAATCATCCAATGACATCCCCCGCTCTTGGGCAGAGCGGGAGATAGTGTCAGACTCTTACTGACTAAAAGACCCACCCCGTTCCTTCTAGCCTTCATACCGGGGCTCGAGCGCCCTTTCGGATAACCCTGGCCCAGTAGGCTTCGACCCGGCTGGGTCCCTGCTGTTGCTGACAACTCCTTGAGGCGCGCGGGAACAGTGCGCGCGGTCGACGACTTGGGCTTGGTCCGGACAGTTACCGGACGGCCGGACAGCAAGCTTTGTTATGTTACCTGATTGAGCGCAAAAATACATAGTCACCGGGCCATCTCGGCGAATGAGGGGTTGTTTTGCTTCGGCACCCAGCTGTGCGCTGGTTCCTAATGCCCGCTATGACCTGCTATGATCTGTGTTGGGCTTAGTGTCGTTGGTGTCCAACTTGTGACCTTTTTTAAATTCCTTTTGGGTAAAATATATCATGACGTAAAATTATTCGAATCGATTTATTTACTGACTCTGAAAAAACTCTATTCAGGTTTCACATATACTTCAAATAATGTTTTATACTTACTACTCATGAATATAATAAGTATTGATCCCGAGCTTGATCCTGGAAAGCCGGATTTTTTTTTAATTAATCGATTATGAACTAGTGTTTGACTGCGATACCACCTTATGGTAAGCAGTGACGCAATCTTTGATGGTAAAGCGCACTAGTTTATTATAAATCCATTCAATCTAGCCTTGTAGGCACTTGAATTATAATTGGATGAGAACTCTGCAGCAAAAAGTCCTTTGATGTAGGTATGCGGTATAACCGACGAGGCAAAACGCTTAGTCTGGACCGTACAAGTATCAACAATGTAAGGGTGGACACTCGCCCGTACGTCGGGTTGTCAGGTTGGTGGAAGGAGAGGTCCAGAAAACACGCATACACAGGTATGTAATACACATGCGTGTTTACACAGACGAAAGGTACTGGAGTGGCGACTACGTACCGAAACACCAACCACCACCACCTGCGGTGGAAAGCCAAGGACCGATGACCTCGGGAGGGTCGTGTTAATCTGATGGATGCAAGCCGCACAGGACCGGTCGTTATGGCACCACTTATTAATAATAATATTCCACAACTAACACACAACTCCGTCTAGTCCCAAGCTAAGCAGAGCTTGTGTGAGTACCTACTAGACAACTGATAAACATACTTATATATATTTCTAAATACATACTGTGTCGACACTCTTGCGCCATCCCATCTTCCTAGCTCGTCGTGCTGTGCTGGTGCTGCTGCTGCAGCTGCGGAGAACCTCAAGCGGCGGAAATATAACAACCTCATCGGCAGTTATATTTTTGAGCCGTTTGGGGTTGAAGCTCTTGGGCCGTGGGGTCCGAGCGCTCATGCGCTTTTTAAACAATTATCCAAACACCTTGTTGACACTTCGCGTGACCCAAGGGCTGGCTTTTACCTCGGTCAGAGATTAAGCATTGCCATACAACGTAGCAATGCCGCCAGTCTTTTGGGCACACTTCCAGTCGACAGCGATGCGGAGGAATTTTTTGACGCCATATTTTAGGTAAGAGTTATTGTGTATATATAGTTTAGTACGACCCCACGACCTCCGGCATAGCAGTCAGGACTTGGGGGCTTGGGAGAAGGACATAGGCTTCTCCAATGTCCCCCAAATCTCCCAGTAGACATCTTTCGGATGAAATGATGATGATAATGAATGATGTGTATATAAAGGCAGCTACCATTTCCTAAACTTTTCTTTGTCATAGACTTTAACTTTAATACCATTTGCCCAAATGTTTAAATACGGAACGGTAAAAGTAATTAAATGTTCCAATTGGCCAAAGAAAGTTAAATTCGATTCACTATCAATTTTCTTCTTCGTGTAATAAATAACGGAGTTTATTAGTTAAACGTCTTGTTTATTCTTTCTTAAGCACTCACTAACTTCCTAAGTCTTCTGAGTAACAGCTTTACGAAAGTTAACTGAAAATCATTTTGATGGAATAAGATATTTCGCAAAAGTCAATTATATTGAAGGCCTGTTAGTTTGGCTTCGATCGGCTTTTTAAAATAAGCTCCATCAATTTTGGTAGCGTTTTCGGATAACCTAATAAATAGTAATGTATTTTTGGATTTTTGAAAGCACTTAACAATATGGCTTTGTTTTGGGACCAAATGGTTGCTATAAGTATGTCGAAAATTGAAAATACCTACTTTAGAAACAAAAGTTTATTTGTTACTTCTTCCTCTCGTGTCGATTTGACTCAAATTTTGTCCGACCAATATTTAGTCACCTGGACAGCTCTGTCGTTGGCTTCGTATAAGTCAGGGAGGGTGCAGGTAATAGTGCATGCCGGGCAGGAAAGGAGGTGACACATATCCTGCGAAGGGGCTCCACAGCACTGTGTTTGCAAAGGGTCAAGGAAACCCCATTTGGCCAGATTATCTTCGAATAACTCACTGGGTCCGCGTGGTTGATTATGGCCAGTTCCTTCTCCTAGAGATAAGGCAATTGACAGATGTAACCACAGCTAGGTTAGTTTACTATGCTTATTTCCACAGTATTATGTCTTATGGCATTTTACTGTGGGGACCTGCAGCTGACGTAGACTCAATTTTCATATTACAAAAGAGAGCAATCCGGGCTATTTATAAAATGGGCCCTCGCGAGTCCCTCAGAAATAAATTCAAAGAAATTGATATACTTACATTGCCATCTCTTTACATCTTGGAAAGCATTTTGTATGTTCGTAAAAACTTAGGACTCTTTAAAATTAGAAGCGATTTTCACAACAAAAATACACGTAGTAAACACGAAATTGTCTTACCCAAATGGAGACTAGCTAAGACTAGCAAGTCATTCTTAGTAAACAGCATTCGCTTTTATAATAAGCTGCCAAAGGCGGTAACAGAACTTAGTGAGGGAAAATTCAAATCTCATATCAAGCGTGTCCTAACCGAAAAAGCATATTACAAGGTTAAAGACTATGTCGAAGACACGCTTGTTTGGCAATGACTACCTCTGCACATGTGGCCCCCTGGTAAATCATCAATATTTTGTCTATAACTGCTCCACCTTTGTTTTAATAATTATATATACATTTTTTTTTCTCTAACACATTGCTTTTGCAATATTTTTATTTTTTATTTATATTTCAGCTGTCATAAATTTGTTAGTAATTTATTTTGTTAACATTTTATTGATAGTTGTAATTATTATATTATTCCTGATTTTTTTTTTGTATAGCCTCTTTTTGTATTGTGAATGTGAGAACACTGTATACTCCACGAACTCTTAGACTACTTCCTATTACGACTTACTTTGTTTTTTACTGAGAAATTTTTTATTGTGCTTTTGTGTACAATATTTGACTGGTCTACACTGTTCTTACATAATATATATCAATATTGTAAAAACAACCACTTTTTTAAAAGAGTAACCATGGAGTTTCTTGCCGGTTCTTCTCCATAGGAAACGACCAATTTGGAAACGAGCACTAGCATCTGACGTTTCATAAGTGCCCATGTAGGCCTATGTGAAATAAAATATTTTTGATTTTTGATTTTGAGAGGAGGCCTGAGCCCCAGTCCATTTTTTTTTTATGGTGGGAAAAATCATCCAATGACAACCCCCGCTCTTGGGCGGAGCGGGAGATAGTGTCAGACTCTTACTGACTAAAACCCCACCCCGTTCCTTCGTGCCTTTCGTACCGGGGCTTGAGATATCTTTCGAATTAACCCTGGCCCCAGTAAGGCTGATGATGATAACTTGATATACTACTTAGACTTTGTTTCATTTCATCGCAATCGGTTGACTATATTAAAAGAACTACATTTATTGACTGTTAGGCGGTACAGTCTGTATAGAAAGTCAAACGACTTGGCAATTTTGTACAATATTAAATCATTTAAAAAATACTTATATTCGATACTTTACTTACTTACTTTACTTTTTTTTTCTTTTTTAATTATGTATGTTAGTCTATAAGGTATTTATGATATGGGTACATGTTGCCTGAAATAAATAATTAAACAATTATTAAACAAAGTAAACAATTATCAAGATCTCTTAATCAACCTTGATTATTGAACCATTGTTGACTACATCAGATTTCATTTTGCTCTAATACTACAATGTTCGCCGGGTCAGCTAGTGTGAAATAATAATGCATGTTCAATTCAGCCATTAAACTAGCATCCAATAATCTAGCTTTGAAATCCAAGCTCAGTTCGGGTCGTCAATTAATGTCCTAGAGTCCGACGCGACGCAATCCGATCAAATCGTTTGGTGAGATCCTTGTCACCGACTCGATTCTCGATTCACTTCACTTGGCTTACCTCTCTGAGTCTCTGTACGACATTTGACGTTTAAGACAACCACAAATTATACCGATTTGAATCGGTGTCCGATTTTTAACCTACTAGACGTAAAATTGTTAGAATGACCCTGCTTACACGATTCTGATTTATCATTACTTTATGACACACGCAGTAGTTGCTTAGGATTATATAAATATATATATATACTAGCTTTAGCCCGCGCGGCTCCCGCTCTTCCCTACTCCACCCTACTATACCCTACTATACCCAACTCTACCCTACGGACGGATTTTCGTCTAAAAAAATAAAAATTTTAGTTGAACACGTATTAATAAGATCGGTAACGGAAACTATCGTAATGAGAAAAAGTTAACTTTTAGTAAGTTTATTTTAATTATAAATCACATTATGATTTATGTACCTGCCCCCCTAGCTAAATTACAACCTTTTCTATTCTATTCTCTTGTGTCGAACGCCTCAAGTTGGCCACGCCTCCAATTCTTTTGTTCTGATGTTATCCCAACGCTCAGTCATGTGACTGACCACGTGGTCACAATTACCGTGGTAATACCGTTACGTGGTAATTATTAATTATTGGTGGACAAAATCATTAGAATTTGTAAGTACTGTTACAAATTCACTCCTGATTTAAAAACCGCTAGGTAGTAACTATCAGAAAACATAGATTCCGGCAGGGAATTCCACTCCTAAGCTGTGCGCAGTAAGACTTCCCAAAACGGTTTACTTCTTGATTCCTGACTAACGAATGTTAATTCGGTGATCCTACCAGACCGATAAATCGGTTCTTTTGTGAACTCAATATTGCTTTCTCCAATTCTCCTCACAACGCAAGGGAATACAGGCGAAAATATTTTTCAGCACGGAGCGGGTATTGGACCGATCCAAAGAGTGGGTTTGACGTTTGATGTTTCAACTTGCGCTCAGACAAGTCAAGAACACTTAGTTGAGCTGCTAGGAATTTTAGGGTTGTGCAGTGTATAGGATAAAGACAGTGTTTCTTTTTTAATTTTTCACTAATTTTTTTTAAATTTTTTTATTCCACAATACAATGCTGCTGAGATGGTGCTTCGCTTTCGTGATATGCAAAGTTAGTCCAAGAGAACATACTCTCAGAAAAAAAGGCCTAAATACTATTTCAGAACATGGTTTAACCGTTTAGCAAGTTTCATCGATAGATAGATGGATAGAATATTCTTTATTGAACATCAAAAATAAAAATTACATTAAAAAAAAAAATCTGTAAAAGAGCAAAAAAAAACAATCAATCATTGTGGTGACGAAAATTCGTCGTGGCGACAATTGGGGAAGCCCTATGTCCAACAGTGGACATTTTTCGGCTCATATTTTGATGATGATGATTAAGTCTGCTTATGTACAACTACTACGTAAAGTTTATATAAATAAATTAGCTTTTAACTGCAGTTTCCACCGCGTACATAAAATATAGCCTATGTCACTCAGAAATAAAGCAGCTTTCTATCGGTGAAAATTTTTTTGCAATCGGACCAGTATTTTCATACATTACCTTCTACAAACAGAAAAAAAACAACTTTACCTCTTCATTATATTAGTGTAAATAAAAAACGCCACTCACAAAATATTCTTTTTAGCGTCACGCTTACTTATGATGATTATAATAAGACTAGCCACTTATCACGACCATGTCACAAAATAGATAGGTACAGAAGACAATCTCATGTATGTACTTCACTTTTTATACCTACGCTCGGTGGACGCACACTAATGAGCGTTTGAGCCGGAACTGTTTGACGAGCTGGCTGAGGCGCTCCGAGACATCGTGTCCGTGAGCGGTGTCTATGTGTGCGTTGCTCGAGCGCGCTTTGTATGTAGCTTGACTTCTGTACCTATATATTTTGTGACCAAGTGGAGACCTTCTACAATATAGTCCATTCATTGTGTAGTGGTTTTAGTTCGTTCAAACGCCTACCATTCGCGTGTCACACGCACCCATATTCACTGAATACTCGGTAGTTTGACCCATTTACGAAAAGGGTGACGAAACATCATGTACGTAAATTGGTGAAAAACATATCTCATCTTAACTATCAATTAGTATCATTTTAATGCAAAGTAATGATGATAATTTATTGACGACTATTCCATGAACTTGAAACCTATATTTATCATCATTTCAGCCGAAAGACATCCACTGTTGGACATAGGCCTCCCTCAAGCGTCGCCACAACGACCGATCCTATGCGTCTCATACATATAAATAATATTTTTATTTTATTTTTAATTATTGATAGGCTTGCGTTTGAACACCATCACACCTGATGGTAAGCGATGGTGTGGTCGACGATGGAGCACGCTTGCCTAGAACTAACCTATTCACTCTTGACTTAAAGACCCCTGTTGTACCTATCAGGAAACACAGACTCCGTGTGTCAAAGTGTCTGTATGTAATATCAAAATATTGTACTATCAACGACAGGTTATTTCGCTGTTCCAAACATAGTTGTCGTCTATCAACTGAAAAACTGTACACTGAGCAAACATTTGTAAAAAGTATGTAACAATTGAAAATTGTAAACTCGTATGCGTTCAAAAATTTTTCATCAATTCTGGACCAATTGTTTCACTCAACGAGTTGTTACACTCGCTCATATTTTCGACTAGCTTCTGCCAGCGGCTTGCCCGCGTGAAAGTCGTTTTCTCCATACCAACTTTGGACCTCCACTTGATCCCTTTAGAGAGGCGTGCGGGAACAGTGCGTGCCGTCGACGACTTGGGCTTGGTCCGGACAGTTACCGGACGGCCGGACAGCGAGAACGGAGTCGCAAAAAGACTAGTTCTCAAAATAGCCAGTTTTTTAAAAGACTAATATATAATACTCAACCCGCACTGGGCCCGCTAGGTGGATTACGGCCCATTACCACTACTAGAGAGGAGACCTGAGTCCCAGCAGTGGGAATATTAAAAAGGCTGATGATGATGATGATGATGAATCAATCTCAGAATGGCCAATTCTCTTAGACTAATTCTCAGACTAGTCTAATATGAATTTCGTTTGTTAGTTCTGTCAGTTTTGTTGGTACGAACTGACTAACGTGTATGCCGAACTCGCTTCAACGAAAATTAAATCATACCTTTGTGTTGATGTTTTGCTAGCAAACGCTACATATTTATGGGCTTGTTTTTTATTTTCACTTGATTTTTCATTTATTACTTTACAAACTACTAGCTGCGGCCAGCAGCTTCGCATGTGAAGGAAAGTGGAGAATTATTACGTCTTACTAATCCAGAATATAGCCTATCCGTGTGCCAAGTTTCATCGAAATTTGTTCAGCCGTTTGAGCGTGAAGAAGTAACAAACATACTCATACACTCACAAACTTTTGCCTTTATAATATATGTGTGAAGAGTCCTTTTTTTGAGGTGTGAAATCGTTGAATAACTTTTGGTCTTTTGTGGTGGGAAAAATCATCCAATGACAACTCCCGCTCTTGGGCGAAGCGGGAGATAGTGTCAGACTCTCACTGACTGAAAGACCCACCCCGTTCCTTCTAGCCTACATACCGGGGCTCGAGCTGTCTTTCGAAACTAACCCTGGCCCCAGTAGGCTTCGACCCGGCTGGGTCCCTGCTGTTGAATAACTTTTGGTCTGAGTGGGGCGAGGAGTGTCAGATTATTACTGACTAAAATCCCCTGTTTTCTTCAGTTGTCCTTTGCGTTCTAGGAGGGGTGTCCTTTTCAGAAATTCTCTGCGTGTAATTGAGTTGGAGTTGACTTTTTAACACGCTTATATTAGCTTCACCTGTATGTTTGTAACCAACGCCTTTGAGCTCGATTTTGACCAACTTTGGGCGATCAGATTTTCTTCAAACTTTGCACACCCATCAAAGACAATGCAATAATTTATCAATATTTTTCTGGTGTTAGCAAAAAATCTGGGCAAGGGCGAGTCGGACTCGCGTCCTAGGGGTTCCGTTCAAACTTAAATATGTAAAAAGTTGAAAAAAAAAAATTGTGTCGTAACAACAAATTTACAGTTTTCAGACTTATTCCTATATTTGTGTTATAAGACCTTGTTTTATGCCAAATTTCAGGATTCTGAGTCAACGGGAAGTACCCTATGAATATTGATTTCCTCGAGGGTGTCGAAATATAACGTACATTTTTTGCCACATAAACTAAAGCATCTTTTTTTCTCGTTAATTTACAAGTTTGATTTTTTCCGCAAACCTGAGTACATGGTTTTAATTTCAACTCGATACCTCTACGCGTTCTCGAAATAAAGGGTCTTGACAGACAGACAGACGGACGGAAGAACAACAAAGTGATTCTATAAGGGTTCCGTTTTTTCCTTTTAAGGAACTCTAAAAAACAAAGATTTATAATCAATATATTTATCTATATGGGCCTACTTTGAACATTAAGTCCCAGATACAATAAGCTAATTAGAAAAGGTACACACACTTACTTTAAACAACGTCAATGCAATCAAACTAATAACGAATAAAAAGCTTTACATTACGGAATTTTCTGTTCTGCACTGGAAAATGCTAGTTATTCTTTTGACTTTGAGTCTAACATCGCATGTCGCAAACACGAGTTCTCACAATAAGGTGCTAAGGGTCCAACTACACATTGTAGGAATACGCCACAATAGCGTATTTGGCTGGTTCATGCCAGTCACGCGCAACTGCGAAAAGAATTCATTTGTAACGAAAAAGTTGTGCGATTGTGCGACTCGCTGCGGAGGTATGGTGACCGTTGTGTAGATGTGTAGGCTTCTTAAGGCGTATAGATCTGGTTAAAATAATAATATTCCGCAGCTATCATACAACGCGATCTAGTCTCAAACTAAGCAGAGCTTGTGCTATAAGTACTAGACAACTGATAAACATATTTATATACTTCTAATACATACACATCTATATATATAAAAAAATCCTGTTAGTTTCACTATTTATAACTCAAGAACGGCTGAACCGAATTGGCTGAAAATTGTTTGGGAGGTGGCTTAAAACCACGAAACGGACATAGGACACTTTTTTTTGTTTGTTTTTTTTTGTTTGTAGGAGGTAATCTCTGAAAGTACTGGCCAATTGTTAAAATTTTTTCACTGATAGAAAGCTGCTTTATTTCTGAGTGGCATAGGCTACATTTTATGTACGCGGGTGAAACAACGGGCAAGAGCTAGTCTTATATATGAATAACACAAAAAAAATATATATCTCTTATAATCTATACATATAAATAAAATTGGAGTGTCTGTTTGTAATATTGAAATAACTGCTTTCTACTACATGCATATGAATATACACCACTAATTTTTAATTAGTACGAATACTTAAAGGGCTTATTAGAAAAGCCCTTGTTATTATTTAAGTAAAGTCTCAACTTCTACTTTTGAATACAAAAATATTATCAGTAACGGGTACAGATACAGCCCCAATTTTTTGTGTACTAATTAAAAAGTAGTATATACGGTGCATACACCAAAATAATTTTTTTTACAATTTTTGTCTGTCTGTCTGTGTATCTGTCTGTCTGTTTGTCCGGGCTAATCTCTGAAATGGTTGGACCGATTTTGACGGGACTTTTTTTGGCAGGTAGCTGATGTAATAAGGAGTAATACACCCGTATATACGGTGCATACACCAAAATTTTTTTTTTTACAATTTTTGTCTGTCTTTCTGTGTCTGTCTGTTTGTCCGGGCTAATCTCTGAAATGGTTGGACCGATTTTGACGGGACTTTTTTTGGCAGGTAGCTGATGTAATAAGGAGTAACATAGGCTACTTTTATTTTAGAAAAAATAAATTGAAAATCCTGTAGTTCACGTGAACAAAGTCGCGGGCACAGCTAGTAAATATATAATTTTTCAAATCTATTAACTCAGCCGTTTCCGAGGATTAGGCTTCAGAAATTTTATGGCACTTTATGGGAGCAAGGGCCTTAAAATATTTGAAAGTGTTGCACGCTTTTATCGAATGTTGAAGTTCGGAGGCATGTTCTTTTAGTATTTTGTAATTAGTTTCTGAATGGCTCGTCTGAAGGAAATTCCTCTTAATTTAGCGTGCGGTATTTTACTCAAGTTGATGATTTTGTTTTGATTTACGTTGCTGATTGTGCAGTAGATTTTACTTGGGTATTGTGTGAGGCCAAATGAACATTATTTTGTGAGTTGTTAGTGTTTTTGTTAGTTCGTGTGAATTATTATTTCTTTTTCATACAAATCTTGTATGAAATATGCCAGTCTCCCACAAAGGAAAACTTGTATCCACTTATTTAATGTTAGTTTGTAAGGCACCTTTGTGGAATAGAAATTAATAAATTTAAATAAAAAAAAACGACCTTGCCGCTGTGAGCGCCAGCTATGCGCGGGGCGGCGAGCGGTAAGATCAAAAGCATGAAACTGTTTGAAACACGCCACGAGACGTCGCTTCGCGTTTATCGATGCCACCCCGCTCGAAGCGCCGCTCACCGCGCCGTAGACCGAAGTTCTGAACTCGTGACCAGGGGCCTAAGTCTGCTATTTTTATAAATTCGTCATTCCAACACGATCACATTGTCATTTTGCTAAAAGTTCGTAATCTGCTAATTCATAATGATCGGTCAGTGGTATCGTAATAGAGTTGTGGTAGAATGATAATATCGAGCATATTAAAACCATTGGTTTTAATATGCTCGAAATTATCATTCTACCACAATTCTATTACAAGACCAGTGACCGATCAATGATCGATCATTATGAATTAGCAGATTACAAACTTTTAGCAAAATGACAATGGGATCGTGTTGGAATGACGAATTTATAAAAATAGCAGACTTGGGGCCCTGGGGGAGGTCTATGTCGAATAGTGGACGTCTTTCGATTGTAATGATGATGAATATTTAAATGCAAACACGAACCGGTAAAGGAAAATAGCGTGAAGAAACTGCTGTACTGCCTAAATAAGTAGGTTCCACCAACGACCACTTAGACTTACCCAGTTCCAACGAAAGTGATAGCACTTTGACTAGGATCGGTCTATTATTACTGACTGGAATATTGTAGCTGTTAGCTACAATATTTTACAATATTTTGCAAGTTTATGTTTACCCTAGTTAAATATAAAGGTAAAAATAAGACACACTACCACTTTCTCGTTGTCTTCCTCAGTACATTTTTCCCTTTTGCTAATCAATGAAAAATATGAACTTAATGACTATGGAAATAAAGTACACTTCAGAATTTGTAATGTTGCTTCGTAAAAAATCAATTTAGCCTGTAAGGGACCATCTCGTATATAAGATCCTTGGGATCACTTTGTTGTCCGTCTGTATAACTGTTAAGACCCTTTAACTCGAGAACGCTAGGAGCTATCGAGTTAAAATTTAAACCAAAAACTCATGTCTGCGGTCTTTTGAAGTTTTGAAAAAATCAGACTTCTGAGTTAACGAAAACAAAAGATACGGCCGTTTATGTCGCAAAAAAACGTATATTTCGATACTCAAGGGAATCAAAGTTCATAGGGTGAATCCCATTGACCTAGAATCCTGAAATTTGGCATAAATCAAGGTCTCATAGAACAATAACAAGAAAAAATCTGGAAATTCTAAATATGTAGATCCGCTACATAAAAAAAAAATTGTTTGCAATTCGGAAAAATCTTCGTGACTCAATTCGGGAATTGATTTCATAGGTAAATTTGTACACAATCCTCAGTGCGCAAGTCCGACTCGCACTTGCCCTTTTTTATTTTAGTTAAGTATTGTATCCTTACTCAAGCCTGAAAAGTAATATTCTAAGTTAGTCGAAACGCATTATAAATTTAAAGTATCAATACTCTTTATACTAGCCATCGAAAATATTGACCAAAACAAAATAAACAAATATCGTCATGTATAGATCAATTTCCGTTTAATTTATACATATTTGGAGATAACAGGCACAGGAGTTTACCTAGGAAGTCTAAAAACATTAAAATAAAAGTGTTACGTACTAAAAAAAAAAAGCATACCAATGTTTCCCAAGTTCGTGACTTTGTTTTGATCAATAATGGTGTGATTTGCCATTTGTTATCTTTGGCAAAACTGTAATATATTAAATATTATTTCCCTTGCAGCTCAGTGAAATTTTTTATCACATTTCTGAAGATTTCAATTAAAAATCACAATAAAATAACATAAATAAACAAACCGTTGTCAACATGATATGACGTTTGGCATTTGACGGATGGCTGGGTTGGGTTGCTACTTAAAATCTTTAATGTTGTTTTCACTTTACGCCACAACGGTTCTTTTATCGCACAGACAATACCTGTGCTTATGATATCTTGCTTTGTGCCGAATTTCATTTGTTCTATGTAAACAGGAAGTACCCTATGAATTTTCATTTACTCGAGAGTGTCGGAATATACGTTTGGAATATACGTTTTTATATAAATGGGCGTATCTTTTGTTATCGTTACCTTAGAAATTTGTTTTTTCTCAGCTTCAAGGGACCGCAAATTTGATTATATGGTTTTAATTTCAACTCACTACCTCCACGCGTTCCCGAGATGAAGGGTCTTGAAAGACAGACCGACAGACGGACAAAGTGATCCTATAAGGATTCAGTCTTTTCCTTTTGAGTTACGGAACCCTAATAACGCAGGCGAGTCCGCTATCAAAAGCTAGTTTATTAAGCTGGTAGCTAAGCTCAAGATAAATAAGAATATAGGTATAAGATTTATTTAAAACTGTAATATCACTGAATCCATTATAACATGTACTCTTCAGCCTCGTATTTCAAGTTAATGACTTAACTAAGTAACCAAAGTCAAGTGAATGACTAAAATAACCTAGAAATTCCAGCTAAAGAAATCTAGAATAATAAATGATACCAATAGCTCCTAAGTAATTGCCCTCTCTAGATGTAATTTACTGAATGTTTTAGCTTTGAGCGCTTTGAAATCACAATAACGGAAAGTACTGTACTTTTCTAAAACTGTTTTTTATGTAAACATTCAAGTCATTGGACTGAACTGTTGGTCTAGTAGTAAGGGTGTTTTTAATATCGAGCGGATTTCATCAATAGAATTGAAATACTTTTATTCAGTACAGACACAGCACAACTGTTTTAAACACAAAGTTAACAAGAATAAAAGTCAAAGTACGCCGAGCGTGCCCGCACCGAAAGGGTGATCGCACTTCAGCATTTGCTGGGCGTTAGACACTCAGCGCTGATTTTCAGTTGGCACTCCGCAGTGACGCACGGACATCACGCATGCGGGTTCGGTCCGCACGCGTAACCCCCGCAAATGTCCATTTCGTACAAGTATTTATTGTAATGCGTAAAATACGCTAAACTTAAGTAGCAATGGGCAGGGCATATTGCTCGCAGAACAGATGGCCGTTGGGGCCGAAAGGTTTTGGAGTAGCAACCGCGTACGGGAAGACGTAGCGTTGGAAGGCCTCCTACAAGGTGGACCGATGACCTGGTGAAGGTTGCGGGAATAGGATGGATGCGAGACGCACAGGATCGTTCATTGTGGTGACACTTGGGGGAGGCCTATGTCCAAAAGTGGACGTCTCTGGGCTGAAATGATGATGATGATGTGGAATACGTACGCGGGACACATTTATTTGTATTTTGAAATTTTCTGCATACTGAGCAAACCGGCAAGCTTGATAAAATCTGCACAATATTAAAAACACCCTTAGTGGTCCTGACCGCTATGCAAAAGGTTTCTTCTTTAGGTTCAATTGTCACTCAAGATAAATGTTTGTGTGCAGCACGATCATTTGTGCTGTGTTGGGGTGTTGTTTTTTGTTGATAGGCTCACGCTTGACTACCATCTCACCTGATGGAAAGCGACGATATGGTCGATGATGGTACACGCTTGCCTGGAAGTAAACTATTCACTCTTGACTTTAGCTAAACCTGGGTATCCTCCTGGGGAACCTGGGGATCCTGGGGAAGCTTGTAGCTATCATGAAACACAGACTCCGGTTTTTTTTTTTCGGCGGGCAAGGAAATTTCACTCTTTAGGTACTCGTATATGCACAATGAATGTGTTCCTAAAAGGTTTTGTGAGTATAATATATTTATAATATGTATTATACGTATTTAGAAATTTATAAAAGAAATATACGTCCATGTACGTTTATGTGAAATAAATCATTTTGATTTAGGTATTTGTTTTTGCACTGAAGTGTCCATTTGTAATGTCAAAATGAACATTGTTCACTTACCCTCCATTACTAAACAAGACATCAAAGACCTTTCGCCATCTCCTTCGTGGTCTACCGCGACCCCGTCTTGCGATTTCCGGGGACCAGTTTTGAGTTTTAAGAGCCCATTGCTCGATTGGCATACCGCAAACATGTCCAGCCCAGTCCCTCTTAAGCTGGGCAGCATTCTGAGGCAAAAAAACATAAAAAAACATACTAGTTCTTCGCTACGTTTTAAACTATAAAAACATATATAATAATAACTTAATACAAAAAAAAAAAAAAATTTTAGGAAACAGTGCCGTTATCATAAGTACCTACCTTATAGACTCACCATACATAATTATATTACATTATTTTGTTTGTAAAAATGATTAAAAACTATGTTAGTGTAGCGACATCTATGGCGCCACAAAAGAACTACGAAGAAAATACGAACGCCTGCATCGCGCAAGTAAAGTTCTCCGCGAAATTAGAGTATATCGTCGACCGTAGGTTCAATTGAGGTAAGGGACAAAATACCCAAAATGAGTTAAGTATACAGTTTTGTTCAGAATTTTTCGCTCTATCGAATGGTGTATATGAAAAAATTCATTCATTTTTATTAATAAATTGAATCCAACGCAGAGGTCAATTTAATGTAAGGGACGAGACTACAAGATACTTGGTCAGTAAGGGACATTACTAACAAAATACGTTGTTGTAAGGGACATCTATTTTCTTAAATAGCTAATTTATTTAAATAAATGTTACACGTGTGGATAGAGCACTAAAATACAAGATTATGTGTGAAATCAGACCCGAAAAAGGTTAATAAGAAAAAAAGTTATAGGCGATTTAGTCCGAAAAAAAACTTTGTCGGCCTCTCCTGAAAAATCGTATTTTGTCCCTTACCTCAATTGAACCTACGGTCGACGATATACGACAGTCCGAAATCGTGTATCGGGGGTAGTAGTCCACCAGACAACAACCGTCTGATCGGAGGATACCCCCTTTTCAACGGGGGTATGTTGTGGGACTTTACTCTCTGTTCCGCATATCTCCAAACTCGTGACCTAAACAACAGATTGTCATTGTCGTCTACCAACAGAAAAATTATTAATTTTATTTGTTGGTAAAAAATATAAAAGGTAGATCTGTGAGATTCCTAAATTGGAATAGATACAAATAAATTTGCATATGTAGGGTAAGATTTCACTTTGCACTATTTTGTAGACTTGCAACGAATAGTATATTCGGCAGTATACCGAATACCGAATATTCGGCGAGCGTCCTGACCGAATAGCCGAATATTAGGCAAAAGTATTCGGCTGGATTTTAGCGCCAAAACATGTACAGACGTGATTGTTTCGCGCTCGTTTGTTCTAATGTACTCACCGCCCGCGCGCCCGTAGAACTGCTCTGCGCAGTTGTTGCGCGAGACCTACAGGTCATTCGACTCGCTCAGCTGACGTTTTCTTAAAGAAATTAATTTCGAACATGCGTAAATTAATACGAGTTTAAAAAAAGGTACTTTATTTTTTAATTTTATCTTTACAAATCGACAGTGTTTAATGTACCGGATCGAGCCTCCACGGGATTAAAACGATCAAAATTTAACGGTGTATACGTAAATCGTTTTTTTTTTTTATAATAACAAAATATATTACTTAAGTATTCGGTATTCGGCCGAATAAAATAAAAGCAGCCGATTAGGCCGAATACCGAATAGTAACCGAATATTTGTTGCAAGTCTACCATTTTGTCTTGGTGATGTTTTTGCGATTCGGAAAAATCTTAGAGACTCGATTCGGGAATTGAACAATTTGCTTGTATCTTGTATGGAACCCTCGGTGCACAAGCCCGACTCGCACCTGACCGGTTTTACATGGATTTTATCTTAACTTATCTTATGGTTTTTGATATTTAATTTTTATTATTGATAGGCTCGTGTTTAACCAATACCTGATGATAAGCAATCGATGATGTGGCCGACGTTGCAGCACGCTTCCCTAGAAATAACCTAATCACTCTTGAAAGCAAAAGCTATTAACATTATTTTACCAAAGAAAACAAGGATCTACTATAGACACTATAGTCTCTGGCTACCTGTAGTCAAAAAGTGAGAAATAAAATCGATAAACAATTCTAAACGGCGATATTTATCAAGATACTTGAGCGGGTCGTTTGTTTGAATTACAGTTTTTGTAGTGATATAAAAAGAAATAAATATATTGTATCGTAAGTTGAGGTTCGGACAATAAATTGTAACTATTATGAGGTCGGAAGGAGAGAGGGAAAGGATTACTGTTCGATGAATATTATCTTACTAGCTTCTGTTAGCGGGTTTGTTTGCGTGAAAGTAGAAAATTATCCTGAGGGAATCAACTCCCGTGATAAAAAGTAAGTATATATAATTTATTTATTTATGTACACATAAACACTTAAAATGAAAATGATAAATGATATTTATTTTGTAAATAGGTTTGAAAAAGACTTACATGTCAATGTTTTTTTCGTCAGTTTATGCTAGATGAGGCCGGTGTTTCCTATCTGACTACCCTGAGAAGAAACACCGAAACAAACTCAAAAAAGAATAAATACAGATCGAAGAGCACAAAGGTACTGCTTATTTCAAATGAAATTTCTTCCGGCAGACCTGCGAGAACCAAGGTTACCGACATGGCTTAAAGAATCGCCAAACTTAAGTGGCAATGGGCAGGGCACATTGCACGCAGAACAGATGGTCGATGGGGACGAAAGGTTCTGGAGTGGCGGCCACGTACCGGAAGGCGCAGCGTTGGAAGGCCTCAAAGGTGGACCGATGACCTGGTCACGGTCACGGGAATCTGATTGATGCGTGACGCACAGAACCGGTCGTTGTGGCGACGCTTGGGGAAGGCCTATGTCAAACAGTGGACGTCTTTTGGCTGATATGATGATGATGATGATGATGAGACCTGCGACTGGAGAGTTAGATGAGAGACATAAGATGATCCTAAGAACTTAATAATCAGTGTTTAAAGTAATCGCGTGGTTAACCTTTTTTAAATACGGCTAGAAAAACTTAACGTTTTCTTTAGAGAAAAAGCAGTAATTCGTTTTACATTTCATGAGATTTTCCATCTGTGATCATAAATTATAGAATCCTAAAGCTACATCACTAAATCTTCTATTACGAAACCAAATATATTGAAAATATAGTCTGTCTAAAAAATCAAACGACTTGGGAATTTTGTATAATATTTAATCATTTAAAAAATATTGTATTAGATACTTTTTATAAGGTTCTTCTGTTAGTAAGTAATGATCAAGATCTCTTAATCAACCTTGGTTATTGAACCAGTGTTGACTACATCAGATTTCATTTTACCCTTTTTTATGGTGGGAAAAATCATCCAATGACAACCCCCGCTCTTGGGCGGAGCGGGAGATAGTGTCAGACTCTTACTGACTAAAAGACCCACCCCGTTCCTTTTAGCCTTCATACCGGGGCTCGAGCTGTTTTTCGAAACTAACCCTGGCCCCAGTAGGCTTCGACCCATCTGGGCCACTGCTGTTGCTGACAACTCCTTGAGGCGCGCGGGAACAGTGCGCGCCGTCGTCGACTTGGGCTTGGTCCGGACAGTTACCAGACGGCCGGACAGCGAGCTATCCATTGCTCACTGTCCGCAAGCCCGCGCCTACGGTGGCCGGAAATCGGGATCGGAATCCCGGCGGTGGCGGCGAGAACGCCGTTGCCTGATGCGGTCGGCCTCCTCCTTTGCGAGCATTACTGCTTCGCAGAAGTCGGCGACCGCTTATTTCATTTTACCCTAATAGTTACCTAAGTCGTTTGACTTTTTAGACAGACTCTACCGATATAATAGAATAAATACTGAAATTTTGATGTCTTATTTATTTATTTGATTCTTCATGCACAAAAGAGTACAAAGGCGAACTTAATGCCTTAAAGCATTAAGTTCAACAACATAAGGCTAGGTGTCTTCAAGGCTAGAGTGAATAGACTTTTAATAACTAGTGCGTAAACTATTTCACCCTCAACGATCTATCGGAGTATGGTTACCACACTTTCTAGTCTTATACGGGCAATTGTGCGTGGGCCATGGCGGCCAAAATCTTTGATTATCCCAACCAGCCCACCTCTCTCCAAAAATTGTTTTGGCCTCTCAGATTCTACAGGGCGCCCGTGAGGAAATTCAGCGATAGTATGGATGTATCAGTGATGCCTGTGCAGTCAAGGAGCACATGCGCAATAGTCTCCTCCCCTTCCAAGCGTAAGCACAAAGCGTTTTGGGAACACATTCATTATGCGTACAGCTAAGGAGTGTAATTCCCTGCTGGAGTCTGTGTTTCCTGATAACTCCAAATCTTGAAATCAAGAGTGAGTAGGTTACTTCTAGGCAAGCGTGCTCCATCGTCGGCCACATCATCGCTTACCATCAGGTGAGATAGAGGTCAAACGCGAGCCTATCAATTAAAATTAAATACTTACCATAACATTTTGGAATAAAGGGCTTTATTATATTAGATGACGGTGAGGCCAAACGAGCGTAATTTTGTGAGTCGTGAGTTGCAGAATTTCGGTCGCAGAAATTCTTCCGAATTAAAGCGGAAGTGACGCCCGGAGGACACGGTGGAGCACACAGTCGCGGTGTGCCCTGCTTGGGCGGAGCATCGCCGTGCCCTCGTGGGGGTGATCGGCGGCGGAGACCTCTCGCGCCGGGCCTTGGTTGAGGCCATGGTCCGGAGCGAGGAGGAGTAGCAGGCGGTCGCCGACTTCTGCGAAGCAGTAATGCTCGCTAAGGAGGATGCCGACGATCCTGATTTCCAGCCACCGTAGGCGCGGGCTTGCGGACAGTGCGCAATGGGTAGCTCGCTGTCCGGCCGTCCGGTAACTGTCCGGACCAAGCCCAAGTCGTCGACGGCGCACGCTGTTCTCGCGCGCCTCAAGGAGTTGTCAGCAACAGCGGGGGCCCAGCCGGGTCGAAGCCTACTGGGGCCAGGGTTACCCGAAAGGGCGCTCGAGCCCCGGTATGAAGGCTTCTTGGGTGGGTTTTTTGGTCAGTAAGAGTCTGATACTATCTCCCGCTCCGCCCAAGAGCGGGGGTTGTCATAGGATGATTTTTGCTCATCGAAAAAAAAAAAGTCGCAGAAATTCTGTTGGGATGCCAGACGAGCGCATTTTAATTAGTTACTGTCCAACGTTTATAGCTGATGTTTGTGTTGCGCAGTGGAACCGTTGAAAATGTTGTGTATTTACGAAGCATATTTAGAAGACGAAGAAGTAGATAATGCCAGAAAAAGATGCTGGGTAAATCCGCTTAATAGTGAAAGACTGACGCTTGGACAGTTCCACAATTTATATGAACGGAACGTTTATGGGCAAATCCAGATATATTTGAAAAGTACTATCATTTGCCATTACATGGTTTTTCACCGATAGAAAGCTACTTTAGTTCTGAGTAACATAGGCTAAGTATGCAGGCGAAGTCACGGGCAAACAATAAACAAAAAAAAAGCTTGTACTTAATAAAAAAATATACCGCTAGATGTAAAGACCCCGGAATAAAATCCTAGACACGACGTAGTAACGTCGTAGGGCGATTTGTCCGTCCGTTAAGGATCAAGACTAAGTCGTCGACGTGTAGTGTTCCACGGGTGTCTCAAAGAAATGTAAGCAAATATGAATGGGACCAGTAAGACTGATACCTGCTAGAGCTGCGGGATCATTTGAAAGAGTGACTATGTTCCTAGAACGCAACAGGCAACTGAAAGACACTGGTGGGTTTTAGTCAGTAAAAGTTACGTCTTGCTCCACCCTAGCGCCCTGCATTTTTAAATATTTCTTAAAAAAAAACATTTAAAATATAAAAAAATAGTTAATCATTTATTTGCCACCGGTACTCATCGGCATCAGGAACAGGGTCCAAGCTACCTGTGGTCAGGGCTGCTGAGAAAGGAATCTTCTAATAATACGCGCCGTATCCAGCAGTACTGCTTTCTGGATCCAACTGCCCAACGAGTCTCCTCACATGTTGATCGAGGCATTATTATTATTCGTTTATTCTTTATTATAACATATAAATTATATTTTTGAATATTAAAACAAAAAATAAAAAAAAAACATTTAAAAATATAAAAAATAGTGTCCCACCGGTATCGGGAACAGGGTCCAAGCTACCTGCGGTCAGGGCTCCAGAGAAAGGAACCTCCTGACTATACGAGCCGTGTCCAAGAGTACCGCTCTCTGAATTAAGCCCTTGATCCAGTCGCCTAACGAGAGCCTCCTAAGGTGTTGGTCGAGGCTCTTGGCTATTAAGCCATTGGCTGACACTACTATCAGTACAATGATCGCTAAAAAATTATTATTATTTTTATGAATAGGCTCGCGTTTGACTACTATAGTAGCTATCTCACTTAATGGTAAGCGATGTGGCCGACGACGGAGCACGCAGTAAACTATTCACTCTTCACTTAAGGTTCCCTAGATTGAAGCCATCAGAAAACACAGACCCCGGGGTGCCGTGTTTATGTCTAAAAGTAATTTGTCAGCTACATTACTCACTCACCCATTACTTTCCATTTCTTTGTGGTACCGACGGAGACACTTCCTATAAATTAATTTGCGTAGAGTTACAAACCAGCAGAATGACAAATGACATCACGAGATACGTTCATTATACGCTTATAATAATGTAAGGCAGGCACACTTGACAAATTAGCACTATTGTTTACCGAAGCAAATTTATTACCCACCTTACCGATCTGTCACATGTATATTCCTTAATTTATAATGTCATTCGTGTAATTTCAATTCAAATGTTTAATTCTTCTACTGTTTACATATTTGAAAACGCTTATGAGCGTCCAACCAAGGATACATTTTCACTATTTTTTATAAAACAGGGGCCAAGTCTGCTATTTTTATAAATTCGTCGTTCCAACACGATCACATTGTCATTTTGCTAAAAGTTCGTAATCTGCTAATTCATAATGATCGATCATTGATCGGTCAGTGGTATCGTAAGAGAGTTGTGGTAGAATAATAATATCGAGCATATTTAAAACCAATAACTGCACAATAACGTTGTAATGGTAGAACACTGATCAAATAAACTCAAAATTTTAGCAGATTTCCGCATACGTCAAATATTCATTTGTCAATATGTACGAGATTACTATTCTATGCCACTTCTTTCAATGGAGTGTCAGTGGTTGACCAATGGAAAGTCATAATGACGCCATTATATTAGTAGATTACCAAACTTGTCAAAATCGACAATTATGACATCAATGATAGACCATTGTGACACGATTGTAATAGCAGACTTTAGGCCCAGGTCTTACGCGATTGTGACATTAATACACATATTTCTCTAGATATTTTGGAAAGCTACTGAAAGAAAGAAAGAAAGACAGATAATGTGCCCAAAAATCTGGTGGAATGACAGGCTGTATGGCAATGCTTAGCGTCTGTCGAAGGCAAAAGTCAGCCCATGGGTCAAGCGAAGTACCGACAGGGTATTTAGGTAGAAAGAAAATACGTTTATTTGCACACAGGTACACGCAATGAGATAACAATTATTATAGTATATAAACTTAAAAAATGTCTACATTGTATGTCTCACGGCTGCGCCAAATAGGAGCCAGGGCTTTAATTGGATATAATATCAGCCTCTTTATGTCAATAAAACATTATTATTATTTAAAACAAGGCATTTTTACATTGACAGCTCTTTTAAAATTGGTGAGCACTATTTCAATTCCTGATGAGGAAATGAAATTCGCTAGAAAAATATGCAAGTCTATAAATAGAGATGCAAAGAAAATCTAGAATATTTTCACAAAAACATTATCTACTAAAAGATCTTCAATTTCCAATGGCAACGATCCTCAGTTGTTTGCAAAAGATAGGAACGAATCCATTCCAAATAAATGTTACGGTTTGCTCTCTCACAAAAGCAAAGAGTTCCAAAAATAATCTGCACTTCTCGGGATATCTCCGTTGTCCTATCTTTTTAAAATTCAGCTTTAAGCACATTTTATTTTTGACTGGCCTGTTGGTCTAGTGGTTTGTGACCCTGACTGCTATGCCAGAGGTCGTGGGTTGGATTCCTACCCAGGACAAGTGTTTGTGTGATGAGCTCGATCAATTGTTCTGTGTCTGGGTATAAATTTATCTATAACATGTATGTATACTCCGTTAAATTTTGATCGTTTTAACCCCGTGGAGGGTCGATAACTAGTACGCAACGCCGACAATTACCTACAGGTCACTGAACTCGCTCAGCTGACGTTTTCTTAAAGAATTTAATTTCGTACATGTGTAAATTAATACGAGTTTTAAAAAAAGGAACTTTATTTTTTAATTTCATCTTTACAAATCGATAGTGTTTCATGTACCGGATCGACCCTACACGGGATAAAAACGATCAAAATTTAACGATGTACCTATATATAAGTATGTTATGTTTATGTTTATCAGTTGTCTAGTACTACAAGTTGTGCTTAGTTTGGGACTAGATGAAGTTGTGTGAAAGTTGTGGACTATTATTTTTATTACATGATATCGCTGTGCTTTGATAACCTTCTATGTTACCACATAGTTGTTCTTCCTCGCCATTCTTCCCCGGGTGTTTCTAGGGTTCCGTACCTAAAAGGGAAAAAACAGAACCCTTCTAGGATCAATTTGTTGCCCGTTTGACTGATTATTTGTCTGTCTGTTAAGACTCTTTATCTCGAGAACGCGTGAAGGTATCAAATTGAAATTAAAACCATGAACACAAATCTGCGGTCCCTTGAATCTGTGAAAAAATCAAACTTCTAAGTTAAAGAAAAAAAAGATACTGATGTTTATATTGCAAAAAACGTACATTAATGGACTCTCAAAACTTGAATCAAAATTCATACACACCAACCTTTTGAATTGATCTAGAATCCTGAAATTTGTCATAGAGCAAGGTCTTATAGCAGAGATATAGGAATAAATCTGAAAACAAATTTGTTGTTACGTCACAAAAAAGAAATACTTTTTTTTAGTAATATCTAATAATAATCATTTATTTCAGGAAATGATTCCCACGTAAATTAAAAATTCTATACAAATTGCGATTTGGAAAAATCTTCGGGAATTGATCTATTTTCATAGGTAAGTTTGTACGGATCCCTGAGTGCGCGAGTACGACTCGCACTTGTCCAGTTTTTCAACATGTCCGAACTATCCGCAGATTTCATTACGTTTGTACAAAAATTCGTGAATCACGTAACAACAGGATCCGAGCGATCCCGGGGCCGGGAATTACCGGCCCCGGGGCGCGGGACTGGCTGCCTCCGGGATTTAGCACGAACAAAGTTAGATGGAATAGTGTGGGCTGGTAGTTTAGCAACCTAATACAACATAATAGGAATTATTCACATTGTTTCAATTGTAATAGAGCTAGATGTTCATGGGCATCTAGAAATGCAGCTCACTTCTTGGATTACGTTTTCCGTGACGTGTTTTGCTGGAATAGGATAGTGTCCAGGGTCAAAATAATTAGATTTTATTTAGTCCATATTTTAGATTATAAAAAAATTATGGACACGTATTTTTTTCTTTTTTCGATTAAACAAAACATAACTAAGATATAGCCCATTAAAGTTACGTGTGACGTCACCCCGTGCGAAAAAATGCAGCACGGCGTGACGTTACACGTAACTTTAATGGGCTATATCTTTGTCATTTTTGGTTTAATTTACAAATAAAAAAATACGTGTCCCTTATCTTAGAATAATCTAAAAGACGGACTAATTATTTTTTTTACGGCAACTAGCTTATTGTAGCTTCGATGTTACTAGTACTAGTACAATCAACAGTTCCTTTTTTTAGTCTATAATTTCCCACTGCTGGGCAAAGGTCTCTCCCAACTTCTTTCAGGTATTTTTTTCTTGAGCCACCCCGAAACAGGTCTTGCTAACCTAACTTTCAAATTCGAAAATAATTAAACTAACGTTCAATATGGTTTTTTTTTTTTATTGTTGATAGGCTCGCGCCTGACCGCTATCTCACCCGATGGAAAGCGACGATGCGGTCGACGATGGAACGCGCTTACCTAAAAGAAACCTATTCACTCTCGACTTAAAGATTCCCGGGTTGTAGCTATCAGGAAACACAGACTCCGGCAAGGAATTCCACTCCCTAGCCGCGCGCACAATTAATGTGTTCCCAAAACGTTTTGTGCGTGTTGGTGGGATATCCACCATATACCGGTGGCGCATAGCCGTACGTCTGGTAGTCCGATGATGAAACGGGCTAGGCGGAATTAGGTTATGCAATTCCGACGCACACTCCCCGAAATGCAACCGGTAGAAAACCGACAGGCTAGCAACTCTGCGTCGATGCTCAAGACTTTGAAGCCTCGACTCGACGAGTGTATCATCGCCAATTATCCTTCTGGCTCGCCTCTCAATTGCCTCAAGTGCATCAAGCTGGTATCGGGCAGATCCGTCCCAAAGATGAGAGCAATACTCCATACACGATCGAACTTGCGCTTGATAAAGTTATCACTAGTTCTTTGTTATATTACATGTTTGTCCGCACAAATACATGGTCACCGGGCCATACGGGCGACTAAGGGGTGGTGTTGCTCTCGCACCCAGCTGGGCACTGGCACCTAATGCCCGCGATGGCCTGCTTTGACCTTTGTACTTAGTGTCGGTGGTGTCCAACTTGTGACCTTTTTAAATATTTTTGGGAAAAAATATAACATGGTGTAAAAAATATTGGAATCTATTCAGTAACTAATTCTGAAGAAACTATATTCAGATTTCGCATTTACTAAAAGTAATTTTAGTTAGATAGAATTTCAAGTTTGGTTGTAAATTCTATATAGCGATCTTCGCTATCGCGTCCTCAAATATTTGTTCCAATAAAAGTTTTGTTGTATTTATTTTCTGAGCTCAAAATATTCCGGATGATATAAACTTATTCGAGACAAGCTTTCGTAAATTTTAAGGCTTTTAAAACTTTTCAGTTTACCTTAGAGTCAGTTTTGAGGTAATCAAAGTCTTCTTAGAATTCTTAAATCTTTTTATTTAAGTTAAGAATCGCCTAAATGTAATTGATTTAAGTAGGTAACGTTAAAATTCTGTTAATGGCGGTATCACTGGAGATAAAAATACTATCTTCCTTTTGGATCAATCAGGTATTAGGTTACTTCTTATAAAATACTTACAAACGAGTATTTGCCTGGTAGACCTAAAAGGAAGATAAATACTCTTTGTAAAATATCTAAGTACTAGGAGTATTTACCTAATAGACTTATAGTAGGGAAGGCCCGGATGCTTGGGCACGCCACAATTATGGCGGTAAGTCCCCTCTTTGAGGCGTAGCTGGAAAGACCTCACGGCGTCCTTACCTTCCGTGTGACGCAGGTCCTCACCGGATATGGCACTTTCGAGAGGTTCCTGCACCGGATTCGTGCGGAAGAGACGCCCGGGTGTCGCCACTGTGCGGAACGCCCGGAGGACACGGTGGAGCACACAGTCGAGGTGTGCCCTGCTTTCATGGCGATAAGGATGGTGCGGCGATACTGCACGGTCTCCCGCGAAGCGGCGAGCCTTCTGGCTGGCCTACCACCGTGGGATCTGGAGGCAACAGTCCTTGCACACATGCACGATATGCGCGTGGAGATGCAACGCCGGGGTGAAAGTCCGCTGCCGCGACAGGTCACGGCATGGCGGACAGAGCTCCGGCGGGATCTCATGGTGAAATGGCGTCAGCGACTATCGCAACCCAGTGCTGGGCACGCCACAATCATGGCGGTAAGTCCCCTCTTTGAGGCGTGGCTGGAAAGGCCTCACGGCGGCCTTACCTTCCGCATGACGCAGGTCCTCACCGGACATGGTTCGTTCGGGAGTTTCCTGCACCGGATTCATGCGGAAGTGACGCCCGGGTGTCGCCACTGTGCGGAACGCCCGGAGGACACGGTGGAGCACACAGTCGAGGTGTGCCCTGCTTGGGCGGAGCATCGCCGTGCCCTCGTGGGGGCGATCGGCGGCGGAGACCTCTCGCGCCGGGCCTTGGTTGAGGCCATGGTCCGGAGCGAGGAGGAGTGGCAGGCGGTCGCCGACTTCTGCGAAGCAGTAATGCTCGCAAAGGAGGAGGCCGAACGCATCAGGCAACGGCGTTATCGCCGCCGCCATCGCCGGGATTCTGATCCCGATTTCCGGCCAACGTAGACGCGGGCTTGCGGACAGTGAGCAATGGGTAGCTCACTGTCCGGCCGTCCGGTAACTGTCCTGACCAAGCCCAAGTCGTCGACGGCGCGCACTGTTCCCGCGCGCCTCAAGCAGTTGTCAGCAACAGCAGGGGCCCAGCCGGGTCGAAACCTACTGGGGCCAGGGTTATCCGAAAGGGCGCTCGAGCCCCGGTATGAAGGCTAGAAGGAACGGGGTGGGTCTTTTAGTCAGTAAGAGTCTGACACTATCTCCCGCTCCGCCCAAGGGCGGGGGATGTCAATGCATGATTTTTTCCCACCATAAAAAAAAAAAAAAAAAGGTGTGCCCTGCTTGGGCAGAGCATCGCCGTGCCCTCGTGGGGGCGATCGGCGGCGGAGACCTCTCGCGCCGGGCCTTGGTTGAGGCCATGGTCCGGAGCGAGGAGGAGTGGCAGGCGGTCGCCGACTTCTGCGAAGCAGTAATGCTCGCAAAGGAGGAGGCCGAACGCATCAGGCAACGGCGTTATCGCCGCCGCCGTCGCCGGGATTTTGATCCCGATTTCCGGCTAACGTAGACGCGGGCTTGCGGACAGTGAGCAATGGGTAGCTCACTGTCCGGCCGTCCGGTAACTGTCCGGACCAAGCCCAAGTCGTCGACGGCGCGCACTGTTCCCGCGCGCCTCAAGGAGTTATTAGCAACAGCAGGGACCCAGCCGGGTCGCCAACTGAGGCCAGGGTTATCCGAAAGGGAACTCGAGCCCCGGTATGAAGGCTAGAAGGAACGGGGTGGGTCTTTTAGTCAGTAAGAGTCTGACACTATCTCCCGCTCCGCCCAAGAGCGGGGATTGTCATTGGATGATTTTTCCCACCATAAAAAAAAGGCCCGGATGCTAAATTTGCACTTTTTACTAACGCATCATGGGGACCTATTGGGTTGTGAAGATTAGGATCTAAAATAAAAAAAAGCCTCTGACTAGTTTATATTATAGTGGGAGGGGAGAGCGTGTAAGAATTTAAAAAAATGTAAAAAAAACATCACCTCGAAATACTCGAGCGCGAATGATTCTATTTTATTTTGAAGGTAATCCTGGGGCGATGTAGCTAAATCCATCGATAAATGTAACGTTGTATAGTAATTTTCAACGTTTCTAACAAAACTATCTTAGCAAACTGCAGTAAAAAATTGCACTAATCAACAAAATGGAAGGAACCTTAAAACCAAACTTTTTAGATGACCTAATTACTTATGCCACGCAAAATTGTCGAATTGTCAAAACTGACAGATTATTGATATACTTTTTGCATGTACTTAACTTACCTTGTCTTAATCTGACGCGCTCGAGTTTTTCCGAGGATCAATTTTTTTTACTAATCTGACGGGCTGCCCTCGATGCACCCTACTACATTAAGGATGGTAGGCGTACATTACAGGGTGCAAGGTTTCTTCCCATATGATTTTCTGACGCGCTCGAGTAACGCGCAAAATCTCCATTTGGGCGCCCCTACTAATATCATTGGTACAGAGACAGAGGTACTGCCTTTTCCCAAAACTATTATTATCTAAGGAAACATACTTCCGGAATAAAAATCCTACGTGCTATTCCAGGACATGGTCTACCCGTATATCTGTAGCCTGATTCAAGTAAAATCAAACAAGCCAAATATCGTTGAAGTTTTATAGTCGTTCGATCGAAGTCCTATCCAAAATCGGTATTCACGTGTTTCTTAATCGAGATTGGATAGAACGACAACTCAACTGGCTCGAAACTAAACGATCTATCGACGATTTATTTCCAGTAATATTAACAAGTATTCTACCAGGTTAATGTAAAACAGATTTTTTTTTTAAATCGACTCTACGACCAGACGACTTTAAAGTCGGTGTCGTTCAAACTCGATTGATGGATGTGAATACGGAAATGGTCTAAACGACTAAATCGCTACGATATCGTTACTGTTTTGATTACGTGAATCAAGCTACTGATGTCATCGAAATCCGTTCAGTAATTCGAGCGTGAAAAGGTAATAAATACACAGTCACGTTCCGAAACTTTTGCCTTTATAACACATTTTAGTGCGATTGTAAGATTTCATACAACTTTTTTACTTTCCTACTGTCGATATATTGAGATATGTTTCACTTAGCGTCCTACCTCTTTACGTTTGTTTCCGTCTTTACGTCTGTTTCACGTAGTCTTTAGTAGCAGTTAAATTTTTTTTTGTAGGGTAACTCAGCCAAACGTGCCCCGGTCGGTAACGTGGGGCATGTTACCGACTGGGGCATGTGCAACTAATTCACGTATTTAAAATTATAAACAACTAGCTTTTGCCCGCACGGCTTCGCTCCCGCTCTTCCCTACTCCACCCTACTATACCCTAATCTACCCTACTATACCCTACTCTAACCTACTCTACACTACTCTCATCTGAACGGTCAGTCACGTGGTCAGAACAAAAGAATTGGCGGCGCGGCCAACTCGAACCGTTCGGCGCAATCGAAACGGTTGTAACTTGGCTAGGGGGGCTGGTTTACTATAATATAGACTGGCGCTTGACTACGATCCTACCTGATTGTAAGCAGTGATCCAATCGTTGATGGTGATGCACACTAGTTTATTAAGCACTTTTCAGTCTAGCCTTCCCTCGGGCTTTAAGATTTTTCTCAGGTGAGTGATAAAGCAAACCTGATGCAATAAATTCTTTACAAGTATTCCAGTCACAAGTCTCCAGAGATCTAGATTTATGCCTGAGTGTCAGCCTGGTTCGTTTTCAGCGTGGAGCAAATAAATCTGAACGGTCAACGGTTGAATGGCCGACAGCTCTGTTTACCATTGATAGGTGGGGGAGACGAAAACTTCTGAAAATACCGTGTGATGTACAAAATATGTGTTATTCTTGCAAGTTAATAGATAGATATAATCTTTATGTACACCATAAATATAAATAAAAAACTGGGCAATTGCAAGTCAGACTCGATACACACTGAGAAAAAAAAAATATCTCCAAAATTATCTATGTAAATCAAATATGTAAATAGTTCAATTCCCGAGTGGAGTCACGAAGATTTTTCCAAATTGCAAAGAAAGTTTTTTTTTTTGTGACGTAAAAACAAATTTACAGTTTCCAGATTTTTTCCTATACTTGTGCTATGAGACCTTGGTTTAAGCCAAATTTTAAGAAATTTCAAGAACGGGAATTTTGATTCCCTTGATCAAAATATACGTTTTTTGCGATATAAATGGTCGTCTTTTTTTCGTTCACTCAGAAGATTGATTTTTTCACAGTTTCAAGGAACCGCAGGCTTGAGTATATGGTTCTAATTTCAACTCGATACCTCCACGAGTTCCCGAGTTAAAGGGTCTTGACAGACAGACGGACAACAATGTGATCCTTTAGGTACCGAAGGTATAGGGTACCGTTTTTTCCTTTTGAGGTACGGAACCCTTAAAAGATATGCTCCACATGATGGTCGGGTCTCCGACTATCCTCCCACATGCTTCTCTTAGCCAAGCAAACTATCGGTGGCAGTTCAGAACAAACCACTATAATCTACTGCATTCAACTAAATATAATATATCACTACTCACAAAAGCATATAAGTGTGAATACTAAGTACATAATAGCAGTATCAGAGGCCAGTGGTACGGCATTAAATTATCTCATTCCATTATATACGAAGTTAGCAAGTTCAGCCACTTACTTCATTTACATGGAGCTGCGAATCCTTGGACAAGTAAGATTTAAAAATCTGAAATTAAGTATCCGTATGCATTCCACATCTTTTTTTGACAAATCGTTTACTGTTCAAGTTGCTCGTTTGTGGAATGCGTTACCTATTGAAGTGAGACGTGCTCAAACATTACCAACGTTTGAAAAAATGGTGGTGGTGGTTACCTTTCTTCACTCACACTGATTTTTTCTTCACCTGGCTTAATTACATATTTGATATTTATTAGTATAGTTTTTGTAATGTATGTATATATTTGTGTACCTAGTTATTTCTTAGTATTATTTCTGATGTTGTACACTGACAGCCCTAAATCTTTCTCCTCTCTTTAAGTCCATCCAAAGTTGTCTGTAAGAGATTGCCCTGTGCGATAAGACCGTCCATTGTACACTTATTTTTTAATAATGTTTGTCTTGTATTTTTTGTTTGTGGTGTACAATAAAGAATATAATAAATAAATTTATTCTGAAACAGTAAGATAGTCAAATTAACATTTGGTTACTCACTATGTATACAAGTGAAAATAAAGAAAGAACCCATACGGTCCGGACTAAGCAAAGGACTACATAGAAGGACTAGAAAAATTTGCCTGCTGCGGTCTTCCTGTCCGATAATAATTTAGGTGTCTTCAAGGCTAGAGTGAATAGGCTTTTTAAACTAGTGTGCTTCACTATCAATAGATGCATCATTGCTTACCATCAGGTGAGATTACAGTCATATATCATTAAAAAAATATATTTGCCTGAATATTTTTGACATTTTGATAGTGCATAGGAATAATCCGATGATAGCATTTTGTATTACCTGCCAATGTGACTGCAGTACTCCAAATATGGCCTAGAAAGGGAGAAATGTGCCCAATGAAAATACTATTTATAATTGAATTCACGTTTTATTTTCACAATATTTTTATTTATATTGATTTATGAATAATATCAATCAGTTACAAGTCTTGTGACAATCATCATCTTCCTGCCCTTGTCCCGTTTTATTTGTGGTCGGCGCAACACGTTTTTTTCTTCCATTCTGTTCTGTCACTCGTCACGCTATCACTAACTCCCTTTTCTTTCATATCACTTCTCACACAATCTATCCATCTTTTCTTTGGCCTCCCTCTCCCTCTCCATCCATCCACATGTAAATTCATTCTTGTAACAATATGTAATAATTTTTTTTTTCTAAATTTCCTAGAATAAACTTTTAATGCATTTAATCTCTGCGGGAACGGTATCGTATTATGAGGGCACGCTCTCCCGTTCCCGCATAATACGATACGCCTGACTGCCTGACTTGCATTTTGCTCCTGTCTCACCTGTGGGTAAGCGATGATTTGGCTGAAAAGACCCCCAAGTTGTAGCTATCAGGACATACATACATGGCAGGTAATTCCACTCCTTAGTTGTACGCAAAATACCAAGTATTTCAAAACCATTTCGTGCGCATTGGTGGGATATCCACCATGTTCTAATGAACGTCATCGAATCGATCGTCGTTGAATCGTTCTATCTACAAAACACTTTTAGGCTAATCGTTTTGTCAGCGAATCGGAAAAGTACCATCGGCAAAACACTGACAAGTGAATCGTTCTATTGGTGAACATAATGCAGCAAATATAGTTAAAAATTCGTAATGATATACTAATTGATAATTTTTGTTTAACTATCTGTCTGACTTTTTGTCTGTTTGTTCCAGCTTATATCTGAATGAGACTGGACTGATTTTATTTTGATCATTAGGGACAAAAAAACAGTTACATGTTAAGGAGATTCAAAAGAATTATTAGATAAATAGGTAAACATATAACCCACACTATTGTCCACGGTATAATCAAATACATGAAAAACGGAGACTGATTTTAAATTTTGATGGGATTTTCATAGACGGATAACTGATGTTACTAAAAATAACTTGACTACTATTAATTTCCTCGCGGGAACTAGATTTCAAAGTACAGAATACGTCTTCGAAACGAAGGAACAAAATTTGACGGGACTTTCACTGGGATGATTTCATTTTTATTGACATTTGTTATGAATTTATATTGACATTGTAATAATTTACTATTTGACATTTGTATTATTATTATTATTTTTTATTTTTATTTTGCTATTTGTAATGAATTTATTTTGACATCTAGAATGGATTTATTTTTATTAATGAAGGAATTGACTTTGACATTTATGACATGATTTTTTTTCTTTTATTTGACATTTTATTATTATTTTTATTTTTATCTACTATATTATTGGCTTTTTATTTTATTTGATTTGTATATCCGGTTTATTTTTAATTTTTTTTTTGTTTTTCTCTATGTTTTAACTTTGTTCCCAAATAATTGTATTTCTACCTACTTTCATGTATGACATTGCTGTGTCCGACAGGGTCCATGAGCACTTATATAACTATTTTGTCATCTTATATAGCATAAAATATAGCATAGATATAGCAATAAAGAATTGAATTGAAGAATTGAATTGGATATAGACCTTCACTTTTTTTAGTTTATGTATGTTTTGAGAACTAATAAAGCCCCAAGAAAGGAGTGTGCTTAAAATTTACGCGAACAAATTCGCGAGTAACAGATACTCTACATATATTTAATAAAATAAAGAGGTAAAGTTTGTTTTTATGTTTTTTTGTTTGTAGGAGGTAATCTCTGAAAGTACTGGTCCGATTGCGATAGTCGTTTCACCGATAGAAAGCTGTTTAATTCTTGAGTGACATAGGCTATATTTTATGTAAGCGGGCGAAGCCGCGGGCAAGAGCTAGTCTGTAATAAATTAGTAAAAAACAAACTTTAAAGGAATGTAAGTATTAGTTTGTGTATAATCAAGTGTTTGATTTAAACGTAACTTTGTTTCTAACTACGTTGCCACGGAATGGATCCCTGTTCGCCATTAAATCAAATACGTGTGTGTATAGGATTTATCGCAACCCACAGATGTGGAAAGTAAACAAGGAAACCCACGCGTCAATAATATATTAGCGTCATTACTGTGTAGGTATAGTACTGACCGTAATATACAACTTAACAAAACTGTTTTGATGTTTCGCAGTATACAAAAAAGTAAATAGGTAAAATAAAATATAATTAACTAGCTTTTGTCCACGGCTTTGCCTGCATACTTAGAATATAGCCAATCTCACTCAGGAATAAAGCAGCTTTCTATCGGTGTAAAAATTTTAGCAATCGAACCAGTACTTCCAGAGATTTTACCTCCTACAAACAAAAAAATAAACTTTACCTAAGGTAAAAAGTTACTAAATTGAGATGTGACTTGCAGAACCTTCCGCATGACACATGTCTTCACCGGACATTGTAAGTTCGGGAGGTTCCTGTCAGAAGAGAAGTCCGCGTATCACCATCGCCCTGACGGCCTGTAACTTCCTACAGACGGTCAGGGCATACCATGGTAGAGTACCTATTAGGTGGAGGTGCGGATGATCAATGGGTGGCTCGAGTCGTCGATGGCGCGTTGTGTCTCACGCGAGCTATTACGTCACAACATGGCGCTTAGTCCATCCTATTCTTATTCGAATCGCATCGTTTGATTGGCCTGTTGGTCTCGTGGCTAGTGGCCCTGACTGCTATTAGTTTGTGTGTTTTATATTGGTTTATGTATTGAGCATGTTAATTTGTTCTGTCATCATCACCATCAGCCTTTTTAATGTCCCCACTGCTGGGGCTCAGGCCTCCTCTCTAAAAGAGGGATTGGGCTGTAATCCACCACGCGGGCCCAGTGCGGGTTGGTGAATGTCACATGTCTTCGAATTTTTGGTTCGGACATGCCGGTTTCATCACGATGTTTTCCTTTACCGTTTTGAAAGCAGTGGTGATGAAATAAATGGCATTACTTTGTATAAGTAATGCGCCTGGTTGGGTTTGAACCCGCGACCTACAACTCGTAAGTCGGGGCCTTTACCACCCGGCCACCACTACACACAAATTTAGAAATATATAAGTATTTATGTATGTATATAACAGTTGTCTAATACTCATAACACAAGCTCTGCTTAGCTTGGCACTAGACGGCATTGTGTGATAGTTGTAGAATAGTATTATTATATTATATTGTATAATTATTACATTAATTCAAATATATGAATGCTGAAATTTATTGTAATCTTAGTAGTTCCTGGTCGTTACTCGTGGCGTGTGGGTTATAAATCAGAGGTCGTTGAAAGTGCCCGAATATTGCGGCCGCGCTGTAATATCACGTCGAGTACGGAGGGCAGGCAGCGTTACCAGTGAGAGTGTACTGAGATAATAATGAAGGCGTGGGAAGATGGCGTTCTTGAAGGGAAACTTGATTGTGCATTTTTTTCTTTTGAAGCCCTTTGTTGCAATTTTTTCTTTTAAAGCCCTTTGTTGCAATTTTTTCTTTTGAAGCCCTTTGTTGCAATTTTTTCTTTTGAAGCCCTTTCTGGGGGTTCAAGTTTGGGAATATGATTGACTAGCTTTTACTTGGTTTCGCCTGCGTAAATAAAATGTAGCCCATGTCACTTAGGAATAAAACAGGTTTCTATCGGTGAAAAAATTTTAGCAATCGGACCAGTACGTCCAGAGATTACCTCCTACAAACAAAAAAATAACTTTACCTCTTTATAAAATTAGTGTAGATATATAGACAGTTAGATAAAGCATTTATTTGCCATAACACAATATATACATCAAATCACAAACAAATTATAAAGATTAAGCACTTATACAAATGCAACAAAAAAATTTAAAAATAATAATTGAATTTGCTACGAGTACATACTTTAGACATACACTAACGCGTTTTGTCAATGAGTTTTTTTTTAACCGACTTTTAAAAAAGGAGGAGGTTCTCAATTCGGATGTTTGTATTTTTTTTTTTAATGTATGTTCGCGCATTACTTCGTCGCTTGCCAACCGATTTGAAAAATTCTTTTTTAGTTGGAAAGAGTTTACTTCCCAAATGGTCCCATAGTCACCAAGTTGGGATTTGATGATGGAATCTTGGCGAAATTGAGGGAACTCCTCAAATATTATAGGCAACCATATACTTCTTTTGGTATTTTCATCAAAGACATTTACAGTCAAAAAATTACATTTGGACGATGATGATGGAGCCGGAAGATAGGCACTGGAACTCCGTAATTAATCATTGTATCCTATAGCCGTGTTTGGGCTTATTAGAATTGTCATGAGATGCACTTTGGCTATAAGGTACTATCGAACTGATCTGATGATGATGATGATGAAGTTAGAACATACGCACCGGAACTCCATAATTAATCAATGTATCCTACCCGTGTTTGGGCTTATTAGAATTGTCATGAGATGTACTTTAGCTATAAGGTACTATCGAACTGATCTGATGATGATTATGTAGCCGGAAGGTAGACACGGGAACTTCATAATAAAACAATGTATCCTAGCAGGGTTTGAGCTAATTGGAATTGTCATGAGAAAAAGGTACTCTGGCTGTAAGTGTATTGAAACTAAAAAGTGTGAAATAAAAAACTTTTTACAAAAAAAATATAACCGATTTCACTAAAAAAAAACACTTAAAACCATCAAAATAATTTTAATTTCGGAAGTCGGTGTTAAATAAGGAACAAACAATGTCGAGAAACACCGACTTTCGAAATTAAAATTAAAGTTAAAGTTTTTTTAATAGTTTTTATCTGAGGGAGTTTTAAAGTACTTAAAATACAGCATAAGATGCAGGACAGCCGTTTGGGATGGTATGGTCACGTAATGCGCACAAAATAAGACCACATGACCCTAAACGTTTCAACCATAGCACAGAGCAAAAGAGGACGAGGTCGGCCACCGACTACCTGGAGGTGAACCATCCGGAACGACCTGCTGACTAACCTAACGCTAGAAATGACGTAAAACCGCTTAGAATGGCGTAACACTATCAGTAGGGCTGACCCCAAATAGCGAACAAGCCAGGGGATTGATAGGGTTTTGTGTGATTCCATTTTAAATAGTTATAATTTCGTTATGTTTTTTTTTCATTTGTCAAGATTTTTGTTTAAATCACACTTATTTATATATTTTTATAAAGCTGAAAGTTTTTATATATTATTATGTATAAAACACAATTTGTCACTCTTTCACTTTCAAACCGCTGAACGCATTAGGTTGAAAATTGGCACACGAAGACGCTCTGTCCTGAAAAGTACATAGGATACTTTTTGTCTCGGGACTATTTTGTTTTTTTTTATTTAATTTTCATGCAACACAAAGTACATAAGTGGACTTATGCCTTAGGCGTTCTCTGCCAGTCAACCTAGGATAGTGCAGAGACAATATGGTAGGCGCATAAAAAGATAATTTTATTTTGAAAAAAAGAGTACAAAAGACTATGTTCCCTTGGGATCATCCTCATCATCATCATTTCAGCCGAAAGACGTCCACTGTTAGACATAGGCCTCCCCCAAGTGTCGCCACAATGAGCGGTCCCCTGCGTCTCACATCCATCGGATTCCCGCAACCCTTACCAGGTCATCGGTCCACCTTGTAGGAGGCCTTCCAACGCTACGTCTTACGATACGCGGTCGCCATTCCAGAACCTTTCGATCGAACCCTTGGGATCATTTCCAACTTACACACGGGCGAACCCTGTAACAGGAGCTAGTAACAAAAATAAATCTAAAGGCATAAATAAAGGATTTCATCTTATTACAACTTCTGGCAAACTCTTACACAACACAACGCGGAAGGCATTTAAAAAGTTAAATTGAAAAGATAATTAATTGAAGTTGGAATGTAAGCCGTAATACCTCTGAAACAGAAGCTCACTGTCATATACGATCCGTCCGTTTCAATTCGTGTATCATCGAATGTCCCGTTAATTTGTCACGCGTAATCCCTAAAGGGACGAGCAGAATGAGAGGTCCTTTTGAATTATTTTTAATGGGGAACACGTTGTTAGATGAAGGGGTAATTGCTTTTGTTTCAATTAATTTGTTCTGGTGTGTTGTGTGTGAGAGAGCAGTGAGAGCCCAATGGTCCGACCTTGACTTAAGAATTTGTAGGTCGAGGATTCAAACCCCAAAAAAAGACTGGCCTGTTAGTCTAGTGGTTAGTGGCTCTGACTACTATGCCGGAGGTCGTGGGTTCGATTCCCACCCAGGAAAAATGTTTGTGTGATGTGCACGATCATTCATTCATTTTGTGTCTGGGTGTAATGTATCTATAAATATGTATGTACATATTTAGAATTATATAAGTATGTTTATCAGTTGTCTAGTACCCATAACACAAGCTCTGCTTAGCTTGGGACTGGACGTCGTTGTGTGATAATTATGAAAAAAATTAAAACACAATTAGGCGTATATGACTTTATTTTCATCACCATTGCTCGCAAAGCGGTGAAGGAAAAAATCGTGAGGAAACCGGCATGTCCTAGAACTAAAAATTGGAAGACATGTGACATCCACCAACCCACACTGGGCCCGCGTATTTACGGTCCATTCCCTCTCCTAGAGAAGAGGCCTGAGTTGGGACTGTGGGAACATTAAAAGTCTGATTATGTTTGTGTTGTGAGGGTATGGGTGCGTTTGAGCTACGTATAAACTGACAAGCAGTTTCTGTCTAGAGCCTAGCGATTACCAGGCTGGTCACGTTACTATCGAGGCGATAAAACCCCGTAAGTTTTAGATCTCCACAAGTATAATCAGCCTTTTTAATGTTCCCACTGCCGGGACAGGCCTCATCTCTATGAGAGAGAATAAGCCGTAATCCACCAACCATGTAGACGAAACTGAACCGCCTTCCACAAGATTTTTTTTTCAGGAAACGAAAAAAATCGGCCTCACCATACAAACTGTCCAATCAAGTTTTTAATTTTGTATGGTGAGCCTGATTTTTTTTTGTTTCCGTTCAATTTATCTACTGAACAAGCCCTTACAGTTTGTGGAGGGCTATCCCTTACATCCAGTATATAGGGTTATTATTATTATGGATAGGCTCGCGTTTGACCACTATCTCACCTGATGGAAAGCGATGATGCGGCCGACGTTGGAACACGCTTGCCTGGAAGCAACCTATTCGCTCTTGACTTAAGGACCCCTAAGTTGTAGCTATCAGGAAAAACAGACTCCGGTGGGGAATTCCAATCCTTAGCTGTACGTATAATAAATGTGTTCCCAAAAAGCTTTGTACGTATGTGTGGGATGTCTACCATGTATCGGAGGCGAAACGTCGTACGTCTTGTGGTCCGATGATGGAACGGAAGGTACTTCCAGTTGTAATTCTACGGGAAGTAGGTACCTACCCCATAGGTTTTCATTTCCTAGCAGTAAAACCTATAGGTTACTTCCTGTTGTAGGTTAACGGGAAGTACCTTATAGGTTTTGATTACTTGAAACACTGACATGAAGCAAAGTCTCATAACACAAATATAGAAGAAAACTCTGAAAACTGAAAATTTGGAGCTACAAAAAATAAAAAAATGCGGTTCGGAAAAATCTTCAAGACTCGTTTCGGGATTTGGACTATTTACATGCAAGTTTGTATAGAACCCTATATATTTTTTATTTTTATTTTACTAAATTAGAAATTATAATGTACTAGCATACCTACTTATAGTTGAAAAGCCTAATATTAAATAAATGGCTTGTTCGTCAAGTCGCTTAAGCGATTCGCGCGAGTCCGAATAAACCCTCGGTGCTCGAGTCCGACTCGCACTTGACCAGTTGTTTTTAAGATAAAGTGGGCGTATTTGTGTTTGTTATTTAAACCGCCATTAGCCCAGGGCTGGATTTGGGCCCATTGCGGTCTTTTCACTCAGTTTGATTTATTCAGCGCCGCCCCTGTGCTGACTTATTACGGTTAAATTATTTATTTATTCATTCGCAATATTATTTTGTACGTATGCTTTTGCTTTTTTGCTTTTTTTTGTATATGGGACGTTTTTCTTTTTTTTACTAGTAGTCACGTTCATCATCATCGTCATCGACATTTCAGCTGAAAAACGTCCACTATTGGACATAGGGCTCAGCTAAGTGTAGCCATAACGACCGGTCCTGTGCGTCTCGCATCCACCGGATTCCCGCGACCCTCACCAGGTCATCGGTCCACCTTGTGGGAGGCCTTCTAACGCTGCGTCTTCCGGTACGTAGTCGCCATTCCAGAACCCTTCGTCCCCATCGACCATCTGTTCTGCGAGCAATGTGCTCTGCCCACAACCACTTAAGTTTGGCGATTGTTCACGTTATCAAAGAGAAAAAGATATCGGTTTTTTTTTTGTGAAATTCTGTAGCTGGATTGGTCTCAACTAGACGATATGTGGAATCAATAAAACAGGCGCGGTCTCGTTAAAATGGAGCTGAGAATCTTACTCTAACTCAGTGAAGTTTAACGAAAATGCTGATTCGATGCATTTACTCTCAAACATCATATTATATGCATGTCTTCATCTCTGATTAGGGCCGAGCCACACGATGCGTTGCGGCGCCGCACCGCAAATATTTCGACGCATCGGCGGGCCGTACGAGCGGGGTTGCGTCACTCGTGTGCCCGCCCGCGCCGATTCGTCGAAATATTTGCGGTGCGGCGCCGCAACGCATCGTGTGGCCCGGCCCTTAGCCTGTTGGGGTAGTGGTTAATGGCCCAGACTGCTATGCCGGAGATCGAGGATTCGATTCCCACTCAAGACAAATGTTTGTGTGATAAGCACAATCATTTGTCTTGTGTCTGGGTGTAATTTATCTACAATATGTACCTATGTATTTAGAAATATGTAAGTATGTTTACCAGTTGTCTAGTGCTCATAGCGCAAGCACTGTTTAGTTTGGGACTAGATGGCGTTGGGTGATAGTTGTGGAATATTATATTGTCTCTTCGCGCAGATATTATTTCTTCGAGGGCAGTGGTAACGGCTCCGTCTTAAGTTGTAAGTCGCGGGTTCAAACCCAGCCAGGCGCATTACTCTGTGTAATTTATTTCATCACCACTGCTCTCAAAATGGTGAAGGCAAACATCGTGAGGAAACCGGCACGTCCTAGAATCAAAAATTTGAAGACATGTGACATCCACCAACACGCACTGGGCCCGCATGGAGGATCACGGCCCATTCCCTCTCCTAGAGAAGAGGCCTGAGTCCCAGTAGTGGGAACACAGGTGTAAGAAATGGATCGGCCGACATTTGGCCTCTGTGTCTTCATTTTTCCAAAAGGCTACCTAAAACGAGGAATTTCTTAAAAATTTACGACGGAAACGATCATGTGGAAAACAAAGCGACTGAATGTTGAATCAAAACGAAATACTTTCTAAACCGTGTAAATCGAAAAGAAAAAAGTCCAACTTTTTTCAATAGCGTAACACAAACTATAACTCACAACTTGAACTTAGAAGTGGCAAACAATACCGGCTCGTTACCACCGCACCTGGGAACTATCACAAGAATCCGAAACACTAAGATTTATCACGACCACTTCTTCTGCCTTTTATTGGACCTCAAATTCGCCATAAAATATTTCTTTGGCAAAAGTAAAGCACAAAGAGGAAGTTCCCAAACGCTATGGGCAGGGCCGGATTAAGTAGTTTGTAGTTCGCTACAGGCCGCAAACTGGCATAATCCGGCAAGGGGCCCCCTAAATGTTTATAAATCACAAATTAAAACTTATTTTTCATACATCTAGGTAAGTGTACTCCATCATCGGTCACATCATTGCTAACCATCAGGTGAGGTAGTGGTCAAACGTGAGCCTATGCATAATAAAAAAAAGAAAACATGTGAAATTAGTTACTTTTTAAATAGCACAGATCTCGACTTGTTTTATACGTCCAAGCGGGGCTCATCCTATAGCGCGAGGTCCGTAGCATTTGCTACCCTTGCTACATAACTGATGCGGCACTGATTATGGGTCCGGCCACAATTCACAGAGGCTATTGAGGGCAGCCTCGGCCCGGCTATCCGAAGGTCTATAATGGTATCAACAAAACAATAACTTCATTCATTACGGGCATAACGCTATGCGTGGGAAGGTGATTATTTCGCTTTATTGTGAAGCCAAGCTCCCTACTCTTGGTCGGTGTTTTCGTTGAATTGTGAGAGAGAAGCGAAAGCTTTTTTTGTAGATTAAACGTATATTTGCGAGGGTCAGTGTATTGATAATTTGGAGTTAAAAATGTGTCAATTTATTTAATTAATCTACACTAAAAAATTTGTATTTTGTTGGTGTATGTGTGTATGTTTGTAATGAATAAACTCAAAAACTAGTGTGCCGATTTTAAAAATTCTTTTACCATTGGAAAGCTACATTCACCCTGAGTAACATAGGCTATATTTATTGCCCGTGCGAAGCCGGGACGGGCCGCTAGTGTATTTATATTTTACTACCTGTAGTCAGAGGTTTTGAACGAGTGAAAGTAGAAAATTGTCCCAAGAGATCAAAGTATGTTTCCTTACCCGGGATTGCTCGCGTGCTAAATTTCATCCAAATCGGTTCAGTTCACTTCATCCTCATAATTTAAGTGGACAAAGGTGTTATCTGACAAAATCAAAATTCCGACATTTTTGCTTAGGTATACATGGGTTTTAACTGATGGTAAATATATCCATGGATTTAAAAAACCCCAATTTTAATTCTTTACATAGTTACAGATGCTAGCAAAGGTTTTTTTCAGATTTGAAATGTGCTAACAGGAGAAATATTAACAGACAATCGTAAAACCTTTGTCCACTACCCCTTCCATTGTTTGAGCGGAGGGGCAACTGACTCTTAATGACGAAAACCTGCCCGGTGTTCTCTCACACATGCCAACTGGAAAGCCAACCCCAACATAGTGGAGGAAAGGCTAGGCAGCTTGTTTTTTCTGATATATTTTAATCAGCAAAAGAAACCAAAGCTTGTGGCATAGGCAGAAAAATCGGCTAGCTTAAGTGGCAATAGGCGCATAAAAATAACACAAAAGCAAAGTCGTTATACGACTGTAGAATACATACATACCTACTCGTATTTGTAGCCATTTGAATTGAAATACTTTAAAAGGCAATTAAAGTCAAAAACTCACACAGAATTTTAAAGATTTTATCAAAAGATAGTAATTGTTAATATCTTCATAATTCTGCATTGAACTGAAAATATTGTAATAACAGTGGCCATAGATTTTAGATATTAGCTTTGGTAGAGACTCACTGTACTATTGATCCCTGACTGTACATACATCAGATACATTGTGTCTTTTACCAGCTCCAACACTTTATATTTACAGTATTCAGCCACATCCAAGTTAATAAGCTCGAACAAATAGTAGCCCACAAACACCGTTTGCCCGCAAACCAGCCCGTAGTGCTGCATTAAAATCGCATTACGATGTCGATACTTTATATCGATATTTGTTACAGTACTGGCACGACACTACGAATATGTTCATTTGATTCCAATATATTTTTACTTTTATAGCAAATTGGCGTTCGACTGCAGCGGTGCGCGGTTGTAAAAACTAACTTTATTTTACTGTACATTTGTAAAAATATGCGATCGTATTGTTCAAGGAAGTGGCGGTTTTTTAAGCTATTGCATAGCTTCTATCGCGGGCCTTGAGCGTGGAGACCGAATCCAAAAATTCCGTAACGAAAATAACCTAACATCCCCCACTCATTTGTTTTTTGAGCGTGGTGACCGATAAGAAAACAAATGAGTGAACAATCAATCAAAATTCAATTCAATGTGTGAAAGTGTAACTTCAATTAATATCAAAGAAAAAAAAACAAAGGAAAAAAAATACTGCATAAATAAAATAAATAAATAATTATAATTGCATAAGTTGATAAAAATGCTATGCAATATCTTTACCGCGGCAGTCCCCGAGTGCCACACGTCTTTTTTTTTTACTTATCGTTGTTATTTTCTAATATTGAGTGGGAAAATGATATACATGTAGATGGATGGAGAGGAAGAGGGAGGCCGAAGAAAAGCTGGATGGATTGTGTGAGAAGTGATATGAAAGAAAAGGGAGTTAGGGATAGTTTGACGTTTGACAGGACAGAATAAGCCCAACCGACCCCAAGTAATATGGGATAAGGGCAGGAAGAAGAAGAGTCGGCAAGTGATGTTGAAAAGGTAAATGTTTGCAAAGCAATGCGTGACCTTTTTTGAGTTGTGGAAATCTTCTTGTGACTTAACTCAAATTTCAGTACAGTCGCGCTGTAAATAGTTTTCAAATTGGCTTCAAATGATTTAATTCATTGAACCCCAAGCGACGCCGACGTTCGCTCTCTCATTGTCTTTCTATTGTGTCTCTAATTACGGTATTCGAAATATTAATCTGGGATTTTGTATAAAAATCTAAAAATATTACTAACTCAAAAACTACTGAATATCGGTAGAACATTTGGTGCTCATTTTGTTGCATTTTAGTCCTACCATGACGTCCTGCAAGGAATACGTCGAGTTACCAGTAACCCTGTATAATAATTTAAATGCATGAATAATGTTACAAATATAGATAACTGACTTCTGCTAGCGGCTTCGCCCTCGTGGAAGTAGGTTACTCCACATAAACTTAGGACCCCCGTTTTACCCCCTTAGGGGTAGAGTTTCGTAAAATCCGTTCTTAGCGGATGTCTACACTCTATACAGAACTCACCTGATAAATTTTAAGTTTGTAGGTGTCATAGTTTCTGAAATTTCATGATTAATCAGTGAGTGGTGTTCGCTTTTTTTATCAGTGAATGGTAATTTAAATGCATGAAGAATGATACTCGTACATATATAAATAACTAGCGGCTTCGCCCTCGTGGAAGTAGGTCACTACACATAAACTTAGGAACCCCGTCTTACCCTCTTATGGGTAGAGTTTCGTAAAATCCGTTCTTAGCGGATGTCTACACTCTATAAGGAACTCACCTGCCAAATTTTAAGTTTGTAGGTGTTATAGTTTTTGAGATTTCGTGATTAATCAGTGAGCGGTATTTCGCTTTTTTTTATCAGTGAGTGGTAATTTAAATGCATGAAGAATGATACAAATATAAATATTAATGTCATTTTCTTGCAAATAAACAGTTTGATTTGATTTGAGCTCAGGAAACAAACTGATTTAGGAAAAAAATACGACACGGAAATATTACAATTTCATGAAAACAAGGAGAGATGAAGGGTGCATTGAATTATTCATAAATTCTAAAGAGAAATCAAAGACCACCAATGAATATAATTTGCGTACTTTTTTTTCCAAATTCGAATTTGAATTGAAATTCGTTCCAACGAGATTTCGAATTATGTCAAATGATTCTTTTCTATTATTTTATTTTAAAACGAATTTGAAATTTAGGTCTGTCGGGTTCGTTTAGCGATTTATTGATATTTTCCTCAAGAGCTTATATACACCGCTAAATTTTAATCGTTTTAATCCCGTGGAGGATCGATCCAGTACATGAAACACTATCGATTTGTAAAGATAAAATTAAAAATTAAAGTACCTCTTTTTCAAAACTCGTATTAATTCACGCATGTACGAAATTAGTATCTTTAAGAAAACGTCAGCTGAGCGAGTTCAATGACCTGTAGTTAATAGTCGGCGTTGCGTACAAAGTACCTACAGGTCATTGAACTCGCTCAGCTGACTTATTCTTAAATAAATTAATTTCGTACGAGAAGAACCAAGGTTGCCGACATAGGCCGAAAAAATTTGCTATTAAGTGGCAGTCGGCAGGTCACATTGTTCGATGAACAAATTTTCGATAGGGACAGAAGGTTCTAGAGTGGTGACTACGTAACGGAAGACGCAGCGTTGTAAGGCCTCCCACAAGGTAGACTAATGTACCTATTAAGGGTTGCGGGAATACAATGGATACGACACACATGGAACCGTTCGTTGTAGCGACAATTGGGGAAGGCCTATGTCCTACCGTAGACGTCTTTCGGCTGAAATGATGATAATGATGCATAAAACAAGACGATAAGGGTTACCATACACGGGCCACCGGCCACAACCACAAAACGCCGCCGCCGGCATATTTCCTGTAGATTTCATACATTTTGTATGGATTTGCCGCACACGGTTGACGCCGGTGGCCGCTACATGCTACAAATCGCCGCTGCTCGCTTCTTGTGGCCCGCACTAAACGCCGCTACAAGACGCCGTCACATTCCACTCGCGCATTTAAACCTTCTTCGTCAGAGTTCATTATGATACTGCGCGTATGGGTTAAAAAAAAGTAACAGCTACCGGCCTCAAGTGGCTGTCGAGCACATCAGTTTCCTTTGTGGCCGCATCTAGCTTCTTGTGGCGGCGTTAGTGGTTGTGGCGTGTGGCCCACGTGTGGTTACACTAACTGTCATCCCGAGCTTACCAGAGATATAACTAGGGGGTGTATCATATAATTCGAGTATATGCCTTATGCCATTATTGGGGCTCAAAATACGGTAGGTAAGCAACAAATCTGGGCTTAGTGCCGCTCCGGCGGGTGGCACCGCGAATCCCCACAAATTTGCACCCATTATGCTTGATACGGGATTTGCCGCGATTCTAAATCCTCGCTTTTCGGGGATTGTAAAACAACAAATCCGAGGTGACGTACTTAATATGTTGTTAATTTTGAATGGATTTCATTATGTCGTCTTTGACAGATAATAATGGCATCTATACATATAACAAATCTGTAGAAGCTTTTAGTTGTGCATGCATCACGTAGTCTGTCAAAAAGTCAAACGACTTGTGTAATTATTAAGGTAAAATGAAATCTGATGTTGTCAACGCTGGTTCAATAATCAAGGTGGATTAAGAGATCTTGATCATTTTTTACGAATAGAAGAACCTTATAAAAAGCATCGAATGACAGTATTTTTTTAATTATTAAGTTATAAAATTTTAATTATATACTAAAACTAATTCTATATACATTTGTCTAGAATATTTATGTAAAGAATCTATGTACAAAATTTCATAACTGCACGGTGAAGAATCAGGTGACCTGTGTTGTATTAACCTAATATCAGTGTCTAACTTGTGACTTTTTTTAATATTTTAGGAAAAAAATATATTATGGTGTAAAAATTATTATAATCGATTCTGTACAAACTATTTTCAGGTTTCGTATCTAAAAGTAATGTTGTATATTAAAACTGTGTGTAACATGATGTATAGCTTAGGCTTTGTTTCATCGCAATCGGTTGACCATATCGAAATATATACTACATTCGTTGACTGTTAGATTAGGTTAGAAGAAGAAGTTCGCCGGGTCAGCTAGTAACGGCATGCACTGTTCCCGCGCGCCTCAAGGAGTTGTCAGCAACAGCAGGGGCCCAGCCGGGTCGAAGCCTACTGGGGCCAGGGTTATCCGAAAGGGCGCTCGAGCCCCGGTATGAAGGCTAGAAGGAACGGGGTGGGTCTTTTAGTCAGTAAGAGTCTGACACTATCTCCCGCTCCGCCCAAGAGCGGAGGATGTCAATGCATGATTTTTTCCCACCATAAAAAAAATAAAAAATAAATAAAAATAAAAAAAGGGTCAGCTAGTAGGGAAATAAGTAAGACATTTTTTTATATCCTAACTAATATTATAAATGTGAAAGTGTGGATGTCTGGATGTTTGGATGTTTGTTACTTAATCACGCAAAAACGGCTGAACGGATTTGGATGAAATTTGGCATGCATATAGCCTTTGACATGGAAAAGAACATAGGCTACCTTTTATCCCGATTCCTTAAGTACCTAATGCCACGCGGGCGAAGACGCGGGCAAAAGTTAGTGTTAAATAAAATTTTCCATAATAAATAGGTTTATAGACTTTATTGCTGTTTACCATTATTTACAATAAAAAGTAAAGTTTTTTTTTGTTTGTAGGAGGTAATCTCTGAAAAGTACTGGTCCGATGGCATAATTTTTTTCACCGATAGAAAGCTGTTTTATTCCAGAGTGACATAATATGCCATAATTTATTACGCGGGTGTAGCCGCGGGCAAAAGCTAGTAATAAGTAATCATCGCTAGTAACAAGTCATCCTGCATGCACGTTTTTTGTATTATTCTTGTATGTGTACACATGTTTTAGCAAATAAATATCTTATCTTATCTTATCTTATCTTATCTTATCTTATCTTATCTTATCTTATCTTATCTAAATAAACTATTCGCGAATGAAGGCGCCATGCGTGAGTTGCAACAACAGACCGAATCGAACACGAGTCAAAGTCGAGACATCGAGATGTTCGAACAATCGAATAAAACCTCTCGTCATCGCGCATAACTATTCCCTATTACTAAGTAGGAGTGACTGACCGGACATGTACAGGATGCTGCTGCGAGTTGAAGGTGGGCATGAGCGAAGTGCCGGGCCCGTCCTCGAACACCGGGTTGTCCATACTGTAGCCGGCGGGCGGAGGAGACTTGCACTTCTTCATGGCGGCGAGACGCTTCATCAAACTGACGCCAGTCGATATTGACGATTTGTCCGCTTTCGCTTTTTTTTCTTTTGGCTGTTCAGAAGAAGTTTAAGAGATTTTTAAGTGTTTTCTGAGTAGTGGTGACCCAGTGGTAATGACCCCGATTTACGTGTCGTGGGTCATGGGTTTAAACCCGGCCAGGTGCATTACTATCTTTATCACTTCGCGTTCATCACTTCGTGTGCAATAATTTATAGTTTAATAATATTATCTCTTTATGTATTAGTTTATTATTTTGTAAGATTATTTTTGTATTTTATCTATGGGCCTTAGATGCCTGATAATAAAGAATTATTATTATTATTATTATTTATTCCTGAGTGACATAGGCTACATTATGTTTGCTGGCAAAGCCACGGGCCAACGTTAGTGTAACTTAAAATTAACTTCTTTCATTTTGCTTTGAGGAAAAATTGTGTTTTTGCTCGTTTTTCTCAAAAAGATTCACGTGTAAGACTGTCATAGAATATTTATTAAATGGGTATTTAAGTCACGTACCAATCGATCAACGCCTCCAATAGATTTTCAAGTAGAATGATAGCTTGGCAGCCGTATTGATAGGAAAACAACGTTTAAAAAACCGGGCAAGTGCGAGTCGGACTCGCCCATGAAGGGTTCCGTAGCAGCAAGTAACATAATATAAAAGTTCTTGTAGTTCGTTGTAACTTTGATCGATGTCTTAATAATAGTTTATTTTTTTAGATTAGTGACGTATTAAAAAAAAACTACTTAATAGATCTCGTTCAAACCAATTTTCGTTGGTGGTTTGCATGGTACATCATATATTTCTTTTTAGTTTTATCATTCTCTTATTTTAGAAGTTAGAGAGACACATTTTACCACTTTGGAAGTGTCTCTCGCGCTATTCAATTAAAAAAAAAATGATTATGGTAATAATAGATGACCCCCAAAATTTATTGCTTTTTTTTTCTATTTTTGTGTAAAAATCTTAATGCGGTTCACATAATACATGCACTTACTAAGTTTCAACAATATAGGTCTTATAGTTTCGGAAAAAGTGGCTGTGACATACGGACGGACAGACAGACAGACATGACGAATCTATAAGGGTTCCGTTTTTTTGCCATTTGGCTACGGAACCCTAAAAAGGTTGCTAGGTACTACTGTTTATCACACTTAATATTATAAAGATGATAATGTAAAATATAAATTCATAGTAAGGCTTCACTTTTATTTCTAGTCAAGATTATTATCTTTTTGGCTGGGAAAAACGAACAAAAACCTGTCATTTAGACTCGGCTTTTATCTGAAACTTTTATATTGGTTTCGGTTACAATTACAGATAGATATCTTTATTGATATGCTCACGTTTGACCACCACCTCACATGATGGTAAGCGATGATGTGGCCGACGATGAATCACGCTTGCCTAAAAGTATCTAAACTATTCAATCTTGACTTAAATACCCCTAAATTGTAGCTATTAGAAAATATAGACTCCGACAGGGCAGTAGCGTAACCTGAGGCCCGTGGCAAATTCATTAGATGGGGCCCCTGATAAATCACGTTACGTTGTGATATCATTTTAATATTTTTTTTTATATATTTTGGGTTACTTCTTCTGAGCTCACGGATTCTGAAACCGAGGGCCCCGTCGGGCCTGGGGCCCGTGGCATTTTGCCAGCCTTGCCACCCTATAGTTACGTCACTGCGACAGAGAATTCCACTCCTTAGCTGTACGCACAATAAATGTGTTCCCAAAACGCTCTGCACGTTTGGGTTGGATGTATCGGTGGTGCAACGCGATACGTCTAGTGGTACCTATATATTTTTTTAATGATATAACCCATTGCTTGACTGTGATCCCACCTATGGTAAGTAGTGACGCACTCGTTGACGGTGAAGCGCACTAGTTTATTAAGAGCCTACTCACTCTAGCCTTGAAGACACTTAAATTATAATCGGACTAGAAGACGGCAGCAGGAAAATTGTTCCTTCCTCCAGTCCTTTAATGTACGCGATAGAACCGATCAGGCGAAACGCTTAGTCCGGACTGTAAAAGTGTCAACAATGAGAGACTGGGTCTTGGGGCTCTTTGGACGATGGTCCCAACTTCCAAGAATAAAAATAATAATTTTTTTAGTTGTATTTTGGGACCGCTCTTCAGCACCTTTGGTTGACTAGTAGAGAATGCCTTTTTTTCTGATATGAACTAGTGCTTGACTGCGATCCCACCTGATGGTAAGCAGTGATGCAATCGTTGATGGTGAGGCGCACTAGTTTATTAGGAGCCTATTCACTCTAGCCTTGAAGACACCCAAATTATAATCGGAAAGGAAGACCGCAGCAGGCAAATATAACATTAAGTCCACCTTTGTACCTTTGTGTTGCATGAAGTTTTAATAAATAAATGCAATAAATAAATTCATGCGAGTGTAGCCACTGATAGAAGCTAGAAACTCAGAACTTGAAGAAATTATAATAATCTATGATTACATTTACAAATAATTGTTAACTTACGAAAAAGAAACAAACGCTAAATTAGCATTAGTTAGCAACAATGTCGCTGCTAAGGCCCACCTCTAGGAGGAAGACGACAGCGTTCCATTTTCAAAACGGAAAATGAATACGTTATAACCAATTAAAAATATTACATAGGTACATAAGATCACAAAATGCATAATTTAAAATATAATAAATTATACAGAGAAAATTACAAATGATAAATTACATTAATATTAAATTAAATATCCAATTACGCACGACATTCGTTTTAAAACTCATAAATTATTCTCCAATAAAATTATTCCTCCTTACGTATGTTTCGTAGTCGGAAGTTCGCACTCCAAGTTGGCGAATCAATTAAAAGTTCAATTTCAAATAATTATAAAGTCTATTAATAATTCACATTTCTGTGGGTTGTTTTTGACTTGGTTTTTTTCTTGCTATTACTGTTCCATTGCTGGGTTCACGCCTCCTCCAAGATTCTGATTCGGATTCTTGAGAATACAATATTAAATGTATTTCTTTGGCTATCTTCAAATGTGAATATGAATGAAAAGGGAGTTAGTGATAGCTTGACAGGACAGAATGGAAGAAAAAAATTGTGTTGTGCAGATCCCAAATAATAAAGCAAGTACGGGCAGGAAGTTGATGATGGTGTTAGAATGAGAAAATATTTATTTGCGACAGAAGATCAAATAAGTTTACCCTTTTCTTTTTCAGTGGGTGGAACGAGAGATTGTGTCAAAGTTTTCTGTTAAAAACCCTCCCGTTTTCCTTCAGTAACTTCCTGAAGGACACAGGTATGGTCAATAAAAATCTGACATGACCTCCCGCTCCGTCTTAGAACAGGAAAAGTCATTGGATTATTTCCTATCTCAAAACAAAAGCCTAACTATGAACGACCTTCGTACCAGCTACTTCTAAAAAAAAGCAAATACAAAACCAAATAACATAAAGCTATTCAAAGTTGTCAGCCTTAAAAAATAAACCTCCGGCTAAAGCTAAAATCTGGGTGCGCGAATAAAAAATGTTGCCAAGTAAAAAACTCAAGGCAAGTAAAAAAAGGCAGTAAATTGCAACATAAATTACGCAAGAAATCTGTAATACTGGCGAGGTGGGCCGTTCATCACAATTAGGAGTGTTGGAAATCGCGAGAGCATTTGTTGAAACGTTTTCTTTGTTAACGGGTTCCGATTGTTCGGTGTAAGCAGCGAAGTAAGGTGTGGCGGAAATGTTGTAATAGTACGAGATCCTCAGAAGAAATCTCTTACCTCATCTATTATTCAATTATGATAAATATTAGGTGCTAGATAAATTATATGCGTTTATCAAGACGTTTTGAATAGGTTGCCAATGATGTTAAACAATAAAATTTGTCTGAGATCGCGGACATTTTATATTTTCGACTTCATCCAAACACTTACAAATTGAGTTGTATAGTTACTAATAGCTTCTATTAGACTAAAAACACTAATTAACGTTAAGGCAGTAGTAGTATTTTTCTTATTTTATAATATAAGAATATGTTTATGTTTATGTGTGTAAATAGAGTATAAGGTACAAAAAATAAAGATTAAAAAAAAAAAATGAAAAAAAAATCGATAAAATAACAGATGAGGATAAATTATGGTCATTTACTCACCTCTTTATGCGAAGCAACCCTCCTAATTGCACCAAAAAAAGGAGGCAACCTATAGTTTTTCATTTCCTTGGGGCACATTCTTTCAGCTGATGCTCGACTTTCCCAAATAACAACTGAGGGATAATATTGATGTCAAAAATGTAACTACAAATATTGTTTATCAATATTGGCACCAGATTTAGTTAGGCAACCTATTCGCAACGTCTTAATGAACGCATTATCTAGCATAGAATATTTATCATAATCAAATAACAGATCCGGGAAGAGATTTCTTCTATCGGATCTTAGATCGTACTTCCCATACCTCTATCCGGCAAAATTTATTTTGGGTTGCCTCGGATATAACTTGCTAGAGGTAAGACGTGCGCGAGATCAGCTCATCATAGCCTGCAAGACACTCCATGGCACTGTTGACGCGCCTGATTTACTTACTGTGCTGGCACGTTTCTTTGTCCCGGACAATTACTGCCGCGGCAAGAAGCACAGAATGTTTGCTGTGCCTCAGTGTCGCACTGTTGCCCGTGCTCAGTCTTCAATACCTCGCACTTTGGCTGCACTAAATGATCTCTTGGATTCTTACCCAACAAACGATCTGTTTGCGGATGAATTGAAGATGATTTTATTAGCATGTCAGAAGTACTGGGAGAGGAATTGATGTACGTGTTGTTTATACTTTTACTCTTTGTTTAGTTACTGTAATTGGTTGTATAACCGTTGTAATTAATTAAAATAAATAAATAAAATAAGTTGTTCCAGTTAGATTCTGATGTGATTTCGTATTTTGAAACAGTTGAAGAGCGGACGAATGTGTTTCACAGATAGGAGATTTATTAAAAATCACTAAGAAAGACACGCACAGTTTTCAAATTTTCTAAAAATACACCATACTGAGTTACACAAAAAATAAAAATAAGGAAGAACCTAAATAAATGAGCCAACAGTTTCACCGCGAGATGTTTGTAACCTATCCTTATTTCGTGATAAAAAATGTTTCAATTTTAGTAAATCCTGCTTTTACTAAAACTTAAAGATTTTTTTTTATTTTGGTAGATTTAGTTGTTTTTGTGAGAGATATGAACAATTTTGCAAATATCTCGCGGCGAAACTGTTAGCACATCGATACATGTTCTTCATTATTTTTTTGTGTAATTAATTGTGGTGTATTTTTTAGAAAGGGCATTGCGTAAAACTGTCCCCACCCACCAACAGACATGAGACATGTATCATTCGAAGCGTCTAGTTTAAATAGGTTTAGAGATTTTTTATTATGGCGAGACATATCTACAGTATGGGGTTTAGATTTTACAAAATATTATATTTTGATCTAACCTAACTTAACCAAGTGTTTCGGACCTTAAATATACATATGTAAAATATAGTACTGTCGTATATTTGTCACTTTGCGACCTCTGTACGATTCTGCAAAAATATTTGACAAAAGGCATTGCGTAAGACTGTCCCCAAAAATGACATCTGTTTCAATTTTTTTTTTAATGATATAAACTAGTGCTTGAGCATCATGTTGCCCAGTAAGTGGGTTGTGGAGATACAAAAAAGGAAATCCCAAGCTAGTAGGGACTTGGGCGGAGCATCGCCGTGCCCTCGTGGGGGTGATCGGCGGTGGAGACCTCTCGTGCCGGGCCTTGGTTGAGGCCATGGTCCGAAGCGAGGAGAAGTGGCAGGCGGTCGCCGACTTCTGTGAAGCAGTAATGCTCGCTAAGGAGGAGGCCGACCGCATCAGGCAACGGCGCTCTCGCCGCCGCCGGGATTCCGATCCCGATTTCCAGCCATCGTAGGCGCGGGCTTGCCGACAGTGAGCAATGGGTAGCTCGCTGTGCGGCCGTCCGGTTACTGTCCGGACCAAGCCCAAGTCATCGACGGCGCGCGCTGTTCCCGCGCGTCTCAAGAAGTTGTCAGCAACAGCAGGGGTCCAGTCGTGTCGAAGCCCACTGGGGCCAGGGTTATCCGAAAGGGCGCTCGAGCCCCGGTATGAAGGCTTGAAGGAACGGGATGGGTTTTTTAGTCAGTAAGAGTCTGACACTATCTCCCGCTCCGCCCAAGAGCGGGGGTTGTCATAGGATGATTTTTCCCATCGAAAAAAAATAAGCTAGTAAGGAAAAGGCTAGGGAAATAATAAAACCTTAGAAAAAAATACGGACCTTTTTAATTTTGGGTTGCTTAGTAATTCAACAAACCATGTTTAATTATGCATAAGTCTCAGTGCGAAATAATTTGTGTAGGTACTCTTCAGTCGACGAGATTAATACGAGTACAGCTCCTGTCATGGTATGGTGGATGGTATATCATTTCAAATGTTTTTAATCGTTTATGTTTTAACACATACATGTACACAGTTATCTACACACACCATCGTAATTTACACTGTCTTTACTTTATTCAAACTTAAGTTTATTCTTATATTATTTAAGGCTAGACTTACTATCAACGTACAGTAAGGCCGCAAAAGTCCATAGGAACGCTAAAGATTACATTGCTACGAACCGAGCGAGCGCGATACTTCCGTGCGTATGTGTGCACATGTATGAGTATCCACATTCCACAGATAACACACACTAAGGAACTGTCGTCGCACTGAGCTTAAAAACATTATTATTTTTCTGTTCTTACCATAGTATTGATAAAATTCGTGCAAATACGTCATGTGCTGGTAGCCGTGTGAACTAAGTGTTGGATTCGCAAATCACGTAACCCGAGTTCAAATCATGGTCGGTCCGTTGCAGTTATTTCTTACTTTGAAAATTCCCAATCTATATTGATATAGTTGTTTTTTTTTATTTCTATGAAAAGTACTATTGCATTTTTTGCACTAAATAGTTGCAAATTACGAATGTGATCTATTAACCACAAGAAGAATCACATTCGTAATTTGCAATTATTTAGTTGTTACATCTTTTCGATGTTATAAGGTGGAAATAAAAAGACGTGTTTAATAAAAATGTTTATTCTTTATATTTACAAATTAAACATTTATGAGAATTGTGACGTCGAATTGTTACCTAGACAAAAAGTTATCTTGTAACCGTTATCTATGTTACGCCTAAGATTGTTTGTTGGAAGTATACCCACTTAGACCATTCATAATATGAATAACGTAACAATGAACGGATAATCAAATTTTAATAAAATAAAATATAGGTAATTGTTTATATCCAGTTATTTATTGAAAAGTGATATATGATTTGGACTTTGTAAACATTTTATTTTTGTGTAACGTCACAATGAATGTATTGAGGTCAGAGCTTAATTGTTCATTTTCTTGACGAAAAGAAGATTGAAACCAAACCTCAATTTCTGTTAAAAGAACTTTAGTTCTCACAAGATAATCGTCAATTAGATGAGAAAAATAAATTGAACTATAGTATTATGTTAAAACAGTGCGGGTAGAAGAATAAAAAACGAAATAGACTCATGATTATTGTCAACAACATTGATAGCGAGTTCACTGCATTCTTAAGATGAGGCGATGGCACAAGTTAAAAGATATAGCTGTTTTAAACGAAAGTAAACACAATATAATACAGTGTTTGTTAACGAATAATCACAGATATGTTAAAATAAAATGGTAGGCCATTTAGTTTAGTTAACATTAAATATTTAGTGCGAAACGTAATCGTTCTTGTTTGTGCCTCTCTGTCAAGTACGGCTTTTTAGCAGGTTTTCTGTGATGCACGCCTTCAGCGTGAAGTGCACGGCGAACAGTATCCATCGAGGTATCATATAATTCCGCAAAATGTCTCGTTGGTGCGAAACCATTCGTTTCGTATACGTCCACCATATGTCGTCGCTGCGCCTCGCTAATAAGCTTCGGTCTCCCACTTCTCTTTCGACTAGCAAGGCTACCTTCTTCCTCATATCTTTTTAGCCAAAGATTTACAGTATTTTTCAAAAATAAAAAAAATATATATATATTAGGCAGCTATACCTACTTCACTTCATTTTCATTATATAAAATGTTAATAATCATAATTATTGAATATAATTTTAAAATAAAACTGCATTTATTAATCCAATAACCAATCCAATAAACCCAACGATTTACGTATTTCTCTTTTAAACCTCATAAAGATACGATGAATGGATTCATAAATGGCATACGTTTTAATTAGAAGATTAATTTGTAATAAAGTTACAATTCATTAATAGCTATTATACTCACATTCAGTCCGGTTTCTTCAGATATTTGTATTTTATTAAGACCACTTTTATGCAGCCCAATGATAGTCGCCCTCACTTCAATACTAATATTAGCCTGCATTTTGCGAATATTACAATACTGTCAACCTCACGTCACTAACCAACAACTACAACCAAACGACAGTTCATTTCGGTTAAGTTAAAACTCGTGTCTACCTCGCAGAAATCTAATTCTTTATTTAGTTTTTTTGTGATCTACCTTTCTAACTCTAAGAAATGTGTGAACAAGTTAAAGAATAATTTAAAATATGTAATGCAAATACATAACCAAATCCAATCGGGTAAGAACTTACAAAAAGTCAATAATTGCGTGGGATTTGAACTTGCGGCACGCTGATTTGCGCTTCAATCTGTGTGCCTATACCACTGGGCCATCTTGACTTATGATAAGTTGATGAAATTGTGAATTTCAATCATTTGTTGGCGAAACTTGAAAATAAAAGGTCGTAAGTCAAACTAAACGTCAAACGAATAAGTTTTAAGAATTCTTATGGACTTTTGCAAGTGATAGTACCAGAACAACCGTATCCGATGTAACTGCAGAACACTGGCTCCTAAGTTACAGGACCCTGCCTCTTAAACTAGGTGAGACCCTAGATTAGGAGGTAAGGTCCTAGTATTAGAAGATACCTTCTAAAATCCCCCCCCATTCTGAAACCCCTTAAACCCCAAGCGAACGCCGGCATTCGCGGATGATTTCGCGCCATTCGGTTGAACACTAAGATTATTAAAAGTCCGCGTAGATTATTAAAATATTGAGCGTTTTATTTATTGGGTATGTCTCTATTTTTCTTTTCGGTGAGGAAAATCATCCAATGACAACCTCCGCTCTTGGGCGGAGCGGGAGATAGTATATGTATGTAAGAATATAATATAATAATATAAATTCTTCATAAAGTAGTGTAAATTTCAAAATTAAGCAACCTTTCCATTTTTTCGTATTTATACCTATTTAAATGCTCAAGATCGAAGCGTTTGCTTCAATAGTTATGATTATTTTTGATACACGACTGAAACGAATCTGTGTGGTCATTTTCTTAATGTAAGCAGTTAAGTATCAATATTTTATATAGAGCGACTTTATACCTCTTTGGCTAGACTGGTGTCAGATACTAACCAACGGCATAATGTATTTTCAATACACTAACTCGAAAATTCGCTCTCACCCCTACCGCTTTTATCCATGCAATTTACTTCGGACTAGTGCGAAAAAGTGTGCCAGCTTGTCCCGCCACAATTAATTGTATTTATCGTAACGGGCTGGTCGCTATGCAGCCTTCACTAGTCGCCGGGTAGACTCCGCTTATTATCTTTGAGGTAACGCAGTGGTTTTTGTATGTTTTTTTTTTATATTTTTTTATAATATAAACCAGTGCTTGACTGCGATCCCACCTGATGGCAACCAGTGATGATTGAGGCCATGGTCCGGAGCGAGGAGGAGTGGCAGGCGGTCGCCGACTTCTGCGAAGCAGTAATGCTCGCAAAGGAGGAGGCCGAACGCATCAGGCAACGGCGTTATCGCCGCCGCCGCCGCCGCCGGGATTCTGATCCCGATTTCCGGCCACCGTAGGCGCGGGCTTGCGGACAGTGAGCAATGGGTAGCTCGCTGTCCGGCCGTCCGGTAACTGTCCGGACCAAGCCTAAGACGTCGACGGCGCGCACTGTTCCTGCGCGCCTCAAGGAGTTGTCAGCAACAGCAGGGACCCAGCCGGGTCGAAGCCTACTGGGGCCAGGGTTATCCGAAAGGGCGCTCGAGCCCCGGTATAAAGGCTAGAAGGAACGGGGTGGGTCTTTTAGTCAGTAAGAGTCTGACACTATCTCCCGCTCCGCCCAAGAGCGGGGGATGTCATTGCATGATATTTTCCCACCATAAAAAAAAAAAAAAGTTTAGCATGAAAAGTACGTAATATGATCATCATCATTATTTCAGCCGATTTACGTCCACTGTTGGACATAAGTCTCCCCCAAGTGTCTCCGCAATGAACGATCCTGTGCGTCTCGCATCCATCGGATTCCCGCAACCTTCACCAGGTCATCGGTCCACGTAATATCAGTTATGTTTAACTATTAAGCCTCACCAGAGATGTCCTACATAGCTTTATTGTTCGTTTCTTTGCCTACGAGTAGTTGGCGTAGTTGCACATATTCTGCCAATTACGAGTGATGTTTCTAGATGTCGTGTGGCTGCTGGATGCGCTTAAACTGAATAGATTTCGAATACACTTCATGTTTGTATTTATGTACTTTTGCCCGCGGCTTCTACTCTCTACTATACCTTACTCTATTCTATTCTACCTTACTCTACCCTTCCCCTACTCTACTCTACCCTACTCTACGCTACTCTACGCTACTCTACGCTACTCTACGCTACTCTACGCTACTCTACCCTACTCTATCCTACTCTACCCTACTCTACCCTACTCTACCCTACCCTACCCTACCCTACTCTACCCTACTCTATCCTACTCTACCCTACCCTACCCTACTCTACCCTACTCTACCCTACTCTACCCTACTCTACCTTACTCTACCCTACTCTACCCTACTCTACCCTACTCTACCCTACTCTACCCTACTCTACCCTACTCTACCCTACTCTACTCTACCCTACTCTACTCTACCCTACTCTACCCTACACTACCCCAATTTTCATTTTTTTTTCCATAAGAAACTTCTCACAATAACAAACAACAAAAAAAAAGAATTAGCGAAATCGGTTCAGCTGTTCTCGAGATTTGCGCTTAGCAACACATTTAGCGATTCATTTTTATATTATAGATAGTTTTCGATTTTATTTTTGCTTACCTGTAGCATTTGTGAAGAGCGAAGTCTCCTAATACAGGCATCATCATACTTAAAAGGAGGCTCCAATCATAGACTAAACAACTTGTTATAGAAATAAAACATTTTGTATTTTTACCCCGAAAATTTTGATTGTTTTTAAACATAGTCACATTAAATTCCTCATTTGTTAGGTATTGTATGTAGTTACTGTGATATAGAAGGATGTCGAACGTACCTTGTTAACATGCGGGCGGAATGAACAAATATACTTTTAAATAATTCCTTCTACTTTAGAATGGGATTCGAATTTGAAGTCAGTCTTGATAGAAGGTGTAACAAGAGTAGTACTGCAGCTACATATATGCTGGTGTTGTTAAATGCCGTCCAGCAGCTTTGGACTCAGTGGAGATGCGTCCGAAGAGGTTAACTGAAGATCCAGATTTAGTTAAGACCAATCTACAACGCCTGAAGTTCAGTGCTAGGGTAGTTAGCCTTTCGGTATTTAATAGGATGCATTTTAAAGATCGTGCACGGCATTTACATGACTTGATTCCGCCAACACCTCTTTACTATCGGGTAACCCGTCGTACGGCGAGTATCCACCCATACATTGTTGACACCTCTAACATTGTTTCACTTTGTTTATACCGTCTACATTGAAGGACTGGAGCAATTTGCCTGGTGCGGTGTTCCCGTCTAATTATATTATAATTTTGGCGTCTTCAAGGCTAGAGTCCCTATTCACTCTAGCCTTAAAGACACTTAAATTATCTCTTAATAGAATAGTGCGAGTTAAGACCAATCCAAAAATGGACTGGCCTGTTGGTCTAGTGGTTAGTGGCCCTGACTGCTATGCCGGAGGTCGTGGGTTCGATCCCCACCCAGGACAAATGTTTATGTGATGAGCATGATCATTTGTTCTGTGTCTGGGTGTAATTTATCTATAATATGTATTTAGAAATATATAAGTATGTTTATCAGTTGTCTAGTACTCATAACACAAGCTCTGCTTAGCTTGGGACTAGACGACGTTGTGTGATAGTTGTGTAATATTATATTATACGCGTACGTCGAAGGACTGGAACAGTCTGCCTGCTGCGGTCTTCCCGTCCGATTATAATTTGGGTGTCTTCAAGGCTAGAGTGAATAGGCTCTTAATAAACTAGTGTGCCACCATCAAAGATTGCATCGCTACTTACCATCAGGTGGGATCGCAGTCAAGCACTAGTTTATCTGAACTAAAAAAAAAAAAAATATTATTATAATCACAACGCCTGGAGCACAGTGCTACGGTAGCTAGCCTGTCGGTATTTAATAGGATGCATTGTGTATACCATCAGGTGGGATAATGACACGAACGCATGAACTAAACAGTGGTTTTAATTAAGAGGGTGCTTTTCCACTCGCCTATCGACAACATCGACCATAGTTTAAAAGCTTGTTTCTTCATCTAATACAATCCAACGCGATGTTTGATTAAGAGGTAATGCAAAAAAAGAGAGATTATGCCTAAAAACTCTGTTGGCATTCGGTATTTACGTGATTTACTCGAATGTTTCACAAAACTTGTTCCAGGAAATCAATGTATTTTTAAAACTTTAAAAGTTTTTCAGAAAAAATTGTCATCATTCAGAATCTCGATTAAATGTGCAATTCTTTGATGTATTTTTATATATTTTTTATATATGAGTACAATATGGAGGGCCAAAGTTCTCGTAAAATAGCAGATTTTCAGAAGTCTTTACTAGATTAGTTTTACATAATATTGTTTTGATTTTTATAGAAGCCTGGATAGATGAGAATCCAAAATGTCTAGAGAAAGATGTGTAATAATATTATAATCACTTGTATAAAAATGTACCCCGAAAGGACGCTCTTAAGCACTATACTTAAATAGAAGAAATAGATTTAATGAAAAATGTGTAATAACGTCATAATCGCGTAAGAGCGATTACATAAAAAACCGTGAAAAGATGTGTGGAATTGCATGCCCTTATGGACTATATTCACACACACATTGCCCGCAGAACAGATGGCCTTTGGGGCCGAAAGGTTCTGGAGTGGCGACCGCGTACCGGAAGACGCAGCGTTGGAAGGCCTCCTACAGAGTGGACCGATGATCTAGTGAAGGTTGCGGGAAACCGATGGATGCGAGACGCACAGGATCGTTCATTGTGGCGACACTTGGGGAGGCCTATGTCCAACAGTGGACGTGTATCGGCTGAAATAATGATGATGATGAAGCACTATACCTAGTTAGAGAACACGGCCACGCTCCAGCTCAGCTTTCCTCTCAATGTTAACATTCTTAACTCACACAGGCCTAACTATCTTAACCCGATGTGCCTGCAGTGCAGAGACGAAACATTTGCTGCAATTAATAAAACGGGCCCGTACGTCCGGATTATCCTTCTCGCTTACGGGACCCGATTTATCGACACGAGTTTGGATCTGAATCCAGCTTGCAGGTTAGGATTGGATTCCAGTGACAGATATAATATACTAGCTAGCTTTCGGTATCGCGCAAGTGAAAGTAAAAAATTGTCTCAAGGGAACATAGTCACCGTAGGCTTGGGCTTGCGGACGGCGAGTAATGGGTCGCTCGCCATCCGACCGTCCGGTAATAGTCCGGATCGAGCACAAGTCATCGACGGCGCGTAGTCGTAGTAAGCGCGCGTGGAACAATACGCGCCGTCAACGAATCTGGGTCCGGACGGTTGGTTCTAGGACATGCAAGTTTCTTCACGATGTTTTCCTTCACCGTTTTGAGAGCAGTGGTGATGAAATGAATTACATAACGTAATGTGCCTGGTTGGGTTTGAACTTGCGACTTTGCGAACGGTCCTGACTTACGAGTTATATCGTAAGTCAATGACCGTTACCACAGGGCCACCACTGCTCTGTGGTGTACCTTCTTCTTCTTCCTTGCCTTATCCCTTCATTCGGGGTCAGCTCTTCTCGTCTTTAGGCGCCAGGATAGTCTATCCTGAGTTGTCAGTGCGTCCAGCTGAGCTCGTTCCAGATCTTTGGATACAGTTGTTCACCACGTAGCTAGAGGGGGCCCTCTTCCTTTTTTTCTTTCCGGAATCGCTAAGGGCTTTTTGCAAGGTACTCTTCTATTCTTCTCATTACATGTCCAAACCAGCGCATACGTCTCTCTGACAACTTATCTGCTATGGATGCAACTTTGATGGAGCCTCTGATGTTTTCGTTGCGTATCTTATCAAGTCTCGTAACGCCCGCCGACTATTGCTGAATTTTCATTTCATTGACGTGCAGTTTGTTCTCGTGAGTCTTTTTCATCGCCCAGCATTCAGTGCCATATATCATGGCGGGTCTGAAAGCCGTTTCGTAGACTTTGCCTTCAGTTTTATTGGCGAACTGTCAACGCAGAGTTCTCCTGTTAAGGTTCTCCATCTTAACCATGCGACATTAACTCTATGAGCTACATCTAAGTCTATTTTGGCATTCTCAGACAGTATCGATCCAAAATACTTGAAATGGGTGACTTTGGGCGATGGTTGACCATCGGTGAAGATATGGGTGTCAAGCGTTTCCTCATCACCAAAACTACATCTCATGTATTCGATCTTACTGCGACTAATGCGAAGACCGTGGTTTTCTAGCGCTTGTTGCCATTGTTAGAGATTGATCTGCAGCTGACTCGCAGACTTATCCACCAGAACGACATCGTCCGCGTACATCAGGCATCAAGGTAGTGGGGATTGGATGTCAAATGATGAATGATGCGTTGAATAAACATGATTTCTTTCTTTTTCTTTTTTTTTTTACTTTGTTAGGTATTCCATAACTAAGTTGAACAGGAACGGACTAAGTGTTGATCATCTCCGGCTCTGTGGTGTACTTATTGTTAGAAATCCTTGAAATTGATAAAAAAAATTAATAGGTTAGAAGTAAGTATCGCCATATGTTAGCTTTGCTGTCTGTGATGTGGCATCTTTACACCTGTATGTGGGGCGAATCTAGAGCTAAGGCCGCCGATACATTTACGACTAACCTCGGCAGGTTATAAATCTTAACTTAGTACCGATTTTAGGTTCCGCAGTAAAAGCTGTTTGGAGAAAAATATTAGTTCCAGTCGGTGTTGTTTCTAACGTGATTTTTCTTGAAATGGACTTGAAAATTAAAATGTATTGATAAAGCGTGTTTAGAGATAGGTCGGCAGATGGCGTGTCAGACTTTTATTGACTAAATCCAGACCTATATTCCTTCGTTGCATTGCGTTCTAGGGTTTTCCTTACAGAAGCGAGCCCATGGCCCCAGGAGGCTTCGACCCTGTTGGGCTCCTACGGTTTAGCTGACACCTCGAGGCGCGTGTGGAACACTACGCGTTGTCAACGACTCGGGCTCGGTCCGGACGGTTACCGGACGGCCAGACGGCGAGTTACTCATTGCTCGGCGTCCACTAGCCCGCGCCCAATTACGAGCTTACTCTTTTAATTTTAATAAAAACGTTGCTTCACACTGAAACTTACTCTTGTATCGTTGGTGTTTTTACAAACATGTTTACTTAGACACCCAGACCCGGAAAAACTATTTGCATACCACAAGAACTGTTCTGTACAGGAACTGAACCCGCAACACAAAGTCCAGTAGCCAATTTCTCAACCACTGCGTCAACTGTACCGATTTCATTATCATGATATTTATTACCATATTAGTCCGGGCAATTTAGACATCCGAGGTTACAAAAATTCGCACAGACAGACAGACAGACAGACAGATGGGAGGACAACAAAGTGATCCTATAATAGTTCCAATTTTTTCCTTTTGAGGTACGGGACCCTAAAAACGTGCAAAGCACACTACCTCAAAGGTGGCGTGAAATCGTGTGCATACTATGACGATTACAATTGCTGAGTTGGTGACCCTTTCGGTTCAGGCACAGTCACTGCCCTACCCTATATAAAAAAGGTACTCTGTGGTCACTGCAACTGTACTCTTTTTTATTATTTTTTATGTTGTTGTATATTGTGTTGCTTGCGCCTAATAAATGCTATTCTATTCTATTCTATTCTATTCTATTCTATTCTATTCTATTCTATTCTATTCTATTCTATTCTATTCTATTCTATTCTATTCTATTCTATTCTATTTTATTCTATTCTATTCTATTCTATTACCTCTTTCAACTTTTTGAATCGTTATATTTAAAAAACGGTGGCTCTTAGAAAAGAAAGTACTTAGACATTTTTGTAGATAATTATTTGATGTACAATTTTGTCTCAGCTAATTTTATGATAAAAATTACCGTTTTGCTGAAAATCACGAAAAACTCGTTTTTGTGACCTTTGAACCCGATTTTTTTTTTCCAGTTGTCGGATCGTTGGGGACTTTTTAGATGTCATTTATGATGGTGTTGATGTTAGCCGGTTGCGACTTATTGTAACCTTACCCCTATTTTTTGGTCTAATTTGACTGGACTAAATAATAATAATATTCCACATCTTTCACACAACGCCCATCATTTAGTCTAAACTAAGCAGTGCTTTTTGTATTTGTACTAGACAACTGTTAAACATGCTTATACATTTCTAAATACTGTGATATCGAAAGGAGATCCCATGAGTTGCTTTTTTTATGTAACCAAGAAACTGGCTTGTAAAATATAATTCGAAGGATTATGCTGTTCTAGAATAGGTTTGAAAGTTGGTAGAAAAAGAATGTCTGTTGTTTTTTCAGTGATGAAGTAATTTTTGTAAGGAAAGCATGAATTCGTTTAAATAAGTAAAAATCTAAGAGTGCGCCGCCCAAAGTGTTTGATTTCATAGAAGAATCCCTATACGAGCCTACCGACGAGCTGAGCTGCGTTATTTCTAAATACACACATATTATAATAATATATAAATTACATCCAGACACATAACGATCATGCTCATTACACAAACATTTACCCTGGATGGGAATCGAACCCACAACCTCTAGCATAGCAGTCAGGCCTTTTTTTTTTCTTCGATTGGAAATATCATCAAATGACAACTCCCGCTCTTGGGCGGAGCGGGAGATAGTGTCAGACTCTTACTAACTAAAAAACCCATCCCGTTCCTTCAAGCTTTCATACCGGTGCTCGAGCGCCCTTTCGGATAACCCTGGCCCCAGTAGGCTTCGACCCGGCTGGGCCTCTGCTGTTGCTGACAACTCCTTGAGGCGCGCGGGAACAGCGCGCGCCGTCGACGACTTGGGCTTGGTCCGGACAGTTATCGAGCGGCCGAACAGCGAGCTGCCCATTGCTCACTGTCCGCAAGCCCGCGCCTACGGTGGCTGGAAATCGGGATCGGAATCCCGGCGGCGCGGGCGGCAAGAGCGCCGTTGCCTGATGCGGTCGGCCTCCTCTTTAGCGAGCATTACTGCTTCGCAGAAAGCAGTCAGGCCTGTTGGTCAGTCAACAGGCCTGCAATGCATAAAACACCTCAAAAATATTCCATCCAACTCATAAAACTCAACTTACTCTTACGACAGCAGGTGCGCATAAAACATCGCTGATCGTTCAAAACATAATGTGGCCACAGAAGCATAGCAAGCGTATTCAGCCATAAAAATCAATGCAATAAAAGTTGCCAACTATGTTGCAACGCAACTGGGCCAAAGTGTTCCGAAGTCGTCCGTCAGTGGCCAGCCTTATGTAAGGACGTACCTATTTCGAATTGGCAACTACCTTAGTTAGGTTTTAATGTGGTTTCGGCTGATTAAGCTGGTTTATATTTGTTCTTGAGTTTTGTGCTAAATACTGTTTTAATACCGGTTTGACTGTGAAAAAAGGTACATAGTACCTTTTTTTGTTTTTAGATGAGAAAAATATGCTTTGTTTTGAAGTGTATGAGACATACCTACTACTAACCCGTTTTTTTTTTGGTGGGCAAAAATTATCTAATGACATCTCGCGCCTTTGAGCGGAGTGGAAGGGCGAGTCAAACATTTACTGACTTTAGTGGGTTTTAACCCACTCGTTTCTTCCTTCTATGACTTGCATTCCAAGGCCCCGGGGCTTCATTTTCACGTAATCCATGGCCCCAATAGGCTTCGACCCTGCTGGGCCTCTACGATTTGCTGACATCTCCTTCAGGCGCGCGTGGAACGGTACTTGCCGTTGACGACTTAGGTTCGGTCCGGACAGATACTAGACGACCGAACGGCGTGCTACCCATTGCTCGCCGTTCTCAAGAAAAGGTCGTAACTTGGCTAGGGAGGCGGGTGAGATAGTGGACAAGCGCGAGCCTATCAAAAAAATCTAATAAAAAGATTTAGATTAATGGGGTGCATAGAGCTCTCTAGAGAGCAGTGGTGGCCGAGTGGTAACGGCCCCGACTTACGAGTTGTAGGTCGCGGGTTCGAACCGAGCCAGGCGCATTACTTTGTGTAATTTATTTCATCACCAGTGCTCTCAAAACGGTGAAGGAAAACATCGTGAGGAAACCGGCATGTCCTAGAACCAAAAATTCGAAGACATGTGACATTCACCAACACGCACTGGGCCCGCGTGGTGGATTACGGCCCATTCCCTCTCCTAGAGAGGAGGCCTGAGTCCCAATAGTGGGAACATTAAAAAGGCTGGTGATGATGATGATAGAGCTCTATTGAGGAATTCTTAGCATAATGATTGTTTATCATTACATAATTATTATTTAATTATCCATTAAAAATTATTAGTTTAAATAAATGCTCGGTATATCAGTTAGGTACTTTTATAATACGAGGTTAAGGACTGTAATTAAGATTATCATAACAGTAATAAGTAAATGATTCTTAATTAGTACATTATAAAGCGCACTCAAATGGATAATACCTCATTAGGTGTAATGATCTCATTAATCATGTTATTATTATTATTGAGGCAGTCGTTTGTGAATGTGTGTGTGTTTGTTACTTCTTCACGCTCGAACGGTAGAACGGATTTAGATGAAATTTGGCACACGGATAGACCATATTTTCTAATGTTTTTATACAGCGAGTATATTCCCTTAGGTCCATTTTCTACTTCCACGCGGGCGAAACCTCTGGCAGCAGCTAGTATGTACTTAAATATTTGGAATCTTTTTTGAAGTAAAAACTTCTGTAGGCGTGCTAAGCAATTTATTTTTGTGGGTATTGAGTGAGACTTAACCGACACGTTCTGTAATGTAATGCTCGTTCGGGAACGTCGATTCAAGCTAAACATATCTAAACTAGCGTTTCTATTCTCCTCGGTTTGATAAAGTATTCACATCTTTTTTTTATGGGTAAAAATCATCCAAATGACATCCCCCGCCCTTGGGCGGAGCGGGAGATAGTGTCAGACTCTTACTTTTATTGATTGATTAAAAAACCCACTCTTACTGACTGAAAGGCACGAAGGTATGTAAGTAACTCAATTTGTAAATATTTGGATAAAGTCGAAAATATAAAGTGTTCGCGATCTCAGACAAATTTTATGGTCTAACATCATTGGCACCAGATTTAGCTAGGCAACCTATTCGGAATGTCTTAGTAAATGCATTATCTAGCACAAAATATTTATCATAATCGAATAACAGATGAGGAAAGAGATTTCTTCTACGGATCTTAGATATTTTTTTTTTTTTTTTTTTCGATGGGAAAAATCATCTTATGACAACCCCCGCTCTTGGGCGGAGCGGGAGATAGTGTCAGACTCTTACTGACTAAAAAACCCATCCCGTTCCTTCAAGCCTTCATACCGGGGCTCGAGCGCCCTTTCGGATTATCCTGGCCCCAGTAGGCTTCGACCCGGCTGGGTCCCGGACGGGTTACCGGACGGCCGGACAGCGAGCTACCCATTGCTCACTGTCCGCAAGCCCGCGCCTACGGTGGCCGGAAATCGGGATCGGAATCCCGGCGGCGGCGAGAGCGCCGTTGCCTGATGCGGTCGGCCTCCTCCTTAGCGAGCATTACTGCTTCGCAGAAGTCGGCGACCGCCTGCCACTCCTCCTCGCTCCGGACCATGGCCTCGACCAAGGCCCGGCGCGAGAGGTCTCCGCCGCCGATCACCCCCACGAGGGCACGGCGATGCTCCGCCCAAGCAGGGCACACCGCGGTTGTGTGCTCCACCGTGTCCTCCGGGCGTTCCGCACAGTGGCGACACCCGGGCACGGATCTTAGATCAGTAGAACATTGTTTTCCGAGTTGAGATTATAGCGTTCAGGCAAACAAACATAACTTTAAATAGTAGATGTATCTCTATTTGTCATATTAAGATCTTGGAACAAGTAAAGCAATAACTTTGCATTGTGACCGTAAAACAAATTACTTGAGCAATGGGTTTTATTATGAAGCTCTGCTATTAAAGGACCTATTACACTACGCGTTAATCAGACTCGTTTTGTCTATGGTTCGACGTATCTAGTCTATGGTTCGACATATCGCGCAGTGTAATAGGGGTTAGACTGTCTTTCTCTGAATGAAAAAAAGTACGAGTCGGAATATCGCACGCGATATTCAGCGCAGTGTAAATAGATCCTTTAAGCTTAAATATAAAATGGCAGCTTGATTCTTATGGAACTGCCGTTTTATTGCCTCGGAGCTTGCAAATGTAGTTTTGTGTTGTACTTTGCTGTTATGTATTGTCATGAAAGTTGGAAATAAAAAACAAATATAAAAATTAAGACTATTTATTTTGCGAAAATACAAAACGAAATTATAATACAGTAGAAATCGAACTCCAATAACTAAATAATGTATCATCTTCAGCATAGGTAGACTATCACGTCTATAAAAGGTGTAAAGGACAGCCCTCCACAAACTTTAAGGGCTTGCTCAGTAGACGAAAAAAAAATCAGCCTCACCATACAAAATGATAAACTTGATTGGACAATTTGTATGGCGAGGCCGACTTTTTTTTCGTTTCCTGAAAAAAAAAATTTGTGGAAGGTTGTTCAGTTTCGTCTACTGAGCAAGCCCTTAAAGTTTGTGGAGGGCTGTCCCTTACACACATATTACAGAAATATATAAGTATGTTTATCAGTTATCTAGTACTCGTAACACAAGCTCTGCTTAGTTTGGGACTAAACGGTGTTGTGTGATGGTTGTGGAATATTATATTATAATGGTAAAAACCTTATTTGTTTTTACATAACTTTTGAAATGGGAACACATAATTTCATATTTATTTGTTTATTTAACAATGAGTACGCTATCACATTATAATTTGTACATTGGTAACTTCAGAAAAGCACAGCATACACTATACATATGTGCAGATAACATAACGTATATAAATTATAACAAGTAATACAAACATAGCTTGGAAAAAAAAAACTTAATATAAATTATTTACAGGTTATCGGCCCGCCTTGTTGGAGGCCTTCCAACGCTGCGTCTTCCGGTACGTGGTCGCGAAAATCCGATGGATGCGTGACGCATAGAACGGGTCGTTGTGGCGACGCTTGGGGGAGGCCTATGTCCAACAGTGGACATCTTTCGGCTGATATGATGATAATGATGAAATTATTTACAATAGTTTACAATGCATAAAATTAGAGATTACACAGATTGAATTGATTAGAATATGTTCAATTTGATTACAATAAACTGAACTAAATTAAATTAGATTCCAATAAATTAAACTTGATTACAATTCATTAAATTCTACATACTCTTATATAAAAGGAAAAATTGACTGATATAATGACTACCTTTTGTGATGAAGACGAGCATTAATTCTTAAGGGGTTTTCGAAAATTGGAAATAAAATGGAGTTGAAAAGGTCGTATAGAAGTCGGTCATTTTTCAAGAAGCGTAGGTCTATTTAACTCAGAATTTAACGCGACCGAAGCCGCAGACGAAAGTTAGTTTTTTTATATAACTGTAGATTCTTGTGGTATTTTCTGTGATCAGGATCTTCCGGTTTACTCTGATTGCTGTCAGGTGCTGGTGTAGACTCTAAGGATTCGTTCTGACATGATGCGGCAGCACTTCCACTTGGTTCGTTAATTAGCGGAAGATCAGACACGAACTGATCCTCGTTAGTCCTTGAAGGTCCGGAATCAGGTTCCCATTGCTCCTCCTCCAATATTAGTCGGGCTATCACTTCATTAAGAACTTCTTCAATAAATACTGGACTCCAATCCGTCCATTGGCCGGCCATGGAGTCTGAACTCTGATTGTCTGTACGATCCATTCTACTGTTATAGGCACAACTGGAAGCGGTAGGACTCACCCGAAAGCTCACTCAGAACTGACTTGTAATTAGGAAGATGTTGGCTTATATATAATATAATATATATAATATACATTGCTTTTATTTTGACTAGACATTATCTAATGAGGGATCATTACATAATGAGTAATCGACGATTACTTATCATAATGATAATAAGTAATCGTTAGATAATGTGCAGTTACAAAACAATTATTTATTTAGAAAAGAACTAAAATAAGCTATTTTAATACAAAAACGTTATATTTTGTATCTAAGTTATGATAATAATAATATTATTCCACAACTGTCACATTGTGTGACAGTTGTGGAATAATATTCGTCTTCTAGTCTTAAACTAAGCAGAGCTTGTGTTATGAGTACTAGACAACTGATAAACATACTTACATACATATTTCTAAAATACACACTTATTACACCCAGACACAGAACTAATGATCGTGTTCATCACACAAACATATTATGTCTTAGGTGGAAATTGAACCCACGACCTCCAGCACAGCAGTCAGGGCCACTAACCACTAGACCAACAGGTCAGTCAACGATGAAGGTTTTAGTGAGTATAGTTGTGTAACTACATTCATGATATTACCGCAAACATATTTTTTGTTACCGTACTCTCCAAAACTGGACTGTTACAAATTAAAAAAAAAACTAGTTATGTGCCGAATATTCGTTTAATATTCGGTATTCGGCCTATTCGGCAGAATTTTGAAGTATTCGTGTTCGGCCGAATCATTCGGTTGAAATGCCGAATGTATTCGGTTTAGGTATTGTAAATCAGCCTTTGGGACAAATTAAATTAAAGGAATCCCATATTCTAACAATCATATGTAATAGGAAAGGTTTACTTATGCTTAATGCATGAATTATGTCGTTTTCTTAACCATAGCACTAAGAAATTTGAACATAATATGTAGATAAATCAAGAATATTTCTACGAGTAATTATAATTTAATATTTATAATGAAGCAGTTGTAGATTATGAAGCAGGAAGACCAAGCTTTCAGCTCTATCTGGAAAAACCCTATTTCTCCTCATACACATTTCTCTCTCGGAAAACAAACTTTGTTTTTCGTGGCAAAGCTATGGAACGGGGAACCAAATTATCCGGTTAAATTCTTACTGAACAGAATATACTATGTAATTCGGTTCGGTAAGAATTTAACCGAATATTGTTGGGTATTCGGTTTAAATTACCATTCAGAATATCTCTACAAAAAACTTTAAAAAAATGTCATCTAGTGACTTCTCTCGGTCTACGGTGGAGCGCGAGGGCGTGTCAGACTTTTACTGACTAAAACCAAATCCTATATTCCTTCTTTGTCTTGCATCCCTTGACCCCGGGGTTCCCCTTCGGACGCCCCGTGGCTCAGTACGATGCGGCCCTGCTGGGCCCCTACGGTTTGGCTGACACCTCATTGAGACGCGCGTGAAACACTTCTCGCCGTCGACGACTCCGGCTCAGTCCGGGACGGTTACCGGACGGTGAGCTCATTGCTCGTCGTCCACAATTTGGGTGCCTTGAAGCGTTTACCTTAATTTTGAACATACACTTCTGGACACATCTATTGGCCCACCTTGTAATTTCAGTTTCGTTTGGTCCTAGCTAAAATTTTATATTAGGTCGAGCAAAAAGTTTTTATGCAGTTTTGAACCTGGCACATTCACAATTTCATTCAATAGTCTTTTTTTGAATTTCGAACACAGAATTTAAAGAAACAAAAGACAATTTGGAGCCTGTTTGTTGATATCAAACAATCGAATACTAAGAAAACTTGGTTTTATTGGTTTACTTGGATATAATTCTTGAAAAAGTGATTGATATCTTTGGTTTTGCAACAAACATTACTTATTCTTAACATTAAGGTGAGGTTCTATCAATAATCTATGGATACTTCACCTGAAGTCGCCGCCCAAGCTGTGGCACTTATTCAGGCCGGACACAGCCAAAGAAACGTGAGTGCTCAACTTAATTTAAGTCGATCTGCGGTCCGAAATGTTTATCGGAGGTACCTAGAGACTGGCGGCTTTGTTCGTCGCCAAGGAAGGCCACGATCTCGGGTCACAACTGAAAGGCAGGATCGATTCATCGTGACGACCAGCTTGAGAAATCGTCACCTTACCTCCATTGAGATACAAAACCAACTTCGCGACTTCCACGGAGTATCTGTGAGCGCTCGAACTGTTCGGAGAAGGTTAAAAGAACGCGATATGGTACCACACAAGCCAGCTAATGGGCCCAAACTAACGCGAGCCCACCGAACAGCGCGCCTTCATTTCGCACGCAGTCATTTAAATTGGACACAGCAAGATTGGAGCCGTGTACTCTTTTCTGATGAGTCTAAAATTGTGTTACATGGCAATGATGGAAGGAAGAAGGTCTACCGACGTAAGGGAGAGCGTTTCGCACAATGCTGCTTTGAAGAGAGGGTTGCTGATGGCGGTGGCTCATGGACTGTCTGGGGCGGTATATCCGCGAGCGGCAAAACTCAACTTGAGGTTGTTACAGGACCACGGCTGCCAACATTAAATGCTGAAAGGTACATTCGTGAGTGCTTAGAACCTCACGTGATACCATACGCGGACTATGTGGGCCCAAATTTCCTTTTTATGCATGATAATGCAAGAGCCCATGCGGCCGGCGTCGTCAGGGAATATCTTCGGGATGTGAACATCACAGTTATGGACTGGCCAGCCAGAAGCCCAGACATGAACCCCATTGAGCACATGTGGGACGAGCTAAAAAGACGTGTTAGGGCTCGTCAGCCAGTTGCCCAGACGATGCAGGAGTTGAAAACTGCCATAGAAGAGGAATGGGAGATGATCCCTCAAAATTTCATAGAGCGGTTGATAAACTCTATGCCTAATCGTATGAAAGCTGTGGTAGATGCCCATGGAGGCAACACTCGTTATTAAATTAAACCTTTATTTGATAAAACATGTTTTTTATTCAAAAATCAATTGCCTTTTACAAGGCGCATATCCGACTTGTTAGGCGTAGCTCCATGTCGTATGGTATTCTGAATTCAAATTTAAAACAATACGATCGAAAAAGATGGTAAAATGTATCAGGTTTAAAACTGCATCAACAGTTTTTGTTCAATCTAGCAATCATATTTCGGTAGGGGCCATCAAAACCTAAACTCTAAGGTGGGCCAATAGATGTGTCCAGAAGTGTATTTTCCTTTCGTTTCAACTAACAGAGAATTCAACCTATATCTTTGTGGCCTGTTACTGTACTTTGTAGATATATTGTATGCGCAGAGACTTTAACCGTAGCTCGGTATTTCCATTAGTGACCGCCGCAGATCCTGGCTTACTGCAGTAGCTAGAATATATAACCAACTAAAGTCCACCTATTACACCATACCGTATCACGATTATACGAGTACCATGCGGGCTTGCGGATGGCGAGCCCAAGTCATTGACGGCGCGTATTGCTCCACGCGCGCCTCAAGGAGATTCTAGCAAAACCGTAGGGGCTCAGCAGTTTCAAAGCTTACTGGGGCCGTGGGTTCGCTTCTGAAAGGAAAACCCGGGCCCCTGGAATGCAAAACAACGAAGGAACATAGAAGTGGCCCTCCCGCACCAGCCTAGAGTGGGAGAAGTCATTAGATGATGACTTAAAAAAAGGTGGCCCACGGAATTGAAATTTTTGAATTTTTTTTTTTGCAATCAACTGCTCAGTATGGTAATAAAAAATATATTTGTAAAGCAAAATGTTGAAACAGCGCTTGCAAGATGTTACGAGCGTGAGGAGGATAAACATATCTCCATACTAGTAACATATTATGCATTGGAAACTGTATGGTATTATGATTAAAAAAATATCACTAAATTACTAATATCTGCAATATGCCTCTCTTTATCTATTTATAATTGTTTTCTGACTGCACATTATTTAATGAACACTAATTAGATAATTAGCACAAATATGTCCGGTCAGAACACAAGCAACGTATATAAGCCAACATCTTCCGAATTACAAGTCAGTTCTAAGTGAGCTTTCGGGTGAGTTCTACCGCTTCGAGTTCTACCTATAATAGTAGAATGGATCGTAAAGATAATTATAATCAAAGTTCAGGCTCCATGGACGGCCAATGGACGGATTGGAGCACAGTGTTTGTTGAAGAAGTTCTTAATGAAGTGATAGACCGATTAATATTGAATGAGAGACAATGTGAACCTGAGGCCGGACCTTCAAGGACCAACGAGGACCAGTTCGAGACCGATGTTCCGCCAATCAACGAACCAAGTGGAAGTGCAGCCGCAAAAAGTCAGAACGAATCATCAGAGTCTTCAACAGCATCTGACAGCAGTCAGAGTAAACCGGAGGATCCTGACGACAGGCAATGCAAAAAGAATCTGTAGATATACCCAAAAAACTATCTTTCGTCTGCGGCTCCGCTCGCGTTAAATTTGGGAAGACAGATCCATGTCCTTTCAAAACCGACGACTATATTATATAAATATATTATATAATATATATAAATTTCAACTCCTTTTTACTCCTTAAGGGTTGGGTTTCCGAAAACTCCGTCTTAGTGCTGTGTTTTGTACACTTTTTCACATTCATAAACCCTGTAGTTTCGGCTGTGTTGATATTTGTCATTCAGTTTCTCCTTTTATACAACCTTTTTGTTAGTATATGCGTAACCCAAAAGACGCGTCTAGTATTTTTATGTAAGAAAAAAAAAATCTCTATACAAAATTTCATTACTGTATCATGATAAATCACAAAGTTATAAGCTTGTTATGTCAGCAAAAATACATAGTCATCGGGCCATCCAGGCGATTGAGGGGTTGTTTTGCACTTGCACCGAGCTGTTTTCTAACACCTAATGCCCGCTTGACCCTCCGTGACCTGTGTTGTACTTACTGTTGGTGGTGTCCAACTTGTGAGCTTTTTAAATATTTTTGGGAAAAAATATAACATGGATCAAAACATATTAGAATCCATTCAGTTACTGATTCTAAACAAACTATATTCAATTCAGGTTTCGCAAAAACTAAAAAATATGTTGTATATGTAGATAACATGCATTTCAAAAGTTATGTATAAAAAAGGTTTTTAACATTATGATGTGATAATGTTGAAGACAATATACTTATAAATTTTTTAAGAGTTCAATTTCTACTGTATACATTATAACTTCATTTCGTATTTTCGTAAAATAAATAGTCTTAGTTTATTATATCTTTGTTTTTTATTTCCAATTTTCACTAAAACAACGTACACATAAAACTACATTTGCAAGCTCTGAGTGATAAAACGGCAGTTCCATAAGAATCAAGCCGCCATTTTATATTTAAGCTTAAATCGCAGAGCTTTATAACAAAACATATTGCTCAAGTAATTTGTTTTACGGTCATAATGTAAAATTATTGCTTTACTCGTTCCTAGATGTATAATAATATGACAAATAGAGATACATCTATACTAATATTTAAAGTTTTGTATGTTTGTTTGAACGCGCTAAACTCAGAAACTACTGGGTCGAATTGAGAGCTGACTAAAGAGAATATTGTATGATCAACCATTTTTTAAAAGAGTAACCATCGAGTTTTTTTTCTGTTCTTCTCTATAGAAAACGACCAATTGGAACCATGCACTAGCTTTTGACGTTTTATAAGAGCCTATGTAGGCCTATATTGGGCACGCCACAATCATGGCGGTAAGTCCCCTCTTTGAGGCGTGGCTGGAAAGACCTCACGGCGTCCTTACCTTCCGCATGACGCAGGTACTCACCGGACATGGTTCGTTCGGGAGTTTCCTGCACTTGATTCATGCGGAAGTGACGCCCGGGTTTCGCCACTGTGGGGAACGCCCGGAGGACACAGTGGAGCACACAGTCGAGGTGTGCCCTGCTTGGGCGGAGCATCGCCTTGCCCTCGTGGGGGCGATCGGCGGCGGAGACCTCTCGCGCCGGGCCTTGGTTGAGGCCATGGTCCGGAGCGAGGAGGAGTGGCAGGCGGTCGCCGACTTCTGCGAAGCAGTAATGCTCGCAAAGGAGGAGGCCGAACGCATCAGGCAACGGCTTTATCGCCGCCGCCGTCGCCGGGATTCTGATCCCGATTTCCGGCCAACGTAGACGCGGGCTTGCGGACAGTGAGCAATGGGTAGCTCACTGTCCGGCCGTCCGGTAACTGTCCGGACCAAGCCCAAGTCGTCGACGGCGCGCACTGTTCCCGCGCGCCTCAAGGAGTTGTCAGCAACAGCAGGGACCCAGCCGGGTCGAAGCCTACTGGGGCCAGGGTTATCCGAAAGGGCGCTCGAGCCCCGGTATGAAGGCTAGAAGGAACGGGGTGGGTCTTTTAGTCAGTAAGAGTCTGACACTATCTCCCGCTCCGCCCAAGGGCGGGGGATGTCAATGCATGATTTTTTCCCACCATAAAAAAAAAGGCCTATATGAAATAAAAACATTTTGAACGCAAAGGGTAACTGTCCATTAGTTGACCATTGAGTTACAGGACCACGGAAAATCAGCAAGTAACTTCTCCCGTTCTGATTGGGCGAGAGGGTGTGGCAGACTTCTACCGACTAAAACCCACTTGTGTTCCTTCAGTTGATATTTTCATTATAAGGCCACGAAATACAGTATTAATTGTTAATTAGTACAAATACTTAAAGGGTTTATTAGAAAATGTCTTTTTAAGTAAAGTCTCAATGAACAATATTCATAAACAGCAAAGTTATTAGCGTTTGTTTATATCCAAAAATGTCGCTCAATTTATGGAAATATTGTAAGGCTTTTTATCGATTACATTATGAATGAATGAATGACGATCAAAATAGAAAACCATTGCGCTTAGTACTTTCTATTAGCAATTGTTATGAATGATTGGGTACAATTATGAATTTACCAATTATGACTTTTCGTGGACAATTTTGGGACTTCGTTTTTTTTTTTTTACTTTTGACTACACAAATATGGACTGTAACGGGCACGAATAGGGCCCCATTATTTTTGTACTAAATAAAAAAAATGCGGTGTATAGACTAAAGGAGTGATACCACGGGGAAAAGTTTGTAAGACATATTTCTACAAAAGGGTATAATTAGCTACGTTTGCGGCCTGCCCTTATGGCCATATATCACTCGTTATATCTCCACTAAATTCAGCGGAGGTGTCGAGAGGGAATAAAACTAAGAATGGGAACAAAACAAATGCCCACCGGTGATATACAGCGTGCTATAATCCATACTAAATGTTTGTTCTTCACGTGTGAAAAACTATTTTGGTGATAGCCCTTTTTTTTGAAGTTGGGAAATCATTAAATGACTTTTCCCACTTCACAGCCCGTTCATGACTCTGGTTTCAGTAATGCGTGGCGCGGCGAGCGGGGCGGTTTCAGTAATGCGTGGCGCGGCGAGCGAGCGGCATCGGTAAGCGTGCGCGTTTTCGCTATAAGCGGCTTCTCGTGGCATGCTTCAAGCATTTTCATAGTTTTAAATTTACCGCTCGCCACCTCGCGTTTAACTACCGCACACAGCGGCAAGGTCATGAACAGGCCGTTAGACTACAACTCTTTGCCAGACATAATTTTTCAAACCTTTCCTTTTTTTTCTTCCCTTTTTTTTTTTTTTTATCCGTTTTGATACTTGTAGTAATTCATACTTTTGACACCTCGTACCCCGGAAAGTATGTAAAGCAGTCGGTTGTTATTCGAAGATTTGTGAAAGTCGTTACAGTTAATCAGATGCTAAAATGTTTGACCATCCATGAGTCTATTCAAGGAGTATCGTGTTGCCCAGTATCTGGGTTGTGGAGGTTCAATAGGCAGTCGCTCCATGAAAAACATGGGTCCGGGATTCAGTCGCATCTGGGTAGACTGGGAGCCGACTCAAAGTTATACAGGGTTATAAACCACTTTTGTTCTATGATTTATAAAACATAATACATTTGCCAAAAACAAACCTTCAAGATATTTTCGTTGTAGTATCTAACACATTTGAACTCTGTATTTTGCTATAGTTACCTACGTCTGTATGATGCGACTCAAGCGCATTAAGCACCCCGCCGCCCGATCCCCACTCCCTTGCTTTATTGTAGGCCTACTATCGCTTGCTTCGCATAGACGTCGTAATGTTTAAAACGTTCAATTTAAATATTTTTATTTTTGTATGAAAATCTGATGAATATGAAATTATGATACATTTTTAAGTCATAGAACAAAAGTTGTTGTTTTTGAGGTTGTACCATAGACCTGAGAGGTTGCCAGTGTTTTTCAAATAACCCTGTGTGTATAAGTTATATTACAAGCTTTATTATCAAATCCTTATTATTTACTTCCACAAACTTGGTAAATATACTCTTACTATTACGATTTCTGGTGATAAGTAAAATCCAAAAAATCAAAATCAAGTAAAACCTAACCTATACTAAATAACATTCATTAACCACGTAAGAAAAACGCAAGTCTAGTCATGCATATGTACGAGATCGTTAACTCGGCAGTCTGTAGGGAAACAATAGTTCAGGTTAGAACTAATGAGTGTTCTACCTAACATTAGTTGGATGCGGACGATCGCCGATTGGCAATGAGCCGGGCGGTTCTCGCGGGGTTCGGTGTACGCCGTATGGCAGCCTTCGCCACTGTGAGCACGCGATGGGCGATGGTCTAGGAGATATTTAGGACATCCGTCTTGAGTTATTATACCAAAAATTATTGGCGAAAGATTATGTATGTTTTTTTACTTCTACGCTTGGATCACTACGTACCGCACTGTCGACGACTTGGATTCGGTCTGGACGTTAGGTCGTCGTCCACAAGCACGCTCCTACTGTGGCTGATGAGGATGTCCGTTCCCTCACGCATGCGGCCGTCTCCTTCGCTAGCATTACTGCTTCGCAGAAACCGCCGTGCGTCTGCCTTTCCTCCTCGCTTCGGACTTTGGCCTGAACCGGGGTCCGGTGCGAAAGGTCACTGCCGCCGATTGCCTCCACGAGGACACGACGGTGCTAAGCCCAAGTGAGGCACACCTCCACTTACCTCCACTATATGCTCCACCTTGTCGCCCGGGCGGTTCACACAAAGGTGACATCCTGAGCATTTCTTCCGCCTGAATCCGATGCAGGAACTCCCCGAACTTACCATATTGTCATGACACCTCTCCAGCCACTCCTCAAAGAAGCCATGATTATGGCGTGGCCGTGATCGTAGTATCTGTGCATAAATTTACGATTATCTTTTTCTATTTGTGAACATACTGAGAATATCATAACGCGACAAAAATACTTGGAAACTCCACAAATATTTAAAATTGAAATTTATTTGTCAACTTATCTGCACGTTCAGAGAAATTCCGGAGTCCTCGGAATCCATTAAATTATAGTCACCCTACGTATTGGTTGCACGAGCGATGCACTCGAAGCCGTTCGTATGGATAAAACATTCAAATGTATGGAGAGCGAACTATGTTACACTGAGTAAAAATAAAATGGAGTGTTCGTGGGTCGGGCGAAAAAACCAAAGGAACATTCTGATCATGCACTCACAATAGGGAAGATAGGATAGGTTAGATAGGTGAGATGAGGTGTTCTCCCACATCGGTGAGCTAAAATATAAAAAAATGGATTCGTGTTGGAGAAACAGATATTGTGGTACAAATGAGGAGAGATCTTGTTTCAAGCTCAATTTGTTTATTAGCCTTTTAATTTACTAATGCTTTTAAGTAATCGATGCCCTTGAACTTAATTTATAAAACAGACTTGGTTCAGCAAGATTTAAAGTCAGTCGATTAGTAAAAAGATTAACTAAGCTAGTCGTCTGCGACAACAAAATTTTTACTTTTAGCATCATCAACATTTCAGCCGGAAGACTTTTACTATTAAACATTAGGCGGAGGCCTTGGCACTTGGGGGAGCCCAAGTTTCATCACAAAGACCGGTTCTGTGCGTCTTACATCCATCGGATTCAATCTACTCTGACCAGGTCATTGGTCCATCTTATGGGAGGTCTTCTAACGCTGCGTCAATACACAGGATTATTACTTAGTAACACTATAAAATAGCGTGGGTATTGATCCTCCATTGTTTTCATACTCCATGTTGCTGCAGGATCAGTATCACGTGTATAGAGCTCGAACATTGTCCGTGCAAATAGTTCCAACTTTACGAAGAATCCCCATTCCCATTAGATGTTAGCTTGATTAGTGATACGCCATGTGGTTGAATTTGAGTAGATCTTCTTAATAACGAAGTTCCTTTTTACGTCACATTTAGTAGTCTTTATTTATAATTATATTTCTAGTATAAATATTTTTCCAAGATACTAAGGGATTAAATGCTTTTTACGGATTCTGCACTCAAAGTATAAAAACGGCCTATTACTAAGACTCAACTGTCCGTCTGTCTGTCACCAGGCTGTGTCTCGTAAATCGTGATAGCTAGACAATTGAAACTTTCACAGATGATGTATTTCTGTTGCCGCTATAACAAAAGAATAAAATAAATATTTAAGTTGGGCTCCTATACAATAAACATGATTTTTTGCTCGATATTAAATAATTATAATATATTGTGTAATGTCGAATAGTTACGGAACCTTTCGTGTGCAAGTCCGGTTCGTACTTGGCCAGCTTTGTTCTCGAGTGGACCCTTGCAGGTCACCCTATGAGGTTGTCATCTGCGTAACCCAACTGGCCTGTGGCGACCTTAATAAATTCAAAACCTACAGGCAGACCTTCGCTAAAGAAGGGTTATGGAGTACGGACCTCAGCTTACGCCATCGTTGGAGGAGGACAGCAAGAAACGAGCTGGATCGAACATTAGATCGAACGTAATTTTATATGACAGCATGTAGATGCTTTGGCATTGATCGTGCCTGCCGATAAGTGATTCAAAGGGATGGAGTCAGCGAGCCCAGGAGATGACCTTGCACTTTTGCTATGTAAGCTGACAGGTTTAAAAAATTTAAAGCATTGTATTTCAAATAAACCATTTGCAGGTACTTTTGAAATGCCAAGAAATCAGTGTCAGGAAAAATGATCCTAATCGCACATTCGAAAGCGTAGATCTCTATGGAGAAGAATGTGCAAGAAACTTCATTGACACTCTTTTCAATCATTTTATGTATTAAAAATATCTCGTTACATGTTTCTTGTCGCTACTATTATGTGAAATATAATTATTGTGGTGATGGTCGGGAAGAAACATTAGAGAGTTTCACTCTTCGTCTGTGACATAGTATAGTCGGCCTTATAATGTTTTCACTGTTGGGGCTCAGGCCTCCTCTCTTTGGGCACGCCACAATCATGGCGGTAAGTCCTCTCTTTGAGGCGTGGCTGGAAAGACCTCACGGCGTCCTTACCTTCCGCATGACGCAGGTCCTTTCCGGACATGGTTCGTTCGGAAGTTTCCTGCACCGGATTCGTGCGGAAGTGACGCCCGGGTGTCGCCATTGTGCGGAATGCCCGTAGGACACGTTGGAGCACACAGTCGAGGTGTGCCCTGCTTGGGCAGAGCATCGCCGTGCCCTCGTGGGGGCGATCGGTGGCGGAGACCTCTCGCGCCGGGCCTTGGTTGAGGCCATGGTCCGGAGCGAGGAGGAGTGGCAGGCGGTCGCCGACTTCTGCGAAGCAGTAATGCTCGCAAAGGAGGAGGCCGAACGCATCAGACAACGGCGTTATCGCCGCCGCCGCCGCCGTCGGGATTCTGATCCCGATTTCCGGCCACCGTAGGCGCGGGCTTGCAGACAGTGAGCAATGGGTAGCTCGCTGTCCGGCCGTCCGGTAACTGTCCGGATAAGCCTAAGTCGTCGACGGCGCGCACTGTTCCCGCGCGCCTCAAGGGGTTGTCTGCAACAGCAGGGATCCAGCCGGGTCGAAGCCTACTGGGGCCAGGGTTATCCGAAAGGACGTTCGAGCCCCGGTATGAAGGCTAGAAGGAACGGGGTGGGTCTTTTAGTCAGTAAGAGTCTGACACTATCTCCCGCTCCGCCCAAGAGCGGGGGATGTCAATGCATGATATTTCCCACCACAAAAAAAAAAAAAGGCCTCCTCTCTTGGAGGAGGCCTCTTCGTTTGTGCACGTAGTGAATATACAGGAGAAGCGCTTTGTGTGACAAGTTGTCAGGTGTAAAGATCTCTGCAAGTCCCCTCTTTCAAGAGTGGCATCCTCACTTTCAGCCTAACTCAAGCCGTTAGGCATGGCCAGTTTGGGAGACTCCTGAGTCGCAGGGCAATTATGGCGAAGGCTTGCGATCCAACCGTCCAGAAAAGACCAAGACTGAATAGACGGTGCGTAGTGTTCTCAAAGAGATGTCAGCAAAACTGAAGGGGCCCAGTAGAGTCTGACTTTTTATAAATGCCCATGTAGGCATAAGTGAAATAAAAACTTTTGAATTTTGAATTTTGTTTTGATGCCTGTTCCGTAGAGCTAGAACGCAAAAGGTAAACCAAGGAACATATGTGGATTTCAGTCAGTAAAAGTCTGACACACCCTTTCATTCCATCCTGGATAGGGAGAACTTATTTGATGATTTCTAACCTCACAAAAAAGTATAAAGATTTTACTACTCAGCACGAACACGACGTACCATAGACAGATTTAGAAAAGGATAAAAAAATATGTGTCATTTTGGGTCCTATTCCGACTTACTATTATTGGTTTTTGATCTGGCGGGTTTTGGTATTACAATCTATATAAAAGTGAGATCCAAAACGTTTTGTTTGGCGTTATTCCGTTCACAAGGGGCGTAGGCACGTATATCAAATAAAATTCTATCTAGCCGAACGTGAATTCTGCCAGCAGTTTTTATAGGCAGTTTTTGTGGAAAAAAAGTAAAATTTTTGTCCACACTATATTGTAACCCCATTTTTGGATTGGGAAGTGATCAAATAATTTTTTGCGCTTCAACACTTTGTTGTTTCCACAACGTTTCTTCAGTTGCACTTTGCTTTGCAAGACCGTGGTGACACTTTCGGCCCTGATACGCAAGTTGTCTTTTCCGTTCCTGTCCTTGTTGTTCCTGTCTTATGGTGGTTGAGGAGAACTAGCTAAAATGGCGGAAACTCTATCAAACAGGCCATGGCAGCGTGAAGACGCACTGGAACTGTCCTACGTTTGGTTGTTTGTACCTACCTTATGATAGTTCACTGTGTCGAATTGTATTGAGAAGTAAAGTGATTCAATTCCTAGTTATTTTTATTTTTTGCACGATACCCACATAGACCGCATCCTCGGGATTTACCGAGACCATCTCTAACTTAGAACTGTTGGAGAAATGCCACGAAAGCTCGATCGACCACCAGATCAAACATAAATGAAGTTGGATTGGTCACACGCTTAGGAGAGATTGCGATCACGTATCAAAACAGGCGTTGGACTGGAATGTCCAAGAGAAAAGGAAGCGTGGCTGTTCTCCGTAAACCTGGCGACGTACTGTGTTGGCAGAAGCGACGGCATTGGATTGACATGGAGCGAGGTGAAGGGTAAAGCTCAAGACTGGTCGCGATTGGGGGACTACTGCGAACACCTTCTGCCCCAGCTTGTGGACATAGGATCTTAAGATAAGTTTTAGTATGTGAAACCCGAAAACGCATTTATGATTTATTTATTTTTTTATTTTTATGTAAAGAATCTATATTCGAATGAAAAATCACAAAGTTACAAGCTAATTATGTTACCTGGTTGTCCGTTGTTCGGACAACCAGGTAATGTAATATAAAGTAATATATGGCTACCGGGGCATCCAGCAAAATAACCCTCAGTCGAGAGGTTATTTTGCTCTCACATGCAGCTGTACGCTGGTCCCTGATGCCCGTTATGACCTGCCGTGACCATTGTTTACTTTGTATGGGTGGTGTCCTACTGGTGACTTTTATAAATATTTTTGGGAAAAATTATAACATGGTGTAAAAATGAATGTAATTAATAATAATAATAAACCCTGTTCCCGATGCCGGTGGGCTACTATTTTTTGTATTTTTAAATGTTTTTTTTTTTAATATCCTTTTTATAAGAAATATTTAAAAATATAATTAATATGTATAAATATAAATAAATGAAATAATAATAATAATAATACCGTTTTTTGTACTGAAGTGAGCGGTTTTATTACAGACTAGCTTTTGGTCAAGGCTTCGCCTGCGTATATAAAATATAGCCTATATCAGTGAGGAATAAAGCAGCTTTCTATTGGTGAAAAAATTTATGAGTCGGACTAGTACTTCGAGGGATTACGTCCTACAAACAAAAAATCAAACTTTACCTCTTTATAATATTAGTTGAGATAAATACTTCAAAAAATGTTCTATCTACCCGCACGTTCGCTACCATTTTCTCTCAGATGAGTGTTGAAAGTATTAAAGTATGATAGATACGAATACGTGCCGACGACTTCTCGTTTCTGACGGATATTGAACACTGCGTCAAATTACCTCATCTTAAATAAATTTTTCGCTTGTATTTCATAATACCATTCATTTTTGGATGAGTAACATGTAAGTATAATAATGATAGCATTTATTTTATCGTCATCATTTCAGCTAAAGGCGTCCACTGCAGGACATAGGCTTGCCCCAAGTGTCGCCACAACGAACGCATCGTTTACAGCCGAAAGACGTTCACTGCTGGGCATAGGTCTCCCCCAAGTGTCGCCACAACGAACGGTCCTGTGCCCTGTGTGTTTATTTAGTTTTGTAATTATTTTATACTAAATCTACTCTAATATTATAAAGAGGTAAAGTTTGTTTTTTTTTCTGTTTGTAGGAGGTAATCTCTGAAAGTACTGGTCAGATTGGTAAAATTTTTTCACCGATGGTAAGCTGCTTTATTCCTGATTGACATAGGCTATATTTTATGTACGCGGGTGAAGCCGCGGGCAAAAGCTAGTAACAAGTAATACTAAAAAGATTTCTTTTTCTGCAAACGGCATCAAAATTGGTTATTAAAAGAAGCACCAATTAGCATTTCTAATATGTATTTGTATAGGAAAAAGTGGGGGCGTGGTGGGAGTATCTCGTTATCTCTTTTGTACACACGTAACCTTATGGCGGTGACGTCACATTTCAATATGTGCATCCTTATTATATTACTTGACAGTTTCCTATTCTGCCAGATTTTAAAGGTTCTTAACTTTTTTAATATTGGACGGAATTAAAAAAAATCTTTCTATTTGCAATTTATGATGAAGTTATTTTTTGATACAAATAAATAGTTGTTGTGTATTTATATTGTATTTGTTTTTTTTTTTACTTTTATTTTTGTTTACTATTATTTTATTGGTCTCTGTCTATCTCGAGTCGGCCGGCGTCGCACATATTATACTTGTTTTAATAGACAACCTTAGACAACCAAGTTGTCTTTGGTTCAAGTCAGTTAGGCCTGGTCTACACTTGACGTTAAGGCAACTAATTTTTATTTTGTTTTTGTTTTTTGTAATTATTTGTGTGTCTATACGGGCAGAATAAACATGTTTTCTTTCTTTTTCTTTTTTGTTGAAAATATTTACTTCTTGATTAATTATTATTTAAATTCTCTAATGATCATAATCTTGCGTCATTTCTGTTTGGTTGTCCAGAGAAAACCAAATTTAAATTATTATTATTATAAAAAATAGGTTCAGTAAAAAGAATCTCAAATAAAGTAAGTAACCGAATCAAAGATAACCTTTCATGCACAATGAATTCATAAAATATAATATAATGTACTAACACATAAAGTTGTACGCATCGTAGCTCCGTAGAGCATCTACGCGGTGCTACGAGCTACGCCGTAGCACTCGTAGCCCGTGATGTTATAAATTAACCCATCCTCTATTCGGCAGATAAAGCACCCCGTATAATACATCCCTCGAAGATATATTTAAGCGCTGAGGGAAAAACGTTTCCCGTTTTATGCCTTTTTGTGAAAATGCCGATTAATTTTCAATTCACGTCTTCTGTTCTTTCGAATTTTCGTAAGGTTATTCGTTTTTTGGTGTTAATATTTTGGTATTCTATTATATACTAATACTAGCTTCTGCCAGCGGCTTCGCTCGTATGAAAGTAGTTTTTTTCATACAAACTTTGGACCTCTGGTTCATCCACTTTGGGGGTGAGATTTGTAAAATTCTTTCTTATTCTTTATAAACAACATAAAAGGAAGCTCAAGGAAGTCAATGGCTAATGTCCCCGCACAAGGGCCACAAAAAAGCCGCTTCTAGCTTTTTGTGCGGCTCGTGTGCGGCGGTGCCTCCACAAAAAAAGCTAAAAGAGCCGCTTCTAGCTTCTCCGGCCACAAGCTATCGCGAGCTTCAGCTTTTTTTTTGAGGCCGCTTATAGCTTTTTTTGTGGCCCCTTTTAGCTTTTTTTGTGGGCCGTGTGCGGGGACACTTAGTCTAGGTATTGATAAGTCAATGAGTGAGTCAGTACTTTGCGTAATCGCCTGTAAATGATTTGATTAAAACAATTTTTTTTAAATAAAAAAATTCAGGGGAAACGAGGTACATAACTCCGTAAAATAAAATGTCTCTATACTCGTATGTTGGATACAGTAGACATTTCTGTACAACAGTAAAATTTACGAGCAACTCTAAAACAATCATTAATACGCGTTTTATTGCGGGATACGGAACGCGGCTGTATTCTGTAGAACGCGGAATGACGTCACAGATTATAACGATGTAAGAAATGAGACATCAAGTGCAAGATCTACATCCTCACACCCCAGCACCGGTGGTGTGGGCTTGCGGACGACGAGCAATGGGTAGGTTGCCGTCCGACTGTCTGGAAACCATCCGGACCGAGCTCGACTCGTCGACGGCGCGTAGTGTTCCATGCGCGCTTGAAAGAAATGTTAACAAAACCGCTGGGAACCAGAAAGGCCAAAGCCTACCGAAACCATTGGTTGACTTCCGAAAGGGAAACCTGAAATCAGAGTTTCCTTGCGAGTCCACAGGAGAATCTGGGTTACCAACACAGCATGAAGAATCACCAAACTTAACAATGCTCGCAGAGCAAATGGTCGATGTGTCCGAAAGGTTCTAGAGTGGCGGCCACGTGTCTAAAGACGCAGCGTCACTTGGGGGAGGCTTATGTCCAACAGTGGACGTCTATCGGCTCAAATGACAATGATAAAACCCGTCAAACGTTGTTCTGACTTATAAATTATCAAAGAAAATTATGGGGGGTAGGGTAGGAGAATAAAAAATAGCCTTCTATCTATTCTCAGATCTACCAAATAGACATAAAAAAATTATAAAAATTGGTCAAGCCGTTTCTAACATGAAAAAGAAACAACTTTTCTGGAAAAAAATTGGTGGGGGGCAAACTTTTCCACACTAGTGCGAAACACTACATTGTAAGCTTAAAAGTGCTAGGGAAACCCACTCCTACGGGTGTTGAGTTAATATGATTTTTAATCTTTTGTTTAAATTAACGGCACGAATTTTCATGTACCTCCTGTTAGGTCACTTTTAGCACATTATTTACTCTCATGGGCGTTACCAGGGTGAAGCAAATGAGGGTGCTCCCTTTGTTTGTTTTTTAAGGGTTCTCCCGCATGAACGGTTTATCTAATTTATACATTTTAACACCAGCAATGCCCTGCGGCAGCGCTTGGGTTTGTATTTTAATTTTCCGGTATGAGAAGTCTCTACGTAGATTTTCTTAGTACCAAGCAACATAAACCAACTACAAAGAAGAATATTGTTACTTTTTTTTTAAATTAACGTCTTTACGATCCTCGATGAAAGAGACTGTCTGGCCGAAAAAACCCCTTTTACCAACTTTCTCATTACCATCTTCCAGGGTTCCTACTAAATGCAACACGATAATTTAACAAGAAAATATGGTTCGCTAGCTTTTGCCCGCGCGGCTTCGCTCCCGCTCTTTCCTACTCCACCCTACTATACCCTACTCTACCCTACTATACCCTACTCTACCCTACTCTACCCTACTCTACCCTACTCTACCCTACTCTACTCTACTCTACCCTACTTTACACTACTCTACACTACTCTACCCTACTCTACACTACTCTACACTACTCTACCCTACTGTACCCTACTCTACCCTACTAGACCCTACCAAACTTCACATAAACCATCTACTAAATAGTCCGAACAAAGGTTTGGATAGGTGAGCCCGTTCTTGAGTTATAAAATTAAAACGAAAAGTGGCATTGATTTTTGTATATATAAATTAATAGACAAATAAACCGACTCCTAATTTATCAAAACCTGATCAGTAGTTCTTGAGCTACGATCGAAGATCACATACACATACTAACCACTATACTTTTATGGCGAAAGTTTATGAATGTGTGTGTACATTTGTTACAGCTTCACGTTCGAACGGCTGAACGAATTTTGATGAAACTTGATGATGGTACACGGGTAGACCATGTCTTGGAATAGCACATACTATATTTTTATTCTGAGAGTACGTTCCCTCGGGATAATTTTCACTATTATAATACAATTTGCTTGGGTCATAATGCGTTTTGTATAGATACATGATGAACTTTGGAAAACATGATGAAAGAGAATAATAATTGTAATACACTGCAAAAATTTTGCAGTGTATTACAATTATTATTGACACACATGTAAATTCACCTAAGGTACCTACATTTTATTGTACGTCTTCAAGGTAGGACATAGGTGTTCGTAAAATATTTACCATCATCTGTATCATTTTGTACAATTACCTATGATCCACAATTAAGATGATTTGAATTTAGAATATTTCCAATCAAATGATTGGAAATGTTCTACTATCAAGCAGGCAAAGTCGCTGGTAGCAGCTAGTAACACGTAAATAATATAAACTGCACGGTAATATCTAAAACGGTGTGGTATTTAATTCCAGGCTGTCGTGTTCGCGGTCGAATAACAGAGAAACGAATGGGCCGCGTATTATAAATGTTTATTTTTAATTACATTCCCGTCAAGCACGGACGTGTGGTACAACGGACAGATGTGGTTCCGTTACGTTTCTAGTATTTATTTAATTAACAAACATTTTTAAATATTACCATATAAAACTATTAAAAAAAATTTAGCCCACCTGTATGGGGGTTCAAACTACCAGTGGTCAGTGCTTTTGAGAAAGGAATTTCTTAAAAATAAGTGCCGTGTCCAACAGTGGACGTCTTTCGGCTAATATGGTGATGATGATGATGACGTGCCCTGTCCAGGCGTACCGGCTTTCTGGATCTTGAATTGCCCAACTATACTCTCCTAAAATAATTGTCGATGCTCTTGGTTATTAAGCCATTGGCCGTCACGACTATTGGTACAGTGACTTTCCATTTTAAGCCTTGCTTCCTTGTCCTTCGAGCAGTCGCACAATGGACCAGACAGAATATAGAACAGAAACCTGTCGAACTGGATATGTGCTTTGACGACCTGCGTCAGGTGAAAAATGAGGACGCCTGTGCGCCTCTCTTTAAAGAGTCCACCTCGATTGTGGCTTGTCCCACGATTTGACAATCTGTGAAATGTGTGTGTGAAATGACGCACTTGTGGCGCATATAATTATGTTCTTCAATTTTAGCATACCACCTTTCTTCCTACTTCTATGTATCATGCCAGCGGCTTCGCTTGTGTTAAAGTAGATTTTCCATGCAAACGTTAGACCCCTGTTCCAGGCCTAGGAAAGGAAGGAAAAGATGGGTGGATTGTGTGAAGAGTGATATGAAAGAAAAGGAAGTTAGTGATAGCATGACGAGTGACAGGGCAGAATGGAAGCAAAACACGTGTTGTGCCAACCGAATTTTTAAGCCGCGGGCGACGCAAATTTTTTTTCTATGTTTACGAAATTTTTTTTGTTAAAAAAGTAAAGTATAAATAATACGACTGCGGTAGTAAGTACGTCGTACACCACGTCAATCTCAACAGGATCAGGCCAGTCAAATTTTATAGTCGTTCACTTTTAATGGAGGCTTACTGTTTTATAGTTCAATTATAAGATCGAGACGTTTTTAATTGAACGCTCTTTAAATTAAACAATTGAGGTTTTTTAAAATGTATAAAGTGCCTTATGGGAAATATTGGCGTTTTAAAAACGCCACAAAGCCAAATAACACTTCTAGTTAACCCAGATACAGTGAATACTGGTATTTATACTGAAGGTTCATAGCTGTGGTTGGAGGAGGAGGTGGAAACAGTCGTTCCATGAAATCAGAAGTGCTTCTTGAAATTCCATCAGTTAACGAGGACGAGTCCCAGGTAGGTACTTCATCGTTGACTCGATGCTGATGTGAACTCCTCCTACCGTTATATGGGAACCCGGTGGTGGCGTGTTCCGAGGGCCGTGAAAACGCATGGTCTCGGACTTGTGTAATGCCACTTCGAGTCCCAACTGCTGGATTCTCTCCACGACTGTCGCAACCCCGCGTGTCGCTAGTTCGACCGCCGTCTAGTACGGCTCTCCCTGCATTAGGACCAGCGTGTCGTCTGCATAACAGACCACGCTGACTCCGTCAGGGAGGTTGCTGCGCAGCACGTATAGTACCCGATGTTCCACAAGGGCGGTCCTAGTACCTTTCACTGCGGAACACCGCACGACATGACACGACACGGTCTTCCCGTCCGATTATAATTTGGGTATCTTCAAGGCTAGAGTGAATAGGCTCTTAATAAACTAGTGCGCCTCACCATCAAAGATTGCATCGCTAATTACCATCAGGTGGGATCGCAGTCCAGCACTAGTTTACATCAGTTAAAAAAAAAACATCTCTCACCGTTTCCGCTTTAATTTTGATGACTACCTGCGTATTTTTTTCTCCTTCTTTGTCAAATCCATCCAATGGTTGTCCACCCTATTAATTTTTAATTCTTAGTGTAATTTTATTATTGGTGTACAATAAAAAGTATATTAATTATCGGATATTTCATAAAGCGACTGCCTCTCTGAACTCTTTCACCCAGTAACTTGGTTTTGTTATTTTGTAAAAATCATTTAAACGACATCCCCCGCCCTTAGGCGGAGCGGGAGATAGTGTCAGACTCTTACTGACTAAAAAAACCCACGCCATTTCTTCTTGCTTTTCATACCAGGGCCGAGCCTCCCTTTCGGAAACAGACCCTAGCCCCAGTAGGCTTCGACCCAGCTGGGCCCCTATGACCCAGTAACTGGGTAACAAAAACTCCTTAGCGAGCCTGGTGTCAGAATTTCGAGTTTCTCTCTCTCTGTATCTATAAATGACAGCCAGGACCTTAGAATATGTTAAATTTACGTACAGGACCTAAGTCATCGACGGCGCGTACTGTTCCCGCGCGCCTCAAGGAGTTGTCAGCAACCGTAGGGGCCCAGCAGAGTCGAGGTCTATTTCTGAAAGGGAGGCTCGGCCCCGGTATGAAAGGCAACGAAGGAACGGGGTGGGTTTTTTTAGTCCGTATAAGTCTGACACTATCTCCCGCTCCGCCCAAGGGCGACGGATGTCTCTCCGCCTCCTTGCGTCATATTCCTCAATGCTGAGGGTCGTGACCTCCCTGCTTCATCACTTTAACCTTTATGATATTCCTCCATCTGTTTCTGACCTCACCTGATGATGATGATGTCATCTGGATACATACAGGAACAGTCAATGTGATGGAAAATGTGGAGTCTTCAATAAACTTGTTTCCTGTTTCCTTTTATAAAAAAACAAAACATTTTCTTTTTTTGCAACTACCATATTATTATCTCTCCATCTCCCTACATTGACTGGTAAAGAATGCCCAAGGCAGTAAGTCCTCCTTTGTGCCTTTGTGTTGCATGAAGATTAAATAAATAAATAAGCTGTCTTTGTACTGTTTTATATAGGAGGATCTTGTGGCTAATTAAACACGGGTTGATCAAACCTGGGATTCTGGAACGCAAGGTAAAGATGTGACATAGGAGTAGGTTTTAGTCGAGTAAAAGTCTGACATTCCCTCTCGCTCTGCCCTTGAGCGAGAGAAGTCATTGAGTGATTACCCGCCTAAGAAAAAAATACTGGTTCATATCACAATATTCTTTTCTTGGATTCATACTTGATGATTCCCTAATTGATAATATTGCACCTACCACAATTTGTCTCTGCATCACCCAAAAGGTTGACTGGTAGAGAATGCCTTAAGGCATTAAGTCCGCCTTTGTACTCTTTTGTGCATGAAGTATAAAATAAATAAATGATTCGATTTTAATTATATCGAACACGGTGTGTCGACAGTTCAGTTATACGATGTTTTATTCTATCGATGTTTTATTGTTGCGATGTGACGTTTGTGCGAAAAACTCAAAAGCGATCGCTCATTTGACTGGTAGAGAATGCCTTAAGGCATTAAGTCCGCCTTTGTACTCTTTTGTGCATGAAGTATAAAATAAATAAATGATTCGATTTTAATTATATCGAACACGGTGTGTCGACAGTTCAGTTATACGATGTTTTATTCTATCGATGTTTTAGTGTTGCGATGTGACGTTTGTGCGAAAAATCCTGTTGCGAAAAACTCAAAAGCGATCGCTCATTATATCGGTAATTTATTAGTTCGATAGCATGTCTGTTCGAAACGCAAACTGTCCTGTGACATTTAAACGATCGCTGTAGGGATCGCTATGTTCAAAAAAAAAAAAAAAAGTTGGTGGATAAAAATCGCGAACTTCTATTTTTCCTAGCTTCGAATCAGGTGGATTTCATCCGCTATTAGACGCTACTTTCCAAACGCCAAGTGCTTGCAAATGAGTAAGCGTTAGCACTTTTAAACTTAACACCTCTCAAGTCCTAAAATTTAAACGTAAAGGCACTTTGTCCCTCTTCCCCCCTCATCCTTAAAGGGTGGATAATTTTCATAGTAATTAACCGTTCTACCGTCGTGTCACCTGCCCGGGGAGGGCGGCCTGTCATACACTTTTTATTCAATTTATCAAGAGCACTATTTTTTGTTCCAGCTTCATTTTTCACGTGAAAAAGAGGATCGTTGCCGCCTTTGGGTGCTCCATTTTTTAGATTTAGATCATAATTAATCTAAAACACTTTTGTGTTTCAGTTTCTTTTTAGTGCCCGTTTTTGAGTAAAAGATTTATTTAAAAATTTTCTGCCTTAATAGTTTTTTTTAAATTATCTATAATATAAAAATGAATCGCAAAATGTGTTGGTAAGCGCATAAGTCAACAACGCCTGGACCGATTTCGCTAATTTTTTTTTGTTGTGTTCGTTATTATGAGGAGAAGGTTCTTATGGAAAAAAAAAATGAAAATTAGGGTAGTGCAGGATAGAGTAGGGTAGTGTAGGGTAGTGTAGGGTAGAGTAAGGTAGAGGAGGGTAGAGTAGGGTGTAGTAGGGTAGGATAGAGTAGGGTAGAGTAGGCTAGAGTAGAGTAGAGTAGGGTAGGGTAGAGTAGGGTAGAGTAGGGTAGAGTAGAGTAGGGTAGGGTAGAGTAGGGTATAGTAGGGTAGAGTAGGCTGAAGTAGGGAAGAGCGGGAGCGAAGCCGCGCGGGCAAAAGCTAGTACGAGTATATAAACAGAGAAACTGACTGACTGACATATCAAAGCACAGGCGAAACTACTGGGATCAGGAGCGTGAAATTTTGCACGAAGTACCCTTTTTGACGTAGACGAGCTATAAGAGAGGATTTTCCGAAATATATCCCGTAAGGGGATGAAACTAGGGTCCAAAGATTGTATAGAGAAAGCTTCGTTCACGCGGGCGAAGCCGCTGGCAAAAGCTAGTTATTAATAAAACCTTCCGCGTGCCATAAGGATCATACGAAAAAAATAATATTCTTCAATTTGAGGTATCACCAAAGTAATCCTTCTTTCAGAACCAACTTTATTTGAAATTCTCTTCATTAACGTCTTTGAGATCTTCCGCATAGCACCCAGGTTTGTTTACAAGCGGTAAGCGGAAATATGCGAAGTTTTTTTAAACTTTGCCCCACACTAGGAATCCTCCCCATCATTCCTGTGTCGTAGGTGCTTTCACAAACATGTAAACACACATACATAAGATACCTATCTATGGGCCCTATACATTAAGAATAATTAAACTTCATTATACACCAAAATAGTAACGAAACTATAAAATATACAAAAATTAAAAAAGTATTTGTTCTGTGCGGGAATTGAAACTGCGACACACAGCCTGGGTGTTGCCACTGGGTGGACCGCCTGGAGGACACGGTGAAGCACACGGTAGAACTATGCCTCGCTTGGGCACAGCATCGCCGTGTCTTTGTGGGGGCGATCGGCGGCGGCGATCTCTCGCGCTGGGCCTTGGTCTGGAGCGAGGAGGAGTGGCAGGCGGTCGCCTTCTTCTACAAAGCAGTAATGCTAGCAAAGGAGGACGCCGATCCCATTAGGCAACGGCGCTCACGCCCCAGCCGCCGCTGAGATTCCGATCCCGGTTTCCGGAAAGATAAGCGCGGGCTTGCGGATGGCGAGCAATGGGTAGCTCGCTGTCCAACCGTCCGGTAACCGTCCGGACCGAGCCCAAGTCGTCGACGGCGCGTACTGTTGTCAGCAACCGCCCAGCAAGGTCGAAGTAATGTACTATGGCCAAGGGTCTGTATCTGAAAGGAAAGCTCGGCCCTGGTATGAAAGGCAACGAAGGAACAGGATGGGTTTTTTAGCCAGTAAAGTCAAAGTCAAAGTCAAAGTCAAAAGTTTTTTATTTCACATAGGCCTACATGGGCACTTATAAAACGTCAGAAGCTAGTGCACGGTTCGAAATTGGTCGTTTCCTATGGAGAAGAACCGGCAAGAAACTCCACGGTTACTCTTTAAAAAAAATGGTTGCACTTACCATATTTCCATATTACAGTATTAATAGGTATTAATTAAGAACAGTGTAAACCGGTCTACATTGTACTCAAAAGCAAAATAAAAATAATCATTAAAAAAAGTGAGTCAAAATATTAAGTAGTCTAAGAATTCGTGGAGTCTACAGTGTTCTTCCATTTACATTAAAAAAAGAGGCTATATAAAAAAAAAGCTAGAAAAAATAATATTAATTACAACTGTCAATAAATGAGACGTTAACAACCAAAAAAGAAAAATTAACGAATTTAATGTGGTTGGAGTCAGATAATATAAAAAAAATATTGCAAAAGAAATGTGTTAGAAAAAAAAAATGTTACAACAAAGATGGAGCAGTTAATAGATACATTCACACATTATTATGAGTTACCAGGGGGCCACAAGTGCAGAGGTAGTCATTGCCAAACAAGCGTATCTTCGACATAGTCTTTAACCTTGTAATATGCTTTTTTGGTTAAGACACGCTTAATATGGGTTTTGAACTTTCCTTCGCTAAGTTCAGTCACCGCTTTTGGTAGCTTGTTATAATTAATATATAAAAGTCTGACATTATCTCCCGCTCCACCCAAGGGCGGGGATGTGAACCAATTGCTTAACCACAATATCAACCGTTCGCGTACGGAGTCGCTGGTCTCCAAAACATATCGTCTAATCTTTTTAACAGTCGCTATTTTTTTCTGAGGATGATATCTGAGTCTTCAAAAATACGAGGACTGGTTTGAGACGAAAAATATCAGGAAGGACTTAGGCAAAGGCCTCTTTTTACCCAGGTAGGGCTCAGGCAAAGGCCTCCTTTTGCCCAGCGATGAGACTGGCCAGCGGCAAAAACTTTATAGTACACCTCATAACAAGCAAACATTTATAAAAACAAGTATTTATTGACTTTAATTTGTAATGTTCATCTAGATGCACACCCTATTTACCTCCTGGCATAACATAACGCTCGGTTTATCAAATATAATATTTATATTATTTAAAAAAATACAGATGATTAAATTATTTATTATCTACACTACACTTTACCTCTTAATAATTATAACTATATTATAATTATAATAATAATAAGTATATATATTATATTATAAACAGGTAAAGTTTGTTTTTTTGTTTGTAATCACTGAAAGTACTGGTCCGATTGCTAAATTTTTTTCATTGATTTTATGTATGCGTGTTAATAAAAAAATTAAAATAATAATAATATTTTTATTATTAACACGCATACATTACATACACATTGTATCCTTAGGGTATCCTTTGCACTTTTTTTTACACCTAAAAAACCTCTTCTAATCGAAACGAAGTGGAATTCAATATTCTTTAAGCTCTAACCTACTTATTTCTTCACTAGTAATCGAGCGCTCACGGTTTGAACATAACTTTTGTAATACTACAAATGCCGCTCAAGGCGCCCAAGATCATGTAATTACGTCACAAGTCATGATTGATCACGTACATACGCTTACGATACGTCATTTGTCTTCGTTTCGTGCCTAACGACTTCAGGAATGAAAGTCGGCCAGAAGTATAAACAAATGGAAGTAAACTGAATAATAAACTTTTTGTGAAAACTTTGTAAAATGTTCAGCGAATTTTAATATTAACTAGTGCCTTCCCCCGTCTTTATCAGAGTATGTTTTTATTCGATTCAAAAAAAGAGTTCTCAAAAAATTGCCAACGGGTTTGGTTTTTTTTTTTAATGTATTATTCTTATTTAACACTCAAACAGCTGAACGGATTTATATGAAATGCTCGCCGACGATTTTGCTCAGAGGATAATATAGAATAGAACGGAACGGAATGGAATGGAACGAAATGAAATAAATTATAATGATAACGAATGCAAATGAAAATATAATGCTAGTTAAGATATAAACCTGAAAGCATTTTATAAGTGTGGGTGAAATATCTAACAGTTAATAACCTAAATAAAAAAACGTTCGCTAACAGTCACAGTCAAGCTTTATTCTTCGTTCATTTTTTATAACCTCCCTTATTATTGAATTAAGATTCAGCGAGGTCGTGTAATCCTTAGTAATTAACGAAGATTTTTTTAAACGCGGCATTTTTTGCTCTTTTTAATCAACGATTCGGATTTCGGATGATCAGATGAAAGTTTGGCGACGGTCGCTTTGATGGTATGATCAAAGCGACCGACGCCAAACTTTCAATCGAAAGCAATTAAACCATAATATTCAATCAAGGCATGATGTACACATGATTTTATTGATTTAAATGTAGAAATAAATTTTATGAAATCTTTTATCTATTATATTTGTTATTTTACATTTTGAAGTTATTTGTTGTATACAAAAGCGGCAAAGACTTTTTGAGTAAGCTTAAGAGGAGATTCAGCTTTTAAGTAACAGCTATAAAGTCCTCCTAATTGATTTATAGGGTGTTTTTAAGATATACTTGAGTTATATTTAAGAATAATCTAAGCACGCATACCATCGACATTAGTTATGTCGCTAGCATGTGCGCATTAATAATCCGCACTAGACACGTGTGGTGGATTATGGCCTATACCTTCTCCTTGAGAAGAGGCTTGAGTTTTAAGAGTGAGAACATTATAAAACCGAGTATGCTATGCTATCAACATTAGTTGATTAAAATTGCTAAAACTTCATCTACTCCAATCGATTTAGTCACCGTTAGACTTATAGCCTTTAAATCCTCTCAATTTATGTTTTGGAAACAACAATTTTAATAAACAGTCGTGAGCTCCCAATACCTATGCTTGCCTGGTACATAAGACAAAAGGCAATAGCGCAAAGTCGGGAATCGCTCGCGATCTTAACGCGCCATTACATCCGCACGTGATCAATATGTCAGTGGAACTATGTGATAGAGCTATTAAGTTTTATGTTAGCTTAGTACTCGCGATTCGATTTTGTTAGTCGGTTTACATTTGAATGTAGACTATTTTCTATAATACTTATAGTCTAAGATCCGATTAAGAATGACTTTCACCGGTCTGTTTAATGGATGAAACGTATTTTATGACAAATTTAGTGTATTAAATAATATAACGCGGGTGGGTTGCCTAAGAAATTCCTGGCCAAACAATTTTTTTTTTTTTTTAAATGCACCCCTGTGTGTTTAACGAATAAATTTAATACTAAGTCTGAGGGGCAGACCTGTGTTTTACACAGGTCTGCCCCTCAGACTGTGCCTTAGGATCATCCCAAATCAATATAATTTAACTAGAAAAGACATTAACCTCTTATTCTCAAAGCAGATTACACTGTGTATAAAAGTATACTTTATATACAATAGAATATACTTTATATTCTATGTATCTAGGTACCCTTAGACCTTCTAAGCTAAAGTTCAAAGTTAATAGTAGTTTATGTGACTAGGGGATAAAGCAGTGTCTTTAAGTCGCGGGCGGCATGTTGAATTCCGAACGAAACGAAGGTTGCTGATTTTAATCCCGAACGACAGTGAGGGATCTATAAAATTAACTCCCGAGCATTGCGAGGGAGTTAATTAAAAACCTGAGTGAAGTGAGGAATTTAAGCCGCCCAAGACAAAGACAGCTTTATCCCCGTGTTGCATACTCTACTTTTTACACCATCTGTGAGATAATTAAAAGACAATTTGGTCGACCAAATCATATATTAGAGAAATATAAGTACTATATTTACAAGTTCATCAAACAAACAAAATTCACTACTCCAAGATTCTATAGTTTCAATTTTCTATAATGCTCCCGTGTCGTAGTACGCACGTTTTATTCTATTTTCTTTTTTTTTGTTAGTGGCATTAAAAATCGTCAACATTGTGAATTAAAATGTAGGCGCATCGAACAAGTTGACTTGAAATTCAAACCAAAGAGTATGTAATCACTATGATTCAAACTGGCCACTAACAAAAAAAAGAAAATAGAATAAAACGTGCGTACTGACGGAAGCGTTATCAGCGTTATAAAAAATTTAAACTATAGAATCTTGGAGTAGTGAATTTTGTTTGTTTGATGAACTTGTAAATACTCGTATAAAGTCTGTCTAATAAGTCAACCGACTTGGGAATTTTGTATAATATTTAATCATTTAAAAAATACTTATATTCGATACTTTTCATAAGGTTCTTTTGTTAGTAAACAATGATCTCTATCTCTTAATTAACCTTGATTATTGAACCCGTGTTGACAACATCAGATTTAATTAAATCCTGATAATTACCCAAGTCGTTTAACTTATTAGACAGGCTCTAATACTTATATTTCTCTAGTATATGATTTGGTCGACCAAATTGTCTTTTAATTATCTCACAGATGATGTAAAAAGTAGAGTATGCAACAAGGGGATAAAGCTGTCTTTGTCTTGGGCGGTTTGAATTCCTCACTTCACTCAGGTTTCTTTATTAACTCCCTCGCGATGCTCGGGAGTTAATTTTATAAATCCCTCACTGTCGTTCGGGATTAATATCAGCAACCTTCGTTTCGTTCGGAATTCAACATGCCGCCCGCGACTTAAAAAGACACTGCTTTATCCCCTAGTCACATAAACTACTATTTTACACCACCGGCCGGATAATGTCGTTTTATTATACCTCATACAAACGTCACTTAAAGCAAATCATTCTATCCTTATGGAGATAATGCAGTATGGCCGATCCCTAGGAAATAATGAGATTTGAATTTGGAACATCAAAAATCTTCAACATTGTGAATTAAAATGTACGTGCATCGAACAAGTTGACTCGAAATTCAAACTGGCCACTAACAAAAAAAAAGAAAATAGAATAAAACGTGCTTACTGACGGGAGCGTTTTAGAAAATTGAAAATATAGAATCTTGGAGTGGTGAATTTTGTTTGTTTGATAAAATTGTAAATAATATAATACTTATATTTCTCTAATATATGATTTGGTCGACAAAATTGTCTTTTAATTATCTCACAGATGGTGTAAAAAGTAGAGTACCTATGCAACACGGCTGTCTTTGTCTTGGGCGGCTTGAATTCCTCACTTCACTCAGGGTTCTTTATTAACTTCCTCGCAACGCTCGGGAGTTAATTATATGAATCCCTGACTAACGTTCGGGATTAAAATCAGCAACCTTCGTTTCGTTCGGAATTCAACATGCCACTCGCGACTTTTAAAGTCACTGCTTTATCCCCTAGTCACATAATCTACTATTACGAGTATTTCACATAGGCCTACAGGAGCCCATATAAAACGTTCAGAAGCAAGTGCGCGGTTCTAATCGACCCTCATCAGGACATCAATCCACCTTGCGCAAGGCATTCCAACGCTGCGTCTTCACGTGGTCGCCACTACAGAACCTTTGGGCCCCTCGACCATCTGTTTCGTGCATAAGTAAAATAAATATCTAGCTTGCGGTCGGCTTCCTGTCTAACCAGATGCGGCTGAATATCCGTGTTTTACACGGAGCGACTGTCTATCTATCAGACCTCCACAAACCAGTTACTGGGCAACACGATACTCCTTGAGCCGCGTACAGACATCGCGAGGCGTGCGTCGCGAATGGTTCGTCTCGCATGCCTCGGCTGTGTGGACACGTGTGCTCACAGTGAGCAATCGTGTCATAGGATCGTTGCGAACGCTGCCTCAGTACAAGCCGTGCGCTCCGTGTGGACGGACAGCACCCCTAGCTAAGTTGCTAATCTGCAATAGTTAACGCTTGTAGAAAGCTTCAAATGTACGAGAATGACGTCGTCTTAACGCTCAGTCACGTGGTCAGAACAAAAGAATTGGCGGCAAGGTCAACTCGAAGCGTTCGACGCAAGCGAAACGTTTGTAACTTGGCTAGGGGGGCAGGTGTTGTTTGCGTTTTCTAGTGACGAACACCGTGCGTGGTAGTTTGCGTGCTCAGCTTGAGCATGTATCGTTCGGGACGCACGCATAAATGTACCGTCGTATGCCTCAGATTGAGGCATGCGTGACAGACCATCCGCGACGCACACCTCGCGATGTCTGTACGCGGCTTAAGGTAAACCGATGGTTAGACTTTCTGACAACATGTACGACTATCAAAGATCTACGAATGACAACTGGGACTAACGGCTTTACGTGCTTTTCGAGGCACGGGCTGTCATTAATGTCCTAGGTAAACTTTGAAAAGTACATATGAATTGAAAAATTCACATTGGTACTTGCCCGGTCTCAAACCTGCAACCTAATACACGAGAGGCGGATGCCTTAACTACAGGGCCATCACTGAAAGACACGATACAACAGTAAGTAAAATAACCAAATAAGTAAAATAAAAAAAAAAATATTAAAAACTGAAAACTGGATCGAAATAGGAAACAATCTATAAAATTGCGGAATCTACAGTGTTGAAACACTAAAATTTAAAAATTTTACGGAAAAACTTTAAAAAATATCTGGCACAAAAAAAGAAAAAAAGAACTACGAATTTAAAAAGCAACGGCACACTACATGCGTATTTTTAATTAAAAAGAAACACTGTTTAGCCAACAGGGTTGCAATTAATAAAAGTTAATTTACATTTCAGGTCAAGGGAATGCTTTAATAAAACAATTTTGGCGTCTCTCGCTTATACGCGGACTTTCCTAGAATGTTGCTACATAAATAAAATGTATAATATCGTATTTCATTATGGTATTCCCAGTTTCTTTAGTGATGATAACAGAGCATAGGCGTGTAATTAATCTGCCGTGTGCCGAGACCATATTTCTCGTGTTTGGAAAAATCAAGCACAAAATATTTTTTTTTTAATGTTACTAGGCTTTCGTTTGACCATAGTCTCACCTGATGGTAAGCGATGACGTGGTCGTCGATGGAATTGGATTGCCTAGAACATCATTGGGGAATACTGATTTAGACAATAGTTGAATTCGGTTCGACTCGGCTCTATTGGACGTCATAAATACTTACTAGTTCCATAGACTTTATACGAGTATTTGACAACTGTACGAGCAAACTGAGCGTTTTCTGAAATAGCGTATACCATGTAGCAACAGGACCAGTCGTTATGGCGACGCTTGGGGGTGACCTATATTCAACAATGGACGTGTTTCGGCTGAAATGATGATGATGACGTAGCAACACTTAAGCATCAGGTCCAGCATTCTTGCCACCGCTGCAGGAGCCGCTCCAGGTATGGAGAGTTGTAGGCTTACGTAGGAGCCTGTCCGTTCCGAGTCGACGGTGCATGATGTTCCACGCAGGCGTCAAAAAGATGTCAACAAAACTGCAGGTATCTAGTAGGGCTGATGCCTACTAGGGTTGTAAGAATGTTTGATGGAGTTACCGTGGCCTTAAAACGCAAAAGACAAACAAAGTACTTTCGGAGTTAGGCGGACCAGAATGTAAAGTTCCGCAAACCTCCATTAAAAAGGGAGGATCCTTCGACCAGACGGGTGTTTTGTCTGGTGGGCGACTGCCCGATAGATGATTTTCGGGCTATTCTATATGTTCAAATCGCGCGAAGAACTTTAATTGCGCGATGCAGGATTAATTATTATGTGACGTCATAGATGTCGCTACAGACTATAGGTGGGTTTTAGTAAAAGTGTGATATGCACTCTCGCTCCACCATAGAGCGGGAGAAGACGTTCGATGATTTCCTACCTCAAAAAAATGGTAGATTTTTTTTATTTTTTTATTCCACAACTATCACACAACGCCGTCTAGTGCCAAGCTAAGCAGAGCTTGTGTTATGGGTACTAGACAACTGATAAACATACTTATATATTTATTATAGATAAATTACACCCAGACACAGAACAAATGATTATGCTTGTAGCGACATCTATGGCGCCACATAAGAACTACGAAGAAAGTACGAAATCCTGCATCGCGCAATCACAGTTCTCCGCGCGATTTGAACATATACGACAGCCCGAAATCATGTACCGGGCAGTCGCCCACCAGACTATAACAGCCTGTCTGGTCGGAGGATCCTCCCTTTTCAACGGAGGTTTGCGGGACTTTACTCTCTGTTCCGCCTACCTCCAAACTGGTGACTCTCGACTATGAACGTCAGCGCAGCCTTCGTGCAGCTACTACTTCGTGACGTCATCATCACTTCCTCAAGCTTTCGAGCAGCGAGCCATACAGCCAGCACCCACGGCTACAGAGAGTATCCTGACCACCAGCATGCCTACCTGGTCATACCTGGTCATCACCTTCAGCCTCATCAGCGACCTTGGCTTGGCACACCGCACTTTCGGCCAGTCACATGAAGAGCTATGAAGACCCTCTCCTGGTCGACGCCAGCAGTCAAGCCCTACGTCGCACAAGCACCGCTCCGACTCACTGGAGCCAGCAGCACTACTCCGACTCACTGGAGCCTGCAGCATCATCCCGACCCACTGGGACAGCACCACCCCGACTCACTGGGGCAACATCCCGACTCACTGGGACATCATCACCCCGACTCACTGGGGCATCATCCCGACTCACTGGGACATCATTACCCCGACTCACTGGGGCAACATCCCGACTCACTGGGACATCATTACCCCGACTCACTGGGGCATCATCCCGACTCACTGGGATAGCAACACCCCGACTCACTGGGGCATCACCGCAGACAGTTCCGACTCACCGAGAACTATGCGGCATCGGTTCTGACCCACTGGAACCAACCTATCACTGGCCTGGCACGCATCATGAAGCATCAAAGAACCATCGATCTCCGATCTCCGGAGGGGAGTGATGTAGCGACATCTATGGCGCCACATAAGAACTACGAAGAAAGTACGAAATCCTGCATCGCGCAATCACAGTTCTCCGCGCGATTTGAACATATACGACAGCCCGAAATCATCTACAAGGCAGTCGCCCACCAGACTATAACACCTGTCTGGTCGGAGGATCCTCCCTTTTCAACGGAGGTTTGCGGGACTTTACTCTCTGTTCCCATACCTCCAAATGCTCATGGAATCGAACCCACGACCTCCGGCATAGCAGTCAGGGTCACTAACCACTACACCAACAGGCCAGTGAACTGTCCAGTAGTACTGAGCCGCCAGATCCAGGCATCTTCAAAGTCCTTGTATTGTGTGATAATATTAGTTAAATTGATGTCAAATGTCATGTCGACGTCAAAATTACATTTTCATGGTGCAAAACCTCACTCACGCCAAAGTAGCGTCAGCTGGTGGCGGTAATTAATAATAATATGATGAGATAATACACAAATACAAATGCAATGAGAGCCAGAATACTAATAATAAAAATAAGATTGAAAAAAAAAAATGTTTTATTTATTTTAATATTTATATTTTAAAATATTTCAATATAAAATAAATACTAATAATAATTTATAGTAATATTGATGAATAAACAAAATAAGATTTATTTCCTCGCCACAATACATAATAAATAATTACAGTTTTTATGGTAAAAGTAGATACAATAAGCATATTGTGGGAGACTGGTGCCTAAACTAGGCTTGGGGCCTGTATTTCAGAACACCAGGAATCCACCCTTTTTTTTCAGTCAGCCATCATTGCACGTGTAAACAAAGCAAACAAAAAAATAATTTTCAAAATTGGTCCACAATTGATCGAGATATCGGCGAACATAAATAAATAAAAAAACATACAGCCAAACATAAAACCTCCTTCTTTTTGAAGTCGGTTTAAAATGCTTTGCAATCGTACATCCGTTTACCATACGTACAAAGCTTGCACTGCTTCAAGTCTTTAAGGGTAAATGATTAGACGTAATGACATACATTAATGAAGAAGATTTATGACACCAGTCTACTGGGGCTAGGGTTATCCGAAAGGGAACTCGAGCCCCGGTATGAAGGCTTGAAGGAACGGGGTGGGTTTTTTAGTCAGTAAGAGTCTGACACTATCTCCCGCTTCGCCCAAGGGCGGGGGTTGTCATTGGATGATTTTGCCCACCGAAAAAAAAACACCATTAGAAGCCTCATAGTTTACTAGTTTATTAATTAGATGAAGGTATCGAAAGGGAACATTGGATAAAGCTACTAACGATCGAGGATTTAGCTATGTTATAGCTACTGATTATTTGAACATGAATGATTTTATTAACAACATACTTACAATCTACAGTAATATAATAAAGAGGTAGTTTTTTTTTTGTTTTGTAGGAGGTCTACTGATGGTTTGAATATGAATAATAATAATATTATGATATAATAATTATAATATAATATTCCACAACTATCATACAACGCCGTCTAGTCCCAAGCTAAGCAGAGCTTGTGTTATGGGTACTAGACAACTGTTAAACATACATATATATTTCTAAATAAATACATATTATAGATAAATAAATTACACCCAGACACAGAACAAATGATCATGCTCATCACATAAACATTTGTCCTGGGTGGGGATCGAACCCACGACCTATGGCCGCAAGAACGTACGGCGTTGCGCCACCGCTACATGGTGGACATCCCATTGTTTGTTTAGATAGTAAATTGTAAATCCTTAATGGCAGTAACATTAGTTTATCTATAAGTTATTTTTTTGTAAAAGAGCTGTGGATTTTGTGAATAAATAAATAAAATAAATAAAACTGGCCGGATCGTTTTAAGCGTTAAAGTTTGATGATATTTCAATCTTCGTTTAGCATACTTTCTTTATATTTTTTATTGTCATTGAACTTCATCAATGATATGGCCAAATGAGGATTGACAAATCATCAAATGTTAACGTTTAACAATCTGGCGAGTTTTAGCAGGCCATATCATAAAGTAATCAATTCTAGATCCGGCCACGACATATTATATACTTCTCACATACACAACTTTCACACAATGCCATCGAGTCTTAAACTAAGCATAGCTTGTGGTATGAGTACCTACTAGAAAATTCAAAAACATATTTATTTACATTTCTACATACATATATTATAGATAAATAACATCCAGACACAGAACAAATGATCATGCTCATCACATAACCTTTTGTTCTGGGTGGGAATCGAACCCACGACCTATGGCCGCAAGAACGTACGGTGTTGCGCCACCGCTACATGGTGGACATCCCACCTATACGTACAAAGCGTTTTGGGAGTACATTCATTATGCGTACAAAGCGTTTTGGGAGTACATTCATTATGCGTACAGCTAAGGAATGGAATTCCCTGCCGGAGTCTGTGTTTCCTGATAGCTATAACCTAGGGGTCTTTAAGTCAAGAGTGAATAGATTGCTCCTAGGCAAGCGTGCTCCATCGTCGGCCACATCATCGCTTACCATCAGGTGAGATTGTGGTCAAACGCGAGCCTATCCATTATATAAAAAAAAAAAATGGCATAGCAGTCAGGGTTACTGACTACTAGACCAACTAGCTTGTCTGAATAATGTATATTTGACACCTGTCAGGCTGTCAGTCACCGCCCGACGGTTGTTCGAGTCAGTTTTGTGGTGCGAGTATATGCGAATCGAAGTGCTGGTGAGCTAATATAATAATACCCCAATAAGCAGTACAATACACTAACAATAGTACTTCAAACCGCATTGCGGTCACGACGACTAATATCAACGTTAACTATCGGCTAACTAAAGCTAAAAACGTTTGCACGACTATTTTGACAAATAGATACATGACGTATTTATTTATTTATTTATTTATTTATTTATTTATTTATTTTATTTATTTATTTATTTATTTATTTATTTATTTAACACTTTATGCACAGAGGCGGACTTAATGCCTTAGGCATTCTCTTCCAGTCAACCTTTGGGTGATGCGGAGAAAAAGTAGTGGTAGGTGCAATAAAAGAGTGAGAAAAAGGCAAATAAAAGAATTGATATACCAATAGACCATAGAATAGATATACTAATAAACCATAGAATAAATATATACAACTATACAATATATACTCAAATTAATATACTACATACATGCATTAAAATAGTCAAATAATTGGTCCAAATCGACAATAGAAAAACATTAACGCTGTGATGAAACTACTGCCAACTTTTTAAGAATCAACTCGCGAACTTTGATTTTGAATGTAAATCTGCTTGTTGCCATCCTGATCTCCTGGGGAAGCGCATTCCACAAAGAAATAGCTTGAATAAAGAAGGAATAGTGAAGAAAGTCAGTCCGATGAGTGGGACAATGGAGAAGGCGGTTATGAGATGAGCGCAGATTTCTATTGTGGTTAGCGCAAATGTATTGAAAGTGAGGGGCTAAATAACTGGGGGAATCAGGAGAATCAAGAAACGAAAATAAAGTGGTGAGCGCCCTTTGCTCTCTGCGCTAACGTATGGGCAACCACTTTAGAAGCGACCGATGCGCTGAAACATGATCATATTTCCGAAGATTGAAAACAAATCGAATGCAGTAATTTAGAAGACGGTCAAGTTTATTGAGGAGATCTGCATTCAGGTCATAGTAGCACACATCGCCATAATCGATAATTGGAAAAATCAGAGTCTGCACAAGCATTGTCTTCGTGCTAGATGGCAAAAAGTTCTTCAATCGAAACAGAGCCCGCAGCATTCCAGTAACCCTCTGACTAACACTAGCCACTTGAGTACGCCAGTTCAGGGTACTATCAATACGCAAGCCTAGATCCTTTACATCGGTGCTGAATGGGACAATCGTACCGTCGAAACGAACTGGTGGCAAAGTTGCACTGTCCACCTTAGCAATGATTCGAGGACTTCCAATGATAATAGCCTGACATTTATTGGGGTTCACTGCAACACCAAATCTGTCGGACCAGGCTTTTATTGCTGTTAGGTCCCTATTTAATTGGACGATAGCACCAGGTATTTCGTCGACCTTCGCTTGACAGTACAACTGCAAATCATCAGCATATAGATGATACGAACACTGAATTACGGTAGTAATGATATTAATAAAAATTGAAAATAGAAGAGGAGAAAGGATGCCACCCTGAGGAACGCCAGTTTCCAAACCACACCAGCGAGATGAAGAATCCCCGACGTGAACCGACTGCTGACGTTCCTGAAGATAGGAAGTGAACCACTCCAGTGCCTCGGGAGAGTTCATAATATAGGACAGAAGGGCTAAAAGGACTTCGTGACTGACGGTATTAAAGGCGTTCGAGAAATCTACCAACACTAGCACAGTGACTTTGGTATCCTCCATTCCGGCCCTTATATCGCCAGTCACTTTAAGAAGGGCGGAAACAGTGCTATGTCCCGGCCTGAATCCAGATTGCAAAGGGCTTATGAGCGAATTATATTGCACAAAACTTGAGAGTTGTTTGTGGACACAGGCCTCAAGCACTTTGGATAGGAAGGGAAGGATAGAAATTGGACGGAAATGGGTTGGAAGTGTGGGATTGGAAACTTTAGGTAGTGGACGAACATAGGCTTTACGCCATAAAGAGGGAAATACTCCAGAATATAGGGAAAAATTTATAATATGGGAAATGGCGGGTAGGAGGTGATCTAGGATCGTAACGATCATAGCACGAGAGATATTATCACATCCTACCGCCTTGGATTTTATGGACATAATAATTTTTTTGATCTCTTCTACATTTCACGTCCACAGAACGATCTTATAATAAAAGGACTACCGCACATGACAATTAAGGCGTACACAGCGCTCTCTACAGTAATCTTGCTGCCTTAAAAACCATGATCTTATATTTAACATAAATTCACAGTAAAAATATCAGAATCGGACAGCGAGCAATGGGTAGCTCGCCGTCCGACCGTCCGGGAACCGTCCGTACCGAGCACAAGTTGTCGACGACGCGTAGTGTGTCACGCGCACCTCAAGGAGTTGTCAGCAACCGTAGGGGCCCAGCAGGGTCGAAGCCTACTGGGGGCATGGGTATTTCGTAAGAAATCCCCGGGGCCCTGGAACAATGGCAAAGTCAGTTTTAGTCAGTAAAAGTCTGACACGCCCTCCCGCCCAAGAGTGGGAGATGTCATTTAGATGATTTTACCACCTAAAAAAGTATAATCTGAATTATAACACAAAGTAACGCGAAAAAATCGAACAAGTCAAATTACATTAAGATTAAAACCAATTTGGAATAAATTGAAGACAAACATTAAGAATTAATTAAATAACTTGATTACTTTGCAAATAAATTGAAGTCAGATGAAAACACTAAAAATAAATTAAACTAAAATTTCATAAATTAAAATATTTCTCCTAAACATCGGCAGCTTGTTGTAAAATTAATTATGTCTAGTTCAGGCCTGCAGATTGATTTTGACAATGGGAGTGTCGAAAACCTTTTTAAGATTTGGATAAAATATGGAAAAAGAGTATACCATGTCTTGGATTAGCTCGGCAGCAGCGATCTCTCGCGCACAGGCCATGGTCCGAAGGGAGGAGGAGTGACAGGTGGTCGCCTCCTCCTGCGAAGCAGTAATGCTAGCAAAGGAGCCGGCAACACGAGCTAGGCAATGGCCCTCGCGCCCCAGCCGCTGGGATTCCGATCCCGATTTCCAGCCACCGTAGACGCGGGCTTGCGGACGGCGAGCAATGGGTAGCTCGACGACGATTCGGTCTGTTCGGACCGAGCCCAAGTCGTCGACCGCGCGTAGTGTTCCACGCGCGCTTCAAGGAGATGTCAGCAACAGTAGGGACTCAGCAGGGTCGAAGCCTACTGTGGCCATGGGTGATGCGAAAGAGAGCCCTGAAACAAAGGCAAAGAAGAAACAGGAGTGAGTTTTAGTCAGTAAAAGTTTCGACACGCCCTGTTCCGCTCAAAGGCGGGAAATGTCATTGGATGATATCCAAACTTAAAAAAAAAATATCTTGGATCTTTCTCAGGAATGTTTTTCATTTGTATAATTTTTTACTTTCACGCGGACGAAATTGCTGTCGGAAGTTAGTGTTTTTATACGCTCGTCCCTTGCATATCTTCTCTCCATTACAAAAAGGTCATAAAATACCCAACTGCAACCGGGAGTAAATTATGTAGGATTTTTATGCGTACGGTATCAGCGTCCAGTGTATCGAGACACGCGACAAAAAAACGAACTAAATGAAAGTGTATTTGAATTAAACATATTCTTGCTTTTCGCTTTACAAGTAGCGCCGCCCTGAAGTGTCAAAGTAAAATGGTAACACGGTAAATGTTTAATAAACAATTTTTTTATCTATGCTTTTGTGTTATACGGATTTAAAGTCGTTGTTATGAAGTGTTGAAGATTAAAAATAAATGTGTTTGTCACTGGAAAATTGTAAACACCACAAGGTTGCTTTTCCACCAGAGATGTGCTATGCCGCTATGCTGCGAGGATGTAATAGCTAAGCTGTGAAACTATGTGACCGTTTCCACTGATACTAAGTTATGTAGCTTAAGGCGTATAGTCCCTTGAACCAACTGACCGAAATTATGTGAACGCAACTCTCGCACTCGCCTATGCGGCAGTACGCAAATCTGTGCATTTATTTGCGGCCAGCAGCGCCCGGAAAGCGCTTTAAATCCATTTTCTCTGCGAGATATTGATTGATTTACATATGCAATGTTCACTTTGAAGGATATTTAACCACCAATTTTAATGTGTAAAAATGTTTCTAAAGGTCCAAGCCGTTTCGAAGGAGTAGGGAAAAGTTGCGAAAAGTTGCGAAATTGCTAAATAATTTTTTTTTGACAAAAGTATTAATTGCACGAAAAAATCAAATGTTGATATTATTGTTCATGAATCTATAATAAACATATATTTTTTTCAAACCAATTGACCTAGCCGTTACGGAGGAGTAGGCCTCAGAAAATCACTGTTTTATGGCACTTTTCGGGCGCTTGGCCCTTAAGATTTGCTATGAAGATGCGCCCCGCTGCAAAGTAGCTGCGCGAAGAATGTGCGCAACTCGAGCTATGCAATGTATCTGTCGCAGCCATCTGGTTAAATTAGCCATCCAGTTGAACGCCTAGGGCGTTCGTTAAACGCCGGCATCCAATGAAATGGCTGAAGAACAACTAGCCATGTCGTTGACCGCAACGTTTTACCAAATGTCTGTGTAATCATTTAGTTTAGTAGGGTGATGAGTTTATAAATTATATAAAACTACTTTTTAGTAATAGTGTCCATCAAGTAACAGTCAAATATTATTAAATCAATAAATAGCGGAACTAAATTTGAATCACTTGGCTGAGTCTTGATCAGTCATTTCGAAAGGGCTAACTTTCAATACGCCAAGCTGTTAAACGTTGCGTGATTTTAGTTCAAACAACAATCGGCCTAGGCATCCTATTAGATGCCGGCGTTTAACGAACGCCCTAGGCGTCCAATTGGATGGCTAATTTAACCAAATGGCTGCGACATATCGATAGTAGGGAAGCGGCGAGCGGTGCACATAGCTACACTACTCGCGACCATCCATATTACACATCCTTCTATATAAAAAACATATCTTAGTTGAATCCGTTTCCACCAGTGCTAAGCTACCAACAAATATGATTGACTAGCTTTTGCCCGCGGCTTCGCCCGCGTACATAAAAGACCTTCCCTCTTTCTCCCCCTTTTCTCACTTTTTTTATAAAAAAATTAGCCTATGTCCGTCTGCAGGGTCCCAACTATCTCTGTACCGAAATTCATCAAAATCGGTTTTGCCATTTAGGCGTGAAGACGTAACAAACAAACAAATAAACTCACTCTCACTTTTATAATATTATAGTAAGGATGCTTATCAAACGAATCCATAGCAACGTAGCATAGCACATCTCTGGTGGAGAAGCACCCTAAGATTGTAAAATATCGCGAGAAATTGTAAACTATTGTTTTCCGGCCGCTCGGTGACAGTCCGGACTGAGCTCGTGTCGTCAACGGCATGTTGTTTTCCACGCGCCTCAAGGACATGTCAGCTAAATCGTAGGGGCCCAGCAGGGCCGAATCCTACAGGGGCCATGGGTTCTGCGAAAGAGAATCCCGGAGCCCTGGAACGAAGGCAAAAAAAGGAACTTAAGAGTAGATTTTAGTCAGTAAAAGTCTGACACGCCCTCCCGCTCCGCCTTGGAACGGGAGAAGTCATTGGATGGTTTCCCACCTAAAATAAAACATCACCAAGTAAACTCAAAGAACAAAATCGCCCTAAAACCATGCTAAAACGTACGTAGAATAGAATATAGCTGTAATAAAGCACTCTTCAGACGGTCGAAGTGGATGCACGCGACCGCGCGTCCTTATCGCGCGAATAAAAACGCGCGATGTGCCATTTTAATGTTTGCCCCTTCCTTCGGCCGTTCGGCTGTAACACGCTGTAGTGCTGCGGCTACTATCGATGTCGGTAATGATGAATAATTTTCAGAGGTGGCTTAACAGTAACATTGCTGATTTTGGACAATTTAAAATTGATTTAATAGGAAAATTGTACGTGCACCGTACTAGTTTACGGTTTGCGCGAGCGAGCGCATCTCTAGACGAGTGTAACGTCACTACAGCAGACGCCATTAAACCGCGGCGACCGACGAACCATTTTTCTATCGTCCTCAATATTGCATCATCCAGCCTTCTGTAATTTTAACGAAACTATACTCATAGATTGAGAAATGTTTGTTTCATTTATAAACCAAAACAATAAATTTATTAAAAAGGAAAAAAAATATTTAAAAACAAAAACACTTTATATAGATAACTGTCGACAAATTAAGATGGCGGTTTGACATGGAATATGTAAGTTCCAGACCTATATCGTTATCAGTTATTCTGTCTGTAATAAAATGTATATAGAGCATAGTCATTTTTCTTTAACCTCTCCTACAAGGCGCCCGCTAGCGCGCACGGTCACCACTTTGTGGGCAACTGGCAAACTATTGGCGATATTTCGGCGCGTCTCATTAAAACGATGATATCTTCGAATCTGCATTAGCTAGCTTGCTACCAGTTATATCATTAGAATTGTTATTAAATTACCTAACAGGATATGTAATACAAGTACGGAGTGGTCATTCAACATCGGAGCGGTTAAACAAATCAGAAGAAGAAAGAAACTTTAAAAGTATATAAATAAATTAAAGATAAATATTAATATTTACAAACAGATAAAAAAGAACTTATTGAGCTTGAGCATCAAAAAAAGCATCAATTCAAATAAGGGTAAGCATGATAAGCGCTGAATTGTTCCCACTGCTGGAGCTCAAATCTCTCTAGGAGAAAGTATGGGCCTTAACCCATCACACGTGCCCAGCGCTGGTTGGTGGATGTTTATGTAATACATGTCTTCAAATCTTTACTTTTTAGATATGTCGGTGTCCTCACTATGTTTTTTTTACCGTTTTTAGAGCAGCGATGATGAAATAAATTACAAAAAGTAAAACGCCAGCCTGATTTTAAACTCACGACGTGGCGTCGTATAACTCGTAAGTTGGGGCACTCCACTGCTGTATATCAAATACTAGCTTTTGCCCGCGGCTTCGCTTTCGTACTTAAATATATTTTATGTGCCTATGTCATTCAGGAATAAAGCAGCTTTCTATTTTTTTTTTTTAATTTTAGGAATCGGACCAGTATTTCCAGAGATTACCTCCTACAAACAAAAAACAAAACAAATTTTACTTCTTTAATTAGTGTAGATAATGATAATAAAATCATAAGTCTAATTTATCGATATGTCGTGTCCCATCTCTATCCTGAACCATGTATGTATAAGCAATTTATGTTGGCGCAGATATGCTTTAATAAAAGCAACTCTATTGGTTCTACATATATTTCAGGATTTACGTTATGATCCGATTTTTTCAGCTTATAATAATATTGCGAGTATTTCAGTGTGTTGTTTAAAACGGATTGGTAACAAAATATGCAGACTTTTATTTTTCTCGCTGAAAATTTCATGAGGGCAATTTCGGCAATTCTAAGTGAGCTACCGAAATTACGTCATAGCGTCGTACACTGTAGCGACATCTATGACGCCAGATAGGAACTAAAATTCAAAATCCTGCATCGCGGTATTAGTTCTCCGCGTAATTAGAACTTAATTATAGAACAGCCGATTTGTGTTACCGTTTGGCATTATATTGAGCTGAGGCAATTTTAGCATTATTCAGAATAGTTTTTGTTGTAATTTTAAGGTGTTTCTGTTTTTGTATTGCCAATAAACGCAATGTTTTTTCTTTCTTTTTTTTCTGAGACCTGCAACTGAACATAGGTAGCCTGTGTCTGGTCACTGGTGGTGGGAACTAAATAAATAGTTCCACACAATGAATGTCACTCCTCTGTGCATAGCACGCATGGAGTCGAAGGAAACTATCACCCATGCTCCTTGAGTGTACAGTGAAATACGAACAAGAACTCTGGGAGCACCGAATTCGCTCATAGACGTCAGGTGTAAACTGATAAGACTAATCTCCTTCTGGAGGGAGGTGGACTGTTGGAGTGAAGGCCATCGTGGCCTACGTACAATGTTCCACCAAGGACTGAGTAGGGACATCAGATCACAAAAATAAATAGCAGATAAATTAATGTAACCCATATGCAATTTTTGCTAGACTTTACTGCAACTGTATTGTATGTCTGTACTTTTTTATTATTATTTTATGTTGTGGTATATTGTGTTTCTTGCACCGAATAAACGCTATTTTATTCTATTCCATTCCATTCCATTCCATTCCATTTCATTCCATTCTATTCTATTTTATGATAGTACAGAACTCTTCGTAAGCGAGTCAGACTTATACTTGGCTGTCTTTTTAAAGATCCTTTTTAATAAAAAGTCTTTTAAAAATCTTCTTAAAATAAACAACGCTAGTATTGTAATACTTGATTGCGTTGGATCGAAATTGTCTCAACGACCCAAATTCTGCCAGCTTACGGCTGTCCCACCCTTAAAACAGTATTTGTTTATTTGCTAAACAAATATTCCATTATTACAAGATATAGCGTCGTTGATTTAGCCGAGTAAATAAACACTGTATAGTGCAAGCATTAGCTATTTCTCATCTGAATACTTGCGTAATTAATATTCGCTATGTTGTCAACGTTAACACATAACTCGAAGCGAGTGATTGCTTAACTTACCCAGTGACTTAGGATGCGTTTCTGCTGACGAGGAGCTAGTGGCGAAATGGAGAGGAGTGGATCATGAATTGATCAATCATAATGCTCGAAATATCCACACCATGTAATTGGAAACTGTGTAAGTGAAGCGGAGTAGTTCTGAGCGAATTTTTAATAAAACAAATAAACACGCGACCTCGAGCCGGACAGAATGGAGTCGGGGGCCGACTGAAAAGCACGAAGTGGAGTGTAGCTAAATCCACTCCACGACTTTTCACAATTATTCTCCGTTCTACTCCGTCCAGCTCCATTTCAGTGGAAACTAACCATTATAGAAACAAATTGAGAGGTGGACTGATGAAGGATAATTTTCTATGATGTGAGTATTTTGTAGAACTTTGTATGATGTGGGTGACAACATGCAAATACAGTACCCATATTAGAGCAAGTTTGAAGGTGTCGGCAGTGACAGAAAAGTTAAGTTGAAAGTGTTTCGAAAAATTGAGTCCACTAACCAATTGATAGGTTCTGTTAATTAAAACAGCAACTACACACTCGAAAATAAACTTTAAATACAAGGTGCAGTTTTAAAACTGCACAATATTTCAGGAGGTTGTAATAAAACTCATAAATAATCATATAAAAAAACGATACCTGGTCAATAATCAGTAATACTTGTTATTTAATTTTTTAATTACACTAAACTAAATCGATTGATCGATGGCCGCGGGGGCGTGGCTAGGGTGTAGCGTGCGAAATGATGATTGGATGATACATTATTTATGAAACTATCGTTGCGAGTTAGTGTGTGTGAAAACGCCCTTTATTGTTCCGTGTTTGTGTGTGTGAAAAAAAGCGCGGTTATAAAAAAAAAAAAATTACCTACTTATTTTATTATTGATTTGGGTCGAGAATCACTAACATAATTACCTCCTGAAATATTTTGCAGCTTCAAAACGACACCTTGTATAGAGTAAGACATCAAAATCAATAGTTAGGACTAAAAATAAATTTATAGCAGAGTCAAGCAGCGAAAAATAAGCCAAGTGTACAAGAACCAACGATAAAAACTTTAACAATTAATTTGCGCATTATGATTAATTTTTGTATTCGCCTCCACCATTACCAGAACTTCGGATATAACAAAAGATATAAACAATACAGGCTATTAATAGAGCCGTTAAAAAAACTTGGCCAAGTATTGAATGGGTACCCCATTGTATCCAAGTTATTGAAAGCTACTTTTTGTAAGGAACGACAGGAGAAAGCACTTGGTTCCCGCCTGTTGTTCGCTGGATATCGATTGAGTTATGAATGTACAATGTAAAATTCATAATGACGATGGCGAGCGTGGTTCCATCACTCAACTCGGGGTGAAATATACAATGCGTTTGTTGCTAATCTGCCTGTATAAAATAATGATGCAAGATTTTTGTTGTGTATCTATTATTTAGCAGTGGCATACGTATATTTTTCAGTTGCGTAGACACTTGAGGTGCTGGTTGAGATACAAAACCAGATCAATTTTATGACTGGATATTATGATGTAATAGTTTTGCGAATAATCATACATATAAATAAAATTGGAGTGTCTGTTTGTAATATTGAAATAACTGCTTTTTACTACATGCATATGAATATATTTACGGTACATACACCAAAATAACATATTTCACAATTTTTGTCTGTCTGTCTGTTTGTCTGAGCTAATCTCTGAAATGGCTGGACCGATTTTGACGGGACTTTTTTTGGCAGGTAGTTGATGTAATAAGGAGTAACATAGGCTACTTTTATTTCAGAAAAAATAAATTCAAAATTCTGTAATCCACGCGAACGAAGTCGCTGGCACAGCTAGTAATTAATATAACCGTCATAATTACACAAAGTTTTCGTGTAAATTTTCTTTTTTTTTTCTAATGTAATAGTACTAGTAATAGAATAGTACTAAAGCGTCTGAAAACTTCTTGAACTTGAAAAGACCTTGAAGAACCTTTTAAAACTTCGAATATACTAATGTTGCTATGTTTCTGCATCAACTTAAGGTCGACTGGTAGAAAATGCATAAGGCATTAAGTCCGCCTTTGTGTTTATTACACAGTGTTTACTAGTGCATAAAGTTTTAATGAATAATTTCTCATTCATTCACGTCATCACATCAAACATCCATCTCAACGTTCTTATCTCTACTACATGTAATTTTTTTATGACGTTGAGGTACTATTCATATATTATGTTAGAAAGAAAAGGAAAGTTACACATAAACTTGGTGGGATTATAATGAAAAAAGAGAATTGTGTATCTCAGTGTGTTCACAAGAAGAGAAGGGATGAGCATACATGTGGATGGATGAAGAGATTGTTTGAGGCCAAAGATGAGATAGATGAACTTTGTGAGGACTGAGGAGTGATATGAAAGAAAAGATAGTGATAGCGTGACGGTTATCGGAAGAGAATGGAAAAAAAACGTGTTTCACTGATCCCAAATAATATGGAACAAGGGCAGGAAGATGATGATGGTACCAAGGTATCATAATCAACACAAACTATTTTCCTTCTAGTTTCATAGTCATAAATAACAATATTCCACAACTAGCACCCAACGCAATCTAGTCCCAAGATAATCAGACCTTGTGTTATGAGTACTAGACATAGACCACTGATAAACATGTTTATATATTTCTAAATACATACATATACACCGTTAAATTTTGGTCGTTTTAATCCCGTGGAGGGTCGATCCGGTACATGAAACACTATCGATTTGTAAAGATAAAATCAAAAAACAAAGTACCTTTTTTAAAAAACTCGTATTAATTTACGCATGTACGAAATTAATTTCTTTAAGAAAACGTCAGCTGAGCGAGTCCAATGACCTGCAGGTAGTTTGTACGCAACGCTGACTAGTTTAAGTTTAGTAGTATTTTTTAATTTTATCTTTACAAATCGAAAGTATTTCATGTACCGGATCGACCCTCCACGGAATTTAAACGATCAAAATTTAACGGTATATAGATAAATTACACCCAGCCACAGAACAAATGAACGTGCTCATCATACAAACATTTGTCCCGCCCGGGTGGGAATCGAACCTCTGACCTCCAGCATGGCAGTCAGGGCTACTAATCACTATACCAACAGGCCTGTCAAATAAATATGGTCGGACAATTAAAAAATTTGGTCGTTTCAGTGTTTTAAATGACTATCCATGTAAAATTAAAAAACGAATAGATCAAATTAGCAAATAGGTAAAAACAGAGAGTTAGTAATCTAGTTTTTACTTAGGGTCAATTTATACTAGCGCAGAGTCAAAGCGCATCGAAGTGTCTATCCAAAACTGAACATAAAAAAAACTCCACATCGTAACGCACACATTGCTTCTGAGATTTTTCTGCGCACTAATCAGCGTTGTTCACGCGAAGACGCGCGAATTCCATAGAATACGCGCGTCTTTTTAAAATCTCAGAAGTAATGTGTGCGTTCGTTACGCTGTGTGGAGTTTAGTTTGAATTTGTTATGTTCAGTTTTGGATAGACGCTTCGATGCGCTTCGACTCTGCGCTAGTATAAATTGACCCTTACTGAGGTCACAAAATGGGGATTTCTTTGAAAGAATTGAAGTTATAAATGGTTATTGTCAGATAGAGAGAAAGCTTTATCGCAAGTTCACAGTTCTCGTAATTTTCTGCTTTCGCATTTACAATCGCGTTTGTCACCGCGACTGAGTGAGTGACTCGATAAGATTCGGCACCCCATTCATGCTACAACGAACATTTATTAGGCCTCGTTCACACCAAACTGTCCGCCGCTGACTGTGAGTATGCTCACTGTCAGCCCCGGTGTGAACGTGGACTCCGTTTGGAGTGTGCGTCCTCATCAAGCCGATTGTACGCTAACGCGTAGAATGTGTTATATATGTGAATAAAAGAGTAGGCTTGTTGTGAACATTTTTTTAAAATTATTATTGATAGGGTCGCGTTTGACCACCATCTCACCTGATGGTAAGCGATGATGTGGTCGACGACGGAGAACGCTTACATAGAAGTAACCTATCCACTATTGACTTAAAGACCCCTAGGTTGTAGCTATCAGGAAACACAGACTCCGGCAGAGAATTCCACTCCTTGGTTGTACGCACAATAAATGTGTTCCCAAAACGCTTTGTGCGTACGGGTTCTTCTACCATGTACCGGTGGCGCAACGCCGCCGTACGTCTAGTGGTCCAATGATGAAACGGACTTGGTGGAATTAGATTGTGCAACTCTAGTGCACACTCCCCGAAATGTAAATGACAGAAAACCGACAGGCTAGCAACTCAGCGGTGATGCCCAAAGCTTTGTAGTACCAATATTCGGCCACCGAGCTACAGCGTACTGTGTAATAGCGTATAGTCAGATCGGAGTGAATGTGACGTTATTATATGGAAAAGTGATAAACTGCATAACGCCCGCTCACAGTAAGCGGCCGATAATATGTTTAGTCTGAACAATGCCTTATAATTTATTCCAAAGTCGCATTAGGGTTAACTCAAAAATGTTATTTGACTCATAAATTACTCTTTATTATACCGTAACAAATTACAATTAAGAGCTTAAGAATTCCTGGTTTTTTGTTAGATTTTGGAAGTAAGCGGAACAGAGTGTAAAGTCCTGCAAACCTCCATTGAAAAGGGAGGGTCCTTCGACCAGACAGGTGTTATGTCTGGTGGGCAACTCCCCGATAAATAATTTCGGACTGCCGTACCTGTTCAAAACGCGCGGAGAACTTTAAATGCGCGATGTAGGATCTCGTAGTTCTTATGTTACAGCATGGATGTCGCTACAGACGGAACATCACTTTAGGCTATTAATTACCTTGGTCCACGACGCCATCTCATCTTCCTAGCTCGTCATGCTATGCTGGAGCTGCTGCAGCGGCTGCGGAGAATGCAGCAGCGAAAATATAATAAACCTTGTTGGTTAAATTTTCCTTGGTAGTTAAATTTTCGAGCCGTTTGGAGTTCGATACTCTCGGAACGTGAAGTCCGAGTGCTCACAAATTGTTAAAAGAACTTTTCAAACGCCTTGTTGACACTTCGTGTGACCCAAGGGCTGGCTTTTACTTTGGACACAGGATAAGCTTTGCCATTCAGCGTGGCATTGCCGTTAGTCTTTTGGATAAATGTATTCCTCCGCATCGCTGTCGACTGGTAATGACCAGTCGACAGCGATGCGAAGGAATTTTTCGATGTCATAATTTAGATTACTTTTAGTTATTTCTAAGATCTGTATTCGTTTTGTTTTCAACCTTAAAAAGTATGATCATGTCTCAGGCTTTCGCAAGGTACTCAAGTGCCTCCCTATTGGACTTCGCAGGAACACTCGGATATTATGTCTGCTATTTAATATCTTTTTCAACCCTAAAACTCCCTCTTACCTGTGGGAACGTTTCTCCTACTCTCGTCCTTCTGATGACTAAAAACTGGACTTAAGAATTCAAGGAGTTCTCAGGACTTAAGAATTTAAGGAGATTCTTAAGAAGGTCGCATATTAAGAATCTCCTTAAATCGCCTCCCCACTCCGCCGATTTCTATTCCTACTTTTTACTTCGCACGCAGTACGGTTGTGAAATTCACTTCCGCCCGACATCAGGGGCTTGCCAAACTCTTGCAGTTTTTAAAAGAAGACTGAAAGAGCACTATCTTTCTATTTCGTCATAATTGCATATACTAATATGTATTATTTTATTTTAGGTATTATTTAGTATGTATTTGTGTGATATTTATTTTATTATGTGTATATTTATAATTATAGCAGTATATATATTTTTAATAATTATTTTTTTTTTATACTATTTCATTGTTAACTTTGTATTTTGTGTGTACTAATTTCCTTTTTACATTTACACACGGTGTCTACTTATCTTTTTTCTTCAACTTTCCTGTCGCAGGTATGCTGGAAGAGATTTCATTAGAAATAAGCATCACCTTTGTACTATTTTTTCTGTTTCCTTCCTCTTTTCTTGTATGTCCATGTGTGTACATAAATAGTTAAATAAATAAATATAAGTAGTTAGTAGTCGAGTTAGTAGAAAATAAATCATCCTTTCAGCCAAAAGATGTCCACTGCTGGACGTAGGTTTTTTTATCTCTGGACCTTTGGAAAGCGTACAAAGAGCCGATAGCTACAGAGAAAATAAATGTTTTACAACATCATTCAGATTATTTTATCTACATCTTACACTGATATAATATAGAGCCAAAAGTTTGTTTATTAGTTTCTTTGTATCTCTTTTGATTTTTAGTTTCTTTGTAGGAGGTAATCCCTGAAACTACTGGTCCGATTGCAAAAGTTTTAGCACCAATAGAAAGCTGCTTTACTCCTCAGTGACATAGGCTATATTTTATGTACGCGAGCGAAGCCGCGGGCAATAACTAGTGAAAATATGGAAATGTCAGATAAAAATCACTTTTACTTTTTGCGAGTACTGTGTTAAGAAATTATGATCTTTATAAAAAGTCTCGAAATATTTTTTCTTATCGAAATTCTGTTCTAATTCTATCATATTTATTGTTACTTAAACTGGCGGTTGTACGACCTTGGATACAATCAACCAACAATTTATTTTCACGACAACATTATTTATGGAATCTGCAATATTAAATTATTGGAACCTAATAGGCATTAGTTTCCATAAACCAGTGAAGATTGCTTGAAGAAATTTTATTACGAGAGACCGCTGATATTTTGCGACATAAATATTATAAGATATTTTATTATATTGTTACACAAACGACAGTCCCATTTCTTGTCTAAGCAATTATTATCGATTCGGAAGAGATCGCGGTATACAATAAGGCCGCCCATTGTATGTATGTGTTTTAGTATTAGTTTCTTTTGTATATGTAATGGTGAATATAGTATAAAAAAATAAATAGATAAATTGTCTGTATATTTAGTAGACTATTTTTTTACTCATATATTTGTATGTACATTTAATTAACTATATTATGCAACTTAACCGACTTCTTTATACTAAATCAGTTCTCGCATCTATTAAAAGAAAATCTGCATTGCACAGTAAAATAAAAATACAAAATTTTCTACCGCTGGCATAAAATTATCCTTTTAAAAATATAACATAGATATATCTACGTAATGTGTATTTTGCACAACGCAACATATAAAATAAATAAAACGAATATGTCCGCGGACGTTTCCGCGGAAATTTCGGTACAAATATTTCTATATTATGATTTAACGTATGCAAAATGAAATATGGTGGCCTAAGATTTTTTTATTTATACCCTGAAGGAACTCCTTAAGAAGGTTGTACAATAAATTTTGTAAAAGGGTTCCAGAAGGGGTCCTATTGGCTAGCAAAGGCCGCTTGTTGCTGGCTTTTGATAAATTGCCACAAAAATTAGTAGCCCGCCATTATGTTTTTTAGCGGTACCTCGGGGGCTTAAAGGAAGGTTGATGGAATTTTCAATAGTATTATTTTGATATTTTTCTATACTGAAACTAATTTTTTATAACGTACCTACTAAGGATTTTGTGTTAGTGTCAATAAAAATTTTATAAGTATAGTAAGGGTTTTATAAAATGTAAACAGTACCTATGCAGCAATTGTTAAATGCATAGCATAATCAGCCTTTTAATGTTCCTACTGCTAGGAATCAGGCCTCCTCTATAAGAGGGGGAATGGGCCGTAATCCACCACGCGGGCCCAGTGCGGGTTGGTGAATGTCACAAGTCTTCGAATTTTTAGTTAGGACATCTCGGCTTCCTCATGCTGTTTTTTTTCACCGTTTTGAGAAATTGTTAAATGAATCTTTTTATAATATTAACAGTTCCAAAATGTTGCCAATAAAAAAAAATCTTGACAATTTGTATTTGAAGTCATTTAATGTGGTCACTAATAATATTATATTAGGAATATTTAGTTGATGGATACATTATAAAGAATATTCGTAAGTGCAAATCCTTTACCAATTTTGCCATTGTCACCAAACCGAACGAACGAAAAAAATATGTCAAGCCACCAGCGACAAATTCCCCATTTAGACTGTAAAAAACAATAATCCCCGATTCACTCGTACACAGTGCTTTATAGGTTAATTTAGGCAAAAATCCAATTCCACGGGCAACCCCACGGACGAATAAATATTAAATACAGTTTAAATGAGGAGTCTGAACGGTCACCACCATTGAAGGGGTATTCACAACTGATAAACTGTACTTTAGAAGGAAATATAAAATATCGTTCGTGCGTCCCTTTTTGCCTTTTTATGGGATGAGAGAGTCACGTTTTTTGAAAAGAAATGGACACTCGTCCTTTCATGGTGATCAATGAGTTGGCTTTGGACGTGTGTAGGATGGAATTATGATATTTTTGTGAAAGCAGAGAAGTACGGACGCCTGTTGCGATATTTTTTTTAAATAACACGATGTGTTATGATAGTGACATGGTTTGAATAATAATAATAATAATAATTTTATATTTTTAAACGTTTTTTTTTCATATGTGTTTCAGGAAATATTTAAAAATGTTTAAAATATCTATAGAAAGAAAGTAAATAAAGTATAATAATCCTTTTATTTGCGTGAGACATTAGAAGGTAAAAGAAATTAATTATTGTAAACAGTCATGCCAAAACAAAAAAATACAATATGGTAAAATATGTTGACCACTCTGAAGTTAGGCATTCCAAACTATGCGCATACTCGAAAAAATACGTAATACCCAAACCATGCGCATACTCGAAAAAATACGCAATACGCCAAATAATCCTTAAAAATAATTTTTGCGCAACCAATTGTTCGAAGTTCGGAGCGGTCGAGATATTTCGGACGTACTGTATTTATTTATGCACTAGATTTCAAATCTATAAAATTTCTGCAGTAGTCATTTTTAGGGTTCCGCGCCTCAAAAGGAAAAAATCGTTATCCAGAACAGACAGACAGATAGATGAACAACAAAGTTTATACGATCACTTTGTTGTTCATTTGTCTGTCTGTCTGTAAAGACCTTGGTTCCGCGCCTCAAAAGGAAAAAATCGTTATCCAGAACAGACAGACAGATAGATGAACAACAAAGTTTATACGATCACTTTGTTGTTCATTTGTCTGTCTGTCTGTAAAGACCTTTTATCTTGGGAACGCGTAAAGGTATCGAGTTGAAATTAAAACCATACCACAATATCCACCATAACCACCATCTGAACGAAAAAAAAAGATACTTCCGCTTATACCGTAAAAAACGTAAATTCACACTCAAGGGAATCAAAATTCATAGGGTATTTATTATTGTTCATATGTTTTTTAAGATTTCATTGAGCTTTAGCGTGTGCGTTGCAATAAATAAATTAATGGCTTATTTATCTATCTAAGTCACAATGCCAAAATACATCTCACCGTGAATGATCGATCCAGAATGGTTTGTGTGCAGAAACGAGAAATAAAGGCACACTGCAACCACATCGAAAGGGTCACGTGTTAAATTATAAATTGCTGGTCTAAAATGCCCGTGATTTTGAGATTCTACCGCTCTGCATTGTTTTTGTTGGACGAGATTGCGCGGACCCTTGTCAGTGTGTTTCTTGACGTTCGTAGGCAAGGTTAGAGGAGTTCACAATAGTTTGATGAACAGTTATTGTGTTAATTTAGAGTGGACGGAAATGTTGAATACTGAGGTATTCAGAGAACAATTGAGTGCGCCTGCGTGGCAGTGAGTGGCGCATAGAATCTGGAGATGCTACGTTGTGCGCGCTCTGGATGTCATAGGATGTTGTACTCATTATGCCATGATTTCGAGTGCCATAAAGTGATTATTGATGCTATTCCAACGTTGAAACAATACCCGGGTATCGGGAGTCGTACGGCGATCCCTGGGTACTTTAGGTGCGGGCTCGCTACCCGGTAAGGCTGCCTGCCCACTAGAGTGGAGGAATAGGCACAAACTCAGAGGAGCGGAGATTTTGTGCAATCCTATTGGTTAATATTTCTTCGTTTCTCCGCTCCGCAGCCTCGCTTCGCTCCTGTGGACAAGTAGCCTAACCGGCCAGACTAAGGCATAGTCATCAACGGTACGAAGTGTTCCATGCGACGCTCAAAGAGATGTAAGCAAAACCGTAGGTGCCTAGCAGGGACCATGCCCCTAGGGCCATGAGGCATTTCTGACAGGCAAACCTGTGATCCTAGAACGATAAGGGAAACTGAAGGAGACACTTGTAGTTTTACTCTGTAAATCAGTACTCTGCCTGACATGTGCTCCCGTTCCACCCTAGAGTGGAAGGACGGTCATTGGACGATTTCAAACTTCAGCATACGTTAAAACAGTATCAGAAATCTGTATCGATGTTACTGCATAGACTTAGGCCAGGAGGCCAGTCCATTTCTTCTTCTAGAGAAGACTCAGGAAAGGGAATGGGCCGTAATCCACCACGCGAATCCATATCCGAAAGGGAAGCTCGGTCCCGGTACGAAAGGCAAGAAGGAACAGGAGTGGGTTTTTAGTCAGTAAGTCTGACACTATCTCCCGCCCTGCCCAAGAGCGGGGGATGTCATTAGATGACTTTCCCACCGCGAAAAAAAAAATGTCACATGTCTTCAAACTTTTGGTTCTAGGACATGCCGGTTTTCTCACAATGTTTTTCTTCACCGTTTTGAGTGCTGTGGTGATGAAATAAATTATAATGATAATAATAATGGTTTATTGTTCAAGAAAAATGCATTTTTACATCAAATACTTCACTGGTTTCCACACTAGGATTCCCTGTGTCGTGGAGACCAGTCTCTTTCATCATGGTTCAAGAAAAATTTAAAAGAAAATACAATGTAACACATGCATTAAGTAGAACATAGGTATTTATGAGAGGTATACAGGATACAGGCATCTTGCAAAGTATGTTAGAGAGTAAGGAAGTAAGTTGTATGGTGTGGGTGCGTGTTGTGTGAGGTGGGTGGATGGTGTGGGTGCGTGTTGTGTGAGGTGAGTGAGTGGATGCATGCGTGCACCCACTCACTTTACACAAAGTAATACACCTAGTTGATTTTGAATCCACGACCTGCAACACGTAAGCTGGAGCTTTTACCACTAGGCCATCAATCCCCGTTAATACATAAAAACAAAATATGAAAGTTAATTTTATTTATGCAAAGTTTCGCGGTAAACGTTCAAACAAAAGATTTAGACGTAGGGCTTTTAAAACGGGATTAGCGTTCCGGAATGTGCGGGAATGGTGCCGGACTCCCTAATTTATACATTTTTCGGCTCATTCTAAGATAGCTTTACGGTAATGACCGTGATAATATTCAAGCTTAAAATCTTAAGTGTCCGTTCGGCGCCGGATATTGACCTGCTATTATCATTCAAGTCTTGGTTACTTCTAAATATACCACTCATCTTTGGCTATTAAGATGAAAGCGACCCGAGCGTGGCCGCGTTCAAAATCTACTAAATTGTAATTGTTGATGAAGTATAGCTATAGTGCTTAAGAGCGTCCTACCCGAGATAAATTTTCATATAAGGGCTTCCTATACAGGGTGTCTCTGACATCGACGCACAAACGAACGCTATGGATCTAGTACATGATTCTGAACCCCCAGTGGTGGAATTTTTCGTCGGTGTTTTCCTATTATTATTTTTTTTACGTTTTTTTTTAATTTAAACTGTATAAAATCATTATTTTAACATTTTTAGTGAAAAAAAAAATGAATTGAAATTAAAAATGTTATCAGAAATACGACAAGCAGAAACAGATAGTATTTTGTAACTTAAAGGAATAAGTTGAGTTCCATACATCTTTATATTTCTCAAAAAATCAAAAACTCATGGCATCTACATCCAATATGGAGATCGACCCCGAAACCAAGTTGTTAGAGAGGGATGAAGAAATTAATAAATTATTCAAATGTCTAAATATTGTTATAAATCAACTAGGGAATGAAAATGGAGGAATATTAAGAGACCAGATTTCAAGATTCATTATTGATATTGACATATCCGATGAGTTGGCAGGTATTCTAATGACTGTATTTACTTGCCTAAAAAAGGAACAGAATGATCCTACAGGGTTTGCCCGTTATAAAGCATATACTGCTGTTGGGGTATTGACAGCAACTATGGCTTGTGCGAGAAAGAAGTCCGTAGAAGAATTGGCATGGCTAAGAGCGCCATGTCTCAACTACACAAAATCTGAAGGGACCGCAACATCTCCGTAAAGACCAAAACCAAACTGGTGCGGACTCTGGTCTTCTCGGTCTTCTCTTATGGCGCTGAGACTTGGACGCTAAAGGCAGCAAATCGCTAACGCATTGACGCCTTTGAGATGTGGTGCTGGAGAAAAATGCTTCGAATTCCTTGGACAGCATTTCGGACCAACGTATCTATTCTGCGTGAACTGAAAATCTCCTCGCGGTTGTCATCCGAGTGTCTTCGCAAAATTCTGCAATACTTCGGTCACATTGCAAGGAAAGACGATGGAAACCTCGAAAGGCTAATCGTGACTGGTAAAGTAGATGAAAAAAGGCCTCGCGGGCGCAGCCCAATACGTTGGTCTGACCAGATCCGCACCGCTCTTGACTCCACAGTATACAAGGCCCTTCTCACCGCCAGAGACAGGAATAAATGGAAAAACACCATGAAAAGTAAAGTGATGAAGCAGGGAGGTCACGACCCTCAGCATTGAGGAATACGACGCAAGGAGGAGGATGGGGGTAGAAATAGCAGTGGGAAGTGGAATAGAAGTGGGAGTAGAAGAAATAAAGAAAGAGAAAATTGAACTTAACTTTTTGGTATCTACCCCTATTGTTGAATTGTTAACATTGTTTAAATCATCTTTTGATGAAGTAAGAAGTGGGGTCACAAGATTTAGAGTAGGAGAGAATGTTGCGAAAAGAAGTATTATTTATTTATTTATTTAAAGCTTTATGCACAAAAAAACTGTACAAAGGCGGACTTAATGCCTTAGGCATTATCTGCCAGTCGACCTTAGGGTGGTGCAGAAACAAAACATGGCAGGTGCAACTTAATAAATAGACAAAACAGAAGAGAAACAAATATATACAATAGTAAATACATACTTAGATACATACATATAAAAAAAAAAAACAATGCTGTAGTGAAAAAAAAACAAATCCAACCAATTAGCGCGGTGATGATTCTACCAACATCTTGCGAATATGCTCACGTGCCTTCACCTTAAAAGAAAATCGGCTTGTTGCCATCCTGATATTCAGAGGGAGCGCATTCCAAAGAGATATCGCCTGGACGAAAAAGGAAGAGTGGATAAGCCCAGTGGTATTACTTTCGCCCCAGAACGCAGGACAGGTGTTATACGAAGTTTGGGACCTATAGCCCAAGCAATTATGTTAGTAATGGAAGACAAATATTATAACAAGTTACAGAGTGCTTTTACGCAAGAATTTTTTAAATTACTTACGAACAGGGAAGTCCTCACACAGCTTTTCAATCAATCCCGTCCAGTGACAATATACCTTGAAAAACACAAAAGACCGATACTGTCAAGTTGATGAAGGCGGGAAGGACAACATGGGAGAGGTACGAGAATGGCGCATGGGTTCCTTGCGACTTCGAAGCCACGGAAGGTTCCAGGAAATATTTCGGGGTTTAGACCATACTTTTTATACTTTTATTGCATGCTTATTTTCTTTATTTACAAAACAAAATGTTAATTTGTTTCTGTATCTTCATCGATTATTGCCTTTAAAATTATTAAAAATGTTATCAGGACAACGACAAGCAGAAACAGATAGTATTTTGTAAAGGAATAAGTTGAGTTCCATACATCTTTATATTTCTCAAAAAAACTCATGGCATCTACATCCAATATGGAGATCGACCCCGAAAACAAGTTGTTAGAGAGGGTTGAAGAAATTAATAAATTATTCAAATGTCTTAATATTATTAGGTATAAATCAACCAGGGAATGAAAATGGAGGAATATTAAGAGATCACATTTCAAGATTCATTATTGATATTGACGTATCCGATGAGTTGGCAGGTATTCTAATGACTGTATTTACTTGCCTAAGAAAGGAACAGAATCCAACAGGGTTTGCCCGTTATAAAGCATATACTGCTGTTGTGATGGGGGTAGAAATAGTTGGATCCATAGTAGAAGAAATAATAATAAAAATAATACTTACTTCATGCGAAAATAATTCAAACATAAATGAAAAATTAAACTCCATACTAGACTCCACAATAAACTGGATGACTGAGCACAACTTAGAAATTAACTTCAACAAAACTAAAATAATCCCATTCTACCCTCGCCAAAAACCACCAATAAATATAAACTTTAGCTTTAAAAATAATAAATTAGAAGTAGTTGATAAATTCACCCTATTAGGCTTAAACATTGATACGCACATAAATTGGAAAATACACATCCAGAAAATAAAAGCAAAACTATCAAAATTCTCTTACGCTCTTCGAGAGATCAAAAAAACGACAGACCTAAAAACTGCACTAGCAATGTACTATGCTTATGCTTATGCATGGCTCAAATATGGAGTCATTTTATGGGGCAATAGTACTGACATACCTTCGCTTTTTACCCTACAAAAGAAACTAATTAGAATCTTGGTAAATATTGAAGACACCGACAGCTGTAAACCCCATTTCCAGGAACTAAAGATCTTACCCCTACCCTGTCTCTACATATTTGAAGTATGTAAGTTCGTGCGTAAGTATCCAGATTTCTTTACAAAAAGAGAAGATATACAAACAAAAATTATGCTTAGACATAAAAATAGACTAAACTTACCACCATCGCGACTAAAAATGCACTCCAATAGTACCCTTGTGATGTCCATAAAAATCTACAATAAGTTACCCGAAATTATAAAGAATTTAGACAAAGATAACATCTTTATCAATAAATTGAAACTTTTTCTTATAAACAAATGTTACTATAGCCTAAATGAATATCTAAATGACAAATTATAAATAACAATTTACATAATTTAATAATAATGACGATAAAAATAAATAAAAATACCTGACATTTAATTTACTTATACAATGACGTAACAATAATACACATAAATAAATTAATTTGAATAATGACAATTTAATAATAATTATGACAAAATATAAATAAAATATCTGACAATTTATAAATGACGATAAAAATAAATAAAAATACCTGACATTTAATTTACTTATACGATGACGTAACAATAATACACATAAATAAATTAATTTGAATAATGACAATTTAATAATAATTATGACAAAATATAAATAAAATATCTGACAATTTATAAATTTAATTCATGACAAAAATAAATTAAAATATCTAACACAATTTATCAATCTGATACACAGACATAGTAATACCATGATTAATTTAAATAAATACATAATTTATTAATAATGACGAAGAAAATAATAAAAATACCTGACATAAATTAGTTAAATTAAGACATTATAATAATATACATACATACATTAATTTTAACAATAACAAAATTTAATAATAATAACGACAATAAATAAATAAAATATACCAATACTTAGACATAATTATATAATAACATGCATACACAATTTAATTTAAATAGATAGGCACATCATTTATTAATAATGATGACAATAATAAGTGAAAATCTTTATTTTATTAGCCTTCATCCTCTCTCCTAGCTTTGCTGTGCCCGACAGGGTCCATATTGGTCTTATCTATATTTTTATACCATCTATATTATGTACATATGGAATGCAATAAAGTATTGAGTATTGAGTATTGAGTATTGAAATAAAGAAAGAGAAAATTGAACTTAACTTTTTGTACGTATCTACTCCTATTGTTGAATTGTTAACATTGTTTAAATCATCTTTTAATGAAGTAAGAACAGGGGTCACAAGATTTAGAGTAAGAGAGAATGTTGCGAAAAGAAGTTCTAAGAGAGATTCAACCGGAAAAGTCATTAGGAGGCAAGATAAAAATAGAGAAATGACGCACAATATTACACAGTACGGATTAAACAACCATCATGTCCCTCTACTACAAGGAATTACTTTAGCCCCAGAACGCAGAACAGCGGCCGTATTATGACATCTTAAAACCATCATGTTTTCTGTGTGAGAAAAGGATAGTGCTATTCGTCCTGTATAGCTCCGTCTCTTTTTCACACCGAAAACATGATGGTTTTAAGAGGTCATAATACGGCCCCAGGTGTTATACGAAGTTTGGGGCCTGTAGCCCAAGCAATTATGTTAGTAATGGAAGACAAATATTATAACAAGTTACAGAGTGCGATGGGCAACAGTCTTCAGATGTTACGAGAAAGGTGTGATGCTCCAAAGTTAATTTTTAAACCCATTCCATTTAAATATGTTTCGAAAATGGCACAAGCTTTGCTTACTAAAAGTCTAGGGAATGTGGAGCCTGTAGACACATGCAGTTTTTACGAACCCCTGAGAATGAAGGTCTTTACGCAAGAATTTTTAAATTACTTGCGAACAGGAAGTCCTCACACAGTTTTTCAAGCGATTCCGTCCAGTTACAATATGCCTTGAAAAAGACAAAAGACCAAAGTCATGGAAGACATCGATACTGTCAAGTTGATGAAGGCAGGAACGACAGCATGCGAGAGGTACGAGAATGGCGCATGGGTTCCTTGCGCCTTCGAAGCCACGGAAGGTTCCAGGAAATATTTCGGAGTTTAGGTCATACTTTTTATACTTTTATTACATGCTTACTTTATTTACAAAACAAAATGTTAAATCGTTTCTGTATCTTTATTGAAATTAAAAATGTTATCAGGACTTATATTACGATTTTATCTACCCCGATGACTTTTTAATTAATTAATTTTTAAATATTTTTTTTTTCGTATGTATACTATACTAACTTTAGCCCGCGACTTCGTCCGCGTACATAAAACATAGCCTATGTTACTCAGCAATAAAGTAGCTTTCTATCGGTGAAAACGTTTTAGCAATCGGTCCAGTACTTCCAGAGATTACCTCCTATAAACAAAAAAACATAAAAACAAAAAAAATTAAACTTTACCTCTTTATTATATTAGTGTAGATAATATCATCGGGGTTTGTTAGAGTAACGATTTTACACAGTTTAAATTAAAAAAGATCGCATATTTTTTTCAAAAAATAGGAAAATACCAATGAAAAATTCCACCACTACCACTGGGGGGTCCAGAACTATGTACTGGATCCGTCGTATTCTTTTGTGCGTCGATGTCAGAGACACCCCGTATATACGAGTAATCAGAGAAAAGATGAAAGAGTTTATAAAGGAAATACTTTCAGATTTGTACTACAAGTGTCGCCGCTTGTCTCCCACCTTTTAACTCCACTACAGGCAATAAACCAATACGAACGCGCATTACGCAACTAACAGACCACGCACACTTAGATCGTAAGTTTGCTATTGGTTGTGTCAACTATGAGCATGATCATAGTTTGTAGCACGCCTGCCACGCCGACAGGCCGTTTTAACCTCTTTCATGTTTTCAGTGATTATAATTTTGATTAAATAATGATCGATATTTAATAATGTCATTACCTATCGATCTCTAGATATTTTGAAATCTTCAAAAATCTATACAAGGTGTAAGGGACAGCCCTCCACAAACTTTAAGGGCTTGCTCAGTAAACGAAACTGAACAATAAAAAATTATTAACTTGATTGGACAGTTTGTATGGAGAGGCCGAATTCTTTTATCGTTTCCTAAAAAATTTTTATAGTGGGTTGTTTAGTTTCGTCTATTGAGCAAGCCCTTAAAGTTTGTGGAGGGCTGTCCCTTACACCATTTATTACGAGCTTATACTGGTGTATTCACCCGGGTAAAGTAGGTTTCTCCATACGAAAGTTCTTTCTTATTATTTGTAAACACCATAAAAAGAACGTCAGAGTAAAATTTCAACTTTCTAGGTTCAATGATTTGGGTTCGGCATTGATGATGTTGATGATCAGGACTTTGCCTTTTATACACACAGATGAGTATGGATTAAGAGAAAAAAGTAATCCAGTGAATCTAAGCAATGACTACAACACAATAAAAGACGCAAGCGACTAATATAAAGATTTACGACGTGTCAAGTATCAAGATCAGTTTAATTCTCGTAGTGCAGTCTACCATTAAAGTCGCCCCTAACTTGATGGTCCCTTACTTCTGAAACGTGCTATTATGAAAGCACTCGATATTTTAATCAGTGAATGGCTTACTTTATCGACAAAGACAAGATATGAAAAGTACATAAGGAAACTTAATTATATTTTGAGCCGCTTGGAATTGAAACGCTTGGGTCATGGGGTCCGAGAGCACGTCATCTTTTCAGAGATATTTTCTCACCGACTGATGGACACTTTGCTCGTTCTTTGCCCAAAGAATTAACTTTGCCATTCAACATGGCAAAATGGGCAGGACACATTGCACGCAGAACAGATGGTCGATGGGGATGAAAGGTTATAGAGTGGCGACCACGTACCAGAAGACGCAGCGATGGAAGGCCTCCAATAAGGTGGACCGATGACCTGGTCAGGGCCGCGGAAATCCGATGGATGTGTGACGCACAGGACCGGTCGTTTTGGCGACGCTTGGGGGAGGCCTATGTCCAACAGTAGACGTCTATCGGCTGAAATGATGAATGATGATTATGATATCAAATAAAAGCTTGAACTAAAGTTATAAAATTATGCTTTGCTCTATCAACTAGAAAAACCTGTATTTTTGATAACTTATTTAAGTGCTTATATGTTAACTAGCTGTGTCCGCGACTTCGTTCGCGTGGACTACAGGATTTAGAATTAACTTTTTCTAAAATAAAAGTAGCCTAAGTTACTCCTTATTACATCAGCTACCTGCCAAAAAAGTCCCGTCAGAATCGGTCCAGCCATATTAGCCGGAACAAACAGACAGAGAAATATTTTTTGTATGAACCGTATTTATATTCATATGCGTGTAGTAAAAAGCAGTTATTTCAATATTACAAACAGACACTCCAATTTTATTTACATGTATAGATGTATAGATAAATTTAAACTAAAATTCATTATACAAATAGTAAATAACTTATGAATACCATTACCTAACTAATAAATCCAATGAGGTTCGTAATTAAATGAAAGGCTTATGTCTAAAACTGAAATATGTAATGATAAAACATTTTGTCCTACGAAAATTATTCGAGTGATATTTGCCTATAATATATTATGTACGCTACTAAAAAAATATATTTATATATGTATAATTATAACAGGACTCTAAATCTGATTAGTTTGGCACTTAACAAACAACACTCAAAAAGCTTTTATATGCGATATCGTGCGATTTGTTTGTATAATCAAAATAATAATAACATAGTCGATATAAATGAAATGTCATGATAACCCTTTTTCAAAATATTGGAAGGTATACGAGTATGTTAACATTTTTTCAGTCGATTTCCAATACGGTTAACAACGACAAAGGTTTTAATTAAAATTTTGATGGTTTAGCTGTGAAATAGGTTTATTTATTTATCAATAATAAATAAGAGGCCATGACAAACTTTTACAGACTAAATCCCCCTTCTATGTTCCCTCGTTGTCTTGCATTCCAGTGCTCTGGGTTTTCCTTTCAGAAGCGAACCCATGGCCACAGGAAGCTTGGACCCTGATGGGATCCTACGGTTTTGTTGACATCTACGCGCCGCCGACGACTTGGGTTCGACCCGGACGGTTACCGGACGGTCGGACTGAGAGCTAGATAATCATAATCTGCCACTATACGAAAATATTGATCCAAAGTCTTGAGCATCGACGCCGAGTTGCTAGCCTGTCTGTTTTCTATCATTTACACTTCGGGGAGTGTGCACTAGAGTTACACAATTTAATTCCGCCAAGTCCGTTCCACCATCGGACCTCAAGACGTACGGCGTTGCGGCACCGGTACATGGTGGACATCCCACCCATACCTACAAAGCGTTTTGGGAACACTTTCATTATACGTACAGCTAAGGAGTGGAATTCCCTGCCGGAGTCTGTGTTTCCTGATAACTATAACCTAGGGATCTTTAAGTCAAGAGTGAATAGATTACTTCTAGGCAAGCGTGTTCTAGGCCATATCATCGCTTACCAGCATTTTGGGAACACTTTCATTATACGTACAGCTAAGGAGTGGAATTCCCTGCCGGAGTCTGTGTTTCCTGATAACTATAACCTAGGGGTCTTTAAGTCAAGAGTGAAAAGATTGCTTCTAGGCAAGCATGTTCCACCGTCGGCCACATCATCGCTTACCATCAGGTGAGATAGTGGTCAAACGCGAGCCTATTCATTATATAAAAAAAAAATAGTACCCGCGAAGTCCAAGGCTCGCGTACCTTGGGAAAACCTGAAACACAAAACGAATACAAATATTTTGCAATCGCTCAAGTTTATTTAAGCTCCTTGGTGACAACCAAATAACAGACGATCCTGTGATGGGCTGAATGAGTGTTTGGGTTAGGGAAATTTCGATGTTCAAGCTCTGATGAAGGTATTTAAACGAGTGGTGACTGTGGTACTACATACTTTGAGGTTTAAGATGATTTTATTCTCATAAGAATTACTCGTACATTACCTTACCAATCTTAGTGGGCTTATTCCAGCCAGCCCACACCTCTCTCTCAAAACAGATTAGGCCCCTCATGTTTTATCTACAAGGGGATTTGGGGTTCCTAAGGTTCATGTGCGTCTTTCAGTAACACCTGTGCAGTCTAAAAAGTCACAAGCGCAATTGTCTCCTTCCTCTCCAAGCATGCTCTGCACAGGGGATTGTCTGTGATGGCTATCGTGTGGAGGCGCTTATACAATGTGCAGGATCCGGTGATGGTCTCCGTTACCAGGCGCAGGCCGCCTCTATCCAGTATTATGAGGTGGCAGGGCTTCCTTGGCCTGCCTGCACCCTGGTGTCGAGGACCTCCAGCGCTCTGCTTGTATATGTGTATGTTCATGTAGCCAACCATACAGCTGACCAAAAGGGACCGGCACAATTGGTTCGGGCCCGAAGACCACCGCTCAAGATCCTCTCCTGGCCAGTTCGTCTGCCGCGTCGTTGCCCATTAAACCGCTATGTCCCCTAATCCACTGTAGTATCACAGTTTTGCGCTTCGGCACCATGACACTTTCCAGTGCAGAGTGACATTTTTGTATAATTCTCGAGATGGTAGAGTCTTTGTCTAGGGATTATAGGAGGAGAGTATCCGAATGTGTGTGTCCATTATATTCCTAGTTTCTATGGCATGGGCCGCTAGGATTATACCAACATATTCCGCCTGATAGACGGTGTTGAATTTTCCTAGCATTCTGGATATTTTGATATTGAGATCATTGGAAAAGACTCCAACTTCTGTGCCAGTATCTGTCTTTGATCCATCCGTGTTGATTCTCAGTTCTGCTGGGCCTGAGTAGTTGTGCACTTCCTCTGTTAATTGAATATTGAAATGCGTTTTGGAAATGATACGCCTTTGAAGCTTTGTCGCTAGATGCTGCCATCATGGGCTGTCGTTTAATAGCGTCTTCCATTATGCTTATGTGTTTGATTCTAGAGTCCTAACTCAAGGTGCTCGATACGCTAAACCTGAAAGCCGCTGAGGCTGCCTCCTCCTGCACTATTAGATGCAGTGGAGACAGTCCCAGCATCGCTTGCAGGGCAGCCGTGGACGTAGTTCTCATGCTGCTAGTGATCGCTACGCAAGCGAGTCGTTGATGTTTTCCAAGATCTTTTTAGGCTGTGCTCAGTTGAGTCCTAGGCCACCAAAATAACGAGTCTTAAGTGATTATTGGTCTGATAACTGTGGTATACAGCCAGTGGGTGACCTTTGGGGCTATGCCCCAGCTACGGTCTATTATGATAATACGAGTATTATAGAGGTGAAAGTTTGTGAAAGTGTGTGTGAGTGTGTGTGTGAGTGAGGAGCATGGAATGAGAGAGCGAGATAGACTTTTACTGATTAAAACTTATATCTTTCAGTTGTCCTTTGCGTTCTAGGACCACAGGGTACAAACGCAAAGGGCAAAGGAAAGGGAAACCGTTTTCCCTTCCACGGGGAATTTCTATTCCCCGTGGTCTTAGTGAAGCTAAACATCAGTGTGAGATAAATTTTAAGTTTTCTCTGCACTTTACCTATAAATCATTAAAATAAAAATATTCAGCGCCCTTTACTTACTTTCATTTTGATTATATCATAAGAAAACCGCGCGACATACGACACGTTTTTAATTCCACCTTCAAAACCCCAAAACCACTCGACATTGTCTCAGTCTTGAATAGGGTCCCCGCTAACGAATTCAGGCCACGTGGCAATATAGTTAATTGAAACGAGTGAAGCCGGGTGAGCAACAAGTGCGTAAATTAAACCCTGCAAATGCTTATCTTCGTCGTCTGGGATCCATACTCCAAGAGGATTTACTTTATCGTAAGTTTCTTGTTTATGGCGTAGGCAGAAGTCAGGAGTGGCATGAATTGTGGCGATGCTTGGGGGAAGCTTATGTTCTATGGTAGACGGAAGTCGGTCCTCTTTCATGCATAGAGTACATCAACAAGTCGATGAGATATACTGACATAGACGTCAATGGTAGGAAAGTTCTCGTAATAATTTCCTCATTAAAATCTTAACTATTGTATTGTATCTGGAGTATTATTGCTACAAATAACTTACACATCTTAAGCGCTACAGAATACTCTACCATCTGATTGGGTTTTAGTTACATTTGATTAGAAAAGCACTATAGATTACATTCGATCTGTAACATAACAACCAAATCCAATATTTACAACAAACGGATCCTATAAAATGATTAAACTACTCCTTACCACTTAATATATCCAATTTGGGCATATATATAGCCGTTCCAGAATTATGCTGCCCCTAAATTTAGTACTTAATTGATTAACAAAGTTACGGAAGCTCGCTTTAGGGGACTCCCATTTCTGGATGTACCTACGGCCACTGGTAACTAGTTTATCCTGCAGTTATGTATCGGCTGCTCTTTTCACTGAGTAAGTTCGTTTGAAATGGTGTGAAGTTCTTTGGTATGCTGTTGAAACTAAAGAGAATGAACACATTCTAATAAAGACGCATGCTGTTTGAATGCTATAAAATACATAATATGTTTATTTTAATTTCTGTATATATTTAGAATTTGCTTTTTTTTTTTACATTTTTCTCACATAACTGTAGCGACAAAAAATATGTAACCGAGACATTTGTCATATAGAAAGTGATCGAAAAGAGTATCCATGGATTACCTTGCACATTCTCCTCCATAGAGAGCTTTGGAATGTGCAATTAGCTTAATTTTTATGACCGACTTTTAAACAATTGAAAAGTGCCAGTAAATATGTAAATGGGTTATAAATGCTTTGATTTTTGATTCAGGACAAAGTAAAACATCAAGTTATTTATTAAAATTGTACATTTTCTTCAACTCTGGTGATAGCGTGACAGTTGACAGGAGAATGGGAGTAAAACCGAACAAGTGCAAGTCGAATTTGCGCACGAAGGGTTTCCATTATCCATACAACTTTAGATGCTATACCATAACCTTTTTAGTTTCGCTTGTTAACTATTAATATAGAGCAAAAAACTGCAAAACATCACGTTTGATGTATGGCAGCCCCTCATAAATATTATTTTGTTCTGTTTTTAGTGTTTGTTATTATTGCGACAACAAATTATACATCATCTGTGAAAATTTCAACTGCCTAACTATCACTAAGGGTCCTGTTTTTACCCATTGGGTACGAAACCAAAAAAAATGTGTTGCTACGATCTCAAATAACACGAGACAAAGGTAAGAATATGATGATGAAGACCGTACTATAAGCTGTAAATAGCAGAAATTCAGTACCTGAATTTCTGTTTTTACTGAAATCGATTTAAAATATCATTTATTTATTATTTTATCGTAGGTCAACAGTGCTGTTGCATTAAGTGCACCTATGTACCACTACTACATTTTTTTTTCTTCTCTGTGTTCATTTGCAATCAGTCGTTGACTATAAGCAAATTTGTGATGTGCGTTGTGTCATGCCGAGTGTGCCTCCCAGCTGAGACATCTCCTCAATGAAATTGGCTATTGGTCTTGTCTCAGGACCAAGAGAACTACTATACATAAAGTTTAAATAAATAACTTAACAAACTAGTATTCTGACGTCACATCCCTATGTTCTGTTACCCACAGCTGAAAACGGTGCTGAAGCAATGAAAATTTAATGGCGTTCGCGTCTGATTACAAGGTTGAATATTTTAACGCAAACAAAACATTGGTAATTGAAAGGATTAGTTCATAAATATATGATAAGGTTACAACGTTATTAATTTTATAGGTTTAATTTTATATAATTTATTAATAATATATGCATAAATCATTTTCCGGCCACTGCTGCACTACATACCTAGTTATCTGGTATTTTGCTGAATTGGACCTGTTTGCTATAGTTGTGAGGCACAAAATGTGGTTGTAAATTTTTAATGTTAAGTTTCTCAGAGAAGGTGCTACTGTCGCATTCCTGGGCAGTCTCTCAGGCCTGCGCTTTATTTCCCTATTCTGGTAAAATCTGTCCAGTTTGTCCCGCCATCTCATCTGTAGCCTTGTTAGAAACCTCATCTTTAAATGTGGTAATTGTGGTAACATGACATCATTTTTGCGTTTCGCCTTTTCGTTCATACTACGTGCATCGAAGGACTGGATTAATTTACCTACAGTGATTTTCCCGTCCGATTATAATTTCGGTGTTTTTTAAGGCTAGAGTGAATTGACTGGAAAGACTGACGGCGTCCTCACCATCCGCATGAACGTTCTCACCGGACATGGTCACTTTGGGAGGTTCCTGCACCGGATTCAAGCGGAAGAATCGCGCAGGTGTCACCACTATGTGTACCGCCCCGGAGAACACGGTGGAGCATACGGTAGAGTTGTGCCCCGCTTGAGCAGAGCAACGCCGTGTCCTCGTGGGGGCGATCGGCGGCAACGATCGCTCGCGCCGGGGCTTGGTACAGGCCATGGTTCGAAGCGAGGAGGAGTGGCAGGCGGTCGCCTCCATCCGCGAAGCAGTAATGCCAGCAAAGGAGCCAGCCGCACGGGGATGCGCGAGGTAACGGGCCTCACACCCCCGCCACTGTGATACCAATCCCGATTTCCGGCCACCGTAGGCGCGGGCTTGCGGACGGCGAGCAATGGATAGCTCCGTAACCATTCGGTAACCGTCCGGACCAAACCCAAGTCGTCGATGGCGCGTAGTGTTCCACACGTGCCTCAAGAAGACGCCAGCACACCGTAGGGGCCCAGTCGGATCGAAGCCTACTGGGGCCATGGGTTCGCTTCTGAAAGGAAAACCTGGCCCTGGAACAAAAGGCAACAAAGGAACTAGGTGGATTTTAGTCAGTAGAAGTCTAACACACCCTTGCGCTCTGCCCAAGGGTGGGAGATGTCATCGCATGTTTTCCCATCACTCCTTGCATCACTCCTTATCATCACTCGTTTATAGGAATTAAAAAAAAAGATCATAAATAAAACTCAGCACAATGATTTTACTACTATTATTTCTCAGAACCCACAATTTTACCTAACATCTACTCTCCTCATGGACTAGTCTCAGAGGAAATTACCTACTTTGAGACTGACAGACACGGACGTATTACGTAAATTCTGGTATTTTAATTTTTGGAACAGACAGCGAGATATCCTATTTAATATTTCACGACAGTTTTTATGTTTGCGTTTAAACATTTTCTCTTTAAAACTTTAACTTAGATTCCAATTGACAGATACGAGTACACAAATATGACAACACAAAACCACATCGAAAAACATTACTTGTAAAAGCTTTTATCCTTTTAGGGCTCCGTACCCTAAGGGTAAAACGAGACCAAAAACGTCGACGTCGCGTATTGTTTCATGCACGCATGTCTCAAGGAGTTGTCAGCAAACCGTGGGGGCCCAACAGGGTCGAAGCCTACTGAGGCAAGTCTGCTTCTGAAAGGAAGATTCGGCCCCGGTATGAAAGGCAGCGAAGGAACGGGAGTGGATTCTGACACTATGTCCTGCTCCGCCCAAGGGCGCGGAGATGTCATTAGTTGATTTTCCCACATAAAAAAAAATGACGTTTTAGTAACTGCAAATTTAGCATCGAGGCCTCCGCTACTACTACTTATCCCGCCACCAAAAAACACTCGTTATGTTCAAATCCACGTAAGAATTCTCTTTTAAACACAAAAGAACAGCGTTGCCAGCTGTAAAACGATTAAGGTACAGCTTGGCTTTGTTTAGTTTTTCTTCATTAGGCTCCAAATCCAATTTGCTTTGGCTCTTCAATTGTTATTTTTAATTAATGGCAATTATGCCCGTGCGGTTTTCTTCAGGTGTTCGAGAAGTTCTTTGTGAATTGTTTGAATGGTTCAATGTTAAATGGTATATTAATGTGGGTGGTTTAATATTTGGAAATTGTGTTTATCTACATTATTAATATTATAAAGAGCTAAGTTTGTTTCTTTATTTGTAGTCTCTGTAGTACTAAGTACAGGTCCGATTGTTAAATTTTTTTCACCGATAGAAAACTGCTATATTCCTGAGTGACTAAGGTTAAGTATATTTTATGTACGCGGACAAAGCTGCAGGTAAAAGCTAGTATTATTATACTTTGATAAAAATGAGACCTAACTGGGAGAAAATCTTTTCAAACACAAAATTTTTTTCCAAATCGGTTCTTCTTTTTAGCGAGTGGCAAAACTAATTAAATTCGTTGCCTGCTTAGTGACTGATGCAGTCATTAAGTCCCTACGAGTACAGGTAACAGTGCACGTGATGCAGGATGGAAGGTGGAACATGATCAGCGGAGAGACGTCGCCCAAACAGTGAAGATCAGGGCCCCAAGTCTGCTATTTTTATAAATTCGTCATTCCAACACGATCCCATTGTCATTTTGCTAAAAGTTTGTAATCTGCTAGTTCATAATGATCGATCATTGATCGGTCAATGGTCTTGTAATAGAATTGTGGTAGAATGATAATTTCGAGCATATTAAAACCAATAACTGCACAATAACGTTATAATGGTAAAACACTGATCAAATAAACTGTCAAAGTTTTAGCAGATTACCGCAAACGTCAATAATTTTATAAAAAAAATTTCAATATGTATACGAGATTACCATTCTATGCCACTTCTTTCAATGGAGTATCAGTGGTTGACAATTGGAAAGTCATAATGACGCCATTATATTAGTAGATTACCAAACTTGTCAAAATCGACAATTATGACAACAATGATAGACCATTCTGACACTATTGTAATAGCAGACTCGAGGCCCGGAACCGTCTAAGAACCCCCATCTTTGGAGTCTAGGGGGCACGGCAGTGCTCCCACCAAGAGGAGCAAGAAAATGGCACTGCCTTAACATCCTTTTCTCGAAACCGTTCAGGTCAGTTCAGGTCTTTGCTGCGTCCAACTTAGGTACGGAATCTGTTTCAAGTTTTCCAAGTTGGCCATGGTTCATAAATGACATATTTCTGAGGTAAGCAAATATAAAAATCGAATAAAGAACCTCATTCTTTTTGAAGATTTTCTCAGTTAACGTTTCGCCTTGGTAGAACTCAGGTTATTAATTATTCTCAGTATCAGGCATTTATTTATTTATTGAGTAGGCACCTCAACGACTTACTCAGTAAAACACACACAAACAAAAAACACATATAATTTTAAGCATAGTGAATTCGTCACTTACAGAATTCCACAGCACTGACATAAAACAATTAATAAATGTTACAAAATATGTTAGCTTAAATATGTAAAGAAAATCACTGTTATCTAGCTTTTCTGAACTATTTTGACTTCGCCTCCTTTTTAAAACAATTCAGTAGATGTTATGTTTGACAGTGACATTCAAACGTCACTGTAATTAAGATATATCTTTGTGATGAGGTTATGAAAAAGTTAGTGCAGTGATTGATTCCTATAAAAGTTTATTTTAGAAATACGGAAAGTAAAGGCTTTAAATGTTGTTTTTTTGGTTACAGGTGAGTTAGTCACACAGAACAGAAAATACAGGTAGAAGTGCCCCTATCCTGGCAAAGCACGGGAACTAGTGTCGCCAAACTCACACATTTGTATATTAAATTGTCCATTACACACATAAAAAACAGTAATATGATTGGCTACAAATTAAAAACGCAACTTTTACTAATCATCTTCTTATTGCTTTGATAAATTAAGTCTTATTACAACCAATGAAAGTTGTTATTATTTTACATGACACAAACAATAAAGATGTTTTTCGTCTTATAACCAATTTACAACGAGTTCAGCTACTCCACGCTAGATGGCGCTGTAACCAATTCATCATTTGTCATTCTATTCAGAACTCTAGTTACTTTAAAATAGATGCCATATTCACCTGCACATGTAATCACTTTTGCTACTCGTTTAGAGATGTAGACATATATCGATATTTTAATATTGATGTTACGTAACTTATTCAGGTGAGCAATGTAATAATTTGTTAACATCTTACAAATGCTTAATAATGGATAAGGTTGATTATCTTTAAAATATCAATGTTAAAGAGGTATTTGTATGTAGGGGGGTAATCTTATTTTTAACCGATTTCGAAAAGGAGAAGATTCTATGTTCGACTTAATGTATGTTTTGTTCACCGATATCTCGGTCAATTGTGGACTGACTTTGAAATATTTTTTTTTTTAAATTAAATGTTCTTAGTAGGTATTGCTTTATCGTTCAAATATCTATATTTGTTTTGTGAAGTTAATGTACATATTACGGTTAATATTATGTAATATTCAGCCTTTCAAGCGTGAAGAAGTAAAGAAAGTGATTAGCAACCCGCACCTATTTCGGACGGATGCACGTTACGTGTTGTTAAAACCTCGTGATTTATGATCTTAGTTAAATATTTATAAATTATACACATGAAAAGTCAAACACAAATTTTCTGAATGATGGTGCCAGCCATGAAATAAATAGTTAGAAATAAATAAAAATTATCGATACTGACCTACTTTACGGATGTGTCCCATCCCTAATTGAGTAGCGTCGAAGTTACTAGAATTTATGTTATGATTTTGTAGATGACGGCCAAGTGTATTTAGACTTTGTAGTTATGAATATAAGGTTGTTTATAGTTTGCATTAAAGTCATAAAATGTGGTATTTTCATTTAAAATCAATTTTATTAAAAATTAACAAAGTTTATTGCTTAACGATGATACGATACACCTCCACAAGATACATTTTTTTTCTGCTTTCGTTTTTGCAGGTCAAAACCGAAAAACCAGGCATAATTTGTAATATTTCGCGTATTTCTGAGAGAACCAATCGCGACAAGTGTCTGACGGTGAATAAGCTAAATGTTGCGCATCTCGACCTAATGTTGACACGCGCGCGATATCTGAGGGGCACTTCCTCTACTTTTCTTTATTCCGTGGTTAGTCACTAATCACAACCATTAACAACATGTAATGTAAGCGATGTATGAAAAATTTAATAAAAAAATTTGGTTACAGAAAAACGCAATTTCGCCTTTTTACCCACATAACTGAAGTATCATTATATATAATTATATATACTGGTCGAAAGTGAGCTAAAAAAGAAATTTACCGTAATTATATAATTATTTCACTGAAAAAGTGTCGGAACTTCAGTAGTATAGGTTTCTCACCTTTTTTTTAAGGTGGCAAATCATCCAATTACTTCTCCCGCTCTGGGTAGAGCAGGAGGGCGTGTCAGACTTTTACTGACTAAAACCACTCCTGTGTCCTTCAGTTGCCCTTTGCGTTCTAGGATTACGGGTTTCCTTTTCAGAAATTTCCTGCGGTCCTAGCGGGCAGCGGCCCTGCTGGGTCCCTACGGTGTGCTGACATCTCTTTTTTTTTAATTGGTATAAACTAGTACTTGACTGCGATCCCACTTGATGGTAAGCAGCGATGCAATCGTTGGTGGTGAGGCGCACTAGTTTATTAAGAGCCTATTCACTCGCGATTTTTGAGGAGCACGTGGATCACTACGCATTGTCGACGACTGAGCTTGGTCCGGTATGTTCAGAGCTCACTTAACCTGGACACTGTGAAGTAATATTTATTTATGCTAAAAATTTACAATATCTAAACTAGGCTAAATAGACCCAATGCGATATTGCAGGTTCCTTATTTTAAATAGTGCCACTGTTTATACCGTAGCTAATTCTGTATGTTGCTAACCTAGTGAACGTACTCAAAGCACATGAGATTAAGTTGATGTCATCGGCGATGAGGTCGAGAGTGCGGAGCGCGCTCGTCAGCGGCGCCTCGCGCAGCAGGTTAGTTCGCGCGCGCGGCACCGCCAGCAGCTGCGGTTGTCAACGCCGACCTACATACCCATCCAGCACGACTAGCTCCACTCTTTGTAGGTATATGTAGGTATTCAGAAACTAAGTAATAGAGCCATCACCTAAAAATTCAGTTCGCACTTCTCTTCGCTAAAATACCTAATTCACCACAGAAGCGAATAGGCATAAGAATTTTTAAAGCGGCCTCGAGATTGGAGGAAACCATAAATATGGTCCCTTCAGTTTTGTCGTATTGTAATTAATCTTGTTTGAGAAATGAGCCTGAAGATGCAGGCCGATACTTTGATAAATAGATTTTTGCTTCTTACCAACTCGTTCGTACCGTTTGACGAGGACCAAGATCTGGTTTTCTAGAAGTGGCATAGAAAATTTCAGAAAGCGAATCCATAATGAATGTATCTCTTGAAACTAAAAATATCGTATACATTTTTTTATTGTTGATAGGATTGCGATTGACCATCATCACACCTGATGGTAAGCGATGATGTGGCCGCCGATGGCGCACGTTTGCCTAGAAGTAACCTATTCACTCTTGACTTAAAGTCTTTAATTTAACAAAAGACCCACTTATATGTTTAGTCTTGGCAATTAGATTTTATCTATTTTATCACGTTAAGGTGACCAGTTTGGGGGTATGCGGTACAGAGCGTAAAGTTCCGCAAACCTTATTAAAAAGAAAGGATCCACCGACCACACGGGTGTTATGTCTGGTTCGGGCAACTACCCAACAGATGATTTCGGGTAATGATCAAATCGTGCTCTAATTGTGCGATACAGGATCTCGTATTTTTTATTTCGTATACGTCGCCATAGACGCCGATACAGTGTCAAGGTATCTAAATAGGAATAGCATTTTTTTATATACATGGTTTTGTCCACAAAATTAAATAATATTATGGTTCTATTCCTGTAGGATCAGAAAGTTTTACATCTTTGTATTTTCCAATTTTGCCCCTAAGTATGCGGGTCGCGGCGGAAAAAAAGCGCCGAGGCCAATTTCTGTGAATGATTGCAGATATTTGGGGCCACACTATAAGTGCGTGGAAATATCGGCGCTTAAGTTCCTATCGACAGGGTATGAATGTCGCCTTTTATTTCGTCACCGTGGCCCGCAATTTATTTGAAGTGTAGTTTGATTTGAAATATTTTGGTAATACAATTATGGATTAGCTTTTTAGGTATATGTAGGTACTAGCGTGAAACAACTCTCCAGAGCGGACACGGGCTTGCTAACGACGAGCAATGGACAGCTCGACGTCCGTCCGTTTGGTAACCGTAGGGACCGAGCCCATGTCGTCGACGGTGCGTGTTTCACACTCGCCTCAAAAGATGTCAGAGCAGGGCCGAAGCCCAATGGGGCCATGGATTTACTTCCGAAAGTTAAAGCCGGGGCCCTTTACAAGGCATAGAAGGAGCATAGGTCTGGTTTTAGTCAATAATGCCTTGATCACATGTACCGAGTAAAAGGGCGAGACAGTGCTCTCGGCCGAGTACTCGCTACGTGTGAACACAGCGCCGAGTGCTCGGCCTACCACTCATCTCTACAACTCGCTTACATCACTGTCTCGGCCAAGCAACATTTCACTGTCTCGCCCGTTTACTCGGTACGTGTGATCAAGGCATAAAAGTCTCCCACTCCGCCCTTGGCCGGGAGAAGTTTTCCTAGAAAAAGCAAGCGTGCTGCATCTTCGACCACATCATCGTTTTCCATCAAGTGAGGTAGGGATGACCCTACTTTACTTTTTTTTAAATGTTATTGATAGGCTTGCGTATGAACGCAAGCCTATCAATAACAATTAAAAAAAAAGTTAGTTAAAAATAAATAAAAGCAAAAAATAACAAATTCACACAACCAACAATCGTTTCATAATAGATATAGTTTACCAAACAGTGGTTTTAATATTTTTATTTCGTCAACAGCTAAGCCAGTTAGCGACCACTTCGACAAAAAAAAAATCTATACATGATTCGTTGAAACAAACAATTTTTGGTAACACTAAAACAACATAGGAAATTCAATTCAAAGCAATCATGTCATACAAATATGTACAATATTCATGGATAGTTGTCCTCTGAGCGTTCGCTTTGTGTTCCCTACCCAACCGTCAATGGACTTCGGTTCAATACACCGAATAGATTTGATTTACGTATGCCAATACCCGCTGTGTTGGACACGGTCCTAAGGGGTTGCGTAGACGTGAGGACACGATTCCGGGATGTGTGTTCTGGCATAATTTGGTGGGGTGATTTAAGACGGATTTCAGAATGGTCTTTACACTTGAGGTTTTGGCACTAAATATATCATTTAATTTCAATGAGTAACGTCTTGAAACATTTTTGTAAAGCACAAGAAAATTGTCTTATCTAAATGTGTTTATATTAGGGTGGGAAATCTTCCAATGATTTTTCCAAACAGATATTTACTGTTTTTAGCACGGTTTTTAGCCTATAACGTAAAGATGATTACAGATTAAAGGAAAATTAATGGTTTTAGTTCTAAAGTTCGAAGGATCAGCGTAGAACTAGGGTATCGGACAAGACTAACACAATCTAACTTATTTGTTAACAACGATAGTAACTTAGGTTCTTGTTGTTGATAGCATCTTGATCAGGTTATTTATCTTTACACTACATCAGTTTTAGTATATGCAATACCCAAAACACGTGTCTAGTATTTTTATGTAAATAATCTATGTACAAAATTACATAACTGTATCATGAAAAATCATCATCATTATCATCATCAGCCTTTTAATGTTCCCACTGCTGGGACTCAGGCCTCCTCTCTACGATAGGGAATGGGCCTTAATCCACCATGCGGGCCCAGTGCGTGTTGGTGAACAACACATGTCTTCGAATTTTTGGTTCTAGGATATGCCGGTTTCCTCACGATGTTTTCGTTTACCGTTTTGAGAGCAGTGGTAATGAAATAAATCACACAAAGTTTGAACCCGCAACCTACAATTCATGAAAAATCACAAAGTTATAATATAAGCTTGTTATGTCTGCAAAAATACATAGTTACCGGGCCATCCAGGCGACTGAGGGGTTGTTTTACACCTAGCTGTTTGCTGGCGCCTATTACCCGTTGTGACTTGCCGTGACCTGTGTTGTACTTAATATCGGTGGTGTCCAACTTATGACCTTTTTAAAAATTTTTGGGAAAAAATATAGTATGGTGTAAAAATTTTGGAATCCATTCAGTTACTGATTCTGAACAAACTGTATTCAGGTTAAATATATACTAAAAATAATGTTGTATATAAATCCAGAATATAAACTATCCTGGTACCAAATTTTATTAAAATCCGTTCAGCCGTTTCAGCGTGAAGCAACAAACATACACACCCATACATATAAACTTTCGGTTTTACAATAACTAGTTCCTGCCAGCGGCTTCACCCGCTTGATAGATATTTAAAAAGATCACTAGTTGAATACCACCGACACTATGCACAAACCAGGTCACGGCAGGTCATAGCGGGCATTAGGTGTTAGCAAGCAGCTGGGTGCAAGTGCAAAACAACCAGTCACCTGTAGCCCGATTCACGTAATGAAAACCGTAACGATATCGTAGCGATTTAGTCGTTAAGACCATTTCCGTATTCACATCCATTAATCGAGTTTGAACGACACCGATTTTAAAGTCGTTTGAAATTCGTCGATTTAAAAAAAATATCTGTTTTACATTATCCTGGTAGAACACTTATAAATGTAACTGGAAATAAGTCGATAGATCGTGAATACCGCTTTTGGAAAGGACTTCGATCGAACGACTATAAAACTTCAACGATATTTGGCTTGTTTGATTTTACGTGAATCAGGCTACTGGAGGGCCCATTGACTATGTATTTTTGCTGACATAAAATGATACGTAGTTATGAAATTTTGTACATAAAAATACTAGACACGTGTTTTGGGTTTCACATATATTAAACTAATGTATATTTATAAGGTATCATTAATTCAGTAAACCCCAAGCGAAGCCGGCGTTCGCGCATCTGTTGTCTTACTATTGTGTCTCAAATTGACAGTATCTGAAAGGTTTTCATGAATTAAAAAGAAGTATTGAATGCACGCGGATGGAACCGTCCACTGAAGATAGTAGTAACATAAAAACTAGTTGCAAAAGATAATCGCATCATGATTTCTGGAAGACAAAATTGTGCCTTCATGCATAACAGCGTTAAGAATGGAGGCGTCTAACAATGTTTGTCCAAGACGGAGTTGGCTCTTACGTAAACCCAATCTTAAGCCCAGCCTTACCCGAGACAAAAGCGGAACGGATGTGGTCCGCTCCTAGCCGCACTTCCGGCGAAATGGCCGCTCTATTGTGATAAACAAACTTGTTATTGAGATGTTTAGATTACGCAATTGTAGTGTAAATTAGGTCCTCCGATTTATTATAATATTGCAAATGTTGTAGAGTATTTTGATAAATAGGTGATATGGTCATTGTTTTAGGTTTTGTATAATAGAGGGATTGTCATGTTTATTTTATAAACAAAAATAAAATTCTTTACAAAAAATTACAACTGACTACCACACTGTTAAAATAACAAAGAACCAAATCCAAAAAACACTGACTTCCAAAATTAAAGTTATTTTGCAATTTTTGTCGTTTTTTTTTTTTTTTAGTTTTGGAAAACTAGAGTGAGTAGGCTCTTAATAAACTAGTGTGGTTCACCATCAACGATTGCATCACTGCTTACAATCAGGTAGGATCGCAGTCAAGCGCTAGAACATTAACCGAAAATTAACGAGTTTCAGAACTGCTTCAGGTGAAATGCTCCAATACTGACATAACAAGAAATATACTCGTATACCTCCATTGTTTTAACCCAGAATAAGTTACAGAAAACAATTGCATAAAAGTAGTCACCAGGTGACTGCAATCGGTTAGAAAGGTACGTCACATTGCACTTGCGATATTTGAATAAATTGGATTCGAAGGACTCGGAATACTTGGAAAAGTCTGGGCGATGTTAACGAGAGCGACGGAACTGGCTGCCGAAGCGTGGCGGACGTTATAAAGTTTTGAACTCTTTCGATGATGAAGAAGGAATGCAATTTTGGGCTTTTTACCCAACTGCTTCAGAAGAAGGGGATCTATACACGTAAGTATATGTTTTTGGCACTCCCTAGAGCTTAAATGGGTTGTTGCATTTTATATTGAGAAGTGTTGTGTGTCGTGATGGTCCAGAGGTTAAGGCGCCCGCCTCTCATGCATGAGGTTTCTTTTTTTTAATTGGTATAAACTAGTGCTTGACTGCGATCTCACCTTACGGTAAGCAGCGATGCAATCGTTGACGGTGAGGCGCACTAGTTTATTAAGAAGGGGTATGGTATCGTTCAGTGACTATGTTGTGGAGGTCTGATTGGGAGTTGCTCAATATAAAATACAGGTATTCAGCCGTATCCAGTTAGGCTAGAAGCTTAAAGTAACTTTTATTCGATTTGTTTCTGTCGTTTTATGTGATGAAACCTGCAGTTGTGCCACATACACGCTCCGGTTTACATGTACTGTACAACTCAACTGTACAGACAAACCTGTCAGATATTCCCTAGCGTGTACCGGCAGGCATTAGAGGAACTTTGAAAAATACATATGAATTGAAAACATCACATTGGTACTTGCGCAATCTCATGCATATGGTGACAGGTCATCACGAAACACATATACTAAAAATATAGCATGAGAAGATACTGATGTAAATAAAAAAGCCGTTTCCGTGTCCGTTTAGCACTTGCAACTTTTTAACTTTAAAGACACCAAAGTTATAAAAAGTCTAGACATGCTACAAAGTGTATCTATTTAAATTCAAATCGCCGAGTACTTGTGTTATGGGCGGTTACTGCTAAATATTGTGATAACTGCGCGACCGTTGGAAGGAAACATACGGGAAGTACTCTACGGGCATGTCAGGATGTTTTACTGGTATCACTACGAAGCGAAGAGGAATTACAGGTGGTCGCCTCCCTCTGCGAAACAGTAATGCTAGTAAAGGAGGCGGCCCTCACGCCCCAGCCGCCGACGGAATCCCGATCCTGATTTCCGGGCACCGTACGCTTGGGCTTGCGGACGCCGTGCGATCGTTCGGTAACCGTCCGGACCAAGCAAGTCGTCGACGGCTACGCTTGCCTCAAGGAGATGTCAGTAAACCGTAAGAGCCCAGCAGGGTCGAAGTCTAATGGATCCAAGGGTCTGCTTCGTTAAGTAAGGAAGTAGAAAGTGATCCTATTAGGGTTCCATTTTATCCTTTTGGGGTGCGGAACCCTAAAAATGTCAAATAAAAGATAAGAGCAACAAAATAATGTCTTTCAGCAGATCTGTTCAAAACATGCATACGTGTGTTACTTTTAGCTATCAAAGGACGGTCGTGTGGCAATAAAAAGTAACCGCAGCGATAAGTGCGATTCCCACGGACCTTACGCTACAATACTTTGTACAGGGCCATATCAACCTGAGTGCGAATCTATTATTTAAATAAAAAATACGAGTAGTAACGCGATAGATATACAATCTTATTTTTAGTAAATGTAAAACTTGAAACATCTGTCTAGTATTTTTATGTAAAGAATCTATGTACAAAATTTCAAAACTGTATCATGAAATATCACAAAGTTATAAGCTTGTTAAATCAGCATAAATACATAGTCACTGGGTCATCCAGGCGACTGAGGAGTTGTTTTGCACTTGGTCTTGCACCCAGCTGTTTGCTGGCGCGTAATACCCGTTATGACCTGCCGTGACCTTTTTTTTTCCGATGGGAAAAATCATCCTATGACAACCCCCGCTCTTGGGCGGAGCGGGAGATAGTGTCAGACTCTTACTGACTAAAAAACCCATCCCGTTCCTTCAAGCCTTCATACCGGGGCTCGAGCGCCCTTTCGGATAACTCTGGCCCCAGTAGGCTTCGACCCGGCTGGGCCCCTGCTGTTGCTGACAACTCCTTGAGGCGCGCGGGAACAGCGCGCGCCGTCGACGACTTGGGCTTGGTCCGGACAGTTACCGGACGGCCGGACAGCGAGCTAACCTGCCGTGACCTGCGTTGTACTTAGTGTCGGCACAAAATAGGTACTATACCTACGCACGGTGCACGCACACTTATGAGCGTTATAGCCGGAACTGTTCGACGAGTGGTCCGAGACGCGACCGAGACATCGTGTCCGTGAGCGGTGTGTGTGTGCTCGAGCGCGCTTTGTATGTAGATTGACTTCTGTACCTATCTATTTTGTGGTGTCGGTGGTGTCAAACTTGTGACCTTTTGAACTATATTCAGGTTTCGCATAAAATCGCGAAAAATCATCCAATGAGAACCCCCGCTCTTGGGCGGAGCGGGAGATAGTGTCAGACTCTCACTGACTAAAAGCCCACCCCATTCCTTCTAGCCTTCATACCGGGGCTCGAGTGCCCTTTTGGATAACCCTTGCCCCAGTAGGCTTCGTCCTGGCTGGGCCCCTGCTGTTGCTGACAACTCCTAGAGGCGCGCGGGAACAGTGCGTGCCGTCGACGACTTGGGCTTGGTCGGGACAGTTCATACCGGGGCTCGAGTTCCCTTTCGGATAACTGCATGGCGCGTAATACCCGTTATGACCTGCCGTGATCTGTGTTGTACATAGTGTCGGTGGTGTCAAACTTGTGACTTTTTTAACTATATTCAGGTTTCGTACGAACTAAAAATATTTTTGTAGATCCGATAGATGCGAGAGACACAGGACTGGTCGTTATGGCGACACTTGGCCTATGTTCAATAGGGAACGTCTCTCAGCTGGAATGATGATGACGATGATGATGAATGCGATAGATATCACACATCACTCTAAGATTATAAAATAGTGTTTAGTAACCCTGACTACTATGCCGGAGCTCGTGAATTCGATTTCCACTTAAGAGAAAAATGTTTGTGTGATGAGCACGATCATTTGTTCTATGTCTGGGTATGATTTATCTATATGTATGTGCAATTTAGAAATATATAGGTTGACTGGTAATTAGTGTACGATACTTAAACAGCTGATATTTTCTTCGCGATTTCGGTTTTGCTCCCATAATAAAAATTGTATGTTATCATGAGCACAATCACGTGTTTAAGTATCGTACACTAATTGCCAGTCACCCTATATAAGTATGTTTATCTCTTATCGTAGTACTCATAACACATGCTCTGGTTAGTTTGGGACTAAATGTTGTAGTTTTTCTTTGTTATGTTTGTATGTACAATAAAGTATATAATAAATAAATAAATAAATGGCGTTGTGTGAAAGTTGAGGAATATTATTATAAAGCAAGCGTGGATCCACGGTTGTCGGCACCATGGACACACCCCATTGATATAGGGTTTTTATAATTCAATGACACACCCCCAACTCTAATAGGCTTGTGACGTTACATTTATCACGGTCATGCTGATGGTGCTATTTATTTAATTTTCGTGAGTGCATAAACAAATTTTAAATACAGGTAAATTAATTTACCAGAGGTCGCCTCACGGGCCTACATAAAACTATACACTGTACATTTTTTTTTTAATTCACTCTTGACCTATCTCACCTGATTGAAAGTGTCGATGTGGTCAACGATGGAGATTCACGCAATGAAAACCGTAACGATATCGTAGCGATTAGACGATTTCCGTATTCACATCCATCAATCGAGTTTGAACGACACCGATTTTAAAGTCGTTTGAAATTCGTCGATTTAAAAAAAATCTATATTACATTATCCTGGTAGAATACTTATTAATGTAACTGGAAATAAGTCGATAGATCGTGAATACCGCTTTTGGATAGGACTTCGATCGAACGACTATAAAACTTCAACGATATTTGGCTTGTTTGATTTTACGTGAATCAGGCTACTGGTGTAACCTATCCACTATCGATTTAATTTGATTTGGATCCCAGGGTTGTAGCTATCAGGAAACACAGTCTTCGGCAGGGAATTCTACTCCTTAGCTGTCCGCTTAATAAAAAAAATTACCTAATACTAACCCAAAAAATTGCTACGCTTTTTCGGATTATTATTATTATTATTGATTTTGATAAAATATGGTACGGAGTAAGCCTAAACACCAAGAAAAAAGAACTCTCCTGTCGCAGGTCTGCTGGAAGAAATTTCATTTTAAATAAGCAGTACCTTTGTGTTCTTCTATTTATTTTTGTTCTTTTTATTTTTAAGAGCTTGTGTGTACATAAATAAGTAAATAAAGAACATAGACTACTTTTTATCTGGCTTCGATTTTGACTTCGCATCCTACATTCACGCGAACGAAATTGTGGTTCACTAATAGAAACTTAGATATTTCGAGAGAATCAAAAGACCTAAAAAAAATAAAGATTCAATCTAAGATTCTTGCCAATCCAAATCATTTAATTCTTGCATTAAATATCTGTACAATACACGAACTAGTAATCCTTTATGGCAGCTAATTTACGTATTTAGCCGGTGCTAAGCAAGCAATGTGCGCGTTATCTAAGCCTAGCGTCCCTTCTCACAAGTCAGAACGCAAAGGGCAACTGAAGGACACAGGTACGTTTTAGCCAGTGAAAGTCTGACACGCAGTGTTGCTCCACCCTAGAGCAGGAAACAACACTTAAAAAACCTTCTCACCTGAAAAAATAAAACTGGAATATCATCAAATTAAGTCATCCATAAGTCATTTGACAATTTTTCACCTCAAAAACAATTAGATCTTAGTCGTAATAAATCTTAGAATCTCAGAAAATACTAATAAGTAAAAAAAATAACCACGCAATAATAACCTGCTCTAAATATCTGTGCAATACACGAACTAGTAATCCTTTATGGCAGCTAATTTACGAATTAGCCGGTGCTAAGCAAGCAATGTGCGCGTTATCTAAGCCTAGCGTTGGCATGCACTACCTACAAGTTAGCGTGCAGTCCATTCTGTTGACGATGTCCCCTCGAGTCGGCACATGAAATAATTATTATTTCTCTGCACTGCGAATGAACGAAGAATTCTAAAGTGCTGGATGAGTATTATACACCGTTAAATTTTAGTCGTTTTAATCCCGTGGAGGGTCGATCCGGTACATGAAACACTATCGATTTGTACCTACCTACCCGTAGGTAGTAGTCGGCGTTGCGTTCAAACTACCTACAGGTCATTGAACTCGCTCAGCTGACGTTTTCTTAATGAATTAATTTCGTAAATACGTAAATTAATACGAGTTTTGAAAAAAAGGTACTTTATTTTTTAATTTTATCTTTACAAATCGATAGTGTTTCATGTACCGGATCGACCCTCCACGGGATCAAAACGACTAAAATTTAACGGTGTATTTTGTGAAATTATATTCACGGTGCAACTAAATTGATGTCTTGTGTGTGAAATGCGCTGTATGGGGTATTGCTATCAATATTCATCACTAATACTAAAGGCAAAAGTTTGTGATCGTGTGTGTGTATGTTTGTTAGTTTTTTTTCGATAAAGCTTGACACACAGATACATAATGTTCTGGGATAGTACTTCTTCTTCTTCTTATTCCTGCCCTTATCCCATATTACTTGGGGTCGGCGCAACACGTTTTCTTCTTCCATTCTGTCCTGTCACCCGTCAAACTATCACTAACTCCCTTTTCTTTCATATCACTTCTCACACAATCCATCCATCTTTTTTTCGGCCTTCCTCTCCCTCTCCATCCATCTACATAAGATATTTTTTATCCCGAGAGCATGTATCTTGGAATAATTTTCTAATATGTTGTGGGTGAAGTTATTGGCAGCAGTTAGTCTTTATATATATGTAAATAAAACATTTAGATTGATTCATAGAGATTTGAGAGCAGTGATGGCCGAGTGGTAATGGCTCCGACTTACGAGTTGTAGGTCGCGGGTTCAAACCCTGTCAGGCGCATTACTTGGTGTAAATTCATTTCATCACCACAGCTCTCAAAACGGTGAAGAAAACATCGTGAGGAAACCGGCATGTCCTAGAACCAAAAATTCGAAGACATGTGACATTCACCAACCGACACTGGGCCCGCGTGGTGAATTATGGCCCATTCCCTCTCCTAGAGAGGAGGCCTGAGACCCAGCAGTGGGAACATTAAAAAGGCTGGTGATGCTGAAATAAAGCAATCTAAACGTGTTGGTAAGCGCAAAGCTCGAAAATGACTGTGCCAATTTGGATGAACTTTTTTTTAACTATTCGATGAAGTTTTAGGAAGGTTCTAATCTACACTAATATTTGTATTATAAAGAGGTAAAGTTTGTTTTTTTTTGTAGGAGGTAATCGCTAAAACTGATGGTCCGATTGTTAAAACTTTTTCAACGATGGAAATCTCCTTTATTCCTGAGTGACGTAGGCTATATTTTACGTACACGGACGAAGCCGCGGGCAAAAGCTAGTGAAGAATAAATTAGCAAACTTGCACAGGAAACCGTAAAAAACACATTTTCCTTTGTAATATTCGAACAGGAGATGTCAATTAAAATAGCTTATGACAGAATGACATCTGGCGGGTCAGCTTGTAAGCGATAATTATTTTTGAGTAGCCACTGCCTAATGGAACAAACTTCCGAGATAAAAATATCATCATCATCATCATCATCATCATCATCATCATCATCATTTCAGCCGAAAGACGTCCACTGTTGGACATAGGCCTCCCCCAAGTGTCGCCACAATGAACGGTTCTGTGCGTCTCGCATCCATCGGATTCCCGCAACCCTTACCAGGTCATTGGTCCACCTGGTAGGAGGCCATCCAACGCTACGTCTTCCGGTACGCGGAAGTATTTGAATTTTACGTAAAAATATGCTATGTGCTATTCCGGGAAATAGTCTAAAAATATGCCATTCAATTCCGCTGTCTTTTCGATAGATGATGAACCCCAGGGGAAAATCTAGTTTCGGAAAAATCAAAGCCATTTCCATATCTTTACCTCTGTCGCGTTCATAAATGCAGTAGTGTAGTGGCACCGGGCGTAATGCATGTAATTCTAACGCGTGTCCACCATTTGCATGCAAATAAGATGTTTGTCCACTTTTCGCTCGCTCACCGTCGCTTTTAATTACTTGTCGAGATCCCGGACAGGTTATGTTCCCTTGCTAAATGGAAATGCTTGCGAAGCTTGAATTTTGAGTTCTAGGAATTAAGTTCGGATTATTTTTGACGACTAAGTGGGAAAAAATTGCTCATTTAACTTTAGTAGTGGAAGGTGTGACTTAAATAAAACAGAGTACTATCTTTCCTCTTGTGATAATAATTATATATTATGTATTTATTTTGAGTACAAAATATAGTAATAATAAGTACGGGAAACTATTGGTGATTATGTAATGTGGTGAAATTTTTTTTAAAACCAGAATTCCACACAGTTCCAAGCAAGCACATTCATGAGACAGCCCTAGCGAGTTGTTACGAGCATGAGGAGGATAAATATCTTCATACTAGTAACATAATTATTATGCAAAGGAAACTGTACGGAAATTTGTTTAAAAAAATATCACCAAATTACTAATATTATCAATTGACTGGCCTGTTGATCTAGTGGTTAGTGACCCTGACTGCTATGCCGGAGGTCGTGTTCGATTCCCACCCAGGACAAATGTTTGTGTGATGAGCATGATCATCTTTTCTGTGTCTGAGTGTAATTTATCTATAATATGTATGTATTTAGAAATATATAAGGTCTGTTGTCTAGTACCCATAACACAAGCTCTGCTTAGCTTGGGCCGTCTAGTACGGCGTTGTGTGATAGTTGTGGGATAAAAAATATAAAAAAAAATCCCCAATAAATAAAAAGAAAAAGAAAGAAAAAGAAAAAGAAAGAATTCAATCTCCCTTTATACTATTTATTAATATTTTAAAATATAATATGTATGTGTTATGTTAATTTAAGATTACACAAACTTTATTTCTTGTTTCCACACACTACTTTCTACATTTCTTTTCTCTCCTTTCGCAGGTCTGCTGGAAGTTGGGCACGCTATAATCGTGGCTGTAAGTTCACTCTTTGACGAGTGGCTGGGGCGTCTTCACCTTCCACTTGACGCAGGTCCTTACCGGACATGGAAGGTTCGGAAGGTTCCTGCACTGGATTCAGGTGCGAAAAACGCCTAGGTATCACCATTATGCGGACCGTCCGAAGGGTATGGCTCGTAGGAGCGATCGGTGGCGGCAACCTCTAGCACCGAGTCCTGGTTCAGGCCATGGTCTGAAACGAGGAGGACTGGAAGGTGGTCGCCACCTTCTGCGACGTACTAATGCTAGCGCAGGAGACGGCCTCACGCGTGAAGGGAATGGACATCCTTACGCTCCAGCCGCCGTAACCCTGACCCCGACCACCAGCCTCGGTAGGCGCGGGCTTACGAACGACGAGCAATGGGTGGCTCACCATCCGACGTCCCCCTACCGAATCGGACGCGCGACAAGTATAAACTTGTTTACACCTCCAATATAAGTTCCCATTAAAATTTATCAGAACCAAAATCGAAATTGGAGATGCAAAATCAACCGAAAGTTGCTAACTTTTGGAAATGAAATCAGAACTGAACCTCCATAACTATCCCTGCTTAGGCTGCGTTCCCGTTATGTTGTAACGGTTAATTTATCGTCAGACGACTATCGTCTGTAGCTGTTCCCATTACAACAACTGTTTGTCGTGGCAACGACATATAGTCGCAATAACGACACATGGTTTACCGTCACGGTTTAGGTTTGAGCATTTTTAATCGTTTCATGACTGTCGTGCTAGCCGTTCCCACTATCATGACAATCTGTTGTTACGTCACAGCAAAAAGTCGTAGACGATAGTAATCGAGTCGTCCTATATGTATATAAACCACGACACTTAAAGGAGTGACCACATGGTTGTAATCCAACGTCCCAAACCAAGGTGAACTTGCTATTTGCAATCCGTTCAGACAGCAGTTGTTATCCATAACCTTCAACGCTCTTGGTTGGGAGGCGCGTTTTCTCAACCACCAAACGTGTTGGTGCGTGGATTACATCCATGCAGCCGCAACACAAACCAAACATACAAACTAAGGTCACCTTGGTTGGAACGCCAGTTTGCAACCGTGTGGCCAATCCATAAAACTACACGATTATCTGTCGTCACGACAAAATGAGAACGCGGCCTTAGCATCATATTTATCTACCTGCTTAATCCAGTGTATCCTGTAAGCTAATCCAGTTTTCTATCTTCATTACACTCTGTTTCATAGCGCAATATATGCTGTATTACGTCACCGGTACTCGGTATGTACCTGGCAATATTAATTTCCCGTTACCCGATCGCAGTGACACGTTGCAGCAGGCAGTGAATAATAACAGGAATGAAGGGAAAATTATGTGGCCGTGTTGCCATAATGCTTTGAATAATTTAATGATGTTTGTTTTAATTTCGTTCGCTTTGCTGCGTTTTATGGTTTTGTAACCAAAGCATAAATACAGAACTCAGACTCCACTGTCCGTCTGTTTGTATCTCATAAATCGTGATAGGTACACTGATAATATATTATATTGAACCCCAAAACCGGTTTTGCGTCCGTTGCGTCACAAGGTTCAGTTGAAAACCAGCGTCAGGCACTAGTTGTCTGGCATTCATGCTGAACTGGACCTATTTTGGTGCAGCCATGAGGCACACAACTGTATTTTTTATTTTATTTTATTGCTTTTTTTGATTCTTTTACTTTTGATACGTGTTTTTGTTTATTATTGTGTTTGGGCCTTGTGCTGTACCAAATAAATTATTTTTCTTTCTTTCTTTCTTTCTTTCTTTACATAGTCGTTTTTACAGATGATATATTTCTGTTCCCGTTATTACAAGAAATTATTTAAAATAAGAAAAAAAAATCAGTGTTCAGCCAGACTGCAAAAACGAGCGCGGGGCTGGTGCAGTGCGGAAAACTCAAACATGAGAATTTCTTTGGACTGTCTATAGTGGACAAGTGAGCGCGAGCAGCGGCACGGACAGCTTGACGCGGAACGCGCGCGGTCTACTCACGCTATAGCTCGTTCTTACAAAGTGCTGTAGTAAGTGCACGGGCGGCGAGAGGTAACTGCGTGGGAGCAGGCATCTATGTAACCGGCTATTCGAGCAAGCCATGCATGTACGAATATCAATGACGTCAATTCATGCGTAGCCTCTTCGTGCAGTGGACACAACCACAAATATTTTCTTAAAAAGCGAGGCTTAATACATGTGCGTAGCCTCTCCGTGCGCCTCAGTGGGCCCGCGCCTTTATTCGTATGTAAGCGAGGCTTGTGCGTGATCGAACAGTTACTGTGCACTGTCTGGCTGAACGGTTCTCCTCTGGGTGTGTTACAAATAAATGGCTATGTTTCTTGTTTATGTACGAAATCAGTGCCGCTAGTAACTGTAAAATAAGTGATGTACAACACACTTAAGTTACAGAAAGCAATAAAACAAAGTAGGAAACGGTACTACATTTTATTTACGACTGGTCAAATACACTTTGACCCCTTGCTCTTACGAGGACGAATTAGTAATCAATCAAAGAGTTTATTTCATACTATTTTCTGCTAGCGGCTTCGCCCGCGTTAATGTGCAAGAAACATTATTGAACCTCTTTTAAACCATGTAATGTATTGTCGCCTCTATTATGTGAGAACAATACAAATAAAGTGTAAGAAAATAATTTAAAATAAGCCACTAGCAGCTAAGAGGACAGCTCTTGGCTCAACCTCAGCCTCAACTGACAGCATCCGTTCGCAAACATGACGCGTATATCAACACCACTCAGCTCAACCATTACGCACGTACCTAATTTAATTTCCTACTTGTGCGAAAAAGCAGCAGTAAAATGTTTTTACACTACACTCTCCATTAAAATAAATCGAAGCACTTTCCATCGATGGGGTACAAATTGTCCCGGGTGAAAGGTCGCCGTCTCGAAGGGTTAACAATGAGGCGCCATTATTTCGTGTGAATTGAATTGGCATAGACGATTTAACTTGCTCAAGCTACGCGGATTTGTCGCTTCAACGACCTCCGGTGGATTCGACCCTCGGCTACAAAAAGCCGACTAGAATTTGTATAGCCTTTTGAGGGTTAAATGATTTTTCTGTCAAATAAAATGTGTGAACCTTTGTTCTGGGGGCAACTGGGTTTCGGAAAATCGATACTTACTAAGTATCGAGACGAAAAAAATCAGTAGGTTTTTTTTTTTTGGTGGGTATACTATAAATCATCCAAACGACATCCCCCGCCCTTGGACGGAGCGGGAGATAGTGTCAGACTCTTATTGACTAAAAAAACTCACCCCGTTCCTTCGTTGCCTTTCATACCGGGGCCGAGCCTTCCTTTTAGAACTAGACCCGAGGCCTCAGAAGGTTTCGACCCTGCTGAGCCCCTACAGTTGCTGACAACTCCTTGAGTCGCGCGGGTACAGTACGCGCCGTCGAAGATTTGGGATCCTAACACAAAAATTTCGAATCTGTGCAATGTTTCGTTTTTGTTCATGTTCACAATGGGGCTTTGTTGGCTGTTTATTCCAATATTTTGCTTTTTACATAAAGGGAGTTGTTTTTAATATAGAATATTAAAACATGCTTAATTAGCTTTTGCCTGCGGCCAGTCCCATAGGAATCGCGCATGTTTTGGTCATAAAAGTAGGTACATATTAATAGCTATTTATTCTCCCGTGGGTCGTAGCGTAATGTTATGTTTAAACCTATAACTTTTCTCGATAAATCGGCTAATTGGAGACTGAAAGAATTTTAAAATTCTATCCTGTACTCCTAGCCAAGTTGATAATCTGCAATCGTTAACGCCAGTTAATTTCAAATGTACGGGAATGACGTCATCTCAACGCTCAGTCACGTGGTCAGAAGAAAAGAATCGGGGGCGTGGCCAACTCGAGGCGTTCGACGCAAGAGAAACGGAGCGATTTTAGTTTAGCCTTGTAGTTTTGATTGTGCGTTGATATATCAGTCAGACAGCTTCTACTTTTATTTAAATAGATAAATACAGACAACAAACAGAGTGCGTTCTGGGTATGTTTATGGCCTTAGAATGCAAAGGGCAAATGAAGAAACAGGTAGGTTTTAGTCAGTAAAAGTCTATTACGTCTCACTCTACCCTAAAGTAGTGTAATGTTGGGGGTTCGCAAAGCAATTTATTGAATAATTTAAATAAAACATACAGTAAACTTACAATAATGCGCATTAGGGAAAGTACTTATTAAGCGTTAATATGACACCGTTTTGTTAATACTAAGTAGATTCACTTCATCTCCTGGGAAAGTGAAAAAAAAATTACGCAGGTATTTTTTTGTGTTGTTGATGATTAAGTCCGCCTCTGTACTTTGTTGTGCATAAAGCATTTAATAAATAATGACTTCCTACTACAAAAATAAAACAACTGTTCTGAACACCATAAAACCCATACAGAAAACCCCTGCAATCAATAATCCCAATCAGCTCGAACAACCAACCTGTTACTTCGACAGAAATACTCGTAATAGAAAAAAATAAAATTATGACAAAACTGTTATCTCGAGACCGCCATTTATCAGGGAGAGTGTCAAAAGTATCAACGTGCAGGTTTCCCTTAGTGGTAGGGAGGGCTACCAAGATTTATGCTCTGGCCCTCCGATCGCCCTGGTTACTCCTTAGGGAGGGGTGACGAATGTATCTGGCAGACTTCAATTGTTTGCTGAAGCGGCCATTGTAATTGGTGGATCAATAATTTTGTTAGTTCCTTATTGATGGGTGAATCTACCCATTTTAGTAATAGAACGACGCAATAGACACTATGTTTCTATTATTCAATCAATTTAGATTTTTGTTTTATTTAATTGATTGGTTGTGTTCTATGATTTAGGTGTGAGGTATTGGTAGGTCAAGTCGGGCTTTTTGGCTTGTATAGCTCGCCTTGGGATATCCATGGAGTTTCACGCAAGTTCTTCTCCATAAAGATCTACGCTTTGGAACATGCAATTTGGATTTTGTTCACTTTTGTTTTTTAAAGTGACCGACATTTGACTATTTAAAAGTACCTGTAAATGGTCTATTTGGTTTTGATTTTAGAGCAGTGATGGCCGGAGTAGTAACGACCCTCACGAGTTGTAGGTTGCGGGTTGAAACCAGCCAGATACATTACTTTTTGTAATTTATTTCATCACCATTGCTCTAAAAACGGTGAAATAAAACATCGTGAGGAAACCGGCCTAGGAATGTCCTAGATCCAAGAATTTGAAGACTTGTGACATCCACCAACCCGCACTGGGCCCGACTGATGGACTACGCTTCGTTCCCTCTCCTAGAGAGGAGGCCTGAGTCCCAAAAGTGGGAAAATTAAAAGGCTGATTATGCATAAGCTTATGCTATGATTTGATTTGATAATTATCTACTTCCACTCGGGCAAAACCGCTGACAGCACCTAGTATATTTCGAGTTTCCGCAATACATCCCATTTAGCTGTCGAACTGTGGTCACGTCGTGGCACCGCGGTTTACTAAGTAGCGGTTAAAGGGTTAATCCGAGCTAATGAAACTGACCAATTGACGTCGATTAAGTTCGACACAATATCAATGCCTATTACTATTGAGTAGGTTTTATTATTTTATCTTTATCATTTTAAATGAAGAGATAGAAACTGAGTGAAAGCCAGTGTCTAATTTGAGAACCTCTTTTTTGGATGTGGTAATTCATCAAATATCTTTTCCCGTTCTGAGTGGAGAAAGAGGGAGTATCAGACCTTTACGACTAAAACCCACATATGTTTCTTCAGTTGCACTTTGCGTTCCTCGGTAACTTTTTCGAATAATATCGCAGCCGTAGCAGGTATCGGCTCTAGTTGGCCTCGTCCATATTGCTGGCATCTCTTTAAGGCGCGTAGATCTTACCAGTCAGAAGAATGGCGAGCTGTCCACAGCTCACCATCCGCAAAACTCCGCCTACGCTGGCCGGGAATCGCCTTGCAACTTCGGCGACTGAAGCGCGAGAATGTCCTCTCCCTCACGGTGTCCACCACTTCCTTTGCTCGTATTACTGCTTCGTAGAAGGAGGTGACTGCTTCTCATTCCCTCTTGCTCCATACCATAGCATGAAACAACACCCAGATGCGAGAGATCGCCGCAACCGATCGCCTTCACAACTGACAACCCCTGAAAATTTCAAAGTGCTTGAATAGGGTTTAAATGTAGCTAATAAGTTTTTGAGTTCGACGGAGAACCAAGGTTACCGCAAAGCTTGAAGAATCGCCAAACACAAGTGACAATGAGCAGGGTACATTGCACGAGGAATAGATAGTCAATGGGGACGAAAACTTCTAGAGTGGCGAACACGTACCGGAAGACGCAGTTTTAGAAGGCCTCCCACAAGGTGGACCGATGAACTGGTCAGGGCGCGGAAATCCGATGGATGCGAGACGGCGACCGGTCGTTGTGGCGACGCTTGGGGGAGGCCTATTGTCCAACAGTGGACGTCTTTCGGCTGAAATTACGATGATGAAGTTTTTGAATTAGACAGCCAACCATTCTCTGTTTTATTGTTGTTTGCATTTAACTGCCAAGATCATACTGATTTAGTTTTAGCATCATCATCTCCCAAGCCTTTTTCCAACTATGTCACGGTCGTCATACAGTCTAACCACATGCGGCTTTTTTTATGGTGCGAAAATCATCAATGACTCTTGGGTGGAGCGAGAGATAGTGTCAGACTCTTACTGACTAAAAACCCACCCCGTTCCTTCAAGTCTTCATACCGGGGCTCGATCTGTTTCGAAACTAACCCAGGCCCCGGTAGGCTTCGACCCAGCTGGGCCCCTACTGTTGCTGACAACTCCTTGAGGCGCGCGGGAACAGTGCGCGCCGTCGACGCCCGAGTGGCTTGGTCCGGACAGTGACCGGACGGTCGGACAGCGAGCTACCCACTGTCCGAAAGCCCGCGCCTACTGTGGACGGAAATCGGGTTTAGAATCCTGGCGGCGGCGAGAGCGCTGTTGTAATATTTAACTGCGTAACCACATGCGGCTGCCTACCAGAATTTTACACGTAGCGACTGCCTAGTGCCTGACTTTCTGGCATCTTATTACTTGTAACAACTGTCAAAGATATACGAACGATAACCGGGACCAACGGCTTTACGTGCTTTCTGAGACAATAATGCCCTAAATAAACCTAGAAAAGTACTAAAAAATTCACAATGGTGCTTGCCCGATTTTGAACCTGCAACCTCATGCATGAGATATTAGCATTGAAACATATAACCATCCTTCTAACTAAACCCAAATTCAATTCGTGTTCTAGAATTGTTCGAACTTGCGAAGAAACATCGGGGTCGGTTTACCCACTCAATATTTCTCCATTGCCCCAGAGGCGAGGCAACTTGTAAGAATAAACCACGAAATACTTTGCTATTTCATATATTTTCCATATGACGCATTGTTTCCATGTATGGTAGCATATTCGATATCAATTTGGCAAGAAAACAGCGTCATCTGTGTTGCGACGCCGCAGTTGTAAATCAAACACATTATTTATATTTAAAGGACGCTTCAGGAAGTCTGGGGTCAAAGGCATAAACGTGAGCGTAGTAATCAAGTACCTCCTTAATGATTTTATGGAGAGATCAAAACGCACCCTTAAGGCAGGGTGCAAACGTGTGTCTCGTGTCAGATACAAGCTACTGATGAATATTTGATTTCTATAGAGCCAGTATGAAATCATCCACTCCCTGCTACCTACCTATTTAATTTTTTTTTGTGTCCAGTGTCTTCCACTTAACACGTACTCATGACGATGAAAAAGTGTTTGTTGTCGGTAACTGGAACAAAAAGTGTCTTTGTTTGTGCAGCGCCTAAACGTGAATTTTTACTAATATATCAGAAAAACGCGCTATGCTTTGAAACTATCAGTCAAACGAGAATTTTTTTTTTCATGTGTATTGAATAGCCAAGTTCAGGAGAGGATAGTTAGGTATAGGTTATATCGAGGGTTTACTGCGAAAACCATCTAAGTGCAGTCAAGTCAGTTATTATGTTATTGCGTTTTGAAAGTTTATACCTAATTTAAATGCTTTAATTTCAGTAGATCCTTAAAGCTTTAATAGTCTGCATCTTTCCGCCTCCTCCTATAACTTAGACTTCTTCACAAAGGGACGAAACACCTAAATCTTCCGGACAATAATGTTTCCAGATAAAAACGGGCCTGATAACGAGTGTTATACGGGCCCTCTAATGTACACAGAAGCCCGTTTTACAAACGTTTTGAGTAATCACAATAGGTCCGGTTTTCTTATGCGTTTACGTTTTTTTTTTTACATTTTGTTTAAAATTTGCCTTAATTTGGTGTTACATTTTGTGTTAAATGAAAACTTCTTTACGCGTGCTGAGTACTTTATTTTGTGGGTTTTGAATGAAACTGAGCCGTCACGCTTGGCTTTATAACGTTCGTTCGGGTAGTGTCGGCTGCAGTCGGCTCCAGACAGCCGACTGTAAATTTTTCAAAACCCACTTTCATTGAAGCCGTAGTACCTATTATCGAATCGAATTATCATAATGTTACTAGACTTAGATGAAATCAATGGAGATCAATGTAATAATAATAATAAATAATCTGTGGTCCGGCTGTCAAGTTGAAAGACATCAAATTTTTTTTCAGTTCAATATTTTTATTTAATTTATTCATCAAAAACTCAACAAAATGTATTTTATCCACAAAGTCTCGAAAAAAAAGTAAACAGAGAATCAATATTTTGACCGACGAAATGGAACTTGTAGCCTTTCCATCATCGTTGTTAGGTTTTCGACACATGCCCACCAAACCTAATGGTAGCGTGTTTTCGCCCGCGCACCGCACCTGCGACCCCCGTCTCTCCTGAAAAAAAAAAACAAATGACTCTCATTCGCGCACGTGCTCTGATATCAACTCGACTCCATTTTGACACATTCTGAAAATTCTATGAAAATATAATAATAAAACCCCTTCAAGTTACAATTTGACTGATGATGTAAAAATAGCTGGGCACATTCTCAAAACACACATCCAACATCTTCGGTTCCGTCGCTCAGCTTCGCCTTGCAGCTGCTTTTGGGCTACAGAGGAGGGCAGTAACCTGACTATGTGCAGTGGACGGATGCTCTTTCTGTTTCAGCTGCTTGACCTAGCTGTCAACGTTTCGGTCTAACGACTGACAATATTTCGAAAATATAAATATGCGATTTTCTAGTATTTCATTACTAGAAAATCGCGACAGACGTCGTCGATTTTAGGTCTATTTCGTTTTTAGGGTTCCGTAGCCAAATGGCAAAAAACGGAACCCTTATAGATTCGTCATGTCTGTCTGTCTGTCTGTCTGTCTGTCTGTCTGTCTGTCTGTCTGTCCGTCCGTATGTCACAGCCACTTTTTTCCGAAACTATAAGAGCTATGCTGTTGAAACTTAGTATGTAGATGTATTCTGTGAACCGCATTAAGACTTTCACACAAAAATAGAAAAAAAGCAATAAATTTTGGGGGTCCCCATACTTAGAACTGAAACTCAAAAATTTTTTTTTCGTCAGACCCATACGTGTGGGGTATCTATAGATAGGTCTTCAAAAATGATATTGAGGTTTCTAATATCATTTTTTTCTAAACTGAACAGTTTGCGCGAGAGACACTTCCAAAGTGGTAAAATGTGTGTCCCCCCCCCCCTCTAACTTCTAAAATAAGAGAATGATAAAACTAAAAAAAATATATGATGTACATTACTATAAAAACTGCCAACGAAAATTGGTTTGAACGAAATCTAGTAAGTAGTTTTTTTTTAATGCGTCATAAATCGAAAAAAATACAGTATTATTAAAACATCGATCAAAGTTACAACACATTACAAGAACTTTTATATTATGTAACTTGCTGCTACGGAACCCTTCATGGGCGAGTCCGACTCGCACTTGGCCGTTTTTTTAAATTAAGAATGTCAATAAATATGTCTGCCGCATGTCTAACGAGCTGTGAGCCCGTAAAACGCAGGATTGGTGCCCGGACACAGCGACGCGGGGCCGCCTCAGACCACGAAGGAGACGGTAGGACGTCCTGGATGGTTTCCTTAACAATCGGAATGAGAAAGCTAGGAACGGTGATCGTTGGAAAGAATGTGGGAGGCCTTTGCCCAGCAATGGAATAATATGGGCTAGCTGTAGGTAATAATAACAAATATAGAAGGTGCATATATGTACTGTTGCTAGGTGTCTCCGGAAGATAGCGTAATTGAGCATTATATTTTTAATTTTGTTATTAATTCTACTAATATCAGTTAGGGATACAATCGAAAATAAATAAGAGCATGTTTATTTCATCCGAGTCTATTTTGGCTGACATAACCCCTATTATGTATAATAGTTTGAATTCTGAATTCATACTATTTAAAATTATATTAATGTAGGTATCTATTCTAATATTATAGAGAGGAAAACTTTGTATTTTCGTTTATAATCAATGAACTCAAAAACTGGACTGATTTTAAAAGCTTATCCTGTTCATATTAGGTATGAAGTATATCTATATTTATAAGGAGAAACCGATAGATTGATATATCAACGCACAGCCGAAACTACGGGGACTAGGAGTGTGGAACTTTACACAATGCGGGGACTAGGAGTGTGGAACTTTACACAATGCGGGGACTAGGAGTGTGGAACCTTACACAGTGCGGAGACTAGGAGTGTGGAACTTTACACAATGCGGGGACTAGGAGTGTGGAACTTTACACAATGTTTCCTTTTATGACGTAGGCGGGCACTAGAGGATTTTCAAAAATTCACCCCCTAAGGGTACGAAACGCGAGTCCTTTTGTATGAAAAATCTAAGAATAGAATAGAATAGCATTTATTCGGCGCAAGCAACACAATATATCACAACGTAAAATATTAATAATAAAAAAAGAGTACAAACATACAATACAGTTGCAGTGACTGTGCCTGAACCGAAAGGGTCACCAACTCAGCAATTGCTGGGCGTCAGACACCCAGCGCTGATTTTCAGTTGGCACCCCGCAGTGACACACGGATGGTGGTAAATAAAATATACTTAAACAAATAAATATAACCTATATAGATATAACCTATACTTAAAATAAATATTGATGCTATTGTATTTGTAAAACCTAGTAATATAATAAAACAGCAAAAAAGGTTTTTGGTCATTGTATTTGATATGACTCTATCATACGCCTAATGACTTCTTTTAAAAACAAATTACGTAGACTTTCTTAGAGCCATTTAAATATTTCAGAATGCATTTCAGATATCTCGCAAAATAAAATGCTATGCTTTGTAAGATAAGCTTGCGAACATAAATCTTCTAAAACGTTTCAAGGAATAATGGATACTTTTTGAAATAAACATTTTGGCTCTTACGAAAAGAAAATTAACTGTGGTTGAATGGCATTTGAAAAGAAACCAGAGGTTGAAAATTTTAGAAGTAAATACTTTAGTGTTTTTGAACGTAATTGAAATTAATAGTGGATCTCTTTTGATTAATTATAGTCTGTTTTATTAATGCACTAAAACATCATATAATATAATAACTATCGTAATCATTAATTATCATTTTGGTTGATAGACGTCGCTAGACGTATATGTAGTTAACTATACGCATAGCTAAGTGTCCTCGCACACGGGCCACAAAAAACAACGGCCGCAAAAAAAGCTAGAAACGGCCACAAAAAAAAGCTTGAAGCGGCCACAAAAAAAGCTGAAGCGTGCGACAGCTTGTGGCCGGAGAAGCTTGAAGCGGCTTCTAGCTTCTTTTTGAGGCAGCACCGCCGCACACGAGTCACAAAAAAGGCCGCCACAAAAAGAAGCTTGAAGCGGCTTTTTTTTGTGGCCCATGTGCGGGGACACCAATAATTGTTTAGTAAATAGATAATCTAATATATTATAATCTCGTGTTTTATATAATCTGTTTTATTTTTATCGAACTCCTTCGAACATTTATGAAAATCAGTTAAGCCGTCTTTGACCGATTTTCGTGTTCTTTTTTTGTGTACGAGTATATTTGAAAACAGGTTTTAGACAATTTTATACTCTGCAACACCTACTTTCTATTTTATTTATTTGATAATTGATACGCAGAATAACGATTCAGTTTTTTTTTTAAATAATATGTAATCTAGTGCGATCCCACCTGCTGGTAAGCAGAGCTGCAATCGTTGATGGTAAATCTCCCTAGTATGTGAAGACACCTAAATTATTTATAATCGGACAGGAAGACCGCTGTTAGTATTAAATACAAATTTCCAAGATTCTGTTGTATAAATAACGGAGTGCTACACACCAATAGAAACCAAGACTTAATGTATGTTTACTGCTTATTGTCAACTCGTATCGTTGCCACACAGGTTCCTGCAGAAGGAAAGCGCCGTCTAGGCTGGCCTAGAAGAGGTAGTGGGATGATTTGGACGCAAACTTTCTTTTCCCACGCCGTCTCAAATCAGTCTTCGTTGATTTGAGACGACGTGGGAGAAGAAAGTTTGGAAGAACTTAGGGGGGAGCTTTGTCCAACAGTGGGACAATAAGAAATAAAAAAGAATTGTCAACTAATATTCTTACTAAAAGAGTTACGAGTTTACATGTATGTGGATGGAATGGATTGTGTGAAAAGTGATATAAAGAAAGGGAATTAGTGATAGCGTGACGAGTGACAGGACAGAATGAAAGAGAAAAACGTGTTGCGCCGACCCCAAATGAAACCGGCACAAGGACCTAGACCATGACGTTTAAAGTAAGATTGTTTTAATCTTGTTTCAGTGTGGGTAAGAGACAGAGCTACACAAGTTGTCTAGCGCCATCTCTTACCCACACTGAAACAAGATCAAAACAATCTTACTTTGAACGTTATGGTAACCCCGAAAGGGCAGGAATATGATGATAATGTTCTTAATACTCTGATGCCTTTTGATATTAAGGTACGCGCAAGATTTTGCCATAGCGGTTAGTCAGTGGTCAGTTTGGTGCAGTACATGCACAAAGGTGCCCTATTGGGTGGCCTTTAGTCTTGCTACCAGCAACAATGCTCAGAAGAATACTTGTCATGCGCTCTCTTTTCACAAACGAAGATATACAAATGCATGATTATTCAGAATTGTCGCTAAATAAATTCACTTAAGATATTCATGCCACACATTCATCAAACAAAGTTATGCCGTTCAGCCTCTCGATCTAACAGCGGCAAATCATCATCTGTATTACATAATAATCTGTGAATACTAATCAGGGAGGATCCCTGACAGATGTAACAAAATTAATATGTATCGCGGTCGTGGATTTCCCCAGTGACGGCGTGTCAAATATACAAATATACCTTATTAGATTCGGGGGTAGGGTTGTCATGTTCACGGGTATTCGAATTGCATCGTTTTGTTTCATCGAATTTTTTTTATTCGATTATACATATATTATTTTTTATTAAATTTTTATACTAAGAATAAAATCGAGTTTTAGTTTCAAATTTATCTGGTAATAACGAATTTTTTAGATGTATTATTTTTTAATATCAAATCTGAGGTCTGTGAAATTGTGAATCAACTTTAAGAGGTTCATTAATAAATCCAAAAGACTGGCATTTTTACGCAGTATCTAAGTGAGAATATTAATTTTTATTAATAATAGATCACAAATACAATGACACTAATATTATAATGGTGAAAGTTTTTGATTGTGTATGTTTGTTACTCCTTCGCGCTCGTACGGCTGTAAGGATTTGGAGGATATTTTGACACATGCGTAAACCATGTCCTGGGACTATATTCCCCTGGGACAATTTTCACGCGGGTGGAGCCGCTGGCAGCAGCTACTTACGAATAAATAAACCAAAGAATTTGCCAGACACATTATTATTCTGAGCAATAAATCAGTCTGCTGAGCTTAGCTGCCTAGTTTCTAAATGAGAGTTAGCCGATCTTTACTCGCAAAATCTATAAGGAATATAATAATACGAATTCTTGTTCAGTTCAAACTTATGTGATTCGAATAATATTTACCTTTAATTAACGATTTGCTCTAGGTGTTGATTTGGTATAAAAAAAGACACTGGGCTTTTTACGTTATGCAGTCCCCAATCGAATAAACAAATATATTTTGTTTTTATTCGTGTCTCATCACTAGTGACACATGTCAATAATACAGGGTGTAACGGAAATTGGTAGTCATATTTTGAATACTGCTTCTGCTCATGAAAATTAACGACCTTCTTTAAGGAAGTTATAGACAATTAAAAAAATAATAGGATCTCCCTACAAGTACCTACAAAAAATAAATAAAAATAAATTAAATAAAAATGAAATATAAAGTCATTTTTATTATTTAACAAATTTTTGGGTGGGTGGACAAAAACTGCACGGAAACAATAAATTTGATACAAGTGGAGAAAGTTTGTCATTGCGACAGAGGTGAAAATTGCCCGAGCCGCAGGCGACGGTGTTATGGTGTCGAGTGCTATAGTGATAAACTACGCGCGTCAAACGATGTTTTATCAATACATTTACGACGAAATAAATTAACCGGGGTTGACTAGTAACTCTTGGAGGTCACTTAGCGCCCATACGGCGAGCTCACGTACTTTTCGGCACTAGTGCGGAAAAGTAAATTGCGTAGGTACTAAAAGTGGTAGGGATAGGAGCGTGCTTTCGAGTAAGTGTATTGAAAAAATCCATTTTATTTGGACATTGTCAGAAGTAGCATCAAAAATATAACCAGGCATTTCCGTAGCACCCTGTAGTTAACGTACAGGGGTATCGCGATGAACCGAAACCCTTTGAACGCCGAACGGTGTCAAAATTAATTTGTTCACATTTAAATATGTGGGTTGGAGAATTAGGTTACACAATTTTGTATATTAATTGAATTTTATGCAAATTCTTCAAACGAAAATATTTGACCGGCTATTTTGGGGAGGATTTTAAAATTGATTTAATACTTCCGGAGTGACGAAAATGGAAAAATAATATTATGATCATAATGTTGACGTACCAGGAGACCAGAATAATGAAGAGGTCAATGAAATCCGCATTATTTAATAGATATCCATAAAATGTGTGAGTGCCAAATAATATATTTTTCTTTCTTTCTTTATATCTAATTTAATTTTCGTAATTTTCCATTTTCATGACTTAAATTATTTTATTTAAGCAATTTTAGTCATTAATTTTTTTTATCGAATTTTCTCTGAAGGTAAGGCTTGCGTTTGACCATTATCTCACTTGATGTTAAGCGATGACATGGTTGACGATGGAACACGCTTGCCTTGCCGTACCCTTCGAGTTATTAAATATGTATGTATGTCTATTTTATTTATATATATATACATTTGTACCCTTATTAATCTTTTTTTTTTCTCTTTTTTTTATGCACCTTCCATGTTTTCTCTTCACCACCCTAGGTTGACTGTTAGAGAATGCCTAAGGCATTAAGTCCGCCTTTGTACATTTGTGTTGCATTAAGTTCTAATAAATAAATAAATAAACCGATAAACATACTTAGTATATATTTCTAAATACGTACATGTTATAGATAAATTACACGCAGACACAGAACAAATGTTTATGCTCATCACACAAACATTTGTCCTGGATGGGAGTCGAACCCACGACCTCCAGCATAGCAGTCAGGGCCATTAACCACTAAACCAACCGGCCAGTCCAGCTAGTAGGAAACACAGACTCCGGCAGGAAATTCCTCTCCTTAGCTGTACGCAAAATGAATGTACTCCCACAGAACACTAGGAATTATTATTATTAATTTTCAAGAAAGCTATTGTAAAAAGAAAATAAATGAATTAATTGATTGATTGTGGTGATGGGTGGGATGTCCACCATGTACCAGTGGTGTGACGCTGTATATCTAGTGGTCCGATAATGGATCAGACTTGGAGGAATCGGTCCATTAGTATTTGAATTTATACATAACAACCAAAAATACAAATCTTTTCTCTTTGTTATACTAGTAGAAATAAATGTAATGAAATGACCTCCTTGGAAATGACATTTCATTTTTTTAATTTTTAAGCTGTGGATACGGGGTGACGTATCATTCAATGACAGATGATGTTTAGATTATTTTGTGCATTTTATTGTTATAAAAACTTGTAGAGAGATAATTAAAGGGATATAATTGAGGAGGCGATATTATTAAACTTTAAATGTCGTTTCTTTGTTTTCAGGTGAGATAAAAGTGTAATTTTGGTTAAACGATAATTGTTATACCTACTGTAAAAGCATGTTGAATAAAACAAATCTTTGTTTTCAGAGAAACAATTTGTGGTTTATTTCGAAAATCCTCAATAAAATCCATTATATAAATATAATTCTTAGTTCTACATCATCAACGGTAATATTGAGCGATACACAAAAGTGAAACCTTTTGTAAGCATTCATAGAAAATTTACTAACAAAACGCTTTTATAATTTTTAAAAGTAACAATTTCTGTTGAAGTTCACTGGGAACAAAATATAGGTATCGACATTCCAAGGTAGCTGAGAGCTGAGAATCAATTGTAGGAAGTAGGTCACTGCGGTTCCAGTAAGCGGTTATTCACTACAGCGATAGCACATCTATACATTGAGACGTGGTGGTTCCTTTTCCATTACTTTGAGGACTTAAGAATATTTTGAAAAGGCCTTTTGACACGAAAATTGTAAAGACTGTTGCTGGATCTCTTTCTTTTAAGGTGACAAATCTTCCACCGACTTCTTTCTCTCCAAGGCGGTATGGGAGAACCGTGGTAACAGTTTCGAATTCCAGTCGTCGACAGCGCGTATTAATCTAAGTGCTCATCAAAGAGATCAGCAAGCCGTAGGGGTCCCGCTACCCCATGACGTCGACGGCGCGTATTGTTCCACGCGCGCCTCAAGGAGTTGTAACCGTAGGTGCCCAGCAGGGTCGAAGCCTACTAAGGCCGACGATCTGCTTCTGAAAGAAAGATTCGGCCTCGGCATGATATGTGACGAAGGAATAGGATCGAGTTTTTAGTCGGTAAAAGTGTGACACTATCTCCCTCACTGATTTTCCCTCCTACAGAAAAACAGGGGTCCCGCTAGATTTTCGGAAAAGGAAAACCGTAGTCCTAGATCGCAAAGGCCACTGAAGGACACAGGTGTGGTTTTAGTCAGTAAAAGTCTGACACGCCCTCCCGCAAGAGAAGTCATTGGATGATTTCCTTAAAAAAAAAAAACTGTTCCAAATAATCCTGCAGCTCACAATGACCAATCTGTCTGCAACCTGAATAAAACCATCATTGGCGCATTGGGTCAAATCACAGAAAAGATGTTAGAATGGCCTTGGGCAAGGCAGGCGTGCTTCAAAATATGATCATGCTCATAATTGACACAACCAATAGCAAACTTGCGATCTAAGCGTGCGTGGTCTGTTATTTGAGTAATGCGCGTTCGTATTGGTTTATTGCCTGTAGTGGAGTTAAAGGGTGGGGGACAAGCGGCGACACTCGTAGTACAAATCGAAAGTATTTCTTTCCTCTTTCATCTTTTCTGTGGATCAAATAAATTCAATTGATTGTTCAACCTAGATGTTTTCCCTAGGAATGTTTTAGTACTTCATTGTTGTCGTCATTGGTCCACCGTCTTGTTTACTATCGAAGTGTCAATTACTGAACACATTGGCATCCCCCCCTAGGGGCAGGAGGTTGCCGCGACACTAATTCAATCAATTTGGCAGATTGATACATCGTGTACCGTATAACCTCTATTGAAGGTAATGCTGTGGTTAGTTCACACCCTTAGGGAAATTATGTAGCATCACAAATGTAACGATATATGTGTATTGTCACATATATATATTTATGTCTTGACTGGCCTGTTGGTCTAGTGGTTAGTGACCCTGACTGCTATACCGGAGGTCGTGGGTTCGATTCCCACCCAGGACAAATGTTTGTGTGATGAGCATAATCATTTGTTCTGTGTCTGGGTGTAATTTATCTATAATATGTATGTATTTAGAAATATATAAGTATGTTTATCAGTTGTCTAGTACCCATAACACAAGCTCTGCTTAGCTTGGGACTAGACAACGTTGTGTGACAGTTGTGGAATATTATTATGTTGATACGGCAGTTGATTTGTTGATAACAAAACAAGGCATGCCATCTAGTGGCAACTAGAAGAACTAGAGTTGACGCGTTTTTGGCAGTCAGGCGTTTCCATTTTGGCTACAAGGTTGAGGAGATCCCATCAGGACGATTTTTATAACGTGAATGTGAGAACACTATAGACTCCGTGGATTCATCATGACTACAATATTTTGATTGTGCTTTTCTGTACAAAGCTGACCGGTCTAAATTATGGAAATATTGTTGAAAAAAAAAATTGTTTAAAGAATAACCATGAAGTTTCTTGCCGGTTCTTCTCTATAGAATACGACCAGTTAGAATCGTGTGCTAGCTGCTGACGTTTTATAAGTGCCCATTATTTATTTATTTATTTATGTAAACACAAACATTAAAATCGAAACGAACAAATAAGGATAAAAGAGTACAAAGGACCTGCTTATTTCCAACGAAATTTCTTCCAGCAGACCTGCGACAGGACAGTTACTCGTAGATAAGATATGTAGACACAATGTGTATAAATTAAAAAAAATAAAGAAAATAATATATAATTAAATATAGTCTGTCTAGTAAGTTAAACGACTTGGATTTTAGTTGTCATTCACTTGTTTTTTGAGATGATGATAGAACCACAACAGATCTTGATCGTAGTGTGGCCAGTGATGTTGAATCAGTGTCAATCAAGTGGAATAGAATATTTAGAATCAGATTTCTCGTACGATTCCAGATTTATTTTATTACTTGTGACACTATTATGTCTTTGCAAATGTATCCTACTTTTGTAATAAGAATATCATTAAACAGACTGAAATAGGTATATTTTAAACGAAAATCTTTTGCATTTTTAATACTAAAAAGTCCCCTAATAGTATTAAATCATTTAAAAAAATAAGTATAAATGGATACTTTTTATAAGGTTCAATTATTAAACAATGACCAAGATCTCATAATCAACCTTGATTTCTGAACCAGTGTTGACTACATCAGATTTCATTTCACCCTAAAAATTACCCAAGTCGTTTAAATTATTAGACAGACTATAGACTATATAATCTAAATTAAATCTCATAATACACATAAATAACAATAACAGTAAATAAATGTACACATGAATAGATACAATACATAAATTATAAAAATACATATATCCATCCATGTAGGACTATGTGAAATAAATAATTTTAAATTTGAGTTTGACGGTGGATACTCTCAACCAGGCTGCAGCGTGAAGTCGCACAGGAATCGTCCGACATTTTGTCGTTGGTACCTACCTAATAATAGTTCACTGTATCGAATTGTATTTAGGAGTAAAGTGATTGAATTTCTAGCCATTCTTATTTATTGCACGATTCTCAATTAGATCTACTTGGTGGCTGATTGCAGCTCCAACTAACCTGACGATCGTCGTATATTTAATGTGATTGCCTCGTTTGTCTCGTGGTCACAAGCGACTGCTGAGCATGAGGTCCTAGGTTCGATGTCCAGGTCGGGCAAAAAGTGTTTAATTACTCTGTAGCAACGCGGAGTGTAGAAGTTGAAGGTGTGACACCCTCGTGCTCGGAAAACACGTAAAGCCGTTGGTCCTGCGCTTGATGTCTCTTTTGTGACGGAACGCAGTCTCATCGGACTATGCGAGTAAGGCAGGGCGCAAACCGATGGATATTTGATTTCTATAGAACCAGTATGAAATCATCCACTCCCTGCGCATACGTTAACACTTTTTGTGTCCCCCTAGCCAAATTGATCATCTGCAATCGTTAACGCTAGTAGAAAACTTCAAATGTACGGGAATGACATCATCTCAATGCTTGGTTACGTGGTCAGACCAAAAGAATCGGGGGCGTTGCCAACTCGAGGCGTTCGACGCAAGAGAAACGGTTGTAACTTGGCTTGGGGGGCAGTTGCTTCCACTTAACACATACTCATGACGATCAAAGAGTTTTCGGTGTCGGTAATTGGAACAAATAGTGTCTCAGTTTTCGCAGCGCTTAAAGGAATCACGAGAATGGACTTGTATATACACTTGTGCTCTATAGTATCTCCTCCTGCGTACTTTAGCTTAGTACGCGGGATCTTCTTGAATCTCTGTTGAGATTGGCCACCGTGATATTAATAAAGGTTGTTGAGATTGGCCACCGTGATATTAATAAAGGTTGTTGAGATTGGCCACCGTGATATTAATAAAGGTTGTTGAGATTGGCCACCGTGATGTTAATCAAGGTTGTTGAGATTGGCCACCGTGATATTAATAAAGGTTGTTGAGATTGGCCACCGTGATGTTAATCAAGGTTGTTGAGATTGGCCACCGTGATGTTAATAAAGGTTGTCTCAGAGCCGATTTTAAATTTTAAACACGAATATTTCGGCAACCAGCGGGCCTAGCTGTAGCGTTGGGTGGGTGCTTAGTGCGAATTTTTTAGTCGCTATGGCGCAGTGGTCTGGCGCGCACCGCGCGTACGCAGTGGTGGCGTATTTTTGCAACGAGTTTTTTAAATGAAAAATCTGCCGTTGAAGCGATGCTCCAAGTATTCAGTTAATTTGACTTGCTTTTGCTTGCTTGTTTGACTGACCTGTTGGTCTAGTGGTTAGTGACCCTGACTGCTATGCCGGAGGTCGTGGGTTCGATTCCCACCCAGGACAAATGTTTGTGTGATGAGCATAATCATAATTTGTTCTGTGTCTGGGTGTGTAATTTATCTATAATATGTATGTATTTAGAAATATATAAGTGTGTTTATCAGTTGTCTAGTACTCATAACACAAGCTCTGCTTAGCTTGGGACTAGACAGCGTTGTGTGATAGTTGTGGAATATTATTATTATTAATTAAGTCGTAGGTAGCAAAGTTTAGGACGACAGGATGCTTACTGAATCATTCAATTGGTTCTCGAAATAGACCTGTGCGATTGATTGAAAACATCGACCGTGTCGCCGCTGCGGACGCGAGCCATCGACGACGATTAATTAGAAAATATGCTGCCTCTTTGAACCTCCATTCGCCGTGATGGAAAAGTCTGGACGGTGTAATATTTCGTTCATAATGTCCGCACTACTATACTATAATTTACTGTTTTTTTTTACAATTTTATTTTTCAAAGTTTAAACTGGCGCTGAGAAACCGTGTATTTATCGTAATAGTTGGCCATTGCGATTTTCAACGGGCTGCAAGATTGCTCGAAATAGTTACCTAGAACTAAAGAGAATTGCCCTATGACCTCCCTAGACAGGCAAATGGCAATTGAGGGAAGATGGCTTGATTTTAGTGCCTTGTTGCATTAAGTCCGCCTACCACTACTGTACATGAAGTTTAAATAAATAAATAAATAAAGGCCTGATACTTTATCTTGCTACACCTAGAACGAGAAGTTATCACCAAAAAAAAAAATAGCGTTTCTCAATATTGTCCAATTTTTCTAACAAACGGGTACATGAATTTGCTTAGCTTTTGGTTGTAATGAGTAGGTACTTGCCAACTAAAGTACTGTGTACCTAATATGTTTACATTTTTTTTTTTAGTATTGCCATACTGAATATAAAAGAACTTATAAATAACGCTGGTGAATTCAAAGTTTTTCGAAAATTAATATCAGCATCGATTCGTACCCTCGGCCACGCTCTGCCGGTGTTGCAAATTGTTGAGTGGTCCAAGTTTTGCGAGATATCGAGTAAATACTTAAGTTTAAAAGATTATAAGAAAATATTATTAGCGTGATGTATCTCAAAGGATTGTTCGTTTGTTGTTGTTTGTTCTAGAGTCTTTTGAGTTTCTTTACAAATTTTACGGTTATATTTGGTTCCACTAACTGCATGCATTAAAATAAAACCGGCCAAGTGCGAGTCGGACTCGCCCATGGAGGGTTCCGTAGCAGCAAGTAATATAATATAAAAGTTCTCGTAGTTCGTTGTAACTTTGATCGATGTTTTAATAATATTGTATTTTTTAGATTTATGACGTATTAAAAAATAACTTACTAGATCTCAAATACCATGCAAACTACCAACGAAAATCTTCAAACCAATTTTCGTTGGTAGTTTGCATGGTATTGTACATCATATATTTTTTTTGTTTTATCATTCTCTTATTTTAGAAGTTACAGGGGGGGGGGGGACACATTTTACCACTTTGGAAGTGTCTCTCGCGCAAACTGTTCAAGTTAGAATAAAATGATATTAGAAACCTCAATATCATTTTTGAAGACCTATCCGTAGATACCCCACACGTATGGGTTTGACGAAAAAAAATTTTTGAGTTTCAGTTCTAGGTATCCCCAAAATTTATTGATTTTTTTCTATTTTTGTGTGAAAATCTTAATGCGGTTCACAGAATACATCTACTTACTAAGTTTCAACAGCATAGCTCTTATAGTTTCGGAAAAAAGTGGCTGTGATATACGGACGGACAGACAGACAGACATGACGAATCTATATGGGTTCCATTTTTTGCCATTAGGCTACGGAACCCTAAAAAGACCTTATAGTTTTTTTTATTATTATTATTGATAGGCTCGCGTTTGACCATTATCTCAAGTTTATAAATTACTGAAGATATGTGTTTTCCCATTGCATGTATCACATTAATATTATAAATGCGAAAGCATAAAGGTGTTTGTGTGTGTATGTTTATAACTTCTTCAAATTCGAACGGCTGAACGAGTTTGGATGAAAATTAGCACACGGTTAAATCATATTTTTCGCTCGCATTGTTGCTTCGCAAAAGGAGGCGATCACTTCCCATTCCCCTTTGGTCCGGATCATGGCTTGGACAAGATTTGGATGCGAGAAATCGTTACCGCCCATCGAGGACACGCCTTACACCGCATCTCCTCATGCACCGTGTTCTCCGGACGTTTTTTAATCACGAAGACGCAATTATTCATTGGCATTCATAGCAACATCTGCATCTTCTCAAGGTCAACAACAAGAGACAACCGAAGTAAAACTACATGCGAACTATGTGCGATAAAGGCCTTAGCTACACTTGACGGAAATACGGAAAAAAAAAAGCTACACTACTACTAGCTGCTACTGCTAGCTAGCTTGCTTATAAATTACAAATAGCTGGCATACTAAGCTGAAGATTGGTTGCTCCGTCGCGGTCGATCGGTCGGTAAATCGGTTGGAATTTCCGTCAAGTGTAGCGCCGGCCAATAACATGTATTGGCGTTTCGTTACGGATTTTCCGCAAACGGAATTACCGTCACATGTAGCGCTGGCTAAAAACCGGTTATGCATACTTAAAATTTAGTAGAGCGATGTGCGCAGCAGTTGAGCGTTTTGCTATTGAACGCAATATGTTCCTTTTCTACGCGGGAAAAATATTTGCATGGCTTCCCGATTGTTGTTTCGGGTCTGTGAGTCTGACCCACTCACGATAGATAAATAATTCCTAGTGTGGGGCTGCAAAAGTTAAAATGAAAACGATATTTATTTAGCATATCGGTTTTTTAAAAACACTTTTAGACGTAAATTTATTTGTCAATTGAAACTAGATGAGACCGGTGTTTCCTAGCTAAACCCTGAGAAGAAACCCCGAAACAAACTCGGGGGTCAAAGTCTCTTTTAAAGTCCACACAGCAAACACGTAATGGTCAAATCATAATTATAAGAAAAAGAAAATAAACGTAAATCGCTCACAACTTGCGCCGCGCCACAATTTGCAAGTTTCGTGCTTACAGCAAGTTGTACGGATCCCGAGCCGGGGGCATTGCTTTCTTTGCAGTGTTTTTGTAGATCCAACATTTTTCAAACCCTGCCATTTCTTACGAGGTCTACTAAGATTTCCGTGACAACAGTTGTTTCAAAATGGTGTTATCGTAAAGACTTTATTTATTTCAGAAAACATGAAAAGTATTTAAGTCCTTCTTGCAATATTAGATTTTAAATTTGATGATATTATAAACCTGAAGTAGCTTTGTTTTGTTACAGTTTATGCGCTAAGAACTTTTTTAAAAGCTTATTTATTATATGCTTCACCTTCATTGATTGTATCACTGCTTACCTTTAGGTCGTAGTTACGTTCAGGTCGTCGTGTTGACGATGAAGTACCTTGGACTCGCCCTCGACAGCCGATGGAATTTAGAAGAGCATTTCCGACGTTTGGCTCCCAAACTGGATCGGACTGGGGCTGGGACCCAGACGCCTCATGCCGGAGGCTCTATGCAGGAATCGTTCGGTCCATGGCCCTTTATGGGGCGCCGGTTTAGGCGCCGTCACTACGAAAGCGACCGGCAGCCAATCTGAACACAAGCCAGACGGTCATGGCCATTCGGATGATGCGGGTTTCCCGCGAAGTGGCGAGCCTCCTTGCTGGCCTACCACCGTGGGATTTGAAGGCAACAGTCCTTGCACGCATGCACGATCTGCGCGTGAAGATGCAACGCGGGGGCGAAACTCCGCTGCCGCGCCAAGACGCGGCATGGCGGGCAGAGTTCTTGCGGGATCTCATGGTGGAATGGCAACTGCGACTGTCACAACCCAGTGCTTAGCACGCCATAATTATGGCGGTAAGTCGCCTCTTTGAGGCGTGGCTGGAAAGACCTCATGGCATCAACACCTTAGGCATGATGCAGGTCGTTCGGGAGGTTCCTACACTGGCTTCGTGCGGAAGTGACGTCCGGGTGTCGCCATTGTGTGGATCACTCGGAGGACACGGTGGAGCATATGGTAGAGGTGTGCCCCGCCTGAGCAGAGCACCGCCGTGTCCTCGTGGGGGCGCTCGGCGGCATCGAACTCTCGCACCGGGCCTTGGTAAAGGCCATGGTCCGCAGCGAGAAGAGTGGCAGGCGGTCGCCTCCTTTTGCGAAGTACTAATGCTAGCTAAGGAGGCGGCCGCACGCGCGATGCAATGGCCCTCGCACAAGCCGCCAGGATTCCGATCCTAATTTCCGGCCACCATAGGCGAACCGTCGGGACCTCAGGTCGTCGACGGCGCGTAGTTTTCCATGCGCGCTTCAAGGAGTTGTCAGCAACCGTGGGGGCCCAGCAGGGTCGAAGCCTACGAGGGCCATGGGTAATGCGAAAGAGATCCCCGGGGCCCTGGCACAATAGCAAAGCAGAAACAGGAGTGGGTTTTTAGTCAGTAAAAGTCTGACATTATCTCCCGCTCCGCCCAAGAGCACTTTTTTGTGTTCAAAACCGTTTATACACCACTTTTTTGTGTTCAAAAAGTAAACCTCGGGTTCTCTATCCGTACCTGTTATTGATCATACTGTGTAGCTAAAAGTAAAAAAACTTCCAAATCACGAAACTGTCCACAAAAATTTCTCATAATTGGTAAATTCATATAATTGGATTAATCATTCATAGCAATTAAAACTAACTAATACGGTACGATAACTGGTAAACTAACTAATATAAATATATTATTTAGTTTACCGGTTAAATCTACTCCCGACTAGCGTTTAGTTTACTATAACTCCCGACTGGCGTTTAGTTTACTACTATTCATCCCGACTAGCGTTTAGTTTGCCACTTTTACTCCCGACTAGCGTTTTGCTAAGATCGTTTGTATATACAATTGATTTCAAGAAGTCTTCTAAATTAGAGTGGTGTCTAATTCTGAACCCTGAATAAATAGACCAAGTCTCGAGCGAGTCCCTGACCTTGTCTGCCGAACTAATTGAATACGTCTCCTTCAGGAGTTGCGCTCCAGTAATTTGCTTTTGGCACTTCATCCGTCTACAAACATTCGAGTGTGTTTGATAAAAATACTATTTTTTCCTTTTCTATTTTAGTATTGTTATCATTTTTGGTGTAATTGAACTACCTACTTTTATATTTTTTAAACAAGACTGACAATCTTATCTAAAGGTAGCCAGCCATACAAGCTAGGGTGTACATTACAAGACTATTATCTTATCTAAAGATAGCCAGCCATACACACTATGGTGTACATGACAGATTGCCTGCCTGTCAGGTAAGCTTGTGTGTAAACCTGCACAGTTGTGCAACATATACGCTCCGGTTTACCTGTAAAAATTAATTGTACAAGCAAACCTGTCAGGTAATACCCTAACGTGTATGGTCTATACCTTTAAATTTAAGTAACTAGCTACTGGCAGTGGCTTCGTCTGCGTAATTTTTTCCAAGGGAATTCCCAGGATAAAACAGTATGCTATATGCTATAATAATAATAATATTCCACAACTATCACACAACACCATCTAGTCCCAAGCTAAGCAGGGCTTGTGTTATGGGTACTAGACAACTGATAAACATACTTATATATTTCTAAATACTTACATATTATACATAAATTACACCCATTATATAGCTATTTCAGGACATTGTCTGGTATAGTGTTTCGATCACCTAATACAAGCGTATTTTGGCTTAAAAGGTGATCTTTAAATAATGTTTGCAAAAGTATAATATATAGCGCGAGTTAATGTAATTAAAATAAAACATTTTTATATATAAAAAAATGAAACTTATTACACGGGTAGACCATAATCTACAAATCCGAAATGATGAATTCTGTTTAACTGATCGAGAGTGAAGATGTAACAAACATACACACACACACTCACTAACTTTCTCCTTTAAAAAATCAGTGTGATTACAATGTCTGTGTTCACGTTATTTAGATAGTGTATTGATCGTTTATTCACTGACAATTCACTCTGACGTTCGTTCACTTACAAAGATTGTACACGTGAAGACAGGCATTCAAGTTTGGCGTCCAATCGAGTAAAGTTGGTAAAAAGTGTAAAAACCTAATTGAATATAAAATATTATCCTGAAGAATTATATTCTCATTTTTTGGCACCTTTAAAGTATCTACTTATTGATATTTATTCTTTCGTTTAATTCTTATTATCGTAGCCCGAGTGACTTTCGCGCACATGATTATATTGTTACAATGTCGTTTAAGCCATGTATTTAACATAAAATAGATCATCACCTTTCTACCTTTGTTCCATATTCCTTGGGGTCGACCCAACACGTTTTATTATTCCATTCTGTCCTAGCAGCCATCACCCAATCACTAACTCCCTTTCTTTCATATTACACACAATCCATCAAATTTTTCTTTGGCCTTCCTATCTACCCACATGTATACCCATAACTCTTATAGAAACATGCGCTTCATCTCTCCTCTTCACATGACCATATCAATATAAACGCTTGCCTTTCAACTTTACGGTCACAAACATAAATAAATATGGCAAAAATTTTTTTTTGCTTCAATTTTGCCTAGAGCTCATAAGTATTTTATTTAGCCGTAAAAAATGATGGAATTTGATGACGATGGTATTTGAAAACAAGTTGGTCACCTTGTATAAAGTTATTAGCGTATGTTTATTTCTCAAAATGTCACTCAATTTATAGAAATACTAGCTGTGCCCGCGACTTTGTTCGCGTGGACTACAGGATTTTGAAATTGTTTTTTCTAAAATAAAAGTAGCCTATGTTACTTCTTATTACATCAGCTCCTGCTAAAAATGTCCCGTCTAAATAGGTCCAGCCATTTCAGAGATTAGCCCAGGCAAACAGACAGACAGACAGACAAAAATTGTAAAAAATATTATTTTGGTGTCATATGCATGTAGTAAAAAGCAGTTATTTCAAAATTACAAACAGACACTCCAATTTTATTTATATTTATAGATGTATAGATTGTACAGGCAATTGATTATGAATTAATAAATGACGATCAAAAAGAAAAAAAAACAACTGCGCGTAGTATTTTCTAGTAGCAATTTTTATGAATGATTGATTCAATTATGAATTTACTAATTATGACAAATTTTCGTGGATAGTTTTGGGATTTCGTTTCTTTTACTTTTGACTATACAAATATGATCAGCAACGGGTACGTATAGAGCCCTATTTTTTTAACGAATTAAAAAATAGTGGTGTATAATGTTCAGGCAGATTGCAAACGCGGGCGTGGGGTGCGTGCAGCGTGGAAAACTCAAACATAAGAACTTCTTTGGTGTGTTCATAGCAGGCAAGTGGGTGGAGGAGAGCGCGAGAAGCGGCGCGGGCAGCTCGACGAGAGACGCGCGCGGTCAACTCACGCCATGAGCTCGTTCATACAAGTAGCCGCAATGAGTACGCGGGTGGCGAGCCGCAACTGCGCAGGAGCAGGCATCTCAAACTAGTTCGAGCTAACGCACGCGGCGTTGTTATGATGGCTGGACTGTTGACAGGCACAACACGCGCGTTTCCGCTCCCGCACCGCTCGCCGCACCGCGCTGCCAGTCTGGCTTAGCACATAGACTCACTTTTTCCGCTGTTTCTCAATTTCCTGTGTAGTGTTATCAAGATGGCACATACACGTAGATCTGTATGTTTATTTTTAGTTTTGAAACGGCAGTGAGAGTCCTATCTAAATTACTTTTCTTAGTTTAGTCGTTTTAACAAGGTTTAACTGCAAAATGTGAATGAAAAATGCTGTGGCGACGTTACAAAATGTATTAAATAAACTTCGTCATATTACAAGTATGTGCGGCTTAACTTACGTTTGGTTTTAGTTAATAACATTTTTTTATTATTAACCCCTGAGAATCCAAGCATTTAAATAGGTATAAATACGGAAAAATGGAAAGGTTGCTTATTTTCGAAATTTACAGACTACTATAAGAAGAATTTCTTATTTACATTCTTAGATACATAACCAATAAATAAAACGATCAAAATTTTAATAATCAACGCGGACTTTTAATAATCTTAGTGTTCAACCGAATGGCGCGAAATCATGCGCGAATGCCGGCGCCGGCGTTCGCTTGGGGTTTGAATTTATCGAAATAATATTCTATAGGCGGAAGTGTAAGTGTATGGTTGTTGCTTCTTCACGTCCGGACGGCTGAATCTAGATCAGATCAAAAGGATACGTTTTATCAAAGGAGTATGTTTGGATGAGATTTTTTATGTTTTTTTTTTTAATTGTAATTGTATGTTAAGCAACGACGTGGCCGACGATGGAGCACGCTTGCCTAAAAGCAACCTATTCAGTCATAACTTAAAGACCCCTAAGTTGTAGCTATCAGGAAACACAGACTCCGTCAGGGAATTCCACTTCACACTTCATTTTTTTTAAGGGTAGTCATTAGGTGATAACTTATCACCTAATGTGTTATCACCTAATGACTTCTCCTAATCTAGGATGAAACGAAAGGGTGTGTAAAATTTTACTGGCTAAAACCACACCTTTGTTCTTTAAGTTGCCCCTTGCGTTCCAAGTCCCCCATCGCATCTATCCCTTACAGAAGTCGATAGATGCGATGGGGGACTTTGTTAAACATAATAATATACTATGAAAAGTATAAAGAATGATCCTTATCCTTACATATATTTCTAAAAGAGTAATTTCATAGAAATAAATCCTAAGTCCAACCGTGTTCAAACCATCTCCGATATCTTTAGTATAGATCTTTGAGATAAGATTTACAGCGACTAGACGCATCCCGCTGCGTTATTGTCTCGACTATAAGCCATCGATTTTGTTGTTGATTAAACTAAGATATGTTTTTGAGATGAGAAAATCATCAATCGAGTATTTATATAGCATCGACTTATATTCTAGTGATAGACAAGGCCTTTCATGGAAACTATTTGTCAAAATATTAAAAATTTAAAACAAACGTTCTGTTATAAACGGACTTTGTAACGCATCAAATGCTGACTATGTTAAAAACCCCGCCGCTTCCATATTGTTACCAATATTATAAAAAGGCATTTTCCATGTGCTCAGACAGACAGTCATAGCCATTTTTCGCAATACATATTGTACATTCCGTGTCGAGAGTTCGGTTGTGTAACCAGTGTGTCCTAGTGTGTAACCTTTGTTAATTAAATATTCTTTTAGCAGCAATAAGTGTTTTTTTTTTAAAGGATCCACGGATTGCCATCCTAACAGTTCGTTGTAGACCTACATTGGTATTATATCGTATAACAGCCCCCCTAGCCAAGTTACAACCGTTTCGCTTGCGCCGAATGCTTCGAGTTGATCTTGCCGCCAATTCTTTTGTTCTGACCACGTGACTGAGCGTTGAGACGACGTCATTCCCGTACATTTGAAGCTTTCTACAAGCGTTAACTATTGCAGATTAGGTACTGCGGCAAGGCCAACTCGAAGCGTTCGGCGCAAGCAAAACGGTTGTAACTTGGCTAGGGGGGCAGATTAGAAACTTGGCTAGGGGTACAGAACTAATAAAACATGCAGCGCTAAGATAGATTTTAGAGGATACTTTATTCGCGACCAAGCGCTTAAGTGCCATGAATGTCGTGGCACTTACGCGTTTTGTTCAACATAGTGTAATGTTCAAGATGTACAGTCGACATTACACTTGAGTCGACTGAAAATGAGTGTTCGGAATGCCTAATCTAGTGTGTAGTACTTATACACCGTTAAATTTTAATCGTTTTAATCCCGTGGAGGGTCGATACGGTACGTGAAACACTATCGATTTGTAAAGATAAAATTAAAAAATACCTTAAATTAAAATAAATTAAATTAAAACCTTTTTTTTCAAAACTCGTATTAATTTACGCATGTACGAAATTAATTTCTTTAAGAAAAGTGAGCTGAGCGAGTTCAATGACCTGTAGTTAATCAGGTCATTGAACTCGCTCAGCTGACGTTTCCCTCCACGGGATTAAAACGATTAAAATTAAACGGTGTATATTGATGGGATATAGTGAGAAATGAGAATATTAGAGGAAGTTTAAATGTGAATGGATAAAGCGTGAGAAGTGATATGAATGATAAATGATATCGTGACGGGTGACAGGACTGGATGGAAGAAAAAAACGTGTTGCGCTGACCGCAACTAAAACGGGACAAGCGCAGGAAGATGATGGTGGGAAATTATCTAGCTAGTGCATTGTTCCGCTCTAAAACCACACGTATGTTACTTAAGTTGCCCTTGCGTTCTAGAACCACAAGTTTCCTTATCAGAAGTTTTTCCATGGCCCTAGTAGGTACTGGTCTTGCTAAGCCCGATGATTACTACCTACCGTCGTCCCTTTGGGTTTTAGGGACACTGTAACTCTTTCAAATGTTCCCGCAGCATAGTGCGTATAGCTAAGGGGTGGAATTCACTGCCGTTGTCTGTGTTTTCTAATAACTACAATCTTAAAAGTCAATAGGTTACTTCTAGACAAGCGTGCTGTATCATCGACTACATAATCGCCTGCCCTCTGATTTGTGTTCCAGCGCACCGCGGTTTCTTTAAAATAATCACGCACCCCCCTGGATACGCCCCCGGCTTCGGGAGATGTAGGAGGATTAGCAGACGGCGAGCCATGCGTAGCTCGCCGTCCAGCCGTTTAGTAAGGACAAAACCTGGGCCGACGACGCATTGTGTTCCACGCACGCATTAAAGGTAGAAGAACTACACTGCGCACACGTTTGCTACGTACGCCGATCTGGGCGCGTCGGTCCCCATACATTTTACACGGAAACTAAACTTGTAGAGTTACACTAGATCCACGCCACGCGACGTTGTCGTTTTGCGTAGAAAACAGGCGTGGTCCACATGTGCGTCGGTCTAATGTAGCTCTAGCTTAAAAGAGATGTCAATAAAATTGATGGGGTTTTTTTTTTTTGATGGTGGGAAAAAATCATGCATTGACATCCCCCGCCCTTGGGCGAAGCGGGAGATAGTGTCAGACTCTTATTGACTAAAAGACCCACCCCGTTCCTTCTAGCCTTCATACCGGGGCTCGAGCGCCCTTTCGGATAACCCTGGCCCCAGTAGGCTTCGACCCGGCTGGGTCCCTGCTGTTGCTGACAACTCCTTGAGGCGCGCGGGAACAGTGCGCGCCGTCGACGACTTGGGCTTGGTCCGGACAGTTACCGGACGGCCGGACAGTGAGACCGCAAGCCCGCGTCTACGTTGGCCGGAAATCGGGATCAGAATCCCGGCGACGGCGGCGGCGATAACGCCGTTGCCTGATGCGTTCGGCCTCCTCCTTTGCGAGCATTACTGCTTCGCAGAAGTCGGCGACCGCCTGCCACTCCTCCTCGCTCCGGACCATGGCCTCAACCAAGGCCCGGCGCGAGAGGTCTCCGCCGCCGATCACCCCCACGAGAGCACGGCGATGCTCCGCCCAAGCAGGGCACACCTCGACTGTGTGCTCCACCGTGTCCTCCGGGCGTTCCGCACAGTGGCGACACCTGGGCGTCACCTCCGCATGAATCCCGTGCAGGAAACTCCCGAACGAACCATGTCCGGTGAGTACCTGCGTCATGCGGAAGGTAAGGGCGTCATGCGGAAGGTAAGGACGTCGTGAGGTCTTTCCAGCCACGCCTCAAAGAGGGGACTTACCGCCATGATTGTGGCGTGCCCAGCACTGGGTTGCGATAGTCGCTGACGCCATTTCACCATGAGATCCCGCCGGAGCTCTGTCCACCATGCCGCGACCTGTCGCGGCAGCGGACTTTCAAATTGATGGGGTCAGCCCCCCCCCTTTAGCCAAGATACAACCGTTTTGATTGCGTCGAACGCCTCGAGTTGGCCACGCCGATTCTTTTGTTCTGACTACGAGACTAAGCGTTGAGATGACGTCATTTCTGTACATTTGAAGTATTTTACTGGCGTTTACGGTTTTTTAACAGATTTCAACCTGGCTGGGGGTACAGTTAAGGCCGACGCGGCGAAGCCTGCTAGGACTATGGATTATTCGAAGGAGTTACTGTCCTACTGGGACCCTGAGTTGGCTTCCGAAAGAGAAACCCGGGTTCCTGAACCGTGACACAAAAAAGGAACATAGATGTTGTGTTAGTCCGTAAAAATCTGAAATGTCCTGCCACTATGTCCTATTATTATTATTATTCCATTTATGCATTAATATAACATATCAATTCTATTTTTAAATATCTGAATAAAATAAAAAAATAAAAATAGTAGCTTGGACCTTGTTCCCGATACCGAACAAGGTCCAAGCTACCGGTGGTCAGGTTTACTGAGAGAGGAATCTCCTAATAATGCGCGCCGTGTCCAGAAGTACTGCTTTCTGCTTTATTATTTTTTAAAAGCCTGACACTCCCTCCCACAACATTTAGTTACCGATTTCTCACGTAAAAAGCATACCTATGCGAACATTCAAAGCTATTTAAATACAGATACTTGTATAGAATACCGGGTACTTGTAGTTTCAGCTTTAATGTTGCGGCAGACATTACATTATTTTTAATGACGTCATTATTTACCTTTTGCTTCTAGCTTTTTGAATTTAATTTAATTTTCATATATTTGGTTGTTCTTTTAGTTTAAGGTAAGTTAAGTAGTATTTTTAAGATCGTTTTATTTATACTGTAGGTATTCATTACATAACTTCCAATATATATTTAAGTGGAAGTTGCAGAATTATTTTCTACGCAACAACACTTATTATTTCATAGTGTCGTCTTAAAAACAGTTTTTTCTATTACTACAGATAAATTTACATTTCTTTTTCTTAATAAAATTCTCTTTTAACTCCCATTAAAATTTGCTCTATTATGATTTATGAATTAAAATTTCTTAAAATATTTTTTTTTTCTTTTTCAAACATTATTGTCATTAAATGTCTCCTCAGTACCTACTAAAAGAAGGGGATGCGAGTGTTAAAAACCTGCAAGCGTTTTCTGAAGGTTGGTTTCTGACATCATCCAGATTATATTGATTTAATTCAAGTATTTTACCCGAAATTGAAAAAAAGTACAAAGTATAAAGAACGAAGTTAATAACAACCAGGCCTTGCTGTGCTTTTTCAACAACAAGACACTACACAATGCAAATAACTATGAAAAAAAACTTAATAGCAAAACGAATACACACAAAATTCAAGGAGCTTGCCTGGGCAGCCGCTGCCGGAGTCAAAAGCTAGGAAATAATAAGGGCACAAAAAATGTTCACAGGAATCTAACTCCGTTCAAACATCTAATTCTCAAGATCTAAGGTTCTCGCGGAGCCCTTTAGACCATTTTTATGGAACGCGATATCAATTGACGATCATCCCTGGTTGGGCCAATGCGCTAGCACTCAAGGACAACCCTCAGTTGTAGAGTAAAAATTTCGACATATATGAAAATTAAATATATAAAGCTGTGATATAAAAGGCTACGGGTTTTGGGACGTTTAAGTGGACTGGTTGCCAAGAACCAAGAACTGTGTTAAGACTACGGCCCCTACCGGAAAAATGTTTTTTATGGACATCGATAAAAGGCAGGGGTGACTTGTACACTCAATAAATAGGCCCCTAAGTTATTATAGAACGGTTTTCTCACGACATTTTCCTTCACCGAATTCAGAATAGTAGTAATAAATGACACAAAAGTAATGCACCTGGCTAGGTTTTGAAACCACGATCTACAACTCGTAAGTCGGAACCATTTGAATTAGGTTACCATCCTGAGGCTGATAGGTGCGAGTGTTAAAGAAAGCAGAAATTTCGCATGGCATAAAATCTACAATATAGAATTGTAGCTTTACCTTCTGTTATAACTTTACAGTGATAACAGCAAAGCAAGAATAAGTGTAAAGCTAATGATTCGTTTGAGCACGGTGTCGTTCGTTTGTCTAGGAAATGGATCGGGGTCTTACATTTCCTCTTGCGCCTTTGTTTTCGTTTTTTGCTTTAATTTTGCAAGACTACGAGAATGCAAACGTATTGCACCATGCGCTTATAAGGTATACGCTTTCGTGTCATGTCGTTTCAAATATTTTTTATAAATTTTAAACTGTAGGTATTGTTATTTTTTTTTTAAAAGTGCACCTTTGTGTTTAACGAATAAATTTAATACTAACGGAAAGAGTGAAGCCTTTAGAACATAAAAATGTTGGGTTGCCTTTTTGTTTCCTGGCATAACTATGGTTTGCCAGGTATAAACAGGTATGTATAAACAGGTGTGTTTATTTTGATATACAACAAATTCTATATCAAAATAAACGCTGTTTCATTACGATTACGATGTTATAGTGTTGTCTGCAAAAAAATCTGGTATGAATAACGGTTGTGCAGTTTTCTAAAAAAAAAGTAAATTTTCAATTTTTAATTAACAATAGTCTGGCCAGGAATTTCTTAGGCAACCCACCCGCGTTATATTATTTAATACACTAAATTTATCATAAAATAAGTTTCATCCATTAAACAGACCGGTGAAGGTCGTTCTTAATCGGATCTTAGACTATAAGGAGGTATGGTGATTGTGACTGTATACAGTACTAAGGCTCTACCAGGAGCTCTTAGCACGATCTATTTCACCACCTAAACAGGACTGAAGTTAATGTTACTGAGGAATGTGTAGCTCGCCGTCCAACCTTCCGGTAACCGTCCGGACCGAGCTTAAGTCGACAACGGCGCGTAGTGTACTACGCGCGCCTCAAGGAGTTGTCAGCAACCGTAGGAGCCCACCAGCAGGATCGAAGCCTACTGGGGCCATGGATGATGCGACAGAGATCCCCGGGGCCTTGGAATAATGGCAAAGAAAGAACAGGAGTGGGTTTTTATTCAGTAAAAGTCTGACACTATTGGATGATTTTGAAAGCTAAAAAAAACACGAATATTTTTTTAAACCCATTGTAATGACATTTAAGGCGCTACATAAGAACTACGAAGAAAGTACGAAATCCTGCATCGCGCAAAGTTCACCGCACGATTTGAACATATACGACAGCCCGAAATCATCTGTCGGGCAGTCGTCCACCAGACCCTAACAACCTGTCTGGTCGGAGGATCCTCCCTTTTCAAAGGAAGTATGTGGGACTTTACTCTCTGTTCCGCATACCTCCAAACCATTAACCTGGCCGTTACGAGTAATAGGCTTCAAAAAGTCGCTATTTTATAGCACTGCTCGAGCGCTTTTTGTTTTTAAAAACATTGGTTTATAATTGAACCGATTTTCAATATCCACCACAGCTTGGTACTGTGAAATTCCTAAAGGAAATATCCAAAAACACTATTTTCGGGCCGAGAATCGACGTAAAGCCGCGAGTCGTGTGTCGCGAATGGTTCGTTACGCATGCCTCAACCTGAGGCATACGACGGTACATTTATGCGTGCGTACCGAACGACACAAGTTTAAGCTGAGCACGCAAACCACCACGCACGGTGTTCGTCAGTAGAAAACGCAAACAAGACCTGTCCGTCCACACGGAGCGCACGGCTCGTACTGAGGCGGCGTTCGTAACGATCGTATGACACGAATGCTCACTGTGAGCATACCTACACATCCACACAGCCCGAGGCATGCGAGACGAACCATTCGCGACGCACGCCTCGCGATGTCTGTACGAGGCTTCAGGAACTTCACTTTTTTTGTTGTTAAAAAAAAGTAAATTAAGTAGCTGCTCTACAGTTAAAACAACAATAAAAGTTAAAGCGTTTTGAACTCAGATGATAACAGTCTTTAACAGAGCCGCGAAAACAACCAAAGTTCAAAGTTGCGCCGTTCAACAAACTTCGTCCTTTCTATTCGAATCTAGTTTTATTTAGTTAAACGTTGAACGGGAATTAATTTGCAAGTCCTGGACTCAGTATTGGACTTAGGTTGTTGTGAAGCCATTTAGATAGTATTGGAATCTTTAAATGGAAGTTTCAAAGGTATTTTGTTGCTGAAAAGACCTAATTTTTTTATAAAGACTACCTTTTCTTGAGGTGGGAAATCATCTAATGACTTCTCTCGCTTCAGAGTGGAGCGCGAAGGCGTATCAGACTTCTATTGACTAAAACTCACGGTGTTCTTTAAGTTGCTCTTTGCATTCTAGGACCACGGCCTTCCGTTTCAGAAGGCCCTGCTGGACCCCTACGGTTTTGCTGACACCTTTTTAGGAGCGTGAGGAACACTATGCACCGTCAAGCTCGGTCCGGGCGATTACCAGATTGGAAACTCGGTGGTGGCGCGTTCCGAAGACCGTTAAAGCACATAGCCTCGGACTTGTGCAGCGCCTCGTCGAATCCCAAGTGCTGGATCCTCTCCCAGCGTGTCGTGAGTTCGACTGCTGCTTGGTACGATTCTCTGCGCTAGGACCAGCGTGTCGTCTGCATAACAGATCACGTAGACCCCGTCAGGGAGGTCGTTGCACAGCACGTAGTGGTGGTCCTAATCTGATCCCTGCGGAACACCGCACGACATCTCTCGCCATTTCTACTCGGCCAGCCCAGAAGGGCTGATGCCCACTAGGACCGCGGGGAATTTCTGATAATGAAACCCACGGATCTAGAATGCAAAGAGCAGCTGGTAGGTACAGGTGAGGTTTAAGTCATTTAGCAGTTGACACGCTCTCTCGCGCTATATTTCACCGGGACACCATAGTGGCGTAACTGGTCGTCGTTACCAACAAAATGATTACAGTTCTATAGAGAGTTACTCACCTGGTGTCCGTTTGGTTGCGCAACCAATTTGGTACCGCGACCAGCTCGGACGTGTGGTGACTCTGGTGTCTATATGGTGTCTAGTTTGGTAGTTTAGTACTGTAACAGGTACACCATGGCGACTTTTCACCTTAAAAAAAACCCGTGTTCCTTAAATTGCCCGCATTCCAGGTACCACAACCTTACTAAAAATTTAATTACCAAGTTCCCACAGTTTTATAACTCCAGCTCACTGCGGTCGTTAAAAACTCAAAAACTCAATAGTAAGTGGTACCGATGTGATTTATGTGTTCCCTGAACTAAAATCGTTCCCGTTATTATTCAGTTTAAAAAGTGTTTTAGAACGTAACTGCGATTTCATCGTGCTGTAGCGTTTTTGTTCCAATATTGAGTTTTATGTCACTTTTTGAACTTTCCTTTTTATTTGTATTTTTATCGATATGAAACTAGATTTGAAATGTTAACCGTGAATAAAATTTACTGGCTGCTGGATATTTACTTCTAGTATTTGTTTTATTTGCTACACACCCCGTGGGTACGTGACACCCTGGTGTATACAAAACCATTTTTAGCATATGCGAAACCTGAATATACTTTTTTCAGAATCAGTAACTGAATCGATTAATTTTGACACCATACTATATTTTTTCCCAAAAATATATAAATAAGGTCACAAGTTAAGCACCATCGACACTAAGTACAACACAGGTCACAGCAGGTCATAGCAAGTATTAGGTGCCAGCGCATAGCTGGATACGGGAACAAATCAACCCCTCAGTTGCCCGGATGGCCAGGTGATCATGTATTTGTGCGCACAACTACATAGGTAACGTAACAAGCTTTTAACTTGGTGATTTTTCATGCCACAGTAATTAAATTTTGTACATAGATTATTTACATAAAAATACTAGACACGAGTTTGAATGTTGTAGATTAATTTAGGGACGTTTTGATGACATTTATAATGTCAAAGTTAAATTAAACTAGCGACTCACCCGGGTTGCGCACAAGTGTTACAAACTTTATTTTTTTCTCTCTTACCTTTTCTCATACATATCAAACTTTCAGGGATGCCCTTAAGCTGCTTAGGAGGTCAAAGCCGCCTGTCGGAGACACTAGGTGGAATTCTTGTGGTACAAGGGTTTTTACGGAGCGCCGGTGTGGGCACCGTCGCAGCGGAAGTGACCGGCGGCCAAACTGATCGTCTCTTAGAGGGGCATGTGCGGGGATAACGCAAAACGGCGAGTCTCTCTGCCAGCTTGCTACCATGGGACCTGGAGGCAACAACCTTTGCACATATGCGCATACCATTTGCGCATTGAGATGCAACGACTGGGTGAAATTCCGTTACCGTGACAAATTGCGGCATGGTAGATAGACTGACCGTCGCAACCCAGTACACGCCATAATGCATGCATGTATTATTTTAATTCTGTCTGCATACACATGTTTGAGCAAATAAAATTTCTTATTCTTATTCTTAATTATGTGGTAAGTTCTTTATTTGAGAAACGGCTTGGGAGGCTTCACTGCCTCCTCACTTTCCGCATAACGCAGGTCCTCACCGGACATGGTAAGTTATAGTTATAGGATATAGTTGGACGATGCGGCGGAGGTCTGCCCCGCTTGGGCGGAGTAACGCCGTATCCTCTTGGATGCGATCGTCGGTGGTGACAATAAAATTACAATTATTATACCGCCTCGTCTTTGTACCATTATGCATGGATTGTGAGAGGAGTGCTATGAATGAAAAGGGCGTTAATGATAGTTTGACGGATGACAGGACAGGATAAAGGCAGGAAGAAGAAGAAGAAATCTTTGCACCACCGCTACCAGAAACTTCTTGACAAAAGAATTTAATTGCCGTCAAGATAGACAATAAAAATACAAAGCAGTAATTTAAACTCCTCTTTTTCAACAGAAACTTCAAACAATAACTGTGGCGAACGCAATAATTATATAGGAGAAGAGCCGTGAGAATGTAAATTAAGTCTACAGCTTTTAGCCGAGTTTAAAATAACACTCATTTAGAACTTAAAGCCTAGATTCCTGGCGGAATAAAAACTTAAATGAGCGACGACGTGCCGAGCGTAGTCCGTTGAGGCTTTCTACATGTGGTGCAAATTACTAGCGTGAAGCGATATAAAAAAACCGGGCAAATGAGAGTCGGACTAAGGGTCGGTTGTTGTGGCGATGTTTGGGGGACGCCTAAGTCCAACAGTGGAAGTGTTTTGGCTTAAATGATGAGTCGAACTCGCGCATTGATGGTTCCTTACAAACTTAACTATGAAAACAGTTCAAATCCCGAATTAAGACTTACAAATCGTCATAAAAATTTTTTTTCGTGATGTAACCACAAATTTACAGTTTTCAGATTTTTTTTCTATAAATATGCTATAAGATCTTGCTTCATGCCATTAGGAATTCTAGGACAACGAGAAGTATGAATTTTGAATTTATATTAATTTTGAATGAATGAATTTTGATTCCCTTAACCTTTCAATCGTGGAAATTACAGACAATAGAAAGACAATAGGTGCGCGAACGCCGGCGTTCGCTTGGGATTTAATGAATTAAGAGTGTTAAAATACACGCATTTTGTGATATAACAGGCCGTATCTTTTTTTTCGTTGACTTAGAATTTTGATTTTTCTTCACAGCTTCAAGGGACTGTAGACCTGAGAGACAGAGTTTTGACCGAGCCCAAGTCGTCGACGGCGCGTAGTCAAAGGTATGTCAGCAAAACCGTAGGGGCTCAACCAGGCCGATGCTCGTTAGGGCCATGGAAAAAATTTCGAAAAGGAAGCCCGCGGTCCTAGAACGCATAAAGCAACTGAAGTACACAGGTGTGTAGTCAGTAAAAGTTTCGAGCGCCGATTGTACATACGTTTGTACAACTTGGATGTACGACTTGAAGAATGCTTAATTTTCGTGTTTTCCCCAAGTTTGTTTAAAAGTTATTTGGCCGAAAATTTTGGTTTCTATACATATTCTTCTAAATAAATTCTAATAATTGTTTTTACTAGAAAAATCCAAAAAAAGTTTATTTTTATTTTTTTATCATTTTTTTTTGGTGATTTACGTAAACAGTGCAATTTTCCGGGTCAATGAACCCCTGGCGCTCGAGGGGTTAAGGAGGACTAGTTTAGCCTAGGCGAAACTAGTTCATCATGAAATCGTGTTTGTTATTGACAAAACTAACATGTTAAACAAAAAATAACTTTGAACGGACCAAGATTTTGAACTTTCCGCCTTAATCATTTTTATACAGCTCAAAATTACCTATCCAACAATATAAAAACATACCTAATTACTATTGGAAAGAGGACCCAGATTTCAGAGACCTTGGCATCATTCTTTAAATAAGTTTTGCACTAGTCTTGTACCTTGTACCGCGGTCACATCGGTTCCCTTGGGAGCAAGTAGCGAGTGGGGAAGGCCTTACCGCCACAACTGGCACAATGACGTGTGGCGACTACGACCCGCGGTTACAAGATTATAATGCTACACACTGCTTGTCAAACTTCTTGTTATTTCCCTTTTTTATATTAAGGCGACACTAAAAGCTAGCGACCTTTAGCGAATCAAAGAGGAGCTAGCTTCACACCCAAGCACACTAAGATTATTCTAATAATAATTTTATCCTTCATTTATTTATTAAACACATTATGAATAAAAACCGTATATCAAAAGATGATTATATATATTTTTTTTTAGTTTATGCCAGTTTTATAAAAATACGCCCAATGTTTTTTGCCAGATCTTTGCATATTTGTCTGTTTTAGACATAACTTTGAAAATAAATCACATCAAGTACTATGAAAAAAAAAGAAATGTAAATATTCGTATATCAAATTATTAGGTAGGTAAATAGTCTAATCTAACATATATTTTTTTCAAAATATACGAACTAGCCGTTTAGACGTCATGTTGGATTTAAAATCATCAAAAATCATACATCTGCCGCCCCTTAAATCAGTAAATAATTATCTTTGTATCCATTATTTCCTGTGACCTTTCTCAATAAGCACAAAGTTTAGCGAATATGAATACGACCTGTAAGATGGCCATAAGAATTCGATAATAAGCGCAATAAGATATCTAACCGTGTTTGAACTTTTTGAAATGGTCTTGATATATTCATTATTTACACAAATATTGAAGCAAAGTTTGTTTTTTTTATTTGGAGGAGGTAAACTCTGAAAGTATTGGTCCGATTGCTAAAATTTTTTCACTGTTAAGCTGCTTTATTCCTGAGTGACAGACAGGCCCTATTTTATGTATGCAGGCAAAGCTGCAGGTAAAAGCTAGTATTATATAATTCGGTATATACTGCGCCATAAAAAAAATATTTTCATTGAAAACTTGCTTCTATGAAACTCAAGTTTGAGAGCCACATGCTATGCGTAGGTACAGACACGTTTGTTTATTCGCCGGGACTGCGTTATATTTGCGCAAGCCGGATGAATATTTTCATATTTATACATTCTTTATTTGTTTAGTTCTTCTCGTATGTGAATCTATAGAATTGCGCATATGTGTATAGACGATGGCGATGTGAGTGAAGTATTTTTAATCGATTTTGGGATGAACTGAGTGTTTGCAAAAAACCTTTTCTTGACTTTACTGCTTATAATACTGAGCAATTGGAACCGGAAGACGCAGCATTAAAAGGCGTCCCACAAGGTTTCCGATGATATTGTGATAAAGGTCGCGGGAATCTGATGGATCCGAGATGCACAAGACCGTTCGTCCAGACCATCCAATAGTGGACGTATTTCGACCGAAATGATGATATATGATCCTAATCGAGATATCTGTGAATTTGTAAAGAAGATTTGTGATCTTCTACACCATAACCGCAGGGGTTTTTTTTAGGTGGGAAATCATGAGTTCTCCCGCTGTAGGGCGGAGAGAGAGGGCGTGTCAATACTTTTACTAACTAAAAACCACGGTGTTAAGCCGCGTTTTGGTATACTTAGATGCAAGTAGAATTCATTCATGCTCTGATATGGAAAACTAGTTTGGTGCAGTTAAAGGTAGCGTATTCCCGTAACTGTGTAATAGTTGACACCGTTTCTGTATTTACCTAACTGATGTAGCACCATCTACGAGCTACGAAACCGTAACTGGCTTGATAAATAAGTACAGTGTTTTTGCTATTCAAACTTTAAACTATTTCTTCTATCATAAAAATCTTGGCCGCTGTATTAAAGCTTCAACAAAAACGTAAATTGGTTTTTCCTTTAAAACATTTATTATATTTATATCAGTCATACTCTCTGTAGCAGATTGGTGACCCCGACGTGATTTTTTTCAAGACAATAGGCTAGTTGCCGTAAAAAATGTAATTAGTCCGTCTTTTAGATTATTCAAAAATAAGGGACACGTATTTTTTTATTTGTAAATTAAACCAAAAATGACAAAGATATAGCCCATTAAAGTTACGTGGAACGTCACGCCGTGCTGCATTTTTCCGCACGGGGTGACGTTACACGTAACTTTTATGAGCTATATCTTTGTTACTTTTTGTATAATCGAAAAACGAAAAAATACGTGTCCAATATTTTTTTATAATCTAAAATACGGACTAAATAAAATGTAATTATTTTGACCCTGGAAACTACCCTATTGTTGGAAATATTGTTTATTTTTTGACCAAAAGATGGCGCTGTTAGTAGAACGTCGTTTTCTAGATCGCGATGTTAAGATTTTTCCGTGCGGTGGTTTGCGATGAATATTATTTGAAATTATTTCTATAGTTCTAAAGTTTTGAAGTACAAATAATACAGTTATAAACCATAAAAGTGGTTTTATTAATGATGCCTTCATCCTTGCTACCAGTCGCTAGTGCTGCAGAATCAGTGCGGGATAGTGAACCGATATGGATTTCAAGGCCGATGGGTGTGGCTAAGGTGTACAGGCAAGTCTGCATTATAAATACACTCTACGAAAGTATCCAGTAAAAGCTATTTAATAAATAAGCTAGCGCTTTGTCAATGACTTCGACCGCAAAAAGTTTTTTTATAAAAACAACCCTTAAATTTTGAGGGACAGGGGGAAATTTTAAGAAAAATATTTTTGATAGTCTTTATTATTCATTTTAATTAGAATTGGTGCAAGAATCTTCTAAACAATTTTTAAAACTCTATAAATTGTTATATTCTTGGTATTTCTGAAAATAAATAAAGATAATCTTTGTTATTTACTTAGGTTACTATTTGGGTTCACTTTTCAGTGTGTTTGCTCACGGAATGAGATTTTGGGCGAACGTTCTTCTGAGCAATGTCTACAAACTGTTTTCCAGAGTCATCACGAATCGTCTCGCGCGCAGGTTCGATGACTTGCAGCCTCCCGAACAAGTCGTAACATACGCGACGACAGGTTATACAGAAGACCGAAAAGTATAATATGTCTCTCTACGTTTGTGGACTACAAGAAAGCCTTTGATTCGATTGAGACCTGGGCTGTGCTGCAGTCTCTCTAACGGTGCCAGATTGACTATCGGTACATCGAGGTGCTGAAGTGTTTGTACGAAAACGCCACTGTGTCAATCTGACTTCAGGATCAGATCTTAAAACCTATCCTTCGTCAGCGAGGTGTTAGGCAGGGAGACGTCATTTTTCCGAAACTGTTCACGGCCACAATTGAGGATGTCTTCAAGGTTCTGGACTGGAGTGGATTAGGCATTAATGTCAATGGCGAGTACATCACTCACCTTTGGTTTGCCGAAGACATAGTAGTCATGGCTGAGACAACGGAAGAGCTCAGTACAAGTACAATGCTCAATAATCTCAGTAGAGCTTCCGAAAGAGTGGGTCTTAAAATGAACATGGGCAAAACTAAAGTCATGATAAACAACCTTGTAGCACCTACTTCTATCAAGATCGTAAACTCTATAGATACTCGAAGTTGTGGACGATTACGTCTACCTCGGAGAGACAGTCTAGTTGGGTAGATTTAATTTCGAGAAAGAGGTCAACCGTCGAATCCGACTCGGCCGGGCAGCGTTCGTGAAGCTACGCGGTATCTTCTTATCCAACATACCACAGTATCTCAAGACGAAAGTCTAAGATCAGTGCATGTTGCCAGTGATGACATATGGTTTCGAAACGTGGTCGCTCACAATGGGCTTCATCAGAAGGTTTAAAGTCACTTAAAGGGCAATGGAAAGGACTATGCTCGGAGTTTCCTTGCGTGCTCGAATCAGTAATGAAGATATCCGCAGGAGAACCAAGGTTGCCAACATGGCACGAAGAATCGCCAAACTTAAGTGGCACATCGCTCGCAGAACGGATGGCCGTTGGGGCCGAAAGGTTCTGGAGTGACGACTGCGTTCCGGAAGACGCAGCTTTGAAAGGCTTCCTACAAGGTGGCCCGATGGCCTGGTATAGGTTGCGGGACGCGCGGGATCGTGCATTGTGGCGACACTTGGGGGAGGCTAATGTCCAACAGTAGAAGTCTGTCGGCTGATATGATATCTTTTTGTAGTTATTTTTTACTACCTACCTACTACGAGTATGCTCATACGTTATTATGACCTAACGCGCGAGTCTATTACTCTGCCTAGGTGTAGCAGGGGGTAATCGTAGATGTTCGGTCATTTAAAAAAATCCTGTAGACGTTATTTCCCGTAACATTCCAGTATAGATTTTTTATTACTGGCACTTACACTTTAAACTCAGATAGCAGTCTGGGGGTTAATCCTAGACCTTCCTTGTAATAGTAAAAAATCTTTAGGACATTATTTCCGATAAGAATCTACTATATTTTTATTCTGGCCGGCACTTTTATTTTTGGGTACGAAATGAATGATGTCCTTTATTAGTTTCCAACATAAACGTGTCTTATTTAAAAAAAAAAATGTTAACAATTTCTCGCAATATTTTACAATCTTACGGAATTTGTATATATCAAGATACTCCATGCACGTTAAGATTAGACATTTAAAGAAACATTTTTTTACTGTCTGTTCAACTGATTGTAATTTCGATTTCGTAGACATAATAATGGCATTAAAAGCAAAAAAGTGGTTACAATACCAACTATTTACTGCAACCGGTATTTGTCATGCCACCATCGTAATAAAAGTTAAAATCGGTTGAACCGACAGTAATAATTTTTTTATAAATATCTATTTTGATCAGAGTATTTCTATAAGCACCACAAGGTACATAAACCATTCATACTCACCAATTTGCATGGTAAATATCTCAGGAGCGTGTTACACAAATTCCCCCAAGTTCGTGGACTAGTTGGGGCGAACTTGCAACAGCTGACCGATGTTGTAAGATATTTAGCTGCCACTGTGCTACTTCAGCGAATACTTGTTTGACACAATTTCCATGACGACTGTAGATGATACTCAATACTCAATATTTTATTGCATTCCATATGTACATGTTTAGATGGGATAAAAATATAGTTAGGATCAATATGGACCCTGTCGGGCACAGCAAAGTTAGGAGAGAGGATGAAGGCTAATTAAATAAAGATATTTCACTTATTTTTATTGTTATGTCTAAGTATTGGTATAGTTGATTTATTTATTTATTGCCGTCATTATTATTAAATTTTGATATTGTTGTAATTAATGTATGTATGTATATTATTATAATATCTAAATTTAACTAATTTATGTCCGGTGTTTTTATTTATTTTTATCATCATTTATTTAAATTAATTATGTATATATGGTATTACTATGTCTGTGTATCAGGTCGGTAAATTATGTTAGATATTTTAGTCTATTTTTTGTCATGATTATTTTTAAATTGTCAGATATTTTATTTATATTTTGTCATACTTATTATTAAATTGTCATTATTTAGATTAATTTATTTATGTCTATTATTGTTTCGTCATTGTATAAGTAGATTAAATGTCAGGTATTTATATTTATTTTGATGATATTCGTGTGTAGGTTGAATGCCTTAAGTAAATACTAGCTAGCAGAATAATGGTCGCACACACGTGATAAGACCTGCAATGCGTCGACGTGCGAGATTGTAGATTTTTAGATGTGAATATTATTATTATATACCTATATCATCAGGATAATGAGTGAGTATATAATGTTTTATTTTTTTAATTGAAATATTTATAAATATCAAATTCAAAGTCGAATAAATAATTTATTTGTTGCACATAGATAATTATAATGCACACATGGTGCTTAAGTGAGTAAAGAAAATTTAATAATAAAATTTTATTTAAGTATAAAGTAAGTCCGTTCCATCATCGGACCACAAGACGTACGGCGTTGCGCTACCGGTACATGGTGGACATCCCACCTATACGTACAAAGCGTTTTGGAAGTACATTAATTATGCGTACAGCTAAGGAATGGAATTTTCTGCCGGAGTCTGTGTTTCCTGATAGGGGTCTTTAAGTCAAGAGTGAATAGATTGCTTCTAGGCAAGCGTGCTCCATCGTCGGCCACATCATCGCTTACCATCAGGTGAGATTGTGGTCAAACGCGAGCCTATACATTATAAAAAAAAAGTAAAATTATAATTTACATTAGTACAATCGAGAAATATTAAATTCCAACTATAATATAGACCCGCTTGATCTAGGTTAATGAAAATCTGCATTTCAGGAAATGAATTTACAACAAACATTTAAAAAGAAAACAACAATAAAATTAGAGGCTCAATCATAAATACATGTGGAAGCAATTGTCAATGTGATACTGTAAATTATGAAAATAAAATAAACATACAGAATCATCTCATGACGTGATCAGTAAATCTACGAGAACAATGATTGCATACATGCTAATAGGATTAAGCAATCAATTTCGGTAGAAAAACACTTAAAAGAAGAAAGCAATAGAACCGGTGATGGAAAAACGTTTCCAAATAAAATGTTAGAAGCGCCGATTAGTTGAAACGTGTCCAAAAATCTAGCAAATCGTGAACGATTCACAAAATCGATTGCCCACTCGCAATCCGACTAATGCCCGTTTTTAGAGCATTGAAACGGGCATTTGGGGCATTTCCCTTTACGCGCAAAATACTGACCATAAAGTCGTGTGAATTATTTGTTTGTGAGCGACGGAACTGGCCGACATTATAACAAGCCATTGCCGAGCGCGAATTCCGATAAACATTGCATAAACTGGTTCAAATGTGTATGCTGATTGTGTTGGCGAATCAGTAAAGTTTTGAAGTGACAAGGAACTAGGGAAATTACGTGTTACGGTGGTCAAACTATTTCGTGGAGTGTTAGGACGAATGTGGTTGCAATAGTGTTGGTTGAAATTTCTGTTTTTTTTTTTTTTTTTTTTAACTTTCGTCAAATATTCCTTATCATTTTGTCTTTCACAATGTACCTATATTTTTCCTAGTAATAACTGAATTTGAGTATTTTACATAAAGCGACTGCCTAAAAACTGGCATCAGACTAACTAAATAAATCCTACCTGCGCTCTTTAGTTACCCTTTACGTTCCATGGTAACGGTAACACTTCCAAAAGTTCCCGCTATCCTAGCTGGCAGTAGCCTTTTACTGACTCCATCAGTTCTGCTAACATCTCTTTGAGGCGCACGGCGACCATCTGACCCAGCACCCGGCGCACAGCACTTTATACTTAGTATCTTTATTGTAATATTTATTAGTTTATTATTTATACACATACTACATGTCACAGAAATAATATACACCCCAATTAGAAAATTAAGTTACAATCATAAGCATTGAAATTAAACTTAAACGCATTATCTTTTCCGTAAAACCATTGAATCATGAAGCTATTTTTATTTTATCACAACATGTACAATTTTTGTTCAACAATTTAAAATTAAAATGTAGTTACTACGTGTAGAACTGTCAAACGGTACTTCTTAGATTTGCCGTGTTCTAGTTATCCTAATTATAGGCAAATAATATGGCCCTCGATGTACTACGGTAGTTGATAGTGCGACGGTATTGGTATCTACGCACACATAAATACGCTAGAGACGCAATTAAGATTTACAAAGAGTTAATCAGGTTTTTTTTATTCTACAATTTTACATTCATACGAAAAACAAATTCTTGATTTTTTTTTTTTTGGTATACAAGGCATTATTTAATGCCTTGTTGCATTAAAACCGCCTAAGTACCCACAATCGTACATAAAGTTTAAATAAATAGTTCATTTTTATACAGCTCAAAGTGTTTCAACATAGCACTAATTAGTGTTTCCAAACCAAGTTGACTGTTTCAAGGCTACAAACGTGAAACATTGTTTGCTAAAGAATGTCGATTTTAATCGATACTAATTCTAAATAGCTTCGGATCGTTTTAATCGAACGTTTCCCTCGACCAAATTGTTCTGAAGTAATTTGTTAATGTTTGCCTTTTGTTAGCAACTTTTCATTCAAATGCTTCGATCAAAGTATGTTTGAATTTTACAGGAATCCGGTATTGTGAATGTTATGTAAGCGTTCATTTTGGAACTCCTTTAGAATTTATGTCATAGATGATTGGTCTTGAAACTTTAATTATATTTTTTAGTGATTTACAAGCAAATTTATTTTAGATGGAACATTATGCCTCCCGTTCTGAAAGGAACGAGAGGGGGTTTCAGACTTTTACTGATTAAATCTTAACCACGCCCTTTGCATTCCAGGGCCACAGTATCTCTTTCAAATAATCCTGCAGCCCTGACAGGCCAGTCCAGTTAATTATGCTTCAAGCTGATACATTGGCCATAACGTTTCTATCAATTATGCTACAAGCTGATTCGTAAGTCCTGATGGTCTTGTCAATTATGCTACAAGCTAATACATAGGCCCTGCGGGTCTGTCAATTATGCTACAAGCCGATACGCTGGCCCTAATGGGTTTGTCAATTATGCTAAAAGCTGATACATGGGCCCTGACGGTTCTGTCAATTATGCTATAAGCTGATGGATAGGCCCTAACTCTTCTGTTAATTATGCTACAAGCTGACAAATCGGACCTGATGGTTCTGTTAATTATGCTACAAACTGATACATAGGCCCTAACGGTTCTGTTAATTATGTTACAAGCTGCTACACCGGCCCTGACGGTTCTGTCAATTATGCTACAAGCTGATACATCGGCCCTGACGGGTATGTTAATTATGCAACAAGCTGATACATCGGCCCTGACGGGTCTGTGAATTATACTACAACCTGATACATAGGTCGTGGCGGTTCTGTCAATTATGCTACAGGCTGATACATCGGCCCTGACGGGTCTGTCAATTATGCTACAAACTGATACATGAGCCTGGACAGTCCTGTCAACTATACTATAAGCTAATACTAAAAGATTCTGTACCGTTAGAGATCCTTACAAAAGGGTAGTTTCCAGGGTCAAAATAATTACATTTTATTTAGTCCGTATTTTAGATTATAAAAAAAAATATTAGACACATATTTTTTCTTTTTTCGATTAAACAAAAAATAACAAAGATATAGCCCATTAAAGTTACGCGTGACGTCACCCCGTGCTAAAAAATGCAGCACGGCGTGACGTTACACGTAACTTTAATGGGCTATATCTTTGTCATTTTTCGTTTAATTTACAAATAAAATAATACATGTCCCTTATTTTTGAATAATCTAAAAGACGGACTAATTACATTTTTTTTACGGCAACTAGCCTATTGCCTATACTCTATTTATACGAGTGGACTGCTAGAATAAATCTGTATCATTCCTAGTTTGTGGGTTTCGAAATAGAAGGCTTTGCGAAACTATGGTGCGACGTAGGACTTAATGCATTAGACATTTTCTACCAGTCGACCTTAGGGTAATGAAGAAACATAAATATTCATTCAAACATTCAATGATTTTCTTATCATTTGTATACACGTACCAAGACACAGATATGTGATAGACAGTTGGCAACAGGAAAGACGTTTTAGGGTTCCGGTTATTAGCCTACGGGTCTGAAATCTTATCAAAAGTTTCGTTTTTAATTTGCAAATAGTATTTTACATTTTCTCTTAGTAAAATATCTAACAAACTGTAACACTAACAAGTCCGCAGCACCTACTTCCATATTTGGTTTTACTTTATAAAACTTTTCATAAAGTCGCAAAGAAAAATCCCTCAAACGAACTGAAGAAAGTTGGGTCTACGCCGTAGCACTCGTAGCCGCGTAGCTCTTGTAGCACAAGCTACATAGTTATGAAGTTCGGTTAGTATTGTGGTTAATATTTGATGCGATTGTTCTTTTTATTTAGTTTTTCGAACAAGAATTTTGTCAGTTGTTACTAAGCTACTTTAAGTAAAATGATTATTTAAGTTATATATATCTTTAATTTTATATCAGTTTCCTCACGATGTGATCCTTCACCGTTTTGAAAGCAGTAGTGATGAAATAAATTACAAAAAGTACCTAGTAGAGTTTGAATGTAACCCAGTACATCTAGGGCGAACTCTTTAAGTTGGGCCTTTCATCACTAGGCCAAAACTGCAGCTTCTTTGATTAATATGTTTTCCAAAACTGCAGTTTCTTTAATTGATATTTTCTAAAACTGCAGTTTCTTTGATTGATACTTTTTAAGACTGCAGCTTTCTTTGATTGGTATGTTTTCCAAAACTGCAGCTTCTTTGACTGATGTTTTCCAAAACTGCAGCTTCTTTGATTGATATTTTCCAAAACTGCAGCTTCTTTGATTGATGTTTTCCAAAACTGCAGCTTCTTTGATTGATGAATTCCAAAACTACAGGTTCTTTGATTAATCTGTTTTTCTAAATTTCATTAACACTTTTAAAGAACATTAAACATTTAAAAGAAAAAAGAAACAATTTGAAGGTGAATTTAAACTCACTATATAAACAGTCCAATTACTGAACTACCGCACATTGGCTTCAAAACGATGCAATTTGATTTGCATACGGCTATAAATGTACCCGTTAGTTAGTTGAGCGGTCTTGCGTCCGAAATGGTAGCCGACGGCATTTAAATAATATTCACTGTTTTTGAAAAAACCCTCTCACTATTTAGTTAAAATCGGATGACTGACGTTCACCCTGAATTTGTTTAAAATTTGAACACGTATGGCAAATGTTATTTGGATGCAGAATGTGTTTGTACTGTTTTTATTAACGACTAGTTTCGCCCAGGATTAAGCAGCTTTCTATCAGTGAAAAATGTTATCAATCGGACCAGTACCAGTACTTTCAGAGATTACTTTCTACAAAAAAAAAAAAATTAAAACAAAAATAATTAAACTTTAGTGTAGTGTAGTTTTTTTAAATTAAAATAAAATAGTGCTTGACTGCGATCACACCTGATTGTAAGCAGTGATGCAATCGTTGACGGTGATACGGATTAGTTTATTATGAGCCTTTTTATTCTAGCCTTGAAGACTAGGTGTCTTGAATTATAATCGGACGGGAAGACCACACCAGGCAAATTGTTCCAGTCCACCTGATGGTAAGCAGTGATGCAATCGTTGAAAGTGAGACGGATTAGTTTATTATGAGCCTATTCATTCTAGCCTTGAAGACTAGGTGTCTTGAATTATAATTATAATCGGACGGGAAGACTACAGCAGGCAAATTGTTCCAGTCCTTCAATGTACGCGGTAGAAATGGTGAAGCGAGACGCTTATTGCGGATCGTAGAGGTTTCAACAACGTAAGGTTAGATAGTCGCTGTACATCGGTAGAAATGAGATGGCAGAATCAAGTCATGTAGTTAAATAGATATACCTCGGCCCAAGGTCCACCCTTGATCTTGCTGTTACAAAATCAAGGGTGGGTTTTAGTCAGTAACCCTACGGTTTGCTGAATCTCTTTGAGAAATGCTTGGATCACTACGCGCTGTCGACGACTTGGGTTCTATCCAGTCGATTACCGGACGACGAGCTAGCCATTGCTCGACTTCCGCAAGCCCGCGTCTACCGTGGCTGGTAGTCGAATTCGGGGTCTTGGCGACTAGGGCCTGAGGATGTTCGTTCCCTCACGCGTGCAGCCTCCTCTTCTGCTTTGCAAAAGGAAGCAACCGCCTACCATCTACCTAGCCCCGGACCATAGCTTTAACCAGGGTCCAGTGCAAGAAGTCGCTGCCGCCGATTGCCTCCACGAGGACACAGCGGTGCTCCACCCAAGCGGGGTATACCTCCATCATATGCTCCAAAATATTCTCCAGGTGGTTCAGACAATGATAACACCCGGGAGTTTCTTTTGCTAGAATGCTGGAACTATTCAAACTTACCGTGTCCGGTGAGGACCTGCTTCCTACGGAATGTGAGGACGCTGTGACACCTCTCCAGCATTCCTTAAAGAGGGGACTACCGCCATGATTATAGCGTGCCCAAGAGAAATCGGGATATAACAAAGTAAAGTGCTCAGAAGTTTTCATTTCAAAAATAATTCTGTAGCCCAGTTAACAGATTACTTATTTTTCGTGGAGCACATACAAAACAGTTACTATCTACGAGTAAGTTCCTCTCTAAGCGATTGAAGTCGCAAGACGAAGTCGCTTCAATTCCCATCACTAACAACTGTACGGTTTAAGTGGATTGCCGTCCCTAGTGGAATAATTGAACGATGTTTTTGTGCTATTCTCCGGGAATTCGATTTATGGCCGTATAAATATAGAGAACGGTGAAGCTGGATTAATTGTTATACTTAGTTCAAGTGATTGTTCTTTTTAACGATAAAAACTATTCAAAGAATTGCTAATATAATTATAATCCACAACTTTCACACAGCGCCATCTAGTTCCAAACTAAGCAGAGCTTATGCTTTGAGTACTATACTCGTATAAATATCAGTTATCTACTAACAACTAATACTTATATTGTAGAAACTTGGTATCTGTCTGCGCAATACCAACTTCTTGGATTAGTTGACATTTTAGTGGTTTTGGTTTATTTTATGGTTTTATGGCTTAGACAAATTATTATAATTATTAGATATCTATAAGTAAAGAAAGTGGTTTAAGTTACGCGATTAACGGCCGAATACGCACTGAACAAATACATTTCTAAATTTGTTCATTAATATAGATATATAACTTACACCCAAATACGGAACAAATGATCGTGCTCATCACACAAACACATTAGTCTTGGGTGGGAATCAAACCTCCGGCTTCGCAGTCAGGAAGACAAACAGGCCAACGCGGTGTTCTACGTAGGTGGCCGAATCACCTGCTGCCAACCACACCGCGAAAGCAATTGCGAAGCGATGCGGTTTACGCGAACGCGGCAGCTCAAACCTACGTGCACGCGAATTGCCGCAATTTAAAACAGGCCAATACACCGCAAAAGTTCGCGCGAAAATATTAAACCAACAGATCGCGTCTCCTTCGCTTCGCTCAATGCCGCACCGCATCCACGTACATTTGGTGACGTAGGGCACTACAATCAAGTATCAATTGCCAAGGAGTTTACCCTCGGGTTTTTCGGCTAAGTTAAGCTTGTCTGAAACGGCTCATACGAAGATACGAATAATACGAAGCCGGAAGAAAAAAAAACCCGCTCTAGTTAGTGGAAGCCCTAACAACGCGCAATGCTGCGTCAGACTGTACGCGGTAGTCACTCCAGAATCTTGCACTCCATCCCATTGACCATCTGTTTTTTGAGCAATGTGCCCTGCCTATTGCCACTTAAGTTTGACCATTATTCAAGCTATGTCGCTAATCTTGGTGTTATACTTCTGCCGGTGTGCCTCAGGGTGGCGTCTTATCTCCTTTACTCTTCGCAATATTTATAAATTTAATTTCCATAAAACCTCTTTCCTTCTACCACCTCTATGTTGATGATTTGCAAGTTTATAGACAATCTCCTCATACGGATTTAGATGCCGCTATTGATATTATTAAACAGGACTTGGCTTCAATTTGTGGGTGGAGTGAGGCCCACGGTCTGAAGGTTAATCCATCGAAGACTCAAGCCATTGTTGTTGGCAGCTCTAGGTTGATGCCCAAGGTAAAGTGGTCCCAGCTGCCTCAGATTCAACGATACTGCTATTCCAATAAGCGAGAAGGTTAAGAACTTAGGGGTTTGGATAGACAAACATCTTTCTTGGGGTCCCCAATTACAAGAGGTAAGTCGCAAAATATTTGCTTCTGCCAAATCTCTGAGACGGTTGCGTAACTTTCTGCCCACTGCCACTAAAATTGCATTTTCTCAATCCCTCTTACTCCCTATCCTTGACTACGCTGATGTCAGTTATCTCGATCTCACTGAGGCACAACTTGATAAACTTGAGCGACTTCAAAATGTTTGCATACGATTTATATTTGGCTTGCGTAAATATGATCACATTTCCGATTTTCGTACAAAATTCAAGTGGCTTCCTATACGTCTTCGCCGGAACGTACACATCTTTTCTCTGCTATACAGTGTTCTGTTCAATCTTTAAACCCCCTTTTATCTTAAACAACGTTTCAAGTTCCTTCATGACACACATACTAGATATCTTAGGTCATTGGAAAACTTGAGGCTTGAGATGCCAAGCCACTCCACTAATTTTTATGATAAGTCGTTTGCAGTTCAGGCCAAAGCATTCCACAGCCGCACTGGCTGTGGAATGCTTTGGCCGTGTCAGTAAGGCAAGCTCAAACACTGACAGTTTTAAAAATAAGGTCAAGGATCACTACCTTTCCTCTTGAACATCGTCATTAAGTACAGTTTTTCTCTGCTTTCATAATTACATATATATACAGGGGTGTGGCGTAAATAGTGGTCCAACGTTAACGAGTCGATATACCATATATTCAGCTATCACATACCACCATTTAAAACCACTTTTTACCATAGGTCTCAGAATAAAACTGATCTTTATATTTTTTTTTGAAAAACAACACTTTGCGACACTAATTTGGCTCTAATTTCAACAAAAAACATTTTTTCCTATTTTGTTTTTTGTATATTACTGCTGAATACATGTGCTTTAATATGCAAATAATTGTTTTACTGTAAACTTAAAGATACTAAAGAAAAAATAATGTTTATTTTAAATTTTAACTATAGTCTTCAGATAATCACTAGACTTTGGGCGCGAATTGTCTAATAGTACATTATGATACAAGTGTATAATGTTGGTGATTACAGCTGAGGCGGTATTTAGATCAGAGCCGAAGGCGAGGATCTTAAAAGAGCCGAGGACGGTAATCGCCAATATTCACGTGTATCATACGGCGTTTTTCAACACACTTGAGAAGCGGCCATAGACTAGCTACTCTAGCTCTGCTAGGCTGTTTGAATAAAAATAAGAATGAGTTTGCTTATGTTTATAAACAGAAAAAATATTTTTATTTTATGAATTGTTTATTTATTAAACATGTAAAAGTTAAAATAATTTATTTAAACACAAATTAGCAAGACACTAATTTGTACTATTGAACGCAATACCTCATGTATTTTTTTCGAATTCAATGTTTGATTTGAGAACAGAGGTTTAACAAAAAAGGTTATCACTACATTATCACACTTGTACATAATGGTAATCAAAAAGTCACAGTTTGGTTACAAGCTACATTATATACCAGAGTGTAGTGCAATAATAGTCACTTTCTGAGCAAGTGTGTCGAAAAAGAAATGTACTACACTGGTGCCCATTATTGAAAAAACTTGTCCATGAAATGCAGATTCTAATGTGGTATAAAAAAAACTGATACCATGATTTAAAAATTTTTTTGCGATTTAACTTGAAAAGGAGCTGAATTTGAAAACAATACACTATTTAATTTAAGTACGTTATCGATGTTGCAAAATATCTTGGACCTAATTATAAATAATATTTAACATAACTATTAACCAGCAGTTATTTAGGGTCAAGCATAAGGGTAAAAAAGGGTCAATCAATTTCCATAAATCGGTATCTGGCCGGATAACAAATCAGACCATGTCAAGACGTGATAAAAACCTAATTACTCAATTTTTGACTGAAAAAGCTTCAATGCGATCTCGTAAGTTGCATGCGCTTTTAGTTTCTGTGTTTATCTTCACCGTTGAATTCCTCGTTTTTCTTCGTGGACTCTGATTTGCTTGTGTTTGGGCTCTGATTTGCTTCTGTTTGGACTCTGATTTGCTTCTGTTTGGACTTCTTTGTTTTTATGATCCCTTCGACATTGGCTACATTATTTGGACTACGACTTGCTCAACGATTATACAAACCTGCAGTGCAGTGACGATTTTACGATGTCTCAGTACACACTGCAGGAATATGCCGAAATGCATTTTATTTATGGCGAATGCAGAGGCGTCGGTAGAGATGCAGCCCGACTTTATCGGGAAGATATCCAGGTCACCGTGTACCTATTTAGTAGAGTACATACCGCATATTCTGAGGGTAGGATACCTGGCAGTGGCGTAGGCGGTGCAAGTGAGGGACGACCAAGGGTTTACAATGACGGCGAAGCGTTACATTTCGTCCACGAAGATCTATCTACTTCAATTCGTATCAGGTCATTTATCCGACGATGCAGAGCATCCATAGCCGCCAGTGGTGGTCATTTCGAGTTTTGTTTGTTTTCGAATTTTATTTTTTATATAATGGTGAGGATTTTGCTAACAACAAATAATTGATTTTTTTGAATAGTTGATTTATTTGAAAATTTATTAAAGAAATTAGGAATGTAAGTATTTTTTTTTTCAATAGGTTAAGTTTATATTCTTCAATAAAAGCTAAAAAACTAATTCTAGTTAGGTTCAAAATATTTTGCAACATAGGTAACGTACTTAAATTAAATAGGGTATTTTTTTCAAATTCAGCTCCTTTTCAAGTTAAATACCAATATTTTTTTTTCAAATCATGATATCAGTTTACCACATTAGAATCTGCATTTAATGGACATATTTTTTCAATAATGGGCACCGACAGTGTAGTACATTTCTTTTACACCATTCGCGCCCAAATTCTAGTGATTATCTGAAGACTATAGTTAAAATTTGAAATAAACACATTTTTCCTTTAATATCTTTAAATTTATAGTACAACAGTTATGTGCATATTATAGCACATGTTTTCAGCAGTAATATACAAAAACCAAAATAGGAAAATAATGTTTTTTGTTGAAATTGGAGCCAAATTAGTGTCACAAGGTGTTGTTTTTCAAAAAAACCAACACCTTGAAAATATAAATATAACGATCAGTTTTATTCTGAGACCTATGTTATAAAGTGCTTTTAAATTGTAGTATGTAATAGTTGACTACATGGTGTATCGATCCCTTAACGTTGGACCACTATTTACGCCACACCCCGTATATAGTATATAGTTTATGTATTATATGTAATTTATTAATTTATGTATTGTATATATGTGAATAGTACACCACAATCTACCTGTGTATCTTTTTTTCTCCTTCTCTGTCAAATCTATCCAAAGGTTGTCTGTAAAAAATCGCTTTTAGCGATAAGACCGCCCGTTGTGGCACCCTATTAATTTTAAGTTCCAGATGTAATTTTTATTTTTGGTGTACAATAAAGAATATATCTATCTTGGTTCTTCTACACATATATATTGCTGATGCGATCACGCAAGGAAACTCCAAGTATAGTCCATTCCATTTTCCTCTCGGTGACTTTAAAAGCCTTCTAATCAGCCTCATTGTAAGTGCCAGGAGGTGAGTTTTTTTTTTATGGTGGGAAAAAATCATGCATTGACATCCCCCGCTCTTGGGCGGAGCGGGAGATAGTGTCAGACTCTTACTGACTAAAAGACCCACTCCGTTCCTTCTAGCCTTCATACCGGGGCTCGAGTGCCCTTTCGGATAACCCTGGCCCCAGTAGGCTTCGACCCGGCTGGGTCCCTGCTGTTGCTGACAACTCCTTGAGGCGCGCGGGAACAGTGCGCGCCGTCGACGACTTGGGCTTGGTCCGGACAGTTACCGGACGGCCGGACAGCGAGCTACCCATTGCTCACTGTCCGCAAGCCCGCGCCTACGGTGGCCGGAAATCGGGATCAGAGTCCCGGCGGCGAGTAACGCCGTTGCCTGATGCGTTCGGCCTCCTCCTTTGCGAACATTACTGCTTCGCAGAAGTCGGCCACCGCCTGCCACTCCTCCTCGCTCCGGACCATGGCCTCAACCAAGGCTCGGCGCGAGAGCTCTCCGCCGCCGATCGCCCCCACGAGGGCACGGCGATGCTCCGCCCAAGCAGGGCACACCTCGTCTGTGTGCTCCACCGTGTCCTCCGGGCATTCCGCACAGTGGCGACACACCCGGGCGTCACTTCCGCACGAATCCAGTGCAGAAACCTCCCGAACGAACCATGTCCGGTGAGGACCTGCGTCATGCGGAAGGTAAGAACGCCGTGAGGTCTTTCCAGCCACGCCTCAAAGAGGGGACTTACCGCCATGATTGTGGCGTGCCCAGCACTGGGTTGCGATAGTCGTTGACGCCATTTCACCATGAGATCCCGCCGGAGCTCTGTCCGCCATGCCGTGACCTGTCGCGGCAGCGGACTTTCACCCCGGCGTTGCATCTCCACGCGCATATCGTGCATAGGAGGTGAGTCTGGTGGCATGGCATTGGTTATCTTTTGGGGGTCTAGTACGAGTATAACCGATGTTGTTTTTGTTGAATAACCACGTAAGTAAATGTTTTTGTTGAATAACCACGTAAGTAAATTTTTTTATTATTTACAAAATAATTAAATTTCAATCAAACGGCGCTTACAAGTAAGTACAATTATTACCTACACTTTATGCAAAGAAATGATTTAATTTCATTTAGAATTAAGGCAAAAAATTGTATACGCAACGTCATTAACCATCATCAACACATAAGCCATCGCAGTAAAGAACAAGTATTTGAACTATGATGAATTTAAAAAACCATTTACTTGTCGTTATGCGTGGGGCCGCAGCTTTATGCTGAGCGTTCGGCCGTTATGCGCGGAAGAGACGCATATCTTCCCTATTAATTGCTGTGATGTTATGTTCTATTACCTAGTTTTAAGATTGCGTCTTTAACGCGTAAATAAACTGTTTTTCTTTCTTTCTTTCATTTAACGGACTTATGATGGTCACTATACACGGTTATTTAAGATAAGATAGATAATTTTATTAAGATAATTTTATTAGCATATAAAACATGTACAAATGCAGTGAGGCCCTGACTTCTGTGCTAGGTGGGACACCTGTGTTACAGGAATCAGTGTCTTCTCCCAATTATTTAGTGCAAAAAATCCATTAAAAATTGAAGAAATACATTATTACAAATAACATTTAAAATAGGAATATTTCATTCGATCAAATTTAGAGCACAAGAATGTCATTATTTTATTAAAATAGTTGTATAATAAATTAAAATTATCATTAAGAATTAATTAAAAGTACTTAATAAATTATTGCAAGAGAAAAAGAAGATAAAAACTTAAAACTAATACAGTAATTATTTATTTACAATTTCAACAAAACTGTTGAAATTGTCAAATACATGTGAAACTTGTGTGTGTCTGTGTTAGGGTGTGTGTGTGTGTATGTGTGATGGTGTGTAATGGTTATAATTCGTATACTCACCGGAGCACGGAACGTATCGGCACCGGCAAAACATAACGCTACCGTGTAAGCCGGTGACGGTACGGTCTCGTAATCTTTTTTCATCTACACTATCTACACTAATATTATAAAGAAGTAAAGTTTGTTTTTATGTTATTTTGTTTGAAGGAGATAATCTCTGAAACTGCGGGTCCGATTGCTAAAATGTTTTCACCGACAGAAAGCTGCTTTATTCCTGAGTGACATAGGCTATATTTTATGTACGCGGGTGAAGCCGCGGGCAAAAGATAGTATTTGAAAAAATGTAACGGAGGTTACATTAGTTGCAGTCTAGAATATAAATAGTTGGTATGATAAGATCGATACATTTCTACGGAATTTGTATTTAAATGAAACTTTTTGTGGCTTTTACAAAACAAATAAGTCACTAGAAAAGTTCAGTAACTTTGAAAATAATCCTAAAGATCTCTTAAATTTATTTGTTTTGCTAATTCCAAAATAAATATGAATGCATAAAGTATAGCCTTTAAATCAAATAATTCAAGAATCAGTCCTCTGTTACTTGCCGAGCGAAAAGTTAAGTTTTTTGGAAATGCTCCAACAACGTTTCGTAATAAAGTACTATGTATCTCTTTAGCGAATAAAGCGAACGCTTTTAACCGTAAAAAGGCTTTGCAATATAATATGTAAGAGGACATACTTTATTAACTAATAAATATTCTATGATAAATCAAGCATACATTGACCAATCGGTAATGTGCCCCACTTGCAAAACTATGAAACGTATTCAAAAATTTGGGTTTATTCGAACCGATCGGGTTACTTTTTAAGTAAGACGATGATGCAAAAGTGTAGATAAAAAAAGATCACGAGTCATAGATATTCATACAAATTTTCCAATCAAGTTTGTCATTTTGTATGGTGAGACTGATATTTTTTTCGTTTCCTGAAAAAAATTTTTGTGGATGGTTGTTCAGTTTCGTCTACTGAGCAAGCCCTTAAACTTTGTGGAGGGCTGTCCCTTACACCTTGTATAATGCAAGTTTAACTTGTGCTGTATAATTTATGTGATTTTAAACACATGTCTTAGTTTTGTGTGGGGAACATTACTGACTGTACGTATGGCTGGTTTACCGACATGGGCGAGCACTAAGAGAGGGGATTTTCCAAAATTCACCCCCTAACGGGATTAAACGGGGGTATAAAAGTATGGAGAATCCTACTTTCACGCGGCCTAAACCGCTGGCTGAAGGTAGTCAAAACAAGTATTATACTTTATTTAAAGTACAAAATATTTTTTATTGTTAACATTTTATTTTGTAAGGCGATAATTTTAATATAATTTCACATGTCACCTAGTCCCAAACTAAACAGAACTTCTGTTATGAGTACTAGACAAGTAATAAACATGTTTATAATTATTTCTAAACACAATACATAGAACTTGTGCTATGAGTACTAGACAAGTAATAAACATGTTTATAATTATCTCTAAACACAATACATGTTACAGATGAATGAGGATATCATGAACGACTCTTTTCGCTCTGAGAGGAGCGACATACTTACCTCTTACTTCCTTAGCGTTTCAACGAACATACAATATGTTATACATAATAATATGTAACTAAGTTCCATATGTTATCTACTCCAAAAATAAACCTTAATTTTTTCTTAACCCAAAAATATATCGGTCATGAATAAAAGTTAGTCAAGCATTTACGTATTGGGCACCTAAGGAGCGGTATAAAAAATAAGTGGCCGTTACATGGCCGTATCGACGCGTGTACGGCCATATTTGGCCGGAACAGGGCTATTTATAAAATGCTCGTATCATACAGGGTAGCATTATAGCCTTTTTTAAGGAGATCCATATGAAAGGCTTTGTGGGACAGATTTTGCTAGGTGTATAGGTTGAGATATATATTTAATGTATGTCGATATCCGTGGAGGGGTATGTCTTGAAAACTTAAGTGGTTTCTTTTGAGGTATCGTAGTTTTTGCAAATATATTAATATAAATATAAACTTATATAAACATTGTTTGAAAATAATTTGTAGTCGCAACCCAATCACTTATCTAGTACTAATATTATAAATAGGTAAAGTTTCTTTTATGTTTTTTGGTTATAGGTGGTAATCTCAGAAAGTAATGGCCCGATTACTGAATCATTTCAATTATTTCATCGATAGAAAGCTGCTGTATTCCTAATGACATAGGCTATATTTTTTGTAGGCGGGTGAAGCCGCGGGCAAAAATTTATATTTTTCTGTTTTATTCATAATTTAAACTATTTTCAGTTATGATAAATAACATAGTAAGTTTTATTACAGAATAATATATATTATTATTCTGTAATAAAATTTACATAACTAACTATGCAGATTTGTAATTAGCATTATTTTTTGCATAGATCCGAAGTGCTGTACAATTCAATGTTAAATCTTTTGTAAATGTGTCAGAGTTCCATAAAAAATGAATTAACGTAGTTAGTTCTACTTACTTAGGTGGCGATACTTACGACCGCGAAGTGATATAACAACAAATCATTTATTATTTTTTACTAAATTTTGCGCTTTTAGTGTTGTTTTTTTTAAATTGATCAACACTTGTATTTTTTTTTATTTTACAGTATTTAATTGTGAATTATTGTTAACCTGAGAACTTCATCATTTACTCGTATTTATGAATAGAATTAGATTTTTTTCTTAACATCTTAGGCCGATCTACTTCAGAATTGGCTCAACTTATTATCCAAATGTGTTTAAGTTTAGATTTAACTATCCAGAACCAAACAGTAGAACATCAATATTATATCAAGTGTTCGTATATCTGAATCACCAAGTTAACGTGAGTAAACGGTAACCACATGTAATAACCGGCTCGTGTATAACTTTGATTGATCAGTATATATTGAAGACGTAATTGTTTGATTAAGGACTGTAATTTAGTTAGTTAGTTTAGAGATACTTATACCCCCTCCTCGTACTTCAAAATAGGTATAATATATTCCTTAAAAGTTGTGTGTATGTTTGTTGCTCCTTCATAATGAATCGGATAAATGAATTGGAATTGAATTTGGTACACGGGTAAACTATGTTATCCTGGAATAGAATAAGATAGGTAAAGTAGAGTAGGGTAAGGTAGAGTAGAGTAGAATAGAGTATGGTAGAGTAGAGTAGAATAGGGTGTGGTAGAGTAGGGTAGGGTAAAATTAGAGTAGAATAGGGTAGGGTAGAATTATTAGAAATTAATAATAGTCTGGCCTGGAATTTCTCAGGCAACCCACCCGCGTTTTATTGTTTAATATACTAAATTTATCATAAAATACGTTTCATCCATTAAAAAAACCGGTGAAGGTCGTTCTTAACCGTATCCTCTACTATAAGAACGGACACACCTATCTAAACCAAATGTTTAGGCTTTGTTCGGACTATTTAGTAGATGGTTTATGTGAAGTTTGGTAGGGTAGCTCATAGTAGGGTAGAGTAATGTAGAGTAGGGTAGAGTAGGGTAGAGTAGGGTAGAGTAGGGTAGAGTAGGGTAGAGTAGGGTAGAGTAGGGTAGAGTAGGGTAGAGTAGGGTAGAGTAGGGTAGAGTAGGGTAGAGTAGGGTAGAGTAGGGTAGAGTAGGGTAGGGTAGGGTAGAGTAGGGTAGAGTAGGGTAGAGTAGGGTAGAGTAGGGTACGGTAGGGTAGAGTAGGGTAGAGTAGGGTAGAGTAGGGTATAGTAGAGTAGGGTATAGTAGAGTGGAGTAGGGAAGAGCGGGAGCGAAGCTGCGCGGGCAAAAGCTAGTTTATTATAAATTTTAAAATGCTTATAAATTCACGTATAGTCCCTTGAAAATCTGGCCGGAGTTAAATGCACACATACTCGTACTGCCGCCTGCGCCCGCATAGAGTCCCGCTGACCTTTATAACCATTTTGTTTACGAAATATTGACTGATTTACATACATATGCTTTGCTACCTACCGAAATTGCCATGTCTAGTGAAGAATCGTGTCATGCGGAATGTGAAGACATTGTGGCCCCTTCCCACCCACTCCTCAAAGAGGGAACATATCACCTCGATTGTGGCGTGCCCAGCGTTGGGTTGCGACAGTCACTGTCGCTATATCGATGAGATCCCGCCGAAACTCGCTCCGCCATGCTACAATTTGTTGCGGCATTATACACTAATTGGGAAATATCAGATCTGTAAGTACCATTAAAACTAACTCAGCCACCGAACTAAAATGGAACTGTGAAGGCCACATCTGCTGTATGTCGCAACGGAATTGGGCGAAGGTAATCATTGACTGGATTCCGAACAGCAAGAGTCGGCCACGCGGTAGGCTCAGAAGAAGATGGTGTGACGATTTGAACTCCCACCTAAAGGATTGCCCAGTAGTGGCTAAGGACAGAAAAGAGAGGATTGGCTAATAGTGGCTAAGAACAGAAAAGAGAGGATTGGCCAGTAGTGGTTAAGGACAGAAAAGAGAGGATTGGCCAGTAGTAGCTAAGGACAGAAAAGAGAGGATTGGCCAGTAGTGGCTAAGGACAGAAAAGAGTGGAATAACGGAATGAAGGCCTTTGCCCTGCAGTGAGACACAACGGGCTCATAATAATAATAATAAGTACCATTAATTGCGCAGTCAACTCCATCCAAACGTCATGTGAATATTAACAATCTGAATACGTAATGTTCAATGTACATTTAACTAAGCGGGTAGCCGCCAGTAATTGCGTTAACTGTACCGCTTCGAGCGTGTCGGGTTTGTGACTTGACAATTATAGCTTTCGTCAATTTGATTGTTAGAACGACTTGAGAAGCTTGTGGGAAAGTTATAACAGATACACGGGTCGATTTTGAAGATAACAACACATGTTGTGATTGATCTAATAAGACCGTCTTTCTCTAGGTTTATTTTCATGCAACCACTTTTACGCGATTATGACGTTATTACACATTCTTCTCTGGCTATTCTGAAAATACAGATATCTTGTGGATATTATTTAGGTTCCTATTGAAATCAAATTACAATTTTGAATAAGAATAATCCAGTAAAAACTTTTGAAAATCTGCTATTTTGCGTGAATTTTGGTCCTTAATAATGTATTGTGATGTGAAGTAAGTTTTAGCGAAAAAGTTCGTACGTGTGCCTGATCTTCCTTTTCTCTTTTATAGCTTCATAGATGCGTACGCAGCAGTGGTGGCCGAGTGGTAATGACCCCGACTTACGAGGTGTAGGTCGCGGATTCGAACCCAGTCAGGCAACTTATTTTGTGTAATTTATTTCATCACCACTGCTCTCAAAACGGTGAAGGAAAAAACATCGTGAGGAAACCGGCATGTCCTAGAACCAAAAATTCGAAGACATTGTGACATTCACCAACCCGCACTGGGCCCGCGTGGTGGATTACGGCCCATTCCCTCTCCTAGAGGAGGCCTGAGTCCCAGCAGTGGGAACATTAAAAAGGCTGATGATGATGATGAGATGCGCACGTGGCAATGACACGATTTTCATAGTTTTGTAAGTAAAATTTCGCGTCTATGAAGTTAAGTGTCCATGGACTGTAGGCTTTAGTCATTATCTATGGAACTTTTTTATGAAATTGGCACTCATATTAAAACAAACGTGATTATCAATTAAAAATATGAAAAACTGTGTCTGAAACTTTATCGATTTCGACCAAGCGTCAAAGAGAAATGACTCATGAAAAACTAGAAAATAAATTACAGTCAGCCCACGCTCATAAAATCGTATTCTCAGCAAGGACCAGAATTTTCAAACTTTTATGCCATTCATTTGAGAAGTTACAAGGACACAATTAATAACAATTTTAGTTGAAACTTGACAATTTTTTATCTGACTGAAGTCTATTCAACATGGTGAGTTTTCGGCATTCTTCCAGATCAGTTAATGAATTTACAAATATTTTAGCCGTTGCACTTGAGGAAACTTTGATCGCGAATAAAACAATGCAAAACACTGTCAGATTAACGAAGTAATAAATTGGTGTGTAAATTTTAATACGAGAATTTATGAAAAAATATTTAAAAAGGGCTTCTGTAACTTTTAATACGTTTTTGAAGAAATCGTAACACCTAGTCAACTTGCAGTACACTGAGTTTTCCGACGAGTGCAAGTTATGGCACGGCTTAAGTCAAGATATCTATTAACTTTGTTTGTTCATAATGAATATAATATAATAATATATAGGTGTTATTTGTTAAAATATTATAAAAATTCCACACATTATTGCTAAAAAATAACTGGTCATGTAGAATATAAGGGCGCCCAAATACTTATGAACGGTAGTGTATGTTAGTGGACCGTTGTGCGTAGGTAAAACTAGTTTTAGTAGGTATATGCAAAACCCGAAACACGTATCTAATATTTTTATGTAAAGAATCTATGTACAAAGTTTCATAACTGTGAAAAATCACAAAATTATAAGCTTGTTATGTCAGCAAAATACATGGTCACCGGGCCATCCAGGCGACTGAGGGCTTGTTTTGCACTTGTACCCTGCTGTTTGCTGGCTCCTTATACCCGTTATGACCTTCCATGACCTGTGTTGTACTTAGTGTCGGTGGTATCCAACTTGTGACTTTTTAAATATTTTTGGGAAAAAATATAACATGGTGTAAACTATTGGAATTGATTTAGTTACTGATTCTGAACAAACTGTATTCAGGTTTCGCATATATTTAAAATAATGTTATACAAGGTGTCGTTTTGAAGCTGCAAAATATTTCAGGAGGTAATTATGTTAGTGATTCTCGACCCGAATCAATAATAAAATAAGTAGGTAATTTTTTTTTTTTTTTATAACTGCGCTTTTTTTCACACACACAAACACGGAACAATAAAGGGCGTTTTCACAAACACTAACTCGCAACGATAGTTTCATAAATAATGTATCATCCAATCATCATCCCGCACGCCACGCCCTAGCCACGCCCCCGCGGCCATCGATCAATCGATTTAGTTTAGTGTAATTAAAAAATTAAATAACAAATATTACTGATTATTGACCAGGTTTCGTATTTTTACATGATTATTTATGAGTTTTATTACAACCTCCTGAAATATTGTGCAGTTTTAAAACTGCACCTTGTATATGAAAGCAGAAAAATATGTACATATATGTAGAGTGGGATATCAAGAAAAAAACAATATTTCACTTTAATTAATAATTTTATTTTCATCTTCGAAACAAAAAACGTACCTTCCTAATACATCGTTGGTTGCCATCTTTTTTCCTTAAATCCATTCATTCCTCCCCTTTCACTCGCACATTCATTCGTTCTGAAACTATGATCTTTAGCGTTCAGAAATATTAATCCTACATATATATTGTTACCGACCTGGAGTCCAGCATTATTAGTAAAATTCTGTTTCATTAGTATTTAATGTAGTCATTATTTTAGTAACTAATTCTTGGTCTGTTGAAATAACCCGAATTCATCATTTCAGCCGACTGACGTCCACTGTTGGATATAGGCCTCTCCCAGGTGTCGCCACAATGAATGGTCCTGTGCGTCCCGCGTCTATCGGATTTCCACAACCGTCACCAGGTAACTCGAATTATTAGAAATAAAACATTAAAACAACTTCCGCTTGTCAGCTTCAGTTACATTGCACATTTTTAATAACTTATTTTGAATTAATAATTTTATTAGATAATTCAGTTATATTAATAGTGATATATTCGTGTAAGCTATAAAAGCTAATGTGTTGACAGTTTCTTTTAAAATACACGCCTTAATTACCGTTGCTAAGGAAATAACTTTTTAGAAAAATATCTCTTTGAATATTCTGAACTAGCAATATAAACTTCATCATCATCATCAGCCTTTTTAATGTTCCCACTGCTGGGATTCAGGCCCCCTCTCTAGGAGAGGGAATGGGCCGTAATCCACCACGCGGGGCCAGTGCGGGTTGGTGAATGTCACATGTCTTCGAATTTTTTGGTTCTCGGACATGTCGGTTTCCTCACATTTATTTATTTATTTATTTATTTTACACTTTATGCACATGGGTACAGAGGCGGACTTAATGCCTTAGGCATTCTCTTCCAGTCAACCTTTGGGTGATGCAGAGAAAAAGTAGTGGTAGGTTTTGAGAGCAGTGGTGATGAAATAAATTACACAAAGTAATGCGCCTGGCTGGGTTTGAACTCGCGACCTCCAATTCGTAAGTCGGGGCCATTACCACTCGGCTACCACTGCTCTACTCGGCCACATATAAACTTGATTATTAGAAAAAGAATCGTTGTTTCCATGCCCATCCTGATCTGACTGTCACATGTCGTTCACAATATACTTAAGAATGAATATCATTGAGAGTGAAATTCACGGTGAGGATCTTTGATTATATTTTTAACATAAGATGCCAAAGTTTATGCTTGTTTTACTGACTCGATTAAAGTATTCCATTACTGCTCTAGGTAAACTAAGATCGATTTAAAAATTCTGAATCTTATAGTTATTTTGTTTGCTGATTCCCCATAACCAGACAAAATAATGCACTACAATGAGCACATCCATATTTATTCTCAAAAAATTCTGTTATCTCTACAAAAATTGAACCGTTGTTCCTCAGTACATACGCTACATACCGCACTTATTCGCAGAGGCCGCGTATATCCGCGTACGAATGGCCGTACGTGCGTGTTTAAACCACAAATCATGTGCTGTATCGCGAGCCCGAAATAAATGTGAGCCATTACAAACGCACGAATATCACCAACAGAGGCGGCTGTTACACCGCCGCCCAATTGGAGATATCTGCTCAAACTTTATCAAGCGCAAGTTTGGTCGTGTATGGAGCACTGCTCTCATCTTCTCTGGAACGGATCTACTAAATACCCATACCAGGATATGCATACCTGCATATCCATCTATTACACATATGTACAAAGACTGGTAAATAATGCCTAGGGTGGTGAAGAGAAAATATGGCAGTATACTCTGTTTTAGTATTGTAGTAAAATGCGCTTCATACGTTCTTTTCCATGATCATACCAAGACAAACGTTTCTAGTCACTGGTACTTCTTTCATACTTTCTCCAATATCTTTTTTTTAAATCAGCTATCAACTAGTGCTTGACTACGATCCCACCTGATGGTAAGCAATGATGCAATTGTTGATGGTGAGGTGCACTAGTTTATTAAAAGCCTATTCACTCTTACCTTGAACATTTTAGTACAGATTTAAAACATACATACCTAATAGTAGTTTATGTGACTAGGGGATAAAGCAGTGTCTTTAAGTCGAGGGCGGCATGTTAAATTCCGAACGAAACGAAGGTTGCTGATTTTATCCCGAACGATAGTGAGGGATTTATAAATTTAACTCCCGAGCATTGCGAGGGAGTTAATAAAGAAACCTGAGTGAAGTGAGGAATTCAAGCCGCCCAAGACAAAAGACAGCTTTATCCCCGTGTTCCATACTTTACTTTTTACACCATCTGTGAGATAACTAAAAGACAATTTGGTCGACCAAATCATTTATTAGAGAAATATAAGTATTTACAAGTTCATCAAACAAACAAAATTCACTACTCCAAGATTCTATAGTTAAAATTTTCTATAATGCTCCCGTCAGTAAGCACGTTTTATTCTATTTTCTTTTTTTTTTTGTTAGTGGCCAGTTTGAATTTCGAGTCAACTTGTTCGATGCGCGTACATTTTAATTCACAATGTTTTCATTATTCCCTAGGGATCGGCTATACTGCATTATCTCCCTATGGATAGAATGACTTGCTTTAAGTGAGGTTTGTATGACGTATAAAACGACATTATCGAGCAGGTGGTGTAAAAAGAACTTTATAACTTCTCAACCTACTATTTGTTTCTTTATGTATCTGTACTTATTGATAAATAAACATTATTATATCTCAACGTTCTTAAAATTTATCGCAGTAGGATCAGCATTAAAATTAAAATTTACTATGTCACTTATTAAACAAATACTGGTATTTTCCAGTGATTTGGAAAATACGGTGTGACAGTCAGTACAAAACACAAAACAAAAACGTAAATCTCACATTGACCGCTCCACCTGCTTACATTAAGTCGTTGGAAGTTGGAACACATTCTGTGACGTCACGCGAGGATGTGACATTATAAGCTGGGGTTCATGAAATGACAGAAAAGGGTTGTCAGTGCTAGCTTTCTAAAGAGCTGTTTTTTGGTTTAGGATTATGTAAAGTGAGAGAGAGAGAGAGAAAAAAATATGATTTTGTAACTTTCCTAAACTTTAAGTAGGATTTTTCTTGGATCTTAGAGCAAATGTTCATTTGTTTTACATATTTGAACTTTAGAATTGGAATAGCAAATTAAAAAAAAATTGCTTGTATCAGGACGCGATTTAGTAACTTATTATTACGTTACATGTCATTATCATCATCATTTTAGCAGAATAAAGGCCACTGTAGGAAATATTACCTCCCCTGAGACCGGTCCTGCACGTCTCGCATCCAAGAGGTTCCCGCGACTCTCACTAGATCAGCGGCCCACCTTGTGGAAGGCTTTTCTGCGCTGCGTCTTCTGCTACGTGCGTACGCACTTAGAAACAACTTTCAGAAGCCCACTTTCAGGAATTTGATGAACTGTTTGTAAGCATTATCAACTAAAACTCTGTGTTCCTCATTTTTCATTCAGAGTACGGAACTTTCAATACCACTTTCCACCACCAATGATTTGGCGTCCGGCGACGAGATAATCATCTAACGACACCCAAGCCCGCCGGGGTCTTCATGGGGGTTCGAGACCATGGCCTGTACCAAGGAGGAGTGGCAGGCGGCCGCCTCTTTCTGCGAAGCAGTAATGCTAGCAAAGGAGGCGGCCGCATGCGCGAGGCAATGGCCCTCACGCCCCAGCCGTCGAGATTCCAACCCCGATTTTCGGCCACCGTAGGCGCGGGCTTGCGAACGGAGAGCAATGGGTAGCTCGCCGTCCGACCGTCCGGTAACCGTCCGGACCGAGCCCAAGTCGTTTTCGGCATGTATTATTCCATGCGCGCTTCAAGGAGTTGAAACCTTAGGGGCCCAGCAGGGTCAAAGCCCATTGGGGCCATGGGTAATGCGAAAGAGATCCCCAGGGTATTGGATAAAACAAAAAACAAAGAAGAAACAGGATTGGGTTTTTAGTCAGTAAAAGTTTGACACTATCTCCCGCTCCGCCCAAGAGCGGGGGATGACATTGGATGATTTTACAACATAAAAAAAAAATATCTGGATAAGGTTGACACAGTAGTGTGAAGATAACCCACATAAAGTTGCCATAGGAGCACCAAAATTGGTAGTAATAGACAAGTGAATGGGGGAATGAAGAGTAACCATGGAGTTTCTTCGATTCTTTTCCATAAAAAGACCGATTAGAACCGTGCATTTGTTTCACACATTTTATAATTCCATGTAGGCGCGGGCTTGCGGACAGTGAGCAATGGGTAGCTCGCTGTCCGGCCGTCCGGTAACTGTCCGGACCAAGCCCAAGTCGTCGACGGCGCGCACTGTTCCCGCGCGCCTCAAGGAGTTGTCAGCAACAGCATCCCTGCTGTTGCTGACAACTCCTTGAGGCGCGCCCAGCCGGGTCGAAGCCTACTGGGGGCCAGGGTTATCCGAAAGGGAGCTCGAGCCCCGGTATGAAGGCTAGAAGGAACGGAGTGGGTCTATTAGTCAGTAAGAGTCTGACACTATCTCCCGCTCCGCCCAAGAGCGGGGGTTGTCATTGGATGATTTTTTCCCACCATAAAAAAATGTAGGACTTTGTAAGTAATGTTAAAAATTATGAAATAAATTGTAATTATGGTGAAAGAAAAAAGACCAACTGACAGAATCACAGTATAACTCAATAAGATACTAATATTGTAAGATCGCTTTGTGTTACGTCACATATGACGCCAAGATACACGTTTAAGGTTTACCAATATTTTAATTAAAATATTTGCGTGTAATTGAAGAGAATACGGGTTCAAAGTGTCAATAATCTTGCTTTGAAGTGGTTTTCGCTTTCATGTTGTTTTCTGAGAATAAGTGACTAGTTATACATGTTGAGAATGCTTCATTACAACCCTTTTTTGAGGTGAGAAATCATTATCTTCTTCCATTTTGGGTGGAGTGAGAGTGCATGTCAAACTTATACTGACTGAAAAACCTACCAACTTGTACTGACTGAAAATGATTAGTGTTTCTTAAATTGCACTTTACATTCTAGAGCCACGGTTTCAGTTGTGAATAAAAAACCTACTCAGGACGCCCTCAGTATGTTCTTGCCGAATAGATCGACAGCTAACACTTCACCTTTCTGCTGTAAAAGTCCGACGGGCTTTTGATTGCTGAACCTTTGACAGTCAACGCAATTTTTTAAATAATCTGTAACGTATTTATGCATATAATGGATTTTATTGAGGATTTTCGAAATAAACCACAAATTGTTTCTCTGAAAACAAAGATTAAACTAAATTAATTGATTATTAAAGATTAAAGAGCTGTAAATATTAGTTTGATGTTATTCTCCTGCAAATACTGTTTAAATTCTTTTGAATTGATGCCTGGATATTGGTCTGTTAGAATTATTCCAATCTCATCTGTCTCGAGTACTTTCTTTGTTAGTTTTATAAAGTCACTTGCGTTTTGTGTTTTTGAAGTCACAATAAACGCATATCTTGTGTAGTGGTCTACTAAAAGGTGTAAGTATTTTTTTGTTGACCTAGATCCTCCAAAGCCACCTATAGTATCCATTGACATTATCTCAAATGGTTTTGTTGCTGGTCCCAGTTGTGACATTAACCCAAATTTTCCTTGACATCTTGATTTATTTTTTATGCATATTTCGCATGTTTTACAAATATTTATGATATTTTTTGTTAGGTTTTTAGCTGTATATAGTGGACTTATTTTTTTCTGTAATTGTCTGATTCCAATATGGCATAAATCTTCATGCACCTTTTTTATAATTTTTTTACTTAATTCTTCTGAGAGTATAATTTTTTCAAGTTTCTTTATTTTTTTATAATAGATTTTATTTTTATGTAGTAGATTTTGTTTCTTTTCTTTTATTGTTTCATTTTTTTCTTGGTCTTCAACTATATCTTTTATTTGTATTAAATTAACTATTTTTAATAGTTCGTCCTTGTTATCTTCTGATTCTAATACAGGGTTTCGGCTCAAACAGTCTGCTTCTATATTTTCTTTACCAGGTATATATTTTACTGTAAAGTCATATTGAGATAGGTAATGTGAGGTCACCCAATTCTTCATCTGTCCTGCATTTAATATTCATGTTCTCTAGAGGTTTGTGGTCTGAGTAAATAGTGAAATGTTTTCCAATTAGCCAGTGTTGCCAGTATTTAACTGCTTCTTTCATAGCAATACATTCCAAATATATGGCCTTTTTTCGTTTTTGAGATTCGTTTAGTTTTTTTGAAAAATATGCCACCGGTTTGTCTTTACCGTCTAGTTGAGTCTGTTTTAATATTGCCCCGATACCCTCTAAAGACGCATCTGTAAAGATTTTTATTGGTAAGTCTTTGTCGAATATTTCCAACACAGGTTGAGAACATAAATATCTTTTTATTTGATTAAATGATTCTTCACACTTCTCTGACCACACAAACTTTTCATTTTTTCTTAATAAATTATGTAATGGGTCTAAAATAATTGCACTTCTTGGTATGTATTCATGGTAGAAGTTAATTTTTCCCAAAAATTGTCTGATATTCTTTTGTGTCTTAGGAGTTGGAAAATGTCTTATCGAGATCAAATTGTCTTTTAGTGGTCTTACCGAATTGTTCTGAATTACATGGCCGAGGTACTTTACTGAGTCTGAAGCAAAGTTACATTTCGTAAACTTCAATCTAAAGCCTTCTTGTATTATTGCCTCTAATACATTTCTTATGTGTTTTATATGTTCTTCAAAGGTGTTCGAGTATATCAGAATATCATCAATATAGTTTACGGAGTATCCTGTGAGATTGTGCTTTCTTAGAATATTGCTTAAAATTCTCTGGAAAATTGCTGGTGATGTTTTCAAGACAAAGGGAAGGCAGGTCCACTGGAAGTGGCCATCTTGTGTGACAAATCCTGTTTTATATCTATCTTCCACCCGTAATGGTATCGCCCAGAATGCTGAATTTATATCCAGTGTAGTAAAATACTTACAATTTCTAGTTTTAACAATCAAATCATCTATTAACGGAAAAGGTTGAGCTTGTGGAACAACAATTTTATTTAGTTCCCTGAAATCTATACACAAGCGGGATTTCCTATTTTCACCCTTTTTAAATGCCAATGTCACTGGAGCAGCGAAAGGACTGTAGGATTCTTCTATTAAATTATTCTTTAGTAACATGGATATTTGCTTTTCAATTTCTAATTTATCTTCTATTGTACATCTGTATGGTCTTTTACTACAGTATCTATTTACTAGTAAATCTATGTGAGCTTCATAATCTCTAACTGTTCCTATATCATACTTGTCCTTTGCAAAAATTGTTTTATATTCCTTTATTATTTTCTCGATCTCAATTTTCTTTTCATTATCTAAATGGTCTGTCATACTTACAAACTCTTCTGTTTCTATATGTTCATTAAAATTTATTGCTAATGTTTTTATATTCTTTTCTTCATTTCTGTTTTCTTTAGACATTTCATCTATTTTATTTGTTCTTATCTTTTGTTCTATCCGCAAGTCCTCGTTTTGGGTTAGTTTGAATTTCTTTATCATATCCAATCCGATTATAAAATCATCAAAATATTCATTTTCTACTATGTATACATCCACCTCTTCTTCTAAATCAAAAATTTTTATTTTTATTGTTATCAAGCCATCTGTTTTATTCACACCATTAACCGTTTTCATATATGCTATATTCTCATTGTCCTTTTTTTCTTTTATTTTAATCAGTCTTGAATTTATTAAAGAGATCTGTGAGCCTGAATCATAAATGCCGCTCACTTCTAGTTTATTTTCTAATAAGAGCTTGATTTTGATTAATGGTGTACTCACTCGTTTTTTTTCTCAGTATTTATATCTACTTCAATAATGGAGTTGTTATTTACATTTCTGGGTTTAAAAACTTTTTCAGATTCTTTTTTATTTTTCTTGAACCAACATGACTCTTCCGGATGATATCTTATTCCTTTGTTCAAAGATTCACAAGTGTTACATGGCTTCTTCTCATTAGTTTTATTTTTATAAAGGAATGTACAACTCTTTATTGTGCTTGAGTTTTTCTTGTACATCATACCTTCATATTTTCTTATCTCATTGAACAAATCAGTAGTGTCATTGAGTTCATCTCTGTTTAACCTATTTAAGATAAACCCAGGTAAACCTGTTGCAATAAGATCTATCATTGTTTTGGAGTCTATCGATTTGTTTATGTCTAGCATAAGCCTTTCTTTTCTAATAGCGTAATCAATTAGTAGTCCTTCTTTATATCTAAATGCGAGAGCATATGTAACTATGTCCCATCCTCGGTTTTTAAAAGTTTCTAAAAATTTGTCTTTCCATTCATTCCATTCAGCCTTTATTGTTAGTTTTATGGCCATCGAGCTATACCAATCCAAACACGATTTTTCTAAAAATAATCTCAATATATCTATTTTTGTTTCATCTTTTGATATATTAAAGCGCTCACACTGTTTTTCAAAATTCTCAATCCATTGCATTGCATTAGGGTTCTTGCTTGTGAATTTTTCAATAATAAATTTCTCTGAAATATGTTTTAGGTTATGTTGATTTTCTTTCTTTGTAGTAGTTTCTATTAATTTTTCCAAGATATGTTGCAAATTGTCGTTTTAGTCTATTGGTTGTTTTGTGCTTATTTCTTCTAAATATTGATCTAAAAATTGCATATTACCTTCCTCATCTCTATATGTTTTCTTAAGATCTTCATCCAATTTTATCCATATTTTTCTACTTTGATACCTTTTCTTTATACTATTTTTTATTTTTGAGAAAGTATTCATTTTGACAATATATGTATGATGAATCACCGGCTTCAGCTCATCAGGTAAAACATAACATTTTCCTTCTTCTGTAGATATTGAGGTTATGGCTAATACATTTGATTTGCCATCATTTGAAGCTATCATCGTAAACTCAAATTGCAGCCGGTCCATCTTCTTTTAGTTAACAAAAATGTCGTTTTATAATGGATTTTATTGAGGATTTTCGAAATAAACCACAAATTGTTTCTCTGAAAACAAAGATTTGTTTTATTCAACATGCTTTTACAGTATAACAATTATCGTTTAACTAAAATTACACTTTTATCTCACCTGAAAACAAAGAAACGACATTTAAAGTTTAATAATATCGCCTCCTCAATTATATCCCTTTAATTATCTCTCAAGTTTTTATAACAATAAAATGCACAAAATAATCTAAACATCATCTGTCATTGAATGATACGTCACCTAGCGATGGGCCGAGTCGACTTTTTGGTAACTCGAGTAACTCGAGTTGACTCGTTTACCAACTCGAGTTGCAACTCGAGTTGGTAAACGAGTCTCTCACTCGTTCAGTCTGCCGCGTCGCCGCGTCGTCCGTCCGAGTCAGTAAATGCTCAACTCGGTGCATCGTTCCGCGGGTTGGTAGTTTGCTACGTTCTCGAGTTCGGCGGGCCGCGGGCTGCGTGGCGGCGTCGAGTCAATTCAATGGTAGTTAATAAAATTGAGCCCGTTCAAAAATCAGACGTTTATAAATTAGCGTTTACAAACGTCACATCACAAAACGAACTACTTATGTAGCGCAAAGCAATGGTAACATTTTCATCTCGTAAATAATAAGAAACTAAAATAATAATGGCACTTTATTCTTTAAATTAAAACCGCACCGTTTGGTATTTGGTCATCTATCTATCAAGTAACACCTATAAAAAAAGCTAATCAACATCTAAGTAATGCCACTTATTTCTGAATGAATACCAGTTTTAAGTTCAAAAAATACAAAATAGGTAACTTTATAAAAATAACTAATACAAACTAATGAAACGGCAACAAAACAATAAACAACTAACGAAGTAACAATAACAAAAACGTAAACAAACCAAAAAAGCGAGCTGGCTTTCTATGTCAAAACTCACACATTAGTTCTCGTTCTGTCTGACTAACCGTCTGCTAAGAAACCAAGAACGAAAACTATCTCTTTCACTTGCGGCTCGGACGTTCGGTCATCGGGCTGATTCGGGCTCGCTCGGAGTCGTTCGGGCCTCGCGACTCGCGGGCTAGCCACGGGCCGCCAACCCACCGCACCGCCCGCCGCGCGCGCTCTCCGGGTCAACTCGGTTTGCAGATATTTCGACTCGGGCTGACTCGCTTACGGTCTGACTCGAGTTACTCGAGTTAGACTAACTAACTCGAGTCGCCCATCGCTAACGTCACCTCGTATCCACAGCTTAAAAATTAAAAAAATGAAATGTCATTTCCAAGGAGGTCATTTCATTACATGCATACCTGTGAAATAGTACCGATGTCTAATGTGATCAACAGTACGGTCTACTCCTTGATGATCGGCGGTAGGGGCGTTATGAAACTCTTCCATAATATAATTAAGCATAGATACTGGAACTACCACCTGGGGTTTCTCGGTCTCAGAGTCAGGAGCATGACGATAGAAGACACCCTAGTTCATAAGGTAACCTCGCTCTAACCAGCGGATGGAAAAAACGGGTCAGTGATGTTTTCCATGTCCTTGATGGTCTTATTCATCTCAGAATCATCGAGCTGAGCAGATAGATAGCTGCTGATAGCTGATTAGAGGATATCGCAAATCAGCTGGAATTTTGACACGCGTCAGGCTTTACTGACTACAACCCACCCATATTTTTCCAGTCGTCCTTTGCGTTTCAAGCCTGTTATTACTCTTTCAAACTATACCGAGTTCGAAATTTTACGTTTACCTGTAAAATAAAGCTATAAACATATTTTTGACAGTTCTTTACAAAAAGTCCAAGTTGGAATTGAGATAAAAGTTTACGTCCATTCCTATCATAGCGATTGTCCGAGTGCCAAATCTAAGAGATTAACTTTAGTAGTTTAGAAGAAGCGCAAACTATACGATATTCCGATTGTCGAAAATCAAGAATCTTTCAACGTGAGTGTAGACCAAAACAATCCGTTCTTTACCCTTTTTTTACATGATCCAATTTTTTCGATATTATCTGTAGAACTTGAGCACCAAATGACATCATTGACTTTGTATATTTCGCTATAACGCAATCGAAATACCATTTTCGAAAGTGATATTTGAACATCTAAGTAATGAAGAAACAATTTTGAATGATGAAAAAAAAATTGTTCTGTAAGCAATCCTTCATCATCGACATTGGAAAGTAAAAACAATCATTTTAGCTCGGGTCATCCAAATCATTTTCATTTAATCTTGATACATATGGCACTACAACATATAGACAGCATATAACGTTGCCGAAGTATAGCTGGAGCAACATGTTAAAGGAAAAAAAATTGGAACATTCAAAACTACCCTGTACATAGGTCTTTAAGAAAAACAAAATTGAGGATAGTAAAATAATTTGCTCCGTCAATGTACCCAAGGTTGTGCGGAAATTAACTGATTGAATCAAAAAATGACTAACAAAATTGTTGGCTAGTTAACGTTCGTCGTTGTGATGTGAAATTAAGTAAGCAATGATATGAAATTAAGTAAGCAGGGCTATCCATGGCTACCGTAAGCGCAGACTTGTGAACGACGAGCAATGGGTAGCCTGATGCCTGTCCACTGGAGCGGAGCGAGACTACGGAGCGGAGAAACGGAGAAAAATTAACCAATGGAGAGCGTTAACCAATGAAGACGAACGGAGATTGCACAATACCTCCGCTCCTCTTCAGTGAACAGGTAGTACGAACTAGTTAAAAACTCCAGTTCCCCTCTCTGCCTCCCCGGAGGCAGAGAGGGGAACTGGAGTGAGGAAGTAGAGTGGGGAAGCGTAGATGAGAAACAAATGCGGACGCTACGCGGACGATGTCTGCAACTCGGTTCCGCAGCCTCGCTCCGCTTTGGTGGACACATACAGTCCGAAACTCCACTCCGCATTATTCCTTTTGCTCCGCTCCGCTCCGGTGGATAGGCAGCCTTAGTCTAAAACCTTTGTAGCTAGATTAAATTAGCAACGTTGTGTTAATGGCTACATTCGGTTGATTCTCACCACAAATCCCTCTAAACGCATTCCGGGAATAGAAGCCTCATAACCTTGAGTAGGTGCTTTGATGTTTCTAGGGGTTATGTTAGATTTAGGTAACGTCAAAATGATTAATCTAAAGTACCAAGATTGTAAGGCAATGGAAAGGGCTTTAATCGGAGTTTCTTTGCGTGATCGAATAAGGAATGAGGATATCCGCAGAAGAACCAAGGTTACCGACATAGCACGAAGAATCGCCAAACTTAAGTGACAATGGGCAGGGCACATTGCTTGCAGAACAGATGGCCGTTGGGGCCGTAAGGTTCTGGAATGGCGACCACGTATTGGAAGACGTAGCTTTGGAAGGTCTTCTACAAGGTGGACCAACGACCTGGTAAGGGTTGCTGGAATCCGATGGATGCGAGACGCACAGGACCATTCATTGTGTCGACACTTTGGGGAGGCTTATGTCCAACAGTGGACGTCTTTCGGCTGAAATGATGATGATGATGATGACCAAGATTGTCAATTAGAATTACTATGGCTCTGGAACAAGAAGAATAATTTAAAGATCACAAATGGGTATTGCTCAAGTAATAGTCTGATTCTCCTTCTCGCTCTAATCAAGAGTAGGGAGAGTTATTTGATGATTTTCAACTAAAGAAAACAATGCCACCTCTAGGATGTTTTTCAGTGACATCCTAAAGCCCCAGCCGCTAACGAAAAAGACACCCTGGATGTTTTTTTTTTTTTCGATGGGAAAAATCATCTTATGACAACCCCCGCTCTTGGGCGGAGCGGGAGATAGTGTCAGACTCTTACTGACTAAAAAACCCATCCCGTTCCTTCAGGCCTTCATACCGGGGCTCGAGCGCCCTTTCGGATAACCCTGGCCCCAGTAGGCTTCGACCCGGCTGGGTCCCTGCTGTTGCTGACAACTCCTTGAGGCGCGCGGGAACAGCGCGCGCCGTCGACGACTTGGGCTTGGTCCGGACAGTCACCGGACGGCCGGACAGCGAGCTACCCATTGCTCACTGTCCGCAAGCCCGCGCCTACGGTGGCTGGAAATCGGGATCGGAATCCCGGCGGCGGCGAGAGCGCCGTTGCCTGATGAGGTCGGCCTCCTCCTTAGCGAGCATTACTGCTTCGCAGAAGTCGGCGACCGCCTGCCACTCCTCCTCGCTCCGGACCATGGCCTCGACCAAGGCCCGGCGCGAGAGGTCTCCGCCGCCGATCACCCCCACGAGGGCACGGCGATGCTCCGCCCAAGCAGGGCACACCGCGATTGTGTGCTCCACCGTGTCCTCCGTACGTTCCGCACAGTGGCGACACCCGGGCGTCACTTCCGCTTTAATTCGGAACAGGAACCTCCCGAACTTGCCATTTCCGGTGAGGACCTGTGTCATGCGGAAGGTAAGGACGCCGTGAGGTCTTTCCAGCCACGCCTCAAAGAGGGGGACTTATCGCCATAATTGTGGCGTACCCAGCACGGGGTTGCGATAGTCGCTGACGCCATTCCACCATGAGATCCCGCCGGAGCTCTGTCCGCCATGCCGTAACCTGTCGCGGCAGCGGACTTTCACCCCGGCGTTGCATCTCCACGCGCATATCGTGCATGTGTGCAAGGACTGTTGCCTCCAGATCCCACGGTGGTAGGCCAGCCAGAAGGCTCGCCGCTTCGCGGGAGACCGTGCAGTATCCCCGCACCATCCTTATCGCCATGACCCTCTGGCAGGCGTTCAGCATGGCCGCCGGTTGCTTTTTCAGCGACGGCGCCCACACCGGCGCCCCGTAGAGGGCCATGGACCGAACGATCCCCGCGTAGAGCCTCCGGCAGGGACACCCTGGAAGTCGGGCATACAGCATAACGCTACTATTAGACTACTATGCGCTAAAACTAGACTTGTGCAATTCTATTAAAGCACTTACAATTCCGCGCTTGGAGCTATGTGTGCCCTAATTGGTGCTGAATTGTGTGCAAAAATGTTGCCATCATTTCCATGTGATGTAATTTAAAAAAAATGTGGACTGATTCCACTATGGTACTAGGCTGGTTAAAAACTATAAACTCAAAATAAGGCCTTACAAGTTTTTGTGCGCAATCCAGTTAATAAAATCAATCAACTTACTCGAGGTTTTCAATGGAATCATGTTTCTACTGATTTGAATCCTACAGACCTAACTTCTTGCGACATTGATACCAAGCAATTGCTGACATCGTCTTTGTGGTGGGAAGGTCTTTTATTCCAAAACGAAGGTCAATCAAAATGGCCTACACAAACTCAACTTATGCTTAATGTCTTACCTGAAAAGGTGGGTGTTAATTTGTAGTGATAAAAAAATAAGTAATAGTGATTCATTAATTCAATTTAAAAAAACATTCAAATTATTTAAGATTAAAAAGATGTTTTGGGTAGAGTCTGTCCAAAAAATCAAACGACTTGGGTAATTATTAGGATTTAATGAAATCTGATATAGTCAACACCGGTTCAATAATAAAGGTTCATTAAGAGATAGAGATCATTGTTTACTAACAGAAGAATCTTATAAAATGTATCGAATATAAGTATTTTTAATGATTAAATGTTATACAAAATTCTCAAGTCGGTTGACTTTTTAGACAGACTATATGTGTAACATTTTATTAATAACTGTAAAAATAATAACAACACATAAAATTAATAGGAACTTTGCAGGCTGATGAGTCGGTATTGTGATATGCGAACTATTTATATAATCGTTTTATTTTTAATCTAGATTCTATCGTCGCTATGGTGTAGTCCTTTTTTAATATATCAACAAACTAAAACACGTCGTATTTTTTATTTAATTTTATATCCTCCTTTAAAAGAAATAACAACAGTTGGGACTGTTCGCCATACTATTGCTAAAATTCAGTCAATTGGAGTCCTTCGAATCAGACCTTAAGAATATTAAAGGTGGAAAAAAGTTGCAACACAAGGGTCAATTATTGCCTTCGATTCCATTTTTCAGAATTGTTTAATCAGATTGGGAGACAGACTAATACATTCTGATTGTTCATACGTTAAAAAACGATTTTTATATGAACGATCTTTGTACTGGTATCTGTACGGAGTATGGCTTAAAACGTATATATTCTAGCAAGCGTAAAGCAAGCTTATTTACCATTAAGAACGTTTCGCCAAGTTGTCCTATAATTCTTGACTTACGCTCTTGTTTCTACGCAAGTTGTCGATGCGGCAGCAGCCGCACTGTGGACCTTTTTTAAAGAATATTCTTATTTTTTTTTAATATGACAGTTGTAAAATATTTGTAAAAAGACATTGAAGTAAAAAATACAAGAATTCGATTTTATTATTGTAATCTAGTTCAGTTATATCAAACATCTGTTTAAAACATCGCATAAACAAGAATCCATCTGCCAAATTCATTAACAAACGGACATATTCCGCTACAGATTTACTTACTCACAGTCCAACTTGCAACTGCCATTGTTATCTAGATTCAGTGCAAGCTTTTTGTCATAACTTCACTCTGCAAAGTTGGCACAGTCGAGTTTCCTTCGAACGCGGGTTTTAATCGCTTGCCACTACTCTTGTTTGTTACTTTAAGTCTTAAGACTTTTGGAAGATTCTCTTATTTGTGGTGATTTTTGTTTAATCTTTGATTTTTCTCTCTTTAAAATCTGTGTCTAGTTGAGTAACATCACATTTTTTCATGCTGATATTTTTCTTAACAATCTACCGTTGTTTGGATTCTTAGCGTTGTGGGCGATCAAGTAGACTGCTCAATATTGTGCCATTGTATAAAAATGTATGTCGAGAAGTAAGTTGTGCAATTTCATTTTATTTAAATTCAAATTCATTTATTGCTTCTTACAGATGTATGGTCAGTTCTTATTATTATTTGTTATATGGTTTATGGTCTGGGCCTATAACCTAGTCTGTACTTTTAATAACGTATAATATGTAAAATTTCAATATAACCGGTTTAATAATGAGAAGGTAAAAAACAAAAAACTTTTTTAACACGCTTATATATTAGCTTCACCTGTATGTTTGTAACCAACGCCTTTGAGCTAGATTTTGACCTACTTTGGGCGATCAGATTTTCTTCAAACTTTGCAAACCCATCAAAGACTGATGATACAATAATCCGTTTTTTTTTTTTAGTGAATAATAAAAATACAGTTTAAAAAAAAACTAAAAAAACACGCTTATAGAGCATATCAAACTAAAAAGTGTAAAATAATTTTCAATATAGGTAGAAAATAATAATAATGAACGAAAAATATTAATACCATTGTGAAAAAAGCGTGGGGTGCTCGATTTACGAAAAATATGGCACAAAGCGCCCCACGCTTTTTTCACAATGATATTAATATTTTTATTCATAATATTAGTTATGTTACGTTCGTATTAATCCCTGTTGTGGCCTGTTGGTCTAGTGGTTAGTGGCCCTGACTGCTATTCAAGATTCGAGAGTTCGTGGGATCGATTTCCATCCAGGACAAATGTTTGTGTGATAAGCATGATGATCTGTAAGTATGTTTATCAGTTGTCTACTACTCATAACGCAAGTTCTGCTTAGCTTGGAACTAGACGGCGTTTTGTGATAGGTAGTTGTGGAATATTATTATTCAAACAAATTCTGAAGGCTAAAAACAAGCTATGACAGTGCGAAAACCTTATTTTCTTTCAGAAGATAAAAAAAAGCAAACAAATATAAAATGTTTAAAGTTTAAAACTGTCCATGAATAGCGCGTGAATCGTGCATGCATATGTGAGCGAGTGGCTGCATCGCCAACAGTCTGCGTGAATACTTGATGTCTGCACCGGGGATCAACGACGAGTATTGGAAGTACTGTGATTAAGTAAAGCTGATATACCTGGTTTTAACAAATGTGGCAATTAAAGAAATATGAGACGATTTATCTTCGATTTTAATCGCGCTTAAAAAACATTTTAGTGCATCAGTGGCTTTGCAATGGTGGCAACTAGGGCAGTGCAGTGTAGTAGTGGTGGCATACAGCACAGATATTGTAGGTGCGCAGAAATGATCAACCAGCAAACATACTATAACTTTCATTTATCGTGTTTTTTTACCTATCCTAGGCAGAGTGTTAACATAAAATTTTCGAGTTTGCTTCGCTCGCTCTTGTACTGATGAAAAATTTAAAACAACATTAAAAGTTCAAGGGGCGCAGTTATAAAAACACTCACAGGGCGCATATAAAGTTCGAATATATATGGGTGTCGGGATGAATGCCGAGATGTTGCAATCATTTACCATTTGGCAGAAACAGCGATAATATGCGCCCTTTGTTTAGAGCGTAGAAAATTATCAAATAAAAACTCCCGATCCGGGTGGATTGATACAGAGTTTCAGATTTATCCAGCCGTTTTCTTTAATTCCTTTTGCGTTCAAAGGCTGCGGATGACATTTTTAATAACGTTCATAATATATAATAAACGTGAAATATATATCAACCGTTGATATAATTTCTTTTCATAACATTTATATATTAAACAACATTTTAGGTATAACGTCATTGTATATAACGTTTATATAATTCAGGCAAGTAACCCGCTGAATAACAATAAAAATGACGACAGATTTGACAAAAAAGACAACAAGGAGTCATCCCAAAAATTTGTATCTAAAATAACAGACAATTAATAATAATAATATTTCACAACTATCACACAACGTCATCTAGTCCCAAGCTAAGCAGGGCTTGTGTTATGAGTACTAGACAACTGATAAACGTACTTATATATTTCTAAATACACACATATTATATATAAATTACACCCAGACACAGAACAAATGATCATGCTCATCACATAAACATTTGTCCTGGGTGGGGATCGAACCCACGACCTCCGGCATAGCAGTCAGGGCCACTAACCACTAGACCAACAGGCCTGTCAATTGTATTTGTATTGTGCCTGTCTAAATTAGAATAACTAATCCAAGAGCCAGCGAAGCGAGCTCAGAATTGTAGGGCATCCCGACTCGGACAGGTTAGTTTAGAAGGCTAAGGCCCTAAGCCGTATCTGATGATGAAACGGGCTTACGAAATTAAGCTATGCAACTCCGATGCACTCTGTCGATGTTCTATCGATTGCATTTCGAAGACTATTTAACTTGGCGTCGATGCAGACTTTGGAAATTCCAACTTGGCGTCAATGCAGACTTTGGAAGTTCCGACTCGACGAGTGCATCAGCATTTTTCTAATAAACATTTACTTTCATACCTTTTTTTTTTTCGATGGGAAAAATCTGTATGACAACCCCCGCTCTTGGGCGGAGCGGGAGATAGTGTGAGACTCTTACTGACTAAAAAACCCATCCCGTTCCTTCAAGCCTTCATACCGGGGCTCGAGCGCTCTTTCGGATAACCCTGGCCACAGTAGGCTTCGACCCGGCTGGACCCCTGCTGTTCCTGACAACTCCTTGAGGCGCTCGGGAACAGCGCGCGCCGTCGACGACTTGGGCTTGGTCCGGACAGTTACCGGGCGGCCGGACAGCGAGCTATACTTTCATACCTTCATAATCAAAGTATTTACATAACCTTAATTCCCAGCCATTTAACAGCCAATCAATACTTACGCCCAACTTTGATTACTAGGGAAGATTAAAAACAAAAGATCGTATCAAGGCGTTCTTAAAGTCTAATGGCGTTTTGAATAGCGAGCTCACAGCTGCCGATAATGTGTTCTCAATTAATCATTCTCACTTGATGGATGACGGCGTAAACAACAGTTCGGCAGATTTTTAATAAGCACTTAATGTGAAGATCGGAATTAAGATTTTCTTTTCCTTTTCGAGATTTTGCTGTTTATGCTGGTCATTTTGATGGAGAAAAATATCTTATAAGGGCTTCATGAATACTGTGTTATCAATGCTGTACTGCTATTGCTCTTATTAACTTGCAAAATGGCAAGATAATGATACATTTATATGTGAATTCTCTAAATGATATGTAGTTTACAAAGCTTACGGTTACAGAGAAACATTTTTTTTTTAATATGGATGAAGTTTGCCGGGTCAGCTAGACCGGGCAAACTTCGTACCTACTGGCTAATAGTCCTTTTAGCTAAGATGTCAAAATATAACGCCATCTACAGGCTTTACCGCAACTAGCATAATTCTTTTCAAAATGAAATTTTAATTAAAGATAGCGTTGTATTCGATTTTTTTTCGAGATTTTTCCAGATTTTCTCACGTTTAAACCATCACCAAATATTATTATCACCAACCACCACCAAATATTTCAAAACCAAAATAAACCCAATCTACTACTGATTAACGAACAGCTATTCATTTATATTTTTTTTTTTTTTTTATTATTATTGATAGGCTCGCGTTTGACCACTATCTCACCTGATGGTAAGTGATGATGTGGCCGACGATGGAGCACGCTTGCCTAGAAGTAACCTATTCACTCTCGACTTAAAGACCCCTAGGTTGTAGCTATATATATATATAGATAGAAAGATAGATAGACTCGCGTTTGACCACTATCTCACCTGATAGAAAGCGATGATGTGGCAAACATGCTCTTGGTTAATCTATTCACCACAACACATTACAATACCGATATTATATTCTAAAAATACTCTGAACCGACGAAACCGGCCTTTGACCTCTACCCACGCACAAAAAACCCGCAACAGTACAATATTACAAAAACCTTAACAAAAATTTCAAAGCTGGACCTTCATCGTTCTTGGTCAATAGATCCTGAATTTGAGTCCCGCTCCTTGTACAAACAAGCTACTCGTTCATGCTCTATAATCTACATGGCCTTTTATAAAAATCAGCAGTGTGCGAGTTGGAATCCCGCACGAAGGGTTCCGTACCGTCTGTAGCAAAAAATTGCGTTTGTTGGTCAGTATAGGACCCCCCGCTTAAACATGTGTATAATAATAATATTCCACGACTATTACACAATCAAGTCTTAAATTAAGCAGAGCTTGTGCTATGAGTACGAGAAAAGTGATAAACATACTTATATATTTCTAATTGATTGAATTGTGGTCTTTTTTAAATGTTGTAGGATGTTTATATAATGTTTAATAATTTAATGATGTTTAAATAATGTTCAATTAATGTTTAATAATTTTAAATGTCAATTTTATTATATTAACTAATATTTGTATACCAATCATTGGTGAAACATGTAGAACTTATGTACTGAATTCAACATCCTCATTACCATGTTTCTGGCAAATAAAGTACTTTGACTTTGACTTTAAATACATCTACATCTACACTATCTAGTTATCTACACTTCTACACTAATATAATAAAGAGGTGAATTTTGTTTTTATATTTTTTTGTTTGTAGGAGGTAATCTCTGAAAGTACAGGTCTGATTCCGAAAATTTTTTCACCGAAAGAAAACTGCTTTATTCCCGAGTGACATAGGCTATATTTTATGTAGGTACGCCAGCGAAGCTGCGGGCAGAAGCTAGTATTATATTTACACCCAGACAGAGAGCTTATCACACTAACATTAATTTGCTTTGGGTGGAAATCAAACCCGACCTCCGGCATAGCAGGTTCCAGACTACTAGATCAAATATATTATCTGTGAAAATTTCAACTGTCCAGCTTCACGGCTCATAAGATACAGCCTGGTGACCGACAGATGAACAGCGGAGTGGTAATGTCTCATTTTTACCCTTCGGATACAGAACCCTAAAAAGTAGCACATAAAAAGTGCTTTATAGGATTGAAATTTCAAGGAGCCTTTGTGGCTATGGAACCGGCGGGTGAGTGACACGTGGCAGCTTGACGTGTATAAGGCTCCAGAGATTAAGATCAAGGGTACAGGCTCCACTTAGAAGTTGCCTCAGGGTTGTGCGTAGGGTAATGAGGTCTTGAGTTGTATATGTCAAAATGTGGGTAATAATATTTAATAATAAACCACAGAAGGAAATGAATGTGGTTGTAAAATTGAGTGAAGTTAATTCAAATCGATTTCAGCAATACAATAAAATGTTACAGAAAAGAGAGTATATGTATGCTCCTTCAATAGGGTATTTATTGTGTTATACGAAAAAAGAGTATATGTATACACTGTAGGCCCATTGTAAGCGACCATGTTTTGAAACATGGTCGCTTACTATGGGAGGCCCATCAAAAGGCTTACAGTCACCCAAACGGCAATGGAAAGGGCTATGCTCGTAGTTTCCTTTCGTGATCTCATGAGGAATGAAGACATCCGCAGAAGAACCAAAATCGCCAAACTGAAGTGGCAGTGGGCAGCGCACATTGCTCGTAGAAAGGCAAGTCGATGGTCGCTGGGGCCGAAAGGTTCTATAGTGGCGACCGCGCACCGGAAAACGCAGCGTTGGAAGGCCTCCCACAAGGTGGATCGACGATCTGGTGAGAGCCGCGGGAATGCGGTGGGTGCGAAACGCACAGGATTGGTAGTCGTGGCGACGCTTGGGGGCGGCCTATGTCCAGTAGTGGATGTCTTTCGGCTGAAATGATGATGAAAAAAAAAATTTTAACGAGAAGCTGTCGAGCATACTCACCACACCACCACATTTTTGGTCAACTCCACCTCGTCGTCATTGAACGCTCCAGCGTGAATCTTATGAAATTGATTAAGATGGAGTGACGAGTACTTCACACCGTCCACGACGTCACCAGATCCATTTTAGACGGGGAGGACATCAATCGGCTAGTAATAGAAACCGGTAAAGGAAGTGTGTAAAAGAGAATGCACACACTGCTATCCAATATCATTTAGTTATTTATTTAAACTTCATGTACAGTAGTCGTACGTGAATGGGCGGACTTACTGTAACAAGGCATTCAAGAGGATTTAATATAATTCTATACGTGAGAGGATTATTGCAAAATCCACGAATAATTAAAATAATGTAGTCTGTCAAAATTTTAGCAGAGTAGCTACGTAAAAATGTCCAAAGCAAGCTACGTATAAATGTCCAAAGCAAGCTACGTAAAAATGTCCAAAGCAAGCTACGTAAAAATGTCTAAAGCAAGCTACGTAAAAATGTCCAAAGCAAGCTACGTAAAAATGTCCAAAGCAAGCTACGTAAAAATGTCCAAAGCAAGCTACGTAAAAATGTCCAAAGCAAGCTACGTAAAAATGTCCAAAGCAAGCTACGTAAAAATGTCCAAAGCAAGCTACGTAAAAATGTCCAAAGCAAGTTACGTAAAAATGTCCAAAGCAAGCTACGTAAAAAAGTCCAAAGCAAGCTACGTTAAAATGTCCAAAGCAAGCTACGTTAAAATGTCCAAAGCAAGCTACGTAAAATGTCCAAAGCAAGCTACGTAAAAATATCCAAAGCAAGCTACGTAAAAATATCCAAAGCAAGCTACGTAAAAATATCCAAAGCAAGCTACGTAAAAATGGCCAAAGCAAGCTACGTAAAAATGTCCAAAGCAAACAATAGAATTCAATAACACTGATTAAAATGCCACTTTCCACTGCCTTCATGGCTCCAACCCTACAAATACTTACATTTAGATTAAGGCTCGCTTTTAGTCGCCTGCCTTCGGATCACTTATTATTGAGTAGCTAGTGTTGTTGGATTAGGCTTTATAATCATTGTGCTAAATCTTTTTTTATTTATAAATCCTTGGGTTACGCCACGTTACGTTAAAGCCAAGTTTTGATAGTTTTTCAGACTTCAGTTTGAGAATTACTCAACTTCAAATGCTTAATTCAGAAATTGAAGATAAGCTTTGATTTTACGGCACTGCTTCGAAGGTCATTATTCCGGAAATATTATATTGCACTCCAAAACCAGGATAGTTGATGTGGTTAAAAAGGCTGGCCAACTAAAAGGGAACTGGAGTAGGACATGTCTGCCAAATGTCCAATAAATTGTTGGCCAAATAACAAGCACATAGTTGGAGCCCTAAAACAATGCAACGGGGTCGCAACCGATCACGAGGCATACGGCAGGATGAACTAGACGGATTTTGCCAAAACTGGCAAGAGGAAGCGTTGGCCCATGAAAGATGGAGGCCTTTGCCCAAGAGTTTGATAGATCAGGCTAAAAAATATGTAGAAATATGTTAGTTAACTAAATGGAAAACCCATCACAAAACTGAAGTGAATAGAAACTCAAGGGTGAATAAAAATCTTCGTAGGGTATTTTCTCGGTATTTGAATATTTTTTGCAGCATTTCACTATATCAATTTATTAATGAATTGTTATTCTAAAAAGTTGATGCTTTGTTACAGGCCGATAATATGGTATCCAAGTGAAAAATCAAAGCAAAGTTTTGTTTCTATTCACCCCGTTTTACGGTAAGTATAATAAAAGTAAGTATTACCAGCCTTTAAACCCTTTCACGCAGGTAAATAAAACTGATCATCATCAGGCTTAAGGAAAGTTTGAAAACCCTCATTTTAGTACTGATGTACTACTGATAGCCAAGTGATTCGGATAAACTTGGTCTACACACCGCGTGTTTTATTGCCGGCAATAAAATTGGATCCCAGAGAGACTGACAGATCGATGTCTTGATTATCTCTAAGCTTTATATGGCTGTTTGCCATGAATAAGAGATTCTTTGTAATGATTTAAAACATTTCTTTGATTTGTTTTTGGCAGTAGATTATAGTGTCTATCAACATCCTTAGTTATACATATAGTTCTTTCGCCGTATATTGTCTAAAGGGAGACAAAGATTTTATCATTTTAAGAGGCTGCTTTTCCACTCGCCTATCATCAACATCGAGTATGATTTTAAAAGCTTGTTACTTCATCTAACGCAATCCAACGCGATGTTTGACGAAAAGGCAATGCGAAAAAAGAGAGACAACGCCTGAAAACTCTATTAGCATTCGGTAATTCCGTGATTTACTCGCATATTTTATAAAACTATTTCCAGGAAATACGTGTTTTTTTTTAAGTTATTGAAAAACATTGTCATTATTTAGAATCTTGATAAAATTTGCTAGGTACGTATGGTTGTACTTTTTTGACTTTTTTAATTTTTGAGTTAATTATGAAGTGTCAAAGTTCATGCAAAATAGCAGATTTTCAGAGGTTTTAACTGGATTAGTTTTACACAAATGTGTAAATTGATTTCCACAAAAGCCTAGATACTGTGTTTCCAAAATATCTAATGAAAAATGTGTATTATCGTCATAATCGCGTAAGAGCGGTTGTATGAAAAACAGTGAAATGTATGTCGAGATGCATCCCCTTAAGGGCTTAATAATGCATAGCATACATATAAGCCTTACAATTTCCCCAGTGCTGGCACTTTGGCCTCTTCTCTAGGAAAGGGAATGAGCCATAATCCTCCACGCGGGCACTGTGCTGGTTAGTGGATGACATAAGTCTTCAAATCTTTTTTCCCGGACTGGGTGGGGCGAGAACTCTCTCTGTGTGTTTCAGTGACTTTGTCAAATATTTTGTTTTATACTGACTAAAATTTATTATCTTAGTTGCCCTTTGCGTTCTAGGGATGAGGGTTATCTTTTGTACAAAAACTCGCTGCCCTAGCAAGCATCAACTTTGGACCCCGTTCATGACTAGTGCACCCTTAAGTGGCAAACTATTATATTATTTCTCCCGTTCATCTAATGATGAATGGGAGAAGTTTGTTTAATTCATTCACACATACACATTGAATTTATTTAATTTCTTGCACCATGTACATGAGATAAGAAAAGCCAGTTTTCCTCTAGAGTCAAATGCGCATGCAAACCAGGAAGATTTCATAACATATCCCTCATAAAATGTTATCTAAAATAGCCCTGCAGATATTCCGTGCCTTATTTGCTTTACACACAATATCGTTCTTAACGCATCAACTGTGCCCTACTTAAAAGATTTTTGTGCATATTCAGACAACACAAGGGATTACCGACTTTCCGTCTTTTTGTTTAAGGTTGATTATAGTTTTTGGTGGTGCTACTAACAAAAGTAGCACACACCATGGTGATAAATGAAAAATTTCCTGGTGAAAGACAAATTTTGCTTCGTGTCTACGCAACGCTAACCAAGATTGGAGTCCGACCGATTTACGAGGGCTTTGTCTTGGTCCTTCGATAAGTTGAGGACTTCTGTCAATAACGTCGCTTATTGTCATTGAAGTATCGTTATTGACATACGGATTGTGAGGTTTTGGAAACGAAATAGGATATGGATTGTTGACCTTTATTTGGGAGGATAAAAATTGAAATATATCGTGGAATTTTCCAATTGTTTTGTGTTTTGGCCGTATGTATTGTGGGTTCTTTTTTCCTCTTTTTTTTCTATCAGTTTGAAGTGGCTGACCCTTGAGAAGTTTGACGTAATACCGTAGTCTAGTTGAAAGTGTTGCCCTAAATTATTATTATTAAGCTATTGCATAGCTTCTATCGCGGGCCTTGAGCGTGGAGACCGAATCCAGAAATTCCGTAACGAAAATAACCTAACACCCCCCACTCATTTGTTTTTTGAGCGTGGTGACCGATAAAAAAACAAATGAGTGAACAATCAATCAAAATTCAATTCAATGTGTGAAAGTGTAACTTCAATTAATATCAAAGAAAAAAAAAACAAAGGAAAAAAATACTGCATAAATAAAATAAATAAATAATTATAATTGCATAAGTTGATAAAAATGCTATGCAATAGCTTTACCGCGGCAGTCCCCGAGTGCCACACGTCTTTTTTTTATTATTGACTAGCTTTTGCCCGCAGCTTCGCTCACGTACATAAAATATAGCCCATGTTACTCAAGGATAAAGCAGCTTTCTATCGCTGAAATCGGATTTTTTTGCAATCGACCCAGTACTTCCAGAGATAACCTCCTAAAACAAAAAAGAACAAACTTTACATCTTTATAATATTATAGTGTCAGGTTTGCGTTTGATCGATTTGGTTGACGATGGAGCACGTATGCCTAGAAGTAACCTATTCACTCTTGATTTAGAAAACTTCCAAGTTGTAGCAATTAGGAAACACAGACTCCGGCCAGAATTTCACTGTTCATATTGCAATGAAAATCGAAACGTGTGTTCATCATTATTGTAGATATTATAGACTCGTATGATCAAAATCGACTGGGCTGTTAGTCTAGTAGTTGTTGGCCCTGACTGCTATACCGGGGGTCATGGGTTCGATTTCCACCCAGGAAAAAAAATTGTGTGATGAGCACGATCATTATATAACTATATTTATCAGTTGTATAGTACTTATAACACAAGTTCTGCTTAGCGTGTGATATTTGCAGAATATTATTATTAAAATCTGCCAAGCCTTTTCACTACTGTTTTGGATCAGTATCCAGTCTAAACGACTGCAACTAACGAATGATTTTCTGGCTAACCCAACACTCCCCTTAACTAACACCTAGCGCTAGTTTTCAGCTGGCACCTCGCAATGACGCACGGATGAGGGTAATTTAAACTAAATATTCATGCTAATGTACCTACTTATTAAACCTTCATCATCATCATCATTATTTCAGCCGAAAGACGTCCACTGTTGGACATAGGCCTCCCTCAGGCTTCGCCACAACGACCGGTCCTATGCGTTTCGTATCCATCGGATTCCCGCGACTCTACCTGGTCAGAGACCAATGACCTCATTGGTCTACCTTGTGGTAGGCCTTCCAACGCTGAGTTTTGCGATACGCGGTCGTCACTCCAGAACTTTTTATGCCCCTCAACCATCTGGTCTGCGTGCAATGTGCCCTGACCACTTAAGTTTAGCGATTCTTCGAGCTATGTCGGTAACATTGATGAGTATGTTGGGTAATTTAAACTAAATATTGATGCTAGTGTACTTATTAAAACTTGCTGTCATCGTTTCCACGTAAGTACCTATCAGCGTTAACCTCAACAATGGGCCGTCGAATGCCCCACATTATTACTAGTGACATACAACGACCCTTGAACATTTTTCACCGAAAATTCGACGGAAATTACAATAGTCTCTTGAAAAGAACAAGTGTAGTGACGGGAAGTGACTAAGATGTAGTCGAATAAATTATTTTAGTCGACTGGATTTTATAATATTTCAAGATCTTGTGGCTAAATATTGTTACTCGTATGAGTAAATTTCGCAATCCCTGGCCACCTGTATGCGCGGGCTTGCGGACGACAAGCAATGGGTAGATCGCCGTTCAATCCTCTGGTAAGGACCGAGCCCGAATCGTCAACGTTCTATGTTCTCTCAAATAGTCATTTCAAAAAAAACCGTAGAGGCCCAGTAGGACCGATTTCCGTTACGGCCATAAGAATTTCTGATAGGGAAGCCGTGGTAGGTTGAAATCAGTAAAAATCCAATCTAATGACTTCTTCCGCTGAACTCCTTCTTCAACGGAAGAAGTCATTAAATTTGATTTTCCACCACAAAAAAGGGTCAATTGCTAAAAATGTTTTCATCGATATAAAGCTGCTTTATTCCTGAGTGACATAGACTATAATATTTAAACTATAATTAAATATACGTGGATGATGCCGCGGGCAAAAGCTATGTTTGATAAAGAGGCTACGCGTAAGGGTCTAAACAGACGGACCGCATTTCAACTGCAATCCAACCGCAAATTGCAGTTTGAATGCAGTTGACCCGACTGCAATAGAACTGCAAACCAAACGTGCAGTCCGATTGCAGTCGTGTGATCTGCACACCGACTCCATACACGGGAGGGCGGAGCGTGCGGGCGGGTGGCTATGGTGCAGTTCGGATACAGTCGGTGTGCAGTTCACACGACTGCAATCGGACTGCACGTTTGGTTTGCAGTTCTATTGCAGCAATATTTCAAAACCTTGTGCCAGAAAATACGTGTTTTAAAAAAAGTTTTTGGAAAAAAAAATTCGTCATTCAGAATCTAGATATAATATCTTTAATTTACGAGTACATTATGAAGGGCCAAAATTCACACAAAATAGCAGATTTTCAGACATCTTTACTGAAAGTTTGTTTTGATTAAAAAAAAAAACTTAGATAATATCCACGAGATATCTATATTCCCAAAATATCTAGAGAAAGATTTGTAATAACCTTATAATCACGTAAGGGCGGTTGTATGGAAATGTATCCTGGGCCGTCCGCTTTCAAACTGTTGGTTTCGGCTGGTATTTGTAGATCTTTGACAGTCGTTATGAATAAGCAAAAGCAGGGCGTAGCGTGGATTAATTCTGACGTGGGCGAAGGATCATCAGCGAGGCTTTCTTTTCATACATTTGAAAACGAAAACGAGACGGGGTGCGAGGCGGAGTGCGAGGCTGTGCGCAAGGGAACCCATGCCTTGCTACGCTATTGGTTAGAAGCCAGGAAATCTCACATCAGTCTTGCCATAAGGTATTGTGTTACCCAAATACTGGGTCGGGTTGGGTTAAATCAGATAAGTAGTCGCTTCATGTAAAATACTGAAACCCAGCTGCCTGCCTTTAACTGGAAGTTTAGAATATTGATAATCTGTTTTTGTAATTCATGTATTTATCTTTAGCTCAAACACTCACAATTTTTACCTTTCCTCCTGAACATCGCGTCATTAAGTAGAGTATTTCTTTACTTTTATAATTATATATATATGCGATATATACATCATTTGTATAGAATGTAATTTAGTAGTTTATAATTATTGTACACAAATTACCTGCGTATCTTTTTTATCCTTCTCTGTCAAATCCATCCAAAGGTTGCCTGTAAAAAATCGCTTTTAGCGATAAGACCGCCCATTGTGACACCCTATTAATTTTAAGTTCCTGATGTAACTTTTATTTTTGGTGTACAATAAAGAATACATCTATCTATCTATCTATATTTTAGTCCAAGTTTCAACATATTTATTTAAGCCCTATATTGGCGACTGACAAGGGCCTGGTTATTAAACCTTTTTTTAATTTTTATACTATGGTTTGTTTTATATACTTTTTGTTTTTACAATGACAGTTTGATTGTCTTGTTTTTGTCAGTTGTGTTTGTCTATCTAAAATTGTACGTAATATTTAATAATTTGCGTAATTAAATATTACTTTTAACCACCATCAACATTTTCATTTCATAGTTAGTTATACAGTCCACACGCTCACCAACACCTTAAGTTCTAAATTGCTGAACATAAACAAATTTTGCAGCTAAAATACTTTTGTGTTTATGTTTAAACTGTCGAAAAACTGTTGTAAAAGTTATGACAAGTAACAAATTGTTGTTTTCAAATATGTCAATGATAATAGCGAAATACTTGACAGAATGTACAAGATTTATGAAGTTTCTTCAAACATGCGATTTTGTTTAGTTAAGTAATTTAAGTTTTCTAGAAAATAAATCTCAATACAACCAACAGAATGAAATACTTCATAAATTTATAATATGTATTAAGTTTAAAAACAAACAATTTCGTACTGAAAATTATGATAAGCATCTATTTTATATACAGTGTTTTTTCGGAATTTTACTTTTTTTGTGTATTTTTCTCTGTTATTAATCGAAGACGGTTGGAATGATTTGTTTTTTTTTTTGGGTTGCGGTGAATCGTAGTCATCAAGTTAGAATCTAATGATGGGATCCTAAGGAAATCGAGGGAACTATTCAAATGTTTTTACGTGATATTATAGAACTTGCGCATTATTATCAGGTGTGGAAATATCTCATTATAGCTACAAAAAACTAACAAGGTATAATCGAACTAATACTAACTGCATTTCAAAACATGATCTCTAAAGAGAACTCTAGTCAATTATCATGTATTATACAAATCATGTATTATACAAATCATGTCAATAAACTAATTTGATTTTGTTACCCGAAGATTTTTCAAGTCGTAATTTAATCAAAATGTACCTCTTATTCGACTAATTTGCTTAGTAGGTAACGCTTACTCGACCATCTCGAGTAACCAGTGAAGAAAATCTCAGTGTCCCAACTCTATTATAGGCCAAACAGATTTATTGAGTTGTCCCACGCTGGTACTTGTTACCTCGAGAGAAGGGATTTTCCACTCTAGCGGTTATTGTGAGAAAAAACCTCGTATGAAAGTATTGTTAGATGAGGGGTCGAGATTTACAGGTGCGGTCACACATCGTCTTTTATGGTACTTTATGTAATGTATTGAAAGTAATGGCGTTAGTTTCGAAGGTTTAATATTGTAGAGTGAGAATTGACAAAGGAAATATTTGTTTCAGTTATTCCTTTTGCCCGGTCGGACTATTTGGACCGGGACCGCGGTCCCAATTTCCACCATTTTTTTTATTATGCGTTTCGCGTTTGACCGCTATCTAACCTAATGGAAAGCGATAATGTGGCTGACGATGGAGCACACTTGCCTAGAAGCAGCCTATTCACTCTTGACTTAACCAGCTCTTTGGCACTCTTTGCCCACCGTCCACCTCGTGAGACCACCTAGGTGTACAGCGGGAAGTTTTTTTTTACTACTGTTCGCCTTTGTTCACCTGGGTGTACCGTGGGAAATAAAACTCTTTAGATCTGAAGGACAAAGAGATTAATCTATGAGATTAATGATTAAAACTTATGTAATGTTATGACATTGACAGCTTCTGTTTATTTTTCTAAGAACTAATTATAAAGCGCAAGAATAAGAAATATGAATGAAATAAAAACCATTCAAAGAAATGGTGGTATTGTTATGCTGCGTGGAGGCTACCAGTATCACAAAGTTAAAAAATTTAAAAACGGAGCTTGTTTGTGGAGGTGTACTTCTTATAGAAAACATAAATGTAGAGGCAACATTATTGTACAGGTATGTGCAAAAGTTTAATGATAGCGTTTAGTAGTTTAGTCCAGCTGCCAGATTTTTCAGCTGCAAAAATAAGTAAAATGGATTTCAGAGGTTGTTGTATTCTGGGCGAAAGATTGACAGCCGCATGTTTCAACTTAATAACTTAACAACTCACACAGGACTTGTCGACTGAGACGTTAAGTGGCTCTATGACCAGTTGATCAAACCGATATGTTGTACCTCTTCTTTAATTTCAGAATTAATGCATCGTTCTCAAAGAAAAAGATCATTCATGTACACCACAACCAACAAAAAATATAGTGACTATCGAAATCGAAAAGCTGAAAGAAACTGTAAAGACAAGTAGTGAGCCCATACCTAAATTATATCAAGAGGCTTGCGAAAGCATCCAGAACACGGAAATCGATTTAATTGCTGAAATTCCTGCTTTAAGTAGCATTCAACACTGTTTGTACGATATCCGAAAAAGATTATTAGAAGTAAAAAAGACAACATTTAAAAATTTCGGCGAAATCATCGTACCACCAAAATTTTCCGATTTTTTGTTAGATAATTATTATGGTGGAATTAAGCGCATATTGATATTTTGTTCAAAGGATGCAAGGGATCAAATTGAACTTGTTGAAGAATATTTTGGTGATGCCACCTTCAACTGCTGTCCATATCCGTTTTATCAATTATTTATCATACACGGTGAAGCAGGTAGTAGTTTAACACAAACAGCAACGGTTCCTTTGATCTATGCCTTAATGCCTGATAAAAAAGAGGAAACATATATAACAGTTTTAAAATTAATAAAATCCCAACTGCCGAAATTCAATCCCAAAAAATATCATTGTGATTTTGAGATTGCAGAAATAACAGCCTTTAAAAAAGAATTTCCGTCTTTAGTATTGAAGGGATGCCTCTACCATTGGTGTAAGGCAGTCTGGAAAAAATCTAAAAAGTTGAAAATAAAATCAAAACGTGAAAAAAGAATAGTTGGGCTAACTGCATCACTGCCTTCGCTGCCTGCTGAATACATTCAAGAAGGTTTAGACTACGGGGGTGCCACGACAGAAAACCTCCACGAGTGCCCGCAGGCTGTAGTTCCCTTGCGGATACGTCCGGAGCGAAGGCCAGTCTGCGGAACGGTGCACCCTGGGAGGCGGCCAACGACCCTCTTGGGTATTGCTGCCTAAGGGGCCTCGATGGCCGTCTGCGAATGTTCTGTCTGTCGGAACACTTCAACGCGTGTCCCTCTGCTATAGCAGAGGGCACAGTGGCGAAGTAAGAGCGGGCTCGGTGTGCACTCACACTGCCGCCGGGCAGGCAGGAGGAAGGCTTGCTCCTCCTTCTGCCACCGTTAGTCTCGTAGCCCCAGAGATTGTCCAAGGTCATGTTTCTGACTTTTGATGGGGGACGAGGGTCCTGGCTTAACCGCCCGGGCCGCGAGGAAGACAACCTCTATAAAAAATTACCCCAAACCTCCAAGCGGCGGCGCACCGTGAGGGAGGTTGTTAGCTTGACTAATGGGTAGCTAAATTAGTCTCTAGTGCGAACCACGTCTTTTGAGCAAGTACCCAAAGATTTACTCGTGGGAACAAAATGGAAAAATCAAAATTTTTTAAAAAACCCAACGAGAGCGATGCGCGGTCGGAGTCCGACGCGGCATCCAGAGGGAGCCTGGAGGGCTCGGAGACAGAGGAGGCTGGGGGAGACCCCGGTAGAGGTAGAGGCGAGGAGGCTGCGGGGGACCCCGGTGGAGACACCGGTAGAGTCTCTCGTCTCTCCCGAAAGCGGCGCTCTATGCCGGGGGACAGGTTGTCCTCCGACACGGAGGGAGAGAGCCGTTCGGTGCCGAAAGTCCCCACGAGCGGCCGCGGCGTGGGCCGGGCCCGTGGGCAGGGGAGAGGTTTGGCGGCCAAAGACTCCGCTCAGCGAGCCGTCAGGCTTGCCGCGGAGGGGCGTCACCCCGGAGCGGCCGCCCTTGGGAGGGACCTGTCCCTGCTGGAGGGCATCGTGCTGCGCCCTCCGCTAGCGGCCTCTGGCCAGCAGCGAAAGGCGCCGTCTCACGCCGCCGCCGCGGCTGCGGCTTCTGTGCCCAAGGCGGGTCCATCGGGGCTGGCGGGGCGCGGGGCCGCGGCATCGGAGCCCGCGAGACCGCCCCCGACGGCCAAGCAGCAACGGCGGCAAAAGGGAGTGGCGACGCCTGCTGCTGCTAAACCGGCGGGACCTCCTGCCGCGGCGGCGACTAGGCCCCGCCCGCCACCTCCTCCACCTGAGGAACCCGGCGGCGCTTGGACGGTCGTCGGCGCCGCGAAGAAGGCGGGCAAGGCGGCCAGAGCGGCCAAAAAGCGCGCGAGGCGGAAGGACAGGAGGAAGCGAGCCATGGCGGCGAGACTTCGCGCCCCGAATTCCGAGGCTGTAGTTATTACGCTGCAGCCTGAGGCGGAAAAGAAGGGCGTGACGTACGACGACGTCATGGAGAAGGCGAAGCAGGCGGTGTTGCCCCACCTTGGCGAGCTTGGAGCCGCTGGGGGCTTCCGCATGAGGCGTACGCTCACGGGGGCCCGAATCCTGGAGGTTCCCGGTGCGGCCAGCGGCCCTGCAGCGGATGCCCTGGCCGAAAGGATCAGGGCGTCCCTCAACGCGGAAGAGGCCCGAGTGTCCAGGCCCACAAAGTGCATTGATATGCGTATCATGGGCTTGGACGACTCCGTCAAGGTGGACGAGGTGGTGGCCGCCATCGTCGGGGCGGGCGGGTGCACGACCGATCAGGTCCGGGCGGGCACCATCCGCGCTGACGGCACGGGCATGCGAGCGGTAACAGTTAGCTGCCCCGTGGCGGCGGCCAAGACCATCACCGGGGAGGGCCGGCGGCTGTTGGTGGGCTGGGTCTCCGCGCAGGTGAAACTGCTGGAGCCCATACCTCTGCGGTGCTTCCGGTGCCAAGTGGGGCACCACGTTGGCGCCCACTGCGCCGCGGAGGTGGACCGCAGTGACCGCTGCCACGGCAGCCGGCCAGCCCGGTCACAAGGCCGCAGAATGCCGTGCTCCGCCGCACTGTTACGCATGTGCGGCGGCAGGCAAGCCGGCCAACCACCGGGCTGGGGGCAGGTCCTGCGACCCCCCCGCCAAGGACAAGGGCAAGGCCCGTAGGCCCATCCCTGCCGACGTCCTCGCCGCCGCGGCCACCTCCTTGGCCGCCGCCGCTATCGCCGCCGCACCCGCCGCTCTCGCCGCCGCACCCGCCGCTCTCGCCGCCGCACCCGCCGCAGTCGCCGCCGCACCCGCCGCGGCAGTGCCCCCTAGAAGGGCTCGGGAGGAGACGATGGACTGCCAATAACGGCCCCATTCCGTCTCCTCCAGGCGAATATCAACCACTGCGCCCCCGCTCAGGATCTGTTGCTCCAGAGCATGGCGCAGTGGTCGATAAATGTCGCCGTCGTCTCCGAGCCGTACTACGTCCATCCCCGTGGAGACTGGGTTCAGGACCTAGACGGCTCGGTGACGTTAATCTCGTCGGCCGCCGCCGGTACCCCGCCCCTCGAGGCTGTTGCGAGGGGACGGGGCTGCGTGGCAGCACGGTTCGGGGACATCGCAGTGGTAGGCGTCTACCTGTCCCCGAGCAGATCTCTCGACGAACTCCAGGTCTCCCTTATGGAGCTAAATGTCGTCGTCGCTGGGTTCGGTACCCTCCCCGTGGTCGTTTGCGGGGACTTCAACGCCTGGAATACGGCTTGGGGTTCCCGGTACACGAACCCACGGGGTCAGATGGTGGAGGACTGGGCTTTGGAGCTGGGCCTGGTCGTCCTGAACCGGGGCTCTGTCCCCACGTTGGCGCGGATGCGGGGTGAATCAGTGGTGGACATCTCGTTCGCCAGCCCCGCTCTGTTGCCGCGTGTCGTCGACTGGCGCGTTATGGAGGAGGTGGAGACGTACTCCGACCACCGGTACATCCGGTTGGACGTCTCCGCCGAAACCTCGGCCGCGCCGGTCCGACAGAGCCCTTGCGGTCCGCGGTGGGCGCTTAAGCAGATGGACCGGGAGCTCCTCCTGGAAGCCGCGACGGTACAGGCCTGGGTGCAAGCACCGGACAGGCCTGTCGACATAGACGTCGAGGCGGTTCCGGGAGGCCATGTCGCAAATCTGCGACGCGGCAATGCCCCGAGTCCGTCCAGGGCGAGCTAAGCGCCAGGTGTGCTGGTGGTCGCCGGAGATTGCTGCACTGCGCAACGCATGCAGTCACGCGCGGCGCCGGTACGCCAGACACTGCAGGCGCCGCATCCGCCCGCCGGATGCGGAGGCCAGAGAGGTGGAGCTGTATGAGGGATACAGAGCGGCAAAACGCACCCTCCGAACGGAGATCAAGCGGGCCAAACTGGAGGCCCGTAACGTGTGGCTGGGGTCTCTGAACGCGGACCCATGGGGGCGCCCGTACAATATGGTACGGGAAAAGCTCCGCCCCTGGGCTCCCCCACTGACTCAGAGTCTCCGGCCCCAGATCGTAGAGGGTGCGGTGAACGCTCTGTTCCCTGCGCGGGGGGAACACTCCCCCCCGCCCATGGCTCCGCCTCCGCCGCCAGCGGTGTCTGACGCGGACCGCAACAGCGACGACAACGACGATGCTCCAGAGGTGACCGAGGTAGAGTTGAGAGTGGCGGTGCGAAGGCTGAGTGCCAAAAACACCGCCCCAGGACCCGACGGCTTGCCTGGAAAGGCCTGGGTCCTGGCCATGGAGGCTCTCGGGCCTCGACTGAGAGGGCTCTTCAGCGCATGCATGGAGAGGGGCCAGTTCCCACTTTGCTGGAAGACGGGGAAACTGGTCCTCATAGCGAAGCCGGGGCGCCCTGCGGACTCTCCGTCCGCGTACCGGCCCATTGTGCTGCTCGACGAGGTGGGCAAGCTCTTTGAGAGAGTCATTGCAAACTGCCTCGTCGGGCGCCTAACACGGGTGGGGCCGGACCTTTCGGACGGACAGTTCGGCTTTCGCAGGATGCGCTCTACGGTGGACGCCATCATGCGCGTGCGAGCCCTCACGACGGGGGCTGCGGTGTCCCGGGGCAGGTGTGTCGTGGCAGTGTCCTTGGACATTGCCAACGCCTTCAATTCCCTGCCCTGGAGTACGATCCGGAGGGCACTCCGGTACCACCGGGTGCCCGAATACCTCTGTCGAGTGGTCGAGGCCTATCTGTCGGAGAGACTTATAGTCTACCCCGGTCACCAGGGAGACTGGAAACGTCGAGAGATGTCATGCGGTGTTCCGCAGGGGTCGGTACTAGGGCCACCCTTGTGGAACATCGGGTACGACTACGTGCTGCGCGGCGACTTCCCTGACGGGGTCAGCGTGGTTTGCTACGCAGACGACACGCTGGTTCTAGCGCAGGGAGAGTCGTACCAGGCGGCGGTCGCTCTAGCGACACGCGGGGTTGCGATGGTCGTTGATAGGATCCAGGAGTTGGGACTCGAGGTGGCGCTTCACAAGTCCGAGGCGATGTGCTTTCACGGTCGCCGCTCTCGGAACGCGCCGCCAATGAGTTCCCAACTAACGGTAGGAGGAGTTGACATCGGTGTCGGGTCGACGATGAAGTACCTGGGACTCGTCCTCGACAGCCGGTGGAATTTCGTGGAGCATTTCCGACGTCTGGCTCCCAAACTCAACCGGGCTGGGGCTGCGCTCAAGCGGCTCCTGCCCAACCTTGGGGGTCCAGATGCCTCCTGCCGGAGGCTCTACGCGGGGATCGTTCGGTCCATGGCCCTCTACGGGGCGCCGGTGTGGGCGCCGTCGCTGAAAAAGCAACCGGCGGCCATACTGAACGCCTGTCAGAGGGTCATGGCGATAAGGATGGTGCGGGGATACTGCACGGTCTCCCGCGAAGCGGCGAGCCTTCTGGCTGGCCTACCACCGTGGGATCTGGAGGCAACAGTCCTTGCACACATGCACGACATGCGCGTGGAGATGCAACGCCGGGGTGAAAGTCCGCTGCCGCGACAGGTCACGGCATGGCGGACAGAGCTCCGGCGGGATCTCATGGTGAAATGGCGTCAACGACTATCGCAACCCAGTGCTGGGCACGCCACAATTATGGCGGTAAGTCCCCTCTTTGAGGCGTGGCTGGAAAGACCTCACGGCGTCCTTACCTTCCGCATGACGCAGGTACTCACCGGACATGGTTCGTTCGGGAGTTTCCTGCACGGAATTCATGCAGAGGTGACGCCCGGGTGTCGCCACTGTGCGGAACGCCCGGAGGACACGGTGGAGCACACAGTCGAGGTGTGCCCTGCTTGGGCGGAGCATCGCCGTGCCCTCGTGGGGGCGATCGGCGGCGGAGACCTCTCGCGCCGGGCCTTGGTTGAGGCCATGGTCCGGAGCGAGGAGGAGTGGCAGGCGGTCGCCGACTTCTACGAAGCAGTAATGCTCGCAAAGGAGGAGGCCGAACGCATCAGGCAACGGCGTTATCGCCGCCGCCGTCACCGGGATTCTGATCCCGATTTCCGGCCAACGTAGACGCGGGCTTGCGGACGGTGAGCAATGGGTAGCTCACTGTCCGGCCGTCCGGTAACTGTCCGGACCAAGCCCAAGTCGTCGACGGCGCGCACTGTTCCCGCGCGCCTCAAGGAGTTGTCAGCAACAGCAGGGACCCAGCCGGGTCGAAGCCTACTGGGGCCAGGGTTATCCGAAAGGGCGCTCGAGCCCCGGTATGAAGGCTAGAAGGAACGGGGTGGGTCTTTTAGTCAGTAAGAGTCTGACACTATCTCCCGCTCCGCCCAAGAGCGGGGGATGTCAATGCATGATTTTTTCCCACCATAAAAAAAAAAAAAAAAAAAAAAAAAGGTTTAGACTACGCAAAAAGTGAGAACAGAGGAAAAGATAAATTTAAATTATTTTTTCGGTACGTAGATCGATTTTAGATGACTGAAAAATTTAATGATATTTTGTGTGTTTTCGGTGAACGCCACAGAACAAACAATGTAGCTGAAGCATTCCATTCAAAGCTGCAAAAAGATATCTAAAGATGTCTATTATGAGACTTTTATCAAAAATAAAAGAAATAGAATCCAAAGTGAAATTTCAAAAGGAGCAAAATGTGTATTGAAAATGATGAGGATAATGAATTAATATGTGATTGATAATGTATTATCAACTACAACTTCTTAATAATAAATATCGGTGGGATACGCTCTAGAAAAGCTACGTTAATTGTTTTCGTGTTTTGTTTATGTTACTGAAATAAGTCTAAGTTTTTTTAACACACTTGTTCGTAAAACAGTCTTTAGGTACTTACTACCTACTAACGGCAATACAGAGGTAAATCAAGCTATGGATTGATTTTTTTTACTATCTATTAGAGGTTATTAATAATACAACCAATGATTTAAGGTAAAATGTGTTATTTGACTTATCTAGTACCCTCAACCTTAATAATAATAATTCTTTATTGCAGGCAAAATATGAATAATGTAATTTTTCGACAAGTTTTGACGCGTCGTCGCGAGGTTTATCCCACCAAACTGACTACAGCTAGGTATGCATTCAACATCGTAGATAACGCTACAAGTATCGTATCAAATTTTTGCGTGATACAAGATTGTGCATTACGAGCTTTTCTTTCCAGAAATTTAATAAAATTTTACCTAAAATTGCATACCCGAGGTTTCCATTCTAAGCCGTCGATATACTAGTGCAACATTTATACTTAACAAGATGTAGGTAGTGTAATTTTACGATGTTGGACGGTTTCAAAGTTTAAACCCAGGTTTTTTCAAACTATTAGGCTCTGCTAAACATGATTTTTAATTATCCAAACAATATAATGATTTTCTACTAGACTGTACTTGTCTTCAAACCTTACCTGTCAGTCAATGTCGCAAATACAACAAAAATCCATAAATGTTATAGTCGCCAGCATTACAGTCCGAGGTGAACCGTCACCAATATAAATTTAAAGATGTTTAGCTGTATGATTGAGGGGTGAACAGTAGTAAAAAAAAACTTGACTTTGCACACCCAGGTGGTCTCACGAGGTGTACGGTGGGCAAAGAGGGCTCTTTGGACCGGTCAAAAGAGCCCCACGGGCCTGGGCCCGCGGTCTTTATTTCAACCTATTTTTTTTTATTATGCATAGGCTTGCGTTTGACCACTATCTCACCTGATGGAAAGCAATGATGTGGCCGACGATGGAGAACGCTTGCCTAGAAGTAACCTATTCATTACATTATTGACTTAAAGACACCCTAGATTATAGCTATCAGGAAACTTAAGAGTCAACTCACACCAAAAGAGCGTCGAAGCGCAGCGAAGCGGAGCGCAGTTTCCGTGTCATATGAATTTTAACTTTATTTTCATTTCTATAATACTTATTATCGCATGAGAAACTCGAACGAATCGCGCGGATGCCCGCGGCGCCGCGGGAATTCCAGTGAATTCTATGAACGGTAAACGGGTCGCTGCCCTTCGCCGCTCTTTCGGTGTGAGTTGACCCTAAGACTCCGGCAGGGAATACCACTCCTTAGCTGTACTCATAATGAATGTGTACAGTAAAATACAGTTTTTTTGGTAACTGCTCTTTAATAACTTGTTCTTTGTGGTCTCAAAATACTACTAAAAAAATGTTATTAAAAAAATGTTATTATTTTTATAGGTTAAAGTTGGGATCTCAGTCCAGGTTCAAAGAGCCTCACGACCCATTTTGCCTTAATTTTTTTTTAGGTGGGAAAATCATTCAATGACCTCCCCCGCTCTTGGGCGGAGCGAGAGATAGTGTCAGACTGACGACAATAAATAAATAAATCAACTATACCAATACTTAGACATAACAATAAAAATAAGTGAAATATCTTTATTTAATTAGCCTTCATCCTCTCTCCTAACTTTGCTGTGCCCGACAGGGTCCATATTGATCCTAACTATATTTTTATACCATCTAAACATGTACATATGGAATGCAATAAAATATTGAGTATTGACTTTTACTGACTAAAAACCCATTGCTGTTCCTTAGTTGCCTATCGTACCGGGGCCGAATCTTCCTTATAGAAACCAATCCTTGGCTCCACTATGCTTCGACCCTGCTGGGCCCTCACGGTTTGCTGAAAACTCCTTGAGGCGCGTCTGGAACAATTCGCGCCGTCGACGTCTTGAGCTCGGTCCGGACGGTTACCGGACGGTCGAACGGAGAGCTACCCATCGTTTGCCGTGCGCAAGCCCGCACCTTCCAATACAGCCTGGTGACAGACAGACCGACAGCGGAGTGATAGCTATAGGGTCCCGTTTTTACCCTTTAGGTTCGGAACCCTAAAAACAGTGGTGTGGTTCAGTAGTGTGTACACGTGGCCTAAAGAGGAGGGCTGAGTTCCAAACAGAGGAAATGTTAAAAGGCAGATTATATTTTTTTATAGGAGGATTAATCATCCAATGACTTTTCCCGCTCTTGGACGGAGCGAGAGGGTATGTTATACTTTTACTGACTGAAACCTACTCCTATTTTTTCCTTCTTTGTCTTGCGTTCCAGGGCCCCGGGTTTTCCTATCCGAAGCGAACCCATGGCGGCTCCAGTAGGCTTTGACCCTGCTGGGCCCCTATGGTTAACACTACGCACCATCGACGACTTGGGCTCGGTCCAAACGATTACCAGACGGCCGGCGAGCTATTCATTGCTTGCCGTCCGCAAGCCCGAGACTGATTATGCTTATGCTTATTTTATCATGTCTTAGTAATAACGCAATAACAGCCAGATTGGTTACAATATACTACAATGATTCGACCATCAATCGTGTTTATCAATACCCTGAATCAGATGAGCATGGAACGTTATTAACCATACATTACAACGTGTGATTGATTTCATAGCCGATTGATTCGGTTATGTGGGAATCAATTACGGGATGGCAATGGCGGATGATGCGTTATTATTGGAATTATACTAGTATAGAGGCTGGACTATAAGACTCTATAACTAAGGGTGTTTTTAATATCGTGCCGTTTAGATCACACATGCGAGATTGCTCCGCACGCGTTTCCCGCACGAATGTCCATTTCATGCAAGTTTTTATTGTATTGCGGGAAATACGCACGCGTTGAAATTTTCTGCTTGCAAGCAAACCCGCATGCGTGATGAAATCCGCACGTTATTAAAAACACCTTAACTTGAGATTTAGAGAAAACTACAGAGCAGTGGTGGCCGGTTTTCGACTTAAGGCTTATAATCCCTTGAATCATCTGGCCGAAATTAAATGGACAACTTTCGCGCCCGCCTAGGCGGCAGTACGCGTATCTGTATATTTAATTGCGGCTGGGTGCACCCGGATAGTGCGCGGTTGACCTTTAAATCCATTTTCTTTGCGAAATATTGGTTGATTTACATAATATGCTATGTTCACTTTAAAGAATATTTAATCACCAATTTTTGTGTGTAAAAATGTTTCTAAAGATCTAAGCCGTTTCGAAAGAGTAGGAAAAGTTGCGAAATTGCTAAATTTTTTTTTTAGGCAAAAGTATTAATCGCACGAAAAAATCAAATATCGATAATGTTGTTCATATATCTATAATAAGCATAATTTTTTTTCAAACCTATTGACCCGGCCGTTACCGAGGTGTAGGCTTCAGAAAATCACTGTTTTATGGCACTTTTCGGGCGCTTGGGCCTTAAGAGGCTGCTTTTCCACTCGCCTATCGTCAACATCGAGCATGGTTTAAAAGCTTGTTACTTCATCTAACGCAATCCAACGCGATGTTTGACGAAAAGGCAACGCGAAAAAAGAGAGATAACGCCTGAAAACTCTGTTAGCATTCGGTAATTCCGTGATTTACTCGAACATTTTATAAAACTTGTTCCAAGAAATACGTGTTTTTTTTAAACCCTTTAAAGTTTTTGAAAAAATTGTCATTATTTAGAATCTTGATAAATTTGCTAGGCTTGTATGTTGAAAATTTTTTAATTTTTTGAGTATATTATGAAGTGTCAAAGTTCATGCAAAATAGCAGATTTTCAGAGGTCTTAACTGGATTAGTTTTACACAAATTTATAAACTGATTTCCATAGAAGCCTAGATAATATCTACAAGATACTGTGTTTCCAAAATATTTGATGAAAAATGTGTAATAACGTCACAGTCGCGTAAGAGCGGTTGTATGAAATACAGTGAAAATGTATGTCGAAATGCATCCCCTTAAACTTAACTTGCACGTCCCGGATTCAAACCCAGCCAGGTGCATTATGAATTAAACAAATTTGAGTAATGTAATTCGGTTTTCTTTTATTTATGACGTTAGCGATCACTAAGAGATGATTTCCTAAAATTCACCCCCTTGAAACGGGGGTCAATTTGTATGGAGAAACCTACTAACACCGAAATACCGCTGGCAAAAACTAGTTATTATAAAATCACATTTTATATCTATACTAATATTATAAAGAGGAAAGATTTGTATTTTTGTATGTAACGAATAAAATCAATAACTACTGTGCCGATTTCAAAAATTCTTACACCATTGGAAAGCTACATTCACCCTGAGTAACATAGGCCATATTTATTGCCCGTGCGAAGCCGGGACGGGCCGCTAGTCTAAAATAAAACGCTAAATTATGGAATGATTATATTTTCGTGAAAATTTAAGAATGCTGGAATGAAATCATTTTAGTAGAGGATACGATTAAGAACGACCTTCACCGGTCAGATTAATAGATGAAACGTTTTTTTATGACAAATCTAGTATATTAAATAATATATCGCATGGGTTGCCTAAGAAATTCCTGGCCAAACTATTATTAATAAAAAATTGAAAATTGACTTTTTTTTTTAAATGTACCACCATTATTCATGCCAGATTTTTTGCAGACAACCCTATATCATCGTATTCGTAATGAAATAGCGTTTATTTTGATATACAATTTATTTATTAAACAAGTGGGTACTACTAGTATTGACATATCTGTTTATACCTGGCAACCCACAGTTATGCCAGGAAACAAATAGGCAACCCAACGTTGTTATGTTCTAAAGGCTTCATACTTTCGGTAAGTATTAAATATATTCGTTAAACACACAGGTGCATCTTTTCAAAAAAAAAAAAAAAAATGGCAAGGAATTTCGTAGGCCGCGTTATATTATTAATATACTAAATTTGTTATAAAATACTTTTCATCCATTAAACAGACCGGTGAAGGTCGTTCTTAATCGGATTTTAGACTATTTCAATGCAGGATTTAGACGAGTGAAGACTGTTTTAAAAAGCTACAGAATGCAATATGAGGTCCACTCCAACGATTCCAATTCTGCACTTCAGATAAATTACTAGTCCTGCAATATCTAGCGAATCTTCTTGGAGCAATTCGAACTTATTGCCAGAGCTCGCATTTCTATCTAGATTTACCAGAAACAAACCTTCGAGAGCTAAAGAGGCAAATAATGGTACCGGTGTTCCAATTTCCATTACTGTGGATTGGCTGATTTTTATTTTAGGACTGTACGGTAATGTACCTTGAAGATAAAAAGGCTCTTCTAGAGAGAATAAGTTGGAACACAATCCATGCGGAAAGTTGTCGTGTCGCTAATTCGTTTGCTGAGGGTAATATGAAATCTAGGTTTGAAACGTTCTTAGGTTTCAAACCTCTAAATGTTCAAAAGATTAAGTTTTGTCATCATCATCAGCATCAGCGCCAAATCGTGTTCACTACATAAAAAGAAAGAAAATCATTTTATTTGCCGGAAAAGGCGCTAATTTAAGACTAACATGTTTCCAACATGTTCCATGACAAAATAAAAATAAAATATTTGCGCTAGCCGGCCGCTTTGCTCGGATCAAAGTGGCCGTACGCTCAGCATAATGCCGTGTCCACACGCAAATTTTGGACGGTATAGACAAAACGGTATTGACTACCAGAAGTCGGCAACGGTGTAATGAGCCACTAGATTTAAGTAAAATAAATAAAAAATAAATTTAAGTACAATTGGAAGCAAGGACCTTAATGTAAAATGTTACAGTGGGCATTTACCAACTAATATGATGACGTAAAAATATGTAGGAATCCATCATTTCATTAATAATGTGCGTCACATACGAATGCCACGGGACATTGACGATGAAACCATTATGGCGACGCTATTATCGTAAATCGAAATTACCATTATAAGTTGGTACAAGACATAAAAGTTAAGTGGTAAGATGCTGTTAAGTGTAGTGTGTATGGAAGTGGGGATAAATAGTGATATAATAAAGTGTTGAGAGCAAAAGTGGTTGGAGTTTTATGGAAAAACGAAGATGTTTTTTTTTTTAAAGTAGCGTTTTAACGTTTATTTACTGCTCCATTGCGGTTTTAATTTCAATTTATACATATTAATATTTTTTATAGTTTTATAACAAAAATTTAATTGTATTGTTTAAAAAAATATTTATTTATTTATTAAATGCTTTATGCACACAAAAGTACAGAAGCGGGCAAAATGCTTTAGGGCTATATTTCATCGGGACACCATGGTGACGCAACTGGTCGCGCCGCCATGGTGTCCCAGTGAAATATAGCCCGCTACCAAACCAGACACCATACTGACACTAGAGTCGCCACACCCAAGAATCTTTTATACTATCTGGATTGATTACGTAAACTTTAAAAACGTACGTAAAGAGTTTTATACAAGACGTTATTATTATCCTCAATAAATTTATTAATAACAAATTTTTGACTTCTCGATAAATTCAACTATTTTTACAGGTTTCTCAGATAATTAGGAGTTACTGGTACTTTGCCATCGGTATATAGAAATCTGCAGCATCAATTAATAATGCTGCAGCGACAAAAATAATACCAATTAATTCGGTTAAATAGTAAAACCACCACCACCTCTCTTTATCGTTGTCTTGCTCGGTACATTGCTGGTGAAAAAAAAAAATGAACTTGATGTCAATGACAATAAAGTATACTTTAGAGTTTGTAACTGAGATTCTAGACTGACATTCACCTAGACTCTACAACACTACATACGCTCAGTGCGCGCTGTGTGCTAAGTTAATATAGGTATAGCGTGCACCGAACCTCAGAGATGCACGAATCTACATTAGTACAAACTCACGCAACAAGCTGCGCGGCGTTACACACTCAATACCGCCCACAAACAACGCTTACACGACTCTGCAACCTGGAGCGTAACCAGCTCTACCTGGAAGCATGACAGGCGGTGGTCACTCACAGTAGGGAGCGCCACCAAAGTCGGCACTCTCGTCGCAGGTCGTCTCTCGCTAGGCCTCCCCTGGGCAATTGGGGGTCCCTCCTGGTGGGATCCGACCGCCGGGGTGTCGCGAAGTAGCAACGTTGTATTATAAACAGCGTCGCGGTGCTCCTACTGCACTTAAACAGATACACCGTAGCCTATATGGCGACCCAGCGAAGCAACTGTTGTAGCGGCTGCCACTCGACACCGGGGGCAGAGGGCCTCTTTGAGGCGTGGCACTATGGAAAATATAGGTCGGTATCGGATCAAAAATCTGTAACTTCATGAATTTTTGTCGTATCGTGATAAAATTTGGCACAAATATGCAGTAAGGTTTGGAGATTCGAATGATGTGTAGTTTACAGTGTTTTCTTGTATATCGATGTATGTTTTTTTGCATAAAATGAAAGAAATGGGAAAAAATCACGAAAAAAAAATAGTTAAAAATTTATTTAAAGTAGAATACAAGTTTATAATGACTAAAAAGATTAAACCATGGTTAATTACAACAAGCAAAGTAAAATATATATATATATATATATATATGAAAACAATTTACTAAATTAAAATCATATTACTAATAGGTACATCCTATACTCTGGCTTCGGGAAATAATGTTGCTAGGTACAAATATAAGTAATAACTAAGCCCAAGTCTTCAACGAAAGATTATAGGAAATATGCAATATCATTTCCATGCAGCGAATCCAGGCGTGTAAGGTGGACAATCCGTATTGGTAGGCGTTTTCGTTTTCAGGTCTGCAGTTACTTTCGATAGGTCATTCATTAGCCGTGGAGTAGCCCCACATATCGTGCATGTGGAACCAGATGGAGTATCTGTAAGGACCTGAGCCACCTTTCCATCGATCATCGTTAGAAATAGTTCATGCTTCACATTTACTGCAATACCATCTTTGTTTATAAGTGATGCTTGTGCAGCCCTAATTTGATTTTTAATATCATCGACAACTGCCTTGGTTTTTTCTGGAGTTTCCTTACAAAACTCAATAGAAATGGGTCTGCAAAAACGGACAGATGAAGGTACCGGATTTTGCCAAACAACGGATCCCGATTGCACATCAACTAATCTGATGGGGACTAATGAAGTGATGAACAAATTGGCATCTGAAATTGTTTCCGACTCTTCTGCAAGTATTTGCTTGTATTGGCTTTGACCAGATGAACCATCACATCCCCATTTACAATAAAGGATCAATGTTCTATATTGTTCTTGGAAAACAGAATCGATTTTTAAAATTCTAGCAGCAGTATGATCCAATAAATCTTGGATATTAATCACTTTAGCATAAGTATTCGTGATTTCGATTGTAGAAGATGGTGGATAACAGGATCTTTTTATTTCTTGTATTTTGTAGTAAGGCGGGAATATACAACCAAGTACAATTCTTCTGTAAAAATGTTTCTTTTTTTCCGAGATGCCAGGGCCCAGCGCTTGTTGAAAATAGGAAGAATGTGCCTTTGTATGTCACTAATTATAAAACACAAGTTGTTTTCAGAAACACTGAGCTTTTCCACTAAAACTTTGGATAATGATTCCATGGTCTTGCCACCCTCGATATAGGGGATTATGAAGTCTCGTTTGGTACAGCTGAAGGAAGACATTTTAACACTTCACAATCTGCAGAAATAATAGGCGCAGATGAGATTTGCTTCACTTGAAGTTACACTGATGTAGATGGTTCGAATAGTTTTTGCTTCCCTTTATATACTCATTTTACAATATCGAATTGGTACCTACATTATCATTATCTTGTAATTTCCCACGCAAACCGAGTGCAAATTTGATAAGGTCACTTTGTTATCACGAAATAATGAAGAAACTATCCAAAAAGTTCCATATTGTTCATGTGAATGGTGTAATGTAATGGTAAACCGCAATAGATACCAATTTTCGGGTACTGACTTTTATCAGTTTTTTTCTCATATCTTCTAAAACCGCAAATATCCGCAGCTGATTTTTTTTGCATTCTATTTATGAATAGTTAGAGTACTAGTCAACACAAAAAGTAGCGGTTGGGCAAACGTGGGTAACATTGAAAACCTTCGACGAAAAAAAATATAAGTGAAAAATAAGGTATGTCACTTTTTAAGTAATTACTGAAATATTTTTCTTTACTTTTAAAATCATTAAGCTGTATCGCAAAAAGCATAAAATAACCTTTCTAAAAATGTAAAATACTGCATATCTGTACCAAGTATTTTTTCACAATATGGTATTGAAACATGTATACGCAAAGACTTGAGTTTGGCACTTCTGTCTTCTATGTATTTCTATCTATGAAAAAAATAATAATTTCGCGTATTAAGTGAAAAAATCCTAATGAATATTATAATTTAACTATTAGAGAACCTAATAAAATAGCCATATTATCCAAATTATGATATTCGTAAAAAGCATTTTTGATATGCGCTTGTTCTACCATTTTCCATAGTGCGTGGCTGGAAAGACCTCACGGCGTCCTTACCTTCCGCATGACGCAGGTACTCACCGGACATGGTTCGTTCGGGAGTTTCCTGCACTCGATTCATGCGGAAGTGACGCCCGGGTGTCGCCACTGTGCGGAACGCCCGGAGGACACGGTGGAGCACACAGTCGAGGTGTGCCCTGCTTGGGCGGAGCATCGCCGTGCCCTCGTGGGGGCGATCGGCGGCGGAGACCTCTCGCGCCGGGCCTTGGTTGAGGCCATGGTCCGGAGCGAGGAGGAGTGGCAGGCGGTCGCCGACTTCTGCGAAGCAGTTATGCTCGCAAAGGAGGAGGCCGAACGCATCAGGCAACGGCGTTATCGCCGCCGCCGTCGCCGGGATTCTGATCCCGATTTCCGGCCAACGTAGACGCGGGCTTGCGGACGGTGAGCAATGGGTAGCTCACTGTCCGGCCGTCCGGTAACTGTCCGGACCAAGCCCAAGTCGTCGACGGCGCGCACTGTTCCCGCGCGCCTCAAGGAGTTGTCAGCAACAGCAGGGACCCAGCCGGGTCGAAGCCTACTGGGGCCAGGGTTATCCGAAAGGGCGCTCGAGCCCCGGTATGAAGGCTAGAAGGAACGGGGTGGGTCTTTTAGTCAGTAAGAGTCTGACACTATCTCCCGCTCCGCCCAAGGGCGGGGGATGTCAATGCATGATTTTTTCCCACCATAAAAAAAGGGGGGCAGAGGGGCAAAGCTCCGAACGCACCTGCCGTGACCCCCTAGGGGGTCGTAGCGATTATTCCAAACTGAGACAGTATTAAAATGGACCTCGAAGAAATAGCACTACTGCTGGATGTATGTAGGAAAATAAATTTCAAGAGAAAAAAGAAACAGTGTGTTTATCCTTATTTAGCCGATCGCTGTAAGAAAGAACAATTCGTCAATATATTCGACGATCTAAGGAAATATTCAGATAAGTTTTTTAGCTATGTGAGGATGTCCGTGAGGTCCTATGATGAGTAAAAATAAAAAATATATCTAGCTCCATGACCAAAATAATAACAATTAATTTAGTAAATTCATGGTTACCCTAGTAAAAATAGAGATTAGAAAGGACACATCGCATCTTTGTAGTTGTCTAGCAAGGCACATTTTTCCCCTTTTGCTTGTTTGTTGTTGCGGATTTTACCGCATGCAGAAAAATTAAAAAAAGCGCGTCCCGCGTGCGTGCATATTCCACGCATTACAATAAATACTTGTAGAGTGCGAGTACGTTGGCGCGTGGTCTTAATCGGAACTAATCGTTTGCCGCCATTTTGACGTACATGTCAGGTGTCAGGACTGGAGAATGTGTTGCGTCCTGTGATTTTAATCGTTTCCAAAGTAAATAATCGACATCATTATCCAAAAAGTGATTTAAAGTGCTGGCAGAAATAACATCTTGAAAGACAAACGTGCTTGTTAAGAAGAATGAGACAATAACGGGCCTACGGTACCATTTTCCAAAGCTAAACCGGATAATTTTTTGGGTGACCATAATAATTAAATTCCCCTACATATTCGGGGAAAACAGGGTTTGTTGAAAAAAGACGGCTACTATGTGCCTAAATCATAATCAAGTGACTATCATGACGATATGAAATCTGCAAACTTCATCCATGAAAGAATAAATAGTGCCAAATCTACAACCGAATTGTATTGTAGTAATGTGGCGTCAATTACTGTACATGTAAGCTCAATTACTTAAAGAAGCATCAAAACAGTAACGTCAGAAGAATGGTTAAATTTATGTCTGTACGTTGAAAAAATACAGGATAAATATTTTCAATCCGATAGATTGTTAAATCTCGAAATAGACAAATTTAATAAAATTAATATAACTAGTGAGTGACACTTTATCCGAATCTTGTAATTCAATCTTGAGCATGGATTCTGATGAAGATGTTCAACTAGAAGGCATTGACCCACTGCTGGATCATTTCTTATACTAAATATAAAAGTACAACGAGATATTCATTAAATGATTTACAAAATTTTCCAGACTCATTCAAATGAAAATAACTTATAGTCGATTTGTTTAGGGTTTGGGTACTAGCTGAAAATCCTGACATGTTTATGTACCTAAAAATACTTTTATACCTAAATAATGATACAATTGCCAAAACGGATCTTGAGCGCTCGGCGTCAGAGTGGGGATCGCTTTGCGCATTCCATACATTAGCGAGACAATCGTCTTCGTTGTTAGATACTTGCAGCAACGGAGGGAACGAATCAGGAGTGACGTCTATGACGCGATGGTGCAGCGAGCCAATCAGACACTCCCCCGCCCCTGCGTCTCACTTCGCACCACTGAAGAGACCGAATATTTGACTTCTGCGCAACTTGAAGCCAGCGCTCAAGATCCGTGACGGCAATTGTAGCTACATTGTTTAAATCTATAATTGCAGAAAATTTGAACGTATTATAAATCACGTATTTCCTATTTTTTTAAACATTTCTTGTACCAGACGTATAAAAATTGTTTACTTTCTTTATAGTAGGTATTGTATTATTATAATTTTTATGGTTGTTGTCTCATTATAAAATATGTTTACTGTTAATTAGTTCGTATGATTTCCCTATACCCCATCATAGACTGATTGTGAGACTTTAAGGCAACTGGCTACTTGTAACGACTGTCAAAAATCTACGAATTACTTTTAACTTTAACTTGGGAAATTACAAATGAATTGAAAAATTCACATTGGTACTTGCCCGGTTACAAACCCAGAACTTGCGCGAGAGGCGGGTGCCTTAACCATTGGGCAATCACGACATAAAAAATAAAATAAAATAAAAAATAAAAATAGCCTTTATTTACTTACTACGAGTACATTACATTACGTTTACAAAACTTTTTTTTATGTTTACAAAAAAAAAAAATACTTTAGAACACTTAAATAAATAAATACTGTTTAAACGTTCATCCTATGCTGGTAGTAGTCGCCTCTGCGGCGTAGGCCTCTCCTAAACCTTTCCAAATGTTTCTCTCTCTGGCCACTTGCATCCAGTGATTTCCGCACTTGTGGCTGAAAACGTCTCTCCATCTTTTTCCTGGTCTTCCTTTTCTCCGTTTTCTGTCTCTTGGTACCCACTCTGTTAAACGTTTGGTCCATCTGTTTTTCATCCTACAAACATGTCCGGCCCAGTGCCACTTGAGCAGTCGAATTCTTTTTATTACGTCTATTAATTTTGTTTTCCTTCTGATGTCACTGTTGCGTATTTTGTCTGATAATTTGATACCGAGCATACTTCTCTCCATCTTTCGTTGACACAGCAATTTTCTCTTCGTCCTCCTTTCTTACTGACCATGATTGACAACCGTATGTGAGACAAGGTAGTATTGTTGCTTCGTATATTCGTTTCTTTAAGTTTAGATTCACTGTGCCATTTTTCATTATTTCTCTCATGCTCCAATATTTCTTCCATGCTAGAGTTATCCTTCGTTGTATTTCTTTTACTGTGCTGCTTTCAAAAGATACTAATTGTCCTAGATAAATGTATTCTGTTACATATTCGATTTTTTCGTTCTCTACAAAAATGTCATGTCGGTTTTTTGTAGAGAATCACGACATAGCACAGCTATAATAAATAAATTTCTTATTCTGTGACAGCAAGGCTGAACTCAGAAAACCATTATTAGTAATTAATAAATATATAGTCAACTCCAACTCTAATTTTAATTTATCGTTCAAATCAATTTTTTATTTTTATTAAATAAATACTGTTTATTTAAAAAATACTTATATTAGTTAACAATTCTTAAACAAATTAAACAAGAGAATAAGCATTGCCATACAACGTGGCAATGCCGCCAGCCTTTTGGGCACACTTCCAGTCGACAGCGATGCGGAGGAGTTTTATGACGTCATATTTAGCTAGGCATTTAGTGTATATATTATTTTTAATTATTTAAGTTATTGTTTAATTTGTTTAATTATTGTTAACTAATTTAATTTAATCTAATAATTTAAATAATTCAAACTATTCATTTAACATCAATTATTGTATTTGTAGAATCTACATAATTGAATTTATGTCAAATCAATTATATATACGTAAAATGTATGTAAACCTGTAATTGAAATAATTATAATAATCTGTAGCCTGACTGTCCAGTCGATAGTCACGAATTTTTTCACACACATATTTTACTGCAAATTTATTTATAAAATACACATATAAAATGTATATTCACCCGAAATCAGAAAGAAAATAAAACAAGAATTATCATAATATAAAATCAAACAGTATCGGAAGTGATTTACTGACAACACGGCAAATTACTACCAGTGACAGAAATGGTGACAAAAAGCCGAGCCAGAAACCTAAACACACACTCAATATCTTCGGATTCGTCGCTCAGCTTCGCCTCGCAGCCGCGGACCAGCGCCAGCCGTGAGACCAGATATTCCGGTCGCTGCAGTTGCGTCGAATACTTCTCGCCGCCGACGACACTACCACAAGCGCGTTGGCGGGGATGAGGTCGACCTCCAGCCAGCTTAGGAATTCGAGGTCTCTGAAAGGGTCCCCGCTGCTGGTGGAAATGTGCAGCGCATGGGTTGGACGATGGGTTGGACACAATCAATGAATGAAAATGTCATGCGCTCATACTTTGGGGCTACAGAGGGGGGAATTTTTTTTTTTTTTTTTTAATAATAATAATAATAATATTCCACAAATATCACACAACGCCGTCTAGTCCCAAGCTAAGCAGAGCTTGTGTTATGGGTACTAGACAACTGATAAACATACTTATATATTTCTAAATACATACATATTATAGATAAATTACACCCAGACACAGAACAAATGATTATGCTCATCACACAAACATTTGTCCTGGGTGGGAATCGAACCCACGACCTCCGGCATAGCAGTCAGGGTCACTAACCACTAGACCAACAGGCCAGTCAAAATCAAAAGTCAAATTAACCTGACTGCGAACCATGGAATAAACCACTTGCTCCATAAATCGGGTAGTACCGCGCAGCCTAAAAATTATAGACCGATCACGTGTTTGCCGACGGTCTATACTACATTATGTCTGCTTCTCAGAATGGATGTAGGAACGGGTCCCGTGAGTAGGATGTTATTGGGCATTCTATTCCACTTGATGCGACATCGCTACGCTACGCTCCGCTTGTCGCGTGGAATAGAATACCCAATAACATTTTTGTGAATGATATGTTAAAAACACTGGTTCAGCGCCTATTCCACTTTCAAAATCTAATTTATAAAATACTCACTATCTTTTATTGAAGGACGGCCATGGTGAGCAAACAAGCAATCGTTTAGTTGAATGATGTCTTAAAACACTGGTTCAGCGCCTATTCCACTTTCAAAATCTAATTTATAAAATACTCACTATCTTTTATTGAAGGACGGCCATGGTGAGCAAACAAGCAATCGTTTAGTTGAATGATGTCTTAAAACACTGGTTCAGCGCCTATTCCACTTTTAAATATAATTGCTTACCTCGACTGCTTACTAGATTCTTGCGCAATGCCACTATGCCACTATAATACTAAGCAAATAACTAAGCTTCACATTTTCACTTCACATTTTTACTAAGCAAACTATCTGAATATAGTATGCTAAAATTTAGGACAGCTTGTCTCACGTCTCTCCATAAAATTAGAGGTTCCGTGTGTAGATGACACGTTACTCTGTGTTTTATGATCCGGATTGGACTCCCAGGACGTCTAAATTTTAGAATACCGTAATCATTAAACTAAGATTCAGGACAGGTTGTCTCACGTCTCTTCATAAAATTAGAAATAACATGTGTAGTTGACACGTCACTCCGTATTTTATGATCCAGATTGGACCCCAAGGACGTCCGAATTTCAGTTTAATTCATTCAGATACGACACCACCACCCTGCACGTCACTAAGGCCTATTCCACTTTTAAATATAATTGCTTACCTCGGCTGCTTACTAGATTCTTGCGCAATGCCACTATGCCACTATAATACTAAGCAAATAACTAAGCTTCACATTTTCACTTCAAATTTTACTAAGCAAACTATCTGAATATAGTATGCTAAAATTTAGGACAGCTTGTCTCACGTCTCTCCATAAAATTAGAGGTTTCGTGTGTAGATGACACGTTACTCTGTGTTTTATGATCCGGATTGGACTCCCAGGACGTCTAAATTTTAGGATACCGTAATCATTAAACTAAGATTCAGGACAGGTTGTCTCACGTCTCTTCATAAAATTAGAAATAACATGTGTAGTTGACACGTCACTCCGTATTTTATGATCCAGATTGGACCCCAAGGACGTCCGAATTTTAGTTTAATTCATTCAGGCAGACAACCACACTGCACCTTACCAACAAAACTGTACTGTTATAAATACGTATCGCACCGTCACATCACTTTCTGCTATGTTAAGAGGATTTTACACTGATACAATCGCCGTCAAACGGATAATTCGCACATATCGTGTCGAATATTCACCCTTACGTTGTTGAAACCTCTACGGTCCGGACTAAGCGTCTCGCCTCGTCGTTTATACCGCGTACGTCGAAGGACTGGAACAGTCTGCCTGTTGCGGTCTTCCCGTTCGATTATAATTTGGGTGTCTTCAAGGCTAGAGTGAATAGGCTCTTAATAAACTAGTGCGCCTCACCATCAAAGATTGCATCGCTACTTACCATCAGGTGGGATCGCAGTCAAGCACTAGTTTATCTCAATTAAAAAAAAAAGTCGCCGGACGACGGCGTCAGAAGCGATCATATTGAACGTTTACACGATAAGTGTAAATGACTCTTAACAATCATCAAGACTGCAAAGTTGCATTATATAAATTTGCTGCGTTTGATTTATCTATGTGTGGGTGATTCCCATGGGTTCTACAATTACAATGCAACCGCTGTGAATGTGATCCTTGTGCATGTAGCAGTCATTGTTAAAATTTGTATGATACAAAACATCCCATAACCAATGTTTAATTCATTAAAATATAGATTATGTTTTACTGTAAAATACGTAGACAGACTTTGCTAAGGTATGCACATCTCTAATTAGATAGTAGGTATATCAATTTAAAATTATTAGAAGGATGAATCTTCTATCAAAAATAAATTTAGCAGTAGCTTTTTACCTAAAACTTTTGAACGATGTTATTTAAAACTCATACATTCATTTTAGACATTTAATGGTTTTATAATATTATATAATAATTTTAAGTTTTACTACAACATAGGTACTTGCAAACTAACTGCTTGACGTGGATTCGCTTCCATTAATTATTTTGTATAAAAATAATGATTTCAGAGTACTTTGTTATTTTTATTTACATGTGTAAAAAAAGGACTTTTTTATATATTAAATTTAAGTAATTTTGCGAAGTTATGTGGAAATAAGTTATTCGGGTTAGCGACCATGACTTATAAATGTCTATGTAATACATTATTTGAATCATTATCAATATAACCCTTCTAAGCAGTCATCATGAAATTTGTAAAACAACCGCAATCATTACATGTAAAAAAACTTTGTGTGAATTCTCAGGAGACTGGTTTTCGCCATGGAGAATTATTACCTAGCTCGATACGATGCATCATTTGCGGACCGTCAAATTGTGGAAAAACTAATTTATTAATTGGTCTTCTTATACATGAGGATGGTTTAAGATTTCAAAATGTGTATGTTTATTCGAAAACCTTGCAACAACTAAAGTACGTTTTTTTGGAAAAAGTGTTACAACAAGTACCAGGCATTTCATTTCAGAAATATTGTGAAAATGAGCAAGTACTGAGTGTTCAGGACGCAAAACCGAATTCTGTAATTGTATTTGATGATGTTGCTTGTGAAAATCAAAATAACATGCGGGATTATTTTGCTATGGGTAGACACAAGTTCATCGATTGTTTTTATCTAAATCAGACTTACAGCAAAATCCCTAAGCAGTTAGTACGAGATAACGCTAACCTAATCGTTCTTTTTAAACAAGATGAAAGAAATATGAGACATGTTTATGAAGAACACGTCAACACTGACATGACATGGGTTGAATTTCGTGAAATGTGTTCAAAAATATGGAGTATTCCTTTGAGTTATGTTGTAATTAATAAAGATTGTTCCAAAAACAAAGGATGTTATAGAAGTAAGTTTGATACGTTTGTAGTCTTTGACTAAGGGCACAAATACATATATATAAGACTGTTACCTGCCTGAAATTATTATTTGCCTTGCGACGCTGATTCAATTACGACAAACTTTACCAATATGGAAAAATCATTAAAACGACAAATTGTTGACGCAGCAGAAGCTGTAAAGGTAAAAGTACGTAAAATGAGAAATGCTGAGATTAATAATAAACAAGCATTGGAGTCAGTTTTCAAACCTGTAACAGAGCCTCTCAACTTAATTGCTAATGCTAATAAGCAAACTCCTCTCCTGCAAGCTAATGATGATTTTGCTGATGTTCCGTTTATTAACAAAACTTTGCAGAAAGAAAGAACTGATAGTACAGGAAGTAATGATAATAACTGTGATGAGGTCGATAAATATGAATCCGATGTCAACAGTGACTCTTCCTATGAATCAGTAGTTGAAAGTAATCAAGATTGTGATACGTCATCTTGGTCAGTATCTTCGGAAGCGTTAGTAGATATTCCATTTGGCGTTAGAGCAGAACGTGGGAAACTGATGTTAGGTTCTGCTTGCATAACGGTCAACGATCAGTTCATCACTGTAGCTGGACGTAAATATCGTAATACGCCTGGTTTAAAACAGTTGCTGCTCAAGAAAGATGTAAACTTAAACTTGGTTACAGATAGTGATATGCAAAACTATAAGTCAATGTTACTTGATACAAATGCACATCGTCGAGACTATGAACCAAGTAAACCAATAAAAAGTAATAAAGGACAAAAATATTTGCAAGTTATTAAACCTCTTTTTAAACTGAAGAATGCAGTTCACGGAAAGGGTCTACCGTTACTAAAAAGGTGGAGAAAAAACGTAGATTTAGTATACTGGGACGATCCTAATGAATTAGTAGAAAGGTTGAAATTGTTAATTGCATCTAGAGATGCTGGCAACACAGGATTAGATAATGAAATTATATCTATCATTGAAGAATTGCGTGAAAGTAAAGTTATAAATAAATAAATATTTTAAAACTTGTTTATTTTACTATCAGCCTCTCGACACAATACACCTGAAACATGAATGTAGACAAATTTGGTCACTACATCCATAAAAGAATGCGTTTGTCAGAGTTATTTGAGTTTAATGAGAATGCATTGCTAAAATCAGAAAACGGAGATTTCGATTTAAAAACATCAAGACTGAGAGGAGTTAGATCTCCAGTAGAAGCAGATGATGCTGTGAACAAGGATTATGTAGATCGATTGAATGCTGCCACATTAAGAGAAGTAAATAATTTGATTGGTAAATTGCGTTCTCAAATCATAAAAGATGCAAAGGGTACAGTTCAAGCTACTTTAAAAGCAAATATACCTGAGGTTTTAACTCATTTGCAAGATAAGATTCATACTAAAGCAGAGGTAGACCAATTACTTCAAAAAACTCCGTAATGGTAAAACAGCAAATTGTAAATGAAATCCACAAAGCGGCACGAAGAAACTTTCCACGGCGTTCTGTTATTCTGAAAGGAATCCACGATTTATGGCAAGCAGACTTGATGGATATGCAAAACCTGAAAAAGTACAATAAAGACTATAAATTCATCTTAGTGGTAATTGACTGCTTCTCAAAATATGCCTGGGCTGAACCGTTAAAGTCAAAAAATAAATTTGATGTTACTCGTGCTTTCGAACATATACTGCTTAGTAGTCGTAATAATCCTATAAACTTACAAACTGATAAAGGGACTGAATTTTATAACATCACGTTTCAAAAGCTTATGAAAAAGCATAACATTAACCATTATTCCTCGTTCTCTACTAAAAAAGCATCAATTGTAGAGAGACTAATTAGAACTTTAAAAAATAAATTGTATAAATATTTTAGTCTCAATGGAAACTATAAGTGGTTAGGTCAACCATTGGTATCTACAATGCAGAGATATAACAACACAAAACATCGCACTATTCAATTTAAACCGGCTGATGTGAATAAATGTAATGAACAAGTAATTAAAGAAAATATAAACAAAATGAACAAACATACTTTAGTTCAGTGGAGACCTAAATTTAAAGTTGGTGACTGTGTTCGTATAAGCAAATACAAACATAATTTTGAGAAAGGTTACACTCCTAATTGGTCAACAGAATTATTTACTATAAAAAGGGTGAATAAATCCTTACCAGTGACGTATCACATTGAAGATCAAAGAAAACAAAATATATTAGGAGCTTTCTACGAACAAGAACTACTAAGATCTAATTATCCTGACGTTTATTTAATAGAAAAGGTTTTGAAAAAGAAAGGAAATAAATTGTATGTTAAATGGTTAGGTCTAAACAGTGCAGAAAACAGCTGGATTGAGAAAGCTGAAATAGTGAACTAAGATATTATATAACTATTTCTCATTTGAAATCCTATCATTATAATTTGAGTAATGCAAGGAGGCGGACTAGTTAACAGCATAATTAATAATCTACCATTCGAAGTTCATTTGCCGGGATATAATTATTGCGGACCAGGAACTAAACTTTACAAACGTTTAGCACGAGGTGATCGAGGTGTGAATAAGTTAGACGAAGCTTGCATGCAACACGATATTGCATATACAAACCATACAGACTTATCTAATCGTCACAAAGCCGATTTACAACTGCTTAACATGGCTAAACAAAGACTTAAATCAAAAGATGCAGGAAAAGGCGAAAAACTAAGCTCTTGGCTAGTGAGCAAAGTTATGAAAGCAAAACTAAAGTCTGGATCTGGCATTAAAACATTTAAAACCTTAGTTTCAAAAATAAAATCAAAAATTGAGAAACTTAAACACAAGGATAATAAAACTTTAATAAAAGCAGCTTACTTATGCGCAAAAAAGTTATTTCCAAACATTCACCATCGAATTCGAGTACCCAGAGTAATACCCTTACCAAAGAGTGGTGGAGTTCTACCTTTAATTCCAATTTTCGCTGGTTTATCAGCTTTAGGGACTTTAGCTGGTGGTGCAGCTGGAATTGCAAAAACCGTTAATGATTATAAAGCAAGCAAGCAAAATTTACAAGAAACAGAACGACATAATAGAGCTATGGAGGCTTTAGTGTTGGGCAAGGGTTTATATATTAAACCATATAAAAGTGGTAAAGGATTATTTATAACAACTTCAAAAAACTGAAAAATAAGCTACCTAATCGCCCTCTAACTGATGTAGACATCCAAAAGTATTCAAGAGACATCCCATATTTTCGCGGGGTCTACATGAAAGATCGACTACCTCGAAAACCGAAACACATTGAATGTGGTATCGTTAACTTAGACGATTCCAGGAATGAAGGAACGCATTGGGTAGCTTATACTAAAGTATACAATCACTGTGAATACTTTGATAGCTATGGAAATCTAAAACCTCCGATGGAATTAATGCAATATTTAAAAAATTGTAGTGTTTTTTATAACTACACAAGATATCAAAAATACAACGCAGTTAATTGTGGTCATTTATGTTTAAACTATTTGTGGACTTTTTGGAATAAAAATATAATATAAAATATATGCTTCTCTTTCATTTCAATCATTTGCAAGATGTCCCTCACTTTGGCGATTACTGGAGCCTCATCAGTGTTAACTACATACTATCCCAATACGTTGCAATTAGGAGAGTATGAGTGTGCTTTATTGCACTTTTCTACATTTAATTCTATTCCAAACATTGATAAAAGTAATAATAAGTTTTATTATGGCTCTAATGAAGTTATTGAAATACCGGAAGGTACTTATGAATTGCAAGATATCAGCGATTACTTAAAATCAGAAATAAAAAATGCAGAGATCAAACTACGGTGCAATAATAATACTTTAAAAACTACAATATTTTGTACAAAAGACACTAATTTTATCAAAGAAGACTCTTTTAGAAGACTATTAGGATTTAACAAACAAATCTTGAAGGCAAATAAATGGCATGTGTCACCGTCTCCAGTCAACATTCTACCTACGACCGTAGTCAGGGTTGAATGTGATATTGTAAGCGGTTCATATATAAACGGTGAACCAAGTCATATTATTCACGAATTTGCACTTAATGTGCCACCTGGATATAGGATTATAGAAATTCCAAAAAACGCTATATATTTTCCAATCAACCAAAACAACATAAGCTGCATACATATCAGGCTGCTAGATATAAACAATCGATTAATCAATTTACGTGGTGAAGAAGTGCAAGTATATCTGCATCTTAGAAGAAAAAATGATCGATTACAATAAAAATGTGCCTCAACAAGTAAAGAATATCAGTTCCGCTCGAGCTACCTATCAAATAAGACCTCTCTCTAAAAAGAAAACAAAACTAACTAAAGACAATAAAGCATTCCTTAGAGCCATCGGATTGTTAAAATGAATATCTTAGACGTTTTATCCGCACCAATTTATGATAATACTATAGAAGGTATCGAATTTCATTCTTACAAGCCATATGTAACAAGTTTTAACAGGAACGATGAAATTCGCATACCTATCAACCAACAAGACTTGTACATATTACCATCAGCTAGCACCCTATATTTGGAAGGAACTGTTATTGTTACCAAAAAAGATACGAAAGACAGAGCTACTAGTGTCAATTTCACGAACAATGCTCTACTCTATTTGTTCCAAGATATAAGGTATGAGCTAAATGGAGTGGAAATTGATAAAATAAAAAATGCAGGTATAACAACAACCATGAAATCACTAATTTCAATGAATGAAAGTGAATCTAAAATGTCTAATGCCTGGGGATGGAATATTGATGGTGTAAAAAATATCGATGGAGGAAGATTTTCTGCTTCTATACCACTTCGTAACATCCTCGGTTTTGCTGAGGATTTTAATAAAGTCGTGATAAATAGTAGACATGAACTGATATTGTTACGAAGTAGCACTAATTTGAACGCAGTAAAACTTAATACTGGCGAAGTAGTAGATGATGTTCAGATCAACAAAATCATATGGCGCGTACCTCATGTTAAAGTATCTGACAAAGAAAAAATTGGTTTGTTAAAATTATTAGAAAAAGATCGCCCACTTCAAATGATATACAGAAATTGGGATCTGTACGAATACCCAGCTTTGCCTAAAACTACAAAACATACCTGGTCCATCAAAACTTCATCGCAGATAGAAAAACCAAGATACGTTATTATTGGTCTACAGACAAAAAGAAAAAACAATGCAAGTTCTGACATGTCTCAATTCGATCACTGCCATATTCGAGACGTTAGAGTTTATCTAAATTCAACTTATTTTCCATATGAGAACTTAAATGTGAGTTTTTCTAATAACAGAATTGCTTTATTATACGAACAATATACCAGATTTCAACAGTCGTATTACGGACGTCGCTCGGAGCCCATACTAACCGAGAAACAATTTAGAGATATAGCGCCGCTGTTTGTAGTCGATTGCTCTAGACAAGCGGATAACCTAAAGACAGGTCCGGTTGTGGATGTGAGAGTAGAAATTGAGAGTGAATCAGAGATACCAGATCAAACTTCAGCATACTGTCTCATTCTGAACGACTGCATTGTTGAATATCGACCACTAAGTAATATTGTTAAGAAGATATCATGAAAGCGGATACCCTTATAGTAGAATTGCAAGGATTTAAAGATTATGTAAATAATTTCATCGTCAAAGAATTGGCTATTGTGAGTCAGGATCATACACAGACGTTCTTGGTAAAACCACCATATTCATTTCATTACCTAACACCAGAAGAAAAAAAGCAGGTGAGGTGGTTAGAAAGAAATCGAGGAATTTACTGGAGTGAAGGCTACATAGACTACAAAGAGTTTCATCGCGTTATTTTACCCTATTTAGAAAACAAAAAAATTATTACAAAGGGTTTGGAAAAGATAAAATGGATTAAAGAGTTATGTGCAAACTGTGAAGTGATTGATATAGGTGACAAAGGATGTCCTAATTTTGTGACATTAAAACAAAAGTTCTGTAAAAATAAAACTGATTTTAATTGTGTGCACCATAAAAAGAATTGTGCATTAAATAATGCAGTGTGTATTAGAAAATGGTATGATGATAATAATATGTCTGTGTTTAATATGTTTTAATTTTAATATGTTCAATTAATAAAAATCTAAATGTACCTACTTTTTGTTTTATTTAAATGTATTTAGGACAACTACACAACAAACTTTATATTAGCTCTAATTAGATGAATTGCGATAAAAAATACCATATCAGCAGTATTTGTCTCGTTACAAAATTCAACCTTAATTACAGGTCTTCAAAGTTGCATGAATAATTTGTGTTAGTTACGTCAAATTAAAGCGTAATGATACCCAGTTTTTCTGTCTAATTACAATTTTATAGTGAGAAATGAAATATAAAACCAGCCTTTTTCGCTCGCCGACAAAGATGAACCCGACACCTGGCTGTCGCTTATGATAAATACATTAGGTATTATAATTAAGTTTGTATGTTTGTTTAATGTTATGGGGAAGCGAAATAAATTTATGCAAATAGACTACAGACGGAAAATCCAAAACAAAATAATTTCATAGCTAGATTGCTCCAATGTAGACTATTACATACACATATGTAGACTAGTAGTCTACATGGACAATTTGGCATGCTTTTAAATGTAGACTAGTAGTCTACACGGGCAATCTAGCGGTTATTTCCACATAACTTCGCAAAATTACTTAAATTTAATATATAAAAAAGTCCTTTTTTTACACATGTAAATAAAAATAACAAAGTACTCTGAAATAATTATTTTTATACAAAATAATTAATGGAAGCGAATCCACGTCAAGCAGTTAGTTTGCAAGTACCTATGTTGTAGTAAAACTTAAAATTATTATATAATATTATAAAACCATTAAATGTCTAAAATGAATGTATGAGTTTTAAATAACATCGTTCAAAAGTTTTAGGTAAAAAGCTACTGCTAAATTTACTTTTGATAGAAGATTCATCCTTCTAATAATTTTAAATTGATATACCTACTATCTAATTAGAGATGTGCATACCTTAGCAAAGTCTGTCTACGTATTTTACAGTAAAACATAATCTATATTTTAATGAATTAAACATTGGTTATGGGATGTTTTGTATCATACAAATTTTAACAATGACTGCTACATGCACAAGGATCACATTCACAGCGGTTGCATTGTAATTGTAGAACCCATGGGAATCACCCACACATAGATAAATCAAACGCAGCAAATTTATATAATGCAACTTTGCAGTCTTGATGATTGTTAAGAGTCATTTACACTTATCGTGTAAACGTTCAATATGATCGCTTCTGACGCCGTCGTCCGGCGACTTTTTTTTTTTAATTGCGATAAACTAGTGCTTGACTGCGATCCCACCTGATGGTAAGTAGCGATGCAATCTTTGATGGTGAGGCGCACTAGTTTATTAAGAGCCTATTCACTCTAGCCTTGAAGACACCCAAATTATAATCGAACGGGAAGACCGCAACAGGCAGACTGTTCCAGTCCTTCGACGTACGCGGTATAAACGACGAGGCGAAACGCTTAGTCCGGACCGTAGAGGTTTCAACAACGTAAGGGTGAATATTCGACACGATATGTGCGAATTATCCGTTTGACGGCGATTGTATCAGTGTAAAATCCTCTTAACATAGCAGAAAGTGATGTGACGGTGCGATACGTATTTATAACAGTACAGTTTTGTTGGTAAGGTGCAGTGTGGTTGTCTGCCTGAATGAATTAAACTAAAATTCGGACGTCCTTGGGGTCCAATCTGGATCATAAAATACGGAGTGACGTGTCAACTACACATGTTATTTCTAATTTTATGAAGAGACGTGAGACAACCTGTCCTGAATCTTAGTTTAATGATTACGGTATCCTAAAATTTAGACGTCCTGGGAGCCCAATCCGGATCATAAAACACAGAGTAACGTGTCATCTACACACGAAACCTCTAATTTTATGGAGAGACGTGAGACAAGCTGTCCTAAATTTTAGCATACTATATTCAGATAGTTTGCTTAGTAAAATTTGAAGTGAAAATGTGAAGCTTAGTTATTTGCTTAGTATTATAGTGGCATAGTGGCATTGCGCAAGAATCTAGTAAGGAGCCGAGGTAAGCAATTATATTTAAAAGTGGAATAGGCCTTAGTGACGTGCAGGGTGGTGGTGTCGTATCTGAATGAATTAAACTGAAATTCGGACGTCCTTGGGGTCCAATCTGGATCATAAAATACGGAGTGACGTGTCAACTACACATGTTATTTCTAATTTTATGAAGAGACGTGAGACAACCTGTCCTGAATCTTAGTTTAATGATTACGGTATTCTAAAATTTAGACGTCCTGGGAGTCCAATCCGGATCATAAAACACAGAGTAACGTGTCATCTACACACGGAACCTCTAATTTTATGGAGAGACGTGAGACAAGCTGTCCTAAATTTTAGCATACTATATTCAGATAGTTTGCTTAGTAAAAATGTGAAGTGAAAATGTGAAGCTTAGTTATTTGCTTAGTATTATAGTGGCATAGTGGCATTGCGCAAGAATCTAGTAAGCAGTCGAGGTAAGCAATTATATTTAAAAGTGGAATAGGCGCTGAACCAGTGTTTTAAGACATCATTCAACTAAACGATTGCTTGTTTGCTCACCATGGCCGTCCTTCAATAAAAGATAGTGAGTATTTTATAAATTAGATTTTGAAAGTGGAATAGGCGCTGAACCAGTGTTTTAAGACATCATTCAACTAAACGATTGCTTGTTTGCTCACCATGGCCGTCCTTCAATAAAAGATAGTGAGTATTTTATAAATTAGATTTTGAAAGTGGAATAGGCGCTGAACCAGTGTTTTTAACATATTGTTACGCCATTAAACGTGAACACGCCATATCTCCGAGAAAATAAAGAGTAGCTCGTAATAATTAAAACGCATTGCTGTTCGAAAGGTCTAGAATGGTTGTACGTAGCCAGCCTTAGAAAAATCTCGAAACATCCACAAAGTACTTACAAGTAGTAGTTAGGTATTTATGGGAAATGGTATTCTCCGACGTTAACAATAGAGTTGAAATTCGCATGAAAGTGACTCTTATTACCACGAGTAATAAAAATAATTTATGACTTCGAGAAGCGATTCAATTGTTCTGGAATTCTGGATCGTTCGTGGGAAGTCGGTATCTAGAATTTTCTTGGCCCCGCATATAAATACGAGCCCCCGGCCGGAAGCGAGTCAGTTGTGATTTCGACTGCGATCAAGAGCGAACTACCCTAGTACTTGAAGTGATTTTATCTGACGACCTAAGCGATAGTGTAACGGTACTCTAGTGTTAATTGCGATTCGGATTATTGTTGACTGGACTATTTTGTTATTGTTAGTGGTGAATAAAGTTGTCTCTTAGTAAATCGGCATTTGATTACCCACGTACGTAACAACTGGTGTCAGAAGTGAAATGCCATTAACACCGAGAGACGACGAACAGCGACCACGAACAAGAAGGCAAATGGAGATGGATGCTGCGCGTCATCGTATGGAGGAGGAAGATCAGGCTGGTATGGTAGCAACAGAAGCTGCTGAGGCGCCAACAGGACCATCCTCGGAATTGAACCTCGCTGCGGTGTTGGCCGCCATGCAAGCTAGTATGGAAGCTGTCCGCCGCGACCAGGAAGCCGCTCGCCGCGACCAGGAAGCCGCTCGCCGCGACCAGGAAGCCGCTCGCCGCGAACAAGAGGCCAACCAGCGTAAGCTTCAGGACCTAATCGCAGCGAACCAGGAAGAAGCTCGCCGCGAACAGGAAGCCGCTCGCCGCGAACAGGAAGCCGCTCGCCGCGATCAGGAGGCCAACCAGCGCAAGCTCCAGGACCTCATCGCGGCTAATCAAGAAGCTGCTCGCCGCGAACAGGAGGCTAAGCAGAACCTAATCCTCGATAAGATCGATCACGGCCTCGTCACGTTGGGCGAGAAGGTAAAGAATCTCACCGTAGAGGTCAAGGAGGTTTCCGCCCGAGCTGATAGCCTCGAAACAAGCCTGCTGGACATCAACAAAAAAATTATCAAGCTCGAAGCACGCGAACCCGTTGCTGTCGGCTCATTATCGCACACCCCCTGTGCATCTGCCGCAAAATTTGATGTGCCGCGTTTTGATGGCACGTCTTCCTGGACGGCATTTAAGTACCAATTCGAGACATTGGTCGAAACAAACCGCTGGGATGATAAGCAGTCTTTTGCGGCATTAACTTTGGCTCTACGAGGGGACGCCCTGCTAGTCCTAGAGAACCTCCCTGCGGACGGCAGGACATTGGAGCGTCTCATGGAGGGACTGGACACTCGTTATGGAGACAAACACCTCGAGCACGTTTTCCGCGCGCAGTTACGCGAGAGAACGCAGAGGTCGAACGAGAGCCTCCAGCAGTGGGGAGTCGAGGTTGAACGGCTGGTCCGGCGTGCATACATGTCGATGACACCAGAGATGGTGGAAGTGAATCTGGTGCAAGCATTCATCGACGGTCTACGGGATCCTGAAGTCAGGGCTACAGTGCGACTCGGACACCACCAATCTTTAAAGAGTGCGATGGCACACGCTTTGGAAGTGGAAGCAGTACGACACGATTCTCGTACGCATAGGGTTCGGGAAGTGGTGGTCTCGCCTACAACGCAACCACGTCACCGAGAAGTGGTGGCTTCTTCTTCAGCAAAGTCCCGCTATATCCCGACGTGTTACGGGTGCGGAGAAAAAGGGCACATTCGTACCGATTGCCCCAAGAGGAAGAGGGGGAGTGTGGACTCCGGAACTCAAGTTAACGAGGAGTCGTTAAACTAAATGTCGCCAGGGCCGCGGGGCGGGTGCTGGCTGGTCAACTGAAGGCCCCAACCATCACCATCAATCAAGTTCACAACGGAAATAGTTTGATCATCGAAGGGACGCTGAATCATCGGGCTTGCAATTTTACCATTGACACGGGGGCGTCACGGACTGTTATAAGACCTGAGTTGCTGAAACGCACCATCTTGTGGCAAAGGGAGTCTCCATCCTGCCGACTTCAGACAGCAACCGGCCAGCCAGTCTCCGTCCTCGGTGATACAGAAATTGAGATCAAAATCGGTGATCAAGTGTATATCCATCCTGTGTTAATTGCGAATATTACCGACGATTGCATACTGGGTCTCGACTTCTTGCGGAATAACCGATGTATTTTAGATATCGACAGGGGAGTATTGAAATTCCCAGATCAAGAAGTCTTCCTGCGAGGAATTAACTCATGCAACCTCTACTGTTTAAAGAATACTACACTGGCTCCGAGAACAGAAACCTTAGTCGAAGTAAAGTTTCCCAAGAAAATCAGGCAAACAAGATGTGTTTTGGTAGAGGATACTGGCCGGCACCCGGAGATCATCACTGCGAGGACATTAGTTATGACGACAGGGAAATCCAAGGTCAGGATTGTGAACCTTGGGAAAGAAGAGGTCCAACTGAAGAAAAACAGTGTTGTTGGGAGATGTGAAGAAGTTCAGTATCTCCGTCAAATCAATAAATCTCCAGCAAAGCAAGACACGTTCAAAGTCGAAACTGATCACATCCAGCAACTTCTGGAAAATTCTAAGAGCAACTTATCGACTTCGGAACTACAGCAAGCCAGGGAATTTCTGCTACGGTTTCGAGATATCTTTGCAACGGGAAAAGACTGCGGGAGAACAGGTCTCGTCAAGCATGAGATAGATACAGGTGATGCTAGACCAATTAAACAGAGACCGCGCCGCATACCCTGGGCTAAGGAATCTGAGGTAGCAGGAATGGTAAAGGACATGGCTGATAGCGGAATAATTGAGCCTTCTACGAGTCCATGGTCTTCTCCAGTCGTACTGGTGAAGAAGAAGGACGGCAGCACAAGATTCTGTGTGGACTACAGAATGCTGAATAATGTGACGAAGAAGGACAGTTATCCCTTACCAAGGATAGACGATACGCTGGATATGCTCAGTGGCATGAAGTGGTTTTCGACCATTGATTTGAAAAGTGGCTACTGGCAAGTGGAAATCAGCGAGAAAGATAAAGAAAAGACAGCGTTCAGTACGGGTATTGGCAGCGGCCTGTGGCAATTTAACGTCATGCCGTTTGGGTTATGCAACGCTCCAGCGACGTTTGAACGCCTCATGGAGAGAGTCATGGTGGGCCTTCTTGGTGACGTTTGTCTGGTATATTTGGATGACGTCATTATAATGGGTCGCACTTTTAAGGAAAACCTGAGGAATATGGAGAAAGTGTTCACCAGGATACGAGGGGCTAACCTAAAACTAAGCCCAAAGAAGTGCGCCCTGTTCAAGAAGGAGGTCAGCTACCTAGGACATGTTATTTCCGCTGACGGGGTGAGAACCGACCCTGAGAAGGTAAAGGCAGTCCAACAGTGGCCGGTTCCAAAGAACAAAACGGAAGTACGTGCATTTCTAGGGTTGTGCACATACTACAGGCGGTTTGTCAAGAATTTTTCGGACATTGCAAAACCTCTACATCAGCTGACTGAGGATAAACGAGATTTTATCTGGGACGAGGACTGTGAGTCAGCATTCGACGAGCTAAAGCAACGGCTATGTGAAGCGCCCATACTGGGGTATCCGAGCAGAGACGGAAGATTTGTCGTCGATACCGATGCCAGCAACACGGGAATTGGTGGAGTGTTGTCACAGGTGCAAGGTGACAGACAGGTCGTAATCGCTTACTTCAGTAAGGCACTTTCAAAGCCAGAAAAGAACTACTGCGTGACTCGACGAGAACTGCTGGCTGTGGTAAAAACCTTGCAGCATTTCCACAAGTACCTCATAGGAAGACAATTTACTTTGAGGACGGATCACGCTGCATTGAAATGGCTTCTACAGTTTAAAAACCCTGAGGGCCAAGTTGCAAGATGGCTCGAGCAGCTGCAGGAGTTTAACTTTGTGACGGAACATCGTAGTGGAAAAGGGCATAACAATGCTGACGCCCTGTCGCGACGTCCATGTAATGATGACTGCAGACACTGCCAGCAGAATGAAGCCCGAGAACGTGTTAATTTAATTAGGGCTGAAGGCGACTTCAAGAAGTCCCAGGAAGAAGATGACGATATTCGACCTATACTGGACTGGAAGCGTAGCGGAACTAGGCCCCAGTGGAGTGAAGTATCGTCACATAGTCCCGTTACAAAGAGCTACTGGGCACAGTGGGACAGTTTAGTCCTAGAAAATGATGTGCTTTGTAGGAAATGGGAATCGAACGATGGCAAGGAGGTGACCACACAAGTGATAGTACCACGATGTGAAGTAGTCCCCCTGCTACAGGAAATACACGATGGTGCTTCTGGAGGACACCTGGGCATCAAGAAAACTCTACTGAAAGTGAGACAGCGGTATTACTGGCTCAATTGTAGAGATGACATAGAGCAATGGTGTCGGAAATGTACAGCGTGCGCATCGGTGAAAGGACCACAGACGAGGAGCAGGGGCAGGCTTCAGCTGTACAATGTGGGAGCCCCATGGGAGCGCATCGCTATCGACGTCGCTGGACCTTTTCCAGTTACAAATGACGGAAACAAGTACATAGTGGTGATCCAGGACTATTTCACAAAGTGGCCCGAAGTCTTCGCCATACCCAATCAGGAAGCGACGACAGTGGCGAAGAAGGTTGTCGAAGAAGTAGTATGTCGGTATGGCGCACCTTTGGAAATCCATTCCGATCAAGGCCGTAACTTCGAATCTGCGCTGTTCCAGGAAATGTGTACTCTTCTGGGAATTTATAAGACACGCACAACACCTGCGCATCCTCAGTCGGACGGAATGGTGGAAAGGTTTAACCAAACCCTGGAGAATCACCTGGCTAAGGTTGTCGATGACCATCAGAAGGACTGGGACCGGTATATTCCACTATTTCTGATGTCTTACCGATCGGCAGTGCATGACAGCACGGGACATACCCCAGCAAGAGTGAATTTCGGCAGGGAGATGAGACTTCCAGTCGATGCCATAACTGGCGTGCCACCTGACAAGACTAAGCCAGTTACGGACTACGTAAGTGACCTTCAAGATCAATTGGACGAAGTGCATAAACGTGTTCGTGAGAATAGCATGAACACCAGCGTAAAAATGAAAACTAGATACGACCGTAATGCCAATGCCAAGGGATTTGAGGAAGGTACACTGGTCTGGCTTCACAACCCGCTTCGACGGAAAGGGAAGTCGCCGAAACTCCAAGCTCGATGGGAGGGACCTTACACCGTGTTAAAAAGGATTAATGACGTGACCTACCGCATCAAGAAAGGGCTAAGAGGGAAACCCAAGGTTGTCCATGTGGATAGATTGGCGCCGTATCACGGATCTAATAATGCTCGGGACGAGCATGACTAAGAGGGGGGCACTGTTACGCCATTAAACGTGAACACGCCATATCTCCGAGAAAATAAAGAGTAGCTCGTAATAATTAAAACGCATTGCTGTTCGAAAGGTCTAGAATGGTTGTACGTAGCCAGCCTTAGAAAAATCTCGAAACATCCACAAAGTACTTACAAGTAGTAGTTAGGTATTTATGGGAAATGGTATTCTCCGACGTTAACAATAGAGTTGAAATTCGCATGAAAGTGACTCTTATTACCACGAGTAATAAAAATAATTTATGACTTCGAGAAGCGATTCAATTGTTCTGGAATTCTGGATCGTTCGTGGGAAGTCGGTATCTAGAATTTTCTTGGCCCCGCATATAAATACGAGCCCCCGGCCGGAAGCGAGTCAGTTGTGATTTCGACTGCGATCAAGAGCGAACTACCCTAGTACTTGAAGTGATTTTATCTGACGACCTAAGCGATAGTGTAACGGTACTCTAGTGTTAATTGCGATTCGGATTATTGTTGACTGGACTATTTTGTTATTGTTAGTGGTGAATAAAGTTGTCTCTTAGTAAATCGGCATTTGATTACCCACGTACGTAACAATATCATTCACAAAAATGTTATTGGGCATTCTATTCCACGCGACAAGCGGAGCGTAGCGTAGCGATGTCGCATCAAGTGGAATAGAATGCCCAATAACATCCTACTCCCGTGGTACTAAGGAGCTGCTCCTCATTGATGTTGCCATTAGCCAACAGGTTTGTTGTTCTCGAAGAGATCTATTGGCATGTTGGATAGATTATAAGAAGGCATATGACTCAGTGTCGCATACATGGCTCATGAGGGTGCTGGGCTGTATAAAGTTAATGCAACTCTTCGCAACTTCTTGATGTCGTGTATGGGGCAGTGGAGGACGGTCCTTCACTGTCCAGGATGTCGACAAATCCGGGAGACCAGCGAACCGATAAGGATTGAGCGTGGCATATGCCACGGTGAAAGTCTGAGTCCACTGTGGTTTTGCCTAGCTTTCACTCAGTACACTGCTAGAGGGTTCCGGCTTGGGCTATCGATTGAGAAGAGGTGGTCAGGTTATATCTCACCTTCTTTATATGGAAAATCTAAAATTTTTTGGCCTCCAACAACTTGCAACTGATGGTGCTACTGAAGGTAACAGAAACCATTCAGTAGTGCCATCAGGATGGAATTTGGTTTGGACACATGTGTAATCATGCATGTAAAGCGAGGTGAGATAATGGAATTTGTGGGAACCCAACTCTCGGATTCCATTTACCTTAGAGATCCCTCTGCTCAATCGAAACTTACAAGTATTTAGGTATGTCGGAAGCGTTAGGCATCAATGCTGCTGACATGAAACAATCGTTGAAGAAGCGCTTCTTTGATCGCTTGCATAAAGTACTAAATAGTCTTTTATCAGGCAGGAACAAGGTGCGCGCCGCGGGGGCAAGTGGCTTCACGGGCGCCTTACATGGGCCCGATGTAGATCTTTTAATTAGCGTCCGTATCCTGGCTGCGCTTTGGTGATCTCTTTGAAGTTATGATGACAAACAACCACCTTCATAAATTGTGAAGGTATACGGTTGACCTGTCGGGCATGCCACCGGCCCGGAAAATCAATTCGACACATTATTTCTGGGTGTTCTCATTTAGCTAACGGAGACTATTACACAACCTTGTAGCCAGGATTATCTATCAGCAACTTGCTCTTAAATACAATCTTGTGGATTCAGAAGCACCATACTATAGGTATGTGTGCATTAGGATCGATCTACCATCACTGACAGGACTATTGTTGTGATAAAACACTAGTGGTAAAACAAATTAAAAACATTAATTCATTACAATTATATTAGTTGACATCACATTAAATAAATAAATCATAAAAATTCAAAAATAAAATCAAAATTCATAAATTTTGTTACCTAAATGTAAAATATCTTGTGAATACATATTCACGTTGGTGTTCCTAATAATAATAAATTAATAGCCAAGAGCCTCGACCAATACCTTATGAGGCTCGCGTTAGGCGGCTGGATCATTCAGAAAATATGGTACTCCTGGACACGGCTCGTATAGTTAGGAGGTTCTTTTCTCTAAAGCCCTGACCGCCAGTAGCTTTGACCCTGTCCCCGATACCGGTGGGATACTATTTTTCTATATTTTTGAATGTTTTAAATCTTTTTTAAGAAATATTTAAAAATGTATTTAATAAGTTTTTTTAAGACAAATAAAGAGAATAAATAAACGTTCACAATATTACCAGAATATTCTTAGTCATACGCTTTCTCCCTTAACTTGAGTTGCCCTCATCTCATATCGTTGCCATTAGAAACGAGAATAATTGATAGTGTAGCCGCTCATGGCCCGTATGTTTGTGATACGTGGTCGGTCAGAGCTATGTGATGCGATCTATTGTAACTGTTACTATAGTCATCGTTATCAAAGATGGACCTCGTTATGAAGGTATGAACGGTAAGATAAACAGATAGAAGTATTAGAGAAATTTTGAAAGAAAGAAATAAAAATAAACGCGTAAATAAACGCGAAATGACGCAATCTTAAAACTAGTTAACAAACATGATCAATAGATGGGAAGATATGCGTCACATCCGCGCTAAACGGCCAAACGCTCAGCATAAAGCTGCCGTCGAACGCTCAGCATAAAGCTGCGGCCGAACGCTCAGCATAAAGCTGCGGCCGAACGCTCAGCATAAAGCTGCTACCTAAGCTCACACATAATAAACGCGTAAGTGGCGCTCTAGTGGAAAGGAAATATGTGTCCTCACTGGACTACGTAAGTTCGGAAGGAGGAGAAGAAGAAGGAAGAAACGCCTGGTTGTTACCATTGTGCAGACTGCTCGAAGGACACGGTGGAGGTATGCCCCGCTTGGGCGAAGCACTACCGTGTCCTCCTGGAGGTGATCGGAAGTAACGACCTCTTAGCTGGGCCCTGGTTCAGGCTATGGTCTTTTTTTTATGGTGAGAAAAATCATCCAATGACAACCCCCGCTCTTGGGCGGAGCGGAAGATAGTGTCAGACTCTTAGTGATTAACTCAACCAAGGCCCGGTGCGAGAGGTCTCCGCCGCCGATCGCCCCCACGAGGACACGGCGATGCTCCGCCCAAGCAGGGCACACCTCGACTGTGTGCTCCACCGTGTCCTCCGGGCATTCCGCACAATGGCGACACCCGGGTGTCACTTGAGCTTTAATCCGGAACAGGAACCTCCCGAACGTGTTGTTACAGAAACAATTGTGGAGTTAAAAAGTTTAAAATGATTAAAAAAAAACTGCCAGTAAAGACAACTGAAAGTTTCAAACAAGATCACTTTAAAAGCACTCTCATGCATGGTGACATTTATTTCAGATTTTACGACTGTGAAAACCATGACTAACCAAGACCGCAAAATAAAACCAACCTGATAACATCAATAAAAAACTGGCCAAGTGCGAGTCGCGCTCGTGCACGAAGGGTATTGTACCATTATTTATGCAACATTAGACCCTATATTATAACTATTACTAATATCGAGCAAAACACTGCATAAAAAGCGCGTTTGTTGCATGAAAACCCTTGTTTTTAGTATTTATTGTCATAACGGAAACAGAAATACATCATCTGTAATGATAATTATTATAATAAATGATAAATGATCTTTATTTTACAAATAGGTTTTAAAAAAAAAAACTCTTTTACACGTCAAAAAAAACAAATATTTTAACATTTCAACTGTCTAGCTATCACGGTCCATGACATATAGGTAAATAACTGATAGAAGGACTGTGGAGTCTTAGGGGTCCCGTTTTTACCTTTTGATTACGGAACCCTAAAAATAAACCTCGTAACATCAATAAAAACAGAAAATGAGGAATTAAATACGATCTGATGCTGCAACCGTTTCCACAAGGCCATTGTGAAGAATTCTGTCATTCTTAGGGTTCCGTACCTCAAAAGAAAAAACGGAACCGTTTTAGGATCACTATCACTATATGTTGTCTGTCTCTCAAATCCCTTTATCTCGCGTGGAGGGATTTAGCTGAAATAAAACCATAGACTAAGGTCTGCGGTTCCTTGAAACTGAAAAAAGTTGAACGAAAAAAAATACGAGTGGTTATGTCGCAAAAAACGTAAATTTCAAAACTTTCTGCTTGCTTATTACCACAGGTAAAGGAATAAATCTTTTCAGATTTATTCTTTTACCTGTGCTATACATTATACTTTAAAAAATTATGTTACGTCACAAAAAACACTTTTTGCGATTCGGTAAGAATCTTCGAGACTCCATTCGAGAATTGAACTATTTACAAAGTTAGTACGGAACTCTCAGTGCGCGAGTCCAACTCACATTTGCCCACTTTTTTACACTAATAAGGGTAAACCTCTTATTTCTACGCTTTTACGTTCGTCGCTTTATACTGAAAGAATTTTCTTACTTTGTAAAGCTTGTTATGCATAATGAGAGCGCTGGTACATTCTATGTTTATTTCTTTAATGATTTATTTATTGAGAAAAACTGATTGAAAAGTGGCTATATTTTGTTATCTCGTTCCAGTGATTTCGTCCGTGTGGAAATAAAAATTATTCTAAAGGAACACATACCCTGGATAAAAGACATCTTACATCTTATTTCCCCTTTTAAAATTCTTACAGTCCATTCTAAGGTGAAAGAAAAGAAAGAAAGAAAATATGTTTATTCCGCCTAAATAGACGCAAAAATCAACACAATATTATAAAAAAAGACGTGTGGCACTCGGGGACTGCCGCGGTAAAGCTATTGCATAGCATTTTTATCAACTTATGCAATTATAATTATTTATTTATTTTATTTATGCAGTATTTTTTTTCCTTTGTTTTTTTTTCTTTGATATTAACTGAAGTTACACTTTCACACATTGAATTGAATTTTGATTGATTGTTCACTCATTTGTTTTCTTATCGGTCACCACGCTCAAAAAACAAATGAGTGGGGGGTGTTAGGCTATTTTCGTTACGGAATTTCTGGATTCGGTCTCCACGCTCAAGGCCCGCGATAGAAGCTATGCAATAGCTTAAAATATAAAAGCCAGTATGTAACGGGCATAACACTATTGCCCTTGTAACCATAGACAAAGAAGTTGTCTATGTTATCTGCACAGGTAGTCTGATAGATATCGTTGTCAGCGATAAAACTGCCATTGTACCTACCCATAGATTTAAAAGTTTGTGTAAATGTCTGTTACTATTTCGGTGTACAATAAATTTTTATCTATTCTATTTCAGGACATGGTCTACCCGTGATCTAAATACTGTCGTTTGAGCGTGAAGGATTAATGAACATATACATACACACAAAAGTATCGCCTTTGTATATATAAGTACCTATAGTCTGTCTAATAAGTCAACCGACTTGGGAATTTTGTATAATATTTAATCATTTAAAAATACTTATATTCGGTACTTTTTATAAGGTTCTTCTGTTACTAAAAAATGATCTCTATCAACCTTGATTATTGAACCAATGTTGACTACATGAGATTTCATTAAATCCTAATAAGTACCCAAGTCGTACTCGTAGTCGTAGTCGTAGTACTTATTAGACAGACTATCTATTTATTTTCAACACAGGGTTCAAATAATGAAAAAGAAGACAAAAAGATATCGATATATAAGAAAAAGAAACATTGGTAGATTAAAATGCATGCATGCTATACTTGTAATCAAGCAGTTATTAAGTTTTAGCCAGTTCATAAAACCATACTAACGTCCAAATAAAAAAAATACTGAGTTCGAAGTGACATTTTGGCATTATGCGAAAGTGGCATTTTGAAAAAAGTCATTTTGCGAATGTGGCATTTTGCCAAAGATAGCATTTTGCTAATGTGACGTTTTGCGATATGGCATTTTGAGAATATGACATTTTGCGAATGTGGAATTTTGCGCCTAATCCATGAAATCATCAAATAACTTCTCCGACTCAGTGAGAGAGCGTCTGGAGACTTTTTCCGACTAAAACCTACCTGAGTTCCTTCATTGCCCTTAGCGTTCCAAGTCCACGGTAAATCTTTCAAACATTCCCGCTTGCTGATATGTCTTTGACTCGACTTAGGCTTGGTCCTTACCGGGCGGTCGGACGGCGAGGTCCCCATTGCTTGTCGTCCGCAAGTCCGTGCCTACGGTGACGGGAGATCGCTCTGCGACTTCTGATGCCTGGGGGGTTTCTGCGACTTCTGATGCCTGGGGGGTTTCTGCGGCAGCAGCTGCAGCGTGAGGATATTTTCTTCCTTATGGTTTCAGCTACCTCCTCCTTCGCTCGTATTGTAAGCTTCGTAAAAGTAGGTGACTGCTTCTTCCCTTTCCTAGTCGCTCTGGACCGTACCCTGAACCAGGGCTGGGAACATATAAGTACTTACTTTGCTAATTAATTAGCGGTAGTAAAATATTTTTTGCACTTTCAGATCTAGAGAGACGATTACGTCCAAGTTTCGCTTTGAAAAATCTTTATATTGCCTGCAGAGTCTTGAAAAGGTGGAAAAGTCTCCCAAATCAGGTTTTAATCCTTGGAAATTTAATAAATTAAATGTTTTTCCGCGACAGAGGAGATGCGCGTTCATAAACACTATATCACAGTTCCACGAGATAAAAATATCGAAATAAATCTGGGCTAAGTGAAATATATCCACAAAAATAAAATTCCGCCGAAGCCTGCCCACGACAAGTGGCCCTAAATTTAAACGTAATTGTTATGCATTAGCAACTTGTTGCTTTTTCAGGAAACTATTTAGTGTAATTACATTTATTCTGGTTAAACTCCTCGTTGAGGTGAAATGTTCAGTTTCCATGGGTTGCGTTGAAGTATGCTTTCTACATTAATATTATAAAGTTTTGTTTGTATGAGGTGTATCTCTGGAAGTACTGATCTGATTGCTAAAATTTTTTCACCAATAGAAAGCTACTTTATTTTGAGTGACATAGGCTATATTTTATGTACGCGGCGAAGGGCAAAAGCTAGTATTTAATCATTTTAAAGAAAACGTTACAGGTGCATAATTTGCTGAATTCTCGTTATGTGACGCTATTTCATCATCATCATTTTCAGCCCAAAGAAGTCCACTGTTGGACATAGGCTTCGACGTACTATTAGACATAGGTTACCAAGCGTTGGATTGATGACCGGTCCTGTGCGTCTCGCATCCATCGGATTCCCGTAACCCTCACTCAGTGTATCGGTCCACCTTCTGATAGGCCTTTTTCAATGCTTTTTTTTTGTTCAGGCGGCTTATGTTATAAAATTATTGAGACTCGACTGGCTAGATGAATGAATAAATGGCCTCGAATTTTTAAACGAATTATCTGACCAATTAGAAAAATATAACATAACTAGTTGATCCGGTGAACTTCATACCGCCTAATGTCAATGAATGTATTGATACCTTTTAGCTAAAATGTCAATTTATAACGCCATCTACAGGCATTACCAGAACCAGCATAATTCATTTTAAAATGACATATTAACTAGAAATGATTCCCTGAACTATCACGAATATTTCAAAATTAAAATTAGTCAATTCGGTCCAGCCGTTCTTGAGTTTTAGCGACACTAACGAACAGCTATTCATTTTTATAAATATAACATAACATAATAATATATTAAAATAATGAATACACCACACTGACACTACAATAATAAATAATTTATTAACGTAGGTATATTTCATCCATTGTTCATATCAGCTAACTGGGCAGGGTATCGGGAGGACAATCGCGAACAAATAGCGCAATTTGTCTTGTTTTTTGCGCGGTATGTCGTTCCTGATACATTGCAGGCAAGGTCGGGTGACACGTTAGTCCAGTCCTATAGTATATTGTTGAGGCAGAGACGGGAATGAAAGGCTTCGTGGACTTAAATACTTGTGTTTATATTGTACTGAAGCACTTTATAATATATTTTAATATAAAATTATGCCCAGACTTTGTTGACATCTCCAATCAATCTTGTTTCAAATATCAAAAGCTATGCTTTTTAAACCATAAATCTTAAAAAGTATAACGTTTTAGGAATACATTTATTGTGCGTACAGCTAAGGAGTGGAATTCCTTGCCGGAATCTGTGCTTCCTGATGGCTACAACCCAGGAATCTTTAATTCAAGAGTGAATAGGTTACTTTTAGGTAAGCGCGCTCCATCGTCGACCGCATCGTCGCTTTCTATCAGGTGAGATAATAATAATAATTAATAATAATAAATAAATGGCTTAATATCCAAGAGCCTCGACCAACATCTTAGGAGGCTCTCGTTAGGCGACTGGATCAAGGGCTTGATTCAGAGAGCGGTACTCTTGGACACGGCTCGTATAGTCAGGAGGTTCCTTTCTCTGGAGCTCTGACCGCCGGTAGCTTGGACCCTGTTCCCGATACCGGTGGGACACTATTTTTTATATTTTTTTTAATTATTATTTTTTAAGAAATATTTAAAAATGTATTTAATATGTTAAAATGTAAAATAAAGAGATAATAATAATAATAATTTTATTACACCAAAAAATACATATTACAGAATTTGCCTGTGCTCATAATTATGATATTATTAAATTACATAAAAATTGTACCTAAATTAACATGTGCTGCCAAACTAGGCTTGGGGAGTCTGTATTTCGGCATGCAGTGCCTCAGACCCTGGAACTGGGTCTTCTAGTATTAGCTCATGAGCAAATGGTATCAATGTTTGTATTAAATTAAGTTTAGGAATATTATACGAAAAAAGAGACATAGCGGTCAAAGCGCGACTTATCAACAATAAAAACTATCTTGACAGTTTGCAAGTTAGAAGTATTTGTGTGGCCTTTAAGGACGCCACAATATTTACTATGGTCTTGATATTCACGACAATTGCATTAAATTGTATGATTCTCATAGGATTTGACCTTTACATGTTTGCTATATAGACTTAATCCCCTGAGTTTGATTCGGTGTTTCTTCTCAGGGTAGTCAGCTAGTTAACACCGACCTCATTCAGTTTAAACTGAAGAAAAAGTTGACTTGTAAAAGTGTTCTATAAAACATATTTGCAAAATGAATATTATCTATTATTATTTTATTTATAACCCTGAGTAACGTATCCTGAAAATAGTTGATTGAATAGATTAACTTAAAAACTAAGTGCATCCGTTTAATCGTTTTATAAAACAGCAACTGCACTGCAGAGATAACTAATTTCTATGATGTTGCTGTTTTGTAAAAGCAGGTTACTCGAGCTTTGATACATACCTCTACCGTTTTCAAAATTAGTTTATTCAATAAAAAGAAAGAAAGAAAAACAGTTTATTTCCGCGAAAAGACGCAATCTTAAAACTAGTTAACAACCATAATCAATAGATCGGGAAGATATGCGTCACATTCGCGTAAAGCGACCATTCGGTCGCTTTACGCTCAGCATAAAGATGCGGCCTCACGCATAATACGAGGTAATAAGTTATTTTTTTGTCTCGGTGGGCAAATTTTCTAATGACATCCCCTTCACTCTTGGGCGGAGCGAGAGATAGTGCCACACTTTTACTGACTAAAAACTCACTTCTGTTCCTTCGTTGCATCTTTCGAACTAACCCTGGCCCTAGTAGGCTTCATCGACCCAGCTGGGTCTGGTGCTGTTGCTAACAGCTCCTTGAGGCGCGCGGGAATAGTGCGCGCCGTTGACGACTTGGGTCAGTCCGATCAGTTACTGGACGGTCGGATAGCGAGCTAGCCAATGCTCGCCGTCCGCAAGTCCGCGCCTACGGTGGCCGGAAATCGGGTTCGGAATTCTGGCGGTGGCTGGGCGCTGTGGGGCACCGTTGCCTGATGCGGTCGGCCTCCTCTTTTGAGGTAACTAGGTTTTGTATTTTCTATAATGATGTGATGCCATGTGCCATCTAGCCGATTTTGGGCACAGCATTCCTTGGCTACTCATAGTGGTTGTGAGCTGAGATGTGCTGCTCTGTTATAAGTATGCAAGTCACATGAGCATGTTACTTGCATACTTATAACTTACATACTTCACTAGGCCGAAAAAATCCAAGCACAGCAGAACATTGTTCTTTTATAATTATATGTTAATACTTATAACATGTTTGTACTAAATCTAAGAAATGTGCGTTATAAAGTACGAGTAACAATGAAGCTAAAACGGAACCCAATATTATTTCGTGTACGAATTTCTATGCATTTTTATTTCAATCGCTTTCGTTTGGAAAATTTTACTTCACAGATAACTGTCTTTTATGGGCGGTTAAGATATAAAAATTTCAAAACCAATAATGTACGTTAGTCAGAAGAAAGTGGTAGATACTTCATTGATATTGCGTGCCTATTCAAATACTTTTCAACGTTAAAACTCAAAATAAAAACCTTTTTTGTCAGTTTTTGATTATAGTCAACAAGATTTGAGATTTACGATGATAAGACTATCCCCCCGATTTCTGATTTAAGCATTTGAAGTTGAGTATTTCTCAAATTCTACTTTAGCCTGTAAACCTGTCAAAATTTAGACCTAACGTAGGGTTTGAGACGTGCTTAACTCAAAATACTCAATTCAGAAACCCGTCATATAACAAGATGATATCTTAAGATTGTTTGGGAGACTTACAAAAGACGAAAAATAGTCGAAATCTAAAAAAGGAGTCGGTAAAATATTTTCAGCTGACGCAAAAACTACTGACTGATACGAAACGCACGGCCGAAACTAAAGGACCTAAGAGCTTTATAGTTTGCACAAGATTTCCTTTTATGATGCAATTGAGCACTAAAAGAAGATTTTCCAAAATTTATTCCCTACGGGAATGAAACGCGGTCCTAAGGTTTGTATGGAGAAACTCACACGCGGGCGAAGAAGCTGGTAGAAGCTTGTCTATTTATATAATAAAATTATAAAAATGTGTAGACATATTTTTAGCTCGCGCAAAAACTACTGAACCAACCCACCCTCTTCAAATTTTACATGCGTAATCCTCATTTAAAATAATGTTGCTAAAAGCAGATGATAATTCCTATTGTGTGAAGATTTTTAACTTGAAAACGACAAAGTAATCTTATTATACGGTGAAAAAAATCTGGGCTTCAATGATATTGAAAAAGCGTAGGCGTTGTTAGTGTTCAAAAAAATAAACTAGAAAAAATCCTTCATCCGTGCACGCCATGTGTAACAAACACAGGGTGTTCACAAAACAAAGCATAAAAAAGAGCGTTTGATTGTCGCGTCGCCATGAATATGCATCGATATGTATCAAGCGGTGTCACTTCTGCCCGTTGCCGACCTGTGCCAGATGAGACTGTACTTAGTTACCGTGTTTTGTTATTTTGTTTAGCAGGATCAGCCTTTTTTTGTTCCTTCTGCATGAAGGAATGGGCCGTAATCTATCACGCAGGCCCAGTACGGATTGGTGGATGCCATGATTTCAAATTTTTATAATTAGTTTTAAGCCATTTTCTTACGCTGCTTTCCTTTACATGACTTATAAAAACAATTACTAGTTTATAAAAACTGTAGTCATTTTGAAGGTTCATGGAGTATACTGGATCGAAAGTAGTGCCAATGACTGAAAAGATGAAATGGATTCGTTTGTCTTGGTATGGCCATGTGAAGAGGAGGGATGAAACACAAGTTATTGCCATATTTATTTATAGTGGATAGTGTCATGTAAAATTGGTGTAGTTTTTTATTTCCTGTCTACGCAGCTAGATAATATGTGGAATCATTGAAACGGGGGAGATTTCGGTAAAATTAAGCTAAGAATTATTGTTGTATCGACTACCACAGTGAAGCTTACTGAGAAGGCTGACCCGATACATTTGCTGCCAAATACTGCAAGAACATTAGAATATGTTACATCCGCGTTCTAATGGAATTCAAAGTAAATTAAAGTGACTGAAAATGTAACACTTTCTAAACTTGATACGAGCATTTGGTCCGTGTACAAGTCGTGTGAAGCCAAAATAATAAAAAAATGATAAAAAGAGTTATAAGTATACATCTTGATGGATGGAAAGGGAGAATGAGGCCAAAGAAAAGATGGATGGATTGTGTGAGGAGTGATATTAAACAAAAGGGAGCTAGTGATAGCCTGACTGGTGACGGGACCGAATGGAAGAAAAAAACGTATTGCGCTTACTCTAAGTTATATGAGACAAGGGCAGGAAAATGATGGTGGAGGAAACTAGTTGTCAAAAATTTGGCAATATTAGGTTGATGATATTTTCGAGTGAAGTTCGACTGAACTTATTTTATTAAATTCTTGATTGCGTCACTAGAGAGTTTGTGTATACGTGCGTAGAGAGAGACCAGCACTGATGTTGCTACCGGTCTAGGCCATATTGTTTACCTACAATTTAAAAATGCACTAACTAAATCCATTAAAAAAAAATGTGTGTTTAAATTATACTTGTAACAAATGAGCAAGTTTGGGACCTGAGTAATGTTTTTGATGACTTTGAAGTTTCTGACATTACCCTAGAGGCTAATAAATTGACCTCTATCCAAGGATCTAGAGTTTTTCATTCTGATGTTTCTGCTTTGCAACAATCCTATTTCTAAGATCATCAAGAAGTCTATTGAAGGTATTGCTGCCATTTTAGGAATGTTGAAGGAGAAATATGACATCAATGATGAGGTGAGGAAATCAAGTACTGCCCTTGGTTCCAAGGATATAACGCTGCCTAGTATAACTGGTGTACTCCCATTAGTAGCAGTCAGGATGTACCATAATCAAGTGGTTAAGGAGATTGTCCCTTTGTTGAATATTCCTGGTGTGCTTTCATCGAGTCCCATTGCTAAATCTGCATCTTCAACCGTGGACTTGGATTTGGAGCCCATTGATATTACTCACGTCATCTGCTATCCATTTCTTCCTTCGTTGCACCCTAGGACCACTGTTGTTTCTAGCAACATCCATACTCTGAAGTTGTATGTTGCAGTGAAATTGGATGACATAATTCAAAAGAAGGAAAAAGACTTCACCAACTTATCTGACTTCATACCTATAAAGCAGGATATGATTCTGCTGCAACATCAAAAACCTATACATAGAGTTGAGGTTATGAGGAAAATTGGTTTATGAATTAACCTTTCTCTCCTCCAAAGCTATCCATGTCAATAAAGCTTGCAATTCTCCCAGAGTGTATTGATACCATCAGACTCTTCTCTCTCCAAATACTGTCCCTTCCTGTAACTGACTATGTTTTCCAATCTACACTTCTATCCTCTTATTAACATAATTGCAAAACGTACATCAAAGGACTGATCTGCTACGGTCTTTCCGTCTGATTATAATTTAGGTGTCTTCAAGGCTAGAGTGAATAGGTTCTTAATAAACTAGTGCGCTTCACCATCAATGATTGCATCACTGCGTACCATCAAGTGGGATCGCGGTTAAGCACTGGTTTATATAAATTGAAAAAAAAAAGACAAATTTGGGGTGTGTACAAGGGTTATGCATTATCCCAGTTTTTTTTGTTTTTTTTTTTTGTTTGTAGGGTAATCTTTGGAACAAAGACAACACAAAAAAGTAAAATAAGAAATAACAAGTACAAGAAAGTTTACTCTATTCTGTTCTATTCTACTGGTCCGTTTGATAAAATTTTTTCGCCGATAGAAAGCTGTTTTATTTCAGACTGACATAGGCTATATTTTGAGGACGCGGGCGACGCCGCGGGCAAAAACTAGTGTTGTATAAAAACGTTGTGGACTACATTTTGATCCGCAAACATTTACTACAGTTACTAGTGTATAAAGTAGGTAGATCAATTTCCCCGGTGCAGAGTGCAGGGGTGATCAATGATCATACATCAAGTGAACGGGACGCGAACAAAATTCTTTTAGCACTTTATATCTATTTTCACGACGTATATTTATTGGGTGTCAGTTAATACGAGGTGAGTTCCACCGTTTATCTTAACGGAGATGTTTGAAAATTTTGCCGGTTTAAAATTCGTTTAAGCGTTTTTAAAATTTGTGTTGGATTTATGACTGCAGTTCATGTGTTCGTTCTTCAGAGAGTAGAATTTGGTGGTAGGAAATCACATTTCGTCCATTTACATAGAAAGAAAGTTTAAGATTTTGTTGCGATTCTAGGTTACTGTCTTAATGTCTTTTAAACTAGCTACTCTCAATGACTTCGCTTGCGTGAAAGTATATAAATTGTACCAAGAAAACATATTCCTACGATAAGACCTACACACAACAACCTCCTTTGTGCTATTCTAGGACATGGTTTACCCATGTACCACGTTAAAATTTCAATAAATTCATTCGATTAGTTGAAATTCGTTCAGACAAATAATATTATGATAGAAAGGTCTTTTCCTACGAAATGACCTATTTACGAGGAAAGATAAACTGTTTGTAGCACTGACCTCTACTATTTATTACACTGGACTGGTGGCCGTTAGTACTTTTGTGCCAGTTTGATATTCACCATTTTGGCGCTGTCGGCCGTAGCGAGAGTCTACGGTACGCAAACTAGTAATGTCGCGCCGCTTACAATATACACATGAATTTTTCATAGGTTTTAAATAATTCGTGAAGCAGGAATGACACGGAATTTCAGAGTACTGTACATTTCTCAGCATTATACGTCAAAATTAGTTCTCCTAACACTCATGAGTGGCGCTTCAAATAAGCACAAAAAATTTGCTGACAAACATATGGAACAGCCTGTCCAGTGGTAAATAATAGAAGTCACTACTGTGTAGTGTTTGTATACTTGTTTCGAGTACACGGGCTGTGGCAGTTGATAGTTGAACGTTGTCGGTTGACCGAGATGCACGTGTTCAGCTTAGCTGCTAGTGACGTAACAGACCAGTGTGTTACCCCTGTTGCTAGAGCGTGTGCTACACACTGTCTCAATTAAAAATAATGGTCAACATCGGCTTGATGTACCTAGAATTTCGACAAGGGAAATCCAACCTCCGCCATCCAAAATCGCTAAAATTTTGGTGCAACCCACCCTTACGAGTAAGCGTGAAAAATAAAATATATGGACTTGCATCCGGGTTAATGTATCAAACCACCCATATTTTTACTGCAACTTATTTTCAAGCAAAAATTTCGTATTTATTGAAACTATGTATATTTAAACGAACATTATTGGGTTTCGATAATCTATCAAACCACCCATATTTATTTTTACTGCAACTTATTTTCAAGCAAAAATTTCATATTTATTGAAACTATGTATATTTAAACGATCATTATTGGGTTTCGTTACCAAATATTTGCAATTCTCTCGAAAATATTATAATATAGTCAATATTGTTGAATTACAGCCAGACCACAATTAGTTTTTACTTGAGAAGTAAACGTAAATTGATACTGTGCTTATTTGGTAGCAATTAAACAGCGCATATTGACCAAAGTTTAATGTTTCATGCTTACGCATTTATTGTAGACATTTGAGTAAAAGGTTCTGGAGTGGCAATCACGTATCGGAAGACGCAGCGTTGGAAGGCCTCCTACAAGGTGGACCGATGACCTGGTGAAGGTTGCGAGAATCCGATGGATGCGAGATGCACAGGATTATTCATTGTGGAGACACTTGGGGGAGGCCTATGTCCAACAGTGGACATATCAGCTGAAATGATGATGATGATGATGGTGATGATTCGAGTAAATTATTTATACAGGACATATGTCTCGACGGTATGGTAAGCCATGACGTGTTAAAATGTTAGTTGTGCGAGCGTGACAGAGGGATGGAGCTATACACACTAAATAGCTCAACAGTTCAACAGTTCAGTTTAGGTCGTCAAATGGATCGCATTAAGAGTTCGTGGTAGCACTACAAGTTTTGCTTTTTTGAGACAGGTCAGTAAGGACAGATACCTAATAGTCCAAGATCCGAAGACGATCTGATATAAGTAACTTATTTTCACATGGTTGAAACCTTAGGTTCTCAGTAGCGTCTCATGTGCTTTGAACACCTGTGTGCTTGTGAAGTTCGCCCTTAAGACATGTGAGCAGGTACTAGGTTAGAAAGGGAACTAAAAATAAGAGTTACTCAACTAAAATGGCTGCTGATTTGTATACATGTTTTGTAGAATATTATTTTAAAGTAGTATCATAAGTGTCAGACACTTTTCTTGAACCAAAACTTCTGTCAGACGCTTTAAAGCTCCACAAAAAAAATATAACTTTACTTAATTTTACATGTCTGATTTTTAAACATGTTATAAGGTAATTCAAACAAATCAGACAAGTCACGCAAATTGTAGTGACCAAACATCCTCTAAACACAAAATAAATATTCACCCGAGAGTATAAGCGCGAGAGCACTCATGCGTTTTAGTGCAAGTGAGACCATTTCATACACTGATTGGATGTTGTTTGTGTGCTTGTAATATGTAACTAAGTGAGTCTTTGGTACTTAAAATACAGCTGCCACCACGGATATTGAACGCTCGGCGTCAGAGTGGGGATCGCTTTGCGCATTTCATACATTGGCGAGCCAATCGTCTTCGTTGTTAGATACATGCAGCAAGCGCAATGAACAAATCACGAGTGTCGTCTATGACGCGATGCGCAGCGAGCCAATCACTGACGCTCCCCGCCCCCGCTTCTCACGTCGCACCACCTAAAGAGACCCGATTTTTGACTTCTGCGCAACTTGAAGCCAGCGTTCAATATCCGTGGTGGCAGCTGTAAATGAATATTAATTACAGAAAATTAATAAACGAAACAGTAATATGACAAATCACTAGACCAACAGGACAGTTAGTCAAAATATCACTTTTCTTAACAATACTTGTCCAGTGTACTGGTGATCCTGTTTAATTTTCTATTTTATAGTCCAACAAAGTACCCACAATTTGTATAACTTTCCGCTCGTTAATTTAGGTCAGTACTAAAATAGTTCGCATTCATGGAGAGCTGTTACTCTGCTACTGCATAATATTCCCATTTTTGCAATATTCTTGTTCAAGCCGGGCTAGTGGGATTGCTGAACAAACGACTATTGAATCTCTAATTGTGCAAATAAAACCCTAATTAGCTCAGCTGCTTCAATCTTAGGAATACTTGCATACCAAGACTTACTCCTGGAAATTTATTTTTCTTTGTGAAGAAAGAAATACTGGCTGCTGCCAGCGGATTAATAGTAGAAAATTATTTAAGGATCAATTCAATTCAATTTATTGCAAATCACATGTGTTTTTCAAGGTCTTCAAAAATGTATGCAGTTCACATGCAACTTCTTGTCGGGCACAGCACTTTTATATAAATAGAGTTATAATTAATAACTGAATGACCTGGGGCAAAGGAATAAAGTTATTCTGAGGTGGGGGTACCAGGTCATTCTGGAATCAATGGCAACGAAAAAGCCGGTGAACTTGCACGGGCTGGGGCTCAAGGTCATCAGATAGGTCCAGAACCCTTCTGTGGTATCTTAAAGAACCAGGCCATGCAGACCCTTAAGGGCAACTTAATTGGCGATTCAAAAAAGCACTGGTTGGTACAACCAGGTCTGCTACACGCCAAATCTCTCATAGAAGGCTACTCACAAAAACGAACTGCCGAGCTTCTTGAGCTTAGCAGGACGAACATCTGTGCGATAGCCCGCGCCTTAACCGGCCACTGCAAACTAAACAGGCACCAATTTCACATGAAACTGAGTGACACTGATGTTTGCCGGTACTGCAATCAGGAGAGGGAGACGCCTAAGCACCTTTTGTGTGAATACGGGCCCCTTATCCACAAACGCAGTGTCCATCTGGGCTGACACATTATTCGCCCGGAGGAGATTAAAACTCTAAAAGCTAGGAGTATTCTAAATTTCTTGGAAGCCTCCGGGCTAAAAGAGTTACTCTAACAAGGTGGCGAGTCACAATAGATCTTTTAGGTCGCAGTGACTACATCCCCTACACTATGGGTGATGCATAGCCACTTATCTTCTAAATAATAATAATATAATTAATAAAGAACAAAATGTCAAATAACTACAGGACATGGTCTATCCGTGTACCAAGTGTCATTGACATCCGTTTAGCCGTTCACACGTAAATAAGTAACAAACACACACACTCACAAACTTTCGCCGTTATATTTTAATAATTTGATTTGATCGCGTGGAGACTTTTTAGTTTTAGAACTTTTTTACGTAAGTTTCTTTTTTGATACAAAAACATAGGTATGACTATCGTTTCTTCATCAAGTCTCATACTTTGATGGCAGTGCGGGGAGACAGATGTTAAATCAACCACATAGGAAGATCATCATCATCAGAACAATGGGAACAAAGGTTTTGATGTGATACACGAGAACGATGGGATTTCGGTGGTTCCATCAAGCTGATCGTTTTAAAAATATATTTTATTTACTTTTAAAATATAAGAAAAAATTCGGAAACAATCGTAAGATGCAGCATTGTAAGGCCTTCCACATGGCAATCAGATGACCTGATAAGGGTTGCAGGAACTCTATGGAATATGTACAGAACCAAGATTATCGACAAAGCCAAAACAATCACCAAACTTAAATGGCAGAAGGCAAGATACTTTCTTCGCAGCACAGACGGTCAATGGAGACGAAAGGTTCTGTAATGGCGACCACGTCCCGGAAGACGCAGCCTTGGAAGGCCTCAAGGTCGACCGACAACTTGGTGACGGTCGCGGGAATCTGATAGATACGAGATGCTCAGGACCGATCGTTGTGGCAATACTTGGGAGATGCTTATATCCAATTGTGTATGCTTCTCGGCTGAAATGATGATGAATAATGGATGATGACTGTCTAACGTTTCTTTTGACTGCAATCTCTTCGAAGTTTTTATGGCTGGCCGTCAACAAAGTTTATTTTATTTTGTGTCTGTCGTGGTGTGTCATTATTTTTCTGTTCTTTTTAGCTATGTAAAAATTCTTCTTATTTTTTATATAGGTACCTACTTGGAATACAAGCTTCATTAATGTTTCGAAAGTCTTTTACTGACATAGCATAGCTTATTCGGCCTTACAATGTTCCCACTGCTGGGACTCAGGCCTGCTCTCTAGAACAGGGAATGGGCCTTAATCCAGCGGGTCCAGTGCGGGTTGATGAATGTCACATATCTTCGAATTTTTGGTTCTAGGACATGCCGGTTTCCTCACGATGTTTTCTTTCACCGTTTTGAGAGCAGTGGTGATTTGGGTTTGAGCTCGCGACCTACAATTCTTAAGTCGGGGTCGTTACCACTCGGACCTTATCGACATATTCATACATAAAAATAGTTTGTGAACGTCTAAATGCAACTCTGTTAAATTATAACTCAAAGTTATCGATGGTATTCTTTTATAAACCAACTTCCATTCGCCGTCGTGCAGACATAACCCTACTAAATCCTGAAGCTTTAGCTCTTCACTCGCTATGTTCGTGGTTTCTTTGCCGACTAATTAAAAGGCCGTGGTTACGCAAATTACCAGCATTATGGTTTCATCAGGCCATTATTACTTCCGGCTTAATGGCTTGCCTTCGGGAAAGTGGTACAATTATATTTTATGTGGATGTCGCTGCTTTGGGTTATGATGTGTTTAGCAACTGCTGGCAGTTGCAGCTGTGTCGTTTACTGCAAAAAAGAGAAAAGTTGAAAAATGTAAATCTCAAATCATCGAACGTCACGATGAAATGAAGAAAACTGACTCAAAATACTGTAATAGCTTTGCACTCAGCTTTTTTTTTTGGAGGTGGGAAATTGTCCAGTGAATTTTGTCACTCTAGGGTTAACTAAGAGGGCGTTAAAACACAAACTTTTCTTGTTAATCACCCTTCATATTACTAAATACGACATTAAAATCGGTTGCGTGTCGCAAGCGGAGTAAGCAAATAAACAGGCTCGACTGGATAACAAGTTGGTCTACTTATATATTAAGTTTCATTGAAATCCATTCAGCTATTCAAGCCGTAACAAATACACGTGAAAATATTTTGAACACAAAAAAATTATTCTTCTCGACCAAATTTCTATCGAGATGCTCTCAACAGAGATTAGCTGCCATATGCGTGAGAGATATAGATAGAGAGCGTGAAACAAGTGCTCCAAGTTTACCAGGAGTATCAATCTAAGAAGAGAATAAGAGCAGTGGTATCCGAGTGGTAACGGCTTATTTCATCACCACTGCTATTTATTTTAATTAATTACAACGGTTAAACAACCAATTACAGTAACTAAACAAAGAGTAAAAGTATAAACAACACGTACATCAATTCCTCTCACAGTACTTCTGACATGCCAATAAAATCATCTTCCATTCATCCGCAAACAGATCGATTGTTGGATAAGAATACAAGAGATCATTTAGTGCAGCCAAAGTGCGAGGTATTGGAGACTGAGCACGGGCAACAGAGCGACACTGAGGAACAGCAAACATTCTGTGTTTCTTGCCGCGGCAGTAATTGTCCGGGACAAAGAAACGTGCCAGCACAGTAAGTAAATCAGGCGCGTCAACAGTGCCACGAAGCGTCTTACAGGCTATGACGAGCTGATCTCGTGTTCGTCTTACCTCTAGCGAGTTATATCCGAGGCAACCTTAACTAACGGTGAAGAAAATCATCGTGAGGAAACCGGCATGTCCTAGAAGCAAAAATTCGAAGACGTGACATTCACCAACACGCACTGGGCCCGCGTGGTGGATTACGGCCCATTCCCTCTCTTAGAGAGAGGAGTCCTGCTTCCCAGCAGTAGGAACATTAAAAGGCTGATTATGCTGTCAATTTTGTGACGCTTGGAATCAATCGGGTTTGTCGATTACTATCCTGCCTTTCACTGACCAGCAACTCATCCTACCAAAACGCCTGCGTACCTCCATGAAAGTTCGATGTTTTATGTATCTCAAGAAGTCGGAGATGGTACCTTTCAGAGATTTCTTGTTCTTTCAAATCATATGACAGTGCTCTGTGATGTTCCACTGAACTTTATGCCTTCTTGATCACATATACCAAGTAAAAGGGCGAGACAGTAAAATATTCCTTGACTGTGATGTATGCGAGTTGTAGAGATAAGCGCTCGGCCGAGCACTCGGCGTTTTGTTTATACGCACAGAGTATTGGGCCGAGAGTACTGTCTCGCCCGTTTACTCGGTACGTGTAACCAAGGCATTGAGTCTTTCATTCCGCAAACTTTCTTAGACACTTGCACTTTTATTGCTTACATCGTCAATTTAACCATGGGCACATACACTTTCATCGCATACATCGAATTTAACAATGAATGCCCAAAAACCACTACCGATTGCTGAAACACAATAAGCCTTCTAGAAAATGTCGGTCTTTTATTATAAGCGTTAGGAGGACATAATGTTATGGCTCTTGAGTTAATGGCGACACATATACGATCGACACTACACAACACCGTATTTTTGTACGTGGCCCTTATTACATTAGCCTTTTTAGGGGTCCGTACCCAAATGTAAAAGTGGGTCCCTATTATTAAGACTCCACTATCTGTCTATTTGTCTGTCACCACGCTGTATCTCTGATATCTAGACGTTTGAAATTTTCATATAGTAGAGGATACGGTTAAGAACGACCTTCACCGGTTTGTTTAATGGATGAGACGTATTTCATAATAAATTTAGTATGTTAAATAATATAACCCGGGTGGGTTGCTTGAGAAATTCCTGGCCAAACAATTTTTTTTTTTTTTTGAAAAATGCACCGGTTTGTTTAACGGATCAATTTAAAACTAACCGGCCTTTAGAACATAAAAATGTTGGGTTGCCTATTTGTTTCCTGGCATAACTATGGGTTGCCAGGTATAAACAGGTAGTTTATTTTGATGTACAACAAATTCTAAATCAAAATAGACGCTGTTTCATTACGAATACGATGTTATAGTGTTGTCTGCAAAAAGTAAATTTTAAATTTTTAATTAATAATAGTCTGGCCAGGAATTTCTTAGGCAACCCACCCGCGTTATTTTATTTAATGCACTAAATTTATCATAAAATACGTTTCATCCATTAAACAGACCGGTGAAGGTCGTTCTTAATCGGATCTTAGACTAATAGATGATGTATTTCTATATCCAAAAAAACGGATTTAATAAAAATATTTAAGTGGGGTTCCTATGCAACAAACGTGATTTCTATGCCGTTTATTGCTCGATATTAATAACGGCAACTAGTCAATGCTTTAAATATTCATAGAATAGATAGATAGATAAATACTCTATATCAGGGGTGGCCAACTTGATAAGACACAAGATTTGTTTACTATTGAAACCCTGTGCGATCTACCAATTACATACTTATTGAAATCTTGAATGAAACAGCATAGTTCAGTACACAATCATGTAGTATTTTTTTTTTTTATTAAGATAGAAAACATAAATGTGAAAATTATACAAGATGATGCGTGCAGCAGTTGGTGATTCCGTTGCGCAGTCTGAACTACGTATTTATATTTTTTGCCTTGCCACGATCTACTGGACTAACAGTCGCGATCAACCGATCGATCGCGATCAACCTATTGGCCACCCCTGCTCTATATAAAAAAAGTAAAAGTAAAAAAAAAGTAAAAGTAAAGTAAAAGTAAAGTTTATTCTATTCTATTCTATTCTATTCTATATAATTACAGTACTGCTTAAATTAATAGAGTATCATCACAATGGGCGGTCTTATCGCTTAAAGCATTTTTACAGACAACCTTAGAATAATTATTTACTTTAAAAATACGTAATTTAAATAAAATAAACATAAAATCCCATACAACAATCATGTTTTTTTTTCCTACATAATTATAGTGTCTAACATTGTGTAGATAACGATACAGAACTCTTCGTGCACGAGGCTGACTCTCACTTTGCAGGTTTTCCTTAATTCATTATTATAAATGGGGAAGTAAGTCTGTCGGTTTTTGTTATCTTTTGACGTCTTAAGAGCGGCCTACCCGAGGTACATTTTCATACAAAGGCTCTTACGTGATTATGATATTATTACACATCTTTCTCCAGATATTTTGGATACAAATATCTTCTAGATATTATCTAGGCTTCTATAGAAATCAAACTAATCCAGCCACTGAAAATCTGATATTTTACGTGATTTTTGGCCCTCCATAATGTACTCATATACTAGAAATATAAAAAAGTAGATATATAGAAGCCTTGCACATTAAATCGAGATTCTCAATAACGACAAAGATTTCGGTTTTAAAAAAACATACGTATTTCCTGGAACAAGTTTTGTAAAATATTCGAGTAAATCACAGAATTACCGAATCCTAACAGAGTTCTATCTCTCCTTTTTGCATTGTCTTTTCATCAAATATCGCGTTGGTTTGCGTTAGATGAAGCAACGAGCTTTTAAACCATGCTCGACGTTGACGAGCATGGTTAAGAGGGCCCTTCCCCAATCGCCGTTACGAGTATCTCTTTTTTGCATTACTTCTTTATCAAACATTGCATTAAATGAAACAAGCTTTTCAAGCATGCTCACTTTGACGACAGATGGATAGAGAAAGGCCCTCATAAATAGGTACTTATGAAATATTCAAAAAGAATAAATACTCAATTCTAATGTTACCAGCAAGACGCTGCTTTACAAAAGAAAAACCGAGAACAACAAATACATTATACATGCAAAGTTTCACAAGAAAAACCGTTGAACTTGAGACATTAACAATCCATAAATCTGTTTATCCTAGCAATTCTGCTAGTAGTACCACAGAGATTTATTCTATACGAGTAACAAATGAACGATTTATCTCCTAGATTACAATAATGGCTGCCACAAATGGTGCAAACAAAATAAATGTATCTTTTTCTGTCAAGCGTTGACGGTTTGAATTTGTGAATTGAATTTATAGTCTTAAATGTATTCTTTGCTGGATAGGTTTATATTAAGGGATTTAATTGATTTATAGTGAGCGGTCATTGCCCAGGAGTGGGCCAGGGTAGCTTAGCAAAAAGATACATTACTCACCTTCAGGTAAGGATGAACTTGTAAATTGAATGTATAGTCTTTTTTTTTATTGATGATTAGGATTTTATACAACACAAATTTTTAATTAGTACAAATATTTAAAGGGCTTATTAGAAAAGGCCTTGTTATTATTTGAGTAAAGTCTCAATAAATAATAATCATAAATAGCAAAGTTATGAGCGTTTGCTTATATTCCAAAACGTCACTATATTATACAGGTTATTACATTAATGAATGAATGGCAATCAAAATGGAAAAATACTGCACGTAGTATTTTCTAGCAGCAATTGTTATGAATTTACCAATTATGTCAAATTTTCGTAGACAATTTTACACAAATACAGATAGAGCCTTATTTTTTGTACTAATTAAAAAATAGGGGTATATGTATGTATATGCATGCTTGGTGTAGTGGTTCAGCGATTTACTGTTTGGATGCGTGACATGGGATCAATTCCCGCTCAGAATAACTAAAACTCAGAGTTGCTTCAGTTGCACTTTGTGTTCTGAAACTTTTTGAATGATTCCGCATATTCATTCCACCGCCGTGTTTACGTGGAGGCAATCGGCAGCAGCGACCTCTTGTGCCGGAATCTGGTTCAGGCTATGGTCCGGAGCGAAGAGGAACGGCAGGTGGTCGCCCTCCTTCTGCGAGGCAGTAATTGCTAGTGAAGGAAGAGGCCGTACGCATGAAGGAATGAACATCCTCACGCCCCAGCCGCCGAGACCACGACCCCGATTCGCGCGCTCTTCAAACAGATGTTAGCAAACCGTAGGGGCCCAGCAGGAGCGATACCCGCCAGGTCCGCAGGGATGGTCTTAGAACGCAAAGGGCAACTAAAGGACACAGGTGCAGGTGCATATAATGTGTGGTTTTAGTAAGTAAAAGTCTGACACGTCCTAGTGCTCCACCCAGAGAGAGAGAAATCATCGGATTATTTTCTGCTTTAAAAAACGAAAAAATAGTTAAATGTTTTTCTACAAATAAATGAAAATAAGAAAAACGATTTCTATAAACTAAAACGCAAAAATGTCTATGATAATCCTCACTAAATAACCAAACTGCAAACATAATCAACCGCTAGCCAAAAAAATATATAAAAAATATTATTTTTTCATCATCAATCACTTGTCGCGACCAGGTTGCCACCTCCGATTGTGAACTCTTCGGTGGGTGGGAAACTCCAGTCATTTCTCACAATGACAGACTTTTCACGTATAAATCTATGTCACGGGCATACTGCACGGAAATGTTGGCTTCAGCTTGCCCGATATTAGTTTAAAACTTCCTAGATTTAGTTTGGAAATGTGAAACCGCACTTTTTGTTAAATTGGACTGTAAGATTTGAGAGAGACATTTCCAAGCTATTTAGTCTTTGATTAGTTTTGTGTTGATATCTATATCGATAGATTTTTTTTTGAGATGAGAAATCATTCAATAACTTCACTCACTCTAGGGTGGAGTTAGAGGGCGTGTCTGATTTTTATTCACTAAAAACCCTCCTGAGTTCCTCAACTGGCCTCTGCGTTTCAAGATCACGGTACCTCTTTTAAAAAGTTCCGTGGTCCTTGCGAGCATGTCTTTCTGTGCCCCTACGTTTGCTAACATCATTTCACTACTCCTACCCACTACTAGAACAAGTAGTACTAGTACTGTCGTAGTACTTCTTGTAACTATAGATTTAAGTTTGTGTTTATATCTTGTTACTTTTTGTTGTACAATAAAGTTTATTCTATTCTATTCTATTCAAGGCGCACGTGGTAACACTACGTGCTGTTGAAGATTTGGGCTCGGTCCTTACCGGATGGCCGGCGGACGAGCTACCCCATTGTTTTTTGTCTGCTAGCCCGCGTCTTTTGTGGTCGGGGATCGCCATGTGACTCCTGATGACTGGGGCGTCTCCTGTAGCTGGTGTGTGACATGCAAGACATAGATATCTATGTATGTATGTATCAGCATTGCACATCTTTCGACTGGCTGAAATGATGATGATGATGATAATGACGTCAACGCAAGTAGGTTCCAATTTGACTCCGTTCTAAGAAGTTGAAAGCTGTCATCTATATCGAACAGCCGATTACAAATAAACTCTGAGAACTAACATACAATAATATAATAAGTAATTATGATATAGCAGTCCCTTCATCACAAATAAATTCCATAGGAATAATGACCGCGCATAGCTTACTCATTCGATACAGCTAATGATTCGTGCGATACAAATCATTTTGAAATATAACATCCAAAATGGATTTTCCGCTGGCGTACTTAAGGGTAAATCAATAATCTGGCAACACTGATTTATATTTGGCGAGCTTTTTACCTATACGCGATAAAAGGAGTCGTGAATACAGTTATTTATGACACCGAAGTTCATTCAATGTCGTTCAGCCGATGAGAAACTGCTTAGCAATTTTTCAGAAACTTCTGACTGTATCAAATATTTCTTGACAGGTGTGTTTTTCATAGTTTGGTATTCCGCATGAGTTGTGCCGTGTAGATTCAACCGCAAATATATTGGCAACTTTGTTTCGTGAAGTTAGACAAGGTACTTTGTAAACGTATATATACCGCCTTATTCCGAAACGCGACCTAAATGACGACTAGTTCCGGGATTGTTACTAGGTTTAAGTCCATGACTTAAGAAAACGTAATTATAAAAAATCAGTTAATCACTACTACTATCTATGATAGTAAAGTTAGAAAGAAAGAAAAACAGTTTATTTACGCGAAAAAGACGCAATCTTAAAACTAGCTAACAAACATAGCATAATATCAATTGTTATGCGTCACATCCGCGCATAACGGCCGAACGCTCAGCATAAAGCTGCGGCCTCACGCATAATGCGATTAGCTCACAGCGCTGGTTTTCAGCGTGGGCCGGTCGCTGTGTTGACATAAACACGCCGGAACGGTGCAGTGAAATAAAAGATGGGGATGGAAAAAGGAACTAATAAAAATACAGATGAGTTATAAATAAAAATTTAAATAAAAAGGTGACAAATACATTTTTATAAAGTGGGAACACCACGATGCGCCCGTAGCACAATTTGTGCTACCCGTTTTTGTATTCTGTGGCAATTTGCATAGACTATGGCATAGACGGTAATACGTGATTAGACGCAACCGTGATGCTGTTGACGTCAAAAAGGATATGACCGCATGTGACGGCAAGATGGTTTTGGAAATTCAAATAATTGTTGTAAAGTATGATGGTTCATGTTTATTCCAGGAATGGATTGCTGAGAAACAAATGGGACGAATGTATATATAGCAATTTGTTTGTCTTTAATTCGGTAATGAATTACCAACAACAAATGAGAATAATTGTAAAAAAATTAAGTAATATATGTACATTATATTATAATGTTAGACTGCTGAAACCCCTGTTTAACTATGGTCCCAACTTTGATGCTAAATATATATTATTATTTAAGGTTTGCTGTGATTATGTGTGTTAAATCGTTAAATTATTAATCGTTTCGGCGGTTTAACTTTACTACCATAGATAGTTCAGAAGCTGGTGATAAACTTCATTTTAGTTGTTTATTGTTGTTTCGAAGCGTGTTCTTTATCGTTGTTTTGTTGGTAAGTGTCGCCAAAAATACCTTCAGGAATGTTTCAATTCAATTCAAAATATTTTGTTTCACATATGTCTACAGCCTACATGGGCACCTTGAACAACGTCAGAAGTATTCCATAGTTTCAATTGGTCATTACTTTTGAAAAAGAACCGGCTAGAAACACGATAAGTCTATTAGAATAAGATTGGTTTTTAAATACTCGAAGTTTCCATCTTACATTATTAATGCATTAAACCCCAAGCGAACGCCGACGTTCGCCCACTCATTGCCTTTCTATTGTGTCTATAATTCGTTTAGATCATTAAAAAAAAATAATAAACTTAAACAAATTATTTTACGGACTATTATATTCAAAAGGTATTTTGTTGACGACTTCTAAATTTTTAAACAGAGACAAAAAAGAAGTCAATGCCAACAAAGATCTTGGTTATACTATTCATTGAGTTATAAGAGGGCAGTATCGCCAATAGATAGACGGGTAGTGTACTAAGTCATCCTATGAGAATTTTAACTACAGATTTACAGAGTTAAAATTTACAAGCAGTATCAAAGAGCCAAGCACGACACTTTTAACTTCCACAGCACTCAGCTCGTGCCCAAACGATCCAAATATCCTTACACTCCTTTTAAATCCGCATTGAAAACAAAAAAAAAACGTTCGTTCCGTGCCATGTTCGTATAAAAGCGTTGCACGGCTAAAAGCGATCTGATAGGTATTGGTGTGAGAGCGACACGGAATCTAATCTCAGAATGGTATGTGACGTCAGGATCAAACGTCCGCTGCAACGGTCATCAAGGCAACCGACTTTGGAAATCGAATTGAAAATTTAGTTTTTTCACCCAGTATTGCTGTTGTTTGGAACATTTGGGTGACGCAAGGCGTAAGAGATTAGAATAGTGCCAGATATCGTGCCCAGATCATAGAAATTTATTGCTTCATGATATGGCCAACTAAAACTGGCCAGATCGTTTAAACGTTAACGTTTGATGATATGTCAATCCTCGTGTGGCCATATCATTGATATAGGATTTCTATGATAATGAAAGGTCTAATAATAATAGGCGGCTGGATCAAGGGCTTGATTCAGAAAGTAGTATTGCTGGACACGGCTCGTATAGTCAGGAGGTTCCTTTCTCTGGAGCCCTGACCGCCGGTGGCTTGGACCCTGTTCCCGATACCGGTGGGCTACTATTTTTTATATTTTTAAATGTTTTTTTTTATATGAATATTTAAAAATATAATTTATATGTTCTTAAAGCTGAATAAACGAAATAATAATAATAATAATATCATTTATTTGCTTGAAATATGGTTACAGGTACAGGTCTTAAATTACAATAATGTTTCTTCATATTCCTCTTAATCAGCCTAAAGAAAGTAAGTCAATTAAGAATTGAAATATCGTCAAATTATAACGTTCAAAAAAATTTGGCCAGTTTTAGTTGGCCATATCATGAAGTGGTCAATTTCTATGATTTGGCCACGACACATACGTTTTAGGAAGATAAACTTATTGTAAAAACCCAAAAAAAAAATATTTTTATTTCACATAGGCCCACATGGGCACTTTTATCACGTCAGAAGCTAGTGCACGGTTCTAATTGGTCGTTTCTTATGGAGATGACCCGGCAAGAATCTCCATGGTATGCGAGTTTCACATACCTCTGTTGAAAAGCAAGGATCCTCAGACCAGCTGTGAGTCTGATCGGAGCAACTGTCCGATAATTAATTTCGGGCTGTCGTTTATGTTCTTCTAATTGCGCAGAAAACTGTAATACCATGATGCAGGACTTCGATCTTTAGTTCAAACTAGTGTTTGACTGCCATTCCACCTGATGGTAAGCAGTGGTGCAATCGTTGAAGGTGAGGTGCACTATTTTATTAAGATTATATTCACTCTAGCCGTTTAGACACTTAAATTATAATCGGATGGGAAGCCCGCAGCAGGCAAATTGTTCCAGTTTTTCGATGTACAACTTTTAAACGACGAGGCAAAACGCTTAGCGCGGATCGTAGAGATAATTTAAAGGAACAAACAAAATAGTTCAAGAAAGTGGAAATGGCTTCCTTAGTCAACAGAAAGTTTAATCACGTGATTCTCTTTTGCAAAAGTATATCATCTTCTAAAAATACTTCCATTAAAAGGGAGACACGCTTGGAAGTTGAGACTTGTATTGACACAATTTGATGGGAAAAACGTTTCAGCAAGTTTTCGACGAGACTTCAAAAAATAACTTTGTTGAGAAACGGGAAACATTTTCGCTTTAAAACTGAAGAGGAATAAAAATGCTTAGAATGGAGAAAAGATTAAATGTGCATACTTTTACTTACTGCGAGTATTAATTTAATTGCACTTTCTTCTCCATAGAGATCCACGCTTTGGAACGTGCAATTTAGCTTCACTTTTTTGACTGACCGACTTTTTGGCAATTCAAAAGTGTCAGTAATTTGTCTATTTGAAATAAACGTTTCTGATTTCTGAATAAGTAATATTTATTTTATTATAATAATAAGATTTTTGTTTTATTGGTATACTAGCTGCGTGTGTAGCTAGGAATATGATGTTTTTCCGGGATAAAAAGTAGCCCATGTTCTTTTCCATGTCAAAGGAAGGAAAATTGCATGCCAAATTTCATCCAAATCTGTTCATCCCTTTTTGCGTGATTAAGTAACAAACATCCAAACATCCACACTTTCACATTTATAATATTAGTTAGGATTGTTACAAAATCTTCTTCTACATATTATATAAACGCGAAATACCACTCACTGATTAATTACGAAATCTCAGAAACTATAACACCTACAAACTTAAAATTTGGCAGGTGAATTCCGTATAGGTTGTAGATATCCGCAAAGAATTCTGTGTTTCCTGATAGCTACAACCCGGGAATCTTTAAGTCGAGAGTGAATAGGTTTCTTTTAGGTAAGCGCGTTCCATCGTCGACCGCATCGTCGCTTTCCATCAGGTGAGATAGCGGTCAAGCGCGAACCTATCAACAATAAAAAAAAAAAAAAAAAAAAAGAATTTTACGAAACTCTACTCGTAAGGGGGCAATACGAGGATCAAAAGTAAGTATAGAGAAACCAAATTTCACACGAGCGAAGCCGCTGGCAGAAGCTAGTTAGTGTATTGTTACAAAATGTACCATAAAACTAAACATAAATATAACAGACTACCTGGAGAAAAAAATCCAATGGATGCAAAATGCAGAAGACCAATCTGCAGAACCTGGCGCGCACAGGCATAGAGTAGCCAGCAAGATTCTACAAGCCTAGAATGAATAGGCTCCTCATAAACTAGTGCGCATCACCATCAACGATCGCATCACTGCTTACCATCAGGTGGGATCACCGTCAAGCATTATTTTATATTATTTACTAAAAAAAAAATGCACATGATCGGTCACTGTGGAGACACTCGGGGGAGGTCTATGTCCAGATTGTAACTTTCGGCATCCTATGACTTCTGTCGGTCTGGGTGAAGCGGAAGAGCATGTCAGACTTTTACTGACTAAAAACCAAACCTGTGTCCTACGTTTTAGGACTACGGGTACCCTTTTCAGAAAATCCGCGCAGTCCTAAAGAGCATCGGCTCTGCTGGACCTTTAAAGTTTTGCTGACATATCTTTGAGGAGCGCTTGGCGCAACACTACATGCCGTCAAGACCTAGGTACTGTCACAGACCTAGGAACGTATATTCCTCATATACGTACCTAGGTCCGTGACAGTAACTGTCACTAAGAAAACAACACGTTTCCAAGTCACGTTCGATTTATTAGATTTATTACTTATAAAACAAAATATTATTTTAGGTAAACTTGTTATTTCAGCTAAAACATTCGCCTTATAATCTGGGCCCGTTGATTTAGGCCTGACAGGGATGAATATTAAGTATATGTAAATATGACCTTCAACATCTCGTTTCGTTCGTTGGAAATAAGTAATAAACGTTAGTTTTGGTATGATGACCCGTGATAATCTGTTTAGTTTGTATATATTTCAATTATGTAAATGATTCCAAATGACGGGGTCTATTTTATTTGTTATTTGTTTACTAATTTAAAGTTCGTTCAAATTTGTAACTTTTGTTTCCTGAAGGGTTTTTGAGTTTACGGGATTGTTCTAAAACTACCGCGGTGCTGTAACATAAGGAGCGCAGGTGCGTTATAAGTCAGTAAGGCTGACATCCCTTCTCGTTCGACTCGATACCAGTCTTACCAAAATGCCCAACCGGGTAAGTACTAATGAATTTCTTTTCGTACACTGCATCGCCTCATCGCATTATGCGCGAGGTCGCAGCTTTATGCTGAGCGTTTCCGAAAGGGCGGTCGAGCCCCGGTATGAAGGCTAGAAGGAACGGGGTAGGTCTTTTAGTCAGTAAGAGTCTGACACTATCTCCCGCTCCGCCCAATAGCGGGGGATGTCAATGCATGATTTTTTCCCACCATAAAAAAAAAGCTTTATGCTGAGCGTTTGGCCGTTTTGCGCGGATGTGGCGCATATCTTCTCTATCTACTGATTATGTTTGTTAGCTAGTTTTATGATTGCGTCATTTTGCGTAAATAAACTGGTTTTCTCTGAACTGGATCTTTTTTGGCGCAAACGTGAGACATACAATGTTACTCATTAATTTTTTTTTGTTTTGTGTCTGTCTTAAATTTCTGTTGTCTACCAATGTTTTGAGCGTCAAAATAAATACTTTTCTTTCTTTTCTTTTTTTCTTTCTTTCACATATACTTTTCTAAGTTTATACTAAGTTTATATGGCCTTTACTTTACTGATACCTCGTGCCTCAGAAAGCACAAAACTGTTGGTTTCGGTTGTCATTCGTAGATCATTGACAGTCGTTACAAGTAGTCAGACGCCAGAAAGTCTGACCATCAGTCTATCTAAAGCGTATCGTGTTGACCAGTTACTGGGTTGTGGAGGTCAGATAGGCAATCGCTTCATGTAAAATACTGGTATTCATCACGCCTGGTTTAACTGTCATGCTCGTGAACGGGTGCCGTCAGATGGGACTGGTCATCTCTTAGCTGCCAGTGGCTTAATTCAGTTTCTATCTTTTAATTATTTTACATTTTTATTTCATTATCGACATTGTGCTCACATGATAGAAGCAACAAGTAATATGTAACCAAGCATTATATGTAACACATAATATGATTTAAAAGAGTGTCCATGGAGTTTCTTGCACGTTCTTCTCCATAGAGACCTACTCTTTGGAACGTGCAATTTAGCTTCACTTTTCTTGGACTGACCGACATTTGACTATTCAAAAGTGCCTGTAAATGGTCTATTTGAAATAAATGATTTGACTTTGACTTTGACTGAAAGCTGACTTCAACACTAAATGATAAATGATCTTTATTTTGCAAGTAGGTTTTATAAAAACACTTTTACACGTCAATTTTTTTTTTCGTCAATTAATGCTAGATGAGGCCACTGGTTGAATATTGGTTAAGAGACTTCTGATTTTAGAATGTACACGAAGAGATTCTCAGGAAGAAAGGTTATTTATTTATTTATTTAAACTTCATGTACAATAGTGGTATAGTGGTACATAATAATAATAATAATAATAATAGCCATTTAATTCCATATTTCTTTCTTAGATTTACATTTCAAATGTTGTTAGTGATTAGTTAGTAAGTTTGCTTAAATTAAGTTAGTAATTTTAGTACCTGTTTTTATGTTGAAATATGGACCCCTGTAAGGGTAAAGGCCTCCTCCATCTTCTTCCACAACTCTCTGTCTTTGCCAGTATTTAGCCAATTGTTTCCTGCTACCTGAATGATATCATCAGCCCACCGTTTCATTGGTCTTCCAACATTTCTTTTCCCCACTGGGCCTTTCCATCGTGTGGTTTCAATAGTCCATCTTTTATCTGTACATCGTGAGATGTGTCCAGCCCACTTCCATTTAAGTGTGAGTGCATGTATAAGAGCATCGGCCACTTTTGTTTTTTGTCTGATGGTCACATTCCTCACTTTTTGAATTCTTCTAATCTTCAACATGCTCCTCTCCATTGCTGTTTGAGTACAATTAATTTGTTGCTTTACTTTGTTAGTGAATATCCAGGTTTGGCAACCATACAATAAGCATGGTAAGAGACATGTATCGAAAACAACTTTTTTTAAGTGCATATTGTAATTTCCTTTTAGAACTTCTTTCAGTGACCAAAATTTCTTCCAAGTTATGTTGATTCTTCTTGTTATTTCCTCTTCATTGTTGAGTCTTTTAAATGATATTTGTTTTCCCAGATATATATACTCGTTGACATATTCCATGTTATTTCCTTTTATTTCAATTTGTCTTTTATGGCTGTTAGTCATTATTTTTGTTTTGTTTATGTTCATTTCTAAGCCAATTTTAGAGCTTTCATTATCTAATGATCTCATCATTTCTTCAAGGTCCTTAGATGTTTCAGCAATTAAAACTATGTCGTCTGCGAACCTTAGATGGTTTAAATAGCATCCGTTTATTAGCACTCCATTGTTTGACCAGTCTAGCTTCTGAAATATATACTCGAGCACAGCGATGAAAAGCTTCGGTGAGAGAGGGTCTCCCTGTCTCACTCCTCTTTCAATATTTATCTCTTTACCTCTTTTTTCAAGTTTGACTTTACTCGTACTGTTTGCATATATATATTTTAAGATGTTGATATATTTTTGGTTCACATTTGAACATTGGAGTGCATTCCATATTGAGAGATGGCTGATGCTGTCGAAGGCTTTGCTATAATCAATGAAGGCCAGATACAGAGGTCTGTTAAATTCCTGGTATTTTTCTATTATTTGTTCCAGTGTCTGTATGTGGTCCACTGTGCTGAACCCTGACCTAAAGCCTGCTTGCTCTCTTGGTTGCAGACAATCTATATCCTGTGTCAGTCTTTCTAGAAGTATAGATGAAAACAATTTGTAAGTGCTGGCTAATAGGCTTATAGGTCTATAATTCCCTATGTCTAAGGGGTTTCTTTTTTTGTAGAGTAAAATTATGTCTGAAGTACACCATTGTGCAGGTACTGTTTCTGTTTCTAGCACCATATTAAATAGATGTAACAGATGGTGCATCAAAACAGGTGCTCCTATTTTAAGAACTTCATTACATAACCCGTCTGAACCAGGACTCTTCTCATCTTTTAACCGCTTTATGTGTTTGTAGATTTCTAAACCTTCAATTGGCATTACATGATCCACATCAGTTTCTTCAGCTCTTCTTGATTCTATTACAATTTTGCAGTTATTTCTTTTCTGGTATAGGTTCTTGTAGAAATCTGTTGCAAGGTTTATTATGTCACTTCTTGATTTTGTTTTCATTGTATTTTGTTCTAATTTTTGTATCCAAGTTTTGTGCGAAACTAATTCTTTATGTGCTCTTTTGGTACTTCTAAACTTTTGGATGTTTCTTGTAATGATTTCCTTTCTGTGGTTTCTGTAATCTTTCTTAATTGATTTGTTGGTTTCTTTATATATTCTGCTAAGTTCTTTTTTCAAGTCTTTTGTTTTATTCTTTGTACGTATCAATTCGGAACGCCTTTTTATTAGTTGGTCTGTGTCTTCACTAAATATTTTTCGACGTTTTACTTGGGATCTGTTTGTTGTCTTCAAGCTGTCCGTTATGCCCCTTTCTAAGAAGTTATAATAGGTTTGGATGTCACTAGTGTCTGCTTCTTTGTCTTCAATATGTTTTTGTAGATTTTCAATGTAGGTCTTGATTTCAATTTCTGTTTTCGGAATGTTAAGTGGTGTCACATAGTTTTTTCTACTCTTTATTGGGCGATTTAGAAGCAATGTTGCTCGCAGTGGTCTGTGATCAGAAGGAAATGGGATATTGCTTAGTATTTCAACATTTGTTATTAGTTTCGGGTTATTTATCAGTATGAAGTCAATTTCATTTTTGGTTTTTTGGTCTGGTGATATCCATGTCCATTTACGATTTCGTTTCTTCTTAAAAAATGTGTTCATTATAGATAACTTGTGTTCATGGGCATAGTTTATAAGACGGTCACCTCTTTCATTGCGTTCTCCAAATCCATATTTCCCCATTACTGGGTAGTGGACTGCCTTGGGATATCCTATTTTAGCGTTGAAGTCGCCTATCACCAAAACTTTGTCATCAGCTAGTGAGTGAGCAGCCTCAATGTCCTTATAAAATTGATCGATTTCAGTTGCGGGTGATTTTTCTGTGGGTGCATAAACTTGGATTATTGATATAGAAAAATATTCGAACTTCAGTTGCAGAAGGGCCACTCTTTCTGAAATTCCTGTAAAGTTGTTTATGTTATTTTTGTATTTTTTCTTGATCAGGAATCCTACTCCGTATAAGCCCTTGGTTTGGCCTATGTAGCAGAATATGTAATCATGGTGTTCTTCAATCTCACAGCCCAATCTTCTTACTTCCGAAAGCCCCAAAATATCGCAGTTGATGTTTTTTAGGGCATGATTTAGTTCAAGGTATTTTTCAGCAGAAGCTAGTGATCTTACATTGAAGGTGCACACTTTCAAAGTTTCATTTTTGTTTTTGTTTTTATTAGATGGAGGGTAGTGGTCTAATTCCCCACGATGACCAGTCGGCTTGGGAAATGTTTTGTTTTTAATGTTATTTTGTTGCTGTGCATTTGTTGTTTTGTTCCGGTGACTGATGATTGCATCCTACAATTTCTTTTCAGGAGTTTGGCCTTCAGTAGAGAGGGAGTGGGTTCTATTCCTCATGATGTCAAATGCATTAAGTCTATTTGTTTTAGCAGTTATTTGTTGTTTACAAGGGTGATCAGTTGAATTAGGTGATGCTGAAGAGTTTCTTTTGCGCTTTACACTGTCTAATTTTCCCTCTTTGATGACTAGTTTGTCATAATCTATAAATGCATATTTACCTTTCTCCCTTTCTTCTTTGAGTTTTGGAAGTAGATCTCTCCTTTTGTCTAGAACGTCTTTAGGGTAGTCTTCAGAAACATATGCATTTTTCAACTTCTTTTTGTTTTTCATGATCTCATTTTTCTTCCAATTGTTGACGAATGATACGTGCACGGGTCTTTCTTTGCTATTTTTTGTGTCGCTTTTGCCAATTCTGTACGCCTTGTTTATATCTCTGTTTTCAATATTAATGTTCAAGTCATCTTTAAATTTCTTTGTTACGACTTCCAAAAGACTAGCGGACGGATTTTCACTTTCATTTATCCCGTATAAAATAATGTTGTTTATTCTTCTGTGTTTTTCAAGGTAAGAGATTTTTTGCTTTAATTCGTTATTTTCAGATCTCAATTCTTCTATCTCTTGAGTAAAGGGTACAAGTTTTTCATCTAATTGTGCAATAATTGCTTTTGTTTGGTTTGACAGTTCAGATTTCACTTGATCAAATAATTGTTGGAGGTTATCCATTATAATATGTTAGTATTTTAGCGTGAAATGGAACGTCGCAGTATATGTGAACCCGGTTTAACAAACCTATAAGGTTGGTACGATTGAATATCGAATTATTTGATATGGCAACACTTCACATGGGTGTCAATCGTGTCAATGTCACTTGATTGATGTCACTGTCATTGCACTTGACGTTCTTTTTCCGATAACCTCAAAAATATTCTTCAATTTTATCTTCATATAATACTGTTGTTGTCACAGTTTCCACTCAGATTATATATTCTAAGTCTGCTTTGGCACTTTATGTACGAGATTTTACAGTTCTTGTTTAGGTTTACAATGGTTATCCACAGTTTCGTATCGAAAAAACCGGAGCACAATAACACTACGTCTTTACGTCAACAGGCCCGGAAACGGAAAAAAATAGTGGTACATAGGCGGACTTAATGCCACAAGGCATTAAGTGCGCGAGGCTTTCATGGGTTATCGACATTGTTCGAACAATGCTTAACTTGGAGAACAGTTAGTTGTTGGAGCCGAAACGTTCTAAAGTGGCGACCGCTTACCGGAAGACGTAGTGTTGGAAGGCGTCAAACAAGGTGAACCGATAATCTGCTGAGAGTCGCGGGAATCCGATGAATGCGAGACACACAGATCTTATCATTGTGGTGGCACTTGGGAGAGGTCTATGTCCAACAGTGGACGTCTTTCGGCTGGTATGATAATGATGGTGACGGTACAATTGGATACACACAAATATTACATTTTATTATTGCACTAGCGACCTTTTCTTTATTAAGATATGGATTTGTGTGAACCCTTCTTAAAGATCACTCTGTCTATTGGTGAAAATTACATGATTGTCATGTAATTTTCACCTTTCGGTAGTTTTTAGGGTTCCGTTGTCAACTAGGAACCCTTATAGTTTCGCCATGTCTGTCTGTCCGTCTGTCTGTCTGTCCGTCTGTCCGTCCTCGCTTAATCTCTGTGACCGTTAGCACTAGAAAGCTGAAATTTGGTACCAATATGTATATCAATCACGCCGACAAAGTGGTAAAATAAAAATTGAAAAAAAAATGCTTTATTAGGGTAGCGCCCCTATATGTATGTATAAGTGGGAAGAGATTTTTTTTTTTTAATTTTAACCCTAACGTGTGATATATTGTTGGATAGGTATTTAAAAATGGGGTTTACTAAAATCATTTTTTGAATTATCAAATTATTGACATTTTCGGAAATAATCGCTCCAAAAGTAAAAAACAATGTGTGTGTCCCCCTCTAACTTTTGAACCATAAGTTTAGAAAATATGAAAAAAATCTGAAAAGTCGAACTTTACAACAGACACAGGCTTGGATTGTGAAACTATGTGCGAAACTTTTATTAACTATTTTTAGGTAAAGAATCTACGTACAGAATTTCATAACTATCATGAAAAATCACAAAGAAAAAAAGAAAAGAAAGAAACGTATTTATTTTGGCGCACAAAACAGTAAGAGAGAGTTTTTTTGTTGATGTGGTGTACAATAAAGATTATTATAAATAAATAAAGATATAAGCCTGTTATGTTAGTTCGGCAATCCAGGCAACTGAGGGGTTGTTTTGAACTTACACCCAGCTATATGCTGGCGCCTAATACCCGTTATGACCTGCCGTGATCGGTGTTGTATTTAATATTGGTGGTGTCCAACTTATGACTTATTATTTCGGGAAAAAATATAACATGGTTGTATAAGGATTTCGATAAGGAAAAACAGTATCAGCGTAAGTTTTGCAAACATTTCATTGTCCAGAAAAAAGCTTGTTTCAAACATTTTCAACGTTACGACTTAGTTTATAGGAGCATATATTTTATATTTTACGTTCACCTGGTGCAATAAAAAGGGGACCGGAACTGAAGGAAATCGTCGCAAGCCGACAAGCGCCACTCGTTTTGTGAAATGTTGAGTTTTTTTGTTTGTTTTGATAAGGTTTGCGGTGGCGTTCGTTTGTATCAAAAGCTTGCAACTTTTTTTGTTGTGTTGTCGGATTACAAAATCGACCACACAAACTACTGTAGAACGGTTCGTGAGAACTGTGGAAAGAATTTTTCGTTTTTATGACCGTAATAGTATTTGTCTTTTGCCGCTGGAGTGTAGACATTATATCACTGTAAAGTTTCATCAAATTCCTTTCAGTAGGTTTTGCGTAAAAGAGTACCTAACGATAAATCTTCGTCACAAAATTTCACATCACTTTAAATTATAAAGGAGAAAGTTTGTGTGTATATTTTGTAACTCATTCACGTTCAAATAATTGAACTGATTTAGATGAGAATACGATCATGTTCCAGAACAGCACAGGGCTATGTGTTTACTTGGGATAATTTTCAACTTCGACGCGGGCGCACCCACCGGTAGAAGTTACTTCACAATATTAGTATGGGCACGCCACAATTATGGCGGTAAGTACCCTCTTTGAGGCGTGGCTGGAAAGACCTCACGGCGTCCTTACCTTCTGCATGACGCAGCTCCTCACCGGAAATTGCAAGTTCGGGAGGTTCCTGTTCCGGATTAAAGCGGAAGTGACGCCCGGGTGTCGCCACTGTGCGGAACGCCCGGAGGACACGGTGGAGCACACAGTCGAGATGTGCCCTGCTTGGGCGGAGCATCGCCGTGCCCTCGTGGGGGTGATCGGCGGCGGAGACCTCTCGCGCCGGGCCTTGGTTGAGGCCATGGTCCGGAGCGAGGAGGAGTGGCAGGCGGTCGCCGACTTCTACGAAACAGTAATCCTCGCTAAGGAGGAGGCCGACTGCATCAGGCAACGGCGCTCTCGCCGCCGCCGGGATTCCGATCCCGATTTCCAGCCACCGTAGGCGCGGGCTTGCGGACAGTGAGCAATGGGTAGCTCGCTGTCCGGCCGCCCGGTGACTGTCCGGCCGTCCGGTGACTGTCCGGACCAAGCCCAAGTCGTCGACGGCGCGCGCTGTTCCCGCGCGCCTCAAGGAGTTGTCAGCAACAGTACAGCCGGTACAACAGTAACCCAGCCGGGTCGAAGCCTACTGGGGCCAGGGTTATCCGAAAGGGCGCTCGAGCCCCGGTATGAAGGCTTGAAGGAACGGGATGGGTTTTTAGTCAGTAAGAGTCTGACACTATCTCCCGCTCCGCCCAAGAGCGGGGGTTGTCATTGGATGATTTTTCCCATAAAAAAAAAAACACAATATTAGTAGGAGAAAACAGAGTATGCGAAAAATTTTTGGTAATGTACCCCCTTACGCCAGAATCGTGTTTAAGCAAGTGTAAAATAAAATTTAAAAAAAAATCGCAAACTCTCGCATTATTGAGGTATTCAGCTTATAAAAATAATTGATATTAAATATGGGAAAACCATATTCATAAAAGCAAAGTTTCTGACTTCCCCAAGTATGATAAGTAAGTATTCTAAATTAAATTACAAAAAAAAACCGCTTTAATCAAATTGAAGAACCGTTGAAGTCATCTCATTAATATTAACAGAGACAGAACCTCATGTACCGAAATTCAAGCTCTTCATTAAGAATTAACTTAGTGAAAAGTGAGGGATTCTAAGACTACCTAAAGTCAAAGTTAAGTTAAAATAAGTGAGTTTTGAGTTGGTGAGGGGTCCGCTTTTACATGTTTTTTTTTGAGTTATAGGCGGAAGCGACTAATTAGTATCGTATGATATGTTATTAGTAAAAGATTAGGTAAAGTTATTCATGTACTTGTATCGAAATGTTAAATTAATATGGATCTTCCCGGGATTTCTGACGAAAAATCCCGTGTGGTCAACAATATTACAAATAAATAGTAATAAAAACCTCAGTGACAAGAAACATAAAACAAAGATAATTTATTTAACATATAATTTTGCGGGAACCGGGACCTTGAGAGAACGGTCACCGTCACACCACACAGTCGCCGCCGACGGGGACGCGCGGGCGTTGAAAGGCCGCTTTTCAGCCAATGCTGACGATAAGTAATGGGTAGGTAGTATCTGGCCGTCTGGTAAGGTCCAAACTCGATTCGACGCGCGCCTCTGAGAGATAAAATGTTAAATCAATTTTAACAGCAATTTAATTAATTTTATTAAACCCCAAGCGAACGCGTTCGCTCTCTCGTTGTGTCCCAAATTACGGTATTCTTATTATTTTTTACTCTTACACTGAACTAAAAATATCCCCGCTACCTCTTATCAACTTGCACCCATCGCATTCGACATCGACTTCTCCTAACAGTAGAATCTGTTTTCACAACGAACACCAACTTAAATTAGAAAGCTTAACCCGACTGTGAATCTTACATCCAAGCAGAATTGGCAGCTAATGTGTTTTACTTTATACGCCTTGTTGATTTCACTAGAGTGCAAGGAATACGAAATGAGACTTAAAGGATTTGGTTTAGGAGGAAGGGGAAGTCTGGAGGCATACAGTGAGATTGTCGGATAATGCAGTCTTGGTAGTTGTTTTCGTTCCTAGTTTGTATGTAGATCTAACTTCTGCTAGCGGCTTTTGATAACAAGACTGGTTTTACTGTGTAAACCTACCCGTTGGACACTCTGAGAAATCTCACACTCTTTCTCACTCCACTCAGCGCGAGAGAAGTTATTTAATAATTTCCCAACCAAAAAAACCCAATGACTATAAATTTGTCGCATTCAATAATTGTTCAGCGCAATCCTATTTCTAATTCAATCGTTTGTTACAGCAAATCGCTTAGTTAAACTCAGTATTCAAATGAGTCATGAGCAATTCCAATAGTTTCCCATTGAAAACTAAACCGATTTCCAATTTTGTTCATGGAAACAATAATATCTGATCACATTACACGATCAAATTCGGTTCCGCATAATTTCTGTTGAATCACAATATGAGCATCAGAGGAGTAACATGGACTTATTTAGACGAGAGTGAAATTGCATCAGCGAGACCTTTTTCTTTCATACTCGTACATTCGAAAACGAAACAGCGACTGTTGCCATTTGTTTGATCACATTATCGCTGTGGGATCTGGAGGCAACAGTCCTTGTGTGCAAGGACTGTGGCCTCCAGATGCACGATTTGCGCGTGGAGATGCAACACCGGGTTGAAAGTCCGCTGCCGCGACAAATCACAGCATAGCGCACAGAGCTCCGGCGGGATCTCATGGTGAAATGACGTCAGCGACTATCGCAACTCAGTGTTGGGCACGCCACAATTATGGCGGTAAGTCCTCTCTTTGAGGCGTGGCTGGAAAGACCTCACGGCGCCAGCTGGGCGAAGCCTACTGAGGTCAGGGTTAGTTTCGAGAGATGCTCAGCCCCGGAATGAAGGCATGAAGGAACGGGGTGGGTTTTTAGTCAGTAAGAGTCTGACACTATCTCCCGCTCCGCCCAAGAGCGGGGATTGTCATTAGATGATTTTCCCACCATAAAAAAATCACATCATCGCTTACTATCAGGTGAAATAGTGGTCAAGCGCGAGCGTTATAAAAAAAAACCCTTGTTCTTAAAGAGCCCTGGCTTGTGCGAGGCTCTTTTGGCTGCTGAGGCGTGAGCGGGGGGCCCACTTTGCCCACATCTAGTTAAGCCACTGATGACTACGACTAAGCAAAAATGGTTTGTATATTGGAATGCAAAAATCTCTTTGACGATGACCTACGACAGGCAATGGTCGTATAATGTTTTTTTTTTTTAATTTATATAAAAAATGAATAATAGTAAGTGGCCATGGCGTATCATTAAAGAATCTCCCGTGTATCGTCAACTTCAGCAAGGTTTAAAAATTTGTTGGTACATCCAACGCAATCGGAAATGCGAAAAAAGAGAGATAACTCCGAAAACTCCATTGGCATTCGGTAATTCTGACATTCGCTCGAATATTTAAATTTTATTAAACATGACAATACTAACAACTAAAAAAAAAACAATTCAAATATTAAAATAAACCATTACCAATCAAGAGATGATCCGTCTCAACTGATGGCGTCATCTATTAAAAATCTTTAATCTAGTGTGCTTGTTGGCAATTGGCTGGCAGTGTAAAGTTGATTTGACACTGTCAATGGTTAGTTGTCATGGTTCGTTTGCTTAGATTCGTTTGGTTGCTTTTTGTTTTGTTTTCTTGTTTTAATTAAATTGTTAATATTATATACTTTAAATAGCTTTGCGTATTTTTATCAGCATTTCATACCATTACATTAGTTCTACTGTCCATTTCGTTCCATCGCTATCAGTGCCTGAATTATTTTGATGGCATTATTAGCATACGTGCGATAGTTTCACCATCAATGACATACGGTATTCGCATAAGTCATATGCAAGCCCTATCGATACTCGATTGAACACAAATCGATTCAGAATTGGAGTACTGTAGCTTGTATACAATATCAAGACCTGTCAATACCATAATCTGGCCGACGTCTTCACGGTCACGTCCTCTGTCGAGCATCCAAGTAAATATATAGCGGTTTTGGAGATTTGTGGCCTAGTGCTTTTAACTGTTATGCTGATTTATGAATGTCTAGCCTAGGAGTCTGAAGAAACCACAATCTGTAAATTACTTAAAGTTAACTTGAGTATACAGTAATGGGACAGAGATCAATACTGAAATGGATAGCGCGACTGATTTTTTTTATCATTTATATTATTTTTATTTTGACTGGCCTGTTGGTCTAGTGGTTAGTGGCCCTGACTGCTATGCCGGAGGTTGTGGGTTCGATTCCCACCCAGGACAAATGTTTATGTGATGAGCATAATCATTTGTTCTGTGTCTGGGTGTAATTTATGTATAATATGTATGTATTTAGAAATATACAAGTATGTTTATCAGCTGTCTAGTACTCATAACACAAGCTTTGCTTAGCTTGGGACTAGACGGCGTTGTGTGATAGTTGTGGAATATTATTATTATTATTCTCGTTTATTCATAAATATTACATATAAATTACATTTTTAAATATTTCAATATAAAAAAAAAAAAAACATTTAAAAATATAAAAAGTAGTTACCCACCGGTATCGGGAACAGGGTCCAAGCTACCGGCGGTCAGGGCTCCAGAGAAAGGAACCTCCTAACAATACGAGCCGTGTCCAGGAGTACCGCTTTCTGAATCAAGCCCTTGATCCAGCTACCTAACGCGAGCCTCCTCAGATGTTGGTCGAGGCTCTTGGCTATTAAGCCATTACCCGACACGACTATCGGTACAATGATTGCCGAGTCTACATCCCACATGTCGACAACCTCGCGAGCCAAGTCGATATACTTGATTTGTTTATATTTCTTATTTATCTTTCTTTCTTGTTTATTTATTATTATTATTATATAATAGGGTAGTTTCCAGGGTCAAAATAATTACATTTTATTTAATCCATATTTTAGATTATTAAAAAATTTTGGACACGTATTTTTTCTTTTTTCAATTAAACAAAAAATAACAAAGATATACGACGTCACCCCGTGCGATAAAAAGGCAGCACGGCGTGACGTTACACGTAATTTTAATGGGCTATATCTTTGTCATTTTTGGTTTAATTTACAAATAAAAAAATACGTGTCCCTTATTTTTGAACAATCTAAAAGTCGGACTAATTACATTTTTTATGGCAACTAACCTATTATATAAATCTTAAATCTATAATTAATTCAACCCATAAATGTATGTTTTTGAATCAATAAATATTCTTATTCATAATTTAAAAGCAGAAATTAACTGACTGACATATCAACGTACAGCTGAAATTATTGGGACTAGGAGTGTGAAATTTTGCACAAGGTTTTCTATCATGACGTAGGCGAGCACTAAGCAAGGATTCTACAAAATTCAGCCCTTAGTGACGTCACGGATGTCAATCGGTCGTAAACTCTCTACGTACTTCTCTCAAGTAAATAAAAGCACAACTGTTAGATTCGCATAGTTTTTATTGTGAAACTGAACGTACAAGTGTAACTTTTATGTACCAGTGTTATCAAGTGTGTATGTACTATTTAAATATTATAAAACTTCTAAAACAATTTTCTTGATCTTCAACGTAATATTTGAGTACCCGTAACTCAAAAATAAATTATTCATCTATTACTCGTATAAACTATAAACTTTGATCTAATTACCAGTGTGTGCGGACCTTTACATTGATACAGTGACATAACTCCAGTGTCCATTCGCACCATAACACACCATAGAATTGCCGTAAACGCATTCTTTGATATAGCGCCATCTGTTGCCGTACCGGTGAACTTTCTCTTGCAAGATTGATTATACTAAAGCGCAAGTAAGATCTACAATGGCTAAGTGCGGTGGTTGCGGTAAATTCCTCTCATCGACAGAGGCCGCTAATTGCAGTAAATGTCGGAGCTGGTATCACAGAGCGTGCGTGGGACTGCCGAATGCTGGTCAAGTAGTTACCCCTTGGCACTGCCGAGAGTGCAAAAGAAATGTGGTTAGGGATAACCGGGCTGATACGCCAGTAAGGGGGCGTTCTTCAGTTTTGCAGGAGGATAGCCCTGTTGCGCTAATGGACAGCCCCATAAACAACACTGCCATGGGCGCCGCACAAGAGCTCAACTTGGAAATTCTCAAAGCTGAGCTGAATTCTTTCAAGAAGGAATTATTACAGACCGTTAGAGATGAATTCCAGCTGCTCCGCGATGATCTGGCTGATTTGAGGTCGTCTCTAATAACCACAAACGCCAGAATGAGCCGTTTGGAGGAGAGGGTGGTTTCAATCGAGAATAAACAGGCTCAGCCTCAAGATTCGCTATCGCCGGGGATAAATGATTTGATCCATCAATTAAGGAGCGACATAAACGATCGTGATCAGGAGCTGCTCGCCAACGACCTCCAAATCTCAAATATCCCAGAGGCAAGTGGAGAAAAGCCCATCCACACCGTTTTGTTGGTTGCTGCGAAACTTGGCGTCACGATCGAGCCGCGCGACATAGTGAGCGCAGAGCGAGTCGGGGGTAGGCGCATCAACGCGACGCAAGCGGAGGCGCCGGTGGAGACCCGTCCTCGCTTCCTCGTCGTGCGCCTCGCGCGCCGTGACCTGCGGGACGAGCTGCTGCAGGGGGCACGGGTGCGGCGCGGCATGACTACTGCTGACCTCGGTTTGTCTGGATCTGCGAAGCGCATCTACGTAAACGAGCGCCTGACAAAAATTAACAGAGAGTTGTTTCGGTGCGCTCGTGAGGCGGGTAGTCGCCTGGGCTGGCAATATGTGTGGTCGAAGCGCGGCCGTATTCTTGCCCGGTTCAAGCCTGGGGACCTCACTTACCATATTCGTTGTGAGGCTGACGTGCAGCGCATTTTCGGAGCGGCACCGAGTAACCATGGCAACGGTGCGCTTTAAAAATTGTACTTTTTACCCGACTCTGCGAACGCAAAGGCGGAGTTATGTTATTTTGTTTGTGTTTGAGTTAATTTTCTTTTTTATTCATGATGTTTTTTTGAAAGTGCAAATTTCTAATGCCAAGCAATTATTTATTAATATGTTAATTTTAAAGTTTATCATACACATTTTGAAAAGCAATTTTGCTGTACTGAGTCTCGCTATTTCAACTATCTCATCTTTGTTTTTGTTTTCTTATTGCAGTTGTCTGTTTTGTTTGTTGGTAGTAGGTATATGTCTCACGGCACAATTTACATTATATATTACATTACACTACATTATATATTACATATTTACATATTTACATTATATATTATATAACACTACATATATTTACATACGTCCAATTATAACTAAACTTTACACCATTGACATCATATTATTTACAATACGACAAAATCTAATAGTATTAATTTATGAAATTATCGATTACAAAAGTTCTACTATAAGCTATTATAAGGATGACTAAACGAGACAAGTTTTTGAAGGTTGGCTTTCTAAATGCCGGATCGCTGGGCACGGGTCATGACGACCTGATTAGCGTGCTCGACAGGCATTGTTTCGACGTATTAGCTATTAATGAGACGTGGTTACGCCCAGGGGAACAGGACCGCGCGCCCGTGGTGCCAGGCTATCGACTGCGTCATACACCGCGGCCGGCGAGTGTTCGTTCGGGTAGAGGTGGGGGTGTAGGCTTTTATCTCCGGCGTGGACTAAGCGCGCGTATTTGTTCTGCTGCGATCGATCCCAGGTTCGAATCAGTTGAGCAGATGTGGCTGACACTCACAATAAACGGTAAAAAAGTTGCTATTGGTACGGCGTACCGTCCGCCTTGGCTAGATCTCGTTCTTTTTCTGGATGCGATAACCGACTATCTAAGCTCATTAGGACATTGTGACAATTACATATTACTTGGTGACTTTAATGTTAACTTGCTGGACACGAGCGCAATAAAAACAGGGAAAATTAATGAGTTTCTGCATAGCCTCAGTCTTGCTCAACTAGTCACAACCCCGACACACTTTACGGCTACCAGTGAAACTCTCATTGATTTAATATGTACTGACTTGGTAGCCAGATATACGGCAGTTGAACCTTTTGGTTCCATCAATGGCCATTCCGTTATAATATCAGAATTTAACGTGAAGCGAGACAAGTTTAAACCATACGTTGTTAGAATTAGGCCTCTTAGAGACATTTGCTTAGACAGCTTTAATAAAGATTTAGAGCTTTTATGTCTTGAAAATATCTCAGCGTTTGAAAATGTAAATGACATGGTCTATTTTTTTAACCATCACATTACTGTCTTGTTTGACGTTCATGCACCAGTCAAGACATGCACAATTAAAGAAAAGTCGTACCCTTGGCTTACTGACACTATTAAGTTAATGATGCGATTACGGGACAATGCACTAACTGACTACCGAAAAACAAAATCAAATTCAAAACGCGAATACTACAAACAATTAAAAGCCTTGGTAGTAAGATCTTTGTACAATGAAAGAATGGCATATTACAAGCATAATATAAATAATCAAATTAAGAACCCTAAAATACTATGGAAAAATATAAAATCCACGCTATTGACTACAAACTCTAGACAAGACCTTCCGTCGCATTTTGCAGATCCAGACCAAATTAATAGTAGCTTTTTGACAGTTCCTGGTAGCGCCGTGGCAAACGTGTCATTGTTAAATTATTATAATGAGCAAAAACACGGTGGGGCAACATTTTCAATCAATCCTGTGGAGCAGTCTGACATCTCTCGAATCATAACCAATCTTAAAAGTAATGCTGAAGGCTCAGATAGCATCACCCTGGACATGATTGTCTTGACTTTGCCACACACGTTAAAGGCTATCACAGATATGGTAAACTGCTCCATATCGACTTCAACTTTCCCCGAAGAATGGAAGATTGCTTCAGTTAGGCCATTACCTAAAATTCCAAACCCAGTTGAGTTGAAAGATTTGCGACCTGTTAGCATCTTGCCATGTCTGTCGAAGGTACTGGAGAAGGTAGTCGCCAACCAATTAACGGCTTTTTTGGAGCAGAACAACATATTACCAGACTTACAATCAGGTTTCAGACGGCAGCGAAGTACCGCTACTGCTTTACTGGATGTCACTGATAATGTGTTGTCTGCCCAAGATAAGGGAATGTGTACGTGTCTGGTCCTACTTGATTTTTCCCGTGCATTTGACACAATAAATATACCATTATTACTGTCAAAGTTGATTTATTATGGTTTTGACCCTGACGCTGTTCAATGGTTCCGTAGCTACCTTAGTAATAGGAAGCAACTTGTAGATTTACGCTTGGAGGATGGCACCACTCTAAAATCAGCTTTAAGTGCTATACAGAGAGGAGTCCCGCAAGGCTCTATATTAGGTCCAATTATATTTATTTTATATTGCGCAGATATAATTAAATGTCTTCGTAAAAGCAAATACCATATATACGCCGATGACGTCCAACTTTATGTATCATTTTACCCCGACGAGTATGATACTGCCATAAAAGACCTAAACGACGATATTCGCAGAATTGCCGATTGGTCCGAGGATAATTGTCTGTCGCTAAACCCAAATAAAACCAAATATATGGTACTTGGCTCTAAACAACAGCTGGCTAAGCTACCCTCAACTTTTGCACTCGAACTTATGGGCAAGCCGATAGACAGAGTCTATGAAGCGAGGAACCTTGGTCTCATTATGGACAAAGACCTTCGTTACGAAAAGCATGTTGCAGACTCGGTAAGAAACTGTTTTTATCGCCTAAGAGTACTTTATAAAATGAGGCCTTACCTAACTGAAACACTTAGGGAGCAGCTCGTGGAAAGTCTGATTTTGTCTCGGCTGAATTATGCAGACACGGTATACGGCCCGCGCCTGCTAGCTCGTACAGACCGACTCATTCAAAGGGTGCAAAACGCCTGCGCACGCTTTTGTTATAAAATTCCTCCTAGAAGCCACGTAACACCTTTTCTAAACAAGCATTTTACCCTCAAAATGAAGTCGAGGCGTAAGCTTCACTTGGCCTGCCTTCTATTCGGTGTGATTAAATTTCAGAAACCAGACTACCTCTTCAATAAACTGAGTTGGATCACGAGCAAGCGAGAATGCGCAAGAAGGCAATGTTCACAGCAACTCTCATCACATCCCCATAGCACAGCATCATTTAGAGGCAGTTTCCGTTATTCAGCATCGAAAGTGTGGAACAACATCCCTCCGCCTATTAGAATAATAAATACGATAAGTACTTTTAGAAGACGTTTACGGCAATATTTGATTGATGCGCAGCGGAAACTAGACCTGACCAATTTAAACGTTTCATTAATATGATATGCTAATTGATTCAGTTATTTATAAACGGGTAGGTCGCTTATGGTAACATACCCTATGTGCCTCGCCTACTCGCAACGAGTAGGTACTTGCGGTCGGCGCCTGCCTAGCCGTTCATCCTCCTTATTGCAAGTAACATTCTTTTTGGTGGTATGATTGAATCACTAGGTATGACCCGCACCTGCAAAAAGAAAAATCATACATAATATACTTATTTAGTAATGAACTAATTTTTTTTCTACTTGATTTTTTACTGTAGATAAGCGATAATTACCTTCTATCAATATCTTTCTATATTTTCACAATTTTCGTTTCACTTTACTGACGTGACGTTAAACTGCACACACATACACAGATTGATTTTATTATGATTAATATTTATTTATTTTCAAATACCCGTAGTCGACTTGTTTTTCTTTTAACACATTTTTTCACTGGTTTGCAACTCGTCTACTGCGCTCAACTGCTAATAGCATAATAAGTTATGTAACGTGCGCTGTATTGATGGCGGTGGCTCGAGACCCGTTTTGTTAAACATGAATGTACGCTTAGACCTACTTAAAGTTTTATTTAATTTGTTGACATTGATGAAATTATTACTCAAACAATTAACACTGAACATTTACACATACACATATAATTTTTTACACATAAAAATATACATATAAATATACATACATTTATATATTTAAAAAGACGATTTTCATCCGTTACTCACCCTAAAAGGTTCAGTTGAAAACCAGCGTCAGGCAACTGCTACGGTTGTCTGACAGTATGCTGAACTGAACCTATTTGGCACTACCGTGAGACACAATGTTGCTGTATGTTTTTATTTTATTTATTTATTTTATTTTGTTTTAAGTTTTATATTTTATTAATGTTTCAATACTTGTTTTGTTCATTGTGTGCCAAATAAACATGTTTTCTTTCTTTCTTTCTTTCTTTCTTTCTAATGAGATAAAACTAGGGGTACTGTTGCCAAGTTGCAAATCTGAAATAGTCAACGCTAGTAGAAAGCTTCAAATGTACGGGAATGACGTCATCTCAACGCTCAGTTACGTGGTCAGAACAAAAGAATTGGCGGCAAGGTCAACTCGAAGCGTTCGACGTAAGCGAAACGGTTGTAACTTGGCTACGGGGGCAGGAGTCGCTAAAGTTTGTATAGAGAAACTACTCTCACGCTGGCGAACCCACTGGCAGAAGCTAGTCTATACAAAAGGAGAAACTGACTGTCTGACATATCAACACAGAGCCAAAACTACTCGTACTGGGACTAGGAGTGTAAAATTTTGCACAAGGTTTCTTTTTATGACGTAGGCGAGCACTAACAAAGGATTCTCCGAAATTCAGCCCTCAAAGAGATGAAACGGAGGTCTAAAGTCTGTATTGAGAAACCTACTTTCAAGCAGGTGAAGACGCCGTCAGAATAAAATAGAATAGAAATACTTGTATTCGATACAGACATTACACACAGAAGCTATATCCGTAGATCTGACTGGGTTCAAACTAGCGATGACTCGAAAGTCAGGATCGTTACCAGTAGGCAACACTGCTCTCAAAACATTGAACAAAAATATCTTGAGGAAATCGGCATGTCCTAGAACCAAAAATTTGAAGATATGTGACATCCATCAATCCGCACTGGGCCCGTGTGGGGGATTACGCAGCTCATTCCCTCTCCTAGAGAAGGCCCGAGTCCCAGCAGTAAGAACATTATAAGGCTGATTGTGCTATGCTTATGCTGTCCATAGGTTAATGTTAATGGTAAAGGCCTCAACTTATGAGTAGTACGCCGAGATTTAAATTCCAGACTGGAGCTTTTGTCCTCGTGGAGGCGATAGAGAGCAGTGACCTCTCCGGGTCATCAGGCTATGGTCCGAAGCGAGAGGGAATGAGATGCAGTCGCCTCTTTCTATGAAGCATAGATGCTAACGAATGAGATGACGGCAGCCGTGAGGGAATAGTCATTACCACGCTCTAGCCACCGTCGCATCGCACCGTGTTCTACTCGCGCCTCAAAGCGGCCTTGTAGAGGCTCAGCAGGACCGATGCCTACTAGGGGGCTACAGGAAATTTCTGAAAGAGAAACCCTGGTCCTAGAATGCAAAAGGCAACTAAGGCACAAGTGTGGTTTAAGTTAGTCACACTTTGACACGCCCTCCTGCTCCACCTTACGGCCTGGTCACGACTTCGGTCTTAGCGGCGAGCGGCGCAGCGAGTGGGTTGGCATCGATAAGAGGACGCTGGGCGCTACGAGTGGCGCTTCGTGGTGTGCTTCAAACATTTTCATACTTTTGATCTTACCGCTCGCCGCCCCGCGCTTAGCTACCGCTCGCCGCCCCGCGCTTAGCTACCGCTCGCCGCCCCGCGCTTAGCTACCGCTCGCCGCCCCGCGCTTAGCTACCGCTCGCCGCCCCGCGCTTAGCTACCGCTCGCCGCCCCGCGCTTAGCTTCCGCTCGCCGCCCCGCGCTTAGCTTCCGCTCGCCGCCCCGCGCTTAGCTTCCGCTCGCCGCCCCGCGCTTAGCTTCCGCTCGCCGCCCCGCGCTTAGCTTCCGCTCGCCGCCCCGCGCTTAGCTTCCGCTCGCCGCCCCGCGCTTAGCTTCCGCTCGCCGCCCCGCGCTTAGCTTCCGCTCGCCGCCCCGCGCTTAGCTTCCGCTCGCCGCCCCGCGCTTAGCTTCCGCTCGCCGCCCCGCGCTTAGCTTCCGCTCGCCGCCCCGCGCTTAGCTTCCGCTCGCCGCCCCGCGCTTAGCTTCCGCTCGCCGCCCCGCGCTTAGCTTCCGCTCGCCGCCCCGCGCTTAGCTTCCGCTCGCCGCCCCGCGCTTAGCTTCCGCTCGCCGCCCCGCGCTTAGCTTCCGCTCGCCGCCCCGCGCTTAGCTTCCGCTCGCCGCCCCGCGCTTAGCTACCGCTCGCCGCCCCGCGCTTAGCTTTCGCTCGCCGCCCCGCGCTTAGCTACCGCTCGCCGCCCCGCGCTTAGCTACCGCTCGCCGCCCCGCGCTTAGTTACCGCTCGCCGCCCCGCGCTTAGCTTTCGCTCGCCGCCCCGCGCTTAGCTACCGCTCGCCGCCCCGCGCTTAGCTACCGCTCGCCGCCCCGCGCTTAGTTACCGCTCGCCGCCCCGCGCTTAGTTACCGCTCGCCGCCCCGCGCTTAGCTTTCGCTCGCCGCCCCGCGCTTAGCTACCGCTCGCCGCCCCGCGCTTAGCTACCGCTCGCCGCCCCGCGCTTAGCTACCGCTCGCCGCCCCGCGCTTAGCTACCGCTCGCCGCCCCGCGCTTAGCTACCGCTCGCCGCCCCGCGCTTAGCTACCGCTCACAGCGGCAAGATCGTGAACGGGCCGGTAGTGTAAGAAGCCATTGGATGATTTCCCCACATCAAAGATGAGGATGTCTGTTTTTTCACGTTCACCGGCACCTTCGTTAGCATTACTGCCTGGTAGAAGAAGGCAACCGCGTCCCATTCCCTCAAGTTCAACCACATATTTCAATCCCTTAATTTCGTCGCTTAACTAACCTGAAGTTTAATAAAGAGCTTTCTGAAAAATTAACCCTTCCGCGAAAGTGTTCAACTTCAGAATTCTTGATAGTTGGTTAACTAGATAACGCAGATTGGTACTTATGAAAGTTATCTTATTTTCAAGCTAAAATCTACTTTTAATATTGCGGCTTGATTTGGATACGCTGGTTAAAGAATTAAGGGATACTGTGTGCGGACGACGAGCAATGGGTAGTTAGCCGTCCCGTCAAAATTAAAAAAAAAACCAAATTCAAATGATTTTCACTTCACATAGGCCTACATGGGCACTTATAAAACCTCAGAAGCTAGTGCACGGTTCCAAATTGGTCGATTCCTATGGAGACGAACCGGCAAAAAACTCCATGATTACTCTTTTCAAAAAAGTGGTTGATGTAACAATATTTATGTAAGAACAATAAAGACCAATCAATATTGTACCCAAAAGCACAATAAAAATAATCATTATATAAAAAGAAATACGAAGTAATCGAAGAATTCAATATAAAAAAAAAGCAGGAAAAGTATAAATGATTACAACTATCAATATATGAGATACTAACAAAATAAATGAGATGCTAACAAAATAAATTACTACCCCAGTAATCCTCCTAACTGAGTCCAAGTAGTCAAGTGATCTTCGTTGGCAACTGAAGGACACAGATGTGGTTTTAGTCAGTGAAAGTCTACGCTCTCTCGCCCAGCCCTATAGAGAACAGAAGTCCGGCCGTCCGGTAACTGTCCGGACCAAGCCCAAGTCGTCGACGGCGCGCACTGTTCCCGCGCGCCTCAAGAAGTTGTCAGCAACAGCAGGGACCCAGCAGGGACCCAGCCGGGTCGAAGCCTACTGGGGCCAGGGTTATCCGAAAGGGCGCTCGAGCCCCGGTATGAAGGCTAGAAGAAACGGGGTGGGTCTTTTAGTCAGTAAGAGTCTGACACTATCTCCCGCTTCGCCCAAGAGCGGGGGTTGTCATTGGATGATTTTTTCCCACCATAAAAATAAAAAAGCCCTATAGAGTGTAATGTTATTAATACTTACGTTTACTTTACTTCACAATAATCACACCTCTTTATAATATTTCTTATATATTTAGTTTGTTTATTTTCTTTGATCACTGTCATCTGTCATGTCACTACTATTTTCTTCTATGGTTTTGATTAGGTATCAACAAAGAGTATTTTTATAGTCTTAGGTTTTATTCTTTTACTCATAATATTATTTATTTTGTAAACATATAATTTGCTAACAAATTATATGTTCTCCTATCTGCGAATCATTCTTTAAAATTAAATTGTAATTTATATCTTTCTTGTGAAACAGCAATGCTGGCTGAAACCTGTTTTCAAATTTCAAATTATGAATTGACAGCCAGCATAGCCGTCAAAATTGATAAAAAACCATGTTGGTAAGTTTCTCAGTTAGTTTTCGTTCAGCTCCTGGTGTCAGTTCCTGGTGTCAGTTTTTCTTGGTTCATCTACATGTGTCAGTTTTCTTGGCTCAGCTCCCTAGTGTGACATTCTTGGTTGAGCTCCTTGAACTCTGAGGACCTCCTCTTTGCCTCTGCCGGCCCTGACGGCAGAGGGCTGTTCTACAATTGGACCTGGCCTCTGAGGGCCTCCTCTCTACCTTTGCCGGCCCTTACGCTGGAGGGCTGTGACTATCACTATCTGTTGCTGCCTGCGGCTGCGTAGCCTTCGCCGTCCCTCGTACGGCTGAGGGCTGCGCCTACACCAGCTGCTGCGCTCCGCCGTGACGCCGTTTGAGCTGATATTTTTATAACTTTATATCTTTTATATTTCTATTGTTTTTATATGCTTTTATTTGTTATAAAACCTCACAAGGATTCATATCTATATATATTATTTCCCTCCATACCTTCCTCCCACACCCTATTATGCATCACTTCATTTACTTTTTTTTTGCAGCGCTTAGTCTACATCAGGATATTTGTCTTATTTTGTCTGCTGTTCATTAAATTTAAAAGCAAGAAGATGAATAAATTATTGTCACTTTAGAACATTGGTGTTCACCTTGCTAGGGTGTATCAAGAAACATCACTTTTGTTAAGAGTGAGTTGAACATTTTTTTTGGCAGTGTAGATCGGAAAGGAAAAACCTGTCACGCTAATCTTTACTGTTCTATGTATGTATGTATGTTGATTCTAGAGAAAAAAAAAGTATTTTTTAAATATTAATTATTATACCTTTCCCCCATTGTCAAAGAAGCAAAAACATGCTCTATCAACGCAAATAAGAAAAATATGTACTAAAAAAAATTATTAGCGTTTACTTATGTCTTGTAGCGTGTACCGTGGCGTATTGAACATATTTTACTGCTGTGGCAATCAAAAGGTTAAGAAAATCCACGGTCCGAACCAAGCGTTTTGCCTCGCCGTTTGTACTGCATCAGGTGGGATCATAGTCAAGCACTACTTTATATCATTAATAAAAAAATCCTTATTACAGAATAAAAATTTATAAAGTTTTAAAACTTATAATTCAAATCACCAGCGTTGTAAAACGGTGACATCAATGTTCATAGGTGAAAAATTAATATTTTCTTTACAATCTTGTTTCAAAATTCAAAAACGAAATTAACTTAATAGAACTCTAGCTCCAATAATTATGTTTGAGATTATCCGACAATTTTAGCTCCGAAGCCAGACTTATACGATTGCGAACGAGTTTAAAGTTCCACAGTTTTGCTCAAAACTTTGTTAAAGATGGTTAAAGTAACTGGGGGAAATAATAGGGCTTAAGTTGAAGGCGAGAAGGGGGGTTTTACGAACATTTTCAATTATGGCGTTAGAAAGAATCTTTGGGGAGTAAACAATAGGTACCTATTATGAGAAAGTTTTTTATTTCACTATTTGAAACTTTTGATGCCCTCGCATTTTATCAAGTTTTCTGACTAGCCCCCCTAGCCAAGTTACAAACGTTTCGCTTGCGTCGAACGCTTCGAGTTGACCTTGTCGCCAATTCTTTTGTTCTGACCACGTGACTGAGCGTTGAGGCGACGTCATTCCCGTACATTTGAAGCTTTCTACAAGCGTTAACTATTGCAGATTAGCAACTTGGCTAGGGGTACAGTTGTTTACGGTCTAGGCGGTGCATTTGTGGAACGCATTCCAATCGGGCAAGCCCAATCTCTAGATTCTTTCAAAAATCTAGTTTTAAGACTGTTTTCTTTCTAATGCTTTCCTGGTTCTACTTAATTTAATTTCTTCCACCAACCCTTCTTTATTCTTTTCTTTTTTCCCTTTTCAATGAAATTATGTAACATATACTCCCTGTATTTTTTTAAATTCTTACGATCCATCCTAAAGTTATAAGGTGGATATCGCTCACAGCGATAAGACCGCCATTGTACCCAGTTTGTGTATAAATTGTGTTAGTTTTTTGTTGTAAAGTTTATTCTTTTCTACACGAGTAAGTAAACATTACTTAATGTGATTTTAATTCGAGAGTGAGAAGAAAGAATAAGAAGAACCTGTTCTTACGAGTATTCAGCAGGATTTTTAAGAAAAGGAAATAAGTTGTGGCCTTTCTTTTCAGTTACCGCTTATGGAAGCAACGGAATTATTTCAAGGGTGACAGATAGAATAAGAAGAACCTGTTCTTACGAGTGTTTAGCAGGATTTTTAAGAAAAGAAAATAAGTAGTTGCCTTTCTTTTCAGTTGCCGCTTATGGAAGCAATGGAATTCTTTCATGGGTGACAGAATCCAAAGAGTCCAGAATTGGTTTTGTCGATTGTTCACTACCCGATAAATCATTCATTAAAGAGATTCTCAATTATATTTTATTTTGTTGTTACATCGGTGATTATTCACTGCAAACAACCACCTTGGTGAAGATGATGTGGCAGTTTATACGTGAGTAGGAACGCAATGCACGATTGAGAAGCGCTTAAGAGGATGCGTTCCATGGTATAACGTACCCGGAATCATTGATTGTAAGTGAAGGAAACTGCACAGTGTAGAAAACTTAAGATATATTTAATTTAAAATTAAAGAGTAAACATGGGCTCTCTTGCCAGTTCTTCTCTATATGAAAATTTCAATTAGAACCGTGCGCTAGCTCCTGACGTTTTATAAAGCAAATGAAAGACTATGAAAAATTATGTAATTTTAAATTTGAGTTTTAAATTATAGATTTCAAGATCCATTTCAGTGCTGTGTCTGGTATAACCTTTGTGTGCTCCTATGTTAAGACATTAACACAAACATAAACACACATTGATACGTGCACACCCACACAAATAGTGCGCAAAGTTATTAAAATTAATACTAACAGCATGCATGCACTTTCCTTTATTGTACCATATGTTTTTAGGGTTCCGTAGCCAAATGGCAAAAAACGGAACCCTTATAGATTCGTCATGTCTGTCTGTCTGTCTGTCTGTCTGTCTGTCTGTCTGTCTGTCCGTCCGTATGTCACAGCCACTTTTTTCCGAAACTATAAGAGCTATACTGTTGAAACTTAGTAAGTAGATGTATTCTGTGAACCGCTTTAAGATTTTCACACAAAAATAGAAAAAGAGCAATAAATTTTGGGGGTCCCCATACTTAGAACTGAAACCCAAAATTTTTTTTTTCATCAAACCCATACGTGTGGGATATCTATGGATAGGTCTTCAAAAATGATATTGAGGTTTCTAATATCATTTTTTTCTAGGTTGAATAGTTTACGCGAGAGACACTTCCAAAGTGGTAAAATGTGTGTCCCCCCCCCTCTAACTTCTAAAATAAGAGAATGATAAAACTAAAAAAAATATATGATGTACATTACTATGTAAACTACCAACGAAAATTGGTTTGAACGAGATCTAGTAAGTAGTTTTTTTTAATACGTCATAAATCTAAAAAATACAATATTATTAAAACATCGATCAAAGTTACAACGAACTACAAGAACTTTTATATAATGTTACTTGCTGCTACGGAACCCTCCATGGGCGAGTCCGACTTGCACTTGGCCGGTTTTTTATTAAATTATTGCACTTTGTATAAATATGTTATCAAATACACCACCTTGCAACTGGGTGAAGACACTGGCTCCTGTAACACGATGCCACTTAGCTCCGAAGCTGGCTTCAAATAGTTTGTTACCTGTAATTTTTTGTGTTAATAAACAATTTTATTAAATTTATTATTCACTAGCTTCTGCCCGTAGCTTCGCTCGTGTACATACTATATAGCCTATGTCACTCAGGAATAAAGCAACTTTCTATCAGTGGAAAAAAATTTAACAATCGGGCCAATACTTTCAGAGACAAACAAAAAAAAAAAATTAGTGTACATTTCGTTCGTCTGTTGATCAAGTAGAGAGGTATATATATATTGGTTATCAGAGCGGGATGGAGTGTCTCAACACAGGGCCATGTACGAGTCTCGAGAACTGTTATTTTCTCTCTCAAAGTACAACAACCTCATAAATAAATCGTTGGAAAAAATCAAAGCACAAAATCAGAATCCCCAATAATCACGGCTGAAGGAATTGAGACATTAAACTGTGAACCGCTCGGCTCTTATCACTTGTCACATTCTTAACGCTTGGTTGAAGTTTAGAACTTTAACGCGTCATTAGCCAGAGCTATGATAGAAAAGAATTAATGGTTTCCGATGGGTAGGTACCTCTCTTTTTAATAATATTTCATATAATCGAATGGCCTTTTTTTCTTTTACGGAGATTGTGAAATGGTTTGTTTTTGTTTTTGTAAAGCTGAACGAAATATCGCCAATATGCCTTTTTTGTAGATGGGAAAATCATCCAATGATATCTTCACGCCTTTGAGCGGAGCGAGAGATAGTGTCAGAGTTTTACTGGCGAAAAACCCACTCCTGTTCCTTCGTTGCCTTTCGTACCGCGGTCGAATCTTCCTTTCAGAAGCAACTTTAGGTACCAGTAGGCTCCGAGACCTGCTGGGCCCCTACGGTTTGCTGACAACTCCTTGAGGCGCGCGTGGAACAATACGCACCGTCGACGTCTTGGGCTCGGTCTGGACGGTTACTGGACGGTCGGGCGGCGAGCTACTCTTTGCCATCTGCAAGCCATCGCTAATGAGCCAGCGTTATTAGGTATCGCAGAGTGTCACTGCCTTAGTTTTTATCGACATGGATTACCCACTTTACCGCAAATCAAGTAGTTAAATCGAAAATAAACTTTATTGTACACTAAAATAGCAACAATTTACAGAAAATTAAATCTATAGGCACAATGACTGTCCTATCGCGGTTTACAGCAATATCTACCAGACAACCTTAGGATGGACTACAGGAGTTAGTCGGTGTTATGCTAGCAATGGATGCGGTAGCAGCCGCACCTGATATGTGGACGCGGCAGCAAGAACATTTAATATGTGGAGTATTCTTGTTTTTTAAATATATGACAGTTGTAAAAAAAATAAAACGACGAAAGTAAAAATACAAGAATTGCATTTTATTATTGTAATCTAAAACATAAATAAATACTACGGGATCGATAAAAAAAAGATTAGTACGACACACTGATACTATTTCTTTGTCCCGGAACGAATTATTTATCAATAATAAATACCGAAAAAAAAAGTTGTTAACAATATTTACGCTTAAAATATCAACTCCGAATATCTCACACGCTTATACAGTTCAGTGGATATTTTTATAGAGATATTTTACTTCTCCACATAAAAAAAAAACGAAATATCTCCGATAGACTTTTAAGGGACAATTTATGCAATGTATTTCATACCTCAGATTATCCAAATCTTCTCAAATATTCAGGCTTACACCAAATGCCTCTAAATATTCAGAGACGGTATCGTGTTATTTAGAGAAAAAAACGCCGCCAGTATTTTTCTTATAAAATAAGATTGTGAATTTGAGAACTGATCAGCTTTATATTTTTATTTTTAAATGGTTTTTGTGTACTTTTAAATGTTAGTTTTTGTTAAGATTTCATGGGTCATCGTAATAAATAAAAATAATTACATATCTTCATGTCTAAGTTAAATAAGGTAATAATAATAAGAGGAGCATGTGGCTCTTATATCTAACTAACTTCTGCTTGCAGCTTCGCCCATGTGTAAGGTTTCTCCATACAAACTTTGGACCCTCGTTTTACCTCCTTAGGGGTAGAATTTTGTAAAATCCGTTCTTAGCGGATAACTACACTCTATAAGGAACCTACCTGCCAAATTTTAAGTTTGTAGGTGTTACTAGTTTCTGAGAGTTCGCGATTAATCAGTGCTTTTATATACGTATAATTGACGAACGGTTCTATTTTCAAGGTTGAGAGCGGCCAACTCGAGATATATTTCCATACAAACGCTTTGACGTGATTATGACGTTATTACACATCTTTCTCTAGATATTTTGGAAATCTACACTAATATAATAAAGAGGTAGTTTGTTATTTTGTTTTTATGTTTTTTGTTTGTAGGAGGTAATCTGTGGAATTACTGGTCCGATTGCTAAAATTTTTTCACCGATAGAAAGCGTGCGCGGGCGAAGCCGTGGGCATATATATATGTGGGTGTGATATTATCTAGATTTCTGTTGAAAAACCAGTAAAGTTCAAAGAAATACTGCTACTTTGCGTGAACTTTGGCTTTTGAATAATAGACCGATATTATAATACATAAAAAATATATATTTATAGAAACCTTGCACATTTAATCGAAAAATGTCGAATATTTTTTCCTAAATCTTTTAAGGTTAAAAAAGACACGTATTTCCTGGAACAAGTACAAAACGATTGAGAAGCAAGTCAATTAAAAATTAAAAGATTATTGTCAATGATGCACTCGTTGAGTCGAGACTTCAAAGTCTTGAGCATCGTCGACGAGTTGTTAACCTGTCGGTTTTCAATCGGTTGCATTTCGGAAAGTGTGCGTCGGAATTCCATAGCCTATTCATCACCGGACCACCAGGCGTACGGCGATGCGCCACCTGTTTATGGTGGACATCCCACCTATACGCACAAAACGTTTTGGGAACAAATTCATTATGCGTATAGCTAAGGAGAAAATTTAAGTGTATTCACTACAATAGTTTATGAGTCTATTGTGCTATTCTAACTATTGTGCTATTGTGCTATTCTAACTATTGTGCCTCACCATCAGAGATTGCGTCACTGCTTACCATCAGGTGGGATCGCAGTAAACCACTAGTTTATATCAATTTAAAAAAACTACAACCTTGGAATCGTTAAGCCAAGAGTAAATAGGTTACTTTTAGGCAAGCGCGCTCCGTCGTCGGCCACGTTGTCGGTTTCCATTTGGTGAGATAATAGTCAAGCTCGAGTCTATAAATAATGAAAAAAAGATAGTTCATTATTCAAAGTCCGAGTGCCTAGTTTATGCGAGTTTACAAGTATGTGAACGTACCTACGATACTGGAATAATTTCCAGTATAGATATATATACCTTTATAAAAAATTGGTTAGATAATTTCTGCTGTACCAAAAGAAAGGTAGGATTCATCAATGCCTTTCACCTTTCTTTTTTTCCGAAATTCGTTTCAAAAAATCTTTACTTGACATACCCAATAAATAATTTTATCTGCGGGTGACATTGTCGCATTTACCTGCTCCTACGTTTCCCTGTATTATAAGTAGCCTACCACCCCCTGGAGGGACTTAGGGTGTTAAGGTAAAGCGATTTATGTAGTTCCCTTAAAGGGACGTCACTGCTTCAAAACAATTCCCGAGATTTGGATACCGGTCTATTAAAGTTTATGTCTGTTAAGGAATTTTGGGGATCGGCAAGATTTTGGGTCCAAAAATAAAGTAGTAAGGGGTGTCTCATGAGGGTTGGGTCTGAAGGATTTGTTGTAACAATAGGGGATGTCATCGTTAGATATTATTTATTTACTATACGGAGTATTGCGCTACAAGGGGACGCTCTAGAAAGACTTGATTGGTGATTTTCTTCAGAAAATTCAGATGCATGGTACGCCGGTATCTCATAAATAATGTGTGCCGTTCTAAAAAACACAGCATTGGAAGGCCTGCCACAAGTTGGAACAACGACATGATGAGAGTCGCGGGAATACGGTTGATGCGAGATGCACAGGATCGGTCGTTATGGCGATGCTTGAGGGAGGCCTATGTCCAACAGTGGACGTCTTTCGACTGAAATGATGATGAACGTGCCATATATATTTATAATAAACTAGCTTTTGCTAGCGGTTTCTCTTGCTTGAAAGTAAGTTTCTCCATAAAGAAAAATCCTCTCTTAGTAGGCGCCTCTGTCATAAGAGAAAAACTGGTGAAAAATTTCACACTCCTAACCCCAGTATTTTCGGCTATGTTGATATGTAAGTCAGTCAGTTTCTCGTTTTATATATGTATAGACTAGCCTTCGCCAGCGGCATCGCCCGCATAAATGTAGGTTTTTCCTTAAAAATTTTAAATACCCGTTTCATGACCTAAGGAGGTAAATTTTGGAAAGTTCTCTCATTAGTACTCGCCTCCGTCATAAAAAAAAAAACTGTGCAAAATTTAACACAGTACTTTCGGCTGTGTTAACATATCTCCCTTACATATGTATGTATAGATGACGTGTTCGATCTCTGACAACTGTCATACGATTGGCTGTAGCCTCATAACAGTAAACCCGTGCAATACCTACATAATCAGCTACATTAAAACGACAACCAATTTATACAGCCTATAAGTACTTATAATGTTGTATGTTTAATTCAGTATTTTACTATCTATTTATCGAGACTTGGCTAGTAGTTTGCCTAACTTACAAAACAAATGCTAAACTGTAAAGCCGTGTCCTTCTTTTTGTCATTAATTTCCATTAGTATGCAGTTTTTTATTCTTTGTACTATCATTTCCTTATAACAGTGTTAAGAATTTGAATTGCATAGTATCTACGCGGGTGACCTACCCTCCCCTGCCTTACTTTGTAATTAATTTGCGGAGAGTTCAAATAAAGTTTGAGAAGTGCTCTGGTTTCAAATGGTGGCATAGTTTTACTAGATATTTATTTAAAAGGTACCTTCTTCCTTTCAATCGTGGAATTTACAGACACAATAGAAAGACAATAGGTGTGCGAACGCCGGCGTTCGCTTGGGGTTTAATGAATTAATGAAAGGATTGTGTGGTTCTCGATCACTCTGCAAATTCTGAAAATTCTCAGCCAAAACCGTTTCCATCATTGGACTACACCACGTACAGCAATTCACTACCACCACCGGTACATGGTATCCACCATGTCCTCATCCCATCCATTATCACACTCATAAAACGCTTTAGAAACATATTCATTGTGCGTACAGTTAAGGAGTGTAATTCCCTGCTGGATGATGAATTATGGTGATGACGAGGCAATCGCGCTCCATCGTCTTTTTGCTATTGATAGGTTCATGCTAGACCACTCTCACCTGATGGAAACTAGCACTAACTCATTTTTTTTGTGCTCACTGCTCTGGAACTACAATATAATGCTTTAAAAGTTAGAACTAGCACGACAAGCTTTGTGGTGGCGCTCACGATTTATCGGTCCAAAACAAAAAGAACCAACAGCACTAAACGTAGGGTCGAAGTAGTTGGACAAGATATACATTATGTCGATAAATATAATAATATTTACTTGGGTCAGTTAGTTTTGTTAAAAACAGGCAGGATGAGGAAAATCGATCGCCGAAACGCTTGGAAAAACTACAGGTCCATGAAGACGCTAATGAAAGGAGATCTACCAATCTCCCCGAAGCGAAAGCTCATCGATATGTGTATCCTGTCCATTCTAACCTACGGTGCTCAAACGTGGTCATTCATCAAGTTGCAAAAGCTTCGCCTTGGGATTTGTCAATGAGCATTGGAGCGCAGTATTTTGGGTGTCAAAAGAGTCGACAAAATGAGGAACACCACGAAGGTTTCCAGGTTAAAACGGGACTCGTCACCCACATGCACTCTGACCGCTAGGTAAGAGTTTCTTAATGTAGGTGCCTAAGGGTGGACTAAAAGGCGGCGCGATGACCTAGACGCTGATCAGGCTTTAGAGGTGGCTTGGGAAAAGAATAGCTGTTTAGAGTTATGCTGAATGGACTGTAAAGACCACAGACCTTCGTTGAAAAGGATCCTCCAACTTTTCGATTTCAGACCGTTGTATCTGATCAAACTGCGCGGAGAACTATTTCCGCGATGTAAGATTTCGTGGCGCCATACATATCGTAGTAGACCTAGAAGAGGTTGGAGGAAGCCTTTGCTCGGCAATGGGAAAATATAGGCTAAATGATAATAATAAAATCATTTTAGACAAATGATGACCACCATAACCCAGGTCATCACAATACTCCTTTCGATACACTGATGGTCAAACTTTATGACGTTAGGCTGCCTTACCCCAGTTATGTCCTAGACAAAGTTAAAGTACTTATGAATTGAAAAAATCACATTAGTACTTGCCTGGTTTCAACCCGAACACCTCATGCAAGAGACGTGGGTGGCCTTACGCACTAAGCCATCACGACACTCAACTACATTTAGTAGACCAATAGTGAATATGTTAGAAATCTTGACTTGCTTCGAGATCTGAACATGTCAAGCCTTTGAGACTCAGATACTGTTCTAGCCATTGTAGGAAACATGATTAATTATCGTTACAAGTCCCAAATACAAACTTGAGACCAAAATCACAGTCAAATGACACTTCGAACATGAGACCTGACACCATTATTCCCAGTCAAAGCGGGGTACTCGTCAAAAAACGTGAAAACCGACCCTTACTCTAAGACCATCAATAAGACGCACAAAAGAGTATCTTAAACGAACTTTAAGATTAACAATGTCGAGCGGGGTTCGAAGCCGGAGCGATTGATTACAATTCACACGTCATTAGGCACCCACCGGCGGGTAAGGCGCTTGATACATTACCGAGCTATCTCTTTTAAGGAGAATGACACGTGGAAGTGCAAACAGAAGTATTAATTGGTATTCTGTTGCGTCACTTTTTCGCAAAGGCAGACTGAAGGACACAGGTGTGATTTTAGTTAGTTAAAAGAGTCTGACACTCCCTCCCGCTACACCCAGACCGAGAGAAGTCATTGGAGGATTCAACAACATAATAAAACCCTTGACTCAACAAGGCATTTTTTCCTGACAATCAATCTCTGGATACAACACAAAAAATCTTTACTTCTTTATAATATTAAACTTTCGTAATAACTCAATTGTACCTGTGTGCACAAATAAACGTTTTGTATTTGTATTTGTATAATATTAGTGTCCTCGTAGATTACACTAATATTATAAAGAGGTAAAGTTTGTTTTTGTGTTTTTTGTTTGTAGGAAGGAGGTAATCTCTGAAAGTACTGGTCCCATTACGAATTTTTTTTCACCGATATAAAAGTGCTTTATTCCTGAGTGAAGTAAGCTATATTTATGTACGCGGGTGATGCAGCGAACAAAAGCTAGTATAAAATAAAAACACTTAAAATTACGACTTAGTAATTAAATAGTCGGTGTTTCTGGTTTTAATTTGATCAAAAGAAAACTAGAAACTTTTTGAAATCTGGTGGAAGTTCAATCTGTCAAGTACCAAGAAAAAGAATGCACACACTGAAGTGTGACGTCATCATTAGGTTATGCGTGTACAAAAGAGTTAGTAAAACGTACTTACTACGTCCCACTTTTCATCATACCAATATTGAAAATGGTTATTATTATAAATTTTGGAGCTGTTTTCGGAAAAGTTTCCTTTCAGGAGAGTTGTGTGACCAGTCTTGCGCATCTCATATCCATCGGATTCCCGCAACCCTCACAACCAGGTCGTAGATTCACTTCGTGGGAGACTTTTCAACGCTGCTTCTTCCAGTACGTGGTCACCACTTTAGTATCAATATACACTTCTGGACACATCTATTGGCCCACCTTAGAGTTTAGGTTTCGATGGCCCCTACCGAAATATGATTGCTAGATTGAACAAAAACTGTTGATGCAGTTTTAAACCTGATACATTTTACCATCTTTTTCGATCGTATTGTTTTAAATTTGAATTCAGAATACCATACGACATGGAGCTACGCCTAACAAGTCGGATATGCGCCTTGTTAAAGGCAATTGATTTTTGAATAAAAAACATGTTTTATCAATTATAGGTTTAATTTAATAACGCGTGTTGCCTCCATGGGCATCTACCACAGCTCTCATACGATTAGGCATAGAGTTTATCAACCGCTCTATAAAATTTTGAGGGATCATCTCCCATTCCTCTTCTATGGCAGTTTTCAACTCCTGCATCGTCTGGGCAACTGGCTGACGAGCCCTAACACGTCTTTTTAGCTCGTCCCACATGTGCTGAATGGGGTTCATGTCTGGGCTTCTGGCTGGCCAGTCCATAACTGTGATGTTCACATCCCGAAGATATTCCCTGACGATGCCGGCCGCATGGGCTCTTCCATTATCATGCATAAAAAAGAAATTTGGGCCCACATAGTCCGCGTATGGTATCACGTGAGGTTCTAAGCACTCACGAATGTACCTTTCAGCATTTAATGTTGGCAGCCGTGGTCCTGTAACAACCTCAAGTTGAGTTTTGCCGCTCGCGGATATACCGCCCCAGACAGTCCATGAGCCACCGCCATAAGCAACCCTCTCTTCAAAGCAGCATTGTGCGAAACGCTCTCCCTTACGTCGGTAGACCTTCTTCCTTCCATCATTGCCATGTAACACAATTTTAGACTCATCAGAAAAGAGTACACGACTCCAATCTTGCTGTGTCCAATTTAAATGACTGCGTGCGAAATGAAGGCGCGCTGTTCGGTGGGCTCGCGTTAGTTTGGGCCCATTAGCTGGCTTGTGTGGTACCATATCGCGTTCTTTTAACCTTCTCCGAACAGTTCGAGCGCTCACAGATACTCCGTGGAAGTTGCGAAGTTGGTTTTGTATCTCAATGGAGGTAAGGTGACGATTTCTTAAGCTGGTCGTCACGATGAATCGATCCTGCCTTTCAGTTGTGACCCGAGATCGTGGCCTTCCTTGGCGACGAACAAAGCCGCCAGTCTCTAGGTACCTCCGATAAACATTTCGGACCGCAGATCGACTTAAATTAAGTTGAGCACTCACGTTTCTTTGGCTGTGTCCGGCCTGAATAAGTGCCACAGCTTGGGCGGCGACTTCAGGTGAAGTATCCATAGATTATTGATAGAACCTCACCTTAATGTTAAGAATAAGTAATGTTTGTTGCAAAACCAAAGATATCAATCACTTTTTCAAGAATTAAATCCAAGTAAACCAATAAAACCAAGTTTTCTTAGTATTCGATTGTTTGATATCAACAAACAGGCTCCAAATTGTCTTTTGTTTCTTTAAATTCTGTGTTCGAAATTCAAAAAAAGACTATTGAATGAAATTGTGAATGTGCCAGGTTCAAAACTGCATAAAAACTTTTTGCTCGACCTAATATAAAATTTTAGCTAGGACCAAACGAAACTGAAAATACAAGGTGGGCCAATAGATGTGTCCAGAAGTGTATATGAGTGGGAACAGAAATTGTTTGAAAAATTATATTTATTTTGCAAATAGGTTTCTAAAAAACACTTTTACACGTCTTTGTCAATTTAAACTAGATGAGACCGGTGTTTCCTAGCTGACTACCCTGAGAAGAAACACCGAAACAAACTCAGGGGGGGTCAAAGCCTCTTTTAAAATCCATACAGCATGATTATTCAGTTCTCAATCAGCTACAAAACTAGTTGGACCTTGATTTACTGCCTTTCTTTTCGCATTACACAAGTGCAAAGGATACAGGAAAGAGGTGGAATAATTCTTCCTGGAAAAAGCTACCCAATGATTGAATGTGTTTTATGGTTTACTCAGGTAAATGCACCGTTTGTGTAGAAAAAGGAAGTCATCACACTTATGTTACAAAAGAGGTAAAAAGGGACTAAAAGGATAATGATGGGGAAATGTTTGTAGCTAGTGTGATTTATACTTTCGCGCACACCTTTTTTCTGGGGTGAAAATAACATGAAGATAACTCCATTCGCTTCCTTAGTCAAATAGTTTGTTCTTTGTAGACGAATATAGACTATTCAAAAGTGCCTGCAAATAGTCTATTTGAAATAAATGATTTTGATTTGATTTGATTGATTAGACCATGAGTTTTAACAAAAGTGGTAAAAGACTAAACTAACATCAAGCTTACGATATTAAGATCTTCTCTTCCTAGAAGTTAAGAAAACGTTTGTAACTAAAGCCCGGCAAATCTAAGAAGTACCGTTTGACATTTCACAATTTTCTGAATTGAAAAATTCACATAGATACGTATAAACTGTCACAGCAAAAAAAAAAAATGAAACGGAACGTCTAACCACTCGTAGTCGAAAAATCATCATATTATTTCTAAAAATTAAAAATGAATTGATTATTTGAAGCATATTTTTTGAGTCCCAAAAAGTGGAGTTATTATCATAATCAATCGAAATAATAACAATAACTCGTTATGTTAAAAAAAAAAAACAGTTATTTAATTGGTGCTTTGCTTGGTAACAAAGGTGTTACCCATTCCATACAAAACATTTCTGTTACTATTAGACGACAGGGTGCTCGCCAAGTTACTAAGGCAACCACCGTAGGTGCGGGCTTGCGGACAGTGAGCAATGGGTAGCTCGCTGTCCGACCGTCCGGTAACTGTCCGGACCAAGCCCAAGTCGTCGACGGCGCGCACTGTTTCCGCGCGCCTCAAGGAGTTGTCAGCAACAGCAGGGACCCAGCCGGGTCGAAGCCTACTGGGGCCAGGGTTATCCGAAAGGGCGCTCGAGCCCCGGTATGAAGGCTAGAAGGAACGGGGTGGGTCTTTTAGTCAGTAAGAGTCTGATACTATCTCCCGCTCCGCCCAAGGGCGGGGGATGTCAATGCATGATTTTTCCCACCATAAAGTTACCAAGGCAACGATGTCAAAGGATGCGCCCCTGCGCGGTTTCTGCTCCCGTAAAGCGACTGCACCGCAGTTGTTTTGTGATGTTTATAGTTTGAAGTGAAATATATACTCTTTAACCCGTTGTGTCTAAACGTGGATCCGCGCGAGACACAATGGCTTTTTAATTGTGTCTCTAATTAGGGCGCACACGAGAGGTTAATCTCTGACCAAGTTTGTCAGAACATCCTCGTGAACATGATCGTCACACCTCCTTTGCCGCGGTCGACCTCGACGGCTTCGAACTCCCTCAGGAGTCCCGTGAGTGACAATTCCTTGCCCATCTGTCCGGGTGAATTCGTGCGACGTGGCCAGCCCGCTCCCATAGCATATGACCAGTCTATAAAATAATTTAATCAATGTAATCTATTAGGAAAAATTCCATCATACTTCTACCAGGGAAATGGTGTGAAAATCGAAATTGGCATTATTATTATTATTAGCCCGTTGTGTCCCACTACAAGGCAAAGGCCTCCCTTCCGTTATTCATCTCTTTTCTGTCCTTAGCTATTTTTGGCTAATCTTTAACGTAGCTAATAGTCACGGGATCTCCTTCTGGACCTACTGCGTCGTCTACCTTTTAATCGTGGAATTTACAGACACAATAGAAAGACAATAGCTGCGCGAACGCCGGCGTTCGCTTGGGGTTTAATGAATTAAATTGGCATTATGCAAACAAAAAATATCAAATAAAAACTTTTTTAAATCCTTTTACGTAAGGCATCGTATAAGCGGTTCGCAGACGTCGAAACTGGCTTCGACATTACCTCCGTTGTTTTTACCAAAAAAATAGAAAAAAAATCTTGTAACGCTTCATAAAACCGATTAGGTTAGCACAATCGTTCGTATACGTCGTTATGTTCTATGGTTTTTCGATAGCTATAAAATAAAAACGTTTCTCCTCACAACCCCATCAGCCGTTGTATCCATTGTATGGTATCCTGGAAATGCATAGTAATAGCTTTATTACACGAATGGGGCGGTTCAATGTTGTAAAGTATTTACTATCCATGTTAAGGTGTTTGGGTACAGTCAATTATGTTTTACTAGCTTTTGGCCGTGACTTCGTCGACGCAAATGTCGGCTTAAGCTCATTTCAGCCTACGCTATAATATAAGAGCATAAAGTTCATAGCGCAACAATATCGCTCATTATATTAATTTAGCCAATAATATGTAGTTTAGCAAAATGTGAACGTGTTTTAATAAATGCATGATTAGCGATTTTGTTGTGCTATGAACTATAAGTTATATACTCGTATATTATAGCGTAGTCTGAAATAGCTTTATTGTAGACACGACGTCATAATGTATAATAATAATACGTTTATTTTGACTACCACAGGATCATAACACACACACAATAAAATAACAATAACAATTACAATTTTATTAAAAATTAATCAGATGTGTTCCTTGGTGTTTAAAAAAATAATAAAAATCTTATTATTTACCAAATTTCATCAAATTAAACTGACCGTGAAAGCGTAACAAAAAGAAAGACAGACAGAGCTACTTTCACATTAGTAATGTGTCGTAGACAACCATCTTAATCCATTTAAGATGACCGTTCCCAACCCGTCTATTACCAACCTAAGAATGGCTTAAACGCTTCATATTATTTCACCTAACGTAATCCAATGGAATATTTCATAAAGAGGCAAAGATGCAACGCGAAATTTTAAGAAGGTCAAATTACAAATGTTCCATATTCGTTCTTGTGTACAAATATGAGTGATTCCGTGAAGCTGTACAAAAATCGTAAAGTGTCGGTCATAAAGTTCAACTATGCTGAACTGCTAATCGGATTCCCGGCCGTAACACACGGCGGTTTAACTGCAAGGTTTAAATTAAATAGTTTTATTGTAAGCCGCCGCGCAAGTAAGTATATTCCTACAAAGAATATTACGAGTAAGATACTATTTGTGTTTCAATCAGTCAAAATGAAAATTAGCTACTTGTACCCTTAAAAATAATCTTGGCAAGTGGGAGTCGGATTCGCGCACTGAGAGTTCCTTACAAACTTATCTATCGAAAACAATTCATTTCACGAATTAAGTTACAAAGATTTTTCCGAATCACTGAAAAAATAGTAGATTATGTGACTAGAGGATAAAGCAGTGTCTTTAAGTCGAGGGAAGCATGTTGAATTCCGAACAAAACGAAGGTTGCAGATTTTAATCCCGAACGTTATTGAGGGATCTATATAATTAACTCCCGAGCATCGCGAGGGAGTTATTAAAGAAATTTGAGTGAAGTGAGGAATCCAAGCCGCCCAAGACAAAGACAGCTTTATCCCCGTGTTACCGTGTGTGTGTGTGTGTTCTACTTTTTACACCACCTGTGAGATAATTAAAAGACAATTTGGTCGACCAAATCATATATTATTAGAGAAACATAAGTATTGTATTTACAAGTACATCAAACAAACAAAATTCACTACTCCAAGATTCTATAGTTTCAATTTTCTATAATGCTCCCGTCAGTAAGAAGGTTTTATTCTATTTTCCTTTTTTATTAGTGGCCAGTTTGAATTTCGAGTCAACTTATGCGATGCACGTACATTTTAATTCACAATGTTGACGATTTTTGGTATTCCAAATTCAAATCTCATTATTCCCTAGGGATCGGCCACACTGCATTATTATCTCCTTAGGGATAGAATGACTTGCTTTAAGTGAGGTTTGTATAACGTATAAAACGACATTATTGAGCAGGTGGTGTAAAAACTACTATAATTTATCTAGAAATTTACAGTTTTCAGATTTTTTTCTATACTTGTGTTATGAGACCTTGCTTCATGCCAAATTTCAGGATTCTAGTCAACGGAAAGTATACCTTGTGAAAGCAAAAACGTCTATCTTTTTTTTTCGTTAACTCAGAATTTGATTTTTTCACAGCTTCAAGTGATCACAGACCTGAGTATACGATATTAATTTCAACTAGATACCTCCACGCGTTCCCGAGATAAAGGCGACTTGACTCGCCGGCCGTGATTGATACGCGGTTTTAAACCGCGAGCCAAGTAATAAATGAAGCAAACACGACGAGCTGCGAGCCAGGCTCGTCAATTCACAAAACCGCGGTATTGCAATGATACACCTGCGAGCTTTACCGACGAGTTAAAAGACCGCGGTTTAATCGTCGATTACAAGTTCTGTCAATCCTGGAAAAACGCATCCTTCCGCCCCTTTCAACTTTCTCCTAGTTTTGGCCAAATCTGTCCTGTTCATACCGCCATCTCCTTCATGGTTTGCTGCGATGCTATCGCACTGTATCAAGGGGCACCAATTATACGCTACGGCCCACAGTTTGTCGGGCATATGGCAGACATATGCTGCCCAGCCCCTTATTTAAGTTAGACCGCCTTTTGTGTCACATTAGCTATCAGAAGTTAAAACCATTTAAAGTTCTTTCTAATACGAAACAAGAATTAACACAAACATTAAAAAACACAGACGTTCTACAAAAAATACCCAATTTGTTGTTGTTAAAATATCTAAAAGCGTGTTTAATAAAATCGTAGCTGAAAAAGGACACCTTCTAACGTTACTAGTTCGTGGGAATAATATTTTCTCAACACACAATCATTATACAGTTATAATAAGAAGTTTAAGAAATTAAAGAGATCGTAAGAAAGTTGAAAGTCTGTCGTCGAAAATAGGACCAATCTGGAGGCATATACTTTTAAGTAAAAAAAAATGTAAGGCCTCCTATAAGGTGGACCGATGACCTGTTGAGGGTTGCGGGAATCCGTTGGATGTGAGACGCACGCGACCGCTCATTGTGGCGATACTTGGGGGAGGCCTATGTCCAACAGTGGACGTCTTTCGGCTGAAATGATGAATAATGGAAGCTAATGACATCCTCAGTGATCGTCAATACGGTTTTCGCCGAAATCGGTCGACTGGGAGATCTTTTAGCGTATGCCATTCACATCTGGAGCCAGGCCATCGAGAAGAATGGGGAGGCACTTGCAGTCTCCCTTGATATCTCGAAGGCTTTCGACAGAGTCTGGCATGATAGCCTTATTGCTAAGCTTCCTTCCTTCGGTTTGCCCATTGGTCTGTGTAACTGGATCGCATATGTATATATACCCTTGAGGGGGCGATCCATCCGAGTAGTTATTGAAGGCTGCTCGTCCGATCAAATGGATATTAATGCCGGGGTCCCTCAGGGGTCGGTGCTCTCTGCAACACTGTTATTGCTGCACATAAACGACCTACTTAAACCCGGTACCTTTGGGTATGCAGACGATAGCACTGTTTCTGAGAGTTACGTGTCCGATGCACGTACTAGTGGGTCATAGATCCAGTCTTTGAGGGAGTCTATGGTTGAGCGCTTGAACTTGTCCTTGGAGGCAGTATCCGATTGGGGCGATGCCAACCTGGTCAGATTCAATGCTGCTAAAACCCAGGCGTGTCTTTTTTCCGCCAAACAGAGCCAATTTTACCCGGCTCCTATATTCCGGGGTGTGACCGGGGTGTGACCGGGGTGTGACCGTGCCGATAACCGACAGCCTTGAGCTTCTTGGGGTAACGTTATCATCTACTCTCAATTTCGGCTCTTACATCGAGGCAAAAGCATAACAGGCTGCCAAAAAACTGGGGATCTTAGCTAAAGTGAGGCGGTACTTCACTCCGGAACAGCTGCTCAACCTATACCAAGCGCAAGTGCGATCGTGTATGGAGTATTGCTCTCATCTTTGCGATGGGTCTGCCAAGTATCAGCTTGATGCTCTGGAGTCGATTGAGGGGCGAGCCAAGAGGATCATCGGTGATGATGCGCTTGTTGAGTCAAAGTTCCAAAGCCTTGAGCATCGACGCCGAGTTGCTGGCCTGACAGTTTTCTATCGATTACACTTCGGTGAGTGTGCGTTGGAATTTCACAATTTAATTCCGCCAAGTCCGTTCCATCATCGGACCACTAGACGTACGGCGTTGCGCCATCGGTACATGGTGGATATCCCACCCATTCGTACAAAGCGTTTTGGAAAAACATTCATTATGCGTACAGCTAAAGAGTGGAATTCCCTGCCGGAGTCTGTGTTTCCTGATAGCTATAACCTAGGGGTCTTTAAGTCAAGAGTGAATAGGTTACTACTAGGCAAGCGTGCTCGGTCACATCATCACTTACCATCAGGTGAGATAGTGGTGAAACGCGAGCCTATCAATAATAATAATTAAAAAAAAATAATGATGAAAAAAAATGTGCAAATATATAAAAGCAGAAACTGGCTGGCACATCAATGTAGATCCGAAACCACCAGGACTAGGAGTGTAACTTTTTACACTGGGTCTCCTTCATTCATTCAGAAAGAATTTTTCTCAATTTATTTTTAAGGGCATGAAACGGGATTTAAAAAAGTTTTTATGGAGAAAAATACTTTCAGCAAAGCTGCTGGCAGAGGCTAGTCGTTTCGTAAACGAAGGAGTTCTGAGGTAACAAACATAGAAAAAAATTTACAACTGATTAAAGAGCTCCTTTTTTGAAGTTGGTTGAAAAGGAAGACAAGACAGGTCCTGCCTCGTTTGGGCGGAGCTCCGCGCCGTGTGCACGAAGGAATCGGCGATAGTGACTTCTGGCATCTAGCTTTTGTTCAGGCTATGCTCCAGAGCGAAAAGGAATGGGAAGCAGTCATCTTCACTCCCTCCCTCTATGAAGCAGTAATGCAAGCAAAAAAGTTGGCCGTAACTGTGAGTGAACGGACCTCCTCAAGCCCCAGCCGCCGCCATAGGAGAGGACATCTTCTATTGCGGCGGTGTCGGTAGTCACATGGCGTCGTCGGCAAAATAACATAGGCCAGTAGAACTGATGCCCGCTAGAGCTGCGGAATTTTTTGAAAGAGTTACCGTAGCCCTGGAACGCAAAAAGCAACAGGTAAATTTTAGTCAGTAAAAGTCTGACATGCCCTTATCCTCCTCCCTAGAACAGGAGAAGTCATTTGATGATTTCTCATCTCAATAAAGGCAAGAAAGCCTTAACACTAAGTTTTTTCAAGAATTGAGTTTTTGTGACGTGTTATCCTCCTCCTCGTCTGATGGAAATCGACAATGTGGTCGAAGATGGAGCACACTTGCCTAGAAGTAACCTATTCACTCTTGACTTAAAGACCTCCCAAATTGTAGCTATCAGTGTAAGAGGTCAGAGTCTGTGTTTGACTCTGGCAGGAAAAAGAGACGTTTTGTTCAAAACGGCACTTCTTCATTTCATCTGCGGTATGCTACTGCACTACAGAGGTCGCCAACCCGTGAATATCTGCATTTACACTGAGTAGCGAAACGTTTCGAATAAAAACTTGTACACCTCTCATTTTATTCGAAGCGCTTCGAATAAAAACGTGTACACCTCTCATTTTATTAAGTCGCTTTTCGAATTCAGTACGTTTTACTGAGCAAACGAATTTCTTTATCTTTATCTTACGAGTATTTGCTTGCAATTGTTTTTGCAGCTAAAAAGAGGTTTTAGTAGTTTTGTGTGCATAATAACGAAATAAAAGTGGTTTAAACAGTTGCTATTTTGTTTGGATTTTGGTTGATAGTGTATTTATTTGTGGAATAAGTGCTACGAATATTTTATTTATTGTTTAATATTTTTTACTTGTATTATTTTTGAAATAAACTGTTGTATTGCAGTAGTGTATATAGTTTGACATAAAAAGCAAGATAAATGTACAACCAACGAAGTTTTCCACATACCTAATAAAAAAATATTGAAAAAAAATACAAACTTGATGTACGCTTACATTGTAGAAAATCATTAAAATTAAATTGAATGAATATTAGTTCTATGAATTTAAAGATGAAGAAAGTAGATGCTTTCACTAAAAAAAAGTTATCAAGTGATAGCAAAATAGTTTTTTTTAAATACCATAAGCATTTTTTGAAGCATAATCTTCGCTGACTGGAAGAGCTAGATAAATCTCAGTTACTTATTGTGCCATAATAAGAATGTTTTTAAATATTGTTTTGATAATTGTGCCCTAGACCCTGATGTATATATAAATATAAATAAATCGGGCAATTCGAAAATTTATCTGTATTTTGAACAAGTAATAATTTAGGATTGGTTTCAATTAATTGAATGATCGTTAATGAATCTATGTCATCATCATCATCATCTTCCTGCCCTAGTCCCGTTTTATTTGGGGTCGGCGCAACACGTTTTTTTTCTTCCATTCTGTCCTGTCACTCGTCACGCTATCACTAACTCCCTTTTAGTTAATGAATCTATGTATACAAAATTATTTTTAGTTTATGCGAAACCTGAATATAGTTTGTTCAAAATCTGTATCTGAATCGATTTCAATAATTTTTACACCATATTATAATTTTTCATAACGGGCATGCGCACAGCTAAATACGGGAGCATTACAACCCCTCAGTCATTCGGATGGTCCTGTGACCATTTAAGTGATTTTTCATGATACAGTTATAAAATTTCGTACATAGGTTCCTTTCATAAAAATAATAAAAACTTGTTTCTTTTTTCGCATATACTAAAACTAATATTGTATAATAAATACATAATAATAATAAACGGATGGAGGGTAAGAAACAAAATAAAAAAATCAAAGAACTTCATTTTAAAGTCCGTAAGTTAAGCTTGTATTTCGCTTTGGCGGCAAGCGAGCGTTCGATGTCAGATTGTGTAGCGCAGTGCAGTCGCAACGACTTTTGACAACCGCCTGAGGCAATACTTTTGTGTTTCTTCTGTCTTTAGAGCTGCTACGATGCTACCTATTTCCACAACAAATATTTATATCTACAAAGTAAGACAATCTTTCCTTTGTTATCGAGATTTAAGTCCATTTTAAACGTAGATAAAGTTTTAACTGACTGTCTCCTATCTTACATATTTGGCGTGATGGCTAGATTTCATTAAAAGAAAATAGAAAGAAAGAAAATTATTTTTATTTGACACATTAAACAAGGCACATGCATACACTAAAGTGTAAACGAAAAAGAATACATATTTTTGTGTGTACATAAATAGTAAAATAAATAAATAAGAATGATAAATAAAATTGTATGCCTCAAAGGCTTCGCCAAAATAGGTCCAGTTCCTTAAAAATACCAAACGACTAGTGCCTAAATGGTAATGCTGGTAATGTGTGCAAATGATACAACGTAACCTTCTTGGTGCTTGGAGGGTCTTAATCGCGAAAAAGTCCCGTTGACAAATTCTGTTATTAAACAAAGTATCAATCTTTTACCTCTTTTAGCTCTCCTAAATAAAGTCTATCCAAAGAGTATCGTGTTGCCCAGTAACTGGGTTACAGAGGTCTGATAGGTAGTTGTTCCATGTAAAACAGAGGTATTTAGCCGCATCCGGTTAGACTGGAAGCCCACCCCCAGAGTGAGTAAAAAGCTAGGGAAATGAGCTCTCCAAAATAAAACTATTTTATTATTACTATTTTATGTCGGCCCCCTGCCCTGACTTGGCTCGGGTTAAACAAGTTTCCAAACAATATTTATTATACTTAATCAGTAACAGTCTTTGTGATTGTACATATTGATTAGCATATTAACTTTCAACGTTTGCGCTCTCTTATTTATTGGGTATATATAATCTACGCCAAACAATCTCTTAGTTAAATATCCGCGTTGCAGTTTGTTAAACGAATACACTCACGCAATACAACACAACCTCTTTGTTCTCAATAAATAGTTTCAATATGAAAAAAATTACATTAGGTTTTACATATTATTTTTTTACAGGTTATTTTACATTAGGTTTAGCCTTCAATAGTGTCTTACTTGACTTATCTCTCTTCCTGCCATTTTTTGGGAAAATACTATTCCAACTTTATGGAAAATCCCCAAAAAGTCCTGCCGTTGTCTGTGTTTCCTGATAGCTATAACCTAGGGGTCTTGAAGTCAAGACTGAATAGATTGCTTCTAGGCAAGCGTGCTCCATCGTCGGCCACATCATCGCTTACCCCTTACCAGGTGAGATTGTGGTCAAACGCGAGCCTATCCATTATATATAAAAAAAAAATGTTGATTTGTTGGATGATCAGAGAACCAGATAAATATGAAAATACGGCAGGATACAACTCAATATTACACCTAAAATATCAAATGTAAACTTAAGCAATATTACCTACTTAAGTATTGTTTAAGAATGTTTTCTACTTATTTACAGAAAGTTTTTTATAAATTAATATCGACAATAATGTACACATATAAAATTGAAAACTCAATTTGTTTTGCACAAGTTTAAACCTTAGTGGTTTTTTGGTTGCTACTCAACCTAGCTAATCCTGTAATCTTTGTATATATATATATATTTTTTTATTAATGATAGGCTTGCGTTTGACCACTATCTCACCTGATGGTAAGCGATTAATAAATAAAAAAAAATGTATTGTTCATTACAAATTACGTGACAAAAATCCAGGTTCAAGCCGACGACGTCTCGAACCGTCAACATGACTGGCCCAAAGGAAAAAGTTGGAGCTTGGAAATATTAGTGCTCTGAATGGTTATGGTGATGGTGCCGCCACACATTGTCCAATGTTACTTGAAGTCAGCGCAATATTTTATTTCTTCTATAGTGACCTATGCAAACTTCTTTGTATGATATTGTAAAAACTCTTTTGTTAAAAATTCTTTCGTGATCGAAAACAACATCTTGTCAATGTAATCTACCAAAAAAGAAAAACTTATAAATTTTATTTGTTACTAAAAATATAAATAGAAATCCCTAAATCGGTGTCCCGAGAAGAACACAAATATGGCCCAGAACAGAGCAAACCGTTCGCGGGATGTCGATGATGTGGCAGAAACATTACGTGTGAGTGTGCGAATCCCACCGTTCTACCACGAAAAACCGGCGCTGTGGTTCGGCCAGATGGAGGCCCAGTTCATACTGTCGAACATTAAGATGGACGAGACCAAGTTTTACTACGTGACCGGCAACTTGGATCCTCAATATGCGGTCGAGGTCGAAGACATTATTAGCTACCCACCAGAAAGCGGGAAATACGAAAGGCTGAAGGCGGAGCTTATAAAGAGATTGTTAGCTTTGCGGGAGAAAAAGGTGAAATAGCTCCTCATGCATGAGGAGCTGTTGACCGAAATCTTTGTCAATGTGATCTGCCAAAAACGAAAAACTCATTAATTTTGTTACTAAAACTTATAAATAGAGAGATCCCTAAGCTTTGATTCTATCCAGTCAACCGTCACGCTACTACCGACTCCTTTTCTTTCAAATCACTCCCCACACAATCCATACAACACACGAGAAAACAAAACAATCAAGAGTTAGGGCCCTTTTCCTGTCACGCGTTTTTTAGCCCGCACGCGGTTCTCGTCCGCATGCGGACTACCCGCATCCTATCATTTGATACATGTTTTTCCTATCATGCGGCTAGCACGCGCGCGAAACGTGGATTAGCTGCGGGCGCGCAGCCCGCGTGCGCGCTATCCGGATGCGGGCTGTGATCTTCTGCCTTCAGTGTTGTTTTTACTGTGAAGCGGGTTGCACGCATGCTCATAGTCCGCATATATTGCAAACAAGTTTACCCACGCACAAAATGGCAGCAGCAAACAAATTCTTTGTCCTGCGTGTGACCCGGATCGTGCTATCTCCCGCATGCGGACGAGAACCGCGTGCGGGCTAAAAAACGCGTGACAGGAAAAGGGCCCTAATGCATTTCAGATCCAACACATCACTTTCAATGCACCGAACTGAAAGCAAGCTCCTTGATGCTGGAGCGATACATTTTACATAAAATATTTTAATATTATCCTAGGAGAAAATGGAATGATGAAGATAAGTGCAGTGTCGTGTAGTTGTATGTGATAATGCTTAGTTACCCCTCGGGCAAATGGGGTTCCGAATCTGAAATGTTTGTGACGAAATTCATGACGGAGATTTCGCTTGTTCGATTGTCTCTATTTTTTTTATGTTGTGTAATGTTTCAATGACTTCTCTGTAGCGAGAGGGGACTATCAGACTTTTACTGACCAAAAACCACACCTGTGTCTTTCATTTGCCTTTTGCGTTCTAGGACCACGAGTTTCCTCTTTTTTAGAAATTCTCCGTGGTCATAGCGGGGGGCATTGGCCTTGCTGGACCCTTTTTTATGTGGGAAAATCATCTAATGACACATCTCGCACTTGAGCTCAGGGCGTGTCAGACTTTTACTGACTAAAAACCAACTCCTGTTCCTCTTTTGCCATTATCCCAGGGCCCCGGTAATCTATCGCGTCACCCATGGCCGTTATAGGCTTCGGCCCTGCTGGGCCCCTAACGGTTGCTGACATCTCCATGAGGCGCGCGTGGAAGCCTACGCGCCGTCGACGATTTGGGCTCGGTCCGGACGGTTACTGGACGGTCGTAGCAATGGGTAGCTCGCCGTCCGCAAGCCCGCGTTGCTGGACCCTTACGGTTGGACTTATAGTGAAAATATATCATTAAATGTATTGTGATTAAAAATTAATTACTTTTGAAATTGGTTCAAACAACAAAAAAAAAAACGAAACGTGATCGCTTTTTATTAAAACAAACAGCATTTATTCAATTTCAAATAATACAACTAGACAAACAACACAATTGAAAAAAATACGTAATGCATTTTAAACCGCTTTGAATAAAATGCAGAATATTTTCGGTTATTTGCCAAAATAAGCGGCAACGTGCAAGTGTGTGAATAACTGAATACATTTTAAAGGCGTTCCGGGTTATAAAATTTGGTATGAAAATATATTTTTATTGTTCGCCCAAGTTTGTGTTGATGTAATCATTATGCCTAGCCGCGCAGTGCTAAGGTAGGACGACCACACGATTAAAATCTAGCGTCTCAGCAGAGGTGACTTTGTTTTTTAGTTGGGAAAATCATCTAAATGACATCTCCCGCCCTTGGACGGAGAAAGAGTGCGTAACAGACTTTTAATGATTAAAAACCCACTTCTGTTCCTTTTTTGCCATTGTTCCAGGGCCCTGAGGATCTCTTTCACATCACCCGTGGCCCCAGTAGGCTTCGACTCTGCTGGGCCCCTACGTTTGCTGACAACTCCTTGAGGGGCGCGTGGAACACTACGCGCCGTCGACGACTTGGGCTTAGTCCAGACGGTAACCGCAACCCCGCAAGCCCGCGCCTAACTGAGGTGAGCTTGCTTACTGCAATCCGCAGAGACAGCAGATGTAATCCAAATTATATGACTTCCAACGTCCTTGAATGGTGGGCGCGTTTTGCCATTAGTTTCGTGCGCGTTGATTGATTTGCGAACGTGTTAGCTCGTGGACTATATCCGTGTAGTAACACAATCCGTGGAGTCAAACCAAGCTCTCTCCCAGCTGACGTCTGCTGGAACGTTGGATTACATCTGTTTAGCCCATGCTTTGAACATGTACCAGACGGTTGCAATACAGCTTTCTAACAGAGGTGACCTTTTCAATCGTAGTGACGGATTTGCGAACGTGTAGGCGGGTGAATTAACACGTTATGTGCCGGAACGCAGATCTACGCGGGACACAATGGCTTTTTAACTGTCTCTACTTACGGCATACGAAAGGTTAAATCCGTATAGCAGCAACACAATCTAAACACACAAACCAAGCTCCAAAGAAGGTGACCTCTATTGGAACGCTGAATTACATCCGTGTGGCTCATGCTTTATTTTCAACTTTATCTGTACCTAACCCGTCTAAAACGTTACCTGGGCCATTATTACTTAGAACTATCCCACCAAAGATCCCAAAACAGTAATTAAGTGCCATAACAAGATTACAAGTCCCCACACAGTGTCATGATGACCATAGAGTAACCAAACGAGCAAAGTTACTAACTGCCCAACTTATGACACCTGTGCCAGGATAAAGTTTTGATTGAACATTCGCATCTTGGGCGGATAATTAAATAGTTGAGAGTACTCCTGCTAGGTATCTATCACAGTTGATATATAGTTGCAATGTACAGTCAAGGGTCAAAAGTGCAGTAGCACTCTGCCAATGCTAAAGTGTCTTGTTCTTTTAGAATTTCAACGGTTAAAAATATTCTTTACAATTACTCTATGCCACACATTAAAGCTAGCGTAGCTTTATAGATGCCTATTCGTGCGTGAAGTTTACATACAAAACTCTGTCGATGAAACGGCAACGTCATGCCCACGTGTAGTTGCAACGTCGTCGACAGAGTCCTACATACACATACCTTTCGTTGAAAAGGGAGGATCCTCCATGTGACGTCATAGGTGTCACTACATCCCGAGTTGTCGCCAGCGCGTAGAGTTCCCACGCGCGCCTCAAGATGATGTCAGCAAAACTATAAAGGCCCAACAGAGTCGAAGCACAACGTGGCCATGGATTCGTTTCTGAAAGGAAAACCCGGGGTCCTGGAACTCAAGGCACATAGAAGTGGATTTTAGTCAGTTGTTATTTTACATAAATGTAAAGAAAAAGCTAAACAATCCATATTTGTTTACATTATGGTCGAAATTAATTTTTGAGGCTTAAGATTTATACGCCTTAAAGAAACTAAAGGACGAGCTTATCACTGAAAAAGATAAATTGACTAAATCAGGTACAAGTAAATCGGAAGTCAAGAAAGCTAATGGCGAGTGGGAGTAATGTGACTTTGAAGTTGAAGAGGGAGATTCATTTTTCTATGGCAACTAAATATAAGTTAAATTGTACTCACTTTTTATATTGGTTTTTAATGTTTATTATTGTATAATGTATACTCATAATTTTCTGTAATTTTTGTAATTGTAAGAAAAAGTTGGAGACTGGCCTGTATGTGTAGAAGTTGTTTTTACTTTCGTCACACATGAAGCTATTATAGCGTTAAAAAGGCTACGGAATAGAAAATTGTGTTTTACCACATAAAAACAATTGAGAGACAACCATTGTGGAGAGATTTTCCTACAGCAACTGAAGGACACAGGTGTGATTTTCATCAATAAAAGTCTGACACGCCGTCTCACTGTAACTTAAAGCGGCAATTGTCAATGGAATGGACCTTAAACAAGTCAGTCAAATGCCTTATTAATTCATTTGAAATTTTTGCAACATGAATTTATAGACACATAGTCATACATAGCCGACATAGCACGAAGAATCGCCAAACTTAAGTGGCAATGGGCAAAGCACATTGCTCGCAGAACAGATGGCCGTTGAGGCCGAAAGGTTCTGGAACGGCGACCACGTAGCGGAAGATGTAGCGTTGGAAGGCCTGGTAAGGGTTACGGGAATCCGATGGATGTGAGACACACAGGACCGCTCGATGCGGCAACACTTGGGGGAGGCCTATGTCCAACAGTAGACATCTTTCTGCTGACATGATGATGATGATGATGAATCATACATAGTGTATTTTACAGTTTTGTCATTGGTAAATCTAGTTTCATTGTGGCTTTGACATTTCCACAATACTACATCGGTAGTATAATAAAGTAGATTATGTCATGAACAGAACAAACAAAAACAAAACATCTTACACGTCATGTCCAACTAATATTATAGAGGTGTCTTGGCGTTTCTTGGGGTACGTCGGTAATTTTAGTTCTCAGGTTTTTTTTATTTCTGATTCGATCACACAAGGAAACTGAGAATAGTAAGCAAGCTTAGTTTCTGGTTGGAAAGTTTTAGGAAGCTATAATGTAGCAAAGTTTCATGTTTGTTTAAATTATATTGTTTTTTATTAATTTTTTATGGTGGGAAAATCATCTAATGACAACCCCCGCTCTTGGGCGGAGCGTGAGATAGTGTCAGACTCTTACTGACTAAAAACACACCTCGTTCCTTCAAGCTTTCATACCGGGGCTCGAGCTATCTTCCGAAACTAACCCAGTAGGCTTCGACCCAGCTGGGCCCCTGCTGTTGCTGACAACTCCTTGAGGCGCGCGGGAACAGTGCGCGCCGTCGACGACTTAGGCTCGGTCCGGACAGTTACCAGACAGTTGGACAGAGAGCTACCCATAGCTCGCCGTCTGCAAGCCCGCATCTATGGTGGCCGGAAATCGGGATCGGAATCCCGGCGGCGGTGAGAGCGCCGTTGCCTGATGCGGTCGGCCTGCTCCTTTTAAATTATGATCAAAATTATTTTTTGAGGCTTACGGAGAAGTACTGAGGAGACTGGAATGTATCCACGTGTTCAGATGTCGGTATCGTTTCTACCTTCGTTGCATATGAAGCTATTACAGCATTAAAAAGGCTACATAATGAAGGACACAGGTGTGTTTTCGGTCGGTAAAAGTCCGACACGCCCTCTTGCTTTAACCTAGAGCGGGAAATGTTAATGGATGCCAGACATCATGATAAAATTAAAGAAAAAGGGATTACTTTACCTAGTGATCTTTTTAACACCATCCAATTTTTACCAAGTGTCAAGTATCAATCAGAACTCAAAGAAGCATCAAAAACTGATATGTAGTCAAGCTTTATGTTGAACATTATTATGAGGCTGCAACATGCAATCTCACGAGTGTAGAGGCACTAACATTATAGAATAGATTAAACTATATTATACACCAAAATAATAACAATTTTATGCGTAAATTAATACGAGTTTTAAAAAAAGTGCTTTATTTTTTCAAATCAAATCAAATCGTTAGTGTTTCATGTACCGGATCAATCCTCCACGGTATTAAAACGATCAAAATTTAACGGTGTACATTGTACACCAAAATAGTAGATAACGATTTCACAGAAACATAGACATAACACATAAATAACACAGACATAACTGTATAATTAAAACAGTAAAGCAGATTATATCGTGAACAAAACAAACAAATGTAAAATCTGATTTGTTCAATAATCAACTTCGTAAATCCGCCGTCGTAAAACCAATTCTTTAAACACGTCAACCAATAAAAATAGTTTGTTGTATTATTTACTTTACATACATATCTATGTTTTTAATAAATTTCACGGGACTTTAACTAGCATATATTCAACTTCTGAGCGTGTGAGCTCTTCACTCTGGCTAAGGTAACCTACTACTAGTGTACCCAGTGATCTTTTCATAACCATCCAATTTTTACCGAACATCAAGTATCAATTCAAACCTCATAGAAATTCGACTTGCATGTAAAGCAAGTTTTATGCTAAATTTTGTATTTCATAAATTATTAATTTTTATTACCACAAAACTGTATTGATAAAGCAGTAGGTAAAGAAGATTCTATCGTGAACGGAACAAAATGGATTGAAAATATATTATTTATATGCTCTCGTGCTCATGTTTTTTTTAAATTTACTTTGTTATGCACCTGCCCTATTGTTTCTTTACCACCCTTGGCTGACTAGTAGTGCACGAAGTTTTAATAAGTAAATAAATAATTTAATTTGAGTGTGCAGTCGACAATGCCAACGAGGTCCCACTCCATTATTTATATTTTTTAAATGTTTTTATAATTTTATATTTTGAAACTTATATAATTTGTATGAATAGAATATAAATCTAAAATCTAAGAATTTTAGATGACAGCTAATAGCTATATACATCGTGAACAGAACAAACATATGTAAAGCCAGAACTGAAATCAATATCGTTATAAAATCAGATTTGTTCAAATCAACTACGTTAATCTGTCGTCGAAAAACTAATTCTTTAAACACGTCAACATACAAATAGTTTGTTGTAATATTCATTTTACATAAACAGTAATTTCAAGGAACTTGTACTAGCACATATTCCACTTCTGAGCGTGCTAGCTCCTCTTCCTGGCTCAGGCCGCTAGTAACTACTACTAGTAGTATACCCTGTGTATCACTATCCAATTTTTACCAAGCATCAAGAGTATCAATCAGAACTCATCGTCAAAATGTATTTTATGTATGTGTGCTGCGTTCTCATTTTGTTAAATTATTACAACAAAACCATATCGATAAAGTGGTAAAGCAGATTCTATCGTGAACGAAACAAACAAATGAAGTGAAACAAAAATTATGATGAACTTGTTTTTACTATTTTTAGTTTTCAATCAAAATCAATTAAGCATGCAGAACGGATTATCGATAACCGATTTGCAATTTATGATTAGTTCTGTTGCTTAATGATTAGCAATTTATTATTAGTTGTTACTCTTGGCGTATGGTGTCACTCTGTAAGATTCTCATTACGACAACTTATTTTTACTTGTAAGGCACATTCTCGGATGACAGCTGCGCTATAATGGAGGACACCAAAACCTGTTATTTCTGGTTTTAGTTGCATTAAACGTGCCGCAGATTGGTATCGCCCTAATCAGGGACCACCTTTAAAGACAAGACGAGTTCAAGCGTTCAACCACAGCCTCTCAGAGTGACTGGATCTGTGACCTACTAACTGGTGCGTCAGACACATCATAATATCTATCTTTCATCAACAGTGCTGTCTTCTGCATACCCAAAGAAACGGGTTTAAGTAGGTTATTTATGTGCAACAAGAGAAGCGCAGCAAATCAAACTCAATAAACAATTTTTTTTCATGTATACAATGTGCATTAATTCTTACATCGGGCAGTTGTTGATAGGCAGTTTCTCTCTGGAGCCGTGACTGCCGATACTTTGGGCTATTATTATTTATATTTTTAAATGTTTTTATATTCTAATATTTAAGAATTTAAATATTTTTTTTTAAATGGTATATAAATATAATAAGATGATAATATAATTGTGATCAATTATATATTAAATATCATAACACTTAGAGAGTGCAAATCTTGTTGGAATATTTGAGACTTTACCAAAAATTCTGGACTTACCGAGAAATAAAGAAAGTATAAGCAACCTGTTTACTAATTAGCTCTGCTGATTATCTCCCCACACTTGCAATTATCATGAACTACTCGGTATTTTATCACCATCCAATTTTTATCAAGCATCAAGTATCAACCAGAACTTACAGAAGTTCGACTGGCATGTAACCATATTTATGTTAACATTATTCTAATTCATAATATGTTGTAAGATGTTATCATTCGGTTATATTTCTTGAGATAAATAGATAGATAGTGCTTCAGAGGAAGCTACCGAACATGTACTAGGTCGACTGGTAGAAAATGCCTAAGGCATTAAGTCCGCCTTTGTACAGTGTTTACTACTGCATAAAGTTAATTAATAAATAAACGTCATAAAGTACGAACATTTCGACAAGATATATCTAAGACTCACTCGCACTGCCGAGAATCCGTGCATCGTCTCCAGCGTACTGCAGTGCTTGGAGGATCAAGAAGTCGACCGTTATTATAACGAAAAACCTATTGAAGAAGGTAACGACTTCCGATCCTACGCGCGATCGCTGGCTTCCAGTTTTCGCGCCAACGCTTTTTTTTTGGTGTTAAAATCATCCAAATGACATCCCCCACCCTAGGGCGAAGTGAGAGATAGAGTATCTCTTACGGACTCCCCGGACCCAAGCTGGGCCACTGCTGTTGCTGATAACTCCTTGAGGCGCGCGGGAACAGTGCCCAAGCAGGGCACACGTCCACTGTGCGCTCCACCGTGTCCTCCGGGCGTTACGCACAGTGGCGACACCCGGGCGTCAATTCCGCACGAATCCGGTGCAGGAACCTCCCGAATTTACCATGTCCGATGAGAACCTGCGTCATGCGGTAAGTGAGGACGCCGTGAGGTCTTTCCGGTCACGCCTCAAATAGAGGACTTACCACCATGTTGTGTTCGCGCCACCGCTCGCTCAGATTGATGCTTTGCTGAACTCCCGTGCCTTTTACGATATAATTTCAAGGAACTTTGACTAGCACATATTCAACCTCTGAGCGTGCGCTAGCGCATGCTCAGAGGTTCTCCCCTCACTCTGACTAAGGCCGCTAGTAACTACTACTACTACATGTCCGTTTTATCACCATCCAATTTTTATCAAGCATCAAGTATCAACCAGAACATAACCGCTCCGATGTTGAATGACCACACCGTACTTGTATTATTTTCGCCGACGATGTGGTGCGTACGGAGTGGCGGGCAATCTCCATGCGTCGTATTTTGACGTAATACACTTGTTAAAACTATGTTTATTCCGCTCAAACTTGCACAGAGTAAAAGTGATAGATTTATTTACTCTATGACGTCTTCAATGAATGAATTAGCTGAGTGAACAGAATTATATCACGTCACTAAACCAGTCGTTGGAAATATTAAATATTAGTGCGCTGAATGGTTATGGTGATGTTGCCGCCACACATTGTCCAATGTTACTTGAAGTCAGCGCAATATTTTATTTCTTCTGTAGTGACCTATGCAAACTTCTTTGTATGATATTGTAAAAACTCTTTTGTTCAAAATTCTTTCGTGATCGAAAACAACATCTTGTCAATGTAATCTACCAAAAAAGAAAAATTTATAAATTTTATTTGTTACTAAAAATATAAATAGAAATCCCTAAATCGGTGACACCGAGAAGAACATATGGGCCAGAAAAGAGCAAACCGTTCGCGGGATGTCGATGATGAGTGTACGAGTCCTACCGTTCTATCACGAAAAACCGGCGCTATGGTTCGCTCAGATGGAGGCCCAGTTCATACTGTCGAACATTAAGATGGACAAGACCAAGTTCTACTACGTGACCGGCAACTTGAATCCTCAATATGCGGTCGAGGTCGAAGAAATTATTAGCTACCCACCAGAAAGCGGGAAATACGAAAGGCGGAGCTTATAAAGAGATGGTCAGCTTTGCGGGAGAAACAGGTGAAACAGCTCCTCATGCATGAGGACCGAAACCTTGTCAATGTGATCTGCCAAAAAAGAAAAACTTATTAATTTTGTTACTAAAAATTATAAATAGAGAGGATCCCTAAACTTTCATTCTATACAGTCAACCGTCACGCTACCCCTGACTCCTTTTCTTTCAAATCACTCCCCACACAATCCAACACACGAGAAAACAAAACAATCAAGAGTTAGGGTCCTTTTCCTGCCACGCGTTTTTTAGCCCGCACGCGGTTCTCGTTCGCATGCGGACTGCCCGCATCCTATGATCCTAGTTTTTTTTTTACTGTGAAGCAGGTTCCACGCATGCTCATCATAGTCCGCATATATTGCAAACAAGTTTACCCACTGGCGACACGCACAACATTGAAGCAGCAAACGAAATCTTTGTACTGCGTGTGACCCGGAGCGTGCTATCTCCCCGCATGCGGACGAGAACCGCGTGCGAGCTAGAAAACGCGTGACAGGAAAAAGGCCCTAATACATTTCAGATCCAACACATGACTTTCAATGCACCGAACTGAAAGCAAGCTCCTTGATGCTGGAGCGATACATTTTACATAATATATTTTAATATTATCCTAGGAGAAAATGGAATGATGAAGATAAGTGCAGTGTCGTGTAGTTGTATGTGATAATGCTTAGTTACCCCTCGGGCAAAGGGGGTGCCGAATCTGAAATGTTTGTGACGAAATTCATGACGGAGATTTTCACTTGTTCAACTGTCTCTATTTTTTTTTTAAGTTGTGTAATGTTTCAATGACTTCTCTGTAGCGAGAGGGTCTATCAGACTTACTGACTAAAACCACACCTGTGTCTTTCATTTGCCTTTTTCGTTCTAGGACCACGAGTTTCCTCTTTTTCAGAAATTCTCCATGGTCGTAGCGGGGGGCATTGGACTTGCTGGACACTTTCTTTAGGTAGGAAAATCATCTAATGACACATCCCGCACTTGAGCGGGAGGGCGTGTCAGACTTTTACTGACTATAAACCAACCCCTGTTCCTCTTTTGCCATCATCCCAGGGCCCCGGGGATCTATTGCATCACCCACGGCCGTTATAGGTTTCGGCCCTGCTGGGCCCCTAACGGTTGCTGACATCTCCTTGAGGCGCGCGTGGAAGACTACGCGCCGTGTACGATTTGGGCTCGGTCCAGACGGTTACAGGACGGTCGTAGCAATGGGTAGCTCGCCGTCCGCAAGCCCGCGTTGCTGGACCCTTACGGTTGGACTTAGTGAAAATATACCATTAAATGTATTGTGATTAAAAATTAAATACTTTTGAAATTGGTTCAAACAACAAAAAAAAAAACTAAACGTAATCGCTTTTTATTAAAACAAACAACATTTATTCAATTTCAAATAATACAACTAGACAAACAACAATTGAAAAAAATACGTAATGCATTTTAAACCGCTTTGAATAAAATGCAGAATATTTTCGGTTATTTGCCAAAACAAGCGGCAACGTGCAAGTGTGTGAATAAAATGAATACATTTTAAAGGCGTTCCGGGTTATAAAGTTTGGTATGAAAATATATTTTTATTGTTCGCCCAAGTTTGTGTTGATGTAATCATTATGCCTAGCCGCGCAGTGCTAAGGTAGGACGACCACACGATTATAATCTAGCGTCTCAGCAGAGGTGACTTTGTTTTTTACAAGCTTTTATTTAGTTTCACCTGTCCCGATGTTTGTCTATCATCAAATCTTGTAAATTAAATTTGACCCACTTCCCAGTTACCGATTGGGCTGAAATTGTGCATGCATGTGTAAATCAGATGACAATGCAAAATCATTATAACGTGGAGCTGATCTGATGATGCAACTGGAAGGTAGCTATAGGAACTTAGTAAGTTAAACGACACAACCCCATCGAGTTTGGGCTCGTTTGATTCGTCTTGACGAGCAATAATTATATAGGTATACCGAGCTATTTATAGCTCGGTATACCTATATATCATTCATTATCATCCCCCATTCCATTCATTTCATTTTTTTTTCATTATTTGTCATTCCTATTATCATTTTTTCATAGCAAGCTTTTAAGCTTGCTATGAAAAAATGATTTTCATTATAATCTTGTTAGTTGGGAAAATCATCTTAATGACATCTCCCGCCGCTTGGGCGGAGGAGTGCGTATCAAACTTTTAATTATTAAAAACCCACTCCTGTTCCTTTTTTGCCATTGTACCAGGGCCCTAGTGATCTCTTTCACATCACCCGTGGCCCCAGTAGGCTTTGACCCTTCAGGGCCCCTACGTTTGCTGACAACTCCTTGAGGCGCGCGTGGAACACTACGCGCCGTCGACGACTTGGGCTTGGTCCAGACGGTAACCGCAACCCCGCAATCCCGCGCCTAACTCGAGGTGATCTTGCTTACTGCAATCCGTATAGATAGCAGATGTAATCCAAATTATATGACTTCCAACGTCCTTGAATGGTGGGCGTGTTTTTCCATTAGTTTCGTGCGCATTGATTGATTTGCGAACGTGTTAGCTCGTGGACTATATCCGTGTAGCAACACAATCCGTGGAGTCAAACCAAGCTTTCTCCCAGCTGACATCTGTTGGAACGGTGGATTACATCTGTTTAGCCCATGCTTTGAACATGGACTAGAGGTGAACTTTTCAATTGTAGTGAAGGATTTTCGAACGTGTTGGAGTGTGAATTAAATCCGTATAGCCGCAACACAATCTGAACACACAAACCAAGCTCCAAAGAAGGTGACCTCTATTGGAACGCTGGATTACATCCGTGTGGCTCATGCTTTATTTTCAACTTTATCTGTACCTAACCCGTCTAAAACGTTACCTGGGCCATTATTACTTAGAACTATCCCACCAAAGATCCCAAAACAGTAATTAAGTGCTATAACAAGATTACAAGTCCCCACACAGTGTCATGATGACCATAGAGTAAACCAAACGAGCAAAGTTACTAACTGCCCAACTTATGACACCTGTGCCAGGATAAAGTTTTGATTGAACATTCGCATCTTGGGCGGATAATTAAATTGTTGAGAGTACTCTTGCTAGGTATCTATCACAGTTGATATATAGTTGCAATGTACAGTCAAGGGTCAAAAGTGCAGTAGCACTCTGCCAATGCTAAAGTGTCTTGTTCTTTTAGAATTTCAACGGTTAAAAATATTCTTTACAATTATATATACAAAGCTTTTTTTTTTTTTATTAATGATTGGCTTGCGTTTGACCACTATCTCACCTGATGGTAAGCGATGATGTGGTCGACGATGAAGCACGCTTGCCTAGAAGAAACCTATTCACTGTCGACTTAAAGACTCCTAAGTTGTAGCTATCAGGAAACACAGATTCCGGCAGGGAATTCCACTCCTTGGCTGTATGCACAATAAATGTGTTCGCAAAACGTTTTGTGCGTATGGGTGGGATGTCTGCCATGTACCGGTGGCGCAACGCTGTACGTCGTGTGGTCCGATGATGGAACGGACTTGGCGGAATTAGATTGTGCAATTTCAGTGCACACTCCCCGAAATGTAAACGATAGAAAACCGACAGACTAGCAACTCGGCGGCCATGCTCAAGACTTTGGAGCTTCGACTCTACAAGTGCATCATTGCCGATGATTCTCTTGGCTCGCCTCTCAATCGACTCCAGCGCATCAAGCTGGTATTTGGCAGATCCATCCCAAAGATGAGAACAGTACTCCATACACGATCGAACTTGGGCTTGATAAAGATTGAGCAGCTGTTCCGGCGTGAAGTACCGTCTCACCTTTGCTAAGATCCCCAATTTTTTGGCAACCAGTTGAGCCTTTGCATCGATGTATGAGCCGAAGCTAGCGTAGCTTTATAGATGCCTATTCGTGCGTGAAGTTTACATACAAAACTCTGTCGATGAAACGGCAACGTCATGCCCACGTGTAGTTGCAACGTCGTCGACAGAGTCCTACATACACATACCTTTTGTTGGAAAGGGAGGATCCTCCATGTGGCGTCATAGGTGTCGCTACATTCAGAGTTGTCGACAGCGCGTAGAGTTCCACGCGCGCCTCAAGATGATGTCAGCAAAACTATAAAGGCCCAACAGAGTCGAAGCACAATGTGGCCATGGATTCGCTTCTGAAAGGTAAACCCGGGGTCCTGGAACTGTGGATTTTAGTCAGTTAAAGTTGTTATTTTACATAAATGTAAAGAAAAAGCTAAACAATGCATAATTGTTTACATTATGGTCGAAATTAATTTTTGAGGCTTAAGAAGAAGTTGGAGACTGGCCTGTATGTGTAGAAGTTGTTTTTACTTTCGCACATGAAGCTATTATAGCGTTAAAAAGGCTACGGAATAGAAAATTGTGTTTTACCACATAAAAACAATTGAGAGACAACCATTGTGGAGAGATTTTCCTAGAACACACTGAAGGACACAGGTGTGATTTTCATCAATAAAAGTCCGACACGCCGTCTCGCCGTAACCTAAAGCGGCAAATGTCAATGGATGATTACCCACCTTAAATAAGTCAGTCAAATGCTTTATTAATTCATTTGAAATTTTTGCAACATAAATTTATAGACACATAGTCATACATAGCCGACATAGCACGAAGAATCGCCAAACTTAAGTGGCAATGGGCAGAGCACATTGCTCGCAGAACAGATGGCCGTTGAGGCCGAAAGATTCTGGAACAGCGACCACGTAGCGGAAGATGTAGCGTTGGAAGGCCTGGTAAGGGTTGCGAGAATCCGATGGATGTGAGACACACAGGACCGCTCGATGCGGCAACACTTGGGGGAGGCCTATGTCCAACAGTAGACATCTTTCTGCTGACATGATGATGATGATGATGAATCATACAAAATGTATTTTACAGTTTTGTCATTGGTAAATCTAGTTTCATTGTGGCTTTGACATTTCCACAATACTACATCGGTAGTATAATAAAGTAGATTATGTCATGAACAGAACAAACAAAAACAAAACATCTTACACGTCATGTCCAACTAATATTATAGAGGTGTCTTGGCGTTTCTTGGGGTACGTCGGTAATTTTAGTTCTCAGGTTTTTTTTATTTCTGATTCGATCACACAAGGAAACTGAGAATAGTAAGCAAGCTTAGTTTCTGGTTGGAAAGTTTTAGGAAGCTATAATGTAGCAAAGTTTCATGTTTGTTTAAATTATATTGTTTTTTATTAATTTTTTATGGTGGGAAAATCATCTAATGACAACCCCCGCTCTTGGGCGGAGCGTGAGATAGTGTCAGACTCTTACTGACTAAAAACACACCTCGTTCCTTCAAGCTTTCATACCGGGGCTCGAACTATCTTCCGAAACTAACCCAGTAGGCTTCGACCCAGCTGGGAACCTGCTGTTGCTGACAACTCCTTGAGGCGCGCGGGAACAGTGCGCGCCGTCGACGACTTAGGCTCGGTCCGGACAGTTACCAGACAGTTGGACAGAGAGCTACCCATAGCTCGCCGTCTGCAAGCCCGCATCTATGGTGGCCGGAAATCGGGATCGGAATCCCGGCGGCGGTGAGAGCGCTGATGCCTGATGCGGTCGGCCTGCTCCTTTTAAATTATGATCAAAATTATTTTTTGAGGCTTACGGAGAAGTACTGGGGAGACTGGAATGTATCCACGTGTTCAAATGTCGGTATCGTTTCTACCTTCGTTGCATTTGAAGCTATTACAGCGTTAAAAAGGCTACATAATAGAAAACTACATTTTACTACATGAAAACAATTGTTCTAGTGGAGGGATTTTTTGAAAGCCTAGAACGCAAAGAGAAACTGAAGGACACAGGTGTGGTTTCGGTCGGTAAAAGTCTGACACGCCCTCCTGCTTTAACCTAGAGCGGGAAATGTTAATGGATGCCAGACATCATGATAAAATTAAAGGAAAAGGGATTACTTTACCTAGTGATCTTTTCAACACCATCCAATTTTTACCAAGTATCAATCAGAACTCAAAGAAGCATCAAAAACTGATATGTATTCAAGCTTTACGTTAACATTATTTATTATGAGGCTGCGACATGCAACCTCACGAGTGTAGAGGCTCTAACATTATAGAACAGATTAAACTATATCATACACCAAAATAATAACAATTAAAAACTTAAATCTATGGGTGCAATGGCGGTCTTATTGCTGACAGCGATATCTGCCAGACAATCTTAGGATGGACTTAAACTGAAAAAGGGGATAGTCTGCGGTTTACTGCTAGCAAATATCATAAGACGCATTAAATTATTAAATGCTGTACTGTTGGGACACAGACCTTCTTGTAAGATAGTAAGATGCGTTCAATATAATAGTCATATTTAACTTACGATGAAATAATTACTTCTTAAACTATAATCCTAGATTGTCTGGGTGGAGGAAGTTTGAGCAAGCAGAGTGTATTGTCATTAGTATGATTGCAATTTAGTAGTCTTTTTATCACCATCCAATTTTTACCAAGTATCAAGTATCGATCAGAACTCATACTGTAAGATATTGTCCATCTGTTCATTTGTATGACAATAAAACTGTACGAATGTGACGAATAAATAAAATAGACCTTACGGTGACGAACTTGTTTTTACTTATGCCTAAGGCATGTTTTCGGATGATAACGGCATAATGGCTAACACCGACACCTTAGTGACTTTAGGTGTTGAATGTATAGAGACACTGATTTCCTAAACCAAAAGTGCGAATTAATATAACAAATAAACATATTACTTACACTCGTATTTATTGCATGATGGTATAATTTTGTTGTTCCCGTGGAGGGTTGATCCGGTACATGAAACACTATCGATTTGTAAAGATAAAATTAAAAAATTAAGCACCTTTTTTTTTAAACTCGTATTAATTTACGCGTGGACAAAATTAATTTCTTTTAGAAAACGTCAGCTGAGCGAGTTCAATGACCTGTATGTATTAGTCGGGGTTGCGTACTAATTACCTATAGGTCATTGAACTAACTCAGCTGACGTTCACGTATCAAAATTAAACGGTGTATATTGTACACCAAAATAGTAGGTAACGATTTCACAGAAACATAGACAACTGTATAATTAAAACAGTAAAGCAGATTATATCGTGAACCAAACAAACAAATGTAAAATCTGATTTGTTCAATAATCAACTTCGTAAATCCGCCGTCGTAAAACCAATTCTTTAGACACGTCAACCAATAAAAATAGTTTGTTGTATTATTTATTTTACATACATATCTATGTTTTTAATAAATTTCAAGGGACTTCAACTAGCATATATTCAACTTCTGAGCATGTGAGCTCTACACTCTGGCTAAGGTAACCTACTACTAGTGTACCCAGTAATCTTTTCATTACCATCCAATTTTTACCGAACATCAAGTATCAATCAAACCTCATAGAAATTCGACTTGCATGTAAAGCAAGTTTTATGCTAAATTTTGTATTTCATAAATTAAATTTCAAGGAACTTGTACTAGCACATATTCCACTTCGGAGCGTGCTAGCTCCTCTTCCTGGCTCAGGCCGCTAGTAACTACTACTAGTAATATACCCTGTGTATCACTATCCAATTTTTACCAAGCATCAAGTATCAATCAGAACTCATCGTCAAAATGTACTTTATGTATGCGTGCTGCGTTCTCATTTTGTTAAATCATTATGACAAAACTATATCGATAAAGTGGTAAAGCAGATTCTATCGTGAACGAAACAAACAAATGAAGTGAAACAAAAATTGTGATGAACTTGTTATGCGAAATCAATTAAGCATGCAGAGCGGATTATCGATAACCGATTTGCAATTTATGATTAGTTCTGTTGCTTAATGATTAGCAATTTATTATTAGTTCTGTTACTCTTGGCGTATGGTGTCACTCTGTAAGATTCTCATTACGACAACTTATTTTTACTTGTAAGACACATTCTCGGATGACAGCTGCGCTATAATGGAGGGCACCAAAACCTGTTATTTCTGGTTTTAGTTGCATTAAACGTGCCCAGATTAGTATCGCCCTAATCAGGGACCACCTTTAAAGACAAGACGAGTTCAAGCGTTCAACCACAGCCTCTCAGAGTGACTGGATCTGTGACCTACTAACTGGTGCGTCAGACACATCATAATATCTATCTTTCATCAACAGTGCTGTCTTCTGCATACCCAAAGAAACGGGTTTAAGTAGGTTATTTATGTGCAACAAGAGAAGCGCAGCAAATAAAACTCAATAAACAATCTTTTTTCATGTATACAATGTGCATTAATTCTTACATCGGGCAGTTGTTGATAGGCAGTTTCTCTCTGGAGCCGTGACTGCCGATTCTTTGGGCTATTATTATTTATATTTTTAAATGTTTTTATATCTTTATATTCTAATATTTGAGACTTTACCAAAAATTCTGGACTTACCGAGAAATAAAGAAAGTTTAAGCAACCTGTTTACTAATTAGCTCTGCTGATTATCTCCCCACACTTGCAATTATCATGAACTACTCGGTATTTTATCACCATTCAATTTTTATCAAGCATCAAGTATCAACCAGAACTTACAGAAGTTCGACTGGCATGTAACCATATTTATGTTAACATTATTCTAATTCATAATATGTTGTAAGATGTTATCATTCGGTTATATTTCTTCAGATAGATAGATAGTGCTTCAGAGGAAGCTACCGAACATGTACTAGGTCGACTGGTAGAAAATGCCTAAAGCATTAAGTCCGCCTTTGTACAGTGTTTACTACTGCATAAAGTTAATTAATAAATAAACGTCATAAAGTACGAACATTTCGACAAGATATATCTAAGACTCACTCGCACTGCCGAGAATCCGTGCATCGTCTCCAGCGTACTGCAGTGCTTGGAGGATCAAGAAGTCGACCGTTATTATAACGAAAGCATAATATCGTGGGGAACCTATTGAAGAAGGTAACGACTTCCGATCCTACGCGTGATCGCTGGCTTCCAGTTTCCGCGCCAACGCTTTTTTTTTGGTGTTAAAATCATCCAAATGACATCCCCCACCCTAGGGCGAAGTGAGAGACAGAGTATCTCTTACGGACTCCCCGGACCCAAGCTGGGCCACTGCTGTTGCTGATAACTCCTTGAGGCGCGCGGGAACAGTGCCCAAGCAGGGCACACGTCCACTGTGCGCTCCACCGTGTCCTCCGGGCGTTACGCACAGTGGCGACACCTGGGCGTCAATTCCGCACGAATCCGGTGCAGGAACCTCCCGAATTTACCATGTCCGGTGAGAACCTGCGTCATGCGGTAAGTGAGGACGCCGTGAGGTCTTTCCGGTCACGCCTCAAATAGGGGACTTACCACCATGTTGTGTTCGCGCCACCGCTCGCTCAGATTGACGCTTTGCTGAACTCCCGTGCCTTTTACGATATAATTTCAAGGAACTTTGACTAGCACATATACAACCTCTGACTAAGGCCGCTAGTAACTACTACTACTACATGTCCGTTTTATCACCATCCAATTTTTATCAAGCATCAAGTATCAACCAGAACATAACCGCTCCGATGTTGAATGACCACTCCGTACTTGTATTATTTTCGCCGACGATTTGGTGCGTACGGAGTGGCGGGCAATCTCCATGCGTCGTATTTTGACGTAATACACTTGTTAAAACTATGTTTATTCCGCTCAAACTTGCACAGAGCAAAAGTGATAGATTTATTTACTCTATGACGTCTTCAATGAATGAATTAGCTGAGTGAACAGAATTATATCGCGTCACTAAACCAGTCGTCCGCCCGCACGCGCGCTAGCTGGGTGTCAACACAGACTTTGGCGCCAAAACCTGATAATTGTGTGTTGTGTATAATGCCTCGGTAAGTATTAAACATTTTTCAATGCTTATATAGTGTATTTTTATACTTAATGGTCTATTTATTTAATTAAAATTACATTAACACAAGAAACTGGTAAAAAATCCCTCACAGTGAATATTCATGACAATTACTAATCTATTACAAGGTAAAACTATACAAATGCATACATATCCTGTTAGGTAATTTAATAAAAATTCCAATGATATAACTGGTAGCGAGCTAGCTAACGCAGATTCGAAGATATCGTCGTTTTAATGAGACGCGCCGAAATATCGCCAATAGTTCTCCAGTTGCCCACAAAGTGGTGACCGTGCGCGCTAGCGGGCGCCACATATGAGAGGTTATAGAAGTTCGACTGGCATGTAACCATATTTATGTTAACATTATTGTATTTCATAATTTGCACAGTGCAGTGCAGTGCGATGCACGCTCAAATACGGACGTGTTTCCGCTGTGCACGGTACGAATTTTATTCGCGTTTTGCGTGGCGTTAACCGCCGCCCGAAAACACTATGACTACCAAAAAACTCATAGTGAATGAATTGCTGGCTTTCCTAGTCCATGCTATTGACTACATGGACGAGGTGAGCATCCTGCAGATATGCCGGTCCAATTGCAAGGAGGACGAAATCAGCAGTGGAAAACTGCTACTGTTCCAGTCTCTTGGAAAACTGGACCAGATGCCGTCTCGCCGAAGAGATGGAACTGAAAAAAGTATTCAAGATATGATAGATATATTGAAGAAGACTGACCCGGACGACGTGCCCGATTTCGTGGCCAAGGAGCTGAGTAAGCTGCCCCCCGTCACGTTCGATCACGTCGACGTCACACGGCTGCTAAAGGACATCACTACCTTAAAAGTGGAGATGACCAAGATGCAGTCTCGAATGGAAGCGTCAGAAAAATCCAATGCTGAACTACGTGCGGAAATAACATTATTGCGCAACGCTGGTTTAGTAATTGGGTCACCTGAAGCCTCAAAGGTGAACACACGGCAAGAGGCGCAAAATGCATCAGTCGGCGGTTTTGAGTCGACGAACACAAGTGCGTCACCAGCGGCCGAAAATGCTGATCAAGCGCCGCCCGCCGTCGCCGTCGCCCGCGCCTCTACACCGGCTGCGGAAACGTCACACGTGGGTACGTTGACCCCTAAACGTGCCTACGCTGCTGTAGTTACCACCAGGAAACCATCAGGTACGTCGCAATCTAAGCGACCAGCGAAAATAGGGGACAAAGTGAAAACGGGTTGTCAATCTACCCCGACTGCGGTCCGTGGCACCTTGCCAAAAACGGGCCAAGCTGATGAAGAGGGAAAAGAAGAAGAAACCCTGTTCCCGTAACCTGTGCGGTACCGCACCGACTGGACCAAACATGCTGCTGCGTCCTGCTGTGCCTACGACGCAGCTGTATGTTTCGCGTCTGCATTGCTCTACGAAGGTTGAGGAGGTCGTAGAATATATGAAGATAAAGAGCAACTGGACTCTGAGGGTCGAAAGGCTGGAATCGCGCCACGAAACCAACTTCAAGTCGTTCGTGATACGAGTTCCAACCCACCATCTACAGACCTTTATGAGAGAGGACTTTTGGCCGAAAGGTGTCGTGTATCGACGTTTCCGAGGACGGCTACGCGACACCACGCCGCGGAACACGACGCCGATGCTACGTGTATAATAATATAAAATAAGTTTTATTGTTATAATAAGAAGTATGTATTAGTTTATTAAGTATTGCTTAAGATTATTTTATGTATTTTTTTCTATGGGCCTCCGATGTCTGAAATAAACAGTTATTATTATTATTATTATAATTTGTTGTAAGATGTTATCATTCGGTTATATTTCTATTACAACAAAATTGTATTGATAAAGGAGCAAACAACAGACAGCACTAAGGTGACGAACTTGTTTTTACTTGTTAGGCAAGTTTTCGGATGACACGGCTATAATGTAGAAGCATTTTTTTTTCCAAAATTTGTAAAAATGTGTGTACCGTATTAAGGTGTAATGTATATTTTTATACTCCCTTGTTTTCATCCTTCATTTTTTTTCTATGTATCATACAATGAGAAGAAGTTAAACTACTCATAGCATATCTGCACGTGCATAGTCTAACAAATCGTTTATTAAAAGTTATGTACCATCAGTTTTTTCTTCATTGATATTCAGTGACATTGACATTATGACAAAACTGTATTAAAAAAGCAGCAAATTAGCTTATATACTCGTAGTATTAAAATTCACTAAGGTGACGATCTTATCTTTATTGTTCCTACATCCAGTAACATGTCCAACTACAAAACACAACAATTATAAGGAACGCTCAACGAGTACGAGTTAATCATTATAATTGGATATATGCGAAAGATTCTACAATCGCCTTAAAAAGTTCTTCCCATTACTTCATATAAATATATTATTATTTATGTATGTTATCTTTTTTTTAACTGTACAAATAGATTCTCTTGTGCCTATGATTTTTAACTTCTTTTTTTTTATGCGTCTGTTATGTTGTTTCTCTACCACCCTTGGTTAATTGTTAGAGAATGCGTAAGGTATAGTCCACCTTTGTACGTTTGTGTTGCATGAAGTTTTAATAAATAAATAATTAATTTAATTTGAGTCTCTCTTTATTATTTATATCTTTAAATGTTTTTATATTTTTAAATTCTTTGAGAGTTCTTCCAAAATTGTGGAAAACCATGTAGAAGGTCCGTCAAAAGCAAGGAACGAATTGCTATTTACGTCTCGCTCTGCCGTTTAAGGCACAGGCAACAGGCTTTTAGATGATGTTGGATCGCTGTGGAGGAATGTTTAAAAAAAGTTTATTTGCATCAGGTATGATGCCTTAGTATCATCGGTTTCATTTAGTTTTCCTCCTTTTCTATTTTATTTTGTATTTGTGTATACAGTTCGTTCATTGTTACAAAACTGCGTTGACATTCATGTCAAAACTCGATTCTGGTATATTTGTGTTGTATATTGTTAATAATACGTAAATTATTGTAATGTTTAACTAAGAAGACCTCTGGGTCTTCTTAGTTTAGTTGTGGTAGTTACACTCTCTGGAGTGTGAGTTAATAGACTTAACTTGATACGTTCAGAGCATTGTGTGCTAGAATATTTCTCCTGGAGTGGAACAGTTGAACGCAAGCACAGTTTCATTGGTAAAAAAATTGCAATTCACTGTAGTTACTTTATCTCTATTATTGTTATTAGTCCGAGAAGGTTCATGAATTCCTACTGATGTTTTTTAAGAACGTTTCAGAATTACGTCAATGTGGAGGAGTACTTCGTTACCGGGTTTTTGTGTTTAATATATTTCATGTCTTATTTTATTTTTAAGCACAATTTGTGCTTAGTTTAACTACGCTCAGAGTAATAGTGGTAGCGTTTAGAGGGAGTTCTTCGAAAGAAAGAAAAAGAGTTTATTTTTACTTCAAGTATAACGTTTAAGTGTCTTCAAGTTTGGGTACGTTAAGTCCTCTCATTGAAGAGTGGCTAGAGAGGCGCTAGTGATGGTGTCCTCACCTGACAAGTTTCATTTAGGTTCCCTCCTTTTCTATTCTGTTTTGTTAACACGAGTATGTATAAGTATGATAGCTATTAGATAAAATATTAATAGTTTTCCGTAAATTCAAATCGGAGCAGCGGGCCTCGACTGGTTCTGATTTCAAACACAGCCAGGCGAATTACTTTGTGTAATTTATTTCATCATTACTGCTCTTAAAAACTGAAAAAAATAATCGGCATAGACTAGTACAAAAATTATATAAAATGGGCGTTATTTTTGCATAATGAAAAACCACCACTGTGTTCTCTTGGATCATATCGTTAACAGAGGCAAACTGAATACATCATTCCTGGTAAAGAGTATTGATTGTATTTACAAATACAAATCCAAAAAGTTTATTGAGTTACTTAAAGTTTTTGTGTTGATTGTGTTACTCAGTAACTGGTTTTAGGGGTCAGGTCAGTTAAGCAGTTGCTCTGTGTAAAAATTCAGCATCGTCCGGTTGTACTTGTAGCAGTTTCATTTTATTTAGTAGCTACAGAAAACGAGCACATTACTGCATTGAAAACTGTATTTTATTACTTGAAAACAAAGTCACATAAGGGGATGCAGCTCGACATACATTTTCGCTGTTTTTCATACAACCGCTCTTATGCGATTACGACGTTATTACACAGTTTCTCATTAGATATTTTGGAAACACAGTTCCTCATTAGATATTTTGGAAACACAGTATCTTGGAGATATTATTTAGGCTTTTATTGAAATCAATTTATTAATTTGTGTAAAATTAACCCAGTAAAGACTCTGAAAATCTGCTAGTTTGCATGAACTTTGAAACTTCATAATTTACTCAAATATTAAAAAAGTCAAAAAAGTATAACAATAGCCTTGCTTTTATCAAAATTCTATTTTTTTTTAACTTTTAAGGATTAAAAGAAAACGTTTTTCCTGGAACAAATTTTGCAAAATATTTGAGTAAATCACGAAATTACCGAATGCTAATAGAGTTTTCAGGCGTTCTCTTTTTTTTCGGGTCGCCTCTTCATCAAACGTCGCGTTGGATTGCATTAGATGAAGCAACAAGCTTTTAATCCATGCTCGATGTCGACGATAGGCGAGTGGAAAGTTTCATACTCGTAATTGGCTTTTTGATATTATTATGTGGGATTGACATTGTAATACTGCGTCGGTAAAGCAGTAAAGCAGATTATATCATGAATGGAGCAAACAAAAAACCTAACCTACTTTTACTGTGATTGTACCTGGTCATTTTATATTTTTAGTCAGTTGTGTTTTTATTTTTTTTTATTTTTAGATAGTTTTGTGTTGTTTTTCTTCACAGATTTGAGAGTTGAAATAAATATAATAGAGATGATGAAATAAATTTCAAAAAGGCGATCTTTAACCAAAAACTGCACCGTCCCATGTTGTAAGATTCAACGCAGTTTGTAATATCATAATTGGAACTTCACCCGAAACTCTAGATTACCCAACAGGAAGATAATTTGAGCTAACATAGCATCACATTGGCAAACGATTTACAATTTGTGATTAGTTTTACTGTATAATCGTAAATCTTAGCGATTTAATGTCACTTAAGACATTTGACAATATTTTGACTGTAAAGCAGTAAAACAGATTATATCGTGAACGAAACAAACAAAATATACAACTCAAGGTGATGATCCTGTTATGTTTGAACTTAAAATAATAATAATAATGCACAAATGGAATAATAATATTTAGCTTTCGACTGGTTTAGAGATGGGTGGTAGAAGCGAGCAAAGCAGGACATTGGTAAACGAATTGTATTAATTCTTTTAAGCCGATTGACAGCGATGTGGAGGAAGTTTTTGACTGTTTAGTGTCTGCAGAATTCATCTAATTTCTTTCTTTTCTATTTAGTTGTTTTACTGCTATTATTTAAATAAATATTTGAAAGACATTGCTCGCAGAACAGATGGTCAATGAGGGATCCAAAGTTTGTATGGAAAAACCTACTTTCACGCGGACGAAGCCGCTGGCAGAAGCAAGTATTATTTATTACTCACTCATTTGGATTGTCTAGAAGTCAGTCAGTCAGACAAGTGATGCTAGTTGCACGTTCCAAGGCGGAGAAGAATTTGCAAGAAACTCCAACAACCTAACCTAACAGTAGTATATAACTTAGCTCTCTTCTTATAGACATTTGATTATCTTGTTGTAGACATTTGATTAGCTTTATAATCCGACTAAGTTTATAGAACAAGAAGATATGTTAATTTACAAATTATTCCCTTTTGGGATACATAGCTTTTATACGTACTGCATTGAAAATTGTATTTTATTACTTGAAAACAAGGTCAGCTATTTAATTGTTATTGCCAGATGGGTTAGAACAGTGAGTACTTGCTGTTACTATATTTACAACCACTACAATCACTTAATTCCACTAAAACATTCCTTAAACTTCCATTAGTTTACATTGTATTTGTCACCAAACGTAAAAAGGCGAATACTTGTGCTATAAGATCTTGCTTTATGCCAAATTTCAGGATTCTGGGTAACCTAGAAGTACCCTATGCATTTTGATTTTCTCGAGAATGTCGAAATATAAGCTTTTTGACATATAAACAGAAGTATCTTTTTTTCTCGTGACTTACAATTTTATAGATAGATTATAGATAGACTCTAGTATCATCTATACACAAAATACTCCGACAAGGCACAGACGAGATATGTTGATAAAGACCTTGAAACATTCGGCTAAGATCAGATTTATTATTCGACTACAATTGGATTTATTCGGTCGCGGCATTAGATTTCTCCGCGCGCTTAAAACATAAGCCCATAATCAACTAGTTGCCCTGACTAGATACAATAGCAGGTCGAATGATCTTCCTTTTCAACGGCGATTTGCAGGAGTTTACACCCAGTTCCAGTTTGCATTCGTTGTGCGTGCAGCTAAGAAGTGGAATCCCTTGCCGGAGTCTGTGTTTTCTGATAGCTATAACCCGGGAATCTTTAAGTCGAGAGTGAATTGGGTTTAGGTTTCTTTTAGGTAAGCGCATCCCATCGTCGACCGCATCGTCGCTTTCCATCAGGTGAGATAACGGTCAAGCGCGAACCTATCAACAATAAAAAAAAAGTTCCGCGTACCTCTAAAAGTGTATTCTTCGGTGCACTTTCTACTGTCTAATAAATGTCTATTTATCTTAAAGCTATTGGCATTGTAATAATTACAAATGTCACTAATGATCGGTTATACGATTATAGCGCTTTAGTTTAGTCAACTTCGGTGACTATTTTCATTCTTATTCACCAAGCTCTGAGGGAACACACATACGTAAAAAAGTCAAAGAAATTGTACGGGTCAACCGAAGACCGAAAAATGTACGAGAGGGATAGAATAGAATAGAATAGCATTTATTCGGCGCAAGCAACACAATATACCACAACATAAAATAGTAATAAAAAAAAAAGAGTACAAACATACAATACAGTTGCAGTGACTGTGCCTGAACCGAAAGGGTCACCAACTCAGCAATTGCTGAGCGTCAGACACCCAGCGCTGATTTTCAGTTGGCACCCCGCAGTGACACACGAATGGTGGTAAATAAAATATACTTAAACAAATAAATATAACCTATATAGATATAACTAGGTTACATATTCATACTAGTGTATTTGTGTGATAATATTGTTATAATAGGTACGTAACTAAATATTATATAAAATATGCCATGGTAGTTACAAAACAATTTTCTCACTATACCCACAAACAATATTTCAACAAAATATATCGCAGGAAAAAAAGTGCATCGCGCGATGCGACGGTTGACTTGATGACACATAAATTGAGACAGACATCGCTGCACCGGCTCGGCAACTAGCCGCTATCTTGGTCTAAGACGAAATAACTAGTATACAAATATTACCGAAAATAATTTAGGCTTCCAGAAAAAAAGTTTGTTAACAGATTGCTAAGGTTTAGAATTACAAAATTGAAAAGGAGTAGAAATGGAAACAAAACGAAAGTGGAGTGAATACTATGTGGTTCCTGACGACACAGATTCAACGCGCTCGTGAAATACATACTGCTTAATTTGATTACATAAATCAAAGACTACCTACAAACACCCTTATTACCTGGAATTTGGAACAAAACATAATGGTAAGTTTTGTATTACACGAGCAAAAGATCAAGATTAAAATTGAAAATTAGAGAATGCATACTTAAATTGGTGATTGATTAGATTAATGATAACTTTTGTAATAACAATTAAAAATAAATAGACATGTAATTATTGAATTATATAAATGATTTATCAATATTAACATCATTAAATTCGATTTGTTGACTCAAAATAAAATTCTTAAGACTAGCCCTAAACGTATTTATATTTTTCAGGTCCCTAATTGGTGGGGGAATATTATTCCAGGGGATTTTATGATGTTTACATTTCTTTATTCCAATTATGCAATGAGGAGAATATGAGTAGGAATGAGAATAGGAAGAATAAAAGTGGTGCCAATGATTGAGAAGTTGAAGTAATGGGAAGGGATGAAACGCATGTGACTAAAAGAGTTCTGATAAGAATCAAAGGGAACGATGGATAAATTGTGTGATTGTTATGACAGAAAAAAGGGTGTTAGTGTGACGATTGTCAGACAAAATGCAAGAAAAAACGTGTTGCGCCGACCCCAAATAGCAAGGGATAAGGGCAGGAAAATGTAGAGATTGAACAACTTGAATCAAATGAGGTGGGGAAAATGAGGATAACGCAGGACCTAATTCTATGTCTGTTTTACTAATTCATAAACCTGCTTTTACCCGACTAACTTATCTCGATAGAGTAGAGTTGAGACAGAAATTGGACGTGCAAAGCCGAAGATCGGGCTCAATAGCGCGACATAATTAGATCAAAAACTTGTTCGATGCTCTGAAAACAGCAGCACCGTCTGTGTTATTGAAAACAAAATAAAGATGTAACCGAATAAAGAACAAAACAACTTTTGGATCATTAATAACAACTGTCGATTAAAGAAACGTATTTTATTTTCTAAATTTACAAGTCTTACAAACAGAAAACTAAATTCTATCAGACACGTTAATTCTATACTACACGAGATCGGGTGTCAAGCCAAGGTAGTAATTTAGAATCGTTACTTTTTATGCCTGTATTGGACTTCATTATTATTTAAGTTAGAATTTGTTTTTCTTGTCATATTTTTATTGGTTGGCCTAACGTCGAATAAAATGTCAAAAGATACGTTAATTCTATGTTTCATATATGCCGTGGCAGCCTAATTAAGGTTACACTATAAATAGTAAAAATATTGAATCTTTAGTATATATAATGGGACAATGAGATATTTTTCCAGTTACATAATAAATACACACAAAATACTGGGTAAACAGGTCTCCATATTTAAAAAAAAAACAATACCAATTTTGGATATTAGACAATGTGGTCACCTAAAACCAATATAGCAATGAAGAAATCATCAAAATAATCCCTAAAACCATAATTTTAATTTAAAAAGTCTACAGCAAACTTTCTGAAAAGGATCAGCAAACAACCCCTTGGAGCCCGGAAGCTACCCCTTAATAGATTAAAATAGCTGAACATGGGGGACTAAATGAAATAATCCCGAAAGAACAGGAAAAAAGAGGTCGCCATGGCAACGACAGTGATAATAAATTCTTTTCTGAAAAGGAGGTCCATATTAAGCTGTTTACATAATTTTTGTGAGTGGGGAGAATGGTCTGTTTTCATGGTGGAAATTGACGAGGCACACTCAGTTTCAAGCTGGTAGAAATTCACTTTAAACGAGGATCAAAGTTAACAAAGGCCGAAATTCAAATTGAAAAATTTACAAATTTATTTTTTTAGTATTCTTGCTGCTGCCAGTAGCTTTCCTTGCATTAAAGTCAAAAATTCATTTGAGAGAACATACTCCTGGGACAAAATTTAATATCTTTTACGCAATACTGCGTTGTTTGGGGCAAAATCGGCAAGACGATCTAACTCTTTCTAGAGCGAGTGCTTTTAGCTGGTTTTACTCGCGGCTCGTTGGTGCTGGTTTTACTCGCGGCTCGTTGGTGCTGGTTTTACTCGCGGCTCGTTGGTGCTGATCAACTAGCGAGTAAATATTCGCATTCGTATCACAGTCGAATCGAGGTTAACACTTACTATAGTGGTGAAAAAATTACTAATGTATAGTCGTAGGTCCAGGGGACCCAACAATTTTTAAATGAAAATAAAAATAAGAGTAAAAGCTCGCTTTTTCCCAAACCCAAATCAAATCACAAGAGAAGATGCAGGGGCCTCTATGGACATAGACTCTCGACATTAATTTATGAGGTTTCTAATAATATAACAGTGGGTAATCATATCACTCACTATTTTTATTTTTACAGTACACAATATCTGTAGGCAAGAGATAAAATAGGCAATGACTAATATGATTAAAAAGACTAGTACACTACGTCTTACAAAATTCATTATAAGGGACAAGACTACCCGCTAGACAACAAGAAAGTGAAAGAGACTTGGGTCAATGTACTAAATATCGTCCCTTTGGAATACAAAGAATTTGGGACCTACTTACCCTGAGAATTGGTATGGGACAATGGGGCCGTATTTGGACATGTTCTCCTCCTATGCATTACGGGTAAACGAACTAAGACTGGAGCACAATAACATGCCTATAACAAAAGTGGATGGCGTACATAAGAGCTTCCCCGTGTCGAAGTATGGGTTATCTGGGGCTCACTATGTGTTGCTAAGAAGCTTCATTTCCATCAGAGCGGAGGTCATCTATAATACAGAGTATTGGCCCTATGACGGCATGGCTTTGTTTGAAAAAGAGTGAAAGCGTCTATAGAAAGAAATATGTGGCAGCAGTCAAAAAGAGCCATGTCCCACGTCCCTTGTATAGACGACATCATCGAACTAACCCAAAAGACAAAACAGGCCTCTGAGGTCACAACCCTAACTACTTTGGTTGCTGAGATTCTGTTAGTTACAACTGCAAGACAGGCCATAAAGATGTTATTTCCCATTACTGTTTTTTTCTGCAGTATGGAACACTCACTTGGACAAACAAAAACTCTGTGGTATCTTCAGCTCAACCGGTGTGGGGGGATGGTATACCTATAAATGTGCGTCAGGTATGAAGCAACAGTTCACTATATGCAGGCAAATGGAATCAGAAAAGGCGTCTCAAATAGTATTCCATGGATTCTTCTTGACTTATAAAGAACTACTACTACTACTGTCGCACCTCCTTCTGCGAAGCAGTAACGCTAGTAAAAGAGGAGGCCGACCGCATCAGGAGCTCACGCCCCAGCCGTTGCCAGGATTTCGATCCCAATTTCCTGCCACCGTAGGCGCGGGCTTGCGGACGGCAAGCAATGGGTAGTCCGCTGTGCAACCGTCCGGTAACCGTCCGGACCGAGCCCAAGTCGTCGATGGCGCGAACTGTTTCCGCGCGCCTCAAGGAGTTGTCAGCAATCGTAGGGATCCAATAGGGTCGAGGCCTACTGGAGCCAATATTTCTGAAAGGGAGGCTCTGCCCAGGTATGAAAGGCAACGAAGGAACGGGGTGGGTGGCCACCGAAAAAAAAACCGTACTGTCGCAAATCACAGTTTCTTTATGGTTCACTCGAGAGGAAATAGTACTTGCTTCAGACATCAGGGAAAAGGAGATTGCAGCACCAAAATTTGACTCCCTGAAGTAAGGTACTACTCTAAAATGTCCTGAGCAAATCAGACAGGTTTGCTATCTGGAGTTTACAACCAAGTGGTGACAGTCCCATGCTTTAACGGTCAAAGGACACATAAATTTGACACCACATTCTTTGAACACATTGAGAAGAAATGAAAAATGAGTAATACTTGTAAGATAATTATCCCAAATCGTAAACATCCTAACCAGCACATTAGAGGAGTTGCACAACATCGTAAAGAAGGATGGTGGGAAACTTGAGATAAGAACTACCAATTGGCGAGAAATAAAAACTCTCAGGCAAGGTACACCTGGAGTCGAAGTGTCACTAAGTTCGGAAGGTCAAAGGAGAATGTTCCTAGAGAAAAATTAGTCTTCTTTTCTAGTCTTCTTTTCTCTGGTGTTATTTAAGATCAGTATGTAATTTAGACATAAGAAGCGTTTGTCCTTGTCTATTAGCTCTTTTATATTATAAGGTGTCTTGAATTTTGGTAATGAAATTGTATTTTTGTGTTATCTTGGTATTATAGCGTAACACGAAATTAAAAAAAGAAAGCAAAAACGCTTGTGAGTTTAGGTTAAAAGTTGGCTTGAGAAACAAGCGTTGGGCATGCATATTCAAATTGTAAGCAGAACCACTCGATTACAGAAAATATCTGAGAATGTATAATAAGCATGGTAACAATTTTTTGTACAATTCTTCAAGAATAATTAATAAATAAAAAAAATACAATTATTGTACAAAAAAATATTATCTTTACTCCTCTAGCGCTGTCGCTGATAACTCGCGATTTGGCTCACGATTGCGATCACGGGGTTTCGAACGACGAGCCGAGTAAAAAATGAAGCAAACATGACGAGCTGCTAGTCAACTCACAAAACCGCGGTATTGTACGAGCCATAAGACCGCAGTTTTATTCGCTCATCGATTAGAGCCTTCATCGGAAGTAATAAGCTTTTAAGCCACGCTCGATGTTGACGATAGGCGAGTGGGAAAAGCAGCTTCATATGAGAAATTTTTAAAATTGAATATTTTAAATAAACTTGACTATTATTATTACTTTTTCTCTAAGGCAGATTAACTATGTAATTCCGTGTGCCAAGTTTCATTCAAATTCGTTCACCCATTAACCTTTCAATCGTGGAAATTACAGACATAATAGAAAGACAATAGGTGCGCGAACGCCGGCGTTCGCTTGGGGTTTAATGAAACAAAAAAATAAATAAATGTGAAAGCGTAAACAAGCAAGCGTAAAACAAAAGTTTAGATGTTTTGTTTCAAATTTTTCAAATTTTTATTATCAATTCTTGTTTAAAAAAAACAGGGAAACTGAAGAAATACACCTAAAGAACATTTTTCTTAAACAGCATAGCCAGTGTGACTATTTCTGGCATCTCCCAAAACAAATTACGTTAAGTATTTATTGTACCAAATGGTGTTTCGAATCATGCACTCATTTTCGCCTGAGTGAGACGAAAGTTCAAGACTATCAGTTTGCCGGTAGCTTAGGCCCTGTTCCCGATATCGGTGGAATATTGTTTCTAGAATATATATTTTTTTAACTTTGACTATAATTAAAAATGTAAATGAATGTGTGTAAATAAGTAAAATAAAGAAAAAAAAACAAAGGGACAGCAATATTAGGCGAATCGAAAGTTACCACGACCTCGGTACGTAAAACGCAACTAAAGAGGAAAACACCGGTTGGTTTTCAACATTAAACATGTTTACACTCTCGCTTTACCTAGAGCGGAAAGAGTTCTTTGATGATGTGCCACCACGAAAAGGGCTAGCAATCTTCAAGTTCCATCCAAACACTGTCCAAACAAACAGAGCTAGCAATCTCCATGTTTAAGCCTCCCAAACATTGCCCAAACAATAACCAATTTTGGAAATGTATATCTAAGAGTTTTGCGAGAATTATTCGAATCGTCACACTGAAACGTAGGGGTCAATTGGGCAAACTAGGTCACCAGCCTCGATGGGATCAGCTTACGAGTTGACAATACTTATGTAGCAACTATTTGTGAGCTGTAAGCCTTACCTAGGCTTGTACAGCTTTGAGAGCTTACTTGAACAGCTGCAAGAGTTTTATTCTGAAGTTAAGAGATAAGGAAACGGCTGTGGTTGGAAGCTTTGGACTAAGCTTTATTTAGTTGTAGATTGTTAGAGTAATGCCAGTCTTTTGCTTGGGGTTTTCAACATAATTCGTCCCCGATGGGAATTCATTTTTTAGGCTATCACATATATCTTTGAAAAATGTATTTTCATTATAAATAAATTTAAAATAAGCTAGAGCCGGGCCATCTAAATATGCCTTCCGGACCATCTAAATACACCAAATCGACAAAAATATCCTCTATCAGAAAGTCGCTGATCCTCCGGGCTGTCGATTATATTTATTTTTATCTGGTCTAACATATATAGAGAGCATTTGGCAAATAGTTTTATAAAAACGTTCCGTGAGACCGTTTGATTCAGTCGTCCCAATGTTGGCCAATCAAGCTTAAAAAAATCATCTTGACACTTCTAATCTTGTTAGATTAAATAAAGAAGGGAAAAATAAGAACTTTATGTTTCAGTTCATACTGTCTGTCTTAATTTCAGTCCTTGGGATGCATATGACCCGATCCGAGGAATTGAAGCCACAGCAAGAGCAGTGGAGCACTTTTGGTGAAAACATGTTGTCTTAGAGACTTGGAAGACAAACCAGTCACGTCCTCTTACAACTCAGAGTCTGTACTTGTTTACTTCAACCCTGACTCTTCTCCATTCCTGTATGTTAAGGCGACTCTTCAGATTCAACAGAGGTTCATCGCCACATCAGATATTCTCCAGAACCCGGATTCAATATCAGACAGATTTCATTTATTATTAGCTTATGAATGTCTCCAAATCCTTGATCCTTTAAGTTGGATTACTGGGCATCATAAAGAGCAACCCTTGTCTTCTGCCATTTCTATCAACTGGGCGTTAGTTACCGACATTCCCAGATTATTCACCCACCTGTGTGTATTCTTGATCGGCTTATTTCATCAAGCAACTATGTGATTAATTTAGTTGTCTCTTCTCCACTCTACAATTGGGGTTATTTATACAATTTGTGCTTTTCTCCTGTTTTTAGGGTTTCGTAGTCAACTAGAAACCCTTATAGTTTCGCCATGTCTGTCTGTCCGTCTGTCTGTCTGTCTGTCTGTCTGTCTGTCTGTCTGTCTGTCCGTCTGTCCGTCTGTCCGTCCTCGCTTAATCTCTGTGACCGATAGCACTAGAAAGCTGAAATTTGGTACCAATATGTATATCAATCATGCCGACAAAGTGGTAAAATAAAAATTGGAAAAAAATGTTTTATTAGGGTAGCCCCCCTCTATGTAAAGTGGGAAGTGATTTTTTTTTTAATTTCAACCCTAACGTGTGATATATTGTTGGATAGGTATTTAAAAATGAATAGGGGTTTACTGAAATAATTTTTTGATAATGTCAATAATTTCGGAAATAATCGCTCCAAAAGTAAAAAACAATGTGTCCCCCCTCTAACTTTTGAACCATAAGTTTAGAAAATATGAAAAAAATCTGAAAAGTAGAACTTTATAAGGACTTTCTAGGAAAATCATTTTGAACTTGATGGAAAGAACAGTTTTTGTACAAAAAAGACAAAAAGGTTCTACAAAATAATTTCTGGACTAAATTTGTAGTATAATCGTATATGCAAGCATTTTTTTAAACTCATAAGTGGGTATACTTATTGTGACGGACGGGAAACTACGGAACCCTACACTGAGCGTGGCCCGACACGCTCTTGGCCGGTTTTTTTTACAGTCAAATCAGCTCTTGGCTGGGGTCCCACATTGTTCCAGGAGGAGAAATAATTACAGCTGAGTTAGTTACCCAGCTATAACAAGTATGTATTTCAGCGCCGACTCTGTTTAAACTTGGATCTGCATGTCCCACCCTGTTCTCGTTTTGGGGATCTCCTTCTGTCCCAGTAGGACTCCATCCTGCTTATATGTTGACTATTTATTCGGGAATTCGGGCCCGCCGTACTCTATGTGCAGAAACTTTCCAAGATGTCAAGAGAGAAATCAAAAAGATGCACACATATCATCAATTCAGAATGTAGGTATTCAACCGCGGAAGTGGATGGAGAAATCATCCGATCGGATATTACAAAAGATTTTCTAGATTCCCTATGTAAGAGATTGACTCCCAAACCAGATTATGTGTATCTCCCTCTAAAGGAAAAACATGATGATCACTCCCGGTTACCTGCCGCATCTAGAATCTGGGTGCAAGTCAAAGAGTCTATGACTACAGAGACCGTTATTTACTAAGGTAAGATTTTACTCGAAAATGTCCTCCCATCTAACTTATGCATACATTTTGCTCTGATATACACAAAATTGATGCTCCAGTGTCTATCGGCGCACTATAGGCCTCTGAAAAACAGCTCGCTTTACAAAGAAGTACGCCAAATAAAAATAAAAAATTCTAACATAGGTAGGGGACCTCTGTGTTAGGCATAGGTAGGTCATGCTTAATCCTTCAAGTTTTTAGAATATTAATGCTTGTTGCCTCTACATTTCTATTCATTGGGGCGTAGCTCATGTGATATCGAAAGGAGATCGCATGAGTTAATTTTTTATAAAGCCCACGAACTGGCTTGTAAAATATACTTCTAAGGATTATGTATTCTAGAATAGGTTTGAAAATTTGTAGAAAAAAGAATGTGTGTTATTTTCTCAATGTTGAAGTGATCTTTGTAAGAAAAGCTTGTGCGTATTCAACTAAGAAAATATAATAGTGTGCGGGCCCGTATCTTTCATTTTATAGAAAAATCCCTACACGAAGCCTATCGTGAGCTGAGCTACGTTACAGTATGATTTTTCAAAGCCTATTCAAAAATTTGTAAATTCCTCTCAAGAAGCACTGTCAAGAACGTATTTTTTTTTTAAATCATATAGACTGTTATTTGTTCGTTTTTTTTGCATTTGATATTATATTGTTAACCGGACACAAGTGATTTTATTTTGCCTATGAGAATTTACGAGCGAATAGTATTTGAAACAAAGTTTACGCTACTCTAATGTAAGAATTATACATAAGATTTTTTTTGGACTACGGGTCCTAAGATTGCCGATTCCTGTCCTGCCACGATAGCCATGTAATGATTTGTTTGTTGGGATAACATATCATTATAAATGCGATTATAGTTGACTTCAAATTACTTAAATTAGGTGTACTACAACTACACTAAATACACTGGAATAAGACACAAATTTCTATAGACATTTAATATTCTGTAAAGACGCAACTTAGCGTTCTGAACACGAAGCGAAGACGAAAGGTTCTGGAGGGGCGACCGCGCACCCGAAGCCGCAGCGTTTAAAGGCCATCCACAAGGTGGACCGATAATGGTCGCGGCAATCGATGAAAGCGAGACACACAGAACTGGTCATTATGGCGACATTTGGGGAGGTATATGTCCAACAGTGGACGTCTTTCGGCTGAAATGATGATGATGATGATTATGATAATATCTAAACGATTACAGTGGCCTTAAAATTACTTAGATATACTACCAGTACACCAAAAACACTGGAATAAAATGAATAAATTACCAATTATATTTCTATATACATTTTTATATTCTGTAAAGACCTTTGTAGTAAGTAACGCTACTCCTAATTTAACTTAGCGTTCTGTTCTCAGAAAATCGAAAACAAGCTTAAAGGAGCTCTAGCTATTCCAGCAACCCACGCGCACCTTATTCTGTCTTTGTATTTGGCTCCGAAAACTTTCATTATCCAAACAAAGACGGGAGTAAGGTAGCTGTATTTCACCCCACAAATTGGCTATAAATTTTTATTATGGCCACTCTTATTTGAGGTACAGAGGTTTTCCAGATAAATAGGTTTGTTTTATTATGTAAGACTGACCATGATTTGTGGTGTCGTTAATTTTTTTGCTTTATGTGTAAAACTTTTCTAAGGGCCCTTTTGATCGTAATAATTGAAGGTTTGTTTTGGTTTGGAAATATAATATTATGTGATTTAATATTATTTTATTTTATTTTTCACATTTTAGGAAAGCTTACAGACTAATAACAACACAGTGACAATAGTAGGTAATTAAATTGCTAATTACAAGCTTCCACATGTAGGTAGTTATAATGACGAGAAAAAAAAAAAACAAAGTTGGTGCCACAAGGTTGACACAGAGTTGTGCTGGTTATTTTGCTAAGTGCTTCCTAACTGTGCCCGCTTTCGTGCGAAAGAGGTCAATGCCGGGTTCACATGAAATCTTATTAAAACTACGACTGGCTCTCAGAAAAAATGCATTATGCCTATAATTAGTGTTTGCACTAGGTACATGTACAAGTGGTCGCTGTTGCAGTCTCATCTGATTAGTGCGTATTGACAATTTTGAGACAAGCTCAGGACAGTCAATTGAACCATTTGCAATATTAATCAAGTAGCACACATCAGTAATATTACGTCTCTGGACAAGCGGTAGAAAATGGTATATTTTGCATCGGTGAGTGCAGTTATCAGATACTTGTTTTGCTCTAAAGTCAAGAAACTTAAGGAATTATGATCACATCGTTTCTGTTTTCAGTGTACTTTGGGGCAGTTAGCCTCCTTTTTAGCTAGCAGTGTTAGCATCCCACACGCACATAACGTTTCGGGAACACATTCATTATACGTACAGCTAAAGAGTGGAATTCCTTGTCGGAGTCTGTATTTCCTGATAACTACAACCAGTAAATTTTTAAATACTTTAAGAATTTTTTTTTCTCTTTGAGGTAAATGTAACGCAATAGTTTTTTTGTGGTGTGTGTCCATGGCAGTTTGAGACTATATTGTAAATCTCGTGTTAAATGTTAAACATAAAAGTTGACAAAGTCACTGTATATGAAATGAGAAATCACATTTGTCAGAAATATTTTAATTGGTCAAATAAAGAAAATAACAGATTGTGAATGCAATGTCGTTAAATTATTTGAACAAATGTTCACCTATTTATTTTACAGTGCTCAGTTAATAGAAAAGCTTGCACAAAACAAGAATGCCAATATTGTGTAGAGATGACAATATCTTTTATACCTTTGAATATTAATCTAATTAAAATATTTGGCATTTTTGCATTAGAGGAGTCACTTGCTATCGAAACTATTTCTCAAAATTGTAAAAATAATTGTCATGGAACTATCTTTTCAAGCTATAAATTACAAAATATTTATAACCTTTGATTTAATTAAAACAGACCCAATGGTCACAATAAATATTAAAAACCAATTATCAAGTCGTTGGTGCCATTGAATATGTAGGGAACCCAATGAGCACTCTGGGTCGTTATGTATAAGTGCCATACACTTAACCATAATCAGTGGTTATGTTACGATAATTTGGCTTTGAAAATTAACAACAGTACAGTAGATTCGATTTTTTTACACACTTTCGTTTTAGCGAGTGATATTTGATGTTTTATACTACTTCTAAAAAAACCTTTACAAATATCGCCGTGCTGGGCGGTGGGAATATGTTTTTTCCCAGCATGGTCCTCTATTCACATTCATATATTAGGTATTTGTTATTATGAATTCACAGTATCTGTTGTGGTATAGATCACGTGTTAATAAAGTACATTCCAGTTGCTCAAGGATCGTGCTGTAAACATTTGGCTGACACGGTCCCCTTTTTTTTTGCATATTTCTCAATAGTACAAAGGAAGGAAGTATATTGAAAAAGAAACCGATACATATGCATCTAAAACGCCAATTCTTGGGCCTAGCGGGTCAAACGTTGTAAAAGTGAGCGTTCGTGTTTATTTTAACATAATATACTATAAGTAGCACTGATTGATAAAATAAAGGCCAAAAAACACCAGTCGTCAGAGTACCAAACACAAATATTTTGATACCAATACCTCTCTTATTCCAGTAACAAAGCAATTTATCAGATTTCTAGCAAACAAAATACTGCGTTATTTTCAACAACAGACCTGTAAGCACAGACACGGACAGTTTGAAGGGAATAAATTAAATATCTTGCTTCGACAGACCGAGAAATCGAATCGGATCTGTGCGGTACAATAAGACATTTTTACAAGTCAATCGTTTTGTTGGGAAGTACATAAGAAAACATTTTCGATGAAGTATCTAGGTACCTTTTTGGAAAGACATTGATTGACAGGTCCTTTAACCTTATAGCTAGCAATTTGGACCAGCAGATAAAGGTAAAAAATGAGTGCTCACATCAACTTCATTCAAAGGCGTCACGCAACGTGCTGAAAATTAAATAACAATAATCTGTGGCTCGACTGGAAACCGAAGTGACGTAAAATTTTCCTTTCTATATAAAAACGGATACAACACAAAATAAATTCCCTAATAGAACAATTTAAATATAAATGTATTCAAAATAATGAAAATTGCTGATACGACGAAAAATAGATGAAAACGCAAGAAAAAATGTTGACAAGAGCCGCAGCTCGAAAAACACGCACACAACCTACGGTGTGTTCACTCAGCTTCGCCTTACCGCCGCCACCAGAATCCAGCCCTACGGTAGGTGCTCTGCCACCAACCGCGGCAGTTGCTTCGAGCTCCAGTGACGAGTTCTACTCTCCGCCCACGTCACTACCACCTCTGCGTCTATGGAGAGGACGCCGGCCGCCGAGCGTCTTAGAACCCCGAGGCCCAGCGGCCTCTGAGAGAGTTTAGCTCCCCGTCGAAGTGTGTAGCGCACACGATGGACGCAAATTAACGACAACGTCATGCGCTCATATACTGTGGGACTATAGAGAGAGGAAACAACCTGACCGCGTACCTCGACTAACATCTAAGCAAGTGCTTAATTCAGAAAGCGGTACTTCTGGACACGGTTCATATAATTAGGAGTTCCATTTGCTGGAGTCCTGACCGCCGGCAACTTAGACACTTGCCGATGCAGGTGGGATACTGGTTTTTATATTTTTACATTTGTAATATAATTATGGAGAAAAGCATATAGATTATAAAAAAGAGATATTATTATTATTATTTATTTATTTATTATATTCTTTATTGTACACCGCATGAACAAAAAAGATACAGGACAAACATTATTCAAAATAAGTGTACAATGGGCGGCCTTATCGCACAGGGCGATCTCTTACAGACAACCTTTGGATGGACTGAAAGAGAGTAGAAAGATATAGGGCTGTCAGTGTACATCAGAATAATACAAATATGAAATAGCAACACAAATACATACATACATTACAAAAAATATACTAATAAATATTAAATATGTAATCAAGCCAGGAGAAGACAAAATCAAAGTGAAAGGTAATGCTCCTTCACCATTGTTTTAATATTAATTTATTGGGAACTGAAAATAGTACGTAATTTTAAGATTGAGAAAAATGGATCAAGTGGGGGTTGTGAGCCAGCTATGTTTGATCATTTTATGCTAGTTGAATTAAATTGATCGCTACATATTTTATTTTTTAAATATACTAAGAAACTCAAACCAGGATCAGCTTAAGGGCGTGAACTAGATATTTAATGATAATGTTAATGATAAAGATTATGTGATTTATGTTATTTTTTTGTTATATTGTAATATAATAATGACTCTCTGTACATAATGGTTATTATGTTTATTATATTGACTGTTAGTGCAGAATACCTGCAATAAAATAAATAAATACATACATACATAGGTTAGCTGGTTTTCGTCGCAACCACACACAGTAAAATTTTAAGGATTATGAATGCCGATAACGTAACCCTCAGTTACAGTGTGTGTACATAAATCGCAAATGAATGAATGAACGATGCATCATGTATAAGAGAGTGAAGCCGTTCTGAAACCTGACGTGGAGGCACGTAGCCACGTAGCCACGTGCTACAGTTTGTGAGATCGTGGCGAACAAGTCTCATACATATAGGCTGGTAGCTCGAGAACATTTTGGAACATTTTGATAACAAAATTCAGTGATTATTCTACCAGTAACTTACGTTCATGAAAATTAAGATTTTAAAAGATCATTTAATGTGGTTTACAGCGATTGGTACGAGTATGATATAGTTACGGCACAATTTCCTCGATTTTTTTTATTTTTTTTTTATTTTATTTTGTTCCCTTTTATAAATTCTATCATGTTTTCGTTGTGTAGAATAAAGTTTAAAATTTTGAAGAAAATAATATTTTAATTAGGAAATAAATTACTCGAATAACAATAAAAACAAACAAACACCGTTACGGTCATTCATTTAGATTGAATTTTTTGTTTATGTTTTTTTTTTTGTCAGATGAAACGTTAGAAGACTTAGTGTGGTTTGGCGTCTACCAAATGTTTTTATGTTTTTCAAACTCTTAGGGTGAGTTGCACCATTTAACTATAACGATAACAAAGCCGTTAACAGTTGTCAAATCGTCGAATTGACCAATAGGCGGCCGTTTCACGGCTGGTTATGGTTTGGTTATCGTTATAGTTAAATGGTGCAACTCACCCTTAGAGAATCTTCAGTTAAACCTACCAGTCAACCTACCAGTTAGACGGTACCACTTGCAATACTGTACGCGAAATGCATGACTATATTATATGATGAAAATTGGTAGTTAATTTAAGAGCAATGAGTTGGCAGCCTAGATCCTGTTACATCACACAACCCAGACTTTCCTTTGGGGCTATGTAAAGTCCAAAATCTCTATGGATTGAGTGCGACTGTACAATGGGAGATACTATTACTCGTGATATTCGCCGAATACCTACCCCACTTCAAAATGCTGGGACGGATCATCAAAGATTGGAACTGCAGAATGGCCTATGTTAGCATTTGAAAGAAATAATCTTTAAACATTAAAAAAGAATGGATCTTTTGTATATTAGTAAAAATAAACCGATAAATGTATTTTATTTTTTTTATCAAAAATGAATAAACCCATTATGATTTTTGACTCAAAACAAACTAATCATTTAAATACAAAAATTAGAACACTTTAGGAATTAATAAATCTTCCAAGTTTGTAGGACGCTCCCGAACTATAAGAACTTGAATCTTAAAACCGCTAGTCACGGAGGTGTTGAAGAGATTTGTTGAGTCATTGCTTGCGTTCAACATTCACTGCTCCAGGCATCCTAAGTACTTGTTAACTTGCTATTTTTGCTTTTAGGCGAGAGAAAAAGTGCTAGAGAAAATTATAAAAGTAAGTAAAGTAATGGAGAATACGAGTATAATCTTTCATTAGAACTCATGTACATCTACATTTATAAAAACTGACTTGCACAGCTAGGATTATTGGAATTTTGCGCTTCGCTTCCTTTGAAACTACTGGGACTAGGATTATGGAATTTTATTTATTTATTAAATACAGTTACAGCCTTTGTACAGTTACAACAAGGCGGACTTATGCCTTAGGCATTATCTGCCAGTCGACCTTAGTATGGTGTAGAAACATAACATGGCAGGTGCAACTTAATAAATAGACAAACAGAAGAGAAACAAATACAATATTAATTACATACTTAGATACATACATATAAATAAATAATGCTGTAGTGAAAAAACAAATCCAACCAATCAGTGCTGTGATGATTCTACCAACATCTTGCGAATATGCTCACGTGCCTTAATCTTAAAGAAAAATCTGCTAGTTGCCATCCTGATATTCGGAGAGAGCGCATTCCAAAGAGATATTGCCTGGACGAAAAAGGAAGAGTGGATAAGCCCAGGGCGGGAATTTTGTGCTAGGCTTTCTTTGTAACTATTGGCACTAAGATTATGGAATTTTGCGTTAGGGTTCCTTTGAAACTACTGGTACTAGGACGATGGAATTTTGCGTTAGGCTTCCTTTAAATCTACTGCGACTAGGATTATGGAACTTTTCGCTAGGCTTCCCTTGAACCTATTGAGACTAGGATTATGAAATTTTGCGCTGGGCTACCTTTGAAATTACTAGGACAAGGATTATGGAATTTTGCTATAGGCTTCCTTTAATGACGTAGGCGGGCTTTTAGGGGTTTTTGAAAATTCAACCTTTTAAAAGGGTAAAACGGGCGTCCAAAATTTATTAATTTATATTTGTATATATATATAAGATTATAATCTTTATTGTACACCACATAAACAAAAATACAAGACAAACATTTAAAATTTGTATGGAGAAACCTATTAACGCGGGTGAAATCATTGGTAAAAGCTAGTTTATAAATAAATACTATTTTTTGTTTAGAATTAACAAATATTGAGAGATTTTTTAAGGCTTATAGGCTAGAAAAGAAATGAATACATACAAGATGTCCTATTAAAATAGTAAAGTAGATACAATACTGGAGTATTGTATCTACTTTAATATGGAGTCACTTTGACCTCGTACCGCACTTAGCCAAAAAACTTAAGTTTCTTAAACGTTGCGGGGTCTAATAGACCTTCACAATGATAGTAACGCCCCGTACTACAGGAAAAGAAATAATACAAAACGAGTGCCGTCGTCAACGTGTTAACTCGGAAAATCGGTTTCCGCTGTTTATCTTTCACTATTCGATCCTTTTCAACTAAGTAAGCACACAATGAACACAACATTGGTAGAAGAATACTAGGAGCGTTTCATTTCATTGCTTCATATGGCAATTGTCATGGTTCCTTTTATGTGCTGTTAAAATAGAATGTTTACGAGTATGTTCATCGTTAAACTTTGGTTTGTCAACTATGTAGCAACCTTTCCAACTGATTGATATTGAGCTCCCAGTTTATCGTATCATTTAAAATATATCCATAAACATTAAGATTTTACCCACGGTACCCATTCTAAGAATTAGGTTTTTTGACCGGTTTAGCTAGATTTTTGTTCTGTTCAAAATTAACCGGATAATGTTTTGCCGTATTCAAAATTGACCAGATATGCTTTTGCCGTGCTCGAAATTGACCAGATTAGGTTTTTCCGTATTCAAAATTGATCAGACAAGATTGTGTTATGTTTCAAATAAAATAGTCTGAACCAGATTTTGCTATTTGAAATTGTTCAGACAATGTTATCCCAAAGGGCGCTCGAGCTCCGGTATGAAGGCTAGAAGGAACGGGGTGGGTCTTTTAGTCAGTAAGAGTCTGACACTATCTCCCGCTCCGCCCAAGGGCGGGGGATGTCAATGCATGATTTTTCCCACCATAAAAAAAAGACAATGTTGTGTTGTTTAAATTGTTCGAATCAGGTTTTGCCGTTTGAAATTCTTTGGACACTTGATTTATTGTGCTGATAATCATGACGGCTAATTGCGTAATAGCCATAAGTCTCGATCAACGATTGATAGATATGGGATATAGATGGCTATCTCAATATCCCAAAATTTCCTCCGTTACCGAGTTACTGGTACACGGTTACCGAGGTCGGTCGGTAGATGGGTGAACCTTGGTAATCGTTGCTCAACCTGAGAGTTGAACCTGTACAGCTGTTATTATTCTAGACACGAAAGCCTCCAAGAACAAGACCACTGAAGTAAAAAAATCAAACGCCTTTGAGTCACACCAGAGCAAAAAAAGAAGATAATAACCGATTTAGTATTTACATTTGCACTCAGCGTGGAAGTTTACTCAAAGCGAAAAAAGCAGCGTTAATGATCGCGTTCCTCTAGTTATTCTAGGCGACAGAGTGCGCCGGTTTAAGCGAAAAAGAGGGCGCATTTTTAACAATAGCTCGGGGTTCTGACCGCAGCCTTAACAATAGGGCCACAAAATGAGCTCGGGGAACTTTGCCTTGCCTACTCAATTACATTGAAACAATATGAGCATACGTACCACGAAACAATAGATCATTTGTAAAACTTTTCATTTTACTGCGAAACATGGTGGCTGGTTGCTCCGAGGTTTTTGAATGCAATATGTAGTTTCACTTCATATTTTTGGCGTATGCGGCCACGTATACCAAAAAAAAAACTTTCACGTAACGTAGTACTGAAAAAGGCGTTCAGGATTTTACGATAGGTAATATAAAAATGGGATTGGGCGCATGACATCAGCTGAATGCACACTAAGCACAGTGGTCGCTTTTAGATGCTTTGGAATAGTCAAGAAACGCCAAGTGGAGCAAGATCTATTGGTCGATTGCGTGAAGATGAACAGATCGTTGTGGAAAGGCCAGGATGAAAACCTGCTTGCTCAGGATGTTGCTGTTGCTACACTAATTTTATACAGAGGTAAAGTTTGTTTCTTTGTTTGTAGGAACAGCATTTTTATTTTATACTTAGTACTAACAAGAACTATTTGATTGTGAAACGAATTTTTTTTATTTTTTGGCCTCTACTACTCTACTACTGCGTGTTGGCGGAACTGGCGTCTCTTAAATCAAAAGTGAAGAACTCTTTGATACAAACTCAAACATTGAGGGAATTTGAAGACATGTGTTACCCACCTTTTTTATGGTGGGAAAAAATCATCCAACGGGGGATTTCCCCGGAGATAGTGACAGACTCTTACTGACTAAAAGACCCACCCCGTTCCTTCTAGCCTTCATACCGGGGCTCGAGGTTACCCACCTTGGGTCTTGCATATACCAGCTCGACTTAACTCTTGACTGAATTCTTTACTAAACTAAATTATAGCTCGTAGTATTTTGAAGAATGGAAGAAAAAAAAACGTGTTGCACCAACCAGGCAGGAAGATGATAACGAGTTTTGGAATTATTTGGAAACTCCTCGGTCTGTTAAAATAACCCGAATGAATGATTAAAGAAACAAGAGTAACTTATTCGTCTAAGCTATAAAAGCCGATGTATTGACATTTATAAAAAATAGTTAGCACTAGCTTTTGCCCGCAGCTTCGCCTGGGTATATAAAATATAGCTTTTGTCACTCAAGAATAAAGCAGCTTTCCATCGGTGAAAACATTTTAGCAATCGGACCAGTACTTCCAGAGATTACCTCATACAAACAAAAAAAACATAAAAACAAAAAAAAAAAAACAAACTTTACCCCTTTATTATATCAAGCATAGACCAAGGAAAAAATCAATGTAAGAGAAAACTCGAATATTTCGACAATAAACGTGTTTCCTTTAACGATGTACATGCAGCCTTGTTTCCGTGACCATCCTAATCTAACCACTGGCTCACACTTGTGATATTATCTACCAACTTATCGGAGTCTGCGTGCTGGATTAATTCCCATTCTCTCCCAATAATAATAATAACTCCTCCGATTCCTCTCTCAGGAGCCCTGACCACCGGTAGCTTGGAGACCTTGTTCCCGATGCCGGTGGGCTACTATAATATGTTTTTTTTAATATGCTTTTTTTAAGAAATATTTAAAAATGTAAATAATATGTATACATTAATAATAATATTTATTAATGAAATATAATATATAAATAATAGTGATAATGCGCTTCGTGAGATGGGCATTTTCGGGGCTGACATCAGCTCCCGAGATTATATATCCCGTGTCACAAAGCGCATTGGCTTCCTGAAGCAGGTGTAAGCATAAAAAATAATGTAAAAGCGGCGGGTGGAGCGGTACACCCAGAATTGCGCATTCGGAAGTAATGAAAGGTGGATATATAGGGCTTGGGAGCGACATGACCAAGGTGTGACTGACACACCTACCAGGTGATGATGCCATGTGTTCATTCTGGCGCAGCATCTGGTCAATGTCTGTCAGTCACACCGAACGTAGTTGGACACAAGAGGTCGAGCGAGCGTGCGATTCAATACCAGAAATAGGGGCAATTACGATCACTCCCCAAGACGTAGCACAAGCAGTTCATCCGTCGCCTGATTGGAAAGCCAGGTCCGACATACCGGTAGGTTACTGTTTTGTATATTTATAATAAGTAATATATGAAGGAAATAATAATGGTGTTTTAAATCTTGAAATATTCATTTCTGGACTCATTTTTACCCAAGGTTTAGAACACTATAAACACGTATTATACAATTAAAACTTAACAAAACCAACAGTGAACTTCATCAAGAACAGAAAAAAATACAAACCAGATAGATGCCACATGTAATCAACATGAATACAATAAAATGGAAACACAGAATGAAAATACATGTAAAAACATGTTGGCGAAGAACAGCTGCCAGATGCGCACGCCATCCACCCCAGGGCTAGCCGCTCATCACCTCGACGCCACTGGACCTCGGATCACCAGTTGCTCCGGCGACTGCAGTTGTGGTGAACTCGAGCGACGAGTATTTTTCTCCGCCGACGTTGCCAACATCTGCAGGGGAGAGACCGGCCACCGAACGGCTTGGGATCTAGGGGCCAACCGGCCCCGAGCCGGGTCCCCGCTGCCGGTGGTTGTGTGCAGCGCATGAGATGGACTCAGTCTATGAATGAGAACATTATGTGACTACAGAGGGAGGAACTAACCTCACTGCGTAATGGTTGTGACCGCCGTGATGGCTTGATGGTCAAAAGCTTCGACGAACATCTGTCGAAGTTGTCGTTGCGCGGTTGGCGGTTGGATAAAGGGCCTGATATAGAAGGCAGTAGTCCTTGATATGGCTCGCATTGTGAAGAGGTTCCTGTCTCTGGAGTTCTAACTACCGGTAGTTTAGACTTTGTTTCCAACACCGGTGAACTACTAATTTTATATTTTTAAATGTTTTTTATATGTGTTTTTGTTTTAAGAAATATTTAAAAGGGTTCAGGTCTTTGGGTCAGTTCCTTTCAGTTTCTATTTTGCTAAATCGGTCAGTTCCTGTATAATTTTGTCGTGCTCCTAAATTGCCTGAAGAGTCATTGTTCTCTTGAAGTTGTCATGAAGCCCATAAGGAGTGACCTGGCCTCAGAGGGCCTCATCTCTACCTCAGCCTACTGTCTCCGCCGTCCCTAATGCGGGGAGGGCTGCGCCTCCTGTCACCTGCTGCTGCGCAACCTTCGACGTCCCTCATATGGGGAAGGCTTCGCCTATCCAACCTTGCAAGCTGACCGTTTATATCTTTTTATTTTTTATATTTCTCTTGTTTTTCTATACTTATATTTTGTAATTATATACCTCACAAGGATTCATATCTATATTTGACTTAAAACTTTTTGCGCCCAACAATTTGCTACTGATGGAGCTACTGAAGGTAACTGAAATCTTCAGTAGGGCAATCAGGATGGGGTTTCATGTGGACAAATGAGCGCTCATGCATGTAAAGCGAAAGGAGATTGTAGAGTCCGTGGGTACTAAACTTTTAAATTCCATAAAACTGAGATCCTTCTCTCCAACTGAAACCCCTGTAACTTGGTCCAAGGCTTTTTTATACATAGTTAAGACCCGGCACGACCACAAATTATGCAGTCTCAAGGAAATATTTCCTAGCTGCCGACGTAGGTATGCATCGAGATATAATGGCAGTGAGGCAGCGGCAGACAAGGGACTCACCCCGCTTTCCTTGGCTAACGAGAACAAGCGCAAACTTATACTGCTTGACAAAGAAGCTTGAAGCTTGTGCTGCTTGTTTTGTAGTAGTAGTAGTTGCTTGGCAGAAAAGGATCTCTGCGATTGTTAGTGTCAAAGCATTACAGGTAATAATAATAAGAATAAAAAATTCACAGATGCTTTTTCCGGACCCTTCATGGGCCCGATGTAGACCAATAGGTATAGGTATAGTTTGAACACATAGGTATAGTTACAATAATTAGCGTCCGTAGTCTGACTGTTTGTCGATGACCTCTTCGGGTAACCGAAGGTTTTGGATATGCAATTATAGACGAAGTTATCATGACGAATAAAAACCGGAAATTTATTGTGAAGGATTTGATTTAAAAAGCATTACTTCTGGACACGGCTCGTGTAGTTAGGAAGTTCCGTTCTCTGGAGTCCTGACTTCCGGTAGCTTGGACCCTGTTCCCGATACCGATGAGACACTCTTTTTTATATTACAATTATTACTATTGGAATGTTTAAAAATATCATTTATAATTTAAATGCCTGAATTTAACTGACAGGTGATCCTGGACTGCTAAGTCGGGAGGAAACGAGTTCTGTAAATGTCACAATCTGCATCTCAACCTGACTGCTCGTTAATAATTTTTATACAGTGAAGGAAATCATTCGAGCAGCATTCAGGCTGATTATTACCTTACTAAATGGAATACTTTGGGTGTTAAGGAAGTGAACTTCCCAGATCAACTTATCTGTATTGCCATGATTATGGTTAAAGATACTAAGTAATATATAGTGTTTAAAGTTATGATTACTAGATGAAGGTATTGTAAGATGTCGTTAAAGCATCAATTCCAATTGATTGTATCTTAGGTTAAGTGCTTACAATTAATACTTGAACTCACAAACCATTAAAAAAAGAAAGGATCCATTCAGAGCTGCCTTGCATATGACAGGTGGTACGATACCAACTATAGGAGTTGGATCTGGACGGAACAAAATGAAACAAACTTCTCAGAAATTAACGTCAAACATGACCCATGTGCACAGTTTGGCCAGGTTTAAACGTGCAATCTCACGGTCGGCTTAACATCGTCCTTCGTCAACTTATACAGCGGGATTATCGGGGTATCATAAAGGCGGTTTTATTACAAATATGTCAGAACGGGGCTTAATAATGTATCACTGGGATGTGCTGTTGTGTTTATCTAAACTTATGCAACCTGATTTTTTGTTTGGCTTTAATTATTTTATCTGGCTAATCTATAAATGAACTAAACACGATCTATGCAAAAAACAACTGGTAAAAAATACCCCTATTTTTTTTGTTTTTACTATTTTGTATTTATTTTCTGTTGCTTTCACTCATATCTTTGTTTCATTTATTTTATGTATTGACTCTTGAAATAGTGTTTTATTTAACTCATTACCTATTTATACATACAGACGCTGGATTGGGATTGTTCAAAAGAATTACACAAATAGGAAATGAAGAAACACAAGTGGTATACACAAATAATCATAAACAAAATCTAACCGATACCTTTACTAATCTCTGAGTAAGCTTGAACCCCAAGAAAGAGCCATAGGCTACTTTTTTGTCTAGCTTAAAATTCAAGCTAACAACATTAAAAAAAAACCTTCCATCTCAAAAAAAGACCAATCAACATAACTGTTTAGACCGCATAACATGTAACTGACAAAAAACAAACTGACCATAAAAGAAAAACAGACTAGCAATACACAAACTCGGTGAATACAAATTGTTTGGACAGCATCTTCCACAGAACTAACTAAAGATAACCTAAAGACGAGTAGAACAACGAAACTAAGTATTTATGTTAATGTTGTACGGACTATGTCATCGATCAAAGTCACTTAAGACAGATTAAGTTGTAAAGTTGTAGGAAGTTGTTACAATCTTTCAAGTCTATATTCCAAAGAGAATGCACTTCGGGACTATACCGACATCACGATATTGAAACGAGACTTATCAACAATTGAGTCCTGTTTCTACAATATTTTTCCCTGTAGGGATCTAAAAGGAAAAAGTTGAGGCGATAAGGAAAACTATAACGTTAAATGTATGTAAAGGAAACCTCATTGATATTATGGGCTTATATCGGTAACAAAAACCAGGTATGTCGCTATTCGTAGACATTATTCATTTTATGACATATATTGGTAGTCTGGTAGCCAGCTGGGCAGATGGTATCGTTGCCAGCATAGAACTAGAATGAGAGTGTCACGGAAACGTAGGGATTGGCACACAAAACTGACGATTAAAGACTGCAGGGGCGAGCCTATTACCTTCAAGTGATATTATGATTTTATGACAAATCTAGACTGAGCTGCTATCTAGAAACTCCAGGTTCCAAGTCAGGGTTCGGCATTATGCCTGACCTGAAAATTAATTTAAAAAACTAGGACCCTAACCAGGTCATCGGGCCACCTATTGTGCTCACATATTAGAAGCGACAAGAATTACACATTCCTAGATTTATGTAACTCATAGTAAGATTTAAAAAGAGTGTCCATGGAGTTTCTTGCACGTTCTTCTCCATATAGATCTACGCTTTCGAAAGTGCACTTTAGCTTAATTTTTTTTTTGACTGACCGACATCCTAATAATTCAAAAATGCCTTTAACCCCTAAGGTTGATTTGTATAGTATACTATACACTAAACTAAAAAAAATCTCATATTACTAAACACTTTAAAATGATTTATTTTTTACGGAAAATTACTTTTAGAATACTCCTTTTTTAAATAATAAATAAACGAAAGTATGTTCTATGGTAAATTTGACAGTTGTGACGTAATTACGAAACCATGCCGAGGAATCTTGTTCCCATCAAGGTAAAATTTATTATAATTTCTTAGCTATTATAAAAATCTAATAAGTGTGTTGTGAATTCAAATCAAAAATATACTGAGCTCAAGCTAATGCTAAAAAATTACGTAATACGCTCATTTTCATCGCTTTTTAAGAACATAATCTTGACTGTATAGCATACTATACACTGTTAGCTCAAAATACATTTTGTTTGTGATGTATACTATAATTTGACTTTGATCGCATATAATTTGTTTACGTTTATTTACCTTTTGACATTAGTACTTTTTTCTTGCATGGCCTTGCTTTCATGCTTGCTTATAAACTATTTGTTCTAGCCTAGACAGCACGATCGGTGTAGACGCATACCTACTACTAGTACTTGTTTCTAAATTCAATGCTACTTCTGACGTCAGTGATGCCACTAGCAATGAAGAAGAAGTAAACAGTCGTGAAGTGAGCACACTGTATATTAAATGATATTTTACTTTTTTTATATTTTTATTAAGCTTTTGTGTACAATATTGACTGGTCTACTCTGTTCTTACATTATATTATATATTAATATTGTAATGTCAACAACTTTTTAAAAGAGTAACCATGGATTTTCTTGGCGGTTCTTCTCCATAAGAAACGACCAATTTGGAACCGTGCACTAGTTTCTGACGTTTTATTAGTGCCCATGTAGGCCCTATGTGATTTTTTTTTTGTCGACTTTTAAATATCGTAATAATCTCGTCCACCCTGATAACCTTCCTGGCGACCTGGGCCTGCCGCAGAAACTGTTACAGCAAAAGTTAAATCAGTTTTGTTGCCTCCTTCGAGGCGGTTTCATCTGGTTCCATCCGGTTCAAGGCATTCTCTTGTGCATGCAATTTTGTAAAACATCGCAGTAACCCGTTTGGGGAAACCAGTTTGTGGAACTGCGACAGCTTGAAAGAACATAGCTTGCCTTCTTAGCACAAGTTGAGTTGCAAAGTAGGTCTAAGGTTAATAATAATAATAATGATAAATATTATATCTGTGGTCTGGCTTATAAGTTTACAGTTGGCTGTTAAGAAATTTTTTCACTGCAATGTTTTATGATTAATTTATTCACAATAACCTAATTAAAATGTCCACCCATTCGAAAACAATAAGAAAAAATAAACATAATCAATATAACCAACACGACCTACCACCAACAACACCTATCAAATTTCCAGATACATTATTCTCAAAGGACAACATGGTTATGCAACAATAATAGATAGAAATGCTGACTAAGAAGCCGGGCAAAATACTTATCCACATACTCAACATCTTCGGGTTCGTCGCTCAGCTCTGCTTCGTAGTCGCCGGGACAAGCGCCAACCGTGCGACAAATACTTTGTCGTCGTCGTCGTACTCGTTTGAGCGTCGACCTCGGGCTACAAATACTTCTCGCCGCCGGCGTCACCACCACCTGCGCGTCGGTGGGGAAGAGGCCGACCTCCGGTCAGCTTGAGCGGTGACAAATATGTCATTCGATCCATCTCAGCTTCTCAAGAAAGGCCAGCATCACCATAATATTACTGACTATCTTACAGAGAGTATCTCAGATATCGGATTATTTTGCCCCGTATTCTGCCACCACACCGAGCAGTTCAAAGAAAAATAATAATTAAAAAATTATCTAACAATTTTAAATGGATCAGAATAAAGAAGCAGAGATGCAATCGATTTTTCTCAAATAATTGTACTCATATTGGATTTTCAGTATAATTTAATGCGTATTATAAAATTGGAACTTCACATGTCTACATTTACAGAAGTATCACAGCTCTACATCATAAAAACAGTATAAATAATTGGTTTTCTCAATTATTGAGAATTAACAGGTGAAAAACGTGTGAAACTCGTCTTCAACGTCTTTGAAAGAGTTTAACAGATATTCAACTCTAAATTCTTAATTTCGAAATCGTCTTAGGCCTAAGACTTATCGTTTTTCTCAGTTAAGTTAATCTTGTCAATGTTTTGTGGGTAGTTGTAGAGCACGTCGGCCACAATGTCCGATACTTCTCTTGGTTCGCTTGGTCTCAGTTCTCGTTCCAGTTGCACGGCATACATGTAGTAGATAAGAATGAAGTACGCCGATAGAGCTGAAATTAATACCCGTATTACAATTAATAGGCCGTTGAGTCGTCTTCGAGTCGTTGCGTGGAAATCATATAAAAAAGTGTCGAAACACTTTTTATAGCATAAACTTAGATGACTACAGAAATAGGGGAAGACTTATGGACGAATTTTGTGAAGATAGAAAGGAAACACTTTTATATAGCACAAAGATACACACAACAAAGTAATATGTAGAAATTAAAAAAATAAGGTCTATTAAAAATTTGTCAGAACAACGCGGAGCAATTAATGGATAAGATAGCTGAAAAAAGAATAAGAGCTAAATTTTTTGGGGAATTTCGGAAGACCACTAGTAAGTCAGATGTGAAACCTAATCCCTCCGAACGTGTGGAAGGAATTAGGGATAACAGGAACATCGCAAATATGTTCAAAGAACATTTCAAAGTTCAATCCCCACTTGGTCCTTCAACCAGGAGAAGTGGTTTTGGGCCCAGCGGTCGTGGAAAAAAGCCTCTAATTGTGATGAACTGAGAGGAAGAATTAAACTTCCACTTGTGTTCCATCAGTTGCTCTTTGCATTCCAGGATCATGGTCGCTCTTTCCAACAATCTTGCCGACCTCGTAAGTTGAGAGACTTCATGAGATGTTGAAATAATTTTGGACCTTCTCAGACACAAACATAGTTTAGTATTAGAGTAGCGAAAAAGGGCTTGCTCGTGTTTATTCGCAATTTATATAGTGTAAACACAAACTAGGATGGCCGTATTTTAAATTAACCTTCAACCAAAATAGATAAAGAGTATAGTCGCAGCATCAAATGGTCTTTTTTTTTTATATTTATGTATAAAGCCCGGCTTTATAGACTGATATAACGTAACATGCGAGAGCTAATTCGTAAGAAAGTAAGAAGTTCGAAGTTCGAAGTTGGCAGTAATATCATTACAACGTTAATGTTTCCCAATTGTCGATTTGGATTTTGGACCAATTGTTTGACTACTTATATTATTAAGGTATGCAGTTTATTAATTTGAGTATATATTGTATAATTGTATTATATATATATATGTTATTATTACTTATGACTATTCTGCTATTCGTCTTCCATCTCTCATTTATTGCACCTACCACTATTTTTCTCTGCATCACCCAAAGGTTGACTGGGAGAAAATGCCTAAGGCATTAAGTCCGCCTCTGTACTTTTGTGTGCATAAAGCATTAAATAAATAAATAAACATGTGTGAACGCAGCGCGCGCACGAACCGAACAAGTTACTAACTACTCATAATTGAAAAGCTCTGTTCGCGCACGCAGTGTCCACGATTCGCGGGTGCAAGGTGTCCACACCATGGGAATTTGTTACATTGCATTCTCAAGTTTTAGGAGATATGAATCTATGTTAGCGTCCGGCGAGTGAAACGAGTAAGTACTAAAATTTATTTTGTTTTTATTTTTATTTTATTTCAGTTTTTTTTAAATTATTAATCTACACTAATATAACAAAGAGGTAAAGATTTTTTTTTGTAGGATGTAATCTCTGGAAGCACTGGTTCGATTGCTAAAATTTATTGAGTGACATAGGCTATATTTTAATGTACGCGGGCGAAGCGGTGGGCAAAAGCTAGTAATTAATACATATAATTTATTATGTCTATTAATGTCATTAATGACTGTTTCATGCTCTACTTCTTGCGCCCCTGCCCCCCTAGCCAAGTTACAACCGTTTCGCTAGCGTCGAACGCTTCGAGTTGGCCGCGTCGCCAATTCTTTTGTTCTGACCACGTAACTGAGCGTTGAGATGACGTCATTACCCGTACATTTGAAGCTTTCTGCAAGCGTTAACGATTGCACATTAGCAACTTGGCTAGGGGTACTGATCAGAGCTTACCAGCGCTTTCAGTGATGACAATTCTCTTAATCTTTGGGACCGCCTTTCTTCTACATTTTTTAAATTATCGTAAATTTTTCAATCCTTAGATTCAGATCTTGTTCACGTTTCTCAAGCCTGCTTTTTCTTCCACGCAATATTCTCTTCCGGGATACAAAATTGCAATTGACAGAACTGGCAAGGGATGTGAAGGAGTTGCCATTTATCTCCCTGGAGATATCACCTACAAGATTGTTGACCAGTCTCCGAGTGTCAAAGTTTGCTGAACACTTATGCATTGAAATAGATTTTCGACATACAAAGCTATTTTATAGGTGTCTATTATTATTATTATTAATAATAATATAGGTGTCTAAGTCCGTCTTTTACTTTTCTTCCTTTTTAATAAAGTATATATCGTATGCTACGTTGCGACAACGTGGACGGCTTCACGATTTAACCATGCCACCACAAAGAACAACATCCATCGCCGTAATTCGCACGTTATTGATATTACTCCTGTTTATAAATAGAGCGATGTACGATAATCATTATAAGTTCGCTCGTTAGAGGAGGCGAAGAGGCAAAGTTTCCTTCTTATTTGAGCTCAGACGAAAGCAACTTAATTACCTTCCTGTTCATTATGTTTCGTTGAGAAAAGGAAACAAGTGTTTTGAATATTACAATCTTACTTAGAGCCAATTTCACTAAACTGTGTGTTATTAATATGGTGTAACATAATTTAATAACACACAGTCTTGACGTCTTGTAAAACGTTTTCGTGAAAGTATTAACCAAAACGTGTTGTGTTATTTTTTTTTACTACAGATATGTTCGTATTTTACCACCGTCTCACCTGATAGTAAGCGATTAGTTGGTCAACGATGAAGCACGCTTGCCTAAAAGTAACTTATTTACCTGGACTAAGTTTTAACTATCAGAGTGTCCTAAACCTCAATTAAAAAGGAAGGATCCTACGACCAGACGGGAGTTGCGACTGCTGACTTTGGCCTGTTTTATTTATTTATTAAATAAGATAGATATATACATCATAATATGTAGAGCAATTCAAGAGGTGACGTACTGGTTAGTAGTCCCGTTTCATCCCAGGGAATGACTAGACGTCATTCTTTTGTCATGGCTACTTACTGACAATTTGGTGGTTTAATTTACAAACACGACTCTAACTAGTTTAATTTAAACTTCGTACAACACAAATGTAAGATTTTGAATTTTAGTCCCTATTTTGTGACATACATAGATGTCGCTACAAAACCACTATGCCTCCGACATAATACTAATATCTGGATGAAGGACGAATGGAACCCTGTGGCAGAAGAAAGGGGAGGCCAACAAAAACTAACTGGGTGAGGCATCGACGGCGCATAGTATTCCGCGCGCGCCTAAGTGAGATGTCAGCAAAACTATAGGGGCTCAGAATGGCCGAAGTCTAGTAAGGCCATGGATTAACCACCGAAAGGGAAGCCCTGGTTCCTAAAAGTGAAGCCCTGGTTCCTAAAAGTGAAGCCCTGGTTCCTAAAAGTGAAGCCCTGGTTCCTAAAAGTGAAGCCCTGGTTCCTAAAAGTGAAGCCCTGGTTCCTAAAAGTGAAGCCCTGGTTCCTAAAAGTGAAGTCCTGGTTCCTAAAAGTGAAGCCCTGGTTCCTAAAAGTGAAGCCCTGGTTCCTAAAAGTGAAGCCCTGGTTCCTAAAAGTGAAGCCCTGGTTCCTAAAAGTGAAGCCCTGGTTCCTAAAAGTGAAGCCCTGGTTCCTAAAAGTGAAGCCCTGGTTCCTAAAAGTGAAGCCCTGGTTCCTAAAAGTGAAGCCCTGGTTCCTAAAAGTGAAGCCCTGGTTCCTAAAAGTGAAGCCCTGGTTCCTAAAAGTGAAGCCCTGGTTCCTAAAAGTGAAGCCCTGGTTCCTAAAAGTGAAGCCCTGGTTCCTAAAAGTGAAGCAATGGTTCCTAAAAGTGAAGCCCTGGTTCCTAAAAGTGAAGCAATGGTTCCTAAAAGTGAAGCAATGGTTCCTAAAAGTGAAGCCCTGGTTCCTAAAAGTGAAGCCCTGGTTCCTAAAAGTGAAGCAATGGTTCCTGATAGTGAAGCAATGGTTCCTGAAAGGGAAGCCTTGGTTCCTGAAAGGGAAGCCCTGGTTCCTAGAACGCAAGGCAAAGACGGTTCATACGAGTCGGTGTGGTTTTAATCAGTAAAAGTGTGACACACACGCCCGTTCTGTCCAAGAGTGGTATAAGTCATTGGATGATTTGCCACTTTTTTGCTTAAAAAAAAGTGGGTGATTGAGGGCAGCTTAAATGATAATGTTTTTTGGAATTCTTACCGATCTCCCCGCAGCAAACAAGCATGGAGTGAGAGGTGTGATGAGGGCCATACATCACCACACCGACGATTGACAGAGCGAGACGAAGTGTAGCGACGGATACATGCAACTTGATGTGTCCCGGTCGTTTCTGAAAATGAGATAGGACCCATGCGTCACGATTTCTTTAAATTTTTGGTGAAGATCAAATGTGTTCCCAATGGAACCTTCTTTTTTTATAAACTTTTGTTTTTGTACATATTTTAAACAGTAATAATAAAATAAAATTAATTTTTGAGTTGTCAATTGCACGGCGTGGTTGTCATTTCCCCTCATCCTCAAACTCCTCAAATTCCTTGTCTCCCAACTCCTTAGACTAACATTTGGTCCTTCGAGCCGGATCTGTTTTATTTATGGATCGATGATCCTATTTTCTACCACTCGAAAAAATTACAAAATAAATTACAACAATAAAAAAAAATACAACAACCACAATATAGTATTTAAGCTTGAAATTAACCTTTTCATTTTTTTTATTGTTGGTAGGTTCACGCTTGACCGCTATCTTAACACATAACACGTATTAACATAAATTCACGCTATTTACCAATGTTATATATTTATTATTTTTCCAATGGTTGTTTTATCAATGTTCGTATTTAATTATTTATTATTTTGTTTCGATACCTTTTAATTTATTGAACCTCCGTGAATGTGACCGTGGCATAACCGCGGGCCCTAACAGAATACCAGCGCTGCGTTATTTATCTTTTTAAATATCGCAGCATATGCTGAGTTAGGCGCCCTTTTGGCTAAAGTTATCTTTTTTTATTATTATTAATCGAATTCTACTGTATGTGTGAGGTACGAATAAAAGTTTTTTCTTTCTTTCTTTCTATCTCATCTGATGATCTCATATTATTAGTAAAATGAAATACAGTTGGTATACAGTTATTAAAGGGCTTTAAATTTTCTATCCATAAAAATAAAATTGAAGTGTCTGTAATATCACAATAACATCTTTTTACTAAATATATTATAAAAGTATATTCGATACCCATAAATAAAAGGCAATTTTTTACATTTTTCGTCTGTATATCGGTCTGTTTTTGTTCTTTCTACTTTCCTAGACTGCGAGACCGATATTGCCCAAAATTTCAGCTAGATGAGCTGATGAGCTTACTTTTAATTTATAAAAAAAAATCCACGCATAAAAACCTCCTTGAAATAAATAGGCGATGCGGGTCGCGGGTTCGATCCCCACACAAAACTAATATTTGTATGGCCTACAAGTTTTCCGGGTCTTGTGTATGTGCGTTTACATGTTTGTGAACGCACCCAGGATACGGGAAGAATTTCTAGTAGGTATGTGGCAAAGTTTATTTAAAAAAATTGCAGTTTTACGAGTTTGTCACGAACAAAGTCCTGGGAGCTAGTTGTACGATTATATTTTACTTTTTTTTTAATTTGCATGATACAGTGGACAAAGTACGCCTCCATTTTATCGATAGAAATGAAACTTCTACATACACTAGTCTTTATTTACACCCATTTACTGGCTGACCATTTTATTAGAACCCTTAGCTTTAGCTAATGTTATAAGGACTAGCTTAATTTAGAAATAGAATTAGGGCTCCGCGTATAAACAATCTTCTATGACCAAAATGCAAGTGCTGTGTTACGAGTTTGTCGCGGACAAAATCGCGAGCAATTGAAACATACGCCTGCGTTACAGTACAATTCACGAATGATGGCGGCCGTGAAGTTAGCCTTTGCGAACGTTCGCGCATACTACACTTCTCGCACACGCACGTCGCCATTTGGTTCCTAAAACACGTTACTGCGCAGACTTCTGCGCAAACTTCACGGCCGTCATCATTCGTGAATCGTACTGTACATTTTTTTCTGATGTATTGTCGACAGAAAAGAAAGACTGTCCTTTAAATGATATTTAGCGATTGAAATATTTACTTCTACTGGCGTTGCAATCTTTGCTTACACGCATTTACTGGCCGACCATTTTATTAGCACCATTAGCTTTATCTCACTCTGTTTACCTCGCTAAAAGATCATCAGCGTAAACTTAGATTATATAGTGCCAAACATGAAATTGTTTATTCGTTACCTAACAACATTATGAATGTTTGTACCCCATTATAAACAGCTTAAAGGCAAGCCCATAAAATTACTAATCGCCGATCCTGTAGGTCAGCGGAGAGGGAGGGATACCAACTAAGTACAAAGTGCTGTGTTCGTAAAGATGTTGCCAACTGCAAACTTTGAACTCATTTTGCTAATGTATTTCAATTTGGTTATTCTGGTTTCACCATCTTGGGTTTTGGAATAACATAAATTAATTGCCTATGTTTGTCTAAAGTACAATTTAAGAATAGTTTTTTGAAGACTTCATCAAGTAAATACTTCAGTGTACATTTAATCTCTCGTATCGAATAGATTGCAACCCAAAATAATACTCTCTTAGGACTTGTCATTCAAACTTGATATACCTTTATTAGAAGAAACTAAGCAGTTATGTAGCTTTCTTCTATTGCGTATTAATAATATTGTAATTAAATGTGATATAAACTAGTGTTTGACTGCGATCCCACCTGATGGTAAGCAGGGATGCACTCTAGACCGCAGCAGGCAATTTAGGAATCAGCTCCTTAATCGGTAAAATGGAACTCTTATAAGATGTTTTAATTGTCCATCTAACAAGACCCTTTTTTTTCAGGAACTCATGAAGGTATTTTATCGAAATTAATATTAAATACTCGAAGTCTACTACTACCTTTTATAAAAATGAAAAACTAAACCTAAGTCAACGTCATTTAAAGATTATGCTCCGTTTATGGTGCATGTTTTGACTTTCGCAAGGAAATCAAAAACTGTATAGGGTATTTCCCATTGGCCTAGAAACCTGAAATTTGGGCATGAGAGAAGGCTTCATTACACAAGTAAAGGAAAAAGTCTTGACAACTATAAATTTATAACTAAGTTTAACAAGTCTTGTGTGCTCTTTTCGTTAAAAAAATCCTCTTGGTCCGGACGTGAAATCCCGAACAACAGCGAAACACAAAACATTCCAAGCTGTATACAAGTCTAAAATCTTTGTGTGTTCTTCCAAAAATTTTGAAAGGAGGCACTGTCCAAAAATCATGGAACAAGTTGGCAATACCTATCTGTAATTTGGTACAAACTGGCGTTTTGCCAACCAAGTAACTCAAATAGAACGTACATTTATTGTGACCGTAGATAATGTTGAACACACCGAGTCGTGCGACGGGTCTGGAATGTTGCTTCTATTATTAACTGAACCAAGGCTTAAGTGGCGCTACTGTGTTTGTTTCTGTCTTAAATGTAAACACCGGCTTAAAAATATGGGGTGTCGCTAAATGATAAATGATGTTTATTTTGCAAATAGGTTTTAAAATTACACATATTTTTTTTCGTTAATAAGCTTTCAATTTAGACGTTTCATGACGGACCGCAGCCGCACGTCGCACTTCACCATACTGCAGCCAGCCGGTTGCAGTACGTTAGCAGTCGCGCGTTTGTATGCCAGTGATGCGCTATTCAACTCCGCAGTATTTAATACCGAACTGAATAAGTGGTGCTTGTGACGTTGCCGTCCAGTTGTCGACCGCTTGCAGCTGGTTGTCGACCGTTTACAGCTGGTTGTCGACCGTTTACAGCTGGTTGTCGACCGTTTACAGCTAGTTGTCGACCGTTTACAGCTAGTTGTCGACCGTTTACAGCTGGTTGTCGACCGTGTGCAGCTGGTTTTCGACCGTTTGCAGCTGGTTGTCGACCGTTTGCAGCTGGTTGTCGACCGTTTGCAGCTGGTTGTCGACCGTTTGCAGCTGGTTGTCGACCGTTTGCAGCTGGTTGTCGACCGTTTGCAGCTGGTTGTCGACCGTTTGCAGCTGGTTGTCGACCGTTTGCAGCTGGTTGTCGACCGTTTGCAGCTGGTTGTCGACCGTTTGCAGCTGGTTGTCGACCGTTTGCAGCTGGTTGTCGACCGTTTGCAGCTGGTTGTCGACTGTTTGCAGCTGGTTGTCGACCGTTCGCAGCACGGTTGTCGACCGTTCGCAGCACGGTTGTCGACCGTTCGCAGCACGGTTATCGACCGTTCGCAGCACGGTTGTCGACCGTTCGCAGCACGGTTGTCGACCGTTCGCAGCACGGTTGTCGACCGTTCGCAGCACGGTTGTCGACCGTTTGCAGCACGGTTGTCGACCGTTTGCAGCACGGTTGTTGACCGTTCGCTGCACTATTGTCGAACCGTATTTCTATGCTATATAGCTATACCGCTTTGTTTGAAAAATACGATTTTCCGTACTCAGGCGGTCAGAAAATGCATTAATTGAAAGCGCCTAAGGCCGGTGATTCCTTACTAACGTCAAAGGCGTCGTCTGACGTTCATACATCAAAGTGTCAATTATACTTTCGTATGTTATTTTGACTTCTATATTAAGAATTTGTAATTAAAATACCTTGTTTATTTGATTCAAAGTCAAAGTCAAAGTCTTGTGCATCGACGCAGAGTCGCTAGTCTGTCGGTTTTCTACCGGTTTCATTTCGGAGAGTGTGCGTCGGAATTGCATAACCTAATTCCGCCTAGCCCGTTCCATCATCGGACTACCAGACGTACGGCTATGCGCCACCGGTACATGGTGGACATCCCACCTACACGCTCAAAACGTTTTGGGAACACATTCTTTATGCGTGTAGCTAGGGAGTGGAATTCCTTGCCGGAGTCTGTGTTTCCTGATAGCTACATCCCGGGAATCTTTAAGTCGAGAGTGAATAGGTTTCTTCTAGGTTAGCGCGTTCCATCGTCGACCGCATCGTCGCTCTCCATCAGGTGAGATAGCAGTTAAGCGCGAACCTAACAATAAAAAAAAACTAAAATACATACCCTATGTAGACCAACAAGAAGAACGATGTTCATCAAAAACCAGGCGATGTTCAAGAATCCGACCAGGAAAAGGATTGCGACAGTCTCGCCCAGCCTAGATTTGTCCATGGATTCTGAATCAGGAACCATTTGACCGTTCTCATTTTGTTTGAGATGAATGTATCGGAATCCGTGGGTGTAAAAAGCTAGAAAGCTTAAAGTTCCGATGTAAAATAATGTTATAAAGAAGTTTAGAGTCTGAAATATAAAACAAAAGAAATAAATAGTAACAATACAAAATGATAAATAGTAACAATACAAAATGATAAATAGTACCAATACAAATGAATTAATAATAACAATAAAATTTTTTAGAATGTTATAATATACAGGGTTATTTGTATGTTAAGACTATGGACTATGTTAAGAACATTATAAACAACAACTTTTGTTCTATGACTTTAAAAAAATTATCATCAGATTTTCATACAAAAATTAAAAAATATTTAAATTGAACGTTTTAAATATTACGAAGTCTAGGTGAAGCAAGCGATAGTACAAGAGCGGAGGGTAGCTGAACATGAACTTGACCTATTTACGGGTGATCACCCTTACTAGTCGGTCGGTCGCCTTGCGCTTGCGTCACATCATATGTGTTCTTTAGCGAAATTCGGCAGTGCGGACGTAATTATCTTTACACATGATGGTGTATCAATATTCCAATGTCAAGTACACGGGAATAGTGCGAATACTTGCTAGGTGTAATTACAATTTTTCGGAAGCCTGTTTACTATTATTACAAGAACAGTGTGCGTGAGCCGTAAGTAGATACAACAAAATACAGACTTGAAATGTGTTATAGAGAACAACGAAATCTTGAAGATTTTTTTTTGGTAAAAATATTATGTTTGGTAAAAATATTATGTTTTGTAAAAAGTCATAGAACAAAAGATGTTGTTTATGATGTTAGTAATACAGTCCTGCAAGGTTGTTAGTGTTTTACAAATAACCCTGTATAATTACAAACATTTATCTAAAACAAAATGTATAAACAATACTAGCGTAATAGCGTAGCCGAGTTCCCACTATGTCTTAACGGTTAATTTATCGTCGATCGACTGTCGTCTCTAACTGTTCCCGAATTTATCTAACTGTTCCCTAACTTCTCTTATTTGATCTTTCGAAGATTTTTGACTATTTAAAAATGACTGTCTCCACATTTGATAAAAGAAAGTCAGGACAATCGCAACAACGACACATGATTTTCCGTCACGATTTAGTTGTATGTCTATGCCACGATATTTAAATATCTATGCCACGATATTTAAATATCTATGCCACGATATTTAAAACTACACGTTTATTTGTCGTCACGATAAAGTAGAAAACGCGGCCTACAAAGTGAGAACGCGGCCTACAAAGTGAGAACGCGGCCTACAAAGTGAGAACGCGGCCTACAAAGTGAGAACGCGGCTTAAATTAGTGACCCACTGCAGAACAACAAACATACTTGTTCATTATGATAAAAATAATCTTTTTTCGTTTTAACCAGTACCGATGTGCGGCCTAAGAGACCACGGCAGAACAGTGAACAAAGAACAGTGTGTCAATGATGAAGTTGATGCCAAGTGTTGTCGTCACGCTCAATATGCAATTCCGACGCGGCCTGTCAGGCCTCACGCCGGTACTTACGTAAGTTTTTTTTGTTTTGTTACAGGTTGTTGGGAAGCATTTTTTACTATTACCAGTAAAAAATAAAACAAGAACCAGGTTAATTACGGCAAAGGAAAAGAAGAAAGAAGAGAATAGAAAGCTAGCTAATGATTCAGTGATATAACCTCATAAATAACTGTACAGTGATATAACCTCATAAATAACTGTAAAATGTACATACTACACTGATATATCCAAGTACAAAGCAACCAGTCTTCAAAGGTATGCAGAAGCAGCATTTTGAGAAAAGAAAGCACCCTTCATTTTCTTTTGGGTAGATGCTGTAACAAAATAGAAAAAGAAAATGATGCATAGATTGGAAAATAGGTCAGTAGTTCGGAGATATTGTAAAATATGAACACGAAAATATGAAGATCACATTATAAAGCTACCGTAGGGGCCAAGCAGGGTCGAAGCCTACTGGGGCCAAGGGTCTGCTTCCGAAAGGGAGGCTCGGCCTTGATATGAAAGGCAACGAAGGAACGGGGTAGATTTTTTAGTCAGAAAGAGTCTGGCTAAAAAATCTACCCACTATCTCCCACTCCGCCCAAGGGCGGGGTATGTCATCTGGATGATTTTTACCTAATGAAAAACCATACCACTTAACCACAAATACAAAAAAAAAAACAATCACTGCAGAGTGACAATTAGGTGGTGCTGCTACATATAGAATACCGTATATTTTTACGATAATGTCAGCTAATCTGGTGCTAATACGAGACTCTGTTGAAATTCGTAACCTGAATTATGAACAGCTAATCGGATCAGTTGACGTAGGATTAATTTTGAAAGGACCTACACGTCGATTTTTTATGTGAAACCGGGCGTTGGTATTCAAATAAAAACTATAATAAATTGTCTTGGTCTAAAAGCGAAATCCCACTCGTAAAAGTCATCAAAACAAATTAACTCTGAATACAATTAAAAATAAAGTCTAAGTGCAGTATTTTTTCCATTTCTAACTATCCATTAAATTATAAGGGGAAAAAAATAAAACGACTCTCAGCAATTACTGTTTTATACTTAATAAAATGGAAAACGTTATAAGGTAGAATGCGCTCCAATCAATCTTAGAAATGCGTTAAAAACCGAGACTAGGGACATTAAAAGAGAGGTATAAGTTGATTGGTTAGGCTAAGAACTCACGAAGTGGTTTTCACCCGCGTCCGCCGCGGTTGCGAGCCCACAGATAGCGCGAAGCAACAATCTGTATACAATATATATTCAAAATAACGCGCAACCCGCCTAGGCTGCTGCAAAACAAAAAAATAATATTATTTTTTTATTTTGCTTTATACTTAGGCTGCAGCCTAGGCGGGTTGCGCCTGCAGCCTAGGCGGGTTGCGCCTGCAGCCTAGGCGGGTTGCGCCTGCAGCCTAGGCGGGTTGCGCCTGCAGCCTAGGCGGGTTGCGCCTGCAGCCTAGGCGGGTTGCGCCTGCAGCCTAGGCGGGTTACGCCCGCAGCACGCTCTGTGGTTGTTTAACGCGGCAGCCGACGGGTTGTACAAAATCTGACGTCAAATCCAAAATCAGTGATTGCACCCAGAACTTTTTAAACCTTCCTTTTTTAATTTTTCTGCAAAGTAAGTATAAAGCAACAATCTGTTTCTGGTAAAGCAACAATCTGTTTCTGGTAAAGCAACAATCTGTTTCTGGTAAAGCAACAATCTGTTTCTGGTAAAGCAACAATCTGTTTCTGGTAAAGCAACAATCTGTTTCTGGTAAAGCAACAATCTGTTTCTGGTAATGCAACAATCTGTTTCTGGTAATGCAACAATCTGTTTCTGGTAATGCAACAATCTGTTTCTGGTGAGTGTCCATGGCGGTCTGAAGCTCAACTGATAAATTAACTCGCCGATACTCTTGCGATTATTACCCGCCAAGTTTGTCGCAATCGCAATCGCAACCGCGACGGCTGCGGAACTGCACTAAACTCCGGTCTCGCGAGTTTAGAAATAAAACAACTGTTTCCTCCAATGGGGTGGGGACGAGTGAAAACCGCTTCATGAGTTCTTAGCCTTACATCTAGCACTTGGACTGTGGAGTTATTTGAAAGAATTACTGGGGCTTGTAGAACACAGGGCAACTAAAAGTCCACGGATGGGTTTTAGTCAGCAAAAGTCAGCCAGAGAGCGGAACTAGTTATTTGATGATACCTCTAAAATTTCAACCTGGATACGTACGCAGAATACTTTAAGGGATCGGATGGATTTTTAATTTAATAAAAACAATATATTATCTTCCTTTAAAAACAACTTCGAGACGTCTCGGACGCAAATTTTGTCCAATGAATATTTAGCCGTCTGGATCTGGCTCTAACTAGTGCTTCCTGACGGTGATCCTACCTGATGCTAAGAAGTGATGTAATCGTTGATGGTTAAGCGAACTGGTTTGTTGAGTCTATTCACTCTAGCCTTGAAGACACCTAAATTTTAAACGGACGGGAAGACTGCAGCAGGTTGTTCTAGTCCTTCGATGTACGCGGTATAAACACTAAGGCAAAACCGTCCGGACCGTACAGGTTTCAACAACTTGAGATGCCGTACGTTAGGCTGTCTGATGGTAGAAAGGAAATGGCGGAATCAAGTATATAGTCAATGCATCCTCAAAAATACAGAAAGGCTGGCTACCCTACGCCTGTACTGCAACCTTTATAGATTGAACTTAACCAAATCAGTTTACGTCAGGTTATCTGATGGCAAAAAGGAAATGGCAGAATTAAGTCATGCAATTCCCGCACATACTCTCCAAAATGCATCCTATAAAATAACGAAATGATAAATAATAAATGATATTTATTTTGCAAATAGGTTTAAAAAACACTTTTACACGTCAATTTTTTTTTTTTTTGTCAGTGTAGGCTAAATGAGGCCGGTGTTTCCAAGCTGACTACCCTAAGAAGAAACACCGAAACAAATTCAGGGGTCAAAGTCTCTTATAAGGTCCATACAGTAAATATGGAACCATCAAATCACATGAGAACCATGCAGATTTACCAAAGATTAGAGTGGACCCGTCGAGTCATTGCAAGCATTTGTCAGTATTCGCAAAGCTCAACTCAGGACTAATAAGGAGCTCAACTCAGGACTACAAAGGAGCTCAACTCAGGACTACAAAGGAGCTCAACTCAGGACTACAAAGGAGCTCAACTCAGGACTACAAAGGAGCTCAACTCAGGACTACAAAGGAGCTCAACTCAGGACTACTAAGGAGCTCGACTTGACGAACAATATCATGAAAAGGACATTTGTGTAGGACGCAGAAAATACTCAAATTGCCAAACATACGGTTATGAGAAAAAAAAAAGTAATCAACATAGTCCTCACATTCACAATAATAAAAGGAAATATATAGTTTACAAAATGTAAAACTTCGCAAAGTAAATATTTAAGTCAAAAATTAATAATAATAATTAATTTAATTATTATATTTTTAAATGTTTTTTTTATATTTCATATTTAAAAATGTAATTTATATGTAATATTTATGAATAAATGAGAATAATAATAAAAAATATAAATAAATAAAAAACATGTCAAATAAAAATAATTTGCATGTCAAATTGTAAAAACTAAACATTTAATGTCAAAATTAATAAAAGGCACAATTGAAAATAAAATAGAAAAAAAAAAACAAAAGAAAAACGAGAAAAAAAATTAAAACAAAAGTTGCAATAGTTATAATAATTAGAGCGTACTGGAGCAGGTCAATTCCAAGCCTTTTCGTCTTCAACATAGTCCTTTACAGCGTAAAAAGCCTTTTGGCAAAGTTTTCGCTTTACAAATGATTTGAATTTATTAAGGCCGAGTTGTTGAATATGAAAGGCTGGCCTACTCTAACGCCTGTCCTCCAGGCTTTGTAAATTGGACTTAACCAAATCTAGATCACCAAACCTCTCCGCACGCCTCTCCATTGAGCAAGCTAGCAGCTTTGAGAGGAGATTTATGGCATTTTGCAGCACCAGCCCATGTGTGGCTGCAGTACTCCACACACAATTTCAATAATTCCGATGATCGTCACCCGGTATAACAATACCGCTGTAAAGAGCATGCTTACAAATTGTGTTCCAAAAATGTTGTCGATACGTGACGCACGTTGTCAGTCTGTTTCTTTGTAAACAAGGCTTGTAACGCGACATATTATGTGGGAATTGTTAAAACAACGGATTGCTTTATAAAACGATTTAGACAATACTTTTTGATGACTTTTTTTAGGTATATCATCCAATGACATGTCCCGTTCTAAGGCGGAGTCACGCGGAAGGGCATGTCAGACTTTTTCTGACTAAAACCCACTCTTACGGCTATGTTCCTCTCTTTGCCTTCATTCCAGGGCCCCGGGGTTCTCTTTCGCACAACCCATTGCCCCAGTAGGGTTCGACCCTGCTGGGGCAATGGGTTGTGGGGCAAAACTATAGGGGCCCACCCCTATAGTTTTGCTGACAACTCTTTGAGGCGCGCGTGGAATACTACACGCCGTCGATGACTAGACCTTGATCTGGACAGTAATCGGACGGCCAGACGGCGAGCGAGCTACCTATTGCTCGCCGTTCGCCAGCCCTCGCCGTACTTTTTGATGGTTGATTCAAGTTCAAGCCAGAGTACGTAACAAAATATCAATATAATAAAGATTGGGCAGATATTCCCACTTTTCTAACTTGTATTAATAACATAACTAATTTTTAACCGACTTTCAAATTAAAAAACTTCCTCCTTATTTTAATGTGCAAACACATTCAAATAAATTGAGAACTCAATCTATCCCATAGCGATGATTGGGCTTATTGACATAATGTCGTTACTGTATATGGGAGAATCTTATGCCCTGGATAAATAAACTGGATTGAAACTTGGAACTAATTCTAATCTAAATGAATAATAAAGACAATTTTTTGAAAACATAATCGCGAACGAAGTCACTGACAAAGAGGCAGTAAACATAAAAAAATATTGCAACAAACTTACTTTTCACATGATAAAGTGGTCATATTGACTGAAACTCTCGAGACTTATTCACTTTGTATAAAACAGCTCGACGCGCGCGCACTTTGACAAGTGTATCTGTCAACTACGCTTGTTTGTATTGACAGTAGCTTGTTGAATTCGCTCGTGGGGAATCCCATACATTTGCATGTTTGTGAAATAAAAAGCCGGTCTGACGTCACTGCGAAGGTATGATAGCAAAATTCTTTCATTAAAAATGCTAAGAAAAAACTGATCTAGTTTTATCAGACTCGTGCATCGAGGGTTCCTTAACAAACTTACTTATTAAAATCAGTATTTTCTCAAAAGAAGCGTATTTTGATGAATTCTTAAACTTCTTCCTATATTTGTGCTAAAACCTTGCTTCGTGCTAAATTTCAGAATTCTAGGTCAATGGGAAGTACCCTCTACCTAGATTTTGTTTCCTAGCAAGTGTAAAAATATATATTCATCTAAATGGAGCATAAACAATAAATGTTAATATGATTTCTTTACATATAAAACTTATAACGTAAAAGCAGGTCTATTTTAAAAACTATTCCCAGACAGAACAAATGATCGTGCTTATCACACAAACATTTGTCTTGGATGGGAACCAAACCGACAACCTCCGGCATAGCAATCAGGGCTACTAATCTTCAGGTCAATAGGCCAGAAATTACAATTAACAGCGATGTAGAAGAAATTAAGAAGCACAAAATCAAAATCAATTTCTTGATAGCCACACCTATATGATCAAGCTTATGACCATATTTAAGTCTCTTACGATGAGGTGCGAACGGGAGTTACCAGATTCAAGGTGAGTGAGAACGTTGCAAAGAATGGTGTTAAGAGAGACTTCTCAGAAAGAGGTTGCCAAAATAAGAGAGCAGGGAGGATAACAGAAAATATTTTACAATATAGGTTTATAATATACCCACCATGTTTCACTTCTCCAAGGTATAAAATTTGCTCCAGAAAGAAGAACAGGAGTAATCAGAAGTTTAGGTCCAATGGCTCAAGCTATAAGACTAGGGAGATGGCACGAAATATTAGAAAATATTACACAATATGGGCTAAATAACCACCACCATGTTCCATTTCTCCAAGGTATAACATTCGCTCCAGAACGAAGAACAGGATTAAAAAGAGCTTAGGTCTAATGGCTCAACCTATAGAAGTAGGGAGATGACAGAAAATATCTCACAATATAGGCTGAATGAATATCATGTTCCATTTCTCCAAGGCATAACATTCGTTTCAAAAAGAAAAGGAGTAATAGAGAAGCTTAGATCCAATGACTCAAGCTATTGGAATAGGGAGATGACACGAAATATTACAAAATAGTACACAGTATGGGCTGAAAAATCACTATGTTCCACTTCTCCAAAGCATAACATTCGCTCCGGAAAAAAGAATAGGAGTAATCAAAAGCTGGTTCAATGACTCAAGCCATAATGCCAGTCATGGAGGACAAATACTACAACAAATTAATCCGCAATGTCTAATAACCTTTAGATGCTTCCATGGGTAGTGAAACCCTGGAAATTGGAATTTCCTGGTATAAGAAAAAGGAGATGTCAAGATTACTTTATGTCATGAAGATGGCACAGGCTGAGTTTGGGGAATATTGATCCAGGACACTTGCAGGCCTTTTTTCTCTGGTGTGAGAAATAGGAGATTTAGTCGAGTTCTTTATGTCATGAAGATGGTACAGGTGCTATCGACTAATAGTTTGGGGAATGTTGGCCCGGTAGACATTCGGAGGCCTTCTTTCTCTGGTGTGAGAAAAAGGGGATTTAGTCAAGACTTTTTTATGTCGCGAAGATGGCACAGGCGCTATTAACCAAGAGTTTAGGGAATGTTGACCCGGTAGACACTTGCAAGCCTTCCCCTTCTCTGGTGTGAGAAAAAGGGGATTTAGTCAAGACTTCTTAAACCACTTAAGAACAATAAAGGTGTATCACATCTTTTCAAATGATCCAATCCAACTACAATATGCTCTAAAGATCAGGTTATGGAGATTAAAACTAAACATATAAAAGGAGAAACTGATTTGCATATCAACGCACAGCCGAAAGAAACTATTAGGCTTAAAAATGTGAAATTTTGCCCAAGACTTTTTATGATTTAGGCGAGCACTAGGAAGTTTTTGAAAATTCTACTTGTTTCTTTCATAGTTTTATAGATATGCTCAGGTTGTCCTCTCGCCTAACCTTGCATTTTGATCAATTGAGAAAGTGAATAGGTTTCTTCTAGGCAAGCGTGCTTCATCGTCGACCACATCATCGCTTACCATCAGGTGAGATGGTGGTCAAACGCAAGCCTATCATTAATAAAAAATAAAAAATAAAAAAAATGATCTTGTTGAATATTGATTGTATAATAATAATAAATCCCTGCTTCCGACACCGGCGGAGACAACGATTTTTTATATTTTAAAAATGTTTTTTTTTACGTGTGTTTTAAGAAATATTTAAAAATGTATAAAATATGTAGAGGAAATATGTACATGAAATAAGTATAATATTAATATTTTGTTGCAATTAATTATTAATTATACATTAATAATGTATAAATAACAGGATCTTGGCAACTTTCAATTAGAACGACCAGTGTGGCTTTTATTCTTTTAGAAACAATATCATCTTTGTAAATTGTTATTTCTTCATAAAATTCCAAGAAAAAAAGTTTCTTATGATTTTTTATCAAGAATACGAATTAACGAATCCTAATCAACTAAGTTACTTAACGAAACTAAAACCTAATTTAGTTCTAGCATCGTTAATTTTGTCAACCTTCTTACTGTGTAGGGACTAAACACTAGAGTCCAGTTGTCTTGGGCTCATTAAGTCCAAGAATTAACTCCGCGAAATAAATCTAAAATGCTTGCTCAAACTTAACATTTATTTTTTCAATATTTGTAGGATCATTAGCCATGTTAAAGAATAAGTTACTTGCCGTGTAACACCAAATAACACTTCCCTGTAAGTTTGCTAATTTGAAACACTTATAACATTTAATATCGTAGCCATGTGAACTCGAAAAACCAAATCTTTAATTTAATCTTCATTCAGAAGATAAAGTAAGTTTACCTTTGGTAATCAAATGCTTATGCCACCAAGGAACTACACCTAAAAAGGTAGTTTTCACGTGTACATAATACTTTTCTATTTTATCATTGATAGGCTTGCGCTTGACCCCTACCTCACCTGATGGAAAGTCGGCGATGGAGCACGTTTGCCTATAAGTAATTTATTTACTCTAACTTAAAGACCTTCAGGTTGTAGCTATCAAGAAACAGTCTCCGTCAAGAAATACCACTCTCTAGCTGTACCTACGTAAAATGAATATTTTCCCAAAAAGTTGTGTGTATGGGTTAGATGTCCACCCATCTGAGGTGCGTTGTGATGGAACGGGCTTAGCGGAATTAAGTTCGGTAGAAAACAGGTAGAAAACCAGCAGGTTGGCAACTCGGCGCCGGCGTCAAAGCTTTGAAGCTTCAATTTGACGAGTGCATCATTAGCAATGATCCTCCTGGTTCGTTTATCAAATCACAAGTGCACGTGGCTGGTTTATGACAGATTCGTCCCAAATATGGGAACAGTATTCTACACAAGATCAAACTTACGCCTGATAAAGTTGTGCGCATGCCCGACGTGAAGTATTGTCTCCTTTGCTAGGATTCCCATTTTTTTTTGATGAGCCTTTGTCTCAATAATTGATTCAATCATTTTATTTTAGGAACGAAAAGCCGTATTTAAAAAAACTATTTAACATGAAGTCACATGCACTGAAACAGAAATAATAAATGAAATATTATTTATGCAATTTACGTGAAGACGTTGTTACATCCAATGAACCAGTCCAGAAGCTATATGAATAAATATGAAATGGTCGCAATCGAATTGTCAATCGGTCAGCACAGCCCAAACATTTCCGCCATACGAAGGGAGAAGCATTTTCTTTATTCTGCCAGGATCAAGGCTGCTGGAAAACTGTATTTAAGGAATGGAATGGAGTTCAAATAACATTGAAATTTCAGGAATTCATGCTAGTAAAATCTCAAAATCCAGCAGATACTCGGATTATAGTTTTTTATTCCAAGGAATGATGGGACATGCCACAGTTGTCCGAGACCATTTGTCTAAATGTATAGATTCCATGGGAACATGGATAGAACCGGTACACATACCAAAGTGAAGCCCTTAACTTCTTTCGCTTTGATGGCAGACCGCAAGGAGCATAGTTACTATTTACTTATTAAATCACAAATGCTCCAATGAGAACCCATCAAAGTATATTGTGACTATGAAAAAGGAGCAATTAACGCTTTTTTAAAGTGTTTCCTGACATCACTGTAAAAGGATGCTACTACCATTGGACGCGAAATATAAATGGCTAAAAGCAATGTCTTTGGGGTACCACTTCAAAGGCTGAAAGAAAAATTGTAGGCTTGACAGCTGTTTTACTGCTACTACCACCTGAAGCCATTCGAGAAGCTTTTGACTAGGTACATTAAATCTGAATGTACTGTTGACATGGAAAAGTTCATCAATTACGTTGAAAGATTTTGGCCCGGCGTACATTCACCTGAGGTTTTTGCGTCTTTAAAGAGCGTTATACGACGAATAATATTTTAGAAATTTACCACTCAAAATTAAATAAAATTATTAATAAAAATACGGTTTCCGTGATGCGTTTACTAAACGTATTGCAGAATATTAACAATTGAATACAGTGCCTGAAAAACGTAAACGAGCAGATATTACTAACGATGATTTTATAGTCCACATTCAATTGCAATTTCTGAACAGAAAAATGAAATTAGGCCACGCATTGGAGAAATTGCGTTAAATCAGTTTTCGATTTCTTTCTATGAAATTGTGTAAGTCACACAATTTCATAGAAAAATATTTATATATAATTAATTCAGTATTTTTTGGGGTGGGTAAAAATATCTAAATGACAGCCCCCGGGCTGAGCGGATGATAATGTCAGACTATTACCGGCTAAAAAACCCACCCCGTACCTTCGTGCCTTCTTACCAGGGCTGAGCTACCTTTCGGAGCTAACCCTAGCCCCAGTAATATATACGTATATGTAAAGGATGTAATCCTCCTTTAATTTTGGTAATTTTCTCAATGGAATGGTAAAATGCAACTATTAGTAGAGGATACGGTTAAGAACGACCTTCACCGGTTTGTTTAATGGATGAAACGTATTTTATGATAAATTTAGTACCTATATTAACGAATATAACGCGGGTGGGTTGCCTGAGAAATTCGTGGCCAGACATTTTTTTTTTTTTTTTTTTGAAAAATGCACAATCGTTATTCATACCAGATTTTTTTGCAGACAACACTATAACATCGTATTCGTAATGAAACAGCGTCTATTTGGATATAGAATTTGTTGTACATCAAAATTTTATTAATAATAGTCTGGCCAGGAATTTCTTAGGCAACCCACCCGCGTTATATTATTTAATACACTAAATTTATCATAAAATAAGTTTCATCCATTAAACAGACCGGTGAAGGTCGTTCTTAATCGGATCTTAGACTATATGGCTGTCAAATAAAAGATGATTAAAAAAGCTTCTTAAAAGCCATCTGAATATTTTGGATTGTTTTATAGATTACATAAAAAGGGAATTGGCAATTTAAATAATAACTTTAATTGTCGTTTCTTTGTATTTTCAGAGCAACAAAATAGTTTAATTGCCATTTCTAAAACGACTATAAATTGCCTTATAAATGATTGAATATATAATAGTTTAAAGTATAATGTTATATCCATGTATAGCTCATATATTTTTAAAGTAAATTTTAATATTTCAGTTATTCCTACCAGTACCCCCTTTTATTTTAAGTTCTTACAGCTTCATTCATAAGGCTGTCTGGTAGATATCGCTGTCAGCGATAAGACCGCTATTGTACCCATAGATTTAAGTTTGTGTAAAAGTTTAGTTACTATTTTGGTGTACAACGTTTTTTTCTATAGTATCTATACATATAATAAAATCGTAGGAAAGTCAAAACTGTACATTGAATATTTTTTTAAAAGAATACTTGGGGCGTGATGTACAATCGATATCAAACCCAAAAATATAGTTTTTAGAATTTTTGTCTGTTTGTCTGTTTGTCTGTATGTATGTCCGGGATAAACTCAAAAAGTACTGCATGGATTTACTTCAAATTTTGCATGAATATTACTAAGAGGTCGGGTCAACATATAGGCTACATATTATCACGCTATCACCTACGGGGGAGGAGCTGTGAATCTTTATTTTTCTTACGCATTCTGGGACAAGGTGTGATCTAACGAAGCATATTTAAATGTTGTTTTTGAGTAAGCCATGCTATTATCTAGCTTTACACTATAAAAACTACGCCATTTAAGTAACTTGGGCAGAGAAACATAATTTAATGAATGTTAGTAGTATAAAGACAATTTTAAAGCAGCGCCATCTATGAGATTTCATAAAAATCAAATCAAGTTACATGATACTTTTTGGAAATTAATAATTTGATCATGTTGGCGAGGTTGGTAGTTAGTTATTCTTAAAATTCATAGATGGTAATGTGTATTTTCTTCATAAAAGTTGTATAGTATAATTCGTTTTGACAAATTCAAGTTCCAACAAAACCATCATCTTGAGCAGAGATGAGGAAGACAATTTTAAAAAAAATGTGGTGTATTACATGGTGATATTTTTCAGGCTCTGTGAAGTCGATCAGTTTGCGAGATCCTTTACGTATGAGGTGCCTTCATATTACCCGTACGACAAGCAAAGGGGTGTATTTTAACTGACGTCAACGAGGAGGAGCTGTGGAAGGTTTTCTGGGAATTTTCAAGGACACCGCATTGGGTAGGGATTATACCGTGCATCCGAATAATGGCGAATGCTATTTTCTGCGGTTGTTACTTCACACTGTCCGAGGCCCAACGTCTTTCACCTTTCTGAGTACATTTGATGGCGTGGAGTATCCCACTTACCGCGCAGCCGGCGTAGCACGTCACGTTCTCGACGGTGACCAAAATTGGAATGACACCCTCGCGGAGGCGAGCGTCAGTGACAGTCCCAGCCACATACGTCATCTGTTTGCCGTCATCTTGGTGATTTGTGGAGTCACGAACCCGATAGCTTTGTGGGAGAAGTATCGCCATCATCCGTCTGAAGATTTTCTACGAGCTTTGAGACCTGCTATTAGAGACAAAGTCGAAGTAACTGATGAACGCGTGCTGAACACCTGTCTCAGTTCATTTCAAGATGTGGTAATTTCTATCAGCGGTAATCCACTGATCGAATATGGGTTACCAGCTCCACAATCATCACCGCAATAAGACCGTGGAAATCGGGAGTATAACGCTGAGACAAATTACGATTCAGGCAAAATGAACACCATACGAAATGACCATGTCGCTTTGTTCTCTTCAGAGCAAAAACAAATTTATGACACCGTCCTTGAAAGCGTTGGGCAAAACCAGGGTAAAATGTTTTTTTTGGATGCTCTTGGTGGAACAGGAAAAACATTTGTTACCACTGGCATACTTGCAGAGGTCAGGAGGCAGGGCAAAATTGCTATTGCGTCGTCGGGAATCGCTGCCACACTGCTTCCGGGTGGCAAGACAGCACATGCCATGTTTAAAATTCCCATCGATTTAGATAGCGCCGAAAGACCTGTTTGTGGTGTGTAACGTAACAGCGATAAGGGACACGTGCTTAAGGATTGCTCTCTAATCGTATGGGATGAGTGTACGATGGCCAATAGGAAGGCAGTTGAGGCCGTGGACAAAACCCCGCATGACATCCGCAGGGACGAACATTTGATGGGTGGTGTCACAGTTTTGTTCAGTGGCGATTTCCGGCAAACACTTCCCGTGGTGACGCGGGGATCGAGGGCTGACGAGGTGAATGCTTCGATGAAATGATCTTCGTTGTGGTCACGAGTTCGTACGCTGCGCGTGACCATTAATATGAGAGCTCGGCTCGGCGGCAATGCACGTGCTCGAGAATTCTCCAATGTCCTGCTAAGTCTTGGCGAAGGCACTCTAACAGAAGAGAGAGGTGGACAGGTGGTGCTTCAGTCTCTCGGTAGAGTGGTATCCAGTTTAGAAGAACTCATTCGCTGTGTGTACGGGGACATCAGTTGTATACCGCACCAACAGAATTCTTAGGTGTGTGAGCAGGCCATTTTGACGCCCAAAAATGATCTGGCTGCAGCAATTAACGAATGCATTCTCTCGGAAATTGAGGGGAATGAAGTGGTCTACACTTCGATAAACACTGTTGTCGAGCAAGATGACGCCACACATTATCCCGTGCAATTTCTGAACTCCCCGTTAGCAAGTGGACTTCCAGCGCATACCATCAAGCTGAAGGTCGGTGTCCCGATTATGCTTCTTCGGAACCTATCTCCTCCGAAGTTGTGTAACGGGACCCGCCTTAAAGTTATCTCGCTTTACAGGCACACCATTGAGGCGGAAATTTTTACGGGTTGTGGTGTCGGCGAGGCAATATTTATACCACACATTCCCCTCATACCTCCCCGTTCCAGTTCAAGCGCGTACAGTTCCCCATGGGTGTTTGCTTCGCGATGACCATCAATAAGTCGCAGGGGCAGACACTGAGGGTAGCGGGTGTCGACCTCAGGACAAGTTGCTTCTCACACTGGCAACTGTACGTCGCTTGCTCCCGCGTCACCAGTCCTGACTCTCTTTCCATTTTGGCTCCTGGCAGCATAACTACTAACGTAGTTTATAGGGAAGTGTTGTAAGGTATGATACCTTTGTATGTATTTTTACTCTTTTGTGTCTTGGAATGTCTTCTTGGAAGGTATTCCTGCATTATTTTCTCTATTTCCTTCAGTCACATCTTATGACTGAACTCAGCAGGATTCCCATATAACTCTCTTCACTTGCAAAAAAAACTTATATTTTAATGCTATTTTAAAAGTTGTTTATTTATAATCCTATAGCGACACTGGCATCTTAGGTATTTTTGGTGCTGAAGAGCCTTCACGTAGACGACGTCGCGGGCAGCAGCTAGTTCTAAATAAATATTAAAATTAGACTATTGAAATTATTTTCAAATTAAATTCTATCACTATTCGATTGGTAGATCCTTGGAAACTAGGAAACAGTACCCATGATACTACTGATAAACTGTTGTATGGAGTTGAGGATCTGAGGGTACTACGGTTCTGAAATCAGTTCTCATTGCACCCTCAGGGTCTTCCAAGGGTGCCATAGGTCCGGAATGGATCAATGGACAAGTAAATAGACAAGTTATTATAATAATATATGATATGGCTTACCAGCTCTATTTTTTACTGTTTTTGCTTTTATTTTCTCTTAGCAAACCTTTTAGGCGAACTAAATAATTTCCTAGGATACAAACAAATCCATACCCATAAAAGCAAATTATCTTTTTCAAATTGCGGAATGCCATGTCCCACTTCCATTTTAACTGGAAACTTGTTCAACAAAGTAAACAGTTCAACATTAACCCTAAAAAACTCCAACAATAACTAACCCTTCGTATTTTACCTCTATAAAATTCTTACAAGGATAAATTTAGCCTCACGACAGCCGTTCAGACTGGTTCAAACCAGTTTGAGCTGGGCATTTTTTTAATATTTTATGCTCGTAGTTCAAACAGCGCTATTCATTTAACTGCAAAGTCAACAGGGCGAAACGGAACACTCGGTTACACGTGAATCAGAACCCGGTATCTGGCTACGAATAACGACAAACGTGCTACTTAAAAATGTTACTTTTTTATTCTAGACGCCATGAAAGATATTTGAATTTGTAAGGAAACGTGTTTTGAAAGGGATGATAGAAAATACTCCGTATTTTATGAGAGTGAAAGATTTGCTCTTTATATTTTCTTGTATGAGATAAGATATAATTATGTTATTAACACGGTGTATATTATCTTCCGTATCAATAACAACATCCGTTAATTAAGCGATATTGTCGATAACAAAACAACACAACAAGGTAACTCTTAATGAGACGATATCCGATTATATTAGTATTCATTATTTAACAGTATCACAAGATAATTATATAATACTAAAATCTCAATAACAAACAGGAAAACAACTGAAATTAGTGCACAATAAAAACCTTATTAATCACTGTCCCTACTTTTTTGAACAAGTGAAAATTACACTTCTGGACACATCTATTGGCCCACCTTAGAGTTTAGGTTTCGATGGCCCCTACCGAAATATGATTGCTAGATTGAACAAAAACTGTTGATGCAGTTTTAAACCTGACACATTTTACCATCTTTTTCGATCGTATTGTTTTAAATTTGAATTCAGAATACCATACGACATGGAGCTACGCCTAACAAGTCAATTGATTTTTAAAGGCAATTGATTTTTGAATAAAAAACATGTTTTATCAAATAAAGGTTTAATTTAATAACGCGTGTTGCCTCCATGGGCATCTACCACAGCTCTCATACGATTAGGCATAGAGTTTATTAACCGCTCTATGAAATTTTGAGGGATCATCTCCCATTCCTCTTCTATGGCAGTTTTCAACTCCTGCATCGTCTGGGCAACTGGCTGACGAGCCCTAACACGTCTTTTTAGCTCGTCCCACATGTGCTCAATGGGGTTCATGTCTGGGCTTCTGGCTGGCCAGTCCATAACTGTAATGTTCACATCCCGAAGATATTCCCTGACGATGCCGGCCGCATGGGCTCTTGCATTATCATGCATAAAAAGGAAATTTGGGCCCACATAGTCCGCGTATGGTATCACGTGAGGTTCTAAGCACTCACGAATGTACCTTTCAGCATTTAATGTTGGCAGCCGTGGTCCTGTAACAACCTCAAGTTGAGTTTTGCCGCTCGCGGATATACCGCCCCAGACAGTCCATGAGCCACCGCCATAAGCAACCCTCTCTTCAAAGCAGCATTGTGCGAAACGCTCTCCCTTACGTCGGTAGACCTTCTTCCTTCCATCATTGCCATGTAACACAATTTTAGACTCATCAGAAAAGAGTACACGGCTCCAATCTTGCTGTGTCCAATTTAAATGACTGCGTGCGAAATGAAGGCGCGCTGTTCGGTGGGCTCGCGTTAGTTTGGGCCCATTAGCTGGCTTGTGTGGTACCATATCGCGTTCTTTTAACCTTCTCCGAACAGTTCGAGCGCTCACAGATACTCCGTGGAAGTCGCGAAGTTGGTTTTGTATCTCAATGGAGGTAAGGTGACGATTTCTCAAGCTGGTCGTCACAATGAATCGATCCTGCCTTTCAGTTGTGACCCGAGATCGTGGCCTTCCTTGGCGACGAACAAAGCCGCCAGTCTCTAGGTACCTCCGATAAACATTTCGGACCGCAGATCGACTTAAATTAAGTTGAGCACTCACGTTTCTTTGGCTGTGTCCGGCCTGAATAAGTGCCACAGCTTGGGCGGCGACTTCAGGTGAAGTATCCATCATAGATTATTGATAGAACCTCACCTTAATTTTAAGAATAAGTAATGTTTGTTGCAAAACCAAAGTTATCAATCACTTTTTCAAGAATTAAATCCAAGTAAACCAATAAAACCAAGTTTTCTTAGTATTCGATTGTTTGATATCAACAAACAGGCTCCAAATTGTCTTTTGTTTCTTTAAATTCTGTGTTCGAAATTCAAAAAAAGACTATTGAATGAAATTGTGAATGTGCCAGGTTCAAAACTGCATAAAAACTTTTTGCTCGACCTAATATAAAATTTTAGCTAGGAGACCAAACGAAACTGAAAATACAAGGTGGGCCAATAGATGTGTCCAGAAGTGTATATACCTATATACCTCATTATTATATTGCTCTTTGTGAAAGACACATCAGTTAACATTTAGTATATGTGTTTATTTTTTTTTATTTTTTTTAAATAATTGATAGGCTCGCGTTTGACCACTGTCTCACCTGAGGGTAAGCAATGATGTGGCCAACGATGGAGCACGCTTGCCTAGAAGTAACCTATTCACTCTCGACTTAAAGACCAGGCAGGGAATTCCACTCTTTAGCTGTACGCATAATGAATGTGTTTCCAAAACGATTTGTACGAATAGGTGGGATATCCACCATGTACCGATGGCGCAACGCCGTAATGTCTAGTGATCCGATGATGGAACGGACTTCTCACTGAAGTGTAATCGATAGAAAACCGTTAGGCCAGCAACTCTGCGTCGATGCTCAAGGCTTTGGAGCTTATTTATTTAGTGTATGCAGTGTTCATTTAGTGTACCTGCGTAGTGCTATCTGGTTTTTGTATTCTATTCTATTGTATCTTCTCTGTATTTTTTTTTGTTGGTAATCTATGGAAACGTTGTGGATTATACATTGACCCGTACTCTATATCATAATAGTTGTACAGATTGATTTCCCAAATAAAAAAAAATCACAATCCATTGCGTGGACAAAGCCACTTTTGTTTACTGTACAATTTAGTTCTACGAGTATATTGTTACTTAGTCATACTTCAGTGATCGTAAAACTATTACCAATTTTACGACCAACCACTATCTTGCACACGTTAAATATAGCTGTACCAAATGGACAATCTTTCGCAGCCGCCGCATACCGTGTTCTTGGCATATGAAATCGCGCGAGCCATCGGGCCGTGCTATAATGTTGCTATAGATCAGCGCTAAACGCTCCTCGCGGTGCCATTCATAAGTTGTATGATAAAACGCCACTTTGGCCGCCCCAGAAACTTTCCCCTCAAAGGAGGAATATTTTCGAGAAAATTTAAATCCGAACCCGATTGTGGATATTTTAGCGCGCCCATTTTATGGTGGTCACCTTTGGGATTTCAATTTAGATGTGTTTAATTTGCTACGGAAGGTTATGGAACTTTTATAACGTATAAGAGGGTGACTGAAATGAGTAAATAGAATAAAAATATGGGAAAACATGACTTGGTGAAGTTTGCGGGAATCCGATGGATACAAGCCGCACTGCCGCACAGGTGACACTTTGGGCTATATCCAACAGTGGACGCATATCGGCTGAAATGACGGTGATGATAATGAAAAAAGAAGGTATGTTCGCACAGACCTGAAATTCTTGGATGTAATAGGCAAAAAAAAAACAGTTTGTTGAGTATTTAGATATAAAAAATATATATATATATTTAAGTATGCTTAACCTAACTATACACACTAATGCCTACTCCCTACTAAAATATGGCGTCATAAAACTCCTCCGCATCGCTGTCGACTGGAAGTGTGCCCAAGAGGCTGGCGGCATTGCCACGTTGAATGGCAATGCTTAATCTCTGACCGAGGTAAAAACCCGCCCTTGGGTCACGCGAAGTGTCAACTAAGCGTCGTCTTCCAGTCGACAGCGATGCGGAGGAGTTTTATGACGCCATATTTTAGTAGGGAGTAGCCTTTAGTGTGTATAGTAAGGTTAAGCATACTTAAATATATATATATTTTTTTATAATTAAGTTTATTATGTATATTATATTTAGAATAAAATAGAATAAACTTTATTGTGCACCAAATGTACGAGTATGTTTAGTATTTAGTCATGCTCATTTTATAGTGATCACCTTTGGGATTTCAATTTAGATGTATTTTATTTGAACGCTACGGATGGTTAAAGACCAAAAAAAATGCTGTATAAGAGGGTGACTGAGATGATCCATTAGTAATTATACAGAATCATGGAAAAAGAAGGCATATTTAGGTACTATGATCTGAGATTCATTGGGATATGGGCAAAATAACAGTTTGTTGAGTATTCAGTCATGCTCAATCTCACCAATTGTTCCACCTGTGATGAATCATTAGATTCCCTTCAAAATAGTTGAAATGAGTGGCGCTGATATACATGTAAATACTTCGAAATGGATGCCGTCTGTTGAGACTGATCATCTCATTGGCAAAAAATTAAAAATTAAAATAATTTAATATTTTGAATTGTTTTTTTTTTTCCTGTTATTTAAAGTTTGTTCTTTCATGCGAGGTGACAAGAAATATCTAACCAGGATTTTTATAATTCATAATGAATATTTACTATATAATTTATTTGATTTGATTTGAGCTTTGAAGTTTTATAATTTTGCTAGTGATGAAGATATTCAAAATATACATAACATGATTGAAAAGACTGTCCATGGAGTTTTTATATATATAGAAATCTACAGTTTGGAATTTGCAATTAGCTTCTTTTTTTTACAATTCAAAAGTGCCTTTACATGGTTTTCTTGAAATAAATTGTTTTGATTCTTGTAAAATTATTTCATTCTTGTATATAAAAGTAAATTTAACAAATAAAAAAATTGCATGCATATTCCGAATTGGCTTAAACATACACTATCCCATCGGTATTCACACGGTAAAAACCGTAAACAAAGTCGGTAAACATTAATAACTGACATTATTTGCATACACAAGTAATTTACGATAGTGTGCGATGACCATGTAATTAAAATATTGTGTAATCCTTAATATGTTCGGCGGCTGATAAAACGGATCAAGTCGTAAATTGAATTTCATACATTAAATAATGATAAAGCTGAATTTGTTGCTTTATGGAAGAACCCTTTAAATTTTAGGGTTTTATAATGAGTTTCAATTTGTAGATGTAATCGGGAAGCCTAATATAATTCACATCAGCTGGTTAATTTTATAGCTGATAGTAGATAAGGATATTATTATTACATCCTTTTTTAATAATAATAATAATAAATGTTGTTCATTAATGGCAACTAGGCCCAAAAATTGTTAATAACAGAATTCTTAATATCTACTCGTATGTTAGTAAACAAAAGAAAACATTAGAAACAACGAGAAATAAATACATTAGGGTCATTTGACCAATTATCAGTACTAAGAAATAAGCGGGTTAAGTTTTTAAACGGGTTACATTGATTTATTTATTGGTTTTTGTATGTTTTGTATTTTCAGAGTTCCAACATATATAATAATATATTCCAATAAATAACAAAAAAAAATATTAACTCTCTCGAACGCCAGAGGTTAATAACCTGAAAAATTGCCATTTTTACGTCAATCACTAAAAAAATATTAAAACAACACTTCTGGGACTTTTCTAGGAAAAACCAAAATATAGAAACCAAAATTTCTGCCAAATAAAGTTCGTACAAGCGTGTGTACAAAATGAAAATGAAGCGTTTTTCAAGGTTATTCAAGTTTTACAGACGTATGTACAATCAGCGCTCGAGGGGTATATTCATCGCGGGCTTGTGGACAGTAAGCAATGGGTAGCTCAATGTCCGGCCGTCCGGTAACTGTCCTGACCAAGCCCAAGTCGTCGACGGCGCGCACTGTTCCCGCGCGCCTCAATGAGTTGTCAGCAACAGCAGGGACCCAGCCTGGTCGAAGCCTACTGGGGCCAGGGTTATCCGAAAGGGAGCTCGAGCCCCGGTATGAAGGAGCTCGAGTCCCGGTATGAAGGAGCTCGAGTCCCGGTATGAAGGAGCTCGAGTCCCGGTATGAAGGCTAGAAGGAACGGGGTGGGTCTTTTAGTCAGAGAGAGTCTGACACTATCTCCCGCTCGCAGCGGGGGATGTCATTGGATGATTTTTTCCCACCATAAAAAAGGGGTATATTCGTTATTCTTTCTTGCTAAAACTATTGAATGTGTCCGGGAATAGTAGATAGAATATTTTTTATGCCATTTATAATCAATCAGAAGTATGTTCTTACCGGATAATTTTCTACTTTCACACAGGCAAAACCGCTGGCTGACACTAGTGCAGAGTACATAATTAATAATAAACCTTTATTAATTATGTACGAATTATGTGCAAATTTAATCAAGATTCATCTTTTAATGTGAAAACTACGTAACTACTTATAAATATTTCAAATAAATATAAGTTATTATTTAAACTAAAAATAACAATATCTATAAATAAAACAAATGACATAATTATTTTAGTAAGTATAATAAAACAAATGACATAATTATTTTAGTAAGTATCTATGTAAGTGATCTTTTGCAGTTAATTTAATTTACACTTTAAAATGAGTTTGAATATGGAGTTTTGGAGTAGTTAGTAAAATGTTCCCAAAATTATTTAGTAAATAATTTAATAACACTAAATATAAATGAATATTCCCTATATAATAATAAACTTTACGACAAGATTTACTATTACCTAAGCAAACGTCAAATATTTATGACCCAGCCAATTTTAGTACAATTTTATTTATTAGACACTTAGTCCCAATCCGGGGACCAATTTTAATGAAACCCTTTATTTATGCCTAGCTGTCTACTTCATCCGCCTAGGTCGACGCATTATTGGACGCTGGATTGTAATAATATTTGGCCTTTGATATAACCTATTTTTCAATCAGAAAAGACGATTATAATTCAAACAAAAATATTGTTTACTTCTGTGTTGTGTTTGGATAATATCGATGTGTACGTAAACTGGAAAATTGTGCTATTACTTTTGTATATCAAGTCAAAATTATTGTGACCTCGATTTACAAGTCATACGTCACCGTTCAAACCTAGTCAGGCGCTTTACTTTGTATAATTAATTTCATCACCACTGCTCTCAAACCGATATATCCTAGAACGCAAAATTCGAAGACATGTGACATCCATCAACCCTGAGGAGAGAGGAGACCTGAGAAGATTGGGAATATTATATTGGGGATAATGTTTAAACTAAAATTACTCTATTAGTTTTTTTTTAGTTGATAATTACTCTAGTGCTTGACTGCAATCCCGTCTGATGGTAGCAGTGATGAAATCGTTGATGGTGAGACGTACTAAATTATTAAGAGTCAATTCACTCTAGCCTTGACGAAAACTAAACTATAATTACTATTAAAGTGTGTATTTTAGTGTTAACTTATTTTGTTATGCACCAACTGCAACCCTATTTTATGTCCAGACAATCTCTTCCCATGCCAGGTTGCCTGAAAGAGATCGCGGAATGAGATGAAGCCGCTAATTGTATATTTTAAATATAAGGCTCGTTAAGTATTTACAAATAAATATATATAATTGGGAACGACGGAATACCACAGCAGGCAAACAACGAAGCGAAATTTTAAGTCCAGTCCAGATCATAGAGATGTCAACAGGTCAACACCGTAAGGGTGGACAGTCACGTTAGTTCTGTAAGACCTTTAAACTGTGGCAAAATTATTCATTTAAATAATGACAGTACTGCTCCTTGAAGGAGCACAAAGAACTGATACTGGCGAAAGTGTTGTACATACAAGTAAATAACAGAGAGCCCCGTTCTATTTACAGTCTATTTCCAGCCACCGTGCACAAATCCAGACAACTCGTTCGAATCTATCTCAATAAACCTAATAAAAATAAATCATCGAAACTTTCCAACAGAGTCACACTTCTACTGCAAACTTTCTGCCAACAGAGAACTCTTTCAAACAAAAACGCACACACGGAATCGCGATCCAAATTAAATAGCAATTCTAACTAACGAAACTGAGTTGAAAACTTTCCCCAAAGCAAGAACGATTCAGTTGTCACTAGCTGCATTTGAAGAGAATCCATTAATCCAATTTGCGGAGTCAGCCAATCGTACGAACTCCTTTATTGGATTCCTCGGGACAGACCTCGTCAGCCACACTGTTTGTTGGTAAACATCTTTTGATCGCGGTATAAAAATCTTTGGAATTCTGAGGGATTCGGTTTGATTTATTATTTGAAAAGGAGTTATAAAACGTTGCTCTACTGGTATATGCTCTTTGTTTTTAACTGTATAGAGTAATGACAAGATACGTAGTAAAAATCTCTTCCTTCATCTGTTATTTGATTGTGATAAATATTTAGCTAGGCAACCTATTCGGAATGTCTTAATAAGCACATTATCTAGCACATAATAGGTATTTATCATAACCGAATAACAGATAAGGGAAGAGGTTTCTTCTACGGATCGCGTACTATAATGAGAGATATATTGGTTATATAAGTAAATCGGCGATTTTTTTCTTTATCAAACAAACAATACAGCTCCAACCAAGCACATCCATGAGACCACGCTAGCGAGTTGTTCCCTTGTTGATCTTCATACTAGTCACGCATCATGCATAAGGAAACCATAGTGTTTAAAATAGTATCACCAAATTCCTTATATCCTTCCTTATATAATAAGCTTGTGCATAATAATAATACAAAACAACAATAGACATACTATTAAAGGAGAGACTGACTGACTAATAATATATCAATGCACAACCAATAGTACTAGAACTAGGAGCGTGAAATTTTGCAAAAATTCCTTTTATAACGCAAGCGAGCATTAAAAGAGGATTTTTCAAAATTCATCTCCAAAGGGGTTGAAACGGGTGTACAGAGTTTGTAAGAAGAAACCTACATACACGTAAGTGGAGCCTTCAGGTTAATTACAAATTCTTTGAGCGACATTTTTTTACGGTGGAAAATCATCCAATGAAATCTTGCTCCAGCGTGTAGTGAGATTTTAACTGACTAACATCACCCCTGTGTTCTTCAGTTCCAAAAATAGAAAAAAAAAACTATAAATTTTCGGGGTCCCCATACAAAGAACTGACTCTCAAAAATATTTTTTTCGTCAAACCCGTACGTGTGGGGTATCTATGGATAGGTCTTCAAAAATGATATTGAGGTTACTAATATAATTTTTTCTAAACTGAATAGTTTGCGCGAGAGACGCTTCCAAAGAGGTAAAATGTATGTCCCACCCCCCCCTGTAACTTCTAAAATAAGGGAATGATAAAATTAAAAAAATATATATGATATACATTGCCATGCAAACCGCCAACGAAAATTGGTTTTTGAACGAGATCTAGTAAGTAGTTTTTTTTTAATACGTCATAAATCGAAAAAAAATACACTATTATTAAAACATCAATCAAAGTTCTCAAGAACTTTTATATTATGTTGCTTGCTGCTATGGAACCCTTCATGGGCGAGTCCGACTCGCACTTGGCCAGTTTTTTTTTAGGCGGGAAATCATCCAATTACTTCCTCCGCTCTAGGGTAGAGCGAGAGGGCGTGTCAATCTTTTACTGACTTAAAAGCCACTCATATGTTTCTTCTTTGATTTCGTTTCAGGGCTCCAGGTTTCTCTTTCGCACAACTCGTGGCCCCAGTAGGCTTCGACCCTGCTGGATCCCTACGGTTTTGCTGATATCTCCTTGAGGCGCGCGTGAAACACTACGTGGCGTCTAGTATCCAGCTGAGTTTTTGGATTAAGAGTTCCAAGTTAAGAACTTAGAACACTTATTGCCCTGTGCAATAAATAAGACTGCCTATTGTACACTTTTTTTGTAAGTGTTTCTCCTTTATTTGGTTAAGGTGTACAATAAAGTTGTCTAATAATAATAATAACTTAAAAGCTGGCAATCCACTGACAACAAAAGTTATTTTTTTTCCTATCCTTTAAAAAAATCATTTATACCTTTTAGTTTTATCGAAAACCCAGACAAGTTATACCTAATACGAAGCCAATATTATAAATAAGAGAAGAAAACCTTCAAACAACAAAACAATAGACCCCAAGAAATATAATCATAGAGAGAAATAAAATACCCATACAATATGACATCTGTCAAAGACGATGTGAATGTGACATCATCAAATAAATTAAACTATATGAGAAAATGGGATGAAATGAATATTTGACGAAAATGTTGACAAGATCAGCTGCACGAAGCGCACGACATCCACCCCCGGACTCGCCGCTCAGCTCCGCCTCGCCGCCACCGGACCCCGGAATCACCAGTGTCACCGGCGGCTGCAGTTGCGTCGAGCTCGAGCGACGAGTATTTCTCCTCGCCGACGTCGCCAACACCTGTACGTCAGCCGGGGAAAGGCCGGCCACCGAAGAGCATGGGACCTAGGGGCTAGCCGGCCACCGAAGAGCATGGGACCTAGGGGCTAGCCGGCCCCGAGCCGGGTCCTCGCTGCCGGTGGTTGTGTGCAGCGCATGAGATGGACTCAGTCTATGAATAAGAACGTCATGCGCGCATATTACGGATCTACGGAAGAACGTCATGCGCGCATATTACGGATCTACGGAGGGGGAACTAACCTCACTGCTCACCGTGAAAGGATGCTGTTTCTTTTTCAGGACCTGGAACCAACCGTGAACGTCTCGATTCAACGATTGTCAGATCAGGTGCGGGTTATCCAACGCGACCACAGGTTGGACGACGCTGCATTTGATCGGCTGCGCTCAGAGATACTGAGCAACCAAATCGTCTCGACATCTACACAAACACAGACCGCGGCAACGGCGACTACTAACGCAATCTCGGTGCGGTCCAATCATAATAATGATGATGCAGATGATAGGGTTGTCACAGTAAGTAGCTAATGCAACGAAAGACTGAGGAGCGCACTGGAGGATGCCTTGTGCGAGTACATGTCGACATGTCGACGTGTCGACTCCGACTGAGCTTATAGTAGAGGATACGGTTAAGAACGACCTTCACCGGTTTGTTTAATGGATGAAACCTATTTTATGATAAATTTAGTATATTAAATAATATAACGCGGGTGGGTTGCCTGAGAAATTCCTGGCCAAACAATTTTTTTTTTTTTTTTTAATGCTCCCGTGTGTTTAACGAATAAATTTAATATTAACCGAAAGAGTGAAGCCTTTAGAACATAAAAATGTTGGGTTGCCTATTTGTTTCCTGGCATAACTATGGGTTGCCAGGTATAAACAGGTGTGTTTTTTTTTTATATACAACAAATTCTATATCAAAATAAACGCTGTTTCATTACGAATACGATATTATAGTGTTGTCTGCAAAAAAATCTGATATGGATAACGGTTGTGCATTTTTCTAAAAATAAAATAAATTTTCAATTTTTAATTAATAATTGTCTGGCCAGGAATTTCTCAGGCAACCCACCCGCGTTATATTATTTAATACACTAAATTTATAATAAAATACGTTTCATCCATTAAACAGACCGGTGAAGGTCGTTCTTAATCGGATCTTAGACTATTAGGCCTCGTTTGCCACGGTTACCAATGCACAAAAAAAATAAGGCGCTGGTGTGTGCTTTGGACTCGTTGCTCAAAAATATCTTTGAGAGTAGCGAGAACCTTGTTGATACGCACTCAATTTTGTATTGTGGGGCTGTTGGGGCATGTCGTTTAGCCAACATCTGGATGGAACTATTCGACCAAAGTTTGCTGTACCAGCCTGGTAATGCAGGATTGAGAGGCGTATTGATGAGGCCAGGGTGGTACTCATCGGCAAACTACACTGCTTCAGGGAGGGTAATACATGACCACGAGTGATGCGCTTTGTGAGACGGGCGTTTTTGGGGACTGGTGTCAGCTCTCAAGAATACACGTCTCGTGTCACAGAGCGCATCGACTTCCTGAAGCAGAAAGTTTGTGCATGGGCGAGCCGCATTCGACGGTATAAGCGGCAGGTTGATCGGTACTCGCAGAATCGCATGTTCCAGAGCGATGAGAGGTGAGTGTATAGAGCTTGGGAGCGGCCTGAACAAAATGTGATTGACGAGTGCCGGCCGGATGATTTTGCCACAACTACATTCTGACAAAACATGTGGTCGGTGCCTGTCAGTCACACTGAGGGTGACTGGATGCGTGACGTCGAGCGCGTGTGTGAAACTATGCCAGAAATGGAAAAAGTTACTATTACCCTAGCGGATGTAGCCAAAGCAGTTCGTCCGTTACCGAACTGGAAATGAACGGGACCGGACGGACTGCAAAATTTCTAGCTGAAATGGTATAGTAGCTCACACGCGCCCTTGGCGTCGCAATTCCAGTCAATCGAGTCTGGGTCGCTACCAGAATATCTAACAACTGGCGTTACCCACCTGCTCCATAAGACAGGTAACCCTGCGGAACCCAAGAATTATAGACCAATTACATGTTTATCGACGGTTTATCAACTTCTTACATCCATTCTGAGAGCAAAAATTAATATACACATAGAGAATAATCAGATTATGTCTGCCTCTCAGAATGGAAGTAAGAATGGGTTCCGGGGTGCTAAGGAGCTACTCCTCATAGATATGGCCATAAGCCAACAGACTCGTCGATCCCACAAGGATCTGTCGACATGTTGGATAGACTACAAGAAGGCCTATGACTCTGTTCCACATACATTGGCTCATGAGGGTGCTGGAGTTATACAAAATAGATATAACTTTACGCACCTTCCTTGACTCATGTATGAGGCAATGGAAGACGGTCCTTCGCTATCCAGGATGTCAACCGATCCAGGGGAATGATGAGCCTATTTTGATTAAACGGGGAATATTTCAGGGCGACAATCTGAGTCCGCTTTGGTTTTTTGCTTAGCTCTGAATCCTCTTAGCACATTGCTCGAGGATTCAGGACTGGGCTATCGGCTGAGAAGAGGTGATCAGGTCATATCTCACCTTCTTTACATGGATGACCTGAAACTCATTACCAATGACAACCCGCAAACACAAAAAATGGAAGATTGGAAGAGAAAAGTGTTTCATGCCCGACATACTCACGACTTAGAACAATCCTCACGTAAACAAAATAGCTTCAAACAAATGGCTTAAAGTGGATAGTTTGTTCCCGGAAACTGAAGGATTTATGATTGCCATTCAAGACCAGATAATATAATTAACAATAGAAATCACAGAAAATATATCAAAGATCCTTCAGTTACGGATGATAAATGTCGCAAGTGCCACCTCCAACCAGAAACTATCCAGCATATCACAGGAGCGTGCACCACCCTCACGCAGACAGATTATACTCATAGACACAACCAGGTAGCAAACGTAATACACCTAAGTTTCGGGTACACACTCATACAGAACACGAACACTCCTTACTCTGATACACAAACTTTTTTATGACCGCGCCATACTCACCGATAAAACAATTCATTATAATAGACCAGATATAACTATATATATATAAATAAAATTACATACTTAATAGATATTGCTATACCCAACACACATAAAGGAAACAATAACTGAGAAAATAAGCAAATACGCAGAACTCAGGGATGAAGTTACCAGAATCTGGTGACAAGAAATGTTTATGTAGTCCCAATCGTCCTTTCCACAACAGGCGTCATTCCAAATTGTCAACTACATTGCCTGAAATTAATAAACTTGAAAGAAACTCTCTATATCTTGCAAAAAGCTGATATCCTGAATACATGTCGAATTGTTAGAAAGTTCATGCAAATAGAAGAAAACGCATTAGGTCCTCCTGATAACACACCCTTAACATAACAACACACGCTGCATTTACTTGGTTTCGGCTCGTAAATGTAGTTAAAACCAGCCAAAGAACTGAGAATAAAAACATTTTCCAAAAAAAAAAATAATAATAACACTTTTTTAGTATCGAGCCTGTCAACAACGTGTCCGAACTTAAATTCTCAATTTAATTCAGGAACCGAGTGATGTTTCAAACTGACAGTCATAGAAACACAAAAATCTTCAAAACTAACTTTCCGTGCTAAAATCACTGAAATAACGTTATTCAGAGCACGCGACATTAAAGGTACGGTCTGAAAGAGAATTATAATGAACCCAGCACACCCCTTTTCACGTGTATGTACTTAACAACTGAAAAATAATGACTTTCACAGCTCTTAGGGTTTACGCACCTGAAAATGTTAACCCTAAAACGTAGGTGTATAGATAAATTATTTAAAACATCTCGAGACCACGCATTTTTTGTCTATTTCCAGCTATAATAGGGGGTCTATAAGACCAGTGTGTATAGTTTAGGGAGCAGTGGTGGTGAAAGTTCCGACTTTCGAGTTGTAGATTACCAGTTCAAACTCAGTCAGGCTTACTTTGTGTAATTAATTACGGAACCTCTGTTTGCAGCTCCGAACAATCCATGGCTACCGTATCTGTAATAGAGTCCATTTCTGATGAAAAGACACTGACAGTATGTATCCTATACAAAAAACAAACTTTATAGCTCCTCAAAACCAATGTCATAAGACTTCATTGAGAAATCAAGGTTCTAATCCCATTGTATTTCAATTCCATTGGGTTTTTCTAAAAACAGGTAGGTATTCACAAGTGCAATTTTGGGACCAAGATGTAATGAAGCCTTTTCAGGAAAAAAAAGCGACGGTTTACGCTTTTTGCAGAAAAGTGAAAGTGCGAGAGGTGCGAAAAACGTAAATTGTCGCTTACGGTGTGTAGTTCTCCTAAAAGGGGAAGATATTACTAAGGAAAATTTTATTTAACAACGGAATTCACCCAATAATAGATACACTGTACCCTGAAAATATTCTGAAATTAAACTTAGGACTACTAAATATTTTCCTGGCCAAAAATATATTTAGAGCCAAATTCGTCTGTATTGTACATTAAGCCGTTATGGGCCACTTGGGACTAGCCTCGCTGGAAAACCAGAGGTCCGAATTTTGTGGGCTTGTAATAAACTAATGAGTTTTCATACCTTGAAACTGGCTATAAATTGTTTTGAAAATAAAATTACTTAGGCTATTATTTAAATTAGATGTTTGTTCTTTTCATTTTTCATTTTTATGGCGACTTTAGTATAATTTCTTTGAGAGTAGAAAACGGAGTAGGTACTTATAACAAAATTATGTTTTATACGTAATGAGTGTCGTTTGCCCACAACAGCACTAAACGTTACTTAATAACAAGATCAAAATAACAAGAACACTCTTTGGTTAATTTAAGGCAAAGGGAAGAACTTAATCATACTAAAGACGCAAGCAGGAGTCGAGTCTGCAACGTGTGTGTCCCGCGTTGTCCCGTGTTGCAGCGTTGACATGTCGCGTAACGCTCTACGCTGCAATGTGTTTGTCTCGCAAAATGTCGCGCAACGCTCAACGCAGAAACGTGTGTATCCCGCAACATGTCGCGCAACGATCAAACGCTGCAACGTTTGTGTCCCGCGACTTGTCCCTAACAACTATACACGTAATTCTATTCATGATTATAAACAACTTTCCCAAAGAAACCTTTTTTTATACTCATTTATTTTTACCACAATAACACAGTTGTTCGCGCAAGTTCACCTGCGCGTGCCTGCGACCTCTCAGATGTTAGCCGCGTAACGCCGTTATCTCATGTACCTTACCTACAATAGTGATAGTGCACCCGCGCCGCTTGCAATCCCATCGATGTATGTAATCAGTGTAGGTACCTACATGTTCCGGTTAAATAAATGAGTTATGTTTCTTCGGGAAAGTTGTCTGTAATCATGAATACAATCACGTGTATAATTATCGGTCACTAATTACCAGTCACCCTATAATATATCTATGGCCCCTTGTTCAATACGTTAATGTGATAACAACAGCCAGAGTTCGAGTTTTCGAAACGAAACCATAACATTTCATCGGTAAGCTTATTACAATTATATTAATTTTCTGATATTATTTAGCAGTGGTGGTCGAGTTTCATCACCATTGCTCTCAAAACGGTGAAGGAAAACGTCGTGAGGAAACTGGCTTGTCCTAAGAACGAAAAATTCGAAGATATGTGACATTTGTCCAAAGGTTGTCTGTACATAATCGCTTTTAGCAATAAGACCGCCCATTGTGACCTCCTATTAATTTTAAGTTTCATATGTAATTTTTTATTTTAGTGTACAATAAAGTATCTATCTATCCATCTATTCACCAACCTACACTCGGCCCACGAGGTGGATTACGGCCCACAATCTCCTAGAGGAGGCCCGAGTCCCAGCAGTGGGAACAAAAAGTCTGATTATGCTATGCAATGATAGGTATTATTTATCGGAGTTCAACTTATACTGATTATAACTGAAGATTTGAACAAAACTAGTCATGTACCAATTCTTAAGATCACTTCTGTAAGCGATCTTTTTTTTTACTAAATCAAGACGAAAAATTGTGAATCGGTTATTGATTTTACCCGAAAGATCCTGATTTTAAAAATAAATGGATAATTGCAACCAAGCAAGAAAAATGGTTCCTTGTATACTATTTTTTACAATCATAATGCTACGTTTACATGTGGGCCCAGCCTCGGCCAATCACCATTGTGTTAACGGGGTTTCCCAGTTTATACATTGGCTACACAATAGCAATTGGCCGAGTCTGGGCGGGCCCGTATGTTAACGTAGCATATTAATTATATAGACTTTTTTCAGTTTAGATTTATTTAAACCTATCTCATCCCTAGTGTACCGTAATGACCTTGGTCGGGCTAATCAGAACGCAGTACCTTGCTTCCCCGTTCCTTAGCTAGTTGACAGAATTGTTTTGGTGCATTAGATCAAGCGTGAGGCGTCTAGGGGCTGCATGGTGAATGCATGTCCGCACCATTTTGCGAATTTCTGCATGTCCCCACCACGATTCTGAGGTTTAATGAGCAACAGATTTATTTAAAATCAAAAATATTTTCTTAAATATATAATCCGTTGTTTTCACACATTGCAATTTTACATTCACATCTTATCTCATGCAAGTTTAGCTTCGAAAACTACCACGTTTTCAAGCACGTTCGGTTATCACGATCCCAGTAACCCTCACACGACCTCCTTTAAGAGGAAACTCAGTATATTTATGGTGACAATGGGTCGTAAACGAAAGCCGACTGCAACACAGGCTGCTAACGAAGCAAACTGTCCGGGGAAATCAGACCGTTTTTATTAGCTTACCGCATAAATCGTGGTCATTGGAACCTATTAAGTGTGTATCGTCGGGGAATTAAGTGGTAATCAGCTGTGTGGGTGTAGCTTCTTTTTCTTATTTTTTTCCCCGTTGAATATTTCAATTGTCTTGTTATGTCTTGCTGATTATTTATTAGCTTTCGTTTTTGATTTCGCCGTCATCTTTAAAACTAAACACAAAAACCAGCCATTGTGATCATCACGCTAGAAACAAAAGATTTTGTTCAGAAAGTGATAGTAGAAAAGTATAGGCCAACATACTCCTGGAATTTTCTAACAATGCTTAATTTATAAAAAATTGGACCAGTTTAATTCGTTTATTTGTAATGTAGTGTTAATTAATATAATGTTGTTTTGATTATTTTGAGCATTATGACTGTTTTTCTTTTCTTTTTGACATGTAATAGTATGCTAATTGACATTATAATTGTGTACTACAATGACTTCTTAAATGACAAATGTTTTGACTAAATTTTATTTAATACTTTAATGATGCAATAATTTTGACCAATAACAATTGTTATACAGTATACCTAATTAATTTATTTTCTCTAATGGTAATTAATATCATGTTGCCTTTGTTATTTTGTGTACTGTGAAGGTTTCCTTTTATTTTGATGTGTAACTGTTAATTTCAAAGATTGTACACCCCACGGGTATGTTACAGTGATACTTGTTATGAAATAATTTTAAGAGCTGTATTTCCACCTGTGACAAACAATAAATAAATCTGAATCTGAATCTGAATAAAAATTCTATGTACACAATATTTATTTTTTCCACTTCATTATAATTTTTAACAAAGCCAAAATACCTGGTACAATTGGAGAAAAGTTTTTCAATGCGATTGAGGTGGCATTCACTCGACTCGTGATGAGGGTGTTTACGGAGTTGAGGACTGCAGTGCCAAATTTCCATGTGTATCAAACGACGTTTTTCAAAACACTTACGTAAACATGAATAAAATGGGGTCGACGCTAGCACTTTTGCACAGCAAGTGCATTTTTCCGCACTAGTGCGGAAAACAGTAAATTGCGTGCCTAAAAGCGGTAGCAGTAAGATCGGGTTTTCGAGTAAATGTATTGAAAACAATATTTTGTTGCTCCTGATTGCTACGTAAAAACTTTGTTTCTGTCATATTACTCGAGCGATAAAAAAAAATTAGGCACTAAATAAACCGGACTCACCAAAAAACGAAGACCTTCCTACAAATGGAAGTCCAGCCCGTCAGTTGTGCTTAGTAAACTACTTAAACATACTTACTCGGTGTTTAGCGTTACTTAACGACTGTTGGACGGAAAAAAGCGGACCTCTTGTGGCGAAACTTAGTCGAAACTACTTAACTATTAACTGTGCATGCCTTTGAAGTCCGTATGGGTTCGTCGTATCTTCATACTTGGCTGGCGAAGTGATTAAGTTACTTATAAATGTTCAGTGCTGCGGAAACCGTGCTCGTAGTTATGCTCTAGCTAGGTCGTTGGCATGTAATGTTGAAACTATTGTTGAACATCATGATACTGTTACGTAGCTCAGGTCACGATAGGCTTCGCGTAGGGATTTTTCTATAAAATGAAAGACACGGGCCTGCACACTATTATATTTTCTTAGTTGAATACGCACAAGCTTTTCTTACAAAGATCACTTCAACACTGAAAAACAACACACATTCTTTTTCCTACAAATTTTCAAACCTATTCTAGAATACATAATCCTTGAGAAGTATACAATGTGTCGTTTTGAAGCTGCAAAATATTTCAGGAGGTAATTATGTTAGTGATTCTCGACCCGAATCAATAATAAAATAAGTAGGTAATTTTTTTTTTTTTATAACCGCGCTTTTTTTCACACACACTAACACGGAACAATAAAGGGCGTTTTCACACACACTAACTCGCAACGATAGTTTCATAAATAATGTATCATCCAATCATCATCCCGCACGCCACACCCTAGCCACGCCCCCGCGGCCTTCGATCAATCGATTTAGTTTAGTGTAATTAAAAAATTAAATAACAAGTATTACTGATTATTGACCAGGTATCGTTTTTTTACATGATTATTTATGAGTTTTATTACAACCTCCTGAAATATTGTGCAGTTTTAAAACTGCACCTTGTATTTTACAAGCCAGTTTGTTGGCTTTATAAAAAATTAGCTCATGCTATCTCCTTTCGATATCACAATACGTACATGCTGCGTACATGCTGCGTACATACTGCGTACATGATACGTACATGCTGCGTACATGCTACGTATATGCTGAACATCACGATGATGAAGTCCTTAGCTGTATGTATGATTGCATAGCTTAGCTGTATCGAATTTATCCCTAATAGCCCTATCGGTGTCTGTGTTTCCTGGTAACAATTACCTGGTGACCTCTTTAAGTCATGGGTGAATATGTTACTTTGCAAGCGTGCTCTATCGTCGACCACACCGTCGCTTTTCATCAGTTGAGATAGTAGTAAAACGCAAGCCTATCAACAGTAAAAAAAAATCGAATAATTATAGAATTGTCTGAAGAGTGATATGAAAGAAAAGGGAGTTGGTGATAGTGTGACGAGTGATATGAAAGAAAAGCGAGTTGGTGATAGTGTGACGAGTGATATGAAAGAAAAGCGAGTTGGTGATAGTGTGACGAGTGATATGAAAGAAAAGCGAGTTGGTGATAGTGTGACGAGTGATATGAAAGAAAAGCGAGTTGGTGATAGTGTGACGAGTGATATGAAAGAAAAGCGAGTTGGTGATAGTGTGACGAGTGATATGAAAGAAAAGCGAGTTGGTGATAGTGTGACGAATGATACGAAAGAAAAGCGAGTTGGTGATAGTGTGACGAGTGACAAGACAAAATGGAAGAATAAAATGTGTTGCACCGACCCCAAGTCATATGGGATAAGAGGGCAGGAAAAAAAAGAATTATAGAAAATGACGTGATTGTTGTGTGATGTAGAATGGAAGAAAAAAACGTTTTGCACCAACCCAAGACTGGGGCAAGATGATTGTGTCATTAGTTTCTTAAGTACAGCATCAAAACGGGTATATTGTTTGTAACATACTTGTGGCCTTTCACAAGGTAGACCGATGACCTGATGTCGCGAGAATCCGATGAATGCAAAACGTACAGGACCGGTCGATCTGTGAAAACACTTGAGGGAGTATGTTCAGCAGTGGACGTATTTGCCTGAAATGTAGAGGATGCTTCAAACGTAAAGAAACACGAATGTGCAAAATAACTTTGAACTAACTCGTGGCTATCCTAATATTAAAAAGCAGTGAAATTTACAGAAGAATATGTAGAAGTAAAAATTAACAAAATTAGAATGTATGACAAGCACAAAGCCGTAAGAGTTAAGGAAATTCCTAGCATGTGCAGGACAAAGGTTGAAGACAGAAGTTATTTGAGAGGGAGGGGAGTGGTTATTTGAGAGGTAGGGGGGTAGTTATTTGAAAGGGGGGTTGTAATTATTTGAGAGGGAGGGGAGTAGTTATTTGAGAAGGAGAGGAGGAGATATAAAACACCAACAGTTCTTTCGACCACATACATACCTAACTCACCTAATTAGATTTGCGTTCCCAATTAGAACAAGAATAAATTCAGCCTAAGTAGTGAAAACAGAAAAAAATATTATTCTCTTCCTTTTGTAGTCGAATTCAATAACAATTCGGCAACGTAAAAAAAATATAAGCTCATTACAATACAGTTTTAGGAGTTCTACGAAGGCCGATTTAAATACTCGTTTACCTTAGAAGTTCCCAATCTTATAAAATTTCATCTTTCAGGTACCCAACCGAGCAAACGTTATGGTTTTAATAAATGATAATATAAACGCTGCCAGACCTTGGGAAGGCTCTATAGACGCATATACAATTTTGAGGTCAGGTGGGCGAAATTTAATTTGTTATTATAAAATGCCTCATCAGGCTAGCGTTAACACCTGTTTGTCATGTGTATTCAAATTCAAATTTTGGGGTAAAAATTAAGGATTTATTAGAGGTTAACGCAATCATCCAAAAGCAGCACGTTTTTAAAGTTTTAAAACACCGATTTCATAAATTTATGACGTGTTTAACCAAACATTTTTTTTATTATTAATAAGCTCGCGTTTTCCCAACATCTAACCTGATGGTAAGCGACAATGTAGTCGAGGATGGAATGCTTGCGTCCTAGGTTTACTTATCAAGAAACACAGACTCCGGCAAGTAATTCCACTGTAACTGTAAGTTATTTTTTTTAATTTTATTTGATATAAACTAGTGCTTGCCTGCGATCGCACCTGATGGTAAGTAGTGATGCAATCGTTGATGGTGAAGCGCGCACTAGTATAAACAATGTGTTCTCAAAACATTTACGTACGTGTGGGTGGCATTACGTTGTACGTCTAGTGGTTCTATAATGGAACAGGTATTTTTTTTATTAGCCTATACTATCCCACTGCTGGGCAAAGGCCTCCCCCAACTTCTTCCAGGTATTTCTTGAGCCACCTCGAACCAGTCCCCGCGGTAGGCATCCAGGTCGTCTCGCCACCTCTTTCCAGGTCGACCTCGGCGGCATTGTCCATCTTTAGGTACCCAATTTATTTATCGAAACTCTTGCCCAACGGTCTGAGTGCATGTGACTGATGTGACCCGCCCAATCCCATTTTAGCCTGGCAGCCAGGCCAAGCCTGTTGCTTACTAAAAAAATTACTCCAACGCAAAAAAATATCCAATAAAGGAAACTTAACGTATTTAAATTAAATTCACGTAAACCATAATTTATTTAATACAGTCTCCACCTGTCGTATCGCTTGGTGAAAACGAATATTCGGTAACTTGGATATTGTGCGCTAAAGTATTCATGGAAGCGGCACCTTGCTAATTTAACAAATATTTGAAATTGAATTTGTAGAGATTCTTCTTAAGTAAAACTGTTAAAATCCTGTTATAGCTAGCAGTTATTATTTCTATAATGTATAGTAACTAAAATCAGTTCAGTTCAGTGCATAACTAAAATCAGTTATCACAATCATCACAAGTGAGCAGTTTGCGTTCTACCCACTGGCGTTGTAGATTACCTACTTCAAAAAATTAACCATCAACAATAAAAAAAACTTGAGAAATTAATTCTTAGAACAAAGGCTTAATGCGATTTATTTGACGACCAAAACTGAACTAGGAATGGCGCTATATAGTGTGTATAGCTCCATTCTTCGTTCTCGCTTGCACGCTTTACATTTTAACACGACATGGTAAGGTTTCAGATAATTCTGAAAATTGAAATATATTTTTTCATAACCTCCACACGTACCGCATACAATAAATAATAATAATATACTACACCTTTCACACAACGCCATCTAGTCCAAGCAGTGCTTGTGCAATGAGTACTTGATATAAACATATTTATATGTTTTTAGACACATACAAATTATAGATAAATTACACTCAGACACAGAATAAATGATCGTGCTCATCACTCGAACATTAATTTGTCCTGGGTGGGAATCGAACCCACGACCCTCCAGCATAGCAGTCAGGGCCACTAACCACTAAAACAAAGGAGCCGGTCTAAAAAAACATATTTATATTTACCAATAAACCGGATAAGAACAACAATTTACGACGTTTATTGGTCCCTATCAAGAAGAGCCACATCTTCTTCTTCTTCCTGCCCTTATCCCATATTACTTGGGGTCGGCGCAACACGTTTTCTTCTTCCATTCTGTCCTGTCACCCGTCAAACTATCACTAACTCCCTTTTCTTTCATATCACTTCTCACACAATCCATCCATCTTTTTTTCGGCCTTCCTCTCCCTCTCCATCCATCTACATGTATACTCAGAACTCTTTTAGTAATATGCGCTTCATCCCTTCGCTTCACATGACCATACCAAGACAACCGATTACCTTTCAACTTTTCAGTCACTGGCGCCACTTTCAAACTTCCTCTAATATACTCATTTCTCACTTTATCCATTCTCGTCACACCACACATCCATCTCAACATTCTCATCTCCGCAACATGCAATCTTTTTTCATCCTTCTTTTTCACAGCCCAACATTCTGATCCATACAGTATGACAGGTCTTATGACGGACTTGTAAATTTTACCCTTCAACTTGAGGGGCATGCGTGGGTCACAAGTTATTCCCGTGACCTGTCGCCATTTCATCCATCCTGCGTTGATCCGACGTGTTACGTCTCGGTCTACCTCACCATCCCCTTGGACGAGTGACCCGAGGTACCGAAAGTCGGAACAGATTGGTATGGGCGTTCCGGCGAGAGCTAAAGGCACAGGGTTGGAGAGACCGCCGAAGTCGCAGAACAAGTACTCCGTTTTTGTTCTACTTACTTTCAGGCCAACACTCTCCAGTCTGTGCCACCACACCTCCAATCTGTTTTGGACCTCTAGGCCACTCTCGGCAACCAGCACAATGTCATCGGCAAACAGCATACACCAGGGAGCCTCCTCCTGAATGTCCGACGTCAGAGCGTCAGAGCGTCATCCAGAAGAAGAGCCACATCCAGTCGTCAAATCCCATGATTATAGAAAGCATCCGGGTACATTCGTTTTGTATGCACGAAACGGTTCCCGGACGCCCTACGACTTACAAAATCGTATCCATTATTTTATACAAATTGAAATGTCAGCGGGCTGATTTGACTACCGTGATTTTCAGGTCAAGTTTTCCTCCTAACGGACCTGTAACATTTTTGACAAGTATCTGAACATGTGAACTGTTGGAGTGTTTGTCAATTTTATTTATTTATCGCATTAAACTCCACCTCCGCTAGGACCACAAATTTTCTAAAAGGCAAATTCGTGGTCCTAAAACACATAAGACAACTGAAAGACACAAGAATGATCTGACACGCCCTCTCACTTTATCCTAGAGCGGGAGAAGTTATAAGGTGATTTCCCACTTTAATAAAAAGGTTGAAAATATTGTCTAACATGTTCGGGCAGTAAGATACGAACTTTTTTAGCATGGGATCCACGATAGACTGTGTAGGTTAAGTAACTCCCTGAACAATTGTCAATGACTATGTAGTACTTCTCTTTGACAACCAAGAAGCTAGCTTAAGCACTGTCTCAGTTAAATGGTGATTTCATAAAACAATATTCCTTTATGCATTGCATGTCCCAAACCTATATCAGCGAGACCCAGTGGACAATGACCCATTGTCATGCCCATGGCCAAGTTTCTTCTTGTGAATACCATTTTTTTTACTTTTCTTAAGCTTGATCACTATCTTTCCTAGTGAAAAGCGACTATGTGGTCGATGATGGAGCTCGCTGGCCTAAAAGTAAGCTTTTAAATACCTTCCATCTTCAAACTCCATATTTTAAAAGACCAACCTCCTGTACTGACAACGTATTTTTATTTAATAGCAAAGATGCCCCACTACAACGCTACGTGACGTTTTATTTTGTAGTACTAAAGTTCTCTCGTTTGTCTCAACTTTATACATAACAGCCTTTTAAGGCGTAAATACTTAATGGTTTGACAAAGTTTTTCTTGCTTAATTTTCAACGGTCTAAAGCTACACGTATATGCCTCTAAGAAACCTATTTAACGTTATCTGCATCGTTTCCCCTACATTTTAGATGCATAAATCCTTACAGACGTACATCCTCCGCTTCGGGACTGGTGCAGTGGTCTGTTAGACTCTTGCAGACTTTACAGACTAAAACTACACGCATGTTCTGCAGTTACTTGCCTGTCGCCACGGTGCTGGAATACTTACATAAATCGTCACGCTCCCCACGGCTAGGTATTAACTCGCAAAAAGTCATGTGCACCTTCTTTAGGGTCAATTCAGTCAATTCTGTAGACAAACGTGCGCCTAGACTGGCGCGCCGGCACTGCTGACCTTTCCACTTGTTTAGGCAACAGTATCTGCAGACCACACCATAAGTTGGTTGAATATCGTTTCGCGCTCCCTGGCGCCCGTGCGTCTACTGCGGATAAGAAAGGAGCTTATATGCTCTAGCTCCTTTTCAACTCTTTTACAACAAGGCTATTTCTATCAAAATGTCGACCCATTTCTTTCGACCATAGTCTGAACCATGACCGGAAGCCAAAGGTAATTAAGGTAAGTAAGGTATTCACTGTAACAACTGCCGTGACGGGGTCCTAATGTGCTGCAATTGTCATGCTGAATAACCCGTAGATGATCTGAAAAATACTTTCTCGGCTGCAATAGACTTGCTTACCTTCCAACCCAAACAATACGATTGTATAAGTACTTAAGTGCCATCGAAACAAAACTTTTTTTACTGTAAATATTTAGGCAAAGGTTTTTTCTACATTGCCAAACATTCAAGCGATTACCTGTCAAATCAAATCTGAACCTGTAAAAACAAATCTGATTTCACATTTAGAATCGAAAATCAACTTCAAACATCTAGCAGGCTACTTCAAACAATAATTCAGATCATTACCGAAAATCTATCAAATTACCAAGGTAACAGTCTAATCCCATTTCTCCGCTATTCTAAAATGAATTATTGCCATCTTATTTCCCGTCTACAGGTTTTCTCATCCATTTTACAGATTGAAAGTCGTAGATAACTGTGATTTTATAGTTCCGCCGAATCGGACAGACTCGATATATTTTAAGGTAAGAAATGGAGCCGGAAATATGATTGGCTTTAATGTTAGAGAGAAACTTTATGAAATGTTGAGAGTTATTGTATCAAGCTTTAATTTAGTAGACACTATGTAGGTGAAATCTTCAAGTATTTCTGTGCTCTTTTGAACGGGTCAACTATGCAAGAGCCAGGTACCAGTTTAGTATTTCGAATACAATTTTAATTAATATTTTCTGTAGAGGACTTCGTATAATATAAGGTACTGTCTGCTCCTTATACTTAAATATTGAACTCAAAAAAATCTTTAATTTACAACAGAGTAGTATATCCTTGTACAGACATGTAGCAGATAATGATATCGTAATACAAAATGTACGGAACATATTAAACACACTGAAATTGCGATTATAATTGGTAAAAATGAAATACTAGCAACCATATTTTCCTGAGCGAAAGAAGAAAAAGAAACTGAAAATAAAACCGGAAAATGAAGACTAGCAGAAAACAAAACGACAATAATGTTTGCACTCCGTTTAATATCTCATCACTTGGAATTAAAGCAATGATCCACGATCAAATTCTTACAAATACAAATTAGAAGTATATAAACTTAGGAGGTAACTGTACAGTTTTGCAATCATCAGACTTTTATGCATTACCGCTTAATAATAAAAAAAAATATTTAGCTACAAATTACAACTTTCGCTTGCGGTAACTTCAAAAACAATCATATTCATGACAATAAATCCTGAGAAATATAATACCGAATTCATAGAATTTAAGTTTATCTTACCATAACACAACGAACCTATAGAAAAAAACTTACAAATAGAAAGATAGATGAATATTGACAATACATAAAAGTTGTATTTAATTTTTGATAATGAATATAGATACTTATTAGTTTCTAGAATTGAGTTTAAAGGAAGTCCCAACACTATGAAGGAACCTAATTATGATAATTAAGAATCACTTTGCGAGAAAGAAAGGAATACTAACTATGCAAAGTTACAGCATCACCTTTCTCTCACAATGGTGTTAGTTTCAAAATAGTGCGCGGAATCACAATGTTCGATACCATTGATTTTTTAAATACAAACTTTGGTCAGAAAATTTTCAGTACAAACTACAATTTTAGTTTTTTTTTTGTTTGTATCAAATTTTTCCTCGTATACTATATTATGTACAGGATTTCAATGCAAATATGGGGATCATATGTCAAACTTATTTTATTTACAGCTATAAAATTGATATGTTCGACATCTTTTTTGTAAATGCTAAAAATTGATTCTAGGACAGAAAACATAGGCAATCTATCTTTTCTTTCACAGATTTTCTTTTTTTACTAAGCTATTCGATTTTTAGCTATTAATTTACAATTAAGCTTTAAAAGTAACGATACAAAATTTAACGAAAAAACATGTTGTAGCCAAAGTACTATTTCTGAAATTGGTAGGTCAATAGAAAACGACGTTTGAAACGTAATACGTAAGTACTTCAAATTTTAACTGAAAATTTAATACAGAGCAAATAGTATCATGTCATGATGTACGAGTATTTGATAAACCAAATCTACACCTATAGTCGTCAGAGATTAAAAGTCCAGCCAAAATTAATATCAGGTGGTATGTATAAATTATATAATAATTAAATGATTAAATTACACGATGGTTTACGTGTAATTTAATATTTGAAAAATAATATTTTAAAATTATTGTTTTAGACACTAAAATTGGTAGACTGCAACTGTACTCGTAGTTTTGATACTTGACGGTACTATAGTATTTGGTACCTGGAATATTACTTGTATAATTTTTCACCCGTAAAAAGTTTGATTTACAAAGCGGTAAATTCTGTAGAAAAGGTTGATAATGGAACAGTCAGTGGATCTTTATCTACGTTTTTATCCGCATTAGCACCCGGAAGTGACCAGGTTGAACTACCAGCAGCTGTGATTCTGGGACCCATATTATCATAAGCAGATTTTAGGAAACATGTTCTGCTTCGTCTTGGCAATGTGGCACCACCACCCAAAAGGTCCGGGTACTCATCACCGTGCCCGGCCACTTGAACAGAACTAAAGATGTTACCGTACGGAGCTGGTAAAGCAAACTCCGCAGGGGGTGGAGGAAAAGAACCAGGCGGCCCTTCTATCGTAATCTGTACAGGTTCTAAGCATCGTGCATTGTCAGACTCCATAGAAATAGATCTGTCCAGCATTTCAAAGCCGTAAGCAGATCCTAAGTCTCCACTTGTCCTGTCACAGCTAACAGCTAAAGATGTATCTAATAGTTTCTTTTCTTGATCAGTGAAGCTTCTACTTGGTGGCACTCTTCGGCGCTTGGTTTTCCAGCAAACACAAGCTGATATAAAACCTGCTGTAGTCATGGCTAGCAGTGAGCCACCTATTAAAAAAAAAGTTGAATAATCTGGCGCAACTCTCGCTGTGGCTGTTCTTGCTTTAGGCAAAAACAGAGTAAGGTAAGCGTTTGCCTCTCCTACAGGACTTTTAGCACTACATTTCCACTCTCCCGATAAGTCACTAGTCACATTCGTAATAGTCAAATTGACCCACTGCGCACTTTTATTTAAGAAATCATCGTTATATTCATCAAAATTATCTAACTGATACTTATTGATCATAATATCACTGTGTTTGTCCGTACTGTTGTTTATTTCTATTTGATGAAACGACCACGACACGGTAGGTTTTGGATCCCCTCGAACAAAGCATCCAAAGGAAATTTCAGCTCCAGGTTCTGTTCTAATAACTGTTGGTGATGATGTAGCAGACGGAGGACAAACGAAATCATCTCTTTTTAGTACTCTCCATGACATTTCTGCTTTCTTTTCTGGTCCTCCGCAAGAAACCTCTTCATTTCCTAAATTACTATTTAAGAACCAGTCATGGAACTCCCGCAATCGACAATCACAGTACCAAGGATTGTCTGATAGTGTAAGAGTTTTTAGTACCGGGAGATTGAAAGTGTCTTGATGGAGATATGATAGTAAGTTTTGATGAATGTTGACGGTTTCTAGAGCTTGGAGATTAACAAATGCAAATGGATGCACTGTCCTGAGTTTACATCGCGATATTTCCAGTTTCTTTAAATGTTTCAATGGAGGAAACTGCTCCGCGACTAAAACACTCATAGGGTTATCATTAAGGATCAACAACCTCAGGCGTACGAGGCCCTTAAATGTATCAGGTGACAACCGGAGAAGCTGGTTTTGAGAAAGATCCAGTTCTATCAATATCCGTAGATCTTGGAACGCATTTGCATGTAGCGATTGCAAACTTGTCAAACTAAGGTTCAAGCGTTGAAGATTTAACAGTCCTATGTTCACGAAGGCATCTTCTTCTAGCTTCTTTAAGGGATTTCCATGCAAATCTAAAACTTGTATATCTGCGGCTAATTTTGGAAGTTGTTTTAACCCTGCTGACACACACAAAGCAGATTTCTTTCCTGAGGACCATTTGCAGTGGCATTCTGTTATGTCAGCGCAGTTGAGCCAGTCGCTGCCAGCTTGTGCGAGGACGAGAAAGAATGTCAAGTATGATCCACTCCATGCTCGAATCATATCAGTCTGGCTTCTGTTTACCTGAAACGAAGACAAATTGTATTAATACTTATACAATAAAAAAAAAAAAACGGACAAAGACACATTGAATTATTTTTAACACGGCTGTTTTGAGACAAGGGAAGACGAAAATAACAAAATAAACCCCCCAGAACCCGTATCACATTAATCATGACGTTAAAACATTCCGGTATCAGATGTGGGAATATCCTTTTCCATTTTGACTTTAGATTGTAACTTCGCAAAGTCTGATTAGGCAGGCGGGTTGTTCAATGCGGGCGCTTACAAAATAGTGAAGCTTCAGGATCAGATAATATGGTAACTAGTACGCAAATTAGACATATTTATTCTATAGATCGGTTTAATTTTACGCTTACTGGGGTAAATGCGACTTTTACTGTTCTTTTTTGCAATAATATTTATTTATTTATACTTCATGTACAGTAGTGGTACGTAGACAAACTTAATGCAACAAGACATTCTCTACCAGCCAATTTTGGGTTAAAAAGTTAACACTTTTTTTAAAGGGTGGAAATCATTAAATTACGAGTAATTTTCCCACTCTGGGCGGACCGGGAGATCGTGTAAACTTTTACTGACTAACACCACACTTGTGTCTTTCATACCGCAGCAGCATACCGACATCATACGGATTAACCTCGACACTGACATGAAGGTCAAGAATCACCATTATATTGACCATGGGGTTGAATAGTAAACTAGAATTATGCAAAAAGATGTTTATTATAACGGTTAGTGATTAAATCATGAGTGTTTTGCAGGGAGGCCGCAACATCTTGAGGAAAATGGCCAACTTCAAGATTAATTTATTTATTTAAACTGTACAGTAGTGGTACAAAGGCGGACTTAATGCAACAAGACAATCTCTCCCAGTCAACCTTTGGGTTAAAAAAGACAACACTGTGGTACAAGATGAGCACACACCCCAACTTTAATTGCCACTGCAAATTCTGGTGGTAGAAGCTATAATATCACGTACAGAGAAGTTATTGAATTAATGAAGACAAGTACAACCAAATTAGAGCTGTCTTATACACAGTCAAAAAACCGTACAGAAAACACTTACTGGTATGGAATTGCCAACCCTTTATTCAATATCTTGTCTGCTTTTAAGATGAGGTATGATGAGATTCGAGTTGGAGTGTAGAAAATACCTATTGGGAAGAAGGGAGATATCACTGACATGTAGATGTTGCTCAATACGGGTTGACTCCAGCACATGGTGTGCTTGAGTCAACTTGTTGGAGGAAGCAACATCTGGACAACAAACCGGAGAGGAGGTCTAGCAATGGCTCAAACTTTGGGGCTTCCTACCGCTTTGTTGGCAGCATGTAAATCTCATGATCCATATGGATTATGCAAAGAGCTTGACAGTTTGACAGCTTCAAGCCACTTGTTTCTGTATAGAAACAAGTAGGTTACTATTTTTTAGTAGGATACTATTTTTTATATTTTTAAATGTTTTTTTTTAAATTATTTTTTTAAGGAATATTTAAAAATATAATATAATATGTATAAAAATGAAATAAAGGAAATAATAATATTTGGCAGGTTTTAAAACGTGAAACAACATCACATTAAAACCTTGTCTACTTATAGACAACCTAACAATATAAAATGTTATCTCATTCATTAATGAAAATTAATAAAACCATTATGTACCCAAAGTGTCCTTAAAACAACCTAATTTATAATTACAGACACTATAATTTGTGTAACAAAAGAAGGGCCGGAAGGGACTGAAAACACTACTGTATTCAAACGACAACTTTAACCTTTAAATCATAAACTGTGACTGACCTACCTTCATTTAAAATCCTAAGCGTGTTTCTAACATTAATAGAAAGCCCTTAGGAACCAGTTTATTAATATTTTTTATCGAGAATATCAAATAAAAACTCTCTTTAAAATCTTTTGATTAATTTTGGTGTACAAAACTAAAAATTAATTAAATTGAATAATATTTTAGTAATCAATTAAGAAAACCAAACTAAATATTGTGACATCGAAAGAGTTCGCATGCTGCTGTTATTAACTTTTATTAACCTTCTAAACTATAAGCTATTTACTGGCTATTTATGCCTGGTTTGTGGTTATAAAATTTTGATAGGAAAAAAGGAGATTGTTTTGGAAGATCAGAGAAGTCAAGTCGGCTGTCAAGCTATTAGACGAATGAAATAATTTTATAAATGTAAAGTGCTTCTTCTTCTTCCTGCCCTTATCCCATATTACTTGAGGTCGGTTCAACACGTTTTTTTCTTCCATTCTGTTCTGTCACTCGTCACACAATCACCAACTCCCTTTTCTTTATCACTCCTCATCTCCTCATCTCTCTGTTCTTTTCATTAGAACACGATGGCGATATATATATTTGAACATCATAAATGAATAAATGATTTTACATTTAAAAACATTCTTATCGGCATCAAGGGTAAACGCGGACGTCCTAGTAAATTTAGACCAGCCTTAATCATTTAACCTCAATATAAAGATTGGTTTTCCTTAAAAAAGTTTTAATATGTTTGTTAAACTAAGAAATTATTAGATATATACTATTTTAATAATAGTTACTCGTTCAGTAAAACAGTTACAAATACCATTAAACAGAACATTTAATTTGATTATTTAGTGTGCATAATTTGTGTGCAAATCAGTTTTTTGGTTTAACTTTAAAATATTTTGTCCGAAAAAATGGAAAATACAGGTATTAAATTAAATACATGCCAATGTAAACGAATAATATAAATACACAGAAACCTTTTATTATATTTCTTTTTATAACAAAAGTAACATCGACTTAGATCCAAGCTTTTGTCAGATATCAATCATGTAATAAGCGAGACAGTAAATATCTCGAATCAGAAAAGACAATATTATCAGAAATACAATATACTTCTTTTTTTGACATATAGCAGTGAATTATAACCTAAACATTCCGTTGATTCCCTTGTTCACGGCGATAAGGTTGAATTTTGGTTAGCTGGATTTTTGAATAAAATAGACGTGTAGCTTTTACGAAGATTTATTTTGAACTAAACACCCTACAATTATTATAGTGGATTGTATGATTTAAAAGTACCTACTTAGTTATATTATTGCATGCGTACGTACTACACATTCGTTTAAACATTCCGCCCTCCAAAGAACGGAGTTCTTTAATATGAACTTACACAACATCATTTGATAATGTTCTACGATTGGGTGGATTACAACAATACACATCTATAATGTTATAGAAAAAAAAACAACTTATTCCTAAATTCCTAATAATGCAGAGGGGTAAATCAACAATGATACATTACGTAACTTAAGTAAACATTATATCTATACATACGGCTATAGGAGAGCAATAACATTGCTTGTACACAGCTGTTTGGTAAGTACTGAATGTTTGTAATAAGTAACTCATTAATAGTAAAAGGTAAGTAATTTTCTATTTTTTGGTAATATTGTAGGTAATATATATATATATATATATATCGGTAAGTACACATTCTATATTGTCTTATTTGTAGTTAAAGTAGTTTTGTAGATACAATTTTTATTAGAAACCCAAGTATGTACTTACTTAGTATTTGTTTAATAATAATAATAATAATAATCTCACGAGAATCTCGTGAAAGCTGAGAAAGAAAAACAAATAAAATATCTTGACTTAGCACACGAAGTTGTCGACATGTGGAATGTGGACTCGGCTATCATTGTGCCGATTGTTGTGACCGCTAATGGTCTTATAGCCAAAAGCTTCGACGACCATCTGTCGAAGCTATCGTTGCACGGATGGATCAAGGGCCTGATACAGAAGGCAGTACTCCTCGATACGGCTCGCATTATGAGGAGGTTCCTGTCTAACCACCTAACCACCTAAGCCCTAACCACCGGTAGCTTGGACCCTGCTCCCGACACCGGTGGATAACTATATTTTTAAATGTTTTTTTTTTCTTTTGTATAATTTTGTCAAAAAATATTTAAAAATGTAATTTTATATGTAAAAAAAAATGAATAAAGAAAATAATAATAATAATTTATTTAAAAAACAACTTTTGGTCCACATTGTATGTTAGTAACACCTATTTCTATGTTAGTTCAAAGTTTTATAGTTTCATCATTGCACACGAGTATTAAATCCAATTACACACTAGATCAAAATGTCATAAATTACAGTTGTCAGTTAAATATTAAAATGATCAAAACAATAAATTAAATTAATATGATCAATAGAATAAAATTTCAAATTAAAATGTCATTAATATAATAATAATAAAATTAAATGCATGATTGAAACGTACACAAAGTTACCTGCCCCACGCCTGATTTACAGGTGCGTGCAAGGCCTGCCAGTGCCGTATAAAGGGCCCATCCAACCTAGAGGCAACGTCAGCAAGAAGACTGTTGCTACTGCCCCGCACTCTACTCGCTAACGAGGTCGCTCTCTTGCGCATACTGTTATAAAAGCAATCAGTGCGTACCTCTGCGAACATTCCCGACGCGCTGCAGAAGCGAGGTAGCCGCAACAGTGCTATAAGTGAGTTAGTTAGTTAGTTTTTTTTGTGTTCCACTTATACGTTTTATTAAGATTTACCAAGTATTCTTTATACCACCTTTTCCAGAAATCGGTGACCATTTTTTGAACTAACTTCTATCGTTCGAGATTAGAAATCTGTTTACATAATGTGTGATTTTCATCTGTTAGATTTAATAAAGGTTCGCCAACCAGAAAGTGGCCTGGCGTCAGGGGAAGTGGATCATTGGGGTCGTCACTTAAAACCGAAATAGGGCGTGAATTTAAACAAGCTTCCACCTGCGTTAAAACCGTAGTAAGCTCCTCATAAGTGAGAGTACTATCCCCAATCACCTTTTTAAGATGCGTTTTTGCAGTGCGTACTCCAGCCTCCCACAAGCCTCCAAAATTAGGCGCATGTGGGGGTATGAAGTGCCATGTGGTACGTTCTAAAGTTAATAACTCTGCGATCTCACTTGGTATAGAAGACTTGGCCTTATCAAACATGTCTCTGAGTTGCTTGTCTGCTCCGACAAAGTTTGTGCCATTGTCACTGAAAAGATCTTCACAGTGTCCGCGTCTCGCTGTAAAGCGCCTGAAGGCTGAAATGAATCCCTTGGAAGTCAGACCTGTGACTGCTTCTAAGTGAATAGCACGGGTTACCATACAAATGAAGAGACAAATATAGCCTTTGTAAGATTTAACTCCTCTACCCGGAGAGAGTCTCATGTTAATGGATCCTGCATAGTCTACACCAGCTGATCTAAATGGTTTGCTGAGTTTCACTCGTACCTCTGGTGGCCCATCAGCTGTACTGAATTGTTCCTTGAATACCGGATACAAGTTACACACTCTCGATAGTATTTTTTTGCTTGATCCTTAGCTCGTAGTATCCAGTACTTTGACCGCAAGTAATTAAGCATTACTTGTGGTCTACCGTGCATAGTCTTGTGGTGAGCATCTATAATTATTAGTCTACTAAGATGACTCTTAGCAGGTAAAATTATAGGATGCTGTGTGTCGTAATCAACTTGCAACTGTTGAATACGTCCGCCGACTCTTAGAATACCATTATCGTCGATAATGGGACAAAGATTGCGTAATTGGCCCTTTTTGAGAACGGATCCATGAAGATTTATTTCTTGATTAAATTCTAAACGTTGAGTTTGTTTAATGCAATTATTTAGAGTCTCATTAATTTCCTGTGTAGTTATGTATTTAGGATTACCAACGTCTTTAGTTAATTTAAATTTTAGCCATCTTCTACAGTATGATATTGACTCTTAACAATTTTAATAGATTAGAAAGCTTGGTCTAGATTAATTCTTCTTCAGTTTTTAATAGAACAGTTAAAACTCTGGCCCTCTCCTCTTCTTGAGTATCTTCGACATCAATTGAATGCATCTTTAGCTCTATCGCAGACAACCAAGTTGGGCCATTCCACCATAACAGGTTGTTCATCAACTCCTGGGCCTGTGAACCTCTTGAGGCACAGTCAGCTGGATTAGTATCCGTAGTTACATGACCCCATTGCTCATAATCTAGAATATTTAATATTTCAGAAACACGGTTGTGCTTGCGAAAGTATTCCATCGACTAGACCCACCTTTCAGCCAGGCTAAAACGATGGTTGAATCTGTCCATGCGTGCAAATTTTCTTTAGCTATGTTCATTACTTGGGATACCTCAAAAATTAATTTAGCTGCTAGTGCCGCACCACACAGTTCCAATCTTGGTATCCATATTTGTTTCTCGATAGCAGCGACTTTTGTTTTTGCTGAAATTAAATTTATATAAACTCTCTCTTCTATTACTCGAATGTACACAGCCGCCCCATAAGCTACCTGTGAAGCGTCTGCAAAGACATGCAGCTCTTTTGTAGATATTTTACAACAATGTAACCATCTTGGTATACTGACATTCCTTATACAGTTCAAGTTCTCTCTGAAATGTAGCCCTGCCGTTTGTAGCTCTTCACTTATAGTTTCGTCCCATCCTAGTCCTGCTTTCCATAACCTTTGTATCCACATTTTTGCTTTACACAGTATAAACAGACTCATCTGAAAAATAAGGGACGTTCTAAAACACAATAACCATAGAGATTGCCATCGCTGAAACTGCTGGATCAAGCCGCAAACGAACCGTTGACGCAGACAATACAGAGGTGGAAGTATCAGATCCTAAGAGACCCAGGATTAACCTAGACAACGCCACTAAGGGTAAAATACAAAAGTATATTGTGGATAGCGCCATTGCCTTTTATGAGAGACTGCAGATATGTAGGTATGTCTAAAATATAACAGTAAGCTACCAAGTCATGAGCATTCTGCAAGGGGGGCATAACATCCTTCGTAAAATGACCAACTTCAAAATGGCATCCCATGCAAATCTAAATTTAACTGTTACCATAACTTTTGGGGCTAACAATTACAATATACTCTACAAAGACGTCACCGCTATTATGAAAGGGATTGCCTCTAACCTTGGTTTGGAGTACACCCAGTCCAATAGATCGGACAATAGTCACTGGTACGGTATCGCAAACCCGCTATTCAACATTCTCTCTGCATTCAAAATGCGCTACGACGAGATCCGTGTGGGGGTGTCCAGAATACGTGTGGGGGTGTCCAGAATACGTGTGGGGGTGTCCAGAATACCTGTGGGAAAGAAAGGAAATACAACAGATTATGTTGACATTGCACAGTATGGTTTAACCCCAGCACACCACATACTGTTGGAGGGATCCACTTATAAACCAGAGAGACGCTCGGCTATGGCACAGACTTTAGGACCTCTTACTACTGTCATTGCCGCCTATAAATCCAGGGATCCGTATCGTAATAAATGGATAGAGGCTGTTAAGAGGGACCTAGTGCACATTCCCAATGCCTTGAATCTGTGCAACGCAATGCAAGGGAAAAGAGCTGAAGAAGTGGCACCTGCATTGAGCGCATTTGCTGATGTAGTCCTAATAGCAGGTGCAAGAAATGCCCAGAGGGCCTTTTTCCCGTTATGTTTCTTAATTTATGCATTGGCTACTCCTGAACAGCTGAAGGTGTGTGGAATAACAAGGGCTTGTAGTCCCATGGACACCAGTGAGATTGATTTCTCTGGTCGCGGTATGTGGAGGATTTACAAGGAATGCTCAAAAGTTGACTGGTCCATAGAGACTGCGATGGATGATGTCTCAGCGGCACAGGTTGTTTACCATTCTGTTTTTGGTACACAAAACGAGGATTTAGGGATTCTACTGTGGTCTGAAATTGCAGACAAATTTAGGAGCACAGGCAAAACAGTTAAAAAGATAAAACTACCACAGCAGAGACTCTATGCAAAAATGGCTCAGGCGAACATGACAGGGCTACTAACTGAATCTGCCTTTCAAATAAGATGTAAGCAGGTCTTTGCTGGAAAGAGGACGGTTAATTACATAGAGGCCTTTTATAAACACATGAATTCAGACACACCGCAGTCCATACAAGGAAGCTTGACATTACACGCCTTGGCTGCATTCTATAGAAGTTTAAAAGTGGAGTTGATGACCAAGAAAGAGGATAACCCAGTACATGGTACTGTTGAGTGGCGTGAAATATCCGGTTTGACTTCCACGGGTCATGGTCCTGTTTCAAACGAGAACATAAGAGAGATTGGGAGATATTTCTGTGGTCGTGCATAAACTGCCTTCCTTTACCTTTAATGAACCAGAAGTTGTTCTTTACCTCATTATATACGGTTGATGGCTTGTATTACCCAATTTATTTTTAGATATCCTATTATACTGTGTTTACTAGAGTCATAAATCTATTATTTTGAAGGTTACTAGAACAATCAGAAAAATTATGGCAAGAATTTAAACAAGCTGGTCTCTCAATTCTGACCAAGTGGGTAAGTCATTGTTGCACGTACTTATTTGTTGTTCTCATAACTTTATAGACTCAGGTTCCAGCTTTGAGACAACCAAGTACATAGTTTACTATCATGTCCCAAGTATCCGTATTCACGCCAATATTTTTCAACGCTTTCAAACAAGTCGAAGTTGTATCTACTAGCTGTTTGATTAAAGTTGCCGATTCAGATGGTATAGGTTTTTGCGTAAATAATGTTTTTAAAATTGCGTTGCAATTGTATCTTTTATTGTTATACCTTTTAATCAACTGATTCCACGCCTCGTCGTAGTTGGCATCTGTCATTGAAAAGTTACTCAATAATATCTCCGGTTCTCCAGACAAATTACTTTTGAGATAATGTAGTTTCTGTACAGGTGATAGGTACTCATTGTCATGAATAAGAGTACAAAACAAGTCGTAAAACGGTTGCCACTCCTCGTATTTTCTCGTAAATGTGGGTAACTTTATTGTGGGTAATTTGATTCCTCTGTTCTTAAAATCCTGTACGTTGGCAACTGACGATGCAGATGACGAGGGTTGAAATGATGATCCTACCAGAAAGGGCTGAAGAGCTTCCTTCAATGTTGATTTGTAGCTTATAAATAATTCTTCGAAGATTTCCAAAGTATCTTCTTGAAAATATGTTCTTTTTTGTAGCTCAAAGCCACCTAAGTTCATTAATTTATTCATCTCATTGTATATAGTAACCAGAAGAAGAAGAAAGATGTGAAGAGTATTACGATGCTACAACAACTCGAGACAAGGACGGAAGGTACTTGGTGAAATTACCGCTGAAGAACGATAGCCCCGAAGCTCAAGCCGTTGGGTTACGAGAAATAGCTGCAAAGAGATTTACGAAGATTTATTATGAACTAAACACCTTACAATTATTATAGTGACCTGTATGATTTAAAAGTACCTACTTAGTTATATTTATTGCATGCGTACGTACTACACATTCGTTTAAACACCCTAAGCATGTGCCAAGTAATATATTTTCTTTACGTTATCTATCTGGACGATGTAATGACAGGTGGAACTACTTCATCTAGTTACACGATGAGGCCTTCACCCTACTCCAATTATTCCGTCCAAAACTCCTCCCAACATATCAACAAAGGGTAACAAACGGTTGTACTAATTAATATTGGGCACTTAACCTCAGTATCGGCGCCTATCTGTTCTGTACGTGGCTAATGAAGAGTTTTGTTAATTAAACGGAGTCATAGGAAATGTTTGGTAATGTAGTATTTATTTATTTATTATAATCTTTATTGTACACCAAATAAACAAAAATACAGGACAAACATAAGTACTATGTACTATTATATTTCAGACATGGATTTACAATCATAACAGATAAATGCATTTATTTTATGAGCAATTTGGATGACATATCTTTTGTTATCTTTTGCAAGCAATTTTGTTTTGTCTCTTATTCATCTAGAATTACTTGCTTCCTTCGAGTTACAGTCGAGTGATGTTACATTTGTAACACGACACACATACACATATTTATGTGTATGTCGTGTAAATATAAAATCACAACAGATACATAGAGCTGTAATATTAATATTAAATCATCCAACATTTTCATGAATGAGGAATTCTATTCGCCTGCTAACATTCCTTGAATCCAGATTAACATCGAACATTACATTCTAATAGCAATGGATTTAATTTCAAACGAAGCGTTCATTGGAAATTCGTGTAATTGCACCAGTTTGATAAATGGACATGAACTAATGATGATTAAATTAAGGAATTCGAACAATATTCAAACATACAAACATAATTAAAGAATTTGAGACAGACAAACTTACACTACTACACGAGTGCGAAACATTTTTCTGTAACCCATTAATTGTAACATTATCGGGTCAACGTCTATTATACACTATCTTTGTATTAATACTATTTTTTATTCATGATAATATTTCTGCAATTCTTTGACAATGCTTCATTAGGGATTTTCTAATGTAAAACATTAGAAAACCCCTAATGTTTTATAATAATATCGTTTATTAGGTTTATGTTTAGTTTTGTACAGCTCTTTTTATAATGTTAATTTAAGAACACTGGCCTAAACAGACACAGACTCATAGATGAATAAAATTACTTTCTAATTTACTTTTTTAATATTTTATATTTTTACTTAGTATTATATTGACTGGTCTACACTATTGTCTCATACCTATTTAATGTAATAACATGGAAATATTAAAAAGGTAATTTTCCTTATTGACTTTATACACAAGTGCCAATGTATGAATTGAATAATGGTTATTATTTTAGCATAATTATAGTGTAATGGCATAGTGTAATGGCAGCCTAACCGGGGCTGCGGATTGTTCAAAAGAGTTACCATGCCTACCCTCCCCCACAACAACAACACAACACTGACAACTGAAGAACACTGGGTTTTTAGTCAGTAACAATTGAACTTGACTGTCAAACTTACGACAGTTCCTTTTGTCATTCCCAGAGAGCTGTGTAAACGAGCATTTAAAAAAAAAGTATCAAAAGAAGTAAGACTTAATTCAGTCATTTCTTCACAACAGCATCTTAAATGAGAGATCAGTTTAATCCTCACATGATTAGTAACTTCGTTATTAAGTAAATTTAAAATAATTACCATCTAATTAAAAGTTAGAATTTCTAAGTTCTGTACAATTTTAAACTAGCAAAACTTCACTTAGCTATTCCAGTTACACTAAGCTGAGTTTTTGTTGTTATGTTTATTTCATAGAAGCCACTTTTGGATTTAAATTGGACGCTTGACGATTCAACCGATTTGCAAATTGCAATTCTGTCTGTTTTGCTGTTCGGTCTCCTTAGTAATTAAGAAAATCTCCAAGCCTACATACAGTATATCTGGAAAATGACGTTCTACCCGAGGTAACACGGCTTAATAAGGCTCGGCGCAAACGAGCCACCGACCACAACCATTCTGGTGGCCAGCGTCAGCGACTAAACACACTTTTTTATATATTTTATATAGAACAAGCACTCGTATCCGATGGCGGCCACTCGCCACTTGTGTTCGCTACGGACCACACAAAACGCTGACACCCGCCACTGTCGCACTGTTCCGCCCCCTGCACGGTTGCGCCTGGCTGGGTTTTTACCCGCGACCTTTAACTCTAAGTCGGGGCCGTTAACACTCGGCCACCACTGCTCTCTCAATCAATGGATGCTGATACACGTCCATCGTAAATCTGCGCGGCAGGGAGTAGGTTATAAAATGTGACAGCTCCCGAACACCGGTGGTTGTCGCTCGTTTCTGATACTGTTATAAATGTGGCGGTAGCGCGCGACAGCCACCGGTCGCTGTCGCCGGTGGCCCGTTTGCGCCGAATCTAAATGTGGCAGCACCGTAACCGTAGTTCGGATAAGCTGAGTTTTGCGGTGGACCAGTGCCGACGTTGGGGATAGGGAGCTAATTGGGGACTTTGAACCGGCAGTCATAATGTATTCTGAGATATTAACTCTTGTCCAGAGACTTCGTTTGGGTTTGCCGACTCTGGGTACAGTTAATTACGTACTTTGTTTATAACAACGAGGCAAAATGTAGAAATTGGAAGCGATGAATAAATTTAAAAAAATGGCTGCAGCAGGCATTTGTTTTGTGCGCTTTGAACATGGTTTTGGTTTTATCCGAAAAACGAAATTGCTTTTTTTAGGCGGAAAATCCATGACTTCTCCCGCTTTTAATTTTATTTATTTATTTAGGATCTCCAACAAAAGAAGTACACAATATTTGATCTTATAATATGAGTGGTTCCAGTATCTTCTCAGTGCTTTAAGACGCAGCTTCAAGACGGAGCACAAGGACGTGTCAGACTTTTACTGAATAAAACCACATCTGTTTCTCCTTTTCTTTGCGTCTTTTGCTGAATAAAACCTCATCTGTTTCTCTTTTTCTTTGCGTGTTTTACTGAATAAAACCACATCTGTTTCTCCTTTTCCTTGCGTGTTTTACTGAATAAAACCATATCTGTTTTTCCTTTTCCTTGCGATCCAGGGCCCCGAGTTTCCCTTTCCACGACCCCCCTTTGGCATTCAATTGCTATGTTACTATCAATTTTGGTTTGAGACTAACACACAAAAAACATTATACTTATTATAGAAAAAGTTTTAAATAAAGAGTAATTTTCAACATCAACTGCCGTTTTCAAGTTGGAGCGAGCAACACATCAGACAGTTAATTCCCACTTGGCTCATTGAGAAGTTATAATTACAGCACATTACACTTAATACATAAATGTAGAATGTACATAGGTAGGTATATCAAAACCGGTATGAGCCCGTAATAAACAGTTTGGATCTCTCAATCATGCAGCTAATCCCACAGAGATAGTTTAGTTTTGAAAAAAAACCGATCCAGTGCGAGTCGGATTCATGCGCCAAGGATTCCGTACCTATGTTAGTAGTTCAATTTTTGAAGTTTTTTCCGAATCGCAAAAAATATGCCTATATTTTTTTTTTTGTGAAGCCCTTTTTTATTTCACAGAATTTTTCTTGTACTTGTAGTATAAGACCCTTCTTCTTTTTGATAAATAAGATTCTAGATCAGCGGGAAGTAATAATATAATAGTTTATTAATGTTATTAGATCTATCGTCAACGGAAAATACCCTTAGTACGTTTTGGATTTCATAACGATTATAATTTTTTCGCCTAAGCAGAGTATTAGGGCCTTATCTTTAGATTTTTTTTTTCAAAACTGCTGGGAATAGCAGAGCACAGTTTTTGACATTAATATCAGTTTGATACCTCCAAGCATCCCTAAAAAATGGGTCTAGACGGTCAACAAAGTGATCCTATAAGGGTTCCGTTTTTCGACGGAATCCTAAAAACGCTTGATGTTAGATTTACGAATCTTTATTTAAAGTACAGTACGATCTTTAACAGCCAGCCAACCAAAAAGCGAAACTGTAGCATCGACCAGAGTATCACTGAGCCAATAACTGGAAGCATAGATCATACAATTCCCTGACCTATTTTCAACCTCCAACTCAGCCGTAATAGCGCACTGAATCTCAGACATCCAAGTTATATTCAATTTAATGGCCAGTACTTTAACATTCCTGCAATGATCCGTTTGTATTAGCTGGCTCTTATAAAGATATTTCAGTCATAAAACGAGTTAGGTACTGACAATTCGTTCACAGTGTCCGAATTGACATATTCTACTGTACTAAAATTCAGTTAAAAAGTTTTAAAATGGGAATAAAAGCGTTTCCATAACAATTTCAGGCTAGATTTAAGGCCGCAACTATGGTTATTTTTCTTAATATTTTATTTAAAAACTTTTTATCTGACTGTACTAAACAGCTTCAATACATTTCGTGGTGTCCGAATCATTAATAAAAAATATTAAAATCCGACCAAGTGCGAGTTAGACTCGCGCACGAAAGGTTCCGTACCGTCCTTAGGAAAATTCGGTAAATATATCGCGTTTGTTGTATGGGAGCCCTTCTTAAATATTTATTTTATTTTAATTTTAGTACTTATTGTTACAGCGGCAACAGAAATTCATAATTTGTGACATTTTCAACAGTCAAGTTATCGCAGTTCTTGAGATACAGCCTGGTGACAGACAGACGGACAGACAGCGAGGTCTTAGTAATAGGGTCCCGTTTTTACCCTTTGGGTACGGAACTCTAAAAATAAATTGTGTCGATTTCGACACTGTGTCCGATTAGACCGTGTCCGAATCATCAGCAAATCCATAAAAAGAAAGATGCGCGCTGGGTGTCTTTTGATAGACAGTAACTGCGTGAAAACTAGGAAACTGTACACATGATTAACATAAGATTTTCGTTGCAAGCTTAAACTAACCCAGGTTAAAATATACTGTAAACACTAACTATACTTAAATTATAGGGGTATGTTACAGTCACTCCCTAAACAAATTTAGTTAGCGCTAGCGTGAAACTAGAAATTAAGCTAAAACTGAATTTAACTTAATGATGAAGCATGAACTCTAGCGGCTAAAAACTAAAACTAGTTATTGTTTTGTCTAGACACACTATGAATATTTAATCTTTACTGTATATTAGACATTATTACCTGAATATATTTAGCTCTTAAATTAAATAAAGCTCATAAATATTCAGGATGTCGTTACATTTTTAGGTCAAAATGAGATTATGAAAAATGATTAAAACGAGAACTACATTAGATCGACGCATACGTGAGCTACGCTTGATTAATACGTTGAGTTGAGTTGCGTGGCGTGGATTTAATGTAGCTCTACAAGTCTAGTTGCCATATAAAATGTATTGAGACTGACGCAGTCTTTAAATCATTAATCAAATTTTTACTACTACCTGACAATGTACATCTGAAAAATTACATATTTTACAAATACGAGCGAATGGCATACCTTCTGAAAAGTACAGGCAAAGAAGGCAGCCAAACCATACTTTTTTGTACTTTCCGTGTACTCGGGGCGTTTGGTAAGGACCAAGCCTAGATCGAGAGCGCATTATATTTCATGCGCGCTTCAAAAATATGTCATGAGGCCAGTTAGAGCCGACACTTGCCAGGGTTGCGGATTACTCGCAGCAGTTATAGCAGCCCTCGCAAAAAGGGTTGCTGAAGGAACACTGTGGGTTTTATAGTTAGTAAAAGCCTAAGACTTCCGCCGCTCCACAAAGAGCGAGAGAAGTAATTTGATGATTTTCTACGTAAAGAAAATAGGGCCTTTTCAAAGTCTATTTAAGGTTAAGCGTTTAAGATTTTTTTTTACATTTCACACAGCTGAAAACGTAAGAATATTTTTATTTTTTTTATTTTTTATTACTAATTCTACTCCAGCACAACTCACAGTCTATAAACCAATAAAACGTAGGCAAACGTGTTGAAATCCACACGTTCACAATAAAGTCAGACGTGCGTAATGTCTTGAGGATATCGATAGAGAGGACAGCCATGCATGCGATCGCAGTCACACTGTCTGAAATGTACCGACGAGACGTGATCGTGACTGAGTTGACGTGACTGAGTTCAAAGCGTTCACTGTCAGTCTGGTAGACGATTAAAAATGTATTAAAATTTCAGGACTTCGAAATAAATCCCTATCGAAACAAAGTAAAAGTAAAAAGATTTAAAATAATTTAATCACGACAATAAAAATAGTTAGTAATAAATTAGAACCAATCCATGATTGGTTTTTATTTATAATAATAATATTTATTTTTTATTTAAAAATATAAATTATAATAACAAGCTTTTGCCCACGGCTTCTCTCGCGTACATAATATAGCTACGTCACTCAGGCAGAAATAAATCAGTTAATTTCTATCGGTGAAGAAATTTTAGCCATTGGACCAGCACTTTCAGAGGTTATCTTCTACAAACAAAAGAACAAACTTTTGTTGATAAATATAAATTTAGACAGATAATAAACAAATAAAACAGATAAAATTATAGATAGACTTGACGATGAAGGAATTTTCTAGAAATAATTTATTCAGTCATTACTAAAGACACCTTGGTTATTACCACAGTGAACCACAGACTTCACAAGGGAATTCCACTCCTTAGCTGTACGCACAATAAACGATGTTTTAGTTCTAACGATAGATTAGTTTTGTGTCATTACACTAATATACTAAATAAAGGCAAGTATGAATTCGGTAAGCACCGATCTACCTTATTTGAGATAAGATCAGACATTTAGAGAAATCTTTTTTACTGTCTGTTCAACCGATTTTAACTTATATTTCTTAGGCATAAGGATGGTACTAAAAGCAAAAAAGTGGTTACAATACCAAAACTATTTACTGCAGCCGCCATTTGTCATGCCGCCAACGTAATAAAAGTCAAAATCGGTTGAACGGACAGTAATAAAAAGTTTTCTTAAATGTCTAATGTTATTTTGAACAGAGTATAGTCTCATCGCACGATGGCACCACTATCGCAATAAAAAATTACTGTCGTGTAGTACCCTTATACTTGTTGAGAGCTACTTTCAAAATTTCAGCCAAATCCGACTTGTAGTTTCTTTTTGACCGAGTCTGGAAACGGGTATATCGACAGACTTTAGAAAAATGAAAAAAGAGCAGTACTGGTCGGTAATTTGAATCTGTTTTTGGAAGGGAATCGCGTAGCAAAATTAAACAAACACGTGGACGCTGTGTACGGTGACTCTTCTTTTCCTTCGATGACGACTATCGAAAATTGATTTAATGAGTTTTAACATTTTTGTTTGATTTTACTTTAGATTTTCGGACATTGATTGATTTTATTTGTGGATTTTAATATTATTATATTTTTTTTAATATTCTGATTTTATTAATTATTTAATTGTGATAATTGTCATTGACCGTAGATTTAAATTCATTTCATATGTGTTTTCCATTTTAATTTGTTTTTTTCTTTTTCCATTATACTTTTTATTTTTTAAATAATTCTTTTTTTTGTGATTGTATGATTTTTTGTCAAATCTGTAATTACAATAATGTGGGGACATACACTGGCTCCTTTAATACAGTTCATAACCAGCTCAGGAGCCAGGGAATTTCATATATGTGTGTAAAAACCTTAATATGTAAATCAATAAAATTTATTAATATTATTATTTTGAGGAGTCACGCTCAAATGCCCCAAAACGACTATTTTTCGTTTTTTACGTGATCGAAGCCACTGGACAGAAACTAGTAAGTTATAATTTGCCTTTTCTTTTGTTTTCCCAGAAATATTATCCCAGAGAATAAGTGGCGAAGCACATGGCTCTCTTACGTAATTACAGCGACAGATAGGTAATTATAAAGGCGACGCGGCTAACAGGATTGGCGACGTCGTTAATTTCAGCCCTAATGACATTACCGTCGCATCCTACGTATAGCGTTTATAAGGGTTTTATTATGACACCCAACGAACAACGATTTATGTTAGGTAGCTTCGTGTTTTTTTTATACGATACTTTGCACAACATGGCCACTGGTGAATATACTGCCTGTTTTTAGGGTTTCATACACAAAGGTTAAAAAGGGTGAAGTCTTAGTGATAGGGATAACTCGGCTCGCGTTTGACCACTATCTCACCTGATGGTAAGCAATGAGGTGACCGACGATGGAGCACGCTTGCCTAGAAGTAATCTATTCACTCTTGACTTCATCGTTGTAGCTATCAGGAAATACTTCATTTCAACTGTTACCAGGCAGAAGAAGAAATACTAAAAAGATTAAAATAAATATTCAAGGGGGCTCAGTGATTTTTTGTCGTATTATGCTACGGACGGTACGGAACCCTTCATACGCGAGTCCGACTTGCACTTGGCCAGTTTTTTATTTATTTATTTACAACAAGCACACAAACAGGAAAAAAAAAAAAACAAAAAAAAACTGGAACACACTAAATCCGCATTTCAGTTACCATGCAAATAACAGATATGCTTGTCTCTAAAATTCTTTGTCAAGCTAATATTGACAAAGAATCTGAAATGTATAACACTACAAAACAAACTATATAAACGTACATTATATATAATATAATATTCGTGTAATATAATATTACACCGTCTAGTCCTAAGCTAAGCATAGCTTGTGTTATCAGTACTACACAACTGATAAACACACTTATATATTTCTAAATATATACATATTATAGATAAATTACATTCAGATACAGAAGAAATTATCATGGTCATCACATATACACTGTCTTGGGTGAGAATCGAAACCACGACATTCGGCATAGCAGTCAGAGCAACTAAACACTAGACCAATAGGCTAGTCAAAACATTGTACGCACTGTTTATAAGGGTATATAGGCACCGTTTATATGAAGGGAAACTCATGGAGAAGATCGATAGGGTCCGTCAAGTTGGATCTTTCATTAATTATAGCCTGGCCATACGTACCAGAGAACTATTAAAGAAGATATTTAAGGTAGATGTAGGCAAGGGAAAATGGCCATGATGTCGCTTGCTACGTTGGCTAGTCCTAAAGTAAAAATAATGACTAAATTACGACTGTCTTTTTTTAGGTGGGAATCATCCAATGACTTCTTCCACTCTTGGATGGAGCAAGAGGGCGTGTCAGACTTTTTACTGACTAAAAAGCCACGTCTATGTTGCTTATTTGCCTTGCATTGGAAGCCTCCGGAATTTTTATTTCAGAAGCGAACAGATGGCCCCAGTAGGCTTCGGCCCTACTAGAGCCCCTATGTTTTGACACTGCCACCGATCGCGGCAACGAAGACACAGCGGTGCTCCTTCAATAGGCTTATTATTAACATAGCATTAACGGAGTCCAAGAAAATGAATTAAGAATTTAAAGTTTGTCACAGTCTACCTATCTACCCCTATTGTAATGCCAAAATTACACATTGTTTAAAAGACAATTTCCAATTCTTGATTCCAAAACTGGAGACAAAACATCGCTTACTAAAAACGTAACAACACAGAAAATACTTAAAACCCAACTCGCGGAACTACAGAAAAAAATTTCGAACTAAAAATTAAGTACGAAACTCGTGAAAAAAAAATGTCCGAAACAGCATTCTTATCACGCTTTGCACGGTGCAGTGCAGTCGTTCGTCCTAACACAATATTAAAGTTTGTCACATGTCTATCCCTATTGTAATACCAAACATACAAAAAAGTTAAAAAGACAATTTCAAATTCTTAATCCAAAAAACCGGAGACAAAACCTCGCTAACTGAAAACGTAACAACACAGGAAATACTTAAAACCAAACTCAGGAAACTACAGAAAAAGAATGCGAACTAAAAATTAAGTACGCAACTCGTAAAAGAAAAAAAATGTCCGAAACAGCATTCTTATCACGCTTTCCGCGGTGCAGTGCAGTCGTTCGTCCTAACACAATATTTAAAGTTCATCACATGTCTACCCCTATTGTAATGCCTAAATTATTATATAGTTTACAAGACAATTTCAAATTCTTAGTATAAAAACCAAACAACATCGCAACGTAACAACACAGGAAATACTTAAAACCCAACTCACGGAACTACAGAAAAAGAATACGAACTAAAAATTAAGTACGAAACTCGTGAAAAAAAAATGTCCGAAACAGCATTCTTATCACGCTTTCCACGGTGCAGTGCAGTCGTTCGTCCTAACACGATATTAATGGGGGCGTCCCCTGGCCAGGTGCCAGAGGCGCATCGCCATGATTTAATTTCAAGCTACTGATGGAAGCAGACGGTGATATTGAATTAAACGCCCGCAGGTTCACTCAATGCTCCGTGTTTTTGTTAGTAGGTACTCGTACTACCGCTTCAGCGGTGAAGATTGTTACGTTAGTATTGGGTTTGTGATTTGGTCACGTCCTGTTAGAGAGGTTGAATACATTGTACAATCACGAGCAATAAGATATACGTTGGAGATATATTGAAGATATATCATATACTAGCTTTTGCCCGTGGCTTCACACGCGAACATAAAATATAGCCTATGTCACTCAAGAATAAAGCAGCTTTCTTGCGGTGAAAATAAACAAAAAATATTTCTTATATATTTAGTTTGTTTATTTTCTTTGATCAATGTCATCTGTCATGTCACTACTATTTTCTTCTATGGTTTTGATTAGGTATCAACAAAGAGTATTTTTATAGTCTTAGGTTTTATTCTTTTACTCTTAATATTATTTATTTTATAAACATATAATTTGCTAACAACAAATTATATGTTCTCGTATTTGCGGATTATTGTTTAAAATTAAATTGTAATTTTTATCTTTTTCTTGTGAAACAGCAATGCTGGCTGAAACCTGTTTTGAAATTTTTAATTATGAATTGACAGCCAGCATAGCTGTCAAAATGGATATATAAACCCATGTTTGTGAGCTCCTTGGGTCAGTTTCTTGGTTGAGCTCCTTGTGTCAGCTCCTTGTGTCAGCTCCTTGTGTCAGCTCCTTGTGTCAGCTCCTTGTGTCAGCTCCTTGTGTCAGCTCCTTGTGTCAGCTCCTTGTGTCAGCTCCTTGTGTCAGCTCCTTGTGTCAGCTCCTTGTGTCAGCTCCTTGTGTTAGCTCCTTGGACTATGAAGCCCTGAATCTCCTTGGACTATGAAGCCCTGAATCTGGGGACCTCCTCTCTGCCTCTGCCGGCCCTGACGGCAGAGGGCTGTTCTACGAATGGACCTGGCCTCTGAGGACATCCTCCCTACCTCTGCCGGCCCTTATGCTGGAGGGCTGCGTCGCCTGATCACCACTACCACTATCTGTTGCTGCCTGCGGCTACGTAGCCTTCGCCGTCCCTCATACGGCTGAGGACTGCGCCTTCACCTGCTGCTGCGCTCCGCCGTGACGGAGAGCACCGTTTGAGCTGATTTTTTATATCTTTTTATCTTTTATATTTCTATTGTTTTTTTATATGCTATATTGTAATATAACCTCACAAGGATTCATATCTATATTTATTATTTCTCCCTACATACTTTCCTCTACACTCCTCCTCCTCATGTAACACTACACACTCCTTTATGTAACTCTTTTACATACGTTACATTACGTTACAGCTCTGCTTAGTTTGAGACTAGATGGCGTTGTTTGATATTTGTGAAATATTATTATTGTCAAATTTTCTAGCTTATTCTTCAAGAAATACGTGTGCGACAGTTGGTTCTAAATTACCAACTTGAAGATTAACTAAGAGCTAAAAGCATTGGACTGTAAAATCTGAAAAACTTAAATCCAAGGAATTGTACAGAAATTGAAAAGTTAAGGCGAGCGTTTGTCGTCGGTTAGGTTGTTCGCGCTAGTGAAGTGTGCTATAGAGAGAAACCTTTTTAAATGATGTTTAGTGAATTTGAAAGCGACTCTTATTCGCATTTGTTATACCTTTATTTTTTTTACAGTTAAGATAGTTTGAAAATATGACAACGTACTCGTATCTTATTGCTCGTGACTGTACATTATAGCAACAAATACATATAAGAGCTAAATTTGTAGTTTTGTACTTTTGTCGTTATATCTGTTGCGCGTTATTTTAACTATGTACCTATTATAAAGTTAAAAACAATTTAGCATACTCGTTAGAGCAACATAATTATAAAAAAAAACAAGCGACTGGTGCGCTACACCTGCGCTGCAGTCGCGCTGCATGCTAGTTTGTTATTAAGGCTTATATTTCCTTGAACCATCCGGCCGAAATTAAATGGACGCAACTCTCGCACCCGCCTAGGCGGCAGTACGCATATCTGTGCATTTATTTGCGGCTAGCAGCGCCCGGAAAGCGCGTGGCTGACATTTCAATCCATTTTCTTTGCGAAATATTGATTGATTTACATATGCAATGTTCACTTTGAAGAATATTTAACCGCCAGTTTTTATGTGTAAAAATATTTCTAAAGATCCAAGCCGTTTCGAAGGAGTAGGGAAAAGTTGCGAAATTACTAAATATTTTTTTAGACAAAAGTATTAATAGCACGAAAAAATCAAATGTTGATAATGTTGTTCATGAATCTATAATAAACATATATTTTTTTCAAACCTATTAACCAGGCCGTTACCGAGGAGTAGGCTTCAGAAAGTCACTGTCTTATGGCACTTTTCGGGCGCTTGGGCCTTAACATGGAATAACAAAGCAGTGCGGCGGCAGGGCAGCGCTTCAGGCGCGCTGCCGTCAGGCGGTATTTTGCGGCTAATTTATGGCATTAATTGAATGTATAAATCTATAATTTTTTAAGTCAAGTGAGTAAGTAGGGGCAATATCGCTTCAGATATACAGTTATTGGCTATATTAACTTTGGCGGCCTAAAATATGCAATAACCAACCAGATACTAGATTCAAAACTGCATTAATCAAGAACCATTCTGAATATACTATTCTGGTAGGTAATTGCTTATTTTAAGCTATCAAAGTTAATATGGCCTATAACTGTATAGAGCCCGATAAGTGTAGCGCTTACCCTACGTCATCACCGTCTTTATTAACCCGCTTAACCATATAATAATAAATAGTACCTATAATACCAACATTTATTTATACAAACGTCAATTTGTTTAATAATCCAAAAATGTGGTTTTACAAACTCGGTATACGGAAAAATAAATTAAACGAACCACCAAGATGAGCTATTCTTATAACAAAACGTTTTACTTACTTTACGATGTATTTTGAACAAGAAATAATTACCTCTTATTTCAAGTAACTTCGTTGTTATTTTTATTATGTTAAACATACATTTCTTGCCAATTTACTGAAGGGTATTTATTTTGACGAGTAATTTGTTTACCACAACTTTTTGAAAGGAAAACATCTTCTGCCCCCCTTACTTATTAAAGCCACCACGTTTTAATGGGTAAAATTCTGTACTTGGCCCACGTATGAAAAGAACCAGGATTAAGATCTTTTTTGTGTGTTGAGAAATAAAATACGCAAAACATAGTATAGATTCCCTCCTCGCTACTAACTAGTGCTTGACAGCGACCGATGACACCTGATGGTAAGTAGTGATGCAATCGTTGATGGTGAGGCGCACTAGTTTAAGAGCCTCACTCTAGCCTTTAAGACACCTAAATTATAATCAGACAGGAATACCCCAGCAGGAAAACTGTTCCAGTCCTTCGATGTAAGCGGTATGAACAACGAGGCGAAATCTTGGTCCGGACCACAGAGGTTTCAACAACGTAAGGGTGGATACTCGCCCATCGTCGATTTGTCCGACGGTAGATATAAGATAGCGGAATCAAGTCATGCGATTCCCACGCACACTCTCCAAAATGTAAACTGTATTCCTCAATGCTGAGGGTCGTGACTTCCTTGCTTCATCACATTCACTTCTATGATATTATATTCCTCTATCTGTGTTCCTGTCTCTGGCGGTGTGAAGGGCATGTATACCGTCAAGAACGTTGCGGATCTGGTCAGACCAACGCACTGGGCTGCGCTCACAACGCCTTTTCCCCTATAACACAATGAACCTCAAAAGAGGTGGCTACCCTTTTTGCTTGCAATGTGACCAAAATTTTGCAGTCTTGAGAAGACACTTGGACGTCAACCGTAAAGAGAAAATAAAGATTAAATATCGCAGAAACTTTGAGACTCCCTAATTCTGGCTTCATAGCTTAGCACCCGACTGCGGACAAGCTAGAAATCTTAATGCACGTAGAGAATTAATTTCGTCGGACGATACTAGAAGTTCCAAGAAATTATAATAAACCATTACCATTCTGACTGTAGCTGTTTATGATCGGCAGAAGACGGAATATGTAGAATGCCTATTAACGTCCCTACGTAAACTCTCGAATCTGAAATTTTGCGTTAGTTTTTGTTTCTGTTTGAAGCTTAATAAAATCTAGCCAGCTTAATAAAATCTAGCCAGCTTAATAAAATCTAGCCAGCTTAATAAAATCTAGCCAGCTTAATAAAAAATATTTTTGTCAAACGATTCTTAAACCCAACATATGAAAATAAATTTAGGCTTACACAGATAGCCATTAAAGACAAAGTCATTCATAAAATAAACTTCAAATAGCTTTTTCACTTTCGATAGTTTACCTAGGGACAGTCGCTATAATCTATATATTTGATTTGATAATTAAGTTACTTCTTACTATTCCTGTCAGTGTCTGTGTTTCCTGAGGACCTTAAGTCAACAGTGAATAATAAAACGGTTACTTCTAGGCAAGCGCGCTCCATCGTCGCCCACATCATCGCTTACCATCAGGTGAGATGGTGGGAAGTAAGTGACATTGAGTTCATAATGCCTGTTCTCAAATTTCGGAATCATTAACATGACGATTAAATCCCAGGAGTTAAGAAATCGCAAAGTACTTATGGCACTTTGAATATATTTGATTTAACCTTTTCAATGTCTTAAGTTACACAGTTCGATATAAGCAATTGTCTTTCTATTGTGTCTCTAATTACGGCATTCGATGAGTTAAAGAGCTTCGTTTTAATTTAATTATGTATTTTAGTACCTACAATGCATGTTAGAAAATAGATGGATGTATGGATGGATGGCTGTAGATGGGTGGAGGGAGAGGAAGGCCGAAGAAAAAACGTGTTGCGCCGACCCCAAGTAATATAGGATAAGGGCAGGAAGAAGAAGAATCATGTTAGAAAATGAAGAAGACATCAACTTCACGGATCGCCAATGCCCGTGCTTGACAGCGAATTCACCTGATGGAAAGCAGTGATGCAGTCGTTGATGGTGAAATGCACTAGTAATAATAAGAGCCTATTCACTCTAGCCTTGAAGACATCTAAATTATCATCAGACGGGAAGACTGTAGCAGGCACATTGTTCCAATCCTTCAATGTTTGCGATATAATTCTTCGAACTTATCCCGATTACTAATGATCGCAAATTCCGTATTGATACTGAAACTTTTTCTCAGATTTTTTACGTGTATGTGTGGTTGAACAAAGCGAATAAAAGTTCAAAAAAAGGAAGCAAAAGAACTTTTCAAGCCCTTTTATCTAAGCTACTAAGACGATGTCCCAAGAATGGTAATGCGAGAACAATGTGCACACGTACACACTATCGGCTACAAGGAGTCCACATTTTCTTTTAAAAGGACAGTAGATAAGGTTACTAGAGGTAACTGGAGGTGGGTTTAACAACAACTACTAGTATTACCAGCTATTATTTTCTCTGAAGAATAACCTCCTTAGTGTTCCTAGTCACCTGGTAATAAAACTGAGAAAATGTCCGGGACTGCGTCCTGTCAGTGTTTTAAATTGAAGCTATAAATTCCTGCTTGCTTTACGGTGCTTCAAAATTCAATTTTGAACTAGATACAAGCTTACCCAGTTACATTACGAAAGAAAGTACCCAGTTCTTTTATCGTTTATTAGACATTTTTTTTTTTTATTATGAATAGAAGGAGAAACTGACTGACTGACATATCAACGCACAGCCGAAACTAAGATACGGACTAGGAACGTGAAATATTGCACAAGGACAGCATTAAGAGAGGATTACGAAATTCTCCTCCTAAGCGGCTGAAACGGGAGTCGGGTTTGTATTGAGAATACTACTTTCACGCGGGCGAAGCCGCTGGTAGCAGCTAGTTTATTATATATGTACTTTATTATATACCTTTTTATACGTACAGGATAAAAAATTACGAAAACTAAGTTGTACACGGTAGTCTTATCACATGGACTCAACAAATTAATTGTACTTTTAAAACATTTCCATACACTAGTAATTACTTTTATATCTTGATTGCTTTACCAAACATGTGAACTCACATACATAAGACACCCAAACATCTTTCTCTCATCATCATCATTTCAGCCGATAGACGTCCACTGTTGGACATAAGCCTCCTCCAAGCGTCGCCACAACGAACGATCATGTGCGTCCCGCATCCATCGGATTCCCGCTACCTTCACCAGGTCGTCAGTCCACCTTGTAGGAGGCCTTCCAACGCTGCGTTTTCCGTTACGCGGTCGCCACTCAAGAACCTTTCGGCCCCAACGGCCATCTGTTCTGCGAGCAATGTGCCCTGCCCATTGCCACTTAAGTTTGGCGATTCTTTGTGCTATGTCGACAACCTTGGTTCTCCTGGGGATATCTTCATTTCTGATTCGATCACACAAGGAAACTCCGAGCATAGTCCTTTCCATTGCTCTTTCGACCACGTTTCGGATCCATATGTCATCACTGGCAACACACACTGGTCATAGACTTTCGTCTTGAGACACTGTGGTATTAGTCTAAGATCCGATTAAGAACAACCTTCACCGGTCTGTTTAATGGATGAAACGTATTTTATTATAAATTTAGTGTATTAAATAATATAACGCGGGTGGGTTGCCTAAGAAATTCCTGGCCAGACTATATTAATTAAAAATTGAAAATTTATTTTATTTTTAGAAAAATGCACAACCGTTATCCATACCAGATTTTTTTGCAGACAACACTATAACATCGTATTCATAATGAAACAGCATTTATTTTGATATAGAATTTGTTGTATATAAAAAAAAACACACCTGTTTATGCATACCTGTTTATACCTGGCAACCCATAGCTATGCCAGGAAACAAATAGGCAACCCAACATTTTTATGTTCTAAAGGCTTCACTCTTTCGGTTAGTATTAAATTTATTCGTTAAACACACCGGTGCATTTTACAAAAAAAAAAAAATTGTTTGGCCAGGAATTTCTCAGGCAACCCACCCGCGTTATATTATTTAATATACTAAATTTATCATAAAATAGGTTTCATCCATTAAACAAACCGGTGAAGGTCGTTCTTAACCGTATCCTGTACTATACAAGGTGTCGTTTTGAAACTGCAAAATATTTCAGGAGGTAATTATGTTAGTGATTCTCGACCCGAATCAATAATAAAATAAGTAGGTAATTTTTTTTTTTTTTATTACCGCGCTTTTTTTCACACACACAAACACGGAACAATAAAGGGCGTTTTCACACACACTAACTCGCAACGATAGTTTCATAAATAATGTATCATCCAATCATCATCCCGCACGCCACACCCTAGCCACGCCCCCGCGGCCATCGATCAATCGATTTAGTTTAGTGTAATTAAAAATTTAAATAACAAGTATTACTGATTATTGACCAGGTATCGTTTTTTTACATGATTATTTATGAGTTTTACTACAACCTCCTGAAATATTGTGCAGTTTTAAAACTGCACCTTGTATGTTGGATGAGAAGATACCGCGTAGCTTCCCGAACGCTGCCCAGCCGAGTCGGATTCGAAGGTTTTTTTTTTTTTTTTTTTTTTTTTTTTTTTTATTATTGATAGGCTCGCGTTTGACCACTATCTCACCTGATGGTAAGTGATGATGTGGCCGACGATGGAGCACGCTTGCCTAGAAGTAACCTATTCACTCTCGACTTAAAGACCCCTAGGTTGTAGCTATCAGGAAACACAGACTCCGGCAGGGAATTCCACTCTTTAGCTGTACGCATAATGAATGTGTTTCCAAAACGCTTTGTACGAATGGGTGGGATATCCACCATGTACCGATGGCGCAACGCCGTACGTCTAGTGGTCCGATGATGGAACGGACTTGGCGGAATTAAATTGTGCAATTCCAACGCACACTCACCGAAGTGTAATCGATAGAAAACCGCCAGGCCAGCAACTCGGCGTCGATGCTCAAGGCTTTGGAGCTTTGACTCAACAAGCGCATCATCACCGATGATCCTCTTGGCTCGCCTCTCAATCGACTCCAGAGCATCAAGCTGATACTTGGCAGACCCATCCCAAAGATGAGAGCAGTACTCCATACACGATCGAACTTGCGCTTGGTATAGGTTGAGCAGCTGTTCCGGAGTGAAGTACCGCCTCACCCTAGCTAAGATCCCCAGTTTTTTGGCAGCCTGTTGTGCTTTTGCCTCAATGTAAGAGCCGAAATTGAGGGTAGATGATAACGTTACCCCAAGAAGCTCAAGGCCGTCGGTTATAGGCACGGTCACACCCCGGAATATAGGAGCCGGGTAAAATTGGCTTCGTTTGGCGGAAAAAAGACACGCCTGGGTTTTAGCAGCATTGAACCTGACCAGGTTGGCATCGCCCCAATCGGATACCGCCTCCAAGGACAAGTTCAAGCGCTCAACCATAGCTTCCCTCAAAGACTGGATCTGTGACCCACTAGTACGTGCATCGGACACGTAACTCTCAGCAACAGTGCTATCGTCTGCATACCCAAAGGTACCGGGTTTAAGTAGGTCGTTTATGTGCAGCAAGAACAGTGTTGCAGAGAGCACCGACCCCTGAGGGACCCCGGCATTAATATCCATTTGCCTGGACGAGCAGCCATCAATAACTACTCGGATGGATCGCCCCCTCAAGAAGTCTGCTATCCAGTTACACAGACCAGTGGGCAAACCGAAGGAAGGAAGCTTAGCAATAAGGCTATCATGCCAGACCCTGTCGAAAGCCTTCGAGATATCAAGGGAGACTGCAAGTGCTTCCCCATGCTTCTCGATGGCCTCGCTCCAGATGTGAATGGCATACGCTAGAAGATCCCCAGTTGACCGATTTCGGCGAAAACCGTATTGACGATCACTGAGGATGTCATTAGCTTCTAGGTATGCCAGGAGCTTATTATTGACCACTCGTTCCATACACTTACAGAGAATGGACGTCACCGAGATAGGTCTGTAATTAGCAGGGTCAGCCCTACTGCCCTTTTTGGGCACGGGTTGCACATTAGCTTGCTTCCAAGCCAACGGCACTTTTCCCGCCTCAAACGAAAGACGAAATAGGCGTGTCAAGATCGGAGACAGTTCAGGCGCACAAGTTTTTAAAACAATTGCCGGTATCCCATCGGGACCGCTGGCTTTGTTCACGTCAAGGTTACGTAGCACCCTACGGACGTCCTTCTGATAGATGCGAATGTCTGCCATACTCGTCTCGCATCGCTCAGGAAAGGCTGGGGGCTGCGCGTTACCAGAATCAAGACGTGAAGATTCCGCAAAGAGAGAGGCAAATAGATTAGCCTTGTCTTCAGCGGTATGGGCCAGCGACCCATCGGGTTTCAGCAGTGGTGGTAGTGAGGGACGACAGAAGTTCGATTCAACAGATCTAGCCAGGGACCAAAACGCTTTACTCCCTGCTGGGTACGAAGCAAGTTTGTTCCCAATACGGCTAATGTGGTCAAACCGAGACCTCCGCATCACCTTCTTGCAGGATTTGGCAGCCCTATTATAGGCTCTCTTCTTTTGACTCATGTCACTCGCCTTACGCATACGGGCGTCGACCCATGCTCGGTATGCCGCATGTTTTAGCGCTTCAGCGCGATTACATTCGGCGCCAAACCAAGGTCGAGCTTTGTCAGACATTGTTACATCTGAGAATGGAATGTAATATTCCATCCCCTGACGCAACACAGCCGTCACTGCGTCGGCGCACAACGAAGGATCAGCAGAAGAGAAGCAAGTAGGCTGCCAAGGATAGCATGCGAAGAAAGATCGCATACCATCCCAATCTGCTGACTTGTATCGCCAAACCCGCCGGGTGCCTCTTGGGCTGGGATCGGGCGGGGAATAGACAGATACAGATTTCACAAGACAATGATCGGAACTACCTATTGGTGAAGATACCGACACTGAGTATCGGTCCGGATCAGTAGTCAGCAGAAGATCCAAGCAATTGGCCATGTGTGAGTCAACATCCGGCACCCTTGTAGCCCCCTGGACCAGCTGGGTAAGATTTAACGCTAGCGCTAGCTTCCGCGTCTCTCGCCCAGCATGGTCTGTGTACTGGTATGGGAAGAGCCACTCTTGATGGTGGGCATTGAAATCCCCCAGTATCACCAATTGGGCAGAAGGGTACCGCTGCAGAGCCACATCCGCCGCCTCACTAAGGTGCTGTGTGAGCCTGGTTGTCTCCTGATCACCGCTGTGTGAGCGGTAGACACAAGCATAGACAATTTGATCCATGCCAGTGTCCACCAAAGCCCAAAGCGTGGAGTACCTGGAGTCCTCAAGATTGCGGAGACGCCGATAGCAGATGTCGTCCCGGGCGTACATACATACACCCGCACGTGGTTTAAAATGGTGCTCCAGGGTAAACCCTGGGTAAGATAAGTACGACACGTCTGACGGACTACTGATCTGCGTCTCCGAAAGAAAAAAAAGAGCAGGTTTCTCAGTCTCCAGATGGTGGTGGACTGCGACGAGATTGGAGTGCAGTCCTCGGATATTGCTGAGGTGCACTTTAAGAGAGAGGGAGTGCTGCCGCTGTTTAACTGTTCTCTTTTTAATCTTTTTCATTTTGATAAATAAGAGTGAAGGAAGGAGAGGAGAAGGAAGTGAAATGGGATTTCACGCTGCTATCCTTCAGGCAAGCACTGATAGGATGGCATCATTGAGGTACTAGTCTGGAGACTGCGGGGACGCCCGAGCCCCCCCGGGAGTGTCCATCGGGCCCTCTCTTCTGGTCGCCAACCAGCACGATGGCGCATCCCGGGATTTTTCGACAGTTGGCGGGGCAGCCTTTCATGTGTGGCTAGCACATTACTTGGGCCCCCAACTACCTGCGGTCGGCCAGCGGCGCACCGTGCCTCGGATCCCGCTACCCTCCACGACTAGTCTCCCGATACCTCCATACCAATGTAGGCCCGGTCGGTCTGCCTGCAATGGAACCACCACTTCGACCCAACTCCTCTAACTCCTCTAAGGTTGACCTCTCCCCTCTCTCCCCTCCTCTCTTCTCTAGGTTATACAAATTTTTGTTCTATGCAGAGAACGAACCCACGACACTCAGTGCAACAGCCAATTGTCCAACCACTGCGCCAATCATGCCGTCGTCTTAATTGATAATTTATCACATTATCTACGAGTATGTATCACCAAAAAATTGTATCGGTTGTTTATTCAAGTGACCAATAGGAACGTATAATGACCACTTGAACGAACGGTCGTGAGGAAATCATATCATTTCAATATTATCCGTTATTGTGTCTCTAATGGAAAGGACACATGCAGCTTGATGCATCCAACATATCGGAATTTCATTGTTTAGATAGAATTTTCAATTGATCTGTCATTTGTTGCCGCCGTGTGTGACTGATGTTATTTTGAGGTTAGAAATAACTGTTTGTTATCACTAGATAGCGTCAGATTTGGTATGTTTTCTTCTCTTCCAGGTGGAGGAGAAGGAAACATACCAAAACCCATACCAAAATGAGAAATACGACTCGAGAAGGACCTCGAGTTGTATTTCTCATTACTGAAGTTCCCGCTGGATTAGCTTCTTAATGATGGTATCACGCCATCTGAAACGGTTCTTAGCGTCATGAAGTGCGACGTGCAATTGGGTGTCCAGTGTGGAGCGGACCTGATCTGCTCAATCTTTTTGGGCTACGGTTCTTGGTCGTTTGCCATCAACTATGCCAGTTCCGATAAGCTGTTCAAGATTGTGATTATTCCTGAACTTTATGTGATGTTAAATCTTTTTTTTTTCAGATTTATATTTTTTATATTTTAATAATTTATTTATATTTTAATAATTATTTTGGCTGTTTTTAATATGTACCGATTTAAATAAATAGTTTACTATTTCTGCCGAGGTGGCGTGCTTAATTCGGTCCCGACTCCTGTTTTTTTGTGTGATACGACTGGCTCTAGGTGTAAGTTGTCAACCGTGTAACGAGTAAGTCCGAGAAACAAAAAGTGACTTGTGTGAACAAAGTCATGTTAAAATAGCCTTCTAACAAACATGCTTAACATATATGGCATTAGGATCTTGCATCATATTTTTGACACAACCTGATCCAACTATCTTGTATAAAAATCAACAAAAGAATGAATCTATTATTGGCAGAGAAAGGAAAAATAAATAATTTCAAAAATAAATAAATTTGCTTTAACTAATATAAGTGGGAAGCATTTTCTCGAACAGACTACCAATAAAACTAGGATGAATACAAAAGCAACGAGTAAAATATTAAACTCTATAAAATAACCGTATAGTTCTAACTTTCCACTTTTCACAAACATTTCGCAGGTCAGTTGCCTCGCCGAAACCATCAAGTCTCTCAACTTTAGTATATTTTAGCATATTCCACGATAGTAAACAAAACTAATAATGCCGTCAAACGTTGAGACGAGTAAATTGTTTACAAAATTTCTATGCAACGCAATTTCCTTGCAGATGTGAGAATAAAACGTAATGGATATTCCAACTATTTTGGAGCTAAAAGTTAGATGGAAGCAGGGTTTTGCTTGAATTTTGATAATGTTGGAACCCTAGAGGGGTTTTATTATCTTGTATATGTCGCAGGTTTATGTTTATGACCCAAATCAGGTTTTTAATAAAAACCGTAAGACAAAATTTCATCTGTAAAAAACTTGGAACTTGTTTAGGTTCATTTGGGTTAACCCTTGGTTAAAAGTACGACCAAACCAAGTTCCACTATTGTTGAATATTATTATTATTACTAAAATTATTATTGCAAACGCATAACAGCTTATAATATAGGGGGATATCAGACTGCATGTACATAGGCGAGCTTAACTATTAAATTGATTAAGTACTAATATATATACAGATTAATCTGTCATTTTCCTTGAGCTAATGTATTTTAAGTTGAGTTTTCTTCCAGCAAACTAATACTAAAACACAATATTTGAGAAGCTTAGATATCTGATCAAAAAACCTAATTTTCCCATATACATAGAACATGTATCTAAATTGCAAAGAGCAAATTTCGATGATGGAATGGCTTGAAAAACTTCAAAATTGCATTTTAGGTGGTAAAGTTATTTTACATTTAAAATTAATAAAAATAATAGCTGCATTTTGATGTTCCAGTAATAATTTTTTTTTTTCTTTTTCGCCCATCTAGCCTGTAACGTCACTGGGACTCAGGCGGTGTAGCCAGGTTATGAATTTAAAAAAATATATAGTTGAATGCGCGACCAAAAGTGGCCAGATAAGATACACTAGAACTGGCAGCACCGCCATAGCAGGATCTTATACTAGCCCAAAGCTCAGTACATACTATACGTAATGTCTGAAGCCTGTCCGGGGGACGCACAAGTCGGACACGGTGAGTTTCACTTAACCCATGGCATTATCCATAGGGCTGTGATTTGCAATTAGTACCTACTAAAGCACGAATGTCATTAAAGCAAGTATTTATTGTGCTTTAGTCTCAATCCTAAATTGATTTTAGGGAGTACCTATATAGATATTCGTAACTACCAAAGGGGCAATTTTTTTAGATGGGAAATCATCCAATGACTTTTTCCGCTCTAGTGTAAAACGGGAGGGCGTGTCAGACTTTTACTGACTAAAAAGCCACAACTGTATCCTTTAGTTGCCCTTTGCGTTCTCGGAGCACGAATTTCCTTTTCAGAAAACTAGTACCCTACTGGGCCTCTAGGTACGAGCAGTATCTCTTGCCGGAGTCTGTGTTCACAACCCGGGAATCTATAAGTCGAGAGTGAATAGGTTTCTTCTAGGTAAGCGCGTTCCATCGTCAACCGCATCGTCGCTTTCCATCAGGTGAGATAGCGGTCAAGCGCGAACCTATCAACATTAAAAAAAAAAGTAGCGCGGACGAATACTAGGCGCTGTCGACGACTTGGGCTTGTCCTCAATAAGACATCTATCAATTACTATGTAATAACTGACTGGTAGAAAATGCTTTAAGGCATTAAGTCCGCCTCTGTACTCGTGTGCATAAAGAATAAACAAATAAATATCAACAAAACGATAAATAAAACATAATATACCCTGATAATCTAACACCAACTGCACCGAAGCACAATTCATATACCTAAAAACCATAATACAAACCACAAAAAAATGTCACAAATATCAAAATATTAATAATTTTCACTATGGTTCCAAAATAGCAATAATACGAAAAAAGGAAAATGTTCTTACAAAAATAACCAGAGCCCGACTAGGTTTTGTTTTGAAATAAAAACCAGCCTTGAAAGGTTCTCGCCCTTACAAGAGGTTCGAAAACAATACCGGGCCTGCGTAGGAGACATAAATAAAACCATTCGGCGGGTCCACCTACAATAAATGAGGTGCTCTCACCGTATTTCAAGTACATTAAGAGGGTTCGTCTTAAGTGACACTAATTAAATATACCTAGTGACAAAATTCTATTTCACGGAACAAAATGTTACTGAAATCAGAATCAAAAATTAACGTGATTTTAAGCAATTGGCTCTGGACAATGTAATTTACTGAGAATTGGTAATATTTTGAAGCCATCCAGCTATTCCAAGAAAGGCAAACTAACACATTACATCACATGACATGACACTTATATTACAAAGACGAAAGCCTGTGACTCTTGTGTGTCCTAAGTTTATTACTTCTTTGAATTCAAACTGCTGTACGGATTTAACTGTAGTAAGGCACATAGGTAGACCATGTCTTAGAATAGCACGTAATCCTGTACGTTTAACCCTGAGAGAATGTTTCATTGGGGTGGAAATGCTACTGGTAGAAGCCAGGTCTCTCCTGAAAAATACCCAAGTGAATGTACCATATAGAAAAAGTACCGAAAAAGTTGACAATACATTTAAAATTTAGCGTTAGCGTTAAAGAGGGTTTAGGACGTTCAAAATAATTCAGAAACCTACCCTAAATTAGGTCTAGGTGGCCAGATAATCAATCAGTAGTATTTAGTTCAGCAGTGGCAGAGGCTAGACGACAAATTCATAAACCACTAGGGTTCTGAAGGCCCCTAGTAGTCACTTCATACAAAAAACCTGGCATTTAACCGCATCCAGTTAAACGGAAAGACTGAATACCAGAATTTTAAATGGAAAGACTGCCCTATCAGACTTCTACAGCCCAGTGACTGAGCAACACGATACTTCCTTGGATAGACTGATGGTCAGATTTTCGGGCACCTGGACTACCTGTTACAACTGTCAAAAATCTACGAATGACAACCAAAACCAACCATACGTGTTTTCCAAAGCACGGGGTGTCAGTAATCTCGTAGATAATGTCCTAGATAAACTTTATTCACAGTGGTACTTGCCCGGTTTCGAACCTGCAAAACCTCATGCTAGAGAAGTAGGAAGATGCCTTAATGGTGAACAAGATACATGATACAAGTATGCAGATGCCTTATGGTGAACAAGACAATATTATAAAACAATAACTACTTCACGCATGAACTTCTGGCATCCACCTGACGTAATTCCATTAGAAACTACTACGTGATGTGATGTCTCAAGTCCCAGGATTTAGAATCCCTTAGATCTCTCAGCTAAATCTAATAACATAGTTCGCCTAAACAATCTGACTAGCTTTCCCGCCCTATGCCTCTTGTAACCCTCGTAAAATACAGTACACTTGTCTAACTTCAACGTAATTTTGATAGTTCTAACTTATACCGAGGACAGTCCGATGATTTTAATTAAACAAAACTTTGCTCAAATGTTTAGCCCAAAGGGACAGATGTGGCCCGAAACAAATTGATATTAACACATTCAGAACATAAGCTCTTGGGGTTTCTATTATTACGATTATTAGTCTTTTCATTGCCGGAATGATTCTTTGGAAAGGAAAGGGATTGCTTCAATTGTTTGGTTAGAATAATTTATTAGGCTTTTTTATTTGAATCATTACTTCCTGCTGTATGTAAGAGCAGAAAGTAATAAGGCCTATGCTATGGCTCTAGGATCGTTTTAAATTATTTTACACGCATTGCAAGTCTTTTAAAATCTACAACTCAAATAATAACTAAAAATCCAGTATTATTATTATATTCTAGCTGGATCGAAAACTTGGTCCCGAAAGGAGATTCCTTTCTCTGGAGCCCTGACCGCAAGTTTTGGACTCTGTTCTCGATGTTTGAAAGAAAGAAAAGAAAGAAAGAAAAAAAAAACGTTTATTCGTGCCTCACACAATAATGTTTCTTAAGATTTATGTATTTTGTAAATAAAATAACAATTTATAATGAACCTAAATTCCTTCTGATATACCATGGTTATGGTGGATCAGTAAGTGCTCTTCTTTTGCCTTTCTAAATAATTTTCCAAAAAAAGTACAATCCATGTCCCTCCCATTAGGAAAAAAAAACAGGAATATTGGTCGTACTCAAGCGATGTTCTGTCATACACCGTAGTTAATTTTATTTACATAGACAAAAGATAAAACTGTGTCATTAGTAAAAAAGACTGGTTAGTATGACAATTTTGTCCGCTTAATGCTCTCACCAATCTTGGTAAATAGATTTACAAGCCTAAAGATATCAGGGTAGTAATGTCTCATTGTCACCTCTTTAGTAGACACTACGTTTGACAGCACTTCATTTAATAATGCTGCCAGTCTAGATTGTAATCACAATTTTGCCCGCATAATGGTATAGGAAAATAAATTTACAAGCCTAAAGATATCAAGGTAATAATGTCTCATTGTCATCACTTTAGTAGAAAATGTGTGATAACTTTTCGTTTAGTAATGTGCCAGTCTTCTGGACCGGTTTTTGGCGGCCCAGAAGACAGCGATATTTATGGTGGAGTGCTTTGACGCAAATTGTATTTCATTTTGTATAAAGAGAGAAAGTCTATTTTACTAAGATAATTGTTATAGTTCCTTTATCCTTTCAAATACCGTTATTAGAGACACAATAAAAAGACAATGAGACAACGAACGCGTTCGCTTAGAGTATGCATTAAGAGCGTCCAACCCCGATACATTTCCGTAAAACCGCTCTTACGTGATTATGACGTTATTACATATTTTTCTCAATATATTTTAGATTCACAGATATTATCCAGGTTCCTCAAATCCCTGTAAAGCTAATCCAATAACGAAATATGAAAATCTGATATTTTACGTGGACTTTCCATTATGTGATCACAAAGTAAGAAAAGAAAATATATAAATAGAAATAATTAAAAAATTGAGATTCTGAAAGACAAAATTTTCTATCAAGTTTTTAAAAAGAACATCTATTTCCTGGAACAAGTTTTGTGAAATATCGAGTGAGTGACTAAATTACCGAATGCCAACAAAGCGTTCATTCGCATTGCCTCTCCAACCTTTGAAACCATGCTCACGTTCATTTTTTTTTTTTTTCTATCACACATCGCCGTCTAGTCCCAAGCTAAGCAGAGCTTGTGTTATGGGTACTAGACAACTGATAAACATACTTATATACTTCTAAATACATACATATTATAGATAAATTACACCCAGACACAGAACAAATGATCGTGCTCATCACACAAACATTTGTCCTGGGTGGGAATCGAACCCACGACCTCCGGCATAGCAGTCAGCGTCACTAACTACTAGACCAACAGGCTTGTCAAAATTGTGCTATGTCATTGATGCTAGACGGATCGGACCGGGCTTTCTTAATAATATTGGATTAGGACACCACACCCATGTATAGAATTATTCCCATATTCATCATCATCATCATCATTTCAGCCGACATACGTCCACTGTTGGACATAGGCCTCCCCAAGCGTCGTCACAACGCACGTTTCTGTGCCTGTAATATAGCCCATATTATGATTAGGGTATTTGACTGATTTTTGGAATCAATTTCATATTATCATATTTTTTAATATTGTTTATTTAATTTTTTAGTTGGGAAAATCATTGACATGGATGCGGAGCGGGAGATAGACTTTTACCGACTAAAAACCCAAACCTGTTTCTTCATTAACTTTCATACCGGGGCCGAATCTTCTTTACAGAAACAGATCCTCGGCCCCAGTAAAGTTGCAAATAAAGTTGTATAATTCAAATAAGACACCAAAACTCCATAATTGACAAATTATGACAGACATATTAACAAACTTGTGTAGTTTAAATAAATGCAGCCAAAAGTAACCGTTTTCAAAAACATGACGCTAGGTAAAATAAAGTTTCTTTCGTTTTTTTTTTATAAGTTGTCCATTATCTTTTGGATATATTAGTACAAATCGTTTTATGTGAATGGCAATAAATATGAACTTATTTTTCATATAGTCAAATAGCCTATTTCCAATCTCAACAAAATTCAAACAGATCCACTAAACTAAGCCTATAGAACAGATGAACAAATCTGACCACTGCAGCACGTAAAGACACGTGTAGGGACATACAACGGAGGCATTGACCAGGCGACCGGGCTCTCTGCCAACTCCCCCGAGACCACCTCGAACCGTTAAAATATTTGGCTCAGGTATACAATTAAAGATTTAGACTATTTTCTAAGCCAATAAATAGTCAGTGTCTGTCTAGTGTTCACTTAGTAATTCTTTTGCATAAACGAGCATGGTCTATGTATATGATAAATATTGTGTGGAATTTTATTTTCTGAAGCAAGGAAGCTGGATGTGAATTTCAGCTCTTACTGTGATCAGAAACTGTATTGGATTAAATAGTTCTTTTATTATGAATCCACAGTTTTGCTATGGTATGCATGCAAAACTGTAGATTCGCATATATCTTTCTTTCATTGATTACATGTCAAGTTTAGGAAGCATTTAGTCTTTGATACAGAATATTTTTTTTCATATTATTAATGTAAAACATTTTTATGTTTTTTGAAGCATTTGAATTATCGAGTAAGTACTGCTGGAGCTAAGAAATTAACAATTTCCTAGCTCCATTTTTTTTTTTTTTTTTTTTTTTTTAATTAAGATAAACTAGTGCTTGACTGCGATCCCACCTGATGGTAAGTAGCGATGCAATCTTTGATGGTGAGGCGCACTAGTTTATTAAGAGCCTATTCACTCTAGCCTTGAAGACACCCAAATTATAATCGGACGGGAAGACCGCAGCAGGCAGACTGTTCCAGTCCTTCGACGTACGTGGTATAAACGACGAGGCGAAACGCTTAGTCCGGACCGTAGAGGTTTCAACAACGTAAGGGTGAATATTCGCCGTACGTCGGGATGTCCGATGGTAGAATTGCGATGGCGGAATCAAGTCATGCAATTCCTGCGCACACTCTCCAAAATGCATCCTGTAAAACACCGAAAGGCTGGCTACCCTACGCCTATGCTCAAGGCTTTGAAGGTTGGACTTAACCAAATCTGGATCACCAATTAGCCTCTTTGCACGCCTTTCCACCGAGTCCAAAGCTGCCAGGTGGCATTTTGCAGCACCAGCCCATATGTGACTGCAGTACTCCACACACGAACGGACCTGTGCTTTGTATAACATTAAAAGCTGTCCCGGTGTGAAGTACCGCCGGACCTTTGCAAGAACGCCCAGCTTCCTAGCAGCTACCTTGGCTTTGGACTCAATGAACCGCCCAAAGTTAAGGTCTGAGGGAATTTCAACCCCCAAGAGCTGAAGGCGGTCGGTGTACTCCAGGGATAAATTCCGAAAAGTAGGAACCAAGGTGCACGGGCTCCTTTTGGCAGTGAAAAGACACGCTTGTGTTTTGGCGGCGTTGAATCCCACTAGATTGGCTTCACCCCACTTGGAGACTGCCTGAAGTGAGATATTCGTTCGCTCTACCATAGCCTCTCTTTCGGACCGGATTAGCTCCTTACTAGCCCGAGCACTGGGCAGGTATCTCTCTACAACTGTGCTATCATCTGCATACCCATAGATACCGGGCACCAGCAGATCGTTGATATGCAACAGGAAGAGAGTTGCAGAGAGAACAGACCCCTGAGGAACTCCGGCATTAATCGTCATGGGCTCTGATGAGCATCCGTCGACAACAACTCGGAGAGACCGTTCACTCAGGAAGTCTTTTACCCAGTTAATCAGACCAGGGGAAATGCCGTACGCTGGAAGCTTACTCAATAGGCTAGCGTGCCATACCCTGTCGAAGGCCTTCGAGACATCTAAGGAAACGGCAATCGCTTCCCCATTCTTCTCGAGGGCCTCGCCCCACAAGTGGGTAGCATAAACCAGTAGGTCCCCAGTAGACCGCTTGCGGCGAAACCCGTACTGTCGGTCACTGAGGAGATCGTTACCTTCCAGGTAACTCCCCTCCTCTCCAATATATTTTCCAGTTGTGTAGTCACTCGAGATCAATTTTACATCACAAATCTCCTAGGAATTAATTTGCGACTAATTAAAACATTCACTGAACTTCACTTGAAAAAATACAGTTATGTTATGCTCGCATGCTGCAAAGATGGGTGCGGTTTCATGTCGTAGTGCAGTAAAGTGGGTCTGTCAAAACTAATTATTGTAGTGTGTATTGTCTATGGGGGATGGTAGTCTCAAGTATAGGGACATGATGTATTCGACACCTGTCAGTGGCCATCTGGCGTTCGATTGAATCGGTAGTGCAAATATAAATGGTGTAAGGGACTGCCCTCCACAAACTTTAATGGCTTGCTCAGTAGACGAAACTGAACAACCACCATTAAAATTTTTTTCAGGAAACGAAAAAAAAAATCAGCCTCTCCATATAAACTGTCAAATCAAGTTAATAATTTTGTATGGTGAGGCGGATTTTTTTTTCGTATCCTGAAAAATTTTTTATGGTAGGTTAGGTAGGGAGGGCTGTCTTAAAAAATCATCTAACGACAACCCCCGCTCTTGGGCGGAGCGGGAGATAGTGTCAGACTCTTACTGACTAAAAGACCTACCCTGTTCCTTCTAGCCTTCATACCAGGGCTCGAGCGCCCTTTCGGATAACCTTGGCCCCAGTAGTGGAGGGCCGTCTGTTAGAATAAAAGAGTCTGTAGTGTTTGATACGATCTTTTTTCTAAATAAGTTTATTTTTCTACTTGTTATTTGAATTTACCTGTCATTATCTTCTTGTATTTTTTTCTGGTGTGTCATGAGAAAATAAACCACGTTAAGTTTTATCAAAACTTAGGTATATTGTTTCATTCCAATACTAGCATTTCCTGCGTTTTCCACCGACTACGCTCTGCACAGTTAGTGGGATGGAGTTGACCCACTAACAGGTTATGGGAATCGCACCTACAGGAAAATGTATGATAACGGGAGTTCGCAAAGAGAGCAGAACTCGACAATGGCACAAGTAAGTAGTTCAGGCAGTAGTGCCCTATCTATGGAGAAATTAGAAGGCAGCAGTAACTACACCAAATGGAAATTTCTTATGGAAATGCATCTGATACATGATGACTTGTGGGAGTATACAAGCATCACGCCTGATTCAACCGATTCACAAGGTATGAGAAAAGACCAGAAAGCTAGAGCAAAGATTTGTTTAATGTTACAACCTCATTGCTTGGTGCTCGTACGCAAATCTAAAACAGCGAAAGCTGCTTGGGAAGCGCTAAGAGACGCGTTCGAAGATAAAGGTCTAAATAACCGTTGCCGTTTACTTTCAAAGCTAGTAAGCATGAAGCTGGAACAATTCCCAACTGAAAGGGATTACGTGACGTCTGTTATGATGTTAACTCAGGAACTGCAAGACCTAGGAAAAGAGGTTGATGACGAACTGTTAGCTGCATTACTACTCCAAGGTCTTACGGCAGAGTTCCAACCTATGAGATTGGCCATAGAAAATAGTAACGTGGTACTTACTATAGATTATGTCAAGACGAAGCTATTTCAAATGGAAGGCAACTATTCGGCGAGCTCGAGTGCAAGCCAACCGACATCAGCACTATTTTCGAATAAGAATAAGGGCAAGAGTAAACCTAGGAAGGGCAAACAAAAGTTTAAATGCTTTATTTATGATGGACCACATAAGGCAAAGCAGTGTCCAGATAACCCTAAAGGGAAGAAAGAAGCCTTACAAGCCTACGCGTTTGGCATGTCGACCCCGCAAGCAAGAGATTGGATAATCGATTCTGGTGCGTCGACGCCTAGGACAAATAACAAGGATTGGTTTAAAGGAAACTTGAGGGTTACTTCCAAGTCTTTAAGAGTGATTTGTGTAGATGGTAATTAAGTGTATGGTGAAGATGAAGGAAAGGTAGTATGTGATTCAGGGTTAACTATTAACAATGTTACGTACGTACCTAAGTTAGCTTCTAATTTGTTAAGTGTGAATGCAATTGCGAGAAAGGGTCATGTGATAGTTTTCACAAAAAAAGGATGCGACATCTACAAGAGAAATGAGTGTGAGGTGCGTGGTAAGGTTGTTGTGGAAGAACGAGGCATTTATAAAATTAAGTGCTGTTCACAGGGTTCTGCGCTGGCAACAGCAGATTGCGACCAGGAGAGGCTGTGGCATCGGAGGATGGCACACCTGGGTATACGCAACCTCAAATTACTAAGAGATAAGATGGCGATAGGGGTGAGTTTTCCTGATTCTTCAAGTAAACTGGAGTGCGTATTTTGCATTATGGGAAAACAAACCAAACAACCGTTTCCTAAGGGTGTTGCGACGAGAGCTAAGGAAGCATTAGGCTTAATGCATTCAGATTTATACGGACCTATGCATATACCTTCCATTAGCGGGTATAAATACTTTTTAATATTTATTGACGATTTATCGCGGAAAACATTAGTATATTTTTTAAAACAAAAAAGTGAAGTTTTTGAAAAATTTACAATTTTTAAAGCATGGAAAACGCTTTAAAAATTGTAAATTTTTCAAAATCATCAAGAGAATCAATGCGGCAAGAAAATTAAGATCCTGCGCACTGATAATGGAACTGAGTTTATTAATAAACAGATGGATAATTTTCTGAGAAAAATGGAATCCAACATCAAGTAACAACAGACCCTTTAAATTGAAAATATAAATTAGTGAAGAAAAAAAATCCCCTTGGCCACCCACTACAGAAATAACGATTAGGAGAGAAAAAGTCTTCGCATCCAGGGAACAAGCGACAATGTCAACACAAGCCGCATCCACGTCGGCAAACCAATCAGAAAAAAAGAGGTATAAAGAGGCTCGTAGATGCAGATGACGTAAATTTAGATATACCAGACCCAAAAAGGCCTCGAGTTGCATTGAATAACCCGCTTAAAGTTAAGTGCCTAAACCTCATATTAAATGCATTTAGGGGGACAATGAATGCAGTGTGTAGGGACTCAGTAGGAAGACAGAGCCTACCTTCGGCAGATGAGATAGAGGATATTTTTTGGTCCATACTATACTCCATGCAATGTTATGAACATCCATCTTTACCTGCCACAACTTAAGGAGACAAGAGGCAAGGTTGTCCCAATCAAACGTTATTACTAAAGCTAGTAAGACGGACTTCAAGGTGACCTTAGATAAGGGAGAAATGGTTTTGCTTAGAACAGAGGCTCTAAAAATCTGGGATGCATCAGTAGCAAAAGCTGGACTCCTTTATTCAAGTCAAAGACAGGATGACCTGGAATGGATAGAAACCATACGTCCATTTATGGATTTCTTCTCTGGATTTTCTCTGCGGATGGCGGAGCTACGTCTGGGCCACATGTATTTCCCTGTAAGAAAAGATGAGGATACACAAGTCGCTTTTCCTGTCTCAAAATACGGGTTGAATGGTGCCCATCACATCTTATTAGAAGGGAGTACTTTCCCACCAGAGCAAAGATTCAGCATGGTACAGTCGCTGGGGCCGATGACCGCATTTATATGTATGTTACGGTCGGAGGACAAGTATAGAAATAAGCATGAAGCAGCAGTAAAGAGAGCCATGGCACATTTACCGTGTGTGGATGACATCATTGCTGTGACCAAATCCCAACATAGAACAGCAGACACCGCACACCTATGCAACTTAATTGCAGAGATATTACTGATAACCACTTCACGTCAAGCCACTCTGTTGTTCCCCATAAATTTCTTATACAAAGCACTTCAAGAGGTTGAAGATAGGAACAGAGATTCATTCTTAGATTTCTTTAGCTTAACAGGGTCAGGGGGGTATTACATGTATAAGGTGCTTTGTGAAGCAACATTGAAGAGGGGAACTCAATTTAGACTAAAGACCTGCATGTCTCCAGAGATGGCATCACAAACTGTTTTCCACTGTATCTTTGGAACATACAAGGAGGACCTAGGAATCCTTTCAAAAATAACCCCTAACAAAAGGTGGCTCACACGAGAGGAGATGGGCCAGAAATTTTGAGCTCTAAACACCAAAGGGACTCCAGTACCGGTATCCTTGATACCTTTCCTCAAATACTCAAAGATTAGTTGTGCAAACCAGTCAGGGCTGTTGACTGGAGTGTATTCTCAGGTTAGTACTATCCCATGCTTCAGCGGTAGGAGAACACAAATCTTTGGAGATGACTTCTTTAACTATCTGGAGAAGAGGATAACAGTGGGATGTTCGGGAAAATCCATACCCCAGATAGTAGCGATTCTAACAAACACTCTTGCGGAGTTGAAAAACAAGGGCAAGATGGAAATGGGTACTTCGGATTGGAGGGACTGGGCTACTCTAAAACTGGGCGGAAGCAGTGCATACATCCGTTTTCCTGAAGAATAGATCGCCAACCATTGCCGTCAAAGGAAAAACTCCAGAGGAAGCGTGGTCCGGTAAAAAAGTTGATCTCAGTTTTGTAAGAATTTTAGGGAGCAAGGCATATAAGCATATTCCTAACCAAAAGAGGAAGAAGCTGGATGCAAAAAGTATGGAGTTAACTCTAGTCGGGTACTGTGAGGATTCTAAAGGCTACCGGCTGGTGGATACAAAAACGCATCGGCTATATAAAGCTAGCGATGTAGTATCTATAGAAGCTCAAGAAAAACAGAGAGATGAACAAATAGAGAAACAGACTGAACATGAAGTATTTATTCCAGAAGTGGAACAGACAGATATTCATGAAGAAATGTCTACTCCTCCAAGGCAGGAACATGAGTCAACTGTTGATGATCAAACCCAAGAAGACAGAGTTTCTAGATTGTGAGTCTGACACAACTGTCGATGACCAATCTCAGGTAGTGAAACGGAGGTATCCACTTAGAGCTAGAAAACCAAAAGAGTTTATCAAGCTGCAGAATCAGAACTGGATCCTACTTCGGTTCAAGAAGCACCATCAAGGCCTGATAGTAAAGAGTGGAGAGCAGCAATTGAAGAAGAGATTGATGCCTTGAAGAAGAACAAAACCTGGATTTTAGTAAAACCTGAACAAGCGAGCAACGTTGTCGATTCGAAATGGTTATTTCGAATCAAAGAAGAGCCGGGAAATAAACGAAGGTACAAAGCTCGACTTGTTGTATTCGGAGGTCACTGGTCAAGTAGAGGTGCCAATGAAGATCTTCAGTGACAGCTAGTCTGCTGTAGCCATTGCGAACAGAACCCTGTACACCATTAACGAACAAAGCACATAGATGTGCGACACCATTTTATAAGGGAGACCGTCGAGCATGGATATATTTTACTTGAGTATGTAGAGACAGCTCATATGGTTGCAGATGTATTGACGAAGCCTTTATTGAAACCGAAGTTCAAGTGGTGTGCGCTAAGTATGGGTGTTGTATGATTGGGTGAGGGATGGAAGTAGAGAAATGAACTTAAGGAGGAGTGTTAGAATAAAAGTGTCTGTAGTGTTTGATACGATCTTTTTTCTAAATAAGTTTATTTTTCTACTTGTTATTTGAATTTACCTGTCATTATCTTTTTGTGTTTTTTTCTGGTGTGTCATGAGAAAATAAACCACGTTAAGTTTTATCAAAACTTATTGTTTCATTCCAATACTAGCATTTCCTGTGTTTTCCACCGACTACGCTCTGCAAAGTTAGTGGGCTGGAGTTGACCCACTAACACTGTCCCTCACACCTTGTATACGTTTCTCTGTGTTGGTGAGCCGTAAAATACTCCAATAAGCAGTGAAATATAGGTACTTATATTAGTTTTAAAATTTTCAATCGTGTCAATTAGAGACAGAAAGACAATGACAGCGCGAACGCGTTAGTTTGGGGTTTAATGAATTAAGATATTGTTACTAACAAAAAATTGAACTCATCAGAAATCACCTTCCACATGACGCAGGTTCTCACCGGACATGACAAGTTCGGGAGGTTCCTGCACCGGATCTGTGCGATAGTGAGGCCCGGATGTCACCACTGTGCGGAACGCCCGGAGGACACGGTAGAGCACACAGTAGAGGTGTGCCCCTCTTGGGCAGAGCATCGCCGTGCCCTCGTGAGGGCAATCGGCGGCGGCGATCTCTCGCGCCGGGCCTTGGTACAGGCCATGGTCCGGAGCGAGGAGGAGTGGCAGGCGGTCGCCGACTTCTGCGAAGCAGTAATGCTAGCAAAGGAGGAGGCCGACCGTATTAGGCAACGGCGCTCACAGCGCCCCAGCCGCCGCCAGGATTCCGATCCCGATTTCCGGCCACCGTAGGCGCAGGATTGCGGACGGCGAGCAATGGGTAGCTTGCTGTCCAACCGTCCGGTAACTGTCCGGACCAAGTCCAAGTCGTCGACAGCGCGCACTGTTCCCGCGCGCCTTCGACGAAGGAGCTGTCAGCAACAGCAGGGGCCCAGCCGGGTCGAAGCCTACTGGGGCCAGAGTTATAGCTGAAAGGGAAGCTCGGTCCCGGTACGAAAGGCACGAAGGAACGGCTGGGTGGGCTTTTAGTCAGTAAGTGTCTGACACTATCTCCCGCTCCGCCCAAGAGCGGGGTTTGTCATTGGATGATTTTTCCACCATAAAAAAAAACCTCATTAGAAATAAATTTCAATACTCGCAGTACGTGCCTGTAAGAATTAAAGGTCTAAGAAGACGGCTTGCATATAAAGTGCACGCCAGCTGTATATCGGCTGCACGCAGATTGCAAGCGAACTGCGTAGTCGGTGGACAGCAAAAACTGCAATATTGCATAAATACTTAGTCGAAACTGCGTGTGAAACCAAAACACAACCTTACTGCAGCACGGAGCACGGTGGTAATTCCCTCTTTGAACAGTAGCTAGAGGCGTCATGGCATACTCATCTTCCGCATGACGCAGATCATCATCGGATATGATACATTTAAGAGATTTTTGCACCAGATTACGGTGTCACCATTGTACAGATCGCTTGGGTGGATCACCACCGAGTCTTTGTTGGGTGCGATAGACGGCGGCAACCTCTCGCGGCGAGCCCTGGTTCAGACCATGGTCAGTAGAATATATTATGTATTAGTGTATTTGCTACGGTATATTGTTTTGTGTAGTTATGCGGTGTTTATTTACATTATTTACATAAAGTAAGTTATAGAAAAACTGATATGATCCCTAAGTTAAGTAAATAAAGACCGCATAACTACACAAAACAATATACCGTAGAAAATAGAGTTGCTAAAGGCAACATAATCAGAAGACTTTTTAGAAAACTTTCTTGATAATATATTGAATCTACATCATAAGAAGACTTCGTTGAAAATATACATATTTATCGAGCAACTAGAATTTTGTCTGTGGCAGGCGAAGGTATTTTGGACGATTTTGTTTGGTGACATGAAACTAAATCGTTGATTACTTTTGTTCCTTGTCACATTTGTTGTTGTATCTTTCTATTCCTTTTTGTTAAACAATTTATGTACGTCATGTTTATTTATTTATTTATGACTGTATTGGCCGAGTGGCAATGGCTCTGACTTACGAGTCGTAGGTTTCAACCCAGCCAGGGGCATTACTTTATTTCATCACCATTGCTCTCAAAAACGGTGAAGGAAAATATCGTGTCCTAGAACCAAAAAGTCAAGCCAACCCACACTAGGGTCGTGTGGTGGATTATGGTCCATTCAAGCCCGAGTCCCAGCAGTGGGAACATTGAAAGGCTGATTATGCTATACAGAAAACAAAGGCCTACTATCGACAGAAGCGTAGCTTTACAATAGTGGGCACAATAGTGGGCAGTAGGCCTAAGTCTTACATAAAATCATTAAGTCTGGGCGGCATTTATACACAGATCACAAACATCCAGACGCTGAGCAAACATCAGCAGACCTTGCAAATATTTGTTCTGATGCGGTAATTGTACCCTTAACCTTGGAAACAGAAGCTGCGCCATTTACTTGAAATACTTTAAAATTAATATTATTCAACCCCTGTATGTAATTAATACCTATTCGCTAGTTATGTACAAAAAAACTATTTCTAAATTACGAATCTGCAGTAGAGTATTTCTGAATCAATTGTAGCCTGAAAACCTATATAGATATTGATATTAAAGATTCGATTCAAAATTTAATTTAATTAATTCGTATTCCAATTGTATTCTTGGGTGAGTTGCACCATTTAACTATAACGATAACAAAGCTGTTAACAGTTGTCAAATCGTCGATTTGACCAATAGGCGGCCGTTTCATGGCTGGTTATGGTTTGGTTATCGTTATAGTTAAATGGTGCAACTCAGCTTTATTCATTTTAATTTTGACATTTTTAATTATTATTTGCCTTTAATATTGTTCATTTTTTTTTAAATGTCATATCGCATTCCAATTACTCTTATTTTATATTTTACATAATTATTTAGTGTCGTGTACGCTCGATAATGCGTAAGCTGTGGTTGCATATAATTGAGTGTGCTTATAATTGAGTGGACTAAGTCAGGTGTACCAGTTTTTATTTTTTCAAGTTTATTATTTTGTAACCCTCGTCGGTAATTCTTAAACAAAAGTAACGTGACAAACGTTCTTAGCTTTTCAGAAAGCTGTCCGAAACATGTAAATTCTTTTGATATTTGTATTTTACGCTACCTTGGACGAGAAAATATTATTTTATTTTCCTAGTTAAAAATGCCAGTCTTTATTTCCTAGTTATAGAGGAAATTTTATTTTTATATTAACTATTACCAATAAAATCAATTGTTTGGTGATTAAATTATAAGCGCACTCCAGAAATATATTCTTAGCACTGACATTTTAGTGAATTATTTAGATTGTGCTCTGAATTCTTACCTTACTCCTCGCTAGTATTTCCGGTCAACATTAGAACATAAGATATAGGTAACAAATACATAATAATCCTAGTCATAATACATTTCTAATACTTCCTTCAACCCCTCGGGCTAGCCCAATGTGCTTTTGATAGTGAATTTAGAATAGAATTCTGAATAACTGTCATAATAATTCAATGGTAGCGGATTTGAACCCGAGCTTTCCGTTCAGAGGGCCCTGGTCATTTGGGTTTTGTGAATTGAAATTATACGTGATGTCTTTTCTTTTGTGGGGGAGAAAGCAATTTTAGGTATTATTCAATGCATTTTATCATTAAAAATAGTTAAATGTAACCATACACGCTAGGCTATAACCTGACAGATTTGCCTGCACAGTTATACCTGTCAGGTAAGCTTGTGTGGAAACCAGCACAGTTATGCAACTGTATAGGCAAAACTGTCAGGTGTAACCTAGCGTGTATGGCTTCCTTTAAAGTGAAAATGTTTTAAGATTTGATAGCATCGGAGCAGGTTGTGTACCTTGGAACCATGACCGCTCAGAGTGGGGGACTTTGCTAGCCCATCGAGTGATGAGGAAAGATAGTGGCAGAGTGATTGCGTGCTGCATAGTGAGGCTCAGGGGAGACCATTGTTCAGTCTCCTCATGGAGGTAACGGGGCCACTTTCTATGTGCCACACTAGGTAAAAATCCCACACTCTCTAGACTTATCTCCAAACTCCGGGCGCTTTTTGGAAGGTCCCCCTAGTTTTATAACTATTTTTATTTATTTATTTTTTAAGACACTGGGATCTGGGAAAACTAATATAATAACAATAGCATGGACCCTGTTTTTTTATATTTTTAAATGTTTTACTTTTATTTTTGATATATTTAAAAAAATACCTAATTAATATGTGTACAAATGAAATAAATGAAATAATCATAACTAAATAATAATTTAATTGTTATATTTAGAATTACTTTAGTTACATTCTCGGGTTACACAGCCACACGTGGATCTATATTGAGATCCACGTGTGCAAATAAAATATTCTAAAGAAAAAGCTAGGCCAGACAAATGAGACATTCTCTCGGTTTCAAATAATCACCCATTGAGCGGTTTGAAAGGTCTTCTGTTACTCTGAAAGAGGATGCAAACTTCAAACAGGGTATACGGGAGATGATAATCACAGCCCCTTACGAATTGAACGTATTCCTGTACTTGGAAATGGTGTGTACTCGTAAGAATATTACGAGTTTCATGCTGTGTAGTTATCTAGGCCAAAAGGAATGGCTGCATTTCTTTGATACAAAGAAAGACAAGTAAATGTTAATTGACCACATATTAACTCGTCATTCTTTATTGTTGTGATTTATTAAATTTCTATACAATGTGTTGTTTTTCATATCCCATAACTAAAGGTTTATATTCTATAAGGAACAATAATACTAAAATTCCTAGAATATGTGGTCCAAGAATGTATGATTTCGAAGATATCATTAATCATAAGTTAATTTAGGTCAAAAATTTACACCCGTATTACAAATCTTTACTTACTTGTGACGTTGCCAGTCATCGATGAAATCTAAAGTAGTTTGCAAATAAACATAAATATGTAAAGGTGTTTTACATAAATAATTGTAATATATAAATATAAATATGTAAAGGTGTTTTAAAAAATTACATAAAAAATCGTATTATTTTGTATGAAAACTTAAAACAAAAAAAAGATAATTGAAAAATAATTCATACTGGCATATAAATAATATAAGGTCTATTAAGGTCTAATAGTAAGGTCTCTGATAAGGTCTAATTTATGCCCTAGAGTTATGGAATATTAAAAAACACACGTATATGTATATAATACCTAAGGTTTGTTGTGAGAAGAAAACCCAATTGTGGTCTCAAGCATCAACTGTCCTATTTTTATTATTTAAAATAATTGTCCACAGTAAAGTCTAAGAATTAGGAATTCATTATTGATAATTATCGCACAGCTAACCCTGCCAGTCTGTTTTCTGATAGCTACAAAAACCTGGTTTTTAATTCAAGAGTGAATAGTTGTAGGTACTTCCAGGCAAGCGTACTCCATCATCGACCACATTATTGCTTACTATCATTAGAGATATTGAAGAAATGCAAAAACCTATTAATAAATAAAAAATAATTTAGATAGGTATTTCAAAAAGCATCGGTGTGTAATTTACCTACATTTAAAAAATCTCAATTTAATTAATTTTAACACTTTAAAAACTAATAGAAGGCTTAGATGCCTACAAACAAATCAAGTACTACGAGTACTTGCAATTAAATAATAATGTTTAATTAAATTTTGTTCTTAAAATAATAATTCACAAAGAGAAAATACTGTCAACACAAATAATAATGCTCCCATTGTCCCGGTAAACTTTAATCCTTTACAGCTAAACCTTTTGTGAAGGTAGCCAGTATGATTATTTTATGTAATACTAAATAATGGCATAAAAATTCTATATTATTTGAATTTTATAAATCCAGACAACTAGAATATTTTATTCATTATGATCGGGGCCAGTCACGCAGTCTGGCCATAAATCTTGATGCGGCAGTAGGCATATAATTTTACATGATTTCCATCTTATATTACATCATGAATTTAATGTAAACAATAACCGTAATAGTGTCACAAATTGTAGAAAAAAAAATAGATACTCACTTTCACATACGCCTGCAAGAATCACAATAGCAAAACGCACATGACACTACACAGCGTAACCACTATGACAATATTTGTAGGCGTTCGCGTCGCCATGCGACTGCTCCGGTCGCGCGCCCGCGTCCATCTGCCGCTGCCGTTGGGCGGACTAAGACAATGTATGAATGTACCTATTATAGGTAAAGATAATTCTTAGGCCTAAGCTTTGAAAGCGTTTTATAACGCCTTCAAGAACGACGTGAGAAACATTGTTTTGTTATCACAGTAATTGGTTCACTGGTATTATTGTATTCGTTAGTCTTGTAAGTTATTTTTTTTTGCTTTATTTGATCAAGCGAACAGACAATAATTGTAATAATTAAATTAAATTAATCAGGTAGATTAGATTACATATTATTTAGGTATAGTTGTTTCTCTTAATTATCCAATAAAATAACAATCAGCCTTATAAAGTTCCCACTGCTGGGACGCAGGCGTCCTCTCTAGGAGAGGAAAACTTTTAAATTAAAATTATTTCATATTTAACATATTACTCGTATTTATTATTTTATAATTTTAGCATATAATGTATATTCATTTTATTATCTATTACAAGCAACCTAATGTAATGATACTTTAATATATTTGAAATATCTTTACTTATTGTGCACCTACCACAGTGCCGTGTTTTTAACCCAATAGAGTTGGCTGGTAGAAAATGTCATAAAGTCCGTCTATGTACTACTATAAATTGAGTTTAAATCTAAATCTTATATATAAAATTCTCGTGTCACAATGTTCGTTCCCGTACTCCTCCGAAACGGCTTGACCGATTCTCATGAAATTTTGTGAGCATATTGAGTAGGTCTGAGAATCAGCCAACATCTATTTTTCATACCCCTTAGTGATAAGGGTTGTCCACACCCTTAACATTTTTCTTTAATGGCAAAACAACGTTTGTCGGGTCAGTTAGTAATCTGGGGCCAGGGTTATCCGAAAGGGCGCTCGAGCCCCGGTATGAAGGCTAGAAGGAACGGGGTGAGTCTTTTAGTCAGTAAGAGTCTGACACTATCTCCCGCTCCGCCCAAGGGCGGGGGATGTCAATGCATGATTGAGGGTCAGTTAGTAATATATAAAAGGAGAAACTGACTGACTGACATATCAACACACAGCCGAAACTACTGAGACTAGTAGAATGAAATTTTGCACAAACTTTCCTTTTATGACGCAGGCTAGCACTAAGAGAGTATTTTCCAAAATTCAGCCCTCAAAACGCAATAAAACGTGGGTCCAAAATTTGTATGGAGAAACTTACTTTCACACGGGCAAAGCCGCTGGCAGAAACTAGTAAATAAATGATCTGATCAAGACAAGACAGCTCATAACAATTTAAATTTTAGACGTCACATCATTATTCACAATATTACTTCATCTCACGTCAAGTTCGGATTACAGTCGACTGAATGGGCTTTAACAAATTGTGCTTCGAAATTGTTAAGTCTTACTACCTGCTAAACTATGTGTACCTCTACATGTACAGCTAAATTACATTTTAGTGAGACCACGTCCGTCCTTAAATGTAAAGGAGTTGTTAGTGCTTGTTGAATTAAGCTAAGCGATTTGTAATTTTATTGTGTACTAACTTTTGCCAGCAGCTTCGTCCGCGTCACAAAATAGATAGGGTACAGAAGTCAATCTACATACTGTGACGACTATGAAGGTCACATATTAGTTGTAGTTAAAACTGGCCACGTAGTGGATCTTTTAAGGTTTACGGTATTTAAAAATAGAAGAATAGATTTGAAATATGATTGATAGATGTCACAAGGAAAAATATTAATTTAATTTTATATAAAAACATAATTTAAGACTTCTAACAATATAAATAAGTAAAGTTAAAGATAAAGCCTTTTTATTTGCGTCTCCCCACGCTACAATACAAAGCGAGCTCGAGCAACGCGTACATATACACCGCTCATGGACACGATATGATCTTGGCTCAATAGCCCGATCGCGCTCATACAGTTCGGCGCATCGCGCTGACCCTAGCGCGATTGCCTAGCGTAGGTATAAAAAGTGAAGTACATACACATGGGATTGACTTCTGTACTCATCTATTTTGTGCCTGGGGACGAATTAGGAGTGACGTCTATGACGCGATGGCGCGGCGAGTCAATCACTGATACTCCCCGCCCCCGCGTCTCACTTCGTACCAAGAGACCGAATATTTGACTTCTGCGCCGCAACCGCTCAAGATCCGTGATGGCAACTGTACTTTATACTATAGTCGTTTTCGACGTCGGGTTTTTTTGACGTTTTTGACGTTTTCGACGTCGGGTTTTTTTGACGTTTTTGACGTTTTCGACGTCGGGTTTTTTTGACATTTTCGACTTTTTTATTTCCCCTCCGTATGAAATCGTCTCAATTTTGATACCCCCACTATTTCAAGATCCCAGAGCAATCTGACATAACTTATTTTCACATGGATGAAACCTTAGGTTCTCATTAGCGTCTAATGTGCTTTGAATGCATGTGTAAGATGGAGTCCCTTGGGGAATCTTGCTAGGTACCAGAGGAGAAATGGAGCTAAAAATAGGAAATACTTAAATTTTTATGGCTTTAATCTAACTATTAACCGTAAGTGTCAGACACTTTCCACTGACCAAAACTTCTGTCAGAAGCTTTAAAGCTCCACAAAAAATAAACGAACTTTACTTTATTTGTACATATCAGAGAGCAAAGGGCGCTCACCACCTTATTTTCGTTTCTTGATTCTCCTAATTCCCCCACTCATCGTACTGACTTTCTTCACTATTCCTTCTTTATTCAAGCTATTTCTTTGTGGAATGCGCTTCCCCATGAGATCAGGAGATGGCAACAAGCAAATTTACATTCAAAATCAAAGTTCGCGAGTTGATTCGTAAAAAGTTGGCAATAGTTTCATGTTTTTCTATTGTCGATTTGGACCAATTATTTGACTATTTTAGTGCATGTATGTAGTATTAATTTGAGTATATTCGAGTATATATTGTATAGTTGTATATATATTCTATGGTTTATTAGTATATCTATTCTATGGTCTATTAGTGTATCAATTCTTGTATTCGCCTTTTTCTCACTCTTTTATTGCACCTACCACTACTTTTTCTCCGCATCACCCAAAGGTTGACTGGAAGAGAATGCCTAAGGCATTAAGTCCGCCTCTGTACCCATGTGCATAAAGTGTTAAATAAATAAATATCTGAGTTTTTCAAGGGTAATTATAACTAAGTTATATTTATTTCAGTAGTCAGATAAATTGTAGTGACCAAACTGAGCTTGAGCAACTTGAGCTCCACAAGTAGACAGGTATTCAAAGCACATGAGATAATACTGAAAACCTTAGGTTTCATTCATGTGAAAATAAGTTACGTCAGACTGCTGTGGGATCTTGGTATATTCGGAAACGTTATCATATGAATCAAAAATTCCGCCTAAAAAGCGTTGTTTCTAATGGTTCAAACAAATACAATAGGTCTAGTATTTACTACCACTACTAACTTCCACGAAATATGAGTTCTGAAGGTTCGATTTCTGAATTTTATTCGATTTCTAATTCCACAGAAAATCTGCTCAGTTCATGAGATAACTCGTAGATATGCACAAAGATGTTCAAAACTTAAGCAAAAGCTACAGGGCAAAATTCAAGAAGAATTTAGTTATTAGTGCACTGAACAACTTCTACAACGAACTGCGTAAATAAAGTGTATTCTGAAATAATACCTTTTTTTATGGTGGGAAAATTCATCCAATGACAACCCCCGCTCTTGGGCGGAGCGAGAGATAGTGTCAGACTCTTACTGACCCAACTGGCTCGAGTTCCCTTTCGGATAACCCTGGCCACAGTAGGCTTCGACCCGGCTGAGCCCCTGCTATTGCTGACAACTCCTTGAGACGCGCGAGAACAGTGCGCGCCGTCGGCGACTTGGGCTCGGTCCGGACAGTTACCGGACGGCCAGATAGCGAGCTACCCATTGCTCACTGTCCACAAGCCCGCGCTTACGGTGGCCGGAAATCGGGATCAGAATCCCGGCGAGAGCGCCATTGCCTGATGCGGTCGGCCTCCTCCTTTGCGAGCATTACTGCTTCGCAGTCGACGACCGCCTGCCACTCACTCCTGCCACTCACTCCTCCTCACTCCGGACCATGGCCTGAACCAAGACCCGGCACGAGAGGTCTCCGCCACCGATTACCCCACGATGGCACGGCGATGCTCCGCCCAAGCAGGGCACACCTGGACTGTGTGCTCCACCGTGTCCTCCGGGCATTCCGGGCATTCCGGGCGTTCCGGTATTCCGGGCATTCCGGGCGTTCCGGTATTCCGGGCATTCCGGGCATTCCGGGCGTTCCGGTATTCCGGGCATTCCGGGCATTCCTTGCATTCCGGGAATTCCGGGCATTCCGGGCATTCCTTGCATTCCGGGAATTCCGGGCATTCCTTGCATTCCGGGCATTCCTTGCATTCCGGGCATTCCGGGCGTTCCACACAATGGCGACACTCGGGCGTCACTTCTGCACGATTCCGGTGTAGGAACCTCCCGAACGTACCATGTCCGGTGAGGACCTGCGTCATACGGAAGGTAAGGACGCCGTGAGGTCTTTCCAACTACGCCTCAAAGAGGAGGCTTACCGCCATTATTGTGGCGTACCCAGCACTAAGTTGCGATGGTCGCTAACGCCATTTTACCATGAGATCCCGCCGGAGCTCTGTCTGCCATGCCGTGATCTGTCGCGGCAGCCAACATTCACCCCGACGTTGCATCTCCACGCGCATATCGTGCATGTGTGCAAGGACTGTTGCCTCCAGATCCCACGGTGGTAGGGCCAGCAAGAAGGCTCGCCGCTTCGCGGGAAATTGTGCGGTATCCCCGCACCATCTGTATTGCCATGATCCTCTGGCAGGCGTTCAGAATGGCCGCCGGTCGCTTTTGCAGCGACGGCGCCCACGCCGGCGCCCCTTAAAAGGCCATGGACCGAACGATCCCCGCATATTCTGGAATAATACCTAGCTCACCGATGAGTCCTCATCATAAAATTAATATCTCGTACTTGACGTACTGAGCTAATGAATCTTATAAAATACAACTGAAATACGGATCTTGGTTTCAAATTCTCCAAATTAAAAAAAAAAACGACTTTTTATTTTCTTAATCCAAATAAATGGCAGACTATCTTACAGCACAGTCAGAAAAGAAAGTCCACCTTTCTTTCGCTGGCTTACTAAGAGTACAACGGTTGGAAAGCTTTCACGTCGGAATATACCGGCGAGCTTCTAAAATTAAACGCTGCTTACAACGTGCGTTGATGAGGGAGACGAGATAAATTACGTTAGGGCCGGTATATACTGCTTTGGTGCTAACATAATTCGCTATTTTTTTTTTGTGCTTTTGATTGAAGAGCGAGAAGTCGTATCAAACTTTTATTCACTAAAACCCTCCTATGTACCTAATATAGAGCGATCTCCGGCCATTGTAAGCGTGGGTTTGCGAACGACGAGTAAGAGGCAGCTCACCGTCCGTTCATCCTATAAGGAACGAAGCGAAGTTGTCGACGGTGTGTAATGTTGCACGCGCGTTTCAAAGAAATGTCAACAAAATCACTAACACCCTGCAGGGTCGATTCCTGCTAGGGCCATGAACTTCTTTAAAGAATAACCGATGTCCTAGAATGCAAAGGGAAACTGAAGAAACATTTGATTGGTTTTAGTCGGTAAATGTCTGACACATCCATCCTTAGATCTTCCCTCCGCCTTTTGCGTTCTGGGGCCTTGCCAATAGCTCCAAGAAAACTGGTAGGGATTAAATACTTCACTTTTACCTATCGTGTGATCGTGTTTCTTCGAATTTGCTGAATTTTTGTCCTATTTCGTAAAAGAGCACCCAAAATTAAATCTAAATTTGGGTGCAAAATTTGAAATGCGAAACCAGCTCCAAATTCTTTTAACACGAAACGTATGTGACTGCCTTTATACTAGTCATTTGCGTTACTTTGAACCGGCCGTAAAGCGCATGCGCGTACCAGGTGTCGTCCAAACATTACGATACCCTTCATGTATACTAACGAAGCTTTTATTTGTAAACATTGTAAGTGAAAGTTATTTTGGGACTTTTATGGGGTTCCGTAAGTTTCAAGTTCTGTTTGAAGTTGAAGTTTGAGGAATGGCTTATGAATATTGTAGTGGAGACTTCCGAGTAAATCGCAGCCTTTGTTGAAATGGTAGTTTCGACACGCTTTTAAGAGGGTCCTTCCCGATCCATCCATCGGAAACGTGAGCGTGGTTTGACAGCTTATTGTTTCATTAACCCGTTGTATTGGCCGGAACGCGGATCTACGCGGGACACAATAACTTTTAAATTGTGTCTCTAATTACTGCATACGAAAGGTTAAATGCAATATTTGATAAAGAGGCAACGTGAAATATTTTTTGACTGACCGACATTTTGACAATTCAAAATTATAAATGATACTTATTTTGCAAATAGGTTTAAAAAACACACGTAATTTATTTTTTTGCCAAATTAAACTAGATGAGGTCGACTACCTTGAGAAGAAACACCGAGGGTTCAAAATCTCTTTTACAAGTCCATAGAACCATACCGATTTGGGTGGACCTGTCCAGTTAGTGTAAGCACTGCCTAAGCATTGCTAAAGTGCCTGTAATTGGTTTATTTGAAATAAACGTTTCTGATCAAATGGCTCCGAAACGTGGTCGCTTACAATGGACCTAAGAAGACTTAAAGTCACCCAAAGAGCAATGGAAAGAGCAATGGAAAGAGCTATGCTCGGAGTTTCCTGGCGTGATCGAATCGGGAATGAGGATGTCCGCAAAAGAACTAAGGTTACCGACATAGCAAGAAGAATCGCCAAAATTAAGTGGCCAGGGCACATTACTAGCAGAACAGATGGCCGTTGGGACCGAAAGGTTCTGGAATGGTGACCACGTACCAGAAGACGTAGCGTTGGAAAGTCTCCTACACGGTGGACTGATGACCTGGTAAGGTTTGCGGGAATCCGATGGATGCGGGAATCCGATAGATGCGGGAATCCGATGGATGCGGGAATCCGATGGATACGGGAATCCGATGGATGCGGGAATCCGATGGATGCGGGAATCCGATGGATGCGGGAATCCGATGGATGCGGGAATCCGATGGATGCGTGACGCACAGGACCGTTTATTGTGGAGATAATTAGGGGAGGCCAATGTCCAACAGTAGACGTCTTCCGGCAGAAATTATGACGATGATGATGATTTGATTTGAAGAGATAACGCCTAAATGCTCTGTTGGCAGTCAGTAATTTAAAGACGGAATGACACTCGAGAATATTTCACAAAACTTATTCAATTTTTTTTTGTTTATGTTTTTCTGAATCTCGGTTAAATGTGCGAGCTTTCTGTAGATATATTTTCTTTACTTTTTTAAGTTCACAATAAAAAGAGCATAGCAGATTTATTGTGGTCTTTGCCAGATTGCAAATACATCGCACAGCAGAATACGTAGGGAATTCTACGCATAGTGATAGAAGCCTCTCGATATGGTGGCAGTCTTAGCAAGAATACGGACAAAATAAAAATCATTGTTCAACTAACTCACATTGCATGACACGTGAATCCATATTGAAGGGTCCACATCAATAGGGTCATGTAATAAGTCAAGCAGAGGAACAATAGATTTATCGAGCGAGTCGCATAGTTGCAGAAGTAGAAATTAAGTTTTTACGACAAAATTGTTTTTTTTTTTAAATCGAAATTCATTTTTACGATCGAGTTTTATAGTGATAAACAAGCACATTCATAGAAAATATTTGTCAAAATACTGAAAAGTCAAAACAAAGGTTCGCTGCAACGCTACATTGGCATTGTGTCGAATAAAAGAACTGATGGCTTTTAGACTTTAGAGTCTAAAGACTATAGAGTCGGACTCGTACATATAGTTAAAATATTTAATAAGTTGCCTCTTGAATTAAAAAGTATATTGTATACAAGCTCGTTCAAAGCAAGAAGAATAGAATAGCATTTATTCGCAACACAATATACAACAACATAAAATAATTATAAAAGAAAAAGTACAGACATACAATACAAGTTGCAGTGACTGTGTCTGAACAGAAAGGGTCACCAACTCAGCAATTGCTGGGCGTCAAACACCCAGCGCTGATTTTCAGCTGGCACCCCGCAGTGACGCACGGATGATGGCAAGGCTCAAGGCATTCCTGTTGGAGTTTTTTTGTATGGACATTGTTATCATTTTTTAATATTTTTATTACTATAATTATTTATTGACATTATTATTACTAAATTATTCATTGACATTATTATTACTAAATTATTTATTGACATTTTTTTTTCCTTTTTTTGTGTAACTTTTTTTTGACATTTAATTATTATTAGTCATTACTGTCTTATTTTTGTTTTAAGTGCGTGTGTGATCATAGTTTTTGATATTCGTATACAATTAATTATTCAAGAATGAATAAATAAATAAATCAATCAATCAATCAATGTACATGAAGGGTTCCGTAATACCGTCCGCAGCAAGACACGGCAAGAAAATCACGTTTGTTGTATCGGAGCCCTCTTAAATATTAATTTCACTCTGTTTTTTAGTATTTGTTGTTATAGCGGCGACAGAAATATATCATCTGTGAAAATTACAACTGTTTATTATTACGGTTTATGAGATACAGCCTGGTGACAGACGGACTGACAGATGAACTGACAGATGCTGTGACTGACAGATGGACTGACAGATGGACGGACAGCTGAGTCCCTTTTGGTACGAAACCCTAAAAAAGGCGGTAAGAATGACGTTACTTCAATCTGTACTGTGATCTAACAATACGAGTCGAGAGTACCAAACCGCTAGCCAATCTATTTCCGTATTTTCAACTGAAAATTTGAAAACTTGTTACAGGCGATAGAAACTTCGGTTGCAAACAGTATAGTACACTGTTAAAGTTAGTAAGGAAATTGTAGTTTCAATATTGATTGAGTCCTGTTTAGTTTTGGCAAGTCAAAGCCTAGGTTTACTGGAACGGTATTAGTTGGTCTTTCCTTAATGTTTGTTAGGCAAATTGATTTAGGAGTGTATGCCTTTCTACCGTCTATCTACTAAAAGAAGAAAGATACACAGAACTTTTTAAAACAAAAATACGCATGAAAAATCTGTCGTGTCAGTTGCATTAAAGTCAAGAAAGGCTGAACCGATTTTAATGATCTTTGCTTTAACTTCGTCTTCGCCCTGAATAACAGACGCGTTACTAAAACTTTAGAAAAAAAAAAATACGAAATAATACGTAAAAATGTAAAAATATCCAAATAAAAATGTCAGCACCTGCCAAAAACATTGGTCTCAATCGTTCAGTCAATAAGATGCTAACGCTATGCTTAAAATAGATATTCCCAGTGAAATGACATATCACCATCATCATTTCAGCCGATGAAGGTCCACTGTTGGACATAGGCCTCGAATCACGTAAACTATACTGTCAACACAAATAGTGGATGTGGCAGTAGCCGCACTTGATATGTGGACTTTCTTTGTTTATGACAATTACAATGAAAAAAAACCAGCCAAGCGCAAGACGGACTCGCGAACGAAGGGTTCTCGTACCATTGTCCATAAAAATGGCAAAAAATGACGTTTGTTATATGTGAGCCCGGCTTAAATATATATTTATTTATTTTTATTTATTATTATTTATATATATTTACTAATAAATATAATTTTTTTATGTGTTGTTATAGCGGTAACAGAAATATATTATCTGTGATTATTTTTCCGACCCAAATATCGACCAATAGAATTGCACCATTCGACGTCACGTGGTACAACCTACATGAAATCAAAAGAACCACAACCTTTCAAAGCACGAGTACATTTCCTAGCACAAAACCAAAGTGAATTGCGTGACGTATGAAGCCATAGTTTACCAAGGCACACGATTAAATAGACTATACAGGAAACAGGTCAGAAATCGGTCAGCGCCTGCGAATCGTGCTGCGTTTCACAATATCCAGTTAAGGCCTTTACTCCCATTTAATGCCATAAAACAGTGACTTTCTGAACTTTACTCCTCGGTAATGACTAGGTTAATAGGTTTGAAAAAAAATATAAATTAAAGACTAGCTGACCATCAATGAATGTATATCTATCGATATAGTCACGTCACAAAGCCTAAATAATATCAAGTTATAAACAATTTCAATTAAAAAAGTTCGATTTTCGATTCGAGTTCGATTTTCGATTCGAGTTCGATTTTCGATTCGAGTTCGATTTTGTACATTTTATACGTGATGCGCTCACAACAAAAAACTTCTACAGATTATTCTTACAATTTTATTGACATATAATGTTTTCATGTCGTACTTTTACCAAAAAAATAACATGATATACTTTCGCTTGTTTTCCTTACTTCTTTCAAACGGTTTTGATGTTTAGAAGTATGTTTACACAAAAAGATTGTTGGTTAAGAGTACTTCAGAATTTATATAAATATACATATATAAATCAATGCCACTTTTCGTTGTAATTTTAGTAGTAGGGTAGAGTAGGGTATAGTAGGGGGAGTAGGGAAGAGTGGGAGCGAAGCCGCGCGAGTAAAAGCTAGTAGTTTATGAAAATCAATCAACATTTCGCAAAAAAAACAGAAATAAAGGTCAGCAGGGATCTATGCAGGCGCAGGCGGCAGTATGAGTTTGTTTGCATTTAACTCCGGCCAGATGTTCAAGAGACTACACGCCTTAACTTAGTACACGTACGGTTTACGATGTTTTTCCTTTCACATGAAAGAAACTGGAGTGAAAGGTTTCAGTAACAGTACAAAGCGGTAGCGATGGCTAATGGATAATAATGCAGTTTTTAACTCAGTTAATGTAGAATAGGTAACGTTAGTTCAAATGAGTTTTATTTATAAAATATTTTTTTACGAATTTACCGTACTGTGCGGATTCGAAACGTTGAAGGTAGCTAACGAAGAATGTTTCACGCTAAATCCAAGTCTTCGTAAACCGATGACTTCGTCGCAATCATGGACTTTAATGGTCCGACACTATCTCTAACGTAGCCCTGTTAAAGAAATGCCACAAAAATCTAACTGATGATGATTACCAGGGGCCCGGGTTTGCTTGACGGCAAGCAATGGGTAGGCCGCTGTCCGACCGTCCGGTAACCGCCCGGACCGAGCCCAAGTCGTCGACGGCACGTACTGTTCCCGCGCGCCTCAAGGTGTTGTCAGCAATTGTAGGGGCAGCAAGGTCGATGCCTACTGGAGCCAAGGTCTATTTCTGAAAGAGAGGTTCGGCCCCGGTATGAAAGGGAGGTTCGGCCCCGGTATGAAAGGGAGGTTCGGCCCCGGTATGAAAGGGAGGTTCGGCCCCGGTATGAAAGGGAGGTTCGGCCCCGGTATGAAAGGGAGGTTCGGCCCCGGTATGAAAGGGAGGTTCGGCCCCGGTATGAAAGGGAGGTTCGGCCCCGGTATGAAAGGGAGGTTCGGCCCCGGTATGAAAGGGAGGTTCGGCCCCGGTATGAAAGGGAGGTTCGGCCCCGGTATGAAAGGGAGGTTCGGCCCCGGTATGAAAGGGAGGTTCGGCCCCGGTATGAAAGGGAGGTTCGGCCCCGGTATGAAAGGGAGGTTCGGCCCCGGTATGAAAGGGAGGTTCGGCCCCGGTATGAAAGGGAGGTTCGGCCCCGGTATGAAAGGGAGGTTCGGCCCCGGTATGAAAGGGAGGTTCGGCCCCGGTATGAAAGGGAGGTTCGGCCCCGGTATGAAAGGGAGGTTCGGCCCCGGTATGAAAGGGAGGTTCGGCCCCGGTATGAAAGGGAGGTTCGGCCCCGGTATGAAAGGGAGGTTCGGCCCCGGTATGAAAGGGATCTTCCGCTCCGCCCAAGAGCGATTTCTACCCACCGAAAAAAAATCAAACTACTAGATGCCCAAGTCTGCTATTTTTGAAATTCGTCATTTCAACACGATCCCATTATCATTTTGCTAAAAGTTCATAATCCGCTAATTTATAAATGGTCGGTCATTGATCGGTCAATGGTCTCGTTATAGATTTGTGGTAGAATGACAATATCGAGTTGTCTTGTTACAAATTAAACGGAATGGCTGCACAATGGTGTTCTAATGGAAAGTCACGCTTTGTGCCCAGCTAGATTTTCGGGACTTTATATCGTATGTCACCCACATAGGATCAAACGTCCAGAAAATACGCACGCAAAATGAGCTGTTTTGGGTATACTTAGTTTTGTGGGTAAACATAACATACATAACTAATCCATACTTCCATACCATTAATAAATGTGAAAGTAATATTGTCTGTCTGTCTGTGACGTATCACGATTAAACTACTGAGCCGATTTTGGTGAAATTTGGTATGGACGAAGCTTGAACTCCAAGGATGGACGTAGGCTACATTGTATCGGTCCTCGACTTCGCTTCTGCAATAACATTGAAACGGACGAAGCTCTAGTGATTTATAAGTACAGAATCGTAAAAAATAAAATTTCGCCATACATTTTTTTATTAATTTTATTTCTAGAGCATTTCATTCCATCAGCGTATCAACCCTGACGCCATTTAGTCTACAAAACAGCCAATAACGCAAACGCTAAACAAAGGCCCGATTGTTTTCTGTAAAAGAAAAGCACAAAAACGCGTAATAGACCGTGACGGAGGGAAAAACGGAATCACTCCTCAAACTTACGTCATTAAGGAAGTTAATTAAGAAAAGGAGCTCAATCGAAAAGTTTGGGAACCCTGGATGTAACTGTGAAGTATATTTAAATAAATTATAACGAGATCAATTTAATAAAAAAGAAAGAAATTCCTTATCAGATCGTTGCGTTCTCGTAAGCAGATATAATTCTTAAAATAAATTTCAACAAGAAAATCTCGAGGAATGAAAATAAGAAAGAAGCCATACGACGCTGTTTATTGTTAGTACGTTTTTAGTGTCAAAATCAATATTGGTTTCATACTGGAGAAACCTACGTGGGCAAAGCTGCTGGCAGTAGCTGGTGTTTAATATACTTATTTGATATGAACCATCATCGAATATCAACCCAATTTTTACAGCTGGTGAAATAAATACCCAATCGAAAGACAAAAACACTGCAGGTTTTTGGTCAGCAAGCTTGCAGGCAATGTCATGGCATTGGGTCTGAATTAAATACTTTTTTTACTGTAGTTGGGCAGAAGCCCACCTGGGTTCACCTGGAAGAATCCAGGTGAACCCTAAATTTCTGCCCAAATAGTGTATGTCTAATATTTCTTTTGACTGCAATTTCAAAGAAGTTTCTATGGTTGGCCGTCAACAAGTTTTATTTTTACTTTTATTTGGTGTCTCTGTCATGGTGTGTCGCATTTTTTCTGTTCTCATAAATAATAATTATGTAAGAATTCTTATTTTCTTATTTACTCGGAGTACAAGCTTCCTTTGTGTTTCGAAGTCTTTTACTGAGATATAGCAGCAGTCTGCGGCGACAGCTACCAGGCACCCAGCAGTCCGCGCGGCGACCGACTGTCACCAAGCGGACTGATTGGCGCGGCGACTGCTAGCAGTCAGCGCGCGGCCACACCGCGGACGCCGCGCCTATCGCTCGCCTACACCGTGCGGCCAGCGAGGCGTCAACTACCGAGCAGTCTGGCGATGGTAAGCTAGCTGACAGCGAGCTGTTTGCTAATTTATGATGCCGATGTAAAATATATCTAAAGAGCAATATTCAAAGTCCATATTTGAATGATATTGTTTTTGCCGGGTGGGAGCAGAGTCGTTTAAGTGTGCTTTGACCTTAAGTACGCTAAGATGTCCTGTGAAAATTAGACTGGACTGTCGACTCATCGATCGGTGACATGTATGAGCTGCTTTTGGTGGTAATTGTTGGAGACTGAACAAACTAATTTCATACTTGTTTGTCTTTGATGTATGAGCTAGAGTAATTTAATTACTGTAACTGTTTATGTGTCGGACATATATTGTTCCCTGTGTTTCTGTGTAAGATTGTCGAAATATATTTCGACAATCTAAAAAAAAAAAAAAAAATTTATAAAGGGAGTCCTTTATTACTTTAATATCCACTGCCCCCATAACTCACCAGTAATAGGAAAACTGATACGGAAAGAATGGAAACAGATGATGAGTTTCTGCAGGACATGAACCCGCGAGTAACATTACAGTGGGCAACCATATCATAAGTGTAATTTTTATTGTATATAACGCCTGCAGGCAATCTGTTAAAAGAACAGACACTAATATGGTTAAGAAAACAGAGAAAACTGTGTACAAAATTCATTATAAAGGTGCTATCCCTAACGAGGTTGTTAAAAATAAATGGATTGAAATATTAAGGAAACACAATTTGGCTTACAAAGATTTTGATTCTGGGGATCCCGACAACAGGTATGGGACTATGGTACCCTATCTTGATATGTTTTCGGTATTTGCATTGCGGGTAAACGAACTGCGATTAGGACACAGCAACATGCCTGTAACCAAAATTGACGGTATTACATAAAAGTTTTCCTGTAATAAAATACGGTCTTTCTGGAGCGCATCATGTTCTATTGGAAGGGGCATCTTTTCCTCCAGAAAGACGGTCATCCATAGTCCAAAGTATAGGGCCTATGACCGCTTGGCTGTGCATGTTGTGCAGTGAAGGCGTTTACAGAAAGAAATATGCCATGGCAGTGAAACGGGCAATGTCACATATTCCATGCATAGATAACATAATAGAATTGACTAGAAATACCAAACAGGCATCGGAGATTTTGGCGTTGACAACTCTTAGTTGAAATACTATTTCCTCCAGAAAGACGGTCATCAATAGTCCAAAGTATAGGGCCTATGACTGCTTGGCTATGCATGTTGCGCAGTGAAGGCGTTTACAGAAAGAAATATGCCATGGCAGTGAAACGGGCAATGTCACATATTCCATGCATAGATGACATAATAGAATTGACTAGAAATACCAAACAGGCATCGGAGATTTCGGCGTTGACAACTCTGGTAGTTGAAATACTATTTCCTCCAGAAAGACGGTCATCCATAGTCCAAAGTATAGGGCCTATGACTGCTTGGCTATGCATGTTGCGCAGTGAAGGCGTTTACAGAAAGAAATATGCCATGGCAGTGAAACGGGCAATGTCACATATTCCATGCATAGATGACATAATAGAATTGACTAGAAATACCAAACAGGCATCGGAGATTTCGGCGTTGACAACTCTGGTAGCTGAAATACTACATCCTCCAGAAAGACGGTCATCCATAGTCCAAAGTATAGGGCCTATGACTGCTTGGCTATGCATGTTGCGCAGTGAAGGCGTTTACAGAAAGAAATATGCCATGGCAGTAAAACGGGCAATGTCACATATTCCATACATAGATGACATAATAGAATTGACTAAAAATACCAAACAGGCATCGGAGGAGATTTCGGCGTTAACAACTCTGGTAGCTGAAATACTATTTCCTCTAGAAAGACGGTCATCCATAGTCCAAAGTATAGGGGGCCTATGACCGCTTGGCTATGCATGTTGCGCAGTGAAGGCGTTTACAGAAAGAAATATGCCATGGCAGTGAAACAGGTAATATCACATATTCCATGCATAGATGACATACTCGTAATAGAATTGACTAGAAATACCAAACAGGCATCGGAGATTTCGGCGTTGACAACTCTGGTAGTTGAAATACTATTTCCTCCAGAAAGACGGTCATCCATAGTCCAAAGTATAGAGCCTATGACTGCTTGGCTATACATGTTGCGCAGTGAAGGCGTTTACAGAAAGAAATATGCCATGGCAGTGAAACGGGCAATGTCACATATTCCATGCATAGATGACTAGAAATACCAAACAGGCATCGTAGATTTCGGCGTTGACAACTCTGGTAGCTGAAATTCTATTGATTACCACATCTAGGCAGGCAACAAGAATGTTTTTCCCACTTACCATTTTTGCGTATGTATGGAATGATCAGAAGGATAAGAAATTTTGTGAATTCTTTAGTAGTACTGGAGCAGGAGGTTGGTACACCTATAAAATAGTTTCATCGAAAGGAAATTTACTATTTGTGGTGACATGCAAGATGAGATGGCAGTACAAATAGTATTTCGTGGGATTTTCGGTACATTTAAAGAAGATTTATCCATCTTGTCTCAGATTACTAACAATGCAAACTGGTTTACTAGAGAAGATATGGTAACTGTTTTAGACAATCAGGCAAAAGCTCTTGTAACACAAAAGTGATACTACCTCAAATGAAATATTACACGAAGATGTCATGCGCGAATCAAACAGGACTTCTTTCAGGAGTATATAATCAAAGTGGTTTCAGTACCATGCTTCAGCGGGCACAGAACACATTTATTCGACTTAACTTTCTTCGAACACATCGAGAAAAAGAGAGTAATAAGCAATACTGGTAAAACATTGGCACAAATTATCAATATCCTCATAAACACACTGAACACAATAAGTACACAATAAGTAACACAATAAGCTCAAGAAAGATAATGGGAAGATCGAAATGGGTACCACTCAGTGGAGAGATATGGGTTCACTGGACATCAGGATAGAAGGACGAAACAAGATGTTTTTGGGCAAGAACTAGATATTACTTATAATTTAACCTCTCTGTTCACTTCTTGTATACATAATTTTTACGAAATGTTTGTTCATATTAGACTTATTCTTTTGTAATTAAGGTCAATTTTATTGTGAGTAATAATGTTATCCGAAGTCTATAATCGAGTGGTTACAGTACCATGCTTCGGTGGTAAGCAAATCTAGCTGTTCGATTCTTTGTTAAAAACATAGAATAAAAAATTGTATAATTATAGTGGAAGATGTGTTTGCATCTCGGGCCAGTGATTGCAAGGTTGTATATGATTTTAAAAGTAAAGGGCGGAATCTATAGGGGAAAGTATGAGCCAGCTATTAAAAAAACCATCTCACTCCTGAATGAAGGGACTTACTGCCATAATTACGGCGTTCCCAGCACTGGATCGCGAGTCGGTTTCACTTTATCGCCATGAGATCTCGCCGGAACTGTATATGCGCCATGAATTTCGCCCCGATGTTGCATCTCCAACCAACATCTATCGGGACCCAAGCCAACCTAACTTGCACGTGGTACACCCTGCTGAAAAACGGGACGAGACTATGGCAACCCGCCAACACGCACTGGACCAGCGTGGCGGGTTATGGTCCGAACCCCCTTATTGGAACATAACAATACACACAGGCCCCAAATGCCCGGCGACTCCAGTGGTTGTGTTGACATGGACGGGCGTGGGATCAGGGATGCTAAAAATCTCCGGTCGGGAACGTTTAACCGTCGACTGGACCTGGCAACCTATAACGTACGTACATTCTGGTCCGACGAGAAGATCATCGAACTGGAGGAAGAGTTGAGCGGATTACGCTGGAGTATTGTAGGATTATCTGAAGTCCGAAGACAGGGGGAGGACACGATAATTCTTAAATCCGGTAACCTGCTTTACTTCCGGGAGGCTGATCAGCAGTCCCGGGGTGGTGTCGGGTTTATTGTCTACAGGTCCCTCGTGAACAATGTGGTGAGAATCAAGCACGATGAACTCCTTCATTAGAAAGCGTAAGCACAGGTAGTGGACCTGGCAAAGCCCTGATGATGTAACTAAAAATGAGATTGACTTCATCATGTCGACGAAGACGAAGAAATATTCAATGATATCTCTGTGATCAATGCGGTGAAAACCGGGAGTGATCACCGTATGGTAAGAGGCACATTGAATATCAATTCAAGCTTGAAAGATCTCGACTGATGGAGTCTACGTTCCGTTCTGCACAGATCCAGATCTAAAACTCCGAGAGCTTTCAGCTTGAAGTTCAAAATCGTTTCGAGTGCCTAGGAAGCGCCGTGGACAAATATAATGATGGGTTTGTGGAAGCTGTCCATACAGTCAGGTCTCAGTTTTTTAAGACTCGTACATGTAAGACCAAGAGGCTCACGGATCCAACTCTCGAGCTCATAAAGAAGAGGCGTGAAATGACTTTGTAGTCTTCAGATGATGCGTCACGTACCGGCAGCTCAATAAACGGACCTCGCTCTGAAACGTGACCTTCGCCGAATTAATCAAATACTTTAACCTGTGTATGTCAGTCATATTAATTATTATAGAGTATCTACGGAGACAGTTATCTACCATAGAAAAACATCTACCAGTGCATTTTCGTTCTTACAAGGCATAACCAGTTGTGTACAGTTATCCACAATAGAAAAACATCTATTAGTGCATTTTCGTTCTTACAAGGCATAACCAGTTGTGTTGCATAAATTTGACACTTTGTATAACGTAGACCCCTTTAAACACGTAGATACCTAAGACTCATTGAAAGCTGACGATGACGAACCAACAAGTCAGACAGCCACAATGGCGATGAAAACCCAAACAGGCGAGCAGCCACAACGACCCGGGCTAAGCTTAATTACAACCGGGGGATTAAGCCGGGACATATTTGCGTTGCCTGCTCAAAATTAGGGCACGCTAGGGATTTCTTATTTAATTTATTCGTGCCCGTGAAGAATGTCGGTTCGTGTCAGGAGGATGCTGGTTTATATGTTTTTTGTTGCTTCCATTTTTCCTTCCATTTTTTTGGCAAGGTTTAAATTTTACTATCTATGGGAGAAATTGTATATCACACTAAAATTATAAAGGTGAAAATTTGTTACTTCTTTAGCTCGAACGGCTGAACGGATGTATATGTTGGCATGTGCCAACATATACATCCGTTCAGCCGTTCGAGCAATGGGGTAATCTATGTCCTGTAGTAGCACATCATCATCATCAATTCAGCCAAGTGACGTCCACCGTTGGACATAGGCCTCCCCCAAGCGTAACCGCAACGACCGATCCTGTGCGTCTCGCTGCCATCGCAGTCCCACGTCTCTCACACCAGGTCGTCGGTCCACCTTGTGGGAGGCCTTTCAACGCTGCGTTTCGCCACTCTAGAACCTTTCGGATCCAACGACCATGCGTTCTACGAGCAATGTGCCCTGCCCACTGCCACTTTAGTTTGGCGATTTTTCGTAGTAGCACATGATAATCTGCGAGTATGTTCCCAAAAGATAATTTTCTGCTATCACGCGGAGGAAACCGCTGACAGCAACTCGACGCATCATCATCACCATTCCCACTGTTGGATATAAGCCTCCCTCAAGTGTCACCACGATGTAAGGTCTTGTATGGACCTGTGCATCTCGCATCTATCGGCAGCAAATAGTCGAAAAAAAAAAATGTGTCTACAACTTTACTGTAAGGCCCGATTGTTTTCTGTGCATTGTTTTTTCAAAGTTAAAAACCAAATAATATTGTTGCTTGTAAATACTTATTGGTATAAACAAGCATATTGCAGTTCGTACGTATCAAAAACATACTCTAAACGCTAAAAATGCTTAAGTCAGTAAGCAGACGATGAAGCTGGCGTGACGGACCAAAAGAGGCCTTTTTGCCAATAAATAGAGACAAAATACTCATACAAAATCAAAGCCATTTTTTTCCAAAACCTATGGGACGGTCAGGATCCTTGACCAATGGCTATATTTCATTCAAATTAATACGATCTCATCACAAAGTTTTATTACAAAAAGTTGACTTTGTATGTTTTTCGAGCATTTCTCGCCATTTTCTTTTGAAGTTTTTTTTTGTTTACTTTTGTTCCACAATCTTATTTGTATGAGATTTGCCTTGTTGATTATGATGAAAATGTCGACTCTATAATATCGTACGTGCCTATGGAAATAAGCCATTATTTTGAGTATAATTGGAAAAATGTTTCATGTTAGAAGTATAAACATATTCACCGAAGGCGTTGGCTTCCGGACGGCGATGGGTAGGTCGCCGTCGCCGAAGCTCGAGTCGTACACGGCGCGTAGTCAATTATTTCATACGCCTCAAATATTTTTGACAGCAAACCGTAGGGGGCCCAGCAGGTTGTAGTAGCTCGCCGTCCGGCCGTCCAAATGACCGGACCGAGCCCAGTCGTTAACAGCTCTTTGACTGCGCCATCACTACGCGCTGTCAAAGAGATGTCAGCAACAAAGAGATGTCAGCAACAAAGAGATGTCAGCAACAAAGAGATGTCAGCAACAAAGAGATGTCAGCAACAAAGAGATGTCAGCAACAAAGAGATGTCAGCAACAAAGAGATGTCAGCAACAAAGAGATGTCAGCAACAAAGAGATGTCAGCAACAAAGAGATGTCAGCAACAAAGAGATGTCAGCAACAAAGAGATGTCAGCAACAAAGAGATGTCAGCAACAAAGAGATGTCAGCAACAAAGAGATGTCAGCAACATAGAGATGTCAGCAACAAAGAGATGTCAGCAACAAAGAGATGTCAGCAACATAGAGATGTCAGCAACAAAGAGATGTCAGCAACAAAGAGATGTCAGCAACAAAGAGATGTCAGCAACAAAGAGATGTCAGCAACAAAGAGATGTCAGCAACAAAGAGATGTCAGCAACAAAGAGATGTCAGCAACAAAGAGATGTCAGCAATAAAGAGATGTCAGCAACAAAGAGATGTCAGCAACAAAGAGATGTCAGCAACAAAGAGATGTCAGCAACAAAGAGATGTCAGCAACAAAGAGATGTCAGCAACAAAGAGATGTCAGCAACAAAGAGATGTCAGCAACAAAGAGATGTCAGCAACAAAGAGATGTCAGCAACAAAGAGATGTCAGCAACATAGAGATGTCAGCAACAAAGAGATGTCAGCAACAAAGAGATGTCAGCAACAAAGAGATGTCAGCAACAAAGAGATGTCAGCAACAAAGAGATGTCAGCAACAAAGAGATGTCAGCAACAAAGAGATGTCAGCAACAAAGAGATGTCAGCAACAAAGAGATGTCAGCAACAAAGAGATGTCAGCAACAAAGAGATGTCAGCAACAAAGAGATGTCAGCAACAAACTGCACACAACAACAAACTGAAGGACAACTGTGGTTTTAGTCAGTAAAAGTCTGATACGCCTTCTCACTCCACCCAGAGTGGGAAAAGTCATTGGAGGAATTTAACCATAAAAAAGGGGCCCAGCAGGGTTAAAGCCTACGGGCATTGACGATTTCGCACCTTAAAAAAAAGCGTAGACATATTGAAGTCGTTTGGCCTATCTATAGGAACAGTTATGTATACGTAATACGTACCTACTAAGGGGCCAATTTTGTACTTGGCCCTTAGTAAGGTCAAAAGAGAGGAAAGGTCAGGAAGACATTATTGCTTCTTTTATGTAATGATTAATAGACCAGATAAATCGCTAGAAATAAAATAGTAGATAGTAGGTAGTACCTTTACATGTTGTTATCCGTATAAGAGTGCAAAGCTTTCTACATCTATCACATAAGTATGCATAGTTTCAATATTAACGATTTAATCTAAATTTAATACAGTGAAGATTTTTTGATTGTTATCGTTATAGGGTTCGGTACCCCAAGGGTAAAACGGGCCCCTATCACTCCGTCCGTCCATCTGACCGGCTTGTCATCAGGCTGTACTTCATGAACCGCGATAGTTGAAATTTTCACAGATGATGTATTTCTGTTGGCTATACTAAAAAACAGAATAAAATAAATATTTATGAGGGCCCCCATACAATAAACGTGTACTAAGGAAGGTACGGAACCCATCGTGCGAGAGTCTGACTCGCACTTAGTCGGTTTTATGTGTACACTTGCATGCGAAAAAATCGGCCCACCCCTAATGTTTTGGTTTGAAACACGATACTTGAGGAAAAATTAAAATTAATTAAATATAGTTTTTGACATCAATTTATAGATAAAGAAGGAAAGCTTCATTGCACGTGTTTAAAAGTCATTTTTTTTGTTGTTTTTTTAGACTTATTTATAGCACGAACAAATTGAAACCGCGTTTAGCGATGCGCAGGAGATAATTTGGGATCATTGGCAGGTTTGTGTGGATGTAATCTCCTTTCTGCAAGTCTTCGTCGTACAATCCACTCACTTATTGAGACTCTACGGACATAGTCTATAAGGTATTTTTGATATGGGTACATGTTGCCCGAAATAAATTTAATATTATTATTATTTTCGTTTATTCATAAATATTACGTATAATCATTTTTAAATATTTCAATATAAAAAAAAAAAAAAAAAATACAAAAAATAGTTGCCCATCGGTATCGGGAACAGGGTCCAAGCTACCGGCGGTCAGGGCTCCAGAGAAAGGAACCTCCTAACAATACGAGCCGTGTCCAGGAGTACCGCTTTCTGAATCAAGCCCTTGATCCAGCTACCTAACGCGAGCCTCCTCAGGTGTTGCTCGAGGCTCTTGGCTATTATAAGCCATTACCCGACACGACTATCGGTACAATGATCGCCGAGTCTACATCCCACATGTCGACAAACTCGCGAGCCAAGTCGATATACTTGATTTGTTTATCTTTCTCAGCTTTCACGAGGTTCTCGTCATGCGGAACGGATATGTCGACAATCATTGCACGCCTCTCGCTTCGGTCCACCACCACTATATCAGGTTTATTGGCTACAATAGTCCTGTCAGTGATGATGGACCGATCCCAGTACATTGTGATATCGCCATTATCGAGAACTGGGTCGAGCACATACCTGTAGTACGGCACCTCCGATTCCACAAGAGAGTACTTCAGAGCAAGTTGCTGATGGATAATCCTGGCTACAAGGTTGTGCCTGTACAAGTATTCCCCGTCAGCTAGACGAGAACAACCTGAAGTAATGTGGCGGATTGATTCTCCCGGACGGTGACATGCCCGACAGATGTCAACCGTACCGTCCTTCACAATAAATCTTCGGTAGTTCTTCGTCATGATAACTTCGTCCATAATTGCACAGACGAAACCTTCGGTTTCCCCAAAGAGGTCACCGATGCGCAACCAGGCTACTGACGCTAGTTGGTCTACATCGGGCCCATATATAGGACCCGGAAAAAGCGTCCGTGCAGGTACTTACTCTGCCATACTTCCTGTGTCAAGCACTACAGGTTAGCGCCAGTTTGCGTTAGCCAAGGAGAGCGGGGTGAGTCCCTTGTCCACTGTCACTACATCACGATGCATACTCACGTCGGCGGCTAGGAAATATTGCCTGAGACTGCATACCTCGCGATTGTACAGGGTCTTAGCATTTAAAAAGCCTCGACCCCCGCACTTCCGCGGGATATACAGTCTCATCACCGATGACCGTGGGTGATGCATTTGGTTTGCAGTAAGCAGTGAACGAACTCGCCTGTCCAGGGCTTGAGTCCATTTGAGTACGCCGAAAGAGTACATCAATACCGGCATGACCTAACCGTTGAAGGCGCGCACCTTGTTTCCGCCTGAAAGAAGGCTATTGAATACCTTCTTCAGGCGTCCAAAGAAGCGCTAATTCAACGATTGCTTCATGTCAGTGGCATTGATACCTAAAGCTTCCGACATACCCAAATACTTATAGGTTTCAGTTGCAGAGAGAGATCTTAGGCTTATGGAGTCCGAGAGTTGAGTACTTACGGACTCCACAATCTCCCCTCGCTTTACATGCATGACCGCACATTTGTCCACACCAAACTCCATCCTGATGGCACTACTGAAGGTTTCAGTTACCTTCAGCAGCTCCATCAGTTGAAGCTTGTTGGGGGCAAAAAGTTTCAAGTCATCCATGCAAAGGAGGTGAGATGTAACCTGACCACCTCTCCTCAACTGATAGCCTAGGCCTAAATTCTCTAGCAGTGTTTCTCCAGCAGTGTGCTTAGAGGATTCAAGGCTAGGCAAAACCAAAGCGGACTCAAACTATCACCCTGGAATATACCCCGCTCAATCCTCACCGGTTCACTGCTCCTCTGAATATTTCGACATCCTGGATAGCGAAGGACCGTCCTCCATTGCCTCATACACGACATCAGGAAGGTGCGTAGTGTTGCATCAATTTTGTACAATTCTAGCACCCTCATGAGCCATGTATGAGGAACTGAGTCATAGGCCTTCTTATAGTCTATCCAACATGTCGACAGATCCTTTCGGGAGCGCCGAACTTGTTGGCTAATGGCCATATCAATGAGCAGCAGCTCCTTCGTACCACGGGACCCTTTCCTACATCCATTCTGAGAGGCAGAAATGATTGAATTATTATTGTTATAGAGAAGTGTTTGTTACACTTGAACTCCAGTGAGATGTCGATTACGCAAAGACATTGATAATAAAAATTGGTCATCGCGCTCTGATGTCACCCGCTTTCTGCATGAACCCGATCGTCTATTGAAATTGTCGGTCTTCAACAAAATGTTAACGCACTCGTCTTACTGCAGATCGACTTAAATGAAGACTTCTAGCCGCGACGCCCTTACTCTACTTGAGCGGCCTCAGTTGGACTTGTATCCATTTTTAGATGAAGTAAAACGCTTAAAATTCAGTTAGATGATCAAGAAACCAACAAAGTCAGAAAAATTCCAAATAAAGAAAGATTGCATTAAATTTAAATACCTAGCAAAATCAGAAACATTTTGTTTTAATGTTTTAAAAAGTGAAAAATGGGAGTGTTAGACGATTTGAGTTAGTCGATAATGTGAACATTTACTTAAATGAAGAGTATATGTAAAAGAAGTTTATAAACTTATCTACAATAATACTAAAAGAAATTTTATAATTATTAAAGTTTTTGATATTATTGGGTTCGAAAGCACTGCCGGTTGGGCCGATTTTTTTGCACGCAAGTGTATATAGATTAATTATATTACTATTTCTGTTCTAGTTTAATGCCGCACTCACAATAACTTTCTGAAAAAGGCCATTTAAAGATACAAATTCTAAAATTGTACAAAGTTGTATAAAGTTTAATAAGAAGAAAGAACGCCTTTTCAACCAAAGCAGGAACATTGTGTTGAACTTCCCACTTCATTTAAAACCACAGGGGACGCATTCACACAGTTAATTTCGACTCAACACTCAACTTTCAACCAATTCCTATGTTAATAAAGGCGTACAGAAAATTATAGGGTGACGACACGACTGCCTTGTCGGTTTGTACGTCTAAGTTATAAATGCACCCTTTTATTTATAAGTTCTGTTGAATTTTGTTAAATTCATGTATAGAATAATGATTTAAAAGATACCATGGAGCGAAATTTTTCAAAGTATTTAACAAGGTAAAAGTATTTAACAAGGTAAAATAATTTGATAAATAAAATTATAATAATAATAATAATAGAAATGCTGAGGAGGCTCTCATTAGGCAACTGGATCAAGGGCCTGATCTAGAAAGCAGTACTCCTCGACACGGAGCGCATTTAGGAGATTCTTCTCTCTACCGGTAGCTTGGACCCTGTTCCCGATGCCGGTGGACTGCTATGTTTTTTTTTTACGAAATATTTAAAAGTGTAAATAATAAGTACGAAGTGACTGGCGATATTAGAGAAGCCATGGAGAAGACCAAGGTTATTGTTTTGGTTATAATTGATTTCTCAAATGCTTTTAATGCCGTCAGTCACGATATTCTTCTATCTATCCTTTCACATCTTATGATTTCGTCCGAGGTGTTAGAATGGTTCTCTTCTCATCTACGTCAGCAGTCGGTTCGCGTTGACGAGAGAGTTGGCGTGATCTAGATTCTGGTGTTCCACAAGGCGCTATTCTTTCTCCGTTGCTATTTTCCATCTTCATAAATTTTATAACTTACTGTCTTCAGTGTTCGTATCATCTTTATGCCGATGACCTTCAGTTGTACACAGCCGCGCGGATAGAAGGTTTGTCAGATACTACAGAGGATGTGAACTGAGATTTGGACGCTATCAAAGACTGGTCTGATAAATTTGTCATTATTATTGGAAACAAAGTTAAAGCATTTATTTCAAGTAGACCATTTGCAGGCACTTTTGAATAGTCAAATGTCGGTCAATGCAAGAAAAGTGAAGCTAAATTGCACGTTCCAAAGCGTAGGACTCTATGTAGAAGAACGTGCAAGAAACTCGATGGACACTCTTTTAAATCATATTATGTGTTACATATAATGCTTGGTTACATATTACTTGTTGCTTCTATCATGTGAGCACAATGTCGATAATGAAATAAAAATGTAAAATAATTAAAAGATAGAAACTGAATTAAGCCACTGGCAGCTAAGAGATGACCAGTCCCATCTGACGGCACCTGTTCACGAGCATGACACGAGCATGACACGAGCATGACACGAGCATGACACGAGCATGACACGAGCATGACACGAGCATGACACGAGCATGACACGAGCATGACACGAGCATGACACGAGCATGACACGAGCATGACACGAGCATGACACGAGCATGACACGAGCATGACACGAGCATGACACCAGCATGACACGAGCATGACACCAGCATGACACGAGCATGACACGAGCATGACACGAGCATGACGCGTGCATCAGCCCCACTCAGCTCAACCATTTTGAAGGGAACTGAATGACCCAATAACACGTGCATTTGAGTGAGCATGACAAACTCTCAACTGCCGTGCTCGTAATGTTAAAAAATAAATAAGTTGTAACCTAATAAAAATGCACCATGGTGCTTCACATTCACAAATTTGAAAAAAGTGCTTCTACATTATACAAAGCTATTGTGTCTTTCAAATTACATTAAAATAATACTAGTTTCCAACTAATCTTGGGCATCTAAACTTGGGCATGATGGGTAAAGTGGTAGTTAACTCTCTTCCTCCAAGCGTAAAAGATCTCGGTTTGCATCTCGACTCGACGCTTGGCTGGCAAAGTCAGGTTTTCAGTGTGTGCCAAAAAGTCAACGGGACTTTGCGGTGTCTGTATCGTCTCAGGAACTTTTTACTTGCGAAGACGAAGACTATGCTTGTGCAAACTTTAATCTTCCCTGTAATCGACGATGGTGACGTGTGCTACTTTGACCTGAATGCGGTGTTGCTAGACAAACTTGACAGGCTCCTCAACAACTGCATCCAATCATATTTAACTTGGGAAAATATGACCATGTTTCGAGTTACAGCTGAGCTCAAATGGATGCACAATCGCCAGAGAGGAATTTGCGTGCTCGGACTACACTCTTCTCTCTGCTCAACTCTCCTACCCCTCCTTCTTATCTTATATCACATTTTCAATATTTATGTTCTTCCTATCCTAAGAATCTTCGTTCTTCTAACAATATTTTACTGCTCTGTCGAAAATGAAAGGAAGAATGAACAAAATCAGAAGTATGAGAAGATTTCTGATTTTGTTCATTCTTCCTTTCATAAACAGTCCATACTTCTGAGGAATGCGCTTCCTCTCGACATCACGGCCACCGTCAGTATGCATTTAAGCGAAAGTTGCGGCATTACTTTCAGAACAAATAGCGGGCTCATTTCTAAAACCCCCCTTCTTTTACTTTATATAAATATATATTTAATATAATATATACCTATATATATGTATGTCTATTTTATTTACATATATATACAATTATTATTATTATTATTTAGTAAGACACACTAGCAGCTATTAGCTGATGCGTGTGTTTCATATAGTTTGGAGATGTTTAGTCTGTCCAACCGATTTTTAAAGCAGTTCAATGTGGGGGCTTTCACAACACTTTCCGGGAGCCTGTTCCATGCTGTTACAACTCGGTTTGGTAGAAATTGTTTCAAATGCTTTTTTTTGGATGCAGTTCCCCATAACTTAGAGGAATGTCCTCGTAAATGTTTGTTGGCATTCAGTGTGTAAAGGTTTTGAAGACTGGGCACATGGTAGTATTCTGTGAGTATTTTATAAGTCTCAATAAGCCTACCCCTTTGTCTACGTTGTACCCTTATTCTTCTTAATAATCTATTTTTTTTTTCTTTTTTTTATGCACCTACCATGTTTTCTCTTAAGCATTAAGTCCGCCTTGAAATAGGCTATATTTTATGTACCCGGGCGAAGCTGCGGGCAAAAGCTAATGAGAATGTAAGCGTAATAAAAAAAAATAAATAGTAAGTAGCTAGTAATGTGTAATATAGCCTTGCAAAGAACCATGGGTAAAAATGTATGGATCGTGGGCTTTTCCACCAACAGATGGGATCACTTCGAATAGACTTGAATGTAAGCGTAATAAAAAAAAAATAAAAAAAGTGAGTAGCTAGTAATGTGTAATATAGCCTTGCAAAGAACCATGGGTAAAAATGTATGGATCGTGGGCTTTTCCACCAACAGATGGGATCACTTCGAATAGACTTGAATGTAAGCGTAATAAAAAAAAAATAAAAAAAGTGAGTAGCTAGTAATGTGTAATATAGCCTTGCAAAGAACCATGGGTAAAAATGTATGGATCGTGGGCTTTTCCACCAACAGATGGGATCAGTACAAGTCTATTCGAAGTGAGATACGAGTATAAACTCATTTTTGTAAAAAATCCTGAAAGTCATTTTGCTATAAATATTTTTCTCCTACCATAAATAAAGCATAATATTGCAAAGTATAAATACAGCTATAACGTCGTTAGTATTGTTGTTTGACATCTTATGCTTGTTGTACCGACTTAAAAAAGGCCCAGTACCCCTAGCCAAGTTGCTAATCTACAATAGTTAACGCTTGTAGAAAGCTTCAAATGTACGGGAATAACGTCGTCTTAACGCTCAGTCACGTGGTCAGAACAAAAGAATTGGCGGCAAGGTCAACTCGAAGCGTTCGGCGCAAGCGAAACGGTTGTAACTTGGCTAGGGGGGCTGGTTATATGTTCGGAAGTATGTTTTTTTTTTAAGTACCTATATTCACCGATTTCTCGGTTAATTGTGGACTGATTTTGTTTTTTTTTAGAATTGAATGCGTATACTCCCGAACTATTTCAAAAGATTTATCATATAAAATATAATCTAGATCTTAATTTATTTTACAGATAAAGCTTAACTATCTGATCGTTGACAATCGAGTTGCATAAGTGTTGTAAGTATCGTAGATAGACGAACTATTTGTATAATAAAATAAAGAAATTTTAAAATTGTCCCACAATAGAAACGTAACAAAAACAAATATCAAATTGACAATTAATACTCATACGGACACGTCAACTGGTCATACTGGCCATTTTTAAGTCATTTGAAAATTGGTCATACTGGCCATTTTTAAGTCATTTGAAAATGCTCAATTGATACAACTGTCTATACCTATTTTTTAAGTTGAAAATCATCACATGACTTCTCTCGCTTTAGAGAGGAGTGAAAGAACTTTTACTGACTAAAACTCATCTGTGTCCTTCAGTTACCCTTGCGTACAAGGTCACAATATTTTTTCAAATGTACCCCAGCAAAAATACAAAGACCCACATAATATAATAAATTAATAAAATTAAAAGAATTACACATGCGAAAAATATACTTACAAATTATATTTCGATAATCGAAAACCTCCTGGAAATATACCGTGACCTTCGAACTTGAACGCTGAGTAAAATCCTTCTCCTAATAAATTTTATTCGATTCAATTGATACGAATAATCGGACTCGTAAATCGAAAATTCATTCGAGTCACGTCACTACGTATTGTTGAGAGTTATAAACCCTTCCTTTTCAACTAAGTATTTAAGTTTTTATGTGTACAGTACAATTCACGAATGATGGCGGGCGTGAAGTTTGCGCAGAAGGCTGCGCAGTAACGTGTTTTAGGAACCAAATTGCGACGTGCGCGAGGCAGGGATATGCTAGGGATTGACTCTATTTAAACACAATCGTTCCTTTGTTCAATCAAAAATCGTAATCGATTTTTATCGATTTGCAATTTATTGATTTTTGTTTATATAAGATACTGAACGAAATAGATTTAAAAACTTATTAAACATTGTCGTTAGTAAATGAGATTTCAAACTTTAATTTAAAAAAAAAAATAGTAACATATCATTTTCTTAGTTCAAAGACATAATTTAGTTAAATATCAGTTATTTATTAACTACTACTTCAATAACTACTGTTCGAGAGTAATTTAAACCAAGTATAAAATTGATTATAAATATATTTTTATAATTCAATTTTAATCGATTCGAAAAAAAATCGACTTAACAACATCCTCGGAAATGCATATTGGACATCCCTTTTTGTTGACATCGTATATCTTCGTGCATATTCGGCAACTCTCGGTACGCGATCATGTGTCTCAGTCACACGTTAGCATTGGTGTCGAGTTCGTGTTGTTATCTCTCTCTAGAGTACGGACAGTTACAAAAGTTTTCGATAATTTGTTGTTAATTATTTTGTCGAGAGATGAGTGAATCCTTAATTTATTACGTTATTTTTATAGCTTTCTGTCTCATAGCGTTTTGATATTACTTTTATTTGTACTTGGTTCCTGCATAAGGATTTTTTTATTCGTATTTCGGTTTAAAATAAAATGAATGACAATAACAGTTTTTTCTATGAGTGTACATGCGCGAAAGTTCGCAAAGGCTAACTTCAGGGCCGCCATCATTCGTGAATTGTACTATACCTTTTGTGAATTATTTGCTTGGAAGTTAGTACCGTAACTAGGGTAGTGCCAGCGGTGCTCAGAGTCAAGGTGTATGAAGGAAAGGACTTCCTCACGCGCCAGCCGCCAGGATCCCGACCCCAATTTCCAGCCAATGCTGGCGTGGGCTTGCAGACAACGAGCAATGGGTAGCTCGCCGTTCGGCCATCCGGTAAGTTTCCCACGTGAGCCTCAGAGAGATGTCCGCAAGACCGTAGAGGGGCCCATCAGGACAGAAGCTTACTGGGGCCACAGGTGGGCCAAACGGGAACCTCGGGGTCCTGAAACGAACGGCAAAAAATGAGTTTTAGTCAGAAAAAAATCCGAAACGCCCTCCCACTTTGCTTAAGAGCAGGAAAAGTCATTGGATGATTACGCACTCCCAAAAAAAGCCCTGATGAGGGGCCAGAAATTATTAAAGCAATCTTATATGAACTCAAGTGATGGAGCTAAATAATAGGGTATATAGCTCCATTCCTGTTTCTTGTTCAAACGCCTGACATTTTAACACGTCATGATAAGGCCCGAGCATCCACAAGTTGGTGGCGGATGGTGTGTTTGAAGAATCACTTTTTTTACATGTGTCATGTTTCACTTAAAATCTTTCTATTCTTCATTATTCTTAAGTTAGGGGGAGGGGCGGTATAGAAAGCTCTCACTAGCTTTTACGAGGCCAGTTACGGTACTGCTAGAAGATAAAATCTGGACTCCTAGTAACCAGATTTTATCTCCTAGCGGTGCCGTAACTGTGCTGGATGCCTAGAACGCAAAGGACAACTGAAATGGGCTCCCTCAGCCCATCATTCTTAGACCGGAAAGTACAACTGAAGGAAGCCCCGTCAGTCTTCTTCTTTTTGAAGCGATGGTAAGCTCATAAACTCAGTGTTTTATATTTACGTCTGAGAGGTTGCCTCCCCGACATTTACTTCTCCTGACACCCCTCTGTTTTGGTCCAGTAGGTGGCTACGTTAACTGCAGCATTGGTGGCACTCATTAAATCTTCCAACAGATGTATTGACTCTTGGGAAACTAACGCGTGGCTCATATTTTGAACTGGAACGCCGCACTCACATTGAGTATCAAGAAACATCTAGTCTAAGATCCGATTAAGAACGACCTTCACCTTTCAATCGTGGAAATTACAGACAAAATAGAAAGACAATAGGTGCGCGAACGCCGGCGTTCGCTTGGGGTTTAATGAATTAATGGATGAAATTTATTTTATGATAAATTTAGTGTATTAAATAATATAACGCGAGTGGGTTGTCTAAGAAATTCCTGGCCCTTTTTTATAGAAAAATGCACAACCGTTATTCATACCAGATTTTTTTGCAGGCAACACTATAACATCGTATTCGTAATGAAACAGCGTTTATTTTGATATAGAATTTGTTGTATATCAAAATAAACACACCTGTTTATACATACCTGTTTATACCTTGCAACCCTTAGTTATGCCAGGAAACAAATAGGCAACCCAACATTTTTATATTCTAAAGGCTTCACTCTTTCGGTTAGTATTAAATGTATTCGTTAAACACACCGGTGCATTTCACAAAAAAAAAAAAATTGTTTTGCCAGGAATTTCTCAGGCAACCCACCCGCGTTATATTCTTTAATATACTAAATTTATCACAAAATACGTTTCATCCATTAAACAAACCGGCGAAGGTCGTTCTTAACCGTATCCTCTACTAATCTGCACGACCTTTCTTTGCGTCGCTTGGAATACGGGCTGGTGGATAACATGCACTTGTAAATAAGTTAGGAGAGAGACGGCCAATAAGCTAGCGGGAGTACCACATCGACTATTAAAGTCTGGTGGTAAACTACGCATATTATAGGAATTCAACAAACTATCGTCGTCGGTTACCTCCGCTACGACGAAATCTAGCTTTAAGGCTAAACTTAAATGCTGACTCACTTAGAAATAGGTTATATTTATGTACGCGTATGAATGAAGCCGCGAGAAAAATCTACGAGTAGGTAGTTAAAATATATTGTGACTTGTAAATGTATTTTTTAGCAATAAACATGTTTTTTTGTTCATCCTACGGGTCTATAAAACCCGTCTAAAAGTTTTAGACAGTAAAACTATCATTTTTTTCTCGCTCCACCCATAGTAGGAGTTACATGATGATTTCCAGAACCAAAAAAAAGAGTTGTTGTGAGCAGATACTTGTTTTTCAAGACCTTTGTTTGCGCATTGTAGATCAATTCGAGAATTAAATACTTCACTTGATTTTACTTGAGTCGCGGAAATGTCATTACAATACTGTCAAAGGTTAACCGAAATGGAATTTATTTACGAATCTGTTTACAGTGAATTTGGAAATGTCACGTTGTTATTACTCATGAAATTGACGGGTAAACTAATAGAAATGTCTATTCTGAACAACAGGCAGTAAGTGGAATTGTCCTTTCTCAGATAAATGGTCTGATAAGGCACGAACGAAATAGCCAATATTAGTGCCCAAATGTTTTGTTTGGAACAAAGGAGACTAGTTGTATTGATAGGCTCGCGCTTAACTGCTATCCTGACAAATCTCTCTAAAATAATTGATATTGAAATATTTACTGTAAGTTTAATTCACATTATATTTTCTAAATAATATTAATATTATTATTACATGATATATTTACATATATTTACATAATATTTTTACATGATTTACATTTATATGTATTTACCAAATATTTACACGCCACATGTGGCAGAATGTGATGAAACCAGTCAATCATCAAGACCGTAATTATGTACCATATTCTGACGTGGATTTACCTGATGAACTTGAAGCGGTCATCAACGACTTCCCCCGCTCTAGGGTAGAGAGGCTGTGTCTATTACTGACTAAAACCCACCTGGATTTCGGTTGTTCTTTACGTTCTAAGGTAAATCTACCCTCAAACGTTCTCGAACGTTCCTGCAGCCTTAGCAGGCATCGGCAATCCTGAGCCCCTTCAGTCTTGCTGACATCTCTTTGAGGCGAGTGTGGAACACTAAGCGCCGTGACGACTCGCGTTCGATCCGGTCGGTTGCTGGATGGTCGGAAGGTGAAAAGCATAAGAATAGGTTTCTAGACTCTTCCCACTTTTTGGAACTACAAGTTGATAAGAAGCTAGTGCTTTTAAACGAGAAAAAATAGCGCGTGGTATTATAAAAATTTGTTGGTATAAACTCAAGCTCTTGTCTTATGATAGGAAGTTTCGCTTCCAAAATGAAAATACCCAGGGGTACTAGAATTTTCTAGTAATTTCGGCAGAATTTCCCTTTTTTTAGTGAACCTGACTTTTTTTTGAAGCTGAGGCTTTACCACGAGCCTTTAATGGGATCCATTTGACGACCTAAACTGAACTGTGAAAGAGATGGAGCTGTATTTTCGTTCTCGCTCGCACGACTGAAATTTTAACATGTCATGGTAAGGGCCACTAGAGTCGCACTTTTTTCTTTCCGTGGGAAACCTTTTAATTACTTCTCCCATTCTTGGGTGAAGTGGAAGGGCCGTGTCAGACTTTTACTGACTAAAACCACACTTATATTCTTTCTGTTGCTGTTTATGTTCTATGACCACGAGTTTCCTTTTCAAAAAATCCCCGTAGCTCATGAACCGCACCCTGGAACGCAAATGGTTGGTAAAGGAACAGGAGCTCGAGTATGGATTGGAATTTAGTGATCTGTTACTCTTTCTAGTAGATATTTAAATATTTAATTTTTAATTAATTACCAACAGTTGATGTACACATAAAATAATTGCTATGCAGAACACATCCTCATCCCAAAAATAAATAATTCGCTCTTTTAGTCGAATGAACAATTTAAAATGTTAATATCCGGCTCATCCCCGTCTCTCTCGAGGAGGTAATTAATGTTCAGATAATAAGTTAAGTACGAAAACATTAACGGAATTTATAAGACGAGATTCATAAGCCTTCAAGAACGGGGCCCTCATAATTGGGCAATTTTTTACGGGAATTTGTTACGGCGGTATGAGTATTTTTGGTGAATTGCTTCCCCTACCTACTTGTGTTTGAATTGCCATGTTCTTGGTCCAGTAAAACTGTTATCAAGACGGTTGATTTTGAGAGGCTGTTATTTTTTTTATTTATGACCTCGTATTTGACCGCTATCTCACCTGATGGTTGGAGATATTTATCTCATTTAGACGTTCTAAAATTGGATTTAAACGAATTAACACCAATTATTTTTTACCATTTTTCCGCAGCCGACAAGCTTTATAAAATTTCTAATTTAGAATATCTACTACACCATACACGTAAGCTCTTTCGAAGTACTAGAATTATGATGCTCTACAGATTGTGACGAGGCCGGCCATGCTTATACCAAGGGTGCAGGAATGTTTGAAAGAGTCACCACGGCTCTTAATTGTAAAACAGGGCAAGGGAAGGAACAAGAATGGGTTTTAAAAAAAAGATCTACGATTATGTCGGAGTCGGATGTGCGGGGAGATGTAATAGGCTAAATGCCTACGGTACAACTTGATCCCGTACGTTGGTTCTAAGCTCCTAACATATTTAGCTTGAATATCGTTACAATTAGGGGCCAGCTGTGCTAGCCTCCGAACAGTCGAAAGCCATTAATTGTCTCCACGAGCATCGTTCCTCTCCATTGATTCTTACGTCTTGTACGGTAAGATTACTTGAAATTACAATCAGTAGGTAGATGATTTTATGGTACACAATTCATCAAAATAAGTAATATTTGCAGGATTTTTTAAGGGGAAACGGATGTACATAGGTCACGTGACAACAATTAAGCAGTTGATGCCATATCACATTATACTAACCGACTCCCTTGAGCCCTGAGCTCTTTGACCCGAGGAAATATTCTTGACCCGAGGAAATATTCTTGACCCGAGGAAATATTCTTGACCCGAGGAAATATTCTTGACCCGAGGAAATATTCTTGACCCGAGGAAATATTCTTGACCCGAGGAAATATTCTTGACCCGAGGAAATATTCTTGACCCGAGGAAATATTCTTGACCCGAGGAAATATTCTTGACCCGAGGAAATATTCTTGACCCGAGGAAATATTCTTGACCCGAGGAAATATTCTTGACCCGAGGAAATATTCTTGACCCGAGGAAATATTCTTGACCCGAGGAAATATTCTTGACCCGAGGAAATATTCTTGACCCGAGGAAATATTCTTGACCCGAGGAAATATTCTTGACCCGAGGAAATATTCTTGACCCGAGGAAATATTCTTGACCCGAGGAAATATTCTTGACCCGAGGAAATATTCTTGACCCGAGGAAATATTCTTGACCCGAGGAAATATTCTTGACCCGAGGAAATATTCTTGACCCGAGGAAATATTTTTGACCCGAGGAAATATTTTTGACCGAGGAATATACGGGATTAAATGTATACGGGATTAAATGTATACGGGATTAAAAGTGACACTGGTGAGAACATGACCAGAAGGAAGCGGAGTGAGTTGAGATGGGGGCCAAAAAAAAGTAACTTTGAGCAGCCTCATTTCCTCAGATTGCTTTGGCTGGAGTGCCTCATACTATAGTTTAAGGTGGATCTGACTTTCATGTCTTTGCAAGTTTGTAGTATAAAATTGATTACAGCACCGATATATCTACAATTTTGACTCATGGTTTAATTCTCTCCCTACTCTCCAAAAACTGTTATTTCTTTAACATCGAGCAGTCTGTCACTCTGCAGCTTCCTCAAATCAAGAAAAATATTATAAATGAACCGATAGTCAAAACATTAGAAGCTGCTGAGAAATTCGTCAATGCAGCTATAAATAGTCCTCTCAATGATGACAGTGTCATAATAAACATGATGAACCATCCAGGTCTGATCTCTTCAAACAAGGGGATGAAATGGTGAATTTCTGTAGGATCTAAATTGCACGTCAAGGCTGCCTTATGTCTGTCACTCTGCAGCTTCCTCACATCAAGAAAAATATTATAAATGAACCGATAGTCAAAACATTAGAAGCTGCTGAGAAATTCGTCAATGTAGCTATAAATGGTCCTCTCAATGATGACAGTGTCATAATAAATAAACATGCTGAAGAACCATCTAGGTCTGATTTTTTCAAATAAGGAGATCAAATAGTGAATTTCTGTAGGATCTAAATTTCACGTCAAGGCTGCCTTATCAGGATCCTATTATTTGCTGTAGTCCAGTCTAGGGACGATTTTTTAATTTATCAATAAGAAGAGCTTATCATCTCCAAATGCAGAGGGATTTTCCGCATGAGGCAGGAATACAATGTCACATTTAATTTATAACTGGACTGGCCTGTTGGTCTAGTGGTTAGTGACCCTGACTGCTATGCCGAGAGGTCGTGGGTTCGATTCCCACCCAGGACAAATGTTCGTGTGATAAGCACGATCATTTGTTCTGTGTCTGGGTGTAATTTATCTATAATATTATGTATGTATTTAGAAATATATAAGTATGTTTATCAGTTGTCTTCCATAACACAAGCTCTTAGCTTGGGACTAGACGGCGTTGTGTGATGTGGTCAAACGCGAGCCTATCCATTACAAAAAAAAAGACAGATTCAATTCTTCTGCTTTTCCAAATTTTTATTCTCCTCCGTTTTAATATAGATTTATATTTATTTCTTTAATATTCTTAAATATTAAAATATTGTACCTAAGCTTATTTTCTTTAAACACCAGATTATATAGTAGGAGCCTGTACCTTGAGCAATAGCTACAGCCTTCACAGTACAACCTTATGCAACCTTCACTTGAAAATATCTAATTTCAAAACGCACAGGTTTTGACCACTCTTTGCTCTAGTGAGACTTTTTTGTTTTCTTTACTTTTTCTATATATTTTTATATTTTGTGTCGAGGTTTAAAGTTTATATTTTTTTTTTGTGTCGAGATTTAAAGTTTATATTTTACCCGATTACAAAAAGAAAAAATAACAGTCAGTCTTCAAAATATCGATAAAACCCAACCAGTAAAACGTTCATACCTGTTCTGACTGAAAATATTTCTACACTTGCAAAAATAAAACTTCAGATCCAACAGCGTTTGGCCGTTTGCCACACAGTTTTCCCATCTCACTGGGCTGGACCTCGGCAGATCAATCACTCACTTAATCTGCTACATCGCTACATTTCCCTTGGGATCTAGCCCCCCATGCTGTGACTTTTGTTAATTACGCCAAAATTCGTTAAAGATGCAGCAACGATTAATCTTGGTTTTACAATCATTTTGTTAGGTATTTGTGGAAATCAACAGCACCCATGATACAGGAACTCCCGTATCGTGGGTCCGTTCACAAATAGGTTAACTTACATACACAAGAAATCCAGATCCAGGTCATATAAATATTTGTCTCGTGCAGGAATCGAATCCCGACACGTAGCGCGGCAGTCCATTGCCAAACCGTGTCGTCGAAAAACCGTGTCGTCGAAAAACCGTGTCGTCGAAAAACCGTGTCGTCGAAAAACCGTGTCGTCGAAAAACCGTGTCGTCGAAAAACCGTGTCGTCGAAAAACCGTGTCGTCGAAAAACCGTGTCGTCGAAAAACCGTGTCGTCGAAAAGCCGTGTCGTCGAAAAACCATGTCGTCGAAAAACCGTGTCGTCGAAAAACTGTGTCGTCGAAAAACCGTGTCGTCGAAAAACCGTGTCGTCGAAAAACCGTGTCGTCGAAAAACCGTGTCGTCGAAAAACCGTGTCGTCGAAAAACCGTGTCGTCGAAAAACCGTGTCGTCGAAAAACCGTGTCGTCGAAAAACCGTGTCGTCGAAAAACCGTGTCGTCGAAAAACCGTGTCGTCGAAAAACAGTGTCGTCGAAAAACCGTGTCGTCAAAAACCGTGTCGTCCAAAAACCGTGTCGTCCAAAAACCGTGTCGTCTAAAAACCGTGTCGTCATGTTTGTGTTAGTGTGCAAAAGATCATAAACTTCATCACGACAGGAACGTAAACTTCATCACGACAGGAACGTAAACTTCATCACGACAGGAACGTAAACTTCATCACGACAGGAACGTAAACTTCATCACAAGGGAAATTGTAAACTTATCACAAGGGAAATTGTAAACTGCAATCTAGGCGAAATTTTTTTAGCCCGTCCTGTCCCGTTCTTGGGCAAAGACCATTTATTTATTTATTTATTACAACTTTATGCAACGCACAGAATGCCTTAGGCATTCTCTACCATTCTCCTCTCCTTCTATATTTTGCAAGCCCGCGCTTCCTCCTTCTAGTTCTAGCGATATATTTGTCCCACCGTCTCTTTTGTGGTCTGCTGCAACCCCGTCGCACTGTTTCAAAGCACTAACGTTATTGCTACTTTAACACACAGACACCTTTTTTTTCGATGTGGGAAATCATCCAACAACTTCTCTGGCTCTAAGGTGGAGCAAAAAGTGTGGTCTCCAGCCACCTCAGCCACCTCAGCCACCTCAAAACATGCCTAGCGGTAAGCGTCTAGGTCACCTCGCCACCTCTTCCAGGTCGGTTCGGCGGCAAAGTTAATAATACAAAATCGGTAATCGTTCGGAACGAGCGTTACAAAGTCGACCGTTACAAAGTCGAGCGTGACGGCTCAGTCTAATTTAATACTCACTGGTTTTCAGCGCACCTTAAGATTTACTTCAAACATTGTCTGCTACACAGTTTATGTCACTCTAGAGACAGTATCCGAAAAATTTAACAACAAAAGTCGACCCACATATTGGACATTAAAATTTTGCCTCCCACCAAGTAGGTTGTTAAAAATGGTTAGGTTAGGCAAGCAGAATTTAAATTTTTCGGAAATCTTTCTCATCTGAAACAGAGGCATCCAATTTTTCATTTCAAACTCGTTGGCCAATTGCCATGTTGTTTGCTACCTTGGACCTTCACCAGATCAATCACTCAATTACACTGGCAATGTATTCAACTCCCCCCCCCTCGTATACTTTTTATTCCAAAGTCAAAAGTCACAGTTTTGTTTAGGGAAAAGAGCTCTAAAATAAAGTCATTCATTTTTCTTTGCTACGAATTTGTTGACTTTTTGACGAGTCTCGACGAATTATTAGGACACACACCTACTATTTTATGACAGTTTTGATTTATTATTTTTTAACAGTAGTTGTGATCAACAACTGCTGTTTCTTATAAAAAAAGGCAGCAACTGCGAGTAGTAGATAATTGTGGCTTTAAAAAGCCCAGCCAGGCACTTTATTTCATCATCATCTCTTTCAAAACTGTATAGAAAAACATCGTGAAAATACCCTAGAACAAAAAAAATTAAGGCATGTGACATCCACCAACACGCACTGGCCCGCGTGGTACATTACAGTTCATTCCCCTCCCTGAGATTTTATGTTCATTAAAAAAAAAAACTATTTTTTTTTTATTTAGCGAAAAAGCAATGAATTTAAAAAAATATCATAAAGCTCCCATCACTTTCAGCATCCCAAAACTTTTTACTTTGGAAAAACCAACATGGGGTTTTGTTTATCTTTGCCCATAGAACACTTTTATAAAGTCAAAAAGGTGAGACAGGGTTATCCGAAAGGGCGCTCGAGCCCCGGTATGAAGGCTTGAAGGAACGGGATGGGTTTTTTAGTCAGTAAGAGTCTGACACTATCTCCCGCTTCGCCCAAGAGTTGGTCTGGTGGTTTCCGTCCAATCGGATTTTGGAAAATCTTGCCACTAAGAAATGAATCCATAGGAAATATTACATCATTACGTATTTATATTTATAAGTTTCAAATAAACCTTTTTATGTGTCCTTCGAGCCGGCTGACACAGAACTGAAATCAGTTAAAATTGTATATAGCATTCGCGTTATCAGCCTTATAGCGTTTCTACTGCTGGGACCCTGGTCTAGGAAAGCGAATGGGCCGTAACCCACCACGATAATGTGGATCCGGCTGTAGGTCTAAATTTTCATCCAAAATACTGTATTTTTATCTTTCTGTTGTAGTTGGTTATTAGGGAAGGCTAATGATTTACTGTAATTATTTTTAATAAAAATATACCATTTTACTGCACACCTTAAAAGTCGTATAAAAAATGGGGCAATTCCAAAATTTCGTCGCGCTCAGTAAGAGGCTAATGGGTGGCGGTAAAAGTGTAAGTTTATCATAATAAATGTTAAGAGAGAAGCACCTGAGCTCCCTTGGATATTTCGCAGCACACTAAGTTAATTTAGAGTTTACTGTGAGAAGGCCGTGTGGCTTTCTATGATACAAAGTTTGCTAACTGCTCGGAGAACGTCGTGTGGTATCAAGGTGTAATACTTGCTTGTTGCAACATGTGCAACAATTTTGTTCGTAATTTACGGGTCTTTGTGTTGTTAGTTGGAAAAAGTATACATTAACAACACGCCTCGTAGGTACGAAAAACAATGAAAAAAATACTATCCTAAGGTTGTCTGATAGTTATTGCTGTCAGCGATAAGACCGCCATTTATGTATATATGTATAAATTGTGTTTCTTGAAGTAAAATAAAAAAATTGTTCTAAAAAAAAACTTACGTCGCTTCATGAGTATGAACAGGGCCTCAAGTCTGCTATTACAATAGTGTCACAATGGTCTATCATTGGTGTCATAATTGTCGATTTTGACAAGTTTGGTAATCTACTAATATAATGGCGTCATTATGACTTTCCAATGGTCAACCACTGACACTCCATTGAAAAAAGTGACATAGATTGGTAATCTCGTACATATTGACAAATGAATATTTGACGTTTGCGGTAATTTGCTAAAACTTTGACAGTTTATTTGATCAGTGTTTTACCATTAGAACGTTATTGTGCAGTTATTGGTTTTAATATGCTCGAAATTATCATTCTACCACAATTTTATTACAAGACCAGTGACCGATCAATTATGAATTAGCAGATTACAAACTTTTAGCAAAATGACAATGGGATCGTGTTGGAATGACGAATTTATAAAAATAGCAGACTTAGGGCCTAGTGGCCCAGTGGCGCCAGTGGCAAATGGCCCACCGACCACATTATAGGAACATAATATTATTAGACACTGTTTAGCGAAACTGGATTTGAAATGTAGTATGTAAGTAGATAATAAGAATAGTAAATAAATATATCAATTTGTTTATTTTATGTATATTTTCCTTTTGAAAAAATATTAGATATATGTACCTACATAGAGAAATAATCTAAAATAAAGCGTCGGAAAATTTGTTTGCATCGCAGTCAGACTAGTAATGAACCCAGGTAATGTTAATGTGCCTAACAGATTGGCAATTTTATGCCATTTTTTATACTTTGTACAAAGTAGACTTTCATGAAGCTAGAACTACATTAGACCGACGCATGCGTGTAAAACGCCTGTTTTGTACGTAGAACGACGTCGCGTGGCTAAGCGCGGCGTGTAGCTGTACAAGTCTAGTTCCCATATAAAATATATGAAAACCGACGCGCCCAGATCGGTGTGTATGTCACACGTGTGCGCTGTGTAGTTTTACCCTTTAAAGGGCTTTTCAATTATTATTATTTTGTTTCAGTGTACCAGTGTACATATAATTATATTTGTTGCTTTTTACAAGAATGTATAACTGTTAAATAAATAGTTGTATACTTTAATTATGGCAATAAACATTCATAATAGCGCAACGCCAGTTTATTGATCCTAAACTACAATAAAAAAAAAACTACAGCAGTACCAAAAAGTAGTCCACAAACTGCCAAATAAAAAATAAAGAAATACGGGAAAACAAACAAAAACTGGAGATAATACTCGTTGATCGACGGTACAACGCGTCCGTTGTTCCGCCGTCAGAAATCGACAGTTATGATTGAAAAAGTTTAATCAATCCGTCTGCCAATCGCGCGTGTTTTGATGGGAGAACATACAAGTTTTTATTATTGAGTCTTTTATTGAATTTTTCAGTGTTGAAATGAGTGAAATAGCTCATATCATTCAGCCGATACACGTCCACTGTTGGACAAAGGCCACCCCAAGCGTCGCCACAACGAACGTTCCTGTGCAACTGCGTGAAGGTAGGTTTCTCCGTACAAACTTGGGATGCGCGTTTCTCCACGTAAGGGGCGAATTTTGAAAAGCTCGCTCGCCTTCGACATGTAAAGAAATCTTGTGCATAATTTTACGCTTCTAGTGGCTGTGTAGTTTCGGCTGTGCGTTGATAATTACCTCTCCTTTTCAGTTGCTATTTACTAGCGTTCCAGAACCATAGTTCTAAAATTCCCGTGGCCCTACCAGGCATCGGCCCTATCAGGCCCCTACGGTTTTGCTACAACACGTGGCATCCTAACTATGTTAGGGTCGGCTCTGAGTCAAGTACAAGGAGCGACTGCCTGTTCGACCTCCTTCGTCTTAGTAACCGGGTTACCGATACCCCCATAGTATAAATTATATCTTTAAATATTTCAATAACAAACAAAATAAAAAAACAGTATACCACTTTGTCGGGAACAGACTCCAAGCTAGTGGCGGTTAGAGTTCCAGAGAAAGGAACCTCTTAACAATGCGAATCGTGTCCAAAAGTACAGCTTTCTGAATCAAACCCTTAATCCAGCCATCTAACGAGAGCCTCCTAAGATGTTGGTCTAGGCTCGTGGCTATTAAGCTATTGAAAAGATTATTATGAAAGCATAATTTGTGCAGACCAAATACAAGTCACAAGCAATAAGATAAACGTAAGTTTTGTGTTACTTTTTCGGTGTACAATAAAATTTATTCTATACTATACATTTTGTGTTACTTACATTCAAGGAATAAGTATAACACGAGTTCCTAATTATATCAATTTATTTTACACTTGTTTCTTGAATAACAGAATAATGTTTTATTGTTTGTGATTGTAATATGGCTTCAAGAATCTCCAACCAAATGTTTAGATTATGAATCGCATCTTTATTTTTAGCAAACCCTGTACAACACAGCTACAATCCACAACACTAGAAGTATAAATACAAATTACCATAAGCAAAAAATAAACAACATAAATAAATATCCCAGCCTCTAGACGATTACAACACTCAATAAATCCTCGAAGGCTGACGTCATCTTTACTGTTACCCATTCTATACACTTTCCTGTTACTGTACTCACAAATAGGATTCTGCTCTCCTTTCTCCATACAAGCAGTAATCCTTCCAGAGACAATACACAGACAATGCACTTAAACTCTGTTCTGTCGATAAGGCATTATCTCTGTCAACACAGCAACACTCAAGCCAATTTGATTTTTATTCCCGAACCCTTAGACGCCAATTTACGTCGACGCTTGTTTAGAAATAATTTTCTATCTCGACCCCTTTGTACGCCAACGTATTGTTATCAAAAGAATTTGATCATCTGTCTCGGATGGCTTTTGCTTTCTTCACAACAAAATCCTTCATGACTTATTGTGAAGTTTTTGAAAAGTTACCGCCGAAGTTGGAGACATGAGACATTAGATAAAAGATTGTCGAGAAAACTAATTATATATTATTCTTAACATTGTCTTTGGATTTACAAGCTTTGGGAAAAGTCTAGAAAACTGGTATTAAAATCGGGACAGTTTGTTCTCTAGTTTGTACTTACTAAGCTGTTATTAAGTACCAAAAACTAGTAACAAGACCATTTGATAACAACAACAGTCTAGGTGGTAGGTAAAATGTATGTATTTAGGATTTATCAGTTGTCTAGTACTCATAGCACAAGCTCTGCTTGGTTATGAACTAGATGGTCGGGCGTTATGTGAAAAAAACGATGTTCTATTTATCATCGGACACCTCTCCGTCTACTAAACTTACTAACTAAACTCTAGACAAGCCTAACCAAAAACAAAGATGAAAGCGAACCCAAAACTTGGAAGATAAACGATACATTTATTCCAAATCTCAAGAAATCCTATCCCAATTTCAGTTCTAGAAGTCGATACCCAAATTAATATTAACGACACCAGATGATCCTATCAAATCCTTGGTCCGAAGACGACCCCTTTATTCCACTTTAAATTTAATTAAAACCTCAAATTTAATTCTGTTTTACTGACGGGATTCTCGTCGTTCAGCAAATTGATCGCTAGTATCTCTTTCTGTAGGTCGTTAATTTTGATGGCCAGTTCATTTTTGCTGGTTCTTAATTTATTTCCAGTTCTGTCTCTGGATGTAGGTTTCGAGTTGTTTTGTTGTAATTGACCTTTTAGATTGGATACTAAAATGTGCTAAAAACAAACATTACAGATGGCACATGTTTTTGAAACAAAAAATAAATAATGTCGGTTGTAATCAAATCGATTAGAGTGTTGCACGAAATTATGATACAAATGCAAAAAGTTTATTTTTACACACAGGTACAATTTAGTTGTTACAATTATTTGTATAGTGTCTCTGTATTCTGCCACAGTAAGTGACATACAAATATTAATAACATAGGTTATTTTAAACTACTGACCATAAGTACCTAAACGGATACACAGGGTATGCCTATTCATTTAACAATACTTTATACAACATTTTCTACTGTTGGGACGTATATATTTTATTATCTTGTTATGTTACTGTCTATTATATATACACTACAAAATATCATGCGCAATATGGAATCAAAATGGCCAACATCATTGACGGTTATCTACAATAGATTCAAACAAGATAGTATTTTGTTTTGTGTAGTCTAGTCAATTTAGACAACCGAGGTTAAAAAAAATTACACCCAGCTGAAAATTGGTCTTAGAATTGTTCAAAACATCATAAATGAAATCGTGTAAAGTCCTCATCGATCTGACTCCTGGGAAAAAAAATACTCGGGGCGAGTTTTACGCATTTTCAGCAGTTTAAAAATTGTAGATCAGATGCTGTCTAAATTCTTTTTTTCCTAATTTTGCATTTATTTGAAATCTAACTTTTCATCGTACAACACTATAATATTTGCTAATGGAAAAACACAAAACAAAGGCACGTTGTCTAACAAAAACATTGCCAAATGAACAAATGAAGATCACGAAAATCGAACAATTTAGGTAAATAAATGAATGGTCACGTGATGGTCACAGTAAAAATACAAGCTAGTGAGTGAAATCTGAACAATAGAAAAATTTAAAAAAAAATGAAGTCTTTCAAACAATTTAAATTTTTAAATCTTACTTGTTGGCGATTGCTGTACCAGCAAGGCCAAGGGTGATCGACGGGCGGCTACGGCACGGCGTCGGAATGCTGAGTGACGTCATGGGATCGGCATCTACGTTCGAGTGCACGCGCTACCCCGAGCCCAGACAAAAAAACACCCGTTAACCTCTTGACTCAATGGGCATGAGAACGAACGAACAGAAGTGGGTTTACAGTCAGCTATAGTCTGACACTATCTCCCGCTCCACCCAAGAGCGGGGGATGTCATTAGATGATTGTTTTTTCGAAAGATAGCTCAGCCCCGGTACGAAAGGCGACGAAGAAACAGGAGTGGGTTTACAGTCAGCTATAGTCTGACACTATCTCCCGCTCCACCCAAGAGCGGGGATGTCATTAGATGATTGTTATTTCGAAAGATAGCTCAGCCCCGGTACGAAAGGCGAAGAAGAAACAGGAGTGGGTTTACAGTCAGCTATAGTCTGACACTATCTTCCGCTCCGCCCAAGAGCGGGGGATATGATATGATGATTTTCCCACCGCGAAAAAAAAAACATGCTGTTAGTTCCGCCAATCTACCATCATACAAAAAAAAAAAAAAATCAACATAGGTACTTACAACCAAAAACCATCCCACCAACAAACATACAAATAATTGTCTTTCTGACCACTTTCACTTTACAGTGGCACATTAGACAAAAAACATGGCGGATTTGAGGTCACGTGACCTGCAATTTTGGCGCGCAAATTGCAAATTCAAAAAATGTTGACCGTTTTTTTTCTTCCGTTAAGTATTTTACGTAAAATAAAACGAATTTCACTAGTGAAATGTTTTGTGCAAACGTAGGAACGTATCTAAATCATGTTTCTAACGACATTTTGCCATCTGTAGCGTAATTATCACACACAACACGTCGAAACGTGCAGACCAGTCGCGTGAAATTTTCGACTACGGCTGACAAAATAACAGATCCTGACTAAAATCTATAACACACACACAATGTAACACTTAAAAACTGTTGATTACTTACTGTTATATTGTTTACAATCCTTTTTTATAAACACTCACACTTTGTTTACACTTTAACATTTGAAATTCGAACGAGCACTGACGTAGGCGCGGGGCCGCGCGGGGCGTCTCAAAACACTTGACATTCTATTGAAAATTGTTGACAGATGTCTAGCATGTGACGTTCTATGCCTGTCTCGTTCTATATTCTTACATTCTGACCAAGTATAAACGAAATAAATATAGTTTTCATCAACAATTATAACATTTAAAACGACCGTCGCCATACCGCCTTAATAAGTAAGCCGACAGACAGGCTGTTTTTTCGAACCAACTGAATAAGTAAGTTGAACAGTCGACCGGCTAAGAGCCGTTTTTGAGATATAAAGGTTATAGCTCACTTACACGACTCTGCTCCCACCCGGCAAAAAGAAACTGGTTACCTGAGATTGTGCGTTAAGGAGAGAAACTTAGACTCTGAAACTCAAGTAAACTTGAAAAATCCATATAAGGTGAAAATGGTCAGGGCTGCCATTGTTGGCAAAGTATCAAGAACCAACTTTAATGACTACACTAGTCAAGCTTGTGGCATATGAGGGTTTCAATCTAGTGACGATCATAGCAGAAATGTCAAAGAGAGCAGACAATTGGAACAAATCCGAAAGACTCCAAATTTAGAAGCTCTCTTTGGATAGAAAAACCTTCACTGTGACTGAGAAGGCTGATATAGTCAATAATGTTTTGTTTTTATCTATATTATTTCTGACTAGGCAAAATAACCTTAGGAAAATTCATTCTACTTGATAAGGTTGTAAAGGTCCCCTCGATGACCAAGATCAATACCTACGCTTCCAATCTGCATATTTTACATTCTATTATTACAATTTACTTAATTATTAATAATAATAATATTCCACAACTATCACACAACGCCGTCTAGTCCCAAGCTAAGCAGAGCTTGTGTTATGGGTACAAGACAACTGACTATAGATAAAATACACCCCCAGACACAGAAAAAATGATTATGCTCATCACACATTCAATTGAGAATACAATTTTCCAAAAATATCTTCCAAAAATACATATGACAGACAACACCAATCTCAAAAGTAGAAAGCAAACAATTTTTTATTATATCTTGTCGTTGCGCAATATGCAAACCAGCTGCCATAAAGCAGCAGCCAAAAACACTAATACGCAGATTGAGCAAAATTAATTCAACTTTCCTATTCTTGCTCAAGTAATTATAATATTAATTAAATTGTCTTTCCACATAACGGAGTTTCAAGCGATTCTATTAAACAAGCGATCCTATTAAACATCCGACTAGCTTGGAAGAATTTCCTAGAAAATCTAGGAAATTCCTTACAAGATCGGTGCCTCGTTATTTGAACAACGCGTCATATACAGTCACGCTCGTGAGGTTGAACGACGTTTACTTAGGTAGCTGCAGAAAATGAAAAAAAAATAGAAAATAATAGGTAATATTATTAAGAAGGTGTCCTTTTCCACTTGCCTATTGTCAAACGTCGAGCACAGTTTAGAAGCTTGTTGCTTCATGTAACGCAATCAAACGCGATGTTTGATAAACGGGCAACAAAGTAGAGAAAACGCCTGAAAACTCTGTTGGCATTCGGTATTTCCGTGATTTACTCGAATATTTCACAAAACTTGGTTCCAGGAAATACGTGCGTGTTATTTAAAAACTGTAAAGTTTTTGGAAAAAAATCAGAAAGGCAAATTGGAATGGAATTTGAAAGTCATGATTTTCTGACTTAAATTAATGAGTAGGTACATTATAAAGGGTCAAAGTTCACGTAAAATAGAAAATTTTCAGGCCTTTACTAGATTAGTTTTACACAAATGACATGACCAGAATTGGGAGCTGTGCCCAAGCTAAAAATATTCATGTACACAGACAAACGGTACGTCGTATTAAAGCTTAAAGGTACGGCTTTACAGTAGTTTAAGTTTTATGATCTGAGAACAAACCGAGAGACACTATAAATAAGATTTTCAAAAATCGCTTAATCATTTTAAATACCACTTGATCGACATCAACACAACAATGATATATATACAATAACACTTTAAAGTGACTGTGACAGTGAGTTAGTATGAGAACTCCTTTCAGAGTCGGGTATATTTCTATGAAAATGTATGAAACACTACCAGTGATACAATAGAGGCTAGTGAAGAATGAGTCAAAAATCAACTTGGTATTTTAATAATAATAATAAGTCAAGTGTCGAAAATTTTTTCTCCAATTTTACCAAAACAATACATATTAAAAAACTATTAGAAAATGAGAAAAAAAAAGGCCAAACACAATAAAACATCGTGTTATTGTGAAATATCTGTGAAGCTACCCAAAATGACTTCACGCAAAATACAAGATATGTCATATTTATGACACGAAAAAATTTCGACGACGAAACATAAATGTTGACCAGAGCCGCAGCTAGCCGAGCACGCCCACCACCTCCGGCCTCTTCACTCAGCTCCACCTCGCCGCCGCCGGAACCCAGCCCCAACATGAGTGCTGTGACACCAGCCGCGGCAGTTGCATCGAGCTCCAGCGACGAGTTTTATTCTCCGCTAACGTCACCACCACCTGCGCGTCGACGGAGAGGACGCCGGCCGCCGAGCAGTTTAGCACCTCGAGGCCCACCGGCCTCTGACCGGGTCCCAGCTCCCGGCGGAAGTGTGCAGCGCATGCGATGGACGCAATCCATCAACGAGAACTTCATGCGCTCATACTATGGGGCTACAGAGGGAGGGAACAACCTGACCGCGTACCGTGTTCGGATGCTCTCTTTGCTTCAGGTGCTTGAGCCAGCCGTCAACGTTTTGGCCCAACAAGTCGGATCAGGTGCGGGTCATTCTGCGTAATCACATGTTGGATGATACTGTACTTGATCGCCTCCGAACGGAAATGAGTGACCGTGTCATTACCCCTCCGTCGCAGTCTGTGGTACCAGTTGTGGTACCACCGTCCAGCCACATATCCACACTGACGAGGTGAGTACTGACACGGTCACTAACGTAAGTACCCGGTGCAATGATGAATTGAGGAGTGCTTTGAAGTGTGCGATTCGGGAATATCGCAATATACCACCTAAACTTAGGCCACGCATACCTCGTTTGCCCATGTGTAACAAGAATAGGGCACTGGTGGCTGCTCTGGATTCGCAGTTGTCAAACTATTTTGATGACTGCGAAGATCTTACCAGTACACACTCGATCATGTACTGCGCGGCCGTAGCGGCATGTCGTGTAGCTCACGTCAAATTTCCAAATAGTGACACGACCGAAATCAGCTGTCGGCCTGGCAGTGCAGGATTGAGCGTCGTATTGCTGGGGCTAGAGCACTCATCGGCAAACTAATCTGCTTCATCCCAGGGCAACACTTGCCCAAGAGTGATGCGTTTTGTGAGGCGGGCATTTTCGGGGACTGACATCAGCCCCCGAGACTATATCCCGAGTCACAGAGTGCATCGACTTCCTGAAGCAGAAGGTGTATACATGGGCAAACCGTATCCGCAGTTATAAGCGGCGGGTTGAGCGATACACCCAGAATCGCACATTCCGGAGTAATGAAAGGTGGGTTTATAGCGCTTGGGAGCGACCGGACCAAGGTGTGACTGACGTGCGCCTCCCGGATGATGACGCCATGTGTTCATTCTGGCGCAGCATCTGGTCGGTGCCTGTCAGTCATACTGAGGGTGGTTGGACTCGAGAGGTCGAACAAGCGTGCGAACCGATAACAGAAATGGGGGCAATCACAATCAGCCCCCAAGATGTGGCCCGTGCAGTCCGTCCGTTGCCTAATTGGAAATCTCCGGGCTGCACAATTTCTGGATTAAGTGGTTTACAAGATCGCATGCTTGCTTGGCATACCAGTTTCAGTCTGCCTTAGAGTCAGGGTCGCTGCCTCAGTTCCTAACAACAGGAATAACCCACCTGCTCCATAAATCAGGTAGTACTGCGAATCCTAAAAATTATAGACCGATCACGTGTTTGCCGACGGTCTATAAAGTTCTTACATCCATACTGAGAAGTAAAATTAATAGTCATATTAATGAAAATTTGATTATGTCGCCTTCTCAGAATGGATGTAGGAACGGGTCTCGCGGTACTAAGGAGCTGCTCCTCATTGATATGACCATTAGCCAACAGGTTCGACGTTCCCGAAAGGATCTGTCGACATGTTGGATATACTATAAAAAGGCCTATGACTGTTCCTCATACATGGCTCATGAGGGTGCTGGAATTGTATAAAATTGATACAACACAACGCACCTTCCTGATGTCGTGTATGAGGCAATGGAGTACGGTCCTCCGCTATCCAGGATGTCGAAATATCCAGAGGAATAGCGAACCTGTAAGGATCGAGCGAGGTATATTCCAGGGTGATAGTTTGAGTCTGCTTTGGTTTTGTCTAGCCTTGAATCCTCTGAGTACACTTCTGGAGAATTCAGGTCTAGGCTATCGGTTGAAGAGAGGTGGTCAGGTTATACACTTCTGGACACATCTATTGGCCCACCTTGTATTTTCAGTTTCGTTTGGTCCTAGCTAAAATTTTATATTAGGTCGAGCAAAAAGTTTTTATGCAGTTTTGAACCTGGCACATTCACAATTTCATTCAATAGTCTTTTTTTGAATTTCGAACACAGAATTTAAAGAAACAAAAGACAATTTGGAGCCTGTTTGTTGATATCAAACAATCGAATACTAAGAAAACTTGGTTTTATTGGTTTACTTGGATTTAATTCTTGAAAAAGTGATTGATATCTTTGGTTTAGCAACAAACATTACTTATTCTTAACATTAAGGTGAGGTTCTATTAATAATCTATGGATACTTCACCTGAAGTCGCCGCCCAAGCTGTGGCACTTATTCAGGCCGGACACAGCCAAAGAAACGTGAGTGCTCAACTTAATTTAAGTCGATCTGCGGTCCGAAATATTTATCGGAGGTACCTAGAGACTGGCGGTTTTGTTCGTCGCCAAGGAAGGCCACGATCTCGGGTCACAACTGAAAGGCAGGATCGATTCATCGTGACGACCAGCTTGAGAAATCGTCACCTTACCTCCATTGAGATACAAAACCAACTTCGCGACTTCCACGGAGTATCTGTGAGCGCTCGATCTGTTCGGAGAAGGTTAAAAGAACGCGATATGGTACCACACAAGCCAGCTAATGGGCCCAAACTAACGCGAGCCCACCGAACAGCGCGCCTTCATTTCGCACGCAGTCATTTAAATTGGACACAGCAAGATTGGAGCCGTGTACTCTTTTCTGATGAGTCTAAAATTGTGTTACATGGCAATGATGGAAGGAAGAAGGTCTACCGACGTAAGGGAGAGCATTTCGCACAATGCTGCTTTGAAGAGAGGGTTGCTTATGGTGGTGGCTCATGGACTGTCTGGGGCGGTATATCCGCTAGCGGCAAAACTCAACTTGAGGTTGTTACAGGACCACGACTGCCAACATTAAATGCTGAAAGGTACATTCGTGAGTGCTTAGAACCTCATGTGATACCATACGCGGACTATGTGGCCCCAAATTTCCTTTTTATGCATGATAATGCAAGAGCCCATGCGGCCGGCATCGTCAGGGAATATCTTCGGGATGTGAACATCACAGTTATGGACTGGCCAGCCAGAAGCCCAGACATGAACCCCATTGAGCACATGTGGGACGAGCTAAAAAGACGTGTTAGGGCTCGTCAGCCAGTTGCCTGGACGATGCAGGAGTTGAAAACTGCCATAGAAGAGGAATGGGAGATGATCCCTCAAAATTTTATAGAGCGGTTGATAAACTCTATGCCTAATCGTATGAGAGCTGTGGTAGATGCCCATGGAGGCAACACGCGTTATTAAATTAAACCTTTATTTGATAAAACATGTTTTTTATTCAAAAATCAATTGCCTTTAACAAGGCGCATATCCGACTTGTTAGGCGTAGCTCCATGTCGTATGGTATTCTGAATTCAAATTTAAAACAATACAATCGAAAAAGATGGTAAAATGTATCAGGTTTAAAACTGCATCAACAGTTTTTGTTCAATCTAGCAATCATATTTCGGTAGGGGCCATCGAAACCTAAACTCTAAGGTGGGCCAATAGATGTGTCCAAAAGTGTATCTCACCTCCTTTACATGGATGACTTGAAGCTCTTTGCCTCCAACAATCTGCAACTGATGGAGCTATTGAAGGTAACTGAAACCTTCAGTAGTGCCATCAGGATGGAGTTTGGTGTGGACAAATGTGCAGTCATGCATGTAAAGCGAGGGAAGGTTGTAGAGTCCGTGAGCACTCAACTCACGGATTCCATAAATCTGAGATCCCTCTCTCCAACTGAAACCTATAAGTATTTGGGTATGTCAGAAGCTCAAGGCATCAGTATCACTGACATGAAGCAATTCGTTGAAGGAACGTTTCTTTGGACGGCTGAAAAAGGTATTCAATAGCCTTCTTTCAGGCGGAAACAAGGTGGCGAGCCTTCAACGATTGGGTCATGCCGGTATTGATGTACTCTTTCGGCGTACTCAAATGGACTCAAACAGAACTGGACGCCCTGGACAGGCGAGTTCGTTCACTGCTTACTGCATGACTGCCGAATGCATCACCCACGATCGTCGGTGATGAGACTGTATATCCCGCAGAAATGTGGGGGTCGAGGTTTTTTAAATGCTAAGACCCTACACAACCGTGAGGTATGCAGTCTCAGGGAATATTTCCTAGCTGCCGACGTGGGTATGCATCGAGATGTAGTGGCAGTAAACAAGGGACTCACCCCGCTCTCCCTGGCTAACGAGAACTGGCGCAAACCGATAGTGCTTGACACTAACGATCGCAGGGAAGTATGGAAGAGCAAGGAGCTTCACGGACACTTTTTCCGGAAGAGCAAGGAGCTTCACGGACGCTTTTTCCGGTAGACCAATTGGCGTCCGTAGCCTGGCTGCGTTTCGGTGACCTGTTTGGGGAAACCGAAAGTTTTGTCTGTGCAATTATAGACGAAGTTATCATGACGAATAACTACCGGAGATTTATTGTGAAGGACGGCACGGTTGACATCTGTCGGGCATGTCACCGTCCGGGAGAATCAATCCGTCACATTATCTCTAGTTGTTCTCGTCTAGCTAACGGACTCTCCGTTACTTGCATAGACACAACCTTGTAGCCAGGATTATCCATCAGCAACTTGCTCTGTGATACTCTCTGGTGGAATCGGAAGTGCCATACTATAGGTATGAGCCCGACTCAGTTCTTGATAACGGTCAAATCACTTTGTACTGGGATCGGCCCATCATCACTGACAGGACTATTGTGGCCAATAAGCCTGATATAGTGGTGGTGGACCGAAGCGAGAGGCGTGCAATGATTCTTGACATATCCGTTCCGCATGACGAGAACCTCGTGAAAGCCGAGAAAGATAAACAAATCAAGTATATTGACTTGGCTCGCGAGGTTGTCGACATGTGGGAAGTGGATTCAGCGATCATTGTACCGATAGTTGTTTCAGCCAATGGCTTAATAGCCAAGAGCCTCGGCCAACACCTTAGAGGCTCTCGTTAGGCGACTGGATCAAGGGTTTGATTCAGAAAGCAGTATTGCTGGACACGGCTCGTATAGTCAGAAAGTTCCTTTCTCTGGAGCCCTGACCGCCGCCGCCGGTAGCTTGGACCCTATTCCCGATACCGGTGGGCGACTAAATGTTTTTTTATATTTTTAAATGTTTTTTTATTTTTTATTGAATATTTAAAAATATAATTTATATGTACATATATTTAAATAAACGAAATAAGAAATATTTAAAAATATAATTAATATGTATGAATATGAAATAAATGGAACAATAATAATATAACTTTTATTTCGAGCAAAACTCATATAGTGTTAGTAACAATAATCTTAATCTTTTTCTTTTTGCCAACTAAAACGCAATCACATTGATTTATATTGGTAATAGTCACTTTCAAACGTCGACGTAAACAAGCCGCGATATCGAAGAAGAGAACGTCGACGTAATCAAGCCGCGAAATCGAAGAAGAGAACGTCGACGTAAACAAGCCGCGATATCGAAGAAGAGAACGTCGACGTAATCAAGCCGCGAAATCGAAGAAGAGAACGTCGACGTAAACAAGCCGCGATATCGAAGAAGAGAACGTCGACGTAATCAAGCCGCGATATCGAAGAAGAGAACGTCGACGTAAACAAGCCGCGATATCGAAGAAGAGAACGTCGACGTAAACAAGCCGCGATATCGTAGAAGAGAACGTCGACATAAACAAGCCGCGATATCGTAGAAGAGAACGTCGACATAAACAAGCCGCGATATCGAAGAAGAGCTCGTCGTCTAACAGATATTTTTGGATATTTAGGCGAATTAGCAAAAAATATACAATTTGACATGCAATAATGTTTTAGTGCATGTATGTTAGTGTTCTAAAAACATATTTATATGACTAAGTAAAAATTCAAATATTAAGAACATACATTTGCTTTTTAACACATCATCACTACAATAATTACTCAGACAAGACATATTCAATGTTTTCATCCACTCTTAAATCTCGATAAGAAGAACTAACTAGCTTCGAAGATATGTTAGCAGCCAATGTATTTTGTAATTACGGTGTTAAAGTTCTAACGATATGCCTTCATATTCGATTAGAGGCCACACTTTAATTCAGGCACCTTGACTTCGTGTGCGTCAGAATCCAAATCGTAAACAAACCAAACCAATATGCACATCAGAATATTAATATTAGAAGCGTAAAGGAACGTCGGATAAAGGATAGCGTGGAGTTAAGTTTAAAAATCCAATACAGTAACGAAAACACAAAACAGTAATGTTGTAAGATCGACTCAAGACTGACACATAAGCGTATGTAACTCTTTACAGAACCGACGCGCTGTTCCTAAACATTTTGGTGCTCCGAAATATTGGAACATTAGTAATGTTTTAAATACAACATTTGGAACACTAAAACACTCTTTACTTTAAGTGACCAGCAATCTTTTTAAAATTCAAATAAAAACGTAAATAGTGTAATATAATTAACGACTTAAACTAAAAATATCTGGTTTAAGTTATTCTCAAAGCAAAATTAAATTAAATAAAACTTATAATGTGGCGCAACTTAACAGATCACGATTCATAACATTTGTATCTTGTGAGTCGATGTTCCAAATTGTCCGTTTGTCTCTTTTGAGCCGATGTTCCAAATGATACATATCACTGTTTCGGAACATTTTAGTGATTCAGGCGCAAATGTTCTAATCGCAAAGATGACACACTATTCCCAAGCCTACTGACACATTCAGTTTTGACAGTTTAGTTTAAAGAGCATTTTTTTTTTTTTTTTTTTTTCGATGGGAAAAATCATCTTATGACAACCCCCGCTCTTGGGCGGAGCGGGAGATAGTGTCAGACTCTTACTGACTAAAAAACCCATCCCGTTCCTTCAAGCCTTCGATACCGGGGCTCGAGCGCCCTTTCGGATTACCCTGGCCCCGGTAGGCTTCGAACCGGCTGGGCCCCTGCTGTTGCTGACAACTCCTTGAGGCGCGCGGGAACAGCGCGCGCCGTCGACGACTTGGGCTTGGTCCGGACGGTTACCGGACGGCCGGACAGCGAGCTACCCATTGCTCACTGTCCGCAAGCCCGCGCCTACGGTGGCTGGAAATCGGGATCGGAATCCCGGCGGCGGCGGCGAGAGCGCCGTTGCCTGATGCGGTCGGCCTCCTCCTTAGCGAGCATTACGCTTCGCAGAAGTCGGCGACCGCCTGCCACTCCTCCTCGCTCCGGACCATGGCCTCGACCAAGGCCCGGCGCGAGAGGTCTCCGCCGCCGATCACCCCCACGAGGGCACGGCGATGCTCCGCCCAAGCAGGGCACACCGCGATTGTGTGCTCCACCGTGTCCTCCGGGCGTTCCGCACAGTGGCGACACCCGGGCGTCACTTCCGCTTTGATTCGGAACAGGAACCTCCCGAACTTGCCATTTCCGGAGAGGACCTGTGTCATGCGGAAGGTAAGGACGCCGTGAGGTCTTTCCAGCCACGCCTCAAAGAGGGGACTTATCGCCATAATTGTGGCGTGCCCATGACGGGGTTGCGACAGTCGCTGACGCCATTCCACCATGAGATCCCGCCGGAGCTCTGTCCGCCATGCCGTGACCTGTCGCGGCAGAGGACTTTCACCCCGGCGTTGCATCTCCACGCGCATGTCGTGCATGTGTGCAAGGACTGTTGCCTCCAGATCCCACGGTGGTAGGCCAGCCAGAAGGCTCGCCGCTTCGCGGGAAATCGTGCGGTATCCCCGCACCATCCGAATTGCCATGGCCCTCTGGCAGGCGTTCAGAATGGACGCCGGTCGCTTTTGTAGCGACAGCGCCCACACCGGCGCCCCGTAGAGGGCCATGGACCGAACGATCCCCGCGTAGAGCCTCCGGCAGGAGGCGTCTGGACCCCCAAGGTTGGGCAGGAGCCGCCCGAGAGCGGCCCCAGTCCGGTTGAGTTTGGGAGCCAGACGTCGGAAATGCTCCTCGAAATTCCATCGGCTGTCGAGGATGAGTCCCAGATACCTCATCGATGTCCCGACGCCGATGCGAACTCCTCCTACCGTTAGTTGAGAACCCGGCGGTGGCGCGTTCCAACGGCCGCGACCGTGAAAACACATGGCCTCGGATTTGCGCAGCGCCACCTCGAGTCCCAACTCCTGGATCCTACCAACGACTATCGCAACCCCGCGTGTCGCTAAAGCGGCCGCCGCCCGGTACGACTCTCCCTGCGCTAGAACCAGCGTGTCGTCTGCGTAGCAGACCACGCTGACCCCGTCAGGGAGGTCGCCCCGCAGCACGTAATCGTACCCGATGTTCCACAAGGGTGGCCCTAGTACCGACCCCTGCGGAACACCGCACGACATCTCCCGACGTTTCCAGTCTCCCTGGTGACCGGGGTAGACAATATACCTGTCCGACAGGTAGGCCTCGACTACTCGACAGAGGTATTCGGGCACCCGGTGGTACCGGAGTGCCCTCCGGATCGTACTCCAGGGCAGGGAATTAAAAGCGTTGGCAATGTCCAAGGACACTGCCACGACACGCCTACCCTGGGACACCGCATCCCCCGTCGTGAGGGCTCGCACGCGCATGATGGCGTCCACCGTCGAGCGCATCCTGCGAAAGCCGAACTGTCCGTCCGAAAGGTCCGGCCCCACCCGTGAAAGGCGCGCGACGAGGCGGCTCGCAATCACTCTTTCAAAGAGCTTGCCCACCTCGTCGAGCAGCACAATGGGCCGTTACGCGGACGGAGAGTCCGCAGGGCGCCCTGGCTTCGCGATGAGGACCAGTTTCCCCGTCTTCCAGCGAAGTGGGAACTGGCCCCTCTCCAAGCATGCGCTGAAGAGCCCTCTCAGTCGAGGCCCGAGAGCCTCCATGGCCAGGACCCAGGCTTTCCCAGGCAAGCCATCGGGTCCTGGGGCGGCGTTCTTGGCACTCAGCCTTTGCACCGCCACTCTCATCTCTGCCTCGGTCACCTCTGGAGCATTATCGTCGTCGTCGCTATTGCGGTCCGCGTCAGACACCGCTGGCGGAGGCGGAGCCATGGGCGGGGGGGAGTGTTCCCCTCGCGCAGGGAACAGAGCGCTCACCACACCCTCCACGAGTTGGGGCCGGAGACTCTGAGTCAGCGGCGGAGCCCAGGGGCGCAGTTTCTCCCGTATCAATTTGTACGGGCGCCCCCACGGGCCCGCGTTCAGAGACCCCAGCCACACGTCGCGGGCCTCGAGTTTGGCCCGCTTAATCTCCGCTCGGAGGGTGTGTTTTGCCTCTCTGTAACCTTCGTACAGCTCCGCCTCTCTGGCCTCCGCATCCGGCGCGCGGATGCGGCGCCTGCAGTATCTGGCGTACCGGCGTCGCGCGTGATTGCACGTGTTGCGCAGTGCAGCGATTTCCGGCGACCACCAGTACACCTGGCGCTTAGCACGTCCTGGACGGACTCGGGGCATTGCCGCATCGCAAATTTGCGACATGGCCTCCTGGAACCACTCCGCCTCGACGTCGATGTCGACAGGCCTGTCCGGTGCTTGCACCCAGGCCTGTACCGTCGCGGCTTCCAGGAGGAGCTCCCGGTCCATCTGCTTAAGCGCCCACCGCGGACCGCAAGGGCTCTGTCGGACCGGCGCGGCCGAGGTTTCGGCGGAGACGTCCAACCGGATATACCGGTGGTCGGAGTACGTCTCCACCTCCTCCATAACGCGCCAGTCGACGACACGCGGCGACAGAGCGGGGCTGGCGAACGAGAGGTCCGCCACAGATTCACCCCGCCTCCGCACCAACGTGGGGACAGAACCCCGGTTCAGGACGACCAGGCCCAGCTCCAAGGCCCAGTCCTCCACCAACCGACCCCGTGTGCTCGTGCGCCGGGAACCCCAAGCCGTATTCCAGGCGTTGAAGTCCCCACAAACGACCACGGGGAGGGTACCAAACCCAGCGACGACGGCACTTAGCTCCATAAGGGAGACATGGAGTTCGTCGGGAGTTCTGGTCGGGGACAGGTAGACGCCTACCACTGCAATGTCCCCGACCCGTGCTGCCACGCAACCCCGTCCCCTCGCAACAGCCTCGAGGGGCGGGGTACCGGCGGCGGCCGACGAAATTAGCGTCACCGAGCCGTCTAGGTCCTGAACCCAGCGGGGATGGACGTAGTACGGCGGGGATGGACGTAGTACGGCTCGGAGACGACGGCGACATTGATCGACCACTGCGCCATGCTCTGGAGCAACAGATCCTGAGCGGGGGCGCAGTGGTTGATGTTCGCCTGGAGGAGACGTAATGGTGTCGTTATTGACATTCCATTACAGTCTCCTCCTGAGCCCCCTGTGAGGGCACTGCCGCGACGGGAGCGGCGGCGGGAGCGGCGGCGGGAGCGGCGGCGGGAGCGGCGGCGGGAGCGGCGGCGGGAGCGGCGGCGGGAGCGGCGGCGGGAGCGGCGGCGGGAGCGGCGGCGGGAGCGGCGGCGGGAGCGGCGGCGGGAGCGGCGGCGGGAGCGGCGGCGGGAGCGGCGGCGGGAGCGGCGGCGGGAGCGGCGGCGGGAGCGGCGGCGGGAGCGGCGGCGGGAGCGGCGGCGGGAGCGGCGGCGGGAGCGGCGGCGGGAGCGGCGGCGGGAGCGGCGGCGGGAGCGGCGGCGGGAGCGGCGGCGGGAGCGGCGGCGGGAGCGGCGGCAGCCAAGGTGGTGGCTGCGGCGGTGAGGACGTCAGGGTGGATGGGCCTGACTTTGCCCTTGGCCTTGGCGGGGGGGTCGCAGGACCTAGTTTAAAGAGCACAAAAATGTCAAAGATCTTCAAGACGTTTGGATACAAACTCTTGGAAAATATTGTCGATTCATAATGTTTAACTTGGTTCCATCAAGACGCGCGGCAACTCGAAAAGTGGTGTCTGTGATAATTGTGAAACTGCTTTTTTAAGGTACCTTAGTAATTCTGGCATTCACGGTATGCACGGGTGTTTTATATTTTAGTTTGACCTTCAGGCTTACTACAGATAGGTACAGATATTGTCTTCTGCGTGTATCCAAAACGTAGACGCCATGATTGCAATGAAACAAAACGACACAACAACAATTAACGCACATATTTTTTTGGGATTCTTTCGCGCCTGTTCTAGAGAAAAGTGATTGTTGTGATTAACTTTTTATTTATTTTAAGAGTAATTTTCATACAATTATAATAAATGTACGTGAGAATTCATGTGGGCAGGATCCAGCCATGACTTTTAATTTTTATAGAAGCCTAGATAATATCCACAATATAGCTGTGTATCCAAAATATTTGGCTAAAGATGTGTAATAATATGCACTAAATGATCTTTTGGATTCTTATCCAACAAACGATCTGTTTTCGGATGAGTGGAAGATGATTTTATTGGCATGTCAGAAGTACTGTGAGGAGGATTGATGTACGTGTTATTTATACTTTTACTCTTTGTTTAGAGTTACTGTAATTGGTTGTTTAACCGTTGCAATTAATTAAATAAATAAGTAAGTAAGAGCGGTTGTATGAAAATGTATCTCGAAAAGGATGTTTAACATGCATGATAATTTTGACATATTATTTTTTTTTCTTGCTGCGATTTCTTTTTATTCTTTGATGGTGAATTACACTAGTTTATTAAGAGCCTATTTACTCTAGTCTTGAAGAAACCTAATTATAATGGGACGGGAAGACCGCATAAGGCAAATTGTTCCAGTCATTCAATGTAAGCGGTATAAATAACGACGACGTTCCAAAAAATGCCGTAAATAATAATTACATTTAATAGTCATCTCAACTTAGTACCGTAAAATATTGCACCCTTGACTAATGTAGTCAAGGACTAACGTGCTTTCGAAAATAATATTAAATTCTAGAAAATTTTATGACGGAATCATGTGCTATTTTATTTTGATCTACAGCAGTTAGCAACTCACAAAGTAAGAGTAAAATACAAAACCTTGTATTCAAATATCGAAAAACAAAAGCACAAAAGATTTGATTAAACGGATCATCTGTTTGTGTGCATCTTTTGAACAAAACCTCCAAAAAATTATACGAATCCAATGTTATTCTTTCATTCCAGTTTTGAATGGAAACGTGCCCGAAAAATATAATATTTTGTATCCAGTTCAGTGTAACGTAAAACTTCCAGGATTGATTGTTTCATTTTAATTGATGTTTCGTTATTTTTATGCTCGTACGTGAGACCTGGGCCCCAAGTCTGCTATTTTTATAAATTCGTCATTCCAACACGATCCCATTGTCATTTTGCTAAAAGTTTGTAATCTGCTAATTCATAAAGATCGATCATTGATCGGTCAATGGTCTTGTAATAGAATTGCGGTAGAATGATAATTTCGAGCATATTAAAACCAATAACTGCACAATAACGTTCTAATGGTCAAACACTGATCAAATAAACTGTCAAAGTTTTAGCAGATTACCGCAAATGTCAAATATTCATTTGTCAATATGTACGAGATTACCATTTTAAGCCACTTTTTTCAATGGAGTGTCAGTGATTGACCATTGGAAAGTCATAATAACGCCATTAAATTAGTAGATTACCAAACTTGTCAAAATCGACAATTATGACATCAATGATATACCATTCTGACACTATTGTAATAGCAGACTTGAGGCCCTGGCTGTTTTCCTATCATTTTTATTATAAAAATTACAATTTTGAAAAATTGTTCGCATTCCTTCCTACATCATGATTCCGTTTTAATTCGCCTGTACTTTTTGTAACTGTAACAAAAATAAACTACTTTTTGTTTTAAATCCGGCCTCTTTTTGATCACGGTACGTGTTAGTTGATAGACTTGAAAGATGACATTAGTACATTTTGATACAAGTGGAGAAAATTTTGTCATTGCAACCGAGGCGAAATTCACCCGGGCTTTGCGGGCGAGGGTGTTATGGAGTCGAGTGCTGCAGTGACATATTTCAACGTGCATAAAACGGCGTTTGTCAAAACATTTTCTTGAAAACTGATTCATAGCACTACGATTACGTTTAATATACCATTTATATCACCCTCGTGTTTTTGTTAACTTATCAAAACTAGGGCTTTTTCCTATTTCGTCACGGCCAAAAATATTGCCGATACACCAATCAACAATAGAATAGCGCCGAATTGAACGCCGACCCATTTCAAAATTACGTCAGTATTGAATCCAAATCGGCATTAACGTCGTATCGGCTTAGCGTCGACAAATCAACATTTGGCACGACAAGTGTACAATTTATGCATCGCCAATCATGCCTAGTCGCTTACACGCGGTCGGTATTACGGTTTGAACGAGCCAAAACTATTTTGAATTATTTTTGCGGACAGTAAAATATTGATTTGAATTGAATAGCAATTTGAAATAGCAATTGAATAGCAATTTGAAATAGCAATTGAACAGCGATTTGAATCTCTTTATAAAAAGAGAAGCTAACTGGCTGAAATATCAACCCACATCCAAAACTATTGGGATTTTGACGTAGGCGAGCACAAGAAAGGATTTCCCAAAATTAACTATTTAAAAAGCTAAAACGGGGGTTTAAATTTTGTATGGAGAAACCCTATTTCTAAGCTTTAAATCCAATAGATATTTTGTCAAACAAACGCTGAAACAACTTAACTGGACATAATATTCCATTGGTATTTTTTAGCATGGTATAAACATCTAAAAAGATCGGAGACTACATTACATTTATCTAATACGAACGATCCCGTTTATTCTAACTTTGAGAAACAGGTCAAATATTGTATCAGACTCGGCTGGGCAGAGTTCATGATGTTCAGCAGTATCTTCTAGATTCATATACTGCAGCGTCTCAAGACCAATGCATTTTTTGAGCGATGACTTAGTAGTGTGATGTATAATATGAATCCAAAATCGATGACTTAGAGTGAATACCTCGTAACTGTGAAATACGTAACTTAAATACGTAACTTTTCAGGAGGCACAAAAAAACAAATTAGACCTTTATTATCATGCAAAAAATTTTAAAACTATTGGTTTCTTTCAAATGCTTGTCAAGGCAAACATGCGTTTGAAATAAACCAACAGTCTTATTTAAATTTTTAATTTCTTTCCGCTTGTTTTGCCGCGCCGTCGCGAGGTGATCACATCAAACTGACTTGAGCAAGATATGCATGTATAATCGTAGATGGCGCTACAAGTATCGAATCAAAATTTTGCGTTTTACAAGATTGTGCGTTACGTGCTTTTCTTTTCAGAAATGTAATAAAATAAAATTACCTAATATCCGAGGTTTTCACTAAGTCATCGAAATGGGCCTTATCAGAAGGTATACAAGTAAATTGAACCGATGGAGGACCCCCCGGTGAATGTGTGATGGCCGGGAAATTGTTGAATGGCGAGTGGCACGGGGTCGATCGATGCAACCATACTTAAAAGGAGGCCTATGTCCAGCACCAGAAGATCTCAGGCTAAAATGATGCTGATGAAGACATTAAGTCTGTCTTATCTTATGAATAAAAGGATATTATTTGACTACGCTAGTCCAAATTATGGATTGTCATTCAATTTTTGTATTATCACCATTCAATTGGAGACTACCTTTAGAATAGCATACATTTAAACATTTATATACTCGTTTAAAAAACGAGAAACTGACTGTTATATCTCAACGCGCAGCCGAATCTACTGGGACTAAGAGGTTCCCCGCACAAGGGCTTCAAAAAAACGCCGCTTCAAGTTTCATTTTGAGGTGGCCTTTTTTTGTAGCTCGTGTGCGGCGGTGCCGCCACAAAAAAACGCTTGAAGCGGCATCAAGCTTCACCGGTCACAAGAGGTGTCGCGAGCTTCAGTTTTTTTTTTGTGGCCGCTTCTAGCGTTTTTTTTTTGTGGCCGCTTCTAGCGTTTTTTTGTGGCGGCGTTTTTTTGTGGCAGCGTGTTTTTGTGGCGGCGTTTTTTGAGGCCCGTGTGCAGGGACAGTAAGAGAGGATTTTTCAAATTCCCTCCCCTATACGGATGATTTCTCTGTACAAACTCTACTTTCACGTGGGCGAAGCCACGTGGCAGAAACTAGTTCTACAATATAGAGTTCTTTTCAAGATAAAAACACAATCTAGTTGACACAAACTCCCTCAAAGGTAGGTGTTCTTCAGCAAATCATAATTGACACCTATCCAAACTCGATAAAAGCGTGGAAGGATTCAATTTTTCCGTCTACAAGGCTGCATCGAAAGTGCATTGCCAACAAGTGCGCGCTGTCCGGACGGACGGCACGTTTCGTCCGAAGCTCACGTTTCGCTGACGACCTGAAACTCTGCTTACCCACCTCTTGAGATGTTTATACGGTTCAAGTCGGGTTCGATGTAGGTCGGTGAAGTAGGTTTCGGGAGTGTACATACATATGTTGATATCGAGTTCTGTCAGAGCAATATATGTGTATTTTGAAATTTGATACGTGGAAATGTGGATGTACTAAGTATATTGAAAGAAAAAAAATATGATTGCTGGGAATAAAGCAGTGCCATTTTTGGCGACTACGTGCTGGAAGACGCAGCGTCAGAAGGCTGCCCACAAGGTGAACCGATGACCTGGTGAAGATCGCGAGAATCCAATGGATGCGAGACGCACAGAACTGGTTATTATGGCGACACTTGGAAGAGACTATGTCCAACAATGGACGTTTTTCGGCTGAAATGATGATTTTTGTTAACTAGTGCTTGGACTTCGATCCCACCTAATAGTAAGCAGTGATACAATCATTGATGATGAACTGTTGTATAAAGATACTTATTAGACCTACATATGTACCTACCCCTACTTACAAAAATCTATTGCTATGCACTCTTTACTTTATTGTTGTCATTGGTTGTCCTATAGATTTTTTTATCGGTTCGGTTCTCTCTTACAATAAAAGTTCATACTTTAATGTTTTCCCTTTTCAATAAGATTATTATTCCAACACGTTATCAGCACGAAGCTGCTTATTTTAAAGTTTTTCAGGAACATAATGTCAGTAAATAGTATGAATTTTCAAGGTATTCAGATATTAACAAACCGAGACGGATACCCAACCTGGAAGTTCAAAATGAGGATGCTTCTCATTCATGAGTTTGCACTCGCAGTGCAAGAAGATCATACGGCATATGGATGTGGATACAGCTTTTCTGAATGGTGAGTTGGAGGAAGAAATGTTCATGACACAGCCAGAAGGTATTGTAAAGGAAGGGGAAGAGTCGAAAGTGTGTTTACTGAAACAGTCGCTGTATGGGTTAAGCAGGCACCAAGAGCCTGGAATACAAAGTTAAAACAGACTGTCAGTTCTTGGTTTTATACAAGCCTGTGAACCATGTATTTTTAAAAACAATGCGAACTTAGACTCGGAGTCCTTGGTTCTGGCTGTATACGTCGACGATCTAGTGATTTTGTATAAAAATTAAGTTACGCTTGACAATTTCAAATGTCAATTAGTAAAATATTTTTCATCGAAAAATCTCTGACGAATTAATTTCTTTACGGGAATAAATATTCACCATGATAATAATGGAATGAAGCTATCTCAAAGTACATATATATTGAAAAGTTATTAAAAAAGTTTAATATGCAAGATTGTAAGGTTGTTTCTACCCCACTAGTGAATGAAAAACTTGAACCTGGCTTAGGTGAGAGTGAGTACCCTTAACAGAGAGTTAATTGGATGTCTAATGTTATTGGATGTCTAATGTTATTGGATGTCTAATGTTATTGGATGTCTAATGTTGTTGGATGTCTAATGTTATTGGATGTCTAATGTTATTGGATGTCTAATGTTATTGGATGTCTAATGTTGTTGGATGTCTAATGTTATTGGATGTCTAATGTTATTGGATGTCTAATGTTATTGGATGTCTAATGTTATTGGATGTCTAATGTTATTGGATGTCTAATGTTATTGGATGTCTAAGATTTTTGGCTGTAAGCACAAGACCAGATATAGCTTACACCGTGACTTACTTAAGTCAATTTAACTCTAAATTTGATCAGTCACATTGGAACAGTGCTAAACAATGTCTACGTTATCTGAAAGCAACAAAAGATATTAGTATTATTTACAGGAAAGAAAAAGGTATACTACAACTGACGGGTTTTTCAGATGCAGACTGGGCACCAACTGATAGGCGAACTTACACTGGGTTTTATTATATACTTGCAAGCGGGCCAATTTCGTGGAAAGATAAAAAAACAGCCCACAATGGCTCTCTTGTCCGCTGAAGCCGAATACCTATATGGCGTTAACTACGGCAGTAAAGGATGCATGCTTCATAAAAAGGCTGATATTCGGTATAACAGGTATTTACTAACAGAAGAACCTTATGAAAAGTACCGAGTATAAGAGTATTTTTTAAATGATTTAAAGTGTTGTATACGGATAGAGTGCACAAAAATTAGCCATGAATCTGATTCACCACAATAGGGCAAAACACATAGTTGACGAAACCTTTAGGTCCAGCAAACATCGCAGTTGTTTACAAAGTATTGGCACATCGTAATGTTTTGATTTACTGGTTTTTATAACAATATCATTGTTAGAGTGCAATACAATTATTTTTTGAGGGAGCATGTTGTATAAGATACTTATTAGACCTACATACGTACTTATTTACTTACAAAAATCTATTGCTATGCACTTTTTACTTTATGGTTGTCATTGGTTGTCATCTTGATTTTTTTAGCTGTTCGGTTCTTTATTACGAGTACAATAAAATTTCATACACGTTTTCCCTTTTTAATAAGATTATTATTCCAACATGAACCACACTAGTTTATTAAGAGCCTATTCTTCACTCTAGACCGCTGTATGCAATTTTTTTAAAGGTAAGTATTTCTAAATCAAGTAACAAACTAAGTTCAAGCAAATCAAATCTATCTTTGAATAGAACTTTGCAAAATAAAATACCCTTGCTGAAAAAAAAATCTGTAAACAGAACATTAGTAACCCACGTCAGCCAATGGTGTAACTTAAACCCATGTCACATTGTAACAGGTCCAAAGTAACCCCAGGTTAGAATCCAAGTTCAAAGGTTCAAGCTGAGATTTTTTAGGTGTTCACCTGAGAATAACTCAAGGTATTTTATCGCGCTTTGGTGCTTGCTTCAGACTATTACAGCGTCAAAAAAGAAAATAGTGTGGTCTATCCGCACGCTACGATTTCATAATTTGCCCTTGTGTGATTTTATACTAATATGGATAAAATAAATATTAAGCACTTCACATATAAATAGGAATGTCTATATATTAAACTAGCTTTTGCCCGCAGCTTCGCCTGCGTACATACAATATGTGCATAAGCCACTCAGGAATAAAGCAGCTTTCTATCGGTGAAAAATTTTACGGACCGGACCATAACCCCCCCTAAGCCAAGTTGCTAATCTGCAATCGTTAACGCTAGCAGAACGTGAATGACGTCATCTCAACGCTCAGTCACGTGGTCAGAACAAAAGAAATGGCGGCCTGGCCAACTCGAAGCGTTCGGCGCAAGCGATTACCTCCTACAAACAAAAAAACAATCTTCTTCCTGCCCTTATCCCATATTACTTGGGGTCGGCGCAACATGTATTTTTTCTTCCTTTCTGTCCTGTCACCCGTCAAACTATCAAAAAAACAAAAGTGTAGATTATTATATTAGTGTAGACGAAAAACTTATCTAGCTTGCTGGGAAGTTGACTTTGGATTTTGTAACACCGGGATTCGTTAATTAAAAAGAACCCTTTGCAATGATATTTTTGCAAACATTTAGTACCTAACTAATATTGAAATGACAAACTTATTCTCATTGGTGATCTTATTTAGCTGTTTTAAAGAAAAATTATAGATTCTACTACTATTACTACGCTACTACTACTAGCTACTACTACTAGATACTACTACTAGGTACTTCTACTAAATACTACTACTAAATACTACTACTAAATACTACTACTAGCTACTTCTACTAGCTATTGCTCTTATTACTATTTTTTAACGATTCAGACGGTGCAGACGTAACAATATTGTCATTGGCCTTACTTAAGCTCTATTAATATAAGTAAACATGTATTTATTAGCTGTAAGTTTTCCGAGTAGAATACAATAAAATAATAAAACATACAAATAAGAAAATAAATATAATGAAATGATAATGAAACTGCTGCTGCTGCGTGAGGTCTTGGTTCGATTGCCAGACCGGACAAAGGGTGACGTGAGTAACTAATTGAAAGTGACACCTCCATTCCTTGGAAAGCAAGCAAAGCCGCATCGTGTGTCGTGTGTCTGATCTCTCCCCGAGCATGTTAAATTGTCGTTTTATGAATAAAGATGCAGACACTACAGAAGGTGCCAGATAACCGTGGAATATTAGCGGGTACATATTTGAATGTCGAAAATTAAAATACCTACCGGGTAAAATACCAACGTTCAAAACATCGAAAATTTAAAATTTAAATATCAAATGACCATATATAATCAAAAATTTTAATTTCAAATGACCATATAATCGAAAATTTAAATATCGAATGATCATATAATCGAAAATTTAAATATCGAATGATCATATAATCGAAAGTTTACAAAATCGAATACTTACATAACCTACGTCCAATATATAAAATCTAATAATCTACAAAAGGGACATCGAAATACCTAAATATCGAAATTACAGAGTGTCGAATGTCCTAAATATCGAAGTACAACAGAGTATCGATTGTCTTAAATATCGATATTAATTTATTATGTACGAGTATGTCACAGGGTAATTTGAAAATGGTGAAATAAAATCTGCGAGCAACTTGGAGATAGCCGGCCGCTAACGCGGCACCTCTCACTTCGCTCGGGCGGCTCACGCGCCGAAATAGGTTAGGTTAGTCTAAAACCGTGACCACACGTCACGGTTTTAGCCTAACCTAACCTATTTCACCCAATTCAAAATGGCGAAATGACGACTAACATTGACTTACTTACTTACTAGTACATTGACCTTTTCCTAATATCTCTGTATAGGCATTCGAATAATAAACAATGCACTGATTTTCATTACTAGATCACGTGAAGGATTACGATACATGTCGATTCATGACAGCTTCAGGTCTTTATTTCCGTTTTTGAAATTAAGAATGTCAACAAATGTAGGAGAGTTAATGACCGTTATTCCACGGTAATCTGGCGCCTACCTTAGTAGAATAAGGTGTACCAGAATCTCAGGAGCTCCACAAACAACATCAACTGCGCAGCTGTTCTATTTTTTTTCACTTCCACTTGGAAAAGCTGCAATTTCTAATAAAAACTTTAAACAATAAACAAAATTACGTTATGAGTTTGGCATACATTGCAGGTTCTGTACATAGGAATTCGAATCGCGTAATGTTCAGCAAGCGATCTAGTTAACATAACTTTATTAGCACGGCTCGGGCCGCTTGTTCGGTATTCTTCTTGTTAAGGTTCCAGTGTAAACTTTAAATTGGATTCGATAGTTGGGGTGAAAATGCGGAAAGCTAGTGATCAATAGCACTTGGATGTAGTGTGGACTTGTTCTCGAATTATTTGTGTGCATTTTGTGGAACTGGCTAACGAAATAGGGGGTGTAGTATGTAGAGCTGGTCGAGACTTTATTTGAAAAAGAATGCATGTAGCGGAGATGATAATTTTGAGATAGATGTGTGGTATGACGAGAGTGAATAAAGAGTATATTAGAGGAAGTTAAGTGGCGCCAGTGACTGAAAAATTGAAGGGGTATCGATAAAAGATTGCATGTAGTAGAGATGAGAATTTTGAGATAGATGTGTTGTATGACGAAGGTGGATAGATTGAGATATAAGTATATTAGAAGGAAAAGACATATATACATACACACATACACATATACATATATAGACATATATATTAGACTGAAAGTGGCGCCAGTGACTGGAGTATCGTTCGTCATAGTATGGGGCCATGTGCGAGGTGTACCTATAATTTATATGTGTGGTGTAAACTGTAGTTTAAATTGGCAATAAATAAATAAAAAGGAAGAATGACTCAGTGGAGCATACGGTAAAGGTTTGCTTCGCTTGATCAGAGCACCGCCGCCGTTTTCTCGTTGGGACAATAATCGGTGGCAACGATCTCTCTCGCTGGGCCTTGGTACAAGCCATGGTACAAAGCGAGGAGATGTGATTTTTAACATTACAAGTTTTGGAAGACAAAGCAACAAGGTCAGGCTCATAGCCTAAGGTATTTTTCATTGAAAAAATATTAGTCTAAGATCCGGTTAAGAACGACCTTCACCGGTCTGTTTAATGGTTGAAACGTATTTTATGATAAATTTAGTGTATTAAATAGTATAACGCGGGTGGGTTGCCTAAGAAATTCCTGGCCAGACTATTATTAATTAAAAATTGAAAATTTACTTTTTTCTTAGAAAAATGCACAACCGTTATTCATACCAGATTTTTTTGCAGACAACACTATAACATCGTATTCGTAATGAAACAGCGTTTATTTTGATATAGAATTTGTTGTTTAACAAAATAAACACACCTGTTTATACATACCTGTTTATACCTGGCAACCCATAGTTATGCCAGGAAAGAAATAAGCAACCCAACATTTTTATGTTCTAAAGGCTTCACTCTTTCGGTTAGTATTCATTAAACACACCGGTGCAATTTTCAAAATAAAAAAAAATTGTTTGGCCAGGAATTTCTCAGGCAATACCCGCGTTATATTATTTAGTATACTAAATTTATCATAAAATACGTTTCATCCATTAAACAAACCGGTGAAGGTCATTCTTAACCGTATCCTCTACTATATAGAATTATCAAAAACAAAGCCTGAAATATCAAAAACAAAGCCTGAAATTTCAAAACGACTGGTTTCCCAAGGCCCCACCCAAGGCCCCACCGAGTAGGCGTCGATCCTGCTGGGCCCATGCTACGGGTTGCTGACAACTGCTTGAGGCGCGAGTAGAATACTACGCGCCGTCGATGACTTGAGTTCGGTCCGGTCGGGCGGCGAGCAATCCATTTCTCGCCGTGCGCAAGCGCAAGCCCGCACCTACAGTGGCCGCAAAATGGGGTCGAAATAAAGAAAGAAAGAAAATACGTTTATTTGGCACACAGGTACACATTTATTTTGACTTAATGTACGGTAGCGGTTAATACAACATGCATTCTCTACCACAACCTTTTGGTTAAAAAAACAACCCTGTGGTAGGTGTGCTTAATAAATAAATACTAGATATTTAAAAAATACCTCCTACATATTTAAAAATAGAATGAAATAACATTATTTGAATTTTACTATGTTATTTTATTTGATAGTCAAGTTGATACCGGCAAAAAAATATTATAAAAAACCTATAGTAGAAATCAAACGCAAGGAGAAATCCCGAAATACATGCCCAATATGCAGGATGGATCTGGTCATCCCTGCAAATTGGTTTTTCACCGTCGACTGAGTCTCACGATGAATGGACTGCGTCACCGCCTTCCCGCTCCTGCGACAAATTCGAAGCATCGAAGTTTCGTAAATCCAATTATGAGTTAGCGCCACCCTTGTAATTATATTTGTGAAGGTCATCCTACAATTAAGGAAATAATCGCTCCGATAAATGGTACAACTGCCTTGTTCATTAATAAGAATTAGTTCTACATATTATTGTACGAAATGAAGAAGTAAAGGTTGTAATTGGAAGCCTACTTTCTTTGATAACTAGATTCTTCTTTATTGTACTTATAACAACTTATTAAATAAGTGGATAACAAAGTTCATGTACATAGGCGAGCTTAACTCAAAGTTGGAGTTTTCTTCCAGCATACCATTGAGCGATAGAGAGAGATGACAATAGAGGGTAGAGTCCAGTTTACATTTTTTTAAATTATAAATATCTACACTAATATAATAAAGAGGTAAAGTTTGTTTTTTTTTGTTTGTAGAAGGTAATCTCTGGAAGTATTGGTCCGATCCGATTAAAATTTTTTCACCGATAGATAGCTGCTTTATTTCTGACTGACATAGGCTACATTTTATGTACGCGGGTGAAACTGGGGGCAAAAGCTAGTTATGAAATAAAATAATAATACTTATATAAGTATACCTACATACTCCTTTATATATAAAGTATGTGTAAGGGACTGCCCTCCACAAACTCGGCTTGCTCAGTAGATGAAACTGAACAACCTTCCACAAAAATTTTTTTCAGGAAACGAAAAAATAAATCTGCCTCTCCATACAAATTGTCCAGTCAAGTTTGTCATTTTGTATGGTGAGAGTTGAGACTCATTTTTTTTTCGTTTCCTGAAAAAAAATTTTGTGGAAGGTTGTTCAGTTTCGTCTACTGAGCAAGCCCTTGAAGTTTGTTGAGGGCTGTCCTTTACACCTTTTATAATATTGTAATCGTAGTTATACGATTGAATATAAGAAGGACAACACTTTGTTTAAAGAAGCACAAAAACTGTACTATCTAACTGTATTATTAGCCCATCATAATGGAGCACCTCGATGACACAAAATTTGACGTGGCGATGAATTGAAATTATCCACTCAAATGTCATCATCATCATCACCATTTTAACTGAAAGATATTCCACTGTTGGACACAAGCCTCCCCCAAGCGTGGCCACCACTGGACCATTCATGTTTACCAACAATTTTTATGCAATTTCCATTAAAACGTTCAATGTGCTATAAATTACATATTATCTTCCATCCGATTTATCGATAGCAACGAATATTAAAACCAATTTAAAAAAATCCAAATTCGATTATGTCACTATTCGAATCACGATATAATGTGAATTATTGCTGCCCGAAATATTTAAAAAGCAGGACCCGGTTACGAAACTCGGACATACGAAATTTTTTGTTTTTTATTCATGAATCTTACTGAATAAGTAAAACTGTTGTGAATTTTTTAATTTAAGTGGGAAATCATTCAATGGGAGGTCGTTTTAGGTTTTTAGAGCTCAAACACGAGCGGCATGTTACTAACAGCTGTTGACGCTTGATTGATATTTATCATCTTAGCAGACTTCTCATTACAAATCATACAGCCCATCCAATCATTCTATTGAAATGATTTGACGAAATAATACAGTTCCATGTTTCTTTACAATTTTATTTAGCCCCAGGTTTACTGAACAGCAAAGAAAAGAACAACAATGGAATATCTAGTTAAAATTGTTGTTATAAACAATGCCAGGGGCAAGACATGAAAAGAAATACAGGCTATAGAAAATTTATTTACAAGAACAATGATAATGCGCTTTTAATTTTGTTTCGGGAAATTGAAGGCTCATAAAGATTGTTGCATTTTGTTTCAAAGTAGGTATATGAAATTTTTTCCTACAGATGTAGCGTCTGGGTTTTAACGTGTGAAAAATGTTGATGAACACTTACGTCACTTTTCTCGGTCACTTCTGGCTGTGGTTCTGTTGCACGTAGTGCTGTTTGTATCAGGAGTTCTGTTAATTGTTGTTCTTGGGTCTGTTGGACACCTAACAAATTCTGTGATTATTGTGGGCTTTTTTTTTAATCCTTATCGTCAATATTATAAATATACGATCATTTACAGTTTTGAAATACAATAAAGTAAACAATAAAAAAATTAAATAATAATAATAATATCTTGACTTGACTCGCGAGGTTGTCGACATGTGGGAAGTGGATAGAGCAATCATTGTGCCGATAGTCGTGACGGCCAATGGCTTAATAGCCAAGAGCCTCGACCAACATCTAAGGAGGCTCTCGTTAGGCAGTTGGATCAAGGGCTTGATCCAGAAAGCAGTACTCCTGGACACGGCGCGTATTGTCCGGAGGTTCCTCTCTCAGGAGCCCTGACCATCGGCAGCTTGGACCCTGTTCCCGATGCCGGTGGGCTACTATTTTTTGTATTTTTAAATGTTTTTTTTTTTAATATTTGTTTTTTGAAAAAAATATTTAAAAATGACAAATAAAGGAAATAATAATAATCTGTGGAATCAAGTATATTGACTTGGCTCGCGAGGTTGTCGACATGTGGGAAGTGGATTCAGCGAACATTGTATCGATAGCCATTCGCTGAAACATCAGCGAATGGCTTAATAGCCAAGAGCCTCGACCAACACCTTAGGATGCTCACGTTAGGCGACTGGATCAAGGGCTTGATTCAGAAAGCAGTATTGCTGGACACGGCTCGTATAGTCAGGAGGTTCCTTTCTCTGAAACCCTGACCGCCGGTAGCTTCGACCCTGTTTCGATACCGTTGGCTACTATTTTTTATATTTTTTAATGTTTTTTTTTATATTGAAATATTTTAAAATGTAATTTATATGTATATATTTATGAATAAACGAATAATCTGTGGCCACACCAACAACGTCAAGTGACAAAAAATTCTCTGAACCATTTTCGACAAATTAAAATTTCTACAAAACATTTTTCCAATCCACAATTACAGCAGCCAATAGAAAAATAAACCAAGATCCTGATAAAACATATAACATGACGAAATATATTTTGTATCATAACAAAACCGCTATAACAGTGAGTGACAACTGCTGTCACATAATACAAGACCGAAAATGGGAATTGTATTAATCTGAGAAAGAAGACGTTGATTCTCTCTTTGTTTCAGGTACTTGAACCAGCCGTCAACGTTTCGGCCCAACGACTGTCGGATCAGGTGCGGGTCATCCTGCGTAATCATATGTTGGATGATACTGTACTTGATCGCTTCCGAACGGAAATGAGTGACCGTGTCATTACCCCTCCGTCGCAGCCTGTGGTACCACATATAGCACTACCATCCAGCTACATATCTCACCACGCTGACGAGGATTGTACTGACACGGTAACTAACGTAAGAACCCAGTGCAATAATGAACTGAGGAGTGCTTTGGAGTGTGCGATTCGGGAATATCGCATCATACCACCCAACCTTACACCACGCATACCTCGTTTGCCCATGTATAACAAAAATAGGGCGCTGGTGGCTGCTCTGGATTCGCAGTTGTCAAACTATTTTGATAACTGCGAAGACCTCACCGATGCACACTCGATAATGTACTGCGCGGCCGTAGCGGCATGTCGTGTAGCTCACGTCAAATTCCCAAACATTGACGTAGCTACACGACCAAAGCCAGCTGTGCCGGCCTGGCAGTGCAGGATCGAGTGACGTATCGGTGGGGCTAGAGCTTCGTATCGGTGGGGCTAGAGCTTCGTATCGGTGGGGCTAGAGCGTCGTATCGGTGGGGCTAGAGCGTCGTATCGGTGGGGCTAGAGCGTCGTATCGGTGGGGCTAGAGCGTCGTATCGGTGGGGCTAGAGCGTCGTATCGGTGGGGCTAGAGCGTCGTATCGGTGGGGCTAGAGCGTCGTATCGGTGGGGCTAGAGCGTCGTATCGGTGGGGCTAGAGCGTCGTATCGGTGGGGCTAGAGCGTCGTATCGGTGGGGCTAGAGCGTCGTATCGGTGGGGCTAGAGCGTCGTATCGGTGGGGCTAGAGCGTCGTATCGGTGGGGCTAGAGCGTCGTATCGGTGGGGCTAGAGCGTCGTATCGGTGGGGCTAGAGCGTCGTATCGGTGGGGCTAGAGCGTCGTATCGGTGGGGCTAGAGCGTCGTATCGGTGGGGCTAGAGCGTCGTATCGGTGGGGCTAGAGCGTCGTATCGGTGGGGCTAGAGCGTCGTATCGGTGGGGCTAGAGCGTCGTATCGGTGGGGCTAGAGCGTCGTATCGGTGGGGCTAGAGCGTCGTATCGGTGGGGCTAGAGCGTCGTATCGGTGGGGCTAGAGCGTCGTATCGGTGGGGCTAGAGCGTCGTATCGGTGGGGCTAGAGCACTCATCGGCAAACTGATCTGCTTCAGGGAGGGCAACTCACGCCCAAGAGTGATGCGCTTTGTGAGACGGGCATTTTCGGGGACTGACATCAGCCCCCGAGACTATATGTCCCGAGTCACAGAGCGCATCGACTTCCTGAAGAAGCAGGTATATGAATGGGGAAACCGTATCTGCAGGTATAAGCGGCGGGTTGAGCGATACAACCAGAATTACACATTCCGGAGTAATGAAAGGTGGGTTTACAGGGCTTGGGAGCGACCGGACCAAGGTGTGACTGACACGCGCCTTCCGGATGATGACGCCATGTGTTCGTTCTGGCGCAACATCTGGTCGGTGCCTGTCAGTCATACTGAAATTGGAAATCTCCAGGGCCGGACGGACTGCACAACTTTTGCTTCAAAGGCATGGCTCGTTTGGCATCTCAGTATCAGGCCGCCTTAGAGTCTGGCTCGCTACCCGAGTTTCATACAACAGGAGTTACCCACCTGCTCCACAAATCTGGTAGCACCACGGAACCCAAAAACTATCGGCCGATTACATGTTTGTCGACAGTCTATAAGGTTCTTACATCCATTTTGAGAGGTGGGTGTACCGCAAGGTTCAATATTGTGTCCTTTACTCTTTTTAGTATATATAAATGACCTACCACATCTATTAAAAAAAACAACCACATATTGTATTGTTTGCTGACGATACGTCGTTAATTTTTAAAATCAATTGACGTTCCACAAACCTTGATGACGTAAACAATGCTCTACAGCAAGTCCAAAACTGGTTTACTGTTAATAATTTAGTATTCAATGGAAAAAAAACTTGCGTTGCCGAATGTTAAAAGCAATCATTCCGACATAGTATTGAACAAGGAGAAAATCGAATTCGTCGAGAGTACGGTTTTCCTAGGGATCACGCTTGACTCGAGGCTACAATGGGGTCCTTATCATCACATCTCTGGCAGAACGGCTTAGTTCAGCAGCATATGCTGTCAGAAAAATCCGTCATTTTACTGATGTAGATACTGCAAGACTAGTCTATTTTAGTTACTTTCACAGTATCATGTCTTACGGTATTTTGCTATGGGGACGGGCTGCAGACAAAGTCTATTTTTATACTGCAGAAAAGAGCTATCAGAGCCATATATAATCTTCGCAGATGCGATTTTCTTAGGGAACTATTTAAAGAAATAAACATCCTGACGGTCCCTTGTCAATACATTTATAAAAACATCATGGATGTTCGGAAAAATATTCATCTTTTTACTAAGATAAGTGACAGGCACAATTTTAATACTAGGAATAGGAACAAATTAGACCAACCTCGATTCAGATTGGCTAAAGTACATAGCTCTTTCTTGGGGTACTGTGTAAAATTTTATAATAAAATACCAGTTGAGATTCTACAACTAAATGAGTCCAAATTTAAAACTTGCATTATACGCACACTATGTAGACAAGCATATTATAAACTGGAAGATTATCTCCTTGACAAAAATGCTTGGCTAAATGCTGGTCCTGCTCCAAAACTACAGCCACTTTTACCTTCAAATTAGTTTTTTTATTTTTTTTTGTATATATTTCTGAATATTGGAAGAGATACTATTCCCCTTTTTGTATTTTTGCTTTCGAAATGTATTTTTTTTTAAATTTATTTGTTTATTTCAATAGAGCTTATGATAAATTATTACCTTTTTTAGTTGGAAACTAAATAGCATTGTATAATGTAGAAGCACTTTTTTTCAAGTTTTGTGAATGTGAAGCACCATGGAGCATCTTTATTAGGTTACAACTTGTTTGACATTACGAGCATGGCAGTTGAGAGTTTGTCATGCTCACCCAAATGGCTTGCTGATGGTGGCACGTGTTATTGGGTCATTCGGTTCCCTTTAAAATGGTTGAGCTGAGTTGAGCGGGCATGACACGTGCATTAGCTGCACGTGTCATGCCCGTGAACGGGTGCCATATCGGTTGAGACTGGTCATCTCTTGGCTGCCAGTGGCTTAATTCGGTTTCTGTTTTTAATTAAATTTAATAAGAAGAAGAATAATAACTTATTATTGTTGCGTATCTGCCTACATTGTGCGGTTAGAAGCGACAAGAAATATGTAACCAAGATCTATGTAACTCATAATATGTTTTAAAAAGAGTGTCCATGGAGTTTCTTGCACGTTCTTCTCCATAGAGACCTACGCTTTGGAACGTGAAATTTAGCTTCACTTTTCTTGGACTGACCGACATTTGACTATTCAAAAGTGCCTGCAAATGGTCTATATTTGAAATAAATGATTTTGACGATTTTGACTTTGAGAGCAAAGATTAACCAACATGTTGATAATAACACTATCATGTCTGCCTCTCAAAATGGATGTAGGAATGGGTCTCGCGGTACTAAGGAGCTACTCCTCATTGATATGGCCATTAGCACACAGGTTCGGCGTTCCCGAAAGGATCTGTCGACATGTTGGATAGACTATAAGAAGGCCTATGACTGAGTTCCTCATACATGGCTCATGAGGGTGCTGGAGTCGTATAAAGTTGACGCAACTCTTCGCACCTTCCTGATGTCATGTATGAGGCAATGGAGGATGGTCCTTCGCTATCCAGGATGTCGAAATATCCAGAAGAACAGCAAACCGGTAAAAATCGAGCGAGGTATATTCCAGGGTGACAGTTTGATTCCGCTTTGGTTCTGCCTAGCCTTGAATCCTCAGAGCACACTGCTGTAGAATTCAGGCCTAGGCTATCGGTTGAAGAGAGGTGGCCAGGTTATATCTCACCTCCTTTATATAGATGACTTGAAGCTCTTTGCCCCCAACAATCTGCAACTGATGGAGCTACTGAAGGTCTCAGCATCTACATCAATTATTCCAGGAAAGTTAAGCAGGTTTCTAGCACTATTTCTTAGATATATTTTATCGAAATCGGTTACCTACGTCATTTTATAACAAGAATTATTGGCAAAAGTGTGTATAAACAAGCGAATCATTTTTTTAAATTATGTATTTAAAATTTTGTTTGCTGTACAACTCATTATCAGGTCATGTCATTAATACAGGTCCAACCTAGTTCAGGTAAAAATGCAAACGTTATAACTGTTTTTATGAATTTTACTTTACATGTGCCACTTTTATAAATTAAACGATATTCTATTCTATTACCGTGAGTCCTTTTTGGCTCACCTGCTCCAAAACCAAATATATCGGAACATGAGCAGCTCATTATTAAACATGTTCTCTCAAATTTGTTACCCCTACTAAACAACTGTCTGCCGTCATTTGGTTCGGAATGAAAGCTCATTTTGCAAATTAAATGTTTGGTTGCAAATAGAATGGGTGTCGTAACATGGAAATTGTCATGCCGCCGTGTTTACCAACGTGTGTGGGTGTATGTACGTGTAGCACTAAATATGTTAACCAGTCATGTCTATGGATTATATGTAGTATTTATTTACATAGACCATTTACAATGCTAGTAGAGCGATTTCAAAACTATTATCTACTATATACCTACTGGAATTTATATACTCGAATTATGTTTATTTTTTAAAAACAATATGCAATACTTTAATTTCAAATCTAATTCCAAAACATAAATTCGGTAACAATATAGAAACAATATAAATATGACATTAATTTACCAGTTATCAACAATATGATGTATTACAAAAGTATCTATGTTACTGCTATTTGTGTGTATAAAACATATTTTTAAAAATAAATTGAAAAATTTTTTGATTGACAATATAATCTGCATGAGTTTTTTTTTTTTTTGATAAAAAATAATATTTGTGAGTATCCTGCTTTTTTGATAAAAATTAAATTTGTGAATGCCTAATTTCCTTAAATACTATTGCATATCCGACTTAGGTAGACTGTTGAAACTGAAAATTTAATGCTTATATCTATGTAATTGTATTTTTTTTTATCAAAAATCCAATTCATAAGAACCGGCCAAGTGCGAGTCTGATTCGCGCACGAAGGGTTCCCGTACCGTCAAAATTCCAACTGTAACTATTACGGTTCACGAGATACACCCTGGTGACAAACGGTCAGACAGACGGACGGACAGCGGAGTCTTAGTAATAGGGTCCCGTTTTACCCCCTGGGTACGGAACTCTAAAAAGGGAGACAGGAAATTTTCTAAAAGAAAACTTTACAATACATTAGATAGTAGTATCTATTAGTGGCTTTGATCACAGTTCTCCAGAACGATGCTCTACACAAACTTTGAACTCCTGTTTCATCCACTTGGTAAATTTTGGAGAATCCTTGTTTTTTGGAGAATCCTTGTTTTTTGTATACATCATAAAATTAATTTCTGTGTAAAATTCAGCGGTTGATGTCCTAAGGTTTTGGCTGGGCGTGGACGATGTACGACGATGTAAGTGAGTAAATTCAGGACTCTACATGTTATACAGGGTTATTAAAATTTGCAAAACACTAATAACCTCGCAGGACTGAATTACTAACATCATAAACATCAACTTTTGTTCTATGACTTTTTACAAAACATAATTCATTTACCAAAAACAAACCATCAAGATGTCGTTGTTCTATCTAACACATTTCAACTCTGTATTTTGCTATATCTACCTACATCTGTATGACGCGACGCAAGCGCATCAAGCATCCTCGTTATTCGATCCCACTCTCTCCGCTATTGTATCGTCGCAAGTCATAGAACAAAAGTTGTTGTTCAGGATGTTTGTAACATGTCGTGAGGGGTTGCCAGTGTTTTACAAATAAGCCTGTCTATACAGATTACTTTGAAAAAATAACATGACCAAATAAGTATTACACTAAGACCCAATACATAAGACCATGAAACGAAAGAACACTGGCGTAGAGAAAGCATATCTTAGTTCGCAATGAGAAAACTAGCAAATAACAATGGTACTGAAATTGGTGCCTTTGTACTGTGTAGAAGGGCTAGAACAATATGGTTCTAATGGATGTTCCTTTTTACAGGAAAAAAGGTCCTTTTTAAAGGAGAACAGAAGAAGAGAGAACTGTGACTGTACTGTGGTAGATTGTTGATACCATTATTGTTACCGATCTCGGGTCCTGCATATACCAGCTCGACATGAAAACTCTTTAGTAAACGATATTCTGTTTTATAGTATTTAATGTAATCATTTTTGTAACTTCTTGGTCTGTTGAAATAACTCAAATACTTAAAAATAAAACTTAATGGCATCTTCCGCTTGTCAGCTTTCGGTACATTCAATAATTATTACTGAAAGTTAATATTGCAATGATTATACATGATTCTTTGACATACATATATTGTTGTTAATAATTAATATTGAATGAGCTATTATATTAGATAACAATTCAGATGTATATTCATAGTGATTTATTGATATATAAGTGATAAAAGCAGATGTACCGATAGTTATTTTTAAATACAGACTCCTTAGTTACTGTTGCTAAGAAAATAACAGTGTAAGAAAATTATCTTTTCAAATATTCTGGATTATCAATATAAACTTGATTGTTATAAAAAGAATCATTGTTTCCATGACCGTCTTGATCTGACTGCTGTTTTACACAATATAAAGACATTTAGCGAGGTGTTTTATTCGCCAGCGTCGTGTAATTGCGACTGTAGTTCTTCAATCCCCTTAGGTGACAGAAGAGCTGACGCGATAGAGTGACGGAGTGTGTGTGATGTGTTTTTGGAGTTTTACGATTAAAAAGTGGAATGCTCCATCTGGTAGACTGACAAACTTGACTTTTGCAGCCTACATCTTTTCAAATGTATCAAACCCATTCTTTCGCGGTGAAAAGTTATCAAATGAGTATCTCGTGGACCAAGAGGAATTGTCCGATTTTTAATAATTAAACTCCACTTGCATTCCCCACAGCTCTGGCAAACGTTTTTTTTTTTTATAATGGATAGGCTCGCGTTTGACCACAATCTCACCTGATGGTAAGCGATGATGTGGCCGACGATGGAGCACGCTTGCCTAGAAGCAATCTATATCCGAAATTATTTTACTACTTTTTGACAAGTTTGCCAATTACTTAATTATATGCGCCCTAATTAATGCAAGGGACTGTGTAGTATTGACTCGATCACTCTTAATAACCAATTTAAAACCGTAAATCTGATTTTATTTATTTTTCATTAATTTAGTCCATATTACATTCAAAATTAAAATCTTTTAATGAGTAGCACACACTGTTAACATATGTGCATAAGTATTTTGGTTGATTATTTAATTTTGAGTATAATTTTTTCATGAAAAAATTATCATGTCAACTGTTTCTGCTAAGTAATTTTTAATCTACAATCTATTTGATCAGAAGCCAAGCAGTTTTATTGATGATGTAAAGAGTAAAATCATCTAATTATCTAAATTACATAATTAAACATTGCAATAGTTAATTGCATATTCTATTCAATACAGCTCCAATCAATGAGATCATTCTGATTTAAAATTCAATTAAACAGAACCTGATTTCCATTTGTTTTGTTTGACTATTGTATTCTGCTTAATTAAATTTTAATAGTAATGAAATCTTTAGAAATGTTAGATATTATTTTGTTGTAGTGTTCTTCACTGTGCTGGTTTATATTAATGAATTTCAATCTGCCAATTTTCCTACCTGGCTTTTACGAGATAATTTTTTAGGTGAAAAAAACATCCAAAGACATCTCACGCTCTTGAGCGAAGCGAGGCCGCTATGAACTTATTAATTTGCACTAAGCAGACATATCTCTTAAATAGTCTTTCTATAATAGACATTTTTTACGAGCTCGTGAATTATTTCAAAGCACAAAAGCTCGGACAAAAAGTGTCATCGCCCATTATATGAAAAAATATATTCTTCCGAATGTTAGTAGATACTCGTAGGAAGAAATCATGAAACAACGTGTAACGTTAAATGTGCAAAACCTGAAATATAGTTTGATCAGAATAACGAGCAGAATCAATTGGACCACTTTTTAATATAAGTCACATTTTTCACCGCACACGGGTCACAAAAAAAAGCCGTTTCAAGCTTCTTTTTTTGGCGGCCTGTTTCTGTGGCTGTGGCTCATGTGCGGTGGCGCCGCCACAAAACAAAAAGCTAGAAGCCGCTTCAAGTTTCTCCAGTCACAAGCTGTCGCGCGCTTCAGCTTTTTTTTTGTGGCCACTTCTAGCTTTTTTTGTAGCCGATTCTAGCTTTTTTTGTAGCGGTATTTTTTGTGGCCCGTATGCAAAGAGATTTAAAGAGATACAATAGAGCGGCTATCAGGAGAAATGTCTTAGAAAAACTGTCATCCTATCTCTCAGTGACGCCATCTAGCTTTGAGTAGCAATCACGCGAATTAAATTTGTATAAATTTAACTATTGCTCGGTAGGTGGCCAGAAGCTTTACCATGATATGTTAAAATGTCAGTAGTACGAACGAAAAAGTATCTAACAGTTCGGTTTAGGTCGTAAAATAGATCACGTTATGAGCTCGTGGTAGAAGCTTCAGTGTGTGCCAGTGGCGTAGCTTGGGGAGGGGAGGGGAGGGCGGTGGGGGCTATGGCCCTAGGCGGCATACGAAAGGAGGCGGCAGAAAGCGCCAATTTATTTATTTGGAAAAAAAAACTTAGATATTCGAAATTGCAAATTTTGATGTCGATGTTAAGTCTACCCTGTGTGCTGCAGTAGGTATATTGCTTTTTATTAATCCAAGTTCATTCTCTGAAGTAACAATGTCAGACCAAGCTCAACCATGACTTGGCACTGAGTGTGTTCACGCTGACGCGATTAAACACGCGCATACTGACCTTGGGCCAACACTCGTATGCGTAAGGCAAGTGACGTGACTCTTAAGGTGTTGTGGAGGTCTCAGTTTGACCACATTGGCCGAATAGGGAAAAAACCCCGTTGGTAGTAAAGCGTTTTGGTCCCTGGCAAACTCGAGTGAATCGAACTTCTGCCGTCCCTCACCTCCACCACGGCTGAAACCCGACGGGTCTCTGGCTCACACCGCTGAGGAGAAAGCAAACTTAATTGCCTCTCTTATTGCGGAATCTTCGCGTCTGAATTCCGGTGATGCACCGCCTCCTGTTTCTCCTGATGGGTACGTGACGAGTATGTCGGATATTCGTATCCATCAGAAAGACGTACGTAAGAATAAAGCTAGTGGCCCCGACGGGATACCTGCAGTCGTTCTTAATACTGGTGTTCTTAAACATAATAAACAACAAAGGGCGGCGTATTTCTGGTCGACCCCAAGCGGCGAAAACCCACGCTACGCCACTGGTGTGTGCTAGGTAAGGTTAAACTTTTCAGCAATAGATGGCGCTATCATAAAATCAGCAAATGTTCTAGAACTAGTCATGGAAATTGTTGAATTTTAATTAATTACTGCGTAAATACCAAGAATATTTACGAAAAAAACCGAAGTTAGGTCCAATAATTTTACCATAACAAAATTTGCAATAGCGTAATGCGCAACTCAGCACATTTTCTCAGAAAATGATTTTCTTTTAGTGCCTAAAGCGGATACAAACACGACATGACGTTTAGGGGTGTCATACTAGACTGAGCGACTTGTTACTACCAAGTAACAAGTATCGGTTTGGACTTTTGTTCGCTATGTCCTGTCTATTGGTAGTATAATGTTTAATGTCTTTGCCCGTATGCGAGCATACTAATAGGTCAAGCCATCACGTGCGCACACTCGCCCAAATAGGTATACAAACAAATGTTTGTGTAGTCCAATCAAATTTTTAAACGTCAAGCTCTTAAAAAAACTAAAACCTAAACAAACTAAAGCTGCACATAAAACAATTCTTTTCTCACTTAATTAGGTCAATTGAATTAAAATCATTTGGGGTGTCTGAGGTTTTGCGCATTTAATGTTACACGTTGTATTTACACCGCTAAGATTACGAGTAGTTATCAATACTCAATTCTATTTTGCGTTCCACAAAATAGGATTAAAGTGGTAAAGATTTGCGAAAAGAAACAATCGTGGACACTATAGGGCACAGCAAAATAAAGATATAAACCATTCAAAATGTTGGTCAAAACCTAGAAAATATTTAAAATGCTTCTGCCAACGACATCGACCGTCTTTGCAGCCATGGTCAAAGAATAAAAAGTACCCGTGTCCTTTCTTGGCAAGCTTACTCTGTACCACATTTAATCAAAATCGGTACTGTAGTTTAACCGTAAAAGCGTAACAGATAGACAAAGTTACTTTTACATTAATAAAATTATTATAGTATAGTATGGATGTAGAACCATTCTTAACAATTCTCTAGAAAATAGATAGGCATGTGTATTTTTATCAGTTACGTGCTGATTATTCGTAATAATAATTTTCCAAAACGTTTAATGTTACTAATTTGTCGAAAGCTTTAAACAGTTACGGTACCGATTTTAATTACAAATGCTTTAATAAAATTCACAGTTTGGTACACCAACAATTTTATTGCAATTGTGTGTTTTTTTAATTAATTGCATCAGGCGTTTTCATATCAGTTGTGATAATTACGAAAATCAACGTTGTCTTTTATTAAATTATATAATACACGGTAAATAAAATGGATTTATAAATAAAATGAAAATATAAAGTCAAAATACTGTACAGTACTTAACGAGTATTTAATTTTCACGCGACTGAGCAGTTAGCTTCTTTAGTCTTAATTTGTGTTCTTTATTAATCTGGGCTTAGGCTTGATCTTTAAAGACTTAGAATTCACATAACACTAACTGGTAGATCTGTCTAAATAATGCACATAAAATTTGACTTCCAGTCGGTTCACTTGTAAGGTGGGATAGCTCGTTGTTCAGCCCGAGTCGTCGACGGTGCATTTATAAGTGTTCCATCTGGTTTGATTTAGAATTTGCTCGACGAAATTTACGGTAAAAAAAAATGTTAGTGTTGCTATTTTTGGTTGGTTATTGAGGCATGTGGAGACATTCGCAAAAAAAGTTTATGAAATCATCACAGCGTTGATCTTTTGTATTCATCTTCCTGTATTTTATTTCTTTTCTATTTGTTTACCATTAAGTTTCTTAGACCATGTTATGTTTCTGCACCACCGATCGACTGATTATAAAATGTCTAAGACATAAATAAGAAACATTGTACAGTCTTCCTTTGTACAATGTTTCTTACTAGTAAATTTTGAAATACATACACTGAAATTCTACTTAAATGCACTTGGGTATGCAGTGTTTTTTTTTAAATTAGCGCATTGAAATCGGTACGAGTTTCTGTGGAATCACGCTAATTGACGCATAATACTTTTACATATATAATTTTTTTTTGCTGTTGTTGTTTGTATTGTGTGTTGTGGTGTTGTGTTGTTGTTTATATTGTGTTGTGTTGTTGTTTGTATCGTATTTAATAAACGTATTTACTTCCAAGTAGGAACTAGGAACTTGGTCTTATATTCTGGTGAGACTTAGGTATTTCTGAATGATGTAACCGCTTTCTACGCACCATTGCCCAACCAATGAAAATCAGTTATATTAGGAAAAAGTCCCTCATAATAAGGTATATCCACATTTGATATCAAAGGCACAAAATACCTCGGTTAAGATCGCAGCCAATAATAACTTGTTAAATAAAGTGATAGCTATCTGCAAACATCGCACCCACACATTAATTCTTTTCCAATCAATATGACGTCAAGGCGGCGACCTCTGTTTCCTAGACAAATAGAATATGCTCTATAGACCAACTGTGCTGCGTTTACACCCAGTCAATATTTGAATACGCACTAGCATATTAGTCTCTCTCTCACTAGTCGTACCGTCGCCCGAGCCCAGTCTCTTAACCCTCGTGAAATCTCCGCGCTCAACGCTCTCTTGGATGCCAAACCTGATTGTGACGTGTTCGCAGATGAATGGAAGAACATTTTGTCTGTCTGTTTGGAGTTCTGTGAGATGAGTGTATGACTGTGGTGTAGTTATTATTATTTTTGTATTGTTACTTCGTAATTTTTCAAATATAGTATGTCTTTAACTAATGTAATTGGCCTTTGGCCGTGTTATGTTAAAGTAAATAAATAAATAAATGTTAATGGCTATAATATAGAAGATAATCGTGTCAGTCGATAATAACCAGTGTATGATTCAAGGTGAAGGCAAAAATTTATTTATTTATTGCCAATTTACACTAACAGTTTACACCTACCTTTGTGTAGTTAATTATTTTTAGAGAAAATCGAGATATTGCAAACAATATGTAACGAAGGAATTATGACCCATTTTACTGCTAAATAATAAAACTGGTACAAAATATATATACATGTTTTACAAAATATACATACATGTTTTACAAAATATACATACATGTTTTACAAAATATACATGTAATTTCAAGAAATTCAGTGGTTAAATATTTTCAGAGAAAAATCGGAATGTTGGTAAACAAAGTATATTTCAGTAAAATGTAATAATAAAATCTACACGAACAATGTACTGTTTACGAAATTCCCGGCATTTATTGAATTTTGATACAAAGCAAAATGCTGACATGTTAATATATTTTATTTAAATTTTAATATAGTACAATGTAAGAAGTGACAAAATGCAGCAAACATTCAGTTCCAAAAATATAATCTTTTCGATAAATAGACATTTGGCAACATTCTTTTAGACCTGATCGATCCAGGTTTGATAGTGGTCAAAGTCACGTTAGACCATCATCTCACCTAATGGGGACCCAAATACGCAGTAAGAGAAGAGGTTATAGCAACAAGGCTTCGGCAGGGTATTAGACCTTAGCTAAACGTACTATCGCGGTAATTTCAGCTTGACCACTAAGTTTACGCTTGAATCCTGCGGCGCGGCGCGGCGCCAAACCAAACCGTTTGAAGTTTTCGTTTCAAGTGCAAGCAAAAATGAACTTCGCAGTGGTCAGGCAGTGTGTCTTTGTTGGTACATCAATATGAAACTTAACAAAAATCTTATAAAGAAAAAAACAGACAAGGTAACAAGATTATTAAAAGACGTGTTCGTGAAAAATATTGCATCCATCGACTCACGGAGTTAGTAGGGCGAGAGGTCATGTCAGACTTGGAACAAGGACAGGTTTATTTTCCCCCTTGGTTAGCAGGAATCGGCCCTACTGGGACCTTACTTAGTCACGATGTATTAAGTATAACTGCATGATCTATTTATTGAAAATAAATACCTGTAAACCGAAGTAACTAAACTGAGCTAAAAACCCTTTTAATTTATTAGCCCTAACGCTGCATCGTTGGTTGCAACTTCGTCGATGATGCACGTTCGCCATTTTGCCTCTCTAATGAATAGAGAATTTTCCTGGCTAGACTATGTATCTAGTATCCAAGTTATAAGTACACCAGACCAGACAAACTAAATTAAAATACTGTATTACTCCCTATTTATACAATTTAGCCGAACCTGAACACCGGTTGAATGATCAGTTGATAAAACAGTCTTTGTAAAAAGTTTACAGAATTCTTTCGAGAAATTGTTTTTAGACTCTCTTGTGAACTGTCCTTTTTTCATTTTTATTAAAACATTTTTCACGCAAAATTTTTTGACGATTTTTGCAAATTGACTTTTGGAGATCATATACATCATAGACACATTATTTTTTCTACTCTACCCTTTCCTCTAGCTTTCTTATTAGAGTAAACTTGCTACTCGCCCAATCCAAACGCTCCCCGACACGATTTCTCGTCAAGCGTAAAAAAACCCATTCAGTCAGACCATAATATCATCCCTTATTTTAACGGTGGTATTAATTCTTTTTACACTGCTTTTTACGCGTTTTATGTAGGACAACAATGGTTTTTATGTTATTTTTGGTGAGAAAGTTGTTTAAGATTGTGGGTGATTCAAGAAACAGTAAGTATATTTAAGCGAAATATAATTTGTCCATTTCTCCTATTGTTATGTGATTTAAGATTGTTGTGTTCTGTTTACTGTTTCTATTGAACGCAAACTTCTTACAGAACTCTGTACATCAAAATAATACTTAGGCAGTTGTTCTGTTAAGTCTCTTGATGGTGATGTATGAATAACGTGTGTCCTAGGTGTAGTCTTGTGTAGGGAGTATTAGTCACTGCAGAAAGTTACATGACGATGATGATGACGCATGATGTCAATGTAAGAAAGTTTTTTTTCTAACTTGAATAAAATAGTAGAGCTACTCGTATACTACATACTATTGTCTCGTACATGACTTTTCTCTATCTAGGGCGTAGTAAGAGACGCGCAAGAGAGGCGTTTTAGATTTTTACTTACAAAAACCACACATATGTTCCTTCAGTTGTCCTTTGCGTTCCAAGACCACAGGTTCTTATTCAGATGTCGATCCAGATAGCTTGAGTAGGCTTTAGCCCTGCCGAATCCCTACGGTTTTGCTGATATCCCTTTGAAGTGCCGACGCCTAAAGCTCGGGCTCGGGCTCGGGCTCGGGCTCGGGCTCGGGCTCGGGCTCGGGCTCGGGCTCGGGCTCGGGCTCGGGCTCGGGCAGTCCAGACGTTATCGAACGTGCTCGTTGCCCACAAAGCGAAGCATCAGTTACTAGTTACTTTCAGTAATGATGGCAATTTTTTCCCAAGAACTAAGCTAAGCTAAGTTGTGGAATTCCCTGCCGGAGTCTGTGTTTCCTGATGGCTACAACCCAAAGGAATAAGTTACTTCTAGGTAAGCGCGCTCTATCGTCGACCGCATCGTCGCTCTCCATCAGGTGAGATAACGATCAAGCAACAATTAAAAAAAAACTTCAACTGCACCGGTGTCTGATAAACGTATTGAAAACTGAGCCATAGTTACCACCGAAACTTTCTACAATAAGTATCATTATAACAAAGCTACCAACATGAAGCTACCCATAATGTCGAAAAACCAGCAATTGAGACGAAAAATCCTAACCATTTTCGTGATCACATAGTAGAGCCTGTGGCTACCCGATCCCCGAATTTGTAATCTTTGCGTGTATACAAAAGGTAAATTGCTCGGTGGCATTTTCAACGGTAATGATGTCATCGCCGCATCCCGTAATCGAGGGCTGGATACTTTTATAGTAGATCCGTTGGCCTCATGTGACACCGAAGCGTATACAGCTATAGAATTTTTTATGATCGATGACGTGGAATTTTTTTTTTTGTGAATATAAACTTTTGTTGTTTTACAAAGAACTGCAGTCTTTAACATAATGTAGAATAAACAAAAAAAAACGAAGTTTTCGACATAATGACCCAACTGACGAGAATACATTGTGGTTACATTGATTCTACATCGCGATAAATTCATTTCCTGCACATACCTATCGAATGAGTTACCCGCTTTTATGAGACTATGGAATGACGTTTCGTTGACAGTTTCCAATGGCGCCGTGCGTCATTTGTCTGTTCCTATCCGAATATCGACTGAAAGGTGTTTGTGGCCTGTAAATAGTCGCATGTCAGGATAAAAGGAAGGTTTATACAGTACTTGGTTAAAGGACGAGTATTTTACCCAATTTTACCCAATTTTACCTAATTCCTAAGACTCGCCAATCCCATCCAGCATTAAGAGCGTCCTTTTCGAGGTACATTTTCTTACAACCGCTCTTACGCGATTATGTTTTTATTACACATCTTTCTCTAGATATTTTGGATAGACAGTTATCTTGTGGATATTATCTAGGCTAAAATCAAAACGAGACTGTGTAAAACTAATCAAAGACCTCTAAAAAACTGCTATTTTACATGACCTTAGACCTCCATAATGTACCTACTTATATATGAAGAATATAAAAAAGTACTTACTTCAATAGAAAGCCTTGCACATTTATTCAAAATTCTAAATGACGACAATTTTTCTCAATTAATTAAGGGTTTCAAAAAAACACGTATTTCCTGAAACAAAAGTTTTGTGAAATATTCGAGTTAATCACGGAATTACCGAATGCCAACAGTTTTCAGGCGTTCCCTCTTTTTTGCATTGCCTCTTCATCAAACATTGCATTAGATTGCGTTAAATGAAGCAACAAGCTTTTAAACAATGCTCGATGTTAACGATAGGCGAGTGGAAAAGGACCCTCTTAAGCCAAATTTCAATACTTCAACCGCGCAAATATAGATACTGTTTGCTTGAGAAACGTATTTTGCATTGTAAGTATGCGGGCTGATTGAGCAAACATACTTTTAATTTAGCAAGAATTTGTTTGATTGAAGCGAGTTTTTGATAGATTGTGTCACGAGTGCCTATTGAGATAGTTTTATACCTATTCATTTAAACACCAGGTCCCAGAAGCGTATACACCACAAGCTAGAGCAACAACCCTCACAATACTAAACAAGTGCGAGTCGAGCTTTGTCGGGCAAATGGTAGTTGCACTGAGGGTTCTGCACAAAACCAATTCCCGAATCAAGTCAAATTTTTCGCGCGACTGCATATCGCTCGTCTTGGGCAGTCGAAGTCACGAGGCGAGGGCCCTAAGGGTTCTGTTTTGCCGACTTGGGTATAGAACCTTAGAAAGCTGACATAGAAAAAGGTTTTAAGAAGTAATTATTTTAGCGTGTCGTGGTTCAAATACTAGTGGTTCAAATACTAGTGGTTCAAATACTAGTGGTTCAAATACTAGTGGTTCAAATACTAGTGGTTCAAATACTAGTGGTTCAAATACTAGTGGTTCAAATACTAGTGGTTCAAATACTAGTGGTTCAAATACTAGTGGTTCAAATACTAGTGGTTCAAATACTAGTGGTTCAAATACTAGTGGTTCAAATACTAGTGGTTCAAATACTAGTGGTTCAAATACTAGTGGTTCAAATACTAGTGGTTCAAATACTAGTGGTTCAAATACTAGTGGTTCAAATACTAGTGGTTCAAATACTAGTGTTCCAAATACTAGTGTTCCAAATCATCTCTTTATAATTGTTTATTTTCTTTGATCAATGTCATCTGTCATGTCACTACTATTTTCTTCTATGGTTTTGATTAGGTATCAACAAAGAGTATTTATAGTCTTAGGTTTTATTCTTTTATTATTTATTTTGTAAACATATAATTTGCTAACAACAAATTATATTTCTGTTATCTGCGAATTATTCTTTAAAATTAAATTGTAATCTTTTTCTTGTGAAACAGCAATGCTGGCTGAAACCTGTTTTCAAATTTTAAATTATGAATTGACAGCCAGCATAGCCGTTAAAATTGGTATAAAAACCCATGTTTGTCAGCTCCTTGTGTCAGATTCTTGGTTGAGCTCCTTGTGTCAGCTCCTTGTGTCAGTTTCTTGATTGAGCTCCTTGTGTTAGCTCCTTGTGTCAGCTCCTTGTGTTAGCTCCTTGTGTCAGCTCCTTGTGTCAGCTCCTTGTGTCAGCTCCTTGTGTCAGCTCCTTGTGTCAGCTCCTTGTGTCAGCTCCTTGTGTCAGCTCCTTGTGTCAGCTCCTTGTGTCAGCTCCTTGTGTCAGCTCCTTGTGTCAGCTCCTTGTGTCAGCTCCTTGTGTCAGCTCCTTGTGTCAGCTCCTTGTGTCAGCTCCTTGTGTCAGCTCCTTGTGTCAGCTCCTTGTGTCAGCTCCTTGTGTCAGCTCCTTGTGTCAGCTCCTTGTGTCAGCTCCTTGTGTCAGCTCCTTGTGTCAGCTCCTTGTATCAGCTCCTTGTGTCAGCTCCTTGGACGATGAAGCCTTGGATCTGAGGACCTCCTCTTTGCCTCTGCCGGCCCTGACGGCAGAGGGCTGTTCTACGAATGGATCTGGCCTCTGAGGGCCTCCTCTCTACCTCTGCCGGCCCTTATGCTGGAGGGCTGTGTCTCGCCTGACCACCACCACCACTACCACTAGCTGTTGCTGCCTGCTGCTGCGTAGCCTTCGACTGAGGGCTTCGCCTACACCTGCTGCTGAGCTCCGCCTCTGCCGCCGAGCCCGTCTGAGCTGATTTTTTATATCTTATATCTTTTTATATCTCTATTGTTTTTTATATGCTCTATATTGTAATATAACCTCACAAGGATTCATATCAATATTTATTATTTCTCCCTCCATACTTTCCTCCCTCACTCAACCTCTCACTACTCACCACACGTGCCTTGTCAGGGCTACTCCCTGGAGGCACTTACTCACCACACGTGCCTTGCCAGGGCTACTCCCTGGAGGCACTTACACACTACACTCCCTCTTGCACTCTCTTAGCACTCTTCCTCTCCTCTTACTTAACACTTCTATACTCAACTCGTATCCTCTACACTCCTCCTCCTTACTCTTTTGTAACACTATACTCCTTAGTGTAACGTTACCTTTTACGTTACACATTACGTTACAACACGAGTATTTGCTGATTTACATCACAACTCACCTGAAAACGCTATTCCGTAACTTATTTCTGAGCCAAAGTTTCCCAATAATACCTTAATACTCTCGCTGGCAGTAGTAAAACTTAAATATTCCGCGTAAGGAAACACGAAATAAACTTTACGATTCCGGAAGAAAATACGAGTATGACGTAATTTACCAACTTTTTAAAGAAACTTCAGTAGTTTTAAACTAATACTTTTAAGTAGGTATTTTATTAAGTTACATTTTGAAACAGTTGCAAGAATGGACTGTTTAAACATGTTTAAACAACAAAGTTGCTATCGAAACTTCTACGGTTCGGACTAAGCGTTTCGGTTCGTCGTTTATAACCGCGTACATCGAAGCAATTTGTCTTCACGTCCAATATAATTTAAGTGTCTTCAAATCTAGGCTTTTAATAAACTAGTGGAAATTAGTGCGCCTCACATTCAAAGATTGCATCACTGCTTGTTCTTACCATCAGATGGGATCGCAGTCAATCAAGTAAAAAAAAAACTGGGCAAGTGCGAGTCGGACTCGCGCTCTGAGGGTTCCGTACAAACTTACTTAAGTAAATAGTTCCAATCCCGGAATAGAGTCTCGGAAGATTTTTCCGAATTGCAAAAAATGTTACATGTCAGTGTGAGGTATACCCAAACGTAATGTGGGGGTGTACCTAAATGACATCGTGAGGCCGGACCGAAGCTTTGTATGAATCTTATCTCTGTTTCGCGACCGCCACTAACACCGCACATAATGGTCGCCCGCGCGTGATTTGTGATACAAATTCATCGTATATTGTGGCGCTGCGATAAATTAATTACGGTGTGAATGCGTGCCGACTAATTAGTTTTTGCGTAGTTTAATAATAATCCGTTTTGTTTGTTTCAATTATGGATGAGGTGATATGTTCGAGGTTTAATTAATAGTGGTAAATGAAACTTTTGTGCGCAGTTATTCTGTAAATTTTATATGAGATATTATATGAGAACTTATAGCTAGGGTTTTTTTCGGTGAGTATAAATTATCCAAATGAAATCCCCACCCTTGGGCGGAGCGGAAGATAGTGTCAGACTTTTACTGACTAAAAAACCCACCCCGTTCCTTATTTGCTCTTTCATACCGGGGCCGAAGAAGAGCGTTCCATTCAGAAGCAGACCCTTGGCTCCAGTAGGCTTCGACCCTGCTGGGCCCCTACGGTTGCTGGCAATTACTTGAGACGCGCGGGAACAGAACGCACCGTCGAATACGTGTATAAAAATACGGTATGTTTCTGCGCACGTAGCTAACCAGTTATTTTGGCGAAGTCGTTCTTTAGCTCTAACTATTTACGTTTACAAATACACACAGCATAGTTATACAAATACACACAGCCAAACATTAGGGGGCACATCAATAGAAAGGAATAAACTTTATGTATATTCCCACCCTAGTGCATTGATTTTGTTTACAAGAATGTTTTCATAAAAACTTTTATTATCAAAAACCCTCTCCTCTTAGTGCTCGCCTACAAAAAAAAAGGAAATCTTGTACAGAAATTTCACGCTCCAGTCGCAGTAGTTTCGTCTGTGCGTTGGTATGTCAAAGATCAGTGCTCTTTTTGTATACAGGTCTATAAAAAAAGTCTAAGATTCATTCAGACATAAGAATCTTATTCGTAACCACTTATCTACGTTCATAGTTGGGACATTTTCCCTGTTATCTTTCTTCTTCGTTATTTTTTTAGCCCGACCTGTTTGCCTGTTCCATCTGCCTCTCAATCTCAAAAACAATGATCAGGACATAGGTCGACGGCGGTAAACATATTTCCGTACAATTCCCACTGGCACTTTGCCAGAACATATTGATTTTACTATAAGAGTCGACAAGTCCTCGGCATCTTAGAGATGTGACGATTTCCGCGGAGTAAACTTGAGATATTTTTACAGATATAATATGTAAAATAGTCCATCGATACATAGCGGGAGATGTATAGTGGCATCAAAATTAAGCTATGTTAGGTTTATTTACTCTATTTTTTTGTATCCGATTATTCACTGCAATCGACTAATAGACCTGGCAACACCTAGCATTTGTAGTATCTGTAGTAACTGAACTTTCTACGTAGCAAAATAGCGGGCGACATCTTTTTTGTTTAGTTGGTGATCGTTGAGATCAGACGCATATTTTGTATTTTGCCTTACTGTAGGAACAAGAAATATGTAACCGAGATATAGCATAACATGATTTGAAAGAGTGTTCGAAGTGAGCAGTTTTATTACACTATAATTTAAAAAACGTGTTACGTGAACCCCATTTTCCTTAGTAATATAGCGACATCTATGGCGCCACATAAGAACTATACCTGCATCGCGCAAATACAGTTTTCCGTGCGATCAGTACACATAATAGAATAGCCCGAAGTAATCTATCGGGCAGGTACCCACCAGATATAACACATGTCTGGTCAGAGGATCCTGTCTTTTCAACGGAGGTATGTCGGACTTAACCTTAGAAGGAAACTACCTCCACTCGATCCTGTTGCCACGACAACAAAATAATTTTTAAGATGTTAACAAGCTTTACCCACAACTGAAGTTAATTTCATTGAAGAAGGCCGAAACGAGTAGATACTTAGAATGTAGGTTTTTAAGCCTCAAAAAGGTAGCTTATAGGAGCCTTGGTCACTAATCCCAGAAAAGGTAGTATCGATCTGCTTCAGGACTAAACTAAGACTCGACGGTGACTGAATTTACTCCTGGGTTACTTCGTCACACGCATTGCTCCGTCATTGACCACGACATCGCTTTCCATCGGGTGAAACAGAGACCTAGCACACAACATCTGAGGAGGCTCTCGTCGAGCAGCTAGGGCTTAATTTTTCTAATTCAAATACAAATTCGAATTCTTTTTTATTTCACAGAGGTCTACATGGGCAACGATAAAACATCAGAAGCTAGTGCACGGTCCCAAATGGTCGTTCCAAGAAGAAGAAACGAACCGGTAAGAAACTCCATGGTTATTAATTTAAATTTCAAATAAAAAAGATACTCCTAAATACAAAGTATTCCTCTCTCTGGAGCCCTGAAAACTGGACTTTAGACCCTTTTTCCCGGTACATAAGCTTGTACAATATGTTTTTACGTACTTACGACACAAAGACAAATTGAAATTACCCCAAATAAAATGAATGTTATATAAAAGAAATATTTACTGTATGGTAATTATTGTATTAACCATTTGCCAAATAATAGTCAAGATTTGCCGTTGTCGTTGTTTAAACGGGACTGTTATTGGAGAAAAATGTGTTTGGAGGACCTTGTAACATAACAAACACATAAAAGTAGGCTTTATTCTACCATATCCAACAGTGGCATAATTATTCAATGTTAATGACATGACCTGTTATTACTTCAATACAATTTCAATCTTTGTTACAATAATATCTTAATAATGCGGACTAATGCCTAAGATGCCTAAGGCATTAAGTCCGCCTTTGTACAGTTTTTTTGTGCATAAAGCTTTAAATAAATAAATAAATATCTTTACTGTAATAATTAATTAATATTCAATAGGATAATAAATAAACCTTCATTCTTATAGCAATATTTTGTATCCCATAATATGGCAGGATATACATGCTGGAACCAAAATTGTCAAAATCGATTGTACAATATTCTGAAAAATTATTTGTTTTGATTAAAACATTTTTTTATTATTATTATGGATAGACTCGTGTTTGATCACTGATGGTAAGCGTAAAGGCAAGCGTGCTCTATCGTCGGCCTAGTAAACTATAATACAAATCTTTCCTCTTTATAAGTTAGCATAGATGTTAACTTTATAAAACAAACCTGAATAAAGATGTGTACCCCCGACTACGCAAACAAAAACATACATATTCCTTTAATATTCATAACAATAACATCACCAAAGTATCAAAACACTGAAATCCGAACTTTTAGTCGATTAGTCAGTTTCGGGTACAACACTAGTATAAACAACGATAGCCACTTTAGTATATTAGTCATCGATACTTGACAGATATTTACAGCATCGAACCTATACCCCAATTTATGGTAAAATATATAACATAGATTGATTGGTCTCAGCAGAATATTTACTACATGGTCGATGCTACATATAAATAGTTCATTTAATATTTTTGTTGTTTGTTATTTAATACGATTAAATATTATGAAAAGAAGTTGACGCTGAAATGAGTTTATTAAAGCAGAACTAATTTATTCAGTTGAATTACATAAAGTCCCTTCGATCTAATTTTAATAGATGATTAGTGGATTATGTTTTTACAAGATATGCACTATGCAGTAAGACAATAAGAAGCCGCCCTTCACTGTAGGGAAAGTGGATGATTTATTGAAGGATGCATAAGAAAATGGAAGATTTATTGAAGGATGCACCTTTCGCGTGCCCAGGTCACAAAAGTAGTGGAAAAAAATACAAAGAAAAATAACTTCGACAGAGATGATTTTAGAGATTACAGTCCATCCTAAGGTTGTCTGGTAGATATCGCTATATTATTACGATTTATTACGATTTTGGTATACATTATAGTAATAATTAATTGAATTGTTTATTTATTAAGTTTATTTATTTATTGTTTCTATTCTATTGATTAATTTTAATGACGATGATAACACCAACTTTCTCTCAGTAGTTTTATCTAATACTTTTTGGATATAATCGAATTTAGTTGCATAATTTGAGAACAATTTTTAATTTAAACCAATCGTCTCACTTTAGGCTTTGTTTTTCTGCAATATCTATTTATATTATATTACCTACATAAAAGTAATTATAAAAATAAAAAAATGCAGATTTTTTTTTAGAATAAACCTAAGTTTGAATTAGAAAAATACATTTCTCACAACACGACCTGTGATAAGGTAAAATATAAATAATCAAAAGCTCAATATCACGAACCCAGGCACTTTGTACGATATTAAAGGCGAGGTTCTGCTGCAATTTATCTTAATAAGGACTCGGTTGAAAATTAATCGGCCGTGATACATTTATCGTGTTAAATCTTACCGGCAAATTAAAAGTGCAGGACTGGAGATGAATAGGTGGGAAGTTTTTATTAGGAAATTCGATTAATTGGCTCATAATATTGCTAGTGGAAAATATATATAGAGCGTACAAAAATCTAGTCAGCGGTAATACTGAATCCATCTTACAATCGTATGCCATAGAAGTAGACTGTATGTGTTTTAAAGTGGTTAGCAGAATGAAAACTTAGCTCAGTGTAGGAAAATAATCACGATATAATAGATTAAATGGAAAATTACCTCTTGGTAAAAACAAGGCAAAATTTAAGTAAAAAAAAATAAAACTAACGAAAAGGTACGCAATCAAAGAGTTTGCAATAATTTCCGGAACATTTTTGTTCATGATTGAATTTACTGATAATCCGATGAAAAAAGGAAGATAATCCGATCAAAATAGAAAGATAATCCGATCAAAATAGAAAGATAATCCGATCAAAATAGAAAGTTAATCCAATGAAAATAGAAAGATAATTAATCCTATGAAAAAGAAAATAATCCGATATTTATGATATAGAAATAAATATCGGGTTACCTACCAACATTTATAACGCACGTAGTAAAGTTATTCTAAATAGTTTCTCAGATCAAAATAGCCAAACCAAAGAGAGCATATCGTCTACAATATTCTTGGAATTGGTTACGGCGTGTGATAAACATATAAAAACAAAAGACGGTATCCTTATTGAAAGGTTGAGGTTATTATGTCGAAGGCAGACATGTGACGCCATCTATAATGGGGCCTATTGAGTTTCTTATTGTTAGTAACGAACAATACTTACTAGCTTCTGCCAGCGACTTCGTCCGTATGTATGTTGGTTATTGCGGACGCGAAGTCGCAGTCGAAGATGAAGATGGGTAAAAAGTAGCCCTATGGAGTTCAAGCAAGCTTCCTTCTTACCGAATTTCATCAGAATCGATTCAATAGTTTAACTTTGAAAGCATAACGGGCAGACAGACAGTTACTTCCACATTTATAATATATTAGTATGAAGTACGGATGAGCCACTATTTTCATTGTAATATCGGCTGACAAGGCTTGTCGCTCAACTTGTTTACCGAATCATTGTTGCTTTCATCTCAGCAAGAACCAGCTTGAGATAAATTCTTATCCTTTTTTTGGCTGGAGAATCATCAAAATAACTTTTATTTTATTGACTTTATTGAGTAAAACCTACATGTGACCTACCTGTGTTCCTTTAGTTTCAATTTACGTTACAGTTAACTCTTTTGAACAACCTCTCAGCCATCGGCCCTGAAGAATGATTTTATTTACCACAATGTGGCAACCAGAGTCAAGCCAGTCAATATCAACACAAAAGAGCACACAAAAGAGCACAAACATCGCAAACGCGCATGTAACTACGATATTTTTTTAGGTTGTTAAGTCCCAATGGTGCTCGAAAAACTGCGAAATTTTGGCACATATGTTTTAATTTTTTCGAAAAGCCTACCCTAACGTAATGAAGCGATCTTTGTCCAGTACTTTAACAAAGATACATCTTTGTCCAATACTATAATAAAAACTAAATTTGCTACAATTTGAAAAAAATATGTCCTTTATTTATTTTTTTTGGTTGTGTAGATAAAGTCAAAGATGAGCAATTCTACCGCAGTGCTCGAAAAACTGTAAAATCAGTACTAAATCAGCTGAACGCCTGCGACGCTCTGCTTCTCCCTCCTGCAATGACATTTAGTTTGAAGAATCTACTTCGATCAAAGTGCCCCAAGCAAAACTATTTTCCAATGAATCTAACAAATGCCGACTGATCACCATGATGCGTACTGAATTTGAGAGCCTGGGTATCGAGATCCATCAATCTCAAGAAGACGCCGATGCCGATATAGTGAGGACTGCCCTTTCTAAGAGCTCATTTTTCAATCAAGTTTTTATTATTGACGAGGACGTGGACGTACTTGGCCTTCCTTCTCAACCTAGACGTGTTGAATTAATTATATTATTATTCAATTTTTATTGAATAATAATATAATTATATTAGTAGGTTCTACTAATATAATTATATTAGTAGGTAGTAGTAGGTTTATTATTAGTAGGTTCTACTAGAACTACTCAAGTGCAGTAGAAAAACATCACAAGCAGACCGAAAGTCAAACCAAATTAATTGACAGTGTCAATTTTTCAGTGTCAAGTTTCTAATATACGCAACGTTTATAAAATTTATAAAATAGTGAGCTAAAATAATTTAATGAAATGAATTTTTAGTAGTTTAATAATTATTATCTACTTAATCTTATTCACCTAGATAGCAGATGTAATTAATTAGGCAAACTATGTTTTTATCATTTTTCAGATTAAAAACATTAGTTTTAAATACTCTTTGGTCTGATTACGAAAATAGCTGAAAACTGCAATCGGAACGAAAATATTTCAAAAATGATGTTATTTTTTTGGACGCAGAAATTGTGGTATGTTATTAATACTCACTTTTAAATAACTTCACAATAATCACAACTTTTTGTTATATTTCTTATATTATTGTATAAATAATGTATAATCAAATTAAAAGCAAAAAAATTAACTATAGACTTGTATATTTACTTTTTTTAAACTAGTGTCTCAGTATTATATAATTACACGTTTATTCGTGTAATAATACACGACGTTAACGAAGAAAACGTAACTATTAGAATAATAGTTAGGGTAATGACGTTTGGTTTTGAACCAATAACTATTTACACGCTTGTTTACAGCACATTGTTCTGCTGTAATATGATTATTAAAAATGCATACGATCTTTTTCAAAGTTAAAAAGGTTACTTTTAATTTACGTAATACATCTTTGTTAATGCAAGGTACTCGTATAATAATTTATATAATTTCAAAAAAGGATAAAACAAAATACAGATATTATAAAGAATAAAAAATATAATCATTTATCGTCGTGAACACAAAGTACAATATAAATGCATACGATCTTTCCAATGTTAATAAGGTCACTTAATTTACGTAATACATCTTTGTTAATGCATGGTACTCGTATAATAATTTATATAATTTCATAAAGGATAAAATAAAATACAGATAATGGTTTGGTATTGCTCCTGTATCCCAAAGACTCATCAAATCCTTAAATATTGGAAGTGGTATATTATGTAACGTTCCAGTGTACGCTAGTTCTGTAGGTTCTCTACTTCGCCTTCTCGAGTTAGTCCTTATCATGAGCACCTTTCGTAATTCGTCTTCCAAACTATAAGACGTCCACTGCTAGACATAGGCCTCCCCCAAGCGTCGTCACAACGATCGGTCCTGTGCGTCACGCATCATCGGATTTCCACGACCCTGACCATGTCATCAGGCTACCTTGTAAGAGGCCTTCCAACGCTGCATTTTCCGGTACGCGGTCGCCACTCCAGAACCTTTCGGCCCCAACGGCCGTCTGTTCTGTGAGCAATGTGCCCTGCCCATTGGCACTTAAGTTCGGCGATTCTTCGTGTTATGTCGGCAAACTTGGTTCTCTTGCGGATATCTTCATTTCTAACTCGATCAAGCAAGGAAACTCCGAGCATAGCCTTTTCCATTGCTCTTTCGGTGACTTTAAGCTTTCTGATGAGGCCTATTGTGAGCGACCACGTTTCGGAGCCATAAGTTATCACTGGCAACACGCACTGGTCATAGACTTTCGTCCTGAGACACTACGGTGTATTGAAGACACCGCGCAGCTTCCTGAATGCTGCCCAGCTGAGTCGGATTCGACGATTGACCTCTTTCTCGAAGTTAGACCTATCCAACTGGATCGTCTGTCCCAAGTAAACGTAGTCGTCTACAACTTCGACTATAGAGTCTCCAATCTTGGATAGGAGTGGGTGCTAACCATGATTTTAATTTGATGACCCAGTCTTTGGGAGGCTCTACTGAAATCACCGAGCATTGTACTGAGCTCTTCGGTAACTTCGGTTTTAGACTGTTTGTGCGTGTAGATGGGATGTCCACCATGGGTGGCGCATCGCCGTACGTCGATGCTCAAGCTAACAAGCAACATTGGAGCTTCGATTCGACGAGTGCATCATTGCCAATTATTATCCTACTGGCTCGCTTCTCTATTACCTAAGTGCATCAAGCTGGTATCGTATCAATCAAAGTTTGAGCAGCTGTTCCAGCGTGAAGTACCTACTGTTTGACTTTCGCGAGGAATGCAAGCTTTTTTGAAGCCAGTTGAGCTTTTGCTTCGATGTATGGCCCAAAGTTGATTGTTGACGTCAGCGTAACAGCAAGAAGGTCAAGATGCATAAACCCCGGAAAGTTGGAGCGAGGCTGAATTGACTCCTTTTAGCGGAAAAAAGACGCCGAGTTTTGCAGCATTGAACCTGACCAAATTGGCTTCACTCCATCCGGGGACTTCCTCCAAGGACAACTTTAAACGCTCAACCATAGTCTCTCGGAGAGACTGGTTGGTTCTGTGACCCACTAGCACGCGCGCTGGATATCTAACGTCACTCAGGAAGTCTGCGATCCAAGCACACAAAAACCACACAAAACCGAAAGAAGGACGCTTACTAATAAGGCTTTCGTGCCAGACCCTATCGAAAACCTTCGAGATATCAAGGGAGACGGCAAGCGCTTACGCTAGAATATTTCCAGTTGACCGATTTCGGCGATTGACGGTCACTTCGGATGTCATTAGCTTCTAGGTATGCCAGGAGCTTAGTGTTGAGTACATGTTTCATAGTCTTGTAGAGAATTGACGTTACGGAGATTGGTTGGTAGTAAGCTGGGTCAGCCCAAGAGATAAGCAATACTTACTTTAATTTTAAATCTCATGAAATAGAACGATTTATATGTTTTTATGAGATTCTTTAAACCTACATAAATCTATAATCTATCTCTACTATGTTACAGTTTATTCGACATAGCTATTCAGCATCTCTCTTCTCCACATTACTGGAGCAGACTTTCCCAAAGCAGAGAAGATGTGTAAAAAGAGCCATGTAATCTGCGCTGTGATATTTTTGTCATAAATAAAAAATATCTAACGCCGTTCTAAGATATTCATCAATATCTAAGGCCATTCTAAGATATTCATCAATGGAACAATTTCAACGAGGGTAAAATCAATTCGCTATTTTACTCACATGATCACACATAAACAAGCTAATAAAAAGGCGATAAGGGAGATAAAGGGTCGGTCAGATGTCTATTTGGAGGATAAAATAAACTTTCTCATATCGATTCGTCTTACGATTTTAACATCAATAGTGAATTATTACCACAAAGCGACGCAATAATAATCCCTTAAATATACCCAAAGTTGATATTTTAGTACAGAAACGCACATTTAGGTGTTGTTGGCATATAAAGGAGTCTTTAATACTGCGGCCTACAAATTTTATGTCAGTATTATGGGACCGAAGTGTACTTGTACACATTTTTTACGCCTCAATGTGAGCATTAAACCGAACATCGTGATAGGACAAGCGTACTGCGTATAATACGTGAATGTTTCTTGAATATTTCAAACGGGCGTTAAAAATGTGGGTCAAAATAAGTTGTCGTAATGAGTTAATTGTTGATAAAATGATTTGATTTATAGAGAAACCTCGATAAATATTAAAACTTACCTACGTGTTTTCAAAACATCTAGAAAAAGATGTGCAATAATATCTTAATCACATAAGAGGGTGGGTTTAGTTTGAATATGTATCTCCGGAAAGAAACCCCAAGCGAACGGCGACATTCGCTCTCTCTCTCTTAATTACGGCATTCGAAAGGTTAAGAAGTAGCAATAAACTTCAAAACAAGACAAATGTACCATTCATAGAATATTCTATAAAATATCCATTGCACAGTTGTTCTGTGACTTTGTAACCGCTTGTTTCTCCAACTAAGTTGCCAAAAGCTAGCGCTCCAAGTTACTCCCCGGGCAAAGTAAATAGAACAGTGAAATAAAGACAACTGGGTTCAGTATACTATCACTTGTATGTTTGCAAAAACTATCGTTTTTTTTTTATAATTGTATAAGGTTAATGTTATAAATGTAAAAGTCTTATGTTTTCATAAATTGCTGAACCTATTTTGATAAAATTATATTTTTCAGAAAGGAGACGGTGACGATATATTTTTTTATACTAACAAATGAACAATGTAATTTACCAACACAAAATAGATATCAGGAACTCGCAAAAATAAAAAAGTGCCTTTTCTTTTTTTCGCTACACAATGGCGACGCTAGCACTAGTGCAGCACCCATTTGTTTTGGCATCCTTATTTGGCCAATAGGATTTTTTTTCTGATACAAGATATGAAAGTTGTTGTTGAATTTATCATATTCGTATGTCTTTTAAATAAAATTGATATAGTTTAAAGTGTATGACTGGGGGATTTACTGTCAAAAAAAAACAGGAAAAATTTGAAATTCTTCGCACTTTATATTAGCGTGGTACTTTATGGTGGGAAAATCATCAATGACAACCCCCGCTCTTCAGTGGAGCGGGAGATAGTGTCAGACTCTTACTGACTTAAAAACCCACCCCGTTTCTTTAAGCCTTTCATACCGGGGCTCGTGCTATCTTTCGAAACCAACGCTGGCCCCGATAGGCTTCGACCCAGCTGGGCACCTGCTGTTGCTGACAACTCCTTGAGGCGTGCGGGAACAGTGCGCGCCGTCAACGACTTGGGCTCGGTCCGGACAGTTACCGGACGGTCGGACAGCGACCTACCCTTCGCAAAAGGAGGCGACCGCCTGCCTCTTCGCTCCGGACCATAGCCTGGACCAAGGCCTGAACCATAGCCTGGACCAAGGCCTGAACCATAGCCTGGACCAAGGCCTGAACCATAGCCTGGACCAAGGCCTGAACCATAGCCTGGACCAAGGCCTGAACCATAGCCTGGACCAAGGCCTGAACCATAGCCTGGACCAAGGCCTGAACCATAGCCTGGACCAAGGCCTGAACCATAGCCTGGACCAAGGCCTGAACCAAGGCCTGAACCAAGGCCTGAACCAAGGCCTGAACCAAGTCCTGAACCAAGGCCTGAACCAAGGCCTGAACCAAGGCCTGAACCAAGGCCAGAACCAAGGCGCGAGAGGTCTCCGCCACTTCTTCCTCACGAGAGGGTACGGCGATGCTTCGCCCAAGCAGGGCACACCTCGACTGTGTGCTCCACTGTGTCCTCCAGGCGTTCCGCACCGTGGCGACACCCGGGACGGACATAGGTGCTAATAATATATAACATCATGATCAATTAGCGCCTACCTAAACAAAAAACGGGATGCATCGTCACTTGTTGCTAACAAGAAAATATCAGGCTCGTTCAGTCTATTATTATTATTCTTTTAACAGCATGTACCAAAAAATAAAATAATTATTTTCTTCAATTGAGCAGTGGTGGCCGAGTAGTAACGGCCTCGACTTACGAGTTGTAGGTTACAGGTTCAAAACCCAGCCATTACTTTGTGTAATTTATTTCATCATCACTCTAAAAGGTGAAGGAAAACATCATGAGGAAACTGAACCAAAAATTCAAAGACATGTGACATCCACCAACCCCCACTGGGCCCGCGTGGTAGATTACGGCCAATTCCCTCTCCTAGAGAGGAGGCCTGATTCCCAACAGTGGGAACATTATGAGGCCAACTATGCTATGCTACTTTTAATTTAAAAACCAAAGCAAGACCTCAATATAATAACAGAACGAGCCAGTTTTTGAAATAAAACAAATAATAAGTCGGTTTTAGAGAAAAATATTATCCTAATACGAAACAGTCTTCAGTTAGTTCAGTAGGATTAGTTGTACTCTAGCAGAGTACAACTAATCCTACTTCTAATGTAAATATTTTTGAAAACGTCGGAATTTCCTACCTAAAAAAAAGCACGCAAACATCTACAAGTTTTGAAATCGATATGGGCCATTTAAAAAGAAATAAAAATTGCCAAACATGGCGCTACAAAGTATTACAGCTTCTCAGGGGCAGTGTCGATGGACTGGACGCTGTGGAAGGTGGACTGATTAAAATTACATTTTTTTTAAATTGACAAACTTGATTGCGATCCCACCTGATGGTAAGGAGTGATGTAATCACATTTAGGGTGAATTTACAGAAGTAATCAGGTAACCAATAAGCAGCTTCACAGAGATCAGTTTACACTGATCTATCGGCTTCTGACAGCCGCTTAAGAGCCTCACTCTTACCCCATTCAGCTGCCGACGGAATTTTTTATAACTTACCTTTATATCTTATTTTTTTGTTAATCATCCTGTAATATACCTCACAAGGAATATATATATAGGGTGACTGGTAATTAGTGACCGATAATTATACACGTGATTGTACTCATGATTACAAACAAATTTCCCAAATAAACTTTTTTTTCACTTTATATTTATTTACCTCTCCTTTTCTCTATCCTTTTTACCTTCCGCCTTTACACCTACCTCTCATAGCGTTACACCTATCTCCCATAGCATAACATGGTCCAGGATTTGAGTGAATTCTCAAAGATGCCTCAAAACGGTTGGTTGACACTACCCATGACCAATTAGTGGTCAAAGGCAGCATTTATTTATTTATTCAGTCAATGGTGCATTTAGCATAGCAAAGCATAGTCGGCCTCATAATGTTCCCACCGTTGGGACTCAAGCCTCTCTACGAGAGAGAATATTGCATTGCAAGTTTTATTTTACCAGAAAATGTGTAAAATTCAAGCAAAACCTGAACTACTGATTCACAATCGTCTGTATTTGAACGGATTTATCGCAAACATAGTTTCTATGTATTTGCCTCGCCAGCAAGCGACCGCAAATGTATCAGCAAACATTCACTCGTCACCAGGAAATGAGAAATAGCCGCGTGTCGCACTACTATGATTTTATAAATCGATGTGGTTTGGCCTGTGGCGACATAAACATTAACTCATTAAAAAAATCTGACCGTGGATGATTAAGTGAAGTAATCGTTCCTTGTTGTAAAAGAAATACATCAAGTGTCATATTTTTTTTTCGCGATAGCAATATAATTATAAATAAATATAGTAAGTAAATATGTGGAGGAGTGCTGAAAATAATTATATGTTATTATTTTACCCTGAGATCCGGTAATTCTACACCTCGTAGGTTGAGAATTAAAAATTGCTGAAGAAATGGACAGTGTGCCAGGTAGGTGTCCTGACACACTGTGCGTACGGTGCAATGATATGGTGCATTTGAATTCTCAAAAAATTATTGTCCCTAGAGCAAAAAATTACAAACACGGATCATAAAAGAACTAATCAAAAAAGGAAAGCATAACTATAGTAGCTCACTTTTCAAATTTTACAAATAGATACACGCTAAATAGGTAGACACACACCTGCAATATCTTAAAATACCTGTAGTTTTCCTCAGAAATTACATTATATTTTCTATAAAATAGAGACATGAAATAAAGGTGATATCACAAAGACTAATGGCCGGACGGAGCAAGGTTGCCACCGATAGTGTAGGCGAAGCTAAATTGATCTCCACACCAGCGACACTTCGAAATATGGTCGCATTTTATCATAAATAATAAACCTCTCTCGGTAACCTTATCGTGGTATTAGAAGGGGATCCTTCCACAGCATGCATGGTTATCAGCAACCTAGAAATAGAATGGAAATATATAATAAATTGTTACAAAATTTGATAGACAAATAAGAATTTAGTTAAAGGTTTGATATAATAATTGAAAAGAAGTAAATTTTAAACTCGTGAAAAACCATGCAAGTGGATGTGTAAATCATCGACTACATCAGAAGCGCCTCCTTCTCTAGGCACAAAAAAGCCTGCTTCGAGGATGGCTTTGGTTCCCAACACGAATGCGAGCAAGACATCTAAAGAGATCCTCGCGATAACAACATTGTCAGCTCTGATGACTCTAGCCAAGCCCGCCACCACGCCAAGCCCGCCACCACGCCAAGCCCGCCACCACGCCAAGCCCGCCACCACGCCAAGCCCGCCACCACACCAAACACTACTGCGCTTACACCAAAAGGTGGCAAGTGACTCTTTCCTCTATGGGAATTGCTGATAAGATCTAATCACAGTCCTGGGTCAGTATCATAGACGCGGCCATGAGGTTCCACACAATCATATAGTGGCGTGCGCGATCTGATTATGAATAGAGTGCTGTAGAATGCTGGCGATCTCAAAACTGGAAGCAGAGGGGGCTGTGCTCACTCAGATCAAACTAGTATGGGAATTTGCATCCCTCAAAGCTGTTCAATATATGGACTTGTTTATAAAATCACACTGCAGAGCACTCGAAATCCCAACGGTTTTGGACCAACATTGTAACGTATATTGACATGAGAGATGACACCGATCAAAGAAAATCAACAAACTAAATATATAAGAAATATTATAAAAGCATGAAAAATGAGATGTAATTATTATGACGTAATATAAATGTAAGTAAGTATTAATAACATTACATCATATGACAGTTTTCCAAGGATTCAGTTTAATAGACCACACTCTCCTTACGTCATCATCGTGGTTTTTACTGTTCCAGAGCAAGATCCCGTCCTGGTCGCCACACTAAAGTCGTGCGTTCAAACCAAGCGTATATTGAAGTAGTGTCAGGTAGATACAAAACACAATTGCGCGCTAACTTGTCATGTTGATATCTATAACAGAACTAATGAAAGCGCCTGTGTATTTAATGAAGCAAAGAATTTCATCACTGTGGGGAACCATATCATGAGTAAGTGTGTGGGCAAGTGGCTAAGGGTCTTGGCACTAATACAGACAACACAACAATGGCAAAATGGAAAGCCATATTTCAAACTCAGAATCTTACACACAAGAATGTTTCGATGTTTCTGACAAAGAAAACTGGTATAGAACATCGGGTCCTTACTTGGACATGGTTTTCTTCATACTCCTTAAGAGTCGAGGAGCTTCGTCATGGCCATAACATGGTTTTCTTCATACTCCTTAAGAGTCGAGGAGCTTCGTCATGGCCATAACAACAAGCCGAAATCAACTTGTTTCTAAGTACGGCCTCTCTGGTGCTCATCACGTTCTGTTGGAAGGCACATCATTCCACACGAACGGCGATCATCACTTTGTACAAAGCTTGGTCCTCATAACTTCTTGGTTATGTATGATACGTAGTAAAGGGATTGTTTCGTTTCCCATGCATTGATATGACTTAGTAGAATTGATTAAGACCACTCGTCAAGCTTCTGAATTTCCGTAATTATCACTCTGATCGCATAGATATTACTTGTAACTAGTGCTCGACAAGCAACTAGAATGTTATTCCCTACCAGTATAACTATAACTAGTTTTGCAGCTGTTTGGGAAAAACAGATAAGAAGAGTTTTTGTCAGTTTTTCAGCTCTACTAGAGCATAAGTCTGGTATGCGTATAAGAAAACAGCTGAAATGGTTAAAAATTTCAGTGTGGAGAAGGCTTCATAAATTGTATTCCATGGGATTTTCGGAACCTACGCAAATTAGCAAAATATCTACTTGGTACAATATGAAGGCGCCGAGGTACATGTTTTAAGCAGCAAGGCTCTTCTCATCACACTACCAAGATTACTCCGTGTACTGAGGGGTATTATACAAAAAATCAGGTGTTTAGAATCAAGTGGCCACCGTACCCTGCTTTAGTGTTGCTCCCCAGTTTCTGTTTTATTTGAGAAGAAGAGAGTCGTAGGGAAAACTGTCCCATTGGTCAACATTTTTAGTACTCCAGAAGAGTTTCACAATCTCTAAGGAAACAAGGCAGAAAAGTAGATATGGGGAGCACCCAATGGTAGCGAAGAAAAAAAAATTGAACTGCGACGGTAGTGAAAAGTGGCATATTTTTTTTTCGCTTTAGTTAGCACTTAGTGTATTGGGAAAACCTTCAAGTATTGTTGCTGTGGACACAGAACAATGTTCTTGGGGAAGGACTGACAAGCAATTTTTGCTCAAAATTATCGAACTCTTCAACGTCTTCGAGAACCATGTAAGAAAGAATTAGATGTAAATTATCGTTTACATCAGAAGCACCTCCAAATCCCTAAGCAAAATGATGAAAGAAGAACATGTATTTCCGACGCGACTGGGTGACTGACTCACCCTATTTCAAACAGTATTAGAATAAGTGATTCTAATTATGTGCAGTTAAAAAGCTTGAGAACTTATCTAAAATCTTGCAGAGCAAGTATGACCATCTATTTGAAATACCAACAATATTTGTAATATCGAATATGATCGTATGGGTATGTTCTCATTAGATGGCTAACTAGGGCTTTTTTTTATGGTTGGAAAAATCATGCATTGACATCCCCCGCCTTTGGGCGGAGCGGGAGATAGTGTCAGACTCTTACTGACTAAAAGACCCACCCCGTTCCTTCTAGCCTTCATACCGGGGCTCGAGCGCCCTTTCGGATAACCCTGGCCCCAGTAGGCTTTGACCCGGCTGGGTACCTGCTGTTGCTGACAACTCCTTGAGGCGCGCGGGAACAGTGCGCGCCGTCGACGACTTGGGCTTGGTCCGGACAGTTACCGGACGGCCGGACAGTGAGCTACCCATTGCTCACCGTCCGCAAATGGCTAGCTAGGGCTGAGAAGAGGCTCTCCTTGTTTTATTTCTCGGCAGGCCACTGTTGGCCTTGTGGGACCCTCTCTGCTACTCTGCGATCTCTGCAGGCCGCTGTTGGCCGTGAGAGACCCTCTCGCTACTGCTCATTCCCTGCAAGCTCGCGTGGAACCTCTCGGCGTCAACATTGCTTCTCTCCTGACGTCTGGAGCTGCGAGCCACCCATGACAGCAAGAATTTTTAATTTTCTGAACATCATTTTAGGGTTCAATATTTTTAATCTGATTAAATCAATTCTTTCGATGAACCGTTTCAACTACGTCTACATCCTGAGACTTGTGACCTTTGACAACCCAAGGTGATATATTTTCATATCTATATTGGTGTGGAGAACACAACGTAGGTACTCCTTATATTTAGATAATTTAATTTTATCTAACATCCCATTAGTATCAAACAACATTCAAATTAATATATTATTATATTATTATTTTAAGTTTGTATACATACCTAGTGATTATTTATTATTAATTTATGTAAATAATATTAAATATTTTCAATGAAAAAAAAAAAAATATGTTACGGTAGAATCCGTTTATAATGACATCGAAGGGAAATGACAAACACGTCATAATAAGCGGATAATTATGTCAGTATTTTAATAAAGAACCATAGTACTAAATACAAATTGAATAAAAATAAAAATTGCACTAATAAGTACTTACATACGATACACGTATGTATATGCTAATTTTCTTCATACAATTTTTTTGATTTTTAATGTAAGTAATCTGTAATTTTTGTCTGCTTTTGTTTTTTCATTTTATTGTAAAGACAGTCTCTAATACTATTGTGTAAAGAAGACATATTATTGCACCTTTCTCCTCAATCGTAAATGCTTTACGGCGTTGAGATGACATTTTTTTCAAACAATACGAAAAACAATGGTGACCTTTAAGTGTCAATTAGTCACTGCGATTCAAAACAAAAACGAGCCACGTGCCGAACGTCGTCGGGAATCAACGAACAATACCGAAGGTGTAAAGAACCATGTCGGTCATTATAACCGGACATAATTTATTAAAAATGGGTCATAATAAGCGATGGGTCATAATAAGCGATGGGTCATAATAAGCGACATGTCACTGTAAGCAAAGTAATTTTAACCAACTTTTTTACAAAGAATTTTATATGAAAACCAAACTTCGTAGTATAATTACGTCATAATAAACGGTTGGTCAATATAGGCGGGTCATAATAAACGGTTTCTACTGTAATTATATACTTTTTTTTATTAAATTAATGAGGGCCATATTAAAATTCATAAGGCTTTCCCTTTTTCCATACTAATATTGTAAACACAAAAGGTCATGTTTGTTTTACCGCAAAAATATAACCCAGTGACCTCTAATTTTTTTATAAAATTCACTATGCTATGTTAAAAAAATTAAAGCTATACGTGTTGAAAACTTTTGCTATGAGAGAGTTGACTGATTCAAGATGGTACGGTAGCTTGTATCTAACACAAGACACAAAAGTGTAGAAACATGGATGGGCTTTAATCAGTAAAAGCCCGATGTTAGTTCTACCAAAGCGGGAGAAAGTTTTACTATTGGCTCTCGAAAATCAAATGCAATGATAAATCCATACTAGGGCTTCCCTATAATGTGGATGCTTTCACTAACATATATAACATCAGACAACTGCCGACCATAAAAATATTCGTTCTGTAGGGAATCCTTGCGGACGGCGAGCAGTGGGTAGCTCACCGTCCGACCGTCCGGTAACCGTCCGGTAACCATCCGGTAACCGTCCGGTAACCATCCGGTAACCGTCCGGTAACCGTCCGGATCGAGCCCAAGTCGAAGTCGTCGACAACGCCGTACTGTTCCACGTGTGCCAAAAAAAGAGATGTCAGCAAACCGTAGGGGTCCACAGCAAGGTCAAAGCCTACTAGGGTCTTTGAAATGAAGACTCGGCCCTGGTATGAAAGCCATGAAAGGCAACGAAGGAACAGGATTAGGTTTTAGTCAGTGACACACCCCCGCGCTTCGCCCAGTGGGGAATATCCGACCACTAACCGATGACTTTCCCACCTAAAAAAAAACCCGCGACACGCAGTGCAGCAGGCAAAGCTCAACCACTGCGCCTATTTGTGTCATAAAATCAAGCAAGTTTTAGCCGACACAGAATTGTCGATATAAGGCGACTACCCACCCATTAGTCATCAGGTTCTCTCACTGAAAATAATTCATCAAAAGGTTCAACATCAAGGGAGAAGACTCAAAAGAAGGTGCGATCGCAATAAGGGAACAATAACGCATCGTACGACACACTGCCTCGCTTCGCCTCAGGAAATTGGAAAACGTGAGGCGCTTACCTTCTATTTATATAGCAGACCAAGATTTGGGACGTTTTTGCTTTGCTTTTCTATCCATTTCAACTGAAACTGGCAACACCAATGATATCAAAACGTCAAATATTTGCTCATTTTTGGTTTAATTTACAAATAAAAAAAAAATATGTTTAACTTATTTTTGCATAATCTAAAAGATGGACTAATTATACACTTTTTCGGCAATTAGCCTATTGAATAGATCAGAATTAGATATAAACCAAAAAAAAATATATTTTTCATTCTTATTGCTCAACGGATCTTGCTACTTTGAATTACGTGGTCTTATTATTATTAATTGGATAACAGAGTCATCTAACATCAAAAAGTAACATAATATTATAACGACACTATTGAATCTTTAACGTCACCAAAATTATCAGTGAGATAAATGACAAATGATATTTATTTAACCGACTTCGAAAAGGAGGAGGTTCTATGTTCGGCTGAATGTATTTTTTTTTGGCAAATAGTTTTTTTTTTTAAACTTTTAAACGTATTTTTTTGTCAATTTTAACTAGATGTGGCCGGTGTTTCCTAGATATTTTGATATCGAAAGGAGATCGCATGAGTTGCTTTTTTATGTAACCAACGAGCTGGCTTGAAAATATAATTCGAAGGATTATGCTGTTCTAGAATAGGTTTGAAAGTTAGAAAAAAGAATGTGTTGTTTTTTCAGTGTTGAAGTGATTTTTGTAAGGAAACCATGAATTCGTTTAAATAAGTAAAAAATATTTAAGAGTGCGCCGCCCGAAGTGTTTGATTTCATAGAAGAATCCCTATACAAGCCTACCGACGAGCTGAGCTGCGTTACAGGTATTGACTACCCTGAGAAGAAACACTGAAATAAACTCAAGGGGATCTTGTTATTACATCCTCTTACAAAGAAAGTTAGTTTGATTTAGTTCACACCTGGGCCGAGTAAACTATGGCATTTTTCTCAAGAAGTTTTCTTCTTATTAAATTTCATTAAATCCATATTTCATACACTATTTGAAGAGCCTTATTTAAAACTGTCTTATAGCTAACATATAATTTTATGTTCCGAGAACCACAAATCCAATCGGAGAGTCATCTTGCAGACACAATATGACTTAGAACTAAAACCTATTTATTTACTACGCCACTTTCGTTGATCAATCAGAGGTAAAATTATCAATTCACTTCCCTTATTAAATGTCTTTTCATGTTATTATAATTGATGAATTAAACTTACAATCACCGAACTTTTAGTGCCGAACTGCAAAAAAATAGAATAATAATAATTATAAAAAATTAAAAATTATAAGGTAACAGAAGACATTATAGGAATAAAAAGGCTTGCAAACAAAAATTATGTTAAGGGAATGTACTGAAATGAAGAACTGTAATTCATACTAACTATGTGTGTAATAATCCGTAATATTATTAAACTGAGCGTCCACTGCGTCGGAATCGGACCTTGGATTCGTTACTTTGTATTGATTTGTATGGTACAACGTCATCGATATATAGGTACTACGTACTAGATAAGGCGTGCTGAACACTCACTTCAAACAAATCCGTTGCACTGAATTCTAGGCAAATTGACATTGATGACTTTAGTGCAATTTTGACTTTCATACAGTGTGAGAGCGGTGCTTATAAATTCAAAAGAAAGTAAATTTGGGACGTAAATAATAATTCAGTAGTCATGAAAATAAAATAATTGATTATTCAAGCAATTTAATAGCTTCAAATTTCGTAATAGTATGTTAGAAGTTATATTATTTTATTTAAAAGCTTTTCCATTTTACAATCATAGACTAAAACATGCAGATGTTCCCTCCCTCCCACAAAAATCGGGTTTTTACCTACATCTGCTTTAGTGAACACGAACTTTGCATGATGTTTTATTCCGTTTGGTTTTTTTTAAATATTTTATTTACATAATATTTTTTCTATTTTGTATAAATAATAGGTACCAATGAATTCCCTCAAATTCAATAATTATGAATAGGAATACATCTGTTTTTCGATACAGTAAAAACTCAGCAAGAAATGCCAGCAAATCATTGAGTATCAGTTTTCATCACTAAGTTTTGTGGTTAAGCATTCTGTCATTCGTAAGCCCTGAGGTATTGCGTACCTACCTAGATATTATGTATACATAGATTAGCATTCAAATATAAATTAGGTTATTTGAATTTGTAGTCATATGGTTAATATAAGTGATACATCACTAAGTGATCATTACTGTTATTGAGATTTAGTCCGTCATAAACTATAATTATATTTCATGTTTGTCCACTCTGGTCAGCCGAAAAGAGAAAAATTGATAAAATATCTTCAAGAGGATAGAAAACACGTGGCTTCCTACAAAATATCTGTTTATCAGCTCTGCACACTTTCAAACTGATGATACTAAAGCTGGAAAACGTTTTCTAATGAGTCGGCTATTCCTTGCAGTAATGCTATTCCTTCAAAATGTGCCTTCAAACATTTATAGCTTTCCCCTACAATACATCATTAAACCCAGTGCAAATTTCTGACTCCAAATCAATTTTTGATTCGCCCCGAAAAATTAAGTTGAAAATAGATTTTAAAAAAGCTTTAGTTTTTATGTAATTTATTTCATCACCACTGCTCTCAAAACGGGAAGGAAAACATCGTGAGGAAACAATATTTCGAAGACATGCAACATTCACTAACCCGCACTGGGCCAGCGTGGTGGTTTACGGCCCATTCCCTCTCCTAGAGAGAAGGCTTGAGTCCCAGCAGTGGGAAACAAAAGCTGATTATGCTATAGTTATAGTTGTTGATTATTTTGTTACTAAATATTAGCAGCGCAGTCCTGACCATCATTCAGAAAGCTGTCCTTTAGAATGATGATTACAATAAATGGTTTAATTATTTTACACGATTTTGAATTCACTTATTTAAGACGTAGTTTTCTGAATTTACACTAACGTGGACTATTGGTAAAATTTTGAAATAGAGTTTTATTGTAATGAAGTATTGTAGGCAAAAAACTGTGTCACTTCTGCGTTATAAAAATCTATATGGATAACATGTCATTACACTATGTTGAACTAAACGCGTAAGTACTACGAAATTCATGTCGCTTAAGACGTTTTGATCGCGAAAAAAGTATCCTCTAAAAGCTATCAGCGCTTTAAATTTTAATAGTTCTGTTAGAAGACATAATGCTAATGTAGCGCTGCAGCAGATTTTCTTTATAACTTTTCAATATTTTGACAAATATTTTCCATGAAAGGGCCTGTCTATCACTAGAATATAAGTCAATGTACAACGTGCACTGTATAAGCATTAGGTACTGCGCCAGAGATCGGTATTTCTGCCGATGACGTCAGTCGCGCCATTTGGTCCCGTTCACATCGAAATCTAATTTGTTTATTGTTAATTAATGAAGAGCTTTACAATCTTAAACATAAATATTTTCATAATATTCTTCGAAAATAGGTCCCTTTTTCAGTTTATATTATGAACGCATCTATCGTTTCCATTTTTTTCTTCTTCTCAGCTGATAGTAAACAACTAAATGATTTCAATATCCTAATCATTTGCTTTAAAAATACTCAAATTATCGATGAAAAAATTCCGAATGCAGTACACTCTGTACGTTCCAATTCCGACGCAGTGAACGCTGATTATAAATGTGAATGGAACCGATATTTCAAATTCGACTTCACGTCCGTAAGTACACATTCACGCAGACGAAACCGCTGGCAAAACTAATAAAATCACGTACATATTATCACCATTTGCTTTTATTTTATTTGAAAAAAATATATGTACTGCAAAAATTATGTTTCTACGTTACAAACTTTGGACTTCGCGGGAAAAAATGAAAGGAAGATTGGAGAATTTAAAATTGAATTATATATCAAATTAAAGATTGCAAAATTGGAGATTAGAATATTAAAATGGATACGGAAGGAAATTTCCTTCTCCTCAATCGAAACTTATATTATTTGCGAAATCTACTTCGATAGATGAAGCCGAAAAGTGTTTAGGCAAGACGGTGCGGTGACAGCTCCGGTCAAGTCGCTCAGTATTATCCGACATTTATTGGGGGCGACGTTCAATCTCTATCAATTTGCAATGCAAACTCGACAAGTCATAGACAGTCTCTAATGTTCTCTAGCTTTAACGATGTCTTCTATTTCGAAAACTTAAGAAAATGTACAACATTTCTTAAGTTTTCTTCTATTCGTGGCGATGTACTGAAACCATTTTTTCTTTGGTCAGTATTTGCCAACCTGTACAGCTCTGTTATTGGCCTTGTATAGATCCTGAAAACAGCAGGTGGTTGTGCAGGATGGGCAGCATAGCAGGTGACGCATATCCTGTGCAGCGGATCCACACTGGCATTGTGTTAGAGGGGGAGTCGTTGTAGCCCCATTGGGCCAGATTGTTTTTACAGCGGTCTGCAGTCTTTCCAGATTGGCCACTATATTTCACGTCTTGGAAGGGATTTTCAGATGGGATGATGAGTATTTCGCGTCTTGGAAGAGATTTTCAGATGGGATGATGAGTATTTCGCGTCTTGGAAGAGATTTTCAGATGGGATGATGAGTATTTCGCGTCTTGGAAGAGATTTTCAGATGGGATGATGAGTATTTCGCGTCTTGGAAGGGATTTTCAGATGGGATGATGAATATTTCGCATCTTGGAAGGGATTTTCAGATGGGATGATGAGTATTTCGCGTCTTGGAAGAGATTTTCAGATGGGATGATGAGTATTTCGCGTCTTGGAAGAGATTTTCAGATGGGATGATGAGTATTTCGCGTCTTGGAAGAGATTTTCAGATGGGATGATGAGTATTTCGCGTCTTGGAAGAGATTTTCAGATGGGATGATGAGTATTTCGCGTCTTGGAAGAGATTTTCAGATGGGATGATGAGTATTTCGCGTCTTGGAAGAGATTTTCAGATGGGATGATGAGTATTTCGCGTCTTGGAAGAGATTTTCAGATGGGATGATGAGTATTTCGCGTCTTGGAAGGGATTTTCAGATGGGATGATGAATATTTCGCATCTTGGAAGGGATTTTCAGATGGGATGATGAATATTTCGCGTCTTGGAAGGGATTTTCAGATGAGATGATGAATATTTCGCGTCTTGGAAGGGATTTTCAGATGAGATGATGAATATTTCAAGGGATTTTCAGATGAGATGATGAATATGTCGCGTCTTGGAAGAGATTTTCAGATGGGATGATGAATATTTCGCGTCTTGAAAGAGATTTTCAGATGGGATGATGAATATATATATATATATGTACATATAACATTGCCGAAAATATAAGATCGAATACACAATATCTGCAGCCTATTGGACGAACTTACACACTTTTACTAATCAACCTTGTATTGTGCCTACTACTGGGACTCTGGCCTCGGTCCCTAGGAGATAGAATGAGCCGTAATACAACCACGCGAGCTCCGAGTTGGGTTGGTTTGATATCACATGTACTCGAATTTTTGGTTCTAAAACATCGGCATTCCTTCACAACTGAGTGATAAAATAATATATTACACAAAGCGCTTGCCTGTGTTTGATCTCATGCCGTACGCGGGTCAGAACCAACTACACTAAAATTGGACACGATAAAAGGTAAGATCAATACGAAATTTGTTTATTGGCGAATGAAAAAACAAATCTTGATCCCTGCCTTATACAAGTATACCTACGTTTTTTCGCCAGAGCCAAATTTATCAATTGGCACCTTTATATTTATCCTAATGACAAAACGATGTCATTTAGATACATCAGGCTACCAATAAATGCCCCCATTTTAATTACACGATGCCCTTAGTTCTTTTTATTGGAGTTTCTAAGAGTGATAGGATTAAGTTTGGGTCAATTAATGCGGATAATGGTCTCTTAGGAATTGAGGTCACCCTGGTATTCCAGGTTTAATGACGTCTAGGATTTAATCTGCTGATATTGGCGTATTTTGTATGATCGTCCCAAGCGAAATCTGCTTTATATTATATTAAGAGAGAGCAGTGGTGGCCGAGTAGTACTATATACTTATAGAACACACTGTTGAAGGCTTATTTTAATAATTAGAAAACAGATCTCCGATTCAGGCATAAAAGCCAAATAACTACCAATTCATATTGAGTATTTGTAGCTTACACAGAAACTTGAGTTCAGCTTCAAATTTAACACCCGAAAGCCAGTCGAGTCGAACAATAATTTCTCGTCACACCAAAGTCTGAAGAAACAAGAAAAGAAGTCTGAAGAAACAAGAAAAGAATAAGCCCCCTAGTCTTTCGGAATCGCTGTACAAAAGCAAACAGACACTGCAGTTTCTTACGCGAGGGGTGAAAACAAAAGTAGTCGCATTGTTTGTCGAGACAAAACGCAGAGGTCACACCACTAGTAACAGACAAAAGCGTTGTCCTAAATAACAGACAGCCTATTTTGCCTTCAACACAATTTTGAATCTGGATGGTATTAGAACATTATTGGTACAGGTATTAGAGCATTATTGGTACAGGTATTAGAGCATTATTGGTACAGGTATTAGAACATTATTGGTATTAAAACATAAGAACATTACGGTAAATAATGTAGTAATCTACAACCTTACTGATTGAGGCTGGTCTATAGATAGCTATCAGGAAGCGATAAATGTAGGTGCGTGAACTAGTAAGTGCGTACCGTTAGTATACATAAAAACTGAAAAACATAGATATTGAAAATGAGAGAATGAGAACTTTAACATCGCGTTACAGGATTTCGATTTTCTTAATGCGTTACAGGATTAAGAATTTGAAACGATAATAAACAGAACTCGTAAAATCAACGTCAAAAACTTGTATGGAAATCAGAAATCAGTGGTTTTGACAGATTGAGAATGAGATTAGAACACAAATGCATTGCGGAAATTGCCTCTCATCGTGGTGATGTTTGTGTCAATAAATAATAGCTGCAGCAACGATTCCCTGTGTAAATCCTCTATGCTCAAAACATTTCTTTTGATTTATTTGTCTTGTTCCTTTTTAACGAAATGTGGTTTAACAATTGAAAAAAAATCTTGCGCCTCGCCCAAGAGCAGGAGAATGTCAATAGATGATTCCCCATCATCTGAACTGAATAAAAAGTGGAATCCTACTCGAAGCGATACGTTGTTTTTTCTAGGTCTCGGTTACTAGTGTGTCTCAGTGAGCTGTGAGCAACATGAAACGCCCGTTCTATCCAATTAAAAAAGGAAGTATATTGATGCAAAATTAATGTTCCTTAACTTGCCTGACCTGGGTGCCCAATAAGCTTATGCGGTCGCGTGCTCTTTTCGGAGTGGCGGGATAGCCTGACAACACACTTTAAGGACCTGATGAATGCGAGCACTGGGGAAGCTGGCGAGTCTTTTCTGGATGAGCTTACGGCCCTCATTAACTCATGCTTTCCGGCAATACAAACGAAGCCTTCATTGACATCTTGTACATAGAAAATCTTTGTGCCCTGAGCAAGTAAGATGGCGGCATTCGTTCCTGTAAGTAGACCCTATATGTCTACTTACCGACATGTCGCAGTCAAATTTAGCTGTACAACGAAGCACTGTCCATCAAATTCCAGCCCCTACAGTTGGGTTTTGGTTCCGAGGGCTGTGAGGCTGCGGTGCACATTCTGTTTCTATCTACGTCAACAGCAGCCTGCAGTGAAGGTGAGGTCATTCCTAAGGTTGACATTAAGAATGCCTTCAATTCCGTAAACAAGAACACCTTGTTGGCAGAAATTCAAAAAGAAATGAAAAAAAATGAATGTTTTGTAACTTTTTAAGGAAAACTTCTTGAAATTTTTGGATTTTTTTTAAATTTTACGAACAAATATTTCAAATACATGCGATTTTTTCCAAAAATTCCATGTATTTGAAAAAGTTGCAATTTTGGAAAAATTTGGAATTCAAGCTAGCACTAGCACAGTAAAAAATTGCATGTATTTGAAAAAGTTGCAATTTTGGAAAAAATTGGAATTAAAGCTAGCACTAACGCAGTGTGCACTATTTTTGGCATCCTTATTCGGCTAATAGGTTCTTTTTGTTTCTTTTGTTACTATCATCATTGTTTTTTAATAAAACAAAATCATCAAAAAACAAAACCAAACGTATAGTAGCTAAGTGTCCTAATTGTTTTTTTCGCTGCAATAGTTATTATTAAAAACTACTGTACCTGCCGTATTTTTTACCAGTAAAATAATATTGTGACATACACATGGCTTATATTTCCTTCCTTCATTTTGCTTAATAAACAATTATTGGAATTTTTATGCATTGACTTTTTGGCTCACTGTTTTTGACAGTAAATACAAGACTGCTGTGTGTCGTTTGGGAAAAAATCAAATTGATTATAATAATCACAGTTTATGAAAAAGTTGCATTTAGATGTTTAAAAAAAAAACAACTTTAAAAACACATAGGTACACATATTTTGTTTATTACAATTGATACTATATCAGGTAAAGAGAAACAAAAGTAGAAATCATGAGATTAATCAAACTAATCTCACAAATTCATAATATCGGTTATTCGCGTCCGCTATTGTATGAAATGCTTGGTGACAGCCGACTCTGTAATATTAATTGTCTAATTTATAACCCGTAACCGGTTGTGGAGTAATGTATCGACATAATGTATAGACAGCGGATGTATGGATGTGACCCGATCTGTGATTTGATCAATAAATAATTATTAAAGCACACAAACGTTTCTTTTTATGTTTAGTTTCATTATCGATTTTATGTAACGATATCATATTTGTACATAAACGATACTATTTTTTTAAAATAGTAAAAAAAATTGGCATAATTTTTGTAAATTTTATGGTGGTTGTTGTTAAATCATGTTTAAATAAAAACGCGAGTGAAAGAAACCATTAAAACTTCACGGTCGGACGGAAAAGTATGGCGGCCAGCACAGCCTACTAGTCGCCAAGATCCAGCCATAACGAATCCTGGCGCTAGCGAGAGCGCCAGTTTGGCTTTGCCAGTGCTGTTTGTTCTGTATATGCTCGCTTTTGCCTCCTTCGCAATGAAGACTCGACCATGCTCGCTTTTGCCTCCTTCGCAATGAAGACTCGACCATGCTCGCAGAATTATACAAAGGCAATGTAACCTGGCAAACTACGTCAGGAAAACAACTGCAAAAGATTGGTATAAGTGCGATGAAAAAATTAAGCAAAACGTATGTAATCCAATGTAATCTTTCCCTGTCCAAACTAAGGAAACCCTCACATTTCTACCCAAAATCGTTTTCATCAGCCCTTTCACATTAGTGCCGTGTCACCGGCGTGATGTATAGCACAACGAGGGTTACGGCTTTCATGTATCGCTTCCACTTTTTACTCTATGGATTAAGCATAACTTGGGACATTGTATAAGGGCTTCGCTCGATTTACTTTGAAGATATAATATTGGGTGTATGAAAAAAAGAAAAATGTATGGAAGTGGAAGTATATTAGAAAAAACACTAGCAAACATTCACTAAGTTCACCACGATATTTATTTTTCGTGTCGAATTAAGAAAAGACCTAGATCCCAGTGTATAGAAAGAATTACTAAACCGAATATGAAAGATAGACGAAAATATCAGACTTAGCATATCGCACAGTATTATCAGCATTATTTAATGTTCCCACTGGACTTGGACTTTCTCTCACCAGTCGATGGTTGTCACATGTCTTCGAACTTTTGGTTCTAGGAAATTTCGTTTACCTCAGGACGTTTTCATTCAGTTTTTTTTCTCCGTTTTGAAAAAAAATTAGATTTACCACGTGCATATAATAACTGAAAACATATATGCTCAGTTAATAGGCATTTTGAAGAAAAATAAGTATTGGCAAAAGTATTGGCAATGTTATACAATTGCCTTAGAAGCTGATAGCTGTATAAATACAATTGCCTTAGAAGCTGATAGCTGTATAAATTATCTTGTCTCCTTGGGTCGTAAAAGACGGTGAAGACGCCAAAACCTGCAAGTTTACAGACAGCACGCGACGCGCCAGAAAGCTTCGTACTCTAAGACCAACTGTCTTCAACTAGTTTCACAGTAAATACCATACCAACAGATGTCAAAAACAGCTAGACTAGAGTATAATTTCCAATCAGATCAACCAGTTAAATCCGGACAAACCACTACATCCGGCACAGATTAAGCCCCGTTATTCATTTCCGATTTTTCTTTGTCGGAATATTCCCAAATGCAAAATTTCAGTACCAAAGTTTAATATTTCATGAAAGGTGAACGATTTTTCATCGTTCGTTAATTAAACAAAGCTGGGTTTTTATCGAATGTTAGGTTCTATTGGTTTTCATTTATCTTCTTTGAACTTAGGTATGAATACATTACGTACATACGTGTAGATGAATATTTGATTAGCTTACATTGCTATTATCAATTTACTAGAGATCATGCAATTTGCTCTGCCCCAAGAAAATGCGATAATTTCAATAATAAAAGTGTCTTTTCAGAACATCTGTTTATTAGGATCTCACTCAATAATCCTGAAACTGAGTGATCTCCTGTGTATAGTAAAAACAATAAAAAATCCATTTCGATATTTTTTGAATGTAGAATAAACAGTCAATGAAAGTTATAAGCACCGCGATCAAAAGCTCAACAAAAAAAACAAAAACTTTATTTTCATATGTAGGTTATAACAAATCTGCAAAACCAGAAACATCGAGTTTTGATTGTTTTATATTTATCGGCAGTTTTTTTTTTTTGTAAAAAAATTTTTTAGTTATGATACACTATAGCCACTATAGCCTCATGACAATTCCAATGAATTATCCTAGCAGTGTCTGGGACACTGTTAGGATAATGTGCCCTGTTTTAATTATTATGAAGTTCTGGTGTCTACCTTCTACATTCGGGCTCCATCATTAGATCAGTTCGATAGTGCCACTGTACTTTTTGGTGTACAATCGAGTTTATTCTATTCGTTTCTATTCTATTCTTATAGCCTAAGTACATGACAATTCTAACAAGCCCAAACACGGCTAGAATACATCGATTAATTACGGAGTTCCGATGCCTACCTTCCGGCACCATCATCATCATAAAATAACTTCGATGACACCATTTTCAACAATACTATTCAGAACTATTTATTTTTTTGTATTGTCATAGTTGCTATAGTTGCTTAACTACCTCCATTGTGATTTCTTCGTGAGTATGAAGTTCTATTCATTGGCCATTCCTGGTCTTCTTCACCAGTTCCACTTCATCAAATGTTACTTTTTGACGAGTAAATACTTGAGTTCTCGGTGAAAATACCAAAATCACCATATGCCTGTAATATTTCAGGAGTTCCCTCAATTCATCTTAGATTCCATCATCAGAACTGGATTTTGAAAAGAATGGGATATATCAACACAGGAGGAAAAAAAATTGCAAATTGGTCCATAAACGAAGGAGTTCCGAGGTAACAACATAAAGTATAAACAAATTATAAAAAATACAACCGAACTGAAAAACCTCCCCATTTTTTGCAGTCTGTAAATAAGAATTAATTGTAATTAAACTGGCAATTTTTCTATGTTTGCAAGTAAGACAATACTGCCGAGTTACCGAAAAAATGCACAAATAACACTTTTTGTTAAAATGAGTTATATATATATTCAGAATCAGGAAAAAAAGGCCTATCTGCCTGATTTTTTGTGGATTTTTAGCTACAAAATAAACAGAGATAGTATAAGCTGAAAGGGCACAACTGCATCATTTTTTAAGTTTTATTACATTATAAAAAGGCATATTGTGAGATATGACTTTTATTTCACCTTTTTATTATTGATATATTTAATGGAAAGGGCATAAGTGACGTACGTCAAATATAAAAGGCTTATGTGGCAATTGTGCCTGATGTGTAGAGGCGACTCCACGCTTGTCGGTGCAGCTTGTTCCGAGGGGTATCACGAGTGAAAGGAAATCTGCCATACTCACAAAGCTTGGTCTACTTATGCCCACTAACAGGAGGGTTTTTTGGGAAACTACCTGTAAATGATCGAGCAGTCGATTTGTTTCAAAAGCAAAAAGACTGAAATAATGCAAGACTGGTTTTTTATACTCACTTTAGTGTCGATTTAATTATTATGAGAATTGATATTAGGTGCTTTGAAGTTTCTAATTTTCAGGTTTAGAATTGTTTTGTGTTTAATTTTGATGATAAAAAGTTCCTACTTATTTTGTAACCTTGTCAAGATTGTGATAGAGAGATGCATAGTGCCATTTTCATTAATAAGAAGTTAATTCCGTTCATTGGTTAGTGATAAAAATTTAACCACTTAGATGTTTGATACATAATTGTTATGATAATTATTGTTTTTGTAAACTTCGTTTTCTTTTTTTGATAAATATATTGAAGTTCCTAACTGGCTGTGTTACCTAATTTTTAACCAAGAGATATTTTGAAGTGTCATTTTTAGTAAACAATTCTGTTTTTGTTTTGTTGAATCATTCAATTATTGATATAATTACTGATTAAATAATTAATATTGATAGTACTTCTGAAAATTTGTTTGTGTAAATTTTTTGAAATAAATGTTTTACTTTCTTACAACTGCCTTATTTTATTTCTTATACAATGACATTTATCAGCCTCTTTTAAAATATACAATTCCACTGCGGAGACACAATAAAATACACTCACAAAGTATAAAATATAAATATTAGGAATTCATTCTAATATTTACTGTACCTTTTTTTGTAATGGATAGGCTCGCGTTTGCTCACTATCTCACCTGATGGTAAGCGATGATGTGGCCGACGATGGAACACGTCTATGTATTTATTTAAATAATTTTCAGTGAAAAGGCACAATTGAGTAAATATGCCTTTTTATCGTAAAATTTTAAATGTTTTACTCAAAATTTTACATTGAAAAGGCATATTTCGTTATATGTGCCTTTTAAACATAATATTGCTCTTTTCATGTTATTTTTTAAGTTAAGTTAAAAAGAAATATGGTAATTATTAAATATATCCATTAAAATTAAAAATATAATATTGCTATCGTTGTATACATACTAAAAAACGCAATTTTGTACATTTACACAATTTGGAGAAACACATTTTAAACGTGTTTTTTTTAACAAAATTCAAAAAATATTTTAATCTGGATTTTCTCAACATTTGTAAAATGTTAGTTGTGCCTTTTCGAATTACGACGGCAGAATAGCTGGTTATTGTTTTATTACTTATTATTACTGATAATAATTAGAGATACATCTCGTTCCAGCCGGAGCTGGTTTTTTTTTTTCCATGGAGCAAGAGCATTCTCCTTTATGGTTTAGAATTTTATGATCATTATTATGATAAGAGAAATTATGCTTAAAAAAGATTATGCGAAAATATAATTAAGACAAACAAAAATATTCCAAGTTATATTAATTACAGGTTTAATTCAAAGTAGCATTTCTAAGGCAAGGATTTGTTAATAAATTATATTTTCAGCTTAACCATATTAGAAGCATAATTTTTTACTTAAATTCAATTTCGTAAATTATTGTAAATTATTACTATATTGCAAGACAGCAATGATAGCTTGGCATCTTTCTTTCGGCTTCTTATTTGAAATTTTAAATTATGGATGTAGCACTCCATGCAAAGGAGTAGTCCTAATCGCAGACAACTCCTTGCCAAGGAGTCTTTGGCTTCTTAGCGTGGTAGTCAAAACTTTTAAGGCACTTGACGGGCTGGTGCGCGTTGTAGACGCATCCACTAAAGGCGGCATGATAAGCTTGCACCGCCCAGTCCATAAGTTCCTACCGTTGGCAGCCAGTTGACACGTCCAGGATATACCATCGATATTTCCTTTTCGTAGTTTTACAATTTACATAATTCACGATATTTTTTGAAGTCCTCACGATGAGAGAATTGAAAATGCAATTACCTCAGATCGACATTTGCCGTACGGCCTAGCTTCCGGTGGCGCGAAGCAGAGCACGGATTTGATTACCGATTACCATTTACCAATTGTACAGAATGCCGCTGAGATCGATGATTTGCTACCAAGAGCAGCGTATGGACAGGGACATATACTAACGCGAGATGCAACAATCATTCCTTCAACAAGCGCTAACGCGGGTCAAACTGAGTTTACGTTGGATCCGCTCCTGGTGATGGTTGGGATTAGCCACATCACCATCACCAAAGTGATACCTATCGGTCCTTTGTGACTTAGATGAGATCGCATCAAGCTGCGTCACACATTAACAGAAGGAAATTTGAAAGCTTTGAAGATGTTTTTTTACTTCTGCCAGGTCATGAAAATAATGGTGCTAGTTTGGAATACAATCTGCTTTCTCGTTTGTGATATGCGCGGTGATACAACTCGGTGACACAATTCGGTGATACAATTTCACAGACCGAGCGCCACATCAGGATACTGGAAGAATTATCGATTGTATCAACGCCATGCCCCGCTTGGAAACGCACTTCTCTTCACAAGTTCTTGCTTGATCAGGAAAGGGGCCAGCAGAAGCCAGATACTGGGTTATACCAGACAATTCATTAAGCGAAGACTTGAAGATCTCTCTAATTAAGGATATGTATGGTTAAAGTCAGACAGGACTTGAAGGAGAGGGATATTATAGGAAATCCTATCGTTTTACAACTGAAAGCTGGAACTTCCATCAACTGCCCATCCATTGGGGCTAGATAGTTGTTTATGGACAAAATGCCTTGAAATAACACTACATACACAAGTATGAATAGGGGATCAGCAAGATTAAGCTTTCAAGCATCATTTTAAATCTACCGGATTTTTTATCCATTTGACATAAGATATTTCAGTCCGATGTGAGATATTTGGCACGCCCTTTTACATTACGGAAACAGTTCTTCGGTCATGGCACAAAGCCAATACCCGTACTTTACAATAGCCCCTTCAGTCTTGGCGCATTTTCATAGTTCAGTAGTTCACTACATTCATTCTGTTTAGTTCAACTTAGATTTTTCAACACATTCCTTACTATTACCTTGAATAATGTTCAGTTGGGCATCCTGCTTTACTTTGCATCCTGTAGTCGCGAAAGCTAAAATTGAATTTGAAATCTCATCAGACTTTCGTTTAGGACATTACTGATTATGAGAAAAACTTCGTGATCAATCATAAAAATGCATGTATATTCAGCTTTAAAAGGACCACAATCCACCACGCGGACCCGGTGCGGATTGATGGATATTCAAGTCTTGTAATGTTATTTAAACTTACGTTTATATAACTTCATTTTCATCTTTTTTCTCATTCCTTTATATTTTTTAGATTTTCTTTGTTTCAATGTCATGTCTGTCATGTCATCACTTATTTTCTTTTTAGCTATGGTTTTGGTTAGGTACCAAAGAGTTTTTATAGTCGTAGGTTTTAGGGCCTATGCACACTACGTTTTTGAAACGCGCCGCTGATGCGCGTTTGTAGCGATGCAGACGCGATGCAGACGCGATGCAGACGCGATGCAGACGCGGTGCAGACGCGATGCAGACGCGATGCAGACGCGATGCAGACGCGATGCAGACGCGATGCAGACGCGATGCAGACGCGATGCAGACGCGATGCAGACGCGATGCAGACGCGATGCAGACGCGATGCAGACGCGATGCAGACGCGATGCAGACTGGCAAATTGTTTTTTCAGGAAACTAAAAAAAAAGTCGGCCTCGCCATACAAATTTTCCAATCAAGTTTATCATTTTGTATGGTGAGGCTGATTTTTTTTTTTCGTTTCCTGAAAATAAATTTTGTGGAAGGTTGTTCAGTTTCGTCTACTGAGCAAGCCCTTAAAGTTTGTGGAGGGCTGTCCCTTACACCTTTTATAGTCTTTCTATAAAGTCCCTCTATATATAGTCCCTCTTATTATAGTCCCTCTATATAGTCCATATATAGTCCCTCTATTATAGTCCCTCTATATATAGTCCCTCTATATATAGTCCCTCTATATATAGTCCCTCTATCCCTTAACCACCTGCCAGCGGTCATGATGACCGCAACGACTTTTTGAATTTGAATTTCGTCGAAATCCGTTATCGCATGTTAGTGTGCGTCTGTGTACCTTTTCTGTTGGCGGTTTAGTTTTGCGTGATCGCTCGGCAAGGATACGCGTGCGCGCGTTTGGCTTAGGTGAGTAAAAATATTTTGTTAGCGGTCATAGTGACCGCGTGCAGGTAGTTATGTGATAATTGTGTATTGAAAATAGAAGACGAATTGCCTACTGTTTTTGGAACTGATCATCTAAACGTGTTCAACTTGTGATCCCAAAAAGAAAAGAAAAACATTTAATTTGTGTTTTATATGTAAAAAACCAATCTATGTGGAATATTCTAACAAAATGTCCAAAAATATTCGTGAAAAATTGTAAGATTTAACCCCCTGCAATTTTCTCGAAGTTTTGATTTTTTTATGTCATTAGAATATTGTTAAGTTCTTTAAAAAAAGTCAAAATGATGTAATATTTTGTTCCTATGTTGATATAACATAGTTATATTTTGAGTTAAAATGTGCCAGCAGTTTAATTGTTCACATTTATGAGAAGAATATGTTTTGTTATTGTTTCTTTTTTCACTTAAATAAATAATTTAATATATATTAAAGAGTTTTATTAATTTATTCTTATTAACCTTAATATCCTAAGAAAACTCATGTGTATCCGATGCGGTCACTGTGACCGCGCGCAGGTGGGTACGTGACTGATATAAGGGTCAGGTGGCTAAGGGCTATAAATAGTTCCTCTATATATAGTCTATTAATAGTCCCTCTATATAGTCCCTCTATATAGTCCCTCTATATAGTCCCTCTATATAGTCCCTCTATATAGTCCCTCGATATAGTCAGTCTCGATATAGTCGTCAGTGTCATGAGAAGTCTAGAAGAGAGTCAGTGTCATGAGAAGTCTAGAAGAGAGTCAGTGTCATGAGAAGTCTAGAAGAGAGTCAGTGTCATGAGAAGTCTAGAAGAGAGTCAGTGTCATGAGAAGTCTAGAAGAGAGTCAGTGTCATGAGAAGTCTAGAAGAGAGTCAGTGTCATGAGAAGTCTAGAAGAGAGTCAGTGTCATGAGAAGTCTAGAAGAGAGTCAGTGTCATGAGAAGTCTAGAAGAGAGTCAGTGTCATGAGAAGTCTAGAAGAGAGTCAGTGTCATGAGAAGTCTAGAAGAGAGTCCTGGCCTCGAGACCTCACCTCTTGCCATCTAGCTCTGCCATTGCCGGCTCTGACGACAGAGGGCAGATCTTGCCTTCTGCTTCGTGGCCTCCGTCATCCCTTACGGCAGAGGGCTGCACCTCCTGTCTCCTGCCTCATCTGTTTTATCTTTTATACTTATGTTTTTATACTACATATTTTCTAAGGGCTGGTCCTGCCGGCTGATCCTGCCTACTGATTCGCGGCCTCCGTCATCCCTTACGGCGGAGAGCTGCACCTCCTGTCTCCGGCCTCAGAAGCTGACAGTCTGACTTTTGAATGTTGTTATCTTTTTTACTTATATTGTGTTTTTGTACTATATTTTGTAATATATACCTCACAAGGATACATATATATCTTCATTAACTCCCCCTCATTCTTTCCGTACAGACCTCGCTCAACTTGGTTCTAAAAGGATATGCTAGTTTTCTCACGATGTTTTTCTTCACCGTTTTGAGAGCAGTGGTAATGAAATAGTCGAGGGCATTATCACTGGGCCGCCACTGCTCCAATCAGGGCCGTGTAATACTGGTGGTACCTATCGCCATTGAACGTGAAAAACCTTTACCCTGCCATGTCAATGCCAGATTAATATCCATTGTAAGCAATTTAGTTCGGGGCCAAACCTGAGAGCGCAAAATACGGTAATACCCTACATCATCATTAAATAACGCGATCAATCTGATCTCACGTTCCGCCATCGACCATCGCGTTACGTCACTCATCATTCACTGCGACCACGCTTAGCACTGGACTTTGATGAATATCGCTATTGGATAGACCAATTGTTGCCTATTTGTTAGTGGTCGGATCCATATTACATTGTTTACTGAATTAATGGCAGCAACAAAGCCTCCGTTAAACCTGTGCCTGACGGTGAAAATGATTTACTGATGGCGGCAAGCGGCGTCCGTGAGACGACAAATCATTTTAATAGTTTTGCGCGTTGATGAATTTTTGAACGCAGCTTCGATTTTTTGACTCATGTGCAATATGAGTTGACGGGCATTCGGTTATGTATCAATTAGATTACTAGTATACATTCAGTCAAAAAAGTATCGGGAATGGATGATTTGTTTATAGTTCCAAATTCAAATTTTAGATTTTTTGTTGTTGCTAGAATGGCACAACTGATTTTTTATTTTGGCGCGGAGTTCGCATTTGTTATTTATATTAAATACAGTCCTGTTTTTAGTTATATCATATCTAGTGTGTATTGCGAATTTCATAATGGACAAAAACATCGAACAAAGAGTTTGTTCGATGTTTAAAAACTACGCCAAAGTCGATCAAAAGTCAAAGTCATGTTGACTGTTTTATTTGACTATCGCGGTGTTGTGCACTCGGAATTCTTACCGGAAGGTCAAACGGTAAATAAAGAATAGTATTTGAGCGTTTTTGAGCGATCAGCGGCATTTAAGAGAGCAAATTCGACGAAAAGGTCAGATTTGAAAATTCTTGGATTTTGCACCACGATAATGCGCCTTTGCACAAGACCATCATTGTGAACGAATTTTTGACCAAACACTCAATAAATACCATCGAGCAGCCACCATATTCGCCAGATTCGCCAGATATGGCTCCAGCCGACTTCTATCTCTCAAATTACTACTTCGTGGCAGCCGTTTTCAATCTGTAGAAGACATAAAGGAGAATTCGCGGCGAAAACTGAACTCTATTTCGGAAACAGCGTTTAAAAAATGTTTTGATGATTGGACTATTCGTTGGCGTAAGTGTATCGTTTCTGAAGGGGCATACTTTAAAGGTGATAAAATAAATTTGGATGAATAACAAAAATTTTGTGTATGATCTTTTCCCGGTACTTTCTGACAGAGTAGTACATACCAGTCGTCTTATATTTATATATTCTAGAATAGGTTTGAAAATTTGTAGAAAAAAGAATGTGTGTTGTTTTTTCAGTGTTGAAGTGATTTTTGTAAGAAAAGCTTGTGCGCGTTCACATATGAAAGTATAATATTGTGCGGGCGCCCGTGTCTTTTATTTTATAGAAAAATCCTCTACCAGCGAAACCGAAACCGGCGTCTAGCTCATGTGATATCGCTTCGTTACATTATATACCCCACAAGGATTCATTTCTATATTTATTATTTCTCCTTATTCACTGAACCTCTTACCTCTTTCCTCTCCCTCCTGTAACGCCTCTTTAATACTCTTACCTCTCACTACTCACCACACGTGCCTTGCCAGGGCTACTCCCTGGAAGCACTTACACACTACACACTACACGCTTCACTCTTGCACTCTCATAGCACTCCTCCTCTCCTTTTACTTTCAATTTACTCTTACACTTCATTCTCTTACTCCTTATACACTTACACTCTTACTATATAACACCTACTCTTTTACGTTACAATGATTGGCACTTTTTTGGAAGATCTATCCATTTTGCAACAAATAACCACTCATAAACAATGGCTTCAACGAAAGGATATGAAATCTGTATATTTGAAAAGGGCAGAGAAACCACAAATTAGGTGTGCTCCTATCAAGTTTTGAATATGTCTCTAAAATGACACAGGCTCTATTGACAAAGAGTTTGGGTAATATAGACCCCGTTTCCACTAGTAGGCCCTCATTCGCTGGATTAGAGGAGCGATGCAATTAAAATATGCATTAAAAAAGATCAAAGACACTGCTTGATCATATGCAATAACAATATGCATTGAAAAAACCAAAGACACTTTGATTGAGGAAAAAAATCTGACAAGGCGCTGAAAGCCGGAACAAAGAAATGGGAAACCCTAAAGAGCGGTACTTGGATTGAGACCGATTTTGAACTGATTTAAATTAAAAAATTCGTAAAAAAAAAAACTATAATTGGAAATTAAAAAATCTGATAATTCACATGGCAACCGTGGCAAATGGAACCGGTGCATTATAATAAATATGAAGAAAAAGCTGCGTTAAAACTATGCAAATAAGTTTCAGGTTACGTCGTCGAGCTGTTCCACTGCTCTTGCCTCCTCCATCCAGCGCACGGCATCTATTGAAGTCGTCGACGGGCTCAGTGACGCTGCCTTCAGCGGCACCTCGTTTTTACTGGTTCAGAGGATTTCACGTAGTTTAAGCGACAGACATCTGGATCTAACTGTAATCAGTTATTCAATAGTTATTGGACTTTTATTAGTTGTTCACAACACCGACAAGTCGTATTCAGGCCTTGGGTGAATTTGGTGAAAGTTGTAAAATGTATGTATGATGGTATGTATGTATGGATGTTTGTTATCCAGCATTTCTTGCGGTAACCTGTCCTATTCCTGAATAACTGCGGCTTCCCTGATCTCTGGCACTGTCTGGGGAGGTGTGGCTGACGGTTCCAAACAGCTCGCTTGACAGCATCTCACGCGTGCTCTCTATCAGGTTTAAGTCAGGCGAACCGGCAGCGTTGATTGGTTGAGCTCGATGTGCGGGTGCATTATCGTTAACGATTACGAATCAAGGGGCTATAGTTTATTCTAAATGACCTGACAATGTCATCAGTAGCAAGGGTTTGATGATATAATGCTGCAGTCATCGAGCCACGATACGGAATCAACGGCTTTCTAGCACCAATCATTATACTGCCCCAAAAGTTCCCTTCTTGTTGAACGGTTCCGGTAGCATTTCTTTGTCTTTCAGCATCCCCACGACTTCTCCAGACACAAAAACCTCTGTTGTCTGAAGTGAGTGCTAATTCTGAACTCGTCATCGTTTTTTTTCATTTTGGCATAGTCTAGCTCACTGCAATCTGCGTCGCTATCGTTGCTGTGAGTTTAGTGGTGTTCAGGGGTGTTCGCCAAGATCTCCTTCGCTCGTAATTCAACCTGGTGTAAGCAATTCCTGATGGTCTGAATTTTTAGTCCAGTAGCAGTACGCAAGCTCAGCTTTTATTTTAGTGGCATTGATTGTTGTGTCTCGGGCAGCCAGCAATCTGATGTAACGCTTTTGAGCAGCAGTAAAAACAGTTGGCCGATCACTGCGAAGTCGATCAGCAAAGTTATCCACGCCGCGATACCTCCGTAACGTGTTCACGACACAGGATTGGGATACAGCCACTCTGCGTGCTATTTCTCTCGTAGAATATCCTTCTTCCCCTTCAGTAACAATTCTTGCACGTAAAACTTTTAATAATCCCCTCGGCATCTATAAGAATAAACTTCCTTGTTTGAAAAGTCAGAAAAAAAAACGCTTATACCAAGTTGGTCAGATTTCTGAATGTGTAAACAAGGAATTAATCTCTTTTTAAACAAATATAATTGCTATTTTAAATACTTTTGTTATTAAAAGATTTATTGTTAAATGAAGAATCTTAGCAAAAAAAGAAAAATACGTTTTATTCTAACGTAACAAAAACGATTTCGTATTAACAAAGTGATCTCAAACTTTTTTTGATGTGTGTGTGTATGGATATATAATGTATGGATATATATAAGTTTGTTACTCTTTCAAGCAAATAGTACTGAAGGTTGGAATTTGGCAACCGAAACAGCCTTTTTAAATATTTTTGGAAAAAAATATAACACAATCCATTCAGTTACCGATTCTGAACAAACTATATTCAGGTTTCAAACTAAAAATGATGTTTTATAACAATGGACAACACGCCAACCTTGTTTTCTTGATATGTATTTATTTCCTTGATATGTATTTATTTCCTTGAGATGTATTTATTTCTTTGATATGTATTTATTTCTTTAATATGTATATATTTCCTTGATAGTAGCGATAACTGCTCCTAAAGGCAAGAAAGCACATGTTATTTTTTTAACATTTTTGAATGAATGGCATGCTTTACTGTACATTTCAGTTAAAATACGGATAATGCAAAGAGCCATTTACATTTATTAGTAAGCACTGTATATTGTGGCTGTTAAATGTCACTAAATAAAACAAAATTGCAATAATTGGCACAAAGACAAAAAAAGACAAAAATACAAAACAATATTTACCAACATCCGCTGCGACATGAATTCTCATAAAATAATTGCTGTCCCCATAATGCAACCCTGCTCATTATATACAATTACGTACATATCATTATTGCGACCGCTGACAGCCAGCATGGTACAATGCATGCCGAATATTAACCGTCGTAATTATATAAGATAGGCCTAATTTATAGTTAGGATGCTGTCCAAGTTATTAAAAATGAGCGGGGTAGGTACATTTATTCAATAGTGAAGAGCATTAGTTTATTTAAAGCCTATTTATTCTAGCCTTGAAGACTCCTAATGTAATCATCAGACGGGAAGAACGCAAACAGGCAAATTGTCAAACAATGTGCGTGGTATAAATGATGAGGCGAAAAGCTTAGTCCGGATCAAGAGTCCGAGGTGAAGAGGTCCAAAGTGAGGAGTATCGAAAGTAATACGCAACAGATCACTGTAGACAAAATTATGAATGCCCAATAGAATCAAAGTTCGAGAAATACTTTTAATAGAGATAGATCAAATGAAGCTGCCTAATTTGCCTTCTTATCCATGAATCAGGTTGTTGGCAAACTCGCCCAATCCTATCGCAAAAACAATAAAACAAAGCTCATCGAACGACAATAAAACCAGGATAATCAATCAAAAAATATTGACAAACGTCTTCAGATACCAAACCGCTTAAGGCTTAGCGGAGGAATATGGGAAAAAAAACAATGATATCATCCACAGTATATAAAACGATTTTATCCATCGATTCGTGAAATCTCACGGCCGGAAAGATGTTATCTGTCACCGGTACGGTTAAACGCTGACGAATTATTCTATCATTATTTTGAGTTATTTTATTTGGGCAGGCCGTCCAAAATGTACGTCTATAGATACATGATTGCGTTTCATACCCTCTGTGTCGTATATTATGTCGTTGGGGAGCATGAAAAAGGTGAGTCCATAGTTTAACCTGTCAAGTTTTGGCCGAAAATAATGGATTGTGTATCGGGCAGTATAAATAAAGCCTACTTATGGTCCTCACACATTAAAGGGCTACTGTTTTAAGCTGCAACGACATATTCGCACATCATATTAACAAAATGAACACAAATTATTAGCAACAAACGTACGTAAGAGAACGTACGACACATCTTCGCAACGTGGCCGCTTCGTCGATAGTGTGCTGTGAGTAGGCGTAGGCAATGTAAAAGCAGTTTTCGATCAAAAATCGTATTATATTTATCTACCAAGAAAACGTGAGTATAAAAACTGACTGGGGGCAAAAACCCGCCCTCGAGTCGAAAAAAAAAACTACGAACTTAATCAAATACGTTCCACCAAGTCTCTTTACTAATCCAAACAAAGTGAAAAGTAACAATATACTGTGTTTAGAAAGTAAATTTGGCGAGATCGTGAAGAGGACAGTGATAGCAACGGCACACACATGTATGGACCACGTCAACGCTACGGTCAAGGACTTGGAGAACCTTCGAGAAGAACCACCTTATCCGGAAAAGTCTGCTTGCATCGTAAAATGTTTGTTGGAAAAGGTCAGTCATTTATAACATAAAATCCTTACATTGGTATTAATAGTCAAATTGAGTTTTAGGTTACTTAGTTCACTGCATCTTTGTGGTGTGATCATCTATCACAAAATAATAAAACGCAATCCTCAGAATAAGAGAAATTTACCTCCATACTTAGAATATGACCCAACATTGTTGATTGAATGGACTAAGACTATATTGGTATTTCTTTACACTTTGTAATGATCTAGACGTAACATTAGTGTACCACGCGCACCTCAAGGAGATGTCAGCAAACCGTAGGGACCCAGCAGGATCGAAGCCTGCTGGGGCCCCCGGCCCTGAAATGAAAGCCAACGAAGGAACAGGGGGGTTTTTTCAGTCTGACACGCCCTCCTGCTCCGCCCAAGGGCAAAATATGAGAAAGGACGTAAACGCATCATAGTACAAAGAATCACAATGTAAGGCGAACGTTTTTTCACACTAATATTTTTTTTAAATAAGGTTTGTGAGTATGTGTTTATATTAATTTCTATTACTCTATCACGCTCAATCGGTTGTCCTAGAATAGCACATGTTGCTTTGTGAAAATAATGTTTTACGGGCGAAGTCACTTGCAGAAGCTAGTGTTATGTTTGTTTTTTTCCAGATATAGCACATAGAATACTTTTTGGGATCATTTTTTACTTGTGAATGTCGCTGGTAAAAATCTAATAGAATCTTAGATAGTCATACATAAAGGATTTGTAAGTAGTATTTAGCTGACAGCAGTCAGTGAAGAGATGTCGATTGTGGCGATACTTAAGGGAGGCTTGTGTCCAACAGTTTTTAGTGTGTAATTGACGTCCTTACAAGTTAATCCAACAGTTGACGCGTATTATGACCACGATAGCACTCAAATGCTAGTTTTTAACATATTCAGATTTTATATAATTAAGTAAAAACTTTCATCAATTTAGATCAGCGTAGTGAAGAATAACAAATATTCCAAGCTTGGCTTCATGACGGCGGTAACACCTCTTGTATTCACAAACAGAAAGAAATTGGAACACATGAAAACAGTGTCGGAGAATTGCGACAGAGAGGTAAATATTTATGACGCTAATACATAAGTCTTGGTACACACCCTTATGAAAAAATGGGTTTGTTTTTTATAGTAATTCGTATACAGAAGATAAGTATTATATAAGTATTATAAGTTTTTATTTTTACGGTACCTACTTACAAACTAAAGTTAATGGTTTATTGTCGTATAAGAAATTAAAAAGTGGTAGTGATATAAATGGCATTTTGCGATGGCGACAATTCATCATACTGACTGGACTGCTTCAAAATACGGTGTTATTACTCCTTTTGTTAAATAAAAAAAAAAAAACTATTGCATGCCAAAGCTTTATACTGGGCATAAGGGCTCAAACAAACACGTTACTACGACGCAACATAACGTGGTACGTTGCCTCGTCGTAACGTAAATAATCACGTTACGACAACGCAACGTGCCACACCATATGTCTCTTCTTTATCCGTCGTCTTCTTAATATTAGCAGGAGGTTCTCCTCCATGTCTAGAAAAACGAATACCAAAGCTTTATACTGGGTGTAAGGACTCAAACACAAACACGTTACTACGACGCAACATAACGTGTTACGTTGCGTCGTCGTAACGTAAATAATCACATTACGACAACGCAACGTGCCACGTTACGGAGTCTCTTCTTTATCCGTCTTCTTAATATTAACAGGAGGTTCTCCTCCATGTCTAGTGTGGTCCATTTCTCAAAATTAACTGTGGCAATTCTACAAATACGACGTCGTTCAACGTGAGAGTTGCGTTGTCGTGACGTGATTATTTACGTTGCTCATTGCCGTGCCGTGGCACATTGCGTCGTCGTAACGTGTTTGAGCTTTAAGGGCCCTTCACAAACTTTACGGGCTTGCTCAGTAGACGAAACTGTACAACCTTCCACAAGACTATTCTTTTCAGAAAATTAATCAGCCTCACCATACAAAACTAAAAACTTGATTGGACAGTTTGTATGGGGAGCCCGATTTTTTTTGTCGTTTCCTGAAAATAAATTGTGGAAGGTTGTTCAGATTCGATAACAGTAACACTACAATAATAAAAGTATCACTACAAAAATATTTTATTAATTTTTTTTGAAACTGCTAGCTACGAAAAACAAAAAGAAATTAAGGTAGAACTCTCAATAAATTAATGCGCTACACAATAGAAACTTAGGTGGAACTCAGAAGGTCATAGGTTGGGTATGAATAAACATGGCGAACACAGACTAATATTTTATCTAAACAAAGAAACGGTCCAAATGCCAGCGACCTCAACATGAACCTAAAATTTACCAACCAAATACATAATTCTATCGAAAAGACGTATATCCACATCCATAGATTGTCTGTAAAAATCGCTTTTATAGCGATTTCTTATCGCTATGAAAGCGACGCCCGTTTCCACACCCTATTAATTTTAAGCTTACGAGTACACAACAAAGAGTAGATTAATCAATCAAGAAGCCTTCTTCTATAAGAAATAAAAAATAAAATTGAAAATAAAGCAACCAAACAGGATTATCTTCTATTGGACTGCAATGATAATTTGAGTAAATATTTATAAAACACTGACTCGCTATTCTACTATACTATGACTATGACTTGTTATTGGCTGTCAGTCATAGAGATCCACGCTTTGGAACGTGCAATTTAGCTTTACTTGTTTGACTGACCGACATTCTGACAATTCAAAAGTGCCTGTAATTGGTCTATTTGAAATACAACGTTTCTGAACCCGATTCTGACTTACTGTTGCTTACCTGTTGTTTTAACAGCAGGCTGTATATTATTCAAATATTTTTTTTGCGGGCTTACATAGCCCGCAAAAATAACTTTTTTCCGACTAAGCCTTGTTCAATTATAACACGACAAATTCCTAAATGCCAAAATTTACTGAGAGCAGAGTATATATTACACTTAGAAGACAAATAAATACTTCTCTATAACAAGGGTCAAAGTGGCTTCATTAAATAAAACCCTTTCTGATATTGGACCAGTTTAACTAAATCATTAACTAACCAATATAATTTCGAGCCTAAAAGTACAATGATCTTCTTGGAATAGTTGATGGAAATTAATGGACAATATGCAATTGAGTGTGAAAGAGTATTTCATGCTAGACATGATGTACCCACTTTCTCTTCAGACTTTGTGACGCAGCCGCCTTTCAGGCTTGTGATCGTCGTCTGGCAGTAACCAACTGAAGAAAAATATGAAATTGTCTTTTTTGGAAAACATTGCGGTGCCATTTCGTCTGTCACAGCTAAATATCAGTAACTGCCAATGCTATAGACTTTTATTTGGAATAATTTTATTAAGAAGTGATGTTTATCCGCCACTTAGCATTGGTGGTTGTTCCTGATGTAACCAGCTGCGTTAGATAAATGAAACCGTTTAAGCGGTTTTTTACAATAAAAATATCCTTTTTTTGTAGTACTTCAACCGTAAGTATGCCCCTATAAAGGTTCCATTGTAATACAGGCTCAGAAGCCCTCCACTGTATAAATAGGGGGGGTGGACCTATACAAGGTGTAAGGAACAGCCCTCCACAAACTTTGAGGGCTTACTCAGTAGACAAAACTGAACAACCTTCCACAAGTTTTTTTTTTTTCGGGAAACGAATAAACAATCGGCCTGTCCATACAAACTGTCCAATCAAATTTTTAATTTTGTATGGTGAATATGATTGTTTTTTCGTTTCCTGAAATAAAGTCTTGTGGAAGATTTTGTTCAGTTTTGTCTACTGAGCAGGCCGTTAAAGTTTGTGGAGGGCTGTCCCTTAACACCCTATATAGGGTTGTACAGCTCTCTTTTTCTCGCTTGCACGACTGATATTTTAACACGTCATGGTAAGGCCCCTGAAGACCCAAAAAGCCAGTGCTTTTTGGGTCTTCTTTCTTTTGGGTTTTTGGGTCAGTACAAGCGGATTGCTTAGCACCTAGAGTGTTTCACAGTCGTCTCTTTAAGTGAGTTTTTGGTCTTCAGTAGTCTCAGTGTCGGTAATTAGACACTAAAATACAATCCAGGCTCTTTCATTTAAATTAGCGCTCTTTTAAAAATCTTTGTATAATTTCCAGGTAAATCATAAACAAGAGACGCCATGCCAGCTTGGAAATGAGGTCACCACATGCATCTTTAAATACGCTCCCGAGCTGCATTTTAAGTCTTAAGTATAGTGGCGAGTAGTAGCACACGTCATATTAAGACGGAATGTAAAGTGCAGCAGGTAAAAATTAAAAACATGAAAAAATATTCTGGATTTTGTTATTTGACTGAGTTTCGACTATAAAACCTTAACACGTTGCCAAAGGCTATCATATCATTCAGTTACTGTGTTGTTCAGCTTTAATTCGAATCCGATTGCAACAATACGAGTTCTTCTGACTGCACAAATGGGGCCTTCTCTACTTCGATTGTTTGAAATTTACATCAGCAATATACCCGAAAGCTCATCCAGCGTTGTTTACGTCAGCTCTGATCAACGAAGACAATGCGAGGGTTATGTTGTTACTAGTTTTGAAGTATGCACTTGGCATTTGTCTTATGCCTGCCCCCTATTCACGTTGCGAAGTTGAAAAGTCTACTGGACTATTTTTAAGGTATATTCAGTTAGCGACCATAACAGATTTCATAAAACAATAAAACTCCTTGAGAAGTGACTTATTTAGAACTTAAGGCCGACCACACATTGGGCGTGCGCGATCCTCGGGCGTGTGAGCGCCGCGTTTTGCTGCCCTGTGGCGTGTGTGGAGAGTGCACGCAGCGCACGCGGCGTGCACTCTCTGCAGGGGTTAAACGCTAAGGCGAGCGCCGCATGCGCACCGCGCGCTTGCTGCATACACGTCACACGGTGGCCACACGCGACGCTTATGCAGCGCGCTCGCGTCGCGCACGTGGCGTCCGCATCGCTCACACGCCCGATGAGCGCGCGCGCCTAATGTGGGGAAGGCCTTATGTAAGATGTATCTTGCTGTCGAGCTTGTTAATTTCTTTTCCAGAATCTATGTCACGAAAACTGTATCTCGGTATCACGAGGTAACGAGACCCAATATCAATACTTATTCAATCAATCTATCAATCTGTATAATTTATTTTCATGTCTGTCGAGATCGTAGCTGAATACCAGTATTTTAATTTAAATGGCAGTGCTTGACCGCCTCAACCCAGTAACTGGGTAACACGATACCCATGGCACGATCTTACCCTAAAAACAATCCTTATGACCCGACAGCAAAAAAATGCAATATCATTTATGAAACTCCAAAAATAATATTAATAAAAGCTTATTTCGTCAAGAACGTAATGAAAATGTAAATTCGTCACGCGGCGTGTAAGCTGTGCGTGACAAGAGTGACGATTTTTAATGTCCTGAGAATATTTGTTAATAGCCTTCTGGAGGGAATACTGAACAATGTTTACACGTTCAAATTATTATCATCGAGGGTCGTGAATATTGTAGATATATGTAGAACCAAAACAAGAATATGACAATAATGTTACACACACAATAATAAACTATTTATATTTTATTTGTGGGTTTTAAAACTATTTTTTGTAAAGAATTCATTTAGTAATTTTATAGCAACCAAAATTATGTTTGAAAATACAAAGGTTCGATTTCGTTTAGATTTGTCATCCTATCGACATAAAAAAAGATTCATTTGCCCTATTCCACGCTTCATTATTAGCTACAGAGAGAGATAAAGGACACGAGTCAAATAAGATTGAATTCAGAAATAATATTATTTGGACATGTATTCACTAGGACAATTATTCCCTTAATACCAACATAACTCGTGAATACAACTAAAATATCTTTCAACTAATAAAATATTTAAAAAAATAAAAACCGTTGAACGAATTCTAACGAAACAAAACCTGGATTGAGGATATTATACAAATTATTTAAAATTATATAGCCAGCTCTTTCATAAGAATGACCAACATTCGTTAACAAATTGATAAGATTTAATAATTCCCATAAAAATTGACAATTAAAATCTTGTTTTTATCAAGACGACACTTAAATATAAAATAAATGTATATGAACCTCATCCCCACCACACTCTGACACTGATCGACTGATAAAAAATGGTATTTACTAGTACATGAAGTTTTAATAAACAAATATATATCTGATTTCAAACGCTTTACTCAGCGCCAATAGTTTAAAATTCAGTAGTGCAATCAAACACATTTTGGCATTCATGTGGGGGTCTAATATTAGTGAAAATGAGTAGCAGACCCCCAAAACAATATCATCACTCAATAGAATGAGCCAGGAATATGTCGAAAACAAATTCTTCGTAAAAATTACATACCATAAGTAAGATAAATAAGACTTCTCCCAAATCTGAGACGACATGACGCGCTTGAAGCGTGACATGGCGCCTGAAATGAAATATTTCACGCTAAACTAGCTATTCTGACGACGAAGGCAAGGATTTTTTTTCTTTTTGGCTTTGAATGACTTGTGAAATTATTTACAAAATCATCGTTTATATACGTTTTCACACGTCATTAAAATTATAATTTTCTTTATTATGTTTATAAAATCTTGATACAGAACTCGCCCCCTGGTTGATAATCTGCAATCGTTAACGCTAGTCGAAAACTAATCAAATGTATGGGAATGACATCTCAACGTTAAATCACGTGATTAGAACAAACGTATAGAAGATTCGTAGCGAAGTTCACATCGTTCACAATGATAGAATGAATTGTTATTGTTTCTACAATGTTCAAACGCTACATCCTTTGTTTTACAAACGCTACATTGTAGAACTAGCGGCCGACTTATCGTTTCCTACAATTGCTGACACCAAGGCGTTACCGATTGGAGAACGGAATTCGGTTTGAAACTGTTGTAACTTGGCTAGGGAGGCTGGCTGGTAAGAAAATATTTTTATTCGACAGCTCAAACAGCAACTAACCCTTACGTTGCTGAAACATCTACGGTCCGGACTAAGCGTTTCGCCTCGTCACTTATACCGCGTACTTCGTAGGACTGGAACAGTTTGCCTGCTGCGGTCTTTCCGTCTGATTATAATTTGGGTGTCTTCAAGGCTAGAGTGAATAGGCTCTTCAATAAACTAGTGAGCCTCACCATCAACGATTGCATCACTGCTTACCATCAGGCGGGATCGCAGTCAAGTACTAGTTTATAACAGATAAAAAAAATATAAAAAAAAAACAAAAATACGCCGAGCGTGCACACACAGAAAAGGTTACCATCTCCACATTTGCTGGGTGACAGACATCCAGTGCTGAATCGAAAACTACACAGTTGCTCAATACAGATAGGCTACTTTTATTATCTCCAAATGAGTACCTGCGTGAGCCATGGACGCAAAATGGTAAACAACTTTTTTATTGATATAAACTAATAGTGCTTGACTGCGATCTCACCTGATTACCATCAGGCTAGGTTGCTTACCGCAATGATGCCATTTCTGATGGAAAGACGCACTAATTTATGAGCCCACACACCACCAACACCAACCCACCAACCACCAAACTACATTACCTACTTATTAATTTTGCCACAGCTATGCCTCTTACCCTACTGGGGCCAGGGTTATCCGAAAGGGCGCTCGAGCCCCGATATGAAGGCTAGAAGGAACGGGGTGGGTCTTTTAGTCAGTAAGAGTCTGACACTATCTCCCGCTCCGCCCAAGAGCGGGGAATGTCATTGGATGATTTTTCCCACCATAAAAAAAAGCTATGCTCTTATACCCAATTGTTTTTTGCTATATTTAGCAATATCAAATTATGATATAAGGAAGCTTTTCTAATGCTTCCAACCACCAAGCCTTGAAATTTGATGAGAACAGATTTTTTAGATTGATTATCTAAAAAAATCTTAGTTGTGTTTTGCCAATTAGGTTATTTAGATGCGCCAGTCTAACTCGAGGTCTAACAGTTGAAGACCAGAATTGTATACAAAAAAAAAATCAGCTTTTAAGACTTTTACAATACAATATCTGGGTAACAATTCGTTATCACAAGGCTTCCGACTCTTCTTGCAACGACAAAATCAAAGATCTACAAATGACAGCTGAAGCCAACAACTAACTTATCATACTTTCTTTATAGAATAGAGAAATTTTCAGCTTGTCAAAAAGACAAAATACGTTATAAGAGTTAATGTGCGATGTCCCAAAGACGCTCCGCGCCAATGTATACTGTCCAAAGATGCTCAGCGTCAATGTACCATCCTAAGGATGCTCAGCACAAATGTACAATGTCCAAAGACGCTCGGCATCAATGTACATTGTCCCAAAGACTCTCAGCGACAATGTGCGGTCACAAAGACGCTCAACGTCAATGTGCATTCACAAAGACGCTCAGCGTCCATGTGCAGTCACAAAGACGCTTAGCATCAATGTGCAGTCACAAGGACGATCAACGTCAATGTGCTCTATCACAAAGACGCTCAAAGTCATTATGCAGTCACAAAAACGCTCAACGTCAATGTGCTGTCACAAAGACGCTTAGCGTCAATGTGCAGTCACAAAGACGCTCAGTGTCATTGTGAATTGTCACAAAGAGGCTCAGCGTCATTGTGCAGTCACAAAGACGCTCAGCGTCAATTTGCAGTCACAAAGACGCTCAGCGTCAATGTGCAGTCACAAAAACGATCAACGTCAATATGTGCACTGTCACAAAGACGCTCAAAGTTATTATGCAGTCACAAAGACACAACGTCAATGTGCAGTCACAAAGACGCTCGGCGTCCATGTGCAGTCACAAAGACGCTCAGCATCAATGTGCAGTCACAAGGACGATCTACGTCAATGTGCACTGTCACAAAGACGCTCAGCGTCGCACTATCACAAAGAGGCTCAGCGTCATATTGTCACAAAGAGGCTCAGCGTCGCACTGTCTCAAAAAGGCTCAGCGTTGCACTGTCACAAAGAGGCTCAGCGTAAATATGCACTAACCAACGACGCTCAGGGTCAATTTGCAGTCTGATACTCAGCGTCATTGTGCACTGTCACAGAGGCTCAGCGATAATGTGTGCTGTCACAAAGACGCTCAGCGTCATTGTGCACTGTCACAAAGAGGCTCAGCGACAATGTGCAGTCACAAAGACGCTCAGCGTCAATGTGCAGTCACAAAGACGCTCAGTGTCATTGTGAATTGTCACAAAGAGCCTCAGCGTCATTATGCAGTCACAAAGACGCTCAGCGACAATTTGCAGTCACAAAGACGCTCAGCGTCAATGTGCAGTCACAAAGACGCTCAGCGTCAATGTGCACTCTTACAAAGACGCTTTGCGTCAATAAAACCGTCTACCAAATATACTTACTCAATAAAAATCGTTTCGGAGGAGTTCTATAACAAAACACTGACACGAGATTTTTTTATAGGTATTAGATGTTGTACACTTACCTTGGTGAAGTAATTTTACTGCAAATATGGACAATCATGTTACATTATGTTCACCTATACTACTACTATACTGCAATTATTGCACATTGAATGAATCTTAAACATAAAAATATTATAATGATCTTTTAATGACAAAAATCGATACAAACGACAAAGCTGCTTGAAAATCAGGAAACCATAATTTTGTCACAACAACGAACCGAGACAACCAACTAGATCTTGTGAAAAAAAAGCCGACAACTACGATTATATAGATTTTTTAAGGACCAAACTAAGCATAATTAGCTTCTTACGTTTCGTAACAACCAAACAAAACGAAAAATTGACAGAACATTAGAAGCCCTAATAATAAATATTATTAGGCCCTATAATAAAAATCAATATTTTGGATTTGACTTACAACCGACAGCTATTACAATATATTTTTTTTGTGAAATCAGAAGCTCAAAGGTCGTTAACCTTTGAAAAATATAGCTGAATAATTAGAAAATTTTAACATACCTATTCAGTAAGATTTAAGTTAGAAGATCGAAATTACCCACATTACAGACAAGAATTACAGCCTTAGGAACCATCGACACAAAACTATAATAGGCTACTTTATCTGCCAATTGCCTCTGCTCTTCACATCGAACTGACATTTTGTTGAAGCGACCAAAAGTAGGTAAACACCAACTAAAAATCGACTTTCTAAGGAAAACGATGAAATAAAAGAAAAACCAATTAAGCAGGCGACTTACTAAAGATTTCAATTGTTTTCTTGCGGTTTTGCTACGAATCAAACACATTGTACGAACATCCTACGAAACTCGAAAAACAACAAGAAAAACCTACCCAAACACTTTTGCACTAAATATTTCCCACTAATTGTAATTTTTACGATGTAAAAAATATTTTTTCCTCAATAAAATAAAAATTCTCTGCAATATCACAAACGATAGCAAATTGTCAATCAAGCGTTCCCATTGAATGACAGTTTGAAATTCGAACGTCGTTTGATGATTTCAATATTCGAAAAAAGAATGCTCGGAAATTGTATTGTTCGTGTAAGGGTTAGCTCACACCGAGATGTTACACTGCGAGCATTTTTTTCAGGCTTAACTTTATTACTGCCAAAGAGGTGCACATTTCAGTACGAAAATTCGAAATCACCCTCCGGAATTTTAATTTTAAATTCTCTGACTGAAACGCGTTTCTTTTTTACTAGTAAATAAAGTTCTATATTAAATTATTTTATTGTAAAAGTGAGTGTATTGTCGTGTCGCACATCGATGTGAGCTAACCCTAATAGGTTTGCCTTTCTGACCTTTTTATTTTAAGTGGCCAGTGACATTACTTTTTGGTTGTGAACTAATAAGGTTGTTAATAAAAAGAGTGATTTTTGTATCTTAATTTTAGATTTTCATTGAAAAGCATCGATATCAATGGCAATGAAAAAAATCATCCAATGACTTTTCCCCCTCTTACATTTTTTTATTTTTTTTTTCTATGGTGGGCAAAATCAAACGATGACAACCCCCCGCTCCTGGGCGGAGCGGGAGATAGTGTCAGATTCTTACTGACTAAAAGCCCACCCCGTTCCTTCTGGCCTTCATACGGAAAGAAGGGCTCGAGTTCCCTTTCGGGTAACCCTGGCCCCAGTAGGCTTCGACCCGGCTGGGCCCCTACTGTTGCTGACAACTCCTTGAGGCGCGCGGGAACAGTGCGCGCCGTCGACGACTTGGGCTCGGCCCGGATACTTACCGGACGGTCGGACAGCGAGCTACCCATTGCTCACTGTCGGCAAGCCCGCGCCTACGGTGGCCGGAAATCAGGATCGGAATCCCGGCGGTGGCGGCGAGAGCACAGTTGCCTGATGCGGTCGGCCTCCTCCTTTGTGAGCATTACTACTTCGCAGAAGTTGGCGACCGCCTGCCACTCCTCCAGCGCGAGAGGTCTCCACCGCCGATCGCCCCCACGAGGGCACGGCGATGCTCCGCCCAAGCAGGGCACACCTCGACTATGTGCTCCACCGTGTCCTCCGGGCATTCCGCACAGTGGCGACACCCGGGCATCACTTCCACACGAATCCGGTGCAGGAACCTCCCAAACGTGCCATGTCATGAGGACCTGCGTCATACGGAAGGTAAGGACGCCGTGAGATCTTTCCAGCCTCGCCTCAAAGGGTGGCTTACCGCCATAATTGTGGCGTGCCCAGCACTGTCCCGCTCTTAGATAGAGCGGAAGTGCGTGTCAGACTTTTACGACTCACTCCTATGTCCCTTCTTTGCCAAGCGTCCCAGAATCTTGGGTTTTCCTTTCAGAAGCGAATCCATAGCTTCAATGAAAGCCTACGTGTGATAAAAAGTAACCCGGTGTGACCTACAAAATTAATAAGAAAAATAAAGTGCGCCACGAATATAAATATTTCATTCATTATATTTCTGTCTCAGACATTTACAACTTTATTTATCTCGGTATGGAATAACTTACCGCGGTTTTTGAGTAATGCGATATTTTATTGCTTATATTTTTCGGATTTAAAGAAATCTTAAACATTATGAAGTTTTATATGAATTATTCCATCCTAAAGGCAATTATTTTTTAGGAAGAAAAGCTTGACTGAAGTAGATTTTTTTGCTTAATAAATGACGCTTGAAAATTAGTGTGTTACTTCACAGTTAAGTAGATCCGTGGATGGATTCCGGCACATTCATCATCACCGATAAACGTCTACTGTTGGTTATAGGCCTCCCTGAAGACTCGCCACAATGAACGATCCTGTGCGTCTCGCATCCATCGGATTCCTGCAACCTTTACAAAGTTATCGGCCCTCCTTGTAGGAGGCCTTTCAACGCTGCGTCTACCGGTACGCGGTCGCCAATCCAGAACCTTTCCGCCCCAACAGCCATCTATTCTACGAGCAATGTGCCCTGCCCATTGCCACTTAAGTTTGGCAATTTTTCGTGTTATTTCGGCAACCTTGGTTCTCTTACGGATATCTTCATTTCTGATTCGATCACGCAAGGAAACTCGAGCATAGCCCTTTCCATTGCGTTTTGAGTGACTTTAAGCCTTCTCATGAGGCCCATCATGAGCGACCACGTTTCAGCACCATATGTCATCACTGGCAACACGCACTGGACTTTCGTCTTGAGACACTGTGGTATAGTGGACGAGAAGATACCGCGCAGCTTCCCGAACGCTGTCCAGCCGAGTTGAATTCGACGGTTGACCTCTTTCTCGAAATTAGATCGACCCAACTGGATTGTCTGTCCGAGGTAAACGTAATCGTCAAAACTTCGAGTATTAGAGTTTCCGATCTTGATAGGAGTGGTTGGATGGATTCCTGCACATTACATACCGAGATTCATCCACACCTCGGAAAACTCAATAATTCAAGGTCCAATTTCACTTGACTTACTTGTCATATGATCTTAAGTCAAGTAAGTAAGCAGGGGTAGAGGGCTTCGAAGCAGTCACCCATCGAGACCGGTCTTGAGCTCTTAGCTTCACCTCGCTTCATGTTAATCCGATAGCCGTCGCTTCTGCCAACACGGTGCGTTGTCAGGTTTGCCGAGAACGGCCGCGCTTCCTTTTCTAGTCTAATGTCTGTTTAGGTACATGATCGGAATCCCTCCTGAGTTTTCACTTATATCTACATTTTTGACACCAGTTTTCTCAAAGGGTACCCTGTTTCTGGGTTTTGGACGTCAGATAGGCAGTCGCTCCGGCTAAGACTGGAAACTAACCCCGACATGGATAGCCTATGTAGATTTCGCAGTAGACGCCGTGTCGGGAGTCGTAGGACGACTCTTGGCCACCGTAGGAGTGGACTTACGGACGGTGACTAATGGGTAGCTCGTCGTCCGATAAAGATCAGGCCTGAATATCGTAGCAAAAAATCGCGTTTGTTGTTTGAAAGCCCGCTTAAATATTTATTTTATTCTGTTTTTTTTTAGTATTCATTGTTATAGCGGCAACAAAAATATAATATCATCTGTGAAAATTTCAACTGTCTCACTATCACGGTTCATGAGATAAGTCTAGTGACAGATGGTCAAATGGATGGACAACGGTATCTAAGGGTGTTTAAATATCGTGCATATTTCATCACGCATGCAATTTTACTCCGCATGCGTAACCCTCGTAAATGTCCTTTTTACCAGTATTCATTGCAATGCGGGGTATACGCACGCGAGGCGCGTGCGGGGCGGGGCAATCCCGCATGCGTGATGAAATCCGCATAATGTTAGAAACACCCTTAGTAATAGGTTCCTGTTTTACCCTTTGGGTAACGGAACCATAGAAATGTTCATGGGCGATAATCGTAGTTAGTAGTATACCTAATTAGAAGTTTTTACCTTTAGTCAGAGCTTTAGTAGGTACTTACAAAACGATGTTTTCCTTTTTCGCTTCCTTAATCCCCACAGAATAACCGCGACCTTCCAACTCGGGATCTAACAAATTGAATTTCCTGAACCATATATTTTAGTGCGTGGCATGTAGGCATTTATTTTTCCAGTGAAGTAAACAGATATATAAAAATAGAATAAACGAGACGGCCTTTTAGTGCTCAATATCGCAAAGTAAACTAATTAGGTTTGTTGTAATTATGGGTAGTTAGGGCGTGAAGGATTTATTGACTAAGGTTGACAATAAAATAGCTGAGTCTTTCATTTATATCAAAAAAGCTAGCTTCTGCCAGCAGCTTTGCCTGTATAAACCAGAAAATTATCTCTAAAGGACATACTCTCGGCACATCAGATGTGTGGCAAATTTCATTCAAATCCGTTTAGTTTTATGAGCGTGACACTGTCTCTCGCTCCACTCTAGAGCGGAAGAAGTCATTGGATCATTTACTGGAGTAACAAACATAGTACTCACCCTTAGTTTGGCTGAGGCCGAATATTCTGAGAAATGGCTTCCAGAAAGTTACCCAAGTAAAATGTTAGTAACCGGCCATACCTTGCGGAAGTTGCCTGGTGTCTATCATTGCAGCCGGCTCCCGAGGCAGTACGCAAGCCGCCTGTCAGTTGGTTTTCGGCCTCAGAAGGTTTCCGTCTTTGGGAGTATTTAATCTAAATATTCTAAAAATGTAATTTATTTCTGTGTTGGTAAAAGATCTGAAAGCCTTTTTACTTTAATAAACATTTTTGCTAACAAACGTTACAAATAATTCTCCAACTTTGGTTTTTTTTTTATTAAGGTGGGAAATCCTGCAATTACTTCTCCTACTCTAAGGTGGAGCGAGAGGGAGTGTCAGTCTTACTTATGAAAATATTTTTTTTTTTTGCCTTGCGTACCAGGACCCTGGGTTTCAATTTCGGAAGTCAACTCATAACCCTAGGCCAAAGCCAAAGCTCTGTTGAACGCCTACGGTTTTGCTGACATCTCTTTGAAGCGTGCGTGAAACACTACACGCCGTCTATGACTCGGGCTCGATTCGGACGGTTACCGGATGGCCAGACGGCGGGGTAGCTCACCATCTGGGTGGAGCGTGACGGAGTAACTTTTACTGACCAAAATCCACAGGTGTAATTGCTTCTCCTTTGTCGTGACATTCAAGTCAGAGCAGTCATGGTCATCAAGGTAGTAAATTCTGCAGGGGTTGATAATTAGCCACTTATCTTTGCTGCCCGACGTCCTACATCGTACACGGGACCATCTACAGCAAACTTAATTTAATTAGTCCGTTGCAAAGGTGACTTTCCTCACCTTCTGGTGACCACTTACTTCTACACGACAAGACGCTTGATGGAGTAGTTTTAGCGTCAGGAGACGTATCTAGAGAGTTTTAACATGCAACTTTACACTATCTATTCACGAGAGACATCGTAATTATGAGTGATGTTAATTTAACTGCTTAAGAGTACAAAATATTATGCTGTTCCAGTACAAAAATGTAAAAAACATAGGTCCAGTGTGAGTATGGCTAGCGCAGCAATATTGTGTAGCTATTTATAAAAAAAAATGTATTTAATTTCAATAAAATTATACAACAGTAGATATACTTACAATATAATATTTATTTCAATTACATAGAGTATTATATATGTTTACCCTAGTCCGTGCGTCACTGCCGGGTGCTAACTGAAAACCAGCGCTGAGTGTCTCTCCTGAGTCGGTACACTCTTGCCAGAGTGGTCGTGATCATCACTGTGAATCATGATAAGTGATCATCCTTGTAATGCGGTGCCATTCATCGCGGACTGCAGCTTTCTGGGTACATTCATAAACCGAGCACTTAGTTGCGGCCTTGATCTGGTCTGTCCATCTCATTGGTGATCTACCACGTGGCCTGGTGCCCTCAACTTTGCCCTGCACTACAAGACGCTCTATGGAGTCATTACTACGACGTGATACATGGCCGAAGAAGGTCAAAATGCGCGACTGTCTAACGCCCAGCAAATGCTGAGGTGGTCATCCTTTCGGTGCGGGCACGCTTGGCGCACTTTGTACTTTTGTTCTTTTTTACTTTGTGTTTACAGCCGTTGTGCTGTGTCTGTCCCGAATAAAAGTATTTCTGTTCTATTCTTTTCACCAAAGGCTCCGTACAAACTTACTAATGTAAATAGTTCGATTCCCGAATCAAGCCTAGAAGAATTTCCCGGATCGCAAAAAAGTAATTCATTTTTGTGATGCAATTATTGCGAAACGGTTTTCAGATTTTTCTGCACTTCTAGTGCGAGACGTTACCTCGTGTTTTTCAGTACTCAAGGTTTTTAATCGTTTGTATATATTATTATTTTTTTTTTTTTTGGGGGTAGGTGCATAAAAAAGTATACACATACGTTCCTAATATTTGTATTATTTTATTACTTTTAAAAATATTTAAAATTAAAATTTATACATTTTAAGTATATTTATATTACAATAAATCACATATTGTGTGGGCAGTAGTATAATTAGTATTCCTATGCCCTAAGACAAGTTGCATTTACTTGCCGGCGTAAACTGTCATTGGAATTTGGCACAGTCATTGAAACACCTGAGTCTTAATTATGGCAACTTTGGCTGACATTGCGGAGGCCCAGCGCATGGCTTTAATGTCATTAAGTCAGCGGATGGCAGATTTTGAAGCACACCTGAAAGCGTCACCACCTGGAGCGGACTTGAGCGGCCTCCACAAAGATTTTACTGCCTTTAAGGAGCACGTTTGGAGTGTCTTCAGTGCCTTGCAGCTGCAGATTGCGGAGTTGAGCAGGAGTGTTGACGTAATAGAGATGCGTCACAGGAAAAAGTTTCTGTTACTGGGCGGCGTTCCTGAGGCTCCAGGTGAAAAGGTTCCTGAAGTTGTGGCAACCATTCTACAGACTAAGCTTGGCTTAGCGGATGTGTCACCCCCTTCGCTGACTGTATGCCACAGATTGGGTGCCGCTTCAGAGGGACACACTAGACCCATCCTGCTTCGGTGCGCAGACTATGCAGTCAGAGACGTCATTTGGAAAACCAAGACCAAACTAAAGGGATCTTCGTACGTTGTTTCTGAGTTCCTCACTCGGCAGCGACAAACTGCTTTTTCAACGGCTCGCAAGCTCTTCGGCGTGACAAACGTGTGGACCATGGACGGCAACATAAATATCAAACTTCCGGATGGTAAGCGACGCCGTGTCTTCTGTCTTGAGGAGGTCGTCGCGCTGGGAGCTGAGCATGGCAGGCTGCTGGATCAGGAAATATCTTCGGTATCCAACACCAAATCCAGTAGCGGGTCGGCGCAGGCTTCCACTCGCTCCAGACGGATTGTTAAGAAGAAGTGATAAGATTCGGTATTTGTCTTATTATATTTTTTTTATCTTATTATTTTGTGCGTGTTTCCTAATTATAGGGTAGCTTCGTCTAGCATTAGTTTCTTGTAACCAGTTTTAAAAATAGACACTTCACTAAGTTTATGTTTTTGTTCGATATACCGACTGTTTTGTTGTTTGTGAACTGTCAATGTCAATTTATTGTCACTTGTAGCTTTTTTTTTTTTTTTTTTTCGTTCGGAAACACGCACTAGTAGTTCACTTTGATGTGTTGATTTTTAATACTACATATTTTACTGATTACTGTGAACAGTCTGCCGGCAGGTTATGCATTTATTTAGTCAACTTCATAATAATTTAGTTTTAGTTTTTATCATATTTATCATATTTTATATTTTTATTTATTTTACTTTTTAAAAATTATGTCTGACGACGACTCATTTTTTTCCTGCCATAGTTCTACGGCTTTTTCATCTTTAGACGATTCTTTTTCTGTCAATTCTTTCTTAAGTGGCGAGTTCCAGAGATTTAATCATTGTTTCAATGTTTGTCATGTAAACGCACAGAGTATCCCTCAACATCACTCTGAGATGTTGGATTTATTTTGTGATGTTGCTTTACATGCTATCCTAGTTTCAGAAAGTTGGCTCAAGCCCGAACTTCCATCTACGTTTTACAGCCTACCCGGCTTTATCCTTATTCGCAATGATCGCACGGGAAGAAGAGCCGGGGGTGTTGCCATTTACTTACGCAGTGACATCCCTTACAAGATCCTTTCCTCTTCGCGGGCAATTGCAAGCGGCAGCCCTGAGTACTTAATCCTTGAAATTGATGTCAAAGGGGTTAAAGCTATTCTTGGAGTAGTATACTGCCCACCTACCATAGATTATTTCTCCAGTCTTGATAGTCTCTTAGATTCTGTCTCCTCAGAGTACAAACATCTCATAGTCATGGGTGATTTTAACACCGATCTTGTGAAGGACAACTCCAGATCACGCAAGCTGAGAGCAATCCTGGAGTCGTCGAGTCTATCACTCCTCTCACTTAATCCGACTCATCACAATCTCGACACAGACGATTCCTGGCTTGATCTCATGCTCGCGTCTTCTGTGAATCTGGTCGTTAACCATGGCCAGATTGCCGTCCCTGGGTTATCGAGACATGATTTAGTTTATCTGAGTTATAAGATTAAGCCACCAAAACAGCGGCCTGCCATTGTGTTTCTCCGGAATTTTGCGAGGTTAGACGAGGACAAGCTCAACCGTGATGCGAGTGCGGTTGATTGGGCCGATGTCGAAAAGGCAGCGACTGTGGATGAGAAGGTGGAGATTTTCAATAAAGTTTTACTGAAGCTCATTGATGCACATGCGCCACTGAGGGCCGTCCGTGTAAAACGCCCCCCGGCTCCATGGATTACCCCTGAAGTTCGAATGGCGATGAGACGGCGTGACAGGGCTTTTCGAAGACATAGAAGAGATCGCAGTGAGGAGAACTGGAACCTGTACAAGTCGGCTAGAAACCGCTGTAACCAGATGGTAAGAGCTTCAAAACGCCGATACATTTCAGAAAATGTCCTCAACTCTTCACCGGCTGATATTTGGAAGTTCCTCAAATCATTTGGCATAACTAAGTCCTCCTCTCATACTTTTCCCTCTAATATATCTTTGAATGATTTGAATCAACATTTCTCATCGTCCGCTATGCTTGCTATTCCTGTCAAAAATAATACGATTCTTGATATAACTTCCACGCCAAGTTTACCTCATGATTCTTTTTCTTTTTCCCCAGTGACCGACTCGGAGATCCTCAAAATTTTCACTGCGATTAAGTCCAAGGCTGTCGGCTGTGATGGAGTCAGCAGAACGATGTTATCCCTCTTGATTACAAGTTTACTCCCCACTATCACACATATCTTCAATTTCTCCCTCCATACTGGGGTGTTTCCTACAAGCTGGCGTAAGGCTTTCATTATCCCTCTTCCAAAAATTTCCACTCCCACTTTATCAAATCACTTTAGACCAATTTCCATTCTTCCTTTCCTATCCAAAATCCTAGAAGCAGTTGTTCTTAAACAGATTTCATCCTTTGTGTTTAAGAATAATCTGTTATCCCCATTTCAATCTGGTTTTCGACCTGGCCACAGTACAGCCACAGCCTTGCTTAAAGTCACAGAAGACGTCAGGAATGGCCTGGAGAACTCGAGGTTAACGGTGTTAGTTTTAATAGATTTCTCTAACGCTTTTAATACCGTTGATCATGATATCCTTCTGGCTATCTTGTCTCAAATTGGGGTTTCTTCATTGGCACGGGATTGGTTCTCTTCTTATCTTCGTGGTCGTCAGCAAGCGGTACGTGCTGATCAGAAGTGTTCTGACTGGTGCGACCTGCAAACCGGCGTTCCACAAGGCGGTATACTCTCTCCTCTCTTATTTTCTTTATTTATAAACTCTATCACTGCTTTTCTCAAATGCTCTTTCCATCTGTATGCTGATGACCTACAGCTCTACGCGCAAACTGACATTGACAACCTTGACAACTGCATCTCTCTACTAAACGCTGACCTTCTGGCTATTGCTGATTGGTCGAGCAGATTTGGGGTTACTGTCAATGTCAGTAAATGCCAGGCTATCCTCATTGGCAGTCCTTACTTTTTACGGAGTTTGGACACTAGCCGACTACCGCAGCTTATTTTCGGCAATACAGTCATCCCTCTCTCACCTCACGTTAAAGATCTAGGTTTATATATTGACGATAGGTTAAGCTGGAATAAGCAGATTGCACAGGTTAGCCAGAGAGTCACCTTCACGCTGCGGTCTCTCTATAGATTCAAAAATTTCCTCCCGTCGAGCACTAAAACTACTTTGGTCCAGTCGCTTGTGTTACCTATAATTGACTATGCTGATGTTTGTTATTCTGATCTTTCCCAAGAACTTCTAAACAAATTGGATCGACTTCTCAATAACTGCATTCGTTTTATATTCGGGCTTCGTAAATATGACCACATTTCTTCCTTCCGTTCTCAGCTTAAATGGCTGCCTATCCGTCACAGGAGATCCCTCAGATCCCTCTGCATGCTCTTCACCGTAATGAACGATCCTTGTGCTCCTGATTATTTAAAACAATATTTTAAAGTGTTGGGCAGTTCTCATAATCTTAACCTTCGTGCATCCAAAAACATGCTTCTTCAGATTCCTTCTCACCGTACTGGCTTTATGTCCAATTCTTACGCTGTTTCCACCATAAAACTCTGGAATTTACTTCCCCTTGACATCAAAAAAGCCGAGAGCAAATTTTCCTTCAAACGTAAAATTCGGAACTACTACTTGAAGTCCTCTCAACCTTAGTTTGTTCTTCGTCAGAATTGTTATTAAGTTCTCTTTAAGATTTGATATTTTTCATAGTATTTATTAGTTTATTATTTTAGCATATTTATGTATTTTATTATATATTATATATAAATAACTTATTTTTTTTTCCGTTTTCATTAATTGTTATTTGTTTATTGTGCAAACCTACCACAGTGATCTCTTTTTTAACCCAAAGGTTGACTGGGAGAGAATGCCTTGTTGCATTAAGTCCGCCTATGTACCACTACTGTACATGAAGTTTAAATAAATAAATAAATAAATAAATAAATATTATTTTAAGTTTGTATATACCTATTAATTTATAATATTTAATAGTTAAGATGTATATATTTCTCAAGGTTAATGGGAAGTACCCTATAGGTTTCTATTTACTTGCAAATGTCAAAATATGCGCCTAAATGAAGCATATACGGCCTTAGAAGTTGGATTCTTTTCACTGCACTGAAATAGATGTCAAATCTGCACCCATGGGGTACATGGGTAGCAGATTTGATATTGTTTTCAGGTTAATATCTCCACGTATTCCTGTGTAAAAAACAATTAAGTGATCCTGTGAAGATTTAATTTTTACTGTCTGAGGTACCCTTTTTTTTATGGTGGGAAAAAATCATGCATTGACATCCCCCGCTCTTGGGCGGAACGGGAGATAGTGTCAGACTCTTACTGACTAAAAGACCCACCCCGTTCCTTCTAGCCTTCATATTGGGGCTCGAGCGCCCTTTCGGATAACCCTGGCCCCAGTGGGCTTCGACCCGGCTGGGTCACTGCTGTTGCTGACAACTCCTTGAGGCGCGCGGGAACAGTGCGCGCCGTCGACGACTTGGGCTTGGTCCGGACAGTTACCGGACGGCCGGACAGTGAGCTAACTGTCTGAGATACCCTAAAAAGCACGTACCAGACTATATTTAAAACAGTTTTTATAGAAACACGATGATAAAACGATTTATTTATTTTTTCCACGACAGATTCAGAACAAATTCAATTCTTTCAGAGTAAAATATGTATACACCACGGACATAAAACAGCAGTTGAAAGTAATAAAAACATACTACAGAATAAACAATGGTATTTTTCTTTCATTGTTATACACACGCATTTCAGAAGACGGTAAGCAGCAATGTTGGTAGGTATAGAGTCGCTTTCATATAATAGCTTTTTCGACACACTTGCTCAGAAAGTGACTATAATTTTATTGCACTACACTTAGGTATATAGTGTAGCTTATAACCAAACTGTGACTTTTTGATTACCATTAGGCACAAGTGTGATAATGTAGTGATAACCTTTTTTGTTAAACCTCTGTTCTCAAATCAAACATTGAATTCAAAAAAAAATACATTAGGTATTGCGTTCAATACATTGATATATGGTTCAATAGTACAAATTAGTGTCTTGTTTGCTTATTTCGTGCTAATTTGTGTTTAAATACTACTTTAAACTTTTACATGTTTAATAAATAAAACCTTACATAAAATAAAAATATTTTATTTGTTTATAAACATAGCAACCTCATTCTTATTTTTATTCAAACAGCCTAGCTAGAGTAGCTAGTATATGGCCGCCATTTTTGGATGCGCGCGCATAAGAAGAAAGAACAATTTTTTGCAGCCATACTACAAAAAAAAAAAAACAGTTTTGCTGATAAAGCAATAATTAATTAATTTGTAAAATTTTTCTTCTCAAGTGTGTCGAAAAACGTCGTATGATACACGTGAATATTGGCGATTACCGTCCTCGGCTCTCTTAAGATCCTCGCCTTCGGCTCGGACTAAATACCGCCTCAGCGGTAATCACCAACATTAAACACTTGTATCATAATGTACTATTTTTTATTTCTTTAAAAATTTAGGGACTTTTATAACGCAACAGTCCCATCGCACCCTAAGATAATATAATAGTTTGTTGCAAGCTACTTTGAAATTACTTATCACCATCATCATTTCAGCCGAAAGACGTCACCTGGTGCCACAACGAACGGTCGTCTGCGTCTCGTATCCATCGCATTCCCGTGACTCTCACCAAGTCATCGGGCCACCTTGTGGGAGGCCTTGCAACGCGGCGCCTTCCGGTACGCGGTCGCCACTCTAGAACCATTCTGCCCCATCGACTATCCGTTCCTACAAGCAATGTGGCCTGCTCACTTCGAACCATACTTGTGTCATACATATAATAATAATAATAATAATAATATTCCACAACTATCACACAGCAAAAGTAATACATAAAATGCAAAAGTAATTCTGTGTGTCAATTTGTTTGTCTTTCCAAGAGGTCGTAAAAGTCGTGAAACTTTTACGGCCTCTTAAATGCACTGATTGGAGCTCATACAGGAAACTTCCTAACACAGACACAGAGTCAGTGTGGAGCCCCTTCACAGAACATGCGTCACCTGTTTCGCTGCTCATCCTGCACAAACACCTGCGCCCTTCATTATATACGAGGTCAGTTTAAAAAACAATTTATTTGTTTAAACTTCATGTATATTAGTGGTACAAAGGCGGACTTAATGCAACAAGGCATTCTCTACCAGTCAACCTTTTGGGTTAAAAAAAATAAAACCCTGTGGTAGAATTGCACAATAAACAAATAACAAATAGGTACTTCAAACGGAAAAAAAAGTTATTCATAATAATAAAATACATATATACATTTATGCTGAGCGAAAGCCTCCCTCTCCATTTTCCACACACCTCTGCCTTCGACCATTGCGGGCCAGTGCCTCCGGTAGGTATCAAGCTCATCTCTCTTTAATGGGACCCAATCAGTTGCTCTTTTAGCCCACAGCTCATCCGACATGCGGCAAACAGGTCCGGCCCAATCCCACTTTAGAGTAGCAGCCTTTTGGGCAACATCCTTAATCTTAGTTTTGGCGCGCAGCTCTGTGTTCATAAGACACAGACACACACAGGTTACAGGTCTTATAAAAAACACTGCCTAAGCCTATTTAAGTAAACAGAGTCTTAAATTATGATTGTGACTTTATTTTCTAATTATATAATGGTGTGCAGTATTTCAGTGACATGTTGTAGAGCTCTGGTGGTCGCTAATTTATTGGTCAGACAAAATTTAATTTCATTTGTCAATATGAAAAAAAAGGAGAATTTGTTGGTGAAATTTTTTAAATCTTTAGTCACTGTTAAACTTTGACAAATTTTACTATAGTTATAGGCGAGAAGAATAGTTTATGTATATCCCAGGAGCACATTTCTTTATGATAATTTCTATGTTTCACGTGGGTGAAGCCTCTGGCAGAAGCTAGAATTCACTCAAATATTTATTTACAATCTCTTACAATACTACACGCGAAGCCAAAGTAAGGATCAGAGTGTTAGCGCTCTGTAGGCATGTGTATACTCGTAGTATGTACATCTGCAAGATATAAGTATACCTACTACAAGCGCAGACTTTGTCCTGTCCCAAAACTAGCTTTATCGAATTGTATGTTAAAACCATACAGGGACCTACTCAAAAATGTACACAAAATTTCATCCAAATCGATCTAGCCGTTTAGGAGTAATTAAGTAAATAACAAACCCACAGAAGAATTATACAACATTAGTTTTACTCGTAGTACCTATATGTGAGACCCGAAACATGTGTCTAATATTTTTTACGTTTTTTGGAACGAAGTTCCTTATCGCGCGTTGTGAAAGGGGGCTAGACGGAAAAAATTCTCACGAAAAATTGTACCGACACTTTTACTGTCAAAATGTAAATCCAAGATGGCGGCTGCAAGAAATTATCAACTTTTTCGTCATGGGTGTCGTTTTCATGGTTTTCGAAGGTGTTGAAACCGATGGTACTGTCAAAATATAAATCCAAGATGGCGGCTGCAAGAAATTATCAACTTTTTCGTCATGGGTGTCGTTTTCATGGTTTTCGAGGGTGTTGAAACCAATGGTACTGTCAAAATATAAATCAAAGATGGCGGCTGCAAGAAATTATCAACTTTTTCGTCATGGGTGTCGTTTTCATGGTTTTCGAGGGTGTTGAAACCGATGGTACTGTCAAAATATAAATCCAAGATGGCGGCTGCAAGAAATTATCAACTTTTTCGTCATGGGTGTCGTTTTCATGGTTTTCGAGGGTGTTGAAACCGATGGTACTGTCAAAATATAAATCAAAGATGGCGGCTGCAAGAAATTATCAAATTTTTCGTCATGGGTGTCGTTTTCATGGTTTTCGAGGGTGTTGAAACCGATGGTACTGTCAAAATATAAATTCAAGATGGCACCTGCAAGAAATTATCAAATTTACCGTCATGGGTGTCGTTTTCATGGTTTTCGAGGGTGTTGAAACCGATGGTACTGTCAAAATATACATCCAAGATGGCGGCTGCAAGAAATTATCAGAATTTCCGTCATGGGTGTCGTTTTCATGGTTTTCGAAGGTGTTGAAACCGATGGTACTGTCAAAATATAAATCCAAGATGGCGGCTGCAAGAAATTATCAAATTTTCCGTCATGGGTGTTGTTTTCATGGTTATCGAGGGTGTTGAAACCGATGGTACTGTCAAAATATAAATCCAAGATGGCGGCTGCAAGAAATTATCAGATTTTCCGTCATGGGTGTCGTTTTCATGGTTTTCGAGGGTGTTGAAACCGATGATATTGTCAAAATATAAATCCAAGATGGCGGCTGCAAGAAATTATCAACTTTTTCGTCATGGGTGTCGTTTTCATGGTTTTCGAGGGTGTTGAAACCGATGGTACTGTCAAAATATAAATCCAAGATGGCGGCTGCAAGAAATTATCAAATTTTCCGTCATGGGTGTCGTTTTCATGGATTTCGAGGGTGTTGAAACCGATGGTACTATCAAAATATAAATTCAAGATGGCGGCTGCAAAAAAATATTAAATTTTTCGTCATGGGTGTCGTTTTCATTGTTTTCAAGGGTGTTGAAACCGATAGTATTGTCAAAATGTAAATCCAAGATGGCGGCTGCAAGAAATTATCAAATTTTTCGTCATGGGTGTCGTTTTCGTGGTTTTCGAGGGTGTTGAAACCGATTGTACTGTCAAAATGTAAATCCAAAATGGCGGCTGGAATAAATTATTGACTTTTTCGATATGGGTGTCTTTTTCATGGTTTTTGAGGTTGTTGAAGCCGGTAGTTCTGTCAAAATATAAATCCAAGATGGCGGCTGCAAAAAATTATCAACTTATTCGTCATGGGTGTCGTTTTCATGGTTTTTGAGGGTGTTGAAACCGATGGTACTGTCAAAATATAAATCCAAGATGGCGGCTGCAAGAAATTATCAAATTTTTCGTCATGGGTGTCGTTTTCATGGTTTTCGAGGGTGTTGAAACCGATAGTACTATCAAAATATAAATTCAAGATGGCGGCTGCAAAAAAATATTAAATTTTTCGTCATGGGTGTCGTTTTCATTGTTTTCAAGGGTGTTGAAACCGATAGTATTGTCAAAATGTAAATCCAAGATGGCGGCTGCAAGAAATTATCAAATTTTTCGTCATGGGTGTCGTTTTCGTGGTTTTCGAGGGTGTTGAAACTGATTGTACTGTCAAAATGTAAATCCAAAATGGCGGCTGCAATAAATTATCGACTTTTTCGATATGGGTGTCTTTTTCATGGTTTTTGAGGTTGTTGAAGCCGGTAGTGCTGTCAAAATGTAAATCTAATATGGCGGCTGTCAGAAATTATCAACTTTTTCGTCATGAGTGTCGTTTTCATGGTTTCGAAGATGTTGAAATAGTGCTGTCAAAATGTACATAAAATAGAATAGTATTTTTTAGTTATATTATATTGGCTAGACGGAAAAAATTCTCACGAAAAGTTGTAACGACACTTTTTGCTATAGTAAGCTATTGTAAGCCGTGCGGCGTGCGCATGTTTCTCTGTCTGTCTCTCTCTTATAGAAAGCAAGCCAGAACGGAACTTCGTTCCATTCGGGTGTCCCTTGACACCTCAGTAGTTTTTTTTTTTTATTTATGTTCAAGATAAAAACAGTATACATTTGACTTTTTATACTAAAAACCACTAAAGCCATTACTGGCTTAAACGTAAAGAATCAATGTAAAAAATTTCATAACTGTATCATAAAAAATCACAGTTATAAGCTTGTTATGTCAGCAAAAATATATAGTCACCGGGCCATCCAGGCGACTGATGGTTTATTTTGCACTTGCACCCAGCTGTTTGCTGGCGCCTAATACCCGCAATGAACTATCGTGACCTGTGTTGTACTTAGTGTAGGTGGTATCCGACTGGTAACTTGTGACCTTTTTAAATATTTTTGGGAAAAAATATAACATGGTGTAAAAACCATTGGAATCCATTAAATTACTGATTCTGAACAAACTATATTCAGGTTTCGCATAAATTAAAAATAATATTGCATATAATATGTCGTGACCAGATCTTAGAAATTGATCACTTCATGATATGGCCAAGTAAAACTGGTCAGATGACCTTAAAAGATAAAGTTTGATGATATTTCAATCTTCGTTTGGCTTACTTTTATTTAGACCTTTTATTATCATTGAAATCCTACATCAATGATATGGCTAACCGAGGATTGACATAATCATCAAATGCGATCGGGCCCGTTGTAGTTGGCAATATCATCAATTCTAAAATCTCGACACGACATATATAAAGATTTTAGTTATATAGAATAATTGATTATTATTTTCTTTATATTTCTCAGGACCCTAGGGTCCTGGACACTTTGATTACGAAAGGCCGAAGCTAACTTGGATAGGCTTCTTAGACACTTCTCATGGAACGTCATACGATTTGTTTGACATTTGAAATACAAAAACGTACTCATTTTGGATCATAATACCGCCAAAATATTGTCCTAAATCATTGCAAATTTTGGTGATATAATTTTAAAGAAAAATCAGAAATAGAACATGCATTCCTCCATTTTCCCTGCATAATTTCCATCGGACCCTAACCTAATTTCTCAAAAATCTCCGCACGAAATGCGCAATGGAGCGTGGCCAGCAACAGATAATCGTTTATCGTATTCCATAGCCTTAGGGCAAACACGTGAAATACGTAAGTAGGACTGAATATTTAATATTTAAACCTCCTTTGTGGATTAACCTTGAGAATCAAGATTAAGTTTGAGAGATGTTTAGTGAAATATATTGAGGGTGGTCCATAATAGACTTCGATTCATGTAAACCCTGTTTATGAACATGTAGCAATATGACCTCCATGCATGTAGATCAATCAGGTTTATGTAGAAATACAATGCTAAAAATTGTCAATGTCAATGTTGTGTGTGTGTTAAATGTTGATGTCGTATGTTGTTATGATGTATGTTTTAAGTTCTTATTGTAATTTTTATTATTAGTGTACAATCTTCTATATACATAAAAGCGAAATACCGCTCACTGATTAATCACGAAATCACAGAAACTATAACACCAACAAACTTAAACACTGTCAGGTTTTAAAAACCAAGCAATTGTAAAACTTCTGTATAGTGCTTTAGTTCGGTGCAAACTTGAAACCAGCGCTTGTGTGATTGTGTATGGATTCCTTATGAGGTTACATAAATATACACTCATGCTGCAAAAAGTTCAAAAAACTTTTCTAAGGTACGTATATACAAGCGATTATTTGGATATTACCCATATAATTATGTATCCTACTAAGTTTACCTTAGGATGCTTAAATTGCAACTCATTAAACGTTAGGCGGACTGTTGACCAAATTACATCAGCCCATAAAATGATTAATGGTTACACTGATGCGTCCGATTTACATGAGGAGTTGTGTCAATTATTTGTTCCAAATAATTACAATAGCTATATAAAACATAAATTATTTAATGTACCATTTTGTCGCACTGTAGCTCAATCCACCACCGCCCCTATACCGCGTATGCTAACGATGCTCAACGCGCTCGTGTAGACCAACCGTGAATTGGATTTGTTTGCTGATGAATGGAAGACGATATTATTAGAAAGTTTGCGATTCTGTGAGAAGACAGAGTGAAAGGTTTTAACGTAATTTAGTGTTAATGGCTATTTACTGTACTAAATACTCGGATATAAATAAAATTTGGCAGAAAGGTTCCTTATAAGACGTTGGTTTTTATATTGATTAATATAGAACGAATTAAAAAAAATATTGTTATATATTTTTTATTATTTATGTTGTATGTTGTTGTACACTGCTAGCACTAAATCTAATATTTTCTTTCATCCATTCCAAACGAAAGTTGTTTATAGTAGAAAAACTACTGCATGTACCTATGTGTATGTGTTTGTTACTCCTTCACACTTAAACGGCCTGACGGCCTGAAATTTAAATAATATTTTCCGCACGGGTACACTATGTCTTGGAATAGCACATGCGATGTATCCTGAGTATTTTCCCTTAATTATGTTTCCTTGGGACAATTTTACTTTCGCTCGAGTAAAGCCGCTGACAGAAGCTAGTGAATAAATAAACATGATCCATACAACTGTGCTACATGCCCATATACATTTCAGCAGCCGAGTGCAATTTCCCTAAAGGGGATAAACAGTACATCATCCTACTAGAGTTGGTTCCATGACATATCGGCCGTGTCACTTTTCTGCTCAAGGTGTTTTGGGGTCCCTCTAGGGAAAAGAAAAGGTATACGGCAAACTTACTTTTCTACCTGCACTATTTTTGTCATAGGATTTTCAACTTTAAGTCTATTCTGACAAAGGTGAAATTAATGTTAGGTAGGTGTAAGTGATATGGACATTGTGCATTTTACGTTCAGGTTTGTTGTGCTCATTTATAAATTGCAATCATGGCTTGACAGCATCGGCTGATTTATTTGATTTTTCTTCGTGAAAGGTGTTTTATTGTCCTCTGTGTGTACTTACTACGAGGATGGCATAAGTATCCTATAATTCAATCTAGACCCGTTACGGCCCGTTCACGACATAGGCACCGTGAGCGGTAAGTAAGCGCGGGGCGGCGAGCTGTTAGATCAAAGTATGAAAATGTTTGAAGCACGTCACTCATAGCGAAAACGCTCCACTTACCCCGCTCGCCACGCCATGCGCTGGTAAGACCGGAGTCATTACCAGGCCGTTAAGATGGAAACGCTTGGGTAGGCCGCGACATTCAAATTGTCGGTTGACTACTTCATGAAAATGTGATACGATAGGGTTAGCTGAACTGAGAGGAATATGTTGATGATTTTAATAATTATAATTCCGTATATAATTATGTGTTATGGCCGCCAATCATATTTTAATCAACATACAACTGGTACAACTTGACACAGGTCTGCAAGATACAAAAAAAAAAAAATTAATTTGGTTTTAAATATTACAGCATAAGCTTAGTTAGGCGCCTTTTAGCCTCGGACGAAATATATTTTTTTTTAAATTAATTATACGCACAGCCAAAACTACTGGGAATAAAAGCGTGATATTTTAACAAGACTTTCTTTTATGACGAAGACCAGCACTAAGGGAGGACTTTCCAAAATTCACCCTCTAAAAAAGGGACACGGAGGTCTACAGATTTGTACGGAAAAAGGCTACTTTCACCCGGATGAAGCCGCTGCCAAAAGCTAGTTTATAATACACCTAGCTTTTGCCCGCGGCTTCGCCCGCGTACATGAAAGACCTTCCCTCTTTCTCCCCCTTTTCTCACTTTTTTTTATAAAAAAATTAGCCTATGTCCGTCTCCAGGGTCCCAACTATCTCTGTACCAAAATTCATCAAAATCGGTTTTGCCATTTAGGCGTGAAGACGTAACAAACAAATAAACAAACAAACTCACTTTCGCTTTTATAATATTAGTAAGGAAGTAAGGATTGCGTGAGACACGAATAAACTTTTTTGTCTTTCTTTCTTTATAGCCCAGTAACTGGATAATACGATATTCTTTTGCAACACCGGTGTTAGATTTTCATAACACCCAATGTGGTAATACTCTCTGGCAGTAAATTAAAAAAATAATTGAACATTCAGACGGTTCGATAGTCCATTACATAAAATTGTGAAAACTGTCATGGCCGACCTTTTCATTGAACGGACGTAACGTAAAACATTTCGTTTTTCATATTTATTGTGCTGCCCTTCCTGCACTGATATAAATAAAAAAGTAAAATAAATTCGTCACTCACTGCACAGTTTGAGTATCTTTTCAGGGTTCCGTACCTCAAAAGGAAAAAACGGAATCCTTATAGGATCATTTTGTTGTCCGTCCGTCTGTCTATCTGTCTTAAAAATACTCAAATCTAAGATCCCTTGAAGCTGTGAAAAAATCAAAGTTCTAAGTTAACGAATAAAAAAGATACATCCGTTTAAGTTGTAAAAAACTTATATGTCGATACTCCCAAAGGAATCAAAATTCATAGGGTACTCCTTGTTGACCCAGAATCCTGAAAGGATAAAGCAAGGTCATATTATAGCTGAGATAAAGGAATAAATCTGAAAATAGTAAATTTGTTTATCTACGTCTCAAAAAATAATACTTTTTTTGCAATTCGGAAAAAACTTCTAGAATCTAATTAGGATTTGTAGTTTGTACGAAACCCTCAGTGCGCGAGTCCGACTCGCACTTTCCTTGTTTTTTTTTTTTTATGGATTTGAACACCATCTCACCTGATAGTAAGCGCTGACGTGGCTAACGATTAAACACGTTTGCCTAGAAGTAACCAAGAGGAACATCGGTGATGATGCGCTTGTACCTAGAGTCAAAGCTCCAAAACCTTGAGCATCGACGCCGAGTTGCTGGCCTGACGGTTTCTATCGATAACACGTGTGCGTTGGAATTGCACAATTTAATTCCGCCAAGTCCGTTCCTTCATCGGACCACTAGACGTACATCGGTACATGGTGGATATCCCATCCATTCGTACAAAGCGTTTTGGGAACACATTTATTATGCGTACATACAGCCAAGTAGTAGAATTCCCTACCGGAGTCTGTGTTTCCTGATAGCTACAACTTAGGCGTCTTGAAGGTAGCAGGAAACCGATGGATGCGGGACGCATAGGAACGCTCGATGTGGCGACGCTTGGGGGAGGCCTATGTCCAACAGTGGACGTGTATCGGCTGAAATGATGAGGCGTTTTTAAAAGTCAAGAGTGAATAGGTTACTTCTAGGCAAGCGTGCTCCATCGTCGGCCACATCAGCACTTACCATCAGGTGAGATAGTGGTCAAACGCGAGCCTATCAATAATAAAAAAAAACCTTTTCACTCTTGATTTAAAGACCCCTAGGTTATAATTGTCAGCAAACACCGATGTAAATTTCACTCTTTAGCCGCTTGTCAAAATTGGTCCAGCTTTTTCGGATATTAGCCGGAACAAGTAGACAGACAAACCGAGAGACACACAAAAATTAAAAAAAAATACGTTTTTGTCATTGGTATCGAATATACTTTTGTATGAATTTAGTAAACAGACACTTCAATTTTATTTATATGTAGGTACATAATTATAGGGTGACTGGCAATTAGTGTACGATACTTAAACACGTGATTGTGCTCATGATAACAAACAATTTTTATTTGCCGAAATCGCGAAAAAAATATCAACTGTTCAGTACATTAGGCAAACATAAATGTACTGAACAGCTGATTTTTTTTCGCGATTTCAGGTTTGTTCCCATAGTAAAAGTTGTTGGTTATCATGAGCACAATCCCGTGTTTAAGTATCGTACACTAATTACCAGTCACCCTATATAGATGTATAGATAGATGATAAAATCTTAGTGCCCACTTGCCAGAATCAAAAGCAACGCCAAACTGCGCGCCTAATGTTTATTTGTATAAAGCAAGCTAAGCTAAGTGTAAGCAAACGTTTGACTCATGTAAGAGATTCCATTAAGTCAATTTGGCGGTTTTACTAACTTCAGAACAGCTAGTTGAGTTTGTTTTAAGGCTAATTCTGTTACCGCTAAGTTAATTCTTGTATGATTATGTAAGTTTATTATCACTTAGAGATTATATACTGTTCAGTTCATGATAAAGAAAGAAAGGTTTTCATCATCATCTTCTTAGCTTTATCCCAACTAGCCTTTTTCATGTGGAATATCATACAAAGAGTTCTCCCGCTCTAGGACGGAGCGCGAGAGCATGACAAACTTTTAGTCCGCCACAAAAAAAAGCTGAACCGCGCGACAGCTTGTGGCTGGGGGCTGCCACATTTTTCAACCCATGCGACGGCGTTTTTTATAATAATGATAATGCATACATTATCATTGTTATAAAAACGCCGCCTCAAAAAGAAGCTAGAAGCGGCTTTTGTTTGTGGCCCGTCTGCGGGGACACTTACTGACTAAAATCAACTCCTATGTTACTTCTTTACCTTGCGTTCCCGGGATTTCTCTTGCGGAAGCATAGATATTACCCCAGTAAGCTTCGACCCTGCTTTGCCCCTACGGTTTTGCTGACATCTCTTTAAGCCCCACGTGGAACAAAACACGCCGTCAACGACTGAGTTCGGTCAGTTTTAACCATGGAGTTTCTTACCGGATTTTCTCTATGGACAACCGCCAACTGACCATGTTGGACTATGTGAAATAAAATATTTTTTAATTTGAATTTGAAACCTGACAAAATTAAAATAGGAACCTACCTAGTTCAGGCGTTACGATAGACAATAAACTGTTAGTCTCATATCTAATCCTACCATTATTCTGGTAAAATTCTGCCACAATCTTGTTTACCTTCATGATACCCAGTTACGTATTCACAAGACTACTAAAATAATGACGTCATATTCTTAGTTTCCTCCAGAATGTCCCCACAAAGGGAAACAGGTTTCCTTTTTGATGAAATACATCCTTAGTTTGCATAATATTATGTACCGCATACAGCAGAGGAATATTGTAAGCAGCTTTAAGTTGATTTAATTTTATAGCTTTAAAGAAAATGACTGACGAGAAGTTAATAGCTTATTTAAAACCCTTATTTTTAAGATTTATTACCGACATTGGACCATTGGGTTGCATGTTAAACCTTTGGCGCTAAGGACAGTCAGCAAGACATCTAACAAAAGACTTGCCAAGGGCATCCAATGTATTAAATTACTAATTACAATAAACTTACATACAATTGTGTTTTGAGTAACAATTAAGGTATTTCAATACAACTACAATATAGTCCCACTTCTACTTATCCTTCAAATATCAATGATAAGGGAAATTTCGATTTTGTGGCAGTACTCTTCTTTAAAAGTACTACTGCATGCATCACGCCGCTTGTTGTGATGGTCACAAACAAGCGGCGACAATGCCTTGCTTAAAAATCTGTAATTTTAATGTTTTTTTTGTCCATGTGGCTTCTGAGCCATGTCTATAAGTTGTTTTTCAGAGTCATCACAAACCGTTTCGCGCGCAGGTTAGACGTCTTCCAGCCACCCAAACAAGTCGGATTCCGAAAAGGCTTCAGAATTTTGCGACAGATTTTATAGAAGTCCGAAGAGTACAGTTTGCCTCTCTGTTTAGCTTTTGTGGTCTAGAATAAAGCCTTTGATTCCATCGAGACTTGGGTTGTGCTACAATCTCTCCATCATCAACGCTGAACGCTACCATGTCAGTCCGACTTCAGGTCTACACTTCGAAACCTATCCTCCTATAGCGGGGCTTGAGGCAAGAACACGTTATTTCCCCTAAACTGCTCATGACCGCAATGAAGGATGTTTTTAAGGTTCGGAAGGGCTAATCATTAAGGTCAATGTCGAGTAAATTACCCACCTCCGATTTGCCAATGACATTGTAGTCACGGACTACGACTACTACTACTACTTTGCCGCCAAATAGGAAACCTGTAGCCTCTATATCTTAAAACAGTGCCTTTTCCTCCTAATCCAACTACGACAGTAATCCAAAGTTATGGTAGAAACATGGGAAGATATCTGTGGAATGCATTGCAAATATAAATGCTAAGAAAATAGCATTTTCCTGTATCGGTTGTGTCGTAGAGTTTAAAAAAATAGAGTGGACATGCCTTGACTTTTGTAAAATAATAATATCCCACAACTTCTTTTACCTCGGCTATACTATGATGTAGCAATGCCGCTAGTTTTTGAAGTAGGTACATTTCTAGTTGACAGCGATGCGTAGTAAATTTTGTTGTGTATGGTATACAGGCTGTAAGGGACAGCTACCCGCAAATTTTAAGAGCTTGCTCAGTAGACAAAACTAAACAACCTTCTACAAGACGTTTTTTCAGGAAACAAACAAATAAAATCAGCCTCACCATACAAAATTAAAAACTTGATTGGACAGTTTGTATGGAGCGGCCGATTTTTTTTCGTTGATGTATTATTCCTAATATATTTTTTTTTTGTGCTAAGGTAAATTTTATACGATGACTTCTTTCACAGTGTAACCTTAATAATGCTGATGTATTCTGTTTTAAATATTTTAATTTATCTTCAAATCATTTTTTTTTTCTAATCTACTCAAAATTATTTTCGAATCAAAATTAAACAATCTAATCAGAATTAATAATTAATACTAATTTATGAGTAAAAACAAAAACTATATAATAATATGCCCACTATCCCCGGTAAAGATTGTGCTAAAACAATGAAATATGAACTTTCATAAGACATGTCTATCGTTACCAATGTCTATGGTTTACGCAATGCAGACGACACATGGTACAGTTTGTTTACTGTGCCATGTTTAACCTTTATGTGGCCTGAATCAATAGTATGTGGATAAAACGGGACTATATTCTATAAGTATTCGTTGAAAAAGGGAAATGTGGCCGCTTTTGTATGTACTTACAATTGTATTTCTCGTTTTATCATTATAAATTTTTTGGTGCCTGATGGGTTCTCCTTCCTTTTTTTTTAGCCCTACACTCTATACTCTTTTGTTTATTCATCTCTGTTTCGGTAAATATAATAGTTACAACCTAGCCACCAAGCGTGCTCCATCGTTCATATAAAGAATCGCATATCATCGGGTCAACTTCTATTCGGATTAAGCGTTTCGTTTCGTCGTTTATACCGCGTACATCGAAGATCTGGATCAATTTACCTGCTGCGGTCTCCCCGTCTAATTGTAATATAGGTGTCTTCAAGGCTAGAGTGAATAGGCTCTTAATAAACTAGTTCGCCTAAACATCAACGATTGTATCACTGCTTACCATCGAGTGGGATCGCACTGGTTTGTATCAAATAATAATTAAAAAAAAAATAGTGGGTAAATGCAAACCTATTAAAAAAATAGCGCGTAAATTTCGAATCGTGAAGAATTATTTATTACACGACGCCATCTAGTCCCAAACTAAGCAGTGCTTTTCCTTTATATAAACACTAGATAACTGATAAACTTACTTATTTATTTCCAAATACATTCTATATATCACACCTAAATTACACCCAGACAGAACAAAATGATCGTGATCCATACACAAGCAGTGTAAGTAACTGGCAAAATATTTGTCTTGTAGTGATTATATGAATGAAGAATTTTCATTGAAACCATACTATATACATTAAATTAATAATAACACAGCTAGTATACATAATCCAATTATTCTTGTTACATCCATAAGCATACAGAATTAATTTACTCGAACTACAACATAGGCGGGTTATATCTAGATAAAATTATAGGTCTAGACCGAAATATAATCCTAGAGCGAAAATAATGCGACCCCAGGCTATGGGTAGTGTGAGTAAGGGTAGAATACTAATTTTGTTTAGGTTGGCAAAAAATATAAAAAGGCCAAGTGCGAGATCCATTTTATAAAAAGAAAAAGTTAGAATCCATTTACTTAGTTGTCTAAGTCTATTTTTTTGGGAATCTAAGATTATTAATAGACCAACTACTCTATCTAAAATCCTACAGTCGTCCTATTATAAGATTCTATAGTAAAGGTACTACCTTTAGTAAAGAAAATAAGACACCTTTTCTTATTTTGCCTAGTGACAATCGCAAATATTAAACTAGCTTTCGCACGCCGCTTCGCCCGGCCGCGTACATAAAATTAGCCTACATAAGTCACTCAGTAAGAGACACCGATATAAAGCACCTTTCTATCGGTGAAAAAATTTTCGCAATCGGACCAGTACTTTCAGAGATTATCTCCTACAAACAAAAAAAAAACAAACTTTACCTCTTTATTATATCAGTGTAGATTAGTCAAATTAGATCTAATGTTCTCAAGTGATGCAGATTTATTCTTCTTGTAGACTACACGCAGTATCTTTAGGTACTTATTTTACTTATAATATTTTATCCAATGTCTGGGGATCTCTAAAAACTAGAACATCGGTATAGTGGCAACATTTTGTAGCTTTATTTGAAGGCTCAGCCGCTTCTGTCATATTTCGACGCAATTATTTTGTAGATCAAAATAGAATATCTTTTTTTTTTTCAAGTAGGTATACGAATACCTTTAACATTTGTGTTTCTAGTTATGTAATATGGAATTTCAATGATACCGATTACCAACTGTACCCTAAAATAATAAATAAATAAAAAACAATAATAACACCATTGCAACCTGATAAGAACTCTGCATGTATCATTAAAAAAAGAATATATAAGAACACAAAATATTTCCACATTACAAAACAAGTTGATATGATTTTTGTGAAAACAACTACTGGGGCGAAAATCAGTACGAGTATAACATTGGTTAAAGTAGTAGTAGCAGGGCTCAGACCAAATTAAAATGTATTCAGGATTTTGTAGATAGTAGACATTGTACAGATTGAGAGTCCTATTTATCTGTACTCGGGTGAGCCGAAAGCCAGTTCGGCTTCCACATGGGGCGTCACGCAAGTATGCATGGTAGACGTCGTCATGCAGGTGGGAACTCTCACGGCAGGAGATGTGGTGCCGAATCCAAGGGGTCTAGATACCTCCTGCTGGAGGCTCTACGCAAAACGTGCGGTCCATGGCCCTTTACAGGTTGCCGATATGAGTGCCGTCGCTATGGAAGCGACCATTGGCCAAGCTGCATCTCGCATCTATCGGATTTTCGCGACTATCACCAGGTTATCAGTCCATCTTGTAGGGTTACGGGGTCTAAAAAGCCCCATACCATCATTATGATAGTTTCATTCGAGGTCTTAAATGCCCCGTACCGCAAAAAATAACAAAAAACATTAGTGCCGCTGTCAACGTGTTACTTTAATTTCTGTTAGCAAAGCCTCAACATTAATCTAGGTAAACTTATTAGTTGTCATTGTCACTACAATTATTATTATTGTAGCTGTCCTACTAAGAACAGGAACGAAATAATTTAATATTGCTGAAGGCTTAATAATTATTATCTTGTCAGATAAAATGTCAGCGAGACATTTTCCAGATGGAGAACGGTCTATCTTAATTCCTTCGCAAAATGTTGTCCATGAAGTTAGGTCTTACTTGTGATCCTGGGCTCTATTTAATTAATTACGGCCATCTGGCTTACAGTAGGATGTACTTGAGGTTGTCAAAAAGTATTATTATCTATTATTAATATTAATTAACTGTTCACAGCAGTTTTGTCCATGTGGAAGTAAAAAAAATGTCCCAAGGAAACATGTACACGGCATAAAAGTTATCTTATGTGCTATTCCAGGACATCGTCTAACCGTGTGCTAAATTTCATTAAAATGCATTCAGCTATTCGAGCGTAAGGAAGTAAAAAGCATGCATTCACAAACTTATATCAGCGTGATTTGAACACTTTGTACAATTGCCGTCACGGATCTTGAGCGCTGGCTTCAAGTTGCGCAGAAGCCAAATATTCGGTCTCTTTAGTGGTGTAAAGTGAGACGCGGGGGCGGGAAGTGTCAGTGATTGGCTCGCCGCGCCATCGCTTCATAGACGTCACTCCTGATTCGTTCCCTGCGTTGCTGCATGTATCTAACAACGAAGGCGAATGGCTCGCCAATGTATGGAATACGCAAAGCGATCCCCACTCTGACGCCGAACGCTCAAGATCCGTTTCGACAATGTACATACGAGAGGGAGCAATAAATATAAATCTTAAAAGTGAAAACCAAATTATTTTGTAAAAATACTTCATTTGAAACAGACATATTCCATGTATTTGTAAGTAAAGTCCCTTTTATTTGAAGTGAAAAATAGTCAATAAATATCACGCTGATATCACGCTAATATATTAAAAAGGCGAAAGTTGTAAGTACGTTTGCTATATCTTTGCGATTCGAACGGCTGAACGGATCTCTATGAAACTTGGTATTTGGGTAGTAATTCACCCTTGAGTAATTTTCTTTCGCGGGCAAAACTGATGGCAGCCAGTAGACTAAAAAACCGGCCACATGCGAGTCTGACTCGCCATGAAGATTCCATTGCAGCAAGTAACATAATACAAAAGTTCTTGTAGTTCTTGTAGTTCGTTGTAACTTTGATCGATGTTTTACTAATAGTGTATTTTTTTAGATTTATGACGTATTAAAAAACACACCTCGTTCAAACCAATTGTCGTTGACGGTTTGCATGTACATCATATATTTTTTTTAGATTTATCATTCTCTTATTTTAGAAGTTAGAGGGGGGTGGACACACATTTTACCACTTTGGAAGTGTCTCTCGCGCAAACTATTCAGTTTAGAAAAAAATGATATTAGAAACCTCAATATCATTTTTTAAGACCTATCCATAAATATCCCACACGTAAGGGTTTGAAGAAAAAAAAATTTTTGGGTTTCAGTTCTAAGTATGGGGACCCCCAAAATTTATTGCATTTTTTCTATTTTTGTGTGAAAATCTTAATGCGGTTCACAGAATACATCTACTTATTAAGTTTCAACAGTATACTCTTATAGTTTCGGAAAAAAGTGGCTGTGACATACAGACGGACAAACAGACAGACAGACGGACATGACGAATCCATAAGGGTTCCATTTTTTGCCATTTGGCTACAGAACCCTAAAAATTGGTTATGGCTATTTTTTTTCAATAAAATAAATACAGGAGACGTTTCTTGTTTCAGATAGTTATTTCTTTATCATTGTTTTAGAATTAAAAATTAATTTGCTAATCACCACTCTCATCATCAGGCTGGGGAAGCCTTTTCCCAACTAACTTGGGGTCGGGCTGTACATGGAATTACTGGGCAACACGATCCGATTTCCAGCCACCGTAGGCGCGGGCTTGCGGACAGTGAGCAATGGGTAACTCGCTGTCCGGCTGTCCGGTAACTGTTCGGATCAAGCCCAAGTCGTCGGCGCGCACTGTTCCCGCGCGCCTCAAGGAGTTGTCAGCAACAGCAGGGGCCCAGCCGGTTCGAAGCCTACTGGGGCCGGGTTATCCGAAAGGGAACTCGAGCCCCGGTATGAAGGAACAGGGTGGGTTTTTTAGTCAGTAAGAGTCTGACACTATCTCCCGCCCCGCCCAAGAGCGGGGGTTGTCATTGAATGATTTTGCACAACAAAAAAAAAAAAATTTCTTGGATAGAATGATGGTCAGACTTTCTGGCGTTTGACTACCAGTTACAGCTGTCAAAGATCTAAGAATGACAACCGGGACCAACAGTTTTACGTGCTTTCCAAGCCAGGGGGTGACAGTAAGCCCGCTATCTAGAACCGCGGGGAATTTCTGAAAAGGAAACCCGTAGTCCTAGAACGCAAAGGGCAACTGAAAGACTGGCTTTAGTCAGCAAAAGTTTGACACGCCTTCCCGCTCCGCCCAGAGCGGAAGAAGTCATTGGATGATTTCCACACTTAAAAAAAAAAAAAAAAATGGGGAGTCAAAATTTCAATACACGTTTAATTAGAAGCCTTTAAATAAGCCATAAATTATTATGCCACCTTTTCTTTAAAACTTTCACTAAAAGTGGATACAATTTGTGTGCCATCATTAAAACTTGGCATTCAGTGTGCCCTTTAAGCTCAACATGCGAATCTTTCACTAAATTACTTAGTTATTAGCGTTCCGTAGAAAAGAACCTTAATAATTTTGTAAAGCCCCCGAACGTGTCTTTATTTATTTAATAGCTACCGCCAGCATCTTCGTCTGCTTCAATGTTAGTTATTGCTGACGCGATTTTGAAGTCGAAACAAATAAAAAGTAACCTGTGTCTATCTCTGAAGTACATGCTGCTTCCATTCCAATTTCATTAAAACCGGTTCACTAGTTCAACCATAAAAGCTTAACAGACAGAGTTACTTTTATAGTTATAAAAGTAACTCTGTCTTTTAAACTAAACTCATAAAGAGGTAAAGTTTGTTTTTTTGTTTGTAGGAGGTAATCTTTGACTTGTCCGATTGCTAAAATTTTTTCACCGATAGAAAGCTGCTTTATTCCTGAGTGACATAATCTATACTTATATATACGCGGACGAAGCCGTAGGCAAAAGTTGGTTTATAATATTAATACGGATTAGCTACTGATAGTGGTTTTGCCCGCTTGAAAGTAGAAAATTGACCCGAATAAATATACTCCAGAGATTATAAAGTATCCCATGCGCTATTCCAGGATATCATCTACCCGTGTGCCAATTTCATCTAAATCCATTCAACCGTTCGATCGTGAAGAAATAACAAACATACAAACACACTCACAAACCATCGCCTTTATAATACTAGCTGCTACCAGTGGCTTCGCCCATGTGTCAGTGGTAAATTATCTCGAGTGAAAATACGGATAAAAAGTATCCTATTCTAGGACATACACCTATCAAGTGTTTACCTGTATAACCAGTTTCGTCGAAATCAGTTCAGCTGTTCGAGTATGAAGAAGTAACAAACACACACGCACATACTCACAAGCTTAAAGTCTTTATAATATTCCTTCTTTTCATTTTTTTATTTTGTACCTATAAAGTTTACGTTCACTGAAATTATTTGTTTCCGATTTAACAACAAAAATATACTACAGAACCCAACTTTCTATGCGTACTTGGCACGCACTTGACTCGGTTCTCCATTTGCTTAATGAATCGCAGGTAACTAAGAGTTACGAATGAAATTCTTGAAACCCTAACAACTTCAAGTATTTATCTTAGTTTGAAAAGTATTCGTAAGTAAAAAGAAATGGTTTATCTACTCAAAAAGATTTTGCACGGAATTGTAAGAACGTATCTTTTTAAAACAAGTATTTTTTTAAAGAAGGCAACATACTAATAACAAGAGTGAGGGAATGTACCTCCTCAAGCCTCAGCCGCCGCGTCATGAGACGCTCCGGGTGTCGGGAATCGCAGAACAATCTCCATTTATCATAGGCGCGGGCTTACGGAGGACGAGCATAGGTAGTTCGCCGTCTACTCGTCTTATAAAGACCGAGACCGAGTCGTTGACGGCGCATCGTGTTCCTTACGCGCCTCAAAGAGATGTCAGCAAACCTTAGGATCCAGCAGGGACGATGCTTGTTAGGGCTATGGGATGGGCACTAAATAGGATATATTCTTGATCCTGGTACGCAAAAGGCAACTAAAGGAACATAATTACAGTCATATTTAGTAAAGATAGGCAAAACAAAAACTTATAATCATCGGTTTTAAAATACCATATATTTTATTTAATGGTAAAACGACGTAAACTTGTCTGCCTTTGTGTTTTTTTAAGGATTTCCTTGTAATCTGAAAGGCACAACCACGATTATAGTCTCGACATTGTCTGTCATTAAGAACGCTTTGTCATGTCCATCAGCCATTTTCGTATTTTATTCAGAAGTGGACAAAAGCCCATGGCCCATAGCACAGAATAGCTCTCGAGTACCGCAACATTAACGCTGACTCCGCACTTTTATTGCCAACATAGATTTTTATTTTGTTTTCCTTTGTTACTGCATTCTATCCTATTGATGCTTTATATCAAGCTTTTATTTTTGTGCTGGAATGTTTTAGTTATTATCGACGGTTGATGGAAAATTTATATCCTTCGTATCAAAAAAATTTTTTTTAATAACTACCAAAAAATAGCTATGCTATATTTTTTTCACTGAATTAAATTATCATAGCATATCATAGCATAATCAGCCTTTTAATTTTTCCACTGCTGGGACTCAGACCTCCTCTCCAGGAGAGTGAATAGGCCGTAATCCACCACGCGGGCCCAGTGCGTGTTGGTGAATATCACATGTCTTCAAATTGATCCTAGGACATGCTGGTTTCCTCACGATGTTTTTTATATGTGTGTATGTATGTGCATGTATGTGTATGTTTGTTAGTCCTTCACGCTCATACGGCCTGTAATATATTTCCTGAATTCTAACTTTATATATAATTATGTTATATTTCCTTAGGATATTTTTCTATTTTCACACGAGCAAGACCGCAGCAAGAATCTGTAAGATTTTGTCAAGAACTCTACCCATAAATTACATTTAAACGTCTGACTTATGATAAGACCATACTTGCTGACTATAAAACGGCTTCCAATTCTTCCAGCTTATAAACCAAAATCTCGTATATAGGTACGAGTATAATACTTGGACACAAAATTGCATCTGGAGTGCTTTTGGTAAAATACGTAACGTCTCTAGCCAATCGTATTAAATCATATGTTTGTAGTAATAATAATAATAATAGTAATAATTGATAATTGCTGGACACGGCTCGTATAGTCAGGAGGTTCCTTTCTCTGGAGCCCTGACCGCCGGTAGCTTGGACCCTGTTCCCGATACCGGTGGGCTACTATTTTTTATATTTTTAAATGTTTTTTTTTATTTTTATTGAATATTTAAAAATATAATTTATATGTTAATGTTTGAATAAACGAAATAGTAATAATAATAGTTTATTTCAGACTAGTGTGTAGTGCTAGCATAAATGATTTTTAACAAGAGCTCCTTTGATGAGCAAAGTAACTCTCAGATCCTGGGACCGCAGGTTAATGTTTATATAAACAGGACCCTAAGCCAGTTAAAAGTTCAAACATAATAAACTCTGGCCACACTTACGGGAGAGCAGGTCTAGACTCACATTACCATTTCGAGCCAACTTACAAACACAAACTTAGATCCTACCTTAAATCTAGATTTAGACCAAAAACAGTTCAAAGTTAGATTCACCTTGCGATTTACATTCTAGAGAACGACGTACATATTCTTCAATTCGTTTTTTTTTTTGCGAAAAAGTGTTTTTTTTATTTAATAACCTAGTGCTACCACGATTCTACCTGCTGTTAAGCACTAAAAGTGCCTTTAAGGAGAGGTAGACCGCAAATTACTTGATGATAAAAATCTGGAAGGCTGGGTTTAGCAGCGAAGTGAATGGTGCTGAAGAATTAACAAAGCCGACCTAGTTGTGACGCAGTGATTACTTCCATAGAAAACTGCGTGAATGCAAGTCTCTTTTTAATCTGTCTAATATTTTATTAAATTACATTTGACATCAGGTCAGGAGATGGTATTCATAATGAACTTCAAAAGTCTGTCATGTAAACACATCTCAGCATATGATTCGTGTCTGAATTCATACCTGTGACATTTAAATTCCGAAGTACTTTTACTATTTACGTGCACATCTAAAACACTAGAAAGAAAATAAACTGGATGTTAACCATCATAAATTCGGCCATTCGCAGAAATCAAAGGCCGCTTTCGTCTAATGATTTCAATTATATAGAACTTCAGCTTACGATCTCATTTTGAAAGGGAATGAGATAATTTTTCTACAAGCAGTAATGACGCTGAATAGCTTGGGTTTAAGACTGCGAATCTAACTTCGAAACAATGGTGATTTCATAGGCTTAAATAACGATTGGAGGAATCAAACGCCCGTTTAGAGGAAGGAACGAAAACATAAACATGAACTGAGTACGATTTGAAATGGTGGCGTTTGACCCAAATATTAAAAGGTATTTAGGAGTGTCATGACACTTAGATCCATAGAAGGATACTTGTTACTACTGTTTGTTTTATTTAGATAGTTTATCATCACTGTTCAAGACTTATGCCAAGCTGTGGACGGTAATTTTTTCTTTCAATCAATTTGACGTGAGTAAATAATGGATACATCTAGCCCGCACTGGGCCCGCGTTGTCCATTTCTCCTCTTTTGAGGACGTGTGAATCCCAGCAGTGGGAACATTATAATCATAAATACAGATTTAAGCTAGAATTACATTAGACTGACGCACACGTATTATACGCCTGATTTGTACGTAAAAGGACGTCGCGTGGCGTGAATCAAGTGTAGCTCTACAAGTCTACTTGTCATATAAAATGAATGGAGACCGACGCGCCCAGATCGGCGTGTGTGTCGCATGTGTGCGCAGTGTAAAGACGTCCACAACTCGAGCGACACGAAGTGTCTAACTTTTACTGACTAACACCCACCTGTTCTCTTTCAGTTGTTATTTGAGATCCAGCGCTAATGCGACTCTTTTGACAAATTTAGCAGCCTTCATGCCATGATCCTAAAGATACATATTATATGAGTGCTTCGAAAACATGATAATTCGTACCTGTATTTTATTTCAACACAAACAATGCGCCAAATATGATTTATTACCCAAATTGATTGCTCTAAATCTAAATTGGGTCAAAGAGATGATACACAAAACGAATTGTTTCCGCGTTTACACCAAGTAATGACTGTTTGTTAAGCAAACGAACGATTAAACAATTTACGAGTTTGCCAAAAGTGCCCCGCTGATATATTTGTATCGTTTTGTTTATGTTTTGGGCTAATAAATTGATTTTTCTGAAGTTAAACAAATGTTTTGGTTTTGTAATGAATCAACACAGCATAATCTGCCTTTTAATGTTCCCACTGCTAGCACTCAGGCCTCCTTTTTAGGAGAACGGGCCGTATCTACCACGCGGGCTCAGTGCGTGTGGTTATGACACATGTCTTCGATATTTTAGTTCTTGGACATGCCGGTTTCCTCACTATGTTTTACTTTATAGTTTGTGAGCAGTAGTGATAAAATAAATTGCTCAAAGTGGTGCGCCTGGCCGCGTTTGATCCCGCGACCACTACTCGTAAGTCGGGATTACGTTACCACTGAATCTCCACATAGAGGTACAATGATTAATTATAGAATTTATAACGAAAGGCTTTTAGAGATTGCTAATAAAAGTAACTTACCTAAACACAGACTTTTGACTGCCAAATAAACGATAAGTTGGTGGCATCTTCTTGAGTTATTACATATCTTATAAGTATTTTACAGAATGTATTTTAGAGTGTGCATGCAGGAAATAAATGACTTGATTCCAACTCACCTTACAACTATCGGTCAACTCGACGTACGGTGACTATCCACCATAACGTTGTTGATACCTCCACGGTTCGGACTAAGCACTGGAACAATATTAATATGCGATCTTTCCGTCTGATTATAATTTAGGTTCCCTCAAGGCTACAGTGAATAGGCTCTTAATAAACTAGCGCTCCACCATCAACAATTGCATCACTGCTTACCATCAGGTGGGATTGCAGTCAAGCACTGGTTTACATCTTGTATACTCTATAACTAACGTATTCAGAAAAACACATTTTTTGAGGCTGGGAAACCATTAAATACTATTACTTTACTGATTAAACCCACCCGTGTTCCTTCAGTTGCGTTTTGCGTTTTAGAGCCACAGTGAATTTAAATATTCTCACAGCAGTCACTTCACTATCCACTTCAAAAAACGAATGTCCCGAGACGAACTGGCTGACTTTAAAACTACGCAAAGTGCAGTTTTGAATCTGCAAAAATATTCAAGAGGCAAATTATGTTAAGGTAGAAGAATTACATTGGGTACACGTGGGCCCCGTACGCCGGGCGCGTCGGTCTCCATACAGTTTATACGGCAACTAAACTTGTTGAGCTACATTAGATCCACGCCACGCGACGCACTTCTACGTACAAATCAGGCGTGGTCCACTTGTGAGTCGGTTTTATTTATGTAGTTCCCGCTTTAGTGATACGCGACGCGAATCAACAATAAAATGGGTACCTAGGTATTTTTTTTTTTCGAAAATCGGCAAAAGCGTTTCTCAGAGTAAGTGGGCAAAACCTCGTACAGGCTGTTACACTCACGCACTCAGTCAAATGACATTGCATGACGTGCAACAAATCGCAACGGGTAGTTCTGTTTATTTTTCAAAAGGATTTTAAAAAAATATAAAAATAAATAATTTAAAAAATCAACAAGAATAATATGCGGACTAACTAGGTATCGTATTTTTATTTGATTATTTATTTAAGAGTTTTATAACGAGCTCTTGAAATTTTGGAAAGGTGGAAAACTGCACCTTGATTTGTGAAGAAAATACTAAAAGAATATAAATGTAATGGTACCTACTACCTACTTATACAACTACATATTTTGCTCCATTCACTTTTACCCCAAAACATGAAAACAAAAACAAAATACCATTTGCCATATATTATTTTTATAACATTGTTACTTACGGCCTTGAGTCTCGTGTCGCTAACATTTGGTCCCTAAGGGAATGTTGGGGGCATTCCTCCCCTTAATATCTCGCTCCATGGATTTCTGTGGGTCCAGTACACGTGTTGGTATGTCGTCATATTCAAAGGTTACTCTTTCAAAGGATAACTGGGGACATACTTCAGTTTTCTTCAGGATCTTGTTGCGTTGTTCGAAGATATTCAGGTTCCCGGAGAGTCTTAGATTAGTTTTGTTCATAGTTTGCAAATTAACAATAGTATAATGTGTAAACGAAGTAAGCTTTCTTTGCGTGATCGAATCAAAAATGAGGATATCCGCAGAAGAACCAAGGTTACCAACATAGCACGAAGAATCGTCAAACTTAAGTGGCAATGGGCAGGGTACATTGCTCGCAAAACAGATGGCGGTTGGAGCCAAAAGGTTCTGGAATGGCGACCACGTACCGGAAGACGTAGCGTTGGAAGGCCTCCTACAAAGTGGACCGATGACATGGTAAGGGTTGCGGAAATCCGATGGATACGTGACGCACAGGACCGCTCATTGTGGCGACACTTGAGGGAGGCCTATGTCAAACAGTGGACTTCTTTCGGCTGAAATGATGATGATAATTATGTTTAGACATACTATATTCTCAATTTGTACTGTTGATTTAGCTTTTTAAACTGGCTTTATGGTGAAATCGTCGAGTGTTAAGTGAATAAATAAAAATAAATTTATTTAAAACGCGTTAATATGAGTACCTAAACGTTGATTTAAAAAAGGTTTTTTTACGTTTTCAACTTACATTTGTACCTATTTTCAGCGAATTCTTTTAGTTAATAACCATATTTTAGGAAAACATAAAATATACTTCTAAATTATCCTAACTAATATTATAAATGTGAAAGTATGGATGTTTGGATGTTTGTTACTTAATCACGCAAAAACGGCTGAACGGATTTGGATGAAAATGGCATGCATATAGCCTTTGACATGGAAAAGAACATAGGCTACTTTTTATCCCGGAAAAACATCTTATTCCTACGGGAAAACACGTTTAGAGTGCGATAACCGAAGTACACGCGGACGAAGTCGCGGGCGGACAGCTAGTAATTAATAACTTAATTCGCTATCTTTAGAAGTCCGCCATATTGGATTTAGAGTGAGGTCACTTAATTTTTCGAGTTATTTTTTTTTTTTTTTTTTTTTTAATAGGTACAATACAGATGATGCAAATCATAAACTCATTAGAGTTTTACCGTGCATCATAATCATCGACACAAACAAAAAAAAACTTTGCTTAACTAAAACACAATAAAAACAACACATTCCAGACCACATAATTATATCCGAAGAGGGTATAATTAAAATAAGACGCCAAAATTGTCGATTGAACGAGCGAACGTAACATAGCATCAGACTGACTACCCGCTTTTCTAATTATAATGTAGTTAAGGAATGTTTTGAGAGTGATACAGGTTGTTCCTTTATTTTAATCACCTATCTGTGTGCACACCTCATCACCTAAATCAATTTATGAGCATAAGTTTTTTTTTTTATTATTATTATTTAGCTAGGTATTCAAGTGTAAGAAGTGTTGTTTTAATTTGTATTTTATGTTTTTATGTGTAATTTTATCTATTAATGTTGTCGGTAAACTATTTATAAGGTATGGTATCATATATTTCAATAATCTCTTGCCATGTAGGTTGCTGTATTTAGGAAGTAAAAGCCTCGCGTTGATGACACTACGTGTATTAATTTGATTAACGCTTACGGGTTTTGATGTCCTATAATTTTCATTAAAGAATTCTTCATTCAGTAGTGTTAATTTAACTTTTTCATAGACGGGTATAATTTTACAGAATTCAAACAGCTTATGGTAATCATTTTGGAATGTAATTTTAATATTATACGGAACAATAGTTTTTAATATACGTAGTTGTAATGTGTATATTTTGTCAAGGTGGGTTTTATATGTTCTCCCATAGCTCGATAGTCCATAAGATATTATTGATTCAGCGAGAGATTTGTACAGCATCAGTAATATTTTATACGGTATTTTGTATTTTATCAACGAAAATTTGGCTAGGATACATCTTAATTTATCGCAAACCCCATCGGTATGTTGTTTCCAACTGAGCCGGCTATCAATGGTTAGACCCAGATATATTTGCTTATCTACGAGATCAATTGAGTCACAGTTGCAAGGTTTGGGTACTTTTTTATAGCAGTTTGCATGCATACACTCATGCGAGTGGGCAATCAGCCTAGGCAAGGTTGGACTTCTATTTTGGCTGGAACTGATGTACATAAGTTTGGTCTTCCCTGCATTTAGTACTAGGCCCGCGTCATGTGACCACTTGCTAAGTCTATCAAAATCGCCTTGTAGCTGCTTCTGAGCTTCTTCCACACTCATTCCAGCAGCCACAAGGCAGGTATCGTCAGCAAATTGATAGACCTCACACTGATTTATTACATTGACGAGGCTATTTACGTAGGCTAGGTAATGCAGCGGACCAAGGACCGAGCCTTGCGCCGTGCCTTCTGTTACCCTAACCGAGTCACTCAATGCGTCATCGACTTTGACCATGTACTTTCTCTCGTTTAGGTAGTCCTTACACCAGTCCAGTAATTTGCCCCTAATGCCACTGTCATGGAGAAACTCAATTAGTCTGTCATGTCTGAGTGTATCGAATGCCTTGCTGTAGTCAATAAATACTACCAATACGTGACGTTTATCATTTAGGTGTTTATGGATACTATCTGTGAACCTTGACAGAAGCTGCGTTGTATTCTTTTTTGGTTGAAAACCATATTGTTTGTGCGTTATGATCTCATTTTTTCCATAGAATTCGTGTATTTGTTTGCAAATGAATTTTTCAATAATTTTATCAATTGTAGGCAATATAGTTATTGGTCGGTAATTATTGTAGTCCGTCTTTGTTCCTTTCTTGTGAATTGGTCTGACAATTCCTGTTTTTAGCAATTGTGGGTACTTACTAGTTTTTATGCTTAGGTTAATTAAATTAGAAATCACCGATGTGATTGCAACACAAATCTTTTTTAAATCGATTGCTCTAATGCCATCAATACCTGGTGCTTTATTATTGTTCAAGGACATAATGATTTTTTTTATACTGGCCGGATTCGCAGGTTCTAAGCGCATAGTAACATTGGCTGGACTTTTATACTCTGATTTGTTAAGTAGTTTTTGTGAGCAATTAGGAATAATAAGTTTAACGCTTTTATCAAACGCGTGTGCAAAATGATTAGCGATATCTTTCGAAGTTGTGTTGGGTTTAATAAATGCACTTTGTATACCATCATCAATAGACTTTTTCAGCCTTCCTGTGATCTGATTTAAGATTTGCCACATTTGTCTCATGTTACCTTTATGTGATAAAATTTCAGATTTGATTTTATTATTTTTAGTTTTATGAATTATTATGTTTGCATAGTTTCTTGCTTTATTATATTCATGTTTTAAAATTATATTCGTAGGGTCTTTTATCCATTTGTAAAATAATTTGTCCTATGTTCACATGCTTTGGTAGTTTTATTGTTTACCCATTCATTTTTGCTACGAAATAAGCTATATTTTACTTTAGCTTTATATTCGGATTTTTCGTAACACTCTTTAAACTGAGTATGTATATGATTATATAGGGTGGTAGGACATTCAATCTCGTGGCATTTTGCCCACTGAATATCCTCGAGACATTTCTGAAATGTACTATAATTAATGCTGGTTTTAAATTTAGGAGCAACCTGTATTTGTACACCAGTGCAGGCGAGTATAACAGCGCGGTGGTCAGCCAGTGTGGTACCGAGTGCAGCCGTAAACAGGTCTTGTGTGCGGGATCGTGCGTAAATGTGATCAATACAAGATTTACTTAGCCTACCATTACTTAATGCTATCCTGGTGTGTTCGGTGATCCCGCACAAAAGCCCGTGACTATGTAACATATTATTATACTTATGCTTCACAGGGTCATTCGTCTTCAGATCAATGTTAGTGTCTCCTAGTAAATATATATCAGTGTTTTTATTGAACATATTTAGTACAGTATGAAGTTCTTCAATAAATGAGATTTTATTATAATTTGGCGGTCGGTATACCGCACACAAGTTTGAAACATAGTTTGATTGGGTGGTGATTGTACAAAAAATACTTTCAAAAAATGTTGTTTTAACTTCCATGATACTACATTTGTGATTATTATTAACATACAATATAATACCACCACCCTTTCGGGAGTTTCGCAACGCTGTGTACATTCGGTACCCGCTTAATTGATACAAAGTACTATTGTTTTCTGATATATTACTCTCGGTTAGAATTATAACATCTATACATTTTTTTGATGTAGTTAGCGTTTGTTCGAGGGCAGAGAAATTTTTTATAATGGAACGGATGTTTATATGCATACACAATAAATTACATTGACTATTAGGGATACAGTTTAGGAAATCGTTAACGTTTAAGCAGTTACTAACCTCACTTATATCATTGAGATAACTAGCCATACTATTTAAGTGAGAAGTTTAAAATAAATAAAAAACTTTATAATATTTATTGAAAACGCCTTAGTCCTTGTTGTTGATTAGTTCGTGCACGTCATTCATGGAGCGTAAGGTACGAATCTTTTCACCGTCATCCTTCCGCGCTTTAACCATACCTTGTTTAAACCATACATACTTGAAGTTATGATTGACTTTTAATTCCTGCTTTGCATTCCAGAATAGTTGTTTATGATGTTTTGTCATAGCTTCCCTCACGTATATGATCCTGTTGTTATTAGGCTCATTTGGTAAGATCTGCACCACAGTTGGCTTGATATTTTTAGCGGCATTAATCCAGTTTCCTGGGACGTTTTCATCGTTGAACTCCACTAGTATGTTTGTCGACTGTTCGTTCCGTCCGTAGAGTCTTCGTGCAGTTTTGATCTCTTCTGTGGACTGTTTCAGGTGAAGCGCGACTTTGTTTACCAGGAGTCTGACATCTTCATCTTTTTGTTTAGGCATATTTGCAATTTCCACGTATCTTCCTAATTTTTCCTGTTCTATCTCTTGCAGACGCTGTTCTAGCACACCTACACGGGTTTCTAAATTGTTGTTTTTATTTATTAGCTCCACATTCCTCCGCTCGAGAGCCTTGATGGTTTTCTTGAAAGCTTCGATGCACTCTACTGCTTCATCAAGTTTGGCACTATGGAACTGCAAGGACTCACTCACTTGCGTCAATTCCTTTTTGATGGCTTTCTCCACCTCCTTGCTTATATTGCTTAATAACTGTTTAGCATTAATCTGGACTGATGTGTCATCGTCTTCATCATCATCTTCGGGAGTAATAATGGATGAGTTACGTCTCGGGGATTCCTGCTGACATTCGTTGCACATCCACTCCAGACTGGGTGCAGCTTTCAGTGCGGCGATCTGCTTATTTGTTAATCCTGTACATTTCGGATTTAGATGCACAATCCTTTCGCATTTGCTACACTCCAGACCTGGTGATGCTTTAGTTATGTTTTTCTTACAGTTATCGCACTTCGACATAATTTATATATTGTTTTCAACTGTGGGTATGCGTATAAGTTTAGTAGCCGTCGCGCGTGCGTCTCGGATAATAGCCGGTCGATGAAATAATGTCGATAAATATTCTAAACACGCACTTTCAATTGATATCCGTATTGTAGGAGTGCATTAAAATAACTAGTTAGCCGTCTTGGGTGGTCCACCATTTATGATTTAGAATGGCGTCACACAGCTGTTTTATGCATTGTCATCCAAAAACGTGTATACACAATTTCAGCTGAATCGGTTGAAGATATCTAGTTCAAAATTGAGTTTTAAGATTTCACCCGAATAAACAGTGTAGTTACATACGAGTATATCTATACATCTTCACCCCTACTTTTTAATTAGTACACAAAAAAATGGGGCTTTATCTGTACCCGTTACTGATCATATTTTTGTAGTCAAAAGAAAAAACCGAAATCCTAAAATTCACCACGATAAAGTAAATCTTACATAACAATTGCTAGTAGAAAATACTGCGAGCAGTCTTTTTCCTTAATAATTGTCACATATTCATTCATTAATCAATAGCCTGCACAATATTTCCATAAATTGAGTAACATTTTGGGACATAAACCAACGCTAATAACTTTGCTGTTTATGAATATTATTTATTGAGATTTTACTTATAAAATAACAAGGGGTTTTCTAATAAGCCCTTAAAGTATGTGTACTAAATAAAAATTTGTGGTGTATACATATAAATAAAATCGGAGTGTCTGTTTGTAATATTGAAATAACCGCTTTTTACTACATGCATATATAGGGTGACTGGCAATTAGTATACGATACATAAACACGTGATTGTGCTCATGATAACAAACAATTTTTATTATGGGAGCAAAGCCGAAATCGCGAAAAAAATATCAGCTGCTCAATACATTAGGCAAACATAAATGTACTGAACAGCTGATTTTTTTTCGCGATTTCAGGTTTGTTCCCGTAGTCGTTGGTTATCATGAGCACAATCACGTGTATAAGTATCGTACACTAATTACCAGTCACCCTGTATACGGCACATACACCAAAATAACATTTTTTACAATTTTTGTCTGTCTGTCTGTCTGTTTATTCCGGCTAATCTCTGAAATGGCTGGACCGATTTTGACGGGACTTTTTTTGGCACGTAGCTGATGTAATAAGGAGTAACTTAGGCTACTTTTATTTAAAAAAAATAATTCGAAATCCTGTAGTCTACGCCTGCACAGCTAGTACATAATAAACTTAAATATTAAAAAAAAAAATTAATGCTTAACCTAATTATACACACTAAAGGCTACTTCCTACTAAAATATGGCGTCATAAAACTCCTCCGCATCGCTGTCGACTGGAAGTGTGCCCAAAAGGCTGGCGGCATTGCCACGTTGAATGGCAATACTTAATCTCTGACCGAGGTAAAACCAGCCTTTGGGTCCGCGAAGTGTCAACTAAGCGTTTATTCAACTAACTATAATATTAAAAAAAATGCCTACAGGTACTTGCAAAAAGATTAAATATTCCACAAAACAGATATCATATTATTGGATGCTGTGGATTATGATATTTTTAGTAAGCTACTGCAATTATCAGAAAATCGTAAAATTGCAGATAATATTTTTCACTTTGCCCTCGTTGAAATGCTCTATTAAAGTTTTACGTTCACGTTATGTACCGTCATAAATGAGTAAAAACTACAGTCATCCAGATATATTTACACATATATGGTACTTATATATAAATGTTTTATGGTCAAGCATGTTAGTGTTTACAAATACTAACACGCTATGGGCCTTGATGCCTATATAGCATGTAACTAAAGTAATCACACCCTTATATACCCCAATTAGAAAATTAAGTTACAGTTGTAATTCAAGCACTGAAATTTTACTTAATTGCGCTAAGGTTATGTTTTTTTATGAAATAATTTATCTTATTTGTAGGTACTCACTTAAAAAAATTAGAAATCGACGCACTTACCAGCGCGCTTCCGCGTATCATCATTGGAATCTACAAACGCACACACAAATACGCGCTAGTGACGCAATCAAGATATACTAAGAACTGGTTTTTACCCGCGTACATAAAATATAGGCTATTATGTCACTTAGGAGGTGAAAAACTTTCAGCAATCGGTCCTGGGCATTAGATTACCTCCTACAAACAAAAAAACATTTCGTTTTTATATTATTAGGTACTGCCGATTTATAAAAAACAGAATTTGTTTTACCTAAAATAATTCTTTAGATACTACGAGTATTTTAGAATTCAATATTACCCATTTTTAAAATATAATTCAGTACTATAGCCGATTCAGAACATAATACTTTCTTATCCGAAAGGGCGCTCGAGCCCCGGTATGAAGGCTTGTAGGAACGGGATGGGTTTTTTAGTCAGTAAGAGTCTGACACTATCTCCCGCTCCGCCCAAGAGCGGCGGTTGTCATAAGATGATTTTTCCCATCGAAAAAAAAAAAAAAAAAAAAGGATGTGCGTCAATTATGATACATGTTATATAAACAAATGTCTGAATCATACAGTTCATAGATATGCATTAGCCGATGAGAGATTACTGGGAAGCAAATGATTAATTTATCACAAGTTGAGATATCAAAATAAATATAATTGATCCAACTCTGATTGGATTAATGCTCAAGAGAATCAGACATGAAATACAGCCTAGATAAAATACTTTTTATGTTGATTGAGGATCATTTGTATTAGATACCTATAAAATTCTGTGAGCTCGTAAAAATGTAGTCACAAAAACGTCCCGAAATATATTTTTGTCATGTTTTACGATCAGTAAGTAAAGGGATACGACAAGCACAGAAAATTTGTAGAGCTGAAATACTACTTAGAACGTAGAAAATCCAATAAATGGTAGTTGGAAAAAGTGATATTAATAGTAATATTATTTCTTGATTTTTGATTTTGACACATGTATTTATACGTAACAGTCACAAAATAAAGATTTGTGTAACTTTGTAGGGTTGTTTTGAAAAACACTAATCAGTTTTACTGCAATGTTTTTATAATAAGGTATATATTCATAGAAAATAATAATAATATTCCACAATATCACACCATGCCATCTAGTCCTTAACTAAGCAGAGCTTGTGTTATGAGTACTAGACAACTGATAAACATACTATATACAAGGTGTAAGGGACAGCCCTCCACAAACTTTAAGGGCTCGCTCAGTAGACGAAACTGAACAACCTTCCACAATTTTTTTTTTCAGGAAACGACTACTGAGCAAGCCCTTAAAGTTTGTGGAGGGGGCTGTCCCTTACACCTTTTATTTCTAAATACATACACATTTTAGATATATTACATTCTGGCACAGAACTGTCACCGCTTATCACAGTGACATTTGTCTTGGGTGGGAATCGAACCCACGACTTTCGACAGCAGTTAGATTCACTAACCACTAGATCAACAGGCCAGTCAAAAAGTAAGACTTAGTAATGTGAACTAGGTAAGTTTCTTTATATAAATAAAGATAACATAAGTTTTAGTGTGCCCATTATTTTTATTTTTATGTGAGATTAGAATTGCAAAAGATATTTCACCACTCTTGAAGTACTCATATGAGCAGCAAAATATGCGAGAGAGTATTTTATTTCAAGTTTGTTTGCACCCAAGTACATTTATACTCTTTACATTTTCCGAGATGATACATCGCAAGGCTCCGTTAGAATAACAGTAACTAACATTATTCTACTTACCCCATAACTGCTAAGTGCCACTAACACAGGATACGGGTACCAGGGGAGTATGAATCATGTAGAGGTATAATAGTGCGCTCGTATTACACTAACGAGAATTAACCTATTCTTTATGTAGCCGAGTTTCATGGCTGAACTATGCACCCAACTGTACAAGTTGGAACGAAGTTTAATAAGATCCCATTTATAGTGTGTGGTGTGCTGGGATTAAAGCCATATAAATCTTTCTGCGTTATGAGTAGAGTGCACATCAATGTCTTTTTATGTACGCGTGTGAGTAAAATATAGGCTAACTGGTCCCCACCTAGGGGTGATCTATAATACTACTATTGTACCTACAGATAGGGAGAATTATTTTCCTATTAGTTTTCTTATATCATAGCGCAGTTATTGGCCTAGAATTAAATGGATTTTCACAAAGTATTAATTATTTTTTTAGAATGTGACTAGTTCAAGAAATTCCTTTGTTGATAAGTTAAAATTTAATGCAAGCTCTACAGGATTATAAATGTAAACTTATGTTTCTATAACATGTAGTTACCTAAAACGTTATTTCTATAGATAATAAGGTATTTGTTTTTGCCTTTTCAAGTATCTAGACCAAAGCCTACGGCGCAGAGCTTTACAATGGAAAACCATTGTAAAGCTCTGCTTCTAACAGAATAAATATTGAAAAAAGGTAATCCTTGTATACAGCTACGTAACCATTAATTTAGTGAAAAAAGGACAAAGAAATAATATCCATTGTATAAGCCGATTAAGAAAAAGATGAACATAATTCTACGCATTTCATCCTCAAATCCTAAGTCTTACAAAATAGTCCCCACAGAACAATACAAAAACCTGCTAATACATTTTCCTTGTTCACAGAACCATAACAGAAATCCGGAAGATAAAATCGTGTTGCTACAATCCCAAGAAGATAGGCCTTCAGAAAATAACTACCAAATAATATCAGCCAACAAAGACATACATGAACCAAGATAATGGATCATAAGAGAAACTGTCTCGATAAAGCCGGTAGTAATAAAACGACATCATTTCACTTGATCGGTTTATTTTCCTTTACATTAGATTTTTTGCTTTCAAAGAAAAAATATTTAGAAGCTATTCTGCCCGACTAGGTGGTACACAGCGTAAACGTTTAAGTTATAAAGAGGTGAAAAACAAGAGAAAAGGGGTCAGTCTTATGTTTGGGAAGTTTGTATAATAAACAATACTTATTTACAAAAGTTTAGCTGGAATATACGGACAGTAAAGCAAGTTTCAACTGAATGCCTTCTCTCATTTATTTTCATGAATTTCGTCGGTGAATTATTTAAATACTGCTGTGAACTGGACACAACAAAGCTGACGAGGAATTTTTAATCCAATAAGACTGAAATTGTTCAACTTTATTAACAAAAACTCAAATAGCAGGTTGACATTAAAATATACTTCTCTCTCTCTCTCTCTTAAACTTCTTTGTTTATGATCAATATTTTTGAAAACGTGACATGGGATTGCTTGAGTAACAAAATTATGGTAAAATTGACAATCAAATTCAGTCAAATATGACTGAAAAAATCTGTCCATATATTCCAGCGCATAGGAAGACGCTTACTCGAAATACATAAAAGAATGTCTAGGGAACAAATCAGGTAGACTAATCGCTCACATCTCATCACCCAACGTATCAACAAGTTCACTTTAAATGCAATATTACAATATTAATATTGATAACAATCTTACGTATTTACCTCACAGATGTCACACATCGTCCATGTCTTAGCGTAATAACTATTTACATTTTAATTAATAATCACTTCGAAATTATCATAATGTACAATATTATTGGGGAATAGTCTAATTGACTGCGTGTTTTTGGGTACCAGGTCACCTCAGTGCTGAGGCGTCCAGTACCAGAGGCCTGGGCTAAAGGGAGACAAACTCAGGAGGTGGCGGCGGCAAGGTCAGCACTGGTGTTTCTGACACCTCAACATTCTCCGTGCTGGCTCCCGGTAAAGACCAAGTGGAGCTGCCAGTAGCTGTCACTCTGGGACCCATGTTATCATATGCTGGAGCTGCCGCACAACATGTTCTATTCCGTCGAGGTAGTGTTGCACCACCACTCAATAGATCAGGATATTTTGCAGGCTCTCCACGCCCAGCTACTTGGACAGATATGAAAATGTTACCGTATGGAACTGGTACCGCAAATTCTGCGGGTGGTGGCGGAAACGCTCCTGGTGTACCTTCTATAGTAATATGAACAGGATCGAAGCCGCAACCTCTAGGAGGCTCATCTGACATTCGTTCTGTCATTTCAAAATCGCACGGTGATGCCATATCACCGATAGAACGGTCACAACTAACAACGACTGATGCATCTATTAGTCGTTTTTCTTGGTCAGTAAAACTTCTGCTCGGTGGAACCGTATGTCTCCTTAGATGCCAGCAGGCTACCGCCCCAATAAAGCCAAGAGTTGCTAGAATACCTAGAGCTCCAAAAACTACTCCTAATAAATGTGGAATCCCAGGTGCCGTCCGTGCTGTCGCTGTTTGTGACCTCGGCAGAACTAGACTTATTATAGCCCTCGCTTCGCCCGCTACACTTTTAGCAACGCACGTCCATTCCCCGGCCGCACTTGACGTCACATTTAAAAGGGTCACGTTAACCCATCTTACACTACCCGGCACTCTATCTTCTGAGTCGTCTTCGACACTCGTCTCTGTCTCTTCCATATCGCAATCCACTGAACTATTATGTACATCGACACCATCAAAAAGCCACGTCACTTTAGGTTTCGGTACTCCGTGCACCCAGCATCCGAAGGAAGTAGGTAATCCAATTTCAGCTCTGACGACTAAAGTACTCGATTTTATTTCGGGCGGACACGACATACTCTCACCTGAAATATGTCGCCACTTGTTTCCTGCTTGCGTCGAAGGTTCTACACAAAGCAAATCCTCTGTACCCAATTTGCTCTCCAGAAACCAATCCTTAAATTCTCTTAGTCTACAATCACATCTCCACGGATTTCCAGATAAGGACACCGTCTTCAAAGCAGGTAAAGAAAACGTGATCAAACGAAGAAATGTAAGCTGATTCCTGCGCAAATCGATCGTCTCTAAAGATTTTAAATTCCTCAAAGCATTCGTATGTATCGACCTTAATCTGCATCCATCTAACAAAAGCATTCGTAGATGCGGTAGAGGTGGGAACTGATCCGCTATGAGCGTAGTCAGAGGATTGTTGGTAAGCACAACTAGTCGTAATCGTTCGTTGCCTCTGAATATGTCCCTCGGGAGATGGGACAGATCGTTGTCTCCTAAATCAACTTCTATTAATATTCTTAATTCTAAGAAAGCATCAGGATGTATCGACCTGAGGCTGGTCGCTCGGAGGTTTATTCGTTGTAAGTTAAGGAGGCCGATGCTGGCAAAGACTTCCTGTGGTAGGTTCCTGAGTGGATTGTCGTGTAGATCAAGCACCTGTATGTCAGATGAGAGGGCTGGCGGGCGGCGCAGGTCTCCGGAGGCACACGAGGCGGTCTTCTTGCCGGAGGACCATTTGCACTTACAGGTGGAGATGTGGGCGCAGTCCAGCCAGTCGCTGGCGGTTCTCGCGGCGCACGTCGTGAATATAACGATCCAGTACCACCTGGCCCACGCCACGCGCATACTCATCTCATTTCGACTTTGTGTTTACATCGGCGGACTGCCTGAAACAACAAACAGTAGCGTTAATCAAACTAGATTAGTTAAACAATGCGGGACCTAAAATACAATGGTTGGGTATCGGGCCGTTGCAGAATCATATTTGTGTTTTACAAACAGGTGGCTTGCGTCAAACTGGACGTAAAGCTTTTTTGTATCGTGTAATTTCGGTCAAGGGTACCGTATCGTAAATTCCAAGAACGCTCGGTTACCGTAAAACAAAGTCGTACGCAATCCCCGTGAGTTTGCAACATCGTAAAGAAGCTGTGAGCATTTAATTCATTTATGGAACATGTAATACGCGATAGTAAATATGATGTACCTATTTTCAGACAAGTTGAGTCTGTTTACGTAAACCTTTCTGAAATAACACGTGTGTTGGGTATAATGTTTATGTTACGTATTATAAGGGATCGGTGGCGAGCTATGTAGTAAATGCGATAGTAGATATCTGTTTTTTTAATAGACATAAGACGACAAGAATTAACTTCAGCCTAAAGTAATAAAACAATTATATAGGTTCGTTGATAGAAAAATTATTGGTGGACGATTATAAATTATTACTTTCGGGCAATGGGTTGTGCGAAAGAGCCCTTGCAACCTTGAACAAAAGAAGAAACAAAGAAAAAACAAAAAAGAAGAGAAAAAAGGAAAATAGGAGTGGATTTTAGTCAGTAAAAGTCTGACAAACCATCCTGCTCCACCCAGAGAGAAGTCGTGACGTATGGTTTCACACCTTATGAAACAAATTGCAATATATTGAAAATTGACTGGCCAAACTTTTCTAGTTACTACAGGTTGATACAACATACAACAAAACTTTATATATCGATAAAGAAGACCCCAACAACATACAAACAAAAGCTATTAGGGGTCTTCACAGCAGATTAATCCTTCCTCTAATTAAATTAGTTGGGATATAGTAGTAATTGCAAAGGGAATATATACGACTAACTTTTGCCCGCGGCTTTGCCTACGTACATTAAATATAGCCCATGTGACTGTCTTTCGGTGAAAACATTTTAGTAATAGGAGCTCCTTTCAGAGATTACCTCTTACAAACAAAAAAAAAACAAACTTTACCTCTTTATTATATTAGGTATAAGAAATATCTGCTGTTCCCTGCACAAGTTACTGTTATGGGACAGTTGCTGTACTATGTAAGTCTTAAAAGTTTTTGGTTATAGGACATGTTATAGGACGGTTTTCTCACGTTGTTTTCCTTCACCGTTTTGAGAGCAGTGGTGATGAAATAAATTACACAAAGTAATGCGCCTGGTTGGGTTTGACTCCATAACCTACAACTTGTAAGTTTAGGCATTTACAACTTTTTTTTTTTTATGGTGGGAAAAAATCATGCATTGACATTCCCCGCTCTTGGGCGGAGCGGGAGATAGTGTCAGACTTACTGACTAAAAGACCCACCCCGTTCCTTCTAGCCTTCATACCGGGGCTCGAGCGCCCTTTCGGATAACCCTGGCCCCAGTAGGCTTCGACCCGGCTGGGTCCCTGCTGTTGCTGACAACTCCTTGAGGAGGCATTTACAACTGGGCCACCACTGTCAATTCAATTAGGTAGATAATTATCATTATTTTATAGCTAAAGTTACCGAACCGCACTGGACACACATGGTGAATTACGGCCCATTTCCTCTCCTACACAGCCCGTCGGTGATTTGTTATTTAAAAAAATACGTAGCTCCACACTCGGATTCACTTCTGTATCACTGGTGCATGCACAAACACGTAAAAGCTTATATACAAAATACACTCAGATCTCTAATTGCGGCCTGTATCGTCTTAAATCGAACTCGCGACACGCAGCGTAGTAAGTTATCTTTGAACCACGACACCAACCGTGCCATCAAATGTATGTTAATAGCTTTTTGTTTCCCCGGTGGGAAAATCATCTAATGACATCCCCCACTCTTGGGCGAAGCAGGAGATAGTGTCAGACTTTTACTGACTAAAAACCCACTCCTGTTCCTTCGTTGCCTTTCGTACCGGGGCTTGAGCTATCTTTCGAATTAACGCTGGCCCCAATAGGCTTCGACCCAGCTGGGCCCCTGCTGTTGCTGACAGGTCCTTGAAGCGCGCTGGAACAGTGCGTGCCGACGACGACTTGGGCTCGGCCCGGACAATTACCGGACGGTCGGACAGCGAGCTACCCCTTGCTCGCCGTCCGCAAGCCCGCGCCTACGGTGGCCGGAAATCGGGATTGGAATCCCGGCGGTAGCATGTATGTTGATAGCTAAGATTACATATAAGGTCACGAGTTTTTCCCATAGGGGTAGGGAAAATCTGCGAGACTGTTCGGAAAAGTTATCGTGGCCGAGGAACGTAAAGGGCCACTGAAGTAGGGATGCGAACGTCGTAATGAAAAACATCGATATATCGAAACATCGCTGATTTTTCGAATACTTTTTAAACTTGACAGTTCGTTTGTGTGGATGTCGTAGTCAGATCTTACAAATTGATCACTTCATGAAATAGCCAAGTAAAACTTGCCGGATTGTTTAAAACGTTAAAGTTTAGGTGTCTTCAAGGCTAGAGTGAATAGGCCTTTAATAAACTAGTGCGCCTCACCATCAACGATTGCATCACATTACAGTACTAGTTTATATCAGATAAAAAAAATGTATAATGATAATATCATCAAACTTTAACGTTTTAAAATATTATTTCTATTTTTTTTTATTGTTGATAGGTTCGCGCTTGACCGCTATCTCACCTGATGGAAAGCGACGATGCGGTCGACGATGGAACGCGCTTACCTAGAAGAAACCTATTCACTCTCGACTTAAAGATTCCCGGGTTGTAGCTATCAGGAAACACAGACTCCGGCAAGGAATTCCACTCCCTAGCCGCACGCACAATGAATGTGTTCCCAAAACGTTTTGTGCGTTTCAATCTTCATTCGGTCTACTCTCTTTAGACCTTTTATTATCATAGAAATCCTAAATCAATGATACTGACAAATGCTTGCACTGACTGGACAGGTCCACTTAGAACTGTGTGGTTCTTTCTTCAAAAGACCATCTCAGGCTCAATCTGCACGGATCTCATATGATTTGACCATTACATGTTTTGCTGTATGGACTTTAAAAGAGACTTTGAGCCCTGAGTTTGTTTCGGTGTTTCTTCTCAGGGTAGTCAGTTAGGAAACACCGGCCTCATCTAGCATTAATTGACAAAAAAAAAAATTGACGTGTAAAAGTGTTTTTATAAAACCTACTTGCAAAATAAAGATCATTTATCTTCTTCTGTGTTAGCACAAACTTCTAGGTATATGTGGCAAAAACTAATAATTGACTTTTTTATTAAGTATTAAAGAAATTACTTAACGTTTTCCAAAAGCAAAATGCAGAGGTAATACACACAAAACTTTCAAGGAGATTTTCAAGTCATTTAACAATTATTTGCAGCTTTATAAGCAGTCTATTCATTCATTAATTATAACAAAAATCGATACTTTATTAGAAGTCAATAATTTATATATAGGGCAAAGTGAAAATTCTAATCAAAGCATCCGTTTCTCCCCTTTTTTGTGATTTTTTGGCAGTCATGAAAAATAAGTCCTCTTGCTCTGGTTGGGCGGAAAGGAACTTCAGACTTTTACTGACTAAAACTCACTTGTGTTCCTACAGTTACCCTTTGCGGTACAGGGCCATGGTAACTCTTTTGAAAAATGCTGCTCTTCTATTCAACCCTGCGTTCCTATTCACCCCATTTCACAGCACGCAGCCTTTCTGAAGAACATCACCGTTTAGGTCTGCATATACCCTGGGCATCCCTTCCCATCGTTATAATAATAAGAAATTCAATAATAAATGATAACAAAAATATTCGCTTCATTCATTCACCCCAAAATGATTTGATTAAACCGAGAAACTAAGTTCAATTTATTTAGCTGAAAAATGGTAACACGATATTTTGGTTAGGCAAACATTTGGCTTTTCCAATCAATCAAATCAATCGAAATATTATAACTGTTCGAGAAATCTCACAGAAGTAAGCTCGCTCAAAACAAGTTACATCGAAATAAATAAAAATCTTCCGGTCGCTTGTAATAAAGGTAGAACTACACTGCTCGCACGTGTATCACACACGCCGATCTGGGCGCGTCGGTCTCCATTAGGGCTTTCAATACCGGTATTACGGGATCCCGTAATACCGTGATCACGGATATATTTTGGTCTTTTTTCAATCACGGTATTGACGAGCCAATACCGTGATTACGGTATTACAATATTTAATATATATTATTGTGTTTTGTTGTAATAAGTAATAAGAAGTTGTATTATATAATATAAATTACGATGTAATATTATTTTCACACTTGTATTAAGCGCCAACTCTTCGCGATACGTCGAACCATAGACTAAAATGTCTGAATAACGCGTAGTATAATAAATAGGCCCTATACGACGTTATTGTTCTGTTAGTCAGTGTCGCAAAGGCGCCCGGGTAACACGTGCATGTGAACTTGGTCATTGTGTATTTTTGATAAGCTTGTAATCTTGACGAGCAACATGGTACATAATATTAATACTTGTATTTTATGGGGTTTGGCTCAATTCTCAACGAATCACGCGATCGTATTTTTTTTTTTTCAACTAATGAACTAATTGAAGCATTTCAAATTGTGTCATTTTTCACTTTGTTTAATATCATTTTTACTTTAACGAATCACGTTATCCGTTAGATCTACAATTAAAAAGTAAAAATTGAATACGTGAGCGGTTTGGATGTGGCTTTCTTTTTTAACTTCAAATTTTATTAATTTTGCCTAATTAGTACTTACTAACTACTTTCGTGTTCGAAGAAACAATTCAAAATTATACATTTAAATGGTAGTTTGGTAGAACAATTACATGTGAAATATTATATAATAATAAGAAAGACACGAGTCTTGACGCTTGCTGACCTCTAAGGGCAGTTTAGGTACGCATCGAATGTATCAGCCAGTAAACTATAGGTACGGCAACGCCATGCTTACTTGAACCTTAGAACTGCGTTTTAACCTTATTAGAAATGTCGTAAAAAAGTTACAGCGTCAAGTAAGCCTAAACCTTACGCAGATCTATGGTTTTAATCTACCTTATTTGCTAATCGCCGGTAAACAATCAGTATGGCAGCGCCATGCTTACTAGAATCTTATTAGAACGGTTAAGAGAGAATAAACACTGACTCGAAAACAAAAATACGTATTTAAATGGTTTTGTTAATTTCCTAATTAAAGTTCCTAATTAAGTTAAAAAAAAAAAAAAAAAACTTGAGTTGAAAACCGTGATCACGTGATCACTGTATTAAATATTCTAATATACCGGTACTGATACCGGTATTGAAAACATCCGGTATTTGAAAGCCCTAGTCTCCATACATTTTATATGGAAACTAGACTTGTAGAGCTACATTGGAACCACATTACGCGGCGCCACACAACGTCGTTCTACATACAAATCAGGCGTGTTAGCTTTATCGTGTACTATTTATTAGGTATTTAGGTATTTCTTTGTGTGTACAAGCGTCCTTAAGATGTAATGAATGTAGGTAATGTGTACTCTTCGTCACCCATCTATGAACTGACCTCAAAAAGCATTGCTAAACATTAAAAACCAATCTCCGAGCTCCTTTAGGTAGCTCATAACTAGACTTGTAGAGCTACACTTTAGGGTTGGGTAACTCCGGACACATCTATATCTTCGGATATATATCCATAAGCGGACACATATCAACTCCTTCCCTTTTTTAGAATTCTATATATCCTATATCCAAGTAATTCCGACCCACTCCGAGTTCCGACCGAAACCGAACTGAATGAATGCAAGTCTATCCGAACCGAACGCAGCGATGAACGACACTGACACTTGGGTGTGTTTTGACTTTAAAAGTTAAACAAAAAAAGCGCTGAAGAAAATAAACCTATTAGACGCACCCAATAAACATCGGAGTTTGCTTCTGATAGAGGAGCTTTAGGGACAAAAATGATAAAATGTTGCTGATTTTTAAATATGCCTATGAAATGTTTTAGTTTTATAGTCAATCCTAAGCCCGCTAAGTATAAAGGGAACTCGCGGATGTATCAATCTTGAGCTACATTGGAATTATTTAGAATGCCTCATTCCGTGGATCTATTTATTAGTCGGAATTATCTGTCTATCCTAGACCCTAACATATTCTCGCTCCCTAAAGTTACTTCACTCACGGATATATTAAGCGGATATGGATATATTAATCGGATATATACTCGTATCTTTACTTGAACTGATATACTACATATCCAATCTTTTAACGGATATAGTTAGCCCATGCCTATTATACTTGATACACGCCACGCGACGTTACGCGACGTTGTTCTACATACGAATCAGGCGTGTTACACGTGTGCCTCGGTTCATGTAGTTCTAGCTTAATCGACAAAAAATAAATATCCAACACAAAATAACATCCACTAGTTCGCAACCAATAGTTAACAAAGCCCATTTTGGATTTACGATGCCCGATTACGCGCTCGTCTAATTGAATAGCCTGGCCACTCGGCCGGCTGATGACGGGGAGTGTAAACATCATCACTGGACCACTCCTGATAGGCTTACGATCTGCCCGAGTGTGCTGAAACGTAAACAAAGCCAGTGGGGAGTTTTAGTTAAGATTAATCGTATAGGTCGGGCCATATGATTGGTTTTATAGATTGCTTACATAGGTTTAGTTTTTATATTATACGAGTGTATGTAAATTGACGTGCTAATCATATTATGTTTGTTCCTTGGTATTGTTCGACAAGTCGTTGAGCTCCTTAGTAATCCTGCTATACGAAACTGACAAATGCTTGCACTGACTGGTCAAGTTTACTTTAAATCTGTGTGGTTCCTTCCTCAAAAGACCATCTCGGGCACTAATCTACATGGTTCTCATCTGATTATCATTACATGTTTGTTATATGGACTTTAAGAGAGATTTTGTCATTTGAGTTTGTTTTGGTGTTTTTTTCAGGATAGTCAACTAGGAAATGCCGTCCTTATCTAGTTTAAATATGTGCAAAAAAAGAGTTGTTTTTTTTTTAACTAATTTGAAAAATATAATTATGTAGGTATATCATTTATCTTTACTTTACTTACTAACTTTCTGTTATTAGTACCACACTAAAATTTTGATGGAAATTTTTACAAATCGATAGTGTTTCATTGGTACATGAAACACTATCGATTTGTAACGATAAAATTAAAAAATAAAGTACCTTTTTTAAAAAAACACGTATTAATTTACGCATGGACGAAATTAATTTCTTTAAGAAAACGTCAGCTGAGCGAGTTCACTGACCTGTACGTAGTAGTCGGCGTTGCGTACTAACTACTTAATTTTATCTTTATAAATCGATAGTGTTTCATGTACCGGATCGATCCTCCACGGGATCAAAACGATCAAAATTTAGCAGTGTAAATTATTTCCTTGGAACACAATTTTTAAATTCACGCAGGCAAAGGCGCTGGCAGCAGCTAGTAATTAATATTTCTACATTAACTTCTACTTGTTTCACCAGAGTAAAAACTATCCAATATGGTAATCTATGTCATTGTCTATCTGTATCAGTGTGTCACAAATCTTTGAAATTAGAATAGAATACAATAAACTTTATTTTACACCAAATCCTAACATGATATAAACATAATATTAAAAAAAAAATCTTAGTTTTTCCCTATTATATTATGCATTTTTTATTTATACACCTAAACCTTCCTCATAAATCTGTCTATTGATGAAAACCGCAAGGAAAGCCGTTTAGTAGTGTTCGAGTTTCTAACAGAAACATGCCATGACAGACATGCGCGGTGGGTGCCTGTTGTTTTATATACTTCTAGGTAAGCGTGCTCCATCGTCGATAACATTATCGTTTACCATCAGGTGCGATAGTGGTCAAACGCATAGGCTCGCATTTGACCGCTATCGCACCTGGTGGTAAGCGATGATAAAAATAAATATTATTTAAGGAAGTAAGGGTCGCAAGATATTATGCAAATCTTTAAGCACAGAGTCCGAATTACTTATCCTTTATTGTAAACGTTCTCAACTACATAATCGCAATGAATATTCATAACAATCGAAACTTAATCGACATAAGTTTGTATGTACCTTTTTTTTATGGTGGGAAAAAATCATGCATTGACATCCCCCGCTCTTGGGCGGAGCGGGAGATAGTGTCAGACTCTTACTGACTAAAAGGCCCACCCCGTTCCCTCTAGCCTTCATACCGGGGCTCGAGCGCCCTTTCGGATAACCCTGGCCCCAGTAGGCTTCGACCCGGCTGGGTCCCTGCTGTTGCTGACAACTCCTTGAGGCGCGCGGGAACAGTGCGCGCCGTCGACGACTTGGGCTTGGTCCGGACAGTTACCGGACGGCCGGATAGCGAACTACCCATTGCTCACTGTCCGCAAGCCCGCGCCTACGCTGGCCGGAAATCGGGATCAGAGTCCCGGCGGCGGCGGCGGCGGCGATAACGCCGTTGTCTGATGCGTTCGGCCTCCTCCTTTGCGAGCATTACTGCTTCGCAGAAGTCAGCGACCACCTGCCACTCCTCCTCGCTCCGGACCATGGCCTCAACCAAGGCTCGGCGCGAGAGGTCTCCGCCGCCGATCGCCCCCACGAGGGCACGGCGCTGCTCCGCCCAAGCAGGGCACACCTCAACTGTGTGCTCCACCGTGTCCTCCGGGCATTCCGCACAGTGGCGACACCCGGGCGTCACTTCCGCACCCCGGGCGTCACTTCCGAACGAGTTTGTATGTACCTAGAACCACGGTAAAGCAGAATTCATAATGAACTGGTATTCCGTAAAAACCTCAAAGCTCATTGACAGCGAGCATTTGAGAGGTGAACATTCCATCAACATTGAACCAGTTGTGTGTGTGTGTGGTGTGGACGCGATGAAAAGAAGTATTCGCACAAAGACTAATAGGAACGGTGTAAATTCTCCGTATATAAAAAAGGAGAAAAAAAGTTTTTTCTCCTTTTTTAAATACGGGCTTTATAACAGATATTTTTAGTTTGTCTGGGAAAATACCTTGCTCTATACATAAATTAATAATGAAGCTTAATGGTTCAGATATAATGTGGGCTACATCCTTAACAATGTTTGTCATAATGCTATCATAACCGGTACTGGTTTTATTTTTTAGAGCAATTATTATTCTATTAATGTCATCAGGGATAGTCGGTGTCATAAAAATTGAATTAGAATTATATGTCAGATTATTAGAAGATTTTGGGGCAAACTAGTATTATTACCATTAATGTCAAGAAAAAAAAAATTAAATGAATTGGCAATGTCTTGGGGATTATTTATGATTTCACCATTTTTAATTAATAGATTTACGCCTTCTTTTGGATATTTAGATTTACATTTGATCTCATTTATTACTTTCCAAGCAGCTTTATTCTTGTTTGTGGCAGATTTTATGAAGTAGTCATTTTGAGATTTTTTTGTCAATCTGATTATAGTTTTATATCTCTCTGCATATTTTTTGAAAGCAGTTTTGGTGGCCTGATTAGGATTATTCCTGTATTGCCACAGTAGTTGGCATTTACGTTTACTGCATATTTTTAATCCACGTGAGATCCATTTCGATTGTAACCTCCGTCAAAGGCAGTGAATTCGAAATAAACATTGAAGATGTTTACTGTGTACCTAACTTGACAACTAACCTCATATCAGTTAGCAGGTTGATTCAAAACGGTAACACAGTTGATTTCACTGATGAGAGTTGTCGGATTTATAATAGAAATCGTGAGTTGGTTGCTACTGCTTCATTGACCAATGGTGTATATAGATTAAATGTGCAAGAATGTTTGGTTGCTGCAGTGACTACCTCAGGTCTCACTTGGCATCGAAGATTAGGCCACTTGAACAGTGATAGCTTAAGAAAATCTAAAAATGCAGTTGATGGAATGAATTATGATGAAAATTTTACTATAAATAAATCAATGTGTAAGACATGTTGTGAAGGTAAGCAATGCCGATTACCTTTTGCAAATAGTGGTATAAGAAGTACAGAATTACTCAATGTCATACACAGTGACCTTTGTGGACCAATGGAAGAAACTTCACTAGGAGGTGCATCCTACTTTCTATTGTTTGTCGATGACTTCAGCCGTATGACCTTCATTTATTTTCTCAGACATAAAAATGAAGCATTGAAACACTTCCGAGATTTCAAAGCAATGGCAGAAAACCAAACTAATAGAAAAGTGAAAATCTTCAGGACTGACAATGGAAAGGAATTTTGCAATGAATCCTTTGATGGTTACTTAAAGAAATTTGGGATATTACACCAAAAATCTAACCCTTACACGCCTCAACAAAACGGGTTGTGTGAAAGAATGAATCGAACGATTATTGAAAAGGCTAAGTGCATGTTATATGATGCTGAACTGAACAAAAAGTTTTGGGCCGAGGCTTGCAATACAGCTGTGCAGCTACATAATCGAACTGTTTCATCAGTTTTAGATGGCAAAACACCATATGAACTATGGATGGGGGTTAAGCCAGATCTGAGTAATCTAAGGATCTTTGGATCTCCTGTCATGGTTCATGTCAAAAAAGAGAAAAGGTCCAAATGGGACAGAAAGTCCATTGAATGTATACTACTTGGATATCCTGATAATATTAAAGGATACAGATTGTATAATCCAAATAAAGAAGCAAATTTTCACAAGTAGAGATGTGATTGTTATGGAGAAACAATCAGTAATGATAGATATTGTTTCTGAAGAGAATGGAAATGAATCTGAGATGAATGAAAAGACAGAAGAAACCCAGATTCTACAGGATTCAGTGGGGGACACAGATTCAACATTGAAGGAAGAGACAATGGAGGATTTATCCTCAGATTACTTACCAAGTGATTATGAAGATTGTTTAGATATTCATAATAATTGTGATAGGCCAGACAGACCTGTCAGAGAACGCCGTGCACCAAACAGGTATGGTTTTGGTGGTGTATGGTACACAGCAAATGGTATGGATAGTGGAACAGATCTCACACTTGAGCAAGCATTGAAAGGGCCTGAAAGAGACCAATGGTTGCAGGCTGTACAGGAGGAATTAAAGTGCTTCGAGGAAAATGATGCTTGGGAGATAGTAAGTGTTCCTGATAACTCTACAATTGTGAAGTGTAAGTGGGTACTCAAAAAGAAAATTGAGTCTGGTGGTAAAGTCCGTTTTCGTGCAAGGTTGGTGGCCAAGGGCTTTTCTCAGCAACCTGGTGTGGACTATACCGAAACTTTTTCACCTGTGGTAAGGTACAGTACTCTCAGATTATTGTTTGCGATTTCTGTGAAACATTATAAATTTTTAGAATTGTTTGGAGTTCAACAAAAGTAATATTAGTATCTTGTTTTTGATATAGTGGGGGTATTAATTGTATAACAAAATATGTAATACTCTTTAGTTAATATGTATCTATGTAGTGTGTCTATGAATAAAAGGTCTGTCTTTCGTTTGAATGCACTTCGGTTGTTTCAATATTAATAGTTTTATTTTTTAGAGCAATTATTATTTTATTAATGTCATCAGGGATAGTCGGTGTCATAAAAATTGAATTAGAATTATATGTCAGATTATTAGAAGATTTTGGGGCAAACTAGTATTACATATTACCATTAATGTCAAGAAAAAAAAAATTAAATGAATTGGCAATGTCTTGGGGATTATTTATGATTTCACCATTTTTAATTAATAGATTTACGCCTTCATTTGGATATTTAGATTTACATTTGATCTCATTTATTACTTTCCAAGCAGCTTTATTCTTGTTTGTGGCAGATTTTATGAAGTAGTCATTTTGAGATTTTTTTGTCAATCTGATTATAGTTTTATATCTCTCTGCATATTTTTTGAAAGCAGTTTTGGTGGCCTGATTAGGATTATTCCTGTATTGCCACAGTAGTTGGCATTTACGTTTACTGCATATTTTTAATCCACATGAGATCCATTTTGGCCTGGATCTATTGTATATCCTGACTTTCTGTAAAGGAAAACAAAGATCGTGCAACATGATGAAATTATCATAGAATGTGTTATAGGCCGTGTTTGCATCCGTGCAACTATAAGTGTCGTTATTAGTTGTTTTAAATATTTTAAAAATATTGTTCTATTTTCTTGAGAGTAATTCTGTTTTAATATATACCAATATTTTATAGTGCAGGTCTTTTTGACCGGAATCTTAATTATTTGCGCATTGTGATCTGTTAGCGCTAATTCCTGGATGGTGCCTTTGCAGGTTCCTATGTTATGGGCTATAATATTATCTATGCACGTTTTACTAGCGAATCGTGTTACTTGCTTGAATTTTAGTTTTAAATTATATCTAGTTAACAGTTCAACAAATTCAGTGGAAAGTTTTGTATTTTTTAAAGTATCTATGTTGAAATCACCGCAAATTACAATCTTTTTCCCGTTTGAGCATAGGTTTTTTAATATTCTATTGAGAGTTGTGAAAAAGCTGTTTATAGAGCCAGCGGTGTTGTTTGGCGGCCTATATATGCATAAAACAATTATTTGATGTTCCAATAGCTCGATAGCAGAACATTCTATTGTGTTGCTGATTGACAATTCTGTGATATTATGAAGAATTCTATATTTGATGTTATTTTTAATTAATATACAGGAGCCTCCGTACTTACCTTGGTCTATTATAAAACATCGTATGTAGCCCATCACTTTGTGTATGTCATGTACCTGATGTCAGGAGGCAGTTTTGAAACTGGTTTGCTATGCTAAGCCTTAAAGGAGGCAACCGCTTGCCATTCCTCCTTTTCCGGACCATAGCCTAAACCAGGGCTCGGAACTAGAGGTCGTTACCGCCGATTGCCTCTACGAGGACACGGCGGTGCTCCACCTAAGCGCGGCATACCTCCACCGTATGCTCTACCGTGTCCTCTAGGCGGTTTACATAACGGTGACACCCAGGCGTTTCTTCCTCAAAGAGGAGACTTACTGCCATGTTTATGGCGTGCCTTTGAACTTTGATTGTAGGATTTTGACATAATATATTTATTTTTGCCAAAAGCACTATTAAAATCGCAGAGCTATTTCCCTAATAGGTGCTCAAAAACAGTTTCTTGATTCTGTTCTTAACATGTTCTTAAATTTAATTTATTGCGTTTGCTTCGCCTTCAATGTGACGTGAGCCCTAATCCGTCTAATGAAATTAGTTGCTACACTGGTTTGCTTGATGGCAGGAAGTGTAAACACTGCACTACACTTCCGAGGCCTGCGACACGAATTAATTACTCCGTGTTAATGGAAGGTGCAGGTAAGGGCAACTTTAGGGTCACTTTGAGGAGAGGATTTTGAGTGGGCTTGGAATTTTGTGGAAAAGTTTAGGGGGAAAGTACATATGTTATTCTAGGTGCTTATAATATTACTAGTGTTATTGTCATGTTTAGTTTATTATTTATTTGACGGTGCTTTTGTATATAAATTAGTTTTCAGATATATCAGAGATGGCGCTAGTTGATTAGACCAGCGCTAGTGGTTTAGGGTGACGTGTTAATAGACATGTATTACTATTACAAGTATCATTATATCTCAGAGCCCTGAGGTCCTGGACTTTTGGAAGGCGTTTGAAGAGTCGACATCAACTCGCAGACGCCCTTTAGACACTTAATAGAATGTAATTTAAAATTATTACTAACTGGCAATATATTTACCAAATAAAAACTAAATTGTTACATTGTTGGTAAATGAAAAAGCATGAAAGTAAAAGTTACATAAATATTATGTGGTAAAAATTGGGGTCGCCATGTGATGACGGACCAAACTGGACCAAAACTGGACAGATTACACCAGAACTGGAGAGGCCGCGAAAAATGGGAAGGAATGAAGGGCTTTGCTCAAGATGAAAAAAAAATATGTCAGATTATCACCTGTCACTTATCCATTAAAATTATTTAGTGAAATGGCCGATCACTTATTCATCATCATCATAGTCATCATTTCAACCGATAGACGTCCACTGTTGGACATAGGCCTCCCCCAAGTATCGTCATAATGACCTTATTAAACGATGGAAAATAAAACGCGGCTCCGTCCTTTAACTTATTAAGCGAACGTGCGCATGGCTGGTTATAATAAGAAAAAAAATACTGTCTTATCTTTTCTGCCCCAACTTTAACAGAGTGTAGGGTAAAGAACAGGACAGGTTAATATTCTCTAGTACTCGATATCGATAGCAGTGATGGTCCAAGATAGGATTCAAATCCAGCCTGGCGCATTACTTTGTGTAATTTATTTCATCACCACTGCTCTCAAAATGGTGAAGGAAAACATCGGAAGGAAGCCGGCATGTCCTAGATACAAAAATTCGCAGACGTGACATTCGCCAATCCGCACTGGGCCGGCGTGATGGATTACGGCCCATTTCCTCCCCTGGAGAGGAGGCCGGAGTCCCAGCAGTGGGAACATTATAAGGCTGATTACTTGCTAGCGTGATAATCTGAGCAAAGGTTTTAGTTTTTACACAACTCTTAATCTAAAATGTCGTCTAGTCTACCACCCTGAATAAATATTCCTGTCTTGAAACCCAGTTTTATTTGGCACATCACATTAAAACCTCAGTCTTCTCCAACGAATAAAAAGGCATTCTGGCAGTAAAAGAATAAGGTTTTATTTGTCCAACTACCAAGTCAAATTACCCCATGCCTTTTATTTGCGATAGTAGGGTCTCATTACCGATGTGCATGCATTACGAACACATCTACATAATACAGCACACATAAACGTCTCTAATAACAAAATGAAAGTCTGTTCCTATTTTTTTTGCTACTTTTTTCCGCATTACGTTTTGTATTTTTTGGCCTAGTATGTTAATGTCGCTTGTTGTTTTCAACACGTTATATCGTCACTATGATAGTTGATTTCAGTGATTATAATATATTATTTGTTCAGGCTATAAAAATAAGTATGTTTTTCTAGGTCACTTCTTGCCAGTCCCTAAGGTAAACATATAAGTCATCCCGCCATCTACTTTTGTGACCTGTCTTGCTATTGCAGGGCACCATCTTTGTAAATGTTATTTTTTTCTCTTAGCATAGTTTATTGTTTCCAAGTACTGGGTCTCACGCCTCTCCTTTAAAAAAGGCAATGCCGGCGTACGCAGATCCAGAGCCAGACTTATTTTAGACTAAAACAAATTGAATTTTTAAACTAATCAAGGTATGCATGTGAAAAAAAATTTGCCGTTAGCCTGGTATCGTGGTCCACAAACGTAAAGGCCAACTGGAGGATTCAAGTGGAATTCAGTCAGTAAAAGTCTGAAACGCCCTCTTGCTCCACCATAAATCGATAGGATTTCCACCTCACAAAAAAATATGCTTAGATTTAAAGTACATAGGTACTAACACTACTCAATCCCGTAGCTAATCAGTATATATCTAATGCCTAGCGGCCATGGGATCTTGGACTAATAGGTACGAGTAAAACCACGGGCAATAACCATTACCAAAAAAAACCTCTATATAAATTACAAACTCTATGAAATATTCAATTCAGCCAGTTTACTACGTAGCAAAACAGTTTTATTACAATGTATTCAATACATACGCATTTCAGTATTCATGTACTCAACTGTTTATTTCCTGATAAGAAGATTTATTATACCCAATGGTAGTAAATGGTATCACTTAATGTACTCTCTCTGACATTTATGCGAAGAATATTTATCACTAAATCTGTTATTTGGATTGAATTCAAATCTAATCTAAATAAATGATGTTATTTATATAAAACATGTAACTGGAGTAATGCGCACTCTAATTAGAAAATTTACTTACGTAGTACTGTGTAAAGAGAAAGTTTGAGTATAAGTAAATAAGTAATACATATCGGAGTACGATCTTCAATTCGTAGCAATGCACATCCCTATGACTGTACTGATGCTTTTGTTTTCAACTCCTGCTTTTATTTCTAATGCATATTACGTAAATTGTTTATTTTTTTACCTTGTTTTCCTTTCAGTAGTTACATACTGAAAGGTCAACTGCTGAATCTTTCAGTAGAGATCAATTTCGGAAAAATCGATTAACAACCTTAAGCAAACACCATTTTTTTAGGTAGGAAATCATTCAATAACTTCTCCCACTGTAGGGTGGAACGGGCGAGCGTGTCAGACTTACCCACTTCTGTGTTCCTTTTTTGCCTTGTTTCTTAAGACCCCGGGGTTCCCATCTGGACGAGGTTCGTATTAATGTTACTACTGCTAGTGTCGTATAAAAATATAAATTAGCGCAAGCAAAGTTTCGACTACAAGCTAGTATTTAAAGGTGGGTCGCCACTAGCGGAGTCGAGCACGAGCGAGCACAAGCCGAGCTCTTCTACTCGCGGTATCAAGTGTGGACGCACAACGAGCCTCCAACGATCACTGTACTTGAATGTGATGTGTTCGTCAAAAAATCAAGAATAGGTGAATCATAGTCAAGCACGAACCAAATACTCGAAGCGCGCTCGTTCGTTTCACACATTTTATGTGAATTCGCCGCACACGGTTGTTGCTGGTGGCCGCCACACAATCAAAAATCACCGCTGCTCGCTTCTTGTGGCCCGAACTGGCCACTAAACGCCGTCACACGCCACTCGCGCATTTAAACATTCTTTGTCAGAGTCCGTTATGTGTTAAGTGGCTATCGCGCGCTTCAGCTTCCCTTGTGGCCGCTTCTAGCTTCTCGTGACGGCGTTTGTGGCTGTGGTATGAGGCCCATTTGTGACAACACTAAGTCGGTCCACACGTGGTCCACACAAAAATTAATTTATGCTCCGTTCGTGCTCTGCTCGTGCTCGGCTCCTCTAGTGTAGGTAGATCCTCCTTAATATATAACATTGTTTCCTTAACTCGGTACAAAAATGTTTTTTTCTTTTAAACACGTAGGGCTTACTACATTACGAGTCAATGAATAAACATGAACGGAGGGAATTCGATTTGCGAGCAAAAGGGCGACGATGAAAAATATCTAAAAATATAGTGAGCCAATTCTAAAAAACTGGGCGAATGGTTTTCGCGTTGTTTTTCTAACCCTTTATACGGATTTAGATCTGACCTTTTATTTGTTCATTTAAATTGTTCTAAGCTGATTTCATGAACAAGGATAAGTTGTAATACCTTATGACTGAACTAATCCAGCGTGACCATAGGTTTCTTCATAGTAACTAATTTGGACCCCCCTTTTCAAACTTTTAGGCAATAAATGGAAATTCTTTTTTCAGCATTATGACGTAGGCAAGCTTACGTCATAATGACTGTTTGTCAAAGGTTTTTCTAGTGGGTTTTCAGTGCAATCTATTTAGTAGCTTGAGTCGTCTTTTGATGGACTTATCAGTCAATAACGAGTGCTTTATACATATGTATATATAAGTAGATATCAACAAATAATTATGTTGAGTTGTGTGTTTAATACATAAGTACATGTAAACCAACAAAAATCTGTAAATATAGCAAATCATGGACATTTTTTTCTTTAGTTCGGAGTGGGAGGGGTATCTGAATTATACTTTTTAAAGCGACATGACTATTTTCTTTAAGTTGTCTTTTGCGTTCCATAATCACGAGGTTCCCTTGCAGAAGTCAACTCATGAGCCAAACATGGTGGTAACTCAGGTTAAAAAACCTTCACTCTGCAATCAAATCATTACTTTATTGATCTTATAAATGATTATAAGATCAATAAAGGAAAATAATTATATTTTTCTATTCATCATCAAAAGTAATCCCAAATAAATTCAATTAACTTATACCGAGCGCGAGACGCGATCCACGCGTTTGTCTTTGAGTTTATATTATATTATAAAAGTTAATAAATATAACATAGTTTTAGAATATGCGTAACCCGAAACACGTGTCTAGTATTTTTATGTAAAGAAACTATGTACAATATAGCTTATAATAACTATTTCATGAAAAATCACAAAGTTGTTATGATAACTGGTTGTCCACACAAATACATGGTTACCGTATCATCCGGGCGACTGAGAGGTGGTTTTGCTCCCGCATCCAGCATTGCTGTGTGCTGTTGCCTAATACCCGCTATCACTTTTAAAATATTTTGGGGGAAAAATTATTGAAATCGATTCAGTTACAGTATTCTGAAAAAACTATATTCAGGTTTCGTATATCTAAAAAGTATACTATCACGAAACAACAATAACAACATCTTCATAATACTCGTTATATCGTTAAATAAACATCTCCAATCAGTGTAGCTGCCCAAGATTTGATAAATACCTTCACGCCGCCGTCTATATAATTCTCCGGAGGTTTTCTGTCAAGATTAGAAGGATTAATGGTACAAGTAGGATATTTGTCTTGTCTCAAACGCACTACTCAATGGACCGGTCAGAGTCAGAATGATTCATGACTCTCCCCAAGAAAAAAGAACTAAGATGGATTTTTGTTAGCATTACGTGAATGGAAATTATCGACGCCTAGGTCCATTTAGGCTCTCAGAATTCTTGTGAAGCAGCGATAAATTTTGTTAGAATTTAAAAAGGGATCGACTAGGACCGATTGCTGTCGATTATGTTAAAATAATGGATTTTTTTAAGGTATTCATTAAGTTATTTTTTTCCACTGAGGGCGGAGTAAGAGAAAAAATCTCTCCCATGTTCCTTAAGAGCGTCCTTTCCAAGGTACATTTTCATACAGAGGTTCTTACGTGATTATGACGTTATTATAAATTTGTAATATATATCTTGCAAAAATACAGATACGTTATGGATATTATCAAGATTTCTATTGAAATTAAATAATTTTGTTTAAGATTAATCCAATAAAGACCTCTGAAAATTTGCTATTTTTCTAACTAATATTATAAATGTGAAAGTTTGGATGTTTGTTACTTAATCACGAAAAAACGGCTGAACGGATTTGGATGAAATTTGGCATGCCTATAGCCTTTGACATGGAAAAGAACATAGGCTACCTTTTATCCCGATTCCTTAAGTACCTAATGCCACGCGGGTGAAGCCGCGGGCAAAAGCTAGTGACTCATAAATTAAAAAAATAAAGGAAATTACTACTACTATAGAACTTTAAGGTCTTTAAAAACTCGTATTTCCTGAAACAAGTTTTGTTAAATATTCGAGTAAATAACGGAATTACCCCATACAAAGCATAGCATTCAGGTGTTATCTCTCTTTTTTCCGCATTGCCTCTTTATCAAACATTGCGTTGCATTGCGTTTGATGTATTAAAAAGCTTTTAAACCATTCTCATTTTGACGATAGACAGGTGGGGAGGAGCCCTCTTAAGTTGTCCTTGGCGTTCTAGAGATGGGCACTCTTAAGAAAAATGCCGCATAAAATAATGGACTTCTTTCATTATCGTAGGATTTATAGGATATGATCGCCTTTAAATTCTGTAATTCAAATAGGTACGTTATATCAAGCTTAATAAACACTTTTTCATTCTTCTTTCTTTCTTTCTTCTTAAATATAACTGTCGTAAGTATTTCTTAGGTCGATTTTTATTAACTTAACCTTGCAAACTAACCATGTAATTGATGGTTTCGGCGTCGCACGATTGGTTAATTTAGCCAGGAATAAGTCTAAAAAATACTTACTTTTCGGAATAGAAAATAAACACGGGTTCAAACAAATACCAATGATGGTATTCGTTGAGTGGTATTAAAACGAAATAAAACTTAGTTTGAATTACTTTCAGTTTCAACAAAATGTAGATATTCTAATGTTTTAGCAGAATACGACAGAAAAATATCGATACGTTTTCTTAGCGAAGCTTGGCAAGAAGGCTGACTCGAAAGTCACTCTTTTTAGCAATCTTCGCGGAGGTAGTCAATCATCATCATCATCATCATTTCAGCCGAAAGACGTCCACTATTGGACATAGGCCTCCCCCAAGTGTCGCCACAATGAGCGGTCCTGTGCGTCTCGCATCCATCGGATTCCCGCAACCCTTACCAGGTCATCGGTCCACCTTGTAGGAGGCTTTCCAACGCTACGTCTTCGTCGTCTTCTTCGTCTTCTTGCTAGTCAATACTGCAATAAAATTTTAAGTTCCATTTTACCGAGATTGGGCTTGTTCCAATAATTTCATATTATATTCAAAGATATTGTTGTCATTATTAATGTTGTTTATTTGTTTTTCACTTTGTTGTCCGTCCGTCTGTCTGTCTGTCTGTTCAAGACCTTTTATCTCAGGAACGCGTAAAAGTAGCGAGCATATTCTCAGTTTTGTGGTTCCTTGAAGTTGTAAAAATATCGTACTTCTGAGTTAACGAAAAAACAGATACGACCGGTTATGTCGCAAAAAAAGCATAAATCAAGACTCACAAGATAAACAAAATTCATAGGGTACTTCAAGAATCCTAAAATTTGGCATGAAGCGATGTCTTATAGCACAAGCACAGGAAAATATCTGAAAACTGTAAAGTAAAATCACAAAAAAAAAATGTGATTCGGAAAAATCTTCGTTGAACCCTCAGTGCGAGATTCGGACTTGTCCTGTGTTTATACTATTAAAATATTTGGATATTATTGTTTTTATTCATTCATAAACTACAAATTATAATAATTTTGTCTAATAATTAAAACATAAACTCGATTATCTACTGATCTTATGGTCGTAATCGAATTTAAAATGTATTAAAGTTTATATTTAAATTAATGGACCAACAAAATGAACAAATAGAAGCCCGATATAATTGGATAAAATGATTGAAATTCTTGTTTTGACAGCAACTGCTTAAAATAAAACTTTTAATAAGCTACTTGAAAAGAACAGGAAAAATGAATGAGCATTTAAATTCAAATTAAATACATTTATATGAAAACAAATAAACAAAAGCTTTTAAAAGATTCAATTCGAATCATAAAACAAGACCAAAGCCTTTCATTGTAAAGTGTTCCTTTTTCAAAAGTAAGTCGGAAGGTGCTCGAAACTCGAGAACCCGGGTAAAGTCTCACACAAAGTCTCGAAGTCGAGAATGTTCGCATCATTTGTTCCACAATCTTTAGAGGCAAATGCAGCAGTGAGTTATTTTTCCTGGGGTCGTCGGTGGCAACGTAGTGTATTGTCGAACGATTTAGTTGTGTTTGCACTTTTTTACTTTTATTCTCTAACTGGTGAGCTATCGAAAGCGCTTGTGAGCTTTTAAAGTTGAACTTTAGAACTTATTTATCATCTAAGTATAAGAATAGCTTGGTTTTAAAACGTTTTGGGAGCACGATTATTATTCTTAACGCGCGTACAAGCTAAGGTGTGGAGTTCTCTGCTGGAGTCTGAGCGTTTCACAAAATACAGACTTTAAGAATGAATAAGTTACTTCTAGGTAAGTGTGGTCCATCGTCGACTACATCGTCGCTTACTATCAGGTGAGATAGTGGTCAAAGGTGAACCTATTAATTTGAGCACTATCTCACCTACCCTCGACCCGGGTTTTTTTTCAGAAACGAGCCCGTGGCCCCAGTAGACCTGGCGGCCAGTAGAGGAGAAGAACATAGGGAAAACCTGGAACGAAATGAAACGCGAAGCTCGTGACCAGGACACAGCAACTTAAGTAAGTCTTCTTCTTCCTGCCCTTATCCCATATTACTTGTAAGTACTTATACAAAAAAAAACCAAATAAAGTTATGGACGGCATAATAAAATAAACCTGTTTTCACAAGTCATTCAAATTCGTTCAATTTCATGCACCCGCGCGCTGATGCTCATGTCGTATTTAAACGGCATTCGGACCTCTCAGGAGGTTTGGACCTCTGAATAAGTAAATTTGTTTTCGACTGAATCCCTCGACACAAAACTTTGATCAGAGGGAAATGTTATGACAGTTGCTGGAGTCATTATTTTCATGGTTGAGCTTTTTAATTGGTTGATTATTTAATTTATTATTTATTAATTAAGATTATTAATTTGAATGTTGGTGATTATTACGCCTTTTTAAGGTAAATAAATTTAATCTATATACACCCCTACTTTTTAATTAGTACACAAAAAAATGGGGCTCTATCTGTACCCGTCACTGATCATATTTTTGTAGTCAAAAGTAGAAAAAACCGAAATTCTAAAATTGACCACGAAAAGGTAAATAAAAGAGAAACCTTTACACGCGGGCGAAGCCGCTGACTGAAGCTAGTATCTAATATATTTAATACTAGCTTTTGCCCGCGGCTTCACTCGCGTACATAAAATATGTCACTCAGGAATAAAGCAGTTAGATTACCAGAGATTAGCTTCCACAAACAAAAAAAAAACATAAAAAAAACCTTTCCCTCCTTTACTTTCACACATCGCCATCTAGTCTCTAACTAAGCAGAGCTTATGCCATGAGCACTAGATAACTTATAAACATACTTAAATATTTCTAAATACATACACATTATAGATAAATTACACACAGACACAGAGCAAATAATCGGTGCTCATCACACAAACATTTGTCCTGGGTGGGAATCGAATCCACGACCTCCAGCATTAAGTCAAAGTCACTGACCACTATACCAATAGGCCAGTCGCGTCAATATGCATCATAATTACATTGGAGTTTGTAAAAGGTTTAGACTTTTCAGTTTTTTATTATATGGTAAACCAGGCGTACGTGGCCATGCCCCACTTGCAATACTAAGACATGCATTTAAAATTTGGTGGTTATTTAAGCCGATCTGTTTAGTTCATAAGAATGATGGCGATGATGTACACTATATCTACAATACAAGTTTAAGCCCCAAGCGCCCGAAAAGTGCCATAAAACAGTGACTTTCTGAAGCCTACTCCTCGGTAACGGTCAGGATAACAGGTTTGAAAAAAATATATGTTTATTAAATATTCATGAACAACATTATCAACATTTGATTTTTTCGTGCTATTAATACTTTAGTCAAAAAAAAAAAATATTTAGCAATTTCGCAACTTTTCCCTACTCCTTCGAAACGGCTTGGACCTTTACAAACATTTTTACGCATAAAAATTTGTGGTTAAATATTCTTCAAAGTGAACATTGCATATGTAAATCAATCAATATTTCGCAAAGAAAATGGATTTAAAGCACTTTCCGGGCGCTGCTGGCCGCAAATAAATGCACAGATTTGCGTGCTGCCGCCTAGGCGAGTGTGAAAGTTGCGTTCACATAATTTCGGTCAGATGGTTCAAGGGACTATAAGCCTTATTCTATAGTTTATTTAATTATAAATGCATGTCTTAGTTTTGCAAGAGGGGCACGTTAGCGACTGGGGCACATATGCCTAGTTGTACGTTCTTTGTTTTAATAATGTTAAAGAGCTTTGTATAAATGTACACTTTATTAAAAAAGTTAAATATCACAACTTATGGGTGCGATGTTTGTTACTTCTTGACGTTCGAACGCATTGATGAAACTCTTTTTACCCCGATACATACTGCCAGTTCCATTTAGGCTTGTATTTGGTACTCCTTCACTTGCAAACGACTAAATGAATTCGGATGAAATTTGGCACATATATAGGCCTATTCTATAATGGGATATGATAGGATAGGATAGGTAAGTACTTTTTGTCCAGAAGTTTCCTTTGGGATAATTTTCTACTTTCAAACGGGCGAAGCCGCTGACAGAAGCTAATATCTACATCAAATCTACACTAATATTATATAGAGGTAAAGCTTGTTTTTTTGTTTTTAGGCGGTAATCTCTAAAATTACTAGTTCAATTGCTAAAATTTTTTCACTGATAGCAAGCTGCTTTATTCCTGAGTAATATATTTAAGCTATATTTTATGTGCGCGGGTAAAGCCGCGGCCTAAAGCTAGTACTGTTTTATTTAATAATGCCTTTTTTATAATGCGCCAAAAAATTCATCCGTATCAGTATCGACTGGAAGCGTGCCTAAAACACTGGCGGCATTGCCACGCTATATGGCAATGCTTAATCTCTGGCCGAGGTAAAAGCCAGCTTTTGAATCACGCGAAGTGTCAACTAGGCGTTTTGATAAATCGTTTTTCCATTGAACAATTTTCAAAATTATTTTTCGGGTCTTTCTGATTACAGGTTATAAAGTAGCCTTATACAATTAAAGATATAAAATAAGATACCAGCACTGTGTACGGTTACATAGGTACGTATGTATATTACATACTTATAATTTAATCATTTTAAATTGTAAGTAAATTTAAGTTTTACTTTGATTTGTTTTTTTTATATAATAAAGAAGAACTAAAGTTCTAACAAAGTTAATTATTGTCAGCCATATTTTGTTATTAAACTAGAAATATGTTAAATAAATCAAAGTATTGTTGCTGACTATACTATCATTTTTTTAATTTCACACAACGCCGACTAGTCCCAAGCTAAGCAGAGGTTGTGTTATGAGTACTAGACCACTGATAAACATACTTATCTGTTTATAAATAAATACATACATATTAATGATAAATTACGCACAGATACAGAACAAATGATCGTGCTCAACACATAAACATTTGTCCTGGGTGAGAATCGCACCTACGACCTTCTACTGCCCATACAACCATTTTCGGTCGCAAAATTCTCAAATAGTCACAGATTAGCAAGACAAGGTAACAATGTCGTAACTATTACTAAACATAATAACGATGCGGATTTTGGTTACAGCGTGTAGGAACGATATCAACACTTTGTGCTGAAAAATGTTACAGTAAATAAGTGTTGTATCTGTGTCAACAAGTTACGACAAATTTTTTCGTAATTAATTTACGACACATTGTGTTTACTTTGAATTCCTGTGTAAATATTAAAGTTAAATTATCGACACATTGTCGAAACTGAACTACAGTATTTTTTGGAGTTACACAAGTGTAGTAACAGTTACGATACTGTAGTGTTGGATTTGACCAAACAGAAAACAACTGGGGTTCTCAACGTGTGCTATTGTACCTATTTAATAAAATTATTGATCTTTTCAAAATTCAAATTCAAAAGTTTTTATTTCACATAGGCCTACATGGGCACTTATAAAACGTCAGAAGCTAGTGCACGGTTCCAAATTGGTCGTTTCCTATGGAGAAGAACCGGCAAGAAACTCCATGGTTACTCTTTTAAAAAAAGTGGTTGTTCTTACGATATTTTCATATTAGGTACCGTATTAATGGATATTATTTATGAACAGTGTAAACCGGTCTATATTGTACTCAAAAGCACAATAAAAATAATCGTTTTAAAAAAGTGAGTCAAATATGAAGTAATCTAAGAATTCGTGGAGTCTACAGTGTTCTTCCATATTTACATTATAAAAAGAGGCTATATAATATATATTTTTTTTAAATAATTACAACTGTCAATAAATGAGATGTTAACAAAAAAAACTACCTAACGAGTTTAAGGTGGTTGGAGTCAGACAATATAAAAATTTTGCAAAAGCAATGTGTTAGAAAAAAAAAATATGCTACAAAAAAGATGGAGCAGTTAATGGATACATTTACACAATATTATGAGTTACCAGGGGGCCACAAGTGCAGAGGCAGTCATTGCCAAAAAAGCGTGTCTTCGACATAGTCTGTAACCTTGTAATATGCTTTTTTGGTTAAGACACGCTTAATATGTGTTTTGAACTTTCCTTCGCTGAGTTCAGTCACCGCTTTTGGCAGCTTGTTATAAAAGCGTATGCCATTTACTAAAAATGACATATTGGTCTTGACTAATCTCCATTGGGGTACTATAATTTCGTGTTTACTACGAGTATTTATGTTATGAAAATCGCTTCTAATTTTGAAAAGTCCTAGGTTTTTACGGAAATACAAAACACTTTCTAAGATATAAAGAGAAGGCAGTGTCAATATATCGATTTCTTTGAATTTATTTCTGAGGGACTCGCGAGTACCCATTTTATAAATAGCCCTGATTGCTCTCTTTTGCAATATGAAAATTGAGTCTACGTCAGCTGCAGATCCCCACAATAAAATGCCATAAGACATAAAACTGTGGAAATAGGCATAGTAAACTAATCTAGTTGTGGCGACGTCTGTCAACTGCCTTATTTTTCTTCATTCGGTAATGAAAACTTTATACATTTTATTTGCATTTAGTAAGAGATTAATAGCTGCGAACTATTTCGAAAGAACAGTCAGACTTTCGTTGACACGCAAGACATCCGTATCTTTTCTATCCACTTTAAAAATAAGAGAAGTGTCATCAGCAAATAGAATGATATCTGATAAATTGGTCATCATGTAAGGAAGGTCATTAATATAAACTACTAGAAAAAGGAAAGGGCCAAGAATTGAACCCTGAGGCACGCCCATCCTTATTAAAGACCCCGATGACGTCACCCCATTTATGGATACTTTTTGCTACCTGTAGGATAAATTGAAAAAAACAAGATCAGCAGCTCGTCTACGAATTCCGTAATGATGTAATTTACAGATCAGAGTATTATGGTCAACACAGTAAAATGCATTTGAGAGGTCACAGAATATACTAATATCATCCTGGGACTTCTTCCAGGATTCTAAAATGTGACTGATGACTTTCAGTCCTGCATCCGTCGTTGACCTTCCTTTCGTGTAGCCAAACTGATGACTATGCAAAATCCTATTCTAATTAAAGTGAGATAACATCTGGTTGAGCATGATTTTTTCATAGATTTTACTCAATGCTGGAAGCACAAATATTGGTCTATAATTAGAGGGATCACTCTTACTACCTGATTTATTTACTTATTTTATTTATAACTATGAGTCATAAGCAACCAAAGCATTTTCGTCTATCTTCGAGCTTTTACAGAAAAGTAAAGATGAGGACAAGTTCAGAAAATAGACAACCAGGTAAGAATTTTTATTGAAAAAATATTATAATATACAGGATTATTTGAAAAACACTTATAACCTCGTAGGACCATATTTCTCACGTCATAAGCTACGATTTTTGAAAGTTTCTTTTAAGTGAACGAGGCCAGTATAGGTATGTTCCTACGACCCATCCTTCCGGCACGGCAGTTACGTCCTCACTAGTTCCATTTTTTGATAAAACTAACTTTACGGCATGTTGAGAACCACTGCAAACATAAAATAATAAAACTCCATTTTGTTAAAACAGTCACACTGTAACGTAACTTAACATATTGCCGACACATATAAACACAGTTACGAAACATTGTGTTGGGTTTCATCTTTCAAGTAGATACAAAATTATCCACATCATTTTACACAATTTATATTATTATTATAGTATTCTAGAATATAATTTGGTTAAATTAAGTAGGCCGTATCAATAAAATCTTCTGCAATGCTTGGAAATACGATACTTTGTAATTTTTTAATTGAAAACAACCACAATATCAGAAAATATTTTAAGTATTTTATTAAATCAGAAGGGCGCATCGGTTAATTTATTATAGTGACATCAAACTACACGATACATTTAATTTCGCAGAGGATTTTCGATCGACTATGATGCAATTATCACAGAAATACGTAAATAAATACTTACATTTTTTTCTGATGGCGGCGAAGATTTATGTCTAGGATGAGATTCACAAAAAAGAACGAATAAAAATAAAAATTGACAGTTAAAGAATGAACGCAACGGAAAAATGAATGAATGAATATGCGTTGCATGTGAGCGCATAAAAGTCGCAATGTGTCGACACGGCGAAGTCACAATGTGACTGAAAGTTACTGTTATTCTGTTACGATTGTTCCCCACTTTTCGAAACGGTGTCGAACCACAAGTCGACACGGCGACGTTATGCTACAGAACAATGTTACAAATTAATTTCGTTACGACACAATAAATGTCGACTTAAGTCGTAACCGCTACTTCATATGGCTGTATGGGTGGCCTGTTAGTCTAGTGGTTACTAGACTAACAGGTCAGTCAAACAACACAGTTTAAACAATGGCATCCATTCGGAATAGAAAATAAACACGGATTCAAAGAAATACCAGTGGTATTAGTTGAGTGGTACTAAAGCTGAATAAATCGAAAATCTGAAATCGTCCTCTATACGTTTACTATATAATCCGGGTTCGTGCCAAACATAAAATAAACAGTTATTAATTACAACCAAACCTAATATTAGCTCACAATCACGACACTCGAACGCTAATTACAGCAAATAGACATCATACGCTAACCAATAGCGATTGATACACAAATTATAACTATTTAATAAATATTTCAAACATCTCTTTGTGGCATGTTTTGCAACATTATACACTCAAACAAAATACTGGCTAATTGTTAGGTACAAAGTTAACAAAGCAATATAATTTGAAAACGTAATTAGGTAAATATTTGGTTTTAGTATCATTTGTCACAAACACTGGTTATTGTTAGTTAATTTGTTGTTATTTCAAATTAATATAAATTGAAAAAATAATTTAAATACATTTATGATATATACTTCTCTCAAGGTGATGTATTAACCAGTAATATCTTTTGAAAATCTAATTGTAATAACTGTAAATGAATGCAAACAATATATAATTAATTTTCTGTCATTCAATCTTTTTGTTTATTACTTTTTCAAAATTTTTTTACAAATGGTATTACACATTTCTTTCCTCTTAATTTTTTAAATTAGTTTTTCGTACGCACAAAGGAAAACTTATTACGAAGAATACTATCATACACTTATTTTGTAACATATTTTATGCATCGCTGTTGGTTACCTGCATAATGAAAATATGTTCTTAAAGAGGAGAAACTTTATTTATTTAATTAGAATAGGATAAGTATGGATCAGATGTCGAAAATGATAAACAGCTACGCTGATCAGATGTGATCACCAGTGGCGTGCCCGCCATACAAGCCAAAAAGCCCGGCTTGCCCTACCAAAACCTCCCTAATTCATAGAACACGACCAATCAATTAATTATCACAAAAATCTAAACTTTAAACTTCGCGCGCTTACGCGGTTACGCTAAGTTGCCACTGTGTTGTGCGGAATTCAAAAATCATTCATAAGACGATATCAGGGCGAAGCGAGGATGCCATTCTGAGCGAAATCTCTCCGATCTCACTCTAACACTTAACAAAAGAAAGAGATGAACACTAATGTGTTGTTGTCTTTTTCTGCCTCAAAGGCTTTTATGAGGCTTTATCTTCTATCTCTACTTTTGATATAACAACGTCAAATTTTGAGTGTGTGTGGGTGTAATATGTTATTGTGTGCAAATACTCGTCGAACATTTTGTTCTAAAAAAAAGCTGGGCTTTGGTAAATTTATGAATGGTTTTTTTTGACATAAATTTTTACGCATATTATAATACGAGGCGCCCTCTATGACGCGTAAAGTTGTACGAACTAAAAAGTACTCAGTTCAAATTTGCTTTGATCGGTTATCGTGTTGTACGTAATTATTGTTTTGATAGTTTTTTTTTGTTTTCCGTCATTTAACAGTTTATGAATTCGGAAACTATACTTATACTTTCTCGACAGTTAGTGATAAGTGTGTTTTAAAAAAGCGAACAACGAAAAGCTACCGCTGTTTCAATTGTGAGTATTTGCCAATAATGTTACATATTATTATAAAGAACAAGTGTTTGAAACACCAAGATTTCAAAAAAATATTATGTATTAGTTACACATTCATAACTAGATGGCGTTGGCGTCAAAAAAGTAACATTAGATCAGTATCTAGTACTCGGTTGTTTTATTTCACACTCAACTCAACCTTACATTAGATATTCATTAAGTTCAAATTAATCGTTTTAAAGTATTGGCTGACCATCCCGGCCGGCCGGCACTCGACAACAAGAGCGGCTTTCCGAATTATCTTTGATTGCAATTGAAAATCAGCTGTTGGTAGAATTAAAACGTTCACAAACTTTTTACGCTGGTGTAAGTAATAAAATAATTTTTAAATAAAGATAGACAATTTGAATTAGAATACATTTTTTTTTTTCTATTCTATTGTATTCAAACTTCACGATTATTGGTATGATGATAAAGTTGTTGTGGTGAAGCTTTTGTTATCATATTTATTACTTACTATTAACATTATATTTGTACCTTTCAATCGTGGAAATTACAGACACAATAGAAAGACAATAGGTGCGCGAACGCCGGCGTTCGCTTGGGGTTTAATGAATTAATAGTAGTGTAGCAATTCAGAAAAATCAGCATTACTGCACTGATGACACGTGGTAGCACGAGATTTTTTTTAATAGGTAAGTAGTAGTTAGGTCAAGATTCCTTGGCTTGCCCCCTGTATAGGCATCAGGCACGCCACTGGTGATCACACAAGGAATCTCTGAGCACACCTTTTCCTTTGCCGTTTGGGTGACTTTAAGTCTTCTTATGAGGCACATGAAGATATCCGTAGAAGAACCAAGGTTACCGACATAGCTCGAAGAATGGCCAAACTTAAGTGGCATTGGGCAGGGCACAGTGTACGCAGAACAGATGGTTGATGGGACGAAAGGTTTTGAAGTGGCGACCCCGTACCGGAATACGCACAGGACCAGTCACTATAGCGACACTAGGGAGAGGCGGAAGTTTTTCGGCTGTAATGATGATAATAATGATGATGACGTTGTTTCAGGGTGCCGTAGACACGCTTTATGTATCCTAAATAAAACTGAGTCGGCGGCAGAGACTACGAACACATTTCACTCTACGTAATTATTTGCTTGACTATCCTGTTTGGCGACTACTCAAAAGGAAAAGTTCTTGCTTTATTTTTTTAATTTTCATTTCGTTGGTATAAAGTTCTCATTACGTTGATAGCCCACACTCGTGGTGGCTGTTGCAAGCCGTTGAGAAGTTCCCTCGAGAGGGTACCTTCCGTCTCCACTATCACTTCAACAATTATAATAACTGGCAAGTTGTGTTGCGTTGTTGAAATAACTACGGTCCGGACGAAGCGTTTTGCCTCGTTGTTTATACTGCGTACATTGAAAGACTGGAACCATTTACCTGCTGCGTTCTTCGCGACCGATTATAATTTAGGTGTCTTCAAGGATAGAGTGAATAGGCTCTTAATAAAGCAGTGCGCCTCAACATTAATGAATGCATCATTGCTTACCATCAGGTGGGATCGCAGCCAGTCAGTCCCGCTCCGCCCAAGAGCGGGGTTGTCATTGGATGATTTTTCCCATCGAAAAAAAAAAGCCAATCAAGCTAAAGAAAAAAAAGTTTCAACCAGTTTCAACAGAATCGATTCAGGTTCAGTAGATGGATAGTTTTTTTAAGTACGGGACGGTTGTATCTGTCCAATAAAAATAATTATTATCAAAATCGAACTACCCTATAAAAAGTTATTTGCGGTAGGATCGATGAAAAATTGAATGAAAAACATTCATCCCCTACTTTTCTATCTTATAAGGTGGAACTTTATTTATGGGACCACTTTCAAAGAATACCCTGTCAAATAAAGAAAGAATTATCAATAAAGAAAGATGACTCGAGGACCTCCTTTTGTTGGTCGGTTAAAAAAGCAGTTACTGCGGGCCGCTCAGTCGTGGCCATAACGAGGCAGGGAAAAAACTGGATAAAATAAGACAGAAAATATGAAAATGTAAACATAATAGTTAGAGTCCCCGCAAAATACAGACTTTCGATCGGGTAGTGTTTGGTTTGCTTAAACAGTATGAAACAGTATGGAAGTGCGCAGGTTCAGTTGAAAACCAGCGTCAGACAACTACCCGTAGTAGTCTGGCATTTCGCTGAACTGGACCTTTTTTGGCGCAAACGTATGACACACAATGTTACTTTTTATTTATTAATTTTTTAAAGAAAAGATGGATGGATTGTGTGAGAAGTGATATGAAAGAAAAGGGAGTTAGTGATAGCGTGACGAGTGACAGGACAGAATGGAAGAAAAAAACGTGTTGCGCCGACCCCAAATAAAATGGGACAAGGGCAGGAAGAAGAAGAATTTTTTATTTGGTGTTTGTCTTAAGTTTTTGTTGTCTACAATGTTTTTTTTTACGCCAAAATAAATACTTTTTTCTTCTTTCTTTTTTTTCACACAAAACGGTTCGGAATTGGCCGACAAAAAGGTTTAGTTTCATCCCGATTAAGTAACCAACCAAACTGTTGGCCGATCAGAAAGTCTGGAATTAGCGGGGCCTCTTATTCTGTTAGTATTATTTTCAACTTTCCATTTGTTTTAGGCACAGTGTCTAAAATACCTATCACGTCAATATTATAAAGTCGACGGTTTGTGAGTGTGTGAGTATATTTTTTAGTTCCTCACGCTCAGTTTCTCACGGAGTTTCTAGGCGGTTTTTTCTAATTAGCACCATGCAATAGCTTCTGACATTTTATAAGTGTCCACGTACCTACCTAGGCCTATATGAAATAAAACCATTTTGAAAAAAAAAAACGATTTTATCGAAATTAGGCTCACAGTTAGACCAAGTTTTTGAATAGCTCATAGGGCACTTTATTTTCCAAGAGTATGTTCCTTTGCGATATTTTTTTTCTCGCGGGCGGAACCTCTATCAGATGCAAGCATTACATTAGGGCCAACGCTGCTTTACGCGTTCGCCCGCGCGGTCCCATACAAAAGTGCTACGTCGCGGCCCGCCACGCGGACAACCGTCGCGGGCAGCTCCACCCCGCGCCGTTTTGCTACGTTATAATACATTGAAGGTCTCCATTGACACGACTACATGCACACCGTTAAAGTTGAACTAGCGACACTGCGCAGGTAATCGAAGAGGTAAACGACACACGCGCGACGTAAAGCGACGGGTGTAGCGCGGGCGCCCGCGTGTCGCAACGTTGGCCCTCACAAATCTCTAGCTAGACTTCCAAACATAGAAACAATAAGAAAAACATACATTCTCATAAAAATAAGGAACAATCTTCCCCATGGGGTTAACTTACCATTTAGCGACGGAGAAAACAAATGGACATAACAATCAAAAACTTTTTAAATGTACGTTGCGAAACTTTGACGTTCATTTTCTGTTACGTCTCTTAATTTTCAGGAAAACGCAAATTTAATATGGGATATTTTGTTAAATGCTAGACTTGCTTCGCTGAAAAACAGATTATAAAATGCAAGAGTATTACTTTATACTTATACTAAAAAAATGAATACAAAAACTCTCTTCTCTGTTTGTGTCAATTCGAAAAAATAATTATGAAAGCTTTTAGCTAATAGGATAAAGTTACATGCTTTTGCGCTGATAAAACAAATATGTAGTTTCTTTTTAGGGTTCCGTACCTCAAAAGGAAAAAGTGACCCATATAGGATCACTTTGTTGGCCGTCTTTTTGTCTCTCTGTCAGGATCCTATAATCTCGGGAACAAAATTGTTGGTGAACAAAGCAAAAGTAACATTATTACGAAAGAATCAAGCTCATACGGGGATAACAAGGTGGAAGAACCTTTGACGAAACTCCAGCTGACTCCTCAACGTTCCAGTTTAGACCTTAGACCTAGAAAGATGTAATTATGCACAATTTGTATGCGAAATCCAACTGCCTACGGGTCGTTCACGACTTTGCCGCTATGAGCGGTGGATAAGCGCGGGGCGTCGAGCGGAAAGATCAAAAGTATTAAAATGTTTGAAGCACGCCACGAGACGCCTCTCATAGCACCGCGCGTCTGCATGCCGATACCGCACCGCTCGTCGCTAAGACCGAAGTCGTGAACAGACCGTTAGAGGGTGAGAGAGGTGGCAAAGTTTGTAAGAAACATTTATGTTTGCGGTAAGATATATTTTTTTTCGGTGGGTGAAAATCAACCAGATGGCATTCCCCGCACTTGGGCGGAGCGGGAGATATTTTCAGATTTTTACTGACTAAAAAACCTACACCGTTCCTTCGTTGCCTTTCATACCGGAGCCGAGGTTTCCTCTCTGAATCAGATCCTTGCCCCCAGTAGGCTTTGCTCCTGCTGGGCCCCTACGGTTGCTCACAACTCCATAAGGCGCGCGAGAACAGTACGCGCCGTCGACGACTTGGGCTCGGTCCGGACGGTTACCGGACGGTCGGACAGCAAGCTACCCACTGCTCGCTGTCTACTTACTTCCAGTCCAATTTTACTAACTCTTTAGTATAATTAATCAAAGGTAGTATTTTCTAAAAGCTGACACTATGCAAATATGCGTCAAGAAAGACGTTATTGCTCTAGATTACCATTTTCAAGAGCCATTTCCACGCTGCATTCTACGTAAGCCGTGAAGGATCGCGGAGAGCAGAAATTGGTTGCACGCAAGCATTCAAGATTCCTTCTCGCACGGGACAGAATGCAATAATGTGATACCGATGTGCTGCGGTGATTTCCTTTAAAGTGAATTATCTTAAGTATGCGTTTTTTTTTAAGTGAGAATTAATCATCCAATGACTTCTCTTGCTCTTGCATGTCAGAATTTACTGCCTAAAACAACATCTGTGTCCTTTAGTTGCCCTTTGCGTTCTAATACTATGGATTTCCTTTTTAGAGAATGGCCGCGGCCAACCTAGCCATCATCAGCTTTGTGGGGCCCTTACGGTTAGAGATCACTACGCGCTATCGACGACTTGGGCTCAGTAGCTGAAGTACGCGTAAAATTTTATTTTTTTGTTAAATTCATCTACTTTTACATGTGTCTAAATTACTTTGACACAAGTTCTCAAGTCTCTTGGTACTAGAACAGTACTCCTTTGTTTTTTTTAATGGACTTATCTATTAAAACCTTCTCACCTGATGGTAAGCGATGATGTGGCCGACGATGGAACACGCTTGCCTAGGAGCAATCTATTCACTATTGACTTAAAGACCCCTAGTTATAGCTGTCAGGAAACACAGATTCCGGCAGGGAATTCCACTCCTTAGCTGTACGTATAATGAATGTGTTCCCACCCTTTTTTTTGCTCAAACCAGTCCCAAACTCAACCTTGAGTGTTCCTTCTCCTCAATTGTTTTTGAAATAAGAATCCTAACACCAAATGGCAGGGAACTCAACTTTGGGCCATACATCGAAGCAAAGGCTCAACTAGCTGCAAAAAAGCTGGGAGTTCTCGCAAAGGTCAGACAGTACTTCACGCCGGAACAGCTGCTCAAACTTTATCAAGCCCAAGTTCGATCGTGTATGGAGTATTGCTCTCATCTTTGGGACGGATCTGCCCGATACCAGCTTGATGCACTTGAGGCAATTGAGAGGCGAGCCAGAAGGATAATTGGCGATGATACACTCGTCGAGTCGAGGCTTCAAAGTCTTGAGCATCGACGCAGAGTTGCTAGCCTGTCGGTTTTCTACCGGTTGCATTTCGGGGAGTGTGCGTCGGAATTGCATAACCTAATTCCGCCTAGCCCGTTTCATCATCGGACTACCAGACGTACGGCTATGCGCCACCGGTATATGGTGGATATCCCACCAATACGCACAAAACGTTTTGGGAACACATTCATTGTGCGTGCGGCTAGGGAGTGGAATTCCTTGCCGGAGTCTGTGTTTCCTGATAACTACAACCCGGGAATCTTTAAGTCGAGAGTGAATAGGTTTCTTTTAGGTAAGCGCGTTCCATCGTCGACCGCATCGTCGCTTTCCATCAGGTGAGATAGCGGTCAAGCGCGAACCTATCAACAATAAAAAAAAAAAAAAAAAGAACTGATGAAGAACACTGCAAGAACTTAAAAGTACCGTGGAGTGGCATTGTATAGAGCATGATATTGATATGCATGTATATTTAGTTTTAACTTTATATTTATAATTTTGTGATACTTGTTTTATAAATATTGTCCATTTTTTATGCACCTGCCATATTGTCTCTGCACTACCCTAGGTTGACTGGAAGAGAATGCCTAAGATATTAAGTCTGCCTTTGTATCTTTTGTTGCATGAAGATTAAATAAATAAATAAATAGAGCGTTGACTTTAAATATGCTACTCAAAACGAAGCAGAAGGTCAGGGGCCTTACCATGACGTGTCAGCGTAGGGGCTCAGCAGGATCGAAGCCTATAGAGGCCAAGGTATTGTTTCTGAAAGGAAATCTAGGCCCTGGTATGAAAGGCAACAAAGGAGCAGGAATGGGTTTTTAGTCAGTAAAAGTCTGACATACCCTCTCGCTTCACCCAGGAGCGGGAGATGTCATTGGATGATTATCCCACCTCAAAACAAGCCATGATGGGTTAAAATGACAAGTGTGCGAGCGCGAAGGGATGGAACTGTACACCCTTTATACTTTATAAACTCCTAGCTTTATCTCTTTAATAGTTCAGATTAGGTCGTCAAATGGATCGCTTTGAGAGCTCGTGGTAGGGTCTTAGGGTACAAAGCAACCTGTTGCATCGGCTTATTTCTGTCTACAACAAGAATGGAACAACACCCGTTCTACTTCGTACAACCGGCATCTCTTTATACATCTCTGCTGGTAGAATTGCGTGTATAGTGTGACACCGATCCGCTTACAAAGCAAATTGACATAGCATTGAATGAATGTAAATTTTCCCCTGGTTGCCTTTAATCACCATCACCAGTAGTAGATCGGGCACCTTTTTTAAGAGTGGCTACAAAAGTGCCATGGTATTCTTATTTTTAACCTGACGCAGGCCCTCATTGCATGGTTTTTCCGGAAGGTTCCTTAAACGAAACGCCTGGGTATCACCATTATGCGGATCGCTCGTAAAATACGGTGGAGTTTATAGTGGAGGTCTGTCCCGCTTGGCCGCCTTAGAATAGAATAGAATAGAATAGAATAAACTTTATTGTACACCAAAATAGTAACAATTTCACAGAAACTTAAACCTATGTGCACAGTGGCGGTCTTATCGCTGAAAGCGATGTCTTCCAGACAACCTTGGGATGGAATATAAGAACTGAAACTAAAAAAGGGGGTAGTCTGCGGTGTACTTCAAGCAATATATCAAGGGACAAATTAATTAAGGGGGAAAAAATAATAATAATAATATGCAAGTACATATATACATATATAAATATATACAATATACATATATATATTATGTGTTACAATTAAATGGAAGCGAAAAAGAAAAGAATAGAATAAAGATTAGCGATGGAAGAAATTAAATTTGGCAGTATCAGAGTAATATTAGAGAGAAAGGTAATGTTCTTTGACAAGGTTTTTAAAAGAACCTAGCGACTGGGCTTGTCTAATTGACAATGGCAAAGCGTTCCATAATCGCACCGCCTGAACCGTAAACGATTTGTCGCAGAATTTGGTAGAATGCGAAGGCATCAAAAGTTTCAAGTTCTCCGATGATCTCAAATGTCTAGTATGTGTGTCATGAAGGAACTTAAAACGTTCTTTGAGATATGAGGGGGTTGTGGGAACAAACAGGACACTGTAAAGTAACGATAAGATATGGGTATTCCGGCGAAGTCGGATCGGCAGCCACTTGAGCTTTTTACGGAATTCAGAGACATGGTCATACTTGCGTAAACCAGATATGAACCTTATACAAAAGTTTTGAAGTCGCTCAAGCTTATCTAGCTGCACTTCAGTTAGATCTAAATAACTGACATCGGCATAATCAAGGATTGGGAGAAGGAGGGATTGGGCAAGCGCAGTTTTGGTGGCAATTGGAAGAAAATTGCGCAGCCTTCGCAAAGACCCCGCAGACGCAAACAACTTACGGCTTACTTCCTGCAACTGAGGAGCCCACGAAAAGTCTTTGTCAATAAAAATACCAAGATCTTTCACTGAATCGCTGTATGAAATAGTTGAGTTATCAAAGACTATCGGTGGTAGCTGAGTCCAGTTGATTTTTGAGCGCAACCTGGGGCTGCCGACAACAATGACCTGAGTCTTCGTAGGATTGACCTTTAAACCATGAGCCACACTCCACTCGGCAATACGAGTCAAATCTTTATTGATCATTTTAACCGCTTCAGATAGTTCATCTATGGGAGCTTGCGAATATATTTGCAAATCGTCAGCATAAAGCCTTACTCTCATTGAGGCGAGGAGATCTCTCACTCTCTGGTACAGGCCATAGTACAAACTGAAAGGAAATGAGCGGTAGTCACTTTTTCTACTAAACAGTAATGTGAGAGGGGGTAGCAGAAAGCGTGAGGTGGAGATAATCCTCACACCTCGACCCCTAACGGACACCTCGGGCGTCGCAAGTCACAGGGCATCTTCGGCCACCACAGTCGCGGGCTTGAAGATGACAAGCAACGGTTAACTCGCCAAGGGTAAGGATCAATCCCGTGTCCATGACATGTTGTGTTCTAGTAGCAGAAAGAGATTCGAAACGAAACAGACGTAACTTGTCTAGGCCTGGTGTTATGTTTCTGATTCACCCTAAAGTTGACTGGTAGAAAATGCTTAAGGCATTAAGTCCGCCTTTTTATAGTATTATTTACTGGTGCATAAACAAATATATTATTTCCATACACTGAAATAGCCGTTCAACTTCCATACATAAGTTGGTCCGCTCATCAGTAACTTCAACTACATCATTCTGAGTGATAAGCGTAGCCTGTCGGAGTTTCTAACTTGCCATGTAGTTATACTTATGTATAGATACTCCCTACCCAGTTTGTAAGCCAGTCGCCTAACTATGTAACTTTTAAATACTTCAAATTCTGCTGAAGTCAAGTCCGTTCAGTTTTCCTTCGAACAAACTTGTTGTAAACCGCATGGTCAGTTCTTTTGGAAAGAAAAAAGAAAAAAAATCGATAAAGACGAACATAATTTTATAGGAAGTACTTGTTTCTGACGACGGCTTTGCTTGAGTAATAATACCAAATTATCCATACGTATGAATAAATATGGAATAATTTTACGTATATTCTTTTTGGAGTATTTTCGGGATAATAAGTATATAAGTGATTGTAATATGACATAAATACATGGCACGATTTATACAGGTGTCTTTCATCCAAATGCGTTCAGCTGTTTAAGCGTGATGGAGTAAAAAAACATACAGACGCATTGAGTCTGTCTAAAAATCAAACGACTTGGGTAATTATTAGGGTTAAATGAAATCTGATGTAGTCAGTACTGGTTCACTAATCAAGGTTAATTAAGAGATCTTGGTTATTGTTTACTAATAGAAGAACCTTATAAAAAGTGCCAAATATAAGTGTTTTTTAAATGATTGAATATTATACAAAATTACCAAATCGTTTGACTTTAATAGACTATACACTTACACATATAACTTTTTCTTTGATTTTTACAGTTTTTTAAGATGATATGAAAGTCTAGAAAAAATGTGGCTACTAAGAAGATAACTTCCGAAGAACAAAACATGCTGCGCCAATCCTAAATAAATTGGGACGAAGCCACAAGAATTGACGGTGTGAAAAAAATACCTGATGCTAAGGTTTCCTTATATGTATCTAACCTTAATCAAAACAATACGTGACGTTTTTGCCTTTCATTTCAACATCTGTATTGTAACAAAAATTTCTTGTATCTACCCACGTATATGTAAGTGCAAAACTGACCGGATCATTTAAATATTAACATACAACAACATATTGATGATATGTCAAAGGATTTCTATGATAATAACCGATCTAAAGAAAGTAGGCCAAACCAGGATTGACATATCATCAAACTTTAACGTTTAAAACGATCTGACCAATTTTACTTGGCCATATCATGAAGTGATTAGTTTTTTAAGACTTGACCATGATATATACAACATGTATGTTATACCCTGCAATTAAAAAAATAAAGTTAAAATCACATTATTTTCAAAAATGATTTGTTTTCGTGTTTGGGAACACGAACAACAAATCTTTCTGCCCTTGTCCCGTGTTATTTGGGGTTGGCTTCAATTCTGTCTTGTCACCCGTCATGTTATCACTAACTTTCTTTTCTTTTATATCACTCTTCACACAATCCATCCATCTTTTCTTGGGGCTCTCTCTTCCTCTCCACCCATCCACATGCTAAATAGCTAAAAAAAGCTTTGAAACAATTTGTAAGCCATAGCGGATTTCTAGCCGCAAGACGAACCTGCCCCCCTAGCCAAGTTAAAAACGTTTCGCTTGCGTCAAACGCTTCGAGTTGACCTTGCCGCCAATTCTTTTGTTCTGACCACGTGACTGAGCGTTGAGACGACGTCATTCCCGTACATTTGAAGCTTTCTACAAGCGTTAACTATTGCAGATTAGCAACTTGGCTAGGGGGGTACTGATGAGGTACTTATATGTAGAAACATTTTTCAGGCACCAGTCTTTCATCTAGTTAACATTTGTATGTGAATTTAAAATCTTTCAATGGATGTCTCCATTATACCGATGGCGCTTTGTTGTACATTTTAGCTTCAGTGGTTCGATAATAAAACGGGTTTGGCTGAATAAAGCTATGCAATCCCGAAGCACACTCACCCAAATGAAATCGATATCTTTGTAGAATATGCTCAATAAAATATTTTTATTGACAGTTGGTAAACCGAACTATACTTTTCATCTTAATGAAATTAATAAACCAGTACTACGTTAATCCGAAATGGAAAAACAAAACGATTAAAAGCAACATATATGATCGATGTATATGGCAAACAGCCTTTGAACTGGATCACTGGATATTAAACTACATATGGAAACATTCACACCACATATGTAGATACCCAACGGGCGCACTAGGGCAAAAAAAAAAAAAACTGGGAACAGGGGCCCCCAGATTTTTAAATTGGGAAATCTTCAAATAACTTACCCTGCGTGGAGCTCTCTCTGGGTGGAGCGGGATAAAGTTATACTTTTACTGACTAAAATTAGTTTGTATAATTAAATTAGTATCCCAATATATTTTATTTTAAGACAGGAGAATTTTTCACTAAACCAATGAACTAATCAGATTTTTATAGAGGCCCTTGATATTGGGGGCTCCAGGGCGCCGCCCAGCCCTTCGATATCTACGCCACTGCAGACTAGCAATATCGGCTACGTCTATAACATAAATATATTACAGCACTCCGGCTTTCCCTCGATCGAGTAAGAAGTAGGTTCATGACCCAACCTTCAGCTTCAGAAGTCGGTCGAATAAACAACTGTGCTGTATGTTTACCTTAAGATCGTGGATGGGAAGTGTTGAATGAAATAGTAAATGCTAAGAGCAAAAGAAATGAAGCAGCGATGGGTTAACCTTGACGAAATTGAGTTGTGTTTTGAATTAGCCTTTTTGATTGAAGTATGAATAATAAAGCTGTTAACAAAAGAGCGATTTTGTATTTTATCGACAGTCTTCGTCTTAATTTTCCTGGTAAATTCTCAATTGTGTTTATTTTTTTTTTAAGTATAAAGTGTTTTTTAAGTTTTGTTTTTTTTACGTTGCCCCATACTAAGAATTACTTCTGTATCATGAATGCGACTCACTTTTTAGGGTTCCGTACCTCAAAAGGAAGAAACGGAACCTTTATAGGATCACTTTGTTGTCCATCCGTCTGTCTGTCTGTCAAAACCCTTTATCTCGAGAACGCGTGAAGGTATCGAGTTGAAATTTAAACAATATACTCAAGTTTGCGGTCCCTTTAAGCTGTAAAATAATCAAACTTCTAAGTTAACGAATAAAAAAGATACGGCCGTTTATGTCGCAAAAAAACGTATATTTTGATACTCTCGAAGATCGAAATTCATAGGATACTTCCCGTTGACCCAGAATTCTGAAATTTGGCACAAAGCAAGGTCTTATAGCACAAGTATAGGAAAAAATCAGAAAATAGTAAATTTGTTGTTAAATACGTCACAAAAAAATAAAATTGCAATTTGGAAAAATCTTCGAGACTCTATTCAGGAATTCTTGTTTGCACGGAACCCTCAGTGCGCGAGTCCGACTTGCACTTGCCCGATCTTTTATTATTATTACTTATAAGCTTGCGCTTAACCACTATCTAACCCATAGGAATATACAGTACAGCAGGCCTTGCCAAGTTACGACCATTTCTTTTTGAATCTATTTCTACAGTCTGCAATGCCTCCAATTCCTTTGTTCTGCCCACTTGACTTAACGTTGAGATGATGCAATTTCAAAATATTTGAAATTTTCTACTAGCGTTAACAATTGTAGATTATCAACTCGATCGACGATAGTTTCTCACCTGATGGTAAGTGATGATGTGATTAACGGCAGAGCACGCTTGCCTAAAAGGATTTTCACTTCTACAACAAAAAAGTGGTTGAGCAATTTGCTGGTACCCTGCGTGTCGTTGGTTCAATTTCTTCACAGAAAAAATATTGATATGACCTACAGATCGTTATTCCGGATCTGGTTTTCTTAGGAAAGTGATTTTGAGTTTTTCATTTAGCGTACAGAGCTAAGGAGTGGAATAATCCGCCGGAGTCAGTGTTTCCTGCTAGTTATAACCTCAAGGAGAGATCGATGTCTACTGAGGCCATGGATGGTGCGAAAGAGAACCCCGCGGCCCTGAAACGAAGGCAAAGAAGGAACAGGAGTGGATTTTAGTAAGTAAAAATCTGAAACGACCTTCCACATAATAATATAACGAATAAGTTACTTCTAGCAAAGGCAAGCGAGCTCCATCGTCAGCCACATCATCGCTTACTATCAGGTGAGATAGTGGTTAGGTACACGCGGGCCTGTCCGTAATAAAAAAAAAAAACTGTAACTATACTAAAAATAACTCTTGCCACCACAACGCAATTTCACTAACAACTCGCAAAAAATACAATTCACACAAAAAGAAAAAAGTGTAATAAAAATATCATTTAATCACAAAAATTCCATCACCCCGTTGTTAACAGTAATGAAACACCTAGATTGAAGGCAATTAAAATTTCTGTACGTTGTCGCAATACATGAAACAGTTTTCGGATGAAAACTGATGTATGGCGCGATTCATAAAGGCTGGCTGCCAATCAATGTTATGTTAAGGGCTTATTCCTTTTATTATTAACAACTGAATGGTTTGTGGAAAGCGTCGGAAATGAAAATGAAAAATATTTTCTTTACGATGCATAATGACGTCTGCCGAATGAATGTATTCTGCCAGTAAATAAACCAATATTAAAGAAATTGTTTACTCCATTACAGTTAAAATTGGACTATTTATTGGAACAATTTTGCCTGCAGCGGTTCGATAATTATAATTTAGTAGTCTTCAACTTTAAAATGGATATGCTCGATTCACTATCAACGATCGCATCACTGCTTACCATCAGGTCGGATAGCAGTCAAACACTAGTTTATATAATAATAAAAAATATGATACACTTAAGCAGTTTTTTCGAAGTCAAGATGAACAATGGACCAAGTAAAATCTTTTTCTTTACTCTTCGTTCAAACATGTAAAAAGTATTTATCAAATTATTAGTTTTTCCGTCATTAGAAGAAAGAAATAATATCACGGGGTTTTGTTGTTAAAAATAACTAGGAAAATCATATCTTTATATTAATTCTTTTTTCTGTATGAATATAATTCTTCTGTACGTAGGTTCTCCGCCCTGGAAGGTGTGAAAATACAATTGGATCCGGTAGGTGGCGCTGCAATCGAGTTTTTAATTATTTTCTAATGATTACCCAGCTTTCGGACAGGACGTCTTTCGGGACCCCTAGTAATCGTATACAATCGTACTAATATTATAAACACGAAAGTTTGTTACGATGCACGGATAGACGGATGGTCACGCTCAAACACCTGCGCGGATTTCAATTCAATTGACATAGACATTGTCTGGAATAGCATATATTGAGATTGAATTTCGAGTAAAACCACTGAGAAAAGCTATCATATATTTTGTACTCACAGCGTATTGGTAATTTCAGACGTTTACGTAAATCCGACCAAAAATCAAAAAGAAGGCAAATTATTAAAAAATAATGATATTCTTAACACATGCTTTATATGTTAAACTTCTATTTAAGTCTAAAAATATACCTCTTCTGATAATATTTATTATAAATGTACAAACATTTAAAACATCAGCTTTTTTTCCACCGTCTTACGGGGTAAGCTTAGGCCATCAATCAAGTGCCAGCATCGGAGGTCGCACTCCATGTTTCCAGATTGCACGATAACTCAGGACCTACGTGCTTGTCGCTGATATCTATCCGTGTACTTGTTGGTTTTATAAAGAACTAGCTTTTCCCTATGACTTCGTCCGCATTTATAAAGTATCAAACACTGGTTTATATCAATAAAAAAGAAATATAGCCTATGTCACTCAGGAATAAAGCAGCTTTCTATCGGTGAAAAAAGTTTTTCCTGTCGGAACAGTACTTTCAGAGAATACCTCTTACAAACAAAAAAGCAAATTTTTACCTCTTTATAATACTAGTGTTAGACTTGTAGAGCATATGTTTTTTAGTCCATACTTCTTAATTTTTTTTAAATATTAATATAAACATATTAATATTTTCGGTCATGAAGGGCTGTTTTTACCCTGGTTAGTGATTGAACATTGCTATACAACGTGGCAATGCCGCCAGTTTTTAGGGCACGCTTCCAAAGGAATTAGGTTTCATTTGTATTATGATTTCCTTCACCTTTTTAGTTTTCGAGTATTGGTAATGAAGTAAACAAAACAAAGTAAAGGGCCTGTCAGGATTCGAACATACAATCTACAACTCGTAAGTCGAGACCGTTGTCACTAGACCACCACAATTTACCGCAGATTCTCGGTCAAATAGTTTTAATATACCTGTAGAGATTTTACAGATAAATTATATTCACCGCCTTTATTATCTCTATCAGTGTAAGCGTTTTGTAATAAATCAAAATCCTTTGACATTATCTAGATTAAGTTAAAGAACTTTCGGGGAAGTTAAATTGAACTACCTACTAGGCAGTAGATTTAAATTGTATTGGAACCGATAACGACTTTTAAAAGCCTACGGAATCACTGTTTCTGTTAATGACAGAAATAATCTAATAGTGAGTACAATTGCCGTCACGGATCTTGAGCGCTGGTTTCAAGTTGCGCAGAAGTCAAATATTCGGTTTCTTTAGTGGTGCGAATTGAGACGCGGAGGTGGGTGTCAGTGATTGGCTCGCAACACCATCGCGTCATAGACGTCACTCCCGATTCGTTCCCTGCGTTGCTGCATGTATCTAACAACGAAGGCGATTGGCTCGCCAATGTATGGAATGCGCAAAGCGATCCCACCCTGATGCCAAGCGCTCAAGATTCGTTTCGGCAATTGTAAGTACAATCATTTTAAATCTCTGTGTAGAGCGAGAGGGAGTCTGACTTTTTCTGACTACAACCTTCTGTTCCATCAGTTACATATTGCATTTCGCGCCTATTGACTAGCACTAGCATTACAAGCCCATTTACGAGAGGAAATGATCCACCACGTGAAATCAGGGGCCTTAAGGTAGAAATACATTGCGCACACGTGCGCCACGTACGTCAATCTGGGCGCGTCGGATTCCATACATTTTATATGGAAACTAGACTTGTTGAGCTACACTATATCCACGTCACGCACGTCGTCCTACGTACAACTCATGTGTGGTCCACGTGTGTGTCGGTCTAATATAGTTCTAGCTGTACTGTGGGCCTTACCATGACCTGTTAAGACCCTAACTTCCGAGCAGTGATATAAAACAGTGACTTTCCACAACAACAACTATTAACAACAACACACAACAACTAGGAACAACCAGGGCTATTGCTCTAGTTGTTACTGAACGAACTAAAAATGTTGATTTTAAATTCTTGTACAACATTATAGATATTTTTCATAAAAATAACAATTATATCAAAAAAAAAAAATATAACAACATGATATTTTTTCGCTTGTTTTCTCTATTCAATTCAAAGGGCTTCGATGTTTTATGTTTACACTAAAAAATTGCTGGTTAAGTGTTTTTCAGAATATAATTAGCATGGTACCTATGTAAATCAATCAATATTTCGCAAAAAAAAATGGATTTAAAGGTCAGCGGGGCTCTATCGGACGTATTTAATTCTGACCAGTACCTCTACCATGAGTTTAAAGCAATAGTATTTGTCGATACTCGATACCGACTACGTAAATATTTTGTATGGCAAATTTTACAGCGCCTCTAGCGTTCACTTACGGAACCAAAATTTGCCATATTTACGTAGTCGGTATCGAGTATCGACAAATACTATTGCTTTAAACTCATGGTAGAGGTACTGATGTTCAAGGGACTATACGCCTTAAAATGTCAAGCGTGCGAGCGAGAAAGAGGGATGAAGCTATACGCCTTATATAGCTCCACACTCCACTTAACAGTTCAGTTTAGGTCGTTAAATGGATCACGTTAAGAACTCGTGGAATGGCCTCAGTGCGGGTTAAATTTGCATGACTTTGGAACTGAAATTCGGATTTGTAGTTTCCAAAAGCTATTAAAATTTTGTTCTCAGCACCCCTAGCCAAGTTGATAATCTGCAATCGTTAACGCAATTCGAAAACTAATCAAATGTATGGGAATGACATCAGCTTAACGTTAAGACACGTGGTCAGAACAAACAAATAGAAAATTCGTAGCCAAGTTCACATCGTTCAAAATGATATAATAAATTTCTACAATGTTCAACGCTACATCCTTTGTTATACAAACGCTACATTGTAGAACGAGCGGCCGACTTAGGCGCGTCAACATGGCTACCAATTTTTCGTTTTCTACAATTGCTGACACCGTGGCGTTACCGATTGGAGAACGGAATTTGACACGAAAAGGTTCTAACTTGGATAGGGGTGCAGGTAGCTGGTACTTAGTATTTAATACCTTAGCATCCTAGAAACTTGAGCACAAATTCTAGATTCTGTAGCCGACGGAATATGTTCGTTAACAAGACTTAATTGTTCCATACTAGCATAGAAACTGAATAGTTCTATTAATGGTGTTATTTCTCTGTACTAACTGGTTCTTACCAGTTAACCAAACTGACGTGTCCCACGAATCTCTTGAAAGTTACTGTAAAATCGAGCTTGAACATTGGTAATACCTGCAAACATCGGAAAGAAGCTGGCATGTCCTAGATACAAAAAATTCGAAGACGTGACATTCGCCAATCCGCACTGGGCCCGCGTGGTGGATTACGGCCCATTCCCTCTCCTAGAGAGGAGGCCCGAGTCCCAGCAGTATGAACATTAAAAAGGCTGATGATGATGATGATGACCTACAGGTTTATTTGCAAAACACTGGCAACCTCTTAGGACTATGTTACTAACATCATAAAAAACAACTTTTGTTCTATAACTTTTAAAAATTTATTAAATTTCAGTTCATCAGATTTTTAGACGAAAGTAGTATTTAATATTCTTAGGGGGATTATTGATGATCCTGATCTGAATAACGAAATGTGCAATCTGTTCGTCCCAGACAATTACTGTCGAGGCAGGAAACATCGTTTACTGGCTGATCTAACTTCCCGTACTATTGCACATTCCAAGTCGCCTATTCCTCGGACAATAGCCGCCATTAACACTCTCCTAAATTCCAACACAGGTCTTGACGTGTTTGCGGATGCATGGAAGATGATAATGTGTAATAGTACGGGATGCAATAATGCATGACTGAGTTAAAATAGTGTCTTCGGCCGTTCTTATAATTAGATTCATTAGAAGACCATTTTCTAGAATAACTCACAATATAATATTTTTTATCCAGAGAGTATATTCCCAAGGGATAATTTTATAATTTCACACGGGTGATGCCTCTGGCAGAAGTTAGTTATGTATGGACGTCTTTTGATTGAATTATGTTATGTTATGATGTCTTCTTATGCAAGAATTATACAGAGTTTTTGTATTTCTTCTCAGAAGAATCAGCAACCCCATCTAGTTTTCTTTAAAAAACCCAGCCTACTCGTACATATCTTTATACATAATTCAACTCTTGCCTTTTTCAATCCTCAGCCCGCAATAATTTCCAGGCGCTGCTCCGAGGCAGCAATATAAGGCACACTTTAAACCAGATCAACATAGGAATGCGGTAACATTGTCATAAAATCACAAGGATTTTCTAAGAAATTTCCTCTCGCGTAGTCTCTAGCGAGTCTTCAAGCGTGGCTCAGTGCTGCCCTCTATCAAAATACTGCGGAGCGTTGCTTAGGGGCAACTGAATCATGTTTATTAAGGCGGCACATCACCGAGCCCAAAACAACCTCCACTCCTGACTTTTATATGACCCGCTTGTAAAGTTAGAAAAGCTAGAATTCAGGTTTTTTCCCGTAATATTTTTTCTACAGTAAGACCCAGGTGTCTCGTTTTTTCCGAGATGTATTTTATCCAATTTTCTTAGAGCTTTAATGAAAATTGGATTAAGAAGAGATATTGAAAACGTGATCTTCTGTGATGTGCGTCTTCGAAGCCTGTATCTGAGGCCTTATCTGTTTACCTTATTTTAGAGTGTTAAGATAACGGTTATTGTAAGAGCTTTCGTGTTCGTCACGGAGAAAATATCTTTGGCCTTTTCAAAATTATTAATATTGTTACCTGTTTAGTGTTTTTTTTTTTGTTATAGCCTATTTTATCCCGCTTCACTTCTCACCCTATGCGAGCCCGCGCTTTCTCCTACCTGTTCTGGAATGCTATCTACCTAATTCGTTCTACTATCATTTCTAAAACCGGTAAACAAAAATTCAACTAGTTTGGAAATTATGATTTCAGTTCATTATACGAGTACACCACAATTTTTAATTAGTATGGCTTATTTGAAAAGGTCGTGTTTAAAATCTCAATGAATAATATTCACAAACCGAAAAGTTATTATCATTTGTTTATATCCCAAAATGTCACTTAATTTATACAAATATTGTACAGGCATGGACTTATAGTACATACTCGTAATTATCGATGTGTACATACGTACAGGCTTTGATTATTGAATGAAAAATAATGGAAAAACACTTATAGTAGCTAGCACTTATTATGAGTTATTGATTCAATTATCAATTTACCAATCATGATTTTTTGTAAACAATTTTGGCATTTTGTTTTTTTTTTTTACTTTTGACTACACAAATATGATCAGTAACGGGTAGATACAGATAGTCTATTTTTTTTTACTTATTAAAAAATAGTAGTGTACTGGCTTCACCTGTGTCAAAGCAAAATGTTATATTTTTCTAGAGATAAAAAGTGTCTATATATATAAAAACCAATTCCACTTTTCGTTGTAATTTTATAACTCAAGAACGGGCTCACCTATTCGAACCAAATGTTTAGGCTTTGTTCGGACTATTTACTAGATGGTTTATGTGAAGTTTGGTAGGGTAGAGTAGGGTATAGTGGAGTAGTGTAGAGTAGAATAGTGTAGAGTAGGGTAGAGTAGGATAGGGTAGGGTAGAGTAGGGTGGAGTAGGGAAGAGCGGGAGCGAAGCCGCGCGGGCAAAAGCTAGTGTGCTATATATTACAGGACATGGCCTACCCATGTGCCAAGTTTCATCCAAATCCGGTAAGATCTATTTAATCGTGAAAGAATGACATTCGACACACACAAATACAAACTTTCATCTTTATAATAATATTAGTGTTATTTTGGGCTTTCCCATAGTTCTAAGTTACTTGTAGTTTGTGTCCAGTATTATATCTCCAATGCTTCCGTTCTGCTGAACCATTAACTTTTAGATATAATAATACCTATTGATTAGATGCTGTCGAGTTGCTTCGCCAGTCAACTGACAGGGTCAATATTGTACAATCGACTTGAATATCAGATCATATAGTTTAATAGATGTTATCTGAGATGTCAGTTGATGTAAGATAATCTTGAGAGCTTCAGTGTGTTGCACAAGCGTGCATTGGAACTGTGGTGAGTTGCAGTATAGTTTTGTCGCCAAAGCGTTAAGGTCCCAACTTCCAAGCAGTGCCATAAACTAGTAACTTTCTGAAGCCTCCTCCTCGGTAACGGCCAGATTAATAGGTTTAAAAAATATATGTTTAATATAGATTTATGTACAACATTATCAACCTATAATTTTTTCATTTGACTAAAAAACTTTAGCAAAAAAATAAATTTTAACAACATGATATTTTTTTACTTGTTTTCGGGATACTTTCCAATTTTTGATCTTTAAAAATATGTTTATACAAAAAAATTGCAGGTTAAATTAATAATTATTGATTAATGTTTATTTTAATTTTATAATTTTATTGCATTTTTAATTTTTAACATTTACTTATGCACTGCTAAACGATTTTTATTGTATTGTTATTTTATTGTATTATTATTGTCTTAAAAGTATGTTAAAGTGTGTAAAACGTATATGGGCCTAGATGCCTGAAATAAATTAATTGAATTGAATTAAATGTTCTTCAGAATGTACATAGCATAAGTAAAACAATTAATATTTTGCAAAGAAAATGGTTAGGTCAGTGGAGCTCTATGCGGGCGCAGGCGGCAGTACGAGTATATATGCAGTTAACTTCGGCCAGATGTTGAAGGGACTATATTTGTCAAGCTTACGTAGTACACTTGGGTTGTCCAGCGTATACCGGTGGTGCAACACCGCATCGAACCACGAGGCTGTTTTTACTTAAACTCCTCAAACTAGACTTAGCAGATAATAATAATATTCCACAATTATTAATTGTGTTATGAGTACTAGACCACTGATAAACACATTTATATATTTCTAAATAACTACACTACCTTTTTTTTCTTTGTCATGTTAGAGATAAAATACCCAGACACAGAACAAATGATCATGCTCCTGACACATTTATTTGTCCAGGATGGTAATCGAACCCACGACCTCCGGCATAACAGTCACTAACCACTAGATCCACGGGCCAGTCAAATTCTCAATTTGCGTAATTTGCTAATTTCGTCTTGTTTTGTTTTCAATTTAATAATACCCACAATTTCGCAGATTCATCGTTCGAGAAACTCCCCACAACTACGTCAGTTGAAACTGTCGAAGTAATTAGCGGGTAGGTGATATAATTACAGAGCTAGAACTACCTATTATAATCTAAACTTTGCTTGTGAATTCCGCGCATAATATGAATTCGGAGTTCCCACAGTTTATCAAAATATGAAATTGTAGTTGCCATAATAGTTAATTGCTACTTCAGCTATAATATAATGTCAACCATACGCACAAAATATTCAAAATGTTATTTATTTATTGTGCACACTTACTACAGTTAACTCAAATCAAATCAAATTAAAGGCATTTATTTCAAATATACCATTTACAGCCACTTATGAATAGTCAAACTGATGACTTATGAGAATTCATCAGTCTTGTTACATTAAGTGTGTTTATGTACCTCTGCTGTATATGAAAATAAATAAATAAAACATTTCAGAAATACTTTTTTATGCATACCTACTCAGGAGTTAAACCTGCCAATCTGTGTTTCCTAGTAGCTAAAGTATGGAGGCATTTCAGTTGAGGTTACTTCAAAGCAGCTAGCGTGCGTTTTAGTCAACTATGTGAAAATATAATCTAACGTGAGCGCAACAATAATAGTATTTTTTTTTTATTTATGCACCCCTTTTTTAATTAGTACAAACACTTGTAGGGCTTATTAGCAAAAGGTCCTGTTATTATTTAAGTAAAGTCTCGATAAATAATATTCACAGACTATAAAGTTTTACCTACAGTTTTTTAATGACATCTTGTACTTTTTCATTATTCTTCTTCTTGTGTCGATTTGATTCTTTTGTCCGACCAATATTTAGCCACCTGGACAGCTCTGTCGTTGGCTAGTCATGGAGGGTGCAGGTAGTTGGGCAGAAAAAGAGGCGACACATATCCTGTGAAGAGGCTCCACACTGGCACTGTGTTAGGAATGGGTCAAGGAAACCCCATTTGGCCAGATTATCTTTGCAGCGGCCAACCCGAGTCCGCAGTCGGTTCAGAGATTTTCAGACTTTTTCATTTAATACCCCACATGGTCATATTTGTCTACTAAACCGCAGTCGTGGGTTCGATTCCCACACAAAATAAATGTGTGATGAGCATCATCATGATCATGATCTTGTGTACTGTGTCTGCATGTACTTTGTCTATATTTAGAATAATTATATAAGTCTGTTTATCAGTTGTCTAATATTCATATCACAAGCGCTCTATATTTTTTGGAATATTATTATTCGGTTGTTCACTCCCACTTTCATCCCTCCATATTTCTAAAATGTTTGGACTGACTTAAGGTAGCCATACACGCTAGGGTATACCTGACAGGTTTGCCTGTACAAGTGAGTTATACAGGTAAACCAGAGCGTGTATTTTGCCCAACTGTGCAGGTTTCCATATAAGCTTACGTGACAGTTATAACTGTGCAGGTAAACCTGTTAGGTATATCTAAACGTGTATGGCTACCTTTAGATCAAACTTGCTTTCAAAAAAAAAACGACATACAAATCTGTTCACTCTTTTAAGAACTACTGACAGTCACACACACATTATAACTAAAACACTTTATAATATCTTTCTTTTTGCGTCCGGGGATAAAAAAGTAAATCGATAGTGTCTCACTTCAACGCGTACGGGATCTTGTTTTCGACTCGGCGTTCTTTTGTTTTGTTCCGGAAATTGGAATCGTTCTCATTTTGACGCATTCTTGCGCGTTTGACAATATACGCGTCAATGAAAAGACCCACGTCATCCGGTTTTCATGTTTCCCAAAGCTCACGTCAATCTTCTTTAAGCGTTTCTTATGTTGGAATGTCCTATGTGCCCATTTTGTGCCTACTAGAGTGTTCTTTGTTATCACACTAATATTATAAAAGATAAAAGTGTGTATCTTTGTTACTTCTTGATGCTTAAACGACTGAACGGGTTTGGATGATATTTGGCATTGGAATAGCACGTAGGATATTTATCCCGATAAGTTATGGATTCTATAGTTGCTCCCAGCGGCTTCATCATCATCACCATGGTAGATTATCCTGTATTATAATTCAAGAACAGAAAAAAAAAATATTTTCCATAATTTTCGATTCACCATCATCATTTCAGCAGAGTGACGTCCACTGTTGTACATAGGTCTCTTCGAAATGTCGCCATAACGACCGAGCCTGTGCGTCTCGCATCTATCGGATTCCCTCGACTCTCATCAGTCCACCTTGGAGGAGGCCTGCTAGCGCTGCATCTTCCGGTAGGTGGTCACTACTCCCCAGATCCTTTCGTCCACATCGACCATCTGCTCTGCAAGCAATGTACTCTGCCCACTGCCACCTATAGGAGAAATTTCGGGCTATGTCAATAACCTTGGCTCTCCAGCTTACATCTTCATTTCTGATGCGATCACGCAAGGAAACTCCAAGCATAGCTCTTTCCATTGGTTGACTTTAAAGTCACCCAATGGAAAGAGCTATGCTTGGAGTCCTCTGATGAGGGTCATTGTTAGCGACCACGTTTTGAAGCCGTAAGTAAGTTTTAGTAGTAAGTTTGTATAAGCCTTTTTTTATGGTGGGAAAATCATCAAAGACAACCCCCGCTCTTGGGCAGAGCGGGAGATAGTGTCCGACTCTTACTGAATAAAAACCCACCCCGTTCCTTCAAGCCTTCACACCGGGGCTCGAGCTGTCTTTCGAAACTAACCCTGGCTCCGGTATTTGTATAAGCCTTCAAACTACAACATACAATGGGTACTTGACAAGTATCTATGTATTATATATAGTTGTACCTATGGCTTAACTCACGTGTTTGTCGAAACATTGCGACTGGTTTCACATTCTGATGGAATCCTTTATCATAAGCGGCTTAACTTCTCACGTTGCGGAATCGGAAACCAAAAATAAGCATGCGTTAATGGTTGATGGTAGAGATATAACGGAAGTGATTATGTGTTCTCTTCATCACTCTTGGTTGACTGGTAGAGAACGCATAAGGCATCAAGTCCACCTTTGTACCTTTGTGTTGCATGAAGTTATAATAAATAAAAAAATATTTCGGAATCGGAGTTATAAACTCCGGTCCCTTTGTGTTGCATGAAGTTATAATAAATAAAAAAATATTTCGGAATCGGAGTTATAAACTCCGGTCCCTTTGTGTTGCATGAAGTTATAATAAATAAAAAAATATTTCGGAATCGGAGTTATAAACTCCGGTCCCTTTGTGTTGCATGAAGTTATAATAAATAAAAAAATTTTTGGGAATCGGAGTTATAAACTCCGGTCCAATGTTCCCGGAAAACTTACAACGTTATGATAAATACAGGACGTTTTGCAAACTGCGAATTTAACATTCTGCGAAAAGGACTTTCTGCGAACTGGACATTCCGCGAATTGGACATTTTGCGTTTGCTGAACATTTTGCGAACTGGAAATTTTGCGCCTAAACAGGTTTTAAATTAGATTTTTCAGAATTAAAATCAATATCGGAGGCGGAGGCAAAAGCATTGAATGAAATATCACTAAAAGTAATAAAAAGTCAGATTACTATAAATTAAAAAAAAATCGAAACAAAACAACAAGTGAAATAGTAATCAACAGCAGGCTCAGGGAAGGAGGTGCAATATGCACAATGAAAATACGATTTATTATTTGAGTTTACGTTTATTTTTACAACATTTATAATTATTAACATGTATTTATAACATCCCGCCAAATCTCCCGGGTGTCACCACTGTGCGGAACGCCCGGAGGATACGGTGGAGCACACAGTAGAGGTGTGCCCTGCTTGGGCAGAGCATCGCCGTGCCCTCGTGAGGGCGATCGGCGACGGCGATCTCTCGCGCCGGACTTTGGTACAGGCCATGGTCCGGAGCGAGGAAGAGTGGCAGCCGGACGCCTCCTTCTGCGAATTAGTAATGCTACTCGTAGCAAAGGAGGAGGCCGAGCGTATCAGGCTCACAGCGCCCCAGCCGCCGCCGGGATTCTGATCCCGATTTCCGGCCACCGCAGGCGCAGGCTTACGGACGGCGAGCAATGGGTAGCTCGCTATCCGACCGTCCGGTAGCTGTCCGGACCAAGCCGAAGTCGTCGACGGCGCGCACTATTCCCGCGCGCCTCAAGGAGTTGTCAGCAACGGCAGGGGCCCAGCTGGGCCGAAGTCTACTGGGGCCAGGGTTATTCCGAAAGGTAGCTCAGCCCCCGGTACGAAGGGCAACGAAGGATCTGGAGTGGGTTTTTAGTCAGTAATAATTCTGACACTATCTCCCACTCCGCCCAAGAGCGGGGGGTGTCATTAGACGATGTTTCCACCGAAAAAAAAAAACACACACTTCTGGTGCTCTAACTAATTAGCAGCTGTGCTGCGTGTATTAGGTTCCTGGACGCAAATTGCAGTAGTCTCTGGAAATCTTTCAACCGGATACGAACCCAGGCCGCTGTAAAAACCATTTGGCTAAATGGGGCTTCCTCGACCCGTCTCTAACACAGTGCCGCTCTACAGGACATGCGCCACCTGCTATGCTGTCCATCCTGCACAACCATATGCAGTTTTCAGGATAAGCTGCTATGCTGTCTATCTTGCACTCAGCACACTGCTGCTGCACACTTGCAGTTTTCAGGGAAGCCAATAACATAGCTATATAGGTTGCCAAATACTGGTCAGAAAAAAATTAGTAAGAGTACCTACATCAACACGAAAAGACATAAAGAACTAGAAATGATGGATGAAACGGATTGCCTAATTTGAGAATCTATAACTATTTGTTCTGAGAATTATTCTCCAAAAGCCTTTTTTCCAAGAATTATTCTCTAAAACCAGAATGTTCTAAGGATAATTCTCCAAGGCCGGAATGTTCTACGGAATATTCTCCAAGGCCAGGATGTTCTACTGAAGAAGAAGGATAAAGTATACTATGTGAATTGAAAGGATTCCTTGCTAATCTATACATATAATCAACTTTACATATAATAAATCTGTAAAAGCTGTATTTGTCCGCGCATCACGTAAAATGTACAAAATCGCTTCGTTTCATCGCAATCGGTTGACTATATCTAAAGATATACTACGAGTGCATAACTGTTAGGCGGTACGAAGTCTGCCATGTTTGCTAGTAAATTAATATAAGTTCTATGACTATAGTAAAATAAAAATATTGTGAAGATAGAAAGGATTTTGTTTTTTTATATCGTCTCTTTCAGAGCGTCGCTTCTCCGGTTTCCTTCCGTTTCACCTTCTTTACAAAGAGCTCGGTGCTTTTAAAAAATGTAAGAAGCTAGCTCATTTTTCTGTAAGTATGAGATTATTGATACACACACACCCACAAAACTATTATCATGGTAGTCCGAAAATTAAGCAATAGTTAGAATTAATTATGATTGTAAATTTAAATTTTGTAGTTCACTTCTATGCAAAATTGCTATTGAATTAAAATTTGGTTAAAACAACCACTATGTGTTTTTTTTTATGGTGGGAAAAAATCATGCATTGACATCCCCCGCTCTTGGGCGGAGCGGGAGATAGTGTCAGACTCTTACTGACTAAAAGACCCACCCCGTTCCTTCTAGCCTTCATAACGGGGCTCGAGCGCCCTTTCGGATAACCCTGGCCCCAGTAGGCTTCGACCCGGCTGGGTCCCTGCTGTTGCTGACAACTCCTTGAGGCGCGCAGGAACAGTGCGCGCCGTCGACGACTTGGGTTTGGTCCGGACAGTTACCGGACGGCCGGACAGTGAGCTACCCATTGCTCACTGTCCGCAAGCCTGCGTCTACGTTGGCCGGAAATCGGGATCAGAATCCCGGCGACGGCGGCGGCGATAGCGCCGTTGCCTGATGCGTTCGGCCTCCTCCTTTGCGAGCATTACTGCTTCGCAGAAGTCGGCGACCGCCTGCCACTCCTCCTCGCTCCGGACCATGGCCTCAACCAAGGCCCGGCGCGAAAGGTCTCCGCCGCCGATCGCCCCCACGAGGGCACGGCGATGCTCCGCCCAAGCAGGGCACAACTCGACTGTGTGCTCCACCGTGTCCTCCGGGCGTTCCGCACAGTGGCGACACCCGGGCGTCACTTCCGCATGAATCGAGTGCAGGAAACTCCTGAACGAACCATGTCCGGTGAGTACCTGCGTCATGCGGAAGGTAAGGACGCCGTGAGGTCTTTCCAGCCACGCCTCAAAGAGGGGACTTACCGCCATGATTGTGGCACCACTATGTGTTGAACTCACCTGTGTACATCAGTTGCTATGATTAAAGTTGTTTTTGAAGTTTTATAAACACTATGTATAAGCACAAGTTTGTGTCACGGTAATATCGTGGTGTGTCACCGTGAACGAAATTTGATCGGGTGGATTATTGTTACAAGGTTACAAGTGTATGTCCTTATTTTGTTAAAGTTTCTAAAGGGCGAAGATGTTTTCTATAATTTCCATTTAGAATTTGATTTTGGAGCTATGATTTGAGGACACATACTATAATTTTTACTGGGCATAAAGTAATCACATCATCATCATCATCATTATCAGCCTTTTTAATGTTCCCACTGCTGGGACTCAGGCCTCCTCTCTAGGAGAGGGAATGGGCCGTAATCCACCACGCGGGCACAGTGCGGGTTGGTGAATGTCACATCTCTTCGAATTTTTGGTTCTAGGACATGCCGGTTTCCTCACGATGTTTTCCTTCACCGTTTTAAAGTGTCTTTCAAATAGTAATTCACACTAATTTAGAAAGACCAAAGTTTGTGAGTATGTTTGGTTTTCGGCTGAAAGGAAGGAAGAGAGAAAAAATAAGCAAACGGGTAGAATAAGTCCTGGAATAGCAGATATGATACTTTTGATACTTTTTATACCGGGAGTATGTTTTCTTTAGGATAATTTTTTACTTTCACGGGGACGAAGCCGCTGGCATTAGCTAATGTACACTATACTATACTATATTTATGTATATATATATCTTCTTCTTCTTCCTGCACTTATCCCATATTACTTGGGGTTGGCGCAACGTTTTCTTCTTCCATTCTGTCCTGTCACCCGTCAAACTACCACTAACTCCCTTTTCTTTCATATCACTTCTCACACAATCCATCAATCTTTTTTTCGGCCTTCCTCTCCCTCTCCATCCATCTACATGTATACTCAGAACTCTTTAAGTAATATGCGCTTCATCCCCCTCCTCTTCACATGACCATACCAAGACAACCGATTACCTTTCAACTTTTCAGCACACATCCATCTCAACATTCTCATCTCCGCTACAAGCAATCTTTTTTCATCCTTCTTTTTCACAGCCCAAAATTCTGATCCATACAGTATGACAGGTCTTATGACGGACTTATATATATATTAATATAAAGAGATAAAGTTTGTATTTCTTATGTTTTTTCTTTGTAGGAGGTAATCTCTGGAAGTACTGATCCGATTACTAAAATTTTTTCACCGATAGAAAGCTGCTTTATTCCTAAGTGACATAGGCTATATTTTATGAACGCGGACGAAGCCGCGGACAAATGCTAGTAAAGAATATATAACAAAAAAAAGTGGCATATAAAACTTTCTAGCCCTTTTCAAAGTAGATACTAGCCTCCTTCCGATATACCTTAGAATATCTTCAGCTTATCAATTCCGCATACCACAATTGCGTATTGCGTAACCTGTGAATAGTATAACGTCCATATTGGCACGACGCCATGCTACCGACTATTCCGGGCGTCGACCTCCTTACGTGCGTTCAAAACAATAGGTTTTATAACAATTGTGACATAATGTCTCTTCGTACTTAAAAAAAAAAAACAGTCCAGATTATTCTGAAGAAAAACTTATGAGTTTTATGGATCTGACGACGCAAAGTTTGCTTATGATTTTTTTTTTTCTATTAATTTAGTGGACTGCGTGTTTGTTTGATTATATTATTATCGATTCTCTTTTCCATCGTCTAGAACTCTAGACTAATAGTTATAGCATCAGAAATTACATTTAACGAGAAAAATATCAGTGTGTTTTCTAGTGACTCGGATATCATAACAACGGAAATAAAGCCTTGATTAATATGTCAACAAATACCAAGCTAGGAAATTGAGGAAATTACTCAGAATAGAGGCGTGAGCTTTGTAGAACTTTCTTTGTTCGTATTATTGACTAGCGTGATAATAGAAAATTATCCCAAGAGAACATACTTCTGGAATAATAAATATTGTTCAATTCCAAGACAGGATCTATCCGTGTAACAAGGTTCATACAAATTTGTTCAGCCGTTCGAACGTGAAAAGTACATACAAACTATTAACTTTATGTTATTGACTTATATTAACTTCGCATTTGACCATTATCTTTCTTGATAATAGAAAAAGAATGTGATCGACATTTGAGCATGCTTGCCTAAAAGTAACCTATTCACTCTTTTTAATTCTTTATCGTACACAAAAACATAACATAGTACATGGACTACTACCCTGCGTACCTATCTTTTTCTCCTTCTCTGTCAAATGCATCCAAAGTTGACTGTAAAAAAACGCGTTTAGCGATAAGACTGCCCACTGTGACACCTTTTAGGTTCCTATTGTAATTTTTATTATTGGTGTACAATAAAGAATATATCTATCTATACACTAGTACTATGGTACTCTCGGCTTAAATACCTTCAAGTTGCAAGAGTTATCAAGAAACACAGACTCTGGCAGAGAAATCCACTGCTTAGCTGTCATTCGTCTTAACTTCTGTCATTAGCTGCTTACTGTCATTTTTATTTTCTTGTGCCATTTCCACAATAAATATTTAACCATCCTTCACCATTCAGTGCTAGAACAAACACGTCAAATTAGAACCCTGACGTGTTTACAGCTGGCTTATTTTGAGCTGCCGTCTAAACTTGTTTTCAAGTTTGAATTCAACTGATTTGACAGCTCTAATTCGCAAAGTGACGCATGGCATATTTCTTAGTCGAGATGAGGTCTAAAGCCGGGTACTCACCAACGAGCTGTAACTCTTACCGTAGCAGATACAGTGACATAGTTCATGTGTAGACGTTTCCTCGTTGTAGTTACAGAGTTCACTGCGAGCTCTTTTGTGTTCGTGGAAAAAGCCGACAAGTTTCGGCTTGCTGCAACTGGCTTGCGTCGAACCACAACGGGCTCGCGAACTGCTCGCGAACTTAATACTCACCTGCAACGGTTACAGTTACGGCTCGTAGGTGAGTACCTGGCTTTAGAATTCTGCCCTACTAAATTAGAAAGCGGTATCTCAATTGTTTTTGAAAATCCGTTTTCTTGCAGCTACCGTTATTCTTTATGATAATGGCAATAAAACACGCAACATGCGTTTAAAAAGAATAAATTAACTCAAAAAACTTTTGTACAAGAATAAAGGGATTTTCCGAAAGAAAATAAACTCTGGATGCTCAATGCAAGCTCAGTGCAAAGATGAAATTTAATTCGATGTTAACAGAATGAGGTTTTTTGAACGAGTGAATATCATTAACCTTTTGAATGTCTTAAATTACACAGTTCGACATAAACAATTGTCCTTCTATTGTGTCTCTAATTACGGCATTCGATGAGTTAAGGCCGGACTAATTAAAGCTAATTAGACGCCTTGCGATCGTGATGTTCATCAGGCGTTCCAAAGATGAGAAGCGCCTGTCCAGCAGTGGATTGAGTGAACTCGACAAAAATAGATGTGGAATTTACCAAGGCACCCCTACACGGACAGGTTAGGTAAGAAGGCTAAGGTGGGAGCGAAGCGGTGCGGAACGGAGTGGAGCTCCCGCCTTGGCAATTTCTAGGCGACCATGCTCCATCGTCGACCACATTATCGCGTATCATCAGGTGAGGTGAAGTTCAAGTGTAGGTTGTTAAAAAATCTGCTATTCAGGTGCGATTTAGCTTCATTCACTTAGACTGGAAGGTAGGTTATATCTGTCAGGTAAGCTTGTTTGGACACCTGCACAGTTGTGCAACATACATGCTCCGGTTTACCTGTACAACTCAACTGTTCTGGCAAACCTAGCGCAAAGCGTTTTGGAAACACATTCATTATGCGTACAGCTAAAGAGTGGAATTCCCTGCCGGATTCTGTGTTTCCTGATAGCTACAACCTAGTGGTCTTTAAGTCAAGAGTGAAAAGGTTACTTCTAGGCAAGCGTGCTCCATCGTCGGCCACATCATCACTTACCATCAGGTGAGATAGTGGTCAAACGCGAACCTATCAATAATAAAAAAGGTCTACCCTATCATATATGGCGGGCATTACATAGAAAAAGACTAGGCTAATTGATTTTTGGAGTTATTTATGATGTTTTATCACGTAACTGCAAGTTGCATTACCGCTAGCAAGTCAATTCAAGCGTTAACGTCAGGAAGTATATTTCCTTAGTAAAATAATAAATCAGCGAGACTCCCATAATATATTGGCCTATACTCGAATGCGTGGCTGGAATTATATTATTTATTTGTGAGTTGAATTTCAAGTGGAATTTAATATTCGTCATCCAAGATCGTGCATTACAAATATGAAATTAATATGAAAATTCATCTATGGCTCAAAAAGGAACTAGAATATCAATCCATATTTTATTTTATTCTACTATAGCATAGCATATACAGCCTTATAATATTTTCACTACTGGGACTCAAGCTTCCTCTTTAGAAGAGGGCCGTAACCCACCAATCGGGCCCAGTGCGGTTTGGTGGATATCACATGTATTCGAATTTTTAGTTCTAGGCCGGTTTTCTCACATGTTTTCCTTCACCGTTTTGAGAGTAGTGGTGATGAAATAAATTGCACAAAGTAATACGCTATTCTGGGTTCAAACCTGCGACCTACAACTAGCTGGGTCTTTTACCACTGGGCTTCCACTGCTCTTTGACCATTGTACGTGGGTAATCATCAAATGACTTTTCCTACTCCGGAGAGAGTGTCAGGCTTTTACTGACTAAAACCCACTGTGTTTCTACAGTTGCCCTTTTTGCATGAGCTATGGTAACCCCTTCAAGCAATCCCAGCCTTAGCAGGCGTCACAGGGCCAATTATGATTGTAAATTTTGCTGAAATCTCTTTGGGATGCGCGTGAAACTCAACGCGCTGTCGACCCGGACATCCTTTATCCTTACCAAACGTCCAGATGGCGAGCTATCCATTGCTTGGAGTCCGGAGCCTCCTCCCATTATCTACTCTGTAAAAACCAGGTATTTTTTGGTAATAAAAAAGTAGCCTGAGACACTCGGGGGATGAATTTCCATAAGATCAATATTTTCAGAGCTCTGAACAAATTACCCTTTTAAAACTTTTCCAGTCAATCACTACTAACCGAAACTCACAAAAATAACATAGGTGAAGTATATCTCTATCATTCCCATACATATTTATTTCGTAGTCCATCCATCTGTTTGATCTCCTGCGTTACCAACACCGTTTCTTTTGATGTTCAGTTCGGGATCTCGGCAGCCATTTTGGCTTTAATACAACTGTTAGTAACATGTTTAATCGCCTCGAAACGTTCCGTTACATGAATTATGTATATTTGATTGTCACGAATGGACTGAGAAAACGTTGGACTATTTAGAAATGGATATTTCTATCGAGTTAGCTGTAAAAGTTTTGGTGGAAAGAGAGATTTATAGATAGAGTTTTAGTGTTTATGTTCTTGTTGAAAGGGAATTGTTTTCGGGTGGATTAGTGTGAGAAGTGGCTTTATGTTTGCTGGAAGAATTCTTGTAGGAGGAATGATTTGTCTTGTTGGTGAGTTCAGCGTATTTTCAATTAAAGAGAAAAAGGAAAAACGTTTATTCGTACCTCACACATTCGTGTACAGGAAAAATAAAATAGGTATTTAAAACATTAAAATCTGTGCGACGCCAAAAAGGCGCCTAGCTCAGCATATGCTGCGATATTTAAAAAGATAAATAACGCATCGCTTGTATTCTGTTAGGACTTCCAGTGATGCCGCGATGACACTCACGTAGGTTAAATAAACTAATTAAAATCTTAGCTTTAGTCAATATTTCAGCTAGCAGATATCTTCTGCTGGACATAGAATTCAAGCACTGCCTCATCGACCAACTCTCCCGTAGCCAGTGGATTCGCGTGGCTCCACTTCACCAGGTTTTTAGTCCACCTAGGCCTTCAAACGCTACGTCGAAGTCTACACAGTCGCCACTGCAGAATCTTTTGGTCTTCCAAGTTTTCTTTTAAACAAAGTTGACCCACACTAAGAATTACTCCTGTATCGTGAGTGCATTCTCAAACATGAGTAAACTCACATACATGACACAGCATAGACTCAGATCCGATAGACAGTTATCTATAAACCATAAAAATTTTAGCTTTGGCAAGACAATTTTAACATAACTGCATCTAAACCCGAACATGATTAAAACCGGGCAAGTACCAATTTGAATTTTTTAAATTCATAATGTACCTACTTTTCTAAAATCTAAGATATTACTGATACTCCGCGCCTCGAAAAGCACGTACAGTTGCCATCACGGATCTTGAACGCTCGGCGTCAGAGTAGGGATCGCTTTGCGCATTCCATACATTGGCGAGCCAATCGTCTTCGTTGTTAGAAACATGCTGCAACACAGTGAACGAATCAGGAGTGACGTCTATGACGCGATGGCGCGGCCAGCCAATCACTGACACTCCCCGCCCCCGCGTCGAATTTCGCACCACTAAAGAGACCGCATATTTGACTTCTGCGCAAGTGTTCAAGATCCGTGATGGCAACTGTAAAGCTGTTAGGGCTATATTTCACTAAGACATCGTGGCGGCACGATCAGTTGCTCTGCCATGGTGTCCTGGTGAAATATAGCCCTAAGGTACCAAACAAGACACCATACAGACACCAGAGTCGCCACACCTCCGAGCTGGTCAACCAAACGAATATCAGGTGAGTAACTCTATAGAGCTGTATACATTTTGTTGGTAGCGTCGACTGGTCACGCGGCCATGGTGTCTCGGTGAAATAGCCCTTTGGCCCAGTTGTCATTCGAAAATCTTTGACAGTCGTTAGGTAGACAGAAAATCTGAGCATCAGTCCATCCAAGGAATGTCGTGTTGCCCAATAACTGAGTTGTGGAGGTCTGATTGGTAGTCGCTTCATGAAAAACGCGGGTATTCAGCCGCATCCGATTAGACTTGAAGTCGACCTCAAGATTGTTGGGAAAAGGCTAGGGAAGATGATGATATTTAAACTTGAAAGCAAAATCTTCAAAATACTGTTTTTTTTTTTTTTTTTTAATTGATGTGAATGTAAATGGTATAAGTGCTTGACTGCGAACCCACCTGATGGTAAGCAGTGATGTAATCATTGATAGTGAGGCGCACTAGTTTATTCACTTTAGCCTTGAAAACACTTAAATTATATTCGGACGGGAAGATGCAGTAGGGAAATTATTCCATAGTCTTTCGAATTATTCATAATAATTCTTCTACCTGAGTAATGAACAGAATGTTGGTAAGAAGTACCACAGTCGATTTCGTCGTTATTATTCATTCCTTTAATAAATTATTCTGTTTTATTTATCTTCCTTTTATCTCATATTCGAGCGTTTTCCTTTCCATTGAACTTAATTAACGTTTCAGATTATTTTGCGTTTACCGTAAAAATATTATGGTATTATCTTCGTTTTGGTACGTTTACATTATTCGGGAAATTTGGGAGTTAATGGAAAAAGTAAAGTTCAATCTTTTGTGCGGCTCAGTATTTAATTACGTGTCTATAAACGCTTGTACAAAGAAACATCATGTAAGCGAAGCTGCAGGTAGAAGCTAGTTATAACATAAAATGACACTTATATTAAACAAATAAAATCATGAATTGCAATTATGATGTAATGAGATATTGTCAATGGGAGTTTAACAAATAATGCATTATGCGCCAGCCTCTATAGGGCTATTTGTCAATGTTAATCCCTGGTACACATGTATGCATAATTATTTTGTATCGTGTTTATTTGATTATGTAAATAATAACCATATTTTAGGGTGGACTGTTATGGTGTGTCCGCATGGACTTAGTAAGGACTTAGATTAAAGCTCATACACACGAGCGGCATATTGCCAACGGCAGAGGTACCTAACTGCAGCCTTCGACACGTTTGTGGCAGCTGTTGACGCCTCGACGGCGACCGTTGACATTCCAACTCTGAAGATCAGCTGCAGCCGTCGTGAGTTTCAACTGTCACTATAGGTCGACGGCTACTGCCGACGCGTCGACGACTGCAGTTACCTTCTTTCATATCACTCCTCACAGAATCCATCCATCTTTTCTTTGGTCTCCCTCTCCCTCTCCTTCTTCATCGATACTCATCTCAATTGCGCATGTATGATGTTACAAAGCTCTTTTTCATTCATTCATTTCAGCCGATAGACGTCCATCCGTCCATCTGTGCGTTCCGCATCCGTCCGTGTACCGGAAACGCAGCGTAGGAAGGCCTCCTACAAGGTGGACCGATGACTTGGTGAGAGTTGCGGAAACCCAAAGCTCTTTATATTGTCAATAATCTCTCGTCAAAGTCAGAACTGATTTTGCAAATAAACCTAGTTACAATACACGACAGACTAAAATAGTATCTGTAACACGACGTCACATGGTTATATATAACCGATAGTTCGACAATACTCGGAGTTCCTCGACACGGCGGGCGCTGATTGAAGTTCAATAGAACGTCTTATTAATTTCTTCTTATTAATATATAGAACTAAATAATTAATAATGTTAAATGACAAATTTATTCTAGATAAAAGTTGCATGTAAGAAATCGAACAAAATTTGTAAGTTTTCCGATTATTTTTTATTTAAAAATACTTTTGAAAAGTAATGTAATATGTTTGATGTCACGTCATCGGCCTATCTTGTGGAAAACCTTCCAAAGTTCACAATCATTCAGCTCCATTTGTCCTGCGAGCATGTAACTCTGCACAATGTCCCTTAAGCCTGGCGATTCTTCGGACTATGCCGGTTTTGATTCTCCTGCAGATATCTTCATTACTAATTCGGTCACGCAAGATAACTGAGCATAGCCCTCTTCATTACCTTTTGAATGACTTTGAACCTTTGTGCGCGTCCACGTTCGATGGTTGACCTCGTGTTATTAAATAGATATGTAAGCTGTACTAACTTCAGTAAGTTACTTAGTAGTACTCCGTAGTAAAGGTACAGTCATAATTAAAAATTGGTAGGTACTAGGTACTTTTTTTTGGTTGGGACTTAGCAGTATCAGACTTTTATTGACTAATACCCACCTGTGTCCTTCAGTTACCCATTGCATTCCAGGGCCACGGTGTCTTTTAAAACTAGTCCCGTAATCAAAATATTTTTTTTGGTTTTAATAATTGGATCAAGACTCATTCTCAACTTACAACTACTGATAGTCAAAGTCAGTGGTGATCTACTGGAAAAATGTCGAGGTGTTGAAGTGTGATTGCTCGCAGAACAAATGGTCGATGGGGACGAAAGCTTCTGGAATGGCAGCCGTATACTGGAAGCAGCATTGATAGGCCTCAAACAAGGTGGACCGATGACCTGGTGAGGGTCGCGGGAATCCGATGGATGTGAGACACATAGGTTCGATGTAACGAAATTTAGGGATAGCCTATGTCCAACAGTGGTCTTGTCTTTCGGCTGAAATGATGCATGAAGTTTGATGATTCCTTGTGAAATGATTCAGCTCTCTTGGATCAATAAATCGCTGCAGCCATTTCCCGACTACGTTGGGCTCGGTTTCCAGTCAATATGGATGTAACTATTTATTAGCATTCTACATGAAGCGACTGTTTATCTGATCTCCACAACCTGCTACGTGTTCCGATTCTGCACAGAACAATTTTTTATTTGGCTTATAGATAGTCGTTTTGGGGTTGGGTGTCTTGTGTGCGTGAGATTGCATGATTCATACAGGGATAATATCTTGATATTTTAAATAATTCGATATGATGTCGCCGCATCGCTTTAAATTCTCGAAAACCACAATAGATCGCTTCGCAATCACAGTCCATTAAATTGCCCACGTAGAGAGAGACCGCAGAGCTAGATCAATAGATATAAAGGGACAACTTAGACAAGCCTAGTTACCAAGCGCCACGGATTAAAATTAACACTAATAAATTTATTGGGTCCTAAATTGTGATCTGCACAATTTCTAAAACCCAATTAGGAATCTAAATATTTCCTTATTTAGATATCTAATTGTAAATAACGGGCTGGATTAGCTTTTAAGGTTGGTTAGATTATATAGGCTTCTGGAGAAGTGTGCGTAGGAATTACAAACTCAATTCCGCCAAGACCGTCCATCATCAGATTACTAGACATACAGTGATGCGCCACCGGTTCCGGACCTTTTCCATCGTGCGCACAACTAAGAAGTGGAATTTCCTGCTGAAGTCTGTATTTCCTGATATGGCTACAACCAGGAGTTCTTTAAGTCAAGAGATTCTAGGCAAGCGTCACTGACCCATCTTAGCGATGATGAAGTCGATGATGAAGTACGTAAATAATTCCACCAAACCCGTTCCATCATCAGACCACTAGACATACGGTGATGCGCCACCAGTTCTGGTGGACATCCCACGCATACGTATAAAATGTTTGGGGACTATATTCATTGTTTGCAGAGCTAAGAATTGGAACTTCTTGCCGGAGTCTGGTATTTCTGGGTATGACTACTATCTCCAAAGAGACTTCATAGGTTAGGAAAGAGAATAAGTTTTGCTGGGTTACATTTCAAAACAGGTTAGATGCATAGATTTTTGTGATAGACAAGTTTAGTTTTTAAGCAAGAAAATAAAATATCAATACCAACTTAGTATTTGTTTTGCGATTTATTTCTTTCTTTTTATACTTATTTTTCTGTTTCTTTCTTCTTGTCTCTTGTTACATGTGTGTTAATTTTTTTTTAATAAATAAAATGTTCTCTTGTATGATTTCCTTCACGCGGATTAAGTAGCAGGAAGAAGTTATTTTGGGAATAAAATAAAAGAAAGTTATAATACTTACTATTTCGGGTAAGCTGTAGAAGTAGTCCTGCTGGTGATGGTCAAAGCGGTGCTCCTGAAACAATTTAAGGCCGGTTTTAGTATCATTCTGCATTTGGATAATAAGGTTGTATAAATAATAACTAGACATCGTATTGTACACTATCAAAATACCAAAATATGCACGCAATTATGCGTTAAAAAAGGAACGAAATATGCACAATGAAAATACAACTTTTTGCTTTTACGTTTATTTTCAGTGTTATTATTTATTGATGCGATGTGGAAGAGTTTTTTAACGCCATATTTTAGTAACTTGTAATTAGCGTAGGGTCTTATTATTATTTTTTATAGTTATTTAGTTGTTTAGAAGTAGTAATATTATATTTAAAGAAGTAAAGTTTGTTTTTTTGTTTGTAGGAGGTAATCTCTGGAAGTACTGGTCAAACTGCTAAGATTTTTTCACCGATAGATAGAAGCTGCTTTATTCCCGTTAGAAAATGAAACTAAAGAAAATTTCTAAAGCACAGATTACTATGAAGAAGAAGGTGCAAGAAACTCCATGGCCATTTTGAAGTAATTATCAAAACTAATATTTTAAAGAGGAAGGATTTCATTTTTTGTATCTTACGATTTAATTCAAGAACTACTGGACCGATTTTAAGAATTCTTCCACCATAAGAAGGCTAAATCACTGAGTAACATGGCATATATTTTTTATTTCTACGCAGGCGAAGCCACTGATAAAAGCTAGAGTTATATATTACAAAAGTCCTTGTTATATATTTTTTGTCGCTTCAATTATGTGCGAACTATATAAATAAATAAAAAGACTTCTTTCTAGCAATGAATTCCTAACATGCAAATATACATATGCATATAAACCAGGTACGTAGGTACATTAGGTAGCCAACAACTCCGGCCGATAATTCCTGTCTAATAGCGTCAGACAAACCCGGATGCATGATAACTAGATCATAATATTATGTGACAGGGTTATTAATTTACGATCGCCACCACTAGGCGAGCCCTGTCGCCGCAACACGGAACCATGGGTTATGATAATTATGACGTCTCGCGTAGATAGAGTTATAATTGTAAATGTATGATTTGTGTAATTTATGTCGTTGGTTGCAAATTATGGTAAAATAGTAATCGAAACTAAATTTGTAAAGAGGTAATTATTTTTTTGGTAGAAGGACTTTTTCAAAGGTACTAAAGTGAAGGGTCGGGGAAGTAAGTTTCGTACCCATATTGACCACACGCCACACAGACTAGGCCTTTGACTAACATCCAAAAATCTGAACACAAATGCCAAATTGCTATGAAGCTCAGTACACTAGGTGTTTAATTAATGGATTAAGTTCATAACACAATACTGTGCTCCAAAATCAAGATGATGCTGATTGGGCTACAAAATACAAAAATAAATAATAGAAACGATTCTATATATATCTACTAGCTACAATATGAAATTTTGTACATAGCAACATGCTGGTGATAACTTATGTACCTTTGTGCCTAACAGCTGCCTAGTATTCCTTGTATCCATATCGTATTACAAAATAGTGTAACACATTGATGTGGTTGAAATCGGTTTCTGTTTACCATTTATACTGGATTTGATGACATTTATTCTTGTAGTATTTTTTTCATTCCAGCACATAATGATAATGTTTTAATTTTAAGTTCCTACGTAAAGTAGTGCGTCGATGTCCATAATATTTGCCAACTATTAAGATGACTAATTTCTTTAAAAAATACTTCCTAACTTTGTAACTTAATTTTCTAATTAGGCTTCATAAGAATGTCCATTATTCTACTGCTTATTGTATAAAAAGAGTGTACCGCGGGGCCCTGGAACGAGGGCAGATAAGGAACAGGAGTGGGTTTTAGTCAGTAAAAGTCTGACACGTCCTTTCGCTCCGCCCAAAAGAAGGAGAAGTTATTGGATGATTTCCCAACAAAAAGAAATAAGATTTCTAGCAATTATATAAAAGAAACGCCGCAACTAACTCTAGATTTGGAACCATGCACTAGCTTCCGACGTTTTATAAGTGCCCATGTAGGCCTGTGTGAAATAAAATATTTTTTACTTTGACTTTGACTTTGAGGTCGAGGTACCTTTTAACTAATTTTTGACCTACTCCATCAGACACGGCATAGTTAACAAAGTGTTGAGAGGCAATCCAGAAAAAGCCCTAGGCCTTAGCTTCCAGCTTCGGTATCTAGACTTCATCAAAACGACGTCAAACGCTGTTGATGTAACAGGCTTTGACACAGCTTGAAAAGCTTGATGAATAGAATGTTTGCTTTGAAAGTTTTATGTGGTGCGGGTAGTTGAAAATAGTGCGGATATTTTGGCAAAGTGTTCGCGTGGAACTGTTTGCGAGGATGTAGACACCACAGAGTTATGTAAGTGACTGAAGAACGGCTTTGTGGGATGTCCCAACTGCATTTAATTTTACGCTTAAGTTACGAGGTTTGGGTTTAAGCGGGATGGTGGCCTGCGAAATTTAAACTTTTTAAAGTTTTTTTTTCAGTCGACCCTATTGAATGATTTTTTCGTGAAATAACTTTTCGCGCGTTTAGGAGTATTGTTATTTACGTAATTGAGCGTTTTTTTTACTGAAACAGCCAAAAAATCGAGTACAACGTTTAAGCGTTTTTCGAGTTCATTCAAGCTGTATCAACGTATGTAAAATCGAGATAGTCATTAGATAAAGTTAGACGAACTGAGAGGGGTCTATTTATTTAATGATTATAATTCAGTTAGTAAATATGTGCTACGGTCGCAAATCATATATTAATCGACGCATAATTTGACACTAACCTGAAAAATACAAACAACTTAAGAAAAAAGAAAAATGTTGATTTCTACCCTAGAGCATCGACCTGAAGTCCCTTAGTTTGACTAAGGCTATTTGTATAATTATCATCAAAATAATCTCAACTAAAAGATGTCCATTGTTGGTCATTGGTTTCCCCAAGTGTCGCTATAGCGACCGGTTGTGCGTCTCACATCCATCGGATTACCCCGACCCTAACCAGGTTACCGGTCCACCTTGTGGTAGGCCTCCCAACGCTACGACTTCCGGTACATGGTCGCCATCGTCACTCTAGATATTTTTGGATAAATATCATATTAAACAGTTAAATATGTATAAGTAAAAATCGGAAATCATAAATTATAACTTTCCAGTCACAATATTGTAGGCATTATACTGTTGACCCCATAACTCACTAGCTTGAACATACCAACGCGTATAGAACAATTTCTTTCTAAAATTCAGCGTAGAATACGCCAAGGCGCCTAAGTTATGTCTGCCCAGGGACTTTCCTGTGGGATTACTAGTTTATACGATTAGGTAACCTACGCTGCGTACATCTAATATTTATAAAGTTCAAAATAGGGGGGATTTCGGAAGCTAATATTAGAGTAATTGGGGTCAATTTGTAGGGTCAGAATAAATATTCGATTTTCTGGTAGGTACGCAGGCGATTTGTAATCGGTGAACGATTTTTTGTTGGTGGAGATTTGATAGAACTTATCTACTTACTAAAAGAAATTTAAATGGAATTAGTTGCTTTACGGTAGACTGTTAAAAAGACATGCCTATTGTTTCCTAAATCATCGTCATCATTTACCATCATATCAGCTGAAAGATGTCCGTTGTTGGACCGCCCAAGTGTCGCCACAACGAATGATCCTGTGCGTCTCAAATCCATCGGATTCCTGCGACCCTCACCAGGTAGTAGATTGGAAGGCCTCTTGAGATTAGATTTCGATCTACAATAGATTAGATTAAAGCATAGACTTCTTGAGACGAGATGTTTTGAAAGTTTCTTACATATTTGGTAGAATACCTAAAAGCTTGCTGATGCCTAGATTTGTGTAATAAGCTAATATTTCTGTAATCTGTTAGTAACTTAGTAAATCTGTGGTTTTTAATAAAATCCTTGCATACTATATAACGAAATCCCCTATCGCGTGTGTATGAACGCGATTAGTCCAAATACTATGTACTGAATGACTTTTCATGCAGTATCCACCAATAGCGAATAGGCAGAGAGATTCGTGAACACAGGAAGGTGTAGGTTTATAATACATGTCTAATTCTTTATTATACACCATGATAATTTACAAAATATGTGGATATCAGAGTCCATGTACATAGGCGAGCTTAGCTCAAAGTTAAGTTTTACGTGAATACTATAAAAAAGAAAAGTAAAGAAAGAAGACAAAGATTTCTAATATTTCTATAACGAAATTGGGGCGCTAGGAAATTAAATTATTTAATTGCAATTCCAAGTTCGTGGTACGTAAACTCAATTTTTATTGATTTCAGTCACACAAAATAATAACCGCAAGATGGAATAAATTATTCCCGACGATTCCGAAAAATTCGGACAATATTTTGAGCGAAAATATTATTCCATGCTTGGTTATGCCATGATTTTTTTGCTTCCTTCCTTTGCCGACCCCTGACCTAATAATTTAGTTATCACGAACGCGGAAGTGAGGCAAAGGTCGCAGCATATTCAGCCTAGGCGAATAGCCCGCCTCCTTACATAATATATAGCTGACACCCGACGTACTGGCGGTGCGAAAAGTGAAATAAAAACCCAGTTGTACGTTACGTCTTTTTACAACAACAAAAATATCTAGTAAATGATAAATGATTTGGTAAGCAAGTGGGTTAAAAATAATACTTTTATTTCATTTCTTTTCATTTATACTATTCTATATATATAATAAATAAGTAAAAGTTTTTTTTTTAATAATTGTGCGTGACTTGGCGTGTCAACTATTTATTTATTTATCTTCAAACAGATAGTTCTTTCCAGTTCTTAACCTAATGCCACAGTCTAGATAGTGTTTATTTATTTATATTTAATAAAAAAGTAAGCTAACCTAACCCAGCTAAATAATAGTATTAATATTTGTCAGTCACTATAAAAACATAACAATATAATATTTATTAATTAATATATTACAACCTAATTTTTAGGATATGCAAAACCTGAAACGCATGTCTAGTATATATATAAAAATACATAGTCATCGGGGTGTCCAGGCGACTGAGGGGTTGTTTTGCACTTGCAACCAGCTGTTTGCTAATGCCAAATGCCCGCCATGACCATCCGTGACCTTTTTTTTTTTGGTGTAAAAAATCATCCAACCCCCGCTCTTGGGCGGAGCGGGAGATAGTGTCAGACTTTTACTGACTAAAAGAACCACCCCGTTCCTTCTAGCCTTCATACCGGGGCTCGAGCTGTCTTTCGAAACTAACCCTGGCCCCAGTAGGCTTCGACCCCGCTGGGTCCCTGCTTCTGCTGACAACTCCTTGAGGAGCGCGGGAACAGTTCGCGCCGTCGACGATTTGGGCTTGGTCCGGACAGTTACCGGACGGCCGAACAGCAAGCTACCTATTGCGCACTATCCGCAAGCCCGCGCCTACGGTGGCCGGAAATCGGGATCAGAATCCCGGCGGCGGCGGCAAGAACGCCGTTTGGCCGATGTGGTCGGCCTCCTCCTTTGCGAGCATTACTACTTCGTAGAAGTCGGCGACCGCCTGCCACTCCTCGCTCTGGTCCACGGCCTCAACCAAGGCCCGGCGCGAGAGGTTTCCGCCGCCGATCGCCCCCACGAGGGCACGGCGATGCTCCGCGCAGGCAGGGCACACCTCGACTGTGTGCTCCACCGTGTCCTCCGGGCGTTCCGCACAGTGGCGACACCCGGGCGTCTCTTCCGCTCGAATCCGGAACAGGTACCTCCTGAACGTGCCATGTCCGGTGAAGACTTGCGCCATGCGGAAGATAAGGATGTCGTGAGATATTTCCAGGCACGCCTCAAAGAGGGGACTTACCGCCATAATTGTGGCGTGCCCAGCACTGGGTTGCGATAGTCGCTGACGCCATTTCACCATGAGATCCCGCCGGAGCTCTGTCCGCCATGCCGTGACCTGTCGCGGCAGCGGACTTTCACCCCGGCATTGCATCTCCACGCGCATATCGTGCATGTGTGCAAGGACTGCTGCCTCCAGATCCCACGGTGGTAAGCCTGCCACAAGGCTTGCCGCTTTGCGGGAAATCGAGCGGTACATATACATATAATATACTAGGTTTTGCCCATGGCTTCTCCCGCATACTTTAAACAACCAGAGGGCTTAGCCAAGTTAATAATTTACAATCGTTAATCTAGTCCAAAACTTCAAAAGTATGGGACGTCATCTCAACGCTCAATCACGTGCTCAGAACATAGGAATCGGAGGCGACGCCAACTCGAAGCGGTTGACGAAAGAAAAATGAAACGGTCGTAACTTGGCTAGGCCTGCTGTACTTTCAGAGATTACCTCTTACAGACAAAAAAAACAAACTATGCCTCTTTATAATATTAGTACAGACAGTATAGATATCTAGATGTACATTCTGATAGCAGTATGTTCCGAATAAGCGGCTGAATCAATTCTAGCTTTTTAAATTGGTAAATTTTACACTAAATTAATCAAAAATTTAATTTAGGTGTATGTTAGGTTATAAGACACGACTACATAATTTACTTATTATAATAATAATAAATTATTACAATAATAAATATTTACTATTTAGGATTTTGCTCGAATGAATCGCTTGAAGTGCAGTTGGGGTTCTTCAAATAAGTCTTAAGCTATTCTTCAAAAAGTCCGTAACATATGAACGGACCTTAAGCCAACAAAGAAAAAAAACATTTAAATGTCATGGGTACTATGAAAGTAACAAATGGCACAGCAGAGTGGGGAATAGAAAAATTCCGTATTTTAGAGATAAAATCTCGTGTGAAATGTTTGCAGTGGAAGCTGGGTGTTATGATTTTATTATGGATTTACCGTCAAAGGTGAGACTATGATGTTACATAAATTGGCACTATGGGAGGAAATATGGTACATGCGTCATGGAAGACTTAGAATAATTTAGGTACATTCACAAACTTATAGTCAAAGAAAAATGTTTAGAAAGAATAACACAGAAGCTTTTAAATCTGGGCAAGCCACATTCACGGCAATAAGTTTCCTTTTGAGGAGTATCTGAAGAGTCACGCTGTACTCACTTTTCACATGACGCAGATCCTCCCGGACATTGTAAGTTCGGGAGGTGCCTGAACCGAATTCAGGTGGAAGAAATGCCCGGGTGTTACCATTGTGTGGGCCCCCTGGAGAAAACAGTGGACCGCTTGGACGGAGCATCACCGAGTCCTTGTAGAGGCGATCAGCGGACAACGAACAATTGACGGACCGAGATCAAGTTGTTGACGGTGCGTAGTATACTACTCGCGCTTCAAAGAGATGTCAGCAGAATCGTAGGGGCCCAGCAGGACCGATGCTCGCTAGAGCCAAGAAATTTCCAAAAAGGAAGGCCAGGTGTGATTGTTACGCGCTACCCTAGAGCGGGAAAAGTCATTGTATAATTTCCCACCTCAAATAAAAAGTGTGGGATCCAGTAAATAAAAAAAAAAATAAGTAGGTACTAATAGCACTAAAATGCAAAGTTGTCTAATTAGTACTTGTCAAAAAGTACGGAATAAAATTTACATTATTTTAGAATAGGAAGACTTTAATTTAAAAACAAAAACAAACATTAATCTTTCACTCTTATTTAGATACCTACTTTCACAAGTTAAGTCTGTGAAAAGTGTTTAGAAATGATAACATAGCAGCTTATAAATTCATTTTATATAATACCAATTTTGTTAAGAAAATTGAAAATACTGCTTAATACAAAGTTTTTTTAAGGAAATACTCCTCAATAATAACGAGGTCGCAAACAAAATTGACGCAGTAACACTAACAGCCACTTGATCGCGACTTAATGATTAAGCCCTTCGGCTTTTCCAGTCAAAGTGAAAAAGAAAAACAAAACATTTTTCCATTATTTCTATAAGTAGCAAAATTCCTTCAAAGCTAAAAAAACACAAACAGATTTTCATTTTCTCCCCTATCATTGTAATCCCTGGAAGATTGGTGTTTAGCTTCCTTTTTATAAGGAAAATTGTTTATAGAATATAATGCTGTAAGGGAAAACTGTGTAAATCTGTTTCTGCAGTTTTTATTTACAGTTATTATTTGAGATAAGAAAGAACTCCGAGAAAAATAACCATACATTGCGTTTAGAGGATTAATACGGATGTGTTATTCTTTTGGTGGTAATGACTTCGACTTAAGAAAACATTATATTTATTTTACGAATAGGTTTTAAAAAACAATTTTACACGTCATTTTGTTTTAAGTCATTTTAAACTAGATGAGGCTGGTGTTTTCTAGCTGACTACCCTGAGAAGAAACACTGAAACAAACCCAAAAAAATGTCCATACAGTAAAATATATATAATGGTCAAATCACATGAAAACCATGCAGATTTGTCTGAGATGGTCTTTTGAAGAAAGAACCACATACAGATTTGAGTGGATCTGTCCAATCAGTGTAAGCATTTGTCAGTATTCGCAAAGCTCAACTCAGGACTACTAAGGACTTGACGAACAATACCGAAAAAAGGACATTTGGGTAGGCCGCAGAAAATACTTTTGTTGCCAGACATACGTTAAAATTACTGAAAAGAAAAAAAAAAGAATTAGGACCTATTACAAATTACTCCTAGCCTCTGAAGGCTTCGCCGCTGCTCTACCTCTGTTTGCTGGCCTCTAAAGGCTGTCGCGGGGCTACTGGCTGTAGTTGTTTTGCCTGTGCCTGACGGCCCCTGAAGCCTGTCGCGGAGCTTCTACGAGTCTTTGGTCTCTTTGTATCTCCTACTGCTGTCGCGGAACTTTTACTATATAAATAAATTTTTTTTTGATCAACCTCACAAGGAATATATTTTTTATTATTTACCTCCTCCCCTCACACATAACTCTTCTAAATTTACATACATATACCTCTCATAACGTAGATCTCACTCTCTTAACATTACTCTAACGTTACTGGGTTCATACCCAGCCTGGCGCATTTTATAGGCGCATTAATTAGCTCGAGCTTGACCATTTGTCACCTGATGATAAGCGACGATATGGTCGACGATGGAGCACGCTTGCCTAGAAACAACGAATTCACTCTTGATTTAAAGACCTCTAGATTATAGCTATCAGGATACACAGATTCCGAAAAATAATTCTACTCCTTAACTGTACGCACAATGAATCTGTTTCCAAAACATTTTGTCCGGGATGTCCGCCATATAACGATTGCGAATCGCCGTACATCTAGTGGACCGATAGTGGAACGGGTTTGGTGGAATTAGGTTATAGCTACCTGCTATTTGACGCACACTCTCCAGATGCTACCGATAGAAAACCGACAGGCCAGCAACTCGGTTTCGATGCTCAAAAAGTAACAGTACCAAAAGGACAGTATACGTTGTTAACATCTCTGCGGTACGGACATAACGTTTCGCCTCGTCGTTTATATCGCTTATATCGGAGGATTAGAACAATTTGCTTGCAGCTGACTTCCCGTCCGTTTATAATTTAGGTGTCTTCAGGAATAGAGTGAATAGGCTTTCAATAAACTAGAGTGTGATTCATCACCAACGATTGCATCACTGCTTATCATCAGGTGAGATCGCAGTAGCACATATATATAAGCACAAGTTTATAGCATTAAAACAAAACCGGGTAAGGGCGAGTCGGACTCGCGCTCAGAGGTTTCCGTACAAAACCTTAAAAAAAAAACAGTTCAATTCCCGAAATGAGTTATAAAGATTTTTCCAAATAGAAAAAAAAAAATTGACGTAACTACAAAACAGTTTTCAGATTTCCTATACTTTTGCTATGAGACCTTGCTTCATGCCAAATTGCAAGATTCTAGGTCAACAGGTACCCTATGAATTTTGATTGCCTTGCGAGTGCCGAAATACATGTTTTTTGCGACATATGTATACGTTGGTATCTTTTTTCGTTAATTTAGAAGTTCAATTTTTTCACAGCTATAAGGGACCGCAGACCTAAGTATATGCTTTTAATTTCATTTCAACTCAATACTTCTACGCGTTTCCGAAATGTATGGTCTTGAAAGACAGACAGACCGACGAAGTGATCCTATAAGGGTTCCGTTTTTACCTTTTGATTCACGGAACCCTAACAAAGGTATATTTTTTAACACATTTGTTCGCAGTTCTCGTATATTCCCAGGAATATTTTTTCACAAACCTGTCAACTGTGAATCGGCCTCAGCATGAAACGCGCACGTATGCGGAATCATTTTAAATATTCTTTTACACACCTTTATTATAATGCACGACACGAAAAAGATTTTTTTAATGCATGATGGGGATGTGCGTTGTAATATTTTACTGTGTGAATAGAACTGAGTGTGTTTTGTATGAACGGCGTATTGTGAGAAAACAAGTCGCGAGTTGCGAAGCTTTTTATAAAAGGCTTTCGAAGTAATTTTTAAATATTTAATAGAATACAACTTTTTACTAATGTTCAAAGCACTGTGTGATGATAGTCTTTGATAGTGGCACAGATAAACGGTTTTTTGATAATTCGACAGCCGTTTCAAACCAGCTTGTAACTTTGATTTAGTCATTTTTTTATGAATTAACCAAAAAGTGACAGTACCGTGTTTGAATATAGTTTACAGGAAAAGTATAATATTTACTGAAAAATGAATCTGTACATCAATGCTAGAATACGTCGTTATTACTGTAGTGTACCTCATTCCACAAATATTACGCCTTTGGTGGTAACTCAAATTGGACTGCAATCCGAGATACTGCCTTGTTCGATGCGGGTGCCGAAATATTGTAAGTATCTAATATCTTTTGAGAATTTTGCGCCACCATGTGGCATAAAGAAGTATTCTTTGGAAGAGTTACCGTGGCCATAAAACGCAAAGGGGCAAATGATGGAACAGTAGTCCAATGGGTTTTAGTCAGTAAAAGTCTGACACTCCTTCTCGCTCCATCGTCGAACGGGAGAAATCATTTGATGATTTCCCAAGTATAGACTTTCAAATGAAATGGAAGCCGTAAAAATTATGTGGCTCCAATACCCACAACTCATAATATTACGTTCGTTTGACCTCCCACTAAGAGGGTAAAAATTTTTTAGCTTATTCAGCTGTTAAATCCCTTCTAACAAAAAACTTTGGAACAGATAGACCTGTGATTTATATAAAATCTGAATAGTTTTAGATGACGAAGATAAGTTATTGATATCAATCCTAAAAATACTGTGTCATAAGCTTTTTTCCTTAGAAACACTGACATGTCGGGCCTTCTCGGGCATCAAAATTCCATCATGAGCTGAGATTTATTTGCTCTCCATGTACAGAGATATTCGTAGACCTTTCCGTCTGTCCGAGTCATTGCTATGCCGACAGAAAGAAAGATTATTTATCGTTATTGCGGAACATTCACATTCTTCCTTCTGCCCGTTTTTTATTCTCCCTATTCATCCATTGTTTGTCCCCGGATAATAAGTTTTCATCAAGCCCACTAAGGCTAAGTGATAAGTTGCGTTTTCGATATTATTTCTTCGTATATGTTTGCTTAGTTTGTTTAATAAATTATTTATTAAGATGATATATCGCTTTGTTTAGTGAAAACAAACTTTTTCGTGGACAAGTAGTCACAGTTGGTAGTCCTTTGTTACGCTACTATTATTTAAGGTTTTATCCGCTTGGAGATCGAACTGAGCTGGTTTTATTTACGAATTCTGGTTATTGCTTCTATTTGCGAAGTCAGAAACAGTTTTCAAAGAGAGTATTCATGTTTATTCGAGAAGATATTGATATGGTTACAGGTTCTCTAGTTTCTCTTGAAGTATAGAAATAGATAAAGATTTTTACGCACATTTTTATGAGATAAATCATTAATATTTTAAGAGGGTGAATATTTTATTTTTACGTTCTCAATATAATTTTATGTTAACCACACACACGTGAGTTCAGAGCTTAATAAACACCAGTCTGTTACGTCATAAACGGGATTATCTCCCCCGGTTTTAATCACGCGGTTATCCAAACACGACCATAATGATAACACTATAAAACAACCCCTGTTCACCCCCTGGGCATAAGGGGTATCGAGTAGCGATATCATTGCCGCAGGCCCAAGGGTACTGGTGTGGGATAGGTCGGGAGTTACAACCCTAGCTAAATTGTATAGCAATCGGTTAGGATTAATCTATCTTTTACCCTTGAGTATTTGCCAGCCTTGAATTATAGAGCTGTGTTGCTCACATAATAGGCTTGTAAATTTTATAGGATGAACGATTTGTTTGTTAGGTTTAAAATAAGCAAAAGAGTAGCGTGTCTTTATCAGTAAAACTAGCGAAGGTATAGTTAGTCAACGATTTAACTGGTTAAAAATAACTAGGAAGCTTTACTAATATTTAAAAACCGTGCAAGAGAGCTGCTTTAAACGTAAAAAATCATATACTCGTAAAGCGAAAAAAATATAATACTTTTATTACAGTTCAGTCTTTAAGTGCAGTGGGGTAAATTCCATATTTTAAGAACATTTGCATTTTATGTCAGAAATACTTCAAAATTTTACTCTGACTAGTTTTGTAATTCGTTATAAAGCTTTCATAGACAAAGTTGGTCTTCAAACAAAAAAAAAACAAACTTTATATTAGTATAGATAATTTGAATTGAATGTAATAATAATATAATAAAGAAAGGAATTCTGTAATTTTGTAGTAGAATAAATGTCATTTTTATTTTATCTACAAGCTCTGTATTATCACGCTATGATCAAAACAAACGGAGCAGTAACCAGAGATATGAGTGAGACTACGGGAGACAGCTGGCAAATATTATAAATGCAAAACTAACTCCGTCTGTCTATTTGTTTGATCAAGTTTTGATACCTTTTAGCGCAGTTATAATACATTCCTTTGGGATTATTTCCGAAGGTAGCACGGGCGATGCCGGTATCAGGAGCTCAGTGTAAGTAAAGCATGGCATAATCAGCCTTATAATGGTCCCACTGCTGGGACTTAGGCCTCCTAGAAGAGGGAATGGGCCGCAATCCACCATGCGGGCCCAGTGCGGGTTTGTGGATGTCACATGTCTTTCATATTGGTTTTAGGGCATGGACGTTTTGAGAGCAGTGGTGATGAAATAAATTACATAAAGTAATGCACTAGGTTGGGTTTAAACCCACGACCTTCAGCTCGTAAGTCGGGACTAATTCTCCTGGGCCACCACTGTTCCTGAGCTAAATATGAATAATTTTAATTTCGTAAAATGGTATTTCCTCTTTCCTCCATTTTTGGAACCCTGAGTCAAATATTTCTCGTTTAAATTCCTTGAGAATGCTCGCTTCGTGATTTCGGGAGTCGAGTTAATATTAAGGAGATTTTCTCTTTGTGTCATGATGGGTTGTATGTGTATTACGAAACGATTTTTTTTATTTTAGCGAGTGTTTCTACCTCGGTGGATACACTGCACTTCGTAAGTGGGGAAAGTAAAAATGTAATAGTAGATTATCTAGGGGATAAAGCATTAAAGTCGCGGGCGGTATGTTGAATTCCGAACAAAACAAAGGTTGCTTAGTTTTAATCCCGAACCCAGTGAGAGATTAACATAATGAACTCCCGAGCGCTGCGATGGAGTTAATATAAAAACCTTAGTAAAGTGAGGAATTCAAGTCACCCAAGACAAAGACAGCTTTATCCTTTTGTTGGATACTCTACTTTTTACACCTTCTGTCAGATAATTAAAAGACAATACACTGAGGTAAATTATTAAATATTAGAGAAATAAAAGTATTATTAACTAATTAATGTTAACAATCACTTCATTCTGTTATACTACTTCGAGACATATTGTCTTCAAATTTTTAGTTCTTAGATACATTTTGGGCATAGGTAGTAGTTTACCATTTTTAAGTTAGTTGATAAGATATGTTACAAAAAGTAAAACGTCTACCTGCGTTAGAACCCACGACCTTCAAGTTATGAGTTTTTGGTCGTGGCAGGGTCGTTACCACTGTTGCTCATCGTCTGGTCGTCCTGGAAGGACCAAGTCTGAGGCAACCAGCAAATGGAGGATCACGGGTGGGATATATAATATATGAAGGTATATATATTACATTAATATATATGTATGTGTATTTTAACTATATGTAGATTATACCTTTTTTCAAAATATTTTTTTTTTATAGGCCAACCATTTTGTCCCTAGGTTGACCGGCAGAAAATGCCTAAGGCATTAAGTCCACCTATGTACTTTGTGTTGCATGAAGATTAAATAAATAAATAAGTTGTGACCACAAGACCATCATTGCTCTATACAAAATTATATTCCTTTAAATATTTACAAGACATTAAATATTTACGAGTTCTATTTTATCATGTAAGGTAATACACGAACATTATGCGTGAAGTATCTCATATTCTAATATACTCACGATTCACGTATCTTACGAAGTTATGTATTACAAGTAAATTGGTGACAATGGCAGACTGGCAACGTACGTAAACAGATAAAGGCTCTATCAGACTGGCGCGATGTGAATTGTAGCGTCGTTCCACTCGAAACATTGGCTACTACACATTTTATTTTTATGCTTGACCACAATCTCCCTGATGATGTGGTCGACGATAGAGCTCGCCTGCCTAGAAGTAACCTCACTCTCAATTTAAATTTTAAAAAGAAGGATGTAGCTATCAGGAAACACCCGGAGTCTGTGTTTCCTGATAGCTACATCCTTCTTTTTAAAATTCATATAATATGCCAGTAGCATAATTTTTGTGAATTTGATATTACGCACTACTTATATACCGAAAGCTACTTTTGCATTTATAAATGCGAATTCCTATGTCTATGGGACCTTTAGAAATACTTTTAGCTCATGCGTTTTCCTATGTTTTGCTGCCGTTTTATATTCTCAAGTTATGACGTCAAATGATTGGGTCATTGACATGTTTTTTTTAAAGATAATAGTGATAGGCTACTATCTCACCTGATAGTAAGCGATGATGTGGAAGTAACCTGTCATCTGGATTAATTTATAAACCCGTAGGTTTTAGTTATCGGGAAACCCATACTTCGGGAATTCCACTCCTTAGCTTACGCAGGATAAAAGTGTTTTTAAAACGTTTTGTGTGCATGGATATAATATTTACCATAGAGGTGGCATTTGCAGAATCAAAATCTCTACCCTTAACTTTTTCGTTTTCTTTTTCTTAGCAGTCTTATGTAGAAGATAAATGTTTTCGTGCTCTCCACGCCACGTCTACATTAGAAGACAATATCTTATTTAAAATGTATTAATGAAAATAAGTATAAAATGTTTAGTTTTATTTGTACATACTTTTATTATTGCCTAAAATTAGATTTTTAAATGAAAAGCATAAGCATAATAATCACCCTTTTTATGTTTCCATTTCTGGGACTGAGACTCAGGCTTCCAATCTAGGAGAGGGAATGAGTAGTAATCTACCACGCAGGTCCAGTGCGGGTTAGTAGAATACACAGTCATGTCTTCGAATTGTGATTGAACCAAAGGTTTTAGAACATGCCGGTTTCCTCACGATGTTTTCCTTCACCGTTTTGAGAGTAATGGTGATGAAACTAACACAAAGTAATGCACCTGGATGGGTTAATAAATTGTAAAATTATAATAGTTTTCGTATTACATTTAAAACTTGGAGGGCACTTTAAATTTGGCATTTGGGTTGGAGCTCAAAAGGATAATCAATTTCACTTCCAAACGAACGTTTTAAACGCTCGGCTGGCGATCCCTTTAGCTCTTAAATTCGGCACGACACTTCGAATTTACCTACATACCTACTTCGTTTGCATGGTACGCAACGATCATCTCACTCCATCGTATTTTCTGGGAACAAGCTATTCCAGGAGCGAATGTGGAACAAATATTTGGTGTATTACTACACGACTATCAAGCGTTGTCAACTGTTGTAGTACATTCACGAATGTCGAGAGGAAAGTTTTATATATTTCTGTGATTTTTGGGAGTTGTAGTACCAAGCTTGAGCGTGTGTTAAAACTCATTGCAATCACATCTATGAGTTTTAACGCACGCTCAAGCTTGGTTCGACGGCTTTGGTACGGACGGACCAAAGCCGTCGAACCAAGCTTGAGCGAACTTGTATAAAGTGAAATGGTACTAGATCCAGCTTCCAAGGTACCTGTTTACCTTGATTTGTTCCGCATTATCCCTAATATAAAATTCCGCACTTTTAAGAGATGTCGTCATAGTAAAAAAATCTCACCTTACTAAGATCTTTCGATTGAGGTACATTTCAAATCTGCTGGACGATTTTTTTTATTTTTATTTTTTATGGTGGGAAAGAATCCTACAGTAAGAGTAGAGGGCGTTTTGATGTATCGTTCTTTGTTTTTATAATTTTCTTGATTATCTAAAGGCATGGCAAAAAAAAAAATAACAAAAATATCTTACGTTTTTATAAAGCTCTTAATCTAACAACTACCAAATTCCAGTCGCTTTACGACTTCTAAAGCCAAAATAAACACAACACTATAAAATAAAGCCTTAACTTAATGAGGCGTAATTTCACTACTTAAACTTTAACTAATTAAACTCTTAATGAGGTTAGAGTTCGTTTGCAATAGCCTGCTGTAAATGATCGATGAAGATAAGGTCTGGAGTCACAGGTTAACACAGGTTCATGCCCGCTACTTAGAGGGACAATCTTGACTGTTAATTGGATTTATTATTATCCATAATACAGTTATGTTGCCAAATTAATCTTGGGACTGACAGTAAGCAGGTATATTGGCTTAAGATATATATGTCTCCGGAAAATTGCAGACACCGTAAGATCGTATTAAATGTATTTTTCTGTACGTATATTTTTCACATTAATGAAGCTTTTTGTGTATATTTGAGTGGGTCCTCTGATGAGGTCTGAGGTTTAAAAATACAATTGGACCCGGTAGGTTGCTAAAATTTAAAAAAAAAAGTTGTTTTATTCCTGAGTGACATTATATTTTAATTACGCAAGCAAAGCCGCGGGCATTTATTTTGATAAATTCTTCTCTACGTCACTAGAATGTTTGTGTGTGCGTGCGGAGACCCCCTATATTACTTTTTTAGAATTAGGATAACTAATTTCTTAAAAAAAAAACTCTACCTGAGTGTATTTGAGTAAAATTTTAGTTCTTAAATTATGATTATAATACAATTCCTATCTGCTCGTAAGATCTCCCGTTTTCAACAGAAGTATGTTAGATTTTACACTCTATCCCGCATACTTCGAAAGTCTAAATCGATCCTTCGAAACCTGCTCCGTATCAAAAAAAGGCATGCAGTTTCATAAAATATCCAAAACTTCCTGCTTCATACTTTGCTAACCTCGAAACGGTAGAATACAAAACATTTTTTTTTTTCACTCTAAACGAAATTGGACACTTACGGCGCTCGTAAAAAAGCCAAATAAACAGAAGTACCGAGAATTTTTTCTTAAAACTTTTCTTTAGAGACCCGTTTTTATTGGTAGATATGAGAATACCAAGAAGTAGGCGATAGGTTTTTATTATCTTGCCAATGCCAATGTCGAAACGAAAATATTCAAGGTTCGAACAAAAGGGTAAACGGCTTGATAGCTGAGATGAAGACCACGACATCTTCCTTTATCATAAATAAATAGGTACTGATGAAGTAAATGTGGCTAATAATCAATTATCTCTCGTTCTCACAGTACCTATAGGAAAACAAAACAAAATACGGGGAATAGAGAAAAGAAAATACGGTGTATCAGATGTTTAACAGGCTTACAAATTGGGATCATTTCTCACTTCATAAAGAAAAGACCGGTCACGTCGAAAGATAAGGAAACAAAATACACGCTACCTTACGAAGTTTTTGCACAGTTTTTTGAAACTTATTGTTTATAGACCTGGTCCTTCGTGGTCCCTTTTCTTTTACGGTTTTCCCTTTGAAGTCCTCCTTTGCAAAAGAGGGCAGCTTTACTTTTTGTAGAATGTTCACTCAGATCTAAATGGTGTCTTAATAGCATTTAAATCTTCAGTGATTTCTAGGGAAAAGATATATAAGCAATGTGTTTCAATAACCGTTTTATAAAACAAAATAATACAAACTTTCTCTTGAGGTGGGAAGTCATCAAATAATCATTCGCTCTGGGCGAAGCGTAATGTAGTGTCAGACTTTTACTGGCTTTTTTTAAATTGATATAAACTAGTGCTTGACTGTGATCTTGATGGGAAGCAGCGATGCAATCATTGATGATAAAGCGCACTAGTTTATTAATAGCATATTCAGTCTATTCTTGAAGACACCTAAATTATAATAAGGGAAGACCGCAGCAAGTAAATTGTTCCAGTCTTTTGATGTTCGCAGTATAAACGACGAGACGAAACGCTTAGTCCGAACCATAGAGGCTAAAACCCACTTGTGTTTCTTCAGTTGCACTAGCATTTCAGGGTCACGGTAAGTCTTTCTAACAACTTGCAGAGTTGTTAGAAAGAGTTTGTGACACTGTGTTACCCAATAATCTAAAGTACAACAAGAGGGAACTAACATACCTATTCTCTTTCTCATTTCCGCCACACAGTTCTCGTTACACGAACTTCTTTATTGGCTCACTTGAAAACCTCTCAAGTCTAGATCCTTTCACATGACAAAGAAATCAGAACAAAGACTAATTTAATGGTAGAATCGTGCGCGAAGGTAAAGACGCTCTGCCCTCACGGAGGTCCCCTTATTGCAAGGAAAATCGAGCTCAGAGTCTGCGACCTTGACATAAATAAAGCTTAAGTACATACAGAACTTTGTTTTGTGATTGTTCTTAGTGAGCTTTCGGGTTTAACATTTCTGAAATTGACGGAAAATTTGGGGAATTCTGTCTGTTGTTTACTTAAGCTATTTGAATTGTTAAATTGAGTTAATGGCGTGCCATAAAAGATCGGAGTGTCCTTGACTGTACTTAAACTTTGACAAAGGTCGTTAAGTTTATTACTACAATCTAGATCTTTTTTCGGAATGAATAATTTTATTTTTGTAAATTGAATTGCAGAATACTCATGATGCAATAAGTAATTACATAAAATAAAGTGAAGAATGTTAAGGAAAAAAAACGAATCCAACCAATCTTGTGATGATTTAACCAACTACTACCGCTTAATTTTTGATATTAAAAAAGTACTGATTTTGAGCCAGATAATTTAAAAAAATTTGAGGGCAAGGAGGGACTTCGGTATGTAAATGTGTCGATCAAGTTCGGCAAGCGTTCAATTCAATTCAAAATCTTTTTATTTCACTTATCCTATATGGGCATTTATAAAACGTCAGAAGCTAGTGCACGGTTCCAATTGGTCAATACTTAACCTTGCAATCAACCCGTGCGATTAACATTACTTAGCAATGTTCTTCTCTGTGTCCGGAATATAAATATTTATTTATGACTAGCTTTCGCCCGCGGCTTCGCCCGCATACATGAAATATAGCCTATGTCACTCAGGAATAAAGAAGCTTCCTATCGGTGAAAAAATTTTAGCAATCGGACCAGTATTTTCAGTTATATCAAACAAAAAAACATACTTTACCTCTTTATGATATTAGTAAGTATAGATTCAAATAAACCACAGGCACTTTTGATTAGTCAAGAAATCCGTTAGAAAAATAAAGCTCAATGCAGATGCTCTCCATAAACACAGGTTACATATTTTATTTTGATTCTATCATATGAGGACAATGCCAATAAATAAATTACTGGCCGATTTTTCAGTATTCAGATACTTTTTAACTCGGGAATAAGAATGGTGGTTTGACAGCTTCTGTATAGAAAATATGTCGAACTGCGAAAATTGTTTAAAAATAACAATTATCTGACTAGTGAAAAATCAGACCTAAAGTAAGTTATCAAAAAGGCACTAGCGGTTAGGAGACGACCAGTCTCAACAACCGTTTACGAACAAGACGCCTGTATCAGTACCACTCAGCCCAATCATTTTGAAGGGACCTAAAAGATCCGATACACGTGCCACCATCAACTAGATATTTGAGCGCGCAAAATGATAAAAGCAGATTCTGTTTATGTAGATATAAATAAAATATACTTTATAAAAAAGACGACTACACAGGTAACCTAACTTTATCTTGTTCCCTTAACTGATCAAAACCGCTTCGTCACCACATATCCTTTTCAAGTTCACGTAGAGCATCCTCATAGGCCGCTTTCTGCCGACATTCTTAGCTGTTCGTACGTGTTCCAATTTACCAATTAATTTGGCCCCCACACTTTGAGTGGATCACGAACATTTTGTAAAAGAGGAACCATTTGTTTGAATCGTTGAAACGGGAAAAGTTACGATCTTTTGTCATATTAGATTCTTGTATTTTATGATGAGTTTTTTTTTTTTTATCGACACATCAAATTATGTTAAGTAGTTTTAAAATTTTGTTTTTCACTTATGTTAAATCTTTCATCCAGAGCTTTGTTGTAAGTAAAACAAATTCTGACTTAAGCTCGCCTTTGCACATTCAATAAATCTTTTTGTTTTTGAATTTGTAAGTTTTTGTGTGCAGTATAGAATATAAAACCAAACAGTAAGCAATATAAGTATTCCCTTTTATTCCAATTTAAATATAGGAGAGGTTTCAACTTGGAAAATCTTACCATACTAAATACTCCCTGTCCCTGTCTCAGGAATAATACACTTTTGTTGATGCATAATTAGCAACAAAATTAAGTTATTTCTGAGACACCCAATATTTTAATGGCGAGAGTTTGTGTGTGTTTATTTTTGTGTTTGTTACTCCTTTTAAAGCTGAAACTGCTTAAGGGATTTAGATTAATTTTAGCACACGAGTAGATATGGTATATAGGGTAAATTATATGGAATAGCACATAGTATACTTTTTATCCCAAGAGTATGTTTCCTTGGAATAATTTTCTACGTTCACGCAGGCAAAGCCATTGACAGTAGCTAGTTCATTTTATAACTCAGAAACAGTTAAACAATATTCAATTACTCGACAAAACCTTTCCTGAGGGCGTATTACGACCGTTTTAAAATCCAGTCAGTTTCCAGGCAAGTCAGTTTACGGCCGTAAACTGCCTTGTTCTTTTTCGTATTATGACGTACGTCCTTCTGACTGGAATCATCCTGGACAGTTGTCTGTGGCTGGTTTGCACTGCTTTGAAAGATTGCGTTCGAAAACATAAAAACAAAGGTTACCGGTATTTACGGTTTTTAAATTTTTGTATGAAATATTGTTTATTGATGAAATTAATGTAATTTTATAACAGAAATCTAAATTAACAACGAGTTTAAAAACGAATTATGTGTTATTTCCGTAAATACAATGTCATAAAGTGGAAAATAGAGCATTGTCTCATATACTTCATTTCTGAACGTACTAGGATAACTCCTAACCCGCCAAAAACAAAATTAACCCCGTGTTCCGAATTGCGTCAAAAGCGATTATATTGCAAATCCGACCAACGCGCAATGTCACAAATAGTACTTGATAGTCCTTATATTTTGTGACTATTACATTTGGTCGGATTTGCGATATAATCGCTTTAGACGTAACTCGGAACTAAGGGTAAGCGTGTGTACGTACCTACTTGAACAAAACTTTTTAACAAAAATATGTTAGCTTGGCGATCGCTGTGCTGCGGCATGGTGGTCGCCGCGGTGACGGTGTTGAAGTGCTGCGCCACCCTGAGCCCAGACGTAAACATCCGATAACCTACGGTGTGATGGACTGGCCCCTGTTAGGAGGCGGTGACGGTAGCAGGCAGTACCCTCGGGACAGTTCAACCCGATTTTTGGCGTACTTACGTTGCTTGTTGCGCTGGTCTCGTACGCCACCACGCACCCTTGAATGCGTACGTTTTCGACTAAGGGGGAACGTAGCAGCACCTCACAGCGGGTATCGAAAAGGATCAATAAAACACGTTTTCGACGAAAAGGTTCCTAGGGGCTATAAGCTTCTGCCTTTTCGGATGTCATATTTATTTATTCTTTCACATAACATATACAATATGCACATCAAAATACTCGTTATGATGTCTACTTTCATATAAATAATCTTTTGCATAACTTAACACATAAAAAAGTTTCTAGAACAAAAACTGCAAAAGACAATTTCGGTCATATTCTGAAACACAACTCTTTCAATTTCTCACCCAATATTATACGAATTGTCAATCTAACTGCTATATTATCATTTTTTAGGTAAGTTTTAACTAAAAATACAGTAATGGTGAGAATTGAACACAAAACAAAAAAGGTAAACATCAGTTTACAATTACGTAATCGGGATCGCGAACATTGCAAACTTCGATCATTTCTAAAACTATAAACTCATCACTTTCGAGAAATTCGAAGATTATCAACTCATCACACATATTTAATGTTTTATTTAACTATCAAATAGATTCAAATATAATAAAAAGTCAAAACAATTCACTTTAAGTTACTAGAAACTGGCTTAAACTGACTGGCTTGTTTGTCACAATTTTTGACACTTTAGCAAGCTACATAATGTCAGTTGGACGCTCATAATACGGAATTCCCAGCCAATATCCATGCAGAAGACGGTCAAGTGTCACGTGACTACTGACTGGCTGGCAATAAGATGTCATAATACGGATAAGCAAGTCAGTTCATTTTACGGCGTAAATTGACTGGAATTAAGAGGTCGTAATAGGCCCGCTGGACGGAGACAATTTTGAGTCTCAATAAAGTCTAAGATAATAAAGAGTTTCAAATATTATTTCGCTCGACTACTGTCTTTGTAAGAACTCTACTAATTACAAGTTGAAGTAAAAAAAAACCCTTAAGTTTTTAATTACAAAGCCTTTTAGGTAAATTTTATGGATCTTAGGATTATACGAGCAAAGGATTTAAGATGAAAAGAGAAAAGTATTATTGCTGTCTTCCGAGGCAAGCAAATAAATTCTAATTAAGTTTTTTATCAATTAAATTTTTGTAAAGACGGATTAGGGTTGTAACTTTAAATTTTAAATTTCTATAAAGATAACATTAATTAAGCCAGTTTTAATGCTTTTTTTTTCTAAAAGTGGGGCTATCTATATTTACACTAATATAATAAAGAGGTAATGTTTTTTTTGTTGAGATAGGTTATATTTTATGTACGGGGGCGAAGCCGCGAGCAAAAGCTTGTACTATAAAGGAGAAATTGACTGACTTTATTCAACGCCACTACTAAGCTAGGAACGCAAAATTTTGCACAAAATTTCGTTTTATGACGCAGGTCACTCCTTAAGGGCATGAAACGGGGGTCCAAAGTTTGTATGGAGAAACTTATTTTCACGCAGGCAAAGCTGCCCGCAGAAACTAGTATAAAAACAAAAATAAATCTATACAAAATTTTATACAGAACAGTTTACGAACTAATATTTAACTTAAATTATGGTCTATGAGTTTAATTCCAAGGAAGCGGAAGAAAGTGGAATAATTTAGCGGTGTATAGTTCCGAGAGTCAACCGAGGAAATGGGTCGCTTGAACGTTAATAGCAGGATGCAACCTTTAAATACATTATTTCTGCGCGGTGGGACTCACCTCGCTAATTTACAGCATGATTTACCGAAAAACATTAATCCTTTAGATATTCTTAAACTTACGCTTTATATATTTTTTTTTACTATAGAAATGAATAGATAAAAGATAGCATAAATCAACCATTTCATAAAGTTCCCACTGCTGGGACTCAGGCCTCTTCTTTAAGAGAGGGAATAGGCCGCTATCCACCACGCAGGCCCAGAGTGGGTTAGTGGATGTCATATGTCTTCGAATTTTTGGTTCTAGGACATGCCGGTTTCCTCACGATGTTTTCCTTCAACGTATTGAGAGCAGTGGTGATGAAATAAATTACACAAAGTAATGCGCCTGGCTGGGTTTGAACCCGCGACCTACAACTCTTATTCTTATCTTTATTTTCAAGCTACTAGGGCTCATCGACAATATACTTAGAATAATTTAAAAATATTTAGACAATGCAATACGAAAAATATTTATTTTATTAATTATTTTAATTATGCGGTAAGACCCCCCATTGTGTGTGTGTTTAGTTTTGGTTTCCTTTTTGTATGTCTAGTGGTATACTATAAATCATTATAGTAATAAATAATACATATTAATTTTTTTCTTTCTTTCTAGTGCTTTTTAGAATTTGTTCCTAATTTTAACAAATCAGGATACACAACATAAAAAATACAATTTTAATACCTACACAAATAAAAATGCAGATTTTAGGCACAAATATATCTTTTGAAACACTTCATAAAAGCCTATCGAAGTCTGTGATAGCTAAAACCGGAGAGTATTTGAGTCAAGCGTGAATAGGTTACTTCTAGGCAAGTACCTATGTTCCATCTTTGACCACACCATTAGACAGTCGTGGTCAAATGCGAACCTAATATTAAAAAAGGTAAAAACGACATGATAGGCTTCTTCTTCCAACGTACCAAATAAAACGGTTCTGTTTGAGAAAAGCTTCTTTGGTATGCCATCAATTTACAAAAAGATTCTTATTGACATTTTGAGTATTCCGGAACTTCCACTATTTAAATATAAATTCCGTAACTACTTAATAAATAAAGTTTACAACACAATCCAGGATTTTATAAATTGTTGAATGATATAAACTTTTGACATTTATAATTCTCTTAAAAATTAAAGGCACGTTAGTATATTTCGTATTTATTGTATGCCTTTTTAACAGGAGATAATGGAATAGTTTATTATTATTAAGCCTAAATAATAACCTATGCTCATAATAAAAATATTCTGATTCTGATGCAACCCCTTAAAGTAAGGCACAAACCTTTTAAGGTTACATGGACAACTGTCCGTGTGCCCATATCATTGTCGCGTGGTAGTTACCTGATAGGGAGACAAATTTTCATGGATATTGTTCTTTCTGCAGAGTAAAATTTTCTCGCAGCAGATTCTGATTACACCTGTCTAATATAGCATACCAGCCCTATAATTTTGTAATTACTGAGATATAAGCAAGAGGCTTATATCCCAGTAAATGGAAAATTATAAGGCTAGTCTTCTCTAAGAGGCTGGCACTTGGCCAGTGCAGGTTGATAGATGTCACATGTCCTGGAATTTTTGTTTCATGTTGGTTTTCCTTCACCATTTCACGTTGATGAAATAAAATTAGTGCCTGTATTGGTTTAAATTTGAACGTACGATGGATAACTCGTAAATCGGGACTATTACTATTGAGCCACTACTGTTCACGCACCTGTCTGTCAGAACCTTAATAGTCACTTCTTATGTTACTTATCACAGACAGCCATAATGAATCCTACTAATTCTTATTTCGACTATAGGATTAATATTAAACCTAAAACAAAAGAGGCACTACTTTGCTGCCAAAGAGATTCATTATAGTTTACTTAATGAAGAATATTGTTTTAATAAATGTAATCTCATGTTTCTGTAATTTCATTAGTGTAAGTGAAATTAGTTTTAAGGCTTTAGTTAATCTATTCTATCTTCAATAGTTGTATTGAGAGGCTGGGAGAAGAATGGCTGTAATTATGGCTGATAACAACTAGAGGTAGGAATGTCGATGGTTTCAAACTCAAAGCATTTATTTTAAACTAGTTTCTGCCAGCTGTTACAGAAATAATTCCACGCAGGCGGAGCCACTGTACGTACTAATACTTCATCCAAATTATAGCGCAAGTGTTATAATCCAGGATATACTATTCTCGTACAAATTTTCATAGTCAATCACCTAGAAAGTTGAAGTTAATTACACATTTCAAAACATAGATGACTATGGAGAAGAACGTGCAATAAACTTCATGGAGACTCTTCGGAAAGTAAGCCGATATTAGTGTAACAAAGAAAGTTTATGAAATAAACTAGTATCTGCCAGCGCCTTTGCCTACGAGAAAGTAGAAAATTATCCATGAGAAACGTATCTTCTACCAGGATAAAAAGCGTGTGTTTCAAAAATCCCTCAAAAATGTTCAGCCGTAAATACGTAATGCATCACTAATACGTTGAATATCCACACAATAACTACTTCTGCAAGCTCATTAACTGCATTTTTCAACCATTTTTTTGGTTGTAATATTGATTTTTAAATGTTTTTTCATAATTTAGACCACTAACTTCATTATTGATTTATTATAGTTATAATTACCATGTCATTTATCAGTAAGAATATTTTGATATACTTTTTTTATGATATTTTATGAATGGAAATAATATAAGTACAAATAATATATTTAAATTGAATTGAAGGATACAAATAATTTTTAGAATTGGGTAAAAAAATACGTGTAAGTACACCATGTAATTGCAAATAAAAACCGTAAAAACATTGGTTCTACCATTTGGTTTACGCGAGAATCTAATGGTAGAGATAGTGTCCCTTGAAGTTGAAGCACAAAAAATGCTAATAGCCATGTCGTACATTCAAAGGACCGGGCTAATTTATTCGCCCATTTTGCCCCGCAGACATTTGTATCAATTTGGAACAAGACACTAGATCTCACGATATTTGAAACTAAACAATTAATATACATTTCGTCTGGTAACCAAATTTATAACCATTTACCAATTTATGTGGTACTCGACATTTTGCCAACGGTTTCGCCTGAAAATTAGTTTTATCCATTCAAAATTTGGACCCCCGTTTCATCCCATAAGACATGTACACATTCTGGAAAATCCTCTCTAAGTGCTTGCCTGCGTCATGAAAGGAAACCTTGTGTAAAATTTCATGCACTAAATTCCAGTATTTTCAGTTGTTCGTTGATATGTCAGTCTGTCAGTTTCTTCTTTTACATAACTATATAATTTGTGGAGAAACTGAAATGATTATACAAATTATGCATTTTTTTCTTCCTCCATATAGCATTTTCTTTCCAGATGGTTCTGCTTCTAAGTTCCAAAACTTTTTCAGCATTTCATTGAAAATAAGACTCGAATGCATAACGGTATGAAGGATAACTAGGCTGATCAACTTCTTCAGAAGTGGATCACTTCAGTGCCTGGCAATACCCATCTCAACGTGATGTCTTGTGTTAAAATAGATACACCTTTAAAAGAGGAAGCTTGGAATTGGCACAGTGACTCGAAAGTTGTATAGAAATTGGTTGTCACGGTATGGACATGCGATGCTGGCGAATGACGGAAATGCCGTAAGGAAAGTTTTTGATATGAATGTAGAAACTTTATAGCCTTCAGTGAAAAAGACTAAAGAAAAGATGAACTAAAGAAAGAAGACAAGGACAGGCATGGTTTTTCTTTAAAGAAGGTGACGTTTGAGTTGACGAGTAATTAAAGAGCATAGAATAAGAAGATAATTGCATATATTGACATGAAAATCATGGTGCATATCTTAGGGATTCTAATAATAATTTTACAGTAAATAAAATGGAGGATGATAATAAATTTACATTTTGTAATGTAGGTAAAATATATCTATAGGTATGCCAAGTAGTATATGTGGCAGGTGATCAAATTTGTTTATTATACTATGTCATAAATAACAGTTTATAAATTCATGAGATATGTTTGTTTCGAGGAGCGAGCTATTATTATATTTCCGTCTCTATAGAAATAAATATAAAACATAATGCTTTTACGTCCATTAGTAAATTATTTATTTTTATTTGTATGTCTACCATCCAAAATATATTTTAAGCTTTTATGATATTTAGTTTACAAAAATAATTTTGTAATATAAGTCTTTATCCTAACCATTAGGTGTCATGATGATCCAGTGGTTAAGGCACTTTTCTCTCATGAATGAGGTTGCTTTCTGAATTCACTTTATATTTGTACTTTTCTAGGATTATCTAGGACATTATTGTAGTGTCTCGGAAAGCATGTAAAGCCGTTGATCTCGGTTATCATTTGTAGATTTTTGATTGTAGTTACAAGTGTCCATGGAGTTTCTTGCACGTTCTTCTCCATAGAAATCTACGCTTTGGAACGTGCAATTTAGCTCTACTTTTATTGGACTGGCCGACATTTGACTATTCAAAAGTGCCTTCAAATGATCTATTTGAAATAAATTATTTTGATTTTTGATTTTGAGGTAGTCAGACGCCAGAAAGTCTGATCATCAGTCATCCAAGTAGTATTGTGTTGCCCTGTGTAAGTTATCTGTGGAGGTCTCATAGGCAGTCGCTCCATATAAAACAGCCGCATCCGATAAGACTGGGAGCCGTCCCCAACCTAGTTAGGTTTTGGCTAAAGGGATAACATGATATTCATCGGTAGGTCTCTTTGGTAATACTATTTCATCTTTAAGCATGGGCATTTGAAATTTAATTTACTTTTCCTCTAACGCTTATAACTTGACTCGAAACTACTTATCTAGCGTCGAATACGAGCTTCACCCCCAATATCCCAATCGCATATGTAGATGCTAGCGATATCTAGCCAACGAGTAAGCTTTCAGTACTTTTAGATATTTGTTCTCGAACGTTGCGCCATTTTAGAATTTTGTAAGTACCTACTTGAAAAAACCAGAAACACCAACTTTTAAGCAAAAAGATTTCTCTTTTTTGTATTTTAAAAGCGTTACCTCACATCTTAACCTAAATAATGTGCAAGTTATTATTGATTTATGATATAGTAATATTACTATATTATAAATCAATAATAACTATATAGTTATTACCATTAAAACCATCTATATAGAAACTGCATCATCATCACAATCCTAACAAACTAAAACATGGTCACATTTCTGGGTGTAATTTATCTATAATATGTATGTATTTAGAAATATATAAGTTTATCAGTTGTATAGTACCCATAACACAAGCTCTGCTTAGCTTGGGACTAGACGGCGCGCGGCGTTGTGTGATAGTTGTGGAATATTATTATTATTTTATCAATTTTTGTACTAAACTATTGATGCTTGAACAATTTACCTCTACGTTAGGTTTTTATGGATATTTATAAAAGCTAAACCTAAAAAAAAAAAATCTTTTTATTTTTTAGGTTTGGCTTTTATAAATATATTTTATTTATATTTTATATTTATCCTTAAGGGATGAATCTAAAAAAAATGGTTATGAGAAAGACAATGTTACTAACGAAACTTTTAATACATATGTTACATTAACATTAAACGATAAAGATGTAACTTTTAATTGCTTACTAAGCTTAAAATGAAATAAAAAAAGATCCATTCGTCAACGAGCCTAGAAAATTATCATTAGAAAAATTAATAATAACTAACCAACAAATAACAACTTCAGGCATTTAAGAAACCGGCCAGATTGGTTAGGGTAGTGGGGTTGCTAACCCTACTGCTGCGGTATTTCAGCCATACACGTTTGCCGCGCTTTACCCAATTAGAGCCCGCCAGCGCAGGGACTAATCTTTTATTGACTGTGTAAATCTACAGCACTAATTGACTTTTGCTCAACCGCTTTGAGCTTTAATACACCATTTTTGCAGGTCTTAAATTGAGCGTTAAAAGTGTTGGCTTTTTATATCCGGGTCTGGGTTTTCGCAGAAGTTAGGCTTAGAGGTTTTATTTGAACACTGAGTTTGGTTTGAGATGAACGGAAAATCTGAAATTAAGTATTCATATAAAATTCCCCTTGCCTTTTTAACAAATCTTTTACTATGCAGCTAAGCATTTCGTTTATAAAATGCTTTACCCATAGAAGTAAACTATGCTTAAATAAAACCGCCCTTTAAAAAGTGGTAAAATTAAGCTAAAAAGCTTAAGCTTTAAATAAATAAATCAATAAATAAATAAAGGAGAACTGGCTTATATTTTTTTGTTTTTTTAATTTCTCGTTTCTTAATTTTATATTTATTTATTTATTTATTTTATATTTATTTGGGCCTGTCAATGTGACAGGCCCAAATCTATTACCACACTTGTCTTTGTAAATATTTGTCCTCATTGCATTATAATGTGTTCAACAAAATAAATAATCCTTTATAAAAGTAAGTCCCCCAACACGTTTAAAGTCTGTATGTTCGCTATTAACACAAATACTACAGAACTAATTTTCATGAAGTTTTCACTAATAGACAGAGTGATTTATGAGGAAGGTTTAAATATATAAAACATGCATGTTATAGTAGAGAAATGCTGAGAATTTCAAAAATTTGTAACGACCGGGTGAAGCTGAAGCGGTTTGCTAGAGCAGGGACTCTTCCTGCATCGCGGTATTCGAGTTCTTCGCGCGACAGATTCGCCCCCGTACATAAATATATAGCCTATATTTTTCAGAAATAAAGCAGCTTTCTATCAGTGAAAAAATTTTTAATTTAGCAATTGGACCAGTACTTCCAGAGATTACCTCCTACAAACAAAAAAAAAAAACAAAAAAAAAACTACCTCTGTATTTTATTAATGTAGATAGTGTAGATGACAAAATCTACTGTCGGGTAGTTACCATCAGATACAGCACCTGTCTGGTCGAAGGATCGTCCATTTTCAATGTCGATTTGCTGGACTTTACACCCTGTTCTACCTAACTCTAAACTAGTAAATCAATATATTGCAAAATGAGAAAGTCTATCTGTTTATTAATCAACCACACCTTTTTGACGCTATCCATAGGGATCATTTTCGATTGTCACGCACCAGAAGCTAGTTCGGCATAAAACAGAACTATTACAATAAAACTACACTTTTCTCCAATCCCTAATAATATAGTCGCAAACTTTCCTACAAACCCGTTAATCTGTTGAATTGTGAAAGTTTCTCGAACAAACAGACGACACTATTTTTATGCATTAGTTATGTTCGGATTATAGTACTCTTATAAAAGTTTAGTTTGAAAGTGTGAAGTTTGTTTTTTGTGATACTTACTGGAAGTTATAGTCAATTAATATATCACATAATATTGATAAGTTATCCCTGTTTGCTCGTGGGATGAGGACCCAGTGATCTGTAATACAGGTTAACACCTATAACAGACACCAGGCTCTAGCCCCAGACATTCACTTGAGTGAAAAAAGGTTCCTACATGTTCTGTGTCTGGGTGTAATTTATCTATAATAATATGTATGTATTTAAAAATATATAAGTGTGTTAATCAGTTGTCTAGTACCCATAACACAAGCTCTGCTTAGCTTGGGACTAGACGGGGCGTTGAGTGATAGTTGTGGAAAATTATTATTATTATTGTTTTATTTGAATTTATTTTGATTTATGTATAATCATAAGGGTAAGGTTATGTTTTGTGAGAAGAAATAAACGGAAAATCATTATCATTATTATATTATTAAAAAAATATTTCGACAGAAAATCACAGAGCTAGACTTAATACATTAGGTATTTTCTACCAATCAACTTTTGTGTGATGTAGATACAACATTGAATATTAAACACTTCATTAAAAGATAAAATAATTATAATTATAAACATAAGTAGGTATAACTATAAACATAGTTATAAAAAATTATATTATATTCGTTTATAAAAACATAATTATAATTATAAATATAATTAAAATTAAGAAAATAAATAGAATTATAAAACAGTTGGTATTAAGAAATAAAACAGAAAATAAATGCTCTTTGACGATACTACTGCCAAACTTCTTACCGCGGCCCTAGAACGTATAGGGCAACTGAAGGACACGTGTAGGTTTTAGTCAGTAAATTATCGAGCAACTTCATCTCAGTAACCTGTACCTCTACACTCTTGCTATTAATTAAAATAGTTTATTAAACTCATATTTCAAGCAAGCCAACAAATATCCGGTCGCTCGTAGTTACCGGCTATTTATAATGTTACGTAGGAAAGCTGATATACCATCAAGATAGCAATATGGTTTATTTTCCTTCGACAGCTAATTTAAAACTTAATAGGTATACTTTAAGCAATGGTGGCTGAGTGGTAACAGCCGCAACTCACGAGTTATTGGTCGCGGGTTCAAACCCAGCCAGGCCAGGATTTATATCATCGCCACTGCTCTCAAAACGGTAAAGGAAAAAATCGCGAGGAAACCGGCATGTCCTAGAACCAAAAATTCGAAGACATGCGACATTCACCAACTCGCATTGGGCCCGCGTGGTGGATTACGGCCCAATCCCTTTTCTAGAGAGGATGTCTGAGTCCCTACAGTGGGAACATTAAAAGGCTGATTTTGCTATGCTATGCTAGGTATACTTTGAGGGAATGGGAAGCAGTTGCTTCCTTCTGCGAAGAATGCGAGTGAAAGAAATGGATGCCAACATAAGGGAATGGACATCCTCACGCCCCAGCCGCTGCTGAAGGATACGCTCTAGGCATCGGGAGTTGCAGGGCGAATTCTGGTTTCCGGACTTGTGGAACAAGAACAATAGGTAGTTGGTCGTCCCTGCTGGTGCCGACGACGCGCAGTGATTCATGTGCGCCTCTAATCCATGTGCGCCTCTAAAGAAAGTCAGCATAGCCAAAAATGTCTAACAGAACCGACGCCTGCGAGGGCTTTTTTTAAGTGGGAAATCATCTAATGACAGCAATACGACGAGCTACACATTGCTCGTCGTCCACAAGCCCAAACCTACGGTGGATGGTAGTCAGGGTTGGGGTTTCGGCGGCTGGGGCATGATGATGTAAGTTCTCTCACGCCTCACTCCAGACCATGGTCTGTACCAGGACTCGTTATGGGTAGTCCTGCGTCATGCGGAAGGTAAAGACGCTAAGAAACCTCTCCAGCCACTCCTCAAAGAGGGGCCTTAGTGCTTACTAGGGTTACAGCAACGTCAGGAAAAGTGACCGTGGCCGATAAGCAAAGAGCAATTGAATGACACATGTGTGTTTTTAGAAAGTAAAAGCCTGATACGCCCTCCCGTTCCACCTTAGAACAGAAGAATTCATTGAATGATTTCCCATCACAAAAAAAAACGCATAAAATTAAAAACAACAAATTACAGCAAAAACCCGAAATTCAAAATGGCAGTCTTAATCATAAAAAATCTAATAAATCCAATGATCGGTTCATCAAAATAGACACACTCGAAAATCGTTCTAAAAAAAATATTATTGTAACCACAGACAATCAATCATAGAGAAGAACCATGACCTATTACTCTATATATACCATTGACTAAAGACTCTATTTTTAAAATAAGACCAGACTGATTTAATAAAATTTACTACTGGTTTTACTGTACAATGCCCGATCCGCATACAGTGTTGGCAATGATCCAAGTTTGGAAGCCGTCAAAATAGTTCGTGTTGTCATTTTTTAGTTGTTAAGTTTACGCTAGACGAAGCGAAACATTTGAACTGCTTTAAAAATCGGTCAACTGAAACAGGTTCAACTGATTATGTGTCTATTTACTACGTTTTATTTGTAGAAGAGAGCTTAGGTAAAGAAAATAAATCTGAACAAAACGAAAATGAATAAGAACTAGTGGATTTGCGGACGACAAGCAGTGGGCAGCTCGACGCCCATTAATTTGAATTTTCGCAGGTGATGTATTTTTGTTGCCGCTATAACAGCAATATACTAAAAACTAAAAAGGTCATAATATAATATTTAATGTTATATAGATAAAGGCAATTTAGCTTCACTTTTTTTACTGGCCGACATTTTGACAATTCAAAGTGCCTGTAAATGATCTATTTGAAAGATGGTTTCTGATTTCTGGTACGGAATCTTTCATGCGCAGAGCTCGATCGATTGTGCCGTTGCTGGCAATATGGGAATATTTCTGGCAATACTCCCACTTCACGGCAATATTGCCGGACTGACAAATGGCGAACTAGGCCGTTGTAAAAACGGTTTTGAATACGGTACCCTAAAAAAGAAAACAAACAAGAAGGTCTTGCTACAAGTCTATGTCGTAATTAAATACTTTCTCATCTCTAATTTTAAAATATTTTTTACTTGAAGTTTGTTGCCGAAATTCTCCCTTTGTGTAAGAATTTAATTAACAATGGTCTAGTTTTTACTATCTAATTAAAAGTACAATAATTAAATGTTTTAAAACAGACTAAATGTGGTACACCTAATGTTAACCGTTTTTAGCAGAATACTTTATTTTACTTAATTTTTTTTAGTTGTGTTTTAGGTGTACTGTACGAGAATTATACGGTAAACTAATGACCTATTCCAGGTTCCTCACCGGTGAAAATTATGGAAATAACTTATATGCGTTTATTTTTTTGTCCACTAATGAAAACCGCATCAAAATCTGTTCGCTCCGAAAGAACCTTGAACATATACCAAGGCAAGCCCTAGACTGGGATTCTCAAGGAAAGCGTAGACGTGGTCACCTTAAGCAAAACTGGCGACAAACGGCCATCACAGAGGCGAAGAACATAGGGAAGACCTGGAGCGAAATGAAACGTGAAGCTTAAAACCGAACTTTATGGCCACGCAGTGTGGACGAAAACAAAGAAATTTAAGTCAAGTAAGTCAAGACTATACTGTATATATAAGGGGCAAACTTTAAGGGCTTTCTCAGTAGACAAAACTGAACAACCTTCCACAAACTTTTCAGTCCGGAAACGAAAAAAAAATCGGCCTCTCCATACAAACTGTCCGATTATTTTTTCGTTTCTGAAAAAAAGTATCTTATGGAAGATACTCTTAAGGTATCTTGTGGAAAGACGTCTACTGAGTAAGCCCTTAAAGTTTGCGAAGACCTGTTCCTTACACTCTGTATTAAGATATCCGAAATGGTTATGATTAGGAATCTTTAAGTAGCTCGAAGTAATAAAGAAGTTTCTACACAAATGGTATCACTTTAATGACTCAATCGTGTTTCCTTAGGATAATAAACCTGTCAAAACTTGTAATCCACCCTAAATAAATTCAGAGTAATTAATTAATTTAATAAGAACAAAATCTTTAATCACTCTTCCGCAGGTTTATATTGGTTCCAGTTAAACTTGGAATAATTTCTATTTTGACATTTAAAATTGTTATTCGACAGTCTCGTATAAGTACAAAATTTTATTTCATTTATGTTTTTATCGTACAGTTTTAAAAAACACTTTACAAATACAGAAAACCAAAAAAAAACATTAAAATTAAATGAGATCAATAGTGAGAAACCTACATCAGTAACTTAAAAAAATCGCTACCAATGCCATGTTTTTATACTGAAAAACGATTCTTTTTTTTAGTGGTAAAAACCATTGCTTGACTGCGATCCCACCAGATGATAAGCTGTGATGTAATCGTGGATAGTGAAGCACACTAGTTTATAAAGAGCCTATTCACTCTAGCCTTGAAAACACCTCAATTATAATCGAACGGGAAGACCGCAGCAGGCAAATTATTCCTGTCCTTCGATGTACGCGGTATATATACGAAGAGATGAAACGAGTTATTCGATGTTAAAAAGGTGACGGCAGAATCAAAGAAAGAAAAGAAAAAGAAAAAAAGAAAGAAAACATGTTTGTTCTGCCCGTGTGTGTGTTCGTGTTATGTTCAAGTCTGCATGACTTGAACATAACACGAACACATCCGATTCCCGGGCACACTCTCCAAAATGCATCCTATTAAAAATTAAAATTTAATCCTTTTTTTGAACAGAACCTATGAATATAGTGAAGAGAGATTTTTGCCCAGCCATGGAAAGAAAAATATTTATCTAATATATTTTTCTTTCCATGGCTTGGCTAAATATTTATCTATTTTTATTTGAAGTTTAGATTAAGTAGTTACTTTTTATTTTTTATTGTTGTTTGTCTTGTGCGAGTGTCAAAAAAAATGATTTCTTTCTTTCTAAGTGTAAGAAATAAAACAAAATTACCTTTACTAAAATATCTTTCTGATTCTTTTGCAGCAAAAACAAGAAAGCTTCTTCAGTGAATTCCAATAAGGAAAATGAACACAACGCCATAAAAGAAACATACGAATTTGAATTTAAATTAGTAGGCACCGTGTGTTTATATGTATCATTGGAAATGAGAGGAGAAACATATTTGGTTACTGTACATGAAGATGGCAAAAAATTTAATATTGAAACAAAAAGATTGTTGATTTTCATCTGTTTGGTTGTTTTGGAATGTGAGGGATCAAATATTTAAATTAATTATGAGAAACCATAATTATAATAACAATGCGTATGTGAAATCTACACATTAGTGTAGATTTCACTAATACAAAGATAAAGTTTAATACACAGATCGACCATCCGGACACCGGCCGGATGTGTATAACTAGAAGATGGATATACTTTTTATAAACATACCAATCATACTCATCCTCACCCCCGGTAAGTAACTAAAAATAACTCATTATATATTACAAATATCAAATCTTTGCAAAATAATTACGGATCAAAAAGATTAACACTGATAATCTAATTAACATTACCTTTAGACTTTACGAGAGTAATTAAACAGTCATTTTCAAACGAAGTCAGAACAAAATGTATCTAAAGTCTGTAATCCAAAAATACTTATTAATGGATGAACGAATGCATTAATTACGCCTAATGGTTCACGTTCCTCTGAGTTTGATGATAAATGATGCTATTTAACACGATTCTTTGATGTGTGAAATGAGATACCATTTCACTTTCGATTCGAGCCCACACTAATCAAAATGCGTGTATTAAAAAGATTAGCTATGACTAGAAGTGTTATAGCTAAATATTAGCCATTATTATTATTCCATTTGTTATCTATTTATGTACATATTATTTACATTTTTAAATATTTCTTAAAAAACACATAAAAAAAAAACATTTAAAAATATAAAAAAATAGTATATTATTATTATTATTATTCCATTTATTATCTATTTATGTACATATTATTTACATTTTTAAATATTTCTTAAAAAACACATTAAAAAAAAACATTTAAAAATATAAAAAATAGTAGCCCACCGGCATCGGGAACAGGGTCCAAGCTGCCGGTGGTCAGGGCTCCTGAGAGAGAAATCTCCTAACTATGCGCGCCGTGTCCAGGAGTACTGCTTTCTGGATCTGGCCCTTGATCCAGCTGCCTAACGAGAGCCTCCTTAGATGTTGTTCGAGGCTCTTAGCTATTAAGCCATTGGCCGTTACGACTATCGGCACAATGATTGCTTTATCCACTTCCCACATGTCGACAACCTCGCGAGCTAAGTCAAGATATTTGATCTGCTTATCTTTCTCAGCTTTCACAAGGTTCTCGTCATGAGGGACCGCTATATCAACAATCATTGTGCGACGCTCTAGTCGATCTATCACCACTATATCAGGTTTATTGGCAACAATAGTCCTGTCAGTGATGATAGATCGATCCCAATATAACGTGATACTGCCATTGTCGAGAACTGGGTCGGGCACATACCTGTAGTACGGTACTTCTGATTCTACAAGATTGTATTTAAGAGCAAGTTGCTGGTGAATAATCCTGGCTACGAGATTGTGTCTATGCAAATAGTCTCCGTTAGCCAGACGAGAACACCCAGAAATAATGTGTCGGATTGATTCTCCGGGCCGGTGGCATGCCCGACAGATGTCAACCGTACCATCCTTCACAATGTATTTCCGGTAATTGTTCGTCATCATAACTTCGTCCATAATTGCAAAGACAAAACCTTCAGTTTCCCCGAAGAGATCACCGAAACGTAGCCAAGATACGGACGCTAATAGGTCTACATCGGGCCCATGTAAGGCCCGGTAAAAGCGTCATTATTATTATTATTATTATATTATTCCTTTATCCCGCGCTTGTGAATTACGAGCAATGGGTAGCTCGCCGTTCTGTCTGGTTACCATCCAGATCGAGTCCAAGTCGTCGGCGCCATGTGGTGTTCCTCACACGCCTCAAAGAGACGTCAGCAAAACTATAGGGGCCCAAAAGAGGCAATGCCCACATGAGCCATGAAGCAATTTCTAAAAAGGAAGCCTGTGGTCCCAACATATCTGGGAAAGGCTATAGAGATTGATGTTTCGAGACCATATAAGTCAAATACTTATCAAGTTGATTAAAAGAATTAGCAGTAAACAGGAAAGACGTGAACAGATTGCAGGTAGCGAAGATGAGAAAGATGAGATGGTTATGTGGAGTGACGAAAATGGATAAAGTGAGAAATGAGTACGTACGAGAAGGAAGTTTGAAAGTGGTAGCAATGACTGAAAAGATAAAAGGGAATCGTTTGTCTTAGTATAGTCATGTGATAAGGAGGGATGAATCGCATGTTATTAAACGAGATATGAATATATGTATATGTGGATGGATAAATAAGGAGAGGATAAAGTAGGGAGAAAAAGAGGCCAAAGGAAAGATGGATAAATAGTGTGAGGTGTGATTTGAAAGAAAAGGGAGTCAACGATAGCGTGATGGTTGACAGGTTAGTATGAAAAAAAAACGTGTTGTGCTGACCACAAGTAACATGAGATAAAGGCAGGAAGACGATAAAGTAAGATGTAAACAGTAGCTATATCGGATTAAAAGATTTAGGTGAAACGTTTCATCCACAAATTCAGAATGACCCCATTTTACTCGGCGAAGTTTCACGACTAAGTTACGGTTTCAAACTGATAATTTAAACCTTTTAACTTTATTGAATTCAAGTTGGTAACAGTAAATCATTAGAACGTTTAGTTCTTACGTTGAAATATCAACGTAAGAACTAAACGTTCTTACGTTGATATTTTGTCGCCGAAATAAATCCTTGACTTTCAGTTTTCCGCACTAAAGTTTTTGCCGAAAATTTTGTGACAAACTGCCTGTTGTTGATTGAAAATATCATGATGAGCTATACGTAACACTTTTTTTCAGCTGGCAAATCATCAAATAGCTTCTCTATCTTGTACTGACTAAAACCCACCCTTGTTTCTTCAATTGCTCTTTGTTTCAAGTCCACGGTAATATCTTTCAACAATCCCACAGTCCAGAAAGTGCCCTTCAATTATCTTGATGACATCTTTTTGAGGTGCGTATGGAATACTACGGCCTATCGATCTAGGTCTGGTTTTTATCGGACGGCAAACTACTTTTGCCCTGCAACTTCTGATTCCCAGCGTATTTCCTGTTTTCTGCCACCTCTTTTGCTTGCATTACTGTTTCGCAGAAAGAGGTTCCCATTTTCTCTCACACCGTACCATGGAACAGAACCAGATGCGGAAGGTCGCCGCCACCGATCGCCTCCACGAGGTCGCCACGGTGCTCTGACCTCCACCGTATGCTTAACTTTGTACTTCGGACGATGCCCACAACGGTCACACCAAAAAAGGAGGTAAGGAACCTTTCGAAATAACCGTGTTCGGTGAGGACCTCTGTCAGGAAGAAAACGAGATCCTGCGCACCTTCTAGCACCTCTCCAACCTTTTTCAGAGTTAAAACTTTTGCCTCAATTGTAGCGTGCCATTTCTTATATAACCCAACACACTGTTGATCATATTTCATCCAACATCAAATATTTGACAGGGGGCTTTACGAGCTTCTGAAATATTTACATAAAAAGGTGATCAAAAGTTCTTAACAAGGGTGGTTTCAGAACCAGTTTACAATCTGAGGGAAGTTTTGAAAACCTCCAAAATAATTAGGCGGGAATGTCAAAAGGTTGGCAGTGTCGACGCTCATAAAGTTCGGTAATTAATCATTGCAAAACCCTTGCATGTGGGGTTTTATTTTACACCACTTCCATGGAGCGGAAAACTCGTTTCCTGTACGATGACAGCATTTTATTTAGATAAATGATTATGACCTTAATTTCATGGGAATGTAATGTGTAAACCATCTTTTAATGAGGTTAATTGAGACGTCGTAGACTAAGTATTCGATTAATTGCCATGCCTATTTAAAATAAATACACGGTCTTGTCTTTCTGTGCTTTTCTTCACAAAACCTTATCCCTACACATACCAGGTTTGAACTTACACAGTAAATAACCAGTACCCAAAGAATAAAGAAGCATCGCCAAATTTAAGTTGCAGTGGGCAGGGACCCAAAGGGCAATAGAAAGGGCTATGTTCGGAGTTTCCTTGCATGATCACATCAGAAATGAAGATATCCGCAGGAAAACCAAGGTTAAGGTAGATATAGCTTGAAGAATCGCCAAACTTAAGTGGCAATGGGCAGGGCACATTGTACGCAGAACAGATGGTCGATGGGGATGAAAGGTTCTGGAGTGGTGACCACGTACCAGAAGACGCAGCATTGGAAGGCCTCCAACAAGGTGGACCGATGACCTGGTCAAGGTCGCGGGAATCCGATGGATGCGTGACGCACAGGACCGGTCGTTGTGGCGACGCTTGGGGGAGGCCTATGTCCAACAGTGGACGTCTTTCGGCTGATATGATGATGATGATGATGTGCAGGGTAAATTGCTCGCAGAACAGATGATCATTGGGGACGAAAGGTTTTGGAGTGCCGACTGCGTACCGAAAGACGCATCATTAGAAAGTCTCCCTCAAAGGGGACAATGATCTAGTGAGTGTCGCGGGAATCTGATGGATACGAGGCGCACAGGACCGGTCGTTGTGGTGACGCTTGGGGGAGGCCTATGTCCAACATTTGGCTTTTTTCGGCTCTAACGATGATGGCGATGAACCAGCATCCATCTTGACATCTAAGTATGATATGTAGGTAGATATTAATGTATATTCATACAGTCCTACTGCATTCTGCTAACAGTGACTTTATAGCTATGTTTTTTATTAAAAACGGAAGTGATGTTATTCATCGCTGATAGAAGATTGTGTATACACATGTGTGACAAATATATCGTGGCGTTTTCGACACGCCTGGAGCGGAAATAATGACATCAATCGTAATTAATTCATAATAAACACGTCGTCTTAGGTCTAAAGAGTTCATTTTTCATATAGAACAACAAGGTACGTATTACACGAAGACGCAGTGTTGGAAGGTCTCAAAGGTGGATCGATGACCTGATGAGAGTCACGGAAATATGATGGATGCGAGATGCATAGGAGCGTTCATTGTGACGACAGTTGACGGAGGCAAAAAGTGGACATCTCTCCGCTGACAATATGATGACGAGACACAGTTTCCCATACTTCTAAACGTCTTACATAATAAAGTAGAGTGGTCACAAGTATACATCGTGGAACAGCAAAAAACGTTTGACAGCTTCGACATAGCGTTTCACCCGTACATAAAGTTTTTTAATTAATGTTTTTTATTGGCTCTGGTTGACAATTATACTCGCCACGGAACTCCATAGCGTGGGGGACGTACTTGACCCATTTCTTTTATCGTCGTATCTCGGTTTTTATTTCACTTCAATTCAAAAACTCGTCGGTTTTTTACATTTGAAAACGATACGAAATTATGCCATGTTTTCAATTTCTTAGAAATATAATTTGAAGCACTAGATACATTTGGTTACACAAATTAAGTTTCAGTATTCCTGCTGTGCTTGATTCTGTAATAATTTGGGTATGTAAATTCTGTGATACCTGCTAGTAAACTAGCGTTCTCAGAAACTTGCCGGTAATAACATGCCGTACGGTGGTTTCCGTGGAAAAGCGAATCTACATAACTAGCGACGTCTTCAAATATCTAGCTAGACCGTAAACCGACGAAATACAGTTTTGAAATAAGTACTTACCTATGTAGAGTAGGTAATATTTTACAGAAAAAGTCAAAAGACAATTTTATAAAAATAAAATGATTGGTGGCATAAAATTGGTGCCCTGAAACAGTGCGACGGGTTCACGGCAGACCACGAAGGAGATGACGGAATGAACTGGACAGATTTTGCCAGAACTGGAATGAAGTGTACTGGGCTCGGTAAAGACGGAAGGAGTGGAAAAGACCTTAGTCTAAGAGTAGGGCAGAATAGTGTAATAAAAAAAAATCGTTTGTTAATATTTAAAATTATATACAGATTATTTTAAAGGATACCTGAAATTTTGGAGTTCACTTTTTTTTTTAGTTATTCTTACTTAATTTTTTTTTAATACAAATAAAAAAAAACAAAAACAGAACAGTAGCATCACATTACAAAATATGTCCTTAGATTTAAGTATACAACTCAGCGCTTCCAGCAGCTTTGTCCCAGCGACTCAAGCTGTGTAATGTAGCGTTTTCAGTATCTGTAGCTTAGTAAATATATTTATAGCCCAGAGCGCCATCTGCGCTCGCAATCGTCGAGAACTGCCGGCCATCTGCGGCTAACTAGATAATCTGTCAGTAAAAGAACTGGCCAAGTGTGAGATTGAATCGGCTTGATAGGGTTCTGTGTTTTATTGTGAGTGATTTAGATGAAGGCTCTCGCACCTAAAGATTGGTATCCTAATTCCGCAGCTAAGCATAATATCCTAATATTATGCTTAGCTGCGGTTTTGCTTGCGCAAAAGTAGAAAATTGTTCCAAAACCAAACCATATGTGCTATACTAAGTCATAGTTTACCGTTGTACCAAATTTCATCAAAATCCATTCAGCTGTACGAACATGAAAAAGTTTTTCAAAAATGAAAATTTTGAGTTCAAACTCAAAATATTCAATATTAGTGTGTGAATATAAAGCTAAAGAGTTTTTTTTTTGTTTGTTTGTCTCGTTGAATGCGCTAATCTCAGAAACTACAGGTTCGAGTTGAACTGAGTTGAACTGGTTTTTCAGTGTTCGATATTTGCCTTGCGTTTCACGTCTCCGAGATTCCCTTTCCGACTTCCCATACCTTAATAGGCTTTTGCCTTAATGGGACTCTACGAAAAGAAAAAATCCTGTTGTTATTTTCGGTATATTAGTAGGTACGAAATCTCTATAAAACCCATTCGTATTCCCGAAAGATATCGTTCTTAACTTTCAAATCTCCAAATCACTGTTAGCACGGAGTAATTAACAACAAAAGAACAAAAACTGCCTGTTATTGAAAGGCTCCCTTTACGTTTCGAAGCAACTTCGTTTCGGCTTCACTCTGTTAGCCTAACTTCAAGCGGAACGCCGCCGGCTACGCTTGCCAGCTTTCCTAACTATACTACCGAATCTGTAATGTAGAACTAGTATATACTTATAAGTAACTAGCCACCTAGTACCTTCGTACGGGAAGCAGAATTGTTTGAAATTGGACGGCTTTTCTTTACCACAATATAACAAGAGAACGACATTCGCTTTCTCATTGTGTCTCTTATTATCACAGAACAGAAGAATGTAGATGATTCCTGTGTTGTGTGCTTATTACGGTATTTGAATGGTTAATACACTTACCTTCCTCATGTATCACTCTGTCTATTGCTGGACCGCGTGAAAATAGATTTGGTAGTTTTTGAGCTTATGGCAAACAGACGAACAGATTCAGTGTCAGATGGGGAGATTTTGTTTATAACATGTATAATACATATGCATGTTATAAAACAAAATCTCCCCAAAGAAGTATTAGATCACCTACTATTGAAAATTAAAGAGTTTAAAACTAAAGAGTTTTTTTTTTTTTTTTTCGATGGGAAAGTCATCTTATGACAACCCTCGCTCTTGGGCGGAGCGGGAGATAGTGTCAGACTCTTACTGACTAAAAAACCCATGGTTAAACTAGTCGCGGGCTCGAACTCAAACAGGGGCGCGGCCAAAAAGCGCGCTGTCTCATCTGACATCGTGTGCGAAGGAGATAGTACCAGTGATGAGCAGTTAGACGCTATTCTATTTGCACGATGCGTTGTTCGCACGCACACAAACACCGTTCCGGACTATCTAACGACACTGAACGGTGCACACCTGTGCTGTGTGTGTTTACTCGTACTAAAGTAGTAGGCGCTGCTATCATTGTATCTAACTAAAGAGATTGCTTCTTTTATTAGGTAAGTACCCACTAGCTGATGCTCGCATGGATTTTAATAATTATTGTCACAAGGGATCGTACCTAATAATGGGATGAATTTTGTTTATGATAAGTTGATAACACAATATAAAATCACGCTTATAATCTACGAAGGGCTAGGGATATATGTAGGTATGCAGTTAGTTTTTTTTTATCTACCAATAACTTTAGGTAGGACCTACTACAAACAATCTAGTCTGGAGCATCACGTCACGTTATAATGTTTAACTAATATTATAGAGCTGAAGTGTTTGTTTGGTTGAACATAATAATCTCAAAAACTACCTATTTAGGTAGTTACTTACTGGTCCAAATTATTTCCTGAATTTCGAGACAATTGACCTGTCATTTTGTTTTCATAAAATTAAATATACCTAGTTACTGGTAACTACCTAAGGTTACTATAGTATAGTGATAATACCACATAATTAGATTGTCGTCATTTCGTCCGTAACAAAAGTTGTCGACTCCGTACCTACATCATATAGGTATACAGACTTTTTTGCAGCTCGGAACCCAACATAAAGCTGCGCAGTAGGTAACCACCTAACACAATTTTAGGTACAGATACCGGCACGAATCTTGAGCTCTCGGCATCAAAGTGGGGATCGCTTTGCGCATCGTATACATTGGCGAGCCAATCACTGTAAAAGGATTGTACAATCCTTCTCACTTCATACCACTAAAGAGACCCGATAAGTGATTTCTACGCAATCGGAGTCAGCACTCAAGATTCGTGCCGGTATCTGTATTAGCAGCACAGGAGAGCGCCGCGCGGCTGGGTATAATTGCTAAGGGTTGTCACCTTTTTAGTTGCGTACTTATTTATTATGCTTTTATTTATAGAATAAAAAAAAAAATGAAACTAAAAAATCTTTATTAATAATTGTAATATAATATAATATGATAATCATAATTATTGACATTGTTACTTTTTACGTCTGCGGTTCGTACTATCGTCACTACAGCCTAGTATAAAATTACAGTAGGAACTTAAAATTAATAGGGTGTCACAATGGGTGGTCAACGTGTTCTTTTTTAACTATAATATTTGTTTATTTAACAATTTGTGTATACACATCAAATACAAGATAAGATGGAACAGAAAATGGGTGCAAAAGTGATGCTTATTTCTACAGAAATTTCTTCCAACATACCGGCGAAAGGAGTTTATGGTTATGAAATTTATGTGCCACAAATTTTGTATGTGTATACCAATATACTTAAAATCTATCTCTAAATGGTAATTTACGAGGGTAACGCGGATCTATCAGCTCCGGTAAAACACATTGGTGGTAAAAGATATCTAATTTAGAAATTTTGTCTGGCGTCCAAAACTCATCATCTCTTTCAATTAAATCCATTTCGATGCCATTTGGCGTCCAAACAACAAAATAGCAAAACTTTCTTTTAGTTATCATCAGTTGGCCTTGTACCTGGAAATAATAGTTATGCGTTTTTTTCAACTTGATTCCATTAGCAGTTTCTACACAAAATTTAATTTTTTGTTGCCGTATTGCTTCTAGCGGTGTAAGACCTACTGCAGACGACGGGCACTTTATTTCTATAAGACTGTCTGTCCCTAATAGACCGTCTGGACTCGCACCAAGGTATGGTTTATCCATACATACGAATAAACCACAAGGTGTTATTTTCTGTTTAATTTTATTTTCTAAATCTGCAATTGCAGTTGCTTCATGTGCCTTACCATATCTTGTTGCATCGTTTCCAGAAAATGTAGAATACAACATATTTTTTAATGTTGCAGTACAAGGCGTAGAATTTTTCATTTTGCATATTTGGCCGAACAAAGATGCGGTTATACGTTTTTTGCGCTCCACGACCCACAAATCTGAGTTGGACTGCGAGACAGTTTTTTTTTCTAGTTCATCTATTTCATTTTCATTTAATTTCAATGAAGTGAGAAAATCATTTTTCTTTTTTTCAAAAATATTGGGTGGCATATCGGGCTCTTGCTCTGTTACCTCACCGTAATGTTTATCGGCCACTGTGAAGCGCTTAGCTCTTTTGGCTCCACGTGCTTTGTATAATGCACTTCTGTTTTGTTGCCGTACTAATTTGTTTTTCATTTTATTTATATATTTATCTGTATAAGAATATAAAGCTTCAGGACATACTGCCTTTTGAACTTTACTCAAAAAACTATAATCTTTTGTGTTATAGTGCCCTACTGCGGAAAAACATCTTGCTTCGTACGTTCCTCTTCGCGTGAAATTTACCCTTTTGCCTGCAAGGAACTTTGCTAATATACTATTGAATTGTTCTGCAGGATTGTTAGTTTCTTTTATAAGCAAGCTTTCCGCATTTTGCAGAAGCCACCCAAGATTTTCAAAAATATCGTTCCACAACCCGCTAGATTTGAGTTGTGGAACGAAGTTTTCTTCACCTACTAACCTTTTACAGTAATATTGCTTACAACTGTCATGCAATCCAAATACGTGGCATGGCCCATTTCTTAAATCTTCTACCAGCACTGTAAGCTTGTCTGCTGTTGCGACCTCAAGTTGTTGTGCGTGTGCTACTGCCCCAGTAACTGCGTTATATAGACGTCGTATTCTACTTAGAAGCACTTTACGTAAAGTTACAGGTACAAAGCCAACTTTATTATGTGTTTTTTTTCCAGTTTTTCTTAATTTATTTGCATAATTTCGTAGTAAATGATTACTGCACTCTATTTTTCTTATATTTATATTTGGACCATACACCATTGCGTCTCTAAGGGCGTTCATGACGCTGCTATCTCCATCACCTATTACCTTCGTGTACATTACTCCGTGCATCTCCATGCTTACTTTGAATCCATCTACAATGGCTGATGTCTCCATTTCGGTAGATGAACCAAACCAATTTTTAAAACACGTATGTGTTGGTACAGAGGATTTTTTATTTTGATTTATAGCACATACGCTACAATAAGAATTTTTGACCCCAATGTATAGAATTTTTTTTGTCCGGTGACCTATTATGCAACCCACACCAGAAAGTGAATTAAAATTTGTGCCGTAGCTGCGTTTAGCCCATGAGCCGTCTGTTACGACGGTCACACATGGTACACCTTCTGTGACATCATTCGCTTCTAAAGCAAGGCGCCTTTCTTCCGCACCTGCTTCTAACATAAGTTTTAAAGCTATGTCTTTTTGAACTATTGCCAACTTTTTATTATATTTTATATAATATGTTTCGCTCATATTAGGCAAATTCAAACTAGCACATATTTCATCAAGCTGGCTCCATCCATTGCCAGTTTGAGATATACCCTCTATTACATTTAAATTAATAGGGATTTCTTTGGATTCTTTATTATACTCCTGAGAGTCAATATTTTCTATTTTATTACAAAATTTACATTTAAAAACGAATTGTGAATATAACCCAATTCTTTTTTCTTTTATAAATTCTAAGTTTTGAAAATTACATTCAAATGGTTCATGCTTTATATTTTGTATTTGTTTAAATAGGTATGCAATATTTACTATCCTATTTCCTTCTAAACTTGCACAATCAGTCTTTTCGCAATTTTCATTATCAAAAGATATATTATTATTGAAGAGTTCTGAATCGGACTCTGAGTCACTGGATTTGTTTTTTTCAGATGTCGTTGAAAGCAATTTTTCCTGTGTAGCCCTGTAAAAGCATAACTCAATTAGAATACGTAAAACCTAATAAAAATGTATTTTACTGTAGTTGCTGACACTGATTTCATACTTACGTAATCGGCGTGTAACGAGCAAAATCAACGCTTGGTTCGATGATGTCCCAATCAGTATGTGTTGGAATGACCGTGGAGCCTGTTTGATGGCACAAGTGATTATGTACAACTGCATTTTTAGGTCTTGGCGTGGTTATTTCGTGTATTTGAGCTTGTACGACGATTTGTTGAAATGACTCTCGAGGTGATCTGAAAAGAACATGAGTAACATTAAATAAAATTATGTATACAAGGTTATTTGTAAAACATTAACCTTTACAGGACTGTATTACTAACATCACAAACAAGCAACTTTTGTTCTATGACTTTTTACAAAACTTAATTCATTTATTATTTATTTTCTGATTTTGCGTGCATGGTGAAGTGATGGCGGCCATAATATTCTACAAATGTTACAGCTATGAAAATACTTACGATTGGGGTGTGGTCAGTACATGACGAATATCGGAACTAATCCCACTAGAGTCTTCAGGTTCTTGTGCAGAAATTGCTTCTTTTATTGATCTAAAAAAAAATGTGGATGCATGTATAAGTGAGAACCACCATAAAATTGCTTGTTTACGGAGACGCGGCGCATTGGGCGTTCGTCGTACATTGCCATGTGTTTATGTTTGCGCGTGCTATGACGCGGCCCACTGCTGCAATGTACAACGAACGTCTCCGTAAACAAGCACTAAGTCTACTAATCACAATAAACTACCACAGTTATAAAACTACTTCATTTATTTCTTTATTAACTTTAAATCAATTTAACTTATTATATACACAACTAAAAACTATAATTACAGTAAATTAAAAAAAAAAAAAAAAAAAAACCCTACGCTAATTACAACTAACTAAAATCAAACTAAAATATGGCGTCAAAAAACTCTTCCACATCGCTGTCGACTGGTAATGTGCCCAAAAGGTCATTTTGTTTTTTTATTTAGTATAAAATATTGCTTGACTGCGATCCCGTCACTCACGATCAGAGCTGTGCTTTGTATAAACATTAAGTGTCCCGGTGTCAAGTACCGCCGGACCTTAGCAAGAACGCCCAGTTTCCTAGCAGCTACTTTAGCTAAAATTTAAGTCTGAGAAAATTAGAACTCCCAAGAGCTGAAAGCAGTCGGTGCACTGCAAGAATACATCTAAAAAGCAGGAGTCAAGTTGAACGGGCTCCTTTTGACGGTGAATAGACATGCTTGTGTTTTGGCAGTGTTGTAACCCATTAGATTGGCTTCGGCCCACTTGGAGAATGACTGAAATGAGACATTCGTACGCTCTACCATAACCTGTCTTACTTGGTCTACTTGAATTTGAGGAAATGGCAACTGTGTAAATAATAGTACTTACGGTTGGGGCGTATCCAGTACTGGAGGAATATTTTCTTTATTCGTGAAAGATCCTCTCAATGTTCTTTTGAGCTTCTTCCTGCGGGCACTTAGTTTTAGGCGCCCTTTTTTCCCCATTCGCCAATTTTTTGAATCTGTTCCATAAAAATACTCGTAACTATATATAACTATATATAACTAATTATACTTACACGGTATCATTAAATATTTTATAAAAATAATTGTTTAGTTTGGGTTTAGCCTTGCGATTCAACGGTTTAGGTGAGAAAGATGACACAACGTACTTGTACACTCACATACATAAACAGCAAAACCCAAAACAAGTAAGTGTGCTTTAGTGTTTCTATTCTACAAAAAAGTAGGTAGGCACCCATATAGGTATTTCATAGAAAAATTTAAGTCGTTTCAAAAAAGCTATCAACTGTCACATAATATTTGAGACAATTCTCGCGCCGCCATAATAAAGTCAACATCACGCGTCTCGAACACAAGCGCGAGGCGCACCATAGAGAATGGTGTATAATGATACGACGCGCCGCAGCGTAGGTATTTTGCTACCTCTTATGATCAGTTGCTGGCTGCTGTCGATTCGAGCACATTTTTTAGTAAAGAAAAAAAAGTAAAAAAACAAACAAAAAAATTTTTTTCTCTTGGAGACATTTTGATTAGCTTCTAGTACTCACTAACATTATCTATTTTTGGAAGTTATCTTTATACTTCCAATAAACAAACAAACTTGATTCGATTTGAAACAAAACGTACGTATTCGTGTTTCAACTTGTAATTATTCAATTATTATTGTTTTATTTTTCATTTTAGGTTTCACATGACAGTAAAGATTTGAAAATACAATATTTGTATGTATTTATTTATTTAGTTTTCGTAAAAGTACCTATAAAGTATGTTTACTAAAAATAAAGTAAGATACTCGTACGTAATGAAAAGTATGGTTGGCAACCCTAGTCGCGTTCTCACGGAGCCCACGCGCGATAGCCACAACATATATAGGTATAAGTCAATCTACATACAAAGCGATAAATAATATAAATATCGTACACCTCACACTTTAATACCTACCGGCTAATTTACAAGTTTACTTACAAGCCTTTTTAAAGGTAGGTACTTACCTGCGGCTTCGTTGATATCAATGATACATACCTATATTTTTGTTCAACTAACGTGCCGCGAATAATACCTTGGTAGGTATCTAATAAATAGGTTACGATCGTGTCATCATATAGAGGGCAACTTGTGTAGGTACCTACCTACTCCTATCCTACCTATCGACATTCGACACCACCGGTCGCAAAGCCCCAAGTCGTGTGGCTACAGGTATCGGCAAGGATTTTGAGCGCTGACTTCCACTTGCGCAGAAGTCAGATATCAGGTCTCTTTAGTGGTAAGAAGTGAGACGCGGGAGTCGAGCCAATCACTGTAGGTACAAGGATTGTAAAATCCTTATAGTGATTCGCTCGCCAATGTATAAGTACAATGCGCAAAGCGATCCTCACTCTATCGTCGAGCGCTCAAAATCCACGCCGATACCTGCATCTAATTTATATAGATAGATAAGGTATAATAAATTGTACGACTTACCCATTGTTTATTATGTAGTTTTCCACGTGTTTTGCAATCAACAAAAACAACTTCACTGAAACAGTATCCACTATTCCACTCAAACAAACAATTCCAATTTCAAAAGAAAATACGAAGTCCAAAGTTCAAGGCCAAGTCAAACAGATAAAGTAGGTAGTATCGAAATCCAGAGTTCTAGCCAGGGGTCAATGTAATGTTTACGTAAGATAAGCGCAAGGAGAATAGTCTACACACATACGATACGAACAACGTAGGCCGCAGCAGCAGACTGAGTCCAAAACAATAGAATACAAATAGTCGAACGAAAGTTGCACATTTGCACGACACGCCCTATCGTGCAAATCGTGCAAATTGTGCAAAAATGCATAATATTGTGCGTGAGCGTCTTCCCTTCGCCCCGCGCCGCTGCCGGGGGAATGTTATTTAGTGAAATGCACGATAATTCATCGCAAAACGAGTGCGTAAAAAAGTATGATTAGGGCTTTAGAAAAAAGCGATTTTTGAAAAAACCACTGCTTAGATCAATTTCACATAAATTTTAAAGAACTCTATGGGAATTGTGCTGTGTCGGAACGGACTTCGTTTTGGAGATTTTACACGATTTGTGGTACTTTTTAACACCCAAAGTTGCGTTAAAATTGTCAAGAAAAACGAAACTTTGTTGGCTCAAAACTTTTTAATTGATTTTTTTTATTTTTTTTTGTTTCCGTACCGACAAATTTAATAACAAGATAAAACGTTATCATGTTTAGTTTTGGATGTACAAAGTCACACCGTGGAGTAATGCCGCCCCGAACTTTCTATGGGAAAAATATCGACTAGTGTAACCTTAAAGCCTTCATACCGGGGCTCTAGCGCCCTTTTGGATAACCCTGGCCCCAGTAGGCTTCGACCCGGCTGGGCCCCTGCTGTTGCTGACAACTCCTTGAGGCGCGCGGGAACAGCGCGCGCCGTCGACGACTTGGGCTTGGTCCGGACAGTTACCGGACGGCCGGCCAGCCTGATGCGGTCGGCCTCCTCCTTAGCGAACTAAAGTGTTTTAACTTTTTTTAGAAAATGGTCAATGATCTATGACAAATCTATATACGAGTATACAAAAGGAGAAACTGACTGATAGACATATCAACGCACAGTCGAAACTATTAGGGGCAGGCGAAGCCACTGGCAGGCGCTAGTTTTATACAAGGTATAAACAGCTAGTTACACAAAATGTTTTTTTTTTTTGAAAGATTACATACTTATCATTTTTTACCTTATTTCTGTTTTATGAGTCTGGTGACTGGCGCCAAATAATTACCTTTATTTTTCTAGCTTTGGGAGAGTGCTACCGTACTTTTAACCCTAGACTATAAAAATCTATAGACGGCTTTTGAAAACCTGGACCACACGCAAACTGGTGATAAGAAATGTTTCAAAGTTAAAAATGCTTAAGTCAACAGACTTTGTAGACGTACGATACAGCGGTTTCGTCAATAGAAAATTACTGAGATTAATATGTCGATAAAAAGGTATGTATAACGGAATACTGAATCAACCCTGACATTTACAATATTGTAGAAAAAGAAAAAAGCCTTGACTACATTTGAAAGAAACGGATCACAAAATATGATAATATAATCACAAGATGAAGACGTTAAAAAAGCAATGTTATTGAGCATACCTACAAAAAGGCAGAAAGAATTATCTATCTCCAGCAAAGAAATCTACAAAAATCTACCTTTCACGAAAAACCGACCAAGTGCGAGTCAGAATAGCGCACAAAGGGTTCCGTATCGTCCATAGCAAAAAAACGGCAAAAAAACACACGTGTATTTATATAGTAAAACTTCATGCAACATAAAAGTACAAAGGCGGACTTAATGAGGTTGGTTGTATGAGACCCCTAAATATTTATTTTATTATGTTTTATGTTTTTAGTATTTAATTTTGCTGTTACAGCGGTAACAAAAATACATCATCTGTGTAAATATCAACTGTCTAGCAACAATGGTTCATGAAATACACCTGGTGAAACGGACAAACAGGCAGACGGATAGACAGACAGAAGGATAGCGGAGTTTAGTAATAGGGTCCCGTTTTACCCTTTGATTATTTTTTTTTCGGTAGGGAAAATCATCCAATGAGTACCCCCGCTCTTGGGTGGAGCGGGAGATAGTGGCAGACTCTTACTGACTAAAAAACCCACCCCGTTCCTTCAAGCCTTCATACCGGGGCTCGAGTTCCGGATAGCCCTGGCCCCAGTAGGCTTCGACCCGGCTGGACCCCTGCTGTTGCTGACAATTCCGTGAGGCGCGCGGGAACAGTGCGCGCCACCGGTTGGGTATGGAACCATAAATATATATTTTACATATGTTTTTTTTATATAGGTATGAAACCATAAAAAACATGTTTTGAGGCTGTTGGGTAATTTTAACAAGAAATCAAATAATATAACATCAGATTATCCTTTAATATAGGTAAAACCGTCAGCCGAACTCAAAAGAAAACATCCTCGTAAATTCTACAAACTGTTTCTTAGAACGTAAACCAACCTAAAATATATAAAAAAAAAAATGTAAACAAACAAAATGGTAACCTTATTAAATCTTAAGCGGTGAAAAGCGCGCTTTTATGAGAGAAAATTTTCTAAAGTATTCGTAGGAAGATGTACTTTACCTAATACATCCCACAATTACGATGTTTTACCCCATAATCAAGTTATTGTTTGGTACGTAACCATAAAAATGAAAAATCGACAAAACGTACGAACGTAGGGAAGAATGATCGACGTAATTTGGATGTTAACAACGTTTTTTGTGATGATAGAACAGCTTTAGATGGAGGGTTTACCAAGGCTGAAAGACGAGTGAAATTAAGACCACTTAGATAATAAAGTACGAATTTATGTTTTGTAGCTAATGTTCTAAAATGTTTATACAACCCAGATATGATCAGTGTTATAAAGCCAAAAGATACGATCGATGAACTGTGTGAGAGACTATAGAAAAAAAAGAAATAAAGAGAAAAAGAAACGGGATGACTACTGAAATGACGACTAACCACTGACCTCTATTATTTACCACTGGACAGGCTGTTCCCTATGTTTGACAGCTAATTTTTTGTGCCTATTTAAAGCGCCACTCACGAGCAATCAGAGAACTAATTTTGACGTATAATGCAAATGGCTGAAGAGAAGTATACAGTAGGTACACTGAAGTATTTTTTCATTTTAAATTAATTTCGTTCGAACTCCGTGCTATTCCTGTTTCACGATTTATAAAACCTATGAAAAACGTGGTTATGTGTTTATTGTAAGCGGCGTGACATTACTTTTAGTACCGTAGACACTCGCTACGGCCGACAGCGCCAAAATGGCAAATAGACAAATATCTTACGAGCGCAAAAGCACTCTGACGGCCACTAGTCCATTGTGATAAATAGTCAGTGCTGCTAACAGAAAAAGAGAAAAAAAAGTTTACATGATAATAAGGCCCATCCAAAATGGTGAAGGACGTTTACCATTTTGATAATCATACAAAGTAATGCGCCTGGCTGGGTTTGAAGATCTAAAACAAGCCAGGCCACCCCTATCCGACTTAAAGATCTAAGTCGGGGTCATTACCATTGGGCTACCACAACTCCTACTGGGTCACCACTGCTCCTTGGAAATGTTTAACTGAAATATTAGAACAATGTTTCAAACTCTCTAGACTAGAAATCCGCCATATTGAAACGTCTCTGTTCGTTAAAGCGTATGCCGTAAGCTTTCAAACTACAACACGGCGCCAGGCCGTGAGGCAAGCCCGACGCAAGCCAGTTAACAAGTTGTGTTCTCAGAACTCTGTTTGTTGACAGTACAAGTAACCTACACCGCGTTTAACAAATGTCACTTATTTGTGCATTTTTTAAACTGGCAAAATCATTATTTTTTTTGGGTTTAAAAAGAAGGACTTATTTTATATAAATAATCTATACATATAATAAAATCGTAGGAAAGTCAAAACTGTACATTGAATATTTTTTAAAAAGAATACTTGGGGCGTGATCTACAATCGATATCGAAGCCAAAAATATAGTTTTTAGAATTTTTGTCTGTTTGTCTGTTTGTCTGTATGTATGTCCGGACTAAACTGAAAAAGTACTGCATGGATTTACTTCAAATTTTGCATGAATATTACTAAGAGGTCGGGTCAACATATAGGCTACATATTATCACGCTATCACCTACGGGGGAGGAGCTGTGAATCTTTATTTTTCTTAAGCATTCTGTGACAGCGTGTAATCTAACGATGCATATTTAAATGTTGTTTTTGAGTAAGCCATGCTATTATCTAGCTTTACACCATAAAAACTACGCCATTTAAGTAACTTGGGCAGAGAAACATAGTTTAATGAATGTTAGTAGTATAGAGACAATTTTGAAGCAGCGCCATCTATGAGAATTCATAAAAATCAAATCAAGTTACATGTTAACACTTTTTGGAAATTAATAATTTAAATTTGATCATGTAGTTAGTTATTCTTAAAATTCATAGATGGTGATGTGATGTGATGTGCATTTTCTTCATAAAAGTTGTATCATATAGTTCGTTTTGACAAATTCAAGTTTTGTTGGACAAAACCCTAAAAAACTTGAGTAGAGTTGAGGAAGACAATTAAAAAAAAATGCGGTGTTAAGTATTACATGGTGACATTTTTCCAGCTCTGTGAAGTCGACCAGTTTGCGAGATCCCTTACGTATGACGAGGTGCCTTCATATTACACGTACGACAAGCAAAGGGGTGTATTTAACCGACATCGACGAGGAGGTGCTGTGAAAGGTTTTCCGGGAATTTTCAAGGACGCCGCATTGGGTAGGGTTTATACCGTGCATCCGAATAATGGCGAATGCTATTTTCTGCGGTTGTTACTTCACACTGTCCGAGGCCCAACGTCTTTCGCCTTTCTGAGGACATTTGATGGCGTGGAGTATCCCACTTACCACGCAGCCTGCGTAGCACGTCACCTTCTCGACGGTGACCAAAATTGGGATCCTCGCGGAGGCGAGCGTCAGTGACAGTCCCAGTCGCATGCGTCATCTTTTTGCCGTCATCTTGGTGTTTTGTGGAGTCGCGAACCTGGTAGCTTTGTGGGAGAAGTATCGCCATCATCTGTCTGAAGATTTTCTACGAGCTTTGAGGCGTGCTACTGGAGACGAAGTCGAAGTAAGTGATGAACGCGTGCTGAACACCTCGACCCATCCGAAGAACATAGTTACTTGTAAAAATGTATCAATTTTTTTTGTTTATCGTATTTAATTTAGAATAACGTATGGGGTGAACTTTGAATGGCTCTCCTGAAAACCTAGTAAATTTCAAATGTAACATTGTTCAAAGTCAAAGTCAAAGTCAAATCATTTATTTCAAATAGACCATTTACAGGCACTTTTGAATAGTCAAATGTCGGTCAGTCCAAGAAAAGTGAAGCTAAATTGCACGTTCCAAAGAGTAGGTCTCTATGGAGAAGAACGTGCAAGAAACTCCATGGACACTCTTTTAAATCATATTATGTGTTACATATAATGCTTGGTTACATATTACTTGTTGCTTCTATCATGTGAGCACAATGTCTATAATGAAATAAAAAAGTAAAATAATTAAAAGATAGAAACTGAATTAAGCCACTGGCAGCTAAGAGATGACCAGTCCCATCTGACGGCACCCGTTCACGAGCATGACGCGTGCATCAGCCCCACTCAGCTCAACCATTTTGAAGGGAACTGAACGACCCAATAACACGTGCCACCAACAGCGAGACATTTGAGTGAGCATGACAAACTCTCAACTGCCATGCTCGTAATGTCAAAAAAAAAAAAGTTGTAACCTAATAAAAATGCTCCATGGTGCTTCACATTCACAAACTTGAAAAAAGCGCTTCTACATTATACAATGCAATTGTCTTTCAAATTAAAAAATAATAATATTAGTTTCCAACTAATCAACTAATTAGTACGCCCTAGTGGTAGTGGAGCTGGACCAGCATTGAGCCAAGCATTTTTATCTTGAATATAATCCTCCAACTTATAATATGCTTGTCTGCATAGTGTGCGTTTAATACAAGATTTAAATTTCGTTTCATTGAGGTCTAATATTTGGGGTGGTATTTTATTATAACATTTCAAACAGTACCCCATGAAAGAAGAGGCCACTTTAGCCAGTCTGAAACCTGGTTGAACTAATTGATCCCTATTTCTTGTAACATAATTATGTCTATCGCCTCTTTTGCTAAAAAGATGAAGAATTTTTCTAACATACATGATGTTTTCATAGATATATTGGCAAGGTACCGTCATTATGTTAATTTCTTTAAACAGTTCCCTTAAAGAATCGCACCGGCGGAGATTGTAAATAGCTCTGATGGCTCTTTTCTGTAATATAAAGATTGACTCGATGTCTGCAGCCCGTCCCCATAGTAAGATACCGTACGACATGACACTATGAAAATAACTAAAATAGACTAGCTTAGCGGTATCAACATCCGTAAATTGGCGGATTTTTCTAACAGCATATGCAGCTGAACTAAGCCGCCCTGCAAGAGATGTTAAGTGAGGACCCCATTGTAGCCTTGAGTCTAGCGTAATCCCCAGGAAAATTGTTTTATCAACAAACTCTAGTTTTTCATTATTCAATACAATGTCACAATCACTACTTTTGACATTCGGTAAGGAAAATCTTATGCATTTAGTTTTTTCCCATTTAGAACCAGATTATTAGCAGTGAACCAGTTTTGAACCTGCAATAGGGCGCTATTTTCGTTGTCAAGATTGTTAGTCTTTCTATTTATCTTAAAAATCAAAGAAGTGTCGTCAGCAAACAACACCATATTAAGTTTATTTTGCAACAAATTGGGTAAATCATTAATATAAACCAAAAATAAAAAAGGACCTAAAATTGAACCTTGGGGCACCCCCATTTCAACATTCAATCCCGACGAATTGACACCGTTTATTTGCACTAATTGCTGTCTATTATTTATCCGTAATGCTTGAGTTTCAGAAGCAATTTTTCATGAACTACACAATCAAACGCTTTAGATAGGTCGCAGAAGATGCCTATAGCATCTTGTGCCTCTTCCCACGCATTAAAAATGTGTTTTAGTAAGGAAACACCCGCGTCAGTTGTACAGCGTCCTTTGGTGAAACCATACTGTTTATCATGTAGGATGTTATTGGAGTTAAAATGACTAAGCATTTGATTTAACATTACCTTTTCAAATATCTTGCTAAGAACCGGCAAAACGGACACCGGCCTATAATTATTAGTGTCTCTACTATTCCCGGATTTAAAGAGTGGTATCACTTTACTATATTTCATTAGATCTGGAAAGACTCCTTGATCTATACACAAATTAAATATTAAAGCCAAGTACGGCGCTATAGTCTCAATAATTGAGGTACAAACTTTGATAGACATACCCCATAGATCTTCTGTCAATTTAATCTTGATTTCTTTAAAAGCTTTTATTACTGTTATGGGGTTTATATGTTTAAAGTTAAATTCAGTCGAACAGGCTGCAACGTTCGCCTGTAATAAACCAAAAGCATGCGATGGCGACGAATTTAGGGCTTCAGTAGTTTTAATTGGTATACTGGTAAAGAAATTTACAAATTCTTCTGCAACTAGTTTGTTATCGCTAATAAGACCATGATGAGTCTCCAATGTGTAATCATTATTATTTCTTTTGTTTCTGTTGGTTTCATTATTTATAATATTCCAAACCGTTTTTATTTTATTATCTGCTGTTTTAACTTTGTTGCTAATGTATAAGGCCTTAGCTGCCTTACAAGTATTTTTAAACATTTTAGAATAAGTAGCAACATATTTATTAAAAGTTTCAGTGTTAATAATAGGCTTAAGGCCATATAACTCGAAAAGTCTTTCCCTACTTATTCTGATTCCTTTAGTTGCCCAGTCACTAAATCTAAACTTAGGGCAGATAGTTTTAGTTTTTTTCTCAAACGTCTGATTAAACTCCTTTTGAACTACTGAAAAAAAATTTTTATACAAAATATTACCATTGTTTTCTGCAAGGTTCCAATCACCCAACCTGCTAGTTAAAGTGCTATTAAATTTATTTAGTTTACCGGATGTTATTGGTCTGAATTGTATCTGCACTTGTTGTATTGGTAAGTTGGATTCAAATGTTACCATTAGGCCGCTATGATCAGAAGGCAGATAATTTACAATGGCTTTTTCTAAATACTTGCAGCAACAAAAAACATTATCGATACATGTAGCAGTAGTTGTCGTTGTTCGAGTTGGTTCAATAAACACATTTGATAAATTAAATGATTTGAAAAGATTTAATAATCTACTGCTATCTGAATTATTTTCTAAAATATTAACATTAAAGTCTCCGCAGATAATTACTGGTTTATTACCCGTTGAAAGTTTAGCCATAATATCTTCCATGACTGACTCAAAAATAGAGTAGTTTTGATAATTAGGGGGCCTATAAACGCACACTATGATATGCCTATCCAGCTCAACACACGACACTTCAATGCTATGTTCAACGGACAGTGCAACTATATCTTTACGAGTTTTAAATTTAATACTATTTTTAATAAGGATTAGTGAACCCCCACGTAACATTGACTTTCGGTTAAAACTACTGCCCACATTATAATTATCATAATTAATTAACATTTCAAAATCCTTTAACCAATGCTCAGTATAACAAATGATGTCAAACATAGTTTTTTCCAAAAATAATTCAATTTCTAATTGTTTCGAAGAAAAACCCTGAATGTTTTGAAGAAACAAATTAAAGGATTTTTGCTTACCCGCTGTAGCTTGAATGCTAGTAGTAGTTCTTCGGATGGGTCGACCTGTCTCAGTTCACTTTAAGATGTGGTCATTTCTATGGGCGGCAATCCGCTGATCGAATATGGGTTACCAGCTCCCCAATCATCACCGCATCAAGGCCGTGGAAATCGGGAGTATAACGCTGAGACAAATTACGAGCCGGGCGAAATGACCACCATACGAAATGACCATGTCACCGTGTTCTCTTCAGAGCAAAAACAAATGACACTGTCCTTGAAAGCGTTGGGCAAAACTAGGGTAAAATGTTTTTCTTGGATGCTCCTGGTAGAACAGGAAAAACATTTGTTACCACTGGCATACTTGCAGAGGTCAGGAGGCAAGGCAAAATTGCTATTGCTGTAGCGTCGTCGAGAATTGCTGCCATACTGCTTCCGGGTGGCAAGACAGCACATGCCATGTTTAAAATTCCCATCGATTTAGAGAGGGCCGAAACGCCTGTTTGTGGTGTGTCACGTAACAGCGATAAGCGACACGTGCTCAAGGATTGCTCTCTGATCGTATGGGATGAGTGTACGATGGCCAATAGGAAGGCAGTTGAGGCCGTGGACAGAACCCTGCAGGACATCCGCAGGAACGAACATTTGATGGGTGGTGTCACAGTTCTGTTCAGTGGCGATTTCCGGCAAACACTTCCCGTGGTGACGCGGGGATCGAGGGCTGACGAGGTGAATGCTTCGTTGAAACGATCTTCGTTGTGGTCACGAGTTCGTACGCTGCGCTTGACCATTAATATGAGAGCTCGGCTCGGCGGCAATGCACGTGCATTGCAAGAATTCTCCGATGTCCTTCTAAGTCTTGGCGAAGGCACTCTGACAGGTGGTGCTTCCAGAGTCTCTCGGTAGAGTTGTATCCAGCTTAGAAGAACTCATTTGCTGTGTGTACGGGGACATCAGTCGTATACCGCATCAGCTTCTTGGGTGTGTGAGCGATAACGCCGACGCCCAAAAATGATCAGGCTGCAGCAAATTACGAATGCATTCTCTCGGAAATTGAGGGGAATGAAGTGGTCTATACCTCGATAAACACTGTTGTCGAGCAAGATGACGCCACACATTATCCCGTGGAATTTCTGAACTCCCTGTCAGCAAGTGGACTTCCAGCGCATACCATCAAGCTGAAGGTCGGTGTCCCGATTATGCTTCTTCGGATCCTATCTCCTCCGAAGTTGTGTAACGGGACCCGCCTTAAAGTCATCTCGCTCCACAGACACACCATTGAGGCGGAAATTCTTACGGGTTGTGGCGTCGGCGAGCCAGTATTTATACCACGCATTCCCCTCATACCTCACAACTTCCCGTTCCAGTTCAAGCGCGTACAGTTCCCCGTGACTGTTCGCTTCGCGATGACCATCAATAAGTCACAGGGGCACACACTGAGGGCAGCGGGTGTCGACCTCAGGACGAATTGCTTCTCACACAGGCAACTGTACATCGCTTGCTCCCGCGTCACCAGTACTGACTCTTTTTACATTTTGGCTGCTGGCAGCATAACTACCAACGTAGTTTATAGGGAAGTGTTGTAAGGTATGATACCTTTGTACGTATTTTTACTCTTTTGTGTCCTGGAATGTATTCCTGCATTATTTTCACTATTTCCTTCAGTCTCATCTTATGACTGAACTCAGCAGGATTCCCATATAGTTAACTCTCTTCACTTGCTTCGTTTGCAAAAAAAAACTTTTAATGCTATTTTAAAAGTTGTTTACTTATTTTACTATAGCTACACTGGCATCTTAGGTATTTTTGGTGCTGAAGAGCCTTCACGCAGACGATGTCGCGGGCAGCAGCTAGTACATAATAAAGTACTACTTCTAAGAATAAACGAATAATTTATCTATACAGAAGCTTTTTTATTATTTTTTTGCCTCCACAGTATATATAGGTCAATAGATAAATCATCATTTCAGCTGAAAGACGTCGACCGTTTGACATATGCCTCCTCCAAGCGTCGCCACGATGACTGGTCCTGTGTGGCAACGGGCAGAGCACATTGCACGCAGAACAGATGGTCGATGGAGTCGAAGGGTGCTTGAGTGGCGTCCACGTACCGGTAGACGCAGCGTTGGAAGGTCTCTCACAAGGTGGACCGATGACCTGGTGAGGGTTGCAGAAATCCGATGGCTGAGATACCTAGATAAATATACCCTTTTATAAATTGTACACCATAAATAAAATTACAATTTTATTTTCTTATTTGTTTTTTTTATTTAGTAGTTTTTATTATCAATTATTATGTCCAGGTAAATAAATGGAAATGATATCTTGATAATATTATATTATAACCCGTTGGTCTTCTTTAGTAATGGCAAATTATTCCTCCAAAAATAGAAAGGCAGACTTGTCGCTGCTCAACGATGCATAGCGTAATATCTTGAAACCATATTAACCTTATAAACACGGAACTAAGTAACTCTGACCGTCTTTATTTTTGTTTACTAAGCGATTTCACGCATCAGGCGGCAAACCAATCTTAATCTATAACATTAATATACTTTAGGACATAGATAAGGACATAGAACACTTTTCATGAATATAGCAAGTTAGCAAAACCGTGTGCGATAGCTAGCAATATTATATCATTAACAAAATCAAAACGTAGCAAAAAAATATGCGAACTACGCTCCGTTTTTAAGTCAGTTAAAAAAAAAGATGAGCTTAATGGAAAAGTCAGATTATATCAGGCAGGTGAGATTAATCCGTTCTTTTTTCAATTCCATATTCGAAAATTAATGAGTTGCGACAGATAATGATATTCTGTTTTCAATTTCGATTGATACACAGATAATATTATTATTATTTTGTACGAGAAGTGGTGGCCGAGTGATACCCACTCGTCTTTCTCTTCAGAATGAAGAGTAAAAAAGAACCTTTATTTAAAAAAAAGTCTACATTAAAGTAAGTAATGTGGCATATAGTGAAGAATTTTTAAGAAATCTTTTCTAATCGTTACTATTATTAGAAATAGGGCACATTATCATCATTTACCGGTAATACGTCGAGGTTCTAGTACTCCTAGCGCTTACAGGTCAATGCTTTTGACAGCAGATTTTTAACGTATTGTAAGTAGTATAAAATACAGGTCCCATTATGAAATGTTTACCAAAAAAATATGACGAATAAAAAAACAAGTGCATTTAATAATTGCCTGTCATTCCACCACAAACTGAAATATATTTGCTCAGCAATTTACATACACGGGCTGAAAGTGGAAATCGTAAAATGGTAGAATCGCTTAATTTGGTTTAAAGAGAGCTCCCGTACGATGTATAAAATCGAAATTGGCGAGGTGCGCCCATATTACTGTAGGGGAGAAAAACGATATTGGGTGCACTGGGGTATATAGATAATAATATTCTAGAAATTTATTTTCTTCAGACAGAATAAGGAGTAATATATATGCAGCAGAATTGCCCACGATTATTTGCAAACCAGAACACGCAGTGTGGGAAGCCTCCCACAAGGTGGACCGATGACCTGGTCAGGGTCGCGGGAATCCGATGGATACGAGACGCACAGGACCGGTCGTTGTGGCGACGCTTGGGGGAGGCCTATGTCCAACAGTGGACGTCTTTCGGCTGAAATGATGATGATGATTTGCTTTCATATACTAAACAGTAGTTTAAAGATAAAGTTATATTTTGTATTTCGGTAGCGAAGAATTATTATAACAAGTTTTGTTGGCATAGAATATTGTGCATGTGGTCATAACTCGGATTTTATTGGCTATAAATGTCCTCGGTTTACTAATATTCTAGTTTCCACAATTTATCATATCGCAATTTATAATATCAATTTTTTCCAACTCTCCTCTCTCAGATATGCTGAAAGAGATTTCTGTTGAAATAAGCATCATCTTTGTACCTATTTTTGTTTTCTTGATTTTTATGTACCTAATATGTGGACTTTAATATTTTTTTTATTAACCTATACTGCCCCTTTACTGGGCAAAGGCTTTTTCCAACTTCTAGGTATTATTTTCTTAAGCCATCTTGAACCAGCCCTTGCGGTAGGCATCTAGGTCGTCTCGCCACCTCTTCGAATTTAGGTCGTTACAAGCCGAATAGTTAAATAAAATAAATTACAATTTTAAACTATTTTTGCTCACATTTCAATAAAATGCCTAAAAATTTGAAGGACAATGCTAACTTTGCCGTATTATATTTTACCTATCTTTAAACTTTTTTGAAACCAAAAAAAACATTTGCTCAAATTCTTAGAAGAAAATATAAGGGCATTTACAGAGCGTCCGACTGAATTATTGAATTTAACGAAGTAATCGGTGTTCAATCGAAACGCTGGTTCATTTGATAGCCCGAAACTGAAGTAATAAATGGTAAATTTTATCATGTATTAACGCGTTTTCAACTCGTTAGTGTTACTGAAAAACATCGCACGTTCAACAAAAAATAAACATAGTTGGATTTTGTTTTAAAATAAAAAAAGAAACGTACATTTCGGTTTTCTGTTGCGGCGCCTAGTTAGTGTCTGGTTTTGTTTCAATCAGTGAAAAATAACTTATTCGGCAGTCATTTTAAATAGAAACAAATAATGGCACATGATCATGGAGCAAAATTTTTGAACGGAGATGAGAACATTGAGATTGCGGTGTGGTGTGACGAGAATGGATAAAGTTTGAAAGAGGTGTCAGTGACTGAAAAGTTGAAGGGGAATCGTTTATCTTGGTATGGTCATATGAAGAGGAGGGATGAAACGCATGTTATGTAATGCATAATCATGTAGCAAAATTGCTACGAGTCACTGAGCTCAACATAGTTGTAAAATATATATGTTGATACGATGGTTATATGCAATGATATCACATGAGAAAAGATCCTTGGTAGCAAACGGGCTGATCAAACAAATATACTGTTAAAAGGATTTGCAAGAATAGGACTTGAATTAGATAAGAAAATTAATTATAATAATAATACTCCACAATGACATATAGCCCCAAACTAAGTAGAGCTTGTAATATGAGAACTAGACAACTGATAAACATACTTATGTATTTTTAAATACATACGAGTATCTAAATAAAATTACACCCAGACACAGAACAAATGATCGAAGATGATTCAGATGACGGTTTGGATTGATGATGTAACAGAAGTGCCGTAATTTATATAAAATATTGAAGAATTATGCCTCGAGTATGCTTCATAAACACCAGATCTGAGAAGTCTACACCTCAAGCCACAGCTAAACGCCTTGTTGACACTTCGCGTGACCTAAAGGCAGGCTTTTACTTTGGACACAGGATAAGTATTGCCATTCAGCGTGGCAATGCCGCCAGTCTTTTGGGTACATAACCAGTCGACAGCAATGCGGATGAGTTTTTTGACGCCATATTTTAGATTGCTTTAGAAGTTAGTTTTAATTAGGTTAAGTTAAGCATATTAATGTATTAGTTGTATGTATTTAATTTCACTTTTATCTATATTACTTTTAAAACAGCGATAATAAAAAATGAATGCTTAAAAAAATCTATGTAGATCCTAACAAAAACGAACGCTTTCCCACGACAATAATTTTGAACCTGTATCGCTTTATACCGAAAAAACAACGCGAATTTTTCCAAAGCATAATCCTGAACCCTGTCATCAATGCGTAAGCAAACACACCTACCCATTATGTGGCCAAACCCTAACAGCGATCGTGAAAAAAACTCGCCAGCAAATATTTGTGTAAAGGACGAAAGGAAATATGTTTATTTGGACAAACACAAGGCACATAAACAACAAGTTTGAAAATAAAATCGAAAAGAAACAAACATTTTGAAAAAAAAAGTGATAACCGACAAAGTAAATTGGTTAATAATCGAAACATAATGCTTCACGACTGCGCCAGAATAGGTTCAGACAACTAGTGCTAAATACCAAGGGTTTTACGCTGGTTTTTAACTGGACCTGAGGTGACGAACGTAAAACAGTTTTGTTATCTATACATATAAATAAAAGGAGAAACCGATTAACCGACATACCAACCTACTGGCTCTAGGAGCGTTTTTAGACGTAGGCGGGTAATAAGAGAGGATTTTAGAAAATTCACACACTTAGCGACCTACATCTACCTACCGACCCTACCTACCTACCGACCCGACCTGCCTACCGACCCGACCTACCTACCGACCCAACCGACCTACCGACCCGACCTACCTACCGACCCTACCTACCGACACGAGCCTCAAAAAAACGCCGCCACAAAAAAACACTAGAAGCGGCCACAAAAAAGCTAGAAACGGCCGCAAAAAACGACTGAAGCGCGCGACACCTCTTGTGTCAGGAGAAGCTTAAAGCCGCTTCAAGCGTTTTTTTATGGCGGCACCGCCACACACGAGCCATAAAAAAGGCCGCCTCAATAAGAAGCTTGAAGCGGCGGTTTTTTTGTGGCCCGTGTGCCCCACAGTTAGGGGAGAAACGGGGGTCCAAAGTTAGTATGGAGAAACCAACATTCATGCGGGCAAAAGGCTGGCGGAAGCTAGTGTAACCTGTACATGGAACGTTTGGAAAAGCTACTGTGGTCCTGAAACGCAAAAAAGGCAACGGAAGAACACAGCTGGGTTTCAGCTAGTAAAAGTCTGACACGCCTTCTCGCTCCACTCTAAAACAAGAAGTCATTTGATAATTGCCCTCCTAAAAAAAATATACCTAGTAATGATACTCGTAATGCGTACTTAAACACAGTAAAATTAAATGTTGAGACTGCCTTAGTCGATCATTCTTCCATACAAACTTAGTATTACTGTTGGTGCGTGAGTCCAATACACCCTTGGTTGGTATTTTTATTTCGTAGTATGTATTGTCTGAAGTTAAATAAATAAATATTACTACTATGTGTGGAAAAGGGAGAGGGAGGCCTTTGCCCAGCAGTGGGACATAAATGGGCTAACTAACTAACTAACTATCAATGGTGAATCGGCATACAAAGCTGAATCGTGATTGACCTAAAAGCTCTCGAAACTGAATTAAAGCGAGCCAACAATTTTATATCTAAACCGATTATCTAAAACGGTAAATCATTTTTCTTTTAAATTGATCCGCTGTTTTTGTAAGTAGATTGAGTAAATTGCGTTGTAAGAAGGCTATAATACAGTCAATGATATTTATTCACATTCTTGAGAAATTACCGTTACGTTGAATTGAGACAGATATTTCTTCAGATAATTTAATATTCTAAAAATAAAATATTGAAAATGTTATTTTATTTTATAAACATTTTTATGTGTGTTCAATGTGCGTGTATTTCGCCTTAATGCCATTAAATTTTGAAGCATTTCTATTCGATTGAACACACATATATTATAAAAGCGCAAAATTTTCGTTTGTTCAAACAAATTCGTCTTAACAAGTATCCCTTGGGAATAGACAGGAAAAATATTTAATTAAAAACGTCAAATAAATGGTATGGAAAATGTCTGCCAACGAATTTCACTAAGACCACTGTGCCTGCTTACCCTCCAAGGAAAATGATAAGAAAATATGTAAATGAACCGCGAGATCAAGAAGAGAAATGAGGAAGGTTCTTTGATCTTAATTTTTTGAAGATACCAAAAGAAATATTAAAAAAATATTTAAGGTAGGTATAGAATTTCTAACAACATAAGATATACAAAGAAAACTTACATTTCAACTAACACTAACTGTTAATTTATACAAAAACACAAACTACACTCAGGCGTCGAAGTACTCCTCCACATCGGTGTCATCCGGAAATGTGCCCAGAAGACTGGCAGCATTGCCATGTTGAATGGCAAAGCTGATTTTTTGGGCAAAGAGCCAGCCAGCCTTCAGGTTGTGCAAAGTTCGACTAATCGGTGTGAAATTTCTTTGAAACGGAGACGCCCACTCGGACCCCGTTTCGACCCAAAACGGCTGAAAACTGTAATTACTTATAAGGTATTTGCGTCTTTTGAGGGTCAGTCAGGGCAGTAATAAAATAAAAATTTACTAGTCTGTTGGTCTACCGGTTAGTGGCCCTGACTGCTATGCCGGAGGTCGCGGGTTCGCTTCCCACCCAAGACAAATGGTTGTGTGATGAGCACGATCAGTTGTTCTGAATCAGGGTGTATTACAAGCTTTTATTTAGTTTCACCTGTCCCGATGTTTTTCTGTCATCAAATCTTGCAAATTAAATTTGATCCACTTCCTGGCTACCGTTTAAGCTGAAATTTTGCATGCATATGTAAATCAGATGACAATGCAAAATTATTATGACATGGATTTGATCTGATGATGGAACCGGAAGGTGGCTATAGGAACTTAGTAGTTAAACGACTCAACCCTGTCGAGTTTGGGCTCGTCTTGACGAGTATTAATTATATAGGTATATTATACCGTGTTATAAAAGCTTGGTATGGAAAAAATGTTTTCATTAACTTGTTTTATCTATATTATGTTTTTTTTACCAGATCATGTTCAGAAAACTAATGGTTAGTTATTTAAAAACAAGCTTTACTCTATATGCTAGAACAAAGTTTTATCTTCAAATAATACAGAACACGGTTTACAAAACTTATCGGGGTTTATTCGAAAACTAATAGGTTGATCGTAATACCTACGAATAGACCTCTAAAAGCCTTAACAGAAGAATGTTTTAGTATTGGTATTTGCAAATACAATTTGTTTGAGTACTTGCTAGTGTTTAAATTATTTTCTTTTTCATCTAACTGACCTAAATGATTTTATTATAATGACCACAATTAAATTAGTTTTTCTAATTTAATTGTTATCGGTACAATATGTCATCTAAAAATACACACACAAAAAAAAACCACCACAAAAATATCTAACATAATTTACCTATACTTATACACAGACATAATAATATACATAAATAATTTATACACCTAATTAAATACATCTTCTAATAATCTACAATCATATTCAACTTCTTGAATTGCTACTTAGCCTTTCGCTTTTTCCTAATTCTGCTGAGCCCAACAGGGTCCATATTGGTCTTTGAACTAAATAATACCATCTAGGCACATATGGAATGCAATAAGGATTTGGAGCTGATAGTCGAAACACAGGCTCGCCTAGTTCGGCTACATATGTCTACACCACATATACTGACCTAAATTTGTCTGTTACAATATTTTGTAATTTATGTACAAGTTATTCTAAATAAACAATATTATTATTTAAAGAGAGCAGTCGTAGAGCAGTGGCGGCCGAGTGGTAACGGCCCCGACTTACGAGTTGTAAGTCGCGGGTTCAAACCCAACCAGGCGCATTACTTTGTGTAATTTATTTCATCACCACAGCTCTCAAAACGGTGAAGGAAAACATCTTGAGAAAACCGGCATGTCCTAAAACTAATTGAAGACATGTGACATCAACCAACCCGCACTGGGCCCGCGTGGTGGATTGCAGCCCATTCCCTCTCCTAGAGAGGAGGCCATTAAAAAGCTGATTATGCTATATACATTATTTAAAGTATTGAGTACTACTTCTTTAGTCAACGCACTTGCATCCAGAGCCGGTGCAATGCTCCTTTCTTTAAATCAGAAACAGTAATAACTTCTCCTACTTTAGTTAAAGCGGTAAAGAGAATCAGACTTACTGACTAAAGCCTACCTGTTTTCCTACAGATGCCTTTTGCGTTCCGGGGTTACGGTAACTTTTACCATCAATGCCTCAGCGGGGTCTTTAAGTAAGAGTTAGGTTTCATAAAAAGTGAATAGGTTATTACTAAGCAAGTGTATTCCATCGTAGACCAGATCATTGCTTATGTCAAAAAATATCGTCTCAAATAAATGTTTCCTTTCTTTCTTTAACCATTAGGTAAGGTAAAGGTCAAGCGTGAGCCTAACAATATTAAAAGTAACACATCTAAATAGTTACTTTACTAAATCAGTATATTTCAATCTTTATGAGTACGTGACCCCGATTTTAAACAGACAATTAGTGGCGACCTCTAGGACCGTAACATTGTGGTGAGTGAAAGGGCGCACTGCGTAATTGTGACCGCTTTTTATATTCACTAAGTCCAATATGTTGCAAATCGCAGACAATTTGCGATTCAAAATTAGAACAAAGATCAAAGGCCATACCACGAGATCATAACGCGATTTGACGATCTAAACTGAACTGGTGAAGGGATGCAGCTTTAAAGAGTGTATAGTTCTATCTCTCTTTCCTGCTCACACCCCTGATACTTTCACACATCATGGTTAGGCCCCAGAAAAGGTACTGAAGCATACACAGTCGAAGCCTACTGGAGCTAAGGATTTATTTGTGAAAGGAAGATTCGGCCCCGGTACCAAAGGCAACGAAGGAACAGGCGTGGATTTTTAGTCAATAAAAGTCTGACACTATCTCCCGCTCCGTCTAAGAGCGGGGGTTGTCATTGGATGATTTTCCCACCGAAAACAAAAAATAAAAAAATGTCGCTTGTTAATTTTTGCTTTTCAAGCGTCGATATAATTATAGTTAGTCAGTAGGTACGAGTACATGTTATAACCGTGGGTTTGTCTATAAATAGCTGTTCAGATACACGTTGTCGCGTCGTAAAACACGTGAGCTACAGACGTGTGTCGACTACATAATAAATGGAGCCCGAATTAATTGGATTTATTCACTCATTATGAAGAACAAGCCATATGCCCTGGCTCCGCTTGAATATTTTTAGATTAATGTTTGCGTAGCGTCTGTTCAGTTTCATTTTAAAACTTCTATTTTTATTCTTTTACATACAAGTTTTAATCGTCAACTGGTGAACCTCTTTTTGATGATATATAAATGTGGGACTAGTACCTAATTATGCAACTGTGTGTAAATAGAATTTAAACAACATTTTAAAGTTAAGACAAGTTTATTCTGCTTAAATTGTATCAATACGCTCACGCTATTTATGCCTTTTGTTAATTTTAATCATAAATTTATTTAAGTGGTAATTGGCCTTTTTCGGCATATAATGTTTATCACTGTATTTAGCTATATTTTTTTTTTAAATAAATAAAATGAAAAGGCTTCTATCATTGATATAGTCGGGGAAATTTCCTCTGCTTCATTTATTTATTTGCTTTTCTTTCCTTTGTCTTTGTTTTATTTATGAAATAAAGACGTGCTAGTATTTACTTAATATAATATATAATTAGTTTTTTTTTTGTATGTATTATAAGTTCTATCGCGAGATAAATTAACTTTAAGAAGACTAACAATTATTAAGCTTATGAAGTCGTCAAAATTGCTGTTTGTTGCAGTCCAAAAAACACACATTTGTCTCAATATCTTTGAATCCACAGATTTCAAAACAATCCAAACAAGTTTTATAAATATACTAATTGATTATGAGAAAGAGAAAGCGAGCAATAATGATTGTTGGAAGAAATGGAGAGGGACAATTGGCCTAAAACTCGCCAATTGGTATAGTGGTTAGTGGCCTTGATTGATATGCCGGAGGTCGTGGGTTCGATTCCCACTCAGGTGATGAATACGATTATTTATTCTATGTCTGGATGTAATTTATCTATAATATGTATGCATTTAGAAATATATTTAGTATGTTTATCATTAGTATTCATAACACAAGCTCAGCTTAGCAAGTAGTTGTGGAATATTTATTGTTATTACTGCTTAATAATAACCAAGATACCTATATGTATATGCATCTTATTCATTTTGCAATAAAAGCAGCCGGCAGGAACGGTAGTTTCCACTTGCTTGTATTGTAAATTTTTTTGTGATAGTTGAAAAAAAAACATTTTTATTTAACTGTCACACACTGCCGTCTAGTTCCAAGCTAAGTAGACCTTGTGTTATGAGTACTAGTAAAACTAATAAACATACTTATATATTTCTAAATACATACATATTATAGATAAATTACACCCTGACACAGAACAAATGATCATGCTCATCACACAAACATTTGTCCTGGGTGGGAAACGAGCTCACGACCTCCGGCATAGCAGTCAGATCCACTAACCACTAGACCAACAGGCCAGTCAATTATAATACGATGATTTATGTCTTTCTCCTAAAAGCAAATTCTCATTCCTAATAACTGTTTAAATTCAAGTCACATTATCATCTCAGGGACAATCAATGTCAAAAACAGGTCGAAATGAAAGGATATTAGAGGTATTTCTAACAGATTGCGAATGCGAACATTCCTCGAAAACACGAGAATTGCCTGGAAGGTATCTAACTACTAAACTACGTCTCCGAATTTCATCTAAATCGAATCATTAGTTATTCGATGACGTGCCAACTAGGCAAGCTTCTGCTAGACTAAAGTTGTCAAAAAATAAAAGGCCTATTTTAACATTTGTATTTTGACTTCCTTTTTTAGGGTTCCGTAGCCAAATGGCAAAAAATGGAACCCTTATAGATTCGTCATGTCTGTCTGTCTGTCTGTCTGTCTGTCTGTCTGTCTGTCCGTCCGTATGTCACAGCCACTTTTTTTCGAAACTATAAGAGCTATACTGTTGAAACTTTGTAAGTAGATGTATTCTGTGAACCGCATTAAGATTTTCACGCAAAAATAGAAAAAAAGCAATAAATTTTGGGGGTCCCCATACTTAGAACTGAAACTCAAAAATTTTTTTTTCATCAAACTCATACGTGTGGGGTATCTATGGATAGGTCTTTAAAAATTATACTGAGGTTTCTAATATCATTTTTTTCTAAACTGAATAGTTTGCGCGAGAGACACTTCCAAAGTGGTAAAATGTGTGTCCCCCCCCCTCTAACTTCTAAAATAAGAGAATGATAAAACTAAAAAAAATATATGATGTACATTACTATAAAAACTGCCAACGAAAATTGGTTTGAACGAAATCTAGTAAGTAGTTTTTTTTTAATGCGTCATAAATCGAAAAAAAAATACACTATTGTTAAAACATCGATCAAAGTTACAACACATTACAAGAACTTTTATATTATGTTACTTGCTGCTACGGAACCCTTCATGGGCGAGTCCGACTCGCACTTGGCCGGTTTTTTTGGCTACCTAGCGGCTTGTTCGGTACTACTAAAATAGCTACTACTACACTGGACCCCTAATTATTATTTTATTGTTTCTTTCAGTTTCGTTTCAATTTACAATCTAGGGTTTTTCTCAAATGTCAAAACGGTCCTTTAATTTTTTTGACGAGTTTAAACTACTAAACTAAATATCTAAAAAATGCTATAAAAGAACTTTCTTTATTTAATATAAACTAGTACTTGATTGTGAACCTACTCGATGGTAAGCAGTGATGCAATCGATCACGGTGAGGCGTTCTATTTTATTAAGAGCCTGTTCAATCTAGCCTTGAAGACACCTAAATTAAAATCGGACTTGAAGACCTGTAGAATATTATAAAAAAAAATTATAACAAAATAATAATATAATCAATTATTATCAATTATTATTATAAATTATAATTTATTACAGGGATAAAATCTATACCGCAATTCTAACCATAATCTATCAAAGTTCATTTAAATCCGTTCAGTCATTTAGAATGTTAGTAAGATATATTTATTTTAAGTGAATATTACAAACAACCACCAATTTTGAAAGCGGTGATAATGATAACATATTCTCCAAAGATCAATCGTCGTAGCTTTGTGTGGTCGAAGCTATAACGAGAGGTCATCTAAGCATTATGGCTACGAATCTCGTAGCCGCGTAGCCGCTATGCCGTAGCTCATAGGTTGGTGACCCATAGGTTTGGTCACCAAGTAATGCAGATAAATACCACCTTAAACCAAAATGTTTTGGCAAAATTCCTTGTCTTTTTTGCTCCTGTAATAATTTAATTCAAAAATAATTTATCACCCGCAAAGTCGACGATTCCAGCCACGACAGAAAACGTAATTTGAATAAATATTCCTTCTAGATTTTGGAACGAGATGAATATTTTCACAATGAAATGGAATAACGTACTCTTACATAAATATTTTTTTCTTAAACCTTATTCAGGATAACAACTACCTAAGTAGGTATATTTACTATAGGGATTCGTAAGAAATGGTTCCCTCACTTAATTTATTTTCTAAAGAGATTATTCTCGGACGAATATTTTCTTTGAAGAGCAATTTTATACAGTTCAAATATTTCATTGACATTTTTATGTTATCTACCAAAAAAAATATATTTATGAGCAAAGTAAAATTATTTTTGAGTCATTTAATACTCACACATTTATATTAGTATAAAAAAGCTCATAAAAGATTTACCGAAATAAGTACCTTTATTTTGATATGTGATGTAAATTTTGCTTTTCAATGGTTTCACACGTAAAGAAAATATATTTATCCGCGGAAAATAAGTAATGATATTTACATACGTAGATAAAAAAAAACGCACAAACACATACAAACACGGTTTCATTTAAATAAAATATCTAATATGAATACGAAATGAAAACGTGGGAATTAAATGGAAATATAAAATACAACTCACCATGGAAGGAACCGGCGACTCCTTTAAAATAACACATTACACAACGCCATTTTCAAAAAAAAATCCACATTCAAGTCACCAACACGATCACAACACCAACATAAAATTTAAAACGATTTTTTTCGAATCGAATGCGGAGTTCTCGGCGGGAGGACGCGCGGTCGCCCGTCGCGGCATCCGAAGAGGTTATGGCAGCGAGTTTGCGTGGACCGTCCCTCCCCCCACCTACATACCATAATTTTTAGCTGGTCCACCATCATAGAAATATTTCGCGACCGTATTGCGCAATGCATTAATCTCAACAACAAAAAAAAAACACACTCGTATTTTTTTTTTTACAACGGCAGCTTTCTCTGTCTAAAGTTACACAGTTGTAAATTATGGGGGAAATAGGCGTAATTAAGCTCGTTTTACGTTTGAAATCCGTTCGGAGTCAGGAATAGGCGACAAGGAATGTTTTAATGTTTAATTAAAAGGATTGTCGCGAGAGGGGATTTAGGGAAACGTGATAAAAATACTAATCAATTTCAATGTGTCGAGATGGATTCTCGTGAAACATTTTCGAATTCCTGCGAGTTGTAAGAGGGCGTTAGTTTTCTTTGAAGTTTAATGCCGATAGTTTTGCTGTAACCTAATTCTTTGCGAGTCGTTAAGATGTTTTTCTTTAGGTTTCAATTTGTATTGCCTTTTAGTAAGGAGCCGTGAAATGGCAGCTATTTGTACTACAAATTCAGACCAGTGGACTTTGTTTTAAATAAATAATCAATTTGACACAGTACAAACAGGTAGAAATCTTTCAATTTTGATGGTGAGAAATGTTGAAAGTTGCTTCTGTTAAGTTTGAAAATGGTGTCAGTGACTGAAAAGTTGAATGGGAGTCGTTTATCTTGGTATGGTCATGTGAAGAGAAGGAGTGAAACACAATCTACTAAAAGAGCTATGAGTACAAATGTAGGTGCATGGAGAGGGAGAGGGAGGCTAAATAAAAGATGGATGGCTTGTGTGAAGAGTAATATGAGAGAAAAGGGAGTTAGTGATAGCGTGACGAGTGACAGGACAGAATAGAAGAAAAAAACGTGTTACACCCACCCCAAAGGGCAAGTGTAGGAAGATGATGATGATAATTTTACTTTTGACAACAAAAAATTACATTTCGCGAAAATTTGTGGTATGTATTTGTAAATAATACCCAGTAATACTGTAATTACGATTAAATTATAATGATCACTGATGAATAAAGGCTAAAAATTAAATGAACAATATCGAATAATTAAGTTTTGGATATGAAACTGTCTGATTTCAGTACAAATAAATTTATCAATAAAATTAATTACTGTTCAAATGTTTAATTGTTCAATATATGTTTAATTATCTTGTAAATGTAATTTGTCAATCGCATATATTGATTAATTTATACAATATAGAAAATAATGCGACATGCTTCATAATCATTTGCAGCCTTTTGTTAATGTTCCCACTGCTGGGACTCAGGCCTCCTATCTAGGAGAGGGCCGTAATCCACCACGTGGGCCCAGTGCGAATTGGTGAATGTCACATGTCTTCGAATTTTTGGTTCCGGTTTCCCCACAATGTTTTCCTTCACCGTTTTAAGAACAACAAATAAATGAAACAAAGTAAATAATAATAATAATAATAATCATCTTTATTTCACTCTTCACAAAGGTACAGTACAAAAAGTTTCATATAAAATATACAATGATGCAAAAAAAACTTTGTGAGAGTCTGGAGTCCATACTAGGATACCCTGTGTGACGGATCACCAGGCTCTCACCCCAAAATTCCGACGCTTAATTATCTGTACCTAATACCAAACAAATGACAAAAAAAAACAAGATTTGAGTGAGAATACAGACAAACCATAAAAACAATAATTTTTCCCAAAAATAAAAAGTGAAGTGTAGTAGTGTAGCGAAAGTGCTTGCAGTGTGGTGTTGTGAGTGTGAGCGAGTGTCTGTAGGGTGTAAATACGTCTTTAATATATTTTATAAAGTAATGCGCCTGGCTGGGTTTGAACCTTCGACCTACAACTCGTAAGTCGGGGTCGTTACCACTCGGCCACCACTGCTCATGCGGCATGCTTACTGCTTGACAATAAGCATGCTTTGGTCATGTGATGTTTAGGTCATCGTATGAAAATGTGTTTCGGTGCGACTAAACGTTTTACCCCGTCGTTTATACCGCATACATGGAAAGGCTGGAACAATCTGCCTACTGAGGTCTTTCCGTCCGATTATAATTTATGTGTCTTCAAGGCTAGAGTGAATATGCTCTTAATAAACTAGTCGCTACAGCAGAGTTTCGTACCTGAACAAATCGTGCATGCTTACAAGAACTGTTGCCTCAGATAGTGGCAGGCCAACAAGGATCCGGAGCGAGGAGGAGTGGCAGGCGGTCGCCGACTTCTGCGAAGCAGTAATGCTCGCAAAGGAGGAGGCCGAACGCATCAGGCAACGGCGTTATCGCCGCCGCCGGGACTCTGATCCCGATTTCCGGCCACCAAAGGCGCGGGCTTGCGGACAGTGAGCAATGGGTAGCTCGCTGTCCGGCCGTCCGGTAACTATCCGGACCAAGCCCAAGTCGTCGACGGCGCGCACTGTTCCCGCGCGCTTCAAGGAGTTGTCAGCAACAGCAGGGACCCAGCCGGGTCGAAGCCTACTGGGGCCAGGGTTATCCGAAAGGGCGCTCGAGCCCCGGCATGAAGGCTAGAAGGAACGGGGTGGGTCTTTTAGTCAGTAAGAGTCTGACACTATCTCCCGCTCCGCCCAAGAGCGAGGGATGTCAATGTGTGATTTTTTCCCACCATAAAAAAAGACAAGCAAGGAGGTTCGCCGCTTCTCGGGAGACCGTGCGGTGTTAACGCACCATCCGTATGGATATGACCCAATATAGGATTGCCTTGGCTCGGTTTTGTTGGTCGATAAATTACTAGCCTAAGCCACTTTTGATTGGCACTGCGTAGGTACGGTTTTATATGATAATTTGATAATTCCGTAAAATGCTAATAATTCTCCTTGCTCTTCACAGAAAATTGAATATCGAGAATTGATCTGCGTGATCACCAAACATACTTTTCTTCAATCCTGCTATAAAATACATTATACTATTCTCTCTAGCAAAAATAAATGCGAGCCAACATTGGCGGAACAGTTCGCCAAACGTTCGCGACCAATTGCAACTGGCATAAACGCCAACACCATTATCGAAACGTTCTTGCACTCATATTTTAAAATGTTCAATTTCCCTTCGCTTTCGGATTTCGGGCGTGTTCATTCATTCGAAAAAGACATAAAGGATTCATTCACCATTTTGTTTCACTCATTCTTTTTTTTTATGTTAAGCATAAAGTTCGTAGTTAAAAGTGAAAATCTGGTTGCATATTAGAAAATCAAAACTTTCCTAAGCAAATTTCAAAAGAACAACGTACAAATCAACAAAGTTTAAAATAACGATGGTCATTTGATCAAAAGTTCAGCTGACCAAAGTCTGGAATATCAATGTTTAAATTATTTATTACACTATTGACCAAATCGTTCAAAGGTCAAAATGGATTACTGGATAAATTATTAATTATCAAATGGATTAACTGAAAAAGGTAAAAATCTCGAATGGACCAAAACAACTCGGACATAGCGTTCGCCGGCCGCTACCGCGGCACCGCTCGCTTCGCTCGCTCGGTTCACGCGCTGTTGGTCACAGTTCTAACCTAACCTAACCTATTTTACCCAGTTCAAAGTGCAATCAAAATACAATCACATGTTTACGAGAGATTGTAGGTATTATTCGTTATTTCGAACTGGCTGAAATAGGTTAGGTTAGGTTAGAATTGTGACAAACCACGAGCGAGCCGAGCGAGCGGAGCGAGCGGTGCCGCGGCAGCGGCCGGCGAGTGCTACTTCTCAAAATAAAACAGATCGGGACCTTAGGGCACCCCGACACCCATTAGTAATGATTTGATAAGTATTTTAAAATTACATCTAGCAACTTTTGATCAGTCGTTCATTTGATGTCACATACATTGGGATTCCAAAATTTTTCTAAATAAAACATTTGGTCATTTAAATTTTTTTATTTCGTTTATTGTCCTTTTGAAATTTGCTCGAGAAAGTTTTGATTTTCTAATATGCAACCGAAAATCTTAGCAGTCTTTCTACGGCGATTACTATGTGTATGATATATTTCTGGTGCCGCTATAACAATAAATGCTAAAAATAAAATAAAATAAATATTAAAGTGCAGCATATAAAATAAATGCCTGCAGCTTCGACCGCGTTCATAAAATATAGCCAATGTCACTCAGAAATAAAGCAGCTTTCTATCGGTGAAAAAATTTTAGCAAGCAGAAAAATATTTTTTAAGATCTCCACAAACAAAAATCAACTTTACCTTTAATATTAGTGTAGATAAATGATATTTATTTTACAAATAGGTTTTAAAAAACACTTTACATGACAATTTTTTGTCAGTTTAAGCTGTGAAGCCAGCGTTTCCTGATTATCCTGAGAAGAAACACCGAAACAAACTCAGGAGTCAAAGTCTCTTTGAAGGTCCATACAGCAAATATGTAATGGTCAAATTACATGAGAACCATGGAAATTGGTGTCTCAGATAATCTTTTGAGTAAAGCTAGAACTAGTTCTATCTTAAGAGATGATGATACATTCATTCTACTTCTATTATAACTTGTGTTAGAAATAGTCAACTGTTCTACAAAAATTCGTTGTACCTAGAGGAACGTTGGAACATACAAATTCTCAGCAAATATCTGAAAATCTAGCAAACAAGCCACATAGTTATCTGTATAAGAGTTCATACATACGAGCGGCAAGTTGACATCAGCAGCCGTCGACTCGGATCGACGGCAGTCGTCGACGCGTCAGCAGCAACCGTCGATGCGTCGGCAGCAGCCGTCGGTAGCTATTGACGCGTCAACGGTAGCCGACAGTCAACAAATGAAGATCAGCGATAGCCGTCGTGTATCACTTTAGGTCAACAAGGAAGGCCACCGACGCGTCGATGGCTGCTGTCGAAGTTTCGACAGCTGTATTTATCTATGCCGTTAGCAATATTGTGTTGGTCGCTAGTGTGTATGAGCTCTAAGTCGTTTTAATTTTCAAAATCGCGGTATGATTTATAAATTTATTTATTTCTTAAAAACACACACTATCTTTACAGGTTGGACCCAACACAATAGTGGTTTTAACAATAGGAGCAATACAACGGAGAAAATCAGCAATACAACGGAGCGATTTACGTTTCGTCACTTTCGGCAGCCGTCGGCAACTATTGACGCGTCAACGGCGGCCGACAATCAATAAATGAAGATCTGTAGTAACCGTTGTGTGTGTCAAGTGCCACTATAGGTCGACAACGGCTGCCGTCGAAGAGTCGACGGCTGTTTGACCCGCTCGTGTGTATGAGCTCTAAGCCGTTTTTATTTTCAAAATCGAGGTGTGATTTATAAATCAGGAGAACAACGGAGCGATTTACGCTTCGTTACCGATTCCTGGATTTATGGCAGTTTTTATGGTGTTTTTAGATTTAGGAGGCGGCTGTATGTCATTACAGTATCTTTGGTGTGCTAGTTGTATGAGCAATGTATATTGATGGTATGGTAATCTGTAGGAAACGTTGTTTCCTTACATTTTTAAGGACAAGATCACGACAATATTTCAGATGATGAAAAATTAATCAGCTCTTCAGAACTTTTAAGTAGGTATTCTGATATAATTCGATAAAATGTAGAAAACAACTGTTTTTTTTCTCTTCTATTTTCCACTGATTTCAGTTTTATATTTATTAACCACTCGAATGCCGTAATTAGAGACACATGTGTCTGGCGTAGATCTGCGTTCCGGCAGTCAACGGGTTAATTTATTATTGTTTACTAGCTTTTGCCCGCCTGGCTTCGCTCCCGCTCTTCCCTGCTTCACCCTGCTGTTTCCTACTCTACCCTACTCTACCTTACTCTACGCCTACTCTACCCTACTCTACCCTACTCTACCCTACTCTACCCTGCTCTACCCTACTCTACCCTACACTACCCTACTCTACTCTACCCTACAGTACCCCAATTTTCATTTTTTTTTTCCATAAGTACCTTCTCCTCTCAATAACGAACACAAGAAAAAAAGAATTAGCGAAATCGGTCCATTCGTTCACGCGTGTTAGCGTGACCAAGGAAAAGGGATTCATTTTTATATACAAGGTGCAGTTTTAAAACTGCACAATATTTCAGGAGGTTGTAATAAAACTCATAAATAATCATGTAAAAAAACGATACCTGGTCAATAATCAGTAATACTTGTTATTTAATTTTTTAATTACATTAAACTAAATCGATTGATCGATGGCCGCGGGGGCGTGGCTAGGGTGTGGCGTGCGGGATGATGATTGGATGATACATTATTTATGAAACTATCGTTGCGAGTTAGTGTGTGTGAAAACGCCCTTTATTGTTCCGTGTTTGTGTGTGTGAAAAAAAGCGCGGTTATAAAAAAAAAAAAATTACCTACTTATTTTATTATTGATTCGGGTCGAGAATCACTAACATAATTACCTCCTGAAATATTTTGCAGCTTCAAAACGACACCTTGTATATTTGTTTATAAAAATAAAAGAAAAGGGATCAGAAAAATAAGTACAAAGGTGATGCTTATTTTAAAAAAAACGCTACATAATCTTATATATTTTTATATTTTATTTTTGATAGGCTCTCGCTTGATGGAACATGCTTACCTAGAAGTTGATTTTTGAAGAATTTATTATTAAGTGTTGGTCAAAATAAACTTTTGAAACTTACCGTCACATTAATATAAGAAAGGTGAAAGTTTGTATGTGCTTATGTTTTACTACTTCAAGCTTAAGCAGCTGAATGCATTGCCAACAAAAACCGGCCCTCGAAGGCAATAACTGAGGCGCAATTGAAGACACCCCCGTGCCCTCCGCCGTCTGCACTACCCCTACCTCAGGTGCAGCGGTCCAGGTCGCAGGCTGGGGTACGTGGCCAACGCGGACTTGCCATACAGAACCAACCACCAGGTGCAAATAGCAGCCCGATTAGCGATATTTTTGAGGACACTATCATCGATGACGAAGGTTTTACGACTGTGATAAGGTAAGAAAAAAAAAACCGTAAAATTGCAATACGGGTAAACCATATCCAGGAAAACGACATGGAATACTTTTTTGCCGCGTTTATAATTTTCTACTTAGAGATGGGCGAAGATTTTAGCAGAAGCTTACAGTAATCCCGACAGTTTATAAATTAGGTGTCTTTAAGGCTAGAGTGAATAGGCTTTTAACAAACTAGTGCGCTTCACCATCAACGATTGCATCACTGGTTACCATCAAGAGGGATCGCAATCGAGAACTAATTTATATAATTTGAAAAAAACTAATTTACTATATAATATCAATAGTTTTATACTTGTCAATTAAGCAAATATTTATAACAAAAAATGTCTAGAAAGACAGAATTGTAATAGCCTTTACCAAAGTTTCTAAATATTTAATCAAACAAAGACAAAACTGTTTACATTGATAAACTTTTTCCCCCAATTCCATCACAGTAGAGATACCCGTCCTCACGAGTTCACTGCCAACTCCAGAGAGCGGTCGACGACCTATCTATTAGACTTTTATAGATCTGCTTACGTCTACATCAGCTGAAAGAGATACTGAATAAGTTGTAAAATGAAAAGAAATTATGCAGTTTTTATGAACACGCATAAACATGTTGTGCTGACGTTTGAAAATTATGGATATGTTTTTGTTGAAATTTTATTTTGTGAAATATAACCTTTTTTTTTTCGATGGAAAAAATTCATCCTATGACAACCCCCGCTCTTGGGCGGAGCGGGAGATAGTGTCAGACTCTTACTGACTAAAAAACCCATCCCGTTTCTTCAAGCCTTCATACCGGGGCTCGAGCGCCCTTTCGGATAACCCTGGCCCCAGTAGGCTTCGACCCGGCTGGGCCCCTGCTGTTGCTGACAACTCCTTGAGGCGCGCGGGAACAGCGCGCGCCGTCGACGACTTGGGCTTGGTCCGGACAGTTACCGGACGGCCGGACAGCGAGCTAGTGAAATATAACCTACAAAAACAACACAAACACAATTACAATAAAATATAAATGTTTTTTTTTTATTAAAAAAAATACAGCCAAGTCCGAGTCGGACTTGCGCACGAAGGGTTCCGTACCGTCCATAGCAAAAAAATGGCAAAAAAATCACTTTTGTTGTTTATAGGCTCTACTTAAATATTATTTAATTGTGTTTTTAGTATTTTTTGTTATAACGGCAATATAAAGAAATCATTTGAGATAATTTCAACTATTTAGATATTCAACGGTTCATGAGACAAACAGACGGACTGCAGAGTCTCAGCAATAGGGTCCCGTTATTACCGTTTGGGTACGGAATCCTCAAATATAAGAAAAAAATAAGTACAAATCTTGCAAATTCTGTGCTTGACAATAGTGAAACACCAAAGATAAAATTCCACCCTTAGGAAAATAAAAATGGTAAGTAGCTACTTCAAATACTATTTAGGTACTAGATACTTTTGTATACTGTACATATTTAATAGCAAAGCTTCAAAGTGTTTTGAAATAACAACTAAAACAAGCTAGCACTACTCAAAATTGAATTTTCTTTACCCCAAAGAAAAACAACAATTTTATTCAAACTCAATTAATTCTTTCATCTTATAATTCGTTTAATTTTCTAAGTAATTCAACCATTCTATAAATAATAAACTTTGTACTCAATCATTGTACCGATAGTCGTCTCAGCCAATGGCTTAATAGCCACGAGCTTCGACCAATTCTTAAGGAGGCTCTTGTTAGGCGGTTGGATCAAGAGTTTGGTTCAGAAAGCGATACTTCGAAACATCATCATTTCAGCCGATACACGTCCACTGTTGGACATAGGCCTCCCCCAAGCGTCGCCACATCGAACGTTCCTGTGTGTCCCGCATCCTTCGGAACATAGCTCGTATTATTGATAGGAGGTTCCTTTCTCTGGAGCCCTGTCGCTAGCTGGGACCCTGTTTCCGATGCCGTTAGGGTACCTGCTATTTTTTTAATGTTACTGTAATTAGAGTTAGTTAAGTATTTTTTAATGTAAATAAATAAATAATTATATCTTTATATTTAGTTAAATTAATGAGACAATAACATGAAGTTTAAGAATGACTTCAAATAGTTTCAGGGATGGTTTGGGCTCCCGGAATCCAAGTGACATGACAAGTATCCGACAGCTTCTCACCAAGCTAGCAGTTTGCAAACTCATAAAATATTAATTGTTCCGTTTCATTCCTTAGTATGACGAGATGGGTATATATTTCAAACCCAGCTTTTAGGTTTATTGATGAAACGTAACGATATTAACGTCCATATCAGGTAAAACGCCTTATAACCGACGTTTCTTGTATTTTTTTTATTACTAAATCTTTTCATTAAATTCAGTAATAAATGGTGTAATTTTTTTTGACAATTTAAACTAGATGATACCGGTGTTTCCTAGATAACCACCCTGAGAAGAAACGCTGAAACAAACTCAGCCCCCCTAGCCAAGTTACAACCGTTTCGCTTTTTTTTTTTTTTTTTTTTCTTTGGGAAAAAACATCCTATGACAACCCCCGCTCTTGGGCGGAGCGGGAGATAGTGTCAGACTCTTACTGACTAAAAAACCCATCCCGTTCCTTCAAGCCTTCATACCGGGGCTCGAGCGCCCTTTCGGATAACCCTGGCCCCAGTAGGCTTCGACCTGGCTGGGCCCCTGCTGTTGCTGACAACTCCTTGAGGCGCGCGGGAACAGCGCGCGCCGTCGACGACTTGGGCAACCGTTTCGCTTGCGTCGAACGCTTCGAGTTGGCCGCGTCGCCGAATCTTTTGTTCTGACCACGTGACTGAGCGTTGAAATGACGTCATTCCCGTACATTTGAAGCTTTCTACTAGCGTTAACTATTGCAGATTAGCAATTTGGCTAGGGGTACAGGGGTCAAAGTCTCTTTAAAAGTCCATACAACAAACATGTGATGGTCAAATCATATGAGAACCATACAGATCAGTGCATAAGATGGTCTTTTGAGGAAAGAACTATACAGATTTGAGTGACCTGTCCAGTCAGTGCAAGCATTTGTCAGTATTCGTGTAGCTCAACACAGAAACTCAATATTCGCGCTAATATTGTTTTCTTTCTTTAAATTCATGACTAAATTCTGAAAGTCTCATGTTATTTAATAACAGGAGACAGGGTAGAACATGAATACATTTTTTTTTAATTATTGTAGGCTCGCGCTTGACTATTATCTCATGTAACGGTAAGCTATGATATAGTCGACGATGTAGCACGCTAGCCTAGAAATAACTTATTCACTCTTGACTTAAAGATCCCTAAATTGTATCTGTCGCAGCCATCTGGTTAAATTAGCCATCCAATTGGACGCCTAGGGTGTTCGTTAAACGCCGGCATCCAATGAAATGGCTGAAGAACAACCAGCCATGTTGTTGACCGCAACGTTTAACCAAATGGCTGAACGTTGTGTAATCAGTTAGTTTAGTAGGGTGACGAGTTTATAAATTATAGAAAACTACTTTTTAGTAACAGTGTCCACCAAGTAATAGTGAAATGTTATTAAATCAATAAATAGCGGAACTAAATTTGAATCACTTGGCTGAGTCTTGATCAGTCATTTCGAAAGGGCTAACTTTCAATACGCCAATTTGTTAAACGTTGAGTGATTTTAGTTCAAACAACTATCGGCCTAGGCATCCAATTGGATGCCGGCGTTTAACGAACGCCCTAGGCGTCCAATTGGGTGGCTAATTTAACCAGATGGCTGCGACATATCTATCAGGAAACACGGACTCCAAAATGTTCTGCTTCCACGAGTAAAGCCGCTGACACAAGCTAGTCATATAAAACAGAGATAAGGACCTTAGTAAAAGCGAATAATAATGGTTTCAGGATGATATAGTTTTCCGACCCGTTTGGCCATTGCCAAGAATCGGCCGATTTAATAAAGGGAAATAATAATGGTTCCGAAAAACAAATTAATCTCCAGCGATCAGTGGCCGACTATTATTCTAATTAACCAGCGTTATAATGAATTACCGACAAAAAACCGAAAACATAAACGAAAAAAAATATCCAATTTAACAACAAATAAGAGCATGTTCAAATTACATTTTCTCCTAAAAAAAAATGGATCTTCGAATAACAAAACTAAACTTCCGGATAGAATACTGAACCTCCGACAAAATTACTAAGTTACCGACAACAGAGGTTTGGTCAAAATAATCATATTTTTACAACTTGCATGAACTGTTTTAATTTCTATTGTTGGTTATCAAATTTATTTTTTAGCTCTCAATAATGATGAAAATACCTCAACTGTTGGGCCCGCGCGATGGAGTTCGGATCTACTACGTAACTACATTTTCATAATAAACTGAGTTTTGTCTTGTTTTTATCTTTGTTCTTGCTGACATTATAAAAGTTAGGAAATTTGTCGATTAATAATACAGTATAATATTCTAGGAAACCAAAGTCTACTTGGTTTTCGATTAAGGCATGAATTGGGGTACGTATCAAAATCCCGAAAGTTCATTATACCTATGGCTGAAATACCGACGTGCAAAACACCGAAATTCAAAATAACGAAACGTTTAAATGCCGATAGTCGTTATATCGAAACACAAAATGCCGATGTTCAAATGCCCGAAAGGACGAAATCCCGAATAGACGAAACAACTTGAACGAAGCGGTTGGTCACAGTTCTAACGTTACCTAACCTATTTCACCCAGTTCAAAGTGCAATCAAAATACAATCTACCTGTGACTAGACTATTAGACAATGGTAAAAACATTTTTACGAGAGATTGTGGCTGAAATAGGTTAGGTTAGGTTAGAATTGTGACCAAAAGCGCGCGAGCCGAGCGAGCGAAGCGAGCGGCGCCGCGGCAGCGGCCGGCGAACGCTACTTCTCAAAATAAAACAAATCGGGACCCCGACACGGATGAGTCGGGATTTTGAACTTCGGGATTTTAAACATTCGAACAAATGAACTTTCGGGATTTTAAACTTTCGACCCTACGCCCATTTGGCGTTTCAATTTTCGGGATTTCGTCCATCGGTAATTTAAAATTCTGGATTTTTATACGTACCCATGAATACGACTGTTTTAACTTTTTAACGCCTGAAATAGGTACCGATATCGGAGCATACCCGTGGTAAGTAAAATTCATGATATATGATGCAATTAAAAGTTATTGTTACAAGTACATTTTTATATTTTTTATAAGTTTCTGTATAACCACTCAGAATAATATTTTCAGTATAATGTGACAGTTAAAATAGCGCCACAATCTATGAAATATGAAAGGTAATTTATGAATTAATAGTAGGCAAGTAAAGATAAAAATTACAAAGCATAGTTTTCAGTAGAACGTAATTTATGCTGGTAGAAAAGTATTATAGCAATAAACACTCACGTTTATGTTTCGAAGTTTTCAGTATCTCATTCGGTCGTTTCGTCATTTTTATTCGGACAAAAGTAGTCGGAAAGTTAGTATTTTAGGCAGTAGATTTAATATTTTGAGTAAGGAGAATTCTTCTTTTTTTGTCGGAGCTTTTATTACTACCCTTTAATAAATTGCTTTTTCCATACATTTGCATGCTGAATGGCATCGAGAGTAAAGTATTGAAAACAAGATATCTGTGCGAATATTCTATATAGTTTTATTACTTTAATAGTGAGTGATCGGAAGACGCAGCGAATGAAGGCCTCCTACAAGGTGGACCGAAGACCTGGTGATGTTCATTGTAGCGACACTTGGGGGAGCCTTATGTCCAACAGTGGACGTCTTTCGGCTGAAATGATGATGATGATGATGATGATGATGATGATGAATGGGGAGTGTAAAATGTTCGTGGTTAAGTACAAATATGTAGCTCGCCGTAAGGCATTCCGGTAACCGTTCGCACCGCGCCCGAGTTGTCGGCGGCGTGTAATGTTCCACGCGCCCTTGGATATTCTATTTATAGTTTTATTTTAATGGGAAAAATTCATAGTTAAGTTAAAATAGCCACGCGGTTCAATAATCAAGGTAAAGCAACTCTAGTCGAGGTTAAATCGTGGATAGGTGCCCACTACTTATCGAGACTCAACTATGGCTCGGAAATGATCGGTCTGAAGACATTTAATGAGGTAGAAAATTATCAAATACCTCCAAATCAAAGTGAAGAATTGTCAGAATTTTACTGACTAAAACCCACTTATGTTTTATCTATCGCCCATTGCGTATGGAGATTGGATTTTGGTGAAGGACATAGCGTACCCTGAGAGTGCAGAGTTTTGAAGGCAAAACCGCAGGCAGTTACTAGAATTTGTGTAAAGATAGCTTTAACGTGCAGAAATATCAGCTCCCTATTTGCTAACATGCAGAACTAACATTAACTTCACTGCTTCTCATGACTTTAAGGGTCAGTTCACACCGAGACGCGACGCGACGCGATGCTGCGCGAAGAGCAACTCAAACTTTATTTACTACACAAAGAGATACACATTTCATTGTGAAAATTCAGAATACGTAGGTAGCATGATGCAGTGCTGCGCCGCGAGGCATAGCGATCTGATGTGTATCTTTTTGTATAGTAAATAAAGTTATATTTGAGTCACTCTTTTTTTGAGTTCCGTACCTCAAAAGGTACAAAACGGAACCCTTATAGAAACACTTTTTTGTCGATCTGTCTGTCTGTCCCTTTATCTCGAGATCACGTAGAGATATCAAGTTGAAATTAATTTCGTACTCAGGTCAGCGGTCCCTTGAAGCTGTGAAAAAATCAAACTTCTAAGGTAACGGAAAAAAGATATGGCCGGAAAAAAATATATCACAAAAAACTTATATTTCGACAATCAAAGGAATCAAAATTCAAAAGGTACTCCCACGAGGTAGACCGACAACCTGCTGATAGTTGCGGGAATGCGGTGGATGTGAGCCGCACAGGATCAATCGTTGTGGTGACACTTGGGGGAGGCCTATGTCCCATAGTGAACGTCTTTTGGCTGGAATGATGATAATGACTCCCCGTTGATCGAAAATCCTGAAATTTGGCAAAAAGCAAAGTCTTATAGCACAAGTATAGGAATAAATCTGAAAACAGCGAGACACCATTCGGGGATTAAACTATTCACATAGGTAAGTTTGTAAGGAACCCTCAGTGTGTGAGTCCAATTCGCCCTTGCCCAATATTTTTGTAATTAATAAAAACTAGTCTTGATTACGATCCCAACTGAAGGTGAGCAATGATGCAATCGTTAATGGTGAGGCGCACTATGCACTCTTCGCGCAGCGCCGCGTCGCGTCGCGTCTTGGTGTGAACTCGCCCGAACTATTTGCACAAGATAAGCTCGGAATACTTACAGACGCTTTTTCTTTTATTTCCATACAAAATACAAACTGGTATTGTTTTATATATGTAAATCCAACGTTTAAAAATAAAAGGAAAATACCTACTTTAGTTGTATAAAAACGCTTTTTTGTTATCAAAGAAACCTGTTTGACTACTTAGTATAAACTAAGTATGTACTTACAGAGGTTAGTATCTCTTTTTTTCAACGGTGATAGCACTTCGGTAATTCTGTGAACTCTTGACAAAATAAAATTCTATCATACCATAAACAGAACATAGAGGGAATGGGCCGTAATTCAACACGCGTGCCTAGCGCGGGTTGGTGGATATCACGTCTTCGTTATTTTTTTTTGGTCTAGGACATTATCTCCACACGATGTCTTCCTACGTGGGTTTAAGAGCAATAGTAATTAAATAAATTACTTACGTTACGTAATGGGCCTGCTTAGGTCGGTTAGTGTTGTTGGGCTGCATCTGATTACCTCACAACGTGTACCTTCCTACAAACTTGGGGGGTGACCAGATGTGACCTTAAATATAAATGATAAACTTAAATATAAATATAAGCGAAGTTCACGAGAACACCCTGCCGACAAACTGCTATGCAGTTTGGCAGATGTTATATTAAGATTATCGATGTAACAAATGAATAAAAAATAAATAAAATAAAAAAAGGTGTGAACCAGCAACGTAGGGCTTGTAAGTTAGGGCAATTTTTCCAATAATTTTGATTACTTTCATTATTAACTTTCCAACAACCTTTTATTGCTTGGCAATATCGCGTTGTCTATGCTCTTGACATCTATTCCGCGAATAATTTCAGTTCGAAATGGTGTAGATCTTAGAATTGATCACTTCATGATATGGCCAACTGCAACTGACCAGATGGTTTTAAACATTAAAGTTTGATGATATGTCAATCCTCGTTTGGCCTACCTTCTTGCCTTTTATTATCATAGAAATCTTATATCAATGATATAGCCAAATGAAGATTGACATATTTATCTTCTTCCATGGAAACTATTAATTAAATTCAATGCCTGGCCCAGGATTCGGCCACGGCAATGCCGTCCGCTCATAGGACCGCTCATTGTGGCGACACTTGGGGAGGCCTATGTCTAACAGTGGACGTCTTTCGGCTGAAATGATCATCAGCCGGGTCGAAGCCTACTGGGGCCAGGGTTATCCGAAAGGGAACTCCAGCCCCGGTATGAAGGCTTGTAGGAACGGGATGAGTTTTTTAGTCAGTAAAAGTCTGACACTATCTCCCGCTCCGCCCAAGAGCGGGGGTTGTCATTGGATGATTTTCCCCACCAAAAAAATAAATATGATGATGATGATGAATGCCGTCCACTGATACTGTCATTAGATCTTTACGTGAACAGGTAATAGAGCACGTTATGCAAGATGAAAGGTAGGACATGGTCTGCGGAGTGACGTCGCACAAACACTGAAGGTCGGAACCGTCCAGGAAACCTTAAGGACGCGTGAGCAAGATTCACTCGCTCGAATTTAGGTATCTTGGTCGCAATACATCGACCTTACGCGCACGCACACATAGAGCCCATTGTTCGCTCAATTTTATACTTTAACCGAACATGTCTTGATATTTGAGGTATTATTTTATTTTTCTTAGTAAGTATTAATTGAGTCAAGCTTGTTTGATTTTTAGTATCAGTATTACTATATGGCAATATGTAATTGTCTGCTTATCCAGTTTTGAGTACTACTCTTATAGCAAAAATAAGTAGTTGCCATATCGTTACGGGTAATAACGACCAATTTCTTTGTAAACCTACGATTATTTCCCAGGCTTATTTCTTTAAAAATATTATATTTAACAAAATCAAATTGGTATTTGAGATTAATTTTATCAGACAATTAGGTACAACGCACAACCCCTCTCCGACATGAATTAAATCTTCAAACTCAATAAATACTCGTACGATGTCTGAAGCAAGTAGGTATTTCCAATTTAATATTCGATCTAATCGTAAAATACAGTTAAAACTATGAATACTTATGTATTTTTAACCGACTTCTAAAAAAGGAGGAGGTTCTTAATTCGGATGTTTGATTTTTGGAACGAAGTTCCTTATCGCGCGTTGTGAAAGGGGGCTAGACGGAAAAAATTCTCACGAAAAGTTGTACCGACACTTTTTGCTTTTTTTTCCTTCTTTAATATTCGTTCACTAATTTTTTTTAATGTTTTTGGCTTGGAAACTAAATCTTTATCTATTAATGGAAATCCAAGATGGCAGCTGCAAGAAATTATCAACTTTTCCGCCATGGGTGTCGTTTTCATGGTTTTCGAGGGTGTTGAAACCGATAGTACTGTCAAAATATAAATTCAAGATGGCGGCTGCAAAAAAAAAATTTTCGTCATGGGTGTCGTTTTCATGGTTTTCGAGGGTGTTGAAACCGATAGTACTGTCAAAATATAAATCCAACATGGCGGCTGCAAGAAATTATCAAATTTTCCGTCATGGGTGTCGTTTTCATGGTTTTCGAGGGTGTTGAAACCGATAGTACTGTCAAAATATAAATCCAAGATGGCGGCTGCAAAAAATTATTAAATTTTTCGTCATGGGTGTCATTTTCATGGTTTTCAAGGGTGTTGAAACCGATAGTATTGTCAAAATGTAAATCCAAGATGGCGGCTGCAAGAAATTATCAACTTTTTCGTCATGGGTGTCGTTTTCGTGGTTTTCGAGGGTGTTGAAACCGATTGTACTGTGAAAATGTAAATCTAAGATGGCGGCTGCAATAAATTATCAACTTTTTCGATATGGGTGTCTTTTTCATGGTTTTCGAGGTTGTTGAAGCCGATAGTGCTGTCAAAATGTAAATCTAAGATGGCGGCTGTCAGAAATTATCAACTTTTTCGTCATGAGTGTCGTTTTCATGGTTTCGATGATGTTGAAATAGTGCTGTCAAAATGTACATAAAATGGGATAGTATTTTTTAGTTATCTTGTATTGGCTAGACGGAATAAATTCTCACGAAAAGTTGTAACGATACTTTTTGCTATAGTAAGCTATTGTAAGCCGTGCGGCGTGCGCATGTTTCTCTGTCTGTATCTCTCTCTCTCTCTTATAGAAAGCAAGCCAAAACGGAACTTCGTTCCATCCGGGTGTCCCTTGACACCTCAGTAATTTTTTTTTATGTATGTTCGCGCATAACTTCGTTGCTTGCCGACCAATTTGAAAAATTCTTTTTTTGTTGGAAAGTGTATACTTTCCAAATGGTTCTATAGTCACCAAGTCGGGATCTAATGATGGAATCTTGGCGAATTCAAGGGAACTCCTCAAATATCATAAGCAACCGTATAGTTCTTTTGGTATTTTCATCAAAGACTTAAGTATTTACACTCAAAAAATTACATTTGATGAAGTGGAACTGGTGAAGAAGACCAGAAATGGCCAGTGGAAGTTCATACTCACACAGATATCACAATGAACATAGTTATGCGAGCCGGAAGATAGGCACCGGAACGCCGTAATTAATCAATGTATCCTAGCCGTGTTTGGGTTTATTAGAATTGTCATGAGATGCACTTTGGCAATAAGGTACTATCAAACTGATCTGATGATAATGATGATGAAGCTAGAAGATAGGCACCGGGGCTCCGTAATTAATCAATGTATCCTACCCGTGTTTGGACTATTTAGAATTATCATGAGATGCGCCGCACTTTGGCTATAAGGTACTATCAAACTGATCTGATGATGATGATGGAGCCGCAAGGTAGACACGGAAGCTTCATAATAAAACAATGAATTTATCCTAGCAGGGTTTGAGTTAATGGGAATTGTCATGAGAAAAAGGTACTCTGGCTGTAAATAAGTGTATTACAACTAAAAAGTGTGAAAAAAAATATAACCGACTTCACTAAAAAAAACACTAAAACCATCAAAATAATTTTAATTTCGGAAGTCGGTGTTTCTCGATATTTTTTGTTCCTTATTTAACCCCGACTAGTGAAATCGGTTATATCTTTTTTGGAAAAAGTTTTTTTTTTTAATTATAAGGTAAAATACAACGTTTAAATACAACGGATTTAGCAGTTATGTGTACTATCCAGACCCTATTTGTAGCATAGCCAATTTCTGTATTGTATTTGTGTGAAAAGATTGTATGGGACTGAATAATTTTAAAGCATGTAACTGGGAGATGAATAAATCATCGTTAATTTGATATCATGATATTGTGGCAACTTTAATTCCTTTTATATCAAAATGGTAACAGGAAAAATTGATTTATAAATACACTAGCTTTTGCCCGCGGCTTCGCCCGCGTGGCGTAACCTAATGTTATTTCCCATAAATTTTGGACCTCCATTTTACACGCGTGAGCAGCGTAGTTCTTACTACCTTAATTCACATATACTACCATTGTTGGTGTTGTGTTAGTTAAGAAAACAAACACAAAACAAAAATGCAATTATAACTTTTCAACAACTTCCAAAAGAAAACACAGTCATCAGTCGTGCGTTATTGTCGTTCGGCTTATTAGCTAAAGAAACAGTAGGCTAAACAGCGCGGGGGAGGATCAGTGACCGCGTCATGGGTAGCTACTGAAGAGCGGAACTCGTGAATTTAATTTTGAGAATTATTAAATTTATGAAAGCTTTCTAATAGTACGTCCGATTTAAATGATTCAAAAAGTAATTTACAGATACTGATATAGTCTTGAACGCGAAGTACTTATTTTGATAAGAATTAATACCGTAATTATGTAAATAGCTTTCCAATAAATGCTTCATGAATGCCAATTTTTAAAAGTAGTAAAATGGATATATTATGTTAACCTTAAGAGATAGACATATGCCACCCACCGCGGACTTTTCTGTAGACCTATATAAGATACACAATTCCACGATACATTATTTTGTTATTTCTCAAAGGGTTTAGGCAGCGTTTGCGTTAAAAGCTCCCAGACGGCTTATTTTTTCCCGACATCTTCAACAAATAACGTTAATGTACACAAAAATACATACAAAAACTTAACAAATTATATACTAAAAGCTTCCTCAAGAATCACGCTATCGAGTGGTGAAAACTGCTTGAAAATCGGTGCAGTAAATTTTGAGTTTATTGCGAACAGACAGACAGACAGACTCGGCGGGGGACTTTGTTTTATAATATGTAGTGAAAAGTGTCCTAATTTATCTTAGTACTCGAAGATATAGGCAAGCGTGCTCTATCGTCGGCCACATCATCGCTTACCATCAGGTGAAATTGTGGTCAAACGCGAGCCTATACATTATATAAAAAAAAAAAAAAACCTATTACTACTGTCCGTTCAACCGATTTTGACTTTCATTACGTTGGTAGCATGACAAATGGTGGCTGCAGCAAATAGTTGTTATTGTAATTAGTTTTTTGCTTTTAATGCCATCCTTATGCCTACGAAATAGAAGTTGAAATCGGTTGAACTGACAGTAAAAAAACTTTCTTTATATGTCTAATCCGCGAATAGGGTACAGCTACTATTACTTGCTTCGATTTGTCTGTCAGATATTTAGCAATATAAAAAAACTACTGAGGTGTCAAGGGACACCCGGATGGAACGAAGTTCCGTTCTGGCTTGCTTTCTATAAGAGAGAGAGAGAGACAGACAGAGAAACATGCGCACGCCGCACGGCTTACAATAGCTTACTATAGCAAAAAGTATCGTTACAACTTTTCGTGAGATTTTTTTCCGTCTAGCCAATACAAGATAACTAAAAAATACTATCCTATTTTATGTACATTTTGACAGCACTATTTCAACATATTCGAAACCATGAAAACGACACTCATGACGAAAAAGTTGATAATTTCTGACAGCCGCCATCTTAGATTTACATGTTGACAGCACTATCGGCTTCAACAACCTCGAAAACCATGAAAAAACACCCATATCGAAAAAGTTGATAATTTATTGCAGCCGCCATCTTAGATTTACATTTTGACAGTACAATCGGTTTCAACACCCTCGAAAACCACGAAAACGACACCCATGACGAAAAAGTTGATAATTTCTTGCAGCCGCCATCTTGGATTTACATTTTGACAATGCTATCGGTTTCAACACCCTTGAAAACCATGAAAACGACACCCATGACGAAAAATTTAATAATTTTTTGCAGCCGCCATCTTGGATTTATATTTTGACAGTACTATCGGTTTCAACACCCTCGAAAACCATGAAAACGACACCCATGACGAAAATTTTTTTTTTTTGCAGCCGCCATCTTGGATTTATATTTTGACAGTACTATCGTTTTCAACACCCTCGAAAACCATGAAAACGACACCCATGACGGAAAAGTTAATAATTTCTTGCAACCGCCATCATGGATTTACATTTTGACAGTACTATCGGTTTCAACACCCTTGAAAACCATGAAAACGACACCCATGACGAAAAATTTGATAATTTCTTGCAGCCGCCATCTTGGATTTATATTTTGACAGTACTATCGGTTTCAACACCCTCGAAAACCATGAAAACGATACCCATGACGGAAAAGTTAATAATTTCTTGCAGCCGCTATCTTGGATTTATACTTTGACAGTACTATCGGTTTCAACACCCTCGAAAACCATGAAAACGACACCCATGACGGAAAAGTTAACAATTTCTTGCAGCCGCCATCTTGGATTTACATTTTGACAGTACTATCGGTTTCAACACCCTCGAAAACCATGAAAACGACACCCATGACGAAAAAGTTGATAATTTCTTGCAGCCGCTATCTTGGATTTACATTTTGACAGTACCATCGGTTTCAACACCCTCGAAAACCATGAAAACGACACTCATGACGAAAAATTTGATAATTTCTTGCAGCCGCCATCTTGGATTTATATTTTGACAGTACCATCGGTTTCAACACCCTCGAAAACCACGAAAACGACACCCATGACGAAAAAGTTGATAATTACTTGCAGCCGCCATCTTGGATTTACGTTTTGACAATACTATCGGTTTCAACACCCTTGAAAACCATGAAAACGACACCCATGACGAAAAATTTAATAATTTTTTGCAGCCGCCATCTTGGATTTATATTTTGACAGTACTATCGGTTTCAACACCCTCGAAAACCATGAAAACGACACCCATGACGGAAAAGTTAATAATTTCTTGCAACCGCCATCTTGGATTTACATTTTGACAGTACTATCGGTTTCAACACCCTTGAAAACCATGAAAACGATACCCATGATGAAAAATTTGATAATTTCTTGCAGCCGCCATCTTGGATTTATATTTTGACAGTACTATCGGTTTCAACACCCTCGAAAACCATGAAAACGACACCCATGACGGACCATTTATTTATTTTTATTGTCATAGTCGCTTAACTATCTTACATTGTGATATCTATGTAAGTATGAAGTTCCGTTGGCCATTTCTGGTCTTTGTTTTAGAATAAAACTCATTCTGCATCAGTGAGTCTATTATTACTCCATAATAACAATTTTAAAAATAAGTATGATATTTGTACTTTTATTTCGGTCCGAAAAAGTAGCACGTCTTTGCAGTCGCACTATACAAGTCGGCACACATTTTAGACGTATTTATTTTTTGTAAGAGAGCGATACGGACATCCGTTCACAAGCGCTTCTGAGCGCGGACTGACGCTAGACATCGCGCGTTCAATGAAAAATGTATGAAGAAATATTGAGAGTGGTTTTATTTTGGTCATAAATCATAAAGTTATTTATGTAGGTTCAAAATAATTAGCTATAGGTGTTGAAGACTATATAAGCTGTATTATTTTATGTTTTTTATAGTAAAAATGTTTACTGGATTTAAGTTACGGGTTCCTACTCAGACCCTGTGTTTCGTAATTTTCTTGTATTAGTGCGTTGGTAAAATCGTATTTATATGAAAATTTTATATGAGACCGTAATATTTTTTTTATGCCATCCTGGAGATAAATATATTGTCTTTTATTTGATACCAAGATATACTCATAATTATGATTCCTAGAGCATCATAATGGTTCCCGAAAAACCGTGATATTTGTCGAAATAGGTGAATACGTCCTTAAACTTAATTGACATATCATCAAATTTTAACATTTAAATGATCTAGCCAGTTCATAAAGTGATCAATACTAAGATCAGTAGCCCGATTCACGTAATCAAAACCGTAAAGATATCGTAGCGATTTATTCCTTTAGACCAATTCCGTATTCACATTCAACAATCGAGTTTGAACGACACCGATTTTAAAGTCGTTTGGTCGATTTAAAAAAAAAACTGTATTTCATTATCCTGGTAGAATACTTATTAATGTAACTGGAAATAAGTTGTTGATAGATCTTTTAATTTCGAGCCACTTGAGTTATCGTTTTATCCAAACCCAATTAAGGTACACGTGAATACCGGTTTTGGATAGGACTTCGATCGAACGACTATAAAACTTTAACGATATTTTTGGCTTGTTTGATTTTACATGACTCAGACGTACTGGCCATAACATAGACATAGATCAATCTCGTGTGAAAGAAAATGCTTTTAATGTCTATTGTCGTAAGCGTTAGACGCATTTTTTGTTTCTTTTCATTTGCACCTTGAAACTTGTTGAGTTTGTGTGCCTGACATCTCTTTGAGGTGCACGTGGAACACTACGCACCGTCGACGACTCGAGCTCAGTCCGGATGGTTACCGGACGGGCAAACAGTGAGCTACCTATTGCTCGTCGTCCGTAAGCCCACGCTTGCAGTGGCTGGAAATCGGGGTCGAGGTCCTGGCGGCTGGGAAATTCTATATGTCGTATGTCACTATGTGTTTTTCTTTTTTTTTCGTGGGTTAAAAATCATTCAGATGACATCCTCCGCCCTTAGGCGGAGCGGGAGATAGTGTCAGGCTTTTACTGACTAAAAAAACCTAGCCCATTCTTTCGTTGCCTTTTATACCGAGAGCCTTCTTTATCCCCAGTAGGCTTCGACCCTGCTGGCTTCTACGATGTCACTATGTGTAAGCATATTTACTGGAGCTAAAATTTCCCATTCAGTCTTTTGTGTAATCGAGAAGCTACAAGAACTACTTAACTTGCTGACAGTCTAGCAAATATTCATAAAGGCTAAGCAAATATTATACTACTCCATATTCACTGTTCCATGATAAAAATAAATGTTGTTTTACAACAATCACAAAGAATTGGCAATTACCCAACAGCTCTGAACCCTAGCCGGACCGAAGCGAAATATTTCCTTTAATAGCATACACTATAATTGTGCATTCCTTCTGTCTGTCATAGATTAAGTTTTAGTAGCGGACACAGTTGTAATTTAGAAGGGAATAAAATAGACAAGTTGCTTGGTTTGTTTATATTATTTATTTCTTTAACAATTCATGTGATTGCTAATTATTTCTGAAGAAATCTCTTTTGATTTAGCTATGAAAGAGAGTTTTGAGTAAGACCAGGTTGTAGAAATATTATGTACAAAAAAATAATCTTTGAATTAATAAATGCATATCTACACTAATGTAATAAAGAGGTATTACAATATCCTTCCACTCGATCGTGGAGCCAGTATACCTCCGCATTGAGCAGACCTTCCTGGAGACGGAGAAGTGTGACCTCATGGAGGTGGACTATCTGAACACCTTCGACGCCTCCGTGCCAGTGAAGAAGGGTTCGCCTTACTTGGAGCTGCTGAGAGTTGCGCATGTACGAATATACTTACATAAAGGTAAAATACATATCATAATATTAATACTAAATAATATTAAAATTCTGCCGCATGTCTAACGAGCTGTGGGCGCGTAAAACGCTGGATTGGTGCCCGGACACAGCAACGCGGGGCCGAGGCAGACCACGAAGGAGATGGCGGGACGACCTGGATGGCTTCCTTAAGAACTGGTATGAGAAAGCGAGGAACCGTGATCGTTGGAAGGAGTGGAGGGAGGCCTTTGCCCAGCAGTGGGACAGTGGGGTAAGTAAGAAAAAAAAATTAACATAAAAATAAATACCTACATATAATTGTGTTGATTTTTATTGAGGTGGGAAAATATCAAATGACTTCTCCCGCGGATACCGTGATCCAGGAACGCAAAGGGAAACTGAAGGACACAGATAAGTTTTAGTCAGTAAAAGTCTGACACACCCTGTCGCAAAATTGTCGTTTTGTATCTCAAGTATTTACATAACTAGACAAATATGTGGAATCATTTAAACAGGCGAGATTTCTCATAAATAGTACTGAGATTATCATTATAGTTTTGATTACTTCAGCCAAGTTTGCCTAGAAGGCAGACTTGATACATTTGTGGCAAAATACTATGACGACTATGAAGGTCACATATTAATTGGGGTTAAAACTGCATTGTAATGGACCTTTTAAGGTTTATGGTAATGAAAAAGGATAGTGATTTTTGAATTTTGATAAAAGTTGTCAACTAAGAAAAATATGAATATAATTTTATATAGAAAAATATGTTTTAAGGCTTTTAAAAATACAATTAGTTAAAGCTTAAACATAAAGCCTTTCATTAGCGTCTCCCCCCCGCCACAATACTACAAGATAATTAAGTTACATCCGCATTCAATGGCATTTAAAGTAACCGTGTTCTCTATCAAAAACTAAGTAATTTCTAAACATTTTTATTATTGATAGGCCCGCGTTCGACCAATATCTTTCCTTATAGTGAGCGATGATATGGTCGACGATGGAGCACGCTTTCATTATAGGCACGATTAGGCTAGACATAACCTATTCACTCTTGACTCAAGGACGCCTAGGTTGTACCTATCAGAAAACACATGAATTACATGACTTGATTCCACCATCACCTTTATAAGACTGGACAACCCGACGTAAGACGAGTGTCCAGACTTACGTTGTTCACACCTCTGCGGTCTATAAGCATTTTGCCTCGTCGTTTATTAAATACTAAGTAGTATGTATATCGAAGGGCTGGAACAATTTGCCTGCAGTGGTCTTTCCGTTCGATTATAAGTTGTCTTCTAAGCTAGAGTGAATAGGCTCTTATAAGCTAGTGCAATTCACCATCAACGATTGCATCACTGCTATCTAACATCAGATGGAATCGCAGTCAAGCAACACATCAATAAAAATATATAGACTAAGCGTGACAATAAAGTAAGTGCAACATAATATCTGAAGCTCGAAGAAACTGTAACAATTGGCCTGCTGCGGTCTTCCCGTCCGATTATAATTTGGGTGTCTTCAAGGCTAGAGTGAAAAGGCTCTTAATAAACTAGTGCGCCTCACCATCAAAGATTGCATCACAGCTTACCATCAGGTGGGATCGCAGTCAAGCACTAGTTTATATCAGATAAAAAAAAATGTAGGGATAATGTCGCTTCTATCTCCATTTTTCGTTCATCTGCACTTTGACACAATTTAAAGCTGTCTGTTGCTAGCTCCGGTACTCTCGAGGATTTTTATTACGGCAATGTTTATATGTCTGCTCCTTATTATTTTCAATGTACTATGTCGTTTTCGCTCTAAATTGTACACATTGTTTCGCTTTTATATCTGTTTTCCAACTTTGTTGATGTTGAAGGTAGAGGAGATAGTTTTCTTGCGGTTGTTGTGAAGATCGGAACATGTTTCTTGTTTCTTGGAAATTGTATTATAAATCTGATGTTGTTTAGTTAGAGTACATAGCAGCTTATTAAAAATATTTTAACCTTTTTGAGATTCTTCCTAAATGTTTTTTTTTTTTTTTTTGGTAATCAAGTATTAAAGTAATCTTACTACGAGTAATATAAAGGCCGAAATCATAACATTTGTGACACTATTTGATTGCCGCCATAGGGCGTAGGTATACTCATGCAAAATAATTTCGAATTTTTTTAAGAGTACCTACAGGTGTTCCAAAGAATAAATAAGTTTCAGAGTGCTTAGAATGAAAATGAATACATTATACTGATCACGCAAGTAGTATTATGATTAGGATAAAATGGTAAGGATAGGTAGTAGATGTCATATTAATTCATTCTAGTAAGTATATATTATAATATTGATTACTTATATGGTTTTAAACTAATTACTTAGGTACTATTATTGTACATTTAGTCATTATATTTCTTAAGTTTTTACAAGAAAAAATAGCAAAAAAGTGTTCAAATATCACCCGTTTAATAAATATTGTAGCCACTTTTAAATATACTTGAAACGTGTAAAAAAATTCTACAAAACTAATAAAATAATATAAAAAGCGTAGGTACTAATAAAATAAAAAGCCTGCGATAAGAGTTTTGTATTACTTACCAGCCCGAATATCTCTGAGAGAGATGATGAGAGTAAGTATTTACTAGCTGTGCCCGCGACTTCGTCCACGAGGAATAGTAACTTTGGAGGTATAGTGACGTTCAGGACTTATTTATTTATTTTAAAACTTCTGTCATCAAACATACAAACGAACTCTTCAGCTTTATAATATTAGTATAGATGTACGCCAAAACATTCACTTATATGTAAAGAATAGTGATTGGCACTAATTCTATTTTATTCACGCGTCGCGTCTGTACAAGTAGGTAATATTTAGTGTGTGTTTGTACGCCGCACGCGGCATTGTTTGATTTGCGGCGGCATCCTTTTCATAGAGCCGGCACGTGGCGAGGCGGCGCGGTAGAAAGCAAGGAAACGTACTATAAATAAAGGAATTATTTTAATTCCAGTCATTTCCAATTGAGCTGTGCTTCGAGTCTAACTTAATAATTGTTTTTACTAATTCTCGTTGTTTTCTAAAAACGTATCACGTGTACAATTTAATATGAGTGACGAAGATTCAAATTATTCTAGTCCGAGTAACGAGAGTTTGAGTCACAGATCTAAAAGACCCAAAAGCAAATTTGAGGAGTTTTTCGAAATAATTCATGCATCCCAAACTGCCTTCTGTAAATTGTGCCAACATAAAAAGATTGAAATAAAAATGAAAAACAGAAACACTTCAGGCTTAAGGAAACATCTAATATCTTTCCACAAAAAGGAATCAGAAATATTTCTTCCTGTTAAATCAAAATTAAGTGGAGATATCACAAGCTTTTTAGTAACCGCTGGAAGAAGTGGACAGGTAAGAATATTTTTTTAACAGTTAAAAGAATTTTAACTCCGCGTAGCTATTCATGCGATACTTTCAAAAACGCCATTAACTTACGTAAGTATTTTTGAGTTAGTGGTGTTTTCATCTAGGGGTGCGACATATTAAGTATGTAATTATCGTCTTAAATATTTTTTATAAACACCCATATTTTCATTTAATCGGCCAGTAACAACTAAGTACTTTATTTTGGTAAATTACAGTACAGTGCAACCTTAATATAACAAATATCAATTTAACGATTTTCTCGATTTAACAACAACAAACCTCCTCCTCTTATACGCTCAAACCTAGTATGTTTTAAATAATAACACAAGATTTATTGTTTTGTTTCAGTCGGAAAACAGCAGTGACAACATCACGACAGCTACAGTTGATTGGGTGGTGAAAAAATATCTTCCCTTCTCATTTTTCGATGACGAAGCTACACAAGTATATTTTACGTACGTATTTGCCCTAATATGGTGTTTCCTAAAAGGTCTACACTTAGAAGGAAAGTCAAAGAGCGATTTGAAGAGCTCCAATTGAATCTCAAGGAACGACTTCAACAATTATCATCTAAAATGTCTTTTACCATTGATGGGTGGACGTCAATTGCTGGTAGGAGTTACTACGGGGTTACTATTCATTATATAGACAACGAATGGAAGTATCAATCTGTAGTTCTTGATTTTATACCATCACGCGGTCGACATACTGGGGAAGATATTGCAACGATTTTCCATGAATGTTTATTGGAATATGGCATAATTGATAAAATACAAGGTATCACGGTCGACAACGCAACTGCAAATACCAAATTTATGTATGAACTGGGCAAACAGCTGCCGCCACACTTTGATTCAGACAATCAACATTTCCGGTGCTTTGCTCACATTTTAAACCTTGGTGTACAAGATTTATTAAAGACCTTAGCATTACACTGTGAGTCTGACACTAACGCGCAAGATCAGCAGTACGAAGACTATGCAGACGAAACTGAGGATGAGGAAGATGAAGAATCTGCACCAAATATTGCTGACTCGCGTACATCTGTAACAAAGTTACGCAGTATTTCCAGTAAAATAAAAAGAAGTGAGATAGTGAAGAAGAAGTTTCAGTCTGCTTGTGAAGCAGCTGGCGTGCCATCAAATCTAAATGCCATTCTTGACTGTCCAACGAGATGGAATTCCACACATGATATGATTGGATTTGGTTTAAAAGTGAGAGCGGGCATTGACATATTCTGCAGTTCTGTCACCGAATTAAATGATTTTCAAATCACAGCTAATGAATGGCAGGTACTCGAAAAATTACATAAATTTCTAATAAACTTTAAACTTTTAAGTACAAAACTTGGTGGAGACAAATATGTTACATTACCGCTAGTCATTGTATCATTCAATCTCTTGCTAGATAAAATTGAATCCATGGTAAAACAGTTAGATGAGAAACCTAATCGATCTGAAGTGGATGAAAGGCTCATTCTAGCTTTCCAAGCAGCTCGAGACAAAATGCTTAAACATTACAAGAAGAGCAACTGGATTTATTGTACTTCTTTAATTTTAGACCCAAGGCATAAGGCTCAGACTTTTGACCTGACAATGTGGGGGAAGCAACTTAAAACAGAAAGTCTGCGCAAGTTCAATGAACTTTATGAAGAATATAAAAGTCTACACTCACTGAACAAATCTCTGGAATTACCAGAAAAAGAAAATAAAGTATGTGATGAAGATGAAGACGTAATAGACTTTGATAAACTCTATGAATGTCCCTCGACGTCATCTGGATCTTGTCTTCAAGGCTTAGTGATAGACGAGTTGGAGGAGTACCTGAGAAAACCAAGAACTGCCAGCTCGGAAGACATTTTAGATTGGTGGAGGACGCATGAGACAGAGTATCCGATTTTATCGAAAATGGCCCGTGATTTTCTCTCAATACCTGCAACTTCAGTACCTGCTGAGAGGTTATTTTCTAAAGCATCATTAGTAATTAGAAAACATAGAAATAGGTTAAGTGATGAGTCAGCCAGATGGTTACTTTGTATTAATTCTTGGTCAAAAAAATTGATATAAAGTATCATAACCTAATGATAAAGCTGTTGATTTGTGTTGTATTTTATTTTTTATTCAAATAAATGATAAATAGTAAAACTCTTTTATTAAATTTCTTATAAGTTGAGGGTTCAATCTCTTTCTAGACAGATAAGTATTGTTCTTTAAAATACAGTCAAGTTATTGTAATTAATTTGTTTTTTTACATGTTTTAGCAAATGTAAGCATAGAAATCATAAATGTTTATTCCATTCATAAACAGTTACTTCCATGGAAAACGACATATAGGTCAGTTGATTTTTCGAATTTCTTATCAAATCTTCAGTTATTTATTAATCTGCTTGATCTTTACTATGGCTATGTTAATTCAAGCTCACAATGTTCCAATTCTAATACGTTTTTCTAAGATTTAAAGTAAACTTTAATAAATAGTAATAGACTAATAGGTAATTGCAAGACTTGCAAGACTCTTGCTGCAAGACCAAGACCAAGACCAAGACTGGGAGCGCAAGACCAAGACCAAGACCAAGACCAGGTGTATTGGCGCAAGACCAAGACCAAGACTGGCTAAGTCTCGTCTTGTTCTTGCATTTGGGCAACACTACATAGGCTATATGTTATGCTAGTATATTGCAATTATTTCAAAGCCGAATTTCAATGAAACTAGGTACAGGATAGACTATATCTAAGTATGTCCTGAAATAGCATATTATTATAGGATACTTTTTATCCCAAGAGTATGCTCCTTTGAGATAATTTTCTACTATCACTCGGGCGAAGCCGCGGGCAATAGCTAGTGTATCGCATTGTTATTGTGTACATACATGTGGTGCATGACGCATGGATATGGCCAATGTTAAGATGAAGGGAAATAAAAACAGACGAATGAATAAATTTATATTAACAGAAAGGTAGATTTATGATAATTACTTTTATTTAAGACTAATTGCTACAAGCTGCTTTCCTCCGTGATTTATATGTACACAAACACGCCAATGCATATAATCCGATGTTTCCTCAAAATAATCCAAAAAGTACCTAAGTTTTCTGCTTCAAATTAATCTTCCTAGAAATGTCCATTTACACATATGCTACTGTCGGCTTCCAGTCTAAGCAAATACAGCTAAATACTGGTTCGTGGGAGTGGGATTGGGGACGATAAGCAATGGGTAGCCCGTCGTCCGGCCGTCTGGTAACCGTCTGGACCAAGCCCGACTCGTCGACGGCGCATAGTGTTGCGTAGGCATAAAAGGAACACCGAAGTGGGTTTTAGTCACACCCTCCCGCTGACCCCGACTCTTTGCTTTTTTCTTTATTTGATATAAACAAGTGCTTGTCTGACAGAAATTGCTTCATCATCATCATCATCATTTCAGCCAAAAGACGTCCACTGTAAAGTTGGAAGGCCTCCCCAAGTGTCGTCACACCAAACAGTCCTGTGCGTTTTGTATCTATCGGATTCCCGCGACCCTGACAGCTATCAGTCTAAGTTGTGGGAGGTTTTCCAACGCTGCGTTTTCTTTGCACTCTAAAACCTCTCGGCTACAGCGACGATCTGTTCTGCTAGTAATATGACCTGCTCACTGCCACTTAAATTTGGCGATTCTTTGAAATGTTCTACTTATACTCGTACTTTTGTGTGTTAATTTGACAGATAATTCTTTAAAGGTTTTTATGAGGCATTGCACACATCATAAAAGCGAAGCATTTTATAAGCATCGTTGAATTTTTCACAATCTTTCTTTTCCTTTGAAAATAAATGAAATAAAAAAATGTAAGTATCCATTTCTTTTATAAATACCTTGAAGAATTTGACAAAGACTAAAAATTCTCGATACTGTAAAGCGCCTTGGCTCGCCTAAGGCAAAATGATAGCGTATTTAAAATACTGTATTCTGCATACTTTAGCGTTAAAATTAACATCACAAGCCTTTTTGCTTTAGTTAATAGAGTTATTGTGTTTATGTTATTTTTACATTATTACAGTACAGTGTTTCATTTATCTTATAATGTCATTGCCACTACAGCAAAAGGTAAAAAGATAAATAAATAGGGCTTTATTTCATTTGCAAGTTCGTTGTTCTGGAGGCAGACCTTTGTTTTACAAATGAAAATATTTTATTTATAACGAATTAGCTGTCAACTACATAACAAATGTAATGGATTCTCAACATTTTAGTCAATCAATATACAATTCTTCAATTGACTATTTATTTTTTTTGTTTACCTAGTGATATCTATTAATATGACCAAGTCTTTTTTTCTTTAGCTTGCGTAAAGCAAGAGGGAACGTCATAATTTTTGCTGGCCAAAACTCATCTGAGTTCCTTTTAGTTAGTTTTTCGTTCCAGGGCTCTCTGGGTTAGGACTCTTTAAACCATCCCGCCAACCTTTGGTCACAAACCAAACACTTTGAATTTTGCTTCGCATCATCATCCTATTTATGTGATCTTGCCGACGAGCAATGTGTAGCTCATCGTCCGCCCATCGAGTAATGACCCAGCATGAGTAGTCGACGGTTCGGTGTTCCACGCGCACTTCAGAGAGATGTCTGCAAAACCTTAAGCGCCCAGCGGGGCTGATGCCTGCTAGGACCACGACAAAATTTCTGAAAGGAAAACCTGTGGCCTTAAAACGCAAAGCACAAATGAAGGATACAAGTGTGGCTTTAGGTAGTAAAAGTTGGGCCCAGACCTCTCGCTCTACCCTAGAGCGGAAGGAAACATTGGATGAATATTACCACCACAAAAAAAAAACTATTTATGTGTACCTAAAATACCTCTATTCAGAATAATATTTACAAATTCTAGGTTTGTTTTTTATTTCAATTCTAATGAATGGTCTGCGGGTTAGGACTATCCATTTATCACTTTTAAATGAAAAAACATTGTAGAAACACTTAACAGAAAAAGGCGTAACTTTTTACTCTAGAGACTTTTTTTATTTAACCGAAATAAATAAACGCCTTGGCCAGACATTGTTGTTTCAAAATTATTTAAATTGCCATTATTTCAGCCGATAGCCGATCTCTGCTGGATATGAACCTCTCCAAAGTGTTACTAATGACGGGCCATGTACGTCTCACTCTCATCGGATTCCTACGACTCTCACCAAATCATCGGTTCACCTTGTGAGACGCCTTCCAATGCTGTGTTTTCCTGTACCTGGTCCTGTGTTACGGCCCCATCGACTATCTGTTCTGTCAGCAAAGTGCTCTGTGAGCAATGTGCTTAGTGAGCAATGTGCTCAGTGAGCAATAGGCTCAGTGAGCAATGTGCTCAGTGAGCAATGTGCTAATGTGTTCAGTGAGCAATGTGCTCAGTGAGCAATGTGCTCTGCCTGCCTACTGATACTTAAGTTTGGTGATTCTTTGAGTTATATCAGTCACCTTGATTCCCTTGCAGATATAAGCTCTAAACATAGGCTTTTTGTTTTTATTCTGTCCGTTACATTAAGCCTCTAAATCAAGTCTCATGTACGTTACGAAAAAAAAAAATTATTTACTACCACAAAGCGCTCTTCTATCGTCAATGACATCGTCGCTTTTCATTAGGTGAGATAGGGATCAAGCGAGAGCCTACCCACACTAATATTATAAAGAGGTAAGGTTTATTTTTTTGTTTGTAGGAGGTAATCTCTGGAAGTACTGATCTGATTGCTAAAATTTTTTTACTGATAGAAAGCTGCCTTTTTTCCTGAGTAATACAGGTTATAATCTATGTACGTGGACGAAACCGCGGGCAAAAGCTAGTCAACAAAAAAAAAAACTTTGACAAGACTTTTACTTAGACAAATTAGACCATCAGATGATAATTTCTGGAGTGCAAATAAAATGCTAACTGATAATATAATAGTAATGAATTTTCATTACTTTTAAATAATAAAAAATACAAAACATACTCAGCCTGAGAATGTTCCCACTGCTGGGACTCAGGGCCTCTTCTCAAGAGAAAGTATGCCATAATCCAACACGCGAGCCCAATGCGAGTTGTTGGATGTCAAAAATACATACATTGAACATGTAATAGGTAGAATGTAACATTATCGTAGTCGTAGCAACCTATGTAATCTCCTGATACTTACTACTAAACACATAAAATTGCCTTGAAAGACTTCCTAAGAAAAATAACTAAACACATAAACTTTACCGTAGGTATCGGCTTGCTGACGGCGAGCAATGGGTTACTCGCCGTTTAGCCGTTTGGAAACCATCCGGACTGAGCTTGACTCATCGCTGGCGTATGGTGTTACACATGCGTCTCAAGTAGATATCAGCAAAACTGTAAGGGCCCAGCAGGGTCGAAGTCTACTGGGGCCATGAGTTGTGTGAAAGAGAACCCTGGAAGGTACACAGGAGTGGGTTCTAGTCAGTAAAAGTCTGACATAAAAAAAAATTGAGAGAAGTCATTGAATGATTCTCCACCTAAAAAAACACATAAATTTTAATTTCAGTTAAACTGAATGGAAGTGAAAGGTAACTAACTACAAACACGAAAATGCATGAATGTGCACTGGCTTTCACATTTGGCACTATAAGCTTGACCGTCCCTGCAATGTTAAGCAAAGCTAAATTCTACTTAAATATTAAACATTTTCTCTATAAACGCCACGAGGAGGTGTAGAATAATTTTGGAGGAATGAAATACTCAAATATTAAATAGAAGCTCTGAAACTTTTTGTGGTTTGTCCTGAAACATAAATTACTTTTCGGAGTAACTTGACGTACGAATATATTTAATTAGTGTACCTTTGCAAATTTTGATTAATCTTATATTCAAAGATGTCTTCGAAGATAAATATACTTTTACCCTTTGGTAATAATGAAATGATTAATTGCATACATCAAAATTCATCGTTATTCCAGCCGAAAGATGTCCACTGTTGGACATAGGCCTTCCCCAAGGGTCGTCATAGCGACCAGTCCTATGCGTCTCGTATCAATCGGATTCCCACGATCCTCACTAGGTCATCCGTTCACCTTGTGGGGAGGCCTTTTATCACTGCATCAGAAACTTTCGTCACCATCCACCATCCATTTTGCGAGTAATGCACATCAAAGTTATAAAATCAATTTTTATTAACCGCATTACTAAAAGCCATCAAATATTTTTTGGTCCTTCGAGCCGGATCCGAATAGTTTATTAACAAAATCTTACTTGTATTCTGGAAGATTAATGAACTTTTTATTAAGGCAAAAAAGTTCTTTAAAGTGCTGTCTTTAATATGTAATTGAAAGTAGCTGCTAAGCAGCATCGTATATTGTGGGGAAACAGGCATCCCTTAGGTGTAATCCTTTAGTCTGTTACGACCCCCATGGGGCCTGATAACGCGGTTCTGTTCATAGCCCTGAACCACTTAGAGATTGTAAGTCAGCATGGAAAGCTGCGCCAGTGTTTTGTTTTGTATTCTTTTTGTTTTAAGTTGGTACTTAATAAAGTGGTAGTAGTACACAAGAGAATTTTATGTGAACATTTTGCTTTTAGATGTCAGTAAAGTTTTTCTTCGAGAAACTGCGATTGAGGTGTTGTAAGTACTACCTATAGGATAATATCCATGAACCTATATATATATGTTACGAATCTTCATCATCATCATCATCACCAGTAGGGACGTAAAAGGCATTGTACGCGCATGTTGTGCTTATGGTCTACTCACAAAATTATTAAAGTTATTGTTATAGATTTCACGTGTGAGTTCAGTGCTTCTCACCAGACGATGACCCTCTTATAGAGTGCCCAAAGTGTCCTGACCTGAAAACCACCACTAATGCCGCTATAAATATGACCACTTACTGAGCCTAAATACTTTGAGGGAAAAAAACTTCGAACCGTTAAAAAGAAGACACCGTCATTTATATGTATAATCAAAAGTTTTACAAATCAATTTCATTAGATTAACTTTCCGTTGTATACATCAGACCAGAACACTTCTAGGATTGATACGGTCCACATGTGTTTCGAATCAAATGAGACCTGCTTACTCGGAGATTTTATATGAGTAATGCTATGTCAGTATCGGACCTCTGTGTCTGGCAGTCATATATCATTGGCCACCTCTGTAAGGGACGGGACAGATCAGCTACTTTTAAAAAATAAGGCAAATGGGCACCAAAAAATTATGGGACATAAGCCAAGGTGAGACTTCATGCTGTAACAGCTGCTCAACCTTTAACAAGCCCATGTTCGATCATGTTTAGAGTACTGCTCTCATCTTTGGGATGGGCCTGCCAAATACTAGCTTTACGCACTAGAGTCGATTGAGAAGCGAGCCAAAAAGATCATTGGCAATGACGTACTTGTCGAGTCAAAAAATCCAAAGTCTTGAGCATTGACACCGAGTTGATAGCCTATCGGTTTTTTTTCGTTTACATTTCGGGAAATGTGCATTGAATTGCCGCGGGCCCAGTGCGGGATGGTGGATGTCACGTCTTCAAATATCCGGTTCTAGGGTTTCATCACAATGTTTTCCTTTACCCTTTTGAGAGCAGTGGTGATGAAATAAATTAGACAAAGTAATGCGCCTGGCTGGGTTTGAACCTACGACCTTCAACTCGTAAGTAAGGGCCGTTACCGTGCCACCGCTGCTCTCACCAGGATCTTTACATCAAGAGTGAATAAGTTACTTCTTGGTAAGCGCGCTCCTTCGTCGACCACATCGTCGCTTTCCATCAGGTGAGATGGGTAGTGGTCAAGCGCGAGTCTATAAACAATAAAAAAAAAACTGTTTCCCGGCTCATTGTGAATTAAATATCTAAAGCCTACATCATAAAAGAGTTTCGTGATCTAGAATAGTTAATTTATTGCTCGTTTCCCACTCATCACCCACAAAATATTCGATTGGGATTTTGAATTGACTTAAAGAGAAAGAAAATGTCTGCTATAATATTAAATAAAAACCGGGCAAGTGAGAGTCGGACTCGCGCACTGAAAGTTTAGTACAAACTTACCTATGAAAACAGTTCAATTCCCGAATTGAGTTACGAAGATTTTTTCGAATCGCAAACAAAAAAAAAACGGTTTTTTCGTGATGTAACTCCTACTTGCAGCAGTGGGAACATTAAAAAGGCTGATGATGATGAACTTCTATTTGTGCTATGAGACCTTGTATCTTGCCAAGTTTCAGGATTCTAGGTCAACGAGAAGTAACTTTTAAATTGTGATTCCCTTGAGAGACTCGAAATACACATTTTTTTTGTGACATAAACGGCCGTATCTTTTTTTTCGTTAACTCAGAAGTATGATTTTTTCATAGCTTTAAGGAACCGCAAACCTGAGTATATGGTTTTAATTTTAACTCGTTACCTTCACGCGTTCCCGAGATAAAGGGTTTTGACAGACAGACAGACGGACAACAAACTGATCCTATAAGGGTTCCATTTTTTTAAGGCATGGAACCCTAAAAACATAGCAGTGTGTACCTTTACACTGACCGAGTAGGCAAAATAAATATTAATATTTCTTGTCTGGAATACTGTTATATTTTTATGTGAACATTTTTACTGGGCTATATTTTTTTAGATAATCTTATCTACTCATGACTTGATAAGTGAATACCTTTTTCTAGTCAGATGCCGTAGGAAATCATAAAGCTCGTACATTGACATCTCATAAATAAGCGATCAAATAAATTACTTCGTAGATTTTTTCGGAAATTTTATTTGCTTAATCTCTTTTTCTATAAATATGTATTGCGAGTCAAGGCTGTCAGTTTTTAAGGTAGAAAGCCCTCCTTTTACAAGCTTTTATTTGGTTTCACCTGTCGCGATGTTTGCCATTATGTTTGTAATCAAACCTTGCAAATTAAATTTGATCCACTTCCCGGCAATCGATTGTGCTGAAAGTGCTAAGAGGCGTACGGGGAATAATACGCGTCGTCTATCCAGGTTGCCAGGCCGCCGGACGCCGAAGAACTACCCATTGCTTGTCGTCCGCGACCCCCGGTTCGACCGAACCCCCTTTAGATTCCTTTCCTATTTCTTTGATTTGGAAAGTATGCGTCTAAGTCTATGACCAGCACGTGTTGCCAGTAATAACATATGGCTCCGAATCGTGGTCGCTCACAACGGGCCTCATCAGAAGGCTTAGTCACCCAAAGGGCAATGGAAGGGGGCAAGGGGTTTCCTTGCGTGATCGAATCAGAAATGAAGATATCCGCAGAAAAACCAAGGTTGCCGACATAGGATGAAGAATCGCCAAACTTAAGTGGCAATGGGCAGGGCACATTGCTCGCAGAACAGATTGCCGTTGGGGCTGAAAGGTACTGGAGTGGCGACCGCATACCGGAAGACGAAGGGTTTGAAGGCCTCCAGCAAGTTGGACCGATGACCTGGTGAAGGTTGCAGGAATCCGATGGATGCGGGATGCACAGGACCGTTCATTGGCCTATGTCCAACGGTGGACGTATATTGGCTAAAATGATGATGATGATGCGCCTTATATCAGGCCTTAAATAGTAATGTGTTTTTTTAAACAGCCTTCACATACAAAATTGAGTTTCGCGTATCGACTTCATAATACTCAGCTCCAGTATGCGTCGGTGTAGGTGTAAATTCTTGGCAGTAAATCGCGGATGCATCGCCTTTAGTTCCGACCTAATATCGTGACAAATGGAGAATTTACTGCTGATTTACACTCGGCACTAAAGTATTCGAAACGTTAAGAACTGCGCAAAATATGGATTTATATTGATTTCTTAGAATTAGCTACTGCATTTTTGTACTAAATGATGTCGTCACGTTTCCACAGTATAATAGATGTCATTGACGTCGAGATTCCGATCCCGATTTCAGGCCACCGCAGGCGCAGGCTTGCGGACGGCGAGCAATGGGTAGCTCGCCGTCCGATCATCCGGTAAACGTCTAGACCAAGCCCAAGTCATCGACGGTGCGTAGTGTTCCTTGCACGCCTCAAGAAGATATCAGTAACTGTTGGGGCCCAGCAGGTTCGAAGTCTACTGAGACCATGGGTTCGCCTCTGAAAGGAAAACTCGGGCCTGTAATGCAAATCAATGAAGAACTAGGAGTGGGTTTTAGTCAGCAAAAGTCTGACGCACCCTCTCGCTCCACCCTAGAACGGGAGATGTCATTAGATTATTTCCCACTTATGATCAATATTTACATTCTCAATTTGCGAAACAGATATTCAAACCTTTATGTCCAAACCTTTGCAACAGTCCCTAGGGAACATAAAAAGTATCCTATGTGCTGTTCTAGGACATAATAGGACACCTGTGTGCAAAATTTCATTTAAATTGGTTCAGCCATTCGAGCAAGAGGGAAATAGGAAACCAACACACACACACACACAAACTTTCGCCTTCTAATGACATCTCCTGCATTTGACCGGGCGCGAGGGCGCGTCAGACTTTTTCTGACTAAAATCTATTACTATTTCACCTTCGTTTCAGAGCCCCGGGGTTCTGTTTCGTATTACTCATGGCCCCAGCAGGCTTCGACCCTGCTAGGCCCCTACGGTTGCTGACATCTCGTAGGTATGTTGCCGTATGACTTGGGCTCGGTCCGGACGGTTACCAGACGGTCGGACGGCGAGCTACCGATATCGCCGTCCACAAGTCTTCATATATTGTGAAGTCTGTTTGGTACTTAATGCTTTTTTTTAGTGTAAAATCATCAAATCTTATTGCAGTATGGGTGTATGAGAAGGAGTGGAAGACTAAATAAAATATAGCATTTATAAGTCACTCCAGAATAAAGCAGCTTTCTATCGGTGAAAATATTTCAGCAATCGGACCAGTACTTTCAGAGATTACCACCAATAAACAAAAAAGACAAACTTTGCCTCTTTATAATATTGTGGCCGACGATAGAGTACGCTTACCTAGAAGTAACCTATTCACTCTTGACTTAAAAACCCTAGGTTGTAGCTATCAGGTATCACAGACTCCGGCAGGAAATTCCACCCAAATAGCAATAGTAATTTAACAAATCAATCGCTTCACAATCCTAGTTCCATTCACATCAGCTTGCTTAATTCAGCTCATATTAGCACTCTGCTTGACCCCTGCAACTAGGCCGCTGGCTACTAATGGGTATTAGCAACTTTGCCGTAAATCACCTAATATCGGACGACAGTTAATTAGCACTAGTTTCGTCCTGCAACGAACAACTTGGTAACTGCAGTAAGTAAGATGAATTGGACCAAGTTGTAGAAACACGACTGTTTAGGTATAAAAACATGGTTTAAATTTTTCTATTAAAAATAAATAGAAATATAGGTATAAAGAAAAATATATAATTGAATAGAAAAGAGAAAGAGAGGCACAAAGCACGTTAACATACATACAACATACATGATTGCATGTTTTTTTTTTCAGTGGAAAAATCATCTAATGACATCCCCCGCTCTTGGGCGGAGCGGGAGATAGCGTCAGACTTTTACCGACTAAAAATCCACTCCTATTTCTTCGTTGCCTTTCGTACCGGGGCTGAGCTACCTTTCGGAGCTAACCCTGGTCCCAGTAGGCTTCGACCCAACTATGGGCCCCTGCCGTTGCTGACAACTCTTTGAGGCGCGCGGGAACATTGCGCGCCGTCGACGACTTGGGCTTGGTCAGTCACCGGACTACGTAATTGTATGCGACAATTAGTTAAATTACTTTAATTTCTTGTATTTCCGTGTGTGTACATAAATAGTTAAATAAATAAATGTATAACTGAAAAAAAACGAAGCAAAAAAAAAAAAATAGAAATCATAGTTATGAAATTTTGTTCTATAATAGATAGTTTGGTCTCTTCGTTATTTAATTCCGACTTCCGAAATTAAAGTTATATTGTACTTTTCAGTGTTTTTTTTTAATTGAAGTCGGTTTAATTTTTTTTTTTTGTAAAAAGGTTTTTATTTTTCACTTTTTAGTTATGGTACCAGTTATGGTTTCTAATAATCCCAAACACGGTTAGGTTATATTAATTAACCGACTTCGAAAAGGAGGAGGTTCGGCTGAATGTATGTTTTTTTTACCTTCCAGCTTCACCACCATATCAGTTCGATACAACTCCTCCCCCTTTTCTTTTAGTCAGTCATCGACTGCACGTATAAACAAAGCAATTTTACTTGTTACGACAATTCTGCTGTGATCCTATGAGGAGTTCTGTTCAATATCTTCGAAGTTCATGATCAGATCTTAGCAATATTTCTATGGGACCAACTTGGAAGCATAACCATTCAATAAAAAAATCGGTTCACAATTTACCGAGATATCGGTGAACAAACATACAAAAAAAAAACATAAATTCAGCCGAACATAGAACCGGAGGAGGTTCTATGTTCGGCTGAATTTGTTTTTTTTTCGAAGTCGGTTAAAAAAGGGGGCGAAGATAAGAAGGTAAAACTTATCCCACGACCTATTCTGAGACCTACCTACACAAAAAATCGGTCCACGCTCGCTCTATTGCTACCTACTGTTTTTTTGTCAAACCAAAAAAGAAAAATTAACTTTTACTACTTACATTACATAAGGTAAAGCAAACGCTCAATCTCTCAATCCTTATGCAATTAAAACACAAAGCTATCCATTTATTGTCAATACAGTCACTACTGTATTCAATACGAAGCTACAGTAATTGAGTTATTTCAGCTAGCTGATATATTGTTGGCTCTCCTCTCGCTTAGATAAAGTCAACTAATTAGTCGTCCGGTTGACTGTACACTGTCACAAAAGGAACCAGTAAACGAAACTAGTATGTGAATACTTTAAAAGCTAAATGTTGTTTACATTTTCATTTGTCATTTTCTTTTCGTTTTAGAATTGAAGCTTTTATTTTTGTGTTCGCTTTCAGTTACATTCAACTGTTTATTTTAATATAAACTGTTTTAATTTTGACTTTTTATTAACCTCTTTTTTTGATGGTTGGAAATTATATATAAACTTCTTCCGCTGTAAGGTGGAGCAGGAAGGCGTGTGATTTAAGGACGGAAATCATATACAATGTCTTTTCCATCATAAACTTTTACTGACTAACACCACACCTATGTCCTTCAGTTGCTCTTTGCGTTATTGGAACGTGGGTTTTCTTTTCAGAAATTCTCCGTAGCCCTAGCGGGCATCAGCCCTGCTGGACACTGGCTGCAAATACAACACGGCGTCCTCCTTACCTTCATGGCATGCCATGCGGAAGTGACGCCCGGGTGTCACCATATGTAGACCGCCCAGAGAACACGGTGGAGCATACGGTAGAGGTGTGTCCCACTTGGGCAGAGCATCACTGTGTCCTCGTGGGGGCGCTCAGAGGCAGCGATCTCTCGCACCTGGCCTTGGTATAGGCCACGGTCCGAAGCGAGGAGGTGTGGCAGGCGGTCTTTCTGCGAAGCAGTAATGCTAGCAAAGGAGGTGGCCGCACGCGCGAGGCAATGGCCCTTGCACCCCTGCCATCGGGATTCCGATCCCGATTTCCGGCCGCCGGAACCGTGAGCAATGGGTAGCTTACCGTCCGACCGTCCGGTAACCGTCCGGACTGAGCCCAAATCGTCGTCGGCGAGTAATGTTCCACGCGCGCCATGAGTGATGCGAAAGAGATCCCTGGGGCCCTGAAACAATGGCAAAGAAAGAATAGGAGTGGGTTTTAGTAAGTAAAAGTCTTACACTATCTCCCGCTCCGCCCAGGAGTGGGGGATGTCATTGGATGGTTTTCTCACCTAAAAAAAGCCCTGCTGGGCATCCATGGTTTTGCTGACATGACGCTCCGTCGACGACTCGGACTCAGGCGGTCAGTTACCGGACGTTCCAATAGCGATCGCTCGCCCAGCCGTGTCGGATTCAATGATTAACTTCTTCTTTGAATTTAAACTTACCCAACTGGATCGTCTAACAGTTTTAAACATAACAGACTTCGAATGTAAAGAACATTGGCGTATATTCCAAATATCTGCACTCTCAAAGATCACTAACACTATCTCAGACATTTACCCAATGACACGGTACACATACAAAAGTAGGAAATGTACTAAAAGAAGATTTTAACGTTGATTTTTCGCAACTAGCAAGCGCGCTGGAGCGGAGTATGTGCTGTGCATACTAACGGACTGCGAAGAACTATCTGAGTCAACGTTTTTTACTTGCAGCTTAACTTAACATGCTACAAAGGAATGCGACAGCATCGGGAATTAAACTGTTTCGAACGTGTAATGTGCAAGTTAGAAAAATATTAACATAGAGAGAAATTGAACATTTTGATACAAGTGGCGAAAGTTTGTCTTTGCAATTGCGGCAAAATTCGGTGTTACGGAGCCGAGTGCTGCAGAAACAAATCTTCACAAGTATCAAATAACGTTTTTCAATACACTTCCTCGAAAACAGACTCTTATTGCACTCCACTCTGGCCTTGAAGACACCCAAATTAAAATCAGACGAGAAGACCGCAACAGGCAAATTATTCCAGTCCTTCAATGTACGCGGTATGAACTACGAGGTGAAACGCTTAGACCGGGCCGTAGAAGTTTCAACAACGTAAGGGTGAATACTCGCCGTATGTCGGGTTGTTTGATGGTGGACCAAGCCCAAGTCGTCGACGGCGCGCACTGTTCCCGCGCGCCTCAAGGAGTTGTCAGCAACAGCAGGGACCCAGCCGGGTCGAAGCCTACTGGGGCCAGGGTTATCCGAAAGGGCGCTCGAGCCCCGGTATGAAGGCTAGAAGGAACGGGGTGGGTCTTTTAGTCAGTAAGAGTCTGACACTATCTCCCGCTCCGCCCAGGGGCGGGGGATGTCAATGCATGATTTTTTTCCCACCATAAAAAAAAAAAAAAAAAAAGGGTTGTTTGATGGTAGAAATGAGATGGCGGAATCAAGTTACGCAATTCCCGCGCAGTCTCCAAAATGCAACCTGTAAAACACTTAATGTTTCTCGAATGGAGTTGGACAGGACTCCTGGCAAGGCACGGTGACAATATTGGGCTACGTCGGTGACCAAGTGGCGTCAAAGAACCGGAAGTAGAAACATTGGTCATCTGGCGGCAGGATGGCTAGCAGAATTTGTTGCCATCGTGAGTCGAACCTGCAAGAGACTGGTTCTCAGCAGTGGGCAAAATGGAGAGGATTGGTAAAGTTGTTAACTGGTGCAAAAGACTGGTGGCATTGCCGCGCTGGAAATGCTTATTCAAGGTAAAAACCAGGTTTAGATCACACGTCTTGTCAACGAGGCGTTCATCTAACATAATAAGTAGTACAAGAAAATCACTAATCAAAAACATGATGAAAATAAAGAAAAGACTTACAAATTCTACTTCTAAATATACGATCAGTCACAACTTCCAAAGTCTTCGACTTTTATGAAATTACTAGCTTTTGCCAAAGACTGCGCTGGGTAAAGATAGGAAAATTGTCCCATAGGAATATACGCCGGCGATAACAAGTATCATGTGTACTATTCCAAAATGTGATCCAAATTTCACGTGTGTCAAATTTCATGCAAATCCGTGGTGTCGTTTGAGCGTTAAGGTGTTTGGCGACATCTATAGCGTCATCATCATCATCGTCATCATCATCACCTTCATCATCATTTCAGCCAGATAGACTCTAGTCTACTGTTGGACATAGGCCTCCCTCAAGTGTCGCCACAATGAACATCTTGTGCATCCCGCATTCATCGGATTCCCGCAACCTTCACCAGGTCATCGGTCCACCTTGTAGGAGGCCTTCCAACGCTGCGTCTTCCAGTACTTTCGGCCCCAACAGCTATCTATTCTGCGAGCAATGTGCCCTGCCCATCACCACCTAAGTTTTGTGATTCCTCGTACTATGTCGACAACTTTGCTTCGTTCTCCTGCGGATATCTTCATTTCTGATTCGATCACGCGAATCAAAACTAATCCTGAATTGCGTGGTGCGCAATTAAAGGTCTCCGCGCGATTTGAACATATAGAACAGCACAAAATCATCTATCGCGCAGTTGCGTACCAGACATAACACCCGTCTGGTCGGAGCATCTTCCCTTTTACCGGAGGTATGTGGAACTTTACTCTCTGATCCGCATCAAATCAAACATACACACATGGTATATCCAAACTTACGCCTTTACTTGTTGTGTCTGGTTTATCCCTCTCCTACCACTCAGGGCTACATTTCACCGAGACACCATAGCGGCGCGACCAGTCGCCGCTATCAACAAAATGTATAAAGCTCTATAGAGAGTTACTCACCTGGTGTCCGTTAGGTTGCGCAACCAATTTGGTGGCGCGACCAGCTCGGACGTTCGGCGACTCTGATATCTGTAAGGTAAGGTGTCTAGTTTGGTAGCTTAGGACTATATTTCACCGGGACAATATTGCAACTGGTCGCACCACCGCCGTGGTGTCCTGGTGAAATATAGCCCTTAGGATCACTGGCTCGACAATGCGCGCATATACTACGTCCATACTCGCTCGCAGCCCTGGTGACTCTTCCGTAGGCACTTGTACAAGAGCACACGATGTGTATCGTGTTATTTGACTTACACATCGAACATCACCGTGAAGACCAAAACCAAACTGGTACGGACACTAGTCTTCTCGATCTTTTCGATTGGTGCTGAGACTTGGTCGCTAAAGGCTGCAGACCGCAAACGTATCGACGCCTTTGAGATGTGGTGTTGGAGAAGGATGCTCCGTATCCCTTGGACAGCATTTCGGACCAACGTATCTATTTTGCAAGAACTCAAAATCTCCTCACGGCTGTCGTCCAAGTGTCTTCGCAAGGTTCTGCAATACTTCGGTCACATTGCAAGGAAAGACGGTGGCAACCTCGAAAGGCTAATTGTGACATACCTGTCACAATTAGCCTTTCGAGGTTGCCACCGTGGACCGTGGAAGTGGACGAGAAAAGGCCTCGCGGGCGCAGCCCAATCCGTTGGTCTGACCAGATCTGCACCGCTCTTGACTCTACGATGTACAATGCCCTTCACACCGCCAGAGACAGGAACAGATGGAGGAATATCATAAGGGTTAGAGTGACGAAGCAGGGAGGTCACGATCCTCAGCATTGAGGAATACGACGCAAGAAGGAGGAGGAGGACTTCACTTACACTAAGTATGAGTAAGTAGCTACCTAAAACAGTCTATCATTATTTTTTGATCAAGCATTTTCCGTGGGAGCAAAATACACAGGTAGAATCATAACTTTCCGTATATCATGAAAGTTTCTCCTAATCGAATTAATCATAATCAATCCAATAAGAGATACAGTTTCATCTTAAGATACTGTAACACAATTTATTATGATTGATAACCACTAAGTGGAAGTAGGTACTAATTATGTCTATGAAATAAGATAGGCCCTATTTTAACGCAAAAGTTTGGAGGTACTAAAGTCAATTTCTAGATTATTGGGAACTCTAAGTGCTCATACAGACAGACGATACTTTGTTGACGGCAATACAAATGTAGCCATCGACGGGTGGCGACGTTTGCAGTTATGAAGTGCCGCGTCCGCCATTTTGTCAGTCGACTGCAAACAGGACAAAAGTGAGCAAGCGTCGCGAGTCCACACAATGAGCTCCAGTGACAAAATTGATGTTCAATTGCTAGTATCAACTAGCAATTGAACATCAATTTTGTTCATCAAAAGCATCAAGCATCAAATTGCAGTGATTAATAAATCAGGAACGAAGATACATATCTGCAGGAGAACCAAGGTTGCCAACATAGCATGTGGAGTCGCCAAACTGAAGTGACATTGGGCAGGGCACATTGATCGCAGAAAACGTTGGAGCCGAAAGGGTCTAGAGTGGTGACTGCGTACTGGAAGACGCACCGTTGGAAGGCCTCCTACAAGGTGAACCAATGACAATGGTGAATGATGGTGATGAATGAATGATGATGAAGGTTGTGGGATTGTGGCGATACTTGAGGAAATCCTATGTCCAACATAGGACCTTTTTTGGCTGAAACGATAAAGTTTTTACTTCTTATTTAAAAAACTTCTTAAAGTAATGGTGTTTCCACATTGGATCCATTTTAAAACTGGCTCCTATACCAAAGGAGCCGACGATGACTGCTATAGATTTACGCTTCATGCAAACGCGTCGGTGACGTACCAACGCGTTGTTGACTGCCACCGACTGGGGGCGACTACTGCAGTGCCATCTGCCGTCAACAAAGTGTCGCTCATCTGTATAAGCCCTAAATAAGTATTAGCGAAAACTAGGGCTATAACAATCGTACCTAATTTCTGAATATAAAGCGGTTTTATTGTTAAAGTTGCGGTTTTCAGCAGAAGTTTTGAAATCGGTTGTATGTATTACAGTTACTGTAAAAGTAGTTATTTTGTCTGTTTAGTTATGGTCTTGTCCGCTACAGCTGTTCGGAGATTGTGCTGCTAAACACATTCTAGCAGCTTTGGACTCAGCGGGAAGGCGTGCAGAGAGGCTAATTGGTAATCCAGACTAGTTTTTTTTTTCTAAATAGTATAAACTGGTCTGTCTGATGAACTGCGATCCCACCTGATGGTAAGATGTGAGGCAATCGTTGATGGTGAGGTGCACTAGTTTATTAATAGCCTATTCACTCTAGCCTTGAAGACACTTAAAATCGGAGCGAGGAGGAGTGGCAGGCGGTCACCGACTTCTGCGAAGCACTAATGCTCGGAAAGGAGGAGGCAGACCGCATCAGGCAACGGCGCTCTCGCCACCGCCGGGATTCCGATCCCGATTTCCAGCAACCGTAGGCGCGGGCTTGCGGACAGTGAGCAATGGGTAGCTCGCTGTCCAGCCGTCCGGTAACTGTCCGGACCAAGCCCAAGTCATCGACGGCGCGGACTGTTCCCGCGCGCCTCAAGGAGTTGTCAGCAACAGCAGGGACCCAGCCGGGTCGAAGCCTACTGGGGCCAGGGTTATTCGAAAGGGAACTCGAGCCTCGGTATGAAGGCTTGAAGAAACGGGGTGGGTTTTTTAGTCAGTAAGAGTCTGACACTATCTCCCGCTCCGCCCAAGAGCGGGGGTTGTAATTGGATGATTTTCCCCACCAAAAAAAAGACACTTAAAATATAATCAGATGGGAACCGCAACTTCTACAGTGATTAGGCTTTTAATAAACAAGTAAGGTTCGCCATTAACAATTGCATCACTGCTTAACAGCAGGTGGGATCACAATCACGTACTAGTTAATATAATTTTTTTTATGGTAGATTATGGTGTATCTCTCTCGAGTCTTAGCAAACAAATAGCCAATAATCCCGTGCTTATTCTGCGTCTCATAGGACTTTGAAAGTTAAGAATTAGAGTGTACACCTGTTTTTACGTACACGCTTAAGTACTATAATATCTCCTGCGTATCTGGCTAATATATGTCGAGATTGGTCACCGTGATCGAAATTCGGTTGGGAGGATTATTGTTAGAGGTCTTTGGCCTTATGTTGTTAAAATTTACAAAAGACGATGAAATTCTCTATTATCGACTTTCAATAGTTTAATGGGTGGGTAGTAATTTTTGTAGGAATTATATTAGCTAAGCTTGTTGGTGTTATTGTTGTTGTTTGAGATTTGAGGCATAATCAAGTGGAATCGGTCAATCAAGCACTAGTTTATATCAGATTTAAAAAAAAACTTGCTCCCGTATTTATAAAGAAGTAATAACTTAGGATTAAAATTCTTAATTATAAAATATTACTTGGTTAATGACAACTAACTTGCCCCTTATTCCAAGGAACTCGACGTAAATAACTAAAAATTGGTTGAACTCTTCAAGGACCAAAGACGTGTTATTAAAGCTTTACGCACATAACACTGTACAAAGGTGGACTTAATGCCTTAGGCATTTTCTACCAGTCTATCTTAGGGTGGTGCAGTAACATAACATGACAGGCGAAACTTAATAAATAGATAAACAGAAGAGAGACTAATACAATAGTAAATACGTAGGTATATTTATATACATAAATATAAATAAGCAATGTTGTTGTGAAAAACAAATCCAACCAATTAGTGCTGTGATGACTCTACCAACTGCTTGCGAATATCTCGATTTTGATTAATTTTGACCTTTTAGCTCTTGGCTTTAGATTTTTCTGCCTTCTGATACTACCCTTTTAATGTATAAATACGTGGGAATCCTAGTACCCATAACACAAGTTAAATCTTTCCTCCTAAGGAATACCTATACCAAATTCATTACAAATGCTTACTTGTTACTTTTGATTCTAATTGTTCTTGTTCTCTAATATCTCTTTGTTCTCTGTATTGTTTGTAAGTGTTTGAGTGTACAAAATGTTTTAATTCACTAAATTATTATATTAAAAAAAATATAATAACGTGCCTTCACTTTGAAGAAAAATCATCCTGATATTCAGAGGGAGCGTATTCCAAAGAGATATTGTCTGGACAAAAAAGGAGGAGTGAATTTATCAGAGTTAATTTACCACTGGATTATTTTTGGAACTCCACGATCCGCAGCACAACGCTGGCACAGCAGTACTTTGAGGTGGAGGTGACTATAGACATCCCAATTTCACGCTCAATCAAACCGCCTGATTCCGTAATTGATTGGATTCAAGTTCCCGATGTATTTATGGACTTGTCTTTCCCACTTAATTGTAGATTACCATGCAAATCGAGATTTCTGCTTATGTTAATGGGAGATAGAAGATTTTGTGAGTGATTACTGCATTGGTAAACTATCCTCATTTTGACAGAAAAAAATGTAGGCTCCTTTACCGAAAGTGACAATCCAAACCATGCAAGCTTAATTCTTTACTTACAGATTGATACCTTTTTACCTCACACCAGTACTATAAAGTATTACCAGTGGTGCTTTTTTTTTATTGTTGATAGGTTCTCGCTTGACCGCTATCTCACCTGATGGAAAGCGACGATGCGGTCGACGATGTAACTCTCTTACTTAGAAGAAACATATTCACTCTCGACTTAAAGATTCCCGGGTTGTAGCTATCAGGAAACACAGACTCTGGCAACAAATTCCACTCCCTATCTGCACGCACAATGAATGCTGGTATCAAAACCAGACTAGCTATGTCAGGTGGACCGGGGTAATGTCAGAGGAGTATCATTTGAAATGAGGAGTGCACAGATAGAAATATCGGTGAAAAAATTTTACCAATCGGAAAAGGACTTTCCAAAATTACCCCCTACTTACAAAAAAACAAACTTTACTTCTTTATAATATTGGTGTAGATGTATAGCTCCTTGTCTCTCTCATTGAAATTATTATCATAACCTGAAACATCATAGTAAGACAGGATCTATTAAAGCATAGACACGTTTACATCAAAGAAATTGCCTCGGAAATCTTCTAAACATCATAAACGCTAGGAAATCCGTCAAAGCTGGGAAATTTCCGTAAATCCGTCAAGCTAGTCATTTAGACAGTGACGGTAATAAAGAATCTAGCGTCGTTTTGAACGTTGGAGAGCACGTTAAGACAGCTCTTGTCTGGGCGGCCTCGCGGATGTATGTCAATGGTTCGCAGCGTATGTTTGCGTGCGAGCCTGCATTTTTCAACAGACCTATTTAGTTTGGCTTGGCCGTAATGTTATTCTTGTTTTGAGAAAGAAATATGGTGTTTAGTGATCACATTTCAAATTTCTTCTTCGTTGTCCCACACTAGAATTGCCTCCTGCATCGTGCGTCCATAAACGTGTAAACTCACTTATACAAGACACCCAGACTCGAAAGCATAGTGCTTTCGACGGCCAACTAAAGCTGGCCAGATCGTTTCAACGTTGAAGTTTTATAATATGTCAATCCTCGTTTGGCCTATTTTCTTTAGACCTTTTATTGTCATAGAAATCCTACATCTCTGATATGGCCAAACGAGGATATTTTTTGCGACAGTCGCTGACGTCATTTCACCATGAGATCCCGCCGGAACTCTGTCCGCAATGCCGCGACGTCTTCCCGGCGTTGCATCTCCACGCGCAAATCATGCATGTGTGCGAGGACTGTTGCCTCCAGATCCCATGGTGGTAGGCCTGTAAAGAAGCTCACCGCTGCCAAACGAGGATTGACATATCATCAAACGTTAATGTTTAAACGATATATCCAATTTTATCCAAGTGATCAATTTTAATATCTGGCCACGACATATACACAACTAACAAAGCCAAAGCTCGTTGTACAAAAGAAGAAAACAGAGCATTTGTATAATAAAGATAGATACTGATTCACTGAATGAATCCAGTTCCGAGATCCAACGTGCTTAATTTTGTTAGCGTACACAGTTCTACAAAGTTCCTGGGAGAAATCTACAGAAACTTCCAACAAAAGATGTTCTGGACCATCGAAGATCGGAACTATTCACAACTATCCAGCACCAAACACACTTTAATTGTTCCAAGCTGACATTGGACAATTCACCCAAAAAACAGCTTCTAAAACTGGAGCAGGAAGGTCATTCACAATAATAATATCCAAGAAACAATGGAAGCTAACTATCGAAGTTTAAATATTCATCAAATACCTTATATCTGTCGTGGGGACGTTGGAACGGGCAAAGTTTCCGCGGAATCCGGGCAAACGACGTTAGGCGAGTGCCGGAGGATCCCTGATTTGTAACTTTGCCAAAGTAGGCCGGGATTGGGAATTAATTGTCTTTTAGGCCTGTTCGGAAGACTTTCCGCCGGTTTCTTGCCGATTGTGAGTGTCTGCAAAATTAATTCTTCTGTTTTCAAGTGCGATTTGACTTAGCATTTAGTTTGGTGTCGTTAAGAGGACGTTGGTAAGTGCTTTTAGGTCATAATTTTCCAGTAATTTACGAAACGATAAATGCATATAATGAAAGTAGCAGTTAGAATCGGCTACTGAATCAATTTCAGATATTTTTAAAATATGTAATTTTTTAACCTAAACGCAATGACGGACTATTTAAGGGCCGACGCTACGTTAGGCGGTTGCATACAAAAGTGCTCCCTCGCGTACACCCGCGCGGGCACCCGTCGCGGAGAGCCGGGTCCCGCGCCCGTTTTGCTACGTAATAATAAATTAAAGTTCTCTATCGACACAACTGCATGCACATTATTGCACACCGTTAAAGTTAAAATAACCAATGAGATTACCTACAATTAGAATAATACATTAAAAAAAACAAAGCACTTATAAGTACATAAAAAGTAATTAAATGTATAGGGGGTTGCATTAGTTACATGTTGTATATGCCAGCAGGCTTACTTCAGCGCACACCGCTGACGCGCACACTATGCATACTAAATGTATGTAATGGGAATACTTTAAGTTAAAGTTAGGATTTATGTTTGCACTTGACTATCGCATATATAAACTTAAATCACCCAACTCCTCCACACAACTTCCGCCTGGACGCAAATTGCAGTGGCCAATCCAGAAATCTCTTAGCTGACTGCGGACTAAGGCTGGCAGTTGGACAATTAAATTGGTCAAATGAGACTTTTTCCATCCATTTAAAAGACAGTGGCTGTGAAGAGCCTCTTCATAGGACATGCGTCATCAGCTTCGCTGTTCGGTCTTGCTTAAAAAACTTGGACCTTGAATTTGAAACTTTTTTTTTCTCTCGATTGACTTTCACTTGACCACTAAGTATTTAATCTAATACAAAGCGACGATAATGACAGTCGACGTTGGAGCACGCTTGCCTAGAAGTAACCTATTCACTCTTCACCTAAAGATCCCCAAGTTGTAGTTATAAGGAAACACAGGCTCCGGGAAGGAGTTAAACTCCTTAGCTGTGTTTGTCTGTGTTTCCTGATAGCTACAACCCGGGAATCTTTATGTCGAGAGTGAATAGGTTTCTTCTAGGTAAGCGCGTTCCATCGTCGACCGCATCGTCGCTTTCCATCAGGTGAGATAGCGGTCAAGCGCGAACCTATCAACAATAAAAAAAGCTGTTCGCACAATGAATGTGTTCCTAAAATGTACGCCAATGATAGAGCAATAGGTTGCTAAAAGTTGGTCTGACAATATTTAGTTTCTAGTTCATCGACACAAAAAGAAAACTTAAATGAGTCTAATTGCCTTCCATTTAGACTTAAAATGTTCCCAGAAAATAAAAACTTGGTTTGGCAAAGGACTTTTGTGACAAAACTTTCAGAAAAGAAAACTAAAGAAATAACATCACAGTTACTGAGATAAAACAAAGGAAAGATATTCGAGACGTCTTTCCAAGAGTCACTTGTATTGTGTACTGACATGAAACAGACTGTAATAGAGAGACAGTTGCTTATAGTTTCACTGTTAGTAATAACTTTGAACGTCTCGTTTTAACCATTATGGGTCATTGTTATCTTATTATTACTCCGTTTATTTATTAATATTTACATATAATTTATATTTGCATGAATTGTGAAATTATTATTTTAATATATTTTGTATACTTTACAATAAAGAATTAAAGAAGTAGCCAGCCTTTCGGTGTTCTACAAAATGCATTTTGGAGAGTGTGCTCAGGAATTGCATGACTTGATTCCGCCATCGCAATTCTACCACATCGGACAACCCGACGTACGGCGACTATTCACCCTACGTTGTTGAAACCTCTACGGTCCGGACTAAGCGTTTCGCCTCGTCATTTATACCGCTTACGTCGAAGGACTGGAACAGTTTGCCTGCTGCAGTCTTCCCGTCCGATTATAATTTGGGTGTCTTCAAGGCTAGAGTGAATAGGCTCTTAATAAACTAGTGCGCCTCACCATCAAAGATTGCATCGCTGCTTACTATCAGGTGGGATTGCAATCAAGCACTAGTTTATATCAATTAAAAAAAAAGTCGTTACCGCCGATCGCCCCCACGAGGACACAGCGGCGCTCCGTCCAAGCGAGGCATACTTCCACCGTGTCGTCAGGGCGGTCCACACAATGATGACAACCGGGCGTTTCTTCCGTACAAATCCGGTGTAGGAAGCTCCCGAAGTTACCATGTCCGGTGAGGACCTGCGTCATGCCACTCCTCAAAGAGGGGACTTACCTACTGCCATAAATATGGCGTGCATGAAGCTGAAACCTGCATGAAGCCAGAACGAGTATATAAAAAATATTTCTAACTCGGTCGCTCCGAACTTGAGACAATTGACAGCGCAGTTATTCTCTTTATTAATCATAATTATTGCGATTGCGTTTTGAAAGAAAGAAAACGTGTCTATTTGGCACTCATTGAAAAAGCAGGTAAATGTAGAAACTTAAATTAAACAAAAGAAAAACCAACATTGGTTTTCAACTGGACCTTCGTAGGTACCATAGCGGTCATTTCTGCCTGATCACTTAAAAAAAGTTCGCTTGAATCCTGCAGCGCGGCGCCAAACCAAACTCTTTGAAGTTTTCGTTTCGAATGCAAGCAAAAACGAATGTGTGGAAGTGTCTTTGATGGTATGGATAAAAATCAATTTTACTATATGTGAATTATTGCGTATTTTTCCGAGTATGCGCAATAGTTCGGAACGCCTAAATTCAGAGTGGCCAACATATTTTGAGCGTACTGTATCTAATATTGTTTCATACAAATGCCCGGTAGTTTAACCCTCAACAGCTATAACCCTAACACTGCTCAAATTGATCAAATTACAGTTTACCGTTTAATTAACACCGCTGCATATCGGAAACGAATTAGCATTAAATTGAGCCGATATCTATTAAACGGTTATCAGCTGTGTCTGCACTGTTTATTACAATGTGGCTTTATTGCGATGCCACATGTTGGCTGTGAAGCTCCTTGTGGAATAAATCTATAATAATGTTATCATCACTATATTCTTGCCTATATGTTATTTGAGTGTGTAAATCATCATTTTATTTCATTTATTCACTAACAATATTTTACATTGTGTCTAACAATTTGACAAAAAAAAATTAGAGAAATAATCAATAGTAAAGCTAAAACATTTTCTAATAAAATAAAATACAATATTCAATCGTTCGTAACGAACACAGGGGAGTTTGAAGGTAGCCCCCATCACTGTGAAACTTACAGAGTCCAGGTTAAGATGGTATGGACATGTCATGCGGAGACCCGCTGACCATAATAATATATAGCTCTGCTTAGCTTGAGACTAGACGGCGTTGTGTGATAGTTGTGGAATATAATTATTATTATTATTGTATTGAAAAATGCGTTTCCATGGCTATACAGAAGAGAAGGAAAGTGCTCCGATTACTATTACTTCGACCATACTAAACATTTCTACAAACTACACAATACTCGTATACACATAGTCTGACATGCTTTCTCTCTCCAGGCAGAAACTATTTTATGACATTCCAAAAAAAAACCGGTCTATCCAAAGAAAAATGCGGTATTCACATTGTTAATAAATTGTGTTAACGTTGAAAAAATATTTGTCCACCTGTTGCTTGTTAACCCCATTGCTCAACAATAATGGACACAACTATGTGTGAATTGTTTTACTAGAGGAATGGAGTAGTTGTGTGTTCATTTGGAATTGGAACGGTTGGACTAATGATTTCTGCTAACGCGCTGAAATGTTGTGAAATATATGCCACTATTGTTAGGTTTTGATATGTGATCTGTATGTACTCTGTTTTTTTTTTTTTACCAAGAAGATTACTTATTCGCTTCGATTATGCAATCGAATAATTTTGCTGGCAACATTGAAGCATATTTCTAATTATCTGTAGCTACCAATGTAGCATAGTGGCGTGTGACAGCTCTTTTGTTAATTTTTTACATACCACAGTGTCTCAAGACGAAAGTCTGTGACCAGTGCGTGTTGCCAGTGATGACATATGGCACTGAAACATGGTCTCTTATAATAGGCCTCATCAAAAGGCTTACAGTCACCCAAAGGGCAATGGAAAGGACTATGCTCCGAGTATCCTTGCGTGATCACATCAGAAATGAAGATATCCGCAGGAGAACCAAGGTTGACTTAGCCCAAAAAATCGCCAAACTAAAGTGGCAGTGGGCAGGGCACATTGTTCGTAGAACGGAAGGTCGATGGGTTTGAAGGGTTCTAGAGTGCGACCACGTACTAGAAGAGGCAGCTTTTTAAGGCCTCCTACACGGTCGGACCTTTGACCGAGTGATTAGATCATCAGTCCACTTTCCAACATCGTTCATGTGGTGTTAGTGCTCTATATAACATATAGTCCAAGATCCGAGGGCCGCCAGACGTCACGTATTTTCTCACGAACGAAATGTGGACGATTGAGTACTGTTAGTATGTACTAAGAACGCATGCCTATCTGCTAGCTTGCTTAGACGGCCAATTTTTATGTATCAGGTAATCAAGGTACATAAAAACAGTACTTACTTCACGTAAATTCTCCAAGCTGATTTTTACGTATGAAATATACGTAGGCAATATCTTTAAAATCAAGTCGCCAATACTTCCAGACACATTCCGTGGGTCGTATTGCTTTACAGACGCTTTAAAGCTCCCAAAATAATGACATAGCTTCACGTAAATTCTCATGCTTGATTTTTATATACGATCACCAGACAACTATTTTAAAACCTTTTACAAGAAGACAGACCGATCCAAGGGGCCAATCATCCCCTAAACTCAATTTAATATTGAAAATAATACTGTACGGGGTAAAGGTACATTTAAATAATAAACTGATTTTACGTTAAATTTGTGTATTGCCCGAAAATGATAGATAATCGACCCGCGGCGAATGAGTCTTTCATCGATGATAAGCAACTACTGAAAAGCTTACTTAAATGTGTATTTTTATTCGTTCGCTGCGCGTCGATGTCAGCATAAAATTAATACAATTGCTATGTACGGGTTTGCTCGTACAAATACAAAAAAAATATTTGTGATTTAAACAACGTTCCTGGAATAATTGATGTAGATGCTGCCAGGCTCTAACTGTTTATTAACAATTATTTGGCCCCTTGGATCGGTCTATTTTCTTGTAAATGGTTTTAATATAGTTGTCTGGTGAACATAAAAAAATCAAGCATGAGAATTTACGTGAAGTTATGTCATTATTTTGGAAGCTTTAAAGCGTCTGTAAAGCAATACGGCCTACGGAATGTGTCTGGGAGTATTGACGACTTGACATTGCCTAAAATGTACGTAAAAATCAGCTTGGAGAATTTACGTGAAGTAAGTACTGTTTTTATGTACCTTGAGTACCTGATACCTGAAAATTGGCCATCAGACGGCCAATTTTCAAGCAAGCTAGCAGATAGGCATGCGTTCTTAGTACATACTAACAGTACTCAATCGTCCACATTTCGTTCGTGAGAAAATACGTGACGTCTGGTGACCCTGGGATCTTACTCTAATAGACACGGCATGAGTTCACATGGTCGCATGGAAGCAGCACTATCAATACGAACTGATAGAAGTTTGTCTTCGATCCTCGTTTAAAGGGAAACTACTATAGTCTGTTGTCGTGCTTGTTTGAAGTGATTGTTACTAGAGCTAGGCGTTCCGAGAGTATCAAGATACATCTATCTTGATACTTTGTATACACAGCTCTGTTTCTGAATTCGCTAGGGAGACACTCAAGATTTATTATTTCGAAACATTGGTCAGTAGTTTCTCTAATCAACCTGGGATCTTACCAAGATGTGTTAAACTGTCAAGCATGCGAGCGAGAAAGAAGGATGGAGCTGTGTACACAGAGTATCAAGATCGATGTACCCTGTATACGTTAAGTCGTCAAATAGATAAATTACTGACGATTCGGACACAATATATTCGGACACATTGTCTTCTAAATCGACACTTTTTATTATCAATATTTTTTCACAGATGATTTGGACACCACCATTGAAAGTGTTTAGTACAGTCGCATAAAAAAAGTTAATTTAAAATATAATATAAAGAAAATTACCTGAAGTTGCTGCCTTAAATCCAGTCTAAAATAGTTTTGGTAAAATTATTTTGTTTTCATATATTTTATTTTAAAACTTTTTATCTAGCTGTGCTAAGCAGTGTGTGTTCGAATCGTCAGTGAAAAAATATTAAAATAACAATGTCTATTTGGACACTGTGTCCAAATCGTCAGTAAGTCAAATGGATCACGTTAATAAGAGCTCGTGGAGAATATAATACTTTTTATTCCAGAAATATATTCCCTTGCGAGACTTTTTACAACGTATGCCATATACTGGGCCTAAGCTATATACCTAGAAGGTTGTGTATTTCTTTATTTTCCATCAGCTCGAAAGGAAATAAGTAGACATTTACTTCCTATACCTACCAAGCCTATATAATATAGAAGGTAGTTGTTGTTTTTTTTTACTTTAAAATTATTATTAGTATATTTTTCTTTTCCATCGACTCAAAAAAAAAAGACGAATATACCACTTTATTCATTTTACTTCCAAATTTAATTTCCATACTCGCACCTCAGCACCACCTCTGCCCTCCCCATAAACCCAGTTACCATCACTTGTAATGTTCCCTCCCGCGTTTCGCGGAACTTCCCATTACGTCTCTCTATAACTTCACATGGCGACAATTCGGTAATACCGAACATCAAACCAAAGAATATTGTGACAGATACGATTTTTTTGAAAGATGAAAGATTATGAGTTGTACGTCGTGACTTCACTGCTCTCAAAATTGTGAAGGAAAAAATCGTGAGGAAACTGGAATGTCCTAGAACCAAAAGTTCGAAAACACGTGACAATCACCAACCCGCACTGGGCCCGCGTGGCATTCCCTCTCCTAGAGTGAGAACATTAGAGTCCCAGCAGTGGGAACATCAAAAGGCGGTTTTTGCTATTGTTATGCAGTTCCTGTAGGCTAGCCTAACAGAAGAAGCCTCTGGACGGATCTACTATTCAATTAATTTATCAATTTAATTTCACAAGCACAAAGTAGCGGAATTTACCGCGGAAAGCAATTAGTGTAATGTGATACGGCTATTTCAAAATTATAAATTTCAAATTGGACGATAACATTGAAAGGCCATCTCACTAATTAAAAAATGAGTCTTCAAAATAAAGCTTTTATAATAATTTCAGCATTATTTTAAACAAGATTCCCCCTTTTCACTCACTTTTAAGAATTTTCATAAACCCCTTCTCAGTGCTCGCCTACGTCATAAAAGGAAGCCATAAACAAAATTTCACATTCTTAGGCCCAGTAATTTTGGCTGTGATTTGATATGTCAGTCAGTCAGTTTCATATTTTGTATAAATATAGATTGAAGGGTTTTTACAAAGCGTCGGAATTCTTCGGCAGTGGTGGCCCAATGGCCCTGACTTACGATTTGTACAGCGTTGAGCTTAAGGAGCTCAGTAGTCTTAAGTTGAGCTATACGAATACTGACAAATGCTTGCACTGACTGGACAGGTCCACTCAAATCTGTGTGATTCTTTCCTCAAAAGACCATCTTAAATCCTAATCTGCATGGTTCTCATATGATTAGACAATTACATGTTAGCTGTATAGACTTTTACAAGAGACTTTGACTGAGTTGGTTTCGGTGTTTCTTTTTAGGGTAGTCAGCTAGGAAACACCGGCTTCATCTAGTTCAAACTGACGAAAAAATTGACTGACGTGTAAAAGTGATTTTAAAAAATCTACTTGTTAAATTAATATCATTTGTCATTAATCATTTACATGTACTTCGTTGGTCTCTGGGTTTGACCCAGAGACACGCTTTGTTTGGCTGTTCTGGCCCAAAATTTTCCAGTTATTTTCATTTTGTCATCTTTTCACCTTTTAAATGGTCTGACTCTTTTTCTTTCAACATTTCTAGGCATATAGTTTCTACAATATGGGCCCATCTTTGTGGCCCTAGCCTCTGAATGTGCGGGCTTGCGGACAGTGAGCAATGGGTAGCTCGCTGTCCGGCCGTCCGGTAACTGTCCGGACCAAGCCCAAGTCGTCGACGGCGCACACTGTTCCCGCGCGCCTCAAGGAGTTGTCAGCAACAGCAGGGGCCCAGCCGGGAGTAAGCCTACTGGAGTCAGGGTTATCCGAAAGGGAACACGAGCCCCGGTATGAAGGCTTGAAGGAACGGGGTGGGCTTTTAGTCAGTAAGTCAGTAGTCAGTCTGACACTATCTCCCGCTCCGCCCAAGAGCGGGGGTTGTCATTTGATGATTTTTCTCACCATAAAAAAAAGCCTCTGAATGTGAGAAATCCGACAAACCGATCTGCTATACATTTTACTAATCTATGACGTGCCGTATCGAACGAAAACCATTTCCCGTGACGGGAATGAAGTGAAGAAAATGTAGTCTCCTCTGTATCGCCGATATCGGAAACAAATGAGTTTAGTTAGTACGCCGACGCTGGCTCTGGGTTAGGGCTGCGCTGAAATTGAACGACGTAAAGGGATTTCAGGGCTGTGCTATCTGATTTTGGGCGTATTTGAATATGTTGATGTGTGAGAAGAGTAGGTTTGACGTTGTATTTTTATTTTTTGATAAAATGTTGGGTTTAGAATGAAGAATAGATATAAGAGTACATAGTGGTTTCGTGGCTAAATAGAAACTACTGCACCAGTCAGTCTTCAAGCCTGGGATGGTCTGTGGGTAGGTGATCATTTATTACATACCAAAATTCTCGAAAAATTTTAGTTACTATATTTTAGCGTAGGGTTTTATTATTTATTTAATTTTTAATTTACTGTAATTATAGTTTTTAAGTTGTTTATAAGTGTAGATAATTAATTAATTTATAATAGTGTGTACAGATTAAACTAAAAATAAATATATTTACCAGTTCGAAAAATGAGTTGAGTTTCCCTGAGTTTCTTTCGGTGTTTCTTCTCGTGATCAGATAACAAATATCGGCCTCTTCGACAAGAAAATTGACGTGTAAAAGTGTTTTATGAAACCTATTCGCAAAATATATATCATTTACTTAGATCATTGACAATCTTACAGGTAGTAAGGAACCTATAAATCTACAACTGTTTAAGTAAAATTGAAATTATGAAACATTAAAAAAATGTCTGACAGTCTTGGCAATTCGTATCGTTTTACCTAGATATTTACTACAGTTCAGTGCCTGGGGCTTTTTTCCTCGATTTTTTGTTACTGTGAATAAACTTTCATTAGTTCATCGGTCACATGGTTTTTATTTATGTAACTGGCTAATAATATCCTATTATATCGTAACTAACCTAACGTAATCCAAGGTATTAATGATTTCAACTTTGAGCGAACGTTGGCGTTGAGGGTCCAGTGACATACTATCTAATATTATAAAGAGGTAAATTTAGATTTTTTGTTTGTAGGAGTTAATCTCTGAAAGTACTCCGATTGCTAAAATTTTTTCACCAATAAAAGGCTGTTTAATTCCTGGGTGACATAGGCCTTATTTTATGTACGCGGGTGAAGCCGCGGGCAAAAGCTAGTACTCAATATCCACTACTTACTTAGTACTACTTTTTTTTAGTTTACACAATATAGTTTATTTTATCAACAGATATGAAAGAATAGAGTAAACCACTTAATATAGTATCAGATAAGTAGAATAAAACACGTAAATATACCGGTGTATTACGTTATATACGGATGTAGTACCGGACACATATAAAAATGTAAATAAATGTTAATTTCCATTGCACTGGGAAGGAATTTGAAAGCTAATCAATTTTAACGATTGCTTGAAAGGGTTGCAAACGACCGCAGCTGCTCGAATGTTTTATTGTTCCACAAAATGGCGACTGTCAGCTGTTATTGTTTTTTGTATTTTCATGGTTCATTTCGGTTCTGGGTTAGGTATATAAGCTTCCAAAGTGATGAAAGAAAATTGTGAGGAATTTAGATTGACCTAGCCTTTTTTTTATGGTGGGAAAAATCATGCATTGACATCCCCCGCCCTTGGGCAGAGCGGGAGATAGTGTCAGACTCTTACTGACTAAAAGACCCACCCCGTTCCTTCTAGCCTTCATACCGGGACTCGAGCGCTCTTTCGGATAACCCTGGCCCCAGTAGGCTTCGACCCGGCTGGGTCCCTGCTGTTGCTGACAACTCCTTGAGGCGCGCGGGAACAGTGCGCGCCGTCGACGACTTGGGCTTGGTCCGGACAGTTACCGGACAGCCGGACAGCGAGCTACCCATTGCTCACTGTCCGCAAGCCCGCGCCTACGGTGGCCGGAAATCGGGATCAGAATCCCGGCGGCGGCGGCGGCGGTGAGAACGCTGTTGCCTGATGCGTTCGGCCTCCTCCTTTGCCAGCATTACTGCTTCGCAGAAGTCGGCGACCGCCTGCCACTCCTCCTCGCTCCGGACCATGGCCTCAACCAAGGCCCGGAGCGAGAGGTCTCCGCCGCCGATCGCCCCCACGAGGGCACGGCGATGCTCCGCCCAAGCAGGGCACACCTCGACTGTGTGCTCCACCGTGTCCTCCGGGCATTCCGCACAGTGGCGACACCCGGGCGTCACTTCCGCACGAATCCGGTGCAGGAACCTCCCGAACGAACCATGTCCGGTGAGGACCTGCGTCATACGGAAGGTAAGGACGCCGTGAGGTCTTTCCAGCCACGCCTCAAAGAGGGGACTTACCGCCATGATTGAGATTGACCTACCCTAGAATCTAGAACTAAAAAATAATGACATGTGACATCTACCACTCTTCCATAGGCGTATGCTTGCAAACGTCGAGCAATAGGTAGCTCGCCGTCCGGTATCCGTTCGGACCGAGCTCGAGTCGACGACCATAGATGTTGGCCGCACAAATATTTGTCCCGAGTGGGAATCGAACTCGCAACACGCAGTGTAGCAGCCAACCACTAAACCACTGCGTTTGAATCTGTCAGCTGATTTGTAACCTTCACAAGTTCACACATATTTTTTTGCTTCTACTAAAACGACGCTAAAAATAAACATCGGTTCTTGAGCTGTTACTTTTGCCCACACACCTAAATCTATTCAAATCAATATCCATTCAATCAATCGTACCCGTTGCCGATGTCAGGATCTGTCGAAGGTAAATACCATTAAATCTGAATTTGTAATGTTGAATTAAAATCAGTCTGAACCCTTGTTTCACTCGAAACTGCTGGTTTAGCAGACAATCTGCAAGTTAAACAATTAGCAAATGGATGTGTCTATGGAGGAATGTCTTCACAAGTTTCTCTATTGACATTTTGATACATTTGGATAGTTAAGGAATTCAAACACACCGATGAGTACACACAAATTTGTATTTTCTGACGTATTACATCGAAGGTATGAGCAGTGGTGGCCGAGTGGTAACGGCCTCGACTTACGAGTTTTAGGTCGCAGGTTCCAATCCAGCCAGGTGCATTACTTTGTGTAATTTATTTCATCACTACTGCTCTCAAAATGGTGAAGGAAAACATCGTGAGGAAATCGGCATATCCTAGAACCAAAAATTCGAATACATGTGACATTCACCAACCCACACTAGGCCCGCGTAGTAGATTACGGCCCATTCCCTCTCCTAGAGAGGAGGCCTGAGTCCCAACAGAGGTAACATTAAAGGGCTGATTATGCTATTATGCTAATGAATAGGTAGAAACGCCAAACTTATGTGACTGCGGGCAGGGCACATTACTCGCAAAACAGATGGTCGATGGAGCTGATAAGTTCTGAAGCGGTGACCGTGTACCGGATGACGCAGTGTTGAAAAGCAGGCACAAGGTGGACCGATGACCTGATGAGAGTCGCGGGAATCAGATGGATGTAAGACACACGATACCGGTTGTTGTGGCGACTCTTGGGGAGGCCTATGTCCAATCGTGGACGTCTTTCGGCTGAAATGATGACAAATAAAAATATTCATAGACTGATTATAATAGAACAATAGAATAAACATTCTACTACTTTTGTTCTGCACAAGGGTGCGACTCCTGGAAGGTTAATCAAGTGTGAATAGATTACTTCCAGGCAGACGTGTTCCATCGTCGGCCACATGGTCGCTTACTATCAGGGCCTCAAGTCTGCTATTACAATAGTGTCAGAATGGTCTATCATTGGTTTCATAATTGTTGATTTTGACAAGTTTTGGTAATCTACTAATATAATGGCGTCATTATGACTTTCCGATGGTCAACCACTGACACTCCATTGAAAGAAATGGCATATAATGGTAATCTCGTACATAATGACAAATGAATATCAGACGTGTGCGGTAATCTGCAAAAATTTTGACAGTTTCTTTTATCCAGTGACCTACCATTACGACGTCAATGCGCAATTAGTGCTTTTAATAAGCTCGATATTGTCATTCTAACGCAATTCTATTACAAGACCATTAACCGATCAATGATCGATCATTATGAATTAGCAGATTACAAACTTTTAGCAAAATGACAATGGAATCTTGTTGGAATGACGAATTTATAAAAATAGCAGAATTAGGCCTCAGGTGAGATGGTGGTCCAACTTTGACTTTTAAGAATATAGAAACAGTTTGACGCAATTCTCACTCAAAATTCTTAATTCAAAAACTGAGGTTACGTCGTCGTGTGGTCACGTTCCGTATTTACACCCTCAAATGCATCAAACGTAGTTCAAATTAATAGAACATTTTACGACATATTCAACCAGTTCAAATCTATCTTAATAGCTACAATACAAAGTTATCCGCCGCAAACCTCTGATATGGTAACTCATACATATACGGACTTCCATGCTACATGTGTAGCTAGTTAAGGTTAGATCATAACATGAAACTTGGGGCGATTTATCATAAAACGCCGTACGCACGTGGGGCGCGCTTTGCTATGTATGAACTATGAGGCTTGGGTCTTGTAGTCAGCGGAAATAAACAAAATAAAACAACTTTAAATTTGCTAAGGATCTGTTTTTTTTTTATCTGATATAAACTAGTGCTCGACTACGATCCCACCTGATGGTAAGCAGTGACGTAATCGTTAATGGTGAAGCGCACTAGTTTATTAAGAGCCTGTTCACTGTAGCCTTGAAGACACCCAAATTTATAATTGGACGGGAAGACCGCAGCAGGCAAATTGTTCCAGTCTTTTGATGTTTTTAGTAGCAAGAGAAATTCTTGAAGAAGTGACAATTAGCAATAACAATAATCACTGGTACCGTCAGTCATGAGCTAGAATTCATGACCGTCATTTACCTACAAAAATGAGCAAACACTTTAAAAAAAAATCTGTTTCACAACATTGGTGCATCGCATACTCTACCGTGTCCTACACCAAGTTCACAAAGGCGACGTTTCTTCCGTCTGAATTCGGTGCAGGAGCCTCCCGAACGCACGTTCTTCCCTCCGCGTCTTCCTGCGTCATACGCAGGTCAGACCTGCCGTGACTCCTCTTCAGCCAATCCTCAAAGTTGGTGTAAAGTAAACTCTATCAAAATACCAAAAATGGTTTCTTAATGACTAACAACGTTTTTTTTTTTTTTGTCAAAATATTAATACATGTGTTTTTTGTCGGCTTCTTATGTTGTCACCATGCGCGAGAGGGCGGCGCGTCCGGCGGGTGGGTATGATGCAGTTCGGATGCAGTCGGTGTGCAGTTCACACGACTGCAATCGGACCGCATGTTTGGTTTGCAGTTCTATTACAGTCGTGTTTGCAGTTCTATTGCAGTCGTTTCAACTGCATTTAAACTGCACTTAAACTGCAATTTGCAGTTGAAATGCAGTCCGTCTGTTTAAACTCGACATCTACATAGTTGTTTCAATCGCCATTTTTAGGGTTTATCCCAGAAATCCCCACCGACAAGTTCGCTCTTGGAACTGTGATAGGCACAGAAGTCAATCTCATGTATGTACATTCTGTACCTACGCTAGGCGATCGCGTTAGGGTCAGCACGTTGTGCTGAACTGTACGAGTGCAACCGGGCAATTGAGCCGAGATATCGTGTCCGTGAGCGGTGTCTATGCGTGCGTTGCTCGAGCGCGCTTTGTATGTAGATTGTCTTTTGTACCTATTTTTTATTGTGGTACCACTGCGATACATAAAGCTTTCGACCCAACTCATACACAATGAGTATGAACGTGAATAGCCGTGTTGATCTAACGATAACCCTTTAATCGCTGCCACACGCACCACCGCCCAACTAGGTCATCGATTTAGCGGTTAACGCCTCATAATAATTCACGTATTCAAGCCCACTGATTGGTCGGCCGCTCCATGCATGGGATGAGATGGCCGAAATTGGCATTCTTTGTAATGGCATATAAGCTATGGGATGATATGAAAGAGTAGGTGTAATTAGTTCATTCATTACCGTTTTTGGGTTAAATGTGTTGCGTTGTTTGTGTGTTTATACTAATGACTAGGACCTTTTGTAATTGTGTTACATTTTTGGTCTTTGAGTATTAATTGTAGCTATTAATTTGGGTTTCAAGGTTACCGACATATTCCGAGGAATCGCCGAGCTTAAGGACACATTACTCGCAGAACAGATGTTCGATGCTACCAAAAGGTTTTGAGGTGACGATCAAGTACCAGAAGACACAGCGTTGGAAGATCTCCCATAAGGAGGACTGATGACCTAGTGAGGGTCGCGGGATTCTGATGGGTGCGAGATGTAAAGGGCCGGTCTTTGTGGTGAAACTTGGGGGAAGCCTATATTCACTGGACGTCTTTTGGCTGGATTATGTTGGTTATGGTTTTCCGGTTTATAAAATACTAATTTTTCTCCGTGGCTTTGCCTGCGTACATAAAATGTAGCCTATGTCTCAGGAATAAAGCAGCTTTTTATCGGTGAAAAAATTCTAGCAATCCTTCACCGTTTTGAGAGCAGTGATGATGAAATAAATTACACAAACTAATGTGCTAGGCATGTGACTTACAACTAATAAGTCGCGGCCGTTACCACTATGCCACTACTCTCTCATACACAAACTTTCGCTTTAATGATATTATTTAGTGTACCTACTATATTTCTGGGTTTTGCGAAAGTGAACCCTTGAACAAAGACAAAGATGGAACAGAAGCCATGCCGCCCAAGGGAGATTGGATGATATTCTTCTTCTTCAAAAAAAAAACAAATAATAAGCGGTTGTACTCTTACTCTTCCATTACAACCCCTAACACACTCGATAAACGGCTGAAAAACATAATCTATCACCATTGCAATGTCGCCATCCCAACCCAACCCAAACTCGGCTAATATTAAATGGTCCGAAAGTTGAATGGTCTATTTTGACGTTTTGCGTTCTCATTCGGCCATTTCTTCGGCTTTGTACCGCTTTAAATGACCGAGTTTAGGCTTGTTTTTTGTCCGACGTTATCAGTAGCGTAACTATACCATTTGAGGCCCGAATCATTGTGTGGGCCCCAAGAAACAGGTCAACTTTGTAATTTAATTTGGATAATCAAATACAGACCAAGAAGGAGATGGCGGGACGACTTGGATGTCTTCCTTGGGAATTGGAAAGAGGTGGCTCAAAACCGGGAACATTGGAAGGAGTGGAGGGAGGCCTTTGCCCAGCAGTGGGATAGTATGGGCTAGAAAAAAAAAATCAAATACAGACATAAAATACTCTTTATCTTTAGTCCTTTTGTTTGCCAGAAAAATAATCAAAAGAGAGTCAAAATATGAAATAATCTAAGAATTCGTGGAGTCTACAGTGTCCTTCCATTTACATCATATAAATCGGACTAGCACTTCCAGAGATTATCTCCTACAAACAAAAAAATAAAACTTTACCTCTTTATTGTATTCGTTTCGATGTAAATTAAGTTCTTTAACATAGGTACGAGATATTTATATTTCGTCTCCGAAGGTGGGCTTCCGAGTGGTAAGTCTGGCAAAATATTACGGGAAATCGATTCTTTTCTTTTAAATGCGTTTGATTAATATTATAATTTAATTGAATTTGTATATTTTGTTGTTCTCACCTCAAGCAAAATACCACTAGGCCAGGGGCCCGTAGTAATTTGCCAGTCTTGCCACCCTATGGTTACGCCACTGGACGTTATGATCGTCAGGCTAATTCTTGGGGCCTATCTCAAGCCGACCGCTTGTGGGATATATTAGGGTTGGCTCGAATTCGCTCGTTCATAAATAAGGGGTGTCGGTTAGCGCTTTCATTTGTTTTTGTGATGAGATTACTCATTGGGTTAGCGGGTAATGTTTCTGTGTGATTGTTTGTTTTGTGGAGGATAAATGTATAAATAGATCGTACTAGTATTATGAAAGCGTAATTTTGTAAGTGTATCTGTATGTTTGTTACTCTTTCTCGCTCTAACGGCTGAACGGATTTAATTGAAATTTGGCACACGGTTAGACCATGTCCTGGAATCAAACTAATATTACAAAGGTGATAATTTGTGATGGTGTGTATGTATGTTTGTTACTTCTTTACAGTCAACCGGCAAAACGGTTTCGAATGAAATTTGGCACATGTGCAGATTTTATGCTATGTCCTTGAATAGAAAAAAGGATATTTTTTACCGTGGGAATTTATTCCCTTGAAAAATCTATTTTCAGGTGAAGCCGTAGTACTAATATTTTAAAAAGGAAAGATTTATATTTTTGTTTGTAATGGAATATACTCAAAAACTACTGGATAGATTTGAAAAATTCTTTCACCAGTCGAAATAACTTTATTACTGAGTGACATGAGCATATAATTATTTTCACAAGGGCAAAGTCAGTGATAGAAACTAGTAATTTATAATATTTTTTATGTTTCTTTTGTAGTTTTTTTTTTTTCGTTTTGAGAGCAGTTTCTGCGTGTGTGCTACAAACACACAAATTTTCGCCTTTATGATATTAAAGTGAATAAATCAAAAACGTTTGTTTCAAATAGACCAATTACAGGCACTTTCGAATTATCAAAAAGTCGGTTAGTAAAAAAAATAAATAGTTATGCTAAATTGCACGTTTCAAAGCGTACATATATCTATAAAGAGAAGAACGTGCAAGAAATTCCTGGACATTTTTAAAACATGTTATGAGGTACATAAATCTTGGTTACATACATTTTCTTGTCGCTTCTATTATGCGAAGAAGTGTGATAGAAGGTTCGAGTAAAAGAAATACGTATATTTAGGCCTATTTAGTAGTAACAATCCGCGTAAGGCAACTTAGATTTTTTTTGGCAATAAAGACCCCTAAGCACATAATGCTTATCGCTATCTGTACCCACAACAGATTTCACTCCACTAAGCCCTAAGTGAGCTTAAATCGTAAGAGTTACGTAACTCGGCACTCAGTAGGTACATTTCGTCGGCAAGTCCGCAGTACCTAAGTAGGCTATGAATACATCCCACGCTTCATTTAACGCCGAGTCGACTTCAGCAGAAAATATCTTGTTTTGTCACGAAATATTCACAGCATCCATATTTGTATTAACTTTGAGATAAGCTGAATACAGTATTTACTTGCCAAAAGGTTTAAGTTGGGACAAATGATTGAAAAATGGAGAATTGCAATAAAGTTTTTTTTTTGTTAAACATAAAAAATGCTATATGAATGACTAGATCTTATCTCTTTCTTTTATTGCACCTACCACTATTTTTCTCTGCATTACCAAAAGGTTGGCTGGAAGAAAATGCCTAAAGCATTAAGTCCACCGCTGTACTTTTGTGTGCATGAAGTATTAAATAAATAAATAAATCTGCCAGTGGCTTTGGCCGCATGAAAGTAGATTTCTCCATAAATAAACTTTAGACCTCCATATAATCCCCTAATGTTTATTTAGACCAATTGCAGGCATTTTTGAATTGTCAAAATGTCGGTCAGATAAACAAAAATTGAAGCTAAATTCTTAAACCACAGTCTTAGTCCTAGTGATTTTGGCTGTGAACTTACAAATTTTAAGTATTCTTTGTGAATATGTCCGCGCAAAACGGCCGAACGCTCAGCATAATGCCGTGACCACACGCAAAATGCGACGAGTCTTCAGCGTGGGCCCGTGATGGTGTGGACATAAAGAACTGTCATATCGGTAACAGTAGAGTCGGTCATGAGATAGGGGACTTCTTGTTATTTTGGAAAGGCCGAAGCCTACTGGGGCCATAGGTCGGCTTCCGAAAGAGAAACACGGGGTCGTAGAACGCAAGGCAAAGAAGGAACATAAGAGTGGATTTTAGTCAGCAAAAGTCTGTCACACCCTTCTGCTCCGCCCTAGAGCAGTAGAAGTCATTGGGTGATTTCCCACCTAAATAAGGCTAAGTGTAAGCGACTACTGCCCGTCGCGGTACGTAGTAGTCGGCGTTGCGTACTAACTACCTACAGGTCATTGTACTCGCTCAGCTGACGTTTTCTTACAGAAATTAATTTCGTACATGCGTAAATTAATACGAGTTTTAAAAAAAGGTACTTTATTTTTTTTTTTGTTTATCGTTACAAAGCGAGTGTTTCATGTACCGGATCGATCCTCCACGGGATTAAAAACGATCAAAATTTAGCGGTGTATAACTATAAAATAAACCTTCTGAAGCAAATTATACTTGTCTTCTCACCAGTTGACCTTGCAAAGTCTAGGAGAATAAACAGAATATCTTATTTCGAGTCAGGAAGCACGAAGACTTTAAGACATATTTATGCATAAAGTTATAAAAAACATCTCTTGTGTAATTTTGCAGTGTGTGTAAATTCGTATCTTTTACGAGTGCACGTTCTGGGGTGATTTGTGAAGACGCTTGAAATTGTACACTTATGTAAAAAAAGGAAACGATAAAACTGGGCAAGTGCGAGTCAAACTCGCGCCCTGAGAGTTCCGTACAAACTTAACTATGTAAAGATTTCATTTCCCGATTGGATTCTCAAAGTTTTTTTCCAAATCGCAAAAAAAAACAATTGCGGTTAATTTTCAGTTTTCAGATTTGCATGTTTTTTTTTTATTGTTGATAGGTTCGCGTTTGACCGCTATCTCCCCTGATGGAAAGCGATGATGGAACGCGCTTACCTAGAAGAAACCTATTCACTCTCGACTTAAAGATTCCCGGGTTGTAGCTATCAAGAAACACAGACTCCGACAAGGAGTTCCACTCCCTAGCTGCACGCGCAATGAATGTGTTCCCAAAACGTTTTGTGTGTGTAGGTGGGATATTCACCATGGTGGCGCATCGCCGTTCGTCTGGTGGTCCGATGATGGAACGGGCTCGTCGGAATTAGGTTATGCAATTCCGATGCACACTCCGCGAAATGCAACCTGTAGAAAACCAACAGGCTAGAAACTCTGCGTCAACTTGTGATAAAAGACCTTACTTTATGCAAAATTTCAGGATTCTGGGGAAGTACCCTAGAATTTTGGTTCTCTTGAGTGTCGAAATATACGTTTTTTGCTACATAAACGGCCTCATAATCTTTTTTTTCCGTTAACTTAGATGTTTTATTTTTTTCACAGCTTCAAGGGATCGCAGACCTAAGTATAATATACTTATATTATAACAAACCATGTTATAGTTTTAATTTTAACTTGATACCTCCAAGCGTTCCAGAAATAAAGGGTCTTGACAGACAGACAAACAGACAGACAGGTGGACGACAAAATAATCCAATAAGGGTTCCGTTTGTTCCTTTTGAGGTATGGAACCGAAAAAACGTTTTTTTTTTAAATTAAAAAACATCATGAATCTTGTTTGATGTTGCTTAACTTAAATGGCAGTGGGCAGAGCACAGTGCTTGCAGAACTGATGGTCGATGTGCCCAAAAGGGTCTAGAGTGGTGGAAGGTGCAGCATTGGAAGACCTTCCTGAAAGTGTACTGGTGACCTGGGCCTCAAGTCCGCTATTAAAATAGTGTCAGAATGGTCTATCATTGATGTCATAATTGTTGATTTTGACAAGTTTAGTAATCTACTAATATAATGGCGTCATTATGACTTTCTAATGAATAACCACTGACACTCCATTGAAAGAAGTGGCATAGAATAGTAATCTCGTACATATTGACAAATGAATATTTGACGTTTGCGGTAATCTGCTAAAACTTTGACAGTTTATTTGATCAGTGTTCTACCAATAGAACGTTATTGGTTTTAATATGCTCGATATTGTCATTCTACCACAACTCTATTACGATACCATTGACCGATCAATGATCGATCATTATGAATTAGCAGAATACAAACTTTTAGCAAAATGACAATGGGATCGTGTTAGAATGACGAATTTATAAAAATAGCAGACTTGGGCACCTGGTGAAGGTCGCTGGAGTCCGATGGATGTAAAACACACAAGACAGTTCATTGTGGCTGACAGATACTTGGGGGAAGGCTATGTCCAACAGTGGATATCTTTCAGCTGAAATGAAGATGACAATGATTTTCCTGCAACTAATTTAAAACAAGACCTTCTCCATAACCTTAAAATTGAGAATCAAGTTCATGTAATTTCTATCAATTTGATATAATTTTATCGGCACTGTTCTAAAAAAAAATTAAAGATAAAATCGCGAGGAAACCGGTAATCTAAATCTACACTAATATAATGAAAAGGTAATGTTTGTTTTTTCGTTTTTATGTTTTTTTGTTTGTAGGAAGTAATCTCTGGAAGTATAGGGCCGATTGCTAAAATTTTTTCACCGATAGAAAGCTGCTTTATTCCTGAGTGACATAGGCTATATTTTATGTACGCAGGCGAAGCTGCGGGCAAAAGCTAGTATATCATAGAACCAAACAATCGAAAACATGAGATATCAACCAACGCACACTGGCCTAGCTAGGTGGATTACGGCTCCTTTCACATAAAAGAGACCTCTGTAACAACACAATTATTATTTTAGATTTCTATTGTGATTTTAAATTAATTCCAATTTCAATCTTAATTTAGATTTCAGTCATAATTACAGTTTTTTTGTTTTTTGTCTTAACGTTTTTTTTTTTTTTTTTTTAATTGTGATAAACTAGTGCTTGACTGCGATCCCACCTGATGGTAAGTAGCGATGCAATCTTTGATGGTGAGGCGCACTAGTTTATTAAGAGCCTATTCACTCTAGCCTTGAAGACACCCAAATTATAATCGGACGGGAAGACCGCAGCAGGCAGACTGTTCCAGTCCTTCGACGTACGCGGTATAAACGACGAGGCGAAACGCTTAGTCCGGACCGTAGAGGTTTCAACAACGCAAGGGTGAATATTCGCCGTACGTCGGGTTTTGATTTTCTTTTGTACTTGTAGCATGTTTTTAAAGTTTTTAATTTTATGGGACATTCGATTCTAATCAGTAAGAAATTGTAATAATAACCTTGATTATAGTTTTTTTTTCCAGTGCATGTAATTGTTGGTTAGCGAATAGAATAAACAAAATATAAGTGATTGGCTGATGGTTTTTTTTGCGTTGTAAATCATCAAATGAGTTTTCCCGCTCTAAGCGGAGTGATAGGGTTTAACAGATTTTAACTTACTAAAACCTCAGATTTCTCTCAGTAGTCATTTGCGACGGTCAAGGTAAGATGGCTGGACCGAGTTTGACGGGACTTTATTTGTTTTTTTAGCTAGCTGATGTAATAAGGAGTAACTTAGGCTAGGCACTTTTATTTTAGAAAAAATAAATTCAAAATCCTTTAGTCCACGCGAACGAAGTCGCGGGACCAGCTAATCCAAACTAATATTATAAATGCGAAAGTAACTCTGTCTGTCTGTCTGTCTGTCTTTCTGTCTGTCTGTCTGTCTTTGCTTCACGCCTAAACTACTGAACCGATTTGTGTGAAATTTGGTAGAAACATAGTTTGGAACTTGAGAAAGGACATAGGATAGTTTTTATTACAAAAAATAAAATAAAAAATAAAATTTATTCCGGACATACAGCGCCATCTATTGGTCAAGAGTGGAACTATGTGGGTAAAACCAAAAATCTGCCGGAAGTCACTATTCCACGCGAACGAAGTCGCGGGCAAAAGCTAGTGTTCATATAAAATTTTGTCGATTCAGTAGTAGACGGCTACAGCATTTATCAATTTTTCAGTAGCATAAATCAACTTGTGACGTCATTACTTGTGAGACACAGGCCGGCTCACTTTATAAAAGATTTTTAGGATCAAAACCATAAAATAGTACTTTATCAAAACGGTAGATTCGTTGGTCTTTATGTAAATGCTATACGGGTACAGTTACTCAGCAAAATGGTTGAATATTCGATCGTCTATTTGCCTTCGTTTTCCTAAACGGCTAGATTTTTAGCTTGGAAAAAACCAATGAAATATATTCCCAAAGATGGTTTAATAACAACAAATTGTAGTAAAGAATCTACATATTATCGTATACTCGGTTTTACGTCGGTACTCGAGGGAAATTAGGAATGTCTGCGGGATCTATTGCCACTGAAAATATAATTGAAAAGCTGTTTTTATTATTTTGAGCGAATATAAAAGTTAATTTATTGGTAAATCGGACGCCTTTGCTTTATTTTTGACATATGAGTAATATTTTATCTGTCGGTGTTTGTCTGTCTAATTGGTTTCGTGGTCACTAGCGTGACTGCTGAGCTTGGAGTCTTAAATTTGACTCCTGGGTCGGGTAATAAGTGCTGTGGTGTTGGTAGTCTAAAGTACTAGTGGCATGAATACATGCGTATGTCGTAGTTTGGTGAGCCGTAAAATACTCTAATAAGCAGAACAAAACCAGTGCTCTTGGTATTTCTATTAAGAATTACTCTGTAGTTAGCCGGAGTTTGGAAGTTGATGGTGTGATACCTCATGCCTCACGTAAAAAAGGAAAAGGAAAAGCACGTATAGCCGATGCGCCTGATCTCTCACTACTCGGGTCGAATTGTGGCCCCATCGCAGTATGAGAGTAAAGGAACACAGAATGCATCTGTGTTTGCGCACACATTTATTCACTACTAGCTTTTGCACAATAGCCTGTGTCACTCAAGAATAAAACAGCTTTCTATCGGTGAAAAAATATTAGCAATTGGACTAATACCTACATTCAGACATTACCTCCTGCAAACAAAAAAATAACTTTACCTCTTTATAATATTCAATGTAGATAATTATTTCTGCGTACTTGGATAATTTCTATCTGTTTGGCCACCGTAGTCGTAATTCGGTTAAGAGGACTATTATATTTGTCGCTGAAGTCAGTAGTAGTACGGGAGCCAGCTTGACAAAGAGACAAAGCATTGCGTAACGTAAACAGTCTCACGATCTGTTGTGAATTGAACACTAAAAGCCTACCTAAATCACTTGTGTGGCCTGAAATCGTTTGTTTATTGCTTGTTACCCATTTATCACGCACACATTGTGATCTTTGGAGCTTATTCACACTCTGATTGGCATCCTGAACCGAGGTATTTAATATTTCGGAAGAACATAATCAACCTTTAAGGTTAACAACACGGTTTTATGTAGTAGTTGAGTGATTTTCATTTTCAATTTGATTTTTCATTACAGTCATTGAATTGAAACGTACTCAGTTTTTACCAGTTTTTACACAATTATATAAAGAATCTTTAAAATTACACTAAAAAAGTTTTTTTATAAATTTTCATAAAAATTGTTTTTGATTTGTGCAGCAGTTTTTCACGTTTTATAATGTAGGTCTATGTGAAACAAAAATATTTGTTTTTTTTTTTTTTTAATTTTGATGTGATTGGCAGTATCGTAGCGTGTTGCGGGCTCAATTCCCGTGATCATTATCATCATTTCAGCCGATAGACTTCAACTGTTGGACATAGGCTTCCCCAAGTGTCGCCACAATGAACGATCCTTAGCGTCCCGCATCCATCGGATCCCGACAATCTTCGCCAGGTTATCGGTCTAACTTGTAGGAGGCCTTCCAACGCTGCGTCTTCCGGTACGCGATCGACTCCGGTATGAAGCAAATATTTGCGTGGCCTAGGTATAGTTAGTGGTTTAGGGTTTGAGTGTCTTGTATATATGCGATAACACGTTTGTCATCACACCCACGTTATAGGAGTAATTAGGTAGGGTAATGTTTATTTATAAAAAAAAAAAAAAAACAATATAATTAATGGTGAGAGTCAAGCAGCTGTTGGTTAATAATACTATCTTTTTTTGTTATTAAGTGTGTTTTGAAAAAATGAGATCAAGATGTAAAAAAGTAAAAATGAAGAAAATTTCCGGTGAAAAAATGGTAACTAGAGACATATCTCCAAGAGAAACTCTTGTCTGATCAAGAGTAAACAAGAATATAAATCACACAGCTATCAATGAAGTCATGCTTTGAAGTCATCGACCGAGAATCAAACTCGCAACCCTTAACCTAGAGTTCAAGCAATCAACGTCTTCGCCAGCCGTACTATCCATCACCAAAAGAACTCGTAATAAGAAACTGATATAATAAATGATTTGATGCCGAACCCGTGCAGGAATAACTGATTCTTTTCTTTTTGTGCGCCTACCATATTGTCTCTTCACCACCCTAGGTTGACTCGCGCGCCTCAAGGAGTTGTCAGCAACAGCAGGGACCCAGCCGGGTCGAAGCCTACTGCGGCCAGGGTTATCCGAAAGGGCGCTCGAGCCCCGGAATGAAGGCTAGAAGGAACGGGGTGGGTCTTTTAGTCAGTAAGAGTCTGACACTATCTCCCGCTCCGCCCAAGGGCGGGGGATGTCAATGCATGATTTTTTCCCACCATAAAAAAAAAACCCTAGGTTGACTGGTAGAGAATGCCTAAGGCATTAAGTCCGCCTATGTACTTTGTGTTGCATGAAGATTAAATAAATAAATATTCTAAAGTTTTCCAAAGTGGATTGAAAAAAAAAGACATTATTACTGATAGCCTCGCGCTTAACCACTGATGGAAATAGAAAGTATGGTCGGCCATGTCGGTCCGTATGGCATGCTTGTCTAGAACTAACCTACTCACTTTTGACGGTAATACTCCTCGGTTGTAGCTTAGAAACAAATTCCAGCGGGGAATTCCACTCCTTATGACACACAATGAATGTGTTTCCAAAACTTGTATGTAAGGGTGGGTACATTTTTAACAATCATCTTTATTGAGTAATAAACACATTGATTCCCAAACTCACGATATTAGTTACATTCTTTTTTTTTCAGTAGTATAATCTGCCTATAACATTATCACTTCCGAGACACATCTAATTATTTTTTATTTTTTTTGTGTTGGTAAAATAACTCCTGCTCTGGGTGGAGCGAGAGGAAGTGTCTGACTTTTACTGACTAAACTGTAGTATAAGTCCGACATTTCAGTACAGTTGCATAATAACTGAAGGCACCTGTTGTGGTGAAACTTGTACAAAAAAAACTATTACTTTCATACCTAATAAAGTATGTGTAACTTTGATGAAAAACACGAGGAAAAGCTAGCGCATTTTTAGTCAGCAAACAGGTGAAGATTAGATAGAATGTTGTTAGCCATACGAAATTTCAAAACCTGATTTATAATAATTATGAATAAAAAAACACTGAAAAGTATAAAATAACTTTAATTTCGGAAGTCGGTGTTAGTTTTGTCTCTTTATTATTTAACACCGACTTTTGAAATTAAAGTTATTTTATACTTTTCAGTGTTTTTTTAACATTGAAGTCGGTTATATTTCTTTTGTAAAAAGATTTTTATTTTACACTTTTTAGTTATAGTACCACCACTAAAAAGTACCCCTCAGATAAACTTAAATAACCTACAGCCACAGTGCATCTCATAACGATTCTAATAATCCCAAACACGATTAGATTACATTAATTTTTTTTTTCCTTCTGGCTTCATCATCAGATCAGTTCGATACACCCCCCCCTCCTTTTCTGACAGTCAGTCATCGACTACACGTATAAACAAAGCAACTTTACTTGTAACCACAGTTCTGCTGTAATTCTATAAGGAGTTCTGTTCCATATCTTCGAAGTTCATGATCAGATCATAACAATATTTCTATGGGACCAATTTGAAAGCATAACCTTTCAATCAAAAAAAGAATTTTCAAAATTGGTCCACAATTGACTGAGATATCGGTGAACATACAAAAAAAAAACATACATTCAGCCGAACATAGAACCTCCTTTTCGAAGTCGGTTAAAAAATATCTGATACATTTTCGTTTCATAAAACAAATCTTATTTGTGTGTAAAAAACCAGAGCATGAAAGGGATTGATGTAATTTTAGGGTACCCCGATACGCACAGTTTAGGTGAAGCATCCGAGTTGATGTAAGATGTAGTTTAGGGCCAAAAGGGGTGCATGATCTATTTACTAAAAATAATCTACCGTTAGACAGGTACACTTTCACTGAGTGTCATTTTTTCCTAGTTAATGGACAGTTTCTGTGGAAAACGCTAGAAGATCCAGCCATAGGAACAAGCAAGACTCGACTAAAGAGAGATCGACCAATAAGCCTAGCCGTTTTCAAGTGTGTAAATGAATAAGCTTATAATAAACTAGTGTATATGTCGCAGTAAGATAGATGAAGCCGTAATATATTTATATTCCTAGGGATATAATTACATACCGTAACATAGTTATACGAAAGCGATTACTATCTCACTAGGAATATAGTTATAAAACGGTCCAAGTTTAGTGATATACTTATATTACTAGATTAAGTTTAGTGAAATAGCTTTCGGAGTGTGCGGCGCAGGCGGCGCGCCGCCTCCCCCGCTGCGGGGGAGGGGTTCGTTGTGTTTACGCGCTCCCCACTCCGCAGTGTTCCTGTAAAAAATCGAATATACAGTATTCTACTAAAAGATGTGCCTGTAAGAAGCATTCAGTGCTATGTAATTCTATATGTCATGATTCCTCTTCTTGTCTGAACAAAAATTAAAAAATACTTTTAAAGAAACCAAGATCTCAACTTGTTGATAAGAAATAAAGATATCTCAAAACTGTTTGACTTTAAAAGATTTTTAATGTTTGTTTTTAATGTTTAATTTACACACCATTAACGATTGCATCACTGCTTACTATCAGATTGGACATCAAGCATTAAATCATATCATTATTAATAACCAACCCTTCTTGAGATCTACCTCAGCGGGCTTTCCTGAATCTCAGAGATTGGCTTGTGACGCTGTTATTTCTGGATCACAAGCTCCTCATCTAAAAAGAGATGAGAACCTAAAATATTCTATGTTTTTGTCCGTTACACTGGAATGGAAATTTCTAGCCCTCTTGTTTACGCAAAGCCTACTTTGCCTTCAAGGTCAACGTATTTTTTCTGTAAGTATTACTTTGGGCATATACGAAAATTAAGTAATGTGAAGAAGGTAGGTTATTGTTATAAATGACTCTTAAAATTGTTTATCATTAAAATGCTTTTCCGGATTTTTTGAAGATTGATTTCTTTTTTTTTATTATTATTGCTAAGCTCGCGTTTGACCACCGTCTCACTTGATGGTAAGCGATGAAGTTGCCGACTATAGAGCACGCTTCCATAGAAGTAACCTATTGACCCTTGACTTAATGTTGTACCTATCAGGAAACACAGACTCTGGCAGAGAATTCCACTCCTCAGCTACATGCACAATCCCAAAACGCTTTGTACGTATAGGTGGGATGTCCATCATTTACCGGTGGCGCAACGCCGTACGTCTAGTGGTCCGATGATGGATTGAATTTGGCGGAATTAGATTATGCAATTCCAGTGCACACTCCCCAAAATATAAACGATAGAAAACCGACAGGCTAGCAACTTGGTGGCAATGCCCAAGGCTTTGGAGCTTCGACTCGGCAAGTGCATCTTTGCCGAAGATTCTCTTGGCCGAATTCGAATAAATACAAATACTCCAGCTAACTCTACTGAATGACTTATTCAAATTACTATTCAATTTGGTTAAAAGAACTGAGAGGGTTGTATTGATTTATTTAAATGAAAAAAATAGGAAACAGTAAAGATGTAAGTATTGAAAAAATCTTTAAATTAATATAAAATAATACATTTTAGGAATGCCTACAGAACTTGGCTGCCACTTTGATCTCAATTATTTTGTCGTTGATGTCGACAACCAAACTACATCATAATCCTATGGACTTGGCTTCTATTTTCACCTTTATTTTTTTGGTACGGGATATAACGCAGGTTCGATGTTATATTAAATTTATTATTATTTTCATTAATTGTTTTGACGCAACTGTAATTACTCAAATGAATTTGTAATAATAATTGTGTAATAATAATGTTTGTTGCATGTTAATTAGAACAAATTTAAATTGCAATGCTTGTAAAAGGCAGCTAATTCAAAAGTACTGACATGATTTATGACAACAACATTGTACACTTAGTTCGCAATAAATGTTTTGACTTTGACTCTGACTTCTCTGTAGTGTTACTATTTTTGAATAAGCAAGAAGGAGAATATTTTTTCAGGTCATCAAATGGAACGGGTTCAAAGCTCATGGTAGGGCATTAATTGGGTTTTGATCTAATTATTATCAAACAACCGCTATTAATTTATAATTTTTTCATCATCATCATTCCTTCTAATCCTTTGCATTAAAATAACTCCATTCATTACCTAAACTAACTAAACGCAAATTAAGCGTTTTAATGAAAATATTTATCCTGAACAGAAAATTTTCAAAACCCAACACTTTTCTTCTTCATGTTTTATTCGTCCAACGATTTTGCTCGCATGACACAATATAAGTTGAAAACGAAATTCCTGTTTTCAATACAGATCCTACGGCAATATTTGTATTCGTATGAACACTTACATATGTCATATACGTTTACCTGACGAGGGTTCTGTGTATGCTGTTTGAATAATGACAGGATTCAAACATGATATGATAATTTTGGACATTCGAAGTGTTATTTTGATTAAAAGAAACATTCCACCCATACGTACAAAACGTTTTGGGAACACATTCATTATGCGTACAGCTGAGGAGTGGATGCTGAAGTGTAATTCCCTACCAGTCTGTGTTTCCTGATAGCTTCAACCTAGGGTCTTTAAGTCAAGAGTGAATAGGTACTTCTGAGCAAGTCTGCTCTATCGTCGGCCTCATCATCGTTTACCGTCAGATGAGATGGTGTTCAAACGCGAGCCTATAAAATATAAAAACAATACATAAAAAATACATTAATACTTTTTTTAAAACATTGCCTCACACTAGAAATTCGAAGGTGTGTTAAAAAATATACAAACTTGCATACACGAGACATCTATCTGAAGCTCATACATATATTTTTTTCTTGTGGGAATTGAACCTGAAACATGCAGCACAGCAGTTCATCGTGCGGTCGGTTTTTTTTTTTCATCATTATCATTTCAACTGAAAGACGTCCATTGTTGGACAAAAGCAACCCCCAAGTAATGAGTGATATAATATATAATATCTACTACACTAATATTATAAAGAGGGAAGTATTTTTGTGTTTGTATGTTTGTAATGAATAAACTCAAAAACTACTGTGCCGATTTATTATTTTTAACAATAACAAAATTTAATAATAATGACGACAATAAATAAGTGAAATATCTTTATTTTATTAGTCTTTATCCTCTCTCCTATCTTTGCTGTGCCCGACAGGGTCCATATTGGTCTTAACTATATTTTTATACCATCTATATTATGTACATATGGAATGCAATATTGAGTATTGAGTATTAATTTCAAAAATTCTTTCACCATTTGAAAGCTACATTCACTCTGAGTAACATAGGCTATATATATTGCCCTTTTGAAGCTGGGACGGGCAGCTAGTATGTATGAAAGCGGAATACCACTCACTGATTACTCACCTACAAACTTCAAATTTGGCAAGAAAGTTCCTTATTCTCCATAAATCCACTCTTAAGGTGGTAAAACGGGGGTTGGAAGTTTGTATGAAAGTTCTATTTTCACACGAGCGTAGCCGCTGACATAAGATAGTTATACATAAGTTACACCCAGATACTGAACTAATGATCGTGCACATCACACACATATTTTGCCTTGGGTAGGATTCAAACCTACGACATAGCAGTCAGGGCCGCTAACCCTAGACCAACAGGCCAGTCAGAGAATTAACTCTCAAACACTTTCCAACACATTAACTACTACGTGTTTCTACAGAATTCCTTCTAGTCCAGATCAACGAAACATATTGGTTATACGAAACAACTCGTTCGATAGAAAATTGGATTGCAAAGAATATTGGAGTCTGCATTCAAACGGTATGTAAATGTATACCTACAGAAAAAAATTGGAAACTAGAGTTTGATTGAAAGAATATGTACAAAGGGATAATAGTTTTTTGTTTGTTTTGTCATCTCTATTGATATTGGATATGGTTTCTGTGTAAAAATGGACACCTGAAAAATTGATGGAAAAATATCTACCTGATATGAAAATCTAACAAGGAAAAACTGTTTATTTAGAAATAAGGAACTATAGAAATGTGGCCTAGAGGTAGCGATCACAACTTAAGGTTTGTACGTCGCGTGTTCAAAGCAAACCGGAGCTCTACTTTGTGTAATTTATTTCATCATTACTGTTCTCGAAACGGTGATGGGAAACATCGTAAATCATCGACATATGACATTTAACAACTTACAATTGGTTATTAATTGCCCATTCCGTCTAAAAGAGAAGAGATTTGAGTTCCGGAAATGCAAACAAGAATATACTTTTTATGACCATGCTTTATATGAAACCAGAATAGTTGACGTGGCTCAAAAGGCTGCCATACTGAAATGGGGCTGCGACAAACTGTGGGCCAAAGTAGCACAAGGTTGGTGCTCTAAAACAGTGCGACGGGGTCGCGGCAGACCATGAAGGAGATGAACTAGACAGATTCCACTAGAAATAGCAAGAAAAAGCCCGCGCTCGCGTAAGGTGGAAGGAGTGAAGGTAGAATTTTGCCCAGGAATGAAACAAAACACGTTAACAAAATTATCCTTCAAACGTAAAATTCGGAACTACTACTTGAAGTCCTCTCAACCTTAGTTCGGTCTTCGTTCGGTATTGTTATTAAGTTCTCATAGTGATATCATATTTTTCATAGTATTTATTAGTTTATTATTTTAGCATATATATGTATTTTATTATTATAAATAACTTATTTTATATTTTTCCATTTGAACTATTTGTTATTATGTATTTGTTTATTGTGCAAACCTACCACAGTGTTGTCTTTTTTAACCCAAAGGTTGACTGGTAGAGAATGCCTTGTGGCATTAAGTCCGCCTATGTACCGCTATTGTACATGAAGTTTAAATAAATAAATAAATAAACAAAAAATATAATAATAATACGAGAGACAATATTTTTGCCAAGATAAGAAAAATATTTCATAAATTTGATAGGTAACATTTCTTGAGTGGGAGATTAATCTGATATCTACTAGTAGGTCTTGAAAATCTGTAATCTCCAAGACAGTCTTCATCTACGAGTATTTTTATGACAGCCATAACTACTACGCTAATAAAGTGCGAACGCAGCTGCGTATTTTACGTCTTCATCATTTTACGAAGGTGGAGTAAGTCGTGGAGTATATGAGAGTGAAGACCAACTGGACTCTGAGGGTTGAAAGGTCGGAGTCACGCCACGGCACGACGGCGACGGCGTCATCTTGGTAAGAGTTCCAACCCACCATCTACAGAACTTTTTGAAAGAGAATTTTTGTCGTATATCGACGTTTCCGAGGACGGTTACGCGATACGCGGCGTATGCTACGACGCGACACCGATGTTACGTGTCTACATCTACACTAATCTACAGTAATATAATAAAAGGTAGGTAAAGTTTTTTTTTGTGCTTATGTTTTTTTGTTTGTAGGAAGTAATCTCTGGAAGTACTGGTCCGATTGCTAAAATTTTTTCACGCATAGAAAGCTGCTTTATTCTTGAGTGATATAGGCTATATTTTATGTACGTGGGTGAAGCCGCTGGCAAAAGCTAGTATATTATAATTTGTTATTTTGGAAGATTATAATATTATGTATTTTACCAATGAGTTTTGTTGCCTGAAAGAAGAAATAATGATAACAAAGTGATCATTTAAAAAAAAATCATATCAAATATTTAAATAGGTATTAAAATAGCTTCTGCCAGCGGCTTAACCCGCTTGAAAGGATATTTCTCCGTACAAAGTTTAGACCCCATTTCGTTCCTTAGGGGGTGAAAATCATTTCTTAGTGCTCATCTAGTTAATAGTTTCCCAATAGTTTCGGCTGGGCATTGATATGTCAGACAGTCAGTTTTTTCCTTTTATCTTCTTCTTCTTCTTCCTGCCCTTATCTCATATTACTTGGGGTCGGCGCAACACGTTTTCTTCTTCCATTCTGTCCTGTCACCCGTCAAACTATCACTAACTCCCTTTTCTTTCATATCACTTCTCACACAATCCATCCATCTTTTTTTCGGCCTTCTTCTCCCTCTCCATCCATCTACACGTATACTCAGTTTTTTCCGTTTATAATTATAATAATATAAAATATAGATTAGAAAAAGACAGTCGATTTCCAGCAGTAGATTCCGAAACATTATGAATTTGCTCAGCATTTTTTTCGAAGGCTGTCAGTATTTTTGGCGAGTTTATTTAAACACGGCTCACAAAGCTTTGCGCCGCGGGCGGTCGTAATAAAGGTCGTGTTCAACTATGAGACGTGATCTTTTACTTTCGATGGTGTTTACACACTGGTACGATGTTTGCGAAGCTGAAAGAAGGTCGAATTGTTGAGATATTATAGAATCTATTTGTTTTATATTAACGAGGTAGGCTACAATGATAAAATGGTGCTGTTGTTTGAACCATTTTACTTGAATGTTTATTTAAGACAATGTTTTCGTAATCTAAATTCTGTTTAATTTAGTTTCTGAATACCTAAATTAGTTTATGCCAGATTTTTTATTTATTTTATTCAAGTAAATCCTAGAGGAAAAAATATTGAGGCACACATAGGCAAGTATAGATACTTGCCTATGTGTGCCTCAATATTTTTTTAAGAGTTACCGTGGCCGTAACACAGGTAGGTTTTTGTCAGTAAAAGTCTGACGCTGCCTCTTGCTCCACCGTAAAACGGAAGAAGACAAATGATGATTTTTTACCTTAAAAAAAAAGTATACCTACTTAGGTTAACTACTGATGAGAAAATATAGAGAAAAAGTATGACACAAGAAAAATCAAGAATTCATTCAGCTTAAATTAGCTTAGTATTATCAAAACATCCTAGGTTTGGAATAATACATACCTGCCTATAAACTCACCTGATTGATTCTTAAAACTGTACAATTAGGAGAATACTATACAAGAACAGAATGTCAATTCGTATCATCACAATTCAGCACACCCAATAATAAAGTCAAATATAATCTTCCAACAAATTCTATTATCCCTTCATCCCTTAATCAACACAGCAACAAATCAAAATCATTCACCCAAGTTGGGAAGTTCGCAAGCTATTCGCATAATCTGTTACGCCACGGTGGGCAGGCACCTTGCTGAACCGATGACGGTATTACTTGGTGTCATAACGGATTTGCGTTGTCTCGCGGCTCTGCCTGCATATATTCGTTATCAGATACAAACTTCCATTGTATTCAAATAAAGACTTTTCTTCTTTATTCCTCTGACGGAATGAGTTCTGCTTATTGCGAGAGAAGCACGCTGTAAAATATTGTAAGGAGGTTTAAGTGACAAAGTTCTTGTCACGTTGGATTTCGGCGTGTTAGCAGTAAACTTAGGGTTAATGTTATGGAAGGTTTGATACGTGTTTCGGCTTTGTTTTTGTGTTGTGAAAGAATGACGTGACAGCTGCCGGGAGTTTTGCGGAAGTTGACGGTGATGATGCGGTTCAAAGGTAATAGTGCGGAAGTTTTTGGAAGGGTTCCGCGGTTGAGTAAACTTTCTATATGATAACTTTTCAAGGGTCCATTCCATAGTGAAAGTTTTTCAGAAGCACGAACAGAGCTTAAAATAGTGCCTTCATAAATTATATTAATTTTGCAAATAGGTTTTATAAACAATTCACGATCATTTTTTCGTCACTTTAAACTAGACGAGGCCGGTGTTTTCTAGCTACCTACTCGGAGAAAAAACACCGAAATAAACTCAGAGGTCAAAGTCTCTTTTCAACTCCACAACATGTAACGGAACATCATATGAGAACCATTCAGAAAAATTAACTGACATTAACTGTTTAGGAGAGAAGTTCACTGACTAAGAAGGATCTGTTCAGTCAGTGCAACTATATTCGGCCTTATTATGTTCCTACTGTTGGGGCTCAAGTCTCTCTAAGAGAGAGAATAGGCCGTAATCCACCACGCGGACCCAGTGCAGGTTAGTGGATATCACATGTCTTCGAATTTATGATTCTAGGTTATGCCGGTTTCCTCACGAAGTTTTCCTTCACCGTTTTGAGAGCAACGCAGTCAGTGCAGGTATTTATATTGCTCAATTCAAGACTACTAAGATGCTTAACTTGATTATAACAGTGTATTGTTTGTACTTTTGTAATATAGTATCAGAGAATTGTATTCAACACTTGCTTCTGCCAGTAACTTCGCCCACATGATAGTAGAAAATGTATAGCCTATAGTAGCCATCAGGAATAAAGGAACCACATATTAGAGGAAGAATTTTTAGAATCGGTCCAGTAGTTTCAGAGATTATCCTCTTCATAGAAACTATGAAATCCGGCTCGAAGGACCATGTACGACCTGATGATGACTAACCAGGATATGCTCAAGCCTTGGGTGGTACCAGGAATAAAATTCAACAACCCTATATTATCCAACGGTATATTTTCGTAGAAACTGAGTTTATCTAAGTACCATCGCGTTCATTTCTGCCTGATCACTTAAAAAAAAATCGATTGAATCCTGCGGCGCGGCGTCAAACAAAAATCTTTGAAGTTTTCATTTCAAGTGCAAGCAAAAATGAACTTAGCGGTTGTCAGGTGGAAGTGTCTTTGATGGCACATACAAGTTTATATATTGTTGAAGGAGAATCTTAACACCGGTGCTTAGAAAACGCTACAGATGACGATCTATCACTTCTTAATAAACTTGTTGTATTAAAAAGTATTTCTAGTATCCTACTACTTAAAACTATTTTAAAACTTTATAATATATGTATGTATATGAACAGTAAAAATGCTAGCTGAAAACCACACTCAATTAAGGCTAGCTCTGTTACTAAATAATATTCTAACCCCAAAAGGTTAACTGAAAAAAACCTAAAACCGCGAAACAAGTACCCATGGGATATTTTAGATGAAACAAAAGCTCGTTCTATATACGGACCCACATTCCAGTATTACTTGAATTTCAATTTTCGATCGCCCTCAGCCTCACAGAGGGGATTTTTTCACGCGGCGGTATGGGGTTATCTTTATTGGTTTTCCTTCTAATTTAACACGCTGAGTTTTTCTTGGAACGACGTCGTGAAATACCCGTTAGATTTGTTTCGGGGGCTACATCACGGGCTTGGGATCAGATATAGATGCTGCGCGGTCTAGTTAAACATAGGGCTTACGTTATCTTGCTTTAAGTGTCGTTAGAGTTCTGTTCCTCAGTCAGCAAAAATGGAACCCTTAAGTCTCTGAAACACTAGGGGACAAATTGTCCCTCAACTTGACGTGTAGAACTCCATCTATATGACACTGCAACGTTACCTAGTGTCCCGCACTTGCTTCTCAACATTTGACAATTTATTCACGTGGCGTGGAACATGTTATTGGACAACTTGAAAACGTAGCGCATCATTCCGGGGGACATTTTGTCCCCTCGTGTTTCTGAAGCTTTCAAACATCACTGTGTTGTCTGTATGTAAAGACCTTTTTTCTCGGAAACGTATGGAGGTATTAAACTAAAAAAAAATAGATATTCAGATCTGCTTCTCTTTGTAGCAATGGAAAAATCAAACTTGTGAGTGAACGCTATTTAAAGATAAAGTCGTTTATGCTCCTTTTATGACGCATATTTTGACATGCGAAAGGAAATTAAAACCTATAAGGTACTTTCCGTTGACCTAGAATCTTGAAAGACATGAAGTAAGGTCTCATATAAGTAAAAGGAAATGTCTGAAAGTTGTACAGAAGTTAGGTATGTCACAAAATAATGACTTCTTCGATTCAATTCGAAAAATCTTCGAGACTTGATTTTGGAATTAAACTACCATAACCATATACTAACATAAGTATTAAGTTATTTCTTTTTCACTGTATGTGTAGATTAGCAGTTTGACCCGCGTGAATGCAGGTTTCTCCATACGAACTTTGGATCGCTGTTTGGTCCCAAGGGGTTGAATTTTTTTTTGGAGTCTGTATTTCCTGATAGCTATAACTTAGGGGTCTTTAAATCAAGAGTGAATAGGTTATTCCTAGGCAAGCGTGCTCCATCGTCAACCACATCATCGCTTACATCAGGTGCGATGGTGGTCAAACGCGCAAGCCCAAGTCGTCGACGGCGTGCACTGTTCCCGCGCGCCTCAAGGAGTGGTCAGCAACAACAGGGGCCCAGCCGGGTCGAAGCCTACTGGGGCCAGGGTTATCCGAAAGAGAACTCGAGCCCTAGTATGAAGGCTTGAAGGAACGGGGTGGGTTTTTAGTCAGTAAGAGTCTGACACTATCTCCCGCTCCGCCCAAGAGCGGGGGTTGTCATTGGATGATTTTCCCCACCAAAAAAAAAGCCTATCAATAATATAAAAAAACCCTCACTTAGTTCTCGCCTACATCATAAAAGAAAACCATGTGCAAAATTTTTCACTTTTAGACCTATTAGTAGTGTCAGTAGTATAAATGTCAGTCAGCCAATCTCTTGTTTTATAAACAGGTATAAATTAAAATAAAATTTGGTACCAGTTTTCAGAATACTAACTTTTGCCAGCGGCTTCACCCGCAAAATTATCACAAGAGAACACATTCCCGAGATAAAAAGTATCCTATTTCCTATTCCAGAACATTTTCTATCCAATTTTACAAAGTAATAATGACCATAGTCATTACTAGTTTGTAAAATAGGTTCCCTTAAAGTACGGTTTAAGAAATGTTTTGTTTCAATAAAATTCGTCACCATCATTTTGCCTTCTTTTGGACATACGTCTCCTCCAAGTAGTGATGCAAGAGACTCAGTCGTTTAAGGCCTTTAAAAAGGACTCGACTTCATTTTAAGCGACTCTAGTCTGGAAAGAAGACTACAGTTTCCAGTCTTTATTAATAAGACTGACCCTGAAGTCTTTTAACTAAAAGGACTAAAAGGCTTATAGGACTCGAGTCGTTTATAAGGCTTAAACGACTCGAGTCGTTTATAATAAGGCTTAAACGACTCGAGTCGTTTATATAAGGACTCGCGCTTCATGATGCTTTAGTGAGTCGTGCTTCATATTCAATACAGCTCAAGCTGTTTAAAATCTGATTGGGTGGGTAATAAATAATGCCTAAATTAAAACAATGAAGTACGTACATACATAAACACACTTTTATTGAAACCGTTAGGTATTTTGCAAGCTTTTATTTTTAGTTTCACTTGTCCCGATGTTTGTCTGTAATCAAATCTTAAAAATTAAATTTGACCCACTTCCCGGCTACCGGTTGAGCTGATCATTCTAAATCAGATGACAATGCATTATTATTAGGTATAACATGGAGCTGATCTGATGATGGAACCGGAAGGTGGCTATAGGAGCTTGGTAATTAAACGACACGACCCAATCGAGTTTGGGCTCGTATGATTCGTCTTGACGAGTATTAATATATGTAGTAGTATTATTATACCGTGCTTTAAAGCTTGCTATGAAACAAATATTTTCATTAAAAACTTGTTTGATTAAAATTAAATTATTATTAAAATAAATCACACAACGCTCAAGATAGGCACATTGATGCCCTATACGCGCCGTCTACGATTCGAGCTCGGTACGGACGGTCACGGTGAAAATTGGGGTCGGGATACCGGCGGCTGAGGCGTGAGGAAACGGCCTCACGCGTGCAGCCGCCTCCTTCGCTACCATTAAAGGCCCCAAACAAACAAAATCCAACAAACTCTGATGGTAAGGCGCATTAGTTTATGAGCCTATGTCCAACAGTGGGCATCAGCCATTATAGCGCCTAAATGTCGACACTTGGGGGAGGCTTATGTCCAACAGTGGGCATAGGTCATTACAGAGAGGGGAGACTTATGTCCAGCAGTGGGCATCAGTCATTATAGGCCTAAATGGCGACACTTGGGGGAGGCTTATGTCCAACAGTGGGCATCAGTAATTATAGCGCCTAAATGGCGACACTTGGGGGAAGCTTATGTCCAACAGTGGGTATAGGTCATTATAGCAAGAGGAGACTTATGTCCAACAGTGTGCATCAGTCATTATAGGCCTAAATGGCGACACTTGGAGGAAGCTTATGTCCAACAGTGGGCATAGGTCATTATACCGAGGGGAGACTTATGTCCAACAGTGGGCATCAGTTATTATAGCGCCTAAATGGCAACACTTGAGGGAGGCTTATGTCCAACTGTGGGCACCGATCATTATTATGGCGACACTTGGCGAGGCTTGAGGGAGCTTGAGTCTGATCAAGCTGAGAATTCGTCAGACACAAGGGCGTTACGCAGGTAACAGCTGAGAGGTCACAGGCGCGCGTGATAGTTTATGCCTATGTATAGATATAGATATATAAAATATATAATAGTGTAAAATATATAATGTGTTAAATAATAATTACAATAGATATTTGAAAGATAACGTTTAAATTCAAACTAAAAACCAACGTTCAAGCGGTAACAAACAAGTATGACTCATGGTTGTTTGTTACCGCCTATAAAAGCCACTGCGCCGGCCGTCCTGAGTCAGCTCTGGCGCGCCTGTACACGGGGATACTGCGCACGGGGGTCTTTCCCACAGCTTGGAAGGAGGGGCGCGTCATAATGCTGCCCAAGGCGGGGAAGAACATCCTGAAGCCTGAGAGCTATCGGCCCATCACCTTGCTGCCCACGACCTCGAAGGTATTCGAGTCGCTCCTGCTGCGCCACCTAGTTCCTCATATCACGCCACGACCGGAACAATTCGGGTTTCGGGCGGAACATAGCACGACGCTCCAGCTGTCGAGGGTACTGCACCTGCTGTCCACAACGGCGAACAAGAAGGAAAACGCGGTGACAGTATTCCTCGACATGGAGAAGGCCTTCGACAGGGTCTGGCACCAGGGTCTGATCTACAAACTGGCCACATCAGACACGCCCCGTCGCGTCGTAAGAGTGGTCTCAGCTTTCCTGACAAACAGGTGTTTCAGGGTGGTGGTAGAAGGGGTTACATCAGCCCCACGCCCAATCGCAGCCGGAGTGCCCCAAGGCAGCTGCGTGTCGCCGGCGTGTTACTCACGTTACACCGACGACATACCTACTACGCCAGACTCGACGCTCGCGCTGTACGCCGACGACGCCGCGTACATCACCACCTCCATGAACGCAAAGTACGCGGCGGCGAAGATGCAGCGCGTCCTCGACCTCATCCCCGATTGGCTCGCCAAATGGCGACTGTCGGTGAACGTGAGTAAGACGCAGGCAATGATCACGGGATCTACGCCCCTGCCACCACGCCTGAAACTCAGCGGAGCCGACATCGAGTGGACGCCCCGGGTCAAGTACCTGGGCATAACCATCGATCGTCGGCTAACAATGGGACCGTATGTCCATAAGGTCGCCACGCAGGGTAGAGTCGCCCGCAACCTCCTCCACCCAGTGCTCTCGTCCAGGCTCCCGGTGCGCGTCAAGATGGGAATCTACAAGACCTACATACGCCCCGTCTTGACGTACGCCGCTCCGGCTTGGTACGCCCTCACAAGCGAGGGAAACAGGAAGAAATTACAAGCCCAACAGAACGTAGCCCTTCGCACAATAGTGGACGCCCCTCGCTTTGTGAGGAACGACGTGATCCAGCGCGACCTCAAGATAGAGGGCCTGGACGAGTTTGTGCGACGCCTCGCGAAAGGGATGTTCGCGCGAGCCGACGCCTCAGCTTGGCCGCACGTCAAGCAACTGGCGCCCTGGCACGCGCGCCCTCCCGACGCGAGACCCTTGCCCCGCGACCTTATTGTCGACAACGACTCCCCACCACCGGATTGACGCCTGAGTAGGTCGTACCAGTCTACACGCGGCCTACTCAAACAATATGACTCTACCTTTTACTCTCACTCGACAAGCACCGTGTGCTAAGTTAATATAGGCACGGCGCGAGTCGACCACACACTCGCCTCTACACACGCGCTAGACTCACGCATCGAATAGTAGCGCAAGCTAACTATCCGGTGCACGTGCACTGAGCGATGTCACACAATACAATGCCGCTCACACACACACACAAGTCGTCCCCGCGGTCTAAACCGTAACCGGCTCGCTCTGGAAGCGGGTTAGACGGGGGTCTCACCTCCTACTGTAGGTTCGTAACAAGCCCGTCAATACCCGTCGCAGGTCGTCCCCCGCCGGGCTTCCCCTAGGGGTCTCACCCGGCGGTGACTGACCGCCGGTATGTCGTGAAGCAGCGACGTTGCGCACAGCAACGTCGTGACGCGCCTACAGTACACACATACAAGCAAACACACATAGAGCAAAAGCTCTACCGAGGCCACAGCCTACTAAAGGCACCCTACTGACGAGCCTGTCGTCACAGGCTACGGCAGGACTCCGCGGCCAGAGGGCAAAGCCCTGGCGCCGCTCGCCACGCCCCCTTACGGGGACGTAGCGACAGCCACGAGATCCTGAGTCATTCTCGGTTCAGACGTCGGACGGTGCGGAGCTCTCTCTAAGAAACAAGTTACAGAGTTTGTGTACAAATTGTGTGTGGAAATTGTGAGTTGAAAGATAAGTATAATTATTATTTTATTAAATAATTTGTTGTTGCGATATTATTCTGGTTGTAAAATGTTAATAAATAAATTATTATGTAAAATGTTTTTATTTGTTAATATATTTATTATTTTTCATACATATCACTATGAAATAATATATAATAATTATTTCATAGCAATATTATTATTACTCGATAAATGTTCCATAATATGGTAACTGTTTTAAACTCAGCTCTAATAATATAGTATAGATAAATTGCTAAATTATTAACTTTCTAAATCTCATAACTTGATGATTGTCATAACTTGTGGTTATAGGTACATTTTAAAAAATACACATTGAACATACATACATATATATAAATAGTTCATCTATTATCAGAAGTGGGATATGATGATCCTTTTTGATTAATATTTTTTTTTTTTTTTTAATTTACAGATGGTGGTAGGTCTTGTAGATTCCCATCTTGACGCGCACCGGGAGCCTGGACGAGAGCACTGGGTGGAGGAGGTTGCGGGCGACTCTACCCTGCGTGGCGACCTTATGGACATGCGGTCCCATTGTTAGCCGACGATCGATGGTTATGCCCAGGTACTTGACCCGGGGCGTCCACTCGATGTCGGCTCCGCTGAGTTTCAGGCGTGGTGGCAGGGGCGTAGATCCCGTGATCATTGCCTGCGTCTTACTCACGTTCACCGACAGTCGCCATTTGGCGAGCCAATCGGGGATGAGGTCGAGGACGCGCTGCATCTTCGCCGCCGCGTACTTTGCGTTCATGGAGGTGGTGATGTACGCGGCGTCGTCGGCGTACAGCGCGAGCGTCGAGTCTGGCGTAGTAGGTATGTCGTCGGTGTAACGTGAGTAACACGCCGGCGACACGCAGCTGCCTTGGGGCACTCCGGCTGCGATTGGGCGTGGGGCTGATGTAACCCCTTCTACCACCACCCTGAAACACCTGTTTGTCAGGAAAGCTGAGACCACTCTTACGACGCGACGGGGCGTGTCTGATGTGGCCAGTTTGTAGATCAGACCCTGGTGCCAGACCCTGTCGAAGGCCTTCTCCATGTCGAGGAATACTGTCACCGCGTTTTCCTTCTTGTTCGCCGTTGTGGACAGCAGGTGCAGTACCCTCGACAGCTGGAGCGTCGTGCTATGTTCCGCCCGAAACCCGAATTGTTCCGGTCGTGGCGTGATATGAGGAACTAGGTGGCGCAGCAGGAGCGACTCGAATACCTTCGAGGTCGTGGGCAGCAAGGTGATGGGCCGATAGCTCTCAGGCTTCAGGATGTTCTTCCCCGCCTTGGGCAGCATTATGACGCGCCCCTCCTTCCAAGCTGTGGGAAAGACCCCCGTGCGCAGTATCCCCGTGTACAGGCGCGCCAGAGCTGACTCAGGACGGCCGGCGCAGTGGCTTTTATAGGCGGTAACAAACAACCATGAGTCATACTTGTTTGTTACCGCTTGAACGTTGGTTTTTAGTTTGAATTTAAACGTTATCTTTCAAATATCTATTGTAATTATTATTTAACACATTATATATTTTACACTATTATATATTTTATATATCTATATCTATACATAGGCATAAACTATCACGCGCGCCTGTGACCTCTCAGCTGTTACCTGCGTAACGCCCTTGTGTCTGACGAATTCTCAGCTTGATCAGACTCAAGCTCCCTCAAGCCTCGCCAAGTGTCGCCATAATAATGATCGGTGCCCACAGTTGGACATAAGCCTCCCTCAAGTGTTGCCATTTAGGCGCTATAATAACTGATGCCCACTGTTGGACATAAGTCTCCCCTCGGTATAATGACCTATGCCCACTGTTGGACATAAGCTTCCTCCAAGTGTCGCCATTTAGGCCTATAATGACTGATGCACACTGTTGGACATAAGTCTCCTCTTGCTATAATGACCTATACCCACTGTTGGACATAAGCTTCCCCCAAGTGTCGCCATTTAGGCGCTATAATTACTGATGCCCACTGTTGGACATAAGCCTCCCCCAAGTGTCGCCATTTAGGCCTATAATGACTGATGCCCACTGCTGGACATAAGTCTCCCCTCTCTGTAATGACCTATGCCCACTGTTGGACATAAGCCTCCCCCAAGTGTCGACATTTAGGCGCTATAATGGCTGATGCCCACTGTTGGACATAGGCTCATAAACTAATGCGCCTTACCATCAGAGTTTGTTGGATTTTGTTTGTTTGGGGCCTTTAATGGTAGCGAAGGAGGCGGCTGCACGCGTGAGGCCGTTTCCTCACGCCTCAGCCGCCGGTATCCCGACCCCAATTTTCACCGTGACCGTCCGTACCGAGCTCGAATCGTAGACGGCGCGTATAGGGCATCAATGTGCCTATCTTGAGCGTTGTGTGATTTATTTTAATAATAATTTAATTTTAATCAAACAAGTTTTTAATGAAAATATTTGTTTCATAGCAAGCTTTAAAGCACGGTATAATAATACTACTACATATATTAATACTCGTCAAGACGAATCATACGAGCCCAAACTCGATTGGGTCGTGTCGTTTAATTACCAAGCTCCTATAGCCACCTTCCGGTTCCATCATCAGATCAGCTCCATGTTATACCTAATAATAATGCATTGTCATCTGATTTAGAATGATCAGCTCAACCGGTAGCCGGGAAGTGGGTCAAATTTAATTTTTAAGATTTGATTACAGACAAACATCGGGACAAGTGAAACTAAAAATAAAAGCTTGCAAAATACCTAACGGTTTCAATAAAAGTGTGTTTATGTATGTACGTACTTCATTGTTTTAATTTAGGCATTATTTATTACCCACCCAATCAGATTTTAAACAGCTTGAGCTGTATTGAATATGAAGCACGACTCACTAAAGCATCATGAAGCGCGAGTCCTTATATAAACGACTCGAGTCGTTTAAGCCTTATTATAAACGACTCGAGTCGTTTAAGCCTTATAAACGACTCGAGTCCTATAAGCCTTTTAGTCCTTTTAGTTAAAAGACTTCAGGGTCAGTCTTATTAATAAAGACTGGAAACTGTAGTCTTCTTTCCAGACTAGAGTCGCTTAAAATGAAGTCGAGTCCTTTTTAAAGGCCTTAAACGACTGAGTCTCTTGCATCACTACTTGGAGGAGACGTATGTCCAAAAGAAGGCAAAATGATGGTGACGAATTTTATTGAAACAAAACATTTCTTAAACCGTACTTTAAGGGAACCTATTTTACAAACTAGTAATGACTATGGTCATTATTACTTTGTAAAATTGGATAGAAAATGTTCTGGAATAGGAAATAGGATACTTTTTATCTCGGGAATGTGTTCTCTTGTGATAATTTTGCGGGTGAAGCCGCTGGCAAAAGTTAGTATTCTGAAAACTGGTACCAAATTTTATTTTAATTTATACCTGTTTATAAAACAAGAGATTGGCTGACTGACATTTATACTACTGACACTACTAATAGGTCTAAAAGTGAAAAATTTTGCACATGGTTTTCTTTTATGATGTAGGCGAGAACTAAGTGAGGGTTTTTTTATATTATTGATAGTCTTTTTTTATGGTGGGGAAAATCATCCAATGACAACCCCCGTTCTTGGGCGGAGCGGGAGAGATAGTGTCAGACTCTTACTGACTAAAAAACCCACCCCGTTCCTTCAAGCCTTCATACTAGGGCTCGAGTTCTCTTTCGGATAACCCTGGCCCCAGTAGGCTTCGACCCGGCTGGGCCCCTGTTGTTGCTGACCACTCCTTGAGGCGCGCGGGAACAGTGCACGCCGTCGACGACTTGGGCTTGCGCGTTTAACCACCATCGCACCTGATGTAAGCGATGATGTGGTCGACGTTGGAGCACGCTTGCCTAGGAATAACCTATTCACTCTTGATTTAAAGACCCCTAAGTTATAGCTATCAGGAAATACAGACTCCAAAAAAAAAATTCAACCCCTTGGGACCAAACAGCGATCCAAAGTTTGTATAGAGAAACCTGCATTCACGCGGGTCAAACTACTAATCTACACATACAATAAACAAGAAATAACTTAATACTTATGTAAATAGTTTAAAAATCAAGTCTCGAACCGGAGGACACGGTGGAGCACACAGTCGAGGTGTGCCCTGCTTGGGCGGAGCATCGCCGTGCCCTCGTGGGGGCGATCGGCGGCGGAGACCTCTCGCGCCGGGCCCGCCGCCGCCGGGATTCTGATCCCGATTTCCGGCCACCGTAGGTGCGGGCTTGCGGACAGTGAGCAATGGGTAGCTTGCTGTCCGGCCGTCCGGTAACTGTCCGGACCAAGCCCAAGTCGTCGACGGCGCGCACTGTTCCCGCGCGCCTCAAGGAGTTGTCAGCAACAGCAGGGACCCAGCCGGGTCGAAGCCTACTGGGGCCAGGGTTATCCGAAAGGGCGCTCGAGCCCCAGTATGAAGGCTAGAAGGAACGGGGTGGATCTTTTAGTCAGTAAGAGTCTGATACTATCTCCCGCTCCGCCCAAGGGCGGGGGATGTCAATGCATGATTTTTTCCCACCATAAAAAAAAAAAGTCTCGAAGATTTTTCGAATTGAATCGAAGAAGTCATTATTTTGTGACATACCTAACTTCTGTACAGCTTTCAGACATTTCGTTTTACTTATAAGAGACCTCACTTCATGTCTTTCAAGATTCTAGGTCAACGGAAAGTACCTTATAGGTTTTAATTTCCTTTCGCATGTCAAAATATGCGTCATAAAAGGAGCATAAACGACTTTATCTTTAAATAGCGTTCACTCACAAGTTTGATTTTTCCATTGCTACAAAGAGAAGCAGATCTGAATATCTATTTTTTTTTTATTTTAATACCTCCATACGTTTCCGAGAAAAAAATATATTTACATACAGACAATACAGTGATGTTTTAAAGTCTCAGAAACACGAGGGGACAAAATGTCCCCCGTAATGATGCGCAACGTTTTCAAGTTGTCCAATAACATGTTCCACGCCACGTGAATAAATTGTCAAATGTTGAGGAGCAAGTGCGGGACACTAGGTAACGTTGCAGTGTCATATAGATTGAGCTCTACACGTCAAGTTGAGGGACAATTTGTCCCCTAGTGTTTCTGAGGCTTAAGGGTTCCATTTTTGCCGACTGAGGAACAGAACTCTAACGACACTTAAAGCAACTAACTTAAGCCCTATATTAAACTAGACCGCGCAGCATCTATATCTGATCCCAAGCCCGTGATGTAGCCCCCGAAACAAATCTAACGGGTATTTCACGACGTCGTTCCAAGAAAAACTCAGCGTGTTAAATTAGAAGGAAAACCAATAAAGATAACCCCATACCGCCGCGTGAAAAAATCCCCTCTGTGAGGCTGAGGGCGATCGAAAATTGAAATTCAAGTAATACTGGAATGTGGGTCCGTATATAGAACGAGCTTTTGTTTCATCTAAAATATCCCATGGGTACTTGTTTCGCGGTTTTAGGTTTTTTTCAGTTAACCTTTTGGGGTTAGAATATTATTTAGTAACAGAGCTAGCCTTAATTGAGTGTGGTTTTCAGCTAGCATTTTTACTGTTCATATACATATATTATAAAGTTTTATAATAGTTTTAAGTAGTAGGATACTAGAAATACTTTTTAATACAACAAGTTTATTAAGAAGTGATAGATCTTCATCTGTAGTGTTTTATAAGCACCGGTGTTAAGATTCTCCGTCAACACTATATAAACTTGTATGTGCCATCAAAGACACTTCCACCTGACCACCGCTAAGTTCATTTTTGCTTGCACTTGAAATGAAAACTTCGAAGATTTTTGTTTGACGCCACGCCGCAGGATTCAATCGTTTTTTTTTTTAAGTGATCAGGGAGAAATGACGCGATGGTACTTAGATAAACTCACCCTCTGCGAAAATATACCGTTGGATTAGGGTTGTTGAATTTTATTCCTGGTACCATCCAAAGCCTTGTGCACATTCTGGCTGGTCATCATCAGGTCGTACATGGTTCTTCGAGCCGGATTTCATAGTTTCTATGAAGAGGATAATCTCTGAAACTACTGGACCGATTCTAAAAATTATTTCTCTAATATGTGGTTCCTTTATTTCTGATGGCTACTATAGGCTATACTTTTTCTACTATCATGTGGGCGAAGTTACTGGCAGAAGCAAGTGTTGAATACAATTCTCTGATACTATATTACAAAAGTACAAACAATACACTGTTATAATCAAGTCAAGCATCTTAGTAGTCTTGAATTGAGCAATATAAATACCTGCACTGACTGCATTGCTCTCAAAACGGTGAAGAAAAACTTCGTGAGGAAACCGGCATAACCTAGAATCATAAATTCGAAGACATGTGATATCCACTAACCTTTTTGTCGAACTTGTTTAACATTAGAGGGTGTCGGTGAATTTGCTAAAGCATTGATTTTAGTTTCACCTGGCCTAACACCTTCACGGGATATTAGTCTTCCTAAATATTCGATGCTATCTACGAAGAATCTGCATTTCTTAAGATTTATTGTGAAGCCACAAGAACTAAGTGCCGAAATTGTTTGCTCCAAATAAGATAAACCTTCTTCAATTGTATTAAATGAGATCAAAATGTCATCAATGTAAACTAATATAAATGGTAAATGCCCTACTGCCTTAGTGATAGCTCTTTGAAACACCGACGGACCATTACAAATTCCAAAAGGCATTTTCACAAATTCGTAATGCCCATCTGGTGTCACGAAGGCTGTGTATTTAGTGGAATTGCTGGAAATAGGGATTTGATAAAAACCATTTTTCATATCTATAGATATATAATATGTTGAGTTTCCTAATTTATCTATTTGATCTTCAATGAGTGGGAGAGGATATCGATCTTTTTCTATTAATTTATTTAATGCTCTATAATCAATGCACATTCTATCGCTTCCATCTTTCTTTTTAACTAAAATCATGGGACTAGCAAAAGACGAGTTACTTTCCTTGATTATTTTTTTATTCAATAAATCTTCCACTATTTCTTTAACCTTCTCTCTTTCTATCGGGGCTAATCGATATGGCCTGTAATAGACTACCTCATCTCTTTTTAATTTGATTTCAAGTTCGCCGGTCTTAACACGACCAATATTGTTCAAAATAGAGGGATATTTTTCAAAAATAGCTTTTACCTTATCCTGCAGCTTATGATCTAGATGGTTTATCGTATTTGAGAGTTCCATAATATAATTAAGATCATTTTGAATCAAAAAAACGTTATAATTAGATTTTGTAACAGTTTTTCGCACTAATCGAGAACCTAAATAGTCTGTCACAATTGCAATGTCGGGATGTTGGATAGCATTTCTGCCAATCAACAGATCGTATTCAAAATCAGTATCCGTGATGACGAAAATATCCAGTTCAATATACAATTCATCAAATTTAACAGGAGCTGTAATTTTGGCAAATACTTTTAAAGCACCTTTTCCTATTCCGCAAAGAGGTAAGTAACATGGATTAAGGTGGACGCCAAGACGTTCTGCTATAGTTTGTTTGATTATACTACAGTTTGATCCTGTATCGATAAGTGCCTTAATTAAGACATTATTAATATGTACTGGTGTTAAAACTAATTCGCTTTGTCTAAAAAATTTACCTGATTATCAGTTTTAGAAGGATCTGTTTTGGGTTTATATCTACAGTAAGAATCTAAATGCCCGGGTTTTTTGCAATAAGTACAAAATTTTCTTTTTGATTTATTCGAGTCTTGTTCTGAATTAGGTTCATTATTTTGGGTACTGTTTTTGTTATAACATTGGTTTTTGGTGTGACCAGTTTTTCCACAGTTAAAACATTTTATATCATTGGGTTTAGAATCAGTTTTAAAACGCTTAGGGGGATTTGATGGGTCCTTACTGTCTATTGGCCTTTTTTTTGTTTTCACGTAAGAAGTAAATAGGGCAATTAATTCTGAGGTAGTTTTAACATTGCTGTTAAACGAAGCCATTTTTACATTAACATCACATATACTACCACAAATTAATTCAACCAATTGTAGTTCCGAAAATGTAATTTTTGTATTTTTTAATAACCTAATTTTTTCCCTTGCGTATTCGCAATATGAATCTGCAGTTTCTGACGTGTATAGTACGGCTTTTTGAAGCTTGTCTGCTAGATTTTTCTTTTCAGGGTATAAAGCTACCAGCTCTAAACGTAAATTGTCCCATGAACGACCTTCAGCCGGGTCCCATGTTTCGAACCATAGTAATGCAGAGCCCTTAAGGGCCTTACCAGCTTTGGCGACGGTTGCGACGTTACTCCATCCAAGCTCCTTGGCGAGGGTTGCAATATTGTTGCACCATGATTCAGCACCAAAGTCACTTGTAGCTGGATCAAATACTGGCAGGGCAACCTCACTGTCGTTCTGGCGGGAACCGAAAACTGCGTCTTTGATGGCCTTCATCAAAGACGCAGGTTTATCTTATTTGGAGCAAACAATTTCGGCACTTAGTTCTTGTGGCTTCACAATAAATCTTAAGAAATGCAGATTCTTCGTAGATAGCATCGAATATTTAGGAAGACTAATATCCCGTGAAGGTGTTAGGCCAGGTGAAACTAAAATCAATGCTTTAGCAAATTCACCGACACCCTCTAATGTTAAACAAGTTCGACAATTATTTTAGAAAATTTATTCCCAATTTTGCCTCAAGGACAGCTTGTATAACAAAACTAACTAGAAACAATGAAAAATGGGAATGGGGCATTGAACAAGATAGAGCACGAAAGTATGTTATTGATCATCTTACCTCCAAACCTCTTTTGACAATTTTTGATCCTCGGCGTCCAACAGAGTTACACACTGATGCTAGCGCTATAGGTTACGGAGCAATATTATTACAAAGGGTAGATAGCATGAATAGGGTGGTTGCCTATTATAGTAAACGGACAAGTCCAGCAGAATCAAAGTATTGTTCTTATGACCTAGAAACACTTGCCATTTTTAATGCATTAAAACACTTTCGAGTATATCTTCTTGGCATTAAATTTACAATAATTACTGATTGCAATGCAATAAAATCAACCATGACGAAGAAAGATTTGTCACCTAGGGTAGCACGTTGGTGGACCTTTATGCAGGATTTTGAATTTGATATCCAATATAAAAAGGGTAAATTTATCAGTCATGTTGATTTTCTAAGTCGCAATCCTGTTTCCGCTCCTTCAGAACGGCAGAATTATCCTAAAGTTAATTTTATTGAAGCCGATAATATAAGTCCCGAGTCTTGGTTAAAAATCGCGCAAACAAATGATTCCGAAACTCAAACCCTAATTTCGCAATTGCAAACCGGTAACTTAGACACTAACCAATATGTAATTAAAAATAATTTATTGCATTATAAAACTAGTCCTGATGCTGAGCCAAGGTTATTTGTGCCAAAAGGATGTAGAATAAAAATCTTAAAACTATTTCATGATGAAAACTGTCATGTGGGGTTCGATAAGGTTTTACATAAAATCCGACAATATTTTTGGTTCCCAGGGATAACAGCTTTTATCAGAAAATATATTAGCCATTGTCTTATTTGCGTGAAGAAAAAGGGATCCTCTGGTCCTAAACAAGGGTTATTACATCCGATCAATAAAGTTGCTGTACCATTCCATACCGTACATTTAGATTGCACAGGGCCTTTTCCAACAACCACGGAGGGCTTTAGACATATTCTATTATTAGTTGATGGTTTCACTAAATTTTGTCTATTAAAACCCCTTAAAACACTAACTGCGGGAGAGTTAATACCAATTATTCAAGAAACTATTACACTATTTGGTACACCATCGTTGGTAATAACTGATCGTGGTACGAATTTTAGCTCCAATCAAATCCAAGCCCTTTTTAGAGAACTGAATATCGAACACCACATGATAGCTACTGGTACGCCCAGGGGCAACGGTCAGGTTGAGCGTTACGTGGCTACTATAGTCAATATGTTGAATACTATGTGCGATGAGCCGTCAGAGTGGCCGAACGTATTGCTAAAAGTGCAGCAGTCAATTAACACGACAGTACAAAAGTCGACTGGTTTCACTCCCTTACGTTTACTGATCGGTGTAGAAGCAAATATACCTATAGTACAATCTCACCTAACCGAAATTATTAATGATGAAGACTTGCACCCCAATATTAACGTCCAAGTTGACCGTGAAATAGCCAAACAGAGGCTACAAAAAATAGCAGAAAAATTTAAGCAACGATTTGATCATGTTAGGCGGAATAATAAACATTACAATGTAGGGGATTTGGTCTTTGTTTGTCAAGATCATAGACGTAATGATAAATTAAAATCGAGATTTAAGGGTCCTTACGAAATTCAGTCTATTCTTCCAAATGATCGCTATACTCTGAAAGGCAACGGTAATGTTAGAAATATTATTGTTGCTAAGGAAAAATTGCGGTTTTGGCCAGGAGAATGGGTGGATGAAAACAATGCTGTCGAACATGCCATTTAAAACGATATATATAATTTGTGATTGTTTCTTTCAATATTATAATTATTTGGTGATTGTGGTTATTTATCAACTGTACAAAGTTTTGTTTTAAATTAAGGCATAAGTAAATAATGAGTATAAGGCATAGTAATAAAAACATAAGTTACCAACATAAAATATTATTAAAAACATATACATGATACAAAAATAAATACCCTGATTATCTTTCCCGGGAGAAACTCCTAAATAAGAAACTGTCAATGTTAGAACCAATGTCATATTGTAAATGAGTAAAAAATATTTGAGTACCGCTGGTCGGCCTACTATTTGGTGTCAATTATCTCACAAGCAGCGGGTGAATGTGATTGACATGACTATGTAGTTGGCATTACTCAATAACCGCTGGTCGGCCTACTATTTGGTGTCGATTATCCCACGAGCAGCGGGTGGATGTGATCGACATGTCTATGTAGTTGGCAAGAATACTCTATTACCTATTTCAAGAGGACCATCGTGTCCATACAATTGGTTGACTCGAAATTTATGAAATATGAATTAAAAAAAAAAAAAATCGTTTTTCTGTTATGTATATGTTGATTGATGAATCGAATGTACCTACTTGTATGTTATAACATAGTAATACTTCGAGGACGAAGTACTGTCAGTATGGCCGTGATAGTTTATGCCTATGTATAGATATAGATATATAAAATATTATATAATAGTAATAATGTGTTAAATAATAATTACAATAGATATTTGAAAGATAACGTTTAAATTCAAACTAAAAACCAACGTTCAAGCGGTAACAAACAAGTATGACTCATGGTTGTTTGTTACCGCCTATAAAAGCCACTGCGCCGGCCGTCCTGAGTCATTCTCGGTTCAGACGTCGGACGGTGCGGAGCTCTCTATAAGAAACAAGTTACAGAGTTTGTGTACAAATTGTGTGTGGAAATTGTGAGTTGAAAGATAAGTATAATTATTATTTTATTAAATAATTTGTTGTTGCGATATTATTTTGGTTGTAAAATGTTAATAAATAAATTATTATGTAAAATGTTTTTATTTGTTAATATATTTATTATTTTTCATACATATCACTATGAAATAATATATAATAATTATTTCATAGCAATATTATTATTACTCGATAAATGTTCCATAATATGGTAACTGTTTTAAACTCAGCTCTAATAATATAGTATAGATAAATTGCTAAATTATTAACTTTCTAAATCTCATAACTTGATGATTGTCATAACTTGTGGTTATAGGTACATTTTAAAAAATACACATTGAACATACATACATATATATAAATAGTTCATCTATTACGCGCGCGCGAATTTACGCGAACAGCTGCTTTGTTATTGTGATAAAACTAATGAGTATAAAAAACGTTTCTTTGGGAAAGTTTTTTGTAATCATGAGTATAATTAAGGGTATACATACCTACTATATGAAGGTACTCTCAATTTTGCACGGGCATTATACTCGTAATACCGCAGCAACGGATGACTATTCGTGCTGCAAATAGTACAGACACAAAATAGATAAGTATTATTAGTACTTCACTTTGTATACCTACGCTCGGTGGACGCACACTTATAAGCGTTTGAGCTGGAACTTTTCGACGAGCGGACCAAGGCGCTCCGAGATATCGTGTCCGTGTGCGGTGTCTATGTGTGCGTTGCTCGAGCGTGCTTTGTATGTAGATTGACTTCTGTACCTATCTATTTTGTATCTATCAAAATACCTACTTAATTTAGTATTTTTTTTTACTTCAACATCCTGAAAATCTTTCGTCGTTTTTTTTTTTTCGTAGTCGAGTTTTTTAACAACACAATATTTAACTAAGCAGTAAAAACTGAAATAAGTGAACTTGCGTTTTGTCATAAATTACTTATTATAAACAATACTGTGCACAGAATTTATTTGTATTCTGTAACCACTATATTACAAACACAAATATTTTCTTGAAGATCGCGAAAATAGGAAGCTCATATATAGTTACGTTTCTCTAGTTTCATTACAAGACTCCAGACTCCCGAGTCGTTTAAGGCGTGAGTCCTTTTAGTCCTTTAAGGCTTTTAGTTGTATTAACCTTTTTACGTTACGACTTAGCTTTTTTGTTATGAGGTTAAAGGACTGCGACTCAAATTAGTCTTTAGTTTAAGCCTTAAGACTCCAAGACTTGAGGGTTAAAAGACTAATTTAGTCGTGAGTCGTTTAAGTCGTCAAAAATAAGTCTAGTCTCGTTTTAAAAGACTTAAACGACTGAGTCTCTTGCATCACTACCTCCAAGAGTCGCCACAACGAACGCGAACGGTCCTGTGCGTCCAGCACCTATCGATTTTCCGCGCCTCGTTAGGTCATCGGTCCCCCTTGTAGGAGACCTTCCAACTTCCAATACCGGTCGGCCCCATCGACCACCTGTCCTACGTATCTGTTTATAAAACTAATTCTTTGGTATTTTTCGTCAAGTTGTTGAGCTCCTTAGTAGTCCTTAGTTGAGCTACACGCATGCATGCAAATGCTTGCGCTGACTGGACAGGTCCACTTAGAAATGTGTGGTTCTTTCTTCAAAAGATCATCTCTGGCTCAATCTGTATGGTTCTCATATGATTTGATCATACAGCAAAAAACATGTATGTTTTGCTGTATGAACTTTAAAAGAGACTTTGACCCCTGAGTTAGTTTCGGTGTTTCTTCTCAGGGTAGTCAGCTAGGAAACACCGGCCTCATCTAGTTTTGATTGACCAAAAAAAAAAAAATTGATGTGTAAAAGTGTTTTTATAAAACCTACTTGCAAAATAAAGCTTACCTAATAATCTTATTTCTTGTGTTAATAAACTTATTGTAAATACTTGTTTATCTAAACATAACCTGAATACACACAAACGAAATCCAGGGCAAAGTGCTAGTTAGGAATTAAAACATTATATGTATCTTCTTCTCCTTCTGCCCTTGTCCCATATTACTTGGAGTCGGCGCAACACCTTCTTTTCTTCCATTTTATAATGTCAACCGTCACACTATCACTAAATCCATTTTCTTTCATATCACCCCCACACAATTCAACCATCTTTTTTTTGGTTCCCTCTCCATCCAATCTATCTATGGCAATAATTATTACTTGAGCAACATTAATTTCAAAATGTATAACATAAGGCGCTCATACTCATAACATAATACCTACTAATTATGCTTCTTCGGTAATTAATGATCACCTTGTGATCATATGTATCTTGATAGCGGATCAACATCGGATCAAGTCGCTTCTGCGATATGCGTTAATGCGCATTAACACTAGGATTATTCCATTATCTCCAAACTAAGGCACTGTACTGGCTCTCTAACTAGCTAGCATTTGCCTTTGAATCAATAAATTCTCTATTAATTATGATATCTCCTAGAGGTGCGCGTGAAAGATGACCAGTTCCATCTGACTATAATCTCTAACATATTCCACCTCCCGTGTGCCTCAAGGAGTTATCAGCAACCGTAGGGGCCCCCTCCCGTGTGCCTCAAGGAGTTATCAGCAACCGTAGGGGCCCAGCAGGGTCGAAGCTTACTGGGTTAGGATCTGTTTCCGAAAGGCTCGGCCCCAGTATGAAAGGCAAGATGGAACGGGGTGGTTTTTTAGTTAGTAAGAGTCTGACAATATCTCCCGCTCTGCCCAAGGACGGGAGATGTCATTTGGATGATTTTTACCCATCGGAAAAAAATATTGCCTTTCAACCATTAAATTCTCTGTTAAATGCACACATACTCGTACTGCCACCTAGGGGGAAGATTATACGTTCAATATTGAAGATATTACTTAGAGGTGTGCATGACAGATGACCAGTCCTATTTATCTGTAATCTCTAACATATTCCACCTATATAAATTTAAAAAAAAACTTGGCAAGTGCAAGTTGGACTCGCATACTGAAGGTTTCGTACTTTATCTCCTAAAAAGTTCAATCACTAATGAAATCTCCCAGATTTTTCCGAATCGCAAAAAGAGTATATTTTTGTGACGTAACTGATTTCAGATTTATTCCTATACCAGTGCTATAAAACCTTGCTTTATGCAAAATTTCAAGATTCTGGGTCAATAGGCTGTAACCCTATGAATTGTGATTCTCTTGAGAGTATCAAAATATACACGACGACGTACGTTACACGTTTATGTCGAAAAAACGTTTTTTCGTTAACTCAGCTCGACTTTTTCCCAGCGTCAAAGGATCGTAGATCTGAGTATAATAGTTTTAATTTCAACTCGAAACCTCCACGCGTTCCCGAGATAAATGATCGAACTAACGAAACTAGTCGAAAAAAAATCGGGCGGCTCGAACTCGTTGACGAGCAACGTTCAAATGCAGCATGCATTTTAATATCATCTAATATCACCTGCGACAGTTAAGGGCCAAGCGCCCGAAAAGTGCCATTAAACAGTGATTTTCTGAGGCCTACTCCTCCGTAACGGCTAGGTCAATTGGTTTGAAAAAAATATATGTTTATTATAGATTCATGAACAATAGTATCAACATTTGATTTTTTCGTGCAATTAATACTTTTGTCAAAAAAAATATTTTGCAATTTCGCAACTTTTCCCTACTCCTCCGAAACGGCTTGGACCTTTAGAAACATTTTTACACATAAAAATTGGTGGTTAAATATCCTTCAAAGTGAACATTGCATATGTAAATCAATCAATATCTCGCAGAGAAAATGGATATAAAGCGCTTTCCGGGCGCTGCTGGCCGCAAATATATGCACAGATTTGTGTACTGCCGCCTAGGCGAGTGCGAGAGTTGCGTTCACATAATTTCGGTCAGATGGTTCAAGGGACTATACGTCTTAAGCTAGAACTACTTAAACCAACGCACACGTAGACCACGCCTAATTTGTTCGTAGAACGACGCCGCGTGATGTCACGTGGCGTGTATCTAGTGTAGCTCTACAAAACTAGTTGCCACATAAAATGTATGGAGACCGACGCGCCCAGATCTACGTACGTGGCACACGTGTGCGCAGTGTAGTTTTACCTTCTTAATTGCTTTAATGATCAATGAAAAGATAGAGCACACTCAACCAAACATTTAAGATGATTTATCACGACCAGAGTGCGTAAATTTTTATGAACAGTACCTCTACCATGAGTTTAAAGCAATAGTATTTGGCGATACTCGATACCGACTACGTAAATATTTTGTATGGCTAATTTTACAGCGGTCACTTACGGAACCAAAATTTGCCATACAAAATATTTAAACTCATGGTAGAGGTAGTGATCTTTGGGCGTCTAGATATTATAAAAAAAAAACCTGTTAGGTTTATCTGATCAAAATTAAGTTTATGGTTTTTTTTTTTTAAATATATAATCAATCTTTCTATAAAAAAACTATTTAGCCATATTTATACTGCATAAGTTATTTATTTAATTTATTCACACCTAAAAATCCGCAAATTGGTGACAATTTAGTTTTTACGCATAAAACTTCAAATTTTGTACCTATTTTCTTATTGTTTTGCTTTCATACAGGACTAGATAATGAGGAAAACCAATCGATATCGTTTTTTATTTTGAAATTACACTATGAAATAATTAATTTATCGTACACAACATTTCTTCATTTTCCTCGTGGTCCGTGGAATTTCTGAAAAGGAAACCCGTGGTCCTTGAACGCAAAAGGCAACTGAAGGACACAGGTATGAACTTAGTCAATAAAATTCTGATACGCTCTCCCGCTTCACCCTAGAGCGGGAGAGTCATTAGATGATTACTCACCTCAAAAATAAAGCGTTTGTATGGAAGAATGATCAATTATGGTACTCTTAAGTTTCAAATATCTCTTTCACGCAAAATTAAATCTTCAATCGGGACCAAATCCTTTTCCAATTACTTCGGTCTCAAACTTTTAATCCATTACCAAATAACTTGTCCTTAGATCATTTTAAATCCTTTGGATTACGGAAATGAAACTTAACTATATTTTAATTAAAAGTAATATATAACTCAATCTACGCAACTTTCAAAGGGATCAAATTCAAGCCAATTGACTTATCATTTGTGTTCCTTTAAGTGAATCTATTTCTGTACATACTATAACTTTATTTTATCTTCATTTTTTTTTTCTTTTCATGTCGATGGACTTCATTTTTTTTATTTCTGACCAATATTTGGCAACCTGTACTGTACCCCTAGTCAAGTTGCTGATCTGCAATAGTTCACGCTTGTAGAAAGCTTCACATGAACGGGAATGACGTCGCCTCAACGCTCAGTCACGTGGTCAGAACAAAAGAATTGGCGGCAAGGTCAACTCGAAGCGTTCGACGCAAGCGAAACGGTTGTAACTTGGCTAGGGGGGCAGGTCTGTTGTTGACCTTGTATAGATTCTGAAAATTGCAGGTATTTGTGCAGGATAGGTAACATAGCAGGTGATGAATGAATTTAATATCCATGCTTAACTGGAGCTATTTTAGCGCTACCGTGTTAATTATGCTCTTTTTATTTACTTACCGATTTATTTTGTTGTTTGTTATATTTTTCATTGTTTTCAGGTGTACCCTTGTTGTGTTTTATGCTTTTGTTTTCTATATTATCTATTTTTGCTTTTGCTGCTTTTCACGGACCTAAATCATCAATCGCTTTTTCTCGCTCTAGGGTGGAACGTGTCAGACTTTTACTAATTAAAACACGCATATGTCCTTCATTTGTCTTTTGTGGAATGTCCGTGGCCCTAGTAAGACCTCTCTGGACTCCTACAGCTTTGTTGACATCTTTTTGAGGCGCGTGGAACAATACGCACCGTAATTTTGAAGTATTATCAATTTTATTATGATGAAACTTTAAAATCAATCTTTTATGTTACACTTAGGTGTCACAATCGATAGCTGGTCAAATAACGAAGCATTAAACCGATTCTCGATAACAAATCTCAATTGAATGCTAAAATAAACACTGGATCTCTTCGATCTGAAATTCTAATGCAAAAACTTGGCATGAGAATTGAATATCGGAACTTAGAGCTAAGAATGTACAGAATACTTGGTTCTTTCAAAATAATAATTTGTTTAAAAATATATTACTGATTTTAGAGCAGTGATAATGACTTGAGACATCCACCAACTCGCTTCAGACCCGTGTGGCGGATTACGGCCCATTCCCTCTTCTAGTGAGAAAGTCAAAGTCAAATCTTTATTGCAGAACACAATACAGTCAATAATACATTTCTGGATGTCATTCGAATGCTCTAGTTAATACCATATTAGGCATGCAAAATTGTGTAAATACAAAAACATTTGGGTGTAAGATACATAATATTATTAAATGTCAGAAATTAATACTAATGATAATGTCAACATAAAATAAAAACAAAATTAAAATAAATTGGACTTAGAAAGAAGTATTCATTAAAAGAGAAGACCTGAGTTCTAGCAGTGAGAACAATACAAGATTGTTTAATATTTATTATGATTGATTACAATCGAAAGACGTTCACTGCTGGACTAAGCCTCCCCCAAGTGTAACCATAATGACCTTTCCTGTGCCTTTCTGGAAAGAACACTTCTGACCTGGATCTTCCTAGAAACGAACTGTCCTGTGCGTCTCAGGTCTGAGAATAAGTCGTAGGCTACTTTTAACCCTCCTATTCTCAAACCCCATTTTTAACTTTGTGTATATGGCAGAACAATGTTTGCCGGGTGAATTCAAGTATATTTTTGACATACTTTTTAAATTTGATATAACAAAAAAAAATCAAATTGTCGTCTTTAAAAAAATAAAATCTCAGCGACATTTAATATCAAAATGAAGAATAATTTAAGGTGTTTTTCACAAATTGCGAATGCGAACATTTTTAAAAAACAGGGACATTTCCTCTCTGAAGAAAGTATTTCAAAATGCCTACTCTACAAGAATAAAATATATTCACAGCTTACCCCTGCCACCTGTCTCAGAGATGCAAAATTAAATCAATTGCAGGACTGAATTTGAAGCAACGCCTGAATTAAGCTTTCAACAGTAAGGGCTGTTACGAGCCAAGTTGAGGACAAGAATTTTAGATGATTTTAGGGTCCCTCGGACATTTGGCGACAAGGAAAACTTTGGCCGTTTTCTTTCGTTTGGACGGAATCAAAATTTTGAAAGCAAGAAAGTATAAATGTGGAAATTTTAATGAAAGTGCTCGGCGATCTTTACAGAAGGACAAGCACCATCTGTACGAGAACAGAGAAATGTTTTTTTAGTTATTTGGCCCAGATGTTTTTTTTTTAGTCAGTATGATTGGTTTCCTTACAAAGGCGCTGTTTTAGTAAGTTAATAAGGTTTGAGACGAAAAAATATATAATCAACACAAAACTAACTCCTATGGTATTTTTTTATTGTTTATAGATTCGCACTTAACCGCTATCTCACCTGGTGGAAAGTGATGGTGCGATCGAAAAAAAAATTATGATCTTGCTGTCATATTTGTAAATAAAAACTTTTATGACTATTCGAGCAGTGGCAGCTTAGTGTCATTAACATCGTCCCGACTTAAGACAAACCCAGCCAGGCGCATTACTTAGTGTATTTACACACCACCACTTTCGGTGAAGGTAAATATCGTGAGGAATTACCTAGAACCAAAAATTCGAAGACATGTAACATCCTCCCGCATTGGGCCTACATAGTGGATTACAGCCCATTTCCTCATCTACAGAGGTGGCCTAAGTCCCAGCAGTGGGAACATTAGAAGGCTGATTATGCTTATATACTTAATATGACGACAATAACCCAAATGTAAAACAAGGTCATGTATGCAAAAAAGGGGAAAACAGAAAAAAGTTACAAGGATACATTTGTATGTTGAACCAGATCTCATAACATGGGTCCAACTCGCACTTGTCAAGTCCATTTTTTTCCAGAGAGGGTATTCTGACGTTGGGACATAAAGTCTGATTACGTAATTTGCGACCGCTCTTCATTGCACAGTTTTAATTTTTACGGTCGGTGGTGTCACTTGCTTATCATAATAGAGTTTGGGTTGTGGCATTTATTTTTTTTTTGGTGCTGTGGCATTTTGTCTGCCTAGTACCAAGTGTGCTTTAAATAAATATTATTTTATTATTTACTAGTTTCTCATCCCAGCTTGGTAAGAGTGCTAGAAATTTTTAAAACTCTTGTTTTTCTCTACGTTTCTCATAACTCTCTCTTGTAGTCGGTGTGAGTCAGTTATGAAGAGAAGATGCTTTCTTACTGGCATAAACATTATAAAAAAAAAAAAACGGTAAAATACACCCTTACTTTTTAATTAGTACAAAAAAAAAATGGGGCTCTATCTGTACCCGTCACTGATCATATTTTTATAGTCAAAAGTAGAAAAAACCGAAATCCTAAAATTGACCACAAAAAGGTAAATTCATCATAGAATGAATCAAACATAACAATTGCTAGTAGAAAATACTGCGGGCAGTGTTTTTCCTTAATATTTGTCACTTATTCATTCATTAATCAATGGCCTGCACAATATTTCCATAAATTGAGTGACATTTTGGGACATAAACCAACGCTAATAACTTTGCTGTTTATGAATATTATTTATTGAGATTTTACTTATAAAATAGCAAGGGCTTTTCTAATAAGCCCTATAAGTATTTGTACTAATTAAAAAATAGTGGTGTAACATTAAAACACTAGTCCACAAGAGACAGAATTGCAATCCAATCCTACGTATCATATTGTAACATGTCTGACAATCGGTCAAAATTCATTCCGAAACATACTACGGTGAATAATACCTGGCACCCACCTTGCCTCCACCCAAGCGCTCAGGTAGGCATCTAGTTACTACCGCTACACTTTGTATATTGACGAAATCTGCATGAAAGAGAAAAAGATTGATTTATTGAATTTATCGTAAACAGACAGACAGACGGGGTGAGGAATTTAGTTTCATAATAAGTGTGTTTGTAAATATAAGGATAGGAATGTGTGAATTCTGTGAAAGTCATCGAACAAAAGTTGTTGTTTATGATCCTGCAAGTTTGTTAGTATTTTACATATATCCCTATATAATACTTACACTTTTAATTTTCTTCATTCTAGACATGCGCAAAGTTTCAAAAATCCATCACAACTCCCATAAAAAATCCTACAAACAATTTAGCCCCTTCAGCTAACAATTACGAGCGCTTAATATTTCGCATTTTGATAAAAGCGCTCATCATGTAATAAAGACAATTAAGTTAATTGCCCCAGTCCTTAGGCTGAGCGACTTTTGGGTGCCATTTAGCAACGGGATGTATTATGTTACATAAGTTACAGTTAGCGAGGGCACAAAATAGATAGATACAGTAGCCCTAGCACGAACAACTTGCGAAAAAGTATTCGTATCGTTAACGTGAGCATTTTGTATGGATACATGAACAGCGCCTCTGGTGTGCGTAATTTGAACTAATTTTGTGAGCACGAACTTATTCAAGTAAGTTTCGTTTCGAATTCGAAATCATAGTAACGTAACCTTGAACCATTTGTATGAAGATAGCTAGCACGAAGGAAAAAAATGACGTATAGTATCGTCATTGTCGAAGGCTGGTTTGCGAGTTTCTCGAAAGTTTATTCACTGTAAATTTGGCAGTGAGAAAACTTTCGTCGGAGTTTATTGGGAGCATAAAATAATAATTTAAATGATTGTGTTAATAAATTTTGTTAGAAAATGCTTAGATTAACAAGAAGAACCCCTAGACATAGTCAGTGTACTATTATCTTGCGGTGCGATCGATTGTTAAAAGTTGAAATGTACGAAGAGAAAGTGTGTGATTTATTTTAGAACACTATATTTTTGTAAATAAAAAACAAGTTTTTCGTATAAGTAAGGAAGCATTTTTGTATTTATGTCGCGAATTAGAAGATAAATACAGTCTAAGATCAAGTAAAAGAATCAGCCTGAAACATAAACTAAGTGTAGTAAATACCTTCTTACTTACCGAAATTTTTTACAAAAATATTTTTATGTACTAGGTATACCTATAATGGATATTTTTAATTATTATCATGAACACAAAAAGGATCCTAATATCTCATTAAAACACTGACAATCAACTAAGGTTTACAATAAAATCATAAATGTTTTTTTTTTACTTTTTTTATAAATTCTACCGTAATGATGTATTGCGGCCTGCGGGTTCTCATTTTGGAAACGTTTTATTGGTTTTATTGTTGCGAGAGTTAAGTTTTAGAACTTTTAGATGTAAAGAAATATAATACAAGTTCACATATAAACAAAATTGACCTTGAATGAGCTTCGCTTCAAAAAATGTCAAGTGTTACGCGTCGTTCGTTTAGGAACACAGTCTTACTAAACACAAAGTTTTAATAATAAATTAAACAACTACACCATTTATCATAACTGAATATTAACTTTTACTGCAGTTTATTCGTATTGCATCAAAATTTGAACAGTTTTAAAGTTTTAAAGGCTCCGAAATCACTCAAAACTAAATACGTATATAGTTTTTGAACGAAATGTTCAATCAATTTTAAGATCATTCGTTCAATTTTGTACATCCTTACTTACATTAGTATGACGTCACTAACGTAATCGTATCGAGGTCTCGATACTATAACGAAAGTGCTTCGTGCTTCCGACTTTAGTTATGTTCCGTTATCGTATCGACAACTCGATACGTTTACGATACGAAACCTACAAATATTCGTGCTAGGGGTACAGAAGTCAATCTCATTTTTTTTTGTGTCGCGGCGGGACTTGGCGGCGAGGACGGAAGGACGGCGGTCTGTAATGTCTTTTAACTGTACTGGTTTCCCTACAGCTCTCTTGGAGCAGGGTAATGGGGTCGTCGGGGATGACGAGAGTATATCAGGGGCGGCGAACCTGCGAGATGCGAAGTCAATCTCATGTATGTACTTCACTTTTTTTACCTACGCTAGGCGAACGCACACACGTCAGCGCGTTGCGCCGAACTGTACGAGCGCGACCGGGCGATTGATCCGAGATATCGTGTCCGTGACCAGTGTCTATGTGTGCGTTGCTCGAGCGCGCTTTGTATGTACATTGTCTTCTGTACCTATCTATTTTGTGGCGAGGGTGACTATGTACATAGGGAGCTTCGACTTTGGTGACACCTCGGTGGCGCTTAAGTGAATTTAATTGCACAATGTGTATTCAAGTTGAATGAGTTGGCAAGTTGGCACACTGAACGACGAACAACTTTTGATATAGAAAATAACAAAAAATGTGTAATGAATCGCATCGACTTTATAACAAAGATTTCTCTCAAGTCGATATATTAAACGGCAATATTTTATATTGAATCCCGCCTGATGGTAAACAGTGATGCAATCGTTGATGGTGAGACGCACTAGTTAATTAAGAGCTTTATTCCTGAAGACACCTAAATTATAATCGGACGGGAAGACTGCGGTCTTCTCGTCCGATTATACAGGCAAATTGTTCCGTTTGTGAAATTGTTTGTGAAAAGAATTATGGAGGGAACAGTATGTAAAGTCCTAAAAACATATTTTGAAAAGGGAGGATCCTCCGACCAGACTGATATTTTGTAAGATCATCTATAGGATAGTTGCCTTATAGATGATTTCGGGCTGTTATATATGTACAAATTGCGCACAGAACTCTAATTGCTTGATGTAGGATTTCGAAATTTAGTGACTCCATAAATGTCGACTACATCACTCCCCGCCGATGGTATGGAACGATGGTTTTCTTGATGCGTCATTATGCGTGCCAGGCCAGTAATAGGTTGGGTCCAGTGGGCCGGAACCGAAGGCTGCATGACTCGTATAGACAGATTTCTCACCTGTGGATATTTTCCACTTCAATAAGCCAACTTAAAAAAACTAATTGTTAAAACTTTAAAGGAAGGTTAGTGCAATTAATCTCCCATGATTCAATCTATTTTGTTAACTTCGTTTTTTGATATTTTTTCGAAGCAATATTGTAAGTTTAAGTTTTTACTGAATTTTTCTTATTAGTCCATTCGCATCCCGGTTATAAAGGAAAACCTGTTATTAGCCATAGATTACTGTAAAGTATTAAAAAAAGAGAGATAACGCCTGAAAAATCTATTAGCATTCGGTAATTCCGTGATTTTAATATTTCATAAAAATTGTTCCAGGAAATACGTATTTTTTTAAAACCCTTTCATAAAAGTTTTTACCATCATCATTTTTTTTTTAAATTATCGTCGTTCAAAATCTCGATTAAATGTGCAAGGCTACTATAGATGTACTTTTTTATATTTTTGATATATATGAGTACATTATGGAAGGCCAAAGTTCACAAGTCTATACTAGATTATTCTTAAAATAATTTAATTTCAATAGAGACCTATATCATATCCACAAAATATCTATGTTACTAAATCATCTAGGGAAAGAAGTATAATAACGTCATAATCACGTAAAAGCGTATGAAAACGTACCTCAGAATACACGCTCTTAAGCGTTCCAAACCTCCCCTTATTGCATTATTGCCATTAAAAAACTTGCGTGGACGTTTTCCTCATCTTATTCATTATTTTGGAGACATTCTGATGTTATCAAATCCCATTTTCAACGTTATTTCTGACTGTGATCATATAAACGCCATGTTTGAAGGTTATTTAAGAAATTGTTCAAGATTGAACCAAGATTGTAAATAATCTCGTTTAGAAAATGAATTCGGAAATGTAAAACGGAACCGGAATGATACGGAGATATTTTGAAGGCTTTTATGTATGATGAATCGGGTAATTTTATTATGAGGCGTATTTTGTTTGTAATAAGGTTTCTGGATGTTATCGTTGTGTTTGGATTTAATAAAGACTAGTGTAATACAAATGATAAATCATATTTTATCACTTTTAACTAGCAATCTTGTTTGTCAATTCAATATGTGACTTAATCTTCTATATCTACTTTTCCTATAAAAACATAAAAATGTGAGTCTGTGTGGATAAAATTTGAAACTGCGTGTAAGTACGAATTCGAAAATATAATCTAATAATAAGCTCAGCTTTGGAAAAATTATGAACGAGATGTGCAAGTTTACGAAAATTATAAGTGTCTTCCATGACTTCCTTCTATGTGCAGGGAAGTTGCGCAAATCACGATTTTCGATAAATAATCAAACGGAAACCTTATAGGATCACTTTGTTGTCCGTCCTTCCGTCCGTCTGTCTGTCTGTCTGTCAAGACCATTTATCTCGGGAACGCGTGGAGGTATCGAGTTGAAATTAAAACCATTGAGTATATGGTTTTAATTTCAACTCGATACCTCCCTCTCCTCTGCGGTCCCTTGAAGCTGTGATAAAATCAAAACTTGTAAGTTAACAAGAAAAAAAGATGGCGTCTATTTCGATACTCAAGTAACTTCTCGTTGACCTAAAATCCTGAAATTTGGCTTGAAGCAAGGTCATGTAGCACAAGTATAGGTAAAAATCTGAAAACTGTAAATTTGTGATTACGTCACAAAAAAAATGTGATTCAGAAAAGTCTTCGTAACTCAATTCGGAAATTGAACTGTTCATAGGTAAGTTTGTACGGAACCCTCAGTGCGCGAGTCCGACTCGCACTTGACCAGTTTTTTTTATATTTTAAATCCAATTAAAACATTTAAAAAATCGCATGATACTTCAAAAGCAGCTGGACGAAAAATTTGGCTGCTTCAGGTGAGGTCGCATGTAGATGCAACGCCGGGGTAAGATGCTGATGCCGTGTCAAGTCTCGGCAAGGCAAATAGAATTCCGCTAGGATCTCATAGCGATATAGCGACAGCGGCTGTCGCAAGCCAACCCTGTGCATGCCATAATCAAGGCAGTAATGTCCCCTCTTAGTCAATATGGTTCATTAAGAGCAAAAATACTTATTTTATAATATTTGTATGCCACTTACTGTGGCAGGACACAGAGATATATATATACTATATAAAATTTTGTAACAACTCAATTGTACCTTTTTTTTATGGTGGAAAAAAATCCAATGACAATCCCCGCTCTTGGGCGGAGCGGGAGATAGTGTCAGACTCTTACTGACTAAAAGACCCACCCCGTTCCTTCTAGCCTTCATACCGGGGCTCGAGCGCCCTTTCGGATAACCCTGGCCCCAGTAGGCTTCGACCCGGCTGGGTCCCTGCTGTTGCTGACAACTCCTTGAGGCGCGCGGGAACAGTGCGCGCCGTCGACGACTTGGGCTTGGTCCGGACAGTTACCGGACAGCCGGACAGTGAGCTACCCATTGTTCACTGTCCGCAAGCCCGTGCCTACGGTGGCCGGAAATCGGGATCAGAATCCCGGCGGCGGCGGCGGCGGCGATAACGCCGTTGCCTGATGCGTTCGGCCTCCTCCTTTGCGAGCATTACTGCTTCGCAGAAGTCGGCGACCGCCTGCCACTCCTCCTCGCTCCGGACCATGTCCTCAACCAAGGCCCGGCGCGAGAGGTCTCCGCCGCCGATCGCCCCCACGAGGGCACGGCGATGCTCCGCCCAAGCAGGGCACACCTCGACTGTGTGCTCCACCGTGTCCTCCGGGCATTCCGCACAGTGGCGACATCCGGGCGTCACTTGCGCATGAATCCGGTGCAGGAAACTCCCGAACGAACCATGTCCGGTGAAGACCTGCGTCATGCGGAAGGTAAGGACGCCGTGAGGTCTTTCCAGCCACGCCTCAAAGAGGGGACTTACCGCCAGGAAATTCAATTGTACCTGTGTGCACGAATAAACATTTGTATTTGTACTATATGAAGAGTGGCTGGAGAGAGCAAAAAAAAACCGTAAGATAAGAACAGGTAAGATAGTGGTTAAAAGGGAACCAATCAATGTAAAAATATATGCGAAATAGCACTTTGAAATTAAATGTAACAAACAAATAAAACAATACTCCCGTTTTAAATTATAAATTCACAAAACCACCAGTTTGCGGTAAGCGTGTGCCGCATTAAAACTAGAACGCCTGCATGCACTAATAAACATGCGGGATTGTTTGAAACCGTTGCCACGGACCAGGAACGCAAAGGGCAACTGGAGGAACACGTACAGTTAAAGCCTTACACTCCCACTTGACCTTATTGATATTCCACTTTAAAAAATGTACACAATTATTATTTATAATTATAGCTTAACGCAAAACCTACCTACTTTTGAATGTAATTAAAAGGTACGGGGCCAAAGTTGTACACGAGGCAAAAATCCACCAATGAGAACATGAGAAACAAAGATTTTATTTTAAACAAGCTTCTGCCCGCGACTTCGCCCGCGTACATAAAATATAGTCTATGTCACTCAGGAATAAAGCGGCTTTCTATCGGTGAAAAAATTTTAGCAATCGGACCAGTACTTTCAGAGATTAACACCTACAAACAAAAAAAAAACAAACTTTACCACTTTAATATTATTATATTAGTATATCTTCTATAATATAAAAATGAATCGCAAAATGTGTTGGTAAGCGCATAACTCAACAACGCCTGGACCGATTTCGCTAATTTTTTTTTGTTGTGTTCGTTATTATGAGGAAAAGGTTCTTATGGAAAAAAAATGGAAATTAGGGTAGTGTAGGGTAGAGTAGGGTAGTGTAGGGTAGTGTAGGGTAGAGTAAGGTAGAGGAGGGTAGAGTAGGGTAGAGTAGAGTAGGGTAGAGTAGGGTAGAGTAGGGTAGAGTAGGGTAGAGTAGGGTGGAGTAGGGTAGAGTAGGGTAGAGTAGGGTAGAGTAGAGTAGAGTAGGGTAGGGTAGAGTAGGGTAGAGTAGGGTATAGTAGGGTAGAGTAGGGTATAGTAGGCTGAAGTAGGGAAGAGCGAGAGCGAAGCCGCGCGGGCAAAAGCTAGTTTATATTAAAATCAATGCCACTTTTCGTTCTAATTTTATAACTCAAGAACGGGCTCACCTATCCAAACCAAATGTTTAGGCTTTGTTCGGACTATTTAGTAGATGGTTTGTGTGAAGTTTGGTAGGGTAGAGTAGGATAGGGTAGGGTAGAGTAGGGTAGAGTAGGGTAGAGTAGGGTATAGTAGGGTATAGTAGGGTATAGTAGGGTATAGTAGGGTATAGTAGGGTAGAGTAGGGTATAGTAGGGTGGAGTAGGGTATAGTAGGGTGGAGTAGGGAAGAGCGAGAGCGAAGCCGCGCGGGCAAAAGCTAGTATTATTATAGATAGTGTAGATGGACCATTTACAGATACTTTTGAATTGTCAAGAAGTCAGGCAGTCAGAAAAACAACGCTAATTTTTCATTCCAAAGCCTAGATCTTTATGGAAAAGAATGTACAAAAACTCTATCGACGCTCTTTTAAATCATGTTACATATAACAAGTATGTCGGTAACATATTATTTGTTGCTTCTATTATGTGAGAACAATGTAAATAAATAAAGTAAAAAAAACAGAATATAGATTATCTAGGTACGTGAATTATTGCAAAGTTATCCTAATATTTAGCATTTTCTTGGATTATTAGCGTCCTGATGGCCTCGTGGTAAATGCACCTGCCTCTCATGCATGAGGTTGCAGGTTTGAAGCCAAGCACCATTGTTATTTTTTCATTTCGCATGTTTTACTAGGATAGATCTAGTAGGACATTACTAACACTTAAAGCACGTAAAGCTTTTCCAGTTGTTTTTTTTTCACATAATCATAGATCTTTGACAATCGTTTCAGGTAATCTGACGCCAGAAAGTCAGACCATCAGTCGATTCAAGGAGTATCGTGTTGCTCAACTGGGTTGTGAAAGTCTAATAGGCAGTCGCTCCGTGTATAAACACTAAACAGGTCTTCAGCTGTATCCGGATAGACTGGAAGCCGGCTAGAAACTAGTAGGGAAAAGGCTGGGGAGATAATGGAGCAAGATATTTGGACATCAAGAACACCAGAAATGTGTGCAAGGGATGCGAACGACCCCCTATCATTTCCATCCACTTGTGCACAACTAAAATGAGTCAAATGACTCTTGCACCACTCAGTTATAATGTTCTATAGCTTTAGAACGCATCTTATTTATTTTATACTTCATGCACAAAAGAGTACAAGGGCGGACTTAATGCCTTAAGGCAACCACACCATCACCATCACACCAAGGGCATCTTCACACCGTGTAAGGTAAGGACTTGTAACTAACTATTACTTTGTACGATCCAAGAGGATCATGCAGTGTTTTTGTACAGTTCTGTTTGAAACTATCACATCTTTTCACAGTGCTAAAACACATCTTTACACCGCTTAATTATCTCCCACATTTTTGGCAGAAAACTACCTACCCTTAACCCCACACAGATTCTTCGAATTCCGGATCCCCAATAGTAACGACAGCAATCATTGACTACCGGGATTAAGGTTCATGCAAATCCCGGAAATCGGGATAGCAATAATGCTTTGTTTAAACGAATCCCCGGACAAAACTATTGGCTTTCGTATTGTTTTTAAAGGTTTATTTGAATACTGGATCCAATTGGCTTTATTGTGTGTTTGAGTTTCGATTTTAAATTGACAAAACCTTATATGAAATTATTAATAAATCTGCTTTGTAAGCCAGTCTTCTGGGCACATTTCCGGATGACAGCGATGTGGAGGAGTACTTTGACGCCTGAGCGTACTTTGTCATTTTGTATTATATTTATGTACATAGTTAGGTTTTAGTATAAATAGTTTATTTAGTATTTAAGTTTTTTATATACATATGTATTAAAATAATTATCAAAATAAATATTAAACATTAGCTTTGTAAGTAATAAGTAATCTAAATATAAAACGAGAAACTTACTGATATATCAACGAACAGCCAAAACTACTGAGACTATGAATATGATATCTTGTAAAAAAGGGCTTCTTTTTATGATATATGCGAGCACTAAGAACGGGTTTTTTTTTGGAAATTAAACCTTTAAAGGGATGAAAAAGGGAATTTAGTTTGTGTGCAAAATCTCATTCCATGTGTCAATATAGGTACTTGAAAGTTTGCACAAATAGTAAGTAACCTAAATAAATAATTATGTTGTCATTATTTGTTTTCAGAGCTACCCCCAACGGAATAATTTAGGAGGATTTAAATATTATATGGAGGTTATTTTATAGATTCTTATTTCCTGGGTTAATAAACTTGAAACTTGGTACAAATTCTAAACAAAATTAATAATAAATACTGCCTTTATTATGTTTTTAAAAACGACTCTCAAAATACGATTTGAAGGGTTTTTTTTTTTTGACCTTGGAACTAATGCAAAGAAGGAACATAGCACAGCATATGTTTATACATAATATGTGTGTATCAATTATAATGTATTGTAATAAATATTGGTGCTTTTAGTCTAACTTATGACGGCACATATCATGTTCATACAATTACTGTCCATTCGAGGTTGCCTGGAAGAGATCGCGGAATGCGATAAGGCCTCCCATTTTATTTGTTTTAGATATATGTATTTCTTTCTTGTGTTTCCAGTTTTTTGTATAATAAAGTATATAATAAATAATAATAGGAGTGGGTTTTAGTCAGTTAAAGTCTAACACACCCTCACGCTGCGCTCAAGAGCGGAAGAAGTCATTGGATGATTTCCCATCTTAAAAAAGGGATGTTGAAGTTTTTATGAAAATATTCTCGCGAACCAATATTTTTTTTTTATCTGATATAAATGAGTGCATGTCTGCGATCCCACCTGATTTTAAACAGTGATGCAATCGTCGATGGTGAAGCGCACTAGTTTATTAAGAGCCTGTTCACTCTAGCCTTGAAGACACCCAAATTATAATCGGACGGGAAGACCACAGCAGGCAAATTGTTCCAGTCCTTCGATGTACGCGGTATATACGACAAGGCGAAATGCTTAGTCCTGACCGTAGAGGTTTCAACAACGTGTGGATACTCGCCATTCGTCGGGTTGTTTGATGGTAGAAATGAGTCACAGGCAAAGTCTAGTATAACTAAATTGCTATACAATATTTTAAGTTCAAACTGCCATTGCTTTGTTTTACACTATTATAGATTAATTAATCTGTTAAAATGTTCTGACAGCTCCAGTTTACTAATTACCCTAATTTCTTTGTTGTCGTTAACACATTTGGAAACAACGAGAATTACACTATCATCGTTCAACAAAATCTTATTATTTATATTATGACTAACAAGTTAAATTGTTGTTCAATCCATCTTGAGAAGTTTTTTGAAGTGTTAGGTTTTGATACGTTATGAGATTAGTTAGTCTGTCTCTTTTTGTAATCTATAGATCTATACATATAAATATAATTGGAGTGTCTGTTTGTAATATTGAAATTACTGCTTTTTACTACATGCATATGAATATATATATACGGTAAATACACCAAAATAACATTTTTTTACAATTTTTGTCTGTCTGTCTGTCTGTTTGTCCGGGCTAATCTCTGAAATGGCTGCACCGATTTTGACGGGACTTTTTTTGGCAGGTAGCTGATGTAATAAGGAGTAACATAGGCTACTTTTCTTTTAGAAAAAATAAATTCAAAATCTTGTAGCCCACGCGAACGAAGTCGCGGGCACAGCTAGCTGAAATATAATTTAATCTATGTTGTTGACGATTATTCGTTGCAAATTGAATTGTACTGGCAACACCAACTTTTGTTCGTGATTAAGTTGTCGATGTAGCATAATGGCGGGCGACAGTTCTCTTGTTCGATCGGCAACCGTTATGCCTTGATCACACGTACCGAGTAAAAGGGCGAGACAGTAAAACGTTGCTCAGCCGAGACAGTGATTTAAGCGAGTTGTAGAGATAAGCGGTCGGCCGAGCACTCGGCGCTTTGTTTAAGGTGAGACGCACAATTTGTCTCTTGAAAAAATATGTAACAACATAATTTAAAAAGACGGTCCATGGTGTTTTTTGCATGTTCTTGTATCCTTCTAGAGGGCAAATGAAGGAATAATGTGTTTATATACAGCGAGGCCAATCGAGATAGACTGAAAAATCTGCCGCATGACTTGGCGCAGCAGGGCATCCTTTTGCCTACGTAATAGAGGACAAAATCGGTCGAACAGACAGTAAAAAGGTTCTTTATATTTATATTCTTTATTTAAGTACTACATTATTTTTATTCCTGAGTCGATTCAATTTATGTGTTGATTACATTTAGAGCGACTTTATTTTAATTCTGAGTCCCCACTTAAGAAACACCTTAATCTTGAACATTTAAAAGATACTATCAAAAGAATAATCTTAAAAGATAAATATTTCAAAAACACTGAAGATTGATGTCAGCCGACTGTCCTTTTAGTTAATTAAGTCTAAAAAATAACAGTGAAAGTGTTTATTTTTCAGGGGATAATTAAATTTTCTCATTATCTCTGCGAAGGTGATGAATGAATTATTTATTATTTATAAACCCCATTTATTTATACGAAGAGGTTGTTTTAACTGATTAGGGTATGACAGGAGGTGATGTTTCACTGTGTTTTCACGTCTTCAGCTGTCCATTTGAGAGACTGGCGAAGATTTGTATTTGTGTGAGATTTCTCAATCTGTAAATCTAAGGTTTCTTAGAGTTGCCAACACGGATCACACGCCACAGCCACAAACGCCGCCACGATAAACTAGAAGCGGTCACAAAAGCTAAAGCGCGCGACAGAATAGAAATAAAATAGAATAGAAATACTTTTATTCGGTACAGACATAGCACAACGGTTACATACACAAAGTAAACAAGAATAAAAGTACAAAGTATGCCGAGCGTGCCCGCACCGAAAGGGTGACCACCTCAGCATTTGCTGGGCGTTAAACACCCAGCGCTGATTTTCAGTTGGCACCCCGCAGTGACGCACGGACTAGGGTAAAGCATATATAATTTTACTCGTATGTGTGTAAAATTTTATTGAAATAAAATACATAAATAACTATTTGATAAATAACAGCGCAATATTATCTATAAAATAAAATTTGTGCCACATTGGATAAAAAACGATAAAACTATAAAATAACTTAGTACCCACAATTGCCACTTGTGACCGGTGGCTTCTACTTTTTTTTAACCCATACGCGCAGTGTCATAATGGATTTTGACGAAGAAGGTTTAAATGCGCGAGTTGCATGTGACGGCGTTTAGTGGCCAGTGCGGGCCACAAGAAGACAGCAGCGGCGATTTGTAGCGTGTGACGGCCACCGGCGTCAACCCTGTGCGGTGAATCCATGAGAACTGTAGGAAATATGCAGGTGGCGGCGTTTTGTGGTTGTGGCTGATGGCCCGTGTGCGTGACCCTTAACGCCCGTCCGTAAAATCAACTAAAAACATCTCGGTTTACGAAAATGGCAGTTGTTATATCACGACCAGCTTTCACCCTCAAAATCTTTGACTTAAGGGTTGAAAGCCAAGCTTCTTCTGCCTGTCCGTGAAATTGTCTGACTGTTACATGTAAATTTGAAAATGGAAGACACTTAAAACGCACAAAACATGTTAATACATGGAAGCTGTAATAACAAACAATGAAAAACCGCACAAGAAAAGTGTTTTGACCTCTTTTTATACCTGGGAAATCATCGAGATACTCTCTCTCCCTCTCTAGCTCTGTGTGGAGCAAGAGGTAGCGTCAGAGTTCAGAAACATCCTCACGCCCCAGCCACCGAGACCCTGACCCCGATTGCCAAACACAGTAGGCGCGGGTTTGCGGACAAAGAGGAATGGGTTCCGATCGCGTCCGTGACCGTTCGGTAACCGTCCGGACCAAGTTGAAGTCGTCAACGGCGCGGAGAGTTCCACGCGCGCTTCAAAGAGATGTCAGCAAAACCGTAGGGGGCCACCAGAGCCGATGCCCACTAAAGTAACGGAAAATTTCTGAACTGCTGAAGGGGACAGGTGTGGCGGCTTGCCCACCTTTAGAGCGGGAGATACAAGTATCATAGGATAATAGGCTAGTTGCCGTAAAAAAATTAATTAGTCTGTCTTTTAGATTATTCAAAAATAAGGGACACGTATTTTTTTATTTGTAAATTAAACCAAAAATGACAAAGATATAGCCAATTAAAGTTACGTGTATCGTCTCGCCGTGCTGCATTTTTTCGCACGGGGTAACGTCACACGTAACTTTAATGGGCTATATCTTTGTTATTTTTTGTTTGATCGAAAAAAGAAAAAATACCTGTCCAATATTTTTTTATAACCTAAAATTCGAACTAAATAAAATTTAATTATTTTGACCCTGCAAACTACCCTATTCTCTAACTAAAAAAAAACCCTGCCACATGCTGCAATCCCTTTCATCCATCCTTTTCACAGTATTTTGAAAGTTTTCGACCCGGACCAGATCAAATATATTTCTCACAAAATATATTGTATTGTAATGCAATCTAGCAAATGGATCGGAAGCCACAGCGGGCACATGGTCATACATCCAGCGACATGCATTCGGCCACGGTGACGTACGACCGACTGCGGTCGAACACGCTATAATTAATTACGCATTCATTAATCTATTAACATTATTCACGTATATACTGCGTTGGTCCTGTGGTTGTAAGTGCTACTACTGAGCTTGAACTACTGATAAATTATCTACACTAGTATTGTAAAGAGGTAAAATTTGTTTTTTGTTTGTAGGAGGTAATCTCCGAAAGTACTGGCCAATTGCAAATTTTTTTTCATAGATAGAAAGCTGCTGTATTCCTGAGTGACATATGCTATATTTTATGTGCGCGGATTAAGTAGCGGGCAAAAGCAAATATGCATTTAATACATGTATTTTTAGACAACGACGGAGGCCCATAGATATAATATGTATATAATGGATTTTATTGAGGATTTTCGAAATAAACCACAAACTGTTTCTCTGAAAACAAAGATTTGTTTTATTCAACATGCTTTTACACTATAACAATTATCGTTTAACTAAAATTACACTTTTATCTCACCTGAAAACAAAGAAACGACATTAAAGTTCACTAATATCGCCTCCTCAATTATATCCCTTTAATTATCTCTCTACAAGTTTTTATAACAATAAAATGCACAAAATAATCTAAACATCATCTGTCATTGAATGATACGTCACCCCGTATCCACAGCTTAAAAATTAAAAAAATGAAATGTCCTTTCCAAGGAGGTCATTTCATTACATGTATATACAAAAATAATACATAATAATATTCTGATAAGTCTATTATAGCTACGCTGTTTTCTATGTCGAGATAAATTAATTTTTATGACCGTATTATTTATTTTACTATTTAAGTACACACAAAAAAAAAACAGTAAAAGCTTACATAATAGATTTTAGTTCTTTCTTTGGACAAAAGTACCTACGAGTATTTTTATATAAAAAAAATGTTTTTGTCGTTATTTGCATATTTTAAGTTATTATTTCTGAAACAAGCGCTTCAAGAATCAAATTCATTTTGAGTCCCAATGATACTACTCTTAATATTCTTCTATGTGAGTACTAACTTATTTTAGTTCACTATCATACATGGAAAAGTATGTAAATAATTTATAAATATTTTTCCACTTAGGATACACACGCACGCATAGAACCTAGTGGGCCCCTTTATTTTGTATTATACCTATCAATCAGCTGTGATGTAATCTACTATACCAAACAAGATGACGTTATCAGAGAATTGATTCTAATTACTGAATCCTGACACAGTATCGTAAATGCAGTAATACCTAGAGAATCGATACCCCCTAAGAGCTGATTCCGATGAAGCGTTCATGCGTATACCTTCGTACCATTGTGTGCAACAGCCGTGCAATCATGTGTTACGGATTGCTATTAGATATTATTGGATTAAGAGCAATTAAACAGTTTATTAAAAGATATTGTTATAGAGGTCAGTTGATAGACCCGCTAGTCGTTTGTAGATCTTTAACAATCCTTCATTATCATCATCATTTGGACTCGGTGGAAAGGCGTGCGAAGAGGCTGATTGGTGATCCAGATTTGGTTAAGTCCAATCTTCAAAGCCTTGACCACAGGCGTAGGGTAGCCAGCCTTTCGGTGTTTTACAGATTGCATTTTGGAGAGTGTTCGCAGGAATTGCATGACTTGATTCCGCCATCTCATTTCTACCATCGGACAAACCGACGCACGGCAAGTATACCCTTACGTTGTTGAAACATCTTCGGTCCGGACTAAGCGTTTCGCCTTGTCATTCGCCGCGTACTTCGACGGACTGGAATAGTTTGCCTGCTGCGGTCTTTCCGTCTGATTATAATTTGGGTGTCTTCAAGGCTAGAGTGAATAGGCTCTTAATAAACTAGTGCACCTCACCATCAACGATTGCATCACTGCTTACCATCAGGCGGGATCGCAGTCAAGTACTAGTTTATAACAGATTAAAAAAAAAAACATCATTTCAGACAACTGTTGGACATAAGCCTCCCCTAAAGAGGCAAGGTTAGACGGGCTCTCGGGACAGTCCTTACTGTGGTTATAGTAATATGACACCTGTCTTTCCAAGGGCGAGTTTCTTTGGGCGGAGCATCGCCGTGCCCTCGTAGGGGTGTTCGGCGGCGGAGACCTCTCACGCCGGGCCTTGGTTCAGGCCATGGTCCGGAGCGAGGAGGAATGGCAGGCGGTCGCCGATTTCTGCAAAGCAGTAATGCTCGCAGAGGAGGCCGACCGCATCAGGAAACGGCGCTCTCGCCGCCGCCGGAATTTCGATCCCGATTTCAGGCCACCGTAGGCGCGGGCTTGCGGACAGTGAGCAATGGGTAGTTCGCTGTCCGACCGTCCGGTAACTGTCCGGGCCAAGCCCAAGTCGTCGACGGCGCGAACTATTCCCGCGCGCCTCAAGGAGTTGTCAGCAACAGCAGGGGCCCAGCTGGGTCGAAGCCTACCGGGGCCAGGGTTAGTTTCGAACGACACCTCGAGCCCCGGTATGAAGGCTTGAAGGCACGGAGTGGTTTTTTGGTCAGTAAGAGTCTGACACTATCTCCCGCTCCGCCAAAGAGCGGGGGTTGTCATTGATGATTTTCCTACCACAAAAAATAATAATAAAAGAGCGAGTTTCTAAGATTAAGTTTTCTTTTATGTAATGTATTATCTTAATGTTGAATAAAGTATAGCTTCGAAGATATGATTCTAGGACATGCTGGTTTCCTCACAATATTTACCTCACCTAAAGAAGAGGTCCGAACCCCAGTAGTGGAAACAATATAAAGCTGATTATGCATGTATGCTATAAAAATAAAGTATCTAATAAATGACTGATCTCTTAACATAGCTCAACTCTCAGAACGGATTGTGTTGTTTGCCCAGTGATAAAGTTATTATGACAGGGGTCAAGAAAGCATTTTTCAAAATTCATTCCCTAATGGGATTAAACGGGGTTCCAAAATCTGTATAAAGAACCCTACTTTCACACAACCGAAGCCACTGGCAGAAGCTAATCTACACTAATATAATAAAAAGGTAAAGAATTTTTGTTTTTTGTTTTTATGTTTTTTTTTTTTGTAGGAGGTAATCTCTGAAAGTACTGCAGGCTTACTCTCCAAATTAATTTCAATTTCAATCTAAAGTCAATCCGATCGCAATGTCAATTTTGACGTTACGTGATTTGGTACTCGTGAAAACAATATTGTCAACAAATACGATTTCACTTAGTTCTCAAAATAGTCAAGCAATTTTGAACCAATTTGGCGCTAGCATTGAATTCAAGGGTACGAAACGTCACAATCTCAATGTCGACCGATCGGAATTGAAGTCAAGAGTAAGCCTGCTAGTTCGATTGCAAAAAAAAATAGCACCGATAGAAAGCTGCTTTATTCCTGAGTGACATAGGCTAAATCTTTTATGTACGCGAGCGAAACCGCGGGCAAAAGCTAGTACAATATAAATTGTGCGTTGCTGTAGATGAATATACGCAATATATGAGAATCGAACCGTAACCCTCTTGATCGCAATCCAGTACTTGAGTTTTTATTTAATAGATATTAAACGCACAAGCAAATTCTATTCAGATGAATAGCTCTTCATTTGAAAACCTTTCATTGGTAAATCGGACGCTAATTACCCATAATCCTAGCTTGAACATCAAAAGCCGATATTCTGAATTTTATATTAATGGCAGACCATTTTGTAAAGCTAAGGCATTCAGTATACTTACGTTTTCAGTGTAAGTGCCTACTTATGCCCCTAAATGCAGCAGAGCATAATCCTAGCAACCGCCATTAGTAAACCCCATCAATTTTATTGGAATTTCATACTACCCATAATTTTTCCAGCTATAATTTATCTCGTATTTTCTATTAAAATAAAATCGCTTAGTTTATAAAATGGGTCTTAGTTGAATGAAATTTAATCTTTGCACTCTTGAATTTCTGAGTATTTTAGGGTTCCGTGGAGATGAGTAAATACCCGTATTGTTTCAACACGTTGACGCGTATGTACTTAGTTACTTACCTATGTCTCTTTGACAGCTGTGGAATAGCGTTTCCTACCCTTGTAACTTAATTTACACCTTCACACCCTCTACTAGTAACAGTCGTAGATAAATATAGTTTTAATCTTTTAAGATAAAAGGAATAAATATTTCATCATGGTCATTTCGGCTGAGAGATGTCCACTGCTGCACATAATGGGCCTCCCTCAAGTGTCACCACCAGAACGTCGGTCCAATTCTGGGAAGGAATTAAACGCAGTATTTTCAGGTACACCGTGTTATTTTTCCTAAGATAGAGTTTGTCTCTATACTCATTAGCTCCCTAAACTAAACAAATGTGCCCCAAGTAATATATGTAGGTCAATTTAGGATTAATTCTCGAAGCAGGCCAGTACTAGTAGTCTGATCAAATTATTACTACATGCTCAAACATGACTTGATTCCACTATCACCTTTCTACCTTTAGACAACCAGACGTATGGAACATTTTGCCTTCATGGTTTTTCTTTTAAAAAATTCTTCATCGCTTTCCATCAGGTGAGATAGCGGTCAAATGTGATCCTATTCATAATAATAGTATTAAAAAAATGTTTTTTTTTGCAATGTTTCCATATTAAAATATTAATAGATATTTTGTTGCCTTCAGAACCCCAACTTATGCCTTAGCGACGCTTTTGGCAGATTTTCTAATAAAAGCTGGGTAGATAACATGGCTGAACCCATGAAAAATGAATTCTGTTTATCAGTTCACCTCAAATTAATTATCAGCGGTTTCTCAATCTGACTGAAATTTTCATTACATTATCGCTTAATAGAGTTTCAGAACTAATGGAAATTATAAAACACAATTATTTTAAATGAATTGCAGATGCTTTCTATAAACTGTAATCTCATTACTTATGCGAAATGAAAACCGCGGGCGGTTTCGTATGCTTACAATGGAGATCTTTTGAGAAAAGTGTTTTGTAAGCATTGATTAAACTTGTCCTAAAATTAATGTAGGCAACTTTAACATCAAGTCGGTTTATAAGTTAGATTTATATTTATATTTCACAATAATAGATTTATATATATTTCTTTTGTAATAAATATAATGAGAGAGCGAACCCCGGCGTTCGTTGGTTTAATAAATTAAGTGGGACTTGGCTAAGTGAGAAACCTCCATAATTGGAACTTATGCTGTTGGGACCTCAACATAAGTTCCAATTATTGAGGTTTCTCTCTGAATTTAAGCACTTAATTACCTCTGTTAGTATTACTAAGGAAACCTCTATATCTGGGATTAATTTTTCGACTTTATCGTCATAATTACCTCTATAATTGAGACAGCGAGTTTCCTAAATTTTATAGCTATCTCGCAGTATGTTTTTTTTTTTTATTGTTTATAGGTTCGCGCTTGACCGCTATCTCACCTGATGGAAAGCGACGATGCGGTCGACGATGGAACGCGCTTACCTAAAAGAAACCTATTCACTCTCGACTTAAAGATTCCCGGGTTGTAGCTATCAGGAAACACAGACTCCGGCAAGGAATTCCACTCCCTAGCTGCACGCACAATGAATGTTTACGTTATGTTTACGTTTAAATACGTTATTTTATTTAATAATCAAATAATAGCTCACACATCTGACATTTTAACACGTCATAGTAAACTGCAGAGCCTTATACAGGGTTATTATTTACTATGTATTTTTGTGATATTTATTTTGCTATGAGTATGTATATAATAGGCTAGTTGCCGTAAAAAATGTAATTAGTCCGACTTTTAGATTATTCAAAAATAAGGGATACGTATTTTTTATTTGTAAATTAAACCAAAAATGACAGATATACAGCCTTTGTTATTTTTTGGTTAATCGAAAAAAGAAAAAATACGTGTCCAATATTTTTTTATAATCTAAAATACGGACTAAATAAAATGTAATTATTTTGACCCTGCAAATTACCCTATTATATTAGTAGGTATATCTTTTTTTGCACGTTATATTATTTCATTGTTAGCTTTGATCTTTGATTATATAAAGGCTTTGATTTTTGTGTGTACTCATTTTGTTTTTACTTTTACACACGGTGTACATCTCTATTTTCTCCAATTTTTATTTCGCAGGTACGCTGGAAGAGATTTCTTTAGAAATAAGCATCACCTTTGTACTATTCTTCTGTTTCCTTCTTCTGTCCTTTTAATATTGTGTGAACCTAAATTGTTAAATAAATAAAAATAAATTATTTGTAAAACACTTACAACCTTGCGGGATTGTATTAATAACATAATAAACAAAAAACTTTTGTTCTATGTTTACAAAACATACTACATTTACCAAAAACAAACCTTCAAGACTTCCAGGCGGCGGTCGCTCTAGCGACACACGGGGTTGCGATGGTCGTTGATAGGATCCAGGAGTTGGGACTCAAGGTGGCGCTTCACAAATCCGAGGCGATGTGTTTTCACGGTCGCCTCTCTCGGAACGCGCCGCCATTGAGTTCCCAACTAACGATAGGAGGAGTTCACATCGGTGTCGGGTCGACGATGAAGTACCTGGGACTCGTCCTCGACAGCCGGTGGAATTTCGTGGAGCATTTCCGACGTCTGGCTCCCAAACTCAACCGGACTGGGGCCGCTCTCAAGCGGCTCCTGCCCAACCTTGGGGGTCCAGACGCCTCCTGCCGGAGGCTCTACGCGGGGATCGTTCGGTCCATGGCCCTCTACGGGGCGCCGGTGTGGGCGCCGTCGCTGAAAAAGCGACCGGCGGCCATTCTGAACGCCTGCCAGAGGGTCATGGCAATTCGGATGGTGCGGGGATACCGCACGATTTCCTGCGAAGCGGCGAGCCTTCTGGCTGGCCTACCACCGTGGGATCTGGAGGCAACAGTCCTTGCACACATGCACGACATGCGCGTGGAGATGCAACGCCGGGGTGAAAGTCCTCTGCCGCGACAGGTCACGGCATGGCGGACAGAGCTCCGGCGGGATCTCATGGTGGAATGGCGTCAGCGACTATCGCAACCCCGTTATGGGCACGCCACAATTATGGCGATAAGTCCCCTCTTTGAGGCGTGGCTGGAAAGACCTCACGGCGTCCTTACCTTCCGCATGACACAGGTCCTCACCGGAAATGGCAAGTTCGGGAGGTTCCTGTTCCGAATTAAAGCGGAAGTGACGCCCGGGTGTCGCCACTGTGCGGAACGCCCGGAGGACACGGTGGAGCACACAATCGCGGTGTGCCCTGCTTGGGCGGAGCATCGCCGTGCCCTCGTGGGGGTGATCGGCGGCGGAGACCTCTCGCGCCGGGCCTTGGTCGAGGCCATGGTCCGGAGCGAGGAGGAGTGGCAGGCGGTCGCCGACTTCTGCGAAGCAGTAATGCTCGCTAAGGAGGAGGCCGACCGCATCAGGCAACGGCGCTCTCGCCGCCGCCGGGATTCCGATCCCGATTTCCGGCCACCGTAGGCGCGGGCTTGCGGACAGTGAGCAATGGGTAGCTCGCTGTCCGGCCGTCCGGTAACAGTCCGGACCAAGCCCAAGTCGTCGACGGCGCGCGCTGTTCCCGCGCGCCTCAAGGAGTTGTCAGCAACAGCAGGGGCCCAGCCGGGTCGAAGCCTACTGGGGCCAGGGTAATCCGAAAGGGCGCTCGAGCCCCGGTATGAAGGCTTGAAGGAACGGGATGGGTTTTTTAGTCAGTAAGAGTCTGACACTATCTCCCGCTCCGCCCAAGAGCGGGGGTTGTCATAAGATGATTTTTCCCACCGAAAAAAAAAAAAAAAAAAAAAAAAAAACCTTCAAGACTTCGTTGTTCCATCTAACACATTTTAACCCTGTATTTTGCTGTAACCACCTACGCCTCTCGCACACTATCTCCGCTCCTCTCTGCTTTTGTATTATCGCTTGCTTCGCATAAACTTTGTAATGTTTAGAACATTCAATTTACATATTTTTATTCTTGTATGTAAATCTGATGAACCAAAATATGATAAATGTTTATAATGTTAGTAACATAGTCCTCATAAGTTGCCGGTGGTTTTCAAATAACCCTGTATAATGCCAGAGCTGTGAGTTTGTTCAAAAGATTTGCCACAGTTCGCTAGTGCAAAAGTAACAGAAGGAAAACGGGTGAATTTTAGTCAGAAAAAGTCTGCCATTCCCATCCTACACTTCCACTTTTTTACTCCAATCAGAGCTGGAGACGCTAATTTATGGTTTCTTAAACCCAAAATAAAAGTGAAAATAATCCCTAGAGAATAATTTTCGCAGGCGTGATTCTCTTAAGGAACTGTTAAATTAGGTATATAAATATCATGATGATGACTTCTCAATACACATATAATAAACATCATTTGTAAAGTACCTGGATCAAACATAGTTAGCCGATGAATATGGTCGTGATGATATGATGCGATTGAGTAACCATGGAGTTTCTTGCCGGTTCTTCTCCATAGGAAACGACCAATTTGGAACCGTGCACTAGCTTCTGACGTTTTATAAGTGCCCATGTAGGCCTATGTGAAATAAAATATTTTTGATTTGATTTGATTATTAAATAAAATAACGTATTTAAACGTAAACATAACGTAAACATTCATTGTGCGTGCAGCTAGGGATTGGAATTCCTTGCCGTAGTCTGTGTTTCCTGATAGCTACAACTCGGGAATCTTTAAGTCGAGAGTGAATAGGTTTCTTTTAGGTAAGCGCGTTCCATCGTCGACCGCATCGTCGCTTTCCATCAGGTGAGATAGCGGTCAAGCGCGAACCTATAAACAATAAAAAAAAAACATAGTGCGAGATAGCTATAAAATTTAGGAAACTCGCTGTCTCAATTATAGAGGTAATTATGACGATAAAGTCGAAAAATTTATCCCAGATATAGAGGTTTCCTTAGTAATACTAACAGAGGTAATTAAGTGCTTAAATTCAGAGAGAAACCTCCATAATTGGAACTTATGCTGTTGGGACCTCAGCATAAGTTCCAATTATGCTGAGGTCCCAACAGCATAAGTTCAAACAAAAAGGAAACCTCTATATCAGGGATTAATTTTTCGACTTTATCGTCATAATTACCTCTATAATTGAGATAGCGAGTTTCCTAAATTTTATAGCTATCTCGCAGTATGTTTTTTTTTTTTATTGTTTATAGGTTCGCGCTTGACCGCTATCTCACCTGATGGAAAGCGACGATGCGGTCGACGATGGAACGCGCTTACCTAAAAGAAACCTTTTCACTCTCGACTTAAAGATTCCCGGGTTGTAGCTATCAGGAAACACAGACTCCGGCAAGGAATTCCACTCCCTAGCTGCACGCACAATGAATGTTTACGTTATGTTTACGTTTAAATACGTTATTTTATTTAATAATCAAATAATAGCTCACACATCTGACATTTTAACACGTCATAGTAAGCTGCAGAGCCTTATACAGGGTTATTATTTACTATGTATTTTTGTGATATTTATTTTGCTATGAGTATGTATATAATAGGCTAGTTGCCGTAAAAAATGTAATTAGTCCGACTTTTAGATTATTCAAAAATAAGGGATACGTATTTTTTATTTGTAAATTAAACCAAAAATGACAGATATACAGCCTTTGTTATTTTTTGGTTAATCGAAAAAAGAAAAAATACGTGTCCAATATTTTTTTATAATCTAAAATACGGACTAAATAAAATGTAATTATTTTGACCCTGCAAATTACCCTATTATATTAGTAGGTATATCTTTTTTTGCACGTTATATTATTTCATTGTTAGCTTTGATCTTTGATTATATAAAGGCTTTGATTTTTGTGTGTACTCATTTTGTTTTTACTTTTACACACGGTGTACATCTCTATTTTCTCCAATTTTTATTTCGCAGGTACGCTGGAAGAGATTTCTTTAGAAATAAGCATCACCTTTGTACTATTCTTCTGTTTCCTTCTTCTGTCCTTTTAATATTGTGTGAACCTAAATTGTTAAATAAATAAAAATAAATTATTTGTAAAACACTTACAACCTTGCGGGATTGTATTAATAACATAATAAACAAAAAACTTTTGTTCTATGTTTACAAAACATACTACATTTACCAAAAACAAACCTTCAAGACTTCGTTGTTCCATCTAACACATTTTAACCCTGTATTTTGCTGTAACCACCTACGCCTCTCGCACACTATCTCCGCTCCTCTCTGCTTTTGTATTATCGCTTGCTTCGCATAAACTTTGTAATGTTTAGAACATTCAATTTACATATTTTTATTCTTGTATGTAAATCTGATGAACCAAAATATGATAAATGTTTATAATGTTAGTAACATAGTCCTCATAAGTTGCCGGTGGTTTTCAAATAACCCTGTATAATGCCAGAGCTGTGAGTTTGTTCAAAAGATTTGCCACAGTTCGCTTGTGCAAAAGTAACAGAAGGAAAACGGGTGAATTTTAGTCAGAAAAAGTCTGCCATTCCCATCCTACACTTCCACTTTTTTACTCCAATCAGAGCTGGAGACGCTAATTTATGGTTTCTTAAACCCAAAATAAAAGTGAAAATAATCCCTAGAGAATAATTTTCGCAGGCGTGATTCTCTTAAGGAACTGTTAAATTAGGTATATAAATATCATGATGATGACTTCTCAATACACATATAATAAACATCATTTGTAAAGTACCTGGATCAAACATAGTTAGCCGATGAATATGGTCGTGATGATATGATGCGATTGAGTAACCATGGAGTTTCTTGCCGGTTCTTCTCCATAGGAAACGACCAATTTGGAACCGTGCACTAGCTTCTGACGTTTTATAAGTGCCCATGTAGGCCTATGTGAAATAAAATATTTTTGATTTGATTTGATTATTAAATAAAATAACGTATTTAAACGTAAACATAACGTAAACATTCATTGTGCGTGCAGCTGGGGAGTGGAATTCCTTGCCGGAGTCTGTGTTTCCTGATAGCTACAACTCGGGAATCTTTAAGTCGAGAGTGAATAGGTTTCTTTTAGGTAAGCGCGTTCCATCGTCGACCGCATCGTCGCTTTCCATCAGGTGAGATAGCGGTCAAGCGCGAACCTATAAACAATAAAAAAAAAAACATAGTGCGAGATAGCTATAAAATTTAGGAAACTCGCTGTCTCAATTATAGAGGTAATTATGACGATAAAGTCGAAAAATTTATCCCAGATATAGAGGTTTCCTTAGTAATACTAACAGAGGTAATTAAGTGCTTAAATTCAGAGAGAAACCTCCATAATTGGAACTTATGCTGTTGGGACCTCAGCATAAGTTCCAATTATGCTGAGGTCCCAACAGCATAAGTTCAAACAAAAAGGAAACCTCTATATCAGGGATTAATTTTTCGACTTTATCGTCATAATTACCTCTATAATTGAGATAGCGAGTTTCCTAAATTTTATAGCTATCTTGCACTATGTTTTTTTTTTATTGTTTATAGGTTCGCGCTTGACCGCTATCTCACCTGATGGAAAGCGACGATGCGGTCGACGATGGAACGCGCTTACCTAAAAGAAACCTATTCACTCTCGACTTAAAGATTCCCGAGTTGTAGCTATCAGGAAACACAGACTCCGGCAAGGAATTCCACTCCCCAGCTGCACGCACAATGAATGTTTACGTTATGTTTACGTTTAAATACGTTATTTTATTTAATAATCAAATCAAATCAAAAATATTTTATTTCACATAGGCCTACATGGGCACTTATAAAACGTCAGAAGCTAGTGCACGGTTCCAAATTGGTCGTTTCCTATGGAGAAGAACCGGCAAGAAACTCCATGGTTACTCAATCGCATCATATCATCACGACCATATTCATCGGCTAACTATGTTTGATCCAGGTACTTTACAAATGATGTTTATTATATGTGTATTGAGAAGTCATCATCATGATATTTATATACCTAATTTAACAGTTCCTTAAGAGAATCACGCCTGCGAAAATTATTCTCTAGGGATTATTTTCACTTTTATTTTGGGTTTAAGAAACCATAAATTAGCGTCTCCAGCTCTGATTGGAGTAAAAAAGTGGAAGTGTAGGATGGGAATGGCAGACTTTTTCTGACTAAAATTCACCCGTTTTCCTTCTGTTACTTTTGCACTAGCGAACTGTGGCAAATCTTTTGAACAAACTCACAGCTCTGGCATTATACAGGGTTATTTGAAAACCACCGGCAACTTATGAGGACTATGTTACTAACATTATAAACATTTATCATATTTTGGTTCATCAGATTTACATACAAGAATAAAAATATGTAAATTGAATGTTCTAAACATTACAAAGTTTATGCGAAGCAAGCGATAATACAAAAGCAGAGAGGAGCGGAGATAGTGTGCGAGAGGCGTAGGTGGTTACAGCAAAATACAGGGTTAAAATGTGTTAGATGGAACAACGAAGTCTTGAAGGTTTGTTTTTGGTAAATGTAGTATGTTTTGTAAACATAGAACAAAAGTTTTTTGTTTATTATGTTATTAATACAATCCCGCAAGGTTGTAAGTGTTTTACAAATAATTTATTTTTATTTATTTAACAATTTAGGTTCACACAATATTAAAAGGACAGAAGAAGGAAACAGAAGAATAGTACAAAGGTGATGCTTATTTCTAAAGAAATCTCTTCCAGCGTACCTGCGAAATAAAAATTGGAGAAAATAGAGATGTACACCGTGTGTAAAAGTAAAAACAAAATGAGTACACACAAAAATCAAAGCCTTTATATAATCAAAGATCAAAGCTAACAATGAAATAATATAACGTGCAAAAAAAGATATACCTACTAATATAATAGGGTAATTTGCAGGGTCAAAATAATTACATTTTATTTAGTCCGTATTTTAGATTATAAAAAAATATTGGACACGTATTTTTTCTTTTTTCGATTAACCAAAAAATAACAAAGGCTGTATATCTGTCATTTTTGGTTTAATTTACAAATAAAAAATACGTATCCCTTATTTTTGAATAATCTAAAAGTCGGACTAATTACATTTTTTACGGCAACTAGCCTATTATATACATACTCATAGCAAAATAAATATCACAAAAATACATAGTAAATAATAACCCTGTATAAGGCTCTGCAGCTTACTATGACGTGTTAAAATGTCAGATGTGTGAGCTAGAAAGAGGGATGAAGCTATTCACCATATAACTCTATCCTTTTAACAGTCTGGTGAGTTGCACCATTTAACCATAACGATAACAAAGCCGTTAACAGTTGTCAAATCGTCGAATTGACCAATAGGAGGCCGTTTCACGGCTGGGTATGGTTTGGTTATCGTTATAGTTAGATGGTGCAACTCACCCTAAGTCTCAATTTAGTACCTCGAATGTGAAGCGGGTTAAGAGCTCACACGAGTGCCTCTAATAACTCTTCCAATAGAAACAGAATAATTATTTCTATTCTGCAGAAAACTTATTTTTATCCCACTTAGTTTCCTGTTCGTCCCGGGAGCGATATATATCAAGTTACCACAGAACGCGATCTCCAATTTTCCTTGTTCAATTAGCGTCTCTATTCATTTACAAACTACGTATCGTCCTACTTACAGAACCTGTCTCGTTATACCAAGTGTATCTATGTACAAATGTATCTTTGTAGGATAACCTACACGCACAAAACGTTTTGGGAACACATGCATTGTGCGTGCAGCTAGGGAGTGGAATTCCTTGCCGGAGTCTGTGTTTCCTGATAGCTACAAACCGGGAATCTTTAAGTCGAGAGCGAATAGGTTTCTTCTAGGTAAGCGCGTTCCATCGTCGACCGCATCGTCGCTTTCCATCAGGTGAGATAGCGGCTAAGCGCGAACCTATCAACAATAAAAAAAAAAATAGGATAGAAAAATGCTAGCATTAGTACAAAATAATAATAAATCCATGTTTAAGGCCCTAACTCTCGAGCAGTGCTATAAAACAATGACTTTCTGAAGCCTACTCCCTCGTAACGGCGTCAATAGGTTTGAAAAAAAATATACTTATGTTTGTTATAGATTTACGTACAAAATTTTTAAAAAAAATTTTTCATTAAACATTTTTCAAGACCTCTCTTTGAGGAGTGGCTGGAAAGACGACGTACTATCGTTACCTTCGCATGAAACAAGTCCTCATCGGAATTTTGGGAGATTCCTACTTCTGATTCGTGTGAAAGATATGCCTGGTCTACATTGTGATGACCGCCTGGAGGACACGGCGGAGCATACGGAGAAGGTGTGCACCCGCTTGGGAAGAACACCGCCGTATCCTCGTTGTGGCGATCGGTGGCAGCGACTTCTTATACCAGGGCCTGGTATAGGTCATGGTCAGGAGCGAGGAGGAGTGGCAGGCGGTAGCTTCCTTCCGCAACAATCCTATCAAGGGCGACAGGCGCACGCGTGAATTCTCAAAACGGGTACTTCACGACCTTCACTAATGAAGATTACGAAGTACGGAGGAGGGGGAAAACGGTTGCTATAGGTAACCAATATTTCCATTAGCCATTAATAACAGCCTTTTGGCCCTGTTTATTTAGTGCAAATAACCCTAAAAGGCAATTACATTATGTGGTCCACTTACGGCTATTGTTACGATTATAGCTTTTATTTTATATTGGATAAGAATTGGTAATATTGTTTTTGTTTTCCTGGTTCGTATCGGGTGTTGAACTCCTTGTACAAAATAAACTAACTTTGTCACGCAGCTATGCTTCCTTCTCCGAGAGAGGAGGCCTGAGTCTCAACAGTGGTAACAATATGAGGTTGATTATGTTGTGCTACTTTGACTTCTTCCTAAAAGGTTTTTTTCGGTATAAACTATATAACTGGCTTTTAATAAAGAAGACTTAAAATTGCGCTATAACTTTAATTTCTTCCTTGGTTTTGTTTCATCTTGAAATATGAAACGAAAAACAAGTATTTTGAAAAAAGGAGGGTTAATAAAAGGCATTTTTGCCAACGGTAAATTAAAAAAAGCACATTTTGTTTCCGACTATTTTTATATGCATTTGTGTAATTAAAGATAAATATTTTTTATACAATAACATTTATGAGCCGAATAATATTGTAAGTCAAAGCAATTATTGCTAAAACAGAGAGTGTATCGTCATTTTTTTCTATTTTTGTTTTCCTAAAACTGGCGATCCATGAACCACATTCATTTTAAGACTCAATGATGCTACTCTTAATAAACTGTTATCTGAGTACTAATTTATTTTGGTACATTGTGCGCGTCTATGCTATACGGAAAAAGATTCTCTGCGCGTATCGTCGCGTGCACTATGATCTTTATACCACCCTAAAAACAAACTTAGAATTTCCCACCAAATATATAATTAAACAATACTTACGAATTCCAAAACAAGTCATTATTTCCACTATACAAATCATGGAGCACAAGTAACCTAGCGTCTTCCCCAACCGTTACAAAATCTCTACACAAAACAATTAATTGATGATTTGCTCAGAGAAACGCGTAATTCACTAAAATCGCTCAGAAACAAAGAGATTTCCGTTGAATATTTAATACCACGCGATGCGGGCTCTCGCTCCAAATTGAAAGCTTTATAGGCACTATTTTCACTGATAAAGTGCTTAATATAGTTAATTAACTGGTAACAACACAATTCGTGGGGGAATAAATAACTGGTAAATGATTGAGGGGATTTAAATTGGAAAAATATTGAGATTACTGTGTTATGGACCGTACGAGCATACGATCTGCGGGAATTTTCGAGAGAGTTAACATGGCTATCGAACGCAATGGGCAACTGAAGGACGCAAGCGTGGTTTACGACAGCAAAAGACATGCCCTATTGTTCCATCCTAGTGCGGGAGAAGTCATTGAACGATTACCCAACCCAAAAATAAAAATTTTTGACAACACTGTGACTCGTTTATATTTTAAGTGACAATTTTCATTACAATAAATAATTTTTATTTCATTTAGTAAAAGTTAAATAAATTCAGAAAACTCACAAAAGTTCTCCAAAGAAAATAAAATAAATAAATCTCAATGAGTCCTCTCCGGGGTAAAATGAAGATTTCTGAGTAAGTCAGTAAGTGCCGCTTTTCCCTCTTTGGCCAACTTTCGGATGACTGCTTGGACACCATAGCATAACATAATCGGCTTTATTATATTTCCACTGCTGGGACTCAAGCCTTCTCTCTGTAGGAAAGGGAATGGGCTGTAATCCACCACGCGGGCCCAGTGCGGGTTGGTGAATGTCACATGTTTTCGAATTTTTGGTTCTGGGACATGTCGGTTTCCTCACGATGTTTTCCTTCAAAATCACAAAAAGACATGCGCCTGACTGGGTTTGAACCCACGACCTACCACTCGTAAGTTGGAGCTGTTACCACTCCACTGCCACTACTGCTCTCTATCTCCAGAAAACATACAATTTATCTATTTTACTACGTTTATTCCCTGAAAAATACCTTAAAAATTTGTTCAAAAAGCTTTTTATGAACTAATAGCTTTCACAAGCAGTTTTACCCGCGTGAAAGTAGAAAATATATATCCTATGTCACACAGTGATAAAGTAGCATTCTACTTCGCCAGTAGAATGCTACTTTATGAAGCATTCTACTGGCGAAAGAATTTTTAAAATTGGTTCAGTAGTTTTAAATATATTAATTAGAAACAAAAATACCTAAAAATCTTGCCCTATATTCATTACTAGCTTCTGCCCGCAACTTCGTCCACGTACATAAAATATAGCCACCCAAAAAATCATAAAACATACCAATTAATTTAAGTTTTTGTATAAGCTGTGTTACTTTTTGCTGTACAATAAAGTTTATTCTATTCTATTCTATTCTACAGTCTATGTTACTCAGAAATAAAATAACTTTCTACCGCTGATAAAATTTTAGCAATCAAACCTGCCCCCCTAGCCAAGTTTCAACCGTATCGTGTCGAATTCCGTTCTCCAATTGGTAATTCTTCGGTGTCAGCAATTGTAGAAAACGATAAGTGGGTATCCATGTTGACGTGCCTGAGTCGGCCGCTCGTTCTACAATGTAGCTTTGGTTTATCAAAGGATGTACCGTTAAACGTTGTAGAAATTCATTCTACCATTATGAACGATGCGATGTGAACTTGGCTACGAATTTTCTATTCGTTTGTTCCGACCACGTGAATTAACGTTGAGATGATGTCATTCCCATACATTTGATTACTTTTCGACTAGCGTTAACGATTGCAGATTATCAACATGGCTAGGGGTGCAGTACTTCCAGAGATTACCTACTACAAACAAAAAAACAAACTCCGTGTAGACGAAATAAAAAATAAATCTTTCTTCTTAGATTTTTAGTATGTAAATATAGATGGAGCTACACGCAGAGCTTTTTCGAAGGCATAAAAAAGAGTATCCATTTCTTCCTTTCAGATAAAAATTGCAAACACAAATTCAAACGTCAGAACAACGATCAAAATTAGATTTTGCCTTGCAATTGCAAACATCAAAGAGTCTATTCCCAATGCTATTGCCCATTGTCAGCAAAGCAATAAAGAAACGAAAATATTGCTTTAAAATTCACAATACAGCATTATTTTACATTCAAAATACAGAACAATACGATTTCACTTTTGCGAAATTCGCTTACTTGACAAACGTGTGCCCCACCGTGGCCTAAGGCTTCGAATTTTATTACGTAGTTAGGCGGGTTGCACACGGTACTGCATGCGGTCTGCAAGCTCAGCTGACGCCATTTTATGCCGAATAAATTTATAGCCGAAGCGGGTTCGTGTGCATTCAGTTTAATATGTGTTTCAATTTGCTTAGACGTAAGATTTAGGTGTGGTTGACTATGTTCTTGTTCTTTATGTTAGGTTGCTGACATTGCAAAGAATCGCTAAACTTAAGTTGCAATGGGTGGCATATTATTCTCAGAGCAAATGGTTGATGGGGTCGAAATTTCTAGAATGATGACCAGAAGAATTGGAAGGCTTCCCACAAGGTGGACCAATGATTCCGTAAAGGTCGCAGGAGTCCGATGGATACGAGACGTATAGGACTGTTCGTTGTGGCGACATTTGGGGGAGGCCTATGTCCAGCAGTGGACGTCTTTCGGCTGAAATGTTGATATTGATGATGTTTTTTTTTCTCTTTCAAAGATCTACAGTAAATTTCTGCAGGCATATGTCTATCTTATTATACTGTGGTTATTGGAACGCTATTTAGACGATTACGATAGAATACGGATGGGTTAAAGTTAGTAAAAGTTTGACACACTCTCTCTCGTTCCACCGAGAGCAGGAGAAGTCATTTAATGATTTTCCACGTAAAGAAAGGTACTCTCCTAGGTAGTTATAGTAGGCTAGTTATAATTTACGCCACTTCAGTCAGTAAAAGTTTAACATTCTCTCGTTTTACCCAGAGCAAGAGAAATACTTTGAAGATCTTCCACGGAAAAAAAGGTGAAGAATTCTTGACTATTTCCTTATAACTTAGGGGTCTTTAAGTCAACTGTAAACAAGTTGCTTCTTCGCAAACGTGCTATATCGTCCACCACATCATCACTTAGTAACAGGTGATATAGTTACGCGATCGTATCCATAATAATAATTTATAAAAAAAACTCTCTTCAAATTGTAATTTAAAAATCAATAAAAAAAAAATTCTTCCAAAAAAATAATTTAGCTAACTATTTTTACAAAGTCTGCGGGTCCCTAAAAAGTCGAGTCGGTCGCCAATTCTTTCCGCACGAATAATTATCATACTGGCGCTAGCTAGTTGCAAATTAAGAGAGCGGCACCCAAAATTTTCACCAACTTCCCAAATTCTAATCAAAGAAAAACCAGTAAACTAATACAACATTAATCTACAATTCCTTAATGAAAATGCCAAAAGTTGAAAGTAATTTGCATCAAAAAGTACCTTTTGTTGAATACTCGTAAAGTTTGTAAATTAAAATTAAGATTTAACGTGTTTCGTCGGTCAGAGACTTAGTTTCAAGATTTTTTAGGGTTCCGTATTTCAAAAGGAAAAAAACGGAACCCTTATAAGATCACTTTGTTGTCCGTCTGTCTGTCTGTATGTCAAGATCCTTTATCTCAAGAACACGTGGAGGTATCGAGTTGAAATTAACGTGTACTCAAATCTACGGTCCCTTGATGCTGTGAAAAAATCAGACTTCTAAGGTAACGAAAAAAAGATACGGCTGTTTATGGGGCAAAAAACGAACATTTTGACACTTTCAAGGAAATTAAAATTCATAGGGTACTTCCCGTTAACCCAGAATCTTAAAATTTGGCATAAGCAAGGTCATATGGGTCAATTTATTATAGTAATAAATCTGAAAACTGCTTAGTTGTTACGTCACATTTTTTTTTAGCGATTCGTAAAAATCTTCCGAGTCTTACATAGGTAAGTTTGTACGGAACCCTTAGGGCGCGACTTGCCCAATTTTTTATTTTTTATAACTTTTTTGCGATTTGGAATAATCTTCCGAGACTTCATTCCAGAATTGAACTATTTACGTAGGTGAGTTTGTACGGAACCTTCTGTGCACGAATCCGCCTCGCATTTACCCAGTTTTTTTATTATTTACGAGACGCCCACTCGAGCTTGACTGTGGCAGTTATTTCCTGAAATAAATATTTATTAAAAGTCCTGTAAATGTTTGCGTTACAGTGACAAAGCTGGTTCGTTTCAAACTTTGCCTAGCAACCGTAAACAGCTTGTCGGGAACTAGTTTTGTGTTTTTAATTTTGTTAGTTATATGCATTATTAAAACTAAAATTTTGGACCGTAATAGTTTGTTATTTTTTTAATGGAAAAGAATGACCATGCTGAGTAAAGGTGTCCCCAAAATCGTTCTTATGACATTAATATGTATTATTAGGTGGAACATTGTGTGTATGTATGTTTTTTTTTTTAGGTAGGATCGGGATTAGGTGGGATCGGTTAATTGATCTAATGACCTCACCCGCTCTTGGGTGGAGGGATAGGGCGTGTCAGACTTTTATTGATTAAAACCTACTCCAGTTCCTTCGTTCCAGGCCCGGGGTACACTTTCGCACCACCCGTGGCCTCAGTAGGCTTCGACATTGCTGGGCCCCTACGATTTGCTGACATCCTTTTGAGGCCAGTCAAATTAAGTAGGTACCCTTTTAAAAATATGGCTTCAAATTACATATATTTTATAAATGCGAAAATGTGTACCTATGAGCAATGGAGGCCGACTGGTAACAGCCCCGACTTGCGAGTTGTAGGTCGTGGGTGTGTAATTTATTTCATCACCACTGCTCTCAAAACTGTGAAGGAAAACATCCCGCACTGGGCCCGCGTGATGTTACGGCCCATTCCCTCTCCTAGAGAGGAGGTCTGATTCCCAACAGTGGGAACATTATAAGGCTGACTATGCTAAGCTATGCTATGTTGTGTGACGTATATTTTGTATGTTTGTTATTTCTTCACGATTAAACAGCTGAATATTGACTGATTTGATGGCATACGGTAGTATGCACCTTTTGGATATTCTTTTTTACATCGCGGGCTAGCTTTTACATATTTTTTACGTGCAATTTTTAATAACTCCCTAATGTGCCCACATTATGTTTCATAATTTTCTCTTTTAACCAAATAGTGATAGTGCGAAAAAATTTGTTCGAATTCATGGCCCATGTCTTGTGATGTACGTACAATTGTTCAGGATACGATGGGACTGACATACGCTATACGTAAATAAGCAAAGAAAAAACAAGTAATAAACTCCATTACACATTTGCATAGATAGGCATTGTGGCGCTCTATACGGGGTGCTTTCCCATTCTAAACCAAATGTAGTCGAGTGATCGCATCCGTTACCTGCCGACGTTGAGAGGTACAATGGATTGCAATAGTAAAGTGCATCGAAACGATGTGATGACGACTTAAAACCATCTCGGACTCCAATCTACATGGTTACATGAGAACCAGGCCATGATTTGACCATTATATGTTTACTAAATGGAATTTAAAAGAGACTTTGACCACTGAGTTTGTTTCGGTGTTTCTTCTCAGGGTAGTCAGTTAGGAAACATCGGCTTCATGTAGTTTAAATTGAAGTGTACAATTGCCGAAACGGATCTTGAGCGCTCGGCGTCAGAGTGGGGATCGCTTTGCGCATTCCATACATTGGCGAGCCAATCGTCTTCGTTGTTAGATACATGCAGCAACGCAGGGAACGAATCAGGAGTGACGTCTATGACGCGATGGCGCGGCAAGCCAATCACTGACACTCACCGCCCCCGCGTCTCACTTCGCACCACTAAAGAGACCGAATATTTGACTTCTGTGCAACTTGAAGCCAGAGCTCCAGATCCGTGACGGCAATTGTAAGTGTTTTTAAAACCTATTAGCAAAATAAATATTATTTGTAATTCATTCACTTACCATGACGTGTTAAAATGTCAAACGTGCGAACGAGAAAGCGGGAAGAAGCTATCCTTTATAGCTCCAGCTATAGAGGCGCTAACAGTTCAGTTTAGGTCGTCAAATGAATGGCGTTAAGAGCTCGTGGTAAGAACTCAGAAATGTAGTTACAATCGTCACGAGATTGGTTTCAGAGGAAACTGATTGGTTTGAATCATTAATCTTGATTTTTTTTCTACAGCAGAAAGCTGTACATTCTTCTGTAGAAAAAAAAATCATGAATATGTACAAATGACTCTAGAAATCTATAAAAAAATGCTTTTTATAGCTGTCTGTGTAATCCTTCTAAATTGCAGTGAATATTTTATTAAGAGAATCCAATTGGGAATCTGTATGTGTAGGTTGCTAAAATATTTTGTCAAGTCGTAAATATACTATACCAGTTGTTCGGCATCGTTCACGTCATATTCGTAATACTCGTCCGACTGTCCGGCAACCGTCCGGATCGAGACCAAGTCGTCAACGGCGCGTAGTGTTCCATGCGGCCTAGCAGGGTCTGCAGGGTCAAGCCTACTGGGGCCATAGGCGATGCGAAAGAGATAACCGGGGCCCTGGAACATTGGATAAGCTTGAGCGACTCTGGAACATTGGATAAGCTTGAGCGACTTCAAAATCTTTGTATCAGGTTCATATTTGGCTTGCGCAAGTATGACCACGTTTCTGAATTTCGTACTAAGCTCAAATGGCTTCTTATTCGCCTTCGCCGGAACGCCCATATACTTTCTTTGCTTTATAATGTGCTATTTAATCCTTGTACCCCGTTTTATCTTAAAGAACGTTTTCAGTTCCTTAGTGACACACATAGTAGGTCCTTGAGATCATCGGAAAACCTAAAATTAAGTATCTTCTCCTGGTTCAACTATATATTTGATATTTATTAGTATATTTTTTTTTTTGTATTGTATGTATGTATTTGTGTTAATGTATCTTGTTAGTATTATATCTGATGTTTGTACACTGACAACCCTTAATCTATCTCCTTTCTCTCAGTCCATCCAAAGGTTGTCTGTAAGAGATCGCCCTGTGCGATAAGACTTCCCATTGTGCACTTATTATTTTAAATGTTTGTCCTGTATTTTTGTTTATTTGGTGTACAATAAAGATTATAATAAATAAATAAATGGCAAAGAAAGAACAGGAGTGGGTTTTTAGTCAGTAAAAGTCCGAAACTATATCCCGCTCCACCTAAGAGCGGGGGATGTCACTAGATGATTTTCCCACCAAAAAAAAGACTCGTAATACAGCACAAAGGCAGGGCGTTCCAGGCCCGCTGTAACCAGAAATAGTTAATGGCCTACACGCACTTTTGATATAACAGCATAATTAGCCTTTATAATGTTCCCACTGCTGGGACGCAGGCCTCGTCTTTACGAGAGGGAATGGGCCATAATCCACTACGCGGGCCCAGGGCGGGTTGGTGAATGTCGCATGTCTTTTTTTTTTTTTTTCGATGGGAAAAATCATCTCTTACTGACTAAAAAACCCATCCCGTTCCTTCAAGCCTTCGTTCATACAGGGGCTCGAGCGCCCTTTCGGATTACCCTGGCCCCGGGATAACCCTGGCTGGCCCCGGATGTCGCATGTCTTGGAATTTTTGGTTCTAGGACATGCTGGTTTCCTCATGATGTTTTCCTTCACCGATTTGAAAGCAACGGTGGTGAAATAAATCACACAAAGTAATACGCCTGGCTGGGTTTGAGCACGCGACTTACAACTCGTAAGTCGGGGCCGTGATCACTTGGCTACCACTGCTCTTTGATGTTTTTTTTTTCTTTTTTAATTGATATAAATTTTTATTATATCCGTTTATTTTATCTGTTATTCTCGTTAGCTTACTTTTTCTTACCTAACCGTTTTAAATTGTTGTTAAAATCTCTTCCTTCATTAGCGTATGGGTGGTTTTATTGGTTAGTGTATTAAATTATTATTTTTGTTTTTCTTGAGTATTGTGTAAATTATATTTATACAAGGTGCAGTTTTAAAACTGCACAATATTTCAGGAGGTTGTAATAAAACTCATAAATAATCATATAAAAAAACGATACCTGGTCAATAATCAGTAATACTTGTTATTTAATTTTTTAATTACACTAAACTAAATCGATTGATCGATGGCCGCGGGGGCGTGGCTAGGGTGTGGCGTGCGGGATGATGATTGGATGATACATTATTTATGAAACTATCGTTGCGAGTTAGTGTGTGTGAAAACGCCCTTTATTGTTCCGTGTTTGTGTGTGTGAAAAAAAGCGCGGTTATAAAAAAAAAAAATTACCTACTTATTTTATTATTGATTCGGGTCGAGAATCACTAACATAATTACCTCCTGAAATATTTTGCAGCTTCAAAACGACACCTTTTATATATATATTTTTTTAAATTATTTTATTATATATTGTAAGTAGTATTTTGCAACTATGATGGATAGTAATTTTGATGATGACTTCTTCTCTTGTTCTTCCTCTTCTAGTAGCTTTCTTAGTGCGGCGAGTAGTTCTTCCTCTCCATTGAATCTGGGTGATCAGATTTCTTCCCTGTTTTCTCGCTATCCCAATAACCTTAATATAGCCCACATCAATGCTCAGAGTGTCCCTAGCCATTACTCTGATCTTCTGGCATCCATTAACTGTGCACATTTAGATGCTTTGCTGATCTCTGAGTCTTTCCTGAAACCTTCTCTTTTATCAGTTCACTATTCCCTTCCTGGCTATGTTCTTGTCCGCAACGACAGAACGGGGAAGGGTGGTGGAGGTGTTGCCATGTACTTGCGTGCTGGTATTCCTTTTAAAATTATCAGTGCATCACCATCTTCTTACTCGGGGTCAGCAGAGCATCTTTTCTTAGAAATTTCTCTACATAATGTTAAAATGCTTCTTGGCGTAATTTATAGTCCTAACCTCAGTATCGATTACTTTGATTCTTCGATACACTGTTAAACAATTTCTGTCCCACCTATGATCACGTGGTCTTGATGGGTGATTTTAACACGTGTCTTCTTAAAAATGACTCTCGTTCTCACAAACTTCAATCTCTCATAACTTCTTTTAACCTCAGCATTCTGCCTCTCTCTGCTACTCATCATTTTCCCAATTGCTCCCCTTCTCTTTTAGATCTTATGATTGTTTCTAATACTAATAACGTATCTATCCACGGCCAGCTCACCGCTTGTTTTTCCTATCACGACTTAATTTTTTTGTCATATAAGATCCGTCCTCCTAAGCGCAAGCCGCATTATATTTTCCTTCGGAACTACAAGGGCATGGATCTGGAGGCATTACTGCGTGATGTTGTAGGCATTGACTGGACTGATGTTTTCCATAGTTCATCTGTCGACGATATGGTAAATATTTTAAACAATAAAATACTGAGTCTTTATGATCAACACGCCCCGATACGTCGAGTTAGAGTTCGATATGTCCCTGCTCCCTGGCTCACTCCCGCCATTAAGGATTCGATGGCAATTAGAGACCGAGCCAAAAGGAGGTTGAAGCGCTGTCCTTCCGAGCGCAACCAGAGCTTATTTAAGGAGCTGCGTAATCGCTGCAGTCGTATGTGTAGAGATGCAAAGAGACGCTACTTCCATAATTCTCTTGACAACCGGAACTCTTCCGAAGTCTGGAAGTTTTTGAAAACTGTCGGCATTGGTAAGTCCCCTAACGTTTCCAGCAAAGATATTGACGTGTGTGCTCTTAACCAACATTACTCACTTCCCCCTGTAACTTTAGATCCACACGTCAAATCAGCTACTCTTAATAAGTTGTCTGGTCTGCCATTGCCGCAGTGTTCTTCTTTTGAATTTAGTTCTGTGAGTGAAAATGATGTCAAAAAATCCATTCTAGCTATCTCCTCTTCCGCAGTTGGCAATGATGGCATTTGCTCAAGAATGATTTCCCCTATCCTCCCCGCAATACTTCCCGTCTTGACCCACATTTTTAACTTCTCCTTATTTTCTTGCGCTGTTCCCGATGCCTGGAAACAAGCCCATATCATTCCGTTACCCAAAATCCCTAACCCGGTCTCGCTGACTGATTTCAGACCAATTTCTATCCTTCCGTATCTCTCTAAAGTTCTTGAGCACATTGTCCATCAGCAACTCTCTCTCTTTCTCTCTAGTAATGATCTTCTTAGCCCTTTCCAATCCGGTTTTCGGCCTGGTCACAGCACTGTCACTGTCCTTTAAAGGTTACTGATGACATCCGCTTGGCCATGGACCACAAATCTCTTACGTTACTTGTTCTTCTTGATTTCAGCAGTGCCTTCAACTCTGTTGACTTCGATATCCTTCTTGGGATACTAAAATCTCTTAATTTCTCCTCTTCCACTGTTAATTGGTTCCATTCCTATCTTAATGGCCGCTCGCAGCGGGTACGCCTTGATGAGTCTTCATCGGATTGGTGCTATCTTGCTGCGGGTGTGCCTCAGGGTGGCGTTCTCTCACCTCTCCTTTTTTCTATTTTTATCAACTTTGTCACTAGAGTCATTTCCTCTTACTTCCATCTCTATGCAGACGACCTGCAGCTGTACCATCACTTTCGTGTGGAAGATGCTGAAGCCGCTGTGTCCGCTGTGAACAGTGACCTGAAGCTGATAGGGGAGTGGTCGCAGTCCTTTGGTTTGCGAATTAACCCCAAGAAATCCCAGGCTTTAGTTATTGGTGGCAGATATATGCGGAACAAGCTGGACATTACATTGCTGTCTCCACTCTGGTTAAATGGAGTTCAGATAGATTATGTTAAGACGGCTAAAAACCTTGGGGTGATCATGGACTCGAATTTATCGTGGACTGCCCATGTCGCTGAAGTCAGTCGCAAAGTGCACTACACGTTTCACTCCTTAAAATGCCTTCAGAGTTTTTTGCCCTTGAAGACCAAATTTCTCTTGCCCAAACACTGATTCAACCCATCATTGACTACGCTGATGCCTGTTATTTGGATGCCACCGAGGAGCTTTTAAATAAACTTGAGCGTTTGCAAAATATTTGTATTCGTTTTGTTTTCAACCTTAAAAAGTATGATCATGTCTCAGGCTTTCGCATGGTACTCAAGTGGCTCCCTATTCGACTTCGCAGGAACACTCGGATATTATGTCTGCTATTTAACATCCTTTTCAACCCTAAAACTCCCTCTTACCTGCGGGAACGTTTCTCCTACTCCCGTCCTTCTGATTCACCTTGCAGGTCGCATCTTAAGAATCTCCTTAAATCCCCTCCCCACTCCACCGACTTCTATTCCTATTCCTTCACTTTGCACGCAGTACGGTTGTGGAATTCACTTCCGCCTGACATCAGGGGCTGCCAAACTCTTGCAGTTTTTAAAAGAAGAGTGAAAGAGCACTATCTTTATATTTCGTCATAATTGCATATTTAAACTAGTATGTATTATTTTATTTTAGGTATTATTTAGTATGTATTTGTGTGGTATTTATTTTATTATGTGTATGTTTATAATTATAGCAGTATATATATATATCTTTAATTATTATTATTTTTTTATACTATTTAATTGTTAACTATAACTATTTTGTGTGTACTAATTTTCCTTTTACTTTTACACACGGTGTCTACTTCTCTTTTTTCTTCAACTTTCCTGTCGCAGGTATGCTGGAAGAGATTTCATTAGAAATAAGCATCACCTTTGTACTATTTTTTCTGTTTCCTTCCTCTTTTCTTGTATTTCAATGTGTGTACATAAATAGTTAAATAAATAAAATAAATAAGTAAATAAAAATAAATTAGCGATTGATTGCGATCCCACCTGATGGTAAGCAGTGATGCAATCTCTGATGGTGAGGTGCGCTAGTTTATGAGCCTATTCACTTTTGCCTTGAAGATACTCAAATTATAATCGGATGGGAAGACCGCAGCTGGCAGGCCAACTTTATTTCTTAACCTCTGTACTCCTAATTTATCGTATAAAATTTTCGTTGATAAACGCCTATGTCCGAATGGACTCGCCTTCTTGTAATAAAATGGTAATTTATTCGGTCTATAAGTCTCTCGGCAAAAACGTGGCCCTTAACGAGACGCTTGGAGCCCTTCATATTTCTACCAATTTACCGTTCCAAATAAATGGTCTCTTCACTTATTTGTATGCTCTTTGTAAGACTCTTGATTTGATTTTTGCAAATTAGTTTGTTAATTTAAAAGTTAAGTTGATTTTTTAAGTGAATTAATAAAGTTCGTTTAAAATGTGAATGAGTTATACAAATTAATAAAAGGTTGATGCCCTCTGCTTTGATACTGAAAACGTAGTTAGTTGTGAGCTCAGTAATATGAATTTATTATTTTTAAACAAATTTAGACCAAATATTTCTTAGAACATCAGAAACCGAAGAATAATAGGTTTAATTAAGTACAAGTTCTGTAATTCTTGTACACCTAAAATAATAGTGAAATAAATTTAGAGCTCCAGGCATAGTGACATTTTTTTTTTTAGCGATTTGGCATTCATCGACGAAATGACATTATATTGACGATGCATATTTCTGTCGGTGATATGGCATTCTAACGATGATAAGCATTTTAATGAAGATATACTATTCTAACGACGATGTGGCATACCATCGACGATATGGCATTTTATCGGTGATATGACATTTTATTAAGAATATGGCGTTTTATCGGCGATATGGCATTCTAATGAAGATATACTATTATAACGACAATATGGCATACCATCTATGATATGGCTTTTTATGGGTGATATAACATTATATTGACAATATGTTCTATCGACGATATGGCATTCTATCAAAGTCAAAAGTCAAAGTCAAAAGTTTTTTTATTTCACATAGGCCTACATGGGCACTTACCTATAAAACGTCAGAAGCTAGTGCACGGTTCGAAATTGGTCGTTTCCTATGGAGAAGAACCGGCAAGAAACTCCATGCTATCAGCGATTAGTTATTGTATCAGCAATATCGCATTCTATCGACAACATAGCATTCTATCGACGATACGTCATTGTATCGCTATAAGCAACATGACATTATATTGTCGCTATAGCTATCGAAGATTCTGAAGGCGGAATGGAATGACCACGTGATATTTCAATAGCGCTTCAATTCCATACAGTTTGGAATTTCACAATCGTTTTCAATTTCTAAGATTCGACTAAGGTAAAGGATATACTCGAAATAGAAAATTTAAATTAATTCCAAACTCCACCAATTGGTTGAAAACTCAACAGATTTTCGTGTTCCCCAATAATACACAATTTATTAATCTTCTGACACAAAACAAATCCGAACAAAAGAAGACGAGACGACAAAATACCTAAAACAATTGAGTAAGAACCCCCATTGTGAGGGGGAACGAAATAAAGTGATGAACCAAGGTATGTCGTGCCGGTTTCGTACAGTCATCGAAGCGCTTTTGTACCGCAGTCGTCGGCTTGAATCTTTCCTGATTTATTCTGATGTGAATTGGAGTTGAAAATTCATTTCAAAAGGAAGGTTTACATGTTATGGAGAAATTCTGTGAAAGTGTGACAATTATTTGTGTATACTTCTTTTAAGAGGCTGCTTTTCCACTCGCCTATCGTAAAAATCGAGCATGGTTTAAAAGCTTATTGCTTCATCTAACACAATCCAACGTGATGTTTGAAGAAAAGGCAACGTGAAAAAAGAGTGATAATATCTTTCTGTTGGCATTCAGTAATTCCGTGATTTACTCGAAAATTTTAAAAAACTTGTTCTAGGAAATACGTGTTTTTTTGAAACCCTTAAAAGTTTTTGAAACAATTTGTCATTATTTAAAATCTTGATAAAATTTGCTAGGCTTGTATGTTGTACTTTTTTGACTTTTTTCATTTTTGAGTAAATTATGAAGTGTCAAAGTTCATGCAAAATAGCAGATTTTCAGGTCTTAACTGGATTAGTTTTACACAAATTTATAAATTGATTTTCATAGAAGCCTAGATAATATCCACAAGATAATGTGTTTCCAAAATATCTAATGAAAAATGTGTAATGACGTCATAATCGCGTAAGAGCGGTTGTATGAAAAATAGTGAAAATGTATGTCGAGATGCATCCCCTTAATGCAATCACATTATATAATATACATTATACTGGCTGACCTAGCAAGCACACAAGACACACCACACTAATTTACACACGGTTTCCTTTCATAACTTAGGCGAGCACTTAGATAGGATGATGACTGCAGAAAATGTCATGGTTTTATCTAAACTCAAAAGTAATATCTTACTAGTTTTAGACCGCGGCTCCTTCCGTGTACTTAAAATATAGTATAGCCTATATTACTCAGGAATGAAGCAGCTTTTCGAAAAAATTAGCAATCGGACCAACTGTGCGTTGATACGTCTGTCAGTCAGTCAGTTTATCCTTTTATATATACAACATTTTTTTCTTTAATATAATAGTATTCCACAACTATCACACAACGCCGATTAGTCCAAAGCTAAGCAGAGCTTGTGTTATGGGTACTAGACAACTGATAAACATACTTATATATTTCTAAATACATACATATATAGAACAAATGATTATGCTCATCACACAAACATTTGAACTGGATGGGAATCGAACCCACGACCTCCGGCATAGCAGTCAGGGTCACTAACAACTAGACCAACAGGCTTGTCAAAGCACAACATTATTTTTAGTTTATTGCGAAACCTATCAATAATAAAAAATAAAAAATAGAAAAAAAACAGCATCAGGAACTGAATCGATTCCAATATTTTTTACACTGTTACATATTTTTCCAAAAATATTTTATATAGGTCATAAATCACTATCGCCACTAAGTACAACACAGGCCTTGGCAAGTCATAGCGGGAATTAGGCGCCAACGCACTGCTGGGTGCGGGAGTTAAACAACCGTTCAGTCGCCTGGATGGCCCGGTGACCATGTATTTTTGTGGACAAACAGGTAATATAACAAGCTTAACTTTGCGATTTTTCATGATACAGCTATAAAATTATGTACAAAGATTCGTTACATAAAAATACTACACATGTTTCAGGTTTCGTTTATATTAAAACTAATGTATATAGATGACCAAATTGTCAACTCCGGATAAATTAATTCGGCAGACGTATAGTAACGATGTTTCATACTTCCTCATATTTCAGCCGACCTTTACAGCAGTATGCAAATTTAATTTTCCTATACGTTACAGGCACTCTTTTGCGTTGTAAAAAATCTACGATCAGGTAAATCATAAAAGTATACGGATACGGATGTGAAATATAATTTGTTGAGAAAAAATATTTTGTTTCAGTTAACGAAACTCCCTTTTGACATCCAATAAATTATTCAAATCGTATTTGAGAGGTATTCGTATAATGGTTTACAGGAATGATGGAGATTTGTCGTATGGATTTCGATTTACTTACGAGATTTTGTATGGTAATGCTCTGGTTTTTGGTTTTATACGATAAAAATATATGGTTCTGTGTTCCGTGAGTGCGTCTGTGGCATCGTCACCAGCAGGCCCTATCAGAATACCAGCACTGCGTTATTTCACAAACACACAAACTAGCGCGCGTGCTTATAAACTAGTGCGCCTGTCCATTAGAGATTGCATCACTGCTTACCATCAGGTAGGATTTCAGTCGAGCAGTAGTTTATATCAATATAAAATGTATAATTATGCTGAGATTGAAGCCTTTTTGGCCTCGCACAGGTCATTTATTTTTATCTTTTAATACTGTTTTCTTTTATTTTTTATTTTAGGTTAAGTATTTATAGATTTAGTTGTTAATTTTTATTTTATTATTGTTTGTCCTGTGAGAGTTTTAAATAAATTTTTCTCTTTCTTTCTTTTTTACCGCGTTGTATACACGTTGAAAACCTTATGTTTTTATGTTAGGGTTTGAAGTTTCCAAAACCCCCTTGGCGACAATTAAACGGGGTACTATTTGGTGTTCCTAGAAGGTGAACTATTGATAAATATTGACGAGAACAACGAGTCTATTGTGCTAGCTTTTGCCAGTGAATTCGTCAGCGTGAATGTCAGTTATTGTGAGTGCGAAGTTGCAATATTATTTTCTCCTGAAACCAAATATAGCAGTGGTATTCTGTTTATACTTTACCCGGACAGGTATTAATATTTTCATATATTTTCACGCTTTAATATACTTATTTCAAACCAACCCAGATATTATTTCAATTTGGCTTAGACCAAGTCTGAAGCATAAGAAAGTCAAATGCAAAACTTGCTTTTTCTGTAATTTTTTGAATTCGTTTTTGTCGTGAATCGATCATTAAAATCATTCTTGATTCAAAACAAAAATTGAAAATATTAACTTATTTTTTTTATTAAAATAAATAATGTTTTCATTCCATTATACCCCAACTGTTCCTAAAATATCAAAAATTCCAAGAAAAAAATACAGACCGAAGGTATTGACCACGGTTATAAAATAAAACCTAATAAAACCCGCAAAATGTCTCATAAAAGGTATTAAGACAACCCGAGGGGTATTTTAATAAAAAATCCTAAAATTAGGTCTGAAAAGGTAAGGCGTGGCGTGGCGTTGGTGTTCAGGTGTCTGAACAGACTTAATTTGAGAGAGAACCAACTACAACACCCTTTATGAAAATTGGCCAAAACTAAGCCAACGCTAACACAAGTTGTATTCTTTAAGCCAGCAAAATCACACTACGAGTAATATAATAAAGACGAAAGTTAGTGTGTTCGCTTTTAGTACCTATATTCGTACTGTGTACATAATCAGCCTTATAATGTTCCCACTGCTGGGACTCAGACCTCCTCTCTAGAAGAGGAAATGGGCCGTAATCCTCTACGCGGCCCAGTGCGGGTTGGTGGAAGTCACTCACGATGTTTTCTCACGGTGTTTTCTTTCACCGTTTTGAGAGCAGTAGTGATGAAATAAATTATACAGTGTAATGTGTCTGACTAGGTTTGAACTTGCGACCTACAACTCGTAAGTCGAAAGCGTTACTACTAGGCCACCACCGCCCTCTCCTCCTCTCCACTCTTATACTGTGTATGTATGTTTATTACTTTTTCACGCTGAAACGTTGATGAGCTTGCGCTTAACCAAAATCTCACTTGATGGAAGGCGACGATATGGTCGATGATAGAGAATGCTTGGCCAGAAATAATCCATTCACTCTTGACTTAAAAAACCTAAAGTTGGTCCATAAGGAAACACAGACTCTGGCAAGGAATTCCATTCCTTAGCTGTACGTACGCGCAATAAATGTGTTCCCAAAATGTTTTGTGTGTATGGGTGGGACGTCCACCATGTACCGGTGGCTCATCACCGTAGGTCTGGTAGATTTAGATAAATTAGGCATGCAGATAAATCGTGTCCTGGAATATTAGTCTTGGAAAATTTTCTACTTTAAATCAGGCGATGATGTCTGTAGAAGCTAGTCGACTAATGTAGGAGCTTTACCTCCAATATTTTTCATGCAATTTGTTACTAGTTTTTTTTTTTTTGTATTGTAATATTCATATGTGGGTTTAGAAACATAATAAAGGGATTTGAAATCTTTACTTTAAGATGTAAAACAATGAAGGTCAAAAGTATATACATTTTATAGCAGCGTGTTATGTAAGTGACCTCTTTGACTCTTTGTTAAAGTCGTTGGTCTTTCAGTAGCAGCACGAAAGAGAGATAGGTACAGAAGTCAATCTACATACAAAGCGCGCTTGGTAACGTACCCATAGACACTGCTCATGGACGATATCTCGGACTGGTTAGGACCAGTGCTAGCGCGAGTGCCATCCGCTTGAGACACACGTCTATAATGAACTTTTAAGTGCAAAAAAAATAGTTTAGATTATTTCTTATTGATTGCATCACTGCTTATCATCAGGTAGGATCGCAATCAAGCACTAGTGTAAATCAATTTAAAATGAAATCAACATGAAACGGCGAGTTATCGTTTTATAAGCTACCAGTTGTTTCAGAGAGGTAAGTATAATATTTGCTTGTATTTTGATGGTTCGTTTTAATGTAACACAGAACAATGGCGTGTAATCTGAGAAGCTCAATGTAGATGGCGCCAGTGAACTTGGAGGTCATACTATCTGTCAAACTCAATACATTTTCAAGGAAATATTGTGTTTTCAAGTAAATAACCAACTTTTTTGTAAAAATAAAATACCCCAGTGTTGTGTTGTGCCTTTATGCTCATTGAGAACATCGGGATACAGGTTTCGCAAAGATAAAACATCTAAGCTGATAATATAATCATTTCTTCTTCTTAATTCTCTTTTTAATTCACAAACAGTCCAAGATCCGAATTTTTCTACCATAATTCACGTAAATCAACATAAACAAACAAATCACCATACAACGATACAAGGAGCTGTCAAAATGAATGACCTCCAAACACACAGGCGCCAACTAGCGGGAGAAAGAGCAGACATAGCTGCCATTAGGTAAGTAGGTAAACATCTCGGCTTGCAAGCCTCGGCACTACGCCGGGAAGATCCATATGACTTTATGGCCACGTAATATTTCTTAATTTATATTATGTATTTTTTGTAAGCTGTGTAAGCCTTATGTTCAATAACCTAATTAATTGAGAAAGGCACTGCTCAGCGAGCCGGCCGCTCGCGCTGTATCTCCGCCGCTACGACACACGCAAGTCGCGTGACATACCGGCAACCGAGCGTAGTTAAGGCTTATAGTCCCTTGAACCATCTGACCGAAAATATGTGGACGCAACTCTCGCACTCGCTTAGGCGGCAGTACGCAAAGCCTAGGCGGCAGTACGCAAATCTGTGCATTTATTTGCGGCCAGCAGCGCCCGGAAAGCGCTTTAAATCCATTTTCTCTGCGAAATATTGATTGATTTACATATGCAATGTTCACTTTGAAGAATATTTAACCACCAATTTTTATGTGTAAAAATGTTTCTAATAGTCCAAGCCGTTTCGAAGGAGTAGGGAAAAGTTACGAAAAGTTGCGAAATTGCTAAATATTTTTTTTTTTTTTGACAAAAGTATTAGCACGAAAAAATCAAATGTTGATAATGTTGTTCATGAATCTTTAATAAACATAAATTTTTTTCAAACCTATTACCCTGGCCGTTACCGAGGAGTAGGCTTCAGAAAGTCACTGTTTTATGGTACTTTTCGGGCGCTTGGGCCTTAAGAAAAGTGAAGTACACACACTTGACTTCTGTACCAACTTGTTTTGTAGTGACAGTGTGTCTATTATTTAAATAGCGTAATGTAATAAATTAGTATTTTAACTCTTACAACTTAATTCATATTTCACGCTCAGTGATTCCATTTGTTCAACTTTCCGTTATAATATAAGCTGAAATTTCGAACAAAGTTTCGCAATCACGCGAAAAATATTTTGTGACAACGTCTCAGATTCTATAATATTTGTCTCTGTAAAAATAAGTAACTTTAAGATATAAAGAAAGAATTTGTCGATCACAAAGAAAAATATTCGCTTTACTTACAAAATGAAGCTACTGAATACCGTCTGACTTGATATTTTAGATGTCATTTGGAAAATATTGATCTGGAATGGAGTCAGTTGTTATCTTTTATGATGATTGAGAAAAATCGCAATAATAGTGCGTAAGTGCCTAAAGATAAGTTTGAATTTTTTAGTGAAGCTTTTTTTTGAAGGTGGGGTGAATCATCCAATGACCTCCCGTTCTAGGGCAAAACGGGAGGGTGTATCAGACTTGACTAAAACCAAACCTATGTTCTTTCTTTGCCTTGCGTGCTTTCGGGTTTCTCTTTCGGAAGTCAACCCATGGCTCCAGCTCTGCTGGGCCCTTACGGTTTTACTGATATCTCCATCGACGACTTGGGCTCGGTCCGGACGGTTACCGGACGGTCAGATAGCGAGCTACCCATTGCTCGCCGTCGCCCACGCCTACGGAGGCCGGAAATCGGGATCGGAATCCCGACGGTGGCTGGGGCCTCAGCGCTGTTGCCTCATTGAAGGAGGGACTTTGCTAGCATTACTGCTTCGCAGAAGGAAACGACCACCTGCCACTGCTCCTCGCTCCAGACCATGGCCTGTACCAATGCCCGGCGCGAGAGATCGCCGCCGCCGATCGCCTCCACAAGGACACGGCCATGCTCTGCCCAAGCACTTACAGTAACTGGAAATCGGGGTCGGAGTCCAGGCAGCTGAGGCGTGAGGGCGTTGTTCCCACACAGATTGGCGAAGCCTACGAGTCATATTTTTTTAGAATCCTCAATAATTTAAGAGGATTAGAATTTCTAGAACAAATTCCTTGCATTTCAATATTTATTACTAGCAGTCCCACGTAGAATTTGATCGACTACGTCAATTTAATCTAAATAAAAATAAACTGCTTGGAGTATTACTTTCTTCAGATATTTTTAATCCATTAAATGGATGGTATTTTTAAGAATATGAATTAGCTTGTGTATGGAATTTGAAATGTTTTTTTGAATGTTTAAATGATGGCAATATTTTCAATGGTTTTGTTAAACGACTATAAGAATAAGGTTATGTTGTAAGCACATTTGTTTATTTGTAAGATGAGATGTAATCAGTGGCGTTGCGTTTATAGATGCCCAACGACCCTGGGACAAAAAAAAACTGGGCCTCTTTTTATAAGTGGAAAAAAAATCTAATAACTTCTTTTGCTCTTTAGTGTCATAATTTTTCTGACTAAAACGAGTTGTCATATTAGTGTTACAACTTATTTTATTTCTCAAAACGGTGAAGGATAACATCCTGAGGAAACTGGCATGTCCTAGAACCAAATATTTGTAGACATGTGACATCCACCAACCCGAACTGGGCCCGTGTGGTGGATTACGGCCCATACCCTCACCTGGAGAGGAGGCCTGAGTCCCAACAGTGGGAACATTATAAGGCCGACTATGCTACGTATGCTATTTTATTTAGATTTTGAATGTGGGAGAACTTTTCGCCAGTGCAGTAATAAGTTTGTTAAATCAAGTTTGGGCCCCAAGTAATATATACTCATTTTCATAAAAATAAGTAAATTAAATGGTAGTAATTTTAATAAACCTAAGTTTTAATTTTATTGATTTATAAAATCTTTTCAATTTAAATCTTAATGTAAATATAATACTTCTTGATATATCTATCGTTTCTTTTTTTATAGCTGGCCACGGCGAAAGTGACCAGAAAAAAAATCTCATAGGGCTGGAATGAACAAAAACAATCTGTTATATCTAGGATATAATATATTTATCTTTCATTTTAATAAAAATTAAAGCTTTACCATCAAGCAAATTAACATTTAGAAACTCATTTACATTTGGATTTCATAATAAATTACATTAATTAGCAAGAATCAACAAAAGGTAAATTATAATTTAAATAATGTATGATTGTAACTAGGAGTTAGATCCACCATGGAGATACAGAACAAAAGAACCACTTTATGGTCTATTGTCAAATTAGTAAGCATCTTTGGAATGGGGTGTCGTAATGGGCCCAGTGGTTAAAACATCCACCTCTCATGCATGAAATTGCGGGTTTGATACTAGACAAGTACTTTTATGATTTTTTCAATTCATTAGTACTTAGTCTAAGTTCATTTAGGACATTACTGAAACCCCATGCTTCGGGAAGCACGTAAAGCTGTTACTCCTTGTATGAATTTTTCAATTCATTAGTACTTAGTCTAAGTTCATTTAGGACATTACTGAAACCCCATGCTTCGGGAAGCACGTAAAGCTGTTACTCCTTGTATGAATTTTTCAATTCATTAGTACTTAGTCTAAGTTCATTTAGGACATTATTGAAACCTCATGCTTCGGGAAGCACGTAAAGCTGTTCCTCCTTGTTTTACACTCGTAGATCTGTGACAGTCGTAACAGGTGGTCACCCGCCAGAATGTCTGACCATCAACTATCCAAGGAATATCATATTGCCCAGTAATTGGGTTTTGAAGGTGTTATAGGCACTCGTTTTATGTAAAACACGGGTGTTCAGCCGAATCCAGTTAGAATGGAAACCGACCCCAAGCTAGTTGGTATATATAGTAGAGATGAGAAACTTTTAAAAAGCGCTCAGACGTAGCAGCATATATTTCATGGAACTAAGGCAAAGCAGGCCTTTAAATGTTCTTACTGTCGGGGCTCAAGCCTCCTCTCGGGCCCAGCGTGTAATCCACCACGCGGGCTCAGCGTGGGTTGGTATGGAATTAAGCAACAAGGAACTAATAAATAAAATCTTATATCGTTGTATCATTAAAACATACAACAGTCCAAAAAAAAAAACTATAAAGCAGTTACCCAGACCAGACATGACACTTAACTGGTCGGATAGTTCTCCCTTTTTAATGCAGATTTGCGGGACTACTTCCTGTTTCTCATATTTCTATATGGACTTCTTATTTGCAATCTTATTTTACTAAAACCACCTCGATGATTAAATGTGAACCCAATTAGTCCAGGAATATTAGTCAAATAAGGGCAAGTATCTATTTCGTTCTGGCGATGGAGGTTCTCAGGCCTCAACTAAGAGGGCTCTTTAGTGTATGTATGGAGAGGGCGCAGTTCACACTTCGATAGAAAACGGGGAAACTGGTCCTCATCGAGAAGATGGGGCGCCCTGTGGAGTCTCCGTCCATACACAAGCCTATCGTGCTGCATGCTCTTTGAAAGAGTAATTGCAGGCCGCCTCGTTGTGTATCTGGTACAGGTGGGGCCGGATCTTGCGGACAGCCAGTTTGGTTTCCGCAAGGGGCACTCTACAGTGAACGCTATCATGCGCGTGCGAGCACTCACAACGAGGATAAAAAAAATCGGAACACTCTTTACTTTGAATCATCGATGTGAACAATAGGTAAATTGACCTTCTGCCAATTCTATTCTCGTTCTGCCCGGTGCTAGGATTACATCAGGGACTGCCTCAGTCGTAAATTACGTTGAATGACGTGTGAAATTCGTGAAGCCCGTGAAGGCCCTAGTTTCGGGAAAGTTACCTTAATTTTAATTATTTATTTCCCTAACAATACACGCGTCTGTATGTACGTTTGTTACAATTTTTGTAGCTTGTTGAATGTGATATATGTTTTATTTAAAAACAACCTGAATTTAAAAGAGTGTGATGTGATAATGTATACTGATTTGATCATTCTATTAGGAATTGAACTGAATTCTATTAGGCTAGTTGCCTTAAAAAATGTAATTAGTCCGTCGTTTAGATTATTCAAAAATAAGGGACACGTATTTTTTTATTTGTAAATTAAACCAAAAATGACAAAGTTATAGCCCATTAAAGTTACGTGTAACGTCACGCCGTGCTGCATTTTTTTGCACGGGGTGATGTCACACGTAACTTTAATGGGCTATTATATCTTTGTTATTTTTTGTTTAATCGAAAAAAGAAAAAATACGTGTCCAATATTTTTTTATAATCTAAAATACGGACTAAATAAAATGTAATTATTTTGACCCTGGAAACTACCCTATCCTGTAAGAGCCTGCTGTGAGGTCATGAATACGCGGACGATGAGTAGACATTGCAAGTTACTTTTGAAACCTCTTCCATAAAACACAACTGTCTTCACTCACAAACTGAGCTAACACATTCTAAATAATTCATACAAACAAGGAACCGCTGTTCTAATTAATAGAAACAACTAAATCACGATTCAGAATCATAATACGATTCTGTTCAAACTTATGCAGATCTGTGTAGGACGCTTTTACACTAGTTTCGCTCAACACCTGCTACTTCAGACGAATTTACATAAACAGTAGTGTGTCGCCAGCCTATTGCGAATTCCATTCCGGATTTGTATTTGCTTATTACAGTTGTTGTAGTTTGTATTTATGTTGATCTGTGACGAGTTAAAATGTTGTTTCGGCTTCATCTCAAGTTTTTGTGATGTTAAAATAAATAATGTAGTGGATTTTCAATACAATAGCTTACCTACCTTGCCTTTTATTTGAGGGAAATCATAGAATCGAAAGGAATGGAATGGAACGAAACGGAACGAAACGGAACGAAACGGAACGAAACGGAACGAAACGGAATGAAACGGAACGAAACGGAACGGAACGAAACGGAACGAAACGGAACGAAACGGAATGGAACGGAACTGAATAGAACGAAACGGAATGGAACGGAACTGAATAGAACGAAACGGAATGGAACGGAACTGAATAGAACGAAACGGAATGGAATGGAGTGAGTGAAGAACTGTTTATTCTGGATAGATACAACACGACAGTTACATACACAAAGTAAATAAGAACAAAAGTACATCATCATTACCAAATAACTTTTCGCGCTCTAGTTGGAGCGAGAGGAAGGGTCCGAATTTTTTTGTTATTGTTAGGCTCGCGGTCGACTACTATCTCATCAGATGGTAAGTGATTGACAAGGAGCATGGTTGCCTAGACGTAAACCATTCACTCTTGACATAAAAACGGTTGTGTCTATTAGGAAACACAGACTTCCACTCCTTAGCTGTACGAACAATAAATGTGTTTCCAAATAATTTTGTGTGTATAGGTTAGATGTCCATCACGTAACAGTAGCGCATAGCCGTACGTCTGGTAGTCTGATGACGGGACGGGCTTGTCGGAATTGAAATTGTGCAATTCCAACGCACACTCCCTAAAATGCAAACTGTTGGAAACCAATTATAATAGACTAGCAACTCGGTGTCGGTGACTTTGAAGTTTTGAGTTGATCGTTACCAATTTCCTGAAGGAACTCGAGTAGGATTTAGTCAATGTAAAACTGACTATAATCTACCCAAGTTCCTACTTCAGGGTGAGTTTTTGGAACAAGCTCACTGCTCACAATAGCTTTCCTAATATGTACATAATCTGATTAAACCTAGACTATGGATTCTGAGAATTTGACAAATACGAGTACTAGTACTACCTCAGCATTAACGGCGTTTGCTGACTTTGTTAACGATAGTCTGGATTCGGGTAAACAGCTTATAGTACTATTTATTGACTACAAGAAGGCGTTCGACACACTGGATCATGATATATTGCTACAGGCGATGGATGAATGCGGAATACGTGGCCCCACGAACGAATGGTTTAAAAACTATCTGACGAACAGAAAGATAAAAACTATCATAGCTGGTGTGGCTGGTGAGGAGGCAGGTGTGGATCTCGGAGTGCCGACCGGTTCAGTTTTTGGGCCAGTAGGATATATAATGCACGTGAACAGTGTGTCGAATGTTGTAAATAAGTGTCGGGTGTTTATGTATGCAGACGATATGTGCCTAGTGTATGCTTCCAAAGACATACAAGAAGTTCAACAGTGTGTGCAAGAAGACTTTGAAAATATCACCAAGTGGGCACACGACAACGGGATAATATTAAATTTTTCAAAAACCAAATGCATACATATACACTCGCCATACAATCTACGGGCAAAAGCTGTGCACAGAGAGAATCTGGATATAATTGGACACACATACGAATGCTTGCATAAGTTAAAAGCCAATTGCGGGTGTGTAAAATTAGATTATGTCACCTCATTTCAATATTTAGGCCTTAGTATAGAAACTAATTTTAATTGGAAAACACATGTGACCAACATTTGTAATAGACTGAGGTCAGTATTAGTGAAGTTCTATCAATTGAACAATGTTGTGAATAGACGCACGTTATTAATGGTCTACTATGCATTAGCTGACTCAATACTCAGTTACGGGCTTGTTGTGTATGGAAGAACATTTAAAACATATTTACAAGAGATCAAAAATATCCAGATAAGACTGATTAAGTTCCTAGTTAGCAAGCAGGTTAAGAATGAGTGCAGGAGAGATTATGACAAATTATTCTCAGTTTGTAAAATCTTGCCTGTAGATATGAAGGTTGACTACTTGTTGGGTTTGGAACATTATTATAATGATTTGTACAAAATTACTGTGAAGAATAAATTCAATACAAGGAGCGTAAGAGAAAAAAAACTTATTCAGCCAAAAGTAACAAATTACTATGGAAAAAGAACGACCAAATATTTAGTGCCACGGGTTTTTAATAAAATAAGCTGCCTCAGAAATAACCACAAACTAAGTAAAGGCGTCATAAAGTCGAGACTAAGGAATTTGTTACTCGAGAGCGGCGGCACTGCATCGGGAGTTTTGGTTGGAGACTCATTGCGTACTACATAGGCAATGAGTTTCGAACTAAAATGACCCGCCAGGTCTGCTACTGTCGAGAAATAAACTCTTCGAGAAAAAATAAATAAAAATAAATAAAGGCAATTTTGTTAAAAAGTAAAATTTTGTTAAAGGATTAAGCATGTCGCGGGTCTCAAACCATAGGGGCGTATCCACAAAACCCCTACTTTTCAGGAGAGACAAAAAACTTAATAACTTTTCCTATGATTGAGCCAGTTCGTTGTTTTTTTGCATGTAGCTATATATTTCTACTGCAATTAATGTAGGATTCTTAATTTTAGGGTATTTCCTCTATAACACTAGTTTTTGGTTGATACGCCTATATAGCATGACGACTATACTGTAAAATTCCGTCAAAATACTCCCTGAAATGTATGAAATTTATGGACGTAAAATCTTTTTTCTCAGATTGTTAATATTTATACCAATATTTATTATTACTTAATTGATGACTTAAAATATTGCTATTTAGGAATGAGAACCCATTGAAATTAACGTTATTTACTTAATTTCAAGAAATCATACGCCTGTCTGGCTTGTCATAAATATTGAGAGGTGTTTTAACTCAAAGAGGAAGTATAAATCAGTTTTGTTCCACAATTTAAAAAAAGGAAATGATTAATAGGTAATTACACAATATTCTCGTGTTTAAAAGAAAAATAAGCATTATAAAAATAAAATTTATTCATAAATCTGAACATAATTATTAGAAATATCTTTAAAATCACAAACATTTGAAATTGAGCTGAAACAAAACATAGCTCTCAAAAACGCTGAAGGAAATCATCGTGAAACACGGTGAGGAAGGCATTAGTGATGTTTGTGTGAATGTCTGATTTCTCACATTCGCGAATGCGAATGCGAATATTGACTTTTAAACAAAGTGCGCGCAAAATATCAGACAGTTTTCACATTTCGTATCAGCCAAATTTAAACCGAACATAACAGAGCCTTAACAGACTAATTGAATGAAGTTTAACACAAAAAGTTTTTCAGGAAACACAGACTCCGGCAGGGAATTTCACTCCTTAGCTATTCGCATAATGAGTGTGTTCCCAAACGCTTTGTACGTATTGGTGGAATGTTCACCATGTACCGGTGTCGCAACGCCGTATATCTTGTGGTCCAATGATGGAACGGACTTGGCGGGATTAAATTCTGCAATTCCAATGCACACTCTCCGAAATGTAAACAATAAAAAACCGACAGGCTAACAACTCGGCGTCGATGCTCAAAAGACCATACACGATAAAACTTGTGCTTGATAGAGGTTGTACCGTCTCGTCCTCGCTAAGATCCCGAATTTTTTGGCAGACAGTTTGGCTTTTGCTTCGATGTAGAAGCCGAAATTGAGGGTGGTCGACAGCGGCACCCCAAGAATCTCTGAGATCTGAGAGAGATCTCGGAGAGACTGGATCTGAGATCCATAAGCTCGCTCGCCGGACATGTAACTCTCAACAACAGTGCTATCGTCTGTATAACCAAAGGTACTGGCTTTAAGTAGGTCATTTATGTGCAGCAAGAACAGTGTTGCCGAGAGTACCGACCGCTGAAGGACCCTGGCATTAATATCCATTTGACCCGACGAGCAGCCATCAATAACTACTCGGATGGATCGATCCCTCAAGAAGTTTACGATCCAATCACACTGACCAGTGGTTAGACCAGAGGAAGGAAGCTTAGCAATGAGACTTTACATAGTTTCAGCTTAGACCCTATCGAAAGTCTTCGAGATATCAAGGGAGACTGCAAGCGCTTCCACATGCTTCTCGATGGCCTTGCTTTAGATGTGAATGGCATACGCTAGAAAATCCCCAATAGACCGATTTAGGCGAAAACCGTATTGCCGGTCCATGAGGATGTCGTTTGTTTCTAGGTATGCCAGGAGTAATCTGTTAAACACCCGTTCCATACTCTTACAGAGGATAGACATAACGGAGATGGATAGGTGGTTTTCCAGGTCAGCTCGACTGGGGTGCCATGACAGAAAACCTCCACGAGTGCCCGCAGGCTGTAGTTCCCTTGCGGATACGTCCGGAGCGAAGGCCAGTCTGCGGGACGGTGCACCCTGGGAGGCGGCCAATGAACCCCTTGGGTATTGCTGCCTAAGGGGCCTCGATGGCCGTCTGCGAATGTTCTGTCTGTCGGAACACTTCAACGCGTGTCCCTCTGCTATAGCAGAGGGCACAGTGGCGAAGTAAGAGCGGGCTCGGTGTGCACTCACACTGCCGCCGGGCAGGCAGGAGGAAGGCTTGCTCCTCCTTCTGCCACCGTTAGTCTCGTAGCCCCAGAGATTGTCCAAGGTCATGTTTCTGACTTTTGATGGGGGACGAGGGTCTTGGCTTAACCGCCCGGGCCGCGAGGAAGACAACCTCTATAAAAAATTACCCCAAACCTCCAAGCGGCGGCGCACCGTGAGGGAGGTTGTTAGCTTGACTAATGGGTAGCTAAATTAGTCTCTAGTGCGGACCACGTTTTTGAGCAAGTACCCGAAGTTTAATACTCGTGGGAACAATATGGAAAATCGAAAATCAAAATTTTTTAAAAATCCGGAGAGTGATGCGCGGTCGGAGTCCGACGCGGCATCCAGAGGGGGCTCGGAGGGCTCGGAGGTGGAGGAGATGGCGGGCGATTCTAGGAGAGGCTCGGGTTGCTCCCCGAAGCGCTCCGCGTTCGTCAGGAGGGATGACGGGCGCTCGGAAGTGAAGGAGGTCGCGGGCGATTCTGGGAGAAGCTCGAGTCTCTCCCGGAAGCGCTCCGCGCCTGCCAGGAGGGAAGACGGGTCGTCCGGCTCTGAGGAGTCATCCCCTCAGAGCAAAATCCCCACCAGCAGCCGTGGCGCGGGCCGGTCCCGTGGAAGGGGGAGAGGGCTAACGGCCCAGGACTCCGCTCAGCAAGCCGTCAAGCTTGCTGCGGAGGGGCGTCACCCCGGAGCGGCCGGCTCGGGAAGGGACCTATCGGTGCCATCTGGCAGCGAGAGGCGTGCTGAGGGGGACTCAGACATGGAGTCCCTCCAGAGGCTGGCCGTCACCTTGTTGCGTGACATGAGCCGCAAAAGGGAGAGGACGTCAAAGGAGAGGACGGCCCAACGGCACGCCGCGTCCCTCAGGGAGGCTTTCGACGCCTCTCTCGAGAAGAGGGTGGCCAGAGTCAGGAACGAGCTCCGGGCTGAGCTCCGGGCCGAGCTCCGGGCCGAAGTTCGAGCTGAGCTCGCGAGGGCGCCAAATGGCGGTGGCTGCCAGGAGCCACTGACAGGGAGGGGGCGCAAGGAAGGGCAGTTGCAAAGCCAGCCCCAGGCCCAGCCCGAAACGGAGAGCCAGCTGCTGACGCTGGTGCAGCGGGAACTAGCTGCCTTCCAGCAGCAGCTGCAACAGCAGCAGCAGCAGTTCCAGCTGCGCATCCAGCAACAGCTGTCCCTGCTGGAGGGCATTGTGCTGCGCCCTCCGCTAGCGGCCTCTGGCCAGAAAAAGGTGGCGTCTTACGCCGCCGCCGCGGCGGCGGTTTCTGCGCCCAAGACGGGCCCATCGGGGCAAGCAGTGCGCGGGGCGGTGGCACCGGAGCCCGCGAGGCCGGCCCCTACGGCTAGGCAGCAGCGGCGGCAAAAAGGCAAGGCGGTGCCTGCTGCTAAACCAGCGGGACCTCCTGCCGCGGCGGCGACTAGGCCGCGCCTGCCGCCTCCCCCGCCTGAGGAACCTAGCGCCGAGTGGACGGTCGTCGGCGCCACGAAGAGGGCGGGCAGGGCGGCCAGGGCGGCCAGAAAGCGGGCAAGGCGTCAAGAACGCAAAAAGCGGGCCATGGCGGCGAGACTTCGCGCCCCGACCTCCGAGGCTGTGGTGATTACACTGCAGCCAGATGCGGAGAAGAAGGGCGTGACGTATGACGCCGTCATGGAAAAGGCGAAGCAGGCGGTGCTGCCCCACCTCGAGGAGCTCGGAGCTGCGGGGGGCTTCCGCATGAGGCGCACAGTCACCGGGGCCCGAATCCTGGAGGTCCCCGGTGCGACTGGCGGCCCAGCGGCAGATGCCCTGGCCGCTAGAATCAGGGCGTCCCTCGATGCGGAAGTGGCCCGAGTGTCCGGGCCCACCAAGTGCATAGACATGCGCATCATGGGCCTGGACGACTCAGTCAAGGTGGACGAGGTGGTGGCCGCCATCGTCAGGGCGGGTGGGTGCACGACCGATCAGGTCCGGGCGGGCACCATCCGCGCTGACGGCACGGGCATGCGAGCGGTAACAGTTAGCTGCCCCGTGGCGGCGGCCAAGACCATCACCGGGGAGGGCCGACGGCTGTTGGTGGGCTGGGTCTCCGCGCAAGTTAAACTGCTGGAGCCCAGACCTCTGCGGTGCTTCCGGTGCCAAGTGGGGCACCACGTTGGTGCCCACTGCGCCGCGGAGGTGGACCGCAGCGACCGCTGCCACCAGTGTGGCCAGCCCGGTCACAAGGCTGCAGAATGCCGTGCTCCGCCGCACTGTTACGCATGTGCGGCGGCAGGCAAGCCGGCCAACCACCGGGCTGGGTGCAGGTCCTGCGACCCCCCCGCCAAGGACAAGGGCAAGGCCCGTAGGCCCATCCCCGCCGACGTCCTCACCGCCGCGGCCGCCTCCTTGGCCGCCGCCGCTATCGCCGCCGCACCCGCCGCTCTCGCCGCTGCACCCGCCGCAGTCGCCGCCGCACCCGCCGTGGCAGTGCCCCCTAGAAGGGCTCGGGAGGAGACGATGGACTGCCAATAACGGCCCCATTCCGTCTCCTCCAGGCGAATATCAACCACTGCGCCCCCGCTCAGGATCTGTTGCTCCAGAGCATGGCGCAGTGGTCGATAAATGTCGCCGTCGTCTCCGAGCCGTACTACGTCCATCCCCGTGGAGACTGGGTTCAGGACCTAGACGGCTCGGTGACGTTAATCTCGTCGGCCGCCGCCGGTACCCCGCCCCTCGAGGCTGTTGCGAGGGGACGGGGCTGCGTGGCAGCACGGTTCGGGGACATTGCAGTGGTAGGCGTCTACCTGTCCCCGAACAGATCTCTCGACGAACTCCAAGTCTCCCTTATGGAGCTAAATGTCGTCGTCGCTGGGTTTGGCACCCTCCCCGTGGTCGTTTGCGGGGACTTCAACGCCTGGAATACGGCTTGGGGTTCCCGGTACACGAACCCACGGGGTCAGATGGTGGAGGACTGGGCTTTGGAGCTGGGCCTGGTCGTCCTGAACCGGGGTTCTGTCCCCACGTTGGTGCGGATGCGGGGTGAATCAGTGGTGGACATCTCGTTCGCCAGCCCCGCTCTGTCGCCGCGTGTCGTCGACTGGCGCGTTATGGAGGAGGTGGAGACGTACTCCGACCACCGGTACATCCGGTTGGACGTCTCCGCCGAAACCTCGGCCGCGCCGGTCCGACAGAGCCCTTGCGGTCCGCGGTGGGCGCTTAAGCAGATGGACCGGGAGCTCCTCCTGGAAGCCGCGACGGTACAGGCCTGGGTGCAAGCACCGGACAGGCCTGTCGACATAGACGTCGAGGCGGAGTGGTTCCGGGAGGCCATGTCGCAAATCTGCGACGCGGCAATGCCCCGAGTCCGTCCAGGGCGAGCTAAGCGCCAGGTGTGCTGGTGGTCGCCGGAGATTGCTGCACTGCGCAACGCATGCAGTCACGCGCGGCGCCGGTACGCCAGACACTGCAGGCGCCGCATCCGCCCGCCGGATGCGGAGGCCAGAGAGGCGGAGCTGTATGAGGGATACAGAGCGGCAAAACGCACCCTCCGAACGGAGATCAAGCGGGCCAAACTGGAGGCCCGCAACGTGTGGCTGGGGTCTCTGAACGCGGACCCATGGGGGCGCCCGTACAATATGGTACGGGAAAAGCTCCGTCCCTGGGCTCCCCCACTGACTCAGAGTCTCCGGCCCCAGATCGTAGAGGGTGCGGTGAACGCTCTGTTCCCTGCGCGGGGGGAACACTCCCCCCCGCCCATGGCTCCGCCTTCACCGCCAGCGGTGTCTGACGCGGACCGCAACAGCGACGACGACGACAATGCTCCAGAGGTGACCGAGGTAGAGATGAGAGTGGCGGTGCGAAGGCTGAGTGCCAAAAACACCGCCCCAGGACCCGACGGCTTGCCTGGAAAGGCCTGGGTCCTGGCCATGGAGGCTCTCGGGCCTCGACTGAGAGGGCTCTTCAGCGCATGTATGGAGAGGGGCCAGTTCCCACTTTGCTGGAAGACGGGGAAACTGGTCCTCATAGCGAAGCCAGGGCGCCCTGCGGACTCTCCGTCCGCGTACCGGCCCATTGTGCTGCTCGACGAGGTGGGCAAGCTCTTTGAGAGAGTCATTGCAAACCGCCTCGTCGGGCGCCTAACACGGGTGGGGCCGGACCTTTCGGACGGACAGTTCGGCTTTCGCAGGATGCGCTCTACGGTGGACGCCATCATGCGCGTGCGAGCCCTCACGACGGGGGATGCGGTGTCCCGGGGCAGGTGTGTCGTGGCAGTGTCCTTGGACATTGCCAACGCCTTCAACTCCCTGCCCTGGAGTACGATCCGGAGGGCACTCCGGTACCACCGGGTGCCCGAATACCTCTGTCGAGTGGTCGAGGCCTATCTGTCGGATAGGTTTATAGTCTACCCCGGTCACCAGGGAGACTGGAAACGTCGAGAGATGTCGTGCGGTGTTCCGCAGGGGTCGGTACTAGGGCCACCCTTGTGGAACATCGGGTACGACTACGTGCTGCGCGGCGACTTCCCTGACGGGGTCAGCGTGGTTTGCTACGCAGACGACACGCTGGTTCTAGCGCAGGGAGAGTCGTACCAGGCGGCGGTCGCTCTAGCGACACGCGGGGTTGCGATGGTCGTTGACAGGATCCAGGAGTTGGGACTCGAGGTGGCGCTTCACAAATCCGAGGCGATGTGTTTCCACGGTCGCCAGTCTCGGAACGCGCCGCCATTGAGTTCCCAACTAACGGTAGGAGGAGTTCACATCGGTGTCGGGTCGACGATGAAGTACCTGGGACTCGTCCTCGACAGCCGGTGGAATTTCGTGGAGCACTTCCGACGTCTGGCTCCCAAACTCAACCGGGCTGGGGCTGCGCTCAAGCGGCTCCTGCCCAACCTTGGGGGTCCAGACGCCTCCTGCCGGAGGCTCTACGCGGGGATCGTTCGGTCCATGGCCCTCTACGGGGCGCCGGTGTGGGCGCCGTCGCTCATAGGGTCATGGCGATAAGGATGGTGCGGGGATACTGCACGGTCTCCCGCGAAGCGGCGAGCCTTCTGGCTGGCCTACCACCGTGGGATCTGGAAGCAACAGTCCTTGCACACATGCACGATATGCGCGTGGAGATGCAACGCCGGGGTGAAAGTCCGCTGCCGCGACAGGTCACGGCATGGCGGACAGAGCTCCGGCGGGATCTTATGGTGAAATGGCGTCAGCGACTATCGCAACCCAGTGCTGGGCACGCCACAATCGTGGCGGTAAGTCCCCTCTTTGAGGCGTGGCTGGAAAGACCTCACGGCGTCCTTACCTTCCGCATGACGCGGGTCCTTACCGGACATGGTTCGTTCGGGAGTTTCCTGCACCGGATTCGTGCGGAAGTGACGCCCGGGTGTCGCCACTGTGCGGAATGCCCGGAGGACACGGTGGAGCACACAGTCGAGGTGTGCCCTGCTTGGGCGGAGCATCGCCGTGCCCTCGTGGGGGCGATCGGCGGCGGAGACCTCTCGCGCCGGGCCTTGGTTGAGGCCATGGTCCGGAGCGAGGAGGAGTGGCAGGCGGTCGCCGACTTCTGCGAAGCAGTAATGCTCGCAAAGGAGGAGGCCGAACGCATCAGGCAACGGCGTTATCGCCGCCGCCGCCGCCGCCGGGATTCAGATCCCGATTTCCGGCCACCGTAGGCGCGGGCTTGCGGACAGTGAGCAATGGGTAGCTCGCTGTCCGGCCGTCCGGTAACTGTCCGGACCAAGCCCAAGGCGTCGACGGCGCGCACTGTTCCCGCGCGCCTCAAGGAGTTGTCAGCAACAGCAGGGACCCAGCCGGGTCGAAGCCTACTGGGGCCAGGGTTATCCGAAAGGGCGCTCGAGCCCCGGTATGAAGGCTAGAAGGAACGGGGTGGGTCTTTTAGTCAGTAAGAGTCTGACACTATCTCCCGCTCCACCCAAGGGCAGGGGATGTCAATGCATGATTTTTTCCCACCATAAAAAAAAAAAAAAAAAAAAAAAAAAAGGTCAGCTCGACTGCCCTTCTTGGGCACAGGCTGAACGGCACTTATTCAGTCTCAGAGAGGCGAAATAGACGGCTCAAGATTAGAGACAATTCAAGTGCACAAGTTTTAAGAACAGCTGCTGGTATCCCGTCGAGGCCACTGGCTCTATTCACATCAAAGTTACGCAGAACTCTACGAACGTCCTTCTGATGGATACGATATCCGAAATACTCGTCACGCACCCATCTGGAGAAACAGTTAAATTCATTTGAAAAAATTTGTTATGATTTGAGGTTAACATGTTGTTTCACAATTTGAGATAAAATGTGAAATAAAGTTGTGTGATGGAAAAATATCAAAATATTATTTCCTTTTTGTTTGTCAGAAACATTCGCCAAATATTCACATGTTTTTTACGAATGCGAATGCAAATATCAACAAATGTGCAAATATTCGCGAATGCGAATGCGAATATCAAAAAATGTGCGAATATTCGCAAATGCGAATATTTGTTACATTACTTACGGCTATATAGCTTGACAAAATGATTTCAGGTTAAAGTAAAACAAAGAGTCGTATGTTCATACGCCTTTATGGTCCGATGCGATTTCCTTGGATCACGATAAAATTGAAAGTCGTACGTGCGTACGTCTCTATGGCACGTCGAAACTGCCCCAATATGCAATAATATTGCTCTTACGTCAATTATACGGCTATTTGGTCTAAAAATAATTCTAGACTCTCCAGCATACGGCAAATAATATTTTTTAATTTATGCAAAAAGTAATTAACACTAAATTATAAGAAAAATTCAGTTAATGTATCGCTTATAGTAGAATCCAATGGCATTAAAAACGAAAAATCACATTTTTGCATATACGCCCCTATGGTTTGAGACCCGCGATGTAATATCTATTGTACACATACTGAAACCTACTCATACTTTTACTGTATATGTGTTGCTTTGTCAATAAATTGATTGTAAACGAGCGTTTCTCGCCATCAAACTATAAAGTTTGGCGAGTTAAAAAAATATGTTAAACAATTGTTAAAAGTTATGAGAGAAATAAATAAAAAAAAAAAAAAAAACAATTCTTATACCTAAGTGCTGAGGCAAAGTTTCGAGAACGGTCAGAGTCCCGAAGGGTCCCAAAGGACAACATGGTTTGCGCAGTGATTGGTTGTGTGTGTTGGTTGTTGGGTGGTTGCTGTGCTGCATGTGGCGGATTCGATTGCCGCACGGAGCAAATAGTCGTTCAGATCGCTATTATCCGAATAGCTAGTATAGTTTGGATGATGGATGGACAAGGAGAGGGAGGCCAAAGAAAAGATGAATAAATTGTGTGAAGAGAATATATGAATGAAAATAAAAAACGTGCTATGGAATGGCCAACACTTAATCTACACTAAAATTTTAAAGACGTATTTGTTTTTTTTTGTTTTGCAGGAGGTAATCTGTAAAAGTACGGTACGATGGCTAAAATTTTTATCACTTATAGAAAACTGATTTATTCCTGAGTGACAAAGGCTATACTTTATGTATAGGGACAAAGCCCCGGGTAAAGCGAGTCTATAATATTTAGGAAATATATACCTAAGTATGTTTATCAGTTGTCAAGGATTCATAGCACAAGCTCCGCTCAGTTTGGGACAGGATGGCGTTGTGGAATATTATATATTTTTTTATTATGGATAGACTTGCGTTCGGCCACTATCTCCCCTGCTGGAAAGAGCGATGATGTGGTCGGCGATGGAGCACACTTGCCTAGAAGCAACCTATTCGCTCTTGACTTAAAGACCCCTAGGTTAAAGTTATAGTTATATTATTATAATTATTACTTCCTAGAACAAGATCTTTCTCCAGGCTTTTTCACACTTTGGTACTAAACTCAATAAGCTTTAAAAAGTTCGGCGTACTTATAATATAAACTTATCAAACGATGGAGCCGAGTGTGCCAGACATGTGTTATCTTTTGACGAGCGACCTCCAGACGACCCGGCTTGGGTCGAGAAATTTACATGTTTACTGGCCGGCTCGAGAACTATAATTGGCTCCGATTGTTATGAAGTGAGATCATAATATAATTTGAGTAGGATGGAGTTGCGGAATAAATTTTTTTTTATTGTAGGTACGAACTGCCACTGCTGGGCAAAGACCTACGTGTTTCAGGTATTTTTTTCTCAAATAATTATCCCTAAGGAACGATGAAAGGTACTATCGCAGTCATTTCTGCCTAATCACTTAAATAAATTTTCGCTTGAATCCTGTGTTGTGGTGTCAAACCAAATCCTTTGAAGTTTTCGTTTCGAGTGCAAGCAAAAATGAACTTAGTAGTGGTTCAGGCAGAAATGTCTTTGATGGTACATAGTTTACCCATGTACCAAGTTTCATCGAAATTAGTTCAGACGTTCGATCGTAAAGAAGTAACAAATATATACTCACACACAAGGTTTCAACACAGGACAAGGACAGGAATGGACCGAAGCCTACTAGGGCTGTGGGTAGTCCGAAAGAGAACCCTGGGGTCCTGGAACGCATGGTACATAGGTGTTGTTTTTGTAAGTAAACGTCAGACACGCCCTCTTGCTCCGCTCTAGAGCCGGAGAAGTGTTTGGATGATTTCCCACATTATAAAAAAGAGTAGGAAGATGATGCTGATGAATAGAGTAGAATAGGATAGGATAGGATAGGATCGGATAGGATAGGGTAGGATGGGATAGCATAGCACTCTTAAAAAAACAAGTACTTAATTAACAAATAAATTGACATTTCCCGTCATCCAATTTCGAACTAAACCTCTTTCATCATTTAAAAAGGGAAACGGAAATGAACAATTTAAAACAACGTTTAATCGTATCACTGAATGATATGCACACAGAGTGGGCTGTTTGATTTGTATCTACTAATTGAATTTAATTAAATCGAAACTCGCCAATAAATCGGGTGGACGGAGCGGCCAATGAATATATAAATCATGTTTTTGCAGATAAGTCAGTGTATTGAACCTTACAAGTTATTGTTATGTTATTGTCCTAGACAGATTGTAGAATTGAGGGTTTTATGATTTATTGAAACCAATTATTTATTTATTTATCATTTGCTTGCTATACTTACATCAAAGCGTATAGCAAGCCAACAAATGTTACTAAGACGAAGACGTTTAATCATAATTCGGTCGAGACCCATTAAAGATCGGTAACAAAATTATAGCGTTATGTAGAAAAGTGAGCTTATCCAACACCATCTAATGACAAAAAATAATACTACATTACTACAGTTTCATAAATAAATAAACAAAAGTATAAAACGTTTCCGGGCGTTTTGTGAATTGAATCTATTTTGTGAAACATTACAATTACAGTTTTGGAATATTACTGAATTTTCCATTATCATTTCAGCTGAAACACGTCCACTGTTGGTCACAAGCTTCCCCCAGGTCTCGCATACATTGGATATTCACGATCCTCACCAGGTTATCACCACCCACTTTGTGAGAGGCCTTCCAACGCTGTGTCTTCTGGTGAGCGGTCGCTACTTCAGAACTTTCAGGCCCCAAATAGCCGTCTGTTCTGCGAGAAATGCACCCTGCCCACTGCCACTCAAGTTTGGTGATTATTCGAGCTCAGCATTTTTACGTTTGACAATTTGTTCAACAATGTTTGGCTACATCACCAAAAGTTGTACTCACAATGTGACGGACGACTTCATGAAATGACTAGTCATTTCATGAAATGGCTGATTCAAAGATTTAGTATCAAAATTTCAATTAGAATATTTTAGTTGACAGCAATAAAGATGAAATTCATCAGTAATATTGAAGGCATAGTAACCAAAAATAACGAGGGTTGTACAAAGATATGACCCTTAATAAATTATTCGGTGCTTCATAATATTAGGGGTGTAGGTACGAGTATCTATCTGGAATTTTATTAAACATTTTATAACGCTCAACTAAACATTTTTTTGACATGTGGAGCGGGTTTTATGTTACTAAATATTCCAATTTACAAAATATATTTATCATTTTTTGTAGGTCGTTAAAAATATAAAATTCCGACGACCTGTCGTAGGGTATGTTGGCCTAAATTGTGAATTCTTTTTTGGGATATATTTATAATAGACTGCTTTTACTCGTATTTCACTAGACATTTAATCGCACTAACATTAAAAAAGCAAAGGATTTTTTAATTATTTATTTATTATTAACCCTTTGTGTGTCCGGAACGTGGATCCACGCGAGACACAATAACTTTTTAATTGTGTCTCTAATTACGGCATACGAAAGGTTAATAGTGGTACATAGGCGGACTTAATGCCACAAAGCATTAATTGTCTCATACTACGTATTCCTCCTGTATTGTATGCGTACAGAAACATGTAAATTCACATATACAAGAAACCCTGACCCCGAACACCTATTCTGTAAGCCAAACACATATTTGTTCCGTGCAGGAATCGAACTCGCGACCCACAGCGCTGCAGCCAATGGCTCAACCACTGCCCCAAACTGTGCCGTTCGTTTCCTGGGAACAATTTTCTACTTTACGTAAGCGATACCGTTAAAAGAAGCGATTTAAGAAGATATACCGTAACAGTACCATATAAAAACAGCTACTTAGTTTACAGTTCTGTCTAGAAAAACAATGTTGATGTTAGCATTATTACTTAGAGAGCATTGAAAGAAAGAAAGAAAAAGTGTTTATTTGCGGCAAACATGGCGCATACCTTAAAATAAAACAAATAACAATTTCGACTAAAGTAGCATGTAAGTAGGATATGCGTCACATCCGCGCAAAACGGCTGGTGCTCAGCAAAATGCTGGGGCTCGTGTAAGACAGAGCCACAGCGCTGATTTTCAGTACCAGTCTTCATCGACATCACACTGGTGGCCGATTAGTAACGGCCCCAACTTACAAGTCGTAGGTCACGGATTCAAAACCCAGCCAGGCGCATTGCTTTGTGAAATTTATTTCATCACCACTGTTCTCAAAACGGTGAACGAAAACATCTTGAGGAAATCGGCATGTCCCAGAACCAAAAATTCAAAGACATGTGACATCCAGCAACCCGTAATTGGATCACGTGGTGGATTAAGACCCATTCCCTCTTCTAGAGAGGAGGCCTGAGTCCCAACAGTGGAAACATTGTAAGGCAGACTATGCTCTGCTATGCTATTATTACTTAGCGATTACCATCATGCTACTACCGCGGGCTTGCGGACAGTGAGCAATGGGCAGCTCGCTGTCCGGCCGTCCGGTAACTCTCCGTACCAAGCCCAAGTCGTCGACGGCGCGCACTGTTCTCGCGCGCCTCAAGGAGTTGTCAGCAACAGCAGGGACCCAGCCGGGTCGGAGCCAACTGGATAGCCAGGGTTATCCGAAAAGGAGCTCGAGCCCCGGTATGAAGGCTAGAAGGAACGGAGTGAGTCTTTTAGTCAGTAAGAGTCTGACACTATCTCCCGCTCCGCCCAAGAGCGGCGGTTGTCATTGGATGATTTTTTCCCACCATAAAAAAAAAAAATCATGCTACTACAAACTCTCCAGTTAAGAATCCAGAATAAAAGAACAGATATGCAGGAAACAGAATCCCCGGAGAATCAACTGTAACCACTTTTAAAACGTCTGCAAAGTACGGAGACTTTTACAATTTTATAATAATATCCACTACACTAGAAGGTACCATTCCGTCCACGTGCGAAGTATAAAAATTGACAAAGTTGGTCAAGCAGCTTCGGTCGTTTCATGACACGAATACCAAGTACCTTGAAACTACCAGTAGTTGTAGCCTTTAAAATTCAACGACCAGTCCACCCACTTTGAAGTTGTACTTTGAAAAATATTTTTCATTCCTTCATGTTATGAAAATTACCGTTTTCATTCAAGATTTCCAAGAGATGGGAATCTTCTCTCTAATTTAAAATGGAAGGTAAAGAAATAATGTTACTGCGTCAGTTATTTCCATTGTTCTTAATCAAATTAAATTATGGTGTTCCGTTTCGCTTTATGGGATCTTTTAAAGGTAATTGGTATTTTCAGAGGAGAAATTCCTACTTCAGATTTATCTTTTGAAACAAATAGTTTTTTAATTGAACACATTATTTATTTTTACAACGCTGAATCTGTATGAGTCTTACCTTTAAAGACCATCTCAGACACTAGTCTGCATGGTTCTCATGTGATTTGATCATTACATAATTGCTGTATGGATTTTAAAAGAGAGAGTTTGACCCCTGAGTTTGTTTCGGTGTTCAGAAAACACTGGCTTCATCTAGTTTAAATTGACGTGTAAAAGTGTTTTCATAAACCTATTTGCAAAATTCGAATGCCTTGTTGGTCTAGTGGTTAGTGGCCCTGACTGCTATGCCGGAGGTCGTGGGTTCGATTCCCACCCAGGACAAATGTCTATGTGATGAGCATGATCATTTGTTCTGTGTTTGGGTGTAATTTATCTGTAATATTTATGTATTTAGAAATATATAAGTACGTTTATTAGTTGTCTAGTACCCATAACACAAGCTCTGCTTAGCTTGGGACTAGACGGCCTTGTGTGTAGTTGTGGAATATTATTATTATTATTAAAATAAATGATATTTTCATTATCAATTACCTTAATTTAGTTTCTACCCGCGATGAGTTCACAGTTAGTTTAACCACTTTGCAGTATTACTTCAGATACAAAACAAGTTCTCCAGCAAAACAAAATCCCGGTTTATTTTAGATTCAACGAAGCAATCTATTTGATTTATAGTAAAAAAAAAACCAGCTATTTGGCCTCTGTCTGTCTTCGCGTACATTGTACATAATACAGCTAATCTTGTAAATTGCTGAAGGGATTCGCCAGTTATCTCCAAGACTATTTCTCTGGGGATACTAAATAAATGTACTAAATTCGCGGATTAAAAAACAAAGCTGCGAGAATGTCTTGACTTTTGATGAGACGGTTTGCGTTTGATTTTCTTTGTCTTAAGTATTTGGGCTATCTTGAGATTTTCGTAATAGAGCCCTGTGGGAAAAAATACAATATGAAACTGGGTGGTTAATTCGTCTCGGTTTTAAAGGTTTTAAGAGTAATTTGGTACTTTTTGTGTTTAGTTTTTTATACTAAACGATAAATAACAATAAAAAGAATTCTTTTTCTAGAAAATAGTATCTAAATTGGTTTTTAAATGAAGCAGCAATTAGTTTTTCAAATATTACTACAATCTTGAGTGGAAATGTGGTGGAGTTTTCTTTCTGTCTCTTTTTTAACCGACTTCTAAAAAAGGAGGAGGTTCTCAATTCGGATGTTTGTATTTTTTTTTTTTTTTTTATGTATGTTCGCGCATAACTTCGTCACTTGCCAACCGATTTGAAATATTTTTTTTTTGTTGGAAAGGGTATGCTTCCCAAATGGTCCCATAGTCACCAAGTCGGGATCTGATGATGGAATCTTGGCGAAATCGAGGGAACTCCTCAAATATTATAGGCAACCATATAGTTCTTTTGGTATTTTTATCAAAGACAATAATATATTTTAGTCAAAACATGACATTTGATGAAGTGGAACAGGTGAAGAAGACCAGAAATGGCCAACGGAAGTTCATACTCACACAGATCTCCCAATGAACATAGTTACAAATAAATGAATAGTTCTGAATAGGTATGTTGAAAATGGTATCATCGATGTGGCCTGATGATGATGATGGAGCTGGAAGATAGGTACCGGAACTCCGAAATTAATCAATGTATCCTAGCCGTGTTTGGGCTTATTACAATTGTCATGAGATGCACTTTGGCTATAAGGTACTATCGAACTGATTTGATGATGATGATGGAGCCGGAAGATAGGCACCGGAACTCCGTAATTAATCAATGTATTCTAGCCGTGTTTGGGCTTATTAGAATTGTCATGAGATGCACTTTGGCCATAAGGTACTATCGAACTGATCTGATGATGATGATGGAGCCGGAAGGTAGACACTGGAACTTCATAATAAAACAATGTATCCTAGCAGGGTTTGAATTAATTGGAATTGTCATGAGAAAAAGGTACTCTGGCTGTAAGTGTATTGCAACTAAAAAGTGTGAAATAAAAAACTTTTTACAAAAAAAAATATAACCGACTTACTAAAAAAAACACTAAAACTATCAAAATAACTTTAATTTCGGAAGTCGGTGTTAAATAACGAAGAGGCAAAACTATTATAGAAACACCGACTTCCGAAATTAAAGTTATTTTGATAGTTTTAGTGTTTTTTTTAGTAAGTCGGTTATATTTTTTTTTGTAAAAAGTTTTTTTTACGTGTATGATGGTGATGATAACACATTTTAGTTTGTACATCCTGAATAAATGTATACAAACTGAAAATAATAATATACACCAAGTAAACTCATAGTGTTTCTTCAGTTGTCCTTTTTTACGAGGACCACTCTGCGACTACTGACGCCTGGAGCGTCTCCTGTGGCGGCAGTAATGTATTGTCACCTCTCTTTCAATAGTCTTTGGAACTAGTACAAAGTGCTTGTATTTTCGGCGTACTATCAATCGCTGCTCGGTCGGTAGGTGGTTCATTTGGAGAATTATGTCCATTTATTTGGTTTTGCTTTTAATTAAAATTACTATAGTTAATTTTAATTAAAAGGTCTACAGCGGTAATTTAAATTTGTTTTATTCATTTTATTGTTGTTACAATTGTATGGTGAAAAAAAATAATAAAAAAAAATAAAAAAACCCGACTGCGTAAAAAATTACTTTAAATAAAAACTGAAAAGAAAAATAAACAGTCGGGACCCACATTAGATAGAATGATTTTAGTCTAGATTATTTTAATGGGTCTCGACTGTTGCTGAACTGTGGACTGAACTTGTTTATTTTTCTTTTCATTTTTTATTTAAAGTAATTTTTTACGCAGCTGCAGTCGAGTTTTTTATTTTTTAAATTAATTTTTTATTTTACACTTTTTAGTTACTATTATAATATCACTATTTATTCACTATATTTTAGACGTAAAATCAATATAAAGTTCAAAAACCGACCTAGGCATTTGCCTCGGTACAAAATAAATAACATAGATTTCCTGTTGTACTTTTTTTAATATGGTACATACCATTTTGAAACCCTCATGAAAAGCCCTTTAATTTGACACCCATATTGCAGATTTTTTTTTTTTTTTACTCTAACATATAGCATCTCAGAGTCGATATGTTGTTTTTTTTAACGACATCTATCTAAGAACACTTGGGTGATCAAGATAAATCTAACGAAATGTTAATTATAAAAATCTGTTCAGCGGTTTGGAAGATATGAGGTAATAAAGAACCCTTCTTGGTAAAAAGTGTCTACTTTAATAAAATACTCAAATTACAGTTGTTTGAAAAAAAAAAACTATCTTTTCATTTCGTCATACTTAGTTGCATATTTTCAGTTATATATTTTGATTCCTAGCCTTCCTTCCAACGACCACTATACCTCGTTTCTTATTCCTATTCTCAAAGAAGATCGCCGGTCGTCACGCCGGCTTCTTGTGGCCTGCCGTGGCCCCATGTTGCTGTGTCTGGCCACCGATCCTGTGTTTGACGGGGCCACAGTGATGATGACTGAAATTACATCTTAAATTCTCTCTCTAATTTTCATGCAACACAGTCGAATTTTATAATTAAAGTTGTCAAAAATAAAAGGTACGTTTGGCATTTTTTTTTCCTTGTCCTCGAATACATCTAAAGGATGAACCCTAGTTTACATTACAATCTAACCTTATATATAGACTAGTAAGTAGATAGTATCCAAAACTAATAAATTGTCTTTACTAAAAATATGTCCAATAGCACTTTTCTTATTGTCTCTATTAAGGCGAATACACTTCGTTCTTGTATTTTTAGGTAGCAATTATGATACATTACACGATTCACTATCACTAAACACCAACTCAAACGGTTTTGTTCTTCTTAGTCTTCTCACTATATTCGTGTGGTCGAGAAGCTGGATTGCCTCGATGTTCACATGCTGATGAAGTCTCTTTTCGTGAGCTTCTGCAATTTTTTTTTATCACTTTGTCGATGAACTCAACTTTTAAGTCCCGATGGAGGTCATCATTTCGTATGTACCAAGGTGCATTTACAATTTCCCTTAGTACCTTGTTCTGAAATCGTTGTATGATACTTATATTGGTCTGTTTGGTGCAGCTCCACAGCTAAATACCATAAGTTTGGCATTTGATGTTTTTATTATTTACGTTATCTAACCGTCTATATTACATAATGTAACCGTTATGTAATTATATTAAAACACTTTATGTAATTAATTATTATTTTATTTTCTCTTTCGGTTTCGTTCCAAATTATAATCTTTCTTTCTCAATGAATGTTAAAACGGGTCTTTTATTTTTCAGCGAGGTTAGTGTGGACAATAATTCCATAACGTTCGCTTAAATGCATGCAGTATGAGGGAAAAGGGTATCTCATAATAATTAGGTATTGTTATATTTAATCTGCATTATTATGATATTTATTTTATCATTATGTATATTTTAAATTATAGCAAGAAGGTATATTATTACACATATTTTTTTAAATCGATGCTCCACACTATTTCAGAGATAATAATTGTTTTTTTTTTTGTACTTATTTTTCTAACTACTTTTACTCTCAATAATCATCTTACTTATCTTTCCGCATCTGTTCTTTTTTTATAATATTATTTATTTTGTGTATAACATGTGTGTATATTTATTGTTAAATATATAAAAGTTTCATAAATCGACAAAAGTACATGAAACCACAATTTTTATTTGCGTTTAAATATAAATTATTCAATAAAATACTTAAATCATTATAAGGTCTCATACAGCTCAATTCACAGTAATTACGACGGCTAACCAACCAAATAAATATATATTCAAACTATGCTGGTAATAAGCGGCCAACAATTTAAGCAAACATTTGCTTTGGCTAATTACATTTGTAACACTCCAGCGACTCGATGGGTTTGGTCGCGTACAACCCACATAGGTACCAATGTACCCCATGTGATGTTTGTGCACGTGTAACCACAATAGTATCTATTGTTTACAGTTCCAGTTTATATATAATATTTGATACTAGCTTTTGCCTGCGACTTCGCCCGCGTACATAATAGCCTATGTCACTCACGAATAAAGCAGCTTTCAATCGGTGCAAAAATTTTAGCAAGCGGACCAGTACTTACAGAGATTACCTCCTACGAACAAAAAACAAACTTTACCTCTTTATTATATTAGTGTAAATTGAAGTTTGTCTTAGTTGAGGATCTGTAAAATTATTACGATACTTTTTTGAAAATTATGAGAAAACACAGAACAGAAAAAGAGAATAGAAAAAAAAAACAAAAAATTCGACAGCTGATAAAAATAGGGAAATAATTATACACATTTACAAATCACTTGAACCAGCCCGAAGTCAAGAGAAGTCACTGCGAGATTATTCGAAAGAGTAACCGTGACCACAGAACACTAATGTACAGAAGTCAATCTATGTACAAAGCGTGCTTGAGCAACGCACACATAGACACCGCGGGCAACAAGGGTCTCTCAATGTAACTTTGTCTGTCTGTTATTCTTTCACGACTAAATCGCAGAAACAATTTTGATAAATTTTGATTTAAAGATAGATGGGAGAAGCAAATAAGCTACTCGAAAAATAAGCTACTAATCTTGCGCAGACGAAGTTGCGGGTACCCTCCTACTTTTAATAATACTCTTAATTTCAAAAATTAAATTAAAGACATAAAGCTGTCTTGAATCGACGTCTATCGCGATCCTTTACCTTTTCTGAAAAACGGTTCATTGATAATTTTTCGGGTATCTTCGAAATATTAGAGATATTTATCAATTTACTTTATTTTAAGTTTATCTGGCGCCTTGTATTATAGTAAATAAATAACACACCCGGTTGATCAGAAAGTCGACCCACAAGCCATGTTGGAAGACGGCTAAGTAAATGAAGACTGTATGCAGCTAACTCACAACTATCTATGTTAAGTGAGTGTTAACTTAAGTGTTCACGGAAGTTACGTCAAGCTCGACTGGTTTATGTTAACTTTAAAGCTTACTTCGCACACAATAAATATTGACAATTTAGTGGCATGATGTTTATTTTCTCCTGTATCTATGGAGTTTTACAGATTGCATTTTGGAGAGTGTGCGCAGGAATTGCATAACTTGATTCCGCCATCTCACTTCTATCATCGGATAAACCGACACACGTTACGTTGTTGAAACAATTACGGTCCGGACTAAGCGTCTCGCCTCGTCATTTATACCGCGTACATCGAAGGACTGGAACAGTTTGCCTGCTGCGGTCTTCCCGTCTGATTATAATTTAGGCGTCTTCAAGGCTAGAGTGAATAGGCTCTTAATAAATTAGTGCGCCTCACCATCAACGATTGCATCACTGCTTACCATCAGGCGGGATCGCAGTCAAGTACTAGTTTTTAACAGATAAAAAAATAGTTTCTTGTACGTTCTTTTTCATAGAGATCTATGCTTTGGAATGAACAACAAGCTTCATCATTTTGACTGACCGACTTTTTGATAGTGGCGCATATTGGATCGTTCGGTTTCTTCAAAATGTTTGAAATTGGAAGTTAATATACGCGTGATGTTCGTTAACAGACTCTGTCTTTGAGACTTGTCATCTCTTGGTTGCCAGTGGCTTTATTTTTTTTTTTTCATTATTACATTGTTCTCACATAAAAAAGCGTCAAGAAAATATGTTACCGAGATATTTGTTATATACCATGACTTTAAAAAGTTTTCATTGGGTTTCTTGCATAATCACATTCTTCTCCAGATCTTTGGAATGTACAATTATCATCAGTTTTCTGACTAACTTTTTGACAGTTCAAAAGCGCATGTAAATGGTTTATTTCAAATGATGATCTCTACAATAACATAAATATTGAAGGCGCAACAGAGGCAACATTTACGCAACATTTTTTGCTGTCGGTACAACATGACGTGTGCTTACGTAGCGATCTGGAGACGACATCACGCCACGTCACGTTGACAGTTATGATTGAGTGGGAATGTGTGCCACCACTGCGATATCCCACGATTGACAGACATACGCAGACATTCATTGTAGGAGATACCAATTCAATGACTTCGAAATAATGATATTTATAGAGCGAATTCTGAAACGATTGTAGGAGTAAATAAATTCTTTAAGCTGTTTGTGCTCATCATCATCATCTTTTCAGCCGATAGACGTCCACTGTTGGACATAGGCCTCCCTCAAGTGTCGCTACAATAAACACTGCGTCTTCCGGTACGCGGTCGCCACTCCAGAACCTTTCGGCCCCAACGATCATCTGTTCTGCGAGCAATGTGCTCAGCCCATTGCCACTTAAGTTTGGCGATTCTTCGAGCTATGTCGGCAACCTTGGTTCTCGATTTGAGCTAAAAGAATTTATTTAACTTTGAACGAGAGCGGTGGTGGCCGAGTGTTAACGGCCCCGACTTACGAGTTGTAGATCGCGTTTTCGAACCCAGCCAGACGCATTACTTTGTGTAATTTATTTCATCACCACTGCTCTCAAAACGGTGAAGGAAGACATGTCAGCCCGCGTGGTGGATTACGGCCTATTCCCTCTCAGAGAAGAGGCCTGAGTCACAGCAGTGGGAACATTTAAAAGGCCGATGATTATGATTTTGATGATAAAGACGTAGCATAAAGAATCAGGGGGAGGGAGACGTGTTCCAAGAGTTGACGTATTTCGGCAGAAATGTTATTATATTATATATATATTTGAGATATTAAAAAGTTTGAAGAAGTTTTTTGAAATGTCCAATGAACAATCAACAACAAAACTGGTATAACTAAATTCAGACCGAATTCTTAAATTTTGTCTGTAAGATCATCTTCATAAAACATACAAAAATCTCTTTAGCGAATTCAAAGGCACTAATCAGCGTGTTTTGTTACAAAAAAACCGGCAAGTGCGAGTTCCGTACAAACTTACCTATGAAAAAAGTTCAATTCCGTTGAGCTAGAAAATTTTATTTGAATTGCATAAAAAGGTTTTTTTTTGTGACGTAAGTACAAAACAGTTTTCAGATTTTTTCCTATACTTGTGCTACTCGTAAAATGCTTGGTTTGGACACGTCATTACTGATAATTACAACACTAAAAACGTATATTATGACACTTTCAAGGATATGAATTTTGATATCCTTGAGAGTGTCGTAATATACGTTTTTTGAGACCTAAGTGGCCGTATCTTTTTTTTTAGTTAACTCAGAAGTTTGATCTTTTCACCGCTTTACGACCGAGACTGGAAACCTGAGTATATGGTTTTAATTTCAACTCGATACCTTTACGCATTCTGAGATAAAGGGTTTTGATAGTTGGACAGACAGACAGATGGACATCAAATTGATCCTATAAGGATTCTGTTTTTTTCCTTTTAAGGTACGGAATCTTAAAAAAATACTAAAAAACTGGGTCATCTTTCCAATCCACCACAAACGAGGTATCTATTCATTTTCTCATAAAAATACACTTCCTATCTATCTAAATTAAAGCCCCATTCACGACGCCTTAGGCTTGAAAAAGTTAGTGCGAACTCAAATTATTCTTCAGAAGGGCTAAGTGATAAGAGGTCCCTTTTTAAATTAACTGAACAGCGAAATAATTTTGTCGTCTCGTTTTTTTCGAGTTTGTTTTTATTCGCCATAATTCAAGTCGTAAATCAGAAGCGAGGTAACTAAGAAAAAAACTTAATTACGTAGCTTAAAAAGGCACTTAGGATGACATTGCAAAATTTAATTTTTGCTGGTGCGATGTTGTGTGTTTTTGAGCTGGAGATATGAGTTTGGTGGAAAGGTGAATGGTTTTGTAACAGCATTTTTATCAGTGATCAGAAGTTCATATATTTAGCTTTATTTTATTACTAGCTTTGCCCACGGCTTTACCCGCGTACTTAAAACATAGCCTATGTCACTTAGAAAAAAAGCAATTTTCTAGTGGTGAAAAAATTTCAGCAATCGGACCAGACCTTCCAGAGATGACGTCCTACAAACAATAAAACATAAAAAAATATTAATTAACCTCTTTATAATATTTTTTTATTAGTTTTATCTTTATCAAATGCTTTATGCACACAAAAGTACAGAGGCAGACTTAATGCTTTTGGCATTTTCTGCCGGTCAACCTTTGGGTGAAGCAAGGAAAAAAATACGACTAAAAACAAATAATACAAATATACACATTATTTTAAACTGCAAATTTACTATGATCGTCACACTTTTCACACTAATATTATGACAACGAGCAAGGAGTAATAGACTGTCTAGCCATCCGGTAACCGAATCGTCGAAGGCGCGTAGTGTTCCATGCGCGTTTCAAAGAGATGTCAGCAAAACCATAGAAGCCCGTAAAACCGATGCCTACTAGAGCCAAGGCTTCTTCTCTCTTCTTCTTGACTTCTGAAAAGGTTACTTGTGATCCTAGAACGCAAATTGCAACAAAAAGAATATAGATGTGGTTTTAGTCACTAAAAGCCTGACACGCCGTCCCGTTCCGCCCTAGAGCGAGAGGCTTTTTGCATTCCAGGACCACAGCAAGTCTTCAAAAAATTCTTGTGGCCGGTTGGGGTTCAACAGGGCTGCTACAAGTACTCTACGGTCTTGCAGACCTCTCTTTGAGGCGCGCGTGGATCACAACACGGTGTCGACGACTCGGGCTTAGTCTTTACCGGACGGCGAGCTACCCATTGCTCATTGCTTGCAAGCCCGCACATTTGGTGTCTACTTCCCATTCCCTTTCGCTTCAGATCTTGGACTAGGTTCAACCACTAGTGCGCCTCACTATCAACAATTGCATCACTGCTTACCACCAGGTAGGATCGCAGTCAAGTACAAGTTTATAACAGACAAAAAAAAAACCACGCGTGGTCACCGCCACCAATCGCCTCTACAAAGATCGACACCTTGAAATATAGAATTAGCATCATCAATACAGACAGTGTCTGTAAACGGTTCTTAGGGTTTCGCACCCAAAGGGTAAAACGGGACCCTATTACGAAAATTCCGCAGTTCGCTTGTCTGTCTGCCTGTCCATCTGTCACCTGGCTGAATCTCATGAACGGTGACAGTTAGACATTGACATTTTCACAGATGAGGTATTTGTACAAATACTAAAAAAAAGGGCTCCCATACAACAAATGTGATTCTTTTTGTCGCTTTTTGCTACTGAGGGTATTCCGTACTCTCCGTAGCCCCTTTATGAGTGAGTCCGACTCGCACTTGGCTGCTTTTTTTTAAATAAATGCTTTCATTTTTGTATTAATGCTAAAGTCTTTCTATCCCCTGAGTTTGTTTCGGTGTTTCTTCTCAGGGTAGTCAGCTAGGAAACACCGGCCTCATCTAGCTTTAATAGACGAAAAAAATTGACGTTTAAAAGTGTTTTTATAAAACCTACTTGCAAAATAAAAATCATTTATCATTTATCCGATTTTCATTACGAGATACCCTTATCCAATATGAACGCCAATTCATAAACGGTTACAAAGAAATCTTTCTTCAGTTCTTCCAAGTGAATTCGACCACAAAATCCAATAGATGTAACCTTTCTTGTAAAGGCGACTGAAAACCGTTAAATCCAAGCGTTCTTATTGTGTCTGAGCGTCTATCTAATCAGACTTCAATCTCCTACCTCCATTGAGTTAGTACCTAAGATGACGGTCCAACAAGTGGTCCGATATTTTTATACTAGTATGTAGCTATCAGCTGTCTGTACAGGGTGTTTTCTAAAGTTACTGACGTTATGGACTCAATATATTTGGACACAGTCTCCGAATAGACAGATAGGCCGGTCATAATAAATATTAAGTAATTTTATTTAAAAAAAAATAGCGACCTAGATCTGTTTCCTGCATCCCTAGCCAAGTTGATAATCTGCAATCGTTAACGCTAGTCGAAAAGTAATCAAATGTATGGGAATGACATCGTCTCAACGTTAATTTACATATGTGGTCGGAACAAACGAATAGAAAATTCGTAGCCAAGTTCAAATCGTTCAAAATGATAGAATGAATATTTACAACGCTTAACGCTACATCCTTTGATAAATAAACGGTACATTGTAGAACAAGCGGCCGACTCAGGCGCGTCAACATGGCTATCCATTTATCGTTTTCTACAATTGCTGACACCGAAGCGTTACCGATTGGAGAATTTATTTATTTTTTATTTATTTATTTATTTTACACTTTATGCACATGGGTACAGAGGCGGACTTAATGCCTTAGGCATTCTCTTCCAGTCAACCTTTGGGTGATGCGGAGAAAAAGTAGTGGTAGGTGCAATAAAAGAGTGAGAAAAAGGCAAATACAAGAATTTAAATACTAATAGACCATAGAATAGATATACTAATAAACCATAGAATAAATATATACAAATATACAATATATACTCAAATTAATACACTACATAAATGCACTAAAATAGTCAAATAATTGGTCCAAATCGACAATAGAAAAACATTAACGCTGTGATGAAACTACTGCCAACTTTTTACGAATCAACTCGCGAACTTTGATTTTGAATGTAAATCTGCTTGTTGCCATCCTGATCTCCTGGGGAAGCGCATTCCACAAAGAAATAGCTTGAATAAAGAAGGAATAGTGAAGAAAGTCAGTACGATGAGTGGGACAATTGAGAAGGCGGTTATGAGATGAGCGCAGATTTCTATTGTGGTTAGCGCAAATGTATTGAAAGTGAGGGGCTAAATAACTGGGGCAATTAGGAGAATCAAGAAACGAAAATAAGGTGGTGAGCGCCCTTTGCTCTCTGCGCTGACGTATGGGCATCCACTTTAGAAGCGACCGATGCGCTGAAACATGATCATATTTCCGAAGATTGAAAACAAATCGAATGCAGTAATTTAGAAGGCGGTCAAGTTTATTGAGGAGATCTGCATTCAGGTCATAGTAGCACACATCGCCATAATCGATGATTGGAAAAATCAGAGTCTGCACAAGCATTGTCTTCGTGCTAGATGGTAAAAAGTTCTTCAATCGAAACAGAGCCCGCAGCATTCCAGTAACCCTCTGACTAACACTAGCCACTTGAGTACGCCAGTTCAGGGTACTATCAATACGCAAGCCTAGATCCTTTACATCGGTGCTGAATGGGACAATCGTACCGTCGAAACGAACTGGTGGCAAAGTTGCACTGTCCACCTTAGCGATGATTCGAGGACTTCCAATGATGATAGCCTGACATTTATTGGGGTTCACTGCAACACCAAATCTGTCAGACCAGGCTTTTATGGCTATTAGGTCCCTATTTAATTGGTCGATAGCACCAGGTATTTCGTCGACCTTCGCCTGACAGTACAACTGCAAATCATCAGCATATAGATGATACGAACACTGAAGTACGGTAGTAATGATATTAATAAAAATAGAAAATAGAAGAGGAGAAAGGATACCGCCCTGAGGAACGCCAGTTTCCAAACCACACCAGCGAGATGAAGAATCCCCGACGTGAACTGACTGCTGACGTTCCTGAAGATAGGAGGTGAACCACTCCAGTGCCTCGGGAGAGATCATAATATAGGACAGAAGGGCTAAAAGGATTTCGTGACTGACGGTATTAAAGGCGTTCGAGAAATCTACCAACACTAGCACAGTGACTTTGGTATCCTCCATTCCGGCCCTAATATCGCCAGTCACTTTAAGAAGGGCGGAAACAGTGCTATGTCCCGGCCTGAATCCAGATTGCAAAGGGCTTATGAGCGAATTATAGTGCACAAAACTTGAGAGTTGTTTGTGGACACAGGCCTCAAGCACTTTGGATAGGAAGGGAAGGATAGAAATTGGACGGAAATGGGTTGGAAGTGTGGGATTGGAAACTTTAGGAAGTGGACGAACATAGGCTTTACGCCATAAAGAGGGAAATACTCCAGAATATAGGGAAAAATTTATAATATGGGAAATGGCGGGTAGGAGGTAATCTAGGATCGTAACGATCATACCACGAGAGATATTATCACATCCTACCGCCTTGGATTTTATGGACATAATAATTTTTTTGATCTCTTCCGGTGCAGCTGGAACGAAACGAAAAGGATTAATTTGAGGACGCGTTAGACCAGAGATTAGAGATAGAGTTTGTAATTTTGTTAGATGATCCAAGGTAGGCACAGTGGAGAAATGACGGTTAAGATCATCTAAGTCAATAGAATTTGGAAGGTCCAAATGTCGCGGTTTGCCGATACCTAGAGTTCCAAGGAACTTCCAAATATCGGCAGAAGAAGAAGATGAAATATTTTCAAGAATATGGCGGCGTTTAGCATTGCGTATCATCTGGTTACATTTATTCCTAGAAGACTTAAATAAAGTCCAGCTTTCGTCAGTACGATCCCTTTTATGTTTGCGAAATGCACGGTCTCTGCGTCGCATAACCATCTGTATTTCTCTTGTCATCCAAGGTGCGGGAGGACGTTTCAATTTTACTTTTTTAACCGGGGCATGGGTGTTATAAAGGTTGACCACAATGTCATTAAAAATCAACACCATGTCGTCAACTGAAGTGGCCCCCGTCATTGGCTCCCAGTCAACCATAGAAGCATCCTTCTTGAGTTTTTCAACGTCCATCCTCGCAAAACAACGCCTGTACAGAACCTTGGGTTTGGGCTTAGGAGGTTTAAGGATATAGGAAAGGAAGATCATGTCGTGATGAGAGAAACCAGGAGCGTCATGTTGACCGTGGAAAGGGACGAGGGAAGGATTTGAGGTGAGAATCAGGTCGAGCCAAGTGTCTTCACCCGCAGTGTTATGATGAGTAGGTTGGAGCGGCAATACATGCAAACTAGCTGACTCTATAAGATGAAGGAGCTTACGGGACCGAGGGGAATTTAGAGCAAGGAGATTTGTGTTGAAATCACCCATTATGATGTGATGCGCATACTCTGAACCCAATGATTCAAGTACTGATTCGAATTCAGTGAAGTAATCAACAGTGGGGGGACAGTAGACAACACCAATAATGGTTTTGGCTCCTCTGACGCAAACTTCAAAAAAGAGGAATTCAGCTGAAGCAGAATAGTTAGAAGAGGAAGAAGCCAGTATTTTGTAAGGTAAGTCACTGCGAAGATATATGGCCACACCACCCCCTCCCTTACCAGTTCGGTCATTTCGTATAAGAACGAAACCAGTGAGGGGGTATGTGGTAGACAGAAGATGCGGTTTGAGCCACGTTTCAGATATCAGGATGGCATGAACGTTGCTGTTATTAAATGCATCGTACAACTCGCTATAGTGACTGGCAACGCTTTGAGCGTTGATATGACATACGTTCAACAGCCGACTAGACTCATCACCAAAGCTACGAAGTACGAAATCACCAAGGGTGTCGCCGAGAGAGCAAAAGCTAGTGTCGCTTGAAGAGGCAGCAGAATCATTAGCTGAGAAGAAAGAGTCATTGTCTGACATAAGTAGAAGAGAGTTTAAAAATATTAAATATAATTAAATATACTATAAACTACAATTTCTAAAAGCAGAATAACTACTGTGCAGCCCTGCACCACCCGCCAGCTAAAACAAACATTAATCAACAATTTTCTAAACATATATCTCGGCTATTACACACAAACAGAAACAATAAGCCAATAAGAAAAATTACAGATTCAACTAAAAGAGAAAAAAAAACCAAAACATGGAAAAAAAAATCAAAACAAAAAAAAAATAAAATAAAAACAGCACAAATCAGTGGTCGATAAAACCTCGTACAGAATCTAAGCAGAAATCGTTATTCGACTTCTACATATTAAAAGTTTTCAACAAATCGATTCAACAGTCTCAATGGAAAAGTTTCTGAACGAGTACTGTGAATGTCAATGCCTTTACATCGTTGATTTTGCGTTGATTTGACTTTGACAATTTAGAAAAAATAAAAAGTGTTGACAGTTGAGGGTATCGAACAAAGATAATTAAATAAATAACAAAAACAAATATATAGGTAATTAAAACCGGCACAAGTACCTAGTCAGTTGGGACACAAAACAGAAGAAGAATAACTATGAGACGGGAGCACTACACAACGGTTAGTATACTACTATGAATTTGAAGCAAAGATGTAACAGCAATACAAAACAACAACAAAGATGTACTATTTACGGTTTTCGGTTTTTCAGGCTCCCGGCAGCATCCGCACTCCCACCGCTCGTAGTTGGAATCGTGGCCGGCACCTTCGGGTACTTAACTACTAAGGGTTTCAGCTCATCTGTGGAAGTAACCCTGTGCCGACTTCCGTCAGGGGCCTTGATGAAGATGACGCCGTCCTGGGACCAACACGACCGCATGCCAAAGTGCTCGCGAGCCTTAGCGAATACAGACTGCCTCGCCCTTGTCAAGAACTCCTTGACAGACACTTTGGAGCCTTTCAATCGTGTCTTCGCCTTCCAGACTGAAGCTTTGATGTCCACGCTGGCGAACCTTATAAGAATTGGCCTGTGATGCTCCTTGCTAGGGGCCCCAAGTCTGTGACAACTTTTGATTGAGGAAACAGTAAGATTCTTAAGAGCAAGCTTTGTGTTGATAACATCAAGGATTACCGCAACGCTATCCTCGTTCTCCACTTCAGGCAGTCCCTGGAAAACCAGCGCTTTCCTCCGAGGTCTGGTTTCTAAATTGATTTGAGAATGGAATTCGACACGATACGGTTGTAACTTGGCTAGGGGGGCTGAACCTAAAAGGAAATTTATAATAACGTTTGCTCAACATGTTAAAAAATCAACATGATTAATATTAAGCCCGCTCTATTGTTTATAAACCATAATGTAATTTAAAAAACTTTTCGCATTAAAAAAAAACCGGCCAAGTACGAGTCGGACTCGCCCATGGAGGGTTCCGTAGCAGCAAGTAACATAATATAAAAGTTCTTGTAGTTCGTTGTAACTTTGATCGATGTTTTAATAATAGTGTATTTTTTAGATTTATGACGTATTAAAAAAAAACTACTTACTAGATCTCGTTCAAACCAATTTTCGTTGGTAGTTTACATAGTAATGTACATCATATATTTTTTTTAGTTTTATCATTCTCTTATTTTAGAAGTTAGAGGGGGGACACACATTTTACCACTTTGGAAGTGTCTCTCGCGTAAACTATTCAACTTAGAAAAAAATGATATTAGAAACCTCAATATCATTTTTAAAGACCTATCCATAAAAACCCCACACGTATGGGTTTGATGAAAAAAAATTTTTTGGGTTTCAGTTCTAAGTATGGGGACCCCCAAAATTTATTGCTCTTTTTCTATTTTTGTGTGAAAATCTTAAAGCGGTTCACAGAATACATCTACTTACTAAGTTTCAACAGTATAGCTCTTATAGTTTCGGAAAAAAGTGGCTGTGACATTCGGACGGACAGACAGACAGACAGACAGACATGACGAATCTATAAGGGTTCCGTTTTTTGCCATTTGGCTACGGAACCCTAAAAAAAATTACAGCACTTGTCAAACCAGATGTCTCATGTTTATAAGTGGAGAACGTTATTGATACCATATGCGTAAAACTATTGTTAAACCTTTTTATGTAATTCCTGTGTATTATTGTTTGTTTTCCCTAATAAATAAAATAATGAAAACAGAATATAAATTACACACAGTATTGTCCACATTTTTTTTATTTCTGCTTTCGCAGGTCTGCTGGAATCAATTTCTTTAGAAATAAGCAGTGCTTTTGTACTGTCTATTACATTTGTACGTTCATTATGTCGAACGTCTGTTTTGCAAACCCACTGTTATTTAACTTTACCTATAGTTTTAATAAAATTTTGCTTAATTATAATTGTTCCCACGGTTGGGTCCCAAATCTCTTTTCTGGGACTGAGCATAGGCCGCAATCCACCACACAGGGCCCAGAACAAGTTGGTGGATGACCCATTTTGTGGTCCTCAAACAAGCTTGCTTTCTCATAATATTGGAACGAAGTTCCTTATCGCGCGTTGTGAAAGGGGGCTAGACAAAAAAAAATTCTCACGAAAAATTGTACCGACACTTTTACTGTCAAAATATAAATCCAAGATGGCGGCTGCAAGAAATTATCAACTTTTTCGTCATGGGTGTCGTTTTCATGGTTTTCGTTTGTCATGTCGTTTTCACCGTTGTGAGAACTATTGCAATGAAATAAATTACATAAAGTTATACCTGCCTTGGATTGAACCTAAGATATTTCCATGGGACAATATTCGACTTATACATGGGTAAAGCCGCTAGCAGAAGCTAGTGTGGATTCTAAACCAGCGCATATTACAAAAAATAAAAGATGTAGGCAATTCGTAGGCGTTGCTACGAGCTTAGCTACGGCGTAGCATTGTGCTACGAATCCGTAGCCTTCACGCCTACGAAAACATTTTAAAGAGCTTTGTTTCTTGACAACTACAAGCCTATTCTTGCAGAAATAATCTTTTAAAGCGTTTACAAACCACAATTTATCATTGTCCTAAATCTATTCAGTTGTCCCTGAAACATCCTGTGTTTAAGAGTAATATTTGGAATCAAGCTGGCATGAATAATCGAATTTCTGATTCGGTTCCCAAGAGATATTTTGATACTTGAGGCCGACCTAGATTTTGTTATTTAGCATGAAGATATTAAGCTTGTCTTGGTAAACAAATTATTTTGTGAGAAAAACAGCCTTTGGTTTTTGTATAGTTTTGTGTGGAAAAATCCACCGTAATAATATAATTTAAGTATTTTACAGCTTTCACCCATCTCCATCTAGTCCCGAACTAAGCAGAGGTTGTGCTATGAGTACTAGACAACTGATAGACCCAAACACAGAACAAATGATCGTGCTCATCACACAAACGATTGTCTTGGATGGAAATCAAACCCACGACGCCGGTATAGCAGTCAGGGCCACTGACCACTGGACCAATTGCCTGGTTATAATAAAAACAGAATATAAATTACACACACCAACGTCTACATTTCTTTTGATTTTTCTTTTCGCTTTTTGAGGTCTGCTGGAAGAAATTTCTTTGGAAATAAACAGTAGCTTTGTACTAATGTCTGTTTATTGTTATGTATAATCTTTTTCTCTTTTTAGGGCTCCGGAGCTCAAAAAGAAAAAACGGTACCCTTCATTTTTTTATACGTCTCTCTGTTATCTCGGGAACGCGTAGAGGTATCGAGTTGAAATTCAAACCATATGCTCAAGTCTGCGGTCCCTTGAAACTGTCAAAATTCTAAGTCAACGGTAAAAAAAGATACGGCCGTTTACGTCGCAAAAAACGTATATTTTGACACTCTGAAGGGGAAAATTCATAGGGTACTTCCTGTTGATCCAAAATCCTGAAACGTCCCATAAAGAAATGTCTTATAGCATTAATATAGGAATAAATCCGAAAATAGTAAATTTGTTGTTACATCCCAAAAAAGTATGTGATTCTGAGACATCGTTAAAACTCCATTCGGAAAAAGAACTATTTACATAGGTAAGTTTGTACAGAACCCTCAGTGTGCGAGTTCGATTCGCACTTGCCCGACTTTTTTGTATGTAAATAAATAAATTATTCTTGGCTATGTCCGTAGTTAGATATTCTTGGATAAATTTTCTTTAATCACTGAAATACTTAACACTTTGACCTCTTTACTATCGCAGATCTCGTCTAATGAAAGTCTCTGAGAAAATTTATCTTACTTTTGTAATTAGGTTTGGAATTTCAGGTCGTTTACTTAAATCTAGCTACAAGCTATATATATAAAATGAGAAATTGACTAACCGTCATCAACGTACAGCTTAACCTACTGGTACTAGGAACATGAAATTTTGCATAAGACTTTCCTTTATGACGCAGGCTTGCTGGTTAAGAAATAGTAAGTAAATGCATTTAAAATGCTGGGAGACATGGCCTGCGGAGATAAGTTATAAAAAATGATATTGACTTGCGATAAAATAATTTATGTGGGCGGCCGGCGGACCACATGATGCTGAGAAAGTTTATTAACTTGAAACTTTGGATTAAAATCTAATCAAAATGAAAAATAAAGAAATTATTTTGTAAATTTTTAATCTTGGTGTGCAATAAAGAATATTTAAATAAATAAATAATGAAAATATCTCAAAATACGTTTCACTGGATGTAAAGGTTTTATAAAAACTTTTTCGCGAACAAAGTCACTAACAAAGTACTAGTTAAATATTATAAAGCCTTCGCTAAATGTAAATACACGCAAATTTATCTAACAGGGATTTTAAGATGAAATTCTGACATTATATTAAATTATATTGTTAGTCACACTAGGTGGGCTGATAAGATTAAACTGACACTTCGAAATTGGGGTCGTTGGGGGCTGAATATCGTGTTTGGACTTACAAAGGGTCTTAGCATTGACAGGTCAAATGTTATTCTTCGTCGCGTCAATGATTCTAAATATAATTACAAGTTTTGACGGGCCCTATTTAATAGAACAGTGACTGTGCGTACATATTATTTAATACAGTAGAAAAAGTACTATAGAATGGCGGATTTTTTAGGCGTGCATTACATGGTAGATTTTGCTGTCAGTTTTGCCAGAGTCAATGTTTTGATTGACGAAAAACCTACATACCGTTTAATGCGATGATTGACGTTTGGATAGTACTGACTGACAAAAACCATCATTCATATATTTTTTTTACTATTATTGATAGACTTGTGTTTGACCAACATCTCATCTGATGGTAAGCGATGATGTGGTCGACGATAGAGTACGATTGCCTCGAAGTAATCTATTCACTCTTGACTTAAAGACCCCTAAGTTGTAACTATCAGGAGACACAGACTCCGGCAGGGATATTCTACTCCTTGGCTGTACGCACAATAAATGTGTCTCCAAAACCCTTTGTGCGTATAGGTGGAATGTCTACCATGTATGATTGATGGATTTGATTGACGCTTGTATGACCGTGTAATGGAAGCCTTATGCAAGTCACTGTAGGAAGATTAAACGCGTTAGGTCGCAAATAATTGCACTGTAGGTACTGATTTTTTTAGAATCTTCTTCTTCTTTTTAATTAATCGAAATAACTTTGATTCCGGAAGTCGATGTTAAATAACAAACAAACAATACCAGAAACATCCACTTCCGAAATTAAAGTTATTTTGATCGTTTTCTGCTTTTTTTTTGCTGTAGTAAAGTCGGTTTTTTTGGTCATTTCGATGAACTCAAATTATTTTTTTTGTCTGACCATTATTTGGCAACCTTTACAGCTCTGTTATTGGCCTCGTATAAATTCTAAAAAGAGTTTGATGGACAAGCAATCAAGTGCATGACCTATGGCAGAGGCTTCACATTAGCACTGTGTTAGATATGGGTTGAGGAAACTCCATTTGGCCAAGTTGTTTTTGCCAACCTGGGTTTTCAGTTGGTTAAAAGATTATTTAGGATGTTACCATGATAGATACCAAAATACAATATTGTAAAACAAAGTTAACAGCGTCGAAAGAGCAGTGCAGCATTTGTGATTTGCTTGCGCAAAGATATTCCAAATGTAGCCCTCTCTATTGCCTTTTTATTTGACTTTAAGTCTTCTGATGAGACCCATTGTGAGCAACTAAGTTTCAGAGCCAAATATCATTACTAGCAACACGCACTGGACTTTCACCTTGAGACACTGTGGTAGGCTGGGCCAGAAAACACCATCCAGCTTCCAAAACGCTGCCCAGACGAGTCGAATATGGCTACTGACCTGAATGATGAAGTGAAGAAAGTAAATGACTGGTTATTTACTTTCATAACAGGGCTAACAGCCGAGGGTTATGCCAGACGTAACTATGTACATTTAAAAAATTTCAGGTCACCTCTCGTGAAGGCCATTTTAATTTTCCGAGCGTAAAAAGTGTTTTACTGTTGAAATAAATTAAAAAAAGCAAAGGTAAACGGAATAATGACCAACATAAATCAAGTAGGCAATACCCAGAACATATAAATACACAAACTTTTAATACTTCCTTCATACATAAGCTTATAGCGTTATATTTTTCGCGGCTCCAGCAAATATATCAGCAAGTCATGTATTATTCTGAAACAATTTTACTGTAGCGGATCATGTTTATGAAAACCAAGTTTTTTATGGCACCACCAGGCTTAAGCAAATGACGTAGGCTGACGGAGGGTTGAGGCTTTTCAAAAGAGTTACCGCGGCCTTGAATTTGCAGTCACCGAAGAAACAGGTGGGTTTTTCAAGGTCATTAAAAGTTGGACAGTCTGTAATCAAATCTTGCAAATAAAATTTGATCCATTCTCGGTTACCGATTGTGTTAAAATTTTGCAAGCATATGCAAATCAGATGACAATGCGAAAATATTATTACATATAGCTGATCTGATGATGGAACCGTAAAGTGACTATAGAAACTCAGATAACCCTGCCTTGGAGTTTTCTGGAACGGTCTTGATGAGTATTCATTATACAGGTAAATACAGCGCTATAAAAGCTTGCTATGAAAAAAATATTTTCATTGAAAACTTGTTCTGCGTAATTATGCGTGTGTACATTAATTAAATGTTGAATAAAAAATATTTCTCATTTGCCTTCGCAAGGGCTTGTCACGCGAGGAGCTCTAGAGATTACAGCGCTTGTCCACTTTTAAACAAATCTGAATTCTAAAATAACATGATGCTGCTACCGTTAACGTACAACAATTATTTTTAAAACATAAACCTTTTTGCAGTCGGGTTTTTTTTTTAGATGTGAAATCATCGGAACAATTGACTCGCCTAGTTTGCATGGGGAGCTGTGTTAAATTTTTGTCCCTGATAACTATTGCCGGGTAAGACGGCATAAATTATTTGTAGTGCCGCGCTGCCGTACGGTTGCACGACGTATGTCACCTATTCCGCGAAGTTAATCGCACTCAACGCTCTCATTGAATCCAGTCCTAGACTAGATCTATTCGCTGATGAATGGATAGAGATATTGACTGAATGTCTGGCGATTTGCGAAAAAACTGAATGAGAGGTTTCTGTTATATTTTCTTTTATGTGTTTTACATAATTTTTACCTGTTGTAACCAGTGTAATTGGCACAGAACGACAAAGTTCTGGTTAAATAAATAAATAATCTAATGACATCTCCCGCCCTTAGGCGGAGGGGCATGTCAGACTTTTATTGACTAAAACCCACTTCTGTTCCTTCTTTGTCTTCGTTTCAAGTCCCCGGGGTTCTCTTTCGCACAGCCCATGGCCCCAGTAGGCTTTGACCCTGCAGGGCCCCTACGGTTTTGCTGACATCTCCTTGAGGTGCGCTGAACACTACGCGCCGTTGACGACTTGGGCTCGGTTCGGACGGTTACCGAACGGTGGGACGGCGAGCAAAATGTAGCACGCCGTCCGCAAGCTCGTGCTTACAGTAGCTTTTTTTATGGTAGGAAAAATCATCCAATGACAACCCCTGCTCTTGGGCGGAGCCGGAGATAGTGTCAGACTTTTACTGACTAAAAGCCCACCCCGTTCCTTCCAGCCTTCATACCGGGGCTCGAGTTTCCTTTCGGATATACCTGGCCCCAGTAGGCTTCGACCCGGCTGGGCCCTGCTGTTGCTGACAACTCCTTGAGGCGCGCGGGAACAGTGCGCGCCGTCGACGACTGGGGCTTGGTCCAGACAGTTACCGGACGGCCGGACAGCGTGCTACCCATTGCTCACTGTCCGCAAGCCCGCACCTGTGGTGGCTGGAAATTGGGATCGGAATCCCGGCGGCGGCGGCGAGAGCGCCGTTGCCTGTCGCGGTCGGCCTCCTCCTTTGCAAGCATTACTGCTTCGTAGAAGTCGGCGACCGCCTGCCACTCCTCCTCGCTCCGGACCATGGCCTCAACCAAGGCCCGGCGGCGCTTACTGTAGCTGGAAATGGGGATCGGGCTGCCGGCGGCTGGAGCGTGAGGGCCGTTCCCTCGCGCGTGTCTTGCAGTCGGATGAAAGTTTATGATTTTTATATATTATTTTCGATAGGGGTCTAGGTCGTCCCGCCACCCCCCCACAGGTCGACCTGGTCGAAGACGGATGACGCCGCCAAGGACGAAAGTTTATGAGTATTATCTGATTACTAGCTCTTCCCCGCGGTTTCGCTCGCGTACCTACATAAAATATCGTCTATGTCATTCAGGAATAAAGCAGCTTTCTATCGGTGAAAAAATGTTAGCAATCGGACCTGTACTTTCAGAGATTACCTCCTACAAACAAGAAAACAAACTTTACCTCGTTATTATATTAGTGTAGAATTGTAGATTACTTCTTCACTTTTGAACGGCTGAGTAGATTTGGATCTACTGGGGCCAGGGTAATCCGAAAGGGCGCTCGAGCCCCAGTATGAAGGCTTGAAGGAACGGGATGGGTTTTTTAGTCAGTAAGAGTCTGACACTATCTCCCGCTCCGCCCAAGAGCGGGGGTTGTCATAAGATGATTTTTCCCATCGAAAAAAAAAAAAAAAAAAAAAAAAAGTAGATTTGGATGAATTTGGCACACGGGTAGTCTACTAAACAACCAAAGCAGACAAAAAGCTTTTCAACCGTACTCACATTACGATAGACGGACTAGGGAATAGTCCTCATAACACCATAGATTATAGGGAAGAGCAGCATCTTTCTGTAAACAACAAAACAGACTAAAAATCTATTCTTAAATAAAACAGAAGCGTATATCAAAACACGACAGTTAGCTAGTAATCAGCCCGACGAGGGTATAAGTAAGATTTACATCGAATCGCCGCCCTTAAATATTAACTGGACGGTGACAAGGGTACCTACCCGGCCAGCGACTTATGGGACACTGTTGCGATAGTGCTAACGTTTAATTTTTGGAGAGAGATTAAAACAACAGTTTTTTTTTTTTAAGCTGTGTCTTAATGGAAAACGAGTTTTTTTTTTACTCGGGAAATCATTAAATAACTTCTCCTGCTCTAAGTAGAGCGGGAAGGAGTGTCAAAATTTTAGTGGCTAAAACCTAGTGTTCCTCCAATTGCCTTTTATTGCGAGGGCTTGTGAACAATCCGCAGCCCTAGCTAGTGTTGGCTCTAATTGTTCCCTACAACTTTGCTGACATATCTTGAAGGCGCGCGTAGAACACAACGCGCGTCGATCTGTAGCCTGTTTCACGTAAAATCAAACAAGCCAAATATCGTTGAAGTTTTATAGTCGTTCGATCGAAATCCTATCCAAAAGCGTTATTCAGGATCTATCGAATTATTTCCAGTTACATTATAATGTACCTACCAGGATAATGTAATACACATTTTTTTTTAAATCGACGAATTTCAAACGATTTTAAAATTGGTGCCGGTCAAACTCGATTGATGGATGTGAATACGGGAAATGGTCTAAACGACTAAATCGCTACGATATCGTTACGGTTTTCATTACGTGAATCGGGTTACTGGGCTTGGTCCTTACCGGATGGCCTACATGTGCTCTTCAGTTGCCCTTTGCGTTTTAGGCACTTTTAGGACTATGCTTTCCCTTTTAGAAATTCCTGGTGATCCAACAACTTTTTTAAAATTAATATGATCTTTTGACGGTGTCAGTGCCTCCATGAAAAAAGAAGTAACACTGAAAGGGTCATCCCTATCAGTGTTACTTAAATTTCATAATTTGGCTCACGAGAAGACCATGTCCTGTTATAGTACATAGGATACTTTTTATCAAAACCATCTAAATAACTTCTCCCACTCTGGGTGGAGGGGGAGGGAGTGTCAGACTTTAACTGACTAAAACCAAACTTGTATATAACCACCAATATTATAAAACGACCTTCAATAGGCTAGTTGCCGTAAAAAAAAATAATTAGTCCGTCTTTTAGATTATTCAAAAAAATTAACACGTATTTTTTTATATGGAAATTAAACCAAAAATGACAAAGTTAGAGCCCATTAAAGTTACGTGTAATGACACGCCGTGCTGCATTGTTTCGCACGGGGTGACGTTACACGTAACTTTAATGGGCTATATCTTTGTTATTTTTTGTTTAACCTTTCAATCGTGGAAATTACAGACACAATAGAAAGACAATAGGTGCGCGAACGCCGGCGTTTGCTTGGGGTTTAATGAATTAATCGAAAAAAGAAAAAATTCGTGTCCAATATTTTTCTATAATCTAAAATACGGACTGAATAAAACGTAATTATTTTGACCCTGGAAACTACCCTATTGCCTTTTGTGTTCTAATACCACGAGTATCCCTTTCCTACTTATCCCTATAACTCTAGCAAACATCAGCCATACTCGATCCCTTAGGACAATTCTATTGCTGCAATTGGTATTCAATATAAACACGGCAGTATCGCCCAAAATCTCATAATTTTGACTAGGTACACACAGGATAATTACTTTCAAATTTATAGCAAAACAAGGTAATATATAATTCTCAAATTATCTTCACCGCAAAATCTGACCGTGTATTTGCGCAGTAAGTCAGTGTACTACTTAACTAATATTTGTAATTTACACACAACCCAGCCAAGCTGCAGCTACACAACAACATGAAAATCAGAACAGTCAGAATTACGATATTAAGCTTCAAAATAAGCCTCCACCGCCAAACTCGTATTCTGTACAAAATTAACTGCACAGGTTTCCAACTAAACATGGACGTAATAAAGCATTTCTATCTGAAAATGCACAAACACAAATGTGGGCTTTACTCGTCCATCACGTCTAGCTTATAACATCACACACTAATATTATAACGGCCCGTTCACAATGTGACGTGAGCGGTAGCTAAGCGCGGGGCGGTGAGCGGTAAAAACAAAATGAAAATGTTTGAGGCACGCCACGAGACGCCGCTCATAGCACCGCTCGCCGCTAAGACTGACGTCGTGAACAGGCCGTAACAAAAGCGAAAGTTTATAAGTGTGTGTGTTTGTCACTTCTTCACGCTGAAACGGCTGAACGGATTTGGACGACATTTAGCACGCAGGTAGACCATATGCTGGAATAGCACGTAGAATTATTTGTATCAAATTAGTTTTTAACTCAATTATAAAAAACGGTGTGCAATTACCTTTTTTAATGATATAAGCTAGTGCGAGTTGTAGTGTGATTTTATTCAATTCAAGAAAATTCAATGATAAAAACAGTTCTGTCAAATACGTGGTAAACACAGAAAAAGAGTTTTGTTGGTACCTAGCCTACTATAACTCGAGGCTTTATTGACACTCCGTATTTCTATGAATTAATAGTTCAAGAGTTTTTAGTTCAAATCCAGAATTATATTTATTTTGGATACTCAGGTTTGTTATTTAGCGCAATGAATTATTTCCACGCGCCTCAAGAAGAAGTCAGCAAAACCGTAGGGACCCAGCAAGGTCGAAGCCTACTGGGGCCAAGGGTTGTGCAAAAAGAACCTTGAAAGATGGTAAAGAAGGAACGTAGGAGTGGGTTTGCACCTAAAAAAAGCACCCAGAAATATCAAGTAGTAAATTGATTGCCGCGTGAACAGTGTAGAATTTTTTAAACCTTACTACATTTATCTCGCCTATTTACTATTAATGTTAATGAAGTTTAAATAGATAATTAATACAGAACGCCCACACACAATCTCCCATTTTACATATAAATTCAGCCACAACGCCCAGAAGCAAGTATAAAGTTCTTCTTTGTGTCGTTAATTACAAGCCAGTAAGAAACCTAGAATTAGTTTGTACCAAGGCTTTGTGGTCGCAGATTTGCAGAGCTGTTCACTTGGAAAATGTGCTCGGTTTTATTTTAAAACTAGTTGCTGCCAGCGGGTTTGCTCATGTGACAGTAAAATTCTTAACCTTACTTACTTGTCTATTCCTTTTTATGGAAGAATATTTTTGGCCATAGAGCGTGGTGTCCCGTCGCTTACGCGAACAAATACCACAAGACAGCACTAATACAAAATAGTGCGAAGTGTAGTGTTACTAAATTTTAAATCATGTTTATCTACAAAACGATTTATTATATGTAAGTAGTTATATAATTATGTTAGTCTATATATGGTATGTATGATATGTGTACATGTTGCCTGAAATAAATTAGTTTTTATTTTTATTTTATTATTGAGGGAAATCATACAAGTGAAATTGATGAAGCACGGAGATAACGACCCTCAGTTTTGAGGAATATGACGCAAGGAGGGGAACATTACTATAAAACCATCAGGTGAGATCGCAGTCAAGCACAAGATTATATCAATAAAAAGTCTCAAGAAAAAAAAGGGGTATACCATGCGATAAACCGTGTGATAGGATATACCATGCGATAAACCATGTGATAGGATATACCATGCGATAGGATTACACATTGTTTACGTACAGACCAGTATGTCATTTGATCTATCACAGCTCCTTAAAAAGGACAACCAGCAGTGGCCTGGTATATAGTATTTCGACCTTATGTTGTAATTTATCAGTATTCATTTATCGCATTACTGCTTACCATTGGGTGGGATCACAGTCAAGCACTGGTTTATATTATAAAAAAAAATTAATTAGCTTATAATCTTTTTCAAAAAAGAAGACAGAAATGCTGCGTCATAATTTACCTTAAAAATATGCGTAATAACTTAAATCCCTGATATTTTAATATCTTGTCGATAAAATCAGGGGCCACAGTACATCAATCAGGATCCGGAAATTGATTGCCCATTACGGGACTCCGTATGACCGCGGTTTACATCGTGCTTTATGAACCATAAAAATATAAAATGCGTGCATTATTTTTGAAGTAAAGGCGGTTCAGTTTATGGGCAGTTAACCAATACTAGGTACCTAGTACTCATAATTAATTACCAAACTAATACTCATCTAGATAAAATTTTTAGTTCATGCGAAACCTGAATGTAGTTTATACAGAATCTGTAACTGACTCGATTCCAATAAATTTTACATGTTATATTTTTTCCAAAAATATTTAAAAAACGTCAGAAGTTGAACACCACTTACACTAAGTACTACACAGGTCACGACAGGTCATAGCAGGCATTAAACACCGGCACTCAGCTAGGTGCGAGAGAAAAACAACACCTCAGTCGCCCGGATAATCCGGGAACCATGTATTTGTGCGGACAACCAAGTAACATAACAAGCTTATAATTTTGTAATTTTTAATGATACGGTTATGAAATTTTGAACATAGATTCTTTACATAAAAATACGTTTTTTACGCAGCGTTGGAAAGAAGGTGGTCCTACAAGGTGGTCCGATGACCTGGTGAAGGTTGCGGGAATCCGATGGATGCGGGATGCACAGGATCGTGCGTCGTGGCGACGCTTGGGGGAGGCCTATGTCCAACAGTGGACACCTGTCGGCTGAGATGATGATGATGATGATGACGTTTTCGAATATATTAAAACTCATGTTGCTTAAAAAAGTCGAAACTGACTCACTGACATATTAACGTCGGCCAAAAAAAAACTACAAGGCCTAGAAGTGTAGAATTTTACACAAGGCTTCCTTTTATGACGCAGGCGCACGCCTATGCGAATTTTGGAAAATCCTCTTTTAGTGCTCACAAAATCGTCTCTTAATTTTTCAAAATTCACCCTTCTAAGGGGATTAAATGAGTATCCAAATTCTATGAAGAAACCTACCTTCGCGTGGCCAAAGCCGCTAGCAGTAGCTATTTACTTATAAACTACTAGCGTTTGCCAGAGGCTTCGCCCGCATACTTAATAGGCTATGTCACTCAGGAATAAAGCAATTATCTATCTGTGAAAATTTTTTTACAATCGGACCAGTACTTTCATAGATTACCTCCTACAAACAAAAAAATATAAAAACAAACTTTACCTCTTTATTATATTAGTGTAGAAGTGTAGATGAAGCACTGTGTAATATTATTATACAGACGTTTATTGTATTTTTACTTACAATTAGTACTGAATTAATAAGGGTGCTAATTAAACATATATCTTTTTATATATATCACTACTCGCCTCATTGTCTTCTAAATTAATAAGTCAGCCACAATTAACTAGCGTTTGAATGATACTATCTTAGTCACTAATTACATTATTTTCTATGTAGCTTAGCCGGGAGGTTTGCTTCGCTCAAACGCCGGCTTCAACTAGATTAAATAGATTGAAAACTATCAAATAATTTATAATCAAATTGCAAAGAAAAATATAATTTAGATCATGTTGCTTTTTTTGCTTCCCTCTCAGCGAGGAGGCTTGAGTCACAGCTGTGGAACATTATAAGGTTGATTATGCTATATTATACGGTTTCTAAAAACGGCTGTTGGCGGCCCATTAGACGAGTGCGCCGCAGCAGGCAAAAATGGCAGAAAGTGGAGCAACGTACCCTGACGGCGCGGCGTGATGACCACTCTGACAAGAGTGAAATGACCAAAAAGAATGGTTTTTCAGAAGGCTGTCCAGCTTTAGTGGGTTTGAGCTGGACATGTCTGCCGCATGCCGATCGAGCGGTGGCCGGATTAAATACAAAGTTGGTGCCCTGGAATCGCACGACGGGGTCGAGGCAGACCAAGAAGGAGAATGATGGCGAGACAACTTAGATGTCTCACTTAGGAATTGGTAACAAGTGGCTCAGGGCCGAGAAGTATGGAAGAAACGGAGGGAGGCCTTTGCCCAGGAGTAGGACAGTATTTATTTATTTATTTGCTTATCCAATTACACCAATGGAGCACAATTAGTTCAGAATCGGCTACTTTTTAACATCATGTGTGCAGTAGAGTGGTAGTCATCAAAGGAACGGTGCAGCGGTGGGTCACGTACGCTCGTTTCAGTAGCATCTGGCCAGCGCTCCTCCAGGATTCCACATGTACCAAATCCTATATCGAACACATTTTAGAAATGTTAAAGCTAATTAACGCTTCGATCTTGAGGATTAAGGTAGGTATACATATAGATAAATAGAAAGGTTGCTTATTTTCGATGTTTACAGACTATATTATGAAAAACTTCTTATTTACATTGTTAGATATATATATAAAAAGTTCAATATATTAATAATCTATGCGAACTTTTAATAATCTTTTTAATTTAAAACTCTTTAATAATCTGAACGCCGGCGACGCCGGCGAAGCCGGCGTTCGCTTGGGGTTTGAGAGGAATTCTAATCTATATATATAAAAATCAATGCCACTTTTCGTTATAATTTTATAACTCAAGAACGGATCACCTATCCAAACCAAATGTTTAGGCTTTGTTCGGACTATTTAGTAGATGGTTTATGTGAAGTTTGGTAGGGTAGAGTAGGGTAGAGTAGTGTAGAGTAGTGTAGAGTAGGGTAGAGTAGGGTAAAGTAGGGTATAGTAGGGTAGAGTAGGGTATAGTAGGGTAGAGTAGGGTATAGTAGGGTGGAGTAGGGACGAGCGGGAGCGAAGCCGCGTGTGCAAAAGCTAGTAAAATATAATAATAAATACAAAATGGTTTTTTAGATTGGACGTTTAAAAGAATCGCTGATCGTCTCGTAAAAAACTCACTAAAAAACAAATTTTAACACCTGACAACTTTTATCAATAGTCTGTCGTCTCGAAAGTCTTAACACGTTCAAAAACTTTCGTTTTTACTCCCTAGTAACAGTCACTTTTCAAGAAAACTCTTAAGAACGATACAATACCCGCTGTCTCTGAAGGAATATTAAGATTTCGCTTTTTCGACTTAAAATTCCGTAAAGATGAGAATTTAGATAAAACCGGTCAAGTGCGAGTCGGACTCGTGCACCGAAGACTCCGTACAAACTTATCTAATAAATAGTTCGATTCCCGCATCATGTCTCCAAAATATTTTTTTGTAAAACAGAAATTGTTTTGTGATGTAACTTTTTTACAGTTTTCAGACTTCTTTCTATACTCGACTTTGCTTCTGGCCAAATTTCAGGATTTTTGAACCTAGAGGCTCTTCTGGTTTTGATTTACTTACGGGTGTCAAAATATGTGCATAAATATCTTTAGTTTGCATTGGCTTAGAAATTTTATAATAATAAATAAATAATTATTTATTTTCAGGCATCTTGGCCCATAGATACATACTTTACAGACTAACATTATAGAGTAAATACAAGTTATTGTTAGTAAATAAGACTTAGGACTATGTTAGTAACGCTTCACATTGCACTAAGTTCACTTCGTGCTTTCTGTTGATCCTGTCCGCGGAAGCGACGGAACACCACGCCCTGTGACCAAAAGTCTTCCTTCAGCATAAGGGGCAGGAAAGTGTTCGGGACTCACACCACGAACGCCTCGAAATTGACGTTTTGGTGCGATTCCAACAGCTGTACCTCAGTGCGAACTTTGTCTTTTGGTTGCTCCAAAGGATAATTTCACCGTAATACTATATAATTATAAAATGAATTTAATTTAATGATAATCATCGGATCAATGCAAAATAATGATAATGCAATCTAAATGATAAAATAATCTAATACAATTTAAATTAATTTAATTTTGTTATTGACCTTTCAATTTTATGTAATTTTATAATACCTGTATACGTATGATTTTGTAACTGAAATGAGTCTTTGGTACTTGAAATAAATAAAAAAATACGTTTCTGAGCAAAAGGGTCTTCATATAGAGAATAGAAGGTAAAGTGATCCTATGAGGGTTTTGTTCTGCCGGTTGAGGTACGGAACCCTAAGTAACAACACTACCCTTCAGTTATTTTACCTTTATCTTAAATAAAATCTGTCTGAATTTAGCGAATTTTGGACTACGTTTTAATTTTTTCTAGACTTCCGTAATTACCCCTTTTATTTGGCTAAGCGATTAGGGTAGATTTATCGTCTCTTTCGCTTTTATGTTTCAAACGAGAAAACAGCGTCTTAAGGTAGTTATACAAATTAGCTGAGAACAAAATATTTTCTCTTTTTCCGTTGCCATTGAGCTTTTTTTTTTTGAAGTGGGCGTGTTAGACTTTAATGACTAAACCACACCTATTTTGTTCGTTCAGTTGCCTTGACCAAGATCATGAATAGGAATAGGCATCAGCCCTGCTAGGCTCCTAAGGTTTACTGACATCTCTTTGAGGCGCGCATGAAACGCTACGCGTTGTCTACGACTCGGGTTTCCTTCTTATAGGACGAAGAGAAGGCGACCCTTTGCTCGTCGTCTATGGCTGGAGATTGCTTTGCAATTCCCGACATTCGGGACGTCTTCATATTAGTTAACGGTTGGCTACTACTCTTCGTGTCACGGCTTCGATTCTCGCTTGAAACAAATATTTGTATGGCCTATAAACAGTTGTCCTAGGTCTGGTTATTTTGTATATGTGATTACACTCTCGATATAATAATTATTCGTGGTGTGGGGTAACCTTTTCCTTAAAGAATACCAAACTAATATCAAAATAATAATAATTATAAGGCGATGGTTTGTGAGTGTTTGTTACTTCGTCATGTGTTGAACGGATTTCGATGTAACTTGGTACACAGGTAAACCACGTCCTAGAAATAGTACAAAAGATACTTTTAATTTCGGGAGAAGGTCCTCTCGGAATATAATTTTCTACTGTTACATGGATGAAGCAACTGGTAGTAACTGATAATTATCTGATCCCCTGCCGAGCAAATTATAAATAAAGAACATATTTTCCTTTTAGTAGACTCAGTTCTTTGAACTCAAAAACCTTCATCAACGTCAAGTGTCTTGTTATTTCAAATTGCTTTGTCAAAACCAAGTATGACAGAAATTCCTTGAAATCAGAGGATTTCGCAATAAAATCCTTGTCAGTCAGTCACTCTGTCACTCTTGTCCATGTCCAACAAATCACGATTCTGTCCGATTAACAACAGACAACGACAAATGTAGCTTAGTGCGTCATGCATTTGAAAGTACTCCTCGTTCGAGATTCATAGTCCGGGTATGGTCACAGTATCCCATAAGTGCGACGTTCGCGCCCCCTGGTGGAGGGCAGGGGCATCAATCAAAGTCAGATGCAGGTCAGGGGTGTGACCTACGGATGACGAAGTTGTCCAGCGGAGTTGGACGAAGGTCGGGTTTGGACTTTGACGTTTTTATTTAAAGTGATTTAGTTTGAGTGTAATTTTGACATTTCTATTTATTTTAGCCACATATTGTCGATAAACAATTGGAATTATTTATTATTTACTAGCCTCTGCCAGTGGCTTCGCCCGCGTGGAAAAAAGGTTTAAACATTTAGGGACCCCGTTTTATCTCTTTAGGCGGTACATTTTCAAAAATTTTTTCTTAGCGTTCGGCTACATCACAACAGGAAACCTTGGGCAAAATTTCAAGTTGCTAGAACCAGTAGTTTCGACTGTGTTGATATGTCAGTAAATCAGTTTCTCCTTTTATAATCATAATATAGACTAAATACTTTACGCATATAAGGGTACTAGTCAACATTTAGGTGAAACTCAGTAAAATAGTGGTAGGTACAATAAAAGAGAATTCTGTTTTTCTAAAATGTTTTATTAGCACTTTTTAAATCTGTGGGAGAACAAAAAGCAAATGTTTGAAAGATCCGATTTACTCTGGCCCTAGAACGCAGAAGGTAAATGAAGGAACAATTGATTTTAGTTAGTAAAATTATAAAGCGCCCTCTCGCTCCACCGTCAAGTGGGAGAAGTCAAGGGAGAAGTCAAAAAAAAATGTAAATTAGTTCGTTAAGAGACGCACCTAATTTATGTTTCCTAATATGACATAGGCGAGCACGCAGTGGTAATGAAAAAAATTATGAGGAATAAAGAGCCTGTCTGGGTTTGAAATCACTACGTACGACTTGTAAGTCGAGGCCGTTACCAATGGGTCAACACTGCTCTTAGAATCTAGTTTTAAACAGTAATTGTACATACTTTTAGTCTGTGTGTAAGACTCACTGCCCGCGGCGCAGGAACTTCCCACGTGATGAATCTAGGCAAATGTCACTCATTGTCCAGGCGTGAATTTATTGTACCCTATTAAACTTTCTAGATATTTGCCATTTTCTTTTATCTGACAGATTCGGAATTACTGTATATTATAGCCTCCTGAAGTAGTAATGCTTCGCATAAATACTTTTGTTCATCACAAATAGTTAAGTCGCTAAAATAAAAATAAAATATACATAATAATAAATGTATTGTCAAACTAACACCCGTAAAACAAATTAACAATATAATAATAATGATAATAATCCTTAATTCTTCCAAAAAGTACACAAAACACCATGACACGATAACATCACATTGTACAGTGATGACTTCCAAAATGAGCACTGCCCAAGATACAGATCTTGGGTAGTCGGCGGTCTACCGTTTTATTAGTGCAGTTGTAGAATATTATCAGTTATACACACACACGAAGATATTACACATACACAAACAAATTAAACGTTCAAAATTATTAATATTACTTGATATATTTGAATGACGCATGACGAGTTGTTATCCGGTTTATGCACAACATAATGTCAACAAGAAAATCACGACAAAATAAGCGTTATTAACTAAGAAGATAATAATTAACCATTACGAACTCAGATCACGTACTAATTCCTTCCAATGAAGAAAAAAAACAAGCAATAAATAATCTCATTGTCACATTACCGCGCGATCACAATGTAACTACCCTCATTCAAACGAACGCTAACTTTCCTGTTCTCCCATCGTTTTTGTTCCTTTTCTTTTGTTCCCGAAAAAAGATATTCAAAGAAAGAGCAATTTTTTCTCTCAAAGTCTTTGGTATTTGCTCGTTTTCTTTGGATAATCTATCACGTTGACCTGAATGTACTGTATGCAGATTAGGAATAGGAGTGCTAGGCGTGAAAACGACCTGGGTCGTTCGTTCTGTTGATGGATGACGTGGCAGCGAATGGGCGTGCAGTCATGCAGTGACAAGAATTTGTTGGGTATCGCGGAACGCTGTTGTTTTCGTATCGGGATAGCTTCTGTCTAGTTGCAATGTCATTGGAACGATTTGTGCAGATCTTGGAGTTTACAGTTTTCTTGGTATAAAACTATAAACAAAAATAAGTTGCTTGATAAGAATGGATGGTTTTTGTTCTGGAAAATAAATCAGCATCCCGGAAAGTTTTTGTAAAATAAGTAAGAAAAATAGTGCAAATCGAGTCCGCATCACACAAACACTCAGCTATTGTGTTTAGTGTAAGTACTGCTAGTTTTTTTTTTTTTTTGAGGCGGGTAAACACAACAAACAACACAACAACACAACACAACACACATTCAATCACTTTTTCCTCTCCAGAGCGGGGCGAGACGGTTTCACAGACAGAACCACCTGATGGTAAGCGATGATGTGATTGATGGAGCTTGCTTGCCTAGAAGTAACCTATTCACACTAAAGACCATTGATGATGTCATGGAAGTGGTGAAATATTGAGTTAATAGAATTTAGAAGTAATATCGACACGAATAAAGAGTTATTTTAGTGGCATTTATGCTGACATTATGATTGATTGGCCTGTTGGTCTAGTGGTTAGTGGCCCTGACAACTATATCGGAGGTCGTGGGTTCGACTTCCACCCAAGATAAGAGTTTGTGTGATGAGTACGATCATTTGTTCTGTCTGTTTGTAATTAGAAATAAATATATAGGGTGACTGGTAATTAGTGTACGATACTTAAACAAGTGATTGTGCTCATGATAACCGACAACTTTTACTATGGGAACAAACCTGAAATCGCGAAAAAATAATCAGCTGTTCAGTACATTTATGTTTGCCTAATGTACTGAACAACTGATATTTTTTTCGCGATTTCGGCTTTGCTCCCATAATAAAAATTGTTTGTTATCATGAGCACAATCACGTGTTTAAGTATCGTACACTAATTGCCAGTCACCCTATATAATTATGCTTATCAGTTGTCTAGTACCAGCTCTGGTTTTTTTAAGACTAGATGGCATTATAAGAAAGTTGTGGAATATTATATTTATTTATATGAACTACAGACAAACGGCATTTTGTTTTTAAATGGGAAAATCATCTAATGACATCTCCCGCTCTTAGGCGAAGCGTAAGGGTGTGCTAAACTTTTACTGACTTAAAACCTACTCTTGTTCCTTCTTTGCCTTTGTTTCAGAGCCCCAGGGTTCATTATCACACAACCCGTGGCGCCAATAGGCTTCGACTCTGCTGGGCTCCTACGCTTTGCTGACATTTCCTTGAGGCGCGCGTAGAACAATACGCCATCAACGACTTGGGCTCGGTCAGGACAGTCGGACGGCGAGCTACCCATTGCTCGCTGTCCACAAGCCCGCGACACAAACGGCATAGCCTGAAGAATCTTCAATCCCGGGAGTTATGGTCCCTTGAGATAATCATCTACTTTCACGCGGGCAAACTCGCTGGTAAAAGATAATATTGCTTTAAGCATAATATCAGCACTCAAATAAAGTAAAGGTTTATAAACTACTATATTATTGAGATTGTAATTAACATCAAACGTATTATCACTGAAAACCCGTTCATAAAACGAGTAACACAAAGTAAACCTATCTCTTAGAAATAGCTATGTAAGTAGGTACATAAATTATATATTATTTTAATATTAGTACAAGGACCTTGCTCTGGTTGTTCTAATTAAGGCATGAGTTCCTGTTACTGATATTATTATAAAATCGTCAAAAACTTCTCTCGCTCTGGGCCCAAAAGAGTGTGAGACTTTTACGTGCTTTTACTGCCTAAACTTTATTGTAACCATTCGACATGATAAACTTATATTATTTTAATTTTCGGTTATATGGTATCTCGATATATAAATTGATGTTTTGAACGTTGGCATATTTTCGACGTTCAAAGATGTACCCATACCAAATAATCGTCGCTCTAAATAAATATTATGCTAATCCAAATTATACAGAATTTTAACCATGGCAAAGGTAATTTGCCAAATAAAATTCTGCCATGTTAAATGTATGCCATTGCGAATCCGGACACATACTCTTTTAGCCAAACAATAGTTATGTTAAATAATTTTAATGCCTTAAAAATATTTGATTAAAGAAGTTTATGCCAAGTGTGTTATCCCAAATAAACAGAGTATCAAAATTCTGATTCTTCCAGATAGATGGAACCCAAAAATAAGAGGGCTGGCAAAAAAAGCTTGCTTAGTAACAAGATAAAGGTCAAAATATGTAGTAAAATAATGGAAATGAGAAAGTAATATTTCCTCGCGGAGACGAAAAATATCAGGTAACATCATAGGATATCTATAAAACTTAATAATATCACGTTTTCGGTATTTCACGTGACCAATGGAGGAACTCACGTTTTGAATTTTTTATGAACCTGTAACTAAATACTACTTTAACGTTTAGAGCAGTGGTCTCCAACATTTCTTTATTCTGCGAACACTCTTTTCTTTTCTTTAAAAAATACGTTGTGCTCTTACAAATCTATTTTAACTCTTCGAATGCCGTAATTAGAGACACAATAGAAAGACAATGGCTTATGTCGAACTGTGTAACTTAAGACATTCAAAAGGTTAAGTTCACATTCACAAGATACCTGCACCCGAAACACTTTATCTGTAGGCCATACAAATATTTGTTCCGCACGGGGATCGAACCCACGATATACAACACAGCAGTCAATCGCTTAACAACAGCACTAAGCAACCGTGCGGTCAAAGTTATCCTATAAGTAGGCAAATAACATGAGTATCGACATGCTACATTGATAACATATTGGTAATGGTATCTACGCACGATGGATATAAATCAGTGCTTGATTGCGATCCCACCTATTGATAAGATGTGACGCAATCGATGATGGTTATACGCACTACTTCATTAAAAGCCAAAATTCTCAATGAAAAATTTTCATAATTGGTAAATTCATAATTGAATTAATCATTCATAACAATTGCTACTAGAAAATACTACGCGCAGTTGTTTTTCATTTCGATTGCCAATTATTCATTCATATCAATAGTGTGGGGTGGGAGACGCAATAAAAGGCTTTATATTTAATTTCGACTAATTATATTGTACGAAGTCTTGAATACATATTATTATATAAAATTATATTTAATATTTTTCTTGTTGACACCTATCAACCATAATCGAATCTCCTCTATATTTCAATACCATATACCTTAAAAGATGCACTACGTGGCCAGTTTTAACTGCAACTAATATGTGACCTTCATAGTCGTCACAATAGCTTGTACAATATTTCCATAAATTGTGCGAAGTTTTGGGATATAAACAAATGCTAATAACTTTGCTGTTTATTAATATTATTTATTAAGACTTTACTTAAATAATAACGAAACTTTTTCTAATAAGCTCTTTAAATATTTGAAATAATTAAAAATTCATCATCATCATATCAGCCGAAAGACGTCCACTGTTGGACATAGGTCTCCCCCAAGCGTCGCCACAACGACCGGTCCTGTGCGTCACTTATCCATCGGATTCCCGCGACCCTTACCAGGTCCACCAAGCGGGAGGTCTTCCGGTACGTGGTCGCTACTTCAGAACCTTTTGTCCCCATCGATCATAGGTTCTATTTAAAAATGTGTGGTGTATAATTTTATAAGTTCAACTAGGACATTATTAACACCTCTTGCCTCGGAAAGCATGCAAAGCCGTTGGTCCTGATGGTCATTCGTAAATCTTTTTTAATCGTTATAGACGCCAGAAAGTCTGACCATCAATCTATCCATGTTGCCCAGCAAATTGGGTTGTGGAAGTCTGATAAGCAGTGTCTCCATGTAAAACAGAAGTATTCAGCCGCATCCAGTTAGATCGGAGGCCGACCCGAAAGTAGTTCAGAAAAGGCTATGGGGCAGTTACAAATTATCTGCACCAGTCTACATAGAACTTTAGTTATTAAATTCAGATCGTACACAGCAGCTAGACAGTTACATAACTTTCCAGCGCTCGCCTTTATTTCGTAGAAATGTAACAAAAATACTCGTAATATAAGTTAATGCAAATACTAAGTTGATGCAGTGTCCAGGCTCCAACTGCAACTAACTTTTGATTTAAGAACGTTAATTCACTTAAGAAACACAGTTTCCTACTTTGTAAGAAAGGAATTTCTGTTTATAATAATGTATTAATGTTTTCTTTCTTTCTTTTTTTTTAAGTAAGATTTTGACTTCCTTTAAAGAATAATTCAAAAGATTTGTAACTATATCAGCAACTCGCGATCACGGCGAGCAATGGGTAGCTCTCCGTTCGATAAAAACGGTGCTGGGGTTGATAGTTTGTCGTGTTTCACGTACGTCTAAATGAGATTTGCCGGCCTGGTGCCATTAGATCTGGAGGCAACAACCCTTGCAGTTATGCACGATTTGCGCATAGAGATACAACGCTGGGGCTAAACTCCACTACAACAGACGTGTTTCGTGGCAATATCCTGACAGCGACTGTCGCAACCTAGTGCTGGGCACGCCATAATCATGGCGGTAAGTTCCCTATTTGGGGAGTGGCTGGAACAACGTTACGGCGTCCTCACCTTCCGCATGACGCAAAGCCTCACCGGCCATGGTAAGTTCGAGACGTTCCTGCATCTAATTCAAGAGGAAAAGACGCCCGGGTGTCGCCATTGTGCGGGCCGCCCAATAGATACGGTGGAGGTTTGCCTTGCTCGTGTGGAGAACCGACTTGACCTCGTGGGGAGGGTCATCGACGGCGCGTAGTGTTCCACGCGCTTCAAAGACATGTCAGTAAAACCGTAGGGACCCAGCAGTATTGAAGCCTACTGGGGCCGTGAATCGACTCTTGATGTTCTACAAATAAAATTCTGATTCTGATTCTGATAGGAAAACCCGTGACCCTAGAACGCAAAAGGCAACTGAAGGAACATATATTATGTGTGGTTTTATTCAGTAAAATCTTACACGCTCTCCTGCTCCGCCCCAAAGCGGCTAGGGCGGTGGAATTGTTTATAGTGATCACGGGTGGGGTTTAGTCACAGTTCTGACACACCTTCTTGCCCCACCCTGAGTGGAGTTTGAGATTTATCCTAAAAAAACCTAAATAAATACCTAACGTACATAAATAAAATACAAAAACACAAAGTGCACTCAGGCGTCGAAGTACTCCTCCACATCGCTGTCATCCGGGAATGTGCCCAGAAGACTGGCAGCATTACCACGTTGAATGGCAATGCTAATTCTTTGAGCGAAGAACGAGCCAGCCCTCTGGTCACGCAAGGTGTCGATCAGTCGGCGAGAAATTTCCTTAAAAAAGAGACGCGCATTCGGACCCCACATGACCCAAGGGTTTCGACCCCAAACGGCTAAAAACTGTAATTACCAATAAGGTTACAGTATTTGCGCCGTTTAAGGGTCTCAGCAGCCGCAGCGGCAGCGCCAGCACAGCCCGCCGTACATGGAATGTGGGATGGCGCAAGGGTGTCGACACAGGTTGCGTCCCTGGCCCAAGAGGGTCACCCTGTTGACAACCGACGGCTGATTCCAAAAGATTTTCCTTATAAAGTAATTTAGAAGAGTGCCTATAACATTGGTAAAGAAAACTGTAAATTTTGGGTATTTATTTTGAACTTCTGTCAACAAGTTATCCCTGTTCACGGAATTTCTTCATAAAATGTATCTAAGAACCATCTCGATAACGTCAGCTTAATTGAAATAAAAAAAAAACCGCATCAAAGTCGGACCAATCGCTTAGGAGCTACGATGCTACGGACAGACGGACAGACACACAGACACCTCAAACTTATAACACCGCTCTTTTCCGTCGGGGGTTAAAAAGACAACGTGACATACAAATATATCCTTTCCACATTTGAAACCTGCACGAAATCCGTCCGTTATGACATACAGACCGATCGGAGCAGGCTATCAAATATTTATGGGACAATCCTTTCCGACTGATTGCAATGTACTCGCGCCGCGACATTGAAGTACTGTGCCACGGATATTAAAATGTGCCGGTGGAAAATAGTGGGGTTTTATTCGTGATTTGGTCCCGATAGGTGTGTCGGTTTTAGGATTTTTGTAGATTGGTTTTTGTTTGATATACGCAGCTGTCAAAATATGAAGTAGATACGCAACTGTAAAACTACTGACTCTACGGTAAGTACGTACCTACAGTCAGCAACGGTAGTATTTTTTTTTAAGGTTCGGTACCCAAAGGGTAAAACGGGAACCTGTTACTAAGACTCTGCTGTGCGACCACGCATTGCATGCGTCATGCTCGTGAACGGGTGCCGTCAGGTGGGACTATCATCTCTTAGCTGCCAGTGGCTTAACCTTTCGAATGTCTTAAGTTACACAGTCCGACATAAGGTAATTGTCTTTCTATTGTGTCTCTAATTACGACATTCAAAGAGTTAATTCAGTTTCTATCTTTTAATTATTTTACATTTTTATTTCATTATCGACATTGTGCTCACATGATAGAAGCAACAAGTAATATGTGACCAAGCAATTATATGTAACACATAATATGATTTAAGAGTGTCCATGGATTTTCTGGCACGTTCTTTTCCATAGAGATCTACGCTTTGGAGCGTGCAATTTAGCTTCACTTTTCTTGGACTGACCGACATTTGACTATTCAAAAGTGCCTGCAAATGGTCTATTTGAAATAAATGCTTTGACTTTGACTTTGACCATCTGTCGGTCTGTCTGCCCGTTAATCACCAGACTTTATCTCATTAACCGTGACAGTTACACAGCTAGCTAGTTTAAATTTTCACAACTGATCTATTACTGTGGTCGCTTTTATTACATCGCAACTAGCAAAATTACTAAAAACAGAATAAAATAAAAACAGAATTATAATTTAAGTGGAGCTCCCATACAAAAAATCGTGATTTTTTGCCGTTTTTTGCTACTAATGGTAAGGTACTGTAACGCAGCTCAGCTCTTCGGTAGGCTCGTATAGGGATTCTTCTATGAAATCAAACACTTCGGGCGGCGCACTCTTATATATTTTTACTTATTTAAACGAATTCATGCTTTCCTTACAAAATTCATTTCGACACTGAAAAAACAACAGATATTCTTTTTTTTTCTACTAACTTTCAAACCTATTCTAGAACAGCATAATCCTTCGAATTATATTTTACAAGCCAGTTCGTTGGTTATATAAAAAAAGCAACTCATGCGATCTCCTTTCGATATCACAGTGCCCTTCGTTCGCGAATCTCGTTTCGCATTTGTATTATTTTTACTCAACTGCGACAGAAGGAGGGTTAAGAAGAGGATTTTTTCAAAGAAGAGGGTTTTTCCCTCAACGTATTTTCGAGGAGTAAACATTCGAAAACACGTTGAGATTAGTGATGGCCGAGTGATAATGGCTCCGACTTACGAGTTGTAGATCGCGGGTTCAAAGCCTGCCAGGCGCATTACTTTGTGCAATTTATTTCATCACCACTGCTCTCAAAACGGTGAAGGAAAACACCGTGAGGAAACCGGCATGTCCTAGAAACGAAAATGCGAAGACATGTGACATTCACCAACCCGCCCTCGGCCCGCGTGGTGGATTACGGCCCATTCCTTCTCCTAGAGATTAGGCCTGAGTCCCAGCAGTGGGAACACACAACAGTATCCTCACGATGTTTTCATTTATCTGTATATTTACAATATTCTTTACTGTATACCACTTTAACAAAAAAAATGCAGGACAAACATTATTAAAAATAAGTGGTCTTATCGCACAGGGCAATTTCTTACAGACTACCTTTGAATGGACTGAAAGAAAGGAGAAAGATTTAGGGCTGTATAATATGTATATTGGACCGGACCAAGCCCAAGTCGTCGACGGCACGCACTGTTCCCGCGCGCCTCAAGGAGTTGTCAGCAACAGCAGGGACCCAGCCGGGACAAAGCCTACTGGGGCCAGGGTTATCCGAAGAAGAACTCGAGCCCCAGTATGAAGGCTTGAAGGAACGGGGTGGGTTTTTTAGTCAGTAAGAGTCTGACACTATGTCCCGCTCCGCCCAAGAGCGAGGGTTGTCATTGGATGATTTTCCCCACCAAAAAAAAAACTACTTACTAGTGCATAAGGTTTTAATCATCATTTCAGCCGACAGACGTCCATTGTTGAACATATGAGGAGCATCGGAACAAAGAACGATATATCCAAGTTACCGTATTTTACACAAATTAGAAAAAAGTTTGTAACTTTTTTAATGTTACACCTCCTTAGATATGTATGTGTCGGGTTTTGATTGGACCACTGTTTTGTGATATTTTTTTAAAGCTGGAAATGTCTGTTTTTGAATAGATTTCTTTCCTGAAGGCAGTGGCGGTTCCTTCATACAAGCCCAGAAGCCAGGCATGCCTTATTAAAATGCTCGATAGAGAATCAATATCAAACCCGAACTATTTAAAAGTTCGCGCGCTTAATTCTTATCAAAATAACACAAAGTATCTACGTAAGACACACTACTACACATCGCGATTGTTCGCGCGCAGAGTTTCGCATTTGCTGCACCTACATATAGCTATCTCGCTTACACGCACCGGCTTTTACCTGGCTTTCAAATACTATCTCTGTCTCTTTCGCACCTATGGCGACGTGCCGTATAACGAGTTAGGACCTTTTGCGTCTACAAATCGATCAGTATGGAAGATTTAAGCCGGGCATTCCTATGAAGTTGCTCGCGTATGCGTGACCTTGTCACTGCAACTCTGTTTGCAACTCACTTCAGTTTCATTTGCTTGAGTGGAAATTTGATTTTTTGTTGTTTGTTGTATTTTTTTTGTGTGTTTTCTTAGATTTTCTCAGTGATACAATTGATTTGGTGACTTACCTACAACAATGGAGGCAATTGTACCTTGTGAGGATTTAAAATGCGTTCTAGTTTTGATTGGCGAAGATAAGGTAAAATCTTTAAACTTTGCTCAGAAAAAACAGTTAATTTTTTCATTAAAACCGACGCCTAATCTGTGTATTTCTCAGACTAGTAAATCGCATAAACGAAAATTTAATAGATCAGTGTATAAAACTAGTTGGATTGTTGGCTGTTCGCACACTAATAAGTTGTATTGCTTTGCTGGTGCGGCATATTTTTTTCGAATGAAGATTCCGTTTGGAATACATCTGGTTATAATGATTTAAATAACATATCTGGCGCTATTAAAAGGCACGCAAATTCCCATAAACACCTGTGTGCAATGGTTTCTTTCGGTAATTTTGGTAAACAACGAATTGAGACATCTATATCACGCCAGTTTTGTTCCCTCAAGCAATGAAGCAAACCAAACGACTTTTTTTAAAGCCACCGGAGGTATGCAATTGCTGATATGTTTATTATATTCAATCTAGCACTAGCGTGCCTTCAGTGAGCTTTGGTTACCTCATTCACCGCACGACAAGCAAGAGTGAAATTGAAGAAAGAAGAAGATGGTTGAATTCACTTTTAATTTATTGTACCTAACCAGTAGTTTATGAGAAAATTGCGATGATACATACGTAGGTACCTACATACTCAGTCGAAAACTGAACTTTCTTTTTTTGAAATCGGTTAAAATTTTATTGGGCTTGCCTTATTTTGAAACCCTAGGCACGCCACTGCCTGAAGGGTATGTAATACAACATTTTGCAACGGAAAAAAAATATAAAAAAATAATGGCATAAATGCGACATATCGGTTTTTGTTCCGACGCTCCTCATATGCCTCCCCAAGTGTCGCCACAACGACCTGACCTACGCGTCTCGCATCCATCGGATTCCGGCGACTCTCGCCAAGTCATAGGTCCATCTTGTGGGAGGCCTTCCAAAACTGCGTCTTCCGGTACATAGTCGCCACTCCAGAACCTTTCATTCCCATCCAACATTTCTTCTGCGTGCAATGGGCCCTGCCAACTGCTATTTAAGGCTTATAGTCCCTTGAACCATCTGGCCGAAATTAAATGGACACAACTTTCGCACCCGCCTAGGCAGTACGCATATCTGTGCATTTATTTGCGGCCAGCAGCGCCCGGAAAGCGTGCGGCTGACCTTTAAATCCATTTTCTTTGCGAAATATTGATTGATTTACATATGCAATGTTCACTTTGAAGAATATTTAACCACCAATTTTTATGTGTAGAAATGTTTCCAAAGATCCAAGCCGTTTCGAAAGACTAGGAAAAAAGTTGCGAAATTGCTAAGTATTTTTTTTAGACAAAAGTATTAATAGCACGAAAAAATCAAATGTTTATAATGTTGTTCATGAATCTATAATAAACGTATATTTTTTTCAAATCTATAAACCTAGCCGTTACAGAGGAGTAGGCTTCAGAAAGTCACTGTTTTATGGCAACTTTCGGGCGCTTGGGCCTTAAGTCTGGCGATTTTTCGAGCTACGTCGATAACCTCGGAAAGTTTTAATAAATAAATAAATAAATAGTTTATAGAAATCCTGGCATAATCTTTTATTTATCACTTACTGATTATCATTTCCATTACATAATCTTAGATCTCGTAAATCGTTTGCCAAGTCCCAAAGGATCGTCGCGAACACAAGTGCAATCCAAGTCAAACGTTCATCTCTCAAGTACGCATTGTCATCGGGACATCTCCGCTACTCTCCGAGATTGATATCGCTTAGTATTTGCTGTACACTCTCATGACACTGGTGACACACTTTTTTGGAGAGTCACAGAAGAAATCGTTTTGTGAACGGTAGGCGTAGTTATTTTTAGAATACTGTATCTCTGTCGGCAAAAATGGAATACTCATAGCTGCTGACTTTGCTGTCCGTCTATCCGACTGTCAATCAAGACCCGTTTTTAAGGAACACATGGAAGTATCAAGCTGAAATCCTAACTAATATTATAAATGTGAAAGTGTGGATGTTTGGATGTTTGTTACTTAATCACGCAAAAACGGCTGAACGGATTTGTTTGAAATTTGGCATGCATATAGCCTTTGACATGAAAAAGAACATAGGCTACTTTTTATCTCGATTCCTTAAGTAATTCCTAATGCCACGCGGGTGAAGCCGCGGGCAAAAGCTAGTAATATCATAAACTCAGGTCTGCTCGTTATCACATAAAAATTCATTACAATCTTCATCATTTCCGCAGAAAGATGTCTACTACTGGACTTAGGCATCCCCAAATGTCACCACGCTGTTCGTTTTTCATCCATCAGTTTCCAGCAACCCTCACCAGATCGTCGGTCTACCTTGGAGGTCTTTCAATGTCTTCCAGTACGTGATCACCACTTTATCTGTTTTTGTCTCCATCGACCATTTGTTCTCTGCCAGTTAAGTTTGGTGATTCTTTGGGCTATATCAGTAACGTTAGTTCTTCTGTGGATATCTTCATTTCTGATCTTGAAACTTCTGATGAGAGTAATTACGAAAGATCACGTTTTAGAGACGTATGACATCATGTACTGGTCGTACACTTTCGTCTTGAGACACTAGTATGTTGCACGAAAAGATACCGCGCAGCTTCCCAAACGCCGCCCAACAAAATTCATTTACAAATTCACTTGAATTGAATGAAAAGTAAATTGCGGAGTCCCTAAAAACTCTTTTTCCCAACTGCCATCTTCGCTATAAGTCGTAAACCAGACATCACTTCCGTAGATCGTATACTATCCGGAAGATGACGTCACTTGCGGTGTACTGATACACTCCAATTTGTGGGCACTTCGTGAACATGCCATCAAATAAATAATTTAATATCGGGCTCACGTATCTTAGCTTTACGGCTTTTTGATAGATCTCTGAGAAAGCTGGACTGTACTGGTATCGGTTTTCTATTGTTTTTCAATAAATATAGAACCTCGAAATAAATTAACTGGCTGAACTGTATAGAATTTATAGATATATCTATGGTTTATTAGTTTTTCTATTCTTGTATTTGTGTTTTTCTCTGTCTTTTATTGCACCTACCACTATTTTTCTTTGCATCGCGCAAAGGTTGACTGGTAGAAAATGTCTAAGGTATTAAGTCCGCCTCTGTACTTTTGTTTTACATGCTTAATGTACACAAAAGTACAGAGGCGGATTTAATAAATAAATTTTGATTTACGAATATCATCGTTAAATATTTCGCACTCGAATTTCAAGTTAACTAAGCATTAGATGGGTATGCCTTTAGTGTGGAACGCTACTTGTGTCGATACTCTTGCGTCATCTCAACTTCTTAGCTCGTCGTGCTGTGCTGATGCTGCCGCTGCTGTTTAGAACCTCAAGTGGCGAATTTTGAAAAGGTGTTAACAGAAAAAAAGTAAAAGCGCAGCACTCCCGGAAGATTTGGTTATATTTACCAAAGTGTTCTTCAAAGTTGATCTCCGAAGTTCTTCATCAGATCTTCACTAAATCCAAACAAAAAAGAAATTATCAAAATGACAGTAATTGCAGAACACTGACTCCTAAGTCACAGGTCTCACATAGTTTAGGAGGCAGGGTCCTAATATTAGAAGATACCATCCAAAAATGTACTCACGTAAGTCTTCAATTTGTTTTTGCTTCAATAAAGTTATTATAAAATCGTTTCACATTTGACGAAGATATAACTGAAAAAGATACATAAAAAAAATCAGACGACTTAAGAACCTCCTCCTTTTTCTGATGTCGGTTAAAAACCTAACAACACCAGAGATATTCCTTTTACATAATACTTAAACGCAGCCATGTGTTCCTTATGATATTGTACGACATTTAAAAGGGACAGGATAATCCCGGATTGTCCCATAAACCGTGAGAAGGCTGTTTTCCGCAATAATTGCCGTCCATATCGACGGAAGTCTTCCTGGGTACTCAATGGTCTTCTGAAGCGTTATGTGGGATAATAAAAATTGGTCTGAATGGTGTTTTGACCGACAAAACTCAGTGGGAAGGCAAGCGATTATTTTTGGATGATATTGTGAGACGAGAAAGGAAATGGATATTGAAAAGGGTGTCCCCTTTCAATTCTTAAACTTTTGTCATTCAAACTAAGTCTTAGGAACGGGTCAGTTTCTTGTTACTTTGCATAAAGTTTTACAAGTTGTATATTTAGTTTTAATGACTTTCTAATCATTGGTGTAAGCGAAGTAGAAAAATTTTTTTTTACAAGCGAACAACTCTACCACAACTAAAACAAGCAACAACTATTCTTATTATCTTTTATTCGTTTATGGAATTTTCGTAACCTATTATAAGTAAAGCTATAAACCTTATCCACTATTAAACCTATAAAACCTTAATAACATTGTAAATAAAAAGGACTCAATAACCTTCTTTCTATGAAAAGAGTTCTTTGCTCTGCGATGCAAAAGTAATAAGCTGGTATAAAATTGCTATTAAATAAACAGGCCAGACATGTTTATTAGTAAGTTTATTATACCTAACAACTATATACTAACAAGCATAGATTTTGAGGAATGGTGGCTGAGTGGTAACGACCCCGACTTACGAGTCGGTCGCGGGTTCAAACCCAGCCAGGCGCATTACTTTGCGTCATTTATTTCATCACCACTGCTCTCAAAACGGTGAAGGAAAACGTCGTGAGGAAACCGGCATGTCCTAGAACCAAAAATTCGAAGTCATGTGACTTTCACCAACTCGCACTGGGCCCGCGTGGTGGATTACGGCCCATTCCTTCTCCTGGAGAGAGGAGGCCTGAGTCTCAGCAGTGGGAACATTAAAAGGCTGACTATGTATGACTAATGACTATGTATAGATTTTGATATAAAACATTATTTGAAGAATAACTAAACAGTACTTACCTACCCCTATACAAACATTCTAAATCTGCATATTTACAGTAACATGATTCCTCAAATATACAGTTTTGAGGTAAAACCAGCGTCAGGCACTAGTTCTCTGGCATTCATGCTGAACTGGACCTATTTTGGCGCAGCCGTGAGGCACACAATTGTATTAATTTTTAATTTTTTTGGGTCCCGTACCCAAAGGGTAAAAACGGAACCCTATTACTAAGACTTCGCTGTCTGTTCGTCCGTCTGTCTGCCGCCAGGATCAAGAACCGCGAAAGCTAGACAGTTGAAATTTTTACAAATTATTTATTTCTGTTGCCGATATAATAACAAATACTAAAAACAAAATAAAATGAATATTTAAAGGGGGCTTGTTACGCGACGGTACAACATAAAACCGCTGACGATAGATGACACCAATGGGTTTTTCTATTTTTTTTTTGCATCCTCCGTCTCCAGATCTCTTATTTGACTCACATACAACAAATGCGATTTTTTTGCCGAACTGACGGAAGGACGGTACAAAACCCTTCGTGCGCGACCAACTTACACTTGCTCAGTTTTTTACTTCTCTTTTCTTTGGTTTCATGTTTACGTACCTAACTATTGTTTTTGTGCCTTTTATTGTGACAAACAAATTCATTTTCTTTCTTACTTTTCTTTCTTAAAAAACTTCAAAGCATTCACAATAGTAAAATGAGACGCAAAACTGTACCAACCAGCAACACTCCATATTCATGTAAATGTATTTTCCTAGCAAAACTTTCCAACGCTCACAGCGACATTGCCGTGTTATTCGTCAGGTACAACACTATTTGGTGACAACTCTGTGTGCCTTCTTAAAACTTTCATCGCCTTCCCACTTGCCAACCACAGCTTGAAAATAAGACTGCAATGGAATCCATTTTTGAATACGATACGATCTTCTTAGCGTATCGTTGATACATGTGTTTTTTGCTTTTAATAATGTTTTTATTTGTAAGTTGTTTTGCCCAGTATTTAGCATCGGCTACACAATTTACCAAATCTCTGATAATTCACATCTTCCAAGACTTTTACCAAGTAGCCGGGTGTGGCTGAATACCCATGCTTTTTATGTAGTAACTATCTGTTAGGCCTACACATTCCCACAACCCAGTTACTGGGCAACAAATATATTTTTTTTAATCAACTGATGGTCAGAACTTCTGGCGTTGAACTATCTGTAACGACTGTCAAAGAAAGGCCTTACAGCCCCCCTAGCCAAGTTACAACTGTTTCGCTTGCGGCGAACGCTTCGAATTGGCCACGTCGCCGAATCTTTTGTTCTGACCACATGACTGAGCGTTGAGATGACGTCATTCCTATGCATTTGAAGCTTTCTACTAACGTTAACAATTGTAGATTAGCAACTTGGCTAGGAGTAGGTACTGATAATTATCTATAATATAAAAATGAATCACTAAATGTATTGCTAAGCGCAAATCTCGAGAAGAGCTGAACCAATTTCGCTAATTCTTTTTTTGTTGTGTTTGTTATCGTGAGGAGAAGAAAAAAAATGAAAATTAGGGTAGTGTAGGGTAGAGTAGAGTAGGGTAGAATAGGGTAAAGTAAGGTATAGTGGTGTAGGGTAGAGCGGGAGCGAAGTCGCGGGCAAAAGCTAGTAATAATATATAATTATAGTAGTAGAGATTTTTTACTATTATTTTTAATAAGCTGAAGGTGGTGCTAAGTGGGAAGGTGGTCCTTGTATCGATGGTTGCATCAAAATACGTCTTGTGGTTTTTGATGGAATTAAGTGTTCAATGTCGATGCAAACTCCACAAAATGTAACCAGTAGAAAACCAAGAGATTTGAAAATATACGTTAATTTCGGAAAAAATCTCTGATACAGAGCACTTTGAGCGCTTTGAATATCAGTCATCCTGCAAACATGAATGAATCTTAGGCAATTGAAACATGGAACGCGAAGCCGCAGAAAAAAATAATGTAATAATAGTAGAGAAGTAAAATCATACCAAAGAATCTAGACCAGCTAGACCATTTTTATTGTCAACTCTTCCTAACTTGTAATAACTAGGACCACTGTCACAATCACAAGAAATACCTAAGTCATAAAAATCACATCAATCCTAGACCGCGTGGCTTCATAAATCATTCGTCAAACTAGGAGGCGTGTCTGCCTCATATCATTTATTTCTCATAACATACAGCGTATAGTTCTGCTGTAACCCTATACCAAAGAATAGTTAGATAAATCAAATATCAGAAGGCTCACTCTAAACAACGAGCGAAAACAGGCGCCTGCATTCAGAGCGCACATACATATGGACAGGTTTGTTTCCTCGCGATATTTACTTTCACTGTTACGTCCTGAAAATCAAAAATGTTTGTGTCTATGTCACTTTTAATGTACGTATCGTCCTTTAGTACACGAGTTTTCGCTTACTAATGGAACTAACATTTTTTGTTTGAGATGGGAAATCATCAAATACTCCTCCCGCTGTGGGTGAAGCGAGAAGAGTCAGAATTTCACTGAATAAAACCCACCAGTGTTCGAATAGCAATGGGTAGTTCGCCGTGAACCCGTTCGGTAAGAGCGAAGCTTGAGTCGTCGGAGAGTAGTGTTCCATGTGCGCCTTAAAGAGATGTCAGTAAAACTGAAGAGGTCTAGTAAAGCCGATGCCTGCTAGAGCTGCAGAGAGCGTTTGAAAGAGTGACCGTGACACTAAGGAAAGAAAAAAGGCTTGTCAGACTTTTACTGAACAAAACCTGTGGAGTTTTTTGCCGGTTCTTCTCCACAGGAAACGACGATTTGAAACACTAGTTTCTGAAATTTTATAAGTGTTTATGTAGGCTTACGTGAGATAAAAATATTTAGAATACTGAGCTATTTACTGATAACATATGCAGATTTAAAAAAAGATTTAGAAGATCATAAAAGTTTTTTTTTTTTTTTTTAAGTTGCCTTTTGCGTTCTAAGGTCACAGTAACTGTTTCGAACTTTACCACAGCCCCAAAGGAGTTAACCTTCTGTGTCTATTTATTCTGTGGCTCCTCTAACCGGGTGGAGGGAATGATGACGTGACATCATGACATCTGAGTTACCTCCCTTTCCGTTTGCGAAAGAATTGCTTTATTGAAAAACATCATATTAGTTGTGATTGCGACCTCAAGCCAGCCGAGTGGAATGAGGCATTCTAGATTTTCGGTAATGGTAGTAAGAAATATAACATATTTTAGTGCTCTAGAATGGTTTTATCAACAGTAGGTATAGGGGGCAAAGTTGCTAATCTGCAATCGTTGACGCTAGTAGAAAGCTTAAAATGTACGGGAATGACGTCATCTCAACGCTCAGTCACCTGGTCAGAACAAAAGAATCGGGGACGTGGCTAACTCGAGGCGTTCGACGCAAGAGAAATGGTTGTAACTTGGCTAGGGGGGCTGATGTTTTGATTTCAAGGAATAGAAGTCGATTAAAATAGTATAAAATAATATTTCGCATAACAAATTTTGAAACCACAGCTAAAAAATGACCCCGCTGCTAAGAGACGCTTCGAGCGTCGGAAGTCTCATGAGCGGGCTTGTGAACGGTGAGCAATAGGTAACTTGCTGTCCGGCTATCTGATGAAGATCAAACCCGGGTCAGCGGCGCGTTGTGTTCCACGCACACCTGCCAGGGCTGCCGATTGGTCAAAAGAGTTACGGCAAAAAAGGAAATTGAAGGAACACTTTGGGTTTTAGTCACTGAAAGTCTTATACTCCCTGTTGTGTGTGTTGTCTAAGAAATGTCACTGATACATCTCTGAAGACACACACACAAGTAGGTAGGTAGGAAACTAACAGAGATACAGCGAGTGTTGCCACAACTAGAATCCGACAAATCTACGTCAGACTGAAGTTAATCTCACATCACGGTGATGTGGGGTATACAATCCTTTTTTGTAGCTTCGAAAATTGAAGGGTCAATATGTCTTAAGAACAAGCAAAAAATTCTATTGGAAGACACTTGAACGCATGCTATAATATAATATTTCACAACTTTCACACAACGACATCTAATCCCAAACTAAGTAGAGTTTGTGCTATGAGTACTAGACTAATGTAGTGCTCATGAAAACACATATATTGAATTTTGTGTTTCTTAAATATTTTTCTTCTTCTCTATCGGTATCACTCTTGGTAATTTCGTCGTGGTCATCTTCAGGTGTTGGTGGCAAGCTTCACAACACGCCACCACTCCTCCCTGATGGCCGCCTTCTTTGTGCATTCGTGTAGTGATGATGACCCATTCACTGCAGCTTTTATCTAGTCAGGCCACCTTATAGGCGATCTTCCAGGTGGCCTGGTACCCTCAACCTTACCCTGGAACACAAGTCACATAAATATTTTTAATATGGATAATTTCTTATAGGTATGGGTTTGTAGCAATTTTTTTTTTGTATTACCTTCGAAGAAATCATACCATTTATTTATAAAAGGGCAGGCCCGTCCAAGGTTCAGTGTCCCTGAACAAAAGGAGGTTAAAAGCAAGATAAGAATTTGTAAACCACAGTTAAGTCGCTTTAAGTTTATTCTACCCGTGTAAGTCAAATCCATGACAAAACTAACATCCCTTTGGTCCATACCCTTGCACACCTTCACAAGATTACGTTAAACTCGGCACAATATAACTAACATGACATATGTCTATGATAAATCCCTTACTACGGAACCCTTTGGAAAATCCAAGAGACCCGACCGCCTTTGTATAACGGAACCCTTTGAAGTTCCGAAAATAAACACCAAGATAATTAGGAAGGTCAAACCTTGAGGAAATTTTAATTTGAAGGGATGACTTGAGATGTTTCTGAGGGAACTGAAGGAATGGTGGCAAAGCGGAAAGTTTTTGTTTTCTTCTTTAATAAGTTCACGATGTTCCTCAGCCATTTCTTTGTCCTTTTCATAATTTGCTTGGAGAACAGCATCCAACTAGAGTAATTATATCATGTCTTTAACTAAGTATTGTTATTACAAGTATTCTTCTCGATTATGACTTTTTTTTACAAGTCGTAAATCTTCAAGATATATGTAAAATTAGCCCCATAACAAGTAACTTGACTTGTTGGTACATTTTTTTTTATTATGTAAACTAATTCTTGCAACTGCAATCCCACCTGATGCAATCGTTGATAGTGAAACGCACTATTAACAGTAGGCGGTAATCGAACCCGCAACACATAGCGCAACAGCCAATCACTACGCCAACCAAGCCATCTTATTAAATATTGACCGAATTACAGCCTTTCATGTGGTGAAAAGCTCGGAGACTCTTGAAGCAAGTAATGATACTCGAAGATTCTATGTCTCTGAAAATAGAAGGGTAAGAAGAGGTCGCCAATGCCGCTTTCACGAAGACACGGCGTTGCTCCGCCTAAGCGACGCACATTTTCACCGTATGCTCCACCGTGTCCTCCAGTCGGTCCGCACAACAGTGACCCGAGCGTTTCCGCCTGAATCCGACACAGAAACCTCCTGAACTTGCCATGTAAGGTGGAGAGGTCTCTCCAGCCAATCTTCAAAAGCAATATGCACTTACAATTTAATAATTCTACAATAAATTGAGTGCTGAAATCTTATCGGAATCCTATATGGGTCAGGTCTTGCACTTTTTTCATCAGACCGACTCCAGAGTTTCAAAAGCGTTAATCCGATTTATGTCTCCTATTGTCGGTTTTATAGGGTGTCCACACTTTCAATTTGTGCCGTAATTGAATTTAAGATTATTTATTTTTTGCTGCCCTTGTGGAAAATTGAGCTGGTTTATCTCCTTTCCGTTATAATGGAGAAAGGTATAAAATTATAGGTCGTAAGTGGTTGACTTTTACTACTCATGTGAGGTGATAAAACGCGGGTATCAATTTCACGGGTAGAGGCTGCTATGCAGACTTAAATTCCTATTAATGTCGTCAGCGTCCTAAAGCACAGAATAGGATTCGTCTAGTTCGTGTTCCACTACTAGCACCTAAGTCTAGCCGCACACGAACGACCAACCACAACCACCAAATGCTGCATTTTATATGGACCGCCGCACATGATGCCAGTAGTCGCCATGTTACAAATCAACGCTGTTAGCTTCTTGTGGCCGGTACTGACCACTACACGCTAACACAAAACACTTGTTTACGCTACGCTATACTTCACCTTTCTCTCCCTTCACTTCAGTCAACAATTTCGAATCAAAGGAATTGCATGCATGTCTTTTTTATCCTCGCAGAAAAGATATCGTTCTTCAATTCACGAACAAAATCATTTCAAAAGCAACGATCACTGGAGTATAAGGCCATAGAACCTTTTTTTGTGGTGGGAAATTATCATGGCTCTAGAGTGAAGCTGTTAGATTGATACTGACTACCCACCCGAGACCCTCAGTTATTCTTTACGCTTCAGGATTACTATGTTCCTTTTAGAAATTTCCGTGGGCCTAGCAAGCATCGGCCCTACTAGGAAGCTACAGTTTTGCTGACATGTCTTTTATAGAATTTTGTACACCAAGTGACATTCTTATAGTAGGTAACGAACCCCAAATGGACCCTTCCAAGGTACTGACGGAAAAAATGACAAGTTCGTAAATTACATGACACATGGCCACCCTACCTAAAAATCAAGCGGAAGAGATTTAACGCTTTATTTTTATCGAGAGAGGAACTCCATCCTTTCCGGATGCTTTGCTCCATTGATCCACTGGCGTTTTCTAAACATATTTATTTACTCTGTGCAAAACCTAAACGGGGCTGAGAACCTTTGGGTACGAGATTTAGGACTATTTTTACTTTATGACACTGTTAGGACGTTTTTCTTTTGTAACTTTGAGGGTATTCTAAGTTTATGAGTGTATTGGAGCGAAAAAAGGTATTTTAGATGAATGGGCTTCGAAGTTGTGACTTGGCTTCATTTGTTAGGACTTGTAATGTGCGGTGACTCACCGTGTGACCTTTAGAAAGAATTTTCCTATTATAATCTGTGAAATGGTTCAATGCTTATCGCCATGCTTTTTTTAGGTAGAAAATTATCATATAACTTTTACCACTCTGGGTTGAGCGAGAGATAGTGTCTGATACTTCCTGACTGATTAAAAACCATCTGTGTTTTTCCAGTTGCCCTTTGCGTTTCAGAGCAGGGGTACCTGTTTCGAACAATACCTCAGTTCTGGCTCTTCATCTTCATGTTTCCACTCTACTGCTCCATGCCCTCGTGGGGGCGATCGGCGGCGGAGACCTCTCGCGCCGGGCCTTGGTCCGGAGCGATGAGGAGTGGCAGGCGGTCGCCTCCTTCTGCGAAGCAGTAATGCTAGCAAAGGAGGAGACCGACCGCATCAGGCAACGGCGCTCTCGCCGCCGCCGGGATTCCGATCCCGATTTCCGGCCACCGTAGGCGCGAGCTTGTGGACGGCGAGCATTGGGTAGCTCGCTGTCCGACTGTCCGGACCGAGCCCAAGTCGTCGACGGCGCGCACTGTTCCCGCGCGCCTTAAGAAATTGTTAGCAATAGCAGGGGCCCAGCTGGGTCGAAGCCTACTGGGGCCAGGATTAGTTTCGAGAGATAGCTCAGCCCCGGTATACGAAGGAACGGGGTGGGTTTTTAGTCAGTAAGAGTCTGACACTATCTCCCGCTCCGCTCAAGAGCGGGGGTTATCATTAGATGATTTTCCCACCATAAAAAAAACCCTACTGCTCCAGAAGGAGGGTTGTTCGAGTGTTTGTTTGTATGTACATATATTTCTTTGGTACGCCCTACAGCCTAAACTACTGGTTGCATTTTATATCATCTCAATTTTAGCTTGAGAGCTGTGATTAAATTTGTCTTAGTTGTGAGAGTGACACTGGGTACATCAAAAATATAAATAATAGTGGATTTTGGTGCCAAATCAAATGTGAATCTCTATCTGTCAGTCAAAGGTTTGCTGGGAGAAATCTCATTGTTGAATTACGGTTGTCTTTGTATATGAATTGTCAAATTATTGTATACTATGTTGGGTTTCTTTTTGAGTACAATAAATTATTAAGAATGTACAATAGATTAGCTTTTTGGGATAATTCGTTAGGCTCGTGTTTAACCACTATCTCACCTGATGGAAAGCGATGATGTGGCGCTCATTACACAAACATTTGTCCAGGGTGAAATCGAACCCACGATCTCCGACTTGGCAGTCAAGGCCAATAACCGCTAGTCCAATAGGTCAGTCAAAATGATGCAACGGAGTTGGCAGAATATTTTATTGAGGCGACATTATATCATCTACAGTCAATTTAATCTTCTACGGTTCCACTACATTAACCCAATGCGTCACAAAACTTCCTGGTCCAGATAAATCATTTTGTGACACCAACCTGTCTAAAGTAATAATTATTTCACAAACAACAACAAAGGGTGTTTTCTTTCGCAAACAAACCGAAAAAAATCTTTCCGGTTATCCGGTTCTGTCCGGATGAAACTGGATTAGACAACTTCAATATCTTTGTTTGCACAAAAAAGTAATTCGTTTCTTTCTTAGATAAATAATTCATATAATTGACAGCATTTCTAGGAAGTCAAGATCTTTTGTTTTATTTTCTTAAAGCAATTCCGTGTGATATTTTTGTGACCCTCTTTAGAATTTGACAACAATATTTGATGTTTATGTATTTATTAAATCTATTTATAGATATGTGTCTAAAAGAAACTTTAATTTTTATTATTGAGTGGAAATGGCAGTACTGGCCGAGTGGATATGGCCCCGACTTACGAGTTGTAGGTCGCGGGTTCAAACCCAGGCTGGCGCATTACTTTGTGTAATTTATTTCACCCCTACTGCTCTCAAAACGGTGAAGGAAAACATCGTAAGGACACCAGCATGCAAATTCGAAGACATGACATTCACCAACCCACACTGAGCCCGCGTGGCGGATCACGACCCATTTCCTCTCCTAGAGATGAGGCCTGAGTCCCAGCAGTGGGAACATTAAAAGGCTGATTGTGCTAAGTACATGTAATACAAAAACTGTATATAATACTGTCTCATTATGAAAGTCTATAGCCAATGTAACAATAATTCAATCGGTCGAAATCGACGATCTAACACGAGGTTTAGGACCAATAGTGATGCATTATGACAACATAAAAACTGTATATTCTGTCTATTGTGTCTTCAAGACCTTTACACACTGAATGCCAACAAACATTTACGAGGACATTCCCTCAAGTTATGGGGAACTGCATCCAAAAAAAAATGCCTTTGAAACAATTTCTACCAAACTGAGTTGTAACAGCACGGAACAGGCAAAAAAAAAATATATATGTTATGTTTCTGCAACACCCTAAGGTCGACTGGCAGATAATGCCTAAGGCATTAATTCCGCCTTTGTACAGTGTTATGTGCATAAAGCTTTAATACATAAATATTATAACTCATTAATTTCTAGAACCTACCCAGATTTGATGAGCTACTCAACAGGGGCCTAAGTTTGCTATTTTTGTAAATTCGTCATTCCAACACGATCCCATTGTCATTTTGCTATAAGTTTGTAATCTGCTAATTCATAATGATCGATCATTGATCGGTCAATGGTCTTGTAATAGAATTGTGGTAGAATGAAAATATCGAGGTTATTAAAAGCACTAATTGCGCAATGACGTCGTAATGGTAGGTCACTGATCAAAGGAACTCTAAATTTTTGCGGATTACCGCATACGTTAGATATTCATTGTCATTATGTACGAGATTACCATTCTATGCCATTTCTTTCAATGGAGTGTCAGTGGTTGACCATCGGAAAGTCATAATGACGCCATTATATTTGTAGATTACCAAAACTTGTCAAAATCAACAATTATGAAATCAATTATAGACCATTCTGACACTATTGGAATAGCAGATTTGAGGCCCTGTTCATTTGCTCTTCTAAAAAGTTACTGATTTTCTCTTCGGCGTCATTAAAATTTAAACAACGTCATCTAATCAAAACGTAAACATCAATGCTAAGACAAACACACTGGCTCCAAACAGTGTACTCATCACATCACAAGTCAAGTCACATTACTTCCCCTAACGTAAAATTTCGTCACCAACTTCTTGCATCCGTCGCTTACAATTTAAACTTTCCGTCGCTTTTCCAATTAAAAATACAGGCTTACGACAACAGCTTCTCACACGTAGGTACCGATGGCCCAATTAAATACGGCATTCACCAGAGGGTTAATTAAGAAGAAAATTATCTCCTCAAACAGGAGTCGGGCGTGACATGCGGAAGGGTGTCAAGTTAGGAGAAAGAAGCGAATTTGCATATATCGGTGAGCATCTTTACAAATAAACAAAAAAAAAATCAAACAAAGACAAAAGTGTGATGAGCACGATTATTCGTTCTGTGACTGACCGTAACTAATCTTATAAATGTATAAAAGCGAAATATAACTCACTGATTAATCATGAAATCTCAGAAACTGTTATAGTTTACAAACTTATTAGGTAGGTAAGTTTCTTAGAGGGCGTAGACATCCGCTAAAAATGGATTTTCCGAAACTCTACCTCTAAGGGGATAAAACTCTGATCTTTTGAAGAAAATAAAGCTGAATAAAGCCAGTATAAGCGCTCATTCAGCTCATATCAGTGCCCAAAAAAAAATAATTATACAGCTTTAAGTGGTAGTGAAGAATAATAGCTGCATAACATTTTCATAACAGCTGCATAAAGGTTCATAGGTACTCTCTAAGCTGTATATCGATACACAATGGAACATTTACTCTACAGATACTCATTTATAACTATTTTATGCAGCAAAATAACTGTAAATTGGTGTTTTAAGATAGAATTACGTAAAAATAAAACTTAGACTCACAATGACCAATCGAACTAGGTCAAATATAGTCGCCGTATTTTTATAATCCACTGTGAGTTCTTAACTTGCGTCACATTATAAACTGAACGACCGCTTGAAGCTGAAATATGGCTGAAATTCCAACAGAAATGCCTACTCTCACTGAATATAGCTAATGAGACGAATATTAAAGGAATTGATGGTGCGACAAGCATTTTGTTTTTTCTCCCTGTATTTTGATAAGAAACGAGATTCCAAATGAGATCAATTTGTTCAGGAGTAGACTATTTTGTAGTGGCAATGTTTTGTGATATTGCGTTGTGAACTGACTACAATAGAAATGGAATTGTAAGCCAGGGTGAAATAGAGTTTGATCTGAATTGAAGTATTTCAAATGTGAAGATGTGTAGGTACAAGTTGATTTTTTCTGCTTCAATTTATCTCGTGTTCTTTGACTGCAATATTGAGACATTTAATCTCTGTATAAAAGTATATCACTGAGGTCAATAGTACGAAAGCCAGCTTGAAAACGACATGAAGTGGTGTGTGACGTTTTGACAGAGTCAAACATTACCTTCTCAGTGATTACGGCCCAAACAGCTCACCTGATCTTTGGACTGCGGACAAGTGTGATTATGACATGTCTCTAGGCTCGTTGTGAATTGAGTACCTAAAGCTTACATTATAATCAGTTGCGTGATTTATTTATTGCTCGTTACCCGCTCATATATATACCACAAAATATGTTTTCTGAAGGAGATTTTAAGTCTGATCGGCATCCTGAACCGACTTGAATAAATAAATAAAATACGCATTGGGAGAAATCTGCTTCTTGTTAATTTTTATTTATTGATTGGCTCGATTTTGGCCGCTATTTTACCTGATGGCAAGCCATAAACGATCCGGCTCGAAGTATAATTAACTATTAAGGGTGAGTTGCACCATTTAACTATAACGATAACCAAACCATAACCAGCCGTGAAACGGCGGCCTATTGTTCAATTCGACGATTTGACAACTGTTAACGGCTTTGTTATGGTTATAGTTAAATGGTGCAACTCACCCTAAATGAAAATGTCAATGGTGGTTGAAGTAATATTTAATTATGCAAATTATTAAATATTACAGTAAAAACACAAGACAGTCAAACTGTCATTGTAATAAAAAAACTATATATATATATAGTATAAAAATTAAACAAGGTTTAATAACCAGGCCCCTGGTGAAGTACGCCTGTAGATAAGTAACCTATGCGATTTTTTCGAGAGAAGTTTAGTGGCTGTCTTAATTACCCAAAAAATTCCTAGTAAATTTCCAAAATTGGTGTAGTATATAGAACATGGAGTGGTGAATTTTGTAGCATTATTGACTATCTCAGTGAAGTTGGTCGAGAAGGCTGACTCCATGCATTTGCTGCCAAATACTCCAAAAATATAGAAATGAGATACATCTGCATTCTTGTGAAAAGTAAAGTGATTGTTGACTATATCAGAAACTAAATACATTCTAAACTTAACACAGGCTAAATGCATAAATCGTATGAAGACAAATTAAAAAGTAACCTATTCATTCTTCAATTAAAAAGTCCTTTCTTTTCGAGAGAAATCAGGAAATGACTTCTACTGCTCCAGGTGGAGTGATAGGGAGTGTTTTACTGACTTGAACTTAACTGTGTGTTGTGTGGCCACGATCACTAGCAGGCATCTAGAGCTCCTTAATTTGTCAGCAATATTAATTGCTGACAAATTAAGGAGCTCTAGGTAATAGCTCATAATCTTCTTTATTTCAGCTAAAAGACGACCACTGTTGGATATTATAGCCTCAACGACCAGTCCTGTGCTTCTCGCATCCAATGGTTTTACGCGACTTTCACCAGGTCATCGGTCCAGCCTATGGAAGGCCTGCTTTGCGTCTTCCAGTACCTAGTCAGCACTCCAGAACCGTATGACTCCACAACTATCTGTTCTGTTCTGTAGCTGACACCTTCCAAAAAATAAACTCACAAATTCACCATAGATAAGTTAACGAATTCGTGACTCAGTTTTTAGGAAGTACTTTAATAATTAAGTTTATTTTCGTCCCAAAGCAAAAAAGCCACAGGCAGTTTCAAGACACAAGACAGATGCCAAAAAAAAAGAAAACAATTCAATTATACAAAGTGAGTAAAAACAACATCGTACAAAATGTTGCCATGCAAATCTGAGAAATAGGGGAGAAAAGTAAATCAAGTGCCACACTCCAGCTGTTATTAAAGCCATAAGGAAAATGAATTATTTAGCCAAAGTAGCTAACAGATTAGCCGTTTTGATTGTTTTTCTTGTTTCGATTTACAAGTTAATTAAATACTTTATGAGGACAAATTGAATGACATTGATATAGATTAAGGTAATGAGTTTTGTTTGAGAGAAGTGGAAAATTTTGACTTTATTTTAAGAGGTTTTTCTATGACATTAGTGTTGAGAAAGAAATCTTTTTTTATTATTGGCTTTTGGCTTTGCGTTAATAGAAAATTATACCAAAGGACTACTCCGGGGATAAAAAATAAAGAATCACCAAACTTAAGTGGCAATAGGCAGAGCATATTGCACGCAGAACAGATGGTCGATGGAAACGAAAGGTTCTCGAGTGACGATCGAGTAGGTACCGGTAGACGCAGCGTTGGATGGCCTCCCACAAGGAGAATCGATGACCTGACCTGGTGAGGGTCGCGGGAATCCGATGGATGCGAAACGCACAGGACCAGTCGTTGTGGCGACGCTTTGGGAGAGGCCTGTCTCCAGCAGTCTTTCGGCTGAAATGATGATGATGATAAATAAATATCCTGTGTGCTATTCCAGGACATGATCAACCAGTGTACCAAGTTTTATCAACATCCGATCAGCGGTTAGAGCTTGAAGAAGTAACAAATATACACACACACTCACTAACTTTTGGCTTTATAATATTAGTGAGATAGGTTCATCCTTGACTACTATCTCACCTGATGATGTGGTCGACAGTGGACCACACGACAGTGTCGTGTCGTGGACAGTGGACGTGTGGGTGAGTGGACTTTTGCCTGGTAGTAACCTATTCACTCTTCACTTAAAGACCTCTAGGTTGTAGTAATCGGCAGGCGGTCACCCATCTACGGATCAACCTTAGCAACCGTTGCTTTACCTGCTTATCATCCAACAATTGATGATGGTAAACTGCAAAACGAAGCCAATGAATGGAGCAATGAAGATGATCTTAGTACAATGATAATGGACCGTCAGCCGTCTAGATGATGACTTTATGTTGGAGCCATTAAAATAGCGACAATTGTACCCAATGTTAGTGTCTTATCTTGGACTTGAATAAAAGGCAGTGGATTGTAAAACTGACAAACGTATATGTGTCAGTAATAAGGGTGTTTTTAATATCGAGTAGATTTCATCATGCATGCGGAATTGCCCCGCATGCAGAAAATTTCACAATGCAAAAATAAACGTGTCACACGAACGTATTCCACGCATTACATTAAATACTTGTATGAAATGGATATTTGCGGGGGTCACGCGTACGGGGCAATCCTGAATGCGTGATCAAAACACCCTTAATAAGTGCGGCTCAGATAACTAAACATAACTCAGAACTGTATTTACAAATAAAAATTTAAATGTGGTACCTATTGTGGTTTAGTGATCATTTAAAACCTACAAAAACTACTGGAGAATTCCAAACTTAAAATTCTAAATCCATTTTATATTTTACACAGGCAAAGGTTTTAGAACATAGGCCTACATTGACACTTATAAAACGTCGAAAACTTGTGCACGGCAAGAACCAGCAAAGAAACTTCATAATGACATTGGTTACTCTTTAAAAAAATTGATCCAATCGCTTCGTTATCGCATTTACGTTGAGTCTCCCACGAACGCTACCTCAATGAAACTTACTCAAAATAAAATCTTTTACGTTCAACCCAGCCTATCGTCACCAACCAACACACAGCCATAAATTCCCCTCAAAATAGGCAATAAAACTTAATTCTACCAAAAGCCGTTATTACAGTATTAAACGTAAATTAATAGCTAACTTTATGGCCACACCACACGCTACTCTACTGGGAGATTTGCTGGTCAGCAATTCTTGGAGATGTCCTCATTAATGAGCTCTTCAATACACCTTAAGAGAGCTATCATGGGCATTAATATCGGATAGTGTGTGATACGGCTGTTTTGAGTGGCCAACTTATTGGGTGACTTGTTGGGTAGTAGTTGGTTTCGATAGAAAATCACGTTCAAAATTTTTTTTTTTTTAGTGGTATATCATCGCTCGAAAAACTGGGCTAAAGTAGCACAAAGGTGGTGCCATGAAACTGGACGACCGAATCGCGGCAGACCACGAAGGAGATGGTGGGACGAACTAGATTTTCGCCAGAACTGGACAGAAAGATGGTAGGAGTGAAGAGAGGCCTTTGACCAGGAAAGAGGTAAATAGAACAACAAAAAATAAATATTCAAATGAATCCTTCTGTTTTGAGTGGAATGAGAGATAGTGTCAAACTTATACTGACAGACTGAAATTTGTTATTCAATACAGATCTTTATCAAACTTGGAATTAGGTTGGTTCATGTCCTGGAGTTAGGGAAAAAATCGTTATCAGCTGTCTACTTTAAAGCCCGAGGAGTGAGATGGACTTTTACTGACTGCGAGTTGAGCTACATTTTGCCGCACGGAATCGCACTTTAATATGCTTCTGTATTTTTTAAACACTTAGAACCGTTATTTACAAAGCGAGAAAGAAAGCGAGTTGCCAACTGCCTCATGGATTCTGCCACAATCTTTTATGTGCCATTCAGTAAGGCCAGATATACAAAAGATGCTCACCTGTGTTCCTTCAGTTACCTTTTGCGTTCCAGAGCGATGGTGACACTTTCAAATAATCCTGCAGTCCTATAACCCGAGATTTCGGATTAATTTTGGTCTTTCAAGCAGTCTCCTGTATGTGTCCATACCTTTGTCAGAAGGTACTGATTAATAAATACTCTTACTTGGACGTTTCTAATTCCATACACTATGTATGAATACCGCAAATATTTCATCGCAGCGTTATGAATATTTAATACTCGACATTTGCTATTTTGCCAGAGCTTCTATTATTTTTAAATGATTATATCCTTACACGTGGATCTTGATGAAATACTTAATATATCACGTGTTTTACCTCTTGCTCGTAAAATAACGAACAGGTATAATGTCAAAGTTAATAACGTTTTTAAAGCTTATTGTGGAGCGTTTTACACGTGGTCGTGGAACAGTTATATATTCAGATTTCAAAGATGTCAGAAAAATGGATGGGGCCCATAAGGACCAACGCCTGTTAGGGCAGCCGGAATATTTGAATAGCTTCCGTAGCCTTAGAACGCAAAAGTCCACTGAAGTAACGTTCATTATGCGTACAGCTAAGGAGTCTGCCCTGATATCTAAATAAATAAAAATGAATCCCTATGTCCCTTGGTCATGCCATCACGCGTGAACGGCTGGACTGATTTCGCTAATTCTTTTTTTGTTGCGTTTGTTATTGTCAGGAGAAGGTTCTTTTGGAAAAAAAAATGAAAATTAGGGTAGTGTAGGGTAGAGTAAGGTATACAGTAGGGTAGAGTAGAATAGGGTTGGGTAGGGTAGGGTAGAGTATGATTGAATAGGGTAGGGTAGGGTAGAGTAGGGTAGAGTAGGGTAGAGTAGGGTATAGTAGGCTGGAGTAGGGAAGAGCGGGAGCAAAGCTGCGCGGACAAAAGCTAGTTATTTGTAAAGTGGTTATGTCTGTTTTTTGTTGGTAGGAGGTAATCTCTGAAAGTACTGTTACAATTGCAAAAAATTTTTCACCCATAGAAAACTGTTTTACTCCTGTGTGATATCGCCTATATTTTATGTACGCGGACGAAGCCGCAGGCAAAGCTAATAATATAATAAAAATGAAAGATATCACAATGCCCTCCAACAACACAACTCTTCATCCTCGACCGCCGTATGTCCTTGCAAGCTTCCTAAGCGATGCAGGCGAAAATTTTCCGATAAAATTATCATAATGATACCTAGCGAGTACCCTGGGAATGACAGGATAATCTCCCGCACCTGATACGACCCACATAATAGACTAGCTCTTTAGTCTATTTTTTAGTCTTTGTTAGTCTTTTACAGACTCTCTTTGTTGCTCTTCGATAGATAATTAGATCCGGTACCGCGCTACGTAGATCTTTTATGTGTCTGAGGCAATAGACTCGGAAACTGTTTATTTTATGCTAAAGTTAAAGCTGTTAGGTACACAAATTGTGTATGTGTTATCGGCATGTTTAAAAGTAGAACTACGCTGTGCACACGTGAGGCAAACGCTGATCTGGGCGTGAAGGTCTCCATACGTCTCCATCCATTTTATTTGGAAACTAGACTTGTAGAGCTACACTTGATACACGCCACGCCACGTCGTTCTACTTACAAATCAGGCGTATTACACGTCAATGCTATACTATGCTATACGTCTGCGTCGGTCTTATCTAGTTCTAGCTTTAAGGTCCAATTTTATGTTAATTTTTTTACATCTTCATGGAAATCGAAGATCATGACTCTTTGTACTGTTGATTTGAGTCTTATCAGCCATCTCACTAGCTTTTTTCCAACTAGCTTAGGATCGGCTTTCAGTTTAACCAGATGTAGCTGAAAACCCGTGTTTGACAAGGAGCAACTGCCTATCAGACCTTCACAATCCAGTTACTGGGCGACACGATAGCTTCGCAAAGACTGACGATCTATCTTGAGTGTTAACAGTGTTTCTTGATAAAATTGAAATCAAATTAAAATGTCATTTATTCAAATTAAACTGACAGCCAATACTTTTTGAACATCAAAATTCTAATTTTGGACCGTATCCCAAAATGTGTGAAGTCAAGGTTACTTCTAGGCAAGCATGTTTATCCACAAGGTGGACCGACGGCCTGGTGAGGAATCCGATAGATACCTACGAAACTTACAAACGGGTCTGTAATCAAAAGAATATCCTCTTCCAAATACTTCGGTCATTTCAGCCGTCCAGCAACCTTCCGGATCGAGCCGAAATCCAAATCCCGTCGACGTAGTTTTCCACGTGCGCCTCAAGAAGATGTCAGCAAAACCGTAGGGGCCAGTACAGTAGGCACAACGGATCTTGAGCGCTCGGCGTCAGAGTGGGGATTGCTTTGCGCATTCCATACATTGGTGAGCCAATCGTCTTCGTTGTTAGATACATGCTGTAACGCAGGGAATGAATGAGGAGTGATGTCTTTGACGCGATTGCGCGGCGAGCCAATCACTGACACTCCCCGCCCCCGCGTTTCACTTCGCTCTACTAAAGAGACCGAATATTTGACTTCTGCGCGACCGCTCAAGATCCGTTGTGCCTACTGTAGAGTCCAAGCCTACTGGGGCCATGGGTTTGCTTCTGAAAGGAAATCCCAGGGCCCTAGAAAGCAAGGCAAAGAAGGAGCATGTGAGTGGGTTTTAGTCAGTTAAAGCCTGACACGCCCTCCGCCATCACAATTTCAAACGAAATACACATAGGCCTCCGCCAAGTGTACATTACAATATAATTTATTTTATTTCGGACACAAAAAGATCCGTACAGTGTTAGTAACTTAATAAATAACTTATTATCTAGCTAGAGTACTGTCTGCATTGTCTTTAAGGTCGTCGGACAAATAATGACCCTTTTTTTTTAGGTGGGATATCATTCAATACACCTGCTCTAGGACGGAGCAGAAGGACGTGTCAGAATTTTACTGGTTACAACTATGCAGCCACCGATCGCACGCACTTGGACACGAACTTTGCACCATCGGGGCATATCACCACCGTGTCCTCCGGGCGGTCTGTACAATGGTGACACCAGAGCGTTTTTTCCGCATGAATCAGGTGCAGAAACCTCCTAAACTTACCATGTCCTGTGAGGACCTGTGTCTCCTCCAGCCACTCGTCAAAGACTTACTGCCATGATTCTGGCGTACCCGGAAAGGTAGGTAGGCTAGATATCAAACCTGAACTAACACAATTTTAAACATAACATCAGTATTTTATGACTATACTAGCTGAGCCCGCGACTTTGTTCGCGTGGACTACGGGATTTTGAATTTATTTTTTCTAAATTAAAGTAGCCTGTGTTACTCCTTATTATATCAGCTACCTGCTAAAAAAAGTCCCATCAAAATCGGTCCAGCTATTTCAGAGATTAGCCCGGACAAACAGACAGACAGACAAAAATTATAAAAAATGTTATTTTGGTGTATGTACAGTTTATTTACTCATATACATGTAGTAAAAAGCAGTTATTTCAATATTACAAACAGACACTCCAATTTTATTTATATGTATAGAAGATTTAAAGATAAGCTACAAATATTGATAAGGTTATTTAATAAGCCGTATATTTTGCCATTGCTCCTAATTATTTATTAGGTTTTAAGCTACTTTAATGGCCTAATTAAAGTAGCTTAAAACCTGCCTTTAAGCCTGAAATCTATGCGACATTTTTGTCATAGTAAACCTCAAATTGTCGGCTAAATAATGAGGCATTCTTGAGCCGCCATGACGTAATGGTAGATGCGTCAGCGTCATTAGTTCATTACGCGGTTACGCCCTATGATAGTGCTAAAGGAGAGCGGTTTTTGATGAGCGGAGCGATGAGCGGGTTCGAAAATTTAACTTGTAACTTCGCTGCGGTGCTGGGCTCGTTTAGACAGAATTTCTCCACTGGGTTGTTTATTACAGTATATACTGAGATAGGCTGCTTTTTGGCCTCGCGCTTACGGAAGTAATGACGATGTCACGATGCAGTAGCTGCACAAAGGCTGCGATGATGAAAGTCACATGTGCCGTCGTAGATGTCGCTACTAAAGTTCTTGTTTACATATTTTGTAGTCAATATTCAAAAACTTAAGACAAGAGGACTAAACAAAAATCTCATCGAATACTTTGCCTAAAAATCGAAGCAATATTCTTTTGTCTGCCCAAGAGTAACTTAGATGCCCAGCCCCTGTTTCTACCTCTGCCGCACTTTTATACAAACCGATAAAATGATGTGAAAAATGAATTAATTACGGAGACAAAAGATACTTGTGTGTCCTTTTTTAAATACCTAGTATAAACTAGGGCTTGACTGCGATCTTACCTGATGGTAAGCAGTGATGCAATCGTTGATGGTGAGACGCACTAGTTTATTAAGAGACTATTCACTCTAACCTTAAAGAAACCTAAACAATAATGAATTAATCTTTACAAAGTTCCACCTACCATCTTTGGTTTTGTTGGTTTGGTTTTTTCGATAATTCTTACCATCGAAAAATCGGATCACTAAAGATTTTAAACTAGTAAAAATAATGATGAAAAAAAAATAATACAGAACGTAACAGTTTGTAATAAGCGTACGTTCCAAAAAAATACCTACTGAACTACCAATATCACTGTTATACTCCAGCCTTAACACCTGAATCAGACGCCTGTCACTGTGCCCCCTACCCAACAAGTTAATGGCGTCTGTTCCACTGAGATACGGACGAAACACGCTGCCTACGACACTATTCTACATAAGGCCCTATAACCTGTGCCTGGGTTTTATTTTTCTGATTTCTTTTAGGGGTTTTTAAAAGGGGGTTGAATTTGAAGCTTTTTAGGGTTGATATGATTTTGTACTTGGGATGTTATTCTTTTTTAAATAAATGATTATAATTATTATTTTACCGAAAGTCTGACAAATCAAGCTTTTGTCAGATTTTTGGTAAAACACTGACCGGTCAGTTGGATAGGTCCACTCAAATCTGTGTGGTTCTTTCCTCAAAAAACATCTCAGATACTAATCTGTATGGTTCTCATATGATTTGACGATTATTGTTTACCGTATGGACGATATACAAGAGACTTAACCTCTGAGTTTGTTTCTATTTCTTCTCAGGGAATCATCTAATTTAAATGAACGAAATCACAAAATAATTATTTATCATTTCAAGCGCAACTTCCAAACTAGGTTTCCTTCACTTCCCAGCTCGGACAAAAAGTGCTATTGGGTTTGGAAACCGGAATTGCTTTGGAAGCTCGTTAAGTCATTGGTCCTGAACCGACGGTAAAGGAACGAAACGCACGTGTTGTGCGCACACTTGAGCCACAAAATAGATAGGTACAGAAGACAATCTACATACAAAGCACGCTCGAGCAACGCACACATAGACACCGCTCACAGACACGATATCTTGGATCAATCACCCGGTCGCGTTCATACAGTTCGGCGCAACGCGCTGGCGTGTGCGCGATCGCCTAGCGTAGGTATGAAAAGTGAAGTACATGCATGAGATTGTCTTCTGTACCTATCTATTTTATGCTTGAGCTCTATAAGATCTGTATACCTACCTACCTGGCTAATCTCCGTTGAGATCGGTCACCTCGTGATCAAAAATTCAGTCGAGAGGATTATCCATAAATCAAGAATCGCAAACTTATGAAATCATTACGTTATTATAACTATTTTTTATGGAAATTCTGAATGCCTTCTACCTGGCAGCGTCTAGACAAATCACCAAAAGACTAAGGAAGTCTAGGTAAAAGCATTTGCAGTTTCGATTGGGTTTATAATCTGTACATTCCAGGTATACTTTCACAATGGGTAGCCGTTGTGAAAGTAGACTTGGCGACGCACAATCATCGTAGAAGTGAAGAACATAGGGAAGATCTGGAACGAAATGAAACGCTTACGGGATGACCGCGCACTGTGGACGCCCTGAGTCCTATCTTTTTTTACTGTTGATAGGTACGCGCTTGACCGCTATCTCACCTGGTGGAAACCGCGGTTGTCAATGGAGCGCGAACCTAGGTAATATTGGAACTTGAGTAAATATCCACTGTGAAATACGTAAAACCACTACGTCAAACCCAAAAAATCCTGGGAAAAATGTTTGTTTATTTGATAGAAAATCGACAGAGTGAATAGGCTCATAAACTAGTGCGTCTCACCATCAGAGATTGCATCACTGCTTACCATCAGTTGTGATCGCAGTCGAGTACTAGTGTTTGGAGGTATGCGGAACAGAGAGTAAAGTCCCACATATCTCCTTTAAAAAGGGAGGATCCTCCAACCAGACAGGTGTTATGGTCTGTTGGGCAACTGCCCTTTAGATGATTTCGGGCTGTCGTATATGTTCAAATCGCGCGGAGAACTTTGATTGCGCGATGCAGAATTAGTTCTTATGTGACGCCATAGATATCGCTACATCACTCCAACAATTTAAAAAAAAAAACATACACAAACTACACATCAGTTGTAAATAATCTATTAGTTTATCCACTGTTGTCATTATTATTCAAAATCTATCGTGTTTTGAATTTCCAAACATGTTACAATTAACTAAATAACGCTAAACCAGCGTATGACGCCATTCCTACGCGACGCGCACTGCGTGGTACGCCACAATTATTGGTAATTAGTATGCTATAAACATATTGTTCTCAATTTAGGATAATGATACCAATCCTGATAACTCATCCGATACTAACTAAAACAGAAGGTCATTATTTTGGTAAATTAATTGTGTGTTGTTGTGTTTGTGTGTTTATACGAGTAATAATATCATTTTAAACTAGGTAGTCACTCTCATTACATTTAGGAATAAAGGCTTCACTTAAAATTTCATATTTCATTATATTATAGGTATACAAGCTCTTACCCGCAGAAACGCGCGCGTACATAAAATATAGCCAATTTTTTTTTTTTTTCGATTGGAAAAATTATCTTATGACAACCCCCGCTCTTGGGCGGAGCGGGAGATAGTGTCAGACTCTTACTGACTAAAAAACCCATCCCGTTCCTTCAAGCCTTCATACCGGGGTCGAGCGCCCTTTCGGATTACCCTGGCCCCAGTAGGCTTCGACCCGGCTGGGCCCCTGCTGTTTCTGACAACTCCTTGAGGCGCGCGGGAACAGCGCGCGCCGTCGACGACTTGGGCTTGGTCCGGACGGTTACCGGACGGCCGGACAGCGAGCTACCCATTGCTCACTGTCCGCAAGCCCGCGCCTACGGTGGCTGGAAATCGGGATCGGAATTCCGGCGGCGGCGAGAGCGCCGTTGCCTGATGCGGTCGGCCTCCTCCTTAGCGAGCAAATATAGCCTATGTCAATCTACACTTAATGTTATAAAGAGGTAAAATTTGTTTTTTTTTTGTCTGTAGGAGGTAATTTCGTAAAGTACTGGACCGATTGTTAAAATTTTTCACTTAAAAGCTGCTTTATTCCTGAGTGACATTACTATTTTTTTTATCGATATAAACTAGTGCTTGACTGCGATCCCACCTGATGGTAAGCAGTGATTTAATCTCTGATGTTGAGGCGCACTAGTTTATTAAGAGCGTATTCACTCTAGCCTTGAAGACACCCAAATTATAATCGGACGGGAAGACCGCAGCAGGCAAATTGTTCTCGTCCTTCGACGTACGCGGTATAAATGACGAGGCGAAACGCTTAGTCCGCTCAAATGGGACTGGGCGGGTTATGTCAGCTGCATGCCCAGGGACCACTGGGCGAACGTCGCCACATAGTGGGTGCCTACTGAAGGAATGCGCCCTCGAGGCCGGCCTTTCTAGGCAGGCCTTGACGGCGCATTCATTCATTGCTAGGTAGGCTTTCTAGAGGTGGCGGGATGACTTGGACGCGTACCGCGAGGATTGGTTGGAGACGGCGCAGGAGAAGAAAGTTTGGAAGGACTTAATAATAATAATAATAAGGATCAAGGGCCTGATCCAGAAATCAGTACTCCTGGACACGGCGCGCATAGTTAGGAGATTCCTCTCTCAGGAGCCCTGACCACCGGCAGCTTGGACCCTGTTCCCGATGCCGGTGGGCTACTATTTTTATTATATTTTTAAATGTTTTTTTTTTTATGTGCTTTTTAAGAAACATTTAAAAATGTAAATAATATGTACATATATAGATAATAAATGGAATAATAATAATAAAATGCTTTATTTGTATTTTAGACAATTTTTTACAATTATTATACTCCTGCCAAACTGCATAGCAGTTTGTTGGCAGACGTAGCTCCCGCGTTATTAAATTATTTATATTGCAAACATTGTCATTACACACAAATATCATATTCAATTCAGTTCAATTCAATACAATATAATTATATTTAATTCAATGTCATTCATATTAATTCAATTTCATTCAATTTAATCCAATTTAATTTAATTCAATTTTTGTTACAAAATATGTTGCTTTTATTTTTATTTTATTTTTTAGGAATCTATCATGTTTTCACTGAGTACACTTAGGAAATATTTCGTCGTTTTATATTTAAACACCCGTTTGGAAGTTGACACATTTTCGATGTCTACAGGTAGACTGTTAAATATTGTAGGAACTAAACTTTTATCACATCTTTGTCCATAATAATTATCGCAAGTGGGCACTTCGAACGTTTTACATTGTTTTGTACTTCGAGGCCTTAATTGTACAGTCCTGATTTTGGGGGAGGCCTTTACCCAGCAGTGGGACAGTAATGGCTATTAAAAAAAAAACTATATTATATTTACCTACGCAAGCGAAACTGGGCAAAAGCTAAAAGCTAGTTTAGGAATAAAGGCTTCACTTATAATTTAATATTTCATTATATTATATACTAGCTTTTGCCCACAGCTTCGATCGCGTACCTACGTAAAATATAGCCTATGTCACTCAGGATTAAAGTAGCTTTCTATCGGTGAAAAAATTTTAGCAATCAGACCAGCCCCCCTAGCCAAGTTACAATCGAATTCCGTTCTCTAATCGGTAACGCCTCGGTAACAGCAATTGTAGAAAACGATAAGTTGGTAGCCATGTTGACGCGCCTGAGTCGGCCGCTCGTTCTACAATGTAACGTTTGTATAACAAAGGATGTAGCGTTAAACATTGTAGAAACGATTTTGAACGATGTGAACTTGGCTACGAATTGTCTATTCGTTTGTTCTGACCACGTGACTTTACGTTGAGATGACGTCATTCCCATACGTTTCTTCACTTTTCGACAGCGTTAACGATTGCAGAATAACTTGGCTAACCGTCCAGTACTTTCAAAGATACCCACAAAATAAAAAAACAACATTTCCTCTTTATAATATTAGTTTAGATGAAGTCGACTTTTAGATATTCTCCCAAACTTAATATAAATATATTCACATCAGTATATTCCTTTTATCCATAAAGTAACATCTCACCTTTCTCTCACACCTTTTAAACGACGCCGGCTGCACTACGACCACTTAAAATTATGCTCACCCCTAAAGTGAGAACAGAAAGGTATATAAATTATTAGCTGCCCACGCATTGAGTATGTGTGGGCGTTTCTTTATGGAGTAAATATAAACGGTAATAGCTCGCATCTTGATGGAAATTCTGGTTAGGGGCTATAGAGTGGTCTAATTGGAAATGATTTATGTAATATACTACCATTACTATCAATTATTATCTATTAAATGTAATTTAAAAGAGACTTTGATCTTTGAGTTTGTTTCAATCTTTCTTCTCAGCAGGCCTAGCCATGTTACGACCGTTTCGTTTCGATGCTCTTGCGTCGAACGCCTCTAGTCGGCCAGGCCTCTGATTCCTTTGTTCTGACCACGTGACTGAGCTTTGAGATGACGTTAGAACAAAGGAATCGGAAAGCTCACGCGTGCGGAGCCAGAGACAGAAGCTAGTGTAGAAATAAATTCGTTAAAATTGATACACATTTTATTTTAATTCAAAACCATTGATATCAGATATACTAGTATAAAACACTATACAAAAGCACGTTATTCCCAAAACATTTTGACAACCACAGAACTTTAATTAAAATCTTCCAATTACAGCAAATAATTCCCTATTTGATTAATACGAGGCACCCATAATAATAATTTTCTAATTAAGCCTGTCACACACTTTGATACTATAAATTATGTATCTTCTATGTCTTCTATGTCTCAGAACATATTTCAATATATCACCAGCTATATATTCCAATGATGAAATACACATAACAGATATAATACAAGGTTTAAGGGCTATATTTCACTGAGACACCATGGCAGCGCGACCAGTAGCCGCTACCAACAAAATGTATACAGCTCTATAGAGAGTTACTCACCTGGTGTCTGTTTGGTTGCGCAGCCAATTTGGTGGCGCGACCAGCTCGGACGTGTGGTGACTCTGGTGTCTGTATGGTGTCTAGTTTGGTAACTTAGGTCTTTATTTCACCGAGACACCATGAAAAAAATGACAAAATCACGTTTGTTGTATAGTAGTCCCACTTAAATATTTATTTTGTTCAGTTTTTAGTATTTGTTGTTAAAAAAATTACTTTTGTAGTGTTCTCATCATCATTTCAGCCGAAAGACATCGCTACAATGAGCAGTCATCCATCGGATTCCTGCAATCTTCACCAGGTCATCGGTCCACCTTGTGGAAGGCCTTCCAAAGCTGTATCTTCCGGTGGGCGGTCGCCATTCCAGAACCTTTCATCCCCGTCGCCCTCTGTTCTGCGAGCAATGTGCCAGTTACTATAATATTTTATTCTGACTGGCCTGTTGGTCTAGTGGTTAGTGGCCCTGACTGCTAAGCCGGAGGTCGTGGGTTCGGGTCCCACACAGGACAAATGTTTGTGTAATGAGCATGATCATTTGTTTTGTGTCTGGGTGTAATTTATCTATAATATGTATGTATTTAGAAATATATAAGTATGTTTATCAGTTGTCTAGTACTCATAACACAAGTTCTGCTTAGCTTGGGACTAGATGGCGTTGTGTGATAGTTGTGGAATATTATATTATATATATTATATTATATATATTATATTGTCTTAATATAAAATAGTAGTTGCCGCCCGCGGCGGTTTCACCTGGGAGAAGTTAGTGTTTCTCACCTTTACAAAATAAATATAAAATCCCATCCATCTCTATGTATTGATTCATGATATAAGACATTCTAGTACCAAATTTTCTCCAAATTCAGCCGTTTAAGCGTGGAAGAGTACTGACTTTCACATTTATAAGTACGATTAAATATTTCTAATTTTAATGATCAAATAGAAATTTAGTTTCTGGCTGCTACTGAGAAATTCCAAGATCCCAGGACACACCCAACAGTAGTGCCTAGAACTAATAAACTAACAAGGCAATCTAGAAACTAGTCAAGAAACTAATTAGTCCTTTTTCTTAGTATATAGGTTAGCTAAACCACAAGCAATGCACTTTGCTTAACTACACGAGTTTCCGTAGCTTTATGTCACATTTCAGCAAAACTTTCACAACTTAGCAGAAGTCCGTGAATTTTTATATCTTCTTAAGTGCTTATGACCTGATTTCAAAGTATTCTACCTACTTCGGAGTTTGCGTGGTTTTAAGAAAGATAAAAATAAAGATCTTTGTCAGCGGGATTGTCTCTTTTCTTTTTTGTTTTCCCACTTTGTAATTCTAGCCCTTTTGCGAGAATCTTTGTCTTGATTTTGATCTTCATTTAAACTGTCGCTGCTGACAGCAACTTCGCCTACGTGAAAGTACAAAATTGTCCCAAGGGAACATATTACTGAGATAAAAAGTATCATGTGAGTATCAAGGATTAAACATACGTACACATAATTAGCCTTAAATTTTTCCCACAGCTGAAAGAAAAAAAAGTAAGAAAAGTATTTATTTGGCGCAAAAAAACATTATTGTAGACAACAAAAACTTAAGACAAACACAAAACAAAAAAAAAGTAACATTGTCTGTCACAGGTTTGCGCCAAAAAAGGTCCAGTTCAGCGAAATGCTAGACAACTACGAGGTAGCTGTCTGATGCTGGTTTTCAACTGAACCTTATTTGAAGTGAACGGATAAAAATAAATTTACATTTAGAGCTGAGACTCAGTAGACTTCTTTAGAAGAAGGAATGGGCCATAATCCAGAAACGGAGGCCCAATATGGATTGGTGGATGTCACATGTCTTCGAATTTTTGATTCTAGAATATGCCGGTTTCCCTACGATGTTTTCTTCACCGTTTTAACAGCAGCAGTGATAAAATAAATACCACAAAGTAAGGCGTCTACGACTCATAAATCTGGGCCTTATACAACATTAGTTTTAGTATATATCATATCAGCCGAAAGACGTCCACTGTTGGACATAGGCCTCCCCCAAGCGTCGCCACAACGACCGGTCCTGTGCGTCACGCATCCATCGGATTCCCGCGACCCGGACCAGGTCATCGGTCCACCTTGTTGGAGGCCTTCCAACAAGGTGGAAGAGTTTAAGTATATGCTAAACCCAAAACACCTTTCTAGTATTTTTATATGAAGAATCTATGTACAAAATTTCATAACTATCACGATAAATCGCAAAGTTATAACCTTGTTATGTCAGTAAAAATACATAGTCACCGGGCCATCCAGGCGACTGAGGGGTTGTTTTGCACTTGCACGCAGCTGTTTGCTGGTGCCTAATGCCCGCTATGACCTGCCTTGACCTATGTTGTACTTAGTGTCAGTGGTGTCCAACTTGTGACCTTTTTAAATATTTTTGGGAAAAAAATATTTACATGGTGTAAAAGCTATTGGAATCCATTCTGTAACTGATTCTGAACAAACTATATTCAGGTTTTGCACAAACTAAATATTATGTTGTATACTAACTATAGCCTTTAGAGGTACTATTAGGTATACACTGTGATCAATGACAATATTACATCAATGCCAATAATTTTACAAAATAAAAGATTCCTAAAATAAATTCACGCTAACCGCATTAATTCAGTACTTCAAAATATCATAAAACTTTCGAAAACCGTGACCACTTTTCCACTTCCACTTTTTCCTAGCCCCTTATCATCAGGCCTTAAAATAACGGCAAGGGCCTCAAAATATGGCCCCTTCCTAAAATATGGCCTAGTCTTAAAATATGACCCGGTCTCAAGCTGTTTGCTCCTCTTAAAGCAAACAAATATGCGACCGAAGATACGTTCGCACGTAAAGGTCCTGCCATTAGGGCTGTCTCATATTTTTGCCAGGAGCTCAATAAGCGGAGGCGCACCCAAGTTTGCCAACCTCTTCTAATTAATTTCTACTCCGTGCCGGTAAAGTGGGAACTTTGTGTTTGGTGTAAGTTGTGAGAGGATGTGCGCGATATTAGAAATAAACTTAACAAAAATAATGAAAGAGAGAAAGAAGTGAATACATGATTTTACTAATCCAGAAAAAAAAGAACAAATAATGTACCTGTACGTGATGTACCTACCTATTATGTTAATTACTCGTATTATTTGGTTTTAGAATTCATTAAATTATGCGTATGTTTCAAATAGTTTAGAAATATAATCTACCCAACCGATTTTTTTAATTGTTTAGTGTGAAACTTTTACATTGTTCAAGTAAAAATGTTTGTTTTTTAGAACTTTTTGAAGCGCTTTTGACAAAAGCGTATCAAAAACAGCAAGTTTAGCTATTTCTCTATGCCATGGTTATTATTATATTATACAAACATAATAAGCCTGTTAAAGAATAATCTTTTTATTCTTCAGAGTTTCATTTTCTAGTATTCTAGTCTTTAGAGAGGGTATTTTACCCTCTCTATTTTATTCACTCTTAACCATCGCGAAGCCACTCTTTTTCATATCTAGTTAATTTTCATTTAAAGAACTAAAAATAATGGTTAAACAAAAATCGGTAAACAACAAGTTTATTATTTTAAGTTCATAAAAAAAATATTTAAACTGTAAAATTTCTTCTCTAATTTACGCGCTTCAAATCGCTTCTACATTATAACTTGCGCCACAAGTTTATGGGACTTTACACGGGCGATAGTGTAACTTTACTGAGCTCTGAATTGGTGAGATTAATTCTATAACAAAAGCGTTTGATCTGGCCGAGTGGCACTCCTGAGTATGTATGTAAAGCGTTGAGCATTGTGTTGCTTAGACTCTTTGTTCTGGGACACGAAAGATGGTGTTCACAACTTCGTATGATTGTGGTTTTAAATGCTGACAAAGTTAGAAGACATACGGTGTGGCTGGAATTGGGAAAACATTCATTGTGCGTACAGCTGAAGAGTGGAATTCTCTGCCGAAGTTTGTGTTTTCAGATAGCTACAACCTGGGGTATTTGAGTCAAGAGCGAATATGTTACTTGTAGGCAAACCTTTTTTATCAGAAATCAGAAACGTTTATTTCAAATAGACCAGTTACAGGCACTTTTGAATTGTCAAAATGTCGGTCAGTCAAACAAGTGAAGCTAAATTGCACGTTCCAAAGAGTAGGTCTCTATAGAGAAGAACGTGCAAGAAATTCCATTTAAATTATTTATACACTCTTTTAAATCGTATTGAGTTACATGAATCTTCGTTACATATTTCTTTTTTGCTTCTATTATGTGAACACAATAAAGTTAAGTAATAAAAATTAAATATAATGGTAACAATCAAAATAGAAATTGAATAAGTCACTGGCAGCTAAGAGATGACCAGTCTCAACTGACGGCGCCCGTTCTCGAGCATGACGCGTGCATCAGCCCCATTCATCTCATATGTCTCTATTGTCGAACACATCATCGTTTACTATACAGATATCAGCAGGAGAACCAAGGTTACCGACACAGTCCCAAAAATCGCCAATCAATCGTGGGCAGCGCAGATTGCTCGCAGAACAGATGACCAATAGGGTTGGAGAGGGTCGTAGGAATCCGATGGATGCATAAGGCCATTTTTTTTCGGGTGTGTAAAATCACTCAGAAGACATCAGGAGATAGTGTCAGATTTTTACTGACTAAAAAACCCACTCCATTCCTTCGTTGCCTTTCATACCGGGGCCGAGTCTCCCTTTTAGAAATAGACCCTTGGCCCCCAGTAGGCTTCATGCATAGGACCACGACTGGCCTATTGGTCTAGTGGTTAGTGACCTTGACTGCTATGCGGGAGGTCGTGGGTTCGATTCCCACCCAGGACAAATGTTTGTGTGATGACCATAATCATTTGTTCTGTGTCTGGGTGTAATTTATCTATAATATGTATGTATTTAGAATTATATAAGTATGTCTTTTCAGTTGTCTAGTACCCATAACACAAGCTCTGCTTAGCTTGGGACTAGACGGCGTTGTGTGATAGTTGTGGAATATTATATTATTATTATATTCGTTGTGGCGGTACTTGAGGGAGGCCTATGTCCAACTGTGGACGTCTTTTGACTGAAACGATGATGACGATGATACTATTCCTTGTATTCCGAAAATAAACTTTCACACTGTTATTTAAACAAGACAAATATTGTCCATACCACTTATTTAGCCTACGTTTTTTTTCCAGCATAAAAATTTGAGACACGCTTTCGAGATTTATTCTGGCTCCAGTTATAGAGGTTCCTACGTGGTCTGAGAAGTTAGGCAAAAACGAAGACAGACAGAAATAAGTCAATATTGAATTGTTGAATTTTAATATTGATCATATAATTGAAATTGTGAATAGTCCCAGTTCAAAAATATTGAGTTTTTAAATGAAATATTGTGCGTCTAGACCGATCCTATCAATATTTATGTTGATTTCTGTTATCTTATATTCTTGAGAGGTTTGTATTGTTAGTCTTTTTGTGTTTAAAAAAAAATAGTATTGACATGATACATTACGCTTTTATGCAAAGTGAGCTAGGTTAGTGTGTGTTTTTACAGACACGGGTGGAGTGGTGAGGAGTAGACAGTGAATCGGCTAAACACAGTGTTCGAAATCTCCACTCCGCATTAGTGTAAATGGAGTGGAGTGGAGCTGAAGGGACTTTCAAAAAAATCATATGAACACGCGCCATTTAGCCGGCTAGAACGAAGTAGCCTATGCTGCCGAGTAGAGAATACTATTGGAGCAGTGGTTGAGCGATTGGCTTGTTTTTTTTTTTTTGGTGGGAAAGTCATCTAATGACATCCCCCGCTTTTGGGCGGAGCGGGAGACAGTATCAGACTTTTACTGACTAAAAACCCACTACTGTTCTTTTTTGCCATCGCACCCATGGCCCCAGTAGGCTTCGACCCTGCTGCGCCTCTATAGTTGCTGACAATTTCTTGAGGCGCGCGTGGAATTCTACGCGCCGTCGACGATTTGGGCTCGGTCCATATGGTTACCGGACGGTCAGACGACGAGCTACCCATTACTCACCGTCCGCAAGCCCGCGCCTACGATGGCCCGAAGTCGGGATCGAAATCCCAGTGGCTGGGGTACGAGGACCATTAACTCGCACGTGCGGCCGGAGAAGGAGGCGACGGCCTGCCACTCCTTCTCGCTCCGGATCATAGCCTGTACCAAGACCCAGCGCGAGAGATTGCCACCGAGCGCCCCCACGAGGGCACGGTGATGCTCTGTCCAAGCGGGGCACACCTCTACAGTGTCCTCCGGGCGGTCCACACAATGGTGCCACCCGGGCGATTCTTCCGCACAAATCCGGTGCAGGAATCTGCCGAACTGACCATGTCCGGTGAAGACCTGCGTCATGCGGAAGGTAAGGATCCCATGTTCTCTTTGCAGCCACTCTTCGATGAGGGGACTTATTGCCATAATAATGGCGTACCCAGCACTGGGTTGCGTCAGTCGCTGTCGCCTTTCCACCATGAGATCCCGTGGAAGTCTGTCTGCCATGCCGCGACTTGGCGCAGCAGCGGAGAACGTTTGGCTGCTGTGCTGCGTGTCGCGAGTTCGGTCCCTACGGAATAATTCTATATGATCTGAAGATAGGTGTTCCGGGTCTGGATGTCTTGTGTATATGAGTTTACATGTTTGTCAGCACACCCACGATACAGGAGTCATTAATGTGAGAAAAAGAGTTTAAAAAAAAGTCTTGCGTACATGAGTTTTTCAGACATCTTTTTGAGGACACCCACGATATAGGAGTCATTACTAGTGTGAGAAAACGTGTTTAAAAAAAGAATTGATGATTCTTTGTAATCTTTTTCGACCACCTTTAAAAGAATATATCGTCAGAGTTATTATTATTATCAGAAAAAATAAAAATAAATAAAGTTTTCCGCAATTTCACCCGTGAATTTTGTTACTGCTCGGCTCTCGTGGGTTGTAGTGTGCACATTACATACATTACATACATAGCTATGCTAGCATTTCACGATAAATGAGCTACCCAATACCAAAATAACTTTTCTATTAGAACTAAGATTTTTTAGTTAAGAGGTTCAAAGAAACAAACAATTTTTTCAGCTTTATAATAATTATTTATTTATTTATTAAATCTTATAGTTTTCCTCTATAAATGCACTATCCAACACTAAAACATTTTTATTTTTCATTTGAACCAGTAGTTCGTGAGATCAGCGCATTTAATGTTTGAAACAAATAAACTGTTCTGGTTTAAAATATTAAATAGTATAGATAGTATATACTAGATATCCATATAGTATATAGCAATATCACGGTCAATATGGACTCAAAGCAGTGAGGTATTTTTGGCGTGATATAAAAATAATGTCACAGCGCTATGAAGATACGATACGAAAATAAATGACCAATATAGGTGATTTGATCGATATTTTAATAATAGTGTATTTTTTTGACGTATTAAAAAAAAACTACTTAAGGGGCCGGCGGAGGATGAATTTCCATACAAACGTAATACCACGCTCATTTGCAGTTGGAGCATATATCCAACATATTATGATGATATTCGGTTAAAGACAATATTTATCTAGGTTCCTACGTCGAGAATATTAGAAATATTGTTATTTTTAATACAAGAAAAGCCAAATGGCATGTTTTGCCATTTACGCTATAAAAAAGTGCGAAATACAATTTGCTTAAATTTCTTTTTGTTTTTTTAAAAAAGAAAGACGTAGGAACCTAGATAAATATTGTCTATAACCAAATATCATCATAATATGTTGGAAATATGCTCCAACTGCAAATGAGCGTGGTATTACGTTTGTATGGAAATTCATCCTCCGCCGGCCCCTTAATAGATCTCGTTCAAACCAATTTTCGTTGGCAGTTTGTATGGTAATGAACATCATATTTTTTTTTAGTTTTATCATTCTCTTATTTTAGAAGTTAGAGGAGGGGACACAGACATTTTACCACTTTGAAAGTGTCTCTCGCACAAACTATGCAGTTTACAAAAAAATTATATTAGAAACCTCAGTATCATTTTTGAAGATCTATCCATAGATACCCCACACGTATGGGTTTGATGAAAAAAAAATTTTTGAGTTTCAGTTCTAAGTATGGGGACCCCCAAAATTTATTGCTCTTTTTCTATTTTTGTGTGAAAATCTTAATGTGGTTCACAGAATACATCTACTTACAAAGTTTCAACAGTATAGCTCTTATGGTTTCGGAAAAAAGTGGCTGTGACATACGAACAGACAGACAGACTGCAGACAGACAGACATGACGAATCTATAAGGGTTCCGTTTTTTGCCATTTGGCTACGGAACCCTAAAAATGGCCACAGTTTTCGCACCAAAAACCAAAGGTCAAAGTTTATCCACCAAAAAAGGCCACAGTTTTCCCACCAAAAAAAGACCACAGTTTGACCACCAAAAAATACCACAGTTTACTCACCAAAAAAAAAAAACACAATATGCCCACCAAAAAAAATGCCCACAGTTTTCCCACCAAAAAGAACCAGATGCCAGTGGTTCGGAAACTGCAATCACACACGCCAGAACACCAAAGTTTTGACAAAATTAAGAGTCATTTAATTAAAATTAAAATGGTATTAATATAAGTATTATAATTTACTGTGGATAACTTTTGAAACATTTTCAACAAGTTCCTTTCAAAGTTTAAAGCCTTTAGAGTAATGAAAGAGCTTTTCTAGTATCACCTGACATTGAAAGTAACGTTGAAGGAGAAAAAAGGACAAAATAATAAAATAAATTGTTATCTAATCATAAACATAAACTGACTAAAACAAAATAACATCATAAAAAAAAATCGGTGACCGTCCGAAAGTAAAAGTCATGATATTTAAAAAATATCTTTGTACTCGAATAGGCGCGTCCACACAGAGCAAGCCGCCTCGCGAGGCATTTGCCACGCGAAGCAGCTCGGTCCGTGTGGATGTGCTTCGGCCGAGCGCTCCAGCCAATTAGTGTCGGCTTTTTGTTTTGCTCAAAGGCATCTACGTCGCTTCCAGCGCGCACTCTGAACGCTCGTGTATATTACGAACATAAGCGCTCGGGCTTGCGGCGCACAGCAACCTTGCGATGATAACGAGGCTGCCGTGCTCTCGGATAGTTTCCTTGCGCGGCATATGCTGCTCGCTCTGTGTGGACGCGCCTAATAAAGGGACTTAATGACATACCTTTTTATTATGTTTATATGACAATTTTCACTTACATATAACACATATTTAACACATATTTTAGTTGAGACCATTTGGACCCCAAACTAGGCAAGAGATGCCTGTATATTGGAAGTCCATTGATTCCTCCGAAATCACAATGTCTTACTTATATTATACTAATTTATAAGTTTATAACAGCAATATATATATATATACTAATATGCCTTTTTTACATGTTCGCTCTTAAATGATATAAATTGTGTAGTGTTGTTGAATTGATCTGTTTTGCAGTGGCTTACAAACAAATCTTCATTGTACACAAAAAACTTAATATTCATAGGATATAGGATTTTTTAGGATTTCATACCTCAAAAAGAAAAAAATAGAACCTTGTGGTTCGTCTGTCTGTCTATCTGTTTGTCAAAACCCTTTATCTCGGGAACGCGTGGCAATGGCTGAGATGTGAGACGACGTATTGTCTTGCTGAAAACGGATTTCCTTTTTCTGCATCTCACATCGACTAACCCAAATGACTTTTAAATAACAACTGTGCATCCAAAATGACTGAAACTTTGTTGTGTAACTGTTAAAAGGTGCAATTACATTCACTAGCTTTTATTGACGAATGCTGATTGCCATCTTTATATTAAGGTTAACCACTATTTAGACCACCGACGTAAAAATAAATCCTGCAAAAATAAGTAGATACTTAACCAAAAAGAGCGCTTATCAGTAACCAAAACATTCGTTTAGCAGCTCATAAACCTGATTACCCACGATTAACCCGTATCAATTAACAAACGCACGTAAACACGTTTGTGGTTTGCGTTAAACTTAACCAGTTAATGTCACATGAAAATGAAGCTAACGTAAACTTGTGCGCAATTACCGCAGTGCCTAAAGTAAATTCGTACATATATTAGGAGAACGATAATGTTAATAATTGGACCCTTTTCACGAGCTGTCCGCGAGACAGTTTAAATTGTAGTTGGCAATTGTTTAATTCAAATTAAATTGTACAATGTGGCTATATTTTACAACGTGATGTGCCTTGTACATGTAATAATGATCATAAGTGCATGGCGGACAAAGTTCCGGCGGAATCTCATCGGGATATGGCGATGGCGATTGAGCAACAGACATCCTCACGCTCCAGCCGCCGGGATCCCGACCCCAATTTCTAGCCACCACATGCGTGAGCAATGGATAACTCGCCGTCCGGCCGTACGGTAACTATCCGGACCGAGGCCAAGTCGTCGATAGCGTGTAGAGTTGCACGCGCGCCTCAAAGAGAACTCAGCAAAGCCGTAGGGGTCCAGTAGGGTCGAATCCTACTGCGGCCATGGGTTGACTTCCGAAAGGGAAACCCAGGGTCCTGGAGCGTAAGGCAAAGAAGAAACATAGGTGTGGATTTAGTCAGTAAATTTCTGACACGCCTTATCGCTCTGCGCTAGAGAGGAAAAACTCACGGTATGATTTCCCATCTTAAAAAAAAGGGTTGATAAAATAGACTCGATTAGCATTTGCCAGCTTCGTCTGCATCAGAGTCGAAAAAATCCTAAGGGAACTTATCATATTACGGTTATGTGACATTCTTGCATGGCAATGCTGATTCTTTGGGTAAAGAATGGGCTAGCCCTCTGGTTAGGCAAAGTATCGACCAGTCAGTGTGAAAGAGTTGCGCACTAAATACCCCAAACGGCTCAAAAATAACTAATAAAAGTTAATATTGAAAATGATACTGATTGATGTTAATTTTGATATTGAATTGCTCTTTCTACTGATATATCATATTTGGATTAGACCTATATTTACATTAGGTCTTCGTATTTATAGAGCTGTGGGGGCAGTGGTAACGGTCTCGATTTAGAAGTTGTGGGCCACGGGTTCAAACTTAGCCAGGTGCGTTATTTTGTGTGATTTATTTCATCGCCACTGCTCTCAAAACGGTGAAGGATAACAATATGAGGAAATCGGCTTGTCCTAGAGGCAAAATAAAATTGAAGACTTCTGACATCCACCACCTACTCGCAGTGGTCTGTACGAGACTAGTGCGAGTTGGTGGTTGATGTCAGGCACATTCCCTCTCCTAGAGAGGAGGCCTTAGTCCTAGCAGAGGGAACATTATAAGACTGATTATAATAATAATAATAACATATTCCATAATAATAACATATTCCACAACTATCACACAAAGTCGTCTAGTCTCAAACTAAGCAGAGCTTGTGTTATGAGTACTAGACAACCGATAAATATACTTATATATTTCTAAATACATACATACTATAGATAAATTACACCCAGACACAGAACAGATGATCATGCTCATCACACAAACATTTGTCCTGGGTGGGAATCGAACCCACGACCTCCGGCATAGCAGTCAGGGTCACTAATCACTAGACCAACAGGCCAGTCATAGATTATACTTATGCTTCGAATTTATATTTTCTAAAGATCACATTCAGATTTTAGGTTTTGTCTTTATGCATTGTGTAAACAAAATAAATTAATTCTTCTAACTTCTAATTTTAACATTAATCAAGTTTCCAAGTGAACTTTGCTTTAAAAATACAAGTTTCTAAATTATTCACAAACATTTTTGATGAATGACCGTCGTAACTACATACCTAGCTTTTTTTTTGTTTTTGTATAAAGTCCTATTTCGCACGAGATCTTTCGTTTTTCATAACTTTATTATTGTTTCATTAAAAATATTGTTGTTGAAGTTTAAGTAAAAATACTTTTTATGTTTGAACTAAAACAATATTTTTCATAGAATATGTATTTGATTAATTATTTTACAATATGAATATTATTCATACTCATACTTATTTAATAAGTACTAGCTTTTACCAGATTACCGATTTTGTCCACGTAAAAATTTAATTAAGTATAGAAAATTATCCTAAGGAAACAAACTACCAAAATTGTAAAAACCAACAAGGATGTTTTTTTGCACGTTGGACATACATGATACGAGTACATAACTTTAATTATTGTTATTATTTTGTTTTGTGTGATGACAGAATAGAAATAAATACAAACCATAGAAGCATTTTTTTAACTTTTTAGGACTGGGGTATAGATGAACCCGATAAATAGTACCTATCCTATGTTTTATTCCAGGACATGGTTACCCATGAGCTAAAGCCATCAAATTACGTTCAAACATTTAAGCATAAAAGAGTACCAAAAACACTCACACATAGGTACTAACATTTTTTTTTAAATTGATATAAACTAGTGCTTGACTGAGATCCAACCTGATGGTAAGCAGTGATGCAATCTCTGATGATGAGGCGCACTAGTTTATGACCTTATTCACTCTTGCGCTTTGAAGACATTCAAATTATAATCGGATGGAAAGACCGCAAAATAATATAAGTACGATTATAAAATGTACTTAAGTAAATCTATCTGTCTCTCTGTTTGTTATGCTTTCACACCAAAACTTCTTTTTTCGCGGTTTCGGAAGCTCCGAGCTACGAAAATACAATCATATTTTAAATAAACACATGGCCGAGGACATTTAAAGGTCAAAATACGGCCTCTTTATTTAAAATATGATACCATTTACAACCCGGAACATAAGAACCAACTTGCCGATCACAAAAACATGCTAAAATCCTGTTACAGCCCCTCCAACATATTTCGACTAAATAAATGGGTAAATTTCGCCAACTCGTTGGCAACTTGCGTTGTTCGTTGTACATTATCGTCATATTCTACTGAGGATCTTTGGAACAACCAACAGTTTACGAGTTTATCCTATCGATGTGATGGAGTTAAAGAAACTTTGCCAGTTTTGATGATAATGATTTGTTCTTTTTGTAGCTGGAAGATTGGCGTTATGATAGGACTTACAAATTATTCAGATTGTCTCATATAAACAATGGGTATCTTTTTTATTAGGGTTCCGTACTCAACGGGTAAAAACGGGACCCTATTATTATTATGGACTACACTGTCTGTCCGTTTGTAGATCGATAGCAGTTGAAATTTTCACAAATTATGTACCTATTTCTGTTGCCGCTATAACAACAAATACTAAAAACCAAATAGAATAAATATTTAAGGGGGGCTCCAATACAACAAACGCGATTTTTTTGCCGGATTTTCCTAAAGACGGTACGGAACCCTTCGTACGCGAGTCCAACTCGCATTTGGCTAATTATTATTATTAATAGCCATCTTCTTCCAGTGGACTCGCCCACGTGAAAGTTTAAAATAAACACTGCCCTCAGCCAAAAAAAGGACTTTTGCCGTCACCTTTCTAAATTTTACTAAATGATTGCCTTGTGAATGCAAGTTTATGTTTGAACGTACCCATGATACAGGAGTAATTCTTAGTGTTGAAAAACGTTTTTTTTTTATATAATTATAACCTATGTCATTATAATTGATCACCGTAGGCGTGGGCTTATCGATGACAAGCAAGGGGTAGTTCGCTTTCCAGCCGTCCAGTAACCGTCCGGACCCAGCCCAAGTCCTCGGCAGCCGAGTCGTTGACGGCGCGTAGTGGAACACGAGACATAAGGAGATGTCAGCAAAACCGTAGGGGCCCAGCTGGGTTGAAGCCTACCGGGGCCCTCGAATGAAGGCAAAGAAAGAACATAGGAGTTGGTTATAGTCAGAAAAAGTCTGACACATCCTCTCGCTCCGCTCAAGAGCGGGAGAAGTCATATCCACTACTATAAAAAAAATATTGTCACTTAGTCGTAAAGTAGCATTTTACTATGTGATTTTTTCCCAAAAGAAATAGAAGAAGATTTTTTCGCTCCATAAAATATTAAAAAGTACATTTCGTACCTGCGAAAATTATTTTCAGGTTTCCTGTAGAATATAAAGGAAGTCATCTAAAAACAAGTGCCATTTTAGCCACAACACACCCTTGAAACTTAGGACAACCCGAAGAAAATGTGCTACATAGCTAAATGTAGCTCTATTCAGCTTAATACAGCGGATATTAGAGGGCTCGACACGGTTGGAAGGTTTCTAAGATCGTGTGGGATAGCGGATGCCATGAAATGACGCCATGAAGGCTCTATGCCAGGGGTGCTCAACTGCTCGAATCATTGGCCGCAAGATCTTTGCGAGTCGATCCCGAAAAAATAAAAAATCAAGAAAAAGGAGACTTCTTGAGAGAGCTCTTTTTAGTGCTCAGTTAGCTCGAATAAAAATACGGAAACCTTATAGGATCACTCATATGTTTATCTAAATCTTTCGCAGTTAGTTCGTTCCGGTATCTAAATTTCTTTTACTTTGGCTGGTTTCTGAATCTACACTAATATTATAAAGAGGTAATTTTTTTTTAAATGTTTTTGAGGTAATGAAAGTACTGGTTCGATTGCAATTTTTTTTTTTACCGATAGAAAGTTTCTTTATTGTTACGCAAGCGAACAAAATCTGGTTTGGAAATATAATTTTTAATAGCATGTCAGAAAGAGTTTTACACCACAGATCGTTACCATTGAGATACCACTACACTCAAACCTCCATTTGAGAGTAGTGATAGCCCAATAGTACCGATTCCGACTTACGAGTTGTAAGTTGTGGGTACAATCCCAGCCAGGTGCATTAATGTGTCTAATTTTTTTATATTACTACTTCTCTCAAAACGGTGAAGGAAAACATCGTGAGGAAACTGGCATGTCCTAGAACCTATAAATTTGAAGACATGTGATATCGTGCTGAATTACGTGGTGAATTACGGAACATTCCTTCTCCCAGAGAGGTGTCCTGCATCCCAGCAGTGGGAAAATTATAGAGCTGACAAAGTTTGACAGGTTTTTATGGTTAAGTAGAAACAGAAACATGCTGAAAGTATGAATATCGATGCACCGTGAAAGTAGAAAATTATTCCATGGAAAACTGTTTGGATAAAGTATTCCAAGTGCTATTTTAGGAAATGGTCTACCAATAGAATGCAAAATTTAATTCAAATCCGTTCAGCTGTTTGAGCGTGACGTAAGAAAAATAAAGAAAGTAAACACGTTTATTTGACACAAGTACACACAATGAAATAACAAATACAGAAACTTAACTACTTAATTTTAAAATACATCAACATTGTGTCTCACGACTGCGCCAACTAGGCCCAGTAGCCCGATTCACGTAATGAAAACCGTAACGATATCGTAGCGATTTAGTCGTTTAGACCATTTCCGTATCAATCGAGTTTGAACGACACCGATTTTAAAGTCGTTTGAAATTCATCGATTTAAAAAAATATGTGTATTACATTATCCTGGTAGAATACTTATTAATGTAACTGGAAATAAGCCGATAGATCGTGAATACCGCTTTTGGATAGGACTTCGATCGAACGACTATAAAACTTCAACGATATTTGGCTTGTTTGATTTTACGTGAATCAGGCTACTGTTCAGCTTATTGCCAGGCCACTATGTAGCATTTCAACTAACCCTTGCTATGAGTCTACGGATGCCTATCAGTTTGTTAGGTGTGAGGTAAATAACATTAGTAACATACACAAACCATCCCATACATATAAACATTAGCGTTTACAATATTGTTTCGTTACAAAAGTTAACATGTCCCTAAATATTTAAGCTTGAGCACCCCTGCACTATACAACCTACCCAGGCCGAGGTGCGAGGCTTCCAGCCATAAAAACCTATTTTGTTAAAGGAAGTCTTGGGTATAGTGAGCGGTTCTTGCTAGGGTATTCGCACGATTACTGGCTTTGTGAAATTGGTTTGTAGTTTGTGTAGTAATATCAAATTGGTTTTGTGGTCAGTAAGGATCTGGGTTAGCTTTTGTTTTTTGTTAGCTCTGTGTTCATAGCAAATAAATAATAAAAAAGGAAGTATATGAAAATAAACACATATAAAAAAAAACTGGGAAGTGCGAGTCGAACTCGCATACTAAGGGTTCCGTACAAACTAATATATGTAAAAGTTCACTTCCCAAATCGAGTCTCGGAAGATTTTTCCGGTGACGTAACAAAAAATTTTAGGTTTTCAAATTTATTCCTATATTTGTGCTAGACCTTGCTTTATGCCAAATTTCTATGTTCTGGGTTAACGGAAAATACCCTATAAACTTTGATTCCCTCGAGAGTGCCGAATTATTATTTTTTTTACATAAACATCCATATTTTTTTTCGTAAATTTAGAAATGTGATTTTTTCACAGTATTAAGAAACCGCAGACTTAAGTATATGGTTTTAATTTCAACTCCATACATCCACGCGTTCCCGAGATAAAGGATCTTGACAGACACGGCCGGACAGATAATAAAGTGATCCTATAAGGGTTCAGTTTTTTTTCTTTTTGAGGTACGGAACCCTAAAAAGTAAATATTTGAAATTTATTTAAAAAAATCTGTTAGTTATGTATTGTACATACAAATAATATACAAAAAACTATCTCCGTATCTTTTCTACACTTCTCCGATAAATCCATCCAAAGTAAGACCGCCCATAGTCGCCCTTTAAATTTTAAGCTCCCACTATAATTTGTATGGTGTATAATAATGAGTATTTCTATCTATCGATATTCACATCGTCCAGTCAAAGCTCTAACGGTTTGAACTTCGACGATGAGTTGCAAGCCTATCGGTTACGTTCAGGGACCGATAGCGCTTTCCTTTTATAGGGTTTTACCCCGGGTTTTGAAGGGCTAGGATATTTTAATTCACTTAAAAACCCCCATGGTTTTGCTGGATAGTTTTTTAGCTAACCTTCTCGAGGGAAACCCATTCATTGACTATCCCAAAAAATTATCTGGGTTTTTACAGTCGAATACAAAAAGCGCTAACAATCAGCTATCCCATTCTGAAAGGGAAACCCCTTCGTAAGCGCTAACCAATATATTAATTCAAGCGAGTTTGAACCGTATTTTTAGCACAATAAGAGCAATCTAAAGCCAGTAGCATCACGTGCAGACGAATTCGGCAACTCTAAGGCACACAAAGATAAGCCTACCGATCACCGCGTTATGCTAAAATATAACTTATGATCTTTCTTTTAAAATCTATCGTGTGCCGTGCGTCGTGTCAGTGAGTGCAGCGTTGGCGCAGCGCGTGTTTGTGTGCATGATGTTGTGTTTGTTTACTACATACTAATACGTCACGGGCACGGTAATAATATGATATTATTATAGCTATATAATAGCCAAGAAAAGATGCAGTGCATAGATATTTTCAGTATGACGAGACAAATAATTCCAACAAATAAATAAAAAGTACCATAACTGACCATAACTAAAAAGTGTAAAATAAATAACTTAAATTTCGGAAGTCGGTGTTTCTATAATAGTTTTGTCCCTTCGTTATTTAACATCGACTTCCGAAATTTAAATTATTTTGTACTTTTCAGTGAACATTGAAGTCGGCAAAGACTTTATATATCCTAGAAGTCGGTTATATTTTTTTTTTTGTAAAAAGTTTTTTTCGATATTTACAGACTACTTTATATAGAACTTTTTGATTACGTTCTTGGATAAATACTCTATAAATAAATGCTCAATATTTTATAATCTATACGGACGCCGGCGTTCGCTTGTTGTTTATCCGTAATGGCGCGAAATCACGTGCGATTTGAGTGGGGTCTCTGTCTGCATATGTAACGGTATAATATAATACCTAGGACGGGATGTGAATGTGACGTGCATTATTAATAATGCTTAAAAATATATCATAATGAATAAGTTACGGTTTTATAATAGGTACCTAAGTACCTAGTAATAGTAGTAGTAATAGCTTGATGTAGAATGGTACCTAATGATATTTCATTACTATTTTAATGTTTATTTACCCAACTTTATAGCGAAACGAATACGGATTGCCTAGTCGTCAGACGTTTTTGAATTTGAGAAAGCGAGAGGTATCATCGGCAACAGTTCCGCAAGTCCACCTTAAGTAGGTACAACAATTGTATAGGAAGGCTCACGGTTCGTTCGCCAAATTCATGGGTTTTGGCCAATAGGCTGGCACAAAGCGTATTTTAGTTGTGTGCGTATTAATATAATGATGTACTAGCTGTGCCCGCGACTTCGTTCGCGTGAACTATGCCTCTGTGTATAGAAGTGTGATGCGTACACTAGGTACAGGCTATGCTAACTTGTTTTTAAGATTATTTTTCATGGGTGCGGCCAGCGTGAGCTCTTTATGAATTCGCTAATAAAAAAAACTTTTGAAATGTATTAAGTACCCCTCAGCCAAACTCATTCATCTCATAACGATTCTAATAATCCCAAACACGGTTAGATTACATTAATTTACCTTCTAGCGTCATCATCAGATCAGTTTGATACATCCCCTCCCCTTTTTTTTCAGTCAGTCATCGACTACACGTATACAAAGCAATTTTTGTTGTTACGACAGTTTTGCTGTGATCCTATGAGATCCATATCTTCGAAGTTAGTGATCAGATCATAACAATATTTCTATGGAACCAACTTGGAAGCATAACCTTTCAATCAGTTTTGAGCCGTTTGGGGTCGAAACACTTGGTTCATGGGGTCCGAGTGCGCGTCACCTGTTCAAGGAAATTTCACGCCGACTGATCGACACTTCACGTGACCAGAGGGCTGGCTCGTTCTTCGCCCAAAGAATTAGCATTGCCATTCAACGTGGCAATGCTGCCAGTCTTCTGGGCACATTTCCGGATGACAGCGATGTGGAGGAGTACTTTGACGCCTGAGCGTACTTTGTCATTTTGTATTATATATATGTACATAGTTAGGTTTTAGTATAAATAGTTTATTTAGTATTTAAGTTTTTTATGTACATATGTATTAAAATAATTAGTTGAAAAGTTTAAATAACCTTTCAATCAAAAAAATAATTTTCAAAATCGGTCCACAATTGACCGAGATATCGGTGAACATACATAAAAAAAAAAAACATACATTCAGCCGAACATAGAACCTCCTCCATTTCGAAGTCGGTTAAAAATAAGCAAACCATTCCGTTATTCTCTATATAATATATACCCATAAGGTATAGATATTCACAGGATAAAACCTATGAGGTCAAAGAAGAATTCTAGCCTGCCTACTCCTACTTAAAAGGGATAATTGCTGGCGGAAGAAAATACCCTTTTATTAAGTGGAAAGCAAAAAAGCATTTGGGTTACCCATTAAAGGCTAAGTTAGCGCTTACCCTTACGATTTCGCTTGGGTTTCCTTCTCAATCGGCTTTCCATAGTATTTCGCTAAGTATTCGTACAAGTTTCCTAAATAAAGGGATAGTCGAACGTAAGGGAAACCCCTTCAAAGGGTTTTGAAAATTAATCCGCTCGTCCGGTCCCTGGTTACGTTTCGGAGAGCATGCGTCGGAATTGCATAACTTAATTCCGCCAATCCCGTTCCATCGTCGGACCACCATAGTAGCATAGTAGTTCGAGATGGATTATAATAATAATAATATTTTATTTAAGACTACATTGGTCCAATGGTTAGTAACAACTTATAAACTAAAGACCCAAAAAACACAAAAAGCTTTCATTACTGCCGCACCAGCAATTGCAACCAGTGATTAATCACTGGCGCATCATACTTGACGGCCAAAGTTCGAAGAACACTATTAGAGCTGATCCTAGATCTGCTTAGCAGCGAGGCAGCCTTCTTTCTCATTATAGCGTGGAAATTATCCACACGCGCTAACGAAAACATGCCCGATGCACTGCAGTGTCTAGGCAGCCCCAACAGTACCCAGAAACCATTATTATATTGGACCCGTAAGGCGTCCAGAGCCATCTGTCAAGAGATATTATAAAAACTAGAGACCTACTCAGAATCACAAAATCTTGAATAGGATATAAAAGAAATAAGATGGCCTACAAATTACGCTACACGGTCTAACAAAAAACGAGAAATAACAGCGCTAAAGTATTCCACAAAAACAATATTTCTACAAGACGAACAGCCACCGGCTTTGTCTATGACTTACAATGTATTTTACTATTGAGCTCAATAAACACTGAAAATTTATAAATGGAGAATTAATGGACAGATATTTATTGGTTCTCGAACGATATTTTTTTACCATCTTTTATTGAAGTAACTAGAAGCGAAAGAAAAGAGTTTGCGTAAGAAGGTAAAATAAATAAATACGTATTTTCTAATGATGTTTATATTGATTGTAAAGAAAAAATGTACATCAATTTACATACATAAATAGAGATGGGGTATTATGTTATATTATTTCTCTTTTTTTTGATAATTACCTACAAAAAAAGAGAAAAGAAGAAAATTACATTTCTATTTCTTTTCTTGGAGCTCAGAGTTTCCTTGCGTGATCGCATAAGGAATGAAGATATCCGCAGGAAAAGCGAGGTAACATATCCAAAAATCGCTAAACCTAAGTAGAAATGGGCAGAGCACATTGCTCGCAGAACAGATGGTCGATGGGACTGAAAGGTTCTGGAGTGGTGACTACATACCGGAAGGCACAGCGTTGGAAAACCTCCCACAAGTTGGCGGCGGTCCAACTTGTGGGAGGTTTTCCAACGTGGACAGATTTGAGAATCACGGGAACCCGAAGGACGCGAGACGCACAGGACCGTTCGTTGTAGCGACACTTGGGGGCAGCCTATGTCCAACACTGGCTGTTTATCAGCTGAAATGATGATATTTCGTGATTTTCCAATACTCTCCATCTTCTGTTTCCTCTGTGTCCCCGACAGAGCCTCACAAACAATTCCAATTTGCCCTAATGTCTGTATAAACGGGCGGGAGCTGAGAAAAACTTCGCTCATTTATATAAAGCCGATGATACAGGGCTCAATTCTACTGTCACGTTGTCCGTTACGTTGTCCATCTGTCAGAAGTTTGTGAATTATTCTCGGTGCAATTTGTTGCGGGGGTGAAGTTAACCGAGTTTTATATTTTCAACTGAACTGTGTAGCATTTAAAATAAAATCGACATGAATAAAAGTGAAATCTGGGTTTTGAAATTAAGTTTTAATATTTTTGAGACGGGGTCGCGGCAGACTGCAATGGAGATGGCGGGATGAACTGGATTAAACTCTTAAAAACAAAAGGCCTGTTTTGACATTTGAAAAAGACCCTAGACTGTAACTTGAATCGAAACTGAAAGAAACAGTAAAATAATAATTAGCGGTCCGTAGCTACCATTACACCGGACAAGCCGGGGTAGGGGTAGGTAGCCCAATAGATATGTCAAAACTGGCCTATAATTTTTTTACCACTATAATTTCACCGGGGAACCCTTGAGACTCCCTGGCGAAATTATAGTTGACAAATTATCTACTTTTTAGTTAACTCCCCGAAATACTCTTGCGAATCGATCAAAAGAAGTGGAGAAAGGCAGGCCATATGATGCGTGATAAAATGGGAAAATGGAGCAAGCGAGACACTGAAAAAAAAACCAAAAGATGGTAAAAGAAGACAGGGAGGGGTGTGTTGTCTACACACAAGGTGGGAGGATGAAATAAAATTGACAGCAGGACCAAATTGGAAAAGGGCTGCCTGTCATAAGGCAACAGTGGAAAGCATTGGAAGACGTCTTTTTTTAGGTACACCGAATTAAGGAATTTTAATATAACAGCAATTTCAGAGTTCAATTGAAAATCTGTATAAATTTACACTAATATAATAAAGAGGTAAAGTTTGTTTTATTGTTTGTAGGAGGTAATCCCTGGAAGTACTGGTCCGATTGCTAAAATTTTTTCATCGATAGAAAGCTGCTTTATTCCTGAGTGACATAGGCTATATTTTATGTACGCGGGCGAAGCGATTAGTTCGGAATTTCGGGCTTTATTATTATTATTTTATAATTTCGCAAGAACTAGAAGAAGGAAGCCTGTGCCCACGAACGATGAAAAGAGAGGAGTAGAGTAGTATTATACTAACCTAATTAAATAATCCGTACATTACCATTATCTGAACCAAACCTACCTCTCTTAAAACATATTACCCCAAAATTCAGTAAGAGAAATACCAGCACACAACTTATAAATCATACCTACTGCAGTCGGTTAGCCATCCGCGGTCCAAACGACTATCCGATAGGGGTGGCCAGGGGGGCAGCAATCAAACGGTGGTTAGGCGCTGTGGACCCGATCGCAAACGAAAAGTGAGAGATTCGAGTTTAAAAATAGACTGCGGTAAATAAATATTTGTTTCTTGTATTAGTTTGTTTCGAGGTATTTTGTTCTGTTTGTTTCTTATTTCTGGTTTAAGGATTGTTTTAGCTTTTGAATCAATACGCAGGTGTAGATTTAAATTTAGTTATTTAAACGTTCACATGGGCAGGGTACATTGCTCGTAGAACGAATGGTCGATGGAGAGGAAAGGTTCTGGAGTGTCAATCTGACACTATCTCCCGTTCCGCCAAGAGCGGGGGTTGTCATAGTATGGTTTGCCCCACCAAAAAAAATAAAACCACGTACCGGAAAACGCAGCGATGAAAGGCCTCCCACAAGGTGGACCGATGAGCTGGTGAGGGTCACGGGAATTCGATGAAAGGACCGGTCGTTATGACGGCAATAGGCGATGGCCTATGTCCAATACAGTGGACGTCTTTCGGATGAAATGATGATGATGATGAAGAAATGTTAACGGTACACCTAACTGGGAGCCTTCTTCCCGGCCTTTCACCGTGGATTTTGAAGGCAACAGTCCTTAAGCACATTCACCACTTGCGCATGGATGTGCAACTGGGTGAAAGTTTGCTGCTGCAACAAATCGTGGCATGGCGGACAAAGTTCCGGCGGCTTCTCATGGCGATATGGTGAATTGGTGACAGTGACTGACACACCTCAGTGCTGAGCACATCACAATCGCGGCGGTAAGGAGTGATTGGAAACGCGCTGTGGTGTCCCTGCAAACTAATTTTTTTTTTTACATTTTTAATCATCATCATCATTTCAGTCGAAAGTCGTCCACTGTTGGACATACGCCTCCTCCAAGTGTCGCCACAATGAACGGTCTTGAGCGTCTCGCATCCATCAGATTCCCGTAACCCTTACCATGTCATCGGTCCATCTTGTAGGAGGCCTGCCTACGCTACGTCTTCCGGTACGTGGTCGCCATCTAGAACCTTTCGACCCCAGCGGCCAGCTGTTTTGCGAGAAATGTGCCCTGCCTATTGCCACTTTAGTTTGACGATTCTTCGTGCTATGTCGGTAACTTTGGTTCTTCTGCGGATATCCTCATTCCTAATTCGATCACGCTAGGAAACTCCGAATCTTTCCATTTCCCTTTAATATTGGAAGCTATATATTGCCTTTTTTGTATTATTGTTTTCAAGATGTTTTTATTTTTTATATTATTTCGAGCTTATGATAATTTATCACTTTTGTATTTGGAAACATGTCATCTCTTAGCTGCCAGTGGCTTATTTCAATTTCCATTTTATTTCGTTTTTATTTGTTCTCTTAATATGTCAAGATCCTTTATCTCGGTATCACGTTAAAATTAAAATCAAATATACTCAGATCTGCGGTTCTTTGAAGCTGTGAAAAATCAAACTTCTGAGTTAACGAAAAAAAGATATGCCCGAAAAAAAAAAACCCTAGATTTTGACACTCACATGCCCTTGAATGTCATGAAAGGCGAAAACGTTTCAGAAATCGCCTTGAAAGTCAACCGGAAGTACCTTATGAATCAAAATTCGTAGGGTACTTCCCGTTGACTCAGAGTCTTGAAATTTGACATGAAGCAAGGTCATATAGCACAGGTATAGGAATAAATCTAAAAACAGTGAATTTGTTGTTGTCGCAAAAAAAAATACACTTTGAAATCTTTGAGCCTCCATTCGGGAAATGAACTATTTACAAAGATAAGTTTTCACGGAACCCTCAGTGCGCGAGTCGGACTCGGACTTGCCCTGTTTTTTTTATTATTTTGTATTGTTGCCAATTTATATTGCCTGAATAAATCTTATTCTATTCTATTCTAATCTTATCTTATTATATAAAAATATACAGTTCAACGCACAACTAGAGCGGTATCGATCCCGCGACGATCTCAAGGGACCTGCAAATGCGTCGCTGCAACTCAATATTTTCTGGATCGCAACACAATATCTGTCACAAAGACTATACGTAATGATGTGGGTTGACGTTCACGTATTCAGAATGGTTTTAAATTGTTTGTTTAATAGAAATGTGAAACGTTTGTGTCAATATAATTGAACCCCTTATAAGCGATAAAACAACATTCTGAGCTCTGCGGTACATTTGACGACCTAAACTGATCTGTTAAAGGGGTGAAGCTATCTCGCTCGCACGCCTTATATTTTAACACGTCATAGTAAGGTTTCAGTACTTGCCACCGTAGGCGCGGGCTTGCGGACGACGAGCAATGGGTAGCTCGCTGCCCGACCGTCCGGTAACTGTCCTTGACCGAGCCGTCGATGGCGCGCACTGTTCCCGCGCGCCTTAAGGATCTGTCAGCAACAGCAGAGGCCCAGCCGGGTCGAAGCCTACTGGGGCCAGGGTTATCCCAAAAGGGAAGCTCGGTCGCGGTACGAAAGGCACGAAGGAACAGGGTGGGCTTTTAGTCAGTAAGAGTCTGATACTATCTCCCGCTCCGCCCAAGAGCGGGGGTTGTCATTGGATGATTTTTCCCACCATAAAAAAAGGTCTCAGAACTTCGTAACCTATAAGGTGGTGTTTTGAAGTTACTGACCTTTTGTCAAATAGGATAACACTTTGTACATTTTAAAAGTCAAAAATTTAAAAAATATAATACTAATCTTATCAAATACGGTTGATTAAAAAATTCTTTCATTAATAATAATAATAATAATAATAATTTATTTTATTTGCAAACATGGGTATAGTACACAGGTGTTTTTTATAACAGAGTCCTCCATATTTTGCCATCACATTGGCATGCAAATTTTTACAATTTTTGTGAATTTCATTGCAAAAACATTAACATCATATTAGCCGAAAGACGTCCAGTGCGGAACGTACAGTTGCCAAAACGGATCTTGAGCGTTCGGCGTCAGAGTGGGGATCGCTTTGCGCATTCCATACATTGGCAAGCCAATCGTCATCGTTGTTAAATACATGCAGCAACGCAGGGAACGAATTAGAAGTGACGTCTATGACGCGATGGCGCGGCGAGCCAATCACTGACACTCCCCGCCACCGCGTCTCACTTTACACCACTAAAGAGACCGAATATTTGACTTCTGTGCAACCGCCCAAGATCCGTTTTGGCAACTGTAACTAGCCTTTCCTAAGAGTTGCCACATAGGCCGGTCCTGTATATCTGTATAGGCGGGTCCTATCCGATTCCTACAATTCTCACCAGGTCATCAGTCCACCTTGTGGGAAGCCTTCGATTCCTTTACAGATGAGAGAGAGACTAAACTTAAAATCAAACTATGAATCTAAAATACACTTATTTTTTTTAAAGGGAAATCGTCCAATAACTTCTCCCTCTCTAGGGTGGAGCGAGTTTTAGTCAGTATCGTAGTAATCTGACACGACGGTGTCAGATTTTTACTGACTAAAACCTATCTGCGTTCCAAGGTCATTGTATTCTTTTCAGAAATTCCCATGGTCTTTTTACGTTTTACTGTCATCTCTTTTTGTTTCCTTCCACTCTGAGTGGGCCGAGAGGGAGTGACAGAGTTCTACCGACTAAAATTCTTAGCGTTCCAGGGTCGCGGCAAATCTTTCTAACAACTCCGCGACCCTAAAACGGACACAATTCAACCTAATCGCAGCATAAGCAAACAAATTTAATCTAAGAGACACTTCCTCAATTTTCCATACGCAACTCAACCCATTGGACTAACCGGTAAAGTAACAATACACGGCGGGGTTAATGACCTATAAAGCTCCGTTGATTCGTTCCCTAATGTGTTTTTAATGGCGTACATTTTGCTATTGACCTGTCATTTAATATGGCTAACAGAATTTACGAGAACATACGGAGCTTTGTTAATATTTGCGGCGAGAATTTATGACGACTTTTGGGTAATTATTGGGCGAATGTTTTTCGCGAGCTTTTTTGTTTTTTTCTGGATGTTTTTTGGTGACTGGAATTTTGTGACTGTGTGGTGTGTATTGATGGCAGCATAGCATAGCATAGCATACTCGGCCTTATAATGTTTCCACTGTTGAGATTCAGGCTTCCTATCTAGGAGAGGGAATGGGTCGTGGCCCAGTGCGGGTCGGTGGATGTCACATGTCTTCGAATTTTTGGTTCTAGGTCATGCCGGTTTCCTCAAGATGTTTTCCTTCGATCATTGGTGATAGAAAATAAGCTAATTGGTTAGATATTAGGAACGTTTTGCGTGACATATTATGACTGGCCTGTTGGTCTAGTTGTCAGTCGCCGTGATTCCTAAGCCGGAGGTCGTGTGTTCGATTCCTACGCAGGACAACTGTTTGTGTAAAGAACATGATCATTTGTTCTGTGTCTGAGTGTAATTTATCTATAATGTGTATGTATTTAGAATTTAGACCGACGACTTTTACCAGGTAGAGTCGTGGGAATGCGGTAGATGAGAAACATACAGGATCGGTAGTTGTGGCAACGCTTGGGGGAGGCCAATGTTCAACAGTGGACGTCTTTCGGGTGAAATGATGATGATGATTTATAAATATATAAGTATGTTTATCAGTTGTCTAGTACTCATAGCACTAGCTCTGCCTAGTTTGAGACTAGATAGCGTTGAAAATTATGTTGAAAATTATAATTAAATAAAGTTGTGGAATATAATATTAACAGAATCCGCCATCACCGTTTGATATTGTACTGCTCTGCCTAGTTATTAGGGTTGTGGAAGTCAGATAAGCAGTCACTCATAGTAAAATACTGGCATCCTATGCATTCAATGACTTCTGCTCTAGGGTGCAGCGGAAGGGCTCATCAGACTTTTACTGACAAAAATCCACTTTTATATTTCTTCAGTTGTCTTTTATGATATAGAACTATGGGTTTACTTTTCCAGCGGCCAGCCGGTATCAGCTCTGTTGTGCAGACGGCGAGCTATCCATAACTCGTCGTCGGTGGCTATGGTGACTGGAGATCGCTCTGCGACTCTCGACGCCTAGGGCGTTTCCTGTGGTGGTAGACGGGGCGTGAGGAAGTACGTCCTCTCATGCTTGCGGCCTTCACCTTCACTAAGAGCGAAGAACACATACGGTCTCCTTCGATATTACAACATCAATACTTATTATTATTATATCTAGCCTATACTGTCCCACTGTTGGGCAAAGGCCTTCCTCCATTCCTTCTATTGTTCCCGGCTTTGAGCCATTTCATGCCAATTCCTAAGGAAGACATCTAAGTTGTCCTGCCATCTCCTTCTTGCTCTGCCACCACCCCATTCTGCGAACAATACTAACAAGAAAATAATGTTAATATTTTTAGAAACTAATAATCTACTTTTTTTTATCTTTTATAAACTAGTATTTGACTGCGATCCCGCCTGATGGTAAGCAGTGATGCAATTGTTGATGGTGAGGCGCATTAGTTTATTAAAAGCCTATTCACTCTAGCCTTGAAGACACCCAAATTATAATCAGACGGGAAGACCGCAGCAGGCAAACTGTTCCAGTCCTTTGATGTACGCGGTATAAATGATGAGGCAAAACGCTTAGTCCGGACCGTAAATGTTTCCACAACGTAAGGGTGGATACTTGCCGTGCATCGGTTTGTCCGATGTTAGAAATGAGATGGCGGAATCAAGGTATGCAATTCCTGCGCACATTCTCCAAAATGCAATCTGTAAAACACCGAAAGGCTGGCTACCCTTCGCCTGTTCTCAAGGCTTTGAAGATTAGACTTAACCAAATCTGGATCACCAATCAGCCTCTTCGCACGCCTTTCCACCGAGTCCAAAGCTGCCAGGTGGCACTTTGCAGCACCAGCCCATATGTGGCTGCAGTACCTACTCCACACACGATCGGACCTGTGCTTTATATAACATTAAAAGCTGTCCCGGTGTGAAGTGCCGCTGGACTTTTGCAAGAACGCCTAGTTTCCTAGCAGCTACTTTGGCTTTGGACTCAATGAACCGCCCAAAATTGAGGTCGGAGGAAATTTCGACACCCAAGAGCTGAAGGCGGTCGATACAATCCAATGATACATTTCACACTGCCTTCTTTTTACACTTTTCCACACTTCCTTCACAAATAATGTCCTTCAAATTGAAAACAGAACGACAATTCTATTTTTATAAATCAACCTTATTTTACTTTCGATACTCCTCTTAGATATTTGCTACTTCTGAACGTGACTTTGGTAAATAGATTTGGTTCTATTTATGAATAAAATCGGTAGACACTTCCATGATGTCAATGACACCCAGTGTCAACATACTGGGTCAAATGTCAATTCATTTGATATAGAGATACTCCTGATTGTGACATTTCTTTTTTTTATTCCTTGAATGAAATAGTATTTTCACGTGTCTTTTTTTCTTTTGTTCTAAATATGTCAATCTGGCTAAAAATGGTGTGAGGTCAAAGAAATATATTTACAGTAAGAATGAGACCGGTACAAGATGTGGGTGTCAGTGACGTTGACATTGATACTCGATGTATTGTTTTGATAGTGTTGTTTTTTTATTTACGTTTTTGTTGAAGTAAAAACGTGTTGGTTTCATTGTGTCACTGTTTTAGATTTTATTATAACAACATTTTGTAACAAAAAATGTGTGCACTTTTGTTATGATTAGTAACAGTATGCAGTAACTGTATCAGGTGGTCATGCAGTATGCAGAACCACCTGAAAGCTCAAGTTTTCACCTCAAAGCCCCATTACAAAATTGTGTAACAATAAAACTACAAATAATTATAATTTCATATATAGGGTGACTGGTAATTAGTGTACGATGTGTGTACACGAAAAAAAATCAGATGTTCAGTACATTTATGTTTGCCTAATGTACTGAACTGCTGATATTTTTTTCGCGATTGCGGATTTGCTCCCATAATAAAAATTGTTTGATAACATGAGCACAATCACGTGTTTAAGTATCGTACGCTAATTACCAGTCACCCTATATATGAAACTTAGCTTTATTCATAAAATTATTAGCATTAATTTTCTTTGTTACATAATGTACAAATGTACATTTAGTGTTTTTTTTTATGTTTACCAGTGTTATTTTGGAGAAATATGCCATGTGAGCATTCAAAATATCTGACTAGACTATAAAAATAAGCAAATTAAAAAAAGCATTTACAGATTTTTGAAATCATTAAAATGAAATACGTCAGAAACGTTTATTTCAAATAGACCAATTACAGGCTCTTTTGAATTTTCAAAATGTCGGTCAGTCAAAAAAGTGAAGCTAAATTGCACGTTCCAAAGCGTAGATCTCTATCGAGAAGAACGTGCAAGAAACCATGGGGTTTCTACACACACACTCTTTTAAATTATATTTAATGTACAACATTTATAAAAGTGTACATTTAGTTAACAGTAACAAGATTTTCCATACAGTGCCTTTTTTTTATGGTGGGAAAAAATCACCCAATGACAACCCCCGCTCTTGGGCGGAGCGGGAGATAGTGTCAGACTCTTACTGACTAGAAAACCCACCCCGTTCCTTCTAGCCTTCATACCGGGGCTCGAGCGCCCTTTCGGATAACCCTGGCCCCAGTAGGCTTCGACCCGGCTGGGTCCCTGCTGTTGCTGACAACTCCTTGAGGCGCGCGGGAACAGTGCGCGCTGTCGACGACTTGGGCTTGGTCCGGACAGTTACCGGACGGCCGGACAGCGAGCTACCCATTGCTCACTGTCCGCAAGCCCGCGCCTACGGTGGCCGAAAATCGAAGAATACCTGAACTAAGATATTATTAAAGGTGCAATTAATGGTGGTAGCAACCCGCGCGATCTAGGTTAATTTAAATCTGAATTTCTGTTTTCATAAGGAAATAATTTGCCTCTGTATCACCCTAAGATTGAAACCGGAATATAAATACCAGATCTCAGGAGCCAAGACTACAATATCAAGTCATCAACATAATTTCTTTACCAATAACAACTTCATAATCCTATTATCCAAACAACTTCTTGAAGGAAAATTCTCCTCACACACGCAGGGTCATCAGGCAAAATGTAAATCTACCCTCGACATAAATTACTTTAAGGAAGTTGGTCTAACAAGCCGTGGAGTACATCTCTGGTGAATAAAGAGGGTAGTTATAAATCTTTGCGTTTGTTCTGCGGGTGAAAAGATGAAAAAAGTAGATTTGAGGGTAGCCGAGTTTTTTCATGTTATTACATGGTCAGTTAACTTCTGTTTTTTTTTGTTAATTAAGATGAATTTGTGTTAAAATGTGTGTTCTGTGTGTCCTTGGCATGACAGAACCTTTTTTTAATTTAAATCAATTATTCCGACGCGCGACGGGCCATTTGGTATTTAGTATTTAACTTTTAAAATTTAAAAACAACGCTAACACTAGCGATCAATTTATTTACTTTGGTTTTCCTGTTTGGTTGATACGTTTTTATCTTATAATTTTGCTGGTGTACACCAGTATATTAATCAGTTTAATTTGGCTTAATTTTCTTTTAATCATGTACATTTCATAGAGTTTGGAAACAAAAAAAAAATACATTACGTAAAGTGGCAAGAGTCGTTTATTTATTATTTCGTTTCGCTATTTTATATAATGTACATAGTCCAGATATATCGATGTACGCAATGTACTGTCTATTTTAGCTGAGCAACAAAATTTGACTGTTATTTGAAAAACTTTTGAATGAATTAAATTTCCAGTAAGCCAAGCATGAAAATAAGGTGACTTGGCCCAAAATATTTCCAAAAGAGATTAAAATTATTTGCAAAACTTTGATGAGTTTGTAAACTGTATGCAAAAACTCATTTACATGTTTAGACATCGCCAGTACCGATCAAATGCCCAGCATTTGAGTTTGAGTGATGAGATATTCGGACAGCGTTTTATTTTCATGATGTTAGTAGGGTATGTATTAAATAATATAATCTTAAAATTATTATCTACACTATCTAAACTGATATTATAGAGAACTACTGGTCCGAGTCTTTTTGTTGGTAGGAGGTAATATCTAAAAGTACTGGTCCGATTGCGAATTTTTTTTCATTGATTATTCTTGAGTGACATAGGCTATATTTTATGTACCTATGCGGGAAAAGCTGCGGCCAAAATCTAGTTTAATTCATTAAACCCCACGCGAATGCCGGCGTTCACGTGTCAGTCTTTCTCTTATTCAAAAGATTAATAGACATTTAAAACTTAATTTCTAGTGACAAAATTATTAATTTCTTTCTTGTAAGTAAATGTGTATATCTACACTAATATAATAAAGACGTAAAGTTTGTTTTGATGTTTTTTTGTTTGTAGGAGGTAATCTCTGGAAGAACTGATCCGATTGCTAAAACTTTTTCACCGATAGAAAGCTGCTTTATTCCTGAGTGACACAAGCATATATTTTACTAGCTCTTGTCCGCGACTTCGCCCGCGTACATAAAATATAGCCTATGTCAGTCAAGAATAAAGCAGCTTTCTATTGGTGAAAAAATTTTAGCAATCGGACCAATACTTCCAGAGATCCTACAAACAAAAAAAAACATGAAAACAAAAAAACAAACTTTACCTCTTTATTATATTAGTGTACGCGGACGAAGACGCGGGGAAAAGCTAGTATATAATAAAGCTTGCCAAGTGATTTGTATGCCTCAAGGTGTAATATGGTCAGACTGTGCCATATTCGAACAACTTTGTTGCCATAATGACCAGTCCTGTGTTTTTCACAACCATCGAATTCCCGCGACCGTCACCAGGTCATCGGTCCACCTTATGAGAGGCCATCAAACGCTGCGTGTTGCGGTACGTGGTCACCACTCCAAAACCTTTCGTCCCCATCAACCATCTCTTCTGCGAGCAATGTGCCTTGCCGATTGATGATTAGTATAGCATAGTCGGTCTTATAATGTTCCGACTATTGGGACTCAGGCCTCCTCTCTAGGAGAGGGAATGGGCCGTAATCCACACGCAGGCCCTGGGTGCTATTCTATAAGAAAACAGCCTTGAGCGCAGCGCTGGCCGCAGCGACGAGTCGAGAGCTCAGTACATTGAATTAACAATCCAATGTAAAAGTGCATTAGGTTGTTAATCCAATGTACTGCGCGAATAGGACCCAGTGCAGATTGGTGGATATCACTTGTCTTCGAATTTTCGGTTCTAGGACATGCCGGTTTCCTCAAGATGTTTTCCTTCACCGTTTTGAGTGCAGTGGTGATGAAATAAACTACACAAAGTAATACGCCTGGCTGGGTTTGAACCCGCGACCTGCAATTCGTAAGTCATGGCCATTACTGCCACCACTGCTCTGTTATTGATTATTATTATTTTATTATAATTAAAATTAAATTAGAGTACAGGTAAACCAATCTAAATAAAAAAATATCAAATTATTTATTATTTAAAGAATTATCAAAACGCTTAGTTGACTCTTCGCGTGACCCAAGGGCTGGCTTCTACCTCGGTCAGAGAATAAGCATTGCCATACAACGTGGCAATGCCGCCAGCCTTTTGGGCACACTTCCAGTCGACAGCGATGCGGAGGAGTTTTATGACGTCATATTTAGCTAGCGTGACGTCATAAAACTCCTCCGCATCGCTAATAAAATCGCTAATAAATACACTAAATGCCTAGGCATTTAGTGTATTTATTATTTTTAATTATTTAAGTTTATTTTATTGTTTAATTATTGTTAACTACGAGTAATTTAAGTATTTTTCGAATAATAAATTTTTCCTTCATCTAAATAAAAACGGGTTTTTTATTACAATCATTATTTCACAGTTTCATCAAATGATTTGTCGCTACCTACACCACTTTACCTGAAGCGAACCGTTATCATCTCAGGTTCTTTTCTTTAATAAAACACCTAGTTAAGTTTAAAATAACCGTCCATTGTTATTCCAAGACCTTCCGTGTTCGATAATAAGCTGAATAGGTCAAAGCGTGGGTGGGGAAAAAGAAAACTATTGAAGAAAAATGGCGTGGGATTTTCGATCTTATTCAGTTGTAAACCGGGAACTGAAAAGCTGCCCTCAAACTCCAAGCGAACCGGGCGTTCGCGCGTGATTTCGCGCCATTCGGTTGAACACTAAGTTTATTAAAAGTCCGCGTAGATTATTAAAATTTTGAGCGTTTTATTTATTGGTTATGTATCTATGAATGTAAATAAGAAATTTTTCATAAAGTAGTCTGTAAATTTTGAAAATATGCAACCTTTCCTTTTTTCCCGTATTTATACCTATTTAAATGCTTTGGATCTCAGGGGTTAAATGTGGACTTCATAAAGGTGTTAATAGTTTGTAATGACTAAATTTTAGAACGCAATCTTCAGTTTGTAGATTTTTTTATTATTTTCATATTTGCAAAGTAAGTTTTTTATGGTTCTGGAGTGGAGACCGCGTACCAGAAGACGCAGCGTTGGAAGGCGTCCCATAAGGTAGGCCGATGATCTGAACAGGGTTGCGGGAATCCGATAGATGCGTGACGTACAGGACCGGTCGTTGTGGCGACGCTTGGGGGAGGCCTATGTCCAACAGTGAACGTCTTTCGGCTGATATGATGATGGTGTTTTCTGAGGAAAAGTTCACAGTGGTAGATAACCAATGAATGTTTGACAAACTGCAAGTTCAAAGTTGATCTTATTAAACCAAGCGGAATAATTTTAATTACTTCCTAAATGAACTTGTTTTCGTTAAAACAATACAATTCAGAAATCAAATTAACAAAATTACTTTAATTAAATGTCAAAGACTTTCTTCTTTCTTTGTCTTTAGTTGTGAAATGAGAGAAATAAGAAACCATTGTTACGTTTTCATTAATTTCGAGTGTTTGATGACTTCTTGTATAAACTTTTCAGAACTAACCTTTCAAAATGTAGCCCTATTATAAACTGAATTTAAAAATAAAGAATTAGCGATGCCATTCAAAATATGCCCAAGCAACCTTCGCGCAACTGAGGCACAAAATATACAGGTACAGAAGTCAATCTACATACAAAGCGCGCTCGAGCAACACACACATAGACACCTCTCACGGATACGATATCTCGGAGCGTCTCGGCCCGCTCGTCGAACAGTTCCGGCTCAAACGCTCATTAGTGTGCGTTCACCGAGTATAGGTATAAAAAATGAAGTACATACATGAAAGATAGAAAAGAAAGAAAGAAAGAAAATGATGAGATTGTCTTATGTACCTATTTTATGACTGAGGCCTGTTTGGCAGTTGCAGAAACTGACCCAAAGGATAAAACTAAAAATCTTCGGGTCCAATGTCAAATCCGAATGCTCTACGGGTGCGAAACGTTGAAGGTCACAAAGGACATCTCACGTCAAATCCAAGTTTTCGTCAACCGCTGTCTTCGTCGCATCCTCGCAATTTACTGGCCATAGACGATATCCAACATACTCGTAGACTTGTTGGAAAAATGCCACAGGAGCTCGAAGTGGAAATGGATTGGCCACACGCTTTGAAGGGATCCCAATTACATACCCAAGCAAGCGTTGGAAAGGAATCCCCAAAGAAAAAAAAAACGTAGCCGTCCACGTCAACCTTGGCGTCACAACCGTTTTAGTAGAAGCGGCGAGCAATGGAAAGATGTGGAGCGAGGCAAAGCTTGAAGCTCAAGACCGTTTGCGATGGAGTATTACTGTGGACGCCCTATGTCCCAGCTACGGGACATACATTCAGTCAAAAAAGTATCGGGAATGGATGATTTGTTTGTGGTTCCAAATTCAAATTTTAGAATTGTTTTGTTGTTGCTAGATTGGCACCACTGTTTTTCATGTTGGCGCGAAGTTTGAGTTGCATCTGTTATTTATATTAAATACACTGCTGTTTTTAGTTATATCATATCTAGTGTGTATTGCGAATTTCATAATGGACAAAAACATCGAACAAAGAGTTTGTCTTAAATTTTTCATCGCCAATGGAATTTCGTGTTCGGAGTCACACTGAAAATGTTACAGAAGGCTTACGGTGAATCGACTTTATCAAAAACACGTGCTTATGAGTGGTACAAAGCATTCAAAAGCGGTCGAGATGTGATGGAAGATTTGCCTCGCTCTGGTAGGTCATCAACCTCTGCAACTGAAGTTAACATCGCAAAAGTGAAGGAAATAGTAACTGAAAATCCTCATTCAAGTTTGAGAGAGATAGCCGCCGAACTTTCTGTATCTCACGAGTCGATCCGTACCATTTTAAGTAATCATTTGGCTCAACTCGGCTAGTCCCAAAAGACCCGAATTTTCTCCAAAAACTCAATCTTATGAGAGTCGCTGAGGACATGCTACAACGAGTCAATTCCGACCCAACATTCATGAAACGCATTGTTACTGGCGACGAGACGTGGGTTTACAAGTTTGACATACAAACAAGTCAACAAGCTTCGGAGTGACGCCTTCCAACTGAACCAAAACCAAAAAAACCACGCCAAAGTCGATCAAAATTCAAAGTCATGTATACTGTTTTCTTTGACTATCGCGGTGTTGTGCACTCGGAATTCTTACCGGAAGGTCAAATGGTAAATAAAGAATATTATTTGACATTATGCGGCATTTAAGAGAAAAAGGCCAGATTTGTGGAAAGAAAATTGTTGGATTTTGCACCACGATAATACGCCTTCGCACAAGGATGGCCATTGTAAACGAATTTTTGACCAAACACTCAACAAATACCATTGAGCAGCCACCATATTCGCCAGATATGGCTCCAGCCGACTTCTATCTTTTTCCTAAACTCAAATTACCACTTCGTGGCACTCGTTTTCAATCTGTAGAAGACATAAAGGAGAATTCGCGGCGAGAACTGAACTCAATTTCGGAAACAGCGTATAAAAAATGTTTTGATGATTGGATATACTTTGAAGGTGATAAAATAAATTTGGATGAATAACAAAATTTTTGTGTATTATTGATCTTTTCCTGGTAATTTCTTGACAGAGTAGTAGGACATTAAGTAAGTCATTCAAAATATTCTTAAAAATATAAAGAATAAAACTTGCCCGCTCCAGTTTCGCACTGATGCCATAAAGCGTTGGAATTCTCAGTTTCCTTCTATCATCATCATCAGCCTTTTAAAGTTCCCACTGCTGAGACTCAAACCTCCTCTCTAGGAGAGGGAATGGGCCATAATCCACCACGCAGGCTCAGTGCGAGTTAGTGAATGTCACATGTCTTCAAATTTTTGGTTCTAGGACCTGCCGGTTTCCTCACGATGTTTTCCTTCACCGTTTTGAAAGCTGTGGTAGTGAAATAAATTATACAAAGTAATGCGCCTGGCAGAGTTTGAAACCGTGACCTACAACTCGTAAGTCGGAGCCATTACCACTCGGCCTCGGTCTTCTTTCTATAACTTGCATGTATTATACATTTAAACCCTCCTCATGAATCATTTTGTCTTTCGGTGAAAAACGCACGAAAATATGTTCAGTGGTTTTTGAGTTTATCACGAACAGACAGACAGGCGTGGTAGCGAACTTTATTTAATAAGATGTTGTCAAAACGCTTAATTGACGCTTCGCGTGACCCAAGGGCTGGCTTCTACCTCGGTCAGAGAATAAGCATTGCCATACAACGTGGCAATGCCGCCAGCCTTTTGGGCACACTTCCAGTCGACAGCGATGCGGAGGAGTTTTATGACGTCATATTTAGCTAGGCATTTAGTGTATATATTATTTTTAATTATTTAAGTTATTGTTTAATTTGTTTATTATTTCTATTTAGGTAAGTTATTTTGTATGAATTAAACCTATCCAATTTAAAAATAAGATGTTTATGGATAAGAATATCTGATATTGCTATATTAGTGAGCTATAGAGAGCGTATTTTTACACGTCCTGGTAAAGCTCCAGTTCTTGTTAAAAAATAAGCGGAAAAATACTTAATCCACATTATTATGATCCACATCAATAAGCAAGCCAGCAATATGAGCCCACGTACGTTACGTTGCCGTAACGTCAATAAAAATGTCGAGCCACGTAAATCTGTAATGTACGGAGATCAGGCCGTCACAAACAATAATCCTATGAGCATGTTATGATGGGGCATACGGATGGGAAGAATGGCGAACTGGTCAGGTATTTTCTTCACTAGTAATACCTGGAGATCCCCAACGATGAGCAATGGGTAACTAACCGTCCATTCGTTTGAGGACCGTACCCAGGTTGTTGACGACACGTAGTGTAGCACGTGTGCTTCAGAGAGATGTCAGCAAAATCGTAGATGCTCGGCAAAGCCGAAGGCTACTGAAGCCATGAACTTCTGAATAATAAACCTGGGGTCCTGAAATGCAAGGCAAAGAAAGAGCATAGGTTTAGTTTTAGTAAGTAAAGTCACGTCACGCCGTCTTTCTCCGCCCTAAAGCGTGAGTAGACATTGGATGATTGGCCAGATTAAAAAAAAACAGGTGGAATGTACAATTGCAAAAAAAAGAAAAAATGTGGTAAACTGACAAGTCTCTAAAAAAATAATGAAAGAGCGGGAGCGTTATAGGAAACTATAGAATCATAGAGTAAACTTGTGAATTATCTAATCTCAAAACATGCCGATTAATGGTTAAGAATAATATACTTAAACTTATATTTCTGCAATATGTAACTTGTTTAAGCAAATTGTCTTTTCGCAGATAGTGTAAAAAGTATAGTATCCAACACGGGGATATAAGCTGATTTTGTCTTGGATGGCTTGAATTCCTCACTTCATTTAGGATCCTATATTAACTCACTCGCAATACTCGGGAGTTGATTATACACCGCTAAATTTTGATCGTTTTAATCCCGTGGAGGGTCGATCCGGTACATGAAACACTATCGATTTGTAAAGATTAAATTAAAAAATAAAGTACCTTTTTTTTCAAAACTCATGTTAATTTACGCATGAACGAAATTAATTTCTTTAAGAAAACGTCAGCTGAGCGAGTCCAATGACCTGTCGGTAGTTTGTACGCAACACCGACTACTAGCTCCTAAAACCAACCTCAAAAAAGGTCTTGTAAATACCTAGTTGGCCATCCTGTATGATTGTATGTCACAACCCACCCCACGCAGGTACACAGGCATTATTACGTTCATTCTTATTTACAACCGGAGAAACAAATCATTGAATGATATGAACCATAACATCTTACTTATCTATCTGTGGGTTCATGTTTTGAAAATAATGCTGAAAGACAGCATTATGTTATGAATAGTATAATTAGGGACTAGAAAAATTTGCCTTCTGCGCTCTTCCCAGCCGACTACAATTTAGGTGTTTTCAAGGCTAGAGTGAATAGGCTCTTAATAGTGTGCCTCACCATCAACGATTGCATCACTATAATTTACCATCAGGTGGGATCGCAGTCAAGAACTAGCTTATATCAATAAAGAAAAAAAATCGGCTTTAAAATGTTCTCACTGCTGGAACTCAGGCCTTTTCTATAAGAGAATTGACAATGAGAAGAGTCATATAATATTTTATTATCTGCCATCTCTTGTATCGCGTAAAACGCTTTCTGAGTGAACCAGCATTTTAGTTTGGCCTTTAAGCAAGACGTCGTCGTAGCCCAGCAGGTTTAGCCAAGTTGATAATCTACAATCGTTAACGCTGGAAGAAAACTAATCAAACGTATGGGAATTACATCATCGTCAAGGCACGTGGTCAGAACAAACAAATAGAAAATTTGTAGCCAAGTTCACGTCGGCACGTTCGTTCTCATCGTTCAAAATTATGGAATGAAATGTAATCGTTTTAACAATGTTTATCGTTACATTCTGTAGTTTTATGGTATAAATGGTAGCCAAGTTAAAATTTTTGCAGAGTGAGCCATCGACTCAGGCTCGTTAACAAGGCTACCAACCTATCGATTTCTAAAATCTCTTACGCACTGAGGCGTTACCTATTGTAGAAAAAGATTCGATACGAATCAGCCGTAATTTGGCTAGGCAAGCGGGTAACTATCGAAGGCAGTTTACTAAATATTTTAGAGCATATTATTAGGGTAAATAATTTTGGAAATTCTAACTACTAATGCCCACAAAAACTTGTACCCACTCCACCATTAATAAGCTGTTTATAAAAGCCTCCAAAAAACATTTCTTCACTGCCACTAATGGCTTTACCCACACATAAAATTCCCTTTTAAACAAAATTTAATGGAATGAAAACCTATTAACTGAAATTTATTTAAAACGAAGCCTTAATGATGTCACAGACATGTGTGATAATGATAATTGATTTATCAATGCTCTCCATTGTCACAAAATAGATAGGTACAGAAGTCAATCTCATGAATGTACTTTTTATACCTACGCTGAGCAATCGCGCTAGAGTCGGCACCGCTTGATCCGTGCGTGCTCGGGCGCGGCGATAAAAACCTATTTTTTTTTTTTGTTAGCCTGTTTTGTCCCTCTCCTGGGCAAAAGCCTCCCTCCATAAATAACACACCTATTATAAATTGTAAAAATATTACATGGCCACAAAGTCATTTACTGATACTTACCTAACTGTTCCGCGTTACCTGAAAACAAACTATCAAAGTACAAGCAAATTCCTACCTAATTACGTCTTAAAACTGATAGCTTAAAAATCGATAATTCAGCAATTAATGTTGAATTTATAAAACCGTTGCCAAAAAAAGAATTGCCAAACTTAAGTGGCAATGGGCAGGGCACATTGCTCGCAGACCAGATGGCCGTTGGGGCCGAAAGGTTTTGGAGTGGCGACCGCGTACCGGAAGAAGCAGTGTTGGAAGGCCTCCTACAAGGTGGACCGACGACCTGGTGAAGGTAGCGGGAAACCGATGGATGCGGGACGCACAGGAACGTTCGATGTGGCGACGCTTGGGGGAGGCCTATGTCCAACAGTGGACGTGTATCGGCTGAGATGATGATGATGATTATAAAACCGTCCACTAAATTAATAGTTATGACTTTTTCTGCTCCATTACTTCACAAAAAATTTCACCGACCCGTGTCACGCAATTAGCTGAATTGAGCCAAGCTAACGTCTCCGTGAGCGGTGCCTATGTGTGCGTTGCTCGAGCGCGCTTTGTATGTAGATTGTCTTCTGTACCTATCTATTTTGTGCCATTGTAAAGTACTGAGACATTCGTTAACTTTTACGACTCCTATAAAGAGGGATAACTGTCATAATTATCGCGTAATGAGGCTTGTATGGTGTTGTTGTACACAACGTACTTTGAGGGCAAAGTTTTGTAGGGGGAAGTGATTTAAGGGCCATGGTAACGCTTCCAAACGTTCCCCATTTGAAAGCGTTACTGTGCCTCTGGAACGCAAAAGGCAACTGAAGAACACAGGAGGGTTTTAGCACAAAATAGGTAGGTACAGAAGACAACTACATACAAAGCGCGCTCGAGCAACGCACACATAAACGCGGCTCACGGACACGATCTCCACAGGTGGGGGTTCTCGGATAGTTCCGATCTTCAGTGTTTGTGCGGCGTCTCTCCGCAGACCATGTCCCACCTTCCGTCCTGCATCGCGTGCCCTGTTTCCTGCTAACGTAGGGACCTAATGACAGCATCAGCGGACGGGATTGCCGTGGCCGAATTCTGGGCCAGGCAAGGAATTTAACTAATTTTGCCATGGATACGATAAGAAGAAGACGGACACGATATCTCGACTCAATTCAGCTCATTGCAAGTGCGTATGAATCCGCTTGAGACACGCGTCTATGAACTTTTTTGTGAAATAATGGAGCAAAAAAAAGTTTTAACTGTTTAGTAAACGGTTTTTTAAACTCAACATTGATTGCTGAATTATTATTTTTTTGGCTACCATTTTTAGGTAGGTATTTGCTTGTACTTTGATAGTTTAACACAGGACAGTTAAATAGATAATAAATATTTTTTTACAATTTATATTAGGTATTTATAGCCTGGTATTTTTAGATGGCGAAACTAATTAGATAAATTTGTTGTTAATTAAACTAACATATACTAACATAGCATAGATTATACTAACATAGGTTTAGTAATACTAACGATTTTATGGGTAATCTGCCTGATTCAAAGATAAATAAATAAATAGCCACGCCCGAGCGTGCTCGGGCAGAGCGGCGCAGGCCCAGCGCGATTGCTGAGCGTTAGGTATGAAAAGTAAAGTACATACAATAAGATTGACTTCTGTACCTATCTATTTTTGTGATTTTAGTCAGTAAAAGTTTTATACGCCGCTGAGTGTCGTGACCTCACTCTTTCGTTACTTTCCCTCGCATGATATTCCTCTATTCTTCTGTCGCTGGCGGTGTGAAGGGAAACGGGATCATGATTCAAAATTTCTTGTTTCGATGCTATTGGGTAAACGGATTATGCGGTTCAGTCAATTTGGTGATTATGAAATCAAACGCAAGAGCACAATTAGAAGAGGTTTAATGAGCATAGTGTGTGTTGACATACGTCTATAATAATCTATAATATAAAAATGAATCGCAAAATGTGTTGGTAAGCGCATAACTCAACAACGCCTGGACCGATTTCGCTAATTTTTTTTTGTTGTGTTCGTTATTATGAGGAGAAGGTTCTTATGGAAAAAAAATGAAAATTAGGGTAGTGTAGGGTAGAGTAGGGTAGAGTAGGGTAGAGTAGAGTAGAGTAGGGTAGGGTAGAGTAGGGTAGAGTAGGGTAGAGTAGGGTATAGTAGGGTAGAGTAGGGTATAGTAGGCTGAAGTAGGGAAGAGCGGGAGCGAAGCCGCGCGGGCAAAAGCTAGTATAATATATAATAATATAATATTCCAAAACTATTTAATAACTATTTATTACACAACGTCGTCTAGTCACAAGCTAGGCAGAGAGCTTGTGTTATGAGTACTAGACAACTGATAAACATACTTATATATTTCTAAATACATACATATTATAGATAAATTACACCCAGACACAGAACAAATGATCATGCTCATCACATAAACATTTGTCCTGGGTGGGATCGAACCCGCGACCTGCGGCATAGCAGTCAGGGCCACTAACCACTAGACCAACAGGCCTGTCTATGAAACTTGGTCGCTCACAATGGGTCTTTTTTTCTGGTGGGTAAAAATCATCCAAATAACATCCCCCGCCTTTGGGCGGAGCGGGAGATCGTGTCAGACTCTTACTGACTAAAAAACCTACCCCGTTCCTTCGTGCCTTCATACTGGGGCTGAGCTACCTTTCAAAACTAACCCTGGCCCCAGTAGGCTTCGACCCTGTTGGGCTTTTATGATTGCTGACAACTCCTTGAGGCCACAGGAACAGTGCGCGCGTTGACGACTTGGGCTCGGTCCGGACAGTTACCGGACGGTTCACAATGGGCCTCTCCAAATGGCTTAATGTTTTTATTTGATGGCATTATTACTCGTATTAAAAGGCAATATTCTCAGGCTCGATCCGGACGGTTACCGGACGGCCGGACGGCCTAGCTACCTATTGTTCAGCATCCGCAAGCTCCCGCCTGTGATGGCTGGATTCGTTAACTGCCAAAAGGTCTTAATGTTCGGTAAGTATTTCAATAGCCCTGATAACGCTAAAGGGTTTCTCTCGAAAACATCATAAATGCCCTGATCTGACCCCAATACATCACCAGCTGATCTGACTTCCCGGTTTGCGTACATAACGGCTCTAATAAAAAGTGGTGTGGGTAGAGTTATGGCAGTCATTTGTCTTGATGGGGGGCTTGGTACTTCAAGTATGGGGTATGTATCGTGTAAAGGCTCGTAAGGAAGGGTTAAGAGGTCGTGTATGGCGAATATGGAAACTAATGAAACGTTAGGCATACTTTGTTTATTATGAGAACGCTTCTTGCGACAGTTATAGTTTAAGTAATGATAAATTTTTGAAAATGGTTTCTTAAAACCAGACTGAGAGAGATATGTACACTTTTTGATATTAAAGAGGTTTAATTGATACTTGGTTATCTCTAGAAATACTAGAACTTTCAAAAGTTTTTTACCGATAGAAAGACATCGATGTGGAGTTCCACAAGGAGTACTAAAACCTAGTATCCGAGTATGCGTAGCTTCATAGACGTATGCCTGCGTGAAGTTTACATGAAACTCTGCCGACGAAGCTGCAATGGTGTGCATTCTTCAAAGAATTTACCGTAGCCCTCGCAAAAAGGGTCACTGGACCCATTGCGAATTAATAGCGATGTCACATGTCTTCGATTTTGTGTTTCAATGACATACCGGTTTCTTCACAATGTTTTGTTTGCGATAAAATAAATTACACAAAGTATAGTGCTCGTCTGGATTTCAACCCATGACGTATAGCTTGCTAGGCCGGGCCGTTTCCACAGAGCCACCACTGCTCGCTCGCTTTTTCTTCATATTTATTTTTAAAGGCTACATAAAATGGTAATTTGTATTATATATAAAAAAAAATGAAGTACGTTTTTTTCATCCAATGACAACCCCCGCTCTTGGGCAAAGCGGGAGATAGTGTCAAACTCCTTACTGACTAAAAAACCCACCCCGTTCCTTCAAGTCTTCATACCAGGGCTTGAGTTCCCTTTCGGATAACCCTGGCCCCAGTAGGCTACGACCCGGCTGGGCCCCTGCTGTTGCTGACAACTCCTATCTAAGTACGTTCAAATAATTATATTCTATTCATTGACACGAAGAGCTCAAATATCCTACACCTACATTTAGATAAAACCTGTAATCAACTGTAACAGATTTTTTTCTTTTTTAACTCCGGAATCCAGGTATTTCAACTCAGACTCACGTCTCTGTTAATTACGATAATTACATCCTTTGAACAGATTTTTACGGATTCGGGTTTCGTTTTTTCATAAAATTAAAAAGGACGTGGCTCGTTACACTCGAATGAATTTAATGTATATCGATAGGTAGAGGAACTAATAAACTGACTTAAAAAAAAACTGGCCAAGAGCGTGTCGGGCCACGGTCAGTGTAGGGTTCCGTAGTTTCCCGTCCGTCACAATAAGTATCCCCACTTAAGTTACTTAGACACAATTAAAATTTCCTACTATACCAAATATTCTTATTAATAACAATGAGTGACAAACAACGAGCAAGATCAAATACCAATGCTAACGAGAGACCAACCGGACAATTCGACAGTATATACCTGACCCCATCAACTCAGTAAAAATCTTAACAGCGCGAAGTAGCCCAAAGTACAGCGCCGTCTCTCGGGAAATTGGGTTATTAATGTATACAAACTAGACGGGTTATGCATGTTGGGTTTTCGGTGGTAATTTTGGATTGCGTGAACCGATTTAAATTTTTTTTTTTTTTTCATTTTAAATACCTATCCAACAATATATATCACGTTAGGGTTAAAATGAAAAGAAAATCACCTGGGAAAAATGTTTTATTAGGGTACCCCTTAATAAAACATTTTTTCCAATTTTTATTTTACTTTACCTCTTTGTCGGCGTGATTGATAGACATTGGTACCATATTCCAGCTATCTAGTGCTAACTAAAAGTTTGGTGATTCTTTGAGCTATGTCGGTGACCTTGGTTCTCCTGAGATTATCTTCATTTCTGATGTGATCACGCAAGGAAACTCCGAGCATGCCCTTTCCATTGCCCTTTGGGTGACTTTAAGTCTTCTTATGAGGCCCATTTACTTGTTTAATTTAGTATAATAATATCTTTACTTTGTAACAGCTGTAGCGTCTTTTAGTTAATCTCGCGACAATAACTTTCATTTAACTAATTATCCAACACTCAAAGCTGCAGAGAGGCGTTTCTTAATTCGATTGTTTTTTAATGAAATATAATAGTAATAGAGACAAAATAAACCAAAAAAAAAATAACTAGCCAAGTGCGAGTCGGACTCACACATGTAGGGTTCCGTAATACAATATAACGAGTAAAAAAACCCCGACAAAATAACGTTTTTTTGTAATAGGAACTACTGGGTTTTTTGTATTATTTTTGATTGTAGCTGCAATATAAATACACATTCACTTACGATTTCTGAAATACAGCCCGCTGACAGACAGACGAACGGACAGCAAAGGCTTAGTAATAGAGTCCCGTTAACATCCTTCGGATTCACCATCATGCCACTTGATCCAGTGGTTTGATCAAATAGGCTTGATCAAGAAAAACTTATTCTTAATTCTTTATTGTACGCAAAAACGCAACTTAATATATGAAGATACAGACAGTTCATGTACATAGGCGAGCTTAAATCAGCGAAAAAAACTCAGCGATGAGTTTTCTCCCAGCAAACCTTGTGAGTTATAGAAAGAGAACGTATTCGAGGGTAGGATTCAGTGCACGATATAAACCTACATAACTAAATCTAATATAATATAGGTACTAATAGATCCTATATATACTAATATGTCAATAATAAAAAGAAGTGCTCTTTATGTTTCCTCTTGAAGGCATCTAGAGAAAGGCTGTCACGAGAGTGTGGCAGAGAGTTCTAGAGACGCACTACAGTTACAGAAAAGGACTAAAAAAAAAGGAAAGAGAGAAAGAAATTATTTATTTTGGCGCACAAAACATTGTAGACAACCAAAACATGTTGAAACTTAAGATAAACACAAAAAAAAAAACTAACAGTGTATGTCTCACGTTTGCGCCAAAAAATGCCCAGTTCAGCGAAAATACCAGATAACTACGAGACTAAGAACTAGCCGTGAATAAGAAACTGGCCAAATATTGGGCCAGGCATTGAATTTCATTAGTTTTGCCATCAACACGCTAAGAAGAAGAAGAAACTAGCCATGTGTGAGGAAATATTTTGCCACGTCCTTCTACGATTTCTGCCTACGAGCGGTTACTCTGTCTCGTGACGGTCGCCAAACAAGAGGGCGAGACTCTCGCCGCCAGAGACGCTAAGGGTAGCGCCCCAAATTGTCGCCTCATGTTGTCAGTTAACTAACTTAATGATGTTGACTTAAATATTAACATAATGCAATATTAACCTAAGGTTCGTTCATATATAGAATACGTGACGACACATATGCATACTTTTTTCGCCATAAATTAAAAGACAAAAGAATGAAGGGCTAATGCAACATGTATCACAATATACGCACATGTGGAAAGTAATATGTTCAGAATCGGCTACTAAAGCGATTTCCGCTATTTTTAAAGTAACTTATTTTTAATTGTAAAATAGTCAAGAATTATTTCAAAAAAAAATTATAAAATTCTAAGGCAAAATTCTAAGTCTTGATCACTAGGGTAGGTAGGTGTGCGTAAATACCAATACCTATGCAATACCCATATAGTACGTCAATTTCCATTTTATTTATTTACCAACAAATAAGATACCAACAAGGTGGACCGATGACCTGGTCAGGGTCGCGGGAATCCGATGGATGCGTGACGCACAGGACCGGTCGTTGTGGCGACGCTTGGGGGAGGCCTATGTCCAACAGTGGACGTCTTTCGGCTGATATGATGATGATGATGAAATAAGATACCTAATTTCTTAAAAAAACAATAGCTAAGTTTTAACTCTTTTATTGTTCGTACAGCTAAGGAATTGACTTCCCAGTCATGGTTTCTGTTTGCTGACAGCTTCAACCTGGGAGTCTTTAGATCAAGATTGAATTGATTACTTCTAGGTAAACGTACTGCACCGTCAAACACGTCGCCGCTTTCCATCAGGTGAGATAGTTGTCAAGCGCGAGCCTATGACTAATAAAAGAAAAACTGTTTTTATATATGGTAAGGGGTGGGAACCTGGTGTCCTGAAACACAGGCCTAGAGCGTAGCTTAGGCACCAGTCTCCTACAATATATAATTGATTGATTGATTAATTTTAGCTGATTTATCTATTTTGCTTTTTAGGGTTCCGTAGTCAACTAGGAACCCTTATAGTTTCGCCATGTCTGTCTGTCCGTCTGTCTGTCCGTCTGTCCGTCCTCGCTTAATCTCTGTGACCGTTAGCACTAGAAAGCTGAAATTTGGTACCAATATGTATATCAATCACGCCGATAAAGTGGTAAAATAAAAATTGGAAAAAAAATGTTTTATTAGGGTAGCCCCCCTATATGTAAAGTGGGAAGTGATTTTTTTTTTAATTTCAACACTAACGTGTGATATATCGTTGGATAGGTATTTAAAAATGAATAGGGGTTTACTAAAATCATTTTTTGATAATGTCAATAATTTCGGAAATAATCGCTCCAAAAGTAAAAAACAATGTGTCCCCCCCCTCTAACTTTTGAACCATAAGTTTAGAAAATATGAAAAAAAATCTGAAAAGTAGAACTTTATAAGGACTTTCTAGGAAAATCATTTTGATCTTGATGGAAAGAACAGTTTTCGTACAAAAAGACAAAAAGGTTCAACAAAATAATTTCTGGACTAAGTTTGTAGTATAATCGTATATGCAAGCATTTTTTTAAACTCATAAGTGGGTACACTTATTGTGACGGACGGGAAACTACGGAACCCTACACTGAGCGTGGCCCGACACGCTCTTGGCCGGTTTTTGTATACTCATTAAAATGTTTGATAGTTACTGTATATTGTAGTGAGAAAAATAAAGCATATTATTATTATTTAAATTAACCAACAATATTACTTTCTGTAACATAATCTCAATGCTATCAATTCAAACGCCTTCATTAAGCGTAGTCAAGTACATTACTAGTAATACACCACTTCAATTAATAAGGTACTTAATTAAGCCTTTGGTCAATGAAATGACGGCCATATTATTTGTGTCAAAGGTCAACGGTAGGTCTATATGTCAAGGAACTGTAATTCAATATTTATCTGTAGTCTTACTATACGCAGAACAAAGAAATGATGTACCGATATAGTAAATGTTATACCAAAAATGGAACATAATGTTCAGGGATTATTTTTCTATTGCTATAAAAATAGATTGCACAAAATGAGATGCACCCGTAGGTGCGTTTCTCTTTGAGACAAATCTCAAATGTCGTATTTGGTATAATTTTCCTATCACGAGAATGAAGTCGCTGGCAGCAGCTAGCTGATTATAGAATTAAAATATTATTATAACTAAATTATATAATAATAATATTAGGTTTTTATTATTATCCGCAGGAAAACTAAGGTTGCCGACATAGCACAAAGAATTGCCAAACTTAAGTGGCAATGGGCAGGGCACATTTCTCGCAGAACAGATGGCCGTTGAGGTCGAAAGGTTCTGGAGTGGCGACCGCGTACCGGAAGACGCAGCGTTGGAAGGCCTCCTAGTGAACCGATGACATGGTGAAGGTAGCGGGAAACCGATGGATGCGGGACGCACAGGAACGTTCGATGTGGCGACGCTTGGGGGAGGCCTATGCCCAACAGTGGACGTGTATCGGCTGAAATGATGATGATGTTGATGAATATTAGGTACAAAAAATTTAAGAAACATTAAATAATTTACGTTACATTCATTTCTTTTGAACTGTAAAATAAACATAAGAAAATTATGAAGCAAGCATCATCATCATCATCATTTCAGCCGATAGACGTCCACTGTTGGACATAGGCCTCCCCCAAGTGACGCCATAATGTCCTGTGCGTCTCGCATCCATCGGATTACCGCGACCCTCACCAGCTCATCGGTCCATCTTGTAGGAGGCCTTCCAAAACTTCGTCTTCCGGTATATGATCGCCATTCCAGAACCTTTCGTCCTCATTGACCATCTGTTCTGCGAGCAATGTGCTCTGTCGACTGGCAATTCTTTGGGCTGTATCTGTAACCGTGGTTCTCCTGCGGATATCTTTATGTCTGGTCTGATGTGCTCACGAAAGGAAACTCCGAGCATAGCCCTTTCCATTGCCCTTTGAGAGACTTTAAATCTTCTGATAAGGCCCATTGTAAGCGATCACGTTTCGGAACCATATGTCATCAAGCAAGTACACCTCTTTAAAAGTATCCTAACTCAACTATCAGCACCATATATTTACAGACATGGCTACAGCAAAATACCACCAACATTACAAGGCCATCAAGAGACTCATAAAAAAAAGAAATTGCCTGGAAAAGTGCATATTCAGCCATTTAACCGTTAACTGGCAGTTCCTGTAACTAACGTGCGTACTTAGTTTTTAATTTTCCCTCGAACCCGCCGCTGCTCGCGTCCGGTCCGTAATACCAGTCAAATAAATTTTTGTATAAGCCGCCATAACCATTGGCTGGTTGTTTTAATTAATATCTGGGCTAATATTTAAGAGATATGGTGTCTTCTTGGCTGCAAGGTGAGGGTTTTATTGAGGAGATTTTGTAGGTGTTCTGAGTAATGTGGATTGGAAAGACAAAGACATACTAGTACATAATGATAATAAATAATTTATTATCAGGCATCTGAGCCCATACCTCACAAACTAACAATTTTTTTTTAGGCGGGAAAAGCATCCTATGACATCCCCCACTCTTGAGTGTAGCGGGAGGTAGTGTCAGACTTTTACTGACTAAAAACCCACTCCTGTTCCTTCATTGTCTTTCATACTAGGGCCGAATCTTCTTTCAGAAGCAGACTCTTGGCCCCAGTAGGCTTCGACCCTACTGGGCCTCTACGGTTTGTGCTGACATATCCTTGAGGCGCGCATGGTACGCCGCCGACAACTAGGGGTCGATCAGGACGGTTATCGGACAGTCGGAAATCGGGATCGGAATAACGGCTGGGACGTGAGAGTCGCTCCCTCGCGCGTGCACGTGTGGCCTCTTCCTTTGCTAGCATTACTGCTTCGCAAAAGGAGGCGAACGCCACTCCTCCTCGCTTCGGACCAAGCCGGCCTGTACCAAGGCCCGGCGCAAGAGATCGTTGACGCGGATCTCCCCCGTGAGGACACGGCGGTGCTCTGCCCAAGTGGAGCACACCTCTACCGTGTGTTCCACCTTGTCCTCCGGGCGGAAAAGAGATAAGTACTAGAGTCTCGGCAATTGATATATATCTCCGGCGGGATCTCATGGTGAAATGGCGTCAACGGCTATCGCAACCCAGTGCTGGGCACGCCACAATCATGGCGGTAAGTCCCCTCTTTGAGGCGTGGCTGGAAAGACCTCACGGCGTCCTTACCTTCCGCATGACACAGGTACTCACCGGACATGGTTCGTTCGGGAGATTCCTGCACTCGATTCATGCGGAAGTGACGCCCGGGTGTCGCCACTGTGCGGAACGCCCGGAGGACACGGTGGAACACACAGTCGAGGTGTGCCCTGCTTGGGCGGAGCATCGCCGTGCCCTCGTGGGGGCGATCGGCGGCGGAGACCTCTCGCGCCGGGCCTTGGTTGAGGCCATGGTCCGGAGCGAGGAGGAGTGGCAGGCGGTCGCCGACTTCTGCGAAGCAGTAATGCTCGCAAAGGAGGAGGCCGAACGCATATGGCAACGGCGTTATCGCCGCCGCCGTCGCCGGGATTCTGATCCCGATTTCCGGCCAACGTAGACGCGGGCTTGCGGACAGTGAGCAATGGGTAGCTCGCTGTCCGGCCGTCCGGTAACTGTCCGGACCAAGCCCAAGTCGTCAACGGCGCGCACTGTTCCCGCGCGCCTCAAGGAGTTGTCAGCAACAGCAGGGACCCAGCCGGGTCGAAGCCTACTGGGGCCAGGGTTATCCGAAAATATGGGGAATAAAAAAATACGGGTGGGAATAAAACCCTCCGGCATAGCAGTTAGGATCACTAACCACTAAACTAACAGGCAAGTCAAATTCAGTCAAGAGTATTCTCTTTACATTATTAGTTCAATAGTTTGATACCTATCGATCAGAAGTTGAACGAGGTGTATTTCATTGAATGACTAATGTCGACACGAGAAATGCTTTGAACCAACACATTATCAAAATGTACTATCATGACAAATCCTGCCACTTACCTCCAATTTCAAATGGCAATATAAGCTCCTATTCAATCATTCACACTCCCAAAACAGCACATTTAAGAGCGTCCTTTTCGAAGTACATTTTCATGCAAACCACTCTTACGGGATCATGATAATTATTATTACATATCTTTCTATAGATATTTTGGATACACAGCTATTTTCTGGATATTATCTAGGTTTCTATAGAAATCAAAACATAAATTTGTGTAAAACTAATCTTGTAAGGATTTCTGAAAATCTGCTAATAAAGAGAACTTTCGCCGTCCATAATGTACTCATATATTAAAAATATAAAAAGTACATCAATAGAAGCCTTGCAGAAATCAAGATTCTGGATGACAACAACTTTTCTGAAAAACTTTTAACGGTTTAGAAAACACGTATTTCCTGGAACAAGTTTTGTGAAATATTCAAGGGAATTACCGAATGCCAACAGAGTTTTTGAGTGTTATCTCTCTTTTTGCATTGCCTCTTCATCTAACATCGAGTTGGATTGCGTTAGACGAAGCAACAAGCTGTTAATTCATTAAACCCCTAGCGAACGCCAGCGTTCGCTCTCTCATTGTTTTTCTATTGTGTCTAACTACGATATTCGAAAGGTTAAACCTGGCTGGGTTTGAGCCAGGCGCATTACTTTGTGTAATTTATTTTATCACCACTGCTCTCAAAACGGTGAAGGAAAATCGCAAGGAAACCGGCATGTCCTAGAATCAAAAATTCGAAGACATGTGACATTCCCCAAACCGCACTGGGTCCGAGAGGTGGATTACGTCCCGTTCCCTCCCCTAGAGAGGAGGCCCGTGTCCCAGCAGTGGGAACATTAAAAGGCTGATTATGCTTAAATGCTTTATGCTAAAGGTTAAACCATCGATGTTGACGATAAGCGAGTGCAAAAAGACCCTCTTAACGTGACAAACCAACAAGCCGTCATGTCCAATGTCCGACTATAATCACTTTGACAAACCAAAGGTACCGTTGACAAAGGAAAACATAGACACATTTCCTCTTGTAGCGGTAATGACGTTCCAAAACAGCGAACACTTCGCTAATATTGTGACGAACATCGCTCGTAATTAGAAACCGCAGTAATCGAGATATTAGGCCGAGAATTGGTAATAAGCTGAAGCGATAATCGCTAATCTGTTCTTTTAATTTGAAGGTTGGGTGTAAAATGACGAAGGAAAACACTTTAAAGGTAGATCTACGCTAGAAGAGCCGAGCACAAGCAGAATACGAGCCGAGCTTAAATTCGTGCAATGTGTACGGACTTACAAGTCTCGAACGTGCACGCTTTAAGGCTTATAGTAACTTGAACATCTGGCCGAAATTAATTGAACACAACACTCGTATCCGCCTAGGCGGCAGTACGTGTATCTGTGCATTTAGTACGTGTATTTGTCTTTCTATTGTGTCTTTAATTACGATATTTGAAAGGTTAATTGCGGCCATCTGCGCCCAGCCAGCCAGTACAGATAAATCATCAACAAGGTTATTGATATAGCCGGAGAATCGCCAAACTTAAGTGCCAGAGGGTAGAGCATATTGCTCACAGAACAGATGGTCAAAGGAGCCGACAAGTTCTGAAGTGGCAACCGCGTATCGAACAACAAACGTTGGAAAGTCTCCCACGAGGTAGAACGATGATCTAGCGAGAGTTGCGGGAATCCGCGGGATGCGAAGGATCGGTCGTTGTGGCGATGCTTAGGGGCCAAATTCCTAACTTTTGCTGTATAATCTCTTTGTGTATTAAAATAGAAAGGTATTTTATTTATTTAACTGAATAGAAACTATAACAGAATAGGTTACTGCCAACCGGAATCAACCAACTTGGTTTACAGGTATATTCACTTGAAAATGAAAGCTGTATTGTACAAAAGTAACCCTTCGGTTTTCGATGGTATTTTGATAAAAATTAGGAAACTAGAAACTTTGAAATTATTACATGGCTAAAACATTAAGCGGATAAAACAAATTTTGTGTTTAGATCATTATCAAAGATGACACAATAGCATAATAGCCCAAAGTTTAGTTTTGAGTTTAGTTGGGTCTGTCCGAGCCTTGGAGAAATTGCTCATGGGTCGAAATGGTGTATAACCTGATTTTACTTGCTGTGAAGACTTTGCCTCCAATTACTACGGTAGATGGCAGGTAAAGAGGATCGGCACCTCGCAGAAGACCTTGTAGTATCCCCGCACTATCACAATGGCTATGACCCTTTGGGACATATTTAGCCAGCCGGGCCAGTCGCCTCCGTTCATGAACCGCAGAATCCCCGCGTAGAGTGTCCGGCATGAGGAGTCTAGGCCCCTAGATTGGGTAGGAACCGCTTGAACGCAACCCTCGCTTCCTCCAGCCTGGAAGCCTCCATGAAGTTCCAACCAGCTACTGAGGTCTTAATTGTGACATCTTCTCCCATTCATACTGTCGTACCAACGTAGCGGAACATTAAATGTAAACTTACACAAAGTGTTTGCGATTCCGCACACTTTATAATATCTCATGCAATATTCGTTATGGCCACAAACCATCTGCAAGAACTCCACTAAAAATTAGAAAACTTTCGACCAACGTAGTAGTCAGTACTACTTAAAAAGTGGTTTCATCATCATCATTTCAGCCCAAAGACTCCCCGTCCACTGTTGAATATTGGTCTTCCCAAGTATCACCACAACGAACAGTTCTGTGCGTCTTGCATCCATTGGATTCTCACGATCCTCATCAGGTCATCGGTTCACCCCGTGGGAGGCCTTCTAACGCTGCGTATTTCGGTACGCGGTTGCCATTCCAAAACCTTTCGGCCCCAACAACGATCTATTCTGCGAACTCTTCAAGCTATGTCGGTAACCTTGGCTTTTTTGCAAATAGCTACATTCCTGAAACGATAACGCAAGAAAACTCTCAGCATAGCCCGTCTCATTACCCTTTGGGAAACTTTTGATAAGGCCCATTGTGAGCGACCACGTTTTGGAGCCATATAATATGTCATCACTGGCAAGACGCACTGGTCTTGGACTTTTGTCTTGAGACATTGTGTTATATTCTACGAGAAGATACCAAGCAGCTTCCCAAACACTGCCCAGCTGAATTGGATTCGACGATTGACCTCTTCCTCAAAGTTAGTAGTAGTAGATGTGATAGTAGTCATCCACAATATTTCGCTCTCGAAATTGTGGATGACTACCAACCTCTGTCGATTTCACGCATACTTGGTCAATATTCCACCACCTGAAAGAACTCCACTCGATACTAGAACGATTTTGACAAACGAAGTAGTCAATACTTTAATGGTTGCCTATTTTAATAGTTTTCCCAATTGTATACTTACTTAATCCTCACGTTAAGTAATATCCGCTGCCCCTAACAATGTCGCCGCGACCGCGGGTCGATCCGACCGCAGCTGGATGTCTGACCGCCGGCCCATAATCTCCGGTATGCACCGCAACTCGCACTGGGCAATCGACTGAGAAATCATGTAGTCCTAAGACGTAATGTCCATCCTTGCAGCTAAAGGGTTAGATTTGATTGGACGAATATTGTTTTAAAGTTAGATGGCGGACTATTTTGCAGGATTGTGCTGTTGATTGCGAAAGAATTTCTGAGGATTAAATGCAAAGCGCGACTGAAAAATATAGGTGGGTTTTAATTAGGAAAAGGCTGACAGTTCCTCTCGATCTACTACTTCCCGGTCTGTATATAATATTGTCCGTGTAATATCGGAAAAGTTATTTTTAAGAGAGCAGTGGTGGCCGAGTGGTAACAGTCCCGACTTGCGGGTTCAACCCCAAACCCTCTCAAAACAGTGAAGGAAAACATCGTGACGAAACCATGTGACAACCATCAACCCGCACTGGGCCCGCGTGGTGGATTACGGCCTATTGCCTCTCCTAGATAGGAGACATGAGCCCCATCAGTGGAAACATTATAAGGCCGTCTATGCTATGTTATTAAAAAGTGAAATGATTTTTGATAGAAAATATATTATTACATATTTTGAATCTAAAAGAAATATAAATTATTAGGTACTATGACGTATAACTATTACTTACTCAGTGGTACACTTTGTAGAAGATGAAGGATCTTCTGGAAATATATGAATCGTGTTAATTTAAATAAGTAATAAGTTATAACGCCAAGTAGCATGAAAGAATTTAGTATGTACTTACAATATACTAGCCTTTGCTCGTGGCTTTGCCCGCGTATATATAATATAGTTATAGCCTATGTCACTTAGAAATAGAGCAGCTTTCTATCGGTGAAAAAATCCTTGCAATCGGACCAGTACTTCCAGAGATTACCTCCTACAAACAAATAAAACAAATGACATGGCCGGATTTAGTAGGGAGCTGTGCCCAAACTAAAAATATTCCTATACACAGACAAACGGTACGTCGTATTAAAGCTTAAGGGTACGGCTTTACAGTAGGTTAAGTTTTATGATCAGAGATTGAGCGAGAGACACTATAAATAAGATTAAAAAAAACGCCTAATCATTTTGAATAGCAATGATTGACATCAACACAACAATGATCTACAATAACAGTGACAGTGACAGTAAGTTAGTATGAGAACGCCTTTAATTCTATGAAAATGTACGAAACACTACCAGTGATACATATTCATTCATAGAGGCCAGTGAAGGATGAGTCAAAAATCAAAATACCATTAAAAATGAAAAGTGAAACGTATTTACATTAATGAACATATATTGGTAATACTTATTCATTTTCAAACATCGACATTAACAAGCCGCAATATCGAAGAAGAGCTCGTCGTCTAACAGATATTTTTTGGATATTCAGGCGAATTAGCAAAAAATATACAATTGGACATGCAATAGAACACTAAAAACATAATACTTGAATTTTTATTTAGTAATATAAATAAGTAAGTACAGACATTTGCTTAAATATATTTATTTCTTAATATTTTAACACATCATCACTACAATTAATTACTCAGATAAGACACATTGAATGTTTTCATCCTCTCTTAAATCTCGAAAAGAAGAACTAGATAGCTTCGAAGATATGTTATCAAGGAATGAGGTTGATGCCGTTATATTTGCTTGATTAGCCACTGGTGGAATTGAAGATAGTTTAGGCAATCCAGATTCATTTTCCTGTAGTTCTTCAACTTGTTTATGTATATCAGCTAATGTATTTTGTAGTTATGGTGTTAAAGTTCTTACAATATGCCCTCATATTCGATTGGAGGTCACAGTTCAGTTCAGGCACATTGACTTCGTGAGCTTCAGAATCTAAATCGTAAACAAACCAATATGCACAGCAGAATATAAATATTAAAAGCGTAAAGGAAAGTGCGATAAAGGATAGCATGGAGCCAAGTTTAAAAATCAAATACAGTTACGAAAACACAAAACAAGTAATATGTTGTAAGAACGACGCAACACAAGACTGACACATACATTTTCTTATGACAGTTTAGTTTAGAGCGCAGAAACGTCAAAATAATTTTAGGACGTTTCAGTTTCGGTGCACGCTCTTGGAAATATTGCCGATTCATAAAGTGTACCGTGAGTACCATCAAAACGCGCGGCGGATCGAAAAGTGGTGTCCAGTTAACTTTATAACTTCTGCAATACAATAAAATTGTGGTATTTACAAGTATTTTATATTTTTACCCTGACCTTCAGGCGTGTTACTACAGATAAGAACACTTTCTGTCTTATGCGTGTACCTAAACGTAAATGCAATTTGTATCGATTTATCCTCATCCTCCATGATTGCTATGAAACAAAACGACTCAAAAACAATTAACATACTTATTATTTTGGATTCTTTCTCGCCACTCCTAGAGAAATGTGATTGTTGCGACTTATTTAATTTATTTTAGAAGTAATTTTCATATAATAAATAATTAATGTACCAAATAATTGATTTTTTGGGCAGGATCCGGCCATGTCTTTTTAAATACCTCTTTGTAATATTAGTGTAAATGTATTAAATATTGACTGGCCTGTTGGTCTAGTGGTTAGTGACTGCTATGCCGGAGGTCGTGGGTTCGATTCCCACCCAGGACAAATGTTTGTGTGATGAGCATAATCATTTGTTCTGTGTTTGGGTGTAATTTATCTATAATATGTATATATTTAGAAATATATAAGTATGTTTATCAGTAGTCTAGTACCCATAACACAAGCTCTGCTTAGCTTGGGACTAGACGGCGTTGTGTGATAGTTGTGGAATATTATTATTGTTATTATTATATCGATATTATGGATCGTAGATGATTTGGGAGATAAAAATTTGATGCATATATCTTCTTCTCTATATAAACTACGGCGCCTATGTGGTACCATAGTTTATTTGCGTATAAGTCAAGTCACACTAACGTTAAAAAATAAAATTTTACTTTAGTAGTGGCAAGAAATTGACCAAAATTTTACATCCCCACAATATTAGTGTTGGTAATAAAACTATTTTTATGTATTACTAGCTAATACCAGCGACTCCTCGTGAAACTAGAACATTATCCCAAGAAAACACATTCCCGTGATAAAAACACACATTGTCCACCCGTGTGCCAAATTTCTTCATGTGACATAAACTAGTGCCTGACTGCTATGCCACCTGATGGTAAGCAGTGATGCAATCGTTGATGGTGAAACGCACTAGTTTATTAAGAGCACATTCATTCTAGGTTTAAAGACAGACAAATTAAAAATGGACGGGAAAAACAAAAAAAAATATTTTTGAGTTTATTCGTTACATACTTACAAAAATATAATAATCCAAAAATACAAATATTTCCTCTTTTTATTAGTTTTTGTTGTTGTTGTTTTACTTCGGCATCATAATTATTTTATTTTCACTTTTCAACACAACAAGTAAAATATAAATGATATGTGTACATTAAACAAAAGTCATTATTTTTCCTCCTTATATTTAGTTAGGTACGTCGTAAAACACGAAATAATATTATGCACAAATAAATATAAAAAATTATTACCCATAACTTTTTGTAGCGACGCTCAGCGTAATTTTTAAAAGACTTGAAGTACTTTCAAAAGTCTTTAAACTCTGCAAGGTGAAAAACTATTAAAGCAAGTCGCGAATAAAAACCAGCTGTACTTTATAGCCTTTTGAAGGCATAAATTAATGTTCATTACAGAACAAATAGATTTACAACAATGCCACAGCACTCACTGAAATAAATGAACAGACCTTTTAATATTTTAATTTTTCTAAGACTTTTTTCAAAGGAAAAAATCTCTCGATTCAACTAAAACAAAATCTTGAATTGTTTACAAAAACATTTTACATAGAGCAGTTAATATAAAAAGGAATGGCTCATTTAAATTAACGATCATCATAATACGAAAACGGATCATTAAACCTTAATATAGCCATGTAAAAATATTCTCGAATAATGTTGAGGGTCTAACAGACCCATCAAGATTCCGTAATCAGAGCGGGAATGTACCACGAATGTGACCGAGCATCGGAGGGTTAAGAGTAATTGAAAACAGGTGGGCAGTGCGAGTGTATGTTTTGTTTTAGTGCGTGGGCACTATAGACCCGCATTACGTACAATGACAACATGGACGCTATGCGTTTTAGAGAGGTTACATAATTTCCATTTATTTGTACCCTGACTTCCGCATGTGTGGTAGGGAATTTAGTAACTAAGAGAACTATTTGCTTTACAGCTTTTATGAGGAACACAATAATACGGCTGGAAGATTTTATGAGCAGAATTATATGTCACGTAGAATGTTTTATTTTTGTTTATAAACTAGTTATTTACGTATTTTAATAAAATTGTTATCTAAATACATAAACATCAATATCGGTATGGAATTTAAGTATATTTTTAATTTATCCTCTTCTGTTCGCCACTGCGGGGCACCACCGTGAAGGGTGTCAAATGCCCAGTATTCTGTACTGTTTCTTCTATTTTATTTTGTGTTTTAACTTCACAGCACAGGGTGTGTCTGTCCCAAATATTAATGATTTTTTCTATTATATTTTTTTCATATTTCTATTTTTCTTTTGATATTGGCAATCATCAATTAATTTTTCCCTCTCCTCATCCTCTTCTCGGCTTAATTTTTAGTATTTATAATGGCTTGATATAAAGGTGTTTTTGCTTTGGCAAAAAATACCAAAGAAGGAATTAAACTAACCTAATCTACTGCTTAGCCTTTTCCTGACTATGTTGGTACCAGGTTTCGGTTTGACCAGATCCAGCTGTGCACCAGTGTTGTATATGTAGTGACTGACTATTTGGCTTTGTTCAGGCTTGATGCCATCTAGAGTTTCGCCAAGACATCATAACGCATCTTGTTTCTATGATTTTCACCACAGGCGTTTAGGTTTTTGTATTTATTTTTAAATCGACCATCTGTGACCTTCACTTTCCTCAGTACCTACATAAAAACCTTTATAATATATAGTATAATTCGCTTTTATTGGGACTTTGATTGGCCCAGTATATCTCTAAAGATATAACAGGCCTTCACTTCACAATAACTGGGTAGTACGTTATCCTTGGCAAGGTTTTTTTTGAGATGGTAATACACCAAATAATTTCTTTCGCTTTGGGTGAGAAGGAGTGCCAGACTTTTATTGACTAAAACTCACCTGTGTAACTCCTTCGAAAAATTTTGCAGTTTTAACTCTTGACAAAGCTGGCATTCGATTTCCTGACTTCTAGCCATCTGAAATGACTGTCACCATCATCATCATGTTCCTGCCCTTGTCCCGTTTTATTTGGGGTCGGCGATAAATGTATTTTTCTTCCATTCTATCTCTCACACAATCCATCCATCTTTTCTTTGGCCTCCTTCTCCATTCACTGTCTGTAAAAATGTCAAAATAACAACCGGGACCAACGGCGTGATGTAGTTTCCGAGGCACGGAGTAAAGTCGTCACGCAATAGTTACACGAACCTACTTATACCCCTTTTTAAATGCATCCCATTTTCCTGCAAAAAATCCTGAACGAATATCAAGTCCACTTTATATGCATTTAGTGTTTAAACGCCTTTTTAACAAAGAGGTAGCTCAAATGCTGCTTTGCATACATTTGCATGTTGCACGATGTAACCGAGTTTCAGACGAATATCCTGACACAATCGCTTGTGTGACACTCCGTAGAACTGTTAGGTCGGATCTAGTGTGAATATGCGGTGCCTAAAGCAGCGGGCGCGATGTATGTGCGGCGGGTAGTACTTCGGCAGATGCGGTTGCGGGCGCGGATGCGGTAGGTAGTACTGTGCAGATTCGGTGGCGGGCGAGAGTTCGGTGGTTAGTACAGCAGGTGATGCGGTGGCGGGTGCGGGAACAGCAGGCAGTAAGGTGGCAGATGCGGTGGCAGGCGCGGAGCAGGTAGTAAGGTGACTGTCTGCCTCCTCGTGATAGCAGGAGTGGTGGTATACGTCGAGATTCGGTGGCAGGTGTGATAGCGGGCGTGGAATCGGGTGTGGTGATGGATGTGGTGGCGAGCGTAGTAGTGGATGTGGTAGTAAACGCGATGGTGGGTGCCGTGGTAGATGCGGTATCAAGCACGAAGGCGGACGCGATTAGAAACTCGAAAAATTGATGTCATGTAGCCAAAATCCAAAATGTTCAAAATGTAAAGAATGAAAACGCGTTTATTTGGCACACATACACATAATGAAGAAACGAGTATGTAGAACCATGAATTTAAAAAAAAAAGCAACGACATTGTGTGTCTCACGCCTACGATAAACAGGTCCAGGTAACTCTATCGTAGGTCAAAACATTCAGACCCGAAACATCTATCTGTAGGCTATATGAATATTAGTTCCGCGCGGGAATTGAACCCACAACACACAGCGCAGCAGCCAACGACTTCGCCGATCTTGCCGTGTCTTCACACAACCAAAATAGTGCAGGCTCTTAACCTTCATCACCATCATCATATCAGCAGATAGACGTCCACTGTTGGACATAAGCCTCCCCCAAGTGTCGCCACAACGAACGATCCTGTGCGTCTCTGAACCTTATTTAATTATATAAAATCTTTTATTAACTGATATCATTATATCCTCGCAACTTTCTCACTCTGAACGAAGCCTTAGAGAGAGGAATATGTGTGACAGGATCTACGGCGTCCACAATTTTCAGTGTAATTCCTGTCATGATACCGCATGAGACGATGCTGTAAATGCAGTGCTGATAAACTGAAGTTTCTGTGTATTCGAAGCACTTGCTTGCTTTTAGTTTATACGAAATCTGAATATCATCATTATCATCATCATCAGTCTTGTTAATGTTCCCACTGCTGGGACTCAGGCCTCCTCTCTAGGAGAGGGAATGAGCCGTAATCCACCACGCGGGCCCTGTGCGGGTTGGTGAATGTCACATGTCTTCAATTTTTTTTTGGTTTTAGGACGTGCCGGTTTCCTCGCGATGTTATCCTTCACCGTTTTGAGAGCAGCGGTGATGAAATAAATTACACAAATTAATGCGCCTAGCTGGGTTTGAACCCGCGACTTACAACTCGTAAGTTGGGGCCATCACCATTCGGTCACCAAAGCTGCTGAATATAGTTTGTTCAGATTCAGTAACTGAATGGAATCCATTCAGTTACTGAATCTACTATCTACTATCTACTACTGAAATTAGTTTTTACACCATATTTTTTTCTAAAAAATATTTTTAAAGATCTCAAGTTGGACACCACCGACATTAAGAACAATACAGGTCACAGCAGGTCATAGCAAGTATTAAGCGCTAGTAAACAGCTGGGTAAAGTACTTAATATAAAAGAAAAGGGAGTTAGTGATAGTTTGACGGGTGACAGGACAGAATGGAAGAAGAAAACGTGTTGCGCCGACCCCAAGTAATGTAGGATAACGGTAGGAAGAATAAGAAGAAACAGCTGGGTACAAGTGCAAAATAACCCCTCAGTCACCTGGATAGCCCGGTGACTATGTATTTTTGCTGACATAACAAGCTTATAACTTTGTGATTTTTCATGATACATTTACAAAATTTTGTAGATTCTTTACATATAAATACTAGACATGTTTCGTGGTTCGCTTAAACTAAAACTAATGTTGTATTTAGTAGAATTTTGAGGCTTCATACCCATGTATTTTGTAAATCCAATTGGAGCCTTCGACGAAGCTGAACTGCACAGAGCACTTTAATCAATAATTTCTCCTAAACGTTAGTTGGACTCAAAAGGATTTGTCATTAACTAATTCCAAATACCAAATGCATTTACATGGGAAGTCGTCAAATCAAAACCTCCTACTCTGAGCGTAGAGAGGGGGAGTAAATATCAGACTTTTACGGGCTAAAACCTACGTGTGTTCCTTCAGTTAAGTTAGTAAGTGCGTACCTATTATCTGTATTTTTTTTTTGAAAATAAACTCTTTTTTTTAAAGTTGATCTTTGCTGTCCAAAGTCATTTTTTCGAACGATCTCGAAGCTCTAGCAGGTATGAGCCCTTAAAGTCGTTTTTTACAATTTTGATAACATCAGTACCCATCTCATTACAATGGAAATCAGCCTCAAACTAGTTGGAAAAAAACTGCTAGCAGAGATGATGGTCGTAAATCCAACTGACGATGATCGACCCCAAGATGTTGGCCCCAGTAGACTTCGACCCAGCTCGGTCCCTGCTGTTGCTGACAACTCCTCAACTGATGATGATGAAATTACGGCTGCTCGCCCACGTCGATAATCGGTGACCGATTTTTTGTAGGAGAAAAATAGAACAAACTGATAGCAATAGTGCAACGCACACGTCCTACAAAAAGTCGGTCAGAAATACAGAACAATGTTACAAATATACAAAATCGGCCCGATTATCTGTCCTACTACTAATTTTTTTTGTAGTTCAATTCAAGGTCTAATAACTTTCCAAAAATAGTTTTGAGAAAATACTAATTGATTGCTGCTTTAAATTTAATAACGGCTGGAAAATTATTGAAAGGCCATTAAAAGCAGGTACGATGGGATTATGAAGATTCTTTGTTTAACTACACAATCCTGAATACGGACTTCAAAGCTAAGAAGACCTCTTCGCTTTAATGTTTATGGCCTAATTAATCTTGGAAGTAACGAAGACTTTAAAAGTGTGTAAATATTACTTTCTTAGATTGCCTTGGTAAAAATCAATCTCCACGCATTTCAGTACAACTTGGAAGAACCTCAGATGATTTTCCCACCATAAAAAAAGGGTCTGCAGTCAAAGTCATATTCTCATCATCATCATTTTAGCCGAAGGCGTCCACTGTTGGACTTAGACCTTCCTCAAGTGTCGCCACAACGAACAGTTTTATGCGTCTCACATCCACCGCTTTCCCGCGACTGTCAACAGGTCATCGGTCCACCTTGTGGGAAGTCTTTCAACGGCACTTTAGAAACTTTCGGCTCCATCGACCATCCGTTCTGTGAGCAATTTGCCCTGCTCTCTGCCAATAGACCTCCCTCAAGTGTCGCCACAACGAACAGTTTTATGCGTCTCGCATCCACCGCTTTCCCGCGACTGTCAACAGGTTATCGGTCCACCTTGCGGGAGGCCTTTCAACGCCACTTTAGAAACTTTCGGCCCCATGATCACCCGTTCTGTGAGCAATTTGCCCTGCCCTCTGCCAATTAAGCTTGGCGATTCTTTGGGCTATGTCGGTAACCTTGTTTCTCCTGCGGATATATCTTCTTTCCTGCTGCGATCACGCAAGGAACTGCAAATCACAAAAACGGTACAAAATTTTGAATTTCACTGTCTACTTTCCAACATTCACCTTAGCTGTCAAAATGGGAGTGTAAGTATCGTAGGTATACCACTGCTGAACCCTTCTTGTAATGGTGGTATACACGTGCAGTGACTATGAAGCAACCAACAAAATTAGGGGGGACGGACAGCGGCTTAGATTTAAGAGCCGGTTGTATTCACTGAGTATTTTTTATGAACTCCGCCCGGGTCTGTCGGTTTCGCGGCCCTGTACCAACGGTTTTATATTTATAAAAAAAAAAAAAACACAATAAGTATTCAAGATTTTGGTTTATGCGAGGCCTTTTAAAAAACAACCTTTATTATTTTTGTAACTTTTAAATATTTCCGTGACGTAATCTCGTAGACATACCACGTTTGAAATCGTAAGTTAGGGTCAGATTCACGATTTTTTTTTATTCTAGCCAACTAATTTATATCATGTTTTGATTTGTGCTTGGTGGTTGATCATATTATAGTCAATTTTAATAAAATATTTTTCCACGGTGTTCTCTTTTATATTTGTGGATTTCCAGAGGTTTAAAAAAGTTCAAAATGAGTAGAACCTGGCCTTAATAACTAGAAAATTACACAACCGTAATTGTTCAGGAAACTCCCGCCTCATATATTTTTTTCCTAATTAAAATGAAGATTTTCTGTATATTTTCCTGTTTTAATGCTTTTACAGGGATTACTGTGAAGTTTCAGAAATTTTTTTTTGGTAACGGAAATGGGTGTAGTGTTTTAGTTTTTGTGATGGTTTTTTATGTATGTATGTACTTTTTTGTATGTATGTTTATACTCGTACTTTTCGATCTTTGACTAGCTTCTGATAGTGGCTTCGCCCGCTTGAATGTCGGTTTCTTTACACAAAGTTTTGACCCCCGTTTCATCAACTTAGGAGGTGAATTTTGGGAAATCCTCCCTTACTGCTCGCCTACGTCATACAGGAAAACATTGTGCAAATTTTCACGCTTCTAGGCCCTTAGTTTAGGTTTTGCATTTTTTTTTTAAATTATTGATAGGCTTGCGTTTGACCACCATCTCACCTGATGATAAGCGATGATGTGGTCGACGTTGAAGCACGCTTGCCTAGAAGAAACCCATTCACTCTCGATTTAAAGACTCCTAAGTTGTAGTTATCAGGAAACACAGACTCCGGCACGGAATTCCACTCCTTGGCTGTACGCACAATAAATGTGTTCCCAAAACGCTTTGTGCGTATGGGTGGGATGTCTACCATTACCATTGATATGTCAGTCAGTCAGTTTTTCCTTTTTTATATGTATATAAGCCAAGTCCGTTCCATCATCGGACCACAAGACGTACGGCGTTGCGCCACCGGTACATGGTAGACATCCCACCTATACGTACAAAGCGTTTTGGGAGTACATTCATTATGCGTACAGCTAAGGAATGGAATTCCCTGCCGGAGTCTGTGTTTCCTGATAGCTATAACCTAGGGGTCTTTAAGTCAAGAGTGAATAGATTGCTTCTAGGCAAGCGTGCTCCATCGTCGGCCACATCATCGCTTACCATCAGGTGAGATTGTGGTCAAACGCGAACCTATTAATTATAAAAAAAAAAAATATAGATAATAATGAAGTTTGTTTTCAAATGTATTGTATTGTTTACAAAGTTCCAGTATGCTATGAATTGAAAAGAAAATATTGTTTATATAATTACGTACCTACCCAAAACTGAGTTATTTTTTTATTTGCAGAATTGGTCAACATAGGTTACCGTGGACCACAAAGAGACTCTGAAGACAGGTAGGTTTTATTCAAGAGTCTGATATAATCTCTCGCTCCATCCAGAGATGGAATAAAGCGGAAGTGACGCCTGGTTATCGCCACTGTGCGGAACGCCCGGAGGACACGGTGGAGCACACAGTCGCAGTGTGCCCTGCTTGGGCAGAGCATCGCCGTGCCCACGTGGGGGTGATCGGCGGCGGAGACTTCTCGCGCCGGGCCTTGGTTGAGGTTATAGTCCGGAGCGAGGAGGAGTGGCAGGCGGTCGCCGACTTCTGCGAAGCAGTAATGCTCGCTAAGGAGGAGGCCGACCGCATCAGGCAACGGCGCTCTCGCCGCCGCCGCCGGGATTCCGATCCCGATTTCCAGCCACCGTAGGCGCGGGCTTGCGGACAGTGAGCAATGGGTAGCTCGCTGTCCGGCCGTCCGGTAACCGTCCGGACCAAGCCCAAGTCGTCGACGGCGCGCGCTGTTCCCGCGCGCCTCAAGGAGTTGTCAGCAACAGCAGGGGCCCAGCCGGGTCGAAGCCTACCGGGGCCAGGGTAATCCGAAAGGGCGCTCGAGCCCCGGTATCGAAGGCTTGAAGGAACGGGATGGGTTTTTTAGTCAGTAAGAGTCTGACACTATCTCCCGCTCCGCCCAAGAGCGGGGGTTGTCATAAGATGATTTTTCCCATCGAAAAAAAAAAAACCCAAGAGCGGGGGATGTCACTAAATGATTTTCCCACCTAGAAAAAAAAGGTTTTATATGAAAAACCATACCGTTTAGACAAGGCGAAAAAACCAAAAAAGAAAATTAAGCCAATTTGTTGACATGTATCTTGAAGATTGGCTGCTTGGGACCTATCCAATGGCACTTTTATTTCGTTATTTATTTGTGGTACTGTTTTCCTTGTGAAGTTTATTACCCAATATGTTGTGAAGGAGGAGTGCATGTCTTGGGGGATATTAACCTCATAAAGCCATAAACTGTATTGTTACATAGGTAACGGTATAAATTATGGTGACGAGGCCGACCGCATCAGGCAACGGCGCTCTCGCCGCCGCCGCCGGAATTCCGACTCCGATTTCCAGCCACCGTAGGCGCGGGCTTGGGGACAGTGAGCAATGGGTAGCTCGCTGTCCGGCCGTCCGGTAACTGTCCGGACCAAGCCCGAGTCGTCGACGGCGCGCGCTGTTCCCGCGCGCCTCAAGGAGTTGTCAGCAACAGCAGGGGCCAAGCCGGGTTGAAGTCTACTGGAGCCAGGGTTATCCGAAAGGGCGCTCGAGCCCCGGTATGGGATTAGGCGCACAATGCCACATTCGCAAAATGACATATTGACGCAAAATGCCACATTCGCAAAATGACATTTCGCAATATCCCACACTAGCAAAATGCCACATTAGCAAAATGTCACATTCGCAAAATGACTTTTCTCAAAATGTCACATTAGCAAAATACCACATTATCAAAATGACACATTCTCAAAATGACACATTCTAAAAAAATCATAATTATCGCATAATGTGCGATTTACCTTAATTAAAATAAAAAAATTGTTAAAATTATTTATTTACTTCTTGCAGTGGACTTTTTTTTCATAAAAACATACTAACGTCCAAATAAAAAAATACTGAGTTCGAAATAACATTTTGGCGTTATGCGAAAGTGGTATTTTGCGAAAAGTCATTTTGCGAATATGGCATTTTGCGAAGATGGCATTTTGCTAATGTGGCGTTTTGCGATATGGCATTTTGAGAATATGACATTTTGAGAATATGACATTTTGCGAATGTGACATTTTGCGTCAATATGTCATTTTGCGAATGTGGCATTGTGCGCCTAATCCATATTGATAAATAGACATGCTTTTAAAAATACAATAGTAGCTTAAAATAAATTAGGTGTAAAAATGAGATTATCGCTAAAAGTGATTTATTTCAGACCACTTTTGGATGGGTTTGAGGGTAAGTTAGTTCAGCTAATTTGTTTTGTCACAGGATAGCAGACTTTTTATAAATAAGCTGTGCATTTAAGGCCGTCTTAGAAAGAGATGGCGGGATGATGGACGTGTACCGCGACGACTTGAGATGGCGCGGGAGAAGAAAGTTTGGAAGAACTTACGCCAGCGGTGGGACAGTAAGGGCCAGATAAAAAAAAAGCTAAGCTTTCACAGTATTTTTTTTTTTCATTTTAAAAATGTTTGTGTGAACAGGGTGTAGTAAGTCCTAAATATCTTTGTTGAAAAGGGAGTATCTTCGGACCAGACGGATGTTATGTCTGATCCGAGTAACCGTCCGATAAATGATTTCGGGCTGTTGTATATGTTCATATTGTACGGAGAACTTTAATTGCATGATGCAGGACTTCGTAGTTTAGTTCCTGAGTGACGCCATAGATGTCGTTTGTGTACATAAATTAAAAATGACTTTTTTGCTTTTGAGGTGGGAAGTCATCAAAAAACTTTTCCATCTCTGGGTTTTCTTTTTTCGATGGGAAAAATCATCCAATGACAACCCCCGCTCTTGGGCGGAGCGGGAGATAGTGTCAGACTCTTACTAACTAAAAAACCCATCCCGTTCCTTCAAGCCTTCATACCGGGGATTAGGCGCACAATGCCACATTCGCAAAATGACATATTGACGCAAAATGTCACATTCGCAAAATGTCATATTCTCAAAATGTCATATTCTCAAAATGCCATATCGCAAAACGCCACATTAGCAAAATGCCATCTTCGCAAAATGCCATATTCGCAAAATGACTTTTCGCAAAATACCACTTTCGCATAACGCCAAAATGTTATTTCGAACTCAGTATTTTTTTATTTGGACGTTAGTATGTTTTTATGAAAAAAAAGTCCACTGCAAGAAGTAAATAAATAATTTTAACAATTTTTTTATTTTAATTAAGGTAAATCGCACATTATGCGATAATTATGATTTTTTTAGAATGTGTCATTTTGAGAATGTGTCATTTTGATAATGTGGTATTTTGCTAATGTGACATTTTGAGAAAAGTCATTTTGCGAATGTGACATTTTGCTAATGTGGCATTTTGCTAGTGTGGGATATTGCGAAATGTCATTTTGCGAATGTGGCATTTTGCGTCAATATGTCATTTTGCGAATGTGGCATTGTGCGCCTAATCCATACCGGGGATTAGGCGCACAATGCCACATTCGCAAAATGACATATTGACGCAAAATGTCACATTCGCAAAATGTCATATTCTCAAAATGTCATATTCTCAAAATGCCATATCGCAAAACGCCACATTAGCAAAATGCCATCTTCGCAAAATGCCATATTCGCAAAATGACTTTTCGCAAAATACCACTTTCGCATAACGCCAAAATGTTATTTCGAACTCAGTATTTTTTTATTTGGACGTTAGTATGTTTTTATGAAAAAAAAGTCCACTGCAAGAAGTAAATAAATAATTTTAACAATTTTTTTATTTTAATTAAGGTAAATCGCACATTATGCGATAATTATGATTTTTTTAGAATGTGTCATTTTGAGAATGTGTCATTTTGATAATGTGGTATTTTGCTAATGTGACATTTTGAGAAAAGTCATTTTGCGAATGTGACATTTTGCTAATGTGGCATTTTGCTAGTGTGGGATATTGCGAAATGTCATTTTGCGAATGTGGCATTTTGCGTCAATATGTCATTTTGCGAATGTGGCATTGTGCGCCTAATCCATCAATATTAGCTCTAGACCTGCAAACACTTTGTAATAACACTAGATAACTTACAAAAACAGAAAACGACCTACAAGTACGCAACGAAAGTTTTGTATGTCAATCACGTCATAGAAATACCACAAAAAGAGAGAACGATTTTATTCTTTACCCATTCCGAACTATTATGAAGTCAGAATTGGTTTTCGGAAATAATATTTTCTATTTTATGATCTAGTTTCCTTCATTTTATAGTCATCTGTTGCTTCGCAAACGTGATCATCTTACAAAATACGCTATCGACTGTTCTATTTTCGAATCGTGATTAACCTACTGTCAGAGTTTTTTTTTTCTTTTTATTCGGTCTGAGGATTTGCGATAAAAAGGCTGAATACGGCAAAAGATGCTGATTGGTTGTTTTTTTTTTAATATTCCACAACTATCACACAACGCCATCTAGTTCCAAGCTGAGCAGAGCTTGTGTTATGAGTCCTAGACAACATACTTATACATTTCTAAATAGATACATGACATATTATAGATAAATTACACCCAGACACCGAACAAACGATCGTGCACAAACATTTGTCCTGGGAATCAAACCCACTACCTCCGGCATAGCAGTCAGGGCCACTAACCACTAGACCAAGAGGCCAGTCAAAAATTTTAGTCAATAGTTTCAAAACTGATTTTTTTTTTCTATTTAAAGATAACAGATTAAAGCTAAACCTACATTAGACGACGCACATGTTTACCACGCCTACTTTGTACGTAGAACGACGTCGCGTGGCGTCACGTGGCGTGGATCTAGTGTAGCTCTACAAGTCTAGTTTCGTCTTAGTTCGGTGTAGGTACATGGTACACGAGTGCGCAGGGCATTTCTACCTTAATAGCTGTCGGTACATCGACATGCTGAAGTGTTTGTACAAAAATACGACCATGTCAGCTTGACTACAGGATCAAATCTCAAAACCTGTATAGCAGGATTTCTGCATTACAGTGCGCAGCAAAGAGACAGAGAGTCTTAGTACAGACTATAGTCCGGAGCAAGGAGAAATGGCAGGCGGTCGCCTCCTTCTATTAAATACGTTACATACGTTATTTAAAGCCCTGCATCCATGGACTGGAACAATTTTCCTGCTGCAGTCTTCCCTTCTGATTATAATTTAGGTGTTTTTCAAAGCTCTAGTAACTAGTGCACTTCACCATCAACGATTATATCACTACTTACTGTCAGGTGGGTTCGAAATTAAGTACTAGTTTATGTAATTTTTTTTTAATTGTTGATAGGTTCACACCTGACCGCTATCTCACCTGATGGAAAGCGACGATGCGGTCGACGATGGAACGCGTTTACCTAGAAGAAACCTATTCACTCTCGACTTAAAGATTCCCGGGTTGTAGCTATCAAGAAACACATACTCCGGCAAGGAATTCCACTAATTTAAAAAAATGATTCTCTCTCTCTGTCTTCCAATTTAAATGGCCATAATGAAATCATTTATGAAAATATACTTCTTTCACAGGAAAAAAACTCAGGCCTTTGTGGTCTTCAAGACGTCTAGCAATGAGTAGTCGGCGATTAACCGTTCGGACCGAGCCGAAGACGTCGACGGCGCGTATTGTTACGGGCGCCTCAAGGAGTTGTCAGCAAACTGTACAGGCCCAACAGGGTCAAAGCCTACTGGGGCCATGGGCAGTTTGAAATTGAAACCCGGAGCCCTGGGACAAAGGCAAAGAAGGAACAAGAGAGGGTTTTTAGTCAGTAAAAGTCTGACACTATGTCTTGCGCCACCCAAGAGCGGGGGATGTCACTAGATGATTTTCCCACCTAGAAAAAAAAAAGGTTTTATAAGAAAAACCATACCGTTTAGCCAAAGCGAAAAAGCCAAAAAGAAAATTAAGCCAATTTGTTGACATGTATCTTGAAGATTGGCTGCTTGGGACCTATCCAATGGCACTTTTATTTCGTTATTTATTTGTGGTACTGTTTTCCTTGTGAAGTTTATTACCCAATATGTTGTGAAGGAGGAGTGCATGTCTTGGGGGATATTAACCTCATAAAGCCATAAACTGTATTGTTACACAGGTAACGGTATAAATTATGGTGACGGAGAGCGTAAAAAATGGTTTAGATGGGTTGTAAAAACAACATAAAGTAGGAAATCTTTGGCTTCATGTTTCTGGAATTGTCTGTTCAGCAAGAAGAAGAAAATGTTTGTTCAGTGGTCCTAAAGAGAAGTTGATCCATAATAACAGTCGTACTAACTGTTCCAGTTAGTCCAACATCCGTGCGTCATACCCATACGTGTGTGGTATCTATGGATAGGTCTTCAAAAATGATATTGAGGTTTCTAAAATCATTTTTTTCTAAATTGAACAGTTTGCGCGAGACACTTCCAAAGTGGTAAAATGTGTCCCCCACCCCTCTAACTTCTAAAATAAGAGAATGATAAAACTAAAAAAAAATATGATGTACATTACCATGCAAACTACCAACGAAAATTGGTTTGAACGAGATCTAGTAAGTAGTTTTTTTTTAATACATCATAAATCTAAAAAATACACTATTATTAAAACATCGATCAAAGTTACAACGAACTACAAGAACTTTTATATTATGTTACTTGCTGCTACGGAACCCTTCATGGGCGAGTCCGACTCGCACTTGGCCGGTTTTTTTTATTATTATAGTTTTATTTATGTAGTTGTTCAATTCTATTTTATACTCCACCAATATTTGTTATGCGCACAGCTGAAGTTTGATCGGTGTTTCCTATCATCTATGACCCATTAAGCTCCGAAGCAACCTTCTGGGCTCCATCGTAAACCTCATCCATGGTTTTACCATACTGTGAGATCACAATCAAGTGCGAATTCGTGTAGAATAAAAAAAAACTATTAACATTGGTCCACCTATTTATCCGAGAAATCGGTGAACATATTTAAAAAAACCTCCTGCTTTTTAAAATTGGTTAAAAAGTAATTTGTATCTTTTAAGATAAAACCAATATGTACAAAGTGTTTATGCTAATAAAACAATCATATTTTAAGTTCATATTTCAAATAGCCATTAAAAAAACTATAAACTTAAAACAAACAAATAAAAAAAAGTTATAACCACACAACACCAATCCGATCGCCCGCAGCTTGACAGTTCAAAACACCAGATGAGAAAATAAAACAATTAGAAGCAACAACTCTAACTGGATAGCCTTTTTATTACTTGGGGCTGGCAAAAAGGCTGACTTTTAACAGCGGTATCAAGGCTCAAGATTAGTAATTTTCGGTGTAACACCAATTAAGGGTAGACGCCGTTGAGGTTATGACTGCACTCGCTTGTAAGTAGACTACTTTAAAGACGACACTTGCGTGGAACTGTCGGAAGATTTTTCTTTACTTTTGTGTTGGTTTTTGGTGCTTTAAAGATTTATTAAACTACTAAAACAATAAGTGAGTTCATAATTTTTATTGAGACTTCATTTAGTTTATAGCAAGATCTGTTCGTAAACATATTCCTAGGAAGTTGGTTTTTATTAGAAAGAAAGGTTTTTAGGTTAGAAATATAAGGTACTAAACTGTGATGTTTAAAATTAAATATAATATTTAATAATTAATTTTTTTAACAAATGTTTACGTGTAACTGTTAGTTAGTTACGAAACTAAAATGTTGTATCAATTTACAAAAATTAAAGCAATTATAAAAATATATATTATTATTATATTCCATTTTTTTTGTATTTTTCTTAATGTTCTCAAATTGTCTATTTTTATTAATTATTAAATATATTATATATATTTTTAGTTGATTTATTGAAGTACATATGTATTCTATTTTTAATTTTATTTGTGATCTTTGTTTCCACTTTTTATTATCTCTTAATATTGCACCTGTGATGCAGAAGTAAATAGTGGTATTTACATACGTCTGCATCACCCAAAAGTCGACTCGTAGAAAATACCTAACATAAATTATTAAATAAATAAACCGGTCCACATTATTTTGGCTCTTATTCAAACCAAAGAATTCAAATCATTAAACCAGAAAAAAAAATGTTACGTGAGACTAAGACCGTCCAAACTGAAGTCGTCAAGTTATACGGCTCTTAGCAAATCCGCAAATGCTTGCAAAAATAAATTTAATTCACTATTAAGTTTTAGTAGCGGCAATTTCGTGGAACAATTATTCTCGCCCTTGGGTTCTGTGGCCCGTCACGTTTAGCCAAAGAGATATTTTTACGAGCCCCTAAAACATGTTAGCATAAGGTGCTCTTAAAGTCTGAAAATTATAATAATGAAAAACATATTTGTTGCTAGAAATATTGAAGCAATAATAATAAATAATAATCATTTATTTACATAAATACATCATTTATTTACTTTAATGTAGATACATAAAGAAACATAACAAACAAAAACTTATATCTAACACACATACGGGCAATATATATATGGGCGGCCTTATCGCATTCCGCGATCTCTTCCAGGCAACCTCGAATGGACAGTAATTGTTATGATATGAGATTGTCATAAGTTTGAGAATGTTCGGCATCTCATCATCTTCGTTTTAATTATCATCAGCATCATCATCTTCCTGTCCTTGTCCTGTTTTATTTGGGGTCGGCGCAACATTTTTTTTCTTCCATTCTGTCCTGTCAATCGTCACACTATCACTAACTCCGTTTTCTTTCATATCACTTCTCACACAATCCCTCCATCTTTTCTTTGGCCTCCCTCTCCCCCTTCCATCCATCTACATGTAAACTCATAACTTTTTTAGCATTATGCGCAAGGTAAGTTTGACAATACTAATATTGTCAAAACCACCAAAATTAATTACAATATATTATCTTCACTAATATTATAAAGAGGAAAAATTTGTATTTTTGTGTGTACGTTTGTAATGAATAGACCCAAAAACTACTGTGCCGATTTCAAAAATTCTTTCACCATTGGAAAGCTACATTCACCCTGAGTAACATAGTAAGGAGTACGTTCTTGTAAATATGTACACGCTTATCTACTTAGATACGAATATATAACCAGTACCCCACTAACTGGAGGGTATCCTTGGGTGCACTAGCATTGCACATACAGGTATAATCGTCAGTTGGTACCACGTTCCACGAAAAATGTCTAAGAGGCGTCTGCAAGTTTTTCGGTATCTCGTACATCTTCGCCCAAAACGAGGGTTGTTAGTAAAACAAATCAATAATAATAATCATGACTTGACTCGCGAGGTTGTGGATATGTGGGATGTGGCCTCAGCGATCTCTAAACCGATAGTCGTATCAGCCAATGGCTTAATAGCCACAAGCCTTGACTAGCACCTTAGGAGGCTCTCATTTAATGGCTAGATCGAGAGTTTGATTTAGGAAGGGGTAAATTAAGTTTATTAGGCATCTACACTAATATTATAAAAAGGAAAATTTGGAAATAAAGATTTAAAAAATTCTTTCACCATTGGAAAGCTACATTCACCCTGAGTAACATAGGCTATATTTACTGCTCGTGTAAAGTCGGAACGGGCCGCTAACTAGTACCAAATAAAACGTTCTTTGGTAGATTCAGATATCTTTAATTTTTCTGTTTGTATAAACAGAGAAATAAAGTAAATACATTATAAGTAATTACAATGAGATTATGAAGGTTTTATGCAAAAGGAATTATAGGGATGAGCAGCGGTGTGCTTGCTCGCGATAATAACAACAAACTACGATTACCGGGAGTTGTTGCTTCAATACAAGGTGCAGTTTTAAAACTGCACAATATTTCAGGAGGTTGTAATAAAACTCATAAATAATCATATAAAAAAACGATACCTGGTCAATAATAAGTAATACTTGTTATTTAATTTTTTAATTACACTAAACTAAATCGATTGATCGATGGCAGCGGGGGCGTGGCTAGGGTGTGGCGTGCGGGATGATGATTGGATGATACATTATTTATGAAACTATCGTTGCGAGTTAGTGTGTGTGAAAACGCCCTTTATTGTTCCGTGTTTGTGTGTGTGAAAGAAAGCGCGGTTATAAAAAAAAAAAAAATACCTACTTATTTTATTATTGATTCGGGTCGAGAATCACTAACATAATTACCTCCTGAAATATTTTGCAGCTTCAAAACGACACCTTCTATATTAGTTTAAGATCGTCTGGCAATCTATTGGAAAGGTAAAGAGTAGATATGCTATCAACAAAAGCAATTGAGTACTTTTATGAATATAGCATTTTACAATGTTTTATACAGAAAAATAAAAACCAACAATAAGGATAAACATTTGTCTAGAACCGAAAGAAGAAGTCTTGCTATCAAAATAATATTATAAAAGCAAAAGTTTATACCGATCTCTCGCGCTGAGCCTTGGTTTAGGCCATGGTCCGGAGCGAGGAGAAGTGGCAGGCGGTCGCTTCCTTCTGCGAAGAAGTAATGCTAGCATAGGTCGGCCTCGACCGCATCAGCAACGGCGCTCACGCCCCAGCCGCCGCCGGGATTCCGATCCCGATTTCCGACCATCGTTGTCGCGGGATTGCGAACGGCGAGCAATGAGTAGCTCACTGTCCGACCGTCGTCGGGTAATCGTCCTGACCGAGCACAAGTCGTCGACGGCGCGTACTATTCCCGCGCTCCTCAAGGAATGGTCAATAATCGTAGGGGCCCAGCAGGGTCGAAGCGCACTGGGGCCAATGGCTCTATTATATCTCTCGCTCCACCCAAGGGCGGAGGATGTCATCTGAATGATTTTTACCCGGGATTACTTAAACGACAAGAAACGAAAACAAAATATATGTGGAACAGTTTTACGCTGGTAAAGCCGCTAGCATAGACTAGTAAACAATATTTTGAAGCTAATAATTATAACAAAATCAAGAGCTAACAAACGAACAAATCTTATTCCGTAGTAACCACAGCTACCTAACTTAGAATCAATAGGCAAAACTTACCCAAAAACTATCAAAGTAAAGTTAAAACGGATACCGAGCTTGGAAAATTCGAAATTTCAATGTTATAAAGTTAGAAAACCAGCAAACCTTTGCATTTTATGGGCACAACACATGTGCGGAGACAAAGCAATCGCTCGGCCCGAATCGCTTCGAGAACGATTTAAAATTACATTTTTTGCGAACAAGTCATAAGAAACTGCGGTATTTAGGTAAATCCAACACTGCGATTGTTATAATTTTTAATTGATATAAACCAGTCCTTGACAGCGAACCTACCTGACGGTAAGCAGTGATACAATCGTTGGTGGTGAGGTGCACTGGTTTTTTTTTATGGCGGGAAATATCATCCAGTGACAACCCCTGCTTTTGGGCGGAGCAGGAGATAGTGTAAGACTCTTACTGAATCAAAGCTCACCCCGTTCCTTCGTGCCTTTCGTACCGGGACCGAGCTTCCCTTTCTGATAACCCTGCCTGGCCCCAGTAGGCTTCGACCCGGCTGGGCCCCTGCTGTTGCTGACAGCTCCTTGAGGTGCGCGGGAGCAGTGCGCGCCGTCAGGTGCACTAGTTTATTAAGAGCCTATTCACTCTAGCCTAAATTATAATCGGACGGGAAGACCGCAGCAAACAAATTGTTCCAGTCCTTCGATGTAAACGGTATGAACGACGAAGCTAAACGCTTAGTCCGAATTAAGTTATTAGCGATATTTAGAGGCAAGGAGGGGTTCTGGAGTAGCAACCACAAACAGAAAGACGCAGCGTTCGAAGGCCTCCAACAATGTGGATCGATGACCTGGTGAGAGTCGTGGGAATCCGATAGGAGTGTGATGTGCGGGGATCCGGTCGTTATGGTGACTCTTGGAGGAAGTCTATGTCCAAGAGAAGAAGTATTTTGCCTCAAATGATGATGATGAGTATAAATGTTACGTGATTCCGTGCGGGAATCGAACTCGCGACACGCAACGCAGTAGCCAATCGTTCAATCACTGCACCAACAGTGACGTAAATTTGTCTGTATGTTGGTATGTCGAACGAGAAGCCACTAATAATAGTATATTTTATTTGTATACAATAATTAATATGATAAGAGGAAAAGACAAATGGAGCAAAATTGTGACACGATGGTATCCTAGAGAAGGTAAACGGAAAAGAGGCAGACCACGAAAAAGATGGGATGGTGATATAAGGTAAGTGGCAGGCGTCACATGGAACAGAGTGGCTCAAGAGAGACATGAGTGGAAAAGATTGGAGGAGGCCTTTGCCGTAAATAAGAAAAAAAAATCAAGTAAAAGACTAGGTTATACATTCTTGGAGGCCGAACGCATCAGGCAACGGCGTTATCGCCGCCGCCGCCGCCGCCGGGATTCAGATCCCGATTTCCGGCCACCGTAGGCGCGGGCTTGCGGACTGTGAGCAATGGGTAGCTCGCTGTCCGGCCGTCCGGTAACTGTCCGGACCAAGCCCAAGGCGTCGACGGCGCGCACTGTTCCCGCGCGCCTCAAGGAGTTGTCAGCAACAGCAGGGACCCAGCCGGGTCGAAGCCTACTGGGGCCAGGGTTATCCGAAAGGGCGCTCGAGCCCCGGTATGAAGGCTAGAAGGAACGGGGTGGGTCTTTTAGTCAGTAAGAGTCTGACACTATACATTCTTTAAGTTTTCTATGTATCATGTAATATAGATTTGAATAAAACGCTATATTATTATTATTTGTATACAATAGTAAAATCGAAAATCGTTTCGTTTCTTACGTATGTTTGGTCTCAATAATATCACTTAGGATAGATCGCTTTCGGAAGCTAGAGCAACCCTTTTCCTTAAATTGACTGAAACTTCCGGAAGAAGACAAAGACGGGGAAGCATTTTTTCCATGTCCCATACTTTGTGCACGTTCTAAGGGAGCGCCAAGAGCTTTATCATGCTTACATGAGTTTTCGAACCTATTGTAATTTTATATTTATTTATTTGCTAACCAACCAATATGTAAAAAAAAAAACTATTGGTTAGAGTTAGGTCGTTTATACTTCGTTTAAACTCATTTTCTGACACTCTCAAGGAAATAGGTTTTGTATATGGAACTTCCCGTTGACCTACAATCCTGAAATTTGTCAAAAAACACGGTATCTAGCATACACGAAGGAAACAGAACCGTAACCGTCTCAAAACCGTAAACGTGCAGTTATAGGACAAAAAAAAAAATTGCGATTCGGAAAAATATTCGAGCCGTAATTCGGGAATCGAACTATTCACACAGGTACGATAATAAAGAGTCATTCGATGATTTGGATAGATCACTCTGGGTACAGCGAGAGAAAATGTCAGATTTTTATAGACTAAAACCCACTCGTATTCCTTTGGTTGCCATAGGGTTACGAATAAATTGCTGTGACACTGTTTTAGGGTATGATTTTCCACCTTAAAACAGTGTCTACTGACTACTGTCTACTCCCGCTCTGAGCGAGAGGGCGTGTCAGACTTTTACTAACTCAGACTGCACTTATTTCCTTCAGTTGCCTTTTTCGTTCTAAGACTACGGGTTTCAGAAATTCCCCAAGGCTCTACTGGACCCCGAAAGCGGTTCCTGGGTCACGATACAATCCAACAGTCCAAAAGGAACTGTCCGATCCTCGGCTGTTGGCTGCGGATGTGGATGTGGTGCGGAATGCAGCTGCATGACTGGTTTTCTATGTAAGTAGTATGGATTTTTATGACAACCATTCCGAACGCGGTTGCGGCCGCACGTGCTGCCGAGCTTCGGCTGCGAGTACTGCCACTACCTGCAGGCGCAAGTCGATGCGCACGTAGTTATGTCACTCCAACCTGTTTAGACAAATCCCGAAATAATCGCAATTCAGTGCCGGTAGCGCTCATATTGGATTGAATCGTACTGGCAGCATGTGCACCTAGCCTCGGAATCACTCCCGGTTGCGGATGCAGGCAACGGCTGCGTGTCACGCGTGAGCTACCTGCATTCGCAGCCTGCAGCCGCATCCTGCAGCCGAGGTTCGAATGGCACCTTTAAGCTCTCATAAAGCTTATCACTTGGACCAAACAGTTATGCATTCAGTGCTTAAATGGAAGACGACGTACTTTGACTGAATTTATGGTTTCTTTTGAGTGTCCTGGTCTTTGATGTGACGCTACGTGTGGGTGGAGACCTAAAACTTTATATCAAAATGTTTGATAGGTTTTCAGTACGATAGGTATTTCTGAATATGACGAACCAATTTTGCCGAAGTAACACGAAGAATTGCCAAACTAAAGTGGCAATGGACAGGGCACATTGCTCGCAAAACAGATGGCCAATGGGGCCATCAAAAGGTTTTGGAGTAGAGACCGCGAACCGGAAGACTCAGCGTTAGAAGACCTTCTACAAGGTGGACCGATGACCTGATAAAGGTTGCGGGAGTCCGAACTGTTCAGCGTGTGAGCCCAAAAGACTGGCGGCATTATCACGTTGCACAGTAATGCTTGATCTCTGGCCAAAGTGAAACCAGTGTTTGGGTTTCGAGAAGTGTAAACTAAATGCCTAGATAAATCTTTAAATAGTGCATGAACACTCGGATCCCACGTCCCAAGTGTAATAAATAGATTAAACATTTTCAATTCAATAATAATTATATAATAATATAATATTCCACAACTATCACACAAACGCCGTCTAGTCCCAAGCTAAGTAGAGCTTGTGTTATGGGTACTAGACAACTGATAAACATACTTATATATTTTTAAATACACACATATTATAGATGAATTACACCCCAACACAGAACAAATGATTATGCTCATCACACAAACATTTGTTCTGGGTGGGAATCGAACCCACGACCTCCGGCGTAGCAGTCAGGGTCACTAACCACTAGACCAACAGGCCAGTCAAAGCTCAGCAATTACTAATTTAATTAATTAATTAATATCCATACATTTTATATGGAAACTGGACTTGTAGAGCTACACTTGATACACGCTACGCGACGTCGGCGTCGTTCTAGTATGTACCGGGTAAAATGGGGTAAATAGAGACTTAGGGGTGAATAGAGACAAAACTTTGGTTAGGTTTTTCATTTTAATACCATAATATCGGCCTCTAACAAAGCATCGATTTTTTAGAATAACAATCTTCTACATTAATAAAGAGATAAAGTTTGTTTTTATGTTTTTGTTTGTAGGAGGTAATTTCTGGAAGTACTGGTCCGATTGCTAAAATGTTTTCACTAATAGAAAGCTGCTTTATTCCTGAGTGGCATAGGCTATATTGTATGTAGTTAAAAGCTAGTTCATGAATAAATTGATATAGTTAAATGCTGCAAATAATTTTCAAATATCAAATCAAATCAAAATCAAAATCATTTATTTCAAATAGACCATTTGCAGGCACTTTTGAATAGTCAAATGTCGGTCAGTTCAAGAAAAGTGAAGCTAAATTGCACGTTCCAAAGAATAGGTAGCTCTATGGAGAAGAACGTGCAAGAAACTCCATGGACACTCTTTTTATCGAGAAAATACCCTTTAAAGTTTTGTCTATATTCACCCCTAAGTCTCTATTCACCCCATTTTACGGTACGAATCAGGCGTAGTCCACATGTGCGTTGGTCACAAAAACAAACAAGCCAAGAATAGCACCTACTAAAAACGAGGTTCAAGGACGCTCCTATTATAATGGCGTATTGAGAGCCTACTTACCACTTTCATAGTTAAGCGTAAAAGGCACTTAGGGTGGAGACGACGGAATTAACTGAAATGAGTTCGTGAAACGACCGCTTTATAACCCTGTTTGTTTGGCCCGATGTACAAAATAGAGTTTACGCATAGTTTTATGGCGTGATAGTGACCGTTGCATGGTCGACGAGAGGACATTGTCTTTTGAAAGTCAGTGAGTGGATAGTCTTATAGCGCCACCTAAGAACTTTGTGCAATTTTTTTTTTAATCTGTTATGAACGTTGATGGTGAGGCGCACTAGTTTATTAAGAGCCTATTCACTCTAGCCTTAAAGACAAATTATAATCAGACGGGAAGACCGCAGCAGGCAAACTGTTCCAGTCCTTTGATGCCTTTGATGTACGCGGTATAAATATTTAAAGCAATTAAAGTTTTCCGCGCGATAAGAACATATAAAACAGCAGACAATCTCATGTATGTACTTCACTTTTTATACCTAACGCTCGGTGGACGCACACTAATGAGCGTTTGAGCCGGAACTGTTCAAGGAGCGGGCCGAGGCGCTCCGAAATATACACGATATTTCGAAGCGCCTCGGCCCCCTCCATGAGCGGTGTATATGTGTGCGTTACTCGAGCGTGCTTTGTATGTAGATTGACTTCTGTACTTGTATATTTTGTGCCGAAATCATCTGCCAGATAGTTGCCCACCAGACACAACACCCGTCTGGTCAAAGTTTGATCGCGCATGATTTTGTCTCGAAAAGAAAATCAACAAGCTTTTTCTGTGGATTACCTCTCCCTCTCCAACCATCTAAAAGCTATGAATATAAATACCATTTACCACTGTTTTGATCACATACTTTTCGTACTAAGAGAAAGCATCTTAAACCAACAAATTCACACCAAGTAGAAAAAAAAATATTGATGACACAGATGTATCGAGACTTGAATGCATTCAAAATTCACTGAAACTGCGCACGGCTGCATTGCGCAATACAAAACTTTGGTATTTTATAAAATACTAGCTTTCGCCCACAGCTTCGGCCACCTACATAAAATCCTAACTAATATTATAAATGAGAAAGTGTGGATGTTTGTTAATTAATCACGCAAAAACGGCTGAACGGATTTGGATGAAATTTGGCATGCTTATAGCCTTTGACATGGAAAAGAACATAGGCTACCTTTTATCCCGATTCCGATTCCTTAAGTACCTAATGCCACGCGGGCGAAGCCGCGGGCAAAAGCTAGTATAATATATGTCACTCAGGAATAAAGCAGCTTTCTACCGGTGAAAAAATGTTAGCAATCGGACCAATACTTCCAGAGATTACCTCCTACAAACAAAAAAACAAACTTTACCTCTTTATAATCTTTACAATATTATATAAGTAGCTATTACCCGCGGCTTCGCCCGCATACCTAAAATATAGTCTATATCACTCAAGAATAAAGCTGCTTTCTATCGCTAAAAAAATGTTAGTAGTTAGACCAGTACTTCCAGAGATTACCTCAGTCAATCAAAAAAAAAAAAAAACCTTAGTTCTTTATAATATTAAGTGTAGATTTTGTATGTAGTCTACCTTATTGTTTCCATGGTCACAGACATTGCGGAGATTCTGGGTTCAATTCCATCAATGGATACGCTCCTTCTCTGGGTAGATCGAGATTAACTGTTTCAGAACTTTACTGACTGCCCATTGCATAGCATAGCATATAGCATAATCAGCATTTCAATGTTTCCACTGACTACCCTACTGCAAAAATATAAGAACGCTTAATAATACAAACGCGAGCCTATCAATAATAAAAAAAAACTTTTTTTTTTTATTGAGATAAACTAGTGCTTGACTGCGATCCCATCTGATGGTAAGTAGCGATGCAATCTTTGATGGTGAGGCGCACTAGTTTATTTTTTGCAGTATTTGGCAGCAAATGCATCGAGTTCTCGGTAAACTTCTCCGATGTAGTCAATACTGCAATACATTACTCATCTCCATTATACCAAGATTGCGTTTCATTGATTCCACATCCAGTTCCATAGTTCCATGAAATTTCGTAGACAGATAGGTACGAAACAAAACTACACCCGTTTTTTTTCAATGATTATAAACAGTAACTGAACTCCACTCAGAAAAATCCCGCCAATAACTCTGTGACCTTTAGGAGCCTGTTGTCATCGGCATTTAAGTATCTTTTGTTTGTTCTCCGAAAAAATATAAGCACTGAAGTTACAAAAAATTGAAGAACAAAGATTTTTTACCACCAAAATTTTGTAATTTTTTTAAGTGTCATTAGGCAGGACACAAGCGAGGAACTGCTTGAGGAACAAAATAGAACTTTGGCCTACAAAAGAATCGAACTGGTCAGATGATTGATGGAGCCGAATGGTTTTAGAGTAGCGACCGCGTACTAAAAAATGTAGCGTCGGAAGGCCTCCGTCAAGGTAAACCTGGTAAAAGTCGCAAGAAGCCGATGGATGCGAGACACACAAAACCGTTTGTTGTAGTTTGTTGTGTTGGAGGAGGCGTAAGTCCAACAGTGGACCTCATTCAATTGAAATGATGATGACAGTTTTTTAAGTTTTAGATTCAATAAGAAATCTTCTTAACATTGCGATGAGTTAACGTCCTATAATTTATTTAGGAGCTGGTGTTAATGTACAAGTTTCTATAAAACGTTTTACTACTTTTTTCCAGCCACGGCCGGTTCACTCTGGTCCGAATCCTAGTATCATCCGGTTTAATCCGCTTTAGTGCGGCCCACTCCGGTTTTGGCAAGTGCTGCAATGGTACCGGATCAGAATTTTTGCTTTCCCCGTCGCTGTGTCCGGAAATCGTCGCAAAATCCGGAATTTGTGCACTAGCAGTCAATGCGAATTAGGGTGTTGGCAGATGGCTCGGTTTTGCTTTATTTTTATTTCAGTAGCTAAGGACTATTTCTGTAACGAAAATGCAAGCCAGTTTAATCATTTAAATTTTTGACAAAAACATATATTTACATGCCAATTTAGATTTTTTTTATTGTTGATAGGTTCGCGCTTGACCGCTATCTCACCTGATGGAAAGCGACGATTCGATCGAAGATGGAACGCGCTTACCTAGAAGAAACCTATTCACTCTCAACTTAAAGTTCCCGGGTTGTAGCTATCAGGGAACACAGACTCCGGTAAGGAATTCCACTCCCTAGCTGCACGCACAATGAATGTGTTCCCAAAACGTTTTTTAGGTCCCCAGAAATGCTTTCAGCCAGCCTTAAAATTATGGAATTTAATTTATGAAAATTATATTATATTAAATTATATTATAATTGTTTCACTTTGGACTAAATAATGATTTCGCTGGCAGGTAGAAATGCTTAACTATCAATAATTAACATTAATAAATAAAACTGATTAATATTACTTATTTTAATATTAATTATAAATAAGAGCTAAAATTTTAATTGTTTCACTTGTGACTACCCGCGAATTAATGTCTAAATACTCGTATGATAATGGATTAATGTGTAAATACTCGTAGTTTATTAGTAACTAGCTGCTGCCCGCGACGTCGTCTACGTGAAGACTCTTCAGCACCAAAAATACCTAAGATGCCAGTGTCGCTATAGGATTATAAATAAACAACTTTTAAAATAGCATTAAAATATAAGTTATTTTTGCAAGTGAAGAGAGTTATATGGGAATCCTGCTGAGTTCAGTCATAAGATGTGACTGAAGGAAATAGAGAAAATTATGCAGGAATACCTTCCAAGAAGACATTCCAAGACACAAAAGAGTAAAAATACGTACAAAGGTATCATACCTTACAACACTTCCCTATAAACTACGTTAGTAGTTATGCTGCCAGGAGCCAAAATGGAAAGAGAGTCAGGACTGGTGACGCGGGAGCAAGCGACGTACAGTTGCCAGTGTGAGAAGCAACTTGTCCTGAGGTCGACACCCGCTACCCTCAGTGTCTGCCCCTGCGACTTATTGATGGTCATCGCGAAGCAAACACCCATGGGGAACTGTACGCGCTTGAACTGGAACGGGGAGTTATGAGGTATGAGGGGAATGTGTGGTATAAATACTGCCTCGCCGACACCACAACCCGTAAAAATTTCCGCCTCAATGGTGTGCCTGTGGAGCGAGATAACTTTAAGGCGGGTCCCGTTACACAACTTCGGAGGAGATAGGTTCCGAAGAAGCATAATCGGGACACCGACCTTCAGCTTGATGGTATGCGCTGGAAGTCCACTTGCTAACGGGGAGTTCAGAAATTGCACGGGATAATGTGTGGCGTCATCTTGCTCGACAACAGTGTTTATCGAGGTGTAGACCACTTCATTCCCCTCAATTTCCGAGAGAATGCATTCGTTAATTGCTGCAGCCTGATCATTTTTGGGCGTCAAAATGGCCTGCTCACACACCTAAGAATTCTGTTGGTGCGGTATACAATTGATGTCCCCGTACACACAGCGAATGAGTTCTTCTAAGCTGGATACCACTCTACCGAGAGACTGAAGCACCACCTGTCCACCTCTCTCTTCTGTTAGAGTGCCTTCGCCAAGACTTAGCAGGACATTGGAGAATTCTCGAGCACGTGCATTGCCGCCGAGCCGAGCTCTCATATTAATGGTCACGCGCAGCGTACGAACTCGTGACCACAACGAAGATCATTTCATCGAAGCATTCACCTCGTCAGCCCTCGATCCCCGCGTCACCACGGGAAGTGTTTGCCGGAAATCGCCACTGAACAAAACTGTGACACCACCCATCAAATGTTCGTCCCTGCGGATGTCACGCGGGGTTTTGTCCACGGCCTCAACTGCCTTCCTATTGGCCATCGTACACTCATCCCATACGATCAGAGAGCAATCCTTAAGCACGTGTCCTTTATCGCTGTTACGTGACACACCACAAACAGGTCTTTCGGCGCTATCTAAATCGATGGGAATTTTAAACATGGCATGTGCTGTCTTGCCACCCGGAAGCAGTGTGACAGCGATTTCCGACGACGCAATAGCAATTTTGCCCTGCCTCCTGACCTCTACAAGTATGCCAGTGGTAACAAATGTTTTTCCTGTTCCACCAAGAGCATCCAAGAAAAACATTTTACCCTGGTTTTGCCCAACGCTTTCAAGGACGGTGTCATAAATTTGTTTTTGCTCTGAACAGAACAAAGCGACATGGTCATTTCGTATAGTGTTCATTTTGCCTGAATCGTAATTTGTCTCAGCGTTATACTCCCGATTTCCACGGTCTTATTGCGGTGATGATTTTGGAGCTGGTAACCCATATTCGATCAGTGGATTACCGCTGATAGAAATTACCACATCTTGAAATGAACTGAGACAGGTGTTCAGCACGCGTTCATCAGTTACTTCGACTTTGTCTCTAATAGCAGGTCTCAAAGCTCGTAGAAAATCTTCAGACGGATGATGGCGATACTTCTCCCACAAAGCTATCGGGTTCGTGACTCCACAAATCACCAAGATGACGGCAAACAGATGACGTATGTGGCTGGGACTGTCACTGACGCTCGCCTCCGCGAGGGTGTCATTCCAATTTTGGTCACCGTCGAGAAGGTGACGTGCTACGCCGGCTGCGCGGTAAGTGGGATACTCCAAGCCATCAAATGTACTCAGAAAGGTGAAAGACGTTGGGCCTCGGACAGTGTGAAGTAACAACCGCAGAAAATAGCATTCGCCATTATTCGGATGCACGGTATAATCCCTACCCAATGCGGTGTCCTTGAAAATTCCCAGAAAACCTTCCACAGCTCCTCCTCGTTGACGTCGGTTAAAATACACCCCTTTGCTTGTCGTACGGGTAATATGAAGGCACCTCATACGTAAGGGATCTCGCAAACTGATCGACTTCACAGAGCCTGAAAAATGTCACCATGTAATACAGCACATTTTTTTTAAATTATCTTCCTCATCTCTGCTCAAGATGATGGTTTTGTTGGAACTTGAATTTGTCAAAACGAATTATACTATACAACTTTTATGAAGAAAATACACATTACCATCTATGAATTTTAAGAATAACTAACTACCAACCTCGCCAACATGATCAAATTATTAATTTCCAAAAAGTATCATGTAACTTGATTTGATTTTTATGAAATCTCATAGATGGCGCTGCTTTAAAATTGTCTTTATACTACTAACATTCATTAAATTATGTTTCTCTGCCCAAGTTACTTAAATGGCGTAGTTTTTATAGTGTAAAGCTAGATAATAGCATGGCTTACTCAAAAACAACATTTAAATATGCTTCGTTAGATCACACCTTGTCCCAGAATGCGTTAGAAAAATAAAGATTCACAGCTCCTCCCCCGTAGGTGGTAGCGTGATAATATGTAGCCTATATGTTGACCCGACCTCTTAGTAATATTCATGCAAAATTTGAAGTAAATCCATGCAGTACTTTTTGAGTTTATCCCGGACATACATACAGACAAACAGACAAACAGACAAAAATTCTAAAAACTATATTTTTGGGTTTGATATCGATTGTACATCACGCCCCAAGTATTCTTTTAAAAAAATATTCAATGTACAGTTTTGACTTTCCTACGATTTTATTATATGTATAGATAGGCCTTTACCTATGAAATTTCTTTGAAGTCTTTGAACTTAGAATTCCAAGTCAATTGGAATTATAAGTTCAAATAAATTTTATATTAAAGGTGTGTTATTCTTTTTTCCAAATTAGGTATTTATTGGTTTCTTTGTGTTTTGTACTTTCTGTAATATCGCAATACTCATAACTATTTTTGTATGAAATCTAAGAAAACTCACATTATTTTGTAATATGAGTTCTACTATTATTAAGTCCTACCTATATTTAAGTAATTCATGTACATACAGTTTATTAAAAACCAAATACACAAAGGAAAATTAAAATCAACAAAACAAAAAACAACCGAAATCTCTCAGCGCTACCTCCGCAAAAACAGTCAACATCTTAATGTCCAAACGAAAAACAAAAGACCTTTAATATTAAAAAGTCATGTCTAATTCTGTACAAAAGCGAGTATCATTGCGCTTCCCAGCGGATATCAATCACGGAGGCTCGGAGCGTCGCTCCCAATTTGCCGAGGACATTTGCACGAAATAAGCCACGTTTTTAGCTTCCACATTGGCACGGGGCCAGTACATTTGTATCAAGGAATATTTTGGAAATACCGTAAATAAGAATGTAAAATCAAAATTGTTTGTCTTTTTGACGTGTTGTTTGGTAAGAATAAAATAGAGGTTTGATAGTCTGTGACAGTCATTAGGAGAAAGGTTGACGTATAAACCGCGTTCATCGAAGGACAGGAACAATCTGCCTGCTGCGGTCTTCCCACCTGGCATTGGCTCTTAATAAACTAGTGCACTTCATCATCAACGATTGCACCACTGCTTACGATCAGGTGGCAATCAAGCACTAGTTTATAATCAATTAAAAACGGTTTGGTCATCTGTGACAGTCATTAGGAGAAAGGTTGACTTTTTACCTGGATATTGGGTAAAATTTAATTTTATTTATTTATTTTCACTGACAACAAATGATCCATAGTGTTAGTAAACAAATATCTCAAACGTAGTATTAGTCTTACATTACAATTACTAATTTATTCTAAGCATTCAACACAGAAGATGACTCCATCTTCATCTTCTCCACAAAATGCCTGAAAAAATGGGAAAGCACACTCTCCGCTACTGTTTTTAGAATGCTGTTGCCACTGGCCCGGGTTCTAGCCGCCAAAGATGCTAGCTTCTTCCGAATAATCGCATGAAATCCGTCAGTTCGATTCTTTGCAAACATCTCCGACACACTACAGAACCGGGGCAGCCTCAACAACATTCTAAAAATATTATTATTGTATTGGATATAAAGGACATCCAGCAACCTTTTGGTGTAGCTAACCTACAGACCCCCCCGTGTACAGACTCTGACAAAACGCTTTGAAGAACTTTATTTTGACCTGGTCAGTACAGCGGGAGAATCAACGAGTTAACATATTAGCGCGGACCGCCAATGCCCTGCGCTCCCTCTCAATGTCTGCATTTTCCTTAAGGTCGTCGGTAAGGCCTACTGTCCACGGACGCGTAGCTTCACAGGCTCTTCAAAATAAGCCAGACAGCTTGAACAGCACAACGTATTGAAACCTGTCCACGAGGCGTATTGCAGAAGCACGTTTTCAATCATTTGTGACAATACCATCGGTTGACCCGCCATTTTTACAGAAATAAATTCGTGCTTTCGCTCGATGTATACCCCGACGTATGATATGCGTTACGGCAGTGACGCTAGCACGATGTTGCCTCTCCCGTCTATAGACTTTAAGCTATATGTATGTAAGCTGTGAACAGGAGTACATTAAAAGCGTATAATGACGATTACGCGTCTATGAAGACACGCGTCCGTGGACAGTAGACAGTCAATGCAGCATGTAGGAGTATTGATAGTCTAGTGGAATTGTCCACTGCCAACCAATTATAATATACGTCTTACTTTTGCGTGCACTTTACTTAAGTAATGTAAATAGACAAGTTACATCGACCAACCCGTATTGGAGGTCCACTGTGGATTATGAACCTCTTACCTTGTCCCGACAGTGGGAACCTTACATTGCCAGTCCTTGTGTCCTTAATCTTTATCGACTGTTGATACTTTTAACTACGCTTGTTTATTTATTTATTAAAACTTCATTCAATACAAAGGTACTAATACTAATGCAGCCTTAGGCATTCTCTACCAGTCCAGCAAAGGTGGTGAAAAAAATATGGGTACGAAAGTATGTTTTTTTTGTTTATAGAGGGCTCTGAAAGTAATGGTCCGATTGCTAAAATTTTTTCACCGATAGAAAGCTGCTTTATTTCTGAGTGACATAGACATACCCAAGATACATTTTATGTACGCGGGCGAAGCCGCTGGCAAAAACTAGTATAAAATAAACATACCAATGTATAGATAGAAAATAATTCCACAACTCCAAAGAAGTGTGTGGACTGTGTATGAAAGAAAGAATGAACAAAATTACAAGTATGAGAAGAACAAAGCAGTAAAAGATTGTTAGAAGACCGCAGATTCTTAGCGTGGGAAAAGAAGAGATATTGATATTGAAGAGCATAGATATTGAAAGTAGTATCTACACTAATATTATAAAGAGATAAAGTTTATTTTTAAGATTTTTTGTTTGTAGGAGATAATCTCTGGAAGTACTGGTCCGATTAAGTACTAAAATTTTTTCACCGACAGAAAGCTGCATTATTTTTGAGTGACATAGACTATATTATACATATGTAAGCGGGCAAAGCCGCGGGCAAAAGCTAGTATAAGATAAGAAGGAGGGATGGAAGAGTTTAACAGAGAGTAATTAAAATGCAGGCAATACGCGCGGCGCGGGCTTGCGGACAGTGAGCAATAGGTAGCTCGCTGTCCGGCCGTCCGGTAACTGTCCGGACCAAGCCCAAGTCGTCGACGGCGCGCACTGTTCCCGCGCGCCTCAAGGAGTTGTCAGCAACAGCAGGGACCCAGCCGGGTCGAAGCCTACTGGGGCCAGGGTTATCCGAAAGGGCGCTCGAGCCCCGGTATGAAGGCTAGAAGGAACGGGGTGGGTCTTTTAGTCAGTAAGAGCCTGACACTATCTCCCGCTCCGCCCAAGAGCGGGGGATGTCAATGCATGATTTTTTCCCACCAAAAAAAAAAGGCAATACGCGCAAAGTCCTTGTCTGGCGAATGGGCATTCATTTGAGGTCGCACCTGTATGTAGTTCGTGCTTGCTTGTGCTCTAAATATATTTAATTTAAGCTCTTAATTTAAGTTGACTGTAGTTGTCGCACTCTGATGTTAAGTGATTAAACCCTTAGTCCAAATATCATCTTTGCTAGCCGTTCCTTTGTCTAACTATAAACGTTACTACAAAGAGTAGTAAACCCGTCGGAATATCGTTATTAAAGAGCCGCAAGCAACAGCTATCAACCTGTTCTCACATCTGACGTAAAGCTGTCACTCGTGTACTGAGCTGCGATGTACAACTTCAACATGTTAAAGCTAGCCAAACTGTCATGAGGTGCTGACGAATAGTGAACCCTTAAATTTATGAGCGGGTAGTAGACGTTTAATTTGATATGCAAAAGGTTCAAATTGTAGAACTCCATGTTTCTATAGATGTAAGACTTTAGTGGTGACCGAGTGGTAACAGCCCCAACTTATGAGTTGTAGCTCACGGGTTCTAACCCAGCCAGGTGCATTACTTTGTGTAATTTATTTCATTACTACTGCTCTCAAAACGGTGAAGGAAAACATCGTTAGGAAACCGGTATGTCCTAGAACAAAAAAATCGAACCCGCACTGGGCCCGCGTGGTGGATTACGGCCCATTCCCTCTCCTAGAGAGGGGGCCTGAGGCCCAGCAGTGAACATTATAAGGCTGACTATGTTAAGACTGTTTGGGCTTTTGATTTTTTACTCAATTGCAAGTTCAATTGCGTACCCTGTCTTATTTAAATTTTGAATTAGTGAATGATGACATTCGCGAGCCATGAATGCGAGAGCTATCCATACTTCCATACTCCATACTAATATTATAAATGGGAAAGTATATGTGTGTGTCTGTTTGTCCGTCTTTCACGGCAAAACAGGGCAACAAATTAACGTTATTTTTTAAGTGGAGATAGTTGAAGGGATGGAGAGTGACATAGGCTACTTTTTGTCTCTTTCTAACCCCTCACTTACGCGAGCGAAGCCGCGGGCAACAGCTAGTTAAGAATAATAATGATATTCCACAATTTTCACACAACACCATCTAGTCCCAAACTAAGTAGAGCTTAGAGAGTTTCGGCACAAAATAGATAGGTACAGAAGTCAATCTGCATACAAAGTGCGCTCAAGCAACGCACACATAGACACCGGCTCAATCGCCCTGTCGCACTCGTACAGTTCGGCGCAACGGGCTGACCCTAGCGCGATCGCCTAGCGTAGGTATAAAAAGTGAAGTACATACATGAGATTGACTTCTGTACGTATCTATTTTGTGGTTTCGGTGCGAATGACAATCTTCTCGTCAGCTCATCAACAAAAAATCTTTCTGCATCTATTGTCTTGATAGCATTTGATACGATGATACGATTTGATAGATGTGCAATGATGTGTGTGATGATCAAAAAAAACTTCTAATTATCCTAGCTTTATCAATGCTGTAATGCTTTTGTATCGACAAACATTATCGCTTATAAAGAAAGGGATTTTACCTAAGATTTGGTCATCTATCGAGAGAGGTTGCGCGGTCAATATTTTAGAACCTTTCAGCCCCAAGAACATCAGCGAATAATGATTGTTCGGGCACCATCGGCTACCTTCGTTAGACTTTGGGCTGCACGCTCACCTCGCTCGAGCGATGGTGCGGATAGTTCCGCGGGTTTACAAAAGTGGCACAAAATAGATATGTACAGAAGACAATCTCATGTATGTACTTCACTTTTTATACCTACGCTCGGTGGACGCACACTAATGAGCGTTTTAGCCGGAACTGTTCGACGAGTGATCCGAGACGCGACCGAGACATTGTGTCCGTGAGCGGTGTCTATGTGTGCGTTGCTCGAGCGCGCTTTGTATGTAGATTGACTTCTGTATCTATCTATTTTGTGGTCCTACCACACACTTTAGTAGCGGGAAAAATCAACGACACACGCTCAGCTTACATTTCTCTGTACAATTATTTTGGATATACGTTATTAGTTTACAGCCTACTGCTTATATTTAAAGTCCAAATCAAAACCCTATTAATTATCGCTACTGCTTTACAGAAACTTTTCAAGTAGTCGTAATCGATTTACTGATTACGTTCTAAAATGCATTAAAATAATTAAGTTTTATCTAACTAAATGCTAGACAAGTCTGTTTGAAGTTCATTTTAAAGTAGCTAGTTTCATAAAACCCACCATTTTTCATTCTAAAACACAATTCCGCTCGCCAAAGCTCTAGAGCACTCTAATTAAAATTCTATTCGCTCTTTACGAGAAATTGAGTGTGAAAATGGTTGAAGTAAAATTAATAAATTAATTCCTCATAAATTACAGTAAAACAGCGGTATTTTAAATACAAGTCAGAGACTGTAAACTGATTCACGGGGTATGGAAATTTAGGTCAAGCATATTTACTTTTTGCTAAAGACTTAAGGCTCCTGAAAGAGACGCATAATTACGTTCTTTATTCTCAAAAGTTATTTTCTAAAGCTTTCTGCCTTTTGGTTTTGGGTGCTGTATTAACACCTTGCATAATTAAACAATTTATTTTCTTATCCTAAATAAACAAGGTTCTTTTGAGATTGTAAAAATCATAAGGTAATCCAACATCAACATCTAACCCCAACTGGTCATACATCTGTACTTTAGAAGACTTTTTTTTTAGGGTTCTGTACCTCAAAAGGAACAAACGGAACCCTTATAGGATCACTTTGTTGTCCGTCCGTCTGTCTGTCTGTCAAGACCCTTTATCTCAAGAACGCGTGGAGGTATTGAGTTGAAATTAAAACCATATACTCAAGTCTGCAATCCCTTCAAGCTGTGACAAAATCAAACTTCTAAGTTAACGAACAAAAAAGATACGGCCGTGTATGTCGCAAAAAAACGTAGATTTTGATTCTCTCAAAGATCGAAATTCATAGGTACTTCCCGTTGACGTAGAATCCTGAAATTTGGCACAAAGCAAGGTCTTATAGCACAGGTATAGGAATAAATCTGAAAAGAGTAAATTTGTTGTTACCTACATAAAAAAAAATATTTTTTGCAATTCGGAAAAATCTTCGAGACTCCATTCGGGAATAAATTGTAGTTTGCACGGAACCCTCAGTGCACAAGTCTAACTCGCACTTGCCTAGTTTTTTATTATTATAAGTTTATGTTTGACCACTCTCATCTGATGGAAAGTACATGTGGCTGCCGATAGAGCACGCTTGCCCAGAAGTAACAACTCTTGACTACCCAGACTTTCTCTTCTTCTCTTCTTCTCATCTTCTCTTCTTCTCTTCTTCTCTTCTTCTCTTCCTTTACCCAGAAAGTCTCTAATTTTTTTATTGGAACAATCATCTAATGACTTCTCCCACTCCAACGGCCCGTTCACGACCTTGCCGTTGTGAGCAGTAGCTAAGCACGGGGCGGCGAGCATAAGATCAAAAGTAGCACGCCACGAGACGCCGCTTATAGCGAAAACGCGAGTGCTTTCCTGTGCTGCCCCGCTCGCCGCGCCGCACGCTGCTTAGGCCAAAGTCGTGTCCAGGCCGTAAGGGTGCGGTAAAGGGAGTATCAGAGTTTTACTGACTAAGAATACACTTGTCTTTGTAAATACAAATAGATCATACTCTTGTCATTAATTTTGGTATTAGGGTAAACCAGCCCTCCTAGCCAAGTTACAACCGTATCGTGTCGACTTCCGTTCTCCAATCGGTAACGCTTCGGTGTCAGCAATTGTAGAAAACGATGAGTGGGTAGCCATGTTGACGCGCCTGAGACGGCCGCTCGTTCTACAATGTAGCGTTTGTTTATCAAAGAATGTAGCGTTAAACGTTGTAAAAATTAATTCTATCATTTTGAACGATTTGACTTTGGCTACGAATTTTCTATTCGTTTGTTCCGACTACGTGAATTAACGTTGAAATCATTCCCACACATTTGATTACTTTTCGACTGGCGGTAACGATTGCAGATTATCAACTTGGCTACAGGTGCAGGTATATGTGATCCAGTTAGTAACGTGACCCACTTGCAAAACTAAAACACGTCATCATCATCATCATCATTTCAGCCGATACACGTCCACTGTTGGACATAAGCCTCTCCCAAGCGTCGCCACATCGAACGTTCCTGTGCGTCTCGCATCCATAAAACACGTATTTAAATTAAAAAAATAACGCAAGTTAAAGTTGCATTGTACAGTTTACATCGCTGCCATACTTATGAATTAATCAGATCGGCTCAAATAAGCACCAAATTTTATATGCCTGTCTTAATATTTTGCAAGTGGGGCACGACACCGACTGTGGCATGTATAATATCAGATTTACCATAAAGACACAAAACGAAAAGTGTCGATAAATTTCAGCCACGTAAATAATAAGCTGAGCGTTTTAAAGTTGTAAGGTGATCTACACGATATCTGGCACATGCTTGCACTATCTGGACAGGTGCCGTTAAATCTGTGTAGAGCTCAAAAGACCACCTCAGATATTAAACTGCATAGTCCTCATATGATTTAACCATTGTTTAACGTGTTTACTTTATGAAATAAAGATAGAAGAGACTTTGACCTTTGTGTCGTTCCGTTGTTACTTCTCGGAATAATCAGCTAGGATATACTGGCTTCATCTAGGTGGAATTGACGAAATAATAGACGTGTAAAAGTCTGAAGCCAAGGGTCCGCTTTTGAAAGAAAGGTTCGGCTCCGGTACAAAAGGCAACGAAGAAACAGGAGTGAGTTTTTACTCAGTAGAAGTCTGACACTATCTCTTACTCCGACTTTCGCACTTACAAAAAAAAAGACGTGTAAAAGTTATTCGCTAAATAAATATCATTTATCACCTAATTTCTTTCCAGAACCTTGAAAACTTGGATACCAAGAAAACTGGTAGCTAAAATGAAGAGGACAAGCAAAGATGTGGTAGACAGCAGTATCAAAGTGTCACGATTTTAATCAATTACCACAATATGAGTTCAAAAATGAAGCTCCAACCTTCCTCCCTAGGAAGAACGCTAAAATAATATTGAAGATAGTTACAATTGATAGTTCTGAAATGGCGACCACGTACCGGAAGACGCAGCGTTGGAAGGCCTCTCACAAGGTGGTCCGATGACTTGGTGAGGATCGCGGGAATCCGATGGATGTGAGACGCACAGGACTGGTCACTATGACGACACTTGGGGAGGCCTATGTCCAGCAGTGGACGTCTTTCGTCTGAAATGATGATAATGATGATGACAGTTGTTGTTGTTAGTTGTTGTTGTTGTTTGTTATTGTTGTTGGTTGCTGTTGTTGTTATAGTTTACGTTTTGTATATGTAACGGTGTACAATAAAGTACAAATAATAAAATGTGCAATATGGTAACTTCGGTTACCTCTTCCTGTTCCCTAGCTCCCTGGTACCAAAGAGTCGCAGGTGCATCTGCTACCCTCGTCACAGCTCTGCGACTAATCCCGTCAGTTTAGATCCCGCTTAATTTCCTTGACGATGCGACGGCCATTAAAACCCACGTTGATTTTAGGTGACACTCCGTTTTGTGAGGTCTACTTAAATTGGGGGTAGTTTTAAAATATGCGCGTGAATTTTTTATGAATAAGAGGGAGTGGAGGGATAATATAGTGTTAACACACGCTCTTCAGCGTAAATTTGGTCTGTCGTACGATGTACAAACGTGTGTTAGGCGTAATTATGGCGTGCACTGAGTTGTGACAATCGCTGTCGCCATTATACCATGAGATCTCGCTGGAACTCTGTCCGCCGTTGTACACACTGCTCAGTTTCGCCCCAGTTTTGCTTCTCCATGTGCAAATCGTGCATGCGTGCAAGGACTGTTGCTTCCGAGTCCCACGTTGACAGGCCAGCAAGGAGGCTAGCCGCTTCGCGGGAGACCGTGCGATATCCTCATACCATCTGTGTGGCCATGACTCTCTGGCAAGCGAACAACATGGCCGCCGGTCGCTTTTCCAGCAACGGCGCCCACACCGGCGCCCCGTATAGGGCCATGGACCGAACAATCACCGCGTAGAGCGTCCGGCAGGAGGCTCTGGACCCCGTTGTTACAACTTGTTTGACACTACGAGCATGGCAATTGAGAGATTGTCATGCTCACTAAAATGTCTCGCTGATGGTGGCACGTGTTATTGGGTCATTTGGCTCCCTTCAAAATGGTTGAGCTGAGTAGGGCTGATGCACGCGTCATGCTCGTGAACGGGCGCCGTCAGTTGAGACTGGTCATCTCTTAGCTGCCAGTGACTTATTCAATTTCTATTTTTATTGTTACCAATATTATTTAATTTAGAAATATGTAACGAAGATTCATGTAACTCAATACGATTTAAAAGAGTATCCATGGAGTTTCTTGCACGTTCTTCTCCATAAAGACCTACTCTTTGGAACGTGCAATTTATCTTCACTTGTTTGACTGACCTACATTTTGACAATTCAAAAGTGTCTGTAACTGGTCTATTTGAAATAAACGTTTCTGATTTCTGATTTCTGGTTGGCAATGCTTATCTTGCTCGTATTCAGAAACGTAAGTTTTCCATAAGCCTAAATAAACATTAGACTTATGAAAAACCTACGCATCTTCGTTATTTAAGAACAAGCTATATTTTTTGCTCCGTTTAAAAATATTTTTATAATCATCATTTAAAACTTTCCAAACCTTTCTAGTAACAACCCTTTTACCAATTTAACAGAAGTAATGCGAAGCCTAGCATACGATATTCTTTTCCAAAGATAAACATTGAAAAGGATTCAATTTGGAAACTTTGATCAAACCCAAAATCAAATTATAAACTTTTATTACAATTTTATAGTTTTTAAAAGAATTTATATAAACTTTTGATAAAATTTGATCAAGATTATATTTTATATTACTTATATCTACATATCGAAGGTAAGTGAAAAGATATGTTTGATTGTTAAAAAACTTACGATTTGTCATATTATTTTTGAAACGACAACATTTTGCTTTTAATCTTTTTCCATACTTATTTTCTTGAATTGATTGTTTTAACGAATCAAAATTCTATTTTCTATCCACCGTGATTATGCTGCCAGCGTTCTGGTCAGTATTGGCAGCGATGTGTTTAAGATTTTGACTCAAGCGTATCAAGCTGGTGTATTTCACATAGTCTTATAAAATGTCAAAAGCTGGCGCAATTGATCGTATCCTTTGGAGAAGAATCTGCAAGAAACACCACGGTTACTCTAGACTCAAAAAAAAAATTAAGTCAATATGTTCTTATTACAATATTAATAGATACGAGAGGACAGTGTAGACCAACGATAAGTGCAGCCAGCTAATCCTTTAGCTCTATTAAAGGAACTCTAAATACACCCTACACACATGCATGTTTCATGTCCAAAGAATCACTTCTAACCTCATTGACTTAGCTAACATTCGAAACTATCACAATAACAAAAACAACTTCAAATAGTTAACATACAAATTTCGAACCCATATAACAAGACCTACAATAACATTAAAAACAAAACACTCCCAATAGACACTCATCCTCAATTCCACTTATCTCTAATTGCTAAACTTCATCGGCAGAGCAATCAGTAATTAAAACAAATAAACATCAAACTAATTGGCGATAGACAAAGATCTATGAGATGACAAAACTGTCAGAACAAATCGCCTTGGAGCTGCTGTGGGCACGTCTTAAGGAATGACGGGGTATCTCTTGTTGTGAGTACAGGAGTAGATAGCTAACAGAGACTGAGGTTGTAATTGAAATCTTTTTGAAGGAAACTTCCTTCACTCAAGTTGCGATGATAACTGAAAATATTCCTTGATTAATTGATTAAACCCCAAGCGATCGGTTCGGACGGAGCGTTCGGTCTCTCATTGTGTTCCTTTTGTGTCTCTAATTACAGTATTCGACAGGTTAATCCCAATAAAAAGCAAGCTAGCATCGACACCGCGTTGCTACTTTGTCGGTTTTCTATCGTTCACATTTCGGGAAGTGTGCACGGAAATGCATACATAAATTAACTCCGCCAAGCACGCCCCATCATTGGACCACTAGAAGTACGACGTAGACGTTGCACCACCATTATGGTGGAATTGTACCGATTGACTATACAACAAAAACAGCTATTAAGATAACATATACAGGCAAAAGTATTTTCAAAGAAAAATATGTTTAAGACTTTCCGCCAAATTTTTGAAGTGTCTTCCTGTTAAGCTGACTTGTTCGTCAACTCGCTACTGAGAAACTCGCGAGAGTTCGTGTACGAATAAGGAAATATTATAATAATGCAGAAGGATAGTTAAAACGGAGTGTACTAGTTATACCACATATCGTGCATAATATTATTTCTTTCACAACACGTTTCCAATGTAGTGAGGACTCTGTTGGTTATCTATTCAACGTTCTGGAGCAAACAGAACAATCTATTGTTAGTAGTACACAATGTTTCGTTTGCTGGCATTTGTTCAGCGATCAATATAGGCTTTATGCAATGTTACACGTGGTTTACCTTTACCTTTCTCTGGGTTACGTTTGTTCGAAAAAATCACCGTAATACTAGAACGAAAAGGGCAAGTAATGGAACACGGTTGAGTTTACTCAGTTAAAGTCAGCAACTTCTCCTTGGATTTTAGATAGATTTAAAATAGGAGAAGTTATTTATTGGTTGGAGAGAAGCCTTTGCCCAGCAGTGGGACGATATAGGCTAAGTAATAATAATAATTTAATTGATTTCTTATTGCAAATAATAAACAAATTAACTAACTGAATTTGTGTGTGTTTTTTTTTGTTAGTATCTAATATTTAATTTGTTGGAATGCCTCATAATTATAAGGTACATAAGGTAAACCTATGACTTGGAAAAGGCCACGAGAATTCACTGGAGCCGGGTACACAGGAAGGGTCGAACTTGGGCCAAGTTTATGTTCGGCAGTGGATCTATTTCGGCTGAAATGATGATAATGATTCAATGTTGGCGAATCTAAAAAAGCAACATGTTCATTATACGTATAGTTAAGGTGTAGACTTCTGTAGAATCTTTGATTCCCGATAGCTACAATTTAAGAGTATTTAAGTCAAACGTGAATAGGATTATTTCTAGTTAAGCGTGCTCCATCGTCGACGGAATCACCGTTTACCATCAGGAGAGATGGTGGTGAAATGCAAGCATATCAATAATAAAAAAGCAGAACTGAAATAGAGCCAAAAATAAAGCTGGTGGATACTAATATACTGTTTTATAAGGAACTTTCGTATACAAGTAGAGTAAGTGTACTTAAAGGTACCCAAATAGATACGACAGGACAATCATACTTTCTCTCCTTTTGATGAAAAAGATGTGACCACACATTTTAAATTTCTCATTTTACATTCTTCTATTTTGTGAACAGTTTCCTTGGAAACACGTTATAGTATCATTGTCAAATTGTCACAGCCTGTCTGCAAGTTCCTAAAACCTAAGCATAACACAACCGTACATTCCTCTTATGTAAACATTACACACGTTCACGTCACAAATTTATTCCATTACATCCGCAATCATGCAAAATCCAAATAAAATGCGTGTGAATAATATATGGCAACACATCACCCGTCCCATGTTTGTCAAACGTAAATATTACTGGAAAAAAGTCTTCCAAAAACGTGGTGTTTTCATTGAAATCGCTTATGAAATTATATTTTTATCTGTTAGAAGTCGCTTCACGTGTAGAACGGCGAGTGAATTCAATGTATCAACGAATTTACAGCGTCTAGACACATTGGCGATGTAAAACTGTCACCTGGCTAGGGTGACTAGGTTTTAAGATATTGTGAGACTGACAAAGTTTCTAAGTCGATAACTAATAAAGTCGACGTATCATGAAAGGTGAAATAAGGAAAAATGGAATTTGTTTTGTAAAATTAATATTATCAATTATTTAGGTCAGTAAATTTGTGTTATAATTGACGGTCACGCAAATTCGCCATCAGCCATTACGTCTACTGTTAAACAGTAGGTGAGATTTTATCACACCACGAAGGTTAAAGAAATCCTAGTGTATGTACGCATGAGGATAAACTAGACTTTGAGAATGTTGCGGTTGAAGTTGCACCATAATACTAATTTTAAGTTGTTTGTGGTGCGGATGCCGACTCATCATTAGGAGCCCTTCCTCAAAGGGGAGTTTTAGCCGAAGGGTGTCGTTTGGTGTGTGTTTCCACGATTTCCTGGAAGGATACCGACATGGCAGCGAAACATGATATCGTAATTTCGTGTGTAATAATAAATAAATAGATTAGTTATTGTATATTATATATACAAATTAGTCTCTGAGCCCTGGTTACCTGAAATTAAAGAATTCATATTATTATAAGTATGGTTTTGAGGAGATGAATTTACGTTGTTGATTTAAGAACGAATCTGACAGATGTCAACTTTACGTTACACCAAATGCCTCCATGGCCTCCACCTTTGCTAGCATTACTGCTTCGCAGAAGGAGGCAGCCGCCTGCCACTCATCCTCACTCCGGACCATGGCCTGTACCAAGGCCCCTAGACAGTAAGTATGACCCCTAGTGTTAATTTTCTACTTTCACGCAAGCTGCTAGTTAAAAATAAATATAAAAAAACAGCAAAATAATCTTCCGAAAATATTGCGATGAAAATTTTGGTTACCCTACAATCTCCCAGTAAAGTACTTGTCATAAAAACTGGATTTTCTTGAGATACGTTTTTATTATCATAAATCGTTTGATTCATTGGCTGATCTTATATTACCTTTTGTCTCATACATATTTTTCAGATCAATTTGGTAAATGAAATGATTCCTGTGGGAATTACACTGTATTGATCTGTCAGAATCTGGATAGTGTTATATCTAAGTAGAACGTTAAATTATTGCGGTTAAGTTAGACTCAATAGAGATCAGTTACGTATATCAACATTAACCACAAACTATTTAGTGGAAGGAATATAGCTGCACCCAAGATGCCATTAACTTAATTTGATTTAGGTAGAACTACACTGCTCATGTGTGCCACACACGTCGATCTAGGCGCGTCGGTCTCTATACATTTTGTATGGAAACTAGACTTGTAGCTACACTTGAACTTGGTACACGCCACGCGACGTCGCTCTACGTGCAAATCAGGCGCGTGTTCCACGTGTGCGTCGGACTTAAGGTACCATCCATCCTAAGGTAAGGTCCTCTCCTATGTTTTTCTTGCTCTAGTTTTATTATGCACAGAATCGCAAAGTACACCAAAATACGTGAAAGATTGTATCATCGGTTACCAGTTTCATATCTATGGAGATATATATTTATATATATATGAGATATGGTATCCCGAAGGTGTCCTTCTGGTGGAGCACATGGTAGAGCTGGGCACTACTTGGGCAGAGCACCGCCTTGTCCTTATAGGGGAGCTCCGCGGCAGCGATCTCTCGCGCCAGGCCTTGGTACAAGCCATGGTCCTAAGCGATAAGGAGTGGCAGGCAAAAGGATCAGGAGGCTGCAGCCTCACGCCGCGTAGGCGCGAGCTTGCAGAAGGCGAGCAATGCACAGCTCGCCGTCCGACTGTCCGGTAACCGTCCGGACCGAGCCTAAGTCGCCGACAGTGCGTTCTGTTTCACGCGCAGCTCAAGAAGATGTCAGTAACCGTAGGGGCCCAGCAGGGTCGAAACCTAATGGGGCCAAGGGTCTGCTTCTGAAAGGAAGACTCGGCCCTGGTATGAAGGCAACAAAATAACAGGAGTGGGTTTTTAGACAGTAAAAGTCTAAAATACCCTCGCGTTTCGTCCACGAGCGGGAGATATAATTAGATAATATTCCCACGTAAAAAAATCTCTCCTTAACAACACTGTTTCTTTTTACAAAAAACAAAACTCATAACTAAACCGTCCAGGTAAAAAATGTCACTTAATCTACAGTTACGCTCACTAACGGGGTTCAAATGGGTTTGCATATATTTTGCTGACGTTCAAAGACCTGTGCTGCGATATCATGAAAGAAGCAAATAATTTCCAGCGACGGTTGTATTTAGACGCCTAATTGCACTCTGCACACCACTCATCTGGTTAAGGGTAAGTTGTCAATGATCGAAAAAAATGTGCCAAGTTTTTTTCGTCATGTTTAATATTTTTACACCGAGATTTTTTCGGAACTATTGTAAAACTATTGTTATTTGCATTTACATAGTGTGAGCAGCATGGTGCGACGCGCCAAACTCTACGACATCATCCGAAGCGCTCTTGTCACCGTCGGCGGTGGTGTACCGCCCGTATTGGACGCTCATAACCTGGCTGGCATTCTACGATTCCCATGGAAGATGGGTGGGCCTATAGTGTGGAATGCTACTTGTGTCGATACTCTTGCCCCCATATCTTACTCTTAGCGCATTGTGTAGTGCTGGTGAACCTCAAGCGGAAATAATAATAATAATAATATTCCACAACTATCACACAACGCCGTCTAGTCTCAAGCTAAGCAGAGAGCTTGTGTTATGAGTACTAGACAACTGATAAACATACTTATATATTTCTAAATACATACATATTATAGATAAATTACACCCAGACACAGTACAAATGATCATGCTCATCACACAAACATTTGTCCTGGGTGGGAATCGAACCCACGACCTCTGGTATAGCAGTCAGGATAACTAACCACTAGACCAACAGGCCAGTCAAAAAAAAAATAAAAGAACCTTCAACCACCAACGGCTTTTTTACCTATATATTTTGAAAGAAATGAAATATGTTTATTTGGCACACAATTAATAAAACAAAGTAACTATTAAAAACCTTAAAAGTAAAAAAAAAAAAACAGCAGCAATAATGTGTCTCGCGGTAGTGCCAAATAGGTTCAGTTCAGCATATTGCCAGACAACCGTAGCTGTTGCCTGTCTCTGGTTTCAACTCAATTTTTGAGTGTAGGTGAGTAACCGATAAAATTTTCGAGCCGTTTCGTGTTGAAACTCTCGGATCATGGGGTCCGAGTGCCCACAAATTGTGTCAAGATCTGTCTAAACACCTTGTTCACACTTCACGTGTCCCAAGGGCTGGCTTTACCTTGGGCGGAGGGAAGAAAGTTGCCTGCGTGATAAGTGTAAACTTGTTTGCACCTCCGAACGTATACCGATTAAAATTTATCAGAATCGATAGTCCAAAGTCAACAGGAAGTTCCAAATTTTTGGAATCGAAATCCAACCTTCGTAAAATCGTAACAATTATGGTTTAAATCTAAGGGCCTGAACAAAACCATGTTTTTTTGAAATACGTCGTTGACGCGCGTTTATAGCGATCGACGATCCAGATACGAAACGCACGCGAGACAAAAGCAGCCTGTAGTCTTTTAATAGGACAAAACCGCGCTTTCGACACACTTTCGTGTTAAAAATCATGGTGTACACAGGCCCTAAGTCTATGTAAAGTACATACCTACCATATTCCAACAAATAAATGATTATGATTTAATCAAATCAGCTCATATTTCCAAGGTAGATGCCGACCATATTTTTACTCCCTCACTCGTGATCCTTTGTTTTCCTCGAAGCAAAACTCAAGGGGTATAACCCATATATAATTTAATTCCCTTTACCCTTGAACAAAGATACGAAACCGCACCAAATCAGATTGGTCAAATGGTAACCCCTCGTAATTGGACCGAATCCTTGTAAATTGACTTGATTGATTTGATAATCGTTGAGGTGATCTCAAGGATACTCCACTGGAATAAAAAATGGCGCACAGACTATGGGTTTCCTTAAGCTTATTAATTTAAATGGAACCTGGTGTGTCTGGGACTGGTATTTGATTTATAATGCTGATTTAATAATCTTGGCAAAAGGTTTTTGTTTACAAGAACCGTTGTCTTCGGTTTTGTCTTGATCTTTCGGCACGTGCCTATATTTCAGGTTGGCTTAAGATTATAACAACTCTGCAAGTTTAATAACTTTCTGTAACTAGATTTAGATAAAAGGAAAACATCTCATTTTAGTCTAATTTAACCTTTTAACCTTTATCATTTTACCTGAGGTTAGACATAAATAGTTCTAAGCAACATGAAGCGACTTAAGAATTTTTTTTTCTTTATATAGGCTTTTACCCATAGCGTATGTCAGTCAAATCGTATACTAAACAATTTTACATACATCACAAGACATGGGGCATAAATTCGAACAAATCTTTCGTATTGTCACTATTTGGTCGGGATAGATTGTTATGGAACATGCCAACATCAGTTATGTTCAAATTCAGAGACCTTATCAAACTATTTCTATTGGACTCATATTGGACACATTCCATCAAATGTTGTAGGTCCTCAATAACTCGACATTCCTCACAATTGGGTGAAGTGTTCTTTTTTCATCATGAAGGCAAATTTCTTGCATGGAATGTGTCCAAATCTGTGTCTAAGAACTCGGTAAATCAAGAATATTGTTTTCTATTTCATTTACCTACCTATATTTAGTTAAGATGGATTTGCCAGATACCAACTTGATGGGATTGAGTCAATTGAGAAAAGAGTCAAGAGGATCATTGGCCATGAAACACTCGTCCAGTCAGTTGTAAGTGTTGAGCATTGACGCCAAGTATCAAATATCTACCGGCTACAATCACATAATCTAGTTTCTTCCGGTACAGTAGAAGATATCCCACCAATACGCACAAACATTGGGACATTAATTGTGCGTACAGCTAAGGAATAGAATTGGAAATTAAGGTAGAATACTGCGCACACGTGAGCCACGTACGCCGATCTTGGCGTGGTCTCCTTAAATTTTATATGGAAACTAGACTTGTAGAGCAACACTTGATCCACGCCACGCGACGGCGCTCTAAGTACAAATCAGGCGTGTTACACGTGTGCGTGAGCCAAGTGGATAAGCGTAAAACTAGAACTACATTAGACCGACGCCCATTAGGGAATGCCTTAGCTATAACCCTTAAGGTCTTTAAGTCAAGAGTAAATAGGTTACATTTAAGCAAGCGTGCTCTATCGTCGATCACTTACAATCAGGTAAGACAGTGTTAGTTAGACGAGCCTAGTAAATAAAAATATAGTTTAAAAAAACACGCATATAGCATATTAAACTAAAAAGTATAGAATAATTTTCAATATAGGTAGAAAATAATAATAATAAACGAAAAATATTAATTATCTTTATAAATATTATTTATATATTATCATTGTGAAAAAAGCGTGGGGTGCTCGATTTACGAAAAATATGGCACAAAGCGCCCCCACGCTTCTTTCACAATGATATTAATATTTTTCGTTGATTTATTTTTATTTTTCACTAAAAAAAAAACGTGTTATTGTATTGTCTTCAGTTTTTGATGGGTGTGCAAAGTTTGAAGAAAATCTGATCGCCCAAAGTTGGTCAAAGTCGAGCTCAAAGGCGTTGGTTACAAACATACAGGTGAAGATAATATAAGCGTTTTAAAAAAAATGGCCAATATTACTAAGAATTTTCTGTAACTAAAATCGATATTTTAATAAACCAGCGATGTGAGCTCATCGCATTATACGTAAGGGCGTAAGGCCGCAGCTTTATGCTGAGCATTCGGCCGTTTTGCGCGGATGTGTCGCATATCTTCCCTATCAATTGATGTTATGTTATGTTTGTCGTAAATAAACTGTTTTTCTTTCTTTCTTTCTACATTACAATCAACAGAAAATTCGGCTACTAAAAAAACAGTTTCATAAAAAAAAGTACAGCACAACGAGGCCTCCCCTTAAGCGTTGCGACATTGGTGCATATAAACAAGCTCTAACGCGGCCGCAGGACTCCAGCCCCTTAATTAAGTAGGAAATGCAAAACCTACAGTATTACAACGCAAACACATAATTATTGCTGCTGTACATAAACAGTATTGCTGGAATAAGAGAGGATTTATTTTTAATTTGTGCAGCTGACGGTAAATGGGGTTTTGTAATTATGCGACTGGGTTTTTATTTGTTGGCTGTTAGAGGGTAGTTGGGTGGAGTGATTGGTAGGTTTGGTATGTATTTCCTTATGGCTACAACGAACAGATTACTTCTAGGTAAACGCACTTCATCGTCGACCGCATCGTGTTTCATCAGGTGAGATAGCGGTCAAGCGAGAACCTGTCAACAACAAAATAAAAGTGTGGTTTTTGGGTTCGATTCCCAGTTGACGTAAAATGTTTTTTGGACACAGTTGGGTTTTAGTCAGTAAAAGTCTGTCACTTTTAGCTCTACCCTGTTGGAGAGAAGTCATTTGATTTTTTTTTTTTTTATTGGTATAAACTAGTGCTTGACTGCGATCCCACCTGATGGTAATCAGCAATGCAATCTTTGATGGTGAGGCGCACTAGTTTTTTATGAGCCTATTCACTCTAGCCTTGAAGACACCCAAAAAAAGCAAAGATGTTGTTTTTTCCCGTTTATTTAAAATTATCTCGAAACTGCCATTTAAAATATTTAGTACTTAGAGATTTTAACTGTCTCTCAAAATAGAATTTCAAAGTAGAACCAAGGTTACGGACATAACCCGAAGAATCGCAAACCTCCGGGTTTTCGTTCGTATTACTAAATGGTTGAAGGAGTCCAAAAGGTTCTGGAGTGGCGACCGAGTATCAAAAAGACGTAGCATCGAAAGACCTCTGACAAGGTAGACTGACAACTTAGTGAGAGTCACGGGAATTGACGCAGAGGATCAGTCATTCTGGCGACACTTAGGGAAGGCTATGTCCATGACAATGTGATAATGATAAATAAGTGGGTTATAAGTAAAACTTAATGTGTCTTTATCAAACATTCGTATCATAATATCACAAAATAGATAAGTACAGAAGACAATCTACACACAAAGCGCGCTCGAGCAACGCACACATAGACACCGTTCACGGACATGATATCTCGGCTCAATCGCCTGATCTCGCTCATACAGTTTGGCGCAACGCACTGACGTGTGTGCCATCGCCTAGCGTAGGTATAAAAAGTGAAGTACATTCATGAAATCATGAAATTGAGTTCTGTATATATATCTATTTTGTGATAATATGTTCAACTGTTATTTATCTAAAAAACACATCGTGTATCAACTCTTCATAAAAATGGTACTGAATACTTTATACCTTCACAATAAACTCCACAGTTTATATTATAAAGTGATTGACATGTTAACAGCAAACAAAATATAATATTTTTACACACAACTATTATCGAAAACTGATTTTAAGTAAAAATTCTAAAAATTAAACATTGAATACATGAAATATTATCATGACATGACACAAAGGATCCAAATAATTTTCCAATATTGTAATAAAATAATGAGTATTCTGTGCAGTATACTAAAATAATAAAAAAACGTATACAAAAATTGTAGTATTAAAATTGATACGATATTTGCCAGTATGAAACTATCCAAAATATTGTAAAAATATAAAAGCAAATGCATACTGCTTTATTTGTATAAAAAAAATGTACGGATCACGTTTAGTATATAATCCTAACTAATATTATAAATGTGAAAGTGTGGATGTTTGGATGTTTGTTACTTAATCACGCAAAAACGACCGAACGGATTTGGATGAAATTTGGGATGCACATAGCCTTTGACATGGAAAAGAACATAGGCTACCTTTTATCCCGATTCCTTAAGTACCTAATGTCACGCGGGCGAAGCCGCGGGCAAAAGCTAGTCCTAAATAATATTATAAATGTGAAACTGTGGATGTTTGGATGTTTGTTACTTAATCACGCAAAAACGGCTAAACGGATTTGGCTGAAATTTGGCAGGCATATAGCCTTTAACATAGAAAAAAACATACGCTACTTTTAATCCCGGAAAAACATCTTATTCCTACGGGAAAACACGTGTAGAGTGCGATAACCGAAATACACGCGGACGAAGTCGCGGGCTAGTATATGTATATTTTATATATAGGTAATAATATAAGCCTCTGCCAATGGTTTCGCCCGGATAAAAGTAAAAAGTTACCCCATGGGAACATATTTACATATCTTCCGACTGTATGCTATCAAAAATATACTTATACGCCATTACTTTTAATTCATGCAAAACCTGAATACAATTTGTTCAGAATCAGTAACTGAATGGATTTCAATAGTTTTTACACCATGTTATATTTTTAAACCAAAAATATTTAAAAAGGTCACTTTTTTGACACCACCGACACTAAGTACAACACAGGTCTCGGCAGGTCATAGCGAGTATTAGGTGCCATCAAACAGCTGGGTGCAAGTGCAAGACAACGCCTCAGCCGCATGGATGGTCTGGTAACCTTGTATTTTTGCTAACATAACAAGCTTATAACTTTGTGATTTTTCATGATACAGTTATGAAATTTTGTTCATAAGTTCTTTACATAAAAACACTAGATACGTGTTCCGCATATACTAAAAATAATATTGTATAATAATATAAGACTCTACGCTGTTAAAAATAAACTTATATATTTATAAATACACACATCATCATCATCTTTCTGCCCTTGTCCCGTTTTAATTAAGGTCGACGCAACACGTATTTTTCTTCCATTCTGTTCCGTCACTCGTCATGCTATCACTAACTCCCTTTTCTTTCATATCACTTCTCACACAATCCATCCATCCCTCTCCCTTTCCATCCATCCACGTGTAAACTCATAACTTCTAAATACACACATATTATAGATGAATTACACCCAGATATCGAACAAATGATCGCGCCCATCATATAAACATTGGTCTTGGGCGAGAATCGAACTCACGACCTCCGGCATAGCAGTCAGGCCCACTCATCGTTAGACCTACAGGCCAGTCTCTTGTCTATATTAAAATTTATTTCGGGTCACCTCAATATGTCTCTTAACTCTCTCTCATTCGTCTCAATTCGAACAACTTATTAACCTACATATTTTAGTAGCAATCAGTAAGGAACTCAAGTCCTAGATTGAATTTAGCCGTCCTTTGGCACTTAATCCCCTAGTATCGAATAATATCCAGAAAGCTTTAGTACTAAACCCTATTTATTGCTTTAATTAAAACAGTTCTACGAAGCAAGTTACTATCGAATATTTTGCTGTTTTGTGTGAAAAAAGAAAAGCTACAGCTTTTTCTCTGACTGTAAAATTGCCACTAGGCTAATTGGAATTTCGTGTCAGAACTCGGAAATGAATTAATTAGATCCCGTTTTTGGAATATTTCTAAGAGAAAGGTGTGATGTGACTGTTCTTTAAATGTAAACTAGATATTACCTACCTTTATTATTTTTGTTGTGAATACTTTCATATTTTTTTTGGTGGGAAATCATCAATTGTTTTCTCCCGCTCTGAGTGGAGCGAGAAGGCGTATTAGTTTTTTACTGACTAAAACGGACCTGTTTTTTTTCTGTAGCCTTTTCCAAGACGACGGAGGATATTCATCTTGCGTACAGCTATTTCCTCGCGGAATTTGCAAATTCCCTGTTAGAGTCCTTGTTTTCTGATATCTACAACTTAGGGGTCTTTAAGTCAATAGTGAATTAAGTTACTTCTAAGCAAGCGTGCTCTATCGTCAACCACACCGTAGCCTACCGGTGAGATAGTGGTCAAACGCGAGTATGAATAATAAAACTAATAAAAATTTACTCACAATTTATAACCTGAGGTGGTGATGTGGCCGACGATGGAGTACCCTTGAAGTAGCATACCTACAAACCACTCGAATCTCGTACGACGAATGTCCATCCGTACATTGTTGACACCTTTACGATCAGGACGAGGTGAAACGCTTATTTCGCCTCGTCGGGACTTAAAAACACCTTCATAAAGGTTACAGAATTATAAGTGTTACATGTTGAATGTGTAACAGAATCAAATAATTATGTAACACTTATGCGTTTTCAATATGTTAACCCAAAACACTTACAAAAGTGTAACCCCAACATATCTGTAACAGATATAAAAGTGTTAACAGTGTTAATAAGTGTAACAGGTAAACGCAGCGTTGCCAAAGTTACAATTTACTAAAGCTATACTAAAACTGATTATTTCAGTTACACATATTAACACTTATTAACACATATAAACAGGTTACAGTTTGATTCGGTAGCACTCCCTAAAACATATAAAAGGTTACAGTTTGATTCGGTCACATTATTGTATCTGTTACATTTAAAAGTGTTTTTCTGTTAAAACTGTTTTAAAAAACAGTGTTAAAACACATTATTACGGTTACAGTTTGAGTCCCTGCTCGTCGTTTATACCGCGTACTCATCGAAGGACTGGAACAATTTGGATGCTGCGGTCTTCCCGTCCGATTTTATTTAAGTATCTTTAAGGCTAGAGTGAATAGGCTCTTAATAAACTAGTGCACGTCATCATTAATGATTGTATCTCTACTTACAATCGGGTGGGACATTAAAATAAAAAAAAAAACAAAGCCAAAAAGTGCCAGTTACATGTTACCATTTTTCTTCTTCAAAAACAAAAAACAGAATCTCAACAAATTACATTAAAATAAACATCAACTTCGTTTGCCGTCAAAACCAAATGCTCATAAAAACGAAAAGTGAAAGAAAACTCATTTGATTTCGCAACCACGTCGAAATCACACTGCGTCTTAATGAACTAATTACAAAACGACTCACAACATGGACCTCACTTGTTTTGCAAATTAAAAACTTCCAGAACCACGAAGAAATCAGTGAACAAGACTTTTCATGGTGTTCCGACATGCACGTAAAGAACTGGATTGAGCTTTCCATACCTGGCTATCTTGTGAATCATCATCAACTTTTTCCAGTCATTGTTCCTTAGGGTCAGTCGATATTGACATTTTTTTCTTCCATTCTGTCCCGTTTAACGTCACGTTATCATTAATTCCCCTTTCTTTCATGTCACTCTTCACACAATTTATCAGTTTTTTCTTTGGTCTTCCTATTTTCCTCTATTTGTCAATGAGAGAAGTTTTTTTAAATATTTATTATGACATAAATTCACGCCTTTTGTGTTTAGTCTATTTTTTTTTATCTAGGTTTGTTTTATTCAACATTTCGTGACTCTGGACTGCAATATTTATTGTTTTTAATTATCATAGAATGTTTATAACAACCTGATATACTGATTTTTGATATGCCTCACACAATTCATAATTTTATTCCATCTTACCTACAGAACAGGCGACCAATAGTCGCTAAATAGCTTCGTCTCTTTCTACAGATTACTTGTGACGGTAATGCTCAATCCAGTTCTCTAAGTCAAGGGTTCCAAGAATAATAAAGGCCATTTAAATTAGCCGGGGAACTTGCGAAAAGTCTTCAAAGGGCAATAATTAGCCTTTTGTCTGATTCGGGATTAAGTTTCATCTTTGCTCGTAAATCATTGATAATAAAGCCTTTTTCCGTTGTTATGATTAGTTACTTAAGAGATTAGAGGATGGACCACATTTTGGCAGTGCAATTTTCAACAGGAAGTTACTTTTGACCCCGTTTAAGAAGGAATTCAGAATTTAAGGAAAGGTTTTCGTGAATTGTATCTGTAACTTTACGTCTTCTGATGTGCCTGTTAGATGTTATTTAATGCTATAACATAATCAGCCATGTAATGTTCCCATTGCTGGGACTCAGGCCTCCTCTCTGGGAGAGGGAACAGGCCGTAATCCACCACGCGGGCCCAGAGCGGGTTGGTGAACGCCACATGTCTTCGAAGTTTTGGTTCTAAGACATGCCGGATTCCTCACGATGTTTTCCTTCACCGATTTGAGAGCAGCGGTCTTCCCGTCCGATTATAATTTAGATGTCTTCAAGGACAGAGTAAATAGGCTCTTAATAAACAAGTAAACCTCACCATCAACGATTGCATCACTGCTTACCATCAAGTAGGATCGCAGTCAAGCACTAGTTTATATTATTTAGAAAAAAAAACTTCTGAAGTAAGAATGGCTTTGTAAACAGATAGAATCGAGATAGCACGAATTAAAAAAGGCGATGATAAGGTTGTTGAAGACAGATTAAAAAAAAATGAAGTAGCGACTGTATACGATGAGATGCAGACTCGAAAGGCCCCTCACAAGATGTACCAATGATATGGTCAGGGTCGCGGGGACAATGGATGTGAGATGTATATACAGCCCCCCTAGCCAAGTTTCGTCATCTCAACGCTCAGGTGACGTGGTCAGAACAAAGAAATTGGAGACGTGGCCAACTTGAGGCGTCTGAAGCAAGAGAATCGAGAAGAAACGGTCGCAGCTTGGCTAGGGGGCTGGTCATTGTGGCGACGTATTAGACTGGCCTATGTCCAGCAGTAGACATCTATCAACTGAAGGGATGATGATACTTCTGCCTAGAAAAGGCATTATAGCCTCAAAAAGCGATAAAACCAAGAAGATAATAATACATTGTCCTAATTTACTTTCTTTTACCAATTTTTTACGCATCCGTCACTCAAAGTCGAGTGATGATACATTGCCCATTATAATGTAAATTTTTGCCATACAATATCGCTTTGAAAACGTAATCCATCATATGATGTGTTCTGTACACGTAATTACTTAGCTACAAATTTGTAACTAATGTGGTAGGAAGTTATAATATGTGTTGATTATAAAGGCCATATTGTCATTGAGGAAAATGTCGTGGAGATAATCATGATGTGTGAATGTGGAAAAGTAGAAATTTTCCTCATACACCGCAAACACATGGCAAAACCCGAAACACATGTCTAGTATTTTATGTAAAGAATCTATGTACAAAATTTCATAACTGTATAATGAAAAATCACAAGTTAAGCTTGTCATATCAGCAAAAATACATAGTCACTGGGAGATTCAGGCGACTAGGGAATAGTTTTGCACTTGCACCCAGCTGTTTGATGGCCCCTAATACCCGCAATGACCTGCCAAGACCTGTGTTGTACTTAGTGTCGGTGGTGTCAAACTTGTAACCTTTTTTCAATATTTTTTGGAAACAATATAACATGTTGTAAAAACTATTGGAATCATTAATTGATTCTGAACCAACTATATATATTCAAGTTTCGCATGAAGTAAAATTAATTTTCTATAATGAACCAGGCATACATAACCCAGTCGGAAATGTGCCATGCAAAACTAAGACACGAATTTAAAAGGCACTTCATCATCATGGTTTCAGCCGATATACGTCCACTGTTGGACATAGGCCTCCCCCAAGCGTCGCGACAACGAACGTTCCTGTGCGTCTCGCTTCTATCGGTTTCCCGCAACCTTCACCAGGTCATAGGTGGCGAGGCGCTTATTTGAGCTGATCTGGTTAGTTTATGGCGATGTAAACTATACAACGCGAGTTAAGCAACGCCATATGTTACCGACTGGGGCACATGTAGCGGGTTTACCTTATTACATTTTCTTCATAAGTGTGTCCTTACCAAAAACGTGTATTACAATGTTAAAGACTAAGTTGAAGATACGCTTGTTTGGCAATGACTGCTTCCGCACAGGTGGCTTCCCTTGTAGCTCATTAACCTTTTGAATACCGTAATTAGAGACATAATAGAAAGATAATGAAGCGTTGCGCGTTTAATGAATTAATTGCGTTATTGTGAAATCATCTTTTAACGGTTCCATGACATCGTTTTAATTAAAATATACTTAAATTTTTGTGTCCCTACTGAAAAGGAATCAAGTCCAAAAATGCAACTTCACAGGAGACGGCGCTTGATTATCCGTAATGATTGTCAAAAATCTAAAATTAAAGTCCACCGTCTAGTTCCAGCGGCTTGCTGTGTTTTCGGAGGCTCGAAAGAATTTTGTATGTTACAATGCTCACCTGCTGACCGACCTCAGCATTGTTTACCTTAGAGATAGAAATAACGATCAATAGGATGACTTTATTTACATTTTCACTATTATAAATTAATTAATTATCTACACTTATAAACAACTTAATAACTATAATTACAGTAAATTACAAAATAAATAAATAATTAAACCCTACGCTAAAATACACTATCTAAAATATGGCGTCAAAAAACTCTTCCACATCGCTGTCGACTGGTAATGTGCCCAAAAGACTGGCGGCATTGCCACGTTGTATGGCAATGCTTATCCTCTGTCCAAGGTAAAAGCCAGCTTTTGGGTCACGCGAAGTTTCAACTAGACGTTTCGACAGATCTTTAAACAACATGTGAGCACTCGGACCCCACGATCCAAGAGTTTCAACCCCAAACGGTTCGAAAATATAACTTCCAACAAGGTTGTTATATTTCCGCCGCTTGAGGTTCTCCGCAGCCGCAGCGGCAGCACCAGCACGACACGACGAGCTAGGAAGATGTGAAGGCGCAAGAGTATCGACACAAGTAGCGTCCCATACTAAAGGCCTTCCCATCTTCCAAGGAAATAACGACATGCCGTCCGGTCTCTTGCCATCGTCGCGTGCCAGGCCATGGGGTTCCAATACGGCTGGAACGCCGGCGGTGACAAGAGCGCGTCTGATGATGTCGTTGATATTCGCGTGTTGCGCTATGCGACCCGCACTACGGCTGCATGACAGACCGTGGTGTCCGAGGCTGTTGACAACTTCGCCGCAGTGACAGCGATGAGGAGAACAGCAGGGAGCGCCTAGACGTAAGGCAACAGCGACGCGGAAAGTATTATCGTCGAGCAAGGTGCCGATGTTCGACGACGGTAGTGCGTGAAACCAGAGACCCGACTCCCACTCTCCCACAGCCAGCAGGCGCGCTCGCTCCGCAGGGGCAGTAAATGTTGCAATCAGGTTTTCCTGCACTACTTTGCAGAGCGGCTCATCCCACCGTCTTTGGGATGATGGTACGTCGGGCGGATTAGAATTCGGGCAAGCGAGTCACCAGGCATTTATAGCCTCGATGAAGCACGGCACATTGAAATCAATCAGTGAGGGAGAAAGGATATTCCTGATTAATTTCTCAGTGCCGTGAACCGAGGATATAAAGGCTGGTAAACTAATACTAGAAATTTTGCGGACGCCGAGGCCACCCATACGGATAGGAAGAGTAGCCTGAGCCCAAGCTCGGTCGTCCATGGCCACGTTTAAAATTGATGTAAGAGTATGCCGGATAATTTGGTCCATTTTATCCAAAAGATGAGGGTGTTTCCATAAATGTGAAGCGCGAAGGAAATAAATTAATTTAGGGCCGAAACAGCAGAAACGAATTATAGTGATGGCCGAATGCATATTAATTTGTAGTAATCTTTCCGAAACATCATTAAAATTTTGAATTTTTTCCTCGACAAAATTGGGAAAGGAATCCTCAAAAATAGGAGACCCCAGGAGACGAAGAGAACTTCTGTCTATAATTTTGATTTCCGGGGCTATTGCGTTAAATTTGGAAAGAGTCTGCTGTCTGTCGGTGGTGCCAGATAAGAATAGTTCACATTTTGAAAGGTTCAGATCAAGTCCTATAGAGTGAAGTTGATTTCTTAAGAAGTGTAGATCATCTAAAACTGTGTCTGCATCGCCTCCAAGGGTTCCGTCGTCGAGATACCAAACGTTGAATTTGGAATTTAACTGTCGAATAATGGGATGAATGGCTAAACTGAAGATCACTGGCCCGAGGGGATCACCTTGTTGACAGCCAACAGCGGATTCCAAAAGATTGTCTCGATATAGTAATTTTGATGGTTGTCTGTAACATTGCCAAAGAAAACTAAAAATTTGGGGTAATTCTTTTTTAGATTCTGTCAGCAAGGTATCCCTGTTAACCGAATTGAAGGCATTTTTTATGTCAACCTTCAGGATGACCCCTCCTAGGTTAGAATTTAGGTAGGTCGACAAGGCGTGTACGGCAGCCTCGCAGCCCCCTTTGGACCCGAAGCCTAGCTGCAGGGGCTGAAATTTTTTCGAAACAGCCTCACCATAAAATTTACAGCAAATCTTGGCTGCCATACGACGGTATGTAGAGCCCACGGCAATGGGTCGGATGCCGCCATCTCTCTTGCGAAGGGCACATAAATTGGCCCCGTACAGAGTGTCAATAACGGCCTCGTTCACCTTGCCTGAGAGCATTAGGTTAACCAGAGCCGTAAGCTTCTTCAAGAGCAACTCACCAGCTTCCCCGGCGCCTGAACAGATGAGGTCCTTCAGGTGTTGGGGACTTAGGCCGTCGAGGCCGCCGGCAGAGCCGCTCCGGAAGGAGCAAACGGCTGAGATTACCTCTCGACCTGTAACGGTGAGGGTATGAATGTCCGAATCAGGAGGGTCAGGAAAAGATAGGTCATCCGCTGGAGCAGGGTGTTTGTTCTCCAGAGCTACTAGAGTATCTGGAGAACATGAAGCCAGCACATCACTACTGAAAAGAATTCTGGCTGCTCCGCTAATGTCACCTTCCCCTAATTTAGTTTCGACCAGATGGGAAATACCTCTTGAAGAGGTAACCCTCTGTGTCGATAATTTTGAGTCAAAATGATGGGCCGAAATGTTACAATTTTCTTTAATTTGAGTAGTTAAAGTTTTTTTATTTGCCAAATCTTTTCGAAAATGTAATATTCTGTAAGGGAAGGTGAGAAGTTGTTCCCAAGCACTGAGTGAGTTCTCCCGGGCGGCTAGGCGGACACAACTTGCTAAAGTTTGTGCTACCAGAGGTCTGGCACCACGGGGAACTCGTTTCAAAACTGTAACTGATTTTTTTAATTTTGTAAGGGTTTTCCAAAGCGGGTCAAATGTGGATGTAGAAGTAATGACAGGGTCTGAAGTGAATGCATTCTGGGGTTTGTGAGCCTTCCCAATATGCACATTCAGACCCCGCTTACCTTTAAAAAACCGTGCTTCTTTGCAGAGAGGGCACCTCTCCAGAATATTCAGTGATGTTGAAGGTTGACACGCACTGTCTTCCACCACATCACTGCTGCCACTCAACATTTATGAAAAAGCTTATTATTAAACAATTTACTTATTCAATACTAGTTAATAAAAGGAAATAAACGTAATCATAAAAAAAACACAAAAATCACTGAAAAAAAATGTCATCAGTGACGGATCACGTCACTAGAGCGGCGCAGTCGCTTTGGCGGCCTGGGGCGCCGCAACGCCGAAAAAGGCATTTCGGCGGCAGCGCCCTGGCAACTGTTGCCGGGCAACTTTGGTAGCGTCGTCGCGTCGCCTCCAGACAGCACTCAATATAATTTATTATTTTAAATTAAACAAAGTCGTTAGTGTGACTCATGCAGAAAATATTTTTGCTTCTTGTTCGCAACAACAATCGTCACTTTTTATGATTTTTGCACTTTGTTATGGATTATTTCGATTGCACACGTTACTAGATGACTTAATTAGAGTGAATTTTGTCGCGTGAAGGGTTGCCAAAGTTATTTACGTTCTTGAAGCAGAATGTTTGGTTTATTGTTAAAATCGATTTTTTGTTTTTGTAGCTGTTCAAAATACACTAGATAACATTATCACTGGAACTTTGGATGGTTCTTTACACATTTAGATGAAATAGACAATTTTAATTACAGATTTTATATTATTTAACAAGTAATTAATACGGACTCGATGCTACCGTGACAGCTAGCGCCACCTTAGAGATTGACTAATGTGGTTGTCATCATTATCATCTTTATGCCCTTGTCCCATCTTGTTTGGGGTCGGCGCAACACGTTTTTTTCTTCCATTCTGCCCTGTCACTCGTCATGCTATCACTAACTGTCCTGCGGTTATCATCTATACTAATATTATAACGAGAAAACATTTTGATTTTTAGTTGTAATGAATAAACTAAAAACTACTAGACCGATTTTAAAGAATTCTTTCACCAATAGGATGCTAATTTATCACTGAGTGACATAGGCTTTATGTTCTACTTCCACGCGGGCGAAGCCACTGGTAGAAGTTAGTTGTTTGTATAAAATGGTTATGCTTGTGCACTGTTTGAGATTGAGGTTTTTAAACGACGTCACCAAGTCCTGTGCTTGCGTGGACGGTGAGCAATGGGTACCTTACCGTCCGAAACGAACCCATGTCGTCGACGGCTCCTATTGTTCCACGCACGCCTCAAGGAGTTGTCAGCAACCGTAGGGGCCCAGTAGGGTCTAAGCCTACTGGAGTCATGGGTGATGCAAAAGATATCCCTGGGGCCCTGGAACAATGGCAAAGAAGGACCAGGAGTGCGTTTTTAGTCAGTAATAGTCTGGCACTATGTCCCGCACCGCCTAAAGAGAGATTGATGTACATGTTGTTATAACTTTTAATTTTATTTTTTATTTAGTCACTGTAATTGTCTAACCGTTGCAGTTAATTAAATAAATAAATTACCATCAAGACAGTGAGCTAATTGTCAAATAGCTCACTGTCTTTTTTTATTTTTATATTTTTTTTATTTTTTTTTAATTATCTGACTCCAACCACATTAAATTCGTTAGTTTTTCTTTTTTTTGGTTGTTAACGTCTCATTTACTGACAGTTGTAATTATTATTATTTTTTCTACCTTTTTTTTTATATAGCCTCTTTTTATAATGTAAATGGAAGAACACTGTAGACTCCACGAATTCTAGATTACTTCATATTTTGACTCACTTTTTTTAAATGATTATTTTTATTGTGCTTTTGAGTACAATATAGACCGGTTTACACTGTTCTTAAGTAATACCTTTTAATACTGTTATATGGAAATATTGTAAGTACAACCATTTTTTTAAAAAGAGTAACCATGGAGTTTCTTGCCGATTCTTCTCCATAGGAAACGACCAATTTCGAACCGTGCACTAGCTTCTGACGTTTTATAAGTGCCCATGTAGGCCTATGTGAAATAAAAAGCTTTTGACTTTTAGACTTTCAATAATAAAAAAAAGTCATCCATTATCGAATTAATATTATAAGACATTTTTATAAGAATTCTCACTATTGATATTCCGTACTCTCTTCGTCTACCAGTATGAAATGCATTAGACATTCAAAATCAAGTTTTTCTTAAGAAGTTCCGAAGTGAAACTTGGCTACATCTTCAGGAAGTGAAGCAGCGACTATGTGAATTCTAAGAGCCGAGAAACTTTCACGCGGGTTTGTTAGAACGAACTTTACTTTACAATTGAACTGTATCTATGAATTACTTCAGTGTATTTAAATATATCTTGGAGATTGTGACTGTTTCTGTTTTTATTAATAACTTTTCTGTTCTGCAATCTTAGAGTAGTGTTCGTCCAGTGGTAACGGCTACCATATATTGTCTGATGGGATAGGAATTTGTCAGGACCGGGCAGAAATTGCTTCCTGAGGCACAGAATGTGTCACACCATCAAGTTCCAAACTCTGGGCTGGTACCAAAAAAATCCTATAGGAAAAATCCTGCTAACACTTTTTCAGTCATTCATTCTACTAACCACACTATTTTTAACCCGATCCCTATTCATTTCTTTGAAGATTCTCCAAAATATATCCTTGCTTTTTAAACCTCTATCATCATACCTATCCACTTCAATATCAATTATATCTTGAATCTGTCTTCAAGAATCGTTAATATTAACTTTTCTAATTCCTACTATTATATCTGCTTTGCAAACGCCATCTTCTTCTTCCCAAATCGATGGTTTTCTTTTTCTAAAAGTTAAGTCCAATAGGTTGCCACGCTTAAAGCAGCGACAGTGGCGTTTTTAAATCCTCCAGAGCCAAAATGTAGGGACATTTTGGGTACTGTGGGCCATCGTCTGGTCAGGAGCACCGTACTCGCACTGAGTGTCGGAGGGGTCTATAGTCCCCCATTTTGCCAGGTTAACTTTATAAGTTGCAGGCGAGAAAACCTAGAACTGCAAAATCTTGAAGAAAATTTTCGGAAACTAATCAAATATTCGGCGAATCTCAAAATGTTCATAATACTATTCCACAGATTTACAGACAATGTATGCTAACCGTTGATTGCTAGCTCGTTATAACGGACGGATCTTGAATTCATAATTGTTACTAGGCAGGGCCCAATTTCCATTCATATTTGTTGTTCAATACACTCGTAATACACGAACAGGGTTGTTTGTGTATTATGAGCAAAGTAGATAAAGTCGATTGCCCTATATTGTTAGGCTTTCTACATTTTCAATGCCATTACGAGTGTAATATGGGTTCTGTAAACAAATCAAAAACCTTTTTCGCACAACAAAATATTACGAAAACGTGTTGTTATTGTTATATTTTTGATATGCTCGTAGTACAAGACGTTTTATGTTTTGGCATGCTGTTTATAAATATCTCACTTATTGCTAAGTAGTGATGTGGACAAATACGCTAACACAGAAGTAACTTATTCAATTTTATTTAAAGACTTCATGTCAGGACACACAGGGAGTTCCACGCCTTAGCTGTGGGCTATCTAAATCTTTTATGCACATGGGTAGGATGATCAACATAAAGGCATCGTTCACACCGAACGTATTGTCCGCCGCCAACAGTGTGTATACTCACTGTCAGTCCCAGCGTGAACGTGGGCTCAGCCTGGAGTGTGCGTTCTCACCAAGCCGAGAGTTCGCTATACCGTAGAATGAGTTACTTGTATAAACAATACCAAACGTTGACAACACACATCCATCTCAACATTCTCATCTCCACTACATGCTATCTTTTTTTATCAATCTTTTTCACAGTCGAACATTCTGATCCATACAATATAACAGGTCTTAGCACTGATTTATAAATTTACCCTTCAACTTGAGGGGTATCCGTGGGTCATAAGTTGTTCCCGTGACCTGTGTCCGAGTACTAAAGGGTCGTTATATAAATTTCTAAACCAGTAGTCACTAAACCTAGACTTTTACAAACAGGAAAACAAGGTAGGTACCTTGAAGCAAACTAAAGACTGGCACCCTATTTTCGATAAACCTCTAGACAAGGACAGCCAGGTCATATAAAAATTATTCTAGATAGGCTAGCCAACCCTTTTAGCGAGCCAGACTAAAACAGGTGCCAGAGACATGGGGAGACCGCACTTCGGCAACCAATTGTTTTTAAAACATTATCTTTAACAAGCAGTTTCTATCGACCTTAAATCTTTACAGTTAAGGAGGATTTTGCAGTGTTTTCTGCGCATATAAAGTTGTAGCCTCCATATCTTTTCAAAGGTCATTGAGAATTAAGTTGACATGGGACAGAGTATTGTATTAAAATCATTATTTTGTTTTATCTTTCTACATGAGTTGTTCTACATATTTTGAAAAGCCGTGATGAAAGAAAGAATTTTCAAATCTTTTTACCTTTGTTCTAAAAATATCTGGAATGTCGGATTTTACGGAATTCGGAATTACGTTCGTTCCTTTTTCAGAAACGCCTTTCTGTTTTATGAATCGTATTTGTACAATTTGAGTTCTTTTTCCAACGAGTGGCCTCGGGGGTAAAGTGACATTTTCCAATAATACCTACGAGGTATTATCGGCGCCATACATGCATTGCGTCAAAAACATTTGCGATCTCATTTTCATTGCAATAAATGTCAGAAAATTGCCCTTTGAGGAAATTGAGAGGTTTTTTAAAAAAACAATATAAAAGGGTAATTGACACTGAGATTACTTTTTATTATTTTTATTTATTTATTTAATCACACATCAATATTGGTCCATATGACACCAACATTGTTAGTATGATCTTAAAAACCTATGTTAGTAACTAATAACTTAAAGCGACTTAGTCTTCTGGGTACGGTTCCACACCAAATTCAACACTTTACATTATGAGCGATTCTTTATAATATGGATAGTGCCTCTCGGATCTTAAATGATAAATGACGAATATACGTCAAACCAGCTTCTGACGACGGCTTTGACGCCGTGAAAGTGGGTTTCCCAATACAAATTTCAAATATTTTATTTCACATAGGTCTACATTGGCACTTCCATGGTTACTCTTTAAAAACAAACACAATCTTTAGAACCCCGTTTCATTGCCATAGGGGCTAAATTTTCATAAATCTTGCTCACTTACGTCATACAAGGAAATCTTGTGCAAAATTTTACGCTCCTAGTCTTTGTAGTTTCGATTGTGATATAACAGTCAGTCAATCTGTCTTTTTAAATATAAATATAAAAAGTGATTGCCTTTTTGAATTCTGCTAAACCCTTCCTTCAATGATAAATGATATTTATTTTGCAAATAGGTTTTAAAAACACTTTCACACGTCAATTTTTTTTTCATCAGTTTAAGCTAGATGAGGCTGGTGTTTCCTAGCTGACTACCCTCAGAAAAAACACCGAAATAAAATCTGGGGTTAAAGTCTCTTTTAAGCTCCATACAGTAAATATGTAATGGTCAAATCACATGAGAACCATGCAGATTAGTCTGAGATGGTCTTTTGAAGAAAGAAACATACAGATTTGAGTGGACCCGTCCAGTCAGGACTACTAAAGAGCTCAATGACTTGACGAACAATACCAAGCAAAGGACATTTGTGTAGGCCGCAGAAAATACTCAAATTGCCAGACATACGGTTACGAGAAAAAAAAGTAATCAACATAGTCCTCAGATTCACAATAATAAAAGGAAATATATAGTTTACAAAATGTAAAACTTCACAAAGTAAATATTTAAGTCAAAAATTAATAATAATAAAAAATAGGTAAACAAAAAACATATCAAACTGTGAAATAAAAATAATTTACAATGTCAAATTGTAAAAACTAAATATTAATGTCAAAATTAATAAAATGGATAATTGAAAAAAAAAGAAACGAGAAAAAATATATATATAATTGTTATAAAATTAGAGCGTACTAGAGCAGGTCAATCCCAAGCCTTTTCGTCTTCAACATAGTCATAGTTACTGTGAAGGTACAGTCATTATATTGATATCTTTAAATGAATACATTCTTCTGTTTTTAATTCATTTTTGCAGAGATATCTTGCTCTTATTTGGAATGGTGACGAAAAAATTAAAAAAAAGTCGTTCCCACAACCCTCCAGTTTTAAACTATGCAAAGAAATTCCAACAGACAAAGTCCGTAAGATTCATAAATTAAATTTTCCTTGTGTACAACACTATAAGGCACAACAGCACTAAAAGGTAATAAAAACTATGTCTTTACTTGTTAAGGCTATATTCCAGTTAGAGAGTTACTTTTAATAGGTATACATAATTATATGAAGATTTCTCTACATAGTCACTGTAATATATTCTAAAGTTGGATAAAAATACAAAACGTTTATTTGTGCACACAGGTACAATTGAGTTGTTACAAAAGTTTTTATACAGGTACTAGCTTTTGCCCGCACGGCTTCGCTCCCGCTCTTCCCTACTTCAGCCTACTATACCCTACTCTACCCTACTATACCCTACTCTACCCTACCCTACTCTACTCTACTCTACCCTACTCTACCCTACTCTACCCTACTCTACCCTACTCTACCCTACTCTACCCTACTCTACCCTACTCTACCCTACCCTACTCTACTCTACCCTACTCTACCCTCCTCTACCTTACTCTACCCTACTCTACCCTACTCTACCCTACTCTACTCTACCCTACCCTACTCTACCCTACCCTACTCTACTCTACCCTACTCTACCCTCCTCTACCTTACTCTACCCTATACTACCCTACACTACCCTACTCTACCCTACACTACCCTAATTTTCATTTTTTTTTCCATAAGAACCTTCTCCTCATAATAACGAACACAACAAAAAAAAATTAGCGAAATCGGTCCAGGCGTAGTTGAGTTATGCGCTTACCAACACATTTTGCGATTCATTTTTATATTATAGATTTCTGTGTCCTGCCACAGTAAGTGGCATACAAATATTAATAAAATAAGTATTGTTGCTCCTACTGAACAATGTTGACTAAGTAGATACACACGTTACTATTTAATACTCACTATAATAAGTACTAATAAAAATCTTTTAAATTATCCAGATGGTATTTCTTCATACATGAATGAATGGATATTTCGAACGTGATAAAATTATCACAATAATATTACAAAGGCGGAAGACGCAGCGGTGCAAGGCCTCCCACAAAGTGGACCGAATACTTGGTGAGGATCGCGGGAATCTGATGGATGCGAGACGCACAGGACCAGTCATTATGGCGACACTTGTGGGTGGCCTGTGTTCAACAGTAGACGTCTTTCGATTGAAATGATGATGATGAAAATTTTGAGTATGTGTACATGTGTGTGATTATGTTTCTTACTTCTTCACGCTCGATCACGCTATTCCAGAGGGCTTACCCAAGATGAAAGTCAAAAGCTTCAAATGTATGAGAATGACATCATCTCAACGTTAGTCACAAAATCAAAAGCATTTATTTCAAATAGACCATATGCAGGAACTTTTGAATAGTCAAATGTCGGTTAGTCCAAAAAAAGTTAAGCTAAATTTTGCACGTTCCAAAGCGTAGATCTCTATGGAGAAGAACGAGCAAGATACTCCGTGGTGGTCAGAATAAAGGAATCGGAGGCGTTACTGTCAGTAGAAAAGAGAATAGAAGCGAAAAGTTCGTAAATTGGCTAGACCTGCAGGACAGTCCACCCGTGTGCTAAATTTCATCCAAATCCATTCAGCCGTTGCAGCGCGAAGAAGTAACAAACATACAGACACACACAAACTTTCACCTTTATAATAATACTAGCATCTGCCAGCGACTTTGCCCGCGTCTAATTAGGTTTCTCCATAGAAACTTTGGACCCTAATCCCCTTAGGGGGTGAATTTTGCAAAATCCTCTGTTAGTGCTCACCTATGTCAGAGAAGGAAACCTTATGCAAAATTTAACGCTCCTACACTCTGTAGTTTCGGCTGTACTACGTTGATATGTCAGTCAGTCAGTTTCTACTTTTATATATGTAGAAGATAAACTAGTACTTTCTTTTTCCTATGTCCTAGAACCAAAAATTCGAAATCATGTGACGTTCACCAACCAGCACTGGGCCCGCGTGGTGGATTACGGCCCATTCCCTCTCCTAGAGAGGAGGCCTGATTCCCAGCAGTGGGAACATTAAAAAGGCTGATGATGATGATGAGGAAACTAGTTCTTGACTGCGATATAAAGATTTCTCTACATAGTCACACTAATATTATAAAGGCGAAATTTTTGTTACTTCTTCACGCTTAAACGGCTGAACGGATTTAAAGGAGCCGTTGCAGCGTGAAAGAGTATCAAACACACACACACATACGAACAAACTTTCGCTTTTATAATTTTAACTGTGATAATTTTTCTACGTTCGAAAAACCACACCATTTCTGATACAACTTTGTTCATTTCCCACGAAACGAACATCACATTCAACGCGGTTAACATCCCAAGAACCAGACCAATAAATTTTCCGTGTCGCTCATTCTTCGCATATCTTTCAATGGAAGTCCTCCCACACGAGCATAACTTCAGCAACATTTTAATATTTCGCAACTCACAACTTCAGGGTAAAAGATATTAAAAATTCCGACCCACCTCTATTTCTTTATGTTTGTGGGCCATGCGGGATGGGCATGTCTGCTCAAATTATGAATGAAACTGTTTTTACTAAAAATACTTGTTGAGGTTTTAGAGCTGAGCCAGACCTAAGCGTTAGTATTTACATTTTTTTTTATTTTTACAGATCTAGCCAAACATTTTTGAAGGAAAGAAATATTTGGGAAAAAGGAGATTTGGTTCTGCCTATATACAGCAAATAGGCTGTATCGGTATGTATGTAACAAAATAAATAATCAGCTTTGTGTTTTCACATTTTTATTAAGATAAAGTAAGTGTACAGTACATTTAGCATTAAACACTCGACCTGAATTTTTATTGTCAGAATCAGCTACTGACTCGATTTTGGTTTTTTTTTTATATTAAATAAATTATACATTACATTGAATTACAATAGACACGGAATTAAATATCGTAGAATAAAAATTAAAAATACCACTTTGCTAAGTGCACTAAACTGCAAGCACAAACTAAGCAGTAGTTTTAAAATAAGTATTTTTTAACTTCTAAAAATATTCAAGAATTATTTAAAAAAAAACACTACCCTAAATGCATTTATGTTAAGTTTTGTGCTTAAATTATTATTTTAACATCAATTTTGTAATTGGGGTGTATAAAAACGAAGTTTTTACCTCTACTGTTTTTTTGCTCTTAAAAAAAGCCACAAATGTTTTTACCGCTAGTGTTTTTTCCACCCTTAAATTTCACATGTGCCTAAAATAATAGCGAGTACCTAGTGATAATAAAATTCACCATTAGTTCCATTATTTCCAGATTATTTTAAAATGGAATTTGTGATTAAAAAAGCAGCTGCATTTCCATCACGAAACCGTTAATGGCACTGGTGACAACGAACCTAAGTACTTGTATAAGTTGTATAATCATACAAACTAGCATCGTACTAGTTAAAATTATAATCAGAGTTTAGACTAAAGCAAGGAAGGTAAAACTATTTTTGACTAATTAACAGTATTGACTATACCATGTTTTATATACCAGATAAAAGTTATATTTTATGTTATAAGAAAACAGAAAACATCTAGCGTACTGGTTATATGAATATAAAATGTCTCACCGCAAACAATGTAAGTACGATTACAAACTGCTTGCCATTCAAAAACTTCTTCAGTCTAGTTCTCACAAAGCCTTCTGAATAAACCGTAACACCTTGATAACTGAAGGAACAGCGTTTACACAACAGTCTGAAATTTCCCAGGATCAACCCCTTAGCTGGGCCATTTACATAAATATTGCACGAGACTAAGACTTGAATAGGTATTTAATTCTCATTCAGGCTGCAGCTTGGACCTTTAAAACCAACCGTGTTTTACCGTTCCAGAACCGCAAGTCCTACACATATGTCCTCTATGTCTTCATTACTAAAGACCATAATGGCTGAGAAAATTTTTGGGCGACCCGAAAATGTAATTTGGTCGACTTTCGCACCACAATTCCTAATTTTCAATTGAATTTAAGCTTGCATTTAAAAAGGCTCTCTATTGACTCAGTAAAAAGGCCTACGATTGAAGTGATATCGTTTTGGAAGTGCAGAGTTATCTTGGCAGACTTATTGTACAAGGAAGACGGACACAAATAGCGAATGCTGATAGTGTGGTGAAGCAAGATTGCAATGTGCTCGGGTCAAGTTTATTTTGAATCAATTTACATATAGAATCGAAGGGATTACCTAATAGTATTGGTCCTAAATTCTTGAATAATAGAAGTTTAGGACAAGAAACTGGGACAATGTATCGAAGGTCCTTCAGAGTGCTTATTGGTATTGCCAACCTTATTAAATTTTAGAGACGTTTCCAGTTGACCCATTTTCCGTGAGCTTTGTTTTGTTTTGTAGTTATATGGTAAAGTATAGAATGCTTCACTCGAATTAGGGTGAATAAATAAAACTTACACGTGGATAGGTGAAGTAAAAACGAAATATTTACATATATTCCTATTGGTTCTAAGTTTTTTATATACCTTTCAGTATTCAACACTTTCCATCATATTAGAATATCCGGCATCCCCTAGTCTTGGCCAGCAGGACATTATTTGTACTTATACAACTATGAAACGAATTAACTCTTCGAATGAAAATTCATATGCTAGTGAAAAACCTCTTTGAATATTAAAAGGGTTAGACTAAGAAGTCAAAACGTATAGGTAGTGCTTTCATTCATATAACTGTAATTTTGGAAGCTAGTCGATTGCCGATTAAACACACTAAGTTGGACGCCAATACTTTGGAATACCCTGCTGAGACCCCTTCGGTTTGCTGACATCTCTAGGCACTACGCACTGTCGACGACTTGCGACTTATCGGATGGGTGAACAGCGAGCAATCTATTGCACCTCGTCCAGAAACCAGGGTCCAGATACAGGATAAAGCGATGCCTCTTGGCAATACTGGTGTCAGATTTTCTACGATTAATACAACGACGACAAACGTGGCGCAGCGGCGAAATAATTATCAAAGATCTATAAATGACATGCGGGACTAACTGCTTAAAGTGCTTTTTGAGGTTCCGAAGAACCTCGATAAGTTAAGACGGTTCATTCACAGTCCCACCTTAGCGAACATTATTTAGGACCGCGGGGAATTTCTGAAAAGGAAACCCGTAGTCCTAGAACGCAAAGGGCAACTGAAAGACACAGGTGTGGATTTAGTTAGTAAAAGTCTAACGGCCCTCCCGCTCCGCCCAGAGCAGGAGAAGTCATTAGATGATTTCCACCCTTAAAAAAAACCTGAGCTCGACTCTGTATCTTTATATGCATGTACCTACATAACTGGACTGATCATATAACAAGGACGGACATTGGAAAAATGGTTGAAGACAAAATGGAATAGTACCCTAGAAATAAGAAAGACATAGGACGTCAAAGAAGGCGTAGCCGAAGCGATCTTTCGCCGAACCTCGCAGAGCCTCGCCTGATGGTAAGCGATGATATAGTCGAACACTGGGTTGCCACAATCGCTGTCTCGTTTTCGAATTAATGACAAAAAAGGCCTCGCAGATGCGCATTCGCCCACGCCTAAATGATGTACCGAAAGAATAGAGAAGGATTGCTTATGACAGAGATAAGTAGAAGGGAGGTCTATATCAAAAGACAACCTGACTGCTTTTTTTTTAGAAGTAGTTTATACAGGGTTATTTGTAAAACACTAACAATCTTACAGGAGTGTATTACTAACATCATAAACAACAAATTTTGTTCAATGACTTTTTACAAAACATAGTTCATTTACCAAAAACAAACCTTCAAAATTTCGCTAACACATTTCAACTCTGTATTTTACTATACCTATCTACGTCTGTATGATGCGACGCAAGCACTTCAAGCCCCGTCGCCTGATCCCGCTTCCCTCCGCTATTGTACTATCGCTTGCTTGGCATAGATTTCGTGATAATTAAAACGTTCAATTTAAATATTTTTTATGTTTGTATGAAAATCTAATGAATATCTTAAAATATGATAAATTTTTAAAAGTCATAGAACAAAAGTTGTTGTCTATGACTTTTAAAATATAGTCCTAAGAGATTATCAGTGTTTTACAAAAAACCCTGTATAAGTCAAATATGGTCAGTGAATAAAGGCTTTTATTATTATTATTACATTATTACCTACACATTAGAATGAGAGCAGTTCCAATGCATGCAGACTTCCATACATAGAAGCATAATGTGGTTTCCATTGCAGATTCCAAGAAATAGTATTTGCAAGGAGCAATAAAAGCAATTTAGAGCCAGACCACGCTACAAGCAGATTCGAGCCTGCACATTCCAATATACAATGTTATTTAACGAGAAGATTGTTTGCTTTGTAGAAGACTAGCTGCTGCCTGTGGCTTTGCCCGCGTGAATGTAAAATATTGTCCCAAGATAACATCATCATCATTATCAGCCTTTTTTTAATGTTCCCACTGCTGGGACTCAGGCCTCCTCTCTAGGAGAGGAAATGGGCCACCACGCGGGCCCTCTGCGGGTTGGTGAATGTCGCATGGCTTCGAATAAACCAAGAGAACATGTTCCCAAAATAAAAAGTACCCTATATTTTGTCGTGCGCTATATTTCATTCAAATCCGTTCTGTCATTTTAACATAAAGAAGTAAGAAACATAAATACATGCTCTCACAAACTTTCACCTCTATAACATTGCCAAGAAAGATAAAAATTGTCCCAAGGGATCATAATCCCTAGTGCTAAGTGCTATTCCAAGACATAGTGTGTTACCAGGATTTTTTTAATCATCATCATCATCATATCAGCCAATAGACATCCACTGTTGGTCATAGGCCTCCCCCAAGCGTCACCACAACTACCGGTCCTGTGCGTCAAGTAAGATTGTTTCATTCTTATTTCAGTGTGGGTAAGTGATGGCGCTGGAAAACCTGTATAGCTCTGTCTCTTACCCACACTCGAAAAAGAATTTTAAAAAAATCTTACTTTGAGCATCATGGTAACCCAAATGATCTACCCGTGTAGGTACCAAGTTTCATAGTTTCTTTTCTGACGTTCGAGGGTGAAGCAATACTACCTAACAAACTAACCAACAAACACACTCACAGGCACGCCTTTATAATATCATAAGTGTGATAATGTCATTTTCCAGCAAAAATATTAAGCATGTTATGTATTAGTTTCTGGAATCTATTTCTTTGCCGGGATCATATACGTGGCAGTTTATTTTCCAGTTCAAAACTTTCTTCAACAAACCTATTGTAGTGCATCATTTCATGCTACACGTCCAACAAAAAAGTAATTTCAAGCCTGACAGCACATTTGCGCCACTACATTTGGAAACTCAACATTTTAAAGGAAAATGAACACACAAATTTGAAACGAAAAACCGAAATTGGTCTATTTTCGTGCCCGTTGTATAAGCACACAGCTGACGCAGGCCACAACCGTTCATGCGCTTGTTAGGAAGCCGTTATACAATTTGCACGACAGTGTAAATGCTGTAATTACAGTGTCGAGCAGTATTAGTGAGATGCACGGAACCACTGCAGTATCACTATGACCGTTAGAGTGTTATTTGAATACTATCGGCCGGAGTAATGTGTGTAGTTTTGGTTTGTTAATAGTTTTGAAAGTCATCATTGGTTTGTTGTTGCCGGACTGGCTATACCGGATGGCGACAGTCGTTGGCCGGTTTTAAGGTGCAATCCGGTCGGCAGAAAGTTACGCTTTGGAATCTGTTAAAAGATTTAAAGTTCCGAGCTCTATCATTCGGCAGTATGTAGTAATAGTAATACACCATTATAGTATATTAACTTCTGCTGCTGATTTCTCAAAGACTTGTCGCAAGAAAGCGGTTAGCCATCCATGCCGCCATCTAGATCTTGGTCGCCGAATACACCCCCTTAAAACCTCTGGTATCACCGCCGGATTTATATTTCGGCGTCCCATAGGCAGAGCATATGGCGGAAGCCCTAAAAACATTTGTGCTTAACTATGGACTGATAGCGCGTCTCACTCGCTTTCTCACTGGAAAAGTCCAGCTTTTTTATGGTTATTTTTTTTTTGTTTGTGGTGTCTTGGCAGCCCATAGGCAACTGCCTGTGTTGCCTATGCTTAAATCGGGCACTGTCTGGTATACTCGAAGACCAGAGAAGCGGCTTAAATTTAGCTGTCGAGCAACTTCACTTTGATAATGGCCTGTTCCATGAAAAGCAATTACTAGAACGGCTTCTGCGAACCTGGTATTCATATTTTTCCAGTAAATCCGTTTACTTCCAGTAAACAGTATGTTATCACGTTGACGGAAACTAATAAAAAATCCAAATAAAACACAGTTACTGTACCTGCAGGTAACGATGCAAGTAGTTACAGTGCAAATGGGTGAATTTGGCAATTTTATGCCTACGGTTGGTTTTTAAACGTTACGGAAGGTTTTTAATTAATTGTGTTTTGTAAAGCTAAACTTGTACTACGCGTTCCAAATGAGAATAGAACCGATTCCTATGTTTTGACGTCTCGTCGTACTGTCAAATCGAAGAAATTTTGGCAAAATTGAAGAATTTAGAGATGAGTAAAATTGAAGAACTGGATTCTTATTAAACTATTTTCGTTCACAGTTCATATTTAAATTAAATTTTTCGTAAATTAATTAATGTTTAAAAATTTATTTCTTCGATTTGACAGTCACGATTTACGTGACTTCACAACATGGCGGACGATCCTATTCTCATTTGGTACGCATTGTATGTTATAATTTTTCTTAATAATTTGTCCTGCAATGTCTTTTGATTTCAGAAAAAACAATATTAAACCAAATTACAAATAAGAAGAAGAAGACAAGGGATGTGCGATTTTCTTGCTTTCAAGTGCACATAAGCCTTTTAATGTTCCCACTGCTGGGACTCAGACCTCTCTTAGAAAGGCTAAGAGAGGGAATGTGCCGTAATCCACCACGCGGCACAAGTGTACATGCGTATTCATCTTTCTGATATTAGTGTGATAAAGTATTAATTAACAAACACAAATAAGTAATTTGTGAAACCACAGATTGTAATGAACCGCACATGAAATTGATTTCAAATTAAACCGCTATTTGACACGTCATTTTCATACAATTTAACAGTATGTGGTTAACATAATGATAATTAGTATACTACCCGAACAAAATATTGGTTACACTATTTTTTATGGCGGGAAAAATCATCCAATGACAACCTTCGCCCTTGGGCGGAGCGGAAGATAGTGTCAGACTCTTACTGACTAAAAGCCCACGGTGGGCTTTTAGTCAGTAAGAGTCTGACACTAGGTGGTAGGTCACTAGGTGGGCCCACACCCCGTTCCTTCATTGCCTTCGTACCAGGGCTTGTACGAAAGAACGTTTCAAGTTCCTTCATGAGATAACACACATACTAGAAATCTTAGCTCAAACACTCACAACTTTTAAAATTGAGGTTACAGATCACTACCTTTCCTCCTGATTGTTAAATTGTCATTAAGTACAGTATTTATCTGCTTTTATATATATATATAAATATATTATTTTGTTTGTAATATGTAATTTGTTAGTTTATGTATTGTATATATGTTAGTGTAGTAGTGTTTAGTGTACAATAAAGTATTTATCTATTTAACTATCTATCTTGAGCTATCTTTCGAATTAACCCTGGCCCCAGTAGGCTTCGACGCAGCTAGGCCCCCGCTGTTGCTGACAGCTCCTTGAGGCGCGCGGGAACAGTGCGCGCCGTCGACGACTTGGGCTTGAGGCGCTTGTGGGCAAGCTTGCAGGCAAGCTTGCGGGCAAGCTTGCGGCTACGGTGCAGCGGTGCCTGGAAATCGGGGTTGTGATCGCGGCGGCTGGGGCGTGAGGTCCGCTCCGTCGCGCGTTCGTCCGCCTCCTTCGCTAGCATTACAGCTTCGCAGAAGGAGGCGACCATCTGCTATACATTCTCGCTCCGGACCATGGCCTGTAAGATCGCTGCGGCCGATCGCCCCCACGAGGAGAAGGCGATGGTCCCCTAATGTATGGGTTTGAATTGACTTATTTGAACTAGGATTTGACCTTGTATATTTTGTGGCCTATTTTTGAACAACAAACTTAGTTAACATTGACATTTTCATAACTGTCATGATAACAACTCGTGTGAGCAAACTTTATTATATTCCAACTATTTTATGAAGTATGAGTTAATAAATAATGTTGGTGTAATAATTTTGTAAGTTTAACGGCATAAATGTGCAGGTTGATGACTACTCTTTGAAATATACGGACTCATATTTGGACGAAGTATGCATTTCCACCTCGCATCTTGTAACTGGAGGTACTTTTTTTTGAAAATTATCAAACAATTTTTTTCAATCTGGGTGGTGTGACAGGTTGGAAATTTTCAAATAAATTCTTGATTGAGTGACAGGAAGAGTCAGTCTTTTTGTAAATAAAACCCATCTGTATTACTCCAGTTGTCTTTTGCATTCCAGGACTCAGTAACTTTCTAAATTTTTTGCGTTCCAAAGCAGGCCACGGTAACTGTCTCGAACAACTCCGCAGCTTTAGCAGGCATCGTTTTTTCTGGGCCCCTTTAATTTGCTGATATAGAGAGCTATCCGTTGCACGCCTTCCAGAAGTTTCAGCCCGGACTGACTAGGAATCGGCCTTAGACTCGCGATGCCTGGAGCATCTTCGTCGGCGATGGCTAGGGTATAAGGATGTCCTCACTCTCGCGGTTTTAGCCACCTCCATCGCTTGCATTGCTGATGCTTCACAGAAGGAGGTGACAGCTTCCCGTTCCCTCTCATGGCCTAAACCACAGCCGGTCACAAGACGCCTCCGCCACCGATCGCCTCCACGAGGACACGGTGGTTCTTCGCCTAAGCGAGGCAGACTTTCACCTTTAAATCCACCGTGGCAAGCGATCTACAGGACGGTTATAATAAAAATATTTATTTTATTCTATTTTTTAGTATATGCTGTTATAGCGGCAACAGAAAGTTTTTAGAACTACTTTTGAGATCATTTTCGTTTTATTAACATCACCATCATTCATTTCTGACTGGCCTGTTGGTTTAGTGGTCAGTGGCCCTGACTGCTATGCCGGAGGTCGTGGGTTCGATTCCCACTCAGGATAAATGTTTGTGTGATGAGTATGATCATTAGTTCTGTGTCTGGGTGTAATTTATCTATATATGTATGTATTTAGAAATATATAAGTATGTTTATCAGTTGTCTAGTACTCATAACACAAGCTCTGCTTAGCTTGGGACTAGACGGCGTTGTGTGATAGTTGTGGAATATTATATTTTATATTATATTTCATTTTATTTATATATTTACTTGTATAAGTAAATAAACAAATCGCTAAAAATATATATCGCTCACCATCAGGTGAGATAGTGGTCAAACGCGAACCTATTCATAATAAAATTTTAAAAATAGTAACGCTTGACACAATAGAGCCCCGTATATTTTCAAGCCAACACCAGTTATCTCCTCATAAAACATACGCACTTAGCTTTTACCGCTCCATATTTACTGCCCAGAAACATTGTCATACAATAGTCATACAATGTTGAATGTCTTATATTTTTATTTGATTTTATATCCTTTTGAAAGCAATGCAGTGTTCAAAGCGGAAATAGTGTGACACTTATTTTGTAACTAATGGCTCAACAGCTGTACTAGAGTCACACCAGTAGCCCGATTCACGTAATCGATACCGTAACGATATCGTAGCGATTTCGTCGTTTAGACCATTACCGTATTCACATCCATCAATCGAGTTTCAACGACACCGACTTAAAAGTCGTTTGGTCGAAGAGTCGATTAAAAAAAAAAAAAATCTGTATTGCATTATCCTGGTAAAATACTTATTAATGTAACTGGAAATAAGTGTTTGATATATCGTTTAGCTTTCGAGCAAGTTCAGTTGTCGTTCTATCCAATTCAGATTAAGGAACACGTGAATACCGATTTTGAATAGGACTTCGATCGAAAGACTATAAAACTTCAATGATATTTGGCTTGTTTGTTTACGTTAATCAGGCTACAGAATGACAGCGGCGGTCGCAGGTTGTATTCCCAGGTTGATGTTTATCTGACCTGATAAGATAAGATCAGATATTCATTTGCTGAAACATGTGTACATTTACAAGAATAAAAAAAAACGTGCATGCAGAATGACAAAAAAAAAAGAAACGGTCCAGACATGTTTTCCACATTCAATGGCGTGCAAATATTGAGTAAAAGTATGATAAAATAATATTTTCAAATGGACATCATGGTCACAAAATGTGAATAGTAAAAAATACGAGTGGATAGTTGTTCCGGGTCTGGCTTGTTAGTTTATATGTTTGTGAACACACGATACAGGAGCCACCGTAGACGTGGCCTTGATGACGGTGAGTTATGGGTAGTTCGCCGTCCTGCCGTCCGGACCAAGCCCGAGTCGTCGACAGCGCTTAGTGTTCCACGCGCGCCTCAAAGAGATGTACAATTGCCGTCACGGATCTTGAGCGCTGGCTTCAAGTTGCGCAGAAGTCAAATATTTGGTCTCTTTAGCGGTGCGAAGTGAGACGCGGGGGCGGGGAGTGTCAGTGATTAGCTCGCCGTGCCGTCGCGTCATAGACGTCACTTCTGATTCGTACCCTGCGTTGCTGCATGTATCTAACAACGAAGACAATTGGCTCGCCAATGTATGGAATGCGTATAGCGATCCCCACTCTGACGCCGAGCGCTCAAGATCCGTTTCGGATATTGTACATGTAACATGGCCCCTACGGGCCCAGCAAGGCCGAAGCCTAATAAGGCCATAAGTTGACTTCCGAAAGGGAAACTCTGGGTCCTGGAATGCAAGAGGTGTGGTTCTAGTGACTCAGAGTCAGACACGACCTCCTGCTCCGCCCTAGAACCTGACCCTAGACTTTAATAGAGAAAACCTAATGTTTTTAATATCGTGCGGATGATGAAATCCGCATACGGGATTAATCCGCATGCAGAAAATTTCAAAATGCAAAAAAACGCGTCCCGCTTTTTTTTTATGGTGCAAATATCAGCGGGAGGTAGTGTCAGACTCTTACTGACTAAAAGCCCACCCCATTCCTTCTAGCCTTCATACCGGGGCTCGAGTTCCCTTTCGGATAACCCTGGCCTCAGTATGCTTCGACCCGGCTGGGCCGCTGCTATTGCTGACAACTCCTTGAGGCGCGCGGGAACAGTGCGCGCCGTCGACGACTAGGGCTTGGTCCGGACAGTTACCGGACGGCCGGACAGCGAGCTACCCATTGTTAACTGTCGGCAAGCACGCGCCTACGGTGGCCGGAAATCGGGATTGGAATCCCGGCGGTGGCAGCGGGAACGCCGTTGCCTGATGTGGTCGGCCTCCTCCTTTGCGAGCATTACTGCTTCGCAGAAATCGGCGACCGCCTGCCACTCCTCCTCGATCCGAACCATGGCCTCAACCAAGGCCCGGCGCGAGTGGTCTCCGCCGCCGATCGCCCCCACGAGGGCACGGCGATGCTCCGCCCAAGCAACGCGTCCCGCCTGCTTATTCCACGCATTACAATAAATACTTGTATGGAATGGACATTTGCGTGCGAAACAATCCCGCATACATGATCAAAACCGCACGATATTAAAAACATCCATATGGTAGTAAAAATATTGTACTCTCTACACATACAAATGATAGACGAGGCACATCCTAGCTAGTTTCATCTCATCTCCCTTAACCGAAACCACTTTCTCCCGAAATGTTGCCATAAGCACCTTCCTTGTTTACGAAATAACGAACGAGTACAGCACTACATCGCCAAAATATGACGTTTCCTCAAATATATTAGCCGCGCGTTGCCAAGCACAGAATATTAACTTGTAGGCCTTTATGAGTAGATTTATTGCGGCCGCCATCTTGGATTCTAGAGGCAACGTGCCGGTTATAATTAAAAATTGATGAAAGATCGTGTGAACTGCTTTATTTTGTATTGTTTATTAGTTTATTTATTTTATTCTTTGTGCTCACAAAAAAGTACAGAAGCGGATTAAATAGCTTAGGCATTTTCTACCAGTCAACCTTTGGGTGATGCAGAGACAAAGTGGCAGGTTTTTTTTTTTCAAGGTGAGAAGTCATCTAATGACCTATGCATCTTCAGTTGCCCTTTGCGTTCTAGGACGACGGGTATCATTTTCGTACTTCTTCCCATGGCCCCAACAGGCATCGACCCTACTGGGCAGCTACGGTTTGCTGACATCTCTTTGAGGCGCGCGTGGAATACTTCACGCTGTGGACGATTCGAGATTGCTCTTTACAGGACGAGCCATAAAAAAGGTTAAAGTTGTTCAAAAACAATTTTGAAGTACTTACTTCCGGTTTAACAATGGAAAAAATAAATTGAAATCTGATCAGAAAAGAAAAAGAACGGTTATTCACATTTATAATATTAGTTAGGACTAATATTATAAATGTGAAAGTGTGGATGTTTGGTTGTTTGGATGTTTGTTACTTAATGACGCAAAAACGGCTGAACGGATTTGGATGAAATTTGGCATGCATATAGCCTTTGACATGGAAAAAAACATAGGCTACCTTTTATCCCAATTCCTTAAGTACCCTTAAGTACCTAATGCCACTCGGGCGAAGCCGCGGGCAAAAGCTAGTTTCCTATAAAAAAAATATATTAACTATTTTATAATAATTATCTACAATATGAAATTTTTCCAAGAAACCCTTCCGTCAATCAGGTGATTTTTTTAGAATCCCGTATCTTAACAACTAAACCTCAAAAAATAAAAAAAAATTACGTGAACACGTTCATATCCCCTAGAAGTGCAAATGTGCGCAATATGAACAATTTTCAGAACCTCACTATTTTTTCGTTGCCCACTTCGCTTGAAATGCCCCTAATAAGACAATAGTTTTGTCAATATAAGTCTGTGTTTTAGTGTCGATATAAGTCTGTGTTTTAGTAGGTATATGCGAAAACCAAAACACGTGTCTATTATTTTTATGTAAAAAATCTATGTGCAAAATTTTATAACTGTATAATGAAAAATCACAAAGTTATAAGCTTGTTATGTCAGCAAAAATACATGGTCACGGACCATCTAGGCGACTGAGGGGTTGTTTTGCACTTGCACCCAGCTGTTTACTGGCATCTAATGCCCGCTATGATCAGCCGTGACCTGTGTTGTACTTAATGACGAACGTATCAGAGTTGTGATCATTTTAAATATTTTTGGAAAAAAAATGGTCTAAAAACTATTGGAATTCATTTAGTTACTGATTCTGAATAAACTATATTCAGGTTTCGCATAAACTAAAAAATAATAATGTTGTATATAAAGTTGTGGTGACATTTGGGGGAGGCCTATATCCAGTATTGGATATTTTTTAGCTGAAAATTTGATTACAGTGTGATAATCCTCACTCTGTTACAACCTAAATAAAAAAGAACCCGTTGTAAAAATCAAACTCTAAGCCCTAACAAAACCAAGTACTTTCAAGCTCAAAGTAAAACCCCATTGAGTTTTGCACACAACACCCTCAATTTTGCTCCGGTTTTAACCAGATCGCTGGAAGCCTCTCTTGTCAAGAGGTGACTAGAGGCTGACGGCGCAAGAGCCTCGTTTTATCGGCTTCTAGGGCCGTTAAGAGGCTCTTTGGCCGCGTTAAGCCACCCATTAGGGATCGCGGTCTTACCACTCAATGTTTTGAATACGCTTGACACATTTTTTTGGTATAAGGTGAGCTGAAGTAGGTATGCCTAATATTGGAAAATATATTTCCAAACGTGGATAATATAATACTCGTCGCTTATACCGCGTACATCGAAGGACTGGAACAATTTGCCTGCTGCGGCAATCTTCTCATCTGATTATAATTTACCTAGGTTTCTTCAAGGCTAGAGTGAATAGGCTCTTAATAAACCAATACACACGAATTTCAGTCTTAGCTACACTAATATTATGAAATGTTAAAGTTTGTTTTGATGTTTTTTTGTTTGTAGGATCTCTGAAAGTACAAGAAATTTTTTTCGCCAATAGAAAGTCATGTACCGGAAGATGCAGCGTTGGAAGACCTCTAACAAGGTGAACCGATGACCTAGTCAGGATCGCGGGAATCCGATGGATGCGTGACGCAAAGTACCGGTCGTTGTGGCGACGCTTGGGGGAGGCGTATGTCCAACAGTGGACGTCTTTCGCCTGATATGATGATGATGATGATGAAATAAAAGCTTGTAAAAAAAAACAGTTTGGTAAAGAAAACAATAAGAGTCGAAGTAAATAACATCTTTAAATAAAGTAACAACGCGTTTGCTATAAAAACTTAGTGTAAGCACAAGTATGCTTGTAGCAGTAAATAGCTTGTACTTAAGTACTGTTGGAAACAAGCCTATTTCGCCTCTAATAGGTTGCGAGCGCTCTAATATTAACCACACCGTGTAGCGAGCAATGGACCAGAAAAATAGGAAATGGTTTTAATGTACGATGCAGAAAAAGGAGTTTTCTGAGCTCTGTTTTTGATGTGAAGAGGTTTGTGATTACGTTGTGGTCTTTATCAAGATATTAGGCGAGGTTGTACACATTTTAAACTGCTGGAAATAAAAGAGAATACCATGATAAATTATTTTAAAATTGAAATAGACCATGAATCCATGACCAACCGTTATGTAAAAATTGCGAAACTGATCCTAACCTATAATTTCAAACTTGTATATCTACGAGACTACGTCACGGCAATATTTGAAAGTTACATAAAAAAATTAAGCTATTTTTAAAAGGCAAACAAAAACAAACATGTTGATTAGTTATTATGGTTTTTTTTATAAAAATTAAATTGCTGTCCCTGCTCAGTCCCACGGTTTGATAACATCTCTTTGAGAAGTGCGTGGATCACTACATGCTGTCGGCGACTGGGGCTTGGTCCGGTCGATTACCGGATGGCGAGCCACCCATTGCTCCACGTTCGCAAGCTCGCGTCTACCGTGGCTGGTAGTCGCGGCCGGGGTCTCGGCGGTCGGAGCGTGAGGACGTTCCCTCCCTTCCTGTACCTTTGTGTTGCATGAAATGTTAATAAGTAAATGATAAAAATCAAAATATTTTATTTCACATATGCCTAAATGATCTAAATGGCACTTATAAAATGTTAGAAGCTAGTGAAAAAACACCGGAGGATTTTAGTCAACAAAAGTCTGACACTCCCTCTCGCTCTACCTAGAGCTGGAGGAGATATATTTTTGTGATTTCCCACTTTAGAGAAAAAATACTTCATTTATCCAGCAAAGTACTGCCTACTTAGGTACTAACCGAGACTATAAATAGAGGGGCTAACTACTAAGTTATTTTTACGGCGCTGAGCCATCGCAAATTAGATAGGGTTGTAATTGAAGTGAAGTTTTAATTGAGCTGGCGTTAAAAATACAAGAAATAACTTTGCTTGCTAAGCAGGTATACTTTGATATCTTAAACTAGTGCGCCTCACCATCAACGATTGCATCACTGCTCACCAGCAGGTAGGATTGCAGTCAAGCACTAGTTTATATCAATTTAGAAAATTATCTAATTAAAATTATCATATATTTTGCGTTTGACCACTATTGAAATAGTGATACTGACGGTAAGCAACGATATGGACATAACTATTTTTTTTTGGTTGTCCTTGAAAAGCACTGAAGACACTTAGGTATCTGCCAATAACACGTGTTTTTCTTTTATTACCTAAACTTAATAAGAATTAATATGTATTTTCTCCTCCTCCATACGTCGTTTGCCTTCAATTCTGAGGTTCATGACTTCGAAGAAGAACTTTGTTATGGACTATTACCTATGACTTCCGGCTGGGGCGCGAGGATATCCTCACGCTTTCGACCACCTCGTTCGCTTGCATTACTTTCACTCCAGACCAAGAACCAGGGCTTAACGCGAAGTCACTACTGCTAATCGTCTCCATAAAGACACGGCGGTAATCTGCTCAAGTGGAGCGGAACTACACTGTAATGTCCCGAAATAACTGCGTCCAGTGAGGACCTGCATCAAGTGATAAGTGAGGACGCCGTGGTGCCTCTTAAACGAGTCTTCAAAGACACCGCTGCGATTGTGGCGTGCCTTAAACATTTTTAGAGTTCCGAACCCAGAGGGTAAAAATGGAACCATATTACTAAGACGTGGAGTCTTAGCAATATCCATCTGTCTGTAATCAAGATGTATCTCATGAACCGTGATAGATGGTTGATCAATTCCTCTGGAAGTGTGCCCTAAAAACTGGCGGCATTGCCACGTTGTATAGCAATGCTCAATCATTAACCGGGTTAAAAAGCAGCCCTTTGGGTCATGAAAATATTAATTTGTTTATTATATTAATATTTAAAACAATTAAGAAGTATCGATTAAAACGTATGCTCTACAAGTCAAACACTAATATTATAAAGAGGTAAAAGTTTGCTTTTTTGCTCGTAAGAGGTAATCTCTGAAAGTACTGGTCCGAAATTTTTACAGATGATGTAATTATTTCTATTACCGCTGTAACAAAAAATACTAAAAACAGAATAAAAAGAATGTCTGAGTAGGACTCCCATACGTGATTTATTAGCCGCATTTTGCACGAAGTTAATAATGATTTTAATAGTGTCTAATGTTGTATAGACTACAGAACCCTTAGTGCGTGAGTCTGACTCGCACTTGACTGATTTTTGATTTAAGTAAAATTACTAGAAATTCTTTTGCCTAATAACAATTATAACCAAAAACTACTAACAATTTTTTTTTTATTGTTGATTGGTTCGCGCTTGACCGCTATCTCACCTGATGGAAAGCGACGATGCGGTCGACGATGGAACGCGCTTACCTAAAAGAAACCTATTCACTCTCGACTTAAAGATTTCCGGATTGATTTGGATTTAACAATTATTTTAGTACAGAAGAAGATAAAGTGAAACGATTATTCAATTAACTAACTTTTTTTATTTATTTATTAACTGTAATTATTCATGTACTTACCTTCTGAAACTTTCTGTCTCAGTTTGGAGACCGAGTCTTTTGAGGATAGCTTCGGAGTAAAGTTTCGAGAATTCCAATTATAGCTTCTCTAAGCAAATGTTTAAATAGAATCAATTTAATGGAAGGTCTCTTTATAATTAGAAATAGTCTTGAATGTAACAAGTTTATTATCTTAGGCCCGTATTAATAAACGTCACTCAAAACTCAAGCGTTACTTAAAAGTAGTTTCAACCAATCAAATGGCTTGAATCTATCTTGACCAGTATGAGATAGCATCCATCTGGCAACATTGCCATTGACTAGCCTGTTAGTCTTGTGGTCAGTGACTCTGATTGCTATGCCGGAGGTTCAATCCACCCAGGACAAATGTTTGTGTGATGGGCACGATCATTTGTTCTGTGTCTGGGTGTAATGTATCTATAATGTATGTTTCTAGTAATTTAAATTTTTAAATATGTTTATCAGTGGTCTAGTACTCCTAGCACAAGCACTGCTTAGTTTGTTTTGTGAAAGTTGTGGAATATGGTTATATTGTTTTTTTTTTTTTTATGGTGGGAAAAAATCATGCATTGACATCCCCCGCCCTTGGGCGGAGCGGGAGATAGTGTCAGACTCTTACTGACTAAAAGACCCACCCCGTTCCTTCTAGCCTTCATACCGGGGCTCGAGCGCCCTTTCGGATAACCCTGGCCCCAGTAGGCTTCGACCCGGCTGGGTCCCTGCTGTTGCTGACAACTCCTTGAGGCGCGCGGGAACAGTGCGCGCCGTCGACGACTTGGGCTTGGTCCGGACAGTTACCGGACGGCCGGACAGTGAGCTACCCATTGCTCACTGTCCGCAAGCCCGCGTCTACGTTGGCCGGAAATCGGGATCAGAATCCCGGCGACGGCGGCGGCGATAACGCCGTTGCCTGGTGCGTTCGGCCTCCTCCTTTGCGAGCATTACTGCTTCGCAGAAGTCGGCGACCGCCTGCCACTCCTCCTCGCTTCGGACCATGGCCTCAACCAAGGCCCGGCGCGAGAGGTCTCCGCCACCGATCGCCCCCACGAGGGCACGGCGGTGCTCCGCCCAAGCAGGGCACACCTCGACTGTGTGCTCCACCGTGTCCTCCGGGCGTTCCGCACAGTGGCGACACCCGGGCGTCACCTCCGCATGAATCCCGTGCAGGAAACTCCCGAACGAACCATGTCCGGTGAGTATCTGCGTCATGCGAAAGGTAAGGACGCCGTGAGGTCTTTCCAGCCACGCCTCAAAGAGGGGACTTACCGCCTGGTTATATTGTTGAAATGAACCTTTTTAGTACAATCTATTCGGCGGTTCAGACCTGAAGAGGTGACAGACAGAGGCACTTTCGCATTTATAATATTACTAACTTTTGCCAGCAGTTTTACCCACGTGATAGTAGCAAATTATCCCAAGAGAACATATTCCCGAGACAAAATGTACCTATCCTATGTGCTTTCTTCATCGAAATCCGTTCAGCCGTGCAAACGTGATGGAGAAACAAACATACACACAGTCTCACAAACTTATACCTTTATAATATAAGTGTGATTTTATGAAAGTAAGAGGGAATGTTTCAAAGGTCTGATATATTTTTTTTTGTTACCACATCAGTAAACAGCCGAAACTGATAGGCCTTCCTTTTTCAGTTCAGGCCGGTTTCACATTCGGCTAAAAATCATATTTCAGTTGGTAACTATTATTCTGTTTCAGACAAAAACTATGCCACACCGTTCACTGGCTGATTGCAAAATAATTACCTAGTACGATTTAGAGCTCTTCTTCCGTTCGAAATTCGAAGAAAATTCAAACTTCGAACGGCCGCTAGATCGCATAATGTAGCATTATTTCAATTTGTAATTAATCTACAAATTCTGTCTCTTTACAATATTATATTAGTATTTTTATTTCTTGCATTATAAAGAGGTAAAATTTATTTTTATTTTTTATTTGCAAAAACTTTTACACCGATAGAAAGCTACTTAATTCTTAAGTGACATAGGCTATATACCAATGTGGTGTTCACTAAAATCACTAGTTAGGGATTTAGGTTTATAGTAAATGAAACAACCAAATTGTCAGTAAGCAGGCAAACCCGAGGAGTGACGTCTAGTCGAGACGTGACGTCCTGCTTGACTTGTCCTACATTTAATGTGTATTAAGTGTGCGCGCGAAGCCGCGGGCAAAAGCTAGTTATAAATAGTTTATCAGCCAGCGGCTTCAGCTACGGCCTTTAGGGTAATATTCAATTATCCTAAAGGCCTTATGATATAAGGCTCTTGAAGCACCATCATTTTATAAAAGAAACGTATTATTTCTTTAAACGAGAAAAACAAAATCTGATTAACACGTTCCAATATTAATAGTGTTCACTTCTACCAAGATGGCGGCCGTTCCCGAGCCAGCTGACTAATTAATGAAAAGGAAACAGAACGGGTGGGAATTAAAGAGAATTACCAGAGGAAATAAGTGGAAGAAATTGACCGCGAACAATCTATTTAATTTTAATGAAGCCATGTTTTATTTACACTGGTTTGAGTTTAAAATGTTTTGTAGTACACCTGATGTTTTGCGGGGTATTTTTTCTAAGAACGCTTTTTTTATTTTGAGTTCGTTTGATTGCAAATATGTAGGCTTGCTTCCAAATTCATAACAATAACAATAACAGCGCGAACAGGGATAAACAGGTATCACGATCAGAAACAGGCATCACGTTCTATTAAAAGTGCCTGAAGGGCCTCTGCTAGTTAGTTTCGGCTCCTTCTACGTCTTCCGGGTCCTGATCCAGGACCTCAGGGTTCTGAGAGTCTAAACTCAGAGGTCAGTCTCTTCTAAAGTCCATACGATAAATATGTAATGGTGAAATTATAATTATGAGGACCATATTTATGTAGACTAGTGTCTAAAATGGTCTTTGTCACGTTGTTATCTCCAAAAGACCAAGACAAATTATTCACGAACACACACACGATACAAGAGTAATTAGTGTGAGGAAACATTTCTTTAAATATATCTTTTTAAAGTCATGATAAACAACCATGTAGCACCCACTCCTATCAAGATCGGAGACTCTATACTCGAAGTTGTGGACGATTACGTCTACCTCGGGCAGACAGTCCAGTTGGGTAGATCTAATTTCGAGAAAGAGGTCAACCGTCGAATCCGGCTCGGCTGGGCAGCGTTCGGGAAGCTACGCGGTATCTTCTCATCCAACATACCACAGTGTCTCAAGACGAAAGTCTATGACCAGTATGTGTTGCCAGTGATGACATATGGATCCGAAACGTGGTCGCTCACAATGGGCCTCATCAAAAGGCTTAAAGTCACCCAAAGAGCAATGGAAAGGGCTATGCTCGGAGTTTCCTTGCGTGATCGAATCAGAAATGAAGATATCCGCAGGAGAACCAAGGTTGCCGACATAGCACAAAGAATCGCCAAACTTAAGTGGCAATGGGCAGAGCACATTGCTCGCAGAACAGATGGCCGTTGGGGCCGAAAGGTTCTGGAGTGGCGACCGCGTACCGGAAAACGCAGCGTTGGAAGGCCTCCTACAAGGTGGACTGACGACCTGGTGAGGGTAGCGGGAATCCGATGGATGCGGGACGCACATGATCGTTCGTTGTGGCGACGCTTGGGGGAGGCCTATGTCCAGCAGTGGACGTCTGTCGGCTGAAATGATGATGATGATGATCTTTTAAAAATCTTTCTTCACAAGAACTTAAATGCGAACTGCCAGCAAAGCTAAAACCTTTGCAAGCAAAAATAAACCTGACTAAGAATTAAATATACATTTGACCTAAAATTCACAATTCTTGAAAACGTCGAGTCAACCACTTACTGCCACTAATAGTGTTCATTTAAATACCTAGACTTCAAAGGATGGAAGAAGCTAGACACAGCTAAAAACGAGGAAATTAATGCTCAGCTTTTACTAAGAAATACTGTCTGTATTTTGTTGTACTGTTGACGGAGATATAAGAGAGCGATTCCACTGACACAAAACTGGGCGGATTGGAGAGAAGCGGACCGTGAATTGGCCAATCATCATCATCATTATCTTAACTTAGCCAAAAGACCTCCCCTGTTGGACATATGGCTCTCCCAAGAGTCGCTACAATGAACGGTGCTGTGCATCTCGCATCCATCGGATTCCCGAAACCCTCATCAAGTCATCGGTCCACCTTGTAAGACATCTGTTCTGCGAGTAGTGTTCTGTCCACAGCCACGTAAGTTTGGTTATTCTTCGGATTCTGTCGGTAACCTTGGATCCCCAGCGGATATCTTCATTTCTGATTCAATTGACGCAAGTTAACTCCGAGCATAGCCCTTTCCATTGCTCTTTGGGTGACTTTAAGCCTTTGGCCAATCATAGTGCTCGAAATCTCCACTCCACATAAGTATAAATACAATGTAAGTTTAGCAAAGTGGAGCTGACCAAACTTTCAAATAAAATATATACCAACAGTCAGGACAGGACAGGACACTAATCACAGTGCTTGCAATCTCCACAAGTGAAAACAGTGAGAGGAGAGAGAAGAGGAGGTGGGAAGTCGAGCTGGATGTGATGCTTAGAGGGGTACGAAGTGGAAGGTAGGACAAATTAGCTATAACAAGATAGGATCATCCACCTCGCTCTGTTTCATTGAAAACTATTGCAATTTTTTTACTGATCTTCTCCGCTCCATTCGACTTAGCTCAACTTCTGTGGAAACGGACCTTTATGGTCTTATGCAATGAATTTGTGTTACCGGTGAAATGTTATCTTGAATTTGCTGATGGTATGATTGCTTACTGGAACATAATAATAACATCACCGCCATATTCTACGTGGACGTCGTAGTGAGGCTTGCGTGGGGCTTAATGAACTCTAGGTTTGTGTTGGCAGGTTTTGCGGCAACATGCTTAAGGCGAGGAGGTACACTAAGAAAGATACAATCTTCAGAACAGTTTTATGGCGAAGTTTTGAACATTAGCTACTGATCGACTCAATTTGACAGGTCTGTTGGTCTAGTGTTTAGTGACCCTGACTATTATGTCGGAGGTCATGGTTTCAATTCCCATCCAGGACAGATGTTTTAGCGATGAGCACGATCATTTTTTCTGTGTCTGGGTATAATATATATATATAATATATAGATATATATTTAGAAACATATAAGTATGTTTATCAGTTGTCTACTACTCATAACACAAGCTCTATTTAGCTTGGGGCTAGACGGCGTTGTTGTGATAGCTGTGGAATATTATTATATTATAAACTCCCAGGATAATAAATTATTGTTCCTCATCTTCGGCTTGTCTTTATTGGAGTGGCCGTAGTGCACTGAAAAGGATTAGAGCTACTACTTCTCTCTTGCCTTTAATGGCTAGTTTGACTTGAGGTTCGCAAGAGCAAACATATTCGGAAGAAGAATGTATAGTTTAGGAAGATTCCCACTTCCAGGACCGTCTTCACAGCTACTACTCAATCATCTAAGGAATTTTGCTCTCTTGTTGCTCCGCCGTTTTTGGGGCCCATTTATTGAGCTTGGGATTGTTAAGGCATAGTTGTTATAGAGGTAGAAAGACTACGGTCTTAGGTTGGCCTCATACATTGGGAATGGCATTCCGGATGTATGAGACCAGCTTTAACATAGTTCTTGGTAACCAGCACTCTTTCTCCTACTCCTAAGACTAATATATTCCAAAAAAAAACTTTTATGTGCACCGTAGGTATAGATGGGCAGGATGCACATCAGAAGTCAAATTGCATCCACAGCCTCCGACACTAGTGCACGAAAGAACCAAATGCCTCCAGCCACCCCAAGACGGAGGACATCCATGAGGATTCCCACGCTTAAAAAAAAGGCAGGATGCACATGTCAAAGCGTTTTCTTTTAAGGATTTTTTTTTTTATTGTAGATACTTTCTCGCTTGACAGCAATGCTGTCGACGAAGGGGAGTGCTTACCTAGAAGTAACCTATACACTCTTGCTTAAAGATTCCTTTTAAAAGAGTTATTTAAGAAGGTAAGTTATTGGGAGACTTCCTTTCATGTGTCCTTCAAAGGCCCAGAAAGTCTTCCAAGCATTTTGGCAGCTAGAAAACGAAAAAAATATTGGACACGTATTTTTGGTCTAAATCCTGGTTAAGCTTGTGCCGTTACTTCTACGTCAAGTCGGCAAGAGGTGATATAATGAAAAATTTCAACCCACTGTATTATCTTTTCTTTAGGGTTCCGTACACCAAAGGTAGAAACGGAACCCTATTTCTATAACTCCACTGTCCGTCTGTATGTCATGAACTATGACAGCTAGAGAGATTTTTTTTTATTTTTTTTTTCTATGGCCGTTATATCAACAAATAATAAAAACAGAATAAAATTTTTATTTAAGTGGGGCTCTCGTACAACAAACGTGATATTTTTGCCATGTTTTGCTATAGGCAGAACCGAACTCTTCCTGCGCTAGTCCGACTCGCACTTGCGACAGTTTTTTGTTTACGTATCAAAAGTTTATTTAATTTGGGTCGCAATTACATTAAACTTGTAGCTAGATTATAAACAACTAGCTCTTGCTCGCAGCTTCGCCCGCGTACATAAACTATAGCCTATGTCACTCAGGAATAAAGCAGCTTTCTATCGGTAGAAAAAATTTAGTGATTGGAACCAGTACTTCCAGAGATTACCTCCTACAAACAAAATAAAAACTTCACCTCTTTATTATATTAGTGTAGATACGTTGTATGTAACAAAATTCACCATGAAACAAACTATAAACTTTTGGATTTTCTACAACAATTTAAATAATTGCTTTTCTGCCGTAACCTTTCCAAACCAACTTTAAACAAAGTAAACAAAAACAAGTCAAGTTTCTATTTAAACATAAACCAAACACTATAAAGTGTAGACTGTAGGGCTGCGTTGGAAGCGGTCTTCCATGCTATCAAAATAGTAGCGGCATAAAATATAGTTTTCAGAAAGTAGTCTGAAATTAAAGCAAGCGCAGGAAGGGGAGTAGCGCAATTTTCTACAACGGATCCTGGGCGGCGACCACAAAAAACTAGAAGATGGAAGAATTTGAAGGTCTTTGGATGCGGTACTTATTAGGTAATCATTCTCCTCCCGAATGAATTTTGGACACAATGGTGAAACTTATTGAGGACTAACTGCTGCCAGCAGCTTCGCCGCGTGAACGTAGTTTTTTAGGCGCACTAGTTTATTAAGAGCCTATCCACTGTAGCCTTGAAGGCACCCAAATTATAATCGGACGTGTTACATTAGTTGTCTTCACACAAACTTTGGGCCTCCGTTTCATCCCCTTTAGGCGTTAATTTTGATAAATCTTCTCTTAGTACTCGTCTTCATCATAAAAGCAAGCCTAGTGCAAGATTTCACGTTCCCACTCCCAGTAGAGAAGTAGCTTTAGCTGTGCGTTGATATGTCAGTCAATCAGTTTCTTCTTATATGTATACACCCTTAAATTTTGATCGTTTTAATCCCGTGGAGGGTCGATCTGGTACATGAAACACTATCGATTTGCAAAGATAAAATTAAAAAATAAAGTAAATTTTTTTCAAAACTCGTATTAATTTACGCGTGTACGAAATTAATTTCTCTTTGAAAACGTCAGCTGAGCGAGTCCAATGATCCGTAGGTAGTAGTCGGCGTTGCGTACAAACTACCTATAAGTCATTGGACTCGCTCAGCTGACGTTTTCTTAAAGAAATTAATTTCGTACATGTACCGGATCGACTCTCCACGGGATTAAAACGATTAAAATTTAGCGGTGTATACTCGTATAAATATATCAAGTACCTCCATTTTAGTGCTCAAGCGAGTGCGCAGAAACAGGTGCAGTCTCTATTATTTTTCTTTCATAACCTGATAGGACGACAATCCCATATGATTATTGAGAAACCAGACGCAGGTCCATCGCAGGCTTCATCTATTTTTGCGGCTTTATGTATTTTCTGAGAAACGGATGTATCGTACTACCATTTGCCAAACTCCTAACAGTAATCACGATATTAATATGAATAAAATGGATGATCATCTGTAGATGTACCAACTTTGGAAAACTTTATCGATCAATTTGTGTGGATGTCATTCGTTTGCCACTATCTACCAGGAAACATGTTTAGCACGTGTAAAAAGAGTAGCACGTTTGTGTATTACTTTATGCTTATCAGTCTTTGTTATAGTGTATTTTTTGTGACCGATTTACCTATATTAAGCTGTAATAATCTAGATGTCCTCCTTCCTTGGGAATCGGAAAAAGTAAGCGAGGAATCATGATCGTTGGAAGGAGGACAATACGGGCCGTTGTTTTTCTTATAGGTACTTGTGCTATGAGACCTTACTTTGAGCCAATTTTCAGAATTCTAGGTCAAAGGGAAGTATCCTGTGAATTTTGATTCCGATATGAGAGTCAAAACATACGTTTTTTGCGACATAAATAGCCGTATCTTTTTTAAAATATAAGTTTGATTTTTCCACAGCTTCAAGGGACCGTAGACCTGAGTATATGGTTTTAATTTCAACTCGATACTTTCAACTTCCAAGCATTCTTAAGATAAAAAGTCTTGACAGACAGACAGACATATGGACAACAATGATCCTATAAGGGTTCCGATTTTTCCTTTTGAGGCACGGAACCCTAAAAGTAAATGTTTAATATGCATGTGCGTGCTCTTCTGTCTGTTTCATTTTAGTAGTAATTTTTCTTCTGCCTAGATACCACATCCAAAGTAATTCTCAGCTAGCAGCTTAAAGTGGCTATTACAGAGATCTCGCAGGGAAATTGCTTTCTTGCGAGCTCTTCATTTCTTGTGTAAATTTTATTTTTTAACCGTTCTCGTTCCCCTGGTCCGTTTAGGTAGCTGTTTACTCTTTTAAAAGCCTTCGCTTACTAATAATGCTTTGAATATGTAAGAATTTAGTTTTTGTAGCAATTGAAGTGACGTAAATGTAAGAGGGTGATTATTTTAAGGTTTAAGCTTTCAATCATGAAAATTACAGACACAATATAAAGACAATAGGTGCGCGAACGCCGGCGTTCGCTTGGGGTTTAATGAATTAAGAAAGGATAGGAGCTTCTTTCTTCTTGTAATATGGAAGGGTAGGTTATCATGTTTTGCGTGGTTTTAGGTTAAATATTAAGATTTGAGTTTCCACGTCAAGCCCTTTAGGGTCAAAATATTAAGGTCATGGAGCGCAAGACATTTTTTCAAAGATGTTTCTCGCTGAGTGATAGACACTTTGAGTCGCGATCTTTGGAATCACAGGGCGAATCTCAGCCACCGCAGGCGCAGGTTTGCGAACAGTGAGCAATGAGTACTAGACCGTCCGGCAAGAGCCAGAAGTTACTTTTCATAGCAATTGTAGTAACGTCAATTAAAAAGGCTGATTTTATTTTATGATTTAAGAAAGAAAAGGAGCTTCCTTCTTCTTGTAAAATAGAAGGGTGGGGGGGGTATCATGACTCGCGAGGTTTTGGGGTCGATTTTAAAATGGAGTATGATTTTCCACGTTGAGCTTTTTAGTGTTAAAATGTTAGAGTTATGGAGTGCACGACGTCGTTTCAAAAATATTTCTCCCTGATTAATCGACACTTTGGAGCCTTTTGAACTCAAAATGGGTCATGGAAAGCATAGTATTTTTTCAAAGGTATTTCTCGCTGACTTATAGACACTCTGAGTCGCAGGAGTCACAGGCTCTTTGCAGTCACAACCCGACTCCCGGCCACTGTAAGCGAGGGCTGGCGGACGAAAAGCAATTGGCAGTTCGCTGGCTGGCAAGAACTAAGTAAGGGCTGCCGGCGCGTTGCGTTCCACACGCGTTTCAAAAGAAATGTCAGCATGATTGACGGGGCCAGTTAGAACCAATGCCTGCCAGGACTGCGGATTGTTCTAAAAAGTTACCGTGGCCCTAGCAAAGGGTAGCTAAAGGAACACTGTGGGTTTTAGTCAATAAAATTACATTCTCGCTCAACCTAGAGCGGGAAAAGTTATTTAATGATTTCCCACGTAATAAAATACCCAAAATAGTTGATCAAGTTAGCAATGCCCTTTTCTTTAGGTGGGAAATTATTTAATGACATCTCCCGCCCTTGGGCGGTGTGAGAGGGCATGTCAGACATTTACTGACGAAAACCCTGTTGTCCTTCACTTGCCTTTTTTGTTCCAAGGCCCCTGGGTTCATTTTAGCATAACCCATGGCCCCAGTAGGCTTCGACCCTGCTGGGCCCCTACGGTTTTACTGATATCTTGAGGCGCGCGTGAAAACTACGCGCCGTCGACGACTTGGGCTCGATCCGGACAGTTACGGGACGGTCGGACGATGAGCTAGCCATAGCTCGCCGCAAGCTTGCGACAAAGTTATGCTTAGGTGTGAAGAAAAAAAAAACCCTCTGGGACACATTAAAACATTCCCACTTAGCCAAATTAACGTTAAATCTACTAACTCACATTCAAAAGTCTGATTGAAATAAATGAATTTACTTTGACTTTTACAAAGCTCAAATCCCGTAAATCTGCTAGTCATGATGGGATCCATAACTTACTTCTAAAAAACTTGCCACAGAGGGCGATAGTTTATATGAATAAAATTTTCAATGGATGTCTTGGTCTAGGCTATTTCCCAAATATCTGGAAAAAAGCCAAAATAATACCGATTAAAAAACCCGGGAAAGACAGTACCTTACCTGTAAATTATCGACCGATAAGCTTGTTACCTGCTGTTGGGAAACTTTTTGAGTCAGTAATTTACACGAGATTATTAGGTGCCACTGAGCAGTTTCTGATCCATGAGCAATTCGGGTTTCGGGCCACACATTCTACTACTCAGCAGCTTGCCAGAGTCTCTGAACATGTATCCCATCACCTAAACCTCAGACAATCTACGGGTATGTTTCTGCTAGATATCGAAAAAGCATTTGATACTGTTTGGCACGAAGGCCTGCTACACAAGTTGCTGACTCTGGGAGTGCCCTTGCCCCTTATTAAACTTATTCAATCATACCTTGCGGATCGTAAATTCTTGGTTTACATCGACGGAACCACTTCATTACTCTATGTAATCCCGGCTGGCGTTCCGCAAGGTTCGATAGTTGGACCCTTTTTATTTATTCTATTTTTAAATGATATCCCTATTCAACCACGTACCTATTTAGCTTGTTTTGCTGACGATACTGCTTCATATACAAGTCAAGTCAAGTCAAGTCAAAAGTTTTTTATTTCACATAGGCCTACATGGGCACTTATAAAACGTCAGAAGCTAGTGCACGGTTCGAAATTGGTCGTTTCAGAGGATACTGATCTGATCATAGGCCGACTGCAGTATTCTATCGACTTACTTCTTGACTATTTCAAGAAATGGAAGTTAAAAATAAATGAGGACAAGACGGAAGCAATATTTTTCTCTCGCTCCAGGCACCCTCCTTTAAAAACTTTGAAAATTTCAGGTCATTCAGTACCTTGGAAAAATTGTGTGCGGTACCTTGGAATTAGTATGGACAGTAGATTAAATTGGGCAAAGCATATTTCTGAATTACGAGTAAAGGGCGCACAAGCGCTCGGTGCGTTAAACCCAATTCTTAATCGAAAATCCAAATTAAGCAACAGTACCAAACTGAGAATCTATACTACACTGGTCCGTCCGTGTATAACGTACGCTTGTCCGGTTTGGAGCAGTACATGTCTCTCAAATCATCAAATTTTGCAAGTTATTCAAAATAAGGCAGTCAAAATTTCATATAAAACTAAATTTAAAACCAATCTCAAGAAATTGCATAAAGATATCCAACTTCCATTTCTATTTGATTATATTATTAAAATATCATCAAAATTTTATAAAAAGAATAAAATGCATACTGTTAACCCCTTAATTTCAAATCTATGTTCATCAACAATGGGCAAATTACCATATATCGATAGTTACGGCACTTATCGCCTACCGCATCACTACATCTTGTTCCCACCAACTGAGTTGCAAGCGACCAGTGACTTGACCCCCGAGAGGCTCGCTGCCGACCTGGGCCCGGCCGCTGTTGCGCAGGAGCGCGGGCGGCAGGGAGGCTCAGGCCGCTGATATATTGACTGGTCGCACGGCTACTATTTTGTACAGTATACCGTGCGATCAGTTAACTTTTTTAAATATTATAATTGTTTTTGTCACACCCTCAAGTAATTAGCAAAATTATAAGTCAACAAAATAATTTGCATTAATGTCATTGTTATTGTAATTTCTAGCTAAGTTTATGTTTTCATCAGTGCTCAAAAATAACCTTATATAAATTAAACTTTAAAAGGCGATTTAGTAGCCTGAGAAAGTGTTTAGATATAAGTGTTAATGTGTCTTAGGGTAAGTACATTTTTGTAAACTTTTATGTTTAATAAATGATATTTGAAAATGAAAATGACTTTGACTTTGACCACTTGGGTTCGTTTCGTTCAGAGACTTCCAAATAGACCAAGAGGGATTTGAGTTGTAAATGGTTAGGGGAGATGGGAATATAAGAAAGAAGAAAGAAATAAAGATATTTTATTTGGCACATAATGTAAAAAACATTTTTTTGGGAGAGCAGTGGTGGCCGAGTGGTAATGGCTCCGACTTACGAATTGTAGGTCGCGGGTTCAAACCCTGCCAGGCGGTACTTTGTGTAATTTATTTCATTACCACTGCTCTCAAAACGGTGAAGGAAAACATCGTGAGGAAATTTCTTCTTCGGAGTCTTAGAGCCAAAAATCCGAAGACATGTGACATTCACCAACCCGCACTGGGCTCGCGTGGTGGATTACGACTAATTCCCTCTCCCAAAGAGGAGGCCTGAGTCCCAGCAGTGGGAACATTACAAAGGCTGATGATAATGATGTAAAAACAAAGTTTTAGAAAACTTTATGTAGATAAAAACAAAAATACTAGCACAAAGTGTGTCTCACGGCTGCGCCAATATCTTCACTATATTCAGGGATGATTTTAGAAGCTTTCTTAATCTTTGCTTTAGCAAGAAGCTTTTAAGGGAGAAGGTATTTTTTTATTAGTATTATTATTGATAGGCTCGCGTTTTACCACCATTTCACCTGATGGTAAGCAATGATGTGGCCCACGATGGGACACGCTTGCCTAGAAGTAACTTTATGACACTGCTCGGGAGTTAGAGCTTTAATTACGAGATGTGATCCCAAAAAGACAGCCTCTCATCTAAAACGAGCGTCACATACACTATTCATTCTGTACATTCATCACCCCTTTGACTAGCTAGGATATATATAGGTCACAGAGTAGTGTGTTGATAGAATGGTACCTGTGATGCAATGTTTTTCATTAGTACAAGTGCCAACGAAATTCCTTTCTGTAATTACCACTTATTATTTACCGAAACTATTTTATTTTATTGGTTAATTAATGTTTATTTATTAAGTTAAAAGATATAATTTTACGTTAATATGCTTAACTGTTTTATTAATTGCACCTTCAATAAGTGTATCTTTCGGAAATAAACTGTTATTATAATTATCTTTTTTCTTTTAATATGTGGCTTCTTGCGACTCAACATAAGACGTTATCATTTGCTTAGCCGGACTTGCCCGTGGCAATCTTCATACGATTAATACTCCTAACCAGAACTAAATCTAAGCGACCACACCACACACCTTGATTTAAATAAAAAACGTAAGAAACTCCATGGTCACTTTTTTTAAATAATATTTTTTATTACAAATATTTCAGTGACATGTTTCTTATCGCTACTATTATGTGCACAAGATTCAGGAGTTATTTGATTTCCCACTTCAAAAAACAAAATATGCAATACGTGCCGCCACAAGTCTACGTTACAAGTCTATAACGCTCGTGTAGGTAATCACTCCATTTACTATCTATTCCATGTCCCAGATCCTATTCCTAACTGTCGAAACTAACGTAGCGTGGAAATGTGGCTGTCAGTTTGTTTCAGCGTTGGTTCGTTAAAACAGTGTGCTATGGAGTATAAGATTTGTTTTGCTGGTGATATTAGGTGTTAGCTTTGGCACAGTTTTGTTTAGCAGAGCATGATGATGTTCAGTTACGAAATAAGCCAATATAAGTTTCATACTAGAATTTCAGATTAAAATAGACGCACAAAACGTCGTATTATTCTTAACCTACTTCAGAAAATAGGAAGAGGTTCTCAATTCGGTTGTATTTTTTTTATATTTTTTATCTACCTCAGAACTCTGGACTATGGAGTTCTAGTCCGAAGATCGATCTGCAATTTGTTTTGCCCCCTAAAGGATTTTTCCCTAAGATGCTTCCAGATTAGTAATTTCGGAAGTCGGTGTTAAATAACAAGCAAACAATACCAGAAATGGCTGATGATGATGATGATGATGACTACCAGAAAAACGCGGTCCCGGTCCAAAGAGACCCGCCACCCCACTTGGGGGCCATGGTCCATGTTCAACAGTGGACGTCTTTCGGCTATAATAATGATGATGAAAGGTTTACAGCATCGTCTTCGTTACTATGACATCCAGAAAAGTTATTTTTATGAGTATAAAAAGAACTTTTAAAACTACTAAACAAAAAATCTAACTTTACCACCTTACACTCTAAAAAAGGTTCAGTTCAAAACCAGCGTCATGCAACTATCACGGAGTTATCTGGCATTTTTACTGAATTGGACCTATTTGGTGCAGGCGCGGAAAACACAATGTTAGTTATTTTTTTACATTGTGTGTATCTGTGTACCAAATAAAATATTTTTCATTCTTTCTTTCTTCTTTCTAAGAGACACTTCGCCTCTTTCTACTGAGCGATCCATTTGTGAGAATAATTGTCAGATCATTTTCAATGTCTATGAATGTACCAATCGCTTAGTTCAATCAGGTGTCAATTAAGCCCTCGTAATCATTAATTAAATTAAGCATCAAACGCTGTCATCTTGTTTCTCTGCTAGACTATAATTAACTACATTCGTGTTAGTATATAACAATAATTATACACGTACAATAATGATCTGATTGCGGAAGTGTTCTTGAGCTTAATAATTTTACACTAGTAATCAAGAGCAAGATACACGAAAACAGTAAGTTAGTAAACAAAACATGAGCTTGTGCGACGTAGAGTTGAAACTAACTAACACTGACGATCGTCTCGCAATTTTACCAGCTCCCCATAAAACATGAGCTTGTGCGACGTAGAGTTGAAACTAACACTGACGATCGTCTCGCAATTTTACCAGCTCCCCATAAAACATGAGCTTGTGCGACGTAGAGTTGAAACCAACTAACACTGACGATCGTCTCGCAATTTTACCAGCTCCCCATAAAACATGAGCTTGTGCGACGTAGAGTTGAAACTAACTAACACTGACGATCGCTCGCAATTTTACCAGCTCCCCATAAAACATGAGCTTGTGCGACGTAGAGTTGAAACCAACTAACACTGACGATCGTCTCGCAATTTTACCAGCTCCCCATAAAACATGAGCTTGTGCGACGTAGAGTTGAAACCAACTAACACTGACGATCGTCTCGCAATTTTACCAGCTCCCCATAAAACATGAGCTTGTGCGACGTAGAGTTGAAACTAACTAACACTGACGATCGTCTCGCAAATTTACCTGCTCCCCATAACACTCTTCCCTTCCCTGTCACAGAGGTAAAAGTATTGACAATTATACTTTTCTGAATAGCTGATAACACAAGGATATTTTTGTAGTAATATGTACATCAGGTGTAGTATCTCTTTCTGCAAAGCAGTAATGCTAACAAAGGAGGAGGCCGACCGCATCAGGCAACGGCGCTCTCGCCGCCGGCTGCCGGGATTCCGATCCCGATTTTGGCGATTTCCCGGCCACCGTAGGCGCCGGCTTGCGGACGGCGAGCAATGGGTAGTTCACTGTCCGACCGTCCGGTAACTGTCTGGACCGAGCCCAAGTCGTCGACGGCGCGCATTGTTCCCGTGCGCCTCAAGGAGTTGTCAGCAATAGCAGGGGCCCAGCTAGGTCGAAGTCTACTGGGGCCAGGATTAGTTTCGAAAGATAGCTCAGCCCCGGTATGAAGGCACGAAGGAACGGGGTGGGCTTTTAGTAAGAGTCTAACACTGTCTCCCGCTCCGCTCAAGAGCGGCGATGTCATTAGATGATTTTACCATCGAAAAAAAAAACAAATAAAAGGTGTATGTAGTATTTTTTTTGCACTAGACAACATTTTGTATGAAGTATTAGCAAAAGTTACAAAAAATTAAATCTTTGATTAGTGATATTTGCCAAAGTTTTAGTCATTTTTGGACTTATAAGTACTAAGAAAGATCTGCTACGGTATCAATTATGATAAAAACTTACAATTCAGTACACTCATGCTGTAAATAGTTTTCAAATTGGCTTCAAGTCATTAAATCTGAGATTTTACATAAAAAATCTAAAATTCCTAATAACTCAAAAACTACTGAATATCGGTAGAACATTTGGTGGCTTAATTTGTTGCATTTTAGTCCTACCATAACATCCTGCAAGGAATATGTCGAGTTACCAGTAACCCTGTACAAGAATACCTGGATCTGTTAAATGTTGATTGACTGTTTGTTGATTGAATGTTGGTTGATGTTGATTGAAAACTACGGATTGCAAAGAAAACTTATCGGCGTATCAATAATAGTTTTTTTTTTCGCTTTGTATTACTCTGAGTCTTCGTTAAATCTAGGTGAAGTAAAAACGCTATTGTTAAATCTAAATTAGCTAAATAAATTGTCTAAGTCATAATTAGTTAAAAAATAACAATTTTCTTATTCCATTGTTAAGAACAATTCGCTGTCTTCTTTCATTTGACACTACTCAAACACTTCATACAGTGACGCAGAGATGAGCAAAATTGAAGAACTTTTTTTTAGGTGAGAAAATCATCTAAATGACATCTCTCACCCTTGGGCGGAGCGAGAGGGCGTGTCAAACTTTTACTGACTAAAAACCCACTCCTTCTTCTTTCCCATTGTTCCAGGGCACCGGGGCCCCAGTAGGCTTCGACCCTGCTGGGCCCCTACAGTTGCTGACAACTCCTTGAGGCGCGCATGGAACACTCCGTCGACGACATGGGCTCGGTCGGGTCGGATGGCGAGCTACCGATTGCTCGCCGTAAGCCCAAAAATTGAAGAACTGGATTCTGATTAAACTTATTTCGTTCATGATTAGTAAATATATTTTTTTTATTTCTTGTTTTGCTTACTCTACACAATATTTTCAATTTGACACCTATGACGTAACAATATGGCGAAAAGTCTGTCCTATACTTATTTAGAACGCATTGTACTAAGCTGTAAGTCCCAGCGCGTACAGTAGGACCTAAAAATTTATAAAATCATTAAAACTGCACTGTTTAACTTGTAAACAAAGCGGCGTAAATTACGCGTTTTTACGGGAAACTTTTAATGGAATAACATAGTGGTGGGTGGCCCTGGACGGTTACAAACTTTTATTGCGGACTCCTACGCACTTTGCTAAACAAAATTGTTTGATTACATAGTCTTGAAGACAGTTGGGGTCATTTAGGACGGTTTTCCTTAATAGGCTAAGCTGAGAAAGTTGCCATACAAAATTGCCATAAAAATATGCACAAGTACGGTTTTTTTAGAGTGTAATGCTGGGCTGATGGCCAAGTTGTAATGGCCCCGAATTATGTAGTTTTAGATACCGAGTTCAAACCCAAACAGGCGCAATGCACCTACGCGAGCCTATCCTAGAGAGAGGAAGCCTGAGTCCAGCAATGGGTACATAAAAAGGTTGATTATGCTATGCTGGTATTTAGGCCTCCTTTTTAGGAGAGGGAAAGGACCGTTATCCAGCACGCGGGTTGGTTCATGTCACATGTCTTCGATTTCAGGACATGCGAGGTTTCCTCAGGATTATTTTCCTTTACCATGACAACACACAATAGTGCATTAAAGAATTAAACCCAGTGCGGGTTGGTGAATGTCACGTGTCTTCGAATTTTTGGTTCTAGGACGTGCCGGTTTCCTCACGATGTTCACGACGTAAGTCAGGGACGTTACCACTCGGCCACCACTGTTACCAGCATTGGGAACATTATAAGGCCGATTATGCAAGTACGTAATACAAAACTCTGAGTTGCGAATCTAAATTGTGTCAGACCAACTCGTGAAACCAATTTTGCTCATTATAAAGCTGATTATGCCGCTCACACACACAAATGATAACGCGTCGTGTCATAATACAGAGAGCGAATTCCACAAGGACCAAGCCGTAATGTCCATGTTAACTTATTAATAGTACTGGGAATTAAAATTTCCTAAAACACAGCATCAAATCCCCCGCTTCCTTAATAATCATGAGAGTTTCAATGACATAGCCCGTAAAAGAGACGTAAAAAAAAAATTGTGACCAACAGAAATCACTTTGAGGTGAGCCCATGTAAATTGATGGCGGTTTTGATAAGGATATAAAAATATTCTGGACGTGTCTGGGTCTTTGTTGCAATATTTTTTTTTTGTCTTTTCAAGTATGGTTTAAAATTTTATATGATGTGCTTATAGTATCATAGTTTATGATTTCCACGCTGGATGCCATCATGCGCGTGCGAGTCCTCACTAAATGAGAGATGTGGTGTTCCAGAGCAGGGTCGTCTTAGCGGTGTCTTTGGACATTTCCAATGCCTTCAATACCCTGCCCTGGAGTTACCTATACTGAGGAGGCACTCCGGTATCACCGGGTGCTGACCTGAAATAAAAATACACGTTTGTTTAAGTACTCACGTCACAATAGTAATTCTTAGGGCTATATTTCACCAGGACACCATGGCGGCGCAACCCGGTGAAATATAGCCCTGAGCTACTAAACTAGACACCATACAGATACCAGAGTCGCCACACACCCGAGCTGGTCGCACCACCAAATTGATTGCGCAACCAAACGGACACCAGGTGAGTAACTCTCTATAGAGCTGTATACATTATGTTGGTAGCGGCGACTGGTTGCGCCACCATGGCGTCCTGATGAAATATAACCCTTTATAGTGTGGAACAAAGTTTTTTTTTTTTAAACTAGCATAGTACTACAAGATTTTTAACACATCCATTAAGCTTGCATTCTTTGTCTGATCACCCTAATGAACTTTTCAAATTAAAAAAAGGTCGCAGCTAACATATTATCCGCTGGCACGCACCTACCTCAGAGTAATTTAATCCAAAGTCCCGTTCCGTCACCCTCTGCGGTTCATTTGCTCCTATTGTTTGCGGCGCGTTACACCCTTCAGCATAATTAGGGTTTGTTTTAGACTTTTAATGATACTATAGCTTAGAGTTAACATGAAAGATCAGTGTCCAGGTTTTTGTCGAGGTGATTTTTTGTGGATTTATGTTCCAGACAACCGTTGGTCTACAATAGTTGTGCATCAGTCCATTTCACTGCCGTAACAAGTTTTTCCTGCGCTAGGGGCCAGTTTCTGTAACTGTTCTTTTAAAAACTGCTGGGGAAGTTTAATCCGCTTGAGGCACATCCTCACCAGATATGAGTGTTTCGGGAGATACCTGTTTTGGATCTGACGGGAAGAAACACTCGAGTGTCACCATTGTGCAGATCGCCCAGAGCACATAGAACATATTCAGTACAGACACAGCACAATGGTTACAAACACAAAGTAAAAATGAATAAAAGGACAGAATGCGCCGAGCGTACCTCTACGGAAAGAGCGACCACCTCAGCATTTGCTGGTGAAGCATATGGTGGAAGTTAGCCCCACCGTGTCTTCGTGGGATTAAACAATGAGAATCAGAAACTTCGTTCTGATGAATAGAATAGAATTAATGATACAAAACTTGGCCTTGGTTTGATCATTGCACCCCATAACGGTCAGCGCCCTGTGCCAAAGCACCGCTAGCACCGCCTTAGTTATTGCATTGGTCAATTGACATAATCAGATACCAGCCTTGCTGAGGACTTGGGCGGAGCATCGCCGTGCCCTCTTGGGGGCGATCGGCGGCGGAGACCTCTCGCACCGGGCCTTGGTTGAGGCCATGGTCCGGAGCGAGGAGGAGTGGCAGGCGGTCGCCGACTTCTGCGAAGCAGTAATGCTCTCGCAAAGAGGAGGCCGACCGCATCAGGCAACGGCGTTCCCGCCGCCGCCGCCGGGATTCCGATCTTGATTTCCGGCCACCGTAGGCGCGGGCTTGCGGACAGTGAGCAATGGGTAGCTCGCTGTCCGGCCGTCCGGTAACTGTCGGGACCAAGCCCAAGTCATCGACGGTACTCAATGTTCCCGCGCGCCTCAAGGAGTTGTCAGCAACAGCAGGGACCCAGTCGGGTCAATGCCTACTGGGGCCCGGGTTATCCGAAAGGGAACTCGAGCCCCGTAATGAAGGCTAGAAGGAACGGGGAGGGCTTTTAGTCAGTAAGAGTCTGACACTGTCTCCCGCTCCGCCCAAGAGCGGGGGTTGTCATTGGATGATTTTTTCCACCATAAAAAAAAGCCTTGCTGTAGAGATCGGTTAGGTAGTCGCTTCACTCAGCTAAATCCGGCTAGACCAGAAGCCGATATAGTTAGAAAAAAGTTAGGCAGGTAAGAAAATAACAATAAAGTCATTGAAGTAATCGTGAAACATGCAGTGAAAAATACATTTCAGCTGCCCCGAGTCCAACTCGCACATGGCTAATTGCCACAACAGAGGCGATAAAATTCTCCACGATAACAGGTTGGCATAGGTATCTATTACAATTTATAGTATATAAATAAATAAAGTACAAATTTTGTGGGCGTTTCCGTATGTTATGACCGGACAACATGTTATTTATACAATCTACATGCATACATGTAATAAATGAAAATACAAGCAAATATTAAGAAGACGCCTTTTAAAAATCAATTGAAGATCGCAACACAAATCTATATATCATCATCGTGTGAATGTGTTTTAACGATAGTTTTATTTTTCTGCCAGTAGGAGGAAATTGTAGAGCTGGGCATCAAATGTGTGACTGCTAGACGCCCGTACGTGTGATGCCGGAGGAGGTATCAACAGGATCACGAGGCGAGGGAACGTGATACATTTCATACAGCGCGGAGAAAGTCTGTGGCTGGCCATTAATTAGGCAATGTCTTGACGAAAATTCTTGGCAGCGCCCATACTACAAGTTCCCAGAGAAGCTGTGGCCCTGGGTGCTCTCACTAAAGGAGAATCTAAAGCCGCAGCTGCTAGTAGATATGATCTCAATTCTCTTCTCAATGAGAACAAAGCATGAGCCACTATTGATGGCTGCGCCCAGAGAGCCTGAAAGAAAGAAGGATGTAAGCGTTCCAGAAGTGACACAGCCAAAGAAATGGCTCCAGGCAAAAAAATACTGCTAGGGTCCCGATGGCAACTGTAGACGTGCTCTCACTCTCAAGAAACTAGACCCAACTGAGAGGATTCTTCTCAGCGTGCCTTGAGCGGGGCTAGTTTCCAACTCAGAGGAAAATGAGCCAACTGGTTCTGCTCAAGATGGCCGTCCACTCTGCTAACTTACTGTTTGCTTATTGGCCCATAGTTGATAGAAGAGGTGGGAAAGTAGAAAAATTAATTTAGCCGTATGAGAAAAAAATATATTATTGAATCTATTAAATCTCACACTGATATAAAAAGGGCTCATATTGATAACATGTGCAAACTATAAAAGATTTGCAGTGGGCGTTCCCGTACAATATTACAGCTGAACAGTACTCAGTACCGAGAGAGTCATGGCTCTGCTCACTTATATTTTAATACTGCACCTTCTGAACAGCTGTCTTCCCAAAACCTGTGATATTGATAATACACCAGATTATATAACTTGGGAAAAGGAACTCTTGGAAGATTTGAAATCCGACTATAATGCTTTCCACCCACCAGGTGAGAATATAATAGTGAATATAACCTATTTATTAAAAACCTTCAGTTTTAATGACGAAACAGACAAGATAAGAATTGAAACGTGGATGAAGACCAAGTGGAATGACGAACGATTGAAATGGGATCCAGAAAAGCATCATGGCATTAACGAGATCGATGTATCGAACTTCAACATATGGTCTCCATATTTTGGAATATCTAACTCCGATGATTCTCTTGACTATTACCTTATTTTCTACAAATATAGTTTAAAAAGTAACGGAGATGTCCTTTGCCAATACAAAACGACTGAAGAGGTGTGGTGTAACATCAAACTCACAAACTGGCCATACGATTTGCAAGAATGTACTTTTATATTAGAATCATTGGAAGATACGTATATGTCATATAGTTCTCAGCCGACGGAACATTATGCAATCAACTTTAAATTCCAATTGTTTAATAAAAAAAGTGCTGAATGGTACATGTACGATTATAAGCATGTGCAGGAGAACAGCACCAAAAATCAAGTGAAGTTGACTGTATTCCTGATGCGTGAAGCAGTGGGCTTATCAGCGATTGTCATTTGGCCTGCCTTTGTTCTAACAGTTCTTAGTGTTTTATCGTTGTGTTTGGACGTAAGGCGTAAAGTGCGTCTAGCGATTATCTGCCTCAATTTGTTTGGACATTACTACTTCTTGACGGAGTTATTTTATGATATACCGAAAGAATCTCACTTCCCACCGACTTTGTTGTTATACTATCGTGGCTCAATGGTTTTGTCTATTATCATCGTTCTTTCTACATTCTTATTGGATACAATGTGTAAGTTAAAATACACGCCACACAATTATGTAAAACTAATCAATGATTTTGTGTATGAAAATGAGTATAGAACGTATATAGTGTTTTTTCGGTGGGATTTTGACGATGCCACAGTTGATAGTAAATCAAGCAGTGAAGATTGGGTGAAGTTTGCAAACATTGTTAATAGTGTTTTCATATTCATTGTTGTTTTTGCTTACATAGGTCTGTATGGCACAAATATTCCTAAACAAACATATCACAATACTGGTAATTTATATTTATTCAAGAAGTCATAATTATGTAACTACATAAATTTCTAAACTAATTAACATTGTAACTTAAAAGACATAGATACAAACTAAAAATAATATTTTTTTGAAACGGATAAATAATAACTTATCGGGCATTAAAAAATTCATCCACATCGATGTCAATGGTAAAAGTTCCCAGAGCGCTGGCAGCATCACTTTGGATAGCAATACTGATTCGTTGTCCAAAGAAAAGCCCAGCCATCTGGTCACACGAACAGTCAACCAGTTGTTTGCTGATATCACGCACAACTCGATGAGCGCTCGGACCCGTCACCCTAGCTAGAGTTTCTACCCCAAAATGGCTCAATCATATATCTTTCGATAAGGTTATTATATTTACGCCATTTTTCTGCACTTGCAGCAGCCGCCCTAGCACAGCCTGCCATACTCAGAAGATGGGATGTTGCAGGGGTACTCATATTGCATCTCACATCAAAGATCTACTCAACTTCCAGGGCATTATGGTTGTCGTTTCTGGCCTCTTTTCATTGCCACGTGCCAAGCCGTTGGGTTCTAAAACAGCTGGCACCCCAGCGGTGACAAGGGCTCGGCGGATGTTGTTATTATTGCTGGCATGCTGTGCTAATCGTAATTGTTCAGCGCTTCTACTGCAGGATGGGCCATGGTGTCCGAGGCGATAAATTAAAGCCGATCTAGGAGCACCCAATAATGATTGAAAAATATTTAAAACGAAGCTAAGCTAACCACCAAGTGTTTGCAATGATAATTATAACTGAATTTTATCGTGTTTACATACATATATTTTATTGGTTTTGCTTACATATATTGCTTACACAAATTACATTCCTAAATGAGATTATTATTATATGTATATGGCGTATTACAATAATTGTTAAGAGATTTTGTTACGAATATTTGCCGTATTCCTTTTTTCATCTTTTTATGTGTAATAATATATAACCTAAAATAAGAAATGTATAAATATAGAATCAGTGCATTATAATAAGTTAAATTGAGATAAATTAGATAGTTAGATTAGTATACAGATAGTAACAAAAATAAACTAGTCCAACAAATGAGTAGTAACAATAAACACAGATAAACCTAATATACCCTTTTATGTCTTCCTAATCTTCAGAATATTATACATATTAGCGGATGGCTATAGCATAATATATTTTTTTTTTTAAAGTTCAAGTAGTAAAAGTTTAGCAAGAATAACAATGTATGAGTATATAGTAATAATAAAGAAATAGGCAATACTCACAATTATATGTGTAAAATGATAGAAAATATACCCCCTGCCGTAATATAATCCTGGAAAAAATATCCGAAAATCATCACGTAAGCTGTCAGGTAAAAACAAATTTGTCTGATTTTTTTTCGCAGTGGAAATCCTCATGATGTTTACGGGGATCCCAGCACGTAAGCCGCCTCGCAGAAGTCCTACTGGCTGTCGAGAACCAATCCGAGGTAGATCAATTCTTCATGGTTGACTCGACAGCTATTCTAGTCACGCCGACTATAAAGTGTAATACTGGCGGTTGAGTCCATCAGGAGACATAGATGGCCTCCAATTAATTAAAGGCCAGCAGTGAGACGACAGCCGTACCCGCCAGCACGAACTGCCTCCCTGTACGAACTCCTCCGAACCGTTACTGCATGTCGTCCATATAACACATAGATTCACCCTCGGTAGAAGTTCGTCCCTCAACAAGTAGGCCCTGAAAGGAACCCTGAGGAACACCGCACGATATTTCACTGCAACCTCTACACTGGTATCCCAAGTAGATTGTCATCTAAGTAAGAGTGTCCCTACTTATCATATAGACCCCAACAATGTGGCAGAAGTAAGAAAGTACCCGATGGTAACGTAACACCTCCCTAATGTAACTCCAGGGCAAGATGTTAAATACGTTGGAGATATCAAAAACACCGAAAGCAGGCAACACCACCTCGTCCCGGGATACAGCTTTCTCTGTTAAAAGTCTCACTTTTATTACAGTGTCAATGATAAATCGTCCATAGAATAGAATAGATTAGAATAAACTTTCTTATACACCATAATAGTAACAATTCATCCAATCATTTTTTTTTTGGGTGTCTATACCGACACCCAAAACATTGGTCCAGGTTCAGTCCCTCTCCCACAAGTGGCTGACTAAGCTGTCGATTATCTGCTCGAACAGCTAACCCACCACTTTTATGAGCTATGCGCCGATAAGCAAACGGTAAGTTGGCAGGGCGGCCCGCCTTCTTGAGCAGAACCAGTTGACCTGCTTTCCTCTGAGTGGAAAACTGGCCCCACCCAAGACACAATAAGAAGAATCCTCTCAGTGAGGGTCTAGTTCCTTGAGAATGAGAGTAATTGGACACTGGGACCCGTAGCAGTATTTTTAGCCCAGAGCCGCATCGCGTTAGCCTTCATCTTTGGGTGTGTTACTTCCGAAAAAGCTTGACCTCCTTTCCTTTAGGCTTCGTAGGTATGGCCAGTACCATCAAAAATGGTTCGTACTCTACTCTCATAGAGAAGCAGTTTTCATCGATCGTATCTTCTAGGATCTGCAATTTTAGATCCTCCGTTTGAGGGACTTCCCTTAGAACTTGTGTTATGGGACCTCCCATGGATTTCCGTCGAGGGTCGCCAGTAGTTCTTCCCTAGACCGCGTCTTCGAATCCCTAATAGCCAGCCATAAAGCCACCTCCACCGCGCTGTATAAAGTATACCGCATTCCTTCGAGTGCTGTCGACGTCTCCACCGGCATCGCACATACGCAATTTCCTTTTCTTGCCAGAAAAATAATCTGCAACTATTTAAACCAAAATGTAACAAACTTCACAAAAAATAAAACTATTATAAAAACACACATACACTAAGCAATACCTTTCTACTTAAAGTAGACACTACTTGTGATCTCGCTGTCAACCTAGATTCGAGGCTTTGTCTAACCTAAACATAAGAAAAAGTATTATTAAGAATAACTATACGGATTTTTAATGTGCTCTACAATTAATAAATAAATAAATAGTTGTAAAAATACGCCTTCTTAAATTAGCTTGTATTAAACCTCTTGTATGCTTTCAGATGGATTAAAAAGTCTTCGTTTGGAATCCATTATAAAAATAAAACAATAATGAGATGATTGAGCGTATTTAGCACAAATTCTTGCGTACTAGGCATTACAGATAATATTTGTCGTATCAAAATTTTGCTCACCAAGTATAAGCTGTCAACATTTAAAAATACAATAATACTTTAAAAAAGTCTTGAAGTTATATTAAATTGTAAGAAAGAAATCACTGTAAATTACTAAAAAAATGTAATGTAACGTGTAATATAAGTACTTCTTAAAATAGGCCAAAGGTGAAAGGTGTAAGCTGGCAGATTATTTTTAGTGGGCTTTTGCAAGTACAATGCTGGTTTTTGGTTTTAGAACAGCGTTATGGGTTACAATATTATTGTTTGTTTTGTATATCACTGTTAATGTCTTATAGCTATTTGTTGTTCCACCTAGTAATGGTAAATTTAAACAATGAGCTCTTGATAGTGGCTTGTGACCGGAGAGTTAAATTCGCATTGATTTAGGAGCCTTATGTAGATGGTAACAAAGGACGCAAGACTACCGTTAAGCGAGAGTCTAGTCTCTTAATAGTGATTAGTGTGCTTCACCACCAACGATTTCATCACTGCTTACCATCTGGTGGAATCGCAGTAAAACACTAGTTTATTTCCTTTAAGAAATACCCATGCGTGGTTCAAGAATGTGGAACTGTGAAGGCGGTAAATAGTCATCTTCGATCCCAAACTCGAAGTTACAAAAGAGTCCAACTTACCACTAACAATATATATATAAACAGTGTTGAGGAGCCAAACCAGCGCTTGCAAAATAGCAATATTTTTTTATGTTTTGAACCAGACCAACCCATGAAGCCACACCTGGAGCACTTCTGGTAGATTCGCGAGGTAAAGGGTCGAATGAAATAATTGTCGGTGGAGACGCAAGCGCAAAAAAAAAAGTGATGAGATAATGCAATCATCGATGGTGAGGATGAATCAATATATTATAAACAATAAATTAGTTATGTCAAACTCATCTCTTGATACAAATACATCAACAGGTATAACCAGTTGATGTTCAGATAAATGAGCAAATGCTCTTTCGATGACCTTAATAATCATGAATACAAATTTTATAGATTCAGAGAATACTATTACACCGCACAGACATGAAATTAGCTCACATTGATAACAACTGGAGAACTATCGAAATATTTGCAGTGGGCGTTTCCGTATAAAATTACCAAACAATAATAATAACTGAAACAATACTCAGTATTGAGGGAACCATGGCTCTGCTTACTTATATTTTAATACTATGCCTACTGAACAGCTCTCTTTCCGAAACGTGTGTTATTGATAATACGCCAGATTATATAACTTGGGAACAGGAACTCTTGAAAGATTTGGCATCCGATAACAATGCTTTACACTCACCAGGTGAGAACACTATAGTGAACATCACCTACTTATTGAGAACCTTCGACTATAATGACAAAACAGAAACTATGACAATGCAAACGTGGATGATATACCGGTGGAATGACGGAAGATTGAAATGGGATCCAGAAAAATATCACGGCATTAACGAGACCAATGCAATGCACTTCAATATATGGTTTCCATATTTCGGAATAACCAACTCTGATGATTCCCTTGGCTCTTACATGATTTTCTATAAAATTGATTTAAAAAGTAACGGAGATATCCATTGGCATTATAAAGTGGTTGAAGAAGCGTGGTGTAACCTCAAACTCACAAACTGGCCATATGACTTGCAAGAATGTAACTTTGTATTCGAATCATTGAAAAATTTGTATGCAGAATTTAGTTCTCAGCTGTCAGAACATTACACAATTAATTTTGATTTTGAGGTGCTTGATTCAAAAAGTACTGGATGGTACATATACGATTATAAGCACGTGCAGGAGAACAGCACCAAAAATCGAGTAAAATTGACTGTATTCTTGATGCGTGAAGCAGTGGGCTTATCAGTGATTGTCATTTGGCCTGCCTTTGTTCTAACAGTTCTTAGTGTTTTATCGTTGTGTTTGGACGTAAGGCGTAAAGTGCGTCTAGCAATCATCTGTGTCAGTTTGCTTGGACATTATTGTTTCTTGAGAGAGTTATCTTCCGATATACCGAAAGAATCTCACTTCTCACCAACCTTGCTATTATACTATCGTAGCTCAGTGGTTTTGTCTATTATCATCGTCCTTTTGACGTTCTTTTTGGATATCATGTGTAAATTAAAATCAACGCCACACAATTATGTAAAACTGATCAATCATTTTGTGTACGAAAATAAGTATAGAACGTATGTAGTGTTTCCTCGGTGGGATTATGACGATGCTACAGTTGATAGCAAATCAAGAAGTGAAGATTGGGTGAAGTTTGCAAACATTGTTAATAGTGTTTTCATGTTTATTGTCGTTTTTGCTTACATAGGTTTGTATGGTGCCAATATTCCTAAACGAATATATCCAGATAATGACGTTTAATAAATGTATTTTATTATGTTTATCATTTCTTTTATTTTTGCAAGAAAGCATGAAACATTTTCAGGTATAGTTGAATTGTCTGGAAAAAAGGTTTGTATTTCAAATATCTACAAATTGTTAAATGAATGTAGTTTTTATAACTCAAAACATTTATTAAACAAAATGACTTGAGAGAATGTAATGAGATTAGTTTTATTAATGTTAGGGGTGAATGTGTGAGAGACAAGTCATGTTAATACATGATTTATAGCCGTCTACAGATTGAGCTTGTTTTTCAGGATTCTTCATAAAAAGTAATTGTAGTGTCATTGGTAAAAGGGATAATGTTGGCAGAGCTTTACAAGTTACAGAGGTCATTTATCGAACTCCAGGCACAATGAACGACGAATGACGAATTACGAACCTCCTCCTTATTTTGGAAAAAACACTACCCTGCGATACACCGTAAGAAATTGGTAGCTCATTGCTCAAGTAGTTATTGATCCTAATTACCTCTCTACGGACATTCTAGCTTGCATAAAAGGCTGTGAATAGGAACAGTGTCAAATGCCTTAGCAAAGCCAATAAACAGCGTCAGACATTTTTTTGCGTTGGCTTAGTATATCAACGAGTATTCAATAGTTCCAAGGCTGCATCAGATGTAGATTTCTTCATCCTAAAGCTAAATTGATTTTTTTAAAATAAATTACTGGATTCTAGGTAACCAACTAGCCAGCTATTAATGACACGTTACAAGGTTTTAGAAAGGACTGGAAGTACTGCAATAGGGCAGTAGTTAGTAAAAGATGAGTGGTCACCTCCTTTAAAAATGGCTTGAATTATTGCTTTTTATAAGGTTTCAGATTAAAAAAACAAAGGTTGAAAATATGGAAAAGTATAGGAGTAAAAGAAAAGAAAGAAAAACGTTTATTCGTGCCTCACACCATCATATAAACTAAAAATACACAATGAAAAGAAAAAAGAAAGGGTATATAATCAGTGCAAGGCCAAAAAGGCACCCAACTCAGCATATGCTACGTTATTTAAAACGATAAATAACGCAGCGCTGATATTCTGTTAGGGCCTGCTGTGATGTCACGAATATATTTACGGATGTTATACAGTAATAGTCTATCAAAAAAGAATAAATAAAGAAGAGATAGAATATAAATAAAATTCGTGAATTTATATTTATGTGTGTAATATATAAAAATAGTGCATATAAGAATAATTAGTAAACCGTAGACCGACGCCTAACGTTCCAACATACATACATCATTTATCAATACCATAAACAAACGGAGGAACGCAGGCGTACGGTGATTCGACTGTCAAAAAAACCGGCCAAGAGCGTGTCGGGCCACGCTCAGTGTAGGATTCCGTAGTTACCCGTCCGTCACAATAAGTGTACCCACTTTTGAGTTTAAAAAAATGCTTGCATATACGATTATACTACAAACTTAGTCCAGAAATTATTTTGTACAACCTTTTTGTCTTTTTTGTACAAAAACTGTTCTTTCCATCAAGTTCAAAATGATTTTCCTAGAAAGTCCTTATAAAGTTCTACTTTCCAGATTTTTTTCATATTTCCTAAACTTATGGTTCAAAAGTTAGAGGGGGGGACACACATTGTTTTTTACTTTTGGTGCGATTATTTCCGAAATTATTGACATTATCAAAAAATGATTTTAGTAAACCCCTATTCATTTTTGAATACCTATCCAACAATATATCACACGTTAGGGTTGAAATTAAAAAAAAATAACTTCCCACTTTACATATAGGGGGGCTACCCTAATGAAACATTTTTTTCCAATTTTTATTTTGCCACTTTATCGGCGTGATTGATATACATATTGGTACCAAATTTCAGCTTTCTAGTGCTAACGGTCACAGAGATTAAGCGAGGACGGACAGACGGATAGACAGACATTGCGAAACTATAAGGGTTCCTAGTTGACTACGGAACCCTAAAAAAAGAGTGAAAAACAAAACAAAAGGTGTGTAGGTAAATACATATTATTACATAAATGTCCATTTCGAAAGTGATTCGGGTGTATCTAAAATGAAAGTAAGGATTAAAGATTGCCTTATTATGACAGTAGTAAAATTCTCTCGAAAGCCTATTGCAGCATTGTTCGTTAAGAATTTGATGGTAAAATTATTCTAAAAGTACAAAGGAGCTCAATCATTATGTTGATTAATCTTTAATTTTTGACGTTGCTCGAATTCTTGATACCACTCACGCACAGTGTTCATATACCAAACATTACAATAATCGGTTAATATTTAGAGAATGCACAAATGTGCGAATCCAACTCAAACTTACATGATTATTTTTTTGTATGGAACGATACAATAATAGTCAAAGCTAACTTCAAAATTGGTATCGAAGTTAGATCGTAAAACTAGGGGTTTCCGTTGACTAACTTTAGTAACAAAGATAATTTAAGAAGTAAAGAAAGAAAAGATAGAAAACTATTTTATTTGGCATACACACTCGTAGATACACACAATGCAGTAACACCATGTAGACACTAATAAATTATTATATATAAAAAAGAGACAACTAGCAACGTATGTCTCACAGCGGCGCCAAATAGGTCCAGTTCAGCAATAATGAGGGTAGGGTAAATAAATTAACGTTAGAATCTATCTCTAGAAAGAGATTCTATCGCTTTTATCTTGGCATAAAAAAATGGTATAAATGACAATTCAAGTAAGTCCCAGAGATGAAAACACGGTCTGATAATATGAGATAACCCCCAGTCGGGAAATCTATATACACATTGCAAGTATCAATCAATCAATCAAAATCAAAAATCATTTATTTCGAATAGACCATTTGCAGGCACTTTTGAATAGTCAAATGTCGGTCAGTCCAAGAAAAGTGAAGCTAAATTGCACGTTCCAAAGAGTAGGTCTCTATGGAGAAGAACGTGCAAGAAACTCCATGGACACTCTTTTAAATCATATTATGTGTTACATATAATGCTTGGTTACAAATTTTCATGTTGCTTCTATTGTGTAAGCACAATGTAGATAATAAAATAAAAATAAAAAAATAATAATAATTAAAAAATACAAACTGAATTAAGCCACTGGCAGCTAAGAGATGACCAGTCTCAACTGACGGCACCCGTTCACGAGCATGACGCGTGCATCAGCCCCACTCAGCTCAACCATATTTTAAGGGAACCGAATGACCCAATAACACGTGCCACCAACAGCGAGACATTAGAGTGAGCATGACAAACTCTCAACTGCCATGCTCAAATGTCAAAAAAAAAAAGATGTAACCTAATAAAAATGCTCCATGGTACTTCACATTTACAAATTGGAAAAAAAAAGTGCTGCTACATTAAACAATGCTATGGTTTCCAAAAAACAAAAGTGTTTTCAAATTACAAAAATAATAATAAAAATAATGGTTTACAAACTAATCAAACTAATCAATACACCCAAGTGGTAGTGGAGCTGGACCAGCATTGAGCCAAGCATTTTTATCTTGAATATAATCCTCCAACTTATAATATACCTGCCTGCATAGTGTGCGTTTAATACAAGATTTAAATTTCGTTTCATTAAGTTCTAATATTTGGGGAGGTATTTTATTATAGCATTTTAAACAGTACCCCATGAAAGAAGAGGCCACTTTAGCCAATCTGAAGCCTGGTTGAACTAATTGGTCCCTATGTCTTGTAACATAGTTATGTCTATCGCCTCTTTTGCTAAAAAGATGAAGATTTTTTCTAACGTACATGGTGTTTTCATATATATATTGACAAGGCACCGTCAGGATGTTAATATCCTTAAACAGTTCCCTTAGAGAATCGCACCGGCGGAGATTATAAATAGCTCTGATGGCTCTTTTCTGTAGTATAAATATTGATTCGATGTCTGCAGCCTGTCCCACAGTAAAATACCGTATGACATGATACTATGAAAATAACTAAAATAGACTAGCCTAGCAGTATCAACATCCGTAAATTGGCGGATTTTTCTAACAGCATATGCAGCCGAGCTAAGCCGTCCTGCAAGAGATGTTAAGTGAGGACCCCATTGTAGCCTAGAGTCAAGCGTAATCCCCAAGAAAACTGTTTTATCAACAAATTCTAGTTTCTCATTGTTCAATACTATGTCGCAATCACTACTTTTGACATTTGGTAAGGAAAATCTTATGCATTTAGTTTTTTTTTTCCATTTAGAACTAGATTATTAGCAGTGAACCAGTTTTGGACCTGCAATAAGGCGTTATTTTCATCGTCAAGATTATTAGTCCTTCTATTTATCTTAAAAATCAAAGAAGTGTCGTCGGCAAACAACACCATATTAAGTTTATTTTTCAACAAATAGGGTAAATCATTAATATAAACTAAAAATAAAAAAGGACCTAAAACTGAACCTTGGGGTACCCCCATTTTCACATTTAATCCCGAAGAATTGACACCGTTTATTTGAACTAGTTGCTGTCTGTCATTCAAATACGATTTTAATAAGCTTAACGCTGTTTTGCCTAGTCCGTAATGCTCCAGTTTCAGGAGTAATGTTTCATGAACCACACAATCAAACGCCTTAGATAGGTCGCAGAAGATGCCTATAGCATCTTGTGCCTTCTCCCACGCATTAAAAATGTGTTTTAGTAAGGAGACACCAGCGTCAGTTGTACAACGTCCTTTGGTGAAACCATACTGTTTATCGTGTAAGATGTTATTGGTGTTAAAATGATTAAGCATTTGATTTAACATCACCTTTTCAAATATCTTGCTAAAAACCGGCAAAACGGACACCGGCCTATAATTATTAGTGTCTTTACTGTCTCCGGATTTAAAAAGTGGTATCACTTTACTATATTTCATTAGATCCGGAAAGACTCCTTGATCTATACACAAATTAAATATTAACGCTAAGTACGGTGCTACAGTCTCAATAATTGAAGTACAAACTTTGATAGACATACCCCATAGATCTTCTGTCAATTTAACCTTGATTTGTTTAAAAGCTTTTATTACTGTTATGGGGTTTATATGCTTAAAATTAAATTCAGTCGAGCAGGCTGCAACATTCGCCTGCAACAAATCAAAAGCTTGCGATGGGGACGAATTTAGGGCTTCAGTAGTTTTAATTGGTATACTGGTAAAGAAATTTACAAATTCTTCTGCAACTAATTTATTATCACTAACAAGACCATGATGTGTCTCCAATGTGTAATCATTATTATGTATTTTATTCCTATTCGTTTCATTATTTATAATTTTCCAAACCGTTTTTATTTTATTATCAGCTGATTTAACTTTGTTGCTAATGTATAAGGCCTTAGCTGCCTTACAAGTATTTTTAAACATTTTTGAATATGTAGCAACATACTTATTAAATGTTTCAGTGTTAATAATAGGCTTAAGGCCATACAGCTCAAAAAGTTTTTCCCTACTTATTCTGATTCCTTTAGTTGCCCAGTCACTGAATCTAAAATTAGGGTAGATACTTTTAGATTTCTTTTCAAAAGTCTTATTAAATTCGGTTTGAACTATTGAAAAAAAATTTTTATACAAAACATTACCATTGTTCACTGCAAGATTCCAATCATCCAACTTGCAAGTTAAAGTGCTGTTAAATTTATTTAGCTTACCGGATGTTATTGGTCTGGATTGTATCTGCACTTGTTCTATTGGTAAGCTGGATTCAAAAGTTACCATTAAGCCGCTATGATCAGAAGGCAGATAATTTACAATAGCTTTTTCTAAATAGTTTAGTCTAATAGCAACAAAAAACATTATCGATACATGTAGCAGTAGTTGTCGTAGTTCGAGTTGGTTCCATAAACACATTTGATAAATTAAATGATTTGAAAAGATTTAAAAATCTACTGCTATCTGAATTATTCTCTAAAATATTAACATTAAAGTCTCCGCAGATGATTACTAGTTTATTACCAGTTGAAAGTTTAGCCAAAACATCTTCCATGACTGACTCAAAAATAGAGTAGTTTTGATAATTAGGAGGCCTGTAAACGCACACTATGACATGCCTATCCAGCTCAACACACGACACTTCAATGCTATGTTCAACGGACAGTGCAACTATATCTTTACGAGTTTTAAATTTGATACTATTTTTAATAACGATTAATGAACCCCCACGTAACATTGACTTTCGGTTAAAACAACTGCCCACATTATAATTATCATAATTAATTAGCATTTCAAAATCCTTTAACCAATGCTCAGTAAAAAAAATAATGTCAAACATAGTTTTTTCTAAGAATAATTCAATTTCCAATTGTTTTGCAGAAAAACCCTGAATGTTTTGAAGAAACATATTAAAGGATTTTTGCTTACCCCCTGTAGCTTGAATGCTAGAAGATACTTTATTTTTAAGTTGACATACATTGCCAACATCAGTACCAACTGTTGTCTTATTACCTAGTTTAAAATATTAGTACTATTACTAATGGTGGGACTGATTACTGGGTACGCCGACATACTGCTTATGTCTGAGTTAATATTAACTGCTAATAGCTGCGCTATTTGACGTCTTAATATAATAGGCAGGTACACAGTATACCTGGTCGAAAAAAGTTTATCAACAAAATTGTTGATGTCAAAAAAGAAAAACTTATCACTATGATGACTAACTAAAAAATGCATATGCATATTTAGCATATGTATGTACTTATTTTGTCTGTCTGACAAGTGCTCAAAGTAAGGAAAAGCGCACAAAATTATCTTCCTACAATTTATCTTCAACAGCTCAGTGACATTATTGGTGATGTCATCTGTCTTCACATTTAAGCTATTACCCACAAATACAGTTAGAATAGCGTTGGGATCATATACTTGCTGATTAACTAATGACATTATGTGATGGTAGGAAGCTTGAGGTGTGCAATAATTTTGAGAAGGAAAAGGGAGTTTTTTACTAACTAATTGCCCTAATCCTCTTCCCATACTATCTGAAAATATAATTGATTGATAATCCCTACCGTTATGAGAGGAAAAATTACAATTTTCTGAATCTACCCCTTGAGTTAATTCATGCTGAATGTGGGGTACCTGGTCGGGAATACAGTCCTGAGCACTGATGGGCTGGGATGAGTTCTCCGTTACCACAAGTTGGAATAATATAATATCGTAATTCTTATCCAATCATTTTCCACAAATGAAATGTCCCGAATATTGGAACATCTGTTTTTATGATCTTAAAACCCATTAAAGAGGCTTCGTTTGACATTGTCGTCAACCATTGAAAACAAGCAGTATATGTAGAAGATCAATTAATCCCGCAACACAAGCAAACCATTACAGTTGTTGTAATTAATTCATGTGATAAAGTTATTTATTACATAAATTTATATATTTTGTTAGATTTGGAAACAATAAAAAAATTTTCACAGATATGAAATTAGGTGACATTGATTAAATTTAAAAATTATCAAAACACATGCAATGGGCGTATCCGTATAATATGACCAAATAATATAAAAACTGAAACTGCACTCAGTGTCGAATGCACTATGGCTCTGCTCACTTATATTTTAATACTACACCTTTTGAACAAATCTCTTTCCAATACCTGTGTTATTGATAATACGCCGGATTACATAAACTGGGAACAGGAACTCATGAAAAATTTGAAATTGGACTACAGCGCTTTGCACCCACCAAGTGAGAATACAATAGTGAATATCACCTACTATTTGGAAACCTTTAGTTATGAGGACAAAGAAGAAACTATGATAATGCAAATTTTGAGAGAGAGCAAGTGGAAAGATGAAAGACTGAAATGGGATCCCGAGAAATATCACCGCATCAACGAAATCGATGCATCTTACTTCTTTCTGTGGGCTCCATATTTTGGAATAACCCACTATGATGACACTCGTAACTCCTACTCCATTTACTATGCTAAAACCTTAAAGAGTAACGGTGAAGTCCATAACCAACATAAGATGTTTGAAGAAGTGTGGTGTAGCATCAAACTCACAAACTGGCCATACGATTTGCAAGAATGTACTTTTATCTTAGAATCATTGGAAGATACGTACATGTCATATAGTTCTCAGCCGTCACAACATTATGCAATCAACTTTGAATTTGTGGTGTTTGAAAAAAAATGTGCTGGATGGTACATGTACAATCATAAGCAGGTGCAGGAGAACAGCACCAAAAATCATGTGAAGTTGACTTTATTCTTGATGCGCCAAGCAGAGGGCTTATCAGCGATTGTCATTTGGCCTGCCTTTGTTCTAACAGTTCTTAGTGTTTTATCGTTGTGTTTGGACGTAAGGCGTAAAGTGCGTCTAGCAATCATCTGTCTCAGTTTGTTTGGACATTATTATTTCTTGAAAGAGTTATCTTCCGATATACCGAAGGAAACTCACTTTCCACCAACCTTATTGTTTTACTATCGTGGCTCAGTGGTTTTGTCTATTATCATAGTTCTTTTGACGTTCTTTTTGGATATCATGTGTAAGTTTAAATCCACACCACACCATTATGTAAAACTGATCAATGATTTTGTGTATGAAAGTAAGTACAGAACGTTTGTAGTGTTTCCTCGGTGGGATTTTGACGATGCTACAGTTGATAGCAAATCAAGCAGTGAAGATTGGGTGAAGTTTGCAAACATTGTTAATAGTGTTTTTATAATTATTGTTGTTTTCGCTTACATAGGTATGTATGGTACAAATATTCCTAAACCAACAAATCCCCATACCTAGTGATGTTTATTAAAAAACATTTTATTTTTAATTTGTTTTTAATCCCACTTTTAGCAAGAAGTCAGGCAAGCCAGTATTTTCAATAAATTGCATCTATTCGTGTATTCATTTTCTTTTTTTCTTTTTCTTACACAGATTTGTACGGGACTAAAATGCCTAAACGAACACCATGATACTGATAGTTATTAACCTTTCAATCGCGGAAATTACAGACACAATAGAAAGACAATAGGTGCGCGAACCCGGCGTTCGCTTGGGGTTTAATGAATTAAAAATATTTTATTTATTATTAAATTTGAATTTAGAACAAATCATCCATTGCCGATACTTTTTTGACTGAATATATAAAGGTCACGTGCCATACAAAAAATATTAAAAATTATATTCACGAATCATGATAAGTAACAAGGTCTACAATTAAGTTACTCATTCCTTAAAAAGGGTTGGTGTTCCTACAGTATGAGTTCAGCGAGAAAGTATATATGTTCTTCATACTCATTATTGTACATTTAAGACCACGAAGTCTGTGATCTTCTATATATACTTATCTTTAATGGTTGGCGACGTCAAACGAAGCATCTTTGATAGGTTTTAAGATTATTAAAAAACAAATGTTCCAATATTTGGGACGTTTCATTTGTGGAACATGATTGGATAAGAATTATGATACTTGCAATGTGTGTATAGATTTCCCGACTGGGGGTTATCTCGTATCATCAGATAGTGTTTTCATCTCTGGGGTATACTTGGACTGCCATTTATACCATTTTTCTTCCAGAGAGAGATTCTAACGTTAATTCTTAAATTATCTTTGTTTCTAAAGTTATTAAACGGAAACCCCTAGTTTAACGATCTAACTTCGATACTCATTTTGAAGTTAGCTTTGATTTATTATTGTATTGTTCCATATAAAAATTATAAAAAAAAACCAGACAAGTGCGATTATAATTTACCAGGGATTAACTGGCTTGACCGTTGTGGATGTAAGTATGTTGTTCCACAGCCGACTTATAGTGTAGGCAGCCAGGCGGTAGCAGCGGTGTACATGTTTTAAACTCACACTCAACGTTTCATCATCAGAACTGGAATTTAAAAAAAAACTGGTACCAATCTAGAAGCATTTTATTTAAGAGAAAAAAAAAATATTTTGCAAATCGGTTCATAAAAGACGGAGTTCTGAGGTAACAAATATTTTTAAAAAAATGCAATCGAATTGAGACACTCTCCCTTTTTTGGAAGTCGATTAAAAACATGGCTCTACAGCACACAGTAAGAAATAGGTAGAATAGAATAGAATAGAATAGAATAAACTTTATTGTACACCAAAATGTAACAATTCCACAGAGTTTTCTCATTGCTCAAGTAGTTATTGATCCTAATGACCTCTGTACGGACATTCTAGCTTGCATAAAAGGCAGTGAATAGGAACGGTGTCAAATGCCTTAGCAAAGTCAAAGAACAGCGTCAGACGTTTTTTTTTTGCGTTGGTTTAGTTTATCAACGAGTATTCAACAGTTAGATGTAGATTTCTTCATCCCAAAATTAAATTGATTATTGAAAAATAAATTACTGGATTCTAGGTAACCAACTAGCCTGCTATTAATGAGACGTTACAAGGTTTTAGAAAGGACAGGAAGTACTGCAATAGGGCAGTAGTTAGTAAAAGATGAGTGGTCACCTCCTTTAAAAATGGCTTGAATTATTGTTTTTTATAAGGTTTCAGGTTAACAAAACAAAGGTGGAAATATGGCAAAATATAGGAGTAAGGATTGAAGAGTACTTTTTATGGCAGTAGTAGAAATTCCCTCGAAAGCCTATTGTAGCAATGGGCGTTAAGAATTTAGAAAAAGTACAAAGGAGCTCAATCATTATGTTGATAGATTTTTAATGTTTGACTTTGCTCGAATTCTTGATACCACTCACGCACAGTGTTCATATACCAAAAATTACAATAATCGGTTAATATTTAGAGGATGCACAAATGTGGGAATCCAACTCTCACTTGTCTGGTTTTTTTTATAATTTTTATATTGAACAATACAATAATAATCAAAGCTAACTTCAAAATGAGTATCGAAGTTAAACTAGGGGTTTCCGTTTACTAACTTTAGAAACAAAGAAAATTTAAGAATTAACGTTAGAATCTCTCTCTAGAAAGAGATTCTATCGTGGCATCCAAAAAAATGGTATAAATGGCAGTCCAAGTATACCTCAGAGATAAAAACACTATCTGGTGATACGAGAAAACCCCCAGTCGGGAAATCTATACAGGGTGGCGATTAGGTTATCACATTAAATTATGCAGCAGGCATTTCAAGTTGTTATTATTCCGGTAAAATAATAAAATAAACAATTTTACTAAAATTAAGAAAATGCATCTTTCATACAAAATAAATAACGTTATAATTGGTAAAAAATAAATCACCTTTATAACAATAGTTTATTGACCTGTAAAAGCGGCAACGCCGCGGCGCCGGCGACTACACGCCATACCTACGGCTACGCGAGTTACGAATACCTACTTGTGGATGTAGGCACGCGCGCGTGATGCGACGGTACTTACATTATCATTTTGACAACATAGGTACTTTATGATGTTGTTTTGTGAAATAATCACTAATTTTCTTTAAAAATCTACACTTAAATGTTTAATTAGGCATTTTAAATTTTCACATTTTCAAAATGTCCACCATGCTACTGTACACACAAATGATATCGTCTTACGATATTGTTTCGGACTTTTCTTAGTTGGTCACCATTTGCGGCAAATTTTTTTAAATTGTCGAAGGCACGAATTATTCGATTTTTTAAATCGTTCAAATCAAAGTCGTCACTTCATCTTATTCATACAAAGCTAACATAAAACAATGTCCACAAAATAAAAACAACAATAATATCCACGAAGGGCGCGCGCGCAGATAGTTAGCTCGTCAACTATCCCTCAAGTATTTTGGCGGCGGACTAGACTCATTCATCAGACGCACCAAAGAAATTAGAAATATGCCTATAAACACCTCCGTACCCCGTAACATTTCGCGCAAAGAGATTTAAACCTTAAGTCGTCAACTGTAAGAATATTGTTGCATATTTTTTCATACTTCATATGCGGTCCCTTTTCATCTTTCAATTGGGCGCACAAAAAACGTCTTCAACTATTAGTCGTAAGGACATTTTTCGCTTGAATTGTTTGCGTTTGTAGTAATGATTAGAAGAAACATAAACAATTCTAACGTAAACAGTTTGTAAAATGATAGTTTAGAGCTTGTAGGTAATACGGAATGGCAAACGTTTGAAGTTGTGAACTAGGTATCTTCACCAACCTCGGGTCTTTGACCTACTTTTAATGATCAGCTGAATAAGATTATGCAATACATGATGTTGTGAAATATTAAAATGGAAAAAAATCTCCCACGGGTATAATATTGTTTATTATTAAATTATTTTAACCGTAAATGATAAACTACCTAATATAGAGTACGTGGCTTCAATTAATGTGATAACCTGATCGCCACCCTGTATACACATTGCAAGTATCGTAATTCTTATCCAATCATGTTCCACTAATGAAACGTCCCAAATATTGGAATATCTGTTTTTTGATAATCTTAAAACCCATCAAAGATGCTTCGTTTGACGTCGCCAACCATTAAAGATAAGCAGTATATGTAGAAGATCACAGACTTCGTCATCTTAAATGTACAATAATGAGTATAAAGAAGATAAATACGAGTACTTTCTCGCTGAACTCATATTGTAGGTACACCAACCCTTTTTAAAGAATGAGTAACTTAATTGTAGACATGTTACTTATCATGATTTATATATTTTCTAACGTGTTATGCATCAAAAGTGCAAAATTTGAGTAAAATCACTTAATTTTTGTTTCTGCCATATTCGACTGATTGCTGAATTACTTCTGGCAATTACTCCCGCAACACAAGCAAACAAATAGAGTTGTTGTAATTAATTCATGTGATAAAATTATTTATTATACTTATATATTTTGTTAGATATAAGGAACACTAATAAATTTTTCACAGATATGAAATAGGGTGACATTGATAAAATTTAAAAACTATCAAAACACATGCAATGGGCGTATCCGTATAATATGACCAAATAATATAACAACTGAAAGTGCACTCAGTGTCGAATGCACTATGGCTCTGCTCACTTATATTTTAATACTACACCTTTTGAACAAAGCTCTTTCCAATACCTGTGTTATTGATAATACGCCGGATTACATAAACTGGGAAAAAGAACTCAAGAAAAATTTGAAATTGGACTACAGCGCTTTGCACCCACCAAGTGAGAATACAATAGTGAATATCACCTACTATTTGGAAACCTTCAGTTATAAGGACAAAGAAGAAACTATGAGAATGCAAATTTTGACAGAGAAAAAGTGGAAAGATGAAAGACTGAAATGGGATCCCGAGAAACATCACGGCATTAACGAGATCGATGCATCATACTTCTTTCTGTGGGTTCCAAATTTTGGAATAACCAACTATGGTTTATATGACAATCGTAACTCCTACTCCATTTACTATGCTAAAACCTTAAAGAGTAACGGAGAAGTCCATAACCAACATACGATGTTTGAAGAAGTGTGGTGTAGCATCAAACTCACAAACTGGCCATACGATTTGCAAGAATGTACTTTTATCTTAGAATCATTGGAAGATACGTACATGTCATATAGTTCTAAGCCGTCACAACATTATGCAGTCAACTTTGAATTTGTGGTGTTTGAAGAAAAATGTGCTGGATGGTACATGTACAATCATAAGCTGGTGCAGGAGAACAGCACCAAAAATCATGTGAAGTTGACTTTATTCTTGATGCGCCAAGCAGAGGGCTTATCAGCGATTGTCATTTGGCCAGCCTTTGTTCTAACAGTTCTTAGTGTTTTATCGTTGTGTTTGGACGTAAGGCGTAAAGTGCGTCTAGCAATCATCTGTCTCAGTTTGTTTGGACATTATTATTTCTTGAAAGAGTTATCTTCCGATATACCGAAGGAAACTCACTTTCCACCAACCTTATTGTTTTACTATCGTGGCTCAGTGGTTTTGTCTATTATCATAGTTCTTTTGACGTTCTTTTTGGATATCATGTGTAAGTTTAAATCCACACCACACCATTATGTAAAACTGATCAATGATTTTGTGTATGAAAGTAAGTACAGAACGTTTGTAGTGTTTCCTCGGTGGGATTTTGACGATGCTACAGTTGATAGCAAATCAAGCAGTGAAGATTGGGTGAAGTTTGCAAACATTGTTAATAGTGTTTTTATATTTATTGTTGTTTTCGCTTACATAGGTATGTATGCTACAAATATTCCTAAACCAACAAATCCCCATACCTAGTGATGTTTATTAAAAAACATTTTAATTTGTTTTTGATCCCACTTTTAGCAAGAAGTCAGGCAAGCCAGTATTTTCAATAAATTGCATCTATTCGTGTATTCATTATCTTTTTTTCTTTTTCTTACACAGTTTTGTATGGGACTAAAATGCCTAAACGAACACCATGATACTGATAGTTATTAACCTTTCAATCGCGGAAATTACAGACACAATAGAAAGACAATAGGTGCGCGAACCCGGCGTTCGCTTGGGGTTTAATGAATTAAAAATATTTTATTTATTATTAAATTTGAATTTAGAACAAATCATCCATTGCCGATACTTTTTTGACTGAATATATAAAGGTCACGTGCCATACAAAAAATATTAAAAAATATATTCACGAATCATGATAAGTAACAAGGTCTACAATTAAGTTACTCATTCCTTAAAAAGGGTTGGTGTTCTTACAGTATGAGTTCAGCGAGAAAGTATATATGTTCTTTATACTCATTATTGTACATTTAAGACCACGAAGTCTGTGATCTTCTACATATACTTATCTTTAATGGTTGGCGACGTCAAACGAAGCATCTTTGATAGGTTTTAAGATTATTAATTGGATTCGATTATTATTTATTGGATAACCAATCATGTTCCACAAATGAAACGTCCCAAATATTGGAACATTTGTTTTTACACACATTGCAAGTATCATAATTCTTATGAATTATGATACTTGCAATGTGTGTATAGATTTCCCGACTGGGGGTTATCTCGTATCATCAGATAGTGTTTTCATCTCTGGGGTATACTTGGACTGCCATTTATACCATTTTTCTTCTAGAGAGAGATTCTAACGTTAATTCTTAAATTATCTTTGTTTCTAAAGTTAGTAAACGGAAACCCCTAGTTTAACGATCTAACTTCGATACTCATTTTGAAGTTAGCTTTGATTATTTATTGTATTGTTCATATAAAAATTATAAAAAAAAACCAGACAAGTGCGATTATAATTTACCAGGGATTAACTGGCTTGACCGTAGTGGATGTAAGTATGTTGTTCCACAGCCGACTTATAGTGTAGGTGGCCAGGCGGTAGCAGCGGTGTACATGTTTTAAACTCACACTCAACGTTTCATCATCAGAACTGGAATTTAAAAAAAAAAACTGGTACCAATCTAGAAGCATTTTATTTAAGAGAAAAAAAATATTTTGCAAATCGGTTCATAAAAGACGGAGTTCTGAGGTAACAAATATTTAAAAAAAAATGCAATCGAATTGAGAAACTCTCCCTTTTTTGGAAGTCGATTAAAAACACGGCTCTGCGGCACACAGTAAGAAATAGGTAGAATAGAATAGAATAGAATAAACTTTATTGTACACCAAAATGTAACAATTCCACAGAGTTTTCTCATTGCTCAAGTAGTTATTGATCCTAATTACCTCTCTACGGACATTCTAGCTTGCATAAAAGGCAGTGAATATGAACGGTGTCAAATGCCTTAGCAAAGTCAATGAACAGCGAAAGACATTTTTTTGCGTTGGTTTAGTTTATCAACGAGTATTTAACAGTTAGATGTAGATTTCTTCATCCTAAAGGTAAATTGATTTTTGAAAAATAAATTACTGGATTCTACATAACCAACTAACCTGCTATTAATGAGACGTTACAAGATTTTAGAAAGGACAGGAAGTACTGCAATAGGGCAGTAGTTAGTAAAAGATGAGCGGTCACCTCCTTTAAAAATGGCTTGAATTATTGTTTTTTAGAAGGTTTCAGGTTAACAAAACAAAGGTGGAAATATGGCAAAATATAGGAGTAAGGATTGAAGAGTACTTTTTTATGACAGTAGGAGAAATTCCCTCAAAAGCCTATTGAAGCATTGGGCGCTAAGAAGTTGATGGTAAAATTATTCTACAAGTACAAAGGAGCTCAATCATTATGTTGATGGATTTTTAATTTTTGAATTTGCTCGAATTCTTGATACCACTCACGCACAGTGTTCATATACCAAAAATTACAATAATCGGTTAATATTTAAAGGATGCACAAATGTGGGAATCCAAGTCTCACTTGTCTGGTTTTTTTTATAATTTTTATATTGAACAATACAATAATAATCAAAGCTAACTTCAAAATGAGTATCGAAGTTAAACTAGGGGTTTCCGTTTACTAATTTTAGAAACAAAGAAAATTTAAGAATTAACGTTAGAATCTCTCTCTAGAAAGAGATTCTATCGTGGCATCCAAAAAAATGGTATAAATGGCAGTCCAAGTATACCCCAGAGATGAAAACACTATCTGGTGATACGAGAAAACCCCCAGTCGGGAAATCTATATACACATTGCAAGTATCGTAATTCTTATCCAATCATGTTCCACTAATGAAACGTCCCAAATATTGGAATATCTGTTTTTTGATAATCTTAAAACCCATCAAAGATGCTTCGTTTGACGTCGCCAACCATTAAAGATAAGCAGTATATATAGAAGATCACAGACTTCGTCATCTTAAATGTACAATAATGAGTATAAAGAAGATATATACGAATACTTTCTCGCTGAACTTATATTGTAGGTACACCAACCCTTTTTAAAGAATGAGTAACTTAATTGTAGACATGTTACTTATCACGATTTATATATTTTCTAACGTGTTATGCATCAAAAGTGCAAAATTTTAGTAAAATCGCTTAATTTTTGTTTTTGCCATATTCGACTGATTGCTGAATTACTTCTGGCAATTACTCCCGCAACACAAGCAAACAAATACAGTCGTTGTAATTAATTCATGTGATAAAGCTATTTATTATATTTATATATTTTGTTAGATACAAGGAACACTAATACATTTTTCACAGATATGAAATAGGGTGACATTGATAAAATTTAAAAACTATCAAAACACATGCAATGGGCGTATCCGTATAATATGACCAAATAATATAAAAACTGAAAGTGCACTCAGTGTCGAATGCACTATGGCTCTGCTCACTTATATTTTAATACTACACCTTTTGAACAAATCTCTCTCCAATACCTGTGTTATTGATAATACGCCGGATTACATAAACTGGGAAAAAGAACTCAAGAAAAACTTGAAATTGGACTACAGCGCTTTGCACCCACCGAGTGAGAATACAATAGTGAATATCACCTACTATTTGGAAACCTTCAGTTATGAGGACAAAGAAGAAACTATGAGAATGCAAATTTTGACAGAGAAAAAGTGGAAAGATGAAAGACTGAAATGGGATCCCGAGAAACATCACGGCATTAACGAAATCGATGCCTCTTACTTCTTTCTGTGGGCTCCATATTTTGGAATAACCAACACTCAGGACTACTACTCCCTTTTCTTTGCTAATATCTTAAAAAGTAATGGAGACGTCCATTGGCAACATAAGGTGATTGAAGAAGTGTGGTGTAGTATCAAACTCACAAACTGGCCATACGATTTGCAAGAATGTACTTTTATCTTAGAATCATTGGAAGATACGGTTATGTCATATAGTTCTAAGCCGTTACAACATTATGCAGTCAACTTTGAATTTGTGGTGTTTGAAGAAAAATGTGCTGGATGGTACATGTACAATCATAAGCAAGTGCAGGAGAACAGCACCAAAAATCATGTGAAATTGACTTTATTCTTGATGCGCCAAGCAGAGGGCTTATCAGTGATTGTCATTTGGCCTGCCTTTGTTCTAACAGTTCTTAGTGTTTTATCGTTGTGTTTGGACGTAAGGCGTAAAGTGCGTCTAGCAATCATCTGTCTCAGTTTGTTTGGACATTATTATTTCTTGAAAGAGTTATCTTCCGATATACCAAAGGAAACTCACTTTCCACCAACCTTATTGTTTTACTATCGTGGCTCAGTGGTTTGGTCTATTATCATAGTTCTTTTGACGTTCTCTTTGGATATCATGTGTAAGTTAAAATCCACACCACACCATTATGTAAAACTGATCAATGATTTTGTGTATGAAAGTAAGTATAGAACGTATACAGTGTTTCCTCGGTGGGATTTTGATGATGCTACAGTTGATAGCAAATCAAGCAGTGAAGATTGGGTGAACTTTGCAAACATTGTTAATAGTGTTTTTATATTTATTGTTGTTTTCGCTTACATAGGTATGTATGGTACAAATATTCCTAAACCAACAAATCCCCATACCTAGTGATGTTTATTAAAAAATGTTTTATTTTTAATTTGTTTTTAATCCATCTTTTTACAAGAAGTCAGTCAAGCCAGTATTTTCAATAAATTGAATCTTTTCGTGTATTCATTTTCTTTTTTTCTTTTTCTTACACAGATTTGTATGGGACTAAAATTCCTAAACAAACACCATGATACTGATGGTTATTTAAAAATATTTTATTTATATAAAAAAAAAAAAACGCTTGGTTTGTTTTTATTATTTTTTATATTTTCGAATCCCTTTTTTTGCACGGAGTAAGGCAAGCCATGAAACATTTTGAATTATACTGGATTTTTTGAAAAAATGTTTACACGCAAGGAAAAACAAGTACCTACCAAATTGTTAAATAAATGTAGTTTTTATAATTTAAAATAAGTTAATAAAAAAAACTGTTGAGTCAATACCTTTCAACGTTTAGTTTGTAACTTATCTGCAATACTAATTGCATGCTATGTTACGTGTGGTCCTAAAATGCAAAAGGCAACTGAAGGACACTGGTGTAAGACCACACCAGTGTCACTAAAAGTCTTGAACTACAAGCATTAATTAACTCACCGTCCAGCCATTCGGTAACCATACGGTTCGAGCTCGAGTCGTTGACGGGCGCGTAGTATTCCACGCGCGCCTCAAAGAGATAATTAATACCTTAAGGGGCGAAGCCTACTGAAGCCATGGGCTGACATCCGAAAGGGAAACCCAGGGTGTTGGAACGCTAGGCAAAGAAGGAACATAGAGGTGGGTTTTAGTCAGTAAAAGTCTGACACGCTCTTGTTCCACCTTAGAGCTGAAGTCATTGGAAAATAAAAGCATAATCAGCCTTATAATGTTCCCACAGCTGGGACTCAGGCCTCCTTTCTAGGAGATAAAATAGGCCGTCATCCCATGGGAGTTGGTGGATACTTACAGGGGAAGTGCGAGGTACTTTTTTTAGTAGTCATTACTGTCCCACTGCTGGGCAAAGGCCTCCCCAAGTCCTTCCGAACTTTCTTCTCCTGCGCCGTCGCTAACCAGTCCTCGCGGTACGCGTCCAAATCGTCCCGCCACCCCTTTTTAGGTCGGCCTCGACGGCGCTTTCCTTCTTTATTTAAGGAAAAAAAAAATATTTTGGAAATCGGTTCATAAACGATGGAGTTCTGAGGTAAGAAATATTTAGAAAAAAATGCAATCGAATTGAGAACCTCTTCCTTTTTTGGAAGTCGGTTAAAAACACTGCTCTGCGGCACACAGTAAGAAATAGGTAGCTCATTGCTCAAGTAGTTATTGATCCTAATTACCTCTCTACGGACAGTCTAGCTTGCATAAAAGGCAGTGAATAGGAACGGTGTCAAATGCCTTAGCAAAGTCAAAGAACAGCGTCAGACATTTTTTTTGCGTTGGTTTAGTTTATCAACGAGTATTCAACAGTTAGATGTAGATTTCTTCATCCCAAAATTAAATTGATTATAAATAAATTACTGGATTCTAGGTAACCAACTAGCCTGCTATTAATGAGACGTTACAAGGATTTAGAAAGGACTGGAAGTACTGCAATAGGGCAGTAGTTAGTAAAAGATGAGTGGTCACCTCCTTTAACAATGGCTTGAATTATTGTTTTATAAGGTTCAAGGTTGACAAGTAAGGATTCAAAAGTACTTTTTATGACAGAAATAGAAATTCCCTCGAAAGCCTATTGCAGCATTGAGCGTTACGAATTTGATGGTAAAATTATTCTAAAAGTACAAAGGAGCTCAATAATAATGTTGATATATTTTTAATTTTTGACTTTGCTCGAATCCTTGATACCACTCACGCACAGTGTTCATATACCAAAAATTACAATAATCGGTTAATATTTAGAGGATGCACAAATGTGGGAATCTAACTCGCACTTGTCTGGTTTTTTTTTATAATTTTTATATTGAACAATACAATAATAATCAAAGCTAACTTCAAAATGAGTATCGAAGTTAAACTAGGGGTTTCCGTTTACTAACTTTAGAAACAAAGATAATTTAAGAATTAACGTTAGAATCTCTCTCTAGAAAGAGATTCTATCGCTCTTATCGTGGCATCCAAAAAATAGTAAAAAGGGCAGTCCAAGTATACCCCAGAGATGAAAACACTATCTGATGATACGAGATAACCCCCAGTCGGGAAATCTATATACACATTGCAAGTATCATAATTTTTATCCAATCATGTTCCACAAATGATACGTCCCGAATATTGGAACATGTTTTTTTATGATCTTAAAACCCATCAAAGATGCTTCGTTTGACGTCGTCAACCATTAAAAACAAGCAGTATATGTAGAAGATCACAGACTTCGTCATCTTAAATGTACAATAATGAGTATAAAGAATATATATACTTTCTCACTGAACTCGTATTGTAGGAACACTAACCCTTTTTAAGGAATGAGTAACTTAATTGTAGACCATGTATCATGATTAATATATTTTCTAACGTGTTATGCATCGAAAGTGCAAAATTTGAGTAAAATCGCTAAATGTTTTTTTTGCTATATTCGACTAATTGCTGAATTACTTCTGGCAATTACTAGCAACACAAGCAAACAAATACGGTTGTTGTAATAATTCATGTGATAAAGTTATTAATTATATTTATATATTTTATTAGATTCAGGGAACACTAATAAATTTTTCACAGATATGAAATAGGTTGACATTGATAAAATTTAAAAACTATCAAAACACATGCTATGGGCGTATCCGTATAATATGACCAAAAAATATAACAACTGAAACTGCACTCAGTGTCGAAGGCACTATGGCTCTGCTCACTTATATTTTAATACTACACCTTTTGAACAAATCTCTTTCCAATACTTGTGTTATTGATAATACGCCGGATTACATAAACTGGGAAAAGGAACTCACGAAAAATTTGGAATTGGACTACAGCGATTTGCACCCACCAAGTGAGAATACAATAGTGAATATCACCTACTATTTGGAAACCTTCAGTTATAAGGACAAAGAAGAAACTATGAGAATGCAAATTTTTACAGCGAGCAAGTGGAAAGATGAAAGACTTAAATGGGATCCCGAGAAACATCACGGCATTAACGAGATCGATGCATCATACTTCTTTCTGTGGGCTCCATATTTTGGAATAACCAACTATGATTTATATGACAATCGTGACTCCTACTCCATTTTCTATGCTAATACCTTAAAGAGTAACGGAGAAGTGCATAGCCAACATCAGGTGGTTGAAGAAGTGTGGTGTAGCATCAAACTCACAAACTGGCCATACGATTTGCAAGAATGTACTTTTATATTAGAATCATTGGAAGATACGTATATGTCATATAGTTCTCAGCCGTCACAACATTATGCAATCAACTTTGAATTTGTGGTGTTTGAAAAAAAATGTGCTGGATGGTACATGTACAATCATAAGCAGGTGCAGGAGAACAGCACCAAAAATCATGTGAAGTTGACTTTATTCTTGATGCGCCAAGCAGAGGGCTTATCAGCGATTGTCATTTGGCCTGCCTTTGTTCTAACAGTTCTTAGTGTTTTATCGTTGTGTTTGGACGTAAGGCGTAAAGTGCGTCTAGCAATCATCTGTCTCAGTTTGTTTGGACATTATTATTTCTTGAAAGAGTTATCTTCCGATATACCGAAGGAAACTCACTTTCCACCAACCTTATTGTTTTACTATCGTGGCTCAGTGGTTTTGTCTATTATCATCGTTCTTTTGACGTTCTTTTTGGATATCATGTGTAAGTTAAAATCCACGCCACACCATTATGTAAAACTGATCAATGATTTTGTGTATGAAAGTAAGTACAGAACGTATACAGTGTTTGCTCGGTGGGATTTTGACGATGCTACAGTTGATAGCAAATCAAGCAGTGAAGATTGGGTGAAGTTTGCAAACATTGTTAATAGTGTTTTTATATTTATTGTTGTTTTCGCTTACATAGGTATGTATGCTACAAATATTCCTAAACCAACAAATCCCCATACCTAGTGATGTTTATTAAAAAATATTTTATTTTAAATTTGTTTTTAATCCCTCTTTTTGCAAGAAGTCAGGCAAGCCAGTATTTTCAATAAATTTAATCTTTTGTATTCATTTTCTTTTTTCTTTTTCTTACACAGATTTGTATGGGACTAAAATTCCTAAACGAACACCATGATACTGATGGTTACTAAAAATATTGTATTTATATTACCTAGTGGTTTTTTTTTATATTTTCGAATCCCTTTTTTGCACGGAGTCAGGCAAGCCATTTTGAATTATACTGGATTTTTTTGGAAAATGATTACACGCAAGGAAAAAACAAGTACCTACAAAATTGTTAAATAAATGTAGTTTTTAAAATTAAAATAAGTTAATAAAAAAACTGTTGAGTCAATACATTTCAACGTTTAGTTTGTAACTAATCTGTAATCCTAATTGCATGCTATTTTACGCGTGGTCCTAAAATGAAAAAGGCAACTGAAGGACACTGGTGTGGTTTTAGTTACTAAAAGTCTTGAACTACAAGCACTGGTTAGCTCACCATCCAGCCATCCAGTAACCATACGGTTCGAGCTTGATTCGTTGACAGGCGCATAGTATTCCACGCGCGCCAATACCTTAAGGGCCCTGAAGGGGCGAAGCCTACTGAGGCCATGGGTTGACATCCGAAAGGGAAACCCAGGGCTTTGGAACGCTAGGCAAAGAAGGAACATAAGAGTGGGTTTTAGTCAGTAAAAGTCTGACACGCTCTTGTTCCACCTTAGAGCTGATGTCATTGGAAAATAAAAGCATAATCAGCCTTATAATGTTGGGTGGAGCATCGCCGTGCTCTCGTGGGGGCGATCGGCGGCGGAGACCTCTCGCGCTGGGCCTCGGTTCAGGCCATGGTCCGGAGCGAAGAGGAGTGGCAGGTGGTCGCCGACTTCTACGAAGCAGTAATGCTCGCAAAGGAGGAGGCCGACCGCATCAGGCAACGGCGCTCTCGCCGCCGCCGCCAGGATTCCGATCCCGATTTCCGGCCACCATAAGCGCCGGCTTGCGGACAGTGAGCAATGGATAGCTCGCTGTCCGGTCGTCCGGTAACTGTCCGGACCAAGCCCAAGTCGTCGACGGCGCGCACTGTGCCCGCGCGCCTCAAGGAGTTGTCAGCAACAGCAGGGACCCAGCCGGGTCGAAGCCTACTGGGAAAAGCCCCTAAAAAAAGCCTTATAATGTTCCCACACTTGGGACTCAGGCTTCCTTTCTAGGAGAGAAAATGCGCTGTTATCCCAATGTGGGTGGTGGATACTTACAGGGGAAGTGTGATGTAGTTACAGGGTATTTTTGAGCTCATTGACAATTTCCATGAAGAAGGAGCATTGGAGTCTGTAAAAGTCTGACACGCCCTCCCAAACCGCCCTAGAGCGGGAAAAGTCATTGGATGATTTCCCACCTCAAAAAAAGAAACTATAGAGAGCTATACAAAAATAATAAGTAGGTACCCAAATATCATTAGCAATAGTGGCCGAGTGGTAACGGCTCCGACTTACGAGTTGTAGGTCGCGGGTTCAAGCCCAATCATGCGCATTACTTTGTACAATTTATTTCATCAAAACGGTGAAGGAAAACATCGTGAGGAAACTGGCAAGTCCTAGAAACAAAAATTCGAAGTTATGTGACATTCACCTACCCGCACTGGGCGCGAGTGGTGTATAACGGCCCATTCCCACTCCTAGAGAGGCTGCCTGAGTCCCAGCAGTGGGAACATTAAAAAGGCTGATTATGTATGTATGTACCCAAGTATCAGTTTTGGCGTGTGATGTTCCTCTAATGTCCTAATTAATCAGAGCAAGTGAGAACGCCTTGTCTTATAATCGCTTATATCGTTACGCACTTTGATTTTAACGATAATTGATGGCGTCGGGAATTAGCGGGGATTGCGGGAATTTCTTGTTGAATGTGGAATTTGTGGGTCCTTACATCGTACGTATAGATCGCTATTATACAATTAGGTGTTCATATAACTCTAACTATTATATATGCACAGATGATTAAATTAGGGTACTCAAGCAATTTGGGCTGTTTTTCAATTAGGTTTTTTTGTCGTTGATAGGTTCGCGCTTGGCCGCTTTTCACCTGATAGAAAGCAACAATGCGGTCGACCACAAAGCGCGCTTGTCAACAAGTAACCAATTCACTCTTGAGTTAATGATTCCCGGGCTGGCCATCAGAAAACACAGACCCCGGCATTGTGGAGTGGCATACCATCCACTCCTTAGCTGTACGCACAATAAATGTGTTCTCAAAAGTTTTTGTGCGTATAGGCGGGATGTCCACCATGACTTTTTGTCCTAAAATATTTTGTAATAATTAACTGCCTATAGTGGCCCAGCTGTTAGGTAACTATTTTTTTTCTTGCTTCTTTTTTATATCACTTGAATCTAGCTGTGTTTGTGTACGTCGAAAGACTAGAACAATATTACCTGCTGCGGTCTTCCCGTCCTATTATAATTTAGGTGTCTTCAAGGCTAGAGGTTCCTTGAACAGGTTCTTATTTGGGCACGCCACAATTATGGCGGTAAGTCTCCTCTTTGAGGCGTGGCTGGAAAGACCTCACGGCGACCTCACCTTCCGCATGACGCAGGTTCTCACCGGACATGGTAAGTTCGGGCGGTTCCTGCTCCGGATTCGTGTGGAAGTGACGCCCGGGTGTCACTACTGTGCGGAACGCCCGGAGGACACGGTGGAGCACACATGGGAAGTGTGATCCGCTTGGGCAGAGCATCGCTGTGCCCTCGTGGGGGAGATCGGCGGGGGCGACCTCTCGCGGCGGGCCTTGGTACAGGCCATGATCCGGAGCGAGGAATGGCAGGCGGTCGCCTCCTTCTGCGAAGCAGTAATGCTAGCAAAGGAGGAGGCCGACCACATCAGGCAACGGCGCTCACAGCGCCCCAGCCGCCGCCGATCCCAATTTCCGGCCACTGTAGGCACGGGCTTGCGGGCGGCGAGCAATGGGCAGCTCGCTGTTTGACTATCCGGCAACTGCCCGGATCGAGCCCAAATCGTCGACTTCCGTTCCCGCGCGCCTTAAGGAGTTGTCAGCAGCAGCAGGGGCCCAGCCCGGGCCAACACCTACTGGGGCCAGGATTATCCGAAAGGGAAGCTCGGTCCCGGTACGAAAGGCAAAAGGAACGGGGTGGGTTTTTTAGTCAGTAAGAGTCTGACACTATCTCCCGCTCCGCCCAAGGGCGGGGGATGTCATTTGGATGATTTTTACCCACCAAAAAAAAACAGGCTCTTAATAAACTAGTGCGACTCACCATCAACGATTACATCACTGCTTCACTGTTTACAGCATGCTTGGATCGCAGTCAAATCCATACGGATAGGTATACATCAATTAAAAAAAAAATTTGCGTAGTTCCAAATAAATACATTTACTTTCTTTCTTTCAAATCGCAAGGTAAAATTGAAAGAAGAATATTTAAAAAGTATGTAATGTCATTGTCAAAAGAAAATAATAATGAAATAAAACCGGTACTAAAACACTACGATTAGATTCAAATTAGCGAACATTAAAATTAATATAAAGGTCACGTACCACGCAAAAAGTTGTCAAAACCCCTACATTTAGATTACTTTTGACGACTAGTACACCATTCTAGTTTTATGACTCCCTCAGGAAGAGATAGTGGCCATTATCCCTGCCCTTTAGACCGAGTGAGGACGGTGAAATTAACCGCACATACTATCTGTGTTACACGCAAGTTTCATTACAAATACTGCTGGTGAAACGCAAAAAGAACATTTAAAAATAAAACTTCATTAACTTAATCAAACATTTAATAATTACCAATAGGGTCATTGGTAATTTTGCATTCGTCAAGATGAAGCTTCAACACAAAATAAATAGGTACAGAAGACAATCTACATACAAAGCGCACTCGAGCAACGCACTCATAGACACCGCTCACGGAAACGACATCTTGGCTCAATTGCCCGGTCGCACTCGTACAGTTCAGCGCAACGCGCTGACCCTAGCGTGATTGCCTAGCGTAGGTATAAAAATTGAAGTAAATACATGAGATTGACTTCTGTACCTATCTATTTTGTGGCTTGAAGACGCTGAGTTGCTAGCCTGTCGGTTTTCTGCTGTTCGGGGATTGTGCGTTGGAATTGCATAGTCATTCCATCAACGGACCATCAAGCGAACGGTGACGTGCCATCAGTAAATGATGGACATCCCACACATACGTCCATAACATTTTTAGTGATACATTCGTTGTGCGTACCTACAGGCTAAGGAGTGAAATTCCCTGCCTGTGTCTGTTTCCCGGTAGCTACAACCTGGGAATCTTTAAGACTAGAATGAATAGTTTACTTCCAGGCAAGCGTGCTCCATCATCGACCACAATATCACTTTCCTTCAGGTGCGATAGTGGTCAGGCGCGAACCTGTCAACAATAAGAAAGGTACCTAATATACTTCGGCGCCCAGTCTTAGAACAGAGAATAAAAACCGAATAAATGCGAGTGGGTCTCGCGTGGAGTCTACCTTCAACATGTATTTTCAAATAGCATATTTTTTTTAAATCTCACTCATTGTTTCTGTTAAGTAGAAAAAGTAGCAAGAATGTAGAGGGAAATTGCTGAATATAATTATTACCCAGTAGGTACATATTGAAGCAGTCATGCTCGCCAAGGAGGAGGCCGACCGCAACAGGCAACGGCGTTCTCGCCGCCGCCGGGATTCTGATCCCGATTTCCGGCCACCGTAGGCGCGGACTTGCGGACAGTGAGCAATGGGTAGCTAGATGTCCGGCCGTCCGGTAACTGTCCTGACCAAGCCCAAGTCGTTGACGGCGCGCACTGTTCCCGCGCGCCTCAAGGAGTTGTCAACAACAGCAGGGACCCAGCTGGGTCGAGGCCTACGGGGTCAGGGTTAGTTTCGAAAGACAGCTCGAGCCCCGGTATGAAGGCTAGAAGGAACGGGGTGGGTCTTTTAGTCAGTAAGAGTCTGACACTATCTCCAGCTCCGCCCAAGAGCGGCGGTTGTCATTGGATGATTTTTTCCCACCATAAAAAAGGTACATATTAAAATTTTCTCTCTAATTCGCGGAATGGAGTAGTGATGACCGAGAGGGTAACGGTCTCGGCTTACAAGTTGTAGCTCGTAGGTTCAAAGGCAGCCAGGCCCGCTACTTTGTGTAATGTTTGCAATGAATAAACCTGAAAACTACAAGATTGATTTAAAAGTTCTTTTACCAATAGAAAGTTAAGTCTATCACTGAGTGTTACACACATAAGCATATCGTTTTTCATATTTAAATCAATAAAATTTTACAGAGGCTGCTGTGAATTTTTACCCTTATAACAGTAAAACTTCATGAAATAGTCGATTAGGCCATTAATAAAACATATAGAGTATATGTTTTGTTTTTTAAATATTGCCCCACACCTATGTTCCTTTTTTGCCCTGGATTCCAGGACCCCGGGTTTCTCTTTTAGAAGCCAACCCATAGTCCCAGTAGGCTACAGCCCTACTGGGCCCCTACGTTTTGCCGACATATCTTTGAGACTACGCGCCTTCGGCGACTCAGGCTCGGTCAGAACGGTTACCTGGCAACTGGACGGCGAACTAACTTTGCCCCACACTAAGGATAAGTCCTGTTATATGGATACGATCACAAACATATAAACATACATACACAAGACATCCATACCCGGAACACTTATCTGTAGCCCACACAAACATAATTTGTGGTTAAATAGATTTTAAAACTTTTTTAATTCATTTAAAAACACTCCATAATCACGGCCCGACATACCATAACAGCTTTCATAATAATCATCATTACTTTTTACAGCACACTATTAATCTCTGCTGGTCCCCAAAGAGAGACATAGCGTGAAATTAATTAGTAAAGTCAGTGCCATCACTCCGTATGTTTAATTCACTATGTTTTTAATTTAAAACTTAATTATCTGCGTCACCAGGGAACACACGTGGTGAAAATTTCGCAAAGGGTAGTATCACTTATTTACGAGTGTAGTCGTCGGAAACGATTAACTGGGGGCATGTTTAATGTTTTTGGGTTTTTGGTGGTTTTTAAATGTTATTTCAGAACCACATCTGAACAGCCACCGCGACGGCGAGCAATAGGTAGATGGCCGTCCGACCGTCCGGTAACCGTCCGGGCCGAAACCAGCCCCCCTAGCCAAGTTACAATCGAATTCCGTTCTCTAATCGGTAACGCCTCGGTGACAGCAATTGTAGAAAACGATAAGTTGGTAGCCATGTTGACGCGCCTAAGTCGGCCGCTCGTTCTAAAATGTAGCGTTTGTATAACAAAGGATGTAGCGTTAAATATTGTAGAAACGATTTTGAACGATGTGAACTTGGCTACGAATTATCTATTCGTTGGTTCTGACCACGCGACTTTACGTTGAGATGACGTCATTCCCACACGTTTCATCACTTTTCGACAGCGTTAACGATTGCAGAATAACAACTTGGCTAAGCGTGCAGGACGTCGACGGCGCGTAGTGTTCCCCGCGCGCCTCAAAGAGATATCAGAACTCATTGGTAATTTTTCAGGGGATTTAAACAACATTATTTTTAGTTTATGCAAAACCTGAATAAGTCAAGAGTGAATAGGTTACTTCTAGGCAAGCGTGCTCCATCGTCGACCACATCATCGCTTACCATCAGGTGAGATGGTGGTCAAACGCGAGCCTATCAATAATAATAAAAAAAAATAGTTTGTTCAGTATCAGTAACTAAATGGATTCGAATAGCTTTTACGCCATGCTATATTTTTTCCCAAAAATATTTAGAAAGGTCATAAGTTGGATATCACCGACATCAAAACGGCAGGTTAAGGCGGGTAATAGGGACCAGCACGTACCACGAAATCGTCGATACACGACACCTTTCGGCCAAAACTCTCCTTTGAGGAAGGTGTCCAAATGATGAGTCGGCACCCGCACCACAAACGACTTGAAATTAGTGTTATCGCGCGGCTCCAACTGCTCGACTCTCAAAGTCCAGTTCGTCTTGACTCGAACATACTCCACGATCTCCTCAACCTTCGTGGAGTGATGTAACCTCGAAACATACAGCAGCGTCGTGGGCACTGCTAGACGCAGCAGCATGTTGGGTCCTGCCAGCGCGGTACCGCACTGGTTCTGACAAGAAGTCTTCTTCTTCTTCTCTACTGTTGTGAAGCCATCCTCATCGCTCTGCTTGCCCCCTTTCATTTCTACTTGCTTGTCGCGTTGTTTGCGACACAGTAGGTTTCTTCTTATAGGTTCACTTCGCTGTCCGACCAAACCTTTTTCTCAAGAACGAGGCTGAAATTATAAATCAAATACTTGCTAATCCTTGGAGCAGCAAAAAATCAAACTTTTAAGTCAGCGCAACCCAATAAAAAGCCGTTTATGTTCCATGTATGGTGCATATTTTGTTACTCGCAAGAAAATCAAAACCTATAGGGTATTTCTCGTTGATCTTAGAACCCTGTTTGGCAAGAAGCAAGGCCTCATAGTACAGTACGTACAGGAAAAACTTTTGTAGTCACATCACAAAATGCGGTCCTAAACAATCTTCTTCGAGAGTCGAACTGTTTACATAAGTAAAATTGTACGGAACCCCCGATGCGAGAGTTCGACTTGCCCTTTAACAGTTTTTATTTTGATGAATATTTCAGTTTATCACATAAAGAAAATGGGTCATGGTCTTTTTTTTCACCGGTGAAAATTGATGATTTGGTATTGAATTAACAGTCACCGTGACAGTGTTGTTTTTCTTTTGGATTCGGTCGATTTGTGCATTTAGCCAGCGTGAAGTTTAAAATGTATTACAATGACTGATACTGTATTTATTTGTGTTTTACAGGATGCATTTTGGAAAGTGTGCGCAGGATTTGCATGACTTGATTCCGCTGTATTATTTTTACCATCGGACAAACCGACGTATGGCGAGTATCTTCCCATACGTTGTTGAAACCTCTGCGATGCGTACTAAACATTTTGCCTCGTCCTTTATACCACATAAGTCGAAGGACTAGAACAATCAGCTTGCTGTGGTCTTCCCGTCTGATTATAATTTAATTGTCTTCAAGGCAAGAGTGAATAGGCTCATAAACTAGTGCGCCTCACCATCAGAGATTGCATCATTGCTTACCCATGCATTGCACTAGTTTATATCGATAAAAAAAATTATACATACTAAAAATTATGTACACATATTTTAGTTGTAATTAGCGTCAAGTTTTTTTTTTATTTTACTGTAATTATAGTTAAGTATTTTTTAATGTAATTTATTCGTGTAAATATAGAAAGATTTGTTAATACATCTTGCAGTCGTTTTCTATTACATTACGGATACAACGTAAGTCTAAAGTTTTTACAGTATTTGGCTGCAAATGTATCGATTCAACCTTCTTGGCAAGCTTCACTGAGGCAGTCAATACTACAATAAATTACCTACATTTTAACGGGATTGCGCCTGTTTCAATGATTTCACATTTCCAGTTGCATTGACACTTAATATACATATAAAACTAGAAAAAAGCAGTTTGTGGATATTTAACATAGCCACTGCACTTCTCTCAAAAAAACCCGCCAAAAATTATTAGACCGAAAAAGTTTACATAATAAAAAAGGAGTACCATTTTGCAGACTTCAAAAGAAGCAAATTACACGAAACAAAAAAAAAGGAAATTAATTACGGAACATAATTATCAATTATTCTTACACAAAAACATCAAAGTGAAATAATTAAATTAAAACATTCAGGACCACCTACAAAGAAACAGCGTAAACATGAAAGGGGTACAAAGATGCCGACGAAAAATTCAAAATGGCTGCCGTATTAGGCGCCATTAATATTCTTGTAAAAGTTGACGTAACGTCAAATATTCTATGATTAACGACCAAGCATTGTTTGGTGACCTTATTGTCCTGCTATTCCATAAAAGGTTTGAACTAAAACCGCGGACAAGAGAAATTTTTCGGTGCTTTTTTTAATATCTCCGTTGAAATCCCGTCGCGTGTCACTTTTGCGTTGGCAGCTAAATGGGAAAGATATAAGTAAATATTTGTGCTCATTTTTCAGTAAGTGGCCACTAGGTGAGGTAGAGCGTATTTTATGTTAATTAATTTTGTTATCTTTGCGAGTTTTAATATTTTTGGTATGTTGAACCACGCTTGAAGTGATTTTCTGCTTTGAAAACCACTCCGAACTTTTGTGATTTCATATTTAAAACGAATTTAAAAGTGTGACGAAATTGAATTCAATGTTACGTGTACAAAATACATTGTAAAAATATATGAAATATTAGGTTAAACGATCAATCTGACATTACACCATTTTAACAATGTATTCGCCAGTAACATTCCCGCTTTTTTTAAGGCCCATCGCGGTCATGCCCATGATAAAAGCCATCTTTGTACCTCAAAAAGCCTCCGATGTTAATACTATATCGTACACGATATCTATTCTGTTCTATCAAAATTAATCTCGTCACTCAAAATTTAAACAGTTTATGGCAAATTGAAGATTAAATCCGATTTTCTTTTTTGTTTTACCATGAGATTTTATGTGACGAGATTAGCGATGAAATACGAAGTGGGATTAAAAAAATGTTATTAGGTTTGAGTAGATCAAAACTTTATGGAGTTGGCTTTATAGATTGAAGAACTAAGTAACCATAGCCTTCAACAATTATGTGTACGTATGGAGATAAGACTTACGCGTTCTTTCTTTGAAAGAAAGATCTCACATATTATTGCTCTTTCTTTGAATTCGTCTTTTTGCTAGTATTTGAATGAAGAAATAGGGGTTCAAAAATGTAACCTACCTTGTCAGTCCAATTCCTTGGGGCGAGCAATAAACCAAATCTCTTATACCAAAAGATCAAGTCTCTACATCTCAGTTTCAAAGTGCGACTTAATCGACCTCAAACTATCTGAGACACATTTCAGTCGCTTTGTCTGCTTTCAAAGGGCATAAGACAAACACGTAGGAATTATTCCCCCAAACAAGTTTGAACAGTCTTACGGCAGGGAACTAAACTAGCAACTCGTAACGTTCGTGCAAAATATGAGAGTAAGGCGAAACTACACGGATGTAAGAGTGATAGAAGGGTTAAAAATTTAGATAAGAGGTATATTAGTCAGAGGCATTTTTTTTAGTTGGAAAATCAGTAAGATTTTTACTGACTAAAACCCACTCCTATGTTCCTTCTTTAACTTCCTTCTAGGGAGTTCTCTTTCGCACAAGTTATGGTCTCTACCATAAGCTCTTAACGCGATCAATTGACACTTCCACACGCTCTTATGACATTTACGTCAAACACACACATTGATACATGATCTTGACATTTGCGACATTTTATGACGCACTGAACTGTTAAAGAGATGGAGCTATATAGGGCGTATAGCTCCATATCTCTTTTTCGCTTGCACGATTGACATTATAACACATCATGGTAAGGCCCCAGGACCAGGAAAGTAAACCGTGTATTTGTAAACGTGGCATAGGATGCCCCCCAGCTACGTAAAGCGATGTTTGTAAAAAGTGGAGTGGAAGCGGTGTTTGTAAATGCACCAGGTAATACGCCGCAGCTTGAGAGGGGTACATATCCAGCAATGCACAACAATAGACTGAGTTGATAATTTCAGGTTATGGGTAAATTAAGACTGAAAGTTGAAAGACCAGTCGTTGCCTAGTAGACCTTGTGAAGGGTCTCAGATTTTTCGAGGACAAAAATTCTTCAGCATTTTAATTTTCGTCTTTTTCTCGTTACCCTGGAGTTGTAATTATAGTTCCCATAAAAAATCAGTATCTTTGTGAATGACGACTATTTGAACTAACGACGCTGAAGTAGTTCACAAAACAGTAAGCTTACAATGCAGTTGTTTGGTCACAATTACAAAAAAACTGCATAAAAAGCATATTCCAGTAAATTTTCTACCCATGTGCCACTTCCACCAAGCCTGTTCAGTCATTTGAGCGTAAAGGAGAAAAACAAATACACACACACATATCTACGAGTACACATCAACAATAGCCTCTATAATAGTAGTGTGATATATTTATTCTGTGATGTTTTATTTAAAATACAAGCATCTTCCAGTCTGAATACATCTGTGTAACACCAAACCAGTTTGCATACTTAGCTTGCAGATTTCACGCTCAACCGGCGAAACGAACGGTAACCGCCGTACTTAGCCGCCGTGCCGGTTGTCCTGCAAGTTGTACTACAACTTGCACAAGCTTGCAGTACTTGCAGCGTTTTAGCTAATTAAGATGTGCGGTCCGAGTAATTAAATTGCTTTCCGTTTTAACTCTTGCTTACGTAGACTTTGTCGTTCGTAAAATCTGATTTATTTCGTTTTCCGGTTTTGCCTCTATCCATTGTGTAATTAGTGACGATCTTTTGTTTATTGTTTGGTCTTTTTTTTCTTATTTGTAAGGTTAATTTTACTTTTGTTACCGTTTACACAATTTTTTTAGCAAATTATCGCAGTAGTTATGGGTACTGGGATAATTTGGTTAGAAATTAACTTTTCCAAAATTGCAAATAGAAAAAAAACAAATCCGTTCAAAATTAAATAAGTTAAGTTTTGAAATCTGGTGAAAGGGGAAAAAGTCGAATAACAGAAAAACCGGCCAAGAGCGTGTCGGGCCACGCTCAGTGTAGGGTTCCGTAGTTTCCCGTCCGTCACAATAAGTGTACCCACTAATGAGTTTAAAAAGATGCTTGCATATACGATTATACTACAAACTTAGTCCAGAAATTATTTCATACAACCTTTTTCTCTTTTTTGTACAAAAACTGTTCTTTCCATCAAGTTCAAAATAATTTTCCTAGAAAGTCATTATAAAGTTCTACTTTTCATATTTTCTAAACTAACCAAAAGTTAGAGGGGGGGGACACATTGTTTTTTACTTTTGGAGCGATTATTTCCGAAATTATTGACATTATCAAAAAATTATTTTAGTAAACCTCTATTCATTTTTAAATATCTATCCAACAATATATCACACGTTAGGGTTGAAATTAAAAAAAAATCACTTCCCACTTTACATATAAGGGGGCTACCCTAATAAAACATTTTTTTTCCAATTTTTATTTTACTAATTTTTCGTCGTGATTGATATACATATTGGTACCAAATTTCGTTTTTCTAGTGCTAACGGTCACAGAGATTAAGCGAGGACAGACAAACAGACGGACAGACAGACATGGCGAAACTATAAGGGTTCCTAGTTGACTACGGAACCCTAAAAAAGATACACAAACTATAATGTGACGTCACCGGCTTTAAGTTACACTTGTAGAAAAGAGAAAGCGAGATGTTTCTACCAGGTACTTGTTCTTCCTCGTACAAAAATTTGAAATGCTACGAGTACTACTGCTTTTCTTTCTCATATAAAAATTTGAATTACCTACTAATTATTGCTTCATTTTATTACCAAACGAACTTTTGCACGCTGCTTCGCCCGCGTACATAAAATATAGCCTATGTCACTCTGGAATAAAGCAGCTTTCTATTGGTGAAAAAAATTTTAGCAATCGGACCAGTACTTTCAGAGATTACCTCCTACAAACAAAAAAACAAACTTTACCTCTATATAATGCTTTATATTTATTACAGATTTTGATGCGGTTTTCAAAAAAAGAATTAGTTTTGTTGTGTTACTAGTTGTTTAATACAGAATATTGAACACAGGCAAGTACCCAATTGATAAAATTCTGTCCAAAAAGGAAAACGACCGTACTAAGTGATATCATAATAATTTACATTTAGACTTTTATCACAAGGAACGGTCCTCCATCAAACATAATGACCGCAGTGATCACCCAAGAATCCATCATAACATTTTTATTGAGAGCCATCAATTTTGTTTTTACAACGAACCACGATGTCTTTTACAAATAAGACCAATTTATTATAGTCTTTCGACACAATTGGTTCGAACTTGAGAGAAATGCTGGCCATTTGATTGAAACAGCAACCGTAGAATTCAAGATGACGTTTGACAAATGAAACCATTAAAATATGTTCTATTATGACGATTCTTAAGGCTTATAGTCCCTTGAACATTTGGCCGGAATTAAATGCATGCATACTCGTACGCCCGCATAGAGCCCCGCTGATCTTTAAAACCACTTTCTTTATTTACATATGCTATGTACATTCTGAAGAACACTTAACCAAGGTTAATTTTGTGTAAACATATTTTTAAAGATCAAAGCCATTTGAAAGGAATAAGGAAAACATGCTAAAAATATCATGTTGTCAGAAATATTTTTTTGCCAAAAGTCATACGGAACAATTTACCTAATTGTTCCGTCATACCGAAAAATCACATGCTGATAATTTTTTTTATCAATTAACTCAGCCGTGACCAAGGAGTGGGCTTCAGAAAGTGCTTGTTTTATGGCACTAAAAGGGAACAAGAGCCTTAAGACGTTTCCGGGTTAGATTTTGGTATTAAGAATTAATTGGACGAAATAACACTTTGGAGTCGAATGGGTTCTTTAATCTATAAAGAACATCTAACAATTCATTCGCCGATAAACTGTGTGATAGAATCTGTGTTTTGAGGTATGAATTTTCGTAGGTAGAGGTAATCTTTTTTATAGACTTGTATTTGACTACTATCCCACCTGTAATCAGTGATGCTATCGATAGTGGTGAAGCACACTAGTTTATTAAGATCCTATTCACTCTAACCTTGAAGACAACTAAATTATAATCGGACGGGAAGACCACAGCAAGAAAATAGTTCCAGACCAATTGACGCTGTATAAATGAGACGAAACGCTTAGTATACATCGTAGACATATCAACAATGTCAGGATGGACACTCGCCGTACGTCTACAACCGACGACGACGTCGACCCGACTTTGTTGTCTCGTTTTTGGTGTGCATTAAATGTGTTTTTAACCGATTCCAGAAAAAAGGAGGTGTTTCTCAATTCGACTCCATTTTTTATGTACTCAGAACTCAATAATTTTTTTTTTCCACAACGCCGTCTAGTATCAAGAAGCAGGGCCCCAAGTCTGCTATTTTCATAAATTCGTCATTCCAACACGATCCAATTGTCATTTTGCTAAAAGTTTGTAATCTGCTAATTCATAATGATCGATCATTGATCGGTCAATGGTCTTGTAATAGAATTGTGGTAGAATGATAATTTCGAGCATATTAAAACCAATAACTGCACAATAACGTTCTAATGGTAAAACACTGATCAAATAAACTGTCAAAGTTTTAGCAGATTACTGCAAACTTCAAATATTCATTTGTCAATATGTACGAGATTACCATTCTATGTCACTTCTTTCAATGGAGTGTCAGTGGTTGACCATTGGAAAGTCATAATGACGCCATTATATTAGTAGATTACCAAACTTTTCAAAATCGACAATTATGACACCAATGATAGACCATTGTGACACTATTGTAATAGCAGACTTGAGGCCCAGAGCTTGTGTTATGAGTACTAGACAACTGATAAACTTACTTATATATTTCTAAATACATACATATTATAGATAAGTTACATCCAGACACAGAACAAATGATCATCACAAACATTTGTCCTGGGTGGGAATCGAACCCACGACCTCCGGCATAGCAGTCAGGGCTACTAACCACTAGACCAACGGGCCAGTCAAGAATTTGTGAACCAATTTGAACAATTCTTTTTTTTGTTTAAAATCATAAAATATACTTTCAAATTGGCTATTAAAAAAATAACACAAACTTAACAAGAATTGTTTGGCGAATATTTCGTGAACTTAAAGAAAAAACATTCTAGTGCAAACAAAAAATACTGTTGCCTCGAAATTAGACGTGCTGGGTGAATTCCGACTACATTTTTGGATTTAACTTATCCATTTAAATTACGTACACATATAATTTTTTTGTTCTTATTTTGATGCCGACCAGTGTTAGAATCTGTGCGGAAAGTAAACCGTCGTGGGATTTGAGGGCGCTGCTGTAGATAAATATCGTTTTTGTTATGTAAGCAACATTGTGACGTCATTATAGTGCGACTGTTAAATCTTGATATTTTGAAACTATGTTAGACTAGCTTCTTCCAGCGGCTTCACCCTATAATAAAAAATATCCTATTGGCTGAATTTCCTCACCTAATGAAACTGCAAAGTTATAGCTTATGTGCTATATTATTGCAATGTTTATGATTAAGTTCATCTGTCTAGTAGTTTTTGCGCGACACATCCATACATACGACTACCTCCATCCATCTTCACAAACTTTCGCATTTATAATATTAGTAGCCTATTTATTGAACTTGTTCACGTGATGAAACTTAGCAAAAATATAGGTTATAAGCTATATTATTGCAACGTTTATCATTAAATTCATCCGTTTATAAGTTTTTGCGTAATGAGTAACAAACTGTTAATTGTGGCGACACCTGGGGGAGGCCTATGTCGAACAGTGGACGTCTTTCGATTGTAATGATGATGAACATTTAAATGCAAACACGAACCAGTAAAGGAAAATAGCGTGAAGAAACTGCTGTACTGCCTATCTAGGTAGGTTCCACCAGCGACCACTTACCCAGTGCCAACGAAAATGGTTCTATCACTTTGACTGGGATCGGTCTATTATCACTGACTGGAATATTGTAGCTAACAGCAAGTTTATGTTTACCCTAGTTAAATATAAAGGTAAAAATGGAACACACTACCACTTTCTCGTTGTCTTCCTCAGTACATTTTTCCCTTTTGCTAATCTATGAAAAATATGAACTTAATGTTTATGAAAATAAAGTACACTTCAGAATTTGTAATGTTGCTTCGTAAAAAATCTATTTAGCCTGTAAGGGACCATCTCGTATATAAGATTTTTGGGATCACTTGGTTGTCCGTCTGTTTATCTGTTAAGACCATTTAACGCTTGGAGGTATCGAGTTAAAATTAAAACCATACGCTCAAGTCTGCGGTCTTTTGAAGTTGTGAAAAAATCAGACTTCTGAGTTAACGAAAAAAAAAAGATACGGCCGTTTATGTCGCAAAAAAACGTATATTTCTATAATCAAGGGAATCAAAGTTCATGGGGTGAATCCCGTTGACCTTAAATCCTGAAATTTGGCATAAATCAAGGTCTCATAGAACAAGTACAGGGAAAAATCTGAAAATTGTAAATTTGTAGATACGCCACAAAAAAAAAAAATTGTTTGTAATTCGGAAAAATCTTCATAACTCAATTCGGGAATTGATTTCATAGGTAAATTTGTACAGAATCCTCAGTGCGCGAGTCCGACTTGCACTTGGCTTTTTTTATTTTAGTTACTGTATCCGTACTCAAGCCTGAAAAGAAATATTCTAAGTTAGTCGAAACGCATTATAAATTTAAAGTATCAATACTCTTTATACTAGCCATAGAAAATATTGACCAAAACAAAACAAATAAATATCGTCATGTTTAAATGAATTTCCGTTTAATTTATATATATTTGGAGATAACAGGGACAGGAGTTTACCTAGGAAGTCTAAAAACATTAAAATAAAAGTGTTACGTACCAAAAAACCGGAATACCAATGTTTCCCAAGTTCGTGACTTTGTTTTGATCAATAATGGTGTGATTTGCCATTTGTTATCTTTGGAAAAACTGTAGTATATTATTTCCCCTGCAGCTCAGTGAAATTTTTTATCACATTTCTGAAGATTTCAATTAAAAATCACAATAAAATAACATAATAAATAAAACGGTGTCAATATTATATGACGTTTGGCATTTGACGGATGGCTGGGTTGGGTTGCTACTTAAAATCTTTAATGTTGTTTTCACTTTACGCCACGACGGTTCTTTTATCGCACAGACAATATCTTACGGGTTGGTCAGACAAATATACTTTTAAAGGATTATGAAAATTTTGAACAAGTTTTGAATATGATAAATAAGTGAAATGGATTGAGTTTTAAATCAGTTGATTTTTGGGTAGGAATATAACCGTATAAAAATATAAAGGTTGATTGGTAGAGAATGCCCTGTCGCATTAAGTCTACTTATATTCTACTGCTATACATGAAGTTTAAATAAATAAAAATGTAAAATAAATAAATAAAAATGTAAAATTGTAAAACAACGTATCCTGAGTGTATTTGCTTAAACAACATTGTAACACGTCCCTGAAACCTATGCCAACATTCCTGATCGAAATTCCGACAGTATTTAAGAGTTTTATTTATTTAATCTCAGACTTGGAAGCACAACGTACTTAAAAGCATGGTATTTAAAATTTTCCTCTACTTTAACACAATAACCAGCGTTCCACGGGGATAAACTATCAAAAGCATAAAACCAACGCCAGGAAGCAACAACATGCAAAAAAGAGCTTCAAAGAAAAAGCTCCAAAGAAGCAGCACTATACCGTTAATGAGCACCCCGTGTAAACTAACAACACTCATTGTTTTAAAGGACTTTGCATTTTTTAAATATCTCAGAAGAAAGCATAAAATTAGCAGGACTGTTTAAAATGCCGCGCGACGCCGGGAGGCGACATAAAGAGACTGAAAATGGGAAAAAAACGTTATTACTGCATTCAAGAGAGCTAAGGGGGAGTCCTGGATGGTGCAAGCGATATTGGTTCATTATTTTACATTACAAATTGCGCAATATTGAAATAGATCAAGCGGCTTATTTCACATAGGCCTAAATGAATGCCCAATTTTGACTGACATGTTGATCTAGTGGTTAGTGACACTGACTGCTATGCCGGAGGTCGTGGATTCGATTCCCACCCAGGACAAATATTTGTGTGATGAGCACGATCATTTGTTCTGTCTGGGTGTAACTTTACTATAATTATGTATTTAGAAATATTTAAGTGTGTTCATAACACAAGCTCTGCTTAGCTTGAAACTAGACGGCGTAGTGTGATAGATGTGGAATATTAATTAATTTATAATGTTGATGTGCAATAAAGTATAATATAAATAAATAAATATATTATATTATTATATTTGGGCCTATGTGAAACAGAATATTATGTAGGGATTAAGCTAGTGCATGGTTCAATTGGTCTGTTCCAGAAATCTTCACGACAGGAAACTTCATGGATGACTGAGTTTTTCAATATTCCATTTTACAATTCATACTATAGGCATTGGACGCATATTATATATAAAATTTCTTAAATATGTATCTTATGCCTATTGTAGTAATACACACTTCTTATCTAATTGTGTTCATTTTAATCACCCTAATATTATAAATGCGAAAGCTTGTAGATCTGTATGTTTGTATGTACGTTTGTTACTCAAAAGTACTGAATCGGCTTAAGAGCCCTGCGAATGTCACTCGCAACTGCAAGTTGACGCGTATTTAAAATTCGTTCGCGGAATATAGCCATCTCTGTTTGACAAAAACAAGTGACAGATTGACGCAGCTGTGTGTGTTTGTGTGAGCGTCTTACAATTTATTGTTAGTAAAATGATATATTCATTATTTGTTTTATTTTTGTCGAATACTTTGGGGTATTGTTTGTGAATGTGCGAACTAGTAATGCGTTTTTTGGAAATTTTATTACCGCGCCAATATTTCAACATATTATTATGATAACAATAGCAGATATGTCATACAAAGGTGGTCTTTTTTTTACGGTGGGAAAATCATTTAATGACATCCCCCGCTCTTGGGTGGAGCGGGAGATAGTGTCAGACTTTTACTGACTAAAACCCTTTCCTGTTCCTTCGTTGCCTTTCGTACCGGGGCTGAACTACCTTTCGGAGCTAACTCTGGCCCCACTAGGCTTCGACCCGGCTGGGCCCCTTCTGTTGCTGACAACTCCTTGAGGCGCACGGAAACAGTTCGCGCCGTCGCTGACTTGGGCTCGATCCGGACAGTTACCGGATGATCGGACAGCGAGCTACCATTTGCTCGCCGTCCGCAAGCCCGCGCCTACGGTGGCCGGCGGCGGCTGGGGCGCTGTGAGCGCCGTTGCCTGATACGGTCGGGCTCCTCCTTTGCTGACATTACTGCTTCGCAGAAGGAGGCGACCGCCTGCCACTGATCCTCCTCGCTCTGGACCATGGCCTGTACCAAAGTCCGGTGCGAGGGATCGCCGCCGCCGATCACCTCTACGCGGGCAAGGCGATGCTCCGCCTAAGCGGCACACCTCCACTGCGTGCTCCTCCGGGCGTTCCGCACAGTGGTGGCACTCGGGCGTCACTTCCGTACGAATCCGGTGCTGCCCGAACCTCCCGAACTTACGTGTCCGGTGAGAACCTAAAAAACAAAAACAGTCCGACCCATGTGACCCTGGTGATACCGGAGTCCAAATAGAGCGCTCCCTGCAAATGCCAAACTGGCCATTCGCATGATCCGGCTCCACCCGTACCAGGTGCGTACGAGGAATGAAGAACAGCGAAGCGCACCCTCAGAGCGGAGATACGGCTGGCCAAACTGGACCCAGTTTGTGGAGGGTGTGATGAACGCTCTATTCCCGTCAAAAGAGGAGTATTCTCACCCGCCTATGGCTCCGCCACTAGTTGTAGTGTAGTTTATATTTTTATGTCACCGTTTTTTGTAGCCATATTTGCATACTACGAGCTATGCGACCTCCCCAAACAATTAAAGGCCTTGGTAGTAAGATCTTTGTACAATGAAAGAATGGCATATTACAAGCATAATATAAATAATCAAATTAAGAACCCTAAAATACTATGGAAAAACATAAAATCCACGCTATTGACTACAAACTCTAGACAAGACCTTCCGTCGCATTTTGCAGATCCAGACCAAATTAATAGTAGCTTTTTGACCGTTCCTGGTAGCGCCGTGGCAAACGTGTCATTGTTAAATTATTATAATGAGCAAAAACACGGTGGGGCAACATTTTCAATCAATCCTGTGGAGCTGTCTGACATCTCTCGAATCATAACCAATCTTAAAAGTAATGCTGAAGGCTCAGATAGCATCACCCTGGACATGATTGTCATGACTTTGCCACACACGTTAAAGGCTATCACAGATATGGTAAACTGCTCCATATCGACTTCAACTTTCCCCGAAGAATGGAAGATTGCTTCAGTTAGGCCATTACCTAAAATTCCAAACCCAGTTGAGTTGAAAGATTTGCGACCTGTTAGCATCTTGCCATGTCTGTCGAAGGTACTGGAGAAGGTAGTCGCCAACCAATTAACGGCTTTTTTGGAGCAGAACAACATATTACCAGACTTACAATCAGGTTTCAGACGGCAGCGAAGTACCGCTACTGCTTTACTGGATGTCACTGATAATGTGTTGTCTGCCCAAGATAAGGGAATGTGTACGTGTCTGGTCCTACTCGATTTTTCCCGTGCATTTGACACAATAAATATACCATTATTACTGTCAAAGTTGATTTATTATGGTTTTGACCCTGACGCTGTTCAATGGTTCCGTAGCTACCTTAGTAATAGGAAGCAACTTGTAGATTTACGCTTGCAGGATGGCACCACTCTAAAATCAGCTTTAAGTGCTATACAGAGAGGAGTCCCGCAAGGCTCTATATTAGGTCCAATTATATTTATTTTATATTGCGCAGATATAATTAAATGTCTTCGTAAAAGCAAATACCATATATACGCCGATGACGTGCAACTTTATGTATCATTTTACCCCGACGAGTATGATACTGCCATAAAAGACCTAAACGACGATCTTCGCAGAATTGCCGACTGGTCCGAAGATAATTGTCTGTCGCTAAACCCAAATAAAACCAAATATATGGTACTTGGCTCTAAACAACAGCTGGCCAAGCTACCCTCAACGTTTGCACTCGAACTTATGGGCAAGCCGATAGACAGAGTCTATGAAGCGAGGAACCTTGGTCTCATTATGGATAAAGACCTTCGTTACGAAAAGCATGTTGCAGAGTCGGTAAGAAACTGTTTTTATCGCCTAAGAGTACTTTATAAAATGAGGCCTTACCTAACTGAAACACTTAGGGAGCAGCTCGTGGAAAGTCTGATTTTGTCTCGGCTGAATTATGCAGACACGGTATACGGCCCGCGCCTGCTAGCTCGTACAGACCGACTCATTCAAAGGGTGCAAAACGCCTGCGCACGCTTTTGTTATAAAATTCCTCCTAGAAGCCACGTAACACCTTTTCTAAACAAGCATTTTACCCTCAAAATGAAGTCGAGACGTAAGCTTCACTTGGCCTGCCTTCTATTCGGTGTGATTAAATTTCAGAAACCAGACTACCTCTTCAATAAACTGAGTTGGATCACGAGCAAGCGAGAATGCGCAAGAAGGCAATGTTCACAGCAACTCTCATCACATCCCCATAGCACAGCATCATTTAGAGGCAGTTTCCGTTATTCAGCATCGAAAGTGTGGAACAACATCCCTCCGCCTATTAGAATAATAAATACGATAAGTACTTTTAGAAGACGTTTACGGCAATATTTGATTGATGCGCAGCGGAAACTAGACCTGACTAATTTAAACGTTTCATTAATATGATATGTTAATTGATTCAGTTATTTATAAACGGGTAGGTCGCTTATGGTAACATACCCTATGTGCCTGGCCTACTCGCAACGAGTAGGTACTTGCGGTCGGCGCCTGCCTAGCCGTTCATCCTCCTTATTGCAAATAACATTCTTTTTGGTGGTATGATTGAATCACTATGACCCGCTCCTGCAAAAAGAAAAATCATACATAATATACTTATTTAGTAATGAACTAATTTTTTTTTCTACTTGATTTTTTACTGTAGATAAGCGATAATTACCTTCTATCAATATCTTTCTATATTTTCACAATTTTTGTTTCACTTTACTGACTGCACACACATACACAGATTGATTTTATTATGATTATTATTTATTTATTTACAAATACCCGTAGTCGACTTGTTTTTCTTATAACACTTTTTTTCACTAGTTTGCAACTCCTCTACTGCACTCAGCTGCTAATAGCATAATAAGTTATGTAACGTGCGCTGTATTGATGGCGGTGGCTCGAGACCGGTTTTGTTAAACATGAATGTACGCTTAGACCTACTTAAAGTTTTATTTAATTTGTTGACATTGATTATATTATTACTCAAACAATTAACACTGAACATTTACGACATACAATTTTGTACACATAAAAATATATATATATATACATATAAATTTACATATATTTATATATTTTAAAAGACGATTTTCATCCGTTACTCACCTTAAAAGGTTCAGTTGAAAACCAGCGTCGGGCAACTGCTACAGTTGTCCGACAGTATGCTGAACTGAACCTATTTGGCACTACCGTGAGACACAATGTTGCTGTATGTTTTTATTTTATTTTATTTTTTTTTATTTTTTTTATTTTGTTTTAAGTTTTATATTTTATTAATGTTTCAATACTTGTTTTGTTCATTGTGTGCCAAATAAACATGTTTTCTTTCTTTATTTCTTTCTTTCTTCTTTCTTTCCAACGGGGTCAGCGTGGCCTATTACGCAGATGACACGCTGATCCTAAGAAAGGGATCGAAGGAAGAGTCGTACCAGGTGGCGGTCGAACTAGCGAAACGCAGGGTTGCAACACCCTCCAACCAGCATTGGCCCCACCGACATCATGTCATATGGGCCGAATCGCAATGAGACGGCTGCGAACACAGCCCACCCATATAAATATGAGCGCGCTATCACCGCAGCCGCTTCTTGACTCCTTAACAAATTTCCTCGTCCTGTCCCCATGTTGCCTTTCTCCCCATCCTGGGGCGGCATTCTAACGGTCCCCCCTCACGTGGGTAAGACAAACACACAGTACATGTACTGCTTACTCCTTAGTCTGTGCCATTCGTGTTCGAACTCTTTTAGATGCTGGAATTTGGCCTCTGAGGCCCTGAGGTTGCAGTAGTAAACCGGTCTCTCATCCAAGCGAGTGATCCCGTCCATCATCTTTCGTCACTGTTCGTCATCAGTGACGAAAGATGATGGACGGGATCACTCGCATGGGGGGCATCGCCACAGAACGTGATCAAAATTTTCGTCCTCATCACCACAATAGCACACGCTAACCTCACATAACTGCATATCATATAATTTCTTCCAGAAATATCCATGTTCAGTCAGGATCTGCGAGACTTGGTAGTCCGGCTCGACCCAAGTTGCCTTGAGCGTGGCGGCTAGCGCCACGTCAGGGAGAAATCGATGAAGTTCCATCCCCTTCTCTTCCTGCTCCCATCTCCGCTGCCAATTGGCCACAGCCTCACCTGCAATAACCCTGCTCCCTATCCTGAACCGCAACGCAGAGTTGCAACAGTCGTGAAAAGGATCCAGCAGTTAGGACTCGACGTGGCACTGCACAAGTCCAAGAGCATGTGTTTTCATGGCCCTCGGAACGAGTCACCGCCGGTTTCCCAAATAACGATAGATGTTTACAAGTATCTGGGACTCGTCCTCGACAGCCGATGGTATTTTGAGGAGTACTTCCGACGTCTGGTTCCCAAACTGGATTAGACTGTGGCACTCAAGCGGCTCCTGTTCAACCTGGGGTGTCCAGACGCCTCCTGCTGGAGGCTCTACGCAGGCATCGTTCGGTCCATGGCCGTTTATGGAGCGTTTATGGAGCTGAACAGCTTGGCAACTGATCACTTTCGCATTCCAGGGAGTCATAACCATCCTAATGGTACAGAGACAAAGCACGGTTTCCGTGGTATACCCGTACGGTTTCTTGCAGGCCTGCTACCATGGGATGTGGAGGCAACAGTCCTTTGCACGTATGTGCATGATTTACACGTGGAGATGCAACCCCGGGGCGAAATTCCGCTGCCGCGACAAGTCGCAGTGTGGCAGACAGTTCCGGCAGGATCTCGGCGACTGTCGTAACGCAAATCCTCACCAGACATGGCAAGTACGGGAGGCTCCTGCGTCGGATTTAGGCGGAAGAAACGCCTGGTTATCACCATTGTGTGGACCGTCTGAAGGATACGGTGGAGCATATGGTAGAGATGTTTGTGCCCCGTTTAGGCGGAACATCGCTGCGTCCTCGTGGGTGCCATCGGTGGCAACGACCTCTCGCGCCCAGCCCTCTTTCTGCAAAACAGTAATGCTAGCGAAGAAGGCGGCCGCATGGACGAGGGAATACCCTCACGCCCCAGCAGCCACGATGTCGACCCCAAGTTCCAGCCACCATGGGCTTGGAATTGCTGTCCAGCCATTCGGTAACCATCTGGACCGAATCCGAATCATCGACGGCGCTTTTAGCCAGCTAAAGTCTGGTATGCCCTCAAGAGTTCTGTATTCCTTTTATTAAATAGTGTCAAAAATATTACAATAAAATTTATAACTCGACCTTTGAACGCAACTGAAGTAATGACAGCACGCACACACTGACACTGACATCCCGCTTGCCGCAATAGCACTACTAACTCTTTGAAATTTGGGATAAATTGGACGTGTTTCGTAATACCAAAAATTATGAATGAAAACTTAATGTTTTTCCAATTTGTTTTCTATTATTTGTAAATTGATAATATAATCTGTGTTCCTACATTGAGAACAGTGGAAGTATTGTTATTTTTAATACAGGAAAAGCCAAATGAAAACTTGTCATTTACATTGTAAAAAAATGCGAATTATAATTCGCTTAAATTTCGTTTTAGGCAAGTTATTTTAAAAAAGAAAGATGTAGGAACCTAGATAAATATTGTCTAGAACCGAATAACATCGTAATATGTTGGAAATATGTCATTGTGAAATTCATCTGTCGCCGTGCCCTTAAGCTACGAGTACAGTATGACATGTAATTAGGATAGAGATTTTTTACTCGGGAGTATGGTTCCTTAGGACAATTTTATGAAAGCACATGGGCTCGGCCGAAGTCAATCTCATGTATGTACTTCACTTTTTATACCTACGCTAGGCGACGGTAATAATATCATACAGTAATGTAACTCGGCCGTATTTTTGAAATAAATGCCTACAGCCGCGCGGTACCTAAACATGCGATAGGGCTGCCCGCCTCCAGCATTCTAATTACATTTGCCTACTTTGTGTTTCCATTTAGTTTTGTAATTGTAAATATACTTTTTTGTATAAACATATAAAATACTTTGTGAATTGAATAGGAAGTTTTCAATAAAAATGCGTGTTTTTTTGTTCCGTTTTTTGCCATTTGGCAACGGTAGGGTTCCGTTGCCAAAACGGTTTTTAGTGGTATATGTTGTTATAGCAGCAACAGCGTTGCTCCGAACTGTATGAGCGCGACCGGGCGATTGAGCCGAGATATCGTGTCCGTGAGCGGTGTCTATGTGTGCGTTGTTCGAGCATGCTTTGTATGTAGATTGTCTTCTGTACCTATCTATTTTGTGACTTGGACTTAGTCCGAACGGGGCTACCCTGAAACTTAAACCTATTTTCGTCCCAACCGCACGCTAACCCCATCCAGTAATCTTATAACAGTGTTAATTCCAGCAGTTAAAGTTCTCTTAGAGGCTTCTTAAGAATTCTTCTCAACCCCCCGGAGACTAGATGCAGAATGTTAACTCATGCAATTTTAGACTCGCTTCACTAGTTTTTGGTAAATACAATTCACTTTTTCGAAATTTCAACGAATACATACATTAACAATCATTAACATTCATAATCAGCCTTTTTAATGATTCCTTTGCTGGGACTCAGGCCTCCTCTCTCTTGAAGAGGGAATGGGCCGTAAGTGGATTACACACGGGCCCAATGCGGGTTGGTGAATGTCACATGGCTTCGAATTTTTTGGTTCTAGGACATGCCGGTTTCCTCACGATGTTTTCCTTTACCGTTTTGAGAGCAGGGGTGATGAAATAAATTACACAAAGTAATGCGCCTGGCTGGGTTTGAACCCGCGACCTAAAACTCGGTAAGTCGGGCTGTTACCACTCTGCCATCACTGCTATTTTTGTATTTTTGGCAGCGTAATAACCTAATTTAATAAATTTTTAAGGTTCCTTATCTCAGTCGGAAAAACGGAACCCCTAAAGGATAATTTTGCTGTCCGCCTGTCAGTCTGTCCGTCTATCGAGACCGTTTTTCCCAGAAATGTGTAGAGTAATTAAATTGAAATTAATATCAAACCCTCAAATCTACTACACCATTAAGAAGTGGAAAAATTAAACTTCTAAGTCAAGGCAATCTAAAGATAAGACCTTTTATACTCCGTTCAGCATATTTTGATACTTGCAAGGAAATTAAAACCTAGAAGGCATTTCCTACTGACCTAGAATACTGAAATTTGGCATGAAGCTCATAGCACAAGGAAAAAATCTTACTTAAAACCTACCTTATGGTACACCTATATTGGGCACGCCATAATTATGGCGGTATTTCTTTAAGTGTCTGGATAGACAACACGGCGTCCTTACCTTCCGCATGATGCAGGTCCTCACCGGACATGGTAAGTATAGGAGGTTCCTGCACCGGATTCGTGCGGAAGAAATGCCTGGGAGTTACCATTGTGTAGATCGCCTGGGGGACACGGTGTAGCATACGGTAGAGGTGTGTCCCGCCTATGCAGAGCACCGCCGTGTCCTCGTACAGGCCATGGTCTTTTTTTTTTATGGTGGGAATAAATCATGCATTGACATCCCCCGCTCTTGGGCGGAGCGGGAGATAGTGTCAGACTCTTACTGACTAAAAGACCCACCCCGTTCCTTCTAGCCTTCATACCGGGGCTCGAGCGCCCTTTCGGATAACCCTGGCCCCAGTAGGCTTCGACCCGGCTGGGTCACTGCTGTTGCTGACAACTCCTTGAGGCGCGCGTGAACAGTGCGCGCCGTCGACGACTTGGGCTTGGTCCGGACAATTACTGGACGGCCGGACAGTGAGCTACCCATTGCTCACTGTCCGCAAGCCCGCGCCTACGGAGGTCGGAAATCGGGATCAGAATCCCGGTTGCGGCGGCGGCGGCGATAACGCCGTTGCCTGATGCGTTTGGCCTCCTCCACAGGCCATGGTCTGGAGTGAGCAAGAGGGGCAAGCGGTCGCCTCCTCCTACGAAGAAGTAATACTAGCAAAGGAGGCGGCCGCACGCCGCGAGGGTACGACACTCATGCGCCAGCCGCCGAGATCCCGATTCTGATTTTCAGCCCCCTAGGAACGGGCTTGCCGTCCGGCCGTCCGGTTATCATCCGGAACGAGCCCAAGTCGTCGATGGCTCGTATTTTTCCACGCGCGCCTCAAGGAGATATCAGCAAAACCGTAGAGGCCCTGCAGGGTCGAAGCCTGCTGGGGTCATGGGTTGTGCAAAAGAGAACCTCAGGGCCCTTGAACGAGGGCAAAGAAAGAACAGTAGTGGATGTTAGTCAGTAATAGTCCAACATGCCCTCCGCTCCGTCAAAGGGTGGGAGATGTCATTAGATGATTTCCATCCTAAAAAATGTGCTAGCGTTATAGTAAGTACCTCGTTTTAGGGAAGATGCCTACTGCCATCAGCATGCAAAAATCAACATCCCGGGCAAAAACTCCTAACAAAATTTTGCCCAAGCAACTCCATGAAATCGAGCCGAACAATCTACACTAATTTAACAAAGAGGTAGTTTGCTTTTTTTTGTTTTTTTTGTTTGTCTCCTACAAACTCTGGAAGTACTGATCCGATAGCTAAAATTTTTTCACCGATAGAAAGCTGCTTTATTCCTGACTGACATAGACTATATTTTATGTACGCGAGCAAAGTCGCGAGCAAAAGATAATAAATAAATATAAAAAAAGCGGCCAAGTGCGAGTCGGACTCGCCCATGAAGGGTTCCGTAGCAGCAAATAACATAATATAAAAGTTCTTGTAGTTCGTTGTAACTTTGATCGATATTTAATGTAATAATAGTTAGAAACCTCAATATCATTTTTGAACATCTAACCATAGATCACGTATGTGTTTGAAGAATTTTTTTTTTTAATTTAAGTTCTAAGTATGGGGGACCCCCATTGTTTTTTTTTTCTCTTTTTATGTGAAAAATGTTCAATCTTAATGCGGTTCACAGAATACATCTACGCACCAAGTTTCAACATATAGTTCTTATAGTTCGTAAAAAAGTGACTGTGACATACGGACGGACAGACAGATAGACATGCTGAATCCATAAGGTTTCCATTTTTGCCATTTGGCTACGGAACCCTAAAAAAAATCTGAAAATCACAACACGAGACTGAAAACGCTATTAACCAAAATGTTTGCGTGAGGTCATGTATTCTAATTTTTCTATTACCATATACAATAACGTAATCAAATTCTTAAGGGCCAAGCGCCCGAAAAGTGTCATAAAACAGTGATTTTCTGAGGCCTACTCCTCCGTAACGGCTAGGTCAATTGGTTTGAAAAAAATATATGTTTATTAAAGATTCATGAACAATAATATCAACATTTGATTTTTTCGTGCAATTAATACTTTTGTCAAAAAAAAATATTTAGTAATTTCGCAACTTTTCCCTACTCCTTCGAAACGGCTTGGACCTTTAGAAACATTTTTACACATAAAAATTGGTGGTTAAATATTCTTCAAAGTGAACATTGCATACGTAAATCAATCAATATCTCGCAGAGAAAATGGATTTAAAGCGCTTTCCGGGCGCTGCTGGCCGCAAATAAATGCACAGATTTGCGTACTGCCGCCTAGGCGAGTGCGAGAGTTGCGTTCACATAATTTCGGCCAGATGGTTCAAGGAACTATACGCCTTAAGTAGTTAGAAGAAATACTTTATGAAAATTTTATTCATGACGAAAAAATTATAACTTGTAAAAATTGGCCTCGATTTCGTAATATCAACAAATTGAACTTTATTATCATAATTTCGTTCGTAAATAGAGAGTTGCCGAGTTAGAAAGTCATTATCGATTATTTATACATAGCATTAAAATCATAAAAAAAAATATGAATTATTATGACCATATATCACGCAGGGTCAATAAGTTCAATCCCCGTTAATTAAATGTATATTATTAGGTAATGTCTACTTTTAATATCATAAAAAATACGCAGGATGACTCGCCAACATAGGCATGAGCATGCGGAGGGCGAGCAATGGGTAGCTCTCCGTCCGATTAGAACAAGATCCTGTAGCCTGATTCACGTAAAATCAAACAAGCTAAATATTGTTGAAGTTTTATAGTCGTTCGATCGAAGTCCTATCCAAAATCGGTATTCACGTGTTCCTTAATCGGGATTGTATGGAACGACAACTCAACTGGTTCGAAACTAAACGATCTATCAACGACCTATTTCCAGTTAAATATTCTACCACGATAATGAAATACAGATCTTATTTTTTAAATCGACTCTTCGACCAAACGACTTTAAAATCGGTGTCGTTCAAACTCGATTGATGGCTGTGAATACGGTAATGGTCTAAACGACTAAATCGCTACGATATCGTTACGATTTGATGACGTGAATCGGATTACAGGGCCCCAAGTCAGCTATTACAATAGTGTAAGAATGGGCTATCATTGATTTCATAATTGTTGATTTTAAGTTAGTTTGGTACTCATGATCAACCACTGAAACTCCATTGAAAGAAGTGGGATAGAATGGTAATCTCGTACAGATTTACAAATGAATCAGAATCAGAATCAGAATTATTTATTTGCAAGCAATGTAGGTACAATTTTAAGATGATACAGAGTTGGGTGTTTCCGCTACATTCTGCCTTAAGGCATGCAAAAATATTATTTTATTTTTTAAAGTTACAATACATTAAACATAATCGATATAGTACTTAGTTGGTATCAAAAATTATATAAATATGTCAATTGTCAAATAAATAATTAATCAGTTACAAATCAATACAATGGTATACCTAAAAATTATAATAAATTATTATCATATTAAATGTCAAAAAAAAAAGTTGAATTATAAATCTTTATCATTCAAGAAGTCATTAACAGAATAATAACATTTTTGTAACAGTAATGTAGTCAAATTAGTTTTAAATATGCGTATGGGGTGTTCTTTTAAGCTAAGCGGAATTTTATTGTATATGATAGGGCCCATTGACATTATACTCTTCCTTAATAGAGCTGTATTGTATGTTCCTGTATGTAATAATTTATTATACTGTAGTCTCATAGGACCTGAGCGTAATCTAATGTCAGCTAAAGCCGGAAATAAATTTAAATTTGACCTTACAAAAATTGACACTTCCAATATGTAAAGACACGGGAAGGTTAGTATATTCAGCGACCTAAACACAGGCTCACAACTTTCAGTAGTTTTTAACATTGACATTGATCTTATGCATCGTTTTTGGGCTTTGAAAATTTCCTCCCTCTCACTACAGTTGCCTTACGTATGCAGTAATCTGCAAAAATTTTGACAGTTCCTTTGATCAGTGACCTACCATTAGAACGTCATTGTGCAGTCATTGCTTTTAATAAACTCGATATTGTCATTTTACCACAACTCTATTAAGAGACCATTGACCGATCAATGATCGATCATTATGAATTAGCAGATTAGGAACGTTTAGCAAAATGACAATGGGATCGTATTGGAATGACGAATTTACAAAAATAGCAGACTTGGGCCCCATGGGTGTTTCACGCACGCACATGCTTATACAATATAGCTAGCTAGCAGAGCTATTTAAATATAGCTCCATCCCATTAACAGTTCAGTTTAGGTTGCAAATTGGATCGCATAAGAGCTGATGGTGGGACTTTTGTTATATCTATTTAATATATAAAAGGAGAAACTGACTTACTGACATATCAACACACAGCCAAAATTACTAGGTCTAGGAGCATGACAAACTATCAACTACCATGCTAGTAACGTCAAAAAAAAAAGTTGTAACCTAATAAAAATGCTCCATGGTACTTCACATTCACAAATTTGAAAAGACTTCTACATTAAATAATGCTATGGTTTCCAAATACAAAAGTAATAAATGATACCAAGCTTCAACTAAACTGTTTTTAAATTACTACAAAAATAATAATAATAATAATAGTTTCCAAACTAATCAGTTAGTACACCCTAGTGGTGGTGGAGCTGGACCAGCATTATGCCAAGCATTTAAATTTTATATTGAAAATAATCCTCCAACTCCTCCACAAAAAAGGTCTCAAATCAAAGAGCATTTATTTAAAAAAGACCATTTACAGACACTTTTGAATAGTCAAATGTCGGTCAGTCCAAAAAAGAAAAAGTGAAGCTAAATTGTGGTCTTACTTTAGGACACAAAGTAAGGTAACTTGGACATCCAAAAACATAAAACTAAGACCTAAATGAAACTAAAACACGGCCAAGTAACTTAAAGTAACTTAAGCACTCTATCACAAGACCCTAGACATTACAGGTTGACTACAAAGTTGGTTGTAAACCTTAATGCACAAACTTTTGAGGGATAATCTGGTGTCTAAGGCAAGTATTACGAACCACCAACACTCAACTCGTAATATTACAACCATCGGTTATAAAGATCTGAATCATCACTTCAGGATAAAAATAATCTAAAAGTGATGACGGGATAAAAATAATCTAAATACACAGCCTTTATGGTTTTTTTTTATTACAGTGTGTTTTTCCAATGTTATAAATAGATATATAATGTAATAAATATGTGTCGAGTATATAAATATAAGAATGAAGACATTCTATCTGTCATGTTTAAAATTCATCATCATTTCTGCCGAACGACGTACAATATTGGACCCAAATAATCGGGCATAGGCATAGATATCCGGACATAGACCTCCCCAAAGTATTGCCATAATGACCAGTCATGTTTAAAATTATTATGACTTTTATGAATGCAGTAGTAGTGAAGTTTATTTATTTTTTCTTTTACATTACGTTATTTACATTTTCACTATTATAAATTAATTTATTATCTACACTTGTAAACAACTTAATAACTATAATTACAGTAAATTACAAAATAAATAAATAATAAAACCCTACGCTAAAATACACTATCTAAAATATGGCGTCAAAAAACTCTTCCACATCGCTGTCGACTGGTAATGTGCCCAAAAGACTGGCGGCATTACCACGTTGTATGGCAATGCTTATCCTCTGTCCAAGGTAAAAGCCAGCTTTTGGGTCACGCGAAGTGTCAACTAGACGTTTCGACAGATCTTTAAACAACTTGTGGGCACTCGGACCCCACGATCCAAGAGTTTCAACCCCAAACGGTTCGAAAATATAACTTCCAACAAGGTTGTTATATTTCCGCCGCTTGAGGTTCTCCGCAGCCGCAGCGGCAGCACCAGCACGACACGACGAGCTAGGAAGATGTGAAGGCGCAAAAGTATCGACACAAGTAGCGTCCCATACTAAAGGCCTTCCCATCTTCCAAGGAAATAACGACATGCCGTCCGGTCTCTTGCCATCGTCGCGTGCCAGGCCATGGGGTTCCAATACGGCTGGAACGCCGGCGGTGACAAGAGCGCGTCTGATGATGTCGTTGATATTCGCGTGTCGCGCTATGCGACCCACACTACGGCTGCATGACAGACCGTGGTGTCCGAGGCCGTTGACAACTTCGCCGCAGTGACAGCGATGAGGAGAACAGCAGGGAGCGCCTAGACGTAAGGCAACAGCGAGGCGGAAAGTATTATCGTCGAGCAAGGTGCCGATGTTCGACGACGGTAGTGCGTGAAGCCAGAGACCCGACTCCCACTCTCCCACAGCCAGCAGGCGCGCTCGCTCCGCAGGGGCAGTAAATGTTGCAATCAGGTTTTCCTGCACTACTTTGCAGAGCGGCTCATCCCACCGTCTTTGGGATGATGGTACGTCGGGCGGATTGGAATTCGGGCAAGCGAGTCTCCAGGCATTTATAGCCTCGATGAAGCACGGCACATTGAAATCAATCAGTGAGGGAGAAAGGATATTCCTGATTAATTTCTCAGTGCCGTGAACCGAGGATATAAAGGCTGGTAAACTAATACTAGAAATTTTGCGGACGCCGAGGCCACCCATACGGATAGGAAGAGTAGCCTGAGCCCAAGCTCGGTCATCCATGGCCACGTTTAAAATTGATGTAAGAGTATGCCGGATAATTTGGTCCATTTTATCCAAAAGGTGAGGGTGTTTCCATAAATGAGAAGCGCGAAGGAAATAAATTAATTTAGGGCCGAAACAGCAGAAACGAATTATAGTGATGACCGCCGACTACTGCCTACAGGTCATTGGACCTCACCTCACAAATCGATAGTGTTCCATGTACTGGATCGACCCTCCACGGGATTAAAACGATCAAAATTTAGCGGTGTATAATATGTTTTTATTTCTCTTATAGATAACATTCATTTAACATATTTTTAACTCGCCAACCTTTATAGTTTGATGGTGAGAAACGCTCGTTTACAATCACTTCACTGACATCAAAAAACAACACAGCAACAGTAAAAGTATTTGTGGTTTTATTATCTCAGTATGTGTACAATATAACATGCTTAATCTTAATTTATATTTTAAATTGGTTATGTACATATATTGTAATTTACTTTTTAACAAAATTGCCTTTTTTAATACATTTCTTTATTATCTCTTTGAGGAGTTCATTTCTCGACAGCGGCAGACCTGGCGGGTCATTTTAGTTCGAATCTTGTGTATAGTCACAGCAATGTGAATTTTTTAATTCATATGTACTTTTCTAAGTTTATCTAGAACGTTAATGACACCCCATGCCTCCGAAAGCACGTAAAACCGTTGGTCCCGGGTAACCGGGACTAACTGGGCTTTGACGGCGACAAATGACATGTCAGCAAAACCGTAGGGGCCCAGCAGGGTCGAAGCCTACTGGAGCCATGGATTGAGCGAAAGAGAACTCCGGGGCCTTGAAACAAAAACAAAGAAGGAACAGGAATGGGTTTTAGTCAGTAAGTCTGACAAGCCCCTCCGCCCCGATCAAGGGTGGGAGATGTCCTTTGAACTATCCCGCATTCTTCTAGTAATTCTACCTTGATTTTACACCAATTTACTTTCTCGATAAAGTCGTTGATGGATTTCTACCAGACTTGAAATAACTGCGAGAATTCTGTGTAACTTTCTTCGTAATCTCAGCCCGTATGAATTAAAATCATGTAGCCCCTCTCAAACAAACTCTAATTGTTCAGATAAACGCTAAGTGCCAGTCATTTGAGTGTCGAGCCGAGATTGACGTGAAACTGCTGGATTATGGCGGCGTGTCTTGTTGGCGATTAAATTATATGAGTTACATGTGAATTTTGAGTTGTTATAAATGACTAGCTGATGCCAGCGGATTTTCCCGCGAATGTAGGTTTCTCCATATAAATCAACCCCTTAGAGGGTTTTAGGACAATCCTGTCTTAGTGCTTGTCTACTTACAATAAAATTTGTCTGAGATCGCGATTTTATATTTTCGACTTTATTAGACTTACAAATTGAGTTCTATTGTTAATATTAGCTTCAATTAGACTAAAAAACACTAATTGACATGAAACAAAATCGTTGCCTCGCATTTGCACCAAAAAAAGGAGGCAACCTATAGTTTTTCAGTTCCTTGGGGCACATTTTTTCAGCTCATGCTGAACTTTCCCAAAAAACAATGAGGGTAATTGATGTCAAAAATGTAACAACATTTTATTGTTTAACATCATTAGCACCAGATTTAGCTAGGCAACCTATGCGCAATGTCTTAGTGTCCCCGCACACGGGCCACAAAAAAAGCTAGAAGCGGCCACAAAAAAAAAGCTGAAGCGCGCGACAGCTTGTGGCCATGCGTGCAGTATTATAATGGACTCTGACAAAGAAGGAATACTTGCGCGAATAGCAAGGCATTTTGGCCACCACAAAAATAAGCTAGAAGCGGCTTCAAGCTTTATTTCGTGGCGTCACCGCCGCACACGAGCCACAAAAAAAGGCCGCCTCAAAATAATAATAATAATAATAATTTATTTATTTATTTTCCCTTCACAGAGTTATCTTATGCTAGCTTTTAACATTGCTTATATCTTAGAGCTAACTTTGTGAGGGACTGGTGCCTGATGTAGGTATGTACAACAACCTGTATTACAGGTCACCAGGAGTCCAGGACCCACCCGCGGCTAGTATGCTATTATGACAGAGTTTAGCATGTCGCAGCAAGCAAATATTTAAGCCAAGTTAAACAAAAAAGACAGAAATTTGATACTTAATTAATTCTTAAATAGTAGGTACATAAAAGACAATTATACTTACTAAAGAAGCTTGAAGCGGCTTTTTTTGTGGCTTGTGTCAGGAGACACTTAATGAACGCATTATCTAGCATATAACATTTACCATAATCAATTAACAGATGAGGGATGAGATTTCTTCAACGTATCTCGTACTACCAGCACAATTCACTATCCACAAAATTGTGTCACTAAAGAAACAGTCACCAACTTACTCAACAAAACTTTTCTTTTAAAAGCTCGCCAAATTAATGCTATTTATTGTAATCCAGTAAGTGAAAACATAACGAAGTTCGCCCTTAGCAATTAATCCCGGACTTTCTAACCAGTAACTGGGAACTGAGGCTGCTTTTACGAAGATTGATGTACTGTCAACCGTTACGTTTTATTCCTGGGTTTGTTTGGAGTCGAAGGGGCTGAAGGGACGGGCGGGTTTTGTGTTTTGGTTTGGTGAGTTTCCTATCATGATTTTTGGGAAAACATTTATTGTGAGAAGGCGTTAGTGTAAAAGGAATTGAGAATAAAATGTTCGGTGTTGCTTATTTTTTCATATATTTTTTTAAGTGGGAAATAATTCAATGACCTTCCCCCGCTCTTAGGCGGAGTGGGAGGGGGTGTGTCTGACTTTTACAGACTGAAATCCACTCCTGTCTTTTTTCGCATGATTTGAGCATAAGATTGTCAAAATCATCAGCTACGTGAACATCAGTACAAAATAAAGAAAATGCTAGAAACTGAGAGCTAATTTTACGGAAACATACAAATAAAAAAACATCTTTGAATATAGTGCTTAAAAAACTGGCACGCAAACTAAATCCTATTCCACTGTATTATAAGTTTTTTCTTGTTTTTGCAGAAGAAAAAATCTAAATTATCCGTTCGAACTTTTGCTGCAACGAAGCTAGTGGATGGGCTGCTTCGAGTACGCTCCTTCATCTTTTGATGTTGATGAAGCTACATCTTCACTAAGTGACATAGGCTATTATTACACTCATATTTTCAAAATACAATTGAGATTTTTGTCTAAATTGGAACAATGTAACCCAAGGTGGCGGCCGAGTTATAACGGTCGCGGGTTATTCGGGGGACTTACGAGTTATAGGTCGCGGGTTCAAACCTAGCCAGGCGCATTACTTTGTGTAATTTCTTTCATCACCACTGCTCTTAAAATGGTGAAGGAAAACATCGTGAGGAAACCGGCATGTCCTAGAACCAAAAATTCGAAGACATGTGACATCCACCAACCCGCACTGGGCCCGCGTGGTGGATTACGGCTCATTCTCTCTCCTAGAGAGGAGGCCTGAGACCCAACAGTGGAAACATTATAAGGCCGACTATGCTATGGTATGCTAATCCAAAGTATCAAAATGTTATCTTTAAAGATCATTATTTTGCGAGTGCTGTGAAACTTATTCTGACATTATATATTATGTAGACCTCTTCCAGCATACCTGTGAAAGGAGAGTGAAAAAAATAGAGATGTAGACACCGTAAGTAAGAGTAAAAGGGAAATTAGTAAGTAACTATACAATATCAATGAAATCATATAATATGCAATTAAAGGTATACTTTCACGTAATGAAAAAAAAACATCGCAAAATCTACTAAATAATATAAAACGACGTTAATTTAAAATTTAAATTATAACGGTTATTTCTTTTTTTAATTAAGCGTCGAGCCAGCAACTTCGTCATTACTTCATTAGATAATAATCAAAAAGTTCAGTCTTAATATAATCTATTTTAGTAGGAGTTTTTTAAATCTTAAAAAAACTTTGCCAGCCCTTTTTTTCGCCTAACCTACTTTCGGAGGATAAAATCATTTGAAACTCAAAGAAAACTCTTGTAATTACAATTCTTGAAACTTTAGTATCAAGTAGTGTCCGGCCGAATGTTCAGTTTCGGCTTCGGTTGAGTTTCGGCAAAAAAACGAGATTCGGTTTAGTTTCGGTTTCGGTGGCAAACCGTTGCATTCAGCGCGTTAAATTCCTTCCAAGCGAGTAAGCAACGAAAACATTTTGCCGTGTCTACGTGCCTAATCATATCGTGACAGGCTTGTGTTTAAAGTTTGTTTAACCTACTCACAAACTAAAATCGAGAGCAGTTAAATTCATGATAGTCAATGAATATAAATACTCACATTTAAAATGCATTTAAAAAAAATAAGGACTGACTGATTATAACAACAATTTCTTTATTTTACCCTCCCGGTAAGGAAGTTTCGTATTCGGCTTTGGCCGAAACTGAGACTGTTGCCGAAATTCGGTTTCGGTTTAAAAACCAGTTTCGGTCGGCCACTAGTATCAAGGATATCCTCCCACGTAACAATTTGAATTTAATCCTCCAGCTAAATTGTTAATTCGATCGAAACATGGACGACGCAAGTTTTCAGTTTCACTCCTTTCAGTATTGAATAAGTTTCAGATTAGTTTAAAGTTTCTTGTTCGTGATGTACTTAAAGGCGTATAATTTGGTTGTATGTATGGAAGGTTATGCTGCAAGTTTTGATAGTTCCTTGTTCCTGAATACAAGTTGTATTTATAGTGTTGTATTGTATTCAAAATTAACGGCGGAAGATACAAGTATGTTCTTCAATGGATAAAATTTAGACAGTAGTACTATAAAACGTGGTGAAAACAGTATTGATTTATTTTAGATTTTAGAAAGTACCATAGATATTTAGATTTTAGAAAGTACAATAATAAATAATTTAATAATGAATAAGAAAAACGCTAACGTAAAATTGCACCACCGCTGATCAGGTTGACTACTTAAACCTCAATAGAGTACTCTGAATATCAATTATTTGTTCCATCGCATCAGCCAGTGCCTTCACTCTCGAGAAAGTAGGTTTTCATGAATTCTGGAAAATCTCTTAGTGCTCACCTATGTCATATAAGGAGCGCGGACTTGCAGACATGGAGCAATGGGTAGCTCGCTGTCCGGCCGTCCGGTAACTGTCCGGACCAAGCCCAAGTCGTCGACGGCGCGCACTCAAGGAGTTGTCAGCAACAGCAGGGACCCAGCCGGGTCGAAGCCTACTGGGGCCAGGGTTATCCGAAAGGGCGCTCGAGCCCCGGTATGAAGGCTAGAAGGAACAGGGTGGGTCTTTTAGTCAGTAAGAGTCTGACACTATCTCCCGCTCCGCCCATGAGCGGGGGATGTCATTGGATGATTTTTTCCCACCATAAAAAAAAAATGTCATATAAGGAAACTTTGTGTGAAATTTCACAATCTAGGGCTATATTTCACCAGGACACCATGGTGATGCGACCAGTTGCTACGCCATGGAAGGAAATATAGAGCTACGCTACCAAACTAGATACCATACAGACACCAGAGTCGGCACACGCCCGAGCTGGTCGCGCCACCAAATTGGTTGCGCATCCAAACGGACACCAGGTGAGTAACTCTCTATAGAGCTGTATACATTTTGTTGGTAGCGGTGACTGGTCGCGCCGCTATGGTGTCTCAGTGAAATATAGCCCTTAGTCCCAGTAGATTCGGCTGTACGTTGATATGTCAGTACATATCAACGTACAGCCGAATCTACACCACCGGCTGCATTCATGACTGCATCATCATCATCATCAACCTTTCTAATGTTCCCACTGCTGGGACTCAGGCCTCATCTTTATAAGAGGGATTGGGCCGTAATCCACCACGCGGGTCCAGTGCGGGTTGGTGAATATCACATGTCTTCGAATTTTTGGTTCTAGGACATGCCTGTTTCCTCACGATGTTTTCCTTCACCGTTTTGAGACCAGTAGTCATGAAATAAAATACACAAAGTAATTCGCCTAGCTGGGTTCGAACCTGCGACCTTCAATTCGTAAGTCGGGTCCATTACCATCCGACTATCACTGCTCTCAGTCAATTTCTCTTTTTATGGATGAACTCGGCGCAAATAAACCTCTTTTCTTTCTTCACTAAGAGGTGTATCACCAATATCTTGTCTCATAATAAACCCCATCGTGTTTGGCACACATCAACAGGTACACCTGTCTCCTCGGGAGCATGTCACATGCTTGTCGACTAGGCGATGAGTATCTCCGACACATTGAGACATGTGTCGGGTTATTGATCGACTGCGGGGAATGTGAAAGTGTTATTTAGGCAGCTTTCTATATAAGTTATTTTAGTTTTTAACCGACTTCAAAAAGGAGGAGGTTCTATGTTCGCCTAAATGTATTTTTAATTATTTTTTTTACGTATATTCACCGATTTTTCTCTCGCTTGTGGCACGATTTCGATTTCATTTTTTAAGTTTATGCTTCCGAGTTGATTCCATAAAAATATTGTTATGATCTGATGAGGACCTTCGAAGATTTGGAACGGAACTCCTCTTAAGATCATAACAGTCGGTGTTAAATAACGGAAACATAAAATTATTATGTAAACATCGACTTCCGAAATTAAAGTTATTTTGTACTTTTTTAGGGTTTTTTTTTTAACATTGAAGTCGGTTGTATTTTTTTTGTAAAAAGATTTTTTCTGTTCATGAACAAGGAAAGATGGTCTAACAGAGTAATGCACTGGGTTGGCCAGGGCCACGAGAAAATTAGGCAGACCGCCTGAAAGATGGATTAATGAAATCAGAAGGACTACAGATGAAAACTGGGTTTCAAAAGCTAAAGTCAGGAAGCTGTGAAGTAAAATGGTAGAGGCCTTTTGGACTTATAAGGCCTTTGCCCATCAATGGAACAACATGGGCTAGATATAATAATAATAATATAATAATGTATCTGGCTGGGTTTGAACTCACAGCCTACAATTCGTAAACCAGGGCCGTTAGCACTCGGCTGCTTTCTCTCATGATTGACTGCACATCTTTAATTAACAATTTTGTCACAACATTAAATCCAAAATGTTCCATAATTACAGTTAATCAAAATAATAATTCCGGTGCCACATTTTGTAATCTGTGCCATTCATAAACTGATTGCCTGTGATCGCGTGACGTGACGCAATATTCCCACTTTAGGGTGCTTTTCCATTAAAGATGTGCGAGGTAGCTAAAAAAGAAAAAACACTAATGGGATCACAATTATTTTTTTTAGGTTTTGCTTTGCGCGACTCTGGAGGAAAGGGTAGCTTTTCTTTTGGTGAAGCAAGAACGTGAGAAAGTGTCAGACTAGACATAGTCTCGTCTGACACTTTCTCACGCTCGAGCTCCTCGAGCGCCGATTGTACATGACATACGTCTGTACAGCTTGAATGACCTTGAAAAACGCTTAACTTTCATTTTGTACACACGTTTGTAAAAATGGATTTGGCCGAAAATTTTGGTTTCCATATATAGGGTGACTGACAATTAGTTTACGATACTTAAACACGTGATTGTGCTCATGATAACAAACAATTTTTACTATGGGAGCAAATCCGAAATCGCGAAAAAAATATCAGCTGTTCAGTACATTAGGCAAACATACTGCGCAGCTGATTTTTTTTCGCCATTTCTGGTTTGTTCCCATAGTAAAAGTTGTTGGTTATGATGAGCACAATCACGTGTTTAAGTACCGTACACTAATTACCAGTCACCCTATATAATATTCTATATATTTAAATTATTTGTTTATCCTAGAAACTTAAAAAATAAAAATATTTTTTTTGGTGATTTACGTAAACACGGCAATTTTCCAGGTCATCAGCCCCTGGCGCTCGAGGAGGTATCGACTAAAACCCTCCCGTGTATTTTCATTTGTCCGTTACATTTATTTACGTAGATATTTATTGAATACTTTCTGCAAGTAAAGGTACAGATGTGACTTAATGCCTTATGCATTTTCTATCAGTTAACGTTTCGGTGATGCAGAGAAAAATGGTTGGAAGTGCGATAAAAGCGAAAAAAAAGTTGATTACGGCCGTGTTTGGTCCCGATCTCCACTAGAAGAGGAATTTTTCTGCTAGACCGCAAAAGGCATCTGAAGGAATATAAGTAAGGTTTAGGCAGTAAAAGTCTGGCATCTCGGTCCATTCTAGAACGGGAGAAATTATTAGATGAGTTTCCACTAAAAAAAAAATCACAGTACCGGTACACAACCTCGCTCAGCCTGGATACCTCGCACTGTATAATGTACTGGCAAAATGTTTTTGTTCACAGTAAAATAAAATAATAGAAAAGACTGGAATGGAATAGGACAGAATGGAACAGAATGGAACGGAATAGAACAGAATGGAACGGAATAGAACGGAATGGAACAGAATGGAACGGAATGGAACAGAATGGAACAAAGAACGGAATAGAATAGAATGGAACAGAATGGAACGGAATGGAACGGAATGGAACAGAATGGAACGGAATGGGACAGAATGGAACAGAATGGAACAGAATGGAACAGAATGGAATAGAATAGAATAGGATAAGAGTACCGCTACACATCCTCGCTCAGCCTAGCTTCGCATAGTCCTGATGGAAAAGCACCCATATGCCTCGGACATTTCACTCTGGCAATATTTACGACTTTAATGTACTGCCCCATTTTAAATGGAAATCGCTCGTCGTTATTATAATTAGGGGAGATTGTATACTCGTTTAAAATTGGTGAATGTGTGATTTTTATTTCATTTTGTAGTTACTGTTATGAAATTGTGGTGTTGAATTTTCCGAATGGATTAATAATCGTTTGGTTTTATGGTGTTAATGTGATAAACCGCAGGAAAATAAGCTTTTTGGTGAATGTTTCTAATTATACAACATTATTTGAATAGGCCTTTACGGGATTTTATATAAAAGGAATGGACTGTATATGAAATGGTTGTATTTCAACGATTACAGAAATTGGAGGAAGTTGCTGTACTGTTTTGCATAAACTGAAACTAATGTTGTATTTTCTATACACTCCTACTTTTTAATTAGTACAAAAAAAAATGGGGCTCTATCTGTAACCATCACTGATCATATTTTTGTAGTCAAAAGTAGAAAAAACCGAAATCCTAAAATTGACTACGAAAAGGTAAATTCATCTTAGAATCAATCAAACATAACAATTGCTAGTAGAAAATACTGCGGGCAGAGTTTTTCCTTAATAATTGTCACTTATTCATTCATTAATCAATAGCCTGCACGATATTTCCATAAATTGAGTGACATTATGGGACATAAACCAACGCTAATAACTTTGCTGTTTATGAATATTATTTATTTAGATTTTATTTATAAAATAACAAGGGCTTTTCTAATAAGCCCTTTAAGTATTTGTACTAATTAAAAAATAGTGGTGTATATACGGCTAAGCTAAGTAGGTACCTATCAACAATAAAAAAAAAGATGAGAGGATGGAGGGCAAACAAAAGATGGATGGATTGTGAGAGGAAAGATATGAAAGAAAAAGGGAGTTAGTGATAGCGTGACAGTTGTTTTTATTTAGATACTGTAATAATGCAATTAACGCTAAAATTATAAAGGTGAAAGTTTGTATCTATACCCACAAATTGAAGTTTTTGTATAAGCTGTATTACTTTTTGGTGTACAATAAAGTCTATTCTATTCTATTCTATTCTATTCTATTCTATTCTATACCTATGTCTATCTCGTATGTATGTTTAATAACTCACACGAACATACACACTTACAGCTATAAAATTACGTGTTTTTAGGGTTCCGTATCTCAAAAGGAAAAATTGGAACCCTTATAGAATCACTTTGTTGTCTGTCTGTCTGTCAAGACCCTTTATCTCGGGAACGCGTGGAGGTAACGAGTTCAAATTAAAACTATATACTCAGGTCTGCGGTCCCTTGAAGCTGTGAAAAAATCAAACTTCTTAACGGAAAAAAAGATACGGCCTTATATGTTGCAAACAACGTATTTTTATATTCAATTTTTTTTTACTGTTGATTTGATAAGCTCGCGCTAAGTCACCTAATGGAAAGCGACGATGTATTCGACGCTAAAGCACGCTAGCCTAGGAAGTATCCTATTCACTCTTGATTAAAAGTTCACCAGGTTGTAGCTATCAGGAAACAGATTCCGGCACTCTTCAGCACAATGAGTGAGTTCCTAAAACGATTTTTTTTTTAATTTGTTATTAGCTTATACTGTCTCACTGCTGGGCAAAGGCCTACCTCAACTTCATCTAGATATTCTTTTCTTGAGCCACCTCGAACCAGCCCTTGCAGTAGTCATCTAGGTCGTCTCCACCTCATCCTCTTAATTTTATGGTTTATTGGGACTAAATTTGTGATTAAAGATACACTCACTCACAACCCCTACTTTACAACCCACGAAAGATCTACAAAGATTTAAATCATAGAAAATATTGAAAACAACGGAAAACATTCTGTTACTTGAAACCCACAAGACGCTAAACAAAACGTATTTTATCAAAAGAAAACTAAATGAGAAAGCCACAGTGTATCGAGCAAAGGAAATAAGTGTTGTTTCAATATTTATTTGTAGTTATTATTGTTTGTGTTGCCAACTATTTCTATCCAAGTGAGCAAGACAAATCGCGAACGGGGGCTGAACCACGCACTGGGTAGAAGAAACAAGGTGAAAACGTTCCACTAACCCGTTATTTTATGGTGAAGATAATCACACTATTTTGATTAGATTGCATGTAGCGGAGATGAGAATGTTGAGATGGATGTGTGGTGTGACAAGAATGGATAATGCCAGCCATACATGCTCAAACCTGTAGTCCAATCGGTATGACGCTACATGTTTGATCAAACAGATTTGACCGTGTATGGGAGTGACAACATGTTGACAACATGTTTGACGGCACAATCGAATTTCAATTCTTTTGGTTTGATCAAACTGATTGGATCATACAGATTGGACCATGTATAGGGCTGTCAAATCGGTATGATCAAACCAAAAGAATTGAAATTCGATTGTGCCGTCAAACATGTTGGTCATAGCAATCCACTCCCACACACGTTCAAATCTGTTTGATCGAACAGCTGAATGAATTTGGATGCAATTTGGCAACAGGTTAACCTATATCTTGGCTTGTAGACAGCGCGCAATGGGTAGTTCGCCGTCCGGACGGCCGTTAAGGACCAAGTCCGGGTCAAAGGGCGTGTTGTGTTCCACGCAGTCTTCAAAAATATGTCGGCAAAATTGACGCGGCCAGCTAAAGCTGACGCCTGCCAAGTCTGCGGATTGTTCGAAGGAGTTACCGTACTGAAGGAACACTGGGTTTTGGTAATTAAAATCTGACACCCAAAACCCATTTCACCCAGAGCAAGAGAAGTTATTTGATAAAACCTCACGTAAAAAGTTAGCCTATATCCTAAATTCACAAATCGGCTGTAATAACTTATAAAATTGAGATGTGCAGATTCTACGCTGACTATGAAAACCTATTCGCAGTTCGAATCAATTTGGTTTACCCAGGAAAAAAAAACAAAAGGGCCATTAACCTCTACTGCCAAGCAAAAACAAAACAACAAAGGAAATGTCAGCTTACAATTATTTCACTACCCAATTTTATACACAACATGAAATTGTGCTAATTAATGAGAACAGTATTTCAAAACTGATTAAAACCCCACTAAAACGCAGCGCTCACGCAAATCCGATTTATAATACAGACCTAATATAAAGGACGGATCCAGCCTTTAAAAAGGTTTGTGGTCACAGGCCCCAGTTGACAGCCACTCGATAAACAGCCAAGTGCGATTCGGAGTATGAACTCGCTTATGATCGTTAAAGTGCATTCCTACAAATGTGATGTTAACAAAATATATTTATAACGCCCTGACCAAGATTTTATTTATTTATTTATATACACTTTAATGTACATCAATATCACAATATTTATAAAAAGGAATCTTTATAATAAAAAAACATACAATTGGCGGCCTTATCGCACTCGGAGAGATGCCTGAACACAAAATGGGGTTGCACTGGATTTTGTACAATGTATAGTTCAACGTGAGCAAAGTCGTGTGGCAAACACTTACAGGGTAATTATCTAATTAATAACCCTGTAAATTTTTTGGTTTATTTGCTTACAAAAATGACAAAAGTTGCACCATCAGCATAACCGTGAAAGTGAGATGTCTTAAGTCTACTAGGGTTGACTTATCCAAAATAATTTGACATGTACACCCTAAGAATATGGCGCCCTAAGTAAGAAAAGACTAAACGCATAATTTGTGGCTTAATTCAGAAGTTCAGGCAGTAATTCCCTTTCCTATTTCATAGTTTAAGAATATTATAGGTAGTAATTTGTGACTATGCTAAAAAAATCTCTTACGTTTGTGGGCATGCCCATCGTACCCATAACGATGGATCCGCTTGCCTAATATAGTTATTCATAGCATTACACAATCACAATACTAAACAAATACATTTAATTTTGTGTTCCCAACAAAGCTAAACTAAAAACACAAATATATCTGGTCCAAACCATTTGTTATCGGCCCAATTTAGTTTTAAACAAAACATTTCCGAATGTTTTGATTTCAGAGCATTAATCTAAAAAAACGCATTGCAGATGTACATAAAAATAGACTACAATTGCCGAAATAATATGTTTTAGTTGGCAGAAAAACAAATAATGCTGGCAGAAATTTCTAGATCTGTCAATAAACTAAATATATTTTTCTAAACTTTGTCTTCTATAGGCTTTTTACAAGCTTTTATTTATTTTCATCTGTCCCAATGTTTGTTTAGCATATACCTAATAGCATAATCAGCCTTTTAATGTTCCTACAGCTGGGACTCAGACCTCCTCTCTCTATGAGAATGGGCCGTAATCCACCACGTGGGCCCAGTGCGACTTGGTGAATGTCACATGTCTTCGAATTTTTGGTTCTAGAACATGCCGGTTTCCTCACGATGTTTTCCTTCACTGTTTTGAGAGCAGTAGTCATGAAATAAAATACACAAAGTAATGCGCCTGGCTGGGTTTGAACCCACTCGGCCATCACTGCTCTATGCTTGTTGATCTGTAATCAAATTTGATCCACTTCCCGGTTACCGATTGAGCTGAAATTTTGCATGCAAGTTTAAATAAAGTGACAATGCAGAATTATTACAACATAGAGTTGATCTTATCATGGAACGGGGAGGTGGCCATAGGACCTTTGATAACGTGTTTGAACCTTTTGGAATTGTATTGATGAGTACAAATGAATAGGTTTAACTGGTCGTGTATGAGATTGAGAGTGCAAAGTGCGCGCCTCAGAGGCGAGTCTTTTAACAGGTTTGTCCTCCCCCTTGGCACCACCAGCAGTGGAGGTCGAAGCCCAATGAAATAATCAACAATTATTTTGGGATAATTTTGATAAACCTTGATTGTGATACCGATGCGCTACCAGTGTAGTAAGTCGATGACCATATTCAACATCATTATCAGCTTTAAGATCTCCAATGTTGGACATAGGCCTCCCCCAAGTACCGTGATAAATTTTTGTGGACAATTTCGAGATTCCTTTTTTTTGACTTTTGACTAAAAATGATCAGTTACGGTTACGAAAAGACCCCATTTTTTTTTGTACTGATTAAAAATTGTGATGTATAATATCTGTACAATGAATCCCACAGTACCGTCAGAACCGACCTAATATTTACGACGAGCCACATTTCAGCCGCCGAACTGATTATAGCATCGATCGCTGATTAGTCAATTGTCAGCGTTCGAATGTGATCGAAATACGTCACATTCATCGCAATCAACGCTTTGTAAATAACAGTAGTATTGGTATTTGTCTGGACACTAAGGTTGCCACCTATAAAAGAAATAGAGTACATTTGATTTCATCATTTCATCCGAAAAATATCCACTGTTGGACATAGGCCTAACCCAAGTGTCGCCGAACCGAACGATCCTGTGGTGAGGGTCGCGAGAATCCGAAAGATGTGACTTTCGAATTCTTCGGGCTATGTCTGTTCACCTGCGGATATTTTCATTCTTGATGCGATCCCGCAAAGAAAAACCTCAAAAGTATAAGCATAATCAGCCTCATACTGTTGGCACTCGGCCCTTCTTTCGGCCGGAGGAGATTGGCCGTAATTCACCATGCAGGCCCAATACGGGTCAGGATGTCACATGGCTTCGAATTTTTAGTTCTGCCGGAAGACAGTTTTGAGAGCAGTGGTGATAAAAAAAAGTGCCTGGTTTGGTTTGAACTCGCAACCTCTCGTAAGTTATAACCGTTACCACTGGGCCACAACTGTACTTCTTAAAAATACTCAACCGATATAAAAAAAAATGTTAGTAGCGTTCTACCGCTACGTTTCCTCCACCCAGTGCGTCTCCCCCACTAATCTCAGACGTTTTACACAAACATCATCAATCAGCTGCATGACAGCGCAATCGTAATCGGATTCTGAGCAACAAATTGAACGACGTCCCTCACCAGGCTTGCTGGTATTACTGGGTGAGGAACTGATATGAGAGGGAAGTTTGCTTCAGAAAGTTAGTAGGTGGAGCCTTAAGGCCTATAAGTCTTATAACTTAGTTCAGACTTGGGTCTTAAATTTTCCCTTAGACAGACCCCGTGATAATGTGATGGTAATATAATAATCCACAACGCCGTCAAAGCTAAGCAGAGCTTGTGTTATGAGTACTAGACAACTGATAAACATACTTATAATAATAATATTCCACAACTATCACACAAAGCCGTCTAGTCTCAAGCTAAGCAGAGCTTGTGTTATGAGTACTAGACAACTGATAAACATACTTATAATAATAATATTCCACAACTATCACACAAAGCCGTCTAGTCTCAAGCTAAGCAGAGCTTGTGTTATGAGTACTAGACAACTGTTAAACATACTTATATATTTCTAAATACATACATTATATAGATGTATAACACCCAGACACAGAACAAGTGATCATGCTCATCACACAAACGTGTGTTCTGAGTGGGAATCGAACCAACGACCTCTGGCATAGCAGTCAGGGTTACTAACTACTACACTAATAGGCCAGTCGACATAATTATCAGGACATTCTCTCGTCTCGACCGCCGGAACCCCGACCCCGTATACAAGTCAACCTAGGCGTGGGATTGTAGACGACGTGCGATGGGTAGCTCGCCGTCCGGACGTCCGGTAACTACCCGGACAAAGCCCGAGTCGTCGACAGAGCGTAATGTTCCCGCCTCAAAAAGATGTCAGCAAAACCGTAGAGGGCCATCAGGGCCGATGCTAAGGCCATGGGTTGACTTCTGAAAAGGTTACCTGTAGACCTAGAACGCAAAAAGCAACTGAAGGAACATAAGTGTGGTTTTAGTCTGTAAAAGAGTAACACGCTCTCCCGCTGCGCCCTATAGCGAGAAAAGATTTTAGATGATTTCTCACCTCAAAAAATAAAAGCACAAATCTTACAGTCTGAATACAGTTTCCACAAGACAATCAGACGGTACATACACAAATCTTAGATAGTATTTAATAATTATGTATCTCGCAGCGAAGCAAACTCAACTACATCTCTAGTTTACCTGCACGTTCAGTATCTGTAATAGTGTTGTGCCTGCTATGTTGGATTATGATGGGTTTACCATAAAAGTTTGGAATTGTTCCATATCACCGTTTACCATTGGGTGAGTAAGGCCCGGCGCCCATTGTCGGCATCGGCCAAGAAAAGGATCCTTCAGCACCCTTCGGCATCCCTACATGCATACATTTCTGGCAGTGTGCGCTTGCATATAGGGATGCCGAAAGAACCGTTTTGTTGCTGATACCGATAATGGGCGCCGGGGCTTAATGGTCAAACGTGAGTCTATACATCTATACATATAAATAAAATTGGAGTGTCTGTTTGTAATATTGAAATAACTGCTTTTTACTACAATTATATACAAAAAATTTACAATTTTTGTCTGTCTGTCTGTTTGTCCGGGCTAATCTCTGAAATGGCTGGACCGATTTTGACGGGACTTTTTTTGGCAGGTAGCTGATGTAATAAGGAGTAACATAGGCTACTTTTATTTTAGAAAAAATAAACTCAAAATCCCGTAGTCCACGCGAACGAAGTCGCGGGCACAGTTAGTAATTAATAATAACAAAAAAAGTATCAATATATTTTTTCCTAAATGCCACCGTTTTTGAGATATAATGATTCGAATAAAAAGGTAATCGTCGTGGTTACAAAGGTGACGTGGAAACGTGTGCATATTACGACGAGTACAACTCGTTTAACTTCTTACGAATCGCAAAAAAGTTTTTTTTGTGACGTAACTACAAATGTCTGAGCTAATTTTATAATAAAACTTACTGACCTAAGTATTTTATATTAATTTTTAATTTTAGTTTGTACGCAACGCCGACTATTACCTACAGATCAATGGACTCGCTCAGCTGACGTTTTCTTAAAGAAATTAATTTCGTACATGCGTAAATTAATACGAGTTTTGAAAAAAAAAGGTACCTTATTTTTTAATTTGATCTTTACAAATCGATAGTGTTTCATGTACCGGATCGACCCTCCACGGGATTGAAACGATAAAAAATAAAAATTTAGCGGTGTATGAAATGATAGTCACTGATAGCCAAAGACCTAATTTATTGAGTAACATAACTGTGACACAAAATAAGCTATGTGAATATAGCATGAATAATCGCTAATGAGTAGGTACAGCTGTCTGTGAATACCAATTGTGTACCGTCGCTTTACAATATAATTCATGCAAAGCATACGCATAGTGCTGATTTGCAATACGCAAGGGCCATGTAGGATACTTTACCTAATATAAATAAAAGATATAGATAGTGGCGTCAGTGACTAAAAAGTTGAAAGGAAATCGTTCGTCTTGGTACGGTCACAAAATGATAAAGAGGTACAGAAGTCATACTACATACAAAGCACGCTCGAGCAACGCACACATAGACACCGCTCACGGACACAATATCTCGGTCGCGTCTCGGACCGCTCGTCGAACAGTTCCGGCTCAAACGCTCATTATTGTGCGTCCACCGAGCGTAGGTATAAAAAGTGAAGTACATACATGAGATTGTCTTCTGTACCTATCTATTTTGTGGTATGGTCATGTGAATAGGAAGGATGAAACGACACATGATACATGTAGATGGAGGCCAAAGAAAAGATGGATGGATTGTGTTAGGAGTGATATGAAAGAAAAGGGAGTTAGTGATAATGTGAAGGGTGACAGTACACCAAGTAATATGGGATAAGGGCAGGAAGAAGAAGAAGCGATGGATAATCTGTTTATATACCACTAGCATCTTCCAGCGGCTTGGCTCGCATTCCAATGTCACTCAATGATAAAGTAGCTTTCTATTTGTGGAATTTTCAAAATCAGTCCAGTAATTTTTAAGTCAAAGTCAAAGTCAAAAATATTTTATTTCACATAGGCCTACATGGGCACTTATAAAACGTCAGAAGCTAGTGCACGGTTCCAAATTGGTCGTTTCTTATGAAGAAGAACCGGCAAGAAATTCCAGTCCAGAAAGTTTATTCAATACAAACAAAAATGCCTCATCAGAAGACTTAAAGTCACCCAAAGGGCTGATGAAGGTTTCAGTATGCTGAGCCCCTACGGTTTTGCTGATATTTCTTTGTGGCGCAGGTGGATTAGTGTTCCATCTACGCCTTCGACGATGCGGGCTCAATCCGGACGATCATCAGTCGGCCAAACAGCGAGCTACCCATAGCTCGTCGTCCGCAAGCCAACGCATACGTTGGCTAAAAATCGCGGACGGGTCCTCGGCGGCTGGACCGGTCCGGTTTTTTTTATCTGTCCATGGTTATTTTTTTTTATTTATTTTTTTTAGTTTTTATAATTTTCTTTGATACCATGAATACAACAGCAAACTCGCAAATACACACTCTAAAAATTCAGACCCCATTCCGATAATCGCGAAGCAATCCCCCCTCACTAATGCTCCAAGTGATAGTGTTGCGCCAGCATATTTCTCCCGAATGTGTAAACTAGCGCCGTGCTCGAATAGTTACGCACTTTACACAATGAAGGTGATTCTGCTCTGAGATTAATTAATTCAGAGCTGTGCTCCAGATAAATAGACGACGGTTGGGTCGTATGTGTAGGCGGGACCGAAAGTAAGAAAGAAAACATGTTTATTTGGCACGCGCATTTATTTTTACTAAAAACCTCGTGTCGAAGTGCTACCAAACCCTTCTAAAACGTGTTAACCGATTTTTATGAAATTTTTTGTGTATATTTGGTAGGCCGCATAGGTCCAATAATGATGATAATGAGCATAGGTCGTATGCTATTTTTGACCCTACTTCCTCCACCTTTAAATATTTTAATTTTTTTATTTCAGAATAACGTTTGCCGAGTCATCTAGTACCTAATAATTGTTAACTAGTAGGAAAAAATCATAAACCTTGTCATTTTAATGAATAGTTAATGCGGTACTTTATGCAATGTTACAGTATTAAGTATTAAATATTAAGTTAGTAACATTGGAGAACGTTTATAGATTTTTTTTTATTTTTCTTATTTTGCAGTCTCACAGTAGATAAACGGGATGCATAACTTTTCTACTGCATCATTACTTTTCTGGGGAACACGTATTTTCAAGGTTTTTCTTTTTAAGACGTAACTACAAATACTACAAAACAGTTTTCAGAGTTTTTCCTAAACTTGTGTTATGAGACCTTGCTTCATGCTAATTTTCAGAATTCTAGGTCAACGGGACGTACCCTATGAATTTTGGTTCCCGTGAGAGTGTCGAAATGCACGCTTTTTGCGACATAAACGGCCGTATTTTTTTGCGTTAACTCGGAAGTTTGATTTTTTCTCAACTTTAATGTAGATACTGCAGACTTGAATATATTATAGTTTTAATTTCAACATGATATCTCCATGCGTTCCTTAGACAAGGGGCCTTGGCAGACAGACAGACAGACAGACGGACGGACAACAAAGTGATCCTATAAGGGTTCTGGTTTTTCTTTTTGAGGTACGGAACCCTACAAACGCAATCTAAAGAAAATATTACGTAACAGCTGTTAAGATGAGGTTGTACACAAAGTTATATAATACTTCACATAACTATCGCCCTTATGTTGTCACCCCATAAAGGGCGCTTTATAACTTGACTCCATGCCATGGTTGCGTGCAAATGAGACAGCTCATATTTTTTAACGACCTAAATAAGGAAACTTGTCCCAAACTGAAGGAAACACTCTACTTACCAGATGAATACAATTGTCACTGTCGACTGTTTTTATTTCCCACATTTGAGTGAGTTATATTTTCTGAATCACTTCATCGAGCTCTTTATTTTAAAACTACTGTTTACAATCGAAACTTCCATTTTGTTTTTCTATTTTAAACTATGTAAATTAAAAGTAAAAAAAATTGGGGTTAAAACCATGGAGTCTTTAAGTCATAAGTGAATAGGTTACTTTTAGGCAAGCGTGCTTCATCGACGGCCACATCATCGCTTACCATTAGATGAGATAGTGGTTTCGACCGCGAGCCTACCAACAATAAAAAAAATATTATAAAAAATGTAAGTCGTCGTGTACCACTTTTTTTTGTCTTCTAATTTCTGGTCTATGAATAAGACCCTAAGATGCGTTCGTTTATACGAGCTTAAGTAAATTTTCAGTAGTACAGGCCCCTTGGCTTAGCGGGAGGTGAAACGGCCTGCGAATATAGCAGTTTTGGGTCCCGTTTTATTATCTTCACGCTACTTATCTGTCGGGGTGCGCGGAATATTGTGGATTGCGAAACTTGGATTAATAAAGATAACTTTAGTATCGTCGTTAGATAATTTATTTTGGCTAGACCACATTTACCGGAGAGATGCACTAGCATAAGCAATTAAGCATATAGCATAATTAGCCTTATGATGTTCCCACTGATTCAGGCATCCTCTCTAGGAGAACGTTTATACCGCGTACATCAATTTACCTGCTGCGGTCTTCCAGTGCAGTGTCTTCGAGTCTAGAGTGAATAGGCTCTTAATAAACTTGTGCACCTCACCATCAACGATTGCATCTTACCGTCTGGTGAGATCGCAGTCAAGCACTAATTTATACCAATTTGAAAAAAAGAGCGAATGGTCCATAATCCACCACGCTGGTCTACTGTGGATTGGTTGTCACATGTCTTCGAATTTCTGGTTCGAAGACATGCCGGTTTCCTCAAGATGTTTTCCTTCACCACATATAGTATATCAACACATAGATATACGAGTTATTATCATACTTACACTTGCATCCACTCTTACCCTTCTCACATGCACTCACACACCCACACCTACATCACTTCACTCACCACACCTACCGCACTACACTTCCTACACTACATTCACTACACTCTACCCAAACTTCTGTATAAATGTATAGTTTAGTTACCTAAAACTGTTGTTGTACTGTACCTTCCAAATATGGATTGAAAGAGACTGGACCCCACAACACAGGGAATCCTAGTGTGGGGTTAAGGGCTTCATCTATGTTTTTAAACTGAATGAGACAATAAATAATTTTTATTTTTATTTATTAAGCTATTGCATAGCTTCTATCGCGGGCCTTGAGCGTGGAGACCGAATCCAGAAATTCCGTAACGAAAATAACCTAACACCCCCCACTCATTTGTTTTTTGAGCGTGGTGACCGATAACAAAAAACAAATGAGTGAACAATCAATCAAAATTCAATTCAATGTGTGAAAGTGTAACTTCAATTAAGATCAAAGAAAAAAAAACAAAGGAAAAAAAAATACTGCATAAATAAAATAAATAAGTAATTATAATTGCATAAGTTGATAAAAATGCTATGCAATAGCTTTACCGCGGCAGTCCCCGAGTGCCACACGTCTTTTTTTTTTATTTTGAGAGCACTGATAATGAAATCACAAACACAAAATAATGCGCCTAGCTGGGTTTAAACCTGTGACCTTGTAAGTCGGTGCCGTTACCACCACACCACTTTTGCCCTGAGAGATGCACTAACTGTAGACAATTGGACCATGATCGACGATTTAATAGTTATGGCTTGAATGGCGAGTAATGGTATCTCGCCGCCCGGCAACCATCCAGACCGAGCCCAAGTCGCCGACGGCGCGTAATGTTCCACGCGTGCTCCTGCGTTCAAGGAGTTATCAGTCACGGTAGGGGCCCACCAGGGTCGAAGCGTACTGGGGCCATGGGTGATGCGAAAAAGATCACCCATGACCCTGGGGAGGGGAACTGAAACAATAGCAAAGAAGGAACAAGAGTGGCTATAATCTCCCGCTCCACCCAAGAGCTGAGGATGTCATTAGATGATTTACCCACCTAACCACCATACTACCATACCATACCACAATTACCATACCATATTACCATTTATTATTTTTAAATTCTAGACTTTTTTACTTTTTTTTTTTTTTTGTTTGTTCTTAAACTGTAATTTTGTAATATTGATTGTGTGTAATTCAGATACAAATTAATTGTTCATGAATAAATGACTAATGACTAAAAAAAAAACCTACTAAATTTTTTTTACAATACTGTTGAAACTTCAAAGTTAATAAATCCTAATTTAATAGAATACTCTCCTCATCCGTGCTAAAATGGAGACTGCATAACGTCCAAGACCTCTCGCAAGGTGGAAAGACGACCTAGTGAGAGTCGTGGGTATTCGATGAAGAAGAAACTCATAGAACCAGTCGTTGCCGTATTGTGGCGACTCTTGAGGGATGTCTTTATCCAGCAGTGGACCTCCTTCAGCGAAATTATGATATAGACGCATACTGAAACTCTTTAATAGTACTTAAAGCTATATAGTTAAATAGAGTGGGCGTGCATTATAGCAATAATGGCGCGAGTACACATTTAACGCGACTGTTTGAACTATGAAATTGAGTCGGGTATTCAGTGTTTGCGCGCTGACGAGCGGTATACAGAGTACTTTGCTTTGTCACGGCGAGCAAGATGTAGATCGTTGCTAGATATGCCTTTTGACGAGTTAATAGAATTATAGAATACTAGCTTTCGCCCGCAGCTTCGCCCGCGTACATAAAATATAGCCTATGTCACTCAGGAATAAATCAGCTTTCTATCGATGAAAATATTTTAGCAATTCGACCAGTACTTCCAGAGATTACCTCCTACACACAAAAAAATTGAAAAAAAAAACAAACTTTACCTCTTTATTATATTAGTGTAGACTAGCTTAAAGTCAATTGTACAAGCTTTGGACTTCCGTTTCATCCCCATAGGGGGAGAATTTTGGGAAATTCTCTCTTAGTGCTCGCCCATTTTTGTCAACCAAGTTTATCAATAAATATACGAAAATAGAATATTAACTGTGAAAGCAATATCAAAATTTATTGAAAAGCAATGAGATATTAAAAATCTATACATTTATAATATTCTATAGAAGTTTTTAGTTGTGCGCACATCACGTAAAATTTACGAAGTCGCTGTAGATAACTTTAATAATTTTTTTTTGTTTTATTGTAACTTGACATATTATTTAGGCTTTGTTTCATCGCAATCGGTTGGCTGTGTCGAAAGATATAGGTACTACATTAATTGACTGGGCGGTACTTTCGGCCATACGGGTGTGATATATTTTTACGTCATAAGTCCATAAGGTCGAGAAATAGCAGTTCTTTCTTATTAGCTGCTTTGAAGCAATATAACTTCGTTTTTGATGAAGATATTTAAAAAAAAGCTAAAATGTATGCTCGTTCCGTATTTACGACGTAAATCGTTGGTCTCACTGAGCGTGGTTGATTTCCTCGTTGAGCAAAAGAGTCATATCTGGTTAATCTAATATTTGGCCGGAGTATATAATTTGTAGGTGTGACACCTCCGTACCTCAAATACCTCAGAAGCCGTTGGACCTGATCTTTTCGACAGGCCTGTTGGTATATTGGTTAGTTACCCTGACTGCTATGCTGGAGGTCGTAGGTCCGATTCCCACCCAGGACAAATATTTATGTGATGAGCATGATCATTATTTTGGTCTGTGTCTGAGTGTAATTTATCTATAATATGTATGTATTTAGAAATATATGAAATATATATAAGTATGTTTATCAGTTGTCTACACAGCAGTGAATAATTTGGGGCTAGATGACGTTGTGTGAAAACTTATGGAATATTTTTATTAAGCTGGTTTTTACACGATTTTGGATTAACTTGTAAACAAATGTTTGCAAGTTTAAACAAGAACTTGTTAAAACCAGTTGGGTTAAAACCATTATGTTGTTGTTAAAAGGCACTTGCCTTGGGTGGGATTCGAACCCACAAACTCCAGTATAGCAGTCAGGACCACTAATCACTGGACCAACAAGCCTGTCAATTTTGCCAGATCCCAATTACATACAACATTCAAAATAATCATTTTGAATAGAAAATTATCACTGTCAATTTATCACTCTATTATAAAAGAACCATTAGGAACTGTAATAGAAACTCACTTGGTTCTATAAATAACAGCAAATAAGATTAAAGTTCCATTTTACAACTGCACCGCCCACTTTTAAAATTACTTCGTTCGCAGAAACTAGTTATAAATACATACTAAGAAGTTTTTGAATTTAACTTCGTCACACTTTATGTTCGTGATAACCACGGTAATGACGATAGAAATATCTAAACTAAAATCTCTGTTGATTATATCTTTAGAAAGTCAACGACCGCGAGAAAATTGGCAACAAAGACATTTAAGTCGTTTCGCTAAAACTACTATTAGGACTGCAGTTTTTTTTTTTGCTGAGCGATGTCTAGTACCTTTAAAATCTCCCACAGATAGCAGCAATAATATGATAATGTGACAACCGTATCCCAAAAACCTTTTTTTTAACTATGCTAAGCTAAACACAAGTAGATCTTAACCATGCCCACTGCCCATTGTACAGTTTAATTTACTTTATTTCATTTATTTTATTTATTTTATTTATTTTATTTATTTTATTTATTTTATTTATTTTATTTATTTTATTTATTTTATTTATTTTATTTATTTTATTCGTTTGAATATTTTTTTGTTATTTTATTTAACGAGTTTATTTGTCGGTGTCAGTTTCTCAAACAGTTTTCCATCAATATCTTCATTTCAGTCAGAAGATTCTCTGCAAGAAATACATATCCAGCGGACTCCGGCAGCCTGCAGCAAGTCATCGATCCACCTTCTTGGAAGCTTTCCAACGCTACGATCACCTGATACTCTGTAGCTGCACACACCAGAACCTTTTTTTAAAGATAAGACTTTAAAACTAATATATATGTAATAATAACAATAAGGGTTTGATTCAGAAAGCTGTACTTCTATGTATATGTATGTAAATGAATAAATAGAATAATAATAATAATAATAACTTTTTTTTCAGGCAACTCAGGCCCATAGACAAAATAAACAAATAATAATCTTATTTAGTATGCTAATACATGTGTGATGAGCACGATCATTTGTTCTATGTCTGGGTGTAATTTATCTATGATATGTATGTATTTAGAAATATATAAGTAAGTTTATTAGTTGTCTAGTACTCATAACACAAGCTCTGCTTAGGTTGAGACTAGACAGCGTTGTGTGATAGTTGTGGAATATTATATATTATATTATATATTAAAAAATATAACAACTAATCTATGCACTAATAATAAACTATGGAGAATTATAAAACGAACGAATAAAAAAAAACTTCGCCACTGATGATGAGATACTGTTTTAATAACTAGAGCGATACAAATTTGAGTAAGCGACCAATTAACTAAACTAACGACAAATCTAATCAATAATAAAATCCTGGACGAGCTTACTAAAATTGGGTTATTCTATTCCTAGCTAAGCAAATAAATTAGAAAGTGAGCGAATACTACCCTTAAAGTATTACCTATTATTTGAAGCCGTTGGTCCTGGGTATCATTTCTAAATCGTTGTCAGTCATTACGAAGCCATAAACCTTGACGACGAAACCTATCTAGCCACCATACATCTTCAGCCACCGTCACTTACCGTTAATTATATCCGCAAGACTTGTCTGGATAAACAAACCTTTGAAATAATTCAGTGCATTCACCTCCACGTTAGTTAAATGAAACTCTATCTGCTGTATTATGTACATATGTATAAACTTAAGTGGAAAAGTCAAAAGGTGTTCTATGTTGGGTACTTTAATCAAACATTAATTTATTAAAATATTTATACAAGACTTTAATAGACGTTAGCAAATTGATATCGTCAATTTGAGACACAATAGATGTGCGAATTCTCGCTTGGGGGAGGACGGCGAGCAATGGGTAGCTCGCCATCCGATAAGAACTAAGGCTTGAAGATATCTTCTCCCCCACTTGCTATGTAGAAGAAAGTGGTTGCTTCTCATACCCTCTCACTTCATACCATGACCAGAAGCAGGGTCAGAAAGGAATGTGTTCCCAAAACGTTTTGAGCGTATAGGTAGGATGTCCATCATGTACCGCAGGCGCATTGCCGTACGCTGGTGGTCCAATGATGGAACGGGCTAGGCGGAATTTGGCTATGCAATGCTGACGCACACTCCCTAAAATGCAACCGGTAGAAAACCGACAAGCTAGCAACTCGGCATCGGAGCTCAAGACTTTGAAGCCTCGACTCGACGAGTTCATCATTACAAATGATCCTCTTGGCTCGTCTCTCAATTGTCTCCAGTGCACCAAGCTGGTATCCGATTACGCACTTTCTTTTTTATTTTATTTAAGGTGTGTGATCCTGGTGATTTTCGTCAATTTTTTTTTTTCTTTTTAGGGTTCTATACCTTACTATGTTGTCCATCTGTCTGTCTGTCTGTCTCCCTTTATCTCGGGAACGCGTAGAGGTATCAAGTTGAAATTAAAACCATATTTGTACTCAAATCTGCGGTCCCTTGAAGCTGTGAAAAAATCAAACTTCTGAGTTAACGGAAAAAAAAGATACGGCCGTTTATGTTGCAAAAAACGTTTATTTCAACACTCTCAAGGGAATCAAAATTCATGGGGTACTTCCCGTTGACGTAGAATCCTGAAATTTGGCATTAAGCAAGTTTCCATAGCACAAATATAAGAAAAAATCTGAAAACTGTAAATTAGTAGTTACGTCATAAAAAAAACTATTTTTCCTTTCGGAAAAATCTTCGTGACTCGATTCCGAAATTGAATTGTTTTTATAGGTAAGCTTGTACGGAACCCTTAGTGCGCGAGTCCAACTCGCACTTGCCGGTTTTTTTTTCTTTCTTTCTTTCCCATTACATTTTCATGGAAGCTGCACACATCTTTCAGCTCGCTCGCCTGCATAAACAGTTACCAAAGGAATACACATTATTTTTAATGGCCGACGGGATACATAGTAAAATCGATATTGACTATAAATGATGTTATGTGTTCATTAAAACGAAGCTCGCATAACTCTTTACGACGCTGTATACTTTGGATACGTTTCATTACGCCAATTTTATATTTTACTACGTTTTGTTTAAGGAAATATAGCTTTTTTATGGCGTACCCCTTTTTTCTTGGGGCCAGGGAACGGTACACACCTGTATATTGTTTATGGCTTTACAGGTGCAGAAATGGGTATACCTCATCCATTTCTGCGCCTGTAGGGCCATAAACTTAGCCATAACCAGTTTCTTTTAAATTATTTTAAAGGCATGTCAAAGGCATTTTATCAATCAGATTTGATAGGCTAACTTTCCCAATACTAAGCGGCCTACACCGCAGAATATCGCATGAATTCTGCTAAACAAACTATTACTGAAAATATTGAAAGTGAAATACTATTTATTTGTGTGTTTACTTCAACTTATCAATTATATAAAAAATAAACTGTTTTAGAAAACTTTATACTACAGTTAATGCTATAATAATGACACATTAAGAGTCTCGCCAAAAACATATTAGCATAGCATAGTCGGCCTTATAATGTTCCCACTGTTGGGACTCTCTCTATAAGAGGGAATGGGCCGTAATCCACCACGCGGGCCCACATGTCTTCGAATTTTTGGTTCTAGGACATGCCGGTTTCCTCACGATGTTTTCTTTAATTAATTAAATAAAAGTATGCCAAGTCAGCCATGAAGTGAATAATGAAATGACAACTGATAAAAATTTATGATAGAAGACTGTCTGTGCCGATTCCAATTAATCTCGACTTCAATCGTAACAATGTTTTCATAAGACTTCAACACCCCTTAAACCGTATTTTGAGGGTAGTTTCCAAAAAACGAATACTACCAGACTATATATTTCATTTTGATTATAATTTGTCCCTTTCAGGTTTATTAATCTGCTATACAACTGTTACTGAAGGTAGGCGGAAGAGAGAGTAAAGTCCCGCAAACCTCCGTTGAAAAGGGAGGATCCTCCGACCAGACAGGTGTTATAGTCTGGTGGGCTACTGCCCGCTAGATGATTTCGGGCTGTCGTATATGTTCAAATCACGCGGAGAACTTTGATTGCGCGATGCAGGATTTCGTACTCGGAACCGATGCCGCATAGTTCTCGGTGAGTCGGAACTGTCTGCGGTGATGCCCCAGTGAGTCGGGGTGTTGCTATCCCAGTGAGTCGGGATGATGCCCCAGTGAGTCGGGGTGATGATATCCCAGTGAGTCGGGATGATGCCCCAGTGAGTCGGGGTGGTGCTGTCCCAGTGAGTCGAGATGATGCTGCAGGCTCCAGTGAGTCGGAGTAGTGCTGCTGGCTCCAATGAGTCGGAGCGGTGCTGTGCGACGTAGGGCTTGACTGCTGGCGTCGACCAGGAGAGGTTCTTCATGGCTCTTCATATGACTGGCCGAAGGTGCGGTGTGCTAAGCCAAGGTCGATGAGGCTTAGGGGGATGACCAGGTATGACCAAGTAGTCATGCTGGTGATCAGGATACCCTTCATAGCCGTGGGTACTGGCTATGGCTCGCTGCTCGAAAGCTTGAGGAAGCGATGATGACGTCACAAAGTAGTAACTGCACGAAGGCTGCGCTGACGTTCTTTGTCGAGGGTCACCAGTTTGGAGGTAGGCGGAACAGAGAGTAAAGTCCCGAAAACCTCCGTTGAAAAGGGAGGATCGTCCGACCAGACAGGTGTTATAGTCTGGTGGGCTACTGCCCGCTAGATGATTTCGGGCTGTCGTATATGTTCAAATGACGCGGAGAACTTTGATTGCGCGATGCAGGATTTCGTACTTTCTTTGTAGTTCTTATGTGGCACCATAGATGTCGCTACACAACTTTTAAGCCAGAACTACATTAGACCGACGAACATGTACTACGCCTGGTTTTTAGAACAACGTCACGTGGCGTGGATCAAGTGTAGCTCTACTACAAGTCTATTTTCCATAAAAAAATTATGGAGACCGACGTGCCCAGATCAGCATGTGTGGCACACGTGTGCGCAATGTCACAAAATAGATAGGTACAGAAGTCAATCTACATACAAAGCGCGCTCGAGCAACGCACACATAGACACCGCTCACGAACACGATATCGGACGCGTCTCGGATCAATCGTCGAACAGTTCCGGCTCAAACGCTCATTAGTGTGCGTCCACCGAGCGTAGGTATAAAAAGTGTAGTACATACATGAGATTGTCTTCTGTACCTATCTATTTTGTGGCAATGTCCCTAAATCATTTTGTAGGAATAGACAGATAGATAGATAGATATATTCTTTATTGTACACCAAAAATAAAAATTACATCAGGAACTTAAAATTAATAGGGTGTCCACAATGGTGGGTAGTTTTGATAAACAAGAACAACGAAAACTTTAATACTTACTTGGCTTACTAATTATACTAAGTTTCAAGTAGAATAAAATTTTGCATTCAAACAAATTTCCTCCTGTTCACCCCCTTATAATTGCAATTTTTAAAAACCCTTATCTTGGTGCTCGCTTACGTCATAAAAGGAAGCTTCGTGCAAGATTTCTCTTTCCTAACAGCCCGTTAACGACCTTGCCGCTGTGAGCTGTAGCGCCTGTAGCTAAGCGCGGGGCTGTGAGCGGAAGATCAAAAGTGTGAAAATGTTTAAAGCATGCCACTTAATGCCGCTTATAGCGAAAACGCGCGCGCTTACTAATGCCACCCCGCTCGCCGCGCCACGCGCCTCCAAGACCGAAGTCGTGACCAGGCCGTTAACCAAGTAGTTTCGGCCGCGCACCGATATGTCAGTCAGTCAGTTCTTTCTTATATATAGGGTGACTGGTAATTAGTGACCGATACTTATACACGTTATTGTACTCATGATTACAAACAACTTTCCAAAAGAAACGTTTTCTTTAAACTCATTAGTTTTATCACAATAACAAAACAGCTCTTCGCGCAAATTCGCGCGCGCGCGCCTGCGACCTCTCAGCTGTTAGCCGCATAACGCCGTTGTCTCATGTACCTTACAAACAATTGTGATAGTGCATCCGCGCCGCTTCAAAACCCGTCGGTGAATGTAATCGTTGTACGTACCTACATGTTCTGGTTAAATAATAAGTATAAAAAAATTTTTTTAAAGAAAGTTGTCTGTAATCATGAGTACATTCATGTGTATTAATATCGGTCACTAATTACCAGTCACTCCATATATAAAGATAGTAAGTCTGATACGCTCGATCCACCCTAGAGCGGACGAAGCGATGACTGACTTTTAACCGGCCTCTTTTTAGAGTCGACCACTCTTTCGCAACCAGAATGTCAATATTTTAAACATTCGAATTCAAACCGCAATAATCATTACGAGGAAATTCAATGTCAAAAACTTTTCAAATTGTTAAGATATATTAATGTTGTTTTTGACAGATCGTCAATAATTAATGTTCCATGGTAAATAATCTAATTATAATTTAGGAAACCGATATTCTAAAATTAGATGAAGCCATTGACTTATTATACAGGGTTATTTGTAAACAGAGGCGTAACTATACCATCTGAGGCCCATGGCCAGGGACTTTTAAAAACACCTTCATAAAGGTTACAGAATTATAAGTGTTACATGTTGAATGTGTAACAGAATCAAAAATGTAACACTTATATATGTGTTTTCAATGTGTTAACCCAAAACACTTAAAAAAGTGTAACCGTAACATATCTGTAACAGATATAAAAGTGTTAACAGTGTTAATAAGTGTAACAGGTAAACGCAGCGTTGCCAAAGTTACAATTTACTTATTTATGGTACTCTGCAATTATTTCAGTTACACATATTAACACTTATTAACACATATAACAGGTTACAGTTTGATTCGGTAGCACTTCTTAACACATATAAAAGGTTACAGTTTCATTCGGTAACATTATTGTATCTGTTACATTTAAAAGTGTTTTTCTGTTATAACTGTTTTAAAAAACAGTGTTAAAACACATTATTACGGTTACAGTTTGAGTCCCTGCCCGTGGCTAAATAATTCGATAGGGCCCCAAAAAATGATCACCTTGTAATTTATTTTGGATAAATCACTGGAGTACTGAAATTATTCTTTATTATTTATTAAAGTTCTCTAATAGGTAGATACATGAAGATATTTCTATTTTGTCTCTGCACGTGGCTTCCCGGTAGCGTAATTATAACTTACCAAGCTAGCAAAATAGGTACCATGGGAAATTTATATTATTCGAAATTATTATAATTTATTTAGACTTTAATTACTATCATAATTTTTACTTATTTTTGTTAAAATGTTAAGTCAATTCTTTTAAAATTGCGATCCGTCAGATCGGGGGCCCCACCAGGCCAGGGGCCCGTGGAATTTTGCCAGCCTTGCCACCCTATAGTTACGCCACTGTTTGTAAAACACCTGCAACCTCACAGGATTATGTTACTTACCTCATAAACAACCACTTTTGTTCTATAACTTTTAAAAATTATCATATAGTTCATCAGATTTTCAGACAGTAATAAAAATATTTAAATTAAACGTTCTAAATATTACGAAGTCTATGCGAAGCAAGGGATGGTACAAAAGTGGCAGGGAGCGGGGAATGGGCGGTGGGGGTGCTGGATGCGTTTGCGTCGCGTCATACAGACGTAAGTAGGTATAGCAAAATACTGAGTTCAAATGTGTTAGAGAGGAAAACGAAATGAAGATTTGTTTTTGGTAAACAAATTATGTTTTGTACAAAGTCATAGAACAAAAGTTGTTGTTCATGATATTAGTTATACAGTCCTAAAACTAAAACACGAGGGCACGGATAGCGCAGTGGTTGAGTGATTGGCTGTAGCGCTGCGTGTCGTGTGTTTGAATTCCGCACGGATAAGTATTTATATAGCCTAGGTGTTCCGGGTCTGTAGGTCTTGTGAGTGTAAATATTTTCACAAACATCTACCCACCACGGCCAAAACCCAGGCAGGAATTTAAAAAAGTGCTCTACATACATAAACATAGCATAATCAGCTTCATAATATTCCCACTGTTGGGACAAGAGCCTTCTCTCTAGGAGAGAGAAAGGGCCCTCGAACACACGAGTCCAGTGCAGATTTGCGGATGATGTCTTCAAATTTTTGGTTCAAGGATATGTCGATTTCCTCACGATGTTTTGCAGTGGTACTTCACATACCTACCAGCTATCTTCTTTTATCTATATATATAAAAATGAATAGCTGTTCCGATTGGGTTCATTTTAGTCCTGAAATATTTATAATAGTCCAGGGAAAGTTTAAACGGTGAGAAAATCTGGAAAAAATCAAATGTCATTTTGGAAGGAATTGGTTCTGATAATGCCTGTAGATGGCGTTATCCTTTGACATCAGGCATTACGAAATTTGCCGTATCAGGTAGTCCGCATATTATAAGTCCAAAAAAAAAACAAAACACGACCAAATTCCTATACATTGCACAAGTGCTTCGAACAGAAATATCGCAGATGTCAAATGATTTATATTCTAAAAGATTGTGTCCAATATTTTTTACGACTCCATTGACGTTTTGCAATATTATGTCCATTCGAATGAGTGCGACTGAATAATTCATTTTCTCTTGTCTTTTTCAAGTAAGTTTTGTTCATTTGAGTTTTTATGAGACCGTTTGACAAATGTCTGCGCCCAATCGAGGGTAAAGTAGCTTTAAATCGTTTTGTATAATGAGGTGGAAAGTGATTCAGATGTATTTATTGGTATTGGAGTCAGTTAATTAAAATTGTGCCTAATGTTCTATCTTTTATGATGGTGAGAGAAAACGTAATCAAAAAGTAACTTAAAATAAAATAACTAAATAAGGTCCTGTTGAAAGAACTTTAAAAACAGCCCTACGAGTCTTTAAGTCAACTGTGATTAAGTTACGTTTCCGTCTGCGACCACATCGTCGCTTACCATTAGGTGAAATAATGAAAAACCAGTTCGCGAACTGAGGGTTTCGTACAAACTTACATATGTAGTTCAATTCCTGAATCGAGTCTTGAAGATTTTTCCAAATTTTAAGGAGTAACTTCTTTATAGTTTTCAGACTTTTTCCTGTACTTTTATTTACTATGAGACTTTACTTCACAGCAAATTCCAGGATTCTAGGAAGTAGTTTTGATTTCAGATAATCAGATTATACTTGTATACCTAAACGGAGCATCAACGGCCTATCCTTAGATTGTGTTCACTTACAAGTTTTTTTTTTTATGGTAGGAAAAAATCATCCAATGACAACCCCCGCTCTTGGGCGGAGCGGGAGATAGTGTCAGACTCTTACTGATTAAAGGACCCACCCCGTTCCTTCTAGCCTTCATACCGGGGCTCGAGTTCCCTTGCGGATAACCCTGGCCCCAGTAGGCATCGACACGGCTGGGTCCCTGCTCTTGCTGACAAAACCTTGAGGCGTGCGGTAACAGTGCGCGCCGTTGACGACTTGCGCTTGGTCCGGAGAGTTATCGGATGGCCGGACAGCGAGCTACCCATTGCTCACTGTCCGCAAGCCCGCGCCTACAGTGGCCAGAAATCGGGATCAGAATGCCGGCGGCGGCGGCGAGAACGCCGTTGTCAGATGCGGTCGGCCTCCTCCTTTGCGAGCATTACTGCTTCACAGAAGTCGGCGACCGCCTGCCACTCCTCCTCGCTCCGGACCATGGCCTCAAACAAGACCCGGCACGAGAAGTCTCCGCCGCCGATCGCCCCCACGAGGGCACGGCGATGCTCCGCCCAAGCAGGGCACACCTCGACTGTGTGCTCCACCGTGTCTTCCGGACGTTCCGCACAGTGGCGACACCCGGGCGTCTCTTCCGCTTTAATCCGGAAAGAACCTTCCGAACTTGCCATGGCCGGTGAGGACCCGTGTCATGCGGAAGGTAAGGAGACCGTGAGGTCTTTCCAGGCACGCCTCTAAGAGGGGACTTACCACCATAATTGTGGCGTGCCCAGCACTGGGTTGCGATAGTCGCTGAGGCCATTTCACCATGAGATCCCGCGAGTTTGATTTTTGCAGTTGTTGTTAATTTCAGCTTCCTACCTCCATTCGATACTGAGAAAAGAGTCTTGATAGAGGAACTGACAGACAGAAGTGTTGCTATAAATATATAGCTATGAAAAGAGAATACGAAACAGTTTAGCTGGTTGAGAGTATGCATAATATTTCACCACTTAAGCGTGCTCTTTCAATTTTCACATATCCATTTCACTTCTCTTCCAAACTTTCTCACGAAAAACTTCACTGATAAACTGCCAACAAGATACTCCACTCTCACACAGTATAACACGAAAGTTGTCCCAACAAAATGTTTAAACACCAACTAAGAAAATAAAAGGGTGAAGTGTGAAACGTGCAAGGAGTGTATTCCGTGGAACACAAACACAGGTGATCAAATGTATGTACAAACATACATGCTCGTATAAACAACGGTGTGCGTTTAAATTGAAGATTCTTGTCGCGTTGGACGTGGATTTCAAGAGCAGGATAAGGATTTAGGGATCAAAATGAGGACACTTCACTTGGATCGGGATTGGTGGATCGTCGTGTCCACTTGTGGTTCACATGCCAAACCAATAGCTAACACAATATTTAATGCTAGCTTTTGCCCGCGGCTTCACTCATGTACATAAACTATAACTTATGTCACTTAGAAATAAAGCAGCTTTCTATCGGTGATAAATTTTAGCAATCAGACCAGTAGGTACTTCCTAGTTCCAGTAGCATCCTACAAACAAAAATACAAACTTTATCTCTTTATATTATTAGTTTAAATTTTATCTGACTGTTTGTAAGTTTTTATTAATATTCTTTCAAACTCCATAAACCCGCGATACATTTTCAAACAACCGCTCTTATGTGATTACAGAAATCAGAAATCAGAAACGTTTATTTCAAATAGACCAGTTACAGGCACTTTTGAATTGTCAAAATGTCGGTCAGTCAAACAAGTGAAGCTAAATTGCACGTTCCAAAGAGTAGGTCTCTATGGAGAAGAACGTGCAAGAAACTCCATGGACACTCTTTTAAATCGTATTGAGTTACATTACAACACAATGAAGATAAGATATATTTTTCTTCTCCTGATTCAACTATATATTTGATATTTATTAGTATATTTTTTTTTTAGTATTGTATGTATGTATTTGTGTTAATGTATCTTGTTAGTATTATATCTGATGTTTGTACACTGACAACCCTTAATCTATCTCCTTTCTCTCAGTCCATCCAAAGGTTGTCTGTAAGAGATCGCCCTGTGCGATAAGACCGCCCATTGTGCACTTATTCTTTTAAATGTTTGTCCTGTATTTTTGTTTATTTGGTGTACAATAAAGATTATAATAAATAAATAAATAAATAAATAAATAAGCAATAAAAATTAAATAATAATGGTAACAATAACAATAGAAATTGAATAAGTCACTGGCAGCTAAGAGATGACCAGTCTCAACTGACGGCGCCCGTTCACGAGCATGACGCGTGCATCAGCCCCACTCAGCTCAACCATTTTGAAGGGAGCCAAATGACCCAATAACACGTGCCACCATCAGCGAGACATTTTAGTGAGCATGAAAATCTCTCAACTGCCATGCTCGTAGTGTCAAACAAGTTGTACAAGTGTTACGACGTTATTACACATCTTTCTCTAGTTATTTTTGAAACACAGAATCTCGTGGAATATTATCTAGGTTTCTATTGAAATAAAATCTATGTATAATAATAATAATAATAATAATAATACGTTTATTTAAGATAACCAGGATCCAATATGTTAGTAGTATAAAAAACTTAAAACTAGTATTAGTATTAATTTAATCACTTATTGCTTAAACTACTCGCCCCCTGCCTGACCCATGAATCGAGGTATCAATACTCATGTGAGCATTAATACAATGACTCATGTACAGGCAGTCCACTCTACTGGCTATCATACTTAAAACGATGTTACGACTAGCCCGCACTCTGCTCAGCATTGACGCGCATCGCTTGCGCAGAACAGCGTAGAAGCAATCGATGCGCGCCTCTGCAAACATACGAGACGCACTACAGTGACGGGGCAGCCGCAACATCGTCCTAAGCGCATTATTATATTGTACCCGTAGGGCACTGTACGCTCTTTGAGTATAGACCGCCCACAGGCTACCGGTGTAAAAAGAGGCACAGAAGGCTCTAAAAAGTGTAATTTTTACCTCACTGGTACACCGCGCAAACCTGCGAGCAATCATGTTCGCCCTAACGGACAGTGCCCTACGTTCACGTTCAATGTCCATGTCGTCTTTAAGGTCCTCGGTAATTAGATGACCAAGGTACCTGAACTGTTGTACCCTACCCAACTCCTCTCCATTCAGAGTTATAGGGGGCACACTAGAAGGACCCTTAGAACCAGCCCTAAAAACGACATATTCACTTTTCCTTACATTATACATTAGGCCGTGACTACCTGCATACGTTTCACAAATTTGCAAAAGTTTTCTTATGCCACAAACCGAGGCGCTCAGCAACACCATGTCGTCCGCATAGCTAAGATTATTAACACATACACCATCTATATGACAGCCGACATGCGTGCTGCTGAGCTCCTCGATCAGGGCATTTATATACAAATTAAAAAGGCGGGGAGAGCTCAAACCACCCTGCCTCACGCCACATTCCAATTTATATGGATCAGAAAGGGTGCCCGCCCACCGCACACTATTACTTTGATTGCTGTACCAGTACTTAAAGATATTTACAAGTTCAGGTGGTAACCCTACCTCCCGCAACTTCCTCCACAGAATGTCATAACAGACCAAGTCAAAAGCTTTGCTCAAATCGAGGAAACAGGCATATACAGGTGTGCCCCTGTGGGTGTAGTACCTGACAGTATGCTTCAAGCACAATATGGCACTTTCTGTTGACAGCTGCGGTCTAAAACCAAATTGATTGTCATGCAGAACTATAGATTCGGCCAATTGTGCGTCCAGCACACTGTCAAGCACCTTAGCCACCACAGTCGCTAAAGATATCGGCCTATAATTATGTTTGTCGGAGATGTCTCCAGTCTTATTTTTAACTATGGGCACTATAATCGTTTTCATTAAATGTTCTGGCAAGTAGGAGTGACTTAAACATAATGAATAAAACATAGCTAGCACTCGTGCAATGTGAGGCCCGGCATGTTGCAGATGCTCAATGCTAAGACCATCATGGCCAGGAGACTTCCCTCTTTTCATTTGCCGAATTGTTCGACCCACAACTTTTGCTGAAATTTTAAGGGTTAATCCCTCGCCATGGCCATGGGTCCCAGCACCGAGCATCGACCTCGACGAACCCAGTGGTGACCTCACAAAGAAGCGCTCTTTAAAAACACCAGCTATGCTTCCAGGATCAGAATGACCTTCAATACTCACAGGAAGGCCAGGCTTACAGTTCAGTTTCCTAGTATCTTTCCAAAAAGCAGAGAAATTCCTATCAGTACGCAGTGTCGCTAACCTATCCATTTTTATTTGTTCTTTATGATCTTGACACCACTTCAAACGTGATTTAAAAATCTTTCTACTTTCACACATTGTTTCATATATTCTTCCTGTTCTTGGCTTGCCTTGATTAACCCAGTCCTGGAACTTCAGCCTGGCCGTCCCGTGAGCTTCACTCACATGTCTGTTCCAGCCTATGATACACTTACCTCTATGCTGCCTATTTCCTCGACATGTAGCCTGCGCAGATGTACGAAGAGCGGTCACTATATTACAATACATGTCATCTAGTAAATGTTTATGATTTTGGTTACAACATACTTTGTCCCCACACTCAATAAAATCATGAGGAAAATCAATCAATCTCAATTGCTCATGACAATATTGCCTGTATTCTTGTGTTTGATTCAAGTTCCTGTTACCCCACCTTACTTCGCAATTTTCATCACATTTATTGGCATCATACAAGTTCGATACAGGACTAATGGCGTCAAATTTACACTCCAAATGTAGAGGAAAGTGATCAGACCACAGTATATCATAATTTATATGAACATCAATGACAGCATTAAATGCAGACTTTGTGACTAAGCAATGGTCTAACCAGCTTGACGTCCCATGAGCGTCACTTATGAAAGTGTAGGAGCCTGAGTCCACACCCAACTTGTCCACATCTACACAAACCAATTCATGCTCGGCACAAAATTGTGTCAACTCGCCGAAAAACAGTCCATTTGGGTGGGAGTTAAAATCACCTAGGACAAACACTGATTCAACATCCTCAATGTCTATTATAGCACTCACCAGTCCCAGACATTCCGTAAAATCCACTGTATTTTCAGCCCTCTCCGTAGGCATGTAAACACTCATCACTATTAAGGTCTTATTATTAGATACAATTTTGATAGCACATACCCTTGGATTATCACTGTGTATCACTGAGACCTCACTGAAAACACTTTTCCTCCACAAAATTGCAACTCCTCCGAATGGCCTACCGACCAGCATTCCTGCCGAGGTGTCCACTGCAGATGTTCCAGTGCTGCCAAACTCGATATCTATATTGCTTAGGTACGAGATTTCCTCGGGCAATAGCCATGTTTCCTGTAAGGCTACAATATCACAACTTCTGCACAATTCCTTTATACTTTCGCTTGACCTCTTGACATTTTTGCAGTTGAAACTAACCATATTATATATATTATGACTATCCATTAGTTGGTTGTTTATGTTCTTTATCCACAAAAGAATTGGGCTTAAAATTTACAAAACGCCGGAATAAAATACCTTGCGGCCACAATTTATCCTCAAGAAATACTTGCAACTTATACTTAGGAACAAGAACCTTGTAGGCGTTATATTCCGTCTCGTACCTTTTGTTTATTTTATGCAAGGAGACAGTCTCCCGCGTTTTCTGTCGTATATACTCAATAATATCATTCTCAGTGGTGTCCTTGTGCACATGACTGATAAATACGGGAACTTTCAAATCAGCCACTTTAAATCGCCCGTCAGTATTACTGGACGTACCCAACACACTAATTAATCGTTTCTTAAATTTTGATTTACGTCTTTCTACCGTTTTCCACTGCCCGTCATCATTATGCCGACTCCCAATATTACAAGTATTAGTAGTATAAAGTCGCGGGATTCTGGTTGACGAGCAATGGGTAGCTCGCCGTCCAATAACCGTCCGGACCGAACCGAAGTCGTCGATGGCGCATAGTGTTCAAGGTGCGCCTCTATCTACGTGTAAAATAATTTCATTCTGAACTACTAGTTTCCACAAAAACTCTTAACATGTCACTTAACAACGCTACTGCATTTGATGTTAATAAAAAATAATTAGACATGTTACCTTTAACCGTCTTATTACAAAAAATGCCATAATACCAGTTTTTAACCGACTTCGAAAAGGAGGAGGTTCTATGTTCGGCTGAATGTATGTTTTTTTATTTTATTTTTTTTATGTATGTTCACCGATATCTCGGTCAATTGTGGACCGATTTTGAAAAAGCTTTTTTTGATTGAAAGGTTGTGATAGAAACACCGACTTCCGAAATTAAAGTTATTTTATACTTTCCAGTGTTTTTTAACATTGAAGTCGGTTACATTTTTTTTTTTTTTTTTGTAAAAAGTATTTTATAGTACAAGAGTTGTGGCGTGTCTAATGTGTGGTTGCAGAGCAACGGTTCTTGTTTGTGTTAATCATTCTAATTCTCTTATATATAAAATTCTCGTGTCACAATGTTCGTTCCCGTACTCCTCCGAAACGGCTTGACCGATTCTCATGAAATTTTGTGAGCATATTGAGTAGGTCTGAGAATCAGCCAACATCTATTTTTCATACCCCTTAGTGATAAGGGTTGTCCACCCTTAACATTTACTTAAAAATTATTTATATGGCAAAACAACGTTTGCCGGGTCAGCTAGTATTTCAATATAATACAAAATCCATGTATTTGAAATATTTAAATATTCCAATCTTCCAGATTCATCAAGTCAATCATATTAATATCTATTTTAACTATTTTTACATGGAATAACACACAAAATCAAAGCTAACTTTAAATAATAATATACCAAAGACATTAAATATTTGTTTCTCTTTAAATCTCTTTGTAATATACATATTAGTACCGAAGTTAGTACCATAATTAAACTAGGGGTTTCGGCGGTCTAACTTTACTACCATAGATAGTTCAGAAACTAGAGATAAACTTTATTTTTTATACCTAAATTCCAAATCCAAAACCTACCTTTGGTCTTAAACCTAGTAATAATTCAGGAAGTACAGGACATTTAGATCGCGTTTAAGAATCAGGCGGTAAATGTGTTTTTCTCAAAACCAGTGCATGAGGATATAGTACATACACCATTTGTGGACATCCCCAGGGGCCCTAGTCTGCTATTTTTATAAATTCGTCATTCGAACACGATCACATTGTCATTTTGCTAAAAGTTCGTAATCTGCTAATTCATAATGATCGATCATTGATCGGTCAGTGGTACCGTAATAGAATTGTGGTAGAATGATAATATCTAGCATATTAAAACCAATAACTGCACAATAACGTTCACTGATCAAATAAACTGTCAAAGTTTTAGCAGATTACCGCATACGTCAAATATTCATTTGTCAATATGTACGAGATTACTATTCTATGCCACTTCTTTCAATGGAGTGTCAGTGGTTTATCATTGGAAAGTCATAATGACGCCATTATATTAGTAGATTACCAAACTTGTCAAAATCGACAATTATGACTTCAATGATAGACCATTCTGACACTATTGTAATAGCAGACTTGAGGCCCTGTTCATTGCCCTTCAACTGTGAATTTTTAGACAACCTGCAAAATTGAAGTTAAAAATTTCTTATCCAGCACTCTTAGTTCTCAAACAACATGTAAGGCAATGTTTACAACGTTACAGAGATGCAAATAAACTCTGGTGGCTTAAAATTGACGACGCAACATTCGCACTGTGCTGTGGCCATTACTCTTGGGTGTAAGTGTTGTTTGAGAGAGGCTGTAAATCTTAATGGAGCTACGTACGGAATTAAGAGAAAAATCTGTAGTTACGTAAGTAGGTAGGCATCGCAATAATATTATTAAGATGAAAGTTTCGGTCAGTTTTTGTTTGGTCAAAAAAGATATTGTTTTAATATATCGACACGAAAAGTAAAAAAAAAATTGTGTGTAGTGTATGTTACCGCAAGAGTGAGGGAATGTACATCCTCACGCTCCCAGCCACCGTGACAGGAGACGCTCCGGGCGTCATGAATCGCAGAGCGATCTCCGGCCACTGTAGGCAACGGCTTGCCGACGAAGAGCAATAAGTAGCTCGCCGTTCACTCGTCCTATAAGGACCGAGCCCAAGTCGACGATGGCGTATAGTGTACTACGCGTGCCTTAAAAAGATGTCAGTAGAACCATAAAGGCCCAGCAGGGCCAATGCCTACTCGGGCCATGGGTCGATTTCTGAAAAGGGTACGCGTAGTCCTAAAATGCAAAGGCAACTGAAAGAACATAGGTGTGGTTTTAATCAGTAAAAGTCTGACACCCCCTCTCGCTCCACCCTAGAGCAGGAGAAGTTTCCATGAAAACCCGTCGTCCTTCAGTTGCCGTATGCGTTCCAGGTCGCAAAACACACAGGAAGCGAAACAAGTAACACAATAATATTTATAATCAGCCTAATAATGTTCCCCCTTCTGGGACTCGGGACTCTTCTCTAGGAGAGGGAATGGACTGTAATCTGTAATCCACCACGCGGGCTCAGTGCGGATTTGTGGGTGTCGAAACACGTTGATGCAGTCAGAAATTCTCGTTTATGGTAAACCAGGCATACTTATATAAAAAGTCGGTAAACGTGCCCCATTTACAAAACTAAGACAAGTATTTATTTGGGCCTTATTTGAGCCCATCTGTTCTCCTATCCAAGTTACAACCGTTTTGCTTGCATCGAACGCCTCAAGTTGGCCAAGCCTCCGATTCTTTTGTTCTGACCACGTGACTGAGCGTCGAGATGACGTCATTCCCGTACATTTGAAGTTTTCTACTAGTGTTAGGGTGAGTTGCACCATTTAACTGTAACGATAACCAAACCATAACCAGCCGTGAAACGGCCGCCCCTTGGTAAATTCGACGATTTGACAACTGTTAACGGCTTTGTTATCGTTATAGTTAAATGGTGCAACTCACCCTTAGTGTTAACGATTGCAGATTATCAACTTGGCTAGGGTTACAGAAGCGCTTACTACGAGAAGTGCTACGGCAAATGCGTGCGTGCTACGAAATACGTCAAATCGTAAATCATCGTAAAAACGTCCGTCGTAAATGTACGGGAATGATGTCATCTCAACGCACTGTGTGTTTGAAGTTGTCTACTAGCGTTAACGATTGCAGATTATCAACTTGGCTAGGTTATAAGGTTATAAGTATGACGGCGATGTAAAACAACGCAAGATTTTTTCTTATTGTTACGTACGTGGGTAATCAAATGCCGATTTGCTAAGAGACAACTTTATTCACCACTAACAATAACAAATTAGTCCAGTCAACAATAATCCGAATCGCAATTAACACTATAGTACCGTTACACTATCGCTTAGGTCGTTGAGTAAAATCACTTCGAGTACTAGGGTAGTTCGCTCTTGATCGCAGTCGAAATCACAACTGACTCGCTTCCGGCCGGGGGCACGTATTTATACGCGGAGCCAAGAAAATTCTAGATACCGACTTCCCACGAACGATCCAGAATTCCAGAACAATTGAATCGCTTCTCGAAGTCATAAATAATTTTTATTACTCGTGGTAATAAGAGTCACTTTCATGCGAATTTCGACTCTATTGTTAACGTCGGAGAGTATCATTTCCTTTATCCTAGATAAATGCCTACCCACTAGTTGTAGGTACCTTGTGGATGTTTCGAGATTTTTCTAAGTCTGACTAAGCACAACCATTCTAGACCTTTCGAACAGCAATGCGTTTTAATTATTACGAGCTACTCTTTATTTTCTCGGAGATATGGCGGGTTCACGTTTAATGGCGTAACAGTGCCCCCCTCTTAGTCATGCTCGTCCCGAGCATTATTAGATCCGTGATACGGCGCCAATCTATCCACATGGACAACCTTGGGTTTCCCTCTTAGCCCTTTCTTGATGCGGTAGGTCACGTCATTAATCCTTTTTAACACGGTGTAAGGTCCCTCCCATCGAGCTTGGAGTTTCGGCGACTTCCCTTTCCGTCGAAGCGGGTTGTGGAGCCAGACCAGTGTACCTTCCTCAAATCCCTTGGCATTGGCATTACGGTCGTATCTAGTTTTCATTTTTACGCTGGTGTTCATGCTATTCTCACGAACTCGTTTATGCACTTCGTCCAATTGATCTTGAAGGTCACTTACGTAGTCCGTAACTGGCTTAGTCTTGTCAGGTGGCACGCCAGTTATGGCATCGACTGGAAGTCTCATCTCCCTGCCGAAATTCACTCTTGCTGGGGTATGTCCCGTGCTATCATGCACTGCCGATCGGTAAGACATCAGAAATAGTGGAATATACCGGTCCCAGTCCTTCTGATGGTCATCGACAACCTTAGCTAGGTGATTCTCCAGGGTTTGGTTAAACCTTTCCACCATTCCGTCCGACTGAGGATGCGCAGGTGTTGTGCGTGTCTTATAAATTCCCAGAAGAGTACACATTTCCTGGAACAGCGCAGATTCGAAGTTACGGCCTTGATCGGAATGGATTTCCAAAGGTGCGCCATACCGACATACTACTTCTTCGACCACCTTCTTCGCCACTGTCGTCGCTTCCTGATTGGGTATGGCGAAGACTTCGGGCCACTTTGTGAAATAGTCCTGGATCACCACTATGTACTTGTTTCCGTCATTTGTAACTGGAAAAGGTCCAGCGACGTCGATAGCGATGCGTTCCCATGGGGCTCCCACATTGTACAGCTGAAGCCTGCCCCTGCTCCTAGTCTGTGGTCCTTTCACAGATGCGCACGCTGTACATTTCCGACACCATTGCTCTATGTCATCTCTACAATTGAGCCAGTAATACCGCTGTCTCACTTTCAGTAGAGTTTTCTTGATGCCCAGGTGTCCTCCAGAAGCACCATCGTGTATTTCCTGTAGCAGGGGGACTACTTCACATCGTGGTACTATCACTTGTGTGGTCACCTCCTTGCCATCGTTCGATTCCCATTTCCTACAAAGCACATCATTTTCTAGGACTATACTGTCCCACTGTGCCCAGTAGCTCTTAGTTACGGGACTGTGTGACGATACTTCACTCCACTGGGGCCTAGTTCCGCTACGCTTCCAGTCCAGTATAGGTCGAATATCGTCATCTTCTTCCTGGGACTTCTTGAAGTTGCCTTCAGCCCTAATTAAATTAACGCGTTCTCGGGCTTCATTCTGCTGGCAGTGTCTGCAGTCCTCATTACATGGACGTCGCGACAGGGCGTCAGCATTGTTATGCCCTTTTCCACTACGATGTTCCGTCACAAAGTTAAACTCCTGCAGCTGCTCGAGCCATCTTGCAACTTGGCCCTCAGGGTTTTTAAATTGTAGAAGCCATTTCAATGCGGCGTGATCCGTCCTCAACGTAAATTGTCTTCCTATGAGGTACTTGTGGAAATGCTGCAAGGTTTTTACCACAGCCAACAGTTCTCGTCGAGTCACGCAGTAGTTCCTTTCTGGCTTTGAAAGTGCCTTACTGAAGTAAGCGATTACGACCTGTCTGTCACCTTGCACCTGTGACAACACTCCACCAATTCCCGTGTTGCTGGCATCGGTATCAACGACAAATCTTCCGTCTCTGCTCGGATACCCCAGTATAGGCGCTTCACATAACCGTTGTTTTAGCTCGTCGAATGCTGACTCACAGTCCTCGTCCCAGATAAAATCTCGTTTATCCTCAGTCAGCTGATGTAGAGGTTTTGCAATGTCCGAAAAATTCTTGACAAACCGCCTGTAGTATGTGCACAACCCTAGAAATGCACGTACTTCCGTTTTGTTCTTTGGAACCGGCCACTGTTGGACTGCCTTTATCTTCTCAGGGTCGGTTCTCACCCCGTCAGCGGAAATAACATGTCCTAGGTAGCTGACCTCCTTCTTGAACAGGGCGCACTTCTTTGGGCTTAGTTTTAGGTTAGCCCCTCGTATCCTGGTGAACACTTTCTCCATATTCCTCAGGTTTTCTTTAAAAGTGCGACCCATTATAATGACGTCATCCAAATATACCAGACAGACGTCACCAAGAAGGCCCACCATGACTCTCTCCATGAGGCGTTCAAACGTCGCTGGAGCGTTGCATAACCCAAAAGGCATGACGTTAAATTGCCACAGGCCGCTGCCAATACCCGTACTGAACGCTGTCTTTTCTTTATCTTTTTCGCTGATTTCCACTTGCCAGTAGCCACTTTTCAAATCAATGGTCGAAAACCACTTCATGCCACTGAGCATATCCAGCGTGTCGTCTATCCTTGGTAAGGGATAACTGTCCTTCTTTGTTACATTATTCAGCATTCTGTAGTCCACACAGAATCTTGTGCTGCCGTCCTTCTTCTTCACCAGAACGACTGGAGAAGACCATGGACTCGTAGAAGGCTCAATTATTCCGCTATCAGCCATGTCCTTTACCATTTCTGCTACCTCAGATTCCTTAGCCCAGGGTATGCGGCGCGGTCTCTGTTTAATTGGTCTCGCATCACCTGTATCTATCTCATGCTTGACGAGACCTGTTCTCCCGCAGTCTTTTCCCGTTGCAAAGATATCTCGAAACCGTAGCAGAAATTCCTTGGCTTGCTGTAGTTCCGAAGTCGATAAGTTGCTCTTAGCATTTTCCAGAAGTTGCTGGATGTGATCAGTTTCGACTTTGGTCGTGTCTTGCTTTGCTGGAGATTTATTGATTTGACGGAGATACTGAACTTCTTCACATCTCCCAACAACACTGTTTTTCTTCAGTTGGACCTCTTCTTTCCCAAGGTTCACAATCCTGACCTTGGATTTCCCTGTCGTCATAACTAATGTTCTCGCGGTGATGATCTCCGGGTGCCGGCCAGTATCCTCTACCAAAACACATCTTGATTGCCTGATTTTCTTGGGAAACTTTACTTCGACTAAGGTTTCTGTTCTCGGAGCCAATGTAGTATCCTTTAAACAATAGAGGTTGCATGAGTTAATTCCTCGCAGGAAGACTTCTTGATCTGGGAGTTTCAATACTCCCCTGTCGATATCTAAAATACATCGGTTATTCCGCAAGAAGTCGAGACCCAGTATGCAATCGTCGGTAATATTCGCAATTAACGCAGGATGGATATACACTTGATCACCGATTTTGATCTCAATTTCTGTATCACCGAGGACGGAGACTGGCTGGCCGGTTGCTGTCTGAAGTCGGCAGGATGGAGACTCTCTTTGCCACAAGATGGTGCGTTTCAGCAACTCAGGTCTTATAACAGTCCGTGACGCCCCCGTGTCAATGGTAAAATTGCAAGCCCGATGATTCAGCGTCCCTTCGATTATCAAACTATTCCCGTTGTGAACTTGATTGATGGTGATGGTTGGGGCGGTGGCCCTGGCGACATTAAGTTTTATCGGCTCCTCGTCGACTTGAGTTCCGGAGTCCACACTTTCCCTCTTTTTCTTAGGACAATCGGTGCGAATGTGCCCTTTTTCTCTGCACCCGTAACACGTTGGAATATAGCGGGACTGTGCTGGAGAAAAAGCCACCACTTCTCGGTGACGTAGTCGCGCTGAAGGCGAGACCACCACTTCCCTAACTCTGTGCGTGCTTGAATCTTGTCGTACGGCTTCCACTTCCAAAGCGTGAGCCATCGCACTCTTTAAAGATTGGTGGTGTCCGAGTCGCACTGTAGCCCTGACTTCAGGATCCCGTAGACCGTCGATGAATGCTTGCACCAGATTCACTTCCACCATCTCTGGTGTCATCGACATGTATGCACGCCGGACCAGCCGTTCAACCTCGACTCCCCACTGCTGGAGGCTCTCGTTCGACCTCTGCGTTCTCTCGCGTAACTGCGCGCGGAAAACGTGCTCGAGGTGTTTGTCTCCATAACGAGTGTCCAGTCCCTCCATGAGACGCTCCAATGTCCTGCCGTCCGCAGGGAGGTTCTCTAGGACTAGCAGGGCGTCCCCTCGTAGAGCCAAAGTTAATGCCGCAAAAGACTGCTTATCATCCCAGCGGTTTGTTTCGACCAATGTCTCGAATTGGTACTTAAATGCCGTCCAGGAAGACGTGCCATCAAAACGCGGCACATCAAATTTTGCGGCAGATGCACAGGGGGCGTGCGATGATGAGCCGACAGCAACGGGTTCGCGTGCTTCGAGCTTGATAATTTTTTTGTTGATGTCCAGCAGGCTTGTTTCGAGGCTATCAGCTCGGGCTGAAACCTCCTTGACCTCTACGGTGAGATTCTTTACCTTCTCGCCCAACGTGACGAGGCCGTGATCGATCTTATCGAGGATTAGGTTCTGCTTAGCCTCCTGTTCGCGGCGAGCAGCTTCTTGATTAGCCGCGATGAGGTCCTGGAGCTTGCGCTGGTTGGCCTCCTGATCGCGGCGAGCGGCTTCCTGTTCGCGGCGAGCTTCTTCCTGGTTCGCTGCGATTAGGTCCTGAAGCTTACGCTGGTTGGCCTCTTGTTCGCGGCGAGCGGCTTCCTGGTCGCGGCGAGCGGCTTCCTGGTCGCGGCGAGCGGCTTCCTGGTCGCGGCGGACAGCTTCCATACTAGCTTGCATGGCGGCCAACACCGCAGCGAGGTTCAATTCCGAGGATGGTCCTGTTGGCGCCTCAGCAGCTTCTGTTGCTACCATACCAGCCTGATCTTCCTCCTCCATACGATGACGCGCAGCATCCATCTCCATTTGCCTTCTTGTTCGTGGTCGCTGTTCGTCGTCTCTCGGTGTTAATGGCATTTCACTTCTGACACCAGTTGTTACGTACGTGGGTAATCAAATGCCGATTTGCTAAGAGACAACTTTATTCACCACTAACAATAACAAATTAGTCCAGTCAACAATAATCCGAATCGCAATTAACACTATAGTACCGTTACACTATCGCTTAGGTCGTTGAGTAAAATCACTTCGAGTACTAGGGTAGTTCGCTCTTGATCGCAGTCGAAATCACAACTGACTCGCTTCCGGCCGGGGGCACGTATTTATACGCGGAGCCAAGAAAATTCTAGATACCGACTTCCCACGAACGATCCAGAATTCCAGAACAATTGAATCGCTTCTCGAAGTCATAAATAATTTTTATTACTCGTGGTAATAAGAGTCACTTTCATGCGAATTTCGACTCTATTGTTAACGTCGGAGAGTATCATTTCCTTTATCCTAGATAAATGCCTACCCACTAGTTGTAGGTACCTTGTGGATGTTTCGAGATTTTTCTAAGTCTGACTAAGCACAACCATTCTAGACCTTTCGAACAGCAATGCGTTTTAATTATTACGAGCTACTCTTTATTTTCTCGGAGATATGGCGGGTTCACGTTTAATGGCGTAACATTATAATGGATAGGCTCGCATTTGACCACTGTCTCACCAGTCACCTGAGGGTAAGTGATGATGTGGCCGACGATGGAGAACGCCTGCCTGGAATCTATTCACTCTTGACTTAAAGATCCCTAGGTTGTAGCTATCAGGAAACACAGACTCCTTAGCTGTACGTATAATGAATGTGTTCCCAAAACGCTTTGTACTAATGGATGGGATGTCCACCATGTACCGATGGCGCAACGCCGTACGTTTTGTGGTCCGATGATGGATTAACCAGCTTTAACCAGAGATTAACCAGCGTTATAAGTTTATGTAATTTTAAATGCGTGTCTTAGTTTGACAAGTGGGCCACGTTACCGACCGGGGCACGTATGGCTAGTTTACCCTGTACCAGAACAGAACACAGCTTAGCCACAAAATAGATAGGTACAGAAGACAATCTACACACAAAGCGCGTTCGAGCCACGCACACATACACACCGCTCAATTCAATTCAATTCAGTCCCCCTAGCCAAGTTACAACCGTTTCGCTTGCGCCGAACGCTTCGAGTTGACCTTGCCGCCAATTCTTTTGTTCTGACCACGTGACTGAGAGTTAAGACGACGTCATTCCCGTACATTTGAAGCTTTCTACAAGCGTTAACTATTGCAGATTAGCAACTTGGCTGGGGGTACAGATCATTGCAAGCGCATATGCATCCGCTTGAGACGCGTCTGTGAAATGTTTTGTGAAATAATGAAGCAAAAAAAAGAGCTTTTTAGTGGACGGTTTTTTAAAATTCAACATTAAATGCTGAATTATCGATTGTTAAGCTACCTGTTTTAAGACGTAATTAGGTAGATATTTTTGTACTTTGAAAGTGTGTTTTTACGTAACGCAGAAGAGTTAAGTAGGTAAATAAGTACATGACTTTGTATAAGTTATATTTTTACTGTTATTTTATATTAGGTGCTTATAGCCGCGCCCAAGCGCGCTCGGACAGAGTGCAGGCTTCGACCCTAGCGCAATATCTGAGCGTAGGTATAAAAAGTGAAGTACATACATGAGATTGACTTCTGTACCTATCTATTTTGTGGCTTAGCTTCAGTAGGTACAAGTACACTTTTTGATGCACACATTTTTAAAATGAGTTACTAATTAGTTTTCGTGTAGCTTAGAGCATGCGATGGATGCAAAAAGTTTTAAAAACAATTTTGCTAGCAGCTAACAATTTCCAACTGTACGAAACAATATTACTTTTAGTATTTTAATATAAATTTTCTACTTCCTGATGAACATACTTACGTAAAATAACGCTAGTATTTTTTGGAAGAGTAGACAGATGTGTATAGTAGAACGCATTCGGGTCGTAGAAAGTCCAGTTTGAGTTGGCCTAGCGTTTTACTTAGTTGCTATGGAATAAGAGGTCAGCTTAAGGCGCTTTCAATTTAGACGTTTCATGTCGGACCGTTGCCGCACGTTTACCGTACCGCAGCCGGCCGGTTGCAGTACGCAGTCCGACAACAAGCGCTTAATTTGAAAATGTATCTGGCTGCCGTGCGTTTATATGCCAGTGATACGCTATTCAGCACCGCATTATTCAACTCCGAATTGAACACATGGTGCTTGTGACGTTGCCGTCCTGTTGTCGACCGTGCGCTTTGTATTTGTCGCAGTAAGATAGATAAAGCCGTAATACAAGGTGTCGTTTTGAAGCTGCAAAATATTTCAGGAGGTAATTATGTTAGTGATTCTCGACCCGAATCAATAATAAAATAAGTAGGTAATTTTTTTTTTTTATAACCGCTCTTTTTTTCACACACACAAACACGGAACAATAAAGGTCGTTTTCACACACACTAACTCGCAACGATAGTTTCATAAATAATGTATCATCCAATCATCATCCCGCACGCCACACCCTAGCCACGCCCCCGCGGCCATCGATCAATCGATTTAGTTTAGAGTAATTAAAAAATTAAATAACAAGTATTACTGATTATTGACCAGGTATCGTTTTTTTATATGATTATTTATGAGTTTTACTACAACCTGCTGAAATATTGTGCAGTTTTAAAACTGCACCTTGTATAGCTATATCCCTAGGGATATAATTATATACCGTAACATAGTTATACGAAAGCGATTCTTTACTATCTCACTAGGAATATAATCATAAAATCGTAATGAATCGCTTTCGCATAACTATGTTACGGTATATAATTATATCCCTAGGGATATAACTACATTACGGCTTCATCTATCTTACTGCGACATATATAAAATACGATCGTCCTCACGCATTACGTCTAACGAACCGCAAAGGCACCCCAGCAGGTCGTCAAAAAACGCAGAAAGACAGCGGCAAGGCCGAAACATACTGAGGCCATGAGTTAACTCCCGAAAGCGAAGCCTGTAGTCCTGGAAAGCAAAGGGCAAAGAGAGAACATAGGTGTGGTTTTAGTCAATAAAAGTCTGGCATGACCTCCCGCTCCAGCCTAGAGCGGGAGAAGTCATTGGATGATTTCCCAACTAAAAAAAGGGGTAATTGGAAATAAAAGCTTTACTTATTTCAGTTTTAATTTATTCTTGACCAAATCCAGGCTATCAATGATCGACCTGTGTTGCTTTTTGCAGTCAATCACACTTTGACAGCCAAAACGTGATTGACTGCGAAACATTCATTCAAACGCGCAGTCTTTCGAATTTATACTATTTTCAGTAGAATAGAAGCACTGGCATAACTACCAAAGAGGTACAAATTGCCGTCACGGATCTTGAGCAGTGGCGCAGAAGTCAAATATTCGGTCTCTTTAGTGGTGCGAAGTGAGACGCGGGGGCGGGGAGTGTCAGTGATTGGCTCGCCGCGCCATCGCGTCATAGACGTCACTCCTGCTTCGTTCCCTGCGTCGCTGCATGTATCTAACAACGAAGACGATTGGCTCGCCAATGTATAGAATGCGCAAAGCGATCCCCACTCTGACGCCGAGCGCTCAAGATCCGTTTTGGCAATTATAGGGGGGGCTGTACCCCAGGACCTCTTAGTTTGGGGTCCCCAAAACCTGTATAACAAACATCTTATTAAAATAAAAATAATCTCACAAACGAAATCTAAATAAAATAGATTGCAACACTAATTATGGCAACTCGTTTTTGTCACTATAAGTCTGACTCTCCCTCGCGCTCCACCCAGAGCGAAAGAATTTACTCGGTAATTTCCCAATTAAAAAAAAACCTCAGTTTTTTTTTGCCCCAGGGCCATTGATCATCTAGCTACGCCACTATTTGTGGTGCTTTTTAGGGTTCCGTTACTCAAAAGGAAAAAACGGAACCCTTAATAGGATCACTTTGTTGTGCGTCCGTCTGTCTGTCTGTCAAGACTCTTTATCTCGAGAACGCGTGGAGGTTGAAATTAAAGCCATTTACTCAGGTCTGCAGTCCCTTCAAGCTGTGAAAAAATGAATTTTCTAAGTTAACGAATAAAAAGATACGGCCGTTTATGTCGCAAAAAAACGTATACATGCGACTCTCATTAATTCAAACATGCGATAATTCGAATCTTTCTATAATTCAAAGTTATCACGAGTTCCCTAGAAAATGTCTTTATATTTCGAATTAAATCAATACATTTTTGTGCACTTGATAATTCGTACGAAAAAATCATCGCTACGTAACAAAACGACGCATTAATTCGAACTCATCGGCGTCAAACACTCGACAATTCAAAGTTACAGAGAGAAAGGGAAAGAAAGATTGCAGAACTCGCAGAGGTATGTAGGTAACTTAATTTTGAGACAAGTTCAAACGAGCCTTTGTTTTTGTAATGCTTAGCTTGACACACACTTCCGCACGAATTGGTTTGTTTAGTTAAGTTTCAATGCGAACCATTTGATATTTCGAACACTTGATAATTCGTAATATTTTAAGAGTCCCTCGGGTTTCGAAGTAACGAGAGTCGACTGTATTTTGATACTCTCAAAGATCGAAATTCATAGGGTACTTCCGTTGACAAAATACTCAAATTTGGCACAAAGCTAGATCTTATAGCACAGGTATAGGAATAAATCTGAAAACAGTAAATTTGTTGTTACCTACGTCACAAAAAAAAATTTTAATTCGGAAAAATCTTCGAGACTCCATTAGGGAATTGTAGTTTGCACGGAACACTCAGTGCACGAGTCCGACTCGCACTTGCCCAGTTTTATTTTATCATTGCTAGGCTTGTGTTTGACCACTACTATCACATTTGGTGGTAAGGGTCTAAACAGACGGACCGCATTTCAACTGCAATCCAACTGCAAATTGCAGTTTTTACCCACCCGCTCTCACGCTTCGCCCTCCCGCGCATGGTGCAGTTCGGATGCAGTCGGTGTGCAGTTCACACGACTGCAATCGGACTGCTCGTTTGGTTTGCAATTCAATTGCAGTCGTGTCAACTGCATTCAAACTGCACTCAAACTGTAATTTGCGGTTGGATTGCAATTGAAATGCGGTCCGTCTGTTTAGACAATATGCTATAATATTAACCTATACTGCTTCTTGCAGTCGATCACAATTTGACAACCAAAACGTGATTGACTAAGAAGCATTCATTCAAACACGCAGTCTTTCGAATTTAAACTATTTTCAGTAAGTTTAAAAGATAGATTGCATGTTCGTGGAAACGCAGACAGACAATTTATCAAAATCCATCGGTTACGACTATTGTGACACGTCATTTCCTTGAGGAAATAGGAACCAGTTGATCGTCTCCTACACCTTCCGCATGACGACATGCTGACATTGGTTTTTACATTTGTTATTTTTTTTGTTGTTCGTCGCCAGCATTGTTTTTTTTAGGGTTCCGTAACCAAGAGATTTTTTAACAAACATGTTTAAAAAAAAAAAAATTTTTTTTAAATATTGCATTGGAAATCTACACTATTATAAAGAGTTTGTTTTTTGTTTGTAGGAGGTAATCTCTGAAAATACTAGTACGATTACGAAATTTTTTTAGTCACTACGTTTTTAATTACAAACGGAAAGAACGTCAACTGTCGCCTAAGTCATTCATCCTGCTAAGGCTCGATATCTTCTACGACAGTTCTTAACATCTTTTAAGATTGGCCAACATTGTAGAAACACGGTCAGGAGGACTACCTATGTATTTAAAAAACAAGAAACTCCAATAAATCATTCATCATTTCATAACAAGACATTTTTTAGATAACGCTTGAAAAAACATATTTATCTAACTCAGAAAAAGTTGCAATAGAGTTAAGAACAACAATCAAGATACTTTGGTAAAGTTTAGCTAAAAAAAGTTCTGTTTACGAAAACAAGGACGGAGGGGGTGTGGGGGGAGGGGCCGACGTGAAATAAAGCAATCAGTTATCCGTTAGGTTTGTTTTTTGATAAAAACGTTGACTTTGCAATCTTGCGACTGAAATTAAGCGTTGTGCGGCACAAAAGTTGGGGGACGCTTTTTCTATTTTTTTTTAACGACTACAAAATGGTGAATGTTCTCAATTCGGTTCTTTGTATGTTTTTCAACTTAGAACTGAAAAGCTTGTAGCTTAAAAAAAAACATACATTCAGCCGAACATAGAACCTCCTCCTTTTCGAAGTCGGTTAAATACTGGTCTGTAGATGAGTGACAATTTAAAACAAGATTGAGTCGGGCTCGCGCACTGAGGGTTTCGTACAAACTTACTCGTACCTATGTTCAATACCCGAATTGAGTTACGTAAATTTTTTCGAATCGATTTTTTTTTTGTGACGGAACTACAAATTTACGGTTTTTAGATTTTTTCCTATACTTGTGCTATGAGACTTTGCTTCATGCCAAAATTTTAGGTTAACGGGAAGTACCCTATGAATTTTGATTTCCTTGCTCTCAAGGAACGAAATATAATTTTTTTGCGTCATAAACGACCGTAGGTATCTTTTATTTTCATTAACTTAGAAGTTTGATTTTTTCACCGCTTCATGAGACTCCAGACTTGAGTATATGCTTTTAATTTCAACTCAATACCTCCACGCGTTTCCGTGATAAAGAGTCTTGACAGACAGACAGCCAGACAGACAGACAGACAGACGGACGGACGGATGGACAACAATGTGATCCTATAAAGGTTCTGTTTTTCCTTTTGATGAGAGGTACGGAACTCTAATTATCCTAAGGGAAGTTTGGAAAGTCTAGGTACTCATAGATTGATTGATTGGTCCCTAATAGTAATCCTCTCGACCGAATTTCAATCAAGGTAGTCAATAGTTGAAATCAAAACCATATACTCAGGTCTGTAGGTTCTTGAACTTGTAAAAACAAAACAAACTTGTAAGTTATCGAAACAAAAGATACTTCGGTTTATGTGGCATAACATTTCGACACTCACGACGAAAACAAAATTCATAGGATACTTCCCGTTGACCCAGAATTCTGAAATTTTGCATAATGCAAGATCTTATAGCACAGGTATATGAATAAATCTGTAAACAGTACATATGTCGTAATGTCACAATTTTTTTTTTTTGATATTCGGACAAAATTTTTTTGCTATTTTACATATGCATAAGTGAGTTTGCACGGAACCCTCAAGACGCAAGTCCGACTCGTTTCTTTGTTTATTTTCGAGGTAATTATTTAATTTTACTTTTAGTATATAGAAATGAAGAAATTGAGTTTACTGAAACATAAAAAATCCCAGCATTTCCTAGTGAGACACAATTTACACATGTACCAAGTCTCGCGACATGTGTTTACGTTGACTTGATTGCGCTTTGTACTTTGATTACAACTCAAACTAGCTAATCAGCACAACTATGTACTATCGAAATTTGTGACTGAATTTGCGATGTTTGTTATTTGGGTACAAACGGGAAAATACACAGTTTAATATAAAGAGGTGTAATGTTTATCTAGTCAATAAAAATAATAATATTCCACAACTTTTACACAACGCCGTCTAGCCCCAAACTAAGCAGAGCTTATGCTATGGTTAATAGACAACTGATAAATACTCGTATATAGCATAATCGGCCTTAAAATGTTCCCACTGTTGGGACTCAGGCCTCCTCTGTAGAATGGGCCGTAATCCACCACGCGGGCCCAGTGCGGGTTGGTGGATGTCACATGTTTTCGAATTTTTGGTTCTAGGACATGCCGGTTTCCTCACGATGTTTTCCTTCACCGTTTTGAGAGCAGTGGAGATGAAATAAATTACACAAAGTAATGCGCCTGGCTGGGTTTGAACCAACGACCTAAAACTCGTAAGTCGGGGTCGTTACCACTCGGCCACCACTGCTCTCTAAATACATACACAGAACAGTGATCGTGTTCATCACACAAACAATTAACGTGGGTGGAAATCGAACTCACAACCACCGGCATAGCCGTCACCGCTAGTAACGACTAGACCAACAGGGAACATTTATTTAGCGACAATCACCAGATATATAATACATTACACGCTAGTGCGGAAAGCAGTAAATTGCGTGCCTAAAAACGATAGGGATAACAGAGAGTTTTCGAATAGTGAAAATCTTTGATCTATTATACATAACACTATCCCACTTATTATATTATTGTGTTACATGAAACCCTTACATGTTCAAGCCTAATGGAAGCGAATCGCTAGAGGGTACGAATATTTTAGTATGCAGGAGATATTATGTTGAACTTGTTCGCGTAGTTATGGGTTTTATATCTTTGTGGATGTTTCAGTGTCCTTGAGATAGAGTAAAAGTCGATACGTGATTGCGTTGCTGTATTTTTCCTCGGAAACTGTTACAGTCAAATGCGGAAACATAACTGTGTATCGTTGAAGAGTTCTCTCAAACGTCTCAAGGTTTATTTTAGGCGTTGCCTTGTGTATCTTTTGCGCTTCAAGTAGCGCTCTCTTTGAAGTTTAATTAGTGTTTTTTTTTTCTAAATAAGAAATCATCCAACGAATTCTCACGCTCTAGGACGGAGCTGATGGGCGTGTCAGACTTTTACTGACTAAAAGCCTCATCTTTTTTCCTTCTTAGCCTTGTGTTCCAGTTTTCTTTTCGAAAGCGAACCCACGAACGATGGATGGCGACCTACCCATTGCTCGTCGTTCGCAAAGCTACGCCTAGGGTAACTGGGGTTTCAGAAAAACTATTCCCTCACGCGTAATTGCTTTTAGTATTCAAATGCGGTGTCCTAGGTTCGGAACATGGAGGTTTCCTTACGATAGTTTTCCATCACTGTTTTGATGATGAAATAAATTATGGAAAGTATTTTGCTTGGCTGGGCTTGGACTCGCATAACTTGTAGGTTCATTGTGTAGGTATGTGTTACCAGGCCAGGTCAGGAGATGATGGAGAATATGGTGAAAGTCTGCCACGGTTGGGCGGAACACCGCCCTTTTCTCATGGAGGTGATCTGCGGTGGTGACTCTTATCGTGCCCGGTCCTGGTTCACGCCTTTGTCTTGCTTCGCCAGTAGGTAATGCAAGTGAAGGAGAGGGTCTCAATCGTGAGGAAACGAAAAACTTCACGCTCCTGCATTCGCCACAGTAGACATCCCGGGCGTCGGGGGTCACAGGGCGATCCCCACTCACAGTAGGCACGGGCTTGCGGACCACAAGCAGCACTGACAAGCCGAGTCGTAGACGGTGCGTAATTTCCCGCACGTACTTCAAAGAGATGTAAACAAAAGGGTAGTAATAAAAGCTCCGACAAAAAAAGAAGAATTGTCCTTACTCAAAATATTAAATCTACTGCCTAAAATACTAACTTTCCGACTACTTTTGTCCGAATAAAAATGACGAAATGACCGAATGAGATACTGAAATCTTCGAAAAATAAACATGACTGTCTATTGCTATAATACTTTTCTACCAGCATAAATTACGTTCTACTGAAAACTTTGCTTTGTAATTTTTATCTTTACTTGCCTACTATTAATCCATAAATTACCTTTCATATTTCATAGATTGTGGTGCTATTTTAACTGTCACATTATACTGAAAATATTATTCTGAGTGGCTATACAGAAACTTATAAAAAATATAAAAATGTATTTGTAACAATAACTTTTAATTGCATCATATATCATGAATTTTACTTACCACGGGTATGCTTCGATATCGGTACCTATTTCAGGCGTTAAAAAGTTAAAACAGTCGTATTCATGGGTACGTATAAAAATCCCGAATTTTAAATTACCGATGGATGAAATCCCGAAAATTGAAACGCCAAATGGTCGTATGGTCGAAAGTTTAAAATCCCGATAGCTCATTTGTTCGAATGTTTAAAATCCCGAAGTTCAAAATCCCGACTCGTCCGTGTTGGGGTGCCCTAAGGTTCCGATTTGTTTTATTTTGAGAAGTAGCACTCGCCGGCCGCTGCCGCGGCGCCGCTCGCTTCGCTCGCTCGGCTCGCGCGCTTTTGGTCACAATTCTAACCTAACCTAAAACTAGGTTAGGTTAGGTTAGAATTGTGACCAAAAGCGCGCGAGCCGAGCGAGCGAAGCGAGCGGCAGCCACAATCTCTCGTAAAAATGTGTTTACCATTGTCTATTAATCTAGTCACAGGTAGATTGTATTTTGATTGCACTTTGAACTGGTGAAATAGGTTAGGTAACGTTAGAACTGTGAACAATCTAAACGCTACGTTCAAGTTGTTTCGTCTATTCGGGATTTCGTCTTTTCGGGCATTTGAACATCGGTATTTTGTGTTTCGATATCACGACTATCGGCATTTAAACCTTTCGGTATTTTGAATTTCGGTGTTTTGTACGTCGGTATTTCAGCCATAGGTATAATGAACTTTCAGGATTTTGATACATACCCCTATTCATGCCTTAATCGAAAACCAAGTAGACTTTGGTTTCCTAGAATATTATACTGTATTATTATTCGACAAATTTCCTAACTTTTATAATGTCAGCGAGAACAAAGATAAAAATAAAACAAAACTCAGTTTATTATGAAAATGTAGTTACGTAGTAGATCGGAACCCCATTGCGCGGGCCGAACATTTGAGGTATTTTCATCATTATTGAGAGCTAAAAAATAAATTTGATAATCAACAATAGAAATTAAAACAGTTCATGCAAGTTGTAAAAATATGATTATTTTGACAAAACCTCGGTTGTCGGTAACTTAGTAATTTTGTCGGAGGTTCAGTATTCTATTCGGAAGTTTAGTTTTGTTATTCGAAGATCCATTTTTTTTTAGGAGAAAATGTAATTTGAACATGCTCTTATTTGTTGTTAAATTGGATATTTTTTTTCGTTTAGGTTTTGGGTTTTTTGTCGGTAATTCATTATAACGCTAGTTAATTAGAATAATAGTCGGCCACAGATCGCTGGAGATTAAATTGTTTTTCGGAACCATTATTATTTCCCTAAACAAAACCACTGGGGCCTAGTAGGGCAAATGCCCGTTAAGTCAGACCAAGGCGCTAGAATGTGAAGGGTAATTGAAGAATTTTAATCGAAACATTGTCATCGACCACGTTTCAGAGCCATATGTCATCACTGGCAAAGGTATTCTAAAATCCACAATTCGTGTGCCCCACTCCCTTCCTGTACTCGGGACGAAAAGAAATTTACATTTTAATTCTGTTTCACGGTGACTGTTAAAAGTTTGAGACGGCCCCGTAACAGATCTGTTTGCAGTGATACTAACTTTTTGTTTTGTATAATTAACTAGCGATGGTAGTGGGATACTGGCCTATAGTTGAGAAAATAAAAACGGGAGATTTATTTTTTTAGTATTTTTAAAAGAAATTTATGGAACTTTCACATTTAGTTAAGGTTAGGACTGATTTTTAGGGTTCCGTACATCAAAATGAAAAAACGGATACCTTATAGGATTCGTCTGTCTGTCTGTCGTCTGTCAAGACTCTCTATCTCGGTTACGCTTGGAGGTATTGAGTAGAAATCAAAGCCATATAGTATTTTTTGCACAAAATTTGGTATTTCTCGATCACCCTACTTTGGCATCATATAATTAAATACCGTATAATTATTTACCCGTAACAATTTTAGGACTTATTTCTATTAACATTCTAGTATGTGTGTACCAAATTTTAAACAAAGTCGTGAGTGAGAGTTCGCCTGGACGAAAAAGGAAGAGTGGATAAGCCCAGAGCGGTGTGAGAGGCATCGTAGAAGACGATTATTAGTAGACCGAAGATTTTTATTGTGCCCAGAGCAAAGAAATTGAAGTTCTGAAGTAAGATAAGAAGGGGAAGAAGGATTATCTAGAAAAGAGAACAGGGTAGTCAAGGTCCTTAGCGCTCTGCGCTGACGAATGGGTAACCATTTTAAAAGCAAACGATGCTCGGATACATGATCGTACTTACGGAGGTTGAAGACAAATCGAATGCAGTTATTCAGAAGACGATCAAGTTTATTGAGGAGATCTGCATTCAGGTCATAGTAGCACACATCAGCATAGTCGATTATGGGAAAGATTAGGGATTGTAAAAGCAATGCCTTTATGTGAGCTGGGAGAAGATTCTTCAGACGATAAAGAGACCGTAACGTTCCAGTGACTTTTTGACTGACATTAGTGATCTGCTTCCGCCAATCCAGACAAGCATCAACATACAGACCAAGATCCTTGACCTCAGAGCCAAACGGGATCACCGTATTGTTGAAGATTACGGGTGGTACGGCTAGTCCATCTAGCTTTCTTAGACTATGGGGGCTCCCAACTATAATAGCCTTTTTAGGGTTCCGTAGCCAAATGGCAAAAAAAGGAACCCTTATAGATTCGTCATGTCTGTCTGTCTGTCTGTCTGTCTGTCTGTCTGTCTGTCTGTCTGTCTGTCTGTCTGTCTGTCTGTCTGTCTGTCTGTCTGTCTGTCTGTCTGTCTGTCTGTCTGTCTGTCTGTCTGTCTGTCCGTCCGTATGTCACAGCCATTTTTTTCCGAAACTAAAAGAGCTATACTGTTGAAACTTAGTAAGTAGATGTATTCTGTGAACCGCATTAAGATTTTCACACAAAAATAGAAAAAAAGCAATCAATTTTGGGGGTCCCCATACTTAGAACTGAAACTCAAAAATTCTTTTTTCATCAAACCAATACGTGTGGGGTATCTATGGATAGGTCTTCAAAAATGATATTGAGGTTTCTAATATCATTTTTTTCTAAATTGAATAGTTTACGTGAGAGACACTTCCAAAGTGGTAAAATGTGTGTCCCCCCCCTGTAACTTCTAAAATAAGAGAATGACAAAACTAAAAAAAATATATGATGTACATTACCATGCAAACTACCAACGAAAATTGCTTTGAACGAGATCTAATAAATAGTTCTTTTTTAATACGTCATAAATCTAAAAAAATATTTTTTTATTAAAACATCGATCAAAGTTACAACGAACTACAAGAACTTTTATATTATGTTACTTGCTGCTACGGAACCCTCCATGGGCGAGTCCGACTCGCACTTGGCCGGTTTTTCTACTAGTGTTAACGATTGCAGATTATCAACTTGGCTAGAGGTACAGAAGCGCTTACTACGAGAAGTGCTACGGCAAATGCTGCTACGAAAGAGCTGCTCTTATGCTACGAAATACGTCTACGACTGTGGGGTCTACGCACCGCAGTGGTTATTTTTGGTGGGATTCAGATTTTTGATAAATCTAAATTTACTTTTTATTTCAGTCAAATAATGCATTTTGTTTATAAAATTATGATAATTTGTACGCCTTATAATCCTACTCTCGAGTGGAAAGGCAAAGGTATATATTTAATCAGTAATAACAATTGTTAAAAACACAACTTTTTGATTCGGTTTTTTCTAGGTTTACGACCATAACTTCCCTCGTTAAAAGGTCTGTGTATCTATTTTGTCTAGAGAAACTAAAAATATAAACTTTAATTTCGTAAGTCAATGTTTCATGTTCCTTCGTTACCTATTAAACAATAACTTACGAAAACCACTTATGTCTATTTTTTTTAATATTAAACTTACTCAAATCAATTAAAACATGTTTTTTTAGATACTTTTTTGTTTAGACAAAATAAAAACTTTACACAAATTAACAATTAGAATTATTTGTTAATAATAATCTACCTTTAAGACAGAATATTAACAAAAGGCATGCTCGTAAAACAGCATACCTATATCATTAACATTTCTTATCATTAACATACACATAAATGAAACTTCGACGAGGACAAGATTTTCTAAAACAACACAAAAAAAAAATATGTAAATGTAAAATAGTTATTTTTTATTTCTTTTTTCTTGTGAGAGTTTAATTTTGTTTTTTATTTGTGTTAGTTTATTTATAGTTTTTAACGATCTTATGATCTCAACATTTGTACGCCCTCACGGCAAAACAGCGCTCATTTAATGATTGTAAGATCTTCCTATGTTCCTTGTACCTATGTTCTACAAATAAAATTCTGATTCTGATTCACCCAACTCGCACTAACTACGGAAAAAACAAACGATTATAATATATGAAGGTTCCAAATTATTTAATAAATTACCAAAAGACCTCAAAGAATTTAAATCTAAAAACTATTTTAAAAAGTTACTCAAACATTTTCTGTTGAAACACGCACAGTCCCTAACATAGTGCCGAGCCACATCCAGTTACGCTCAAAATAATAATATCTTTGTTTAAACGCTGTGTGTATCGAACAAACTTTTTTGCAATATTTTTTAATCTACCCTCACAACATGTTATAGTCGATGTCTAGTTTTTTAATCCGTCCAACAATATTGATTTATATTTAGTTTTATAATTCTCATGTAAGTGAATTTATGTAACTCTTATTGGAATAAACGATCTCAAACCTCATTTTGCAAAACACCTCTGCTTACACTGCCATATAATTCAGGTATAAGTCATACCTGAATTATCATGTCATACCGTATGACATGATAATATCATTTTAATAACACGAATTCCGTCCCGATAGTTCTGAGCAGCGCCAGGTGACGCCACATGTCATTTCCGATATGAAATTCCGAGGTGACAAGAATGTAATTACGTCACATTCAAATTAGAACATTATGACTGAGTGGAAGCCCGCTTTGTTTGAAATTCAACTGGTTTTAGATTCGATAGAATTGTTTTGAGGAAATGTGATTTTCATAGTTTGGAAGGGGTGCTAATTGAACAGCAACGGATAAAGCATAACCATCATCATATCAGCCGACAGACGTCCACTGTTAGACACAGGCCTCCCCCAAGTGTCGCCACAATTAACGATACTACGCGTCTCGCATCCATTGGATTCCCGCAACCTTCGCCAGGTCATCAGTCCACCTTGTAGGAGGCCTTCCAACGCTGCGTCATCCGGTACGCGGTTGCCACTCCAGAACCTTTCAGCCCCAACGGCCATCTGTTCTGCGAAACCAAATATAGAAACAGATAAATCTGTATGTGTAAAATACTACACTGGCTAATGCTTAAATCCGTATGACCGGTCCAGGGAGTCGGTACCGTCAAGTATGTGTGTGTGTGTAACTTGTTTCTTTATAAACTGCTGGACATAGGCCTCCCCCAAGCATCGCCACAACGACCGGTCCTGTGCGTCTCACATCCATCGGATTCCCGCGACCCTGACCAGGTCATCGGTCCATCTTGTGGAAACCAACGCTGTGTCTTCCAATACGCGGTCGCCACTCCAGAACCTTTCGACCCCTAAGTTTTCTTAAACAAGGATTTTCAATTAATTCAAAACCCGTGTATTTAGGTATTTTGATCCAATTACTTACTTGTGTTTTGTTGTAGACAGTAGCGGATTAGCCATGTAGCAAGAGTAGCGAATGCTATAGGCCCCGCATTCGGGGGCCCCACACGTTGGGGGACCCTGCACTTGAACAGAAAAAAAATGTAGTCAAAGTATGTATATTTAAATCCAAATACAGCTGATTATTTCATATAATATGATAGTCAATCACTTAGATTTCCCTCATTGCCGTACTTTCCACGTACGTTTTTTTTATAACCTTTCAATCGTGTCAATTAGAGCCACAATAGAAAGACGATGACGGCGCGAACGCCGGAGTTTGCTTGGGGTTTAATTAATCAAATGATATAAACTAGTGCTTGACTACTATCCCATCTGATGATAAGCAGTGATGCAATCGTTGATGGTGAAGCGCACTAGTTTATTAAGAGCCTATTCACTCTAGCCTTGAAGACACCTAAATTATAATTGGATCGGAAGACCTTTACCAATCTTAAAATTTACTGTTTTTTTTTTATAATGGATAGGCTCACGTTTGACCACTATCTCACCTGATGGTAAGGGATGATGTGGCCGACGATGTACCACGCTTGCCTAGAAGCAATCTATTCACTCTTGACTTAAAGACAAAGACCCTAGGTTATAGCTATCAAGAAACACTCCGGTAGGGAATTCCACTTTAGCTGTACGCATAATGAATAGGTTATTGTGGATTGAGAATAAAAATGAAAATAATAGTACTAAATAGGTCTACGCGCAGGGGCCCCTCGGTCGAATTTGCTACAGGCCCCGCGCTGACTTAATCCGCTACTGGTTGTAGGGACAGAAAACTGTAAAGTAACTATTTTGGTACAGGGAACGTCCATTTTGATTGGATCGGTACTCTGAGGACGCGGATTCTTGGGATGCTGTTACATTCGTAAGCGACGCGAGTGTCTGTAGATTTTTTTTATTATTATTAATAGGCTGCCGTTTGACCTTCATCTCACCTGATGGTAAGCGATGATGTGGTCGACGATGGAGCACGCTTGCCTAGAAGTAACCTATTCACTCTTGACTTAAAGACCCCTAAGTTGTAGCTATCAGGAAACACAGACTCCGGCAGGAAATTCCACTCCTTGGCTATACGCACAATAAATGTATTCCCAAAACGTGTTGTGAGTTGTAATAATATTTAAAAAATGTTTTTTAATTTTTAAAGAATTTTATGCTATTTATATTTTTTTTTTGTATGAATATTTTTCAAAACAAAAATAAAGATAACATATTAATTCTGCCTAAGATCACTTATCACTAACTAAATCAAAAGCCAGTCCTGGCGGGTCATATGAAGACTGGGCGTTAACTTTTACTCCTGTTTGACTCATGACTGTGTATTATGTCAAATAATTAATAATAATCATCATCAGGCAGAGTAAAGTTCCCCATACCCATTAGGGCCTCTGCACACCACATTTTTTGACGCCCGTTTTAGAAACGTGCGTTGACGCTGCGCTTTTATCCTATTTTTTTTTTTATTATTATATCCTCACTTTCCTGCGACATATATACATTTAAATCTTCCTCATTAATTACTCTGTCTATTGATGAAAATCGTATTTAGTTTATTGTCGGAGAGTACCATTTCCCTTATCGATAGATACATACCTAACTACTAGTGGTACCTACTTTGTGGATGTTTCGAGATTTTTCTAAGCCTGGCTACGTACAACCATTCTAGATCTTTCGAACAGCAATGCGTTTTAATTATTGCGTGCTACTCATTATTTTCTTGGAGATATGGCGTGTTCACGTTTAATGGCGTAACAATATGTAAGGGTGTATATTTATGTTCAGCGTAATCTGTCTTACCGCAGGACTCCGAAGTCCCCATTTCTTGCTTCCATTTAGGGTCAAGGCGTCTTTTCCTTTTTTCCCTTTCTCTAGGTTTTAAAGACCTCAAATTCAACCCACCATCTTTGCCCAGGTCTACCACAATGTTACTGAACATTTTCCGAGACCCATGTTATGGTTGGCTTAACCCTAGCCCATTTACCTTTCGACATGAGGCGGACGTGTCCGGTCTAGTCCCATTTCAGCTTGGCTGCATTATAGATAATTTAGGTGAAATTAGTGATTAAATATCTTTTTACCACTAACGGTGCGTACGTACATAGAGTTTTGGGAATACATTCATTATGCGTACAGCTATGCAGTAGAATTCCCTACTAGAGTTTGTGTTTTCTGGTAGCTACAACTTAGGGGTCTTTAAGTCAAGAGTGAATAGGTTACTTCGAGGCAAGCGTGCTCCATCGTCGGCCACAGCATCGCTTACTATCAAGTGTCAGCCAATCCATAATAAAAAGATACTTATTTAAAGTACTCAATTTCACACGTATAAGTTTGCACGAAAAAAAAATTTTTATTAACCAATTTACTAACAAAAATAGAATATTAACTGTGAAAATAATATCAATATTGGTAGAAAAGCAAATAAAAAAAGAAGTTATATTTACAATTTTAGACAAATACATGGTGTCTAACATCAACGCACAAAAGAATACCACGGCACCAGTACATGATTCTGGAACCTCCATTGGTAGAATTTTTCGTCGCCTTTTTCCTATTTTTTTTTTTAATCTGTACTTTTTTAAATCTAAACTATGTAAAATCGTTATACTAACCAACACCGGTGTTATTTTTTTATTTTAAAAGTAATTTATTCTTTTTTTTCACTAAAAATAACGATTTTATAAGTTAGCTAAGCAGTAGGTAACTAACTCATTATTTCTATAATAATCTTTTACTATAATCTAGTTAACTAGACCATAAATAATCACACGTGGAAGTTAGTACCTAGCCACTGTACCCGTCATAGTTACTCTACTATTACAGTCTACAATGATCCCATTTTGATCCGCTTATAAACTTCGCATTTAATGTTCGTTCAGTTCCAAACTAAAGCTTGAAATATAAATTGATTCCACTCAAAACGCTAATAATGTAGTTAAATATAAATTGTATATGACTGTTATGATAATAATTAGTATTGAGATAAACCTATTTGGTTTTTGGTAAATTAGTATGAAATTGTGCTCTATTCCAAATTGTGTAAGGGCCAGTTTACACCGAGATGCAACGCGATACTGCGCGTTACTATGAGGATACCAATACAATATATAGAACTGTAGCTATGGTACTACACAAAAAGCACAAATTTAAAATATTTTTTTTTATTGTGGAATATTAATGTTATTCTCAAAAACTATAATAGACGTGGGAAAAAGGCTGCCAGTCTCAAATAAGATTGGGCGGGTCATGTCAGCTGCATGGACGCTGGGCAAGCGTCGCCACACAGTGGGATCCTACTGAAGGGAAACGCGTCGAGGTCGACCTAGAAAGAGGTGGCGGGATGATCTGGACGCGTACCGCGAGGACTGATTAGAGACGGCGCAGGAGAAGACAGTTTGGAAGGACTTGGGGGGACCTTTACCCAGAAGGACAGTAATGACTAGTTAAAAAAAAACTCAAAAGGTGAACTTCTCTCACTGTACAGCAGACCTCAAAAGACTGGTTTTCTAAAATTTTCTGCGAAAAAAACACAATCAAATCTTGATGCTTGAGATCTAGATTGTTTTGCATTCGTAAATGTCTGGTTATCGTGTATCTCGCTTTTTTCTCTGCAGTCAGACATTGATCACTTTTTGTGATACCATACTAAGGAACTTTATTAAGTAAATGAAAAGGTACATATTCCAGTGAGGACTTTACAACAAAACTCCTCAAATCGTCGGCAATAATGCGCTCGTCGAGTAGAAGCTTCATAGCCTTGAGCATCGCCGTCAAGTTGCTAGTCTGTCGGTTTTAAAACCTTTTATTTCAGGGAATGTGCACTGGAATTGCACAATTTGATTCCGCCAAGCTCGTTTCTTCATCGGACTACCAGACGTACGATGTTGCGTCACCGGTAATTGGTGGACATCCCACCCATACGTATAAAACGTTTCGCGGAACATATTTATTGTACGTACAGCTAAGGAGTGGAATTCCCTGCCGGAGTCTTTGTTTCCAGTTAATTACAATCTAAGGGTCTTTAAGTCAAAAGTGAATAGGTGACTTCTAGGCAGGCGTGCTTCATTGTAGACCATATCATCGCTTTCCATCAATAAAAAAACGCAGCAATGTTACGCCTGTGATGCCTCTGGTATTCAACGTACGTTTATCTTTACTGGTTTCTTCAAACGCAGTCGTATCGCGTCGCATCGCATCTCGGTGTGAACTGGCCCTTACGTTTAAATCCTATGTTATTTAACGACTTGTACAGTAATTTTCCCAATCAAATAGAACTGCTATCACTGATTAAAATATGTTTTGTTTTGCTGGGGAATATGAACTGAACTAAATGTTAATGACAGCACGGTTGACGCTGTGGTTGAACGATCGACTGCTATGCTACATGTCTCAGGTTTTATTCCCGCACTGAACAAATATTTGTATGGCCTACAGAGGCCTACAGATGTTTGTGAAAGCACCCACGATACAAAAGCTACTGGGGCCATGGGTTATGTGAAAGGGTACCCCGTGGCCCTGGAACGAAGGCAAAGAAGGAACAAGAGTGGGTTTTAGTCAGTAAAAGTTTGACACGCCCTCTCGCTCCGCCCAAGAGCGGGAGATGTCCCACCTAAAAAATAACCCACGATAGAGCAATTAATTCTAGTTTATGACAACGGTTATTTTTCATAAAATAAAAATAAAAATGTAAAGTGGTTTATCGTGCAAATAGGTTATAAATAACATAGACACGTAAATTAATTGCTTAATTTAAAATAGATAAAAAAGAACATTGAAACAAATCAAACGTATGAGTCTCTTTTAGAGTCCATACAGTAATCATGCAATAGTGAAATCATATGAGAACCATGCAGATAGTATCTGAGTTGGTCTTCTGAGGAAAAAACTAATCTATTTAAAATCGAAAAATCCATTAAGTGATGGTGTTAGAGAAGTGCTAATCGCTGTCGCTTCCGCCTGTCAACATATCTTCACCTTACACCCACATACTTGTATTTGCAAAAGTTTGTTGTGGCTTGCAAAGTTATCTCACAAGGATCTTTCATTAGACGAGTTGTTTCACAAGAATTTCGCCAAGTATTCACTTATTTTAAATGTATGTAGGTAGGTAGAAAGACAGAATTCTTATTGGTAACTTATTTATTTGAATTTCCAATTAAGAGGCTGCTTTTCCACTCGCCTATCGTAAACATCGAGCATAGTTTAAAAGCTTGTTACTCATCTAACGCCATTCAATGTGATGTTTGACAAAAAGGCAACATGAAAAAAGGAAGATAATACCTTTTTTAATGGTGGGAAAAATCTTCCAATCACAACCCCCGCTCTTGGACGGAGAGGGAGATAGTGTCAGACTCTTACTGACTAAAAGCCCACCCCGTTCCTATTAGCCTTCATACCGGGGCTCGAGTTCCCTTTCGGATAACCCTGGCCTCAGTAGGCTTCGACCCGGCTGGGCCCTTGCTGTTACTGACAACTCCTTGAGGCGTGCGGGAACAGTGCACGCCGTCGACGACTTGGACTTGGTCCGGACAGTTACCGGACGGCCGGACAGCGAGCTACCCATTGCTCACTGTCCGCAAGCCCGCGCCTACGGTGGCCGGAAATCATAAAAGCTTGCGGAATCGTTTAAAAGCTTGTTACTTCATCTAACGCAATTCAACGTGATGTTTGACGAAAAGGCAATGTGAAAAAAGGAAGATAATACCTGAAACTTTGTTAGCATTCAGTAATTCCCAGATTTACTCGAATATTTTACAAAAGTGGTTCCAGGAAATACGTGTTTATTTTAAACCCTTAAAAGTTTTTAAAAAAAATTGTCGTCCTTTAGAATGTTGATAAAATTTGCAAGGCTTCTATGGTAATACTTTTTTGACTTTTTAAATTTTTGAGTAAATTATCAAGCGTCAAAGTTCATGCAAAATAGCAGATTTTCAGAAGTCTTTACTGGATTAGTTTAAAATAAATTTACAAAATGATTTCAAAAGAAGCTTAGATAATATCCCCAAGATACTGTGTTTCCAAAATATGTAATGAAAAATATTTAATAACGTCATAATCGCGTAAGAGCGTTGTATGAAAAACAGTGAAAATGTATGTCGAGTTGCATCCTCTTATGAGACACAGTCACAACACAAATCATATTGGGTTGGTCGCTTTTAAGCACTATACAACATTAGTATATAATATGCGAAACCCGAAATACGTGTCTAGTATTTTTACATAAAGAATCTATGTACAAAATTTCAAAACTTTATCATGAAAAATCACAAAGTTATAAGCTTGTTATGTCAGCAAAAATACATGACTACCGGGCCATCCAGTCGAATGAGGGGTGCTTTTGCACTTGCATTTACCTGTTTTGCTGGCATCTAATGCCCACTATGACCTGCCGTTTGTTGTACTTAGTGTCGGTGGTATCCAACTTATGACCTTTTTAAATATTTTTGGGAAAAAATATAACATGGTGTAAAAATTGTTGGAGTCGATTCAGTTACTGATTCAGAACAAATTATATGCAGTTTTTGTATATATATACTAAAAGTCACTGACTTATATGCTAAAACCAGTGTTGTATAAGCGCTAAAGTCAGAGTATACACCAGAATACTCGGTTCCAAAATTCCCTCGAAAAACCAATACAAGAGAACAAGACCGTTTCCCAGGAACATCTCGATCTAAACCAACATCAAACAAGGATTCCATCAGCTTACTTTCGATTCGCCATGGGGCACTAAGAGCTCTTTACATAGAACACTGTTCGCGCACGCAAGCTCTACAGTTTATATTTCTGGGAAGGCTGGAGTTCATCGGGAAGGCGGATGCGGTACTTTTTGGAACTGGTATTTTTAGGGCGGTACCCAAAATTTAACCGTATTACTAAGACTGCTGTCCGTCGGTCTGTCTGTCAGTCTGTCACCAGGATATATCTCATGAACGAAAGTGAAAGTGAAAGTTTCAACTTAGACGGTTGATACTATCACAAATGATGTATTTATGTTGCCGCTATAATAAATATTTAAATAGGGATTCCCATACAACAAATGGGATTGTTCGAACGACCGTTCCTGTCCCGTCTCGCATCCATCGGTTTCCCGCAACCTTCACCAAGTCATCGGTCCACCTTGTAGGAGGCCTTGCAACGCTGCGTCTTACAGTACGCGGTCGCCACTCCAGAACCTTTCGGCCCCAACGGCTATCTGTTCTGCGAGCAATGTGCCCTGCCCATTGCCATTGGTCTTTGTGGCGACACTTGGGGCAGGCCTATGTCCAACAGTGGACGAATATCGGCTGAAATGATGATGATGGTGATGATAATTATATCACCCGGGCGCAACAACTGACAGAAGTTACTTTTATAAGTTGTAATGATCATCATCATTTCATCAGTCTACGTTTAGACATAGGCCTCCTCCAAGTGTCACCACAATGAACGGTCCTGTACGTCTCACATCCATCGGATTCCCGTAACCCTTACCAGTTCATCAGTCCACCTTGTCGAAGGCATTTGGCGATTCTTCGTGCTATGTCGGTAACCCTGGTTCTCCTGCGGATATCTTCAGTTCAGTTGTAATGATACATTTTTTGCATGAATGATCTAGGTCGGAAGATCACTTTTATAGAACAGTTTAGTTATAAGATACGAAAGTTTCTAGTAAAATACCGACTCCATAAATTTTCTATGCTTCCAAACCTTGAGCTGCGGAGCGGTTCCGTTAGCAGAATAAATTGAAACGTCTTGCCTCCGGAGCGATCTGGCGCACATTACACCAGTCGCTGTCTTGTTGCGTCAACTGTGTCTGCGAGTAGCTGGCGCCAGTGTTTGTTCTAGTAGTCATCTTGAAACTACGGTGAGTTAAGATAAAAAAAAACTTTCTTTATTTTACACTGAACTCCTTATTCAATGGTCGTGTTTGTTTGTAACCAATAGACTAACGAGGTAATTATCCAGGAGCGTATCCTATAATAAATCAACTCCATACATTTTCTAACGTGGAATTTTCTGATTAAAAACCCACCCTTTCCCTGTTCCTTCTTTGCCATTGATCGACCCTGCTGGGCCACTGAATCCCCGTGACTGGCGCGCGGGGACCAATGTTTCGCGCGTGCGGCCGCCTTCTTTGCTAGCATTATTACTGCTTCGTAGAAGGCGACCGCCTGCCACTCCTCCTCGTTGCGGACCATGAACTGTACGCCTGGCGTGAGAAATGCTGCCGCCGATCGCCCCCACAAGGACACGGTGGTGCTCTACCCAGCCAGGGCACACCTCTACCGTATGCTACACCGTGTTCTCTGGGCGGTCCACACAATGGTGACACCCGGGCGTCACTTCCGCACAAATCCGGTGCAGGAACCTCCCGAACTGACCATGTCCAGTGAGGACCTGCATCGTGCGGAACGTGAGGACGCCGTGAGGTCTTTCCAGCGTCGCCTCAAAGAAGGGACTTACCGCCATAATTATGGCGTGCCCATGCTACCTACTCACCTGTGCTCCAGGATTAGTAGATTAGTCTTAACCAAATCTGGATGCTTACAGTGCTAACAAATTGGCAAATCCGAGAGCAAATTTTAACAATACGAACATTTTTTCCCTTAATCCTATTTCTATACTTTCGATCAATACTTTTTCTGCTTCTTTAAACCGTAAAGTCAACTCAAACGAAACCTACATAGCTGTCAAGTATCGCTGAAGTTTTCTGAACGATACTTAGCCAGTTCACGAGCACACAAACATTGAACAGTTTTTATTTATTGTGTAGAACTTAAGTGCTCTTCAATTCAACGAGCGAAAACGTTTCTAACGTTCTGAAAGAAAATTTTGTGAATAGTAGGTTAATTTTTTTGGAGTTGTTAGGCGGGTCTAAGGTTTATGCCATTTTTAGAAGTCTTTGTAGACTCCTTTGGGAAAATACACTGTTTAGTTGTGCTTGTGCTTTAGTTTCAACTCTTCAGTGGCAACGACCTCGAGGAATGACAGACGGTGTCGGTTTCTTCTGCGAAGCAATAATGCTAGCGAAGGAGGCAGATGCACGTACGAGGCAACCGCCCTCACCCCCCAGCCGCTGGGATCCTGATCCCGATTTCCACTAACCGTAAGCGTAGGCTTGCGGACGGCGAGCAATGGGTAGCACGCCGTCCGTTCATCCAGTAACCGTCCGAATCGAGCCCAAATCGACCACGTAGGGTACCAGCAAGTTTAAAGCTTATTGGGGCCTGGCTATATTTTATGTACGCACGCAAAGCCCCGGTCAAAAGCTAGTAATATTATATTTATATACACTAATATTAAATGTAAAGAGGTAAAGTTTGTAGGGTAATCTCTGAAAGTACTGGTCCGATTGCTAAAATTTTTTCACCGATAGAAAGCAGCTTTATTCCTGAGTGGCTTGGCTATATTTTATGTACGCGAGTAAAGCCGCGGGCAAAAGCTAGTCCTTGATAAAAAAAATGCCTCCTCATTGACCCTAAAACTCAATAATCAATTCTGGAGTTTCATTACCGTATCGAAATAAACCTTTGATTGAGTTCAATAACTCATATATATTCACTTTGATGACACAAAGGAATCTGCGCGATCTAATAAACATAACTTGTGTTTCAATACTTTGATTATATTACTTCAAAGGAGAGGGGAATTGATTTATCTGTTTTTTGTGGATTTTTGTTACTGTTAATTTAAGAGTGTTTCTTTTTTTGGATGGGAAAATCATCCAATGACATCCCCCGCTCTTGAGTAGCGCGGGAGATAGTGTCAGATTTTTACTGACTAAAAACCCACTCCTGTTCCTTCGTTGCCTTTCGCACCGGGGCTGAATCTTCCTTTCAGAAGCAGATCCTTGGCCCCAGCAGGCTTCGACCCTGCTGGGCCCCTACGGTTTGCTGACTGACTCCAGCTGACTCTATGCGTGCCTCAAAGAAATGTTAGCAAAACCGTAGAGGCATAATGAGGCCGAAATCTACTGGGGCCATGGGTTGACACCTTCGAGTGGGGAATCCGGGGTCCTGGAATATACAGCAAAGAAGGAATATAGGTGTGGTCTTTGTCAATAAAATGCGTTCCAAATGAGAATAGGATCGCCCGCCATATTGTGACGTCACGATTAACTGTCAAATCGAGGAAATACATTTTTAAACATTAATTATTTTACGAAAAATTTCATTTATTTATGAACTGTGAACGAAAAAAGTTTAATCAGAAATCAGTTCTTCAATTTAACTCATTTCTGAGTTCTTCAATTATGCCAAAATTTCTTCGATTTGACAGTACGACGAGACGTCAAAACGTAGGAATCGGTCCTATTCTCATTTGGAACGCGTAGTAAAAGTCTGACACGCCCTCGCGCTCCGCACTAAAGCGAGTGAAGTCATTGGATGATTTCCAAATTCAAATTTTTACAAAAACCGAAAATTAGAAAGATTTCTAACATCCGTGCAAAGCCGAGAAGGAACGCTAGTCCATTACAATATTGTGAATTTTTAGTTTCATGAAAAAAAATGTTTTTCTTCTCAGTCATACCCCCCGCCCTCATTATATAATGTACTCATTAATATAAGCGTTGTCTGTAACGGTGTTTCCATTGTGTGCAATATGAACAAATAAATAAAACACAAAGTATTTTCAACAAAGAAGTTGTGTTTTTGAGCTGGTTCTGCGGCGTGAATGCCAGACGAATAAACAGAGAAGTAAGTAAATATGCAGAGAATATAATATTTATCTATACTAATATTATAAAGAGGTAAAGTGTGTTGTTTTGTTTGTAGTTGGTAATCTCTGAAAGCACTTGTCCGATTGCGAACATTTTTTTTCACCGATACAAAGCAGCTTTAATCCTGAGTGACATAGGCTATATTTTGTGTGTGCGGGTAAAGCCTCGGGCAAAAGCTAGTACGTAGAGAGTATTAGTTAAACAGAGTAAAACTATTCTTTTTTTTATTATTGATAGGCTCGCGTTTGTCCACTATCTCACCTGATGGTAAGTGATGATGTGGCCGACGATGGAGCACGCTTGCCTAGAAGTAACCTATTCACTCTTGACTTAAAGACCCCTAGGTTGTAGCTATCAGGAAACACAGACTCCGGCAGGGAATTCCACTCTTTAGCTGTACGCATAATGAATGTGTTTCCAAAACGCTTTGTACGAATGGGTGGGATATCCACCACGTACCGATGGTGCAACGCCGTGCGTCTAGTGGTCCGATGATGGAACGGACTTGGCGGAATTAAATTGTGCAATTCCAACGTACACTCACCGAAGTGTAATCGATTGAAAACCGTCAGGCCAGCAACTCGGCGTCGATGCTCAAGGCTTTGGAGCTTTGACTCAACAAGCGCATCATCACCGATGATCCTCTTGGCTCGCCTCTCAATCGACTCCAAAGCATCAAGCTGATACTTGGCAGACCTATCCCAAAGATGAGAGCAGTACTCCATACACGATCGAACTTGCGCTTGGTATAGGTTGAGCAGCTGTTCCGGAGTGAAATACCGCCTAGCCTTAGCTAAGATCCCCAGTTTTTTGGCAGCCTGATGTGCTTTTCCCTGCCGGAGTCTGTGTTTCCTGATAGCTTCGCTCTTGACTTAAAGATACAATCTTCAGAGTGAATAGGTTATCGTCAGCTACATCGCTTACCATCAGGTGAGATAGTGGTCAAACGCAAACCACAATAATGAAAAAAAAAATAAGATTTACGAATGGTTATTAATAGTGGTTTTAATTTTAATTAAATCAAGTTAAAAAAATAACATAGTAAGACTACTCCTCTCTGTTATCGTGCGTTGTTTGTGTGTTCTTGTTGTGTTATACTCTGTTATCAATTTTTGTCATCATCCATTATCATAACAGTTAATGACACTTTTACGTTAATATGCAGAGTCTTTCTTTTACGAGCCAAGTCTTCAAGTTCAAAAAATTTAAAGGAACAAAAACTACAAGTATAATGACTTAAAAGACAAACTTTAGCATTAAAAAGACACGTGGTAGGCAATTTTAACAAACTGGACAAGTACGAGTCGGATTCGCGCGCTGAAAGTACCGTACAAACTTAACTACATATGTAAATAATTTAATTCACTAATGGTCTCATATATAGTCTCAAATATTTTTCCGAATCGATTTTTTTTGTGATGTCACAACAAATTTACTGTTTTCGGACTTATTCCTATGCCTGTGCTATAAGATCTTGCTTTATGCCTTTCAAGATTCTGGATCAACGGGAAGGAAACCTATGTATTCTAATGGTTCCCTTGAGAGTGTCGAAATATATGTTTTTTGCGTCATAAACGGCCGTATCTTTTTTCCGTTAACTTAGAAGTTTGTTTTTCACAGCTTCTAGCACCGCAAACCTGAGTCATCATCATCATCATCATTTCAGCCGATACACGTCCACTGTTGGACATAGGCCTCCCTGAAGCGTCGCCACAACGAACGTCCTTGTGCGTCCCACATCCAACCTGAGTGTATGGTTTAAACAACTTGACACCCCCACGCATTCTCAAGATAAAGGGTCTAAACAGACAGACAGACAGACGGACAGCAAAGTGATCTTCTAAGGGTTGCGTTTTTTTCTTTTGAGGTACGGAACCCTAAAAACAAACGAACACATTTCTAAGAATTACATTGATACGTACAAAATATTTACGATTCATCATCATCATATTACTACCCTTGTCTCATGTCATTTAGGGTCGGCGCAACACGTTTTTTTCTTCCATTCTGTCCTGTCACCTGTCACGCTATCACTAACTCCCTTTTCTTACTTAGCTCTCTTCACACAATCCATCCATGTTTTCTTTGGCCTCCCTCTCTCTCCATCCATCCACATGTACCTACATCAATATTGTGTTTGAAGGTCAGTTAATGTTTTTTTGAGTCTAAGGCCCGTATTAATAAACTTTTCTCAGCACAAGATCTCGTACTTAATACCAAGCTTGAGGTCTTGATCGTATTAATAAACGAGATTCACAAGCTTAAGCTCAAGCTCAAGCTCAGCTTAGGTTTACGGCATCAGCCGAGTGTTGTCTGATTAATAAACGAAACTCGAAACTTAAGTTTACAACAATCTCTGTACTTGAGCTGCCAGATCATGAGTGTAGACCGACCGATACTTGAGGTCGTGATTATCGTAGCGCGAAACATGGAGTTTGTAAATATTTTGAGTCGAATTAATTAGGTATTACGACGAAATAGAGAGTACTATTATGCTATTTTATGGCCTTTGCGATATCGTTTATCAAAAATTGATGTAAGAAATGCTTCAAATCCTTTTGGATTGCCAAGTAAATAAAAAAAAAATTAGATTTGTTCAAGATTCGGTATTTTATATTCCCATTAAAAGGCATTATATTTCAAACTTCGGCCAATGTGACGTAATCGCTCACGTAAGCTAAGCTTGAGTACAGCGCATTGAGGAGCTGATCTTGGTAACTGAGATCCTGTACTCATGTGTTTATTAATTAGCAAAGATCTTGAGCTTCTGTCATCGTATAATCGGGGATCAAATGATATCACACTTGAGGACGGAGTTGAGCATCGTTTATTAATACGGGCCTAAATAATTATGAATTGCTATTGAGAGTTTTTGCAATACCTACTATAAAGAGTCATCATCATCATCGTATCAGTCGAACGACGTCCACTGTTGGACGCAGGCTTCCCCCAAGCGTGATATCCGCAGGAGAACTAAGGTTACCGACATAGCTCGAAGAATCGCCAAACTTAAGTGACAATGGCAGAGCAATTTGCACGCAGAACAGATGGTCGATGGGGACGAAAGGTTCTGGAGTGGTGACCGCGTACCGGTAAAGGCAGCGTTGGAAGGCCTTCCACAAGATGGACCGATGTCGCAGAAATCCGATGGATGCGTGACGCACAGGACCTGTCGTTGTGGCGACTGTAAAGAGTGTTCTAGTATAAGGGTTATATTTTACAGTATTTTCAAAGCGTTACCAAATATATGAAGGTACCTATTTACATTCATTTACAACCATTAAAACCAGCAGTTATTACCCAGAACTGGGCGTAACCTAGCACTAAATCGCTGAATACATTACTCTATCGCACAATAAACCTTCCACACACATGTTATGAATCAGCATATAAACAGACTTTGCAAAAATTTTCACGCAAAGCGTCGTTAAAGAGCTAGTTAATACACATTTTCGTCATAAAGTTGCCGTCATAATATTAATATAGCGCTCCGAAATAATTTGAGGGAAGTCGTTACCTCTCCGCTTTGCACCACTACACATTTAGGCCGCCGCTCCTGAACTCTTAACTGAAACTACTGGCTGCTTCTTACACCGAAACGAGCGACCTCATTTTGAAAATAAGTACAAATCGGGTCAATTACCCGACTTGTACGGGAGGTGATCCAGAGTTGGTTGAGGCCGAATCTTTCTTTCAGAAGTAGATCCTTGGCAATTGGTCTCAGTAGGCTTCGACCCTACTGACCTTCTACGGTTTGCTGACATCTCCTTAAGGCTGCGTAGAACAATACGGGCTGTCGACATCTGGCTCGGCCCGGACGGTTGCCGAATGGTCGGACGGCGAACTACCCATTGCTCGCGCAAATGGTGGCCAGAAATCGGGATCGGAATCCCGGCGGCGGCTGGGGAGTAAAGGCCGTTGCCTCACGCGTGCTGCCGCCTTTTTTGCTAGCATTGCTGCAGAAAGAGGCGATCGCCTGCCACTCCTCCTCGCTTCAGACCATGGCCTGTACCAAGGACCGGTGCGAGAGATCATTGCCGCCAATCGCCCCCACGAGGACACAGCGGTGCTCTGCCCAAGCGGGGCACACCTCTACCGTATGCTCCACCGTGACCTCCAGGTGGTCCACACGGTGGTGGTACTCGGGCGATTCTTCCGCACGAATCCGGTGCAGCAACCTCCCGACTGACCATGTCCGGTGAGAACTTGCGTAATGCGGAAGGTGACGACTCCGTGAGGTCTTTCTAGCCACGCCTCAAAGAGGGGACTTTCCGCTATAATTATGGTGTGCCCAGCACTGGATTGTGATAGTCGTTGTTGCCATTTCACCATGAGATCCCGCCGGAACTCAGCCCAGTATGCTGCGACTTGTCGAGGCTGCGGAGATTCGCCCCGGCGTTGCATCTCCACGCGCAAATCATGCATGAGTGCAAGAACTATTGCCTCCAGATCCCATGGTCATGGTCCCACGGGCCAGCAAGGAGGCTCGTCGCTCCGCGGGAAACCATGCGGTATCTCCGCACCATCCGTATGGCCATGACCCTCTGGCATGCGTTCAGCTGGGCCGCTGGCCGCTTTCGCAGTGACCTTCCTAGAACTCAGAAAAATGCTCAAAGCTCGTATTAATTTACGCATGTACGAAATTAATTTTCTTTAAGAAAACGTCAGCTGAGCAAGTCCAATGACCCGCAAGTAGATGTTGGCGTTGCGTACAAACTACCTACAGGTCATTGGACTCGCTCAGCTGACGTTTTCTTAAAGAAATTAATTTCGTACATGCGTAAATTAATACGAGTTTTGAAAAAAAGATACATTATTTTTTAATTTTATCTTTACAATTCGATAGTGTTTCATGTACCGGATCGACCCTCCACGGGATTAAAACGATTAAAATTTAGCTGTGTATACCCGTAACCGGCGGTCCTGCATAGAAACCATAATATACGAATATATTCATAGTTGGAATCCAATGTTTTAACACATTCGCTTGGAACAAACACAAGCTTCCTAATGGCGTAACACCACGGTGTGACAGGCACCCGGCCCCGGCAAAGGCCACTTCACGCGATCTTTATGGGCATATTATGCAACATTATGCATCTCGCATGCTAAACATATCGCGGCCCATCTTATATAATTTTGCTTAGAGACTTTGAGATTTGAGAGCCTTTATACAGCTTATTTTGTTGTACTAAGAACCTCGTTAGTTTGTGTGGTCTTAGTTTTGATATTGTTTGTGAAAACTAGAGTTAATCCTTATATTAGCTTTGTTACAGTCTACTGAATATGCTACTTGACTTAAGGTCCTATGTCCTCTAGCTAGGGGTAGAGGGCGTCGACAGTAGTCATCCATCGTGATTGGCCTTGACCTTTACGTTTCACCTCGCTCCATGTCAATCCAATGGCCGTCGCATCTGCCAACACGGTACGCCTCCAGGTTTGATGAGGACGGCCACGCTTTCTTTTCCTTCGGGGATTCTAGAATATGCGGATCATACTACAATCATCATATTCGTTATCATCATGATTTCAGCTGAAAGCCTTCCAATGTCGGACATAGGCTTTCCCCAAGTGTCGCCATAATGACCGGTCCTGTGTGTCTCGCATCCGTTGAATTCCCACGACACTCACTATGAGGTCTTCCCACACTGCGTCTTCTGGTACGTGGTTACTTCTCTAGAATCTTTCGTCCACACCCACAGTGGACAGTGCACATGGCACTGTCACTCATCAGACGATGAAGAGCAATGAAAAGAGCTATACTATCGGGTGACTTTAAACCTTCTTGGCTTAAAGTCACCCAAAAGCGCAACATTATCAACCTTATAATGATCCCACTGCTGGGACTCAGGCCTCCTTTAGGAGAGGGTACACCTACGACCTGTAGCCTGATTCACGTAAAATCAAACAAGCCAAATGTCGTTGAAGTTTTATAGTCGATCGATCGAAGTCCAATCCAAAAGCGGTATTCACGATCTATCGACTTATTTCCAGTTACATTACTATGTATTCTATCAGGATAATGTAATATAGATTGTTTTTTTAATCGACGAATTTCAAACGACTTAAAAATCGGTGTCGTTCAAACTCAATTGATGGATGTGAATACGGAAATGGTCTCTAAAAGACTAAATCGCTACGATATCGTTACGGTTTTCATAACGTGAATCGGGCTACAGAAGGTGACCATTCAGGGTCCACACAGGACTACAAATGAAACCAGGGAGCCATACAGCAATAAAACGCGGCAACACTGTTACAAAAAAAGAAAAAAAAATCGGTCAAAAAAAAGATGAGGATACAAAATTGTATGAAGAGGGTGATTTTTTTTTCGTTGGAGAGAGATGTGCTGGTTGGAATAAGCCCACCAAAGGTTTTGGCACACAATGATCCCTAGCTAGGACTAAATGCAGAAACCTGACTCCGATAGAGCACGAAGAGCAAAATTTAGGTAATTACCTGCATCCTTAATCAATTACATTAGCACAACGCATCCAATTACCTTGCAACACGGGCGCATGTGCCGGTCTGAACCGGTTACAACTAGTTACGGCCGGTCGAAACCAGTAATATCCAGTCTAAACGGCCGTAATGGTCCGTTTAATAGGTTTGAGCTGTATTTATCGTATGAATCCGTGTGTCTAGCCTGTTCATCTGAGTTATCGGATATTGTGAACGAACAATAGGTATTGTGTGGTGATAATAAATTGAGTTTCGTTGGTATTGCTTTGTTTAGTTAAGTTAGGTGTGAAAAAACTTTCAAAATGAGTAGGTAGAACCTGGCCTTAAACTGTGCCTCATTACTCCAATCAATCAATACTACTTTTTGAGGTTACTGGACCACTTAATACTCATACAGACGAACAGCACATTGTTGACGGCAGATCCACTGCAGCCGTCAACGGGTGTGTCGCGTCCGCCATCTTGTTAATGGACTGCGATTAGGACAACAGTGCGCAAGCGTCGTGCGTCCACATAGTCTCCTCTTAAAAAATAAAAACTTATAATAAGAAACAAATTTGTGTTTACATCATTTATGAATGCACAATGTTAGAGTCAGAACTTACCCCAAGTTTTTTAAAATAATGTATTTTGGACTTTTTACGCATTATAGATATTCAACAATTGTTTTGTATGGTTAGTAGATTATTACGCTTTCTTTACTAATTCAGATAAGCATTGATTGAAAAAATATAGTTTATTCTTTTGTTAGTAAGTACATTATAAAATAAACAAAACAGATGAAAACTAAATATTGCTAAAGTAGAACCACGGAGCAAGAACAAAGAGTAGAACACAAAATTAAATATAGCTATAATTACTTGCTTTCAATAATAAAAATAGGTCATTAACTAAGAATAAAAGTATTTCTTTTGGAGCATCATCATCATCATCAGCCTGCGTCAATCCACAGCAGTGACGAGCACTTCTCGTCTTTGGAACGCCTGATAAAAACCTTCTTGCTAAATTAAAGCAATAATGTGACACTTATCTCTATGACACTTCACTATCACTTGTCTTCTTGTAAAATATACTGTTCACACCCAAATAAAATAAAATAAAATATATATTTTTTTTTTTTTTTTTTATTTATATTTAATATTTATTAGTATATTTTTTGTAATGTATGTATGTATTTGTGTTGTTATTTCATAGTATTATTTCTGAAGTACACTGACAGCCCTATATCTTTCTCCTCTCTTTCAGTCCATCCAAAGGTTGTCTGTAAGAGATCGCCCTGTGCGATAAGACCGCCCATTGTACACTTATTTTGAATAGTGTTTGTCCTGTCTCTTTTTTGTTCATGTGGTGTACAATAAAGAATATAATAAATAAATAATAAATAAAATTAAACTAACTTGCACTGAGCATCCAAACTTTGATTTCATCCAGAATATCCCATAATCTCGCACAATTTCAATTCTATTATTCTTCTGTAACTTATTCCTCATTTTGATGTCAATATCTCCGAGAGGACGAAATCAGGAGCACGGAAATATTTTTTTTTTTTAATTAGTATAAACTAGTGCTTGACTGCGTTCCCACCTGATGGTAAGCAGTGATGCAATCGTTGATGGTGAGGCGCACTAGTTTATTAAGAACCTATTCACTCTTGCCATAAAGACACCTAAATTATAATCAGACGGAAAGACCGCAACAGGCAAATTGTTCCAGTCCCTCGATGTACGCGATATAAACGACGAGGCGAAACGCTTGGTCCGGACCGTAGAGGTTTCAACAACATTAGGGTGGATACTCGCCGTGTTATTTAAGGTTCCGTACCTCAAAAGGAAAACACGGAACCTTTATAGAACCACTTTGTTGCCCGTCCGTCTTTCAAGATCCTTTATCTCAGGAACGTGTGGAGGTATCGAGTTTACCATATGCTCAAGTCTGCGGTCACTTGAAACTGTGTGAAAAAGTCAAACTTTTAACACACTTTATGTCACAAAAAACGTATATTTCAACACTCTCAAGGGAATCAAAATTCATAGCCCGGTACTTCCCGTTGACCCAGAAGATAGGAAATATAGGTATAAGAATAAATCTGAAAACCATAAATTAGTTGTTTCGTCACAATCTTAGAGGCTCCATTTGGGAATTAAACTATTTACATAGGTACTCGTAAGTTTATACGGAACCCTCAGTGCGGGAGTCTGACTCGCACTTGCCTATTTTTTTTTCTTAAAACGGACGTTTTTGTAAAAGCCAATATTCTAGAGTTTGTTACAAAGTTTATGAATAGTTAATTATTCCTTAAAGTAAAGAAGAATTTAAACTTACTTATGGCTGTGTTACCATCCGTTACCGGCAAAATATTTCATCAACGTTATTTGCGGCCTCAAATAAAATAGCTATTTTAAACGACTTCAAAAAAGAAGGTCATCAATTCGACGGCTAATTTTTATTTTTTATGTATGCTCTCCGATTACTCAAAGAAGCCTGGACCTATTTGAAAAATCCATGAATGTAAAAATGTGCCCCATGTTATCGCGTGAGCATCAAGTCAGGATCTGATGATGGAACCCTACAAAACGATCGAAGGAATTCTTCAAATTATAGACACTTGAAGCGTGTAGAAATATTGTCATGATCTGATAATGAACTTCGGATGTATGGAAAGGAACTCCTCATACAATCATAGCTGTTAGTTCCGATTAAGGCTTATAGTTCCTTGAACCATCTGGCCAAAATTATGTGGACGCACCTCTCGCACCCGCCTAGACGGCAGTACGCAAATCTGTGCATTTATTTGCGGCCAACAGCGCCCGGAAAGCAAGCGGCTGACCTTTTAAACCCATTTTCTTTGCGAAATATTGATTGACTTACATATGCAATGTTCACTTTGAAGAATATTTAACCACCAATTTTTATGTGTAAAAATGTTTCTAAAGATCCAAGCCGTTTCGAAGGAGTAGGGAAAAGTTGCGAAAAGTTGCGAAATTGCTAAATATTTTTTTTAGACAAAAGTATTAATAGCACGAAAAAATCAGATGTTGATAATGTTGTTTATGAATCTATAATAAACATATATTTTTTTCAAACCTATTAACCGGGCCGTTACCGAGGAGTAGGCTTCAGAGAGTCACTGTTTTATGGCACTTTTCGGGCGCTTGGGCCTTAACTACAGCCGTAAGCGGAGGCACCGACTGTTTGCTATTTCTGGGAGTCGTACCGTCGCCCGAACCCAGTCTCCTATCCTTCGTGCAATCTCCGCGCTCAACGCTCTCTTGGATGCCAAACCTGATTGTGACGTGTTCGCGGATGAATGGAAGAACATTTTGTCTGTCAGTTTGGAGTTTCGTGAGATGAGTGTATGACTGTGGTGTAGTTATTATTTTGTATTATTACTTCACAATTTTTCAAATATATTATATCTTTAACTAATGTAATTGGCCTTTGGCCGTTTTATGTTAAAGTAAATAAATCAATAGCAAAGCTGTCGTAACAAAAAAAATTGCTTTGTTTATATGTGTAGTCTGATGACTGATTAAAAGAAAAAAGGCAGGGGGTACACTGAAACGATTTAATGATGAAGCCTAAAGCATGAACATAGGCACCGGATCTTCGCCATAGCCGTATTCGAATATTAGAATTATTATGAGATGCATTATATGTAGTTACTAGCTGTGCCAGCGACTTCGTTCGCGTAGACTACAGGATTTTGAATTTATTTTTTCTAAAATAAAAGTAGCCTATGTTACTCCTTATTACATTAGCTACCTGCCAAAAAAAAGTTCCGTCAAAATCGGTCCAGCCATTACAGAGATTAGCCCGGACAAACAGACAGACAAAAATTGTAAAAAATGTTATTTTGGTGTATGTACCGTATTGTATTCATATGCCTGTAGTAAAAAGCAGTTATTTCAATATTACAAACACACTCCAATCTTATTTATATGTTTAGATGTATAGATAAGGTACCATCGAACTGACCTGATAATGAAACCGGATGGTGGAAGATAGGCACGGGAAATCCGTAATAAACAATGTATCCTAGCCATGTTTGGTTTTATTATTAATTTATTGAAATTGTCATATAATGTAGTTACTCTGGCTACATATAACTAATAAATTATATTCTATAGGTACCTTAATACAGAACTTTTACACAATTTTGGTTTACCACAACAATTTTTTTTACAAAATAAAAAAAATACAACCCACAACTCTTCTTAGTCGATGGTTAAAAAATAGTATATAAAGAAATAGTATCTATACGTCAAAAAATCTTATTTTTCACAACACCGTACAATCAGCTCTGCAGTAAAATTCTGTTGTTCGCGAGTGCCATCACAAAAAAACCACTTCCACAAACGTCCAGATTCAGAGCAAATATCTGTGGGCCGTACAGGTTTTTTTTCCAATAGGAAAATTGAATCCAACACTCGACTCTCCGACAAGAAAATAAAAGCAAAGCCGCTATCACGACTATATAAAACTGTAGTTTCGTCCGTATTTGATAACAACGACTTTTAACACATTCAGTGTACGAGGTCTAATATGCCCCGTATGTTGCGGTGAGGCTAAGAAAAACATAATCTTCTCTGCCTTGCGGAGACTTCTATTTAGTTTAGTTTAGAAAAGGAGATGAATATACACCAAAGCGCTAATTTTTTTTTATTTTTTTTATTTTTTATTAGTACAAATACTTAAAGGGCTTATTAGAAAAGCGCTCGTTGTTATTTAAGTATAGTCTTCATCATAATCTTCCAATGACAACCCTCGCTCTTGGGCGGAGCGGGAGATAGTGTCAGACTCTTACCGACTAAAAGCCCACCCCGTTTCTTCGTTGCCTTCGTACCGGGGCTTGAGCTATCTTTCGAATTAACCCTGGCCCCAGCTGGGCCCCTGCTGTTGCTGACAACTCCTTGAGGCGCGCGGGAACAGTGCGTGCCGTCGAAGACTTGGGCTCAGTCCGAACAGTGAGCTATTTAAGTATAGTCTCAATAAACAATATTCATAAACAGTAAGTATAAATAAGTAGTAAGTTTGTGTATATCCCAAAATGTCACTTAATTTATGGAAATATTGTACAAGCTATTGATTATGAATGAATAAATGACGATCAAAAATGGAAAAACACTGCTCGTAGTACTTTCTAGTAGCAATTGTTATATGATTAATTATACTATGAATTTAACAAACTTTTACGAAAAATTTTCGTAGACATTTTTGAAATTTCGTTTTTTTTTTACTTTTGATTACAAAAATATGATCAGTAACGGGTACGGATAGTGTTCCATTTTATTATTGTACTAATTAAAAAATAGTGGTGTATATCTAAGATACCCTATTAAAACAGAATGCAGAGGTGTAATCTGCTTTAATACTGGGTCACATTGACCTTGTATCGCACTTAGCCAAAAAAAGGTTATAGTTTCTTAAATATTACGGAGGCTAATAAGTCCCTTACCGCCATAATTATAGTTTTCATACGAGGTCTTAAATGCCCCGTATAGCACTCATTAATTTTATTAGAAACAGAAGAAGTATATACAGGTCCAGGGAATTAAAAAAAAAAAAGCGATAAATCACCATAGAGTTTGTAGATTAGACGAAAACGTTTAAAGTACTAATAAGCGCACAAAGCCAGATATATGTACCTGTCATAAATAAAAAACTGGGCAAGTGCGAGTCGGACTCGCGCACGCAGTGTTCCTTACTTTTCGTAAAAAAAACGGTAAAAAAATCGCATTAGTTGTATGGAAGACCTTCTTAAATAATTATTTTATTTTGCTTTTAGTATTTGTGGTTATAGCGGCAACAGAAATACATATTTTTTTTAAATTTCAACTGTCTAGCGGTCGCGGTTCTTGAGATATAGCCTGGTGATAGACAGGCGAACAGTCGGACAGACAGCGAAGTCTTAGTAATAGGATGCCGTTTTTATCATTTGGGTACGGAACCCTATAACACACGTTTAATGATGGCATAAAACTGAGCACAATAAGTGAGTATATAAGACATCAAACGGTATTTTATTCCTTGAATTCCTTACGATATTTCTCTATAACATGAAACGATTATGTACCTACTAGAGGCCATAAAAAAAATTACAAAGTAATGTTGCGTGACGGTAAAAAGTCAAAATAACGTCCGCCGAATTAATTTTTACACGGAACTCGACCAAATCAACGAACGATATGGTCAGCGAAAAATTATTTGGCCATTAACGAGCAATATAAAAAACATAACCTTGTAGAATGTAATGCAATACTACTGAGATATTTTTCTCATTCTGAATACTTATTTAAGTAACTCAATTTCGAAAAAAATGTGAGTGGTGCCTTTTTTAATAACAAGGCCAGAATAGCAATAAATAAATAAATACTTTCAGACAAAGAACTAAATGGCGTCGAAGACTAGAGCATAAAGAAATTTAAACAACACAACTACAAAGGGTAGATGTTTAATATTCACGTTTAAACTATATTATAATTCACTTTAAAGATGGCCGTTCAACGGGTGGAAATAATAAATTGAGCGACGCAAGGACATCAAACTTTATAGATCGATTTTCTTTTTTTCTGTTGATAGTCTCACGCTTGACTATCTCACCTGATGGTAAGTGATGATGATAACCTATTCGCCCTTGACTTAAAGATCGCTAGGAATGTAGCTATCAGGAAACAAAGACTGCGGCAAGGAAACTCCTTAGCTTTACGCACAATGGCTGTGTTCCCAAAACATTTTGTGCGTATGTGGATGTTCACAATGTGCCAGTGGTACTTAGACCAACATCTTTGGTCTGATGATGTTTATTATATACTAGCTTTTGCCTGCAGCTTCGCAAGCGTACATAAAACATACCCTATGTACTCGGGAATAACGCAGCTATCTATTGGTGTAAAAAATTTCACCAATCGGACCAGTCTACCTCCTACAAACAAACTTTACCACTTTAGTATTAGTGGAAAGAGAGGTTGCATGTTCATATCACGTCGGGTCCACCAGTTCAGAGGTATGCGGAACCGAATATAAAGTCCCGTAAGTCACTTGAAAAAGGAGGATCCTTCAACCAGACAGCTGTTTTGACTGGTCGAGGCAACTACCCTTTTTTTTTATGGTGGGAAAAAATCATGCATTGACATCCCCCGCCCTTGGGCGGAGCGGGAGATAGTGTCAGACTCTTACTGACTAAAAGACCCACCCCGTACCTTCTAGCCTTCATACCGGGGCTCGAGCGCCCTTTCGGATAACCCTGGCCCCAGTAGGCTTCGACCCGGCTGGGTCCCTGCTGTTGCTGACAACTCCTTGAGGCGCGCGGGAACAGTGCGCGCCGTCGACGACTTGGGCTTGGTCCGGACAGTTACCGGACGGCCGGATAGTGAGCTACGATAGCTGATATCGACTGCTGTATATGTTCAACTGAAGGAGCACGGGTAGTTTTTAGAGAATAAAAGTCTAACACGGCCTTTGTGTCCAGATTTTCCCATCCTAAAGCATATTTCTCAAAAGGACCTATACAGAAAACAGTAGACATGTAGGTACCACAAACAAACATACAGCCGAGAGTTGTACCTGCATTGCAGCTGTAAAACATAAATGAGAGTCCCGCACTAACACTGCATCGCATACTAATCTACCTCGACTTAATCTGCTGCTCTTTACTGGGACATTTATTATTAAACTGTGTTAAGAGCGAGATGAAAGCTGTCGAGTTGAGCTACATGAATGTCAAATGCTTGCATTGACTGGACAGGTCCAACCTGTGTGGTTATTTCTGTAAAAGACCATCTCAGACATTATTTTCACGGTTCTCATGTTTTTTTTTTTTTTTTTTTTTCGATGGGAAAAATCATCTTTTGACAACCCCCGCTCTTGAGCGGAGCGGGAGATAGTGTCTGACTCTTACTGACTAAAAAACCCATCCCGTTCCTTCAAGCCTTCATACCGGGGCTCGAGCGCCCTTTCGGATTACCCTGGCCCCAGTAGGCATTACCCTGGCCCCAGTAGGCACGGTTCTCATGTGGTATGACCATATGTGGTCTGTTGATTATTGAATGAATGGTTAACTATATAGAATTTAAAACCAACTTAATACGTTGAGTGCGATACCAGGTTTAAACATCTTGTATACGTCTCGCTTACAGTGAGGCTAAGAAAAGTATAGACTTCCTTGTCGTGCGGAACGCATCACTTGAATTTGGTTCGGTGTAGGAAAGAGATATAGTTTTACATGAAGCCAAAAATAGATTAAGGGGTCTTAAAAGTTACAGGGTCTATAAGCCTTGTGCCGCAACAATGGAAGTTTTAGTACCAGGTGTATAGACCTTGTACCACAGGAATGGAAAGTATAGAAAAATCACTGCTGCAGCGAACGTGTTAATGAGTTTTCCGATATTACAATTTGACGTTGGATAAATTAACACAAGATATTCTTTTATAACGTAGGCGAGTACTAAGAAAGGATTTTTAGAAATTCACCACGTAAGGAGATGAAACGGGCGTCAAAAGTTTGTATGGAGAAACTTATAAATACCTTGATCACACGTATCGAGTAAACGGGCGAAACAGTGCTCTCGGCCGAGTACTTGGTACGTGTAAACAGAGCGTTGAGTGCTCGGCCTAACACTTATCTCTACAAGTCGCTGACATCACTGTCTCGGCCGAGCAACATTTTACTGTCTCGCCCTTTTACTCGGTACGTGTGATCAAGGCATTACTGACACGCGGGCAAAGCCGCTGGCAAAAGCTAGTTCATAACTAAAAAAAACTGGTTAAGTACGAGATGGACTAGCGCAGGAAGGTTTCCGTACCATCCATAGGAAAATTCGACAAAAAAAATGCGTTTGTTGTATGGGAGCCCCCTTAAAAATTATTTTATTTGGTTTTAGTATTTGTTGTTATAGCGGCAACAGAAATACATAATTTGTGAAATTTTCAACTGTCTAGCTTTCTGTCTAGGTTCTTGAGATACAGCCTGGTGACAGACAGACGGACAGACAGCGAAGTCTTAGTAATAGGGTCCCGTTTTTACACTTTGGGTATGGAACCCTAAAAGATATGTTCAAAATAATATTCTCCACACACCTATAACTCTGCTCACCCAAAAACATTAACAGAATAAATTCTGAAAGTCCCGTCAACGCCGTACAATGCTACTTAATGTCCTCACATAAAACACAGGTAATTACCAACACGGCTCGATGCGAGAAAATTCACCTGTTTTCATTAATATTACAGACTTGAGGGAGTTCTATTAATTATTTAAATTCATACGGAATCGTGAGAACGTATTGTAAGCCTGTTTAATGAAACTTTATGGGGAGGTGAAAATGTGTTGATTAACAGGTTTAAATGTGTGGTACATACTGTATTTAAGTTTATTTAGCTACCTACTGTAATAAAGTAAAGTTCTAATTCTATAATGGAAAATACAACTGTATTAACGACGTTTATTCACACTAAGAAATAAGTATAATGGAGGAAGTTTGAAAGTGGCGTCAGTGACTAAAAAGTTGAAAGGAAATCGTTTGTCTTGGTGTGGTCATGTGAAGAGGAGGGATGAAACCCATGTTGCTAAAAGAGTTCTGAGTATACATGTAGATGGATGGAAAGGGAGAGGGAGACCAAATAATAGACGGGTTGATTGTGTGAGGAGTGATATGAAAGAAAAGGGAGTTTATAATAATAATTTATAATATTCCACAACTATCACACAACGCCATCTAGTCCCAAGCTAAGCAGAGCTTGTGTTATGGGTACTAGACAACTTTTTTTTTTTTTTTTTTTTTTTTTTTTTTTTTTTTTATGGTGGGAAAAAATCATGCATTGACATCCCCTGCCCTTGGGTGGAGCGGGAGATAGTGTCAGACTCTTACTGACTAAAAGACCCACCCCGTTCCTTCTAGCCTTCATACCGGGGCTCGAGCGCCCTTTCGGATAACCCTGGCCCCAGTAGGCTTCGACCCGGCTGGGTCCCTGCTGTTGCTGACAACTCCTTGAGGCGCGCGGGAACAGTGCGCGCCGTCGACGCCTTGGGCTTGGTCCGGACAGTTACCGGACGGCCGGACAGCGAGCTACCCATTGCTCACTGTCCGCAAGCCCGCGCCTACGGTGGCCGGAAATCGGGATCAGAATCCCGGCGGCGGCGGCGGCGGCGATAACGCCGTTGCCTGATGCGTTCGGCCTCCTCCTTTGCGAGCATTACTGCTTCGCAGAAGTCGGCGACCGCCTGCCACTCCTCCGGTACTAGACAACTGATAAACATCCTTATATATTTCTAAATACATACATATTATAGATAAATTACACCCTGACATAGAACAAATGATCATGCTCATCACATAAACATTTGTCCTGGGGGGAATCGAACTCACGACCTGCGGTATAGCTAGGCTGATAGGACAAAATGGAAGAAAAAAACGTATTGTGCCGACCCCAAGTAATATAGGATAAGGGCAGGAAGAACAACATAACGATTCAAAGTATTTTCAGTTTGACAATGTTGTTTTCAAATCATAGGATGTACACTATGTTTGCGAAAAATATAATATTTCAAATGGATACGCTACTTACTACTGTTATTTAATTTGAACAAGGGGGTCCGAGTGCTCATATGCTTTTTAAAGAATTGTCAAAACGCTTAATTGACGCTTCGCGTGACCCAAGGGCTGGCTTCTACCTCGGTCAGAGAATAAGCATTGCCATACAACGTGGCAATGCCGCCAGCCTTTTGGGCACACTTCCAGTCGACAGCGATGCGGAGGAGTTTTATGACGTCATATTTAGCTAGGCATTTAGTGTAAATATTATTTTTAATTATTTAAGTTATTGTTTAATTTGTTTATTATTTCTTTGTGTAAAACTTACTTACAATTCAAATATTCTATTTGAACAATAGGTGATAATATAAATAATAATGTAAATAGATAAATAAATAAAAAAACCTATCCATATATTGGTCCAGCGCTAACGAGCCTGACCTCAAGTAGGATTCGTTCATTCCTAAGAATGCTTTACTGACAAGCTATTGCTGGTTAGTCAACTTGGTGACTAGCTATATTGGTAAATAGTCAACTTGCGGATTAGCGACCTTGCTGACTAGTTATTTTGCTTATTAATCAACTTCCTGACAAGCTATTTTGCTGATTGTTCAACTTATTGACTAGCTATCTTGCAAGTTTCTCAATTAGTTGACAGGCTATCTTGCTGACTAGCTATTTTGCTGGTTAGTCAACGTGCTGACAAGCTATCTTGCTGACCAGCTATCTTGCTGACCAGCTATCTTGCTGATTAGTCAACCTACTGACTAGCTATTTTGCTGATTAGTTAACTTTCTGTGCGACTATCTGGCTAATTAGTCAACTTGCTGACTGTCTGCCGATAGTACAATTTCCTAAGCGGCCATAACGAGCTGTGCAGAATTCTAAAATAAGCTCAGTATTTCCAGGCAAGATTTGTGGCTGTTATAATAAATCAATGCTCAAAACTTGTAACAATCCATCACGTTATGAAAACGTCCCTAAACGAAAGTTTAATTATTCGATAAATAACTGAGGACCTCCGACACGTATTCAGAAACTGAAATGTCGGAAGCCTTATAATACAATTTGACAGTTCCTTTTTTCAAAAAGGTACAAGTTTGTTGAACACAAAAGTTTTTTGGACCTTCTCAAGTACTCTGATAATTACTTTTCTTTTATTTCTTCTCAAAGAAAATCGATTAAAGTAGATACTTAACTTACATAAAATCATATAAATATACAAAAAGAAAATAACAAGTCAGTGGGCCTGCTGAATTGTTCGAAAAAGAGACCAAAATTCAGTCGCACTCAGCGCACTGTAGTCGACGTAGAGGTGCCCCGCTCACTTGCTTTACGGCCCGTTCACGACCTTGCCGCTGTAAGCTTTAGCTAAGCACGGGGCGACGAGCGGTAAGAATAGAAGTATGAAAATGTTTGAAGCACGCTACGAGAGGCCGCTTAGCGCCACTCTCCGCTAAGACCGAAGAAGTGAACAGGCCATAAAACAGGTAAAGCGCCGTACGCACCATCCATCTTGACGTACGTCCCGCCAAGGCAATACACGATGCAAAACTCCCGTGCGTAGGCTTGACGTACGTGAATAATTATTATTAATTGCTTGATGGACGTGCACGACGAATTTTCGATCCAGCAAGCTCTCCCACCACTACGGACGTCGTGCAGATTGAGTGTGCTGGATCGTGCGTAGGCTTACTGTACAACTGCGCTGCTGCGCAGTTGAGAACGTCGTGAGGCCTTTCCAACCACGCCTCAAAGAGGGGACTTACCGCCATAATTGTGGCGTGCCCAGCACTGGGTTACGATAGTCGCTGACGCCATTTCACCATACTTATGGGTGGAGCGGGAGATAGTGTCAGACTCTTACTGACTAAAAGACCCACCCCGTTCCTTCTAGCCTTCATACCGGGGCTCGAGCGCCCTTTCGGATAACCCTGGCCCCAGTAGGCTTCGACCCGGCTGGGTCCCTGCTGTTGCTGACAACTCCTTGAGGCGCGCGGGAACAGTGCGCGCCGTCGACGACTTGGGCTTGGTCCGGACAGTTACCGGACGGCCGGACAGTGAGCTACCCTTTGCTCACCATCCGCAAGCCCGCGTCTACGTTGGCCGGAAATCGGGATCAGAATCCCGGCGACGGCGGCGGCGATAACGCCGTTGCCTGATGCGTCCGGCCTCCTCCTTTGCGAGCATTACTGCTTCGCAGAAGTCGGCGACCGCCTGCCACTCCTCCTCGCTCCGGACCATGGCCTCAACCAAGGCCCGGCGCGAGAGGTCTCCGCCGCCGATCGCCCCCACGAGGGCACGGCGATGCTCCGCCCAAGCAGGGCACACCTCGACTGTGTGCTCCACCGTGTCCTCTGGGCGTTCCGCACAGTGGCGACACCCGGGCGTCACTTCTCACCATGAGATCCTGCCGGAGCTCTGTCTGAGCTCGACCTGTCGCGGCAGGGCCCAGTGCGAGTTGGTGAATGTCACATGTTTTCGAATTTTTGGTTCTAGATCATGCTGGTTTCCTTCACCGTTTTGAAAATAGTGATGATGAAATAAATTACACAAAGTAATGCGCCTGACTGGGTTTGAACCCGTGACCCACAACTCGCAACTCGCTACAGCTAATCAATTGATGCGCCCCAATACTCCAAATACAACTTGCCTCGTGAATATCCATATCCCAATCATAGGTGTGAATACGTAGATAATGCAGGCTGCATTATGAGCGGGAATATAGTCGGGATTACCGCTCGCGGCGTGATTGCGACCCATTGAAGCTCGCCAGTTTGTGAGCCGTGTGAATTTACAAAAGTGGCAGTCATATTGTGAAATAAAAATTTTCTTATTTTTTTTGCATTTTGCAGGTCAGGTTCTAACTTGCGAGCCAGTCTTCGGTGCGCTACAGAAACGTGACAATTCCAGCATTACCCGGAATGCGTTTTTTTTTCGGCGGATAAAAATCATCCAGATGACATCCCCGCCCATGGGCGGAGCGGGAGATATTGTCAGACATTTACTGACTAAAAAACCCACCCCGTTCCTTCGTTGCCTTTCATACGGGGCCGAGCCTCCCTTTCAGAAGTAGACCCTTGGCCCAGTAGGCTTCGACCCTGCTGGCCCCTACGGTTGCTGACAACTCCTTGTGATGCACGGGAACAGTATCTACGCGCCGTCGACAACTTAGGCTCTGTCAGGATGGTTAACGAACGGTCGGACGGCAAGCTATCCATTGCTCGCCGTCCGCGAGCTTGCGCCTGCGGTGGCCGGAAGTCGGATCGGAATCCCGGTGGCTGGGGCGCGAGGGCCATTGCCACTTCAAGTTTGGCGATTCTTCATGGGATGTCGGCAACCTGTGTACTTTGATCCTTTTTAAAACTTTATTATGTGTCGTCACCAAGTGAACATCTAACCTCATTATTCTCAGTAGCGTCGTCTAGTTTCATTAAATATGTTATCTAATTAACAAACTCAGCTAGGGACTCGTTCGAAACTGCGCACTTTAGTGGTCGTGGTGTATAGTTCCAAAAATGAGAGTAATAATTACATTTTTAATAAAAAAGTATAACTAAATTATAAAATAAACAGGCTTAATCAGCTGTTTTGTTAACTAACTTTGTTTATTCATGTGAATCAAGTTAATATAAGGGCGAAAGTTTGTGTGTTGCGTCTTTGCGCTGGAAAGGGTAAACTGATATAGATATATGATATTTCGCTGTCTGAGCAGCTAGTACACATATTTATTTCAATTTATTCATCTATACATCTATACGTATAAATAAAATTGGAGTCTCTGTTTGTAATATTGAAATAACCGCTTTTTACTACATGCATATGAATATATACGGGACATACACCAAAATAACATTTTTTACAATCTTTGTCTGTCTGTCTGTCTGTTTGTTCCGGCTAATCTCTGAAATGGCTGGACCAATTTTGACGGGACTTTTTTTGGCAGGTAGCTGATGTAATAAGGAGTAACTTAGGCTACTTTTATTTTAGAAAAAATAAATTCAAAATCCGCGCACAGCTAGCACAGCACAGCGGGCACAGCTAGTTAAAAGTAAAAGTATTATGTGCCCGGGGCCTCAAGGTTGAGTCTATACAAGTATTCTCTTTTAGCCAGACATAACTACCAAAACCACCACCGTAATCACTACCATACACAGAACCACTACCATAATCAGAGATCGAAATTATCTATGTTTATTTATACAAATTATTTTAATACTTATGAACATATATATGTTCATAAAACACTTAAATACTAAATAAACTATTTATACTAAAACCTAACTATGTACATAAATAATACAAAATGACAAAGTAGGTACGCTCAGGCGTCAAAGTAATCCTCCACATCGCTGTCATCCGGAAATGTACCCAGAAGACTGGGCACATTTTATTTGTTTATTTTCTATGTTTTATTTGTCTTATCTTATCTCTGAGGTTTTTATTATTATTAAGCTATTGCATAACTTCTATCGCGGGCCTTGAGCGTGGAGACCGAATCCAGAAATTCCGTAACGAAAATAACCTAACACCCCCCACTCATTTGTTTTTCGAGCGTGGTGACCGATAAGAAAACAAATGAGTGAACAATCAATCAAAATTCAATTCAATGTGTGAAAGTGTAACTTCAATTAATATCAAAAAAAAAAAACAAAGGAAAAAGATACTGAAAAGAAAGAAAACATGTTTATTCTGCTCGCATAGACACACAAATAATTACAAAATAAAAATGAATAAAAGAAAAACAAAATAAAAATAAAAATTAGTTGCCATAACGTCAAGAGTAGACCAGGCCTAACAGATTGGAACCATAGACAATTTGTTGTCTAGGTTGTCTATTAAAACAAGCGTAATAATAATATATAATCTGTGCGACGCCGGCCGCCTCGAGATAGACAAACAAAAATAAAAGTTAAAAACAAAACAAATAAGTACAATAAACATTCAAATTGTGCGTCGCATCTAGGCAAGAATAGGCCGTTACTCAGCTTATAACCACCGTGAGTGACAAATTGGCGTCCTTTCCGTGAGTAAACAATAATCCAAGGTTAGTAATAGTATACATTCTTTTAACATTGAGTAAATACTGCATAAATAAAATAAATAAATAATTATAATTGCATAAGTTGATAAAAATGTTATGCAATAGCTTTACCGCGGCAGTCCCCGAGTGCCACACGTCTTTTTTATTTGTAATATTGTTGGCCACACGGGATTTTTCATTAGAAATCCCGGAAAGATCCATATTAATATCAACATTTTGATGCAAGTACATAAACAATTCAACCTAATTCCGACCTCTGATATTGTAACTGGTGCGGCATCACCCACGTAAAAGTACAAACTTGTCCCAAGGGAACATAAACTCGGGATAAAAACGTATCCTATGTGCTATTCATACATGTATGACAAATTCCAAAAACCACTGTAATATTATGTTTTTAGGGTTCCGTAACTAAATCGGCAAAAATTGGTTGACCGTCCTTTTTCTCTGGTAATGGTAATGATGGAGTTATGAAGCTAAAATTAATATCAAATACTCTGATTTGCTTGATGAAGCAGTAGTAAAAAAAAAACAAATTTCTAAATCAATACAATCTAAAAATAGGCCATTCATGTTTCTTTAAGGTGCATATTTTGACATTTGCTAAGAAACGTACTTCTCGTTGACCTATAATCATGAAATTTGACATGAATCAAGGTCTCGTAGCACAAGTACAGGAAAAAGTTTGAAAACTGTTTTATAACTACAAATTAACGTAAGCAACGATCATTCGAAAGTCATCGAGACTCGATTCGTGAATTGAATCGAGTCTCGCAAAAAAGTAATCTACACAAAAGTAAGTTCGTACGGAACCATCAGTGCACTAGGTCGGTATTTTTTTTTTATTGTAATAGTATTAAGGCCAGACTAAGTAGTGGCAATCCACCTACACAGGCTAATCAAAAGCCTTCTCACAAGGTTTTATCTTTCTTCAACACCAATCTTTAATCTAAAGCTCCCAGCCAAGAAATGCAAGAAGTAAGCCAGGCAAAGCCTCCGATACGTATTTCACAGGCGGTTTGAATAGGCTCCTAACTGCAATATGTGCACGGATATAAGCCGGGTATAAATCTGCATGCCCGGATAATATCCACAGAGATACTGCCGCTAAGATTATTAGCTGCTCGCTGACATTAGGGGGAGATTGAAATTTTGGGTGCATATTGGATGTTTTAGATAAGGGGTCTCGGTAAGACGATTTTGGGTGTCTTGGATGTGATTAAGATCATTTACGCGGTATGGTCACAAAATAGATAGGAACAGAAGTAATAATAATAATAACAAAATTCCACAACTACCACACAATGGATGCCGAAGTCAATCTCATGTATGTTATGTACTCCTCTTTTCATACCTACGCTAGGCGATCGCGCTTGGGTCAGCGCGTTGCGCCGAACTGTACGAGTGCGACCGGGCGATTGAGCCGAGATATCGTGTCCGTGAGCGGTGTCTATGTGTGCGTTACTCAAGTGTCGTGTCCGTGAGCGATGTCTATGTATGCGTTACACAAGTGCACTTTGTATTCTTTGTATGTTTACTTCTGTACCTATCTATTTTGTGGTATGGTGTTCCAAGCAAATTTTTGAGTCCAAAATTTTTATATAGTTTTTCTGTTTCGTCTAAGAGAGTGTCCACTGTTTTATGTTCTTCAATCAAATGAAAGCTCAATATTACTAAAATATCTTTAAACTAAAGCTGGCTTTCATCATGCACTATCAATACTTTATCAAGTTTACACACTTAATATAAATTATACACTAACTTGGTAAAAGATTTTCTAAATTAAATAAGGTTTCCAAAATTATTAAAATTAATTACAAAGTCTACAATAATTACGTTAGGGTTCTTGTCTCTTTCTGTCTCTTCTACACAGATTTCATTATATTTAAGGAATGTTATATTAAACCTTTACTATGACTCAAAATGAAGTGTATATTTCGAACTAAATTAGTTAAGTAATAGTCTTATCTTTTATTTAAGTCTATAACATCACAAAAGCGACGCAAAAGAGGCTACGGTTGAGCGCTTGAACTTGTCCTTAAAGAATGTCTCTGAATGAGGCGATGCCATTTTGAAGTTCAGAAGATTCCAATTCTACCCTGCTCTATTTCTTTGAGGTTACCGTGCCGATAACCAACCATCTTGACCTTCTTGGTGTAACCAACCATCTTGACCTTTTGACCGAAAGGCTCAACTGGCTGCCAAAAATTTTATGATCCTAGCAAAGGTGAGACGGTACGTCACGCCAGAACAGCTGCTCAACCTTTATGCGCAAGTACGATCTGCCAGCTCTATGCGTTTGAGTCTATTGAAAAACGAGCTAAAATGATAACTGGAAATAATACACAGGTCGAGTCAACGCTCCAAAGTCTAGAGCTTCGACACCGAGTTGCTAGCCTGTCGATGTTCCTTAGATTACATTTCCGGCAGTGTACGTCGGAATAGGGTAGTTTTCAGGGTCAAAACAATTACATTTTATTTAGTACGTATTATAGATTATAAAAAATATTGGACCGTTATTTTTTCTTTTTCAAATAAACAAAAAATAACAAAGATATAGCCCATTTAAGTTACGTGTGACGTCACCCCGTGCGAAAACATGCAGCACGGCGTGACGTTACACGTAACTTTAAGGGGCTATATCTTTGTCATTTTATTATAAGTTGAAGAAACAGTTTTAGCTAACCTATTCTATCAGACAGTTCTAACAACTCGAGCGACGCTGTTTTGTTTTCTATTTTAAACTAGCTTCTGCCATCGACTTCGCCCGTGTCAAAGTAGAGAATATATGACTATGTCACTCAGTGTCAGTGATAAAGTGACATTCTACTGGTAATATTACATTTTGATACGAGTGCAGAAAGTTTGTCATTGCAACCGAAGCGGAATACGCACGAGCCGTAGGCAAGTGTGTTATGGAGCGAAGGGCTGCCAAACGACTTTTTTCAACACATTTACAAAAAAATTAATAAACGGGAGTTGACCAGCAACTCGTGGGGGTCGACGCGTGCCCAGCCTAATACGATAAATATAATAACAACTTTTCTGCACTGGTGCGGAAAACAGTTTCTTGCATGCATAAAAGCAGTAGGATAAGAGCGAGTTTTCAAGTAATTGAAAAAGATTTTTATAATCGGCTCAGTAATTCGTAATTTTAATCATAACAAACAAAAATGCAAATCTTTTCTTATTTTATTATTATACTATTTGGCTCTCACGACTTTATTTCCGTGAAATTACTTTCCACCTTTCAATTAATTTTATTTTTTTCTACTGTCTTCTTTATCTTTTTAGGGTTCCGTAGCCAAATGGCAAAAAACGGAACCCTTGTAGATTCGTCATGTCTGTCTGTCTGTCTGTCTGTCTGTCCGTCCGTATGTCACAGCCACTTTTTTCCGAAACTATAAGAGCTATACTGTTGAAACTTAGTAAGTAGATGTATTCTGTAAACCGCATTAAGATTTTCACACAAAAATAGAAAAAAAAGCAATAAATTTTGGGAGTCCGCATACTTAGAACTGAAACTCAATTTTTTTTTTTTATCAATCCCATACGTGTGGGGTATCTATAGATAGGTCTTCAAAAATGATATTGAAGTTTTTAAAATCATTTTTTTCTAAATTGAATAGTTTACGCGAGAGACACTTCCAAAGTGGTAAAATCTGTGTGTCCCCCCCTTGTAACTTCTAAAATAAGAGAATGATAAAACTAAAAAAAATATATGATGTACATTATCATGCAAACTACCAACGAAAATTAGTTTGAACGAGATCTAGTAAGTAGTTTTTTTTTTTAATACGTCATAAATCTAAAAAATACACTTATTAAAACATCGATCAAAGTTACAACGAACTACAAGAACTTTTATATTATGTTACTTGCTGCTACGGAACCCTCGGAGGGCGAGTCCGACACGCACTTGGCCGGTTTTTTTTACAAGTATTACTTTTAAGGAACAAAACAAATAATAAATCGTTTTTTATTTGCGCTGGACTACTTTATTACCTGACGGTAAGCGATGATATGGTTAACGATTGAGCAAGGTTATAAGCTTATTCTTTGTCAGCAAAAATACATAGTCACCGGGCCATCCAGACGATTGAGAGATTGTTTTGCACGTGTACCCAGCTGTTTGCTTGCGCCTAATGCCTGCTATGACCTTTCGTGACCTGTGTTGTACTTAGTATCGGTGGCGTCCAACTTATGACATTTATTAAATATTTTTGGAAATAAAAACCTTAGTGTAAAAATTTTTGGAGTCGATTCAGTTACTGATTCTGAAAAATCTATATACAGATTTTGTTGTATAAGATGCAACAATTTATAAACCCTATCAGGGTTTTCTTTCACATCTACAGATATCCCCACAAAAGGCGTTGGGAAGTGTAACAAAGCGCCCTACCCACCTGAAACTGTTGAGCTGAGCGCCACAAGCACACAAATCCCTCAAAGCTGGAGCTATTGAAATGTTTGAGCTCTTGTGTGCTTACCAACATGCTCTATTTCACGTGGAAATACATACATACATCCTACCTACTTTTTATTATAGTAGAGGGAGACGCCTAAGCACCTTTTGTGTGAATGCGGGCCCCTTATCCACAAACGCAGTGTCCATCTGGGCCGACATATTATTCGCCCGGAGGAGATTAAAAAAGCTAGGAGTATTCTAAATTTCTTGGAAGCCTCCGGGCTAAAAGAGTTACTCTAACAAGGTGGCGAGTCACAATAGATCATTTAGGTCGCAGTGACTACATCCCCTACACTACGAGTGATGCATAGCCCCTTATCTTCAAAAATAATTTCATCTTTGGGATGGGTCTGCCAAGTATCAGCTTGATGCTCTGGAGTTGATTGAGAGGCGAGCCAAGAGGATCATCGGTGATGATGCGCTTGTTGAGTCAAAGCTCCAAAGCCTTGAGCATCGACGCCGAGTTGCTGGCCTGGCGGTTTTCTATCGATTACACTTCGGTGAGTGTGCGTTGGAATTGCACAATTTAATTCCGCCAAGTCCGTTCCATCATCGGACCACTAGACGTACGGCGTTGTGCCATCGGTACATGGTGGATATCCCACCCATTCGTACAAAGAGTTTTGGAAACACATTCATTATGCGTACAGCTAAGGAATGGAATTCCCTGCCGGAGTCTGTGTTTCCTGATAGCTACAACCTAGGGGTCTTTAAGTCGAGAGTGAATAGGTTACTTCTAGGCAAGCGTGCTCCATCGTCGACCACGTCATCACTTACCATCAGGTGAGATAGTGGTCAAACGCGAGCCCATCAATAATAAAAAAAAAAATTATAATACCTACTTTTTAAGCGACAAAGTAAATGCTTGAGTAATAGGTATCAAACATCAATATACAACCTTATTTTTAGTATATAATGTGAAACCTGAAACACGTGACTAGTATTTTTATGTAAAAAATCATTACATTTATTACATTTCATTTACAAAATTTCATTATTGTATCATGAAAAATCACAAAGTTATAAGTTTGTTATGTCAGCAAAAGTACATAGTCACCAGGGCCTCAAGTCTGCTATTACAATAGTGTCAGAATGGTCTGTCATTGATTTCATAATTGTTGATTTTGACAAGTTTTGGTAATCTACTATTACAATGACGTCATTATCACTTTCCGATGGTCAACCACTGACACTCCATTGAAAGAAATGGCATAGAATGGTAATCTCGTACATAATGACAAATGAATATCTGACGTATGCGGTAGTCTGCAAAAATTTTGACAGTTCCTTTGATCAGTGACCTACCATTACGACGTCATTGCGCAATTAGTGCTTTTTTACAAGACCATTGACCGATCAATGATCGATCATTATGAATTAGCAGATTACAAACTTTTATCAAAATAACAATGGGATAGTGTTGGAATGACGAATTTATAAAAATTGCAGACTTAGGCCCCAGGCCATCCAGGCGACTGAAGGGTTGTTTTGCACTTGCTGTTTGCTGACGCCTACTACTCGTTATGCTCTGCCGTGACCTGTATTGCATTTCATGTCGGTGGTGTCCAACTTTTTTAATATTTTTGGGAAAAAATATAACGTGGTGTAAAAACTATTGGCATCCATTCAGTTAGTGATTCTGAACAAAACATATTCAAGTTTCGCATAAACTAAAAATCATGTTATTTACGTAGCTTTAATTGGTTTAGTGTTTTATGTTCTCGCTTGCCTTAAAACACACTTGACGAAAAACCAGTAGATACAAGACAGGTAGGCATCCGGTGTCAAACAAAAGGTCTGGCGCATTGCGGACTCGCCACCTGTCTGAGATCTCTTAGAATCACAATGGGGGTACCGCGGGACATGTACATGTGGGCGCAAAACCATTATTTGAATATTTTGATGAGGATTTAATTCGATCACTTCCTGCTAATTTCTTTTAAATATTGCAACATCCTGTTGAATTTATAGAAGGATTTCATTTGATAACTTCCTTTCGAATTATTTTAAAATATTACGACTTCCTGTTGAATTTATAAAAGGATTTCATTTGATAACTTCCTTTCGAATTATTTTAAAATATTGTTGAATTTATAACAAATTAAATGACAACTTCCTTTCTAGAAAATATTAAACATCCGGTCGAATTTGTGAGGATTTAACTTGACCACTTCATTTTTATTTCTTTAAAAAAATATCAGAGCATCCGGTCATATTTAAATAAGAATTTACTGTGACAATTTCCGTTCTATTAATTTATTTAAAGTATTTTTCTACCTTCATGGTGAATTTTTGTGCTTGTCAATTTCTGAATAAAAACCGTTGTAATGTGATAAGAAAGGCACTTTTTGACCGACCATAGAATAAACAACTTGAACTGAAGCAATGTATTTCTTTATTATCACTCTAAAACATTTCCTGATATCACTGTGACTGTGAATTTTGTGTGACGTCAACTCCGATGAAAATCATGCGCCGACATACACCATACTGCTGGACCCGATCATGATATTTTTTTATAATAGGGTTATGATGGCGGTAAACTTCCTTTAACGTGCCTCTTTTAACATGAATCTTACGTGCACGTATTTCTCACTTTTATGTTTCACTAGCTGCTTCCAGGGGATTCACCCGCGTATAGAACATTAGCAAAAAGGATCATGCTCCCGGGATATGTGCTATTTCAGGTCATAGTCTACCCGTAACCAAAAAAAAAAATTCTCAAAGTCACATCATCATTAGCCGTTTTTTTAATGTTCCCACTGCTCGGACTCAGGCCTCCTCTCTAGGAAAGGAAATGGGCCATAATCCACTACGTGGGCTCAGTACGGGTTGGTGGATGTCTTCGAATACATACAAGGGCACATACTCCATGGATAAAACATTCCTATGGTTTACCCTTGTGCCAAATTTCACCAAAATCCGTTTAGCCGTTTGAGTGTAGAAGTAAACAAGTATAAATTCACAAACTTTCGTCTTTATAATATTAGTGTGATATTAGCTGCTGTAGGATAATTTTTATCTCGGAAGGATGCATTTTTTTAAGGGCCATATCCTCTTTGGTCAATTTTATACTTTCTCGCGGACGAAACCACTGGCAGAAGCTTGTATTTCATATAAAAAAAAAAAATATAAAAAACTACAAAATTTTTCATAACTCACAATAAAAACCGGCCAAGAGCGTGTCGGGCCACGCTCAGTGTAGGGTTCCGTAGTTTCCCGTCCGTCACAATAAGTGTACCCACTTATGAGTTTAAAAAAATGCTTGCATGTACGATTATACTACAAACTTAGTCCAGAAATTATTTTGTACAACCTTTTTGTCTTTTTTGTACAAAAACTGTTCTTTCCATCAAGTTCAAAATAATTTTCCTAGAAAGTCCTTATAAAGTTCTACTTTTCAGATTTTTTTCATATTTTCTAAACTTATGGTTCAAAAGTTAGAGGGAGGGGACACATTGTTTTTTACTTTTGGAGTGATTATTTCCGAAATTATTGACATTATCAAAACATGATTTTGGTAAACCCCTATTCATTTTTAAATACCTATCCAACAATATATCACGCGTTAGGGTTGAAATTAAAAATAAAATCACTTCCCACTTTACATATAGGGGAGCCCCCCTACTAAAACATTTTTTTCCAATTTTTATTTTACCACTTTGTCGGCGTGATTGATATACATATTGGTACCAAATTTCAGCTTTCTAGTGCTAACGGGCACAGAGATTAAGCGAGGACGGACAGACAGACATGGCGAAACTATAAGGGTTCCTAGTTGACTACGGAACCCTAAAAACCAGATGAATGGACCGTAATCCACGATGCAGGCCCAGTGCAGGTTGGTGAATGTCACATGTCTTCGAATTTTTGGTTCTAAGAAATGCCGGTTTCCTCACAATGTTTTCCTTCACCGTTTTGGAAGCAGTGGTGATGAAATAAATTACACAATGTAATACGCGTGGCAGGGTTTGAACCCGTGACTTACAACTCGTAAGTCGGAGCCATCGATATATGTACTACGCACTATAAGTCAATGGTCGCAGCCGTTACCACTGGGGCACCCATAGCAATATAAAACACACTGCTCTAATACTACAGGCTAGTAAGTTATTCAAATAATAATCCGATTACTCCTCCTAAATATAAAGGCACAAATAAAGACAATATCAGCTAATAACACCAACTCAGAAGACAAGCAGTATCCTTACACAAAGTGCCTAATAACGGCTGAACATAAGAGCAGGGACACTACATTTTAGCCCTGCTATTAATATGAAAACTTTGATCAAAAGGCAAACTTTGCCAATCGCTGTCTGCCTTTTGTTTCCCGCCAGAATTAATGGCGGGCGAAAACAAGAGGCTTTTACAATGTCATGCGCAGTATTGAGCATCGTAGGTAATGTTTTTACATAATTTTTGGTGGTACAGCGAACGGGTGACAGCATGTTTAATGTTTTATTAAGGTCAAAGTTTACCCCAATTATCCTTAGGAAAACACCGAACTATGAGATACATTATATTGCACAAGATGTTTCAATGTTTCCGTCATTCAAACTGTGGAACTCAGAACTTCACTATAACCAAAAGACGCATCTACTTCTCGATTGTGGGGGCGATCGGCGGCGGCGATCTCTCGCGCCGGGCCTTGGTACAGGCCATGGTCCGAAGCGAGGAGGAGTGGCAGGCGGTTGGCTTCTTTCTGCAAAGCAGTAATGCTAGCAAAGTAGGACGCCGACCGCATCAGAAAACGGCGCTCACGCCCCAGCCGTCGCCGGGATTACGATATCGATTTCCGGCCACCGTAGGCGCGGGCTTGCGGACAGCAAGCAATTGTTCGCAGTCCGACCGTCCGGTAACTGTCCGGACCGAGCCAAGTTGTCAACGGCGCATACTGTTCCCTCGCGCCTCAAGGAGTTGTCAGCTGGGTCGAAGCCTACTGGGGCTGGGTCTGTTTCCAAAAGGGAGGCTCGGCCCCGGTACGAAAGGCAACGGAGGAACGGGGTAGGTTTCTCAGTCAGTAAGTCTGACACTATCTCCTGCTCTGCCCAAGGGCGGGGGAAGTCATTTGGATGATTTTTACCCCCTGAAAAAAAATAAAAAATCGTGGAATATTATAACCTCTACGGTCCAGACTAAGCGTTTCGCGGTGTTGTTTATACCGCGTACATCAAAGGACACTCGTCTTTTTATAATATAGGCTAGAGTGGATAGGTTCTTGATAAACTAGCGCGCTTCACCATCAACGGTTGCATCTCTGCTTACCACCAGGTGGGATCACGGTCAAACCCTAGTTAATAATACATAATAAAGGGGAAGAGGGGAAAAATATTAAATTTTATTTGGAAACAAACAATCGTATATTATAAATAAATTCTAAATACACAGTATGCTATTAGTAAATGCACAAATGGCGTTATCGCCGCCGCCACCGCCGCCGGGATTCTGATCCCGATTTCCGGCCACCATAGGCGCGGGCTTGCGGACAGTGAGCAATGGGTAGCTCACTGTCCGGCCGTCCGGTAACTGTCCGGACCAAGCCCAAGTCGTCGACGGCGCGCACTGTTCCCGCGCACCTCAAGGAGTTGTCAGCAACAGCAGGGACCCAGCCGGGTCGAAGCCTAATGGGGCCAGGGTTATCCGAAAGGGCGCTCGAGCCCCGGTATGAAGGCTAGAATGAACGGGGTGGGTCTTTTGTTCAGTAAGAGTCTGAAACTATCTCCCGCTCCGCCCAAGAGCGGGGGTTGTCATTGGATGATTTTTTCCCACCATAAAAAAAAAATGCATAATCCACTACGTTTCCACATGTTACAATTTCTTGGTACAAAAATAGGAAAACTCTCACTAAATCCAAATTGATCGTACCAATCAAATATAATCTATAAATGCTCATAATTCTATTATATCACAGTTGGGCAGTTACCACGCATTGGTGTAATGTCTCGGAAACAATGACCGTTCTCCCATTGTTGTTACATTGCGATCTTATGGAGCGTTTGGATTTTCTAGTAATCGGTCGAGTAGGTTATTCATACTCGCACACCGGGGGCTTTACTCATCATCATCATCGTCATTTCAGTCGATAGACGTCCACTGTTGGATATAGGCCTCCCCCAAGTGTCTCCCTAATGAACGATCCTGTGCGCCTCGCGTCCATCGGGTTTTTGCAACTTTTATCAGGCCATCGGTCCAACTTGTAGAAGGACCTCTAACGCTACGTCTTCCGGTACGTGGTCGCCACTCCAGAACCTATCAGTCCCAAGGCCATCTGTTCTACGAGCAATGTGCAAGTTTGGCGATTCTAGGTTTCAGTCAGTAAAAGTCTGACTTGCCCTCCCGCTCCGCCTACTAAACATACGTTTCTAATCTTTTCCGCTTCGAAAATCGAAGGCTAATGTTTTGTTTTCCTAATATCTCATTTTGTACCTCAGTAAAAAATTCACCAGCATTATTAGCACAAAACATAGACCTGTGCAATATTTCTATAAGTCCGTTGTAGGTAGGTGAAACCATAATTCAGGCAGCCAATTTGGGAGCTTTAGTCAGGATTACATCTAAGCTCTAAGTAGAGCATTTTCATAGTACACGTATTACGATGCTAACAACGATGTTTCCAGCTACTCTACCGCTCTTCTAAGCCGAGTTACTCGACCAACGTAAACGCAGCACAGTGGATCTAATGAGCGATAAAACTGTGTTTATCCTTATGTTTCTGTATTTTTCTTCGCAACTTTTATAGGATGAGATAAAAACAAGATTATAGTTGTAGACTTCATAACGGTTGTTCTTTGATTTGTGGAAGTTGCTTGTTCTTTGTGTCTGTTAGCATTGTTGTTATTATGATTATGAACCGGTTGTGCCCAGGGTAAAAGCCTCCCAGGGTTGTGGAATTGTTTGAAAGAGTTGTAGCGACATCTATGCCGCCACATAAGACTAATCCAGCATCGCGCAATTAAAGTTCTCCGCGCGTTTTGTACATTTAGAACAGCCCGAAATCATCTATCGGGCAGTTGCCTATCAGACATAGCACCCGTCTGGTCGGAGGATCTTCCCTTTTCAACGGAGATTTGCGGGACTTTACACTCTGCTCGCATACCTTCAAAAGTTTTACCGCGATAGAATGCAAATATAGATAGATAGATATCTATTCTTTATACACCAATTATAAAATTTCAATAGGAACGGACACAGATGGGTTTTAGTCAATAAAAGTGTCCCTAGAGCTCCAACCCAGAGCGGGCACTGTAGGCGCGGGCTTGCGGACAGTGAGCAATGGGTAGCTCGCTGTCCGGCCGTCCGGTAACTGTCCGGACCAAGCAAGCAAGAGTTGTCAGCAACAGCAGGAGCTCAGCCGGGTCGAAGCCTACTGGGGCCAGGGTTATCCGAAAGGGCGCTCGAGCCCCGGTATGAAGGCTTGAAGGAACGGGGTGGGTTTTTTAGTCAGTAAGAGTCTGACACTATCTCCCGCTCCGCCCAAGAGCGGGGGTTGTCATTGGATGATTTTTCCTATCAAAAAAAAAAACCCAGAGCAGGAATTCCATTCAAAAATAATCATCTGCACGAATCCTATGCAGGAACCTCCCGAACTTACCATGGCCGGTGAGCATCTGCGTCATACGGAAGGTGCCGTTTTTCCAGCCACTCCTCAAAGACGGGACTTGCCATATTTATAGCGTGTCCAAAAAATTTACTTGCTGCGATCTTTCTGTCTTCAAGGCTAGAAGAACAACAAAGGCCCGCGTGGTGGATTACGGCCCGCTCCCTCTCCTAGAGAGGAGGCTTGAGTCCCAGCAGTGGGAAAATTAAAAGGCCGATTACGCTGTAAGAATGGCTAGAGTGCTCTTAATTAACCCATTTACGGCCAAATGAAAATGAGCAATCTAAAAAAAGAAAAGTCTTTATTTACTTAATATTAGGGATACGAGCAAACATAAAAAGAAGAAAAAAAAAATTTAAAGGACATTTTTCAGGAATTACAGGGGTGTACCCAAATTGGCACAGTGGCCACTTATGAATGAAATTTGGTAAAACAGTTTTTGTGTGCAGTGTGTTTTCTTGCACTTTTTACAACCTCAGCAGCTTCTATTATGGTAGATAACACAATGCACCCGTTTTGGAAGTTTTTCAGAAATATGGTTGGCACCAAATGGTAATTGTTTATAACTAGATAGTTGTAAACCCTCGATGTTTGATGAAGAAGAGGGAGTAGTTACTCTTTGCGAAGCTCGTTTTAGGTAAAACCTTGCAATGTTTTGTCGAAATAGCAGCTGGTCCATGATGCCAACTTCTCTTGAAATTACATGCAAACGCTACGCGTTAGATATGGCCATATCAATCGTGTAGGTAAACAAAAACCACCACCATTTTTTGCCATGAATGCCAATCCTATACTGATATAATGTCCTGTGATGATATTGACTGATCCATTTCATCCTCATCTCCAAGACCTTGTTGTAGGTATGGAACAAATGAAGTATTTTCAGGTCTATCTTTTGTTTCCTTTCTGAACACCACCTCTTCACAGTTCCCACTGGTTTATAAGAATCACATAAATCGTAGTCATTGAACAGATACTGTTGTCTTTCAAACCTGTAATCAAACTAAGCTCTTGGTTTTTCATCATATCCTTAGCATTTCTTAGTGCTATTTTCACGGATGGTTCTTGTAGCACGATAACCTATTTGACGCAAATCATTCAGTAGGTCACGCTGGTAAAAAAGTTGTATCATTCGTTATCAATCAATTTTGTAGATCATTTGGTCCATCGGAACTTTGTATATTGTTTGTTCGGGTTCGAATCCTTTTTGCAGCCAATGGTTCTTTATCGTTATCGTCCTCAGAATCCAAAAGATTGCCAACATTATGTACCTCGAACTCTCGTGGAACATATTTTGGCAAGCTAGTTGCAATAGTGTCGTCATCAAAACTCTCTTTTTTGTTGATTTGAACACTTGGTTCTGGTAGAATCATGGCCAAGTCATAATCCAAACCATCGTCAGTATCTTCGAGTATAGTATTTAGGGCATTCTCTAAACTACGGTATTGGTTATTCGCATCATAACGTCCTTTCCGATTCACCTTGATAATGTACGAATGTAGTATACTTGTGGCCATTGTACCCAAATTGGTACACCAATATTTCAAATGTAATAATGACTTATGTATACAGTTTTAGGAATCGAAAATCTGTTTATACATTTGGTTATATATTGTTTATAGAGATATATAACTATTTATATGGAAATCTATATTGCATATAATAATAAAAATTACAAACAGGTACTTATCTCCACTAGTCCTTTGATAATGACTTTTTATTGAATTTTATCTAAAAACACTACTCTTATTTGAAATAGAGCAATATTATATTTATTCAGGATACTTTTAACTATTCATTACATAAAAAATATATTGACCAACTTCAATATGTTGTTTACCTAGCCTCATTAACTAACTGTACCCAAATTGGCACAGTGGTCAAGAATGGGTTAAAGTGCGATTCATCCTTTTCAATTGCATCACTGCTTACTATCAGGTGGGATCGCAGTCAAACACTAATTTAAAAAAAAATATAAATAAAAATTCACCTATCTTTTCAAATGTACGATCCTGAAAAGACGTTTCACGAACGTAATACTAAATTCTAAACACAGAGCTACATATCTATGCTAATTTAGCTCCACATAAATATCAGGCTGAGCAATTGAGTGCAGAGAACAATAATCCTGCTGGAGCCGAGTACGGGTGTGTGTACCTGAGTCAGGTAGGTTCAATTTGCACCAATATGCACCTGTAACCGCGCAGAGTAGCGAAGGGGAACAGAGACTTGTAATATCTTCATTTATAAATTAGGCAGATGTTATTTTTACCGAAGAAGTTAGTGAATACCGAGGACTAAAATTCTTGTAATTTTTCTTTTTTTTTATTGATGTAAACTAGTGCTTGACTGCGATCCCACCTGATGGTAAGCAGTGATGCAATCTCTGATGGTAAGGCGCGCTAGTTTGTGAGCCTATGCAAAGCAAGAGTAAACATGCAGAAGGGGAATGTTCGCTTGCTTCTTGCCTCGTGGTCCTAAAGCTAACAACAGGCAAAAACTAGGCAAATGGTTCTGTACATAAACTATGTAAATAGTTTAATTCCCAAATGGAGTCTCGGAGATTTTTCCGAATCACAAAAAAAGTTATGTTTACTTAGAAGTTTGATTTTTTCACAGCTTCAAGAGCCCGTAGACCTTTTTTTTTTTATGGTGGGAAAAATCATGCAATGACATCCACCGCTCTTGGGCGGAGCGGGAGATAGTGTCAGACTCTTACTGACTAAAAGACCCACCCCGTTCCTTCTAGCCTTCATACCGGGGCTCGAGCGCCCTTTCGGATAACCCTGGCCCCAGTAGGCTTCGACCCGGCTGGGTCCCTGCTGTTGCTGACAACTCCTTGAGGCGCGCGGGAACAGTGCGCGCCGTCGACGACTTAGGCTTGGTCCGGACAGTTACCGGACGGCCGGACAGTGAGCTACCCATTGCTCACTATCCGCAAGCCCGCGCCTACGGTGGCCGGAAATTGGGATCAGAATCCCGGCGGCGGCGGCGGCGGCGGCGGCGATAACGCCGTTGCCTGATGCGTTCGGCCTCCTCCTTTGCCAGCATTACTGCTTCGCAGAAGTTGGCGACCGCCTGCCACTCCTCCTCGCTCCGGACCATGGCCTCAACCAAGGCCCGGCGCGAGAGGTCTCCGCCACCGATCGCCCCCACGAGGGCACGACGATGCTCCGTACAAGCAGGGCACACCTCGACTGTGTGCTCCACCGTGTCCTCCGGGCATTCCGCACAGTGGCGACACCCGGGCGTCACTTCCGCACGAATCCGGTGCAGGAAACTCCCGAACGAACCATGTCCGGTAAGAACCTGCGTCATGCGGTAGGTAAGGACGCCGTGAGGTCTTTCCAGCCACGCCTCAAAAAGGGGACTTACCGCCATGATTGTGGCGTGCCCAGAGGGGCCCGTAGACCTGAGTATAGTTTTAATTTCAACTCGATAACGCCTCGCGTTTCTGATATGGACGCATAACGGTTCCGTTTTTCTCTTTTGAGGTACGGAACCCTAAAAATATCACCAGGTTCAATTGAAGCCTCTGAATAAATGCGAGAAATTTTGCAAAGAACGCTGGAAGAAATAAGGAGGGATTTTAACCAAACACCAGAATAGCAAATAACATTTTTTCTATCAATGCCAATAGTCTGATAGTTATTATCAGATTCGTAGAATTGATAAATATCCAGAAGGTTTTGGGAATAGAACAAAATCGTTCAATATTTTGTGCGACGCGTCGCCTCGTGTCGAGGAATACGATATTACATAAAAATATTCTAGGACCAACTGTATCGGTCTGTAAATCTACGCACGTAGACTTTATCAATCAGATTTCGGTTCTTTTTTATTCCTGTATCAAAATGAATTGTAAGCTGACGAAGAATCAGTTTTAGCTCAATTTTAATGCATTTAACTCCCTGATCCATTAATTCGACAGGCTCATGTTGGGCTTTCAATTTTTTTTTTTACTAATTTTCCTTATTTTTTCATCGAATTCCATTTATTCCCAATATTGATCTTCCACCATGTGTCATTTCGAAAAATTTAAACAATTGTCTTTGCCTGATCTGTTGTTGCGTGCGGACACCTTTCCTTTCAAAAGCTTGGTAATGTAATTGTCACAAAATACTTTTAATTACCGAAATGGACAAAAGCAATTTAATTCTAATAGTGATATAAAACTTAAGAATTTATCTAACTCTTGAAAATTAGATAACATATAAAATTACTTAGAAGGAACTTACTGGCTTACTTTTTTACTTGGAAATTACAATCAATCAATCAAAAATATTTTGTTTCACATAGGCCTACATGGGCACTTATAAAACGTCAGAAGCTAGTGCACGGTTCCAAATTGGTCGTTTCCTATGGAGAAGAACCGGCAAGAAACTCCATGGTTACTCTTTTAAAAAAGTGGGTGTTTTTACAATATTGATATTATATTATGTAAGAACAGTGTAGACCAGTCAAATATTGTACACAAAAGCACAATAAAAATTTTCTCAGTAAAAAACAATGTAAGTCGTAATAGGAAGTAGTCTAAGAGTTCGTGGAGTATACAGTGTTCTCACATTCACAATACAAAAAGAGGCTATATAAAAAAAAAATCAGGTATAATATAATGATTACAACTATCAATAAAATGTTAACAAAATAAATTACTAACAAATTTATGACAGTTGAAATATAAATAAAAAATAAAAATATTGCAAAAGCAATGTGTCAGAGAAAAAAAAAATGTATATATAATTATTAAAACAAAGGTGGAGCAGTTATAGACAAAATATTGATGATTTACCAGGGGGCCACATGTGCAGGGTAGTCATTGCCAAACAAGCGTGTCTTCGACATAGTCTTTAACCTTGTAATATGCTTTTTCGGTTAGGACACGCTTGATATGAGATTTGAATTTTCCCTCACTAAGTTCTGTTACCGCCTTTGGCAGCTTATTATAAAAGCGAATGCTGTTTACTAAGAATGACTTGCTAGTCTTAGCTAGTCTCCATTTGGGTAAGACAATTTCGTGTAATTAGTAATTAGTTACAAAATAAATTAGTAATTAGTTAGTCCTAACTAAAATATGGCCTCAAAAGTTCCTTCAGATCGCTGTCGTCTAGAAGTGTGCCCAAAAGTCTGGTGGCGTTGCCACGTTGTATGGCAATATGATTTATTTTCAGGCATCGGAGGCCCACAGAAAAAATACATAAAATAATCTTATAAAATAATAAAATAATACATAATCATAACAATAAAACTTATTTAATAATTATACACGTAACATCGGCGTCGTGTTCCGCTGCGTGGTGTCACGTAGCCGTCCTCGGAAACGTCAATACACGACACCTTTCGGCCAAAAGTCCTCTCTCAAAAAGGTCTCCAGATGGTGGGTTGGAACTCGTATCACGAACGACTTGAAGTTGGTGTCGTGGCGGGAATCCAGCGTTTCGACCCTTTTTTTTTTTTATGGTGGGAAAAAATCATGCCTTGACATCCCCCGCCCTTGGGCGGAGCGGGAGATAGTGTCAGACTCTTACTGACTAAAAGACCCACCCCGTTCCTTCTAGCCTTCATACCGGGGCTCGAGCGCCCTTTCGGATAACCCTGGCCCCAGTAGGCTTCGACCCGGCTGGGTCCCTGCTGTTGCTGACAACTCCTTGAGGCACGCGGGAACAGTGCGCGCCGTCGACGACTTGGGCTTGGTCCGGACAGTTACCGGACGGCCGGACAGTGAGCTACCCATTGCTCACCGTCCGCAAGCCCGCGTCTACGTTGGCCGGAAATCGGGATCAGAATCCCGGCGACGGCGGCGGCGATAACGCCGTTGCCTGATGCGTTCGGCCTCCTCCTTTGCGAGCATTACTGCTTCGCAGAAGTCGGCGACCGCCTGCCACTCCTCCTCGCTCCGGACCATGGCCTCAACCAAGGCCCGGCGCGAGAGGTCTCCGCCGCCGATCGCCCCCACGAGGGCACGGCGATGCTCCGCCCAAGCAGGGCACACCTCGACTGTGTGCTCCACCGTGTCCTCCGGGCGTTCCGCACAGTGGCGACACCCGGGCGTCACTTCCGCATGAATCGAGTGCAGGAAACTCCCGAACGAACCATGTCCGGTGAGTACCTGCGTCATGCGGAAGGTAAAGACGCCGTGAGGTCTTTCCAGCCACGCCTCAAAGAGGGGACTTACCGCCATGATTGTGGCGTGCCCACAGCGTTTCGACCCTGAGAATCCAGTTGCTCTTTATCTTCAGATACTCCACGACTTCCTCAACCTTCGTAGAGCAATGCAGACGCGAAATATACAGCTGCGTCGTAGGCACAGCAGAACGCAGCAGCATATATAGTCCACTCGGTGCGGTACCACACCGGTTACGAGAACAGGGCTTCTTCTTCTACTTTTCGACTCAAGTGAAACCCTCTTCATCAACTTGGCCCGTTTTTTGCAAGGAGCTACGGACCGCAGTCTGGGTAGGTTCAATGCATATGTGGTGTTCACATAAATCACTAGTTAGGGATTTGGGTTTATTAAGCAGGGACCTAAGGACGTCTAATCTTCCTCTAGGACAGATCAAGACTGCCACCATCACTGCTTGACTTGTCCTAAATTTAATGTGTCATTTAATCATCAAATTATCAAATTCATCTGGTGGCTCTGGAACGCAAATGGCAATTGAAGAAACACAGGTCGGTTTTAGTTATTAAAAGTCTGAGTCGCCCTCTGCAGGACAAGCCAATTAATGATTGCCCACCTCAAAAAAAAATCTGACTCGCCCTCTTTAGGACAAGCCAATGAGGGTGTTCTAAAATGACGACCACCAGTTGGCCGCACTGAGGTGTCAGGTCCAGGTACCTGTCAAAATGATTATGTTAATGACATTAGTTAGACATCAACGTCAACGTCAAATATCAACGTCATTACGTTTTCAAATGAAAAGACCTGACGGCTAAGTGGCTCCAACTGGTGGTGTGAATTTTCTTGAACATCCTCATTGATGATTACCTACCTCAAAAGTAAAGCCACAAATGCTGCCTCTGTTTAATATAAACACCCGGCTACTCTGTGCGTACGTGCTAGACTATCCGGAATAAGCATACGATTTTCTGCAGCGGCTCTTCTAATAAAAATATGGCTGGGATTCAATCGGCTCGAGTCTTGGGCATGAACTAAATTATAATCAGCTCCGATACCGAGGAGGAAGTCTTTTGAGGGTAATCTCGACTTTGTTTGTGTAATGGGCAAAGTATTGAGATTTTTGAGGTAAATATTAAGATGTTCGGATGGAATACTGATTTGTTACGTCGCGATGGGGAAGAGGGGAGTTCCTGAATAATATTCAATTATTTTGTGACACGTAGGCATTGCTATGGGTTACATTATAGGATTCTCCAGGACAGCTTGCGAAATTTAAATTACGTTTGTGGAGTACTGAGATGCAAAATGGAAGTGGAAATATTACCTGTGTGTGGCCTATTGGAGAGTGTACGCGGGAATTACCTACGGCACACATAAACGACTCTGCTCTAACACCGCTCCCACCCAACACCGCCCTAAAATAAGACGACTGCTCGCGGTCCACGCGGCGACAGCTAGCAGGCACCCAGCAGTCCACCTGCCGACCGCTCTCGCTTTTGTGTAGATACTGACCAAATGAGCGGCGACGCCGCGGCGACTGCTAGCAGTGAGCGCGCGGACACCGCGGCGACCGCTCGTCTACAACGTGCGGCCAACGAGGCGTCAACTACCGAGCAGTCTGACGGCGGTAAGCTGGCTGACAGCGAGCTGTCTGCTAATTTATGATGACAATATATCTTAAGAGCAATGTTTAAAGCCTATATTTGAATGATATTCTTTTTACCGGGTGGGAGCAGAGTCGTGTAAGTGTGCTTTGACCTTTATATTGTTGAAACCTTACGGTCTGGGCTAAACGTGTCGCCTTGTCATTAATACCACGTACATCGAGGGACTAGAACAATTTGCCTACTGCGGTCTTGCTATACAATTATAAATTAGTTTTATTCAAGACTAGAGTAAATAGACTCGCCTCACCATCACCGATTGCATCACTACTTACCATCAAGTGGGTTCGCAGTCAAGCACTAGTTTATATAAAAAAAAAACTCTTTAACTTAGAGAAGAGCAAAAATGTACCATCATTTTTTTTAAACTTGACGTTTTACCTTCTTTGAAGTTAGAGAGTTATTATATCGTTATCGCAAATATAATTTTTTGTTGCCATCCCATTGAGCTGCAAATTGAATAAAAACTTACAAAAATTTCAATTTTAGCCCGCGGGATTCAAAACTTGTGAAGTCGTCAGGGGCTCATACCATAAGGTAAAGGCTCCAGAACCATACAGGTCAAATACAGCAATATATAGCATCATCATCAGCCTTTTTTAATGTTCCCTCTGTTGGGACTCAGGCCTCCTCTCTAGGAGAGGGAATGGGCCGTAATCCACCACGCGGGCCGAGTGCGGGTTGGTGAATGGCACATGTCACATGTAGGAGCAGTGGTGGCCAAATGGTAATGGCCCCGACTTACGAGTTGTAGGTCGCGGGTTCGAACCCAGCCAGGCGCATTACTTTGTGTAATTTATTTCATCACCACTGCTCTCAAAACGGTGAAGGAAAACATTGTGAGGAAACCGGCATGTCCTAGAACCAAAAATTTGACATATAGCATAGGACCTTCAAAAACCAACAAGTATAAACCCTGGAAAGCAAAGGTCAGGGATGCGTGCTAGATAACCTCCACGTGTGCTCTCTTGCTGTTCGTCCCAGTTCATGCATGTATGCATCTGCATTTTATATGCGGCTGTATGTAGGCATTCGCTGGGAAGAACAGTGGGGGGGACGGTGCATCCTGGGCGCCGCTGTGGGTGGCTCTCTTACGTGTGTCATTACTTATGGCATAGGTAGGGGAATCACTTACAGCGGTGGCGAATAATCGGCAAAACCCAATCCAAGGTGTCATACGTACCGAGCCGAGGGATGCGTGGCCAAGGGGGAGCTTGGTTCCTATCGGTGTCTCTCCAGGGAGATGGCAATCCTGGAGTAGTAATTTCGCCTTACCTGGGCAAGCGGGGCTCTGCCCAGGTGGACTGTTTATTTCCCTAGCTTCCCGTGGGAACTGTATGGATTTAAACTCTTTTAAAAAAAATACTCCATCTCTGGACGATGACGAACGTCCGGAACTCTCGAGTAGTCTTACTGGGTCAATTCCCGATCTGACTGCTCTCTTGCTCGGTTCTGAGGGAGACTCCCAAGTCACCTTGGACACCGAACTCAACCCTCCTGAACTGGAGTCAGCAAACGATGGCACGAGGCCTACTGAGATGGACTCGGAAGTGCCGTCGGAAACTGACCTCAGTCCCAGGAAACGACGGTTGCCAGGAGCAGCGCGTAAGCGCCTGCGGCGCCTCAGGGCTGGCGGTATGGACCCCATTGAGGCCTACAAGCTGGTCACGGAGCGGTTGGCGAGTGCGCGCACTCCTTCGACTGGTCTAATGGCTGATATGTCCTCGGGGAAGAGGCCGGTAAAACGATCTCGATCCGAGGACGAGTCGCCAAAAGATCATGCCAAAAAGACTACGCGTGTGGACGAAAAGTCAGGGTCAACTCCAATGATCCCTGATGAGACGTCCGCAACTCAGGTCGGACCACCGCCTGAGACAAGCGCTATGTCTTTTAAGGATGCCCTAACTAACATCCGGGTGGGAATCCGTAACAAGGAGCCCATGTCGGACGCGCAATTGGGGCTCCTTTACAAGGACTTATTGAGGGCGATTCTTAACGCCCCTATGCCCAAAGCCCCCGAATTCAAAATTCGAATTGAGGGCTGCACTTTCAAACCGGGATGGCTGCAAGTCGTAATTAAAAACGACTACAGCCTGAAATGGCTTGAAGAAAAAGTGGGGACACTAAAGCCGTGGCCAGAGGCGGAACTCTCGTTCATTAACGAGAAGGACTTGCCAAAAGCTAAGGTTGGGATCCTCCACTTCAAGACAGAAGATGTCCTGAAAACTCCAAGAGATGCCCTCAATCTCCTGCAAAAACAAAACGACCTGCAGACTGGCTTGTGGAAGGTGCTGAGCGTCAAGAAAGAAAGGGACGGAATCACGACCGCCCTCTCTATCGATGATGCCTCTGTAGAAGCCTTGCGCAAGCTAGACTGCAGGCCGCAACTAGGCTTTCGCAAAGTCTGGATTCGCATTCGCGGCGATAATACGCCGGCGAGGGCTGAGCAGGTGGCAGGAACTAGCCAATCTAGCGCAGAGATTCTGCCACCTGCTCAACACGCTCCTAGGGCGGGGCCGAGCGTCCAGGTCTCTGGTAAAACGGCAAAGCGGCAAAACGCCAAGCCGAAACCTGGAGGCCAGGGCGTCAGGAACCGCCCCCTCGGAGCACCACCGACGAAAAGGGCTACACGTCCCAATCGATCGGGAGTGGAGAGCCGACCGGCCAAACCTCAGGGCTGCCCTACAGCCCCGAAGCCAAGCGGGTCGAATAACGCCACTTAACCCACCCACCGACACAAACACACAACACTAACACAACACAAACACACCATAACACAGACACACACAAACACACAAGTGGTGCAGATCAACCTGCACCATGCCAGAGCAGCCACGGCTGTTCTGGAAAAACACTTCACACAGAAGAACCTTCACATTGCTCTTATTCAGGAACCGTGGCTGGCTAATACTAACACGGTGTCTGGACTGGGCTCTGCAGGTAAGGTCGTACACCATATCGGAGGAGTCAAACCAAGAGCGTGTATACTTTTCAATAATAATATTGATTTCTTATGCATACCAGGCCTGTGCAGCGATGACCTGATTGCAGCTTATGTTAATGTCAAGAGCGGAAATGGACGCCTCATCGTGTGCTCGGCATACCTGGACGGGACGAAAACCGACCCATCCGAGGAGCTTGCAAAGGTAGTCGAGTACGCCTATGCCAACAATGCCGAGCTTCTCATTGGGTGTGACGCCAACGCCCACCATACCAACTGGGGCAGCACTGACATCAACGACAGAGGTGGGTTGCTTCATGATTTTGTACTAACTAACCGCCTCCAAATAGTTAATGAGGGATGTAAACCGACCTTTGTAACTAGATCGAGGAAGGAAGTTCTTGATGTAACTCTCGCTACTATTCACACTGCCAGGCTGATAACCAATTGGCATGTCAGTGATGAACCATCTATGTCTGATCATCGACTAATTAAATTCGCACTGAATACATCCAACATTTGCGAAACCATCACTTTTAGGGATGCAAAAGCCACGGACTGGGACTTGTACAGAATAAAGCTCCAAGATAGACTCCAAGACTTCCCTAAAACCATACGCTCCCCTGAAACATTGGATTATGCTGTTGCTCAAGTTACGGAAGCCATTACAGCCTCTTACGAAGAGAGCTGCCCTCTAAGAACTGTGAGGGATAGAAAAGTGACGTGGTGGAACAAAAAGCTCGATGTTTTAAGGGAAGAATCACGTAGGTTGTTTAATAAGGCTAAATCGACTGACGACTGGGATCGGAAAGCTTTAACTACCTATAATAAAGAAATCCGAAAGGCGAAAAGACTGTCATGGAGGAAGTTCTGCGAGGAGATTACTAAAGTCCCTCAAGGAGCCAGAATCCACAAAGTCTTATCCAAATCGCCTACAAATCAACTGGGATTCTTAAAGAAACCAGACGGTGCCTTCACTGCATCAGCGGAAGAAACCCTGAAACTTCTGGCGTCTACACACTTCCCTGGCTCGGTGATGGCACCAGATAACATCGTACAAAATACTCCTCATATCCGCCTCACCAGGCCTTCAAATGAAGACTGGAGAAGAGCGGCGAGGTATTTTAGACCGAACAAGGTAGAAAGGGCTATAGACTCATTCCAGCCAATTAAATCTGCAGGGGATGACGATGTCTTCCCAGCTCTTCTGCAGCAAGGGAAGACTATACTCATCCCTATTTTAATCAAAATCTTCAGAGCAAGCTTTGCCTGGGGATATATACCAGAGAAATGGACTATGGTTAAAGTCTGTTTTATCCCAAAGGCCGGTAAGAAGGACTACTCTCAACCAAAGTCCTTCAGACCAATAAGCCTTACCTCCTTCCTACTCAAGAGTATGGAAAAGGTTATTGACGAATGCATCAGGGATGGACCATTAAGGGATAACCCTCTGCATCCGAAGCAACATGCTTACCAAAAAGGAAAATCTACAGAAACTGCTCTGTTAGAACTAACAGACAGGATCGAAAGGGCTTTGGAAGATAAACAGATAGCCCTATGTGCTTTCCTTGATATTGAAGGAGCTTTTGACAACGTCACCATAGACGCCCTTTCCAAGGGAATGAAGGCGAAAGGGATTGACGAAACAACTACTCGTTGGATCGAATTCATGCTCCTCAACAGAACTATCAGTGTTACCTTACACGGAACTACAAAGAGCTTCAAAACAACTAAAGGGTGCCCACAAGGAGGCGTTTTATCGCCACTTCTATGGCTACTCGTTGTTGACCAATTGCTGGTTGAAGCCTCTACAAGAGACTTAGATGTACATAGCTATGCTGACGATGTGGTGGCTTGTGTTGTCGGCCCCTGTCACAGCACGGTATCATCTATACTACAAAGATCTCTGAACATTATTAACACATGGTGCACAGAAAACAATTTATCGGTTAACCCGAGTAAAACAACAATAGTCCCCTTTACTAGGAAGCGTAAGTTGGACAAACTTGTAACGCCCACTGTAAAGGGGACTCTCATACCATTCTCCAGCGAAGTCAAGTACCTGGGCGTAACTATCGACCAGAGACTGACCTGGAACACTCACATTAACAATGTGATCCAAAAGGCTAAAATAGCTTTAGGAATATGCTGTCGCTTAGCAGGGAAGAAATGGGGCTTAAACCCTAAAATCGCCCTGTGGTACACCGCCATAGTCAGGCCGATAATAACGTATGCCTGCGTAGTATGGTGGAGGAAAACAACTCAAGTGACAGTCATTAACAAACTTAATGGTTTGCAGAGACTTGCATGCCTCATATCAACAGGGGCCATGTCCACAACCCCAGGAGCTGCTCTAAATGCCCTGCTTAACCTACCGCCACTTCATCTATTCATTGCGAAGGAGGCGAAGGCAAGCATGTACAGAACAAACAGCACTGGCAAAGCAAACTGGCGCTCTCAAGCACTGAGATCGCTACACGAATCAGTACTTGAACACGATCAACTAGCTATGACAACAGACGTCATGCTTCCACAGTGTAATTTCACAAGGAATTACACAGTGGAACTGCCGAGCAGAGAGGATTGGTCAAACAACCTCATCACTTGCAAGGCTGGAAGCCTGATCTGGTTTACAGACGGGTCCAAAATGGGTGAGAATGTAGGATGTGGAATATTTGGCATTAGCCCGAAATTCAGCAAAAGCTTGAATCTGGGTAAACATGCTACCATATTCCAAGCGGAGGTATACGCCATTATAGAATGTGTGGAGGCCAACCGTCAACGAAACTACATAAATCAATTAATTCTGATTTACTCAGATAGCCAGGCAGCTCTTAACGCCTTGAACTCGAATACTTTAAATTCGAAACTGGTAAAAGACTGCGTTAACAAACTGAATGACCTGGGGCAAAGGAATAAAGTTATTCTGAGATGGGTACCAGGTCATTCTGGAATCAACGGCAACGAAAAAGCCGATGAACTTGCACGGGCTGGGGCTCAAGGTCATCAGATAGGTCCAGAACCCTTCTGTGGTATCTCAAAGAACCAGGCCATGCAGACCCTTAAGGGCAACTTATTTGGCGATTCAAAAAAGCACTGGTTGGTACAACCACGTCTGCTACACGCCAAATCTCTCATAGAAGGCTACTCACAAAAACGAACTGCCGAGCTTCTTGAGCTTAGCAGGACGAACATCTGTGCGATAGCCCGCGCCTTAACCGGCCACTGCAAACTAAACAGGCACCAATTTCACATGAAACTGAGTGACACTGATGTTTGCCGGTGCTGCAATCAGGAGAGGGAGACGCCTAAGCACCTCTTGTGTGAATGCGGGCCCCTTGTCCACAAACGCAGTGTCCATCTGGGCCGACACATTATTCGCCCGGAGGAGATTAAAACTCTAAAAGCTAGGAGTATTCTAAATTTCTTGGAAGCCTCCGGGCTAAAAGAGTTACTCTAACAAGGTGGCGAGTCACAATAGATCTTTTAGGTCGCAGTGACTACATCCCCTACACTATGGGTGATGCATAGCCCCTTATCTTCTAAATAATAATAAAGCAAAGGTCAACTAAAGGACCCGGGTGAGCTTTTAGTCAGTAAAAGTCTGACAGTCTAGAGCAGGGGAAGCCATTGAATAATTTCTCATAAAAAGCCCCACCGGCTACCCCACCACACTATGACTCATCAGGAAAATAACAGTAATCAAAAGGGTACGCAGAAGGATTAGCGATCGTAAGAGGATTGTTTGTATGAAGAAAAATATCTGACGAGTTTTCCTTAACCTTGGATTTCCCCACCTTCATTTTCACCTTCACATACCAACTATCTTGTGTTCTAAGCAAAGCCAAAAATGTAGGTATATGTCGCAGCCATGGCGTAGAACTGGTCATTTCATAATATGTCCGGCACAACTACTTGTACTATTCATTCTTGCGTGGTCCATCGTCGACCACATCATCGCTTACCAACAGGTGAGATGGTGGTCAAACACGAGCCTATCAATAATAAAAAATAAAAAAATTACTAATTCTGTGGCACAACTACCATTTTTTCCTCACGATGTTTTCCTTCACCGTTTTGAGAGCAGTGGTGATGAAACACAAAGTTATGCGCCCGGCTGGGTTTGGAACACAAGCGCCAACGTGTATAGACCTCATTTGGTGTAGCTTGTCACAACTCGCAGCCGCTCGCAGTCTCTCGCAATCACTTGCCTCACTTCGGAGCGGTGTCGGTTTTTCTGCACAAATTAAAGGCGGTCGTGCACGCTCGCCCAACATGTGGGGGTCTCCTCAAAACTCGTCTAGGTTGGCCATTTGCATTGGTTGCCTTCAAACTTTCCGATCGTCTAGACAGCAGCGCTTGCCTTGTGTCAATTCGCCTATATTTGCCTAGGCTCGCATTGGTCTAAGCTTGGCCAACGTGTATTAGAAGCTTTAGTCTAGTATCCATATAAAATGTATGGAGACCGATGCGCCCTGTAGCCTGATTCACTTAAAATCAAACAAGCCAAATATCGTTAAAGTTTTATAGTCGTTCGATCGAAGTCCTATCCAAAAGCATTATTCACGATCTATCGACTTATTTCCAGTTACATTAATAAATATTCTACCAGGATAATGTAATACAGTTTTTTTTTTAATTCATAAAACCCCAAGCGAACGCGCGTTCGCGGCGTTCGCGCACCTATTGTCTTTCTATTGTGTCTGTAATTTCCACGATTAAAAGGTTAAAACGACGAATTTCAAACAACTTTAAAATCGGTGTCGTTCAAACTCGATTAATATATGTGAATACGGAAATGGTCTAAACGACTAATATAAATCGCTACGATATCGTTACGGTTTTCATTACGTGAAATGGGCTACAGATCGGCGTACGTGACGTGGCCCAGGTGTGCCCCACGTGGTTCTACCTTTATTATTATAAGTACCTGATGTTAAATTATAAACGTAGCCACAAGTTATAGATAAATGAGTAGGTACCAGAGCAAACTGTGACACCGTAATATTAAATCCATCACGGATTTCCGAAACTAGGTTAACATGCTTTACCTGAATCAGTGATTCCTCGAGTTTCGCAAGAAAGCAAATTCCTTATTGGTCCTGAATTGAGCTATACGAATACTGACAATTTAAATACATGAACACTTTCTGGTCAGGTCTACTTAAATCTGTATTTCAAAAGACCATTAATCTGCAAGGATTTCATAAAATTTGACCTTTACATGTTAACTGTCTGAATTTTAAAGCAGACTTTGATCCTTGAGTTTGTTTCGGTATTTCTTCTCAGGGTAGTCAGCAAGGAATCATCAGCCTCAGTTAGATTAATAATTAACTATAATAATTTAATAGTCGTCGTTTCGAATTGCATTTACATATCAAATTTATAGCTTATAATTTTTTTAATTTTCGCGTTGTTTTCTTACTTCATTTTACTGCACTTTTTTCCATATGCATAAATGTCAATAATGGGCTATCTACACTAGTAGCAGTAAAAACTATACCTAACTATTTGACATTCAAGATTTCAACATTCAATGATACGGCCAGCCACTTCATAAAATGACCAAATCAGTGGTCTGGCTGCAACACATACACACCTATATATCTAGATCTACCCACATAGAAGCAAAGTTACCGAATCGCACCTACCCGATCCGAATAGATTGAACTGGAAAATATCCAATGCAAATATACTCCGGTGTTCTTCATATATAGATATGGATGCGGCAATATTGGCATCGTGGACGTATGAACTGATACCTGTTCAAAGTAACTTCAGTGCCCTACTGTGACGTCAAAAGGAAGCCACGCTAGGGTATACCTTACAGGTCTGCCTACACAGTTACAAGTGCAGTGCAACATACATGCTCAGATTTACCTGTACAACTCACCTTACAGACAAACATGTCAGGTATAATTAGCTTGTTTAGCGGGCATAATGCCCTGTACAGTTGAGTTGTACAAGTAAACCTGAGCTTGTGTTGCTCACCTGTGCAGGTTTCCATACAACCTCACCTGATAGGTAGGTAAAACTGTGCAAGCAAACCTGTCAGGTATTTCTTGGCGTGTATACCTTTAGAACCATCATAAAATTGGCGAGCGAAAAAGGTAGTTATTCATTTTGTTTAGCTCCATATCCACTCGGCCACCACTGCTCTCAATGGATGGAGTGGTAATGGCCCCGACTTACGAGTTGTAGGTCGCGGGTTCAAACCCTGCCAGGCGCATTACTTTGCGTAATTTATTTCATTACCACTGCTCTCAAACCGTTGAAAGAAAACATCGTGAGGAAACCGGCACGTCCTAGAGCCAAAAATTCGAAAACATGTGACATTAACCAACCCGCACTGGCCCCGCGTGGTGGATTACGGCCCATTCCCGCTCCTAGAGGCCTGAATTCCAGCAGTGAGAACATTAAAAAGGCATTAATTGAGCTCCATCTCTCTCTCACCGGAATAATTATGATTTTAATACATTATGATAAGACCTGAGTTTGACAAGAGTTCTTAGTAGTATTCCAATATTGATACCCAGTAATACCGTAGGGGCCCAATAGGACTGAAGCCTACTGGGGCCTTGAGCCGCCTTCTGAAATGGTTATTCGTGGTCTTGGAAAACACAAGACAATTAAAGAACATAACAATTGCGACACATGGAAGCTAGAGTTGACTGGTTACCAAGAATTATGTAAAGACCTATAGCTTCTGTCTGAACGATGTTATCAATATACCTGTATCGATAAAAAAGGCAGGGAGTGACTTGCACACTCAATGAATGGGCCCCCAAAAAACGGTCGCTAGCTCGGAGTGACGTAGCAACAATAGGGCAACATATCCTGAGGTGTTTGAGGAATGAAGAGATATAATGCTACAGATATCAGGATAATCCCGGAAGTACAGCCATGACCTTACTGGATATTACTATTATTTTGAGTGTGTTATTTGGTTTTAATAAGTAACAGGAGGCGAAATATAATTTTTTTCTTTCATTCTTTCCAAATGTTTACCTACTTCGAGAAGTAGTAATTTAAACAACTTATTGTATCGCCAGTACATTCATCAATATGTAAACACGCATATACAACGCTGCCCTAGTTCAACAGTAAGATATCTTAAAAAAAAACAAATTGAGTTAATTTTTGTTTCATGTGAAAAATTTGCTCTTCTGTCCGGTTCAAAAATCGGATATTTGTAAAACGCAACCAAAGTGTCTAAATTTCAATGTCTCACTGAGACTTTTAAGCATATTTTTACCGACCTTTAGTTCAAGATTCTGACATCTTAAGATATTTATAAAGTCAGGAAGATTTTTACTTTTATTTCTACACAGAGACTTCTTTATTTTAGCTGCTTTATAAGACTTACCTATTTGTGCCATTAAGATTCACATAAATAACATTATAACACCGACTGATATATAATAGTTAAACTGACTTGTGCAATAATAATAATAAGATTTTAACTGATAATATGAGACTGATTTGTGCAATTATGATACTAGGTAATAAATAACACATTACAAGCAAACTAATTTATCTGTTTTTAATTAATTTTCCTATCACTTTACCAAACATTTCCGCGGATTTAGTCGGACAACTTACATTCTCAAATATCAATGTGCTGTAATACAAACATATCTTAAAATTATATCGATCTCTGTTGATTTTCCATAAATTTGGAAGCTTGGTTGGATAAATCTTTAGTATTTCTTAAACAAAACAATAACTCTATGAGTTACAATATAGCCTTAATTTTTAATTAACCATTTTAAAGACAACATTAAAATCACAAAACATGTTTTATTTAGTCTGAGTTCAATATACGGTTATCTTACTATTAAAAGCCTTAAAAATATTATACAAAATATTTTATTCATATTGAAATATAAATAACTCCGTAACACATTAAACTAAGCTATAGTTTTAAAAAATCAACATTTCAATTAACAACGAGTGAATTACTGACACTAAAATCATAAAAGTATGAATAACTCAAAACATACTTTGTTCAACATATCTTACTGTTGAACTAGGGCAGCGACAAGACTACTAGACCAGGACTTGTCGTCAAGTAAATCAACGCAGAGAATTTTATAGCATAACTTCTAGGCATGTGATGCCCTTATTAGAGAGTCTAAGTGCATATACGAAGGAGACTGCTTTAAGAAAGACGCTCTACTTTCAACTCTCTCATGAGCGAGGCACTTTATTCGCTCTCAAAACTAAAACTAAATAATTTATCATCTTAGTCTTCTTCCCCGTTTCGTAGCTCCGAAGTAATTGCGAGCTACCGCCGTGGACGCAGAAAAAGGGTGAAATTTGAGTCACGTGCCAACTAAACGTAGGATTCCTCATAAATATTGTAATCAGACCAACGCAGTATACCTTCCCAGTGAAATTTATTTAAATTCATCCACTTACGTATTCTTCAGTTTTTATAGATCCCATGATAAGTGCGCATCCATAGAGATTATTGTGAGATTGAAAGCTGCATTAAGATTTTTTCAGGTCAAATCTGTATTTTTTTAATGTCTTATAGTGCTTGATTGCGATCCCTGATGGTCAGCAGTGATGCAATCGTTAACGGTGAAGCTCACTAATTTATTAAGAGCTTATTCACTCTAGCCTTGAAGACACCTTAGGTATAATCTGACGGGAAGACAGTAGCAAATTCAAATCATTTTTATTTTCACATAGGCCTATAAAACATCAGAAACTAGAACACGGTTCCAAATAAATTGGTCTTTCCTATGGAGAAGAACCGGCAAGAAACTGCATGGTTACTCTTTTAAAAAAAGTTGTTGATGTTACAGCAGGCAAATGGTTCCAGTCCTTCGATGTAGGCGGTTTAAACAACGAAGCAAAACGCTTAGTCTAAATCGTAGAGGTGTCAACAATGTAAGGATGGACACTCGCCGTACGTCGGGTTGTCTGATGGTAAAAAGGCGATGGCGAAATCAAGTCATGTAATTTCCGCGCACTCAGACCAAAAGGCATCCTATAGAATTGTACCGATGGTTACTTTAGTTTGTCTATGATTACTTTAGATTGTCTATGAATATTTTGTATTTTGGCAGGAAGATTCCAAAACTTTTTCAATATACCAGTGTAGAGTCTGTGCGGAAAGTAAACCATCGTGGGATTTGAGGGCGCTGATGTAGATAAATATAGTTTTTGTTATGTAAGCAACATTGTGACGTCATTATAGTGCGACTGTTAAATCTTGATATTTTGAAACTATGTTAGACTAGCTTCTTCCAGCGGCTTCACCCTATAATAAAAAATATTCTATTGGCTGAATTTGCTCACCTAATGAAACTTTTTTTTTTATCTTTTCAAACTAGTACTTGACTGCGATCCCGCCTGATGATAAGTAGTGATGCAATCGTTGATGGTGAGGCGCACTAGTTTATTAAGAGCCTATTCACTCTAGCCTTGAAGACACCTAAATTATAATCAGTATTACGCGACACATCCAAACATACGAGTACCTCCATCCATCTTCACAAACATTCGCATTTATAATATTAGTAGCCTATTTATTGAACTTGCTCACGTGATGAAACTTAGCAAAAATATAGGTTATAAGCTATATTATTGCAACGTTTATCATTAAATTTATCCGTTTATAAGTCTTTGCTTAATGCCGTTAATTGTGGCGACACCTGGGGGAGGCCTATGTCGAACAGTAGACGTCTTTCGATTGTTATGATCATGAACATTTAAACGTAAACACGAACCGGTAAAGGAAAATAGTGTGAAGAAACTGCTGTACTGCCTATCGAGGTAGGTTCCAACAACGACCACTTACCCAGTTCCAACGAAAATTGTTCTATCACTTTGACTGGGATCGGTCTATTATCACTGACTGGAATATTGTAGCTAGCAGCAAGTTTATGTTTACCCTAGTTAAACATAAAGGTAAAAATGGGACACACTACCACTTTCTCGTTGTCTTCCTCAGTACATTTTTCCCTTTTGCTAATCAATGAAAAATATGAACTTAATGACTATGAAAATAAAGTACACTTCAGAATTTGTAAACATTACAAATCATCAATCAGCTTCGTAAAAAAATCTATTTAGCCTGTAAGGGACCATCTCGGATATATAAGATCCTTGGGATCACTTGGTTGTCCGTCTGTTAATCTGTTAAGACCCTTTAACTCGAGAACGCTTGGAGGTATCGAGTTAAAATTAAAACCATACACTCAAGTCTGCGGTCTTTTGAAGTTGTGAAAAAATCAGACTTCTGAGTTAACGAAAAAAAAAAAAGATACGGCCGTTTATGTCGCAAAAAAACATATATTTCGATACTCAAAGGAATCAAAGTTCATAAGGTGAATCTCGTTGACCTAGAATCCTGAAATTTGGCATAAATCAAGGTCTCATAGAAAACGTACAGGGAAAAATCTGAAAATTGTAAATTTGTAGATCAGCCATAAAAAAAAAATTGTTTGCAATTCGGAAAAATCTTCGTAACTCAATTCGGGAATTGATTTCATAAGTAAATTTGTACAGAATCTTCAGTGTGCGAGTCCGACTCGCACTTGCCCTTTTTTATTTTAGTTACTGTATCCTTACTCAAGCCTGAAAAGAAATATTCTAAGTTAGTCGAAATGCATTATAAATTTAAAGTATCAATACTCTTTATACTAGCCATCGAAAATATTGACCAAAACAAAATAAACAAATATCGGCATGTTTAAATGAATTTCCGTTTAATTTATATATATTTGGAGATAACAGGGACAGGAGTTCACCTAGGAAGTCTAAAAACATTAAAATAAAAGTGTTACGTACCAAAAACACAGCATACCAATGTTTCCCAAGTTCGTGACTTTGTTTTGACCAATAATGGTGTGATTTGCCATTTGTTATCTTTGGCAAAACTGTAATATATTAAATATTATTTCCCTTGCAGCTCACTTAAATTTTTTATCACATTTCTGAAGATTTCAGTTAAAAATCACAATAAAATAACAATAAATAAACCCTCTGTCAACATGATATGACATTTGGCATTTGACGGATGGCTGGGTTGGGTTGCTACTTAAAATCTTTAATGTTGTTTTCACTTTACGCCACGACGGTTCTTTTATCGCACAGACAATACCGCTAACTCTGCTTTTCATTGACGCTGCATTGGCGACGAGTACGGGATAATTTGATTTTCGGTGTCTTATTTACGTATTTCGGTGTGTTATTTCACGTGCAGTATTATCATTGTTACAAAAATGCCGATCGGCAAGTTAGAACCCTATAATATTAACTCAAAACAATGGCCTGCATATATACGCCGGGTTAACCAATACATGTTACTAAATGATGTTAAAGAAAATCTAAAAGTGCCCATGTTAATTACTATAGTAGGCGAAGCAACATATTCGTTGATGTGTGATCTGTGCTCGCCTGACTTTCCCGAGAACAAAACTTACGAAACTTTGGTACAGTTAGTTGCCGATCATGTAGAACCGCAGCGATCAGAGATCGCCGAACGCCACGTGTTTCGGCTGCGGCGTCAACGGGCCGGCGAACCTTTAATGGAATATCTACAGGCCCTCAAGCACCTGGCAACTACTTGTAATTTTGGCAAATGTAAAAAGTGTTCTACTCTCGAGGAAAATTTAAGAGACCAGTTTGTATCGGGTTTGGCAAACGACGCAATGCGATCTAGAATATTTGCCGAAAGAAAAATAGAATACAAAGAGGCAGTGGAGTTAGCGCTAGCTCTGGAGGCTGCAGAGAAGCACGCGGAGGTGAGCGGCAGTATGGTGCCGACTACGACCTTAGGTGCTGGCGGCAACGCAGGCGAAGATCTGCACTACACACGCGGCAGGCAAGGACGCAACCGCGGCTCGCGCACCAGGGACGGCGCGAGCGCGAGCGGCGCGGCGGGCCCAGCGGCCGCGGAGCGCGCGGCGGACGGAGCGCGCGGCGCGACCACGCACGCATGCTGGCGGTGCGGTAAGACACATAGCGCGGCGAGGTGCCGCTATGTGAATTACACTTGTGACGAGTGTAAACAAAAGGGGCATTTAAGAGTGATGTGCAAGTTAGTGAATCGGGCGAACAATCGACATAATTATATCAGTGGTGAGGACGATTCGGACGATATGTTTCAGATTATTGAGGGTAAGGACAATAAACCGTTCTTTATAAACATTTTAATAGATAACTTTGAGACCAAGTGTGAAATCGATACTGGTAGTCGTATTTCAGCTATTAATGAAGACTTGTATAATCGCAAATTTTCTCATAAAACCATTATGGCAGATAATTTAATGTTGAAGAGTTATGCTGGTTCACGCATCGAATCGCTCGGCTATATAGATGTCCAAGTTAGGTTACAAAATGTAAAAGTGAAATCCTTGCCACTTTATGTAATTAGAAATGGAGCGTGCCCATTATTAGGAAGGGACTGGTTACGCGCCCTTAAGATAACTCAAATTAATTTGCACAAGATTACCGACGATGGATTCGTGAATCGCCTATGTGCTGAATTTCCTGAGGTATTTACGGATAAGCTAGGGACTTGTAAGCAAGCCATCCGACTACAGCTGACAGACAATGAGCCTGTGTACGTTCGTGCGCGGCCGGTACCCTTAGCGCTGCGTGCGCGTGTTGAACGCGAGCTAGCGCGACTGGAGTCTGATGGTTCGATATACCGTGTGGACTATTCCGACTACGGAACGCCAATTGTACCGGTTGTAAAAAAAAATGGAGATATACGCATATGTGGAGACTATAAAATTACAATTAATCCAAAGTTAAAGCGTGACTATTATCCGTTGCCCCGTATTGATGAGTTGTTTACTAAATTAAGTGGAGGAGACAAATTTACTAAAATCGATCTGACACATGCTTACGAACAGTGTTTCTTAACGGAAGATTCACAGCCTTATACAGCTATAACAACTCACCTCGGAACATATGCCTACCGTCGTACGCCATACGGTCTAGCTTGCATACCCGAAAAATTCCAGAAATTAATGGAAGAAACATTGCGGGGCATACCGGGTTGTGTTGTTTTTCTAGATGATATTTGTACAACAGGGGCTGATGATAAAGAACACTTCAGTAATTTGCGAGCTGTGCTCGAGAGGTTGCGCACAGCGGGTTTAACAGTTAAATTAAGTAAGTGTAGTTTCCTACAAGATAGTGTTAACTATTTAGGTTACATAATAGATAAGAAGGGTTTACGGCCAGACAAAGCTAAATTGAATGCTATTTCCAGCGCGCCTAGACCAGAGAATATAACTCAGTTAAAAAGTTTCCTGGGAATGCTAAATTATTATGGTAAATTCATTAGTAATATGAGCACATTATTGTATCCATTACACAATTTACTAAAAAAAGATACACCGTGGAAATGGGATACCAGTTGTGAACAGACGTTTAAAGAAGCTAAGCAAGTTCTCTTGGGCGATCGAGTGTTAGCACATTACGAAGAGGGGCGGCCTCTCGTACTCGCGGTAGACAGTAGTGCGTATGGATTGGGTGCAGTGCTGGCTCATCGCTATTCCGATGGCAGCGAGCGGCCGGTCAGCTGCGCGTCTCGCACACTCAACGCGGCTGAGCGAAATTACAGCCAACTTGATAAGGAGGCGCTCGCTATATTATTCGGTATAACAAAGCACCATCAGTACTTGTTTGGTAGAAACTTTATATTACGTACAGACCACCAACCATTGACGCACATATTTGGTGCCAAGGGTGGCATCCCACAAACGGCGGCAAGCCGGCTACAGCGGTGGGCGGCGCGCCTGGCCGCATACGATTTCAAAGTGGAATTCGTACGCTCAGCTGACAATGGGCCAGCAGATGCTTTATCAAGACTACCACTTCCTCAAGAGGGTCGCTTAGTAGATGCAGTGACCTACATCAACCTCATAGAGGAATCATTCCCTGTTAGTTTTAAGGATATTGCTAGGGAAACTGAAAAAGACAAATTGTTATGCAAGGTGAAAGACTATGTAACTTTTGGTTGGCCGTTGACGGTGAACGATACTGAAAAACCGTATTTCGTTAGAAAACAGGATTTAGGTATAGAATTAGGTTGCCTAATTTATAAATATAGGGTCGTTATACCGAATACATTGCAGAGACAGATTTTAGATGAAATTCATGAAGGGCATTTAGGAATTAATAAAATGAAGAACCTGTCTAGAAATTATGTGTACTGGCCCGGTCTAGATAGAGATATAGAGGAGGTATGTCGCGCTTGCACGGCGTGCCGCGCAGTCCGTGACGCGCCGCCGCATGCGCCGCTGCACCCTTGGGAGTTTCCGCTGCATCCGTGGCAGCGAGTACATGCTGACTTCGCGGATTGTGGGGGAAAACGGTATTTAATCATCGTAGACGCAAACTCAAAGTGGATAGAAGCGATTTCTATGAGTAGGACGGACGCACAGGCAACTATCGCGACAATGATGATGTCAATGATGACAATGAACTATTTTTGCTCGGTTTGGTTTGCCATCATTACTGGTCACTGACAACGGCCCTCCATTTTTCTCACATGATTTTAAGACATTTTGTGAAAAAAATTGTATAAAACATGTTACCACAGCACCTTACAGACCACAGGGAAATGGGGCTGCAGAAAACGCGGTAAAAACCGTTAAGAAAGCGATTAAACGTGCTTTGTACGAGGGCGAGGACGTCGCCACGGCACTCAGTAAATTTTTGTTCCAATACCGAAACTGCCAGCATGCAACTACTGGTGTGTCCCCCGCGGTGGCTTTACAAGGGCGCAGGTTGCGCGGGCGCTTAGACGCGCTGCGACCCGACGTGCCGAGTGTGGTGCGCCTGCGCGCAGCGCAGGAGCGGCAAGTGGTCGCTGCAGGCGGCGCGCCGCGGGCGCTGGCACTGGGCGACGCGGTGCTCGCCCGTGACTACACCGCAAGGGGGGACAAGTGGTCGTCAGGTACAATAGTCGACCAGACGGGACCGGTCTCATACAAAGTAGACGTTGGACGTGGAGTCGGTTGGCGTAGACATGTCGATCAAATTATACCTGTTAATAATAAGAATCGCTATTCATTATCTCGTACTATAGGTGCCCTAAGACGGCTGACCCACTATTTTGATAAGCTATTTTGATCATTATTTAGCTGTTTTTAAAGATGAAATCCTTTGTGCCAGCATTTCGATAAATCTTGCTATCCTAGTGTGAGGGTAGATTGATAAAATAAAATGGCACGTCAGTGACAAAAGTTAACTTAGCTAATTCCATGAGTCTTATCAACTGCTTGTAAATCGGCCATAATATTGCGTCCAGCATTACAAGTAACGTTGAATTTCGATACTGTCTATAAGAATACATTTAGTCCAGTGGCAATATCAGCGACTTGGCACGCAGGTGTAGTTGGTTCAAATCTCAGTTTAAACACCTAACTTTTTGTTTTCCATCTTTTGTGTTTTAGTTATATTTTTTTACTTTTCTTTAACGACAAAAGTCGAGAAATGGACTTTGTATAGAAATGAAACAAAATATTGCAAGTAAATAAAATGTTTATTATTTCACTATATTTAAAATATATATATATAAAGTAAGTAAATGGTCAACATCAAAAATTTAAAAAACAGTTTTTTAATATTATAATCAAACAAACACATGTATAAACATTTATAAAGGGATATAATAATGGTATAAATAACTACTTATTAAGCAATTTTGATTCTTATGCCCTTAGACTTAAAGTTTATTATTGGTATTTTAAAATGTAGTGACTAATCATAGCTTATTTTGGTATTCTTAAACAAGATAGTATGGCTTATTGATCTGTGTAAAGACTTTGACGCAATAAGGCACGAGTTCAATTCTCATACCCTGTATATTGTTTTGCTTTCCATTCAGAACTTTTTTATTATTTTAAGTAACAATCAACGAACTAAATATTCTTCGAACATATTTGGAATAATTTGGCCTGACTTGTAATAAGCGGGTAGTCAAGATAAATATGCGTATTCATTATAAAACTGGTATTCAAATGTTACTTAGATTAAGGGTAGAGGAATAAAAATGAACCGTTCCCAAAATAGCTAAATCATTAGAGTCAACTAGACTCTCTTTGCATAGGCTATGCCCCAATAGCAAAGTTTTAGTAAAGCAAAAACCAGTCGACGCTCAATAGCAGTGACGTCGTGCAAACAATTTTTACGTTGCCTTACTAAATTGCGTAAAACAATATCTTTATTTAGAATATTTGTATATACCTAGTTCTAAAATACAAAATAATCTATTTACATGAGGAGAATGTTGGTTTTCGGAGAGATTGATAGGAGACATCTTAATATAGCAGTAGGTAAGTGTCTTTTTTTCCATTTAATTTATACTTCTTTTTTAAACTTACACATTTTTATGCTGTGACGTAATCAAACATCTTTTTAATTATACTACGTTTCTTTGTTTCAGAGAAATACAGTCAGATTATGGTTTAAAACTATAACAAACAATACAAGTCAGGACGTAAAATTGAAATAACTGCTGGTCATCCGTCAAGTCCATTTTCCCCAAGAATATCTGGATTTCTATCTGTGAAAAAAACATGTTATTATACTGCCGTATGGAAGTGGCGGGTATAACTCTGGGTTACTTGTGTTGAATGTCTTCTGTGGAACCTGGTTATTTTGTAGAAATTGGTCCATTCAGTAATAAATATTACGTGACGTAATGCCATCAGTGCGTGTAAGCAACAATGGATAATTATTTACTTTTTGTAAGCTGCCACAATACCTTCTTGTCAGTGCTTATGTGTAGTGTATTGGTTAAATAAATCATAGTAATCTTAATTTGTTAGGAAGTGTTTTTAAAATAAATTAACTGATCTTTATTTCTTTCATAATCAAACTTAAAATGCTACATAAAACCTGTCAAGTAGTTAAAATGTCAAAATATTTAGTGGTATTTTCACTTTGATTTTTTGAGCAGATAGGACAGTTAATGCAGTGATGCTATTGTTATAAAATAGAAATATTATATATTTCTAATCATGTAACATGTTGATTCACAGCATTAATCTCTTCTTTTAAAATAAAATTAGTATTGTGTATTGCACTATGTATTGAAATAAATAAATAGTTTTTTCTCCTGCTCAAAACTGTATTACAAATAGGTAATTCTACCATATCAAAAGCAGTTTAATATTGTAACTTCTGTTATATGTTTTACCTTTATATATCGTTATTTAAATTATGTCTATTAGACGAGTAAATATTTTTTTATGTAAATTGTAAATATTACTTGATTAAACCGTTACCTATCCTAACCATTTTTGTTTTTTATTCATGTTGCTTTTATGTTTGAAAAGTTAATTTAAATTTATTTATTTAACTTAATATAAATTATAATTTGATTTCAAAAATCATAATCCAATATTGTAAACACAAAACTACTAAAAGAAGCACGACGGATTTGAACTTACGACCATGTCAATATAAGTCTACTGTTATGACCATTAGACTAATTTGACTTATGATATTTTGTTGAAATTAACAAGTGGATTAAGAGACAAAACCGTATTCAAAGTTTACCAACCTTAACGTTACCTCTTAAAGATCAAATTGACGTGACAGTATTCTATAATATTTGACTACCTACCTCTCGTTATATTCGTTTAAATTATTATGCTCCGAATTGATTATCATGTATCTTCTGCTAATTGCAGAAGGTTTAAATTCGTCTACCTTTTAGGATGTCTTATATTACCTTCTGCTGTCACGTGGGTCAGATATCTTGGGGTTTTGTGTTTACCAGTATAGTTTCCGAGAATAAAGACTTAACCCCAGAGCAGGAGGTCCCTTTGGTCCGTGAGGAAACTGAGGATACTTTCGAAGACGCTTCTGATGGCACTGGAGGGAAGTCACAGATAATTATGCCTGAAGTGGCCACACGGCCGGAGACTCCACCACCACCGCCAGGTGCGTCTGCTCGCGCCCTGCGAGCTTATAATCGAGCTCGACTAACTAAGTAAAACGACTAAGTAAAATGCTTTGTTTCTTTTGATTGTTATTTAATTATATTACGTAGACTCTAGCTTAAGGGGGAGAAATGTACCGATGGTTACTTTAGTTTGTCTATGATTACTTTAGATTGTCTATGAAAATTTTGTATTTTGGCGGGAAGATTCCAAAACTTTTTCAATATACCAGTGTACCGCTAACTCTGCTTTTCATTGACGCTGCAAGAATATCGAAAGGTTGGCTACGCTACACCAGTGCTTTATATATTGAGTTTAGTCATCATCTTCCTGCCCTTGTCCCGTTTTATTTGGCGTCGGCGCAACACGTTTTTTTCTTCCATTCTGTCCTGTCACTCGTCACGCTATCACTAACTCCCTCTTCTTTCATATCGCTTCTCACACAATCCATCCATCTTTTCTTTGGCCTCCCTCTTCCCCTCCATCCATCCATATGTAAACTCATAACTTTTTTAGCAACGTGCGTTTCATCCCTCCTTTTCACATTATTATATATTTGATTGTTTATATATTGAGTTTAGTAAGGTATATAATTGTTCATCATCCAAAGGGCAATGGAAAGGGCTACGCTTGGAGTTTCCTTGCGTGATCACATCAGAAATGAAGATATCCGCAGGAGAACCAAGGATACCGACATAGCTCGAAGAATTGCCAAACTTAAGTGGCAATGGGCAGAGCAAATTGCACGCAGATGATGGTCATTGGTGCCTTAAGGTTCTGGAGTGGCGACCATGCACCGGAAGACGCAGAGTTAGATGGCCTCCCACAGCGTAGACCGATAACCTGGTGATGGTTGTGAGAATTTGGTGGATACGAGACGCTGTGGAGACACTTGGGGTAAGCCGTATGTCCAACAGTGAAATCTGAAATCGTCTTTTGGTTGAAATGATGATGATGAAGCTATTATTTGTTTTAATAAACTGTTGCGACAGTTAGGTGATGACACTGGGTCCAGGACCAGGACACTCCTTTTTTGGTGGGAAATCAACAAATGATTCTTTCGTTCCGCCCATAGCGAGAGGGAGTGTTAAGTCTACGCCCAGGGTTCAGACTCGTACCGCGCAATATGTGGCAACAAATCGGGCAGCGACACTACTCAACACACAGACTGCTCAGCATCCTGATGTAGACATGCTCCACTCTTGTGTACGATTGTTTTTGAAAAAGTGCAAAGAATGCTTTGGAGGTTGATTCGACCTCTTATTATCTATATTACGCTTGTTATTTATGATTATTTCTTTTTGTATCTTTTTGTTGTTGTGTTTGGTTTTATTATTTGTAGTATTGATTTTTAATTGTTTTTTTTTTTTTAATTTTTAAATATTAATTTTTGCACCTGCACCTTTATTATAAATGATAATTTTAATGAGGATAATAATGTTAATGATGATGATAATGATAATGATTATGTGATTAATTTTATTCTTTTTTTTGTTGTTGTATTGTAACATAATAATGACTCTCTGTACATATTGGTTTCGACTGTTAGTGCAGAGAGTACCTGTAATAGAAATAAATAAATAAATAGGTATTTACTAACTAACACACACGGTAACTCTTTTTAAGAATCCTGTAGCTCAAGATCAACCATCATATCAATGAATATCATCAATCAATCAATAAAAAAACATTTAAAAAATATAACAAAAAGATTGTCTTTATTCATTAAACACCAAGCGTTCGTGCATCAATTGTCTTACTATTGTGTCTCAAATTGACGGTATCTGAAAGGTTAATTAATATTTTCTTAAGAACGCTTGCTTCACCAATTTAAGCACCATCGTTTAATTAATAAAATAGATCATGTCTCCTCATAAATCCAGGTTCGACACGAACACGCACTTACCTCATAAAACGTACTGGTTCAATGAAATATATCTAATTTCATTAGTAACGACGTTTGCGCTAGTTTCTGTAGTTTATATCGAGTGCTAAATAAAGGTGCGTCTACAGTACGTGTCTAGAGCACCTTTAAGCTAGAACTACATTAGGCGCGAATTATATAGAAAAGGGTGAAGGCGCGGCGCAGGCATCTTGCCAGTTCAAAACGTTTCAATACAAAATGTATGTAGGCGACACGATGTGAATTATACTCAAGCGGCGTGGTGCAGGAACGTCGCGTCGTTTCGTCGCCTGTTCCGCGTCGCTAGCAGGCGCGACTGGAGAGGCGCGCAAGCAGCGCGACTTTTGTTTATACAGTGGGTGCAAAAAAATGCGTGACGATAGTTAACATTCTAGTGACATTTTATAAACTGTAGGAAAACGATCAGGATATTCGCATGATTTTTCCATTATTTTAAAATATCTTTGCTCTTGTGACATCTTCGGTGTCTCTGCACATTAATGAGTTGCAGCAAAGCAAGCGCATCTTCGTCGTCTGAAGAGGAAGACATGCTACCGCAATAAAGTCAGCCTGTATAATGACTAGTTGCGGCGTCTATTCGCCTCTTTGATATAATTTAAATCGCGTCCGTGCTTTATCTATTCCTCGCCTGCGCCGCGCCTGCGCCGCGCCTTTGCCTTACGCCGTTTCTGTGTAATTCGCGCCTAACGACGCACACGTGTATAGAAGGCGCCAGATAACCGTGGAATAAAGTACATTGACCTTTTCCTAATATCTCTGCGTAGGTGCCCGAAAAACAAATAATGATATGCTTTTCATTACTAGATCATGTAAAGTATCACGACACATGTCGATTCGAGACAGCTTTATGTCCTTTTTTCAATTTTTTTAAAATTAAGAATGTCAACAAATGTAGGAGGGTCAATATCAAAGTCAAAGTCAAAAGTTTTTTATTTCACATAGGCCTACATGGGCACTTATAAAACGTCAGAAGCTAGTGCACGGTTCGAAATTGGTCGTTTCCTATGGAGAAGAACCGGCAAGAAACTCCATGGTTACTCTTTTTAAAAAAATGGTTGTACTTACAATATTTCCATATAACAGTATTAAAAGGTATTATTTAAGAACAGTGTAAACCGGTCTATATTGTACTCAAAAGCACAATAAAAATAATCATTTAAAAAAAAGTGAGTCAAAATATGAAGTAATCTAAGAATTCGTGGAGTCTACAGTGTTCTTCCATTTACATAATAAAAAGAGGCTATATAAAAAAAAGGTAGAAAAAATAATAATAATTACAACTGTCAGTAAATGAGACGTTAACAACCAAAAAAAAAAAAGAAAAACTAACGAATTTAATGTGGTTGGAGTCAGATAATATAAAAAATTGCAAAAGCAATGTGTTAGAGAGAAAAAAAAAAAATATGTTACAACAAAGATGGAGCAGTTAATAGATACATTCGCATAATATTATAAGTTACCAGGGGGCCACAAGTGCAGAGGCAGTCATTGCCAAACAAGCGTGTCTTCGACATAGTCTTTAACCTTGTAATATGCTTTTTTGGTTAAGACACGCTTAATATGGGTTTTGAACTTTCCTTCGCTAAGTTCAGTCACCGCTTTTGGTAGCTTGTTATAAAAGCGTATGCTATTTACTAAAAATGACTTACTGGTCTTGGCTAATCTCCATTTGGGCAATATAATTTCGTGTTTACTACGAGTATTTATGTTATGGAAATCGCTTCTAATTTTGAAAAGTCCTAGGTTTTTACGTACATACAAAATACTGACCGTTATTCCACGGTTATTCCTACCTTAACACGCCAGATTGTACGTGGATCGACGTCACGTGTAGCTATGCAAGTCTAGTTTCCATATAAAATGTATGGAGATCAATGCACCCAGATCAGCGTGTGTGGCACACATGTGAGCAGTGTAGTTCTAGCTTGACTCCAATCATGTTATGATTAAACATTTATAGATTTTTTTTTTAAGTCCATGGCATTAAGAGCAAAAAAGTGTTTAGAATACCAACTATTTATTGCAGCCGACGGTTATCAAACCACCAACGCAATAAAAGTCAGAATCTATTGGACAGTAAAAAGGTTTGTGTAAGTATCTAATCATAACGCGATTGGAGTACAGGTGTTTTATCGGAAGATTTTATCAAGGAGTGTGCTTCGAAATCGCATAACTTAATTTCGCCAAGCCCGTTATAACATTGGACCACCAGACGTACGACGATAGGGCTGAAAGGTTCTGGAGTAGCAACTAGGTACTGAAAAGACGCAGTGTTGGAAGACCTCCCATAAGTTGGACTTTTTTTTTATGGTGGGAAAAAATCATGCAATGACATCCCCCGCTCTTGGGCGGAGCGGGAGATAGTGTCAGCATACAAAATTATAAACTTGATTGGACAGTTTGTATGGAGAGGCCGATTTTTTTTTTCGTTTCCTGAAAACAAATTTTGTGTAAGGTTGTCCATTTTCGTCTTCTGGGCAAGCCCTTAAAGTTTGTGGAAGGCTGTCCCTTACACCTTGTAGATTGTTTACGTTAGTATCTTGATTAACATTAGATTTAATTATGTACTTTTTTCGTTTAATGTAGTTTTGTATTTTTTTTTTCAATCTTAAGACTGGAAAATGTTAATGCTGTGCACACTTGTAAGTGACAAATTCACTCTAGATTTTAAGTTTGATTGTTATATATAAAAATGTACTAGTGAATAAATAAATAAATAAATAAATATTAAATAAACCAAGAGCAGCAAAGATGAATTCACCATTCTGCTCTCACCCTAACCCTGTCTCTTAGAACCGTATTCTCGGAATAGTTCCAGAGTAACACATACACGTTTATTGTATTTCAAATGCGTTTCACGTAGTTTTCGCGATTCATACAAGTAGATGTCTAATTGAAGAACATAACTGAGAAACGAGCGTAGTTTTGCTTTTGTTTAATTATTAATACGCTTATTATTAACACGCTTATATATTAGCTTCACCTGTATGTTTGTAACCAACGCCTTTGACCTCGATTTTGACCAACTTTGGGCGATCAGATTTTCTTCAAACTTTGCACACTCATCAAAGACTGATGACAATGCAATAATCCATTTTTTTTAACCGACTTCTAAAAAAGGAGGAGGTTCTCAATTCGGATGTTTGTATTTTTTTTTTTTTTTTTTATGTATGTTCGGGCATAACTTCGTCGCTTGCCAACCGATTTGAAAAATTCTTTTTTTGTTGGAAAGGGTATACTTCCCAAATGGTCCCATAGTCACCAAGTCGGGATCTGATGATGGAATCTTGGCTAAATCGAGGGAACTCCTCAAATATTATAGGCAACTATATAGTCATTTTGATATTTTCATCAAGGAATTAAGCATTTACAGTCAAAAAGTGACATTTGATGAGGTGGAACTGGTTAAGAAGACCAGAAATTGCCAACGGAACTTCATACTCAAACAAATATCACAATGAACATAGTTAAGCGACTATGACAATACAAATAAATGAATAGTTCTGAATAGTTATGTTGAAAATGGTATCATCGAAGTAACCTGATGATAGTGATGGAGCTGGAAGATAGGCACCGGAACTCCGTAATTAATCAATGTATCCTACCCGTGTTTGGGCTTATTAGAAATGTCATGAGATGCACTTTGGCTATAAGGTACTATCGAAGTGATCTGATGATGGAGCCGGAAGGTGGAAGGTAGACACGGGAACTTCATATGAAAATGATGTATTCTAGCAGGGTTTGAGTTAATTGGAATTGACATGAGAAAAAAGTACTCTGGCTGTAAGTGTATTGCAACTAAAAAGTATGAAATAAAAAACTTTTTATAAAAAAAATAAAACCGACTTCACTAAAAAAACACTTAAATGAACAAAATAATTTTAATTTCGGAAGTCGGTGTTAAATAAGGAACAAACAATAACGAAAAACACCGACTTCCCAAATTAAAATTATTTTGTTCATTTAAGTGTTTTTTTAGTGAAGTCGGTTTTATTTTTTTTATAAAAAGTTTTTTTTTTAGTGAAAAACAAATACTAAATAAAACGCTTTCATAGCATATCAAACTAAAAAGTGTACTACCTATATTGAAAATTATTTTACACTTTTTAGTTCGATGTGCTATGAAAGCGTGTTTTTTTTATTTTTTTTAAACTATATTTTTTGTGAGATTGCACACAGGTCACCTGCCACAACCACAAAACGCTGCCACCAGCATATTTCCTACTAGCTTTTGCCCGCGGCTTCGCTCGCGTACATAAAATATAGCCTATGTCACTCAGGAATAAAGCAGCTTTCTATCGATGAAAAAATTTTCCCAATCGAACCAGTACTTCCAGAGATTACCTCCTACAAACAAAAAAAACAAACTATACCTTATAATATTAAGTATACATATAGATATAGAAGTATAGATTGTTTTCATACATTTCCTTACTTACCTTACCTTCAAAGCCTTGAGCACAGGCGTAGGGTAGCCAGCCTTTCGGTGTTTTACAGGATGCATTTTGGAGAGTGTGCGCAGGAATTGCATGACTTGATTCCGCCATCGCAATTCTACCATCGGACAACCCGACGTACAGCGAATATTCACCCTTACGTTGTTGAAACCTCTACGGTCCGGACTAAGCGTTTCGCCTCTACGTTTATACCGCGTACGTCGAAGGATTGGAACAGTTTTCCTGCTGCGGTCTTCCCGTCCGATTATAATTTGGGTGTCTTCAAGGCTAGAGTGAATAGGCTCTTAATAAACTAGTGCGCCTCACCATCAAAGATTGCATTGCTACTTACCATCAGGTGGGATCGCAGCCAAGCTAAAAAAAAAAAATCTAGCTAGCCAAAATAAAAAAATTATATGGATTCGCCGCACACCGCTGACGCCGGTGGCCGCCACACGCAACAAATCGCCACTGCTCGCCTCTTGTGGCCCACACCGGCCACTAAACCTCGATACAAAACGCTGTCACACGCCACTTGCGTATTTAAAACTTCTTTGTTAGAATCCATTACGATACTGCGGGTATGGGTTAAAAAAAGCAGCAGCAACCAGCTACAAGTGGCTGTTGCGCGCTTCAGCTGCCTTTGTGGCCGCTCGATATCCGTGTGGCCGCTTCTATCTTGTCGTGGCAGCGTTAGTCGCTGTGGCATGTAGCCCGTATGCGGCACCTCTTATATACACCCTTAAATTTTGATCGTTTTAATCCCGTGGAGGATTGATCCGGTTCATGAAACACTGTCGATTTGTAAAGATAAAATTAAAAAATAAAGTACCTTTTTTTCAAAACTCGTATTAATTTACACATGTACGAAATTCAGTAGTCGGCGTCGCGTACAAATTACCTACAGGTACTCGCTCAGCTGATGTTTTCTTAAAGAAATTAATTTCGTACATGCGTAAATTAATATGAGTTTTGAAAAAAGGTACTTAATTTTTTAATTTTATCTTTACAAATAATAATAATAAAAAAAGACGTGTGGCACTCGGGGACTGCCGCGGTAAAGCTATTGCATAGCATCACTCATTTGTTTTCTTATCGGTCACCACGGTCAAAACAAATGAGTGGGGGTGTTAGGTTATTTTCGTTACGGAATTTCTGGATTCGGTCTCCACGCTCAAGTACCGCGATAGAAGCAATGCAATAGCTTAAAAAAGACGTGTGGCACTCGGGGACTGCCGCGGTAAAGCTATTGCATAACATTTTTATCAACTTATGCAATTATAATTATTTATTTATTTTATTTATCCAGTGTTTTTTTTCCTTTGTTTTTTTTTTCTTTGATATTAATTGAAGTTACACTTTCACACATTGAATTGAATTTTGATTGATTGTTCACTCATTTGTTTTCTTATCGGTCACCACGCTCAAAAAACAAATGAGTGGGGGGTGTTAGGTTATTTTCGTTACGGAATTTCTGGATTCGGTCTCCACGCTCAAGGCCCGCGATAGAAGCTATGCAATAGCTTAAAAATAATAAAAAAATAATTAAAATAAATTAATTTTAATAATAAAATAATTTAATAGTGTTTCATGTACCGGATCGACTCTCCACGAGATTAAAACGATCAAAATTTAGCGGTGTATAATCTGTGTATTGGGGTTTAAGCCGTTTGAGGCTTGAGTTTTGGTATTTAAATCAGAATATACGATTTACAGAATATTTTGAATACGTGATTTGTTATATTCATTTCTCATAATAATTTTGTTTATTTGTATGTATTTATATAAGTATTTATTTATATATTTTTGTATTTATATTGATTTTAATTTTCTTTTTGTTTGCCTTGAAGTTGCACCTACCATGTTATGTCTCTGCACCACCCTAAGGTCGACTGGTAGATAATGCCTAAGGCATTAAGTCCGCCTTTGTACAGTTTTTTGTGCAAGAAGTGTTATTAAATAAATAAAAATAAATAAAATATAGCATAGCATGGCATAGTCGGCCTTATATTATGTTACTACTGTTGGTACTCAGGCCTCCTCTCTAGGAGAGGGAATGGGTCGTAATCCACCACGCGGGCCCAGTGCGGGTTGGTGAATGTCACATGTCTTCGAATTTTTGGTTCTAGGACATGCCAGTTTCCTCAATATGTTTTCCTTCACCGTTTTGAGATCAGTGGTGTTAAATTAAATTACACAAAGTAATGCCCAGGCAGGCGGGTTTGAACCCGCGACCTACAACTCGCAAGTCGGGGGTCGTTACTACTCGGCCAGCACTGCGCTAATTAAGAATTAATTGGACGAAATAACACTTTGGACTCGAATTGGTTCTTTAATATTTAAATGAAATCAGAATAAGTAGATAGAATTGACTGGAATCCGAGAGTTTAAAGAGTAAGAACAGTTTAATTTGTAAATTTAAGCTAAGAATGACTTTGGCTGTGATTCTATTTAGATGGAATAATCTGTAAATGTGAAAATGTGAGAGCAGTGATGGTCGAGTGGTAATGGCTCTGACTTGCGAGTTGTAGGTCGCGGGTTCAAACCCTGCCAGCCGCATTACTTTGTGTAATTTATTTCATTACCACTGCTCTCAAAATGGTGAAGGAAAACATTGTGAGGAAACCGGCATGTCCTAGAACCAAATATTCGAAGACATGTGACATCCCGGAGGACACGGTGGAGCACACAGTCGCGGTGTGCCCTGCTTAGGCGGAGCATCGCCGTGCCCTCGTGGGGGTGATCGGCGGCGGAGACCTCTCGCGACGGGCCTTGGTTGAGGCCATAGTCCGAAGCGAGGAGGAGTGGCAGGTCGTCGCCGACTTCTGCGAAGCAGTAATGCTCGCTAAGGAGGAGGCCGACCGCATCGGGCAACGGCGCTCTCGCCGCCGCCGGGATTCCGATCCCGATTTCTAGCCACCGTAGGCGCGGGCTTGCGGACAGTGAGCAATGGGTAGCTCGCTGTCCGGCCGTCCGGTAATTGTCCGGACCAAGTCCAAGTCGTCGACGGCGCGCGCTGTTCCCGCGCGCCTCAAGGAGTTGTAAGCAACAGCAGGGGCCCAGCCGGGTCAAAGCCTACTGGGGCCAGGGATATCCGAAAGGGCGCTCGAGCCCCGGTATGAAGGCTTGAAGGAACGGGATGGGTTTTTTTAGTCAGTAAGAGTCTGACACTATCTCCCGTTCCGACCAAGAGCGGGGGTTGTCATCGGATGATTTTACCCATCGAAAGAAAAAAAAAAAAAGACTTGTCACATTCACCAACCCGCACAGGGCCCGCGTGGTGGATTACAGACCATTCCCTCTCCTAGAGAGGAGGCCTAAGTCCCAGCAGTGGGAACATTAAAAAGGCTGATGATGGTGATGATGATGGTGAATCTGTAAATATCTTATAATAAACAAATTCTTCTAATAATTATAAATAGATAATCTTTATAACTTTAAATATAAATATTATTAAACAAAATCTTTTACTGCGACTATGTGTCAGTTTGCGATAAACTCAAAAAGTACTCGACGGATTTTGGTGCAACTTTTCATCAATAGACAAAGTGATTTAAAAAAATATATAAAAACAATACAATAATAAAAACGAAGCTAGGGTGGGTCGCTAAGTAGGTACTAATTGTGGCCATCTAATTAAAATAAAAAGGTACTTTCGTCACAAGCAATATTTTTTACACGATTACACCAAAAAAGGATTTATATTATGTTTTCGGCATGAAAGTAGGTAACCATCCATACTAATTTTGAACCCCTCATCTCATTAGGGGCTGAAATTTAAAAATCCTCTTTTAGGCGGCTTTTTGAGGCGACCTTTTTTTGTGGCGCGCTTCAGCGTTTTTTTGTGGCCGCATCTAACTTTTTTGTGGCAGCGTTTTTTTGTGGTGGCGTTTTTTTTTGGTGGCGTTTTTTGTGGTGGCGGTTTTTTGTGGTGGCGTTTTTTTTATGCCCGTGTGCGGAGAGACTTAGTGCTCGCCTACGTCGTAAAAGGAAACCTTTTGCAAAAGTTTACGCTCCGAGGGTCAGTAGTTGCGGATATGCGTTGTTAAAAAAAAACATCTCGATAAATGTTTTTTTTTCTCATACAACTATTCAGAAATGCTAATTGCTGCTTTATTTTTTAACCAATTTTGATGTAGTTCAATTGTTACATGTTGCAGATGATAGCACAGTGTTGTAGAGAGAGACCTGCCAAGTGCTCGGGCTAGTAAGGAGCTAATCCGGTCCGAAAGAGAGACTATTGCATACGAATGTCTCACTTCAAGCAGTCTCCAATTGGGGCGAAATCAATCTGGTGGGATTCAACGCTGCCCAAAACACAAACGTTTCTGTTCACCACCAAAAAGAGTCCGTGCTAGATAGAATAGGGTCTTAATAAACTAGACCGCCTCATCATTAACGATTGCATCACTGCTTACCATCAGGTGCAGAGTTTGCAGTCAAACACTTTATTTCAATTAAAAAAAAAAAAACTGTCGTGTAGAACAAAATATTATCCAAAAATAAACCGAGGAAAGTACCTACCCAATTATTTCCATATATCAGACAACCGTAAAAGAAACGTCTAGCACAAATACCAAAATTATATTTCTTTGCTCGAATAATACTTACAAAGACTACTTACAATGTTCGTTCAAATACACGGACCCTAGTCGTTCAATGGACCCAAAGGGACTACATGAAAGGGATTAATTCATAATATAATCACAAATTAATAGGTCACTCTCTATATCAAACGTCGGTAAAGCAGTTAAAAGTGGTTTTGGAAATTGGGACCATTTGGCATTAAAACCGTCATGGCGGCAGAGGTCAAAATTTCATTTTCTCTAATGAATAATATCCTCGCAGTGCGGTCATATATCTCAGGATTCATGAAATAATATCTACTTTGTGATCCGTTTGAACGGGCTAGTGGTTAGGCGAGTAGAGTGAAGCGAGTGCCGTGGCCAGATAAAGGCATTAGTATAGAATTGAATTAGTTCTTGGCCGATAGATAACTCATAAGTTTTAACGCAATTTGCTCCAACTTTGAGCGGGTTAGTTCTCAAAATTTTGGTTGATCTTTAACCCTAATTTCTGGTGAATGAAACCAGTTTAACGGACTCTTTTATGCAAAAGCCACTAGGGCTTTAGAAGGGCGTTTGTTAACTAGGGGCATTCTTATCTGAAGGACGTTGCTAAAACATCTGCTGTGATGTCGGTGATTCAATATCTGTTATAAAAAATCCCCAAATATTTATACAACTTACCTACTTACTTGACCGTAAAATAGCATAATCAATCAGCCTTTTAATGTTCCCACTGCTGGGACTCAGGCCTCCTCTCTAGGAAAGGGAATAAGCCGTAATCCACCACGCGGGCCCAGTTCTAGGACATGCCGGTTTTAATCTCGATATTTTCCTTCACCGTTTTGAGTGGTAATGAAATAAATTACACAAAGTAATAATAATAATAATATCGTTAGGCGACTGGATCAAGGGCTTGATTCAGAAAGCAGTTCTTCTGGACACGGCTCGTATTGTTAGGAGGTTCCTTTCTTTGGAGCCCTAACCACCGGTAGCTTGGACCCTGTTTCCGATACCGGTGGGATACTGTTTTTTATATTTTTAAATGTTTTTCTTATTGTATTTTAAGAAATATTTAAAAATATATTGTAACATGTTAAAAAAATGAATAAAGGAAATAATAATATTTCACACTATCACACAACGCCGTCTAGTCCCAAGCTAAGCAGAGCTTGTGTTATGGGTACTAGACAACTGATAAACATACTTATATATTTCTAAATACATACATATTATAGATAAATTACACCCAAACACAGAACAAATGATCGTGCTCATCACACAAACATTTGTCCTGGGTGGGAATCGAACCCACGACCTTCGGCATAGCAGTCGGAGTCACTAACCACTAGACCAACAGGCCTGTTAAAGTAATACGCCTGGCTGGGTATGAACCCGCGACCTACAACTCGTAAGTCGGGACTATTACCCTCGGCCACCACTGCTCAGTAATTGACCGTAGTATTTTTTATTGGGCAAGCACTCGGCCCGTCCAAACGGGCCTAAAGTCAGACTAATGTTTCGTATCTTAATAGGAATCTCGGTCTCATAATGTCCAAGTCATCAGCGTTTTCCGAAAATACCCTTCTTAAAGACCACCCACCCCAGTTTCTGCTGATTACTTCATTTTTTTAATAACCTCACTCCGTTTCAATTCGAATTGAGTCTCGTAATTGGGTGAAAACTGTGAGGGTAATGTTCAGTTGGATTTTAAGTAGCCTGGGATGCTGTTTAGGGTTCCCCATAGCCCACGTGCATTGGCATAATCAAAGTTAATTAAAGACAAATTAAATAGCTTTGTAGATATAGGCACTTACCTGGGGTAGGTACAATCTAATAGTTTTTTTTTTTTTCGGTGTGTAAAAATTATCAAGATGACATCCGCAGCCCTTGGGCGGAGCGGGAGATAGTGTCAGATTTTTATTGACTAAAACACCCACCCCGTTCCTTCGTTGCCTTTCATACCGGGGCCAAGCCTTCCTTTCAGAAATAGACCCTTGGCCTCAGTAGATTGTAATAGTGTTAACACATGTTCGATTTTGGTACGACGGTTTTGGTGTGTTTGTACCAAGGTGCGTGACTTAGCGTAAGTTTGGTCCGTCGTACTAAGTTCGAAAGCTCTGAGGTCACGAGCTCTTACGCGATTCATTTGACGACCTAAACTGAACGGTTAAAGGGATGGCTATACATGGTGTAAGAAAAGGTTTCCGCAAACTTTAAGGGCTTGCTAGACAAAACTGAACAAACTTCTACAAGATTTTTTTTTTTTTCAGGAAACGGAAAAAAATCGGCCTCTCCATAAAAACTATCCAATCACGTTTATTATTTAATTTAAGTTTATAGTTTAAAAAAAATGTCAGTTTCAGTTAAAGCTAAGCCAAATCCCTTCGTTTTAATCAATCATTTTCGAAATAGGCACTGAAGGTTTGTTTTTTGGTAAATGTAAGTACCTATTAGTATTTTGTAAAAAGTCATAGAGTAAAAGTTGTCTGTGATGTTGGTAATACAGTCCTGCAAAGTTGTTAGTACTTCCCTATTTTACAAATAACCCTGTATACAAACTAAATATAATAATCTATACAATAGAACTGAATGATGAAAATTTAAATTATTTACCTACTTAATACAGTTCATGAGATACCTCCAGCCCGCTTATAAAAATTCGGACGCAAGTCAGTGGAAGCATAATAATACGGTTCCGTTATTAGGTAGCTCTTTGGGTGCGAAACCCTAAAAAAGTGTAAGTTGCTAAGTATCGAATTTAACTTACCTACCTACCTACTTTTTTTAGACTGTTTTGTCCCACTCCTGGGCAAAGGCCTCCCTCCAATCCGTCCATCTTTCGCGCGCCCGGGCTTCTTGCCAGTTCTGTTGGAATCCTAACCTACCTGCTTAGGCCTTATTTATAAATAGTTTTTTCGTAAATTAATCAGGGTACGTACAAACAAGACATACGACGCAGCCTAAAAATCGACAGCGCCATCTTTGAAATGTTAGCGCCAGTTTGTTGTTACATCCTTTATTTCGTTTGGAAAACCTTGTTTATAGATGGCGCTCTAAACGCCACCGTAGATAATTTCTTAAAACATTTTTTTTGTCTACGCTATACTTTATGGGCTAAAAGATTTTTTATTTTTTTCATGATTGTTTTATTGGTAGCCAAAGATTTTATATATCCTACAATACTTGGCAGCCACGTTTCTACATTTTTTTAATCTATGGTAGTCGGTAAAACAGTATTCATATATTTTAAACTATTATGACAAGTGACATCTATTGCACTTAAAACAAACTACTACGACCACAATCTAATAACAGCTGCATGAAAAACTAATTAGAAATTGACAAGAACATGAACTCTTTTTTAAATATTTAACATTTTATTGAAAATTTTACTGAAAGAACTATACAGAAACATGATTTCCGACAATTTTAAGAAGTTTTTCAAGTTGTTTGGTCTCAAATTTAGAAATTATTCTAGCGCAAGTGGCGACATCTTACAGTTCATTTGTAAAGTTTTAGCTGTCATCTATCGGAAAATTTTGTCAACAGAGGATTTAGTTCGCATTCCATCCGGGGCGCTCACAACCCAAACAATGAATACCAACATGGTGGCAATGTGCTACACAGTTTGAAAATGCAGGTCGTGTCATGCTTTGAAAAAAATCATTTTATACTCGATTTTGGTGGAAAATGTCGGACCCTAAACGTGTTACTCTTATAACAGTGGGTGCTCCTAAAAGTGCAAAGAATAATGTGAACAAAACAGTGAGATTAACTATAAATTTGGATGAAAGCAACGAAAGTAAATATCCGGAGCTGAATTACAAGGAACTAGTCATTGCAGAAGAGGTAAGTTATAACAGAAAATCATAGCAATTTACGCAACCATACTGGTTTTCCAGCTCTTTGTAGTGCAGGGCATCTGCTAAAAAAAAATTGTGGCCTAAAAATCGACAGGGCATCGGCCATCGGCTAGTCTTATGGGGTCCAGTTGAAATCGTTTTAGGATATTTTTTGCTTACGTTATACGGTTTTGTATTAGGTTTGTGACATGAATTTGCGTCCACGGGCTGCTCGAGAAGCTCAGATAGCGGTCGCCATGTTTGCAACAATCATAGAAGTTCGTTGTCGACTTAGAACATCATTTTACGAGAGCAATGTTTTGATCGCTAACTCGTTATGATTAAAGTTGTTTTTGCTCCACTATGAATATTTTTTACATTGTTATGCCATATAAATAACTTGAATAATGAGTGCTGACGATAATGCAATGCGTACGATATCATTATAGCACGCGAAAGTCTTGATTTCAATGACCTAGGATAACCTACCAATTGTATACGGTATCCGGTAAAAGCAAGGTACACTTTTAGGTTACATTTTAAGATTTAATTAAAATAAGTTGTAAATGAAAGTATGAACATATGTTTGCAATTTGAGTGTACATAAGGTGTATATAGGTAGGTAAGTTTATCATAATATGAGATAGAGGATGCGTGTAAGGAGGGAACAGCTATATTACGTTGCGTATCGTTGTACTGTTCTAACGCGTTATTAGGATAATGGGATTAATTTTAACCGATAGAAAGGGTTATTTATTGTGTATTGAATGCGTATATAGATTGTTTGGTTATGTATTTGTTTGCAAACTTGATCTGCAATGTTGCCAAGTTGGTTTCGCTTGCAAAATGCACTCGTTGGCAGATTGTATCACGACCTTTGCTTCTTTGTGAGCTTTTTATTTTACTATGCCTATTCTCGATCGATAGCAGTTTTTTAATGTATATAATGAGCATAGGTTATGTGCTGCGGGCGTACTATATACTTTTGAGCGTGTGAGTGTGTGTAAACGTAATGTTTTGGTTTGAATGTGTTGCAGTTTTTACATTGAATTATAGTTTTTAGAATGCTTTTTATTTTTATTTTGTGTATTTTTGTTGCGTGTGGGATGTACTTAGGTAGTTATAGTGAATTAGGTTCGCTTTTTTTTTACACTGCGGTATTATTATTTTTAGTCGCCGGTTAGGAGTATCATTTTATGAAACAGGTTTAAATTCGGCTTTATGGATACTGGATGTTTTTTTTTTGCGCGCGTGCAGATTGTCGCGCGCGTTTTCTGTCAATTAGGGCGCGCTTTTATGGTCATTATGTCAATGCAGTAACGTCTATTATTGATTAATTATTATTTAATGGTCAGATATTGTTTTGTAAATAAACGTTTTAGAATGCTTTTGTTTATAGTAAGTGCAATGATATTGCATATTCGCTGGATTTATAGTCTGGCATACTAGTTATGACGATTATTAGGTTTTTATTTGCATGATTTAGTTACTTTTGTGTTTTAAATATTGTTCACTTAGAATCACGCTTGCTTTTTCTGAAGGGTTGAGCAGAGTTGTCCTTACGTTGATGATAGTCTGTATACCTATGCTTTTATGGCAAATTTCATCAAATAAATTATTACATGTTCAAATTTTGGCAGTTTTACAGTCCGATACATTTTATTATTATAAAGAACCTCTACGGTCCGGACTAAGCGTTTCGCCTCGTCGTTTATACCGCGTACGTCGAAGGACTGGAACAGTCTGCCTGCTGCGGTCTTCCCGTCCGATTATAATTTGGGTGTCTTCAAGGCTAGAGTGAATAGGCTCTTAATAAACTAGTGCGCCTCACCATCAAAGATTGCATCGCTACTTACCATCTGGTGGGATCGCAGTCAAGCACTAGTTTATCTCAATTAAAAAAAAAAAAAAAAAAAAAAAAAAAAAAAGGTCTAGCCTTTACATGTCGATGACGTAATCACAATGATTCAGACTACCTACCTACGTCTTTAAAAAGATTAGGTAAGAACCTTTATCTACTTTTTAGAAAAAAAAAAAAAAAAAAAACTATAATCACGTCTTCACATTTGAAGGTTTTAATCGATTTATGAACTTGCGTCTGGCGTTGGTTCACGTGTGTCATTGTCATGGCCATTCATTCAAATTAAGAATTCCCAATGACCATTAACTAGAATAAGAATGAATTCCGTATTTAATATGATTTATAGACTAACTTTATAATAATAACTAAAAAAAAACATCTAAAAACTAAACTGAAGCATTTTGACCCTTATTTCAATGCAAATAGAGTTGAAATTCCAATAAGAAGTTTAGGAGGATGTTATAATAAATTATCAATACCTATATTGTATGTTCATTGTCTTGTGTTGTAAAAAGTGTTTGAGTATTTCAATATTTACCTGTTCCTACACTTTCTCTTTAACTCGATGGTTAAAACCAATAGCCAACTAATAAGTGCAACAATCTTGGTCTATTTTCCATTACAAATGTTGGAAGTCCAATATTGGTTCTAATCATTGTCCTGCCCATGTTAGTATGGATTGGTGCAAGCTATTTTCATTCATCATACTGCCTGATCAGCTGTCATACTATAATTCCTTCCCATTTTTTTACATTTTCAGCACCCAAGGGTTCGGCATTTGAATAATAAAAACTAAGTATGCATAGCATAATTAGGTGTCACCATTGTATGGACGACCTAAAGGACAGGGTGCCTTGTAGTGGCCGTTGGCGGTGGCAATATCCCACTCTGGGCTCTTGTACTGGCTAACGTCCAGAGTGAAGAGGAATGGCAAACGGTCTCATCTAGATTTTAGTCAGTAAAAGTCTGACACACCCTCCCACTTTACCCTTGAGCAAAAGTCATTAAATAAATTTTCAACTTAAAAAAAAAAAATAAACACCTAAATATATAGGATATGCATGTTTATCTCATATACCAATTATCTAACATATAATCAATTCACTAAACACATGTCAAGATAACAGTAATCTATAACTTTCAATTCAATACTCTTGAAAATAGACCAAGGCGAAATCTTATGCAAATTTCGACCAATCAAAACAAGCCTATGGCTGCCACGGGCATTCTTATTGGCTGACAGTCATGTGACTGACAGCCATTGTTTCAAACGCTTATAAAAAGTAATTAGTCCACATGATTTTTGCTGTGGAATTTTTAATAGAATTTAGGTACAGACTAGAAGCATTAAGTATGTTTATGTATTCTTATCAAAATATAAATAAGTGCTAAGTAGGTATTGTGAATTAGGTATCAATGTTTGATTGATTCTACTTAGCACTTTATTATCTTTCTTTGTGGTATTTTAAAGTTTTCTAGCGAAGAAGCGTAGAATATTAACTTGCTTTTGCCCGCAGCGTTGCTCACTTTAATTTAGATTTTTATATCCAATGCAGGTTATTGGTCAATACAGAAAGCATTAATGCTAATAAACCGCGTAATGAAAAAAAGAAAAACTACACAAAACCAATCAGAAATAAGTGGAGTAAGGAGTTGAAAATTAGTAACAGAGTTTGTGTTAGAAGTGCTATATGGTTCTGCTTTGCTGGTAAATGAAGATCCTATCCTGCCTACTCTATAATTGATTAATAAAATATATTGCTTATATCCTAACAGATGGAGGAATATCGTAAGGGATAGAGTGATGAAACAGGGGGGTCACGACTAGTGTTGCCAGGTCAGTTTGAATAAAAATCGGGACAGATGGTAAAACAAATCGGGATTTAGGGTTTTAGATCTTTTAGATTTTTTAGATTTTAATAAAGTAATGTCTTCTTCTTTTTTTTAATAAAGTCGTCCAATGACTTCTTCCCCTCTGAGGTGGAACAAGAGGGCGTGTGAAATTTTTACTGAGTAAAACCCAGACTTCTTCAGTCGCTCTTTGAGTTTCAAGGTTTTTGATTTATCGGGACATTTAGCGTCCCGATCAGGTGCAAATCGGGACGCGTCCCCAGACCCCTAAAAATCGGGACATCCCGCGCAAATCGGGACGCCTGGCAACACTAGTCACGACCCTCAGCATTGAGGAATATGACGTAAGGAGGAGGATATCCTAACTATTATAAAGTGAAAGTGTGGATGTTTGGATGTTTGTTACTTAATCACGCAAAAACGGCTGAACGGATTTGAATGAAATTTGGCATGCATATAGCCTTTGACGTGGAAAAGAACATAGGCTACCTTTTATCTTGATTCCTTAAGTACCTAATGCCACGCGGGCGAAGCCGCGGGCAAAAGCAAGTTTAAAATAAAATAAAAATTAATACTCAACAAAATTTTGTAGTGGAACCTACTAGGTTAACCTGGCCAACATTGTTCTGCCATAATTTTTAACAAAAAAAAATGGGTGGTGTTTAAAAATAGCCTATGATCTATTTTCTAAAAAAACTACTCGGACCTACCAAATATATAAATACAAAAAAAAAAAACTCAAAAATTGATCAAGAGTTTGATAACATAAGATTTTACTATAATATTAGATTGGTGTTTTTTTTTAATGCACTTAAGTTTTGTTCTTCTTCATTACTGGTTTCTGGTTAACAACATAAATCATTCATAATAGTTAGTCTAAATCATTTCATCATTATTTCTAGGTAACTAGTTTCTGTCTACCGATTAATGTTTAATTAATACATAATGGTATTATCTCGCAATGATAATATACTGCTACATCTATGAATCTATGCAAATGTGCGATTCCCACGTCGTTAAGCATAGATATGTATGAGTCGGCAGTCATCACAAATGACTGGGTTCTTGACCTACTGAGTTGAAACTAATTGTATTATTATTCATGTACTTCAGTTACTAGATAGTGCTGTTTCCAATTTACTTTGTTGTTACTAATTTGTTTATTATCTGTTTTAAGTTTTTACATAATTTTTGTAGAGACTAGTTTTTTTTTTTATTATTGGTAGGCTCGCCTTTGAGCACCATCTCACCTGATGGTAAGCGATGACGTGGCTGACAATGGAGCATGCTTGCCTAGAAGTAACCTATTCACTCTTGACTTAAAGACCACTAAATTGTAGCTATCAAGAAACAGACTCCGACAGGGAATTCTACTCCTTGGTTGTATGCACAATAAATAGCTTAATAAATAAGCTTCTGCTAGCGGCTTTGCTCGCATGAAAATAGGTTTACTATACAAAGTTTGGACCCCCTTTCATTGCTGTAGGGCGTAAATTTTAGAAAATTCTCTCTTAGTCCTCGCCTACATCATAAAAAGAAACCTTGAGTAAAATTTCTGGTTCCTTGTCCATTTTTAGGTGGAAAAAACATCCAAACACATCCCCCGCTCTTGGGCGGGGCGGGACGGCGTGTCAGACTTTCACTAACTAAAAACTTACTCCTGTTCCTTCTTTGCATTCGTCTCAGAGCCCAGAGTCTCACTTTCGCACCTGTGAATGTCCCTTGTCCTAGTAGCTTCGGCTGTACTGACTGACATATCAACATATGTCAGTCAGTCAGTTTCTCTTTTTATAGATAAGAAAACACTAAACACACCTTTCTTTTCTAAAAACCGCATCAAAATTGGTTACAAAATGGAGCAGCAAATAGCATTTCAAATGTTTGTATTAGGAAGATTGGGCGTGGTCGGAGTCGCAGTGGAAACATCTCGTTATCTCTTTTCTACGCGCGTAACATAATGGCGGTGACGTCACATTTATGTTTTGCATCCTTTTTCTGTTACATGACAGTTTACCCCTCTACCAGATTTGAAATGCTTCTAACTTCTTTTTATTTGCGATTTTGGATATACTTAATTACTTTTTGATAAAAAAAAAAATAGTTATGTAGGTACTTAATTGAGTGAGCAAGAGAGAGAGAGAAGATAGCAGTGTGCAGATTGCCATGTCAAAACATTTAGGTCTTACAAAAGGTTTGAAATAAATTTACATAGTGGTCTTAAAGGGTTTGTCCTCGTGGGGGCGCTCGGCGGCAGCGATCTTACGCGCCGGGCCTTGGTACAGGCCATGGTCAGGAGCGAGAAGAGGCAATGCTAGCAAAGGAGGCGGCAGCACGCACAAGGCCCTCACGCCCCAGCCAGGATTCTTTCCCGATTTCCGGCCACCGTTGGCGCGGGCTTGCGGACAGCAAGCAATGAGTACTCCCCATTCGTCCGTCCGGACCGAGCCCAAGTCGTTGACGGCACGTAGTGTTCTACGCACTTCTCAAGGAGTTGTCAGCAACCGTAGGGGCCCACCAGGGTCAAAGCCCAACGGGGCCATGGGTGATGCGAAAGAGACCTCCGGCCTAAAGGGCTGATTATTAAGACTAAGCTCTCCGTTCGTCTGTCGCCAGACTGTATCTCATGAACCGTGAAAGCTAGGCAGCTGTAATTTTCACAGATCGTGTATTTCTGTTGCCGCTACAACGAATATTAAAAACAGAATAAAATAAATATTTAAGTGGGGCTGGTGATTTTTTTGCCACGAACGATACGGAGTTCCCGAGTGCGACTCGCACCTGGTCGTTTTTTTTTTCTGACCTTTTGAATACCGTAATCAGAGACACAATAGAAAGACAATGAGAGAGCCAACGTCGATGTTGCTTGGGATTTAATGAATTAATATGGTGCAATGAGATCTTACTCTAAAATGACTTTATTTATGTTTCAGAGAAAGAAGAGAGTAGAGAGAGAGAATGGCAAGACGGCTGGGTTGGACCCCTTTTCGGAGAACAACGATGATGTGCTGCGCGTCGCCAGGCAGTTTGAGCAGAAATACGTAAGTTTTATTACTGGACAATCTCCTTCTTTTTATAGATGATTTAGAACTACACTGCTACCACGTGTGCCACACTCGCCGATCTCAGCGCGTTGGTCTCAATACATTTTATTTGGAAACTATACTTGTAGAGCCACACTTGATCCACGCCACGCGACTTCGTACTACGCACAAATCAGACGTGTTACACGTGTATGTGGGTCTAATGTAGTTCGTCTTTTGACCACAATGTCACCTTGCCACGTAGACAGCGGCGTCAGCATTCAGCATTTACCTCATAAAGGTCAACTTGTGTTTAGGTATATGCAAAACAGGTTGTAATATCCCTTATAACATCATTCGAAATATGAGGATCCTCCGACTAGACGGGTATTGAGTCTGATTCTGGCAACTGCCCGCTGCTGATTTCAGACTGTTGTATCTATATGTTCTAATCGCGTGGAGAACTCTGATACCTCGATGCAGGATTTTTAAATTTACTTCATATGCGGCACTTCTATGTGGTGTTAAAAATGACTAAGTTGTGATATAGATGAAACCGTACTGGACCCGCGTGCTGGATTACGGCCTATATCCATTTGCATTACATTGCATCACTGCTTACCATCAGGTGGGAACGCAGTCAAAAAAAACCTCTTAGAGAGGAGGCCTGACTCCCAGCGGCAGAAATGCTAATAAGGTTATGCTTATGCTGTGTTATGTGGCGTTATAGAATTGATACAAGTGTAGGTGTTGTTGCACAAAGAGTACGATGGTACTTGTTGATGCATTGTTTGGGGCTTAGGTTTATTGCATTGCAAATTTATTTGTGTATTTTCCTGTGTTCATTTTTGTACAATATTTTAAACGAATAAAAAAATAACAATAATGAGATTTTTTTATTTGAAAACAGCATCAAAATTGATTATCAAATGATGCAGTAATTAGTATTTCAAATATTGGTATGAGGAAAAGTGGGGGCTTGGTAGGAATATCTTGCTATCTCTTTTGTATGCGCGTAACTTAATTACGATTACGTCACATGTCAATGTGTATATCCTTTTTCTGTTAAAGTTTCCCCTTCCACCAGATTTAAAAGGTAGCTTATATTTACTTCCTTTTTCTGTTATTCCATAACCATTACATAACTTACTGAATTTTAAACGGATTTGAAATATTCTTTCTATTTCACACATCCATCGGATTACCGCGACCCTGACCAGGTCATCGGTCCACCGGTCGTTGTGGCGACGCTTGGGGGAGGCCTATGTCCAACAGTAGACATCTTTCGGCTGATATGATGATGATGATGATGATGATGATTAATACCACTACCCAATTATCATATCGGCTTATATTAAAGAAATGATAAAGCTGTCTCTGTTTAGAATTTTTCTCACTGACCTTGTTCAGTCAAATTAATTCACGTCGCAATGGATTTAGGTTTTTTTTTTAAATATCAGTGAAGTTTCTGATGAAAAATATCCTTAACAAAATAAATTCATAACTACTTAGCTACCTATTGAATTACCTATTTTGTATTTTTTCCTGGTAATTTGTTGGAATATAAAAGTCTAGTAACGCTAAGTTTGTTTAGTTCTTTTTTCCTTAAAATGCTATTCCGTAGAATTCATTATCAACCTTTTTATGTCCCCAAAGCTGGAACTCAGGCCTCTATAGGAGAGGGAATGGGTCGTAATCCACCACGTGGGCTCAGTGTGGGTTGGTGCACGTCACATGTCTTCGAATTTATGGTTCTCGGTCATAAGAATATTTGTTCCGTGCGGAAATCGAACCTGTGACTCGCAGCGCAGCAGTCACTGCGCCAACCGTCCCGTCAAATAGTATGCAGTTTAGCTGACTAAGAAGAACGTGCTCATAAGAATTAAAGAGTTCTAGGTCTCTTTACCATATTTTTATTGAAACTTATTCTTCTGTGTTCTTTCAGGGCGGCAAGAGCACATACGGCCGTAAGGGCAGGTCAAAACATGATGACTTCGCGGACATTGGTGCCGGGTACGATGAGAGCGACTCCTTCATCGACAATACGCATGGGGTAAGTTATTTGTTTATTGCCCACCTCATCATCATCATTATTTCAGCCGAAAGACGTCCACTGTTAGATATCTTCCCCAAGTGTCGCCATAACGACCGGTCCTGTGCGTCTCGCATCAATCGGATTCCTGCGATCCTCATTAGGTCACCACTCCACTTTATGGGAGGCCTTCCACCGCTGTGTCTTCCGGTACGTGGTCGCCACTCCAGAACCTTTCATCCCCATCGGCCATCCGTTCTGCGAGCAATGTGCTCTGACCACTGCCACATACTGTTGCCATCACGGATCTTGAACGCTCGGCGTCAGAGTGGGGATCGCTTTGCGCATTCCATACATTGGCGAGCCAATCGTCTTCGTTGTTAGATAATTGCTGCAACGCAGTGAAAGAATCAGGAGTGACGTCTATGACGCGATGGCGTGGCCAGGCAATCACTGATACTCCCCGCCCCCGCGGCGCACTTCGCAACACTAAAGAGACCTAATATTTGACTTCTGCGCAAGTGTTCAAGATCCGTGATGGCAACTGTAAGTTTGGCTATTCTTTGAGCTATGTCGGTAACCTTGGTTCTCCTTTTGATATCTTCATTTCTGATTTGATCACTCAAGGAAATTTCAAGCATTGTCCGCCTGTTAGTTGAAAATTATCATACATGAATACTGGAACATACTACTGAGATAAAAAGTAATCTATAGCCTAATCCAATCCGTGGACATAAGGTTATCATGTCCATGAGCATTTTATCCATATCTGTTCAGCTGTTCTGGCGTGAAAAAATATATAAACAATTATAATAAATGTCTTAGAGGGAGTTGCTGATCACACTACTGTGTGTATATAAAGTTTGGGCCCGCCTTCCAATAGCTATGTGTGTTATATCGTAAGGGCTTGTTCACACGGACCACAACCGCACCACGTGGCCGGGCGTATATTTCGTATTGAAAATAATCAGGACTATTCACACGTACCACATTTTGCAGTCGTTATCGACCGTGTGTGTGATACCGACCACATCGCAACCACCAGCCTGTTTCCTCATGATGTTTTCCTTTCCTTATCACCTTATTAGATACGCCACTGAGAAACTACCTTCAGAGACGATACACCACCACACACCACCACCACCACCACCACCACCACCACCACCACCATCACCACCACCATCATCACCACAGGTATACCTTGGGTATACCTGTTAAAACAATTGTATGTGCTTATAATAAATAATAGCAAATATTATTTATTTAAATAATAATAAATAAATAAAAGTCCTTGTGTATTAGAGAACTTGCCAATTTATTAACAACTAGCGTTTGCCCGCGGCTTCGCACGTGTACTTAAAATATAGCCTATGTTACTTAGCAATAAAGCAGCTTTCTAACGGTGACAAAATTTAAGCAAACAGACTAGTACTTCCAGAGATTACCTCCTACAAACAAAAAAAAACAAACTACTTCTTTATAATATTATTGTAGATAAAGAATATTTTATGTCTGTACTTCAGTGATTTATCCAAATGAAATTACAAATTTTTCTGGGACCCCATACAATGATTTTGCCACGGGCCTCAGGTGGTATAGTTTCACCACTGACAGGTGGGTTTTATTTAGTAAGATTGATACTCCTTCTTGTTCCACCCTGCAGGACATGTTATCAGCTGATTTCTTTCCTCCAAAAAAACAAGGAAAGTTGCCATTGGATAATTTTCTACTTTTACAACACCAAAACCATTAGGGTGGTTTTTTGCGAGATGGTGTCTCATTCGTCTGACCTAGTTTTTTCTTTACAATTTTATATTTTTATTTGCATACTAGCGGCTTCGTCCGCGTATATAAAATATAACCTGTCACTCAGGAATAAAGCAGCTTTCCAACGGTGAAAAAATTTTAGCAATCAGACCAGTACTTCCAGAGATTACCTCCTACAAACAAAAAAAAAACTTTACCTCTTTATTATATTAGTATAGATCAGTATTCCCCGATCACTAAATGTGTCCAAGGCTCTAATTTGCACCTAGTGGCTTACGACAAAAAAAAAGATAGGTAAGAAAGCTAGGCCAGATGAATGAGATGTTTTCTTGGTGTCAAAAATAACTTGATGGCTGGTGAACTACGTGACTGTGGCCACTAACTACACTGAGTTAATGAAAACAGCGTCGTTTATTTTCAAACTGTGTCATAACTGACCTAATGCTAAAACGGGCATTCTTCTGGAAAACATTCGATTGTATTCGACGACAGTCTCCCTATCCTAAAATACCGTGTGACCCAAATAGAAAAGAATTGGCTTAGCACTTCATTCCCTTAGCTTTAAATACACCTGGTTGATGAAAAATTATAAAATCCTTACTTATTGTTATAAAACAAAGTCCTCCCACTGTTTGTTTGTTTGTTCGCGGTAAGCTCAAAAACTACTGGACGGATTTTCATTTTTTTCAAAAATTTTTGACGAGACGCTGGGGTGGGTCGCTAGTCTATACTTAATTTATTATGTATACTAATACTAATATTATAAAGAGAAAAGATTTGTATTTTTGTTTGTAAGGAATAAACTCAAAAAAATAATAATAATTTGAATCAGATTTAAAAAAATCATTTTGTCTCTAAGTGCTACTTTATCTCTGGGTAACATAATACAATTTTCAACTTTCACACGTCCGAAGCCGCTGGCAGTAGCTAGAGCAAGAGGTGTCAGACTTTTACTGACTAAAATTCACTTGTGTTTCTTTAGCTGCTCGAACAACCGCAGCTAGTAACGCTATTTTTTTTTAAATGATTTAAACTACTTCATGACTGCGATCCCACCTGTTGGTAAGTGATGGTGAAGTGCACTAGTTTATTAAGTGCCTAATTCAGACCTGATTTGACGTAACGGGTCTGGGTGTCTTGTGCAGTGACTCAAACTGTAACCGTAATAATGTGTTTTAACACTGTTTTTTAAAACAGTTATAACAGAAAAACACTTTTAAATGTAACAGATACAATAATGTTACCGAATGAAACTGTAACCTTTTATATGTGTTAAGAAGTGCTACCGAATCAAACTGTAACATGTTATATGTGTTAATAAGTGTTAATATGTGTAACTGAAATAATTGCACAGTACCATAAATAAGTAAATTGTAACTTTGGCAAAGCTGCGTTTACCTGTTACACTTATTAACACTGTTAACACTTTTATATCTGTTACAGATACGTTATGGTTACACTTTTTTAAGTGTTTTGGGTTAACACATTGAAAACACATATACAAGTGTTACATTTTTGATTCTGTTACACATTCAACATGTAACACTTATAATTCTGTAACCTTTATGAAGGTGTTTTTAGGGTTCCGTAGTCAACTAGGAACCCTTATAGTTTCGCCATGTCTGTCTGTCCGTCTGTCTGTCTGTCTGTCTGTCCGTCCTCGCTTAATCTCTGTGACCGTTAGCACTAGAAAGCTGAAATTTGGTACCAATATGTATATCAATCACGCCGACAAAGTGGTAAAATAAAAATTGAAAAAAATTTTTTATTAGGGTAGCCCCCCTATATGTAAAGAGGGAAGTAATTTTTTTTTAAATTTCAACCCTAACGTGTGATATATCGTTGGATAGGTATTTAAAAATGCATATGGGTTTACTAAAATCATTTTTTGATAATGTCAATAATTTCGGAAATAATCGCTCCAAAAGTAAAAAACAATGTGTCCCCCCCCCTCTAACTTTTGAACCATAAGTTTAGAAAATATGAAAAAAATCTGAAAAGTAGAACTTTATAAGGACTTTCTAGGAAAATCATTTTGAACTTGATGGAAAGAACAGTTTTTGTACAAAAAAGACAAAAAGGTAAAAAATAATTTCTGGACTAAGTTTGTAGTATAATCGTATAAGCAAGCATTTTTTTAAACTCATAAGTGGATACACTTATTGTGACGGACGGGAAACTACGGAACCCTACACTGAGCGTGGCCCGACACGCTCTTGGCCGGTTTTTTTAAGTCCCTGGTCTTGTGTATATGGGTTTACATGTTTGTGAACGCAGCCACTATACAGAGTGACTCCTATATAGCTCAGTTTTATTTAATAAGATTTAAAAAATAAGTAGATCCACATTTAGTAAGGTCTGTTTAAATGTCTAGTGTGTTTCCCCAGACTGTCTCAAATATCCAACTTCTTGACACTTTCTCTCAACCTCTAAATAACTGATCGCTTTGATTTCAGTATGATGAGATGATCCCCCCGGAATGCGACACATTGCATGGAGGTTTCTACATCAACTGCGGCTCGCTGGAGTTCAAGAGCGTGGCCGACAACGCGGCGATATCTGATGCTGAACCCGGTAGCGGTCGCAGGAACAAGGTGAGTCTTGACCCTCGGATACATTAGGAAACAGAATGTCCCCAACATGACGTTGCCACGTTGTCCAGTATTCCGCAACGTGCCCTCCAACATATTCATATGACGCAGGACATTATCAGTTCAGCCCAAAGACGTCCACTGTTGGACACAGACCTCCCCCAAGCGTCGCCACAACGACCGGTCCTGTACGTCTCGCATCCATCGGATTGCAGCGACCCAGACCAAATCATCGATCCAACTTGTGAGAGGCCTGTGGGTCCCACGCGCGGGAAATGTTGTTGGACAATTTGACAGCGTTGCGCGTTATTTTGGGGGACATTATGTGCTCAAATGTGTGATAGTTGTGGAATATTATTATTATTATTATAGGTATTATATCTTGGATTGGCCACATATTAAATAAGGTAATCACAAATGTTCCACTATTACAGAGACGTATATCATCGAGTGAGAGCAGCGAGGATGATTCTTCCGACGGCAGTTCTTCAGAGTCCAGTCAGGATGATAAGGACAAGGCCATCGTCAACGGAGACGTCGACTCGCACAAGACTGAACACCGGAAGAAGGTAAGCTGATACCAGTTTCAGTACTTTTTAACAATTGCCGTCATGGATCTTGAGTGCTGGCTTCAAGGCTTCACGCCAGGGTTTCACCGTTGTGTGAACCGCCCTGAGGACACGGTGGAGCATGTGGTAGAGGTTTGCCCTGCTTGGCCGGAGCATCGACGTGTCCGTGTCTAGTACAGGCCATGAGCCGGAGCGAGGAGGAATGATAGGCAGTCGGCTCCTTGTGCGAAGCAGTACCTAATGCTAGCGAAGGACTCGTGAGAGAACGGACTTCCCCACACCACAGCCGCCGGGACCCCTACCCCGATTTTCAGCAATGACTAGCAATGGGTACAGTAGGCACAACGGATCTTGAGCGGCTGCCCAGAAGTCAAATATTCGGTCTCTTTAGTGGTGCGAAGTGAGACTCGGAGGCGGGGAGTGTCAGTGATTGGCTCGCCACGCCATCTCGTCATAGACGTCACCCCTGATTCGTTCCCTGCGTTGCTGCATGTATCTAACGATTGGCTCGCCAATGTATGGAATGCGCAAAGCGATCTCCACTCTGACGCCGTGCGCTCAAGATCCGTTTCGGCAATTGAATGTAGGTAATTTATACAGTTCTTCCGTTGCAGAATGTTCGGTACCGTATCTCGCAGCGGTTTGCTTTACGATCAAGGTATCATACCTTTGCTGGGTCCGTCAACGTATACCGCAGTGGTGTTAGTTCCGATCAAAAGACCAAACATGTAGTGTGCGGCAGCTAATACCCCAGCGGTAACGTTTTCCAATGAAAAGACTAAATCTTTATAGTGTCCGTCATATTGTTGATGTTGTGTAGGTTTCGATCAAGAGACAGTGTCCTACACCGATTACAAGACAATAACTCTCTCAAATCTTCGTAATGATTAATTTCTACGCACGTATGAGCATAATATACAAAGCGCCAGATAAACTTAATATGGAGTACATTGACCTTCTCCTAATATCTCCAATATATCGAAGGTACCCGAAAAACTATCAATGAACTGTTTTTCAGAAATGGTAAAGGATCACGATAGATGTCGATTCAAGACAGCTTTGTTTTTAATTCCGTTTTTTAAATTAAGAATGTAGAAGGGTTTTTTTTTCGATGGGAAAAATCATCTTATGACAACCCCCGCTCTTGGGCGGAGCGGGAGATAGTGTCAGACTCTTACTGACTAAAAAACCCATCCCGTTCCTTCAAGCCTTCATACCGGGGCTCGAGCGCCCTTTCGGATAACCCTGGCCCCAGTAGGCTTCGACCCGGCTGGGTCCCTGCTGTTGCTGACAACTCCTTGAGGCGCGCGGGAACAGTGCGCGCCGTCGACGACTTGGGCTTGGTCCGGACAGTTACCGGACGGCCGGACAGCGAGCTACCCATTGCTCACTGTCCGCAAGCCCGCGCCTACGGTGGCTGGAAATCGGGATCGGAATTTCGGCGGCGGCGAGAGCGCCGTTGCCTGATGCGGTCGGCCTCCTCCTTAGCGAGCATTACTGCTTCGCAGAAGTCGGCGATCGCCTGCCACTCCTCCTCGCTCCGGACCATGGCCTCGACCAAGGCCCGGCGCGAGAGGTCTCCGCCGCCGATTACCCCCACGAGGGCAGAATGTAGAAGTTTCAATGGCATTTATTCTACGTTTAATTGGCGCCTACCTTATAATAACATCTTCAAATATTCTTTAGGTAGTTTTCATTGCTTTGCGTTATAGTAGATTAGACATGTTTTTTTGAATTTGAATCCTTTACAAGTATTACAAGCATTTTTTTTATTTTATCATTTTTTTCTCATAAAATCTGCGACCAGTCTAGTTGACTATAATCGGATGTGTTGCAGTAGATTTAAATTTTGGTGGGTTAAAGCCACTGCCTTAACTCTCCTTAGTCATATAGCACATTTGATCTTTTCAGTCGATTGATTGGGTTACGTATTAGAAGCATGCTCGTCAATGGGTTCGGATGGAGCTTTAGTCGTTCAGCGTAGTTATCTGTGTATTGTTTGGCTTCTTCAATGACAGTCTTCATTATTTAAAAATAGGTTTTCCATTCAATACTTTGTACTCCTACAGATTCAACTAATCTCGTTGCCTTTTACAAAACCCATCTATTAAATCTTTATAATCAATTCATTAAAATACTTGATAAGCAAGTCGGAATTCCCTCCTGAAACGCTATTGACTGTTAACGCGATAGTTCAAAGATAAAAACAATGATGACGCTCCTACACTGATAAGATTGTGTAACTACGAATTTCCTTTTTACAGAAAAACAAGAATATTGATAAGAAGAAAGCTAAGAAGGTCCGGCGCACTGACTCATCCGCGGCCACGTCTGGGAAACAAACGTCTGACGGTATGTTATCACTTCTACATTATAGGGTAGTTTCCAGGGTCAAAATAATTACATTTTATTTAGTCCGTATTTTAGATTATAAAAAAATAATGGACATGTATTTTTTCTTTTTTCGATTAAACAAAAAATAACAAAGATATAGCCCATTAAAGTTAAGTGTGACGTCACCCCGTGCGAAAAAATGCAGCACGGCGTGACGTTACACGTAACTTTAATGGGCTATATCTTTGTCATTTTTGTTTGATTTACAGATAAAAAAATACGTGTCCCTTATTTTTGAATAGGTAATCTAAAAGACGGACTAATTACATTTTTTACGGCAACTAGCCTATTATCATCATCATTTCTGCCGAAAGACTTCCACTGGACGGCGGCCAGCCCGCAGCCACCGGACCCCCGCGCCTCTCACCAGATAATAATATATGCTCCATCGCGTAAGAGGCCTCGCACCAATACACGGTCGCCACTTTAGAACCTTTCGGCCCATCGTCCATCTGTTCTGAGACCAATGTGCCACTTATTTATTTCTTAAATGGGTAGTTTGGAAATTCTTCGGGCAAAACCACTCTCCATTGTTCTTCTTTAAATGACCTGAAGCTTTCTGAGGCCTATTATGCACGATCACTTCTACATACATTTTAAGGTTGTTGGTTCTTGGTCACATTTGCAGGCTCTAGCGACCATCGTTCCTTTAAGAGTCATTTATAAGTTGTACACAGCCAAAACTATGAAGTGGAGTCTCCTAACACCGCCGTCATCATGCTAAACTAAAGAAGGCTCCAATTTTAAACGAATTAGTTCAGAAATAAACATTTTACATTTTTCTATTGGTTCTTAGCCAAAACATTTTACCGTTATAACTTAGTCTGCGAGTTTTGTCGTTATATGCTTAAAATTTTCCCACAACTGAGACTCACGATTACTGGAGGACATCTGTAGCCCACAGTGCGTCACACACGAGGCTAACACGACTATCATTGCTGTGAATCTCAAAACTGCAGTAGAAAATATCAGAGGAAACCAGCCTTATTACCAAAAAGTCAGGACATTCACTGGGTTTGCATGGAGGATTCAAAAGCCGACGAATGACAAACGGCCCATTCTCTCTAAGGCTGGAGGCTTGAGTCCAACAGGGGGAACATTATAAGGCTGATTATGCTTATGGTATTATTAATACATATAATAATATGTAATTTTTGTGCGACAGATAACGCTCAGGGTGACGGCGAGAGCGGCGACTCGCGCACGTCGCAGTCCGACTCGCTGACGTCCAAGCCGGCGCCCAGCTCCGAGAACGCCGTCACTTCCGACAGCTCCAGGTAACGTATTGTTGATACTTCCTCACGGGCTAGCCATTCCAATTTAATATAATAAGATTTGCCTTAAAAAATAAAATAAAAACCAAAAGCGTGCTCTCGGCACTAATTGACGATAAAAAAAAGATATTATTATCACATAATATGTGAAACTAAACTAAAACATATTATTATGTTTTATCTAAACTAAAACATATTATTATGTTTTAGTTTGAATTATATGATGATGAAATTTTGAATAAATCAAAAAAAAAAAAAATGTGTGATTTGGCTAGTCCATTATGATGTGGTTAAAAGTGTATACATTTTAAGAAATAGTTGGTCATATTATGAAGTGATCAATTCTAAATTTTGGCTACGACAGCTATTATGAAGTCATTGCTAATATAATATCGATAGACAATGGCAGTAGTATTACTTTCTATGAAATGTTTTGTATTAAATAACCTATTTTTCACACAGGGATTTCGAAACAAAGATGGAGGTGAAGCTGCCGCCGCAAGTGGTTCAAGTTTTAGAGTCGCTCGAACAGTTTGTAAGCAAAACGCTCAAACAGACCCCTAATTTGCCGCGCAAGCAGTTGTTAGCCCAGACCGATGAGTACACTGTCAGGTAAGTCGGAAATCATTTCATTTTATAATCTTTATGAAACATATTTTATTGGATACGTAAACTGTATTTTCCAATACACGAAGGCCGTGTTGTACCCTCGGCACTTAGCTTAAAGCGTGTTGGAGCCGCGCGTGCAGCTCGGCGCGCTGACCCACACGTACACGGGCGCAGCTCGAATTTTTTTAATTTTTTTTAATTAATCTAGTTGGCCATTTCAAAAACCTGTTTCATATAGAGAAGAACAGGCAAGAAATTCCGTACCAACTGTTTTAAAATAAATATTTTATAATATTTTGAATACATAATGTTTGTTGATATCCGTGAATATGATGTACTACGCATAAAAAAGAAACTAAGGGCGGGTTTCTGTTTTCATTCTGCATATCGTAACGTCGAACATGATTTAGAAGCTTTTTACTTCATTTTAATTTCGCAATGTTTGATGAAGAGTAATATTTCACAGAACGAATTCCAGAAAATATGTTTTTTAACCTTTAAAAATTTAATTAGAACACACAAGGAAACTCCAAGCATAGCTCTTTTTATTATTCTTTCAGTAACTTTAAGTCTTGTAATGGGAATGAGATCCATTAAAAACGACCATCAGAGCCATATATCAGCAGCACTTCGATGTACTGGTACTAAATCTGGCATTGTTATTAAGATTACCATACAGCTCAAATCTCACAGTTTATAAAAGTCCAAAAGGTTCTGAAGTAGTGATCAAGTATTGAAAGGCGCGCGTCAAGGCACAACATTGATTGATTGATTTTTTAATATTATTATTATTATTTTTTCCCCTTAATTAATTTGTCCCTTGATATATTGCTTGAAGTACACCGCAGACTACCCCCTTTTTTTTTAGTTTCAGTTCTTATATTCCATCTCAAGGTTGTCTGGAAGACATCGTTTTCAGCGATAAGACCGCCACTGTGCACATAGGTTTAAGTTTCTGTGAAATTGTTACTATTTTGGTGTACAATAAAGTTTATTCTATTCTATTGACGCGACTTCCTACACGGTGGTCCGATGACCTGGTGAGGGTTGCGGGAATTCGATGGATGCAAGACGCACAGGATCGTTCATTGTGGAGACACTTGGGAGAGGCCTATGTCCAACAGTGGACGTCTTCCGGTTGAAATGATGATGATGATGTGTTTGGGATGCGAGAAGATGATTAGCATGACTATAAGCAAGAGTCCGTCAGGTTGGAGCGCGTGCTGTGGGCGCAGTCGTGCGAGGCGCGCGTGTGGCGCGCCGCCTTCTCCCGCTGCGCGCGCGCGCTCTCCACGTCGCGCGCCAAGATTATGCATCGCCTCAAATCGCGCCCCGACAGGCTCAGCGCCATACCTGAGACACGTGAGTATCTAACTCCCATATTATAATACCAGCTTGTTCCGGCACTCCGCACGAGACACCCTGCTCGTCCTCCACGATGTAGCGCGGGTGGGCGCTGGCTGAGCGCGACCAGTAGCTAACTTGATAAGGACTAAGCCCAGGTCGACATCGTGACATGTTCCACACGCGTCTCAAGGACATTACTAGACTAGTGACAAGCATTAGTGACAAAGCCCGCTAAGGTCAACACCTACCAGGGCTGCAAGATCGCTTGAAATAATCACCGCAGCCCTGAACCGCAAAAGGCTACTGAATATTCTAAAACATCAAACTTTTAATCGTAAAACAATTTAAAAATCTAATTATAATATTAAAATTCGAAATAAAATGTCTATGTAATTGCAAATTTTTGTAAAGCATTTCTATAATAAAAACTCATTAACCCTTATCGAGTCTACTACTTACTATACACTTATACGACTCTCACTCCAGCACTCTACTACCGCAACATCACTGCCTTGAGTGTCGTCTTTAATTAACCTGTTCGTTATATCCAAATAGAAACAAAACTACTTCAAAGTTCGAAAAAGTTGGGATCGGAGCGATCTTAATAGTGTACAATAAAATTTATTTGATTATATAGATAATACGATAAGCTTATTTTCACTCGCTCCTTCTATTATAAGAAAATTTGGAAATGTGGAGCAATGTTTTCAATTGCAGCAAAAACTACTAAACTGAATCTATTTAAATTTTGCAAACAAACCTTATAGGTCTGGTCAACATTTAGCCTATTCATCACGCCGTTTGCTCTGGGGGAGCAATTAACCAAATATATAAAATATATATATAATTTATAAATATAAAACTTATCCTCAGAAGCATCAACCACAATTGCTCAACCCACAACTGCCACAGCGTCGACTGCCCCAACAGCGCTGACGTCATCAACAGCAACAACAACTAACAACAAGCGCAAGATGGACGACGATCTCGAAGACTTTGACCCCAACCAGCTCAGTGCCGACGAGAGAGAGGCTATGCTTGTTGAAACTTTGCTCAGGTGAGTAGTATGTTGCATTAGTGACTTCTTTAAACAAAGTTTAGTAGATCTAAACTAATATTATAAAAAGGTAAAGTTTGTTTTTTTATTTGTAGCAGGTAATCTCTGAAAGTACTGGCCCGATTGCGAAATTTTTTTCCCTGATAAAAAGCTACTTTATTCCTGAGTGACATCTTTATCTATATTCTGTATATATATAAAAATCAATGCCACTTTTCGTTGTAATTTTATAACTCAAGAACGGGCTCGCCTGTCCAAACCAAATCTTTAGGCTTTGTTTGGACTATTTAATAGATGCTTTATGTGAAGTTTGGTAGGTTAGAGTAGGGTAGTGTATAGTAGAGTAGGATAGGGTAGGGTATAGTAGGGTGGAGTAGGGAAGAGCGGGAGCGAAGCTGCGCGGCCAAAAGCTAGTAGGCTATATTTTATGTACGAAGGCGAAGCTGCGATCAAAAGCTAGTATATTAATATGATGAATTTATTTTGGGTTCAGAATGTTTTATAGCTAGCATCTGCTAGCAGTTTCGTCCGCGTGGTAGTCGAAAATATTAATATTTTCTTTGTTTAGTACATATTTGTAAAGGGTATAAAGAGGTAGTAGCTGTAAAATAAAATAATAACACTATAAAATTCCTAGTGTTTCGAAATGAAATAGCTATTGGCAATCTTTGAATAAAGAAATAATTCTATTTACTACTAGCTGTGCCCGCGACTTCGTTCACGTGGACTACAGGATTTTGAATTTATTTTTTCTATAATAAAAGTAGCCTAAGTACCTCCTTATTACATCAGCTACCTGTTAAAAAAAAGTCCCGTCGAAATCGGTCCAGCCATTTCAGAGATTAGCCGGAACAAACAGACAGACAAAAATTGTAAAAAATGTTATTTTGGTGTATGTACCGTATATAAATTCATATGCATGTAGTAAAAAGCGGTTATTTCAATATTACAAACAGACAATCCAATTTTATTTATATGTATAGATGTTTTAGCAACAAAGGTCCCAAATAAATTTTGTCAGTTTATCTGTAGTATCTACTTGTCTAGACTTTGACCAACGCTTAGGCCGCGTTTCCACTCGCCAGTAAATTGCATGCAAGTTAAAATACATAGCGGATTAGCGAGGTATGATGTAATCAAGCGGTCCTTCGTAACTCGCAATGTGATTCGACTTGCATGCAATTTGCTTGGAAGTGGAAACGCGGCCTTATATTATCCTTTAGACACTTTTTCTAATAAGTAAATGTTTTGGTTTCAGGTTAAAAGCACTGATAGAAGAACGTAAGCCTGGAATGATAGCTAACTACAATGCTGAATGCGAAAGAGTACAAGAAGAGAGGTAAGTCAAACTATAATAAAACGGGGTTTTCTTTGGGATATTGTGTCTCTGTCGCAGCCATCTGGTTAAATTAGCCATCCAAAGGCCGATAGTTGTTTGAACTAAAATCACTCAACGTTTAACAGCTTGGCGTATTGAAAGTTAGCCCTTTCGAAATGACTGATCAAGACTCAGCCAAGTGATTCAAATTTAGTTCCGCTATTTATTGATTTAATAATATTTCACTATTACTTGGTGGACACTATTACTAAAAAGTAGTTTTATATAATTTATAAACTCATGTTTACCTTACTAAACTAAATGACTACACAATGTTCAGCCATGTGGTTGAACGTTGCGGTCAATGACATGGCTAGTTGTTCTTCAGCCATTTCATTGGAGGCCGGCGTTTAACGAACGCCCTAGGCGTCCAATTGGATGGCTAATTTAACCAGATGGCTGCGACATCTCCATTACATCTGATTATGCCGCCCCTCTTACCGCTAAGACCGAAATCGTGGCCAGGCCGTAAGAATGGCGTGTAATTACATTAAAAAAAATATATTTAAAAAATGGTTACATGTTTTTTTTTTTTTCATTCCTTCCATTCTACATAAGATTAACAATTCCCTGTCAACTTTTCAGTCCCTGGCTCAACTTTCAAACTTCCTCTAATGAACTTGCACTGGAACTGTTTTCGTTGTACCACATAAAAATAAACAACCATTTATTTAGAAAAAAATGAAACCCTAAAAATGACAAAAAGTTGTAGTGATGTGTATGTATGAGTGAGGAGTAGTCGGAAGCCAGAGTTTCTGGTTTTATTCCTTTTTAAGTAAACAGTGAAGAAACTTCATGAAAAGGCTTCTGAGCGAATGGCATAATGCGCATAATATGACGATTAAGTAATTTGTCAAATATTTGTCTGTTATGCTTTGTTATTAATATTAAACTTTACCACTTCTAGTCTATCGGTGTATCTTATCACTGACCCAATTTATTTGTTTCTTTATACTTGTGTACAAATCTGGGTTCTGGGTTCTGATTTGATGACAAAATCTACATTAATGCCACAGTTTACTTGCTATCTTTGTGCCATAGTTGTAAAACCAACTAAACAATTGCGAAAAGTACTTCTGTAACATTATCCGAAATAAATTTCTAGAAAAAAGCTGCAACTTCTATCTTCGGAAGGTGGTCCACATGTTGAGAAACGGCTGCCTAAGCGTCGCTTCCCCTGGTGTGCGCGTAGCAGGGCTCTACTAGCGAGAGCAGCTCGTCTAGCGGGGCCGGCGGCCGCGGCCGTGTTGCAGCAGAGGGTGCTGCCGCTGTTCCCGCAGGGCTTCGTGAGGATGCCCACGCTGCTGAGGCAGGCCGAGTGAGTGTATAGTGTCACACCATAGCTCTACTAGCGAGAGCAGCTCGTCTAGCGGGGCCGGCGGCCGCGGCCGTGTTGCAGCAGAGGGTGCTGCCGCTGTTCCCGCAGGGCTTCGTGAGGATGCCCACGCTGCTGAGGCAGGCCGAGTGAGTGTATAGTGTCACACCATAGCTCTACTAGCGAGAGCAGCTCGTCTAGCGGGGCCGGCGGCCGCGGCCGTGTTGCAGCAGAGGGTGCTGCCGCTGTTCCCGCAGGGCTTCGTGAGGATGCCCACGCTGCTGAGGCAGGCCGAGTGAGTGTATAGTGTCACACCATAGCTCTACTAGCGAGAGCAGCTCGTCTAGCGGGGCCGGCGGCCGCGGCCGTGTTGCAGCAGAGGGTGCTGCCGCTGTTCCCGCAGGGCTTCGTGAGGATGCCCACGCTGCTGAGGCAGGCCGAGTGAGTGTATAGTGTCACACCATAGCTCTACTAGCGAGAGCAGCTCGTCTAGCGGGGCCGGCGGCCGCGGCCGTGTTGCAGCAGAGGGTGCTGCCGCTGTTCCCGCAGGGCTTCGTGAGGATGCCCACGCTGCTGAGGCAGGCCGAGTGAGTGTATAGTGTCACACCATAGCTCTACTAGCGAGAGCAGCTCGTCTAGCGGGGCCGGCGGCCGCGGCCGTGTTGCAGCAGAGGGTGCTGCCGCTGTTCCCGCAGGGCTTCGTGAGGATGCCCACGCTGCTGAGGCAGGCCGAGTGAGTGTATAGTGTCACACCATAGCTCTACTAGCGAGAGCAGCTCGTCTAGCGGGGCCGGCGGCCGCGGCCGTGTTGCAGCAGAGGGTGCTGCCGCTGTTCCCGCAGGGCTTCGTGAGGATGCCCACGCTGCTGAGGCAGGCCGAGTGAGTGTATAGTGTCACACCATAGCATAGGGCCGTGTTTTCATTTTTATTCGTTTATAGTAATTTCAACTAAAAATAGCTTTTATTAGTAGTAGTAGCCAAATTTTCTATTTATTTGAATCAAATTCTTTACGTTGCGTTGTATTCTTTGCGTTGGAAGGCCTCCTACAAGGTGGACCGATGACCTGGTGAAGGTAGCGGGAAACCGATGGATGCGGGACGCACAGGAACGTTTGATGTGGCGACGCTTGGGGGAGGCCTATGTCCAACAGTGGACATGTATCGGCTGAAATGATGGTAATGATGATGATGAAATTCTTTAAATTCCAATACTTATTGTACTTTTTCATTTTATTTCAGTCTCAGCAAAGAAATCAAAATATCGGACTTGAAGCGGCCCCGGCTGGGCTCAGCGTCCCAGCCAGCCCCGCAGGCCGCCGCACTACCCCCACAGGCCGCCGCACTGCCCCCACAGGCCGCCCCCGCGCCCGCCGCTCCGCAAGCGCAGCGCCCGTCGCCCCCTCCCCCTACCGCTGCAACACCTCCAGCGGCCCCGTCGGCCTTCACAGAACCCATTCAGTTCCCCAGCTCGCTCACCGTCACCACTACATCTAAACAGTCCCCAGACAAGACTGAACTTGAAGAAAATAAACCTTCAAGCTATAAAACAAATAATGTCTTCAGCTCAATCATGAACTTCACCCTCAGCAAGGACCTCGTCGTAGAAAAACCAGACAAAAAAGACAATGATAAAAAAGAAGAACTATACATTCCCCCAAACAATATTGGCAGCATTACTATCACACCGGTCCCTAACAATCCCCCGAAACCTGAGAAAAAACTCAATAACAACATCCAAGTATCGCAAGTGTCAGCAGATAAACAATCCGGATTCATAAGGGTGAAGTCACCGGCAGCATTGAACGAAATGGTGAAAAAAGACAAGGTTAAGAAGCCAGAAAAGAGTCAAGCTAAAGAGAAAAGTCGAGTAGAGTCACCGTTACACATCGACACTAGTTACCAGCCCAGTAAAAAAGACCCCAGTCCCAAACTTAAGGAAGAAATCCCTCAAAAGCAAATTGAGAACATGAGAGTCGCTGAGAACAACATCCCGAGACCTGCCTTAGTTCCTGTACACCACTCCCCAACGTTTGCGAAACCAGATAAACGGCCACCTGAAGTCAAGAAGAAAAAGGACGTGGTCATCATCTCTGACGTTGATCCGTTAAGTGAGCAAGAACCGCTAGCTGTTGACGACAGTAGCAGTGACGTGGAGTTAGTTGAGGACAATAGGACTGATAAAAGTGAACCAAAACGTGATAAAAGTGAGAGTAGTGTGCCTTCCAAGGAACGTGTGAACCATGACACGAACAAAAAAGTGAATAATGTTAAAAGGAAAGACAAGGAAGTGCGGAAGAGTGAGAGTGAGGAGGCTACCAATGATGATATTGATACGCTCATGAGGAACCTTCGGGAAATGGAGGTAAGGTCTTCGTTTTTCATGTCGGAATGATGCATGGGGAATTTATTAGCATCCTAATAGATTAATTCTTTACATGGAATGTGTTACTAATAGGAATTAGCTTTTGTTAATTTGGTTTTGCGTTTATACCAACCAGCTACTCAATAGTGGATTTTGTGGCAATTTTAATTGACAAACCTGATATTTCTGCATCAGCAATTACTGACAATTTCAATATTGATACACAATAATAAAAAATTGTGTGAAATTGGTTTATCTAAAAATAGTTCTATACTCAGCACTATAACTAGAGTCATGAATAGTCAGAATTAGGTGGATTTTAAGCCAATAATTTGACTACACGTTTATGTTATTAATGTGTAAAAGTTTTTTTTTTTTTAACACCTATTTGCAAAATAAAGATCATTTATCATAGCGGCTTTATTGTTGGTTTTTAGTTGCTCGAAAGTGCAAGTGTACTTTGGGCACTACAATAAGTGGGCCATTGTCTGGTCAGGAGCACCGCACTCGCACTGGGTGTCGGATGGGTCTGTAATCCCCCACTTTGCCAGGTTGTGTTAGCATGGCCTACTTGTGTGCGTTGACTTAATAATACTCCTGTACACTAAAAATGTTGTGTTTAGTCATTGATATACAAAAAACCCAAGATACACAGTCAGCGTCTCAAAAACGTCCGCGAAAAAAGAGCGCAACATTCGATAAAGTGCGCTCTTTTCAAATAGTCTCGCATCGACCGCGTCACTGCACGCTCGTTAAAAATGCCGAAGTGTTCGTTAAGAAATTGTAAAAATATTACGTCAAAAACGCTAAAAAAGGATGGGATATCGTATTTTCGGTAAGTAAAAGTGTTTATTGAATTGTTTTTGTTGTTTTTATGACTTAATATACACTGTAATATGTGATTTTGATTTAATTTGTCCGAAAATTTTACTCATCGCTCCAAGTATAATACGGCAAATTTCAATGACCGCATTGTCAGTGTAAGAACCATGTTTACCAGCCTACTATTATTTTGTTCGTATAATACAAATAACCCCTGTTCTTAATTGTGGAGTCGATTTTTTTTTATTGTGTTTAATAATTTTTTTAATAATTTTGAACTTATTTCTAATAAAGTTTTAAACAAATATTTATGGGTTATATGTATATACTATATTATATGTATATAGTATATATATTTAGAATTGTTTTTTTTTTTTACTTAAGTTTAAGTTATTGATACGAACACAATATAAGATTTGCTCAAATTAAAGATTCTTATTTATTATATTTAACGTCCACATTACCATGTTTTGACCTTTTACAAAAAAAAGAGTTTTGAAAATCGGTTCATAAATGACGGAGTTCTGAGGTAATAAACGTAAAAAAATACAACCAAATTTCCCCTTTTTATGAAGTCGGTTCAAAATAATTATATTTTCTAAGTTTTATTTAAGAAAAGAATATGAAGAATATTGAAGAGGAATTCCTAGTAGATTATACCCTGACAATTTTGTTACCTAATTACCTTCTACTAAATACCTACCGTTACATATTTACTGTATGGACCTTAAAAGAGACTTTGACCCCTGAGTTTCTTTCGGTGTTTCTTCTCAGGGTAGTCAGCTAGGACACACCGGCCTCATCTAGCTTAAACTGACGAATAAAAAATTTTACGTTTAAAAGTGTTTTTTAAACCTCTTTGCAAAATAAATATCATTTATCATTCACCTACTCAGTTTCACCTTTGAACCAAATAATTAAATAAATAATGTTACCAGTAAATATTTGTTTCATTGATTTATACACATATCCTACCCAAAACATTTACGCTCAGATAAATTTGTTTAAAACGCAATTTAACAATTTAATTCAATATCGTATAAAAATAAAAACTATATAAATATTCGTCTCCACTCCATGATTTGTTCTGCCGGCTAAATTCGGTCGTAAAATTTTATTGCTTTTTGTATACTGCTTTGTAAAAACAACTTTAAGTAATTCGAATAAGGTTGAATTTGCAAAAAATATGTTTATGTTATGATTATAACTACCTACATAGAATTTTTGAGTATTTGGTGACAGTTTCGAGTGTTACTTTTGTTCGAGACTGTGGTTCTTGGGTTTTTATATTTCAATGTGTTTAGTGCACTATCACTAAGACTGGAAGTTGACGGAAATCTTGGCCTAGCAACTAAAACCTGAAAGAAGACCAAAATCGGAATATGGGCAATCTTCCTTATTGTTTGGAGCTTTTGCTGCACAGCAAAAGCGCCTATCGGCACTGCAAAGTAATGACGAAAAAAAATTCAGTCATTTTTTTCCTAAAACTAAAACTCAGGCAAAAATTACTAAGTAATTTCGTCAGGAGCCAGGGTTTCAATTGACGTTATTTGAATTTAAAAGAAGAAGCCTCCTACCTGATACCTCTCCACTTTATGTCAGTAAAACATTATTATTATTTATCCAGAATGTAGGTGTACTAACCATTAACTGGATATTTAGTCACCATCTTTTTGTAATACAGTACAGGCTAACAGCGTCAAGCCGCAGCGCGTCTCAAAGCAAATCAAAAAGACCCGGCTCGGCCCGCCACTATGTGAGCTAGCTTTAACGACGGTATGATATTCACGAATCCGTCGTATAATTCTCATTCATCAGTATTTTTCCTAGAAAGTTGTATTATTCATATCATTCTAACCAAACCATGTCACTTGATTACTTAATTAGTTGTTAGTACTAACATAGTCATGTGCTCAAATCAAAGTAACATTCTATCAGGCAAAAATCAGTAATGGGCTGACTAAGCTCAAATATCGACATGTATAAATGAACGTATTATGCCAGCCATACACAGTGACTGAAAAGTTGAAGGAGTATTGTTTGTCTTGGTATGGTCATATAAAGAGGAGGGATGAAACGCTTGTAATTATAAGAATTTTGAGTATACATGTGGGTGGGTGAAGAGGGAGAGTGAGGCCAAAGAAAAGATTGATGGATTGTGTGAAGAGTGATATGAAAGAAAAGGGAGTTAGTGATAGCATGACAAGTGACAGGACAGAATGGAAGAGAAAAACGTGTTGTGCCGACCCCAAATAACACTAGACAAGGGCAGGAAGATGATGATGATAATTAAAATTATCAAAAAATAAAGATGATATTTGTATTTTGACTACCTAGTGGCTTGTCCGATGTAGTGTAGCTAGCTACTACTCCGGACCCCTAATTATTAATTTATTGTATCTTTTAGTTAAGTTCCAAGTTACAATCTAGGGTTTTTCTCAAATGTCGAAAGGAGCCTATTATTTTTTAATGAGCTTAGCTAAAAATGTATGATGGGATTAATCACGCGACATTAGTGTGGCACATGTCCTTCCCCTTGTTTTTTAGTGGGAAATCATTAATGACTCCTCCTGCTTTCGGCGGAGAGAAAGGGAGTGTCGGACTTATTGTACTGCGATCCTTTTGACGACCTAAACTGAACTGTTAAAGCTCCATCCCTCTGTCTCGCTCGCACGCTTGATATTTTACCACGTAAAACCGCGGTAACTCTTTCATTTTCAACCAATTCCGCAGAACATGTTGTTCCCATACATCATAATTTTCCACACATGTTAACACTGATAAAATGTTACTTTGACCACTCAGTATCTGGGAGTATCATAGCAGTGGCGTAACTATAGGGTGGCAAGGCTGGCAAAATGCCACGGGCCCCAGGTCTGATGGGGCCCCCGGTCTGATGGGGCCCCCGGTCTTAGAGGCCGCGAGCTCAGAAGAAGTAACCCACAATATATATAAAAAAAATATTAAAATGAAATCACAACGTAACGTGATTTATCGGGGGCCCCATCTAATGAATTTGCCACGGGCCTCAGATGATATAGTTACGCCACTGTATCATAGCTTTGTATATAGTTTAGCTGTATTGAATGATTTTGTTGTAAATGGGTTGTAAATAACACTCGCCAGTAGCCATCTATAGGACTAATATAAGTTGCACGACATGTTTCAGCATTCCCAAGAGCCCACAAAGTTCAACAGTAACTCCTATGGAGGAGTTATACCAAACGGTAATTATTATTTTCAGATTGCATCCTTACTTAAGCTAGGCATACACGCTAGGGTGGTATATACCTGACAGGTTTACCTGCACAGTTATTCCTGTCAGGTAAGCTTGTGTGGAAAGCTGCACAGTTGTGCGACATACACGCTCCGGTTTACCTGTACAACTTAACTGTACAGGCATACCTGTCAGTAATATCCTTGCATGTATGGCTACCTTTAGGCTTGATTTCTTTCTACACTGACATCGATCGCTGATGTCGGTAGGGCGTAGAAATAAACACATTGTTCTATGGGCTAACATATTATTATTACACGTCCGCGCAGATTTTTTGTCACTTTACATTGTCATACGCCAGCGACAGTACGCTCAACCGATATTATCAACGGATGTCAGCATAGAAGAAAATCAAGCCTTATATTGCTAGCAAAATTATGTTTATGGGAACTTGGTGTTTTACTGGTTTGATATACAGGCGGATTTGCACTTCTTAAAGTGAATGCGTCAGGATAGCCCGTGAAATTCATATTTTATACGTATTTATACACCCCTGAGTTGATTTCGGTTTTTCTGCTCAGGGTAGTGAGCTAGGAACCACCTCATCTAGTTTAAACCAGGAAAAAATTGACGTGCGAGTGTTTTATATAACCTACTAGCATTTGCCCGCGGCTTCGCCCGCGTACATAAAATATAGCCTATGTCACTCAGGAATAAATCAGCTTTCTGTCGGTGAAAAAATTTTAGCAATCGGACCAGTACTTTCAAAGATTACCTCCTACAAATAAAAAAAACAAACTTTACCTCTTTTATATTAGTGTAGATTTGCAAAATAAATATCTGTCGTATATTAACGGAATTATAATAAAGAAAATCATCAATACAACACTCAGTTCGTCTTACCGTATTGTGTTTAGACTTTTATTCTTTCAACAGGGTTAACTAACATAGAACCTGACACTGACCTGTAAAATGCAAAAATCTGTAGAAAATTTCAATTTTACGGGCTACTTTGGCGCTTTTCTTAAGCTATTATATTTATTTTGGGGTGTAAAGCATGGTTACTATGCCACATGTTGGGTTCTTAGTCTTAACTCTTGATTTACATCAGGGGTCACCAAACTACGGCCCGCGGGCCAGATCTGGCCCGGGTAGATATAATTAATAATTTTTGTTACTATTTTGGTGTACAGTAATCTTTATTCTATTCTATACCTACCCGCAACAGCCATGTTATTACTATAGCTGTGATAAGTTGAAGAAGAAAACATAGAATGTTAATTACTCAGTACCTGCAAGGTAATAATTAACGACAGAAATGACTCAGAAAAGTTAACTTCAGTATCCAATTAGCAATTCCACTACATCCAGGTTCAGACTGCTGCAACATAACATGCAAGGTAACATGAAAGAACATATAACATAACATGTGTGGACTGGGCGCGCGCACTCACCTCGCATGTACCTCACATAGTTGAAAAGCTCTGTTCGCGCGCCTAGTGCGCACGGTTCGCGCTACGGGAATTCTGTTGCATTACACGATACACTGCGAAAATGTAGATTGCAAATTCTTTCATAGCGTGTAACATTGCTTGTTACGTTATAGCAGTTTGTAGGTACTCTGTTGATATGAAAAAAATGTTTACGACTAGTCTAGAAATATAAAACTATTTTGGACCTAAAAACATACTGAAAAAAATCGTTATGCCACTGAGGCTTCAAAGTTTGGAGACCCCTGACTTAGCTTAACGCTTCACATTGATATTACACTGATTCAGTGATGCAACGATCAATGGATGGAATGCCCCTAAAGAACTTGACAACCTTTCAGCTGTGTTCTCAAATTGATTAGCATATAAAGAAGACTGAAAGGCAGTTTTACTATTTTATAATTGATAGGCTCGCGCTTAACCACTGTCTCACTTAATGATGTGGTCGACGATGGAACACGCTTGCCTAGAAGTAACCTATTCAGTTTTGACTTAAAGTTTAGTAAAGTTCGTTTGAGATTTCTGCAATTGTATAAAAAGCAGAGCATGTAATCTTATCGCTGTACCAGAATTAAATAAATTCGTGCCACCCAAATAAGGGTGTCGCGGGCAGATAGTTTTTATTCGAATTACAAATCTTGCTAGTGCTACGGGATTTTAGAAAGAGCTACCGTGGTCATGTAATGCAAAGTGCAACTGCCTTCAATGAGTGTCGGGCGGCAGAAGTCATTGGATGATTTCCCACGTCAAAAATTCTGCCTAACCTCTCTGAGGTTCTCTGTGCTCTGTAGAATTTCAAATCGGGCTCCTAGTAAAACAGTGGGTAAGCGTAACATTGTATGTCAACTAGCGAAACACGAGAGGTCTTCCAGCCAGTCTGCGTTCCCGAGGAGCGCCGTGTTCGGGGAGGCGCGGGACAGGGATAAGCTGTAAGTGCAGCTGATCGATGCCGCAGACTGAGTAGGGAATGGAGTGCTCATAGATAGATGAAAAGATAGAATACCTACTTTTTATTTTGTATACTATTTATTTAAATTGCATTAAAATTTAACTATTAAAAAACTATTGCAATAGTTTGTCTACATCCAGTAAGATAATGGTCAAACGCGAGACTGTCCAATCCTGAGCATAAACCAACTTTTCTTGAGCCGATCCCCACACTGCTGTGCCATCCTAACTTAAACCGCGATAACGTCATATTTCAAAGAAGTCATACATTCCAAAATATAGTGGAAACAAGCTTCTATCAGCGCCTTCGCTCGCATGAAATGAGAAAAAAAATATGCCTGTCACTCGGTGATAAGGTAGCGTTTTACTGTTGAAAGAATTTTTAAAATCGATCCTTCATTACAAACAAAAATATAAAATATTTTTTTTTTGTTTTCGTCTTTATCGACGTGACGAGTCGTGTATGTGACGTGTTTTTAAACGTGTACGCACTTCTAGACTACCATTTTGATCGTTAAAAGATTAGTTTGTTATATAAATTCGAATATTTTAACTGACTGGCATCATCACAGTCCTATATTAGGTACTACAAAGCTCTATCAAACAGTAGACATATAACCGAAAAATAGATATGAGGGTCTTTTCTATTCAACGAACTGTGGAAAAGACCGAAAAGGCTTATTGAAGAATATCAATATTGCGTTAGGAAAAAGGAATCTATGAATACTCCATTTACTTACCACTCTGTGTTCGACATTGCTTGTACAGCTTTAAATTAAGTTGTAACGAATTTTCCTAGTTTATTTTAATAAAGATGTGTGATTATAATTAAATTTTTGTTTTTTTACTTATTACGAATAATTTTTCAAATCTTAATATATATAAATCTCGTGTCACAATGTTTGTCCTCAATGGACTCCTAAACCACTTAACCGATTATAATAAAATTCGCACACCATGTGCAGTTCGATCCAACTTGAGAGATAGGATAGTTTAAATCTCAAATTATAGTCACAATTTTAATTTATTGCTAATTATTTGTCTGTTATTATTTGACAGTCACAAACTTCTTTTATTTATTCGAAGATTTGACACTTTATCTTTTTACGATATGACGTTTGTGACACAACGAAGTGTGTTGGGTCAGCTAGTTAATTATAAATACTTATTATGGAAATTCGTTACAACTGTTTTGCCTCGTCTTCATACTCTCTGCTTAGGCTCATAATAATATACTACGCTGCCATTCTTGCACCGCATAGTCACATACTCTTAATATGTTTTAATTTAAACAATTTGAGAAGACTTCAGGATCTAAAATGGGGTCGTGGTGAAGACACTGCTTACAAAATATAAAGCATTTTATCGTTTATTTATTTATTGAGTACTGCCACATTACATTTAACATTAAAAAGTAAACAACGGCGTACATAACAACAGTTTTACTAAAAATCTACAGATTTTATTGTTTAATCAAACTCTATACTAATAAACACTATAACGGTAAAACGTTGCTTGTAGAATAATCTGACGAACAATCAGAATGATTGTATTAGATTTTATTAGTCCTGTTTTTAATCGTTAAAAGTAATTTTTAGAGGCATCTTCGTGATTTTTTTCCTATCGTACTAAATTAGCTGTATATACAATTATTTTTAGTATATGCGAAACCTAAACAGTTTGTTCAGAACTAAATGTAACAAAATATTGGAATCGATTCAGATTCCAATATTTTTTACACCATGTTATACATTTTCCCAAAAATATTTAAAAAACGTCACAAATTGGACACCACCGAAAGGAAGTACAACACGGGTCACGGCAGGTCATAGCGGGCATTAGGTATTAGCACACTGCTGGGTACTGGAGCAAAACAACCCCATGCCTGCCTAGATGGCCCCATAACCATGTATTTTTGCGGATAACCGACAAACATCAGCAACAGCTTTTAGGTTTGTAATATTTTAATGTACAGTTATGAAATTTTGTACATAGTTTCTTTACAAAAAAAAAACTAAACTAATGTTGTATATCAAAATATTTTTCTGATACTGTAGCGCATCATATACTTTTGCGCAATATAAATCTCCTGATTAGCTCCTATAGTCTTCTCAATCATCAATCGCATAAATGTGGCTTTCTTGTAGATAAAATTGACATGACTGCTCATTCAACTCCATAAAAACATTTACAAAGCAAAGGCTTCTATAAATCAAATAAAAACATGAAATTTATTTAAAAAAAAATGTCTGTTTTCACTAACACAAAATGACATGTAAATACTGCAGTGTAATACATATATTTCCAATTCTCAGTATTGTGTCCCTTCATTTATACACGGTGTCTTTGGCATCGCCGCACAAACGAATACCATGGATCCAGTTCATGAATCTGGAACCCCCAATGGTAGAATTTTTGGTCGGCTTGTTACCATTTTTTTTTTAATCCGTAAATTTAAACTGTATAAAATCTTCGTTATTCGATGTCAAAGACATCCTGTATAATGTTAGTGAAGTCACACATTTTGCAGTGTTGTGACCAATCCGAACAAACCAATATTTATCTCTGTATCACTCATTTCATAAATGTAACTAATGTACTAAGTTATACAAGGTGTAAGGGACAGCCGTCCACAAACTTTAAGGGCTTACTCAGTAGACGAAACCGAACCACTTACCATAAAAAATTTTTTCAGGAAACGAAAAAAAAAAATTGGCCTCCATACAAACTGTCCAATCATGTTTATAATTTTCTGAAAAAAATTTTTGTGGAAGGTTGTTCAGTTTCGTCTACTGAGCAAGCCCTTAAAGTTTATGGAGGGCTGTCCCTTACACCTTACATATCACTAAATTACTTGTAATGTTAACCAATGTATGTGTAATAAGACACAAAATGATTTTCTCTACTAGAAATCAGTCTATATGTTTGTTTGACTTATAAGTATTTAAATAATAACTTGTTCTCCCTGATAATTTTAATGGTTCCAGAAAATTTTGCTGGAATGTTGTCTCTGTATGTTAGACCTCTTTCGTAAATCTAAACTTTGCAAATGTCTACAGAACAATAATTTGTTTCAGTACAGAACGCACTTCTTTGAACAACATGGATGGATGTAATGCCATCACAGGTGAGGAAATTATATTTATTGACTATACTAGCTTCTACCAAAGGTTTCACCCGCGTGATATTACAAAATTATCCCAAGGGAACTGCTTCCGGGATGAGATGCAGAGATGGTAAAAAAATATATTTGTAGTAATAACATGTCTATGTCGCAGGGAAATGAGGATATCAGGGATTTCACGAAATCCCGGTAGATGTCGAATATTCTTGTTTATTACGTCTTCTTACTAAAAGTTTCCAATTTATCGTCAGTGATATGTCGTTTCACTAAACTAAATCTAGTAAAATGTCAGAAAAGTGGATACTGCCGAATAAAAATTGAGCCATGCGTTTCTCTCGCTTAGGTTTTCGCAGGTTACTTTAGAGCATTCACCTTGTTTTTAGGGTACCGTATCGAAATGGTAAAAACGGGACCTATTACTAAGACTTCGCTGTCTGTCCGTCAGTCTGTCACCAGGCTGTATCTCAAGAACTGCGATAGCTAGACAGATGAAACTTTCACAAATTACGTATTTCTGTTGCCGCTATAACAACAAATACTAAAAATAAAATATTTAAGGGGTTTTTTTTTGCCGAATTTTCCTAATGATGGTACCTTTGTGCGCGAGACCAACTCGCACTTGGCCAGTTTATTGTTTTTTTTTTCCTAGATAAATTAACACATAAATAATTTTCTCGTTCCAGGCTGACACGAAAGCAGAGCTATTGAATCACAAGAATGTTGTAACAGTTACATGAACTTGAAGATAAGTATATCACAACCGAACTAGCCACTACCGGATTATTGAATTTATACTGTACACGCTTTTATTTAAGTCGATAGATCGATTCCTCGGTTATTCTGTAAATTTCTGTTTTTTTTTTTTTTTTTAATGTGAATGACAAAGGACGATGCCAATTTCGCTACGTCTAAATAATGAATAGAACTTTTTTTTAGTTAAAAATATTGCCCATGATAGCTTTTATTTTTTGAGATGAGTAATCATAAAAAACTCCTCCTGATCTAGGTGAAACGAGAGGGATGTCAGATTTTTACTGACTAAAATCCTTCCGTGTTCCTCAGTTCTTTCTCTCTATCTCTCAGATCCTCTGTCTTCCAGAGCAGTGGTAACTGTTTTAAACAATCCAGCTTTGGTAATTATTTATGCATGTTAATTTGGATAAGTTTAACATGAACAGTATTAAAACTTTTTTATGGAAAAATTCGACAAAACCCATGGCTAAATATGACATCATCGGTTTTAATCATCATCATTTCAGCCGATAGACGTCTACTGTTGGACATAGGCCTCCCCCAAGTGTTGAAATAGTTCCCAATAATTTAATAATAGGCTAAAGATGACGTTTAATCGTAAAGGTAATAGAAATGCAGCTGGTTAATATTACCTTCATTCTTAATTCTTTATTATAAACAAAAACTTTTGACAATTGTTTGCTCATAGCTGTACAAAGGTGAGCTTAATTCAACAATGGGTTTTCTCTTGTGAGAGATATAGGGATCATATTCGAGGTTAATTTATTAATTTAACAGTTAAAAGTGGTTCAAAATTTACTTTTGGCATGTTTGTACAAAAATTAGCTTAGATTTTAATAGTTCGTACTTGTGCAATACACAATTCTTGGCGCTGCAAGAGCTAAGAATTTCGACTTTTATTGTAATATCATAGCCATGTTACCACAAAAAATGTATTCACCAAGATATTTTATTTCTGTTAAATAAAATAAATATTTCGTTACATTCTCTCACTGTTGATAAACTATGCACGAAAATGTCAAAATTATCAAGAAATACGATCTATCGACTTCGATAACTTCGCGTTAGATGTCTAAGCACGTTATTGTGTCGATAACAAATATATCGATTGACAGAAATGTCAACAGATATCTGCATGTCGACATAATTGACCCTAGTGTAGCGCTTATGAAGACAATTGTCGATATCGACATTTTGAAGCTTTATGTCGGGTCCAGAGAGTATTTTGATTTTTATTTCTAATGTACCGAATGTCTTGTTTTGCCTATACATATTTCTTATTTTATTCTTCTATGGCATGCGTAAAAACCGATAAACTGTCTATTTTGTTATTTTATATATTACTTGAGAGGATAAAACGTTTCGTATATTCTTTATTAGTATAGGCATTTACTTATATATATATTTTTAAATTATATTATTGTCTTGATACCTTCTTTACGAGAAGATATTGTAATCTGTCAATTTTCTGTTTTTATGAGTCATTTTATGCTAATATCTCTGGACCCACGTGCTTTGACAATATTACAAGATGTTTAATTTTATTGATACACTAAGTTTGTATAGAAACACACGTATTTTGTATAATAAAGCTATTAGTTTTACGATAAACGTTTTAAATACCGGGGAATAGTACTGCTCCACCCTATCAAACGTCGTTTGCCTGTTGGAATAATGTAGAAGTATAGATATTTTTTTGTGTAAGCAACATTGCGAACGACTTTTGAGTTTCAGAAAGAAAATTAAAAAATTCAATAATGATATTATAATAATGAAATAAATCTTAGACTTAAAGAATTGAGAAAAGAAAAATGTTAGTTAGCAACTAGGCGAAGTTGAAAGGCCTATAAAAATGTAAAAATTGCGCGGAAAATCCTATACTTATTCTAAATCATGATTGTATTGAAAATGAATTAATTAATAAATACACTTTGTTATTTTCCACGATTATTGTGGTCTTCTTAGGTGTTGCATGATGATTATGCGTGACGGTTATAACCTTTGTGTAATCATTAAGCCGCGTACAGACATCGCGAGGCGTGCTTCGCAAATGGTTCGTCACGCATGCCTCAACCTGAGCCATACGACGGTACATTTATGCGTGCGTCCCGAACGCCACATGCTCAAGCTGAGCACGCAAACCACGCACGGTGATTCAGTATCGACCTCAGAAATAACACCTGTCCGTCCACACGGAGTGCACGGTTCGCACTGAGGCGGCGTTCGCAATGATCGTATGACGCGAATGCACACTGAGCACACACGTCCACAGGCGTGCGACACGAACCATTCGCGACGCACGCCTCGTGATGTCTGTACGCGGCTTTATACGCATGCGCCTTTACATGGTAGAGAAGTTAGCAATATTGTTGTATCTGCGAAATGCACTAAGTCTTAAGTGAATATTGTGGAGCAGTATCATATTTTTACACGAACTCAGATATTATGACCATAGTTTTATTTTCGTTAAAATAAAACGATTAAAAACGTTCTTTTGTGATTGAGTGAGTTGAAATCCTAAATTCCAAATTATGCCCAATGTAACAATTATGAATAAATATTTATAATGAATATGATTTGTTTTTTATTTTAGTTTTTTCTTTATAATAAGAAACATTAGTCCTCTATGAATACGAACGTAATTTAGACAAATTACACACAGAATAAATGATCGTGCTCATCACACAAACATTTGTCTTGGGTGGGAATCAAACCTACGACCTCTGGCATCCGTCAGGGTCACTAACCACTAGACCAACAGACCAAACAATTGCAAAAAAAAACTTGAAAAATTCGGACAATACACTTTATAGAAATTAGTCAAATTATAGCCTCAAAACCCATCTTATTCGCCATACTTTGAAAAACTAATATGCAATTTTGCTGAGAGTATAGTTTACACACACAGAGATGAGGGGGGACCACGTTAAACGATACTTTTTTTTTTACTTTATACGATATAAGTTTGGATAGAAACATATTTTCTAACTTAGATTAGGTAGCTACTGCATCAAGACTGGTGTGCGTATGAGAGCACTTCTAACATAACTGTTTTTTCTTTTTAATATGTATATTGTCCCACAAATAAATAAAATAAACAATATTGACTTTTGAAGAGGGGACTTTGTATCATGTAACGCGTAATTTTAAAATTCCCCGCGATGACGCGACACCGCGGATGAAAACCCCGCGGGATCGATTGTCAGCAGCACAGACGCCTGCCGGTAGTAGGGGAGGGACGGATGCTAAAATAGCAGTTACTAAAGCGTCATGGGGAGCTATTGGATTGTGAAAATTAGGTTCTACAACGAAAAAAAGTGACAAGTTTTATTTTAGTGGCGTGTAAGAATTTTCAAAAATGTAAAAAAACTCTTTCTCTTTTCACTTTGAAATACTCTAGTGCGATTTTTTTTTTGTTTTTTTTTTTATATTTTTTTTTTATCTGACGGGCTGCCCTCAACTAACCCCACCATATTAAGGGTTCATGTGTGTTAGGGGTACACACAAGGTTTCTCCCAATATGATTTTCTGACGCGCTTGCCAATCTCGCAATCCCCATCTGGCTGGCCACGGCTCGCTTCGCCAGATGTAAATTTTACACGATATGACATTCTTTTATTATATAACTAGCTTTTGCCCGCTCGGCTTCGCTCCCGCTCTTCCCTGCTCCATCCTATTGTACCCTACTCTACCTTACTCTACCCTACACTACCCTACTGTACTCTACCACACAACCCTAATTTACATTTTTTTTTCCCTAAGAACCTTTTCACAATAACGAACACAACAAGAATAAGGAAATTGACCCAGCCGTTCACGCGTGATGCCGTGACCAAGGAAATAGGGATTCATTTTTACATATGTATATAGATTATTTAGTGCGCGTTAATGTGGAAAGTACCTACAGTTGTTTATGCTAAATTCTAAGGTTTTCATGATTTTTAAAAAAAAAAAAAACGTTCGGTTTAGGTACGTTTGACGCACTGCCTCAGCATTGGTCGCTAGAAGTCGAAGATGAGGTTCAAGGTTTCCTGTGTCATCCAGTCTTCGTTTGTGGGTGTATTATGTCCAAGAACGGAGCTGGTCTCGAAGTAGATCATTCTGATGCGATTCCACTCCACGTCGACAGAAGGCGCTTCGGCAGTATCCGGGTCATAGCTACTGTCGTACCATAAATTGTTTAACTTTCTATTTTGGCGGTTGCCTTTTTTTTGTGGTGTGGAAAATCATCCAATGACAATCCCCGGTCTTGGGCGGAGCAGGAGATAGTGTCAGACTCTTACCGACTAAAATCCCACCCCGTTCCTTCAAGCCTTCATACCGGGCCTCGAGCTCCCTTTCGGATAACCCTGGCCCCAGTAGGCTTCGACCCGGCTGGGTCCCTACTGTTGCTGACAACTCCTTGAGGCGCGCAGGAACAGTGCGTGCCGTCGACGACTTGGGCTCGGTCCGGACAGTTACCGGACGGTTGGACAGCGAGCTACCCATTGCTCACTGTCCGCAAGCCCGCGCCTACGGTGGCCGGAAATCGGAATCGCGGCGGTGAGAGCGCTGTTGCCTGATGCGGTCGGCCTCCTTCTTTGCGAGCATTACCTACTGCTTCGCAGAAGTCTGCGACCACCTGTCACTCCTCCTCACTCCGGACTTGGTGGTTGCCTTGGTCGGTCGAGCAATGGCTACTTTGAGCCGCACTTTGGCTACGACTAGATGGTGACTGTCGATATCTGCGCCACGACACGGCGACGGTTGTGGACGTCGAACAGTGAAGAGCCCCATTTAGAGCTGATGGCAACATGGTTGATTTGGTGTATTCGTGGATTGTATTTGATCTTCGTGGACTTCGAAAAAGGTTTTGATACGCTTTGGAGTTCCGTCTGGGACCGACTATGTGAAAATGGAGTCCCAGAGAAAAACACGAACTTAATTAACTAGGGCTATTTACAGGAATTACTCTTGTAATACTCACACACGCGCTGAAATGCATGTCAAGCTGGACTTCCTACGACGAGAGGCAAAAGAGACGGGAATACCCGGAAACCCAGGAAACGAGATGCGGGGCGACAAGCTCTACCGTTACTCATCGGATAGAGGCTGTGGAAAGGGTCCACAAATTCATTTACTTCGGTAGTGTAATGTCAGAGACTAGAGGGACCGAAGAGGACATCGCTTCGATCGCCAAGGCAAGAGCAACCTTCGCAAACTCCCCTCTCGTGTGGCAATCCCGGAAACTGACTAGATTAAGCTCAAGATATTCCGGTCCAACGTCAAAACCATATTGCTGTATGGGTGTACGACGTGGAAGGTCACAAAGGACACGTCTCACGTCAACTCCAGTTCGTTATCAAATGCTGTCTACGCCGTATTCTAGGTATTTACTGGCCCGAGTAAATCTCTAACAGAAATCTGTGGGAACACTGCGGTGAAATTCCAATCGACCAACAGATCAAACGCTACAAATGGAACTGGATCGCCCACACGCTCCGAAGGGACCCTGAACAAATGCAAGGCAAGCCCTAGATTGGAATCCTCAAGGAAAGCGTAAACGTGGTCGCCCTAAGCAGAACTGGCGACGAACGATCATCGCAGAGGCGAAGAACACAGAGAAGACCTAGAGCAAAATGAAGCGCAAGGCTCAAGATCGAGTGGGATGGCAGCGCACTGTGGACGCCCTCTGCCCATCTAGGAGATATAGGAACTTAAGTAAGTCATATGAAGTATATTCGGAGCCTATATAAAAAATGCATTTTTTTTATTTCTGTGTCTTACTGTTTGTTCCGAGTAATCTCCGAAATGACTGGGATTTTGATGGGATTATCACTGGTAGATAGCTAATGTTATTAGAAGTAACTTAAGTTACTTTTATTTTGGAAACATTAATATGGGTTTCGCCTATTAAAACTTCTTGAAATTGTGACCAAATAGTATTGTGCTGTTTTACGAGACTAACACGAGCGAAGTGGTGGCACCAGATTGTATATAGGTAGGTGGATTGTATATTAAGCATGTTTAGAATAATACCTATTAAGCAAGTGAAAGCGGCTGAAATGATGATGATGATGAAGTAGCTATTGATGACAGGCCTGTTGGTCTAGTGGTTAGTAACCCTGACTGCTATGCCGGAGGTCGTGGGTTCGATTCCCACCCAGGACAAATCTTTGTGTGATGAGCATGATCATTTGTTCTGTGTCTGGGTGTAATTTATCTATAGTATGTATGTATTTAGAAATATATTATAAGTATGTTGATCAGTGTCTAGAACTCATAACACAAGCTCTGCTTAGCTTGAGACTAGATGGCGTTGTGTAATAGTTGTGAAATATTATATTATATATGTTCTTCAATGTAAATACGTTTATTCTATACCTACATTTTTCATACATAAAGTCAGGATTTTAAGTTGTGTAAAACAAACAAAACACATGTGTATGAATATTTTTTTATTAATTTCACAAAAGTATTCATTAAAAGCCACAGTTTGAAGGCTTTTAAGCTGTCAAAGCGATGACCGTATATAACATTATCTTCCCGATCGTTTATATCCAACAGTGAGCTAAAAAACAGGAATTCACAAGCTATCTAATAAACTACATAAACGTTTATATTTATAGAAAATATTGACATATACTTCATCCGATAAAAGGCCGTGAAGCTTGCATTGTCTCATGTAAGTGTTGCGCGATGAGAGAAATCACATAAACACGATTGGACAAACCTCCAAAGGGCTTGCCCACCGTCCTTCTGCGAGAAACCCCGCCCTTAAATAGGACTTTTATATTTTTGTATAAATAATGACTTTCACTTACAATTAGAGTGTGATTAACACTATCTTTACGTATTACAGAACAGCTCAGTGTATTTTTATATTTATATAAGTGTGAAGCGACACTGATTTTCTAATATTTGAAATATACTTTGAAGCTATTTTGTGATATTCTAAGTCGATTGCCTTAGTCTATTGGGAGAAGATGACCTTTCAATATGCTGAAGATATTCACAAATTCAGCGGCAAGATCAAACATGTCAACGACGACATAGGAGACTTCCTATGACGTCGTTATTTAGCTGCAGATATTCAAAGGTCATTTTTATCCCATAATATACTATTAAGTTACCTATATATATTTGTCGAAGTGTTACAGACACAAAAACACTTTTAATTAATAATACATTTCGAGTAACTTTGGAACTCATTTCACCTTCCATAGTTGAAGTCTACTTTCGAAGTATTACGAGTCGACTTTGACTGTGAGTAAAATTCAACTATGGTAAAGTCAAATTTAATTCGAAAATCTGTTTCATGGGTCCCAATTCCCTTTTTCCATTACGACTCTCCTTATGAAAACTCTAATCTACATAAGCCGCCAACGGCAATACGTCAGCCATTTTGTTTTATATTTTTATGCATGTAAAATGGCCGAATTTAGGATTTGTTTAATCTAGTTTAATACGAGCGGATTTGAATATTACGTATAAATATATAATATTATTGAAAGCTCAATGTGTTTCGAACACCCTTGTAACGATGAGGTTAGCGATTTGAATGGGATAAATAATATGTCGATGGAAATTTTGACCATCACTCAATATTTAAAGTCTAGTTTCAATATTTGACAACTTAAATTTCCCATTTTGACATTAGGAATCTTTGTCAAATTAACTTTTAAACTCAACTAGTCGACTTTAAATTTGAGCCTTCAAATGCAGAACTAAAGAGATAATTTTACGCCCGAAAAGCTTAATATTATATAAATATTATAAATACTCAATGAGGTGATCATACAAAAAATATTCATCTTTAGCAATCGAAATCCTCAATATCTTAAAGCTTAAGCAAAAATAAACTCTTTATTTATACTCATAGGGTCCTATATTCGTTATAATTATACTACGAACCAAAGTTTTTTTTTTTGGAAACCATTGATGCCTTACTTTCTAGGTACATACCGTGCTCAACACCAATACTTTCCATACACACTGCCATTTTACATCTATTATAGTCGCATACGATTGACTATCCATAGCGTGCTGCTACCAGGTCAGCTCTGACCAGAAACTGACTCAAAACACTATCAATCCATTATCTACCTTAAATTTACTCCCATTAAGTTTACAATTATTTACAAAGAACTTCCAACATCCCAAACTAAACATGTACGAGTCTTACATTTAATTTTACACAAAAATCTATGTTAACATCAATAGTGTTCTGTGAGGATATTGTGTCACAGATAGAATATTATAAATAGCGTTAAATTTACAAAAGCTTAACATACCTACTTCTATGGACTAGTAATTTATAAGGTAACCTTCAAGAGACCAAATATTTGGTAAATCCTAACGGTAAATGTCAAACTGGATTGTCAAATTTCGACTCAACATGTCGAGTTTAATTTGACAATTCAATTGAACAACACATCAATCATTACATAACATCAGCCCTAAATATTGTTTGATATTTGGACATCAGCATTGTTCTATTCTATAACGTTAACCTACTAACTAATTTATTTTAACTTATGTTTAAAAGTTACACAATATTATTCTATATAGTTTGTAGAACAAACGTATAGAAAATTGCCTTACTTTTCAACAATTAGTTAAAATTTTAATTACAAGTATAGGGTAACGTCTAACATCAAATCAAAAACAGGCTTTTTACATCTCGAGGTAATACATAGGTTTATAATTTTCGTTAACAGATTTCAAGCAAGGAAGGGGTTGGATTATAATGCTTAAGATTTTACAAAGATATTTTCAATTTAATTAATGTTTTAGTAGGTAATGCCAGTCTGATAAAGTATTTTGTCGAACTTAGGGCGAAAATTTCTAGAAATTGAAGAAGCTAGCTTGCCTAATTTTGCAGTGATTAATATCTGTCATAAAATGTAACATCAACTTACATTATACTCTAACATTAATTAAATTAATTAAAAACTCTGCTCAATTTATGATTTTACACTTTCACAATTTTTTACCTAGTTTTATGAAGTTGATACATGGAAGTTTTTTTTTTCGCCATGATGCGTTTATAATAGTCATTATTTATGTGGAGCTTACGAGAAACACGTATAACAGACTTATTTACAATTAATTTATTAGTTATATGAAAACAACAAGAAAATATAACAGGGATTTAAATAAAACCTTGCTGAGTATCTGTATACATTTTCTTACCATATGTAATAAAATCATACCTGTGTATTACTGTATTGCACGTAATGTTTATTTAAAATATGTTCACTTAATATGACAGCCTATTAGCGTAAAAAAACTAATAGATATGTTCATTAATGCAGTCGAGTTTGTTTAATGAAATGTCAAATTCAAGTCCTGAATGTCAAATTGAGACTCAGTTTGTCAAATTGTAATTTGACAAAGACTTGGATGGTTGTTTGTCAATGTTAGGGTACCTAAGCAAAACTATGATGGCTAGTTTTCTACTCAAGATTCTCAGTCAGCTTATTATTTTTTGTATCGTTTTAACGAGTAGGTAACCTATAGAGTCAATTTTGAATATTTTATTTTACATTATCAAAACGCCTTAGTAAATATGGCAACAAAAAGGCGTTTCGATTTTTATTTTCTGTCATGACTGACATTCCTCAAGCAACTATTTACCATTCCCATACAATCTGAATTTTTGAAATGCAACCCCTAATTTTCCTCAGTAATGACCCTTAACACTTCAGCAGATCTAGCCGAGTTACGACGGTTTCGTTTCGAACATTTTTCTACAGTCGGTAACGCCTCCGCTTCCTTTGTTCTGATCACGTGACTTAGCGTTGAGATGACGTCATTCCCATACATTTGAAGTTTTCTACTACTATTAACGATTGTATATTATCAACTTGGCTAAGCCCTCAGTTCCCTTGCTACTAGTTTAATAGGCCAGCCAATATTGCTTGAGAAAGGTCAAGCAATATTGGCTGGCCTATATGTCACAAGGCGTTCATCAAATCAATTTCTTTTCTCTTAGAGGTAACCCCGATCCAAACTCCATACTGTTTAACATTCCGTGATAACGTCTGAGTCTTTTTCCTGAACATGCTTCCTATCAGACCTATCCGTTCAGCGACCAACCTTGACTCTTTCACCAGGTTTCCAAAAGGTACAAAAAAACTTGTTGACTGAAGATTGGCTAAACCACAGCAAAATACATTAATTTGCACTTTTTGACCGTTCAAAAACAAGGTATAATCCAAAACTTTTGGCATTTGTCGGGGGACAAGGAAGAACTTCAAATCCTTTTCTCTCGTGGGTACTGTAGTGTATTGGCTGTGAGGGTAGTCTTATGCATTGTGACGTGTATTTATTGTATTTGACATGAGAGTTAATATATGTGTGTCACTCTGTTGGTAAGCAGTAAATCCTTCGTAAACGCAAAACAGATACTATGAAAAAGGATTTGAAGGTCGTGAGGTTTAGATGGTGGAATGACCTCGACTCGTATCGAAAGGTCTAGCCCACACAGAGAACAAAATCAAGTGGAAAATGGAGGGTATGGCCTTCGGCCTGCAGTAGGGGAATGTAGAAGCTAGTTCGTTTAGATTAGAAGGGTATTTTATATAGCTGATGTTACGGTATTACTCAGTTAAAACGATACGTTAGCGGTGAGTGATGACGTCACGTAATGCCTGCTAGGGCGCGTCGGCGGCGCCACTGTCGCACGGCTCGCGCGTCGCCGGGCCGCACTCTTCCTCCGCCGGTAATGGCTCGCCTGGAAGTAAACGAAAATACACCTTATTTGTATTTTATAAAGATTATTCTCTCAACTGTGGGATATTAGATTTTTACATGCTGACATAGACATAGATAGATGAAAGAAACAGTTTTCAAAAAAAAAAATTGCGGCATCTATGGCGTCCTGCATCGCGCAATTAAAGTTCTCCGCGCGATTTAAACATATATAACAGACATCTCGAAATCGTCTATCGGGCAGTTGCCCACCAGGCATAACACCTGTCTGGTCAGAGGATCCTCCCTTTTCAACGGTTTGCGGGACTTTACTCTCTGGTCTGCTCTTTGACGTTTTCTAAGTGTCATACTTAGAAAACGTCAGAAGTTAGGGCACGGTTCCAATTGGTCATTTCCTATGGAGGAGAACTGGAAATTTTCGAAGGCGGATGTGAAGTTCTCTTATACAACTAGTAGATATAAAATGGCCCAAGTGCCCTACCTACACTTTAGAGGATTTGACGAGTGCCAACGATGCTGCTATTACCTAACGTAGCCACCGGGTCCAAACAGTTCGAGTTTACCATCAATTCGAAAAGAAGAAGAAGTATGTATTTTGAGCAGCGCACCGCCGCGTCCTCGTCGGGCGACGATCTCTCGCGCCGGGCTTTGGTACAGGCCATGGTCCGGAGCGAGGAGTGGCGGGCGGTCGCCGACTTCTGCGAAGCTTACGGCGAGCAATGGCTAGCTCGCCGTCCGACCGACCACATCTGGTGACCGTCCGGACCGAGCTGTCGTCGATAGGCGTAAAAAAATAGAATGGTCCTGGACAAGCGGTTACCTTCGGAGTGCGGCTCAGAGAGTGGAGTTCAGGAGCCTCTGCGGCCGGTGAGCGAGCCCACCAGCGACTTGAGCGCGGCGCCGAGCGAGCCGCGCGCGCCGTCCGCGCACGCGCCCGCGCCTCCGCCCGCGCTCGCCGACCCGCCGTGCGCGTCCAGGCACTTCTGGTAGCGGAGCTGGAATCACACACGAACAACTTCACTTTTTTGTTACATAAAAAAATTCAACACAATCGAAAACTCTCTCAACTCGCGCGCAATTGGCTGTATTCCGCACTAATGCAGAAAAATGTACAGACTCGCTCTCGCCACAAATGATTCTATGTATTGAATCAGGCTGGGTTCTAAACGACTCTCGAGTCGTGCGTCAACCCCCATTTAATTCTTCTTAAGTGTATTGAAAAACGTCGTTTGATACACACTTTCTCCATTTGTATCAAAATGTAAAAAATAGATGTCGGGACGTTAAACCGTTCATTGTGACTTGGGGGAGACCTATGTCCAACAGTGGATTCAACTGAAATGATGAATGACGAAGGGCACCTTGCAAGCCGCCTCGATGGTCTTGCAGAGCGCGCCCGAGGAGGGCTCGGCGTGGAAGGCGTGCGCCACGAACAGGTCCTGCGCCGTGTGCACGATGAACGCGCAGCGCCGCACGTCGCGCCCGATGCCCAGGAACGACAGGTAGCGCACGCGGCACTCCACGATGGGGGTGGTCTCCTGAAACACCACAAATCATTGCTCGGTTAAGTATGGAAGAACATGACAGCTCAGCATGATTTTAAGGATACCTAAGTTTGTTTAGCATAGAATTTGCTTAAACTGTACTCGTAGGTACTTTCTCTATCTATCCTATAGGAACTTAACAAAACTGCAAGGCCAACTACACAACTCTAAAAGTACCTACACTACTTTAGTGAGTAGAATACTATTTTATGATAATGGTCTCTTCCAAGTTCTTCTGAGCAGTCCTGCACCATTGGCACAGTATTCCGGGTAAGTTTCATTAGGATCCAAAAATAGCTCTAAGAATGTCCTATTCTTGACCTTGAAGCTTCCATTAATATTTATGAGTAGGTACCTACCAAAATAGTTAGTGTTTATTACCCAAATTGTGCAATAAATTCTGGTGAACAATAACCACACACAACACAGCTCATTAGCACAGACCACCAAACACAGCTCATTTTCAATATCTCAACTCCTAAGTTACCACAAATTAGCAAGCATGGCATTAGGCAATAAGTACGTTTTTGTACCTTTGTGTTACATGAAGTTTTAATAAATAAATAAATAATTTCCTAACAACTCACCCCCTCATCAGTAATGGTAATCATGGACGGCGCCACAGCCACGGCGACGGGTCTCCAGGCGGAGGGCGGGCGCGCGGCGGCGAGGCGCTCCAGCGCGTCGTTCAGCACGCGCATGCCCGTCGCGCGCGCCACCTCCGCGCTGCCCAGGTACAGCGCGCGCACCGTCTTGCGCGGCTCCTCCATCGGGGTGGGGAAGGCGGCGCCTACTGGGGGAACAAGAAGAAAGAAGGTTTCAATTACGGCGAATTGGAAACTGGTCCACGCACGAAATAGTCAAAAAACCGTCATAGCAGCTTGTGTTCATTTTAATCGCACCGATGTCAGGATGCGTCGGTGTGAACGGATTGTACCTATGTTAGGTATATCTATTTTAGGCTACAGGTTACTCTATGATAGCTTCTACCCTACAACTCCTAACAACAACCAAACCATGAAGGTGGTCCACTCAAGTCATGGTGGTGATTGAGATGCAGGTTTCTGATATACAGACACCCATTAGCACGAGTAAAGTCTGTCTAATAAGTTAACCGACTTGTGAATTTTGCATAATATTTAATTATTATAAAATACTTATATTTGATACTTTTAATAAGGTTCTTCTGTTAGTAAACAATGATCTCTATCTTTTAATCAACTTCATTATTGAACTCGTATTGACTACATCAGATTTTATTTAAATCCTAATAATTACCCAAGTCGTTTAACTTATTAGACAGACTCTACCTACTTATATGCTGCGAACAGATGGCTAGAAAAATCTTACTCCACTGTGTCATTATGGATTAAAAAGTTAACCAAACCATAACTTGTCCATCGACCTTGTTTATAATCCTTGTTGGTGCCTCTCAGATATAAAATTGCTGTGATCTACGAGTATGGCAATCCATAGGTATTCTGGAGCATACCACCTTCTTGTTTCATAGTTACCACGCCAAAATACCTCTATGACCAACATTTTTGGTCTAATTATCGAAATGGAGTATCGGAGGATCTCTTAGATCATTTTCGCATTAATGCTCAATGGTTCTTAAAGAACAGTCAAAAGGATTTTCAAAATCTTACCAGAAAGCGGTCTAGGCCGCCTAGTAGCCGGTAGATCAGTGGGGCGCGGAGGCGGCTGCAAAGACCTCTCGATCATGATGCGCTTGCAGATGTCCCTGAGCGCGTTGGCGATGCTTCGAGCTGGTGCCTCGCAGCGGAATACGTGGCACATGTGCTTGCGAGTCGCGCGGTCCCGGGCAACATAGGCGAAGTCCCTGCGTGGAGAGATGGGAGTTTAAGGAGGTGGTAGTCGATTTGGGGGGTGTGCTTATGATAGGGCTCTTTCAAGGATCGTTTTTGGTAGATTCAGCGCTTTAAACCTAGTTGGCAGTGCTGATAGGTATAGAGCGCTGATGATTTAATCTGCAGGCTGAGTTTTTAATAAGACTATTTGTTTTTCTGGTTAGTAATTTACATTTATTTAGAGCGGTATATTTGCAGCGGACTAGTACAAGTATCTTCTTATTGCTCAGAAAAGGTGGTGACTGGACATCGTCAGGACTGACTGATTTTTATAAATTGTTTTTTTTTCTGTCGATTACTTTCCGGTCATTTTAGGTCAACGAGTTGTTTCAATGCTCATGCCTCAACTACATTTTTTTCTGAGATTTATTTATAAAATCTCAGGAGATATCACACTAGAAAGTATGTGCCCTGCACGCTCAAACAGCTGAACGGACTGTATGTTTGGCACATGGATAGACCATATTTTCGCACATGGGATATTTTTATCCCGGGAATATATTTCCATGGTATAATTTTCCACTTTCATGTGGGCGAAGCCGCTGACTAAAGCTAGTTACGAATACAAGAGTTCTTCACTTATTTACATAAAACAAATATGACGGCCTATGGTACATGTAACAGCGTGAAATGACACCACCAAAGACAGTTTGATCATGTTGCGTGTTTCGAAGAAAAGCCAAAATAGCACGTGAAATAAAAGCTGAAGTATTAACAGAAAAACTAGATAATTAACATAACCAGGCTTCGGATAACGCCATAATTGATCCTGCCTACAAATTAAAACCTTCTGAAATGGCTTTGAGAAGCTCTTTGAATTCTACTGTAGTAAAAAACTCTAATCAAAACTAGATTTTCAAAATTTTTTAAAAACCAATTCACAATCACACCTAATAATCTAAATATCTAGAAAAAAAAAACCTATAATTTCGATTGTATTTACCTTTCACTAATCCGAGAATGCAGAGACAGAAAATTTTCATATTTAGTTGAATTTTTATCAGTTTGTGTATCAAGAGATATGGGTGGGTACTCACCGGCCGTTGTCCCTGCCGACTCCCCAGACTCGTATGGTGTGGATCGGCTGTGTGTGCAGAGTGTTCAGGCTTTCTGGGTCGATCAGCTTTAGGGCTCCGTCGTCTAGGTCCATGAAGAGGTCCTTGCCCTGCAGAAAGAAGAACGCTTGATTAGTGCCTAAGTTTGAGCAAGTAACTCAACAGTCTGAGAACAGCTTGTCAGGTAAGAGATGAGAAGTCTGTATTTAAATTTGAAGGTTAGATTTGAAGGTCTCTGTAATCGGGATCTTTCGATATTGTCTGTAGAAGACACAATGCTTGATGTGTTCTAGAATCTTTCTTTTGTCACACTTTTGTCAATCCTGAGTTCAGGCATCTAAGTTAGCAGAGTATGCCAGGGCTACTTAAGCACCGGAGGCCACGGTGGAGCATAAGGTAGCAGTTTGCCCCACTTGGGTGAAGAACCATCGTGTCCTTGTGGAGGCGATCGGCGGTGGCGAACTCTTTCATCCGGCTCTGGTACAGGTCATGGTTCAGAGCGAGACGGAATGGGAAGCGGCCGCCTCCTTCTCCGAAGCAGTGTTGCGAGAAATGGAGATGGAAACAACGTTGAAGGAACGGATATCCTCACGCTTCAGCCACCGCCGAAAGAGATGCGTCGGGATTCGAGTCACAGGGTGATTTTCGACCACCGTAGGCGCGGGCCTGAAACGCCTGAGAGGGGCTAAGGCTGCGGGATCATTTGATGGAGTGACTGTGGCCCTAGAACGCTAAAGGCAAATGAAGGACAGGTGGGTTTAAGTCTGATACGCCTCTCGTTTCACCTTAGAGCAGGAGAAGTCATTTGATGATTTCCCACTTCAAAAAAAAAAACAAAGAACATGAGCTTATACCAAGATATCCTTCACTTTATTTGATTTATGGTGGTATGCGGAATGGGGTGTATAGTCCTGAAAACGTTCGCTAAGAGGGTCCTCCAACCAGACGGGCGTTGAGTCTGGTCCGGAAAACTACCCGGTAGTTGATTTCAGACTGTTGTATATGTTCTAATCGTGCAGAGAACTAATACCGCGATGCAGAATTTTATAAATTAGTTCTTATAGGGCGAGATAGATGTCGCTACATACACAAAGACAAAACAAGACAACAATAAGTTACTCACATCACCCCAACGTCCAACTTGATCCAGCAAATCATTGCGGCCCAGACTGAGGTCCACGATACATTTGTTGACGGCCCGACTAGACCGCTCGGGGGTCAGGTCCGACTCGGAGATCTCCACCCAGCCCAGGGATCGGACGAAGAACCGGACGGCGCGGCCGTTGTCGGGTTCCGGACGGGCTGGGAAGCTGCGACGTCTGGCGAATTAAACACACATTTTATAAAAGCTGTAGGTACAACCCAGTGTCCGAAAAAATGAACACTAACGGGTGGATTTTTGGGGCTTGTCATTAAGGTCCCTTACCACCTGGGTAAGGGACCTTTACTGTTATAGTTATAGGAAAGCGTTCCTAGGAGACCATCTATAACTTTTTAATATATTCTAAACTATACACCACTATTTTTTAATTAGTACAAATACTTAAAGGGCTTATTAGAAAAGCCCTTGTTATTTTATAAGTAAAATCTCAATAAATAATATTCATAAACAGCAAAGTTATTAGCATTGGTTTATGTCCCAAAATGTCACTCAATTTATGGAAATATTGTGCATGCTATTGATTAATGAATGAATAAGTGACAATTATTAAGGAAAAACACTGCCCGCAGTATTTTCTACTAGCAATTGTTATGTTTGATTGATTATGATGAATTTACCTTTTCGTGGTCAATTTTAGGATTTCGGTTTTTTCTTCTTTTGACTATAAAAAATATGATCAGTGACGGGTACAGATAGAGCCCCATTTTTTTTTTGTACTAATTAAAAAGTAGGGTTGTATATATACACCATTATTTTTAGTTTATGCAAAACCTGAATATAGTTTGTTCAGAATCATTAACTAAATGGATTCCAAAAGTTTTTACACCATGTTATATTTTTTCCCATAAATATTTAAAAAGGTCACAAGTTGAACACCACCAACTAAGTAGGTACAACGCAGGTCGTAACGGATGTTAGGCGACAGCAAACAGCTGGATGGTCCGATGACTATGTATTTTTGCTAAGATTATAACTTAGTGATTTTTCATGATACAGTTATGGAAATAGATTCTTTACATAAAAATACTCGACATTTCGCTAAAACTAAGGCTGCAGATTTTGGAACAAAAATGCAGTCATAAAAAAATGCAGTCAACAAAAAAAAGCAGTCGCCAAAAAAAATTCTTTATTTAGGCATAGTGACATTTCGCTAAAACTAAGGCTTTTAATTTGGGTGTCTTCAAGGCTAGAGTGAATCCACCGTAGGCGCGGGCTTGCGGACAGTAAGCAATGGGTAGCTCGCTGTCCGGCCGTCCGGTAACTGTCCGGACCAAGCCCAAGTCGTCGACGGCGCGCGCTGTTCCCGCGCGCCCCAAGGAGTTGTCAGCAACAGCAGCGGCCCAGCCGGGTCGAAGCCTACTGGGGCCAGGGTTATCCGAAAGGGCGCTCGAGCCCCGGTATGAAGGCTTGAAGGGAACGGGATGGATTTTTTTAATCAGTAAGAGTCTGACACTATCTCCCGCTCCGCCCAAGAGCGGGGGTTGTCATTGGATGATTTTTCCCATCGGAAAAAAAAAGGCTAGAATGAATAGGCTCTTAATAAACTAGTGCGCCTCACCATCAAAGATTGCATCGCTACTTACCATCAGGTGGGATCGCAGTCAAGCACTAGTTTATCTCAATTAAAAAAAAAAAAAAAAGGCTGCAGATTTTAGAAAAAAAATGCAGTCAAGAAAAAAAAAGCAGTCACCAAAAAATTTTCTTTATTTAAGAAAGAAGAAAGAAAGAAAGAAAACACGTTTATTCCGCCTAAATAGACGCACAAATCAACGCAATATTATAAAAAATATAACAGCCAGTATCCCTATCAGGCCATGTGTGTAACGGGCACAACACCACTGCCCTTGCAACCCGCACAGAGCATGTAAACAGTTATTGCATCTGTGGCATTTTGACCGTTCAGATGCTCTGTGATTTTGACGCCGGCCTTATACAGAGTACAACATAAACAAAAATAACCTAAAAATAACTAAAAATAAAAGAAATACTATTATAATCATATTAACACAATCTTCAAGATCACAAGATTCTAAGTTGTGCGTCGCATCTAAGCAAAAATAGGCCGTTGCTCAGCATATACCGTGACGCTGGAATAATCCAGGCATCTACGGTGCTGGTTTTCAGCAACCACCGTTCGAGTGACAATTTTGGCGTCCCTTCCGAGATTAACATAAGCAGGTTTTGTTATTTAGGCATAGATACAAATAAAAATTGATGTTTTGAAATTGTATCGCACCCTTTTAAACTTTAACTTTTATGTATCCGTGTAAGTAGACAGGTTTCACCACTTCTTTTTGCATTGGCACATAATCATTTATGTGTCAGTACTGTGCAAAATTATACGTGAAGGGTTAAAGATCAGTCAGTACATAAATATACGATGACATTTCGAGAGATTCTCTTAAGACAGATTGGTCAAGATGGTAATAGCCATGATTGTGAAATTGTTCACTCTGTAGACCAAGCCTTTTGGTTGCTTTTCTACATTCAGGCACTAATCCTCTTATCTATACTAAAATTATTATAAAGAAGATTTTTTTATTTTTTAATGACTCATAAGCTACTGGACCGATTATAAAAAATCTTTAACCAATAAACTGCTATTATATCGCGGGCGATACCGCTGACAGAAGTTAGTCAAGAATATATCTATCACCGTAAAATTGTAAATCCCGTTAGATCATAATCTATCTCGCGAGATAGTTAAATATTGTGAAACATACCATTTCACGCATTATATCAGGGACAGCCTTCGGATAGTTGACAATATAACGCGCGATAGATTGTGATTTAACAGTTTCACTTCGATAGATTGTAATCTACCGGAAAATAATGCGTTAAATTGTAATCAGTATTTTCCGGTTCGCAATTTATTCGATAGATTACAATTTCGCGAGATACATTGTAACGTAACGGTATTTACAATTTTGCGGTGACATATCCATGGAGTTTCTTGCACCTTCTTCTCCCTATGAAGAAGAATATGATGTGAGCGTAGATAGATCTGAATAGCCAGAAATAAGAAAAGGAATTCAATATTGACACCAAACTTACTTGTAAGACATCTCCTCTTTCCGTTTCCTCTCGGCCTCCTGTCCATCGTGATCCAGGGCTCCACTGGTGGTACTCCTGGTGACGGAGCTGGTCATCATGTTGCCCTCATACTTGCTGACCTCGGACAGGTTCGAGCAGTCCCTGACCATGGAGATGCGGGACTCCTTGGCTTCTATCGGCGGCATTTTGGGGATCTCTCTTTGGATGGTGCCACTCTTTATATGCCAGTAGTATGGGCCGTCGTTGTCTGAAGGAGATTGAAGGTAGATTAGTAGGATGGAAGTTCATAGAAATCTTCTTATGGTAAATATTCTAAATATAGGCTGCGGAATTCAAATTTTCGAAAACTTTTTGCAATTTTCAGCTAAGTATCGGATAGTAAGGAAAGAAAGAAAACATGTTTATTCTGCCCGTATAGACACACAAATAATTACAAAATAAAAATTAGTAAAAGAAAAACAAAATAAAAATTAGTTGCCATAACGTCAAGTGTAGATCAGGCCTAGCTGATTTGTACCAAAGACAACTTGGTTGTCTAGGTTGTCTATTAAAACAAGCGTAATAATATATATAATCTGTGCGACGCCGGCCGACTCGAGATAGACAAACAAAAATAAAAGTAAAAAACAAAACAAATAAGGCATAAATAAAGATGTTTGCAGTAATGACATTTGTATGTTTTTACACAATTTATGATGATGAGGACGAGACTCTGTGTCGATGTGCCTTAAAACACACAGTGCGTGAAGGCTTTAAGTGTATATGTCGTGGCCAAATCTTAGAAATTGATCACTTCATGATATGGCCAAGTAAAACTGGCCAGGGGCCCAAGTCTGCTATTTTTATAAATTCGTCATTCCAACAGGATGATGATGGAACTTTTAGCAAAATGACAATGGGATCCCCCATTGTCATTTTGCTAAAAGTTCCTAATCTACTAATTCATAATGATCGATCATTGATCGGTCAATGGTCTCGTAATAGAGTTGCGGTAAAATGACACTATCCAGTTTATTAAAAGCAATGACTGCACAATGACGTTCTAATGGTAGGTCACTGATCAAAGGAACTGTCAAAATTTTTGCAGATTACTGCATACGTAGTCGTACGTATGCAGTAATCTGCAAAAATGAATGTCGTGAATGTCGATTCATTTGTAATATACGAGATTACCATTCTATCCCACTTCTTTCAATGGAGTGTCAGTGGTTGATCATTGTAAAGTCATAAAACTCAAAATCAACAATTATGAAATCAATGATAGACCATTCTGACACTATTGTAATAGCAGACTTGGGGCCCAGATAGTCGTAAACGCTAAAGTTTGATCATATTCCAATCTTCATTTAGCCTAATTTGTTTAGACCATTGAAATCCCACATGAATGATATGCCCAAACGAGGATTGACATGACAATCAAATGATACTTTTTAAACGATCTGGCCAGTTTTAGTGGGACATATCATGAAGTGAGCAATCCTAAGATCTAGCCACGAGACATATATATCTATATTTGTCTAACATTTATCCAAGTAGATATTTACCTAGACACGTTTCTACAGCAATAATTGCAGGTATGCGTGCCGGGTGACATGTAAATTGAAGACAGCTGTTTAAGCTAGCGGAACAGCTGAGTATTTAATTATTTAACTGTGCCGTATAAAATGGCGATAAATACAACTCATCAAGCAAAATTATTGGGTGCTTGGTGTCCTCAGAAAATACATGGAGCTTTGCATTTGAGTAGAGGTGTGTAAATGAGTCTAGTGAGCTCATTAAGCTCTGCAAAATCGTGTATTGCCTGATTGATTACAATGTGTGTCCACTCCAATGAATTAATGAAAATCGCAGGGATGGTGAACTGAGATTGATTAAAAGAAGAGGCGATTTTATAGGAAAATAAATCGATCTTAAAAATGGATTGAATCTGTGCATCGATCTCAGGAATTTGTTACCGGATTTTTTTTTCCGATGTTACTATATAAAAACGTTTAACACTTGTTTCTTAATCTAATTTTTATGTGAATGTTGTACACCCGGTTCCCCATCAATCATGAAACAAATGTGCACTGCAGGATCATCTGTATTTGTCTATAAATTTAAGACTGCACTAGACTTGCACGGTAAAATGGATCAATCTTCAGGAAACCGATTTTTAGCACTCGATTTATTACGCTATTGATTCTTTAGGCAATGGATTTTTTAAGAGTCCTTTTAATACATCATCATTTCTTTAGACTTTGATTCAAAAATCGATTTTGTTTCTAAGAATTGCCATCCCTAGAAGACCATTTAGAAAGAAAAAAAACTGTATTAATTTTTACTGCTTACTTAGATTTCATGCCAGAAAATAAATTAAAATTAAACATTTAGGTACAGACCATTTAATAACCATAAAAATCCCTCAATGACCTACCTATCTACCCTCACGAGAACTAGGTCTATTACTCCAAATGAACATACATCTCCTTCGAGTACCTTCGTGTTTCTCCCAGCCTGGAGGCAGCTGGGGCTCCTTCTTGGGCCGCAACTTCACGGGTATCGCATACAGGTCGTCATTGGGGCCCTCTGCGGAGTGCGGCACTGGGGCTGAGTGACTTTTCTCCGAGTCCTCACGATCAGCCCTCTCTTTTTCTGGTGGGGGCGACTCTTCGCCACCATTTTGCGGTGTGATTAGACCGCTTTTGTCGCTGTGGAAGATAAAAAAATATGTTAGAATTTAAGATATTTGTTTTTGCTATTTCATGAAAAAGTAATTTAAATTAGGGTTAGCTGAACAGAGAGGGTTTTATTGATGTTTTTGATACCGTAAATAAATACATGATACGGCCGCCATTCATATTTTAGGTTATCAACTTACAACTTGACCCTGTTCTGCAAAAACTTTAAAAAAATTGCACTTTACAGGCTAGGTACTTTGGCACACCTTCAAACACATTTATTAAAATCTTTCTTTTTGGTGGGAAATTGTTTTATAACTCTTCCCACTTTAGGAGTGAGAGGGAGTGCCAGACTTCCAACCTTGGGGGTCCAGACGCCTCCTGCCGGAGGCTCTACGCGGGATCGTTCGGTCCATGGCCCTCTACGGGGCGCCGGTGTGGGCGCCGTTGCTGAAAAAGCAACCGGCGGCCATACTGAACGCCTGCCAGAGGGTCATGGCGATAAGGATGGTGCGGGGATACTGCACGGTCTCCCGCGAAGCGGCGAGCCTTCTGGCTGGCCTACCACCGTGGGATCTGGAGGCAGCAGTCCTTGCACACATGCACGATATGCGCGTGGAGATGCAACGCCGGGGTGAAAGTCCGCTGCCGCGACAGGTCACGGCATGGCGGACAGAGCTCCGGCGGGATCTCATGGTGAAATGGCGTCAGCGACTATCGCAACCCAGTGCTGGGCACGCCACAATTATGGCGGTAAGTCCCCTCTTTGAGGCGTGGCTGGAAAGACCTCACGGCGTCCTTACCTTCCGCATGACGCAGGTACTCACCGGACATGGTTCGTTCGGGAGTTTCATGCACGGGATTCATGCGGAGGTGACGCCCGGGTGTCGCCACTGTGCGGAACGCCCGGAGGACACGGTGGAGCACACAGTCGAGGTGTGCCCTGCTTGGGCGGAGCATCGCCGTGCCCTCGTGGGGGCGATCGGCGGCGGAGACCTCTCGCGCCGGGCCTTGGTTGAGGCCATGGTCCGGAGCGAGGAGGAGTGGCAGGCGGTCACCGACTTCTGCGAAGCAGTAATGCTCGCAAAGGAGGAGGCCGAACGCATCAGGCAACGGCGTTATCGCCGCCGCCGTCGCCGGGATTCTGATCCCGATTTCCGGCCAACGTAGACGCGGGCTTGCGGACAGTGAGCAATGGGTAGCTCACTGTCCGGCCGTCCGGTAACTGTCCGGACCAAGCCCAAGTCGTCGACGGCGCGCACTGTTCCCGCGCGCCTCAAGGAGTTGTCAGCAACAGCAGGGAACCAGCCGGGTCGAAGCCTACTGGGGCCAGGGTTATCCGAAAGGGCGCTCGAGCCCCGGTATGAAGGCTAGAAGGAACGGGGTGGGTCTTTTAGTCAGTAAGAGTCTGACACTATCTCCCGCTCCGCCCAAGAGCGGGGGATGTCAATGCATGATATTTTCCCACCATAAAAAAAAAAAAAAAAAAGGGAGTGCCAGACTTTTAGGCCTACTGTCCACAGACGCGTAGCTTCAGACTCGTATTCGCCATTATACACTTGGTGTACGTCTGCTTACAACTTACATACAAAACTATGAAACTTTGCAACACCTTCTCCACTACACATCATCGCATCCGTCATCTCGTCTTCTCAGCAGGGGCCCAGCCGGGTCGAAGCCTACTGGGGCCAGGGTTATCCGAAAGGGAACTCGAGCCCCGGTATGAAGGCTAGAAGGAACGGGGTGGGCTTTTAGTTAGTAAGAGTCTTTCACTATCTCCCGCTCCGCCCAAGAGCGGGGGTTGTCATTAGATGATTTTTCCCACCAGTGTTTCTTCAATTACCCTTCGCGTTCCAGAGCCACGGTAACTCTTTCGAACAATCACGCAAATTAAAAACCTAAATCTTTATTTTCCTCGTAGTTTCTTACCTCATAATTCACCATACCTAATCGTTTTTAACAACGCTACACTAAACTAGTTCAAGTTCACATTTGTATGTTAAGTTAACATTAACCTACTACATAATATGCAGCTGTACACATTATGTATTACTTCTCAGACATTGAGCTGTAATGATAATGTTCAAGATCATAATGTGTTCGTTATAATGAATCAAGCTCAGTGGCGGATAAAGTCAGCGCGGGGCCTGTTCGAACGATCCTGCGTGTCCCGCATCCATCGGATTCCCACAACCAATCGATCCACCTTGTAAGAGGCCCTCCAACGCTGCGTCTTCTGGTACGCGGTCGCCACTCCAGAACCTTTCTGCCCCAATGCTTTCTGCGAGCAATGTGCCCTGCCCATTGCCATTTAAGTTTGGCGATTCTTCGTGCTATGTCGGCAACCTTGGTTCTCCTGCGGATATCTTCATTTCTGATTCGATCACGCAAAAAAACTCCGAGCATAGTCCATCCCCCCTAGCCAAGTTACAACCGTTTCGTGTCGAATTCTGTTCTCCAATCGGTAACGCCTCGGTGTCAGCAATTGTAGAAAACGATAAGTTGGTAGCCATGTTGACGCGCCTGAGCCGCTCGTTCTACAATGTAGCGTTTGTATAACAAAGAATGTTCAACGCTACATTCTTTTTTATACAAACGCTACATTGTAGAAACGATATTCTATCATTTTGAACGATGTGAACTTGGCTACGAATTTTCTATTCGTTTGTTCTGACCACGTGACTTAACGTTGAGTCCCATACATTTGTTTAGTTTTCGTCTAGCGTTAACACGCGATTGCAGATTATCAACTTGGCTAGGGGTGCTGTTATTCGACCCTTTGTAGACCTATTATTCTCAATGACCCTGTGGATTTTAAGATTGGGCAAGAAAGTACAGTAATGAGGGATTTTAAGGGAATCTAAGAGATGGACTATCATTATTTAATGAAATAATCAACTGTATTTGGATTTCAATATATAGAGTGACTGGCAATTTAATTAGTGAGCAATACTTAAACATGTGATGGTAGTCATGATAACAAACAACTTTTATTATGAGACCAAACCTGAAGTCATGAAAAATATCTACTGTTCAGTACATTTATGTTTGCTTAACTGGCCAAAACGTAGGTAGGTAGGTATTTTTTATTCTTTTTTTAAAAGTTGTTTGAAATCATATACAATCACGTCAAGCATTTGTCACTAATTACCAGTCACCCTATATAATATATATTTTGACTATATTTATACTCTCAAGTATATTCCCGGAACGCGTGGGGCCCCCGAATGCGCGGGGCCTGTATCATTTGCTACTCTTGCTACATGGCTAATCCGCCACTGAACGTATTTAGTCTTTCGGTGTGCGCGGTATGAATAAATGACGAGGCAAAACGCTTAATCCGGTCCGCTTGCCGTACGTCGGATGGTCACCCATCCATAAACCAACCTCGCTTAGTGTTGCTTAACCTCGGAAACCGATCAATGCGGTTGTTATGACTGAACTTCTCAAGCCTGACAAGTCATATTTTACAGTACAACTAGTTTTACTAATGCGGCACATTGTTTATGAGTTAATAAAAACTAAACAAAGCGGTTTACGTGACTGACTGCCGCTGAGTGCGTCACTGCCTTTATAAGTTTATATGAATCACGGAGTAAGGGTGTGGCTAGGCTGGAGTACAAGCGAGGAGCGGGGCGATTAAGTGCTTCAAATAAATTTTCATTAAATGTTAGTAGAAAGTCGGCACTTAATAAACTAATGCGCCTCACCATCAACGATTGCATCACTGCTTACCATCAAGGGGGATCACAGTCAAGCGCTGGTTTACCTAAAAAACTTAACGAATGTCTATGAAGCAAAGAAAAACAACATGTCTATTTGGCACACAATGAACACCGCCAGAGACAGAAACAGATGGAGGAACCACAACCCTCAGCACGACGTAAGGAGGAGGAAAAAACACTGATGTAGAAACTTAAACAAACAGAAAAAAAAACTACCACAATAAGTGTGTCTCACGGCTGCGCCAAATAGGTATAGTTTCATGTTCAATTCCAGGCATCTACGTATCTGCCTGACGCTAGCAACTGAACTTTTGAGTGTAGGTAGGCTTCTTGGGTCTAAAACCCAAAAGAAATGATTTGGTACACGATTAAAAGGATCAGTGAAGAACTGTAGTCATAGGTTAATCAAAAAGATTAAATATTTTAAAAGGTAAAAGGCTTGGTCATAAATAACCACAAGTCGCTGGTTTGGCTTGGAGTGAAGAAGTCTAAAGTGAATAGGTTATTTCTAGGGAAGTAAGCTTCATCGACGACACGTCACGCTTACTATTCGGTGAGATAGTAATCAAGCGCAAGTCCACGAAAAACATTTAAAAAAATCTTACTATGACGTGTTAAAATGTCAGGTGTGCGAGCGAGAAAGACGGACGGAGCTTTATATTTAGACCCTACTAGCTTTTGCCCGCGGCTTGGCCCGCGTGGCATTAGGTACTTAAGGAATCGGGATAAAAGGTAGCCTATGTTCTTTTCCATGTCAAAGGCTATATGCATGCCAAATTTCATCCAAATCCGTTCAGCCGTTTTTGCGTGATTAAGTAACAAACATCCAAACATCCACACTTTCACATTTATAATATTAGTTAGGATGTGTAAAGCTCCATCCTTTTAATTCCTTAAACCCCAAGCGAACACTGGCATTCGCGCACAGACCTATTGTCTTTCTATTGTGTCTCTAATTGACACTATTGAAAGGTTAACAATTCAGTTTAAGTTGTGAAATTGATCGCGTTAAGAGCTTGTGGTAGGGGTATATTTCCTTGTAAAATCTTATAAGACCGAATCAGAATTAACCGCTTCTGGCGTTAATATACCCACTATCGCTACATCTCATCACTGAATCCTCTACCTAACGGCAAGGCCGGCGCAGTCGACCAATTACCTGCTCATATTTACCGACAGCGCAACAACTGTGCTTAACAAGAATTAATGCTGAGTTTAAATCAACTGTGATTAGGAACTACTGACATTTTAAAAGGACGACAATAGCAAGACATTTTCGTTTTGTTTTTTTTTTTTTTAAGAGGGTAATTACCATTGACTTCTCCTTTTCTAATTACCCGATAGAATACTGAAATGTGATGGGCTTCTTGTCTAGACAAAGAATTTGTTTGGATAAACACATATCTACATAAAAGAAAATTTCGAGAAAACTTCAAATGACTTCACCCGCTCTAAGACGGAGCAGGAGGGCGAATCAGATTTCTACTGACTAAAACCAACACCTATGTTCCTTCTTTACTGTTTGCGATCTAGGATCACGGGTTTCTCTTTCGGAAGTCAACCCATGGCAACCCCAGTAGGCCCTGGCTCTGGCCCTGCTGGGCCCCTACGATTTTGAAAAAAAAGAAAAAGAAAAGAAGAAAAAGTCCATCTAATTAAAAAATATGGTACCTATACTGTTGAAGATTCTGTGTGTATGTGGATTTAAAGGTCTTGATACGAAACGAGGTTCCGAAAATGATGCTGATGCTTTAATAATAATAATAATTCATTTATTTGCCTGAAACATGGTGGTACAGATCATAAAATACAACAGGTACAAGGTTCTTCATGTTCCGCCTTATTTTCCAGCATGCAAATTTTAATTCGGACCAATTTTTTTTTAATTATATATACTCAAATTCTTACAATTTCTTCTTTTACAAAGAAGAAGAAGAGAGCTGGAGAAATTATTGCATTATTACCCACGTTAAAAATAAATAGAGCTCCTACCCAGACATGGATTCTAAGACGATAATCGATTTAGAAATATGACGAATGTTTCTGAATGGTTTTGTTTGGACCACAGGATCATATTAATGTAGTTAAATAATCGACGGAGAATCGAGAGTCATTAATTGACAAAGAACAACATTCAACTTTAGTCTGATGAAGTCCACGAAAGTGTCGTGACGGCACAGTGGTTAAAACACCCGCCTCTCGCATGAGCTTGCGGGTTCGAAACCTGGTTAGTACCAATGGGAATGTTTCAAGGGTAAGTTTATCTAGGACAAAGAATCGTGAATCACAGTCTTTTGTTTTTGGAGGTGGGTAATTATAAAAAAGCTTCTCCCGCTCTGCGTGAAGCGAGGGGAACTTTTAATGACCCAAACCAGTCCTGTAATTCAGTTGCCCTTTCTATTTAGAGGTTGAGATTCGATAGCAAAATATACAGTAAAAAAGATTTACGAACCCAAGGTAAAAATATTTTCTTTTCCTCGCGAGCATTTTAAAGTAACTTAAATAGTCCTTTCTGTGTCGTCCATTTGTCGAATGTAAAACTGTGTTTTATACACAAACGAAAAACACGGCCACTTCGTTGAACAATAAAATCAAAACTGTACCTACGCGCACGTTTTAGGGTTCTTTAGGAAACAGAAGAAACACTTGTTTGCTAGACTGACCCTTTGGCGTGTCAATGTCAATAGATAGTTTTAATACAATATTTTTTTAGCGTTTTCATTGGAATGATAGCTCTTTGTTGGCAAAAATATACGAGTTTGAAATTTTACTTTATAAGTTTTTAATTATTTAGGAAAGTTTTCTATATGTAACAATATTTAAAAATAGCAGTTAGCATCATAACTACCTAGGTAACTGACAAATTTTTTTACCACGGCATTAACCAATATACCTACATAGTATAAGCACCTACATATTATGTCACTGTCACTTATTTATGCAAGATTGTGATACTTACATTTTGCCACATATATATAAAATTCTAAATATTTAGTGAACAGATCATTTCAAATACAATAAAATCCAACCGTTTGTTACTTTTTAATGTATCAGTATCTTACTGTGAAAAAAGTTTAGAATTATGCAACATTTATTGTAAAATAACGGATGCTACAATAGGCTAGTTTCCGTAAAAAAATTTTAATTAAGTAGTCCGTCTTTTAGATTATTCAAAAGTAAGGAACACGTATTTTTTAATTTGTAATTTAAACCAAAAATGACAAAGATAAAGCCCATTAAAGTTACGCGTGACGTCACGCCGTGCTGCATTTTTTCGCACGGGGTGACGTCACTCGTAACTTTAATGGATATATATTTTTTTTTATAATCTAAAATACGGACTAAATAAAATGTAATTATTTTGATCCTGGAAACTACCCTATTATCCGGTGATACTTATCCACAGCACAGTTCTTCTTTTTTACGCATCTATGTACCCATAAATTTAAGTTTATGTATAAGTTATGTTACTTTTTTGGTGTAAGTACAATAAACTATAGTCTATTTTATTCTACATTTAATCATTTTTCAGTTTGAGTATATTATCATATTGTATAGGTATTTATACAGTTTCGTGGTAGATAAGTATATTCTGTTGCATTCTGTTGTAAATAAAATACACATCCTTTAAGCTGCCTATCTTCGGAACCCAGATGTACTGTCGAACTCACTCTTGGCAATATTTTTTCCAAATAATGACTATAATAAAAACGCAATTAACATCAAGTCGGAGTTGAGACGTACCTAACATGCACTTCATAATTACCAATTAACTGGAATCGAGTTTCGGTTGTTACGGACTGATGCAACAAACAGATAAAAACAACCAAACTGGAATCTGGAATAATGTTTGCATTGTCCTCAATATTTTGTAGTACAAAGTCAATACGATATCTACAAATTACTAAACACGTTTTTTCTAGTCACGTTTTTTGTTGATAAAAAGATTTTTCAATACACTTACTTAAGGTTTTCGCACTAGTGCGGAAAAGTGCGCGAAAGTGCGCGTGCTCGCCCCGTAACAATTTTATGACATTTACCGTATCAGGCTGGGCGTTAAGCAACCTCCTAACAAAATTCCTCGACATGTATCAAAATGTATTATTGCTAGATTGTGCAAAAAAGTTACTATGGACTTCGCCAAGGGTAAATGAAGGAACACTGTGGGGTTTTAGTCAGTAAAAGTTTGACACTCCCTCTTGCTTAACCCAGAGCGGGAAAAGTCATTTGATGATTTCCCAAGATTTTCGTTTTTAGGTGGGACATCATCCAATGACATCTCCCGCCCTTGGGCGGAGCGGGTCGTCGTGCAGACTTTTACTGACTAAAACCCACTCCTATGTTCCTCCGTTACCTTGCATTCCAGACCCCTGGATTTTTCTTGTAAGGGGTCTTTTAGGGTTCCGTCCCTCAAAACAAAAAAATGGAACCCTTATAGGATCCCTTTGTTGTCTATCCGTCTGTCTGTCTGTCTGTCTGTCGAGACCCTTTATCTCAAGAACGCGTTTATGTCGCAAAAAAACGTGTATTTTGATACTCTCAAAGATCGAAATTCATAGGGTACTTCCCGTTGACCCATAATCCTGAAATTTGGCACAAAGCAAGGTCTTATATCACAAGTATAGGAAAAAAACTGAAAACAGTAAATTTGTTGTTACATACGTCACAAAAAAAAATTGCAATTCGGAAAAATCTTCGAGACTCCTTTCGGGAATTGGAGTTTGCACGGAACACTCAGTGCGTGAGTCCAACTCGCACTTGCCCAGTTTTTTTTTTTTTATTGATAGGCTCGCGTTGACCATCATCTCACCTGATGGTAAGCGATGATTTAGGATGATAGAGCAATCTTGCATAGAAGTAACCTATTCACTCTTGACTTAAAGACCCCTAAGTTGTAACTATCAGGAAACACAGACTCCGGCAGTGAATTCCACTCCTTGGCTGTACCCACAATAAATGTGTTCCCAAAACGCTTTGTGCTTATGGGTGGGATGTCTACCATGTACGTACGGGTGGCGCAACGCCGTTAACTGTATACTTTTCTGCCGTGGACATGTTGTTCCAAATAAAAATCTTCATCAGTCTAGACACCCGGCCCGTTGGTCTAGTGGTTAGTGGCCCTGACTGCTATGCTGCAGGTCGTGGGTTCGATGCCCACCCAGGACAAATGTTTAAGTAATGAGCATGATCATTTGTTCTGTGTCTGGGTGTAATTTATCTATAATATGTATGTATTTAGAAATATATAAGTATGTTTATCAGTTGTCTAGCACCTGCTTAGCTTGGGATTAGACGGCGTAATGTGATAGTTGTGGAAAAAGAAAGAAAGAAGAAGCTTACAGTAGGCACAACGGATCTTGAGCGCTCGGCGTCAGAGTGGGGATCGCTTTGCGCATTCCATACATTGGCGAGCCAATCGTCTTCGTTGTTAGATACATGCAGCAACGCAGGGAACGAATGAGGAGTGACGTCTATGACGCGATGGCGCGGCGAGCCAATCACTGACACTCCCCGTCCCCGCGTCTCACTTCGCACCACTAAAGGGACCGAATATTTGACTTCTGCGCAACCGCTCAAGATCCATTATGGCAACTGTATCTCATTTGAGTATTTTATCACCGGTCCAAGTCTATGAACCGATTGGCCTGAAGGTAATCAATTCTACCAATACAGAGACATACCTAATTAAATATTTATATGGCTTTGAAACCATGGCTAGATTAGTTTCTTTATACATATATTTTTTACCTTACTAACTTACTATTCTATATGGAACTGCAAAATCCAAAAGACGTAAGAAAATTTGAATTTCGTTGGTTACTCTAGAGCATCATCATCATCACCAGTTCAACCGAAAGACATCCACTATTAGACATAGGCCTCCCCCAAGTGTCGCCATAATATCGGTCCCATGCCATGATTCGCATCCATCGGATTCCCGCGACCCTGACCAGGTCATCCGTTCACCTTGTGGGAAGCGTTCCAGAACCTTTCGTCAATTCTAGAGCATTCATCTTAAGGCCCAAGCGCCCGAAAAGTGCCATAAAACAGTGACTTTCTGAAGCCTACTCCTTGGTAATGGCTAAATATATAGGGTTGAAAAAAATATATGTTTATTATAGATTCATGAACAACATTATCAACATTTGATTTTTTCGTGCTATTAATACTTTTGTCTAAAAAAAATATTTTGCAATTTCGCAACTTTTCGCAACTTTTTTCCTACTCCTTCGAAACGGTTTGGATCTTTAGAAACATTTTTACACATAAAAATTGGTGGTTAAATATTCTTCAAAGTGAACATAGCATATGTAAATCAACCAATATTTCACAAAAAAAAATGGATTTAAAGGTCAGACGCGCGCTTTCCGGGCGCTGATGGGCGCAAATAAATGCACAGATATGCGTACTGCCGCCTAGGCGGGTGCGAGAGTTGCGTCCATTTAATTTCGGCCAGATGGTTCAAGGGACTATAAGCCTCAAAAGCTGAAGACAAACACTCAGTGGTTCCTAAATAAATAAAATAGATAGAACACAGTCAGACAGAACTTTTTTAGACCATTTCAGTTTATTTCGGTACGCACTTCAGTGTTAGGCTAGACAGACCGTAATTAGATACTGTCAGTATCGACTGCTGTTCTCTGACCCGTGTCTCTGCAAGATTGACTTATAGACTTGAAGGTCACAGGGAGAAAGCTATTGAGAGCGTTAATCCTATAATTAACTTTATTTGTAAAGAATACATGTAGGTGTCTTTAGTTTGACGGTACAGAGTGTGAAACGGTTCTACTGTGGATATTATGAAACTAGCTTTTGTCCGCGGCTTCACCCGCGTAGGTACATAAAATATAGCCTATGTCACTCAGAAATAAAGCAGCTTTCAATCGGTGAAAAAATTTAGAAATCAGACCAGTAATTTCAAAGATTAGCTCCTACAAACAAAAACTACAAACTTCATATCAGTTATCAGCTAGATATCAGTTTATACTACAATTTCTATTACGTCTATTAGACATATCTCCTCCTCGAGTCGTATTCCTCATTACTGAGGGTCGTGAAGTTCCCGCTGGATTAGCTTCTTATTGATGGAATCTCGCCATCTGTGACGGTTCTTAGCGTCATGAAGTGCGACGTGCAATTGGGTGTCCAGTGTGGAGCGGATCTGATCTGCCCATCTTATTGGGCCAGTTACGATGAGCTGTTCAAGGTTGTGGCTATTTTTCCTGGCAATGTGGCCAAAAAACTCCAGTACTCTGCGCATGCAGGTAGTCGACAGTCTGATCTTGATGTTCAGTTCTCGTAAGATAGAGCGGTTTGTACGGAAAGTAGTCCAGGGAATTTGAAGCATTCTCCTCCAGCACCACATCTCGAAGGCATCAATGCGGTCGCGGTCCGCCTTTTTTAAAGTCCAAGTCTCCGCCCCGTAGCTGAATATGGAGAAGACTAAACATTTGAGACATATCTATGTACCAAATATTTCATGAAGACACAGCGGTGAAAGGCCACCCACAAGGTGGCCTGTCGCCGCCCACCCACAGCGGGTGGGCGGCGATCGGACTTCAGGCGCTTATGCTTGACCCTGACCACAGACTACGTACTAATCACTACTATCCACTCCATACCATCAAACAAAATTATCATAATCACCACTATTCGTAGAGAAATTGGTCATTGGAAAGAAACAGAAAGAATGCTAGCTACACGCAATTCTTTCCTAAATACCTTTTTTATAGATATAAACCAGCGCTTGACTACGAATACTGCGACCCCACCTGATGGCAAGCAGTGATGCAATCGTTGATGGTGAAGCGCACTAGTTTATTAAGAGCCTTTAGCCTTAAAGACACCTAAATTATAATCTGACAGGAAGACCGCTGCATGCAAATTGTTCTAGTCCTTCGATATACGCGGTATAAACGACGAGGCGAAACGCTTAGTCCTGACCGTAGAGGTGTTAACAACATAAGGGTACACTCGTCGTACATTCACCCCTTGAGACCCTCACCTTAGCTTAGAAAACACCTAAATTATAAGTCGCCTGTGACAATAAAGCTGCTGAAAGGTCTACCCTGTGCAATGAAAAATAAACTTTAAAATGTCAAAACAAAGGTTTTTTTTTAAATATCTACCTTGTTTTTGTTACAGGCGAAGCTGCCTCGTCTTCGGCTCTGAAAAAAGCAAAAAAAATAACGTTAATTTAATCAAAATTCTATTAGAATTTTTCATTAACAAAGCGACCTAGATTTTAATAATTCTTTGTAGGTACAGCGAAAGTGTTGCCCCAGATTTAAATGGAACAAAACATTTTTGTAACGAGTATTCATTGTTCTTTATCTATACATATAATAAAATCGTAGGAAAGTCAAAACTGTACATTGAATATTTTTTTTAAAGAATACTTGGGGCGTGATGTACAATCGATATCAAACCCAAAAATATAGTTTTTAGAATTTTTGTCTGTTTGTCTGTTTGTCTGTTTGTCTGTTTGTCTGTTTGTCTGTTTGTCTGTTTGTCTGTATGTATGTCCGGGATAAACTCAAAAAGTACTGCATGGATTTACTTCAAATTTTGCATGAATATTACTAAGAGGTCGGGTCAACATATAGGCTACATATTATCACGCTATCACCTACGGGGGAGGAGCTGTGAATCTTTATTTTTCTTACGCATTCTGGGACAAGGTGTGATCTAACGAAGCATATTTAAATGTTGTTTTTGAGTAAGCCATGCTATTATCTAGCTTTACACTATAAAAACTACGCCATTTAAGTAACTTGGGCAGAGAAACATAATTTAATGAATGTTAGTAGTATAAAGACAATTTTAAAGCAGCGCCATCTATGAGATTTCATAAAAATCAAATCAAGTTACATGATACTTTTTGGAAATTAATAATTTGGTCATGTTGGCGAGGTTGGTAGTTAGTTATTCTTAAAATTCATAGATGGTAATGTGTATTTTCTTCATAAAAGTTGTATAGTATAATTCATTTTGACAAATTCAAGTTCCAACAAAACCATCATCTTGAGCAGAGATGAGGAAGACAATTTAAAAAAAATGTGGTGTATTACATGGTGACATTTTTCAGGCTCTGTGAAGTCGATCAGTTTGCGAGATCCCTTACGTATGAGGTGCCTTCATATTACCCGTACGACAAGCAAAGGGGTGTATTTTAACCGACGTCAACGAGGAGGAGCTGTGGAAGGTTTTCTGGGAATTTTCAAGGACACCGCATTGGGTAGGGATTATACCGTGCATCCGAATAATGGCGAATGCTATTTTCTGCGGTTGTTACTTCACACTGTCCGAGGCCCAACGTCTTTCACCTTTCTGATTACATTTGATGGCGTGGAGTATCCCACTTACCGCGCAGCCGACGTAGCACGTCACCTTCTCGACGGTGACCAAAATTGGAATGACACCCTCGCGGAGGCGAGCGTCAGTGACAGTCCCAGCCACATACGTCATCTGTTTGCCGTCATCTTGGTGATTTGTGGAGTCACGAACCCGATAGCTTTGTGGGAGAAGTATCGCCATCATCCGTCTGAAGATTTTCTACGAGCTTTGAGACCTGCTATTAGAGACAAAGTCGAAGTAACTGATGAACGCGTGCTGAACACCTGTCTCAGTTCATTTCAAGATGTGGTAATTTCTATCAGCGGTAATCCACTGATCGAATATGGGTTACCAGCTCCACAATCATCACCGCAATAAGACCGTGGAAATCGGGAGTATAACGCTGAGACAAATTACGATTCAGGCAAAATGAACACCATACGAAATGACCATGTCGCTTTGTTCTCTTCAGAGCAAAAACAAATTTATGACACCGTCCTTGAAAGCGTTGGGCAAAACCAGGGTAAAATGTTTTTCTTGGATGCTCTTGGTGGAACAGGAAAAACATTTGTTACCACTGGCATACTTGCAGAGGTCAGGAGGCAGGGCAAAATTGCTATTGCGTCGTCGGGAATCGCTGCCACACTGCTTCCGGGTGGCAAGACAGCACATGCCATGTTTAAAATTCCCATCGATTTAGATAGCGCCGAAAGACCTGTTTGTGGTGTGTCACGTAACAGCGATAAGGGACACGTGCTTAAGGATTGTTCTCTGATCGTATGGGATGAGTGTACGATGGCCAATAGGAAGGCAGTTGAGGCCGTGGACCCCGCGTGACATCCGCAGGGACGAACATTTGATGGGTGGTGTCACAGTTTTGTTCAGTGGCGATTTCCGGCAAACACTTCCCATGGTGACGCGGGGATCGAGGGCTGACGAGGTGAATGCTTCGATGAAATGATCTTCGTTGTGGTCACGAGTTCGTACGCTGCGCGTGACCATTAATATGAGAGCTCGGCTCGGCGGCAATGCACGTGCTCGAGAATTCTCCAATGTCCTGCTAAGTCTTGGCGAAGGCACTCTAACAGAAGAGAGAGGTGGACAGGTGGTGCTTCAGTCTCTCGGTAGAGTGGTATCCAGCTTAGAAGAACTCATTCGCTGTGTGTACGGGGACATCAGTTGTATACCGCACCAACAGAATTCTTAGGTGTGTGAGCAGGCCATTTTGACGCCCAAAAATGATCAGGCTGCAGCAATTAACGAATGCATTCTCTCGGAAATTGAGGGGAATGAAGTGGTCTACACCTCGATAAACACTGTTGTCGAGCAAGATGACGCCACACATTATCCCGTGCAATTTCTGAACTCCCCGTTAGCAAGTGGACTTCCAGCGCATACCATCAAGCTGAAGGTCGGTGTCTCGATTATGCTTCTTCGGAACCTATCTCCTCCGAAGTTGTGTAACGGGACCCGCCTTAAAGATATCTCGCTCCACAGGCACACCATTGAGGCGGAAATTTTTACGGGTTGTGGTGTCGGCGAGGCAGTATTTATACCACACATTCCCCTCATACCTCATAACTCCCCGTTCCAGTTCAAGCGCGTACAGTTCCCCATGGGTGTTTGCTTCGCGATGACCATCAATAAGTCGCAGGGGCAGACACTGAGGGTAGCGGGTGTCGACCTCAGGACAAGTTGCTTCTCACACTGGCAACTGTACGTCGCTTGCTCCCGCGTCACCAGTCCTGACTCTATTTCCATTTTGGCTCCTGGCAGCATAACTACTAACGTAGTTTATAGGGAAGTGTTGTAAGGTATGATACCTTTGTACGTATTTTTACTCTTTTGTGTCTTGGAATGTCTTCTTGGAAGGTATTCCTGCATTATTTTCTCTATTTCCTTCAGTCACATCTTATGAGTGAACTCAGCAGGATTCCCATATAACTCTCTTCACTTGCAAAAAAAAACTTATATTTTAATGCTATTTTAAAAGTTGTTTATTTATAATCCTATAGCGACACTGGCATCTTAGGTATTTTTGGTGCTGAAGAGCCTTCACGTAGACGACGTCGCGGGCAGCAGCTAGTATTTATATAAAATAGGATTTGTTTAGTCTAATTAACAGAAAAAAATGGTTTCAGATGAAGTATTGTTCATTTTCATAATATAACCTGAATTATATGTTCGATTTAGAGGTTCATTATGTTACTGAAGAGCTCTGAATTTTGTAAATCCTGTGTAATGTGTTTTTTAGGTTCATATCATCATATATGACGTCTCCCGCTCTTGGAGCGGGAGGGCGTGTCTTTTACGGACCAAATCCCACTCCTATGTTTCTTCGTTGCATTCCAGGGATTTCCTTTTAGAAGCAAACTCTTGACCCAGTGGGCTTCAACATTTCTGGGCTCCTACGGTTGTGTAGTCTTACTATTCTGTACTAATCACTAATTTTGGGTTTAGGTTGACAAAACGCGCCAAGACACGTAAATGTTGAAAAGTAGCTAGCGCACACTGGTTACTTTTGTCAAGGTGAGAATTTTTTTTTTGGCAGTTTTTACTCTTTTTACCCAACTGTCACATGTTCAAGTGCATGTCACATGTTGGGTTTGACTTTTTGTCAAAAATCATGGTGACAAAAGTCTCCTGTGCGCGCTAACTCTAATCAATCAATCACTAACACTCAAATTCGCATTCACCTTAAAATTCCCAAAAAAACACACCCATTCCCAAGATGGCCACTAAAAAAGGATCGGCCAAGAACTTGGTCCCATTAATGCATCCAATGGCCAATTCGAACCACCTAATTTAGTCGAGGGAAACGCGGATTGAGTGCTAACAGCCAAGTTTTGCCAAGTCCCCCCCAAACACGCCAAGTTTGGGGAATATGGCTCCAAGTTTAAAGTAGGAATATAAGTTTGAGTCGGAGTTTGTACTGGTGAATAATGTTTTGTTTTTGAATCGAGGAGTATTTGGTTCGTTGTTTGTAATGAGGGTGGATGATTGATTGCTCTTTGCGGACTTGGAACCATTAATGCTGTCTGTATTGGTTATGAGTCTAACTTCTCAGAATAATCCCGGACACCTTTTGGTTATTCAAGATGTAATTAATCTATCTTTATACAACATTAGGTATTTTTATTTTATGCGAAACCAGAATAAAGTTTGTTCAGAATTAGTAACTGAACGGATTCCAATAGTTCTTACCCCATGTTATATTTTTTCAAGTTGGACACCACTGAAACTAAGTACAACACAGGTCATGGTAGGTCATAGCGGGCATTAGGCGCCAGTAAACAGCTGGATGCAAGCGCAAAATAACCCCTCAGTCACCTGGATGGCCTAGTGACTATGTATTTTTGTTGACATAACAAACTTGTGATTATTCATGATACAGTTACGAAATTTTTAACATGAATTCTATAAATAAAAATATCGAGACCCGAAAAACGTGTCTAGTTTTTCGAGTCTCGATACTGAAACTAATGTTGTAATATTTATAATCTTTATCCCTAAATAACACGGGACAAGAGCTGGAAGATAATGATGATGATGATTTATAAGGCCAAGTCCTGACTCAGGCACTGCATCAACGCCTAGCCTTGGATCCTTGGATCCGGAACGCTGAAATTTTGCATAGTTGTTCCTCTCATAATTTATACAAAGAACATGAAATGTTTGGCCTGATTTGGAGGATCTTAGTCTCATGAGAGTTCAATGACAGAAAATTGAGAAAATTTCGTGGAAAAACGTAAAGCACCTTTTTTCCACTCTGTTTTTACATGTCAATGATAAGCTGTCAATTAAAATAGCACTTGAAAAAACGTCTCTCCGGTCCGCAAGTAAAATGTATAATTCTTTATTTACTTAATTTTGTTGAGTCCAATTCCAAATTCTACTCTCACCATTTTCGTTACGCATTATAATATTATCATCTCTTACTTTGATATTGTCAGTATCTACTTCAATTCTTATAATGTCGATTATCATTAGGAAAATTTTGGGTCGTTTAGGTATTACTATGGCCTCTGGGTCATCTCATCACATCTGCCACAAGATCATTATACCTACCAGATGTTCGGTTATATTAAGTTAGAAACATAGACTACTGTATATATAAACAAGAAATAGCTTAGTCTGAAGACATGCACGACAATGTATCATGTCTATAAAAACTAACGATATGAGTCGAGCAATGTTCTTGAGAATTGCAGCAAACGATGTCTTGTGCTATTTGCATATACCGCGCCAGTACTAGGAGAACATGAATGCAGAAGTGTTATGGTGGACAGTTTACTAGTACTGAGGGATAGTGTCTCCCATAAATCGGACGATGATCTTATCTTCTTCAAGAAGGATAAAGATCGTAAACGACACTAATGGTAAGAAATTGTTAATAGTGAAGTACTAGGAGAACATGACTATACAAAGCATACTGTTTAATTGTTGACAGTTTACGAGTAATTTACGTACATGGCGAATGGTGTCTGTCTACATAGATCGGACAAAGATCTTTTGGGTAATGGTATAGACGACTTTGTCCCAAAACTTTGTACCAAATGAAAGTAGAGTTGCATATCTATATCGGAGTAAGCAAGTATATGTTGTGGTTATAGCTATATACCGTAATATAGATATGAAAGCGAATCGTAATGGTGTAAATAGGAATATAATTATGATACGAGCACGATCTGGCAATATCTTACTAGACTAAATTGGAAAAATTATTGTAAGTATAAATTCCTAAAGATATAACGGAGTCGATCATCTTGCTGCGACATGTACTTACTCGTATATTACTTGATGCACGTAATAGATGAGTGAATCATGGATATTATTTATAGAGAGCTCAAAGATTTTAAATTTTTCTAACCAATTTATAAAATAAAGACGAAGTAAAAAGCCAGTGAAGGTCTGACAAAAGTCACGGAGTGCTACAAAGAGACATTTAAATGTTAAAAAGTGAAGCGAGCTCATTCTGCATTCAGACTGTCCAATGCAGACACAATAATGATTTTTAACACGCTGTACTACGTATACAGAAATACCAGATTTTAGCATTGTAATTTTGTGAAAATAACGAAGGATTTTAGAAATGTTGATGTTGCTTTGTATGATTAAATAGAGCTTGAATGATTGATGATGGGAAGGAAATGATTCTGCAAAAATGAAAAGGATAGAATGGAAGAGAAAAACATATATAGAATTAATTCCATGTAACTTGAACTCAACACAGGTTGAAGAATATAATGTTGAAGAAGATATTCAAACTGCTCAAGTTTAGATTGGATAGTTAGAAAGAAATTACACACACAGTATCCTTGTACTGTATAAGTTTACAACAGTCCCAAATGGGAGAAAGTATAGGGATAATAATATTGGTGATAACTGATTACACTGAAAGTATAAGGATAATAATAATGGTGATAACTAATAATACTGAAAGTATAGGGATAATGATAATGGTGATAACCAATTATACTAAATAGTGTACTGTACAGGTGATACTGGTTGGTGTCTAGACAGGAGACTTACCAAGTCGTGGTCTCAGTCAGTCGAGCGATCAAAAAAGAGGGCTGAAGCTAAACACCATATATGTATAGCCCAATACTTTTAACATTTCAGTTTAGGTCGTAAAATGGAGCTCGAAGCAGCTGAACTGTAAGCTCAATCGGGAACTATAATTATAAGTAATGTGATTTTTTTTTTTTTTTTTTTTTTTTTTTTCGATGGGAAAAATCATCTTATGACAACCCCCGCTCTTGGGCGGAGCGGGAGATAGTGTCAGACTCTTACTGACTAAAAAACCCATCCCGTTCCTACAAGCCTTCATACCGGGGCTCGAGCGCCCTTTCGGATAACCCTGGCCCCAGTAGGCTTCGACCCGGCCGGGCCCCTGCTGTTGCTGACAACTCCTTGAGGCGCGCGGGAACAGCGCGCGCCGTCGACGACTTGGGCTTGGTCCGGACGGTTACCGGACGGCCGGACAGCGAGCTACCCATTGCTCACTGTCCGCAAGCCCGCGCCTACGGTGGCCGGAAATCGGGATCGGAATCCCGGCGGCGGCGGCGAGAGCGCCGTTGCCTGATGCGGTCGGCCTCCTCCTTAGCGAGCATTACTGCTTCGCAGAAGTCGGCGACCGCCTGCCACTCCTCCTCGCTCCGGACCATGGCCTCGACCAAGGCCCGGCGCGAGAGGTCTCCGCCGCCGATCACCCCCACGAGGGCACGGCGATGCTCCGCCCAAGCAGGGCACACCGCGATTGTGTGCTCCACCGTGATAAGTAATGAGATGACAATCAAGGCATTTTTTTATGGTGGAAAATCATCAATGACAACCCCCCCTCTTGGGCGGAGCGGGAGATAGCGTCAGACTCTTGACTAAAAACCCACCCCGTTCCTTCAAGCCTTCATACCGGGGCTCGAGCTATCTTTCAAAACTAACCCTGGCCCCGGTAGGCTTCGACCCAGCTGGGCCCCTGCTGTTGCTGACAACTCCTTGAGGCGCGCGGGAACAGTGCGCGCCGTCGACGACCTGGGCTCGGTCCGGATAGTTGCCGGACGGTCGGACAGCAAGCTACCCATTGCTCGCCGTCCGCAAGCCCGCATCCTTTTATCAGCTCAGTTTAGGTCGTAAAATGGAGCTTGAAGCAGCTGAACTGTAAACTCAATCGGGAAATAATATTTCAAAAGCATACATAAGTAATTAAATGACAATCAGAACACACGACCATGACTAAGCAAAACCACAAGTGAAAACGAAAGTGTCTTTTCACTTTTCTTAAACAGTTACTAATATATCTCACAACGCAGCTTCAAGAAGATATTTTAATAAGCATATCAAGTCATTCCATACGATCTGATACACATTATTGTCTGCTTCTATTGTTAAAGCTTATCCTTGACTATTGTCGAACAATAAGATCACTTCTCTTGGGATTGCATCATCATTATTCTAAGTTTGCCTGTGAATTAGGCAATTCCAGTTCTTAATTGAATATGATACTGAATTCAAAGTTGTAATTAATTTGAGTATGATGAAAAAATTGCTCTTTTTGTTTTGCTATGGCTGTATTTTAGATATTTCGACCGCAGGTTTGTTTCTTGTAGAAACTAACTAACAGTTACTAATAGTTAGTTTTTTGCACATTCTTCTCCATAGAGATTTATGCTTTGGAATGTGCAATTGCCATCATTTTTTTTTTACTCACTGCCTTCTTGAAAATTTATGAGTGTCTGTAAATGGCTTATTGAAATTTTGATTTCGTTTTAAAACGGATAATTTTAATTCTAATTTAAATTCATGACTGACTATTATTTGGTACTGTATTATCAATAGCTTAATAAATTTAAGTACCAAAAATGAGCACAGTTTACCATTTGAAATCATAATTGTTTTAGTTGTGTTAAATATATTTTTAGGTAAGCGCGTTCCATCGTCGACCGCATCGTCGCTTTCCATCGGGTGAGATAGCGGTCAAGCGCGAACCTATCAACAATAAAAAAAAAAAAAATATAACACATAGTAACAATGAAATAACCCTAACAATAGACAAGCAGAATGAGAAGAATCATAATTATAAATACTGCAAACAATTTACAAACCCAACAGAAGACAATAATTAAGAACCATCTAATAAGAAGACATATTGAAACATTTATAAAACTAGCTTCTGCCAGCGGATTTGCCTGCGTGATAGTAAAAGAATATCCCAAAGCAATCCAAATCCGTGGAGCTGTTTGTGCGTGAAGAATTAACAAGAGAACAACTTTTGTAGAATTAATGTGAAGTGCAATTGATTAAACGCAATCCACGAAAATCAAAGCATAACAATTCTGTCAACAAATGTGTGGAAAACGAAGAAAAACAACATCATAGAGAAACAGGTATTCCATTAAGTAGAACTAGATGCATCGTACGTGAGCCCACTCCAATCTCAAGCTGAAATATTGAAGTCGCACGCTCAACGACTTTCCAAGACAAAAGACTTTTACTGCCATCGAGGCGTTGGCACCGACTTCAATCCGGACAAGTGGTTTTTTAGGAGTTAAAGATGGGGATTGCACACGAATGAAAGATGGAATTTCTCCTTACGGATTTGCACTTTAAAGGGTAGATTTTAGAATGCCACAATTGATGTGGAAAAGTTCATTTTGGCTTAGTTGAAGATATATACGAGTATCTATCAATATATCAGGTTAACCGTGGACGTCTTCCGGCTGAAATGATGATGATGATATAAGGTTATAAATTATAGAAACTTCTTTAAAATTTAGCCTATGTTACTCAGAAACAAAGCAGCTTTCCGTCGGTGAAAAAATTTTAGCAGTCGGATAAGTACTTTCAAAGATTACCTCCCAAACAAAAAAAAAAAAAAAAAAAAACAAACTTTACCTCTTAATAATATTAGTGTAAGATGCAGATAATTTATTTATAACAAAATGTAACTACAATATACTGATAAACTTTACTAAAAATTGTATTAAACATATATAACTTTGCCGCCGCGTGATGGATTACGGCCCATTCAATTTCATAGGGAGGAGCCTGATGATGATGATATATAACTTAATACAAAAACTTAAAAAAAAGCGTCAAATAAGTTATTCATTGAGATCACGACCCTCAGCATTGAGAACAAACAACGCAAATAGAACCTACGACTACACATTACTTGTATCATTCAACACGCTTCAAAAGCCAGTTAATTTGAAGAAACAGAATATATCTTCACCCTATTTTTAGCTACGACTCACAATAAAATCTCAACGCAAACTTTACAAATACTAGTACCGAGGAATCCTGGTTCAAAGCTACGAGTGGGCGGCTTCTATTTATATCTAGATTGAAACGGCTTGACTAAGAAAACACAGACATAATTCTAGGGTAAACCGCAGACAAGACCTCTGTAATCAGTGGCGGGTTAGCCATATAGCAAAGGTAGCAAATGCTACAGGCCCCGCCCGCGCGTTCAGGGGCTCAGCGTGTTTGGGGATCCTGTACTAGAACGCAAAAAAAAACTAGTCAAAACATAGTATATATTGAAATCCGAATGAATTCTTCTCAGTCGTACCTACACTCTTGACAGGGTGGTCGTGGTCATGTTTCGGTCGTATCCTGCACCACGGCCTCTCTCACGATACGACGCCATACAGCTCTGTGTTTGGCAGCATGGGAGCCTTCATTTACGCTGCAGTGCGTCACCGTTTTGATGAGGTCCGTCCACCGTGTTGAAGAGCGTCCACGAGATCTTTTGCCCTCGAATTTCCCTTGCATCACCACACGTTTCATCAAGTCCTCGTTACGGATGATATGTCCGAAGAACTTGAGGATTTGTATCCGAATCCGAATACAACTGATTTATTTCCAAAAAGAAAGATACATATCTTTCCCAATTTTAAAATCAACTGGATTATTGAAAATGAAAATAATAGTACTAAATAGGGGCCTCGCGCTGACTTAATCCACCTCTAACTCTACGAAGCAGTAATGCTAGCAAAAGAGGAGGCCGACCGCATCAGGCAACGGCGCTCACGCCACAGCCGCCGCTGAATTCCGATCCCGACACCCGGAGCGTCTCCTGTCGCGACTGGGGCGAGAGGATGACACGGCCGGACGGCGAGCTCCTCATTGCTCGTCATCCGCAAGCCCGAGCCTACGGTGGCTGGAAATTGGGGATATGATCCTGGCAGCTGGAGCATGAGGATGTCCGTTCCCTTACGCGAACAGCCGCCTCCTTCGCCTCCTGCCATTCACTCTCTTCCGGACCATGGCAAAACGATTTGTGCGTATGGTTGAGGTATCCACCATGCGCCGGTGATGCAACGCCGTACGTCTGATGGTCAGATGATGATGAATACTGTTCGGGTTTCTGTGGCTTATCGTTTCATTGAAAACAAACTCATAATTCTTGCACCGAAGCTGTAATAGCCATTAGATAAGCTGCTCGAACACGCCCGGTTTATTACCTCCGCAAGGTTAGACCGCTTCCGTTGTAAACAGTTTGTAAGTTGTTTGCGTTTCTGCACGAGTGTGTTTTTCTTCGTTACAATGTACTTGTAGCTTGTGTGTTTTTATGGTGGGAAATCGTCCAATTACTGCCGCTCTTGGACGGGGCGAGAGGGCGTGTCAGACTTTCACTGACTACAATCCACTCCTATTCCTTCTTTACGTTTATTCCAGAGCCCCGGGGTTCATGGAGTTTCATGCACGTTCTTCTCCATAGAGACCTACGCTTTGGAACGTGCAATTTAGCTTCACTTTTCTTGGACTGACCCACATTAGACTATTCAAAAGTGCCTGCAAATGGTCTATTTGAAATAAATGCTTTGACTTTGACTTTGTTCACTTTTACTTAACCTATGGCCCCAGTAGACTTCGAACCTGATGGACCTCTAAGATTTGCTGATAATCATAAGTTAGAACTTTTTATTTTTTAGTTTTGGAGTGAGAAATCGTTTAATAACTCGATTGAGTTGTTCGCTTTTTTTGATCTCGTTCTCACTACGCCAGGCCAAGGATCATGTGTGGTGTGATTTTAGTCAGTAAAAACGGGAGAAGTTATTTGATAATATCCCACCCTAAAAAAACCCCAGTTGCTACGGAATTGTCTTTTCACCGACATATAAAAAGTTTATTACTGCTTCCATTAGTCCCTTATAAAAGAACTCAAGAAATATTTCAATGCACATGAAAAGCTAGCGAAATGATCCTTTAATTAGATTTACAGGAGTCACACCACCATCACAACCCACTCCAATTTCGAACCTTTGACTTACAAAATAAGGTTGGTTATTGCTTAGCAGGAAGAATGCAATTTTGTCCGCTAGGTAGCGCCACGTTCTTACTGCATTCTGATATTGAAGCGAGACGTGATCGCAATAAAGTAGGTTCCTCCCATAACGTAGAAATGGATTTGTTTTTGCTTTGTTTTTTGTCTGATTTAAATTGAAAATGGTGGCGACTGACTTAGAGATGCTATTGTGGGTTTTCAAAGGATTTAATAGAGATGCAAATCAGACTAATGTTATAGGGGTGAACGTTTGTATTTAGGTGTTTCTATGTTTGTTAGGTACTCTATCACACTTATCAGAATTTGGCACACTGTCTTGAAATAGGACATACAATTCTTTTATCTAGTGTCAGTCTTTTACTGGCTGAAACCACACCTATGTTCCTCCTTTGTCTTGCGTTTCGAGAGTCCGGGGTCCCTTTTCGGACTACCCATGGCCCCAGTTGGCTTCGGCCCTGCTGGACCCCTACGGTTGTGCTGATATATCTTTGAGGAGCGCGTGGAATACTACGCGCCGCTCGATCCAGATGGTTACCGGACGGCCGGACGGTGAGCTACAGTAGGCACAACGGATCTTGAGCGCTCAGCGTCAGAGTGGAGATCGCTTTGCGCATTCCATACATTGGCGAGCCAATCGTCGTCGTTGTTAGATACATTCAGCAATGCAGGGAACGAATGAGGAGTGACGTCTATGACGCGATGGCGCGGCGAGCCAATCACTGACACTCCCCGCCCCCGCGTCTCACTTCGCACCACTAAAGAGACCGAATATTTGACTTCTGCGCAACCGCTCAAGATCCGTTGTGCCTACTGTACCCATTGCTAGTCATTGCTGAAAATCGAGGTAGGGGTCCCGGCGTCTGTGCTGTGGGGAAGTCCGTTCCCTCACGCGTCCTTCGCTAGCATTAGGCACTGCTTCGCACAAGGAGGCGACTGCGTACCATTCATCCTGGCTCCGGCTCATGGCCTGTACCAGACATGGACACGTCGGTGCTCCGGCCAAGCAGGGCAAAACCTCTACCACATGCTCCACCGTGTCCTCAGGGCGGTCCACACGACGGTGACACCCAGGCGTTTCTTCCGCATGAAGCCTAAGGCATTAAGTCCACCTCCGTACTTTCGTGTGCATAAAGCATTTAGTAAACTTAAACTAGTATTATAAAGAGGAAAGATTTGATTTTTTGTTTATTTGTATGTAACGATGTAACTCAAAAACTACTAGACCGATTTCAAAAATTCTTTCAGAATGAAAAAAATATTAACTACTTGCATGCGGTCGAAGCCATTGGCCGAAGCTAGTAAATGTAGCGACATCTATGGCGCCACATAAGAACTACGAAGAAATATGTAAGAAATCCTGCATCGCGCAAGTAAAGTTTTCCGCGCGGTTTGAGCATAATATGACAGCCCACCAACATAGCAGATGTCTGGTGGGCAGATCCTCCCTTTTCAATAGAGGTTTTTTTTTTTATTTGTTATAAACTAGTACTTGACTGCGATCCCGCCTGATGGTAAGCAGTGATGCAATCGTTGATGGTGAGGCGCACTAGTTTATTAAGAGCCTATTCACTCTAGCCTTGAAGACACCTAAATTATAATCAGACGGAAAGACCGCAGCAGGCAAACTATTCCAGTCCCTCGAAGTACGCGGTATAAATGACGAGGCGAAACGCTTAGTTCGGACCGTAGATGTTTCAACAACGTAAGGGTGGATACTCGCCGTGCGATTTGCGGGATTGTACACTCTATTCTGTATCCTCCAAATAAATAATAAAATAGTAATTCATTGCACTGCCGAGCAATTTGTAGCAGTTGAATGTATGTAATTAATATTTCATATCCAAAAATACATTTTAGTTTTCCGCTGCGGAATTAATAGCGGAAAACACTGAGCTGAAAGTTTTTAATACAATTTTACGTGAACCCGGCGATGCGCTGTAAAAATCTAGTGTAACAGTGTTTGTAAACGGGCGAAGTTTTTACGCCTCGGTGCAGGATTTAGTTATGCTGTGGCGCTGGTGTTAATTGATTTAATAGAGAGTGATAGCCGTATTTTTTGTAAGGAAAAGAGGAATATGGTTGATTCACATTTTTGTTTTAAATAGATACACGTTTGGAATACGCGAGATTGGATAAAGTGAGAAATGAGTATATTAGAGGAAGTTTGAAAGTGGCGCCAGTGACTGACAAGTTGACGGGGAATCGTTTGTCTTGGTATGGTCATGTTAAGAGGAGGGATGAAATGCATGTTACTAAAAGAGCTATGAGTATACATGTGGATGGGTGGAGAGGGAGAGGGAGGCCAAAGAAAAGATGGATGGATTTCGAGAAGAGCGATATGAAAGAAAAGGAAGTTAGTAATAGCATGACGAGTGACAGGGTAAAATGGAAGAAAAAAACGTGTTGCGCCGACCCCAAATAAAATGGGACAAGGGCAGGAAGAAGAAGAAGAAAATACACGTTTGGAATACGAAACCCGAAACACGCGTCTAGTTATGTAAAGAATCTATGTACAAAATTTCATAACTGTATCATGAAAAATCACAGAGTTATAAGCTTGTTATGACAGCAAAAATACATAGTCCGGGCCATCCAGGCGACTAAGTATCTCAACATACCTAATCTAATGTTTGTAGCATAATATTTAGTTTCCAATGATTGTGAGAAATGGCCACATATTTAGTGAGATTTAATTTGGTGAGAGCGCGTTTAAGAGTATGTTAAAGAAATATTTTTTGAGTTTTAATTAGAATGTAAAGAAAAGACTTTGTTAATTAAATTAAAGGTTAAGGGTAAAGTAAATGCGAGCAGGTCACATTTACTTTATTAAATCCTGCCTCAAGGTATATTGTTTTTTTAATACTTATTACGAGTTTAAAACATTATTTGTAGTTTATGTCAAACCGATTACACTTTGTTCAGAATCAGCAACTGAATGGATTCCAATAGTTTTTACACCATGTTATATTTTTTTCCAAAAATATTTACCTATATAGGTCACATGTTGGACACTACCGAAACTAAGTACAACAGAGGTCAAGGCAGGTCATAGCGGGTATCAGGCGCCAGCAAACAGCTAGGTGCAAGTGCAAAACAAGCCTTCAGTCACCTGGATGGCTCGGTGACTATGTATTTTTGCTGACATAACAAGCTTATAACTTTGTGATTATTCATGATACAGTTATGAAATTTTGTACACAGATTGTTTATATAAAAATACTAGACACGTGTATAGATACAGATGATGTAGAATTCCCTTCACACCGCCAGAGACAGGAACAGATAGAGGAACATCATAAGGGTTACAGTGATGAAGCAGGGAGGTCACGACCCTCAGCATTGAGGAATACGACGCAAGGAGGTGGAGGAGATATAGATACAGGTACCCAGAGTTGGTTAAAAAATCTTGATTTTGTTACTCGTCCGGTTTCAGGCTGCAACAACAGTCAGTATCCTTCCTTATACTAAAACACGGAAGTATCAAATCGCTATTCGCTTATAAATTGTACCACTGCAGCTTTATTACGTTGACAACGGATGTAGTTTCCCCGCCTCGTTAGCTGCTCAGAGAACAAATGATTTTACTATTTAGATGTTCAATTTACTTATTTTTTGACAGGTTTTATACTCAAAACCTTTTGTGTTTACTGTACCTGCAGCAAGCTACAATCAGCAATTATTTCGAAAGTAAAAAAAAAACTAAAGTCTCTTAAAAAAGGCTGATGATGATGATGATGAAAGTCTCTTTCAGTCGTTTTGAATTGATAGTTCTGGTACATTATAATTTGTACCATTACCGTTCCAGTTTCATGAATATGTAAACAAAAAAAAAAACTGAATCAAGCTGCTGTTACTTGATCAACTTCTTTGCTTAAAATTTTTGTATCAATTCATCATCATAATCATATCTGCCGAAAAACGGTGTTGTGATTCCTGAAATTATACGAAAAATTATACCAACTCATTTCATTATACATTTCAGCTTTAAAACGTAATTGCCTTATTTGAATTCAATTTTATCCAAATCAAGATGTATTCTGTGATATGAATAGTAAAAGAATTTTGTGTGCCATAGGCACAATTTGACACATATTTTTGGCATACTCAATAACTTCCCAATATTGATACTTTATTAGATCTGGTTGTGGTCGGGTCAGGAACCGTGATCCCCAGCCCGACCACAATCGTACTCTTATTACTCAAAAAGTACAAGGCACAAATTCCTAGTATAAGTACACAATAAAACACAATTAAAATGACCATTTTGTGCCATAGTAAAATCTCCGTTCCATGTCGTGGTCGGGTCAGGAATCACAACACGAAAAACGTCCACAATTGGACACAGGCCTCCCCCAAGTATCGCCATAACGACCAGTCCTATGCATCTCGCATCCATTGGACTCTCGCAACCCTTACCAGGTCATCGGTTTACCTTATGAAAGGCCTACCATCGCTGCGACTTTCGGTACGTGGTCGATACTTCAGATCCTTTTGGCTTTATCGGCCATCTATTCTACGAGCAATGTGTCCTGTCCACTACCACTAAGTTTGGCGATTAGGCCTCTTTCTCGAAGTTAGATTTACCTAACTGGACCGAATTTTTGTATCATCATTTCAGCCGATATACGTCCACTGTTGGACATAGGCCTCCCTCAAGTGTCGCCACAACAAACTTTCCTGTGGGTCTCTCTTCCATCGGTTTCCCGCAACCTTCACTAGGTCAGGATTTTTTTGTATGAATTGTCTAAATGGAATACTTGCAGTACACGGTTAAGTTAAAAAGCCAATTCTACAGAAATCTTAAGACATTTGTTTTCAGTACTTTCGGTGCATAGAAACAGCCGCAGTGCAGCGTTATTATCTTTCAAAGCGGATGTTGCTCTGTTCGCCAGTTGCGTGTACTTTGAGGCCATAAAACTCGCGACTTCAAAGCATGAAAATGCTAACTAGAAATATTTATGGGTTATGATAATTATATCTGATCTATACAGCTATGAACCTACGAAGTATTGTGGAAAACTATTGAATAAAATGCTGCCCGTAAACCTCCATTAAAAAGGGAAGATCCTCCGAACAGACGGGTGTTATGTCTGGTTTAGGCAACTGCCCGAGAGATGATTTCGGGCTGTTGTATTTATTTCAAATCGCGCGGAGAACTCTAATTGCGCGATATAGGATTTCGTAGTTTAATTCATATGTGGCGCCTTTTTCGACGTAATTGAACATAATTACGCCTTTGAAGTCAGATAGACTTGACGTTCTATGGAGTCATTAGTATCTACTATACAGTCTTCTACTATATAGTTTTACTACTACATAGTATACTTATAATCGCCCATTACAGGTCAACTTGCACTCATCTTTGAAAGGTATATGAAGGGTAGAAGTCGACTCCAGAATATTACACTATAATATTCATAAGTTGGTAAATCGCTGTCAGCCTATGTCTTGCGCCACACTGCAGCACTATTATCTACATTGGGAGCGGATGTTGCTCTGTGTACAGGTTGCGTGTGCATCGCGAGGCCACTAAACCAGCGATGTTTTACAAACATTGATTTTAGGAAAAAAAACGTAATTGGAACAAAATGTCTACTTGATTTATTTATTGATTGTAATTGTTCGCAGTGTTGTTGTCATGTCAAAGATTTTTATTACTTTGATTGAGTGAAATAGGTGAGTGTATTCGTAAAGAGAATTGGAGTGAGCCGGAATTAAAAATAAATCAATTACTTAACTAGGGTACCTGAATATTTAATCGTCAAACTAAAAACTAATTTTAAGTTATTATACAACCGCTAATAAAATATTTATTGAAAAAATTATTTTAAATTGCGTAGAGAAGGGTAGACAATTAATTTGTAGCACAAACTAATATTATATACATGGAAATTTGTATGTATGTTTATTACTCCGTCACACCAAAACTGCTGAACGGATTAAGGTTGAATTCGGCACACGAATAGACCATAACAGGTACGTAGGATAGGTATTTTTTATCTCAGAAGTAGGTTCCTTAGGGATCAAAATTGTAATAGAATAGAATAGAAAAAAATATAAGATTTCTAGGTACAAATCTTCCTAATCCTTTGAAAAACTACAAGCGCTATGTGTTATATAATATAATTGTTATTGTACTTAAAAAAAAATGGTAAGTCATAAAACTAATAAGCAACAAACGAATTCAATCCCATTTTAGTCGTCACCAAAATAAATGTCCTCCAACAAAAATCGATCTCTGTGTCCGAAAAACATATGAAGCCGTTGTCCCCCCCTCGGTCAGTATCACAGCTCAGCTCAGCGAACAGCCCCGAATGCACCGGATCGATGCAGCGACTGCGCACTGCGCGGGTCGATGCACCCGGCCGTGATGACGTAAGTACGCACGACAGTGAGGAATTAGGACAGAAATACCACTTGAAATATCTACTTGAATATATGCTATTGAATTGGGAACAGATTATTGTGAACACAAAACGGGATATGATTGATTTGGGTACTCGTTTGCAGTTTTTTAATTCACCAACATGTACTTGGCGATATGGTGATAGAGACTGTCGCTAGCCAGCGCTGAGCAGGCCATAATCATGGCGGTAAGACCCCTTTTTTGAGAAGTGGCTGGAGAGGCATCAAGGCGTCCTCAGTTTCTGTGTCTTCATCAATCAAGTTCTGGAGGCATTTGATTTAAAAGCAAGTAACGCTCGAGTTGCGCGGACCACCCTAAGGATACGGTGTAGCTCGCGTTGGAGGTGTGCCCCGCCGTGTCCTCGTGGGGGCATTCGACGGCGGTGGCGTCTTGCGCTGGGCCCAGTTACAAGCCATGGTCCGGAACGAGAGGGATTGAGCGGTGGTAGTCCTTCCCCCAAACTAACCCACACTGGACCCGCATGCTGAATTACGAACCATTCTCTCTTTTAGAAAGGAGGCCTCAACCCTAACAGTGGGAATATTATAAGGCTGATTATGCTTGTGCTAGTTCTAAGAATATTCTCCTTAAATGCCTGATTCAATCACGAAAAGAGTCTTTGAGTAATAGCCCTCTCCATTGCCGTTGGGGTGGCCTTTTGATTAGGTCCATTGTGAGCAACCAAAGCCATATATATCACTCACTGGCACATTCAAGTAAGAAGTATAAATTCTGTTACTAACAATAGTGGCTGGCCCAGATATATGACTAGCACGCTTATATGGTAGTATCATCATCTTCCTGACCTTGTCCCATTTTTCAAATTAGGATCGGCGCAACACGTTTTTTTCTTCCATTCTGTCCTGTCACCCGTCACGCTAGCAGTACTGCCTTTTTTCATGTCACTTCTCTCACAATCCATCTATCTTTTCTCTCCTGCTCCATCTATTCACATGTATACCTACTCATAACGTCCTCAATCTCATCAGACCGCACATCCATCTCAACATTCTCATCTCCAGTTGATCCAATGTGGTATGTCTCGGTCATGTAGAGTATATTTGTCGTGGCCAGATAACAGAAATTGGTCACTTCATGATATGGCCAAGTTAAACTGGCCAGATCGTTTTAAAAACTTTGATGATATGTCAATCCTAATTTGGCCTACTTTCTTTAGACTTTTCATTATCATAAAAATGCTACATCAATGATATGGCCAAACGATGATCGATATATCATCAAATGTTAACGTTTAAACCATCTCCAATCCAGATTTCTGTGATCTGGCCACGACATTTTCATTGAGTAAGAAGTATAAATTCAGTTATGCACGCATCTAAGGGAGTATATATTTCCCTAATTATCATGCATAGTGGAACTTCGGCTTTAATCTATATTGTGTCCCTGGCCGAATGTTGAGCTAGGTTGGGGATGAGGAATGTCTGATTGTTCCCCTCGTTCTGATGGAGTTATTACTTCTTTGATGGGTTTTCTCAAATCTGTATGCAGCTGTGTTGTTTGCTTTCGGGGTTTAACCTTGAGGGATTTGTTGCGATGAGCTTGTAGGAAATATTAAAATGGCCATAGTAGTTGACGATTTTTGTGCGGTTTGGGTTTCACAGAATATAATGAGAAATTTTGTTTAATCGCGACCTCGTTACAATCTTGAATACAATTTGCCCTTCATGATATCTAATAAATGAAATAAAACTAACCGTCTCAAGAGCCGAAAAGACGATACAAATTTAAATAAACACTCAAACAAATGTGGGAAGAACCACATTGATTTCAGTGAACCTGTCCAGTCAGTGTTAGCATTTGTCAGTATTCGTGTAGCTCAATCTGATTATCTAACTGTTACGAGGCTGATATTTCATACAATTTCTATAGAATTTTAAGACTCCTCTTAAAGGAGAAGGAGTGGCTTTTCAGAGATCGTGAAACAAATCCATATACTTTTGCGTCTGCAGCCTCTATTTGTCGTGCCGATGGACTAAAATTATTTTGTTGTTGAGGTGGTTGGAATAAGCTTACCAAAGGTTAGGCCTCCATGGCCCACGCACAATGGTCCACATAGGACTAAATGCGAAAACCAGACTCTGATAGATACAACTACCGGCACAAATATTGAGCGCTCGGCGTCAGAGTGGGAAACGCTTTGAGCATTCCATACATTGGCGAGCCAATCGTCGTCGTTGTTAGATACATGCAGCATGAACGAATCACGAGTGACGTCTATGACACGATGGCGCGGCGAGCCAATCACTGACACTCCCCGCCCCCGCTTCTCACTTCGCACCACTAAAGAGACCGAATATTTGACTTCTGCGCAACTTGAAGCCAGCGCTCAAGATCCGTTCCGGTAATTGTGGATATAATATAGATCTGCATCTGACTCACCTCCTGTTATCCAGGTAGCTGTCGTACTCATCTGGCGTGTTCTTGTCGTCGTGCATGTCGTACAGGTCGCTGTAGATCGCTGACTCCATTCGGGACGGGTCCAAGTGGTAGTTTGGGTTCTCATACGAGAGGAGACCATTCTCTGTGGACAAGAGAGACCAGATTAGTATATGGGTGAAGGTATGGAGATACAGAGATTATAGAATGATAAAAATTTGAAATAAAAAAAAAAACATATATTCAGCCGAGCATAGAACCTCCTCCTTTTCGAAGTCGGTTAAAAATAAACATTGTTTTTTGTTTGTTGTTTTTTTTTGTTAATTAATATCTATATAAGTAATAGGTTTTTGTACCTATGAAATTGAATAAACAGCACACTTTGACAGTTCAAGTTCTGTAATATCACTAATTCACTATTAAAAGAAATATAATATAATATAATTTCGTAAGCATTTAGTAAAAACCACGATATCCATAAAAAAATAATTATGAATAAGTAATAATAAAAAACGTAATTTAAAAAAAAAACTATCTAGCTGTTTGTTCCGGAAAAAAATCGAAACGACTGGATCAATTTTGATTGGACTTTCACTGGTAGACAGCTGATGTTTGTGTACTTTTAGTTTAAAAAGAAGGGTTTAAGAAAAATACTTCTTGAAATTGCCACCAAATGGCATAGTGCTGTTTTACGATTCTGACGTAAACGAATTAATTGGAACCAGCCAGTTTATTATATTTCTAGCTTCTGCTAGCGACTTCACCCGCGTGAAATAGATCTCCATACAAACTTCGGACCCCCATTTCATCCCTTTAAGGGGTGTATTTCGGAAAATCCTCGCTTAGTGCTCATCTACGTCATAAAAGGAAACCTTGTGGAAAATTTCACGCTCCTAGTATGTAGTTTCGGCTGTATGTTGATATGTCAGTCAGTCAGTTCTTGAATAAAATTTAATTAACTTCTCAAACCCCAAGCGAACGCGGCGTATGGCGTTCGCGCGTGATTCGCGTCATTCGGTTGAACACTAAGATTATTAAAAGTCCGCGTATATTATTAAAATTTTGAGCGTTTTATTTATTGGTTATGTATCTAAGAATGTAAATAAGAAATTCTTCATAAAGTAGTCTGTAAATTTCGAAAATAAGCAACCTTTCCATTTTTCCCGTATTTATACCTATTTAAATGCTTGGAGTCTCAGGGGTAGCATTATCAATTGTTCAGCTAAAAATGATTATTTATTTGTTTGTTTATCCTTACCTCGGTACAGCAATTACACCAATGTAGCAAAATTGGTTCAGAATTTGCTACTATAAAACTTTTTCGTTTACTAAATAAGATTTATTTTTACTCTACGAGCAATACCATTTACTTAAACCGTTGCCCTCAGATCGAAAGATCTGCCGTCAGCCATTACAATACGTTGACTGTCTAGCGCAGTTGTGCTAGACTGTCAGCTTGTGCTAGACAGTCAGCTTGTGCTAGGTTTATTTTGTAGATAGCTTAGCTGTCTCTAGCATTTAGAAAATAAAACGACCGATGCACGGAGATTATCTAATGGAAATAGGGATTTGTGGTACAGTTGGATTGTAGGGTTATTCCCTGACGACCCTGGAGCTCAATGGACTATTGAAGGAAATTTTTTTTTCAGTGGGTATCATTCAATGCCTTCTCCCGCTCTGTGGCGTAGCGGGAGGTTGTGTTGGCTAAAACCCACTCGCTATGTTCCTTCTTTGCCTTGTTTTCCAGGACCCCAGGTTTTCCTTTTGGAAGACCAACCACACGGCAGACATGGCGATCACGGCGGTGAAGAAGACAGGGTGAGTCATTATGGGGACTTTTCCATTAAAGCGAATCTGGACGGAGTGGAGCTGAGAAGAACAGTGTTTAGAATTTTTGTCAAATTAGGTAATCTACATGTACACTAATTCTACACTAAAATTTTAAAGAGGTAAAGTTTGTTTTTTTTTGTTTGTAGCAGGTAATCTCTGTAATTTTCTCATCGATAGATATTTTATGTAGGTACGCGTGTGAAGCAACGGGTAAAAGCTAGTCTTAAATTCTTAACCTTTTGAATGTCTTAAGTTACACAGTTCGACATAAGCTAATTGTCTTTCTATTGTGTCTCTAATTACGGCATTCAAAGAGTTAATTATTAGTACTATAAATTATCCGGATTTACACTTTTTACTGCAAGTACATAAAGCTATAATGTGATTTTTTTTGTGCATGTTTTAGTAAGTCGTTAATTCGAGCGAGTTTCGCGCATTCTCAACAAATAAACAAATTATTATTCCAAAATACTTCTCTGGGGTCTTTTTTTACATAGCATCGGTTACAGAAGGACGAAAATATACATCTTTAAGATTAGAAAAAAGGATAGGTGGCTAAATTGTATGAATCCGACAGCTGTCACCCACACCACCCGATAGCTCATGTAGTGAAGTATTTTGGAATGACATTTTTTTTTTAGTTTTCGTTCCAGTTCGCCGAGGGTCGCACTTGGCTGGCCTCATCGCAACAGCGCCGAAGCCGTAATAATAGCTGACTATCACTCCCCCCGCCCCACACGCACACAATACACCCCCTCCCTCAACAATACTACACGTCTACACCCCCTCACTTCATCAACATGTGTCCGTGTAGATGTAATTGCTGTCATCGTAGTGTGACCATTAATTATGTTTGATAAAGTGAATTGATGTATGTGTATGTCTTAAATTATTAATATTTGGTTTATTCATTGTAAACACAATCATATAAATTACATTTTTTTTTATATAAAAAAAAAATTGTAGCCCGCCGGTATCTGGAATAGGGTCCAAGCTTCCAGTGGTCGAGATTCTTAAAGTGGGATCTCCGAACGCGCTGTGTCCAGGAGATACTACCTTCTGGATCAAGCCTTTGATCCAACTATGCTTGTAGTTTCATTGCGATATCGCAACAAAAAAGAAAATATCCATAGGAGAACTAAGGTTACCGCCATAGTCCGAAGAACTGCCACAATGGCAGTGGGCAGGGAATGTGCCCTGCTCGCAGAACAGTTGATCGATGGGGACGAAAGATTCTGGAATGGCAACTACGTACCGGAAGACGCAGCGGTGGAAGGCCTCCCTTTTCCCACAAGGTTGGCGGATAAACTGGCGAGAGTCACGGAAATGCAATGGATGCGGGATGCATAGGATGGGGATACATGGGGGAGCCCTATGTCCAATAGTGGACTTCCTGATTTCAATAGAAACGTAGATAGATCTACAAGATATCTTTGTTTCAGATTTTTTTTCAATTGTTATACACTAGTGTTTGATTGCGATCCAACCTGATGGTAAGCAGTGATGCAATCTCTGATGGTGAGGCGGACTAGTTTATGAGCCTATTCACTCTTGCCTTGAAGACAGTCAATTATAATCGGACGGGAAGACCGCAGCAAGCAGGTAAGAGCGATTGTACGGAAATGTACCTCGGGTTAGCATGGTCGGCCTTATAATGTTCCCACTGCTGGGACTCAGGCCTTCTCTCTAGGAAAAGGAATGGGCCGTAATCCACCACGCAGGCCCAGTGCGGGTTGCTGAATGTCACATGTCTTCGAATTTTTGGTTCTAGGACATGCCGGTTTCCTCACGATATTTTTTTTTTTTTCTTTTAGCGTTTTTGGAGCAGTAATGATGAAATAAATTGCACCGACTAATACGCCTGTCTGGATTTGAACCCGTGACCTACAACTCGCTCTCTTTTGGTTGGTCGCTCTTAAATCTCTTAAGTGAGTAAAAGCCACCCTAACTAAAACACCTAAATTGATTCGACTCGTGACCTAGAAAAGCCTGGATTCAGTTTAGAGAATGGATTGTGAGCGCCCGCTTAAGCCAACGTTAAAGCCATTTAGTTTGGATCTTGAAAACTATTAGCGAATCTGAACGGTTTAGTGACGCTTCGAAGCGGTTGAGAATGTTCTTAAAAGGCTTTCTACACACGGGGCGACTTTAAATCTTGGATACGATTTTTCGAAAGTCCTCGTCACCGTGGATCGAAAAACTGCCCCTGATAGTTAAAAAGACGTATCTAACAAAAAGTGTTAAATGTTTTAATGAATGAAACGCGTAATTATTTTCTGTCTTTGAGTAAATTTAAATATTTATATATTAAAAGTTGAAAATAAAGCCGAATATAATGAGCTTTAACTTGGTTTAATAATAATATGAAACTCAAATCAAATCTGGAAAAAATGTTAGATGCGTCTTTCTTACTAACGGGGGCAGATTAAAGGTCACAGAAGAAAGACGTAGGTATAGGTTTTACGGCCCATTAACGACCTTGCAACTGTAAGCGGTAGCTAAGCGCGGGACGGCGAGCGGTAAGAATAAGAGAGAAGTATGAAAGTGTTTTGAAGCACGCCACGAGACGCCGCCTATAGCGTCGCGCGTCCACTTACCGATGCCGAAAAGGTTTTGTCAATTTGATCTCATGAAGAGCCGAGAGAAATGGTAGTTATTGGATGATTTGCCACCAAAAAAGAAGAAGGGCTTGATTGCCGAAATAACACAGATAGGCTTTAGTCAGTAAAAGTCTGACACATTCTCTCACTCTACTCAGAGCGGCGAAAGTTATTTGATGTCTGTGTGTATAATATCTATTAATACTGTATTATGGAAATATTGTAAGAACAACATTTTTTTAAAAAGAGTAACCATTGGGTTTCTTGCCGGTACTTCTCCATAGGAAACGACCAATTAGGAACCGTGCACTAGCTTCTGACGTTTTATAAGTGCCCATGTAGGTAGGCATGTGAATTATACAAGTTTTTAATGAAAATCTTTTTTTCGTAGCAAGCTTTTATAGCGCAATATATCTGTATAATTAATACCCGTCAAGACGAATCATATGAGCCTAAACTCGATGGGGTTGTGTCATTTAACTATCGAGTTCCTACAGCCACCTTCCGGTTCCATCATCAGATCAGCTCCATGTCATAATAATTTTGTATTGTCATCTAATTTACATATTTATGCAAAATTTCAGCTCAATCGGTAACCGGGAAGTGGATCAAATTTAATTTGTAAGATTTGATGACAGACAAACATCGGGACAGGTGAAACTAAATAAAAGCTTGTAAAAACATTTGAATTTTGATGATTTACCGACGTTGTAAAGAAAAAAGGTCTAAAAGCTAAGCCCGAAAGATCCCGAAATATCTTGACCCCTTAGAACTTCGAAGAATTTTTAAGGCTCACGCAATACGCATTGTATTGCGTATTTTTTCAACATGCACAACAGTACGGAACGCCAACAACAGAGTAGCCAATAACGTTTTGACCATACTGTATTAATCGCAGTTGTCGTAACAGTATGTCGTACGAAAAGTCGCTCTTGTGTCTTGGACCTTATAGCTGAAACGTTAGTGAAGTTAGAGTCTTATCTGCGCCTAACTTTATCGTCAGTAGTTGCCTATTCAAGTTTGTGGCACTTTAGCCTAAGTGTGTAATAGTAAATGTGACTGTATTCTATCGGTTTAGGTAGTTAACCATAGTCCAGGGGCGTAACTATAGGGTGGCAAGGCCCCTGGCCTGGTGGGGCCCCAGTCCGAGAGGCAAAAGTAAATATACCAACTCAATGAAATTATTAAAATTTATTAACGCATTTATAAGTAAAGGATTAATTTCCCGTAGAATTTTGCCAGCCTTCCCACCTTATAGATACCTACGCCACTGGGAAGCCCACCCTCATGGACGAAATATACTTAAAAGTCGTATATTAGAGAACTTGTTGATTTATTAATAATAAAAAATATTTTATGTCTGTACTTCAGTGATTTATCCGAATTAAATCACAAACTTGACTATTTTCCTGGAGTCTGATTCAATCATTTTGCCACGGGCCTCAGATGGTATAGTTACGACACTGCCATAGTCCATGTAGTTTACTAAAGGTACACAATCTTGATATGTCTTTTTATTTAAACTAAATCGTATAAAAAACATACAAAGATTATTAAAATTTAGTTAATTACCTAACATCGGTTTAGAAATACCTAATTGTGAACATTTTTAGATTTTTTTTATGGCATAAGGACGTTTCGGACACGTCATTTTAGGACACAGTGTCCGAATCGTTTCTTTATTTTACTTAGATGACTAACAGTAATATACGTTCACTACGCCATTTATTAGCAAAACATAACGCCATCTTTCTGTGGCTTTAAGACGGCTTAAAGCCACTTTAAAATATTTCAGATATGTAATCCTTTTTTACTTCATTGTATATTTTAAAACTTATTATTCATTAAATTTGACAGTGTCCAAATCGTCACTGAAAAAATATTGAAATTAAAAAGTGTAAATTGGGACACTGTCCGAACATGACGAGTCCGAAACGTCTGTAAGCCATTTTATTAGCCAATTTTTTTGACCAAAGACATGCTAAGATTGTTTAAATTTAGTTAACTACATAACTACCTAAATTTAGGTAGATGGAGTATAATTCTTAAAGCTAGCGGATCTATTCACATTACAGTGAATATTTTATAGGTCTGTAGCGACATCTATGGCATCACATAAGAACTAATTCTGCATCGTGCAATTAAAATTCTCCGCGCGGTTTGAACTCACAGACCAGCCTGAAATCATCTGCCAGGCAACTGCCTACCAGACATATTTTCCTGTCTGGTCGGAGGATCTTCCCTTTTCAACGGAGGTATGTGGGACTTTACTCTCTGTTCTGCGTACCTCCAAAGGGCACATTGCTCGCAGAACAGATTTTCGATGGGGCTGGAAGGTTCTGGAGTGGCGGCCGCTTACCGGAAAACGAAGTATTGGAAGGCCTTCCATAAATTGAACTGTTGACCTGGTGAGGGTCGCGGGGATCTGATGGATGCGAGATGCATAGAACCGTCCGTTGACCTGGTGTATCAGTGAGGGCCGCAGGAATGCGAGACGCATAGAACCGTTCGTTGTGGTGACATTTGAGGGAGGTCTATATCCAGCAGTGGATGTCTGTCAGCTCAAATGATGATGATTATGCTTGTTTCTTCTAAAAATCTTTTAGAGACAGCAGGATCGAGGTCTTCCATGACCTAGTGCTTGCGGAAACTAGAATGAATTGTGGAATCATTCAATGACTTCTCCGCTGTAGGGTAGAGCAAGAGGGCGTGTCAGATTTTTACAGACTAAAACCTTTGTCCTTCATTTGCCCTTTGCGTTCCGAGCTACCCGTTCAGAAATTCTCCATGAGCTTAGAGGGCCCTGCTGGACCACTACAGTTAATTTTGAAATATTTCTCTACTTTTACGTGAGCAAACCCGGTTACAAAAGCTAGTGTATCAATAAAACTAAACACAAAACCAGTGCAGAAATTCCACTACAAAAGCTATAACATAACAACCGAAATACTGACAAATTGCAATCCCACTAACGCGCTATAAAATCCCAACATCCCTATTAAATCCACCAATCCGTTAACAACACTTGCCTAAATCCCATCCCCCGCCCCCCTTATAATCCTCTTAATAGGGGGATGAGAGGATGACTACATCCCGTACAAGTTCCAATACTGTAATAGTCATTGAAAATAACCCTTGTTGCGATATTACACGAGCATTATGGTCTAATAGGTACATGAGAGTATCGGGTCATTGGTGTGTGGTGTAAGTAACGAGAGAGAGCGATTTAAAAATAATACGTGTGTGTAGTGACGTATGTACTGTACTCATGTTTAAGCAAATAAACGATTATTATTAGTATTATAACTAGCTTCTTCCCGCGGCTTCATCCGCATACATAAAATATATATTGTCACTCACAAATAAAGCAGCTTTTTCTCGGTGAAAAAATTTTAGCAATCGGACCAGTACTTTCAGAGATTACCTCCTACAAACAAAAATACATAAAAACAAACTTTACCTCTTTATAATATTAATGTAGATACAACTATACAATTTGGGCAGGAATACATGTTTGTGTGTGTTGTATTTTTGGAAAAGGTAATTTGAAATGGGCAGACGACATTGTTGTAATTGCGAGTATGTTCTGAATTCGATTTAAAATCTATGATGGACGCCAACATACTAATACTCACAAAAAATAAAATAGGGACCAAGCCCCTCAGAAAAATAATTTTAACCTTAGATACGACAATAGCGTAAAAATGAGAGGCAGAATTCCCTTTCGAGGTCTGTTAGCTACAACCTGGGAGACTTTGAGTCAAAAGAGGTTACTTCTAGGCAAGTGTGCTCCATCGTCAACTATTCATCGCTTACTATCTGGTGAGATAGTGTCTAAACGTAAGTCGTTAATTTCAAGCAGAAATATTAATAGTATAACTACTTCAGGTTGAGTGCACACAATTTTTTAATCATACTCGTGATCACAATATAACAGCAAGCACTCATGAGGGTAATTAATTGTTATATACTGACAATAAATTACTTTGTGAATGCATAATTTCTAGCGAAACGAAGAAGCTTTTTTATTAATCACTATCATATTTTAAGTGTCAAGATTATTATAAGTAATTAATTTATACATACAAAAAGTGTTGACTAATTTATTTATTTATTTGATCTTCTTGTAAAATTCGAAGACATGTGACATTCACCAACTCGCACTGGGCCCGCGTGGTGGATTATGAGAGAGGAGGCCTCAGTCCCAACAGTGGGAACATTTAAAGGCTAAGTTTGCTATGCTATGCTTGTAACACTTAAGTACAATCAGGGGTCAAAAGTACAGTTGTAGAGTGCAAAATTTGCAGCTTTTAATGTTTTGAGTTTAGCTGGAGAGTTCAAGAGTCAGAGAATGCGCATAAAGGAAGCCTTTGTAAAGTTACCGGGTCGAAGCCTACAGCCCCCCTAGCCAAGTTATAACCGTTTCGTTTGCGCCGAACGCTTCAAGTTGACCTTGCCGCCAATTCCATTGTTCTGACCACGTGACTGAGCGTTAAGACGACGTCATTCCCGTACATTTGAAGCTTTCTACAAGCGTTAACTATTGCAGATTAGCAACTTGGCTAGGGGTACTGGGACCAGGGTTATCCGAAAGGGAACTCGAGGCCTGGTATGAAGGCTAGAAGGAACAGGGTGGGTCTTTTAGTCAGTAAGAGTCGGGGGTTGTCATTGAATGATTTTCCCCACCATAAAAAAAGCCTTTGTAAAGTTAAGGGTCAAAATAGCAATTGCACACTACTAATGTTAAAATGTCTAAAATTTCTTTGTAGAAAAGGATCAATGTTTCATGACTGAATTAATTCGTAGCATAAAATCTAAAATATTGAATAAACTAGTTCTGAACCATTAAACTTCTACTACAAATAAATTTCAAACAATTTAGGATTGGTAAAGTGACACTGCACTTTTGACCTCTGACTAGGTACTCAAAAGCTGACTTAATGCTGTTCGTATTTTCTGACTTTGAAACGCTCCAGCTAAACTCTGAAATGTTGAAAGCTAAAATTTTGCACACGGAGAATCTTGGTGATTTATAGGAGGAATACGGTAGATCATTTCAAAATTCAACGCCTTAAAGAGTAAAAAGGAGTGGCAGAGTTTGCATGGAAAATATGTTTTACTATCTTTTGCCCACGGCTTCAATCACGTACATAAAATAGCCTATGTCACTCAAGAATAAAGAAGCTTTCTATCGGTGAAAAAATTTTAGCAATCGGACCAGTACTTTCAGAGATTAGAATAGATTTATAGATAGATTTTCCGGCGGTACTTCACACCGGGACAGCTTTTAATGTTATACAAAGCACAGGTCCGTTCGTGTGTGGAGTACTGCAGTCACATATGGGCTGGTGCTGCAAAATGCCACCTGGCAGCTTTGGACTCGGTGGAAAGGCGTGCAAAGAGGCTAATTGGTGATCCAGATTTGGTTAAGTCCAACCTTCAAAGCCTTGAGCATAGGCGTAGGGTAGCCAGCCTTTCGGTGTTTTACAGGATGCATTTTGGAGAGTGTGCGCAGGAATTGCATGACTTGATTCCGCCATCGCAATTCTACCATCGGACATCCCGACGTACGGCGAATATTCACCCTTACGTTGTTGAAACCTCTACGGTCCGGACTAAGCGTTTCGCCTCGTCGTTTATACCACGTACGTCGAAGGACTGGAACAGTCTGCCTGCTGCGGTCTTCCCGTCCGATTATAATTTGGGTGTCTTCAAGGCTAGAGTGAATAGGCTCTTAATAAACTAGTGCGCCTCACCATCAAAGATTGCATCGCTACTTACCATCAGGTGGGATCGCAGTCAAGCACTAGTTTATCTTAATTAAAAAAAAAAAAAAAAAAAAAAAAAAAAATAGAATAGAATAGAATAAACTTTATTGTACACCAAAATAGTAACAATTTCACAGAAACTTAAACCTATGTGCACAGTGGCGGTCTTATCGCTGAAAGCGATGTCTTCCAGACAACCTTGGGATGGAATATAAGAACTAAGAATAGATGAGATTACCACCTCAAACAAACAAAAAAAAACTTTAGCTCTTTATAATATTAGATTCTTTTACATGTTTAATAAATAAAACCTTTCATGAAATCTTCTCTATAATATCAATTAATCTAATAAATAATCACTAGGTATATATATACAAACTTAAAATAATAATATGTACAATAATATGTATTAGATTCTTGAATTAATAGGAAACGTGATCTTAGTGTTTTTTTATATATAATCAAACTAGCTTTTAAATTCGTAATTTAAAAAAATCAACCCCTACTACCTAATTAAAGGGGTGAAAAGATTTCATACACAAGCGAAACCAAAGGCATAACGTTAAACAAATAAAAATGTATTACATGGCTTATTATATACCGATTACATACAAGTTAACTACCGTACACATACAATAAAGTTATATAACCGTGAAAATCGATTATTAACGATTATAACGATTCGCGATGCGTGTTTTTATTAAATACGTAATACCGGAAGGAGTTGGAGGAAATATTTGATTGAGATAACTGGGGTTATTGACCTTTTCACCCAGGAGCGTGACGGGGGAGATCCAATTTGTTATGCTGAGGCTATCTCAAGTTGGGTTAACTAGATTCCATTTATTCTTTGTCTAGACTAGGCTTTATGAGTTGTTCCCCTCTCGATATAAAACTTTATTAAGCACTACTACTCTCGGGAATGTATAACATTCACTAGTTATACCAATCATTTAATAAAACATTTTTAATTAACAATAGTTCGTTATTATGTAGGAATAATTGACTAAATGTAATTTAGAAATATAAAAAAACGGTTCCGGACCAAATTGGGTGTCTTCAAGGCTAGAGTGAATAGGCTCTTAATAAACTAGTGCGCCTCACCATCAACGATTGCATCACTGCTTACCATCAGGCGGGATCGCAGTCAAGTACTAGTTTATAACAGATAAAAAAAAAAAAAAAAAAAAAATTGTGACCACGATGGACTATTTCCACAGAGATTTGCCAAGTACGCAGAAGATATTATGATGCACAAGTGCGTGCACAAACACATGAGCACTCCCTGTTACTCTTATAGTCCGATAAGATGGCAATCTGACACGACCGGAAAGAGATTAAGCGCAGGACCAGCGGTTTTGCTTACTAGCCGAGCTAATTGTCATACCACCTACTTTTAAACTCGGGGTTACACAATAGTACATGCTCGTGAACGAGCGCCGTCAGTTGAGACTGGTCATCTCTTTCTTAGCTGCCAGTGGGCTTAATTCGATTTCTATCTTTTAATTAATTTTTTATTATCCACATTGTGCTCACATAATAGAAGCAACAAGAAATATGTAACCAAGAAATGTAACCCATAATATGATTTAAAAGAGTGACCATGGAGTTTCTTGCACGTTCTTCTCCATAGAGATCTACGCTTTGGAACGTGCAATTTAGCTTCACTTTTCTTGGACTGACCGACATTTGACTATTCAAAAGTGCCTGCAAATGGTCTACTTGAAATAAATGATTTGATTTGATTTGAAGTAATTCTTAGTATTATTTGCCCGACCCGGAAATATTCGATTTCCTGGTCGTCGGGCCAGGATGCGAGGTGCGCGAATGTTGAGAGTGGGCTCAACATTAAAAGCATGAGATGAACGAGGAGGTTAATATATCTACGTACATAATTATATTATTGTATAAAGAATAGTTTTTACTGACAAAGTGACTGCATTAATGAATTTAAAAAATAAATGTTAAGAGATAAAGCATACCTACATATCTTTATAAATATATAAAAGGCAAAATCTTCACTCACTCATTTACTCTCATTAACGCGCAGTCCAAACCCTTGGATCTAGATCGCTATAATTTGGCACAGAGGTTCATTTTATGGTGTATACAAAGAATAAGAAAGAATTTTCCAAAATTCACCCTCCTAAAGGGATTAAACAGCCCCTTCAATGTTTGTATCGAAAAAACCTACATTTACGCGAGCGGAGCCGCTGGCAGAAGCTAGATGACAATAGTTACATAAAAAATATTTTATACTAGCTATATCGGCGAACTTTGTACCGCCTAACAGTCAAGTAATGTAGTATATCATTCGACAGAATCAACCGATTGCGATAAAACAAAGCCTAAGTAACATATTATAGACACACTATTATAATGTATTAAAGTTATCTACAATCGATTGCGTACATTTTACGTGATACGCGCACAACTAAATACTTCTACAGATTAATTATATGTTTATATTATTTCATAGATTTCTCGTAAACTTAGCATGAACTCCTTGGTTGAGATAAAACTTATAAATCAGAATATGTGTGAACTTTTCTCGGTCGGGCTCTTTACTCGGTGTCGCCAAGAGTAACGCTCGAGGAGTCAGGATTACATGGTGTCCTGGTCACCCCTTCGAGGGGTGGGCGGCAAAGCGTGCAGTGTGTGGGGAGCTGATCCTTTTAGTAGCAAACTGATTATTATGATATTGTTACTGGAAGTTGCATAGAATTTGTTTTTGTTTTAATTACGTTTTTTGTTAGTAAATACCATAAATAATAGCTGTTATTCTGGAGTATTTTTTTTTTAATTTCTTTTACTTATTGTCTACCGCACAATTAAGTGAGAGACAACACTTGCACTACAAATACAAATGCGCCCTTAATGCAGCAATAAAGGGACGTTCAATGATAAAATTATTACCGGTGCGAGCTTGACTTTACGACAAGTGGGTAACAAAACAATAACAAAAATAACCGAATCAGAGCAAATATTTTAACAAAAATACAATTTAAAAATTTTGTGCCTGTCTGTTTGTCGGGCTGTCAGTCCGGCTAATCTATAACTTGGCCAAGTTTTGACGCGACTTTCACAAGAGCTGAAGTTAAATTTTCCCGCGGGAATAGAAATATCCGAAATGGAAATCATTTTTTAATCGATTATCCTATATAATGTTCTTTTAAACTCCAAGCGAACAAAGTCGTGATTAATACCGCACCAATGATAAATGATAAATGATATTTATTTTGTAAATAGGTTTAAAAAACACTTTTACACGTCAATTTTTTTTTCGTCATTTTATGCTAGATGAGGCAATGATGCAGAAAAGCGGGAAATACACATAAATAAAATGACAATACTTGTTACAGTTCATGAGACAGATCACTGACAGATAGATAAAACGGCTGGCGGAAGAAATCCTTATGATGTCAATTTTTAACTTACAATTTTTAAATAGTTTTAGTTAGGTTATGATTTACACAAAACTCGCTAGCTCTTGTCATTTACACCACAAAATAAAGGCGTGTGTCCACAAACGTAACGGTCGCGCCCGCTTCCGGACAGCAACGGGACCGGCGACATAATTGATACTTTTTGGTAATATCGCTGTTGTTCTGAAATAATGCGCGGCTCGTGAATGTGGGCCGTAGTGTGGGAACTATTGGAGAATGGATCTGTTCGCTTTAGTACTAGGAAGGAAATTGGGGAGTGGTTTGGAAATTTGTGTTTGGCTATGGGAATCGGTGGTCCATGGAAAAAATTGTGGGAGTGGTTTGCTATCAAAATGCCAATGAAAAAAGCTTTACTCAGCCACGGGCGCCTCTAGGAGATTGTCAGCAAATCGTAGGGGCCCAGCAGGGTCAAAGCCTACTGGGGCCATGGTTTCTGAAAGGAAAACCCGGGGCCCTGGAACGCAAAGCAAAGAAGGAACATAGGAGTGGGTTTTAGTCAGTAAAAGTCTGACACGCCTATCCGCTCCGCCCAAGAGCGGGAGAAGTCATTGGATGATTTGCAACCTAAAAAAATTTATTAAAAAATTGGTAAAGATGGATAGATGTACATTTTATTGACACTATAAAAAATACAGTAAAGTACAGGCCCAGAGTGTAACAATGGGCGGTCTTAACGCTAAAAGCGTTTTAAAATAAATGTAAGGTAATTAAAGGCTTCAGAAAGAATGCTGAATGGCCCTCATCATCTCAGCCGACAGACGTCCACTGTTGGACATAGGCCTCCCCCAAGCGTCGCCACAATCCACGATCCTGTGCGTCCCGCATCCATCGGATTCCCGCAACCTACACCAGGAGAGTAGAGGAGTGCCTGTAATTCTATTGATATCCACACGTTTGAATATGGAATGTAGCAATGCTCCTTGAAGACAGATATGGGTTGGTAGGACTAAGTGTGTGGGCTGCAGAATTTTTCGAGAGTCATCGCGGGCGTGGAACGCAAAAGATAACTGATGAAACTGTGTTTTAGACAGTAAACGTCTGACACTCTCTCCATCCAGAACGGAAGAACCTATTACACTTGGCTTAAAAGACCCCCCAGGTTGTAGCTATCAGGAAACACAGACTCCGGCAGGGAATTCCACTCCTTAGCTGTACGCACAATGCATGTGTTCCGTAACGCTTTGTACGTATGGGTGGGATGTCACCATGAACCAGTGGCGCAACGCCGTAAGTCTTGTAGTCCGATGATGGAACGGACTTGGCGGAATTAGATTGTGTGACTCCAGTGCACATTCCCCGATATGTAAACGATAGAAAACGGACAGGCTAGCAACTCGGCGACTAGGTGAGGGAATAGGCCGTAATCCACCACGCGGGCCCAGTGCGGGTTGGTGAATGTCACATGTCTTCGAATTTTTGGTTCTAGGACATCCGGTTTCCTCACGATGTTTTCCTTCACCGTTTTAAGAGCAGTGGTGATGAAATAAATTACACAAAGTAATGCGCCTGGCTGGGTTTGAACCCACGACCTACAACTCGTAAGTCGGGGCCATTACCACTCAGCCACCACTGCTCAACGCATTGCACGTATGATTACAATTGTGGGGTAAAATTAGAAGAAAAATACTGTCATTAGTATTACATATACAAGGTGCAGTTTTAAAACTGCACAATATTTCAGGAGGTTGTAATAAAACTCATAAATAATCATATAAAAAAACGATACCTGGTCAATAATCAGTAATACTTGTTATTTAATTTTTTAATTACACTAAACTAAATCGATTGATCGATGGCCGCGGGGGCGTGGCTAGGGTGTGGCGTGCGGGATGATGATTGGATGATACATTATTTATGAAACTATCGTTGCGAGTTAGTGTGTGTGAAAACGCCCTTTATTGTTCCGTGTTTGTGTGTGTGAATAAAAGCGCGGTTATAAAAAAAAAAAAATTACCTACTTATTTTATTATTGATTCGGGTCGAGAATCACTAACATAATTACCTCCTGAAATATTTTGCAGCTTCAAAACGACACCTTGTATTTACATCGAATGCATTTCACATGCAAACAAACATTCGTGCTGGCGCTCATTACACTTAGTGAGCTATGTCAGAGGAATGTGACATTCAGTGTAGAATACAAGGCTTGAGCATTGAACTTTGTGTGAATCAGAACCATTACGCTGTGAGTTAGCGGCCATTCGGACACAATATATTCGGACACTGTCCGAATCGACACATTTATATTTTAATATTTTTTTCACTGACAATTCAAACTCACTCTGTAGTAAAGTCAGATAAAGTAGCAGCTTCACCCGTGTACATAAAATACATAAAGCCTATGTCACTTAAGAATAAAGCAGCTTTCTATTGGTGAAAAAATTTTAGCAATCGGACCAGTACTGTCAAAGATTACCTCCTACAAACAAAAAAGTGAAACTTTACCTCATTATAATATTAGCGTAGATGGAGGAAAATAAAGCTATGACAAAGTTACTAAAACTATTTTAGGCTGGATTCAAGGCGATAACTTCGGGTAATAAAGTTCTTTATACATATTATATTTCAAAAACAAAAATGTGTGTGTTTCAAAAATGTGTTAATTCGGACAGTGTGTCCGAATCATCATCAACTCAACGCTGTTTGAGGAGACAGAGGTTAGCAGGATCCTTTAGATTAGGAGGTACGAAGCGTTGCCATACGACCTTGATGAAAGAGCAATGTTAATAGTCACGTAGTAGGCACTTACTGAAGTGAATTGGAAGGGAGCTGGGTGCCTTATTTACCCTGAAACTTGTTTGGCGATTCTTCGGGGTTATTTTTTTAGATGGAAATCATGATTCAATGACTTATCCCGCTCTGGGTGGAGCGAGAAGGCGGCGGGACACCCTATATAGCTCTATCCATTTAACATTTCAGTTTAGGATGTCAAATGGATCGTACGGCTTCTGAACCTATTCTGGTGATAAATAGCATAAAAAATATACATAATATACCTATATATTTTGCTTTTTTATTGTTTCGTATATACTAATGTTTGTGTGCCTTATTGTCGTGAACTTGACTGAACAACGACGTTTCCGTGAACTGACTAATTATAACCAAAACATGGCTGTGATCTCTTCCACATCACTGTCGACTGGTAAGTTATCCAAAAGACTGGCGGCATTGCCACGCTGTATTCTGTCCGAGGTAAAAACTTTTCTGTCATTTCACGACATTTATTTCTTGTCATTGTACAACAGTGAAATAAAATAAAACAACGCCTCATGATAGCTATCAATCGAACTCAAACACCAATGAAAAAAGTAAATTATTCACATACGTTTGTACCAAGACGGGGGCGCCCTGTATCGATTTTCATTCGACCTTCAGACGGCCCGACTGCTCGCTTTTAAAACTTGAAGGAACCTAATTGAGGGTAGCTTCGTGAGTGACACGTTTTTGAGAGGTACGGAGGGTTATTGAGCTGGTGAGGTCAAAAAAATATTTTAGATACAATGGTAAATTATATTTGTTTTGCGAACTCTCTGTTGTCAGTGGCTTTAGTAGAAAATTGCCCTAAGGGAACATAGTCCTTGGAGAAAAAGTATCCTATGTGTTATTCCAGGATATGGTCTACCCATGTGCCAAATTTCATCCGAATCCGTTGAGCCGTTTGAGCGTGAAAAAGTAAAAAACACACACTCATACTCAGAAACTTTAGCCAATGTAATATTAGCGTGACAGGTTAAATAACACTTTTACACGTAATTTTTATCAAATGAGGCTGTGTTTCCTGTCTGACTACCCTGAGAAGAAACACCGAAATAAATTCTGGGGTCTTTCTTTGAAAGTCCAGACAGTAAACATGAAATGGTCAAATCATATGGGAACTATGCAGATTAGTTTCTTTTTTTTATGTGGGAAATCATTCAATGACGTCTCCTTCTGGGTGGAGTGGGAGGCGTGTCAGACTTTTACTGACTAAAACCACGCCTGCTGTGTCCTTCAGTTGTCCTTTGCGTTCTTAAGTAGGTACTAAGTACTCGTTCACGTTGACTCGCGGGCGCGGAGGGCTCGCGGCTATTTCAAACGCTTGAAATTGTTGTGTGTGTTCACGTCGAACTAGCGGAGGAGCGCGCGATCCACCCGCGTCGTCGTCAGTGAGTTCAAGTGGTAAACTTGTCGCCAAGCGTTTGCGCAGGTGTGACGCGCAAACGCCTGGCGGCCAATATGAACACGAACTCGCCATGTTTTCGCGACCGCACCCGCCACCGCGCCCGCGCGTATCAACGTGAATAAGTACTAAGACCACGGGTTTCCTTTTCGGAAAATGCCCGCGGAGATATCAGCCTCAGCGGCCCAGCTGAAGGGCCGATGCTCGCTAGAGGAGGAACATTAGAAAGAGTTACCGTGCCCATAGAACGCAAAGGGCAATTAATAGACACAGGTGGGTTTTAGTCATTATAAGTCTGACACGCCCTCTTGCCTGCTTGCTCTTACCCTGGTAAATGATAAATGATCTTTATTTTGCATGTAGGTTTTATAAAAACATTTTTACACGTCAATTTTTTTTTTTTCATCAATTAATGCTAGATGAGGCCGGTGTTTCCTAGCTGACTACCCTGAGAAGAAACACCGAAACAAACTCAGGGGTCAAAGTCTCTTTTAAAGTCCATACAGCAAAACATGTAATGGTCAAATCATATGAGAACCATGCAGATTGAGCCTGAGATGGTCTTTTGAAGAAAGAACCACACAGTTCTAAGTGGACCAGTCCAGTCAGTGCAAGCATTTGTCAATATGCGTGTAGCTCAACTCAGGACTACTAAGGAGCTCAACGACTTGACGAACAATGCCAAAGAAAGGACATTTGGTACGGCAGAGGTCTTTAGTTGATTTCCTACCTCAAAAAAAAAAGATGAATAATTAATATTCCATTGTTTTGATGAATGCATTGTTACAATGCTTTATTTGGTAGTCGTATTTTAGCAACTACTTACGTCATCGAGTTAAATAATTTGAACTGCGCATGAGGATAATATTGTTTTTTTTTTACAGTCTATAATTCTGAATAAAAATTATGATACTTATAAAAAAGGAATGAACGCTCCTTATTAATATACTAGCTTTTGCCCGCGGCTTCGCCCGCGTGGCATTAGGTACTTAAGGAATCGGGATAAAAGGTAGCCTATGTTCTTTTCCATGTCAAAGGCTATATGCATGCCAAATTTCATCCAAATCCGTTCAGCCGTTTTTGCGTGATTAAGTAACAAACATCCAAACATCCACATTTTCACATTTATAATATTAGTTAGGATTAGGATTAGTAACAGACAATTTCAGTACAATTATTTATCTTTATGCTGCAGTTTTTTTTATAACCGAAGATACCTACTTAAATATTCTTGTCATATCTTTTGACCAATAATAATAGTGGTAATTTTGATGTGCATAAACATAAATATGTCAGCAAAGTCAATAGTATGGAAGCCAACTTGATAAAGTGATAAAACGTTGATGACGTCACATCACTTTGACAGAATCTATCATGACATTCGCAGTGAGAAAATTTAGTAGGTATACAATTTACCGAAAAATCGGTGAAAATACATGTAAAAAGAAATAAATAAATACATACAGCCGAACATAACCTCTTCGATATTGAAGTCGGTTAAAAACAAACGGGGTGAGCTAAATAAAACCGTTTAAAAACAGGATAATTTGAGTGATTACAAGACCACTTTCAATTCGACATTCGTAACAAATTTCTACCAATTACATAGAATTTGAATTTTCCAGAATTGCAATTTCGTCTGAAGAAGAAAATAATTTACGATTCGTACTTCGCCTAATTGGTTTCTATATTGCCTATTCATCGCAGTGAATGATATGATGATGTTTCATTTACAGAATTACTGTAATGATGCAGAAATCTGGTTTAAAATAATTGTGGATCACTTGGATTGATTGGGCGTTTTCTTTTTTGGTGGGAAATAATCGAATGACTTCTCACGCTCTAGGGCAGAGTGGGAGGGCGTATCAAACTTTTACTGACAAATACCCACTTCTAGGCTCATTGTGACCGGTAAAGTGGATGGGAAAAGGCCTCGCGGGCACAGCCCAATACGTTGGTCCGACCAGATACAAACCGCTCTTGACTCTACGATGTAGATGTTATTATTTTTTTATTTTTTTTTATCTACCATATTATTGACTTTTTATTTTATTTGATTTGTATATCCGATTTTTTTTTTGTTTTTCTCTATGTTTTAACTTTGTTCCCAAATAATTGTAATTCTACCTACTTTCATGTATGACATTGTTGTGCCCGACAGGGTCCATGTGCACTTATATAACTATTTTGACATCTTATGTAACACATGTGATATAGCAATAAAGAATTGAATTGAATTGATGTACAATGCTCTTCACACCGCCAGAGACAGAAACAGATGGAGGAATATCATAAAGATTAAAGTGATGAAGCACGGAGGTCACGACCCTCAGCATTGAGGAATACGACGCAAGGAGGAGAGACCCACTCCTAGGGTTTTCCTTCCAAAAGCGGACCTATGGCCCCAGTAAGCTTCACCCCTGTTGGGCCCCTGCAGTTTTGCTGACATCTCATTGAAGTGCGCATGGAATACTACGCGCCGTCAATGACTCAGGCTCGACCCGAACTACGTCGACGGCGCGCACTGTTCCCGCGCGCCTCAAGGAGTTGTCAGCAACAGCAGGGACCCAGCCGGGTCGAAGCCTACTGGGGCCAGGGTTATCCGAAAGGGCGCTCGAGCCCTGGTATGAAGGCTAGAAGGAACGGGGTGGGTCTTTTAGTCAGTAAGAGTCTGACACTATCTCCCGCTCCGCCCAAGGGCAGGGGATGTCAATGCATGATTTTTTCCCACCATAAAAAAAAAAAAAAAAAGTGGGTCGTGAGAAAGCCCATTCCCTCACCCGTCCGGCCGCTTCCTTCGTTAGAAGAATTGATTGGGCGTGGAGTGACGAATTAGATGTTATATTTTCAAGCGAGAACTACGCTAAATAGGTTACGACGAGTATGTTAACTATTGATTACTAATTATGTTTGTTTCATTTGTTAGTAGTACACCGCAGACTACCCCCTTGATTATTTTATAAGTTCTTACAATCCATCCAAAGGTTGTCTGGTAGATATCGGTGTCAAAGGTCGGTGGGTCTTTCACCATTGTTTTACATAAATAAGTACGTTTTTCTCTTACATACAAATCGTCTGAAAGATCAAAACCCATCCTTATGACCTTAAGAAATCAAAAATATAAGTAGGCTAGGTACCTATACCAATCGAGTCTAAATTGGTAGGTATAAGCCACTTCTATGTCAAATTGACACTTATAAAGAACTTTACCATGACCCATGTAATCGATTGCTACTTCAACGCTGTCGTGAAATCGACGGACCGGTATCAATATTCCATGAATCCGCCAAAAGAGAGGGCATAAAGATATAAAGTGCCTCTTTAAAACCAATCTGTTTGAACGGGCGCCCATTTTCGACCGTTACGCGGCAAAATTGAGCTTTTGACAGCAAACGTCATTATTTGACACTTATGTTCGAAGTTCGAAAGTGGCTAGTGTTTGTCTATCATTGGTTTTAGAAATGTTACGTGATTTCTGTTTAGTCATAGACCATTTATGAATGTATGCTTATTATTAAATGTTTGTTTTGTACGTCTGCCATGTTTAAGTTTGTTAACGTTTCGTAAGCTTTTGATCTGCTTAAATAAATATTCTTATATTTCTTTATTGTACATAATTTTACAATAAATTAAAAATTGGACAGCTGATGTACAAAGTATTTGCCTTATTGCAGCTTTTTATAACAACAATTTTAACAGGCATGTTGGTGTAATGTTCAGTGGCCCTGACTGCTATGCCAGAGGTCGTAGGTTCGATTCCCACCCAGGACAAATATTTATGTGATGAGGGCGATCAATTGTTGTGTATGGGTGTAATTTATCTAATAAGTTTGTATGTATTTAGAAATATACACCGCTAAATTTTAATCGTTTTAATCCCGTGGAGGGTCGATCCGGACTATTAACTACAGGTCATTGCACTCGCTCAGCTGACGTTTTCTTAAAGAAATTAATTTCGTACATGCGTAAATTAATACAAGTTTTGAAAAAAGGTACTTTATTTTTTAATTTTATCTTTACAAATCGATAGTGTTTCATGTACCGGATCGACCCTCCACGGGAATTAAAACGATTAAAATTTTACGGTGTATACATAGTATATTTAATTTTATCAGTTGTCTAGTTCTCTTCCAACAAGTTCTGTTTAGTTTGGGACTAGATGACGTGTGAAAGTTGTAAAATATAATTAAAATAACCTCTCCTCCAAAAATATACTCTAATATTCGTGAACCCTGCAGTGCGCCCGTGCGCTCGCGTTCCTCCGTTTGTCTATGATTTTGACAAATGATTTTGGAGCGCAAGTCGTCGGGCGTCTGTCTTTGGTTCATTATTTATTGCATTTTTTCTTATAAATATTTTCTTATATCTAACACATAACACGTATTAACATAAATTCACGCTATTTACTAATGTTATATATTTATTATTTTTCCAATGGTTGTTTTATCAATGTTAATATTTAATTTTTTTTTTTTTTTGTTTCGATACCATTTAATTTAATGAACCTCCGTGAATCTGACATCACCGCGGGCCCTAACAGAATACCAGCGCTGCGTTATTTATCTTTTTAAATATCGCAGCATAATATGCTGAGTTAGGCGCCCTTTTGGCCTTGCACAGATTTTAAAGTTTTCTTTTTTTTTTCTTTTTTTCTTTTCGAATACTACTGTATGTGTGAGGTACGAATAAAAGGTTTTTCTTTCTTTCTTTCTTTCTTTCTTTCTTTCCTCACCTCTGTACCTATTTTTCTGTTACCTTCTTCTTATCTTATATTTTGTGTGTACCTATACGTTACTCATTAAATAAATAAATAAATAGGTATGGACTAGCAAGATTTTTAGAAAGTGGGTACCTACCTACCAACCATCATCTACATATTTAATTGAGTTTTATCGAGAAATTCAACAAAAATGGTTTCAACTAATCCCAAAAGGTTAAATGACTGACAATTCATATATGGCACAGGCTAATCCTCCACATACCTACGTAATGAGTCAGACGAATTAGCCAGGCCGAATTTACCAGCTTTCATATTGTATGAATCAGGCCGCTCTCCTTGTAATCAGACCTTAGCATTGGTTCAGTGATTCACAGTGTGAATTTAAGTGATATGAAATGGATTGTTTAGTTTTTCGGAATAGTAACCTCACTATGACGTGTTAAAAAGTCAAGCGTACGATTGAGAAATAAGGATGGAGCTACACACCCTGTATCAACATTATCATTTCAGTCCAAAGACGTCCACTGTTGGACATCGGCCTCCCCCAAGCGTCGCCACAACGACTGGTCCTGTGCGTCTCTCATCCACCGCATTCCCTCGACTCTCACCAGGTTGTCGGTCCACCTGCGTTTTCCGGTGCGTGGTCGCTACTTTAGAACCTTATAGCCAGTTATAGCTATAATTAACCCCACGGAATATAGGTACTAGGTCCTCCTAGAAAATGGTCTGTAAAATCTTAAGAGCCGGTTATAGTCACAGAGTATTTAGCATGAACTCTGCCCGGGTCTATGTCGATTTCGCCGTCCCGTAACAGCAGTATTTTTTTTTATATAAAAAAAAAACAATAAAAATCATGATGATTTTTTTTGCGTGACCTTTTTTTAAAAAAAAACAAGCTTTATTATTTTTTGTAACTTTCAAATATTTCGGTGACGTAATCTCGTAGTCATGTTTGTAATTGTAAGTTAGGGTCAGTCTTTTTTTTTTATCGAGCCAACTAATTTATATCATGTTTTGGGTTTTTGCAATTTTTTCATGGTTTTCTCTTTAATGTTTGTGGATTTCCAGAGGTTTGAAAAGTTCAAAATGAGCAGAACCTGGAATTAAGTGCTACTTCAGGGTATGGTCTACCCTGAAGCCAAGTTTAATCGAAATCTGTTCAGCCGTTCGAGCGTGAAGAAGTAACAAACATACACTAACAAACTTTCATCTTTATAATGTTTATGAGATAGGTATATATTAAAAAACATATATATATATAATACACACATTAATTTAACACAGAAATACTAAAATTCCGATGAATCCACATTTCTCTTGTAAACATCATAACTCCTTGTCAAGTAAACATTCGGCTAAAGATACATAGTTAACACTGACATCACAAAATCTACACTAAAGATATTAACATGTAATATTAGTTAACACTTTCTAGATGAGGAGTTATGAAAGCTGGTGAAAATGAGACTATATAACTTTGTTTAATTTTAAAACCTCAGATCCGTTTGGGGACAAAATGTCCTCCTAAATACGAAGCTGTCAAATTGGACACTTACTATTGTATATAATTAAATATTAATTATAATTATTATACACCGCTAAATTTTAATCGTTTTAATCCCGTGGAGGGTCGATCCGGTACATGAAACACTATCGATTTGTAAAGATAAAATTAAAAAATAAAGTACCTTTTTTTCAAAATTCGTATTAATTTACGCATGTACGAAATTAATTTCTTTAAGAAGACGTTAGCTGAGCGAGTTCAATGACCTGTAGGTAGTTGTACGCAACGCCGACTATTAACCACAGGTCATTGAAGTCGCTCAGCTGACGCTTGATATATATATCACTGAAAAAAAAAAACAGTATTTAATCTAAAACATTTACCAACACCACGACACTCCACCAACCCCTAAAAAAAAACTAAAAATAAAACAACTATAAAGCTAGGTACTCACTTCCCCGTTTATGCAGTCCCATGGTTTCCGAGTTCACTTTTAACAAGCAGTCGTACACATCACTAACTTACATTCACTTTCGATCCATCACTATTCACAATCCGTAGTGTTGTAGTTCACGAGTCACAAGTGAGAGTTAAGCTGAGGACACACAAGATGGAATTACGTAAAATTACGCGACTAGAATACAGTTGCGCGTAATTCCAAGCAATTTTATGTAGAATTAAGTAAAATAACGAGGTCTGAATTTTGAGATGTTTGGGCAAGTTTTAATATAAATAGCAGCGTAGGTTACTAAGGTAGAATACTCGAGTGCATTATACTTGAAGTTTTTATGAAATTTAAGCTTGCTGGTTGGCTGTAAAATCTATTTTAAAAAAATGTGTGAAATTGGCCGTCCTATTTGACTCTGATAACATAGCTAACAAAATCCTATTTATCGTTAATCCCATCAGAGAGGAATTCTAGTACTAGAACCAAGTAATGTACAAAAACCTAGCATTTGAGTCTCTTATGTTAAGCATTACTATATACATTTATTCTACTTTGTCAAAATGAACCGAATAAAGTTTTTATTATTTATTAAAAAAAAACTCATCGTTAATAAAAATCAAAACGGCTTCGATTAACATCTTAGTAGCAAAAATTTTAATAAAGTCAATAAAACAAAATTATTTTTAGTTTTTATGCCAAACACGTGTGTTTTATCTAGTCCATCGTCATAGATGAGAATGGACTAGATTTGAGATAGAGTTAAACTATTTCTAAATAGTTCATATAATTATCTCTGACGCAAGCATCGGTATCGGATATTTTAATCTACCTTTGTTCCATTCAAATTATAAGCAAGGAAAAATATATTGTAATATTATTAAGTTGGCTTTAAAATAGTTTAAAAAAAAACGATTAGTAATTTCAATAGTCCTAATTCCCAGGGTCGACATTATCAAACATAAATATACATGTAAAAATATAAAGAAGAAATATTATGTTTGTCAATATTTTATTTATGAATAAATCCTTTATTTCAGGCTTGGGAGAGTAGAGGTACCCATAGTTACATAAGATTAAATTACCTACGTTACATTTTTTTTAAATAGTTATAAACTAGTGTTTGACTGTGATCCCACTTGATGATAAGCAGTGATGCAATCGGTGATGGTGAAGCGCGCTAGTTTTTTTAAGAGCATATTCACTCTAGCCTCACAGACACCTAAATTATAATCGAATGGGACGACCGCTTTACAATTTGAAGACGTTAAAATTACAAATTAATAATACATTGTTAGATTCAGTTGTTTGTTTAATCTAGAATTTTTATTGTTATCGTGTCGTAACAATTATTTCTACGATTACTCCCACGTTTTCACTTACAGCAAAATTCACACGGATTTAATGAAACAACAATAATTAAGTATTGTTTATACAAACTAAGATTATTGTTTATAATATTCGCAGACATAAATAGTGTTATTATTTAATAAAACTTCTTGAAATGTATACCGGTCTAAATATTACATAATTTGTATTGTGAACACTAAGCTTTACATTGAAAGTATGAGAATTTGTTAAAATGCAATTTTTGCGAGTTGTTTTTTTTTTACATTTTGCTAAATGTTGTGTGTGTGTGTGAAAAATCCCGGGGATTCTAACTACCTCGGCAGAAAATTTGTTTTTTTTTTTTTCAACTACTTGTTTATCAAAATACGAGATCTAACAGACTGTGAATTATATGATATCGACGTGATGACGTGCGGCAGGGAGTTCCACTCCTTAGCTGTACGCATAATGAATTGTGTTTCCAAAACGCTTTTTACGAATGGGTGGGATATCCACCATGTACCGATGGCGCAACGCCGTTAACGCGTATTTATTCCGAGTCTGGGTGTTTTGTATGAATAAGCTTGCACTTTTGAGAATGCACCCACGATATAGAAGCAATTACTAGTGTGGGGCGAAGATTAAAAAAAATACGTATAAAAACGAACAAAGTCGGTAACAACGTAATTACTAGACAATAGAAGTAGCTCCAAACGCCTGAGAGCGAATAAACACCATCTCGAACTAATTACAGAACCAGTAGCGTAGCTACTAGGGGCTAGGTGGGGCAGTGCCCCGGGGCCCTCAAGCTCGGGGGCCCCCAAAACGTGATTAACAAACTGCTTATTGAATGAACGAAAAATATTTCTGTTAATAGTGATACTGAATCAAATAATGTGACCACTGCAGTATTGATGGAAAAGCCTACTCATAAAGACTTGGTAATTAATTAATTAAACCCGAAGCGAACGCCACCCACTCATTGTCTTTCTATTGTGTCGTGAATTACAGTATTCGAAAGTTTAAGCTGTGTAAAATATCGTTCCCGATGTCTAAATATCATTGTGTGTGCATGTTAATGATAAATCTTCTTATAACTTGAAATATAAAGTAGCGTTGCATTTTTTAAATATGTATCTATATAAATGCGCGTATCCTTTTCAAGGAAATTTCACGCCGACTGATCGACACTTTACGTGACCAGAGGGCTGGCTCGTTCTTCGCCCAAAGAATTAGCAAATATTGCCCTTCAACGTTGCAATGCTGCCAGTCTTCTGGGCACATTTCCGGATGACAGCGATGTAGAGGAGTACTTTGACGCCTGAGCGTACTTTGTCATTTTATATTATATTTATGTACATAGTTAGGTTTTAGTATAAATAGTTTAGTTAGTATTTAAGTTTTTTTTATGTACATATGTATTAAAGTGTATAAGTTTCTTAAAAAAAAAAACGGAAATATTTTTTAAATATATTGATAAAGCCTAAACAATTTAGGGGCCCCAGTTTGTTTTTGCCCCAGGGCCCTTGGTCACCTAGCTACGCCCCTGTACAGATCCAATGAAAGTGGTACATTTAGCCTGTTTTTGTTCGTCCCACGCTAAAAGCATTCAGTTTCGTTCAACGCGTGATTTTTGTTAATTAAGAAAATGTGACGTGTGCTCGTTAATTGCGCCTTAATTAGGTGCTTAGAGAAAATTCTTTTGGATAAAGCTACCTACGTATTTAGAACGTATTTTAGTAGAAAATAAATTTATATGTTATTCGGTCAAGTCTAGAATGTATGGTGATGTGTGGTCAGCGGTCAAAAGTTGATGACCTTTGAAAGGCATAGGGTAAACCGAAAAGCCTACTTACACACAATGTGACAATCTCTTAGCGATATGGATTGTCAAAGATTTTGTCATTAATATTTTAATTATAAGTACACCAATGTATTCATTAATTGTAATAAAAATCAATATTTTTTTAGAAATCAAAAGCACGCGAATATGTCAAAATTATAATTTTTATCACAGTTTTTAATCTATTCAACCCCTTTTTTGAGGTGGGAAATCATCCAATGACCTCTTCCGCTCTAGGGTGGAGCAGGAGGGCGTGTCCGATTTTTACTGAATAAAACCACAAATGTGTCCTCCAGTTGCCTTTTACGTTCTAAGACCTCGGAATTTCTTTTCAGAAATTTCCTTTGTCCCTAATGGGCATCGGCCCTTCTCTACCCCTGTAGGGGTACAAACTGGGGGGTCCAAACTGTAATTTAGCTGACATCTCTTTGACGCGCGTGTGGATACCTACTACATTCCATCGACGATTCGGGCTTGGTCCGGACGGCGAGCTACTCATTGCTCGTCGTCCGCAAGCCCACGAGTAGCGTCGCCCTGTTTAACTATTCACCGCGGTTGACGTAGATAAATCTTCTTAAAAGTTAGAAAATATCTCAATCCAAAAGATAACAGTATCTTATTGAACGTGTATGTTAACGTATCTAAAATTATTTATTTACAGCGATTGAGAAACTGTCCCGGCATCACACGTAATTTGAAAGCAATGGACAGATGACACGCCGCGGCGCTGGCATCGCAATCTGCGCGTGATTCTGTCGCGGCAAATTGACAGATTATAATGATTACCCACGAACGCGTGATTGGTGCTGATAGCTGTGGAAATTGGGTAATACATATGTGTGTGAGAAATGCTATGTGTATATCTAAATAACTACCTCTAGATTATACACCACTATTTTTAATAAGTACAAAAAAATAGAGCTCTAAGTATCTGCATTCGTTACTGATCATATTTTTGTTGTCAAAAGTAGGAAAAACGATATCCCAACTGCCCACGAAAACTTGTCTTAATAAATTGGTAAATTCATAACTGAATCAATATACACCGTTAAATTTTGATCGTTTTAATCCCGTGGAGGGTCGATCCGGTACATGAAACACTATCATATATTTGTAAAGATAAAATTAAAAAATAAAGTACCTTTTTTAAAACTCGTATTAATTTACGCTTGTACGAAATTAATTTCTTTAAGAAAACGTCAGCTGAGCGAGTTCAATGACCTGTAGATAATTAGGACGCAACGCCGACTACTACGTTACAGGTCATTGAAATCGCACAGCAGACACTCCAATTTTATTTATATACTCGTAGATGTATAGATTATATCATTTAAACTTCAGTATAGATTCAGTGAGCAGTGCTGGCCGAGTGGTAGTGGTGGCCCCGACTTACAAGTTGTAATTACAAGGTGCATTACTTTGTGTAATTTATTTCATCACCACTGCTCTCAAAACGGTGAAGGAAAACATTGCGAGGAAACTGGCATGTCCTAGAACGAAAAATCCGCAGACATGTGACTTTCACCAACCCGTACTGGGCCCTCGTGGTGGATTACGGCCCATTCCCTTTTCTAGAGAGTGAAGTCCCAGCAGTGGGAACATTGAAAGGCTGATTATGCTATAAACTTCAGTAACTACGTTCTTAAAAAGAAAACTATAGAAAATTGAATACAAGGGCGTTTCATTATACTTTATAATCGCACAAATCGTTTCCCTTATGAGTACGTTTCTAACGACCAAACTAATATTATATTTTAGGTACTTCCTTTTTAACCGATTACATACACGTTACGTGTTCGAGGTAAAGCCATATTATAATGATATTACTTTTAAAGCCTGGTACAGACTGCTGTAACATAACATGTAACGTAACATGAAAGGAGCATTTCATAAAGGTAGAACTAAACTGCGCACACGTGTGCCACACACGCCGATCTGGGCGCGTCGGTCTCCATACATTTTATATGGAAACTAGACTTGTAGAGCTACACTAGATACACGCCACGCGACGTCGTTCTACGTACATATCGGGCGTGTTACACGTGTGCGTTGCTCTAATGTAATAATTCTAGTTTTAGTGTGGATGCAACGCGCGTACGAACCGAGCGTGTAACTTGTGTAGTGATGTACACGATTTCGATGAGAATTCTGTTACATTGCATGATACATTGCGACAACGTAGACGGTAAATTCTTTCAATGCGTGTTACATTGCATGTTACGGTACAGTAGTCTGTACTCGGTTTTAAGTTATTTTGGTAATTAACCTTATCTAACGTTGTTTATAAATATGGTAACTGACCCGTGACAAGTAAACAGTGTAGTTTGGGTTTAAAATAATTATAGCTTTGACCTTTTAACGCGTTTTGTTTTGACGTATTTCACCCACATTTTGGCATTTTATATCATCATCATCTTCGTTTGAAGTTTGCCACACATGCTATTGAGCGCAGTATACTAGGTGTTACAATAACGCAGATCGTTGACGAAGCTCAAAGAACACCATGAAAAATCAAACAACATGTTTTGTCAAAACCTTCTTTTTCTTACATTCGGTCCTGTCACTCGTCATTCTATCACTGACTCCCTTTTCGTTCATATCACTCTTCACACAATTCATCCAACTTTTCTTTGGCCTCCCCTCACTCTTTATCCATTCACAAGTTTACTCATAAGTCTTTTTTATATGTGATTTGGTCAATTTCATTGCACGTTTTTGTAGTACGGAACCTTTCGTGTGCGTTTCTGATTCGAACTTGGCCAGTTTTTTTTTGTACTTGTCTATTAAGGTATACGTAATATCGAAGACATAAGTCTTTATTTTTCTTCAAATTCAGTTAGATATTGTGAAAAAATGTATAAACGATTTTAACAACGAATTTGTTCATGAATTGACTTTCAGAGTCAATTATATTTTCAATGAAGTGAATATAATGCAAAATGACAACTAAAAAACACAAATGACAATATTGCAAGCGTTTCAAAAGGATACAGGTCACGGTGACTCAAGGTGATCAAGTCATTAGCAACAGGTTTTTTACTGAAACACTAAGTCTGGCTGCACACGGACCACTTACGTTAGCCACAAATGTTGCCATCTGACGGTAGAACCGGCTGCAAAGGAAGCCGACGTGCGTGACTGTGAGTTACTTGTGGCCGGTGGTAGATGGTTGCGGTCGGTGGCTTTTTAAATCCATACATGACGGGTTTTTTTTTTATGGTGGGAAAAAATCATCCAATGACAACCCCCGCTCTTGGGCGGAGCGGGAGATAGTGTCAGACTCTTACTGACTAAAAGCCCCACCCCGTTCCTTCTAGCCTTCATACCGTGGCTCGAGCTCCCTTTCGGATAACCCTGGCCCCAGTAGGCTTCGACCCGGCTGGGTCCCTGCTGTTGCTGACAACTCCTTGAGGCGCGCGGGAAATGTGCGCGCCGTCGACGACTTGGGCTTGGTCCGGACAGTTACCGGACGGCCGGACAGCGAGCTACCCATTCAGTCCACAAGCCCGCGCCTACGGTGGCCGGAAATCGGGATCAGAATCCCGGCGGCGGCGGCGGCGGCGAGAACGCCGTTGCCTGATGCGGTTGGCCTCCTCCTTGGCGAGCATTACTGCTTCGCAGAAGTATACATGACGGGATGGAATTTCTAATATAAACAATTATCTATCTATATCCATATCTAATGTTACAATCAGCATTAAAAAGTATCACGTGCATGTGTTGCCGTTGATTCTAAATAGTTAAATGACGTGAAGGGACAGAGGGGTGGGGTATAAGGCGTGAACCGGCGTACAGTGGTCGGTGCTGGCCACAAGAAGCCAGCAGCGACGATTTCTAGCGTGTAGAACTCGTATAAAATGTATGAAAATGAAAGGCAATAGATCGGTGGCGACGTTTTGTAGTTATGCTCGGTGGCCCGTGTGTGGGGAATCTAAAGTCTAACATTAGGTACCTGTACCTTTTACAGAACATTATAGAGTTCAATCATGTATGAGACGTTTATCTAAGACTACGTGATAATTTAAAATAAGATTTTAAAGTAGAAAAAGAAAGATCATTTTTTACTACAGACTGAGGTACCTACTTGTAACCGTGGGTGTTATAATTCTTTAAAATTCTCGGCTTTTATCTACTATAATCATGCATGTATTATAATACATTTAAACCTTTTTCATGAATCACTCTTTTTAGAGGTCAAAACCGCGTACAAATCGGTTTAAGAGTTTTTGAGTGTGTCATTAAGCACCTGTGACAATATTTTTTTGTCTAAAATCCCTAAACAGCTTCGAGATTGGTGCGTGACGGAAAAATATCAATTGCTATAGACAGTTAGCAGGGAGGATGGCGATATATGACTGTAATACCTAACTCTTGAATATTATCCTGGGAGTACCCTTGGGATAGGTATATTTTTTTATAGGTATATTTTGACTGGCCTGTTGGTCTAATGGTTAGTAGCCCTGACTGCTATGCCGGAGGTCGTGTGTTCGATTCCCAACCAGGACTAATGTTTGTGTGATGAGCACGATCATTTGTTCTGTGTCTGGGTGTAATTTATCTATAATGTGTATGTATTTAGAAATATATAAGTAAGTTTATCAGTTGTCTAGTACTCATAACACAAGCTTTGCTTAGCTTGAGTCTAGACGGCGTTGTGTGATAGTGGTGGAATATTAGTATTTTTGATCCCACGCAGGAGAACCTTGAGAGCAGCTGTGGTTGCGGCCCTGACTTACGAGTTTTAAGTCGCGGGTTCAAAACCTGCCAAGCGCATTACTTTGTGCAATCTATTTCGTTACCACTGCTCTCAAAACGGTGAAGGAAACCGGCACGTCCTAGAACCAAAAATTCAAAGACATGTGACATTCACCAACCCGCACTGGGCCCGCGTGGTGGATTGCGGCCCATTCCCTCTTTTAGAGAGGGGGCTGATTTCCAATAGTGAGAACAATATAAGGCTGACTATGCTATGCTATGCTATGCTAGGCGAACCTCTAGTAGGAACTAGTCCTATTAATATTGCAATGGTGAAAATTTGTCTATAGGTGTGTGGTGTTTTAACTCTCTTTGGAGGTATGCGGAACAGAGAGTAAAGTCCCGCAAACCTCCGTTGAAAAGGGAGGATCCTCCAACCAGACGGGTGTTATAGTCTGGTGGGCTACTGCCCGATAGATGATTTCGGGCTGTCGTATATGTTCAAATCGCGCGGAGAACTTTGATTGCGCGATGCAGGATTTCGTAGTCGCTACATCTCTACCTTTTGTGCCAAATGCGATTTTCAGGAGTGTTTTGGCACGGATTGCGGATTACTGTTAAGCATTATTTTCTTACTAACTGCTGCCAGTGCCATTACCCGCGTAAAAGTAAAAAAGTTTATGGGCTTTAGAAAAACTGAGCTATTCTGTGAAAGTTGCTGTCTTGTAGAAGCTATTGGACTTAGTTTTTAACGATTTATTTGTTTTAAAAATTATAATGTAGGTTGCTTAATTTATTTTCGTGACTCATCATCAGCTAACTTCTCCTGTTCTAGGTGGAGCGAGAGGGAGTGTCAGACTTTTACTAACTAAACTCTTCTGTGTTCTTTCAGTTGCTCTTTGCATTTCAGACCTTTTTTAGGTGGGAAAATCATCCAATGACATCCCCCGCTCTTGGGCGAAGCGGGAGATAGTGTCAGACTTTTACTGACTGAAAACCCACTGCTGTTCGTTTTTTTGCCATTGTTCCAGGGTCCCGGGGATCTCTTTCGCATCACCCATGGCATGGACCCAGTTGGCTTTCGGGGCCCCTGCGGTTGCTGACAACTCCTTGAGGCGCGCATTCCAGAGCCATGGTGGCTCTTTTAACAATCCCACATATAAAGATATTTGTAGCCATATTTAAATCCAAACCGATTCAATTTACTTAATCGAAAACTTTAGTCATTCAAACTGCCATTAAAGTCAGATCAAAGTTATAATTCAGTTGGCTGCGTAGACAATAATTGTATTGTATTACTTAATTGAAGTCTGACTTTGGAATGAACTTGTCTGGATCGTTTTGTATAAAAATGCTTCACTTGGATACAGGTGAAACTAATTTACTTAATCTAATAAACTAATATTAAAAAGTTGAGTAATAAATTGGTTATTTTTATGTTTGTTTAACGTAATCTTTGAAAGCACTTATCTATCTATACATCTATTATATCTATACATATAAATAAAATTGGAGTGTCTGTTTGTAATATTGAAATAACTACTTTTTACTACATGCATATGAATATACGGTACATACACCAAAATAACATTTTTTACAATTTTTGTCTGTCTGTCTGTCTGTTTGTCCGGGCTAATCTCTGAAATGGCTGTACCGATTTTGACAGGACTTTTTTTGGCAGGTAGCTAATGTAATAAGGAGTAACATGCACTACTTTTATTTTAGAAAAAATAAATTCAAAATCCTGTAGTCCACGCGAATGATATACGAAGTCGCGGGTATAGCTAGTATAATATAAGAAGCAAAGTCCTGGCTCACTAACTCATTAACTCCCAGTACAAACTCTTGGACCTAAAACCTTGTCAAAAGTGGGAAATCGTCTAATGACTTCTTTCGCTTTAGGGTGGAGCGAGAGGTCGTGTCAGACGTTTCTCTCTGGGGACCACACATGTTTATGATAACATGCCGAAACACATTTAAAAAACTGGCTTATATCATAAGTAGCTTAACAAGTTTCTTGATTTTAATAAATGACCTTGTTCACAAATAAAATAAATAGTATTAATTTCTACTTTATGCAAATTGTTCTTGACCTCTTACAAACGTAATCTTATATAAGCATACAAAAGTATCTTAATTAATAAAAATAATTATTTTTATTGATGGATGTATCTAATCTAGTTTTTATTTTAATCATTTTACACCATTTATTAAATCAAATTATTCTCATCAATATTTTTATGTCTCATCTTTAGCAAAATTCAATTATTACTTGGCAGATGTGTTGATTGCTTCCTTATTGAGTCATGGACAATAAATTAGTTAACAAGATGTAGCTGACACTAAAAGCACAGAAGGTGCAGTGATTAAGTGATTATGGTTGCTGCGCTGTATGTCGCGGGCTCGATTCCCGTAGAGGAAAAAAAATTATGGACCCACGATACAGGAGTAATTTAGTGAGACGCAGTTTTCTTTAAAAAAAAGTAGGTATACGATAGTGGAATCGTTACAAATGACATAACCTGTTATACTCGCTGCTGTAGATAATTTCTAGTATAAAGAAAAACATTTTTTTAACAAAAAAAAAATTTATATATTTCGTTGACCGCATTGTCGCTTTCCATCAGGTGAGATAGCGGTCAAGCGCGAACCTATCAACAATTTAAAAAAAAATGTGGTTCACGGTTTTAAAATAGTTTATTTCAAAGAAGTAATTTTGCAATTATAAGGAGATTATGAAGACAATGTTAATTTACATAATTTTGAACAACTCTATATTACACTAGCTTTTGCCTTGACTTCAGCCACGAACATATAATATAAATAATATAATTTCCACAACTAGCACAACGCTGTCCAGTCTCAAGCTAAGCAGACCTTGTGTTATGAGTATTAGACAACTGATAAACATACTAACATAAAATATAGCCACATAAACTATATTCACTTAGGAATAAAGCAGCTTTTTATCTGTGAAAAATTTTAGCAATCGGACCAGTACTTCCAGAGATTACCTCCTACAAACATAAATAAAAAAAAAAAACTTTACCTCTTTAAAATCTTCTATGTCACCTTGACCCACACTTAACTAATTTTGCATCAACTTAATAATTTAAATTTACATATTGCAGAGGTTAGAAGACACCAAATTGATAAATGGTGACATTTAATCCGCATCAAGTTATGACGTAATCAATATTAAAATAATTGTTGCGAAAAAGCGACACATCAGATGTTTCTTTTTTGGTCACGTATGCCGCCGAGGGGAGGTGGCTATTGAGCGACTTGTGGTCCAGGGAAAGGGTGAGGGTATCAGGCCTCGAGGAAGATCGTCTATGAGTTGGACTGACCAGGTAAAAGCTGCAGTGAATGGCTCATCATTACTGCACAAATGCACGAGGAAGGCTGCCATCAGAGAGGAGTGGCAGCGTGTTGGAGATTGAGTGTTGGAGATTACACATTGGAGACTCATCATGGTCTTATTAGCGATAACAAACTAGTTGCAGAAGAATTTGTAAATTTCTTTACCAGCATTCCAATTAAAACTACTGAAGCCCTAAATTCGTCGCCATCGCATGCTTTTGGTTTATTACAGGCGAACGTTGCAGCCTGTTCGACTGAATTTAACTTTAAACATATAAACCCCATAACAGTAATAAAAGCTTTTAAAGAAATCAAGATTAAATTGACAGAAGATCTATGGGGTATGTCTATCAAAGTTTGTACCTCAATTATTGAGACTGTAGCGCCGTACTTAGCGTTAATATTTAATTTGTGTATAGATCAAGGAGTCTTTCCGGATCTAATGAAATATAGTAAAGTGATACCACTTTTTAAATCCGGAGACAGTAAAGACACTAATAATTATAGGCCGGTGTCCGTTTTGCCGGTTTTTAGCAAGATATTTGAAAAGGTGATGTTAAATCAAATGCTTAATCATTTTAACACCAATAACATCTTACACGATAAACAGTATGGTTTCACCAAAGGGCGTTGTACAACTGACGCTGGTGTCTCCTTACTAAAACACATTTTTAATGCGTGGGAGGAGGCACAAGATGCTATAGGCATCTTCTGCGACCTGTCTAAGGCGTTTGATTGTGTGGTTCATGAAACATTACTCCTGAAACTGGAGCATTACGGACTAGGCAAAGCAGCGTTAAGCTTATTAAAATCGTATTTGAATGACAGACAGCAACTAGTTCAAATAAACGGTGTCAATTCGTCGGGATTAAATGTGAAAATGGGGGTACCCCAAGGTTCAATTTTAGGTCCTTTTTTATTTTTAGTTTATATTAATGATTTACCCTATTTGCTGAAAAATAAACTTAATATGGTGTTGTTTGCTGACGACACTTCTTTGATTTTTAAGATAAATAGAAGGACTAATAATCTTGACGATGAAAATAACGCTTTATTGCAGGTCCAAAACTGGTTCACTGCTAATAATCTAGTTCTAAATGGGAAAAAAACTAAATGCATAAGATTTTCCTTACCAAATGTCATAAGTAGTGATTGCGACATAGTATTGAACAATGAGAAACTAGAATTTGTTGATAAAACAGTTTTCTTGGGGATTACGCTTGACTCTAGGCTACAATGGGGTCCTCACTTAACATCTCTTGCAGGACGGCTTAGCTCGGCTGCATATGCTGTTAGAAAAATCCGCCAATTTACGGATGTTGATACCGCTAGACTAGTCTATTTTAGTTATTTTCATAGTGTCATGTCGTACGGTATCTTACTATGGGGACGGGCTGCAGACATCGAGTCAATCTTTATATTACAGAAAAGAGCCATCAGAGCTATTTACAATCTCCGCCGGTGCGATTCTTTAAGGGAACTGTTTAAAGATATTAACATAATGACGGTACCTTGTCAATATATCTATGAAAACATCATGTATGTTAGAAAAAATCTTCATCTTTTTAGCAAAAGAGGCGATAGACATAATTATGTTACAAGAAATAGGGATCAATTAGTTCAACCAGGTTTCAGACTGGCTAAAGTGGCCTCTTCTTTCATGGGGTACTGTTTGAAATGTTATAATAAAATACCACCCCAAATATTAGAACTCAATGAAACGAAATTTAAATCTTGTATTAAACGCACACTATGCAGGCAAGCATATTATAAGTTGGAGGATTATATTCAAGATAAAAATGCTTGGCTCAATGCTGGTCCAGCTCCACTACCACTAGGGCGTACTAATTAGTTGATTAGTTGGAAACTAATATTATTATTTTTAATTTGAAAGACACAATTGCATTGTATAATGTAGAAGCACTTTTTCCAAGTTTGTGAATGTGAAGCACCATGGAGCATTTTTATTAGGTTACAACTTCTTTTTTGACATTACGAGCATGGCAGTTGAGAGTTTGTCATGCTCACTCAAATGTCTCGCTGTTGGTGGCACGTGTTATTGGGTCGTTCAGTTCCCTTCAAAATGGTTGAGCTGAGTGGGGCTGATGCACGCGTCATGCTCGTGAACGGGTGCCGTCAGATGGGACTGGTCATCTCTTAGCTACCAGTGGCTTAATTCAGTTTCTATCTTTTAATTATTTTACATTTTTTATTTCATTATCGACATTGTGCTCACATGATAGAAGCAACAAGTAATATGTAACCAAGCATTATATGTAACACATAATATGATTTAAAAGAGTGTCCATGGAGTTTCTTGCACGTTCTTCTCCATAGAGACCTACTCTTTGGAACGTGCAATTTAGCTTCACTTTTCTTGGACTGACCGACATTTGACTATTCAAAAGTGCCTGTAAATGGTCTATTTGAAATAAATGTTTTGATTTGATTTTGATTTTGATTTTGTTGTGAAGCTTGCCGCCAACACCTGAAGTGATGACCACGACCACTCTGTCAAGAGTGATACCGACACAGAAGAAGATTTTCTTGCATATATAGCATTCATTCATTCATTCATTCAGTCATTTAATCAATCATTCATTCATACGTTGATAGGCCTGTTGTTCTAGTGGTTAGTGGCCCTGACTGCTATGCCGGAGGTCGTGGGTTTGATCCCCACTCAGGACAAATATTTATGTGATGAGTATGATCATTTGTTCTGTGTCTGGGTGTCATTTATCTATAATATGTATGTATTTAGAAATATATAAGTATGTTTATCAGTTGTCTAGTACTCATAACACAAGCTCTGCTTAGCTTGGGACTAGACGGCGTTGTGTGTGTCAAGAGGCTAGACAAATATAAACGACATTTGGCCCACCACGCTATACACTATTCCAGTAAGCTTAGCCAAGTTGTTATTCTGCAACCGTTAACGCTGTCGAAAAGTGATGAAACGTATGGGAATGACGTCATCTCAACGTAAAGTCGCGTGGTCAGAACAAACGAATAGACAATTCGTAGCCAAGTTCACATCGTTCAAAATCGTTTCTACAATGTTTAACGCTACATCCTTTGTTATACAAACGCTACATTGTAGAACGAGCGGCCGACTCAGGCGCGTCAACATGGCTACCAACTTATCGTTTTCTACAATTGCTGTCATCGAGGCGTTACCGACTAGAGAACGGAATCCGACACGAACTGGTTGTAACTTGGCTAGGGGGGCTGTTTATGGAACTTATATAACGTACTGGAATAGCACTTTTGCTGTGCCTGACAGGGTTCATATTGATCCTTGTACGAAAATTTTCAAAACCATCTATGTATACATATGGATGGCAATAAAGTATTGAGTAGTTATGTTTTTTTCTTTGGAGGAGATTGTCTCTTTGGGATACACGAGTTTGGGACTGACAGTACGATGGTACGAGGCGCAGTGGTCAATGCGAGTGGCTGCTGCACTGAAGGTCGCGGGTTTGATTCCCGCACTTAAAAAATATTTATAAGGCGAACAGATAGGTGTTTGGGTGTATTATGTATGTGAGTTTATATGTTTGTGAACGTATTCTCGATACTGGGAGTAATTCCTAGTGTGAGGCAAAATTTATTAAAAAAATAATCGGGTAAAAAAACAACATTCACGCCGGCAAAGCCGCTTGCAGAAATAAGTTAATAAGAAAGTTAGTAAGTTATAATAAAATCGAAAGTAAGTTATTGGTATACTTATTACATTTTAACTGCAAAACTGCTCATCCGATTATTATGATTTTTTAAAGCGATAAGTAAACGGATTGAGGACACTTTCCTTCCTTTCACAAAAATTATTTTAACATTTCACATGTGTAAACCAAGCCATGTGCTTTGACCCAGGTTCTACAAAAATAATTATACTTAAACTAACTTCTGCCAGTTGCTTCGCCCGCATGGAAGAAGGCTTCTCCATACAAACTTTGGACCCACGTTTCAAACCCTTCTCCATACAAACTTTGGACCCACGTTTCATACCCTTCTCCATACAAACTTTGGACCCACGTTTCATACCCTTCTCCATACAAACTTTGGACCCACGTTTTATACCCTCTCTTAGTGCTCGCCTACATCATAAAAGGAAACCTTGTCCAAAATTTCACGTTCCTAATCCTAGTGGTTTCAGTCATTTTCTCCGTTTGTATTATACAGATGATGTTTGTGTCTTACGTAAATTCTTTGAATGAATAATTATCATCTGATGATCGATATATTTGACTTGGGTTTAATTTGTGAGTTTTGTAAGGAGACGATCATTTGCTTCCAGAATAATATACTCGTCGAGTCGCCTGCCGGTTTTCTAACGGTTGCATTTCAAGGAGTGTTCGACGGAACTGCAAAATTCAATTCCACCAATCATCGGATCACCGGTCAGTATGGTACGGCGATGTGCCACCGGTACATCCCACCCATATGCATAAATCGTTTTGGGAACACATTCATTGTGCGTGTAGCTAAGGAGTGGAATTCCCTGCCGGAGTCTGTGTTTCCTGATAGCTACAACCTAAAGGTCTTTAAGATAAGAGTGAATAGGTTACTTTTAGGCAATCGTGCTCCACCGTTGACCACATTGTCGCTTACCATCTGGCAAGATAGTGCTCAAGCGCAAGCAATCTTAAAAAAGATATCTAAGTATTTAATAAAAATCAAATTATAGAGCTTAGGTCTATAGGCCTCAACCAGGCGCATTATTTTGTATAATTTATTTCATCACCACTGCTCTCAAAACGGTTAAGGAAAACATCGTGAGGAAACCGGCATGTCCTAGAACCAAAAATTCGAAGACATGGGACATTCACCAACCCGTACTGGGTCCGCGTGGTGGATTACGGCTCATTCCCTCTCCTAAAGAGGAGGCTTGAGTCCCAGAAATGGGAACATTAATAGACAGATTATGCTATGCTAAAAAATGGATCTTTCTGTATATTTTGGGGTCATTCTCGCCACAATAAAGACTTCTCAGCCCGCCAACATTAGTTTGAGTACAGTTCGATAGTTTTAATTTAACAGCTAACTCACCGTCTGGTTGTTAGTCTAGAATTCTAGATTTTAAAGTTTCCAGTAAATTCGTTCTGTGAGTTGAATAGCTGTTTTATGATTGCCTATAAAATATATTTACTGGCATGGCGGACTATCCGGCTTGCAGAATGACTCATAAATGCAATATAGAAGTATAATAACGCTAGTCACACTAGTATCTCATAATAGATTACCTATAAAGCCAAAAAATTGTATATACCTACAACATTATTTTTAGTTTATGCAAAACATGAATATAGTTTGTTCTGAACCAGTAATTAAATGTATTCCAATAGTTTTTATCACCACGATATTTTTTTCCAAAAATATTTAAAAAGTTGGACACCACTGGTCTATAATTACATTTTTATTTCTACCATTTCTACCATCAGACAAACCGACGCACGGCGAGTATCCACGCTTACGTTGTTAAAACATCTACGGTCCGGACTAAGCGTTTCGCCTCGTCATTTATACCGCGTACATCGAGGGACTGGAACAATTCGCCTGCTGCGGTCTTCCCGTCTGATTATAATTTAGGTGTCTTCAAGGCTAGAGTGAATAGGCTCTTTAATAAACTAGTGCGCCTCACTATCAACAATTGCATCACTGCTTACCATCAGGCGGGATCGCAGTCAAGTACTAGTTTATAACAGATAAAAAAATATTAATATTATATCTTTTTCAAGATTGACACAATCGACACTGAGTACAACACAGGTCACAACAGGTCGTAGCGGGCATTAGGAGCCAGCAAACAGCTGGGTGTGAGGCCAAAACATTCCCTCAGTCGCCCGTATGGTCCGGTGACCATGTATTTGTGTGGAAAACCAGGTAACATAACATAATTAGCTTATAACTTTGTGATTTTTCATGATACAGTTATGAAATTTTGTACATAGATTGTTTACTTACATAAAAATACTAGTCACGTGTTTCGGGTTTCACATATACCAAAACTAACGTTGTAATTATCACACTAGTATTTGAAAGGCAAAAATTTGTATATGTCGAATTGTCGATGGCTTAGAGTGAATTTTAACCAAATTAGACCTTTATTATCGTGTAATTTTAATGTGCTTATGCTCGTACATGTTTCATTCAAATATTTAAAACTATTGGTTTATTTCAAACGCTTGTTTCTCTTGTTTTAAATTTTTTTCCGCTTGTTTTGCCGCGCCGTCGCGAGGTGATCACACCAAACTGACTTGAGCAAGATAATTATGCATGCAACATCATAGATGGCGCTACAAGTATCGAATCAAAATTTCACGTGATACAAGATTGTGCGTTACGAGCCGTTCTTTTCAGAAATATAATAAAATAAAATTACCTAAAATTGCATATCCAAAGTTTTCACTCTAAGCCATCGATATATATGTTTGTATGTTTGTTACTTTCTCACACTCCCACTGCATGAGGCTAGCCTATCAATAATAAAAAGAGCCCTAATAAAAAATAAACAAACCTTTTTTAAATAAAAAACATATTAAGTACCTACTTAGTTTATAATTAATATCGCGATATGGTAATATACCCCGATACTCATCAATTTCTCGTTTCATGTTTATTTTGTTTTATTATTATTTGTAAAGAAGGTATTAAAGCTAATAATAGGCATTAATAATATCAATGTGTTTGATAGTAAAAGAAGTGAATAATTTAATACTTTACCATTCATTTGCATTCATGATCATATAATGAGGAATGTTTGATTTGAGAGAATTGCTAAAGAATTGATGAACTAAAAGAACGACACAGTCTCTTTCAAAATGTTGGTCCATAATTTTAAAAGAAATATGAAAATTAATGTTTTATTACAAGCCTTTATTTAACTGGCAATGTATATAACTGTTTGTTTGGGTGGAATCATCATCTTCCTGCCCTTGTCCCGTTTTATTTGGGGTCGGTGCAACACGTTTTTTTTCTTCCATTCTGTCCTATCACTCGTCACGCCATCACTAACTCCCTTTTCTTTCATATCACTTCTCACACAATCCATCCATCTTTTCTTTGGCCTCCCTCTCCCTCTCCATCCATCCTCATGTAAACTTATAACTCTTTTAACAACATGCGTTTCAACCCTCCTCTTCACATGACCATACCAAGACAAACGCTTTCCTTTCAACGTTTCAGTCACTGGCGCCACTTTCAAACTTCCGTGGAATCTTGAATTCAATTTTGAAGCAGATATTTCAACCGATTAAGCTGAAATTTTGTATACACATTCAGTTTGGATGACAATCTTTGGTTAACTGTAACGTTATTATAAATCCATGATGGCGGAACATCCAAGATGGCGGACTAGTTACAAATAAAAAGGGTTTGCTGAGAATAACTCAAAAAATTAGACGAGAATAACACAAAGATAATGCGACGTCAATCTGAATCCAATATAGCGGACTTCTAAAGAAGGCAGACTAATTTTTTTATTCTTTCCTACAATTTGGATTATGGCAAATGAAAGGAATTGTTAAAAATACGAATGCGAGTTGAAAAAAATCTCTCTCAGAAAATATTTTTTTTTTATTTTGTTCTTTTCTGCACCATAGCAGTTTGTCCTAGAACAATAAGCCTCTGGGTTGACAGACTTTTAGTCCGTTTATGTTGTCGCGAGATTTATCGCTGTAGATAAGCAAATAAATTAAATAACTAAATCTGTTTGAGTTTAATTTTATAACATTTTCATGCTTTGCCCTGACTGCTATGCCGGAGGTCGTGGGTTCGATTCCCACCCAGGACAAATGTTTGTGTGATGAGCATGATCATTTGTTCTGTGTCTGGGTGTAATTTATCTATAATATGTATGTATTTAGAAATATATAAGTATGTTTATCAGTTGTCTAGTACTCGTAACACAAGCTCTGCTTAGCTTGGGATTAGACAACGTTGTGTGATAGTTGTGGAATATTATATATTATTATTATATCTGTCCACGTAACAGTAAAAACAGTCCGTGTATGTATCTGTCCGTAACTATACCTGGCCAATATTCTAGGCAACTAATTACATCATATCCTCAAAATTCCTCCTCAAATCATAGGAAAAACGACGTCAAAACAAGTGCTCTAACAAACCAATTCAGTCCTGAAAAAACTTTTCCTAACAGCTACATAGCACAGAACAATTCTCATATTTATTTTATGAATTCCATCCCTTCAGAGCCAAATTGATACAGTACATACGGACTATGTTATGTATGTAACGTGCCGACTCATATGGCCCGGGGTCGGTGAACCGCTTGTCCTATTTTGTACGCTTTATAGCCCCGGAGTTTAGTACATCATGAACTATAGTTAGAAGAAATAATATGGCGTTTGATAAAAGAAAGCTGGTTCCTTTTTGCCGTTATGAGGTTTGAGAGATTTGATTTTTGTATTGATTTGAATGTTATATTTATCTAAACTAATAGATTAGTATACTACCCTACTTATTATAATAAAGAAGCAAAGTTGTTTTTTTTTGTTTGTAGGAAGTAATCTCTGAAAGTACTGGTCCGATTGCTAAAACTTTTTCACCGAAAGAAAGCTGCTTTATTCCTGAATGACATAGGCTATATTTTACTTACGCGGGCAAAGCTGCGTGCAAAAGCTATGTATGAAAGTGGCGCCAGTGACTGAAAACTTGAAGGGAATTAGTTTGTCTTGGTATGGTCATGTGAAGACGAATGAAACGCTTGTTGTTATACCGCGTAAGTACATAGAAAGACTGGATTTTTTTTCCTGCTGCGGTCTTCCTGTCCCGTTATTATTCAAGTGTCTGAATAGGTTCTTAATAAACTAGTACGTGAACTAAAAACGATTGCATCATTTACTTAGTGTACCTATATAGATTAATTTTACTGTCCCAATTTACTTGATGAAAATCTCAAATGTAGATCTGTGGGAACGCTGCGGTGAAACCTCGATCGACCAGCAGATCAAACGCCGCAAATGGAACTGGATCGGCCACACGCTCCGAAGGGATCCTGAACATATATCAAGGTAAGCCCTAGATTGGAACCCTCTAGGAAAACGTAAACGTGGTCGCCCTAAGCAGACCTGGCGACGAACAGTCATCGCAGAGGCGAAGAACATTGGGAAGACCTGGAGCGAAATGAAACGCGAAGCTCAAGACCGAACGGGATGGTGGCGCACTGTGGACGCCCTCTGCCCCATCTAGGGGACACAGAAACTTAAGAGAAAATTTATTTGATGTATAATTTTTTTATCCATTTTATTTGATGTAGGTATACTTACATCAATAATTATTTGTCCAAAATTTAATGTCGGTGCAACATAACAAGGGCAGCATAATGGATGATGATGATAATGACGCAGGTAAGTTTAAATAGATGATGATTTGACTGATTTGTTCACTTCACAGGTTTAAAAGGTTTTTAAATTTAATATTTTAATAACAAGAAACCACTTGAGTCAAATCCTCTGTGAAGCCATTTGTCGGCCTTCGACATCTTCCGGTTAGAATGAGGTTGGAAGTGTATATCCGTTATAAATAGGAAATATAACAGTGTTTCTAATACATTCCGTTATAGGTTATGTAGAAATTGATTATTTAAAATTAAAATCTATGAAAGTGAACAGCTGAACGTGTTGCTAAAAACCAAACTTGAGAACGACTGATCAATCAAAATCAAAAGCATTTATTTCAAATAGGCAAATTGCAGGCACTTTTGACTAGTCAAATGTCGATCAGTCTAAGAAAAGTGAAGCTAAATTGCATGTTCCAAAGCGTAGATCTCTATGGAGAAGAAGATGATGGAGTTGGATATTTTTTTTTAAATATTTGTTTGTTGTCTCAGGATTGTTCTTTTTTGAAGAAAAATATACACGGAAAACCGTAAAAAAGGCACATTATTATTTACATAATTCGTTACATATTACTGTTCCTAGCTATCAATATAAGAGTTACCTTCAATATTTATTATAAATTACTTTAATTTATTCGTAGATCTGTAGAACTGAGAGAGAGACGTCTGTGGGGTCAACTATTTTACTTTAAATATTTTTGACTTGGATACAAAGTCATTTAAGACATGTCTTCGTATTGCTGATGGCGAGCAATGAGTAACTCGCTCTCCGACCGTCCGGTAACTGTCCGGACCTAGCCCAAGTCGTCGGCAGCGCGCACTGTTCCCGCGGAACAGTTCATGTTAGAGCATACAGCAGCAGAGATATTGTCAGCAAACCATAGGGTCGAAGCCTACTGGGGCCAGCGAAAGGGAAGCTCAGCCCCGGTACGAAAGGCAAGAAGGAACGGGGTGGGTTTTTTGGTCAGTAAGAGTCTGACACTATCTCCCGCTCCGCCCAAGGGCAGTGGATGTCATTAAGATGATTTTTAACCACCAAAAAAGTATAAATTCTAATGTTTTTACAGTTTTTGGTAGCAAATGTATCGAGTTAGCCTCCGAAAAGCCTTAGGAATCAATTTTGCGAATAATTAAAATAACCACTGAACTTCAGTCGAAAATGGGCTTGTTTAAATTAAACATAGATTTACATTATAAAAAGTAAGTAATCCTCGTAATTTGTGTTGAAAACATTTGCCTTAAAAAACCTTTAAATGGTTTAATAGCAGATATAAAACAAGATTAATGACTTGATCTATTGTTATTCAATTTTTTTTTTTTTACCATGACCTTTTAATCATTTTGATTCAACCGGTTTGATCATCCAAACATTTAGGTGTGACCGTCCATTGATTAATAGGTGGGTACTTCAAATTATGAGCTAAAATCTGCTTGTAAAAAAAAAATTATAACGTGACCTTTTCCAGCAAAGATTTATTGGTGATAATGATGGGATTTTGAGATACTATGTAATCAAGAATCAATCAATCAAACTATTTATTTCAAATTAAATAGGTAAGCTATTTAAATGCGCTTTTGATTTTTTTTAATAACAAAAAAAAGTTACGTATAGGCTCGCGCTAGTATTCAAAGATTACCAATGTCAAAGTCAAAGTCAAAGCATTTATTTTAAATAGACTATTTCCAGGCACTTTTGAATAGTCAAATGTCGGTTAGTCCAAGAAAAGTGAAGCTAAATTGCACGTTCCAAAGCGTTCCAATCTCGGAAAGTAATTAGCCTGTTTGTTAAAATTTTTTCACCGACAGAAAGCTGCTTATTATTCCTGAAATCCTGAATGACAGGCTATATTTTATGTAGGCAAATCCGCGGGCAATAGCTAGTAATGTTGCATTTATGTTTATAATATCTACACTTTTATCGTAAAGAGGTAAAGTTTTTTTTTTTGGTTTGTAGGAGGTAATCTCTGAAAGTACGGGTCCGATTGCAAAAATTGTTTTTTACCGACAAAAAGCTGCTTTATTCCTGAGTGACATAGACTATATTAACGGGCTAAGCCGCGGGCAAAAGCTAGTAATATTATGTTAATGTTCATAATATCTACAGTCTATCATTACCTCACATTATCTACCACTCCTACCTACCCCCTTAGCCAAACAAAGCGATACATTGCGTGCAGTCCGATCTATAATGGGAACATTTAGTGAGGGCAACGCACTTTGGATCCAGGTCGGTCTGACTCGATCAATCATGAACCGACCAAATCGTTCTAAGACTGTAACGCGTGATCCATCATGGTACTTCCCTTCGCGATCTAGGTTAAGTGAGGTTGTTTTGAATTTCAATTGTTTTGTGGATTTTGGGTCAGTGTTTTTTTAGGTGATTTATTTGGGTAGTGAATTAATTTAGAACTACGCTATTACGCTATAGTTTGGGCAAGACGGTGGCAAAATTATCATTACTGCGGCATCGCTGTGTACGTCAATACTGCAATCAAAGAGTAGATGAGCTCCTTTAAAGTCATCAGCCACCTCCTCCTCCTTTATGTCTTCATTATCATCATCATTTCAGCCAAAAGACGTCCACTGTTGGACATAAGTCTCCCCCAAGTGTCGCCACAATGAACGATCCTGTGCGCCTCGCATCCATCGGATTCCCACAACCTTTACCAGGTCATCAGTCCACTTGTTCGAAGCCTTCCAACGCTTCGTCTTACGGTACGCGGTCGCCACTCCAGAACCTTTCGGCCGCAGCGGCCATCTTTTCTGCGAGCAATGTGCCCTACCCATTGCTACGTTTGTTTCTCTGTCCTCAAGTTTTAGTAAACGTAAAAAAAAAAAAAAACTAAGGGTGAGTTGCACCATTTAACTATAACCATAACCAAACCATAACCAGCCGTGAAACGGCCGCCTATTGGTCAATTCCACGATTTAACAACTGTTAACGGCTTTGTTATTGTTATTGTTAAATGGTGAAACTCACCCTTAATGTTATAATAAGCAATTTTGACAAATCAAATAACACTTTCTTTGTCATTTAAAAAAATTAAAAACTTGAATTTCAATTAGCATTTGAACAGGTGCAATTTTTGATTTCACTATTTTAGTAGATGAGATCTCCAATAAAAAATCTAGAATGCCTATAAAATAAATTAAGTTTCTATTTTAATCTAAATTTTCTATAGGTCATCTTAGTCGAAGCATCTGGGACTAAAAATTATAACTATGTTTGTGTATTCATGGATTTGTTATGTAGAGACTAAATACATTATAATAATAGGTTTATCGTAAAATTAGTCTTAATATGAAAAAAATGTAATTCTTATTATTGATAATAATATTTAATCTTCATGCATGGCAACTATATAACGAGAACATTTAAAAAAAAAGGACTGCTAAACACCAATATTATAACGGCTAAAATTGAGTCTGTAACCAAATTAAAAAAAAATGGTTAATAAAGTTAAAAGTTTTAGTAACAAGATGCAATGTCTACCAGGGCTGCCGAAGTCTGTGTTTCCTGATAGTTACAACTTGGGGACTATAAGTACAGAATGCAGCATGCTTGCCTAAAAGTACCTAACCTATTCAGTCTTGGTTAGGTGCTTCTAGGCAAGCATGCTCCATTGTCGACCACATCATCGCTTTCCATCAGGTGATATAGTGGTTAAGCATGAGTCTATCCATTAAAAAGGTTATGAATAGTCCTTTCTTTGTTCTCCCAAACAACCAATAACAATTTCTATTACTTTGTATAACAATACGAGTTGAAAACTGAATTAAAGTAAACTTGAAAGTTCCCAACAATTGGCACGAACAATAAAATACATTGAAAGCTCATAAAACCTGTCAAAAACTAAATGAAAACTGATCGTGGTTAAGCCTAACAGTGGGTTTAACAACGGGCCCCTCTTAATCTCAGTTTAAAACGGGATTACCCTAATTAATTGAACAGATTTACTACGGAACCCGCGACGTGGATTACATATTCTATATTAATGTCGTTATTTGGAAAAATATTTTACCTAGTGTTGCTACGAAGTGATTTAATGAGTCGGTTATTCACGGGTTTGTTTATTAATAGGTGGGTTATTCACGATTTGTTTGTTAATGGTTGTGTTATTCATGATTTAGCTTGTTTATTAATGAGTTAAATGGAGAAGTAGTTTATTAAACAAATATTTTCTTTTATGTCTCCATTTGCATGATGTTTAACTACATTTCGACTCGGTCGAGGATTTAGAGAAAAATCGTTTGAGAAATGCTGTGTCAGTGGTTTATTCCGTGTGTGTAATGTAGATATTGTAAAGGTATATTATATAAGTGCATAGATATTGCTGTCAGCGGTGAGACTGCCATTGTAGGTATATATGGATTAAAGTTTTTATATGTTGTATGTTACTATTTTGGTGTAAAAAAAAAAACAAAATCGTTTTAGCTGTTTTATACAGTTAAACAATTTTTTATGATGTAAGATTGAATATAGGTATGTTCTAAAGCTAAAAAAAACGGTTAGTAGATTTCGTTCCATGTCGTTTCCGTGAACGAGCGCTCAACTATAATGTCCTCTCGAGGGAATATTTTCAAACGTAACTAAAGCTGTTTTCCAAGAATTGCTATACAGGGAGTGCTGTACCTCTCACTGAGTTTCATTTCGACTCTTCTCCCTTACGATTATCAATCTGTCCAGTCAAGATTCCAAGACACGCTTGTAATGTTATACAAAAGACAGGTCCGATCGTGTGTGGAGTACTGCAGCCATTTATGGGCTGGTGCTGCAAAATAGTACCTAGCAGCTTTGGACTCGGTGAAACGACGTGTGAAGAGGCCAATTGGTGATCCAGATCTGGTTAAGTCCAATCTACAAAGCCTTGAGCACAGGCGTATGGTAGCCAGCCTTTTGGTGTTTTACAGGATGCATTTTGAAGAGTGTGCGTGGGAATTGCATAACTTGATTTCGCCATCTCATTTCTATTATTGAACAACCCGATGAACGGCGAGTATCAACTCTTACATTTTTGACAGCTTTACGATCCGGACTAAGCGTTTCACCTCATCGTTTATACCGCGTACATCAGAGAACTAGCAAAATTTGCCTGTTGCTGTCTTCCCGGCCGATAATAATTTAGGTGACTTCAAAGCTAGAGTGAATAGACTCTTAATGAACTAGTGCGCCTCACCATCAACGATTGCATCACTGCTTACCATCAGGTGGGATTGCAGTCACACACTTGTTTATATCACTAAAAAAATTAACACAGGTGGGTTTTAGTCAGTAAAGTCTAATAATCCTTCTCGCTCCACTCAGAGCGGTAATGATTCCATCATTCTATGATTTCCCAAAAAAAAACCTAGAGCTAAACAGTAATTTTGATTTTGACGTAAGTATTTTGGTTTTAATTGTTGGAATATAACAAAAACAAATCCATCCTGCTTCAACACTATGGTCTTTCTCTTTCTAAGCAATAAATATTATATTTAATGGATAGAGTCCCCGTGACTGAAATCCCTAGTATGGTTACAGTTACCGTATTCTACTAGCCTTGCTTAGGAGCACACGTCTCACGTGATGTTACTGAAACACACCTTCCCAATATAAAGAAAAGGATAATAAACAGTTATTATTGAAATCCTTATAATAAAGTTTCTCTTTGGTACCCTAACCCTGACATTAATTTAGTGCTGTATTATTATCGTTGCACTACGAGTTATGATGTCTACTATTTCCAAAATAATGTTATTTATTGACACAGTATTACAAAAGTAACTGTGAAACTTAATTTATGTTTGTTGTATACAAATGTAGCGTTGTAACGAAATAGTGGGCAACAGTCAGTGATTGTCCAGCCATGACCGTGAAACATGGTCGCTTATGTAGTAACACAATTTAAATATTTATTTTTATTTCGTCTGTCTAGGGTTTATTTATCAAAACTGGTCAAGTGCGAGTGACAAGACAGAATGGAAGAAAAAAAACATGTTTTTTTTTATCTGTTATAAACTAGTACTTGACTGCGATCCCGCCTGATGGTAAGCAGTGATGCAATCGTTGATGGTGAGGCGCACTAGTTTATTAAGAGCCTATTCACTCTAGCCTTGAAGACACCCAAATTATAATCAGACGGGAAGACCGCAGCAGGCAAACTGTTCCAGTCCTTTGATGTACGCGGTATAAATGACGAGGCGAAACGCTTAGTCCGGACCGTAGATATTTCAACAACGTAAGGCCACCCTTAAGTATCCACATACTTGCCGTGCGTTGCGATGTTGCACCGACCCTAAGTAACATGGAATAATGGCAGGAAGAAGAAGAAGAAGGCCAAGTGCGAGTCGGACACACGAAGGGTTCTGTATCTATCGTCCGTAGCAAAAAACAATCACGTTTGTTGTATGGGAGCCCCGCCCTTAAATATTTATTTTATTTTGTTTTTAGCGGCAACAGAATTACATCATCTATGAAAATTTCAATTTTTAGCTATCTGTCACGCTTCATGAGATACTACCTGGTGACAGACGGTCTGCCTGACAGACAGACAGCAGAATCTTAGTAATAGGGTCCCATTTTACGCTTTGGATACGGAACCCTAAAAATGAAGTAACCTTTCTGTTACAAACTCAATTTAGTAAAAGAAAATTCATTTTATTCAGGTGTTACACAGTAGCCATTTTTTTTTTGTCCAATCGGACAAAAAAAAATGGCTACTGTCACACTTGCACAAAATTAAAAGTGCAGTGATTTGCCTTGAATTTGTTTATAAAAAACTAGTTTTTTTTTAATCGTTTTTTTTAGTGTGTTTTATAGTTAATCCATTAACACGGTCACTATCTAAATTTTAACGCCAAATGGAAAAAAAGGTTTAAAAAAGGTGAATTTGATTCCATCTCGTCTCACTACGATCTTTATTTGATTATTTAACTTAGATTTTTTTTTTGTTTATAAATATGTCAAGGTTTGTGTTGTCAAATCTAATTTACTTACTTGACCAAAATAAACAAACAAAAATGCAGAAAAAAACAGTTGTTAAAATCAGTACCTCATTAAGTACCTAGTCATAGTAAGCCCAATTATAAAAATCCCTACGGAAGTTATGCAAGTCCTATAGGACTGCCAACTCGAATAAAAACCGATCGTATCTCAACAGCTTGGCATTGATATTATAATAAGACGAATATAATAACTAGCTGATAAGCTGATCCTCTAATTATGCTAAACAATGAACAAAACAAAAAATGATGCTTCAAGGAGACAACTCATCTATTACGCATCAATTAAAAGGCTATTAAGTATTGAAAAACTAATTAATTCACTTAAACGATGGTAATAAAGATCTTGGACGAAAAAACCAACGTTCTTGAAGTATTTTACGAGTATTTGCAAAAAAAAAACGAGTCTAAAAATAATTATCGTAAATAAAGACGCAATGCTGTCAAAAAAGAAAAGAAAAACACTGTATTTGCATCGTATAAAACCATAATTAACTCTCCAAGTAAAATTAATCGCACGAAATACGAATTTCCTTCGAGCTATCCTAATAAATCCTCAACCCACACGCGTACACATTACAAATTAAACTTCTATCAATTTTATAAAAAAAAAACCTCGTTAATTTTACTTAAAACAATAAATAAATAATCCCGCTAAAAACCTTAAAAAATCAAAATGTCACTCAGTGTTTTTAACGCACTACACTATTCACTTTTATATTTTTACTGGCAAAGGCACAGCGCGCGTTCAGCCTCGTTTACGGCCGGTTGCAGACTGAACGGAGGGGGGTGGCGCCCTGCTGTTAGACCGTGTACACACGATCCAGTTTTATTGAACAGAAACATGCTATTGAAGGAAAATATCGGATTTTTATTACTGAACCGATTGATTGTTTTACATGGAAATTTTAAACGAAAGGGGTTTTTCATTTTTTCTTTGTGAGAACAGTATGACAGAAACATTTAGTTTCAGTACAGTATTGGCGTTTTTGGCACCATTTTTCTTATTGGACTTTGATATTTTTCAGTCGACCTTTGACCTTTTTAAGTTAGCCATCGTAAGTTACATGGAATTCATTTAGTTACTTTATACCACACTAGGAAACCTGATTACAACAGTTTTTACACCATGTTATTTTTTTTTCCCAAAAATATTTAAAAAGGTCACAAATTGGACACCACCGAGACTAAGTATGACACAGGTCACGGCAGGTCATAGCGGGCATGAGGCAAACACCTGGGTGCTAGTGCAAAACTATCCCTCAGTCGCCTGGATGGCCCAGTGACTACGTATTTTTCTGACATAACAAGCTATAACTCTGTGATTTTTCATGATACAGTTATGAAATTTTGTACATACATTCTTTACATAAAAACACTAGACATATCTTTCGGGTTTCGCATATAAATCTAATGTTTTAAATGTATGTAGGCATTTATAAATACAGTCAAATTACTGTAACTACAATGGGAAGGAAATCAATTTACTGTAGGACTTAAGCGGATTGATTAAGGAGTCTTCCAACGGACTCTATAACTAATGCATAGTCACGAAACTCACGCACAGTCTTAGTAGATACTGGTATTATGTAAGTTCTACTAAATGATTTCAAACTACCAATTTGCTGTGAAAATGTGAAGAGTGAGATGTGAGTTTTGGGTATGAAATGTGACCAGAAGTCAGGAGAAACAGGAGATATATCAAAGAAATAATGGAAGATAAAAAATAGAAGATTCTTCATATTTTTTTTTTGTTTAGTCGCTCACTTACTAATTCAGGCACTTAACTAGGATTTCAATAACCCAGATATCAGGTGGGATCGCTGTCAAGCACTAGTTTATACAAATTAAAAAAAAACCCACTTGTAGTAAGCTCGTTCTGGATTTTATTGTTAATCAATATTTGTCGTTAGTTTAGGTAATGTGTCGTTTCCTCAAATTCATACCGCTCAAGTTATTAAAACAGTATCTTATCATCAGTCGCTAAGTTTTTTTTAGTCGCTCGTTTTATAATTCCCCTTTTTTTATTGATATAAAGTAATGCTTGTCCGCGATCCCAGCTGATAATAAGCGCAAATGCAATCATTGACGGTGAAGCTCACCAGTCTAAAGGCTCTCGCTCTTGAAAGGTCTAACTATGAAATACTTAAATAATCATCGAACGGGAATACCTATATAAAAAAACAATGAATTAATTTATTTATTAAAACTTCATGCAACACAAAGGTACACAGGTGAAATTAATACTTCAGGAATTTATGGCAGGTACATAAAAAAAAAATGCTTAGCATTGACGTTTCGACGATCGATATCGCTGATTAAATGTCACTTTGTATTGAGATTGATCTGATCAGATTAAAAAAACCACTATCGCTGAGGCTGTTTGTCTATTTTGTATGTATATTGAAAGAAACCTGTCTCAGTTACAGCCATTTAGGTTACAGAAAAATCTAGTCTCTACAACATTCTCTTCCGCCGCGAGAGATGTCAGCAAAACCGTAGGGGCCCAGCAGAACTGAAGCCTACTAGGGCTAGGGGTAAAAGGGAAAAGGGAACTCCGGGGTCTTTGAACGCAAAGCAAACAACACCTTTAGGTTATTTGTAGTTTTAGTCAGTAAAAGTCTGACATGCGGACTCTCGCTCCGCTCCAGGAGAAGTCATTGGATGCTTTCCACCTTAAAAAAAACATTCTTCGATATTGTTTTTTTTTTTAATCTTCAAATAACTCTTCCCGCTCTGTGTGGAGCGAGACACTCCTTGTGTCAGACTTTTACTGACTAAAACCTTCCTGTGTTCCTTCAGCTGCCCTTTGCGTTCCAGGGTCACAGTGACCCTTTCAAGATTTTTCTTTTTTCTTTCTCTTTTTCGTTTTTTATTGTGTTTTTACGTATTGTGTGTTCATTTTCTGTGTTTTTTTTGTTATTGTAGATAAGCTCACCTTTGACCACGATATCACCTGATGGTAAGCAATGATGATGTGGTCCAAGATGAAGCACGTTAGCCTAGAAATAACCTATTCACTCTTGACTTAAAGACAAGAAATAAATATTCTATCTATCTGTTTAACAATCCTGCAGGCCACAACTCCTCAGCTTGAACCCTACACTGACCTATGCAAGCGACTGCACATGTATGTGGCACAGTTGCATTCGACGCCGATGGCCGGCAGAGCGTTACAATTGCACAATCATAACATTGTTGCGTCAAGCATATGTACTGCGCGTCATTTTTTCTATAGAGTGTACCTAGGTTTAGTTTGTAGCACGAGTTAAAGAATGCTCTAGGCTCTCGCCTCGAGGGTAGTACCAGGCACCGTAGGCGTGGGTTAGTAGACGACGAGCAACGGGTAACTCGCCGTCCGGTAACCGTCCGGATCGAGCCCGAGTCGTCGACATAAATATGTCAGCAAAACCATAGAGGCTTAGCAGGGCCGAAGCCTACAGCGGTCATGGGTCGCCTTCTGAAAGGGAGTAGTCCTTTTTTTGTTTTGTTTTCGGGGAAACCTTCAAAAGGCTTCCGGCCTTTTGGGGGGAAAGGCCAGTGTGTGTGGGATTCTTACCTCACTAAAACCGCCCCGGTGATCTCCATCAGTCCATGGAAGAGGGCTCCGTGACCTCTTAAAAGACCACCCCAGAACCCTCTCTGTACAACGCCTGTTAAGATCCCAGAGGAGACTGTGAGGGATCTACCCTGAGCCTCGGTGTGCACGGCAGCACGTGATCACTGTGTCACCGTCTTTCCTGATGTCACTTGGTGGGCAGACAGAGTCCCCACTCTGAAAGCCCGTGACCTCGGAGTCCCGCCTACCTTAAATGTCGCAAGCGGGGTTTCGGCGTTGGGAAAGGGAGTAGTCTTAGTATGCACTGTCACTGAAGGAATATATGTGTGGGGTTAGTCAGTACGTGTCAGTCTGACACGTAGAGAGGGAAAGTGATTCGATAATTAACCACCTCAAAAAAAAAAATGACTGTACAACATCACGCTACGACACATGGAGTATAAACAATGACGCAAGTAAAAGCGCGCTAGTTCTTTCAAGACCAAATCACAATAACGTCAAAATAGGATTTTATAAATGAGATCTGATTAAATGTATACCGATTTTTTTCTAGATTCCGAATAAAGATCGTTCGAGAAACAGATGAAAATCATCTTTTGGCAAAGATATTGAGTCTGTTGGTGTATTTAGCCAATTTTTTTATAGACAAATTTGATTAAGTGGACAGATTGTCGATTTCCTGCATGCGCAGAGTACTGGAGTTCTTTGGCCACTTTGCCAGGAAAAATGACCACAACCTTAAACAGCTCATCGTAACTGGCATGGTTGATGGCAAACGACCAAGAGGCCGCAGACCAAAAAGATGGGCAGATCAGATCCGCTCCACACTGGACACCCAATTGCACGTCGCACTTCATGGCGCTAAGAACCGTCACAGATGGCGAGATACCATCAATAAGAGGCAAATCCAGCGGGAACTTCACGACCCTCGGTAATGGGGAATACGACTGGAGGAGGTGGATTAAGTGGAGTCACATCACGAAGTTTAAACTGCAAATGCTATCAAAGAGAATTGAAGTATATCTATGCTCAAAAAGCAGCTGGCCATGTCAGCTACATTGCTCGCAGAACACATGGTCGTTGGGGCCGAAAGGTTCTGGAGTGGCGACCGCATAACTGAAATGCAGCGTTGGAAGGCCTCCTACAAGGTGGACCGATCACCTAGTGAAGGTTGCGGGTTTCCGATGGATGTGAAACGCACAGGATCGTTCATTGTGTCTTGCTTATGTCCAACAGTGGACGTCTATCGGCTGAAATGATGATGATGTCAGCTACCAAGTTTGTTATCTGTTCAATTTTTACAACGCACCATTATTTTGCCTTTGCTAGTACAGGTACAATGGTATAATAAATAATAACCATGTCACGTTATAATGAGTTCGGTTTATCATCACTGACAGGACTATTGTAGCCAATAACTTACTTAGTACTTTTCTTCAAAAATTTACGCAAGTACAAAATTAGAAAACATCAGCTGAGCGAATTCAATGATTTGTAGGTAGTTAGTACGCAACGCCGACTAATAACTACAGGTCATTGAACTCGCTCAGCTGATGTTTTCTTAAAGAAATTAATTTCGTACATGCGTAAATTAATACGAGTTTTGAAAAAAGGTACTTTATTTTTTAATTTTATCTTAACAAATCGATAGTGTTTCATGTACCGGATCGACCCTCCACGGGATTAAAACGATTAAAATTTAGCGTTGTATGCACGTAGTAAAAAGCAGTGATCTGAATATTACAAACAGACACTCCAATTTTATTTATATGTATATAGTATGTATGTATGTATTAGAATGAGTCGTGATTACTTAACTATACCGGATGTTTCTTATAAAATAATATAAGTAACTCAAAAGCTTATTATGAGTAACATTACATCGCAGTATATTTAAACCAAAAAGACAGCCAGCCATTGTTGAGTGACGCGTGTATTCAAAGCTAATGGAAAATCAATGCCGGCTCAGTATTGACAGGCACATCAACACACATCATATCATATACAATCACTTACGTCATTTATTTAGTTATATACTGAAGTCTCTTTTGTTTTTATGGACAAAAGGAGAAAAGAGGATTTATTCTTGTGTTTTAATGGATCCTTATGAAGAAAGAGAAATATTTATGATCGAAATATGTGCTTATATGTTATTTTTGTATATAAAAAATTAACAGTATTTTGTGATGTTATGTATTATGTCACCGTAATATTGTAAATATCGTTAGGTTATAATCTTCTTCGCGAGATTGTAAACTGTCGAAGGATTTTCCTGCTTACAATTTTCCGTAATAGTTTCCCACCAACCGGGGGTTGACTTTGGGGTCATTAACATAGCGCCTACAGGGTTAATCATCGATTGGTACCACGTTCCATTAACTGTCTATGAGACCTTTGCTAGTTGGTTTCAGCCCCTCGTACGCCTTCCAAAGGTCCAGGACCCCAAGATTCTAAGATATACAAATACACAATATACACCGTTCAATTTTAATCGTTTTAATCCCGTGGAGGGTCGATCCGGTACATGAAACACTATCGATTTGTAAAGATAAAATTAAAAATAAAGTACCTTTTTTTCAAAACTCGTATTAATTTACGCATGTACGAAATTAATTTCATTAAGAAAACGTCAGCTGAGCGAGTTCAATGACCCGTAGATAGTTTGTACGCAATGCCGACACAATAACTAAAAGAAAATAACGTCTATCTATCTCATTTTTGCGTTGTAGCTAAAAACATTGAAGGTTATTTATGTGTCCATGTAGGTAACAAAATAAACAAAAATAGACGTCCCCAAATATCTGATATTGATCTAATACAATATGTATTGACCTTTGTATTTTAGTAATCACAGAAGCTGAATAAAACATAAATCTTCTTTTCAGTTAGGTTAATTTTAATAACAAAACATAAAATAAAATTGTACGATCACATTCATCTAAATTGTATTATTCATATAATCAATGGCCGTTGTGTGACTGATTGCAATATTTCAGTAAATTGGTTAGTATTGTACTACAATTAAGGTTTACATTTCTTTGGTAAGAATGCAATCTGATTACAAAAAAAAAAACCGGCCAAGAGCGTGTCGGGCCACGCTCAGTGTAGGGTTCCGTAGTTTCTCGTCCGTCACAATAAGTGTACCCACATAAGAGTTTAAAAAAATGCTTGCATATACGATTATACTACAAACTTAGTCCAGAAATTATTTTGTAGAACCCTTTTGTCTTTTTTGTATAAAAACTGTTCTTTCCATCAAGTTCAAAATAATTTTCCTAGAAAGTCCTTATAAAGTTCTACTTTTCATATTTTCTAAACTTATGGTTCAAAAGTTAGAGGGGGGGAGGACACATTGTTTTATACTTTTGGAGCGATTATTTCCGAAATTATTGACATTATCAAAAAATGATTTCAGTAAACCCTATTCATTTTTAAATACCTATCCAACAATATATCACACGTTAGGGTTGAAATTAAAAAAAAAATCACTTCCCACTTTACATATAGGGGGGCTACCCTAATAAAACATATTTTTTCCAATTTTTATTTTTACTTTTTTTTTTTACTTTGTCGGCGTGATTGATATACATATTGGTACCAAATTTCAGCTTTCTAGTGCTAACGGTCACAGAGATTAAGCGAGAACAGGCAGACAGACAGACAGACGGACAGACAGACATGGCGAAACTATAAGGGTTCCTAGTTGACTACGGAACCCTAAAAAAAGCACAAGCTAATCTATGGGGTAATGAGAGATGCGCTTCTATTTTCAAAAAAAGCCATATAGAACATTTTATTTCTACAAAATACAGTTGCCATCACGGATCTTGAACACTTGCGCAGAAGTCAAATATTGGTGCGAAGCAGGGATGTTATGGATATAAAATTTCGGATACGGATTGGATACGGATATAGAAATGATGATTATACCGGTTACGGATACGGATATGAAATTATTTCGGATTATCCGTTAGTTTCGGATAATTTCGGTTACGGATATTAGATTTTTAAAGAATTTCAGAAGTCAAATATAAATACATGCTATTTACTACTCTGCTATTTATATTTTACGACGCGACACGTTATGACAGGCTGTCATAACGTGTCGCAATTAGGCTCCGCCCCTATCCGATATTATCCGAAACTTTTATTTCGGATTCGGTTACGGTTATGGATATTATTTTATATCGGATATCCGATAGTTTCGGTTACGGTTATGGAGCTCCGTAACATCCCTGGTGCGAAGTGCGACCCGGAGACGAAGAGTGTCAGTGATTGGCTGGCCGCGCCATCGCGTCATAGACGTCACTCCTCATTCGTTCACTGCGTTGCTGCATGTATCTAACAATGAAGACGATTGGCTCGCCAATGTATGGAAAGCGCAAAGCGATCCATACTCTGACGCCGAGCGTTCAAGATCCGTGATGGCAACGTCTAGTTGACACTTCACTTGACCGTCAACTTGACCCAAGGGCTTTTTTTTTTTATGGTGGTAAAAATCATGCATTGACATCCCCCGCCCTTGGGCGGAGCGGGAGATAGTGTCAGACTCTTAGTGACTAAAAGACCCACCCCGTTCCTTCTAGCCTTCATACCGGGGCTCGAGCGCCCTTTCGGATAACCCTGGCCCCAGTAGGCTTCGACCCGGCTGGGTCCCTCACTCCCTTAGTCGAAAACGTACGCATTCAGGGGTGCGTGATGGCGTACGAGACCAGTGCAACAAACAACGTACGCCAAAAATCGGGTTGAACTGTCCCGAGGGCTCGGTAGCTAAAGGGTACTGCCTGCTACCGTCACCGCCTCCTAACAGGGGCTAGTCCACCACAGTTTATGGTCCTGGCTTTTACCTCGGACAGAGGATAAGCATTGCCATACAGCGTGACAATGCCGCCAGTCTTTTAGGCTCATTACCAGTCGGCAGTGATGTAGAAGAGTTTTTTGACGCCATATTTTAGATAGTTTCAATATTAGCGTAGGGTTTTATTATTATTTTATTTACTGTAATTATAGTTATTTAGTTGTTTATAATTAGTAATATTATATAATTTGTATGTAAGCGCTTGTAAATAAATATGTTTGTATTTTTTTAATGTATTCGAAAACCTAGTTCGATATATACGGTATAAAATCAGTGTTAACGATATTTTAAAGGTAATATAAAATAGATTTACACCAATATACATAAACTAAGTGAACCAACATTAGACGCTAAGAACCATACAATTTTATTTAGTTTATTCCATTTCAATACCAACAAACTAATACCACTGGTATTTATTTGCACGCATTTTTATTTTCTATTCTGAACGGATACCACTCTTTAAATAATTTAATTTGATATACGAACAGATGCAATTAACTTGAATTTGATACAGTCAGCTTAGTCAATTTACACTAATATTATAAAGAGGTACAGTTTGTTTTTATTTTGTTTGTAGGAGGTAATCTCTGGAAGTACTGGTCCGATTGCTACATTTTTTTCACCGATAGAAAGCTGCGTTATTCCTGAGTGACATAGGCTATATTTTATGTACGCGGGTGAAGCCGTGGGCAAAAGCTAGGTAGTGTTATTCTCGTGGACGTCATAGTTTTTCTGTAAGCATTTTCACTATTTTGAACTATCCTTGGCAAATAATTTAAGCACAATCATGTATCCCACTTACTTCTCACAATTTCCACTGGTTTAATCTTCAAGACGTAACTGAATAACCCGGAAAATATTAAAAACCGGCACATTACAGTCTCATTACACTAATTAACACTAATAACCTTGTCTCGAACTAAAATACGACCACACACGCACACTCAATGAATGAACTGAACGTCACGGTCACTGAAAAGTCACCCTTAAAATTCTGGAAGAAATTGAGAAAAACCGAAGTTTTATCTCGAAGGCTATTAGGTTGGGAATGGCGTGGCAGTTTAGAGGGAGTTATGACGTTTTGTTCTGAGTGGATTGGTTGGAAAACCCGTAGTAGTGAGTCATAGTACTGAAAACTCGCCAGAGGGGTTGTAAGGGGGGGGTGTAGGTGGGGGTGGCACCACGCTGGCGCCTGTAAACCCATACATTTCTTATTAATCAGGTGTGAATAACGAAAACTGGGGATCGAGGGTGATTTTTACATGTTTTTTTTTTGGGTTATGGGAAATTCATTAACTTTTCAACTGTTACAGGTAAATACTTGTATTTATGGTGCGAAGTAAGGTGTTTTATGCTAAATAGGTCAACACTCAACACGTTTGCTATTTGGGGAGCGTGTTTATGGCTCCCTAACTTATAAATAATGTTCTAAAAATACAGGAAATGGTTTTGAAGATTTCAATTAAACGGATTTATGAGTGGTCTAAATTATAGGTACTTAATGTAATTAGACACTTACATAAAGGTTTCAACCAAATATAGGTCAAATAAATCAATGCCATTCTTATGCATTATTATGCAGAGAAATAAAAAACATTAAGAGATTGTTCGGAAGAGTTACCGCGGACATTAGCACAAGATTCATGCATAATCAGCCTTATAATGTTCCCACTGTTGGGACTCAGGACTCCTCTCTAGGAGGGATGTTATCCACCACGCAGGCCCAGTGCGGATTGGTGAATGTCACATATCTTTGAATTTTTGGTTCTAGGACATGCCGGTTTCCTCACGATGTTTTCATTCACCGTTTTGAGAGCAGTGAAGATAAAATCAATTACACAAAGTAATGCGCCTGGTTGGGTTCGAACCCGCGACTTACAACTCGTATGTTGTTACCACTGAGCCACCTCTGCCCTCAATTTAAATCAAATTCAAAATATTTTTATTTCACATAAGCGCTAAAAAAATAACAGAAGGTAGTGCACGGTTCATCCACAAATCCACACTGGGCCCGCGTGGTTACGGCCCATTCCTTTTCCTAGAAAGAAAGCCTGTGTCCCAGCAGTGGGAATACTAAAAGACCTATTATGCTGTATCCTCCTTCCTACAAAAAATGCGAACTTTTTAATACAAATGAAACAGGTAATCGAGCACTAACTTAACAACAATACAGTCGTGACCAGTGGCAATTGCGCAAGATGACCGTCAAAAAGCACTGCCCTACATTATGGTCAGCCGTTACTCTCGCTCTCTTTATGTTAAGTTTAAAGAAATTAAAAAGCAATAATGTACAGTAAAAACAAGATTTAGAGTAGATTAAAAGATTTTTTTTATGATATAAATGTGACACAACAATGTTCTCACATCTAAGGAGGAGGCCGACCGCATCAGGCAACGGCGTTCTCGCCGCCGCCGCCGGGATTCCGATCCCGATTTCCAGCCACCGTAGGCGCGGGCTTGCGGACATTGAGCAATGGGTAGCTCGCTGTCCGGCCGTCCGGTAACTGTCTGGACCAAGCCCAAGTCGTCGACGGCGCGCGCTGTTCCCGCGCGCCTCAAGGAGTTGTCAGCAACAGCAGGGGCCCAGCCGGGTCGAAGCCTACTGGAGCCAGGGTTATCCGAAAGGGCGCTCGAGCCCCGGTATGAAGGCTTGAAGGAACGGGATGGGTTTTTTAGTCAGTAAGAGTCTGACACTATCTCCCGCTCCGCCCAAGAGCGGGGGTTGTCATTGGATGATCACATCACACCTTAATGAGGTTCTCTATAATACAACATTAGTTTTAGTATATTCGAAACCTGAAACATGTGTCTAGTATTTTTAACCGACTTCGAAAAGGAGGAGGTTCTATGTTCGGCTGTATGTACTGTTTTTTTATGTTTGTTCACCGATACCTCGGTCAATTTTGGACCGATTTTAAAAATTATTTTTTTGATTGAAAGGTTGTACTTCCCAGTTGGCCCCATAGAAATATTGTTATGATCTGATCATAAACTTCGAAGATATGAAACAGAACTCCTCATAGGATCAAAGCAGAACTGTCGTTACAAGTAACATTGCTTTGTAAATCAAAATTGCTTTGTGTTAATCAAAATTAAAGTTATTTTGTACTTTTCAGTGTTTTTTAACATTTAAGTCGGTTAATTTTTTTTTTGTAAAAAGTTTTTTTTACGTAAAAATCTATGTACAACATTTCATAAATGTATCATAAAAATCATAAAGTTATGGACTTAAAATTCTGTAAAATTGTTCCTGTTATGGTGTAGAATAAAGTTTATTATATTCTAATTTTTATATATTCCTTATATCCTACTTTAAACAAATTGCACAATCTAATTCCGCCAAGTCCGTTCCAACATCGGACCACAAGACGTACGGCGTTGCGCTACCGGTACATGGTAGACGTTCTTCCACCCATACGCACAAAGCGTTTTGGGAACACATTTATTGTGCGTACAGCCAAGGAGTGGAATTCCCTGCCGGAGTCTGTGTTTCCTGATAGCTTCAACTTAGGGGTATTTAAGTCAAGAGTGAATAGGTTACTTCTAGGCAAGTGTGCTCCATCGTCGACCACATCATCGCTTACCATTTGGTGAGATGGTGGTCAAACGCGAACCTATCAATAATAATAATAAAAAATATTACATCAACCTAATCAGCTTTGTAATCCGTCAAGTGAGCTAGTAACTATAATAATACTAGCATCTGCCAGCGACTTCGCTCTTATAAACTTAGGACCCCCGTTTTAACCCCTTAGAGATGGAGTTTCGTAAAATCCATTCTTAGCAGATGTTTACACACTATTTTAAATTTGTAGTTATTATAGTTTCTGAGATTTCGTGATTAATCAGTTTTTTGTTTTTATGTTTGTTTTTTGTTTGTAGGATATTGTAATCTCTGGAAGTTTTAGTCCGGTTGCTAAAATTTTTTCAGCGATAGAAACCTGCTTTATTTCTGAGTGACATAACCTATATTTTATGTACGCGGGCAAAAGCTAATATATAATAAATAAACATTGTATATATCCTACATTAAACAAATTATCGTTGCAATCCGACAAGTGAGCCAGTAACTATAATATTATTAATTATATAATTATTTGCGGCGCCACCCGCAACATTTTATGCGTCTCGTCTCTCATTGCAGCCTTTAGCAGCTTCAGTAAGTGCAGTATAATAAAGCCTGTCATTTCAAGTAGGTATACTTGAATCCGGGTACAATGGACTCTGATGATTCACGTTGCTTTGTTCGTCTGTCTTGTACCTATGCCTTCACTTGAACGAGGTTGGACAGGCTTTAGATCTTTATCGGATTGGTTTTCGTCCACTAAATACTTAACTCTAAGTTTATCAAATATTGTCTCATCAACTGCTTTTTGATCAAGTTAGTTAACCTTACATTGATAACCATGAATAAATAGTACAATACAAACTACCTGCGTATCTGTTATTCCATCCAACGATCGTCTGTAAAAATAGCTTTTAGCGATAAGACCGCCCATTGTTACACCCTTAACTTTAAGCTAGAATTTTATTGATGATGTACAATAAAGTGTATACCACTAAATTATGACTTGGTTGAAATATAGCTACAACATGTATCTGGAATAATGCACACTCTTAGGTATACACCCTAATAAAAAAAAATTTTACAATTATAACTTAAATACTGTAATTTTACTTATATGCTTAGGTAGGTATACACCGCTAAATTTTGATCGTTTTAATCCCGTGGAGGGTCGATCCGGTACATGAAACACTATCGATTTGTAAAGATGAAATTACAAAATAAAATACCTTTTTTTCAAAACTCGTATTAATTTACGCATGTACGAAATTAATTTCTATAAGAAAACGTCAGCTGAGCGAGTTCAATGACCTGTAGGTAGTTTGTACGCAACGCCGACTATTTAACAGTGTATATTTATTGATGATGAGATGAGATAATGATGTGTTAAGTTTGACTTCATCATCACCATTTCCTGTCCTTATCCCGTGTTATTTGGGGTCGGAACAACTCATTTTTCTTCCATCCTATCCTGTCACGCTATCACTGACTCCCTTTTCTTTTATATCACTCTTCACATAATCCATCCAGCTTTTCTTTGACCTCTCTCTCCATGTCTATACATCTACATGTATACTCATAACTCCTTTTGTAACATGCTTATCTATCATTTTCTTTCTTTATTTCTTTCTTTTTTCTTTCTTTCTATCTCTTCTCCTCTTTACATGATCATACCAAGACAAACGATTTCCCAATGTTACGTTTAACTCATTGATATTAAATTCAATTTGGCTCAACTCAGAAACTACTAACTTATAAAAAATTCTCACGCCTAAAAACTATTGTGTGAATTTGCATGGTAAAGCAGCGCTAATAACTGAATAACAGTTCACTTAAAATTCATTCATCAAAAGAAAGAAACATTTCTATGAATATAACAACAAAGGTATGGAGTCGTGACCTGTGCTAACAATATGTTTGATTGCGCAAACGACCGCCAAAATAATGTGCTGCTCCACATACTAAGGTGGTCTTTACTCCAACTGAAGAAAGACCTTGATGGGTGTGGACAAATTGTTATAAATGAGTTGTCTATGTGTGAAAAATTTTTAGCCTTAACAAGACACGATTATTTTCGAAACACTAATGAAATCTTGGAAAGGGTAGGCTCGGAGTTTCCTTACGTGATCGCATTAAGGGGCCGGCGACGGATGAATTTCCATACAAACATAATACCACGCTCATTTGCAGTTGGAGCATATTTCCAACATATTATGATAATATTCGGTTATAGACAATATTTATCTAGGTTCCTACGTCTTTCTTTTTTTAAAAAACAAAAAGAAATTTAAGCGAATTGTATCTCGCACTTTTTTACAGCGTAAATGGCAAAACATGCCATTTGGCTTTGCCTGTATTAAAAATAACAATATTTCTAATATTCTCGACGTAGGAACCTAGATAAATATTGTCTATAACCGAATATCATCATAATATGTTGGAAATATGCTCCAACTGCAAATGAGCGTGGAATTACGTTTGTATGGAAATTCATCCGTCGCCGGCCCCTTAAGTCCTAAGTTGAGCTATACGAATACTAACAAATGATTGCACTGACTGGACAGGTCCACTGAAATCTGTGTGGTTTTATCCTCAAAATATCATCTCAGACACTAACCTGTATGGTTCTCATATGATTTGACCATTACATGTTTGCTGTATGGACTTTAAAAGAAACTTTGACCCCTGAGTTTGTTTTGGTGTTTCTTCTCAGGGTAGTCAGCTAGAAAACACCGGCCTTATCTAGTTTAAACTGACAAAAAAAATTACGTGTAAAAGTGTTTTTGAAAAATCTATTTGCATAATAAATATCATTTATCATTAAGAATAAAGATATCCGCAGGAGGACCGAGGTCGTTGACATAGCCCGGAGAATCGCCAAATGCAACGCGAGCAATTAACAGATCGATGGGGCCGAAACCGCGCACCGGAAAACGTAGCGTTGGAATGCTTCCCACAAGGTGAACCAATGAAGTGGTTAGAGTTGCAGGATTGCGAGACGCAGCGGATCTTTCGTTGTGGCGACACTTGAGGAATCCTTGAAAGGCCTTGGGGGGTTGAAATGATGATGATGACTGTCCTGTCGCAGGTCTGCTGGAAGAAATTTCGTTAGAAATAAGCAGGTCCTTTGTACTCTTCTATCCTTATTTGTTCTTTTCGATTTTAAATGTTTGTGTGTACATAAATAAATAAATAAATAAATGATGAATGAAATCTTGGTAATTAAGGTAGGAGTGCCTAGTTTCAATAATAAAAGTCCTCATGTAGGACCAAATGACGTTAAAAGCGTAATGAGTTTACAGATAAAGCTAATCAGAGGTGACTCAGGAAATGGTTAGTCGGAATTGAAATATGGTGACGAACTTGTAATGTAGTAGTGGATACGAAGGTGAGTAAAAAAACTGATAATTTTGAAAACTTCACAAGTAGACTTTTAGACGTACACATTTGGAACGTGGTATAAAGTGCCACATATTTAGATCCTATAAAAAGGGAGGATCTTCCGACGACCAGATGGGTGTTGTGTCTGGTCTCGGGAAAACTGTTCATTAGTTAATGTTCAGACTGTTGCATAACTATGTTCTAATCGTCCGGATAACTTTGTGGTTTAACTATGTACAACATCTTGTACTACATATAATTAAGATGTGATGACATAAATATCCTTATAGACGTATTATCATCATCTTCCTGCCCTTGTCCCATGTTACCAGTCACGCACAGTCACGCTCTCACTAACAATCTTTTCATCACTCCTCACACAATCCACCCATCTCTTCTTTGGCCTGAACTCTTCCATCCAAATGAAATTGACCTGACCGTCATATTTTCCCAGTTACTAACATTGTAGACAGAACTCATATCATAACTAAAGTAAATAATAGAAAAGCTTTTCATTCTAAATATTTCCGTGACCTTTGTTGACCTACCTGTGACGTACGCAACGAGGGAGACAGAAGATTTTACGCAGACAGACAGTCTTGAAATTACAAAAGAAAATGTAGACAGCTCCCGCTAGGGACTAAAACGAAATTAAGTAAACCTTGAAACCTTTAAAAGAAAAAAAGTTTCATAATAATTTGACATTTTTACCTTTCGATGACGTAAAAAAGACACGCGCAGTGACAAAGTACTAGGAGTTCATATTGTGTAGGCGTAAGTCTATGAACTATGAATCAATGCACTAAGGCCGCATGAACAAGACTGCACTAGTTAATAATCATAACGGCGATAGAAATACTTCACTGAATACTAATGAAAGACAAGGATAAAGATTGTCTCTCAATAACTCGTACAAAAGATTTATAAGTGAAACAACGTCAATAATGGGAAAACATGAAAGTAAACAAATATTTTGACCTTTACCTTACCCCGGTGACGTACAAACCGTAAGACAAAACATTATACGCAGCGAAGAGTGACTAAGTAAAAATTACAAATTACCAGGAGTACATAAAATGTAGGCGTTCAGAATCTATGAATCTACAATGCACCAAGGCTGCGTCAGACGATAGCGGGGCGAGGGTGGGGCGCGGGCGCGGGCTGGCGCCATGATGTCTGCCGATAGGGCTGGCTCGCGTGACTCCGTCGGACTATTTCGGGAGAAATACGAACAGGGTTGCCAGTTATTGGTATTTAGCCAGTTGATATAAATTTTCATAGATTTGGAATTCGAGGTACCAATGAGTAATAGTTGTGTAGCAATCGATTTTATTACCTTTCTTTATTTATTATGTTTTTGCTAAGCATAACAGATGTTATGTAATTAGCCATAGCGTATGTAGCTCTGATAACTAAAAGGAAGATTTTATGATTTCTGTTTTTAGTGTGTTTGTAAATTGGTTAGTCAGATAGATTGTACGTTAAATATACAACAATAGCTTCTGCTAGCGGATTCGTTAAAGTAGATTTCTACAAACAAAAAAACCCCATTTCATCCCCTAGGGAGTGAATTTTGGCAAAATCCTCTCTTAATGCTCTCCAACATCATAAAAAAAATGTGCAAAATTTCACGCTCCTAGTTCCAGCAGCTTCGGCTGTGCTGATATGTCAGTCAGTCAGTTTCTTTTATAATGCATAGATGTAGGTAACAAAATAAAACGTCCATTCTAAAAGCAGCATGTTCAGAAGCAGCCACTGAATCAATTTTAGCTATTTTTGTAATAAGTAGGTAATTTTATATCATAAAATAATTCTTAAATATTTTAAATCATATTTCAAACAACACATAACTTGTCAGTCTTGTCACTAACCTGTAAATTACAAAAAAAAAAGCTAAAGATACATTAAATTTTTTAACCCTTTACTAGGCAGAAAAAAAAAATGCATAGAATTATTTTTTTTGTATAATTCTCTTTTGAAAATTAGTATTAGTGAATAAAAAAAATTGAAAAAAAAAATCTTGTATGTTTAGTTTTGGAGATATGTAATGTATCTTATGAGATACATTGCCATGTATCCGTAATTTTCCCTACACAAGGCAATGTATCTGAGAAGATACATTGCTCAATAAATAAATTACTAAAAGTAAAAATATAATCAGAATTACAGAAAAAAACAAACACAAACATTAGATCTTACAAAATAACACAACTACCATCAAAATAAGTATGTGCAGGAAAATAAAAAGTTTCTATTAGATATAAGACAAAGTCTTAGACTGACTTCGAACACATTGCAGTGGTTTGTCTTAATGCATAATTTTCAACTCCCCTTGGTACTGAATATTGGGAAATATCCAATTTGGCCATAGCTGACACAAAGTGTAGGTCTTGGCATAACAGGGGCTTCAATTTTTATAGCTGGAGTAGACCCTGCTACGTCTAATTCCTTTAATGAAGTCTTCTTTTTGTGCCAGTTTCGTTCGTTACCAGTTGGGACAAAATTTATTAATACTTTGTACCAACTGGTAACAAAATTTTTGATATATGGCATATATTTTTTAGATCTAGTGTGCCTGCGCTAAAGCAATCAGCTATTACTGATACACATGTCCAGCATTTGGGAAACTAAGGGCAAATACCAACGGTGACAGAGTTGGTTCTATAACAGGTGATGGCGAGCTACTACGCCACCCATTTATAAGTTGTAATGCTTGGTTATTTCAGGACAGGGTACTGGAAACTTCTTCTTATTATGTTTACAATATCTTTGAATTATAAACACTGGATCTGCTTCAACATAGTTGCTTGCAGTGGTCACGCATGTATTAAAATGCCACTTTGCTACACAAATGTTGTTGCTATTGCAAACTATCTGGGAATAAAACCCTTTGGGTTTTGTTTTCCACGCTTTGTCCATAGTCAGCTCTTTTTTCAGTTCCCTGTAACCTATTTAAAGGATCGAATACGTTCCAAGTGAGAATAGATAATGAATTAATTTTAAACTGGTGAAAAAGGTATCGAAAGAGACCCCTGAAAATGTTGGTTCTGGAATGCTTTTTTATGCAAAAGGCTACAATTATTATAGCCCCTAACCCGAAGCCAGAATCTAGCGGGGTAAAATATTCGTATCGAAATGTGTCATCACCTCCATACACAGTAAAATCGTAAATGAATTCAGACAACATTTGGAGCTCTAACGAATATTTTGGTCTCCCATTCCTTAGGTTTGCTTTTTATATATCATTTCCAATGGCCGGTTTTTTTTCCTTTACATGGCACCATCACCCCGTCAATGAATCTACTCTCATGGTATGATTCTTGAAGTTTTTCCGTAAGTTTAGAAAGATACATTGCGTACACAATAACTTGGCGGTGTGCACCTAGAGATACATAGTACGCTGTACCTAATTCTGTGATAACTTAGCGGTGTGCACTGTGAGATACATGCACAATCAAGATTCGTTTTTTTGCACAATAGTAAATATTTGGTTTGAAACCATACTTGATACAAATGTTTACTTCATAAGGAATATAAAAACATTCAATACTACATAAAAATCCGGGTACAATATAAAAAATTAATAATATTCTTACCTCCATGCCTACGATCGTGCCGACTCTGTGCACAATTTTTTAATTCAAAATATAACGATACTACCAATAACATCATGCTAAATAAAAATGAATTCGGAATCATTCAAAATATAAATTGTTGTGAGAAGTTTTATGTCATTCACTATATTTTCGAAACCAGGAATTTTTAAATTTGACTGTATCTGACAAGATACATTGTCAAGAAAAGGGTTAAACTTTTTTTTTAATGATGTAGGTAAACCAGTGCTTGACTGCGATTACCGATGCACCTAATGGTTAGCATATCTTCCTTAACGGTTCTTAGCCAGCGTCGCCTTTAAAAATACTTGTGAATAGAATAGTGTTGGAGCACTTAAATCAGCTAACTTTAATGAGACAAGTCCTCTTTTGTCATTACCGTGTCGAGATGGAGCCGCCAAAACATTGACGTCATAAAGTAACGAGATTGGCCCTACCGTTGACGCCAGACTGTGACACAGACGCAGAGAAATAGAGGAACCTAATGAAGGAATGTAATGGAATGAAAGTCCTAGCGTTTTTAGCAGTAGCTGTTTTACGATTATACAAAGGACTGAATAAGCTCAGAGCGATATGAGGGACATCGTAGTAGACGATTATTCTTAGATCGGAGATTTTTGTTACGGTCAGAGTAAAGAAATTGAATTTGAAAAGTCAGATAAAAAGAGAAGTAGGCTTGTCTAGAAAAGAAAATAAGGTAGTCAAGGCCCTTGGTGATCTACGCCGATGAAAAGGTAACCATTATAAAAGTGAACGATGTTCAGATACATGATCAATACGAAGGTAGAAGACAAATCAAATGCTGTTATTCAGAAGGCAGTCAAGTTTATTGAGAATCTATATTTAGGTAGAAGACATCACCATAGTCAATAATAGGAAAAATTAGGGACTGTACAAGCAATACATTTATGTGAGCTGGAAGAAGATTTTTCAGTCAATAGAGGAACCATAACGTTCCGGTTAATTTCCTACTGATACTCCTAACCCCTCCTGCTTCCGCCAGTCGAGATAGGTGGACCTAGATCCTTAACCTCGGAGCCAAATGGAATGACGTTGCTGTTAAATATTACAGGTGGAATTAGGCCATCAAGCTTTCTCAAACTATTGGGATTCCCTATTGTGATAGCTTGACATTTTAGAGGGTTAACTGCCACTGCAAAATGGTCAGATCAGCTTTATATTGTTCTTAAATCCTGATTTAGCTTCTCGATCGTATTCTATAAGTTGTCAACTTCTAACTGATAATAGAGCTGCAAATCGTGGACGTAAAGATGATACGAACACTGAAGCTTAGAAGTTATAAGATAAATAAAAATGAAAACAAAAGAGGCGATAAAATACCGCCTTGAGGTACGCCAGCTGAAATGTGATGAAGAATTAAAAAAAACACCTACAATTGCCGCCACGGATCTTGAGCGCTGGCTTCAAGTTGCGCAGAAGTCAAATATTCGGTCTCTTTAGTGGTGCGAAGTGAGACGCGGGGGCGGGGAGTGTCAGTGATTGGCTCGCCGCGCCATCGTGTCATAGACGTCACTCATGATTCGCTCCCTGCGCTGCTGCATGTATGTACGACGACGATGATTGGCTCGCCAATGTATGGAATGCGCAAAGCGATCCCTACGCTGACGCCGAGCGCTCAAGATCCGTTTTGGCAATTGTATTGCCGATTCTGAACAGATAGTACTTTCAGGATGTATGTTTATTATGTTACATTTTATATGTAAAATACTTAGTTCCCAATGTTTTTCAATTTATGATATCTCTGCTATTTTCTCGTCTCTCATTAGCAATTATTTCAACGGATGGACACGCTTCAAGGCAGTTGCATGTGGTTATGTACCATCATCAAATTCTGCATTAACGCACATTGTACTTTTCATCACTGTGTGCGCGTACTACTATTTTGTTACTTTTCTGTCGACCCCATTGACAGGGTCAAATAGAAATACACCCTTTTGCACTGACGTCTTTACCCACGATAGTTAAATTTTTTTTATATTTTCTTGTCATCAAAACGAAGGGCGTCATGTCGTTGACACTAGATGCTAAAGATACGCCCCACCTTTGCGAAAGTCATACGATAACATCAGGGCACAGTCCACGCATGATTGTTAGTCAACGAGGGTAGTTTCACATTGTTTTAATGAGGATTTGGTAGTCAAATTACTCCAAAATGGGGTGAGAATGGGTGTTGTGTAGTATGGTAATGAGATGGCAAAAATATTTTGTTAGGGTTGATTTTTAGGGAGATTATAAAACTGGTCACATTGGAAGGTCCATTGTCAGCCATCAGAAAGCTTAAAGTCGCCTAAAGGGTAATGGAAAGGGCTATGATCGGAGTTTCCTTGCGTGATCGAATCAGAAATGAAGATATCCGCTGGAGAACCAAGGTTACCGACATAGTACGAAGAATCGCCAAACTAAAGTAGCAATAGACAGGGCACATTGCTTTAAATTTTTAATATTTTTGGAAATGTCATTATTAAAGTATTAGGACATGGTTTCCCAGGCTGAAAGTTTTAATTTATTAATTCATTAAATCCCAAATAAACGCCGGCGTTCGCTGTCTCATTGTCTTCTATTGTGTCTCTAATTATAGTATTCGAGCGGTTAAGGTCACCACATTAACAGCGACATTGCTCGTTTGAGAGAATTTTAATAGTCTCCGTATAGGTAGATATCAATTTCATGAGAATTGTCTCTGCATTGCTGACTTTGAAGACAAGCTGGACTATCTCACGTGTCTGAAATTTCACCTGCATGCACTTGTGCCCTTCATACCGGGGCACAGCAATGCTTAATGGTAGAAATAGGTAAGTCTATAAAGTCAAACCAGAATAACCTCAATCTAATAGCTAAACAAAAATTTAATGTAGAGTTTCAAATTTTTAAAAATCATTTCATTTATCCGCCGTTTACAATAAAATTTATCTATTAAGAAGTAAAATTTTAGGAAGTATATGTATCTTAAAAAAAACCGGCCAAGTGCGAGTCGGACTCGCCCATGGAGGGTTCCGTAGCAGCAAGTAACATAATATAAAAGTTCTTGTAGTTCGTTGTAACTTTGATCGATGTTTTAATAATAGTGTATTTTTTATTTATTTATGACGTATTAAAAAAAAACTACTTAATAGATCTCGTTCAAACCAATTTTCGTTGGTAGTTTACATGGTAATGTACATCATATATTTTTTTTTAGTTTTATCATTCTCTTATTTTAGAAGTTACAGTGGGGGGGGACACACATTTTACCACTTTGGAAGTGTCTCTCGCGTAAACTTGTCAATTTAGAAAAAAATGATATTAGAAACCTCAATACCATTTTTGAAGACCTATCCATAGATACCCCACACGTATGGGTTTGATGAAAAAAAAATTTTTGAGTTTCAGTTCTAAGTATGGGGACCCCCAAAATTGATTGCTTTTTTTCTATTTTTGTGTGAAAATCTTAAAGCGGTTCACAGAATACATCTACTTACAAAGTTTCAACAGTATAGCTCTTATAGTTTTGGAAAAAAGTGGCCGTGACATACGGACGGACAGACAGACAGACAGACAGACATGACGAATCTATAAGGGTTCCGTTTTTTGCCATTTGGCTACGGAACCCTAAAAACTCGAACGAAGATGATGATGTATCTTGGGGTGATTCTTTGAAACCGAGAGAATGTCTCATTCGTCTGGCCTAGTTTTTCTTTACAATTTGATATTTTTATTTGCATATTAGTTTTCCCCGATCACTAAATGTATCAAAGGCTCTAATTTGCACCCTAGGCCAGATGAATGAGACGTTTTCTCGGTGTCAAAGAATCACCCCTTGAGGTTCTAGATTAAAAGAAATGCAGTAAAGTAGAATATAAATTCAGCATCACCAAATTAGTAAGAAACAGTTTTTTCTGGTGTTTTTCACTGCAATTTGTGGGTTCAGGATAATGATTTGTAAACATTACAATCCAATCAAAAAATATAATGTCAAATTTTGCACTTTTCAGGGAAAAAATACACCCGGCTCAAAGTGATACCATTGCCAAAAAATTACCCACATATATTTCGGGGAAATAAATTATCTTTTCACTGGACACCCTTTTAACTTTAACTCTAACAGGTCATTTTTATAATTTCATGCGACTGAAAAAAAGTACGATTTTGTTGACTCACGTAATTTATGGTTTCAGTACTTTGACAAGACACTCCGAAAAGCTCTCAAAGTACTCGAAAATTTAATACTGAGGTAATAGCAAAGATAGGTGCTTATAATTACGAGCCTCACTCCTTGAAGAGTACCCCTAAGTGCTCGTATCAAGTGAGTGATGTTTATCTATCACTTGCCTGAGAAAGGAAGTGAAGCTTTTAGAAGTACGCTCTATTTGGTTCTTCACCATTGTCTGGTGATGGCTTAGATTTAATTGAGTTCTAATTAAATTACCTTAAAGACACTTATTTATTTTATTTTCAAGAAGGCTACCAGACTAACAAAAAATTTATATAAAAAGTGTAATACTTATAGACAATAAAAAAACAAATATTTTTCTTTTTTTTTTATAGCGAATTAAAAATTATTATAGTAAATTAAAATTCTTGGCCATCCCATCTTCCTAGCTCATCGTGCTGTGCTGGTGCTGCCGCGGCGGCTGCAGAGAACCTCAAGCGGCGGAAATATAACAGCCTCGTCGGCAGTTATATTTTTGAGCCGTTTGGGGTTGAAACTCTCGGGCCGTGGGGTCCGAGTGCTAATATGCTTTTTAAAGAATTGTCGAAACGCTTAATTGACGCTTCGCGTAACCCAAGGGCTGGCTTCTACCTCGGTCAGAGAATAAGCATTGCCATACAACGTGGCAATGCCGCCAGCCTTTTGGGCACACTTCCAGTCGACAGCGATGCGGAGGAGTTTTATGACGTCATATTTAGCTAGGCATTTAGTGTAAATATTATTTTTAATTATTTAAGTTATTGTTTAATTTTTTTAATTATAAACGTAATAAACAAATATTTCACAAAACTTGTTCCAGAAATTACTTTCATTCAGCAACTCGATTCTAAGCTAGTACTTAGATAAAGATGTGTCATGATGTCATAATCACGTAAGATTGATTGTAATTCTGAGAATAGGTTTATTAAATATCACAGGTTGGTCACCTTAAATTGATGAAAGATAAGCTCCTTAAAACTTCGACTTACAAAGAACTTACTATCTAAACAAAACTTACGACTTAAATTCAGGTGCATATCAAGAAGCCGCTGGGAGGCCCAGTATCCTCGTAGGGAACCTGAGTAACGGTAGAAGCACTCACATATAAAGCTTACCTCGTACCTTGTCTTTTATGGAGTCGTGAATTTCCGCACGGCTGGCAGGCTAGGCTCCAGCCTTGGCAAGGACCTGTAGCTAGGCTAGGAGCACTTCCCTAGGAAGGTGATTTCGTTCTGTCGGTTATGGAGCTCGCGAGTGACCACGCGGCTGGTAGATCAGGATCCAGCCTTCGCAGGAACTTCGAACTGATCTAAAAGCACTCCACTAGGAAACTGATCTCGTTCTGAAGGTTTTGGAGCTGGTGAATGACTGCGCAGCTGGCAGGCTAGGATCCAGCCTTCGCAGGGACTTGGAGCTAGGCTAGGAGCCTTTCCCTAGGAAGCTGATCTCGTTCCGTAGGTTTAGGAGCTCGTGATCGTGAAGGATCCTATCCTATCCTATCTAGGATCCAGCCTTCGCAAGGACTTCGAAATGGGCTAAGAGCACTCACCTATGAAGCTGGCCTCGTCCTGTCGGTCGTGGAGCGCGTGCATGACGAGCGCGGCGAGGAGCGCGGGTCGCGCGGCTGGCAGCCCTGGGGCCAGCCCTCGCAGGGACACCGGCGCTGCGCTTAGGATCGCGCCGCTCAGCATTCCCTAACGCGCCACTCGGAGCATTCCTTGTGGCTGCACCTGTGGAAGAGGAGACGGGTTAAAGAAAGAAGTAAAAAAATACGTCCAGCAGGCAAATGACTTTTCTGTTTGAATGAATGAATGCCAATAAATAACATGATTGATAAGAGTGTCCCTTCTTCTCCATAAAGATCTCTCTTTGGAATGTGCAATTAGCATATTTCTTCTGACAGACTGACTTGACAGCCCTGATGCCATTTACTGTCTGGGTGGCTTGTTCAGGTCTTGAGCTATTCTTCTTATAATAATCGAACTTAAGGTGTGTCAATTGCTGCCTCAGACAAACAGTAGCCTTTTTCGTTCTAGGACCACAGGTTACCTTTTCAGAAATTTTCCGTGGCCTTAGCGGGCATTGGCCCTGCTGGGTGGGTTACGATTTTCCTAACATCTCTTTGAGGCGCGCGTGAAGCACTACGCACCGTCAACGACTCAGGCTCGGTCCTACCGGACGGGCAGACATCCCATTGCTCTTTGTCCGTATGCCCGCGCCTTTGGTGGCCAGGGATCGCTCTGCGAGTCCTGACGCACTGGTCTCCTGTCGCGGCGGCTGCAGCATGAGGATGTACGTTCCCTCAAAATTGTGGCCGACTCCTTCGCTAGCATTCCTGCTTCGTAGAAGGAGGCGAGCATATCCCATTCCCTCCAGCTCCAAACTATGGCCTGCACCAGGGCCCGGAGACTAGGTATATATTATTTTTCTTGTTCTATATGTTGTTTTGCTGTATACAAGGATCTTTTCCGCATATCCTTTTCATTGTAATCCTCTGTAAACTTCACAAACTCCTCTCTCTACAAAGTTCAGCCAAATAATGTTGTAAAACATCTATTTTCGTTGTATCTTCAGTAAAGGGAAGCAAAACAACATATTTTAAACTTTATGTTTCCTCCCTTCGCGAAGATATTGGATATGAACAGAATTTAACGCGTATTTTACTACTGAAATCTTCTCAAAGAGCCATTTAACGCTTCACTGTCGTCGCTTTTGACATTATCAAGCAATGATTATTATACATTTCTTGTAAATGTCGAATGTTAATTATGTTTGAGCTGTTTATTTTTTGGGACACGCAAATGGAAAGATGAATCGGAATGTAGCCGCTGCAAAATGCGTCAAAATGATGTTCAACCTATAATATCTGTATAACGCCTGTACTCTTAGAGCTATATTTCTCCGGAACACCATGGCGTCCTGACCAGTTCGCCGCCATGGTGTCCCGGTGAAATATAGCCCTAAGCTACTAAACTAGACACCAGAGTCGCCACACGTTTGAGCTGATCGCGCCACCAAATTGGTTATGCAACCAAACGGACACTAGTAACCCTAGCCAAGTTGATAATCTGCAATCGTTAACACTAGTACACATATAAATAAAATTGGAGTGTCTGTTTGTAATATTGAAATAACTGCTTTTTACTAAATGCATATGAATATACACCAAAATATAATTTCTTACAATTTTTGTCTTTCTGTCTGTTTGTCCGGGCTAATCTCTGAAATGGCTGGACCGATTTTGACGGGACTTTTTTGGCAGGTAGCTGATGTAATAAGTAGTAAGTAGAGTAACATAGGCTACTTTTATTTTAGAAAAAATATATTCAAAATCCTGTAGTCCACGCGAACGAAGTCGAGGGCACAGATAGTAGACACTAAAAACAGAATAAAATAAACATTTAAATGGGACTCACTCATTTTTTTGCCCAGTTTTTCTTTCAATTCTTTTTGTTTTCTTAAATATTATTATTATTATATTATCACCTTATTGTAACTACCTTTATCGTGAGCAAATAAATCCATTCAACATGCATGTATTCTACTCTCACAGATTAAAACAGCCAATCCCTTACACGTCCATTTATAAGGCACAATACTCATGAAGACTAATCAATAAGACAATCATGGCGGGACAGTCTCATCCATCAAGCCATTGTCAGCGGCGGCCATTCTCTTTGTTTTGACAAGATGCTCCATGGTTACCGCAGTGAAGGAAAATTGTGTTGTGTTACTAGCTGACTCCGCATCCTTATCTTTTTCATACAACCGGTCTTACGTGATTTATTTATTTATACACCCTTAAATTTTGATCGTTTTAATCCCTTGGAGGGTCGATCCGGTACATGAAACTGTCGATTTCGATCGTGATTAGTTTGTACGTGACGCCGACTACTGCCTACAGGTCATTGGACTCGTTCAGCTGACGTTTTCTTAAAGAAATTATTTTCGTACATGCGTAAATTAATACGAGTTTTGAAAAAAAGGTACTTAATTTTTTAATTTTATCTTTACTAATCGATAGTGTTTTATGTACCGGATCGACCCTCCACGGGACTAAACGATCAAAATTTAGCGGTGTATATTCTTTATTGCACATCAAGATTAAAATTTACAAAAAGAAACCATATAATAAAAAACACACAATTGGTGGCCTTATCGCACCAGATGATTTCTTCCAGGCGACCTAGAATGGACAGAGATTGCCTGGACACAAAATGGGGTTGCACTTAGTGCAAATATAAAAGTAAAAAAAAACTTAATAAATACTTAATACTAAAATAAATACACATATTATGATGTTATTACACATCTTTCTCATCTAACACACATCTTTAATATTTTGGTTGTAATATGTACAGATATCTTGTGAATATTTACATAATATAATTCCACAACTATCACACAACGCCGTCTAGTCCCAAGCTAAGTAGAGCTTGTGTTATGGGTACTAGACAACTGATAAACACACTTATATATTTCTAAATACATACATATTAAAGATAAATTACACCCAGACACAGAACAAATGATTATGCTCCTCACATAAACATTTGTCCCGGGTGGGAATCGAACCCACGACCTCCGGCATAGCAATCAGGGTCACTAACCACTAGACCAACAGGCCAGTCAAAAATATTATCTATTGCAGCTCGACATTGACGATAGGCGAGTGGAAAAGTATCCTCTTAATCGACTTTATGTTCAAGATTCAAGATTTTTTTGTTTGCGAAGCCCTTTTAAAAAACAAGCTTTATTATTTAATGTAACTTTCAAATATTTCAAATCTATATATATAAAAATCAATGCCACTTTTCGTTGTAATTTTATAACTCGAGAACGGGCTGACCGAGCTTTGTTCGGACTATTTAGTAGATGGTTTATGTGAAGTTTGGTAGGGTCGAGTAGGGTAGAGTAGTGTAGAGTAGAGCAGTGTAGAGTAGGGTAGAGTAGGATAGGGTAGGGTAGAGTAAGGTAGAGTAGGGTAGAGTAGGGTAGAGTAGGGTAGAGTAGAGCAGTGTAGAGTAGGGTAGAGTAGGATAGGGTAGGGTAGAGTAAGGTAGAGTAGGGTAGAGTAGGGTAGAGTAGGGTAGAGTAGGGTAGAGTAGGGTAGAGTAGGGTGGAGTAGGTAAGAGCGGGAGCGAAGCCGCGCGAGCCAAATCTAGTATCTTATAGATGTTTACGTTTTAAACTTAGGCTCGGATTCGTGATATTTTTTTTATTGAGCCAACTGATTTATTTTGATTTTTATCCAGCGGTTAATCATATATGGTCGATTTCCGCAAATATAATTTCGCATGTAAAGTTCTAGCCCAACTACTTCACCATTAAGAACACAACACAGTCTCCACAACCTTCCAACTCAGTCACACAAGTCTGAACTCAGTGCCTAAACTTATCCTAGGCTGACCTAGAAAGCCAAGCCTTCTCACACCTATTGTCTCAAACAAAAGATCAAGAGAACACCGCTCTAATTAGTGAGCTTCACGCTTGCATTGTAATCTTAAGTCACAAAGAAAAAGCAGACTTGAAAACAAGAGGTTCTTGATAATATCTGGGAATCGATTTGGAGATAGCAGCGTTTTGTAAGATGGATTTTGAACTGTAGGTGTCGGCGTTATCGCCGCCGCCGCCGGGATTCTGATCCCGATTTCCGGCCACCGCAGGCGCGGGCTTGCGGACAGTGAGCAATGGGTAGCTCACTGTCCGGCCGTCCGGTAACTGTCCGGACCAAGCCCAAGTCGTCGACGGCGCGCACTGTTCCCGCGCGCCTTAAGGAGTTGTCAGCAACAGCAGGAACCCAGCCGGGTCGAAGCCTACTGGGGCCAGGTTTATCCGAAAGGGCGCTCAAGCCCCGGTATGAAGGCTAGAAGGAACGGGGTGGGTCTTTATGTCAGTAAGAGTCTGACACTATCTCCCGCTCCGCCCAAGAGCGGAGGAAGTCAATGCATGATTTTTTCACACCATAAAAAAAAAGAAAAAAAAAGGTTTCTTAAGATAAAACTATAGGTACTGCGCACACGTGTGCCACACACGCCGATCTAGGCGCTTCGGTCTCCATACATTTTATATCGAAACTAGACTTGTAGAGCTACACTAGATCCACGCCACGCGACGTCCTTTTACGTACGAATCAGGCATGGTCCACGAGTGTGTCGGTGTAATGTAGTTCTAGCTTTAATCGCCGTAGGCCGTAGGGTCTAGCAGGGCTGATGCCCGCTAGGGCCCCGGGAATTTTTGAAAGAGTTAGGGTTAATTTATACTAGTGCAGAGTGGAAGCGCATCGAGGCGTCTAATTCTTTGCAACTAAAGCGAAGCTGCATGAATGTGTGCGTATTTGCCAGAATACGCGCGCACTCTTTTATGTGTAGTAAAAGCAGTGTTATTGAATTGGCTAATTTCCGACTGATGACGCGTAGGTTCGCTAGTAGGCGCATGGATACGCGAGAATGCGCGTGCACCAATCAGCGGTGTTCACGCGCAGACGCGCGAATTCCCAAGAATGCGCGGGTCTTTTTAAAATCTCAGAAGTACAAATGCCAAAACGGATCTTGAGCGCTCGGCGTCAGAGTGGGGATCGCTTTGCGCATTCCATACATTGGCGAGCCAATCGTCTTCGTTGTTAGATACATGCAGCAACGCAGGGAACGAATCAGGAGTGTCGTTTATGACGCGATGGCGCGGCGAGCTAATCACTGACACTCCCCGCCCCCGCGTCTCACTTCACACCACTAAAGAGACCGAATATTTGACTTCTGCGCAACTTGAAGCCAGCGCTCAAGAGCCGTGAGGGCAATTGTAATGTGTGCGTTACGTTGTGGAGTTAAGGTTGAATTTGTTATGTTCAGTTTTGGATAGACGTTTCGATGCGCTTCGACTCTGCGCTAGTATAAATTGACCCTTACCGTGGCCCTATTACGCAAAGGGCAACTAAAGGACAGTAGGTTTTAGTCATACATAAAACCCAGAGTAGGAGAAGTCAATTGATGATTTCTCACTTCAAAAATTAAGGATCTTCAAGCTAAGTAAACTAACTTCCTTGATTTGATAATACTCTCATACAGTAAAAACAAGCCTACTGGGCTTTTTTTTTTTTTTTTTTTTTTTATGGTGGGAAAAATCATGCATTGACATCCCCCGCCCTTGGGCGGAGCTGGAGATAGTGTCAGACTCTTACTGACTAAAAGACCCACCCCGTTCCTTCTAGCCTTCATACCGGGGCTCGAGCGCCCTTTCGGATAACCCTGGCCCCAGTAGGCTTCGACCCGGCTGGGTCCCTGCTGTTGCTGACAACTCCTTGAGGCGCGCGGGAACAGTGCGCGCCGTCGACGACTTGGGCTTGGTCCGGACAGTTACCGGACGGCCGGACAGCGAGCTACCCATTGCTCACTGTCCGCAAGCCCGCGTCTACGTTAAGCCTACTGGGCTCATGAGTTATGCGAGTACCTTGGGGCCCTTGGAACGAAGACAAAGAAGAAACAGGAGTGAGTTTTAGTCAGTAAAAGTGTGAAAGGCCTCTCGCTCCGCCCAAGGGCGGGAGATCTCAAAAAAATACACTAAAAATGTTCAGCTCAGCGTCATCCAGTGAGAATTTAGTAGCTTAACCGCAAAAATGAATGCTACGGAGCATTCACCTTTATTTGGACCAAAAAAATTGAATTTTTTTGAAAAAAATATCTCAAAATTGTTTTGAAACCGGTGCAAATAATATGTCGCTCAAGCTGCCCAAGCATTTTTAATTTCCGAGTCTTCCGTGTAGTAATAACGGGGAATCCTCGCTAATCCTATTAACTGGCCACCCTAACTGGGGAGGGTGAATAAATCAATGTGCCTTCTATACAGTGAGAGGTGGTGGCCGAGTGGTAACGGCCCCGACTTACGAGTTGTATGTCACGGGTTCAAACCCAGACAAACGCATCATCATTTCAGCCGAAAGACCTCCACTGTTGGACATAAGCCTCCCCCAAGTGTCGCCACAATGAACGGTCCTGTGCTCTTGCAACCGTCGGATGCGTACCGCAGGCGTTTTACTCTGTGTAATTTATTCCATCACCACTACTTTCAAAACGATGAAGGAAAACATCGAGAATATAATAATAATATTCCACAACTATCATACAACGCCATCTAGTCTCAAGCTAAGCAGAGCTTGTGTTATGAGTACTAGACAACTGATAAACATACTTAAATATTTCTAAATACATACATAATTATTATAGATAAATTACACCCAGACACAGAACAAATGATTATGCTCATCATACAAACATTTGTCTTGGGTGGGAATCGAACCCACGACCTTCAGCAAAGCAGTCAGGGTCGCTAACCACTAGACCAACAGGCCAGAATCCTTCGTGTGCGACTCAGACTCACACTTGGCCAATTTTTTTATCTCTTTTGTTTTATCGCATGTTTACATGGCTACTTTCCATTACACAATATAAGCTTTAAGATACCAAAACTATTTAAAAAACACAAAGAAAATGTAGTTTTTATTGTTAGCAAACCCGTTGAAGTTTTATTACTTATATTTTCTTCAAAACTCGATGTTATTCTGAACCAGTTGTGAAACCTTCAAGTAGTTGCGACGACAAAGTTTGCGTGAACTGGTTTTCCTTAGATATTTCGCAAGAAATCCTAGAGGGTTTTATTCTTGAAAGAAATTATATGAAAATACGTTTTAGGGTTTGAGAGGTAAATCTTTTACTCGGGGTGAATGTACTCTGATAATAATGGACCTAAGTATCAAAACTATGCGTGAATCGAAAAGCTTGAAGAGTCAGCTTAAAGCAGGAACTACATTAAACCGACGCACACGTGTGCCACGCCTGAATTGTATATAGAGTTGCATTGCGTGGCGTCGCGTGGCGTGGATCTAATGTAGTTCTACAAGTCTAGTTTCCATGTAAGAAGACTGACGCGCACCCAAATCAGCGTACATGGCCCACCCACGTTTATCCAATATTTTTTTTATCAATATTTATCACACTAATATTATGAAGGCAACAGTTTATGAGTGTATTTGTATGTTTGTCACTTCTTCACGTTCAAACGACTGAACGGATTTGGTTGAAATTCGGCACATGGTTAGATCATGTTCTTAAATAATTTAGAGAAATTTATATCCCCGGAGTATGTTCATATGGGATAATTTTCTACTTTTACTTATTAAACACAATCTATACCTACATCTATACTCTATACATATAAATAATAATAATAATAATAATAATAATAATTTATTCAAAATACATTTACAAAAATATGAACATTAGGCAACAGTAACAAGGTTTCCTATTACAATAATGATACAATTACAGTGCTTAAAAATATTGTAAAACTAAAATATCAAAAAAAGTACAATTAGGAGTGGTTTGGAATTGCATTATTTGATAGAGGACCGCCCGATCTAGGTTAATTTAAACCTGTGTTTCAGGCCATCACTTTACAGTCCAGTTTCATTGCGACAATCAAAATTTAAAATTAGAGTAAAATTATTATAAAAAATGTTCTACTGTAATAAATGACTACGATAACTAAGCAAATGGTACAATAATACCTAAAAACTATATCTATGAAATTATACAAAAATAAACATTAACGAGTCCATTATGACAAAATTTCTAAAAGTTGTTCTGTGTCTGCGTAATTAATACAATTGGAGTGTCTGTTTGTAATATTGAAATAACTGCTTTTTACTACATGGAAATGAATATACATACAGTACATAGGTGTACGTACTGTATGTATATTCATTTTTTACAATTAACATTTTTTACAATGTATGTCTGTCTGTTTGTCCGGGCTAATCTCTGAAATGGCTGGACCGATTTTGACAGGACTTTTTTTGGCAGGTAGCTGATGTAATAAGGAGTAACATAGGCGACTTTTATTTTAGAAAAAAATAATTCAAAATCCTGTAGTCCACGCGAACGAAGTCGCGGGCTAGTTTTAAATAATTCTAAAAAAGATTTAAAAACATAAATATAGTTCATCATTATCATCAGCCTTTTTAATGTTCCCACAGCTGGAACTCAGACCTCTCTAGGAGAGGGAATGGGCCGTAATCCACCACGCGGGCCCAGTGCGGGTCGGTGAATGTCACATGTCCTGGATTTTTTGATTCTAGGACGTGCAAATGTGACAACGTTCTTCTTCACCATTTTGAGAGCAGTAGTGATGAAATAAATGCAGAAAGTAATGCGCCTGGCTGAGTTTAAAACCGCGATCTACAACTCGAAAGTCAGGACTGTTGCTACTGATCACTGCTCAATGCTCACTATCATGGTGTGTATGTACATAATAATAACATCAGATATTTACGTAATCTCTGTTTAAAGTTTCCAAAACAATCTTATACCTAACTCAAACGAAGCTGTTTGCGATGGAAACAGAACAACCAGGCCACAAGCTCAAACAACCCTTTGTGACCCAAACCCTTGAATTATTAAGTAATCCCGGATTTCTGGATTATTAAGTTCTTATATCCACATTGTTGGGGAAAGAAAAATATCAAGTGTGTTCGAGACTTTTGAAATTGTGTTACCAGGTAAATGTTGTGTTTTTAAAGTACAATTTTCGAATTAATCTTCAAACCTATACACCGTTAAATTTTGATCGTATTAATCCCGTGGGGGATCGATCCGGTACATGGAACACTATCGATTTGTAAAGACAAAATTAAAAAATAAAGTACCTTTTTTTTCAAAATTCGTATTAATTTACGCATGTACGAAATTTTTTTTTTTAAGAAAACGTCAGCTGAGCGAGTCCAATGACATATAGGTAGTTTGCACGCAACGCCGACTACTACCGACAGGTCATTGGACTCGCTCAGTTGACGTTTTCCTATAGAAATTAATTTCGTACATGCGTAAATTAATACAAGTTTTGAAAAAAGAATGCTTTATTTTTTAATTTTATCTTTACAAATCGATTGTGTTTCATGTACCGGATCGACCCTCCACAGGATTAAAACGATCAAAATTTAGCGGTGTTTCTAGATATTCTAAAGGTAACTTGTTTAGCATACAGGGGACTTGCTTTTTAGAGTTCCATATCCAAAGGGTAAAACGGGACCCTATTAGCAGGCTCCGCTTTTTTCTTTTTTTTTCATGGTGGTAAAAATCATCAAATGACAACCCCCGCTCTTGGGCGGAGCGGGAAATAGTGTCAGACTCTTACTGACTAAAAGACTCACCCCGTTCCTTCTAGCCTTCATACCGGGGTTCGAGTTCCCTTTCGGATAACTCTGGCCCCAGTAGGCTTCGACCCAGCTGGGCCCCTGCTGTTGCTGACAACTCCTTGAGGCGCGCGGGAACAGTGCGCGCCGTCGACGACTTGGGCTTGGTCCGGACAGTTACCAGACGGCCGGACTGCGAGCTACCCATTGCTCACTGTCCGCAAGCCCGCGCCTACGGTGGCTGGAAATCGAGATCGGAATCCCGGCGGCGGCGAGAGCCACGTTGCCTTATGCGGTCGGCCTCTTCTTAGCAAGAAAAAGCCGGCGACCGCCTGCCACTCCTAGATTTGATAGTCTCATAAAATGCTTGACTACTATCTCATGAGTCAGCGACGACGTGGATGACGATATAGCACGCTTGCCTAAAAATATTTTCCAATAAAATCATAACCAAAATGTATTTCAGTAATAAAAATAAATAAAATTGATGTTAAACCAGTCGATTTCCGACTAACACGCTGTTACACGCACGTACAATTCGTCACGTTTTCCGTGTACTGTGAGGGAAGAAAATTTCTCGACTTATTGTGTTTCGACATTCCGACGGAGAAAATCTTAATATGTTTTATATTGTGTCAATATTTATTAGGTTTACGGAAGAAAATTGTAAGCCAGGAATAAAAATAAAGGTAGAAAATGCGAAATTATTTCCGCCTCTTAAGAGGGTGCTTTTCCACTCGCCTATCGTAAACATCGAGTTTGGTTCAAAAGCTTGTTGCTTCATCTAACGCAATCCAACGCGATGTTTGATGAAGAGGCGACGCGATAAAAGAGAGATGACGCCTGAAAACTCGATAATTCGGCAATCGATAATGGCTTATGTTTAACTTACCACCAGATATAGTAACATATAAAAGACAAAAATAGTAAATGATCACCAAAATTAAACCTACATTTTAATGTAAAATTATAACCAAAGTTTTAACATCTCGCTTTCCTATTTAAGCAAAATGAATCCAAATAAAGCATCGGCAGAACCCCATGGTTACGGAGATATCAGTAGTTAAAATTTTGAGGTTAGGTTAACTACCTGCCAAGACAGCTCGACGGAGCCCCGCTACGCGGGGCTCCTACTTCTGGGTGGTTTAAAAAAAAATAACCTCGAAGAAGGTGACGGGGTCTGTGTTCGCTCGTTTCGCTCGCTCACTACGACCCCGCCACCTTCTTCTAACCTAAATCTATCCGACCCGGGGTGCCCTAAAATTCCACTAAGATAGATTGTTGATTAGACAAAGTATCATCCTGCTCTACGGGGCTAAAAAGAGCGCATTAATTTGCTCGCTAAGATTTGGTTATCATTTACTACATTTGGTGTTCGAATACAATTTAAAGTACAGTCGTAACTAAAATACTATTGTAACTTTAGGATTTCATTTTTTTGGTGTCAAGTAATATATTTTTGACAAAAGAACTAAGGGTACCAAAGCGTTTTATGGTGGTCATTATATTTAATCCCATCGATAATTCCGTGATTCACTCGAATATTTTACAAAACTTGTTTCAGTAGTGTTTAGTTTTTTTTAAACCCTTAAAAGTTTACCGAAAATTTGTTATCATTCAGAATCTCGACTAAATATGCAAGACTTCTATTGATGTACTTTTTTATCATTTTAATATATGACCACAATATGGAAGGCCAAAATTCACGTAAAATAGCAGATTAGTTTTCCACAAATAGGTATATTTTGATTTCTATAGAAGCCTATATATATAGCTGTGTATCCAAAATATGTAGAGAAAAATGTTTAATAACATTATAATCACGTAAGAGCTCTTGTATGACAATGTACCTCGACTGGCCTGTAGGTCTAGTGGTTAGTGGCCCTGACTGCTATGCCGGAGGGTCGTGGTTTCGATTCCCACCCAGGACAAATGTTTGGGTGATGAGTTTTGCGTCTGGGTGTAATTTATCTATAATATGTTTGTACAGGTCGCGCGGTGAATCAAGATCGCTCGGTGAAAGTAGTGGGGGCAATCGGCGCATGTGTACAATTGCGCACAGAAATTCTTAGTATGTTAGGATTTTATTTTTAATTTCGTATGTTTGAACCTTAGTAACATAACTTATAATAACACTAGTTTTTGCTTGTAATTTATCTTGTAAGTAGGTAAATTTAGAAAAATTTAAATTTTTTAAATTAAATTTAAAATAAAAAATAATAATTTAGTTAGTTTCTTTCTTAACGTAACAATTCACGTCGTAAACCATTTTTCTGGCTAGCCGTTTTAAAACTTTATTTTTAACCATTTTTTTTTAAGACTACGTATTACTAATACGATAACACAAGCTGTACGCAACAGTACCCAAGTACAACAGTATCCAATGAGACGCGAGAACGCAACGCGGGAATTGAAGAGCGACTCTATCTACCAATGACGTGTCGCCGTCGGCGCACACCCGCCCGCACGTCGCCAAATAGACCTTAGAATTGAATACTGCGCATGCCCCTTCCACTTTTGCCGAGCGATCTTGATTCACCGCGCGACCTGTATTTAGTAATATAAAAGTATGTTTATCAGTTTTCTAGTACTCATAACACAAGCTCTGCTCAGCTTGGGACTAGATGGCGTTGTGTGATAGTTGTGGAATATTATTATTATTTTACCTCGAAAAGCATCCTCTTAACTGAGTAAAGGTCTTTTCAATTACTTTCGAGGTTGTCGTATAAGTATCGACCTGCTTCAAATCCTTTTGGGAACAACTTTTTTCCTGTCAGATTATGTAAGAGGATCAAAGTAAAGCTTGTGCTATTAACATCTTCAAAGTATTGTCAAGCTTTACCCAAAAGCACTAAGGCCGGATAGTAAATATTTAAGATTGGGTTTTTTGTTGTATCGCTTAAGGCCGATTTCCAAATTGAGTATTTTTACGTGAGCACGTGTCTAACCGCACTTTGATGGGAAGTTTACAGGCGAAATTAAATTACTTTCAGACTTTCATAGTTTTTTAAGTTTAATTTAATTTCGCCTGTAAACTTAGTTCATATGTTTGTATGTAAGCTTCACGCAGGCGCACACCAAGCGTATAATGACGACTACGCGTCTGTGAAGCTACGCGTCCGTGCATAGTAAAGATTAGTCCTATATGAGTTAGTTAGTCTACCCTTGTGCCAATTTTCATCCAAAACTGTTAAGCCGTCTGAACGTGAAAGTGTAGAGGTAGAACTACTCTGCTCACACGTGTGCCATGTACGCTGATCCTAGGCGCGTCGATCTCCATACATTTTATATGGCAACTAGACTTGTAGTACTACATTAGATCCACGCCACACGACGGCTTTCTCCGTACAAATCAGGCGTGGTCTACGGGTTCGTCGGTCTGGTCTTTTATAGTTCTAACTTAAGGCTCAAACGCCCGAAAAGTGCCTTAAAACAGTGACTTTCTGAAGCCTACTATTCCTCGGTAACGGCTAGGTTAATAAGTTTAAAAAAAAATGTTTATTATCGATTCATGAACAACATTATCAACATTTGATTTTTTCGTGCGATTAATAGTTTTGTTTAAAAAAAAATATTACATACAACAATTCACATTCGCAACTTTTCCCTACTCCTTCGAAACGGCTTGGATCTTTAGAGACATTTTTACACACAAAAATTGGTGTTAAATATTCTTCTAAGTGAACATAGCATAATATATGTAAATCAATCAATACTTCGCAAAGAAAATGGATTTAAAAGTCAGCGGGGCTCTGCCCGGGCGCAGCTGGCCGCAAACAAATGCACAGATAGTCGTACTGTAGCATACGGGTACGAGAGTTGTGACCATTTAATTTCAGCCAGATGGTTCAAGGGACTATAAGCCTTAACAAACATACAAACTTTCGCCTTTGTAATATTAGTGTGTTCCAGATACGTGCAACGAAAAATCCCATCATATCTCTATTACAAGAGGAAGGGAAAATTTCCACAAAAACCTACAAACAGACTGTTCTGCACCCCCAACTATTTATCACTCCACAAATTCACCGTTATTTATGTTATCGAGAGTTACGACGACCTAATTTTGCCGGCAATCTTGCCCCCATAAAGCAAGGGCGGCCGCGGTTACCTTTACCGCATACGTCACTCAGATAAACTGTGCGGTCGAACTGCCCCGCTATAGTAGTGTACCTTCAAGTTGATCCCATCGGTGTTTACATTACCTAAGCTGAGTTATCATGATAGATTTAGGTGGCGGGTTAGAAAACGATTTTATCCGGACCAAACAAATCGTAAGTAAAAGAAGGTAAATTCAAGTTTGTTTTTGGTGATGGTGTTGCGGGCAGCGTGAAATCTCTTGTAGATTACTTAGCTCCTAGTACTCTCTAGCTCAAAACAGATACACTAGGTGTTGATAATAAATACTACTATAATTAGCTACCTAAATATACATAAATTAGTCGATTTAGGAGACGCTTGATTAGGAAAACTAATACAGACCAACATTTACAGAAGCCCTGGGTAGAGCGCGAGGGAGTGTCAGACTTTTACTGACTAAATCCCGCCTGTGTTCTATAAGTTGCCCTTCGCATTGCAGGGCATTAGGTAACTCAGAGCAACATTATCCAGCCCTAACGGAGAGAATAAGGCGTCTTGTGGATTATTTCTAGCACCAAACACTTACCTACATTAAGTGTTGATAACGTCAGCTAAATTTACTAGAACTTGGCGATTTAGAAGACGTTTGCCTTCCACGGGCTTTTTTTTTCTGGGGTAAAAATCGTCCAAATGACATCATCATCATCATCATTTCAGCCGACAGACGTCCACTGCTGGACATAGGCCTCCCCCAAGCGTCGCCACAACGAACGATCATGTGCGTCCCGCATCCATCGGATTCCCGCTACCTTCACCAGGTCGTCAGTCCATCTTGTAGGAGGCCTTCCAACGCTGCGTTTTCCGGTACGCGGTCGCCACTCCAGAACCTTTCGGCCCCAACGGCCATCTGTTCTGCGAGCAATGTGCCCTGCCCATTGCCACTTAAGTTTGGCGATTCTTTGTGCTATGTCGGCAACCTTGGTTCTCCTGCGGATATCTTCTTTTCTGATTCGATCACGCAAGGACACTCCAAATGACATATTGTGAGATAAGGGTCAAGCGCGAGCCTATTATAATGATGTTATAAAGGCGAAATTAGATGTGTGTGTTATTATGGAGCAGTGGTGGCCGAGTGGCAACGGCCCCGACTTACGAGTTGTAGGTCGCGGGTTCAAACCCAGCCAGGCGCATTACTTTGTGTAATTTATTTCATCACCACTGCTCTCAAAACGGTGAAGGAAAACATCGTGAGGAAACCAGCATGTCCTAGAACCAAAAATTCGAAGACATGTGACATTTACTAACCCGCAGTGGGCCCGCGTGGTGGATTACGGCCCATTCCCTTTCCTAGAGAGGAGGCCTGAGTCCCAACAATGGGAACATTATAAGGCCGACTATGCTATGCTATGCTATGTGTGTTGTTACGTCTATGACTTCTTCACGATGTAATCGCTGATGGAATTAAGATTGCGGGAAGACTATGTCCTGCCCCCCTAGCCAAGTTACAACCAGTTTGTGTCGAATTCCGTTCTCTAATCGGTAACGCCTCGGTTACAACAATTGTAGAAAACGATAAGTCGGTAGTCATGTTGACGCGCCTGAGTCGGCCGCTCGTTCTACAATGTAGCGTTTGTATAACAAAGGACGTAGCGTTAAACATTGTAGAAACGATTTTGAACGATGTGAACTTGACTACGAATTGTCTATTCGTTTGTTCTGACCACGTTACGTTGAGATGACGTCATTCCCATACGTTTCATCACTTTTCGACAGCGTTAACGATTGCAGAATAACAACTTGGCTAAGCATGCTGAAATAGAACATAGCACACATCCTTATTTTCTACTTTTATTTCCGGGAATATATTCTCTTGGGATAATTTTCTACAAGCACGATGCGGGCTGCTAGTACTGCTGAGGTAATCAGACGGCAGAAAATCAGACCATCAATCTGTCTAAGGTCTATCGCGTTGCCTAGTAATTGGGTTTTGGAGGTCTGATAGGCAGTCGCTCTATGTGAAACACCGGTATTCAGCCGCATCCCGTTAGACTGTAAAAACAGGCTGATGACGGTGATGCTGCTGCCAGCTGTTACTTTAGGATAGAAAGGACTAAGATTAACACTGGAAAGTCAACTAGGTAAGTCGTAAAGACAGGTGAATCCACGAATCAAAAAAACATTATCTGAATCTGATAGAAACAAAACCTGCCACTCTAACGAAGATAACCCTGTTATAACACGATCCTGTAACGTAGATAACCCTGTAAAACCTTTCAAAATTCCAACCAACCAAAATAATCTCTCAAGTAAAATGCGAGTCCGTCGCTGATCGATATTGCGACTTACGAGTCACCTCTCGCAAGACCACCTGAATTTTTAACGAAATTCTTCGACAAACTCCTATAAATTTGAATAAAGACAAAAATGATTATTGATGGACCCTCCTTATGCAAATTGGGGGGAAACTGGCTTCACTAAGACATTCCTTTTTAATTTATGGTCAAGTTCGAGAGGAGAACTTTACCTTCGCAGAACGCAGTTATTAATTTAAGTTTTATAGTTGAATGAATAGGTGTAAGTTCGTTGTTTTCTAACTTTAGTTTTGGACATTTTTTCAGGTGTCTTTTTGCCTTCGTTTTTGTCTGAAACTTCAACTTGGTGTTAATCTTTCGCATTCCGTAATTAGAGACACAATAGAAAGACTATGAGAGTGAGAACGCCGACGTCCGTTTGGGGTTTAATAAATTAAATGGAGTACATTATATTAAATTGGTTATATGTATTATTTAATATACATTTCTTTAAGAGACTAGCTTTTGCCCGCGCGGCTTCGCTCCCGCTCTTCCCTACTCCACACTACTATACCCTACTCTACCCTACTTCACCCTACTCTACCCTACTTCACCCTACTCTACCCTACTCTACCCTAATTTTCATTTTTTTAACAAGAACAAACACAATATTATTTTAAATGTGAGGACTATGTTGATTGCTTTTTCTTTTCTTTTCAGTAATTTTAACATATGTCTGGCAATTTTAGTATTTGCAGCGGCCTACCCAAATGTCCTTTCTTTGGTATTGTTCGTCAAGTCGTGGAGCTCCTTAGTAGTCCTAAGTTGAGCTTTTCGAATACTGACAAATGTTTACACTGATTGGACAGATCCACTCAAATCTGTATGGTTCTTTCTTCAAAAGACCATCTCATGGTTCTGCATGGTTCTCATGATGTGATTTGACCATTACATATTTACTGTATTGGCTTTAAAAGAGACTTTGACCCCTGAGTTTGTTTCGGTGTTTCTTCTCAGGGTAGTCAGATAGGAAACACCGGCCTCATCTAGCATAAACTGACGAAAAAAAATTGACGTGTAAAAGTGTTTTTTAAACCTATTTACAAAATAAATATCATTTATCAATAAAAAAAGAATTAGCGAAATCGGTCCAAACGTTCACGCGTTGGTGTGACCAAGGGAAATAGGGATTCATTTTTATGTATATAGATGTATATAACTCTGAAATGTGGTCGCACACAATGGGCTTCACCAGAAGGCTTAAAGTCACTCAAAGGGAAATGGAAAGGGCTATAATATATGCTCGGGGTTTCCTTGCGTGATCGCATCAAGAATGAAGATATACGCAAGAAAACCAAGGTTACCGATATAGCTCAAAGAAACGCCAAACTTAAGTAACAGTGAGCAAAGCACATTGCTCGCAGAACAGATGGTCGATGGGGCCGAAAGATTCTGGAGTGCCAATTTCGTACTGGATTACGCAGCGTTGGAAGGCCTAGAGATGAAACGATGACCCGAATCCGATGGATATAAGACGCACATTACACTTGGGGGAGGCCTGTATCCGACAGTGGACGTCAATCAGCTGAAATGATGATGATGGCGATTATTTTCTTTTTTCTTTCTCCTCTACTATCGTTTTAGAGTTTTCTATAGTTGGTATAATTTGGGGGAAGCTTTTGTCCAACAGTGGACAAGTTTTGGCTGAAATAATGAGATAGTGGGATCGTTTACAACCCGAGCGCTTTAACATGGCATCTAGCTTTTTTTTTTTCGATGGGAAAAATCATCCAATGATAACCCCCCCTCTCGGGCGGAGCCGGAGATAGTGTCAGACTCTTACTGACTAAAAAACCCATCCCGTTCCTTCAAGCCTTCATACCGGGGCTCGAGCGCCCTTTCGGATAACCCTAGCCCCAGTAGGCTTCGACCCGGCTGGTTCCCTGCTGTTGCTGACAACTCCTTGAGGCGCGCGGGAACAGTGCGCACCGTCGACGACTTGGGCTTGGTCCGAACAGTTACCGGACGGCCGGACAGCGAGCTACCCATTGCTCACTGTCCGCAAGCCTGCACATGGTATCTAGCTCGAAACAGTTGCTACATTGAATACTCGAAAATAGTTTGTATTATCACGTTTAAAGCATCGTAAATTCGTAAAGTAAGTAGTAATAATATCTTGAGAAACTACTCAGCGCAAAATAAATGTTGATATTCAAAAAACTAAAACAAAATTCAATGCATTCAATATTTCAAACGTCATTCATCAGGTGCCATGTTAATCGGGCTTGCGTACAGTGAGCAATGAGTAGCTCGCTGTCCGGCCGTCCGGTAACTGTCCGGACCAAACCCAAGTCGTCGACGGCGCGCACTCAAGGAGTTGTTAGCAACAGCAGGGACCCAGCCGGGTCGAAGCCTACTGGGGCCAGGGTTATCCAAAAGGGAACTCGAAACCCGGTATGAAGGCTAGAAAAAACAGGGTGGGTCTTTTAGTCAGTAAGAGTCTGACACTATCTCCCGCTCCGCCCAAGAGTGAGGGTTGTCATTGGATGATTTTTCCCACCATAAAAAAAATTAATGCGTACGGATAGTATCCATAACTCGTCGTGCTTTTTTGACTCTGCAAATTCCTTATGGTCATCACTGTTAATTTTGATTTTCAAGAGCTACAGAGTGTCTGTCCGCAACCAGAATGGTCCCAAAATGTAATTAAAGAAACTTTATTCACTCAAAAGAATTAAAAAAATATCGTATCATTTATTACAGTATACCTACAGTCATCATTATCATCATTTCAGCTGAAAGATGTCCACTGCTGGACACGAGCCTCCCCCAAGTGTCGTTACAACGAACGGTCCTGTGCGTCAGGCATCCATCGGATTCCTGCGATCATCGGTCGGTCTACAGTCAATGTGCATATCGAATTCATGACTCGCATCGGATAATCTGAACTGTCATAACAAAATTACCATGTTTATTATTTATTTTTATCCTAATTTAACAGATTGGGTGAAAAAAATGAATGAAAAGAAATGGGTGGACAATTCTCTGATGTAAAATTCAATTAATACTTGAACCTTAATTGACTAACGTCTGGTGATTAGTGGCCCCGACTGCTATGCCGGAGGTCATGGGTTCGTTTCCCACCCAGGACAAATATTTATGTGACGAGCATGATCATTTGTTCTGTGTCTGGGTGTAACTTATCTATAATATGTATGTATTTAAAAATATATAAGTATGTTTATCAGTTGTCTAGTACTCATAACACAAGCTCTGTTTAGTTTGAGACTAGACGGCGTTGTGTGACAGTTGTGAAATATTAAAGGGAATAGAGATTCTTTTCCACTAATATGTGACATAAGTGTGTGTGTGTGACATAATTCTAGCCTTTGTTGTCAGAATTGGGTGGACAATTCTATTCAATTTGATTATACTTGAGCGTCAATTTCCCCAAGACCCGATCACTATAGTGCATACTATAGCCCTAAATAGATTACGAGTTCATAGCCATTAACCCATACATAACCCACTTTCCCCTAACCAACCATAAAAGTAATTAAGGAACCCTCTTCCCCCCTCTGCCGCCCTGGTAGCAAGCGACGCATTCCAAAACAGAAAAACAAAATGATGGGGACAGATGTACTGACTCCATATTGCCATCCTTACAGATTATTAAAAAAAAAAACTGGGCAAGTGCGAGTCGGACTCGCGCATGAAAGTTTCCGTACAATTATAACAGATACAACTATTTAAACTTTCGAAAACCGTAATTAGAAACAAAAATACCAAAATAATATACAAAGCACAGGTCCGTTCGTGTATGGAGTAGGTACTGCAGCCACATATGGGCTGGTGCTGCAAAATGCCACCTAGCAGCTTTGGACTCGTCGGAAAGGCGTGCAAAGAGACTAATTGGTGATCCAGATCTGGTTAAGTCCAATCTACAAAGTCTTGAGCACAGGCGAAGGGTAACCAGCCTTTCGATGTTTTACAGGATGCATTTTGGAGAGTGTGCGCAAGAATTACATGACCTGATTCCACCATCTCACTTCTAACATCGGACAAGCCGAGGCGACGAACGGCGAGTATCCAACAACAACAACAACACACAACAACAACATAAGGATGTTGTTGAAACCTCTACGGTCCTGACCAAGCGTTTTGCCTCGTCGTTTATACTACGTACATCAAGGGACTGGAACAATTTGCCTGCTGCGGTCTTCCCGTCCGATTATAATTTAGGTGTCTTCAAGGCAAGAATAAATAGGCTCTTAATAAACTACTGCGCCTCACCATCAACGATTGCATCACTGCTTACCATCAGGTGGGATCGTAGTCAAGTACTAGTTTATATCAATTAAAAAAAAATAGAAAGACAATGGAGAGCGAACACCGAAGTTCGCTTGGAGTTTAATAAATTAAGATACTAGATACAACATTAAACACTATATTATAACCTTTTTTTAGTTTTTAGTATTTATTGAAGCGGCAACAGATATACACCGCTAAATTTTGATCGTTTTAATCCCGTGGAGGGTCGATCCGGTACATGAAACACTATCGATTTGTAAAGATAAAATTAAAAAAATAAAGTACCTTTTTTTCAAAACTCGTATTAATTTACGCATGTACGAAATTAATTACTTTAAGAAAACGTCAGCTGAGCGAGTCCAATGACCCGTAGGTAGTAGTCGGCGTTGCGTACAAACTTAAAACGATTAAAATTTAGCGGTGTATGCATCATCTGTGGAAAAATACAACTTTGCAGTTATCACGGTTCATGAGATACTAGTACAACCTGGTTCTATAGAGATAATTATGTCGGTCTGTTAATTCTTGATTCTTGAAACACAAGAAATCTTTAAAACTCAAGCTCATAACATAGGTATAAAGGAGAATGAGCATTTTTGTATGGGTTCAGTTCCTAGTGCTATATGGTGTTGTGGTCTTTCAAACACTTTTTATGTATTTTTCCGTGTGTTTTTCTATTTTTGTGTTTTCCTCTTTGAAGGGATAAACAAAGAATCAACATAGCGCCCAGAGCCGTTTGTTTATTTCTTTTATTTGTCCCCAACATACACGCTTTGTTGATCTTCTATTTGATCTTTAATTAAAACATTTTGTTTTGTTTTTGTGACGTACAAATCCAGCTTTTTCTGAAAACATAGCCCAAGGAAGCAGCTACTACCACCAATTTTTATGTTTTATCTAATTACTCATCTCAGTCTAAGTCGGAGTGAGAGGGCGTGTCAGATATTTACTGACTAAAACTACACATAAGTTCTTTCAGTTGCCCTTGGAGTCTCAGGACCATGGGTCTCTTTTTCAGAACTCGACTGATGATCTTAGTAACCAATTTTGATGTAGAGCAGCGTTAATGTGTTCCACTTTGGAGAATACCTATACCAACCTTTACCAGATCATCGGACCAGATGGTCGTTGGGGCCGAAAGGTTCTGGAATGGAGGCCGCGTACCGGAAGACGCAGCGTTGAAAGGCCTCCTACAAGGTGGATCAAAAGATGGTTTTTTTTTTGACCTCACGGCATCGTCACATTTCGGACGACGCAGGTTCTCACCAGACATGGTCAGTTCGGGAGGTTCCTGCACCGGATTCGTGCGGAAGAATCGCCCGGAGGACACGGTGGGGCATACGATAGAGGTGTGCCCCCCTTGGGCAGAGCACCACCGTGTCCTTGTGGGGGCGATCGGCGGCAACGATCTCTCGCGCCGGGCCTTGGTACAGGCCATAGTCCAAAGCGAGGAGTAGCAGGTGGTCGCCTCCTTTTGCAAAGCAGTTATGCTAGCAAAAGAAACGGCCGCACGCGCACGCATGAGGGAACGGCCCTCACATCCCAGCCGCCGGGATCCCCATCCCGATTTCCACAGCTACCAGCCAACGGCTACAGTAGGCCCGGGCTTGCGGATGACGAGCAATGGGTGGCTCGCAGTCCGGACCGAGCCCAAGTCGTCGACGGCGCGTAGTGTTCCAAGCGCGTCTCAAGGAGATGTGAAGAACCCGCAGGGGGCCATCAGGGCGAAGCCTTCTGGAGCCAAGGGTTCCCTTCTGAAAGGAAAACCCGGCCCTGGAATGAAAGGCAACGAAGAATGGGGAGTGGGTTTTGTCAGTAAAAGTCTGACACGCCCTCCCGACCCGTCCAAGTGCGGGAGGTGACATCATTGGATGATATCCCACCTAAACAAAACAGCCCAAAAGATGAGACAATAGTAATTAATAGAAAAAAGAGGTGAGTTTAGTAAATTCTGAATCGCAATTACTCGTAAAAGTAATAATTTTGTGATGTAACTACAAAGCAGTTTTCAAACTTTTTCTATATGGTTGTGTTATGATTATGAGACCTTGCTTCTTGCAAAATTTCAGGGTTCTTGGTTAACGGAGCACGGGCAGAGACAACACCAGATGGAGGAATATCAAAAAAGTTAAAGTGGTGAAGCTCACCGTAGGCGCGGGCTTGCGGACGGCGAACAATGGGTTGCTCGCTGTTCGACCGTCCGGTAACTGTCCGGACCGAGCCCAAGTCGTCGACGGCGCGCACTGTTCCCGCGCGCTTCAAAGAGTTGTCAGCAAATATTGAAATCCAGCAGGGTCGAAGCCTACTGGGGTCAGGGTTTAGCTCCGAAAGGGAAGCTCGGCTCCTTTTAGTCGTTAAGAGTCTGACACTATCTCCCGCTCTGCCCAAGGGCGGGGGATTTTAGGATTGCGTTCAACTAAGATCCGGTTCCGGTTTTGAAGAGTGATAACCTGATGCAGCTGGAAACCAATATTGTACATGAAGTGGCGACCTGTCTGATCTCCACTACAAAGTCACTGGGTGATGCCAAAGAAGAGTCATGGCAGATTTTTCGCTTCTGACTACCTTTAACGAATGACTTGATCTTTAACTAAAGATCTACATTGACAGCCGGTTCCGACGCCTTACATACTTTCCGAGGCAGAGAAAGTCTTGGTTTGTAATTGATTGACCAATATCTCACCGATGGTAAGTGATGATGTGGGCGACGATGGAGCCTGCTTTCCTAGAAGTAATCTATTCACTCTTGATTTAAGGAAACACATACTCCGGCATTGAATTTAACTCCTTCAACTACAAGCCTATCTCAGCAAGCCTCGCTCAGTCTTGAAAACCCACTCGCACTGAAAGCCATGAGCTTCACAAAAAAGCGTAAATGTTAATGATGTTTCAATGGTTCCAAAGTAGGTGAGTCGTTGACATTCGAGCAACGACTTAGAAATTCAAACAATGCTTATTTAGCTCACCTACACAATCACGTGGGTAAGAAATAGGCCAGTAATCTACGTGCGTAGGTATTTTCAGGGCAATCATGACAAATGTAGCGACGACTGCGTCATTCTTTTGAAGAAGAAGTTACCATTAATTTGTGAAGTCTATTGACGCAAAATTTCCAGCTAGTCATTTTGTAAGGCTTCAGTTTCGTAACAGACATATCACTAAAAAAATAGAAAAATCTTCCTCTACGTAGTAGAAACTAAAAAGCTATATTTCATATTGAAAGCTTTTATCTAATATTAGCCCTAATATATCTCTACCTACCTATAAAAATGTTCACACAAATTGGTATTGTAACATAATGCTTTGCAGTCAGTCTTCCGAAACTCATTCCATATTCTAATAAGTTTCCCGTAGCAGGTCTTATTGCCCTACATTATTATATAAAAAGGTAAGTAAGTATTTCCGTTTTACTATTGGAAAACAGTCGTACATAAAATAAAAACCTTATTTATTTGGAGGCTTATGGACTTGATGGTAATATGACAGCCCTTTTATGTAATCGGATTTCTGGAAAACAAATTGCATTGCTCACTTGAAGACGCGAATGTTCACCTTATAACAAAAAGGTCAGTGTGACAATATATCAAACGATTCTATCCGAAAAATCTATTCAAATGAGAATTCTAGACCAAAACGCGCAATCTCATTTACTTTTTATTCGATTTATGAAAAATAAATGAAGTAAAAACACTTACCTTTGCCTTCAGAACACTTACACAATCTTGATTAAAGAAAAAAAATATTACGTAAGCACACGCTTGTCCGGATTGTCTCTGAATTCAAAATTCAGTCAAGATATCACTTTAGAACTTCGCACTTAATTTAAATGTCTGTATTGTTCATTGCACGCGTTCACGAGTGATTTTTTCGTTTTCGAAATATGAAATAAATGGAATAAAAATGGAGGATACGCTTTGTCGTATTGGGGTTAGTTAGAGGGAGCCTTACTGCGCGTGCGTGAAACTCACCCCATCCCCCTGCATCTATTGCGTTCCAAACTACACGCAATTTTAGGGGAGTATGTTTTGATAAAAGATAAAACTTTGATATCATTTATGGGTACCTATTGAAACATAAGATTTGGTTTCATTTTAAATTATCTTAAGACAATTTCAATCTATCTTTTGTCAATTTAGTAAGCCTACCTAACTATAGAATAATAATTCTTGTCCGCTTCGTTCGTTCTAACATTTTTTTCTCAATAAAATCGCAATGTTAACTTTACCTATTCCAGAAGTATTTCCATGTTCCGGTCAAGTCCTCCGGCTAACTTAGCACGAGGTGGTTACGAGGTCCAAAAAGTTACAGGTGTCGTATTTGTGGACCTGTCAGTAGCATACGACGCCATGAATATAAAGAAGCTACTAGCTAAAGTCGGTATCCTAACTAACGACCAAGGGTTTGTCAATATTTTAAGTAAACTATTGTACAACCGTCGCTTTCAGGTGTTTTTCTAATCAGAAAAAAGCAGATGTCGTTGACAAAAAAACGGTCTCCCTCAAGGCAGTGTTTTGGCCCCTACGTTGTTAAACATCTATCCTCCTCCTCCTTAGTCGTTCACTCTTGACAGAGTGATCGTGGGTGATAATACATATTGCATTTTCGTACCCGAGTGAGGCTTCCGCGATGCGTGTCCACTTGTTGCGGTTTATGGCATCTCAAGAACTCTGGACTATGGAGGTTTGTGTTGATGCTCTGATGAGGTCTGTGACTGCTTCCCCTCCACTTGTCCCTGAACAACGAGTCGCTCCATGGAGTGTTCGTTGAGAACAACGTGACCAAATTATTTGAGGATTAACCTCTATACCAACGACTTATTCCAGTCCAGAATACTGAAATTCTCGAGCTCGCTTCGCCCGCTCTTATAAGAATGCTTTTGCTATTCCAGATTATTTGAAATTAGATACTTCGAATTGAAAGTAAAGGAAAGAATACATGTGGGTTTTAGTCAATAAAAATCTGATATTCCCTCTCGCTCTAACCGCAGCGCGACAAGTTATTTAGTAAACGCCCACCCAAAAAAAAAAACCATTTGCTCGCTCAACAAATAATAAGTTACTTTAGTTGCTCTGCAGAGCCACCACGAGCTCTTAACGCGATCCATTTTACGACATAAACTGAACTGTTAAAGGGATATATATAGGGTATAAACTGTATCCCACTCATTACCGCATGTCAAAGGGGAATCTTTGATTTCTTTGGCCACATTGTCAAAAAGAGATATGGCAACCTAGAAAAGCCTCTGTTAACAAGAAATTAGATAGGAAAAGACCCAGCGCCGGGGCAGGAGTCCGATACGATGATCAGACCAAATCTGTGCTACACTGGAGATCACAGTCTCCAGCGCCATCCACATCGCCGAAGATAGGACAACATGGCGAAATATAGTCCACAAGAACAACACGAATAACTTCGTCGAGATCACGACTCTCAGCATTGAGGATAAACGATGCAAGGAGGATATCATCTATCCTTCTTTCTCACTCGCACGATTGTCATTTTAACATGTCATGGTGAGTCCCCTGGTTCACTGTCGCTCGCTTGCGTTTGTATTGTAAATCGCAATGAAATCTCAAGCTTGTGAGTCAGGACTTCTTATGAGTAACTCGTATCCCACTGCTGGACACAGATCTATTTGAATAAATAAGTAAAAAGGTGGCGTCTTATTGGTGCGGTCTTCATGGTATCCTATGTGTTTTTCGAGGACATGCATGACCTACCTTTGTGCAAAACACGGTCCTAGTCCTTATAGTTACGTCTGTGCATTGATATGTTAGTCAGTCTTCTTTTACATACATACTAGCTTTTGCCCTCAGCTACCATCGTCAACCACATCATCGCTTACTATCAGGTGAGATGGTGGTCAAACGCGAGCCTATTAATAATAATAAAAAAAAGCTTCGCCCGCATGCTTTAAATATAGTCTGTGTTACTCAGGAATAAAGCAGGTTTCTATCGGTGAAAAAATTTTAGCAATCAGTCCAGTACTTTCAGAGACTACCTCCTACAAAAGCCTCAAACAAAAAAAACAATATTTTATTATATTAGTGTAGATATAAGTCCTAGAAATAAAAGACCCTCATTTTAATTACAAAGCTGAGTTTTGCAAGCTGTGTGAATAGAACGTCAATCTATTTTTTATCCTCGCTCACTATGTTTGGAGAGGAACCGTAATCCGAAAAGATGAAATACCTACGCAAAAGTGAATTCGAAGTACAGTGAAGACACGTTAGTGGTAATAAAACTACTATAAGCTGACCCCTTGTTCAGTTGAAACTCCGAACAGAGCTAGGTCAGGTCAAGGTAAAAGTGTTATAACTGACGTGCTGTCAACTGTACCCACGCAGGTATAATTCATCTACGTTTATTTATTTATTTATTCACAAAATCCACAGCTCTTTTCTTTCTTTTCTTTTTTTTTTTCTTCCATAATTTCAGCCGAAAAACGTCCATTGTTGGACATAGGCCTCCCCCAAGTCTCGCCACAACAACCAGTCCTATGCGTCTCGCACCCATCGTATTTCCGTGACCCTCATCAGGTCAACGGTCCAACTTGTGGGAGGCTATCTACGTTTACCAAGATATGTTTTATATTCACTTTCGATTGGTGGCTTTGGCAATGAAAAAGGCTGTTATGCTTAGGGTGAGTTGCACCATTTAACTATAACGATAACCAAACCATAACCAGCCGTGAAACGGCCGCCTATTGGTCAATTCGACGATTTGAAAAATATTAACGGCTTTTTTATCGTTATAGTTAAATAGTGCAACTCACCCTTAGAGTCTCCTTACGTGATCACATCAGGAAGGAAGATATCCGCAGGAGAACCAAGGTTACCGATATAGACCGACGAATCGCCAAAAGCGGCAGGGCACATTGCTCGCGGAACAGATGGTCGATGGTTACGGAAGGTTCTGGGTGGTGACCGCGATTCGGAAGACGCAGCATTGGTAGGCCTCCCAGGTAGACTGATGATCTGGTGAGGATCGCAGGAATCCAATAGATGTGAGACGTATAGGACCGCTCATTGTGGTGATACTTGACCGCTACAGAACCGCTCATTGAAGTCTATGTCCAACACTGGACATCTTTCGGCTGAATTGATGACTTTTGGCTACTTTTGTTGCAGGAAACTAAGGACGTTCATCCATCAAAGATATAATACCACCAAGTCACATCAAGTTGCAATCGGCAACTGTTACCTCTTCGATTCAGCCCTGGTCTAGTCCATCGTACGAGCGAGCGAGAGAGCATTAGAAGCAGTCCTCTTATTCTGCAGAGCAGTAATGCGTGCAAAAGACGTGGCGGAAAAGGTGAGGGAAAGGCAATCCTCCCGCCCTAGTCACCACAGGAGACGCCTGCCTGAGCTACAGGATTTTTTGAAAGAATTACTGCGTGACTGGAACGCAAAGGGCAGGAACTGAAAGAACTGCCGGAAGACTTAATGATTTCTCATCTCAAATAAAAATAATAATCTTCTTCGCACGCATTACTGCTTCGCAGAAGGAGGTGGCGGATTCCCAGGCCTCCTGCTTCGGACCATGGCCTAAACCAGAGCCGAATCAGAGAGGACGCCGTCGCCAATCGCCTCTGCGAGGACATGGCGGTGCTCCACACCAGTAGGGCAGAGTTCTACCGTATCCTCCTGGCGATCCGCACAATGGTGAAACCCGAGCGTTTCTTCCGCCAGAATTCGTAACAGAAATTTCATGAATTGGCCATGTCCAGTAAGAACCTGCGTCAGGCGGAAAGCAGTACGCCGTGACACCTCTATGCCACTCCTCAAAGAGGGGACTGGTCATCACGACTGTGGTGCGCCTATTGAAAATACACATGCCACGAACATTTGTTGACTAGGAAACATGACCTAGATATTGCAGCGGTTATATTCGCAAGTAGGTAACATCTGTGCTCAAGATCACGGGATCGGTCCTCATATGAGAAAGTATAACAACTAGGTATGTTGAATTTACCATGTACCGGAAGACGTAGCGTTGGAAGGCCTCCTACAAGGTGGGCCGATGACCTGGTAAGGGTTGCGGGAATCCTATAGATGCGTGACGCACAGGACCCTTTATTGTGGCGACACTTGGGGAGGCCTATGTCCAACAGTGAATGTTTTTCGGCTGAAATGATGATGATGTTGAATTTCAAGGAAAGCAAATAATAAAAATAGGTAAGAAGCTAATACGTCTGGAAAAAATATACTTATTATCTTAGCTGTCCTTGCATTTTGTAGAAATAATGACTGACATTGTTTAGGTGTAAGTTTGTATGTATGTATGTGTGTTTTTGTTATTCCTTCATACTCGAATTGTGCATGTAACGACATCTTGCGGCGTCACATAGGAACTAAACTATGAAATCCTGTATCGAGCAATTAGTTCTCCGCGCGATTTGAAAACAGTAATCATATATCGGGCAATTACCCGAATTAGACAAAACATTCGTGTGGTCGAAGGATCCTCCCTTTTCAAAGGAGGTTTGTGGGACTTTATATTCTGTTCCGTATACCTCACCTCTAAGACGGTTATCACACTGCCACACACCCCACAGCGTAGTGCGTGAATGCATGTCTTAACGTTGCTTGTATCTCCGTTTTCCGTCGTGTCGTCCGTTCATGCAGATCACGCATGCGGAAAAACATACACTCACGCGCGTGGGTGCGGGGCGACACGCAAGGTATTGGCTCACCGAGTCTCGTAGTACCGTGCGTGATTTTGTATGAAATGAGTGCCTGCGTGAATTTACAAAACACACATACGCGCGTGAGTGCGTAAAAAACCCGCACGATGATGCAGATCTGCACTCCCGTAGTTAAGTGCGTAGGTGCGTTTTCACGCGTTACGCTGCGTGGTGGGAGGCAGTGTGCACAGGGGTAGATTATATGCTGGAAGATACCTTTTACCCCGGGGAATATATTACCTGCAATATAGGGCGATAGAAAGTACTACGCTCGGAGTTTCTTTCCGTGATCGAATCAGAAATGAAGATATCCGCAAGAGAAATAGGATCGCCGACATAGCACGAAGAATCGCCAAACTTAAGTGGCAATGGGCAGGGCACGTTGCTCATAGAACAGATGACCATTGGGGCCGAAAGGTTCAGGAGTGACTTCCGCGGCCCGGAAGACGCAGCGTTGGAAGGCCTCCTACAAGGTGGACCGATGACCTGGTAAAGTCTACTTTCACACGGACGAAGCCGCTGACAGAAGTTAGCACCAACGTTCACGAAGTGTCTTTTCACTTAACTTTTTATGTCAAGTCCCATACTCTCCATAGGTTAGTAGACATAAGTCCTTTGAGTACTCTTACGCCATCACCATTCATCATCATCATCTTCCTGCCCTTGTCCCGTTTTATTTGGGGTCGGCCCAACACGTTTTTTTCGTCAGAAATCAGAAACGTTTATTTCAAATAGACCAGTTACAGGCACTTTTGAATTGTCAAAATGTCGGTCAGTCAAACAAGTGAAGCTAAATTGCTTCCATTCCATTTATTCCATTTATTTCCTTACACCATCACCATTATCATCATTATAAATACTTGTTATTATTATTATCACCTCACCTTCGCCCACTGCTGGGCATAAACTTCTTGTCCCAATTCTCTGAATTGTAGCGACATCTATGGCCCCAAATAGGAACTAAAAACTACATAAATCTTGCTTCGCAGTATTTGAGTTTACCGCCCAATTATAATTCAACGTATACAATACAATTGCCCGAAATCTATAGCCGGGCCTTAGTACAGGCCATGGTCCGGAGCAAGGAGGAGTAGCAGGGGGCCGCCTCCTTCTGAGAAGCAGTAATGCTCGCAAAGGAGAAGGCCGACCGCATCAGGCAACGGCGCTCACGCCCCAGCCACCCCCGGGATTCTGATCCCGAGTTCCGGCTACTCTAGGCGCGGGCTTGCGGATAGCGAGCAATGGGTAGCTCGCAGTCCGACCGTCTGAGAATTGTCCGGACCGAGCCCAAATCGTCGACGGCGCGCACTGTTCCCGCGCGCCTCAAGGAGTTGTCAGCAACAGCAGCTGGGTCGAAGCCAACTGAGGCTAGGGTCTGTTTCCGAAAGGTAGGCTCGACCCGGCAAGAAAGGCAAGAAGAAACGGGGTGGGTTTTTTAGTCCGTAAGAATTTGACACTATCTTCCGCTCCGCCCAAGGCCGAGGGATATCATTTGGAAGATTTTTATCCAACGAAAACAAAAAAACCCGAAATATACTATCAGGCAGTTTCCCGTACCGGACACAACCCTCTGGTCGGAGGATCCTCACTTTGCATGTTACCATGAGAGCGCTTTTCAGTTTGATTTTTTCTTCTCCTGGCTCAATTACATATTTGATATTTAATAATATATTTTTCATTACTCATACTCTGAAAGTGGGTCTGAAGTTGCCTGAGGAGCGGGCTGAAAGTGATACCTACTTTTCATATGTAGGTTTGTGTGGTGTAGTAGTGGTGGATTAAGACACATTCCCTCTCCTAGAGAGCCTGGGACCCAGCATTGGGAACATTGAAAGGCTTGATTATAATGATATAGGGATATTTTGTAAAATAAAACAACATCAAAACTATAGAATAAAATTTGTATTCCGTCATCAATACACGAATAGAGAACGGTTCAATACATTAATAGTGTTTGTTTAATAAAATAGAAACTATTTACTATATTATTATTATTATTGAAATAACGCTCAAAAATACATTGGCTTAACATCGGATAAACTATTCAATTAATACATCTCATTCATTAACATTCGATATTTACCGATTAGAATGTTCTAGGCTAGTTAAAACTATTTATTTATAATATTATATACTAAGTGTAACACGATTTTCTTACAGCATACTCCCAAACGTCCTGAAACATTAAAAAGAAATATTTAGAAACAATTAACACATAAAAGATCTTAATTCATTTATAACCCCAAGCGCAGGCGGCGGTTCGCACTGTCATTGCCTTTCTATTGTGTCTCTTTGACAGTATTCGAAATGTAAAAAGTGTCATTTCATTCATGTAGTAAAAAAAAAAATAATTCGTACATCCATGTTGTTTGGTTACTTTACGATTGAGTAAGTATCTGTTTAGGATTACCCACATTTTGTTTATTTTTTTCCTCGCTATTTTGTTTTGTGTGTATACGTACATAATTCTGTGCGCTCTAATTATATTAAACTTAGTTTTAAATTGTGTTTCTCAGTAAGTGAATTATGTATACAATTCTCTAAGAGAAATAAAGTTATTCTTAAAAAAAATTTTTTTTTTGAGTTTCGACCATTTGAAAAAAGGAAATAAATTTCTCCATACAAACTTCTAACCTCCGTTTCATGCCTTTAGGGAGGTGAATCTGATAAAATCCTCATTTTACGTCATAAAAAGAAACCTTGTGAAAAATTTAACACTCTTAGACCCAACAGTTTTGGCTGTGTGCTGTGATATGTCAGTTACTGTCCCCGCACACGGACCACAAAAAAACGCGGATTTTTTGATTGTCGGTAAAAACGAATTATGCTCATATAGTATTCTACCCATTTGCATAACACCAGTCATCTCTCTATGCACACTTATTCCTACACCTAGAGTGAAATAATAATAAATCTATTGATATAAAATAATGTGTCGTTACCTTGTACCTAGCACCAGTATTATTTGGTCATGCCCTGTTTCGCTCGCCTCTCCCACTCGGCCCTCATTTGCAGAATCCCTTTAAACTGGGGAGACGCATCGGCTTCCCCTGAAGGCTCCTTCTCTTTCCCACCTTCATCCTTCTCAATATCTCCGTCCTTGTCTATCACAGCACTTTCTTTCCTGTCATTGTCGACCGACAATCTGAATTTATCATCATTCTTCTGCCACGGTCTCTTTGTCAAAGTGTCGGCTTTATAAGCCATTGCTTCGTTCTTTGCTATGTTTTTAATGTCCTCTCTATCATTTGATGGGTCAGGGAACGTCCTATTTCTAAGTCTTTTTTCTGGAGTGGAGTCTGATACTTCTTTTTTGTATTTGTTTACTTCGCTTCTGTATACGGGAGCGCTGTCTCTTTTAGTGTTTGAAGATACGTTGTTTATGCTCACACTGTTGATGCTTACGCTTCTTTGATAATGTGGAGCTCCAAACTGGCTCACACGAGCAGCAATGTCAACTAATCTCTTTTCTTCTTCTTTAATAACATCTTCGTTTTCTTTATCACTGTCTCTAGATTTTATGGAAGCGTTGAATTCGTTTTTTAGTATCTTACTTCTTGTAGGCGGTATATCGCTTTCTTCTTTTTCTTTGTTATTATTAATCGCGGCTATTTCCTGGGCAATACTATCGGCTTCAGAGTCTTTAAGTTTTAGAGATCTTCGCGCGAATACTTTCAACAATTCTGGTTCGTCATCGTTCTTCTTGTCACCTCGTAGCTCTTTAGAGAGGATGCCAGGTTTCTTACGATAAACGACCGTCTCATCGTGCCTGTCAGGAGTTTTGATGTCATTGCTGTCCGTACTCTGAATGGAACTTTTGCTTCCGAAGCTCGAATGGGATTTCTGATCAATGGATATGTTGTCGTAGATTCTCTCCGTGCTACCATCGGTACTCATGGAGTTTGTTCGTGGTTTCTCTGGTCTATCCTGTAGCTCAACACTCATTGCTTTTCTTTTGAAGAATGCTTTGGGTGTTGAGGGGCTTTGCGGTATAACGGGAATGACAGACTTCCTTCCACTAAGTGGGGAACTCTTGTCATCCGTTTGAGTATTCTCAATAATATTCTCAATGTATTTGTTGCTCTTGATGGATTCCCTTCTCACGGGAATATTCTGTGTTTTAGTTTCCGTGATTTGGAAACATTCGACATCTTGTTCTTTCTCTACTTGCGGACTATCAAGTTTCTTTGGCGTGACGTTAGCTGTTAGAACAATGTTTGTGGCAGGTTTAGCATCAACTTTGTTCAACTGAATGTTTAGAAACTCCGGGACTCCCGGTTTAGATCCAGATTTCTGTAACTTCTCATCACTTTTGTTTACTTTCGGCGCTTCTACTGTTTTGACTGGGGTTTGTTCCTTATTAATATGAGTAACTGATATAAAACTTTCAGTTTCTGGTTTCAATTCCCTTTGCACATTATGTTTGGCACTTAAAGCGCTCTCGACAGATATAGTTTTCCGTCTATCTTCTATCGGCTTCTCTGGGCTACTCTTAATGCTATCTAAAGAACTAGATTTGAGTATTGGGGCAATAATGGGCTTAGGCGAACTAATAATATCATCAATTTTAGCCTCTATTTGAGAAATATCGCTGTCGCGTTTGTTATCCATCGTAATGTGGATGCTATTGGTGAAGAGTTTCCTGTCTTCGTTAGCATCAGTTTTGAGGCTGTCCAAGTAACTGCTGTCAGTACTCGGCAAGCTATCATAGTTAGCTTCGGCACTGCCGTGCATTATACCGTAGTTTCTGGCTGAAATTCTTTTTGAGAAGTCGTTTCGTTCGCTCAGGTTCCTCCTGTAGTTGACTTCCCAGCTTTCTAGTAACGGTTCAGAAATACCGACAATGGCCGGCAGACTAGGCATCTGGTTCTCTTGAGAGCTGATGGAGGTGGTCTCTGACGCGTATCGGAAGCTGTGCGACTTGCCGATACTGCTGCGAGTCTCCACGTACTCGTCTCCCAGAGACCTCAACGCAGAGGTCACGTAAGATTCTTCAGTTTTGGAAGCGTGGCGGGCTGATTCACGTTTGCATTCGATCAATTTCTCAGTAAAATCGGAAACGTGCTCAGACGACCGGTGTTTGATGTTGTCGGAACTCTGATGCCTAGTTGCCTTGGGAGGCGACGTCGACGCCAGCATGCTCGGGTTGAAGTACGGGATGTTCTTCGGCATGCTACCACTACTGGTGAATATGTTGTTATAATCGTTATGAACATTCTTGATGCGCATCGCTCTGATGGGAGGCTCATCATCTGAGATCGCTGGAGACTCTTCCTGTGCTCTGTTCAACACCTCATTACTAATAAATGCTTTCGAGGAAAATGGATCAACCAGCCTTTGGACTGAGGCTGGTCTCTTAGTTTTATCAAGGTGCAGGTTAAAGGATTCCCTCTTATCTTCCAATGCCTCTTTGGAAGAAGTCCGTTTTGTCCTCTCAATCTTTTCACAGAATTCTTCGCGTCTGCTGTAGCGACTTTTCATTTCTAGGTTCAACATTTTGTCGGTTTCTTCAGCGATTTTGAGATCAGTTATGTTGTATTCGACGCCGGGGACTTTGACAGCGCTGTACACATCTTTGTACGCGCTGTCTTGGACGTAAGCGCCCTTGTTGTCCAACCTCTTATGTTGTTGGTTGGCGAAAGCTTTCTGTCCGGCGGATTTGTGGGTTCTTTCTGCGGGTACCGGCTTGTACCCTTGTCCATCATGAAAATGTCTCTCTGTATCAACAGGTTTATACTGCGCAGCAGACTTCTCAGTTTTAGACTTCTTGATCTCTTGCTGACCATCTCCATCCGTCTGGTCCTTTTTGGACTTCTTCCCGCTCTTTCTCAGTAGAAGTCTGCTGAAGAATGATTCCTCTTTCTTTGAAGATTTTATCGCTTCGTTCTCTGACTTCTTGTCTGACTTAGATTTCTTTTCTAGGCAAGATTCATCGGCTTTCTTATCCAAGCGGTACTTCGTCATCCTCTCTTCTGAATGGTAAGTTTTAATAGTTTCCTCGTGGGTTCTTGATGAGCTCTCTCTAAGGGCCTGCCCTTGGGAGCTTGACTGGCTCCTCTTTATCGAGGACCTCGGGGTATTGGACTCTGCTATGCTAAGCTTTGCAGGAGACTGACCCACGAGTTGGCCAAGAGCCAGACCAGGAGGTAAAGACGAGGATTTTAGCTTAGTATCGCTTGGAGTCTCCAGGACTCTTGTAAGTTCCCTGTTCACGTGCTGATGCTGTTCTTTAACGATCATATGATGCTTCGTAGTGGTCGATGAAGAGAATGATTCTGAAAGAAGAAGGTTTGAACGTCAGACGTTATAATCAAAGGATTGGTAACTTAAGTTAGTTGTAATAGAGTGTTTTATTGATTGCGTACCAGTAACGACTTCTGAATGTTTGTGACTGACTTCAGGAGTGGTGCTTCGTATCATTTCTTCGTTCAGTTCGGGCGTTATCGGCAAGGCTGATGCGGCAATCTGGAATTTTAACGTCAAAATATTGTATGTTTGGCCAGAATGTGGAATAAATACAAATGAACATGGACATAGTGAGTGATTTGATGACCAGTTGATAGAAAACCAAAGTACCCACTGAGCTGAAAGCTTTGTTAGAAGAGAGCTTTATAGACATTTGGGTTAGAACCATTAAGTAAGCAACTTTTTTTAGGTAGAAATATGATCTATATCTACTCTGTTCAAAATAACATTAGACATTTTATTACTACTGTCCGTTCATCCGATTTTGACTTTTATTACACTGGTGGCATAAAAAATGGCGGCTGCAGTAAATAGTTGGTATTGTAACCACTTTTTGTTTTTAATCCATTCTTATGCTTACGACATAGAAGTTAAAATCGGTTGAACAGGCGGTAATAAAGGTATCTTCAAATGTCTAATCTTAACGCGAATGATATAAGCAATAGACACAGCAGTTTAGAATAATTATTCGATGACACAGTGGTTAGGATGACACAGCTTCTGTGTAAAAACCTTCCCTTTTTTGACACCATAGACTTTACTTAAATTAAATAAAGACAGCTAGCTATTTTCCAACTAGCTTAGAGTTGGTTTCCAGTCCTGTGTTTTACATGGAGCGACTGACTATAAGACCTCCACAACCCAGTTACTGGGCAACACTATACTCCTTGGGTAGACTGATTACCTATCTGACTGTCTGATTACCTGTCTGACTACCTGTATCACTGCCAAAGATCTACCGGGCTTTACGTGCTTTCCGAATTCCGAGGCAAGGAATGTCAGTATTGTCCCAGAAAAACTTTTGAATTGAAAAATGGCTTATGTTTAACTTACCACCAGATATAGTAACATAAAAGACAAAAATAGTAAATGATCACCAAAATTAAATCTACATTTTAATGTAAAATTATAACCAAAGTTTTAACATCTCACATCTATTTAAGCAAAATGAATCCAAATAAAGCATCGGCAGAACCCCATGGTTACGGAGATATCAGTAGTTAAAATTTTGAGGTTAGGTTAACTACCTGCCAAGACAGCTCGACGGAGCCCCGCTACGCGGGGCTCCTACTTCTGGGTGGTTTAAAAAAAAATAACCTCGAAGAAGGTGACGGGGTCTGTGTTCGCTCGCTTCGCTCGCTCACTACGACCCCGCCACCTTCTTCTAACCTAAATCTATCCGACCCGGGGTGCCCTAAAATTCCACTAAGATAGATTGTTGATTAGACAAAGTATCATCCTGCTCTACGGGGCTAAAAAGAGCGCATTAATTTGCTCGCTAAGATTTGGTTATCATTTACTACATTTGGTGTTCGAATACAATTTAAAGTACAGTCGTAACAAGGGTACCAAAGCGTTTTATGGTGGTCATTATATTTAATCCCTTGAAAAATTAACATTGGTGGATTTCCAGGTTTTGAACCTGCAACCAAATGATGAGAGAGGAGTGCCTTAACCACTGGGCCATCATGACAGAATGCGTCAAATGACACCGTACCTCTTTAATTTACAATGTTCGTTATAATATTCCAGGCGATAAGCGCCATCTACCTTCAATCACAATAAGCTCCACACAGCCAAGCAAAGCGACAGGACTAACGACACCTACTTTAAAGTTCAATACTAACTGGGTTGTTCTTCTTGCGGCGAGGCGCGCCGTGCGTGCGACGCGGCCGCACCGCCATCTTGTGCTTCGCGGCCGAGTGCGACAGTGGCGCCACCCCCGACGGTGGCTCGGACGTGTCTGGAATTATAATGGGGGAAATTTAATAAAAAAGGTCATTACAGTGTGGAAATTGAGAGACTTTCTGGAATACTCTAGCAGTTTATTTTCATTGCTGTAGCTTAAGTTAGAGTCTCAATTAAGTAGTCTTAAAATATCTGCGCAAAGATTGCTATAGAGTTTTGGTGTAGACTCTACACCAACACCACTTATTTATTATTTATTTAAAACTTCATGTACAGTAATGGTACATCATCATCATCATCATCAGCCTTTATAATGTTCCCACTGCTGGGACTCAGGCCTCCTCTCTAGGAGAGGGAATGGGCTGTAATGCACCACGCAGGCCCAGTGCGGGTTGGTGAATGTCACATGTTTTCGAATTTTTGGTTCTAGGACATGCTGGTTTCCTTACGATGTTTTCCTTCACCGTTTTGAGAGCAGTTGTGATGAAATAAATTACACAAAGTAATGCGCCTGGCTGGGTTCGAACCCGCGACCTACAACTCGTAAGTCACCACTGCCCTCACGATTTTTTCGACCGCGTTCCGAAACGTGGTCGCTCACAATGGGCCTCATCAGAAGGCTTAAGTCACTCAAAGAATAATGGAAAGGGTTATGCTCGGAGTTTCCTTGCGTGATCGAGTCAGAAATGAAGATATCCGCAGGAGAACCAAGGTTGCCGGCATAGCACGAAGAATTGAACTTAAGTGGCAATGGGCAGGGCACATTGCTCGCAGAACAGATGGCCGTTGGGGCCGAAAGGTTCTGGAGAGACGACCGCGTACCGGAAGACGCTGCGTTAGACGGCCTCCCACAAGGTGGACTGATGGCCTGGTGAATGGAAAGGAATGCGAAAGATGCGAGACACATGACCAGTGGTTCTGGCGACGCTTGGGGGAGGCCTATGTCCAACAGTGGACGTTTAGCGGCTGAAATGATGATGATGAATATTCCTCGATTAAAATGGCTAGTATAGGATACTCACTGTAGAAGTCAAACTGATCACTCCTGGAGTGGTCATGAGAGTGGTGATGGCCACTGCTGCTATCCTCGTCCATCTCGGAGGAGCCCACGCTGAGGAGGGAGCCATCGCTGCATGAGGACTGCGATATGCCTGCATGGTGCCGCTGGAAACAAGAGAGAATGTGACAGTTAGTATAAGAAGATTTTGGTGTGGAATGAGAACGTTTGGGGAACAGGCGGGTCGCCTGGTCGCAATTGGTACCCGATGCCTTTGGATATCGGGTTTGTATACTACAATATTGGTGAAGCGTTACTATAGTAAAAACAATGGTCTAAAATCAGTAGCTTAAAGGTATAATCAGTATTTTAATGTTCCTACTGCATTTACACATTGCTGGTAAAATGGATGGTCGATGGGGCCGAAAGGTTATGGAATGGCGACCGCGCACCGGAAAACGTAATGTGGAAGTCCACCCAGAAAGTGGACCGACGACCTGGTGAGAGTCGCGGGAATGTGGTGGATGTGAGACGCACAACAGATGGCCGTTGGGGCCGAAAGGTTCTGGAGTGGCAACCGCGTACCGGAAGACGCAGCGTCGGAAGGCCTCCTACAAGATGGACCGATGACCTGGTGAAGGTTGCGGGAATCCGATGGACGCGGGACGCACAGGATCGATCATTGTGGCGACACTTGGGGAGGCCTATGTCCAACAGTGGACGTCTATTGGCTGAAATGATGATCACGATGACTGCATTTAAGCATCCTTTCTAGGAGAGGAAATGAGTCACAATCCACCTCGCTGGCCTAGCCATAGATAGCGATAGCGGATATTGAAAATAAAACATAATTTTGATATGCCGCTGTAAACTGTCTTCCACGTTTTTATCAATATCAGAAATTATCTGATAAGTATTCAAACCCGATAACCTATCAGGAGAAAAAATACTTTCATTTGGAGTTTATGCATCTGGTTTTGGCAATAAAAACAAATATTGTACGCCTTAAGGATAAGACACAGCTGTTGGCAAAATATTTATTAAAAGCAGCTTTGTAATCTACAAAACTGATCGTTATAAACGTTAAAGTTTGATGATATTTCAATCTTCGTTTGGAAAGAAAAGAAAGAAAAAAAAAGAAAGAAAAACAGTTTATTTACGCGTTAAAGACGCAATCTTAAAAGAAGGTAACAGAACATAACATCAATTAATAGGGAAGATATGCGTCTCCTCCGCGCAAAACGGCCGAACGCTCAGCATAAATCTGCGGCCTCACGCATAATGCGTTGAGCTCACAGCGCTGGTTTTCAGCGTGGGCCGGTCGCTGTGTCGACATAAAGACGCTGGAACGGCGCAGTAAATAAAAGTAACTAAAAATAAGTATAGAAAAGTTATAAATAAAAATAAAATAAATAGATAAGGTGATAATACAATTTCATAAAGTTTTATAAAGTGGCAACGCCACGACGCGCCCATAACTCAATTTGTGCAACTCGTTTTAGTAATCTGTGGTAATTTCATACAATAAGGCAAAAACACTAATACGTGATTGGACGATTGGACGCGCGCGACCGTGATGCTGTTGACGTCAAAAAGGATATGACTGCACGGTGACGACAAGTAAATGGTTTTTGAAATTCATCATAGTTCAAATACTTGTTCTTTACTGCGTACTTCGTTTTTGGCGTATTTATTTAAATCTTTTATTATCATTGAAATCCTACATCAATGATATGGCGTGACCCAAGTGGTGGCTTCTACCTCAGTCAAAGATTAAGCATTGCCATACAACGTGGCAATGTCGCCAGCCTTTTAGGCACACTTCCCTTCCCTTCCCGACAGCGATGCGAAGGAGTTTTATGACGACATATTTAACTAGGCCTTTAGTGAAATGATATATAATATGGCCAAACAAGGATTGACATATCATCAAAAGTTAACGTTTAAACGATGTGGCCAGTTTCAGTTGGCCTTATCATGAAGTGGCCAATTCTAAGATTTAGCCACGAAATACACATTTCTATGATCTTCATTACTTAGGAAGATATAAATAAACGGGGTTGAGATGGGACTCGTTGGGGTCGCTTAGCCAGACTGATACGATTAATACAATAAATTATGGCGTGGGCGAGTGCCAAAATTTTCCGCACTAGTGCGGAAAAAACTAAATTGCGTAAATAAAAGCGTTTCCAGTTTCCAGGTTATTTTTCTGTTGTTTAATACAATTGTACTGCACAAATATAAATACAAGCAAATACTCAATTCGTTTTACATAAGCGGTTGTTTAACTAGTGCCGATTTATAAAACAAACCATTTCCTTTACCCAATATCTCACTCATTAATCTTTTAATAAACAAAATATGAACGACTACCTCCTACCTGCGGCTTCGCCCGCGTGGAAGTAGGTCTGTCTATATCTATACAAATATTGGACCCCCGTTTCACCCCTTTAAGGGATGAATTTCGGTAAACCCTCTCTTAGTGCTCGCTTACGTAACAAAACGAAACCTTATGCAATATTTCCCGCTCCTAGTCCCAATAGTTACAGCTGTGCGTTGATATGTCAGTCAGTTTCTCTTTTTAGGGTTCCGTAGCCAAATGGCAAAAAACGGAACCCTTATAGATTCGTCATGTCTGTCTGTCTGTCCGTCCGTATGTCACAGCCACTTTTTTCGGAAACTATAAGAGCTATACTATTGAAACTTAGTAAGTAGATGTATTCTGTGAACCGCTTTAAGATTTTTCACACAAAAATAGAAAAAAAGCAATAAATTTTGGGGGTCCCCATACTTAGAACTGAAACCCAAAAATTTTTTTTTCATCAAACCCATACGTGTAAAAATACACTATTATTAAAACATCAATCAAAGTTACAACGAACTACAAGAACTTTTATATTATGTTACTTGCTGCTACGGAATCCTTCATGGGCGAGTCCGACTCGTACTTGGCCGGTTTTTTTTTATATATAGATAATAAATTAGTTATTTAATGTTTTATGAAACTACAGCAGGTAACATTACGTATAGTGCCGGTAGACTAGACGGCTTGAATAGCTTTATATGCTAATGCGGCGTGCATCCGGCCCGTGATTTATTTCAATAAGATTATCTGTACTGATAACTAGATTTCTATGTGTATGGTGGAAAAATGGTTTGTTTGGAACAATACTGCGATTATGTTTTGTAGCGTTGGCAAATGTATAGTTTCACCAGAATTATTGTTGAGCGAATAACATCAAAATAGTCTTCTCAAATGGCGCACTCAACCAGGTTACAGCACTTAGGGCTGGTGAACTATCTAGACACCATACAGACACCAGAGTCGCCACACATCTAAACTGGTCGCGCCACCAAATTGGTTGCGTAACCAAACGGACACCAGCCCCCTTAGCCAAGTTACAACCGTTTCTCTTGCGTCGAACGCCTCGAGTTGGCCACGCCCTCGATTCTTTTGTTCTGACTATGTGTCTGAGCGTTGCGATGACGTCATTCCCGTACATTTGAAGTTTTCTACAAGCGTTAACGATAGCAGGCAGATTATCAACTTGGCTAGGGGTACAGGTGAGTAACTCTCTAGAGAGATGTATACATTTTGTTGGTAGCAGCGACTGGTGGCGCCGCCATGGTGTCTGGGTGAAATATAGCCCTTGCATCGGTTCCTAGCACCTGTCAAAACGCTATTGTTTTTGACATTATTTAAATTCAAGACGTCAACGTTATGTTTACGTCACACATTTGAGTTTGCCGCTAGAGGCGTTAGTGTAGTGTCAACTTCTTTTGTTTAATTCATTAAACCCCAAGCGAATGCTGGCGTTCGCGCATCTATTGTCTTACTATTGTGTCTCGGATTGACGGTATCTGAAAGGTGATATCGACTAAACTTACTGGATTGCGATCCCACCTGATAGGAAGCAATGATGAAAAAATGTGGAAGAAAACATCGTGAGAAAACCAACATGTTCTAGAACCACAAATTCGAAGACATGTGAAATCTACCAACACGCAATGGGCACGCGAGGTGGATTACGGCCCATCCCCTCTCCTAGAGGAGGCCTGAGTCCCAGCAGTGGGAACATTACAAGGCCAATTACGCTTATTATTATGCTTTATAAATTTAATATTAACCTTAATGTTGGCACTAATAGTCCTCCTCCTCGGGGGCCGCTTCACCGACACTTCCTCAGCCTTAGTGATGTACAACATCATATTCACTATCGATATCACCAACCTTATCGATACTCTCACTTGTCGACACTATCACATCACTATGTTTGTTTGTCACACTTCCTAATAATTATTTACGTTTAATTACACGTTATGATGAACAGTTTTTATGTTGAAAGTTATTACACACTGAAAATGATGTAATTGTTTAATTTGAATTGTGTTTTTGTTATTGTCTTTCGTGAGATTAGGGGCTCATGATCCATTTTTATTATACTTTATGTTACGAAGTGATTCACAGACATACAGTTAAATTGTTAAACAATTAAGATTTGGCAATAATTTATAAAGAATTTTAGGACAGAGTCGTGGAATACACTATTTTTTTTTTCACTTTTCAACAGACACACAACCCTTCACAAGATATCATTAATTTTTTTATTGATAATAAAATACCAAAAAAAACCGTTATTATTACATTTATGTTGCAATAATTTAACAATCTAGATATTTTTTTATATTGATTTTTTTTTACATAATTTTTTTTTGATTATTTTTTTATTTTGTAAAATTGGCGGAAGGTTTTTGAAATAGAAACATAACCTACCTCTTCAGTCACAGCCTCCATGTACAGATCTATCTAGAAAGTACCTACAGTGCAGTAGTCCGATATCACTGTTATCTCTTATCAGATATAATACGTTGTCTTATCTCGGCCAATCGATGTGTTATTATCTGAACGGTTATTGTCATTTTGTGTTATCTCTGTTTACTCATAGTTTTCGATATGTTTTATATCAATTTCGTTTTTAATAGGTAAATTGAATTTGAAATGCGATTATATTGGTAATTATAATTTCACAATATTTTTGTATAAGATTTAATTTAAAAGAGAGTTAAAATGATTAGGACCTGATTTTTCAAGTGACTTAGCTGATCGGACCTAATATGGCGGTTTGACATATTTTTTTATATAAAAGCTGTCAATCCGCCATTTGTTCCAGAGTTAAAAAATAATGCCTAAGGCATTAAGTCCGCCTTTGTACAGTTTTTTTGTGCATAAAGCTTTAAATAAATAAATAAATAAATAAAAAATATCTGACTATTGAAAAATCAGTCCCCTATAATAAGTATTGTCAATACTTAACACTTAGGGTGAGTTGCACCATTTAGCTATAACGATAACCAAACCATAACCAGCCGTGAAACGGCCGTCTACTGGTCAATTCGACGATTTGACAACTGTTAACGGCTTTGTTATCGTTATGGTTAAATGGTGCAACTCACCCTTAGATTATTAGTGAAAAAATCAAGATTCATCTCCTAATTAAAACCCGTCCGTATTTCAATAGTTAACTTTTGCTTTACAAGGCGGCGATAGCGCGCAGCCCTAGAAGTACTTTGCTAACCTTTTTATTGACGTGAGAAATTATCCAATGACTTCTACCGCTCCAGGGTAGAGCAAGAAAGCGTGTCAAACTTTTCCCCACTAAAACCCACCTGTATCCTTCAGTAGCCCTTTGCGTTCCAGGACCACGGTACGGTACCCTTTCAGAAATTCCCCTGAACCCTGGCGGGCATCGGCCCTACTGAGCTCCTACGGATTTATTGACATATCTCTTTGAGGCACGCGCGGAACGCTGTGCGCCATCAACGATTTTGGATCGGTCTTTAACGGACAGCCAGACGACGAGCCAACAGCCTGCGCTTAATGCGCGTCGGAAGTCGCAGAGGATCACCCGGCGATTTTCGACACCAGGGGCGACTCCAGTGGCGGTGGTTGGGGCGTGAAGATGTCGTCCCCTCACGGTTTCGGCCATCTCGTTCCGGAACATGGTTTGAAGACCAGGGTCTGGCGCGAGAATATGTATGACAACACGAGAGAAGGTTGAAGTTGAAGAAAACCTCAGGTTTGTATCTTTATTTATTTTTATTTTTTGTGATTGACTGCCGTCGATAACCTACCAGATGGACGGACCTCACCAAATCATCTTCTAAGTGTTCCCTCACTGAATGCACACGCAATGCCACGTATTCGTGGCATTGCGAGACTTCTCCATCTCTCTTTATTAAGAGAGATGGAGAAGTCTCGCAAAAGCTGCAACCATACTACTAGATGATCCGTGACCACGACCACTCCGCCAGGAGTGTACGATTAAGGCTCAATTTATACCGTCGCGGAGTATAATGGAATGGAAGCGCCAAATTCGCCTCTAGCGCCAATTTCGTAGCCATTCTCGGGAATACGCGAGGATTCCCCGGAACACGCGCGATTTTTTTTTGTATATTATACAATTGACATAAACTTCATTATGTTATGTACAATTTCGTTGCAAAAAGTCGCCATTATTCCATTCCGTGGCACCGGCGGTGTAAATTGTGCCTTAGAAGAAGAATTAGTACCTAAATAGTTTTTCTTTAGAATTCAGCACTAGTCGGTAGTTCAACATATAATCGCGATTACCTGAGATACTGATAAACGTGTGAAGTGCATACACTGATAACACCTTATCACACGTAATATTGATCAATGCTAATGCCGCTGATAACGACATGTTGATATGAATATTATAATTTTTGAATTATTGGCAGTTCCGTAGACCTTGTAAAAGTAATTGATTATGGATGACCTTGTAAAAGTAATTGTAGGAATTAGTATGTAGCTTTAAATCATCTAATGAATTCTCACGCTCTAGGGCGGAGCATGTCAGACTTTTACTGTCTAAAACCACACCTATGTCCCTTAGGTTGCCTTATGTTCTAGGACCACGGGTAACCTTTTCAGAAGTCGTCTCATGGCCCATATGTACAGTAGTTATGTTTAGTTCACTCTATTTTATAGTAAATGTGCTCGTGCTAACCCCTGGTTATACAACAGGTATAAACTTTTTTTGAGTGACCGACATTTTGACAATTCAAAAGTGTAAATGGTCTATTTGAAATAATCTCCGATTTTCGGGTGATTGTCAGTTGTAATCACAACCTATTTTGAGGATTCGATCCCCGTTTCGAACCTGTTATGCCTTGATCACACGAACCGAGTAAACGGGCGAGCTCGGCTGAATACTCAGTACGTATAAACAAAGCTCCGAGTGCTCGGCCGAGCGCTTATCTCTACAACTCGCTTACATCACTGTTTTGCCCTTTTACTCGGTACGTCTGATCAAGGCATTAGTAGCAGACTCAGTATTGTAAAATCGGAAGCCATGTAAGTATAAAAGTCATGTCGGTTATGATAGCAACGAACGTGATCGAAGACAGACAATCCATTTCCATTCACACCTACAATCAACTAATTATATTATCATCGCAAAACAGCCAAACAATAAAAGATATTATAGTAGTCCTTGAGCCACACGTGCAAGTAAAAATAAACGGATTACTTAGCTAATTTACTGAAACGTATAATCTGTAACAGTACCTGTATACCTAGTAGGTAATTAAGTTTAATGGAAATATTCATAATTAAATTATGTATATATATACTTCTGTCTAGTTAGGTATGTTGTGAAAAGGTAACGTGTGTCATTGAAATTATATTTTAGAGGTTAATTTGTGTACACTTCAGGCCAAATTAATGTACGCACAAGGCACACGCTATTAGTATCAATATTAAATAATTACTGCAATAGTCCCTCGAAATAATTTTAAATTTAAATAAAAAAAATAGGTACCAACGTGTGTCATTGAGGCTATATTTTAAAGGTTAATTTGAGTACACTTCAGGCCAAATTAATCCACGTACAGGCTATTACTACATAAAACCATGTAATAATCTAAAAATAATTACTGTTTTTTTCGCACGTAATAATTTTAGTTTTTTTTTCGATATTTTGAATAGCTATATGTTAGCAGTAGCTTCGCCTGCGTTGTAGTAGAAAATTATTCCTTACTAGCTGTGCCCGCGACTTCGTTCGCATGGACTACAGGATTTTGAATTTATTTTTTCTAAAATAAAAGTAGCCTATGTTACTCCTTATTACATCAGCTACCTGCCAAAAAAAATCGCGTCAAAATCGGTCCAGCCATTTCAGAAATTAGCCCGGACAAACAGACAGACAAAAATTGTGAAAAATGTTATTTTGGTGTATGTACCGTATATATGCATGTAGTAAAACGCAGTTATTTCAATATTACAAACAGACACTCGAATTTTATTTATATGTATAGATGTATAGATGACTATACTCCCGAGATAAAAAGTATTCTATGTACTACTCCAATATATGGTCTACCCATGTACCAAATTTTTCCGAGTTCGAACATGAAAAAGTAACAAACATACAAACACTCACTTTACCTTTATAATATTATAGAGGTAAACCATTCACGGGCACTTTTGAATAGTCACAAAGTCAGTCAGTCAGAAAAATATTTTATTTTATTTAATTCTGCCAAGTCCTTTCTATCATCGGAACACTAGACATACGGCGTTGCGCCTACGTACAAAGCGTTTCGGGAACACATTCATTATGTGTACAGCTAAGTAGTGGAATTCCCTGTCAGAATCTGTGTTTTCTGATCCCTGTGGACACTTTTAAATCTCTATGGACACTTTTAAATCAGTGATCTGTCATTCCACCTTGCTAATATAACAGTTCACGTCGTGATCGGTTGACGTAAGTTTAAGAATCGCACTGCTGAATGTGATCAAAGCCGTGTATGAATGAGTTCGGCCACAAGTGCATGATTGGGCGAAAGTCCCGAGTGCTGTGAGGTGTTCAGACAGTGCGAACAGCGGGTGGTTGCAAAACTACACGCATGCTGATGCAACCGCAGCCAAGCACGTGGTACTGACGTCAAATTGGTAGTTTTACACCAATTTACAGATTTAATGTGCTTGAATTAGATTTGTTATCTCTTTAAAAAATTACTCATTTTTCGGGTTTCAAAAAGAAAAAAAAACTAGTCTCTTTCCAACTTATTTTGAACACTTCAGGGAAACTACTTTCAAGATCTAACCGAGGCCAAAAATAGAACTGTACAGGTTGCCAAATAAAAGAAAAAACCTAATTTGAGAACATCGACTCGAAAAGAATAATTTGCTGAAACAAAAGTGTGACTCTATTTAAGGAAAACATTTGAGACAACTCAACCCATTTTCAGAAAATTCCAACCATCTAACCTAGCTGTACAAACAGAGATACGTAATATGGTCCACAGTAGCATCGATGACGTAAGATACGATCATCGAGTATCTCTACTGTATCGTATGACAGCTAATATTAGTATCGATAGTAAACAAATCGATTAAGATGACATAAAAGGAACGAATTGATCCATTGTAAATCTGCACCGGCACTTCATAATTTACAGTTTCAAGGAAGATTTTTTTATTATGAATAGGCTCACATTTGACCACTATCCCACCTGATGGTAAGCGATGATGAGGCCGCTGATAGAACACGCTTGCCTAGAAGTAACCTATTTATTCACTCTTGACTTAAAGAACCCTAGCTTGTAGCTATACAAAAAACCGACTCCGACAGGGAATTCCGCTCCTTAGCTGTACGCACAATGGATGTATTCTTAAAGCGTTTTTTTCGTATGGGTGGCGCAACGCCGTACAATCTAACTGGATACGGAGCAACTGCCTTCCAGACGTCCAGGGCCCCAAGTCTGCTATTTTTATAAATTCGTCATTCCAACACGATCCCATTGTCATTTTGCTAAAAGTTTGTAATCTGCTAATTCATAATGATCGATCATTGATCGGTCAATGGTCTTGTAATAGAATTGCGGTAGAATGATAATTTCGAGCATATTAAAACCAATAACTGCACAATAACGTTCTAATGGTCAAACACTGATCAAATAAACTGTCAAAGTTTTATCAGATTACCGCAAATATCAAATATTCATTTGTCAATATGTACGAGATTACCATTTTAAGCCACTTTTTTCAATGGAGTGTCAGTGGTTGACCATTGGAAAGTCATAATGACGCCATTATATTAGTAGATTACCAAACTTGTCAAAATCGACAATTATGACATCAATGATAGACCATTCTGACACTATTGTAATAGCAGACTTGAGGCCCAGAACTCAGTTACTGGGCAACAAGGTATTCCTTAGATAGATTGATGGTAAGACTTTCTGGCGTCTGACTACCTACTTGTATCGACTGTCAATAATCTACGAATCAGAAACAGGACCAACGCCTTTACGTGCTTTCCAAACTACGGGGTGTCAATAAAGGCCTAGATAAACTTAGAAATGTACATGATATGAATAGAAAAATTCACATTGGTATTTGCCCGGTTTCGAACCCATGAGGTTCATGCATAAAAGACGGGTGCCGTAACCATTACAACCGTCAACTGACAAAATATTTAACTACCCAACTACTACTCTATATAATTTCCATAAATCACCAACCAAAACATTACACATCGCGCCACAAAAATGGGCCCACTCTGATTGTTACCTACATTTATGTCACAACACCTAATTGTGCCGCTCTGCCGGCTGCCGTGTGCCGGTAGCCACTGGGAAGCGGAAGAGGGGTGAACTATCGCATCGAGCCGGATGTCATCTGTCTACCGCCCGTAATTATGTAGTTGGTGCTCTGTGTTGGGTCTTTATACAATAATGTGTGTGCTATTAAATTTGGCTTATTACTAACAGGTATTTTTTTTAAACACAACGTTTGGATACAAAATTTCACTGTAACATCAAGCCGCATTTTAGCTGTAAGAGCCCCTATTGTGAGCTGCGGGAACGTTTGAAAAATTTCTGTAGCCCTGGAACGCAAAGGATCACAGGTCTGTTTTAGTCAGTAAAAGTCTGATACACTCTCTAGCTTCACCTAGAGCAGGAAAAGTCATTTAACGGTTCTCCACCTTTGGTATTTTTTTTTTAAATTATATATAGGCTTCAATTGACCACTATCTCACCTGACGGTAAGCGATGATGTAGCCGAGGATGGAGTACGCTTGCCTAGGTTATAGCTATCAGGAAACACAGACTCCGTATATCCTGTCAAGTCTTAGACTTTAATTGTAAAATGCTACGGTGAAGAAAACGAGTTCGTTTAGTCTATACAAGTAAATCCTGCAGACTTTCTTGGCCTGTTGTAAAATTGGAAGGATTTATTACGATGGGTAGAAAAATTTAAGATAATTTTAACTTTCGTTTTCTAAGATCTCTTAAAAAATAAAAACAAATTGAGGGGGTAGGTGTAGGTATGCAAGTAATCTGTGAGATCAGGATTTCCCAGTGTCGTCTGAAATAATTATTTGTAACTATACTATTTTTATATACTTGAATTCACCTTTCTGCAGGTAGGTACTGGAATCCATAAATACGAATATGTTTGTACAAACCAAGTAAAAGGTTAGTACTGATTTATGGTACATCTTGACGCGAAATCAATAGAGATACTTAATTTAAGTACCTACTTCAAGTTTATCAAATAAAACCTAGATTATTCATTAGTACGTTATTATTAATATCACGCAAATATATTGTTTAATATCTACTATCAGATAAGCTGGACACATAATGACGTATTAAGATAATAGATTTGTAACCTTATCAGCAAGTACTTAAAAAAACAATGTACTTTAATAGTGATCACTCATGTGCGCATTAAAATTTGCATACAAAAGTAATTTATATAAAATAGGTAAGTACATCCGCTGTGCAAATCCTCACAATTGTATGGTACGCAATGTACATTATGGTGGGAAAATCAAAATGTTCTTTTTTTAAATTTCATATAGGCCAACATGATATATACTAATACTATAGTTTGTTCTTTTTATTTGTAGGAGGTAATCTCTGAAAGTACTGGTCTAATTGCAAAATACACTTGAGAGCAAAAAAATCGCACATGGCTTGTAATTTCGTTTAATACTGTTTTTTTCTTAAATCTAAAGATAGTGAATACAAATTATTGAGCAAAATTGAAGCATACAAAGATAGCTTTATAAAAACACAAAATTAAGATCATTGAACTTCACGTAACCCACAAAAACCAGCGGTATACCCAATTTCCCAAATTCATCCATTTGCATTTCACTACTTACACCTTTACCCGAAGCTACATAAAGGGTGCTGTTTTGGAGTTTTAATCAGTTTCCGGTAACGTGATAACGTCTTTATTAGAAACAGGCGGATTTACTGGAAAAATATGGATACCATGCCCGCAGAAGCCGTTCAAGTTATTGCCTTGCCTAAAGCAGGCCATAATCAAAATGAAGTCGCTCGACAGCTAAATTTTAGCGGCTTCCCTATTCGTCTGGTATACCAGAGGTTTTAAGAGACCCGTGGGTATATTTGGCGACCAGGATCTGGCCGGTGGCCCATAGGACCAGGGCGTGATTATCGCTTTCCTGTAACAAGTACTTTGAGAAATCGGCTACTGAACACGATTGAACTGACACAAAAGCTTCAAGAAGTTCGCAATATCAGTGTAAATCAGTGAACGATCAGGAAAAGACTGGGTGAAGCAGGCCTGATTACACATCACTCAGCAAATGGTACAAAATTGACCACAGCTCACCGACAAGCCCGGCAATAATTTGCCACGAAACACTTAAATTGGATGTATGCCTAATGGCAGGCTGTTGTGTTTTCTGATTAGTGCAGAATGACCTAAATGACCATGATGGATGCTATAGGGTCTACAGAAGGTCATCATGGTAATTTTAACAATGCTGCATAAGCGAACAAGTGGGTTTTGGAGGCGTTTTAGGGTGGCATAATGTTGAACACTAAAACTGACATTGTATTCATCACTGGGCCATTACTGGCCTGATATCGAGAGGGTTGACGGCTTTATGATACATCAAAAAGTGCTCGAAGAATATGTGAAGCTGCTTATGTGGCTTGTGTTAGATTTTTTTTCCTTAATGCAGAACAACACCAGATCGCATGTCGTTAGAACAGGTTGCGACTACATGTAGGACGTTGGAATCATTGCGATAGAGAAGCCAGCTCGTAGTTCTGCTCTCAATCCAAATGAGAATATCTGGAATGACCTTGAAAGAAGACTTAGTGCTAAAACCCTGGCTCTCCACGCCTCCAAGAGCTTCAATTTGTCATTGACGAGGAGTGGGACGTTATGCCCTAAGATTTCATGGTAAAATTAATACGATTGATGAAAAATCGAGTAGCAGCTGTAAATAGGGCTAAGGGAGGGAAGACACTTTATTGACAATCAGGATGACCAAGAATTTTAAGTTTGACTCTCATTCTTTCTTAAGTGAAATTTGGTCATTTTTCCCATATGTTGGATTTTGTGCTCTACACCCTTTCAAGGATATTTTTTTACACTGTATTTCATATCATTAGAAAGGTAATTAAATAGGCTTTCAAATAATGTATGAAATGTTTTCAATATCTATACACATTCATGACAAAAACTGCCTGAACAAAAAGAGTTTTGATGTGCGATTTTTTTGCTCTCGAGTGTATATTCACCGATAAAAAGCTGCTTTATTCCTGAGTGACATAGGCATATTTTTGTAAGCGGGCAAAGCCGCTGGCAAAAGCTAGGCACTTATAAAACGTCAGAAGCTAGTGCACGATTCTAATTGGTCGTTCTCTATGGAGAAGAACCGGCCTCTTCTGGGTCCTAGTTTAAAAAGAATATTAAAACCAAGTAGTGTAATCTACTCCTCAACAAGAAAATTATCTCCTTGTATTTTTCTTCTTCTTGCCCTTATCCCATATTACTTGGGGTCGACGCATCACGTTTTATATAACATAATAACACGCAAAATTCTCTTCTTGCAGTGAGAGAAGGAATTTTCTTTATTGGAAGAGACATAAAATTAATTTCACCAGGCCTAGCCGAGTTACGACCGTTTCGTTTTAAATTTCTTTCTACAGTCGGTAACGCCTCCAATTCCTTTGTCCTGACCACGTGACTTAACATTGAATGATGTCATTCCCATACATTTGAAGTTTTCTACTAGCATTATACTTGTAGATTTTCAACTTGGCTAAGCCCTCTGTGCAAGTAAACGCGACACGTTTCCCTGAAGTGTTTACTTCAACAGGGAAATCCTGAAACAGTAGGTTTACTATCGAAGTTAAGTGCATGTAAGTACTTCCTATCAAGTGCTGAAGAGTACTATGAGCACCTATATTTAGATTACAACTAACAATACAACCTACTTGAAAGTCGATAACTACGTATAGCTGCAAAAGATGGCTCAGCAGTGCTAGATAAACTTTTAACGTGATCTACTTCACGACCTAAACTGAACTGTTATTATCACGTCGGGGTCACCAGTTTGGAGGTAAGCGGAACAGAGAGAAAAGTCCCTCGAACCTCCGTTGATCCGTTGACCATATCATCGCTTACCTGATGGTAAGCGATGATGTGGTCAACGATGGTGCACGCTTATCTAGAACTATTCACTGTTGACTTAAAGCGTATAGTCCCTTGAACATCTAGCCGGAGTTAAATAGACACATACTCGTACTGCCGCCGAGGCAGCAGTACGAGTATGAGTGCATTTAATTCCGACCAGCTGCGCCCGGATAGAGCCCCGCTAACCTTTAAATCCATTTTCTTTGCGAAGTATTGATTGATTTACAAATGCTATGTACATTGTACATTCTGGAGAACATTTAACTGTTTTTTACGGATAGTTTCAATAAGTTAACTTCATCGAGACTGTCATAAATATATTTTACCGATACTTAACTACAGCGAACTTTACAACCATTTACAGATTTTCTCTTCAAGTTAAACAAACCATCGGAATGAACTAACGTATTGACTTTTAACAGATACTGAGTAAAATACGCCTAACCGTTATATTATTACAAAACTGCGAACAATTGAACTATGGAAAGCGCATAGAAAGCGTTCACAAGAATCACTCGGGCGCAACCAATGTACTATGACCCATGGATTCTTATAATCTGTAGTATTACACGGTTCAATGTTAATTTGATGATGTAAGCCCATTTTATGTAGATCCCTTGATGTAGTAGAGATGTTTAGAATTAGGGTTTTTAATAAATTGGTGTTTATCTGCAGAGATGTATTGATATCCCATATCCCGGTGCGTGTTGCCAGCGATGACGTTGATGCGAAACATAGTCGCTTACAATGGGCCACATATGAAGACTTAAAGTCACCGGCAATAAAAAGAGCTATGCTCGGAGTTTCCTTGCGTGATCACATCAGAAATGAAGATATCCGCAGGAGAACCAAGGTTACCGACATAGCTCGAAAAATCGCCAAAGAGGAAGTGGGCAGGGCACATTGCACGCAGAATAAATGGTCGATGGGTACGAAAGATTCTGGAGAGGTGAATGCGTAGCGGAAGACGCAGCGTGGAAGGCCTACTAGGTGGTCAGGGTCGCGGAAATCCGATGGATGCGAGACGCAGAGGATCGGTCGTTGTGGCGACGCTTGAGGGAGGCCTATGTCCAATAATGATCGTCTTTCGGCTTTTGCCCTCGGCTTTGCCCGCAATATAGCTTATGTCACTCAGGAATAAACCAGCTTTCTATCGGTGAAAAAATTTTAATATGATGATGATGAGATGATGAACAATGCGTTCCAAATGAGAATAGGATCGCCCGCCATGTTGTGACGTCAGGATTTACTGTCAAATCGAGAAAAGAAATTTTTAAAGATTAATTATTAAACGAAAAATTTAATTTATTTATGAACTATGAACGAAAAAAGTTTAATCAGAATCCAGTTCTTCAATTTTACTCATCTCTAAATTCTTCAATTATGCCAAAATTTCTTCGATTTGACAGTACGACGAGACGTCAAAACATAGGAATCGGTCCTATTCTCATTTGGAAGGCGTAGTACTTACAGAAATTACCTCCTACAAACAAACAAACTTTACTTTCGTCGTTTATACCACGTACATCGAGGGACTGGAACAATTTGCCTGCTGCGGTCTTTCCGTCTGATTATAATTTAGGTGTCTTTAAGGCAAGAGTGAATAGGCTCTTAATAAACTAGTGCGCCTCACCATCAACGATTGCATCACTGCTTACCATCAGGTGGGATCGCAGTCAAGCACTAGTTTATACAAATTAAAAAAAAAAAAAAAAAAAACTTCATTTTAATAAGTGTAGATTTGTGGTTCAAATAACATGAATTAACCAACAGTTTCATCAGAAACCCTTGAATTAATGAGAACTACGGCTCGAATTGATTATCGTGGATAGACAATAAAAACTTTGTTAAAAAACAGTTTCCCTTTGTAGTGAAAACAGTGTTATTTGGTAACCGGTAAACTTGATTGAACTGAACTAACTACAATGATAAACTGTTAAGATTGATTGCAGTTTCAAATGTTCGTTCGATATTTTGTTTCTCACTAATTCGTTTATTAAAAGCATTTAGGTACTTATTTTGATACAAGGCCAATTAAACCACTAAAGTATATATTATGGTATTAACTAAAATGACAAATAAAAAAGAAAATTCATGACATCATAAGGTATAATTTCTTGTAAGTTTTGGGAAAATAAGATATTTATTATCTATCTATTTTAATAACTAGTGTATATAGCCTATGTCACTCAGGAATAAATCAATTTATTATCGATGAAAAAAAATTCGCAATCGGTCCAGCACTTTTAGAGATTATCTCCTACATACAAAAAAATAAACTATCTCTTTATAATATTAGTGTATTACCTAAAAAAACAAAAAAAATAGAACAAAGGATACTTTTTTATCCCTTGGAATAAATATACCCCATTTTTTTTTTTTTGCCTAAGGCATTTAATCCGCCTTTAGTTGCATTAAGATTTAAAAAAAAAAGACGTATGACACTCGGGGACTGCCGCGGTAAAGCTATTGCATAGCATTTTTATCAACTTATGCAGTTATAATTATTTATTTATTTTATTTATGCAGTATTTTTTTTTCCTTTGTTTTTTTTTCTTTGATATTAATTGAAGTTACACTTTCACACATTGAATTGAATTTTGATTGATTGTTCACTCATTTGTTTTCTTATCGGTCACCACGCTCAAAAAACAAATGAGTGGGGCGTGTTAGGTTATTTTCGTTATGGAATTTCTGGATTCGGTCTGCACGCTCAAGGCCCGCGATAGAAGCTATGCAATAGCTTAAAAAAAAATTACGCAGGCGATGTCACTGGTAGAAGCTAGCTTTAAAGTAAATCTAAAGCCCTGAAGCGAACCTATTTACAGCGTAAACACTATTTTCATTTCCCTAGCCAATGAATATTGAAACAGTTTGGAATTGCGAGCGGATTGGATTTTCAAACGGTCGCCATTTTGCACTGAACGGATGAACTTCCGACATAGGTTTTCGCTTCCAATATTACAGCACATTTTCGACGATGATGTGAAAATTTTCATTAAACATTTCATAATCGATTTTAACGTTGATGAGATGGGAATGTGGAGTTTGAAAGTGGCACCAGTGACTGAAAGGTTGAAAGGAAATCGTTTGTCTCGGTATGGCATGGCATGGTCGGCCTTATAATGTTCCTACTGCTGGAACTCACGCCTCCTCTCTAAGAGAGGGAATGGGCCGTAATCCACCATGTGGCCCCAGTGCGGGTTGGTGGATGTCACATGTTCCCTGCCGGAGTCTGTGTTTCCTGATAGATACAACCTAGGGGTCTTTAAGTCAAGAGTGAATAGGTTACTTCTAGGCAAGCGTGCTCCATCGTCGGCCACATCATCACTTACCATCAGGTGAGATAGTGGTCAAACGCGAGCCTATCAACAATAGAGAAAAAAAAAACATGGCTTCGATTTTTTAGCTTCAGGACAGGCCAGTTTCCTCATGATGTTTTCCTTTACCGTTTTGAGAGCAGTGGTGATGAAATAAAGTACACCAAGTAATGAGCCTGACCGGATTTGAAGCTGTGACTTACAACTCGTAAGTCGGGGTGGTTATTGCTCTCAAAAAAGGCAAAGAACATTAATTTCGGTGATGCAAACATTTTCATAAAATATTTCGTAATGGATTTTGACGTTTATTCTATTTTTAGTTGAGAAATCATCCAATGACATCTCCCCCATCGCAATTGGGCGAAGCGAGACGGCGCGCGGCGTGTCAGAATTGTATTGACTGAAACCCACTCGTTTGTTCCCCCTTTTGCCTTTGCACCAGGATCTCGGGGTTCTGTTTCGCTCAACCCATAGTGCTAGTAGGCTTCGAACCTGCTGGGCCCCTACGACTTTGCTGACGTTGAGGCGCGCGTAGAACGCTATGCGCCGTCGACGGCTTGGGCTCGGTCCGGACGATTACCGGACGGTCGGACGGCTTGACGTTAATGCTATACATTATGAACTAATACTTCTACGGATCAAAATTACGCATTGTGTAAGTCAGTTTTGTCGATTCTCTCGACCGTAACTGTAAGTTGAAATGTAATAATGTCAGGAAATGTTACTTTAAAAATTGTAGGCATGTCGATTTTCACGCTAACAAAGTGCGAAAAGTATTTCGTGTGGTATAATGATGTAAGAAATATGCAAACAGTTATATTGCAGTTGCACACCTTTCTAAATATACCAAACTATACTTTGGAAGACGTACTTGGGGCCGAAATCAACTTGCAAGGGCCCTTTGGATACCATTTATGGACTGTGGTACCAACCGACGATTATTCCTGTATACGCTATGCTAGTGCACCCAAGGACAACCCTCGGTTGGAGGGAAACTAGGTTTTGTGTCGTATGAAAACAAAGATTTAGAACTATGGTTTTGGAAGGCTTAAGTGGGCTGATTACCAAGAACTATGTAAAGACTGTGTATGGCCCCTGCTTGAATAATGCAATGGCCCCAGCCTGAACAATATTTTATTATTATTTGGTAAGACACACCGGCCTGCCAGCCGGACCTCGGTCCGGTCGATTACCGGACTGCCGGACGGTAAGCTACCCTTTGCTTGACGTCCACAAGCCCGCGTCTATATTATTATGTTGGTTATGCTTGTTTTTCAAATATATTAGCGAGATTTAGTTTGTTCAACCGATTTTGGAAACAGTTCAGTGTAGAAGCTTTCACATTTCTTGCCGTGAACCTGTTCCATGCTGATTCTCGACGACTTAGTAAGGTAGATATCGCTCCGAAGGTTTCTTCCTGGATGCATTTCCCCATAATTTCTCATTATCATTGTCATTATTTCAGCAGAAAGACTCTGAACATAGACTTGGGTGAGTGTCGTCATGACGACTGATCCTGTGGGTCTCGCATATCGGATTCCTGCGACCCTTACTAGGTCTTTGGTCCACCTTGTGGGAGCATGGCTTGTACTTGCTTTCTTGTTTTTTTTTTGTTCGTGCTTGCTTGTTTTTGCTTTGCTAGTGCTTGCTTGTTGCTTGCTTGTTTTTGCTTTGCTTGTGCTTTCTTGTGCCTGATTGTAGCTTGCTTGCTTGTAGCTTGTGATTGTTTGCTTGTGTTATCTTGTTGCTCGCTTGTTGTAGTTACAACAGCTTGTAGCTTGTTGTGCTTGTTGTTGATTGAGCTTGTTGTTTTGTTGCTTATGGTTGTTGTTTTTTTTTATTTATATTGGTGGTTGTGATACCAATCAAGACTAATTAAGGCCAGACGTTACTTGCTTGCTTGCTTGTTTTTGCTTTGCTTGTGCTCTCTTGTACTTGCTTGTAGCTTGTTGTTGATTGAGCTTGTTGTTTTGTTGCTTATTTTTGTTTTTTTTATTTATATCGGTGGTTGTGATACCAATCAAGACTAATTAAGGCCAGACATCTATCTAAGACCAGATTATTAAATTACGCAATCGATTATCTAGTCCAAGATAAACAAACATACGAAAATCTGATTTCGACAAAAGTTAGTAAACAATTGCAAGACAAACATGACTCATTTGAGAAAACAAAATGGCGGATGTAACAGCTCTGAAAGATAGATGGTAAGACATAAACAGAAGCAAACGGTAACGCTGAAGATCATGAACAAGATCGTCGGATGAGCTGAGGTCATTTTGAAAGAGCTGGATTTTTTGTTGGATATGATCAAATAATTTCTCTCGCTCTAGATGGAGCGGGATTTTTTCGAGGGCTATAATAATAATATTTGAACAATCTACAGCTCTGGTAGGCGTAACACAACGTGCCCTCAACCCAGGCTAGGTCCTTACCAGACTACCAGATGACCAGACATTTAGGTACCTATTGTTCCCCGTCCGTAAGCACGCGCCTCCTACTGTGGCCAGAAATCGTCCTGCTTTTCCGACACCCGGGGCATCTCCGGATGATGGAAATGGAAACCTAGACTTATTCACTTCTTAGATTCAAGAAATGTGGAAGTGCACTGGCATATGCTGAGCGAAGGCGAAATGCCGTTATGTTTCTAACTCTTTCCACAAGGCATAAACACAAATGAATCAGGCTACTCGTAATATTATAAAGGCGAAAATTTGTGAGTGACACGCGTGTAGGTATGTTTGTTACATTAACATCTGAACTGGTTTCGATGGAACTTGATAAAAGGGTACCTCGGGTCTTGGAGATATTCCTTTAGGATAATTTATGCTACTATCACGCGGGGAAAGCCGCTGGGAGCAACTAGTATAATGTAGATACCATTTTAGTTAAAAAAAACTCCGAATATGTCAATCCAATTTGCCTGCTGCAATCTTCCCGTCCGATTATAATTCGAGTGTCTTCAAGACTAGACTGAATAGGCTCTTAATAAACTAGTGCGCCTCACCATCAACAATTGCATCACTGCTTACCATCAGGTGGGATCGGAGTCAAGTACTAGTTTACACCAAAATAAAAAAGACCTCTAATAAGGTAAATGCTTACTCATACAAGCAACAAAACGTCATCATAATCACAACAAAACAATATTATTTTGAAGGAATTTACCACATTTTAATAAATTTATCGACAGGATGCGTAGGAGTCGGTGTTCACAGTACTGCGGATCTCCGCCTCAAAACACAGTACAAGTGGGTCAATGACTGTTTCGTAGTTTTAATAATATAATAATGATGATGATGTAAAAACAGTTATCAGTACTCGGGGTATTTTTTAGGGTTCCGTGTAAAGTATAACGAATAGAGTACATCCGTTTGTGTGATAGGTTTCAAGATAATTGTGAACAGGAAAGACCAGATCACAAAATGGATAGCAATATCAAAAATATTCCAGTTTGTTGTGCACATTTTTTATTTTACAAGTTAATATCAATATTAAAACCTAATATTAATACCTACTAGGGAACCCATTCCCACGTCAAAATCGCGATCCCGTAGGGTAGCGGGATTGAAGCCATATTAATCTCGCGGATGATTGAAAAGAGTGTCCATGGAGTTTTAGTATCCTGCTCATTCTTCTCGATAGAGATTTACGCTTTGGATTGTGCAATTAGTATATTTTTCTGACTTCTGGACAATTCAAAAGTGCCTGTAAAGGGTTTACTTGAAATAAATACTTTGACATTATCTTAGTTTCGGCGCGCAGTATTGTAAATAGGAGTCTTATTAAATCATCGAAAGCATCCAATCTCTGCCCCACAAAAACATTAATAACATAATCATATTACACACGACGTAATCAACGTTTTTCAGCCAATCAGCCAGTAAACACATAACATGATAGCATCGACACGCCACTGAAGGAACCAACCGATTAGTAACTACTTACCGCGTCGTGAATGAGTTTTTTTTTTTGAGATGGGAAATCATTTATCGACTTCTCCCGTTCTAAGGTGAAGCGAGAGGACGTATCAGACTTACTGACTAAAACCCACGTGTGTCCTCCAGTTGCCCTTCTAGGACCACGAGTTTCCTTGTCTGAAACTTCCCGCGGCCCCATCGGGCATCGACCCTGTTGGGCCCCACGTTTTTGCTGATACCCCTTTGAGGCCCGCGTGACATACTTTATGTTACGTTCCCTCTCGTTCCGGAACGTGACATAAACCAGAGCCCGAGGCCGTGCGAGAGGTCACCACCACTGATCGCCTCTGCTAGGACACGGCGATGCTCCATCCAAGAGGGGCACACCTCAACCATGTCTCCCGCTCTAGGATGGAACTTAGACCGTGTCAGACTTTTACTGACTAAAATACACTAGTGTCCTTCAGTTGCCCTTTGCGTTCTAGAGACACGGTCACTCTTTCAAATGTACCCACAGTCGTGTATGTGTTGGCATTGAATGAATGCAAGACACGCTTGTGTAACATTGGCTTTACTTGGGTTCCTTAGGTAACTTGGATTTAATAGATTAAAGTTTTTGCCACATGTGACATCAATCAAAATAATTAGACTGTTATAAAAACGAAAGTTTGTATGTAGGACGTATGTGTATTTTTGTTGCTCCTTTACGCTCAAGACGCAGAACGATTTGATTTTTTTGACAGCATGGCGAAGTGGTTAAACGATTGACTGCTGCGCTGCGTGTCGCGGGTTTGACTCCCGCACGGAAAAAAAAAATGTATGGCCTATAGATAGTTGTTCCAGGTTCGGGTGTCTTATGCATGTCAGTTTACATGTTTGTAAACTTTGTGTCTTGGATCGTTTGAAAAAAAACAAAAAATAAAGTTTTTGTAATTTCCCTAAGAACCGGTATCAAAGTAACTAATTTGCCCAGAGAAAAAGATAACAATTCACATATATGTTTGATTTCGGATTCAAAACAAGGCCCAATAATTTTTTTACAGCCAATTAATCCAAGTTTAGATTGATATGCTAAATCTTTTAATTTATGAAACTATTAAAAAATAGCTACACAATATTTTCTACGGAACCTTCATTCAAATTAAGCGTGATCTATTCTAATCAAAGCTGGCTACACTTAATCGTTTAAGACAATGGCTGCAATTAGTCTAATTCGTTTCGAAATTTAAATTGTTTTAGTAAATAAAGGCGGAGCCAGGGTCATGTGACAGGTTAGATTTATTTAATATTTTTTATAAATTATAAAGAAAATGTTTGATAACAAAAATAAGTTTTTAATTAAAAATTTTTTTCATAGCAAGCTTTTATATCGGTATAATACCTATATAATTAATACTCAACAAGACGAATCATACGAGCTCAAACTCGATGGGGATGTGTCGTTCAACTACCGAGCTCCTAAGGCCACCTTCTGGTTCCATCATCAAATCAGCTCCATGTCATCATAATACCTATTGCATTGTCACGCAGTTTACTCATGTTTATAAAATTTCATCTCAATCGGTAACCGGAAAGTGGATCAAATTTAATTTGCAAGATTTGATGACAGACAAAGATCAGGACAGGTGAAACTAAATAGAATCTTGTAAAAAAGTGTCCCGTCCCATAATTATGGTTGATTTCGTAAAACAGCTTGGGCTGCTATAAAAAGAATAGAAATATACAGACGGATAGATACTACTTCTGCCAGTACCTTTGACCACGTGAACATAGACAATTATCTCAAGGAAACACTCCTGGGATAAAATATCGTGCTATTCTAGGACTAAATTTTATAGAAATCAGTTCAGCGCTTTGAGCGTTAGTAGGGACCCAGCTGAGTCGAAGTCGGGGCCAGGGTTAGTTTCGAAAGACAACTCGAGCCCCGGTATGAAGGCTTGAAGGAACGGGGTGGGTTTTTAGTCAGTAAGAGTCTGACATTATCTCCCGCTCCGCCATTTTCCCACCAAAAAAAAAAGCGATAGTGAGTAATTAAAACATACACATAGTTACACAAAACGCCTGTATAATATTAATGTAATACTGTCCACACTATTATTGTATTACAGCTTTAAAATGGCTTTCGTTATTTTACTTTCTTCCCATTGACAAGTTTAGCAATCGAGTCGTTACACGAGTCAATATTTTCTGACAATGTTTCAATTTCACAAAAATCGGCAAAACGGTCTTATTTATTTATTATTATGAGGAACACCAACGACATATTAACAAAATCTTATACAGGTAAATAATTCTGTGTAAATATGTCAATTAAAGGCGTCCACAGCTTATACAATTTCACAATGTATATAAATTATTATTTGGTAAATTGAATTCATATTAGATTAAAGTAAATTAGATAAGATTCGATAAGATTCTGAAAATACATTACTAAATAATCAAAACAAAATATGTAGATATTTAAATTATTAAGTTAAAATTGTATTGAATTAAATTGTTATGAGCGATAAATTAAAATTAGAATTGAATTAAAATTTTTGGTAAGACTGCCTCAATTCTTAAAGACAACAAATTACATATATAGAAAACTAACTAATTCTGCCTGAATTACTATAAAAAACCCCACCATTTAGCTTAGAGGTTACATAAAAATGCTAGAAACGAACACTATCATAAACAAAAACAGTAAAAACAATATAAAACTTAACATTTCTCCCTACATGTGAACAATTTAACAACCACACATAAAATTACATCTCGTGAAGAAATAAATAAATACAATACCAAACTACCCACAGTAACTCTTGTAAGGTCGTGTTTCTATTCGATTGAGTATTGTGATAGATCAATGTAAACGTGTACTCTTTGTTCTCCCACGTTTTTACTACGAGTACATGGAGGTTTGAGTACACCGTTACTCATTGGCAGATTGTCAAGTTTAACAGTAAATGAGCTGGTATTGGACAGATACTGAGGTACATCGAATAGCACAACGATAGATCAATGAATACCATCGTACCGGAAGACGCCGCGTTGGAAGACCTCCTATGACCTGGTGAAGGTTGCGGGAAACCGATGGATGCGAGTCGCACAGGAGCGTTCATTGCGGCGACACTTGAGGGAGACCTATGACCTACATATATCGGCTGAAAAGATGATGATGATGAGATCAATGAATACAATTATTACTATGATGGATTTCAGAAATATTCTGGGTATCTAAGTATGTTTTGGATGAAGCGACACAGAGTGTCAGAAGCGATCGGTTTTGGACGACGAGCAATGGGCAGCTCGCCATCAGCCGTCCTATCAGAAACGAGCCCGAGTCGTCGACGGCACAAAGTGTATCACGTGCGTGTTAAAAAAAAGATGTCAGTAAAACCGTAGGGCTGATGTCGCCAGGGGAATTCTGAAAAGGATACCTTATTCCTGAAACGCGGGTGGCAGCGTCAGGATACTGGACAGTTTTAGTCTTCAAAAGTCTGATACGCCTTCCTGCTCTACCCTAGAGCAGGAGAAGTCATTGAATGATTTCCCACATAAAAAAAAATAAAGTTGTGATTCTTTCAGATGCCCTTAGCATCCCATAGCTAACATTTCTTTCGAACGATCTCACAACCCTACATGGTTTTACTGTGGTGAGTTTTAAGGAGTTTTCCTCTGACCTTTCAGTCTTGCCAAGGAGAACTTTTTTTTTTTTTTTTTATAGTGGGAAAAATCATCCAATGACAACCCCCGCTCTTGGGCAGAGCGGGAGATAGTGTCAGACTCTTACTGACTAAAAGCCCACCCCGTTCCTTCTAGCCTTCATACCGGGGCTCGAGTTCCCTTTCGGATAATCCTGGCCCCAGTAGGCTTCGACCCAGCTGGGCCGTCGACGACTTGGGCTCGGTCAGGACAGCTACCGGACAGTCGGACAGCGAGCTACCCATTGCTCACTAGTCACTGTCCGCAAGCCCGCGCCTACGATGCGGTGGCCGGAAATCGGGATCGGGATCCCGGCGGCGGCGGCAAGAGCGCCGTTTCCTGATGCGGTCGGCCTCTTCCTTTGCGAGCATTACTGCTTCGCAGAAGTCGGCGACCGCCTGCCACTCCTCCTCGCTCCGGACCATGTCCTCAACCAAGGCCCGGCGCGAGAGGTCTCCGCCGCCGATCGCCCCCACGAGGACACGGCGATGCTCCCAAGCAGGGCACACCTCGACTGTGTGCTGCACCGTGTCCTCCGGGTTGCCAGGAGGCCTGAGACAGTCGGGACTCTAAGGTAAGGTAAGGCCGACTATGAGAAAATAACAACTTGTGTAACAAAATACTAGCTTAGTTTATACAAAGTTCAACTTTCTCCGTCGAAGGATATAGAAAATGGTTGACATGTCCGGGATGTGGCATATTAACAGTACTCGCAATGAGAAATAGTGAGACTGCAAATTGTAGGTACATATATACGTAAAGCTATGAGGAACAGGTTGATATAAAGGGCTCGTTTACGGTAAGTTGTGAACCTACCTTCACCATGGAGTGATAGTTAAACGAAAAATGATATTTATTTTGCAAATAGGTTTTTAAAAACAGTTTTACGTAAATTTTTTCGTCAATTACCTGTCAATCGTGAGAATTAGAGACACAGTAGAAAGACAATGGGTGCGCTAACGCCGGCGTTCGATTGGGGTTTTATGAATTAAACTAGATGAGGCCGGTGTGTCCTAGCCGACTGCCCTGAGAAGAAACACCGAAACAAACTCAGGGATCAAATGTCATGTCAAAATCAGTGTCCATGGAGTTTCTTGCACGTTCTTCTCCATAGAGATCTACGCTTTGGAACGTGCAATTACCTAAGTTTCACTTTTTTGACTGACCGACATTTTGACAATTTTATTCTAAAGTGCCTGTAAGGCTGCCCGTCCACGTCCGATAAATCGGTGACCGATTTTTTGTAGGAGAAAAATAGAACACACTGATAGCAATAGTGCAACGCACACGTCCTACAAAAAGTTGGTCAGTACACAGAACAATGTTACAATTATACAAAATCGGCCCGATTATCTATCTTAATAGTCCCTCGTAGTCCCATAGTCCCTCGTCCACGTCAGACTTTTTGTAGGACAGATAATCGGACCGATTTTGTATATTTGTAACATTGTTTTGTTTTCTGACCGACTTTTATTAGGACGTGTGCATTGCACTATTGCTATCAGAGTGTTCTATTTTTCTCCTACAAAAAATCGGTCACCGATTATCGGACGTGGGCGTGCAGCCTTAATGGTTTATTTGAAACTAGCTTCTGCATGCGGCTATGCCCGCGTGAAAGTAGTTTCTCCTTATAAACTTTGGACTCCTGTTTCATCCCTTTAGGGGGTGAATTTTGTAAAACCCTTTCTTATTGCTCTCTTACGTCATAAAAGGAAGCCTTGTGTAAAATTTCACACTCTTAGCTCCAATAGTTTTGTCTGTGCGTTTGTATGTCAGTAAGTCAGTTTTTCCTTTCATAGAAATAGTTGTGATTTTTTTTTTTTTGACTGATTTCATTAATATACGACCAGAAACATAAATTAGTAGATATAATCTGTCTAAAAAATCAACCGTCTTGGGAATTTTGTATAATATTTAATCATTTAAAAATACGTATATTCGGTACTTTTTATAAGGTTCTTCTGTTAGTAAACAATGATCAATATCTCTTAATCAACCTTGATTATTGAACCAGTGTTGACTACATCAGATTTCATTGAATCCTTATAATTACCCAAGTCGGTTGACTTTTAGACAGACTCTACCTTCTTTTTACGTGTGTTAGTGAGCAATGATTCTTGATTTGACAGAGTTTAGACACAGGTCAAAACACATCGACATCTAGTGAAATGGTAAATGAGGTTAGCAATAGAATATTTTTTTTTTTTTGATTACTTTCATATGGTGATTTTCATTTCAGCCAAAATTTTTATTTTTATTGTCTACCATGTACCGGTGGCGCAACGGCTTACGTCTAGTGCCACGGAACCTTAAATAAAAATAATTATTAGAAGTCCTAATTTATGATACTTATCATACCGTCATTGTGCCAGGTAAGGCTAGAGAAAACAGTATGAAAAACCATATCGTATCATTGTATGACTTGATTAGCATGCATAATGTTTTCATGCGTAAAAACTGTTACTGTCACATTAAGCAGTTAAAGTTAACTGCCTGTTACACAACAGTAGGTAAAGTGAATTATGTCAAAGAATAATTAATAACTAGTGATTTTAACTGTAAATCAATTTGTTCTGTAAGGAAATGGACTGGTTATTTGCTTTCCATTGTGGCATTGATAGTTTCTGTTTTTTTTTTAACGTTTGCCGTTCTTAGAGTTTTATGACTATGGTCTTACTAATAACACTTTTTATAGGTTAATAATGTTTTGATAGTAGTTGACTTTTTCTTTTAAGAAAACGTTTCCTGTACCCCTAGCCAAGTTGCTAATCTGCAATAGTTAACGCTTGTAGAAAGCTTCAAATGTACGGCAACGACGTCGTCTTAACGGTCAGTCACGTGGTCAGAACAAAAGAATTGGCGGCAAGGTCAACTCGAAGCGTTCGGCGCAAGCGAAACGGCTTGGCTAGGGGGGCGCTGTATCGTAATTGCGTTCACAAACATGCAAACTCACAAACACAAGACACTCAGACTCGGAACAACTATTTGTAGTCTGCAGGCCATACAAGTATTTGTCCCACGCGGGAATCGAACCTACGACCCGCAGTGCAACAGCCAATCGCTCAACCACTGCGCCACCCGATCCGTCAAGTTAAATGTGTTATATATTAATGTTTGCAGTTTTTTTTTTCTATCATGATTTTTTTTTATTGTATCGCACTTTATCGTCACGTTTTGTTCTGTATTTGTTATCTATGCATTTTACTATATTGTCATCATCTTCCTGCCCTTATCCCACATTACTTGAGGTCGCTAAAACACGTTTTTTTTTTTCTTCTATTCTGTCCTATCACCCGTCACGCTATCACTGACTCACTTTTTTAATAACACTCCTCGTACAATCCAACCATATTTGGTCTCCTATTTTTCTTTAATTTTTTTTTTAGATTCTCCATCTTTTTAATTAAAAAAAAAAACAGTAAAAAATGACTTAAGACAACTAAAATCATTACAAGATCGAAACTAGTGATGGGAACGGATGTATAAGAAATATTAATCTCACTTATCTATTAAATCTCGTAAAATAGATTGGATCTAATTATAGCAAAAACTATCTTTTTAGTCTGAATAATGATTACCAAGAGAATTCGCACATTATGTTGGAAAAAAGTGTTATTTTTTAATGTAAAATAAAGACATAAGTTTCGTTATTAATTTGACATAATAGTTACGCTTTTTTATCTTTTCGGATTATAGAAAACTTTCTGAATGACAGTTGTAAATCTTTTCATTGTCATGTCTTTTTTGTGCGACACACACACTTAGACAAATTATTCTCGTCTGTCTGTTTGTCTTTTTATGTGACATTTTCCTTACGATGTTTTCTTTTCAGTGAGAGTAGAATTTCAGAGTAACAGTAACATGGTTGTAAACAGAGTTATTTAAAGAATGTTTCGATGTGTGTATGAAGATCATGTGATTTTTTTATTGTTTTCTACACCATTCTTAGCCATAATAATATCAGTGACTAGGTATGGGAATTAAAAATGGCATATTGTTAAATCATTAATTGATTTTTTTTTGTTCATAAGTCGTAGTTTTTTTTTTTTTGTAAAATGAATTAATTTTTTCCGTCACTTGCAATGTCAAAATGTCATATTCTTACATGTTGTCCACGAGTCGCGATGTTTTTTTTTTGCTTTCTCAGAGCGTTATTTATCGGTCAGCTAAACGTTTTACGGTAAATTAATTTTAATTGATAGGATATTAATAAAGCTAGATTAAATAATTACCGCGCTTAATTAACAGAAAATGTCTAATAAATCTTTTAACTTTCGATGGCCATCTTTCCTGCGTCTTTTTGTAATTTCACGTTTTCTATTGTATGTATGAGTTTCGCTTATGTTCTGACTTAGGTGTGTGAATTTCTGTTACGTTATGTGTTATATTTAACTTGCTTACGTGTTCTGATATTTAAAATATAATAATTAAGTAAGTAAACGTAATAACTCTCTAAAATCCTATGTGTTTTTCTATAGAACAAAAACCTTTATACTATAGAAAAAACTTTCTATAAAGAGAGTCATAATATTTGATTGATAAAGCCCCAAATCTCCAAAAAAAAACAATTTGCACTTGACAATTTAGCGCAATTTGTCACTTCACTGATTAATCTTACCAATTAAAGTTACAGAAACGATTAAAAATAAAATACGAATCACTAAAAAACTATCGATACACTTAAATTAACTACACTGTAAAACCACCATCACTAAATAAATAAAAAACTATTTTGTAGGTAGGTAATGTCACTATTTAAAAAAAGAACTCTCCGCAATAAATGTCAAAACTCCAAATTTTAAAAAGAAAAATCTCCCGCGGAAAATGAAACGTCAAAAAATCACAGACAAAAATTGATTTCTTTTTTTTTTATCGCGCGCGCAACGCTGTGTAGGTTCGCGTCGAGACTGGCGCGTTTGTTAGTAGATAGGGGAAGCCTTAAATGGTAGTGTTGGTGTGACGTACAGATTAGAAGAGCTTTGTATTGGAGCACTAACAGAGTAGCAGTACATACATGGTGATACTGTGGCTGTACGTGGGTATAGGCTGTGCCTTAAAGGGTAAAGATATAATGGGTAATGTTGAAATGTTGATGGGGTATTGATCCGATGATTTTTTGTAGATTTTTTTAGTGAATGAAAGACTAAGTACATATTTGCAAGTAAGTATTATAGAACCTAGAGGCTAATGGCATCGAAGTTAAATTTAACATGCATGACTTTCGTAAATTTTTATCGAATTCGTATGCCTAGTTCGTAGAAGAACCTGTAGTGTGATACGTAGACTCCTAAAAATGCCTAGATTAATATGCGCACAATGAATAGTAAAAGATGTTAATTCATAAAAAACCGGCCAAGTGCGAGTCGGACTCGCCCATGGAGGGTTTCGTAGCAGCAAGTAACATAATATAAAAATTCTTGTAGTTCGTTGTAACTTTGATCGATGTTTTAATAATAGTGTATTTTTTTAGATTTATGACGTATTAAAAAAAAACTACTTACTAGATCTCGTTCAAACCAATTTTCGTTTGTAGTTTACATGGTAATGTACATCGTATATTTTTTTTAGTTTTATCATTCTCTTATTTTAGAAGTTACAGGGGGGGGGACACATTTTACCACTTTGGAAGTGTCTCTCGCGTAAACTATTCAATTTAGAAAAAAATGATATTAGAAACCTCAATATCATTTTTGAAGACCTATCCATAGATACCCCACACGTATGGATTTGATGAAAAAAAAAATTTTGAGTTTCAGTTCTAAGTATGGGGACCCCCAAAATTTATTGCTCTTTTTCTATTTTTGTGTGAAAATCTTAAAGCGGTTTACAGAATACATCTACTTACTAAGTTTCAACAGTATAGCTCTTATAGTTTCGGAAAAAAGTGGCTGTGACATACGGACCGGACAGACAGACAGACAGACATGACGAATCTATAAGGGTTCCGTTTTTTGCCATTTGGCTACGGAACCCTAAAAAAGAACTGGTACAATACGAGTCGCACTCGCACACTGAGGTTTCGTACAACTTACCTATATGTAAATAATTCAATTCCCGAGTCTCGAAGATTTTTCCTATTCACAAAAAAAGTTTCTTAACATAAATGGCCATAACTATTTCTTGTTCCGTTAACTTCAAAATTTGCGCTGTAAAAAAATGCGTTGGACCACAGCTTCAAGGGACCGCAACCTGAGTATTTTCTTTTAATTTTAACTCGATACATCCGTGCGTACACGAGATAAAGGGTCTTGACAGACAGACAAACGGTCTCAAAAGGATTCTTACAGGATCACTTTGTAGTCCGTTCGGTTTCAGTTTTTTCCTTAAAAGTACGGAACTCTAAAAATACACGAATTGATTCGAATTTTCACGAAAAGGAAACACAGTTTCGATGGCCCAGTTTCCCTGTTGACACACCCCACCATTTTTTTGACACAACCTTGTCTACCAACAGGATCCCCTAGAGAGCTACAATGAAAGTCGTCAAAGCCCATGGCACCGCGTGAAAGCCATACAAAGCTGAATATTTAATGCGACCGTGGCGGTCAGGGTCCTTGCTGGCGTCATGTGTCAAAGTACTATTGATTAGTTTTTTATCCTATTAGGTAGTGGTGGATAGGACAGTTTTTTGTTTGAGAAGCCTAGAAGTTATTTGAATGAAGACATGTGACATTCACCAACCCGCACTGGGCACGCGTGATGAATTACGGCCCATTCCCTCTCCTAGAGAGGAGGCCTGAGGCCAGAGTCCCAGCAGTGGGAACATTATAAAGGCTGATGATGATGATGACCGTTCTATACCAAAGTTATAAATTATCTCAAAGATTCACCAACCACAACACACACAGTGTCATTATGTGTATCTGTGTGCCATATATGAGCAAAGCCGGCAAACCTTTATATAAAGATGTTATATACACGGGCGGGGCTACAAGTCTAAAAACATTAAAAAGGCCTCTTTCTCCAATCTGACACAACAAACCCAAAATTAAAAAAAACGTCACGAAATTGACAGTTTTCAAAAACAAAACAATGTCAAAAGTGTACTGCCATTCAAATGTCACATTCGTTATTTAAAAACAAATAGACCATAGACTATGGTGCGTGGTACCGTTGCAACGGTATCCGTACAATGGGAGACTATAAAACTAGCCGTAGATGTCACAAGATACGCCTAGTTGTCTAGGTCCTGTACTTGACGATGGTTTTTATTACTGTTGTTTATATGTTCAAAGAAATTCTTAAGAAATTCTTCTTATACAAAATATGAGACAGGGAGATTTTCCGGAATTTTGTCTGGTCTGATTGTGTCTTCTATTTCATGGGTGAGTTGGTGACATTAACAATTTTTCTGTCTAAAAAGTCAAATGGGAATTAAATGGGACTTACCATCAGGTGAGATAGTGGTCAAACGCGAGCCTATCAATAATAAAAAAAAAAAAAAAAAAATTATTCAAAAAATTACTTATATAAAAGTCTGTCTAATAATTTAAACGACTTGGGTAATTTTTAGGGTAAAATGAAATCTGATGTAGTCAACACTGGTTCAGAAATCAAGGTTGATTATGAGATTTTGGTCATTGTTTAATAATGGAACCTTATAAAAAGTATCCAATTTAAGTATTTTTTTAAATGATTTAATACTATTAGGGGGGACTTTTTAGACATTAAACATTAACATTAAAAAATGCAAAAGATTTTCGTTTAAAATATTCCTATTTCAGTCTCTTTAATGATATTCTTATTACAACAGTAGGATACATTTGCAAAGACAAAATAGTGTCATAAGTAATAAAATAAATCTGGAATCGTACGAGTAATCTGATTCTTAATATTCTATTCAACTTACTGATTCATCATCACTAGCCATACTACGATCAAGATCTGTTGTAGAACTATCATCATCTCAAAAAACAAGTGAATGACAACTAAAATTCCGGTTGCCAACATTAGATTTTTAATTTCCTTGAAAAAATTCCAAGTCGTTTAACTTACTAGACAGACTATACACCCCTACTTTTTAATTAGTACACAAAAAAATGGGGCTGTATCTGTACCCGTTACTGATCATATTTTTGTATTCAAAAGTAGAAAAAACCGAAATCCTAAAATTGACCACGAAAAGGTAAATTCATCATAGATTCAATCATACATAACAATTGCTAGTAGAAAATACTGCAGGAAGTGTTTTTCCATTTTAATCGTCATTTATTCATTCATAATCAATAGCCTGCACAATATTTCCATAAATTGAGAGACATTTTGGGATAAACACAAACGCTAATAACTTTGCTGTTTATGAATATTATATATTGTGATTTTACTTAAATAATAACAAGGGCTTTTCTAATAATCCCTTTAAGTATTTGTACTAATTAAAAATTAGTGGTGTATTTGATACTTTTTATAAGGTTCTACTAGTAAACAATGATCAAGATCTCTTAATCAACCTTGATCATTGAACCAGTGGTGACTATCAGATTTCATTTTACCTAACCAACCTTTTTTCTAACAGAACCGCGGGCTTGCGGACGGTGAATAATGGGTAGCTCGCTGTCCGACTGTCCGGTAACTGTCCGGACCGAGACCAAGTCGTCGATGGCGCGCACTGTTCCCGCGCGCCTCAAGGAGCTGTCAGCCACAGCAGGGGCCCAGCCGTGTCGAAGCCTACTGGGGCCAGGGTTAGCTCCGAAAGGAAGCTCGGCCCCGGTATGAAAGGCAAGAGGAATGGGATGGGTTTTTTAGTCAGTAAGAGTCTGACACTATCTCCAGCTCCGCCCAAGGGCGGGGGATGTCATTGGGATGATTTCTACCCACCAAAAAAAAACCCTAAAGCAGAAAATATTTACGTCCATATAGCAATCTGGTGATATGGCTCTTATCAGTACCAGTATAACGGAAACACTTTCTACCTGTAATGTATTTCATTGAAAATCGATTTTCTCTTTTCACTTAGTGTTTACTCATGTGGGCGTTTGACAGTTGACAGTCAAATGACACCTGTCAGACACTTAACGCTCCGACTGCTTCTGTACATTTCAGAATTTCAGTTATTCCTAGCACTGTATTTCCATGAAATTTCCATCATGTGCGATGAAAAAATCATAATAAAAAAATTGGGTAAAAATTCTTAGAACTGAAATCTCATGCTTTTCTGTATAAACGAATCGTGCAAAAGAGCGTGAGAATAAAGTAGAATTACAAAAAACTACAGCTAAAAAGATATCCACAGTTGGACATAACGATGTTGCCGATACTTGGGGCGCCCAAGTATCTCGTCACTATAACCGGTCGTATGCGTCTCGCATCTATCATATTACCGCAACCCTCACCATGTCGTCAGTCCAATTTGTGGGAAGCCTTCCAACGCTGCATCTTCCGGTACGTGGTCGACATTGTAGAACCTTTCGACCACATTACTTCCTACAATCATATTATTCGAGGAGACTTGTGTCAAAGGGATTGTCTGGTTACTGAATTCCATTGGTCTCGCCTATCATTTTTAGTCTAATAGTAAAGTCAATGGAAAGGGCTATGATCAGCGTTTCCTTGCGTGATGGAATCAGGAAGTCAGCTGCGGTCTTCCCGTCCGATTATAATTTGAGTGTCTTCAAGGCAAGAGTGAATAGGCTCATAAACTAGTGCGCCTCACCGTCAGAGATTGCATCACTGCTTACTATCAGATGGGATCGCAGTCAAGCACTAGTTCATGTCAATTAAATAAAACAAGGAATGAAAATATCCGCAGAAGAACCAAGTTGCTGACATAGCTCGAAGAATCGCCAAACTTAAGTGGCAATGGGCAGGGCACATTGCTCGCAGAACAGATGGCAGTTAAGGCCGAAAAGTTCTGTAGTGGCAACCGCATATCGGAAGACATTACGTTGGCAGGCCTCCTAGGTCCAATGACCTGGTACGGGTTGCGGGAAACCAATGGATGCGAGACGCACGGGATCGTTCATTGTGGCGACACTTGGGGGAGGCATATGTCCAACAGTGGACGTATATCGGCTGAAATGATGATGATGAGTAGGGACCCTTAGAAATCTCCCTCGGGACTCTACTCTCGAGAGAAACATTACACCAGCTAGGAGGCTCATGTAACGCACACAATCGGTATCGACCTCGGCTCCACTTTCACCGTTGCGCCTGCGCCGCACATTTTGCAACGCTCAATCAGCTGAACTGATTTATAACATTATATCGCACACGATTTATTGGTTACATGTCTTATTAGTGCTGTTCACGGAGGCGCCTTTTAAGGTGGAGCAGGGTTCTTGGTTCAAGTAGGAAAAATCGGGACGGGAAAGAGGTATTGCGGTCCTGGAATTCAAAGAGCAACTGAAGGATCACAGGTGCGTTTTAGTCTGTAAATCGGACATGGCTCACAGTTTCGTTCCACACAGAGCGCGAAAAATTATTCTACGATTTGCCAGCTCAAAAAAAAGGGTCAAATTCTATCAAACTTTCAAACAGCATTTGGTTCCAAAACATAAATCGCAGACGTAGGTATCGCAAAAGTATACGAATAATACTAATCATACTACCTAGCAGTAATATTAAGGCGTATAGTCCCTTGAACCATCTGGCCGAAATTATGTGAACGCAACTATCGCACTCGCCTAGGCGGCAGTACGCAAATCTGTGCATTTATTTGCGGCCAGCAGCGCCCGGAAAGCGCTATAAATCCATTTTCTCTGCGAGATATTGATTGATTTACATATGCAATGTTCACTTTGAAGAATATTTAACCACCAATTTTTATGTGTAAAAATGTTTCTAAAGGTCGAAGCCGTTTCGAAGGAGTAGGGAAAAGTTGCGAAAAGTTGCGAAATTGCTAAATATTTTTTTTTTTTGACCAAAGTATTAATTGCACGAAAAAATCAAATGTTGATATTATTGTTCATGAATCTATAATAAACATATATTTTTTTCAAACCTATTGACCTAGCCGTTACGGAGGAGTAGGCCTCAGAAAATCACCGTTTTATGGCACTTTTCGGGCGCTTGGCCCTTAATATTACAAAGGCAAGATTTTGTTAGTGTATGTTAGTTACTTATTCACGAGTAAACGGCTGAACGGATTTCGATGAAACTTAGTTCATTGGTAGCCCATGGCCTGCAGTAGGTACTGTGATATCGAAAGGAGATCGCATGAGTTGCTTTTTTTATATAACCAACGAACTGGCTTTTAAATATAATTCGAAGGATTATGCCGTTCTAGAATAGTTTTGAAAGTTAGTAGAAAAAAAGAATGTCTGTTGTTTTTTGAGTGCTGAAGTGATTTTTATAAGAATAAGATGTATTCGTGAAATAAGTAAGAAAAATATAAGAGTGCGCCGCCCGAAGTGTTTCATTTCAGGAGTATCCCTATACGTGCCTACTGCCGAGCTGAGCTGCGTTACACTAGCACATGGGACACATAAGCCGCGAGTGTGTTCCCTTCGGATAATTTTCTACTATAACATAGGCGAAACCACTGCATGCAGCTAGTTTAACTTGAGGCGTATAGTCCCTTGAACCATCTGACAGAAATTATGTGAACGCAACCCTCGCACTCGCCTAGGCGGCAGTACGCAAATCTGTGCATTTATTTGCGGCCAGCGCTTTAAATCCATTTTCTCTGCGAGATATTGATTGATTTACATATGCAATGTTCACTTTGAAGGATATTTAACCACCAATTTTTATGTGTAAAAATGTTTCTAAAGGTCCAAGCCGTTTCGAAGGAGTAGGGAAAAGTTGCGAAAAGTTGCGAAATTGCTAAATATTTTTTTTTGACAAAAGTATTAGGTAATTGCACGAAAAAAATCAAATGTTGATATTATTGTTCATGAATCTATAATAAACATATATTTTTTTCAAACCTATTGACCTAGCCGTGACGGAGGAGTAGGCCTCAGAAAATCACTGTTTTATGGCACTTTTCGGGCGCTTGGCCCTTAATATTACAAAGGCAAGATTTTGTTAGTGTATGTTAGTTACTTATTAACGAGTAAACGGCTGAACGGATTTCGATGAAACTTAGTACATGGGTAGCCCATGGCCGGCAGTACCTAGCACATGGGACACTTATGCCGCGAGTATTCCCTTCGGATAATTTTCTACTATCACATAGGCGAAACCACTGCATGCAGCTAGTTTAACTTAAGGCTTATAGTCCCTTGAACCATCTGGCTGAAATTAAATGGTCACTACTTTCGTACCCGTCTAGGCGACAGTACGACTATCTGTGCATTTGTTTGCGGCCAGCGGCGCCCGGACAGAGCCCCGCTGACTTTTAAATCCATTTTCTTTGCGAAATATTGATTGATTTACATATATGCTATGTTCACTTTGAAGAATATTTTTATCTACCAATCTTTATGTGTAAAAACGTTTCTAAAGATCCAAGCCGTTTCGAAGGAGTAGGAAAAGGTTGCGAATGTGATGTTATTGTAAGTAATATTTTTTTTAGACAAAAGTATTAATCGCACGAAAAAATCAAATGTTGAAAATGTTGTTCATGAATTTAAAATAAATATATTTTTTTTTCAAACCTATTAACCTGGCCGTAACCGAGGAGTAGGCTCCAGAAAGTCACTGTTTTATAGCACTTTTCGGGCGCTTGGGCCTTAAGGGCCAAGCAATTGATTTTTTCGTGCAATTAATACTTTTGTCAAAAAAAAAAATTTAGCAATTTCGCAACTTTTCGCAACTTTTCCCTACTCCTTCGAAACGGCTTGGACCTTTAGAAACATTTTTACACATAAAAATTGGTGGTTAAATATTCTTCAAAGTTAACATTGCATATGTAAATCAATCAATATCTCGCAGAAAAATGGATTTAAAGCGCTTTCCGGGCGCTGCTGGCCGCAAATAAATGCACAGATTTGCGTACTGCCGCCTAGGCGAGTGCGAGAGTTGCGTTCACATAATTTCGGCCAGATGGTTCAAGGAACTATACGCCTTAACAAATATAAGCAGGCCTATTTGTTGAACACAGGTAGACCGTGTTTCTAGTTTTATCATTGCGATAATATTGTTTGTTATCTGGCTGTAAAACAATAATGGTATCTATTAGAAGATTAAGCTATCCTACTTTCTGATAGTAAAGTAGACCAAAGAGCTGGCGATAAGTACGTATACCTACACCTATATTTTGCTATAGTCAGGCTGTTCCACCTGAACTATATCGCTTGAGGACGACGAGCAATGGGTAGCACGCTGTCCGGTCGTCCGGTAATGGTCTGGACCGAGCCCAAGTCGTCGACTCGCGACAATGTGTAGTATTCCATACGCGGCTTATTGAGATATCAACTAATCATAGGGACCTAGCAGGGTCGAAAAATAACTCCCAGGGCCCGGAAACGCAAGGCAAAGAACGAACATATGAATGGGTTTTAATCAGTGAAAGTCTGACATACCTTCCCGCTACGCCCAAGAGCGGGAGAAATCATTGGATAATTCGATAGAAGACGGTGGCACAGTGATCCTGTGTTGCCAATGTCTTATGCACGGCAGCACAGGGCCACAAGGGTGGAAACCCCTTTACGGTCCGAGCCTTTAGGTACAATTTCCGAAACGGATCTTGAGCGCTCGGCGTCAGAGTGGGGATCGCTTTGCGCATTCCATACATTGGCGAGCCAATCGTCTTCGTTGTTAGATACATGCAGCAACGCAGGAAACAGATCAGGAGTGACGTCTATGACGCGATGGCGCGGCGAGCCAATCACTGACACTCCCCGCCCCCGCGTCTCACTTCGCACCACTAGAGACCGAATATTTGACTTCTGCGCAACTTGAAGCCAGCGCTCAAGATCCGTGACGGCAATTGTACATTCAAGTAAGGAAATTATCATTTCAGCCGAAGGACATCCACTGTTTATTTATTTATTAAAGCTTTTTGCACATAACACTGTACAAAGGCGGACTTAATGCCTTAGGCATTTTCTGCCAGTCGATCTTAGGGTGATGCAGAAACAGCATGGCCGGTGCAACTTAATAAATAGACAAACAGAAGAGAAACAAATACAATAGTAAATACATATATAGATACATACATATAAATAAGCAATGCTGTAGTGAAAACCCAATCAGTGCTGTGATGATTCTATCAACTTCTACTGTTGTACTTAAGCCTCCCCTAAGTGTGGCAAATAAGGCATAAGAAAGCATAAATGCTTACTTAACAATAATTTCTTTGTTATCTATATCACATTTTATTTTTATTCTACAATAATCGCTCAGTTTACGTAAAAGATGATTATGCAAATGCTTCAATCATAATCCTGTTAGGTATACCTTGGTTTTATAATAGCTTCGACCTTCGGAGATTAGTCATATACTTATTTCCTCTAATTTGAGACATGATTTAGAATAGGTACCTACTTCCTAATTCCATCGGGTAGATAAAAAGAAGCCTTGTATTAATTTATTTCACTTAATGTAGGTAAGTATAGAGATAAGTACCCATTCTTTTTGTAATAGTTGTCAGTTTTCTCTATTAGTGTAAAATTATTGAAATGCCAATGCGAACATTTCATCCACTTAGTTCAGCAAAATTAATAATTGTGTTCTACAATAAATTGTGATTGTTTTAAAATGTGAGTAGCGACATCTATGTTACTGTACTTGCACTAAAACATTTGCGATGACTTTTAATGCTTATTAACAAAACTAGATGTCGCCATAACGTTGATAGCTAGGCGTGTTATTTTTAAAAGCCGATCACAAATGTGAATTTGACGTCAAATTTATTTATTTATTTGCTAACGATATTGTAATGTTCGGTAAAGAGTAGATACTTCCAAATAACAAACGTTGGTAATAGTTCACGCTAACACCAACAGATGGCGCTGCCCTAAAACCTATACTACTAAACAAAAAACCATTTTTTTACCTTCTCAACCTTGTCAGTAGGTGGTGATGCTGGTGGACTCTGCGGTAGACCTAGGTCCTCGTCGTCATCACTGCCGTCACCTCGCCCCCGCCGTCTTACTGCCGCCACTAGCTCCGCCTGGTGACAAAAAGGGAAACTTTAATTTATGAATGTAATGTGAGGATGTCGTTCCAATCTGCTTTTGAGACTGGAAATGTGTATATAAAAAAAAAACAAGTACCTATCAGGCTTGTAAAAAAAATCTCGCATTTGATATGGCCTTTTGAGATAAGTTACTACTATCAGCCCAAGTCCATTTCAATGCTGGGTGAGGGAAAAATGCGCTGCTGTGCCCATAACGTGGAACGTCATGGTCATTAGTGATAGTGCCTCTCTTCTTTTTAGGGTTCCGTATCTCAAAAGGAAAAAACGGAACCCTTATAGAATCACTTTGTTCTCCGTTCATCAATCCATTCGTCTGCCTGTCTGTCAAGACCTTTTATCTCAATTCGGTTAAATCCTTCAAAACTCCATTCCGGAATTTAACTATTTAGATAGGTTTTGTACGGAACCCCCAGGGCGCGAGTCCGACTCGCACTTGGCTGGTTTATTTTTAAAGTCTGCTTTTTTTGCGCTCTTATTTATATTAAAAAAATATTACATTTTACATTTATTTTAATTGGATTGAACTGAATATTCTGTCTATGTTAGTTACAGGATAATTATTGTATTATTGAGGTAGGTAAATCTGTCTGTCTAATAGGAAAACGATGCAAGGAAAACCGGGTGCAAAATGATTGTTTGTGTTGATCCAGAAAATTATAGAAACATACTCGGTAGACGGAGGTCGGACGTTCAAGTCAAAAATCTTATGCACTTTAACGTACATATAGCAGAATCTTTGCTTCAACACGTCTCCATAGAAGCGCAGGTAGGAAACTCCATCAGCCTATTACGGTTCTAGATCTAGAACACTAAAAGCTGACTTCAGAAAACCCAATATGTCTTCGAAGTTTTGGTTCTAAATAGGACACGCCAGTTTCCCCACGATGTTTTCCTTCACCGTTTTGGAAGTATTAGTGTCGAAATAATTTAAAGGAAGTAAAGCAACTTCTTGTTCGAACTAGAGATTGGCAAACATGACTTTCATGAAATGTTTCAAGCTTTGAAAATTTTCCACACCATCCCTGCCTTGAACACGTAATTCTGAGCTGCTATCACTGTGCCCATAATTACTAAACTGATTACCACTAAACTATCATCATCATCATCACCAGCCTTTTTAATGTTCCCACTGTTGGGATTCAAGCCTCCTCTCTATGAGAGGGAATGGGCCGTAATCCACCACGCGGGCCCAGTGCGTGTTGGTGAATGTCACATGTCTTCGAATAACTAAACTATTACAGATCTATAATCTCAACGATTACCACAGTAATATGAGAAAATCATGAAACTATGATCATCATTTCTGTTTAAAGACCACAAGAGGTCCACAGCTGAACATAGGTCTCCCCTAAGCGTAACCACACGACCAGTCTAGTGCATCTTGCATCCTCTGGATTCCCATGAGGCCCAAGTCATCGAGTCCACCATGTGGCAGGCCATTTTACATTGAGTCTTTCGGTACGCGATCGCCACTGCAAAACAATTCGGACAATTGGTCTATTTAGCTTGGCAATTCTTCGGGCTATGTCTGTAACCTTGGTTCTCCAGGGGATATCATCATTTCTGATTCTGAATCACACCAAGAAATTCCGAATATAACCTTTTCTATTGCCCTTTGAGTGACTTTAAGCTGAGCAAAACAAATGCACGTCACAGTGCAAAATTCCGCCATATTTTTGACCCATAAAACAGGACAATTAGGAGCGGATAGTGATAAGGGCGACGCAGCTTCCTTTGATATCAATGTGGTACAGATACTGGCTTTGTGGTACAATGTTATGTTATATCATAATTGATGGCTTTGTTTGGCAATAAAAGTGTCATGTAAGGAGCTGTGACATTAGCATCTGCAATAGATCCAAGAGGAAGATTGCAGTCCAGCCTTTCGGCTGTTTGCCAGCAAGAGAATTGTAATAGGCTGATTTATTGATGATGCTGAACGGGGACGAAAAGGCCAGTGGAAGCTGGTCTGTACTGGGACGGTTTGTGCAATTTTCTGGTGGAAAATGATCAAATAACTTCTCCCGATCTAGGTGGAACAAGCCGGAATGTGAGGCTTTTACTACCCTTGAGCTTTGCGTTCCAGAACCGTAGTAACTCTTTCTAACGATTCTGCAGATCATCAAGTTTATGCTCATAAGTACATGGAAAGTAGATTCTACTACTACGATCAGAAAACCTTGATAGAAGGTCCAAAAAGATACCGAGTAACGTAAAAAAGGAGGTAAAATCTAGTAGTGCAATATAGAGCAAAAATTGGTACCTATTTTAAAAACAAGTTTTCAAAGGCCAAATTTTTAAATTATTGATAGGTTCGTACTTAACTACTGTCTCATCTGATGGTAAGCCATGGTTTGGTCGACTATGGAACACGCTTGTCTAGAAATAATCTATTCACTCTTGCCTTAAAGACCACTAGGTTATAGCTATCAGGAAACACAGACTCCGGCAGGGAATTCCACTCTTTAGCTGTACGCGTAATAAATGTGCTCCCAAAACGCTTTGTACGTTTGGGTGGGATGTCCACCATGTACCAATGGTGCAGCAAACTTTACACGGAAGGAATATTAGTATTCTTTTCTCAAAATGGCTCTTTAAAATAATTTGCAAGCACCGGCTGGATTGTCTGCCCCGAACTCACGTCATCAACAAATAATTTTGTAATTCAAACTCTGGCAGCATTTAAGCATTTTTTGTAGTAGCTAAGACCACATCATCGCTTACCATCAGGTGAGATAGTGGTCAAACGCGAACCTAAACACAATAAAAAAAAGTTTGTTAATCGGGTATTACATACAACTTTCTTTCTTTATTTATTTAAGAACCGTGTCAGTAGTAGTTGTTCTACAAACGATTTTAATTAGCCAATCCAATAATTTCTACTAACGATGCAATAAATTATATTATGGCAATTTTAACTCGGTATTTACTTTCATTAAAATAAAGGATAAATAAAGTACCTAAATGATGAGTCGATGACAAACATAATTCCTTACACCGGTTATTTTTCATGATGATTCAATTCTAGAATAATACACAATAGTTATGAACAAACCCATAATCGTGCTAGTTTTCCGTCTGTGATCCAACTGAATTTTCTTTTCCATCCTTGACTCATGCCCACTGGTAACTTTATCACTTATTTTTGGTAATTTTTCACTAACTTAGCATTGCACTGCACTATTTATTTCAAAAGTCACTGTAATATTCCACATTGGCACTCCTTATTATTTCCTTGGTCTAAAAAGCCAGATATTCAATTGTATCTGTTGATAGAAAACTTTTTTAATAAAATTTGACACTGATTTGAATTTAGAACTCTTTCGCTCGAACTCACAAAAGTTTCCGATGTTGTTATGTTTTCTGGTATTTGTAAAAATTTTGTTAATAAATACGTACATTCACGCCAACGTCTAGTGTGCAACTAATTGTAAAATAACTAAAATAAATATGTAACAATAACAGGCATTAGTCATGTCAGATTTAGTTATAAAGTCGTACAATACTGGTAGATAACAACGGGAAGTAGAATTAATGTTGTTTACCGTGAAACCATTTCGCATCTTCGAGCTTTTGTTAAAAATAATGAACCGGTTAGTTAAGTCAATAGTTTGCTAATAGCATTCATAGATAATTTGACGTAAGCTATGTTTTATTTGAGATTTTTTTTTTGGTCGATAACGGAATTTAGAATTCCTTTTCCTCAATGAAGCGACAAGTGTTAAGGAAATGTAATTTTAGATTTGTTGTTTTGCAGATTTAATTATGAGTATTATTGTTATCACCTATATTTATTGATTTAAACTTCATGCAACACAAAAGGATATAGATCGAATTATTGTCTTAGTAGGTATCAGGGTACCAGGCAAGCATGGGTAATATAGAGAAGACATGGCCGGTATATGATTTATTTTAGTTACTACTTGATCGAAGGGTACTATAAAAACAACTATACATAACGAGGGGAAATTTAAAACTCTTATTAAGCGTGTCCTAACCAAAAAAAGCGTATTAGTGTTAAACACTATGTTGAAGACACGCTTGTTTAGCAATGAGTACTACTACACATGTGGCCCTCACAAACTTATTAATATTGTGTCTGTTAACTGCTACATAACTGATATTTATTTATATGTGCATATTCAAATTAATTATTAAAACATATATACATAAAAAAAACTTAAATATTAACTAAAATATTTACACTAAAACCTAACTATGCACATAAATATAATACAAAATGACTAAGTACACTCAGGCGTCAAAGTACTCCTCCAGTTAACTGCTCCATCTTTGTTTTAATATATTTTCATTTTTTTTAAACACCATTAACAATTAGGTATATGTGAAATAAAAATATTTGTTAGTTTTAATTTTTTTTTTTTTTAAATAGTTTAGATCGTGAGGATGTCCGTTCCCTCACGCGTGCGGCCGTCACCTTCGCAGCATTACTATTAGCAGAAGGAGGTGACCGCCTGCCATTTCTCCTCGCTCTGGACCATGGCTCGTCACATGCAGCTGATAATATTTAGTCAAGAACTCTCCTATCCGAGATAAAATCTAGTATCGAAACCAGATAAAAAAAAAAGACTAAACGGTACAATAAATACCAGGTCACCAGGAGATGAAAGAGATTGCATAAATCATGTTCGTATAATAGATGAATGTGATATTTTGTAACTGTTATAACAATGGATAGGTTATTATCCAACTGTATCATTGTTTGGCATTCGCACATTTGAATTTAATGTGCAAATGATAGACGACTTGAGCGAGATGTATAGTACATAGTTTGCATCATACAACATTTTTTTTAAGGTGGGAAATCATCTTGGGCGGCCTGAGTCCCAGCAGTGGGAACATTAGGTTGATTATGCTAAGCTAAATCATCAAAAGACTTCTCCTACTCTTGGGCTGAGCGGGAGAGTGTCAGACTTATACTGACTAAAACTACACCTAAGTTCCTTCTTTGCTTCGCGTTCCAGGACCCCAAGTTTCCCTTTCAGAAGTAGACTTATAGCCCCAGTAGGCTTTGATCCTGCTGGACTCCTACAGTGCATCATACGACTTTCAAGGAAAGGAAGGTTGATTTTAAAGGAAACTGCTAATCTATTTTTTTTTTACTTTATTATGTATGTGGGGACTATGAGTAATTATAAGTTATGCTCGGAACTTTTTGCAGCCTGTCCTTTCTTTGGTATTGCTCTTCAAGTTGTTGAGCTCCTTAGTAGGTCTGAGTTGAGCTACACGAATACTCACAAATGCTTACATTGACATGTCCACTCAAATCTGTGCAGTTATTTCTTCAAAAGTCATTACCAAAAGACCATCTCAGACACGAATCTACAGATTGGTGTCTATGTCCTGAAATAGGACATTGGATACTAGAGCTCCTTAGCAGTCTTGAGTTGAGCTTCGCGAAAACTGACAAATGCTTGCACTGACTGGACAGGTCCACTCAAATCTGTATGGTTCTTTCTTCAAAGGACCATCTCAGATAAATCTGCATGGTTCTCATGTGATTTTGACCAATACATATTTACTGTATGGACTTTAAAAGAGACTTTGACCCCTGAGTTTGTTTCGGTCTTTCTTCTCAGGGTAGTCAGCTAGGAAACACCGGCCTCATCTAGTTTAAACTGACGTAAAAAAAAATTGACGTGTAAAAGTGTTGTATGCAAACCTATTTAAAAAAAGACGTGTGGCACTCGGGGACTGCCGCGGTAAAGCTATTGCATAGCATTTTTCAATTCATGCAATCAACTTATGCAATTATAATTATTTTTTTTTTTTTTTTATGCAGTTTTTTTTTCCTTTGTTTTTTTTTCTTTGATATTAATTGAAGTTACACTTTAACACATTGAATTGAATTTTGATTGATTGTTCACTCATTTGTTTTTTTATCGGTCACCACGCTCAAAAAACAAATGAGTGGGGGTGTTAGGTTATTTTCGTTACGGGATTTCTGGATTCGGTCTCCACGCTCAAGGCCCGCGATAGAAGCTATGCAATAGCTTAAAATAAATATCATTTAACATTTATCATTACATACTTTTATAGGGAGTATGTCTCTTTGGAATAATTTTCAGCTTTGACGCGGGCGAAGCCGCTAGCTGAAGCTAGTGGCAGATTTAATGTTGCTGAATTATCTACCGCTGAAATGAAAGGCTTTGCTACAAATTTTATTACGCGTCACGCCATTTCACCGCTGAATTATCCTCAAAGGTGTTGTTATAGCGAAAGTTATTCATAAGGTTCAGGATTTAAGGTTATTTTTTTTATAAAAACCAACTTTTAATACATTGTCCGCCATATTAGAATTCATTTGTGACGTAGTTTTTTTCCTATTTTTTTTAAATAAACCCATTTAATACGGGGTGCTTAAAAGAGGGGAGTGCAGTCGCGTAGATGTACCTAGCTCAACCCTTACTGACAAACTTACCTATGTATCTTAATTTACCCTTTGCGTAATATAACTTCGCGCGCCTCAAGGAGTTGTCAGCAACAGCAGGGGCCCAGCTGTGTCGAAGCCTACTGGGGCCAGGGTCTATTTCCGAAAGAGAGGCTCGGCCCCGGTATGAAAGGCAAGAAGGAACGGGGTGGGCTTTTTAGTCAGTAAGAGTCTGACACTATCTCCCGCTCTGCCCAAGGGCGGGGGACGTCATTTGGATGATTTTACCCACCAAAAAAAAAAAGGATACACCTGGCTGGGTTTAAACCTGCGACCTACAGCTCGTAAGTCAGGACCGCTACCACTCGGCCACTATTGCTCTCACTCGACTATACCTTCCCACAGCCCTAGCAGGCATTTGGACTCTTTTAGGCTTCTACTGTACCGTAAAACGGGGTGAATAGAAACGCAGGGGTGAATGGAAACAAAATTTTGGTTTGGTTTTTCACTTTGATATCATATTATCGGCTTCTAACAAAGTATCGACTTTAAAAACAACAATTCATTATTAAATTGTTATTGTTAAATGCTGCAAAAAATATTCAAATATCGTGAAAATACCCTTTTTTATTGGTGCGTAAAAATCATCCAAATGACATCCCCCGCCCTTGGGCAGAGCGGGAGATAGTGTCAGACTCTTACTGACTAAAAAAACCCACTCCGTTCCTTCTTGCCTTTCATACCAGGGTTGAGCTACCTTTCGGAGCTAACCCTGGCCCCAATAGGCTTCGACCCGGCTGGGCCCCTGCTGATGCTGACAACTCGTTGAGGCGCGCGGGAACAGTGAGCGCCGTTGACGACTTGGGCTCGGTCCGGATAGTTACCGGACGGTCGGACAGCGGGCTACCCATTGCTCACCGTCCGCAAGCCCGCGTGAGAATACCCTTTGCAGTTTTGTTTCTATTCACCCCATTTGACTGTAAATTTAAATAAATAAATACGTAACGGGTTGGCGATACGGTAATGACACATATTTCTCGCTAACGTAGAATAATAGCCAAGTATCGGGTGATGATGGACAATGCGACCGCAACCGCAGGAAAACCTTGTGTGAAACTAGAGCGTGTCATAATAGTCACTTTAGTTTAGGTTAGGTTTGTTGAACTTGACTTTATTCTTTTCCAATTATTTTCTAGTTAATATTGTTCCAATCATTATAATATTGGTATCTATGATTCAGAAACTGAAAGAAATAAATAAATTTCAGTATGTACCTATTTAAACTGACATTACAATTTCAACGTGCCTAAAAAGTTTCGTTTCTGTGAGTGACTGGGTCGAGTGATCCCGCCTGTCCATTTTTAGTGGGTCCAGTGTTTTTTTTATATGATTGATAGACTCGCGTTTGACCACTATCGAAGAAATTTCAGAGTACTTAAACAATACAATTTCTACACGCCTAAAAAGTTTTGTTTCTGTGTGACTGGGTCGAGTGATCCCGCCTGTTCATTTCTAGTGGGTCCAGTTTTATTTTAAATATTATTGATATGCTCGCGTTTGACTACTATCTCACCTGATAGTAAGCAATGATGTGGCCGACGATGGAGCACGCTTCTTAGAAGTAACCTATTCACAAAGACTAGTCTAATTTATTTGACGAAAGACTCATAGACACTAAATATTCAGTTTCGGTAGGAAGACCTGGGCCTTACCATGACGTGTGAAATGCCAAGCGTGAGAGCGAGAAAGAGGAATGGAGCTTTACACCCTACGTAGCTCCGTCCCTTTAATAATTCAGTTTAGGTCTTCAAATGGACTGCAATAAGAGTTCATGGTAAGGCCTCTGGAGATCGCCATTATACAACATTGAACCGATGCACAAAAGTAACATGCCTGACTTGTTCGTAGAAAGACGTCGCGTGGCGTGTATCAAGACTTAGTGTAGCTCTACAAGTCTAGTTTCCATATAAAATGAATGGAGAACGACGCGTCCAGATCGGCGTGTGTGGCACACGTGTGAGCAGTGTAGTTCTACATTAAATTGCTTTCGCGCGGCCCGCATTTCTAAGGGGGCTAACTTAAATAAGTACTAGTAGACTTACTTAATGTTGATGTAAAAATCTAGCTAAATATATACCATGTGGACGCACCATAAAAAAATATATTTTGCAAAAGGAATGTAGAGGCTTAAATAACTCGTTTCCCACCCACCAACTCAAGTTTTAATATTGTCATATCTAAGAGTCCATAAATTTATGGTAATCATATACTTGATATGACAACAATTCTACAAATAAAACGAAGAAATGAAGGTTAGTTTTGGTTATTTAACTACATAAAATTTGACCGTATAATTTTAAGGTCAAATTTTATGTAGTTAAATAACTGTTACGCAAACATAATATAGCAGTCGCTTTCTTTTTAACGTTTCAATTGTTTTCAGCTGTCAACAAAGTTGAGCTGTCAAAATGAATGGTATTGCTAATGCCTTGATCACACGTACCGAGTAAAAGGGTGAGACAGTGAAATGTTGCTCGGCCGAGACAGTGTTGTAAGTAGAGATGTGCCGTTGCAGACAATATTGCCCGAAGTGGGAATTTTGCTGGCAATATTGCCAATATTCATACTTCGGGCAAAATTGCCAGCAATGGCACATCTCTAGATTTTTTTTTTTATTGGTAGGCTCGCCCTAGGTAGCCCTCGCCTCGCTGGTAGGTTTGACCACCATCTCACCTGATGGTAAGCAAGTTGTAGAGATAAGAGCTTGGCACTCGGCGCTTTGTTCATACATACCGAGTATTCGACCGAGAGCACTGTCTCGCCCGTTTACTCGGTACGTGTGATCAAGGCATAGATGAGAGTGAATGAAGGTGAAGATTAGAACCAGATTCAAATGCACATAGCATCTATATACCTACATGTCGTGGCCAGATCTTAGGATTGATTACTTCATGATATGGCCAACAAAAACTGGCCAGATCGTTTAAACGTTAACATTTGATGATATGCAATCCTCGTTTGACCATATCATTGATGTAGGATATCAATGATATAATAAAAGGTCTAAAAAAATAGGCCAAATGAAGATTGAAATATCATCAAATTTTGGCCTACCTGGCCAGTTTACTTGGCCATATCATGAAGTGATCAATGTGTAAGATCTGTCCACGACATACACATCGCAGCCGTAATAGAAAAGAGACCTATCTCAAAAAAGTGGGTTTTTCTAAATTGGATCTAATTATTGTAATATATTTTTTAATATTCAAATACCTTCTTTTTTGAATTAGGTCTCTTTATAACTAAGCATGCGACTTTGGTATTTGGTAGGTCTGAGAATAGGTCACAGGCTATTTTTTTTGATAATTTATTTATATGACAGAACAACGATTTTCCGTGTCAGTTACCCTTTTATTTTTTCCAGTGTCGAGGCTCAAACCTCCTCTTTTAGAGATGGAATGGGTCCAATGCGTGCTGATGGATGTCTGTCTTAGAATTAGTTCTAAGACATTGTTCTTCCCCATGTTTTTCTTTGCCATTTTTTCTTTAATTTCACCATTGTTCTCACAATGGTGAAATTAAACAAAGTCAATCATCTGGGTTTTAACAACGACGTAGAAATTGAGGCACCACTGCTCTTAAATCTTAGTTACATAAATACTTTCAGAGACAAATAAATAGGTTAACAGTAAGATTCATCATCATACAAAATGTTATTCAAGAAACAAACATGACCATAAAAAGTAAGCACCGTTTGAAAACAAGTAAAACTTACAAAACCCGAGAGGTAACGTTAAATCTGAGATAAACATAAAAATATTAAATAATTCGCGCCAGTTCACAGGTCGTATCCTCTTGGCCTGTGGCCCAAGTGACAAGGTAATAGCGACTGAGGGCTAAAGACACCTTAATTCGACAAAACTGCAAGAACAAAAGAGAAATGTAGACTGATATTTTTTTTTTTGTTAAAAATTATTACACACTACGAAGCACTACGAAGGGATTTTTCTAGAAATTCAACTTTTAATAGGGTTCCAAAGATTGTAGTGAGAAACCTATTTTTACGTGAGCGAGGCCGGTGGCAGAAGCTAGTCTAATCTGATCTAATTAACCTATACCTAATGACCCACTACCAGGCGTAGAGCCTCAGCATCATGGGTGCGTTCACAAACATAATTATAAACTCACATTCACAAGACACCTCGACCTGGAATAACTAATAGTAATCTATAGGTCACACAAATATTTGTTTCGTGCGGGAATCGTACCCGCGACACACAGCGCAGCAGTCAATCGCTTAACTACTTTGCCAACCGTGCCATCTATTATGAGCGTTACGGCCTTCATTTTAAAAACTGAACCCGCTATACTCTTCTGTCTTGCGCCATAACATCACAAAAGCGAGTGGAATTTCACTTTCGCGATGATGGAACAATAACACAATAGTAAGCTCGCAGCTTCTCAACACAGTTTAAGTTATAAAGGACATTGTGCTACTTCGACATTACAAGTATTTCCTACTTGTGTGGAGGAATCACTGATTCTGGTACCACAGATAAGCCACAGAGACAGTGGTGCCCAAGTAGTAACGGCCCCGACTTACGAGTTGTAGGTCGCGGGTCCAAACCCAGCCAGGCGCATTACTTTGTGTAATTTATTTTATCTACACTGCTCTCAAAACGATGAAAAAAAACATCGCGAGGAAACTGGCATGTCCTAGAACCAAAAATTCAAAGTCATGTGATATTCATCAACCCGCACTGGCCTATTCCCTCTCCTAAAAGGATGATTAATTTCATTAAGTTTTTCAATGTTGTATGTCCCAGTACGGGGTCGCCCCTCCAGAACCTTTCGGCCTCATCGACCAACTGTTCTGCGAGCATATTTACCTACTATAAGTCTGAGTGCCTAGTACGAGTTGGTTTTACATTAACGCGATCAAGTGTCACTATAGGTCGACGGCTGTAGTTACCCCTGCCGTAGGTAACATGCCCCTCGTGTGTTTGAGCTCTTATGCTAGAACTGCACTGCGCACACGTGTGCCACACACGCCGATCTGGGCGAGTCGGTCTCCCTACATTTTATATGGAAACTAGACTTGTAGAGCTACACTTGATCCACGCCACGCGACGTCGTTCTACGTTCAGATCAGGCTGTTATACGTGTGCGTCGGTCTAGTATAGTTCTAGATTTAGCCAAACCTATCGTGGTCTAGTTTACATAATTGCTATTGAAGAATCTCTTTACTAATATATAGCCGCAAGCCCGTTCCATCATCGGACCACAAGACGTACGGCGTTGCGCCACCGGTACATGGTGGACATCCCACCTATATATACAAAGCGTTTTGGGAGCACATTCATTATGCGTACAGCTAAGGAATGGAATTCCCTGCCGGAGTCTGTGTTTCCTGATAGCTATAACCTAGGGGTCTTTAAGTCAAGAGTGAATAGATTGCTTCTAGGCAAGCGTGCTCCATCGTCGGCCACATCATCGCTTACCATCAGGTGAGATTGTGGTCAAACGCGAGCCTATCCATTATAAAAAAAAATAAAACAAATAGCATTAATAACAGTGTTCACTAAAAGTGTTTAATAATCTTACTTTTATTAAAGACTATAATTAAGGCTTCCATTTTAGAGAGTTGCCAAGTGAATATATTACTTGATATGCTTGTTAAACTATATTACGTAACACTTGTATTATTTTCTTTGCAATAATTGCTAGTTCTATATTGCAGAGAACTTCAAACCATTTATCAGATCACTTATCGGCTAAGAAGAATTTTGACAGGGACTTACGTAAATCACCAGTTGCGATTGCTAATAGATTGACGAAGCTATGGAGGCGTATCATACATACACTCTTGTTTTTTTTTTGAGGTTTGAAATCAGCAAACAGCTCCTTTCATTCTAGGTGGAGCAAAGGGCAGTGTAAGGCATTTACTATCTAGAACCCACTGGTCTGTCAGTTGCCTTTTGTATTCCAGGGCAACTCTTTCGAACAATGCCCTGAAACTGCAAAAAATATTTTTTATGTGCCACCTGTGACAAACAAGCAGGCGGTCTACCTGATGTTCAGTGGTTACAGCTGCATAGGATATCTGCAGTACTCGGAGTACAACAGCTGGGTGGTCTACCCATACTAAAGAAGATACTCCTTAATTTTTATGAAATGATAGAAAGCAAAATTTTCTAATATTTTGATATTCCGTATAAATAAACAATAGGGAATATGCATCCATCGGATGACGCACAGTAGCGTTCATTGTGGCGACACTTGGGGGACGCCATGTCCAACAGTGGACGTCTTTCGGCTGAAGTGATGATGATAATGATGAATATGCATGCATTTTTAAAATACCTTCATCAACAACAAAGTCAAAGCTTCAAAACTGCTAATAAGAAAGAGTAGTCCGACATGGACTTTGACGTCAAAGTCCTTCATAGAATACGCCATAGAAAACGGCGACTTGGTGAGAGTCAGTTTTTTTAATTGGTTAGATAGTAAATATATTTTTCATTCGCACACAGTTCCTGTCAATTGATGCACAAAAGCCTTGCTGCAGCTTTCCCAATCCAATTAAGCAAAGACAGATTATTAACGATAGCTTTGGAGGACAAGAGCGAATATACAAAATTAATAACGAAGTCTGTAGCTACGTGATCATATTTATTACTTACAGAAGACTTCATTTGTTGGAAGGAGGATCTGAGTATCTCAATGAATAAGTATCTACCTACAATAAGAGAAGTTATTATTAGGAGATAAATCCAGACAACACAGATAACACTCCAGTGTACATCTCCCGCCTACATCACACCATAAGGGTGGAGGACATCGTGGAGTACGAGCGCCAAAAGACGAAGTTCACACTGAGGGTACAGCTGCTGGAGTCGCATCGTAACGTCAATTTCAAGGCGTTCGTAGTGCGAGTCCCGAACACTTTTCTGCCCCTCATGTTGAAAGAAGACTTTTGGCCGCAGGGCGTGGTGTTCCGTCGCTTCCGCGGACAGGTGCCACAGAACAGCACAAAGTGAATTAGTGCAGTGGAAGTGTTACTAACATAGGCATAAGTCTTATTTACTAACAATAAACTGTATTTACTTTATATAGGGTGACTGGTAATTAGTGTACGATACTCAAACACGTGATTGTGCTCATGATAACCAACAACTTTTACTATGGAAACAAACCTGAAATCGCGAAAAAAAATCAGCGGTTCAGTACAATTTATGTTTGCCTACTGTACTGAACAGCTGATATTTTCTTCGCGATTTCGGCTTTGCTCCCATAATAAAAATTGTTTGTTATCATGAGCACAATCACGTGTTTAAGTATCGTACACTAATTGCCAGTCACCTATATTTATGTTAGTCTGTCTGTAAGGTATGTACTATGTATCTATGGGCCAAGATGCCTGAAAATAAATTATTTATAATTATTAAATTAACAGCACTGTTGGTGCAGTGGTTGAGCGGTTGACTGCTACGCTGCGTGTCGCGGATTCGATTCCCGCATGGAATAATATTTGTATGGTCTACAGGTAGGTGTTCCGGGTCCGAGTGTCGTTTACATGTTTGTGAACGCATCCACGATATAGGAGTACTTTAATTACTAGTTTGGGGCAATGTTTACTTAAACTAAAAAGCAAATAGGTATAATTATTTAAAAAATATGTTTGTATGGGAGCCGCCCTTAATTTTTTATATTTATTCAAAGTCAAAGTCAAAGTCAAAGTCAAAAGTTTTTTATTTCACATAGGCCTACATGGGCACTTATAAAACGTCAGAAGCTAGTGCACGGTTCGAAATTGGTCGTTTCCTATGGAGAAGAACCGGCAAGAAACTCCATGGTTACTCTTTAAAAAAAAATGGTTGTAGTTACAATATTTCCATATTACAGTATTAAAAGTATAGGCATTATTTAAGAACAGTGTAAACCGGTCTATATTGTACTCAAAAGCACAATAAAATCATCAAAATAATCATTTAAAAAAAGTGAGTCAAAATATGAAGTAATCTAAGAATTCGTGGAGTCTACAGTGTTCTTCCATTTACATTATAAAAAGAGGCTATATAAAAAAAAGCTGTCAATAAATGAGACGTTAACAACCAAAAAAGAAAAACTAACGAATTTAATGTGGTTGGAGTCAGATAATATAAAATAAAATAAAAATATTGCAAAAGCAATGTGTTAGAAAAAAAAAAAAAATGTTACAACAAAGATGGAGCAGTTAATAGATACATTCACACATTATTATGAGTTACCAGGGGGCCACAAGTGCAGAGGTAGTCATTGCCAAACAAGCGTATCTTCGACATAGTCTTTAACCTTGTAATATGCTTTTTTGGTTAAGACATGCTTAATATGGGTTTTGAACTTTCCTTCGCTAAGTTCAGTCACCGCTTTTGGTAGCTTGTTATAAAAGCGTATGCTATTTACTAAAAATGACTTACTGGTCTTGGCTAATCTCCATTTGGGTAATATAATTTCGTGTTTACTACGAGTATTTATATTATGGAAATCGCTTCTAATCTTGAAAAGTCCTAGGTTTTTACGAACATACAAAATACTTTCTAAGATATAAAGAGAAGGCAGTGTCAATATATCGATTTCTTTGATATAGCTTATTGTTATAGCGACAACAGAAATACGTAATTTGTGAAATGTTTAACTGTCTAGCTATCACGGTTGTTGAGTTACAGCCTGGTGACAGACAGACGGACGGACAGACAGCAAAGTCTTAGTTATAGGGTGCCGTTTTTACCCTATGGGTACGGAACGCTAAAAATACTAAATATTTTTAAATGTTTTTCGAATTCTGTTAAGCTATTGCATAGCTTCTATCGCGGGCCTTGAGCGTGGAGACCGAATCCAGAAAAACCGTAATGAAAATAACCTAACACCCCCCACTTATTTGTTTTTTGAGCGTGGTGACCGATAAGAAAACAAATCAGTGAACAATCAATCAAAATTCAATTCAATGTGTGAAAGTGTAACTTCAATTATTATCAAAGAAAAAAAAACAGGAAAAAAAATAATGCATAAATAAAATAAATAAATAATTATAATTGCATAAGTTGATAAAAATGCTGTGCAATAGCTTTACCGCGGCAGTCCCCGAGTGCCACAAGTCTTTTTTTTATTTAAGGTTTATTGTTGGTCCATATTTACATACTTACTTAATTAAACTATTACCTACTTTAAGCTAAGAAATTTACTAAATATTTCTGCTTGCATCTTGCACCAAATGAAAATATAGTTGACTCAGATCGCATACCTAGTAATAAAGTTTTTTTTTTTTATGTGACCATTGTCGAATCACAAAAACCAGGCATTATTAAGAACACTAAAAAAATAGAAAAACATAGAATACAGAACGGAAAAAAATCTCCAGTCATTTCATTTAAATATATTAGAGATGCGTGGGTGCCCGTCGAAGATGTTATTATCGCTACGTTTTGTATTACAAAAGCCTTGGACCGTACGCTATTAACCTAATCGACAGGGAAAATGATAGCACATATATATACATGGACGGCGAGCAATGGGTAGCTCGCAGTTCGACCGTCCGGTAACTGTCCGGACCGAGCCCAAGTCGTCGACGGCGCGCACTGTTCCCGCGCGCCTCAAGGAGTTGTCAACAACCGTAGGGAACTAGCTAGGTCGAAGCCTATAGCACAAAGAATCGCCAAACTTAAATGGCAATGGGTAGGACACATTGCTCGCAGAACAGATGGTCGATGGGGACTGTTCCCAATGGAACCTTTTTTAATAAAACTTTTTTGTTTTTGTCCATATTTATAAAAGAAGTTATAAAAAAAAATTGAGTTGTCAATATTGCATGGTGTGGTTGTCATTTCGCCCCATCTTCAAACTCCTCAAATTCCTTGTCTCCCAACTCCTTACACTAACAGGGACCAAAGGTTCTGGAGTGGCGACCGCTTATAAAACGCAGCGTTGGAAGGCCTCCCACAAGGTGGACCGATGACCTGGTGAGGGTCAAGGAAATCCGATGGATAGATTATGGCCCGAAGTATCCGTAACATATACATACTTACACATACCTATTTATTAACCGGTTTCGCTCGTATAAGAAATGTTTTAATAAAAACTCAAGCTACCCAAAATCCTTTTTTTTTTGACGTGGGAAAACTTCTTCCACTCTGGGTGGAGCGAGAGAGCTTGTCTAACATTACTGACTAAAACCCACTTCCATGTTCCTTCTTTGTCGTCGTTCCACCAGGGGTTCTAGTAGGCTTTGACCCTGCTGGGGTTACTACGGTTTTGCCGACTTCTTGAAGCGCACGTAGAACACTACACACCGTGAACAACTCGGACTCGCTCCGGACGGCGAACTACCCATTGCTGGCCGTCCTCGAGCCCACGCATACAGTGTATCGTATCTAATCTCTAAAGTCTACTTCGTCAATGATTTAACATACCAACAAACAGACTTCAAGAGATACTTTCGCATTTATAATAATATAGAATTATGGATGTTAAGATTGCCTTAAGCTCTTCAAGGTATTCGCGAGGTGAACTGGCGTATTCAATATACTCGTAGTATGATCATGACGGTAATTTATTGGATGTGTTTCCACAGTCTTGCGACTTTCTGTATATTTAGGAGCGCATTTATGTGAGCTTATAATGCCAATTATGTGAGGTATGATCTAAATAGGTGAGGTGTCCAACAGTGAACCATGAAAAAGTTGCACTTCAAAGCTCAGCTGTTTTTAAACATATGAAGATTTTTTTTACTAGAGGACTGCTCATTTATCTGTCTTTAATTGTGCATATTGCAGGTGGCTCAATGTGACCACTGCTTCACTGTTGGACATCTTACCATATATATTTGTCATAGCTTGAACTTCTGTTTAAAGTACGAGTATAAACCTTTATGGATATTTCTGCCAAACCAATCATCAATATCATCATCAATCTGTGGCAATTGTTCAAATCTAATCTGATTACTAAAAACGCAATTGCATCCGAATACCTAACTACCTATAGGAGTGATTAATGTATGGACTAGAGTAGGGTTACTAGATGAAAACATCAAAAGTCCGGTTTCCTTTGAAAAATCCTGAGATTTTTTACAGTTTGGGAATTTTTTCACACTGCGAACCTAACTCATGCGTTGTACATCGCACTCAATGTGGTGGGGGTGGCAGCGGAACCCCCTTTGCCAAAGAAAAAAAAAATTTAGTTTATTTAATTTATTTGTTTTAGCTTCTTTAACTTTTAAATGCACCTAATGTAATGTTAATGCTGTATTTTATTGAAAATTCTAAAAATCCTGAGATTTCAAAAGATTTGCAAAATCCAGCCGCAATTCTGAGAAGAGACCAAAAATCCTGAAATCTCAGGACAAATCCTGAGTTATGGTAACCCTAGACTAGAGTCACCCATTTTAAAGCCAACTAAATCTGGCATCATGATGAATGGAATGATTGGATTTCCTAATCAATAATAACTTTAATGAAGTCAGCAGCCCTTATGATATTGTATTTTCTCACAGTAAAGTGACACAGAATACACATATGGGCAATTTTGAGCATAATACAGACTGACTTAAGAATTTACATAGCCCCAAACTTGAATCACGAAGTTAAAGTTACATTTACAATTTGCAATATTATCCAGTTCATAAAATAAAGTATTAAACGAACTAGTATAACTAAACATATACATCTCATGTAAACATGTACAGGAAAACTACGGGTCGATGACATCACTCGATATAATTGGTGTTGTATGCTCCAGGTTTAATTATTCAGGTAGGTAGGTATCCTATCAGGGAAAAACGTTGTTCAAAATCGGGGCTAAATATAGTTTTGTGACTGTATGTTTCAGTAGCTAAATGCAGGTGTATGTTGCTTGTAAATATTTATCGGTCAAATTATTGGTTGTTTGGTCAAATCATATGGATGGAGAGGGAGAGGGAGGCCAAAGAAAAGATGGATGGATTGTGTGAAGAGTGATAAGAAAGAAAAGGGAGTTAATGATAGCGTGACGAGTGACAGGACAGAATGGAAGAAAAAAACGTGTTACGCCGACCCCAAATAAAACGGGACAAGGGCAGGAAGATGATGATCGGTCAAATTATTTTTAGTTTAGGTATGCGAAATCCGAAACTCATCTAGTATTTTTATATTAAGAATCTATGCACAAAATTTCGTAACTATTTCATGAAAAAGCACAAAGTTATGAGGAAGGCGTGTCAGACTTTTACTGACAAAAATCCACCTGTGTGCCTTTTTTTTTTCGGTGTGGAAAATCATCCAATGACAACCCCCGCTCTTGGGCGGAGCGGGAGATAGTGTCAGACTCTTGCTGACTAAAAAACCCACCCCGTTCCTTCAAGCCTTCATACCGGGGCTCGAGTTCTAAGGCCACGGTAACTCTGTTGAACAATCTTGCAGGTCAAGCTTGCTTTGCCATATCTAGGTTCGTCTTTGAAAAATAACACGAATGTTTCCGACCAGTTGCGAAGATTAGGACAGGCACATTTTTATGGATCCAGAAAAACCCATATTTTGCCCAAAGTGCATCTTCAATACAACTAAACTCAATGAAATTAGAACACGTTATTAGCCGAAGTTATTTTTTATAAATAACTTCGGCTAATAATAAGTAAGAAGTCAACAAACTTAATGGTTTTTGGTTCAAGAATCTTATGACTAACTTGTAATTTATGTAATTTAATTTGTACGCCAAGCAACCTCATTCCAAATATTTAGACACAATTTGCATATTTCACGTAAATATCAAGGCAGCTCGATTACCATGCCAAAATATTGCACAAACATACAAGCTTTATAATAGTTTATAGACAAATAAAAACATAGTTACCAAAAAGACTTTAGTTGCCAACAGCCAGGCCATGTTCCAAATAGTTCGAATTGCCTCCGAAATACGCGCCATTTTGTTCACCACAAATATCCAAAATTCCAAATTTGAAAACTTTTGTGCACATTCAATTTTTTTTTTTTTTAGTGACTAGAATTAAATCAATTGTTACTTTGCCTTCATTCTTTTGTTACGTACAATTTATGAACACGAATTTTAAATGAGATATATATAATTAGGCTTATGTAGTTATTACGCACAACGAAGTGAAAATTTTGTTTGAAAATAATACACACCACAGTGAGCAAAAAAACATAATTGCTTCATCATTACATTCTCTATGAGTTAACAGAATCATGGATGCCCCTCGTTCTCATGTTTTGAATACATTTTAAGTTCAAAAGTTGATTACACTTTCGAGCAGTAATTTCGTACCTTTTTAGTCGCGAAGAGGCCTAAAAAGCCCTTTGCCCTCAAGAGCTTTTATGCTTAGAATTTAATTTAAGCACACTTTCCGAGGGCAAGCACTAAGTAATTAAAAAGTAACTCAACAAACAAAATTACCAATTCAAATTCACTTTCCGTAACTGAAGAATGAGGACAACGAATTCCAAATTTGAAAATCCGCGCGAAAATTTTTGACAGCTATTTTTTTTTTATTAAAAAAGAGGTAAAATGTTGCACAGTGTTGCACGACGGAAAGAATCGAAACCACTGGAAGTAATTGTGAGACGTATAGTTTACTCTGTGAAGAGAATTTTGGAAAGTAGATGCATCAAGCGAAACGGTACTGAGCATTGAAATTAATGTATCGTCGCCTACGCAGCGTGCACAGTGGCGAATTGCCGTGAAATGGTGGTATTTTTCTGTAATGTGATTAATTTCTTTGATGTAACAATTAGATATTGTATCATGTAATTATCATTCTATAAATTGTTTCTGTAAATTAGTGATTAAATGAAAATATTATTTGGATGAACGGTTTTAAATTCTGAGCAGTATAATTGACTCTATAAGAGTTTAAAATAGTAATAATTTTAATGTCCTATGGCAAAGGACATTATGTTTTTAGGAAACTAAATTAGCACAGGTCATATGCTAATTTAAACCGTAATCAGGGATTTCTTACACTGGTTTATCCTAAGAGTAGTCATTCATACTGCTCATCCCTGGACCTCTCCTAAAACTCTACTCTACTAATCATTCAGGCTAGCGAGAATCACGGTGGAGTATACTGTGGATGTGCCTCGCTTGGTGCTTCAAGCCATGGTCTGAAGCAAGAGGGAAGGTGGTGGGAGGGTTTTCAGTCGCCTCCTTCCGAGAAGTAGTAGTGCTAACGAAGGAGACGTCCGTAAACGTAAGGCCTCACGCCCCAACCGCTGCGACCCCGACCTCGATTACCAGCCACGGTAAACGCGGGTTTGTGGACGACGAGCAATAGATAGCTCGCTGTCCGTACCGAGTCCAACAGCGCGTGGTGTTCCGCGCGCTCCTCAAACAGATATCAGTAAACTCTAGGAGCCCAGCAGGATCGATGCCTGCGAGGGCAGAAGATATTTTTTTAAAAAGAAACCCGTGTTTCTAGAACGCAAAGGGCAACTAACAGACACAGGTGTGGTTTCAGTCAGTAAATTCTGACACGCCCTCAGTTTCAGTTAGTTAAAATCTGACTAGAATATCAGCTATCAAACTGGCTTAAAAATTAAAGGCGTTTTGACATTAGAGAAAAAGTCTAGAATGTAACTTGAAACGAAACTGACAAGAAACTGTAGCGACATCTATGGCGCCACATAAGAACTACGAAGAAAGTACGAAATCCTGCATCGCGCAATGAAAGTTCTCCGCGTGATTTGAACATATACGACAGCCTGAAATCATCTAGCGGGCAGTAGCCTACCAGACCATAACACCTGTCTGGTCGGAGGATCCTCCCTTTTCAACGGAGGTTTGCGGGACTTTACTCTCTGTTTCGCTTACCTCCAAACTGGTGACCCCGACGTGATCATCACTTCCTCAAGCTTTCGAGCAGCGAGCCATAGCCAGTACCCACGGCTATAGAGGGTATCCTGACCACCAGCATGCCTACCTGGTCATACCTGGTCATCACCTTCAGCCTTATCAGCGACCTTGGCTTGGCACACCGCACTTTCGGCCAGTCACATGAAGAGCTATGAAGAACCTCTCCTGGTCGACGCCAGCAGCACTACTCCGACTTACTGGAGCCTGCAGCATCATCCCGACTCACTGGGACATCATCACCCCGACTCACTGGGCCATTATCCCGACTCACTGGGATAGCAAACACCCCGACTCACTGGGGCATCACCGCAGACAGTTCCGACTCACCGAGAACTATGCGGCATCGGTTCCGACCCACTGCAACCAACCTACGCTGGCCTGGCGGGCATCAAGAACCATCGATCTCCGATCTCCGGAGGGGAGTGATGTAGCGACATCTATGGCGCCACATAAGAACTATGAAGAAATTACTCTCTGTTCCGCTTACCTCCAAAAAACAATAAAATAATAATTACAGGTTTTTTTTCCGGTAGGAAAATAATCAAATGACATCCCCCGCTCTTGGGCGGAGCGGGAGATAGTGTCAGACTTTCACTGATTAAAAACTCATTCCTGTTCTTTCGTACCGGGGCTGACCTATCTTTCGAAACTAACCTTGGCCCCAGTGAGCATAATAATTAGGGGTCCGGAGTAATAGTAACTATTTTAGTAGTAGCAACACTACACCGGACAGCCGCTAGGTAATCAAAACACAAATGTCAAAATGGGCTTTTAATTTTTTGACAACTCTAGTCATGTAAATTCTTGAGTCGAGTGAGTTGTATTATATTTTAAACTAGCTGTTTTCCGTGGCTTCGCCCACGTTCATAAAAAATAGCCTATGTCACTCAGGAATAAGACTGCTTCCTATCGGTAAAAATATTTTAGCGATTGGACCAGTATTTTCAGAGATTACCTCCTACAAACAAAAAAAAATATAAAACAATGGTCAAAACGGTCCTTTTGAATTTTGACAACACTCAATCTTAAGTCCTACCTACAAATCAGTCAGGCTAGCGAGAATATCAGTTTGCTACTACCCAACAATGTGTCCCAAACCTAACGTGATTAACCGCCGTTAAATGAGTGGTAAGTATGGATGAGTTATTGTAGAGGAGTATCAATGCGTGGCGGCTCAAACGTCCGCGTCTCGCTAAGATGGAGACTGCTGGCATTCGTAGACATCTTGACGAGATAAACTCTGTCTGATCTTGCTGAGAAAAGCAGAGAAAAAACCGGCCAAGTGCGAGTCGAACTCGCGCACGAAGGGTTTTTTTTATGGTGGGAAAAAATCATCCAATGACATCCCCCGCTCTTGGGCGGAGCGGGAGGTAGTGTCAGACTCTTACTGACTAAAAGACCCGCCCCGTTCCTTCTAGCCTTCATACCAGGGCTCGAGCTGTCTTTCGAAACTAACCCTGGCCCCAGTAGGCTTCGACCCAGCTGTGGGTCCCTGCTGTTGCTGACAACTCCTTGAGGCGCGCGGGAACAGTGCGCGCCGTCGACGACTTGGGCTTGGTCCGGACAGTTACCGGACGGCCGGACAGCGAGCTACCCATTGCTCACTGTCCGCAAGCCCGCGCCTACGGTGGCCGGAAATCGGGGCACGAAGGGTTCCGCATCGTCCGTAGCGAAAAAACGGAAAAAAAAATCACGTTTGTTGTATGGATGCCCTCCCTTTCAGATACCCTCAATTTGAGACACAATAGTTAGATAATAGATGTGCGAACGCCGGCGTTCGCTTGGGGTTTCATTAATTAAATATTTATTTTATTCTGTTTTTTAGTACTTATTTGTTGTTATAGTGGCAACAGAAATACATTATCTGTGAAAATTGCAACTGTTTGATAGTTTTCACGGTTCGTGAGATACAGCCTAGTTACAGATTGACAGGCAGCGAAGTCTGAGGGTGAGTTGCACCATCTAACTATAACAATAACCAAACCATAACCAGCCGTGAAACGGCCGCCTATTGGTCAATTCGACGATTTGACAACTGTTAACGGCTGTGTTATCGTTATACATAGTTAAATGGTGCAACTGACCCTTAGTAGAGGGTAAAACCCTTTGGGCACGGAACCTTATTAGGGTTCCGGCAAAAAAAGGAACAACTTTACAACAATAAGTCTATTAATTAGTCCGTCTGTCTGTCTTTGAAATATTTCGTTTTTCTCCAGAAATAAATTAACTCCATGGTAAAATAAAACATATTTTTCTATGTAACTCTATTATAGTCTGTATAATTAGTCAACCGACCTGGGAATTTTGTATAATATTTAATCATTAAAAAAATACTTATATTCGATACTTTTCATAAAGTTCTTCTTTTAGTAAACAATGATCTCTATCTCTTAATCAACCTTGATTATTGAACCCGTGTTGACTACATCAGATTTCATTAAATCCTAATAATTACCCAAGTCGTTTAAGTTATTAGACAGACTTTATCACCAGAAGCTTTGAAACTAGATCTATACTTTTTGGATAATTTGAAATTTAGTTAAAAAAAAAACTTCAGCAAAATAATACGTTATCAAATTGAGACTTTTATAAAATGTAGTTACCTGACACGCAGTCACGCAGTTTTGATTCAATATCCCTTATTTTATACATTAACTAGCTTCTAATGTCCAGCCAACCAGCGGTTTCTACCGCGTGAAACAGAACATACTCCCAGGATAAAAAGTATGTTACGAGCTATTCCAGAACATGGTCTACCCATGTGCCAAATATCATCCAAATCCGTTCAGCCGTTTACGCGTAAAGGAGTAAGAAACATACACACACACAAACTTTCGTCTTTATAATATGAGTGTGTTGTATAATGCTACAAAAGTTCTTCGGCACGTTATTATTACAAAACTTTTATATGAGCATGTAACTATTTCATTTTCATGATCCCGCCTGCGAACTACCGCGTAACTTGTGAAACTTTGACTACTTCTAACGATACGATAGTCTAAGTTCTACTGACCTTTTTTTTATGGTGGGAAAAAATCATCCTATGGCTACCCCCGCTCTTGGGCGGAACGGGAGATAGTGTCAGACTCTTACTGACTAAAAGACCCACCCTGTTCCTTCTAGCCTTCATACCGGAGCTCGAGCTCGCTTTCGGATAACCCTGGCCCCAGTAGGCTTGGACCCGGCTGGGTCCCTGCTGTTGCTGACAACTCCTTGAGGCGCGCGGGAACAGTGCGCGCCGTCGAAGTTCTACTTACCTAATAAAGGTGAATGGTATCTTCAAGGGACAAGGTCGAAGCCTACTGGGGCCATGGGTTCGGTTCAGAAAGGAACGCAAGGCAAAGAAGGAACATAAGAGTGGGTTTTAGTCAGTAAGTCTGATACGCCCTCTCGCTCCGTCCCAGAGCGAGAAAAGTCATTAGACTATTTCTCACCTTAAAAAAAGGGTGTAGGACCTTTATGTTACATCCATATGCTAAAAAACAAAGTGCCTATATTATACGAAGACTTTGCTTAAAGGACTTAGTGTCCCTGCTAAAAATATTTAGGTAAAAATAAAAACTAGTTTGATTTTCAATAAAAGACGGCGATATGGTCGATCGGCTTTAGCCTTCCCTAAGGGGTAAATAGAATAAAAAATTGCTTTCAACAGTACCAACTTTACAAAATTGGATTTCGATTAAGTTTAAGTAACCTATGCAATTTACAATCTGTGCAAAACATCGCTAGGCATAACGATATGTTTAAATGTATCTTATTTGAATATATTATTGTCTAGACGTTTATATACGTAACACTTACGTTTCTCGCTATTTATGTACATAAATATACCACCACTATATAACCTGTTCTTTGAATCTATTATCATTTCTTGTTATAAGATTTTTTAACAAGAATTCCTGTGTCTATTGTCTGAATTCTTAAAATTGTTTTTTTATGATCAGCTCTGTGGTCTTATGTGGGTGTTCTGTTAACATTAATGTAATAAGTTTATGGTTTTATTATTATAAAACAGAATAAAATATATTAACTGGAAAAAAATTGCCTGCTGCGGTCTTCCCGTCCGATTATAAATGAGGTATCTCGAATGTAATAAAGTTTATGATTTTATTATTACTAAAACAGAACAAAATACATCAACTGTAAAAAATTGCCTTTTGCGGTCTTCCCGTAGAATTATAATTTAGGTGTCTTAAAAGCTACAGTAAACAGGCTCTTAATAACCTAGTGCGCCTCACCATCAACGATTTCATCACTGCTTACCATCAGGTGGGATCGCAGTCAAGCGCTAGTAAACATTATTTAAAAAAAACCTACTTATAGGAATATATTTGCTATTTGATCACAAAAGATTTAATTATGGAAATTACAGACACAATAGAAAGACAATAGGTGCGCGAACGCCGGCGTTCGCTTGGGGTTTAATGAATTAATGCTGGAGTTTTGTATAATTACCGTGTGTCACAGACTGCTATATTTTACCTTTTGTGTAATGATTTATAGTTTAGATTTAATAAAAGTTAAAATTATTTTATAACTTTAAAACTAAGTGTGTACTGAGCATCTGATGGTAAGCGATGATGTGGCCGACGATGGAGCACGCTTGCCTAGAGCAACCTATTCATTCTTGACTTAAGGGGATGCAATTCGACATACATTTTCACTGTTTTTCATACAACAGCTCTTACGCGATTATGACGTTTTTACCAATTTTTCATTAGACATTTTGGAAACACAGTATCTTGTGGATATTATCTAGGCTTCTATTGAAATCAATTTATAAATTTGTCGAAAACTAATCAAATAAACACCTCTGAAAATCTGCTATTTTGCATGAACTTTGGACCCTTCATAATTAACTCAAAAATTAAAAAAAGTCAAAAAAGCATTAACAATAGAAGCCTTGCAAATTGTGTCAAGATTCTAAATGACTATAATTTTTTTCAAAAACTTTTAAGGGTTTAAAAAAAACACGTATTTCCTGGAACAAGTTTTGTAAAATATTCGAGTAAATCATGGAATTACCGAATAATAACAGAGTTTTCATGCGTTATCTCTCTTTTTTCGCGTTGCCTATTCGTCAAACATCGCATTGGATTGCTTTAGATCAGCCTTTCCCAAAGTGGGCGATAACGCCCCCTTGTGGGCGCTGCAGGCCTAAAGGGGGGTGGTAAGAGATCCAGAAAAAAAATGGAGGCGTTGTGTAGAGGCTTCGGGGAGCGATTTGTAATTTCATCAACTTATTAAACAGCATCAGATTCATCCTTCACATTAGTTTTTATATAAGAATCGAATATGTTTGTTTCATTTTGAATTAAAGATACTCTGTCTGAATACTATAAAGTTGCGTTTCAATAATCATTCTCATTGGCAGGTGTAGTCCGTAAGAGTTAACTTGAGACCTGAGCGTCGTTGTGTACTACCTACTAAGCATAGGTCTCAAGTTAACTCTTGCGGATTATAGTAAAAGTCAAAAGCCTCTTAAAGAGGGGACTTTAAGTAAAGTCTACAAGAGATTATAGCTATCAGGAAACACACGCCTCCGACAGGGAATTTCACACTGTCCCAGGGAATTGCTATACATATGAATATACGCCTTGTTAATACTAACAGGGCGTAAAAGGGACCTTAATATACAATCTAAATATAGAATGGAATAAATGCTTCTATGACAGAAGTTTGAATGATTTTTCGCAAAAAAATAAACAGTTTCATAGAGTTTGTAATACGTCCGACGCACACGCATGGCGCCAAAAAACCATGCTATTAATAAACCAAGAGGAAAGAAATGAAACCTGTTTCAAAACATGTAAAAAAACTGTATCAGCTGCTCGTAATTTTTTACACATAATCTTAACTCATGATTTAAATAAAAGAGTATTCGTGGAGTTTCTTGCACGTTCTTCTTACTTGCTTCACTTTTTTTTTGATTGACCGACATTTTGACAATTCAAAAGTGCCTGTTAATGGTCTATTTGAAATAAAGTTTCTGATTTCACTCGAATTATTATTATGAAGCTAAATATAACCATGAAGCGCAGTATAATAGGTGTACTCATTTATTTAAATCATGAGTTAAGATTATGTGTAAATAAGTACGAGCAGCTGATACAGTTTTTTTACTTGTATCGAAGCAGGTTTCAATTCTTTCCACTTGGTTTATTAATAGCATGGTTTTTTGACGCCATGCGTGTGCGTCAGAAGTATTACAGACTCTATGAAACTGTATATGTTGTTGCGAAAAAATTATTTAAACGTCTATTATTCTTATGCATTTACTGCGTTCCATATTTAGTACACTTAGGGTGAGTTGCACCGTTTAAATATAACGATAACAAAGCCGTTAACAGTTGTCAAATCGTCGAATTCACCAATAGGCGGCCGTTTCACGGCTGGTTATGGTTTGGTTATCGTTATAGTAAAATGGTGCAACTCACCCTTAGTTTTAAAATAATAAGTTATTGTTAACTTAAATTAAACTCTAAGGGTGAGTTGCACCATTTAATAATAACGATAACAAAGCCGTTAACAGCTGTCAAATCGTTGAATTGACCAATAGGCGGCCGTTTCACGGCTGGTTATGGTTATAGTTAAATGGTGCAACTCACCCTAAATTATTACACAAAGTAGGTAAAATATAGTAGAAATTTGTGACACGCGATAATTATAGAAAATTCCAGCATTAATAATTAAATCACTTAAGATCAATTAGCATATTATATATAATATAATAAACTTTACATTATACATACACATGTACATCTACCTACACCAAAAAAGTAACACAACTAGGTATAGGTATGTATATATTTTTTAATAATGTCAACTAGTGCCTGACTGCGTTCCCACCTGATGGTAAGCAGAGATGCAATCGTTGATGGTGAGGCGCACTAGTTCATTAAGAGCCTATTCACTCTAGCCTTGAAGACACCCAAATTATAATCGGACGGGAAGACCGCAGCAGGCAAATTGTTCCAGTCCTTCGATGTGTTTGATGTTTGTATAATCTTTAAAGTGATAAAAACAAAAGCTACAACTGTATCATGGCTACCCACGGCCCACCTACACAGCGCACACCCAGCCGGTACAACGCGAATGAGTCAACTACGTTATCTCACAAATGTCTACTTTTAAAGCAGTTTTGTAAATGACATTATGAAAGTTACAAATAACAACTCAACACATCAATACTTTTTGTCAAAACTATTGATGTTTTTGAATGAACCACATAAAGAAAAAACAGCAAAACGAACACAGAGGTTAAAATCTCTTTTAAGGCCCAAGCGCCCGAAAAGTGCCATAAAACAGTGACTTTCTGAAGCCTACTCCTCGGTAACGGCCAGGTTAATAGGTTTGAAAAAAATATATGTTTATTAAAGATTCATGAACAACATAATTGTACCCACAAATTGAAGTTTTTGTATAAGCTGTATTACTTTTTGGTGTACAATAAAGTCTATTCTATTCTATTCTATTCTATTATCAACATTTAATTTTTTCGTTCTATTAATACTTTTGTCTAAAAAAAATATTTAGCAATTTCACAACTTTTCGATACTTTTCCCTACTCCTTCGAAACGGCTTGGACCTTTACAAACATTTTTACACATAAAAATTGGTGGTTAAATATTCTTCAAAGTGAACATTGCATATGTAACACTACTGAGACACAACATTACTGGTGTGAGTAACTAGTGCGCCTCACCATCAACGATTGCATCACTGCTTACCATCAGGCGGGATCGCAGTCAAGTACTAGTTTATAACAGATAAAAAAAAAATGTAAATCAATCAATATTTCGCAAAGAAAATGAATTTAAAGCGCTTTCCGGGCATTGCTGGCCGCAAATAAATGCACAGATTTGCGTACTGCCGCCTAGGCGAGTGCGAGAGTTGCGTCCACGTAATTTCGGTCAGATGGTTCCAGGGACTATAAGCCTTAAGCTGGAACTACATTAGACCGACGCACACGTGTAACACGCCTGATTTGTACGTAGAACGACGTCGCGTGGCGTGGATCAAGTGTTGGTCTACAAGTTCAGTTTCCGTATAAAATGTATGGAGACCGACGCGCTAAGATTGGCTTGTGTGTAACACGTGTGCGCAGGGTAGTTCTACCTTTAAAGTCTATAGAATCCGTAATGGTCAAACCATATTTATGTATACTAATCTCAGGAACTGCTGTTTCGAAATGGAAAATTATTTTAGTGTTGGGTAGTCCAATAATATCAAGGAAATCTAAAAACAATCGTCGCTCTCCATCAGGTGAGATAGCGGTCAAGCGCGAACAAACCAACAAAAAAAAAAATCACTACATACAAGGTGTAAGAGATAGCCCTCCACAAACTTTAAGGGCTTGCTCAGTAGACGAAACTGAACAACCTTCCATAAAACTGTTTTTCAGAAAACGAAAAAAAAAATCCGCCTCGCCATACAAAATTCTAAACTTGATTGGACAGTTTGTATTGTGTACTTTACTTTTTGTTCTATATTTCATCACCACTGCTCACAAAACGGTGAAGGAAAACATCGTAAGGAAACCGACATGTCCTAGAACCAAAACTGAGACATATGACATCCACTAAATAATCCGCTCGCGTGGTGTATTACCGCTCATTCCCTCTCCTGAGGGTATGAGTCCCAGCAGTGGGAACATTATAAGGTTGATTACGCTATTTATTATTAGGTATAATATACCCCTGGTGACTATGTATGTGCTAAAAACAACTAGGAACAATATTCTTAACCAACATTAACCAAGCATTATATGTAACATATAATATGATTTAAAAGAGTGTCCATGGAGTTTCTTGCACGTTCTTCTCCATAGAGATCTACGCTTTGGAACGTGCAATTTAGCTTCACTTTTCTTGGACTGACCGACATTTGACTATTCAAAAAGTGCCCGCAAATATAATTTGAAATAAATGCTTTGACTTTGACACAAGTCAAGGTCAGTCGTTCCTAGTGTATTCCAACATAATTTTACATTTAAATGTTAGGTTTTTTTTAATGATATAAACTAGTGCTTGACTGCGATCCCACCTGATGGTAAGCATGCATGGTAAATTCATTAACTCGGCCGTTACCAAGGAGTAGGATTCAGAAAGTCACTGTTTTATCAGAAAGTCACTTGATAGTAAGCAGTAATGCAATCGTTGATGATAAAGCGCAGTAGTTCATTAAGGCGTATAGTCCCTTGAACCATCTGGCCGAAATTATGTGAACGCAACTCTCGCACTCGCCTAGGCGGCAGTACGCAAATCTGTGCATTTATTTGCGGCCAGCAGCGCCCGGAAAGCGCTTTAAATACATTTTCTCTGCGAGATATTGATTGATATACATATGCAATGTTCACTTTGAAGAATATTTAACCACCAATTTTTATGTGTAAAAATGTTTCTAAAGGTCCAAGCCGTTTCCAAGGAGTAGGGAAAAGTATCGAAAAGTTGTGAAATTGCTAATTTTTTTTTTTTTTGACAAAAGTATTAATTGCACGAAAAAATCAAATGTTGATATTATTGTTCATGAATCTATAATAAACATTTTTTTTTTTTCAAACCAATTGACCTAGCCGTTACGGAGGAGTAGGCCTCAGAAAATCACTGTTTTATGGCACTTTTCGGGCGCTTGGCCCTTAAGAGCTTATTCACTCTAGCCTTGGAGACACCTAAATTATAATCGGACGGGAAAACTGCAGCAGGCAAATTGAAACGCTTAGTCAGAACCGTAAAACTGTTATTTTTTCTAGTCTTTATTTTTATTTACTTAGTGTCATGGCAGAAAAGGGAGTTAGTGATAGCGTGACGAGTGACAGGACAGAATGGAAGAAAAAAACGTGTTGCGCCGACCCCAAATAAAACGGGACAAGGGCAGGAAGAAGAAGAAGAAGAAGTGTCATGGCAGTACCCAGTAGGAACTTTATCTTTTTTAATCTTTATCGGCAGTAGTAGTAGGTACAGTCGGACTTAATGCAACAAAGAATTCTCTATGAGTCAACCCTTTAATTGAAAAGGATTTTTTCTTCCATAGATCATTATGTATCGTCACAACAATAGTTCTATGTTCTGTTATCATCATACATAAGTGTTGTGTCATCTTCAATATATCTTCAGTATTGCCCATAATACTATTCTTTAGTTTATATTTTAATATAATTTTCATTAGACCAGCTTATGTCATATGTCATGGCCAGATCTTTGAAATTAGCCATGTAAAACTGAAAACCGTAACGATATCGTAGCGATTTAGTCGTTTAGACCATTTTCGTATTCACATCCATCAATCGAGTTTGAACGACACCGATTTTAAAGTCGTTTGATATTCGTGGATTTAAAAAAAACTGTATTACATTATCCGGGTACTTACTTATTAATGTAACTGGAAATAAGTCGATAGATCGATAGAATACCGCTTTTGGATAGGACTTCGATCGAACGACTATAAAGCTTCAACGATATTTGGCTTGTTGGATTTTACGTGAATCAGGCTACAGATCGTTACAAACATTAAAGTATGATGATATTCAAATCCTCCTTTGGATTACTTTTTTTAGACCTTTTCATCATCATCATCATCATTACAGCCGAAAGACGTCCACTGTTGGACATAGGCCTCCCCCAAGTGTCGCTTAATGACCGGTCCTGTGCGTCTATCATCCATCGTATTCCCTCGACCCACACCAGGTCATCGGTCCAACTTGTGACCTGTAGCCCGATTCACGTAATCAAAACCGTAACGATTTAGTCGTTTAGTTAGACCATTACGGTATTCACATCATCAATCGAGTTTGAACGACACCGATTTTAAAGTCGTTTGGTCGAAGAATCGATTTAAAAAAAAAATCTGTATTTCATTATCCTGGTAGAATACTTATTAATGTAACTGGAAATAAGTGTTTGATAAATCGTTTAGTTTCGAGCCAGTTGAGTTGTCGTTCTATCCAATCCCGATTAAGGAACACGTGAATACCGCTTTTGGATAGGACTTCGATCGAACGACTATAAAACTTCAACGATATTTGGCTTGTTTGATTTTACGTGAATCAGGATACTGGTAGGCCTTCCAACGCCTTCCTGTCTTTCGGTAGGTGGTTGCTATTCCAGAACCTTTCGTCCCCATCGACCATCTGTTCTGCGAGCAATGTGCTCTTAGACCTTTTATTATCATAGAAATCCTTCATCAATGATATGGCCATATCATCACACGTTAACGTACAAATGATCTGGCCAGTTTTATCTGGCCAGGACATATACAGTATACAGGCGTCCGTCCTATACTCATCATCATCAGCCTTTTTAATGTTCCCACTGCTGGGACTCAGGCCTCCTCTCTAGGAGAGGGAATGGGCCGTAATCCAAGCGGGCCCAGGGCGGGTTGGTGAATGTCACATGTCTTCGAATTTTTGGTTCTAGGACTTGCCGGTTTCCTCAAGATGTTTTCCTTCACCGTTTTGAGAGCAGTGGTAATGAAATAAATTACACAAAGTAATGCGCCTGGAAGGGTTTGAACCCGCGACCTACAAAGTGTAAGTCGGAGCCATTACCACTCGGCCACCACTTCTATAGGTACTCATAAACTTCAACAATACATACTTATCTTCATTTGCATTCGTAATAATACTTGAAGATGAGTATTTAAAATGCTTGTATTTTGATGAAACAGTTACTTACAGTAAGGTGATCGTTAAAAATATTTGCATTACCGACAGCCAACCTGTCGAACCGACTTTTTTTGTTACGTTTTTACTGTATACGGCGAATGGGTTGTCTATGGTTTTTGCGAGTACATCGCGTGTCATAACCAAATGCAGTATTAAAAAAAAAAGAAATACATATTTATGTATTTCATATATCTGTAAGCAATTATTTATTGTATTTTTTATTAGTTTCTATAAAAGGAATTGTATTGCAATTTATTTAACACTTTATATAATATCAATTAATTTGTGCTGGGGCGGCTGCTGCAGGTGCAGAAAACCTCAAACGGCGTAAATATAATAACCTCATTGGAAGTTATGTGTTTGAGCCGTTTGGGGTTGAAACTCTAGGGCCATGGGGTCCGAGCGCTCATCGAGTTGTCCGAGATATCAGCAAACAGTTGGTCGACTCTTCGCGTGACCAGAGGGCTGGACTGTTCTTCAGTCAACGAATCAGCATTGCCATCCAGCGTGGCAATGCTGCCAGCGTTCTGGGCACTTTTCCCACTGACATCGATGTGGACGAATTTTTTGATGCCCTCTAAGTTTTTCCCCGTTTTTCAGCCTTTTTTACTCGTTTGTACATATTGTTATTTTAAGTTTGTATATATAGTGATTATTTATTAGATTAAGGAATTGTATTGTATTATTAAGTTAACTGTTATTTTTTTGTGTAAGTAGTTGGTGATGCTGTATTTTTTTTTTGTAAACTTAGGAGTTTAATTAAGAAAGTTCATAAATATTAATTGAAGTATTTTTTCCAGTCTTCTTTCTAGGCTTTAGACAAAAAAAAACTGAAATTGCTTGGCTTTCACGTTTCGCAAAAACTAGTACTTAATTAAATCTGAAATTATATAATATATAATTTCAGATTTAATTACTCAAAGTAAATCATTACTAAATATTATTTAGGAATGATTTACTTTGAGTTTTGGCTTTGAATTAATATTACGGAGAGTACAAACTCATTTACATTTTTTGTTAAAAGTATTGTTTGTTTAATAACCCTCAGTTTCTGAGTTATGAATTTGAAGTGTTGTTTATTTGACACTAAAGTAAGGTTTAACGCGTTCTTAACATCAAACTCTCAATCCAGAAAAACCGGTCTTTAGCATACCTATATCCGGAGCAAATATTGACTACTTAACACCAACTTTGAGCATAAACAAAAGAATGACGTAACACAAAAAATCGAAAAACAAACGAATACTAAAAAACACTGGCATATAAGTTTATCGATCAGTAGCCGAATGAGTCAGAGTTAGACCGATCCCAGTTTCCATATTTGAAAGGCAGACGTAAAACATTAAACTGGCTAATTAACTTGAAATTAGTGTTCCAATTTTAAACTTAGCTGTCAAGGGTGGCGAGACGAAAGGTGACGTCATTATTTATGTTTTTTTTATTAATTAAATTGTCTTCGGTCAACTGCGGTTTAAGTTAGGGTGACATGAGTACTCGTAATAGAAAATTGTTCATAGTGCAGCAAGTGCTGTGTAATTTAACTTCAGTGATATTAAGTCTGTGTTAAGTTATCCAACTTAACGGAGGATATTCTTGGCGACCTAGCCAAGCGCTTCACCAAGGCTTCAAGCTTAATAAAGCACAGGTCAATGTCAGAGATAAAAGCATGACCATCAAGCGATTATAATTAAAAAGATTCTCAACGAACTAAGTTAAAACTTATATCGTCTAGGAAACTACTTAAACACCAGAAAACTTAACAACACGAAAAACACATTTTAGAACACTGTTTATTCACACAAAAAATGTTTGCACACAAAACACAACACTCATTTGATTATACTCGTACTTTTCAAATTAATAATCGAAGTTCTATACGCCAAGCGTGTTCGCGAGTTCGGTTCAGACTGGGTGATTCATCCCGTCCGATGGAAGAAAAAAAAAACAGTAAGTTGAATTAGGAGCGCAACACACGCGCGGAACACAACTGTGACTGTGTTCGAGAGAGCAGAACTGAGCAACGGAACTCGATCTTGTATAGGATTTCGCGTTACTACATGCTCGTAGGAGCAGGGTGCCGCAGAAGGTTTACTGGTCAGATGAGGTTTTTGGAAACTGATTTATTAATATAACTAAAGGTGTAAAAGTAACGAAAAACAGCGCACCCGTAAGTATTCGTTACTATAATAATTAGTACTCGTTACTATCGTATCGTTACGTTACTCGTTACTTTTCCTCATGGGGATTTTTTTTTTTATGGTGGGAAAAATCATGCATTGACATCCCCCGCCCTTGGGCGGAGTAGGAGATAGTGTCAGACTCTTACTGACTAAAAGACCCACCCCGTTCCTTCTAGCCTTCATACCGGGGCTCGAGCGCCCTTTCGGATAACCCTGGCCCCAGTAGGCTTCGACCCGGCTGGGTCCCTCATGGGGATGGCATGGCATTAATGGCAATACCGACAAAAAAAAACCTAACTAATATCAGCTACACCAAAAATCAAGTCGTATTATAATACGAAAAATGCGAGTAACGAAATACATTCATTTGTAACATTTCGTTACTCAGTACCGAATACATACGGTTTACAGACGTTACTATACATGAATACACTCATCAATTGTACTCGAGTTAACTGAAAGTACGAAACATACGAGTGACGAAATGCATTCGTGAGTAACGTTTCGTTACTCGGTACCAGGTGGCGCACCCGTTACTCAGTACCGAATACATACGGTTTGCTACAGCTCTAATATAACATATGCCAGCGGCTTTACCTGTTACTCCTTACAAACTTTGGACCTCCACTTCATCCCTTTAGGGGTTGAATTTTGGAAAATCCTCTCGGAAAAGTGCTCACCTACGTCATAAAAGGAAACCTTGTGCAAAATTTCACATTCCTAGTCCATGTAGTTTCGACTATATCGTTGGTATGTCAGTCAGTCAGTTTCTCCTTTTATATATTTAAATATAGATTGGACAGGGTCAGGGTCGCTGGAATACGATGGACGTACAGGACCGGTCGTTGAGGTGACGCTTGGAGAAGGCCTACGTCCAACAGTGGACGTCTTTCGGATGAAATAATGCTGATGGTGAATCATCATCATCATCATCATTTCAGCCGACAGACGTCCACTGCTGGACATAGGCCTCCCCCAAGCGTCGTCACAACGAACGATCATGCGCGTCCCGCATCCATCGGATTCCCGCTACCTTCACCAGGTCGTCAGTCCACCTTGTAGGAGGCCTTCCAACGCTGCGTTTTCCGGTACGCGGTCGCCACTCCAGAACCTTTCGGCCCCAACGGCCATCTGTTCTGCGAGCAATATGCCCTGCCCATTGCCACTTAAGTTTGGCGATTCTTTGTGCTATGTCGGCAACCTTGGTTCTCCTGCGGATATCTTCATTTCTGATTCGATCACGCAAGGAAACTCCGAGCATAGCCCTTTCCATTGCTCTTTGGGTGACTTTAAGCCTTTTGATAAGGCCCATTGTGTGATAAGGTCTGATGGTGAATGTGATAGATTAATTAACAACACATGCACGAACAGATCTATCGGGCCACGAATTTGGTTCGGTTCCGAATCTATGGAATCTATAGGGTAGTCCGGCGACCATTATTTTTAGTTGTGTCCGCGTCTCGCGTCGAACGCAAAGCAACTGTCCGATCCAATCATCTATTGCACGAATGGATCAAAATTCGGTCCGCGAATTTGGTCCGCCGGACCGAATTCGAACGTGTGTTGATACTTTAAGTTTCAATATTGACTTTTTTATAGGTGAATACCTGCCACAGATAAAATTGCTCAATGGCAGAATAGTTTTATACATTGTGGCTTGGCAAAGGCCCAAATGATGCCTCCGGGAAAGCAGATAAAATTGGAAGAGAATCGTCGCCAAATGTTGAACTAAGGAACATAACTCAGGGTGACTTCTAAAGGAGTTTTATTTGATCTGAAGAGAATCGACACTAAAGTAAGTAAAGGGTGCGCAGGGCATAGTTTTAGGTTTATTGGATGAGCCATTTCGTCAGGTGAAACTGTAAACCAGCTCTACTCACCAGGTGTCCTGGCAATCAAATCTGATTATACCTCAAGATAGCAAGTTGGAGCTGGGTCGCAAACTTCATCTCCTATCCCTGTAGCCTGTGTTTCGAAACACACATCCAAAATGATCTCTGTTCGATTGCGCTGGATAAGTGAGCGAAGCAATTAAATTCAATTTTAACTTGCGGTTTTCTGTGAATGAGAAATCATCGAATAACTTCTCCCGATCTGGGTTGCCAGAGAAGGTGTGTCAGAGATTTTCTGACTAAAACACACCCGTGCTCCTTCAGTAGCCCTTTGTGTCCCAGGGTCTTAATAAATCTTTCGCACAATTCCGCAGATTTAATTGTATTCACTGAGTATTTTGTATAAACTCCGCCCGGGTCTATGTCGATTTCGCCGTCCTGTAACAGCAGTCATATTTTTATAAAAAAAACAACAACTATTTTGTTTTTTTTTGCGAGGCCCTTTTAAAGCTTTATTATTTTTTGTAATTTTTAAATATTTCCGCGACGCAATCTCGTAGACTACACGCTTACACGTTTGAAATCGTAAGTTAGGGTCAAATACGCGATTTTTTTTTTATCGAGCCAACTAATTTTTATATCTTGCTTTGATTTTTGCCCGGCGTTTGGTCATATAGGGTAAACGCTAGTTATTGGCCCCTACACTGTTATTGACCATTTCATCTTTGACGGTCTAAAATAAAAAATTACCTACCAGATTAGTACATTCTTCAAAACTGCTCACTGATTAATGCAGTGGTGAATGTACTATTCTGGTAGGCATTGCTTATTTTGGGCCGCCAAAAATGAAATGGCCAATAACTGTATAGGGGACGATAACTGATGTGTTGCCACTTGCCCCTAATCAATTTCAAGATAATAATTTTTCATAGTGTTTTCTTTTATATTTGTGGATTTCCAGAGGTTTAAAAAAGGTCAAAATGAGTAGAACCTGGCCTTGAGTTAGCCTTTCCGAACCAGTGCCTTAGTAACTCTATCGAACAATCCCACGGGTTTAACTAGTCAGGGACTAAGGTCAGCCATCTTGTACGGAGTGGTACTTCTTTCATTCATCTGTTTGGTATTATTATGGTTGAATTATCACGGCTCCTACGTGATGTTGTTATGTGGTATTAATAAATGTATTAATTAATCGCGTCTGGGCGTGTCCAGGTTGCAGTATTACGAGACTTTTGTTTGCTTTTATTCAAGCCATCGTATTTTTACGTTAATTGCAAGAATAAAAAGCGATTTGGCATTATGTTTTTCTTCGGGAAGAAGTAATTAAGGGTTTTAGACGTTTGCGGCCGGCGAGCAATGGGCAGCACGCCGTCCGGTGGTCCGGTAACCGTCCGAACTTAGGACAAGTCGTCGACGGCGCGTAGTGTTCCACGCGCGCCTCAAGTTTTCAGCAAATCGAAAGGGCCTAGCAGGGGCGAAACCTACTGGGGCTATGGATTAAGTGAAAATGAACCTCCGGGGCCCTGGAACGCTAGGCATAGAAGGAACAAACGAGTGGGTTTTAGTCAGTAAAAGATTGGTACTCTCCCGCCCCGCCCAAGAGCGGGAGAGAGAAGCCATTGATGATTTCCCAAATAAAAGTGTTTTAGACAATTTAGCATTTAACTTCAGGTATAGGTAACAATTATCAATAGACCAAATGATACCACCCACGGATATCTATGATACCACCAATACGCACAAAACATTTTGGGAACACATTTATTGTGCGTACAGCTAAGACGAATTCCCTGCCGGAGTCTGTGTTTTCTGATAGTTTAACCTAGAGATCCTTAAGTTAAGAGTTTAATAAATATTTTTAAAAAAACTAGGCAAGTCGGACTCGCGCTGAGGGTTCCGTACCAGTGAAAACGGTTCAATTCCCGAATTGAGTTAGAATTTTTCCTAATCGGATAAAAAGTTATTTTTTGTGACGTAACTGCTTTGCAGTTTTCAGATTGTTAGCTATACTTGTCCGAGACCTTGCTTCATGCCAAATTTCAGGATTCCAAGTCAACGGGTATGAATTTTGATTCCCTTGAGAATGTCAAAATACAAGTTTTTTTGCAACATAAACGGCCGTATCTTTTTTTTTCGTTAATTCAGAAGTTTGATTTTTTTACAGCTTCAAGGGACCGCAGACCTTAGTATATTGTTTTAATTTCAACTCGATACCTCTACGCGTTCCCGAGGTAAAGGGTCTTGACAGACAGACAACAAAATTATCATATAAGGGTTCCAGTTTTTCCTTTTGAGGTACAGAACCCTAAAAAACAATGTTATTTAAGAACAGAAAATGTTCTATCTAACCTTGACCTGAAATATAGGTTAAGTTTTGTGTCCCGTACTCTGAGTCAGCTCCTAAATCCAAGGTCACCCAGACACATTTTGCGTGGTTCGTCTGGTCCGGTCTGGACCGGTGTTATATTAGCTTTGCTATGTTACAATAGCCTACACAAATAACTTCAACTACCATCTTGATAATATTACTATGACATAATGTGGAGTAAAATTAATGTAGCGGAGATGAGAATGTTGAGATCAATGTGGAGTGACGAGAATAGGTGAAGTAAGTATCAGTATATTAAAGGAACTTTGAAGGTAGAACTACACTGCTAACTAACACGTGTGTCTCCTTCTTCTTCTTCTTCCTGCCCTTATATTACTCGGGGTCGGCGCAACACGTTTTCTTCTTCCATTCTGTCCTGTCACCCGTCAAACTATCACTAACTCCCTTTTCTTTCGTATCACTTCTCACACAATCCATCCATCTTTTTTTCGGCCTTCCTCTCCCTCTCCATCCATCTACATGTAAACTCAGAACTCTCTTAGTAATATGCGCTTCATCCCTCTTCTTCACATGACCATACCAAGACAACCGATTACCTTTCAACTTTTCAGTCACTGGCGCCACACGTGTCCATACATTTTATTTATTTTATTTTATTTTTTTAGGTGGGAATATCATCTAATGACAGCCCCAGCTCATGGGCGGAGCGAGAGGACGTGTCTCGAGCGACTCTTACTGACTAAAAACGCACACCCCTAGCCAAGTTACAACCATTTCTCTTGCGTCGAACGCCTCGAGTTGGCCACGCCCCCAATTCCTTTGTTCTGACCACGTGACTAAGCGTTAAAATGACGTCATTCCCATACATTTGAAGTTTTCTACTAGCGTTAACGATTGCAGATTATCAACTTGGCTAGGAGAACTGTTCCTTCTTAGCCTTTATCCCAGGGCCGAGCTTTCCTTTTAAGAAACCAACCCTTGGCCCCAGTAGGTAGGCTTCGACCCTGCTGGGCCCCTATGAAAGGACCGACCGAAAGTTCGGTCAGGCACTATATGGAGTGACAAACAGACATACAATCTTTCGCCTTTACAATTTTACTGTGAAGTGTGATTGCTTGTCAGTAGTGTATTACAGAGAAAACTGGTGAAAACTGAAGATCTTACTATTTAAACTCTTCCATGAGAGAGCAAAAAAAACTTGACAAAAAAATTGTAGAAATGGAAACTTAATATTATTTACTCAGCCACACACTCCAAAAAAAACAAGTATCTATTCACAATAACCAAATAACGCACTCTGAACTTCTGCAACTCATTGAAAAGCGTAGTATGACCGGGCAATTCTGGAAATTGCGTAAGAGTTTATACAATGACATGGTTCGATTCATGTACTTTCTATTTGAATAGATACGACTTAAGTATATTAATAGTTTTTATGTAGTCATCCGCAACGAGAATGAAAAAGTTAACGTCATGATGGCTGTTTAGTGTGCTGAGTCCGAATTTGTTTTACGTTACCGCGATCGATACGCTTATGACGTTCGCCGTTCTGATTGGCCCGATCCAAGCTTTTAACCAATCAGAGACTAAGGCGATTATCACACTGTCACGCACCACGCAGCGTAGTGTGTGAATGCTTGTTTTAACGTTGCTTATAAGTATCTCCGTTTGTATAGAAACAGACCGAAAATGCATCCTCGCGCGTTCATGCAGATCACGCGCCTACATGCGGAGAAACATGCGCTCACGCACGTGGGTGCGGAGCAAGACGCGAGGTATGGCACACTGAGTCTCGTAGTGCCGTGCGTGATTTTATATGAAACTAGCTGTACCCGCGCGGCTTCGCTCCCGCTCTTCCCTACTTCAGCCTACTATACCCTACTCTACCCTACTATACCCTACCCTACTCTACTCTACCCTACCCTACTCTACCTTACTCTACCCTACTCTACCCTACCCTACTCTACTCTACCCTCCTCTACCCTACACTACCCTACTCTACCCTACACTACCCTAATTTTAATTTTTTTTTTCCATAAGAACTTTCTCCTCATAATAACGAACACAACAAAAAAAAAATTAGCGAAATCGGTCCAGGCGTTGTTGAGTTATGCGCTTACCAACACATTTTGCGATTCATTTTTATATTATAGATGAGTCAGAGCCTATGTGAATTCACAAAACGCACCTACGCGCGTGAGTGCGAAAAAATCCCACACGGTGATGCAGATCTGTATTCCCACAATTACGCGCGTAGGTGCGTTGACACGCAACATGCAGCGTGATGCGTAGCAGTGTGATAATCGCCAAAGGGATGCAGTGTTATCTCTACCTAATGCCCCGTTTACATGTGGTCCCAGCCTCGGCCAATCGCCATTATATAAACAGGGTTTCCCCAAACGGGACAAAGGTTGACTGGTAGAGAATGCCTTGTTGCATTAAGTCCGCCTATGTATCACTACTGTACCTACATGATTAAGAACTCAAGAGCTATGCTCGGGGTTTCCTTGCGTGATCGAATTAAAAATGAAGATATTGGCAGGAGAACTAAGGTTGCCGACACAGCACGAAGAATTGCCAAACTTACCATCAGGTGAGATAGTGGTCAAACGCGAGCCTATCGATAATAATAAAAAAAAAACTTAAGTGGCAAAGGGCAGGGCACATTGCTCGCAGAATAGATGGCCGTTGGGGCCGAAAGATTCTGGAGTGGCGACCGCGTACCGGAAGACACAGCGTTGGATGGCCTCCTACAAGGTGGACCGATGACCTGTTGAAGGTTACAGGAAACCGATGGATGCCAGATGCACAGGATCGTTCATTGTGGCGACACTTGGGGGAGGGCTATGTCCAACAGTTGACGTATATCGGCTGAAATGATGATGATAAAGCACTCTCTAGCCTTAAGCATAGGTTCAGCATAGTTCAGGCAAATAAGCCACTGTGTTCTTTTTAATACCTATTTAATATATTACACTTTATTGTAAATGTGCCCTATGTTATAAATAAACGATTTATATCATATTTCAAAATTTCGTAGACCAGGATATAGATACGATTTATTTATTTATTATTTTATTTATTTATTTATTTATTGAGACAAACACAGTTGATACAATTACATAAAAATCTTAAGAAATTACACTAGGAGTCAGGTTATCGATAGGTCCTAAACTAGGCATAGCCTGTATCTTGGTGACCCAATAGTTATGCAGAATTAGCCAGATGATCTAGCCTGCGCTACGTACAAATTTTCATGATTACAATTTAGAATATAAAAAGAGAGAAAAAAAGAAAAAAAAACTATACTAATAAATTAGTTAAGATAATCTAGACCAATCAGATATAGATACAACCACGTCTATAAAACAAACTCATTATCTTGGGACCTACAATAAGTGAGAAAAGAAAAGAACACAGCTCCTTCCGCTGCAGCACAATGGCGGACCGCGTTTGTGTCATAAACATTGATTCTTTTATTATAACACACAGCTTCATTATGTGAACAAGGCCGGCCATGCTGTGAACTACTGATGAAACGTTTGGTGGCTTTTTTTTCATTATTGATAGGCGTACGTTTGAACACTATCTCATCAGATGATAGCTTAAATGACTTCCACTCTAGGGCGAAGCGGACGACTCGGGCTCAGTCCGGACGGCGAACTACATATTGTTCGTCGTCCGCAAGACCGCGTCTATGTTGTTAGTTAGCGGCTGAGGCGTGAGTATGCCCGTTCCCTTACACGTGCAGCCGTCTATTTCGCCTAGCATTTTCGCTTCGCAAAAGAAGGCAACCGCTGCCCATTCCCCATCGCTCCGGACTATAGACTGTTACCAGGGCACAATGCGAGCGGTCGCCGCTGCCGATCGATCCACGAAGACACGGCGGTGCTCGATCAAAGCACTTTGTGCTCCATCGTGTCCATCCAACCAGGCGTTTCTTTCGCTTGTTTCGCGTTTCGCTTATGTGCAAGAACCTCCCGAACTTACCATGTCCGTTGAGGACCTTCGTCAAGCGGAAGGTGAGGACGCTGTGACGCCTCTCCAGCCATTTCCTAAAGAGGGGAATTACCGCCATAATTATGGCGTACCTAATGTAATTGAAGATGGAGCACGCTTGTCTAGAAGAGCCCTATTCACTCTTAACTTAAAGATTCCTAGATTGTAGCTATGAGGAATCTCAGACTCCGGTAGGGATTTCCACTCCTTAGCTCCTGTCTAGTCTTTTTTCAATTGTTCGGCGATACGCACACGACCGGTCATTGTGGCGAAACTAGGGAGAGGCCTATGGCCGTCCGGTAACTGTCCGGACCAAGCCCAAGTCGTCGACGGAGCGCACTGTTCCCGCGCGCCACAAGGAGTTGTCAGCAACAGCAGGGACCCAGCCGGGTCGAAGCCTACTGGGGCCAGGGTTATCCGAAGGGGCGCTCGAGCCCCGGTATGAAGGCTAGAAGGAACGGGGTGGGTCTTTTAGTCAGTAAGAGTCTGACACTATCTCCCGCTCCGCCCAAGGGCGGGGGATGTCAATGCATGATTTTTTCCAACCATAAAAAAAAAAGGGAGAGTGGACGTCTTTCAGATGGAATGAAGCATTAATACGATAATGCATAGAATAATATCTATTAACAGATAAATAGTCCTCGATACTATAAGTAGCTGACTGAAACGACGTGTAAGAACTAAATAGGCTTACGTAACCGCCACAGAAGTCGCACCTGGCGCGCTAATCTCATTTGTAACAAGCAACATGTGTTATTTTTAAATCAATCTCCCTAGCATTTATTTTAAAATATTACCTTACACTAGGACTAGTACTAGGATCAGTCCTAATCCACATACACAGGACACCCAGAACCAGAACATTTATCTGTAGGTCATATGAATATAACTCGGTTGGGCAGCGTTCGGGAAGCTACGCGGTATCTTCTCGTCCAACATACCACAGTGTCTCAAGACGAAAGTCTTTAACCAGTGCGTGTTGCCAGTGATGACATATGGCTCCGAAACGTGGTCGCTCACAATGGGCCTCATCTGAAGGCTTAAAGTCACCCAAAGAGCAATGGAAAGGGCTATGCTCGGGGTTTCCTTGCGTGATCGAATAAAAAATGAAGATATCCGCAGGAAAACTAAGGTTGCCGACATAGCACAAAGAATTGCCAAACTTAAGTGGCAATGGGCAGGGCACATTGCTCGCAGAACAGATGGCCGTTGGGGCCGAAAGGTTTTGGAGTGGCGACCGCGTACCGGAAGACGCAGCGTTGGAAGGCCTCCTACAAGGTGGACCGACGACCTGGTGAAGGTAGCGGGAAACCGATGGATGCGGGACGCACAGGAACGTTCGATGTGGCGACGCTTGGGGGAGGCCTATGTCCAACAGTGGACGTGTATCGGCTGAAATGATGATGATGATGATGATGATATGAATATTTATTCCGTGCGAGAATCGAAACCACCACAAGCAAGGCAGCAGCCATCCGCTCAACTACTTCGCCAATCATGCCGTTTCTTTTCCTAACCATGTTAGATTCGACTTCCACTCAAACGAGGTGGAGCTGAGACACACACACAACACATGGAGCAACTACCTACCCACCTACCACAGTATCTCAAGGCGGAAGTCAATGACCAACGCCTGATAAAATGTAAATCGCAATTAGTAACACAATGTAGACGCACTGTGCACACTATGGTAGGCGTGAAGGTTGGTTTCTTTACGCTATGGTCCTTTCCACATTATGTTAAAGTCATTTTCTCAGATCAGTACTCACCTACACTCAAAGGTTCAGTTGAAAACCAGCGTCAGACAACTGCTACGTGGTTGTCTGGCATTGTGCTGAACTGAATCTTTTTGGTACAACCGTGAGACATTGTTGTTGTTATTTTTTTTTTAAAGTAAAACTTATTATTTTTTAATATTATTTAAGCTTTTAATTTTTTTTTTTTTATATTTGCTTGTGCATTGTGTGCCAAATAACCATGTTTTCTTTCTTTCTTTTTCCTTTTCTTGTATTTTAGGAACGTGGAGCAACTGCCTATCCTCAATAACCCAGTACAATTACCGTCACGGATCTTGAGCGCTCGGCCTCAGAGTGGGGATCGCTTTGCGCATTCCATACGTTAGCGAGCCAATCATCGTCGTTGTTAGATACATGCTGCAAGCGCAGGGAACGAATCATGAGTGACGTCTATGACGCGATGGCGCGGCGAGCCAATCGCTGACACTTCCCGCCCCCGCGTCTCACTTCGCACCACTAAAGAGACCGAATATTTGACTTCTGCAACTTGAAGCCAGCGCTCAAGATCCGTTTCGGCAATTGTAACTGGGTAGTGCGATACCACCTTGGTAAGAAGACAGTGGCCTAAGGTACAAAAGGTACTCACCCGGTGCGATGTGGCGACATGTCCCAAGCCGTGCGCAGGAGTGGGCCGCTCGTCGCTGGACTCATCACCCGACCTCTCGCCCGTGAACACCGAGTCGTGCGATACTGACAGTCCGCTGCCGTAGGCGCCCTCCCTTGGGAAAGAAAGAAAGGATGAATAAGTTAATGACATAATAACTACGACGGATAGACTAATTCGACACAGCACCACCATAATTATGTCAACTAAAGATGAAGTGGATATCTGTACGGCCGGATAGCTGATTATCGGGCTGTTGGATAAAAAAAAAATGGTGCTCAATGATCTAATTTGCTAAATGATTCAAGTATACTTAGTACTTGACTAAGTTATCGGCGGCGGAGACCTCTCGCGCCGGGCCTTGGTTGAGGCCATGGTCCGGAGCGAGGAGGAGTGGCAGGCGGTGGCCGACTTCTGCGAAGCAGTAATGCTCGCAAAGGAGGAGGCCGAACGCATCAGGCAACGGCGTTATCGCCGCCGCCGCCGCCGCCGGGATTCTGATCCCGATTTCCGGCCACCGTAGGCGAGGGCTTGCGGACAGTGAGCAATGGGTAGCTCGCTGTCCGGCCGTCCGGTAACTGTCCGGACCAAGCCCAAGTCGTCGACGGTGCGCACTGTTCCCGCGCGCCTCAAGGAGTTGTCAGCAACAGCAGGGACCCAGCTGAAAGTCTACTGGGGCCAGGGTTACACAGGGCGCTCGAGCCCCGGTATGAAGGCTAGAAGGAACGGGGTGGGTCTTTTAGTCAGTAAGAGTCTGACACTATCCCCGCTCCGCCCAAGAGCGGGGGATGTCATTGCATGATTTTTTCCCACCATAAAAAAAAAAAAAGAAAAAAGTTCTTGACTAAGTTTTATATTTCGTATTATTTAATCCGGTGTCCGCCCGTATAATCACTTACTATCCCGTATCCGGCCGGATAGTACATATGAGCCGGATATTCTGGATATCGAATACCGGATGTCCGTTTCATTTCTAATGTCAACGATTGATTCAAGTTTCTCAACTACTCAGCGAGTTACTTATAGGAAAGTTAGTCTCGTATTACCTACTTACGCGATTTTTTTTTGTTAAAACGGATTATTCATTAGGATATACTATACTTACTTATTTATTTATTACATATTCTTTATTACCTACCTACTTAGTTTGAATTTTTTTTACTGCCTACCAAACTAAATTAAATCATAACAATCCAGTTTGTTGAACTCTAATTCAAAAGAGAAACAGTTTGCAACTTAGAAGTTCTGCCACCAAATTATAGATGGCGCTACTAGTTGAGTTTAGTAACTTACATGACTACATCAGAAATTCAGAATTAATTCAAAGTTTTTAAACAAGTTATTGATAATTTGATGACAGGTAAACTTTGAGTAGCAAAAGAAACATTGTAAAATAAATTTATAATTTAGTCAGGTTTTTTTTTCTAAATGGGAAACCATCTAATGAGTTCTCCCGCTCGACGGAGCGCTAGGATGTGTCAGACTTTTACTGATGAAAACCACAACTGTGTTCTTCAGTTGCCTTTTGCGTTCTAAGACTGCGGGTTTCCTTTTCTGCGGGCGGCCCTAGCAGGCATCGGCCCTACTGGGCCCCTACGGTTTGCTGGCATCTCTTTGAGGAGCACGTAACTCAAAGTCAAAATCAAATATATTTATTTGTTACACATAGGTATTTGGAGGTATGCGGAACAGAGAGTAAAGTCCCACATACTTCCTTTGAAAAGAGAGGATCCTCCGACCAGACAGGTGTTATAGTCTGGTGGGTTACTGCCCGGTAGATTATTTTGGGCTGTCGTATATGTACAAATCGCGCGGAGAACTTTGATTGCGCGATGCAGGATTTCGTATTTTCTTCGTAGTTCTTATGTGACGCCATAGATGTCGCTACAGGTATAATGTTATGGTACATAGAGTTAGATAAAAAATATCAGTTCACTATAATTATGTTGCCTTACTAGGCATACAAATATTGTTTACCAAAATTTGGTACAGTTTCAATCTACGCGCTGTCGACGACTAAGGCGATTATCACACTGCCACGCATCACGCTGCATGTTGCGTGTCGTGTCAACGCACCTACGCGCGTACTTGCGGGAGTGCAGATCTGCGCCATCGTGCGAGTTTTTTACGCACTCACACGCGTAAGTGCGTTTCGTAAACTCACGCAGGCTCTGATTTATTTCATACAAAATCACGCACGGCTCTACGAGACTCAGTGTGGTATACCTTGCGTGTCGCCCTGACATAATTATGGAACATTAGTTCTCCACTTACTTTCTCCTTGCATGTCGGTCAGCATCCAGCAGTTCTGAAGTGGAGCTGCTCTTGGGGTCGGGCGAGGCGTCCGCTCGGGTTCCACTGCCGCGACGCTTGAACATGCGCCGCAGGCCCCGGAGAAAGCGCCCTGTGCGACCTTCGCCTGAAACATGGGCGCCTGGTATTAGGAACTTTAGACAATGAAGATTAACTGCCAGTTATTTATTGTTGATCGGTTCGCGCTTGGCCGCTATCTCACCTGATGGATAGCGACGATGCGGTCGACGATGGAGCGCGCTTACCTAGAAGAAACCTATTCACTCTTGACTTAAAGATTCCCGGGTTGTAGCTATCAGGAAAGACAGACTCCGGTAAGGAACTCAGTAGAGTTGCTCATGCGTACAGCTAAGGAGTGCCTTAGCTGTACGCACAATAAATGTGTTCCCAAAACGTTTTGTGCGTGTAGATGGGATGTCCACCATGTACACCATCTTCTTAAAAACGAAACCGTTCGAGAGTGTTTAGTGATAGGTGTAATGTAGCATGATTGCTACATAATAAACACAAGAACTAAGTGTATTCGCCTTAATAAATACAACAAGAAAAGCGCTATTGGACACATTCTTAGTAAAGACTATTTATTACTTTAGGATATAATTTAATTACGTATAAGTAACAGAAGGCTAGATTGTGAGACGCGCGTGGACCACTATCAGCCGTCGACGACTCGGGCTTAATCCAGACAGTTACCGGACGGGCGGACGGCGAATTACCCTTTGCTCGCCGTCCGCATGTGAAGGAACACGGTGGGTTTTAGTTGGTAAAAGTCTGACTCTCCTCCTTCTCCCTCAACACAGAACGGGAGAAGTTTATTGATGATTTCCCAATAAAGAAATGTTATAAAATGGTTAACTACAATGTTTTTGTTTTGGCAAAATCCTTGCTAATTTTAGGGGAGGACCCAATAGCTTAATAAACACACCGCCCTAATCAAATTTTATACCACAGCTATATTTAAAGTTGATCGTTCATCCCTCTTTGTAATTTCCTTACTCATTTTTTATGACACTAACAAAATACCTTAGGGGTTGTTCCCTAAGCCACGAATTATACGATAGATTTACGATTATAGATTGTTCATTAAATCAGGGGTCAGCGTGGAGAATTTTAGTATTCTATTGTTGCAAATTTTGGGGGACACCACCCTTCTTCAATCAGTGGCGTAGTGTGGATTAAATTAAAAGTGGGCGAAGACAAATCAGCGAGGCTTTTTTCTTTCATAAATTCAAAAACCAGACAGCCACTGTTGCAACCATAGATATAAGAAAGGAGTATTTTTTTCATATTTCTATGGTGAGAGAAAGAATGAGACAGTGGAGAAAGAAAGGAATGTTTTTTATATTTCTATGGTTGCAACTTGCAACCCAGCGTTCGACCACATCGTCGTTCAGGTGAAAAAATTGTCAAAACAGAGCATATCTACACTAATATAATAAAGAGGTAAAGTTTGTTTTTTTGTTTGTAGCAGTAATCTCTGGAAGTACTGGTCAGATGTCTAAAATTTTTTCACCGATAGAAAGCTGCTTTATTCCTGAGTGACATAGGCTATATTTTATGTACGCAGGCGAAGCTGCGGGCAAAAGCTAGTCTATTATATAAAAAAAACCCTCGTTTTGGGAACACATTCATTGTGCGTGCGGCTAGGGAGTGGAATTCCTTGCCGGAGTCTGAGTTTCCTGATAGCTACAACCCGGGAATCTTTAAGAGTTCGAGAGTGAATAGGTTTCTTTTAGGTAAGCTCGTTCCATCGTCGACCGCATCGTCGCTTTCCATCAGGTGAGATAGCGGTCAAGCGCGAACCTATCAACAATAAAAAAAAAAGAAGCGATGGCTTGGGTGAGGCTCTTTTGGGTGCGAGGCAAAGGCGTGAACCCACGTCACCCACGCCTGTCTACTCGACTGTCTTCAATTGTCGTGGATGTGTCAGCGACAACGATCAATAGATCAAACAATTTGGAGTGGCCAGAACATATGGCATTTCGACAAGCTGTTCGATATCATGAGTACTGCTCTGTTAAAGAGCGTCTTTTTATTATCCAGAACAAAAGTTCGTTTGTGCAACACCAGCATCATCCCTATTGTGGTTTTGTGTACTAACTTAGATTATCATCATCATCATCATATCAGCCGAAAGACGTCCACTGTTGGACATAGGCCTGCCCCAAGCGTCACCACAACGAGCGGTCCTGTGCGTCACGCATCCATCGGATTCCTGCGACCCTGACCAGGTCTTCGGTCCGCCTTGTTGGAGGCCTTCGAACGCTGCGTCTTCCGGTACGTGGACGCCACTCCAGAACCTTTCGTCCTCATCGAGCATCTGTTCTGGATCTGTTCTTCTTCGCAGGAGAACCAAGGTTACCGACATAGCTCAAAGAATCACCAAACTTGAGTGGCAATGGGCAGAGCACGTTGCACGCTAACTTATATGTTTCAAGCAATTCTACAGCCCCCTTAAAATTCTGCGATCCTGGTACTCACCATGGTTGTGTGTGTCGGTGATGGGCGGTCGGTATGGCGGCTCCAGCGAGCCCTCGCGCACACACGACATGAGGCCCCCGCCGCCGCCGCCCGACATTCGAGCCCGCTCCTGTAACACACAGATAACACTAATTAGGAAGATACTAATAATTCGATGAGATAGAGCAGTGGTGGCCGAGTGGTCACGGCCCCGACTTACGAGTTGTAGGTCGCGGGTTCAAACCCAGCCAGTCAGGCGCATTACTTTGTGTAATTTATTTCATCACCACTGCTCTCAAAACGGTAAAGGAAAACATCGTGAAGAAACCGGCACGTCCTAGAACCAAAAATTCGAAGACATGTGATATCCACCAACCCGCACTGGGCCCGCGTGGTGAATTCTGGCCCATTCCCTCTCCCAGAGAGGAGGTCTGTGTCCGAACAGTGGGAACATTATAAGTCCGACTATGCTACTAAGACAGTTGGCTAGATATAACAAAAAACAGAGAAAAATTCAAAGAAAACGGAAGGGTAAGAAAAGCAGTCGCTTTATGTAGAACACAATACTGAAATCTAACTGCATCTGGTTTGATCGGAAGCTGATCACGGCACGACGAGTAAAAGGTAGCCCGTTATCTTGCCGTCCTGACCAAGCCTAAGTCGTCTACGGCTCGTAGTGTTCCATGCGCACCTCAAAGAGATGTTAGCAAACCATAGGGACCCAATAGGGCCGATACCAGGCTAGGACGCATTTTTTAAAGGGAAACTATGGTCCTAGAACGCAAAGAGGACTGAAAGACTTGATAATGGAGTTATAGTCAGCAAAAGTCAGACACACCCTCTCGCTCCATCCTAAAGCAGGAAGTCATTGGATAATTTCCCATCTTAAAACAAAAAACCCAGTTGGAGAAAAACTAGGCAGATTGTTTAAAGCAGTATAACCATCCGGTCAGCTGTTAGGTCAGCCTGCATAGCCAAGTTACGAACTTTACGTTTCGATTCTCTTGCGTCGAACGCTTCGAGTTGGTCACGCCTCCGAATTCAATGTTCTGGTGTTATCTCAACGCTCAGTCACGTGGTCAGAACAAAGGAATCAGAGGCGTGGCAACACGAGGCGTTCGAGGCAAGAGGATCGAAACGAAAAGACCGTAACTTGGCTAGGCCTGCAGATGTAGAGCAGCACTCTACTTTTGGAAAAATCGACTTAAATAAAAGAATGGAAACTGAGACCTTCAACGTAAAGGAGAAAACAGAAATTAAATTTTCCAAAGATTAAAACTTGTAATCCAGTTCTGGTGCCTCCCTTAATCAACATGTTAATTTAGAGCGTCCCTAATTTGCTTATTTATGATGATTTAATTAACCTAGGAAGTTATTTAGGACCCCGGATAAACAAATTACCGCCAGTATTTAATTAAAACGTTAAAAATCCGCCCCTGACTTCTGAACAGTGCAGTAAAAAACATGATATCACGCCAGTATCCTCCCTCACACTCTCCACATACTATCGTCAGATATAAGATAACCATCTTAAAGTTGACCATGCCACAATCTCGGCGATAAGTTCCTATTTGAGGTTAGTGAGGTGCCATGGTGTCCTCAACTTCCACCTGATGGGAACGAGTTAGCCCTAGCGCAGGAGAAGATGTCCTGGAATAAGACTTTTTTATCCTGAGAGTGTGTTTCCTAGGAATAGTTTTCTACGGCCGCTGCAGAAGCTAGTTTATATCATCATAATTTCATCCGAAAGATATAGTCCTCCCCTATGTGTCGCCATAACGACCGGTTCTTAGCGTCTCGGATCCATCGAATTCTGACGACCCTCACTTGGTCGTCAGTCCACTTTTTGGACCATTGACCATCTGTTCTGCGAGCAATATGTGTTGTCCACTGCCACTGCTGTTGGTAACCTTGGTTCTCCTACATGCTGTTTCACATATGAACTCTTAAATAAACCTAATTACAATTGCTGAACTAGTGAAATGCTACAAAACGAACGAACTAACGAGGGAGAGCCATTAACCTGGTGGTCTACTAAGAGAAAGGCCTCAAGAAAGCCCAATTGCCAAAATCGACCATCCAGGACTGACTGTCTTAGCGCAGAATTGTGAGGAGACCCGATCCCAGATAACTGGGAACAGGGACGGACAAAGAGAGAGAGAAGAGTAATTTTTTTTTTATTGTTGACAGGTTTACGCTTGACCGTTATCTCACCTGATGGAAAGCTATGATGCGGTCGACGATGGAGCGCGCTTACCTAGAAGTAACTTAAAGATTCCCGGGTTGTAGCCATTTGGAAACACAGACTCCGGCAAGGAATTCCACTCCTTAGCTGTGCGACAAATGCTACGAAAAACACAATTTTGCAATAGCGCCTTGTACGAGTATCCTAAGCGCAAAACGAAACTGATAATAAAGAAGTAATTGACATGTCAGTCTTCATTTTCAAAAGACACGGGTCTAATAGAGCCTTGGAGCTTGTGAATGACTTTCTTTAGGAAGTAAAGAGCGTCAGGGTAAACCATTTATATCAATCAGACTTACAGACAGAGGCGTAGCGTGGACTTATTTAAAAGTGGGTGAAGGCACATCAGCAAGGCCCAGGGACTTAAAACCACCTTCATAAAGGTTACAGAATTATAAGTGTAACATGTTGAATTGGTAACAGAATCAAATATGTAACACTTATAAGAGTGTTTTCAATGTGTTAACCCAAAACACTTAAAATAGTGTAACCGTAACATATCTGTAACAGATATAAAAGTGTTAAGTGTATTAATAAGTGTAACAGATAAACGCAGCGTTGCCAAATTTGCAATTTGCTAATTTAAGGTACTGTAAAATTACTTATACCTAAAGCTATACTAAAACTGATTATTTCAGTTACAAATATTAACACATATAACAGGTTACAGTTTCATTCGGTAACATTATTGTATCTGTTACATTTAAAAGTGTTTTTCTGTTAAAACTGTTTTAAAAAACAATGTTAAAACACATTATTACGGTTACAGTTTGAGTCCATGGCAAGGCCTTTTTCATTCATAAATTCGAAAACGAGGCAGTGACTGTCGCAACCCTGAGTCCGACCGCATTGTCGCTTACCATCAGGTAAAATAGTGGTCAAACGAGAGCCTAACAATTATAAAAAAAGGTCTCGTTCTTAAAGAACCATCGCTTGGGTGCGAGGCCGTGAGCTAGGGCCCACTTCGCGTTACTTTTGGTAGACAAGAATGGTCCATGAAAAGCTTTTTTCTTATAGAAGTGAAGGGGGTAAGAAAGTCAAAGTCAAACTGACAAGGATTCATGAACCGCAGTATGTGGTTCACTAAACTGCGTGTGTTGTGTTGTGCACTATTAATAGCTGTTAAGGTAGAACTATACTGCGCACACGTGTGACTCACGCCGATCTGGGCTGTGGGCGCGTCGGTACATTTTATATGGAAACTAGACTTGTAGAGCTACACTAGATCCACGCCACGCGACGTCGTTCTACGTACAAATCAGGCGTTTTACACATGTACGTCGCTCTCGCGTGGATATTAAGAACTCACTGGGACTCAGGCCTCCTCTCTATGAGAAGAAATGAGCCACAATCCAGCACACAGGCCCAGTGTGAATAGGTGGACTTCACATGTCTTCGAATCTTTGGTTGGTCTTTGGTTGTTGGTTTTTTCACTTTTTAAGAGCAGTACTTAGTGATGAATTAAATTACACAAAGTAAAGTGTTAGCCTGCGTTTGAACCCACGACGTACAACTTGTAAGTCGGAGCCGTTACCATTAGACCACCACTGTTCGCCATTATTATTATTTTACATAAATACAAATTTATTATTATTACACAAAGCAATAGCACCGCCATTGTCGAACAACGGTTAACGAAATTATTATTATGTATAAGCTTATCGCTACACCAACCCCTTAAGGGTTTACCCGTAATTACGTGATACCCTTGTGGAATTATTTGTTTATGTAAGTAGTCGATTGTCGGTATATTCATTCAGTATCTGTCATTTATCACTTGCTCTCATCATAGGACATAGGCCTCCCCCAAGCGTCGCCACAATGAACGGTCCTGAGCGTCCCGCATCCATTGGATTCCCGCAACCCTTACCAGGTCACCGGTCCATCTTATAGGAGGCTTTCCAACGCTACGTCTTCCGGTACGTGGTTGCCATTCCAGAATCTTTCGGCCGCAACGGCCATCTGTTCTGCGAGCAATGTTCCCGGCTCATGCTCTTACTCTCACAGGAAGGAAAATAGAGCAACAGCAGTGGAAACCTCTATACCACAAAATAGATAGGTTCATCGTATTTCACTTTTCATGTCCACGCTCGACGGTCGCGATAGGATCGGCGCCGCTCCTTCCGAGTGCGCTCGGGTGCAGTGATACATACCTAATATAAATTGTAAAAATATTACATGACCACAAATTCATGTTCGCTTTCACTTTACTAATCGGATATGTGCTACTACACTACAAATTGCTATAGGATGGTGCGGGTGACAGCTGTCAGATTCATACAATGTAGGCTACATATCTTTTTCTCTCATTTTAAAGATGCATATTTTCGATTTGTTCTTCGTTCGGCCCACTGAGTTTTGTCCAACATAAAAAATTCCTGCCTTGTCCCAAACTACATGCTTATTTCGTCCTAAAATGTTATTTTAGATAGATAGATAGATAGATTGATTCTTTATTGTACACCAAAAATAAAAATTACATGAGAAACTTAAAATTAATAGGGTGTCACAAAGGGCGGTCTTATCGCTAAAAGCGATCTTTTACAGACAACCTTTGGATGGATTTGACAGAGAAGGAGAAAAAGATACTCAGGTAGTTGATGGTGTACTATCCACATATATACACAATACATAAACTAATAAATTACATAACAATATATATATATATATACATATACTTAATTTTTTAATTATTTTGTTCACGATTCGTCCTATTTTATATTCCTTGTTCGGCCCATATTTTTTTGTATAGGCCATTTTTACATTTTTGTACACTCAGTATTTCGTCATGCTGTCATCTTACACATGCTATGTAAAAAAGACCTTAGGTACACTAACCAAGAAATTTAATTGTTTATTTCTTGGAAAAACCGGGACATATCCTAAGTGCCATGGGCCCATGTAGGCCCAGGGGGGTATGTCAGAAACTAGTGCACGGTTTCAGTTGGTCGTATCGCTCCTTATGAGAAGAACCGGCAAGAAACATCATGATACAAGGCAAGGGCAAGCCACGGCCTCAAAGGAGGTACCGTAGCCCTCTTAAAAAAAAGGGCACCTGTAGGAACCCTGTAGGTGTTAGTCAGTAAAAGTCACTCCCTACCTCAGAGCGGGAGAAGTAATTTGATGATTTCGTACATGAAGCTAGAACTACATTAGACCAACGCACACGTGTAACACGCCTGATTTGACGTCGCGTGGCGTGGATCATGTGTGGCTCAACAAGTCTAGTTTCCATATAAAATTCATGAAGACCGACGCGCCCAGATCGGCGTGTGTGGCACACGTGTGAGCAGTGTAGTTCTACCTTTAAAAAGTTCATATCGGTGCTTCTCATCCTCTTAGGGCCTGTGCACACCACGTTTTTTAAACGCGCCGTTGACGCGCGTTTTAGTAACGTGCGTCGACGGCGCGCTTTTATCATAGCTATTAAAAGTCTACAGGCTGCGTCTGACTCGCGTGCGTATCGCGTCTGTATCGCTACAAACGCGCGTCAGCGGCGCGTTTAAAAAACGTGGTGTGCAAAGGCCCTTAAACACAAGATTTAGTAAAGATCAATAAAGAAAATGGCAGAATAAACGTAAATAGAATGAACCGTGCGTCCATCTTGAGTTAAAGTCTAATAAACTTTCATTACGAGGCAATAAATCGACAGGGAAATATTGGCCGGTCGAGGTAAACACTCCCTGAAGTAAAGGTTCTTGGAACACACCATATAACCCAGGTATAACGTGTGTGTCCAACCATTATGTAGGAATGTACTTACACAAGGTTTGAAGGCTTCGATTGACGCAATATCGTTCTGACTTTTCGGGTTCTGTTATTTCAGTGTAAAAAAGGTAATGCTAGAACTACATTAGACCGTCGCACACGTGTCTCACGCCTGATTTGTACGTAGAACGACGTCGCGTGGCGTGGATCTAGTGTAGCTCTACAAGTCTAGTTTCCATATAAAATGTATGGAGACCGACGCGCCCAGGTTGACGTGTGAGGCACACGTGTGCGCACAGTATAGTTCTAACTTTAATTGTTTGCCAAAGAGCAATGGAGCCAACATTGAAGGGCATCCGCAATACAAGATTGGGTTCTAGTTGGAACAAAGTTTAATAAAGAACATCCTCATCGTAGTTATTATCCAGGAGACATCCAGTAGACGATAAGCATTATGTAGCTCGCTTTCCGACCTTCTAGTAACGGCCCACTCACGATTTTGCAGCTGTGAGCTGTAACTAAGTGCGGGGCGGCGAGCGGTAAGATCAAAAATGTGTAAATGTTTAAAACACGCCACGAGAGTTGCTCATAGCGCCCCGCGTCTGCTTACCGATGCCGGCCCTTTCGCCGCCAAGACCGAACTCATGACCAGGCTGTAAGTGTCAAGCCCGAATCGACGGCGCATTGTGTTCCACGAGAGTTGTCAGCAAAATAGAGCCCATTAGGGCCGTTGCCTTTAGGGCTCGTGATTGCTAGAAAGATTTACTGTAGCCATGGATCGCAAAGGTCAACTGTACCTCTACCATGAGTTTAAAGCAAATAGTATTTGTCGATACTCAATATTTTGGTTCCGTAAGTGACCGCTAGAGGCGCTGTAAAATTTGCCATACAAAATATTTACGTAGTCAGTATCGAGTATCGACAAATACTATTGCTTTAAACTCATGGTAGAGGTGCTGAAGTTTGAAATTCCCTCTCGCACCAGTAAAGGAGGATACTCGCCGTACGTCGATAGGTTTTCAAAACTAAGTACCCTCTAGGGAGTGTTAAGATTTTACAAAAACTTTCTTCCGAACGAATTCGCTGACAAATTGCTAGTTATTAATAATAATATATTAATAATATCATATTATTAATAATCATGCGACTGGCCTGTTGGTCTAGTGGTTACTGGCCCTGACTGCTATGCCGGAGGTCGTGGGTTCGATTCTCACCCAGGACAAATGTTTGTGCGATGAGCATGGTCTTGTTCTGTGTCTGGGTGTAATTTATCTATAATATGTATGTATTTAGAAATATATAAGTATGTTTATCAGTTGCCTAGTACTCATAACACAAGCTCTGCTTAGCTTGAGACTAGACGGCGTTGTGTGATAGTTGTGAAATATTATTATTTATTTGATGTTATATAATTATAATCAATTCTACTAAGCCAACCCGAAACTGGCCACCAATTAAAGTAACTTGTGATCTAATTTATTAAACTGTGTAACTAACTTCATTGGGATCCCTTCAAACACTATTAGAATTAACTTCAATCCCAAACTCGAATGAAATTAAGATGCTTTTAAGTTTATTGACCTAAATCTTTATATATAAAGCTGAAGTGTTTGTTTGTTTTTTTAACCTTTCGAATGCCATGATTAGATACACAATAGAAAGATAACGAGATAGCGAGCGCCGGCGTTAGCTTAGGGTTTAAGTAACGAATTAAACGCTAACGCAAGCTATCAACGCGATCCATTTGATGATCTAAATTGAACGGTTAAAGTACAAAATAGATAGGTACATAAGTCAATCTACATACAAAGCGCGCTCGAGCAACGCACACATAGACACCGCTCACGGACACGATGTCTCGGTCGCGTCTCGGATCACTCGTCGAACAGTTCCGGCTCAAACGCTCATTAGTGTGCGTCCACCGAGCGTAGGTATAAAAAGTGAAGTACATACATGAGATTGTCTTCTGTACTTAGCTATTTTTTGATTAAAGGGATGAAGCTATTTAGTGTATAATAGTTTCATCCCTCTTTCTCGCCCGCACGACTGACATTTTAATACGTCATGGTAAGGAAAATATTACTACACATTCATTTTGCATACAGCTAAGGAGTGGAATTCCCTGCCGGAGTCTGTGTTTCCTGATAGCTACAACCTAGGCGTCTTCAAGTCAATAGTGAATAAGTTACTTCTGCGCCTACCAAAAATAATATATTTTTTATATTTTGCGGGCGAGCCTACCAAAAATAATATATTTTTTATATTTTTAAATGTTTTTTTAAATAATTTTTAATAAATATGTTAAAATGAAAAATAAAGATAATAATAAAAAAAAAACTAATAGCTGAGGAGTATTAACAAAACAAGCGGATGAATCCACAGGGGATAACTAGTCCTATAATAATCTCACTGTATATAATAAATCTCTTAATACAATTTAAGATTAGTTTGCCCTATTTTGTATTGAGCCCATCTTGAACCCTTTCAAAGAACCCTGAACTCATGTATTGGTGAAAGATAGCTTTGTAACAGTATATACATACAATAATTATGTACACTTTGGGTGAAAATGGCGACAAACAAATGGGATGGTAAATACAATCCAAAAACATCTTTATGTAAATATACAAATGTGTGAATGTAGACGATAACGACACAAAAAGAAAAAACGTAAGAGCTTGCACGCAAAAGGGCAAATGGGTTTTAGTCCGTAAAAGTCTGCAACTCCCTCTCGCTCCACCCAGAGCGGGAAGAATTATTTGATGATTTTTTACCTAAAAAAAACACGCGTAACGTGTTGTTATGTAGTTTCAATTTACACCACTTCATCTTTGTTCTCAATCAAGGCAATACACATTTGGCTAGTAAATACTCGAAGAGTCCCTAAAATTCCCGAACAGCTTTTACAACTACCCCCCTTAAAAAAGTTTTAATGTTACTCGGCTCGAACAATGAAAAGAAACATGATTGGATATAAAAAAATACGCAAAATGAGCACCTACGCAATTGGAACTCCTGTCTGTCCGTCTACAAAGTATGTACATGATAAATAACAGGTATTGTATGTTAGTTACTAACTAACAAGCATACAAAATCCGAAACTTGGCCCTAGTCTTGATCTGAACCCCTCCAGGGCCTGTACTCTGAATTTGGGCACCGCTGGCAATGGCTTAATTACGGCACTGTGTCCAGCTTGCTGTACTATCTTCATCATCATCGTCATTATCATCAACAGCTTCACCATCTTTTTTTTATGATGCGAAAAATCATCCAATGACAAAACCCGCTCTTGGGCGGAGCGGGAGATAGTGTCAGGCTCTTGCTGACTAAACGACCCACCCCTTTCCTTCTAGCCTTCATACCGGGGCTCGAGTTCCCTTTCGAATAACCCTGGCCCCAGTAGGCTTCGACCCGGCTGGGTCCCTACTGTTGCTGACGACTCCTTGAGGCGCGCGGGAACAATGCGCGCCGTCGATGACTTGATATACCTCTCCACGCTTCTTTAAGTATCCTATCTTTTAAAGGCTACACTGCGCACACGTGTGCCACACACGCTGATCTGGGCGCATCGGTCTTCCTGTCTCCTTACATTTTATATGGAAACTAGACTTGTAGAGCTACACTCGATCCAAACCACGCGATGTCGTACTACGTTCAAATCAAGCGTGTTAAACGTATACCGTCGGTCTCACAGAACACAGGAATCATCTACATTCTTCTGTTCTGTGGTCGGTCTAGTGTAGTTCTAGCTTAATGGTATTAAAAGACGCAAGACATAAAAAGTATGTATTGTTTTATGGCTAAATCTTCAGGCATTAAATCTACACCTTTTTTTTCCGATGGGAAAAATCATCGTATGACAACCCCCGCTCTTGGGCGAAGCGGGAGATAGTGTCAGACTCTTACTGACTAAAAAACCCATCCCGTTCCTTCAAGCCTTCATACCGGGGCTCGAGTGCCCTTTCGGATAACCCTGGCCCCAGTAGGCTTCGACCCGGCTGGGCCCCTGCTGTTGCTGACAACTCCTTGAGGCGCGCGGGAACAGCGCGCGCCGTCGACGACTTGGGCTTGGTCCGGACAGTTACCGGACGGTCGGACAGCGAGCTACCCATTGCTTACTGTCCGCAAGCCCGCATTAAATCTACACCTGGAATTTCATGCGTATATTTTCTCAATCTCGGACAAATCCTCTCAAAGATGGTCTGTACAATATCGCTTTTAGTGGTAAGACCGCCAATTGTGACACCCTATTAATTTGAAGCTCCTGCTGAAATTTTATATATACCTAGCTTTTGCCAGCGGCTTCGCCCGCCCACGTAAATAAAATATAGCCTATGTCACTCAGGAACGAAGCAGCTTTATATCGGTGAGAAAAATTATCGCAATCGGACCAGTACTTTCAGAGATTACCTCCTACAAACAAAAAAACATAAAAACAAACATTATCTCTTTATTAATTAGTGTAGATAAGGAGTACATAAATCTTTTTCTTTTTTATATTGCACAAACTCACATCACCTGAAGGTAAGCGATGATGTGGCCGAAGATAAAGCACGTTTACCTAGAAGTAACCTATTCATTCTTGACATAAAGACCCCTAGGTTATAGCTATCAGGAAACAGACTCCGGCAGGGAATTCTATTCATTAGCTGTACGCACAATCGTAATCGGTCTATCATTTAATTGTGTCGTGATGGTAACACGATAAAGGTACTTTAATGGCATTTTCCCTGAAGAGTAAACACTGGAACCGGGCACGTGTAAACCTTTCTGCTTCCTGGAATCAATATTTTCGAGATGAACTGTAAAAAATTCCATCCATCCATAAGCATCACCTTTGTACTATTTTTTCTGTTTCCTTCCTCTTTTCTTGTATTTCCATGTGTGTATATAAATAGTTAAATAAAATAAATAATAAATAAAAATTCCCGACAATACCCCTAATACCAAATACCTTCCCTAATACCTCTTTGTGTCTCTGATATATGTAGGTATTCAAAAGCTTAAAGGTAAAACTATACTGCGCACACGTGTGCCACACACGCCGATCTGGGCGCGTCGGTCTTCATACATTTTATATGGAAACTAGACTTGTAGAGCTACACTAGATCCACGCCACGCGACGTCGTTCTACGTACAAATCAGGCGTGGCACATGTGTGCGTTGGTCTAATGTAGTTCTAGCTTAACAGTGATTGACGGCGAGCAATGGGTAGCTCGCCGTCCAACCGTCCGATAACCGTCCGAACCGAGCCCAAGTCGTCGACGGCGCGTAGTGTTCCATACGCGTCTCAAGGAGTTGTCAGCTACCGTTCCTTCTTTGCCATTGTTCCAGGGCCCCGGGATCTCTTTCGGTTCGACCCTGGTGGGCCCCTATGATTGCTGACATGGCCCATTAGTCTGTACCTAACTTGCATGTGTAAAACTCTCAACTCTCTCATAGATTCTCACCCTTCATTAATCTCTACAATACATATAAACTGTAAACCACAATCCGAGAGACATCCCTTAACAGTATTATTATCACAATCATCAGCTCCTTATCACTATCAAACTGGTACTAAGATAACATCGCGACATCCATTATCGCTCGCAGCTACTCTCCCTCCCCCAGTTTCATGGTACAAGGTCGGGAACACGGGACATTGTATGCCCCTCTACCAAGGTCAAGGTTGTGAGCCCGATCGATACGGATGCTGTGGTGAACAAGGATAGAGGTACAATTAATGCGTGTGTGCGAAAGAGAAAGAGCATTAGAGTAAGAGATACGAGGGTAGTGTTTTCCTATTACGACACGGTGTAAAGATGAACTTGAGTGGAAATTTTAATTAGTTAAAGGTCATTGCTTGGAGATTAATGAGTCAAGAACAATGGTTTTTTTTATTATTTTTAGATGTGGGCAATCATCCAATGAGTTCTCCCGCTGTAGGGTACTAGTGGGAGACTTTTACTGACTACAACCACATTTACTGAATACAATCTTTGTTGTCGTTTGCACTCAAGAAACACGGGTTTCAGAAATTCCCCGCTCCTGCTTTCTTTGCAGGTGGGAAAATCATCCTATGACATCCCCTGCTCTTGGGCGGAGAGGGTGTGTCAGACTTTTACTGACTAAAAACGCACTCCTGTTCCTTCGGTGCCTTTCATATCAGGGCCGAGCTTTCCTTTCAGAAACAGATCTTTGGCCCCAGTAGGCCTCGACCCTGCTGGGCCTCTACGATTTTGCTGGTATCTTTTTGAGGCGCGTGTGGAACACTTCACGAACCTTCACTCAAAGGTTCAGTTGAAAACCATCGTCAAGCAACTGCTACGGTTGTCTGGTAGTATGCTGAACTGAACCTATTTGGCACTACCGTGAGACACATTGTTGCTGTTTGTTTTCATTTATTTTTTTTAAGTTTTATGTTTTATTTAAGCTATTAATTAATGTTTCAATACTTGTTTTGTTCATTGTGTGCCAAATAAACCTGTTTTGTTTCTTTCTTTCTTTCACGCCCTCGACATCTTGGACTCTGTCCTTGTGTACGACGAGCTACTCATTGCTCGTCGTCCGCAAACTCGCGTCTACGGTGGTCAAGTTGCCAAGATAACAATTTTGGAATTGGAAGATGAATAGGAAAAATGAGTTGGCATTCCGGTTGAGTACTCTTTGAAATTGTTATTAGTAGCTGGGGAAATGAAGAGAAATGTTGAGTAAATTATTGTGTTTATACAAATGCGATAATTTTTTTAGGGTTCAGTACTTCAAACGGAAAAAACGGAACCCTTATAAGTTCACTTTGTCGTCTTTCTGTCTGTCTTTATCTCGGGAACGCGTGGAGGTAACGAGTTGAAATTAAAATCATATACTCAAGTCTACGATCCCTTAAAGCAGTGAAAAAGTCAAACTTCTAAGTTAACGGAAAAAGAAGATACGGCCGTTTATCGCAAAAACGTATATTTCGACTTGCCAAAGGGTTACTTTCCCGTTGAACCACAATTTTGAAATTTTTCACAAAGCAAGGTCTTATAGCACAGGTATAGGAATAAATATGTAAACAGTAAATTGATTCGAGACTCCATTCCGGAATTGAACTACAACTTACATAGGTAAGTTTTTACGGAACCCTCAGCGCGCGAGTCTGACTCGCACTTGTCCAGTTTTTTTCTACAATGAAAGCTGAGGCCTTGCAATGTCTGTCAAAAGTTTTCCAGTGAGAATTTCTGTACTGGTCTCTTGAGAGTCTTATATTTATTACGTCAACAAAGATGTAGTATTAAGAGCCGGTTGTAATCACTGAGTCATCATTAGCCTTTTAAATGTTCCCACTGCTGGGACTAAGGCCTCCTCACTAGGAGAGGGAATGGGCCGTAATCCACCACGCTGGCCCAGTGCGAGTTGGTGAATGTCACATGTCTGCGAACATCGTGAGGAAACTGGCATGTCCTCCATGAACCAAAAATTCGAAATCACTCAGTATTTTGTATAAACTCCGCCCGAGTCTATGTCAAGATTTTTGTTTTTGCCTCTCTTTCAAAAAACAAGGTCTATTATTTTTTGTAAATTTCAAATATTTCCGTGGTAATCTCATAGACATACACGTTTGAAATCATAAGTTAGGGTCAGCTGCGCGATTTTTTTTATCGAACCAACTAATTTATAATCATGTTTTGATTTTTGCAATTTTTATAAAATAATTTTTCATGGTGTTCTCTTTTATACTAGTATTTGTGGATTTCCAGTGGTTTGAAAACGTTCAAAATGAGTAGAACCTGGCCTTAAGTAAGGTTGAACTTTTTCTATTGTCTTACTTTGCCAGATCACAACATTCATCAAGTTTATTACGAGTTATTAGTATGTGTGTTTAGCTATTGGAAAATTGTTTTTCCTGGGTAAGTATTTAGAACAATTTTTATGATGGTATATCATCCAATGATTTCTCTCGCTCTAGGGCAAAGAGGGTGTGTCAGACTTTCACTGACTAAAACTACATCTGTGTCCTTCAGATGCCCTTTGCGTTCACTAGAACCTGTGGTCCTACTCCGCTGGGCCTCTAATGTTTTGCTAACATATTTTTAAGACATGCCGTCGAAGATTCGGGTTCGGACTATACCAGAAATGTGGAAAGCCAGCTCCCCATTGCTCGTCGTCTGCAAGCCAAGATAACAATGCGGCAACGGTACTGGGTTTTAGTCCGTAAACACGACCTCTCGCTCCACCCAAGAACGAGAGCAGTTATTTCATGATATACCAACTAAAAAAAATAAGGCCCAAATGCTTTCTAATCACTACAACGATGAAAGTCCACAGAAAATCTCTTTATGATATACATTCAATTCAAATGTCATATTTTATTTTCTCTTCACAATTTTGTAACTGTCACCAGATAATGGCCAACACCGTTACATTATAATACGTCTCGCGGGATTGTAAACTATTAATGTATCTATTGTTAATAAATCATTTCAAATTATAAATGTCAATAAAAGCAAATTACCTGTCTTATCAAACTAAATATTGTAAAGGGGAAAGTTTATAAGTGTTTTTTTTTTTTCTCGAATGGCTGAACAGATTTAGATGAAATTTGGTGCATAGATAGACCATGTCTTGGAATAGCACATAGGATACTTTTAATCTCGGTAGTACGTTACCTTGTGTAAATTTTCTGGACGAAACCGCTAGCAGTAGCTAGTTCTTCAAGCCACCGTAGGCGCGAGCTTGCGGACGGCGAGCTATGGGTAGCTCGCTGTCGGACCGTCCGGTAATTATCCGGACCGGGCCCAAGTCATCGACGGCGCGCACTGATCCCGCGCGCCTCAAGGAATTGTCAGCAACAGCAGGGGCCCAGCTGGATCGAAGCCTACTGGGGCCAGGGTTAGTTTCGAAAGATAGCTCAGCCCCGGTTTGAAAGCAAGAAAGAACGGGGTCGGTTTCTAGTCAGTAAGAGTCTGACACTTTCTCCCGCTCCGCCCAAGAGCGGGGATGTCATTGTATGATTTTCCCACCGAAAAAAAAACTAACATTATAGTAAAAATTGTAACAAATTAAATACAATAACCGTACTATTAACAAACTCTCCATTCAACCTCGAAAACCAGACACCGTGTTTTTCCGGGTTGCCTCTCAACTCCCTACTTTAAACACAGTGTCTCTCCGTGTCTTCAGATGAAACACCCCCCGCTCAGGGTATGTCGTCAAGCGGTCATTTATTAGGGCAGGCTCACGCCGGGCTTAACCGTATGATGTGCGAGAAAAAACCGGGTGATTGATGATAGTGACGTGCGTTAACGCTGTTTTTGTTAAAGTGGTGGGTAGAACTGTTTTCAGCGCTTGTAGGTAAACCTTTAGTAGGGATTTAGAACAAAATAAATATAAATTTTAGTTGTGATTCCCACAGGTGACAGGATAAACAACGATACAAAAAACATTATTAGGTAATTATAAACATAAGTAAAGTAATTAAAATAAAAAAAATGACATAAAAAAGAACTCTGCTTGGCATAATATACTGAGATAGTAGCTGTTTGGCCTTTCTTAATTGTAGAGTATTTAATTGATAATGATTGTTTGTATTGTTGTAACATGTTTTCTTTCTTTCCTTCTTTCTCTGAGAGGCAACATGGAAAACACGGTGTCTGGTTTTCAAAGAGAGTTTGATACATTACTACGGTAGATTATTGTATTTAATTTCTAATAATAGTAGTTACGGCTGGCGGTTACGCGGTTATTAAAAAAAAGTACCTTATTTGTTAGGTATTGCTGAAAAATTTCATCAAAATCCAATCATCCGTTTAAGAACAGAGAATAGACATACAATATTTCGCTTTTAAAATATTAAGTGTCATCACTTCCAGGTATTTTCACCCAAGCTCACTGTCCGGACCAAGCCCAAGTCGTCGACGGCGCGCACTGTTCCCGCGCGCCTCAAGGAGTTGTCAGCAACAGCAGGGACCCAGCCGGGTCGAAGCCTACTGGGGCCAGGGTTATCCGACAGGGCGCTCGAGCTCCGGTATGAAGGCTAGAAGGAACGGGGTGGGTCTTTTAGTCAGTAAGAGTCTGACACTATCTCCCGCTCCGCCCAAGAGCGAGGGATGTCAATGCATAATTTTTTCCCACCATAAAAAGAAAGGTATTTTCACCCAAAATATTTTCACAGGTCGCTCTTGACAAGAACCCTTAAGTCCTTAACCTACCATTTACGACACATTCACCCACAAAACTCTAAAGTGCCCACATTAAAAACCACACCGACTACAATACGGTCTACCCCGAAAGTTTCGCGGCCTACAATCATGACGTCGGCTGGTTGCCACATACCCTGAGAACTGGGTTGACGCATGACGGTCATAATGTAACATTACGACATTTGTTGTGGTCTGTATGAGCGTGTATTATGCTTTATATTGTCCATTGAAGACCGGTGATTTGGGAGAAAAAGGAAAATTAGAGAGGCCGAAATTGGCCTCTTTTTGTCCGACATAGATTTGAAAGGGATTTTTTTAAGGTGGGTAATTATCTAATGACATATCTCGCCCTTGGGCGGAGCTGGAGGGCGAGTCAGACTGTTACTGATTAAAACCCACTCCTGTTCCTTCTTTCCCTTCGTCCCAAAGGGTTCACATTCGCAAAACCCATGGAGATTTGAAAGGGTTTAAAGTGTTATCAAGCTTGCGGCTTTGCCCGTATGGAGATCGGAAATTGACGCAAAGAAACTTATTAAAAAAATATCCTACGACCTAAACCTAGTCTATTTTTAGGGTTCCGTATCACAGTCGGAAAATTAGGAAGCCTTATAAAATACCGTAGGTACCAAAATCTGCAAAAACCTTATAGAATCATTTTGTTGTCTGTTTAAACTGGTTCCGTCTGTCTGTCCGTCAGTAAAGCTTCTTCTTCTTCTTTGAAACCAAAACCTATAAGAGTACTTTTCGATGACCCAGAATCCTAAAATTTGGTTAAACCCAATGCCACGTAACAAAGGCAAAAAATCCGAAAACGGTAAATTTGTAGTTGCGTCACAAAATACTACTACTACTCAACTGTTACTTTTTTACATGAGCTATTTACTTAAGTAAGTTTGTACGGAACCCTGGGTGTGCGAGTCTGACTCTCACTTAACCGTTTATTTTAACTAGTGATTGGCTCACGATTGACCACTAATTCACCTGATGACAGACGATAGAGCACGTTACCTAGACCTATAGGGCTATCCGAGTGCCAAAAATCGTTCAGCCGTTAAGAACTTACAGATTTTTTTAAATTTTTAATAATAGCGAGGTCCGCAGATTTTAAAGAAGAAAGAAAATTGGAGAAAGGGCTCGAAATTGGCATTCTATTGTCTGTTTTAAATGTACATTTGAAAGGTTTTCTTTTGTTATACGTTCTCAATTCCGTTTGTGTTTGGGTCCATCATCATTGCATTACTCTTTAGATCTTTTGTTCTGGTTTTGACGTCAATTAATGAAATGATTACATTACTGGTGTAATGACTTTGCAAGAGTGATGCCACTAGCTTCTGCCAGCAGCTTTGTCCGCCTGAAAATGCTCTATAAAGTATATTCCTAGAATAAAAAGACCCTATGTCCTACTCAAGGACTTGGTGAAGCCTTGTGAAGGTGAATAATTGCATAATCAACCTTACAATGTTCTTACTACTGAGGCTCGCGCCTCGTCTCTAGGTGAGGGAATGGGCCGTAAATCGTAATCCACCACTCGGTCTCAATGCCAAATGTTGGCAAATGTCACATGTGAAATTTTGGTTCTAAGACATGCAACCTAAGTGACAGGGAGCAGAGCACATTGAACAGATATTCGATGAGGCACAAAGATTCTGGAGTGGCGTGGAACGCCTCCCACAAAGCGGACCGACCACCTGGTAAAGGTCATGGGAGTGATGATTACGAGACGCACAGAACCGTAGAGATCTACCTACCTGCTAATCTCAATACTCGACCTTCGATTTATGGGTATTTTGGTCCATATCCGGGTTGTTTTATATTTTTTTTCTATACCTGTACTAGTTGGTTATTGTGGTAGCGTTTAGAGGAGGCCTACGGATTGTGTGAGGATATGAAAGAAAAGGGAGTTTGGGATAGAGTGACTGGTGACAGGACAGAATGGAAGAAAAAAACATGTGGCGCCGACTACAAGTAATATGGGATAGGTAAGGGCAGGAAGAAGAGAGTTTGGGGGAGGCCTATGTCCAGCCATGGACGTCTGTCAGCTAAAATAATATTCCACAATAATATTCCACAACTATCACACAACGCCGTCTAGTCCCAAGCTAAGCAGAGCTTGTGTTATGGGTACTAGACAACTGATAAACACACTTATATATTTCTAAATACATACATATTATAGATAAATTACACCCAGACACAAAACAAATGATTATGCTGATCACACAAACATTTTTCCTGGGTGGGAATCGAACCCACGACCTCCGGCATAGCAGTCAGGGACCACTAGACCAACAGGCCAGTCAAAAATTATAATGATCAAGATGTCTTACAATACAAAGACATCAAATTAATTAACGAATTAATCTATACAACCAAACTGGTTATAACAAATATCCCAAGAGGTACTACTGAAAATATTGAACCTCTTAAAATATTGACGAAATGTCTGTTTAGGGGCTTTTACTAAGTACCGAAGAAACCTCTTTAAAAGGTTTTCCAAATTAAAATCAATATCTAACGTCGGCCTTCAAAAATTACAAGGTTGACTCTGGTATATTATTTTCTTTAAGAGGGTCCTTTTTCATTCGCCTATCGTAAACATCGAGCATGGTTTAAAAGCTTGTTGCTTCATCTAACGCAATCCAACGCGATGTTTGATGAAGAGGCAATGCAAAAAAGAGAGATAACGCCTGAATACTCTGTTGGCATTCGGTAATTCCGTGATTTACTCGAATACTTCACATACCTTGTTCCAGTAAATACGTGATTTTTTTAAACCCTAAATGTGAGATTACAGTGGCAGCGAAATCCGCTGGCGGGTAACGCAAACACATAGTTTTTGACTAAGGCGCATCAAGTGCGGGCGGCGCGGGTGAGCGGGAATCGCAGCGGAACAAGCGGGTGTCGCGAGCGCCGGGGGTGGACGGAAGTCAGTTTGCGTTTCCAGCCCGATTTCGGACATGCCGCTGCCGACTGAAGATGTAATAAGTGGTAGGTATGTTCGGACTGCTCAATCGCCCCGTTGCTACTGTGTTAATTCATAAAAATTTGCGTTTTCTGCTCGACTCCCAACGGTCCCGTTATCCGCCCCGCTGCCACTGTAATTGCACAGTTCAAGTTTTTCAGGAAAATTGTCGTCATTCAGAATCTTGATTAAATATGCAAGGCTTCTATTGATGTACTTTTTTATATTTTAATATGTACGTACATTATTATGGAGGGCAAAAGTTCACGTAAAATAGCAGTTTTTCAGAGGTCTTTACTAGATTAGTTTTACATAAAGGGGATTGCCCAGCCTCTATGGTGTTCCAGGCCAAAGATGGACATCAAATATTACTAAAAAAATCAACTGTTCTAAAATCTTTTTCTCTAGTCAATTGTCCGCTCATGGCCTCAAATGGGCAATCCCCTTTATGTTTTGATTTCTTTAGAGGCCTAGATAATATCCACAAGATAGCTATGTATACAAAATATCTAGAGAAAGATGTGTAATAACATCATAATCACATAAGAGTGGTTGTATGAAAATGTACCATCAAAGACACTTCCGCTTGACCGCCGCTAAGTTCATTTTTGCTTGCACTCAGAACGAAAATTTGAAATGGTTTGGTTTGACGCCGCGCCGTAGTATTCAAGCGAATTTTTTTTTTAAGTGATTAGGCAGAAATGAACTCTATGGCACCTTGAAAAGGACGCCTTTAAAAGTTCAGGTGGCCTGTGTCTCTGCTGGTAAACTGAATTATAATTTATCGTTCCATCGTGAGCGCCCATTAAAAATCTTATAAGTGGGAATTAAATTGCTTTTTGTCAAATGCTTTATTATTGAACGGGTAATTTATTTTTGTTAAAGACTTGTTTACTTAGGAAAATCTCAGAGGTTGAAGCCGAATGAAATTCCATCTAATTGATTGCCGTTGCCTTGGTGATGAGTTTGCGGTCCAATTAGTGGTTGAGTGATTGGGAATGATAATGATACTGAGGTTTTGATCTTTAAGTGGCATGCCAAGCCACTTAAACTATGTCACCCTATCTTTCTCCTGCCATGTTGTCTCTCCATGACCTTAGGTGGACTGGTAGAGAATGCCTAAGGCATTAAGTCTACCTTTGTACCTTTGTGTGTGTGTGTGTGTGTGTCATGTGCGTTGATATAAGTGTTTACCTATTGCTAACCTAGAGTGCCTGCGTTAGTGAGTATTTTGCCGCCCTTAAAAAAACATACTTTTTTCACAAAACTAAGCAAGATTGAAGATCAAACGTAGCCCAGTAACTACTTCTTCACCGGCCTGAGTGTTTGATCACGGGCCACTTAATTTTTTTTTTGTTTTGATTTCTATGATAAAAAAAAAGTCTAAAGTAAGAAGACCAAACGAGGATTGACATATCATTGAACTTTAACGTTTAAAACGATGTGGCCAATTTTACTTGGGCATATCTGGTTGGCACTTTTTTCGCCCAAATAATTATTGCCATTCAACGTGGCAATGCTGCCAGGGCACATTTCCGGTTGACAGCGATGTGGGGGAGTACTTCGACGCCTGAGTGTATTTTATTTTTGTATTGGCCGTTTTATCTATGGTGGTTAAGATAATCGTCAACTTCAACTTCAACTCTTAATTAATGTATTTGACGTAAATAAACTCTTTTTCTTTCTTTCTTCTTTTTTTCTTTCTAATGGCCTTTGTGGAAGAGACACCACAATTTTGCCAATAACACGTGCGGACTGTTAATAAACCATCAAACGTTGGAGAGTATTTAGCGTGAATTAACAGTAAAAAAATATAATATCTATTATGTCATTTGTCCTTGTGACAAAATATTAAGTACTTAAAACTTTGGAGAAGTTAATAAAATATTTTTCAATGAACGAATGGAAAAGAGAGACATATTTAAACACAGTTTGCTCAGGTGTATGAACGGCATTGCGAGGACGCGGCCCCGTTTCAGTTCTGTGTGTGGTATGTGTGTGCAAATATTATTATCTGTGGTCTGTTGCCACAAGTGTCAGAAGTTGGTCAATCATATTTATCTGGAACGTGGATGACGTACAGAAGGAGTTGTATTGTGTGTATTGACGTAATAGTAATAGGTTGTTTTTAAGGTTCTGTACCCGAAGAGTGCCAACGGAAACCTAATACTAAACCTCATTTGTCTGTTCGTCCGTCTGTCAGCGGGCTGTATCTTGTAAACTGTGAGAGCTAGAGAGTTGAAATTTCACAGAATGTGTATTTCTATAACCGTTACAACAACACATAATATAAATAAAGTAAAGATAAAAATTAAAGGCCCCTTACATGAGATGTGATTTTTGCTTGATTTTAATATACATAACACGGAACCCTGCAAGCATTTGTCAGTATTCATGCAGCTCAAACTTAGGACTACTAAGGAGCTCAACGACTTGACGAACAATACCAAAGGAAGGACCTTTGGGTAAGCCGCTTCAAATACTCAAAACTGCCAGACATCATGTTAAAATACAGAACTGCTGAATAATATACCTCCTTCCTGTTGATCCATGTTTTATGGTTCTGTGTCTCAACCAGAGTCCAAAACTAACAAAATTGAGGCATTAGAAAGCTCTAAAAACCCCTTCTGGGATCCAGGGAGGTGTGACATTATGAAATGAAAAGCAAAGTCTATTTAAGTACTAAAAAGGGTTTTGCTAAAGAGTCTTTTATGGAGTCCCTTAGTGAGGGTCCTTAGTTGCTTTTGTTGGGAAAGAGATAAGGTAATCATATTTGGGGTAATGTGCTCGTAGGTAGGTTATTAGGATTGCCTACCTGTAGGTTTAGCTAGATTTGCAGTAGGTTTAGCATTAAATGTCATCGTTGAAAGAAAGAGAGAGCACTACTAAGTTCCCTGACGTCGGTTTTCAACTGCACTTTATTATTATTATCATGAGCCCGTTGTGTCCCACTGCAGGGCAAAGGCCTCCCTTCCACTCTTTTCTGTCCTTAACCACTTCTGGCCAAACCTTAAGGTAGGAGTCCAAATCGTCACGCCATCTCCTTCCATCTCTACTGTACTTTAAATTGTGTTTATTTGTTTGAGGTTAATTTTTAGGTGGGATCAACCATTGATGATTTGATTATGATTAGTGATAGTATGACGGGTGACAGGACAGAATGTAAGAAAAATACGTGTTGCGCCGACCTCAAGTAATATGGGGCGAAGGCAGGAAGAAGAAAATCATTTAATAATTTCATCCACTCTAGGGTGAAGTGGGAGGGTGTGTGTCAGACTTTTATTGACTTAAACATAGTCCTATGTACCCTGTTTGACTTGCGTTGGGAAATCATTCAATGATTTTTCTTGTTCTAGAACAGAGCGGGAGGGCGCGTGTTAGACTTTTACCGTTTAAAAACCCACCTGTGTCTTTTAGTTGCTCTTTGCATCTCAGGACCACGGTGTCCCTTTCAGAAATTCTCAGCAGCCATAGCGAGCATCAGCCCTACTGAGCTACAACGGTTTTACTAACATCTTCGAAGCGCGCGTGTGGAACATCATGGTGAACATCGTAAGGAAACCGGCATGTCCCAGAACCAAAAATTCGAAGACGTGACATCCACCAACCCGCACTGGGCCCGCGTGATGGCTTACGACTCATTCCCTCTAACAGAGAGGAGGCCTGAGTCACAGTAGGGAAGATTATAAGGCTGATTATAATATCATAAATACAACTTACAATTTGATATAAATATATCAATTTAAAGAAGCGGTGGCCGAGTCCGGGTCACCCCGACTTACGAGTGTAGGTTGCGGGTTCTAACCCTGCCAGGCGCATTACTTTGTGTAATTTGTTTCATCACCACTGCTCTCAAAACGGTGAAGGAAAACATCGTGAGGAAACCGGCATGTCCTAGAACCAAAAATTCGATGACATGTGACATCCAACAACCCGCACTGGGGCCGCGTGGTGGATTACGGCCCATTCCCTTTCTAGAGAGGAGGCCTGAGTCCCAGCAGAGTAGGTACATTATAAGGCTGATTATGATAATATCATAAGAACAAATCGCAATTCAGCATAAATATATCAATTTGCTTAATCTTTTACATTGACTGTCATCACTTTGAATTTCAAATCGTCTACGAAATTATTCGGTTCCGCTCGCTCTAGAAAACTCTTGAATTAATGATCCTCGAATAGAATTATTTAAGAATACATTAAGGGGGGCCAGATAAGTGTTATCCAGCGTAATTTGCGAGCAGAATTTATTGAGTATTTTATGACTTAATATTTAAACAGGGTGTCTTCGACATTGACGCACAAACGAATACTATGGATCCAGTACATGATTCTGGACCCCCCCAGTGGTGGAATTTTTCGTCGGCTTTTTCCACCACTGAGGGATACAGAATCATGTACTGGATCCATATTTTTCGATTCCACAATCACACAATGCGTCTAGTCTCAAGCTAAGCAGTGCTTGTACCCAGCCGGGTCGAAGCCTACTGGGGCCAGGGTTATCTGAAAGGGCGCTCGAGCCCCGGTATGAAGGCTTGAAGGAACGGGGTGGGTCTTTTAGTCAGTAAGAGTCTGACACTATCTCCCGCTCCGCCCAAGAGCGGTGGATGTCATTGCATGATTTTCCCACCATAAAAAAAAAGCAGTGCTTGTGTTATGAGTACTAGACAACAGATAAACATACTTATACATTTCTAAATACATACACATCTATACCTACATATAAATAAAATTGGAGTGTCTGTAATATTGAAATAACTGTTTTTTACTACATGCATATGAATATATATACGATACATACACCAAAATAACATTTTTTACTTATAATTTCTGTCTGTCTGTCTGTTTGTCCGGGCTAATCTCTGAAATGGCTGGACCGATTTTGACGGGACTTTTTTTGGCAGGTAGCTGATGTAATAAGGAGTAACATAGGCTACTTTTATTTTAGAAAAAATAAATTCAAAATCCTGAAGTTCACGCGAACGAAGTCGGGGGCACAACTAGTTATGGATAAATTAAAACTGAAAGCAACGTAATTTCAGCAACTCATTTTAAGCTATATAAATTACACTTTTTTGTGATGTGGGAAATCGCCCAATGGTTTCTGCCACTCTAAAGAAGAGTGGGAGGGCGAGTCAGATTTTTTCTGACTAAAACACACCTATGTTCCTTCAGTTACTCTTGGTGTTCTAGGATCACGGGTTACCTTTTCAGAAATTCTCTGTGGCACTGTGACCCTGCTGGGCCCCTACGGTTTTGCTCACATCTCTTTAAGGCGCGCAAGGAATACTACGCACCGTCGAAGATTACCGGACCCTTACCGGAGGAGCGCACGGACGACGAGCAACCCGTTTCTCATCGTCCGCAAGCCTGCGCTGTGTAAATTTCACAGGGTCAACGGTCCTCTGTGGGGGCTTCTGCATGCGTCATGCTCGTAATCGGGTGCCGTCAGTTGAGACTGGTCATCTCTTAACTGCCAGTGGCTTATTTCAATTTTTGTTTCCTTAATACTCTTTGTTTTCACTATTTATTGACATTGAGCTCACATAATAGAAGCGACAAAAAATATGTAACCCTAACCAATATAGAGAAATATATTTATAACTCATGAGTGTCCATAAAGTTTCTTGCACGTTCTTCTCCATAGAGATCTACGCTTTGGAACATGCAACGTAGGTTATATAAAATCTTTGCGAGCAAATTAAGCTTCATTTTTTTTGACTGACCGACATTTTGACAATACAAAAATGCCTGTTATTGGTCTATTTGAAGTAAAGTTTCTGATTTCTGATTTCATTGTCAGCTGCTAAAGCTTCACTTAGCTACGATTTCTTTAACTATTTTATAGCAATAAAAACTATTAGTAATGATACCTATTTTCTCAAGTCCTTGTATATCTTGAGAAATATTCATTTTAAAGTGCATTGTGAATATTGAGATGCAGTTTAGCAATGCCTCTGACAGGCGTGGGTGTCAAAGATAAAGTCAAATGTATTTTGATTTCATTATATGATTAAACAGCCCACACTGACTCAATCAATTAAGATTTCATGTTTATAGAGGTCAAATTAAATTAGCTAGATTCCAGAGTTTATACGAACAAACTTAATGGCGGATCGCCATTTTTCTTCAACTGACACAAAATATTCCCCACCGCAGGCGCGGGCTTGCGGATCGTCCGGTAACTGTCCGGACCGAGCCCATGTAGTCGACGGCGCGCACTGTTCCCGCGCGCCTCAAGGAGTTGTCAGCAACAGTAAGGGCCCAGCTGGGTTGAAGCCTACTGAGGCCAGGGTTAGTTTCGAGAGGTAGCTCAGCCCCGGTATGAAGGCACGAAGGAACGGGGTGGGTTTTTTGTCAGTAAGAATCTGACACTATCTCCCGCTCCGCCCAAGAGCGGGGTTTGTCATTAGATGATTTACCCACCATAAAAAAAAATCATATCTACCCATATCAGCGCCGGAACGCCCATACCGATCTGTTCCGACTTTCGGTACCTCGGGTCGTTCGTCCAAGGGGATGATGAGGTAGACCGGGGACGTAACACATCGGATCAACGCAGGATGGATGAAATGGTGACAGGTCACGGGAACAACTTGTGACCCACGGATGCCCCTCAAGTTGAAGGGTAAAATCTATAAGTCCGTGATAAGGCCTGTCATATTGTAATAATCAGAATGTTGGTCTGTGAAAAAGACGGATGAAAAAAGATTGCATGTAGCAGAGATGAGAATGTTAAGATGGATGTGTGGTGTGACGAGAATGGATAAAGTTAGAAATGAGTGTATTAGGGGAAGTTTGAAAGTGGCGCCAGTGACTGAAAGGTTGAAAGGAAATCGTTTGTCTTGGTATGGTCTCGTAAAGAGGAGAGATGAAAAGCATGTTGCTAAAAGAGTTGTGAATTTACATGTGGATGGATGGAGAGGGAGAGGGAGGCCAAAGAAAAGATGGATGGATTGTGTGAAAATTGATATGAAAGAAAAGGGAATTAGTGATAGCGTGACGAGTGACAGGACAGAATGCAAGAAAAAAACGTGTTGCGCCGACCCCAAATAAAACGGGACAAGGGCAGGAAGAAGAAGAAGAATCATCTATCAGACAATCCATACATTATTTTTCTGTTCTTCCTCTACATACATCCGCATAGCTCTCACCCGTAAAGCGCTCCAGCAATCACCCATCACTAGACGATTAAAACTTTTACTTTTAACCTTCAAGCGCTACTTCCGCTTGATGTCACCTTCACCTCTGCCCTTTACATATGTAGGTTAAGTCGTGAACTCACCCGTTGGTTTCAGGGGTTTGTATCGCTAACTGTTGCCATGGTAACCGATCACCCCGACAAGACCTGGAAAAAACGAGACGTACATAATTAGTTATGTTCGTGTAACTTGCTTTTTTTAGGGTTCCATACTTTAAAAGGAAAAACAGAACCCTTATAGAATCACCATATTTAACTTAACTTTACCATATTTAATTTGTTAAAAACATACACGACGACACTATACAGGTAATCAAAATTCATAGGGTACTTCTCGTTGACCCAGAATCCTGAAATATGGCATAAAGCAAAGTCTTATAGCACAAGTATAGGATAAATCTGAAAACTGTTAATTTGTAGCTACCTACGTCACAAAAAAATATTTTTTTGCGTTTCAAAAAAAATTTCGAGACTCCATTCGGGAATTGAACTATTTACATGTAAGTTTGTACGAAACCCTTAGTGCTCGAGTCCGACCCGCACTTTTTTCATGAAAATTGGTGGGAATTTATACATTGGGAAGTTGTTTAGATAAAGTTTTATGAAGGCTGTTAGGTTATTTTTCGTGAATAATAAATGTTATAACATCGTATCGTTTTATTGGTAGACAATATAAGGCTATGAAAAACAATCGTGAATCGTTATTTTTTTGACATCGACTAGTTCTTTAATCTGCGGCAAGGTGACGAATAACGAATTACAAAGCAGGTAATCTGTACTAATAAATCAAATTAAAAAATTAGATTTGTAACTTTTTTTACTGTAATGAATAAAGTCAAAAACTACTCGATTGATTTAAAAAAAAATAATGCTACTGAACCACTAAATGACAGACTATATACCTGTATTAAATTTTTAACTCAAACGCGGGCGAAGCCGCTCGTAGAAGCTAGTTTATTTGGTAATGTCGTGTAGTTTTGTATATGTTTTGGCCAAATCTTAGAATAAAATTGATCACTTCATGATATGGCCAACTGAAACTGGCCAGATCGTTTGGCCCGGGCCTTGGTCGAGGCCATGGTCCGGAGCGAGGAGGAGTGGCAGGCGGTCGCCGACTTCTGCGAAGCAGTAATGCTCGCTAAGGAGGAGGCCGACCGCATCAGGCAACGGCGCTCTCGCCGCCGCCGCCGGGATTCCGATCCCGATTTCCAGCCACCGTAGGCGCGGGCTTGCGGACAGTGAGCAATGGGTAGCTCGCTGTCCGGCCGTCCGGTAACCGTCCGGACCAAGCCCAAGTCGTCGACGGCGCGCGCTGTTCCCGCGCGCCTCAAGGAGTTGTCAGCAACAGCAGGGGCCCGGCCGGGTCGAAGCCTACTGGGGCCAGGGTTATCCGAAAGGGCGCTCGAGCCCCGGTATGAAGGCTTGTAGGAACGGGATGGGTTTTTTAGTCAGTAAGAGTCTGACACTATCTCCCGCTCCGCCCAAGAGCGGGGGTTGTCATAAGATGATTTTTCCCATCGAAAAAAAAAAAAAAAAAAAAAAAAAAAGCCAGATCGTTTGGCCATATCATTGATGTAAGATTTCTATGATAATAAAAAATCTAAAGAAACTGGACTAAACGAGGATTGAAATATCATGAAACTTTACGTTCAAAACGATCTAGATTCAGCCAAGTAGCTATATCATGAAGTGATCAATTCTCTGTACTGTGTACGACATATAATAACTTCTTTAAATTTTTTAAGAAACAGAAAAAAAAAATTCTGTTGTCAATAGAACATCATGCAAAAATCGAACCGTCCTTTAAGAATTCCAAAACAAAGTAAAATATAGAACCTTTCCTAAACACAAGTGGTCCTCCATATCGTCAAGTAACGTCGTCCCATAGCTTGTAAATATTCCGTCCTGCCATAATTGCTGCTTGAATCTTTAATATAGCCTAAAACACTCATGTATTGTTTGTTACCAACTTCAAAATTGACGAGGTTCATAATTTGGTTGTATATTTCTGTAGCGATGTATGTATGTTCACCTTTAGCTATAATTTCAACAATATGTGCGACATGTCAGGCTATACAGTAGAATATTGGAACTCCTTTTTCTAACCACATCAATTTTGGTGATTGAAGAAATAGCCCATGGCCGAATCAGAAATCAGAAACGTTTATTTCAAACTAGCTTTTGCCCGCGCGGCTTCGCTCCCGCTCTTCCCTACTTCAGCCTACTATACCCTACTCTACCCTACCCTACTCTACTCTACTCTACCCTACTCTACCCTACTCTACCCTACTCTACCATACTCTACCCTACTCTACCCTACTCTACCCTACTCTACCCTACCCTACTCTACTCTACCCTACTCTACCCTCCTCTACCTGCCTACCGGGGCCAGGGTAATCCGAAAGGGCGCTCGAGCCCCGGTATCGAAGGCTTGAAGGAACGGGATGGGTTTTTTAGTCAGTAAGAGTCTGACACTATCTCCCGCTCCGCCCAAGAGCGGGGGTTGTCATAAGATGATTTTTCCCATCGAAAAAAAAAAAAAAAAAAAAAAAAAACCCTCCTCTACCTTACTCTACCCTACACTACCCTAATTTTCATTTTTTTGTCCATAAGAACCTTCTCCTCATAATAACGAACACAACAAAAAAAAAAAATAGCGAAATCGGTCCAGGCGTTGTTGAGTTATGCGCTTACCAACATATTTTGCGATTCATTTTTATATTATAGATATACCAGTTACAGGCACTTTTGAATTGTCAAACTGTCGGTCAGTCAAACAAGTGCAGCTAAATTGCACGTTCCAAAGAGTAGGTTTCATGGAGAAGAACGTGCAAGAAACTCCATGGACACTCGTAAATCGTATTGAGTTACATGAATCTTCGTTACATATTTCTTTTTTGCTTCTATTATGTGAACACAGTGAAGATAAGTAATAAAAATGAAATAATAATGGTAAAAATAAAAATAGAAATTGAATAAGTCACTGGCAGCTAAAAGATGACCAGTCTCAACTGACGGCATCCGTTCACGAGCATGACGCGTGCATCAGCCCCACTCAGCTCAACCATTTTGAAGGAAGCCAAATGACCCAATAACACGTGCCACCATCAGCGAGACATTTTAGTGAGCATCTATTGACAACAGCATCATTTCAACTGAAAGACGTCCACAGCTGGACTTAGGCATCCCATAAATGTCGCCACAATGCTCGTCTCTGTGTATCTCGCATCGTTCGAGGTCTTCCAATGCTGCGTACGGTACGCGGTCACAACTCCAGAACCTTTCGGCTCCATCAATCATCGGTTCCAATGTGCTGTGCCAACTGCCACTTTTTTTTTATGGTGGGAAAAAATCATGCATTGACATCCCCCGCTCTCGGGCGGAGCGGGAGATAGTGTCAGACTCTTACTGACTAAAAGACCCACCCCGTTCCTTCTAGCCTTCATACTGGGGCTCGAGCGCCCTTTCGGATAACCCTGGCCCCAGTAATAACCCTGGCCCCGGTAAACTGCCACTTAAGTTTGGTGATTCTTCGATCTATGTTGGTAATCTTATATCCTCATAACCGATTCGATCTTGGTAACTTCAAGCTTGGCCCGCATTGCCCTTTGTGTAACTTTAAGTCTTTTTTTGAAGAGGATCGTTGTGACCGACAACGTGTCAGTACCATTAATCATCACTAGCTACACACACATATATATGTTCGTCATCAGTCAGCCGTGAAGGATTCGACAGTTGACCTCTTTTTCGAAGTTCCGACTGACTATTTGTACCAGTTAAATGTAGTCGTCTACAACTTCGAGTGTAGTCTCTGATCTCGATGAGAAAGCTATATTAACAAGGCACATATCTGTGTATTCTGATTACTATAACCTGGTGGTATTTAAGTCAGAGTGATGAGGTTACTTCCAGGCAAGTGAGCTTCATCTTTGTTCACAAATATCAGGTTTTATAGCGTTCAAACACGAGACAAAAAATTTGAAGATCACATTAACGTACGCAGTCAGGCCCCTAGCGATCACATGACCAACGAAGAACAAATTGTCAGACAGTTTTATTGAAAGCAGTATAAAGAGGCGGCCAGATGGATGTAGACAATAGTTGTAAACCATGACCTTCAACGCCTTGGTTGGGAAGCGCGTTTTCCCAATCACCGAACGTGTTGGCGCGTAGTTTACTTCCATTTAGCCACAACACAAACCAAGGTCACCTTGGTTGGGACGTTGGTTTACATCCCTGATCGCCCCTTTAAAAAGTATAACTACGCCCCCTTGTGGATAAAAAGATTATTTGTTGAGAAGCTGAAGTGCTTAAGACTCCAGACGTTTCCGTTTTAAAAGCAATCTACTTGATTTATATAACCCTCCGTTCGTGTACCTAATTGTTTTTGCCAACAGTTGCTGAATCAATCTTAGCTTGTTCTAAGACAGGTTTGATAGTTTATTTTTTTCGAAATTGCAATGTGTCTGATGTTTTATAGCATCTGCTTTCGTAGTCTTCTTTTTAAATGGTTTTAAATCTAATCTTCCAGTTTTAGCGAAATATATTTAGTTTGTCATCATCGTTCGTTCATCTTCTTTGGAACCCATAACTGTCTCTGGGTACCAATTTTGAGCTACTTTGGCCCACATGAACGCTTTCAAGTAACTAGTATATCAGGTATGCCAGTTGCATGAAGGTCCGTATTTAAGTTGACCAAGCCTTCTCATTCATATCAACCTTTCTTCCTATGGTTAAATTTTGCAGTGGCAACTTTTCTGTTGTTTCTACTAGGAGAGCTTTAAGATTAAGATAGGATTTTTCAAAATAGGGTGCCTTAAAGGGTTGAAACGGGGTTTTGTATGGAGAAACCTACGTTCTCGTGGGTGAAGCCGCTGACAGAAGCTAGATTATTTATATTTTATTATCTACATTGGGACACAACGGAACCGATGTCCTAATATTTTGCTTATCATAAATTTTGCAGACTTAAAACTTTAGCCTACAAACGAAATGCCAATACTTCCCACAGTGAACAATATCTTTAAAAAACACAAAGACTCAATAACTTATCTTCCAAGAATTTCTCAGTTAAACTAACAAACAGATTCACGCACAAAAACTGAACTAGAAGTAGAACTAAATCGCTAACAATAAATAATAAAAAATAAACATATCGAAACAATACGAGTTGCAATAAGTTGCGTGACGAAACCCACGGTATGGCATACTACTTTTTTTACTCGAAGCCATTGAACTATTTACCACGATAAAAACGCACATACCATCAGTCTTATCTCTTTGATAATAAGTCATATTTTATCTTGATTGAAAAGCATTTGTTAGTTTGTCGATCTATAATAAAAGTTGTCTTGTTTATGCGATTGTAATAACTCTTATGATATTTAGATAAGGATTATTTTTGCTTGGCCAAAGTGTTGATACAAAGTTGTTAAATTGGCAAAACTTGTCTTGCGGTAAGTTCAAGGTTTTGCGTTGTTTCCGGATGATTACTGTTGTCGGTTGCTTGTGGGGATAATTCACTTTTAATTGGTCGTGTTTAGTTGATGGTGAGTAGTAGAAAGTAAGGGCCATTTGTATTTGTCAAGTTTTGGATGGTTTTTCTAATGGTTGTAACGCCTTTGGCTGACACTAATCGCAAAAGTTTAGTTCCATTATCATCAATATCCACCTACTGTCATAACTTTTGGTTAAATGGGTACGCGAAAGCTATGCTACCATCTTTCGAGTATCTCAGGATAAAAAAATAAACTATTTCATTACTGTTTTAGGGTTCCGTATCTGAAAAGTAAAAAACGGAAACCTTATAGGATCACTTCGTTGTCCGTCCTGTTCTACTAAAAACTATTCTACTCATTCATCATCGAGTATGTAACATCAGTTCATCTGTACTAAGGCAGCTTGCACTAAAATGCCCTGGAGATGAGTCTATGTAGTTTCTTGCACATTCTTCTCCACAAAGACCTTCGCTTTGAAATGTACAATTGGTACCATATTTGCGACTGTGTGAAAAGTGCCTGTAAACGGTTTATTTGAAACTAGGTAATTAATCCTCTCTTAGTGCTTTTTTTTTGGTGGGGAAAATCATCCAATGACAACCCCCGCACTTGGGCGGAGCGGGACATAGTGTCAGACTCTTACTGACTGAAAAACCCACCCCGTTCCTTCAAGCCTTCATACCGGGGCTCGAGTTCCCTTTCGGATAACCCTGCCCCCAGTAGGCTTCGACCCGGCTGGGCCCCTGCTGTTGCTGACAACTCCTTGAGGCGCGCGGGAACAGTGCGCGCCATCGACAACTTGGGCTCGGTCCGGAAAGTTACAGGACGGCCGGACAGCGAGCTACCCATTGCTCACTGTCCGCAAGCCCGCGCCTACGGTGGCTGGAAATCGGGATCGGAATCCCGGCGGCGGCGGCGAGACCGCCGTTGCCTGATGCCCTCTCTTAGTGTTCGCGTATATAAAAAGTAACCGTGTGCAACATTTCATGATCCTAGTCCCAATAGTTTCGGTTTTGCGGTCAGTTATTTAAATATAGGTAAATGCTTTGATTCTTGATTCTAGATTCGTCTACATACAAGGTGTAAGGGACAGCCCTCCACAAACTTTAAGGGCTTGCTCAGTAGACGTAATTGAACAACCTTCCACAAAAAATTTTTCCAGAAAACGAAAAAAAAATTCGGCCTCTCCATACAAACTGTCCAATCCAGTTTATAATTTTCTATGATAAGACGGATTTTTTTTTACGTTTCCTGAAAAAAAAAATTGTGGAAGGTTATTCAGTTTCGTCTACTGAGCAAGCCCTTAAAGTTTGTGGAGGGCTGTCCCTTACAACTTGTATTTTCCGATCCTAGTGCAAGCAACTTAATAAACACCAATAAAAACATAAATTCCCTACAAAATATCAACTCTAGCCAAAATAGAACTGTCCAAGTTTAATATTTGTCGTGGAAAGATTTGCGATAAAAATAACATGTTCCACTAGGGATGTGCAATGGTCCGGACTTCGGAACGCGGGATCCGATGCGCTGCGAGACGGATACGAAAATAGAAATTCTCACATTAGGTATTTCATTTTGATGCGGCATGAATATTGTAGTGGTTTTACGGAGTGTTCATGTAATGCCTTTATTTCATCACTGACTAGCTGTTGCTAGCGGCTTCGCGCGCGTGATAGTTAAAAATTATACTAAAAGATGTCCCGAGATAAAAAAAAAAATCTATACTTATGCAGTTTCAGAGTAGTTGGTCTACCCATGTACTAAGTTTCATCGAAATCCGTTCAGCAAGCGTGAAGAAGTAATAAATATACACAGACACCAGACACCACAGTGAGTGAGTACCTCTCAGACAGGAATTTATGTGTACAATTGTGATGATGGATACTTCTTTCTAAGTCCGATTTACTTAGGGTGAGTTGCACCATTTAACTATAACGATAACCAAACCATAACCAGCCGTGAAACGGCCGCATATTGGTCAATTCGACTATTTGACAACTGTTAACGTTTTTGTTATCGTTATAGTTAAATGATGCAACTCACCCTTAATCTGTATACTGTATTTATTTAAATTTAATAATGTGTTGACATTATGATTTGACATTTTGATTACCTATATTAATTTTGTTTCTGTGTTGACCTTATGTATTAATTTCTGACATAATATATTATGCATCTTACAAATGTTTTCGAATTTACACAATTTTGCATGCCTACTAAGATAAGACACAATTAACTAGAGCATTCAAATGACATCCAGAAATGTATTATTTATTGTATTGTGTTCTGCAATAAAGTTTTGACTTTGACACATTCACAAACTTTCGCCTTTATAACATTAATACTCGCGCTTTACCATTATCTTATCTCATGGTATGCGATGATGTGGTGTACAGATACCTGCACGGATCTTGAGCGCTGGCTACAAGTTGCACAGAAGTCAAATATCGGGCCTATTTAGTGGTATGAAGTGAGACACGGGGGCGGGGAGTGTCAGTGATTGAATCGCCGCGCCATCGTGTCATAGACTTCAATCGTGATTCGTTTCTTACGCTTGCGGCATGTATCTAATAACGACGACGATTGGCTCGCCAATGTTTGGAATGTGCAAAGCGATCCCCACTCTGACGCCGAGCGCTCAAGATTCGTGCCGGTACCTATACGATGGAGCACGCTTGTCTAGATGTAGTTAACATTGACTTAAAGACCTCTAAGTTGTAGCCATCAGCAAACACAGACCGGCAGGGAAATCCACTCCTTAGCCACCAGCTGTACGCACAATGAATATATTCATAAACCCAAAACGTTTTGAGGCGCATATGGGCACTTATACAATAATAATAAAAGCCTTTATTCGCTGACTATTTTACAGTTTTACTTTAGACTACTTTTAAAACATCAAAATTCTTAATCTAACCTTATTTTGAAATAACATTTTTTTTATTGCAACCACTTAGGTTGTCTTTTGACATAGGCCTCCCCCATTTTTTTCCAGTTATCTCTGTCACGAGCTATCCTCCTCCATCCTTTCGGCAGATCATCATCCCATCTTTTAATTTGACGTCCTTTCAGTCTTTTTCCATACTTATACAATGAAGCGGGTTACATTATGCTACATAATTATTCTTCTTGACATATCATCATTAAGGAACTTTCTGACAAAAATAGTCCATCACCATCGTCCATATCACAATGTATTTTCAAATATCTCATTTCCCGTACTCTCATTAGTCACCTCTTTACTACCCATATCATCACCATCACCTGACACAAATGGTACCGTTGCTGAGAAACTGACTGACTGACTGACATACACATCAACGCACAATCGAAACTAATTTGACTAGGAATGTGAAATTTTACACCAGGTTTCCTTTTACGACGTTGGTGCACTAAGCAGCTAAGAAAGGATTTTTTTTATCTGATATAAACTAGTGCTTGACTGCGATCCCACCTGGGCCTCAAGTCTGCTATTACAATAGTGTCAGAATGGTCTATCATTGATGTCATAATTGTCAATTTTGACAAGTTTGGTAATCTACTAATATACTGGCGTCATTATGACTTTCCAATGGTCAACCACTGACACTCCATTGAAAGAAGTGACATAGAATGGTAATCTCGTACATATTGACAAATGAATATTTGAAGTTTGCGGTAATCTGCTAAAACTTTGACAGTTTATTTGATCAGTGTTTTACCATTAGAACGTTATTGTGCAGTTATTAGTTTTAATATGCTCGAAATTATCATTCTACCACAATTCTATTACAAGACCATTGACCGATCAATGATCGATCATTATGAATTAGCAGATTACAAACTTTTAGCAAAATGACAATTGGATCGTGTTGGAATGACGAATGTATAAAAATAGCAGACTTGGGGCCCTGATAGTAAGCAGTGATGCAATCGTTGATGGTGAGGCGCACTTGTTTGTTAAGAGCCTATTCACTCTAGCCTTGAAGACACCCATATTATAATCGGACGGGAAAACCGCAGCAGACCAATTTTATTGTTCTAGTACTTCGATGTACGCGGTATAAATGACGAGGCGAAATGCTTAGTCCGGACCGTAGAGGTTTCAACAACGTAAGGGTGGATAATCGCCATACGTCGGGTTATCTGATGGTAGAACTGAGATCAAGTCATGCAATTCTTGCGCACACTCTCCAAAGTGCAAAAGTTTCCATTTTCCAAAAGTCCTCTAAGCAGATGAAACGGGTCTCCAAAGTTCGAAGAAACCTACTTTCAAGGATGAAGCCGCCGGAAGAAGCTAGTAGTGAATATAAGAAAACCTTGGGCTGGGTTTTCTTGGTAACTAAAGGTCACGTTCACCGTATCATGCCGACTCTTATACCTATCAAGAATTCCTATACCGTCACTTAACACATATCCTCACTTGGTTTGCCAACGCTATCCGTAACGTCTTTACAGAGGCGTAATGTTGATAAATTTAAACTTGGGCGAAGGCAAATCACCTCTGCTCTCAAAACGGTGAAGGAAAACATCGTTAGGAAACCGGCATGTCCTAGAATCAAAAGTTCGAAGTCATGTGACACTCACCAACTGGCACTGGGCCCGCGTGGTGGATTACGGCCCATTCCCTCTCCTAGAGATGAGGCCTGAGTCCCAGCAGTGGGAACATTAAAAAGGGTGATGATGAAGGCACATTGCTCGTAGAACTGATGGTCGATGGGGTCGAAAGGTTCTAGAGTGGCGACCCCGCACCGGAAAACGCAGCGTTGGAAGGCCTCCCACAAGATGGGCCGACGACTGGGTGAGAGTCGCCGGAATGCAGTGGACGCGAGACGCATAGGATCGGTCGGTGTGGCGATGCTTGGGGGACGCCTATGTCCAACACTTGATGTCTATCGGCTGAAATGATGATGATGATACATATCAGGTGAAATAGTAGTCAGACGCAAGCCTGTCCTAGACTAATATTGTAAAGAGGTAACGTTTGTTTTTTCATTTGTAGGAGGTAGGTAATCTCTGGAAGTAGTGGTCAGATTGCAAAAAAAATTCACCGATAGAAAGCTGCTTTATTTCTGAGTGACATAGGCTATATTTAACTTAAACTAATAAGACAAGGAGTACCACAAGGTTCGATATTGGGGCCAATCTTGTTTATATTATTTATTAACGATTTAATTAACTTTATGCTGAATCTAAGTAATACCGAACTTGTGCTCTTTGCTGATGATACGAATACCATTATAACTGCTAAAGATGTAGATACCCTTAGTAGTAAAGTAAACAAGGCTCTGGCTCTCTTTCAACAGTGGTTTACCATCAACGATCTCAAATTGAATGCTAGTAAAACAAATGCCATATTATTTAGAACGACATCGAGAAATAATGAAAAAATGGACATCGTACTAAATGAAAATGCAATAACATTAGTGGACAGCGTAAAATTTTTAGGTATTCACATTGACGAAAGCTTAAACTGGAAAAAAGAATTGACTGCAATAGAAAGCTCAATTAGTTCTGCTTGCTATGCCTTAAGAAGTCTTCGAGATGTAATTACCATTCAACAATTAAAAGTAGTGTATTATTCCCTAGTAGAGTCAAAGCTTAGGTACAGTATCATCCTATGGGGAGGTAGTTACGCGTACAATGTTAATACAGCTTTTATTATACAAAAAAGAGCCATCAGAACTATGGTGAGAATTCCGCAATGGGTATCATGTAAGGAGTATTTTAAGGAGCTCCAAATATTAACGGTCCCTTGTTTATATATTTTGGTAATACTCACAGATCTCATGAAAAAATTGAGGAATATTGAAACTTTAGAAGAGAGAAGTAAACGGGAAGCCGCTAGGCGTAAGGACTTACAAAATATAATACAACCGCATTTGAAAGTAGTTGGTCATGCTGCAGGTTATCAATCGATTAAACTATTTAATCAATTACCTGTACACCTTAAGTCCATACACAACTTAAGTCAATTTAAGCACCAGTTAAAGACATTCTTGATAGAAAAGTGCTATTACACACTTGATGAGTTTCTCTGTGACAAATTCAACTAGTTTTTAATACATTATAATCACAATTTTTACTGACATTTTTTTTTTTTTTTTTTTTTTTTTTGACCTTAAGTTGTAATAGTAATAACAATATATTTATTCTTGTACTGTTATCACTTCATTTTATTGACATGACATTTTTAAGCTTGACATTTGTAATTTTTTTTTCTTTCTTTATTTAAATTTTTATTTTTAACATTGTAACTATTTCTTTTGACAAGCTTAAGTTGTGATAAATATTGACGTGACTTTTTTAATATCGACATTACTAATTGATAATCATTATTGACATTATATTAATATACTTTTGACATTAATTGTAATCGCTATTTCACTGTTGACATTAAATTTATACTTTAGAAATTTATATTGTTCATAATGTTCTGAAACTTCAATTCTGTAATTTGTTATAATTATCTTTGTTTCGCTTTGTAGTAGGTATAAGATTCATGTATATTAAATTCACATAAGTATGTATTATTATCATAAATTTTCGATACAATGTAAAAATTGTTTATGAAATAAATAAATCAATCAATTTTATGTGAGCGGGCGACGCCTCGGGCAAAAGCTAGTCTACACTAATATAATGAAGAGGTAAAGTTTGTTTTGTTTTGTTTGCAGGAGGTAATCTCTGGAAATACTGGTCCGATTGCTAAAATTCTTTCACCGATAGAAAGCTGCTTTATTCCTGAGTGACAGCGGAGCCGAGGGCAAAAGCTAGTAAATTATAAAACAAAACCCTCGCTGTTAAAGAGTCCTCACACAAGCGGGGCCCCTTTTGGTGCAAGGCCGTGGGTAAGGGCCCACGTTGCCCACACCTAATTACGCCACTGCATCTTTGCTCTCAGGAGACTGTAAGACGATTTCCTTGCTAAAATAGGACTCGGATCCGTTCCCAGGAGATATGATTTACAGAACAGCCACAAATGGAAAAACCGCCGCTTTCGCAGATGTTATGCTTTAATAATACATCATGTGGCTTGTAATAAGTGGAGAATTAATGTTGAATTATCCCATTATTGTTTCTTCTCGTGTTTCTGTGTTTGTGCGAGGATGGGGAAAAAGTTTCCGTACTTATTTCAGGATTAAATAAATGAGATACAAATGGAATGTGATAATAAACGGCTGTATCTTGTTTTACTGGATGTAGCTCTTTCGAAAAGATTTCACATTAAAGCTACGTAATTTTTTAAATAATAGCATAATAAGTTCCAATGAAATGATTTACAGTTTTTTTTTTTTGGATGAGAATCATCAATGATTTCTTCTGCGGGAAGGAGTGTGGGGTTTTTACTAACTAAGGCGATTTTCACACTGCCACGCATCACGCTGCATGTTGCGTGTCAACGCACCTACGCGCGTACTTACGGGAGTACAGATCTGCATCGTCGTGCGGGTTTTTACACACTTACACACGAACAGGCTCTGACTCATTTCATACAAAATCACGCACGGCACTATGAGACTCAGAGTGCCATACCTTGCGTGTCGCCCCGCACCCACGCGCGTGTACGCACGTGAGTGCATGTCTCTTCGCTTGTAGGCGCGTGATCTGCATGAACGCGCGTGAATGCATTTCCAGTGTGTTGGACTGTGCGTGTTTTCTATACAAACGGAGATACTTACAAGCAACGTTAAAACACGCATTCACGCGTTACGCTGCGTGGTGCGTGGCGGTGTGATAATCGCCTAGAACCGCATCTGTGTCCGTCCTTCCTGGGTTAATACATGAAATAAACTATAAATAAATAAACACATTATCAAAGCACCTCGTTCATTTAAAAATCAGCGCATCATTTTGAAAGTGGCGTTACGAACTCGTGAGTGAGTGTACCAGTGTACTGTGAGGTCACGACGTCACAATTATACCCCACAATGGATTGCGACATCGCTGTTATGAGTTTTTGTATTTTTGGGAACTTGCCTGGGAATTAGAACAACGTATTTAATACTAATTGATTTTGAGATTACTATCTTTGGGAGTGCGATAAGAAATAATTCGTTTTGAGAATACAATCGCGAATTTAAAATGTTTTATTACGATGATTTATATGCCAATAGTTAACCTGCATCGTTGTTCTGACATGTTAAATATCAGAAAAAAAAACAGGGGTGGGGCAGAACGGTAAAAAATAGCCTACAACCTATTTCCAAATTTTATACATTTGATAGGTCATACCTACCAAATATACACAAAAAAATCATATTATAAAATCGGTCAAGCTGTTTCAGAGAAGTTCGATAACAAATACGACATGTTTATTTATATATTTATTAAATATGTACGATGATTACTTAGAACTGTGATAGAATTCCCATCACTGTATGAAGAAAGACTGAATCTTCATCATCAGCATTTCAGCCGAAAGACGTCCAATGCTGGACATAGCCCTCCCTCAAGTGTCTCCACAATGGCGCGGGCTTGCGGACAGTGAGCAATGGGTAGCTCGCTGTCCGACTTTCCGGTAACTGTTCGGACCGAGCCCAAGTCGTCGACGGCGCGCACTGTTCCCGCGCGCCTCAAGGAGTTGTCAGCAACAGCAGGGGCCTAGCCGGGTCGAAGCCTACTGGGGGCAGGGTTATCCGAAAGGGAGCTCGAGCCCCGGTATGAAGGCTAGAAGGAACGGGGTGAGTTTTTAGTCAAAAGAGTCTGACACTATCTCCCGCTCCGCCCAAGAGCGGAGGTCGTCATTGGATGATTTTCCCCACCATAAAAAAGAAAATAAAAAGAAAATTGTCTCCACAATGAACGCTCCTCAATCGGATGCATGCAACGGAATATGCCCCTTATCGTGACATCCATTGCAAATAACGAAAGGCCGAAAACTAAGTTAAGTAACCATGGCAAGACAATCCAAAATAATGGCATAAGACAAGGCAAAGAGAGAAATCAATTCTCATCAAATAATACAGATATAAAATCACCAAAAATAATTATAAGATATCAGTACAAAATTTTCCCAATGACCATGATTATCCACAATTGTCCATGCAAATCAGCTCGAATTCCGACACGATGACAAATAATTGTCCGCATATAATTCCGAGTCGATACCGTTCAAGAGGAATGAGGACGAAGAAATAATTCAATGTATTTTATAAAATTGTGAACCGGTCGTGCTCGGAAAAGTGTAGTGACGTGATGTTTAGCATTCTCCGATTGTGTCAGACTGTTGTTACTTACAATTTCTATGAGTTTTTTTGTTGTGGTGGGTAAAACTCATCCAAATAACATCCCCCGCCCTTGGGCGGAGCGGGAGATGCTGTCAGACTCTTACTGACTAAAAAACCCACCCCGTTCCTTCTTGCCTTTCATACCGGGGCTGAGCTACCTTTCGGAGCTAACCCTGGCCCCAGTAGGCTTCGACCCGGCTGGGCCTCTGCTGTTGCTGACAACTCCTTAAGCCGCGCGGGAACAGTGCGCGCCGTCGATTTTTATGAGGTTAATTTGATTTTGACAATGCTTCATAATTCTTGGTCTTTGCCGGATAAGGACAAGTCAACCTAACGGCTTTGCTAGAGTCCAGTAACTAGCCTGATTCACGTAAAATCAAACAAGCCAAATATCTTTGAAGTTTTATAGTCGTTCGATCGAAGTCCTATCCAAAAGCGGTATTCACGATCTATCGACTTATTTCCAGTTACATTAATAAGTATTCTACCAGGATAATGTAATACAGTTTTTTTTAAATCGACGAATTTCAAACGACTTTTAAATCGGTGTCGTTCAAACTCGATTGATGGATGTGAATACGGAAATGGTCTAAACGACTAAATCGCTACGATATAGTTACGGTTTTCATTACGTGAATCGGGCTACTGGACCAATTAAAGGAAAAGAAAGCCGAAAAAGAAAACAAAAAAAAAAGAAAATAAAAGAAAGAAAAGCAATAATACAATTGAGCACCTCACGGCTGCCAAAATAAGTCCAGTTCAGCATGAATACCAGACTACTAGTGCCTGTTGTGTGTGTACTTTGAAATATTATATATCAAGATACTACTACTAGTTGTATTATTATGAGCGCAAAATGTAGTACATGCTGTGCTTTTCTGTAAGTGATGAGGCGCTTAGACGTAAGTTACTAAATGTACAAATTATAATGAAGTAGCGTACTTAATGTTGAAAAGCCTAATATTAAATAAATAAATAATGTCATAACCTCGTATATGGATTATTTGCTGTTCTTCAAAACTTTTTACAGAAATAATCCTTGTTCACATAATATTGTAGTGTATATACCGTAAAGACCGAACATAATTAAAATATATGCGCATCAAACTGTAGGATTTATTCCTATTTAACTATTTCACATTAATAATATAAAAGTTTTTGCGCGTATCGGCCTGACAGCCGTCCTAATCTTATTGGACAATCTTATTGTTTTAAAACTCGAATTAGCGTTTATCTCTTTATTAATAAAGTTTAAGTTCTAAACCCTTTAAAGAGTAACTGATGAAAAAGGCTCTAAAACTCAAAAGTGATAGGATAAGTATCTCTTACCCCTTATTACTGCATTAAGCATATGAGTATGTGTATTTTTCAAACTCTACTTTTGCCGTAAAACCTGTCAAAATTTGGCATTAAAGTAGGCTTAACACAAATTGAGCGAAGTGTAGCTCGCCGTCCGCCTGTCTGGTAACCGTCGAAACCAAGCCCGAGTCGACGACAGAGCGTAGTGTTCCACGCGCGCCTCAAAGAGATGTTCACAGAGAGTTGCTCACACCGTAGGGGCCCAGCAGGGCCGAAGCCTACTGGGGCAATGGGTTCGCTTCTGAAAGGAAAACATGGGTGTTGGAACGAGGGGCAACGAAGGAACACAGGAGTGGGTTTTAGTCAGCAAAAGTCTGACACGCTCTCCTGCTCCGCCTAAGAGCAGGACAAGTGATTGAATGATTACCAACGTAAAAAAAAAAAAATTCTCAACTCAGAAACCTGCTCTTACTCACCTAATTCACATGAGAAACTCATCGTCCAAAATACTGCCGATATACAGTTTCGCATCATCGCAAATTTTCACCAGGTAACACACGTTACATCAAAAATAAATCCACTTTTCGAAACAAGTTGATCTACATCCTAGATATCAGCTCATGCCGTTGCGAGAGCCAATCCAATCACTCCCAGAGGTAGGTATTCGGGAAATGGCGCCGATCCCCGACGATTCAATTTCCTTATTGTGATGCCATCCGAATATGAATATATTACACGTTTATACTACTAGCATAGCGCCAGGTCTTCAAACATCAATATAGGACATATCTTATGGCTGAAATATTGAGAGCATTATTTATGGATGTGAGGTAAAACGGGATTTCAGCAGTCGAAAATGTCTGAGCTATCTAGATACTGCTACATACTGATCAGACAACATTTGGGTTAAATTGACTGGAAAGGAAAACGTTTAACGTTGTGGTTCATGTAAAGCTTAAAGAATAGGAGAAAACTATAAAACGATCATGAGAGAAGAGACAGAAGATAAACTCGTTGTTGTAGTCCATAAAAAATTATCGTAGGAGCTTCAAATGAATAGGGTGTAACAATGGGCGGTCTTGTCGCTAAAGTAGATTTCTTACAGACAAAAGATGGATTTGACAAAGAAGGAGAAAAGATACGCCGGGAGTTCGTGGTGGTGGAAGTTTTGAAGAAGAAAACCATATTGAAATCAATGCTGGTCAAGTGTGTAGCTAGCTAGGTACTGTTAGGGTTTTTACACCACATTTGTGCTGGCAGAACTACGGTAGCGAGCACGTGCCTTCTGCTAGAACTAACCACCTCAAGTTTGCCCCTTGGTCGCGAGCCAGACGTATTATTTACATACATAAATACAAGGTGTAAGGGACAGCCCTCCACAAACTTTAAGGGCTTGCTCAGTAGACGAAACTGAACAACATTCCACAAAATTTTTTTTCAGGAAACGAAAAAAAATCCGCCTCACCATAGAAAATTGTAAACTTGATTGGCCCGTTTGTATGGAGAGGGCGAATTTTTTTTTCGTTTCCTGAAAAAAATTTTTGTGGAAGGTTGTTCAGTTTCGTCTACTGAGCAAGCCCTTAAAGTTTGTGGAGGGCTGTCCCTTACACCTTGTATAGCGCTATCGAAGGATAAATTTTGACAAAATCTGCCGAAAATAAAAGCGGCTTAAATAAATAATAATAATAATAATAAGTAAAAATGTCTGGTTAATATAATAATAATTTAAAGTGTTAATTGTAATATCGCCTTAGACGCGTCTGTAAGGGTGTTATGATATAACTTAGAATATATTGCGCAAAGATGAAATAAATCGAGACAAAGACAAGAATGGTGATTTGATGCGAAAGCTCACACCAGGCGAGATACTTGTAGATGAAATGCTGATCCCGCCTGATCCCGATTTACAGCCATCGTAGGCGCGGGCTCGCGGACGGCGAGCAATGGGTAGCTCGCCATCCGACCGTCCAGTAACCGTCCGGACTGAGACCAAGTCATCGACGGCGCGTACTGTTCCACGCGCGCCTCAAGATGTCAGCAAATCGTAGTGGCCAAGGGTTTGTTTCTGAAAGGAAAACTTGGCCCTGGGTCAAAGGCAAAGAAGGAACAGTGGGTTTTAGTCAGTAAAAGTCTGATACACCCTCCTGCTCCACCCAAGAGCGGGGGATGTCGTAAGAAGATTTTCCCACCTAAAAAAAATTAAAAAATAGTTGCAAATCTTCTTGCTAATGAGGCTTATTTTTAGACAAAATAAACACCATTCTACTCGAGTCCATGTCAGCTTTAGTATATTCAATTTAGCACAAAATGAGGCTGCCTAGTGCCCCGTTTAGATTTTCCGGAGGCTTGACTAAGTTGTTTGGCTGAATGTATCTAATTTCTGGATCTTTCTGCTTCTGGCATATTTTGTGGAAATATTTTTATATAAATATGAAATACCAGTACAACAATCTAAACGAGGCTGTGAATAAGTAGTACAAAAATATTTCACATTTCTATTTTTTTTTAAAGTAAATATTGTTTGTTTGGGAAAAGTCTAGACAGATTATTTCAACCTGGTTTTTTTTTCCTTTCTTCATGTCATCTTTTAATCTCGTTGCCCGGATCAAGACGAACTGCCGTAGTTCGTTTAACAAATGCTGGCGAATCCATCCAGCTTCTGAAATCTTTCATTTCTCGACTTTTTTCCAGTGGAATAGAATTTGTCATAATACAATAAAACGTTCTTCATGAGTCACTCTAGCTTTTGGTGAAAACCACATGAAAATCCGTTAAGTTGTTTTTGAGTTTATCGGCAACATACAGATAGACAGACGCTGTGGGTTGGTAAGTCCCCTCTTTGAGGCGTGGCTGGAAAGACCTCACGGCGTCCTTACCTTCCGCATGACGCAGGTACTCACCGGACATGGTTCGTTCGGGAGTTTCCTGCACTCGATTCATGCGGAAGTGACGCCCGGGTGTCGTCACTGTGCGGAACGCCCGGAGGACACGGTGGAGCACACAGTCGAGGTGTGCCCTGCTTGGGCGGAGCATCGCCGTGCCCTCGTGGGGGCGATCGGCGGCGGAGACCTCTCGCGCCGGGCCTTGGTTGAGGCCATGGTCCGGAGCGAGGAGGAGTGGCAGGCGGTCGCCGACTTCTGCGAAGCAGTAATGCTCGCAAAGGAGGAGGCCGAACGCATCAGGCAACGGCGTTATCGCCGCCGCCGTCGCCGGGATTCTGATCCCGATTTCCGGCCAACGTAGACGCGGGCTTGCGGACAGTGAGCAATGCCATGAAATGCAATGTGGGTGACTCACACTTATTTATTCAGTGCACACTATACACGTACACAATAAATATATACTCACCTACATACATCTATTATGTCTATTTATACATTCATATATATTTATATATTTCCAAGTTCACAACACACATATTCACCAACACTAAATACGACATACACATTAACGTGACGCTGGGGACACGCACACAGTCGATGACGCGCCGGCGATTTATTTTCTTCTACCGCCGAGTTGCAGCACTAAAGTTATATTTCGTTTCTCACCAGTCACGATCTATGCTGCTCGCTAAGCCTACGTGCGCTTGCGCCGATAGTAAAAAGTTGTGAACCGTATCTACCCGCGCTAACTGTATAGCCGTTTTTGCAAAGACTGTGCACTATATCTCACTGCTGTATTCGTCTGCTTCTACCTGGCTTATCTTGCGCCTTCTCATAAACTGTGTTGTTGTGCTGTGTGTGAGGAAATTATAACTGGAGATACTTCAACAAGGAATTTTATTTACTCGCCACCTACCCAGTGAGTACCTACCTACACCACACACACACCACCCGAACAACCAAATTGGTGACCCCGTCTGAACGCAAAAGACAGCCAAGATGAGCAGCGACGGTAGTGACACCGAGGTATCCCAGCGCAGCCAACGCCCTACCCGTCGGCCAAGTAAGTGCGCGCGCGTCTCCACTGACGCGGACAACCCATCGATGGAGCTGTTCAGAGTTGGCGTCCGCATACCCCCTTTTTGGCCAGAAAAGCCGAACATATGGTTCTGCCAGGTGGAAGGCCAATTCAAACTGGCCCGGATAACGGACGACGCCACAAAATTCTATTACGTCCTGGCACAACTCGACCGTCAACACTCGGAGGAAGTCGAGGATATCATCACTTCGCCCCCCGCAACGGACAAGTATGAGAAGCTGAAGAGCGAGCTCATCAAGCGACTATCAGTCTCCAAAAAGAAGAAAGCCAAACAGCTCCTCCAGTCGGAAGAGCTAGGCGACAGGAAGCCATCGCAGTTCTTGAGGCATCTTCAGAACTTGGCGGGACCCACAATACCGGACGACTTCATACGCACGATATGGACCAGCCGCTTACCCACTAACCTGCAGACTATCGTGGCCTCCCAGATGAGCCTATCGCTCACAGAGCTCGCGGACCTCGCCGACAGAGTGCACGACATCGCTCCAGCATCACCTCAAGTTGCGGCAGCATCGTCATCGCGGACGGACTCGCCTAAGGATATGATGGGCCTCATAATGGAGCTGACGAGGAAGGTTGAAGCGCTATCAACCGAAAGGCACAGTCGCTCCCGTCCTCGTACACGTCAGACGTCCGGCCATCGCAGTCGCACACCTTCTCGGCGATCGCAGTCCAACTACAGAAGGTTCCCGATCTGCTGGTACCACCACAAATTCGGCAGCCACGCGAAGAAGTGCATCCGCCCATGCGATTACAAAGCGGGAAACGAGCAGGGCAGTCGGTAATGGCGGCTGAAGATTGCCCTTCAACAACTGGTCGCCTGTTCGTGACTGATCGCAGCTCGAGAGTCCAGTTCCTCGTGGACACTGGAAGCGACTTATGTGTCTTCCCTCGAACTGCGCTCCCTCAGTGTCGTCGTACGAAGACCGAATACCAACTTTGCGCAGCCAACGGTACAACCATAGCGACCTACGGTTACCTACAGGTTGTATTGAACCTAGGCCTTCGTAGGGACTTTCATTGGCGTTTCATTGTTGCGGATGTCACCAAAGCTATCATAGGTGTAGATTTTCTGTCCCACTACAATCTCATTGTTGACATCCGCAACAAACGTTTAATAGATGGAACCACAAAGTTAACATCTGTAGCTTCAATAGCTTGCCCTAGTAGCCTTATATCAAGTGTAAAGGTTGTGACTGGTGAGAATAAATATAGTAACATACTTTCTGAGTTTCAGGAAATAACTCGACCCGCAGGCGTGCCATTCACACCAAAACACAACACGACACACCACATTCGCACCACATCAGGCCCCCCAGTATCTTGTTCCCCACGCAGACTAGCCCCGGACAAGATGAAGATCGCCAAGGCTGAGTTCGAGGCAATGTTGGCGAACGGAACAGCTCGACCCTCGGAGAGCCCCTGGTCGTCACCTCTTCACCTCGCCCCGAAGAAAGACAACGGCTGGCGTCCCTGCGGAGACTACAGACTGCTCAACGCAAGGACAATTCCAGATAAGTACCCAATCAGGCACATACATGACTTCTCCCATAGTCTATCTGGTTGTACGATCTTCTCCACCATTGATTTGGTGAAAGCGTACAATCAGATACCAGTCTGTGAGGAGGACATACCCAAGACTGCCATCACTACACCCTTCGGACTTTTCGAGTTTCCATTTATGACGTTTGGTCTGAGGAACGCAGGTCAAACTTTCCAAAGGTTTGTTGACGAGATGACTCGTGGCCTAGATTTTTGTTACCCATATCTTGACGATTTTCTGGTATTTTCGAGGAGCGAGGCAGAGCACGAGCAGCACCTTCGTCAACTCTTCACCAGGATGAAGAACTACGGTATGCTCGTTAATACCGCCAAATGCGTCTTCGGAGTACCAGAGGTAACATTTCTAGGCTATCACATCTCGCAACACGGAACTAAGCCTTTGGAAAGCAAGGTACAGGCAATCAGGGACTTCCCAGTCCCCAAAACTGCCAGACAGCTGAGACGGTTTCTGGGCATGGTCAACTTTTACCGGAGGTTCATACCTCGGGCTGCCCAGATCCAAATGCCTCTGCATGCCTTACTGACCGACAACATCAAAGCCTCACAGCCAGTCGACATAACTGGAAGCTCGTTAAGGGCCTTCGAAGAGTGCAAGGACAGCCTGTGTGATGCAGCGCTACTGGCACATCCTGACTCACAGGCTAAATTGGGATTAGTCACGGATGCGTCTGATTTGGCAATCGGCGGAGTCTTACAGCAGTTCAAAGATGGTAGCTGGCAGCCTTTAGCGTTTTTCTCACGCAAGTTGAGCTCATCGCAGCAAAAATACTCGCCGTACGATAGAGAGCTCCTTGCTATCTACGAGAGTATTAAATACTTCCAGCATTGGCTAGCCGCTACCACCTTTACCATCTACACTGACCATAAGCCACTGTGTTATGCCTTTCATCAACGAAAGAATAACTGTCCGCCACGTCAGTTTAGATATCTGGACTATATATCGCAGTTCACAACTGACATCCAGCATATCGCTGGAAAAGACAACGTCGTGGCTGACACGCTTTCTCGCGTTGATGAACTGCAAAGCCCGGTGGATTTGGACACTCTAGCCAAGGCTCAAGACTCCGACCTGGAACTTGCACAGTTCTTGTCAGCAGAGTCTTCACTGCGCATAAAAAAAATGATGGTTCCAGGAAGTCGTATCGAATTGTACTGCGATGTCAGCACACCGACTCCTAGACCCTTCATCCCTCACCCATTGCGCAAACAAGTCTTTGACTCCCTGCACTCGCTGAGCCATCCCGGTGCTAACGCTAGTGCCAAACTCGTAGCACAACGCTACGTATGGCCACAGATGCGGAAAGACTGTCGCGACTGGTCTAAGGCATGTTTGGCTTGCCAGCGTTCGAAGGTGAATCGACACGTCACCACCCCTGTGGGTACGCTCGATATACCTTCGGCGCGTTTCAAATATGTCCACCTAGATCTAGTCGGCGCGTTGCCCCCTTCCAATGGATATCGGTACTGCCTGACACTCGTCGATCGCTTTACGCGATGGGCTGAAGTTGTCCCAATTACCGATATCACGGCGGAAACTGTGGCCAAAGCGTTTTTGCTGGGATGGGTAGCACGGTTTGGTTGCCCTACTGACATTGTCACTGACCGTGGTAGGCAGTTTGAGTCTAACCTATTCCAGTACCTCAGTAAGACAATAGGTTTTAGGCATCGTAAGACCACGGCCTACCACCCTCAGTGCAATGGTTTGGTGGAGCGATTCCACCGCCAGCTCAAAGCGGCTATCAAGTGCCACGCTGATATCAGCTGGACAGAATCATTGCCACTGGTACTGCTCGGCATCAGAAGTTCCATCAAGGAAGACCTGAACACATCTTCCGCCGAGCTAGTATACGGTGAGCCTTTGAGACTGCCAGGTGAGTTCTTTGGCCATAAAGTCGACAAAGGTACGACTGACATGACGGACTTTACAGCCCGTATCAGAGAATTTGCCGACCATCTACGGCCAGTCCCAACGACGCACTACTCAAAAGACAAGGTCTTTATCCACAAGGACTTGTCTTCCAGCTCCCATGTATTTCTTCGGGACGACGCGTTGAGAGGTGCCCTCCAACCGGCATACACTGGTCCCTATGAGGTGATCGAGAGAGGTGCCAAAACATTTAAAATTAATGTCAAGGGTAAAAGTGTCACAGTATCGCTAGACCGATTAAAACCAGCCTATATACTGTCTGACACCAACACCACCCCTAACGAAAGCGTGTCCGAACCAACCCCTACAGCTCCAGTAGTCAAAACAACCCGTTCTGGAAGAAAGGTAAAATTCCCGGACTACTATCGACCCTAGCCTGGTCTCTGGAGGGGAGTGATGTGGGTGACTCACACTTATTTATTCAGTGCACACTATACACGTACACAATAAATATATACTCACCTACATACATCTATTATGTCTATTTATACATTCATATATATTTATATATTTCCAAGTTCACAACACACATATTCACCAACACTAAATACGACATACACATTAACGTGACGCTGGGGACACGCACACAGTCGATGACGCGCCGGCGATTTATTTTCTTCTACCGCCGAGTTGCAGCACTAAAGTTATATTTCGTTTCTCACCAGTCACGATCTATGCTGCTCGCTAAGCCTACGTGCGCTTGCGCCGATAGTAAAAAGTTGTGAACCGTATCTACCCGCGCTAACTGTATAGCCGTTTTTGCAAAGACTGTGCACTATATCTCACTGCTGTATTCGTCTGCTTCTACCTGGCTTATTTTGCGCCTTCTCATAAACTGTGTTGTTGTGCTGTGTGTGAGGAAATTATAACTGGAGATACTTCAACAAGGAATTTTATTTACTCGCCACCTACCCAGTGAGTACCTACCTACACCACACACACACCACCCGAACAACCAAAGGTAGCTCACTGACCGGCCGTCCGGTAACTGTCCGGGCCAAGCCCAAGTCGTCGACGGCGCGCACTGTTCCCGCGCGCCTCAAGGAGTTGTCAGCAACAGCAGGGACCCAGCCGGGTCGAAGCCTACTGGGGCCGGGGTTATCCGAAAGGGCGCTCGAGCCCCGGTATGAAGGCTAGAAGGAACGGGGTGGGTCTTTTAGTCAGTAAGAGTCTGACACTATCTCCCGCTCCGCCCAAGGGCGGGGGATGTCAATGCATGATTTTTTCCCACCATAAAAAAAAAAAAGACGCTGTGGGTTATTTTGTTTGTTTGATATCTAAGTAAGAATGTTTCATAAGGGGATGCATCTCGACATACATACATTTTCACTGTTTTTCATACAACCGCTCTTTCGCGATTATGACGTTATTACACATGTTTCATCAGATATTTTGGAAACACAGTCTCTTGTGGATATTATCTAGGCTTCTATGGAAATCAATTTATAAATTGGTGTAAAACTAATCCAGTTAAAACCTCTGAAAATCTGCTATTTTGCATGAACTTTGACCCTTCATAATTTACTCAAAAATTAAAAAGTCAAAAAAGTACAACTATACGTGCCTAGCAAATTTTATCAAGATTAATTAAATAATTTTCAATTTTTTTTTCAAAAACTTTTAAGTCTTTAAAAAGAACACGTATTTCCTGGAACAAGTTTTGTAAAATTTTCGAGTAAATCACGGAATTACTGAATACCAACAGAGTTTTCAGGTATTATCACCGTTTTTTCGCGTTGCCTTTTCGTCAACCGTCACGTTGGATTGCGTTAGATGAAGTAACAAGCTTTTAAACCATGCTTGATATTTACGAAAGGCAAGTGGAATGCTCGCAAAGGAGGAGGCCGAACGCATCAGGCAACGGCGTTATCGCCGCCGCCGTCGCCGGGATTCTGATCCCGATTTCCGGCCAACGTAGACGCGGGCTTGCGGACGGTGAGCAATGGGTAGCTCACTGTCCGGCCGTCCGGTAACTGTCCGGACCAAGCCCAAGTCGTCGACGGCGCGCACTGTTCCCGCGCGCCTCAAGGAGTTGTCAGCAACAGCAGGGACCCAGCCGGGTCGAAGCCTACTGGGGCCAGGGTTATCCGAAAGGGCACTCGAGCCCCGGTATGAAGGCTAGAAGGAACGGGGTGGGTCTTTTAGTCAGTAAGAGTCTGACACTATCTCCCGCTCCGCCCAAGGGCGGGGGATGTCAATGCATGATTTTTTCCCACCATAAAAAAAAAAAAAGGCAAGTGGAAAAGCAGCCTCTTAATAACTTCACCTAGCACTTTTAGTGCGTACCTAGTTTAGGAGATCGGGAATTCGAAAATAATTTTGACTGAATTTTCTTTCTCCATGCTATGTAGGTACTATGTAGTTGCTTTTATGTACAATTAAAAAATTAAATATATTAAAACCGTGAGACAATTTTCGTCACATCCGTCATTAATACTAATATTGATTATATTATAAATGGTACCCTTACTGCAAAAACCAACTATCTACTTACATTTTTGTATTATTATGTTATATTATTATATTCGATCAATTCTGTAGGTTATATACTTTTTCCGAAGCTATCTTTGTAAATAAGTGTCACAACTATTAACCAGCTGTCTTGATGATCGATATCGATAGTAATATTTAATTTAATTTGGGTAAAAAATGTAGATAGTTGGTTCTTGCCTATTTTACTGCTTTGCACTGTAAATATTTAATCTCTTTTACGTTTAATAGTTTCCTTTCCCAGAATTTATCGAGTTTTAAGACCTAATGTAATGTTCCAGCATTGTCTAGTTCTGTCGAGTCTATTATTATGTTTAACTTTAATGTCTGCAATTTCCTCTCTTGTGACATTCTCCTGAATTTATCGTCTGTAAGGTCTCTTATTACAGTATTCTTACTGTATTTCAGTTTAGTGTGTAAGTTTAGAACAATTTATAGTTTGTCTTTAATACTTGTGTGGTTCTAATAAATGTCGCTTGGAGATTTATTTTTTCAGTTCGAGACTAAATACCTAGTCGACCGGCCCTGTGCGTCTCACATCCATCGAATTCCCGCGACCCTCACCAGGACATCGGTCTGATCGTCGGTCCACCTTGCGGGAGGGTTTCTAACGCTTAGTTAGTTTAAAAAAATCTTGTTTTAGTACTTTAAAAGTAAAACTATACCTCGTCGTTTATACCGCGTACATCGAAGGACTGGAACAATTTGCCTGCTGCGGTCTTCCCGTCCGATTATAATTTAGGCGTCTTCAAGGCTAGAGTGAATAGGCTCTTAATAAACTAGTGCACCTCACCATCAACGATTGTATCACTGCTTACCATCAGGTGGGATCGCAGTCAAGCACTAATTTATATCAGTAAAAAAAAAAACAATTTGTAAAAAAACTAAAGAACGCTTTTGTTGTACATTGAGGGTTCCTCAAATAAAAATTTCATTTTCATTTACATGGTTTGCTGTAAGAAAACTCAGTTGTGGGTTAAGCTCGCCAATGTACATCAAATATCCTACTTTTTGCAAAAAAACGCAGTCTAAGTATGTTAATTAGTTTTAGGAACACAGCTGTGGTATGACTAAGTTAGACTAAATTGATATCATGATAAGAATCAGTGTCAAGTCACGATTGGTCTACTTTGACTAGAAATAGATTTTCATTCACACATTGAACACGATTCAGGAGTAATTCCTTGCTTGGGACAAAGTTCCATGGGTCCTCCGAAGGGGAACTCCAGGGTCCTGAAACGCAAGGAAAAAAGAAACAGGAGTGGGTTTCAGTCAGTAAAAGTCTGACACGCGTTTCCGCTCCGCCCTAGAGCGGGTGAAGTCATTCCATGATCACCCACCAAAACAGGCTTGCTGTAATTTTTTTAAAAAGTTAATCCAATGTTTCCATATCAAAATAGCAATATTTAATCAAATCTATACATAATAAATCAGTATAAATCACATGAAATGTACGAAATCGATGTTGATAACTTTTATACATTAACCTTTCAATCAAAAATTAGAGACACAATACACACATACAGACCTGTTGGTCTAGTGGTTAGTGGCCCTGACTGCTCTGCCGGAGGTCTTGGGTTCGATCCCCACCCAGGACAAATATTTATGTGATTAGCATGATCATTTGTTCTGTGTCTGGGTGTAATTTATATATGTAACTAGCTTTTGCCCGCGCGGCTTCGCTCCCGCTCTTCCCTACTTCAGCCTACTATACCCTACTCTACCCTACTATACCCTACTCTACTCTACTCTACTCTACCCTACTCTACCCTACCCTACACTACTCTACCCTACTCTACCCTAAAAAAAAAAAAAAAGTAGGTCTTATGTCCGTCTCCTGGTTTTAAGCTACCTCCCCACCAATTTTCAGCCAAATCGGTTCAGCCGTTCTTGAGTTATAAAAAGTGTAACTAACACGACTTTCTTTTATATATATAGATTACATAACACAAGCTCTGCTTAGCTTGGAACCAGACGACGTTGTGTGATAGTTGTGAAATATTATATTATATTAATGGGTGCGCATTAAAATTGTGTGTAACTTAATACATTACTTAGGCTTTGTTTCATCGCAATCGGTTGACTATATCGAAAGATATACATGTAGTATATCTTTGACTGTTAGGCGATACGAAGTTTGCCTGGTCAGCTAGTAGTAACATAATATCAGCCCACCTAGCCAAGTTACAATCGTTTCTCTTGCGTCGAACGCCTCAAGTTGGCCACGCCTCCAATTCTTTTGTTCCGACCACGTGACTGAGCGTTGAGATGACGTCATTCCCATACATTTGAAGTTTTCTCGATTATAGATTATTAACTTCGCAAGCGGTCCAGAAATATGTATAAACATAAGCATATGGCCGACACCAACTAATAGGATCCCATATAAGTAAAATCGTGTATTGCAATCGTTAGTGTTTTCCAAAACGAAGTAGCTGATGCAATAACATTACCAGGTGGCAGGAAACAGGCTTATAATCATATAATTCTACTTTCTCTAACTTGCAAACTGTCAATGTTTCTAAACATCGTACCTATTTCCTTTCCTAAGAATAGAATCCACTGTACCAGGGGAGTAGCTAGGTGGCCAAGGGCCCTGGGGCAAAGTGGGACCCCTAAATTGTTTGAGCAACAGTAGGGGCCCAGCTGGGTCGAAGCCAGGGTTAGTTTCGAAAGACAGCTTGAGCCCCGGTATGAAGGCTTGAAGGAACGGGGTGGGTTTTTAGTCAGTCACTATATCCCGCTCCACCCAAGAGCGGGGGTTGCAACGCTACTTTATCTTTTTTATAAATCCCAAGTTATTAGAAGACTTATCATTAACATGCACACACAAGATATGGAGACATGGTCGTCGTTAATATGATCGGCAACGATATCTTTCAAAGTTTAATTACCGAATGAGTAGGCTTTTCAACCAATACTGCAGTGGGCAGTCATTATCTGATTCACTATCACTATCAAAAGAAATATTTTTCGTATTTTTCGTTCATTCAAGAAGCGGTTTGTTAATCTGGTTTTGGGCCCCCCCGAGCTTGAGGACCCCGGGGCACTGCCCCGCTTTGCCCCTTAGTAGCTACGCCCCTGCACTGCACACATTCCTAAGCACGCTACAAATAGATAGAATCCCCCTTACCAAGTTCACTCGCATCTCCACCACTATCGATCGAATCGATGTTTGCTCTGTACATTGCTGACTTTACATTAACCTTTCAAGTAGAGAGCTCTGTTTGAATGGGTAATGTATTACAGATTGAATTAGATTGTGCGGTGCAGTTTTGAAAGATGATGCAGCTCAAACTTAGATAGGATTGTGCTGGCTGTTTTTTTTTTAATACGCTGTGGAATTTAGTTCGGAAGTTTTGAAGCGAAATAGGGTTTTATAAGACTTACGATTGGATGGTTTTGTTTAATTTGTTAGGGGTTTGTTCATATGAGTCTAATTAATATCTAAGGGTAAATTAACCTTTGAAAGAAAAGCACATTAAGAGCAACTAAAGGAACACGGATGAAGTTTGTACAGTAAAAGTGTGACCATCCCTCTAACTTCACCCAGAGTGAGAGAATGAACCCATGGCCCCTGCTGAGCCCCTACGGCTTTGCTGACATCTCCTTGAGACGCACGTGGAACATTACGCACTGTCGACGACTCAGGCTCCGTCCGGACTCAGGCTACCGGATGGCCGGATGACGAGCTACCCATTGCTCGGCGTCCGCAAGCCCACGCCTACGGTGGGTAGTAATCAGGTCCCGGCGGGTGGAGCGTCAGGGCCGTTCCCTCACGCGTGCCACCAATCGCCCCCACGAAACACGGCAGTGCTCGGCCCAAGAAGAGCACACCTCTACCATATGGATATGCTCCACCGTGTCCTCCAGGTAGTCCACAAAATAGTGACACCCGGTCATTAAGTCAATGAGGCTTCTATTTTGATCAGAGGATAAGCATTACCAATGAGCGTGGCAATGCAGCCAGTCTTTAAAGCTCATTATCGGTCGACAACGTTGCGAAGCTTTTCGATTTGGAGTACGCATATAGCTGAAATAGACGGTATTTTGTTTTATTTTTCGGCTTTAATATTTGCTTTGAGTTGATTGGCATTTTGTACACTGTATAAAGCTTTATAAAGATTTATTTATTTATGAAGTGGCTTCCATCGAGCTGTTATTTAAAATATTTATAGCCAGCGTAATAAAATATGGCTATGCTGCTATATTCAGCCTATCATATCCTAAGCCAAGCCACTTGAAACCGTGCATCATTCTTGGCCACATGCATTTAGTTTATAGCCTAGTCCATCAGCTGGATCTGCCTGCATTACATCGTTATCTCCAACACTATCCAGTGCATGATCATGGTTTATTTATAAAGGTTCTGTCTGTCTGTCTGTTTCAACTGGGCTTGTATTAACATCTGCAGGGTGAGTCATATCTGTATTGGAAATATATTTGATATTTATCGTTTATGTGATCTTGTTGTTTATGGCAGCTGCTACTGTTAGAGTTAAATGTTTGTTTATATTAGGCACGTGGGTATTATGACTAGATTTTATAAGTATGCCAGTAGGTTTCGAAGATTTTTCTTTAAGTAAGTAAGTAAGTAAGTAAAAATTTATTTGTTTAAACATGGTGTACATGATACATTGCATGCAAGATAATAATATAAAATAAGTTCTGGCATGTTCAGCCGCATATCGTGGCGTACAAATATTTAGGAAGAGATGGTGCATAAACCGTGATCATCAAAATTTTATAGCTACTTATTAAATTTAGTTGAGGTTTCAATAGCATAGTTTCAGATAAAATTCAATTTCAGATAGTCATTACATAAATATTAGTTAGTAAAATTATGAATTATTGTCAATAAAATTTCAATTTTAAAATTCCAATATTCAAATAAAAAGAATTAAAAATAATAATAATTAAAACAAATACAATACATCTCAAAAGCATAATTTCAAATAAAATTCAATGTCAAAATAGTAAAAAAAAAATAAGAATTACAATACATGTCAACAGCATAATTAAAATAAAATGTCAAAGTAGTCAATAAAATCATGAACTATATTACTGTCATTAAAATTACAATTAATCTAAATAAAAAAGTAATAATAATACATGTCAACACCATTTTAAATAAAAATAAATTTCAAAGCAATTAATAAAATTACGAATTACTGTCATTAAATTTAAAATTACAATTATTTAACATCATTTTTTCCATGTACAAAAATAAAAAAAAATACAATACATGTCAAAACAAAAAGTAAAATAAAATAATAATAATAATATTGTCATCTCAAAAACGAAGAAAATTGTCCTCTTTCATGAACTCTTCTATACTGTAATATTTAAACTCATATGTTCGAGAGCAAGGGTGGTAATGTTAAAACACACTTGACTGGTCTGTTGGTCTAGTGGTTAGTGGCCCTGACTGCTATGCCGGAGGTCGTGGGTTCGATTCCCATCCAAGACAAATGTTTGTGTGATGAACACGATAATTTGTGCTGTGTCTGGGAGTAATTTATCTATAATATGTATGTAGTTTATCAGTGGTCTAGTACTCATAGCACAAGTTCTCCGTAGTTGGTTTGAGACTAGACGGCTTTGTGTGATAGTTGTGGAATACTATTATTATTACGTAAGGTATTGGCCCTAGAAACAAAAATTTAAAGACGTGACATTCACCAACCAGCACTGGGCCCGCGTGGTGGATTACGGCCCATTCCCTCTCCTAGAGAGGAGACCTGAGTCTAAGCAGTGGGAACATTAAAAAGGCAGATGATGAAATAGTAATATGAAAACTTTAAACTAACTAAAAACAATTTAAAATATAGCGTCGAATAACTCCTCCACATCGCTGCAGGCAGACCGACTTGTAATGTGCCCAAAACACTGGCAGCATTGTCACGCTTTATGGCAATGAAGAACATAAGTACATATATTGTTTACACCTTTGAAATATAACGTGATGTTATCTTTTATGAAGAAAAAGCCATTAAAATAAGATACGGTTATGGTTGTAAAACATAATACTCGTATTCTACCAACATCACTTAACCTGTAAGTGGGTCATACATGCAATAAGGAAAATTCTTTTGCTAAACCCTTCGTTATTGAATTATATCTTAGTGTTTTTTTCTTAATTAATAAATACAATAAAAATAATACAATTAAAAATCCTATTAGAACCTGGTTTGACTTCTACATGGACAAAGTCGAGGACATAAGTTAGTGTAAAATAAAAGTAATTGACTTTATAATGTAAGTCTACATATAAAAATAACAGAAAGATGTTTTGGTTAAGAAATCAGAAACATTTATTTCAAACAATTAAACCAATTACAGGCACTTTTGAAGCTAAATTGCACGTTCCAAAGTTTAGATCTCTATGGAGAAGAACGAGCAAGTAACTCCATGGACACTATTTTAACCTTTCAAATACCCTAATTAAAGACACAATAGAAAAACAATGAGAGAGCTAACGCCGGCGTTCGCTTGGGGTTTAATAAATTAAATAATAATATTATGAGTTACATAAATCAAGTAACAAAAACGTCTTTTATGCAATGAAAGAAAATCAATAAATGAATTGAGGAAATATTAATATCTAAAATGCCATTTCCAGTCATAAAACAAACGATATTGAGCGTCATTAAAATGGGAATAAAAAAGAGATTCCCAGTGAGGAGTCTGAATCGTCCGGTAATAGGAATTCCTAAGCCGGGGTAGGAATTGCTAGCAACGTATATTTGCGGGCTTCATAATAAAGTGTGCTAGCCGAGTCTTATATTGTTCGAGGTTCGTATAGCTTTCATTTTATAAGAGCCATGATAGTGGGTATATAACCGGTGAATAAGAATGATAAAAATATATTATCTGCGGTTGTGTATATGATGTATATAAACCACCGTAGACCTACGCATTTACCTAGCACTGCTAGTTAAATGCGTTGGTCTTAAGGCCCAAGCGCCCGAGCAGTGCCATAAAACAGTAGCTTTCAGAAGCCTACTCCTCGGTAACGGCCAGGTTAATAGGTTTTTTACTATAGATTCATGAACAACATTATCAACTATCGATTATTTCGTGCGATTAATACTTTTGTCTAATAGAAATATTTAGCAATTTCGTAACTTTTCCCTACCACTTTCTAAACGCAGAAAATTTGGTGGTTAAATATTTTTCAAAGTCTACATAGCATATGTAAATCAATCAATATTTCGCAAAGAAAAAGGTGTTAAAGGTCATCGGGGTTCTATCCGGGCGCAGCTCGCCGGAATTAAATGCACAGATACTCGTACTGCCGGGTACGAGTATGTGTTCATTTATGTTCAAGAGACTATAAGCCTTAAACTGAAATGTCGCTTCCTGGCTATCATTAAAACAATATTCTAATTCTACGATCATTGTTTCCTTGCGTGATCAAGTCAGAGATGAAGTTATCCGCAGGAGAACCAAGGTTGCCGACATAGCACGAAGAATAACCAAACTTAAGTGGCAATGGACAGGGCACATTGCTCGCAGAACAGATGGCCGTTGGGTCCGAAAGGTTCTGGAGTGGCGACCACGTACCGAAAAACGCAGCTTTGTAAGGCCTCCTACAAGGTGGACCGATGTCCTGGTGAAGGTTGCGGGAATCCGATGGATGCGAGACGCACAGGATCGCTCATTGTGGACGACGAGGGGGTATGTCTAACAGCCGGCGTCTATCGGCTGAAATGATGATGATGAATGATGATTGTTTACTATGAACATACATACAACATGCAAGACAACTGTTCCACCACGTGGTAAGGAGTCGACGCACTGGCTATTAAAACGAGCCAGTTTTCACTCGATCATCACACCGCCTGCTCATTACTGCGACTGCAAGCCGTGACGAATGACGCCGCCGACATTATGCTAGCGTGACAAATTATGATAAAGTTCTTAATAATAAAACTGTTGAGGAGTGGACTGGTTTGTGGAAGAGTTCATCTGAAAAGTGTCACCGTATTTAAACGCGGAACCGGTGGCAACTCAGATCTAAAAGGAGGTCCTCCGACCAGACACGTGTTGTGTCTGGTCCAGGCAACTCCCCGATAGTTGAATCCGGACTGTTGTATGTGTTCTAATCGCGTGGGGAACTCTGACACCGCGATAGAGGATTTTGAACTGTTAGTTCCTGTGTGGCGAAATAGATGTCGCTTCACGTATGTAGTTCAAAGAGCAGCATACCTGGCTAGCATACAACATAGGTGTCAGGGCCCGCTAGTGACAATACCTGCCAGGGCTGCGGGATTGTTCGAACGAGTTATCACGGTCCTGGAGCGCCAAGGGCTGTTGAAGGAACACAGGTGACTAAAAATTCAGACAAAATCAAATAGTCTCTCTCCTTTACCTAGAGTAAAAAGAGTCATACTTACAGGACACTTAAACATAAAGCATTTTTACATTGCTTTGATCTGAACTTCTTCAAACCCTAGTTAAGAGGTACAACCATTGCAAAGACGAGGTAGGCCCGAATTCATACTACCCAAGTTATTTTTCACTAAGAATTGAATAACTGTTTATTACAATGAGGTTTTTCCATTTTCTGTCAAATGTATCAATGATTCGCAAAAGTGGTCATTATTATACGCTTAATTTTTTACGCACAATGTGGAGCTAAGACCTGGTGGGGGTCACGGTGCGATACGAACAGGACCAATTGTAACTACACTTGGTGGTGGTGGAGCGCCTGTCCAGAGGTGGATGTCTTTTGGCTGAAATAATGACAATGAAGAACCGATTACGGCATTTTATAGCTTCAGATTGCTCCATTCTTTGATTGGAACCCATCGATTACGAACTCGAACCGCAATTTCAAAGAATATAGAAATCATATAACAGTGCTAAGTGTATTTTAAAAATTTTATCTCAAGACAATATCTTCAAATGCATTTGGTTTTTTTTTTATTGGTATAAACTAGTGCTTGACTGCGATCCCACCTGATGGAAAGCAGCGATGCAATCTTTGATGGTGAGGTGCACTAGTTTATTAAGAGCCTTCTCTCTAGCCTTGAAGACACCCAAATTATAATCGAACGGGAAGACCGCAGCAGGCAAACTGTTCCAGTCCTTCGACGAACGCGGTATAAACGACGAGGCGAAACGTTTATTAGAAACTAAACCAATGTCAGTGTTTACTGATAGATCTACAAACTGGATTTTTTATGTCAAGAGATAAAGATTACTTCTAGGCAAGCGTGCTCCATCGTCAACCACAACATCGCTTACCATCATGTGACATAGTGGTCAAACGCGAAGCTATCAATAATAAAAAATAATACGTGAGTAATTATTTCAATTTTATCTGTCTTAAGCACAGTTTCTCCTGGTCATCACTCCGCATCAATTATTTCGTCAAAACTCCGTGACGCGGTTTTAAGTGGTAAAAATTCATGAGCAGGTTTTTGTCACATGTAATTTATTGTCATTATCATAATAGCTTATTACTATTTATAGTTTTTGTTGTCATATGAGTATCAGAGTGCGTTGTTTTGTTCTTAATGTATTTGCAATTTTAACTTATGTGATTGAAGTATGTCTTTTTTTTAATTGATATAAACTAGTGCTTGATTGCGATCCCACCTGATGGTAAGCAGTGATGCAATCTCTGAAGGTGAGGCGCACTAGTTTATTAAGAGCCTATGCAATCTAGCCTTGAAGACACCCAAATTATAATCGGACGGGAAGACCGCAGCAGGCAAATTGTTCCAATCCTTCGAGTACGCGGTATAAACGAGAAGGCGAAACGCTTCGTCCGGACCGTAGAGGTTTCAACAACGTTTGGGTGCATACTCGTCGTACGTCGGTACGTCATACTCTTATTGTCCATTGGCATACGGTAGGCTTAAAGTCACTCAAAGGGCAATGGAGAGGGCTATGCTCAGACATGCTTTACATGATCGAATTAAGATTGATATCTGCAGGTGAATCGAGGTTACCAACTCAATTTTGATGACCGAGCCAGCGAAGGATTAAAAAATTAGAATCCTGAGCGTTAGCGAGAGAATCAAAAGAGCACGAGGTGTAAAATCTTTGCTCTTGAGTGCTACACGTAACTTTTCATCCCACCTCAGCGAGGAAATGACTGAATGCAAAAAAAAAAAAAACAAAGTACACCAAGGAGGTTCCGAGCCTGAGTTTTTAACAAATTAAAAAAAGTTGTATGATGCACCATGGAGGTAGAAGTAAATAGGATTAATGATGTTTTGAATTCACAAACTTAATGCACGCAATGTTCTAAATTCAATTTATCCTCTAGCGGATAAAACCGGCTTTTGCACTTAGATATCGAAGAGCAAAAATACTCTTTCCCAGATGGGGGAATGGAAAAAAATTAAGCCCTGGAAAAAACCAGATGAAAAAATCCCGTGGATTCCTAAAATCGAATAATGCAAAGATTTCTCAATTTCACAAGGAAATGGCCTAAATCTTGATCACTTTGTTGATAAGGTTATGTAAAACACGATCGTTCTAGCGTTATATCGCACTCGTGGAATATCGTTAGATTCACGCGCCGTCTACCGTGTAACTCGTGTAGGTGTATTGCTGGCTTGCAACCCTGAACTGGGGATAGCTGGGACTGTCATTGACCTAGATTTCTGGCTGGATCTGTATTACGTTTTTTGTGAGGTAGGAAATTGTCTAAAGCAGTGGTTCGAAGATTTTAGAGTGGCGACCGCGTACTGGAAGACGCAGTCTCCTACAAGGTGGACTGATAACCTGGTAAAGGTTGTGGGAATCCGATGGATGTGAGACGCACAGGTTCTTTCATTGTGGTAACACTTAGGGGATGCCCATGTCCAACAGTGAACGTCTGTCGGCTGAATTGATGATGAGTAGTTCGAAGGGGTCGCGACCCTTCACTACTTACTATCAGGTGGGATTGCAGTCAAGCACTAGTTTATACCAATTAAAAAAAAAGTCAGTAGAAGTCTGCCAAACCCTTGCGCTCTGCCCTTGAGCGGGAGAAGAGAGTTGCTCTGAGTGATTAAACCCACCCATGAGTTCCTTAAGCTGTCCGTTACGTTCCAGGGTCGCGGTAACTCTTCCGGATAATCCTGTAGCCCTGGCTGCTGTAGCCTTGAGCTGAGGTTGGCTGGAAGTTAAATTGACCTAGTTTTCTAGTTGTTTCTGTATTGCTGGGATTTACTTTGTGTTCAGGGAATCAGAATATGTGTAGTACCTAGTAGTTAGAGAAGTGGCGGCCGAGTGGTAACGGCCCTGACTTACGAGTTGTAGGTCGCGGGTTCGAACTCAACCAGGTGCATTACTTCGTGTAATTTGTTTCATCACCAAAACCTCGTAAGAAAATCGGCATGTCCTAGAACCAAAAATTCGAGACATGTGACATCCACCAACACACACTGGGCCCGCGTGGTGGATTACGGCCCACTCCCTCTCCTAAAGAGGAGGCCCGAGTCCCAGCAGTGGGAACATTAAAAAGGCTAATTATGCTTATTACGAGTATATGTTATGTGTAGTATAAGGTGTGACTGAAATAATGAATGACTAATAGAGATGTTATAGATCAGAAGAAAAAAATCGATCTTAAACAAGTTGGACAAGGAGAAGATCAAAAATCGATCTTAAACAAGTTGGACAAGGAGAAGATCAGAAGATAGTGATTTTTTTTTGTGTTGGGCTATACATTTTAGAGGTAGCTGTATTTGTCAAAACAAATCCACACCGATTTAAACGATTAGATGAAGTAGTCCCACGTAACAGGCGCGACAACAGTAGGATATATGCTCTCATCCTGCGAGAACAGCCCTCATGCGCAAAAGTGTTTTCTGTATGGCTCCTATGATATTCAATAAATTGCCTAAAAGTTGGAGAGGACTGCCTTTGTCACTTTAAAAAAAAAAAACTGAGATTTTTTTTAGTTAATAAAGTGTACTACAATGTTTTAAATTTTTTGAATGAAAAGGACTTTTCTATTCCAACTTAATAATGTGAATTTTTGACTTGACTGCATAATATTATGAATTTACTGGACATAATTTAATTTAATTTATTTTTTACTATAATACGCCTATAATTGACGTCTTGACATCAATTAATTATTTATTTTGTGTATTTTGTAATGGAATTTAGAAATTTGAAATGACTATAATATGTAAATGCAATTAAATGTAATTTTTATACCAAAAACATTTGTACGCCGTTATTGGCAAAACATGGACGCTCATTACACACTATTAACTGAATACCTTGCATGTCTGATAAGTCAGTTTATGTAAACGCTTTTTTGACAAATAAATTGTCTTTCTTTCTTTGCAATCGCTCCTGGTCTAGGATGGAACGTGAGAGCTTACTGACTAGAACCCACCTGTATCCTTCAATAAACCTTTGCTTTCCAAGGCAATGGTAACTATTACAAAGAATCCCGTGGCCCTAGCAAGCATTAGCCCTATTGAGCTAAGGTTTTGCTGACATCTCTTTAGGGACGCGCGTGGCCGGCTGGATGGCGAGCTATCCATTGTTGGCTTGTCGTCGGAAATCGCTCTGCAACTCCCGACCTTGATGAGTAAACTGCTTAGGGCTTTATGTTTTCTCGTTAAGATACACTTTCGCCTGGACCTAGGCAGGGAATGCAACGGTATGGCATCTGCTAACCTAAACATCCATCTCTATTTGGAATACTGGGGTATTCCAGTTTTCTACATATAACACCGATCTTCTTGGTCATCATCATTTCTCAAGCCGTTTCCCAACTAGCTGGGGGTCGGTTTTCAGTGTAACCAGATGCAGCTGGTGTTTAATATGGATCTGTTGTCTATTAGAACACAGCCCTGCTCGTATAGCTCAGTAAAAGCTATACGGATACATCTTGGTTAGACTGATGGTCAGACTTTCTGGATCCCGACTACCTGTATCTAACGACTATCAAAGATCTACGAAAGACAACCGGGACCAACGGCTTTAAGTGCTTTCCGAAGTACGGGGTGTCAGTAATGTCCTAGATTAACGGAAGAAAAACCAACTTCCCAACTACTTGGTGCTATCCTAAAAAATCCAGTATCACCATTTTTCAAATGCCCAGTACCCCAACAGCACTGCTCACACACCAGCTACTCTGTACCACCGCATCGAATGCCAGCTTTCTCTCACGGTCGGCTGGCAGAGGCAGATGTCACAGCTGAGCGAGCATCGCCGCATGCTTAGCTATAGTCTGTTCAAAATAACATTATACATTTATGAAATACTTTTATTACTGACCGTTCAACCGATTTTGACTTTTATTACGTTAGTGGCATGACAAATGGCGGCTGCAGTAAATAGTTGGTATTGTAACCACGTCTTTGCTTTTAATGCCATCCTTATTACTACGAAATAGAAGTTAAAATCGGTTGAACAGACGGTAAAAAATGTTTTTTTAAATGTCTAATCTTAACGCGAATAGGGTATAGGCTCTCGGATTTTAAATAACACGCCTGTTAGAGTGAAGGTCAAGATTATTATGGACTTTAGTTACGTTTTTTGCTAGTTTTGGCACCTAGTGGTTTTTATATGTACCTAATCAAGTGGCTGCATTCTAGGAAAGAGATTTTTCATTCACTATTTTTTGTTGATAATGTTTATTTTACATTTAAAGATCGCTCTATATTTAAGAATTGTAAGTAAAGTAAAGTATGAATAAGTAGTTAAAAAGTATGTAGGTAAACGCCTAAGTAAGTACTTTATTAAAACATAGTTTCACGGATTAACTAGAGAGCAGTGATGGCCGAGTGGTAACGGCCCTGACTTACGAGTTCTAGGTCGCGGGTTCAAACCCTGTAATTTATTTCGTCACCGCTGCTCTCAAAACGGTAAAGGAAACATCATGAGGAAACCGGCATGTCCTAGAACCAAAAATTCGAAGACATGTGACATCCACCAACCCGCACTGGGCCCGCGTGGTGGATTACGGCCTATTTCCTCTCATAGAGAGGAGACCTGAGTCCCAACAGTGGGAACGTTATATGTCCGACTAAGTTATGCTATTTAAGAAATTGATCACTCTTTATGTATTTATTTATGTACACATATACACTTAAAAATTAGAAGAACTAATACAGATAGAAAAAAAAAAAGGTGCTGCTTATTTCAAATGTTTCTTCCAGCAGACCTGTGACAGGAGAGTTGGATGAGAGATGTATTATTAGCAACCTAGAGATTTGCGGCCTAATTTATGTATGAATGTGGATGTGTGGATGAACAATAAATGGATAGTATGACAGATGATATATCTACAACGGTTTATGAGGTGACTATCAGAGACGTAGCATCCTGAAAAATAGGGAACAAGGTGATAAGACCCGGGGTTACCATGACGTTCAAAGTAAGATTGTTTTAATCTTGTTTTCGTGTGGGTAAGAGATGGCGCTAGACAACCTGTATAGCTCTGTCTCTTACCCACACTGAAACAAGATTAAAATAATCTTACTTTAGACGTCATGGTCTGGGTCAGTCGGTGACCCTTTCGAAAAATCCTGCAGTAGACTTTTAGTCCTCTTTGTCAAGTAGGCCTGAAGAATTTGGATGATGAGGAGCTGTATGCCCAGCAGTGGGACGCAGTAGTTGAAAAATTATGATGTTAATGATGATTATAAGGTTGATGTCTTGAAGATAATTTTTTCATTAAATAGATTTATTTGTATTTGATTTCGAAAGTTTTCTCTCAGTGCAAGCCTTTCTTAAATAAACAATAACGTGAATTATTATTTCAGAACAGCTGAAGTATTGGCATTTCAGTCTGTGTTTGTCCTGCGCAAATGAAGGTCTGAATAAATTGAATTTTGTTTTAAGTATCACAAAGTTCAGCCAGAAATAGATAAAATGACATACAAGAAACACGTCTCGTATGCCGTAATTAGAGACACAATTAAAAAGCCATTGTGTCTCGCGTAGATCTGCGTTCCGGCATACAACGGGTTAAACAAGGGTTAGGGTAACTCTATAGATCAATCTGCAACCCGATTGATCAATAGAGTTACCCTAACCCTAACCCTTTTTTTGTTTCCTTCCTTTTTTCTTGTATTTCCATGTGTGTACATAAATAGTTAAATAAATAAAGGGCAACTGAAGGAACACTGGGTTTCAGTTAGTAAAAGCCTGACACTCCCTCTCTCGCTCTCTGGGTGGAGCGGGAGAAGCTTTTTCATAATATCCAAAACCAAAATAAACAATAGGACAGCTACTGGTGTCAGTACCTGTCCTTTTGTTTTTTTTTTTTTTGGAATGTATATTCGAAATGGTAAAACGTAACAACACTTTGCCTGGCCAATCATACCAGCCCAGATCACCCAGAACTAATATAACATAATCAGCCTTTTGATGTTCCCCCTGCTGGAACTCAGGCCTCTTTAGGAGAGGGAATGGGCCGCAATCCACCACGCGGGCCCAATGCGTGTTGGTGAATGTCACATGTCTTCGAATTTTTGATTTTAGGACATGCCGGTTTCCTCACGATGTTTTCCTTCACCGTTTTGATAGCAGAACTAATAAAAATAGCAAACTATTTTTGAAATATCTCAGTAACCTGCCAGGTCTGAACCCAGTATCCTCAAACTATAAAGGAGCCTCAAGGATGTTAACCTCAGGATCATCAAACATTTAAAGTTTCCAGCGAAAACATAATAACAAAAGATAACATCATGAATCACTGTGATCTCTACGCACGATTCCTTGTTATTTGGTTATTTTGTTCTGAGAATTTGTCAGCATTGTCTTCTCTTATCTCTTATCACTTGTGTATACAGCTTACATGTATTATCATCTACAAGCTATTATGTACTGCTGCTATGTAGTTTATTTATTTGCGATCGAAGGTCAGTATTGTAGGACACGATAAGGAGTTACTGTATATTGTTAAGTTCGAATTAGTGTTTTGGAAATCCCTGCCGGAGTCTGTGTTTCCTGATACATAAAACCTGGGGGCATTCGATTATCATTTGCTGTTATAGTGATCAAACGCGAATTTATCAATAAGCACACTAGTGTTATAAAAGCTAAAGTTTGCGAGTGTGTTTGTTACTCCTTAACGCTCTAAGGGCTGTACGGATTAGAATGAAATATGGCACACGGATAGATCATACATATCCTGGAATCTATACAGGATATTCCGGGAGTGTGTTGCCTTGGGTAATTTTCTACTATCAAGTCGCTGGCAACAGCTAAACGTAATAAAAAACACCGTACATCTTCATGAAGGTGACGGAAAACATCGTGATGAAACCGGCATGTCCTAGAACCAAAAATTCGAAGACATGTGACATTCATCAATCCGCACTGGACCCGCGTGGTGGATTACGGCCCATTCCCTCTCCTAGAGAGGAGGCCTGAGTCCCAGAAATGGGAACATTAAAAAGGCTGATGATGATGTATTCATGAACAACAAAGTGTGTGTCATCAAGCCCTAGGATACAGTTGATACAGTAATGCTAGAAATTGTAATTAGATAACAGGTATCTTAAAATACCAGCCACAGATACCAGATACCACAGTGAATCATCGTTCGACTCCTGCGCATACAGTGCGCTCTGTTCCAAGAAACTACACTAATTGCATTCACTTATCACTGTTATAAACATACTAAGCTTACGTCACTGCAAGTGATGTCAAGGTTCAGATGTTGTGAAGACAACAAAGGTTATGTTGGCGTGTTTTTTTGTATATTTGTTAGTTATAAAATATGTATTAGGTACCTAGCTGCTGCCAGCGACTTCGTCTGCGTGATAGGTTAAAAATTATCCTAAGGGAATAAACTCCCGGATAAGTATCCCATGTGCTACTCCAGGATAGAAGAACCAACACACACGCAAACTTTCGGCTTTATAATATTACTAGCTGTGCCCGCGACTTCGTTCGCGTAGACTACAGGATTTTGAATTTATTTTTTCTAAAATAAAAGTAGCCTATGTTACTCCTTATTACATCAGCTACCTGCCAAAAACAGTCCCGTCAAAATCGGTCCAACCATTTCAGAGATTAGCTCGGACAAACAGACAGACAGACAGACAAAATTGTAAAAATGTTATTTTGGTGTATGTACCGTATATATATTCATTTGCATGTAGTAAAAAGCAGTTATTTCAATATTACAAACAGACACTCCAATTTTATTTATATGTATAGATAAATGTGATTAGTGTGATGAAAATAGTGGTAATAATTTATCTATGTTTGTATTTTGTTGTTTATTTTCGGTAGGTATGTTTATTATTCTTAAAAAAATATATATATCAAAAGCCATATTGTAGCGAACATCAGAATAAACTTTATTGAACGCCAAAGAATCTAAAGAACAGCTAATATTTTTGTTAAAGTTGTTAATTATACTACTTCTTCAATAGAACAACGTTTTTTTAATGTCCATAAAATTACAGTTGCTAAGCGCCAAAACCTCTTGGATTGAGAAAGATAAAACATTTAGAATTCTGGTTTAATGGAAGTAGAGTAAAGATAATCAAGTATTATTATAAGTATCTTTGTCTCGATAAATTCCAGACACTTTCATAAAGACAGCGGATAATCTCAGCTGAAATTCTTTGCGAGTTTTCTACGAAATGACAGTAATTTACGTCATTTATAGCTATTAGTCGCTATATTTTGCACATAACTGTTTGTGTTAACTGTGTAAAGCTCATTTGCTTGCAAATGTCTTCGGTATTTTTCTATTTTGATAAACTTTTGTCCTGGGAATAAATTCCATAAGTCAAAACAATCGTTTATATGTTTACACCCACTAGAAATAATTGTTTTACTATAGAGTCAAGCTCTTTTAAGTTTCAATATTTTTCCTTTGAAAACATTAAGTAGAGTAAGTAATCTTAAACATACGAGAATTTACTAGACTTGGGACATTCCAAGTAGGTATCGTTCGTGTTCATTCAGCCAAATGACGTCATCAAAAAATAAAGCGTAAGCTAAAACTGTTCGCGCTTCTAACATTGCACACAGTACAAATGCAATAAAGATTCCCATGCACCGTGCGTTTGAGGACAAAGCAGTCGTACCCGAGTAATTGTCTTGACATGTACAGATAACAAACTTCCTCGTACATAATGGCGTGGCACATATTTTTTTGCCTTAATCTGAACACGTTATCTTTATAAACGAAGTTTCTCTGTGTTTACTTTTATACTATGTTTATCTTATTTTAGTGAGAGAAGCGGGTTTTTATAACGAAAACAATGCTAAGTGTAATTGAATTGTCTCTTTTATCAGTATTTCATAACAATGGTATAAGTGAAAAGTCATGTTTGTTGATATTTTACTTTACACACATTACCTACAAGATAAGCTAAATACCTCCCTTCTGTTTAATCAGTCTGTCTAATCATTATCATCATCATAACAGACGAAAGACGTCTATTGTTAGACAAAGGCCTCCCACAAGTGTCGCAAAACAACCTTTCCTGTGCGTCTCGCATCTCTCACTCACCAGGACATTGCTCCACCTTGTGGGAGACCATACAACGCTGTGCCTTCCGGTACTTGGCCAGCCTCTGTCTAGCTTTTTCACAATAATTCTATACACCAGTCTAACTAGACGAGGCTGAATACCAGTATTTTACATGGAAAAACTACCTGTTTGACCTACACAACTTGAAATCAGATAAAATCAGTACTCAGCCTAAACTCAAGTACGTACCACTATCTAAACGACTCTTATCTAAACTACATTACACTAAATTCAAGACAAACTTGTCGTCCTGTCAGTCGTATTATGAATGTGACGCCTTACAAGTGCGGATGACTCACTCAATGAACTTGTCCGCCGTTGAAGCTAGTCGCAAGTTCAACGATTGTCGCAGGGGAGGTCGCTCTATTGATTGTTTGTACGTGCCGTGAATAGACGGCTTTAATTACCAGTTCTTGCGAATGTTATATAATGTTATATATTTATGTTTAACTGCCGCTCACACCTCTAACACCGAGAATTTAAAACCCGTAAAAGGATTACGATTCCCATACGAGCGAATTTTTTTTACCTGTTTTTTTAGACCAACAAGCACTAGGGCCCGCGTGGTAGATCGTAGGCCCATTCCCTCTCCTAGAGAGGAGGCCTGAGTCCCAACAGTGGGAACATTATAAGGTCGACTATGCATATATGTATTAGAGCGAACCCTAAAAAAACAGCAATAGATTTTTTTATGTGTCGTGTCTTAGAATTGATGACTTCATGAAGTGACCAGTAATTTCATGAAATGGTGCTATTTCAGCTAAACGTGTGATTATCTCATTCACAAATAGGTCAAACATGGCTGATCATATCGTAAAATACGAGTAGTTACGTTGTCCACCGGTAGAGTCCACTGTTCCTCAATGTATTCCTGTTTTCTACTACAAAATATGCTTTTGTTCCATCAAAAATACTAATTGTGTACTAAAACTATGCTCTTCACTTGGTTTAAGAAAAATAACCACGAAAGAGATGGCGGGGTCTGAGGTCGCTCGTTTCGCTCGCTCAATAGACCCCGCCATCCTCTTCTAACCTGACCTATCCGAGTCGGGGTTCCCCAAGCCCCGATGATGCACCTATATTAATCATATGGCCAAACGTGGATGGACATATCACCACACATTAATGTTTAAATGGTCTGACCAGTTTTAGCTGACTGTATCATGAAGTGATTAATCCTAAAATATGGCCACGTTATACCTTTAGATTAGAAAGACAAAGATCATAGTTTTGAAATGTTTGTTTTACAGCTAAGTACAGTAAAGATCACAAAGTTATTTTTTTCTAAATATTCAGATATTGATACTTAAAAGGTCAATAACCCTCAAACTGGGTGATCCTCAGCTAAGATGGAACCCACTTCATGAGCTGTTCTGAAGAGTATCATGAGAGGCCACTTAAAGATAAAACTCTCGCCAAAGCAGTGGCTGTTGAGAGCTATATCGTGGCCTTTTGGGGCCGTAACGAGAAACTTGAGGGGTAGCAATGTGTATCTACAAAACTTTGATATGAGGCGCTGTGAAGAAAAAAACTTTCTTATCTGAACCTAGCGAAAAAGAATATTTTCAGTAAAAATTCTGGCTATATCTTAAACTTGTATACCTAAAGTCAAGCCAGTATCTAAATATGGGTACATCAATAAAAGTATTTCGACTGAAATGATGCTGATCTACATAAAAAAGAATGATAAAGTTTTCATTTGTGCCTCACAAAATTTTATAAATACCGAAAATAATTATAGAAAAGATAATCTTCAATAACATTTGTGCGAAACAAAAAAGCCAATTTAAAACGATTATTATAGTATCCTTACATCTTTCTTAAAACATGTTATAATAAAATTACTGTGGAGTTAGTGATAGCGTGACGAGTGACAGGACAGAATGGAAGAAATAAACGTGTTGCGCCGACCCCAAATAAAACGGGACAAGGTCAGGAAGAAGTAGAAGAAGACTGTTTCCCTGAGGAGAAACACTGAAACAAACTCAGGAGTCAAAGTCTCTTTTAAAGTCCATACATTAAATATGCAATAGTCAAAATCACATGAGAACCATGCAGATTTGTCTGAGATGGTCTTTTGAAGAAAGAACCATACAGATTTGAGTGGAACTGTCCAGTGAGTGCAAGCATTTGTCAATATTTGCAAATCAGGACTGCTAAGGAGCTTAACTTCACAACAGTTCGATGAACGCGGCGGGGTGTAATATCATTTTACCCAACTCAGAGACCGAATTCAAAGCTCATACTCAAAACAATCACATTACCAGGTTAGTTTCATAATACTTCATTCAGCTCATTTAGCACAGAAACACCGAACAATAAGCAAGCTAAGTGCTACTAATTAAAAGCACAGTAAATCAATCTCATGCCAGTCATAAGTTCACAAACGTTGTTTACTTTTTCTATAGCTAACTGTAAACAGTTTCCCATCATTACGGCTCACTATCGTGACACTGGCGACGTGTTGCGACAGAGCTCCCGATATGGTTTGGACACAGCGTAGACAGTATAGTGGAGTGCTAAGCTCGTGCCTTTGGCTTTACGTCTGGCTTTATTAAAAACAAAAAATGTGTACACTGAACAACGTTTTAAAAGGTAAAGAATATTGGAATAGTATATTTAGGAAACCTGGCCTGCTCTTTGAAATATTACTGATGACGATCGTGTGGGTTTAGACGCGCTTTTATATCAGTAAATATAAAAAACTAGTCTTTGAAAGTGTAGCGAAAGTAAAGTAGACAACTGAAAAAAAAGCTTAAAATGTTCGTGGACTGCGGAATCGTTAAAATGACAATAGAAAGAACAGGGGTAAGTTTAAGACAATGATATCCTTACACTCCTTCTTGTTCAACTCAGAACGGAAGGAGTTATTCGATGATTTTGCACCCACAAAAATTTAGCAACCGTAATTTTTTGTGGTTTTTTTTCTTTTTCACTATTTCAACATTATTTGCATAGCCTCCTCCGTAACTTCATAATTATAGGGTGTCTAGTCTTATCGCATGCAGCAGATACCAGTATTTTATATGGAACGAGGCATCGTTGTATCTCATATCATCATATCACAAGTTCACAAACCTAATAAATGTGTAATACTGTTGCTGTATAATCGGGATTCGGCGAATATTTGCGTTTTTGCGTTAGCCGCAGGCCAGCTGGCTTCGTCGATAATAATATGAAACGCTTAAATCTTAACTCGTATCTGATACCTCACAACGTGGACCATTTTCGTTTTTATCATAAATTACCTGAAACAAAAATACACTTTAATTAGTACAGAATATATTTTTGATTCAACAGATACTAAGGAAAATAACCGGCTTAGCGCTTAGCTGAAAAGCTAAAGCCGATTACAGGATTATGTAAGATGGCCGTTGCTTTCATAATATATTTTATTAGTTACTTGGGCTAGTAAACGTAGAGATTCTCGCTATATTTTGTTAGTATAAGTTTTTGCTTTAGGTGGGAAATCATTCTATGATTTCTCTCGCTTTAGAGCAGGGCGGGAGGGCGTGTCAGAATTTTACTGACTAAAACCCACTCCTATGTTTCTTCTTAGCATTCGTTCCAGGGCCCTGGGGTTCTGGGGCAGCAGTAGTGCCCCCCGGGCAGTGCACATGATGGAATAGAATATCGTTTATTTATTAAAGTGGCACATTTAAAGCACACACAAACTTATTTTATTGTGTTTGACCGCTAATATAGACAACAACTTCGCGTATACCCGAATACGATGTTTTATCGTGACAACGCAACACGGATAATCGCGCGATAATGTTCAGCAAGATACGAATTAGCAGGTAACTACAGGGTTTTTAAGGCTCTGGGTTAGTCTTAGTGTACCCTTAACATTCCAGTTCCATACTACTCCATGTCATTTCCCGATACGGCCCGTTCCAGCCTGCCTTGTTACACCCACAGAACAACTTGTTTGATGGACGTGCGTCCTAGAATTCATTATTAAGTTTCGTGTTGTCTATGTAAATTGTTAAGTTTCTTGAGCAGCTTTATGAGCACGATTATTGCCCGTTACTTTACAGGATTTGCTGGTAAAGTGTATCTTAAGAACGGACGGGTTTGGCTGATTTTCAATTAATATTTGTTTGACAATGTACAACAAATTTATTTATTTACACGAATAATTTACATTTAAAAATACTTGGCTTAATATCATAATCAGCCTTATAAAGTTCCCACTGGGGACTCAGGCCTTCTCTCTAGGAGAGGGAATCGGCCGTAATCCACCACGCGGGCCTGGTGCGGTTTGGTGAATGTCACCACGGTGTTTTCCTTCACCGTTCTGAGAGCAGTGGTGATGAATTAAATTACACAATAAAATGCGCCTGGCTGGGTTTGAACCCGCGATCTAGGTACAACTCGTAAGTCGGAGCCTTTACCACTCGGCCACCACTGCTCACGAAAAAAACATGGGGTCCGAGTGCTCACAAGTTGATACAAGATCTGTCGAAACTCGACTAGTGCATCATTACAATAAATAATGTTTCTAAAACGTTTTGTACGTATGGGTGCGACATTCACCATGTGGTGGTGGTACGCCGAACGTCTAGTAATCATTGAATCATCATCAAAATATCATCTAAAGTTCTTGGTTTAATTTAATTACCATCACACAACGCTGTCTAGTCCCAAGCTAAGCAGAGCTTGTGTTATGAGTACTAGACAACTGATAAACATACCTATATATTTCTAAATACATAGGTACATATTATAGATATAAATTACACCCAGACACAGAACAAATGATTATGCTCATCACACAAACATTTGTCCTGGGTGGGAATCGAACCCACGACCTCCGGCATAGCAGTCAGGGTCACTAACCACTACACCAACAGGCCAGTCAAAACTTTAATATTCATGAATCTCTCAAAACGAATATAACTTAGCGTTGGCGAAATATGATATTTGCCTTCCGTTTAGCGTTAATTGCAGCCTACAATGTCCTGTGTTCTCATATTACGATTAGATTTATTAATAATGGCTTCTGAGCTAAATGTGGGAGTAATCGGTAAATGTTGTTATCGAGTTTAATTTGGGAATAATTATTACGAAAACTGGAACGGCATTTACATTGACAGTTTGATTGGGTAAGTAAACATTGATGTTAATGGAATACCAATAAATAAATATTTTAGAAGGCCGCAAGATACTAATATAATCTAGGTTCTAAGTGTTGGAATATAACAAAAACAAATCCATCCTGCTTCAACACTATGGTCTTTCTCTTTCTAAGCAATAAATATTATATTTAATGGATAGAGTCCCCATGACCACTTGACTGAAATCCCTAGTATGGTTACAGTTACTGTATTCCACTAGCCTTGCTTAGGAGCACATGTCTCACGTGATATTACTGAAACACACCTTCCCAATATAAAGAAAAGGATAATAAACAGTTATTATTGATATCCTTAAAAATGAAGTTTCTCTTTGGTATCCTAACCCTAACACTAAGGAGCACCTAGACTGATGTTTACATATAACTGTATACAGGGATAATTGTAAAACACTAAGAACCTTGCAGGATTGTATTACTAAAATCATATACAACAACTTTTGTTCTATGACTTTTTACAAAACATAATACATAAAACATTATACACCGCTAAATTTTTTATCGTTTTAATCCCGTGGAGGGTCGATCCGGTACATGAAACACTATCGATTTGTAAAGATAAAATTTAAAAATAAAATATTTTTTTTCAAAACTCGTATTAATTTACGCATGTACGAAATTAATTTCTTTAGGAAAAGGTCAGCTGAGCGAGTCCAATGATCTATATAGAGTAGTTGGCGTTGCGTACAAACTACCTATAGGTCATTGGACTCGCTCTGCTGACGTTTTCTTAAAGAATTAATTTCGTACTGTATGCGTGCAGTTGCTCCATGTAAAACACGGTTAAACTGGAAACTGACCCTAAGCTATTTGGAGTCAGCTAGGGAGATGATGATGATGAGACGAATGTTTTTGTATTTGTTCATCCAGGTATCACTGTTTATCTAGGTATCACTTCCATTAAGGGTTACTATTTCTCAGTATTTGTCCCGAGATTTCAGGATTTTTGGACTCTTTTCCGGATTGCGGCCGAATTTTGCAAATCTCATGAAAACTCAGGATTTATAGAATTTTCAATAAAATACAGCTTATATTTAAACTAATTAATAAAAAAACAAACAAACTAAAATCATCTTCCCTTGGCAAAGGGGGGTTCCGCTGCCCCTGCCACCCCCACCACACTTTGAGTGCCATGTGCAAAGCAAGTTAAATCCGCAGCGTGATAAAATTCTTAAACTGTAAAAAATCGAAGAATTTTTAATGGAAATCGGGCCTTTTCTCCGGACTTTTCATTTTTCTTTCTGGTAACCCTACTTCCACCGGAAGACAGAAACCGAATAAACTGAATTACTTTCTATTTTGTCAAACTTATCCAAAACCCGGCTAGTTTTACATATACGCAGAATCAATTAAAAATCCTCAACGATTCGTTGAACCTTACCTAACTTCGAAAAACACGGATCTAATTCCGAACAGTCGGTAACATTTCGACATGTGTCACCAGCGCCGGATAACCGGGTTTCTGTGGCTGGCATGTTGCCAACCGTCCGGCCGTGCACGGTGCATCAATTGCGGTGTTATTATGTTGGTAACACTGGATAAGTGATTTAATATGGATTTAATTTTATTTTAGGGTTTGTTTGGACATTAAATTTTAATATAATTTAATATTTTGTATATTCGCACGTACAGAATTTTAAATTTAAATACATATTATCGTTACTAATATTATAAAAGCGAAAGTGAGTTTGTTTGTTTGTTACGTCTTCACGCCTAAATGGCAAACCCGATTTTGATGAATTTTGGTACAGAGATAGTTGGGACCCTGGAGACGGACATAGGCTAATTTTTTCACGCAGGCGAAGCCGCGGATAGAAGCTAGTTCTTTTATACATATTATGTGGAAAATGTTGTTGGTTGTGCATTTATCTCATTCATTGAATTATTTTATTTACTGTAAAATTGTAAGTGATACATTACTTTCGTTTTCCCAAACATATAAAATTAAAATAAAATACCGGCTATCGCGTGACATAAGCTGATGTTGTGATATTTGAGAATTCGATTTTTTTGTATAAATTTGTGTTTTTGTTTCAGCCCGAAGAATCGCCGAACTTAAGGCACATAGCTCGCAGAACATGGTTTTTGGAGCCGAAAGATTCTGGGATATCGGAAGACGCAGCGTTGGCGCGGTCAACAAGTTGGACCGATGACCTGGTGAGGGTCGAGGAATCCGATAGATGCGAAACGCAAACTACCGTTCGTTGTGGCAACACTTGCGGGAGGCTTATGTCCGACAGTGGACGGCTTTTGGCTGAAATTATGAGTACTATTATTTTGCGAGGTTTTTTGATATCCAGGTTTTTTTCTAGTTTATGACTAGCTGGTTGCGACTTCGTCAAAAAAACCACAATGCCTTTTGGTCACAGTTTCAAAACCGTTTTATTTGCGTGAAACCCAAATTGGACAGCGTTAAGTAAGAACGGATTAAGCGTTCCTTTTCTCAAATTCTCTCTAGTGTCGCTTAATCCGTTCTTACATAACGCTGTCCAATTATATTTCTAAAATAAAAGTAGCCTTAGTAAATTGCTCCTTATAACATCTGCCAACTACCAGTCTACCAGTGAACGTCCCGTCAGAATCAGTCGATCCGTTTCGGAGATAGCCGGAATAAACAGACAGACATATTTTTTTTAAATCATCTAATATTGGTGTATTTATTACCATGATTCTGAGGTATACATCCGGTAACTGTCCGGACCAAGCCCAAGTCGTCGACGGCGCGCGCTGTTCCCGCGCGCCTCAAGAAGTTGACAGCAACAGCAGGGGCTCAGCCGGGTCAAAGCCTACTGGGGCCAGGGTTATCCGAAAGGGAGCTCGAGCCCCGGTATGAAGGCTTGAAGTAACGGGATGGGTTTTTTAGTCAGTAAGAGTCTGACACTATCTCCCGCTCCGCCCAAGAGCGGAGGTTGTCATTGGATGATTTTTCCCATCGAAAAAAAAACGTATACTTTCAGGTTATGGTTATGGAATCAGGGGCAAGCCACTAGTGTGTTATGTTTAGTCAATTACTAATGCAAACATATAAAGTCGAATCCCCAGAACATATAAATAAGTAACAAACTAGCATACAGAGTATTAACGAGTATCTAGGTTCAAGCAGGTCACGCGATAGGTACGTCTATCTGACCGCAGAACTAAACGTGCATGTAGGAACACGTGGCTAGAAGTGCAATCTCTTACGGAAATATTGCTTATCAGTTGGACTGTTTGACTGCTTTTAAAAAAGTCTAAAAAAGAAGATTCAATGCGTTTTCAGACTCAAAATGTGACTACTGCGCATTGACAATTTCTAGCTTTAAGTTCGAACGGTCATTGATCGATCAAAATAATCGACTAGTTCTCGTTTGTTAGCCAACTTGTGTTTTTATTTATCTTTTATTTTTTGTTTAACGTAAAATTACGGTTATTGTTCGGTGTATTGTTATTTTATGTTTTTACTTGTTTGTTTTTGAATTGATTGTAAGTATAATGAATCCTTGCTGACCGATCGGCGTCTCATCGTCGACGACGGCTGGAGCTGAAAATCAGCGCTGTGGCTCTGTTTTACATGAGCCCCAGCATTTTGCAGAGCGCTGGCCGTTTTGCGCGGAAGTGCCGCATAATCTTACTTACGCGCTACTTTTAGTCGATATTGTTATTTATTTTGTTTTAAGGTATGCGCCATGTTTGACGTGAATAATCTTTCTTTCTTTCTTCTTTCTTGTTTTGGGAATACATTCATTGTGCGTACAGCTAAGGAGTGGAATTCCCAGCCGGAGACTTGGTTTCCTGATAGCTACAAACTACATCCTAGGATGACGATCCCTCAAGTTAAGTTCAGAGTTAATAGGTTACTTCTAATCAAGCATGGTCCATTGCTTACCATCAGGTGAGAATGGTGAGATAGTGGTAAGTCGCGAGCCTATACATAATTTAAAAAAAGTTACGGATTACGCAGACCAATGGCCATAACCAAAAGCATATTATGTATTTCAAACTAAAACTTTGTCAGCACCACCCCGACTCACTGAGGCATCATCCCGACTCACTGGGACAGCATCATCCCGACTCACTGGGACATCATCACCCCGACTCTCTGGGGCATCATCCCGACTCACTGGGATAGCAACACCCCGACTCACTGGGGCATCACCGCAGACAGTTCCGACTCACCGAGAACTATGCGGCATCGGTTCCGACCCACTGGAACCAACCTACGCTGGCCTGGCGCGCATCAAGAACCATCGATATCCGATCTCCGGAGGGGAGTGATGTAGCGACATCTATGGCGCCACATAAGAACTACGAAGAATATACGAAATCCTGCATCGCACAATCAAAGTTTTCCGCGCGATTTGAACATATACGACAGCCCGAAATCATCTATCGGGCAGTCGCCCACCAGACCATAACACCTGTCTGGTCGGAGGATCCTCCCTTTTCAACGGAGGTTTGCGGGACTTTACATTCTGTTTCGCCTACCTCCAAAAGTTAATAGGAAAGTTGCTCGTAGAATTTCTTCTAAATCCTCAAGCGAAACCTTTACGGTAAACGCAAAAAAAAAAACAAAAAAAAAAAATGAGGACGACTGTGAAATAAAAATTTTCGAAAGCTTTTTTTGCAACTTGCAGCTCAGTATCAAATGGTGTGATAACAACTATTATATTTCCAGTAAGACATGTATGTACGTATACAACCATACCTACTCATTAAAATATTATCATAACCTTCTAGAAAAATCAGTACTGAACAGTAAATTGTACAAAAAAAACCGAAGCATTTCACTTAAGAAAGCCGTTTACACCAACTTTATTAAGAACAGCGACGGAATTCGCCACACTAATCCAATAATCTTCACCGCCTACATAATTCTAATTTCTGCTCATTAACATACCTGCCTAATTCCCCAAACCCAGGAAGACTTAGCACCCACACATTTAGCACTTACCGAGTTGTATAACCGAAACCCTGTTTTGTCGAAATACGCAAAATTTTGCTGCCATAGAGCACGGAAAGTTGCACCGGCCAGTAGCGACTAGAAACGACTTTGCAAAATATTTCTGAATTGCTCTGAAAAGATTTTTTTAATAAAAACTAATAAAGAAAAAGGTTTATTCATGACCTCCACAATTTATTAAAACCAAATAATACTCGTACACACAAACAAAAAAACAAACAGTAGATGAAAAATCTACATACGAGTACCTACCTACACTAAGAATTAGGTACTCCTGTATTCTGTATGCATTCACGAAAATGTGAACTGCGTTTTCCACGGACGACGAGCAAAGGGTGGCTCATCGTTCAGCCCTTTGGTAAGCAGGACCGAGCTCGAATCGACGGCGCAGAATGCTCCACGAGCGCCTAAAAGAGATGTCAGCAAAATCGTGGAGGCCCAGAAGGGCCGACGCCCGCTAAGGGGCATGAGCCAGAAAGTCTCTAAGGCTATAAGTTTTGACAGTGTCTTCCCTAGTTATGCCCGCCGAAGCGTCTTTCTTGCTCTATGGTCGCCGTAATTGAATTTAGTGCGATCAGTTTAGTGAGCCAAACATCGGATTATGTTTATATTAGCGTTGCAAAGACTTAATTACGTCAGAGGGTAGGTTCACTTAGATAGATTCAAGAATATTTAGAGTGAGTGAGGGGTGTTATTAGATTAGGCAGAGCATACATTTCATATTTTCTATTAATATGAAAGTTAAGAAGGACTTCTGTGTGGGATCTTAATATTGTATCTGATTTATAAGATACTGCTAGAGCCGTGGGATTGTTTGAGATAGTCACCGTAGCCCAGAAACGCATCGCACGCGCGAGAGGACAGCCCTCACGCCCGAGCCACCGGGATCCCGACACCAATTTCCAGCCACCGTAGACGTGGCAAAACGGGATTCTTATTAAAGAGGACCCTTATGTTTAGATTTTTTCTTCAGTCTAACGGCCTATTCACGACGCGCGGGAGCTAAGCGTGTGGCGGCGTGCGGTAAAGTCAAAAGTATGACAATATGTGAAGCACGCCACGAGACGCTGCTCAGAGCGCCCCGCGTCCGTTTTACGATGCCAGCCCGCTCTTCGCTAAGACCAATGTCCTGACCAGGCTGTAACAGTCCATTTACTCATTTGTAGTGCTATTCCTTCCTATCTCTTTCTATTTACCAAAAAAAGGTTAGCCATTTTATTTTCTTCTCCCTCGACAACACATTGGCTTCTAGAATGGCTTATCTCGTTCCAATTGAGTTGTTTCAGTGTTAAAACAATTGCTTATCACGCTACCTAATAGTATTTTTACTCTGTGTTTACTGGGGAAGTGCTTCCGACCGACACGCTTTCTTCTCAGGCATAGCGAAATTATTACGTGTGCAGTTATGTAAATATAATTGTGTTTGTTTGTTTCAAAGTGTTATTGGATTTTCTCTTAGTAGCATCTTGGATTCTAATTTTATGACCAGTTACTATGATCTGATACGTTCCTTCTTTGTTATGGGTTCCTGGTTATGTTTCTTCGTTATTTAACACTGTCTTCCACAATAGTTAATAGCTTCTGCCAGCGGCCAACAAACTTTGAACCCCCGTTTCACCTCCTTTAGGGGGTGAATTTCGGAAAATCCGGAAAATTCGGAAAAACGTTTGTACAATTGCCGAAACGAATCTTGAGCGCTCGGCTTCAGAGTGGGGATCGCTTTACCATTCCATACATCGGCGAGCCAATTGTCTTCGTTGTTAGATACATGCAGCAACGCAGGGAACGAATCAGGAGTGACGTCTATGACACGATGGCGCGGCGAGCCAATCACTGACACTCCACGCCCCCGCGTCTCACTTCGCACCACTAAAGAGACCGAATATTTCACTTCTGCGCAACTTGAAGCCAGCGCTCAAGATCCGTTTCGGCAATTGTAGTTGTTATACCTAGTTTCTGAGATTTTACTATTAATCAGTGAGTGGTATTTCGCTTTAATACATATAGATTTGTACTTTTTAGTGTTGAAGTCGGCTGTTGTATTTTGTTGCTGTTTTATTCCTTAGTTCAACTTAAATAGTGTGCAAGTTCTAGTATAGAAAACATATACATATGTACATACATTTTAAAATATATGTATCTATAGAAAACAATCATTACAAGTGTGTCTATAAAATTTGGAAAGTTCCTTCAATTTCTCCAGGATCCTATCATCTGATCATGATCTTGGGACCACAGCACCAAAAAAATACTTTACAAATCGGTCCAGGCGTGTACCTACTAGTAATCGGGAAAAAATCATAAAACCTTGAATACCGTCATGACAAATCTACAGACAGGTAGGTAAGTAGGTGCAATTAGTAACACATGCTCTACAAAACAAATGCAACTAACCAATCAGCGCCCCCCACAGGTCTTCAACAAAGCGATCAGATGATTCACTACATACATACGCTAGCTTCCTGTCGACCTTGACGGATCGTCTGCATGTCACGTTCGTGCATGATTGGCTTATACTCGTTACGTATGTTTTATGGTTCGCAATGTTTGAACTGAATATAGCGTTATATTAGCTTCTACATATAATTATCTAGGGTTGAGGGCAGTAGTGGCCGAGTGGTAACGGCCCCGACTTACGAGTTGAAGGCCGCGGATTCAAACCCAGCCAGGTGCATTACTTTGTGTCATTTATTTCATCACCACTGCTCTCAAAACGGTGTAGGAAAACACCGTGAAGAAACCGCTATGTCCTAGAACTACAAATTCGAAGACATGTGACATCCACCAACCGGCACTGGGGACGCGTGGTGGATTACGGCCCATCCTCTCTCCTAGAGAGCAGGCCTGAGTCCCAGCAGTGAGAACATTAAAAAGGCTTATTATATACTCAGGTTTATGAACACAATAAATGGTACCTAATAAAAAAGTACAAGAAGCTAGGGAGATGATGATGATTGGCGCATGGCCAAAATCGAAATTACAATTTCATAACTAACTACCATTAGCACCCGCACTGGTTAAATAAATCATGATTCAAGTGTCAAAAGTACCATATAGCGTCTGTAGCTGATGATGATGCTTAATCCTGTAAATAAGAGCCAACGATACTTCTTGAACCAAAATTCAAATGGTATAAGCTGGTCACTTCAGCCGCACAGTAAACGCTGGGCAAGAGTCGCCATGCAGTAGATTCCTGCAGGAAGGCACCGTCGAGACCTGCCCAGTAAAAGGTGGTTAGATGATTTAGAAGATACGAGGACTGGTTGGGACGGTGTGGAAGAAGAATGTCTTTTTTTTATGGTGGGAAAAATCATCCAATGACAACCCTCGCTCTTGGGCGGAGCGGGAGATAGTGTCAGACTCTTAATGACTAAAAGCCCACCCCATTCCTTATAGCCTTGGAAAGATTTGGGTCTGGGAGGTCTTTTTTTATGGTAGGAAAAGTCATCCAATGACAGCCCCCGCCCTTGGGCGGAGCGGGAGATAGTGTCAGACTCTTACTGACTAAAAGACCCACCCCGTTCCTTCTAGCCTTCATACCGGGGCTCGAGCGCCCTTTCAGATAACCCTGGCCCCAGGGTCTGGGAGGCCTGAGGAAGGATGAAAATTCTAGACCCACCAAAAATTTACTTTCAGCCTAAGGTTACTTATTTTTATTAACAAGATCACCTCAACTAAGCTATCAGTGACATACTCCACCTTACCGACCAATGAAAAAGTAAAAATAAAACAGAAATACAAAACCAACAATATCTCATTACATATAATTTCCTGAAAGGTGACTTTGGAATAGATTTTCCTTCCCATTATGAAATATAATAGTAATAAGTAGAAAGCTACACGGGGTATTACGGCTTCTCTATCAGGAAGCAAAGCCGCTGTAAGCCGGCCTGGTGATGTCACTTGGTAAGCCGCTTCCATTTTTATTTTGGGGCCACGAGAATAGCGGGTAGATGGAGAAAGGATTAAGAGGAAAGTATAGATACAAAATAGATAGGTACACAAGTCATCATTTTTTTTAACTACGCTAGGCGACCGCACTGGGGTCAGCGCGTTGCGCCGAACTGTACGAGTGCGACCGGGCGATTGGCCGTGTTTGTGTGTGCGTTGCTCGAGCGCGCTTTGTTTGTAGATTGTCTTCTGTACCTATCCATATTGTAGTACAGAAGAATATTTTGATCGGGGAGTTAAAACTAACAAGTGCGAGTCGGACTCGCGTCCTAAGAGTTACGTACAATCTTACCTATGTAAAGAGTTCATTGCTCGATTCGAGTCTCGGTCGTCGTCAGTGTTTTCCAAATTGCAAAAAAAAATACGACTCGTTTGACTTTTTAGACAGACTATAACAATAAATTTTCCGTTTTCAGATTTATTCCTATATTTGTGTTTTATGACCTTGTTTTATGCAAAATTTCAGGATTCTAGATCAACGCGCTAGAATTTAGGTTGGTTTGAGTGTCGAAATACATGTTTTTTGCGACATAAACGGCCATATCTTTTTTTTCGTGGGTTCGATTCCCACCCAGTACAAATGTTTGTGTGATGAGCATAATCATTTATTCTGTGTCTGGGTGTAATTTATCTATAATATGTATGTATTTAGAAATATATAAGTATGTTTATCAGTTGTCTAGTACCCATAACACAAGCTCTGCTTAGCTTGGGACTAGACGGCGTTGTGTGATAGTTGTGGAATATTATTATAGTAACGAATACATACGGGTGCGCTGTTTTTCGTTACTTTTACACCTCTAAAAAATATGTTTGACAATGTGTTTACCGGAACTATCGTTATATATAGATCAGTAGTAGTGTGAATAACAAGCCACATGTACATTATATTCCAAAATAAGTTTCAATTAGGAAAGATTTAGCACAAATAATTTGTTAATAATTAGTTTCCATTGTATATATTTTCTTATGTGACATACCTCTGGATAACAGAAGATATTTATAAGTAACGAAATTCATTCATTCAGTGCCCATGTCACATGCTCCCTGAGATGGTAATTATACTGAAAAAAATTAACCATTTTCCAATCTTTTCGCAAATAAATCATTGAGCATTTTATTTTTACCTAAATTAATTTATGTACGAACCATTTTACAGAATATCATTTAAGGGATTCCGATTCCATTTACCTAATTTTGTCACGTTGAGCACGTCATTTACATTTAGAACAATGAAAACATTTTCAGTACAATCAGGTTCTACATAAAATCAGCTTTAAAATGTTCCCACTGCTGGGACACAGGCCTCCTCTGTAGGAGAGGGAATAGACCGTTATCCACCACGCGGGCCCAGTGCCGGTTGGTGGATGTCACATGTCTTCAAAGTTTTGGTTCTAGGACATGCCGGCTTCTCACGATGTTTTTCTTAACCGTTTTGAGAGCACTGGTGATGAAATAAATTACACAATGAATAACTAAGCGTCCACTACGTCAGGATCGGAGCGTACGGAGCGGACGGAATCGTTGCTTTGTACTGATTTGTATGGTACAGCGTGCACTGGATCGAAAATTGCCGATGCAAAATCCGAGACGTACCCTATAGGCATTCACAAAATACCGACGGCTCATACACGTCTTACGCTCCGATTCCGACGCGATGGACGTTAAGCTACGCTTGGTTGGGTTTGAACCCGTGAGCGACCTTACAACTCGTTAGTCGAAGCTGTTACCACTGGACCTTTCCTGCTCACTTTGCAGGTTCTACATATGATTGGAATAAAATGTCACCGTGGACTAACTCCAATTAGCTTGTAATTAAGTTTAAATTAGACGCTGATTAAGACTAACGCGATATAGGCAAATTGAGTGACATACGACCTTAATGTGATTGGTTCATTAGTTTGCCAACACCACATTCAGAAGAATTGGGTCTTAGAGCCTTAATTAGCCAGAACCCAAAGCCGACCTAAGTTATATTACTTAATATAGCCGTCCTAAGTTATATTAAGTAATATAATTTAGGTCGGCTTTGGGTTCCGGATTTTCTAATTTCAGCGGAAATTTTCTCTAAGTGTGTCTGCACTGCACACGGGCCACAAAAAAAGCTAGACGCGGCCACAAAAAAAAAGCTTGAAGCGGCCACAAAAAAAACTACGACAGCTTATGGCCGAAGAAGCTTGAAGCGGTTTCTAGCTTTTTTATTGTTGCCGCAACGCTGCACACGAGCCACATAAAAAGGCCGCCACAAAAAGAAGGCCGTCTGCGGGGACACTTAGATAAAGGGCGAATAACAAAATACATTTAAGTACTTTTTATGGTGGGGAATCATGTCATGACTTGGCGGCGCGACATAGTGTGACAGACTTTTACTGACTTAAACGACACCCATGTCCCTTCAGTTTCCTTTTGCGGCCCCGGACTATCAGTAACTCTTTCAGAAGTAGACCCACGGCCCTAGTAGGCGCCGGCTCTGCTGAGCCTTGAGTTTTGCTGATGGAGGCGCGTGTGAAACTCTATGCGTCTTCGACAACTCGGACTTGGACCGAACGGCGAGCTACCCATTGCTCTTCGTCTACAAACCCACACTTATGATGGCTGTTTGGGTCGGGGTCTCGGCTTCTGTGGCGTGGGGCTCTCCGTTCTCTCACGCACGTATAATAAGTAGGTAAAAATAACATCTATTTTGTAATTTCCAATATTAAGCATTAAAAAAGGTGACTAGTGTACTCACTCTCCACTTTGTCATATTATAAACCTTTGAAAGGTTTCAGACAAATGTTTTTGTTGTAACAAATGTAAAAAAAATGTAATTAACCATAAAGCAAAAAAAAAAAATAACCTTGCGGGACTGTTTTACTAACATTATCAACAACAACGTTTGTTCTGCGACTTTTTACATTTACCAAAAACATAATACATTTACCAAAAACAAACCTTCAAGATTTCGTTGTACTATCTTACACATTTCAACTCTATATTTCGCTATACCTACTTTATTACATCATACAGACGTATACAGACGTATGATGCAACACAAGCGCATCGAGCACCCCTCCCACCCAATCCCCACTCCCTTCCGCTATTGTACTATCGTTTGCTTAGCAGATCTCCACTCCCTTCCGCTATTGTACTATCGTTTGCTTAGCAGATCTCCACTCCCTTTCGCTATTTTACTATCGTTGGCTTAGCATAGACTTCGTAATATTTAGAACGTTAAATTTAAATATTTATACTTTTGTATGAAAATCTGATGAACTAAAATATTTTTAAAAGTCATAAAATAATAGTTGTTGTTTATGATGTTAGCATTAGCACTATAGTCTTGAGAGGTTGCCAGTGTTTCACAAGTAATCCTGTATAGCATGAACTTACCATCACAAAAAAAAACAAAATACCTCGATCATAATAACCAAAACGCTGTCGATAACCGCGGTTCTCCTAGCCCCGCATGTCAGCTGCCTTGACACTCAGTTGATCTCAGTTTAATTGCATCCCAGCCACCGATAAAAATCAAGGGGACTCTCTGACGACGAATATTCATTTTGTGACTAAACACTGGACGCTGGCAACTTTTTAAAAGGATTCCCCTGTTTGTTTGGTTGAAATTCTGTTATGAATTTTATGATTGCGTCCGTTTTTAGGGTTCCGTAGCCAAATGGCAAAAAACGGAACCCTTATAGATTCGTCATGTCTGTCTGTCTGTCTGTCTGTCTGTCTGTCTGTCCGTCCGTATGTCACAGCCACTTTTTTCCAAAACTATAAGAGCTATACTGTTGAAACTTTGTAAGTAGATGTATTCTGTGAACCGCATTAAGATTTTCACACAAAAATAGAAAAAAAGCAATAAATTTTGGGGGTCCCCATACTTAGAACTGAAACTCAAAAATTTTTTTTTCATCAAACACATACGTGTGTGGTATCTATGGATAGGTCTTCAAAAATGATACTGAGGTTTCTAATATCATTTTTTTCTAAACCGAACAGTTTGCGCGAGAGACATTTCCAAAGTGGTAAAATGTGTGTCCCCCCCCCTCTAACTTCTAAAATAAGAGAATGATAAAACTAAAAAAAATATATGATGTACATTACTATAAAAACTGCCAACGAAAATTGGTTTGAACGAAATCTAGTAAGTAGTTTTTTTTTAATGCGTCATAAATCGAAAAAAATACACTATTATTAAAACATCGATCAAAGTTACAACACATTACAAGAACTTTTATATTATGTTACTTGCTGCTACGGAACCCTTCATGGGCGAGTCCGACTCGCACTTGGCCGGTTTTTTTTTTTTTTTTCCGGCGACCCTTACCTCAGTTTCGCTCGAGTGTAACAAATCTTTGAAATTCTCTGATTTTCTCTGCTATAATATGCATGTTTTATATAACTAAACGTTCCTCATGAATCACTCTGTCTAATGATAGACAATACATGAAAATCTGTTCGGTAATTTTTTAGTTTATCGCGTCCATACAGACAGATAAACGCGATGGGGAATTTTGTTTTGTACTAAGTAGTACGTTTTCGGTTACGAGAAGAGGTACAAACTAATACTTTCTGTCCTCAACCTCTTTTCGATAGAAGAGGAAACCAATTAAAGTCAAAAAAACATCTGCCCAGCCATTTCCGAACTCTGGATAATTCTTTATTGTACATAAAAACATAACATAGTACACACACAGTGATTGGACAACTCATGTACAAAGACGAACTAAGAAAAACAAAGGTTAACTCAACAATGAGTTTTCTCCGAGTCAACCTTTGATTTATACACCACAATTTTTTAATTAGTACACATACTTAAAGGGCTTATTAGAAAAGCCCTTGTTATTTTATAAATAAAATCTCAATAAATAATATTCATAAACAGCAAAGTTATTAGCGTTGGTTTATGTCCCAAAATGTCACTCAATTTATGGAAATATTGTGCAGGCTATTGATTAATGAATGAATAAGTGACAATTATTAAGGAAAAACACTGCCCGCAGTATTTTCTACTAGCAATTGTTATGTTTGATTGATTCTGTGATGAATTTACCTTTTCGTGGTCAATTTTAGGATTTCGGTTGTTTCTACTTTTGACTACAAAAATATGATCAGTCACGGGTACAGATAGAGCCCCATTTTTTTGTGTACTAATTAAAAAGCATATTCGAGTGTAAGCTCCAGCGCACACTATAAACCTACATAAATAAGTCTAATATACAACATTATTTTTAGTTCATGCAAAACCTGAATATGGTTTGTTCAGAATCAGTAACTGAAGGGATACCAATAGTTTTTACACCGTGTTTCTTTTTCCCAAAAATATTTAAAAAATCATAAGTTGGCACCACCGACACTAAGTACAAGTACAACACAGGTCACGGCAGGTCATAACGGGCATTAGGCGCCAGCAAACATATGGGTAAAAGTGCAAAACCTCCGCTCAGTCGCCTGAATGGCCCGGTGACCTTGTATTTTTGCTGCCATAACAAGCTTATCACTTTGAGATTTTTCATGATACAATTTTGTACATAGATTCTTTACATAAAAATACTGGACACGTGTTTCGGTTTTCGCATATAGTAAAACGAATGTTGTAAGTATAAGTATATTATAGGTACATACTAATACATAAGTATATTAATATTATGCCATTACGTAATGAAAGGAAGTCTTAATGAGCACTTCCTTTCATTAAGATAAAAAAAATAGAAAAAATCTTAGACTAGAAATTACTGTAATTTCACATACACAAGATACCCAATATCTATACATTTAAACATATAAATAAAATTGGAGTGTCTGTTTGTAATATTGAAATAACCGCTTTTTACTACATGCATATGAATATATTTACGGTACATACACCAAAATAACATTTATTACAATTTTTGTCTGTCTATCTTTCACAAACAGACATGTTTGTTCCAGCTAATCTCTGAAATGGCAACCGATTTTGACGGTACTTTTATTGGCAGGTAGCTGATGTAATAAGGAGTAACTTAGGCTACTTTTATTTTAGAAAAAAAAAAATTCAAAATCCTGTAGTCCACGCGAACGAAGCCGCGGGCACAGCTAGTACTAAATAAAATTGTATCCTACAGTAACCGACTCCATCTGCAAACGAAATGTTCCGAGTATCGGACTATGTACCACGAAGATACGCCACAATGCACTTCACAAATAGCCTGTCGTTGTTTGATTTTAATCTGTATAAGAGCACTACCTGCACTTGACAAGTTTTATGCTTGTAGAAAAAAATAATAAATAATTAAATAAGTTCTTTAAGTGATGGGGCACTTAGACGTAAGATTGTATTGTTTTTTCTTTATACATATGTAATAGTGCACTCATTGTTGAAGAGCCAAATAAATAAATAAATAAATAATAAGCGCAAGAACATAATTAAATTGGTCTTATTCGTTATTGCTAATGTTATTATTATTATTTTTCAATGTATTTCATATCATTATGACAATTATACTTATTTTTGACATTTATATTTATTTTGACATTTAATTGATTTGACGTTAAGTATCCAATTATTTATTTATTTTAATACTTATAGTATCAATAATTTTTACTTTTCCTTTTTAAATGTAATATTGAAAGTGAATTTTAAAATGTATTTTATTTTATTGAAATGTATTTGTTTTGCAGTGCCCTTACAGGGTGCATGTTTGAAACTTTTAATTTTTATTCCAACCACTGTACAACATGTTTGCAATAAACTGATTTGATTTGATTTGACAGATCGAGTTAACAATATGTTTTTTGTAGTTCTGGAAGAGAGAAACTCTCCCTTAATTAAAAAGTATTTATAAATATACATATACAGGGTGTAAGGAACAGCCCTCCACAAACTTTAAGGGCTCGCTCAGTAGACGAAACTGAACAATCTTCCACAAGACTTTTTTTCAGGAAACGAAAAAAAAATCAGCCTCACCACACAAAATTAAAAGTTGATTGGACAGTTTGTATGAAGAGGCCGATTTCTTTTTTCGTTTCCTAAAAAAAATCTTGTGGAAGGTTGATAAGTTTTGTCTACTGAGCAAGCCGTTAAAGTTTGTGGAGTACTATCCCTTACACACACTTACACCCTATATGTTAATAGCAACTATTTTTTTTTTATCAGTAGGCATTCCAACAAAAAACGTAAATTATCGCTTATAATTTCATTCTTAAAAGGGTCGATATTTGCTAACGTTCTTTCTTAATATTGCTATCGCCTGCAGATAGTTGTTTGCAGGCATGCTCCGTCTTTTATCACATCATTGCTTACCATCAGGTGAGATAGCGTTCAAGCCTCTCTACACTAATATAATAAAGAGGTAAAGTTTGTTTTTATGTTTTTTTTTTGTAGGAGGTATCTCAGTACTGGTCTGATTGCTAAAATTTTTTTACTGATAAAAAGCTGCTTTATTCCTGAGTGACATAGGCTATGTTTTATGTACGTGAGCGAAGCTGCTGGCAAAAGCTAGTCAATAATAAAAAATGTTGACCGCTTGACATTTCGATAACGGTAGGGTAGGGGAAATTCGTCATAATTATGATTCTTCCTTATCTGCATGGAGCCAGAGTGAGTATCAGACTTTGACTGACTAAAACTCACCTGTGTTCCTTCAGTTTCACTTTGCGTGAGTCACGGTAACTCATTCTAACAGTCCCCGTTCCGCTAACCTGATAAAGCCGACCTAACATCGTTCAATTATGACTATGACTATCCATCTTGGCTTACAGAACCCGAAAGGTCAACCATCAAAAATCAATCCTAAAAATCTTCACTCACAAAATTTCCCTGTACGTTCCAACTATCCATAGGTACAAGTAAAATGGCGCTTAATCAAGCAATCATGATCGAAGGCCGTCCGTCCCTCGCCGGCCGAACCGACATCTTATTAGCGATGGCGGGAATTTATTTGGGCATAATCAACGCTGTGATGCCTCGTATTTATCAGGAAATTGAGATGAAAATCGAAATTTGAGTATATTTTTTTTTAGTAATATGTTGGTGGTCCTTGAAAGTCCGTATAGATTGGTAGGTAAATTACGTAAATGGGCGGTGGGTTTTTTTGGACCGGGACCGCGGTCCCTATTTCCACCTATAGTCAGCCTTATAATATTCCCACTGTTGGGACTCAGGCCTTCTCACTAGGAGAGGGAATGGGCCGTAATACACCACGCGGGCCCAGTGCGGGTTAGTGGATGTCACAAGTCTTCGAATTTTAGGTTCTAGAAAATGCCGGTTTCCTCACGATGTTTCCCTTTACCAATAAAAAAAAATTGAGTAATATTCTGAGACCACAAATAAAATAAATACAGCATTTTGTTAACTTTTTTTAAAAATAAACTAATGCTTGACTGGGTCCCACCTGATGCTAAGCAGCGATGCAATCGTTGATGGTGAGGCGCACTAGTTTATTAAAAGCCTATTCACTCTAGACTTGAAGACACCTAAATTAACTGTACTTTTAGCCTTATTCTTTATTAATGTGGTCCCAAAGAACTACTATAAAAAAAATATTATTTTTAAAGACGGAAGGAATGCAATTTTGTTTTGAGTTAAGCTCGCCTATGTACATGAACTTTGTTATCCACTTATTTTGTGTTGTTATAGTGTACAATAAAGAATTACAAAAAAAGAAGGTGGGTCCACGGTCCCGATCCAAGGAGCGCCTACCCCTACGACCATGTAAATAAACAGGTATAGGAAATACGAGATAATTAAAAGTAGATAAGTATTTCAATTTCCATAGCGTCAAATTTAAATCATCTTTAAAAACACACCTTTGTCTGGTAACATTGTGGAAATGGACCACGTATTCTTTTATTTATTTATGCGCCAAAACAAAATTGCTTGTTTCGAATTGAAAGAATAAGTGATAAGACTGATTTTAAATATATTATTATGTCAACGTATAATTCTGTATTAAAAATCACGTAAAATTATAAGAGAACTGACAAAAAAACTGATAAATTACCGAATTTGGATGTAATTTTTTTTATTATTATTATTATATATCTCACTATCTCACCTTTTTTTTTATGGTGGGAAAAAATCATCCAATAACAACCCCCGCTCTTGGGCGGAGCGGGAGACAGTGTCAGACTCTTACTGACTAAAAGACCCACCCCGTTCCTTCTAGCCTTCATAGCATACCGGGGCTCGAGCGCCCTTTCGGATAACCCTAGCCTCAGTCACTATCTCACCTGATGGTAAGCGATGATGTGGCCGACGATGGAGCTCCTTTAACCGAGACCGTGGTCCTAACTTCCATTTTAAAAAATATTTTATTTATAATTGCCTATTCATAAATATATCGAGAGTTATTACAATTTTCAGGAAGCCATACAGGCTATACCCTAGCCTGTACAGACAGACCTGTCAGGTATACCCTAGTGTGTATGGCGGGCATAACGCTTACTTAACGAACCTTATAATAATATTTTTAACCTTATAAAAATATATGGTCAGTTTCAAGCAAATATTTTTTATGGTGTTTTATTTCATATTTGTAGATTTCCAGAGGTTCCAAAAAAGTTTAAAATGAGTACAACCTCCCCTTAACACGTATCTGATACCTCACATCACGGACGATTTTTGCTGTTCTCATAAATTACCTGAAACAAAAATACACTTTAATTAGTACAGAGTATAATTTTAATTGAACAGATATTAAGGAAAATGTCCAGCTTAGCGCTCAGCTGGAAAAGTTAAGCCTATTACAGGATTATGTAAGATGGCCGATGCTTTCATATATTTTATTAGTTACTTGGGCTGTTAGACGTAGAGATTCTGGCTATATTATGTTAGCATAGGTTGCGATATCGCCTAAATAGGAAGACTCAAATTTAGTAGAGGACGTGCTGGTAATAAAGATATATTTTTTGTTGCATCTTTCTTTGTTAGTTATATTTAGAATGTCTCTTAATCCAGCATGCCTCCAGGCAAAGGCCTCGTCTTATTATTTCCACTGTACCTTATTACGAGCCACTCCCTTCCAGTTGGGGCCCGCTGTCAGTTTTAACTCATCCTCCCATCTCATCGGTTCACTCTCATCCTCCCGTCCCCGGGGCACCAATCTGTCACTATTTGCTCCTCTTTTCCCGATTGTCTCGTCTCTCATCATGTGGCCTGCCCACCTCCACTTTTGCTGGTCAATATCACGTACGAAATAACCATTACTACTGTAGTCAAAATACTCTTCCACAAATATAACTAGTAGTAAAGCAGCAGTTAGTGCGCAGACGCTAATGGGCGAGTGTCGCGGCACGTTAGCGTAAGTGGCGCAGTTGCAGCCACGCTAATGACAGGCCGCGGTTTGAAGTTTAATGCGAAGGCGCTGTAATCACTGCTCTCGGGCGTTTTACCTCTTGCTCGTCTCAGGTTAGAAAGTTGGTAGAAACGTGATGACGATTTTGATAGGTTGTTTGGAACAAAAGTACAGGCAGAAAAAACAATGGAAAATGATGATAGTTGTATTAGTGCAAAAGTTAAAACTATGGCGCAGCTATGCAGGAATCCGTAGAGGCCCTGCAGGCTCGAAGCCTGCTGGGGCTATGGGTTGTGTGAAATAGTGTTGCCTTACGCATGCGTCTTGCTCCTTTACTAGCATTATTGCTTCGCAAGAGGCGACCGCCTGCCACTCCTCCTCGCTCCAGACCATGGCCTGTACCAAGGCTCGACGCGAGAGATTTTAATTTCACTTTTGAACTCACAACGAAAACTGCACAAGTGTGCAATCCTATTTCACACCTACAGCAAAGTCGTGCGGTATCACGGTTCGCTAAATGCATCGCTTCGTGTGCATTGACACTTACTTTTTAGCACTTAGTAACGTGTATGATAGGTAGGATGCTCTTCTTTAGCACTTATTACAAATAGAACTTCGTAACATGAAAAATGAAAAGAAATTGAGATGGTCACACTAATCTTATAAAGGCGAACTAACGAACGATGACCTGGTGAGGGTCGCGGGAACCTGATGGATGAGAGACGCATAGGACCGGTTGTAAGGGCGACACCTGGAGGAGAACTATGTGTGTGTGTATGTTTAATACTTCTTCATACTCGAACGGCAGAACGGATCTGGATGGGTTCTCGGGTAGACTTTATCTTCGAATAGCACATAGGATACACACACTTTTTATTTTAAGACAATTTGATACTTTCATGCGGGCGAAGCCGCTGGCGGAAGCTAGTTAAAGATAAAAGTTGGTCTGCTCTTGAAATAAATTCACAAAATATTGAAATAATGTTTCGAATAAATCAACTTCAAATCTATTTTAAACACCATGTGTTCCCGTCAAATACTAAGAGTGAAGTTTATGGAGTAACTTTTACAGTGAACTCCCAAGATGCAGACAGACAGACATAGTTACTATGCAAATCGGATAAGAATCTATTGCAGTCGTGTCTAAACTGCACTAAAATTGCAATTTGCAGTTGGATTGCAGTTGAAATGTAGTCCGTCTGTTTAGACCCTAAACTCAAAAGATGCACAACTACGATCACTAGTTTTTATTGACGAGTGCTGGTATCACATTGAGGTCGACTTTTCAGACCACCCATGTATTAAACACAAACACGAATTTTAAACCGTAACTTAGCAAAATAAGTGAGAATTTCACACTAGCTACCCGGAAACAGACAAGAGACATTACGGCTGACATTCTTACAACATACCTAGGTATTATTCGTGTACACGCTGGTATTTACTTAGCATTTTGTGCAGCGCGTGTGTTCTTATGTAAAATAGTTTATGGTATTATGTCTGCATTCCTTTTGAGGCAAGGTGGAATTTGAAAATTATGTGACTAAGCAGTATGAGTGGTAGATACATTTTCGCGATACAAAATGTACATGTTTTAAATTTAGTTGAAATAAATCATCTGAATTTGAGTTTTGACTTTTTATTTATTTATTACCTATATACCTAACTTATCACAAAATAAATATTTAGAAAAAAAAAAGTAATTATGAAATTCTAAAGTATAGATTGTACTTTTTTATACAAAAAATTCTAAATAGACCATGATTTTTCCAAATACCTATACTTCAACAATGCCACAGTTTATGTAGGTAATTTGAGATTTTATAGAAAATACACCCATAAATATAACTGCAGAAGCAATCCTACAACGCAATCCCGATTTATGACGGTAAATAAGTCGGTGGGTGATTTATGTGAAGCGCCGAGCCTTTTATGTTCAAATAAATAATATGTAGTTTCAATTTTACTACTGAAATTGTAGAGTAGAATTACCTAGTGTAATTATAATGCTTATAGCTAAGGATTGGAATTCCCTGCCGGAGTCTGTTTCCTGATAGCTAAAACTGCCGGTCGGAATTGCATAGACTAATTCCGCCTAGCCCGTTCCATCATCAGACTATCAGGCGTACGGCGATGCGCCACCGGTATGTGTAGCTATCAGTAAACCCAGACTCCGGCAGGGAATTCCATTCCTTGACTGTACGCACAGATTTTTCAAAAGGAGGAAAAAGCGATGAAGTTTACTCTGTCTAAAGATATTTTTGTTTTATTATTATTATTTAAACAAATCTATTCATTAATAACAAAATGAGTAAATTAGGACTTGATGATCCAGACATATTCATTTATTGCATTTTTGCAGACTTTTGAAGCTGATTACGTGCGTGTGGTGAAATGCCCAAGCGCTTTGCAGCATTTTTTTTTTGCCAATTATGCCCTTATCGAGTGCCGGGTACTATTCTCATCTGAAACCTTGTTTACTTAACTTGGACTATACTAAGTAACACAATCTATAATCAAAAAAGACGTGTGGCACTCGGGGACTGCCGCGGTAAAGCTATTGCATAGCATTTTTATCAACTTATGCAATTATAATTATTTATTTATTTTATTTATGCAGTATTTTTTTTCCTTTGTTTTTTTTTCTTTGATATTAATTGAAGTTACACTTTCACACATTGAATTGAATTTTGATTGATTGTTCACTCATTTGTTTTCTTATCGGTCACCACGCTCAAAAAACAAATGAGAGGGGGGTGTTAGGTTATTTTCTTTACGGAATTTCTGGATTCGGTCACCACGCTCAAGGCCCGCGATAGAAGCTATGCAATAGCTTAATAAAAAAAATGTACCTACATATAAATGTAATAATTATGTTAGTCTTAAGTTTGCGCCTTTTTGGGCCAAATAAAATGTTTTTCTTTGTTTCAAATACTTTAAACAGTACGGATGGAAATGTTGGTCTGGGGTGAATATTCACCCCACACGTGTTCTGTAGTGTTAATAGAATTTTACCATCTATTAACAGTACCAGTACACGCATGACGATAGAACATAACAATTAATTTGTTATATTTTATCGAAATGACAGGACATGAGTCGTGTTTCACTCAAATGTTAGCGTGGCGTGGCTAATTGAGATTTATCAAATAGTTTTTACCGGCTTGTCAGTGACAGAATTAGCGAGAAATCGGTAATTCGTTATGTTTTGATATGTCTGACTGATGTCACGCTTTTAGTGATCCTGTCGAGAGGTTAGAAAGTGAAAGAAGTGAATCACCAGATTATTGGATTATTATAAAACCATTTTTTTTTTTTGGAGAATATATACCTAGATACTAATGATGTTTATTAGGGTTCCGTACCCAAAGAGTAAAACGGGACCCTATTACTAAGACTCCACTGTCCATACGTCTGTCACCAGGCTGTATCTCATGAACCGTGATAGTTAGTTGAAATTTTCACAGATAGTGTATTTCTGTTGCCACTATAAAATGTTGCAAATATTTAAGTGGGCCCATACAGTCGTGATTTTTTTTACTCGTCTTTTGCTACGGATGATACGGAACCCTTCGTGCGCGAGTCCCACTCGCACTTGGCCGGTTTTTTATCAAACCTGTTGGGAAATTATTATTGAGGACAAAAACCATAATGCCACTCAAATTCTTTACACAATTTTTTATCTAAATTTTATTGAGAATAAAAAGTTTACAATCTCACGCGATTCATCATAAACTGACGATGTTTGCTATAACGCGATGATATGTACATTGTACAAATTACAACTAGATATTAGGACAACAATAATAATATCGGCGACTCCCTTATCGTCATCTGTAGACATAATTTAATACAAAAGTGACAATTTTTCCCATTAAAATGAATTATAACATCATTTATTCTCCCCAAAAGTTTTTCTGAAGAAAACCACTTGAAAGGTTTTCAGTGCTCTCATTTTCAAAACGAAGCAATAAAGGGCACCAAGTTTTGGAACACTAGCTTTCACCCGTAGTTTCACTCCTTTGTTTTTTTTTTTTTATGATATGTCAAGTATTTTACTGCGATCCCAACTGATGGTAACATACCAGTGATGCTCATCGTTGATGACAACCTTGAAGACACCTAAATTATAATTGGACGGGAAGATCCCAGCAGGCAAATTGTTTCAGGTGACGAGGCATTTGGCCTCGTTATATTGACTAGTCCAGTTATATCGACTATACTACACGAACCATGCATTTTTTGAGCAAAAGTAGTGCGTGACAAAGATAGTGCTGCAGATCAGCACTTTTTGAGACTAGCTCTTACAAACAAACAAACATCCTCTTTATAATTATATTAGTTAGTGTGCATCTACTTTGCCCCACAGTTTGTCGGGTATGCGGCTCGTTATGATTCTATTTTTTATTTGTTTATATTATTATTTTTGTACACACAGGGAAACTAGTAATGCCTACTTTTGGTCTATTTCTCATAAAACGCGTGAATGTCAGGACCAACCTCGCAAATTCTTTTTTTATTGTGTTAATTACTTAGAGGTTAATTACAAACTAGCTGACCCGGCGAACTTCGTACCGCTTAACAGTCAATGAATGCAGTATATCTTTCAATATAGTCAACTGATTACGATGAAACAAAGCCTAAGTAATATATCAAGTTAAATACAATTTTAATGTATAAAAGTTATCTACATCGATTTCGTACATTTGACGTGATGCGCGCACAAATAAAAACTTCTTCTTAAGGAGAAGGTTCTTATGAAGGAAAACACAAAGAAAATTGTGCGGAACATAAAAAAAATTAACGTTCACGCATTTGACAGTTCAGCTTGAGCATTAATAATAATATAATATATAATATTCCACAATTATCACACAACGCCGTCTAGTCCCAAGCTAAGCAGAGCTTGTGTTATGGGTACTAGACAACTGATAAACATACATATGTATATATTTCTAAATACATTCATATTATAGATAAATTACACCCAGACACAGAACAAATTATGCTCATCCATCACACAAACATTTGTCCTGGGTGGAAATCGAACCCACGACCTCTGGCATAGCAGTCAGGGTCACTAACCACTAGACCAACAGGCCAGTCAAATATGAGCACAATGGATTTTTGTTGTATCTAGGTTCCTGAAAAGTTAAAAATAACAGTAAAACATTCGTTATAATTCACACGTACGGCATTTTCAAATAACAACAACCATAAATAATATTATCTATCACTTGACAGCTATCATGCGGGTGTTCGATAGCACGCAAAATGTGAAATGAACAGTTTCACATGTGATTTTTTTCCGCCACATTATTAAACCTAGCCAGACGCTTTACTTTGTGTAATTTATTTCATCACCGCTGCTCTCAAAATTGTGTAAGACAACATTGTGAGGAAACCAGGTGAGATAGTGGCCAAACGCGAGTCTATCAATGATAAAACAAAAACCGGCATGTCCTAGAACCAAAAATTCGAAGACATGTGACATTAACCAAACCGCACTGGGTCCGCGTGGTGCATTACGGCGCATTCTTTCTCCCAGGGAGAGAAGGCCTGAGTCCCAGCAGTGGGAATATTAAAAGGCTGATTATGCTATAATATTAATTATTGTAATTTTTGTTGCGTCCTTGGAAGAAAAAAACGTGTTGGGCCGACCCCAAGTAATATGGGATAAGGGCAGGAAGAAGAAGAAGAAGAAGAAAAAAGTGAGTCCGCACTTATCATTATTTCTATCAGTGAAAACTGATCAAAATCCAGTTTGTTATATTAGAGGTGTTCGCAAATGAACTGACTGTCGAGGGAAATGAAAACTTGCGCAATTCTTGGTAATTGCTGTACAATTTTGAAATTGCCATAAATTACTAGGTGTTGTCATAATGACGAATAAAATGCAATTAATTTCTCTTGTAATCGCATCATGCGAACTGTTATGCTATCGGGTGAAAACACATAAATTATATTAAAATACTACTTAACGCAAAAATCAACATAAATCATGTCTAATGTCGACCACAAAATTAGTGATTTATTTGTGGTCTAATTAAATCTAAATAAAGCATAATTACAAACACGATTGATTCAAAACATTTCTTGACATTTTTCATTATAGCGAGTGGTTATCACGGCAAAGTAGTAACAGCCGCACGCGTCGATGTCGTACGGGATTGCTGAGGAATAGCAATGGGTTGCTCATCGTCCGGCCGGCCGGTAAGGACCAAGCCCGAGTCATCGACTGCTCGTAGTGACCTAACGCGCACCTCAAAAAAATTGTCAGTAAAACCATAGGGCCGAGTACGGCCGATGCCCGCAAAATCCCCTGGGCCTATCAGGGAATTTTTTGAAAGAGGTAACGTAGTCCTATGACGCCAAGAGCAACTGAAAAAACACGTCAAGGACACAGGTAAATTTTCGTCAGTTAAAATCTGACCGCCGCCCCTCGCCCATTTTAGAACCGGAGAAGCCGTTTGATGATTCATTCATTTTTTACCTTGCATGTTCCACTGACTGTCAGTTTTTTTTTTTGTGATGTAAAATGTACGGTGGCCGGAAATTGCCCTGCGACTCCCGATGACCAGGATTTCTAACGTATATCTGCGGAAACCCCCCCCCCCCCCAAAAAAAAAACATTCATATTATAATATTATCGAGTGATTTGAAGATTGCTCCTTCGCCTCGTTTCTCCGGGCGAGTTATTTCTGTGTATAACGACAATGCCTTGGGTCGGGGTTGCGGAGGGCGGGGCTAACTTCTTAGTTCAAGAACTGCGCTCATTTGTACGATGGCTTAACTTGTGGTGAGTTTTGGCATAAAGCCAACAATGTGCAGCTGTTGAGGATCAACAGGAATTAAATACACTTTCGGGGTGCAGATACGGTATTTAAACTGATGACCTGTCAAGCCTCAGTTTTACTTTTTCGATGTAGGCCTGAACCATTGCCCGACGGCGAAAGTCCAAGGGGCGCGGCGGTTCCGCGAGGTCGCCCGCCGGTGGTATTCTGCCCAAGCAGGGCTCACCTCCACCATATGCTTCATCTTGTCCACCAGGCGTCGACACGAAATGAAGAAGAAGCCGCCAGAATACGAAATAGATACCTCTCGAACTTGCCTTGTTCAAGGTGAGGATGCCGTGGTGCTTCTCTTGCCACTTTTCAAAGAGGGGATTTACCGGTACGGTTGTGGCGTGCCCGGTCAAGCGTCACTTGGGTGCGAAAAGTACTGGACAAGTGATGAGGCAACACTTGAAGAGGCCCTTGTACAACAACGATAAAGATAAAAACTTTTCGATTGGGACGATGATGATGATGGATCAATCTTTATTATTTCCACTGCGAGCTACAGGGTTTCTTTTCTGTGAGAATACTAGTATCTACTATCAGCCCTAACGGACTCCATCGACCATGCTATCCTCTGATCAGACACGCGTGGAACAAAATTGGCCGTTGAACTGGATCTGGTTCTTTTTGGATGGCGAGCTTACCGGCTTATAGATCACCGTCCGCAAGCCCAAGAAACTCACAGAAAACATCTAGACCCAAAACAACTACCTGTAGAGAATCGAAACAACGAAACGCAGCGCAGCAGCCAATCGCTCTACTACCGCGCCAGCAGTGCAGTCTTTACGGCACGGACCTTTCCGCTGTGAGCGTAGCTTAGCGCGGGGCGGCGAGCAGTAAGAACAAAAGTGTGAAAAACTTCGAATCCGCCGCGAAAACGCCACGGCCCACGAGACGCAGCTCATAGCACCGCGCGCCGCAGGCCGTCAAACCATTACTTATTAACGGAATTTTTTGTTAGGCAATTATTATAAGTCTCTTTACTCATTTCCTCTCCTTTATCAAATTCTTCAGGTGGAAATAATCACGAAAGCACCATAAGCTAGCAGAAAAATCACAAAACGAAGAAAATTACGTCACTATTCCAGTCGCATTTCATTCCAACGGGATGACTTCAAACTTCAAACGCATTTGAAGACTCTCTGCTTCTCCATCTTCACCAAAGAAATCTTATCCTTATTTAGTCTCAATTAAGGTTTATATTGCCTCAGCAAGCTTAACAAACGCATTTCAAAGAATATCTGCATCTCATTTTTCATTAAGGGATTTTTATCCTTGATAATAAAGAGGTAAGGTTTAATCTTCCTTGTCGGAGTAAGAGGAGGGTAGTAACAAAATCAGGTTAAGTGTGCTTGCCTACAGGTGGCATGGCCTTTTTACATTTTGCGCCTGTTACTTGATGGGGCTTAACGTGCGGGAAAAACTGAAGCTTCAGATCTAGTTCCCCTTGCCTAGGGTTAGCAGATGAAAAAATCAAAAGTCCGGGGAAAAGGCCTGATTTCCATTTTTTTTTTGTTGTTGTTAGGTTCGCGCTTACCTAAAAAAAACCAATTCTCTCTCGACTTACATGATTCCTGAGTTGTAGCTATCAAGAAACAGACACCGGCAAGGAATTCTACTCCGTAATTCTGAGATTTTTAACAGTTTAAGAATTTTCTAATAGCCTTAATACCTATTATCACTTTTGTACCTTGAGGAACGAGTGAGTACAGTTGCCACTACGTATCTTGAGCGGTCGCGCAGAAGTCAATTATTCGGTCTTTTTAGTGGTGCGAAGTGAGACGCGGGGGCGGGGAGTGTCAGTGATTGGCTCGCCGCGCCATCGCGTCATAGACGTCACTCCTCATTCGTTCCCTGCGTTGCGGAATGTATCTAACAACGAAGACGATTGGCTCGCCAATGTATGGAATGCGCAAAGCGATCCACACTCTGACGCCGAGCGCTCAAGATACGTTGTGGCAACTGTATCTCGCTCACGCGTTGCACATCGCACTCGGGGGAGAGGCGGAGTCCTCCCCCCTCTAACCTTTTAAAAAACGATGTTTAATTTTAATTTGTTTAACTCTTTATCAAGTAGGTAAGACCAACGACCTGGTCAGGGTCGTGGGAATCCGATGGATGTGTGACGCACAGGACCGGTCGTTGTGGCGACGCTTGGGGGAGGCCTATGTCCAACAGTGGACGTATTTCGGCTGATATTATGATGATGATGATGAAGTAGGAAAGCGGTATTTTGTTGAACATTCTAAAAATCCTGAGGTTTGCAAAATCCAACCGCAAACTTGAGAATAGTCCAAAAATCCTGAAATCTCAGGACAAATCCTGAGATATGGTAACCCTACCCTTGCCAAGTTTCATCCTTTGCACGAAGAATTCTGAGCACTATCCACTTGTAGCACTTGTGTTTTATTGGAAAAAATGTGGAGAATTTTTTGAAGAAGGTTCTTCTTTTAATTTAATTAGAATTTGAAGAAACGCTCGCTGGTAAAAGTTATGAATGAAGATGTTGAGGTTGGGTGAATTAATTTGGATAAGTTGAAAAGAGATTTTGAGGTTTTATTTACATACCAAACGGTCAATGAAACTATCTTACAAGAGGACCAACACAGAAGTAAGTGCAAGCAAGACTTTGAAAAGTGTACAGAATGTATTTTGGAGAGTGTGCGCGGGAATTGCATGATTTGATTCCGCCATATCCGTGTCAGACAGAAACCAATCAGTTTTGTTTCCTTATGTTAACAAAAACTGAGGTCTATCCATGACATGTCAAAATGTCAAACGTGCGAGCGAGAAAGAGTGATGGAGCTTTACACCGTATACATATAGATCCATCCCTTTAACAGTTCAGTTTAGGTCGTCAAATGGATAAGTTAAGAGTTCGTGGTAGGGTCTCAAAACACAGCAAGTTTTTTGGTTTTTCCAAACTTTTTAGTAGCCAATGGTCGATGGGGGTCAGAAGGTTCTGTAGTGGCGAACGCGTACCGGAAGACGCAGCGTCGGAAGGCTTCCTACAAGGTGGCTCGACGACATGATAAGTGTCGTAGGAAACCAATGGATACGAGACGTAGAAGACCGATCATTATGGTGATACTTGGCTGAGGCCTATGTCCAATTTTGGACGTCGTTCAGCTAAAATGATGATGATAATATTAATTGTCTAAAATATCTCTATGAAATATTCCCGTTCCGCCATATTCATGATTCCTTATTCAGAACTCCGCCAGTTTCACAACAACCCACATAGCTAGCTAGCTCCTACACGTGGTCCCTCAGAGCTGACGCAAGCGACTGGCTATGCAGCCTCATGACGTCACACACAGCATGTGCACTACTTCAATTGTTTTTCAATGAATTTCTTACATTGTGGAGGATATGAAAGACATTCTTATTTTACTGCAACATATTTATGTATTCTTAAAATGCTTTATAATAGCCCGCCATAACAGGCAAAGAAAATTCTTGAAAGAAAACGATGACTTTGCAACTATACTGATATGTCAAAAAAACCAAAAATTCCAACGTGACACGACCGTTTTTTTTTTTGAAATCATCAAATGCTCCAACTCTGGATGGAGCAAGAGAGAGTATCAGACTTTTACTGACTTAAACTCAGCCAAATTCAAAAAGCAATTTGTTGACTACGGAAATTCAAAACACTTATCAATACAACTGGACAGACTTTGGTCAGCACTTCAATCGAAAGGGCGGCAAGATTGTGAACGGGCCGTATAAGAATGCACTTTAAACGTAATGATTTAAAAATCTATTAAATTCTTGACACTTTATTACAAAGTACAAAAAAAAATAAAAAAAAAATATCGCGAGTTACCCCTGCCCTTTCTTCACCTTAACCCTGAACCAGAAACTGACGTAACATCAACCACATTTCAAAATAACCTACAAAAACGACAATAATTGAATCCACTCTAACATTCCGTCCGCCCCAGTGATATAACATCGTTTTTTGCTATCATAACCATATCTCGGCCGTCAAGCTTTCTGAGACAGTTTTTCTGCAGAAGATAAGGATCAAAAAACTATATAATCAATGAAGCAAAACATCGCGTGGAGGAATCTTTACGTCACGCTTCGCCTCACAAAATGTTGAGAGTTCATGGCAATGGAGATGAGCGAGAGAGGGACGGAGATGGAGAATTGCGTGAGTAAGAGAGAGATGGGTAGTGAATTAGTGATGTCGCAGAAGGTAAACATTTTATGAAAGTGTGTACTTAATTACCGAGTGTTGATTGTTTCTGAATGTTTGGATTATGTAGCGTGATATTCGTATTATAAGTGGCATAGTTTTAGATGTGAGGGATTTATGAATTTGGGGACGGAACAGATTGATGTAGAGTATTTATTTCTGAGACCTCCCCCCAAGTGTCGCCACGACGATCGGTCCCGTGTGTCTCGCATTCATTGGATAGCCGCGACAGTCACCAGGTCATCGGTCCACCTTGTGGGAGGCATTTCAACGCTGTGGCAGTCGCCACTCTAGAACCCTTCGGCCCCATCGCCTAACTGTTCTGCGAGCAATGTACCCTGCCCACTGCCACTTAAGTTTAGCGGTTCTTCGGGCTTTGTCGGGAACCTTGGTTCTCTTTTCAATAAGGTTCAGTTGAGAACCAGCATCAGGCAACTACCACGTCGTTGTCTGCATTTTTGCTGAACTGGACCTAACCGCGAGGCACACAATGCTAGTTTTCTTTTAATATTAAGTGTCTACAATTTACATGTTGTTTCTACATTGTGTGTGTCTGTGTGTGCAGATATCTTCATTCCTAGAGCAGTCACACAAGGAAACTCCAGTACAGCCTTTTCCATTGGCCCTTTGGATGACTTTAAGCCTTCTGACGTGGCCAATTTGTGTTTATTTAGTGCACCTACATATGTATGTTCTATAGCTATAGATGAATCCTTACCATCATCCGCTTAAACTTTCTAAAGGTAGAACCACACTGCTCACACGTATGCCACACGCCGATCTGGGCGCATCGGTCTCCACAAATTTTATACAGAAACTAGACTTGTAGAGCTACACTTGATACACGCCACGCGACGTCGTTCTACGTCGTTCAGGCGTGTTTGTTACACGTGTGTGTGCGTCGTTCTAAGAGGAAATATTAGTTTTGGATGCGGGAAGCCCTATTTACGGATCTGCCGCTATCCTTCCCAGAAATCGGGGCTGGTATTATGAAAATAGATTGGCAATGTTTTGTGATTCTATCTAAACTAGGTAATATGAGACAGGAAAACCGCTGGACAAAGCTAGTTTATTTAAGATATTTATACAACATCATTTCAGTTTATGCGAAATCTGAATATAATTTGTTCAGAATCCAATAGTTTTTACAGCATGTTATATTTTTTTCCAAAAATATTTAAAAAGGTTACAAGTCCGGTCATAGCAAGCAGTAGGAGCCAGCAAACAGCTGGGTGCAAGTGCAAAACAACCCCTCAGTCTCCTGGATGGCCCGGTGACTACGTATTTGGCTGACATAACAGGCTAATAACTTATTTATTTATTTATTTATTGGCACACCAACAGCATTACATACATGATTTTGTAAAAAATAATATTAAACACAAGGCACTGGTATGCATGCCTATTACAGGTATGCACAGCTTACACCATGCTAGATATAATATTAATTATTAAAAATTACTACAAAAAAATTAAATATACACAAACAACTTTGTGATTTTTCATGATACAATTATGAAATTTTGTACATATAGATTCTTTACATGAAAATACTAGACACGTCTTTCGGGTATGGCATATTATACTAAAACTGCCCCCCTAGCCAAATTACAACCAGTTAAGGTCGAATTCCGTTCTCTAATCGGTAACGCCTCGGTGACAGCAATTGTAGAAAACGATAAGTTGGTAGCCATGTTGACGCGCCTGAGTCGGCCGCTCGTTCTACAATGCAGCGTTTGTATAACAAAGGATGTAGCGTTAAACATTGTAGAAACGATTTTGAACGATGTGAACTTGGCTACGAATTGTCTATTCGTTTGTTCTGACCACGCCACTTTACGTTGAGATGACGTCATTCCCATACGTTTCATCACTTTTCGACAGCGTTAACGATTGCAGAATAACAACTTGGCTAAGCGTGCTGATGTTGTATATTAAGAATTGTTCTCAGAAATATATAATATTTCACAACTATCACACAACGCCGTCTAGTCCCAAGCTAAGCAGAGCTTGTGTTATGGGTACTAGACAACTGATAAACATACTTATATATTTCTAAATACATACATATATAGATAAATTACACCCAGACACAGAACAAATGATTATGCTCATCACACAAACATTTGTCCTGGGTGGGAATCGAACGACCTCAGGCATAGCAGTCAGGGTCACTAACCATTAGACCAACAGGCCAGTCTAAACAAAAATAAACTTTCACAAACATACTAAAAAGAACAAAATCATATTACATACAACTATAACAACTCAATCATAAACACACAACAATTTGCATAAAATCCCACGTAAATAATATTTCGTCTCAAAAAAAAAGAAGTTCTCACATATATAAGACACCATCCATAAATTATGTCACACTGTAATGGTGGGGAGGGGGTCGAAGAAGTGTGACATTGCGTGACAAGGGGGTCGGAGAGGTCCTAAATTTCGTGACGTCTCATTTAAAAATCTATTATAATCTAAGCGTTAAAACACGAACTTTAAACTATTACTTTACGAAAACCTCAAAAACTAGTCAATCGTTTTTTGTTTCGTTAATTTCTTTAATTAATATAAATAATCGTTTTTTTTTTATTCATAGTTTGATTTGATGTTAATTTTATTTATGGATGACCCCTAACGGTATTCGCTGAGGAGTCTGACGTCATGAGAGGCGGAGTGGAGAGGGGGAGGTCAAGTGTCAACACTTACAAAGTTAGTATCAATTAAAATTGAGTTTGAAGATGTGACCGATTAGGAGAGAGATCGGTGACATCCGTTGATGTGGGGAGATTAAACAAAATTAAAATTTATAGTTATTTATAGATTGTTGGGTTCGGGCGCGAGTGGATCTCGCGCACGAAAGGTTTCCAAAAAGTCACGTTTGTTACATGGGAGCCCGATTAAATATTTATTTTATTCTGTTTTTTAGCATTTGTTGTTATAGCGGCAACAGAAATACACCATCTGCGCAACTGTCAACTGTCTATCACAGTGTATGAGATACAGCCTGGTGACAGACAGACAGACGAACAGCGGAGTCTTTAATAATAGGGTCCTTTTTACCTTTGGGTAAGGAACCTTAAAAAACACTTAAGTTATTCAATTTTTTTCATTAAATTCTAAAACCTATTCCATATTTTTGTTTGTGGAAACAATGTTATTTTGATATTACAAACAGACACTTCATTTTTATTTCCCTATAGATTAAAAATACATGCACGAATGAAAAGATAATTTAAGAACAATCTGAATTTTCATTAAAATTGACAAAGAAGAAAAGGATTACATTGAAAGTGAAATAATCAACGTCGGAATGAAGAAGAGACGGGACAACGAAGATTGAAACGAAAGATCTCGACAAATTGTCTACTTAGCAGTATTTGTGGAACAAAAGATTATTTCGTTGGTTTCTGGGAAATAACTTGACGAGTTTTGATAATTAAATATCGGTATTATTAGGCTTGGTAGCGTTTTGTAATAAGTTTAATTCCTTGTGGCTCTGTTTGAGACGGAAATGGGTTTGTTTTTAAGTTAATTATAAGTGTTTCCTGATAGATATAGCTTGGGTTTCTTTAGGTCAAAGTGAATTGGTTGTTTCTAGGAAAGCGTGCTCCATCGTCAACCACATCGTTACTTACCATCAGGTGAAATATCGGGCAAGCGGGAACCTACTAATAAGCAAAAAATGACATTTAATGGACACCATCTTGCCCTAATGGTAGGTTAGGTACCATTATTACTTTTTATGTCTGAGTGGTTTGTGTTTAGACCGTTACAGTCAATGTTATCAGGTTTCCTGAAGTCGAGCAATGGAAAGCTCGCCGTCCGATCGTCGGGTGAAGATGCGGTCGAAAGCGCGTAATATTCCATGTGCGCCTCAAAGAGATGTCAACAAAATTGTAGGGGTCCATAAATATTTCTATGAAGGGGTCCAAAAGGCCCGATGCCCGCTAGGGTCGCGGGAATTTTTGAACGTGATAAAATGGTCTTGGAACGCAAAAGGGTAACTAACGAACATAGGTGGGTTTTAGTCAGTCAAAGTTCGATACGTCCTCTCACTCTACCCTAGAGCGAAAAAAGTCACTTGATGACGTCCCAACACAAAAAAAAAGAATTAGTGTAATACTATTACTTAGTACGAAATCTCAAAAAAAAATGGTAAGGTTTAGAGCCCCAATAGTTAATTCTCCAATTACATAGATCTTGGAACGTAACCAGATAGGTACTAAAAGCCCTGAGAAACTTGAAACTGGTATTACAGTAAAGTGGGGTGAATAGAGACTTAGGGGTGAGTAGAGACAAAACTTTATAGGGTATTTTGTCGATATTTGAATATTTTTTGCAGCATTTAACTAGATCAATTTTTAAATGAATTGTTATGCCGATATTATAGTATCAAAGTGAAAAACCAAACCAAAGTTTTGTCTCTATTCACCCCTAAGTCTCTATTCACCCTGTTTTACGGTACTGAGAATCCTACGTTACCTCGTTAAAAGATTAACTCCTAAACGTGGCCTTTGTATATTTATTTATAATTATATTACTGATTGTTATTAACTCAATTTACTTGTTTTAAATTTAAAAGCATTCATTAGTTGTATACTTATTAGCAAAAGTTAGCCGAAAATTGTCTAGTCCCGGCCGAGCCCAAGTCGTCGACGGCGCGCAGTGTTACACGCGCGCCTCAAGATGTCAGCAACAGCAGGGGAGGGCTTGCGGACAGTGAGCAATGGGTAGCTCGCTGTCCGACCGTCCGGTAACTGCCCGGACCGAGCCCAAGTCGTCGACGGCGCGCACTGTTCCCGCGCGCCTCAAGGAGTTGTCAACAACAGCAGGGACCCAGCTGGGTCGAAGCCTACTGGGGCCAGGGTTATCCGAAAGGGAACTCAAGCCCCGATATGAAGGCTAGAAGGAACGGGGTGGGCTTTTAGTCAGTAAGAGTCTGACACTATCTCCCACTCCGCCCAGGAGCGGGGGTTGCAATTGGATGATTTTTCCCACCATAAAAAAAAGCAACAGCAGGGGCCCAGCTGGGTCGAAGCCTACTGGGTCTATGGGTTAAGTGAAAATGAACCATGGGGCACTGGAACAAAGGCAAAGAAGGATCAGGAATGGGTTTAAGTCAGTAAAAGTCTAACATGCCCTGCCGCTCCGCCCGAGAACGGGAAAAGTCATTGGATGATATCCTACCATAAAAAAGCTGAATACTGTCTCTCAAAATACAGGTAGCCATAGTTTGAAAGGCAAGGTTCGTTAACTAGTGAGCAATGGGTAGCTCGCTTTCCAACCGTCCGGTAACTGTCCGGACCAAGCCCAAGTCGCCGACGGCGCGCACTGTTTCCGCGCGCCTCAAGGAGTTGTCAGCAACAGCAGGGACCCAGCCGGGTCGAAGCCTACTGGGGCCAGGGTAATCCGAAAAGGAACTCGAGCCTCGGTATGAAGGCTAGAAGGAACGGGGTGGGCTTTTAGTCAGTAAGAGTCTGACACTATCTCCCGCTCCGCCCAAGAGCGGGGGTTGTCATTGGATGTATTTTCCCACCACAAAAAAAGGGTTCATTTTTTTTTATCTTTTATAAACTAGCACTTGACTGCGATCCCGCCTGATGGTAAGCAGTGATGCAATCGTTAACATCACCATCATCATCGTTAGTCATTAACTCAGTGGCGTGCCTGATGCCTTTACAGGGGGCAAGCCAAGGAATCTTGTGAAAAAAAAATCTCGTGCTACCACGTGTCATCAGTGCAGTAATGCTGATTTTTCTGATTTGCTACACTACTATTAACAAATATAATATTAATAGTAAGTAATAAATAATGATAACAAAAGCTTCACCACAACAACTTTATCATCATACCAATAATCGTGAAGTTTGAATACATGAATAGAAAAAAAAAAAATTATTCTAATTCAAATTGTCTATCTTTATTTAAAAATGATTTTCTTACTCCAGCGTAAAAAGTTGGTGAACGTTTTAATTCTAACAGCTGATTCTCAATTGCAATCAAAGATAATTCGGAAAGCCGCTCTTGTTGTCGAGTGCCGGCCGGCCGATTAATTTGAACTTAATTATCTAATGTAAAGTTGAGTTGAGTGTGAAATAAAACAACCGAGTACTAGATACTGATCTAATGTTATCCTAAATTGAACTCTATTGAAAGGAGGGTAAGTAAACGGCGGAGAATCTTAACACCGAATTCTAATTTGACGCCAACGCCATCTAGTTATGAATGTGTAACTAATACATAATTTTTTTGAAATCTTGGTGTTTCAAACACTTGTTCTTTAAAATAATATGTAATATTATTGGCAAATACTCACAAATGAAACAGCGGTAGCTTTTCGTTGTTCGCTTTTTTAAAACACACTTATCACTTAACTGTCGAGAAAGATAACCAACTTTCTATCGGCGGTTTATCAAAAATAAAGAATGAAATAACAGCTTTCAAGTTCTTTTGAGAATTTTCATGGCACTCGCGAAGTTATTTGAGCCATACCTACCTGATGTATTCCAAGCATTGTTATTAACTTTTCAGAGAAATATTCAAAATAGTAAAGTTACAAGATTATATTTATCTTTAAAACTCAAACCCTACCTGGCCAATATCAATTCCACACATAATAATATCCACACACAACCACAAGTATAGTTTCCGAATTCATAAACTGTTAAATGACGGAAAACAAAAAAAAACTATCAAAACAATTACGTACAACACGATAACCGATCAAAGCAAATTTGAACTGAGTACTTTTTAGTTCGTACAACTTTACGCGTCATAGAGGGCGCCTCGTATTATAATATGCGTAAAAATTTATGTCAAAAAAAACCATTCATAAATTTACCAAAGCCCAGCTTTTTTTTAGAACAAAATGTTCGACGAGTATTTGCACACAATAACAAATTACACCCACACACACTCAAAATTTGACGTTTTTATATCAAAAGTAGAGATAGAAGAGCAAGCCTCATAAAAGCCTTTGAGGCAGAAAAAGACAACAACACATTAGTGTTCATCTCTTTCTTTTGTTAAGTGTTAGAGTGAGATCGGAGAGATTTCGCTCAGAATGGCATCCTCGCTTCGCCCTGGTATCGTCTTATGAATGATTTTTGAATTCCGCACAACACAGTGGCAACTTAGCGTAACCGCGTAAGCGCGCGAAGTTTAAAGTTTAGATTTTTGTGATAATTAATTGATTGGTCGTGTTCTATGAAGGTGAGGTTTTGGTAGGGCAAGCCGGGCTTTTTGGCTTCTATGGCGGGCACGCCACTGCATTAACTGTATGGTTACAATTTTTTGAAAGAAATTGTATGTATATTTTTAAATGACCAGAGATCGCTTAAGATAAAAGTTTGTAAGAAAAGGCCTCCCCTTTGCATATCAGTGTGACACAATATAAGCTTATAGAAAAAAAAAAAACGATAATATTGTACTAATATTGGCACACCAATGAGAGCCCTATTTTATTTTATTGGCTAACTAAGAAAGCTGCTTTATTTCTGAGTGACATACGCTGTTTATGTTAGCGGGCGCAACCGCGGGCAAAAGCTAGTTATTAATATTATTAAATTACTTTGAATGTTCGTCCTCTTCAACGTTTCATCTCCAAACTCGCAAGCAATAACACAAAACAATACGGTATTTTCGCAACTGAAGCTCAGAGTCACAAGTCATTAACGGTTGTGCATCAGTGACTCAATAACCTAAAAACTGGCAACATTAATGTGCAGACAAAGGAAGATCGTTAGTGTGTGACACCCACAAGTGTGGTAACACTCGGTTGCGACATTGTGGTAGGGTTAGCGAGTTTGTTTATAGCCTTTCTTTAAATGAGGCAATATTTCGTGACTGCCAGATTTGTTTATCGGTTTCTTGAAAACTGGATTTAATGATTAATCTGTCTATTATGTAAGATAGTTTGGATGCGGCAATAGCATCTCAAACATGTTTTATCTATGTTCGCGGGGTTGTGGACGACGAGCATTATGTAGCTCGCTGTCCATCCGTCCAATAAGGATCAAACCCGAGTTTTTGACGGCGCGTAGTGTTCCATGCGCGCCTCAAAAAAATATCAGCAACCGTGGGGGCCCAGCAGGGTCGAATACATACTGGGGCCATAGTAGATGCGAAAGAGAACCCCGGAACCCTGGAACGAAGGCTAAGAAGGAACAGGAGTGGGATTTAGTCAGTAAAAGTCTGACACGAAAGGGCGACAAATGTCATTAGATGATTTCCCACCTTAAAAAACGGGGGGTCCAGGATGACCAACGCCCGTTAGGGAATTTGAGAGATAGATACTAACAATCAGATCTCACACACGAAGACCAAAATCATGCTAATATATCTAAGTAGTATAATAACCTACATAAATTATGCATGTAGCTCTAACACATAAAACTTTTAATTATAACATCTCAAACAAAAGTATAACACCGTGAAAATGGCGCGTAATTTCGACTGTCAAAAATGCTAATGCGGGGGCGATAATGCGCGACGACAGTAGGGATGCGGTCATTCATCGACTTTTTAGTCTATGGCCCGGCGCCTATTATCGGCATCGACAAGTAAAAGGATCCATCGGCATCCCTAAATGCATGCCAAGGCATAGTTTCCGACAGTGTGCGCTTGCTTGTAAGGATGCCGAAGGATCCTTTTTCTCGCCGATGCCGATAATGGGCGTCGGGTCTAACAATACATATCAGAACACAGCATCAAGAACATATGGCTACCCACCATATAGAAAGGCCTCTCGCCGACCCTAAGCGCAGGTGACACGTCCGGGTGCCTGATGCCCTGACCTACTCCACTTGAGCACAATGACCAATTTATTGACCGTAACAATCGATGGAACTAATTCGTGTAGTCTCTATTATGTGGACGACATTATATGTGGACCGTTGACAAGTTGACATGTCGTTTGGCTGGACTCGTTTTGGAAGATAAATTCTTTTGGTAAGTTTGCTAAAAGTGCGGTATTCTTTGTTTCAAAGATTCAAGATTCAAAGTATTTTATTTCAAATAAACCATTTACAGGCACTTTTGATAAGTCAAGAAGGCAGTCAGTCAGAAAAACTTATGCTAATTGCACATTCGAAAGCGTAGATCTCTACGGAGAAGAATGTGCAAGAAACTCTATGGACGGAGCATGCAATTCCCGCGCACACTTTCCAAAATGCATCCTGCAAAATACCGAAAGGCTGGCTAACCCTACGCCTGTGTTCCAGGCTTTGTGGAATGAACCCACAGAAAAGATGAATGAATAGGTTAGAAAGGAAATACTTTCCGATTTATACCACAACGAGTGTCGCCGTTTGTCTCACACCCTTTAACTCCACTACAAGTAATAAACCAATACTAACGCGCATTACGCAACTAGCAGACAATGCACACTTCGGTAAGTCCCCTCTTTGAAGCGTGGCTGGAAAGACCTCACGGCGTCCTTACCTTCCGCATGACGCAGGTACTCATCGGACATGGTTCGTTCGGGAGTTTCCTGCACCGGATTCATGCGGAAGTGACGCCCGGGTGTCGCCACTGTGCGGAACACCCGGAGGACACGGTGGAGCACACAGTCGAGGTGTGCCCTGCTTGGGCGGAGCATCGCCGTGCCCTCGTGGGGGTGATCGGCGGCGGAGACCTCTCGCGCCGGGCCCTGGTTGAGGCCATGGTCCGGAGCGAGGAGGAGTGGGAGGCGGTCGCCGACTTCTGCGAAGCAGTAATGCTAGCAAAGGAGGAGGCCGAACGCATCAGGCAACGGCGTTATCGCCGCCGCCGCCGCCGCCGGGATTCTGATCCCGATTTCCGGCCACCGTAGGCGCGGGCTTGCGGACAGTGAGCAATGGGTAGCTCGCTGTCCGGCCGTCCGGTAACTGTCCGGACCAAGCCCAAGTCGTCGACGGCGCGCACTGTTCCCGCGCGCCTCAAGGAGTTGTCAGCAACAGCAGGGACCCAGCCGGGTCGAAGCCTACTGGGGCCAGGGTTATCCGAAAGTGCGCTCGAGCCCCGGTATGAAGGCTAGAAGGAACGGGGTGGGTCTTTTAGTCAGTAAGAGTCTGACACTATCTCCCGCTCCGCCCAAGAGCGGGGGATGTCAATGCATGATTTTTTCCCACCATAAAAAAAAAAAAGACAATGCACACTTAGATCACAATTTTGCTATTGGTAGTTGAACTATGAGCATTGCCCTACTTTGTAGCACGCCTCCTCCACCCATATACCTAACTTAACCTCTTTCGTCTGTTCTGTGAATAAACCAAATCCATTAAGTAAATACAGAATTCAGCAATAAATACTCTCAGTAACCGTATGTAAACTTACCATAACTTGACAGAGGTGCCTAACCCTCTGGTGGGTAGTATTGCACAATTAAATGGCCGCCGAAGACATCAATCGATGTTGCCATCAGTATTCACATCATGAGCGCGAGTCGATGGATATTTCATACATAATGTTAGTTAGTTATTGGAGAACAAGGCATGAGATGTAGCGGTTTTGAATTTTACATCGAGAATCTGGATGTTTTTCTTGCTAGATTTAATAAAAAACACTGTTCAAAGGCAGACTTAATGCCTTAGAATTTTCTTCCAATCGACCTTAGGGTGATGCAGATAGCTCGCGGTCTGGCTGTCCTGGAGTTCTGGAGCGCAAAAGCAACTATTTTGATAGGCTCGCGTTTAATCGCTATCTCACCTGATAGCACGCGTTGAAGTCTTCGAGGCTGGAACACACCTGCCTAGAAGTAACCTATTCACTCTTGACTTACATTGTAGCTGTCAGGAAACACAGATTCCTTTAGGTAGTCCCACTTCTTAGCTGTTCTCAAAGTTAATTTGTTCCCAAAACGTTTTGTACATAAGTGTGGAATGTTCACATGGCAACGTACCAGAAGCCTGGTGGCGCATCGGCGTAGCATTTATCTGATCTACATTTTTTTTAATTATTATTATTTAATAATAAAAAACCCCGCCCGTGTACATAAAATATAGCCTATGTCACTCAGAAATAAAGCAGCTTTCTGTCGGTGAAAAAATTTTCGAAATCAGACCAGTCCTTCTCCTACAAACAAAAAACAAATACCTCTTTATTATATTAGTGTAGATTATTATGTCTAAAGTGGTACAGGTGTACTATCAAAACTACCATACAATGGTTTTTATAAGTGCCACGCTTCCAATTCCGCTATCAGTTCCTCACTTGCAACCCCACCTAGTTTTCCAGCGCAAATGCAAAAGCACCTACGAGTACTCCATCACCAAAGATCGCATATTTTTGGAAGTACGAAACTCCCAACCAGACCACTTCCAGTACCGCATCTATTAACCTTCAGAAGTCTACTAGAAAGACTGGTCTTAGTTTTATTAATTAGCAAACTTGTTTAGTTTTAATAGTTCATTTACATGTGAGTATGGATGGTGTGAACTTGGCCTTAAAATATGCAGCAGGTATAATGAATGAATGTTAGTAGTATGATTAGCATAACCGGCCTAATGTTCCACGGCAGGCGCGGGCTTGCGGATGATGAGCGATGGGTAGCTCACCGTCAGGATCAAGCCCGAGTTGTTGACGGCGCATAATGATTAACGCGCTCCTCAAAGAGATGTCAGCAAAACCGTAGGAGGAGCTAAAGAAATTAGAAAGGGCCGCGGGGAAAAGGAAACCCACGGTCCTAGAACACAAAGAGCAACTGAAGGACCCTGATGTGGTTTTAGTCAGTAAAAGTCTGACACGCCCTCTCACTCCGCCCTAGACCGGGAGAAGCCATTATATGATTTTGATTTTTCATCTAAAAAAAAGGCGGAAATGATGATGACTGGAGCATAACTACTGTTCAATGCATTTAGTCTGCTCAATGCGCCATATAAAAGGTGCTAAAAATCGTAAGCCCATGATTTCGTTTAGCAGGAGCTTAAGCTGCCATATTCCTTTGAATAGAGCTCAGATATAAGCTGTTCACACTAACGTGTCGGCAGAAACCTATGCCGTCCGATTTGAGGCAGCGACGGTGGTATTGTGCTGGCGACTTTTAGGCCGATAACAGGGTGAGGAGCTGGCGCGGTTGCTGAAGCGGGTGAGAAATATATTGTAGGATTGTTCAAAAGACAGTAGAGTCAGTGATAGGTTGTAAGGTAACTCGATCAACCAAATCTATACGTAGAGTACCTACATCAAATAAATAAAATAGAATCGTCAATAGGAGCGGAGTAGTAACCTAGGTCGAGAGGGATAACTAGCATAATTATAAACATGGAATTCATTTTTCTACAAATTCCTATGTGATTCCAAAGTTTTCTCGAAAGTCACTTTGATTGAATATTATTATTGACTAGCTGTCCGCCCGCGACTTCGTCCGCGTGTACTTCGGTTATCGCACTCTAAACGTGTTTTCCCGTAGGAATAAGATGATTTTCCGGGATAAAAATGTAGGTAGCCTATGTTCTTTACCATGTCAAAGGCTATATGCATGCCAAATTTCATCCAAATCCGTTCAGCTGTTTTTGCATAATTAAGTAACAAACATCCAAACAACCACACTTTCACATTTATAATATTAGTTAGGATAGACTCGCGCTTGACCACTATCTTACCTTTTTTTTTTTTTTTTTTTTTTTTTTTTTTTTTATGGTGGGAAAAAATCATGCATTGACATCCCCCGCTCTTGGGCGGAGCGGGAGATAGTGTCAGACTCTTACTGACTAAAAGACCCACCCCGTTCCTTCTAGCCTTCATACCGGGGCTCGAGTGCCCTTTCGGATAACCCTGGCCCCAGTAGGCTTCGACCCGGCTGGGTCCCTGCTGTTGCTGACAACTCCTTGAGGCGCGCGGGAACAGTGCGCGCCGTCGACGACTTGGGCTTGGTCCGGACAGTTACCGGACGGCCGGACAGCGAGCTACCCATTGCTCACTGTCCGCAAGCCCGCGCCTACGGTGGCCGGAAATCGGGATCAGAATCCCGGCGGCGGCGGCGGCGGCGATAACGCCGTTGCCTGATGCGTTCGGCCTCCTCCTTTGCGAGCATTACTGCTTCGCAGAAGTCGGTGACCGCCTGCCACTCCTCCTCGCTCCGGACCATGGCCTCAACCAAGGCCCGGCGCGAGAGGTCTCCGCCGCCGATCGCCCCCACGAGGGCACGGCGATGCTCCGCCCAAGCAGGGCACACCTCGACTGTGTGCTCCACCGTGTCCTCCGGGCATTCCGCACAGTGACGACACCCGGGCGTCACTTCCGCACGAATCCGGTGCAGGAAACTCCCGAACGAACCATGTCCGGTGAGGACCTGCGTCATGCGGAAGGTAAGGACGCCGTGAGGTCTTTCCAGCCACGCCTCAAAGAGGGGACTTACCGCCATGATTGTGGCGTACCACTATCTTACCTGATAGCGATAATGTGGTCGACGATGGAGCATGCTTGCGAAGAAGTAACCTATTCGACTTGGTTGTAGCTATCAGGAAACAGACTACGGCTGGATTACCGGTAGACTTTCCGGTTTCGAAGGCAGTATAGCTAGTGAGCGATCGTTTGTTGCCTTTCCTGCCCGCTCCAAAGACTCGCAATGTCTTCCACGAGCATTTTGCTGAGCGCTGGCAGTTTTGCGCGGATGTGACACAATATATCCTACTTACTTACTACTCGATATTGTTATTAGTTTTATTTTTTTTAAGGTATGTGCCATGTTTAACCCAAATAAACTTTTTTTCTTTCTTTCTTCTTTCGATGATTTGTGACCACCTAACGCCCGCGCCCGTTCTAGTCACCTTGTGTTCACTCTAGCCGAGGCCTTGCGTTGCAGCTTAGTGCATTAGGGTGGCAGGGAGGCTGTGCAGTCCGCCCAGTCTGATAGCCCGGCTATTATTCAGTTTCGGACAGCGAAGAAATAAACTGTAGCGACCATTTTCAACGTGTACTAGGGTTTATAAAGTGTGGCTTTAAGTTTAGACAGCAAGTTTGTAAAACTACATAAATTATGTGAACTGAAAACTGCAGTACACCGTTTTGCTGAAAACTAATTGAGTTTAATGTTGACCTAATCTATAGCATTGTTGTTTCTGCTAATTGCTATAAGATTACACGGAATAGACATTTGCGTTTAGTGATTTTTGATGTAAGGAGGGAGGAGTGTCGTAAAAATAAATGCAACGAGAATTACACTTTATCAACGCAAAATAAGATGTATTTAAATCAATCTATGTAAAGCATTGTACCATTGAATTAATCTTGTATACCATCGCAGATTTATTTAATCATTTCTAGCTTTTGCCAGTGCCTTTCATCCAAATCCTTTCAACAGTTTCAGTAGAGAGTAACAAGCATACAAATATAGACACACTCCCAAACTTTAGTCTTTATATTAGTTTGCTTACCGTGGTGTCTAAACACGAGCCAAGCTCAGACAGTTAATTAACAACAGACGAAAAACTATAAATAACTCCAATAATTCGATTCTTAAGCAGACTGACGATGACGGTATTAAACTGAAGCCATATTAATAAATAGCTCTCATCCTTTCAGGAGTTCAGAGGCGGGTGAGTGACCTCAGCTATATCGGGATTGTCTCGAACTGCAGTTAAATCTTGGGATAGTGTCGCCACGATTTCGTAGGATAGGATTAGAAGCGTAAGCTGTAAGAATAGCTGGAAATTGGTTATGCTTCTTGGAATATGGTAGATTTTTTTTGAGGGGACAACTCATCAAATGACCTCTACCGCTCCAGAGTGACGCAAAAGGGGTTTTTTATGAGGTGAAAAATCACTAAAAGACTTCTCCCAGTGGAACGAGAAGGTGGGTAAGACTTTTACTGATTAAAACCACACCTATGTGAAGACTTAGACCATGGCACCGTGGCCCTGACGGGCATCGATCTCCATAGTTTTGCTGAAATCTCCTAGAGCCGCGCATCGAAAACTAGCCGTCGGCAACTTGGATCTGGATGGTTACCAGACAGACGGACGATGAGCTACCCATTGCTCGTCGTCTGTAAGCCCACGGTTATAATGGTCGGGGATAGCCGATGACGTGAGGTTGCCCGTTTCCCCACGCGTTCAGCCACCTCCTTCACTAGGAGCGAGAGGGTGTATCAGACTTTTACTGACTAAAACTCATCTAAGTTCTTTCATTTGCTCTTTGCGTTCAAAGGCCTTGATGACTTTTTTAAACAATCTGCCGCAGCCTAGGCAGGCATCGACCCACCGCCGTTTGAGCGAAAAAAAGTAACTAACACACATATACAAACAAACTTTCTTCTCTACAATATTATTAGTATGTTTACGCTTTAAACAGCCCTATATTTCCTTCCACAAATATTCATGGCTACCTCAGGACATTGACAGTGATCCAGGGGTTAGACAGATAAATCCTTGCTCTAAACAATTTACGACAGTTCTCCGCCGTATCGTGTCGTAGTGTCGTATCCGATTTGTCGTAAGGTTTTATAATGCCGTCTTTATTACTTGTGCAGGGTTTAAAGGGACTTCGGGCCGGATTGCCCTCTATTGGATTGGTAAGACACATGTTTGGGTTTCAGGTGATATAGTGTTTTGAGAGACACATTGGTTTTGGTTTGGACTTTGGTTTGTATAGGTTTCTGGAGATTTCGTACCAAAGAGTTACTAGTATCTACTTTATGCTAACTCCACCTAAGTTTTCACGATTAGAGGCCCTACCATGAGCTCTTAATGGGATCCAATTAACGACCTAAACTGAACTGTTAAAGGTATTGAGGTATATAGGGTGCTATAGCCCCACCTCCTTTCTTGCTCGCACGCGTTATGGTAAGGCCCAGGTGTTTCAAGATTAACAGCGCGAACCATAGTATGGGGTGAACTTTGAATGGCTCTCCTGAAAACCTAGTAAATTTCAAATGTAACATTGTTCTTCGGATGGGTCGAGCGGTTCAGTTAGCGCACTTCCAACAGATTCCCGTGTCTCACACCAGGTCATCGCTTCTAGTTTTCCGTCACCTTAAAGCAGTTTTTACTAAGGATTGGCAGCTAACACTATTTACAGTTAGGAATCATTTGAATGTTACAAAAAATGAGAGCAGTGGTGACCGAGTGGTAATGGCTCCGACTTACGAGTTAGGTCACGGGTTCAAACCCTGACAGACGCATTTCTGTGTAATTTATTACCACTGCTCTCAAAGCGGTGAAGGAAAATATCGTGAGGAAACCGGCATGTCCTAGAACCAAAAATTCGAAGACATGTGACATTCACCAACCCGCACTGGGCCCGCGTGGTGGATTACGGCCCATTCCCTCTCCTAGAGAGTAGGCTTGAGTCCCAGCAGTGGGAACAGTAAAAAGGCTGATGACGATGGGTTAAAAAAATGTTAATCCAAATTAATCTAGTCACTCTCGAGCTTAGCAAAAGAACTCTTTAGCAAATAAAAAAAAAAGTTTTATTTAGATAGATTAAATTGATATTTTGATGTTAACAATCTAAAATTGTGAAAAATATAAAGTTTTAAACTATACTAAAATAATCTTCAAATTGATAGTACAGTAACATCATAAAGTGAATGAATATGACAGCAGTATTTTGAAGTAGTTTATGAAATCTACTTTTTCATAAACAAGGGAAAGTCGGAAGTCACCCCTTACTCATAAACACCAGACTGCAATAAATCTTATCTACCACAACGAGACAGTAGTAAAGTTACGAACCCCTTCGTAGAGTTCATAGTTAACTTATAAACAGGGTGGAAAGTAACTGAAACTATTAACTACTTTGAGCTGGGTTTGACGGCACGATTGGCGCAGTGGTTGAGCGACTGGCTGCAGCGCTGTGGGTCGCGGGTTCGATTCCGGAATTATTTGTATGAATGGCCTACGGATAGGAGTTCCAGGTGTGGGTGTCTCGAGTATGTGAGCTTACATGTTTGTGAACGCACCCACGTTGCAATATTAATTCCTAGTGTGGGACAACAATCTACACTAATATAATAAAGAGGTAAAGTTTGTTTTTTTGTTTGTTGGAGGTAATCTCTGGAAGTACTGGTCCGATTGCTAAAATTTTTTCACCGATAGAAAGCTGCTTTATTCCTGAGTGACATAGGCTATATTATATGTACACAGGCGAAGCCGCGGGCAAAAGCTATTAAAAAATAAACTGGCCAAGTGCGAGTTGGACTCGCGCACGTAGGTTCCTTGAAAAATTCGGTAAAAAAATCGCGTTTGTTATATGGGAGTCCCCCTTAAATGTTTATTTTATTTTGTTTTTAGTATTTGTTCTTAAAGCGGCAACAGAAATACATAATTTGTGAAAATTTCAACTGTCTAGCTATCGCAGTTCTTGAGATACAGCCTGGAGACAGACGGACGGACAGACAGCGAAGTCTTAGTAATAGGGTCCCGTTTTTACCCTTACCGTAAAAAATACATAGCGTTTGTACTCCTTGAGGGTGCAGGCAGAGGTAGTTAGGCGTAAACCTTTTTTTGAGCTGACTTCTCCTTGAGGAGCGTAAAACCCGCGACATCGATCCCTCTCCTCAGCCTTTTTCCAAAATGTTTAAGTTGAACAAACCGTCGATTTAAAAAGAAAAGAAAGTATGACAAGTTACAGCATAGCATAGTCGACCTTATAATGTTCCCACTGCTGGGACTCAGGCCTCACAGGACTTAGAAGAGGGAATGGATCGTAATCCACCACGCGGACCCGGCGCAGGTTGGTGGATGTCACATGTCTTCGAATTTTTTGTTCTAGGACAGGCCAGTTTCCTCAAGATGTTTCCTTTTACCGTTATGAGAGCAGTGGCAATGAAATAAATTACACAAAGTATTGCGCCTGGCTGGGTTTGAACCCGTGACCTACAACTCGTAAGTCGGGGCCGTTCCTACCCGGCCACCATTGCTCTCTCTCTGGATGACAAGTTACTAATCATTTACCATCAAACTATCAACAACATTAGACATCAAGTAATAAAGTTAACAGCCTTCTAAACTTAGCTCCTTCAAGACAAGACACAACTGAAAATAGACGGACAAAACAACCAAGTGCAGTCTGTAAACTGAAATAAGACAAGGAACGATCTGAAGGTACTTCAGACTTGTCTCCAACTTTAGTAGCTGAAGGATTCAGGCTAGTTTATTTTTATATGAAACTAGTTTTAGGAAATACAGGTTTTCTTGAAGCAGTGACTGAAATATTGAAAGGGAATCGTTTGGCTTGTGAAAAGAATGGACGAAAAACATGGTTTTTTTTTTTAGGCGGTAAAATCATTCAATGACATCCCCCGCTGTGGGGCGGAGCGGGAGGTAGTGTCAGAGTTTTACTGATTAAAAACCCACTCCTGTTCGTTTTTAGCCATTGTTCCAGGGCCCCGGGGATCTTTTTCGCATCACCCATGGCTCCTGCGCTACGCACCCTCAACGCCTTGAGCTCGGTCTGGATTTTTACCGGACAGTCGGACGGCGAGCTACCCATTGCTCGCTGTCCGTGAGCCCGCGCTTACAGTGCGGTGGCCTGAAATCGGGATCGGAATCCCGGCGACTGTGGCGTGAGGGCCATTGCCTCGCCCGTGCGGCCGCCGCCTATCCTAGCATTACTGCTTCGCAGAAGAAGGCGACCGCCTGTCAGGATGAAAAGTATGTTAATAATCCAATTATACATATGGGTTTATGGAGAGGGAAGCCAAATAGAAAATAGACGGATTGTGTGAGGAGTGATATAAAAGAAATGGTATGATTAAACTTTTTTCGTACATGATTCGTAAATAAGTTTAATTTAAATTTTTTTTTGCTCATCCTGCCCAATTGATTCTATTTGACACTGACAGCTAATCATGACGTCACATAATGGCGCTAAGCTGATCCTATTCTTGTTTGGATCGCATAGCTATCCGACCTCTGCTAATAACAAAAAGGAGTTTAAAATGTCGATCAAACCTCACAAAGCTAAAAGTTCAATAACGCCGACTGACCAATTAATTTGTTGAACATAATTGTGTGACATTCAACAATTAAAATTAATTGTTAATTAATCAGCAATCAGCTTTGAGCGCTCTTGTTTTTATGCTCACTGATGGAGATTATTAATTAAATTGCCTTTGAATACAATGATTTATTAATGTTTTTTTTTTTCAGGTGTTAATTCAGCTAATGACTACTTCCGCCCCAACGTGGAGCGACAGGGCGAGGCAGACTTTTACTGACTAAAACCAAACCTATATTCCCTTCAGTTGCTCTTTGCTTTCTAGGGCCATGGGTTTCTCTTTCAGAAGCAGTGCCGTAACTAGGGCGGTGCCAGCGGTGCCCAAGCATAGGGCGCAGTCTCTGGATGGGCGTAATTTTTTTTTATAGTCAGTCCTTTTTGTTTGTATTGTATTCTTTTCTATGGTGTAGTTAAGCTCGCACCACGCTTATAAAAGGCTAGTTACGGCACTGATCAGAAATCGACCCATGGCCCAAGTAGGCTTCAGCCATGCTGGGTGACCCAGCCGGGGTCTTACGGGTTTTCTGACAATTCTTTGAGCCGCACGTGGAACACTACGCGCCGTCGACACCTCGGGCTCGGTCCGGACGGTTACCAGGTGGTCGGACGGCGACCTACCCATTGCTCGTCGTCTGCAAAACCGCGCGTATAGGTACCGACACGAATCTTGAGCGCTCGGCTTTATAGTGGGGATCGCTTTGCACATTCCATACATTGGCGAGCCAATCGTCGTCGTTGTTAGATACATGCAGCAAGCGCAGGGAACGAATCTCGAGTAACGTCTATGACGCGATGGCGCGGTGTGCAAATCACTGACATTCCCCGCCCCCACGTCTTACGTCGCACCACTAAAGAGACCGAATATTTGACTTCTGCGCAACTTGAAGCCAGCGCTCAAGTTCCGTGCTGATAACTAAACCCATTACTCGTCGTCTGCAAAACCGCGCCTACCTAAATGTATCTTTTAATACCCTAAATAATATTCACAAAATATCTATGTTTCCAAAATATCAAGAGAAAGATGTGTAATAACGTCATAATCATCGTGTATCTCTAGTGGCCAACAGCACCTAGTCTGACTTTTGGCACCTAGCACATTAACCCACTCGGTGTTTGCTGGGGCGTTAAATTGGTCCCATTTATCAGTTCAGTAAACACGGCTAGCCTAGATCCGTGATCTGTTTGCTACTACATCAATGTAAACAATGTTTTGTACTTGTATTAATGTGCGTACGGACCGTGTGTACTGTGGATTGTAATTTGTGATTTATCTAACATCAAAACATTGACCATCTTTGTTGACCTAAAGTTAGAACCTAGATTCGAAGGAAAATTATGCAAATCTACTATTAGTGCTATACCAATGTCTTAATGGTTTTTAAAGCGGTTTTTGCCGTTACTTAAGGTACCTAGGCATCTTCCTTCATTCTAATGAAAATCTGGCATAGGCACCAGCAAAGACACTTCCGCTTGACCACCGCTAAGTTCAATACTCAATACTCAATACTTTATTGCATTCCATATGTACATAATATAGATGTAAGTTCATAAGTTCATTTTTGCTTGCACACGAAACGAAAACTTTAAAGGATATTTGGTTTGGCGCCGCGCTTTAGGATTTAAGCAATAAGTTCTTTTAAGTGATCAGGCAGAAATGACCGCGATGGTACATTTTAGAGCATTTTATTAAATAGCGCCACGTGAGGCTTTTTGCAATGTCTACCGAAACTGATACACTTCTTTGAACTTTTGTAACTCAATGGTAGATAACTAGACAGATAAATATAAAACGGCCTCTTTGGTTTCGTGGTCGGGAGTGCAGCTGCTGAACGTGAGGTCCTGGATTCGATTCACTGGTTAGGCAAAACGTGCTATTGGGTTTTTCCATTAGGTATTACTAGGTAGCAGCTGAGTTTGGGCCGTTGTTGATCTTGCGCCTAATCTCACCCTGTCGGGTTGGTGTCCCATCAGACTATTATTCGGAGGATAAAGAGACCAAGAGTGGGAGTGGTGGATCTCCTGCGTACCTGGCTGGGAATATCTGTTGAGATTCGGTCGAGAGGATTATTTAGAGGTAGGATAAAGAATTTCGTAAACTTTAACCATAAGGGGATCTCGACAACAGTATCTCTCATAGATGCCTTTAAAAATATGGAAGGTGTAAATTTAAAACAAGTAAACATCAAAGTTCCAGATACATTCCCTCGGGGTCGTCGTCAAGATAGTGACGGGGCGAGGGTGCGAAGAGTGTAAAACTTGCGCAACTTTTGAACTTAAAATACAACTTGTCTATGCTCTATGTCCCTCGAGAAATAAAACTTGGAAGTCAACAGAATATATGAATAAGTTAGTTTTAAGTTTATAGTAAACTGTATCAACAAGTTTTAAGTTATATTTCATAATAGAGCTGGGTGATTCAAGTAAGACGTGGGAATGTGAGAAGATAGCGCAAAATGTTCTAAGATGAAAAGGAGGGAGTGTTGAATGTAAACGACTGAAATGACAACTGAGGGAGGTGCATGAAGAAACAGAAAGGCAAGATAAAATTTAATATATAAAAGAAAGTCGTGTTAGTTACACCACTTATAACTCAAGAACGGCTGAACAGATTTGGGTGAAAATTGGTAGGGAGGTAGCTTAGAGCCAGGAGACGGACATAAGATGGTAGAGTAGGGTAGAGTAGGGTAGAGTAGGGTAGGGTAGAGTAGGGTAGAGTAGGGTAGAGTAGGGTAGAGTAGGCTAGAGTAGGGTAGAGTAGGGTAGAGTAGAGTAGAGTAGGGTAGGGTAGAGTAGGATAGAGTAGGGTAGAGTAGAGTAGAGTAGGGTAGAGTAGGGTAGAGTAGGGTATAGTACCTAGGCTGAAGTAGGGAAGAGCGGGAGCGAAGCCGCGCGGGCAAAAGCTAGTAGATTATAAAACTGACTAGTTTTATAACTCCACCCTACTCTACCCTACTCCACCCTACTGTACCCTACTTTACCCTACTCTACCCTACACTACCTTATACTACCCTACTCTACCCTACACTACCCTAATTTTAATTTTTTTTTACATAAGAACCTTCTCCTCACAATAACAAACACAACAAAAAAAGAATTAGCGAAATCGGTCCAGCTGTTCTCGAGATTTGCTCTTAGCAACACATTTAGCGATTCATTTTTATATTATAGATTATACATTTTTTAAATATTTGCGAATATTGAAAATGTTATTAAGTCCAAAAGGCAACTGAAGGACACAGATAGGTTATAGTTGGTAAAAGATCCTTCTCCTTGCGTCGTTTATCTTCAATGCTGAGGGTCGTGAGCGTGACCTCGTCGTATAACTTCGGCGATGCGGATGGCGTCGCAGACTGTGGTCTCCAGTGTAGCACGGATTTGGTTTGACTTATCGGACTCCGGCATCTTAAAAGATATCCCACCTCAAAAAAAAAAACCGTTATGAAAACCACTTGCGAATTAGTGTTTTTTTTGAAGTGAAAACTTCTTTAGCGGCGTTGAGCACTTTTTCTGTAATGGGTATAAAATCTTAAACTCGCGTCAGGACACGTGACCTGATCGAAAAAGCGTAAGACGGATGGAGAGTAGACAGCTATCCCTTATCGCGCGTTGTGAAAGGGGGCTAGACGGAAAAAATTCTCACGAAAAATTGTACCGACACTTTTACTGTCAAAATATAAATCCAAGATGGCGGCTGCAAGAAATTATCAACTTTTTCGTCATGGGTGTCGTTTTCATGGTTTTCGAGGGTGTTGAAACCGATGGTACTGTCAAAATATAAATCCAAGATGGCGGCTGCAAGAAATTATCAAATTTTTCGTCATGGGTGTCGTTTTCATGGTTTTCGAGGGTGTTGAAACCGATAGTACTGTCAAAATGTAAATCCAAGATGGCGGCTGCAAGAAATTATCAAATTTTCCGTCATGGGTGTCGTTTTCATGGTTTTCGAGGGCGTGGAAACCGATGGTACTGTCAAAATGTAAATCCAAGATGGCGGCTGCAAGAAATTATCAACTTTTTCATCATGGGTGTCGTTTTCATGGTTTTCGAGGGTGTTGAAACCGATGGTACTGTCAAAATATAAATCCAAGATGGCGGCTGCAAGAAATTATCAACTTTTTCGTCATGGGTGTCTTTTTCATGGTTTTCGAGGGTGTTGAAACCGATGGTACTGTCAAAATGTAAATCCAAGATGGCGGCTGCAAGAAATTATCAACTTTTTCGTCATGGGTGTCGTTTTCATGGTTTTCGAGGGTGTTGAAACCGATGGTACTGTCAAAATATAAATCCAAGATGGCGGCTGCTAGAAATTATCAACTTTTCCGTCATGGGTGTCGTTTTCATGGTTTTCGAGGGTGTTGAAACCGATGGTACTGTCAAAATATAAATCCAAGATGGTGGCTGCAAGAAATTATCAAATTTTCCGTCATGGGTGTCGTTTTCATGGTTTTCGAGGGCGTGGAAACCGATGGTACTGTCAAAATGTAAATCCAAGATGGCGGCTGCAAGAAATTATCAACTTTTTCGTCATGGGTGTCGTTTTCGTGGTTTTCGAGGGTGTTGAAACCGATATTACTGTCAAAATATAAATCCAAGATGGCGGCTGCAAGAAATTATTAACTTTTCCGTCATGGGTGTCGTTTTCATGGTTTTCGAGGGTGTTGAAACCGATAGTACTGTCAAAATATAAATCCAAGATGGTGGCTGCAAGAAATTATCAACTTTTTCATCATGGGTGTCGTTTTCATGGTTTTCGAGGGTGTTGAAACCGATAGTACTGTCAAAATATAAATCCAAGATGGTGGCTGCAAGAAATTATCAAATTTTCCGTCATGGGTGTCGTTTTCATGGTTTTCGAGGGTGTTGAAACCGATAGTACTGTCAAAATATAAATCCAAGATGGCGGCTGCAAGAAATTATCAAATTTTCCGTCATGGGTGTCGTTTTCATGGTTTTCGAGGGTGTTGAAACCGATAGTACTGTCAAAATATAAATCCAAGATGGCGGCAGCAAAAAATTATTAAATTTTTCGTCATGGGTGTCGTTTTCATGGTTTTCAAGGCTGTTGAAACCGATAGTATTGTCAAAATGTAAATCCAAGATGGCGGCTGCAAGAAATTATCAACTTTTTCCTCATGGGTGTCGTTTTCGTGGTTTTCGAGGGTGTTGAAACCGATAGTACTGTCAAAATTTAAATCTAAGATGGTGGCTGCAATAAATTATCAACTTTTTCGATATGGGTGTCTTTTTCATGGTTTTCGAGGTTGTTGAAGCCGATAGTGCTGTCAAAATGTAAATCTAAGATGGCGGATGTCAGAAATTATCAACTTTTTCGTCATGAGTGTCGTTTTCATGGTTTCGAAGATGTTGAAATAGTGCTGTCAAAATGTACATAAAATAGGATAGTATTTTTTAGTTATATTGTATTGGCTAGACGGAAAAAATTCTCACGAAAAGTTGTAACGACACTTTTTCTATAGTAAGCTATTGTAAGCCGTGCGGCGTGCGCATGTTTCTCTGTCTTTCTCTCTTTCTCTCTCTTATAGAAAGCAAGCCAGAACGGAACTTCGTTCCATCCGGGTGTCCCTTGACACCTCAGTAGTTTTTCGGAGAGATAAACTTTTTAATGTAAAATAATTGTAATAGTTTTAAAGTGTTAAATTTTTAATGTAATATAAATTGTCATGTTTGTGTACGATAGCGCAATAAATGAATATTGTATTCTACCACATAAATGATAGTACTTTTATACTGATAAAGCAATTGGTGCAAAATTATTCCCTAGCCATTCCAAAATATTTTTTAAGTTAAATGCATGTGTTGAGGCAATTAATTATGGGCACGCCACAATCATGGCGGTAAGTCCCCTCTTTGAGGCGTGGCTGGAAAGACCTCACGGCGTCCTTACCTTCCGCATGACACAGGTACTCACCGGACATGGTTCGTTCGGGAGATTCCTGCACTCGATTCATGCGGAAGTGACGCCCGGGTGTCGCCACTGTGCGGAACGCCCGGAGGACACGGTGGAGCACACAGTCGAGGTGTGCCCTGCTTGGGCGGAGCATCGTCGTGCCCTCGTGGGGGCGATCGGCGGCGGAGACCTCTCGCGCCGGGCCTTGGTTGAGGCCATGGTCCGGAGCGAGGAGGAGTGGCAGGCGGTCGCCGACTTCTGCGAAGCAGTAATGCTCGCAAAGGAGGAGGCCGAACGCATCAGGCAACGGCGTTATCGCCGCCGCCGTCGCCGGGATTCTGATCCCGATTTCCGGCCAACGTAGACGCGGGCTTGCGGACGGTGAGCAATGGGTAGCTCACCGTCCGGCCGTCCGGACCAAGCCCAAGTCGTCGACGGCGCGCACTGTTCCCGCGCGCCTCAAGGAGTTGTCAGCAACAGCAGGGACCCAGCCGGGTCGAAGCCTACTGGGGCCAGGGTTATCCGAAAGGGCGCTCGAGCCCCGGCATGAAGGCTAGAAGGAACGGGGTGGGTCTTTTAGTCAGTAAGAGTCTGACACTATCTCCCGCTCCGCCCAAGGGCGGGGGATGTCAATGCATGATTTTTTCCCACCATAAAAAAAAAAAAAAAAAAAAGGGCAATTAATTAATTAATTTAATTAAAATTAGCCCACATTGTCCCACTGCTGGGCAAAGGCCTATCTCCACACCTTCCAACGATCACGGTTCCTCGCTTTCTCATTCTAGTTCTTAAGAAAGCCATCGAGGTCATCCCGCCATCTCCTTGTGGCAATACTTTCAATAAAATTAATGTAACTAATCTGTTTCCTGTTCCGACTGGTGAGTCAAAAAATTTATTTTTACCCATTTAGTGGGTCCTTGGGGTACCAAAAGAGTTAACTACCTAAATGAATTAGAACCAAAAGGTGGCCACGCCAATCATCATTTATTTATTTATGTGTAATACCTATATACTTTATTTTACACCAAGATGAATGATACATTTGACTCTTATATTTAAAAACCTACAATTGGCGACCTTATCGCATTCCGCGATCTCTTCCAGGCAACTTGGTAAGTATGGAAAGAGATATTATGTTAATTTTTTACAGCACAAAATAATACTATTTTATTTTTACTTATAATGATTGTATTTCAAATAACATGGTCGACTGTTCATGATGAACTAGATAACTAGCCAAATGTGGCGCCTCCATTAATAAATAAATAAACATGGCTACGGAAGACATTTCCGATTGCCTTGGCATTCGCTAAATGTTACTTTTAAATGCTAATTACGCCACACTAACGCTAAATGATGAGTAAATTAAAAGGATTCTTTATTTGTGTTTAGGGCGAGTTTACACTAAGAAAATCGTGTAGTGATCAGGCCAAAATGAGCTTTAAAGACCTTATCAAGCGTTGTCCGGTATCATTGTGGAGGAGATCGGTGACAGCGACGTCTCCCGTCCGGGTTTGGTCCAAAAGGGCAAGGGAAGCAGAGTCCTCTTTCTGCGAAACAGTAATGCAGACAAACGAGCTTTGACATTTCCTCTCGCTCCACCTAGAGCGTGACGTTATAAGCTCGTTGTCCAAATTTGTGCTTTATCGAAGTCAATCATCTTATGACAACCCCCGCTCTTGGGCGGAGCGGGAGATAGTGTCAGACTCATACTGACTAAAAAACCCATCCCGTTCCTTCAAGCCTTCATACCGGGGCTCGAGCGCCCTTTCGGATTACCCTGGCCCCAGTAGGCTTCGGCCCGGCTGGGCCCCTGCTGTTCCTGACAACTTTTTTTTTTTTTTTTTTATTAATGATAGGCTTGCGTTTGACCACTATCTCACCTGATGGTAAGCGATGATGTGGTCGACGATGAAGCACGCTTGCCTAGAAGAAACCTATTCACTCTCGACATAAAGACTCCTAAGTTGTAGCTATCAGGAAACACAGATTCCGGCAGGGAATTCCACTCCTTGGCTGTACGCACAATAAATGTGTTCGCAAAACGTTTTGTGCGTATGGGTGGGATGTCTACCATGTACCGGTGGCGCAACGCTGTACGTCGTGTGGTTCGATGATGGAACGGACTTGGCGGAATTAGATTGTGCAATTCCAGTGCACACTCCCCGAAATGTAAACGATAGAAAACCTCCTTGAGGCGCGCGGGAACAGCGCGCGCCGTCGACGACTTGGGCTTGGTCCGGACGGTTACCGGACGGCCGGACAGCGAGCTACCCATTGCTCACTGTCCGCAAGCCCGCTCGCACTACTGCGACCTCGTCGCCTCTGAGGCTAACTTCCGTCGACTAAAAGTCTTCGCGTACAGCTGGCATAGAATAAGGAGCGAGCTCGAAAGAGAGGACGGGCCAGGGTCGGGCAGCGAACTCGCATCGTTGTCTGTGGCGTTAGAAAACCCATGAGAGGGGTGTCAGCAGGTTGCCGCCCCAGAATGGGGAGAAAGGCACATTGAGGGACAGGACGCAGAAATTTTTAAAGGAGTCAAGAAGCGGCTGCGGTGACAGCACGCTCATATTTTATATGGGTGGTCTGTGTCCGCAGCCGTCTCCTTGCGTTTCGGCCCATATGACATGATGTCGGTGGGGCCATGGGTGGTTGGAGGGTGTGTCCGCAAGCCCGCGCCTACGGTGGCTGGAAATCGGGATCGGAATCCCGGCGGCGGCGAGAGCGCCGTTGCCTGATGCGGTCGGCCTCCTCCTTTGCGAGCATTACTGCTTCGCAGAAGTCAGCGACCGCCTGCCACTCCTTCTCGCTCCGGAACATGGCCTCGACCAAGGCCCGGCGCGAGAGGTCTCCGCTGCCGAAGTCAATAGGCTCAATTCCTTAAAATGCATGGGAAACGTTTGCTTAAGGTACAACTCTGCCTGCCTTCTGGTTACTTCAAGTGAAAATACTTGGTCATGTAATCATGTTAGATTTCGAGACACTATAGTATATAAATAAAAGGCAGCTTTTTTACTGCATTTATACGCACGATAAAATAAATTAAGATAATGTCATTAACACCAAAAATTACAACATTAAACCTTGGAAAAACAACAAGTCAAACAGTTACTAAATTACAAAAAAATAAAATAAACATTTGCAATCCGTGCATCATAAAAATGCATCATCTATGTAATATGCATGACAACTATAAGAGAGGCTATCAATTTAGAAATTTGTGAAATCGTTAATATTTGGTTGTTAAATAAATATAAGTCTTGGTTCAGACGGTCACGCGTAATCGCGTGATTAGAAATGTTGAGGCACGACATGAATTAGCGCGCGGCAAACCATGCAACAGCTGTGTATTTTGCGGCCGAGTACCCGTTTAAACTAACACTAAACGACACCACACCAAATGCCTAAATCATTTTGCAACGAAAATCCAACAGCATGCAAGTGACAATAGGCGAAGGATTCTTTAGATAAGCTTGACTCTAGTTTGAGAGAAACTGTAAATTTTGAAACCAAAATCAAGTACTTAAGTAAGACTAGGTAATGTTTAATTTTCGTTCAACTTGATTAAAAAATGTAACGCAGAAGGGGGTCACAGATGAAGAACTCCAATACTGATCACAATAAAAACCAACAGACACTTAAATTCTCTTTTCCCGCTTATAGACTTCGCTGTAGACCAAAGCGAAGATGGCGGGATAATTTCTATCACTGAAAAGACTGCCAATAGGTACGCACTAGCAGAAAACAGAATTGAGTGAAAAAGGGAGACAGTAGTACTGCCTTGCAGTGAGATACTACAGGATAATTATCAAACAGAGGAGAATAGAAAACATAACATTTGATGATTAAAAGACCAAACGCAGGATAACCAACAAACTTCTAGCCAAAAGTGCTCACAAACCGCGCCAACTGAACAAAACCTTAGTTGCAATTTATTAAACTGCAAAAACCAGTGTCTACCCATCTCTAATGGGTTGACCTTAATGATGCACGGACATTGCCTCACTATAATACGAGTATTACTAACTACATGTTTAATACGGCATACATGACTTTTGCTTGCATCCACGACATTTTGGTACCAGACGGAAGTCTTTAACGAAGTTGATGGGCGATAAAAAGTCAATCAAGCTGCTGTTAATGTCGTAAGAGGTGATTTGAATTCATAAAAACCATTTTACACCAGTAAACTAAGATTTAGCATGAATTTCTGATGGTTGTAGAACCATACTGAATGATTGCCGAGAGATTACGGAAGAAGATGCGTTTGAAAATTAACAACCAGATGAATGAACTTGGACGAGACACAGCACTGACTAGAGGCGCTACTACGAACTCTTAATGCGATCCATTTGAGGATCTAAACTGAACTGTTAAAGGGATGGAGCTTTGTAAGGTATAGTCATAGTAGTTTATTGGAAAGATAAATTACATAACATTATAAATTCGTCAAAAGAATAAAAAGCTTGCTCGATAAGCCATTTTTTCAAACGAGCTTTGAAGCTTCCTATAGTCCGAATGTCGGTATATAGCCCCATCCCGCTTCTCGCTTGCACGCTTGACATTTTAGTACGTCATGGTAAGGCCCCAGGAGTCATGACCAAAAGCAAGGAGGAAATATAAACGAAACAATTTTCTAAAATAATCCAAATGACATCCCCCCGCCCTTAGGCGGAGCGGGAGATAGTGTCAGACTTTTCATTATCATCATCATCATTTCAGCCGATATACGTCCACTGTTGGACATAGACCTCCCCCAAGTGTCGCCACAATGCGAGAAAACCGATGGATGCGAGACACACAGGATCGCCAGACTCCCACCCCGTTCCTTCTTGCCCTTCATACAGGGGCCGAGCCTGCCTTTCGGAAGCAGACCCTGGCTCCAGAAGGGTTCGACCCAGCTGGGCCCCTACGGACCGAAACAAGGTTGACAATTTATGATGATGGTGAGATATGAAAGATACTCATTTATTTTATTTCAAAACATATCATATTATATTATCAGATAAAAATATCGATCGGCCTTATAATAACAATATCGTTGGATTATAAAGCCAATACTAGAATAATATAATTTCTAAAATCTGCAGAACTGACAATGTTGAAATGTTCAGTAATTCTTGGCGTTAATTTAGTGAGCGCTCATTAATTTTGGCGTCTCTCATTTAAAGAGACTGATCCTTATTATATTTAAGTATTGAAGACTTGTCAAGCATCTCGTTAACTTAAATTTTATCGAAGAATATAATCAAATTGTTGAGGAAAAACTAGTGATGTTTCTGTAGGAACATTACATTCATTTGATTTTTTTTATAGTTTGGTTTGTAGAATCTATTTATATCCTGGATAATGATCATCCGCTGTTGAAATTGATCAGCCAATACATCCATATATTTCTTCATCCATTTTCCTGCTTCAAAATCATGTGATTCAAAGTCATGCAAAATCTGGTGATATTGGTCTTTTATGCCTAATATTCTTTGCAACCGAATGTCGATGACGGTGGCCAATCTCAACAGAGATTAGCCAAGTACCTACGCAGAAAATGTTGTAGTGCACAAGTGTGTGCGCAAACACAGGTGCACTCTCTGTACCTTGACTCTCATAGTCAGAGGAGACGTAATCTGACATGATCGGACAGAGATCAGGGGTAGGACCACCGGCTTTCCGTACTTTCCTAGGCACGGAGGTGTCACACAACCAAATTCCGAACCCGGGTAGTTATAGAGTAATTCTTATCAGAAAAACCCATAAACACATTTGTACGTCCTGGGAATCCAACCCAGGACACTAAACTTACGAAGCAGTACATACCAAATTGCTGCAAAGTACCAATAACTTAACCCATAAGCACATAGTTAAAATACTACTTACATCATTAGTAATAAGCTTACAACGTTGCGAAATAACTGTACGATCCTTACCTGGAAATAAATGAAAACAAACATTAATTATATTGTAATTAAAAATACATTAAAGTACATAAATTACTTTATTTAGTTATGTAATCAAATCACTTGATATTTAGTGCAATATCTAGTATGTAACTAAAAGTTACTAAATGTACTTTACGCCTACTGACTACCTTGGTTACCAAGGTAGTGTTGCCAGGAGTCCGTATAAAGTCGGACAGTCAGGATTTTTGAATCCGTGTCCGGCCAACTTAGGTGGTGTCCGGCCCGTCTGATTTTGTTCGACTTTTTGATATTGAATTTTTTGTTGTACATTTGTTGTTTGACAAGCTACTGCCAAGTACTATTGCAAGTATTCAAACTATTATTGATTATGATTAATTAAACTTAACATTATTAAAACTAACAAAATAAAAATAAAAGCTCTAAAGAACTAAATAAAACAATCTAAAATACGGCGTTGAAAAATTCCACCGCATCGCTGTTGACTGGTAATGTACCCAAAAGATGGCGGCATTGCCACGCTGAATGACAATTCTTATCTTTTGTCCGAAGTAATTATATAATAATATAAAAGATTGATTACTTCAACTTTATTCAAGTTTCATTTGAATTTAAGAAAAAAAAGACAGTTTAAAAAAAATCACTTCCGCACTCTGTGGTTTCAAGTGACCAAAAAGTCAAAAATATAGGAAAGTGCGACTCACTTTTTATTATTTTTTATTTTTTTTATGCTGGGAAAAATCATGCATTGACATCCCCCGCTCTTGGGCGGAGCGGGAGATAGTGTCAGACTCTTACTGACTAAAAGACCCACCCCGTTCCTTCTAGCCTTCATACCGGGGCTCGAGCGCCCTTTCGGATAACCCTGGCCCCAGTAGGCTTCGACCCGGCTGGGTCCCTGCTGTTGCTGACAACTCCTTGAGGCGCGCGCGAAAAGTGCGCGCCGTCGACGACTTGGGCTTGGTCCGGACAGTTACCGGACGGCTGGACAGTGAGCTACCCATTGCTCACTGTCCGCAAGCCCACGCCTACGGTGGCCGGAAATCGGGATCAGAATCCCGGCGGTGGCGGCGGCGGCGATAACGCCGTTGCCTGATGCGTTCGGCCTCCTCCTTTGCGAGCATTACTGCTTCGCAGAAGTCGGCGACCGCCTGCCACTCCTCCTCACTCCGGGCGACTCAGTGCTGACACTGATGTGGTGTGACCCTAAGACGAAGAAAGTCGGGGAATCCCCAATAGATAAATGACAGTCGTAAATCCATACACTGTTCATATAGAAATAGTAAGATAAGAGAAACAATCAGCGATAAAGGAGATAAAAGCGACGAAAATAGGTATGTAACGATTTAATACGATTTTTACGAAAAAGGGATTAAGATTACACTCACATGAACATCCGTAAAGGACTATATTATATCACTAGCTTTAGCCCGCAGGTTCGCCCGCGTACATAAAATATAGCCTATATCACTCAGGAATTAAGCAGCTTTCTATCGCTGAAAAAATTTTAGCCATCGGACCAGTACTTCCAGAGATTACCTCCTACAAACAAAAAAAAAACTTTTCCTCTTTATTATATTTGTGTAGATGAAGGAGTCGTCTTGCAACTGAATTTGTTGAGGAAATTAACTGATTTAGGTACATGTTTTTTTTTAATTGATATAAACTAGTGCTTGACTGCGATCCCACCTGATGGTAAGCAAGTAGTGATGCAATCTCTGATGGTGAGGTGAACTAGTTTTCATGCTCCACCGCAGACCACATCATCGCTTACCATCAGGTTAGATTGTGGTCAAACGTGAGCCTATCAATAATGTTACAAAAGTTCTAGATAAGTTACTGATTTCTGAATTCAGTATTTGAAGATAAGAATATGAACCCTTCTTTGATGTCAAATTATGACACAACCTTTCAGACAAAAGTAGAATTTTAAATATCTATTTCAAATTCCTAATTCAGATATCATGGGTCAAAGGTCTTTGAAAGACAGGCTAGACGACAAACAAACTCGAGACAGAGACTAGAAAATATCGAAGTTCATTTGTTTCATATGTTCTAATAGTCTGCCCCGTCTGGACCCTAGATCCGATCAATCCATTATCGTGCTCCATGGATCAATCGTTGCAACTTTGGAACAATTGGTCATAGTAGCTCATTTTGTCAATGTTGATCAGTATAAACATGGTGGCAATGATGATCTTATAGGGTTCTTTTTGAAACGCCAGAAGTCAAGACCCGCTCTATTGTGGATCGACTGAGTGTGTCAGACTTTTAGTGACTAACCACACCAGATGTGGTTTTAGTAAGGGTAACTGAAGGACACAGGTTCCCCTTTGCGTTCTAGGACCACAAGTTTCCTATTCAGAATTCTATTTTTTCATTTCCGATGATGTTATTGGATGACTCTTATTTATTGGATAACAACCATAAGCTCTATTGGCATAGCATTATATTTACATTGTGAGCAATAAAGAATAAGAGTAGTCCATACTTTGCCTAGTTTGCAATTCAAATCAAAATCATTTATTTTCTTCACTATAAAGATATTCTTAAAACTTAAATTAATAATGTTTGTAGCCTTAAAAACTATATTCCATGTTCCATGACGTCCATGTGCATCCTATGTTAAAAGCAACTGGTGTTTGAAGTAGGCTTTTGACAGTGGACGAATTTCAGCTGAAGGATGGTGATGATCATCTCCGATCTCTACAGCAGTACACAAGACCATTATACGGTTGTCGCACACTAGGTAGATTGTGTAACATAATAATGTAACTTTAAACAAATTCTGTATCTACTGAATTATTCAAAAAAACTAAATTAACGAGTGAAACTAATTAAAATTCCTATCTCAGCAATTGGCAGTGCGAACGTGGCTTGGCTGCACTCGCCAGATTCTTCTGTTTTGCATATTTTCATCAACAGCTGTGAAGCAGAATACTTTCAAATTCTTAGTACGAAACTATTTTTGTTGCAAAATTTAATACTTCGTTTTGAACATTTGAGACATGCCTTTTCAACGACCCATTCAAGACTTTAGTTAACTTATTTCTCTATTAGCTTATATCGATCCGATGGATGCGACGTACGACGCTTGAGGCTTATGTTCAACAGTGGACGTTTTTCGTCTGAACTATCTACACTGAAATTGTAAAGAGGTAAAGTTTGTTTTTTTGTCTGTAGGATTTAAACTGTAAAATTACTAGTCTGACTGCAAAAAAAAAATTCACCAAAGCTGCTTTATTTTTGAGTGGGATAGGCTATACTTTATGTATGCGGGCGATTGCAGGCAAAAACTAGTGATGAATATGATGATGATGAAACTTCCTGTATGATCTGCATTAGGAAGCCAATAACCAAACTTCTACTTTTCTTGTACGCAAGTCCCTTTCCTACATTATCACGCAGTTTTTCTAACTCCTCATAATCCTAATAACAATCTATTTCTAATACTATTAACAACTAATCAACAATAACACTAACATAATATCTCTGACGTGCTTTGCATACAATAGCACACGTGTCGACCATTTATACTACAGGCACGTACGCAGCCCTTATTCAGCATATGTCAGATAATGTAGCTGCTAAGCTTAGATTGTATTTAAATAATAAGGTATAAGAAGAAGTTGATAAGTACTTGGATAGTGCAGGTACAGATGATGAAAGACTAGCTAATCAGAATGCAGACACATGTGCATATGTTAGCGAAGGTAAAAAGAAGGCAACCGATGAAGAAAATGTATATGAAACTGGATAGAAGGCTATAGAATCTCAATGACTTTAATGGAGCAATTTTTAACTCTACCAAAATATTCCATTTAAAAAACACACGTCATGCACATAAACGAAGTGTTTAAGTTAAACTTCAAAGACATAACAGCAAATTTTAAAACATTACAAAGGAAAAAATGTAACAACACACAATATTAAGCATTCCAAAATAGTTAATGTTTATCATTTGTGTTTCATTCACATCAGAGCAAGGTTAAAAACGCAATAGCTGTACAAACGAAGGACATTTTAAACACAGTACATTCGTCACTACTGGGGACAAGCTGCAGATTATTTTGTTTGTAAGCAAATTGTATCAGTGTATAAAGCGAGCTCAAAACAAAGGCGGTTTCAACAATGAAGGGAAATTACAATGGTACTGATCTCTGAGTTTTCTCGGAACAATACTGCCAATTCACTTTGTAATTACATAATGTTGAAGATTTTCTGTATATTTGATAATACAGCTTTGGTTTGATTTTTGATCTCCGATCTGTAAATTTATTGATGTAAATCATCTCAACTAAGCAAATAAAGCGTTGGAAGGCCTCTCACAAAATGGACCAACGATCTGGTGAGGGTCGCGGGAATCCGATGGATACAAAGCGCACAAGAGCGCTCATTGTAGCGACACTTGGGGGAAGGCCTATGTCTAGCAGTGGATGTCTTTCGGCTGAAATGATGATGATGACGATGAAGCAATTAAAATATTGTTGCCAAATTATAAGATTTAATCCGTATTAATTTAGACAACGATTTACCATGATAATTTCGGTCTTGAGAATTGCTAGCAAAGCGTCTGTGTAAAACTATACGCATATTTCCTCGCTAATGTACACAAGTGACCCACTGAACAACACTGCTTGCAGAAGCACTTACTAAACTTAACCACTTTACATCATAAAAGGAAAACGTCAACTTGAGTAAATAACCATTTTGAAAAGCCTTTAAAAACTTACAAGTCCCTTGTTTTAAAACGCTCTTGAAAGCATTTAAGAAACCCGTCAACTATAATATCAGTGAACAAGTTGAAGTTGGGGCTTGAAAATGTTCTAAAGGAAATATGAAAGTGACGTATATTTCCTATGACATTTTAAACGAGTTTTAGATGTAAGATAGCTATTACAGCGTATTTATACATAGTTTTGAAGTAGACAGGCAGAAAAATGCGATAAAAAGACATAAGGAAATGGATACTGGTAATTATGGTGATTTATCTACTTTGATTACCATGTTTCCGCACAAAACTGGTAGTATTTTTACCGTTAAGAAGTAATAAGATATAACATGACGAGAATTAAAACTCTCTGAAACGAAGTCCGAAGTAGTTTATGATGATTCAACTAATGTAAATTTAATTACTGCTGAAAGCCTATTAAGATCGACACCAATGCAAGACGAAGGACAATGAGGATATATCACATGCTGTTATTTTGAAATTTGAGTATATCACAACAAATCTAAGAAGTGAAGAGAGAGAAGTTTGACGTTTCACACTTTTCTATTATCTTTTCCGTAAAACCATTTAATGATTAAGCTATTTTTATTTTATTATAACATACACAATTTTAAATCAACAAATCAAAATTAAAATGTACTACATGCAGAACTGTCAAACGGTACTTCTCAGATTTGCCGGGCTTTAGTTACACTTGTTTTGTAAAACACTTTACACAACCACTTATACACGTCAACGACAAAAAAAAACTAGACGTGGTTTCCTAAACATCCATGATTCTCACTACCACAAACACAAAGAAAGTTAAACATCTCATAGTAAACATATGCATGACTCACATTACTATAAATGAACACAAACAAAACAGTGAAGTTGTCCCCACTAAAAAGACAGTTCTAAATGATATCAATGATTTACAACCCGAGCTAGTACATGCCGTGACTGTTGATCGTGGCGAGTGACATAAGAACGTCGTAACTCACGGAACAGACTGTCCAATCACAACGCGGAACTATTGGAGTAATGTCAGTTCAATATTAGGAAGGATCATTTCCCTAAATTTATTATAATTTATTGTGTTAAAGATGAAAGTAAGTGCTACGAGTTCGCGGCTAAAATAATAAAAAAAGCATGGGCCGACCTGCAAGGCAAGGTCAAGCAATGCTTAACGAGGTCAGACTGTAGATGTATGACCATCTTGATGAACTCGAAAAGCACGAAAAGCCTTTGGTTCTGGCTGTCATTTGTAGACCTTTGACAGTCATTACGGATAAGTCATCAATCTTGCCAAGGTGTATCGTGATACCCAATAACTTGGGTTTTGGAAGTCAGATAGGCAGTCGCTCCATAAAACCCCTAAACTGGAAGCCAACAACATCGGGAAAAGTCTTAGCAGATTGAGATGGAAGTTTGGCTAGTGCCAATGAGTTACTAGATTTGATTATAGAGTTAGTAAAATTAGGGATTAAGGCAGATAAAAAAATATAAATAAGTAAGTACTCTCAGTCAAAAAACGCAATAAATAAAGCTTGTCTAAGAGTAACACTTTTTATATAACGGTAACGCATAAGCACTTGATGCAATTTGCATATTAGTTGTCAATATACTACGGAAAGATATAATTATGCCAATGACGGAAGCAAACACGGATATGACGGATGATAGAGATATAATTATAGAACACAACGATCTTGATCTTGTTACTATTCAATAATACGAAGAACAAGAAAATATTGGTAGAAGAAAAAATACACTTGCAAATTTTACAGCCGATCATATTGTAAAACATGTATCACAATTTCCCATAAATATGGCACGATAACCCGTTACTCTTGGTACTGTCACCGCAATCAGCACTTTTATAGTAGATCGTTAGCGATATATACGACGTTTTTATGTTTATATTTCAATGGCGATATGCGGTAGTACGTCGCAGCTTGTAATTTTCGTACACGTAAAAGATTGTGTTTGAGGTGATTTGGTGACGCGTTCGGTAGTTCTAGTTTTGATGTAGTAGGTTATTAGTTTTTTTTATTTCGTTTTGTTGAAGGACTTTTGTTTTGTCAAGGTTCTTTACTGTTTCTTTATGTGTATGTGTTATTTTAACGGTAGTTATAGTTACAGAAATATCTAAAAAATAAAAGTTGTTCACTTGAATAAGTATTGTATGGTCCAATAAATGCGTGTTGATTTCATAATTTAATTTATTTTGATACTTTGAAAGTTATTCTATGTTAGTTCTGTTTCTCCTTGTATTCATCTGATCTAATTTCAATCACAATTTCTCTCTGCTAGTTCTAATAATTTGTGGTCATTTATATATAGATACTTAGACTAACGATTTTTGTTCTATTTCTCCTTGTATTCAACTGCTCTATCTTTGATCATTATCTTCTCTCTTTAAGTTCGAATAATTTATAGCCACAGCAGCTAATTTAAAAGAGCATTCCACTCCTCAGCTGTACGCCCAATAAATAATTATTTATACGTAGGTACGGATGATGACGGGATGTCCACTATGTACCGGTGCCTAGTGGCCCGATGATAGAACGGTCTTAACGGAATTAATTTGTGCAATTCAAATGCACACTACACTCCCCGAAATATTAACGATAGAAAACTGCCATCCTAACAACTCAGGGGCGACGTCGCCATCGATTTGATCGTCCAACCGACCACTGCGCGCACCGTAGCGTCAAAATCATATCCTAGCCGTAGCCAAACAAATTCAATTTCATTCATATGCAAAAACCACAAACTCTCACGCTTACACAACAATCCTCAAGTTATATCACCTCTATTGCACTCTTCACTCAAATCGTTGCACAAATATCGTTTATACGCGTAAAATACATTCGCTTAATCCTCGATAAAATAAAAATCTTGAATAGAATAACGAGTGTGACGTAAAGTACATAGTCGGGCGAATGCACTCGCATTAACGAGAGTTCACATCACTAGGGCGATAGGGTTGGCGATTAAAAAAAATAAACATTCTTTTTTTTATGGTGCATCGTGTTTGACCACTGTCTCACCATGGCAAGCGGTGATGTGGTTGACGATCGACCAAGCTTGCTTAAAAATAACCTATTCACTCTTGACTTAAATACCCCTAGGTTGTAGCTATCAGGACACAGATTTGTTATTAAGTTCAGTTAAGTTATTAATATCATGTCTTTTTGCTATTAAGTTTATTAATATTTTTGCTTATATAAATACTTTATCGTTTTCTTTCTCGATCCTTTTATTATTTAACTTATTTGGTAAGTAATGTATTTTTTTAAGAGTAACCATGAAGTTTTTTTGGCAGTTTTTCTCTACAGTAAACGTCAAATTGGAATCCTGTAGTACTTGTTTCAGACGTCTTGTAAATGTAAGGCTTATGTGAAATACAAGAATTTTTTCAACTTTGTTTATAATATTTATAATTTTTACTGTGGGAGTGGGAATTACTCGTATATCGTGGATGTGTTCACATACATGTAAATGCACTTAACCGAGACACTCAGACCTGTAGGCAATACAATTATTTGTTCTGTGCGGTTATCGAACCTGCGACACCTAGCGCTGCAGCCAATCGCTCAATCTCTACGCCAACCGTACCGTAATTTTCTTCTGATTCTTTATTTAGAAGTTTCTTCAACGAATATTTCATCTGGTGCCTTGTGAAGTGCACATACCATTTGAAGTAGAGCAATCAGAAACGTTTATTTCAAACAGGCATTTTTGAATGGTAAAAATGTCATCACTCAAAAAAAAGTGACGCTAAATTACACGTTCCAAAGCGTAGATTTCTATGAATGTGCAAAAAAATTCATGGACACTCTTTTAAATCATATTATGGGTTGCATAAATCTTGGTTACATTTTTCTTGACGCTTTTATTATGTGAACATTAGAAGAAGCTCTCCACGTTATTTCCCTTCCGTGCCAACCCTGTCATAGGGAGAGATCATTGCACCACAGCGTTGCACTATCCTCAGTGAAACGGATCTTAAGTGGACCGTGCCAGATATTTATTGCAAATTGTTTTACATACACAATACGTTATAGTCCTGGTTGTAACACTTCGAATTTCATCGGAATTTGAACAGATCAGATTAGGCAGGTAGACTTTATATTATCATCATTTCAACCGCAAGACGTCCACCGTTGCACATAGGCCTTCTCCAAGTGTCGCTACAACAAATGATCAGAATCCATCGGATATCCGTGACATTCACAACTGGCTGCGCCAAAATAGGTCCAGTTCAGCATAAATGCCAGACAACAGCTAGTGCCTAACGCTGGTTTTAGAATGAACCTGAGGCAGCTATTACGGGCTAGTCACGACTTCAATATTACCGGTGAGCGGTGCTGGCGCGGCGAGCGGGGCGCATCGTGCGTCATTTTCATATTTTTGTTCTTGCCGCTAGCCGCCTCGCGCTTAGCTTCCAATCACAGCAGCAAGGTCGTGAACGGGCCGTTACACAGGATCATACTACTTTTTAACGTTTCTCTACTTTCCAGAATTACACATTCACAACTGGGCCCCAAGTCTGCTATTTTCATAAATTCGTCATTCCTACACGATCCAATTGTCATTTTGCTAAAAGTTTGTAATCTGCTAATTCATAATGATCGATCACTGATCGGTCAATGGTCTTGTAATAGAATTGTGGTAGAATGATAATTTCGAGCATATTAAAACCAATAACTGCACAATAACGTTCTAATGGTAAAACACTGATCAAATAAACTGTCAAAATTTTAGTAGATTACCGCAAACTTCAAATATTCATTTGTCAATATGTACGAGATTACCATTCTATGTCACTTCTTTCAATGGAGTGTCAGTGGTTGACCATTGGAAAGTCATAATGACGCCATTATATTAGTAGATTACCAAACTTGTCAAAATCGACAATTATGACACCAATGATAGACCATTGTGACACTATTGTAATAGCAGACTTGAGGCCCTGGACAGGCGCCCTAATGTCACCACATCGACCAGTTCTATGCTTCTAGCATCCATTGGATCTCCGCGTGGCTCACACTATTTTACTTATTGTTCAAACCACAGACCCCTAACTCTCACCACACAAACCCATCAGCCGTGTCGTCATGGAGCATATCAATAAATCTAGCAATTGCCACAGATCGTGACGCGGTCGGTTGCGCGAGCGCATCTTTACGACGCATTGTCTACAGCAAAGGTAATTCCTCGCGTGAAATTGACTGATCGACTATCTTGTGATATGTTAGTTATGTCACGTTTGAGAAGTTGGGTAGGTTGTTAGTTGGCGGTTTATACTAGCAAATTGTTTCCGAGTGAAAACTGAGATTACATGACTGTATTAATAAACAGCTGAGGGGTATTACAGGTCCGTGTATAAGACCTGTCACACTGTATGGATTAGAATGTTGGGCTGTGAAAAAGATGGATGAAAAAAGATTGCATGTAGCGGAGATGAGAATGTTGAGATGGATGTGTGGTGTGACGAAAATGGATAAAGTGAGAAATTTCAAACATCCTCTAATATACTCATATTAGAGGAACTTTGAAAGTGGCGCCAGTGACTGAAAAGATGAAAGGAAAACTTTTGATGGTATAGCCATGTGAAGTGGAGGGACGAAACGCATGATACTAAGACTTCTGCGTATACATGTAGATGGATGGAGAGGGAGAGGGAGGCCAAAAATTTATTTGCTTTTTCTTGCGTAAAAGATTGCAATCTGCAACGAAATGTCAGAAAAACCGTAGAGCCTAGTAGAACCGATTACCACTGAGGCCACGTCAATGTTTAAAAGGGACAACGGGGTTCGTGGATTTAAGGGCAAATGAAGGCCTCAGCTGGCTTTTAATCAGTAAAAGTCTGACACGCCCTGTCACTTCAGCCTAGAATAGAAGAATTTCCATCTTAAAAAAATAAAATAATAGATTCTGATCCTGTACTTATACTGTCTAGTGTTACAGGTCTTATCACGAAATTAGAAGAAGTTGTTCCAGTGACCTGTCGCCATTTCATCCATTGCAGTCTCAAAAACAGTTTTATGCTAATACCAATATGTCTATCATCTATCACGATGGTCGTGTCTGTCTGTACGTTGAATCGGCAGTCAATGCCCTTTCCACGCTGCCATTTGAAGGTGACCTCACCCCTTCAATCTTAAAGAGCACTATGTTATGTATATTATCTATACCCTCAAGGTGACTCATTCATAGATATCAAAAGTTTATGTAGTTACTTTGATAGCGTCATTTTTCTTCAACAATGGTTTTTTTTTTAATTATTATTGATAGGCTTGCGTTTGACCACCATCTCACCTGATGGTAAGCGATGATGTGGTCGACGATGGAACACGCTTGCCTAGAAGTAACCTATTCACTCTTGGCTTAAAGACCCCCTAAGTTGTAGCTATCAGGAAACACAGACTCTGGCAGGGAATTCCACTCCTTGGCTGTACGCACAATAAATGTGATCCCAAAAGGCTTTGTGCGAATGGGAAAATAAATCACCTGCCAAAGGACTCCTCTAGCACAAAATAATAGGTAATGCAATATATTTTCTATAGATTAGGATAGGCTGAGCATCAATCTAACTCCAGGAAGTCTGACCATCAGTATATTCCAAGGAGTGTCATTTTACTTAATAATTGGGTGGACTGATGACCTAGTAAGGGTTGCGGGAATCCGATGGATGCGAGACGCACGGGATCGTTCATTGTGGCGACACTTGGGGGAGGCCTATGTCCCTCAGTCGACGTCTTTCGGCTAAAATGATGATAATGATGATGAATAATTGGGTTGGGTCTGATAGGCGGATGTTCCAAGTTAAACATGGGTATTCAGCCGCATCCGTTTAGACTGAAACCAGATCCCAAGTTGTTGGGAAAAGGCTAGGAAGATGATGATGATGATTATTAGATATTTTTTCAGTTACTGTACTACTACATACAATTGCCGTCACGGATCTTGAGCGCTGGCTTCAAGTTGCGCAGAAGTCAAATATTCGGTCTCTTTAGTGATTGGCTCGCTGCGCCATCGCGTCATAGACGTCACTCCTCATTCGTTCCCTGCGTTGCTGCATGTATCTAACAACGAAGACGATTGGGTCGCTAATGTATGGAATGCGCAAAACGATCCCCACTGTGACGCCGAGCGCTCAAGATCCGTTTCGGCAATTGTATATGAGTACGTAATAAGGCGATGATTTCTAGTGGTTTCCCTATATCTTTAGCTTGTTTTCTTTTATATGTAAGTATACAAAGTTTCTCTACGTTTACTTATAGTGTAATGTTCGAATAATTTGTTAGCGCAGACTACCCCCTTTATTGTTTTAAGTTCTTAAGATTCATCGTAAGGTTGTCTGGTAGATATCGCTGTCAGCGATAAGACCACCATTGTATGTACCATTTAAATCTATTTACATATATAAAAATCAATGCCACTTTTCGTTGTAATTTTATAACTTTTTTTTTTTTTTTTTCGATGGGAAAAATCATCTTATGACAACCCCCGCTCTTGGGCGGAGCGGGAGATAGTGTCAGACTCTTACTGACTAAAAAACCCATCCCGTTCCTTCAAGCCTTCATACCGGGGCTCGAGCGCCCTTTCGGATAACCCTGGCCCCGGTAGGCTTCGACCCGGCTGGGCCCCTGCTGTTGCTGACAACTCCTTGAGGCGCGCGGGAACAGCGCGCGCCGTCGACGACTTTAATTTTATAACTCAAGAACGGGCTCACCTTTTTCAAACCAAATGTTTAGGCTTTGTTTGGACTATTTAGTAGTGTAGAGTAAGGTTGAGTAGGGTATAGTAGGGTGGAGTAGGAAAGAGCGGGAGCGAAGACGCGCGAGCAAAAGCTAGTATGATTATATTTTGGTGTTCAATAAAGTTTATTTTATTCTATTCTATTTTCGCATAATTATATCCAATTTAAGCAACGACTAACTGTCTGTAAAGGACCGAGCCCAAGTCGTCGTCGCCGTCTTGTTACACGCGCGCCTCAAAGAAATGTCAGTAAAGCCGTAGGGGGGCAGTAGGGCCAAAACCCGCTAGGCCCCTGAGGTATTTCTGAAAGGAAAACTGGATTCTTGACTCCTTGTGTCCTTCAATTGTTTTTTGCGTCAAGGGCAATTGAAGAACACAGATTCAGTTTTAGCCAGGAAAAGTCTTACATGCCTGTTAGAGCGGGAGAAACGTTAGATGATTTTCTATCTCAAAAAAACAGCAATTACAAACTAAAGAGTATATAAAATAGTTGCAATCTATTGTTGATTATCTCGCCATCTGCCTAGCGTACCGTAAAGGGGCCTACGCCATTGCATCCGTGGTTTAAAAGCGTTACCACACTATTGTTCAAGACGCACTTTACTGCTTGCGATAGGTTAAAGTAATCTTTTGGATATGTGGTAAAACTTTTTAGAAGATGTATTACTTTGCCGCGTAGAGCAGCGGTGGCCGAGTGGTAAAAGCCCCGACTTACGAGTTGAAGGTCGCGGGTTCGAACCCAGCCAGGCGCATTACTTCGTGTAATTTATTTCATCAACACTGCTCTCAAAACGGTGAAAGAAAACATCGTGAGGAAACCGGCATGTCCTAGAACCAAAAATTCGAATACATGTGACTTTCACCAACCCGCACTAGCCCAGCGTGGTGGATTACGGCCCATTCCCTCTCCTAGAGAAGAGGCCTGAGTCCCAGCAGTGGGAACATTAAAAAAGGCTGATGACGATGATGATGATGATTACTTTGCCTGTAGTCAAATTACTATGGCGAAAGTTTGCGAGTATTGGTCCTATTTTTATCAAAATCCAGTTCTGATGATTCAATCAAGTTAGAATGTTATGATCAAATTAACGAGTACAGTTCTGCAAATACATAAATGCCGTTACCGCAAATATATTTGTTACTACCATTACTGAGTTGCAAATTGCAAAAAAACTTAAGATAATTTGAATGGAAGCATTGTTTTGTGTTAAATGAAATCTATTGGATTTAACATAGCATGCAAGCATTCTTATTGCATTACGTGAAATATCCATTGATCGTCACGCTTTTTTCTCATACTGAATGAAGTAAATAACAAGGTAAGTATGTGTATCAGTATCACTGAATGCTACATTACGATTGTTACTATGATACAGACTGGTGACACACAGACGGACAGACAGCGAAGTCTTAGTAATAGGGTCTCGTTTTTACCCTTTGGATACGGAACACTAAAAAAGGAAAATATTACGACTTTTTACAATTGTTGTTACGCACGTTTGAGACAAAATTCTCAATCTAAAAAATCTAAGGATTTTTCAAAGGAAATCGAGCCTTTTTATCTGGTCAAATACGAAAAAAACATGCATTGGTAGCTAAATTATCCACGTGGAACCCATAACATTCCGTGTCAATAAACTACTATTTGTTTGACAACTTTCCATAAAAATTTGCGCTATAATTCAATAAAGATAACTACTCCATAACAATCACTGTTCACACTCAGCCAGTATAACTCAATTGTCGTCAAAATTTAATGCAAATCTGACCTTATTTCGACACCACTCAAAACCCTACCGTAACAATATACAAAAAAGGTTGAATATCCCTTGGCTCTATTGAGGACTGAATTCAGAGTAACCAAATAATGAGAGTCGACGATTTAATTCGTCAGTTTCGAAACGCATGCGACTCCATTCGCTTGAATAGGGATTTATTAGTGTGTAACCAGTGCTACTTGACCTGTGGCGAAATTGGGAACTAACTTCAAGTGCTCAGTATTTCAGAATTGTCGTTACAAGCAGCGCCATCGTGATGTGTCAGTCTATACTAGAAGGTTCTGTTGAAATATGTGTGGGTTTGTTGATGGCACTTTGTTTGTGGTTAGGAATAAAAGGTATCTAAACATAAATTATGACAGCTGATTATATACCCACGCGTGTTTAGGGTTGCCTGATGAAAATATCAAAAGTCCTGAGAAAAAGCCTTTTTTTTATGGTGGGAAAAAATCATGCAATGACATCCCCCGCTCTTGGGCGGAGCGGGAGATAGTGTCAGACTCTTACTGACTAAAAGACCCACCCCTTTCCTTCTAGCCTTCATACCGGGGCTCGAGCGCCCTTTCGGATAACCCTGGCAGAAAAAGCCTTATTTCCATTGAAAAACCCTGAGACTTTTTGCTTGAGAATTTTAACAAAACGTAATATTATCGCTAACGTTGCACATCGCACTTAAAGTGGAAAGGAGGGATGCCAGAGGTTTCTTCGGTAATAAATTGCAGTTTTTAATACCGCAATTTATCAAACAAAGATTAGTTTAAATTTTCACTGAAAAGATCTTTAAAATGTAAGTAAAAGTATGCAATTTTATTGAAAAATCTAAAAATCCTTAAATTTCATGAGATTTGCAAAATCCAGCTACAATCCTAAAAGAGTCCAAAAATTTTAAAATCTCAGGACAAATCTGAAGATATGACAACCCTACGCGTGTTATATTATCGTAGAGATGGAGTATGTTGAGAGAAACTAAGGATTAGTGCCCTTTGAAAGCTGCAAACGAATATTTAATAATCTACTTATCTTCTACTGATGGTACTTTTAAGCTAAACTGACTTTTATTTGAGTTTATCAAGATTAAAACAATTCGGGTGCCTCAAATACAGGGCTATCGGGAATCGGGGCTCTTAAGGAATAACCCTATGAGTAGGGGTAGAGTTATGAGAAAGAGAACGAGGCTAAAGAAATGATGAAAGGATTATGAGGAGGAATGGAAGAATAAAACGTGTTGGGCCAATTCCAAGTTACATGACAAAGGCAGGAAAGGGTAGACGTGAGGGGTGTAAGAATGTCTGAAAGACCATAGCCTTGGAACGCAAAAGGTAGCTGAACGAACACGCAGTCGTCACTCCAGAACCTTTCATGCGATTATGCCTACGTCTTATGCCAGCCACACACGGTCAAACCTGTCGTCCAATCGGTATGAAGCTACATGTTTGATTAAACAGATTTGACCGTGTATGGGAGTAACAACATGTTGACAACATGTTGGTCATACCGATTGGACGACAGGTTTGACCGTGTATGGCTGGCATTAAGTCAAATTTGTGTTGTCTGATAGGTTCAATTGGTTACTTCAAGGTGAGCGCAGTTTATCAGCGACCACATGACCGCTTTGCATAATTGCATTAAATAGGTATAATTCTGTACCTCAGAGGTAAACAATAGTAACTCCACTTTTTTGAAAATATGTTTTTTTGCACTGTTAAAATCGTAAGAACCAGTTCTACGAAATGGTATAGGGCATCAAGTCCTAAGACATCTAGGAAGAGAAATATGCAATCGTATATGACAAAAACATATTGGGTTAAAATGATGATAAGATTGTTTACTCCTCAGCTTTACGCGCACTTAATGTTGTTCTAAACTTTATTGTAATTATGTGTAATACATAATAATTCCATCTAATAATTATAAAAAATACGATTGAGTTTGTTTCAATATCTTTAAAGCAACTATGTCAAAAATACATTTAAAGTTTCTATCCGCGCATTTTTGACTCTCCTGTAAAATTTACTTCTTGGCACATACTGTTGTTTACCTCTGAGGTACAGAATTATTCTACCTTACATGTTATGCAGTTACGGGTGTGTACTTACAATCACAAATTCCGCTCTGATTGGTATGAAAATTCAGAGTAATGGCAATCCTTCCAGTTCTACATATTATTTTGCTTCGGACCAGGCTGAAACTTTGTTTGTTCACAATCAGCGCCCGAATAAAGTTTCACTGTGTGTTTGTTTGTGACGGGCGGCTGAAGTGTGAAGCTTGAGGTATGTCGGAGTTTGGCGTAAAGTCCTTGCATTGAACAGAAATGAAACTGACACTGTATGTACGAGTTGCTGATGTTCCAGACACAATATTTTCGGACAGTGTCCGAATGAGGATCAGTCATGATTTTTGTGGAGTACCTATGCAGACTTAGTGTCAAAAAAAACAGTAAATACTGTGATTATTTAAATCGGACCAAAAATAATAACAATAGTGTATTAGTTCCAGAATCACGCCCGAGAATGAAGCGACTCACTGTGACGTCATCTGTCATGGTCGGTCTCCACCGCGCGATTAAAACGTCATGGTCAGCGCAGTCTGTCGCTATTTGTCAAGCAGATGACGTCATCGTAAACAGTCTAGCGAGAACGCGCGTTTCTAAGTAGTCGGTCAGAAAAACTAATAATTATACACCATTTCTTGACGGATTTTAATAATTTAAAAAATTAAATGGTCAGTAAATTATTACACATACGATGAACTTAGTAAAAACCGGATTTGCTGTTATGTGATTGATCCTCATTGACACATTTTTATTTCAATATTCTTTTCACCGACGATTCGGACAGCCTGTACAGTTTGATTGGGTTATTTCCTGAAGGCCCCGATCCCGGAGAGCCCCGTACCGGAGGAACCACCTCCACAAAATATGATATCCATATTGTCCACCAGGTGTGAACTCAGTTCATATTTTAATAAAAAACAAACACTTTCACTCCTTAAAATACAAGTTTCAAAGGAGTGAAACTGGAATGTATTTAGCATACTAATTAATATATCAAAAGTATTGATATACAAATCCGAATATTGACCTGGGGACTAACCATGACGTGTTTAAATGTCAGTCGTGCGAGCGGGATGGAGCTATAGGCACACCCTGTATAGGGTGTAAGGGACAGCCCTTCACAAACTTTAAGGGCTTGCTCAGAAGACGAAACTGAACCACCTTCCATAAGACTTTTTTTCGGGAAGCGAAGAAAAAATCAGCCTCACCATACAAAATTAAAAACTTGATTGGACTGTTTGTATGGAGAGGCCTATTTTTATTTCGTTTCCTGAAAAAAAAAATCTTGTGGAAGGTTGTTCAATTTTGTCTACTGAGCAAGCCCTTAAGGTTTGTGGACGGTTGTCTCTTACACCCTGTATAGCGCCATTCCAATTCCTAGTACGGGTAACGTTTAAAAAAAAAAACAAGTTATCACTATTATTTCTATTAAAAAAAAAAAAAAAAAACATAAAAAATTAGGCGCTAAAAAGCAGACAATTGCTGAATACTCTTCATTTCTTTCTTCATTTAATTCTATGAATTACAAAGATATTTTATTTATGAACAGGTTTGAGTGGCATTTGGAATGCAAAACTTGTTTTTTCGCGAGTAAAACCGTGGGCGTGGCTAGTTACTTATACAATTTAAAGCTAACAAGAATGGAACTATGGCTCATAAATCAGCTAATTATATTGAATTTATAATAAATATTCATAACACACCAATTAATTTAATTTAAAGTGCTGTAATACACTCAATGTATTCACTAATTTTGCTAAAAATTGTGTAATGACTCACATTGCTTGAAATCATAACCACGATAACGCAGACTTCTCTCTTGCTAATATAATATTAAACAGGAATAATCCAACTTTCCAAAAACTAATTATAAAAAAAGTGTAAACCATGGCAATTCCTATGCAATTACAATATCGGCGTACAATTCGACATACATTTTGACTGTTTTTCATACAATCGCTCTTACGTGGTTATATATACTAGTCAAAACAAAATAAGGGCCACCACGTTTTTATAGTATTCTGATGAAAATTTGAGATTCAAGGGTTGATTAATGATTCGACTGGATAAATTAATTGATTTTTATTCTAAACAGCATAAAATAATGAAGGACTTTCTCCGAAAAACAAATTACTCCCACTTTTTCTAAAAACTAACATTTGTGCAAACAAAAAGTAAGGAATAAAAATTAAGTGAAAAATAAACAAATTGGGTATTGGTAGTTTTGTGGATTTCCTCAATATTTTGTGTGCCCTCCTCGTTTTCTAGTGCAATCTTGAAGCCTGGATGGTACACTCTCCACCAGGTGTACCACTGTTTCTTGAGGAATTTGTTCCCAGCTTGATTTTAGAACGTTTATTAGCTGTTTTTCATTGTGCAGAGGTTGGTTTGTGCTTCAAACACTGCGTTTTAATAAATCCCACATGTGTTCAATGGGATTGAGATCCGGCCTGTTTGCAGGCCAAGGCAACGTCAGTATACCAGCCTCGTCTAGGGATTCCCCGGTGGCCCTAGCTGTATGATCGCGAGCATTATCGTGCATCAGACGGAATCTTGCGCCGATTCTTTACGCATATGGGACCACAAGGGTTCATATGACCTCCTCGATTTAATGTTGAGCCATAATTGTGCCTTCGTTGAGAATTACCAACTCGGTTCTACCTGATATAGAGATTCCTCCACACACCATAACGTTGGGGCCCCCAAATCTGTCACTTCCATGGATACAAGCATCCGAAAATCGCTCACCTTCACGCCTCCAGACCCTAATGCGTCAGTCATCACTAAAAAATGTAACTTTGCACTCATCCGTAAACAATATTGGGCGCCAGTCACTCATACCCCAAGCCAGATGCTGCCTTGCGATCGATAATCGGTTTGCACGATGAGCACTTGTCAACGGAATCCGCACTACGCGTCTCCTGGAGAACTGCTGGTCCTCGTGTAACCGATTTCTAATCGTTTGATCACTAACACGTGTACCCGTCGCCTGCCGCAAACGGTTTTGTAAGGAGCGGGCTGTAATGCAGCGTTCTCTGCGTGCAGTCAAACGAACGTAGCGGTCTTCCTGAGCGGTATTTGCTCGAACTCTGTCAGATCCCTGTCTCCTGGTTAGGCTCTCAGTCCCTCGGAATCGCTTCCAAGTATTCTGATTCGCTCGCCAAGAAAAACCCAGACGCAACGCAACAGAACGCTGCGAATGGCCTTCTTGAAGCAATGTTACGGCCCTAGTTACGGTTGGTAAGACCATATGTCGTTGGATTCTTGGCATAACTTTAATAAATGCTAATTCAGCCACTACATAAACAAAACTTAACTATTCTTCACAGAATCGTCAGTTTAGCCGAGTTAAAATTCGTTTCAAAATTGGGTTAAATTCAGTGGCTACAATAAATTATCAAAAACTACCCACTTTACACAGTTAAGCAGGTAGAGAACACTCAAAAAATGTTTGTAAACGAATAAGGTAACTCTACAAAAACATTCAGCTACTTGAGAACGCATAAAAAATAAATTATCGCTGTCATTGTTAAAAATAACAAGTGGCCCTTTAGTAATAAATTTTGGAAATACAGTATATTGTGGATATTATCTAGGCATCTATTGAAATCAATTTATAAATTTATGTAAAACTAATCCAGTAAAGACCTCTGAAAATCTGCTATTTTGCATGAACTTTCACACTTCATAATGTAAAAGTCAATAAAATAGAAGCCTTGCAATCAAGATTCTGAATGATGATAATTTTTCAGGGTTTACAAAAAAAAAACACGCATGTCCTGGGATATTGTGAAATATTCGAGTAAATCACAAAATTACCGAATGCTAACAAAGTTTTCAGGCGTCATCTCTCTTTTTTCGCGTTCCCTCTTCGTCAAACATCACATTGGACTGCGTTAGATGAAGTAACAAGTTTTTAAACCATGCTCGATGTTGTCGATAGGCGAGTGGAAAAGCAGCCTCTTAATATCATCTTCCTGCCCTTTTACCGTGTTATTAGCGGTCGGCGCCACACAGTTTTTTTCTTCCATTCTGACTATTCTTCAATATTGTATTACTTACAGTACCTGTTCATTTATTATTTACTAGTTTTTTTCCGTGGCTTCACCTGCGTACATTAAATATAGCCTATGTCATTTAGGAATAAAGCAGCTTTCCATCGGTGAAAAAATTTTAGCAAACGGACAAGTTCTTCCAGAGATTACCTCCTACAAAGAAAAAAAACAAACTATCTCTTTATAAAGTAGCTTTTGCCCGCGGCTTCGCCCGCGTTCTTTAAATATAATGACACTCAGGAATAAAACAGCTTTCTATCGGTGAAAAAATTTTAGCAAACGGACAAGTACTTCCAGACATTAGTCCCTTCGCATGTTACTTATTCATCCCAATTACAAAGGGGAAACCTAATATTAGACACAGAATACTGTAAAGCGTTTATTCTTTTACATATTTTATGTATCGCTGTTACCTAAATAAATAAAAAAAACATATTTATTTATACAGGAGGTATATATATGTATAACAGGCTGGTGGAAAATTTACGTACATACAGTTGGGCAAGTGTGTTCTCTGAACGGACAACGAACTTAGCAAATAAAGCGTATTTGCGCTCGATTACGAACCTAGTTTGTTTTTTGGAGGCATGATCGGACTATTGATAAATTTTTCAATCATTTATTTTGTAAAACATTGGTGGGTTACAGGTAATTTATTAAGAAACGTGTTCAATATGCCTTGTCAAAAAATGGCGTAGGTACTAGGTACAAAATAAGTGAATAAGAATAAAAAATATCAATTTAAAAAATATGAGGTTGTCAACTAAGTATGTCACAAAATGTCTCAAAAATTAAATCAAATCAAAATAATCACAGCATTCAAATTAAATAGGTAGGTATATCTATTATAGATTATTAATTATTATTACAAATTATTATTACTATTTTAAATAAATTTAAAAAGCATATAGCAGTCAACTTCAACTGTCTGGTCTCGCTTTGCTGTCACATAAAAATGACATATTTATGACATTGACAATGAAATTCGAATGACTAATAACATTCCAAGCAAGCAAAACTCGTTTTGTGTTATGCACGCTGTAAGATGTGGTATTCTACGGATTTATTCGAGAGAGTTACAAAGCCCGCCACTGAAATAACACTGGTTCTCAAAATCCCTTGATCGACTGGTAGAGAATGCCTAAGGGCCAACGCTGCGTTAAGCAGAAGCCCGCGCGCCTGCTCAGCTAACCGTCGCGTGACATCGCGGTGTGTCGTCATTATTACCTGCTCAGTGTCGCTAGTTCATCTTTAATAGTGTGCATGTAGTCGTGTCGATAGAGAACTTTAATGTATAATAACGTAGTAAAACGGGTGCGGGGCGCGGCTGCCCGCGACGGAAACGCGCGCGGCGCGCTGCCACCGCGCGGGCGCCCGCTGAACGTAGCGTCGGCCCTAAGACATTAAGTCCGCCTTTGTACCTTTGTATTGCATGAAGCTATAAATAAAGGACCAAAGGCATCGATATGTATGTTGGTACTACGCACCACAGGTATGAAATTATTAAAGATTCCCCACCTCAAAAAAAAAGACTGACCTACCGATTTTATGTCATTCTTCTATAATATAACGTCTTCTATTCCTGTCTAAGTAAGCTTATTAGTCTAGTCTGAAGAATCTATACAACGTCTATCGAGTCATTCATGGCACAAGTATCTATGATGAAATGAATCATTCTACTAAATATAGTTCGCTTATTGAAATAGAGGTCCTTTATAGTCTCTGGACCAATTAAAATACCAATTAGTTGCCATCTATTATAAATATGGCATTGAATCTTCATCCTTGAATATATAGAACATTACTTTTGGTATATTATGCGGAACCAGAATATATTTTGTTCAGAAACAGTAACTGAATGGTAATCAGTAACTGAATGTCATACTGTATGGATCAGAATGTTGGGCTGTGAAAAAGAAGGATGAAAAAAGATTGCATGTAGCGGAGATGAGAATGTTGAGATGGATGTGTGGTGTGACGAGAATGGATAAAGTGAGAAATGAGTATATTAGAGGAAGTTTGAAAGTGGCGCCAGTGACTGAAAAGTTGAAAGGTAATCGGTTGTCTTGGTATGGTCATGTGAAGCGGAGGGATGAAGCGCATATTACTAAAAGAGTTCTGAGTATACATGTAGATGGATGGAGAGGGAGAGGAAGGCCGAAAAAAAGATGGATGGATTGTGTGAGAAGTGATATGAAAGAAAAGGGAGTTAGTGATAGTTTGACGGGTGACAGGACAGAATGGAAGAAGAAAACGTGTTGCGCCGACCCCAAGTAATATGGGATAAGGGCAGGAAGAAGAAGAAGAAGAATCAGTAACTGAATGGATTCCAATAGTTTTTATACCATGTTATATTTTTTCCCAAAAATATTTGAAAAAGTTCACCACCAGTTCAGTTTGACACTACCGACACTAATTTATTGTTGATAGGTTCGTGCTTGACCGCTATCTCACCTGGTGGAAAGCGACGATGCGGTTAACGATGGAACGCGCTTACCTAGAAGAAACCTATTCACTCTCGACTTAAAGAGCATTAAGAGCCAGCAAACAGCTGGATGCAAGCGCAAAACAACCCCTCGGTCGCCTGGATGGCCCGGTGACAATGTATTTTTGCTGACATAACGAGCTTATAACTTTGTGATTTTTCATGATACAGTTATGAAATTTTGTACATTGTAGTACATTGTTAGTTGTCTCTTTTTTTTTATATATAATAATTTATTAGTGTCTACATGTTGTTACTACATTGTGTGTATCTACGAGCGTGTATGCCAAATAAAATAGTTTTCTTTCTTCTTTCTTTCTTACATAGATTCTTTGCATAAAAGTACTAGTCACGTGTTTCGGGTTTCGCATTATATACTAAAACTAATATTGTATTAGTATATAATAGATATATAAATGGTGTAAGGGACAGCCCTCCACAAACTTTAAGGGCTTGCTCAGTAGACGAAACTGAACAGCCCACCATAAAAAATTTTTTCAGGAAACGAAAAAAAAAAATTCAGTCTCTTCATACAAACAGTCCAATCAAGTTAATAATTTTGTATGGTGAGGCGGATTTTTTGTTTCGTTTCCTGAAAAAAAAAATTATGGTAGGTTGTTCAGTTTCGTCTACTGAGCAAGCCCTTAAAGTTTGTGGAGGGCTGTCCCTTACACCTTGTATATATAACTTTCAGACCCTCTCATCATAGTCCTCTTAGGAAAATTACCTTCAATTCAAGTAAATCGTAAGTAAGTGCTTATTTTTCTTAGTATGAAACATTTCGTTTCTTGGAATAATAAATGAAGGATACATGAAACTTATAAGTGCTAGCTTATGTAGCTATGCTTTTATAGGAGTTAAAGAAAAATATTTCTAGGTAAGAATTATTTTTTCTACTGAAATTCGTAACTTAAAAAATATATCTACATTAATTTAATAAAGAGGTAAAGTTTGTTTTTTTTGTTTGTAGGAGGTAATCTCTGGAAGTACTGGTCCGATTTCTAAAATTCATTGGTAGAAAGCAGCTTTATTCCTGAGTGACAGGCTATATTTATGTACGCGGACGAAGTGTTTTTAGCGGTGTAGTTGTAAAGATGTTTTTACAACTACACAGCTAAATTTTGATCGTTTTAATCCCGTGGAGGGTCGATCCGGTACATGAAACACTATCGATTTGTAAAGATAAAATTAAAAAGTAGTTTGTAACTACCTACAGGTCATTGGACTCGCTCAGCTGACGTTTTCTTGAAGAAATTAATTTCGTACATGCGTAAATTAATACGAGTTTTGAAAAAAAGGTACTTTATTTTTTAATTTTATCTTTACAATTCGATAGTGTATCATGCATCGGGATTAAAACGATCAAAATTTAGCGGTATAGTTGTAAAAACATATGTACATATGTTGCAAAAAGAAAGCTCAAAGAATCGCCAAACTTAAGTGGCAATGGGCAGAGCACATTACACGCAGAACAGATGGTCGATGGCGACGAATGGTTCTGGAGTGGTACGTGGTGTACCGGAAGACGTAGCGTTGGAAGTTGGAAGGCCTCTCACAAGGTGGACCGATGACCTGGTGAGATGCGAGACACACAGGACTGGTCGCTGTAGCGACTCTTGGGGGAGGCCCATGACTAACAGTAGACATCTTTCAACTGAAATGACGATAAGTGGTGAACAAATAAAATATGTTATTACCGCATATATTATTATTTTTTTTACCACACTGCGATTCTACTGAAATACAAATTGCAAAAAAAACCTTTCTTCTAAAATTTAATTTCGCAGGCTACTCAGGGGCTTTCGCCTTAACCTTTCAATCGTGGAAATTACAGACACAATAGAAAGACAATAGGTGCGCAAACGCCGGCTTGGGGTTTAATGAATTAATCAAAAGTTTTGATTCAAAAATCCTCTTCGATCTTCCTTTGAGGCTCATCAGATAATGTCACAAAATGATAGGCACAGAAGACAATCTACATACAAAGCACGCTCGAGCAACGCACACATAGACACAGCTCACGGACACGATATCTCGGCTCAATCGCCCGGTCGCACTCATACAGTTCGGCGCAACGCGCTGACCCTAACGTGATCGCCTAGCGTAAGTATAAAAAGTGAAGTACATACAATTGCCAAAACGGATCTTGAGCGCTCGGCGTCAGAGTGGGGATCGCTTTGCGCATTTCGTACATTGGCGAGCCAATCGTCTTCGTTGTTAGATACATGCAGCAACGCAGGGAACGAATCAAGAGTGACGTCTATGACGCGATGGCGCGGCGAGCCAATCACTGACACTCCCCGCCCCCGCGTCTCACTTCGCACCACTAAAGAGACCGAATATTTGACTTCTGCGCAACCGCTCAAGATCCGTGACGGCAATTATACATGAGATTGACTTCTGTACCTATCTATTTTGTGATAATGCAAAGTTCAGAGTTCACGCCAGGGTCGGCTCCTATATCTGTAGTCATGAATAAAAAAACATCCCGAGTCCTGTAAACGGGCCTTGACAAATTTAGCAATATTTGGAAAATGGCGTCGCTTTATTTATAACTTTATCGGCGAAATGTCGGGAGGTTATCGTTGAGTGGTCTTGATGACATTTTCAGCTTTTGCAGACGTATTTTCGATAATATTCCACACGCATGACATTTAAATAAAAAGAACAAAAGAAGGTGTAGAAGACAGTTTTATTTATGTTTAGCAATGTTTAAGGCCCAAGCGCCCGAAAGGTGCCATAAAACAGTGACTTTCTGAAGCCTACTCCTCAGTATCGGCCAGGTTAATAGGTTTGAAAAAAATATATGTTTATTATAGATTCATGAACAACATTATCAACATTTGATTTTTTCGTGCTATTAATACTTTTGTCTAAAAAAAATATTTAGCAGTTTCGCAACTTTTCCCTATTCCTTCGAAACGGCGTGGATCTTTAGAAACATTTTTACACATAAAAATTGGTGGTTAAATATTCTTCAAAGTGAACATAGCATATGTAAATCAATCAATATTCCGCAAAGAAAATGGATTTAAAGGTCAGCCGCGCGCTTTCCGGGCGCAGTTGGCCGCAAATATAATGCTCAGATTTGCGTACTGCCGCCTAAGCGGGTGCGAGAGGTGCGTCCACATATTTTGGCCAGATGGTTCAAGGGACTATAAGCCTTAACCGCTTGCGTTTTAATGGTCCGATGAGTGTTTTGTCATGTCGTATTCGCCAAGGTCTGTGTTAGCCACTGAGTACTTCATCTCGTTTAACTCTTCAATCCTCATAGGTGAAAGAAGAGCTGACGAGATGGAGTATTTGGTCGTAGTTGTGCGATCCAGGCGGAATAAACGAGAAAGTGGATTTGTGACGTACAGACGGCTAAGTTTAAATAATATATTAGTTAGTTTTAATGTGCCTACTATTCCGAAACGTGGTCACTTACAATGGGCCTCATAAGAAGACTCAAAGTCACCCAAAGGGCGATGGAAAGGACTAGGAGTTTCCTTGCGTTATCACATCAGAAATGAAGATATCCGCAGAAGAACTAAGGTTACCGACATAGCTCGAAGAATCGCCAAACTTAAGTGGCAATGGGCAGGGCACGTTGTACGCAGAACAGATGGTCGATGGGGACGAAAGGTTCTGGAGTGGCGACCACGTACCGGAAGACGCAGCGTTGGAAGGCCTCTGTCCAACATAATCCAACATAAGGGGGGAGGCCTATGTCCAACAGTGGATGTCTTTCGGCTGATATGATGATGATGATGATGATGATGATGATGATGATGAATGTGCCTACATAATTAGTTAAGTATTTTATAAGAGTGTAAATAGTATGTAGAAATCTATACTATTATTATAACGATGTAAAAATTGTATTTTTATATGTAAGAAGTATCTGAAACAACAGAAACAATTCTAAAAATTCCTTCACTAATATGTAACTATTCTATCTCTAAGGGCTTTTTTCTATTTTCTCGTGGACGAAGTCGCGGGCAGAAGCTTGTATTTTAATACCCACATTAAAAGTTACTTATACTTTAAATACCACCAAATCAAACCGCTGTTGTTTTATTTTGAACGTCTTCAAAACTTCAGTTGTAAAAAATGTTATCTATAAATATACTTCTGTGCTCTGCGTTTGTCGCTATTTAAAGACCAACTCAATTATGGAATTGCGAAGTAGATTTTTTTCGACTACAGCTTAAAGAAACCGGGTTATAAACCCAAGGGCCTTTTCATTTTTCATTTTGTAGTTGGGAAAATTATCCAATGACATCTCCGCGCCCTTGGGCGGAGCGGAAGATAGTGTCAGACTTTTACTGACTAAAAACAACTCGATCTCGAGTCGGCTGGCGTCGCACAGATTATATTATTAGGCTTGTTTTAATAGACAAACTAGACAACCAAGTTGTCTATGGTTCAAGTCAGTTAAGCCTGGTCCACACTTGACCTGATAAGGCAATTGTTTTTCTTTTTTGTAATTATTTGTGTGTCTATACGGGCAGAATAAACATGTTTTCTTTCTTTCTTTCCTGTTACTTCGTCACCTTTCGTACCGGGGCTGAATCTTCCTTTCAGAAGCAGACCCTTGTTGGGCCCCTACGGTTTGCTGACAACTCCTTGAGGCGCGCGTGGAACAATATGCGCCGTCGATGTCTTGGGATCGGTCTGGTCAGTTACCGGACGGCGAGCTACCCATTGCTTGCCGTCCAGCCTTACCATGGCGTTTTAAAACGTCAATCGTGCCAGCGAGAAAGAGAAACGGAGCCATACACGTTATATCCATCCCTTTAACGATTCAGTTTAGGTACTAAAATGAATCACGTTAAGGGCTGGGACGAATCCAAAGAAGTAATAAGTGTGGGTTTTAACCTTTTGAATGTCATAAGTTACACAGTTCGACATAAGCAATTGTCTTTCTATTGTGTCTCAATTTCGGCATTAGATGAGTTAAGGTAGAACTACACTGCGAACACGTGTGGTGTGCCACACACGCCGATCTGGGCGCGTCGGTCTCCATACATTTTATATGGAAACTAGACTTGTAGAGCTACACTTGATCCACGCCACGCGACGTCGGCGTCGTTCTACGTACAAATGTGGCGTGGCCTACGTGTACGTCGGTATAATGTTGGTCTAGCTTTAGTCAGTAAAAGTCTGTCATGGCCCTCACGCTCCGAAATCCGAAATTTGTGAAATAAAAATATAAAGTGTATTATGTTAGTCAAGTGTCCGCCTCTTTCGGGCATATAAAATGTTTTTCTTTCTTTCTTTCTCCGCTCAAGAGCGTGAAAAGTTATTGGATGATTTCTCATTTAAAAAAAAAATAATAAAGGTCGATGTCTAAAACCTCAATGGCTTTATAAATATCTGTTAAATTTAAGATACCTACACGTGATAATAATGATTAACGGGTAATTATTTACCGTAAAACCACGCGATGAGTCATAGGCAGTGGAAGTAATTGTCAGCTTAGGTTTTTTTGTTTTTATCGGTAGAAGTTCACACGGAAACAGCTCATTCGCGTACTATTGTAAGCATTATTGTGTTCTATTCTTTATTTGATCGAGATTTTCGTACCAAATAATTATTTTGGAGTAAACGACTGGAATAAGTTGTGATCCACGGATGTCCCTCAAGTTGAAGGGTCAAATCTACAAGTCCTATGCCAAGGGAAACATACTTCCAGGATAAAAAAATGTGTTTCTACCCAGTAGCGTAACTAGCATTTTTTACGCCCGGTGCGAGCTTCTCTAACTGTGCCCATAGAAAAAAGTATAATACGAACAAAAGGGCATATTAGATATTTTTGCGCCCCTCCGGGACTGCGCCCTGTGCTAGGGCACCGCTGGCACCGCCCTAGTTACAGCACTGTTTCTACCCTTGTGTCAAATTTCATTCAGAGCCGTTCAGCTGTTTGAGCGTGAAGAATTCCCACTCTAGGTAGAACTATTTCCAATAGGCCTTTGCGATCCAATTCAGGCATCGGCCCTAATAAGCCCTGGCAGCTTACAAACATACAAACGCGTTTATAATGTTTTAATGTGACTGACTGGCATTGTAAAATGTACCTTGAAAACAATTTCCCGCCAGTTTCATGGAAACAAATGACACAAGACTTCTGAGCTAGTATTAAGTCAGTCTATTCTTTTATATCTAATTACTAGCTTTTGCCCGCGCGGCTTCGCTCCCGCTCTTACCTGCTCCACCCTACTCTACCCTTCTCTGCCCTACACTACCCTACTCTACCCTACACTACCCTAATTTTCATTTTTTTTCCACAAGAACCTTCTCACAATAACGAACACAACAAGAAAAGAATTAGCGAAATTCGTCCAGCCGTTCACGCGTGATAGCTTGAACAAGGAAATAGGGATTCATTTTTATAGAAAAAATTATACTTACCATAAAAAATAAAAGTTGAAAAAATAATTATTTTTAATGGAAAAATATAGGTGTACTTATACAAGTCTAAAATAATGCTCAATGTCAAATTTAAAAATTCTAAATCAATGTTAAACATTTCAATAATTCAAAGAAAAAATCCTAAAATAAATTGTTTTGTTTACATTTAAACACGTGCCTTAAATAAGGCATGATTTACGTGACTATAAAAATACCAAGCCTAAAGAATTCCCCATTGTCCCACAAACTGTGAAGCGTGCATTCAAACTATTAAAATAATTTACGACGCCAATGTCAAGGGCATTGATAAGGAGATAACATTTTAATCCAATATTAGCCCCTTATCTCATGTACACACATTCATCAGTGACAGTAATATGGCTCTTGTGGGATGTAGATAAATTATGTGGCAGATTGACGGCGACACAACCTTAGTTATAAGTATATATGAAACCCAAAACACCTGTCTAGTATTTTTATGTAGATCATAAGTAAAAAAGGGGATTGCCCATTTGAGGCCATGAGCGGACAATTGACTAGAGAAAAAATACTTTGTTCATTAATTTTGCCATACAAAAATATGTATTCCCTTAGTTCCAAATGAGCGCCACTATAATAAACAATAAGTGGTAAATAAAAAGTTTTATCATTGATAGTAATATTTTTGATCTCCGACTTTGGTCTGGAACACCATAGAGGCTGGGCAAATCATAAAGTTATTTAAAGCTGCTTTTTTGCTGCTGTCAGCAAAAATACATAGTCACGCCATGCAGGCGACTGAAGCGTTGTTCTGCTATTGCACCCTGCTGTTTGCTGGCTCTAATGCCCGCAATGACCTGCCGTTACCTGTATTGTACTTAGTGTCGGTGGTGTCCAACTTGCGACCTTTTTAAATATTTTTGGGAAAAAATATAACATGGAGTAAAAACTATTGGAATCCATTCAGTTACTGATTCTGAACAAACTATATTCAGGTTTCGCATGAAGTAAAAATTATGTTATAGATTTCTCTAAGTTAGAATCTTTCTGAAGTATTTTGCTGACAGTCCTTTTTCAGAACCGCATCAACACTAAACTGCACAAAATCTTAAAGCCAATTTTTTTCAATGTCACCAAAAAAACCAATTCCACATTACATATGAACGATACTGAGCCTTGAACTGCTAGGCGGCCATAACTTGGTCGTAAAACGAATGACTCACACCACAGGATTTATTCTTAGAACCAATGGAAGCCATGTATGACGCACAGACTTCCCGGGAAAGCCTTGGATAAGATACCGGGATTGTGGAGGGAATCAAGCACTGTTGTTTTATTTTTGAAATTGTGATTCATTCGGCTTGTTGCTGTGTAAAAAGATGTGGGTGTTTCCTTCCTTGTGTTATGAGTTAAGAAAGATATTTGAAAGAAAGAAAGTAAGAAAAGAAAAACACGTTTATTTGGCCACAGTACCCCTCGCCAAGTTGCTAATCTGCAACCGTTAACGCTAGTAGAAAAATGTACGGGAATGATGATGAAATGTGGTCAGAACCAATGAATCGGGGGCGTGGCCAACTCGAGGCGTTCGACGCAAGAGAAACGGTTGTAACTTGGCTAGAGGGGCAGATACACAGAATGAAGTAACAATTAGAATCTTAAAAACATCAACATTGTGTCTCTCACGGCTTCGCCAAATATGTCTAGTTCAGCATCATCCTCTACAGAAGTCTTCGGTTACTACGGGTATTCCGCTCCCGTGAGTTGTAGCGTGTTGTTATATAGCCTACAGCCTTTCTCCATAAAAGGGCTATCCAACAATAAAATATTTTTTCAATTTGAACCAAGTAGATCCTAAGATTAGTGATTTCAGAAAAATAAACAAACTCTTCAAGCTTTATAACATTAGTAAGATAAGAACACCGAATAAGTTTGTCAACTCAATTTCTAATAATAGAGAAGATAATTTTAGGTCAGTGAAGTTTTATTAGCAGACGTTTTAAAGACCGTAGAATAAATATTGATAGGGAAATGAAAAGGTATTAATCTATCAATGTGTGTTTATTTTTGGTTTTGGTAAACTTCAAATAACTACATCCACTCTTGATGAAAAGAGAAGACACTGTAAGCCTTTTGGAGACTAAAACCCACCACTGTTCTTTCAATTCCCCTTTTCATTCCTAGGCCATGGTAATGGTAATACTTTCGTACAATCCAGCAGCCAATTTTTATTCAGACCTCATGGTTCATCGCAATCTCTCAAGTCGACTGTTAGGAACACAAGGTCAATCAAACTTCGTAGTTGAATAGTGGCACTAATCGTAGCGTACACCCAAGTCTAACAATAAAGCTTGCAATGGGTTCTTAATTGAAAATATTGAGATAGTCATCACTTCATCGTCATTGAATGAGTAAAAAGAATACCGAATGCGCATTTGACAGTAATCACCATTACAGCATTAAAAACGACAATAAAAACGTAAATTCAATGCTTTGCCTATATTGATGACTTGCTGTACCGTGCTATTCGAAATTCACTGCATTCTACACACAATTCCGTAAGTAGCCATTATTTATACCTGACAAGTTGACATCTAACAAACAGATGTTCAGATGTTTTTATCTTCCATCTAGAAAAGGAAATAAATTCCACGGCTACATGAGGTTTATAGCAAGTCTTGCAATTGTGTGACACTGTAATGAATGGCTGCAGAATATCCACTGCGCGTAAATGTGCATTCATGTTGGTGTCACATACAGTGGAATTATGGTTGGACTACAAATCAAGAAGGACAGGCCTTAGATAAAGAATAAGGTAGATCCTTTCTGTAGTTAGTTTAAGGGGGTATACCGCCGTTTCCCGAATTTTATTTACCCTAATATCATTTGCCATAATAGTCAACAACCATAATATTATACGACGTAATATTCATTTGCCCTACTCTTATTTGCTACATTAGTCACGTGCTAGAAGCTTTGTTTCCCATAAAGTCACTTACCATAATATCATTTGTCATAATCATTGTAAGCCCTAATTATCATATGCCCTAATTATCACATGTCCTAATTATCACATGCCCTAATTATTGTATGCCATAACATCATTTGCCATCGACATTGGGTATGTAACGGTTGTTATATCAGGAGAAACTGGATGCAATCGGGACTTTAGGGCACTCCGACTCGGATAGGTTAAGTTAGAATTATTATGGCATTTAAATGTTATGTCTAATAATCATTATGGCGTTTAAATATTATGTTTGATAATTATTATGGCACTTAAAAATATGAAAAACAATACGTATGGCACTCGTATCTTATGGTATCTAAGTTTCGGGCAATAAACAGTATGTCATATGTCTTTTAGGGCAAACAAAACATTCGGGCAAATGAAATTCGGTTAAATGAAATTCGGGAATATGATGATTATGGTATATAATCTTCGGGTAAACAATAGACAACCGTTTAAGGGGGAAGCCAGAGTAATCAGTGAAATTCAAAGTTTAAAGATTTTTTATCTCAGATGGTGTTTTGAAGAAATAAACAGAAACACACAGATTTGAGTAAGCATTTTTCAGTATTCGTGTAGCTCAAACTGTTTTTGCAGCAGTTTCATAGAATAAACAGTCATTCGGTCTGACGGACTGAGAGGGTTGTTTATATGATTGTAATAATTACAATTATAATGTAATTATGCTGTACTAAATAATAATAAATAAATAAATAAATAATTTCGTAAGTAAATACGTGTTACAGTCGCTAATAACATATTAATTAATTTACAATCGGACACTGAACTGCAAAATGCAAAAAAAAACATTTGAATTTCACGGATACCTTTGAGAATCTTATATTTGATTAAGTAGTTATGTCAATAGGTCCACCACTTTTCAGAGCCATATGTCATCAAATGAATCAATTTTCCGTAACGGCTACATTTTTTTTTGTTCTAGTGTTCAACTCTAGAGTAGATATAGACTGTCTAATAAGTCAACCGACTTGGGAAGTTTGTATGTATAGTATTAAATCATTTAAAAAATACTTATATTCGATACTTTTCATAAGGTTCTTCTGTTAGTAAACAATGATCTCTATCTCTTAATCAAACTTGATTATTGAACCCGTGTTGACTACATCAGATTTCATTAAATCCAAATAATTACCCAAGTCGTTTAACTTATTAGATAGACTCTATGTAGGGTTCAAATAGTGCAGATTACCTGAGACTGGAATACAGTTACATTTTATTGCCTTTCTGTTTATCTCTCGTCATGTTGGCCTAGCGATGTGGCGACAATTTAATCTAAGTCAGCTATCACCGACAATGATGCGATACATAAAACAGTGGCGCTAGTGGACCGAAACCAAACCAATGACCGTGTTAGCGGGGAAACTCGGCTAATTTCTAATGGCGGTGTAGTAAGTTTATAGGCGATATGATATTATTATGTCATTGAGTAGTATCATTAGTTGATTGATTGGGTATGTTGAAAGTCTTAGTGGTTAATTGTTACAAATAGCGACATAAATACGAAAATTTAAGGTTGGCACGAAATATTTAGTTTTTTTTTTGTACTTGTTTTTTATTCCTACTTATTAAATTCAATAAGCCTTGATTAACGAGGGCGTCATTCATATTTTCCTAAAGGTCCAATATACCTTTAGGAGCTGTCTTTTTCCGTGAAGGTGTTATTGGTTTTGATCTAATTCATAAACAATATTTCTACGTTTTAATGACAGAGCTGTTAAACTACCAAAATAAACAGAGTCTTCATAACTGGAGTAAACAATGAATTTCGAAAATATCAAAGTATAGTGACTTCACTTAAATCATCATGTAACACATTTTGCGCTCTATGGGGAGAGCGAGAGGGCGAGTCAGACTTTTACTGATTAAGACTTACGAGCCTTTTTCCTTCATTTACCCTTTACTTTCCAGGGCCGTGTTGTCTCTTTCGAAAGTATATCTTGAAACATTTTCATATCAATTTCAAATCGTGTTCGATGGTTGCTCTAACTATGATTTAAAATAAACTATACAACGCCCCAGATGAACTTAATATAAGGTACATTGACCTTCTCCTAATATCTCCAATATATCCAAGGTACCCGAAAAACCATCAATGAACTGTTTTTCAGAAAAGGTCACGATAGATCACGATAGATGTCGATTCAAGACAGCTTTATGTCTTTATTTCCGTTTTTGAAATTAAGAATTTCAACAAATGTAGGAAGGGTCATTAAGCGCTATTCCACGGTTATTTTGCACGTACCTTAAGTATCCAAATTTCACAAAATATTCCCTAAAGTGATAACCGCGTAAGTTTCTTCACGTCTAGTATCGTCTACTTAACGTGATGGCATGCTTACAACACCATCTCTAAACTATTAGCCAAGCTATTGAGTTTCTGACAGCTGATATATCAAGCTAAGTGAAAATTAGCTCAGTTTTATGTGATACGAGGAATTTTTATTAGATTTTATAACATGTAGTCGGTGTGAAGTGGATTCATGACGTTCTTGCTCCATTTACCGACACGTATTGGTAACGTTTACCAGTAACGCGTGGTTAGAATTGTGTTATAGACTTGAAAGTGTGCTTGCTTAGGTGTGGCTGATGTCTACATGTGACCATAATATTTACGTTGTAATGTAGTAGGTATTTTTAATACGGATCATACGATTTTATATTATTCATTTATACAATATAACATAATTTATAGTTTGTTGAGAAACAGTAACTGAATGGATTCCAATGTTTTTACTCCATGTTATATTTTTTTCCAAAAATATTTAAAAAGGTCACAAGTTGGACACCACCGATAGTAAGTACAATACACGTCACGGCAGGTCATAGCGGACATCAGGAGTCAGCGCACGGTTGGATGCGGGAGCAAAACCACCCTTCAGACGTCCGGGTGGCCCAGTGACCATGTATTTATGTCGCCAACCAGGTACCATAACTACTTTGTGATTTTTCATAATACAGTTTTGAAATGTTGTACATAGATTCTTTAGGCCCGGCGCCCATTATCGGCATCAGCAACAAAAAGGGTCTTTCGGCATCCCTACATGCAAGCGCACGCTGTCGGAAATGTATGCATGTAGGGATGCCGAAGGGTGCCGAAGATCCTTTTCCTTGCCTATGCCGATAATGGGCGCCGGGCCTTAAATAAAAATACCAGACACGTGTTTAGGGTTTCACATGATATGCTAAAACTAATTATGTATAGTTTACTAGGTTATGCCCGTGACTTCGTCGCTATACGGCTACGAAGTCAGAGCCATATAAAAAGTAGCCGAAGTCCTTCCTTCGGGTGAAGCTTACTTTGTACCAAATTTCATCAAAATCGGTCCAATAAGTTTAACCATGAAAGCGTAAGTAACAGATATATATTATACAGATTTCTTTTATATTTAAATATAATATCAATAGGGATTGTACACCAAGACAGTAATCTACATAATGGAAACCTTTAACTAAAAAAACATACAATCACTATAGATAAGCCACACCATCTTCTTCTTCCTGCCCTTATCCCATATTACTCGGGGTCGGCGCAATACGTTTTTTTCTTCCATTCTGTCCTGTCACCCGTCAAACTATCACTAACTCCCTTTTCTTTCATATCACTCCTCACACAATCCATCCATCTTTTCTTCGGCTTTCCTCTCCCTCTCCATCCATCTACATGTATACTCAGAACTCTTTTAGTAATATGCGCTTCATCTCTCCTCTTCACATGACCATACCAAGACAACCTTTCAACTTTTCAGTCACGGCGCCACTTTCAAACTACTTCTAATATACTCATTTCTCACTTTATCCATTATCCATCCAGATAAGCCACACCATCATAGACACAAATAAGCCACAGTGCCATAGACATTGTGTTGAGCCGCCAAGGTTGTCCTGAACGTAAACAAGCAACAAGTTGTTGTTCTTGATCTCGCTTGGCTGTCGTCCATAGGAACTAAGATAAAGCATTAATAAACCAGCAAGCATTAAAAGTCTTATTCTGACTTTATTTATTAAAAGATCTTTTCTTCCGATTTTGTTAAAATTTACCTGCGCCTTGGTAGAAGGTAAAAAGGACAATAGGAACACGGTCAGAAGGTTTCAAGAAAGCATAAATAATGAAATTTGAATGGTGCAATGTTAACATGAATATGATGTCAATGCAATGCAAATGTAGGAAATGCAGAAAATGTCAGTGAGTGTCTGAAGGGAACAGTCGTAAATAAAAATGCAAGTAGTCCGACCCAAACCACGTCTAATTGAACAAAGTAAAATTACTTTACATAAATGCATGCAATCGTTGCTCTATGTCAATGCATCTTCGAATGTGGGTCGCGTTCAAAGTGCATTTACATGAGCCTACATTCGGCTAATTTAACTAAATTAATAATCAAATTATTTTTCCATGTACTATCACTTGCAAAAGTCCATAAGAATTCTTAAAACTTATTCGTTTGACGTTTAGTTTGACTTACGACCTTTTATTTTCAAGTTTCGCCAACAAATGATTGAAATTCACAATTTCATCAACTTATCATAAGTCAAGATGGCCCAGTGGTATAGGCACACAGATTGAAGCGCAAATCAGTGTGCCGCAAGTTCAAATCCCACGCAATTATTGACTTTTTGTAAGTTCTTACCCGATTGGAAGTTATGTATTTGCATTACATATATTAAATTATTCTTTAACTTGTTCACACATTTCTTAGAGTTAGAAAGGTAGATCACAAAAAAACTAAATAAAGAATTAGATTTCTGCGAGGTAGACATGAGTTTTAACTTAACCGAAATGAACTGTCGTTTGGTTGTAGTTGTTGGTTAGTGACGTGAGGTTGACAGTATTGTAATATTCGCAAAATGCAGGCTAATATTAGTATTGAAGTGAGGGCGACTATCATTGGGCTGCATAAAAGTGGTCATAATAAAACACAAATATCTGAAGAAACCGGACTGAATGTGAGTATAATAGCTATTAATGAATTGTAACTTTATTACAAATTAATCTTCTAATTAAAACGTATGCCATTTATGAATCCATTCATCGTATCTTTATGAGGTTTAAAAGAGAAATACGTAAATCGTTGGGTTTATTGGATTGGTTATTGGATTAATAAATGCAGTTTTATTTTAAAATTATATTCAATAATTATGATTATTAACATTTTATATAATGAAAATGAAGTGAAGTAGGTATAGCTGCCTAATATATATTTTTTTTATTTTAGAAAAATACTGTAAATCTTTGGCTAAAAAGATATGAGGAAGAAGGTAGCCTTGCTAGTCGAAAGAGAAGTGGGAGACCGAAGCTTATTAGCGAGGCGCAGCGACGACATATGGTGGACGTATACGAAACGAATGGTTTCGCACCAACGAGACATTTTGCGGAATTATATGACACCTCGATGGATACTGTTCGCCGTGCACTTCACGCTGAAGGCGTGCATCACAGAAAACCTGCTAAAAAGCCGTACTTGACAGAGAGGCACAAACAAGAACGATTACGTTTCGCACTAAATATTTAATGTTAACTAAACTAAATGGCCTACCATTTTATTTTAACATATCTGTGATTATTCGTTAACAAACACTGTATTATATTGTGTTTACTTTCGTTTAAAACAGCTATATCTTTTAACTTGTGCCATCGCCTCATCTTAAGAATGCAGTGAACTCGCTATCAATTTTGTTGACAATAATCATGAGTCTATTTCGTTTTTTATTCTTCTACCCGCACTGTTTTAACATAATACTATAGTTCAATTTATTTTCCTTATCTAATTGACGATTATCTTGTGAGAACTAAAGTTCTTTTAACAGAAATTGAGGTTTGGTTTCAATCTTCTTTTCGTCAAGAAAATGAACAATTAAGCTATGACCTCAATACATTCATTGTGACGTTACACAAAAATAAAATGTTTACAAAGTCCAAATCATATATCACTTTTCAATAAATAACTGGATATAAACAATTACCTATATTTTATTTTATTAAAAATTTGAATATCCGTTCATTGTTACGTTATTCATATTATGAATGGTCTAAGTGGGTATACTTCCAACAAACAATCTTAGGCGTAACATAGATAACGGTTACAAGATAACTTTTTGTCTAGGTAACAATTCGACGTCACAATTCTCATAAATGTTTAATTTGTAAATATAAAGAATAAACATTTTTATTAAACACGTCTTTTTATTTCCACCTTATAACATCGAAAAGATGTAACAACTAAATAATTGCAAATTACGAATGTGATTCTTCTTGTGGTTAATAGATCACATTCGTAATTTGCAACTATTTAGTGCAAAAAATGCAATAGTATTTTTCATAGAAATATAAAAAAACAACTATATCAATATAGATTGGGAATTTTCAAAGTAAAAAAATAACTGCAACGGACCGACCATGATTTGAACTCGGGTTACGTGATTTGCGAATCCAACACTTAGTTCACACGGCTACCAGCACATGACGTATTTGCGTGAATTTTAACAATGCTATGGTAAGAACAGAAAAATAATAATGTTTTTAAGCTCAGTGCGACGACAGTTCCTTAGTGTGTGTTATCTGTGGAATGTGGATACTCATACATGCGCACACATACGCACGGAAGTATCGCGCTCGCTCGGTTCGTAGCAATGTAATCTTTAGCGTTCCTATGGACTTTTGCGGCCTTACTGTACGTAACCACACCGTACAAGTGTCAGAATACAAGACCACAATATCGTCGTTGCAACTTGTCACTTTTGGCACTTTGTCAGTTTTTTACGCCACCGTTTTTGACATTTTGAAGCCCTTTCGAGCAAAAACTCTTAGACACATACGACGAATTAATTATCATTTGTTTACCAATTTCAAGATCAACAAGGTGCTTAAAATATCTATGTGTTAACTGAAAGTGATTTTTTTTCACTATCATACTACTTTTAACTTCAATTAACGAAAAATTAAAAGCAGAAAATCAGATGGCTCATACACCTATATTTTTGTTGTAGGTTTCATTATAATTTTTTTTTGGTAGACTGTTTTTATCATTTTTCTCATAAAGTTGAATTTGACACATAAGAGGTCTTAAAATCGAAACGACGACATAAAACTAAAAAAATTCGAATCAAGTTTCAGTCAGATGCAGTTGGATTTGGTGCCATAAACTGCACCAGGCTTTTGACAAACTTTTCTTTATTTCATACCTTCAGCCCTTTATTTTGATACATGACTATGGCAGGATGCAAAAAAACATAATTAAGCGGCAAAATTTAGTCGTTTTATTTTTTTATAATTTTGTTTAATGTACCCATTGTCACTCTCACAACTAAGACAAATCTAACGACACCTCTCAAGCTAAAATGCAACAAGCCATTTAGGCCCTAGAGCGGAAAGCAATATACGTACACACTACACACATACATACACTCTAATAAACAGAACACTTCTTCTGGTGCAGTCAGGTAAAAACTCAAAGAGGTTTTGTACGTCGGAGACGTTTACGCAGGCTCGTGCTGAGGGTTTTACGCGATTGCTCGCAAGAAAAGTGCTTCGCTACTCAGGAGTGTGAAAGATAGTCACAAAAGCATCCCGAGAACTGTAACGGAGAACTATAGCTCTACGGTTTTAAAATTTCTTGTGAAAAGGGTAACTGGTACTAACACTAGATAATAAGTACCTAAGTTACTATAAAAGGCGCAAGATAACCGTGGAATAAAGTACATTGACCTTTTCCTAATATCTCTGCGTATGTACCCGAAAAACAAACAATGAACTGCTTTTCATTACTAGATCATGTAAAGAATCACGATACATGTCGATTCAAGACAGCTTTATATCTTTATTTCCATTTTTGAAATTAAGAATGTTAATAAATGGAGGAGGGTCAATGACCGTTTTTCCACGTTTATTTGACGCCTACCTTAACACTGTATACCTTTGTGTTTTTTTTTTGTGGTGGGAAAAAATCATCCAATGACAACCCCCGCTCTTGGGCGGAGCGGGAGATAGTGTCGGACTCTTACTGACTAAAAGACCCACCCCGTTCCTTCTAGCCTTCATACCGGGGCTCGAGCTCCCTATACTTTTGTGTCCCAAATAAAATAAATTTTAATCTATTCTATAAGATATTGAGTCCACCAAAAATATATAAAAACATAAAGATGTAAAATATATATAAAGTAAAATTGAAAGAACTTCATTAATTTTACAAAGCTACAAGTTTCTGGTTTTACCCAGCCCATCTTCCGCCTCACCCTCAAAAAGAAATACCTTCTGAACATTACGTTCCACAAGTTAAATAACACATCTTCACGGAAATTCGTAAATAAACAAAAATAAATACGAAACAATCCATCTCTCGCTTGTAACAGTTATATAAAAACAATGTTGAATGTAATAAAATATAACAAGTTTTCTGATTGAGTTTAACGAACTGTGAAGGATGGTTTGATAGGCAATAGCAAATCTATTCAGGATTATGAAACTTTTTGTTTTAGAGAAAGAAATTACATATTTTATTTACATCATAAATACATGACTAAAAACATCATCATCTTTCTGCCCTTGTCTCATATTACAAGAGTCGGCGTAACAAGTTTTTTTTTCTGCCATTCTGTCCTGTCACCCGTCACGCTATCACTAACTTCCTTTTTTTCACATCACCTCCTCAAACAATCTTTTCTTTGGCCTCCCTCTTCCTCTCTGTCTACATGGTTATAAACAACTAAAAATTATAAAAAAGCTTGACTACATAATAATAAATACACTTAAAACAAGAACTTTTGGCTAAATATGTATATGTATCTTAAAAAGCTCCAAGCAGCAAGTGAGCCTAAATGCAAGTATGGCAATCTCTGATCGAGGTAAAATCCAGCCCTTGAGTCACGCAAAGTGTCAATTAGGCTTTTGGGGTAAATTTTTAAATAGTGTATGTGCACACAGGAAGGGTCCGTCCCAAACTTGAAGAATAATTGTTACAAACATTGTTCAGAAAAGTATTGAAGATTAAACTACAAACAGTATCGCAATTATATGATAAGGTTATTGCAGAAAAGTGCAGTGAACCTCGAAAGGTTCATTGTGACCGGTAAAGTGGATGGGAAAAGGCGGAATATCATAAAAGTTAAAGTGATGAAGCAGGGAGCAGGGAGGTCACGTACCCTGAGGAATACGACGCAAGGAGGGAGGCGGGGGGCATTCAATTGATCCATTTACACATGCAAATGGAGCAATCTGAAAGAGTCTTTAATTTGGTGGAGAAATTGTCTACCTGATCAGAGTAGTCTTCTAAGTCTTCTATGTGTATTATCCTATTGGCGAGGATCTTAGCAGCACCGAAAAAGGAGATAAAGACAAAGAGTACAGAAAAAGAAGCTCTTTTTTCAAGGACAGCAATGAAAACAGAACAGTTAAGAAAGATGTATATATACAAAAAAAACCTACATTCAAAAAAATCAAGCAAGATAAAATGTTCAAGTACACAACTCACCAGCTGCCTTCACTTTATCTAAAGAAAAACAAGTTAAACCCAACTGAGCCCACATTAGCATAGTGCACACAAAATATTCACGTGCTCGATATGAATATGTGCATGTCTGAAGACACTGTGACTTACACACTGAATATTTAAAAGTAATGCGGCAGCTACGGATAAGAATGGGTGAGACTGTGGCTATGTTGTTTTGCCAAATTGTGATGGGATCTTTCGACACTAAATTAGCCGTTACAGCATCATCAATATTTTTCCAAAGTGTGGCAAGGCAATCATTATCATCATTTCAGCCAAAAGATGTCCACAAATGATATGTTCATTTGGCTGAATAATAATATCATTTATTTGAACAAGTAACTAAGACTCACAATTACACATAACACAAAAACAATACAAAACGTAACACCAGCAAACAAACAACATTTAACTAATTCACACACAGTTACAATCATCACTCACACGAATGCAGGTAACATGCAAGTCACTGCAGCGCCTTAAGTAAGGACAGTCGAGCCTGTCGGCTATCATCATCAGCACACTGTTAAAAACCCCAAACATTGCCACGTCGGCCGGTCTAGTTTCAAATCCAGTAAATTCCCTGGTTGAAGCCATTAAAAGTCCTATGCATATTTATCATCTCCCTAATCTTTTTCCAACTAGTTTAAGAAGACTGGAAGCCGGACTTCCAGTCTAACAACTCAGTAATTGAGCAACACAATGCTCCTTGGGTAGGCTGATTGGTTAGGCTTTTGGTCCTCCGACTACCTGTAACCAGTGTCAAAAATCTACGAATGACAACCGGAATCAACGCCTCGAAGTGCTTTCTGAGGAACATTATATTAATTCACATTTATAATAATAATAATTCTTTATTTCAGGCTACTATGACCCATAGACACTATACATAAAATAATAAACTAATACATATGAATAACACCTACATATTAATTAAACTATTGCACACGAAGTGACGGCGTCGTGTTCCGCTGCGAGCTCGGTATCCTTCCACGAAATCGTCGATACTCGACACCCCAAAACTCTCCTTTGAGGAAGGTCTCCAAACGACATATACATACTTGTCCGGTTTCGAGAACCGCGTGCATGACAGGCGGGTGCCTTAACCACTAAGCCATCACGACACATCAGTTAAGTTTACAACATTAGTTTACTCTGAATCAGTAACTGAATCGATTCCAATAATATTTACACCATGTTTAAATTTTCCCAAAAATATTTAAAAAGTTTACAAGTTGGACGCCACCGACACTAAGTACAACTAGGGTTGCCATCACCTAAATTGCTGACACCGGATAAACACGGCAAAAATCCCGGACATTTGGACGAATTATGGTTTTTTCCCCGGACATCTCTCTGCTGGGTTTCTAAATATATTTTCTCTGACAACAAATGTGTCCGGGTATTACCTGGACAGTTTTATAAACCCCTGCCGGACGCTCCCCGGACGCCTTTAAAACTAGGACAAAACCGGGGAATCCCGGACGGATGGCAGCCTTAAGTACAACACAGGTCACGGCAAGTCATAGCGGCCATTTGGCGCCAGCGCATAGCTAGGTGTGGGAGCAAAACAACCCTTCAGTCACCCGGACAACCACTGAAAAATCTTGAGCACTGGCTTCAAGTTGCGCAGAAGTCAAATATTCGGTCACTTTAGTGGTGCGAAGTGAGACGCAGGGGCGGGGAGTGTCAGTGATTCTCACCGCGCCATCGCGTCATAGACGTCACTCCTGATTCGTTCCCTGCGTTTCTGCATGTATCTAACAACGAAGACGATTGGCTCGCCAATGTACGGAATGCGCAAAGCGATTCCCACTCTGACGCCGAGCGCTTAAGATCCGTTTCGGCAATTGTAACATAACAAGCTTATAACTTTATTATTTTTCATGATAGAGTTATGAAATTTTGTACATAGATTCTTTACATAAAAATACTAGACACGTGTTTCTGGTTTCGCATAATTATACTAAAACTAATGTTGACTGTTCTTCTTCTTCTTCCTGCCCTTGTCCCATTTTATTTGGGACTGTTCACTGTTCATGATACATTATTACAAAACCTATGCATGATGTCTATGCTTACTATTATTGTCTTCGTACAAATGTTTTGTCATTGTCATGACTATTGGTTACAACAAAAAAAAAGGTAACTAATCTCAACATGGCTTCTGCCAGGTGTAGTCACGTTCTTACATTTGTTTTTTTGTAACCGCATGCCAAGTCCAGTTTCTTATATGTATAGCGGAAATGTCACACATGCATTGTACCTATACCTATGTCACGAAACACAGAAGGAAGTTTACTTACGTATGTTTTGTGACACTTAGCAAAACACATACCTATGTATGTATACATAATAGAATAAACTTTATTGAACATCAAAATAGTAACAATTTCAGAGAAACTTAAATCTATGGGTACAATGGCGGTCTTATCGCTGAAAGCGATGTCTTCCAGACAACCTTGGGATGGAATATAAGAACTTCAACTAAAAAAGGGGGTAGTCTGCGGTGTACTGCAAGCAATATAAATCAAGGGAAACAGACAACCAACAAACAAGAGCAGAGGTGAAACAGTCATAAAGGCTTTGATTTAGGTGTTGGATGTCGTGGGTTCAAACCCGAGCAGTATGGATCCTGTCAGGTGCATTGTACATATTTTATTTCATGACCATTGCCTCAAAACAGTAAGGAAACTGGCATGTCCTAGAACCAAACATTAAAAGTCTTGTGACATCCACCAACCCTCAATTCCCTCCCCTAGAGAGGAGGCCTAAGCCATAGTAATGGGAATATTACAAAGATAAATGCTATGCTTATCCTAACCAAAACACGAAGAGGAGGTCTAAGACATAGCAGTGGGCATTATAAATCTAATTACTATGCTTATGGTAACTAAAACACGTCACTCATTGTATCACCGCTTTCAACACCAAAAACGTAACGTGTACGAAAATAGAACCACAAAACACTGTTAAAGAAAAGATTATATTTATCAGTAAACCATTAGTGTTGTAAACGGTAGTCGTTACTGAAGTGTAGTTTAAACTAATTGACGACACAATCGGACACGGCTCGGATTAGGATAGTTACACATTTGCGGAAGATCAGAGATTCAGTTTCTAGCTGATAGTAATGTCATATTGAATGCCAAAATAAGATAAAGGATAATTTTATGGGCCACTATATTCTTATAGGTTTTAATCGTGATACAGATGTCTAACAACTTTTAAAAAACCACTGGAATAATCTTTCATTTAACTTTAATTAGAGCTACACCACAAAATATACAGAAGTCAATCTAACATACAAAGCGCTCTCGAGCAACCCACTCATAGACACCGCTCATGGACACGATATCTCGGAGCGCCTCGGCCCGCTCGTCGAACAGTTTCGGCTCAAACGCTCGTTAGTGTGCGTCCACGAGCGTAGGTATAAAAGTGAAGTACATACATGAGATTGTTTTGTGTACCTAATCTATTTTGTGACTACACAGGCCCTATCATGAACTCTTAACACGATCCATTTAACGACCTAAACTGCTTTAAGGATGGATTTATATACGGTGTATAGCTCTATCTCTGTCGCTTCTTTCTTCTTCTTTCTTTCTCACTCGCTTGCCTGACATTTTAACACGTGATGGTTTCCCTTTGGGCGTTTCAGACTTTCACTGACTAAAACCGACCTGTGTACAGTAATCCTTTGTTCCAGGGTCACATACTCTTTCAAACATTCCCGTAGTTCAGGAATATGTTCCCTTGGGATAATTTTCTATTTTCACATGAATCTTGTCTACACTGGTATTATAAGGTTAAAGTTTTTTTTTTTTGTTTGTTGGCGGTAATCTCTGAAAGTGTTAGTCCGATAGCTAATATTTTTTCACCGATAGAAAGCTGCTTTATTTCTATGTGACATAGGCTATATTTTATGTACGCAGGCAAAGCCACGACCAAAAGCTAGTACTCCTTAAATGTGTAACTACCTTAAACAAATTATGGACCGATTGTAACGACAATTTGGTTAGACTATTGATTGGACGATGGCGTACAATGGTTATCTTGCTGCCCACACAAGTAATTCATGTTAGTTTAAAGTAATGGCGGCTGTTAGTTGTTAGTGTGACTTGCTTGCTTTACAAAATGGTATCTGGTAGAGTTGTAAAGGAAATGAAGGCTGTACTTTTGTGGTGTTAACTTAAATTCTGCTTACTACTTACTTGTAGTAGTGTGTTGAATACAAGTAGTAGTATTCTGAGTTGCAGTAGTAGTATATTCGAGCTTCTTCATCTAAGTTTCTCCACACAAAATTTGAAACCTTTAGGAGGTGAATTTTACAAAATCCAAGATCCGACTTACGAGTTGTAGGTCGCGGGTTAAAACCCAGCCAAGCGCATTACTTTGTGTAATTTATTTCGCCACCATTGGTCTCAAAACGGTGAAGGAAAACATCGTGAGGAAACCAGCATGTCCTAGAACCAAAAATCCGAAGACATGTGACATTCGCCAACCCGCACTAGGCCCTCGTGGTGGATTACGGCTCATTCCCTCTCCTAGAGAGGAGGCCTGAGTCCCAACAGTGGGAACATTATAAGGCCGACTATGCTATGCAAGATCCAAGGCCACATTTATATAAAAAAAAAAGAATAAAGGTTCGGCATGAAATAAAACTTCTTGAAATTATGACCAATTATGGCATTGTACAATTTATTTTACCAGTCTGATGCGAACGAAGTCGCGGTTACAAGCTAGTCTCAAACAAATTGGTGTTATGAGAAAGCTCTATTTATCGATAAGTAAATGTGGATACAGATCTCATGATTTGAATACACGAGACGAGAAGCACTTTGGAAAGGTCCGCAATAAATTTTGAGCCTAGCCTAAGTATGGACATGTTTGGAGCTGGATTGATTCGGATGAGGGTCTCTATTTGCTCAGTATTTTCGTGAATACATGAGATTGTTAGACGGGTCTTCATCATGCTTTTGAATCTCTGTCCAAGTCTTATAGATTGTTGATGTTTTTGTTAATAAAGTGAATGGGCCAAGTAGTCTCTAAAAATTGGAAGATTAGGATTTGCTGAGTTCTAAAAGAGTACATTATACAATAGTACATTTTGATACAAGTGCAGAAAGTCTGTCACGTAGGCGAATGTGTTATGGAGCCGAGGGCTGCAGTGGTGTTGTGATTCCTGACCCGACCACGACATGGAACCGATATTTTACTATGGCACAAATTGGTTATTTTAATTGTGTTTTATTGTGCCACTGATCCCAGGAATTTGTGCCTTGTACTTTTTGAGTAATAAGAGTCGATTGTGGTCGGGCTGGGGATCACGGTTCCTGACCCGACCACAACCAGATCTAATAAAATATCAATAGTGGGAAGTTACTGATAATGCCAAAAATATGTGCCAAATTGTGCCTATGGCACACATAACGCATTAAGTCATCACAGATATATATAGTAAGTATTCAAATAATGCACTTACGAAAAATTTATACCAACTACCCACATTTCAGCTTTAAAACTAAAAGCAAAAAGAGTCCTACCTCGTTACGTAAATAACAATAGTTAAATAGTGAATCATAAATCTAGAAAATATTATAATCGACAATTTCGTGTCGACATATCAAGTTAAAATTAACAATAATTAATGCGGTCCATTGCGGCGAAAAAAAATCGAATGTCCAAGTCAACGCAATTAAAAGATATGACCGCTCGTGTGGGTTACAAAACCCTCAGGATTCGAACCCGACTCGCATTGACCGGTTATTTATACAAGCTTAATAAAGTGGTTGTAACTTTTTTTTATAAATATATTCGCGTACATCCAGTAAAATAAAATAATAAAGTGTATAGCATAATTTCATAAATAAAAACTGCTTTCAAAGTCATAATAAAATTGCATAGCGTGTGATTGACACACTTTATCTCTTGATTATTCAATTTTATCCAAATCAAGATGCATTCTATGATATGAACGGTAAAAGAATTTCGTGTACCATAGGCACAATTTGGCACATATTTTTGGCATCATCAGTAACTTCCCACTATTGATATTTTATTAGATCTGGTTGTGGTCGGGTCAGGAACCGTGATCCCCAGCCCGACCACAATCGTACTCTTATTACTCAAAAAGTACAAGGCACAAATTCCTGGGATCAGTGGCACAATAAAACACAATTAAAATAACCAATTTGTGCTATAGTAAAATATCGGTTCCATGTCGTGGTCGGGTCAGGAATCACAACACCTGCAGTGACAAAGCACGTGTATCAAACGTCTTTTTTCTACACACTTATGAAGAAATGTATAAACGGGAGTTGGCCGGCGTGGATGGAGGTCAACGCGCGCCTGGCCTAATACGATAAATGTAAAATAACATTGTGGCGTGGAGAGCACGCGCACTTTTCTACACTAGTGCGGAAAACCGTCTATTGCGTGTCTAAAAGCGGTGGGATAAGAGCGAGTTTTCAAGTAAGTGTATTGAAAAATAATATTTACATGGTTTTCTGGTAACAGCTGTTTCAAGAGGAGGACAACCAAGTGTTCTTTTTTTAGTTTTTTTTTTTTTTTAAATATATTTACGTAGTTAGTATGTTTAAATAATCTACTATTTTGCTAAGTTATACTTAATCGTTAAATTTCTAAATTCAAATTACTTTTGTTCAGAATTTATCGAATGTAAGTTTTAGGTTTTCATATTATAATGTCTCCATTTATAAACTTATCCGACGCAACATTTTAATATAATTAATGAAAATTATATTTTAAACGTCGTCGCTTACAATGGGCCTCATCAGAAGGCATAAAGTCACTCAAAGGGCAATGGAAAGGACTATGCTCGGAGTTTCCTTGCGTGATCACATCAGAAATGAAGATATCGGCAGGAGAACCAAGGTTACAGACATAGCCCAAAACATCGCCAAACTTAAGTGGCAGTGGGCAGGGCATATTGCTCGCAGAACAGATGGTCAATTGTGACGAAAGGTTCTGGAGTGGCGACCACGTACCGGAAGACGCAACGTTGGAAGGCCTCCCACAAGGTAGACCGATGTCCTAGTGAGGGTCGCGGGAATCCGATGGAAGCGGGACGCACACGACCGGTCTGGCGACACCTGGGGAAGGCCTATGTCCAACAGTGAACGTTTTTCGGCAGAAATGATGATGATATTTTAAACATTCCATAATAAAAACCTTACAAAATTTAAATGCATAACATCTGTGTAACTCTTCTACTGCGACCTTCACGTTGAAAAGTTAATTATTTGTAATGAACATGGAAACTGGGTCATTTCATAATATATCACAAGTTTTGAACAACAATACCTACTTTGTTACCACATTGAGAACATGAATATAACACCTAAGTAGGATACGTCTTGATTCTTGGTCACAGAAGTCTTTTTTTTATGGTGGGAGGGTTTTTATAATTCAATGTGGTGGGAAAATCATCTAATGACAACCCCCGCTCTTGGGCGGAGCGGGAGATAGTGTCAGACTTTTACTGACTAAAAACCTACCCCGTTCCTTCTAGCCTTCATACCGGGGCTCGAGCTACTCTTTCGAAACTAACCCTGGCCGCAGTAGGCTTCGACCCAGCTGGGCCCCTGCTGTTGCTGAGAACTCCTTGAGGCGCGCGGGAACAGTGCGCGCCGTCGACGACTTGAGCTCGGTCCGGACAGTTACCTGACGGTCGGACAGCGACCTACCCATTGCTTGCCGTCCGCAAGCCCGCGCCTACGGTGGCCGGAAATTGGGATCGGAATCCCGGCGGCGGCGAGAGCGCCGTTACCTGATGCGGTCGGCCTCCTCCTTTGCTAGTATTACTGATTCGCAGAAGGAGGCGACCGCCTGCCACTTCTCCTCGCTTCGGACCATGGCCTGAACCAAGGCCCGGCGCGAGAGGTCTCCGGCGTGGTCACAGAAGTCTCAAGGTGGGTTGAAATACCGAAGGAAGACTGCTGACTGCAGTCAGATCAAGAAAATTTTGGGGCAAAATAGGGATAAAGAAATCCCCTCTGCTCTGTAATAGAGCCTGATGATTCTTCAACCTGAGGGTCTTTAAGTGTGCTCTATCGTCAACAGAATCCTCGCTTACCATCGGTAAGACAGTAGTCAAGGGCAAGCCTACCACACTAATATTATAAGGTGAGAGTCATATCATGACTTTAGTTTTGTCCATGTTTGGTTGCCGACATAGCACAAAGAATCGCCAAACTTAAGTGGCAATGGGCAGGGCACATTGCTCGCAGAACAGATGGCCGTTGGGGCCAAAAGGTTCTGGAGTGGCGACCGCGTACCGGAAAACGCAGCGTTGGAAGGCCTCCTACAAGGTGGACTGATGACCTGGTGAAGGTAGCGGGAATCCGATGGATGCGGGACGCACATGATCGTTCGTTGTGGCGACGCTTGGGGGAGGCCTATGTCCAGCAGTGGACGTCTGTCGGCTGAAATGATAATGATGATGATGATGAGAGTTTGTGAATGTATGGCATCATCATTATCATTTCAGCCGAAGGATGTCCAGAATGTCCACGTTTAGACATAGGCCTCCCCCAAGTGTCGCACAGCGAACGGTCTTGTGTGTCTCGCACCCATCGCATTCCCGCGTCTCTCTCCAGTTCATTGGTCCACTGCGTCTTCCGGTAAGTGTGTGTACATGATTGATTCAGATGATACTTGGTACACCATGACCTGGAGTAGCATATAGGATACTTTTATCCCTGGAGAATGTTCCCTAGGGATAATTTTCTATTATCACGTGGGCGAAGTCGCTAACAAAAGCCAGTCCATAAAAATAAATAAATAAATAACAGTAACTAACTAAAGGATCGACCAAAAGTAGTACAGGTGAAAGTGTCCCATTTCCGTTTCCGGCTACCCATCATTCATTACCGATGTTGGAACCGAACCAGCATGATCTAGAATTCTAGATACTCCACTCTCAGATATCACTCGTATTTTTGACGGCCTATCGACCTAAATAGCCCATTGTCTAAATCTGAAACTAGTAACTACTAAGACAATAGTGACTATTTCACATGATAATGCTGAAAAAAAATAGATTTCTTGTCTCTCTGCGTTATAACTGGATTGTTTAGCGAGTGTAATTGGTTTCAAATGATATTAAAAAAATGACATTTTACCTCGTATCTAAGTTAGAAAATTATGTTGATGATTTTAAAGAGTAACCTTGTGTAAATACATACATGGCGCTATCGCCAATACGATTTTTGTTACCATGCTATCGAATACTGAGCAGAAAATTGAAAAAAAAAAACTTTCGAAAATTTAAATTAGAAAAAAAAGAAAAATACGTATATTACGGCTGCTCTAAATAGATCTAACTCATTATAATCTACACTAATATTATAATGTTAAGTAAATGTTTTTTTTATTATTATTCTTATGTTTTTTTTTTGTTTGTAGGAGGTAATCTCTTAAAGTACTGGTCCATTTGCTAAAATTTGTTCACCGATAGAAAGCTGATTTATTCCTGAGTGACACAAACTATATTGTATTTACGCAGGCGAAGCTGCGGGCAAAAGCTAGAGCCAGATAAATACATCGCAGTTGCCTGACGCTGGTTTTCAACTTAACCTTACTTAAAGTGTACTTGCTATCCTGGCACATTCACTTTAACAAAGACAATACTTGCTCAATTACCCACACATGCATCACATGCTAAATTTTTATCAATATTTAATTTAACTCAATGTCTAGTCGACTTCCACTCATTCAAATAACAATAAAACATAAGTCTGGCTCTTTCCCGTCACAAAGCACGGAACAATTGCATCCTCGGCGCCATAACTTAGCATAACACTCGGCCAATGTAAATTGTAAATCATGAGTAGGAGTAAAACAATAGGGTTCAATCAAAACAGCAGATGTTAGGTAAGTAGGTACTCGTATTAGTACGATATTGGTCATAACATTCGACGTCCATTATAGTTTTGCTACGTATATACTAGTAACAAGCTTCTACCAGTGCCTTCACGTAAAAGTAGAATAGAATACTATGTATATGGGGGAGGCATATGTCCAACAGTGGCTGTATATCGGCTGAAATGATGAAACTTTATTGCATACCAAAAATTATAAACAAAGTACCTTTGTACAAAATTTAGTAACATGTTGTCTTCTTTGTATTTTTGTGTGTACATAACATAAATTATAAAATAAATAAATAGACTTAAATCGATGAGTACAATGGCGGTCTTATTGCTGACAGCGATATCCATGACATACATACATATGACAAACGATTTCCTTTCAACCTTACAGTCACTGGCGCCATTTTCAAACTTTCTCTAATATACTCATTTCTCACTTTATCCATTCTCGTCACACCACACATCCATCTTAATATTCTCATCTCCGCTACATGCAATCTTTTTTCCTCCGTCTTTTCCGTCCGCCCAACATTCTGATCCATACAGTATGACCTTATCACGGACTTGTAGATTTTACCCTTCAACTTGAGGGGCATCCGTGGGTCACAAGTTGTTCCCGTGACCTGTCGCCATTTCATCCATCCTGTGTTAATCCGATGTGTTACGTCCTGGTCTACCTCACCATCCCCTTGGACGAGCGACCTGAGGTACCGAAAGTCGGAACAGATCGGTATGGGCGTTCCGGCGAGAGCTAAGGGCACTGGATTGGAGAGACCGCCGAAATCGCAGTCGAAATCGTAGTCTGCGGTGGTTTTTTCCATACAAACTTTTTGGGGGGTGAATTTTGAAAAATCCTTTCTTAGTGCTCGCTTACGTCATAAAACGAAACCTTGTGCAGACTTTCACGCTCCTAATTTCCGCTGTGCCATGATATGTCAGTCAGTCAGTTTCTCTTTTTTATATATACAGATTAATGCCATTAAGACTTTTGACCTAAGCCCCTAATAGACGGAATACCTACTTGAGTGCGAAAACCGTATCATCGAATTTTGTTTCTTCGCAAACCTTTCAACGACGTCTCTATACTATGAAACCTTGTTAAATAGACATTTTGTTACTGCGATGTTTCGTTACATCGAAAAACTTTAACTTAGATTTTACTAGCTGGCTGGAGACGGCATTAGATGATTTCTCGCCAAAAAAAAAGCAGAAGCTCTTTTAAAAGATTCGGCAGAAAGAGAAGGCACTAGAATTAATTAGCAAGCCTGACCTATCCTCGCCTCAAACCAAAACATAAGAAATCTGAAATACCGTTCCACATAAAATAAATCTCACAGCAAAGACGTTTCAAAAAAATCGATATAGTAAGATAAACGACACCGATAAATCTAGACACGTTACTTTTCCAGCTAATTGACTTTTTATCCACTAACACATTAGACTAGTTTAATAAATTATTCATTAACATACTAACGCATTTAAAATGTTAATTTTCTGTATAAGCAGTGTGAGGAGATGTCCATTATGAACACAGGTTTTATGCATCGCTCTAATTTCTGATCTTGAAGGAGACACGCACAACTATCAAGCTACAAGACAGATTGGTTATCAAAGTGCGTTTAATATTTTGAAAATACGTCTAGTAAGTAGCCATTGATATATTTTATTATGAGGAGTAACGTTTCTTACGCGCTAAAATCGCAATCAGAAAACCTGGACTCAGTGTGCACGACCACATGCATCAAAACCCACACATCTATAATCAGTGTCATCACAGTCGCAACTCTAGTCTCTGATAGACAAAGACAGAGATAAGAGCTGGTGCTGTCGTGCGAGCGAAATCGCGTTAGCCGCTGAATGTTTACGAATAACAGCCAATTGCGACCGAGTGAAATTAAGCCACGGGGGCTTGATTTCAGCGGTCCACGCGCTAGAGGTGAGTCACCTATCTTCCGCTGTTTTCTCTCTAAGCTTGAACTTGCACATTTCAGTTTTAGTTCGACATATTTTCCGGAACGATGGTTTTTCCAGACAACCGTCTCACGAATCTCATATAATATAATATATTTATGTACCAATGTACCAATAAATATTATATATGTACCAGTGTATCTACACAGAGGCAAATAATATTCTTACCCTTTTATTAAACCCATTTCTCGCCTCCTACAAAACAAATAAAGTGAAAATTTCCACCCAGGGATTACTTACATCTTACAAAAGCGAACTACCCACATGTTACTTAGAAAAAAAAACTTTCGTATCAATACGTTTTACCCACCAAATTTCGATATGAAAACGCTCCGAATCGTTCGGAATTTGTTCTAAAACTTTTAACGAAAGTAGACTATGATTTATTCGGAACTTTTTTGTAATATCGATAAACAAAAGGTTATATTTTAAAACTACTTTATGAAGATTGTTCATATATATCGAGTATATAAATTGTTTGCAAGTTAAAAGGGGAATAAAACGAAGGGTGTAAAACGGAAAGAGGGTTGGGTACAGACTTGAGGACCAGCGTTTTTATGTAAATGTTAGGTTCAGTTAGGTCTCAAGTAGAGAAATATTACGCTCGTGATTTTTATCTAGATAAGTACGGTGCCTTAGGTTTTTATGAAGGTAGGTTTAAAGGATCATTGAACAAGGGTCACCAGACCTAGTTTTTTCAACTGTGGCATTGTCTGCTTAAAGCTATAAAATAATGGACTGTCAGGTATGATAATCCAGTTTAAGTATGGAATATAATGGGATCTTTTTTTGATGGTCTGTTAAAATGGCCGCTGCTTTTGACCAGTAAGTACAATTATCTTACTTATAACCGATGATGTGTTCGACGATGGAGCACGCTTGTCTAAAAGTTTTATTCACTCTTGACTTAAAGAATTCGATATGGAATCCAAACATTTTATTTTCGAAGTGGAAAATCAGCAAATGACTTCTCCCCTTTTAGGGTGGAGTGAGAAGGCTTGTTAGACTTTTACTAACTAAAACCCACTTGTGTTCTTTAGTGGCCCTTTGTGTTCCAGGACTACGGTATCTTTATTAAAATATCCTATGGGATTTCCACCTAGATGTACGAACAATGAAAGTATTTCCAAAACACCTTTCTGTTAGTAAGACTTTGTTACCATCAGTCAACAGAAAGTAAAGGTCCTTCCTTATAAAACTCGGAAGGAAGTAAACTCCTAATAGATTAAAGGACAACTCACCCAAAGGAAGTGCTAAAGACAACCTACAGCTGCAAACAATGTCTCTAATTAAACATTAATCAACGCTAAGCTAAGCTAATTAATACCATGAAATCAACACGATTACACAGGAAGACGGCGTAACATAAACTAACTGCGGATATTAGTAATATGTGCTGAATGTAAACTTGAGTACGTTCGAGGAAATTGATGCCTTGAACTGGCTGTACTTGGAAGTAGACCTTGCGGGAGGCCGGGAAATGCTGGCACGTGGAATTAGTCTTATTTTAAAGGCATAATTGATACAGTGAAGTTATGAGTACTAGAAAAACTCGCGACCATAACGGGCCATTCACGACCTTGCCGCTGTGAGCGGGAGCTAAGCTCGGGGCGGCGAGCGGTAATATCAAAAGTATGAAAATGTTTGAAGAATGCCACACGAGACGCTTCTCATAGCGCCCCGTGCCCGCTTACCGATGCCGCACCGCTCGCCGCGCCGTACGTGGCGACCCTGGACAACAAAACTTGATGAAAAAGAGTTGCAAATGCGAAGGCCCGAAGGCCGTGCTACTGAGCTATACTACCTCGCATAGAAACATACATAGCTTGTCAAAATCATAACCCTCCTTTGGCTTTGCCGCAGTCGGGTAAAAAGGAGAAATATTCTGATGGATGCTCAACCTTCATTTATTGGAGTAGCAATGAAAAAGTGAACAGTATAACCCTTTAAATGCTTAAGTTGGATATTTCCAATAAACATTCGCGTTTAATCCGCCATAGTCGCACATCCACGAGCACCTATGGGGATTGAAGAGCCTAAAGGGATTGAGTACCAAACAAAAGTCGTCCCAAACACACGACCCTGGCGATTAGGACGTGGAAACACTTGAGGATGAAGTGCCTCCAGAAGAGTAGAAGAAACTTTTCAGAAGCACCCCGAGCAGTCAACCTGATAACTAGCTAATCTCATACTCCTCCCTCAGGAGTCGTATTCCTCATTACTGAGGGTCGTGAAGTTCCCGCTGGATTAGCTTCTTATTGATGGAATCTCGCCATCTGTGACGGTTCTCATGAAGTGCGACGTGCAATTGGGTGTCAAGCGTGGAGCGGACCAGATCTGCCCATCTTATTGGGCTGCGGCCATCAACCATGCCAGTTACGATGAGCCGTTCAAGGTTGTGGCCATTTTTCCTGGCAATGTGGCCAAAAAACTCCAGTACTCTGCGCATGCAGGTGGTCGACAGTCTGATCTTGATGTTCAGTTCTCGTAAGATAGAACGGTTTGTACGGAAAGCAGTTCAGGGAATTTGAAGCATTCTCCTCCAGCACCACATCTCGAAGGCATCAATGCGGTCGCGGTCCGCCTTTTTTAATCTCATACACCACAGCATAATATTCTCGTATAGCCTGTTCTAGCAGAAAAGAAGAAGAATAAACTGCTAATGAATTATGGATAATGGCTCAAAATTGGTGTGTAAGGCTTGAATTTGTTAGCAAATAAGTTATTTTCAAGGCTACGCAGTAGTAACACGTGTCGCAACACATTTTTTGCTCGATTTCTTTCAACCGATATATTAGGTGTACTCGATTTTCGCCGATGCGATCGACAAAAATCAAGCTTCGAGCACGTACTGTCTTTAACGCGACATTTATGTTTTAGGAAAGTAAAGTCAAAATTCTCCGAAGGGATTGACACAGTTTTAAGGTAGATTTATAAGATTATTTTTAGGTGGCAAATCATTAAAGAGGCAGGGGGTGATGAGAGGGTGTCAGACTATACTGAATTCCTTCTTTGCCACTCTTCCAGGCCCCCGGGGATCTCTTTCGCATCACCCATGGCCCCAGTAGGGTTCGACCCTGCTGGGCCCCTATGGTTTTCGATATCTTCTTGAGGCGCGTGTGGAACAGTACGCGCCGTCGACGACTTGACGGTTACCGGACGGTCGGATTGCTTGATTGTTGTGTTTATTATTGTGAGAAGGTTCTTATGGAAAATGAAAAAAAAAAATGAAAATTATGGTATAGTAGGGTAGAGCGGGAACGAAGCCGCGGGAAAAATCCTATATATAATAATAATATTAAAAAATCAATGCTACGCAGTTCTGCATGTTCCAATCCTAACATAAGCATGCGAAGATCGGTATCAAACCAAATAACACAGTACACACACTCGATACAAACGCGACGCAACAACACGACATGTTTAGAATCTATAATCATCACGTATTTGTACGTCATTTCACTTGTAACTTTCTAAAATGTACGTAGAATGCAATTTAAGGAACGTTCTGGTGTGAAGAAGATAGAGTATGTTATTTACAAAGCCTACACCTTTTTTTAGGTGGGAAATCATCCAATGACATCTCTCGCCCTTGGGCGGAGCGGGACAGACTTTTACTAACTAAAACCCACTCCTGTTCCTTCTTTGCCTTCGTTCCAGGGCCCCAGTAGGCTTCGTCTCCACTGGGCCCCTACTGTTTTGCTGACATCTCCTTGAGGCGCGCGTGGAATATTACGCACCGTCGACGACTTGGGCTCGGTCCGGACGGTTATCGGACGATGAGTTATCCATTGCTCGCCGCCCGCAAGCCCACGACTACGGTGGAACCCTGCCCTTGCAACTATACGACTCTATTAGCTCTCTTACACTTTTTCTCTCTCTATTTTTGTATACGATTGTGTGAGGTACGAATAAACGTTCATTCTTCTTCACAACTCTCCAAACATTAACATTCGGTAAACGCTAAGCACAGTTACATAGCACAGCATAGGCAGCCTTATATTTTCCCACTGTTGGGACTCAGGCCTACTACTCTCTAGGAGAGGGAATGGGCCGTAATCCACCACGCGAGCCCAGTGCGGGTTGGTGGATGTCACATGTCTTCGAATTTTTGATTCTAGGACATGCCGGCTTTCTCACGATGTTTTCCTTCACCGTTTTGAGAGCAGTGGTGATGAAATAAATTACACAAAGCAATGCGCCTGGTTTGGTTTGAACCCGCGACCTACAGCTCGGTAAGTCGGGGCCGTTACCACTCGGCCACCACCCACAGTTAGATCAACATAATAATGTAGGTATGTGAAGTACGGCAAATACCGAGTGTTTTGCAAAAGGATCTTTGTTTGATCAAGCAGTCAGGAATGCCATACTCGTGACGCCACTTACATACTCCGCAGTTTATGAATCGAAACCATTGTTTCGAACCAACATCTGTTGTAATACGTAAATGTATTGCTAACTTACGATAGTATGGAAGAAGTTGGTACATTATGTGGACGAAGGAACTATACATTATACATCTTTTTTTAGCTTCTTCTTCTCGGATCAATGGTTTTCTTACCCCTTAAAGTTTTTGAGCCCAGTAGGTTGCTGCGTTTATAGCGACGTTAGTGGCGTTTCAGGTCCTCCAAAGTGCAGATGTTTGACACTTTGGGCACTCCAATAAGTGGGCCATCGTCTGGTCAGGAGCACCGCACTCGCACTGGGTATCGGATGGGTTTATAATCCCCACTTTGACAGGTTTTTTGCTTGTACTGACCCATTTCTTTTGGAACGTAAAGGTTGTCCTTAGCGTTCCAAAGGGCTACCAAAGAAACACAGGTGGGTTTAGTCAGTAAAAGCCTGACACTCTTTCTCGCTCCGCCCTAAGCGGGACAATTTATTTGATGAATTTCTTCGTCAAAGAAAACATGTCTAATTTTTGTGTCTGTTTTCTTTAGTTTTGACATTAGGTACTGATGAAGTAAATTCTACAAAATACATATATAATGCCTGCCTAGACTTGACTTTGAGCGACTTAGGAACACCTCGCAAATATTTACTTTTCCGAGTCAGTGTTAAATATTGCCAATCCTAAAATGGAACATGGCTGGCAAGGTCTGGCGTATTCCTAACATGTGCTTATGTATCAAAGCCAAAATAAACACTAAGTTTATCGTAGAGCTTGATGTTGGGGTAATAGGACACCAAAGAGAAACATCATTTTAAGGATTTCAATAATATCTGTTTATTATCCTTTTCTTTATATTGGAAGGTGTGTTTCAGTAACATCACGTGAGACGTGTGCTCCTAAGCAAGGCTAGTGGAATACGGTAACTGTTACCATACTAGGGATTTCAGTCAAATGGTCACGGGGACTATCTATTAAATATAACAGTTATTGCTTAGAAAGAGAAAGACCATAGTGTTGAAGCAGGATGGATTTGTTTTTGTTATATTCCAACACTTGACACATTCCACGCGCGCCTCAAGGAAATACCAGCATAACGGTACGGGACCTAGCAGGTCGAAGCCATCAGGGGCCATGGATTGTGTGAAAGTGTACCCCGGGGTCCTGAAACGAAGGCAAAGGAACCGAAATGGATTTTAGTCCGTAAAAGTCTGACACGCCCTCGCGCTCCTCTCTAGGGAGAAGTGATTAAATTATTCCCTACCTTATAAAATAATAGCTTTGGGCTTTGACATAGAAGACAGAAGATGAAGATATGAGCCCGGATAAAACCAAGAAACCGTAATGTAAAATGCTAAACTTCTTTTTCCTATCAATAAAACAAAAAAAAAACTTGTTTTTCAACATGTTTTTGTACCTATACAGTACGCTCAAATATAAAAATGTAAGTAAAAGAAAAAGAATCTATTTTAAGAACACATTTTCTCAGTATGTCTGGCTCTGGAGGCAAAGGTATACCGAATCCGAATAATAACAAATGCTAACAGCTAGGTACTAATGGTAATCTTTTCAAGATTTTTCGAACTAGCACAAAATACGGCTACTGGCTGATGAGCTCGCCGTCCGGTCTTCCGGCCGTCCGGTACGGACTGAGTCCGAGTTGACGGCACGTGTTCCACGAGCGCCTGATAGAGATATCAGCAAAACTTATGGGTAAGTAGGTAGGGCATATGTCTTCCAAGGCTGCGGAATGTTTGAAAGACTTACCGGGGTCTCAGAACGTAAACTCAAAGAATAGAGGTGGGCTTTACACAGTAATAAGAAGATTTCTGAGTACATGTAGATGGACAGGGATTGAGAGGAAGGCCGAAGAAAAGATGGATGGATTGTGTGAGGAGTGATACGAAAGAAAAGGGAGTTAGTGATAGTTTGACCGGCAACAGGACAAAATGGAAATAAAAAACGTGTTGACCCCGAGTACTATGAGATAAGGACAGGAAGACGAAGAAGAAGTTTCTGATACGCCCTCTCCCTTCCACTTTAGAGCGGGTGAAGATTTATGATGAATTTTCAACTCATAAAAAAAATGGTTAAGTAAATGAGAAGTTAGAAAGATCGTCTACGCAGACAATATTAGTGTTCGAAACCCAATTCATTATTGTAATTTAAGAACACACACTTGTGCAGTACCACTTTATAAAAGGTTTAGTTAAAAACATGATTATCACCAACGTGGTTCATATACAATCAGTTAAAATGTATAATTATGCCCCTAGGCGCTTAGCTGTTAATCCGTAAATTTTCTTAGTTCTAAAAATATATTCAACGCAAACCGGTTTAACTACACAAAAGTGACAAAGTTATAAACATAACAACACGCTACAATAAAAACTTTCGAGTACCATTGAAATGCTTGGTTGAATTTCTGCTGTTAGCGAAAATACTCCTAAAATCCATAATAATTTATCATGTACAGGTATTTGTACCTACATACTTATAAATGGCGGCACAAAGTATAGAAAATAACACGTTACGTGTGCCTCGTACGTGATGCACCGATTAAAATAACACATCAACACGTCGAGAACATTGAAAGGAGTTGACTGGGTTAACTTTCTCCGCACTAGTTAAAAATACTATAGTATCCTCATACGCTATCAAAGACGCTATCATATTACAAAATATCCCAACCCGCATCCTGTTCTCAAAATAAACCATAGACTTCACTCTCTTCTCTGTTATTTTTCCAACCATTTTGTAGTAGACATTTTTTTTTTCTTTTTTTAAAATTAGAACGTGTTAAAGAGTTCGAACCTTTTTTGTTTGAACTGTTAGAACAACATCAAGTCGAAAACTAAACAAATGAACCTACGAGATGGGCCAAGGCCGAAACAAATAAATATTTGGAGTAGAACGAAGGTTGAATAATGTAATGAGCTTCGGGACAGGGAGACTGAAGTTACTGAACCAATTATAATGGAGTAACTAACTATAATAATAAAAAAAGGAAAAATGGGTTGATGATAATGAATTGGGAGTTTTTAAATTATGATAATCAGATCGTACAATAACTAAATAATAATTCAGGACTGAAGGTAAGTAAGTAATAAAGAACTTAGTGAGCGGATCATGAGAAAAACCCGTCGGTAATCGTAATCAGCACGACCTCAATCAAATACAGCCGCGTATATGCATGCTAATTAAATATCCTACCAGATGTATGAAAAATAGGATTAATATAAACAAAGCCGAGCTTCAGAGTCTATTAAAAGTTATTCAGTTTCGTGCCAAATTGTAGGATTCAAATCCAACGTACACACTTGAATTTTAGACACACGTCCTGGAAGCTGAGTTTACAAACATCAAATAGAAAGTTTAAATTGAATTGTCGCTCACACAGAAATGAGTGGTTCGCCATATTTAAATGAGGTCTAACAATACCTAGTATTCCGAGAGGAAATCGAACACCTGGCGTAGAATTCATGTTCGATTTCTGATCAAAACTTATATTTCCTAAAGTTCGATTCACAACTTGAAGTTATTAATTATGCACGTGTTGCTCAGTCATTTGTTCGTTCAAAGCTGTTCTTGCGATCTCATTGGAAAGTTTATTTCTTAAAGGCAGGGTATAGTTCTAGTTCTGTAATCGTATTTTTATTTAATGCGCGGCTGATTCTGTCGCACACAGTTAGCACTATTATCGTTTGTTTAGAAACGGCTTGGAAGGAATTTAATACATGTGTTGAGATAAAAAATAAGCGTCGCTCCAACACTTAGCGTGTCGCGCAGGTGGCTTGGATCAACAAAAACTACTTATTTGTCCAAGAATTTCTTGGTGCACCCAATTTTTTTTTTTAACTACTCTTCAATGTAGTCCAAACTATGTACCTATACAAGCATATTTTTTTGCTGTGAAATGAAATTCACATGTTGATGAAGTTTCAAAATAATAAAAATGCAAGTTGTGCTATTAGATTCTTTAATTTCATATTCTAACGACAATATACTACGCGTTCCAAATGAGACTAGGACCGATTCCTACGTTTTGACGTCTCGTCGTACTGTCAAATCGAAGAAATTTTGGCAAAATTGAAGAAGTTAGAGATGAGTAAAAGTGAAGAACTGGACTTTGATTAAACTTTTTTCGTTCACAGTACATAAATAAATTTAATTTTTCGCAAATTAATTAATGTTTTAAAATTTCTTTCCTCGATTTGAGAGTAAATCGTGACGTCACAACATGGCGGACGATCCTATTCTCATTTGGAACGCATTGTACCTACCGCACAAGATGACACATTTCTAATTATAATTCGGATAGCAAAATTCAAATGAATAATTAGGTACGTACCTAGGTATCTATTAATAATTGCTGATCAATAAAAATGCTATTAAAAAGCAATTACCCGTCTTATTGTATCATCCGATAGCATCTGGCCATCATAATGTATAAACTCAGTTGGTGGTAATGTGTTCGAAACCTCGGACTAATTACGCACTGACTGGTCATGCAAGTGTGAAAATAACTGTTATATTGCTAAACAACTAAAGAAATTTACATAACACACTATCTATCATAAATTCTTACTATTCTTCTGGCAGAAATACGAACGTAGGTATCTTTTGTAATTTTCTGTTTTTTCTAGCAAAACAAATAGGTACCTACCTATAATCACATAGGTAACTACTTAAACGAGTTCGAAATACAGTAGCCATCTTTGCTAAATTCCACAGCGAAAGGTTCTTCGCTCCGTAATGTTTATCCAATTTCGTTTTCCAGTAACAACTTCAATAATAAAGGGTGCCAATTTCGTTTGCTTATCTATCGGTAAGAGAAAGCTGCCAACCTTGTTCGCTAGATTATAATCTTCGAAATTGCTGAACCGATTTAGATTACTGTTACGTTTCACTATCTTTTCATTTTAAAAAAGAAGAAGCTCTGAAAAATAAATTAATTTGACGCCGAGGCTTTTTATCAAAAAGGAAAAAGAGTTAATTAGGTGAGCCAGGTTTACAGAGTAAGTTACTTCAATGAAAAACAGTCCTCTAAAGTTGTTCCCTCTTTTCTGTTTTTTTTGCACGCAAGTCAAGTCATCTGTTACTCAACATGTTTTCTATCGAAACCAGTTGAAACCATCGATATATTATTCAATGTCAGTTGGAACCTGATGTTTTTTTCAGTGAGCCGTTGGTGTAGGAGAACCGGCTCGACGGGAGCGCGAGTCAACAGGTAGGGTATAGGGCACTGACCTACAGTTGCGCTGCATGAATGGCATCGAAGTCGTTCAGCTGGCTGCCAGTCTTAATGAACTATCGATTTTTGAAAACAGAAGCAATTACTATACTACCACAGAGGTTTACATTCGTATGGGGAAAAAGGACAAGGTAAGAATAATGGGAGACGTTCCATTGCTACTCGAAAAAAAAAAACTTGTTGAGTGGAGTTGTGTTTACAAAGTCGTCTGTCGTTGTACCTACGTTCATGTAGAAAATTTTAATCACTGCATGCATTGTGATGTTTATAGATTAGAACTCCGTTCATTAGCGGCAGTAGACTATGTAAACCAACTGATAGCAAGTCAAATAACGGCACTTATCTAACGAATTCCGAAGTGAAAGAAATACTATTTTCAATGCAACGATAAAAAAAACTCTCGTTGTAAAGATAACTGTAGTTTGAAGAGTAACTAAGTAGGTAATAAATGCCGCTCACCTCGCAAACTGCAGGCGAAACGTGTCGTTTCGAGCCAGTTGCACGCCAGTGTCCTTTTGAACTTAACAAAGGTCTACTTTCACCGACGCCAGCCCCCAAGATTCAACTATACCATATACGGCCCTCTCGACGAATATTGCAACTTTGCTTACGCGCTTTTTATCGAACAAAACAGTAAAGTACAATTGAAACGGTAAATTGCGATCGAATTAAAAAAAACCGTAGACGCACTTCACAAACACTCGTCAAGATTGACCACTTTTATTTCACCGCACTGCTGATTCTGGAGAAAAAAGTGTTGTATCATGAACCCGTTTAAAAAGTTGGGAAACTTTTCGACTGTTTTCGTTGATCGAACGTAGTAGCACGTTCGTCGTGGGGCGATGCCGCCGCGCGAATGGCGGCTGGCTGGCCCGGCTCGGCGATGAGAACAAAACGAGTCGAGAGAAGCGAAGCGTGCGCTGCGATGGAAGATGCGCAGAGATCACGTGAGTGAAAGAGACAACCATTTAGAACCGTTTGCCAACCCCCCTAGCCCCGCATGCTAAATTTAAGGGGAAGTAAAACACCTGCTTGTAAAACATTATTTTATTGAACATTATTGACCCAGATGTTTTGCAAAGTTTATTTAATACAAAGAATTTTATTGACTTAATTGGAAGTTATCCAAGTCAATGTGACATCACAAGGATTACTTTACAAAGTTATTGTTTGCAGGAGTGTCATTCTTCAGTCTTATAAAATTTGTAAGTATGGAAGAATAAAAAGAACACACCAAACATTAATAATGTAAACAATGTATAACATTCATAATATTATTACGAAAACACAATGAAATTTATAAAAAAAAAAAACACAAATAATACATGTAAAAATATAAAAAATATTACTTAAATAATTAATATCTTAGTGTCAAAATTTAAAATGGATGGATTGTGTGAGAAGTGATATGAAAGAAAAGGGAGTTAGTGATAGTTTGACGGGTGACAGGACAGAATGGAAGAAGAAAACGTGTTGCGCCGACCCCAAGTAATATGGGATAAGGGCAGGAAGAAGAAGAAGAGTGTCAAAATTTAAAATAATAAATATTCGAAAATTCCAATTTTATATTACATTATAAAAAAAGTAATCTCAGTAAATACAATACAAAACAGCATAAAACATGTCTACTTAACATATCAATTATACCCAATCTCATAAAATAGTGGAGGAAAATAATAAAAGAACAATAAATAATAATTAAGATTCAAATTAATTTTCATTGGAGCGGAGTTAAAAATCTCTATATACAATACAAAATTAGGTAAACAATTCTTAGAACTAATATTCAATTGCTATCATGGTCTTACTAGTTCTACGGGAACACTTAAATCTGGCGTGACTAACAACGGATTCGTCTGTGGACGAATCTTAGCATCATAAGCATGTTTTTGTGCGACCGCAACAGGCGCAACTTTCTTAACAAAATTTGTTCTTATAGCTAAAACTATTGTATTTATAAACCCTACCACAACGTAAATGCCACCGATGATTGAAAACAGTCTCAACATAAATTGAAGTAAATTCTCCCTTTCCTGGTATACTTTGACTTTTAATGCAGCCATGTCGTACTTGAAGAACACACCAGGCACTCCGTGAGATCCTTTAGAATGACTGATCGGTCTTTCAAGCTCTTTGACCGAGTATTGAAAAGTTTTTATTGATTCAAATGCGGTATCCACATCAGTTGGTACCACTTCTATAAAATATTGATACAGCATGTTTTCATCATTGGTGATTTTAAGATCGCCTTCCAATGGGTATATTATTCCATTGGCTGGACTACCGAAGCTGAGACGGTGTATTCTATGACTGAAGTTTTGGGGTGTGTCATCAAACAACATGTTTAAGTGTATATGTCCTCTTGGTAAATGTAAACTTTTTCCTGCAGTAACATGGAAGTTTCCAGCAACTTTGTTTAGTGTTAGGACACCGTGAAGTCGGCATGCGTCTGGTCGACGATTAGGCTTTGTTTTCCTCGCTGGTATCGTAGCGCGAACAGACCCATGGCCTTTTTTCCACATCAACTGCCAAACAGAGTGATACTCTTCTCTAAGGTAAGAATTTAGATATTTTACAGCATCAAAGGCGTCTTGCTGCTCCTGTGTGAGCTCAAACCAAGTGTCTTCTTCTTGTAACTCACCAAAACCAAACACGCTTTGTGAAGTGGAATCCAGAATATCAGCCCCGATGTTGGAACAGGGCATAGCAACTGTCATATCAATATTTATTCGAAGTTTTTCGTCCATATCAACGTCTGGCATGAATTTGAACACTAAATTACTGTCTAGATAGTAAGTAACTTCGCTGTATATCAGCCACATAATAATAAGAAATGCGATAACGGAAAAAGTGCCGCCTACCGGTGTACTGTCCACGTACTCTTCCGGAACTTTGGGGAAGGCATCCAACTCCTTCACTCTGTCAATAACTTTCTTTTTGCCTCTATATCTTAACATTTTAAATTAAAAATAACTGTATCTAAAGTAAACTACTCAGTCGACGTGTTTTTGACTTTGTGCTTTTTTTTATTTTGATATTTTGTTGCTTCCACTTGACAATGACAAGTTGACATTTGTAAACTCGAGTTTGACAGCAAAGTATCGAATCATAGGTGTGTGTTCAATTATTTTATAAAACACACTTCTTACAAATTATACTACCGAGTTAAAATCAACCTGGCTAAAAAAGGCTAGCTTTTCCTATCCATGTCAGGATCAGATTTAAGTATATGTTATGTATTAGTTACATTGCAGGGTCCATATGCAAATCGAACAAAACTCGTGAGAGAGACGCAGAAGAGTGACATAATCGAACGCACCGCTGAATATACATGGAGCGTATACAAAGCATTTTACATCAACACAGTTTTAGCTGTATATTACGTTTATATATGAAATGACTAAACGCTTTGTGAAAAAACCAAAATGAGTGGGCAAATCTTTCAGTTTTCATTTTAAAATAAAATCTAATTAATTTTTAAACGAAGCGTTATTTGTCATTTTGCAATGACATTTCACATTTTCTGTATGTGTCATATTACCTGTCATTTTGCTAACCGAGTTTCGCCCGCTGCGAAATACGGAATTTTCTATTTTTATCGCATCGGGAGACAATAAATACAAACATTTATGCAGTCCGACGAGGAAGACACTTCGTTGCATTCATGCTTCGACTCGCTAAAAACCGCCGTCATGGGGTGCTGCTATAGTATTTGCCACAAAGACACTGATCCACAGGTAATTTTTACGCTATTTTTCGATATTAATTAGTTGAATAGCGTGCGTTTGTGTGTTAGATTGAGGTTTATAATCGCCTTTAATATGTTTCGAGTGTGAAATACGGATGGTTTTGGGAACTGTAAAGTCATTTCCCGTTCCTAGCTTTGACACTGACACAAAATGGTTATCTATATCGTCTAATTTCCAGTTGACTGACATTTTATCTAATTAAATACATAAACAGTCTGGTTTAGTCATTAATACAGACCTTGTAGACGGCAAGAGTTTACAAATACAGCATTGTTTTAGGAAGTTGGGTGGTGGCTTAATGTTTTTGTATGGAGTCCATTGTTCATTATCTTTATACCTATAATGCTTGTTTATGATAGTAATCTATATCTACACTAATATAATAAAGAAGGAAATTTTTTATTTTTGTGTGTAAGTTTGTAATGAATAAACTCAAAAACTACTGTGTTGATTTCAAAAATTCTTTCACCATCGGAAAGCTACATTCACCTCCTTAGTAAAATAGGCTATATTTGCAGCCCGTGTGAATCTGGGACGGGCTGCTAGTAAAATATAAAATTTCTTTGACTGCTATTGCATTTGATCTAAAACAATCCAAAAAGACTAAAATTAATAGTGAAACCTTGTTGGTTAATATTAAAAACCAGTTTATGTTAAGATACTCAGGATACTCTACTAACCTGGTTTTGCAACCAGTTTTTGCATTTAAAAACTCTTTGTTATGGTTCAGTGGACAATATGTAATGTGTAATTTTGTTTACTACACAAATGGATTAAGTGCCCGGCTAGTAAAATGAATAATCAACCTCTATCTCTTCGATACCTCCCTAATATCCACCCACTTCTCAATTTAACCTTTCAATCATGAGAATTGTAGACACAATAGAAAGACAATGGGTGCGTGGACACCGGCATTCACTTGGGGTTTAATGAATTAATGTTATATTAAAAACATTTCATACCCAATATAAAAATATTATAACATAGTATTATAATTATTAACCTTTTGAATACTGTAATTAGAGACATGATAGAAAACAAATGAGAGAATAAACACACAGACGCATTTGCTTGAGGTTTAATGAATTAAGGGTCCTTGTACACTACCACTCAGAAGTATTTGGCCACCTGCTTTTCTTTTGATTTATGTAGCTCATGATATAATTTAAGAGTGTTCATGGTTTTTCTTGCACGTTTTTCTCCATAGAGATCTACGCTTTGGAATGTGCAATTTAATTTCACTTATTTGACTGACCGATATTTTGACAATTCGAAAGTGCCTCGAATTGGTTTATTTGATATAAATGTTTTTGATTTCTATATTGCAATCAAACATATTTGTTGAAACCATTGTTTTTTTTAATTCATAAAATCTCAAGTGAATGCCGGCGTTCGCGCTGCTATTGGCTTACTATTGTGTCTTTAATTGACGGTATTTGAAAGGTTAAACTGCAATGTTTCTGCAGTAAAAAGGTAAACATCTTGTAGTTATTTGGTCAAAGAACCAAAAAAAGTGTTATGGTCTTTATAAATCTTGTAAGAACAACTGAAAAATTGTAATACTGCAATAGATACCAAGGCAAATTGTTGATTATATTGTTAAGAAATTAGTGACTCAACAATTTGCAAGAGCCTAAAGGCAACCTAAAAGCAAGCACAATGATGATTTTTACACTTCTTTTATAATATAACCACTATGGCCAAATACCATAGTGGTTACGAGAAGTGTAAATATGAAGTTGAATTTAAAGAAACATTTGAAGGTCATATAGGCGCGCGCATGCTCCATCTTAAATACTGATAATTATTTTACTTTGGCATCCGGTTGGACTGGAAGCCACCCCAACATAGTTGGGTGTGTATCTTCAACCTCTTCCGCTAGTATGTACAGGCCAGGTTGGACTGGAAGCCACCCCAACATAGTTGGGTGTGTATCTTCAACATCTCGCGTAGTACGTACAGGCCATGGTACGGAGCGAGGAGAAATGGCAGGCGATTGCCTTCTTCTACGAAGCATAGATGCTAGTGAAGGAGGTGGCCACACGCATGAGGGAATGGACTTCAACGCGCCGCAGCGTTAGGATCCCGACTCTGATTTCCAGCCACCGTACTATCGTAAGCGTTAGCTAGCTTACGATGAGCAATGGGTAGCTCGCCGTCCGACCGTCCGGTAACCGTCTGGACCGAACCTGAGTCGACGACGGCCCGTTGCACGCGCGTCTCAAAGAGATGTCAGCAAAACCGTTGGGTCACAACGAGGCCTGAAACCTAGGTGATTGTCCTAGTTTTTGTTGTGTTTTTTTGGTTTAAGGCGATTTTTTTTTTTATGGTGGGAAAAAATCATGCAATGACATCCCCTGCTATTGGGCGGAGCGGGAAATAGTGTCAGACTCTTACTGACTAAAAGACCCACCCCGTTCCTTCTAGCCTTCATGCCGGGGCTCGAGCGCCCTTTCGCATAACCTTGGCCCCAGTAGGCTTCGACCCGGCTGGGTCCCTGCTATTGCTGACAACTCCTTGAGACGCGCGGGAACAGTGCGTGCCGTCGACGACTTGGGCTTGGTTCGGACAGTTACCGGACGGCCGGACAGAGAGCTACCCATTGCTCACTGTCCGCAAGCCCGCGCCTACGGTGTGGTTTAAGGCCTAGGGGCTTCAAAGGTTTTGTAAGCCAATTTCGTATCTTTTATAGATAAATAAAAAGTGGTTTCAAAATAAAATATAAGCAATATAAGTAGGTCGATTGACTTTTGAATTCGTCATTTCAATAAACAGGAAACTGATATACTTAAAGATAACAAACTAAACATTGATAGCGCCAAAATAAAACATTTATTAACAGGTCAGAATAATATTATTCTCTGAATAACACAAATTTGTTATATAATATATTCAATTACATACTTTTGTTGGTCTCTTTTTAATTATAAGAAAAAATAAAATCAACTTCTATGTGTAATTGTACAATATACCTACAAAACAGCCATTCAAATTTTGAATAATACTCACCTCATTGAAACCAAAAACATGTTCCAACAAAAGTAGACAATCTCATTTAAAAAGACTGGTCAAGTGCTAGTCGGACTCGCACACGAAGGGTTCCGTATTACAATATTAAAATAGAAAAAAAAAGCTGACTAAATAATCTTGGCCTCGTACAGCGCTGCCGCCTCACGGATGCTGATGTCGAGAGGGATTATCCCAGCCAGCACGAAAATCGAGTGCGCGGTCGGTTCGACACAGCTTCTGCGCAAAACCCCTCTGGACTAAGTTTAGCTGCTTTTGGACTCCTAATTTGTACGATTCTTGTATTGGAACTAGCTCTAATTTTACTATTTGTTGTGCTAACGGTAATAGAATTAAAAATGAATGATGAAAGAATGAAAAATCGTTTATTCGTGCCTCACACAATCATATAATTTAAAAAAAAAAAGAATGAAAAAGAAAAAAAAAGAAAATAATCAACCAAAAACAATAACAAACAACTTAATAATAGCAACTAATAATAAAAGTAACAAGTTAATTAAAGTAAGTAAGATATATAGTTATATAAGTATTTATTAGTTTAATTTAAGATTTCACTAATTCTTCTTTACTTATTTCTGCATACTGTCTACATCTTTTCTAATCTTTCCTTTTCGCAGGTCTGCTGGAAGAAATTTCTATGTGAAATAAGCAGTACCTTTGTACAATTTTTATAATATGTTATCTCCTTTTATATTCTTGTGTGTACATAAATTATAAAATAAGTAAGTGTATTCTAAGTTAATTTCAACTTTACCTAAAGTTTTTTGAGGTACAGTTCGCTGACAGACAGACAGATAGACGGACGAACAGCGGAAGCTTAGTAATAGTCCCGTTCCGTTGGCACCCTTTCGCTACGGATCTCTACAAAATGAAAGGTGCACACTAAATTAACAAACGCATTCTTAAGGCGTATAGTCCCTTGAACCATCTGACCGAAATTATGTGAACGCAACTCTCGCACTCGCCTAGGCGGCAGTACGCAAATCTGTGCATTTATTTGCGGCCAGCAGTGCGCGGAAAGCGCTTTATATCCATTTTCTCTGCGAGATATTGATTGATTTACATATACAATGTTCACTTTGAAGAATATTTAACCACCAATTTTTATGTGTAAAAATGTTTCTAAAGGTCCAAGCCGTTTCGAAGGAGTAGGGAAAAGTTGCGAAAAGTTGCGAAATTGCTAAATATTTTTTTTTGACAAAAGTATTAATTGCACGAAAAAATCAAATGTTGATATTATTGTTCATGAATCTATAATAAACATATATTTTTTTTCAAACCAATTGACCTAGCCGTTTCGGAGGAGTAGGCCTCAGAAAATCACTATTTTATGGCACTTTTCGGGCGCTTGGCCCTTAACATCAAACATTCAAAGAAATTTCTTTTGAATGCTTTGAATTGAGGAAAATGTAGTTGATTGTAATAAACAGATTGTATTAAAAGCACTAAACATGATACGACAGTTGCACAACATAGGTTGGTGTAGAATTACATATCTGCACAACTTGTTGATTACTGTGTTGTTATGAACTAAATATAGACTTTTTATTTACATCTACTGTATAGAATTTAATTAGTTATATGGTAGGATTTTTTTATTGAATTCATAGGCTTTTTAGGGCTCCGTACTTCAAAAGAAAAAAAACGGAACCCTTATATAATCACTTTGTTGTCTGTCTGTCTATCAAGACCCTTTATCTTGGGAAGGCGTAAAGGAATCGAGTTGAAATTAAAACTCAGGTCTGCGGTCTCTTGAATTGAAGCTGTGAAAAATCAAACTTCTAAGTAAAGTGGCTTTTATATCGCAAAAAACGTATATTTCGACATTCTCAAGGAAATCAAATTCATAGAATACATTCCGTTGACCCAAAATTCTGAGGTTTGACACAAAGCAAGGTTTTGTAACCCAAATATAGGAATAAATCTGAAAACAGTGTTGTTAGGTCACAAAAATATATTTTTTTGCAATTCGGAAAAATCTTGTAGAGTCCATTCGGGAATAGAACTGTTTACATAGGAAAACGGAACCCTCAATGTGCGAGTCCGACTCGCACTTGCCCAGTTTTTTATTGATAGGCTCGCGTTTGACCACTATCTCACCTGGGCCTCAAGTCTGCTATTACAATAGTGTCAGAATGGTCTATCATTGATGTCATAATTGTCGATTTTGACAAGTTTGGTAATCTACTAATATAATGGCGTCATTATGACTTTCCAATGGTCAACCACTGACACTCCATTGAAAGAAGTGGCATAGAATAGTAATCTCGTACATATTAACAAATGAATATTTGACGTATGCGGTAATCTGCTAAAACTTTGACAGTTTATTTGATCAGTGTTCTACCATTAGAACGTGTTGTGCAGTTATTGGTTTTAATATGCTCGATATTATCATTCTACCACAACTCTATTACGATACCACTGACCGATCAATGATCGATCATTATGAATTAGCAGATTACGAACTTTTAGCAAAATGATAATGTGTTCGTGTTGGAATGACGAATTTATAAAAATAGCAGACTTGGGCCCCTGATGGTAAGCGATGATGTGGTCGACGATGGAGCACGCCTGATCTCTTTGAGGCTGCGAGGACCGCCGACATGCCGATGTCTTTTCTTCGCAGAAGCCAGACTATGGCCTACACCAGAGCCGGACGCGAGAGGGCGCCACTGTGTCATTTGAATGATTTTTACCCACCAAAAAAAAACTCACATACAATAGAAAAGAATAGAATTTATTCAAAAGACGCCCAAATCCGGAGCAACTATATAGAGCCACACGAATATTTAATCCGTGTAGGAATCGAACGCGCGACACGCAACAATCATTATCTCTGACTGACATAGCAAAGCAAACCTAAAAAAAAAAATTTGTAGTTTTCTTTTATGACGTAAAACTGACTATCACAATGACAAGATTTTCCAAAATTCACCATATAAACCACTGAAACTTCGGTTCCAAAGTTTACCTGGAGAGACTTACTTCACGCGGGCGAAACCGCTGACAGAAGTTAGTTATCGATAAAATTTATTCATTCAAAGAATTCTTATTTTATTACTTTAATATAAACAGCCATAAATAATCATCCTAATATTGATTTATAAATCGTTTATTAATAATCTTGCAATTAAAATATTGATGGATTGCAACATTAACCTAATGACCTTCGGATTGAATAATAAAAATAACATAATATAATAAAATCTCATTATGTATTCATTCACTTTAGATTGCACTAGTAGCTTGCGAGTATATTATTATTATTGCTAGGCTATATTGTCCCACTGCTGGGCAAAGGCCTACCTCCATTCTTTCCAATGATCACGGTTCCTCGCTTTCTCATTCCATTCCTTAAAACAGTGACTTTCTGGAGCCTACTCCTTGGTAACGGCCAAGTTAATAGGTTTGAAAAAAATATATGTTTATTATAGATTCATGAACAACATTATCACACATTTGATTTTTTCGTGCGATTAATACTTTTGTCTTAAAAAAAATATTACATACAAAAATTCATATTCGCAACTTTTTCCTATTCCTTCGAAATGGCTTGGATCTTTAGAAACGTTTTTACACATAAAAATTGGTGGTTAAATATTCTTCAAAGTGAATATAACATATGTAAATCAATCAATATTTCGCAAATAAAAAGGAATTTATAAGTCAGGCTCTGTCCGGGCGCAGCTGGCCGCAAACAAATGCACAGATAGTCGTACCGTCGCCTAGACGGGTACGAGAGTTGTAACCATTTAATTTCGGCCAGATGGTTCAAGGGACTATAAGCCTTAAGGAAATCATTGAGGTCGTCCCGCCATCGCCTTCATGGTATGCCGCGGCCCCGCGTCCCTGAACTCGGGCACCAATCCTGCGTTTTATGGGCCCACAGCTCGTTAGACATGCGGCAGACATGTCCTGCCCAGTCTTATTTAAGTTGGGCAGCCTTTTGAGCCACATCAATGATTTGCGAGTAGAAGCATTTCTAAATAGTTGAGGGTAGAAGGAAAAGTACTAGTTGCTACTACTGGCTTCGCCCGCGTGAAAGCAGACAATTGACCCAAGAGAACATGCTCCCGGGATAAAAAGTAACATCAGCATCATCATTTTAACCGAAAGACTTGGACATGACCTCCCCCAAGCGTCGCCACAACGACCAGTCCTGTGCGTCTCGCATCCATCGGCTTCCCGCGACCCTCACCAGGTCATCGGTCCACCTTGTGGGAGGTCTTTTTCCTTTCGTCTCCATCGAATATCTGGTCAGCGTGCAATGTGCCATGCCCATTGCCACTTAAGTTTGTCGATTCTTTGTTAAAAAGCATCCTATGTGCTATTCCAGAAGATGTCTACCTCTGTGCCAAGCATAAGCATAATCTGCCTTATATATAATATAATATAATATAATATAATATAATATAATATAATATAATATAATATAATATAATATAATATAATATAATATAATATAATATAATATAATATAATATAATATAATATAATATAATATAATATAATATAATATAATATAATATAATATAATATAATATAATATAATATAATATAATATAATATAATAGTATATTCCACAACTATCACACAACGCCGTCTAGTCCCAAGCTAAGCAGATCTTGTGTTATGGGTACTAGACAACTGATAAACATACTTTTATATTTCTAAATATGTATCAATATATGATCAAAAATCATTTGTTCTGTGGCTGGGTGTAATTTATCTATAATATGATAAATTACACCCAGACACAGAACAAATGATTATGCTCCTCACATAAACATTTGTCCTGGGTGGGAATCGAACCCACGACCTCCGGCATAGCAGTCAGGGTCACTAACCACTAGACCAACAGGCCAGTCAAAATAATATAAAATAATGATCCCAATGCTGGGATTCAGGCCTTTCTAGGCGAGAAAATAGGCCACCACGCGGGTCCATTGCGGATTGATAGATGTCACATGTCTTCGAATTTTTGGTTCTAGAATATGCCAGTTTCCTCAAGATGTTTTTCTTCACCGTTTTGAGAGCAGGGGTGATGAAATAAATTACACAGAGTATAGCGACTGGCTGGGTTTGTACCCGCGGCCTACAACTATTTTTAAGGAATTTACCTTGTTATACTGTACAGTATAACTAGGGTTTGCTATCTCTAAGATCATCACAAAGAAAGTTCACATTGTCATAAATTATTTATTTATTTATTGTCAAACAAAAAACGAAATATATCTAGCATCTCTCACGTCTTGAGTTATCAAACTGAACTTTCTGACGAGATTAAAAAAAATACATTTGTTTATTCTTGAATTTAAAACACAAATTATATGTAGCCTGTTATAATAACAATACCTTTTAAAAATATGTCATATAATCGCGGTATTAACCCGCGCGACTCTCGCTGACGTCCAGCGGTGGCGTGCGAAAATTTTATACCTGGACTACAAATGAAACCCCGCCTGGACGCTCCCCGGACGCCCTTTAAACTAGGACAAATCCAGGGAAACCCGGACTGGATTTTTTTTTTCCGATGGCAAAAATCATCCTATGACAACCCCCGCTCTTGGGCGGAGCGAGAGATAGTGTCAGACTCTTACTGACTAAAAAACCCATCCCGTTCCTTCAAGCCTTCATACCGGGGCTCGAGCGCCCTTTCGTATAATCCTGGCCCCAGTAGAATCCGGACGGGATGGCAAACCTAAGTATAGCTTACAGCGCAGCCTCTCTTATCGAAAGGAAGCCATTGTGTTTCCCTGCAGGCAGTAATCTATTGAACAGAGCTGAAATCCTATTGTCTACTATCCTTCCAGGAGAATACAGTGAACGAGCGGACACACCTGCTCGAAGTGACGGAACAGCAGCAGGAGACGCCGGTGCCGGCAGCATCGGCGTCTACACCACCCCGCAAGCCTGACGAACAGAGCGCGCTCAACAGGATACTGCATGAGACTGCCACGTGAGTAGCCTTTTTATGAAAGACTAGCCACTGCCAGCGGTATCATCCGCCTGATAGTAAAAAATTATCCCAAGGGAACATTCATTCGGGACAAAAAGTATCCTTTGTTTATTAAGTTTCATCGAAATCAGTAGTTTTTGCGTAAAAGAGTAACAAACATCCACATCTTTATACACCGTTAAATTTTGATCGTTTTAATCCTGTGGAGGGTCGATCCGGTACATGAAACACTATCGATTTGTAAAGATAAAATTAAAAAATAAAGTACCTTTTCTTCAAAACTCGTATAAATTTATGTACGAAATTAATATCTTTAAGAAAACGTCAGCTGAGCGATTTCAATGACCTGTAGGTAGTAGTCGGCGTTGCGTACAAACTAACTACAGGTCATTGGACTCGCTCAGCTGATACAAACTTCGCGCTCATGGACAAATGCAAGCCTATGTTAGTAGCATATTAGTAATATTATAATATTACTAATATAATATTGCTATGTTTTTATTATTTATAATATTTGGCCTGTTGGTCTAGTGGTTAGTGACCCTAACTGCTATGCCGGAGGTCGTGGGTTCGATTCCCACCCAGGACAAATGTTTGTGTGATAAGCATAATCATTTGTTCTGTGTCTGGGTGTAATTTATCTATAATATGTATGTATTTAAAAATATATAAGTATGTTTATCAGTTGTCTAGTACCCATAACACAAGCTCTGCTTAGCTTGGGACTAGACGGCGTTTGTGTGATAGTTGTGGAATATATTATTATTATTATAGGCTCCCGTTTCACGACTATCTCACCTGATGGTAAGCGATTATGTGCGATGTGTGCGTGCGACGATGGAGCACGCTTGCCTAGAAGTAATAAAAGCCTTTTACTAGTATTTAGTCTTCTTCGTGACGCCGGATACCGCCGAAACTTTGACCCTTCCTCGTCATACGCGGAGGTCACTTTGGCTGCATACTTCGAGAACTCATCTGGTAGACCATACAGCCGATATGCACTGACTTCCCTTCAGAAGTTCGAAATACAGCCACAAGACTTTCGTTTTTAGTGATCAACCGAAATACGATTTGTGGCCGAAACTGAAAACGTTAACAAATATAATGCCCGGCGAAACCGAATCTGATGCGGTAACAGAAAATGTTATGCAAATTAAAAATAATATTTCAATATAATTATTCGAAATAACTATAATTACTACCACTAGTGTTAATTACTAATATTATAGAGGAAACTAAAACAGCCGAATGAACCGAAACTAGTTTCTTTTAGCCTAAGCTTCACCACACACACACCGTTTCACAGAAACCGGAATAGATGTTTTTTACGTCTAACGACATTGTGCCCTCGCCACCGACTTTCAGTTATTCTATTTTCGCCGTTATTTTATCTGTACTAAAGCTTTGTTTTCCTTTTCCAGCAACGTGATAGACGTGGGCGCTTTAGGGCCGTACGCGCTTGAAGCGGGCGCGTACTCCGAGCGGGTTCGGGTGTACAGCGCCCGCGTGGCGGGTTTAGGGGCTGCGGGGGCGCCGGCGCCGCGGCTGCTGGTTGACCTGTCGCATTCGGAGCGAGCTGCCTTGCTGGCGAGGCCGGCGTTGGCAGCTGAGGATAAAGACTTAGTGAGTTATCTCTCCCCTCCGCTACTATACTACCGCTTGCTTCGCATAGACTTCATAATATTTCGAACGTTCAATTTAAATATTTTTATTTTTGTATGATGAACTAAAATATATGATACATTTTAAAAAGTCATAGAACAAAAGTTGTTGTTTATGATGTTCGTAATATAGTCATGAGAGGTTGCCAGTGTTTTACAAATAAGGGTCAACTCACACCAAAAGAGCGTCGAAGCGCAGCGAAGCGGAGCGCAGTTTCAGTGTCATATGAATTTTAACTTTATTTTCATTTCTATAATACTTATTATCGCATGAGAAACTCGAACGAGTCGCGCGGATGCCCGCGGCGCCGTTGGAATTCCAGCGAATTCTATAAACGGTAAACGGGTCGCTTCGGTGTGAGTTGACCCTAACCCTGTATATAGAGATGTGGTGGGTATTACTCAGGAATTTCAAGATTTTTCTTGAAGAAAATTGAGTCATCTTGACCATGATGACCTGGTCAGGGTCGCGGGAATCCGATGGATGCGTGACGCACAGGACTGATCGTTGTGGCGACGCTTGGGGGAGGCCTATGTCCAACAGTGGACATCTTTCGGCTGATATGATGAAGATGACCATGAAAAATCTCGAACTTGAGTAAGGTGACAGTGATACTATTTTACTTATAACAGTTGGTGAGCTGATAAAACGCTACAATGACGATTGAAACATGTTCTGTAGCCACCAGCTACGTAAACAGATGTGACCTTGAAGGTACACAATAGCTGTGTCATGAATGTTAGCGAAGCCTTAATCACAAAATAGATAGGTACATTGACTTATATTCTAGTGATAGACAGGCCCTTTCATGGAAAATATTTGTCAAAATATTGAAAAGTTATAACGAAAATCTGCTGCAGCGCTACATTAGCATTATGTCGTCTAACAGAACTATTAAAATTTAAGGCGCTGATAGCTTTTAGAGGATTCTTTTTTCGCGATCAAAACGTCTTTAAGCGCCATGAATTTCGTAGTACTTACGCGTTTAGTTCAACATAGTGTAATGACATGTTATCCATATAGATTTTTATACCGCAGAAGTGACACAGTTTTTTGCCTACAATACTTCATTACAATAAAACTCTATTTCAAGATTTTACCAATAGTCCACGTTAATAAATAAATGAATTCAAAATCGTGTAAAATAATGAAACCATTTATTGTAATCATCATTCTAAAGGACAGCTTTCTTTAGTGAATGATGGTCAGGACTGCGCTGCTAATATTTAGTAACAAAATAATCAACAACTATAACTATAGCATAATCAGCTTTTTAATGTTTCCCACTGCTGGGACTCAAGCCTTCTCTCTAGGAGAGGGAATGGGCCGTAAACTACCACGGTTAGTGAATGTCGCATGTCTTCGAAATATGCCGCTTTCCTCACGATGTTTTCCATCACCGTTTTGAGAGCAGTGGTGATGAAATAAATTACATAAAAAACTAAAACTTTTTTAAAATCTTTTTTTAACTTAATTTTTCGGGGCAAATCAAAAATTGATTCGGAGTCAGAAATTTGCACTTGGTTTAATGATGTAGGGGAAAGCTATAAATGTTTGAAGGCACATTCTGAAGGAATAGCATTACTGCAAGGAATAGCCGACTCATTAGAAAACGTTTTCCAGCTTTAGTATCATCAGTTTGAAAGTGTGCAGAGCAGATAAACGGATATTTTGTAGAAAGCCACGTGTTTTCACGTCTATCCTCTTGAAGATATTTTATCAATTTTTCTCTTTTCGGCTGACCAGAGTAGGAAAGACTAAATCTCAATAACAGTAATGATCACTTAGTGATGTATCACTTAAATTACGCATATATACAAATTCAACTAAACCTAATTTATATTTGAATACTAATCTATGTATACATAATATCTAGGTAGGTACGTAATACCTCAGTGCTTACGAATGACAGAATGCTTAACCACAAAACTTAGCGATGAAAACTGATACTCAATGATTTGCTGGCATTTCTTGCTGAGTTTTTACTGTATCGAAAAACAGACGTATTCCTATTCATAATTATTGAATTTGAAGGAATTCATTGGTACCTGTTATTTATACAAAAAAGAAAAAATATTATGTAAATAAAATATTAAAAAAAAAAAAAAACGGAATAAAACATCCTGCAAAGTTCGTGTTCACTAAAGCAGATGTAGGTAAAAACCCGGTTTTTGTGGGAGGGAACATCTGCATGTTTTAGTCTATGATTGGAAAATGGAAAAGCTTTTAAATAAAATAATATAATTTCTAACATACTATTACGAAATTTGAAGCTATTAAATTGCCTGAATAATCAATTATTTTATTTTCATGACTACTGAATTATTATTTACTCAATTTGCCTAGAATACAGTGCAATTTGCCTAGAATTCAGTGCAACGGATTCGTTTGAAGTGAGTGTTCAGCACGCCTTATCTAGTACGTAGTACATATGTATCGATGGATATAGGTACAAAGTCAATCTCATGTATATGTTATGGACCAAATGATAAATTGGGCATTATGAAAAATGCCCAATATGAGAGTGCGATTTGATAATAATTATTCAAATACTTAATCAAATTGACCGGGCATTATACATACGGCCCATCACCTTTTGGGCAGAGTAATACATACATATTTAATTACCATTTTTTATTGGTATTGTCATTTAACTTAAAATAAACTAAATATTAAACCATTAAAATAATCAGACTCTCTTATTTTGGATTAATTATATCAAGGAGTCTATTATCTACCTTAAAACTCTGCCAGTTCGAAATAACGAATAATACCTGCAATATCTCGTAAAAATGTGATTGTATTTTGATTGCACTTTGAACTGGGTAAAATAGGTTAGGTTAGAACTGTGACCAACCGCGCGTGAGCCGAGCGAGCGAAGCGAGCGGTGCCGCGGCAGCGGCCGGCGAACGTTACGTCCAAGTTGTTTCGTCCATTCGAGATTTTTACCTTTTTCAGTTAATCCATTTGATAATTAATAATTTATCCAGTAATCCATTTTGACCTTTGATCGATTTGGTCAATAGTGTAATAAATAATTTAAACATTGATATTCCAGACTTTGGTCAGCTGAACTTTTGATCAAATGACCATCGTTATTTTAAACTTTGTTGATTTGTACGTTGTTCTTTTGAAATTTATTCAAGAAAGTTTTGATTTTCTAATATGCAACCGTCACACAGTTGCATATTAGAAAATCAAAACTGCGTGCTTCCCTCCCCGCCCTCGCACCGCGTCTTTAGCTTTATTATCAAATTGCCCAATTGTCATGTAGCAATATAATAATGACCGCGCAATGTGATAAATATTGAAGTTAAGATAGTAATTAATCACTTGGTCCAATAGAGCTAGACATTATTCATAATGCTCGAACATTATTTATAATGCCCGCATTAATCACCCGGTCCATAACATATATACTTCACTTTTTATACCTACGCTAGGCGTTCGCACACACGTCAGCGCATTGCTCCGAACTGTACGAGTGCGACCGGGCGTTGCCGAGATGTCGTGTCCGCGAGCGGTGTCTATGTGTGCGTTGCTCGAGCGCGCTTTGTATGTTGATTGTCTTCTGTACCTATCTATTTTGTGCTCTAGTGTCGATTGAGCCTTTTATTGTCTTTGAGTACAATGACCAAGAGCGTGTAGAATTTATTGATACACTAACTGGAATTGTGTTTTATTTTTGTATATTTAATTATGATTCATAGTACTTCTTACTAAAACTTCATTGACATGTGTATCCTGCCCATCCTAACTTACGGTGCCCAAAGTTGATCGCTTTGAACAAAAAAAGTCCAAACTCAAGATTTGTCAAAGGGCAATAGATGGCCGTTGGGGCCGAAAGGTTTTGGAGTGGTGACCGCGTACTAGAAGACGCAGCGTTGAAAGGCCTCCTACAAGGTGGACCGATGACCAGGTTTTTTTTTTTTTTTTTTCGGTGGGAAAATCATCTAATGATATCCCCCGCTCTTGGGCGGAGCGGGAGATAGTGTCAGACTTTTACTGACTAAAAACCCACTCCAGTTCCTTCGTTGCCTATCGTTCCGGGGCTGAGCTACCTTTTGGAGCTAACCCTGACTCCAGTAGGCTTCGACCCAGCTGGGCCCCTGCCGTTGCTGACAAGTCCTTGAGACGCGCGGGAACAGTGCGCGCTGTCGACGAATTGGGCTCGGTCCGGACAGTTACCGGACGGTCGGACAGCGAGCTATCCATTGCTCGCCGTCCGCAAGCCTGGGATCGGAATCCCGGCGGCGGCGGCTGGGGCGCTGTGAGCGCAATTGCCTGATACGGTTGACAGGAGGTCAACCTTTGCTAGCATTACTGCTTCGCAGAAGGTGGCGACCGCGTCTGCCACTCCTCCTCGCTCCGGACCATGACCTGTACCGCACCAAGGCCCGGCGCAAGAGATCGCTGCCGCCGATCGCCCCCGCGAGGGCACGGCGTGGCACTGCCCAAGCGGGGCACACCTCCACAGTGTGCTCCACCGTGTCCTCCGGGCGTTCCGCACAGTGGCGACACCCGGGCCTCACTTCCGCATGAATCCCGTGCAGGAAGCTCCCGTCTGGTGAGAACCTGCGTCATGCCAATGACCTGGTGAAGGTTGCGGGAATCCGATGGATGCGAGACGCACAGGATCGTTGATTTTGGCGACATTTGGGGGAGGTCTATGTACACCACGCTGCACTTCATAACTCGAGTAGCAGATGCTAGGGAACACACAGCCAGACTGAAATGAGACTGTGGGAGTGGGCTGGCCACGTCGCAGAAATGCAACCGGGCAGGTGGGCGAGGATTATCACTCACTGGACGCCTAGGGAGGTCGATAGCGTCGAGGTTGACCGCGGCGAAGGGGGTGTGATCATCTGATCATGTTCGCGGGGCAGACATGGACAGAGATCGCCCTAGACAGGTTTAAAAGGAGAAAAGGGAGGCTTTTGCCCAGCTGTGGGACACAAAATAGGCTATTTAAAAAAAAGTACTTTTTGAATGAAGACGCAGCGTTGAAAGGCCACAAGGTGGATCGATGATCTGTAGCCTGATTCACTTAAAATCAAACAAGCCAAATATCGTTGAAGTTTTATAGTCGTTCGATCGAAGTCCTATCCAAAAGTGGTATTCACGATTTATCGACTTATTTCCAGTTACATTACTATGTATTCTACCAAGATAATGTAATACAGATTTTTTTTTAAATCGACGAATTTCAAACGACAATCTCAATTGCTGGATGTGAATACGGAAATGGTCTATACGACTAAATCGCTACGATATCGTTACGGTTTTCATTACGTGAATCGGGCTACTGGTGAGGGTCGAGGGAATCCGATGAATGCAAGAGGCTTATATCCAGCAGTGGATATCTTCCGGCTGAAATGATGATGGTTTCTTCGTCGAAATAAAATCTGGATAATTGGTTGCCTTTTAAAAGATGCGGCCTTTCGAATTGCAACACCTTTTACCGAAGGTCAGTGCCCTAAAACCTGATTATCATCATTATTTCAGCCGAAAGACGTCCACTGTTGGACATAGGCCTCCCCCAAGCGTCGCCACGACTGTTCCTGTGCGTCTTGCATCCATCGGGTCCCCGTGATCCCCACCAGGTCATCGGTCCACCTAGTAGGAGGACTTCCAATCTTATTGAACTAGCGAATAATTCTTCCACCTTCAAAATCTAAATAACGGGGACGTTGGTACACTTACCTAGGCGACTGTCCTCAAGGCGACATCATCAAGCGTAGCTTAACTTACAATCAACTCTGTCGACTGTTAGTCATAAATATTAGTCCTAATAAACCTAAAATTTCCCATTTCAGATAACAAATGCAGTCAAGAAAGCAGCGGCCGCCATTTCCGAGCTCCGTGTTGAACACCACGAAGACCTGGTGGTGCCTTTCAGGGTGCCATAGCAGCGGCGGACCGCTTCTTACTGCGAGGACGAGCGGCCTTACTGACGTGACAAGTGGCCGGGACATTACAGTAAGAACATAAACTAGCTAGGAGAAAATTAGGACAAATGAAATGGAGAAAAAAATCCCATCAAAAATGTTACATAACTAGCGAAAATATGAGCGCTGCCTAACCTCTCGCGGAAGGTGGGTTCATGTTTAAAAAATCCCGGGCGGTTGTGGCGCGGTAGTTGAGCAACAGTCGCGCGACTTTTTCGATGGATTTTTTTCGGTGTGTGGTTATTCGGCCTTTTAATTAGAATGGACTATGAAAGTGGTCTTTAAACTTTGTAAATTGGTTTGTTTAAAATGTATAGTGTCGGTCAAAATTTCGTTATTTGAAGAAAAAGGTAGGTTAGTAGGTAGGAGAGATTTGGCTATGATTGACATTCCGTTTATCTTTGATCGTCTGAATAAACCTTTCAAAAAGATGATATTTGTGAAGTACGGATGTTCGCATGTGTCTCTCTGCCTTTTTCTTGTCCAAAACGACTTTGAATCAATAATTGTCAAATGTAAAGCTGAGATAAATTGAATAAAAATATACCAAGTGAGTAAGAATTTTGTAAGAGATAGCGCGTATAGGCAACTTTAATTTTAACAACTAATTTGTTTCTCACATCAAGTGTCCGAAATTGTATTAAAGTGCGCGCATGTAGATACGCGGCAGCTGGGAGGCGGCGACGCAACTATCGCCCGTCTATCGGTGGCGATTTAATAAACAAGTCGCATCGCTATCGCTCCCGTATCTTCAAATCTCGGCTAGGCGACAGCGACAGAGGCCACTTTTTTGCTGGGCAAGTAATTTCTCGTGCGCGCTATCTCTAAGAAGAGACTAGTCCCGCCATTTTCGATGCAGTCAAGTAACTGCCAGATTTTCATATACTATTAAGATATAACTTATACTTGCAGCTTATTTGCAGTTATAACTGCAAGTTTTAACTGCAAGTCACTGCAATATAGAACTGCTAATTAATATAGAAGTAAAATATAATTATTATTCTGTTTGTAAAATTTTCCATTATCATTTTGTGTGCCATGGCTATAGTGTTTATGCCAGGGTCAGCTTTCATTTCTTGTGGCAATACTTATTTATAACTGTTTAGATTTTTCAACGAAATTGTAAATAATTCGCAAAATTTTATGTTGTTATCTTGTAAATTGGATTCTAAAAGAAAAATTGTTATTAATTTGTACAACGATTTTATTATTCAATTCTAAATAGAAATATTTCTTTATTACTTTTTTGTAACAAGGCCAGTGACCGCCGTCCCAGGCTAAAGGCACATAATTATGTATGTATATTCTAAAACTCGAAACCAATATTATTTTAAACAGAATAGGACCATTATCATATCATTTATTGAAAAATATTCAATAGATTTTAAGTTATATGATAATCAGTATTCATTCTGTGTGATAATTTCTTTATTCATGTTTAACTGTTTCTAGAAACTTTGGGACTACCTACTAGCTTAAATCAAGTTTACATTTCAATTTGAGAAATAGATTGCGATTTTTGCGCGACAAGGTCAGAATAGTTGCGCGACTATTGCACAACAGTTGCGCGACTAACGCACAATAGTTGCGCAACAAACGCGCAACTTTTATGAAAGTTTTATTTGAAATTGGTGTCTCGCAAAAACTGGATTCTGTTCTTCAAACTGAAAGGACCACAATTTTATAGCATAACATGTACCTAACTAAATTTTTTACGATTTTATATTGATGTTACTTTTGTCAAAAATTGCGGTGGCAACATTTCTGGAAATAGTGAAACGTCAGTTAGGCGTACTGTCCACGGGCGCGTAGCTTCATAGACGCGTATTTGTCATTACACGCTTACTGTACGCCTGCGTGAAGCTTACATACATAGCATCAATCAGCCTTTTAACGTTCCCACTGCTGGGACTCAGGCCTCCTCTTTAGGAGAGCGAATGGACCGTAATCCACCATACGGACCCAATGCGGGTTGGTGAATGTCACATGTCTTCGAATTTTTGGTTCTTGGACATGTAGGTTTCCTCACGATGTTTTCCTTCACCGTTTTGGAAACATTGGTGATAAAATAAATTATACAAAGTAATGCGTCTAGCTGGGTTTGAACCCGCGTCGCAACTCGGTAAGTCGGGGCCGATACCACTCGGTCACCACGGCTCAACTCACATACGAAACTATGAAACTGTGTCGACAAAGCGGCAACGACACGACGGCACGACGCTTCACGCAGGCGTATACTAAGCGTAAACGGCGAATACGCGTCTTTGAAGCTACGCGTCCGTGGACACTAGGCCTTAGTATAGCACAATCGTAATATCGCACTGTGTAGTTCTATACCAAACAGCGCTCGCTTAGTTCTAGATTAATTTCATGATATTATACCAAGACCGCGATGTTATTTGACAGATAATATAATAAATAATAACTATTGAATGTTGCTCTAAAAAAAATTTGTCGACAAATATATTTAATTAATTTTATACGGAGTTACTGCAGTTATATTTCAGTTTATTTTTAAGTGTAAACTAAAATTTTGACTAACATTCTGAATTCGAACCAAAAATTTTTTTATTGTAAAATTAAGATCATATTGTAACCTTACTTATCCGGAGGGACAAAGAAATGTGACCTTAAGGAGAAAATATTGCAAAGATTCTATGAGGGGATATTGACTGGCGAAATGTACCACGAGCTAACACGATTCATTTTACGACCTAAACTGAACTGTTAAAGAGATGGAGCTATATAAGGTGTAAAGTTCGATCACACTTTCTCGCTCGCACATTTTAACACATGGTAAGGCGGTTATCACACTGCCACGCACCACGCAGCGTAGCGCGTGAAAACGCACCTACGCACGTACAATTGCCGTCACGGATCTTGAGCGCTGCTGGCTTCAAGTTGCGCAGAAGTCAAATATTCGGTCTCTTTAGTGGTGCGAAGTGAGACGCAGGGGCGGGGAGTGTCACTGAGCTCGCCGCGCCATCGTGTCATAAACGTCATTCCTGATTCGTTCCCTGCGTTGCTGCATGTAACTAACAACGAAGACGATTGGCTCGCCAATATATGGAATGTGCAAAGCGTCAGAGTGACGCTGAGCGCTCAAGATCCGTTTCGGCAATTGTACTTGCGGGAGTGGCGATCTGCATCATCGTGCGGGTTTTTAACGCACTCACGCGCGTAGGTGCGTTTTGTAAATTCACGCAGGCACGCACTCATTTCATACAAAATCACGAGACTAATACTAGTGTGGCATACCATGCGTGTCGCCCCGCACCCACGCGCGTGAGTGCGTGTTTCTCCGCATGTAGGCGCGTGATCTGCATGAACGCGCGTGGATGCAGTTTCAGTGTGTTGGACTGTGCGTGTTTTCTATACAAACGGATACTTACAAGCAACGTTTAGACACGCATTCACGCACTACGCTGCGGGGTGCATGGCAGTGTGATAACCGCCTGAGGCCCCAGAGGACTTAGCCAAGTTGATAATCTACAATCGTTAACGCTAGTAGAAAACTTCAAATGTATGGGAATTACATCATCTCAACGCTCAGTCACGTGATCAGAACAAAGGAATTGGAGACGTTACCGACTGTAGCAGTTTTTAAATGAAACGGTCGAACTCTGCTAGTCCTGCACTTAACACATCATGATTCTCACTAGTGGAGGTAGCCTAAACAACACCTAACCTTTGGGATTCTTTGTCTCCCTGAATAAAGCAGTCTACAAACTTGCGACTAGTCTCTCGTATCTGCGATTAATCGCAAGTAAGAGGCGTTTATTTATTAACATGTTGTAAATAACCAGATTAAGCCTAAAAGGAATCTGTGATGCAGATTTTTATATGTATAGAAGGCTTAATAAAATGTCTCGTATAAATATTAAAGACTGCTTTGACTTTACAAGTTTTTTGTTAGATCATTGTAATTAACTCTTTGAATGCCGTAATTAGAGACACAATAGAAAGACAATTGCTTATGTCGAACTGTGTAACTTAAGACATTCAAAAGGAAACAGAAACAACAGAAACAACAACAACAAAAACAACAAACAACAAAACACACAGAAACAGTGCTTGAAGCATGGTATTATTTTACCTATAAGAACTATATGTAGAACACCTCTTTTTTCGTGCTGGGAAATTATGTTTAGATCAAAGCAGTCTACTTCATGTATGTATAGATATTAAAACCTATCATTTTGAACTGTAACAAGACGACTGACTGAATGTAGTTAGTTTTATTGTATTGTATAGAAAACTTGTTGCGCGTTGGAATATCTATAGGTATTCATATACATAAAAACAATTACTGACTCTCTCTTCTTCTTCATCTGACTTCCATAACACAGTCACGGCCGGCCAACGTAGGCGCGGGCTTGCGGACGGCGAGCAATAGACAGCTCGCGTCCGGTAATCGTCCGGACCGAGCCCAAGTCTTCGACGACGCGAAGTGTTCCACGCGCGCCTCATGGAGTGTCAGCAACCGCAGGGGCCCAGCCAGGTCGAAGCCTACCGGGGCCATGGGTGATGTGAAAAAGATCTCCGGAGCCTTGGTACAATGGCAAAGAAGGAACAGGAGTGGGTTTTTAGTCAGTAAAAGTCTGACACTCCGACCAAGGGCGGGAGATATCATTTAGATGATTTTCCTGCTTAAAAAAGATGTCACTTAAGTATATCAATAACTATTAAAATACTTAAGATATTCCAACTCGTCAATATTTGTGTATAGAATTTTGCTAAATATTTAAAAGAGCTTAAATTTCATTTAAATATTAACATCGATGCCATTTTACACGATTTTTTTTTTAAAGACGCAACTTGTTAGCGTCTTGCGTTTTTGTAGCGATCGTACGCTAGTGTGAAACCACCCTAAGATGTTATTTTAAGTTAACGTTTCGAGTGATGAAGATGTTTGGAGATAGTGCGATTTTTTGACGAAAATAGCGTGATAGTTACGATTTTTTGAATTGTTACAAACAATTGTAAGTGTTAGAACTTTAGATCATTTGTTAGCTATCTGTGGAACGTGGACCACTGTTTATATTATACAAACCTTTCTCACTGTCAGTCTGTTCAACAGATTTTGATTTTTATTCCGTATGCATAAAGATGACATACTGTCCGGTAACAATCCGGACCGAGCCCAAGTCGTCGACGGCGTGTAGTGTTCCACGCGTGGCTCAAAGAAAGGTCAGCAAAACCGTATAGGCCCAGCAGGGTCGAAGCCTACTGGGGCCATGGGTTGAGCGAAAGAGAACCCCGAGGCTCTTGAACGAAGGCAAAGAAGAAACAGGAGTGGATTTTAGTCAGTAAAAGCCTGTCACGCCCTCGCGTTCCGCCCAAATTCGGGAGATATAATTGGATGATTCCCCTCTTAAAAAAAGAAGTTATAAAGATGGCATTCAAAGCAAAAAAAGTGATTCCAATACCAATTGTTTACTGCAGCTGTCATTTGTCATGCCCGCAACGCAATAGAGTTTAAAATCGGTTGAAAAGACAGTAAAAAAGATTTGTTTGAATGTCTAATGTTATTACGAATAGAGTATTGTATCATGACTAACTATAGTGCCATACAGCGCTGTATTTAAGCATTAGGCTGACATCAGACGGACCGCATCGCAGCGACCGCGCGCGGTCAATATACAGTTCAGTTCAGTGCGGTCAGTTGTACGTTCGACTTCGTGCAGTCATGATATCAACTGCACGCGGTCGGCTGCAGTCGGGTGAAGTCAATATCAACTGCATGCAGTCGTGCCTGCAACTTTACTCGGTCGGCTACAGTCGTATAGTGTCGACGCATGCTGTCCATCGCTAACCGCATACAGTCAGCGTGCAGTTAATTACAAAGAGCAAACGCACATTGACATTGTCAACTTTATTTTGAGGCACTTAAAGATTAAATCATACACTAAGCTCCTGGGGTAGATGCGTGGCGCCAACTGCGCAAAGTCAGATCATACTATATACAGTTGAACTTGACTGCGTGCGGTTGCTGCGATGCAGTCCGTCTGATGGCGGCCTTATAGTTAGAGACTGTTCATGAGTCAGAATTAGGTGGATTTTGAGGCAATCATTTAACTAGTTTCAATAAATAGTAATTCCTTGATTTGACCCGTCTACGAATTTATCCGACTAACACACTCGCGTTTATTTCGCCGGGATGCACATCCACGAACAAATACTCCATCTCGTCAGCTCTTCTGTCACCTATGTCATATGGGGATTGAAGAGCTCAGCGAGATGTACCCAGTCGCAACACGACCCTGGCGAAAAGGAATCAAAGTCAAAGTCAAATTCTTTATTGCGAACTAAGTGTATGGTTTGTAGATGTTAACAATGTCAGGTTCTTAGAACTTAATTATAAATCACTCATCGGACCAATCCGGCGCGAGCGGTTTGAGGGTTAATAATACTCGATGGCTCCCTTTCTCCGATCTTGGTTCTACGAAATAAATAGGTTTCAAGTTCTACATAAATATACACCGCTAAATTTTAATCGTTTTTATCCCGTGGAGGGTCGATCCGGTACATGAAACACTATCGATTTGTAAAGATAAGTACCCTTTTTTTAAAACTCGTATTTATTTACGGATGTACGAAATTAAGTTCTACAGGAAAACGTCAGCTGAGCGAGTCCAATGACCCGTAGGTAGTTGTTGGCGTTGCTTACAAACTACCTACAGGTCATTGGACTCGCTCAGCTGACGTTTACTTAAAGAAATTGATTTCGTACATGCGTAAATTAAAACGAATTTTGAAAAAAAAAAGGATTTTAATTTTTAATTTTATCTTTACAAATCGATAGTGTTTCATGTACCGGATCGACCCTCCACGGGATTAAAACGATTAGGTATAATCATACAAGTCGCTATTGCGTCTAAAAATCGCACTGTTTTCTCTGAAGAAGGTTTTTTCGTGTTGAGTTGACGACGCGATGAAAGAATTTAACTAAGTAATGCAGGATTATTATAATTGTAGAATACCAGTTATTTTTATTATGCACACCATTGTATTGTAATAAAAGTGATTATAAATTTCTATTTAAAATTCTTTTGTTTTTATTTCATTGAAGGTTAATGCAGGGGTAGCCAACTGGTTCATCACGACTGACTGGTCAATCTTAACTGTTACTCCAGTCCATCTTGATAAAGCAGCGGATGGCTAGCTATGATGAATGTATGTCGTAAGGAAGCACCCTTCGCAAACACGGATCACACTCCTTTCAATGCCCATCCCGTTTTTCGAGGAATGAAAGAAATTAAAGCAGGAATTAAGACTACAGGTTAAGGCCTGTAGTAAACTAAAAGGACTAGATGTATTTTGCGCTCCTCCATGAATTGCGCCCCGTGCCTGCGCGCCGCTACTAGCACCGTCTTAGTTACGGCACTGATAATGAACAGACAGAACCTACAGTGCGTTTCACACAAGAAATTCCCTCGCCGTAATGTTGGCTCCCCTGTCTATCTAAAGAAAAAAGAAAAGAGTTGCCTACTCTAGCAAAATTGTTGCACGAAATGCGAAACGAAATCGATTTTAAGGTAGTCTCACCACTTTATGGAGAATTATGAGAGGAATGGGATTTTATTTAAAAAAATACATACATTCAGCCGATCATAGAACTTCCTCCTTTTCGTAGTCGGTTAAAAAGCAGGTCAAAAAGGGATGTGTTAACGGAGAGGTACGATATTGTGACGTGGCGTTTTCGGTATTTGAAAGAATTGCAGGACAATCGAAATGGAGCCCAGCGTCGTATAATTTCTTCAAAAATAGTTTTTACAGTTTCCGAAAGAAAAATAAAACAAAATTATACGGCAATTGTTAAAAGTAACGAAATGTCAGATAATCTCCTTACCTAATATTAAGTAATTTCATTGCTAATAGCAACACTGTTTTTCCGTATTGCCAACATTACGGCGAAGGAACTTCTTAAGTGAAACGCGCTATACCGAACGCGAAAGTTGCTATAATCTTTCATACTCCTTTGCTTAGAAATATGGGCGTGCTACAATTACGAGAACATTAAAAAAAAGTATGTGTATCATGAAAACGTCAATTCCTATACAAAACTGTCACAAACAAACCATAATCGAACATATATCTACAGAACACAGGAATCATCGAATAAATATTTATTTTAGTATTTTTTAATACATTATTTACAAAAATGTCGGTGTTCGACGGTGAAATCGAATACCGGTCCGTTTATATGGTAGACTATGAGAAAAAGATCAAACCGTAAGTTCTTATTGCCTACCGTTAAAATTATAGTAACCGGTTTTGTGTAGGCCTCAGACAAAGTGTTGGTCTGAGGTGTAGGCGCACAAGAGCGTAAGTATTGGCACTAGAATAGAGAACCAGACAGGGCCCGATCTAAGGGAGGGCGAGCCGGGCATTTGGCCAGAACGGGAAAAAATGAGGGGCGGCAAAATTGACTTATTCCTATCTTCCAATCTAGCTATTAGCCATCCAGATCCAAGTTGGCAGGTTGAGAATTTTACGAGTTCTTCTCGTATGTGCCACATTCCAACCTACCTCAGGTTGGATAGTGGAAAGCTGTAGGTACTAATTGCCAAATATTGCTCAGAAAAGGACAGGTTTAATGCAACTAAAACCCAGGAGCCAATTCCGCTCGGCTTAATTTTCCGAGGCGTAAACGTGTCTATTACCGATCATCTTGATCTTCTTGATGTTACGTTAATATCAGTTAACATGCACTGTCAATTTCGTGCCATACATAGAGACAAAGGTTCAGCTGGCTCCCGATACATGGTAAACGCTCACATGCAAAAAACGTTTCGAGACCAGCGTAGTGCGTACAGCTAAGAAGTGGAATGCCGTACCGGAGTCTTCCTGATAGCCACAACTTGGGGATCTGTAAGTGAAGAGTGAATGGAATCGAATTATCTAACTTATAACACCTCTCTTTTCCGTCAGGGGTTAAAAATTATAACAAGTTTTTTGATTGTTAAGGTTTCTTTTAAACAAGCGTGCTACATCATCGCTAAATCAATCTGAGAGCCAAGTTGATAATCTACAATCGTTAACGCTAGTAGAAAACTTCAAATGTATGGTAATGACATCATCTCAGTGTTAAGTCACATGGTCAGAACAAAGAAATCGAAGGCGTTAAGTACTGACTGTAGAAAGACATTCGAAACGAGACGGTCGTAATTTGGCTAGGGCTGTGAGATAGTGGCTAAATGCGACGCGAGTCTATCTTCTTTTATAGCCTATTTTGTTTCCCACTGTTGGGCAAAAATCTCCCCTTTCTCCTTCCAATGGGCGAGGATTGGCACTCATTGGACGCCCGAGGGAGGTCGATGCAGTCAAGGTCGACCGCGGCGAAGATAGTGTGACGATTTGATCATGTTTGCGGGGCAAACTTAGCCAGACATCGCCCAAGACAGAAGAGTTTTATCTTTTATAGTAATAAAAAAAAATACACCTTTATCCCATTCTTTTCACACTTCATTTTCTTTTCTGCCTACAGCAAGAGTCCTCGTCGCAAGCGCATCGACGATGATTGTCTCATAGTTGGTCTCAGCCGTGACATGTTGAAGGCTAAAGATGTACCTCGGAAACACCCGGATGTGCTCTGTCCATTGAACCAAGAATTCTACAAGAAAGCTGTCACAAGGGTAAAAGAGTAGAGATTTTTTTAATACTTTACTCGAAAACCCGCTCCTATCCCACCGGCACGCAATAGACTTTACCGCGCTAGCACAAAATAGTTAGGTACAGAAGTCTACATACAAAGCGCGCTCGAGCAACGCACATATAGACACCGCTCACGGACACGACGTCTCGGTCCCGTCTCGGATCACTCGTCGAACAGTTCCGGCTCAAACGCTCATTAGTGTGCGTCCACCGAGCGTAGGTATAAAAAGTGAAGTACATACATGAGATTGTCTTCTGCTCCTATTTGTTTTGTGGCGCTACGCTAGTGCAGTGCCGTGCGCGTGCTCTCCCCCGCCACTGTGATCCTCGGCTCCTTAACTCCGCCTCAATCGCAATGACAAATTGAAATGTACTATTTACCATCTATTGGTGTCTTGGCGAGTGATGGCGCATCAGCGAGGCCCTTTTCTAATTTGAGAATGAGTCAGCGACTGTCGCAATCCAGTGTTCGACTACATCATCGTCATCAGGTGACAATGGTCAAACGCGAGCCTATCAATTATAAAAAAACCCTTGTTCTTAAAAAGCCCTTGAGGTGTGAGGCCCCTATGTGTGCGAGGCTGTGAGTGATGGGCTGCTTCGTCCAGTTCTACATAATATTCCATCTTCCCCTGAGACCCCAAGCATTTAAATAGGTATAAATACGGATAAATAGAAAATGTTGCTTATTTTCTAAATTTACCGACTACTTTATAAAGAATTTCTTATTTACATTCTTAGATACATACCCAATAAATAAACGCTCAAAATTTTAATAATCTACGCGGACTTTTAATAATATTGGTGTTTAACCAAATGGCTCGAAATCACGCGCGAACGCCCGCGTCCGCGCGAACGCCGGCGGCTTCGCTTGCGGTTTGAGGGGTTATATTACACGACGACGTCTAGCTCCAAGCTAAGTAGACCTTGTATTATGAGTACTAGACAACTGATAAACATACTATATATTTCTAAATACATACATATTCATAGATAAATTACTCCCAGACACAACAAATGATCGTGCTTATTACACAAACATTGGTCTTGGGTGGAAATCGAATCCACGACCTCCGGCATAGCAGTCAGGGTCACCACGAGACCTAGTCAAGCCTAGCTGCTACGCTACTGCCAAACCAATTATGTTTGTGATGGTGAACTCTGAACACATTTTCAACAGTTTGCAGAAGACTACCCGAAGCTGACGAAGATGTACATGTCGAAGGACATTGACCCGACGCCTATTGAGAATGAGATTAAAGACTTGAAGAGGACGGAGTATCTGACCAAGTACTGTTCTAGAGGTGAAGTTAGCTGAGCTCATAGCTTCTTGATTTTCTTACATAAGTTTTTTTTAAACGCCCAAAGGCCCTGTGTGATGGGACGACGGAATATAGAAGAATATTCAGTGATGCGTTCTTGAACATTCTTCTTCATTTGACTACAGATAGAAGTAAAAAAAATCGGTCAAGTGCGAGTCCAGCTCGTGCACGAAATTTTCCATGCCGTCTGTAGCAAAAAACGACAAAAAAACGTTTTTTTTTGTTGTATGGAAACCCCACTTAAATATTTATTTTATTCTGTTTTTAGTATTGTTATAGCGGCAACAAAAATACATCATCTGTGATTTCAACTGTCAAGCTATCACGGTTCATAAGATACAGCCAGGTGAGAGACAGACGGAAAGCGGAGTCTTAGCAATAGGGTCCTACGGAACCCTAAAAAGCGGCGTCGCAATTGTCTATCTTGCTTGCTCCTGAATATGCTTGGGTCAGCTGAGGCGGAACTGGGTTACTGAATACACATACTCATCATACCAGAATGTATGATATACCTATAACATACTAGCTGACCTGGTAAAGTATCAGACTCGAGCATTTGCTAGCGAATGTCACAGAAAAATAAACGGGAGCGTTCTTTCTAGCGTACTAGTGAGCATTATAGCGGAGGTTCTAGCGAGTATTCTTGCGAGGGTTCTAGCCAGGATTCTAGAGAGTATTCTAGCGGGGGTTCTAGTTTGTTTCTCTGTAATATTACCATATTTAAAAAGCAACTAAGTACTTAAACTTGTTTTACCTTTGAACAGACCTTCCCTTCATGTCGGTGAACCTCGCCCGGCGTGCGCGCGCGCTGCAGACCCTGCGGCTGCCGGACGACGTGTACATTCCAGACACCACCCAGAAAGGCGCCTACCGCGCCCCCAGGCCTGAGAAGTACGCGGACCCACCGGCCGCCATGTCTATGAGGCCCAAATTTGATGATTCTTTGACGAGTAAGTATTTGGCGGGAGGGTAGCGAACAATTTTTACTGTATGGTGTTAGTGTCAGACGTAAAGAATTGCACCATTCCATATCTTCTCTTGGGTATCGTAAAAAACACGGTAAAAGGCGACTAAGGGACCTTTAGAGCCCGTATATACTATAGCACCTTAAGTCACTGCGTGGTGGCGGGTAAGGCACCAACAAAAGCATTCCTCAAGTAGGGGCAGCCCGCGCGGACACACGCGCGGGTAACCGCCACGTGACTATGCGCGTGTGTTGTGTGCGTCGGAGCCCTTAGCGTAAACAGATTATTATATGCGTAGTGTCGCTAGTTCAACTTTAACGGTGTGTACCTAGGTATGTAATCGTGTCGATGGAAAACTTTAATGTATTATTATGTTGCAAAACTGGTGCGGGGCGCGGCTGCCCGCGACAGAGTAATCTTGTGTGGGACCGCGCGGTCGCCAGCTTTACGCAGCGTAGGTCCTTAGTGTCAGGTTGGCGGCCGAATTTAAAAACTAGCGGGACAAGGGCAGGAAGATGGTGAATGTAAGTTTTTAACCGACTTAAAAGAGGAGGAGGTTCTGTGTTCGGCTGAATGTATTTTTTTTTAATACAGGCAAACACTTTTCTAGCCAGTCTTTATAAAAAACAATATGTGTCGTTAAAGAAATGCTATTATTTACCAAACACCCTTTCTTATTCCTTTCCGCAGAGGAACTCCGTCGCATCCTGCGAGTGAACACAGGAGACACAACCTATGGCGCCTGCCACGGCCTGCTCGCCAAGGTCGTGCTGGAGAAGAACCCCTTCGGCAAACCCCGCAAGGAGCCGAGATACGGCCGCTGGAAGAACCCTTACATGTTTACTTATAGAATCTGACGGGTGATGAATAAAATGGTTTTATGAGGTGATGTTGTTTTTATTGAAAACGTAGTGCAGATGCAAAAGTCCTTCTCGCCGTAGACTCCGTACGCTGATTATGTGTGAAGTCAAATGTCGCATAGTTTGAGCGTGAAAAATCTGTGTTACCTAAAAATGGATTGCCTAGATACTCGCAGATCAGGCCCTGATTAAGAGTGTGTATATATTGTAATGCGTGGAGCACGCGGGTTTTTTTTGCATTTTAAAATTTTCTGTAAATGAGACAATCCCGCATTCGTGATGAAATTCGCACGGTAAAGAGCTTGGGGGGGGAAGCTAGGGTATGGTCTTGGTGGGAATCGTTGTTAGTGAGGACAACATTACCTATAAAGTACCAAATAACCATCTGCTATGCTCGTGGCGGAGTACCGTACAAAGCAGAGCCCTAGTCAGTCCGAGTCATCCACGTCCCCGTCGTCCTCCCTGGGACCTGCTGCACCCGCGCCGCCGCGCGACCGCCACGTCGTGGTGTAGCTGAGCTAACGGATGCAGGGCGAAGGGCGAGTATTCTGCGCCTTAAAACAGAATCGACTCAATAGGGAGGATACCTGTTACAAAACCGAGCACATCCGTAGGCTCTAAAGCGGCAGCCCCGCTAGCGGATTAAGGCACAGTGGGCTAATCACTCGCTTGCCCGACAATCATAGATTCTTGAAACCGAAACAGTAAGAAACCGGACCGATACTGTACCGACGACTTTTGGCATGAAAACACGGACACGAATTGCTTTTTGGAATGTGCGTACGCTTACCGGCGACGGTCGACTAGCCCAAGCTGAAGCAGTAATGATTAATTACAACCTGCAAATTCTCGGCCTAAGCGAAGTAAGAAGAAACGGCTTTGGTGAGATGAGAACGTCCGGGGGCTTGACCTTGCTGTATTCGGGTAAAGAAAGTGAGGAAGATGTGCACGAGTATGGCGTAGGACTCCTCCTTTCAAATGCAGCAAGAAAAAGCCTTGTGGACTGGAAACCAATCTCAGACCGGATTATATACGCCCGTTTTAACTCAAGAGCCCGGAAGATATCTATCGCACAGTGCTACGCCCCAACCAATGCGTCATCAGAGGATACCAAAGACGACTTCTATAACGCCCTCAACGCCACTCTTAGAGGCATAAAAAAAGCAAGATATCATCTTCGTCATGGGGGACATAAATGCAAAGGTTGGGAAAATAAACACGAACCGCGAGCGGCATATGGGTACGCAGGGACTTGGTGTAAGCAACGAGAATGGCGAATGATTTATTGAATTTTGTCAGAATCACGACCTGACCATCGGAGGTACATTATTTATCCATGGTGACCACCATAAGTATACGTGGAACTCACCCGATGGTGTCACCAGGAATCAGATTGACCACCTTGCCATTAGTTCCAAATGGCGTTCTTCATTGCTCGATGTCCGTAACCGCAGGGGCGCCGATATTGATAGCGACCACCATTTGGTGGTTGCTGAAGTCCGGCTTAAAATTGCAGTGGCCTGTAAAGCTGGAGGACCGAGTAAAATAGGAAGAAGGTACGACGTGAGCAAATTGTATGACTCCGACATCCGTAAAACATTTCAACTCGAGCTACGCAACCGTTTTTCGGTACTCGAAGCTACTACGGACTCACTGGACGAGGAGTGGAGCCGTATCAAAGCGGCCTATACAGAGACCAGCGCCGTTGTTCTAGGACACAAATCGAGCAATTCTCGCGAGGACTGGATGTCGCAGCGTACGTGGAGCCTGATTGAAGACAGAAGAAACCTTCATCTGACACTGCTTGAGACACATAATGACACCGTAAGAGCCGATCTTATCATGCAGTACCGCCAAAAGCGCAAGGAAATTTATCGCAGCACCCGCAAAGATAGGAGACAGTGGGCTGATGGTGTTGCAGATCGTGCTCAACAAGCTGCAAACTCCGGTAACCTAAAGGAGTTATATAAAGCTACCAAAACCTTGACCGGAAACAGTAAGTCCAAGAAGAAGCCACTGAAGTCCAAAGATGGTCAGCTCATTGTGACGTCAGAGAAGCAGCTGCTTCGCTGGCATCAACACTTTGAAGAGGTCTTCCGTTCGTCTGCAGCATCGACCTATGACACATTGCAGATTGGATCTCCACCAGCTCAGTTACTCGACATCGATACGGAACCACCATCAGCCTCTGAAGTTGCTAAAGCAGTCCGTTCTTTGAAGACAGGTAAAGCACCAGGACTCGACCTGATTACGGCGGAAATGCTACAAGCTGACGTATCCTCTGCCGTCGATGTTCTGATGCCCCTTATTGAAAAGATCTGGAACGCCGAAGAGCTCCCGGACGAATGGAACAAAGGTCTTTTAATCACTGTACCCAAAAAAGGTGATCTTAGTCAGTGCAATAACTGGAGAGGTATTACGTTGCTCTCAGTTCCCTCAAAGGTGTTCTGCAGGATTATCTTGGATAGACTGTCTAAGGCCGTGGATCCTCTCCTACGCAAGGAACAGGCTGGTTTTCGTTCTGACCGCTCGTGCACGGATCAGATCAACACTCTTCGTATCATACTTGAGCAGGCATCAGAATGGCAGAGGGAGATTTACTTAACTTTTGTCGACTTCGAAAAAGCCTTTGATACGCTGAAGTGGTCCAGCATTTGGGCTCGCCTACTGAGCATTGGCGTACCACCGAAAATTATCCGTCTTCTGGAGGCTATATACAGGAAGTATTCTTGCAAGGTTACGCACGACGGCCTCGTCTCTGATGACATCGCAGTGCACGCTGGTGTCCGCCAGGGCTGCCTACTTTCGCCGCTTCTTTTTCTTGTGGTTCTTGACGGAATAATGCTTCGCATCTTGGATAACAGGCGCCGCGGAATTGAGTGGGGATTATCCAACGTCTTGGAGGACCTTGATTACGCCGATGACCTATGCCTCCTGAGTCAAACCCATGCCGACATGCAGGCAAAGTTGGAAGATTTAAGTTAGGAGGCTGCAAAAACTGGTCTTAAAATAAACATCCGGAAGACACAGGAGATGAGAACGGGTGTGAGGAATCCCTCACCGTTGATGTTGAACTCAGAGATAGTGGAACGCGTACACAAGTTTACCTATCTAGGAAGCGTCGTTTCAGAAACCGGAGGTAGTGAAGAGGACATCACTTCACGAATCGCCAAAGCCCGAGCAACCTTCGCGCAGCTGAGACCTGTTTGGCAGTCGCGGAAACTGACCCGAAGAATAAAACTTAAAATTTTCGGGTCAAATGTCAAATCTGTGCTGCTCTACGGGTGCGAAACGTGGAAGGTCACAAAGGACATCTCACGCCAAATCCAAGTTTTCGTCAACCGCTGTCTGCGTCGCATCCTCGGAATTTACTGGCCCGAGACAATATCCAACGTAGAGCTGCTGGAAAAATGCCACGAGATCCCAATCGACCGCCAGATCAAGCGCCGCAAGTGGAGATGGATTGGCCACACGCTCCGAAGGAATTCCAATCACATACCCAAGCAAGCGTTGGACTGGAATCCGCAAGGAAAAAGAAAGCGTGGCCGTCCGCGTCAGACCTGGCGTCGCACCGTGTTGGCGGAAGCAGCGAGCATCGGGATGACGTGGAGCGAAGTGAAGCGTGAAGCTCAGGACCGTTCGCGATGGAGGATTACTGTGGACGCCCTCTGCCCCATCTAGGGGACATAGGACATTAAGTCAAAGAGCTTGCGCACTCAGGTTCTCATGCTGTCGCCAAGCCAAGTCTGTCGTGAAACCGCCTATTATTAAAGTGGGAAATCACTCTCCCGTACTGGGTGGTGCGAGAGGGAGTGAAAAACTTTTATTAACTTAAATATATTTTTCCTTCAGTTACTCTTTTTGCAAGGGCTCCTTGGGTAACTCCTTCGAACAATCCACAGTCCTTGCAGGCGTTGGCCCTAACTGGCCCCATCAATTTTGCAGACATTTCTTTGAGGCAGGAAGGTACAAAAAGCCATCGCCCCGGGGCATCCATCCAATAAGGGTCGAGCCCGAGGCAATAGCTTTTTGCCATACGGCGAACGAAACTTAAAAATAGCCGAACGTCGAGCTGCTTATTGTTTGCCGTCCACAAGTCCGCGCCTGTGGTAGCCGGAAATCTGCAGGCGCCTATTGGGATATGACGGGTTCAACTCGATCATCTATTATTGTACCCTGTTAAAACATGTCTAGTCTCAGTAGTACCTCTCCTACTGATGTCGCCTAATCACTTCTACCAACGCACAGCGCGTTTCAATAGGTTTCAAACTTGATCCTTATAGGAAAATCAGAAAAAAGGACGTTTAATTTATCCAAACGATTTCACTAAAACCTCTTACTACAACAATAAACAAATTAAAAAAACAAAAATCAAGTCAACTCTAACCTGTCAAACGTGTCATTTTGGCAAGAAGTCTTAATTTCTAAATTCCTGTGTATAAAAAATAAAAATATATGCAAGCTCTTTAGGCCTGATCACAAAATTGCCAGTGGAATCGATATGAAATAACTCGGGTTAATTTGTCACCATGGATCACTACCTGACTACTTACCGGAAGGACTACCTGTGGCCCAATCTGCCAGGGTCTGAGCATGCATCCTCAGCGGCTCCTGGCTCAGGCGGTGAAGATCGTTTCGCTGAGTGAGAGCAGTTCCAATTTTTATAAGATGACTGTGTGATGATGTAGAAACAAAAGTCGCTGGGAATTTTGAAGGGAGAACTTGGTGCAAAAAATCACTGGCAACTTAGGTCTTTGTGACTAAGATATTTTACAACTGGCTCCGTTTTCGTAAAGGTCGGGATATATCCAGGTCGTTATAAACCAGCCCATCAGTGGATGTCAATTCATCTAGTATAGGCTCAACTGGTAGTTTTAAGATACCTAGGTTAGTATACACCTATTTCTTATAGAGCGTCTTTTGGAGTGATCCTGTTTGAGAATGTTTTGACGTTGCTACTTCACGTCCACGATAAGTCGTGTCGGAAACCAAGGAGTCTGGACGCATAATCGACGAAGGCAATGGCGTGTAATCTGAGAAGCTCAAAGTAGATGGCGCATATTGGAGGTCTATCTGTCAAACTCAATTGATTTTCAAGGACATATTGTGTTTTAAAGTAAATAACCATCGCTTTTGTAAAAATAAAATGCCCCAGTGTTGTGTTGTGCCTTTATGCTCATCGAGAACATCGGGACACAGATTTCCCAAAGATAATCATCTGAGCTGATAATATATAATCATTTCTTTGTCTTAATTCTTTTTTTAATTCACAAACAGTCCAAGATCCGTATTTTTCTACCATAATTCACATAAATCAACAAAAAACAAACAAACCACCATACAACGATACAAGGAGCTATCAAAATGAATGACCTCCAAACACACAGGCGCCAACTAGCGGGAGAAAGAGTCGTTCAGTGGTCTTTTGAGAGCAAAAGGTCCCAAGGATGTAATGGCCATTCATGTAAGCAAAGGGGTTTCGGTTTCAACAGTTTACGCTGGGTTGTATAGCCGAGCACGAGCTCACAAGATCCCATCAAACCCAGCAATTTAGGACCAAAATACGCCTGTTTTAACCACAATGTTTAACTGTTTTCATATTCGCAGTGTCAAGAAACTCTCAGGCCAGGAGCTAGCCTTCTACCAAGCATGCATGCAGCACACGCGGCCACCAGACTGCCGGTGCCCTCAGTACTCTGGCGGGGAGATGCCACAGCTTCCACCCGGGAAGGAAGGCGGTTGGAGCCGGAATGAGGTAGATATCGAGCTTGCTTTAAAAACTCTATCAATCAGTTCTTAGTGAGAACACTTGGTCGGTACTCTGAAAAAAGATCCACCAAAAACTTTGTCTAATTAAGCCATCGGGTCGCGTAGCATTTCCAAAGTCAAACAAAGACAACGATTTTGTCCCCAAAGCCGATAAACTTGCCCAATCAAACAACCTACTTTAAGGCATCCTACACACCAAACGTATTATCCGACGCTGATAGTGAGTATGCTTACTGTTAGCCCCGCCGACAGACTAACGTAGAATGCGTTACTTGTATGAATCAAACAGTAGGCTTGTTAGGCGTAGTAAAGTAATCGGCATCGTCAGTCAGCGACAACGCACTACGTAATAGCTTGGTCTCAATGAGAAGTTAATATATATGGAAAAGCGATAAACTGTGTAAAGGCCGCAAACAGTCAGCTGCCGACAATTCTTTTGGTCTGAACAATATACCTTAGGCGTTGATAGACCTGAGCTTTCACTTGTAATATAACACTGAGCTTTCGCCATATTCGCCATTGGCTCAATAGTCGGTGCGATCTTTTCGGCGGTCATTCGAACGCTCGTTGGTTGATTCGCTAGAATTGCTCCAGTTTAATCCATTTGTGAGCTTTTGCCTGTCATGTAACATTCGCTGGAATGCTCATTACAAGTGAATGCTCATGTTTTCAACCTACCCAGCCATTCCAAACCATCTTGGACTTGGCTTCCAGTGGTATTCAGCTGCAGTGATCTCAGTATTTTACATGGAGCATCTAGAGTTCCTGGGTAACACGGTACTCTTGTCAATACTGAGATACAGATTTCCAAGCTTCTGACTAATATAAATGCTCATGTTTATGTTCAAAGTGAATGCCCAAGTTTATCATCGTCTTTAGGTAAATCTGCAATCGGGCGGGGCGTGCGACGTCGCCCGATGGTCGGAAGCGACTGGCGGCGGCGTGGACGCTGCCCTCAAAGGGGATGCGGCTGCGCTTATACGAAGACTTGCCGCCGCTCGGTTTTTGAAACTCCTTTGTTGTCGGCCTCGCTTGCCGCTTCCACCATTACCGCCGCCACCACCACCCTATTTAGTCTGGTATTGGAATAAACCTGATTTAATTGACTTACAATTTCTAGTTACCCATCTGGCTATAGCAATATTATAAACATTTTCGAAAATTGGCCAGCAAAGTCTCAGCAGTAGCCCGCCGTGCGGCCGTCCAGTAAACGTAGTCAAGAGGTTTTGAATTATTTGCGTCCAGTAATCGACTGGACCGAGCCCAGTCATCAACAGCGCTTAGTGATCTACGTGCTTTTCAAAGAGATGTCAAAAAACCGAAGGGGCCCAGCAGGGTCGATGCCCGCTTGGATAGCGGTGATTTTCTCAATAGGAAACCCGTAGCCCAAGAACGCAAAGAGCAGCTGGACCGGACAGGACGCAGATGTGGTTTTAGTCAGTAGAAGTCTGACACGCTCTCCCGTCCCACCCAAAGCGGGAAAAGTATTTGGACGATTTTCCACCTTAAAAACAGACCACTGGTTTCCTTATAAAATTAGATATTCTTGTTAATATTCAATTTTTTCAGATCATGGGACCGATGTTAGATCCAAAGCTGTACCCGGTGCGGGTTGCGGCAGCACCGGAAACGCCCACATCTCGTTACGACCAGCCGAACGCCTTCTTAGATAAGGTAATTTTGTTATCCCTCTCATTTAATTTTATAATTAATATTTTGGAACACTCTGTTTTAAATGCAAAAGGTAAGTCTCCAGTTTTTCGACACCTCAATGCAATGTCAAATCACGACCAGTAGAACTTGATCTGACTGATTTGACTCAAAAAGAAACTTATTATTCAATGGTTCGCATCATTTAGCCCTCTTAAATTCTCGGTCCGTCTGTCATCAAAGTTAGAATGGTTGAAAAGCTTATTGTTTTATCTTTGAACCACCTGAACACCTTTGGCATTCCGTAACTTCCATCTCTCTCTCATATATTTTACAAAACTGGATCTAGAAAATACGTGTTTTTTTTTACAAGCCTTCAAACTTGGAAAAAAAATCGTCATTCAGGATCTCGATTTTATGTAATATGTTCTAATCACGCGAAACACCGAGATGAAGAATTTGGAATTTTAGTTTCTATGCAGCGTAAAAATGTCGCTGTATATAAATACAGCATCTAGCTCCATTCTTATTCACAATTTAAAAAAATATTTATTTATACTTCTTTCCTCTTCATCCAGTTACAATCGAAGTACCCGATGCTGTACAGCATCCTGCAGAACGAAGCGTCCCCGGAACTAAAGCAGAGGATAGACAGGGACCGCAATAAAACGACCTACCAGGTCGACTTCTGCGAAGCAGGTACGGTCTTAGTTTAAGGAATTCTGCCAGCTATTTCTGCCTCATCACCGATTAGAAATGGGTTAAAGAACCAGTAAATGGGTACAAAATAACGTGAGACAATTTTAACAACCAAGGCGAATACATATCGACCTTGACTCCTACCAAAGAACTGGCTCGAACTAACAGAAACCAGAAATATGTAGAAAAGGTACAAGAGGTCTTTTGCCATCTTTTGCCCTTGCAGTGATTGTCCTACTGTCAGTACTGACTGATGACAGAAGTGTGATTGTATCCATAGATTAAAGTTACAATATGCGGGACTTTTTGAACCAACCCGACGTACGGCGAATATTCACCCTTACATTGTAAACACCTCTACAGTCTGGACTAAGAGTTTCGTATCATCTTTTATACCGCGTACATCGAAGGACTGGAAAAATTTACCTGCTGTCTTCTCGTCCGATTATAATTTAGGTATCTTCAAGGCTCGGGTGAATAGGCTCCTCATAAACTAGTGCACCATCAACGATTGCATTACTGCTCACCATTATGTGGGATCGCTGTCAAGCACTAGTATATTAAACTTTACACTATCATACACTGCGAGAGGTTTTTTATTGAGATGTAGATTTTTTTATCTAGTTGCATGTTAGCAGCTAGTCATGCCAGCATTGGAACAGTTTCAGTTTCTTTCCATATTTTGTCAAAATTCAAAATATGATGAGTTTGTAAATTTTATTAAAAATATTATGAGTTTGTACATAATTTTCCACCAGGTCCCGGCGCCAAGTTCGAGGGCCTCCAGCGCGCCGCAGACGAGAGCGGCACGGGCCCGTGCGCGCAGCCCATGCGCCTGCCCGGCGACCCGTGCCGCGTGGGGCCCAAGCCGGGACAGAAGTCCGCGCCCAGGACCATCTCCAAGCAAGCGGGGGCCAACTCTGCAAGCGATCCCAGGGCGAAATGCGGTAACATATTAATAATATGCTTTTTATTTTGAATACTTAAAATCTCGTTGTTTATCGTTTCTCCTTTTCTAAGTATAGATAGTCTTTCTAAAAAGTTAAACGACTGGTATTAGGGCAAAATGCAATCTGATGTAGTCAACACAGGTTCAATAATCAAGGTTGATTAAGAGATCTTGATCATTGTTTACTAATAGAAGAACCTTATAAAAAGTATCGAATATAAGTATTTTTAAATGGTTAAATATTATACAAAATTCCCAAGTCGTTTGACTTTTTATACAAACTATACACCACAAATTTTTAATTAGTACAAATACTTAAAGGGTCTATTAGAAAAGGTCTCGTTATTATTTAAGTAAAGTCTCAAAAAATAATATTCATAAACAGCAAAGTTATTAGAGTTTTTTTATACCCCAAAATGTCACTCAATTTATGGAAATATTGTACAGGATTTATTATGAATGAAAAACATTGGAAAAAACTGCGCGTAGTATTATCTAGTAGCAATTGTTATGAATAATTGATTCAATTATGAATTTGCCAATTATGACAAATTTTCGTGGATAATTTTGGGATTTCGTTTTTTTGCTTTTGATTACACAAATATGATCAGTAACGGGTACGCATAGAACTCCATTTTTTGTATTAATTAAAAAATAGCTCGGGGTGTATAGATCAGGGGCGCCGGCTTTTAGAAAACCTAAGAGCCGGTTCACATTAGGTCGGACCGACAGTTTACTGTTGAACGACTGTCGGTTGTTGCTGTTCACACTAGACGCTGCCGACCCGACCTAATGTGAACATCACCGTCGGCACGGTCGTTTTACTGCCCGGATCGAGTGCCGAGAGCGGGGAATGAGCGGGTGAAAGGGTGGTGAGCGGCTGGATGCGCCGCTTCGCGCCGACCAATGTGAACGGCGCTATACTTGTTAGTACGCCAATATTATGCCGATCTGACAGAAATCGTGGCTGAACGGCCGTTAAAAGTGTCGGCTCTGTTAGTTTTGTCGGGTCGCCCGTATGTGAACGGCGTTTTTGAAATACATATGCCAATATGGATCCGACACTTTTGTCAGCCCGATAAAACTGTCGGTCCGACCTAATGTGAACCCGCTCTCATAGGTGCTCATGCTCATATGGTGACTCGAAAAATTGGCGAAGTGTGAGAAGAGAAATGCACACTAATCGGCCGACAAATAAATAAATGTCCTACTTGCATTCTGCGTACGTAATTATTAATGTGTGTGCCTTGCGTCTCAACCGGCGCGCAGCGCTCTAAACTCGCTCTAAACGGTCGTCGGGTAATGAAAAAACGCCCATTCCTAAAAGGCGATTATTGATCTGTTTCTTGAAGTCTATTTTCTCGGACGGCTCGAGCACCTCGGCTCGAGCCGTCGAGCACCCACGGAGTCGGCGCCCCTGGATCGTGAAGAGTTCTTGCTCTCGAAGATCTTCCAATTTAAAATGCATAATCATGATAATATTTTGACAGAAACAACATCAGCGGTGCCACCTCTCGGCCGGACGGAGTACCAAGACGGAGTGTCCAAGCTGGGAGCGATCATCATGCGAGACAAACTGCATCGCAAATGAACCACGACGAGATACAGACGAAGATGGAGTACGGCAGCAATCATAGAATAAACTATACGGATGACTTAATTCTCGTTATCATTTTCTCCCTTTTAACTATTATTTTTGGCTTATTAGAATACTTTGAACCAGGGATGTTACGGAGCTCCATAACCGTAACCGAAACTATCGGATATCCGATATAAGATAATATCTGTAACCGAATCCGAAATAAAAGTTTCGGATAATATCGGATAGGGGCGGAGCCTAATTGCGACACGTTATGACAGCCTGTCATAACGTGTCGCGTCGTAAAATATAAATATCATAGTAGTAAATAGCATGTTTTTATATTTAACTTCTGAAATTCCTTAAAAATCTAATATCCGTAACCGAAATTATCCGAAACTAACGAATAATCCGAAATAATTTCATATCCGTATCCGTAACCGGTATAATAATTATAATCATTTCTATATCCGTATCCAATCCGTATCCGAAATTTCATATCCATAACATCCTTGCTTTGGACCGCTACTTTACCAAAACTTTTATTTAATTTGCAATGTTTGTACTGTGTATATTTTGAGTAGTGGTGGCTCAGTAATAAAGTTGTAGGTCGCGGGTTCAAACCCAGGCGTATTTACTTTGTGTAATATTTCATCACTACTGCTCGCAAAACGATCTTTTGGTGCAGAAAAAGATCGTGTGGAATCCGGCATGTCCTAGAATTAAGGTTTATTTCTGAAAGGAAGGCTCGGCCTCGGAATGAAAGGCAACGAAGGAACGGGGTGGGTTTTTTAGTCAGTAAAAGTCTGACACTTATCTTCCACTCCGCCCAAGGGCGGGAGATGTCATCTGGATTATTTTTACCCACCGAAAAGAAAAACCCGTTTGGTGGATTACGGCCCAATTCCTGAGAGGAGGACTGAGTCCCAGTAGTGGGAAGGCTGATTATGCTATATTATTTTTTGAGTGCTATGTGGAACAAGGCGTAGTCACACACAAACCTCTGTTGAAAAGCGAGGATTTTCTGACCAGACGAGTGTTGGGCCTGGATCTTTGTTGCTTAATCGTGGGGCGAAGCCTCACTCGCTCCCGGCGGAGATGGTCCGGCCTTGCTTAGGGTAAGTTGCACCATTTAACTATAACGATAACCAAACCATAACCAGCCGTGAAACGGCCGCCTATTGGTCAATTCGACGATTTGATTGTTAACGGCTTTGTTATCGTTATAGTTAAATGGTGCAACTCACCCTTAGTGAGCAATGGGTAGCTCGCCATCCGGACGTTCGGTAAGGGACAAACCTGGATGGACGGCACGTTATGTTCCACACTCGCCTCAATGGGATGTCAGTGAGATTTAGGACCCGATGGATACCACGCAGCCAAGGCATCGGATGTTCGAAAGAGTTTACCGTGGCCCTTGCGAAGTGCAACTGAAGGTATACTGTAGGTTATTATTCGGTAAAAGTCTGACTCCCCCCCACTCTATCCAGCGTGGAGTCTTTTGATGATTTTCCACATAAAAAAAGTGCCTATTATTGCTTAAATAAAAACTAAAAATCGGGAAAGTCATTATTTTCAATAAAACACTGAATAAAATGATAAATACTCGTATATGTAAGTGCCGTGAAGTATATCGTCACGTGGAGGGTCTCGCGCTGGAGATGAGCTCGCCGCGCTTGTACAGCGTGCCGGCGCCCGACGTGGCCGACGTGACGGACGTGGCCGACGTGGCGGACGTGGCCGACGTGACGGACGTGGTGGACTCCTTGCGCGCGCTGGCCTCTTGCCGGGAGGAGCTGCGCGTGCGCACGGTGCTGTCGTCATGAGAACGCAGCATGACGGCGCGAGCGTCTGATGTGTTGCGCTCTCTGGGGAGACGAGAATGAGGATGAGAAACTTTTCAAGGGGTTGTAAGTACTTGGAGATACAAAAAGTTCTGGAATCAGATTTAAGTTGTTTTCCAAGAATTATATGGTCTTCTGTTTCCTTCAGAAATACTTAAAAAACTTAAAAAGTAATGCATAAGCATAAAAAAATACAATTGAGCGTGTGTAGCTAGTGTGCAAGACAGGCCTTCGTAAAAAATAATCTTGCTGTCATGGAGACATCAGATATTAGCCTAAGACGAACTTGAAGACCTCTTCTTTCTATTTTTAAAGCCTACTGTGTATGGACGCGTAGCTTCTTAGACGTGGATTCGTCATTATAGGCTTGGTGTACGCCTGCTCACGTACAAAACTATGAAACTTTGCCGACGAAGCGGCAACGTCGTGTAGCATCTATAGAATAGAATAGAATAGAGATACTTTTATCTGTGAACGCATCTGTGAAGCTACGCGTCCGTGGACAGTATGTAGACTTCTGCAACTAAATTTGAACATGGAACCAACCTGGTAAGCGCCATAAGTCTGTCAAGATCAGGTGAGGGGCGCCTCAGCTCTGCCGCAGACGTCAGCGTCACACGGAGGGGCGCTGGAGCGAGGGCGGTTGAAGGGGCGGTCTGCGCGGGGGGCGGAGACGAAGGGGGCGAAGACGTCGCGGACACAGAGGCCGGCGACGAGGAGCCCACCGCCGAGTCTCGCTTGTTGGAGGACTTATTGGAGGACTTGTTGGAGGACTCGGAGCCCGACGTGGAGCGGCGGCGCGGGGCGGAGCGCGGCGCGCGCCGGCCGCCGCGGCTGAAGGCGGCCGGGATGTGCAGCGACGCCGTGATCACGCAGCTGTCGTCGTCGGATCCGCCCAGCGTCTATACAAACATACTAATTATATTAAATTACCAGCTTTTGCCAAAAATATAACCTATGTCAATCAGGAATAAAGCAACTTTCTATCAGTGAAAAAAATTTAGCAATCGGACCAAAACTTTCAGACTCCTACAACACACCTACAAACAAAAAACAAACTTTACCACTTTATAACAATAATGTAGATGATATTGGTGGATTGGTAAGGGATACGCCCGGAGTTTCATTATGTAATCGAATAAGGAGTGAAGATATCCGCAGGAAAACCAAAGTTATTGATATAGGAAGAAGAAAGGAAGAAACGTCAAACATAGTAAGTGGCAGTTGGCAAGGCATATTGCTTGCAGAACAGATATTCGATGGGGCCGAAAGATTCTGAAATGGTGACCGCGTACTAGAAGACGTAGCATTAGTTGACTTCCCATAAGGTGGACCGATGACCTGGTCCGGGTCATGGAACCGGTTATTGTAGTGATACTTGTGGTAGGCCTTTGTCTAACAGTAGACATCTTTCGAAGATATTTGGAAAGACAAGATGGATGGTTTAAGAGAGGAGAAACGGCTAGATCATATAAAAATACAACAGCTTCACGAGATATTTAAGAAATATTTGCCTGTGGCTTTAAACTTTTGAATACAGACAGACAATGAGAGAGCCAACGCCGGCGTTCGCTTGGGGTTTAATGATTAATTCATCCAGTCGAACTGGATAAACATTTCTGTCTTCTATTCTTCATACATCAAAATAAAGACAGACAATTATTAAAGATGTGTAAAGTTTGTAAATCATGAAGTACCTATATACACCGTTAAATTTTAATCGTTTTAATCCCGTGGAAGGTCGATCCGGTACACGAAACACTATCGATTTGTAAAGATAAAATTAAAAAATAAAGTACCTCTTTTTCAAAACTCGTATTAATTTACGCATGTACGAAATTAATTTCTTTGGGAAAAAGTCAGCTGAGCGAGTTCAATGACCTGTAGGTACTTTGTACGCGACGCCGACTATAAACTACTGACGTTTTCTTAAAGATACTAATTTCGTACATGCGTGAATTAATACGAGTTTTGAAAAAGAGGTACTTTATTTTTTAATTTTATCTTTACAAATCGATAGTGTTTCATGTACCGGATCGACCCTCCACGGGATTAAAACGATTAAAATTTAACGGTGTATATTACTAAGTGGCGTTACCTCATTGTAGTCGCTGGCGGAGTCGTTAGAGTCATTGCTGTCGGTGCGCGCGGCGGTGGTGCTGCCTCCGCATACCACTCCACTGCTGCCACATTCCTCACTGCTCCGAACCCTGGAAAAGAACAACACTTATTTATATACAATGTAGATGTTGCTGTACCATGTAGATTCCGCTCCGACCCTTTGGACTTCCACATAAAACTGCGATACGACTTCGTACTCCAAAGCATCGGTTCAGGTGACCATGTAATATGCAATGCGAATCAATTTGCAAGTCGTAAGCTCGCAGATATTTAATCATCGCAGTTTTGTGTTTCGGCCTTTACTCGATCCAGACAACTTTGGTGAGCCTGTTAGTTTTAAATTCGTCCCTGATTAACCAAAGTTTGGTCCAGCCTGTCTCTTGCTGTGATCCCAGTGACGCCCTAAGTTTGTACCTCAGAAGAGGTGTCCTTAGCATGTAACTAGATTTAAGTTTTATTATGACCGTCAGAGCGAAGTCCGATGAATCAGATGAGAATTTGGTAACAGTATCAAAGGTAGACCTGTAAGAGATTATTCGAAAAAAAAGGGGTCCATACAGGAGAACTACTGTATAGATTGAGAGGCTTCTAAGACGAGATTAGCAAGATTCAGTTTCATCTTCATTATCACCAATATAACCGCGAGTTAGTTGCTAACACCAATTTGCAGGGCATCCAGCTTAGTGTCCACAGAGATTTTTATAGCATCTACAGTGAAAATTACGTACCTGGTAACAATAGTCATGGCCGAGGACAGGGATCCAGATGACGTGTCAGAAGCAGCCGTCTGGTCTCTGGTACGTCTGCTGCGCGAGTAGGTCTTCTCACTGCGCCTGCCGACAGAACAGGCAGGGGGATTAACTGGGTGATGTTCATAGGAAGCGACATTGAGGGTCCTCGATCTTAAGAGGAGACTACAGCTGGTACTTAGATTAGACAAACAAGGGAAGTATCACACCGTGGCAGATTACCAAAGTGCCATTATAGTACGTGCCTCCTCCTTGAGTCGTATTCCTCAATGCTGAGGGTCGTGATCTCTCTGTTTCATCACTCTAACCCTTATGATATTTCTCCATCTGTTTTTGTATGGTAAGTGAACATTATTCAAACTCTTTTTTAGTGTCCCCAGCAGGACAAAGACCTTTCTGTATATGGAGTTTTCCCTACATACTTGTAGGGAAAACTTGGCCAGAAATCGCCATATCATATCAGATCAGAGAGTCGCACTACTTTCGAATTCGACCTCGATGTCATCCCCCCCTCAGATGTCTAGTGAGTGACAATTTTCGCCCACCTGTCCAGGTGCATTTGTGCGACGTGACCAGGCCATTCCCACTTCAGCCTGACTGATTTTCTTTTCTCTCTGATTCTAACTTTACTACTAGTTTAAAAGAACGGAGAACACATGATATGCGATATCTTTGACTTCAAAATTGGCAACGCGTCAAATTTTCCTATGATGAGGCGGATGATAATGGGTAGATGGTTAAATTTACATTCGTATCCATAAAATTACAATAAAAACAAACAAAAAAACACTCTTCAAACAACCCGGTACCCAATCGAATCCCCAAGAACTCGTAACTGCAAAAGCCAATCGAATTCCAATTTTGGACACGCTTGTCCTGGGTAGAGCGTAATGACCTGTTGTATCATATTTGTGAAATGTGTCTTGGTTCATGCAACCTGAAAAGTGTTTACCTAGGCAAATTGCCAGGCCCTCCAGTAGCAGCTGCTCCATGCAAGAACTGTTCTCTCGACCACACTTGTCTCATGCTGTTCTCATTGTTCTCCGCGTTCGCTTCAGCAGCACACCTGGGGAAGGACGGTGATTTGAGGGAGGGAACACACACTCGCAATCGTAATGTTTTGTACAGATGGGCTTTTGGATCCCACGGTAGCTGGTGGTCTTTTGATCCGGTTAATTCATAAGGGCCTTGAAGTTTCTTTTTGCAAAGTGAAACTTTGGTAGCAGGTTTGTGTTTTTAAACTTTATATTATCTAGACCAGTGAAAGAAGTTATTGGTTCATTACCCCCTAGCCAAGTTCTCTAGCTAACTATCTGCAATAGTTAACGCTAGTAGAAAACTACAAATGTACGAGAATGACGTCATCTCAACGCTCAGTCACGTGGTCAGAACAAAAGAATTGGTGGCGTGGCCAAGTCGACACGCTCGACGCAAGAGGTTGGTTGTAACTTGGCTAGAGGGGCTGGTCTTTGACCTCATATTGATGATTAACATTTATTTGAGTTGGTCTTTGGAGGCATTTATGATTTTTAGTATTGGGACAACACAGTATTAGTCCACATTTTCATTTTCACTAACACACACAACATCTTCTACTTACCTTACTTAATTTTAGGATGTAGTAGAAACTTTAGAGACTGCGAGACCTGAACTCCGACCCTAATCTTGATGGTAATCTGATTAATTCTACTTACTTACCTGAAATCTTCAATTGAGTGTCTAGCAACAGCATCACTAGGGCAAAAAAGTCGCTTCCACCAATACAACACCATGTTAAAAGCTCTAATTTTTATACTGGTAATCTAGTACAGTATTAACAGCTGGTACTTACTCAGCTCTCCTCAGCAACAAGGAGTCCAGGTGTGCTGGAGCTGTGTGAGCCAGGTGTATGTAGGCCTCGTGCAGTAGTTCTGCAGGTAGAGTCCACAGCTCTGCCTGCTTCTCCACCAGCTGCCGGACGACGTTGATAACGTCAGCGCGCTCTGAGAGCTGTTCCACACTGAAAATAGGGGAGACATTTTTAAAACACAACATGAAACAGTTTCCCAAAATGTTGATCCTGACTTTTAAAAGGGAAGACCGCATTGAGGACCACAAAATAAGGCAATCATCAGCAGTTGTGTCCCCAGATTGACGGGTTCTTTGAAACACAACCTTCACCAAAGCTACATAATCACTGGAATAATATGGCAGAACGTATGAGTAAAGAACGACCAAAGATTAACAATGACAAAAACATTGGGAATCCATTAAATAGAAAAATGCGTTTGCTGCATGGAAGTTTAAAGTGCGTAAAACTATGTTTTAGGATTCAGAAGCCTCAAAAAGAGTCACCAGTTTCGTCCATGTTCTTAAAACAAAGCATTTCGACTCTTATATTGTCTTAAAGAGGTACATAAGAGGTACACGATTACAAACAATGTAGAAGGGCATTGTGCATGGTGGGCCACTGTCTGATGGCTGTTGTTTTAATTTCTTTACACGAATTTTTCATGATGTCAGGTGGACTCTCATACCCCAAAATCTCACCTGGCAGGCTCATTAGGTTTATTCCTGTGCAGTATATTGGGCGCGAAGATGGTCGCCAGGTTGGCGGCGTCCATCTTGTTGCCAGGCTCGTGGTGGTCATCCTCGGAGTGTGCTGCCAGCTGCGCCAGGAACGACAGCAGCGCGTTCAGCGTGTCCCGATGAGCTGCCGGCAGCAGCTGCACGATGAGGCGCAAGGCTTCCCATTGGAAGCGCCGGTTGTGGATTTCTGGAACGAGAGACAGTTTTGTAAGGGTATGATGTGTTAAAATGTGAGTCATACGAACGAGAAAGAGGGATGGAACTAATCTACACTAATATTATCAACAGGTAAAGTTTGTATTATTATTTGTCTGGTTCTACTGCGAAATTTTTTTCACCGATAGAAAGCTGCTTTATTCATGAGTGACATAGGCTATATTTTATGTACGCGGGCGAAGCTGCAGGCAAAAGCTAGTACCCTATATCCATCCCTTTAACAATTCAGTTTAGGTCGTCAAATGGATTAAGAGCTCGTGGTAAAGCCTCTGGTATTTTTTTTAGGGGAGAGCGATTGTTTCTAGGAAAGCTGGTTCTGTTCGGAGTTTTTAGGATCTTGCCTTATCTTTGTTTTTATTATTGATAGGTTCGCGCCTGACCACTGTTTCACCTGATGATAAGCGATGATGCGGTTCACTCTTGACTTAAAGACTTCTAGGTATAAGTATTCCACTTTTTAGCTCTGAACGCACAATTAATGTATGTCCAAAATGTTTTATGCGTATGGATGGGCCAATATAATAATAATAAACAACAAATCTGTTCAGCTGTAATTATGGAAAACCTAGTTAAAAGACACGAAAAGTGACTTACTTTGTGTCTGCAAAAATGCAGGGTACAAGTCCCTGCAGAGTAAAGGATCAGGCAGGTCGCGCAGGAACTCCTTGAGCAGAGTGGCCACGTCGTGCGGACATACTGCTGAGTCTAGTGCCGCCTCCTGACTCCGCTCCCAGTCCTCGCGTAACTGGAAATGTAAGAAAGGTTCTGTTAGAAGTTATTATAGAACAAGTAAAAGTGGAGAAACGGAGTAAGGGCGTTGTTAATTTTCATCATAATCTGCATTGGCTTTACCTGTGAAAAGATGGACATTTTAATGACAGGATAGATATAGCGTATACGTGTGTAGGAGTAAGTAATCGTCGGTTGGTACCATCCATGAAAATTGTGGGCCCATCGGAGGCCTTGTAACACTGCGTCTTCTCGTATACTGTCACCGTTCAAAAAGCTTTTTGCCCTATCGAATATCTGATTTACGAACACTGTACCCACTACCACTTATTTTGGCAATTCTTAGGACTGTGTCGATAACTTTGGCTATCCAGCAGATATCTTCATCGCTGCTCCTCGCAATAAGACTTGTTCAGTTTTGAAAACCACATTTTTATTTAAAAAGCCATGGGGTTACGCTTGCGGTAAAGCGTCCTTTACTTAGGTAGCTGTAGTTCTTTTTTTACATGGAGAAAGCAAATGTTCCAAAACCTACGTTAGGTAAGCTACCTATTACAATTGCACCCAACCACTCAAATTATTTTCCCAAACACCAAACAAATCTATCTTCGTCCCCCAACAATGTAACAGCAATCAGCACAAAACACAATACTTAGCAGCTCTAATAGAACTCCGTAATAATTGCAGTAACTAGGTCACGAAACCACTCAACTATAGGCAATACCTACCTTCGCTTGAGAAAACATCTAATTCCGTCGATCAGTGTTATATTCTTACTGAGCTTGTTGACTGTAGAGTGTAAACAAAGGACTCCGGGTGATTTACTAGCGTTAATTCTGTCATAGCTGTAACTATTACTTTGTGAGCTTGATGCTGAAGTCAGTAGAGTGACTTGTATGGTATTTATTGTAGTTCTCTCACTTTGTTCCAGTATTAATGATATCGAAGACATTGATTTCGATGTCTTCGAATTAGAGGGATATACGGAATTGGAAGATATGGGAGAAGAAATTGGAGACCTATACCCAGTAGTGCTTGATCCCAAGTTGAAATGTTGATGATGTTTAAGATATAATTATACCGTTAGTTTCTTAGACGAAAGACAATTTCGGTACACATAAAATGATGAACTGGACAGTACGAGACTGGCTGGCGTCATGAGATGATTTTGGGCTGAGATTGATAAGTAACAATCTGCTTTTTCTTAATCATAAATCTTTATTTGATGTAAAGTCCAAATCAAATCATAATGAAAATAGGTGATACGCCCAAATTAAAAATGACCATCATTGGAAACTCGGAGAGTGGGTTCACCGAATCAAATTGCATCCACTTTTAGAACCAAGACCAAAGCCAGAATGTAACGTTATCTTGCCAATCAAGGGTGTGCTATTTCCTTAATTAAGATCTTTAGCTGATTAGGCGTCGGACGCATCACATTCTATTATTGAGATGTCCAAAATAGAGCGTGTTACTCTCTAAATGTGATAGCTCTATTAAAGGATCGGGCTATGTTTAGAAAACTGCAGAGTGCGTTCACTTATAGACACACTGTATCTACCGATATCAGAAATCAGAAACGTTTATTTCAAATAGACCAGTTACAGGCACTTTTGAATTGTCAAAATGTCGGTCAGTCAAACAAGTGAAGCTAAATTGCACGTTACAAAGAGTAGATCTCTATGGAGAAGAACATGCAAGAAACTCCATAGACACTCTTTTCAATCGTACTTACTTCATAATATGCCGTTCGTTCCAAGTCTTTGTTTTCTTATCTTTTTCCTTGTCATCTATAACTACGAACAGAATATGCTTTACCTAATAAAGTATAGTCTGTCCTAAATTTTATTCTTCTGGTATTTATAAATCTGAATGTTTTATATCCGGATCTTTTATTTTGCCTTCATCAACTTTTTGACTATAGTTTATAAAGCTTATGCTTGCAATGTCTATTACAGTTTGAAGACTTTTCTCCAAACAACTTAAGAATGTCCAGAAATTTTAAAGCTTAAGCCAGAAAGTTACATTTGGAATACTCCAATCCAAAACCATCTTCTTTTCTTGCTGTCAAGTGCTTGCATTTTTTATTCACATCCAACAACATCCTTTGCATGCTAAAAATTTGTTATGTTTGTACTGTAATCATATTTGATTAAATATATGATTATTTTATTCTGTCTTACCTGTCTAACTCTCTTCTTGGAGGCGGATACCCTGAACAGCCCGAGGGTGTGCATGCCATGCCTCCTCAGATGCGAGAGACAGGCGGATATGATCCCCGGCACCTTGGGGCCTCCCAGGCCGGCCTCCTCCAGACCCGCCCAGCCCCATTCTCCTGAGTCACAGGATTCACTCTGGAATGGTGGAAAAAGTTGAATTAGTTTTCGCATCGTATTTTATTATTACTAGATATCTGAAAGATATTATTCTTTATAGAAAAAAATCTTAGTAATTTGATGATCTTGCTGTTAAATACCAGAAGAGACTGTAGCCCTATGGCTACAGTCTCTTCTGGTATTTTATTATTTAGATATGTAGATATACTTTTTAAAGTAGGAGCTTAACTTACTTAGGAGGCTACGCTCAGGACCGAGGGAAAGGATGTTTAAAGTCCCGGTAGCCCGCAAAAAATTTGTTAAAGTTCGCACCCGTGACTCGGGCGATAGAAATACTCAATAGTATCTCATTACGGTTAGACATTTTTTCTTGCACATTGGCGGAATTCCAGAGGGTGACACTAAGTGTGTTGTCCTCTATGTAACTTGTGCCGATTCTCCAGGGTGCTGCTTGAGACTAAACATCGATGTATGTTGCATGCACTAATGGATATCTGATCAGTTTGTGGGTGGTATCTCTGAGTGCTAGGCTATTTTGCAACTACTTTTGTTACCTTGGGTATACCTGTTAAAAAAATTGTATGTGCTTATAATAATAAATAAATAAACTCGAACTTCTAATAAACGAATGTTTTTTTTATGACTTCATTTTACCCTTTACCACACCCTATAATATAGATAACGAATTTCCGCAATACTAAGGACTTTGTTAGTCAACACAAATCACTCATCATCAAGCAATCTCTCACCAGTTATATATACGTATGTATAACCCCTTCTAATATGTTCAGTTTTACTATATCATGGTTACACCTTACCATCGCTATAAGACCTTATTCAGTAACGTTCACAACCACCTGTTCCACTTAAAACTAATACTAGTTAAGCATTTCCAGAATTTCAATTCTAAATTTTTTTACCAACATATTCCAATCAATAAACTCAATCACCCAATCCAATCACATTCTCTTCCTTTTGTAAGTCAGCACTCCGTTCTCACAAGGTAAGCAATTTCATTGGATTTATTATAGACCTGGTTATTTTTGTTCAGGGTATATATACACGTTGCGCCGGCGCGTCATGCGATAATTTTATCGCGGCCTTAATGATCAAAATGTGAGGCCAGGTAACCGGATACTTATGACGACACGTGACGTCATAAGCGACCTATTGACACTGTAATACAAGGCCTCTTCTTAATTACAAGCTATTTTCAAAGAGTTTAAAATAAACTAGGAAGCTTTTCCTGAAGAATTTATTTTTGTAGATTACGCGGAGAAATTACTCAATGTTACTATGAACAATGTTAGGTTCTGGCGAGTTATTGCTGATCTTAAATTTAAATATTTCTGCGTATTATTAACTGTTGACAATGATGATCATCATAACATGTTAACTCGCGTTACTTTCTGTTTACATTTGATTTGAAATGTTACTTTATGTCGCTCAATATATCTGTGTTATAAATTTATTTAAGAATTATATCGGAATTGCATATTTATGGCAATTTAAGTTTCGATTTGAAACTCGATCATTAAAAATGATAATTGAGATTGTGCTGGTAACTACATGATAAGGAAAACTATTGGTTTTAAACAATAAATACATGCTGTACATGTGAAGCTGTTAGCAGCATAGCTCAGGGTACCATGGCTGCATAGCACGGTATGTCAAGCTCTTGTCACCACCTGCATACCTTCCGTACCTAGCAGCTTGGTTCGTGAAGACGGGAAGAGGTCAGATGGCAAGATGTTGGTGCTGTGGACGGCGAGGCGGCCTCTTGTATTGAAGGCGGTGCTGACGGTGGCAATACACTGCTGAGGTCATGGACTTCAGCAAACCTAATTGATAATTACTGTTTTGAGCCTCCACAGTATACATGTGAATGGATTGAGAGAGAGGGAGGCGAAAAAAAGATAGATTGATTGTATGAGGAGACAAGAGAGAAAACAAATTAGTGATATCGAGATGGGTGACCGGACAGAATAGAAGAAAAAGACGTGTTGCTCCGACCTCAAGTAATACGGGTCAAGGGCAGGAAGATGATAATGGGAGTTTTGAGCCGTTTGAAGTCGAAACGCTTAGGTCATGGGGTTCAACAGCAAGTCTACTTTTCATGTATATTTCTCACCGATGGACCAATACTTTGTGTGACCAGAGGGCCAGCTAATACTTTGCCTAAAAAATTTGCATTACCATTCAAAGTGGCAATGTTGTCAGCCTTCTGAACATGTTTGTGGAAAGCAGCAATGTTGAAAACTTTGAGTTATATAATAATATATTTCACAACTATCACACAACACCGTCTAGTCTCAAGCTAAGCAGAGCTTGTGTTATGAGCACTAGACAACTGATAAACATACTTATATATTTCTAATTACATACATATTATAGATAAATTACACCCAGACACAGAACAAATGATCATGCTCATCATACAAACATTTGTCCTGGGTGGGAATCGAACCTACGATCACCGACCAACCAGGCCTGTCAATAAAGTGCATTTATTGCTATTTACTTTTACATAAATTGCTATACGAAAGACTGATAAAAAAAATATATACAACTACAACTTCACCTGTATGCCATGGAATACTACATCGTCTAAGCAAACTCCTGAAAATCGATCAGCAGTCTAATGACAGTAGTAAATAGTAGTTACCAGATTCAGAGCAGCTTAGGTTTAAGGCAGCCTTTACTGGTCAACGTAAACTGTAAACCATGGAATACGGAATCAAACATTCTGATACCGAAAATGTGACAAATGTTCATTAACTTTCACGATAATGCGATAAACTATCAAACACCATGGTTTAATAGAACAAAACCTAACGAGTAATAAATGTAAACATCAAAGACTAAATAAATGCTACATACATAAATATAATGTTTTTTTTTTTTTTTTTTTTTTTTTTATGGTGGGAAAAAATCATGCATTGACATCCCCTGCTCTTGGGCGGAGCGGGAGATAGTGTCAGACTCTTACTGACTAAAAGACCCACCCCGTTCCTTCTAGCCTTCATACCGGGGCTCGAGCGCCCTTTCGGATAACCCTGGCCCCAGTAGGCTTCGACCCGGCTGGGTCCCTGCTGTTGCTGACAACTCCTTGAGGCGCGCGGGAACAGTGCGCGCCGTCGACGACTTGGGCTTGGTCCGGACAGTTACCGGACGGCCAGACAGCGAGCTACCCATTGCTCACCGTCCGCAAGCCCGCGCCTACGGTGGCCGGAAATCAGGATCAGAATCCCGGCGGTGGCGGCGGCGGCGATGATAACGCCGTTGCCTGATGCGTTCGGCCTCCTCCTTTGCGAAAATATAATGTGTAGGCATATACAATTGCCAAAACGGATCTTGAGCGCTCGGCGTCAGAGTGGGGATCGCTTTGCGCATTCCATACATTGGCGAGCCAATCGTCGTCGTTGTTACATACATGCAGCAGCGCAGGGAGCGAATCATGAGTGACCTCTATGACGCGATGGCGCGGCGAGCCAGTACTGACACTCCCCGTCCCCGCGTCTCACTTCGCACCATTAAAGAGACCGAATATTTGACTTCTGCGCAACTTGAAGCCAGTGCTCAAGATCCGTGGCGGCAATTGTACACCGTTAAATTTTGATCGTTTTAATCCCGTGGAGGGTCGATCCGGTACATGGAATACTATCGATTTGTAAAGATAAAATTAAAAAATAAAGTAAATAGTCGACGTTGCGTACCAACTACCTACAGGTCATTGGACTTGCTTAGCTGACGTTTTCTTAAATAAATTAATTTTGTACATGCGTAAATTAATACGAGTTTTTTTAAAAAAGGTACTTTTTTTAATTTTATCTTTACAAATCGATAGTATTCCATGTACCGGATCGACCCTCCACGGGATTAAAACGATCAAAATTTAGCGGTGTATAAAAAGCCCAGTTCTGGCTCACTCACTAACTCATCAACGACAAGCCCAAACCCTACCAAACCTAGAACGCTGAAATTTTGCACTGTTTCTTAATGTATATAAAGAATATAAGAAAATATTTTATAAAATGGACGCCCTAAGAGGATGAAACGGAGGTCCAATATTTGTTGGAGAAATGTATATGCCGCTGGCAGAAGATAGTAGTTATATATGTCTACATGTTTGTTACCATAAATGTAAAGTTAAACATAAAATATTAAAATAATAAAGCCAAAGAAAGATCCGGCCAGGTCACAGCTACTCGAAAATAAGTACAAAAAGCAAGAGTTCATAAGTTACCAAATTGAGATGATGCACAGATCAGCAGAACTTGGCTAAGTTGACAACAATTGACTAAGTACAGAGAGAGACTTCAAGCAAGCCTATATAGCGGATTATCAAAATAAAATAACTAAGTACAGAAAAGGAATAAGGCCTGAATAAAGCTAAAGCAATCAACCTGCATGAAGCCCGCGCGGTGGATTACGCACATTCCTTCTTATAGAGAGGGGGCCTGAATCCTCGCAGTGGGTAGATACATTATAAGGATGATAATGTTATCTTATGCCTATAAAAATAACAAAATAAGCTGAAATAAAATCATTTTTGATAGTTTTACATATATAAAATGTTCTATCTAGCTAATTATCACCCATATTATCACCAGAAATTTAAACCAACACAGCTCAACCAATATCAAAACAATAAAAACCCAAAACAAACCGTAGTAGTGGTAGTAGAAACAGCCAGGTCGAAACAAGCTATTGTTAAAACCGCTATCATTAACCCATTACATAAACTGAACCTCAAAGTGCAATAAATTGAAATTACCTCTCAACAATGTTACTAACTGCTCCGTTACTACAAATGCCAAGATGTTAAGACATAGAAACAACGGATGTCCATCATATGGAACGTCTTCAGCATTCCACCGCAAGATTCTTAGTTATTCATGTCTACTCGTCAATCCGACATACTCGTATATCTAGCAGACGGGAAGCTGTCATTATTACTTGGTCTATGATTGATATTACCTTTAATAAACAGTTGCGATTGACCGATTTACCAGTTAGTGTCTTCATTCTGGAGGATTTCTGTGTATCTTAGTGGGATAGGATTGATTGCTACGTTGCAGATTATCTTGTCATAAAAGTGAAGCTACTTTTAAAAACACTTCACTGCACTTACGAAGCCTTACGTGTTTCGTCCTACTTCTGATAAGTTCTGCTAGTTTTTCTATTTCTCATGATGCTTCCTCTTTGCAGTTTTGAAGGAAATCATCCAATACTTCTTCACATCCCTTTTTTGGGTTATTGGTCTTAGATTATTAACTTTTTCTGCTGAATTTAAAAACTGTCACGCTTTACAAGGATATGGAACTTAGGCAACCACACGAGTTCATATTAATACGAATAAAACTTTCGGCAAATCCCTAAATCAAAATGAATCTAAAATCAAATACCAAGTTCTTACTACCATACAATTTGAAACGTGTAACTCCAAACCGCACCCACAAGAACCCAGACGTTATGTTTACAAGTCACACAGACATAAATCTTACACAAGACGATGCTCTGTCATTACTGGGATTTATTGACTCGTTAGCTGTGATCTGCTTTGTCATAGCAACGCCCACGTTATTACCGTCTGCGAAACTGTCTGGCCCTATTTGTGAAGGATTAGTAGTTCAGTAGGATAGCTTTCAATCAGTTTGCGTAAATTCTACGAGACTTGTATATTCCTTAAAATTTGCCTGGGTTATGAATTTCTCATCCTCCAAGCGAGATTAAAACCCATTCGTATTCTTTCAGTCGCCCTTTGCGTTTAAAGGCTACGGTGATTCTTCTCCTTATTCATACTTTATAATATATGTTGTATTCGTCTTTGTTTGCCATATTATAATATCTGTCAGCTGCCACCTCTATGTTAACTTTCTCTCTAACCATATCATCGACGAGCTTGTGTCTTTCCAATTGATTTGTTTCTGCATGTGGTTTAAAGCTTGGAACTAGGTCTTTCTTCTTTTTTATCGGTATTTAAGGTACCTAATCGATATTACAAAAAGGTGTGACGGAGTTGTAATTCTATATTGTCGGTAAATTATGAATTTCACCAATAGTACCTAATCCAGAATCAGTCAGGAACCAAGAAAAATGTGAATTGTTTATCAATTGTGATTCTACTAATAGGCCAAAAAGAATATGAGTCGATTGTGTGACAAACAGGAATCATTGATAGCATGACAGTAGACAGGACAGAATGGAAGAAAAAAAACGTGTTGCACTGACCAAAAGTAACTTGGAACAAAGATAGGAAGATGATGATATGTACTATCACTTGCAAAAGTCCATAAGAATTCTTAAAACTTATTCGTTTGACGTTTAGTTTGACTTACGACCTTTTATTTTCAAGTTTCGCCAACAAATGATTGAAATTCACAATTTCATCAACTTATCATAAGTCAAGATGGCCCAGTGGTATAGGCACACAGATTGAAGCGCAAATCAGTGTGCCGCAAGTTCAAATCCCACGCAATTATTGACTTTTTGTAAGTTCTTACCCGATTGGAAGTTATGTATTTGCATTACATATATTAAATTATTCTTTAACTTGTTCACACATTTCTTAGAGTTAGAAAGGTAGATCACAAAAAAACTAAATAAAGAATTAGATTTCTGCGAGGTAGACATGAGTTTTAACTTAACCGAAATGAACTGTCGTTTGGTTGTAGTTGTTGGTTAGTGACGTGAGGTTGACAGTATTGTAATATTCGCAAAATGCAGGCTAATATTAGTATTGAAGTGAGGGCGACTATCATTGAGGTCTTAATAAAACACAAATATCTGAAGAAACCGGACTGAATGTGAGTATAATAGCTATTAATGAATTGTAACTTTATTACAAATTAATCTTCTAATTAAAACGTATGCCATTTATGAATCCATTCATCGTATCTTTATGAGGTTTAAAAGAGAAATACGTAAATCGTTGGGTTTATTGGATTGGTTATTGGATTAATAAATGCAGTTTTATTTTAAAATTATATTCAATAATTATGATTATTAACATTTTATATAATGAAAATGAAGTGAAGTAGGTATAGCTGCCTAATATATATTTTTTTTTATTTTAGAAAAATACTGTAAATCTTTGGCTAAAAAGATATGAGGAAGAAGGTAGCCTTGCTAGTCGAAAGAGAAGTGGGAGACCGAAGCTTATTAGCGAGGCGCAGCGACGACATATGGTGGACGTATACGAAACGAATGGTTTCGCACCAACGAGACATTTTGCGGAATTATATGACACCTCGATGGATACTGTTCGCCGTGCACTTCACGCTGAAGGCGTGCATCACAGAAAACCTGCTAAAAAGCCGTACTTGACAGAGAGGCACAAACAAGAACGATTACGTTTCGCACTAAATATTTAATGTTAACTAAACTAAATGGCCTACCATTTTATTTTAACATATCTGTGATTATTCGTTAACAAACACTGTATTATATTGTGTTTACTTTCGTTTAAAACAGCTATATCTTTTAACTTGTGCCATCGCCTCATCTTAAGAATGCAGTGAACTCGCTATCAATTTTGTTGACAATAATCATGAGTCTATTTCGTTTTTTATTCTTCTACCCGCACTGTTTTAACATAATACTATAGTTCAATTTATTTTTCTCATCTAATTGACGATTATCTTGTGAGAACTAAAGTTCTTTTAACAGAAATTGAGGTTTGGTTTCAATCTTCTTTTCGTCAAGAAAATGAACAATTAAGCTATGACCTCAATACATTCATTGTGACGTTACACAAAAATAAAATGTTTACAAAGTCCAAATCATATATCACTTTTCAATAAATAACTGGATATAAACAATTACCTATATTTTATTTTATTAAAATTTGAATATCCGTTCATTGTTACGTTATTCATATTATGAATGGTCTAAGTGGGTATACTTCCAACAAACAATCTTAGGCGTAACATAGATAACGGTTACAAGATAACTTTTTGTCTAGGTAACAATTCGACGTCACAATTCTCATAAATGTTTAATTTGTAAATATAAAGAATAAACATTTTTATTAAACACGTCTTTTTATTTCCACCTTATAACATCGAAAAGATGTAACAACTAAATAATTGCAAATTACGAATGTGATTCTTCTTGTGGTTAATAGATCACATTCGTAATTTGCAACTATTTAGTGCAAAAAATGCAATAGTATTTTTCATAGAAATATAAAAAAACAACTATATCAACATAGATTGGGAATTTCAAAGTAAGAAATAACTGCAACGGACCGACCATGATTTGAACTCGGGTTACGTGATTTGCGAATCCAACACTTAGTTCACACGGCTACCAGCACATGACGTATTTGAGCGAATTTTGCTATGGTAAGAACAGAAAAGTAATAATGTTTTTAAGCTCAGTGCGACGACAGTTCCTTAGTGTGTGTTATCTGTGGAATGTGGATACTCATACATGCGCACACATACGCACGGCAGTATCGCGCTCGCTCGGTTCGTAGCAATGTAATCTTTAGCGCTCCTATGGACTTTTGCGGCCTTACTGTATGTATCGACGAACTTCCAGAATCAAGGTTAGTGATGTCATCACCGAATAAATAAAGCAATTAACACAAGATTTGATGCCTTACATAATGATAGTTTTCTATTTATAGCACCTCAGTTTAGTAATTACAGGTACATTACAAATGTTGATTCAGGTAAATGCTGTTGCAATTATTGGGTCATCGGTTTTAGACTCGCTTGTATGCGTGAATTGTTCTTTGATAAACAGTTTATCTTTTACTAATGAATCTACTTTCGATTTCGCTAAATATTTTTGAGATTTTCTTTTTTTACCATCGGCGTACGTGATCACAGCGGTCGCGGCGTTATTAGACATTAGCATACCAACCTATTTATCATTTATAGATGGTTTGATGTCTTTTGTAAAATCACAAACTTTATTTTTCGCCACGTAGCCTTAAGATAGAACTACACTGCGCACACGTGTGCCACACACGCTGATCTGGGCGCGTTGGTCTCCATATATTTTATATGACAACTCGACTTGTAGAGCTACGCCTGATCCACACCACGCGACGTCGTTTTACGTACAAATCAGGCGTGTTACATGAGTGCCTCGGTCTAATTTAGTTCTAACTTTACTGTTCCACGAGTCCTAAATTTGACGTTGTATGTCAGTGAATGCATAGCATTCATGAGCCATAATCAGCCTTATTATATTCCCACTGCAGAGACTCAGGCCTCCTCTCGAGGAGAGAGAATGGCCGTAATTCACCACGCCAGCTCAATGTGGGTTGATGGATGTCACAATATGTCTTCAAATTATTGGTTCTAGGTCATGCCGGTTATCTTATGATGTTTTCCTTAACCGTTTTAAGAGCAGTAGTGATGATATAAAGTACACAAAGTATTGCAACTGACTAGATTTTAATCACGGACGTTCGACTCGTAAGTCAGGGCCAGGTATTACCTCTGGGCCACCACTGCTTTATGTAGAATTGTAGATGCTAGTAATGGTGAAGAACTTTCAGTTTGTCAGTTTTAGTCTACATTTCGGTGAAACTAGACTAAAAAAAGCGATGTATGACTTTAGTTTTAGTGCAGAAATATGACGAGTATATACCTATACAGTTGGGCGAGAATCATGATTAACGGCACGTACACCGCAGACTACCCCCTTTTCTAGTTTAAGTTCTTATATTCCATCCCAAGGTTGTCTGGAGGACATCGCTTTCAGCGATAAGACCGCCGTTGTATCCATAGATTCAAGTTTCTGTGATATTGTTACTATTTTGGTAAACAATAAAGTTTATTCTATTCTATTCAACGGCATACTATTGACCTTGACCGTAAGAGACGCTCAAGGCTAATGATGACAATAAATTACAAACTAAACCACTAAAAATACAAACGAAAATTTCTTAAAACTATTTGTCACATTTCTCATTAACTCCAAATCGTTACAGTTCACTAGAAATACAACGTAAGGAACCAAAAGTGTAACAAACACATAACATTAAAACGTCGGTCTCAAATATAATGCACACACAATGTAATGGCCGTTTACCACATACTTTCATGCCAGTTCTATGCTTAACGTGGCGAATGCAGCTAATGCAGCGTGGAAAATTTTGTAGTTCGCACAAATATGATTTAACTGTGGTATTTGCGTTGTTGCATATTTTTCCAGTGTGTGTTGCCAGTGATGACATATGGATCCGAAACGTGGTCGCTCACAATGGGCCTCATCAAAAGGCTTAAAGTCACCCAAAGAGCAATGGAAAGGGCTATGCTCGGAGTTTCCTTGCGTGATCGAATCAGAAATGAAGATATCCGCAGGAGAACCAAGGTGGCCGACATAGCACAAAGAATCGCCAAACTTAAGTGGCAATGGGCAGGGCACATTGCTCGCAGACCAGATGGCCGTTGGGGCCGAAAGGTTCTGGAGTGGCGACCGCGTACCGGAAAACGCAGCGTTGGAAGGCCTCCTACAAGGTGGACTGACGACCTGGTGAAGGTAGCGGGAATCCGATGGATGCGGGACGCACATGATCGTTCGTTGTGGCGACGCTTGGGGGAGGCCTATGTCCAGCAGTGGACGTCTGTCGGCTGAAATGATGATGATGATGATGATATTTTTCTTTGCGTCAGGAAACTTTACCTATAAGATATGAACCGCGGGATAGTTCGAAAGAGTTACCGTGGCTGAACCACAAAGGGCAACTGAAGGATCACAGGTGGGTTTTAGTAAGTAAAAGTGTAACGTTCCAACGTTCCACCTATTCTGCCGTTGTAATAGAAAACACAATATCTTTACTTACTGTGTTATCCCTTTTTTTTTAAAGAGTCTGAACTCTACGCGGCAAAATTTTTAACAATTCTGGTTTCAGAGATACGGTCATTAAAAACACACTAACTTTTACAAACTATTAAGCTTTGCGCTCGTTTTTCTCAAAACGACTTTTTCAAAGTTACTGTGTTCTCTATAACGATGGCAGTATTGCAGGAGAAATTGTTTAATGATGTCCAACGAAAAAATAGGTTATAGGGAAAAAGTTCCCACCAAATAAGGAAACGCTATTTCTATAGACTAATAGATCTTTATGTCCTAGATACGGCTAGGACATAAGGTCTATAGCTCTTGCATTTGATGCATGTCCTATTTTTCTTTAAGGAAAAGACTTTATGAAGTTAGACTTTGGCTTTGCTCGTTTTAAGTAAACAAAACTGATAATAAATCCTTTTCTTCTTGGTCCTAGGGATAGGACCTCAGTATTTAAAATATTATTGACAGAGTCACAAAGCTGTTGACGATTTGTATTTGTAGGGACACAAAGTGTCGGCTAAGCAATAATATATATGTAAGCGTGGGCGTGTGTGAACTACGTGGCTGTGACCACGATGCTAGTACAGGTCGCGCGATGAATCAAGATCGCTCGGCAAAAGTGGAAGGGGCATGCGCAGTATTCAATTCTACGGTCTATTTGGCGACGTACGGGCGGGTGTGCGCCGTCGGCGACACGTCATTGGTAGATAGAGTCGCTCTTCAATTCCCGCGTTGCGTTCTCGCCTCTCATTGGATACTGTTGTACTTGGGTACTGTTGCGTACAGCTTGTGTTATCGTAATAGTAATACGTAGTCTTAAAAAAAATGGTTAAAAATACAGTTTTAAAACGGCTAGCCAGAAAAATGGTTTACGACACAGAAATCTTAATAATAAGGCAATAGAAGTCGCATAGACGCGTGACCTTGTCGCCGCGCTTATGTGTTGGAGTACACAAGTGCACGCGGAGCGTTTGTTGCGGTTTCTTGTGTTATTTGAGACGCGGAGAGGTAAACATGGTGTTTTGCAGCATATCCAACTGCGGAAACTCGTCCAAAACTTGTAACTTAACAAATAAAGGAATAACATTTCATATGTAAGTACTTAATTTTTGGAATATTGTCGTTTTTTAGCAAATATAGACAAATCAAATATTTTCACTATCACTACTACGATTTATCACAAAAAACGATTTTTTTGTCAAATCAATAACCATTAACGCTTAAGCTTATTCATGTCTACTATTACTACTGCTAAAAGCAGCAATGAAATTATAGTCATACGCAATAAACAAAAATCGCCGTTTGCGTAAATTCTAGGTACAAGCCGCATGAGTTGGCCGCAATTTAGTGACGTGCTACTACTATTCTGTATCGATAATTATTTACGTTCAGCGTAATACTTCGTTTTACCAAATTGGAATGTATCATGTTTTTTTTTAATATTTAAATATGAGATTAACTATTGGAATCGATTCAGTTACTGATTCTGAACAAACTGTATTCAGTAAGTTATATATATATATAAAAAAAACTTTGTAAGTATAATTATTTATTTATAGTAAATATATAATTATTATACTTAAATATTTATGTATTGTTATTTATATGAAACCTAAACAATTTAAATTGTGTTATTTTAAAATTAGTTTAGTTTATTAAGTATTTATAGTCCACCACTACACTAACTACCTCCCCCTTTTATTCTAAGTTCATACACAATCCATCCTATTTGATTTGGTCATTGTTTTTACACGACTGTTTTTTACTGTAAGGTGAAGTATTGGAGAGCCTTTAAGATTTGTATAATTATATAATAAACTAAATGTACGTACACTTATTGTTTTATTGTATTCCATTTCCTCATAAATAAATCGTCTAAAAGGGCGTTGACGAAAGAAATACTTACTTTCAATAAAATTAATTATGTATTGTTGCTGGACTCCTTGGAGATTATTAACACTCAACGGAAAAATATAATTTATCGATATGAGCTCGTAATAGTTTGCACTGCACTATTCTTAAGTGAGAGTGAGCACGCAATATCATTTTTTGCTTTTCGCGCACGTTTCTTATTGGCTGCAGGAGTCGCGCCCCCTGACATTATGCGTTTATAAAAAATATTGCGTAATGTCATCGCATAAAGTTTAATTTTGTAGCAGTAATGCAAAGTGCATTTGTAGGTGTAATTGTGTATCTATTTTTTGTTTATGTACTAGTAGCTGTGACCCGGCGACACTCGTCCCGATATAAAATTTAGTACTATAGCATTTCTATTGCCTTATTATTAAGATTTCTGTGGTTTACGACGTGAATTATTACGTTAAAGAAAGAAACTAACGAAATTATTTTTTTTAATTTTATGTTTTATTTTCCAATTTTTAATTTTTTGAATTTACCTACTTACAAGATAAATTACAATCAAAAACTAGTGTTATTATAAGTTATGTTACTAAGGTTCAAACATACGAAATTAAAAATAAAATCCAAACATATTAAGAATTTCTGTGCGCAATTGTACACATGCGCCGATTGCCCCCACTACTTTCACCGAGCGATCTTGATTCACCGCGCGACCTGTACGTCAGTCGCAAATAAACTCGCAGTCAATTCAGTGGTATAATATTTTATTTCCAAAAACCTACCTCCTATCGTGCACGATCATAAATTAGAACATTGTTAGGAGATATAACAAGAGACTCTAAATATTCATTATTTCTATTGTAGGACTGCTGTTGTTTAATCTATGTATATTTTTATTGCTTGTCACATTATCTACATTTTAAACTAATATAATAAAGAGGTAAAGTTTGTTTTTTTGTTTGTCAAAAATTTTTTCACCGATAATAAGCTGCTTCATTCCTGAGTGGCATAGGCTATATTTTATGTGTGCGGGCGAAGAAGTTAGCAGAAGCTAGTTTTCTGCCAATTTGGATCTGAGAGTGTAACTCCTAAAAAAGCCTTTAAATAATTCCATAAATCAAATATTTTGTCCATTACTCCTTCCTCTTCAAAGAGTTGCATGTCTGATAGGCCCAGGTGCATGCCACGTCACACATTACGTGTCTTGGCGACCACTACAGAACTATTTCTGCGCGCTCAAATGGCGAATGACGAACGGTAGCATTTACATGACCACTCTATCATGACCTTCCTGACCCCCCCGCAAATATACCACTCACTGGTGAACAGGGGGTTTGTAGGCACATGTTTTAGGTCAATGATTGTAGGGCTGTTGAACCTAAACGCTACTGGATTGCAGTAGAAAATAGATGTCAATTTTATATAGCTTCATCGATTGATGCATCTTTTAATTCATCGATCAATTCTATTGTTAGTATCTGTTTTCTATTTTTGGACAGTGTTTGGTTATCGAACTTTGTAGTTATGACTCATTGGAGCTGTTAAATTTTTACATCTGGATTTAGATTTGGCGATAGACAGGCGAAATTGATGCTTAGAGTTACTCATCTTTTTAATTCTGTTACAATATTCGCTTGACGTTAGTTTTCGTTAGTTCATCTTTGATCTTGTAACAGACGATTATCCTCCTCATCACACGCGATCTATAGAATTTCAGAATGTTATAACTCAAATTTTATTGACACTGATATATTTGCATGATTTAAATTTAAGTTAAAAAGAAATGCTATAAAAATACTTAATTGTAATTAGATTTCATTTAGCCCTTTGGGTGAGCCTGAGCAGTGAGCAGTCCCTTTGGAGCGCAGTAGTGGCCCAAATGTAACTGCCCCGACTTACGAGTTTTAGGTCGCGGGTTCAAATCCAGCCAGGCGCAGAACTTAGTGTAATTTATTTCGTCGTCACTGCTCTGAAAACGGTGAAGGAAAACATCGTGAGGAAACCGACATGTCCTAGAACCAAAAAATCGAAGACATGTGATATTCACCAATCGGCACTGAGCCCGCGTAGTGGATTATGGCCCATTCCCTCCCTTGGAGAGGTGGCTTGAGTCAGCAGCGGGAACATCACAAGGCTGATGCCATGTATGCTTGCCCTTCGTGTGACTTTAAGTCTTCTGATAAGGCCTATTGTAAGCGGTCACTTAAATATGTGGCACTTATATGGCTATATAGTATTTTTTTTATCTGTTATAATCTAGTACTTGACTGCGATCCCGCCTGATAGTAAGCAGTGATGCAATCGTTGATGGTGAGGTGCACTAGTTTATTAGAGCCTATTCACTCTAGCCCTGAAGACACCTAACTTATAATCAGACGGGAAGACCGCAGCAGGCAAACTGTTCCAGTCCACGAGGCGAAACGCTTAGTCCGGACCGTAGATGTTTCAACAACGTAAGCCAACTTGCCGTGCGTCGGTTTTTCCGATGGTAGAAATGAGATGGTGGAATCAAGTCATGCAGTTCCTGCGCACACTCTCCAAAATGCAATCTGTAAAACACCGAAAGGCTGGCTGCCCTACGCCTGTGCTCAAGGCTTTGAAGATTGGACTTAACCAAATCTGTACGTACGTGTAGTATACGTTTTTTTTTTGTGTACATAAATAGTAAAATAAACCACCATCAGATGAGATGGCGGTCAAGCGCAAGCCTATCAATAATAATAAAAAAAAAATAGATTTGCAGACTATGCCTAGTGTATTGACTTACATCATCGCCCTTCTCAAGGGCTCCGAGAGACGCGAGCGAAGCGCGAGAGCCTCCGTGCTGCTGCCGTCGCAACGCCCGCTCGCTCTCGACGCACTGCGACAGAGGTACTCCGAATACACTGCCGCCCGTGGACTCTGTGGATACAAGACAAACATGGTTTCAAGTGTAATCAATCAAACAACTATTTATGTAATTTCTAGAATATGGAACATCAGGTGTTACCGTTCCGGTAAGTCCCCTCTTTGAGGCGTGGCTGGAAAGACCTCACGGCGTCCTTACCTTCCGCATGACGCAGGTACTCACCGGACATGGTTCGTTCGGGAGTTTCCTGCACTCGATTCATGCGGAAGTGACGCCCGGGTGTCGCCACTGTGCGGAACGCCCGGAGGACACGGTGGAGCACACAGTCGAGGTGTGCCCTCCTTGGGCGGAGCATCGCCGTGCCCTCGTGGGGGCGATCGGCGGCGGAGACCTCTCGCGCCGGGCCTTGGTTGAGGCCATGGTCCGGAGCGAGGAGGAGTGGCAGGCGGTCGCCGACTTCTGCGAAGCAGTAATGCTCGCAAAGGAGGAGGCCGAACGCATCAGGCAACGGCGTTATCGCCGCCGCCGTCGCCGGGATTCTGATCCCGATTTCCGGCCAACGTAGACGCGGGCTTGCGGACGGTGAGCAATGGGTAGCTCACTGTCCGGCCGTCCGGTAACTGTCCGGACCAAGCCCAAGTCGTCGACGGCGCGCACTGTTCCCGCGCGCCTCAAGGAGTTGTCAGCAACAGCAGGGACCCAGCCGGGTCGAAGCCTACTGCGGCCAGGGTTATCCGAAAGGGCGCTCGAGCCCCGGTATGAAGGCTAGAAGGAACGGGGTGGGTCTTTTAGTCAGTAAGAGTCTGACACTATCTCCCGCTCCGCCCAAGGGCGGGGGATGTCAATACATGATTTTTCCCACCAAAAAAAAAAAAAAAAAAAAGGTGTTACCGTTCATTTGTTTCAGCATATCCTGCCATAACATGGTGTGCAAATATATTCACAGTCAGTGTTATCAATTACTATAACTTGCAGATTACAGATTCTATTCACTTGACTTCTAAATAGTCCTTAACGGTATACTATCTTTTTAACCGACTTCAAAAAGGATTCTATGTTCGGCTGAATATATATATTTTTTATGTGTGTTCACCGATATCTCGATGAATTGGTATGCTTCCAAGTTGGACCCATAGAAATATTGTTATGATCTGATCATGAAGTTCGAAGATATGGAACAGAAATCCTCAAAGGATCACAGGAGAATTGTCGTAACAAGTAAAATTGCTTTGTTTATACGTGTAGTCGATGACTGACTGAAAGAAAAGGGGGAGGGGATGGAGCCGGAAGGTAATGTAATCTAATCGTGTTTGGGATTATTAGAAACTTTATGAGATGCACTCTGGCTATAAGGTATTTAAGTTTGGCTGAGGGGTACTTTTTAGTGGTGGTACCATAACTAAAAAGTGAAAAAAAAAAAAAAATAAACCGACTCCAATGTAAAAAAAACTTTAATTTCGGAAGTCGGTGTTAAATAACGAAGAGACAAAACTATCTATTATAGAAACACCGACTTCTGAAATTAAAGTTATTTTGTACTTTTCAGTGTTTTTTTACATTGAAGTCGGTTTAATTTATTTTTTAAGATTTTAAACAATAACAGATGATTAAAAAGTATTTTTTTAAATATTGTCAGTGGTAAATCTTGTAAAATATTTGGTAAATGATTGTAAATAACATATTTACATGCAGTATACATTTTTCTTAAATAATTTTCGCGTTATTTGTGGCAGTCGAAGTCTGTCTTTATGCTGTGTTCGGCCATTTGGCCTGTCAGTGTTCGTCTCGAATAAATTGTGGTTATATAATTAATATATAGTAGGTACAATAAACTATGTTCTTATCAAAAACGAAGTCGGTTAAAAAGTAGATCGTGACGCTTCAAAAGAGATTTAAGATTTAGCACTTTCTTTTGTGCCTGAAACTGTGTCTGAATTTTCTTTTCAAACACTTTTTTCTCATTCAATTATGCATTTTGGTAGAAATAACTTGCCTAAAGGGGATTGCCCATTTGAGGCTATGAGCGGACAATTGACTAGAGAAAAAATACTTTGTTCATTAATTTTGCCATAAAAAAATATATATTCCCTTAGTTCCAAATGAGGGCCACTATAATAAACAATAAGTGGTAAATAAAAAGTAACTTTATGGAAAAACAATAGTTTTATCATTGATAGTAATAATTGATGTCCGTCTTTGGCCTGGAACACCTTAGAGGCTGGGCATTCCCCTTTCTTTCGAGAGGTAAAAGCAGGTCTGTACTCATGTAAAAGTATATGTATTTAATATGTAGGTATTCCGAGATCAATACGAAGTAAGAAAATATTTCATCCATTACATTCTAACGACACACGCGGTTATAATATGTGCTATTTTATTATATTTTCATTCAGTAGATAAATGAAACTTACTTTGCAAATAGGTTTAAAAACACTTTTACACGTCAATTTTGTTTTTCAAAGTCAAAGTCAAAATATTTTATTTCACATAGGCCTACATGGGCCCTTATAAAACGTCAGAAACTATTGCACGGTTTACACATTTTAGTCAGTTTAAACTAAATGAGGCCGGTAGGCCTAGTAGTATTTCGCTTTTCAAAAGATATAAAAGATTGACATACACTGTATATGATTTCTATCATAAATAAAAATCTACGAAACGTAACTATAGTAAAACTCGATGAATCAAGAAACAGACAGAAATCGCATGAAAATTTAAACGTAGTAACAGACATGTTTCTGGTTTAGCAGCAAATTCCTACAATGAAACCAGACTTCCGCATCGTGGGCTAAACGTGGAAACTGAAGCCGGGCTTCCCCGAAAGGGTAGGCGACGGTGCATCGTCCTACACCCACCTCTCGTCTGTGTTTTGACGGTGTACAGCACAAAATAGATGGGTACAGAAGATAATCTACATACAAAGAGCGTTAGAGCAACGCACACATAAACACCGCTCACGGACACGATATCTCGGCTAAATCGCCCGGTCGCACTCGTACAGTTCGGCGCAGCGCGCTGACCCTAGCACAATCGCCAAGCGTAGGTATAAAAAGTGAAGTACATACATGAGATTGACTTCTGTACCCATCTATTTTGTGGTGTACAGTATCGGTGGCGGGAGGCGAGTCTACCACTAACACAAAATGGCGCTGATTGATATCTTTATTATTTTTACACGTGGTCCCGCCAGTCTATTACAAAATAGACACAATATAATAATATTTTGTCTATTTTATAATAATATGTATTGCAAGTTTTTTTTATTTATGTAAGCAGTATTTAAAAATGTAAAAAATATGTTAAGAAGACGAATAAAAGAAATAATAATAATAATACTAATTCTAAGAAATTTACTTAACAAATGTTTAAAAATGTAAAAATTATCTACTCGTAAATAAAAATAAATAAATGGAAAAATAATAATAATCTTTACACAATATAGTTAAGGTACTTAGGTACATGTAATAGCCCCGTACAAAGTAAATATTAAACAAATAATTATGCTAGTACCTAACGAAAAACTGTGTGTATAACTAACTTATCAATTCAGTTTATCACTTATTAGTCGTAGTCGTTCAAAATTTCCTTACGGAGAAATTAGAAATTTTCTTTGGAGTAACGTTACTCCAGCAGGAATCGTTCTTTCAATTTTTTTCCAAAACAACAACACAGATTACGCACTAATTTTACGTTCCACTCATATCGCTCTACGAGCAACTTTCCTGTTGGGGTAACGTACAGGTAAATTACAGAATCCAAACTAAACTTTATAAAACTTCCAATAGTCTAACTGATAATGAGAAAAAAAAAATAGAATAGGGTTTTTTTCATTTCGAATTTCTCAGTAGCAGCTAAGCTCACCTATTTTTTTTTTATTAAAACAAACGTCCCACACCAGGAATTCCTCTTGTGCCGTGGGTGCGTTTACAAACATAAACTATGATACACAAATACCCAGACCGGGAAACGGCCATGCAAAAGTTCCGTAAGGGAATCGAACCCGTGACGGGTAGCTCAGTAGCCAATCGCTCAGCCATTGCCAACAGTGTCATCTCTGCTTCTTAGGTCGCTCAAAATTATTAGGGAGCCGCTTAGAAGATGCTAAGGGTGAGTTACTGAATTCAGTATTTCGGGTTAAGAACGTCTTACTGGGGCCAGGGTTATCCGAAAGGGCGCTCGAGCCCCGGTATGAAGGCTAGAAGGAACGGGGTGGGTCTTTTAGTCAGTAAGAGTCTATCTCCCGCTCCGCCCAAGGGCGGGGGATGTCAATGCATGATTTTTCCCACCATGAAAAAAAAAAGGGTTAAGAACGTCTCAACCCCTACTTAAATCTATCTATCTATGTATAGCAGCCTCTTTATATCCAATTTTGGACGTAGGCCTCTTCCAATCTTCTCCACTTCTGACGGTCTTTTTTTTCGCGCTGGGAAAATCATCTAATGACATCCTCCGCTCTTGAGCGGAACGGAAGATAGTGTCAGACTTTTACTGACTAAAAACCCACTCCTGTTTCTTCGTTGCCTTTCGTACCAGGGCTGAGCTATCATTCGAACTAACCCTGGCCCCAGTAGGCACTCCTGACGGCCTTGGGCAATTGACATCCAATCCGGTCCAGCGTGTAGAACAATACGTCATTCCATCTCTTAGGTGGTTTCCCTTGCGGTCTCATATGGGCACTTGGCCCTACTTAAATACCACATCATAAATCATCATCAAATAATACATCATTATCATCGTCCTGACCTTGCTCCATTGGTAAGATGGCAAGTCTTTCGGTTCTCATCGCGAAGCCAGGGCGCCCTGCGGACTCTCCGTCCGCGTACCGGCCCATCGTGCTGCTCGACGAGGTGGGCAAGCTCTTTGAGAGAGTCATTGCAAACCGCCTCGTCGGGCGCCTAACACGGGTGGGGCCGGACCTTTCGGACGGACAGTTCGGCTTTCGCAGGATGCGCTCTACGGTGGACGCCATCATGCGCGTGCGAGCCCTCACGACGGGGGCTGCGGTGTCCCGGGGCAGGTGTGTCGTGGCAGTGTCCTTGGACATTGCCAACGCCTTCAACTCCCTGCCCTGGAGTACGATCCGGAGGGCACTCCGGTACCACCGGGTGCCCGAATACCTCTGTCGAGTGGTCGAGGCCTATCTGTCGGATAGGTTTATAGTCTACCCCGGTCACCAGGGAGACTGGAAACGTCGAGAGATGTCGTGCGGTGTTCCGCAGGGGTCGGTACTAGGGCCACCCTTGTGGAACATCGGGTACGACTACGTGCTGCGCGGCGACTTCCCTGACGGGGTCAGCGTGGTTTGCTACGCAGACGACACGCTGGTTCTAGCGCAGGGAGAGTCGTACCAGGCGGCGGTCGCTCTAGCGACACGCGGGGTTGCGATGGTCGTTGACAGGATCCAGGAGTTGGGACTCGAGGTGGCGCTTCACAAATCCGAGGCGATGTGTTTCCACGGTCGCCAGTCTCGGAACGCGCCGCCATTGAGTTCCCAACTAACGGTAGGAGGAGTTCACATCGGTGTCGGGTCGACGATGAAGTACCTGGGACTCGTCCTCGACAGCCGGTGGAATTTCGTGGAGCATTTCCGACGTCTGGCTCCCAAACTCAACCGGGCTGGGGCTGCGCTCAAGCGGCTCCTGCCCAACCTTGGGGGTCCAGACGCCTCCTGCCGGAGGCTCTACGCGGGGATCGTTCGGTCCATGGCCCTCTACGGGGCGCCGGTGTGGGCGCCGTCGCTGAAAAAGCAACCGGCGGCCATACTGAACGCCTGCCAGAGGGTCATGGCGATAAGGATGGTGCGGGGATACTGCACGGTCTCCCGCGAAGCGGCGAGCCTTCTGGCTGGCCTACCACCGTGGGATCTGGAGGCAACAGTCCTTGCACACATGCACGATATGCGCGTGGAGATGCAACGCCGGGGTGAAAGTCCGCTGCCGCGACAGGTCACGACATGGCGGACAGAGCTCCGGCGGGATCTTATGGTGAAATGGCGTCAGCGACTATCGCAACCCAGTGCTGGGCACGCCACAATCGTGGCGGTAAGTCCCCTCTTTGAGGCGTGGCTGGAAAGACCTCACGGCGTCCTTACCTTCCGCATGACGCAGGTCCTTACCGGACATGGTTCGTTCGGGAGTTTCCTGCACCGGATTCGTGCGGAAGTGACGCCCGGGTGTCGCCACTGTGCGGAATGCCCGGAGGACACGGTGGAGCACACAGTCGAGGTGTGCCCTGCTTGGGCGGAGCATCGCCGTGCCCTCGTGGGGGCGATCGGCGGCGGAGACCTCTCGCGCTGGGCCTTGGTTGAGGCCATGGTCCGGAGCGAGGAGGAGTGGCAGGCGGTCGCCGACTTCTGCGAAGCAGTAATGCTCGCAAAGGAGGAGGCCGAACGCATCAGGAAACGGCGTTATCGCCGCCGCCGCCGCCGCCGGGATTCTGATCCCGATTTCCGGCCACCGTAGGCGCGGGCTTGCGGACAGTGAGCAATGGGTAGCTCGCTGTCCGGCCGTCCGGTAACTGTCCGGACCAAGCCCAAGGCGTCGACGGCGCGCACTGTTCCCGCGCGCCTCAAGGAGTTGTCAGCAACAGCAGGGACCCAGCCGGGTCGAAGCCTACTGGGGCCAGGGTTATCCGAAAGGGCGCTCGAGCCCCGGTATGAAGGCTAGAAGGAACGGGGTGGGTCTTTTGGTCAGTAAGAGTCTGACACTATCTCCCGCTCCACCCAAGGGCAGGGGATGTCAATGCATGATTTTTTCCCACCATAAAAAAAAAAAAAAAAAAAAAGTCTTTCGGTTCGTGCACGCTCAGAGCAATTGTATTGTATAATAATATTTATATACCCCGTTAAATTTTGATCGTTTTAATCCCGTGGAGGGATACCGGATCGGGTACATGAAACACTATCGATTTGTAAAGACAAAATTGAAAAATAAAGTACCTTTTTTTCAAAACTTGTATTAATTTACGCATGTACGAAATTAATTTCTTTAAGAAAACGTCAGCTGAGCGAGTTCAATGACCGGTAGGTAGTAGTCGGCGTTGCGTACTAGTTACCTACTTAACCCTCCACGGGATTAAAACGATCAAAATTTAACGGTGTATATACTCGGCTTCTTTCTTTCTTTTTTATTTTGTGTTGTTGCTGTTGTCTTACCTAGTCTCGTATTACTTGGGATCGGCGCAACACGTTTTTTTCTTCCATTCTGTCCTGTCACCAGTCATGCTATCACTAACTTCCTTTTCTTTCATATTACTTCTCATACAATCCATCGATCTTTTCTTTGGCCTCCCTCTCCTCACATTATGACCGGTTTTCAGGTTAGTGTTTGAGAAATACTCAACTTCAAATGCACAGCTTAATTGCTCTATACTCGACTTTAATTATCAGAGATCTAGTGTAAGAATCAGCAAGCTGGTAAAACAGCATCATTAGTGCTAATATAAAGTAGTGCTACTTACCCTCTTAACAGAAACCTTCCACCGTCTCTAAGGACATCCAGTCTATTCTCTACTGGGAACTAAATGCCGTGTTAATATTAGCCCATCTATTTGCACTGCAGTATTATTATAAACGAAACGCTTTATAAAGCTAAGGCGGGCAGAGACGGGAGCGTAACAACTGCGACAAAGGTCGCATCTATTCCGAGATCGTCGAGCATTGCGCGGCTCGGTACGTTGGTAATGCGGCAGCTATGCATTTTTGATGGCGTCATCATCTTCATACTTTCAAGCTAGAACTATAGTGCGCACACGTGTGACACACACGCCGATCTGGGTGTGTCGGTCTCCATATATTTTATATGGAAACTAGGCTTATAGAGCTACATTAGTGTCCCTAGCCAAGTTGATAATTTGCAATCGTTAACGCTAGTAGAAAACTTCAAATGTACGGGAATGATGTCATCTCAACGCTCAGTCACGTGGTCAGAACAAAAGAATCGGGGGCGTGGCCAACTCGAGGCGTTCGATGCAAGAGAAACGGTTGTAACTTGGCCCCTAGCCAAGTTACAACCGTTTGGGCAGATCCAGTGTCCATGGAGTTTCTTGAACGTTCTTCTCCATAGAGACCTACTCTTTGGAACGTGCAATTTAGCTTCACTTGTTTGACTGACCGACATTTTGACAATTCAAAAGTGCCTGTAACTGATCTATTTGAAATAAACGTTTCTGATTTCTGATTTCTGGTCCACGCCTCACGACGTCGTACTACGTACAAATCAGGCGTGTTACATGTGTGCGTTGGTCCCGACTTGCGAGTAGGACGTCGTGGGTTCAAACCCCGCCAAGAGCATTATCATCATCATTTCAGCAGAAAGATGTCAATTGCTGTACATAGGTCTTCCCCAAGTGTCGCTACAACGACCGGTCCTGTGTGTCCCGCATGCATCTGTTACGATAGCGCATTACTTTATGCAGATGATTTTATCTTACCTATTACTACTAACTTACTTTTTATTATTAAGTATTATTCTTTTTTTTTTTTCTATTACTACGTACTGTACGAGTACTACTTACTGTACCCAAGACGGTGAAGGAAAACATTGTCATGTTCCCTATAACCTAAAGTTTAAAGCCAGACCTTTCCAACCGTGGATTCGATAAGACCACAAATTGGGCCTCTTTGTTGCTTTTTTTTATTGTTGATTGGTTCGCGCTTGACCGCTATCTCTCCTGATGGAAAACGACAATGCGGTCGACGATGGAGCCCGTTTAACTAGAAGTAACCTATTCACTCTTTACTTAAAGATTCCAGGGTTGTAGCCATCAGAAAACAGACTACGGCAGGGAATTCCACTTTTTTTGTGCGTAGGTATAGGAGAGATATCCACCATGTACCAATGGCGTATCACCGTACGTCTGGTAGTCCGATGATGGAACGGGCTAGGCGGAATTAGGCTATGCAATTCTGACGCATACTCTCCGAAATGCAACCGTTAGAAAACCCACAGGCCAACGACTCGGCGTCGATGTTCAAGACTTTGAAGCCTCGAGTCGACGAGTGTATCATTGCCAATGAGCCTCTTGGCTCGCCTATCAATTTTAAGTGCATCAAGCTGGTATCGGGCATATCCGTCCCAAAGATGAGAGCAGTACCTACTCGAGTACTGCTTAGATTCACCACTTATTTATTGCTGGACCATTCCAATACTTAATCGGATTTAGGATACAGGAATAAGATCACAAACCGAGCTCAATGATCCTCACGTCTACCACTAATTTATTTCAAAACCTGCCTAACAGTGGACCAGATTTAAGGTACACGAATAAGATGATAAAGAAAGCTCAATAATATAAGACCTTTCCAATAGTTAATCGGATTTAGGGTACACAACACAAATTTACGGATGTTGATACCGCTAGACTAGTCTATTTTAGTTATTTTCATAGTGTCATGTCGTACGGTATCTTACTATGGGGACGGGCTGCAGACATCGAGTCAATCTTTATATTACAGAAAAGACCCATCAGAGCTATTTACAATCTCCGCCGGTGCGATTCTTTAAGGGAACTGTTTAAAGATATTAACATAATGACGGTACCTTGTCAATATATCTATGAAAACATCATGTATGTTAGAAAAAATCTTCATCTTTTTAGCAAAAGAGGCGATAGACATAATTATGTTACAAGAAATAGGGATCAATTAGTTCAACCAGGTTTCAGACTGGCTAAAGTGGCCTCTTCTTTCATGGGGTACTGTTTGAAATGTTATAATAAAATACCACCCCAAATATTAGAACTCAATGAAACGAAATTTAAATCTTGTATTAAACGCACACTATGCAGGCAAGCATATTATAAGTTGGAGGATTATAATCAAGATAAAAATGCTTGGCTCAATGCTGGTCCAGCTCCACTACCACTAGGGCGTACTAATTAGTTGATTAGTTGGAAACTAATATTATTATTTTTTAATTTGAAAGACACAATTGCATTGTATAATGTAGAAGCACTTTTTCCAAGTTTGTGAATGTGAAGCACCATGGAGCATTTTTATTAGGTTACAACTTTTTTTTTTGACATTACGAGCATGGCAGTTGAGAGTTTGTCATGCTCACTCAAATGTCTCGCTGTTGGTGGCACGTGTTATTGGGTCGTTCAGTTCCCTTCAAAATGGTTGAGCTGAGTGGGGCTGATGCACGCGTCATGCTCGTGAACGGGTGCCGTCAGATGGGACTGGTCATCTCTTAGCTGCCAGTGGCTTAATTCAGTTTCTATCTTTTAATTATTTTACATTTTTTATTTCATTATCGACATTGTGCTCACATGATAGAAGCAACAAGTAGTATGTAACCAAGCATTATATGTAACACATATGATTTAAAAGAGTGTCCATGGAGTTTCTTGCACGTTCTTCTCCATAGAGACCTACTCTTTGGAACGTGCAATTTAGCTTCACTTTTCTTGGACTGACCGACATTTGACTATTCAAAAGTGCCTGTAAATGGTCTATTTGAAATAAATGTTTTGATTGATTGATTGATTGACAAATAAGATCACAAACGAACCTCAATGTGGCTAAGAAAAGGCTATGTACAAACTCATAGACACAAAAAAGCTGTGTTACTCTATTCTCAGCTCCTAAACATTCATAAAGATTTGTACAAACATTTGTCAGCTGGAAACAGTCAGACTAGCCTAATTATAAAGCGCAAACCAACAAAAATGCTAGACAATAGCCGTCCATGTGTTTTTCATCATTGTCTCTTTTTTGCTACGATGATAGATGCTCCAAAGAATAGGTCAGACTATTTCCCATCATATTTCTATGATGACTAACTTTTTATATTTAAAACAAAACAATAAATAGACAACTTAGTCATTACCCGTGGGCATGAGGCAGCGAGTGTTTACACACTCCAAACTATATGATCACACAAGTCATACAATTGGTATTTTGATGAAAAGCACACAAAGTTATATTTTAAGGCGATCGTTACCATGTTGCCTGAATTATAGATAAATATACAAACATCAGTTATGATTGATAAAGTTGTGGGATGATATTTGAAAACAGTGCATACGGATTTTTTATTTGATAGTTCGCAAACAGACTAACTGTCGAAATGATTTGAAGTGGTTACACCTGATGTACCAATTTATTGTATTGTCGATACACACAAAGTTAAAAAAACTGACTCCAACTACAACTTATAACTTTACTTTTTTTCTTTCGATGTGTTATTAGTTTTCCTGCTGGCATGTATGTGTATGTAATGTAAATCTGAAATAATATCTATTTATTCTTAAGCATGTGACCTCAATCCTGAAAATAAGTGGCATGGTTTTTCGATCTTAAGTTAATATGGTACAACAAGTTTTAAAAGTATTGTTTATAATAATTGTGTAGGTGGAATATATAATTAAATCTTCTATACATATAAATAAAATAGGAGCGTCTGTTTGTAATATTGAAATAACTGCTTTTTACTACATGCATATGAATATATATACGGTACATACACCAAAATATTTTTTTTTACAATTTTTGTCTGTCTGTTTGTCCGGGCTAATCTCTGAAATTTTTTCGTTTTCATTTTCGCGTATTCGTCATTATACGCTTGGTGTACACCTGCTCACATCTTACTTATAAAACTATGAAAGTTTGTCGATGAAGCGACAACGACACGACATCACGACGTTGTCTATGAAGCTTCGCGTCCATGGACACTAGGCTTAAGACTCGGCCCCGCTATGAAAGGCTATGAAGGAATGGGAGTGAGTTTTTAGTCAGTAAAAGTCTGACACGCCTTCCACTCCGCCTCAGAGCGGGGGATGTCATTGGCTGTTTTTCCCACTTAAGGCCTAAAGGGAACTTATTTTAACATTAACATTATAATGAAAATGGATTTATGAAATCAATAATATTTGTACTTCAAAGCGTTTTATCGACATCGATCTATTTTAAATATAGTAGGAAGCACATCAACGGTAGCGTTATAAATATCGCATCGTTATGTGAAATGGATTACTTTGTGAGACGCGTGATGGCAACACTCGCGTCCTTTGATTTGAATCGGAGTTTTTGGCAGGGTTTCTTCGAGTGAGTGTATAGTTCCTTCGCCGTAATGTTGGCTCCCCTGTCTGTCTACATAAAAAAGAAGGGAAAAATGAAAAGAGTTGCCTACTCTACCAAAATTTTTGCACGAAATGTGAAACGAAATCGATTTTAACGGTAGTCGCACTACTTTATGGAGAATTATGAGGGGAATGGGATTTTATTTTAAAAAAAGCAGGTCTAAAAGGAAGTTGTTGGATGGAGAGATATGACATTTTGGCGTGGCGTTTTCTAAATGGAGCCCAGCGTTGTATGCTTCAAAAATAGTTTTTACAGTTTCCAAAAGAAAAAAAAATATAAGACGATTGTTAAAAGTAACGAAATATCAATAACTCCCTAACATTATTCATTCCTAACAATATTGCAACACTGTTTTGCGGTTTGCCAATATTACGGCGAAGGAACATCTTAGCTGAAACGCACTGTAGTGGTTATTTCAAATTGATTCCCAATAGACGTAAGATTGGTGTAGTTTTGTATATTATCAAGTGTCTGCGAACTGGACAATACTGTGATATCGAAAGGAGATCGCATGAGTTGTTTTTTATATAGCCAACGAACTGGCTAGTAAAATATACTATCAAGGATTTTGCATTTCTAGAATAGGTTAGAAAAAAGGAAGTGTGTGGTTTTTTCAGTGTTGAAGTGATTTTTGTAAGAAAAGCTTGTGCGTGGTCAACTAAGAAAAATATAAAAGTGTGTAGACCCGTGTCTTTTATTTATAGAAAAAAAAAATCCAACACGAAGCCTACCGTGAGCTGAACTACGCTTAACAAATCCTACAATTGCCGAAACGGATCTTGAGCGTTCGGCGTCAGAGTGGGGATCGCTTTGAGCATTCCATACATTGGCGAGCCAATCGTCTTCGTTGTTAGATACATGCAGCAACGCAGGGAACGAATCAGGAGTGACGTGTATGACGCGATGGCGCGGCAAGCCAATCACTGACACTCCCCGCCCCCGAGTCTCACTTCGCACCACTAAAGAGACCGAATATTTGACTTCTGCGCAACTTGAAGCCAGCGCTCAAGATCCGTGACGGCAATTGTATGTGGAATCATTGAAACAGGCGCGATCGCGAGCGGCTCGGTAAAATGGAGCTGAGAATTTTATGGTAGTGCTGACTACCTCAGCGAAGTTTGCCGAAAAGGTTGAATATAATAAAGTCTAATGGTAAACAAATTAACTATTCATACGACGACATGGTTAGTATTCACGCCAACTAGCCACTTTTTCTCAGAAATACACTTCCGTATAATATGTTTGCGCTTCCGCTCAAATAATGTCCGCCAATTGTATGTTTTTTTTATTATAAGGTTTTCCTTTTTATAAATATTGTGATATTGGTGTACTATAAAGTGTATATAAATAAAGGTCTTATTTAAAAAAAATCTTTTTTTTACTTAATTCGATGATACCTACCTTATGTTATCAGTATCACAATTCATCGTACTTTAAGCTGAGGCAGTATCATATTTCTAGTTAAATTACCTATATTATTTGTCCATAGGCTGTCCATTTTTATTTATTGAATAGTGTCACAATCCCTTTTTTGTATCGTGCAGTTGTAGTAAGATAATTATATTTTATAAGCGATATTGGGACCGAAGGACATCATAAACCCGGGTTTAAATTGAGAATAGGCTTCCTACTTTCCTATTAAATCTTCACGACTTCCAAATTTAAAATTGCCTACAACAATCCAATTTACGAAGACCACACACGAGTAACTACTACTACACAACCACTTTCACACATCTGCACCGGTTTTCCCATCACCCAAGGCCGAATTAACTAAACAAAACTATTTGCAAGTTCCCAAGAAAATAGCAATAAAAAGCGCGGTTGGGCCTATCAAGAATGTGTGGTGGATATGTGGCTAGTCAAACAATATGGCCGCGCGTTGACGGACACTTCTCAAAAGCTAGTCTGCTTCTATTTTTAAATCGTACTACGGAGAGTTGGCGCTTACGATATTTTAAAATTCGAATACTTATTTCTTTTTTTTTGTTGGTGTTCGACTTTTGTATCATAGATGAGTCAGTTTGTTTTTTTTTTCTAATCGATTTGCGTTCTATTGTTTGAGCTTTCTGGATATTGGGTTTGCTAGAAATTCTTTGCGAAGAGTTTAGGCAGACGTAAGTAGTTGCATATTTTAGAAAAATTGTATGGACTTTCCTTTCTAAGGTTCCGTTACCCAAAGGGTAAAATTAGACCCCATAATTCCGCTGTCCGTCTGTCTGTCTGTGCGTTTGTCACTAGGTTGTATCTCATAAACCGTGATAGTCAGACAGTTGAAATTTTCACAGATGATATATTTCTGTTGCCGCTCTAACACATAAAAAAGTAAATATTTAAGAGGGCTCCCATACAACAGATATAATTTTTTTGCCGTTTATGGGCCGTAGTATAGCTTTCACATTTCCTGGATTTTAGCATGTTCTCCAAACTTAGAATGAACAAATCTATTTGTCTTCCTTTTTGTTGTGGGTTGTGATTAATATATTGCACTTGACCTAATTCCGTTTTTTGCACAGTATCGAATTCTTGAGTGTCTGGAATTTTTTCTTTTTAAAATATTTTTTTTTCTCTCTTTAATTATGTTCTATGCAAAGTCTTACCTACTGAGAAAAGAAAATTCTAGTAATGGTAATAGTTTACTTAAATTTTCTGTATGATAAGACGTATTTAAACGTAAGTACCAAAATATTGTACAGACGTATCGCTCTTTTCGTGACGATATTGTTACACCTTTAGATACCTATTAAGGCTGAAATATCAACGTAGTTTTAAAGTCCAGTTCCAAAGTCATAATAAATGAACTTTTTATTTAAGACTAACTCAAAATGTGTTTGTATTGCAGTTTATCGCGTAACATGTTTGCACTGGCTTCGGACCGCATAACGCAACTGTAGGAACACGGGTGAGTTTTAGGTAGTAAAAGTTTGACGCTTCCTCTCGCTCTACCCAGAGGGGAGGAGTTAATAGTAAAAACAGGTTTTTCCACTAATAATTCAAAATAAGGGACCAAAGACCACTTACTCAGGTTTGTATTATGACGTAACGTATGTTATAACGTAGTGAGGACTTTAGTTGAGTCTATGACTTAATAGGGCCATGGGAATACTTCTGAAATGGAACACACGGCCAGTGGATTTGCGGAGGACGATGGTAGCTCGCCGTTCGGTAAGGACTGAGCCCAAGTCGTCGACGTCGCGTAGTTCCATGTTTTCAAAGAGATGTTGGCAAAACCGTAGGGGCCCAGCAGGGCTGATGCCTGCTAGAGCCACAGGCATTTGTGAATGGGATATTGAGGTGTGGAAAAGCAACTGTAGGAACATAGGTATGGTTTTAGTCAGTAAAAGTCTGACACGTCCTCACGCTCCACCCTAGAGTGGGAGAAGTCATTAGATGATTTCCCATCTAAAAAAAAGAAGTAGACTCTATAGCAACTATAGCAAAATAAACATTTAGAAGACATGTATAATTAATATAAGCTAGAGCTTGACTGCGATCCCACCAGATTATTTTTTTATGGTGGGAAAATCATCCAATGACAACCCCCGCTCTTGGGTGGAGCGGGAGATAGTTTCAGACTCTTACTGACTAAAAGCCCACCCCGTTTCTTCTGGCCTTCATAAAGGGGCTCGAGTTCCCTTTCGGATAACCCTGGCCCCAGTAGGCTTCGACCCGGCTGGGTCCCTGCTGTTGCTGACAACTTCTTGAGGCGTGCGGGAACAGTGCGGGCCGTCGACGACTTGGGCTTGGTCCGGATAGTTACCGGACGGTCGGACAGCAAGCTACCAATTGCTCACTGTCCGCAAGCCCGCGCCTACGGTGGCCGGAAATCGGGATCGGAATCCCGGCGGCGGCGGCGAGAACGCCGTTGCCTGATGCGGTCGGCCTCCTCCTTTGCGAGCATTACTGCTTCGTAGAAGTCGGCGACCGCCTGCCACTCCACCTCGCTCCGGACCATGGCCTCAACCACGGCCCGGCGCGAGAGGTCTCCGCCGCCGATCGCCCCCACGAGGGCACGGCGATGCTCCGCCTAAGCGATCCCACCTGATGGTAAGCAGTGATACAATGGTTGATGGTGAGGCGCACTAGTTTATTAACTAAAAGAGCCTATTCAGTGTAGCCTTGAACTCACCTAAATTTTAAATCGGATGGGAAGACCGCAGCAGGTAAATGGTTCCAGTCCTTCGAAATGTATGATGCTATTTTTTTGTTTGCCAATAAAATGAGACCCATTTGATTTAGCGCACTAGGGTATAAAAGCCTATTCACTCTAGCCTTGGTTAAAAACCCAACGTTTTTCTTTCTAACGTAACAATTTACACACGTATAAACACAGGTGAAGTCTGTACCAACCTTGGAAGCCGACAAAGTGAAGAAACTGGCCTACTGAACATTTCGGTTTATTTTAGCGGCCAATGTAAATATTAAACATTCGGTAATAATGCTGTTTACATAATATAGTAGTGACCCCTGCGGATCAGTTCGCGTTGCAAATTTGTTGTTGAGTTCGTGCAACAGTCTAGATTTTGTTAGCAAAAAGCTTACTTAATTTGCTGTAATTTTCAGAGTTCGGTAGCTCAAAAGGAATAAAAAAACAAAAACCTAAGCATCACTTGGTCCGTCTGTCTTTTTGTCAAGATCCTTTATCTCGGGAACGTGTGGAGATATCAAGTTGAAATTAAAACGATATAGGTACTTTGGTCTGCAGTTTTTTGAAGTTGTGAAAAAATCAAGCTTCTAAGTTAACGAAAAAAAAAGATACGGCCGTTTACGTCCAAAAAAACGTATATTTCGACACTTTCATAGGAAGAAAAAATCACAGGGTACTTCCCGTTGACCTAGAATCCTGAAAATTGGCATATAGCAAGGTCATATAGTACAGGTATAGGACTAAATCTGAAAACAGTAAATTTGTTGTTAAGTCGTAAAAATAAAAAATTTTTCGTTCTGACTCAAACTAAAAAATCTTTGAGATCCATTCGGGAATTGAATTATTTACATAGGTGACACATGAAATCCATAACGCTTGAGGCGTACTGGTCACGAAAAAAGGATCCTCTATATACTACGTATATCTATAAGTATTGTATATTTTAATAGTTTTGTTAGGCGACAGTAGATCAGTGGTGACCGAGTGGTAACGGCCCCGACTTACGAGTTGTAGGTCGCGGGTTCGAACCGAGCCAGGCACATTACTTTTTGTAATTTATTTCATCATCACTGCTCTCAAAACGGTGAAGGAAAACATCGTGAGGAAACCGGCATGTCCTAGAACCTAAAATTCGAAGACATGTGACATCCACCAACCAACACTGGGCCCGCGTGGTGGATTACGGCCCATTCCCTCTTTTGAGGCCTGAGTCCCAGCAGTGACAACATTAAAAAGGCCGATTATGTTATTCATACTTCTATAATAAACTAATATCATAAAGAGGTAAAGTTTGTTGGAGATAATCTCTGGAAATACTGATCCGATTGGTAAATTTTTTTCACCGATAGAAAACTGCTTTATTCCTGAGTGACATAGGCTATATTTTATATACGCAGGCGACGCCGCCGGCAAAAGCTAGTGTTATACCTATATATGAACACACCCACGGTACAGGAGTAATTCCTAGACAGGTGACAAGTTAAAAAAGAAATGCCGTCTGCCAGTAGATGGCGATTGATAGCAGTCTGATAGTGTGGTGTTGATAAGAAGACTTGGATCGTCGAGATGTAGTCGCGAACGACTCTTGGCACCAGTTCAGATTGTCGGAATATTTCACTAGTCTCCTGCCCCCGCACTAGCCATGTTTTAAGGAACTTTTTTTATATTAAAATGCTGTTTAAATTATAATTTTTAGGGTTCTTTAAAAAGTATTACATGAAGCGACACCGGCACATGATGGACATCCCACCTGTAAGCACTAATAGTTTTGGGAACACATTCATTGTGTATAACAGCTAAGGAGTGGAATTCCCTGCCGGAGTGTGTACCTGATAGCTGCAACATAGGGGTCTTCAAGTCAAAAGTGAATAGGATACTTTTAAAACGTGCTCTACCGTCGACCAATCGCTTAACAACAGGTGAGATAGTGGTGACCCAGCTGGGTCGAAGCCTACTGGGGCCAGGGTTAGTTTCGAAAGACAGCTCGAGCCCCGGTATGAAGGCTAGAAGGAACGGGGTGGGTCTTTTAGTCAGTAAGAGTCTGACACTATCTCCCGCTCCGCCCAAGAGCGGGGGATGTCATTGGATGATTTTTTCCCACCATAAAAAAAGGGGAGATAGTGGTCAAGCGCTTCCCTATCAATAAAAAGAAAACTACGGATATTATTTAAACTTTATATACAATGGTAGGTACATATGTAGACTTAATTCAACAAGGCATTCTCTACCAGTCAACTTTTGGGTTAAAAAGACTACAGTGGTAGGAAGAATAGTATAATATTTTAGTCCGCACAGACAACACTGACAAATCGATACCAAAAGTATGAATATAACGTAAGGGATATTTTTACGTTTTGCATAAAATACCCTTATATCAATCATTGTAAGGAACATTTTTACGTTTTAGGTAAAAGTCCCTTACGTTAATTTATACTTCTGGTATCGAAATACGGATGAAAAAAATTATGTCATTATTTTGGGAGCTTTAAAGCGTCTGTTAAGCAATACGGTGAAGGAATGTGTCTGGGAGTATTGACGACTTGATTTTAAAGATATTGCCTAAAATATACGTCAAAATCAGCTTGGAGAATTTCCGTGAAGTAAGTAATGTTTTTATGTACCTTGATTACCTGATACCTGAAAATTGGCCGTCTAAGCAAGCTACCAGGTAGGCATGTGTTCTTAGTACATACTAACAGTACTCAGTCGTCTATATTTCCTTCGTCAGAAAATACGTGACGTCTGGTGGCTCTGGGATCTTACTCTAGAAGAAAAGGAGTCATGATAGCGTGACGGGTGACAGGACGTAGTGGACGAAAAAAACGTGTGGCGCCGACCCTCTAATAATACGGGACCAGGGTAGGAGGATGATGATGAAATAAACAGTACCCCTAGCCAAGTTGCTAATCTGCAATAGTTAACGCTTGTAGAAAGCTTCAAATGTACGGGAATGAGGTCGTCTTAACGCTCCGTCACGTGGTCAGAACAAAAGAATTGGCGGCAAGGTCAACTCGAAGCGTTCGGCGCAAGCGAAACGGTTGTAACTTGGCTAGGGAGGCAGTTGTCTTGTCAAAAGTTTACAATCATCTCGCTCTTCTGTATCAGTAACCTTTTCTAATAAGATTTACTCCGTAGCAGCACGGAGTTTGATAGTTGATGGTGTGACATCCCCATGCCCCGGATAGCATGTAGCATGTCTTGCGTTTGATCTCTCCCCACTTTTGTCATATTGCCGTATTGTTGGACTATGAGAGTAAAGGTAGAACTACATTGCGCACAAGTGTGACACACACGCCGATCTGGGCGCGTCGGCCTCCATATGTTTTATATGGAAACTAGACTTGTGGAGCTACACTTGATCCACGCCACGCGACGTCGTTTTACGTACAAATCAGGCGTGTTACAAGTGTGCGTCGGTCTAATGTAGTTCTAGCTTAAAGGAGCTAAACATCAAACTGAGGTTATCGTCGACTGTGCAAGTACGAATCCTCAAATATTTTGGTCACGTTGTTCGCAACGAACACTCCATTGAGCGACTCGTTGTCCAGGGACAAGTGGAGGGGAAGCGGTCACGCGGGCGCTCACCTACTCGTTGGACAGACCTCATCTGAGCTGCAACACAAACCTCCTTAGTTCAGTTCTCGAGACGCCGTAAACCGGGACAAATGGAGACGCATCGCGAGAGCCTCACTCGCCAAATGAAAATTCAATATCATTAACCACGACCACTCTGTCAAGAGTGAACGACTAAGGACGAGGAGCTTAAAGGACTGTTCCTTTACTCAACACCTGTGTAAAGTTCATCCGTGTTTGCGCACTTGTGCACTATAATATCTCCTGCGTACCTAGCTCATCTCCGTTGATATTGGCTGCCGTTGTCGAAATTCGCTCAGGAGGGTTATTTTTTTTGTTTTTAAAGTCAAAATAAATCAAAATCTCTTCGATAAGAGATTCGGACTTCTTTATTTTATTATTGTTGCGAAAATGAAATACCTAAACAAACTCATAAGTTACAATATTTTCATAAGTTAAAGCTTACTAAAATTAGTTATTTTTCATCAATTGTACTTGCTTTGGTATGCCAACATTTCAATTTTACTTGTAAAAACCTCTCAGCATGGCAGCCGGCACGTGTAAAAACGCACGTAGCACATTGTTTCGCCATTCAACAATCACAAATGAACATTGAAATATGTAAATACCTTTCTTCACTAGCAAACGGTTCTGACTATTCTCGCTATAAACTTTTTTGGATAAACAATGAACAGTTGAGCTGTAAATATTTGGAGATGAGCCGTTTCTGTGAAGGTGGAGATATGGGAGGAATCGTTTTTTTTGCTGTAATGTTGCACTCGCATTTGTAACCAGGTGTGGCCGAAGTGGGCCCTGGGCCAGGGCCTCGCATCCAAGGGGGCCTCGCATAAGCGAAGGTTCTTTATGAACGATGTTTTTTATAATTATAATAATAATATACAGGGTTTTAAAACACTGGTAACCTCTCAGTACTATGTTAGTAAAATCATATATTTACAACAACTTTTGTTCTATGACTTTTTTCGAAAAATAATTCATTTACCAAAAACAAACATTCAAGATTTCGTAGTTTTATCTAACACATTTTCAACTCTGTATTTTGTTATACCTACCTACGTCTGTATGACGCGTCGCAAGCGCATCATCCAGACGTAGTGAGGGAGGGAAGCGAGGATCCCGACCCTCGTTTCCCTCCTCTATTGTACTTCGCATAGACTTCGTAATATTTAGAACGTTCAATTTAAATATTTTTATTTTTGTATGAAAATCTGATGAATTAAAATATGATAAATTAAAAGTCATAGAACAAAATTTGTTGTTTGTGATGTTAGTAACAAAGTCGTGAGAGTTTCACAGTGTTTTACAAATAACTCTGTATATAATGGACTTGGCTCGCGAGGTTGTCGACACGTGGGATATGGATTCAGTGATCATTGTTCCGATAGCCGTGTCAGCCAATGGCTTTAATAGCCAAGAGCCTCGACCAACACCTTAGGAGGCTCTCGTTAGGCGACTGGATCAAGGGCTTGGTTCAGAGAGCGGTACTTCTGGACACGGCTCGTATTGTTAGGAGGTTCCTCTCTCTGGAGCCCTGGCCGCCGGAGCTTGGACCCTGTTCCCGATACCGGTGAGAAACTATTTTTATATTTTTAAATGTTTTTTTATATAACGAAATATTTAAAAATATAATTAATATGTGAAGTATTGTAACAAAGGAAATATATATATAATAATAATAATCCACGACTAACACACAACGCCGTCTAGTTTCAAGCTAAACAGAGCTTGTGTTATAAGTATCAGACAACTGATAAACATACTTATATATTTCTAAATGTTTATGTTTATGTTTATTGAATTGTTTGATTTACATAAATATTTCTACATTAAGGGCTAAAACTAGAGGTAAAGTTACAAAAATTGCGTTCTACCTGAACTAGGTATATATAAACCTGTATCTCAGGTAACTTATTTATGTGCTTATATGTTAATAATATATAAACTAAACAAAAAGTAAATAATATATGAACAATATTAAAATAGTCTAATACTGACGAATACTTTGCTTAATCATCAAATCTGCATCACTGCAAGACATTATTGTGACACAACATTCCATTATATAAATACATACATATTATAGATAAATTACACCCAGACACAGAACAAATGATCATGCTCATCACACAAACATTTGTCCTGGGTGGGAATCGAACCCACAACCTCCGGCTTAGCAGTCAGGGCCACCAACCATTAGACCATCAGGCCAGTTACACTTGTAGAGCTATCAAACCCACGACCTCCTTATAGCAGTCAGGGCTACTAAGAATCAACAGGTCAGTCTCTCATAATTGATAGGCTCGCGTTTGACCACTGTTTCACCTGATGGTAAGAGACGATGTGGTTGAACACTGGCTTGCTATAGTAATAGCTGTCTCGTTTTCGAATTTATGAAAGAAAAAGGCCTGGCTGATGTTCCTTCGCCCACGCTTAAATTAGACCACACTACGCACCTGCTCGCGTTTGGTGGGCGGAATACTTTATCATCGACATAGGCTTTCAGCACTACGAATGCCTAAATATAAAGAAAAATAACTCGTCAAATAATAGAGTTTTTATGAAAATTCACATTACCATTTGGCGCCACTTAGCCGAAAGGTCTTCTACTTTTGAAAACGTATTACACATGACGTTGACGTCATTTTTATGTTAAGGGCGTCATATGACGTTGTTTATTATTCAAATAATTCATTTTTTTCGCAACTCTTTGTCCTACGAACTACTCCAGTGCGGTGGATAAGTTCACTAACATTTATACTTACACTCAGGCAGGAGGCAAACGTGTGTCTTGTGTCAGATAGAAGTTACCTATGAATATTTGATTTCTATAGAACCAGTATGAAATCATCTACTCATACTACATCTGCTGATGCCCGGTATCTATGGGTATGCAGATGATAGCACAGTTGTAGAGAGATACCTGCCTAGTGCTCGGGCTAGTAAGGCGCTAATCCGATCCGAAAGAGAGGCTATGGTAGAGCGTACAAATATCTCACTTCAGGCAGTCTCCAAGTGGGGTAAAGCCAATGTGGTGGGATTTAACGCCTCCAAAACGCAAGCGTGTCTGTTCACCGCTAAAAGGAGCCCGTTCACCTTGGCTCCTACTTTTCAGAATTTATCCCTGGAGTACACCGACCGCCTTCAGCTCTTGGGGGTTGAAATTCCCTCGGACCTTAACTTTGGGCGGTTCATTGAGTCCAAAGCCAAGGTAGCTGCTAGGAAACTAGGCGTTCTTGCAAAGGTCCGGCGGTACTTCACACCGGGACAGCTTCTAATGCTATACAAAACACAAGTCCGTTCGTGTATGGAGTACTGCTGCCACATCTGGGCTGGTGCTGCAAAATGCCACCTGGCAGCTTTGGACTCTGTGGAAAGGCGTGCGGAGAGACTAATTGGCGATCCAGATCTGGTTGAGTCCAATCTACAAAGTCTTGAGCATAGGCGAAGGGTAGCCAGCCTTTCGGTGTTTTACAGGATGCACTTTGGAGAGTGTGCGCAGGAATTACATGACTTAATTCCACCATCTCACTTCTACCATCGGACAAGCCGACGAACGGCGAATATTCACCCTTACGTTGTTGAAACCTCTACGATCCGGACCAAGCGTTTCGCTTCGTCATTTATACCACGTACATCGAGGGACTGGAACAATTTGCCTGCTGCGGTCTTCCCGTCTGATTATAATTTAGGTGTCTTTAAGGCAAGAGTGAATAGGCTCTTAATAAACTAGTGCGCCTCACCATCAACGATTGCATCACTGCTTACCATCAGGTGGGATCGCAGTCAAGCACTAGTTTATATAAATTAAAAAAAAAAAAAAAAAAAAATACTCCCTGCGCATACGTGAACATTTTTTGTATCCAGTTTCTTCCACTTAACACTACTCACGACGATCAAAAAGTTTTCGGTGTCGGTAACTGAAAACTAAAAGTGTCTACATTTGCGCAGCGCCTTACAAACACGAGTCACTCAAATCTATTACAAGTATCTGTAGGCCATACAAATATTTGTTTCATGGGGGAATCGAACCCACAACACGCAACGCAACAGTCAACTGCTTAAGCACTGGACCAACTGAGCTGACCGTGCCAAAAACCATTATAAAGATATACATATATATGTTTTATGGTTCAATCTTCAAGTGGGTGAGTTGAGCACATAGTAGTATAAGCTTTAGGTAAGGAAAACAGTTTTATCTGTTTACGATTGAGTTACAACACTGAGGTTAGCAAAGCAGCAGTTACGATTCAATCCAAAAACGATGACCCAGATTCAAAAAGAATAACGAGGTGTAATTAGTTAGTATTTTTTCACTATTGATGGGCTCACGCTTGACGACTATCTCACCTAATGGTAAGCGATAATGTGGTCGAAGGTGAAACACGCTAGCCTACAAGTAACGTATTCACTCTTGACATAAAGCCCGCTAGGTTGGAGCTATCAAGAAACACAGACTTCTGCAAGGAATCCCACTCCTTAGCTGTACGCACACTCACCGGAAATGGCACGTTCGGGAGGTACCTGCTCCGGATTCGAGCGGAAGAGAAGCCCGGATGTCGCCACTGTGCGGAACGCCCGGAGGACACGGTGGAGCACACAGTCGAGGTGTGCCCTGCTTGGGCGGAGCATCGTTGTGCCCTCGGGGGAGCGATCGGCGGCGGAGACCTCTCGCGCCGGGCCTTGGTTGAGGCCATGGTCCGGAACGAGGAGGAGTGGCAGACGGTGGCCGACTTCTGCGAAGCAGTAATGCTCGCAAAGGAGGAGGCCGACTGCATCAGGCAACGACGTTCTCGCCGCCGCCGCCGCCAGGATTCTGATCCCGATTTCCGGCCACTGTAGGCGCGGGCTTGCGGGCAGTGAGCAATGGGTAGCTCGCTGTCCGGCCGTCCGATAACTGTCCGGACCAAGCCCAAGTAGTCGACAGCGCGCACTGTTCCCGCGCGCCTTAAGGAGTTGTCAGCAACAGCAGGGACACAGCCGGGTCGAAGCCTACTGGGGCCAGAGTTAGTTTCGAAAGACTGGTCGAGCCCCGGTATGAAGGCTAGGAGGAACGGGGTGGGTCTTTTAGTCAGTAAAAGTCTGACACTATCTCCCGCTCCGCCCAAGAGCGGCGGTTGTCATTGGATGATTTTTTCCCACCATAAAAAAAATCTGTACGCAGAATGAATGCGTTCCCAAAACGTTTACATGGCTAGGATGGCCACTATGTACGCTGTATCATTGGGATAATCTGGTTTTTCTAAGTTGTGGCGGTGTGGAAGACGCAGCGTGGAAAGGCCTCCTATGAGTATAAGGACCGATGTACCGGTCCTACAAGGACCGATGTCCTGGTGATACGCGTGACTGGTCATTGTGGCGTGTTTTGTCGAAAACCTGTGTTTGGACATGTGTCGTCTTCAGTGGACGCCTTTCGGCTGAAATGATGATGAATGATGATAATTTAAAACGAATCGCAATGCTATGCACCTTTTTTCAACACGCTTATATTAGCTTCACCTGTATGTTTGTAACCAACGCCTTTGAGCTCGATTTTGACCTACTTTGGACGATCAGATTTTCTTCAAACTTTGCACACCCATCAAAGACTGATTTTTAGTGAAAAATAAAAATATAGTTTAAAAAAACTAAAAAAAACACGCTTTCATAGCGTTTAATAATAATGAACGAAAAATATTAACATCATTGTGAAGCGTGGGGTGCTCGATTTACGAAAAATATGGCACAAAGCGCGCCACGCTTTTTTTACAATGATATAATGCTATGAAAGCGTGTTTTTTTAGTTTTTTAAACTTTACTTTAATAGTGGAAGGTTTATTCATAAAAGCTCTAGCGCCAGTTATAAAACTATTTAAAATAAAGTCTAGCGCATTAAAATTCATTTATACGGTTTTCAGAAGATTAATACATTCATTGCCTTCTTGACTTTTACGATTCCGTAACTAATAGATAGATTTTCTCCGAGAACACATAAAATATGATCTGCTTTTCATAGAAAAGTAATGAAGAATTTTGATTTTACGTGTTTTTTCCCGTTTATCGAAGTAAATATGAAATATCAATATTTTAACTATAGGCCACAATTGCGGCGTTAAGTCTCTTCTTTGAGTAGTGGCTTGAGATGCACCACAGCGTCGTCACCTTCCGTCTGAGGCAGGTGAATAATGTGACCAATCATGACCAGTTCGAGAGGTTCCTGTTATGGATTCAGGTGGAAGAAACCACCGGGTGTCATCATAGTGCGCATTTTTACGTGCGTACGGGATTTTTGAACGAGATACCGTGACCCTGAAACGGTAAGGACAACTGAAAGATATAGGTGAGTTTAAGTCAGTAAATGTCTGACACGCCCCTCGTTCCAACCTAGAGCGTGGGAAATCATTTGATGATTAGTCATCGATGCCATTTATATGTATATGTGTATTTTATTTACATGTGTGTTTTTTTTAAGCTCGGTAATCGTCCAATGCCTTCTCCAGCACCCTAGAGGTGGAGCAAGAGCAAGCGTTCCAGGACCATGCTATTCCATTCACTAACTCTCCATAGCCCTAAAAGGCATTGGCCTTGATTATAGCCCCTAATGATGTATCCTGTTTGCAATAGACAGGCCTGTTGGTCTAGTGGTTAGTGACCCTGACTGCTATGTCGGAGGTCGTGGGTTCGATTCCCACCCAGGACAAATGTATGTGTGATGAGCACGATCATTTGTTCTGTGTCTGGGTGTAATTTATCTATAATATGTATGTATTTAGAAATGTATAAGTATGTTTATCAGTTGTCTAGTACCCATAACACAAGCTCTGCTTAGCTTGGGACTAGACGGCGCTGTGTGATAGTTAAGAGATATTAAAAAAAAATAGGTGAAGAAACCTCAAGAATTCACATAAGTTATTAAAACTCAATAAACCAGCATAACAAAAGATTCGCTAACAACTTAATTATTGACTGACAAGTCGTAAATCTTAAGACTCGCCGTTAAATACAGATCAAACCGGGTTTACGAGATGCTGGTTTACATCTCAATTAAATAACTGTACGTATCAGTTACGCAGGTATTTATTTATGGTTTTTCATTGTTCTGAGAATTTTGTGTAAAAAGAACCAGAGTTGTAATAAATTAGTTAATTAGAAACCCGTTACATCTAATTTTATCCTTTCATTACCATTATTTTCGCTGAAAGACGTCCATAGACTGGTCTGAAGGGACACATTTTTTTAAATTATGTAATATAGTGCTTGACTGTAACAAGATGGTGAGTAGTGATTCAATCGTTGATTGTGAAGCACACTGAGTCCAAAGCCGACAAAACGGTATTATATATATATTCATCATCATCATCATCAGCCTTTTTAATGTTCCCACTGCTGGGACTCAGGCCTGCTCTCTAGGAGAGGGAATGGGCTGTAATCCACCACGCGGGCCTAGTGCGGTTTGGTGAATGTCACATTTCTACGAATTTTTGGTTCTAGGACATGCCGGTTTCCTCCCGATGTTTTCCTTCACCGTTTTAAGAGCAGTGGTGAAGGAAAAAATTATACAAATTATTACGCCTGGCTAGGTTTGAACTTATGACCTACAACTCGTAAGTTGAAGCCATTACCACTCGACCACCACTGCTCAATATGCTAATATATATATTATATTTATATTATTCTTAAACTACTAGATAATAGGGCTATGCTCTGAGTTTCCTTGCGTGATAACATCAGAAATTAAGATATTAGCAGGAGAACCAAGGTTACCGACATAGCTCGAAGAATCGCCAAACTTAAGTGGCAATGGGCAGGGCACATTGCACGTAACACAGATGGTCGGTGTTGACGAAAGGTTCTAGAGTGGCGACCACGTACCGGAAGACGCAGAATTGGAAGGCCTCCAACAAGATGGACTGATGACCTAGTCAGGATCGCGGGAATCCGATGGATGCGTGACGCACAGGACCGGTCGTTGTGGCGACGCTTGGGGGAGGTCTATGTTCAACAGTGGACGTCTTTCGGCTGATATGATAATGAAGATTACTAGATAATAATATGGGACCTCAATAGTACGACAGTAGGTATATGTAGGTATAGTATAGGTATGTTTTCAACAGTAAAATGTGATCGAGCGATTGTACACGTGGTAAGTCACTGCAGCACTCGACTCCATAACACCCTCGACTGTCGGGCGAATTCAGCCTCGGTCGCAATGACAAAGTTTCTCCATTTGTATCAAACTGTACGATCATTCACGCATTTTCCTTGAAGATGTCAAAGGATAAATATAGGGAAGTCTTTCTGTCATTACACAGTTTCTCAATTAACACATTCCGCTGATTTACCTATTTACCGAACTTGTGTTTTAATCTACACATTAGTATAGATTAAAACAAACTTCTTCTCTTAAGGGGCCGGCGACGGATGAATTTCCTTACAAACGTAATACCACGCTCATTTGCAGTTGGAGCATATTTCCAACATATTACGATGATATTCGGTTTTAAGTAATATTTATCTAGGTTCCTACGTCATTTAAGCGAATTGTATTTCGTACTTTTTTACAGCGTAAATGGCAAATAATGCCATTTGGCTTTTCCTGTATTAAAAATAACAATATTTCTAATATTCTCGACGTAGGAACCTAGATAAATATTGTCTATAACCGAATATCATCATAATATGTTGGAAATATTCTCCAACTGCAAATGAGCGTGTTATTACGTTTGTATGGCAATTCATCCGTCGCCGGCCCCTTAATAATAGAATAGAATAAACTTTACACCACCTTTTGTACACCAAAATAGTAACAATTTCACAGAAACTTAATATTAATTATAAAGAGGTAAAGTTTGTTTTTTTTTTGTTTGTAGGAGGTAATCTCTTAAAGTACTGGTCCAATTGCCAAAATTTTTTTCACCGATAGAATGTTGCTTTATTTCTGAGTGACATAGGTTATATTTTATGTATGCGGGTGAAGCTGCGGGCGAAAGCTAGTAACAATTGTATCGAAAGAATTTAATAAGAATTATATCACGGTGTATTTAGAGCGGATTAGAAGACATGTCGTAACAGCTGTTTGGTAGTGCGGCGACAGATGAGGAGGCTTTTTTTTTTTATGGTGGGAAAAAATCATGCATTGACATCCCCCGCTCTTGGGCGGAGCGGGAGATAGTGTCAGACTCTTACTGACTAAAAGACCCACCCCGTTCCTTCTAGCCTTCATACCGGGGCTCGAGCGCCCTTTAGGATAACCCCGGTCCCAGAGATGAGGAGGCTGGGCGGAGAAATTCGATTTTCTTAAATCATTTCCTAATTTTAATGTTGTTGTAACAGCCACCACTGTGCCTCATGGTTACCGGTCAAGAAATATACCTTTATACCTTTTCTTTCTGCTTTTTTTTTATTTATTTCTTTCTTTACAAGACTTTTGCGGAACTCCGAATTACAATTTTTAAAGTACAGTTCAATTTGTATTTATTAAATAAAATAAAATATTAACAATATAATTTGGCGCCAAAAATCCGTCAGTTAAATCTACACTAATATAATAAAGAAGTTTATTTTGTTTTTTTGTTTGTACGAAGTAATCTCCGGAAGTATTGATCCGATTGCTAACATTTTTTACCGATAGAAAGCTGCTTTATTCCGGAGTGACATAGACTATATTTCATATAAGCAGGCGAGGCCGCGGGAAAAAGCTAGTTTTTTATAATTAAGATGTACCCAGTGTCACTTTCACAACCAGAACGTATCTAGCTACACTTTTCAACCTAAAATGCAAAAAGCTCTTTTGACTCTTGGGCGTCCCAAACTAAATATACATACACTCGAAAAACATAACCCTCCTTCTAGCGCAGTCGCGTAAAAATACCATTTACATATTTTTCAATAAAATAACACTAAAATTCGAACTTATAACCGATTGACCTCAGAACTATGACGCAAAGACTACCTGTCTACGACATCTGCTACGGCGTAGGCGTCTACGGAATGCCTACGAGCCACGGGCCTACATTAGTCTCGTAGCGCGTAGCAGTTAGTTTAAACAACTGACTACTATATTTAGCTACGGTTGTTTACAAAAATAGTTTGTAGTTGCTAACTCAGAAATATTGAAATGTTTTAGTTTGTCGAATAAATTAGTTTGTGTAGTGTAAAGGCTAATTTAGGTTTATTTAATTTTTAAGATGGGAATCAATTACTTCTCCCACTCTAGGGCGGAGTAAGAGAACGTGTCAGACTTTCACGGACTGAAACCACAGTTATGTTACTTCTTTGTCCTTTGAGAATTGGAAGACCACACCAGTAGGCTTCGGTCCTTCTGGGTCCATACAGTTTTGTTAAAACCTCTTTGAGGTGCGCGTAGAACACTTACGCAGCATCAACGACTCTGGCTCGGTCCGGACGATTACCGGACGGCCGGACGGCGAGTTACTTAGATTCTAGTCTAGTTTAGAATGATTGAAAAAAATTGTGTTTGTAGACGTATTTTTTTTTTTTAATTATATATTTTTTTTTTTTTTTAATATTTTGTAGTGTGCAGGTCGCCTAGTCTTATATTTGACACTGTACACACAATTTTTTTTTCCTACGATAGCAGCTCTTTACCTAGTTGTAAAATTTTTGCAACATGTATAGAAAACGGAAGCTGCTGAGGAAACCATGAAAATACTAGCTGCTGTCAATGACTTCGCCCGCGTGATAGAAGAAAATCACCCCAAGGCAACATACTCCTGGGATAAAAACTGGCCTATATAGTATTCCAGGACATGGTCCATCCATGTGCCCCAATTTATATTTGAATCCGTTAAGCCATTCGAACGGGAAGACGTAACATAAACTTTCGTTTTTATAAAAATTCAGTATGTGGTATATTTTTAATTTATTTTTTAATTGAGATAAACTAGTGCTTGACTGCGATCCCACCTGATGGTAAGTAGCGATGCAATCTTTGATGGTAAGGCGCACTAGTTTATTAAGAGCCTATTCACTCTAGCCTTGAAGACACCCAAATTATAATCGGACGGGAAGACCGCAGCAGGCAAACTGTTCCAGTCCTTCGACGTACGCGGTATAAACGACGAGGCGAAACGCTTAGTCCGGACCGTAGTGGTTTCAACAACGTAAGGGTGAATATTCGCCGTACGTCGGGTTGTATATATATTTTGATACACGTTAGGTAATTGTTAAATATAACCGTTTAAGAATAGAAAAGAGAAATACTTACTTAAATATCTTTCAAAATTCAAGATTCAAGATTATTTATTTTGCTAAAACATGAGTATACACATAAATCACTGCTTATCACCAGGTGGGACCGCAGTCAAGCATTACTTTATATCAATTAAAAAAAAAATGCAAGATGTTACATAAATATCAGTCGAGTCACTATCATGTTCACTTTAAAATGTATTTAGGGCTTACGGTGAATTTTTGTAGCGATGCAGTAGCGCGTTCGCATCGATACAGTCGCGATGCGCGCTTGCAAATGCGATTATCGCGCGTTACCTGGTCCATCCATGTGCCAATTTAAATTTGAATCCGTTAAGCCAATCGACGGGAAGAAGTAACATAAACTTTCGTTTTTATAATATTCAGTATGTGGTATATATTTTGATACACGTTATGTAATTGTTAAATATAACCGTTTAATTCATTAAGAATAGAAAAGAGAAATACTTACCTAAATATCTTTCAAGATTCAAGATTATTTATTTTGCTAAAACATGAGTATACACATTAATCACTGCTTACCATCAGGAGGGATCGCAGTCAAGCACCAGTTTCTATCAATAAAAAAAAAAAAATGCAAGATGTTACATAAAAATCAGTCGAGTCACTGTCATGTTCACTTTAAAATGTATTTAGGGCCCTCGCCTACGGCGACTTTGTGTAGCGAAGCTGTAGCGCGTTCGCATCGATACAGTAGCGATGCGCGCTTGCAAATGCGATTATCGCGCGTTACCTGGTCCATCCATGTGCCAATTTAAATTTGAATCCGTTAAGCCATCCGAACGGGAAGAAGTAACATAAACTTTCGTTTTTATAATATTCAGTATGTGGTATATATTTTGATACACATTAGGTTAGGTAATTGTTTAATATAACCGTTTAAGGAGAAATACTTACTTAAATATCTTTCAAGATTCAAGATTTTGCTAAAACATGAGTATACACATAAATCACTGCTTACCATCAGGTGGGATCGCAGTCAAGCACTAGCTTATTTCAATTAAAAAAAAATGCAAGATGTTACATAAAAATCAGTCGAGTCACTGTCATGTTCACTTTAAAATGTATTTAGGGCTTACGGTGAATTTTTGTAGCGATGCAGTAGCGCGTTCGCAGCGATACAGTCGCGATGCGCGCTTGCAAATGCGACTAACGCGCGTTAGTAGTGATGCTGTCGCGCGCTTGCGAAACACGCGACACCATCGCTACAAGAAGTCGTGAGTCGTGTCGCGAGTCGTGGGCGAGAACCCGTAGAGAATCAAAATAAAAATATTCTCATATCTTCTATCAATATCTACCTATTATTATGTTTTATCATTGTCGAAAAACAATAATAGCACAGATCTATCTAAAAAATTGGTTTTGTTTTTTCATAGAAGTTATTGCTATATTTATTATCTATGTCACCACGTGTATTTTGTTGAGACAAATAGATCAGTAGACAAGGTCGAATTCTGTTTAGTTTCGAGAGCGGGGCTTACTGCCTCGTGTGACGCACAAAGTGTACGCACACACTAACAAATGCACACATAAATGTGTCTTCTTCTTTTTTCTTTCTTTCTTTACTTCAGCGAAACGACTGGTACCTACGGGTGCCTGCTAAAGCTGCGAGAATATATGAAAGAGTTACTGTGGCAGTCTAGGTCATTTTTAAGAAAGAATTCATCATCATCGTCATCATTTGTCGTCAAGTTTGTTTGTTTTGTGGTATTATAATTTGTAAATGTATTTGTGTCACTAACATAGTTGTAAGGTTGTTTTTGTTATTACTAACACTAAAAGAGTCTTATTGTTACTCGAAAATAAAGATTATTATTATTATTATTATTTCAGCCGAAAGACGTCCACTGTTAAACATAGGCCTCCCCCAAGTGTCGCATCCATCAGATTCCCGCAAAGTAAGGGTAAGGGTACCAGGTCATCGGTCCACCTTGTAGAAGGCTTTCCAAAACTGCGTATTTCAGTACGCGGTCGTTACTACGGAACCTTTCAGCCCCAAAGGCCATCTGTTCTGCGAGCAATGTGTGTTTGAAAGAATTAAGGAGGATTATTACAAGAGAGAGATATATACCTAAATATACTACCTACTAATATATATGTATATTTTTTTAAAGACAAACTAATGCTTGACTGCGATCTCACCTGATTGTAAGCCATGATACGATCGTTGATGGTGAAGCGCACTAGTTTATATACCAGTCTACAGTACACAGCACTTTTTTTTGCTAATTTTCGACAAATAGCAAATGAGTTAAATTATCATCTTAATTCTAAAGATGCGAAGGAGGTACCTAAAGCTCAATGCATTGATGAAATAGGGTTGCTCAAGATGTTTGGTTGCCTTACGGAACGGTCATGCCTTCTTAGAGGCGGTCTTAGAGCCGGGGCGGCATCGGTAACCGGGCGAGTTTTCGCTATGAGCGGCAACATTATCATACTTTTGATCTTTACCGCTCGCCGCCCCGAGCTTAGCTACCGCTCACACTTGCAAAGTCGTGAACGAGCCGTTAGGCTCATGGCCACTCTTAAATACTTAGTTCTGAAGTATAGTTAAGACTCACCCTTATCCTTGTCGGCGTCCTTGGCGCGGCTCTGGTCGAAGAAGCCGGTGGTGAGCGCCTTCCTCTTTAGCAGGTAGGCGCGCCGCTTGGGCTTCGTCGCGGCCACTGCATTCTCTGGAAAATAGATAAAATATGAGGACTCTGGTTTCTTTTTTCACTTTTACCGCTTTTGGACAGAGTGAGGGCGTGTCTTTTACTGACTAAAACCCACTCCTGTTCCTTCTTTGCCTTTGTTCAAGGGACCCAAGGTTCTCTTTCGCACTACCCATCGCCCCAGTAGACTTCGACCTTGCTGGCCCCTACGGTTTGCTGACATCTCTTTGAGACTCGCGTGGAACACTAGGGTGTCAGACTTTTACTGACTAAAATCACAAATGTGTCCTTCAGTTACCCTTTGCATCCTAGGACCACATTTCCTTTTCAGAAATTGTCTGTGGTCCTAGCGGGCATCGAGCCTCTGCGATTTGCTGACATCACTTTGAGAAGCGCGAGGCGCTGTCGACGACTTCCGCTTGGTTCTGCCGGGACGGCGAGCTATGGGTAGCTACCCGTAGGTAGCATAGTATAGTCAGCATTTTAATGTTCCCACTGCTGGGACTCAGGTCTCCTCTTTAGGAGAGAGAATGGGCCATAATCCACCTCGCTGGCCCAGTAAAGGTTGGAATGTCACATGTCTTCGAATTTTTGGTTCTGGGACATGTCGGTTTCCTCACGATGTTTTCCTTCACCGTTTTGAGAGCAGTGGTGATGAAATGAAAGTAATGCGCCTGGCTGGGTTTGAACCCGCGACCTACAACTCGTAAGTCTGGACCGTAACCACTCGGTCACCATTGCTACCCATAAGTAGTGGTCAAGGTATCTTACATTTGAAACATTTCCACACAGCTCTTTGATTTGTTCGTACCACAATATCTCACGTCAAGAACTCCATTATTTTGAATGATGGATAGCCCCGATTGTTCCAATTGTTAGCCGACACTATCGTACTACATTATTTTCGTCTTGGCCATCCTCTCTGAATTCGTAATAATAGACCGATAATAATAGTGGCTAATCAGCTGATCCGTTTACGTCAATATTGATAAAATATTTTTGAATACTATGTGCAGTCTAGACTGCTTCTGTCTCTGTCTGTCTGTCTGTCTGTGTATTTGGACGTATCTCAAATTCTGTATAGTGCACTTTGGACAATTTTTTTTATATGAACTTTGAGTGAAACTGGGATAGATGTTCAGGGGTGTACTTACCTGAATAAAGTTTGTTCAGAATCAGTCACTTTTTTTAAATTTATACACCAAGTTATATATTTTTTCCCAAAAATCTTTAAAAAAGTCACAAGTTGGACACCACCGAAACTAAGTATATTTTTTTTTTATCAATTTGTAGATAAAATCAAAGAAACTTTCAGTTTAGGTTTATGCTTAGGGGCTCTTTGCCGCTCTTTGCGGGTGTAAGCGGCAGTACGAGTATGTGTGCATTTTACTCCGGCTAATATTCAAGAGATTATACAAAATCTACAAGTCCGTGATAAGGCCTGTCATACTGTATGGATCAGAATGTTGGGCTGTGAAAAAGACGGATGAAAAAAGATTGCATGTAGTGGAGATGAGAATGTTAAGTTAAGATGGATGTGTGGTGTGACGAGAATGGATAAAGTGAGAAATGAGTATTTTAGGGGAAGTTTGAAAGTGGCGCCAGTGACTGAAAGGTTGAAAGTGAATCGTTTGTCTTGGTATGGTCATGTGAAAAGGAGGGATGAAACGCATGTTGCTAAAAAATTTATGAGTTTACATGTGGATGGATGGAGGGGAAGAGGGAGGCCAAAGAAAAGATGGATGGATTGTGTGAGAAGCGATATGAAATAAAAGGGAGTTAGTGATAGCGTGACGAGTGACAAGACAGAATGGAAGAAAAAAACGTGTTGCGCCAACAAAACGGGACTAGGGCAGGAAGATGATGATGAATATTCAAGAGATTATACACCTTAATGTCCAGACGTTATTAAAAACCATCATCATAGATGATTCACTCACTATCGGTAATAAATAGCAGACAATCTTACTCATCATCAGCTCATCCTAAAATACTTCACAAACTTATGAAACAAACAACTTTGTAACTGGAGTCGTATACCCGACTCTAACGTGTCGCGAGAACCCGACACTTGTTGTGATAGAGCTGCAGGTCACAGGCCCCGCGCTATGCCAACACCTCAAGTACTAGGAGAGCAGGTAGGTATGAGAGTTGAAAACAATCCTACATAGATACGTGTAGTACGTATAGCTGTGACTCGCGTCTGAAGATTTTTGGGTAAACAAATAATGACGCAGTATCAATTTTTTTCAATCAAATTTTCACCTGAAGAATAATATAATAATAATTCCATTATTTACCATACACATACAGAGTTTGAGGTTTCTAAAAACAACAACATTACAGTTTAAGTTCTTTTTTTTTGGTGGGAAAATCATCAATGACAACCCCCGCTCTTGGATGGAGCGGGAGATAGTGTCAGACTCTTACTGACTAAAAACCCACCCCGTTCCTTCAAGCCTTCATACCGGGGCTCGAGCGCCCTTTCGGATAACCTTGGCCCCAGTAGGCTTCGATGGCTGGGTCCCTGCTGTTGCTGACAACTTCTTGAGGCGCGTGGGAACAGTGCGCGCCGTCGACGACTTGGGCTTGGTCCGGACAGTTACCGGACGGTCGGACAGCGAGCTACCCATTGCTCACTGTCCGCAAGCCCGCGCCTACGGTGGCTGGAAATCGGGATCGGAATCCCGGCGGCGGCGTGAGCGCCGTTGCCTGATGCGGTCGGCCTCCTCCTTTGCGAGCATTACTGCTTCGCAGAAGTCTTCGACCGCCTGCCACTCCTCCTCGCTCCGGACCATGGCCTCAACCAAGGCCCGGCGCTAGAGGACATTATAGTTTAAGTTGAAAAATCTGTGTAAATTAACACTCTACCTCTTAAGCTATGGTATACCGATCTGTATTTTAAGAGATACGAGTAGTTTACGGTCAGGTTTAAAATAATCAACAAAAACTTATTTCCAGTGGACTGTGTCTTTGTACTGTTACATGGAACACAAAACTAACTAAAATATTGCGTAGTTTCTATACAAAAGCCTAAAACAGTTTTAGAGCGCCTTCACACTATCTTTTGTCCAGCGTAGGCGTTCGATAAACGTATGCGCAGCGTAGACGCCGCGATAATGCGGCGCAGGAGTCGCGTTGTTGCGGCGTTTCCTCTGGAGTCAATTGAACGCTGCGACAACGTGGCGCAGACGTCGCGTTGTTGCGGCGTTTCCTCTGGAGTCAATTGAATGCCGCAATAACGCGACGCCTGCGCCGCATTGTCGCGGCGTCTGCGCTGCGTATACGTTATCGAACGCCTACGCTGGACAAACGCTAGTGTGAAGGCGCTCTTAGGTTTGTATCCCACCGATTGACAGTAAAGATATTCATAGTGGCAAGGTGCGAACATATAACATTCTTGCAATAAAATAATCTATGTCATACTCAAACCATATCTTATCTTATCTTATCTTCGTGGTCTGGTTTCCGCGCTTAGTCCATATCGGACCATTGTGCGTGAGCCATAGCGGCCTTTACTCCAACCAGCCCACCTCATTCCAGAAACAGATGAGTCTCTTTGGTTTGCTCAGAGCGTCCATCAGCGAATTCGGTGTTCCCAAGGTTCGTGTTCTTATCTCGCTGACGGCTGTGCACTCGAGGAGCACATGCGCGACAGTTTCTTCTGATTCCATGCATCCTCTGCACAGAGGGCTATCTGTGATATTTATTGTGAAAAAGTGTTTATTCAGGGAGCAATGTCCGGTGATGGTCCCTGCCACCAGACGCAGGCTGCCTCTATCTAGTCGTAGAAGGTTGCTGGTTAGGTTTTTATTTAAAAACGGCATTGCTTCTTTAGCCTGCCTGCAGCCCGGTGCCAGGGACCACCACCTTCCCGCTTGTGCATCTGTGTGCTCACGTAGCCAACCACGCAGCTGACTAAAGGGTATCGGCACGATGGGTTCAGGTCCGAAGACCACCGCGCCAGAACCCCGCCTTGCTAGCTCGTCAGCCGCGTCATTGCCCAGTGAGCCGCTATGTCCCTTTATCCACTGTAAAGTCACAGTGTTATTATTTAACACTGTGATGCGTTCTAAAGCAGAGTGGCATTCTTGTATAAGTTTCGAGGTTGTAGCAGGTTTTCCTAGGGATTGTAGAACTGAGGCACTGTCGGAGATTATTCGAATATGAGTATCCATGACTTTCCTGGCCTCTATGGCGTTGGCCGCTAGAGTGATGCCAACACATTCTGCCTGGTAGACAGAGTTGAGTGCTCCCAGCGGCTTGGATATCTTTATGTTAAGGTCGTTGGAGAAGACTCCGACTCCTGTTCCAGTATTCGTTTTTGATCCGTCGGTGTAAATTCTCAGTTCCTTGGGGCCTGAGTAGTCGTACGGTTCTTCCGTTAGTTGGATGGTGTAGTGTTTTTGGAATAGGAGTGCCTTGGGGGCTTTGTCGTTCGGGGCCGTCATCATGGGCTGTCGCTTAACAGCATTTTCCATAATGCATGTATGTTTAATTCGAGAATCTGTTTTCAGTGTGCCCGATAATTTAAGTCTGAAACCTGCTAAAGCTGCCTCTTCCCGCACTATGAGATGCAGTGGAGGCAGTCCCAGCATTGCTTGAAGGGCGGCAGTGGGTGCCGTTCTCATGCTACTGGTGATTGCCACGCAGGCAAGTCGCTGCAGTTTTTCGAGTTCTTTTTGGGCTGTGCTCAAGTCTGTCCTGGGCCACCAGACTAATGAGCCGTATGTTATGATTGGTCGGATGACTGTGGTATATAGCCAGAGGGTGACTTTTGGGCTTATGCCCCAGTTACGTCCCAACATGCGTCTGCATTGCCACATCGATATACTGGCTTTTTTTATTGTGTAGTCTGTGTGTTTTGCCCAATTCAACTGCTTGTCTAAGTAAACACCCAAGTATTTTGCTTCAGTCGAAAGGCTTAGGGTAGTGCCAAAGAAGCGTGGTAGTTTCAGCGCAGGTAGCTTTCTTTTCTTTGTGAATAGAACCAATTCGGTTTTGGTGGGGTTTACGGTTAGTTGATGCTCTTTACACCAGTCCTCTACTAGCTTCAAACCATAAAATCTCAGCCCACTGAAAATGCCGCCACAAACAAAGCCAGTTGAGGAGTCATAAAATAACACGTGTGCACAACAACGGATGAGAGGAATTCCAACAACGCACGAATATGCTCCATTAAATTGTTTCGCACTAGTGCTGGCTGGAGACCACGCTTATGACACACAGTGTGTGAGGATCGTAGAGAAGAACCGAAATATATAAATCTGCAATGAAATCTCAAATTGAACCCAGTTATTTGCATTGGCGGACATTTTAATAGTGTTTTTAATATCATGCGGATTTGCGCGCTATTGCACCGCATGCATAACCCCCAAAAATGCCCATTTGATACAAGTATTTATTGTATTGCGTGGAATACGCACGCGACATGTATTTTTGCATTTTGAAATTTTTTGCATGCGGAGCAAACCCGCATGCGCGATGAAATCCGCTCGATATTAAAAACACCCTTAGGGTTCCGTACCTAAGTCGGCAAAAACGGAAACCATAAAGGATCACTTTGTTGTCATCGTTTATTCACCTGACAAAGCTCTTTTACTTAAGAACGCGCGGGGGTAGGAAGCTAAAATGAATATGAAATACTCAGGTCTTTTATATTCCGTTTAGGGGCTTATTTTGACACTCGCTAGATAATCAAAACCTATAGGGTACTTTCCGTTGACCTAGAATCTTGAAATTTAGCATGAAGTAAGGTTTCATAACGCAAGTAAAGGAAAAAGTCTGAAAATTGTATTACATCACAAGAAAAATATTTTTTACAGTTCGGAAAAATCTTCAAGACTCGATTTGAGAACTCAACTACATATTTATGTACATAAGTTTGTACAGAATCCTCGGTGGGTGATTTCGACTTGAACTTGAACGCTTTTTTTATTTGCTTTGTCTTTTCTTAATTATGTAGCGAAATGGTAATATTTAACATGTGGAGACCGCCTATCTGACCTCCACGTCCTGACTGTTAGTCAGGTCATGGAGGCCGGTGCACAACTGCTGAAAAAGAATGACAGCAGATCAGTAGATATTTGTCATAGATATCAGGAGATATTTTTTTCTAACAATCTTTTAAAAAAATCAACAATTAATCATTTCAAGAATTTAATCATTTAGAAAAAGCATTTTAATGTAACTTTTTGTAACCATTTACATAGAGCCACAACATTTTCTCTATCATAAGAATCGCACAAACCAATAATACAAAAATAGAACTAGGTTAATAGCGTGACCACTAACCACCCCAACTGTAACCCTAGTGCTAAAAATACCTGTTATTTCTGTCGGCCACAGTTATGCAGTACAAATGAATCACTACAGACTCGCGGGTGTCTAAGTGTCAGACAACGCAGTTTGCTCCGAAGCTCACATGCCGGGAATACTTGCAGTTATTTATTTAAACAAAAAAATAATAATAGTAATTCAGAAATCAGAAACGTTTAATACCAATAAATTATTTACAGTTATTTTTTTGGATTGTCAAAATGTCGGTTAGTCAAAAAAAAGGGTAGCTGAATTGCACGTTTTAAAGTGTAAATCTCTATGGAGACCTGCAAGAAACTACACGGACACTCTTGATTACAACATGTCCTTACTAGTGGTGGCTAATATAACGTATAGCGCCAAAATATAACACGCTATTTGTTCATAGCGTATAGCATATTGTATTGACTCTGCCTTCGCACTATAATATAACGACTCGCTCAACATAACGCCAATAGAGGGGCTAAAGCAGAGTAGCAATATAGCGTTTATTGTGTCCGTTTAGCGCGTTGCCGAGTAAAATGATAACGTCGCCGAATTCAGTTGATTACAGAGTTTTGCTAGAACGTGTTATAACGATAGTGTGTAAAATAGCGCGCTATAAAAATATATTCCATAGTCTATAGCGCGTCTAGAGTTTATAGAGGAATTGAACATCACTAGTCCTTACTATTATGTGAGCGCAATATAGTCAAATAATTAAAAAAATAAAATAATAAAACAGTTGGATCTTGGCTTGATCCAAGGCAGTACCTTACTACTCCTGGACTCGACGCGAATTTTTAGCAGATTCCTCTCTCAAGAATTCTGGCCACCGGTGGCTTGGATTTGGACCCAGTTCCCAATGCCGGTGGCGGACCATTTTTTATTATATGTTTTATTAAATAATATTTAAAAATTTAATTACGTGATACAAAAATAATGTAAAATAAACGGAATAATAAAATAAGAGAAGTTATAAAAAAATATATATATATATTTTTTAATATTACTTTTATTACAAAATAATAAAATAAATAATAAAAATGTAAACAATAAAAAAAAATAATTAAAAGGTAAAAAAATACCCGTTATATATGTCGACTACAGTAATGCAGCACAAATGAATCACTAAAGAGTTGCGTGTATCTAAGTGTCAGACAATGCAGTTTGCTCCGAGGCTCGCATGCCGCGAATACTTGCGGCTATTTATAAAAATGCATTAGTTGGACATCATGTGATAACCTGGACGCACGTGGTTCGTTTGTTTGTGTCTTGAATGGGCGAACTTTACTTCAGATGTGCACGTAATACCTACCTGCGTAAATGTAAAATATTGCCTATGTCACTTGGAATAAAGCAGCTTTCTAACGGTGCAAAAATTTTAACAGTCGGACCAGTACTTTCAGAGATTGCCTCCTACAAACAAACCCTCTAAGGGTCTAAACAGACGGACCGCATATCAACTGCAATCCAACAGCAAATTGCAGTTTAAGTGCAGTTTGAATGCAGTTGACACGACCGCAATAGAACTGCAAACACGACTGCAATAGATCTGCAAACCAAACGTGCGGTCCAATTGCAGTCGTGTGAACTGCACACCGACTGCATCCGAACTGCACCTTGCGCGGGAGGGCGGAGCGTGCGGGCGGGTGGGTATGATGCAGTTCGGATGCAGTCGGTGTGCAGTTTACACGACTTCAATCGGACCGCACGTTTGGTTTGCAGTTCTATTGCAGTCGTGTCAACTGCATTCAAACTGCACTTAAACTGCAATTTGCAGTTGGATTGCAGTCCGTCTGTTTAGACCCTTAGAGGGTGAATTTTGGAAAATCCTCTCTTAGCGTTCACCTAGGTTGTAAAAGGAAACCGTGTGCAAAATATCTTGCTCCTATACTCTGTAGTCTCGGCTGTGCCAGTCATATTGTCATTACTGACTACCAAAACTCACGTAAGTTGTTTAATATTATACCTTAATATTATTGCTAATGGTTGTATTGATTCTATATATGTATCATACTGTGACTTTTGTTTCTAATTATGTTATTGTGACAAACTGTAAGTAAGGATATTGTAAAATGTATCTATAAAATACTATGAGCTTCCGAAGTGTTTCTTGCCCGTTCTTCTTTTTAACGACCTAGTTTTGAAACAGCAACTATATTCGATTAATTGACAAGCCTAATTGAAATAAATACTTAGTCTTGTCTTTCTGTGCTTTTCTTCATAAAACCCTTTCTTTACACACCACAGTCATATGAACTTTGATACACAGTACCTAAATTATCATTATAATCAATCAGTTTCTCATAATTCTTTATTGTAGATACAGTCACACATGTTATGGAGATACAGACAGTTTACGTACAAAGGCGAGCCTAACTTAGCAATGAGTTTTCTCCCAGCAAACTACGTGGTACTAATGAAATGTAATTGTTTTTTGTTGGGTAAAGTCTATAAATATGTATTTATTTATATGTAGGTATATAATAGCAAACGCATATATCTTGAAAATGGTATGTGCAAAATCGGCGACTTAATTGATTTCAGCTATTTTTAAAATATGTAATTTATCTTAAAATTGTGGGATGAAAAAATCTACACTAATGTTATAAAGAGGTAAAGTTTTTTTTTTCTTTGTGGGAGGTAATCTCTGGAAGTTTAATTCCGATTGCTAAAATTTTTTCAAGCTGCTTTATTCCTGAGTGACATAGGCTGTATTTTACGCACGCGGACGAAGCCGCGGGAAGCGAACGCTAATCGTACATATGACAAGTTCTTGATAAATCTTGCATTCGTTACTTGCATGTTTGCGTGTGCGTGCGTAAATACCTCATCATCTCATGTGTCAGTTATTATGTTACATACGGCCTTCCAACGCTTCGTCTTCCGGTACGCGGCTGCCACTCCAGAACCTTTCGGCCTCATCTACCATCTGTTTTGCGAGCAATGTTAGGCGAACTTGAGTTTGGCGAGGGTCGGGAGAATCTGATGGATGCGAGACGCATAGTACCGGTCGTTATGGTGATGTGATGATGATGACTATAATTAGGTCAATGACGTATAATTAGGTCAACTCAACAACTTCTTGTAATTTTATTCTAAAATGTCCAGAGCCTACAATAATGTCTAGCGAACCTGCCAACATAACATTCTATAACAACTTGGCCGTCAGTCTGCGTATGCGCAGACGCGAACATAGCGTATCGTGCGAACTGACAAGGTGGGCAGGGAACTAAATAAGCGGAACGCGCGGCGCCCCGCTCTAGACGATATTAAGGCCTGGTCACGACTTCAGTCTAAGTATACAATTTTGTATATTAATCTATGAAACTGTAGTAAAATAGTATTAATTTTGGTCACTAGATGGCGTTGTTAGATTACGTCACATTTCTACATCTCGCTATGGTTTCGTTACCGAGCTTTTATAGGGTCTCAATCAAATTACTATTAAATGTCTTCGTCTCAGTAACATTGGTTTTATTCACTAAGGATGGTCATCACGAGTGAGAGAATCGCGACGAGTCCGTGCTTCTATCGCCAGGTCGTCTCCACGAACGAGTGGTTATTCCTCCAGCGTATCGTCGCGACTCGTTACGGAATCGCCGCGTATCCGCGATGAGGCATTGTGCAATAGGCAGACAGGCAATGCAGAAATGACCTGTGTTTGACAGTTGACAGCGAGCCCGTCGCGTTCTCGCAGCGAAAGCGCGACGGGCTCGCTGCCAGTACCTACAGGCGCGCGGCGATTCGACGATGTTTCACTCGCATTCAGCCACTCATCCCGTCCCCGCGATAATATCGCCGTGTGGAGACACATTCTAAGACTGTGTATAGAAATACGTGGCACGACGATAATGTCGCCGGGATTCTCACGCTCGAGGAGATGGTCCCCGGCGTGCGGCGCGGCGAGCGGGGCGATACCGGCACGCGCGCGCGTTTAATGTTATACCGCTCACAACGGCAAGGTTGTGAAATTATTTAAAAACGATAAGTCTAAGTCAACCCTTTCTATAAATAAAAAAAATTATAAATTTTGATACAAGTGGGCAAACGTTGTCGTTACAGCCGAGTGTGAGTGAATATTGGAGTAAATACCTAGGAGCTACGTACAATGGTCCGCATAGGACTAAGTGCGGAAACCATACTCAGACATATAATACTAGCTGGAATCGCAAGTCTTGTAAAGTTTGGAGTCTTGTAAAATTCATAGAGTACTGTGCCTTGACCTAGAATCCTGAAATTTGGCATAAAGCAAGGTCTTTTAGCACAAATACTTATAGAAATGAATCTGAAAACAGTACATTCGTTCTTACGTCACAAAAAAAAAAACATCTGCAAGTCACACACACACAGTTTTCTACGGAACCCTCAGTGTGCGAGCCCGATTCGCCCTTGCCCAGTTTTTTGTAAAAGTCTTCAGTGGAGTAGTAGGTGTATTTTAGCACTAAAATTAACGTAAATAATTAACAGCACTTGGCAGCCCTACCGGCCACCGGCGCCCGCGCACTAATACGTACTCTTAATAAAGATTTATTTGACAACAAAGCGAAGACGACACTCAAACTCCCCCAGTAATAATATTTAAAGCCAAACTCTTCAAACTGATCGTAAACACTTTAGTTTCAAATGCAAATTGTTTTACTACTAGTTATATTATTTACTAGCTTTTGCCAGCGGCTCAGCGTAGTTTTTTCCATGTACAAATTTTGGACCGTTTGGACCCGTTTGGACCCGTTTGAACCTTTTGGGTCGAAAATTTTGGAAGATCTTCGTGCTCGCCTATATCATATAAGAAAGCCTTGTGCAAAATTGCACACATGCCTAGTCCCTATAGTTTCTTACTGTGTATATATCAGTCAGTCAGTTTTCCTTGACACGCCCTCCCGCTCTATCCTAGAACGGGTGAAGTCACTGGATAATTTCCTACCCAAAAAAAACACAATCGGAATAAACATAATTGGATCCAACTTCATCATCATCATCATATCAGCCGAAAGACGTCCACTTGGACATAGGCCTCCCCCAAGCGTCGCCACAACGACCGGAAGCACACACGACGCAGCATTGGATCCAACTTAATTCAACATAATCCGATGCGGTATATAATCGTGTCCAACAGAATCAAGATCAATCGGAAAGTTGAGTTTTCTTAAATACTCATACTTACTTAAGTACACACACATACAACACTATTTTAATTTAAAAAAAAAAAAACTATTCAAACAAAAAATAACTAGTTGTAATTTGAGAAGTATTTTAACGTAACATTTTGTTGGTTCATAAATTACACGAAGTCATATTTAGTATACATCAAAATGTCTAGTAAAAAATATGAAAAAAACTTATAGCGTTTTTCCAAGAACTATCTCAATGTATGAAAATTCGCAGAAGCTTTCTAAAACGTCAGGGAGAAACCAATGCATTACATTGAATCAGGTGTGAGTTCATGGAAACACGTTATTATTTACAATTTTATAAAAAAAATAAACTTGTTTATGTAAATCATGCCAAATGCTTTAAAAAAAATGACAATTCTGAAACTGTATACAAAATGTTGCATCTATTATGCCTATACCCTTTTGAGAGTGGGTAATCTTTATACATAATCTTTAGTTTATGCGAAACCTGCCCCCCTAGCCAAGTTACAACCGTTTCGCTTGCGCCGAACGCTTCGTGTTGACCTTGCCGCCAATTCTTTTGTTCTGACCACGTGATAAAGCGTTAAGACGACGTCATTCCCGTACATTTGAAGCTTTCTACAAGCGTTAACTATTGCAGATTAGCAACTTGGCTAGGGGTACTGAACATAGTTTGTTTAGAATCAGTAACTGACTCGATTCCAATAATTTTTACACCATGATATTTTTTTCCAAAAATATTTAAAAAAAGTCACAAATTGGTCATGCACCACCGACACTAAGACAAAACACAGGTCACTGCAGGTCATAGCAGTAATTAGGCGCAAAAGCACAGCTGAGTGCGGTAGCAAAAGAACCCCTCGGTCGCCTGGATGACACGGCCGGTGACTTTGTATTTGTGCGGACAACCAGGTAACATAACAGGCCTATAACTTTGTGGTTTCTCATGATATAGTTATGTAATTTTGTACATACATTCTTTACATAAAAATATATGTAATGAAATGACCTCCTTGGAAATGACATTTCATTTTTTAATTTTTAAGCTGTGGATACGGGGTGACGTATCATTCAATGACAGATGATGTTTAGATTATATGTGCATTTTATTGTTATAAAAACTTGTAGAGAGATAATTAAAGGGATATAATTGAGGAGGCGATATTAGTGAACTTTAATGTCGTTTCTTTGTTTTCAGGTGAGATAAAAGTGTAACTTTAGTTAAACGATAATTTATTACATAATACTGTAAAAGCATGTTGAATAAACAAATCTTTGTTTTCAGAGAAACAATTTGTGGTTTATTTCGAAAATCCTCAATAATATACCTTATAAAACGACAAAAAAATACTTACACCTTTTAGTAGACCACTACACAAGATATGCGTTTATTGTGACTTCAAAAACACAGAACGCAAGTGACTTTATAAAACTAACAAAGAAAGTACTCGAGACAGATGAGATTGGAATAATTCTGACAGACCAATATCCAGGCATCAATTCAAAAGAATTTAAACAGTATTTGCAGGAGAATAACATCAAACTAATATTTACAGCTGTGAATACGCCATTTTCGAACGGCTTGAACGAAAGATTAAACCAAACAATAGTAAATAAAATAAGATGTAAAATAAATGAGAAAAATAATAAGAGAACATGGACAACAGTAGCAAGAGAATGTGTACAGAAATATAATGAAACAGACCATTCTGTTACAGGTTTTGCACCAAAATATTTACTGGATGGTACAAATGTCAGTATTTTACCAAATGAAATTAAAACAATAGAAAAGGAAGACAAGTGGATTGCTGATAGAAGATTAGCATTAGAGAATACAATAAAATCTCACAAGTACAACAAGAAAATATTTGATAGAAATAGGAAAATACAAGAGTTCGAGATAGGAGACAGTGTATATGTAGAAAATGGAAATAGACTGAACAGGAAAAAATTAGACGAATTAAAAATAGGCCCTTTCAAGATAATAGAGAAAATATCGAACTCCATTTATAAGATTGACACTGGCAACAGAAAAACAGAATCAACTTTATTCCACATAACAAAATTACAACCTGTTACGGCAGAAGATGAAGTAGAAGAAAACGAATAGGTATAAAGATAGCTTGCAGGTGCATTGTTTGTATTATATTATTTAGAATTTTCGTTCCTATGGGGGGGAGATGTAATGAACTGACCTCCTTGGAAATGACATTTCATTTTTTAATTTTTAAGCTGTGGATACGGGGTGACGTATCATTCAATGACAGATGATGTTTAGATTATATGTGCATTTTATTGTTATAAAAACTTGTAGAGAGATAATTAAAGGGATATAATTGAGGAGGCGATATTAGTGAACTTTAATGTCGTTTCTTTGTTTTCAGGTGAGATAAAAGTGTAACTTTAGTTAAACGATAATTTATTACATAATACTGTTAAAGCATGTTGAATAAACAAATCTTTGTTTTCAGAGAAACAATTTGTGGTTTATTTCGAAAATCCTCAATAATATACCTTATATATACTAAAACTAATGTAGAAACTGACTGACTGACATATAAACATACAGCCGAAACTACTGGGATTAGGAGCGTGAAATTTTGGTTTCCTTTTATGACGTAGGTGAGATAAGAAAAAAATTTATATGTGTGGTTGTTAAACTGTAAGTGTATATTAAAAATAAAATAAATAAATAAATCAATGAAATGGCCGACTCCCTGTGCTTTCTATGACAGATTGCTGTGTTAAGCAGGATACAGTGCAAAAAAAAAAAATCAGTTTAGGTAGTCATATAGGGTTTACTAATAATAAGCATAAAATATATTGTCATAATTTATATTGGCATAACGAAATTCAGCATAATGATCATTACGCATAATATTATTAGGCATACCTGTTTTACCATAATACTTGTTGCCATAAATACTGCTACTTCGCACTTCTCAATCCCTTCCTTCTTAGTTTATCTAGGACATTACTGACTCCCCGTGCTTCGCAAAGCACGTAAAGCCGTTATAAACCTAACCTAACCCAACCTTTGCATCAAAGTATTATTATGCAGCAGTATTATTATGCCAATAAAAGTTATGCAAAAACGTTATGCCAAACTATATTATGCCTTAAAATTTTATGCCAACAGGGGTATTACCGTCATGTAGATAGCGTTAAAAGCTCGAAATAGGACCTCAGGTATCAAACTAGTGATGTAACACGTTTATATTAATTTAACTGATATTAATCAAAGTTATTTTTGTAACCGCCTCGTGTAAGAAATAATTAATAGTGCTGTAGATTATTTACTACGGTCGTGTATAAAATAGTAGTCATCTGCCCACAGAATTGCCTCACGACTAATTATGAACGACCGCGGGCTTTTGAAGCGACCGCGAATTAATGTTGTGGTGACAATTTGCGGTTTAAAACTATAATTAACAACGTTCATTATTTTATGATCAAGCTTTAGCCGATGGCTTCGCCTGCTTAAAGAAAAAAATCCTATTTCGTCATATTTTATCTGATTCAAAAGCACTTATGATGACCATACCATTGAATAGTTTTTTTAATAGGGAGTAACCTAACCTATTATACATTTTTGCCCATATATCATCCAAATCTGTTCAGGACTTGAGGTGTTATTGCTTAACACATATTCAAACATATAGAAAATATATTATGTCACTAGTATTATAAACGTGAAACTGTGAGTGTGTACGTAGAAACTTGTCCTGGAAAACACATAGAAAACGTTTTATTTAAGGAGTAGTTTCCTTGGGATAATTTTCTAGTTTGACGGTGGTGAAGCCGCTGGCTGTAGCTAGTTTGTAATATAAGTACGACAGTGTTTTTACAGTACAGTTCACGAATGATGGCGGCCGTGAAGTTTGCGCAAAAGGCTGCGCAGTAACGTGTTTTAGGAACCAAATGGCGACGTGCGTGTGCAAGAAGAGTATAGTATGCGCGAACGTCCGCAAAGGCTAACTTCACGGCCGCCATCATTCGTGAATTGTACTGTATTTGTGACAAGCTGCTGCCAGAGGTTTTTCCCGCATGAAGAAGATTATTTATATTATAGAGTTTGTCTTTATAGTCAAACGACTTGGGTAATTTATAGGATTTAATGAAATCTGATTTAGTCAACACTGGTTCAATAATCAAGGTTGATTTCTGATAGTAAACAATGATCTCTATCTCTTGATAAAGATCATTGTTTACTATCAGAAGAACCTTATTAAAAGAATCGAATAAAAGTATTTTTTAAATGATATACAAAAAATATTATACAAAATTCCCAAGTCGGTTGACTTTTTAGACTATACATACCTAGTCTAACTTATCTGATAAACTATCACAAAAATATTTAACACCGATGGGTGCATACCTCCACTGTGTGCTCCACCGTGTCCTCCGGGTGTTCCGCACAGTGGCGACACCCGGGCGTCACTTCCACACGAATCCTGTGCAGGAACCTCCCGAACTTACCATGTCCGGTGAGGACCTGTGTCATGCGGAAGGTAAGGACGCCGTGAGGTCTTTCCAGCCACGCCTCAGAGAGAGGACTTACCGCCATAATTGTGGCGTGCCCAGTAATGGGTAGCGATAGTCGCAAAAAATAACCGATTGGCGCGAAAATGAAAAACACAATGAATACTTATACGAATCACAAAGGCCATTAATTAAAAGTTGAAGTTGAAGTTACTTATACGAATGTCAGATTCCAAATTCAAATGTAATATTAAGTTTTTTTTTTTGTAATTATAACAGTATTTATGGCCAGACTAAGTATAATAGTTTTTTTTTTTACTAAAATATAGCGTCTTATAGTCTGTCTAAAGAGTCAAACGACTTGGAATTTTTTAAACGAATTAAAATCTGTTTTACATATGACATACAATATTAAAGATTCTATTAATAAACAATGATCATCTCTTTGCAACCTTCATTGTTCAATTAGTGTTGACTATATCAGATTTCAAGAATTTGATTATTTGATTAAATTACCCGCGCGTTGTATTGATACTGCAAGTCAAATAACAAAAATATATTTAGCAAAATTAATTCGATTGAACTGAATCAGACAACGATCAGAAGGTGCAAATTAAAAGTTTATTCTGTTATTAATTTAAGTAGTTGCTGATTTATATTATAGCGTAATATATTAACGATTGTGTAAATAAAAAGTTAAAACCTTTGATCTCGATATAATTAATAACAGTTGCTTGCGCGGATCACGCCCACTTTATGAGCTTTTTCTAAAGTTAGTCACAGCCATAGAACACAGTTTATTTTTTATTATTTTATTTTGTTTAATTTATTTTTATATTTTTTAATATTATTTTTGTTAGTCCACACAAAGTTATGTGATTGTGTCATCACAGCGGGTCTTAACAGAATACCAGCGCAAAGTTACTTAATGATTTTAAATATTTGTTGAGATAGAAGTAATTTTATAGGATTATCAAAAAATTATAGAATTAACTGATCTATTCCGTTTTAATACTACTCAACTAATACCAATGGTATTTCTTTGAACCCGTGTTTATTTTCTATTCCGAATTCACAGGTCTAAAGTACAGTCAGCAAATAGAAATTAATATGGCGAGCAAGCGAATACCAGTGGTATCAGTTTGTTAGTATTAAAATGGAATAAACCGATTGACTGACGCAACCGAAATGTTAAGTAGTTTCTTTAACGTCATTGAGTTACAGTAATTATTGCTGAGAGAATTGAGTAGTAGAGTTCATTTTTATTATTATTTAGATTTATTGTTTTTCTCTTTATTCATTTTTCAAACCCAAGGTACTTTTTTTTAAACAAAATGATAAAAGGAAACATTAAAAAAATACTACTACTACTACTAGTAGCTCACCGGCACGGTGGTCAGGGCTCGAAAAATCTCCTAATAATAAGCGTTGAGGCCAGCCCCCCTAGCCAAGTTACAACCGTTGCGCTTGCGTCGAACGCTTCGAGTTGGCCGCGTCGCCGAATCTTTTGTTCTGACCACGCGACTGAGCGTTGAGATGACGTCATTCCCGTACATTTGAAGCTTTCTACGAGCGTTAACTATTACACATTAGCAACTTGGCTAGGGGTACAGTAGTACTTTTATTTGAATCATTATTAATTTTATTATTATTTAAAGTACTTAATTTTAAAAAATCGAAAATTTATAGAATTTTTCAAAACCATTCAATATTAACTAAGTTAGTAACCTTCAAAATCTGGTGGAAGGAGAAACTGGCAACATACATGTGTAAAAAAAGATGGAGAGTCCCCACCACGCCCCCACCCTTCCTCATACCAACATTTGAATTTCAAATTTTATTCCTGCTACATGATGACCAATTTTGAGGCTGTTCAGAAAAAAATCTTTTTAGTATTTTTTCACTAAAAGACATTTGTGTCTGGCGGATATCACAATGCCACGCACCACGCAGCGTAGCTCGTGAAAACGCACCTACGCACGTACTTGCGCGAGTGCAGATCTGCATCTTCGTGTGGGTTTTTACGCACTCACGCGCGTAGGTGTGTTTTGTAAATTCATGCAGGCACGCACTCATTATATACAAAATCACGCACGGTACTACGAAACTCAGTGTGGCATACCATGCGTGTCGCCCCGCACCCACGCGCGTGAGTGCGTGTTTCCTGTTTCTCCGCATGTAGGTGCGTGATCTGCATGAACGCGCGTGGATGCATTTTCAGTGTGTTGGACTGTGCGTGTTTTCTATACAAACGGATACTTACAAGCAACGTTAAGACACGCATTCACGCACTACGCTGCGTTGTGTGTGGCGGTGTGGTAACTGCTTATAGTCTGTCTAAAAAGTCAACCGACTTGGGAATTTTGTATAATATTTAATAATTTAAAAAATACCTATATTCGATACTTTTTATAAGGTTCTTCTGTTAGTAAACAATGATTTCTATCTCTTAATCAACCTTGATTATTGAGCCCGTGTTGACTACATCAGATTTCATTAAATTCTAATAATTACCCAAGTCGTTTAACTTATTAGACAGACTCTAAGTGTTGAGAGTGCTCCTAGCAAAACCTCCTCCTTCTTACGAAACTTACCCTTTTTATTTTAGGGTTATTTCCGTCACAATGAAACCGATACGCCGCATTCCTGGTTCCAAAACCCCATATTTTTGTCACAATCTTTACACGGCAATTAATATCGCTAATTGTATTTAGATCTTTGTTTACAAACTCCTTTGAACTGGACCATGAAGGTTACTCTATTAACTTGTCAACAACGCTACTGGTCCATTATTTAGAGATGGGTACTCTGAAAGATCGTATTGATAGAGCGAGATAGCGCTATACGAAACCTGTGTGCTAGAAAGAGAGGAAGCATATTTTAAATGTCAAAAATGTCACTAAATTATCTACCCTCGTAATAAAGTGATCGTGGCTGTCGACGAGGTCGTTTGTCTGTCTGTCACAGGGCAGTAACTCGGGGCCGATTGAAGGCAGATGTCAAATGTATGGCCGTCAATATGGAATGGAACAAAATAGTGTTAGTTGCTAACTTATCGTTCAATAAAGGGAATTAGTGATTTTTTTTGTTTGACTGGTTTATAATATCTTGTAGATAATGATATACTTAGATAGCCATATGGCTGTCACTGTCAAAGGGTTTCGTAATACGATGGAAAATTTGCTTTTAATCGGCACGGTTAGCGCAATGGATTAGCGATTCGCTGTTTTTTTTAAGTGGAAAATCATCCAAAGACTATTCCCGCTTTTAGGAGGAGCGAGTAAATGTCAGACTTTTACTGACTAAAATTCACTCCCGTTCCTTGTTTTCCTTCGTTGCAAGGCCCCGGGTACACTTTCGCACAACCCATGGGAGGATTGGATCCTGCCGTGCACTCGGAACCAATATTTGAATGGCCTACAGGCAGGTACGATGGCCTGCAGGTACGTTGTGCCTTCATACACAAGAGACCACAAGAGTTTACATGCTGGTGAATAAACCCACGACACAGGAGTAACTTCTAGAGTGGGGCAACGCATTGTCTGACTGCCTCTGTTACAATCAATTTTTAAAACTTGTCAAGATGGAAGGAAAAAATAGAAGTGTTGTTCCCTAAAATTAAGAAAATTGCCCCTCTCTTATTACCCATATTTTTTCACTTTTTTTCAACGCTTCTGTGTTAGAAGAAATTCTAAAAATAGATCAATCAAATAACTCTACGCGCCATCTCAAAATTATTGTTCAAATTATTCTCAGACGTTGTGGCCCATTTGAAAGCTTTGAATTTAGTGGTATGTAAAACTTACGTAAATAAATATACATAGCTAACAGTAAATTGTGCGGAACGACGTTTTCATACAAATAGAAAGTAAATTGTGAACCTTCACGTCCGAAGATTACATTACATGATTTTATTTATTTTAGAAAATTTTGTTTCAGTTTTTTAAGGTTCCTTACCCGAAAATTGCCAACGGTACCATATTATTAGGCCTCTTCTCCCTATCCGTCCTTCTGTCTGGCCATCTGACTGGGGGAGAAGGAGGAAAAATCATCCAAACATCCCCCGCCCTTGGGCGGAGTGGGAGATAGTGTCAGGCTCTTATTCACTGAAAAGCCCACCCCGTTCCTTCTTGCCTTTCATTCCGGGGCCGAGCCTCCCTTTCGGAACTAGACTCTGGCCCCAGTAAGCTTCGCTTGGGCCCCCTGTTTTTTTTTTTTTATGGTGGGAAAAAATCATCAAATGACAACCCCCGCTCTTGGGCGGAGCGGGAGATAGTGTCAGACTCTTACTGACTAAAAGACCCACCCCGTTCCTTCTAGCCTCATTAGCTGGGCCCCTGTTGCTGACAACTCCTTGAAGCACGCGGGAACAGTGCGCGCCTTCGACGACTTGGGCTCGGTCCGGACAGTTACTGGACGGTCAGACAGCGAGCTACCCATTGCTCATTGTTCGCAAGTGCTTTCAAATTAGCCGCAAAGTGCCGCGCGACGGCAGCGTTACGGTTCATCCGTCTTTCAGCGAGTTGTATGTCATAAATCGTAATAGATAGAGAGCTGTCAAAGAATTTGTATTTCTATTACCAACCCTCTCTTAGTGCTCGTCTACATAAAAAGAGGCTTTGTGCAAAATTTCACGTTCGTAAACCCAGTGGTTTCGCCTGTTGCAGCGCCACCTACCGGGTTCAATTGTAGTTCCAAACCATTCAAGGACCCACCCAAATATACACACAAAATTTCATCCAAATCTGTTAAGCCGTTTAGGAGGAGTTAGTTGACAAACACATGTACAGAAGAATTATATGCGAAAAGATCACAGAATCCACTACTTACTCCAAGCCGTCGATTACTCGTTTGTATAAAGAGCAAGATTTATATGTACATCTGGCCGTCTTATTTATAAATAAACTTATTGACAGCTTATCATTCCGGGCGAGACATTCACGTTGCTATGGCAACGGATCTCGGACTTACACGTGCTTTTGTGGGTGGTCAAGGACATCCGAACTTTGAATAATAACAAAACTATATCTCTGTGAGTTCGTAAGTGCGTTCGTAACTCGTAAACCACTTATTGGATTTACGTTACGTTTTTTTTTTTCAGTTCGTTGATTTTCTTTAGTACTTTAGTTGGTTTATTTTGTTATGTTAAACTAGTTTTTGCCTCTAGCTTCGCCTATCGGAAAGGAGAAAAATATCCTAAGGCAATGTACTCCCGTAATAAAAAAAATCCTGAAGAAGTATGTTGGTTTGTACAAGTTATGGATAAACCAGGCGAACAAGCCCTGGGTACCTGATGACCAGCAATTACTGAGAAAATAACCCTTTTTCGTTCAGGCATGCTCAGCGCAATATTGTCTACACTCATAGATATAAGATTTCTATGTCTACACTAAAATTATAAAGAGGTAGTTTGTTTTTTGTTTTTGTAAGAGATAATCTCTGGAAGTACTGGTTCGATAGCAAAAATGTTTTACCGCTAGAAAGCTGCTTTATTTATTTATTTATATATACTTTATTGCACATCAAGATTATAAATTAACAAAAAGGAAACCATATAATAAAAAACACACAATTGGCGGCCTTATCGCACTAGGCGATTTCTTCTAGGCAACCTTGAATGGACAGGGATTGCCTGGACACAAAATGGGGTTGCACTTAGTGCAAATATAAAAGTAACAAAACTTAATAAATACTTAATACTAAAATAGATACACAAATACAATTATTTCTGAGTGACATAGGCTATATATTATGTATGCGGGCGAAGCCGCGGGTAAAAGCTAGTACAAGATATGGATAAACCAGGCAAACAAGCCCTAGGTATCTGATGCACAGCAATTACTGAGAAAATAACCATTTTTCGTTCAGGCACGTTCAGTGCAATTGTATTGTTTAATTCTGTACCCTCCATCTTTTTATTTTGAGTTGTTACCATTGTGTGGTCTGTACTTAACACACGGACTACACAATGGTGATCTGTGTAATAAAATATAATTCTATTCTATATGGTCTATCCGTGTGCAAATTTTCATCGAGAACCTTTCAGCAGTTTGAGCGTGAAGGAGTAACAAACATATATACACTCGCATATTTACACACACATAATATGTACCGAACATACAAACTTTCGCCTTTATAATATTTGTGTGACAGTGTGAGAAGAAAAAAAAAACTGAAGAAAAATAACATGTAAATAAGTAAAGAAGAAATTCCAGACACTGCTTTTGAGCTTTGTGGCTTGGAAATATACTCGTAACCAATAGAAAATTATTAGGCTGCCGACTAGACGACGATGTTTTCAACCCTGTACTTTTGCAGATTATGACCAGAATTGAATGCATCATTTACTAAGCTATACCGATCGTACTAAAGCTCAGATTTCTTGATTGGCACGCCCAACGCAACGGCATGCGATACGAGGCACATACTGACTGGTTCAATGTTTAATACGACAAAAAAAATCTCTTTACCTACAATACAACTGACTCCAATATTGGAAGTCAGTTGTATTATTTTGTAAAAAAATATAATTTACACTTTTTAGCGGTGATAACCCTCAGCTGAGCAAGTTCTGTAGTTATGTACCTACAGAATATAACAAGTGTGCCTATACACCGCCAAATTTTGATCGTTTTAATCCCGTGGAGGATCGATCCGGTACATGAAACACTATCGATTTGTAACGATAAAATTAAAAAATAAAGTACCATTTTTTTAAAACTCGTAATAATTTACGCAAGTACGAAATTAATTTCTTTGAGAAAACATCAGCTGAGCGAGTTCAATGACCTGTAGATAGTTAGTACGCAACGCCGACTACTACGTACAGGTATCAGGGTAACCTTCCTATTTCCCAGGCTCATCCCTTTAAACGATTTCTTTTTTTAATTTTAAATCGATTTAGGCTTTGAGTAATCGGGGAAAAAAATAATTAAAAAATCGACTAATAATAATAAGCTTTTTATAGTTGACATTGTTTAAAAAGAATATTTAAAAATCTAAATTGTAAGTACATATAATGAATAAAGGAAATAATAATAAACTCATTTATTTCAGGCCCGAAAACCCATTGTAAAATTACAGTATCAATTGAGTACCTCCCCTTTTTTATGTCTATAATGCTAAGCATTTTACATAAAACATGTGTTTGGTTGCCGCATACTACAGCTTTGTACCTTTCAAGTGCTTCCAAACCACAAACCAACAAAAACCTAAAGAAAACCTAACCTAACCTCTTTGAGTCACAATAAAATTCACAAAAAGACATCACCACATTCCCCAACAGTACTTGACTGACTCACTTAAGGGGCCGGCGGAGGATGAATTTCCATACAAACGTAATACCACGCTCATTTGCAGTTGGAGCATATATCCAACATATTATGATGATATTCGGTTAAAGACAATATTTATCTAGGTTCCTACGTCGAGAATATTAGAAATATTGTTATTTTTAATACAAGAAAAGCCAAATGGCATGTTTTGCCATTTACGCTATAAAAAAGTGCGAAATACAATTTGCTTAAATTTCTTTTTGTTTTTTTAAAAAAGAAAGACGTAGGAACCTAGATAAATATTGTCTATAACCAAATATCATCATAATATGTTGGAAATATGCTCCAACTGCAAATGAGCGTGGTATTACGTTTGTATGGAAATTCATCCTCCGCCGGCCCCTTAAGAACCGCCCCACATTTCCAAGTCCACGTGAACATTCCTGCAGTGACACACAGACGAACAGATAATACGCGCGAGATTCCTGAGCTATATATATCTTAACCTGGTTGTAACTGATCTCGGATTGGCAGCAATACGTGTGCATACGTAATGACCAGTGCGTTGGTACCGTGACGAGTGAGGCGATGGAGTGGAGGCATGTGTGAGGAGCGGATGTGAGTGTTTGATTGGTGGAGATGAAATGCGTATGAGTAGGTAGAACTACATTGCGCACACGTGTACCACACACGCCGATCTGGACGCGTCCGTCGGTCTCCATACATTTTATAAATGATAAATGATAAATGATCTTTATTTTGCAAGTAGGTTTTATAAAAACACTTTTACACGTCAATGGTTTTTTTTCGTCAATTAATGCTAGATGAGGCCGGTGTTTCCTAGCTGACTACCCTGAGAAGAAACACCGAAACAAACTCAGGGGTCAAAGTCTCTTTTAAAGTCCATACAGCAAAACATGTAATGGTCAAATCATATGAGAACCATGCAGATTGAGCCTGAGATGGTCTTTTGAAGAAAGAACCACACAGTTCTAAGTGGACCTGTCCAGTCAGTGCAAGCATTTGTCAATATGCGTGTAGCTCAACTCAGGACTACTAAGGAGCTCAACGACTTGACGAACAATGCCAAAGAAAGGACATTTGGGTAGGCCACATCAAATAATCAAAACTGCCAGACATCATGTGAAAATAAAAGAAAAGGAAAGAGTAATCCACATAGTTCTCACATTCACAATAATATAATTTACAAAAGTGTAAATATTACAAATTGTAAAAAAAAAGTAAGTATATAAAAAAAAAAAAATCAGTCAAATAGTAAAAATAAATGTCATAATTGTTAAAAAATAATAATATATAATATATATACAATATCATAATTGTAAAACAACAACAATCGTCAATAAAAAAAAGGCAGTTAAAACAAAAAAAAACATTCAAATGATAATAATTATAGTGAGTAGGTACTGGAGCAGGTCAATCCCAAGCCGTTTTATCCTCGAGATACTCTTTTACAGTATAAAAAGCCTTTTGGCAAAGTTTTCGCTTTACAAATATTTTGAATTTATTAATGCTAAGTTCCTGAATAGGACTGGGAAGCTTATTATAAAAATGTATACTTTGGCATCTAAATGAGCGTCCTATTTTTTTGAGCCTTGCCATTTTTTTTGAGCCATTTTTTTGATTTTTTTATACGGATATTACACTTAATAATATTCCACAACTGTCACACAACGCCATCTAGTCCCAAGCTAAGCAGAGCTTGTGTTATAAGTACTAGATAATTGATAAACATAGTTATATATTTCTAAATACATACATATTATAGATAAATTACACCCTAACACAGAACAAATTATCATGCTCATCACACAAACATTTGTCCTGGGTGGGAATCGAACCCACTAGACCAACAGGCCAGTTGTAGAACTACACTTGATACACGCCACGCGACGTCGTTCTACGTACAATTGCCGAAACGGATCTTGAGCGATCGGCGTCAGAGTGGGGATCGCTTTGCGCATTCCATACATTGGCGAGCCAAGCGTCTTCGTTGTTAGATACATGCAGCATCGCAGGTAACGAATCTATGACACGATGGCGCGGCGAGCCAATCACTGACACTCCCCGCCCCCGCGTCTCACTTCGTACTACTAAAGAGACCGAATATTTGACTTCTGCGCAACTTGAAGCCAGCGCTCAAGATCCGTGACGGTAATTGTACATATCAGGCGTGTAACACGTGTGCGTCGGTCTAATGTTGTTCTAGCTTTATGTATTGGGTTTGTGATGTTGGTATGTGACTGGGATTGTTTGGGGAGTTTTGGATTGTTAAGGCTTTGAAAACCGATGTTGATGAAATTAAGACTTCGGGAATTTAATGAAAATGAAAACCGGGTGACAAAGTTGCAGTGAAAAAAACTGTTCGCGCCGCCATACTGTCCCGATGAAATATAGGAAGGAACCATGGATGACGTACTATTGTAGATCATAAGTAGGAAGGGAATGGTCTTTAGGCTTTTTTCTATTTAAATATCTAATATATGTACGTACTACTTTAGTTTTACTTTGAAAAAAAAGCTTCGATCGAGCATCAAAATGAAAGAAATAAGTATACAGGTGATGCTTATTTCTATAACTTCCTACCACAATCCACTGCGCACAGTTTTGAACTTATTCTTTCTCCATTGGTATCGTGATGGCTTAGTGGGTAAGGCACCCGCCTCTTAGGTAAGCATGACGCTGACGTTGCGGTTTCGAAACCAGGCAAATACCAATGAGATTTTTTCTTAGTTTATCTAGAACATTACTGACACCCCCTGCCTCAGAAAGCACGTAAAGCCGTTGACATTCATAGATCTTTGACAGTCGTCACAGTAATTAGACGCCAGTCATCAGTTTATCCAAGGATTATCGGGTTGCCTAGATACTGGGTTGCCTTATTGACAGCCGCTCTAGACTGGAAACCGACCCTAAGCTCATTAGGAAAAGACTAGATAATAATAATAATATATATAATAATATAAAACGTTTATTTTATCATCACATAGTTACAAAATGCTAACACATTAAAATTTGCACATCGCGGCATAACTAAGTGAGAGACAGGTGCCTGAATTAGGTTTCCATAAGAACCTGTATTACAGGTCACCAGGTCCCTCCCGCAGCCACACAACTGGCTATTATCTAAATATTGATTCACAGTTCAGAGGAATTATTAAACAGATTACATCGATAAAAACAAAATGAAGAAAAATAAATAATGGAAATAGCAAAGAGTATGAGGTTTGAGTAACCAGGGAGTGCGAATTTGTGATTGTGCTGGTGTGTAGTGCTTGTGGAGTGGAATTGTGCTTGTGTAGAAGGGAATAAGGTGTGTATGTATATTGAGGTTGTAGAGCGAATATAGTAGCGGGTTATAATGCACAATGATAAAACGGTAAGAAGGCTGAGCGGAACAATGTTTTATTGTATGAGATTGGCCAGTCAACATAACGCTATCAACAAGTCCTCGGTACACTTATAGTCCAAACTTTTGAGATATTTGGTTATTGAGGTTTTACATTTGTAATAAGTCATTGGATAGATACTATGGGTGAGTTGCACCATTTAACTATAACGATAACCAAACCATAACCAGCCGTGAAACGGCCACCTTTTGGTCAATTCGACGATTTGACAACTGTTAACGGCTTTGATATCGTTATAGTTAAATGGTGCAACTCACCCTGAGGGTTTGATTCAGCTTACTAGATAGAGGGGATGATGATGGAATTGCTAGAAGGTGTTCTGACCCAAGCTAGTTTGCAATAGGCTTTGGGAGATAATGATGGTGAAAATGCTGCAAGATGTTCCAATGTGAGAATAAAATAATGCAAATAATTCACGACCACTCTAATCTCAAAATACCGCAGAGACAGATAGCGTCCAGGTAATTAATCTAAAAACAAAACAATTTTAAAATAGAACCACGAAATACGAGTTGTATATGTAACAGAAGACAGCCAAGATTATTTCGTAACAGCAATTACAGAGAATAATTTATATTGTGCACGCACGAACAATAAAAACCTATAAATACTAATCGTCATATTATTTTTGGATTACCGAGTAAATCTTTCCGAAACGTAATCATAATTTCTTCAAATATCCGGTCACAATGACAAGAAATTGTACACATTTCATGAAAATAAAACAATTGGACGGACGTTTATTAGTGATATTTAAATAGAAACAAGTGAAGATAGTGATGTAAAAAAAATAACTAGATGTTGAAGTGAAAGACAGCTGTGATAACTTATAAGACATTTGTTTCATATCTGATACAATTTTAGGTATCGTATAACTTGTATTGGAACAGGCATTTTTGATTCAAATTCATAATATTTTACTTATTTATCCTCATACAACGCCTTTACAGGCCTCCACCCAATGGGACAGTGCAATTACTATTTATTTACCTACTTATCTACACTACAATAATACACCGTGAAATTTTAATGGTTGTTTTCCCGTGGCAGAACGACTTGCCATAAGGAGTACTTTCGAAATATAGAGTAAAAGTAAAAATAAATAAAAATGTTTTTGTTTTAAAATAATAAAAAAAATGATCAACAACTCGAAAAAGTGAGAAAAAATCGTAACACTAGACGTAACTTGTAAGTACTCGCGTCACACGCGCCGGCGCTTCAAAGGAAAGCAATGCATAAATTGATGTTCAAACAAAAACAAGCTCCCGTTTGTGGTGATACGGCATAAAATAGCTTGCACGCAATAATGCAATGCAATTCTAATATTTTATTTATTTATGAAACGATTATATTACTAAGACAAAACCATTTCGCTACGGGAAAACAACCATTAAAATTTCACGGTGTATATTAATTTACACTAATATAATAAAGAGGTAAAGTTTGTTTTTATATTTTTTTGTTTGTAGGAGGTAATCTCTGAAAGTACTGGTCCGATTGCGATAGTTTTTTCACCGATAGAAAGCTGCTTTAATCCTGAGTGACATAGGCTATACTTTATGTAGGCGGGCTAAGCCGCGGGCAACAGCTAGTAATATTATAAAGAGGTAAAGTTTGTTTTTTTGTTTGTAGGAAGTAATCTCTGGAAGTACTGGTCCGATTGCTAATTTTTTTTCACCGAGAGTAAGCTGCTTTATTCCTGTGTGACGTAGGCTATTTATGTATGCGGGCGAAGCCGCGGGCAGAAGCTAGTATCTAGTAAAAAACTAAACTAACCTAGCTGAATAATAACATTAATATTTGTCCGTCAACAAGTAGGCAACAAGGCCCATACATGGGCACTTATAAAACGTCAGAAGCTAGTGCACGGTTCCAATTGGTCATTTCCTATGCAGAAGAACCGGCAAGAACTCCATGGTTACTATGTGATTTGAGTTGGGAAATCATCAAATAACTCCTCCCGCTCTGGGTGGAACAAGAAAGAGTGTCAGAATTATATTGACTAAAAACCGCCTGTGTTTTTTAATTTACTCTTTGCTTTCTAGGTCATCGGCCCTGTTGGGCTAAGGTTTTACTGACGTCTCTTTGAGGCGTGCGTGTTGAACACTACGCGTTACCGATGACGGGCTCGATCCCTATCGGACGGTTTGACGGTGAGCTACTCATAGCTCGTCGCCCGCAAGCCCACGGAGTAACCCACCAGGCAGAAAGCCAACTCGAACATAGGGAAAAGGCCGATTGATTTTTACAGAACAGCAAACGGTACAGTTGTCGTGTTCTCGTCGACGCGCCACGCAACTCTTACTATGACAATACTCGCGACAGTGATCTAAGTCCCACCTACACCGACATTCCTAATCAAAAATATCTAACAAAGAGCCATGTGATTGTTTGTAAGAGGTAATTTTCCCGAGCTGCCAAGTACTGTGATGAAGACAAGTTTCAGAGAGTTGAAAGTATAATAGTTATAGAGAACTTTCATCAGATTCATCAGATGAAATCATCAAGGGCGCATCCATATCGCATAAAATTTTGATACAACTGGAAAATCTTTATCAATGCGACCGAGGCAGAATAGTAATGGAGCCGAGCGCTGCAGTGACTTTCCATGTGTATTAAACGACGATTTTCAAAACACTTACAAAGAAATATACGTCTGCCCGGTGATTCGTGGGGGCTAAGCAGTGCCCAGATTGATACGATAACTGTGTACATTGTGATGGAGGTGAGCTGGCGCACTTGTGCGCACTAGTATGAAAAACAATAAATTGCTTGTCTAGAAGCTATCGGGGTAGGAGCGGGTTTTTACTTGTACTGTATTGTGTTGTATTGTATTGACTAAAGCGCGTATTATGTGTAAGGGTGAGACAAATGTGTTATTCGATCCAACCCAGCTCTTCAAGGAAGGCCAGCAGCGCCTCGGTGTTCCTGACCATTCCACGAAGAAGACTGTATCTGGGTGTCCGAAGTACTTTTTCCTGTACCTAACAACCAATAGGCAGCTTAGAGGCAGATGTACTGCGGTCTCGTCGTACACGTCCTACTTGTGAATGCTACTTTTTAACCGATTTTCATGCTAGTATTCGACAAGTACGAATCCTTCGGATGCAGAATTAAGAATTTCATATCTCAACATGAAATTCAAGGCTAGAGTGAATAGGCTCTTAATAGACTAGTGCGCCTCACCATCAGAGATTGCATCACTGCTTATCATCAGGTGGGATCGCAGTCAAGCACAATTTTTTATTTATATCAATATAAAAAAAAAACTTAATTCTGATTCCGAAGTCTATGGTTACAGGAATTACGGGGCTTTCCTAATGATCAGAAAAAGTATTTTAATTGTCATCTTTGGTGTTCTGCCAAATGATGATGGCGGGTCAAGGTTACGTTTAATTGCAGTTCTCTAATTGTGTTCAGGAAAATTAAGTATTTTTTGCTTTTAACTCGCTGCGCAAATTTCCTAATCCCAATTTGCTACGGAACATAAACAACTGTAGGTACACACTACTACTATTACTACACTTATGTTCTTCCTTTGCCTTGCGTTTCAGAACCCTGGAATTCCCTTTTGGAACCCACGGCCCCAGTAGGCTTCGGCCCTGCTGGCCTCCTCCGGTTTTGCTGATAGTTAGAAAATAGGTAGACGTACGGCGTTGCGCCATCGGAACATGGTGGATATCCCACCCATTCGTACGAAGCGTTTTGGAAACATATTCATTATGCCTACAGCTAAGGAGTGGAATTCCCTGCCGGATTCTGTGTTTCCTGGTAGCTACAACCTAGGGGTCTTTAAGTCAAGAGTGAATAGGTTACTTCTAGGCAAGCGTGCTCCATCGTCGGCCACATCATCACTTACCATCAGGTGAGATAGTGGTCAAACGCGAGCCTATCAATAATAATAAAAAAAGGTTGGGTTTTGTTTTACACAAATACCGTGATTTTTGCACCGCACACGCCATCAAGATGTTGTTCAATGGACTCGTGCCTAGTAAGTGCATGCAGCTCTTGCGAGTGGAACCCACATTAAAATAAGGACAGAGGCAGACTGGTGGCGAGACCATCACTGGACACTACACACTGAATAAGCACCTCCACACAATACGCTCTACACAGGACAGTCCCCTAAGCAGAGCATGCATGGATGCTCTTTAGAATGCACAGGTTTCACACGCACACGAACCTTAGGATCCCTGAAGTCCCTTATTGACGCCCTGAAAACCCTCAGAGGAATAATCAGCTTTTGGAGAGAGGTGGGCTGCTTGGAATAAGCTCACCAAAGATTATGGTCGCTGGTCCATGTACAATGGTCCGCATATTAGTCCTATGCGGACCTCAAATTAGTCGTGCGGAAATCATACTCCGACATAACATAAGAGTGCTGACGAGCTTTTATTGAAAAAGCACAAGAAGTGTTCCGTAAGTTCCTGTTTAATCGGTCAAAGCACGGCTATTACTCATATCTCTATCGAACTCGCTAGGGGTAAACGAGCACGAGATCAGCTCACTATATCCTGCCAATCGCTCCGTGGCACTATTGACGCGCCTGACTTGCTTGCTGTGCTGGCACGTTTCTTTGTCCCGGATAATTACTGCCGCGGCAAGAAGCACAGAATGTTTGCTGTGCCTCAGTGTCGCACTGTTGCCCGTGCTCAGTCTCCAATACCTCGCCTTTTGGCTGCACTAAATGATCTCTTGGATTCTAATTTAACAAATGATCTGTTTGTAGATGAATGGAAGATGATTCTATTGGTACATATTTGTACCAACAGAAATTGTTAATTTTAATTATTTTTGTTTTAGTTACTGTATTTGTTTGTTTTAAGAGTGGTCATAAATAAATATAAAAAAAAGTTCGTGGATTCTAGACAAAATGATTATATAGTAATTACCGCTGAAAGATTACCATGTTATTTAGGCAGGAGGAGGCCGACCGCATCAGGCAACGGCGTTCTCGCCGCCGCCGCCGCCGAGTTTCTGATGCCGATTTCCGGCCATCGTAGACGCGGTCTTGCGGACAGTGAGCAATGGGTAGCTTGCTGTCCGGCCTTGCGGTAACTGTCTGGACCAAGCCCAAGTCGTCGACGGCGCGCACTGTTCCCGCGCGCCTCAAGGAGTTGTCAGCAACAGCAGGGACCCAGCTTGGTCGAAGCCTACTGGGGCCAAGGTTAGTTTCGAAAGACAGCTCGAGCCCCGGTATGAAGGCTAGAAGAAACCGGGTGGGTCTTTTAGTCAGTAAGAGTCTGACACTATCTCCCGCTCCGCCCAAGAGCGGGGGTTGTCATTGGATGATTTTTTCCCACCATAAGAAACAAAATGTTATTTAGGTATTTAGACATATTTACTTCCACCAATTTATTATAACACTAAAATATAGTTTTTATATAGGTTCGGTACACCGTAGATGTTACAGCAAGATAATAATGAAAAAGTTATTTTCAACTAGAAAATAAGTACTAAATTATTATGTCCGTTATCGACCACCAAACGAGTTCAAAAAAAAACAATTCTAACAAATTGTGAAAAAGCGTCACCCGTCACAACAATTTAAAATACAATGTCTCCCTTCGAATACCCAATACTAAAATACTTTACACTTCATTATAACTATCACGAGTCTCGATTTTCATATTAAAAAAAAAAAAAAAAAACAAAATGGCGGGATAAATAAAGTGATTTAATTTCGCTGTAAGCGTACACATGTATGTCAACGCGCGGGATAATGTCGTGCGTGACGTCAGAACGCGTCACGTTTGCGTAACGGCGCCCGCGCATGCGGCTACCACGTATTTGTACACCATAGATAAATACAGAAGTATAACTTTAGAGAGGGGCGTCGGAAACTGTATTCCCTGCTTTGCTGTCCAAGAGAAAATTAGTTAATTGTAGATAAATGTGCTCTCTTCAATCTCAAACTCAAACCAAAATCATCATCATCATCTTCCTGCCCTAGTCCCGTTTTATTTGGGGTCGGCGCAACACGTTTTTTTCTTCCATTCTGTCCTGTCACTCGTCACGCTATCACTAACTCCCTTTTCTTTCATATCGCTTCTCACACAATCCATCCATCTTTTAAACTTTCAAACTCAAACCAAAATAAAATAATATTTAAATAAGTTACAACATGTATTAATATAATTATCAGGCAACTAAGGCTTATGTACAAAAAAAAAACTTAAACTATTTAAACTAAAACCTAAATAAATACCTAACGAACATAAATAAAATACAAAAACAAAAAGTGCACTCAGGCGTCGAAGTACTCCTCCACATCGCTGTCATCCGGGAATGTGCCCAGAAGACTGGCAGCATTACCTTGGTTGAATGGCAATGCTAATTCTTTGAGCGAAGAACGAGCCAGCCCTCAGGTCACGCAAGGTGTCGATCAGTCGGCGAGAAATTTCCTTAAAAAGGAGACGCGCATTCAGACCCCATGACCCAAGCGTTGAAATAAGCCATTTACAGGCACTTTTCAATTGTCAAGATCGGTGAGTCACAAAAAGGTGAAGCACGTACCAAAGCGTAGATCTCTCCGGAGAAGAACTAGTTAACAACCAACGCTTCGTATACTATTTATTTCATAAACAATTCATTCCGCAAATGATTTAATTTATAAACACTCATTTTACAAACATTTATTTGGCAAGTGCTTTTTTCTTAACAAATGTTCATTTATATATTTTTCATTTAATATTTAGATTCTTTTGGAAAAATAACGTTTATGTATACCTACTAAATAATATAGAAGGATTTTTATATAAGTGATTTGAGTATATGTATTACCAAGGAGAGGTAGTGGAAGGGAGTGGGAGATCCCCTTGCATGAAAAGGGGAAGGGGAAGGGGTTTAGTTGTAAGTGTTAAAGTTTGAAAACTAATAATTTGATTTGACGATTTCTACTTATCTACATTGTGTTTATATAATAGAAGCGATAAGAAATACGAGGGTTTATGTAACTCATAAAATGTATGATTTAAAAAAGTGTCCATGGAGTTTCTTGCACGTTCTTCTCCATAAAGATTTACGCTTTGGAACGTGCAATTTAGCTTCACTTTTTTTTTGACTGACCGACATTTCGACAATTGTAAAGCGCATGTAAATGGTTTATTTGAAATAAATGGTTCTGATTTCTGAATTATTATTACAATTTTTTTTTTTTTTGTTTAAATAAATACCTGCAAGTATTCTTGATATGCAAGCTTCAGAGCAAACTGCATTGTCTGACACTGACCGACATTTTGAGGAGCCTGTGATTGGTTTATTTGAAATAATCTGATTTCTGACAACTCTTAAAATGGCTGTTACTCCAAAAACCATGCTACTTCGTCGTAGCATGCGCAGTCGCAACATCCCTCACTACAATGAAACTTCTGTCCCTTTCCTCCTCACTATACGTATTAGTGGGCAGCCATTTTGAGAATAGCACATGTCTTGTACGTGTCAGATATTAATAGCCGGGACTGGGTCACCTGTAGTTCCACTTCAATCTCTACAGGTGTTTTTTTCGTCATACAAGACGTAGGGCTGAAAGTAAACCTGTAGATTCTCGGTTGAGTTTTTAAAATATTATCTAAAGGTTTTTCTTCAGGAAGGTAGTCATCCAATGATTCCTCCGCTTCTAGAGTGGAGCCCGTATCAACCTTTTTCTCCTCGTGGCGTCGTATTCCTTAACGCTGAGGGTCGCCTGCTTTATCACTTTAAGTTTTATGATATACCTCTATCTGTTTCTGTCACAGGTGGTGTGATGGCCATTGTATATTGTAGAGTCGAGAGCGGTGCGGATCTGGTCGGACCAACGTATTGAGCTTCGCCCGCGAGGTCTTTTCTCATCCACTGTACCGATCACAATGAGCCTTTCCAGGTCAAACTTTTGATTCAATTCAATTAAATTCAAAGTGTTTTTTATTTCACACAGGCCTACATAGACACTTATAAAACGTCAGAAGCCAGTGCATGGTTCCAATTGGTCGTTTCCTATGGAGAAAAACTGGCAAGATAGTCGATTACTCTTTGAATTTGGTTACCATAGATACTCTTTAAAAAAAAGATTGATTTTACAATATTTAAATATTACAATATTAATGTGTTTGTCCCTGTGCTCTTGCCTTTTGCCAGGTTTTCTTATTAGAAATTCCCCGTCGCACAAACGAGCATCGGCCCTACTGTGCCCAATCTACGGTTTGCTGACAAATCCTTGATGCGCACGGTCCGGAAGGGTGGGCGGCGGGCTATCCGTTGCTCGTCGTCCGCAAGCCTGCGCTCTCTCTAGGTTTAAGGGTCCAAACACAAAACTGTGAACTACTATATCTACGAGTTCGCGCCAAACATCGTAAGAACTTGCGAATTGATTCTCATCGCACATTGTCTGGTGACCTGAACCGATGTAGCATGAAATCGCATCGAAGCGATTCGATTCAGTCGCAGGGACCTGCGATGCGGATGCCATTTCGCAACGCATTGCAGTTGTGTGTGGAAGCCCTATACAACATTATTCTTAGTTTATGCGAAACCGGAATAAAGTTTGTTCTGAATCAATATGAATCGATTCCAATAGTTTAAAAAAAATTTAACACGGTGTATGTTAAATTTTTTTCCAAAAATATTTAAAAAGGTTAGAAGTTGGACACCACCGACAATCAGTATAACACAGGCCACGGCAGGTCATAGCGGGCATTGGGCTCCAGCAAACAGCTGGATGCAAGCGCAAAACCATCCCCCAGTTTCCTGGATGTCCCGGTGTCTATGTATTTTTGCTGACATAACAATCTTATAACTTGTGATTTTTCATGATACAGTTATGAAATTTTGTATACAGTTTCTTTACATAAAAATACGTGATTCGTGTTTCGGATTTCGCAAGTATTAAAGCTAATGTTGTTTCAAAAGCATTTATTTAAAATAGATCATTTGCAGGCACTTTTGAATAGTCAAATGTCGGTCAGTCCAAAAAAAGAGAAGCTAAATTGCACGTTCCAAAGCTTAGATCTCTATGGAGAAGAACATGCAAGAAACTCCATGGACACTCTTTTAATAGTAATTATGATACAAGTGTATAATGTTGGTGATTACCGCTGGGGCGGTATTTAAATCCGAGCCGAAGGCGAGGATCTTAAGAGAGCCGAGGACGGTAATCGCCAAAATTCACGTGTATCATACGACGTTTTTCGACACACTTGAGAAGAAATTTTTTACAAACTAATTAATTATTGCTTTATCAGCAAAACTGTTTTTTTTTTATAGTCTTGTCTAGTCTCTAGTAACAAAAAAGGTTATCACTACATTATCACACTTGTGCATAATGGTAATCAAAAAGTCACAGTTTGGTTACAAGCTACATTATACCTATACCTAAGTGTAGTGCAATTATAGTCACTTTCTGAGCAAGTGTGTCGAAAATAATATTATGAGTACATAATAAGCTAGGTTACATATTTATTGTTGCTTCGTAGCAACAGCAGATAGGTAATGAAAAAAAGTAATTAAAAAGAAATTGAAATAAGCCACTGGCAGCTAAGAGATGACCCGTCAAAACTGACAGCGCACCCATTCACGCCCTACATGAGTTATTATAACTCTTAGAGAACTATAGATGTAATTTTAGAGTAGACGAATGAATAGGTTACTTCTAGGCAAGCGTGCTCCATTGTCGGTCACATCATCGCTTACCAACAGGTGAGATAGTGGTCACACGCGAGACATAATAAAAAAAAATATTCATTGATCTCACCATTTTATGGTGTTTAAATGGCAAAATAGAGTTGTAACCTTTTTTTGGAAGTTCGATAAGCGTTAAATATCTTCTCTCGCTCTGGGTGGAGCGGGAGGATGTGTAAGATTTTTAATGACTCAAACTCATCTGTGTTCTTTCATTTAACCTTTATTTATCGAACAATCTTGCAGTCTCATAGAAGTGTTCCCTTGTGTTAGACATGAAGTCATTATCTTCCTGCCCTTGCCCTATATTCCGACTATTTGGAGCCGATTTTTGTAAATTAAATGACATTTAACAACAGGAAACATGCATGAAAAAATATCTGTTATCTAAACAGTTTATCAATAATACAAAAACAGAATATTAAGAGTGTAAGCGACGTCATTTTTCGAAAGTGCTGCGTTTTTAAGTGACCATTATTTAAATCTATCGAATACCTCCGTGAGTTTTTTTAGGTTATGAATTTATTCTACATTTCACAAGATAATTTAATAAGAATTTCGAAAAATAATTTAGTCGACATAAATAGTGCATTGATGAAGTTGTCTACCATTGCAAACATTTTTGATAACTTATTAATACACACATAAAAATTGGTAGTTAAATTTGTATTCTTCAAATTGAATATAGCATAATTATGTAAATCAATCAATTCAAATTTCGCAAATAAAATGGATTTAAAGGTCTGCCGCGCCACTATCTGGGCGCAGCGCGCAGCTAGCCGCAATTAAATGCACAGATACACGTACTGTCGCTTAGGCGGGTACGAGAGTTGTATCCATTTAATTTCGGCCAGATGATTCAAGGGACTATAAGCCTTAACAAAATGGGTACCGTACCGTGGACTATGAATGTTAACGTTTTTAATTAGTAGAATTGGTCTTCCGAACAATTTCTGCAAGATAACGAAATAATAAAAAGCCAAAAGTTTCCAATAAATAAATTCCATTCCGATAAATTGCTCTCATATCTATGTCTTAAAAATATATTCCTGATAATATGATATGAGCTTTGACTAGTCAGCAATAAAATAGGATCAACTCGGATCAAGTAGCTATAAAAAAGGTCAGAATCCATAACGTTTTATATCTAGATAGACGGAGTGAAAACTAGACCAAACTATTTTACTTTGCAGCCAGCTGAGCTCGATCCTACCCTCTTTTCAAGTGAAAGTCAATGGACCACCATTGTAATTTTAGCCAAAGGCGTCCACTGTTGGACAAGGGCCTGCTCCAAGTCTCCGCATCCGGTCAGACTGGAAGCCCAAAGCTAGTTGGGTTGGGAACAGGCGGTCGCCTCCATCTCCGAAGCAGTAATGCTAGCGAAGCGAAAGAGACGGCCACACGCGCGACACAATGGCCCTGACGCCACAGTCGCTGGGATCCCGACCCTGATTTCCAGCCACCGTAGCCGTGGGCGTCCGACCATCTGGTAACCGTTCGGACCCAGTCCAAGTCGACGATGGCGGGTACTGTTCCACGCGCGTCTCAAGAAGATGTCAACAAACCGTAGGGGCCCAGCAGGGTCAAAGCCTACTGGGGCCATGGTTTGTGCGAAAACGGACTCCCGGGCCCTGGAACGAAGGCAAAAAGGAACCAGGAGTGGATTTTAGTCAGTAAGTCTTTTTTTTTATGGTGGGAAAAAATCATCCAATGACAACCCCCGCTCTTGGGCGGAGCGGGAGATAGTGTCAGACTCTTACTGACTAAAAGACCCATCCCGTTCCTTCTAGCCTTCATACCGGGGCTCAAGCGCCCTTTCGGATAACCCTGGCCCTAGTAGGCTTCGACCCGGCTGGGTCCCTGCTGTTGCTGACAACTCCTTGAGGCGCGTGGGAACAGTGCGCGCCGTCGACGACTTGGGCTTGGTCCGGACAGTTACCGGACGGCCGGACAGCGAGCTATCCATTGCTCACTGTCCGCAAGCCCGCGCCTACGGTGGCCGGAAATCGGGATCAGAATCCCGGCGGCGGCAGTAAAAGTCTGACATGCTCTCTCGCTCTGCCCAAGGTTAATGAGATAATGATTAGCCTTCAGTCGTAACGGCGGTTAATCTCCAAACCTTTTCCATCTTTCCTATACTAATCCCGTAATCTATAACACTTATAATAATCGCCGCGATATGTGCAGACAATCGCGCGATCGGCAACAGCACGACTGGCATCCGACCAAGTTTCGCAACCATCGCACTCGCTCGCCTCTCGACGAACTGTTCATCTTAACTCATATCCCGGTATATTAGGAGAAGAACACAAGGGGCCATGAGAGAAAGAGTGGCCTCACTGTAATTCTTGTCAATACTGAAATTCGAAAAAAAAACTGGGCAAATGTGAGTCGGACTCGCGCACCAAGAGTTTTTTACTATTATCTATAAAAAAAGCAAAAAATCAAGTCTGTTGTGTGGTCCACTTAAATATTTATTTTATTCTCTTTTTATTTTTTTTTGTTATAGCGCCAACAGAAAATTATCATCTCTGTGAAAATTTCAACTGTTTTACTATCACGGTTCATAAGATGACAGAGACTGGACCCTGGTGATAGATGGACGGATGGACAGCAAAGTTTTAGTAATAGGTCCGTAGCCCTCCTAGAGAGGAGGCCTGATTCCCAGCAGTTGGAACATTATATGGCTTACTATGCTATATGCTCTTTTTCAAATAAAACCTGGGCCACTCTGGCGTCTTATGGTCTCTCAGAGCGAGATATAACTAGGAACTACGTACATACGTAGAGAAAAGAGACAAGAGAGAACCTCATGGCTAAATGACGTACATTAATTAAGAAAAAAAGACATGTTTATTCTTTATTTCTTTCTACGCTTGTCAAGGTCGTCCGTGGATGGGTGGTCATTCATTACTTATTACCACGACTTTTCCGTGTCTCGATTTTTCCTCTGGGTTTATCCGAAAAGTAAGGTAACAGTAATATATCAACCATCGTCGCTTTCCGTCAGGTGAGATAGCGGTCAAGCGCGAACCTATGGTTTAACCTGAATTTAAGGAAAACATAAGACAAGAAGTCAACAACATTCCTATTGAACTTCTGCGGCGCGTTTTCATGAATTTCGTTTTGAAGAATGCTAGAGACGCGAAGGACGACATTTGAAAAATGTTTTCTTCAAAAAGTAATTTTCCCATGTCTTCAGTATCTGATTCTGATATCTGATTGGTCGGACAAAATTTGAGTCAAATCGACACGAAGAAGAAGAAGAGACTATCTGATTTTGTAATTTAAAGCGAATTAAAAATATACTAGCTGTTGCCAGCGACTTCGGCCGCGTCATAGTAGAAAACCGACCAAGTTTCATGAAAATCGATTTAGAAGTTTAGGCTTAGTTAGTAGTAAGATTTGTTAACTTTTTAAACATCTATTAAGGTGTGTTTTTTCTGAGACACTCTGTATTTTATACAATACTCGTCAATATTGAATAAAAAGTTAAATTGTACTTTCTAATATCGATCCCAAGCTTAGAAAACGAGCTGGTAAACGAGGAAAAACTTCAACAAATCGGTCGTTGTGCCTAACTCCTTACTCAGGAACTCATCAACCTCTTAACAGCCAACTAGAAACTATTACTCAGCTCCTAAACACCTCGGAGACCCATTTATCACCTCATAAACACAGGTGTAAAGGGACTCACTGAAAAATGACTTTCCAACGGCCTTTTGAAGTTCAGCTATGTTTTGAAGTTTGCCCAATTAATAAATACAATTTTATATGACAGGTAGGAATTAGTTTCGTTTGGCTTGAGCGAGGTTTCATAACGCTTCTTATGACGTATTTTATGAAGAAGATTATTTTAATAAAAATTATGTGGTTTCATAAACATTAGTGGTGGTTGTAAAAGTTAAAATGAGATTGGTCGTTATCATTGGTTTGAGGGTTTTCTTTTAATGTGGGAAATCATCCAATGATTTCTTCCGTTCTAGGGTGGAGCGAAAGGGTGTGTAAGACTTCTACTGACTGAAACCATACCTGAGTTCTTCAGTGGCCCTTTGAGTTCAAAGTCCACGGGTTTCCTTTTCAGCAAATCTTCGCGGCCCTAGCAGGCATCGGCCCTGCTAGGACCCTACAGTTGGAAGGAACAGGAGTGGGTTTTAGTCAGTAAAATTTGAGACGCCCTCTCGCTCCATCTAAGAGCGGGAGAAGTCAATGGATAATATCCCACCTAAAAAAAAATCTAGACGATTATAATATTATTGACGCAGACAACTGTGAGACAATTATTTACATGATGTTAAAATATTCTTCGAAGTATGACCTTTAACAAGATTGAGTTAACTTAAGACGATGCGGTTGCTGATTATCGCTTCTTCAACAATATGATTAACGATGGCCGTTATGCGTATATTTTCCCTATTTATTTTAATTTGTTTGTTTTTTTTCCCTTTTCACATAATCCAACATAAACACTTTTTCTTTGTTTGCTTAAGTATTGTTTTTTTTTATTTTTATTAAAAAAAGAAGGGCTTTGTCGCACATGCGATTATGCTACCCTAGTGAAAATAATCATTCGTGGCGTTTAACCTAGTATTTAAAACAATCTTAACGTCTAAGACTCACCTTCGGGTATCTTGATAGCAGTTCCAAGGTTGATCTGCTGGAGGCGCGCGAGGGCGGCCTGCTGCAGCGCGCGGCGCTCCACCTCGCTGAGGGTCAGCAGCGAGGTGTCCGTCAGGCGCACGCAGCGGCCGCTGCCGTCTGCCCAGCAACAGCTGCCCTGCACATAACGCGTGACGTCATCATACCACACACACCTGATCTCACTCTACACTATACATACAACATTAGTTTTGGTATATGCTGATCAGAATGTTTGATTGAAATGAAAAAAGATTGCACGCAGTGGAGATGAGAATGTTAAGATGGATGGTGTGACGAGAATGGATAAAGTGAGAAATGAGTATAATAGGGGCGTTTGAAAATCGCGCCAGTGACTGAAAAGTTGAAAGGAAATCGTTTGTCTTGGTATGGTCATGTAAAGAGGAGGGATGAAACGCATTTTTCTAAAAGAGTTATGAATTTACATGTGGATGGATGGAGAGGGAGAGGGAGGCCAAAGAAAAGATGGATGGATTGTGTGAAGAGTGATATTATGAGAGAAAAGGGAGTTAGTGATAGCGTGACGAGTGACAGGACGGAATGGAAGAAAAACACGTGTTTCGCCGACCCTAAATAAAACGGGACAAGGGCAGGAAGATGATGATGATATGCGAAACCCAAGGTTATAGACGTAACCCAAAAAATCGCCAAACTTAAGTAGAAGTGGGCAGGGCACATTGCTCGCAGTACCAATGGTCGATGGGGATTGGGCACGCCACAATTATGGCGGTAAGTCCCCTCTTTGAGGCGTTGCTGGAAAGACCTCACGGCGTCCTTACCTTCCGCATGACACAGGTCCTCACCGGACATGGCACGTTCGGGAGGTACCTGTTTCGGATTCGAGTGGAAGAGACGCCCGGGTGTCGCCACTGTGCGGAACACCCGGAAGACACGGTGGAGCACACAGTTGAGGTGTGCCATGGTCCGGAGCGAGGAGGAGTGGCAGGCGGTCGCTGACTTCTGCGAAGCAGTAATGCTCGCAAAGGAGGAGGCCGACCGCATCAGGCAACGGCGTTCTCGCCACCGCCGCCGGGATTCTGATCCCGATTTCCGGCTACCGTAGGCGCGGGATTGCGGACAGTGAGCAATGGGTAGCTCACTGTCCGGCCGTTCGGTAACTGTCCGAACCAAGCCCAAGTCGTCGACGGCGCGCACTGTTCCCGCGCGCCTCAAGGAGTTGTCAGCAACAGCAGGGACCAGCCGGGTCGAAGCCTACTGGGGCCAGGGTTAGTTTCGAAAGACAGCTCGAGCTCCGGTATGAAGGCTAGAAGGAACGGGGTGGGTCTTTTAGTCAGTAAGAGTCTGACACTACCTCCCGCTCCGCCCAAGAGCGGGGGTTGTCATTGGATGTTTTTTTCCCACCATAAAAAAAAGGTCGATGGGAATGAAAGGTTCTGCATTGGCAACTGCATACCGCAAGACGAAGCGTTGAAAGGCCCCCACAAGGTGAACCGATGACCTGGTGAAGGTTGCGGGAATTCGATGGATGTCAGACGCACAGGATCGGTCGTTATGGCGACGCTTCGGGGAGGCCTATGTCCAACAGCGGAGGTCTTTCGGCTTAAATGATGATGATTATGATGACGATGCTGCGAAACACGTGTCTAGAATTTTATCTTAAGAATCAAAACTGTATCATGAAAAAAATCACTAAGTTATAAGCTTGTTATAAGTTATCTAGTTGTCTGCACAATACATGGTCACCGGGATATAGGGTGACTTAGGGGTAGTTTTGCTCCCACACCTAGCTGTGCGCTGGGGCCTAATGCCTGCTATGATCTGCCGTGATCTGTGTTGTATTTAGTGTCGGTGTTGTCCAACTTGTGATGTTTTTTTTTAATATTTTTGGGAAAACTTATAACATGATGTAAAAGTTATTGGAAGTTACTGATTCAAACTAACTATATTCCGGTTTCCATTGTGTTAAAAATAATGAGAGAGAGAAAAAAAATTTAAAAAAAATGAGAAAAATAAATAAAATAATGAGAGCTTAGTAGAGATTAATCAACATGCAAGTCAAACAAAACACTGAGTTCAAACCACATAACGCATGTGCAACCATAAAACGAGAACCAACCATCCTATACACCGTGATAGACCTTGAAATTATAAATAAAAATACTAGACACGGGTTTCAGGTTCCGCATTTATTAAAATTAATGTTGTTTATTGGCTGTTAATTGTAAAATATAAATCATCATCATCATCATCATACTGATACTTGAGAAGAGAGAGAGAGAGACTGAGACTGATAGATCAAAACAACTCAAATAAAGGAGATAATTGATAGGCTTCAATTACGAGTGTGAAAGCATTACGAGTACTCATTAAATGGCATAAACGATTACTGCAAGAAATGCCAGTACTATTTAATGGTCAAGAAAAATGACATCATGATCATGATAAATAAATAGATTTATACTTTTTATTGTAAACTATAAAAAAAAAGTAGAAGCTTAACATTAATAGGGTATAACAATGGGTGGTATTATTGCTAAAAGCGATTTTTTGACAGACATCTTTTGAATGGATTTGACAGAGAAGGAGAAAAGATACAAACTGCATGTTTATGGTGTACTATTTACATATACTACACATAACTAATAGACACAAATAATATGTTATTGTTAGGGAAGAAGACACTGCTGTTCTTTCCCTGAAATTGAATCTCTTAGCAGAGGCACTAACACGAGTTTTATCCATTTCACGACCTAAACTGAGGGATGATGCTATATGAGGTGTATATAGAGATCTGCCATTGCCGGCAATATGGGATGGGAACATTGCTGGCAATATTCCCACCAATATTCCCACTTCGCGGCAATATTGCCGGCAACGGCACATCACTAGGTGTATAGCTCCAAACATGTTTCTCGCTCGCACGCCTAACTTTTTAATACGTTATGGTAAAGCCCCAGAATGACGAAAGGGGTTAGTAGCAGAAAAAAACATACAGGCATTCTCTAGAAATGATCTAAAGAAACATACAAAGACCTGCCGAAGAATTCTCAAGGTCAAACCGGCTTCCTACTATCATAAATCTACAAAAATAAACATAAAAAGTAACAAATAGGAGTAAAGAACCCGTAAAGTGTTATCTCAATGAATATACCACGTTAATGTCACAGATATTCGCAGTAAATTACCAACAGGTGTCCATATGGCCGTACGCATGACGTTTTTATTGATACCCACGCTTTTATATCAAGAAGTGTTTACGATATCTGTATAGTTTTTAAGACTGACTGTGGCGGGATAAATGTCTGATTTGGCAGTTTATACCCATGCTTGAAGTAGACTGTGATATGCTTAAGAAGACCTCCTTTTGATCTAATCGTTGATCTCTCGACTATATATCATTTTTATATGAAAATAACAATATATATGTACATAAGAAACTTCAATGTAAACTAAACAGTTATATTTAACCTAATCACGCACATATTATGTACAAAAACCAAATACAATCTGGCGTCAAAGTACTCTTCCACATCGCTATCATCCAGAATTGTGCCCAGAAGGCTGGCAGCAAATTAGAAAACAAATTTTAGACAGCAAAGTTAATATTTTAGGCAAACGATGAGCCAACCCTCTAGCCAGGCAAATGTGTTCATCAGTCGGTGAAACATCTTTGAAAAGAAAACGCGGAGTCCGTCACCATAATCCAAGAGTTTAACCCGCAAATAGCTCAAAACTGTAATTATTAATAATGATAGGTTTAGTTAACGCCGTTTGAGAATCAGTAGCTATAGCATCGGCAAAGGCACAGCTCGCCGTATTTGGATCAACTTATTAGGCACCGGTGCAATACTACTTCTTTCACAATTCTCTATTAATCGTCATCTCAAAAGTCCTATTCTAACCATATCATTATTACAAAAACCAAAAACTATTTTTGGCATTGACGTGTTAAAAAGGATAAGATCTTGTGTGGATTACTCTTGTCTCAGGGACATATCTGCCAGATATCGGCTTGATGCTTTTGAAACAATTAAGAAACGGGCCAAGAGTCTAAACGGTAACAGGTTGAGTCGAAGTCAAGTTTAAAATATTAGCATCGACGCCGAGTTGCTAGCCTGTCGGTTTCGATTACATTTCGAGGAGTGTGCATTGGAATCACATAGTTTAATTCCGCCAAGCCCGTTCCATCATCAGACCACTGGAAGTACGGCATTGCGCCACCAGTAAAGAGTGGTCATCCCACCCATACCCACAAATCGTTTTGGGAACACATTCATTGTGCGTACAGCTAAGGAGTGGAGTTTTCTACCGGAGTCTGTGTTTCCTGATAGCTACTATGTTGGGGTCTTTGAGTAAATAGGTTGACCACATCATCACTTACTGTGTGATAGTGGTAAATCGCAAGCCTATAATAATCTATCTACAGTTTCTATAGTATTCTGACTGTCACCAGTCATACTTTTTTTTTATATTGCACCAGCACCAGTCTTACTTAAACCTTTCCTGTCAACTCATGTTTCTTATTCTTCCGCATCGCATAGGCACACAACCAATTTTCTCACAAATTTTTGGTCACCGGTACTTTCAAATTTCCGTTTGACGTAGTGTAGTCGGAAAAATGACAAAAAAACTGCGTCTGGCTATGCGTCTTTCTTTTTACAAATGGTCTGTTCCTATAATCTACGATGCAGGATGATAATACACAACTTGATTTAACCAATAAAATAATAATGTTTAAAAGCTCACACTCAAGGCACAAATAGAAAGAAGCAACAAATAATAAAATCGGATATACACAGAAAATTTAGCAAACACAATGATTTACAAAATGTTCAATGACTCATTCGCTGTAGCACAATGCGCTAAATTATTTTAAAAGAAGTAAATCCCACATTTTCAAACAAGAAAAGTGACTAATAGAATATATTTTTCGTCGCCTTGTTAAATGTCATTAAAATGAATACAAAATAGAAAAAACAAAAACAGTATATTCAATGCAGCAGATGTTAAAAAAAGTCCAATGTGGGTCACTTGTCCAAATTAGCAACACAATTTGAATAACAACAGGAAAAAGCAAATAAATACAGGCAAAAAAAATCACACATTTTCAAGGCAAAACAGAGAATTGTTTTGTCAAAGAAAATCTAGTATTAATAACCCACTTTCAAACCAAGGTGACAATTAGCCGGAAACATAAAAATACTATAAACTTATGAAAACAAGTGTATAAATAATTTGTTAGTATGTGTTGTACATCTAACAAATTAAAGTTAAGAACTCATAATCCAGATTAATAATTATAATTATGAAAATGAGACGACTATTCGCATTAAGAATGAAATATAATTACCTAAGCCTACGCATACAGTGAAGTATATATTATATTCCGAGTCTTGCTCATGCAAAATATTTCACTTTTAATAATATAACGTTGAGAGCAGTGGTGGCCGAGTGGTAACGGCCCCGACTTACGAGTTGTAGGTCGCCGGTTCAAACCCAGCCAGGAGCATTACTTTGTGTAATTCATTTTATCACCATTGCTCTCAAAACGGCGAAGGAAAACATCGTGAGGAAGCCGACATGTCCTAGAACCAAAAAATTTGAAGACATGTGACGTCCACCAATCCGCACTGGGCCCGCGTGATGGTTTACGGCCCATTCCCTCTCCTAGAGAGGAGGCCTGAGTCCCAACAGTGGGAACATTATAAGGCCGACTATGCTATGGCTATGCTAATATAACGTTACAAATTAAGAAAGCTCCAAACGCTAAAGAAAATTTATAGAATCGACACAAACAAACATTGTGAAAACTCATGAAGATTTGTTTTATGATAGATTATTGATGAAATAGTGATATAAGTGACATCAAATTCTTTAATAACATAATCGCCACTTATATAATCTATACTGCTCTTGACTCTACAATATACAATGCCCTTCACACCGCCAGAGACAGAAACAGATGGAGGAACATCATTCAAGGAAAAATGATGAAACAGGGTGGGTGGGTGGTCACGACCCTCAGCATTAAAGAATACGACGCAAGGAGGAATCGGGATAATCTATACTAATGTTATAAAGAGGAAAGATTTGCATTTTTGTCTGTAATTAATAAATTTAAAAACTACTGAACCAATTTAAAAAATTCTTTCACCAGTGTAATGGTATTGTATATCTATCTGACTGACGTAAAATATATACTTTTTTTATACTTTCATGCGGACCAAGACGCTGGCAGCACCTAGTATTATAATTAAAAAAAGAGAGAGTTTGTATGTGTGTATTTTTTATACTTCTTCACGCTCAAATAACTTAACGGATATGAATGAAATTTGACACACAAGTAGTCCATGTCTTGAAATAGCATTTAGAATACTTTTTATCCTGAGAGTATGTGTAATACTCTTAGGTGAAGTCGCTGACAACAGATAGTTCAACAATAAAAGAAAATATAGTAAACTCATTAAATGAAAACTTAAAGCGTGCAGGTCACTGAAACTGAACAAACAAAAGATTGACCAAAGAAACTATCAACTACAGGCAGGTAAATCTTTTTTTCGCGTTGAGAAATCATCAAATAATTTCTACTGAGTGAAATGAGGAGACTGTCAGGCTTTCACTGACTAAAACTCATTGAGTGGTCCATCACGTGTCCTTTATATTCCAAGGTTGCAGTGACGCTTTTAAAAAAACCCGCTACCTTAGAAAGGGGGTGAATACTGAGATGACGTTTGACAAAGACAACAACAGGAAACACGATGTGCCAATCATAAATAAATATCAAAAATGAAAAAGTTGAGGGGCAATGCGAGACTTAAGAAAAGACAGATAGATTATATGACTGAAAATGTTATTGATAACATCATGAGTAAAAGAGAATTTACAATGACTGTAAGGCGGGATAAGGACACATAAAAGAAGAATAGCAACAACAAATTACCTCTTCACACACAACCCAATATTACAGTGATAAACGACAAGTTTATCCGTCCGTCTGTCACTGGCTCAATATTAAAGAAACTGATAGTGAGTCAGGCAACGCTAATAAATGTGTTGTGTCTCATATACGCCTACGATACTCTTTGATAGTCCGCTTTTAAACGAGCAGCGGGCTTGGACGCGGCATCTGTATATATTTTTTGTTATATTATGTAATTTGAATGCTGAGATGGGTGTGAAAGACAAACTGTATATCAAGATTGTAGTGCATCTAGATTTAAGAGGAGAAGTGTTGATGGATGATGTATGTCTGGCTTGCAACGAAAATGCAGAGTTGAAATTAGAAACTGGTTTTTATGAAAACGATATTGGCATTGAAGTTTCAGGAAAACTACAGCAACATTTATTATTGATGTTAATGCTCCTACCGGGTAGTGTCATTAATTTATTAAATCACCGTGTTAACAGTCTCAAAAATCTTGCATATTTGATGAAGTACTATTTTAAAAGGAACCTACTTAATAAAGGACTGCAATAAGGCATTAATTTATCATTGTTGAACTATATGTAAAATTGTAGTGTAAACAACGTAAACATTTCAATAACAATAATATATATCTGGACGTGGCTGATGCACAAAATTAACTAATGATTTAGCTTGATAACTTATAAATAACAAATAATATACACGTATATAATAAATAAATAAGAATGAGAAAACAGAAAAATAGGTACAAAGGTGACGGTTATTTTTAAAGAAATCTCTTCCAGTATTTTATTTTAATCAACTACACACATTAGACGAACTAGATGAAGGTCAATGTTCTGTAATGATCATTTTACTGCTAATAGTTTACACAGATGAGTAACCGCAGGCTGTGCTTGATTAAACGTCAAACGACGGAGACGGAATAAGTGCTACAGAAATATGACTGATTGATGACAAAAATAACTCAAATGACTAACAGAAATTCAGAAATAAACAGAAAAACTAATGCACCATGTGATTCAGTACCAGAGAAGCATAAAAACTGACAGGTGGATTTTTTAACTTGCCTGGCATCACATCTACGATGACTTAGCCTGTATTAAATTCGCTCAGCCAAAGTGTATAAATAGTGAAGCAAAAGGTTTTTGGTATAAATGTATTGGGATATATATAAAAGGTTATTTCTGTATGTGTAAATATATTCGGGTATATTTAGAATGACACGAGTTATTTCAATTTCAAGCATTTCAACACAGGTGCATCGGCACCTCTCATCGGTTTGTAACCCCAATATAAACGTGCGAATTTATATGAAAGCATGAGCGAAAATAACAAGCAAATAACATCAAAAATAAATTAAGAACAATAAAACGGAATTACATTCTGTTAGTGATAGCAACTTCAAAGATAAAAGAATAGAGAGAGCTGATGAAGTTAATAAAAAAACAACAAAAGAAAGAAACGTCAGCCAAAAGCAACAATCTATATATCGAGGAAACTATCTGTGAATTTATCCAAGAAGATTTTATGATGATGACCCTAATGAAGATGGAATTACCAAGAGAAACCTATTTCTAGAAACGATTGCAATTGTGTAGGAGTATAAGATTAATGTAAAAACATCCAGTAAAAATCTCATCCATTAGGATATTGAAAATCCAAAAGATATTAGTAATAAAAGACAGAATATTTTAACCCACATGAAATAAACCATTCACAATGATCCTCATGAATAACCAAAAGCATCCACTCATACTCTCGAAGCATACAACAATATACTTGAAGAACTCAAGCCTACGCGTCTCGTTGAAACCAAACGTCGTCGGGACTGGAGAGTGCATTACAGACGCAATTTATGATCCTCCAAGAATTATTAGTGTAGTAGGTAAGTAATGTGGAATGCGGCTTTGCGAATCATGTGATATTACGAAGATAAGCCGGTATGCATTGCATATAGAGTTATGAAAAGAATTTGGCTGTTGACTGGTCCGAACCGGACAAAAGCCCAGAGTAAAAAAAAAATACGCTTCCTGGACACGTCTGACAAATGTCCAGATCGACATGTAAAACCTTACAGATGATGATGATTACCAGCGAAGTGAATGGCTGATGAATTGACAAACTTGCAACACTTTGCGTAACAAAAAGAGGGTGAAGAAGAAGAAAACTGATCATGTTTGGAAAACAATCATAAGAAAGGATATCGTGTTACACAGTAGTATCTCGGCGATGACCAAGTTCGATTGGGAAATAAGTACTGTATTCATTAAAAAAGTTGACATTATTAAAAACCCGACCGCAAAGTCACAAGTCGCTTTAAGCAGTCTGATGCAGCTGGTAGATTTTTTTCAGTTCAATCATACATTTGACGGCATCTACTGCATTAGGCAGTTTTTGTCAATGTTTTTTCTTAATTCCTACAAAGTGAATCATACTTTTGAAATCGCCTTCTTAGTCCTTTATTTTGATACCCTACACGACTACCAGTATGTCACGAAAAATGATAAAATTTGACGCCAAAATACCACTGTTTTATATTTTATAGTTTTGGTGTTCCCAGTGTTACTCCCACAACTAAGACCAATCTAACCACACCTCTCAAGCCAAAATGCTACAACTCATTTAGATCCTAAAGCGTGCGAAAGAAATCCAAGGTACTATTACTTAAAGCTTGGAAAGCTGTGTTTGAAATTCAAAAACTTAATTTTTTTTTAGATTTGATCCAGGTAAGTAAAATTTTAGCTCGCCCTTGGGTCGTTCGGTAAGGACTACCGCACGGGTGGATGGCGCGTAATGTTCCATGCGCACTTCAAAGAGATATCAGCAAAACTGAAGGGGCTTAGCAAGGCCGATACCTGTTAGGGCCGCGTGAACGTTTGAAAGAGTGACCGTGGCCTTAGAATGTAAAAGGCGACTGAAGGACGCCCTTTTGTTACACTCTAGATTCGATGAAGTCATTTGATGATTTCCCACGTCAAAAAAAGGTAAGTAAATTTAAATTTCTGGATGTTCTTAAATGGACTAACAAAATACTAGGCGCCAGGAATTCCATAACAATTTGGAAACTTCGCAGGAAGGCCGGAAGCAATAAATTGGGAGAGTCAACACTCGTGCCTGTTAATAGTTCATACGTACATATTTGCACAGAACACAATGTTTTGAGTTACAACATTGGAAATATGACGTAAGTGGAGACTAAAGGTATGTCTTAATAAGAGGTTCACTTCACTGCTGAAGTTAAAAATCCCTTTAATGAATTTTGCGTTAACTAACCAGAGGTTGTTATAGATACTACTTAACAAGTCATAGATCATAAGTTCTTTCTTAAAGAAGCGTATTAAATATGGTGATAAGAATTAGGTAGCCAACTGCATTTATCACTTAATATAAATAATAAATGGAAAACTAATGATGAGGGATCGATATCGCAACTGTTGCTTCATGATATACCTTAAGTGCAAATATATCTTATATATAAAATTCTCGTGTTACAATGTTCGTTCCCGTACTCCTCCGAAACGGCTTGACCGATTCTCATGAAATTTTGTGAGCATATTGAGTAGGTCTGAGAATCAGCCAACATCTATTTTTTATACCCCTTAGTGATAAGGGTTGTCCACCCTTAACATTTTTCTTTAATGGCAAAACAACGTTTGCCGGGTCAGCTAGTAATATATATAAGTTTAAATTCTAATTAGTAATATTGCATGAACTATATTACATCTATTTCAAACATTCTTTAAAGGTGAAATTAAAAAAGCATGCGTTAAGGAATCATCACGAAACCCATTCTCAAATAAACAATACTTAAATACACAGTAATCGATAAACAGACTGAAAATTATGAAAAATTTACGGAAATTCCTAGCAATATATTCGCTGGGGAGTTCCCAGATTTAGGCAAACATAAACAACGTACAGGTGCACAAACAGTGAAATACCGAAAAATATATAAGTAGTACAGTAGCTACAGATACCAATACCAATCAGTTACCAATCGGCGGTATGCAGTCTGGTGTTGAGCAATCACATCCAGCTCGAGCAACTGCTGTCAGTATCACACAGAATAACGGTGTTATGGAAAGGCTGTGATATGCCTAAACAATGCTTTCAGAAAACTCTACTCCATCATTGAAGACCATAGATTAATTGTCGTAGATTAAGTGAATGACGAATTTATTTATTAATTTTGTAATGTGGAAACATTTTAGTAATCTTGGAGTGTCTTGGTGGTTTTCCTCTGTAGGAAATACACTCTTGGTACCGTGCACTAGCTTCTAATGTTTTATAAGTGACGGATCCAAGACGGACTATGTGAAATTTAATATTTTGAATCGAAGTAAAAAGTAATCTTGCTTCACCGTACATTCATTATCAATACAAAAGAAAAAAACTGTTCTGCTTTTCTTTTAATACAGAGCTAGGATTAATAAACAGCGCGTTGATAGACATTAGATGGCATTTCTCTTGATTTAGGTGAGACGTTGTTTACTATTTTGTTTGTATACAGTACACAAACACGATTATGTAATCATCTACATACACACTAAACAACAAAATACAGCACAAATTGTAATGCTATACATAAAGCAGAATAAAATGCTATACACAACAGAGACTACAATGAATAACATAACACGGATTAAAATGTGATACATAACATAGATTACAATGGAGTACAGAATACACAACACAGAATGCGATACACAACACAAACCATATTCTGCTATACACACTGTGTGTACTATCTAAAGTGTTTTAAGCATAGTCCACAATGCTACACTCAGCACAGTCAGCTCGACTATAATGCTACACACAACATAGATCATATTGCTTCAAACTACTCAAACATAAGAAAGAAACAAGACTAAATTTGCATACACATCACAGATTATAATGCAACATACAGCACAAACTATATTGCTGTACACAACACAGAATATAAAACTACACACAACACAGACTATAATGCGACTGACCTGAGGCGTCCATGTGGCGGCCACGCGCGAAGAGCTCCGGCTCCTCGTGCGCCACAGCTTCTTGCTGACACTCTGCACCACGCTGCTCGAAGACCGCGACTTCTGCATGCCACCTGCGGGAGGAGCCACGGTCGGAGCACTTCTACCAAGCAACGTCGACAAGAACGAATGCGACTGCGTAGGGGATGTCGGAGACGGCGGTGACGACGGTGTCGACGCAACAGACGCAAAACGCAACTCCCGATATGTCAAAATCCATCCTTCTTCTGTCTGACAGCCTTTGTGAGGACCATCGTCATCCACGTCACTCGGCATCCGAGGCTTAATGTTTCGCAAATTCTTATCATAATTGATGCGCTTGAAGCGATCCGCTTTGTCGGCGTCCACGCTCTTCTTGCGCGCCATCCTAAGGTATCGCTTGATAGTGTCGCTGACCGACTGCGAGACGTCATCGTGGTCGACACTGGAGCGCCGGCGCGCCGGTTTAGGCCGTTCGGGCGTGAGGCTGGTTGGGCTCGTCGGCGCCGTCTGTAATTCCAGCTTGTCCCGGTACGCGCGCTCCAGCTCCAGCAACACTTCCTCTGGAATAGCATATGTCTGCGTTCCACAATCCACGTACTTATCCTCCAACGACTCGTGAAACACCTCAATAAGTGGCGGTGGCGACATCGGTGGCGATCTATAACCGTCCTCTTCATCTTTAAAACGTGTAACACCAACAGTTCGACACCGCGGAACACTTCTAGAGTTAGAGCTAAGCGCACTGACGAACCCACTAGGTCCATAGCCTCCGGAGACACTACCACCGCTGCCACCACTGCCACCACTCCTACCGCCTCTGTAAGGCTTGGTTTTACGAAGATCATGATATAGTCTTTTCAACAAATTCCTATCGGTTAACAGGTCCTGCACTATATTGTCCCTGTTTGGGGATCGTACATAATACCTGCTGAGGTTCTCTAGCAGGGTCCTCTCCCGAGAGGGATTAGAGTCAGCGTCGGTGGGGATCCGCTCCGACTGTTGCTTAAGATACTTTCTTAAAGCGCGAACTAGCTCTTCCGTGTCCGAGTGCCTCGTCGGACCGGAATCATCTTCTACTTTCAGGTACGTGCGCAATAAATCAACTAGGCAACTTTCTTCTTCCTCGGGCACGGTGCGGCTCACGTCGCCAAATCCGACCGAGCGTGCCTGCGATACGCCGCTAAACTTAGAGGTGGAGGTAGCCGGGGACGGCGCGGCGAAGAAGTCACGCCGAAGCTTGGCGATGTCGAAGCGGCCTCCCGAAGTGTGGCTGATTAAGAGATCGGTGGGCCTGGATGGGGGCTGCGGTGCGTCGTCGATGGGCGAGCGCGCGCGCACGGAACCGCCGCGCGCGCGCTTCTTGCGGCGCGGGCGGGGCAGCGCGCCCGGGTACGAACTCTTGCGCCACAGCAGGAAGCGCGGCTCCTTGGCGCACACCTCCTGGAAATAGGCCTCGAGGCGCGGCACGTCCTCGGGCCGGTTCTGTGCGCCGTCCGGTATGAGCCGGCGGCCGGCATCGGACATGTACTTCCATGTCTTGCGCGTGAGGAGCCAGCGCTCGCGCGGCTTGTCACGACGGCGCGCCACCTTCGTCATGGGGTCGGGCGCGGGCTCGAGGCGGTGGCGGCGGCGCTCCATGGCCGCGGGTCACATGGGGTCAGGCGGGCTCGCTGCGCATGGCCGACCTCGGCCCGCGCACCTGCTTGCGCGAAACTGAACACTGCTCCGCACGGTGCGGTATATTATGCGCCGAAATAGCCGTACGGTTATAGAGCGGCCGTGAACTGGATAGGGTGCGCTCGCGCACGACGGACCGGCGCGGGCGGCGGCTCGGCACGGGACTGCCGCCCGCCCGTAAACAAACCTCGCCCGCCCACGCGCCCCCGCCGCCCGCCCCGCGCGCCTTGACCTATGTGGTGACATGCCCTAGCATCCGTGATTGACGATGGTCATGGCTCACAGTGCCGATGCGCTTCATTCATGGATGCATTCGCAGACGTCCCAGGATCGATAAATTTCAAATTGCGAAGTAAATTGTTTGAAGTCAGCTGGTCGTATTTTTCAGTGCAAAAGCTCCTAAATGTCATCATAATTACATCTTGTAGCTAATATAGTTTTTAATGAAAACCTTCGTCTATAATTCTAGATGAAAGAGTACAAACTGCATCTTCAGTATTTGTTTTATTTATTTGATAACACCTGTGAGATTTTCCCACCTGTTCTTGTTTTTATATCAGTCCAAGTGCTTTCATTTCTGATTCCCGTAATCTTGAACTTATAAAAATATAGGCTTACTGGATCATCGAGGTAAATGATTCACATGTTTTATTGAAATGACAAACATATTTTTGAAATAAATATGATAAGTGTTTATGCCAAGTTTTAATAATAACTATCTAGAGACAATCGTTTAGCCAAAACACGAACGGAAGAGATGAAAACTATTGCTGTAAGTGGAGAAATTAATAGGAAAAGAAAAAGGTAAATAAAGACTGAAGAAGCTGAAGCTTTTTTGTTTTTGAAGGACAAAATAAAGCTGTAGCAGCCCGAGAGTACAAAGTAGACTTATAAAGAAAGTATGAATAAGAAACACTAATATTATAAAGACAAAAAATTGTATATATATGCATGTGTGAAATGCCTGTATCAATTTTTTTTTATATTTGGTACACGAGTAAATCATGTCCTGGAGTAGGATAAGGATTTAAATTAGAAAGTTTTTTTTGGATCATTTTCGACATTTACTCGGGTGACGCCGCTGACAGAAGCTAGTATTTTTATATTTCTGGAATCAGCTAGGTACGAGTAATTGACAAATATAAACTCTCAAATGAGCCAAACAAGATATTCGCAGCTGTTAATTAAGGTAACGAGGTAGTGACCGCACTTATTATTATATTTCAGTGCGGTCATCGAATCATTTAGGATATTTGCACTAATGTGCGAATTAACAGGCCTACATATCTCATTCCTACATTTCATGATGGTTGGCACAAAAATTGGACATGGGCTGTTGACATAAAACGTGCCGAATTCAAACTGCTTGTCATAGTTATGATATGCCTGATGACTGACACATAGTTTTAATACACCAAACTTAATTTAGATACCAGTCTTCCTCAAATTATTAATAATGAATTCTTTCCAGTCATCTATAATGAACAAAATCATTATCACACGAGAATTTGCCATAACCAGCTTGATTTTTTAAATCAAATTTGAATTTCTGGCTGCAGTTCTGATGAATTGACAAGGAACCTCCTTTTATTCCTTGACTCCAAGTGTTGTTTGAATATCATAATTTAGTTGAAGGAATTAAGACTTCCTCAACAACCTGAGTAAAAAAGAATGTCGGAAAACTAAGTAAGAAGAAAGTATAATGGATGTTATAGATAATATAGGTGATGATCATGCGTCATTAAATTCATGCCATACTAGAGAATACAGCAGTCACATCGCCAAAGATAGGAGAACATAACGAAAAACTCGTAAATATTCACAAAATAGTTCGTCAAGATCACGACCCCTTAGCATTGAGGATAAGCAAGGAGAAGGTAGATGAAGAAGTGAAGTCTATGAGAGAAAGACGAGGTCAAATTCATGAAACTGGTGTTGCTTGGAGAACAGAGGGCTTGCAATGCAAGGTCGCGAGACGAAAGAGCTTTAGCTCTAAAGATTATGTATTCTTAGTAAATCATTTTGTGAATATGAAAATTATGAAATAATGTTTATAGACTTTTCAGCTATAAGAGAGATACGAAAACAAAAAGCTTTTAAAAACAAACCTAAATGACAAACACACTTGGAAGATCAAATAAAGATCAGCGAAGAAAGTTCTAGAAGAAGCGTTGTAAACAATATGTGTTAAGACCCAAGTCATTATAGGTCGTCAGCCCGTCTGGCTATAAAGTCTACATCGCAATCATTACCCGATTCATTCAGAATTCTTAAGCCTACACTCTAAAACAAATTCTTTAGTATCAGTGGCCTACAATTCTAAATTCTTTCCTCGTTGCAGCTCCACCGCTGCCAACAAAATAACTTCGCTGTTACAAAAACTATACGCCTACCAGACCATCTAATCCCAAAACAACAACGGACTCAAAACTTGCCACCACTGAGCGTCAAAACAGACTGAAAAAACGTTTTATTGCTACAGTGAAATCAATAAAAATTCAACGTAAAGTGTTGGTAGCGTAGTTTCGTCTCGGCACTGCATCGCCAGCGCCACATTCTGCACAGCCGCGGTATACATAACTTCCTAGGCCACTTATAAAACGCTCCCATTTAAAAATAAACCCACGACATAACATAAACAAAATAATTTGGAAGCTCTTCCCGGCTACTACTAACGCCATCTAGTTTGCGCAGCATAAACGAGGAAAATTGAAAGCTTGCCAAATTACACTCGATAAATCCGGGTTTGCATCGGGATTTTCTCATGCTCCGAGTTCAGGTATTGACCGCTAGATGTCGGTACAAAGGAATCAATTTTGAATGAGACAATTTATTTAAACATGCATGTATTTATATTGCACTATTTATATGAATTAGATACAAATATATCTTACGCAATAAAATGTATTTTCGTAAGTTCGCTACGTTCCAAGAAAATTAATGTTCTTATTATGACAGAGTGAAATGCAGATGACGTAGTTATCGATACTTTTGTAGCTCTAAAGCTACATTTATATTACAAATTCGTGCACACGTAATATCGATCGTTAGGTGAGTTAACGAACCGATAACAATTGGTTTGTAATGAAGTTTTGGCATGCTCCCGCGCATTGTATCACGCGTTCCAATTTTTGCGATTCCATAATTGATATTGCATTGTGATGGTCGACAATGGCAATGGTGGCCTGCCAACATATCGGAGCATATTTCGAGGAACAGTTTGCGTCAATAGTTCGGAAACAATAGAGAAAATGTAAACGATTATATCAATGTTTTGCAGTCAAATCTATAGACGTGTATAGCAGCAAAAACTAAAAAAGAATACCACAGATACAGCTTTGTCATCGTAAACATTTATTGGATTTTAAAATAAGCTAAATTGATATCAATAACGGAAAACAGAGATGTTGATGTGATTAACATAAAGTATGCCACTGATAATGAAGAAAGCTAAAATTACAATAGATTACATTGGAATAATGTCAAAAACCTAAACAACATAAACTTTTTGAATCTTTTGAGTCTGTAGTTTATTAGACTTGAATGGAAATAGAGAGTAATTGAGTACGATAATGTAAAAAGAAAATTCATCAAATTAATAATAATTAATTTGTAAACGTTTTATCAAATGCCATTGATCTGACCAAAAAAACAGAAAGAGACGAAGAGGTGCCTTGGACTCAATAAAATTAAGGAGACACAGGGGAGCCATTTCTTAAAATAAAAACAGTTGACGACGTAAACAGTGAAAGCATATATTTATATTTGTTGAGGAAAATAGACAAACATTTGTTGATACGATCAACGCGAAATAGGCCACTGATGATGACGATAGCTGTTTTACTCAGAAAAGTCTATAAATCAAGCCGTTTCAGTTTCAGACTAGGCTACAATATTTGTATATCTCTTCGAATTATGCCACATGCTGGAAACAGTGGCATTGAAATATTATTTAATGTATTAAATCACACAACATCATAATGGTGTAGAAGCGGAGAAATGAATATGAATAAAAATGTTTCAAATAGAATATTATTGGTCATTGGAAAAATAACATTTATGTTAAATGATTTAAACGTGTATTCACGAGTATTTTTAAAAGATGGTGGTGTATAAATTTTTCTGTTGACCTGCGTCAAACTATGTCCCAAACTAGGCGCACTATTAGTTAATAGTGACCTATGAGATCAAGATATGAAGCTAATTTTACTTTTAGTCATGACTTAGTTCTCAAGTGGATTCCGCTTGCGTCAGACGAAGGAACCCAACAAATGCGTGATCATATAAATTATACGCATCATGAATTAAAGATTTACTACCGACATACATATGAAATTTTAATCCCGTCAAATGAACTCTAAAGTAAAAGGTTTTCAACTCTCAGACTGTACAAAAAGTACTAAGTTCCACTTTTCCAATTCGGATACGAAACATTAAGAATAATCAACTGAAATAAACTAAAAAGAGTTTGAAGCAGGGACGTATATTCAAAAAGAGAGAGATAATATTTGCAAACGAAAAAGATAAATTATTCTGGCGCAATTATTTTGTCGAGAAAGAATATTTTTTTTAGTAAATTTCGTCTCGCGGTAGACGACCCGCCGAGGTCTAATGAACTTTTGGATTCATCTCCTCGGCATTCACCAACTGAATTGTTTTACAGAATATTTTATAAACTTAATTCAGGTGTTTCCTTGATAACTACAACCTGGGGATCTTTAAGCCAGGAATAGATGAATAAGTTACTTCTAGGCAATCATTTTCCAACGTCGACCACAACATCGCTTACCATCAGGTGGAATATTCGCCACATGCAATTATTTATATCAATAGAAATTACAAAACAAAAGCAACATTATATTGTAACTGATATTTATTCCCAGTAGAACAATGTTTCAACCTCTATAATACAGTTAAATAATATTAATGAAGAATCTAGAACCAGTAATAAGAATAAAAACTATAGTAATTTCAAACACTGTATGTAAGCAAATCCGACGATAGAAATTCAATCCTATAACATATTTTTTCAAGATTTTCGAATCAAAACAATTTATAAAGATAGACAAGATCAAAGAAACGACAAATGGATTGTCTAAAACATGATATGATGAGGAAGAGCGGTGACTGTTGAGATAATGGCAAACAGATATGTAGATGGAGAAGAGCTGAACGGACCCCATACAATTTGAGATAAAGGCAGGAAGGTGATGATTATAATATACGTTTTTTAATCAACGTACGATATCCCTTTTTGGCAATAAGTCAAAGAACCAAATATCGAACGATCGTCGTCTCAGTAATAAGAACTGGAGCATATAAATGGCATGGCGGCAACACTTCAAAATCATGGTGAACGGATCCGTAAATCTTGCATCACTTAACTAATCACAAATATCTTCATTTTCTCGTTCATTATTTTGTATTTTTTGTTGAAGTTAGTCACTTTCCCCAACAGAGTGCATATGCGTCAGTTAATGTTCTTTTGCAATTTTTTTGTTGTTTTTCTTGTGTATCAGCTGTGTTGCTTTGCACTTACTTATAATTATCCTAGTTTTCATTCGTTTTGCTAGTGTTGCTTAGTTTTCCTTTTTCGCACTCTTTTTATAGTCCAGAAGGTTATCTCATCTCACGACAATTTTGACTTCGGTGACTATATCTGTGCAACTATGGGTTGCAAGCATGTACTCTTGTATAGCTATCGATGCTATGATACTCGAACAGCATGGATTCATTAAATTACCATTATGGTAAAGGTTTTGGATGTTATAACGTTGGCTGTTCTTGATGTACTCTCTTCTGATGTAAAGATCTTTTCAAAAGGATATTAAACATTGGAATGTGTCTGTCAGCTACCTCTTATTAATATCTTGCTATTTACAATCGGTCTTGCTCTTCAATCTTATCACCGTCATTCTGGTTATTCTTATCTCCTTGCATTCTAAAAACCATGATTCATACATATAGACCTTCCAAAATGTAGAACAAAATGGTTATTTCTAGTATAATTTGTCATAATTTTTAATTTCAATTAACGTCCACAACACTCACAATATTTCCACTGTTTTGACGTCAAGGTTTGATCCATCACGTATTGAGGTCACCGATTATATAGGATTTCAAATGTAGGTTATTCCCAAAATGCGCATATTAATGTGCCTGTCATATCATATCGACAGATTACTGTTGTATTTTGACATATGTTAACGTTATAGCGAAAATAGTGCGCCGGCGCCGCTGTAACCGACATTCCAAATACAAAATTGAAATGATCGCCGGTATTTCGGAGTTAGTCGCATTCGTTCGTTCTAGGCCGTACGTTTGACATTGAACTTAAACTAAAATTAAAAAATAAAACATTTGAAGACACTGAGAATAGAAATCATTACTTTTTAGAGGACAAGGATGAATGTTTCCTGTTTCTTAGCTTCGATAGCAGATTTAGTACGTTCTAAATTTGTTTTGCAAATAAACGTATGCATTGCGAGAGTTTCTTCAAAAAAAGGGTTTTTATATCTTGTAGTAAAACCAGGTAGAAAATTTTGTTGTATGTTTATTTTAAAACTGCTACATTTTTCTTGTAATGTATTTTCTCTAGTCTTAAAAGATGTGTCACAGCAATAAATATAAGCACAGATAATATGACATAATCATACAAATTTTGCTAAATAAATGTTTCTCTACTGGTTAGGGGTGAGCACAGAAACGATTTATGCGATTGACATGATTTTGTTTATCGTATCTTATCTGTTTTTTTTCTTCACTAAAAAGCTTTTCTGACCTGTTTTACGTTTGAAGTTGTTTTTATATTAGATTTGTAAATGATCAACACGTAAAATTTTGTTAAAGTATACCAGAAGATTTCTTGTGAAGACAATTTTTACAGACAGATATCAAATATTACGAATATGTTATCCTGTAATGTTGAAAATGTTTTAAAGGAAACAATAAATTCTTCCAATAGTAAAATTCAAATGTAAGGAAGCGTTAAGTGCAATAAATATAAATTAAACGAATCGACTAATTTTCTGTACACTTATTGTATTAGAATTATGATAACAGCACCTGTTATTTTCGTGTTCAATATTTTTGTGAATGAACAATATAATAGTGATATAATAGTATTATGTCATGAGCATTTTACGGAGTAGTTCATTTAAGCTCGTTTGATGCCTTTTAAATAAATTGATTTACTCTAATTCTCAAAAAATCTATGGTTGGGAATTCCGTCTGAAAGGACTAACAGTTTAAAAAGAAGGTGGTATGAAAGCTAGTTTCAAATGTATACAAAACTTCCTAATATAAGCTACTAAGAAAAATATTAGCTTTTTGAAATTGGAATTGAAACAAATTTATTTTTTATCGACCAGAATTCGTTGATCAATACATATAAAATATTCTGTTTACATCGACAGATTTCAATAGCAAAGTCAATTGAACAAGTTTCTCTTAATATTATCGAATGGTGCATCTTGCTTAAGTATTAACAAATTTGCGTTAATGCCTGTTTTCTACGTTCTGCAACATTTGAATTTGTTTTAATGATATCTACCAGTATCTCCTTGTAATTTAAGCGAATTAAGAAAAATTTAAACTTTCCTAATAAAAGCTCGCTCTAATTTCTCCTCTAGCTCACTTTCTTCCATTTTGTCAAAAACTATTCGCCTAAAAGAGAATATGCATGAAAAAACTATTTATTATCTAACTGATTTATCAATAAATTTGCAAAAATAGAATACTAACTGTAAAAACAAAATTTAAAAAATTATTGAAAAGCAAACGAGATAAAGGGTCCCCGAAGTGTGTAATTGAAAATATTTATGTGAATGACAATGTAAATGTAACAATTGCATCAATCGTTACAAGTAAACAATCAATTTTTATATCAATTGGCATCAATGACAGAAATATTGCCGTTCGCAATTAACCGTTACGGGAACCCTTCATATGTTTTAACAAATAACTATAATCTATATAAAAGTTCATTTTTGACTTCTGTTTCTAATATTATCAGTACTTTTTAACTTCGTAATTTATGAAGATATTTTTAGAAACACTTTCATATTAGTTTACTATATAGGCAATAAGTATTTTGTTTGTCTACATAGTATAAAACTCACTTTGCGTCTGTTTGTTTAGTCGCTAATTTCTCTTGAACCAACCAACGGATTTTGATGCAATTTTCACAATACGATATCAGAAGTATCAATTAAAGTGAGGAACATTTTTCGTTTTGCATAAAGTATCCTTACATCAATCGTCGTAAGGGACATTTTTACATTTTAGGTAAGACTACTTTACGTTAATTGATACTTCTGTTATCGAATAGAAGAACAATAAACTTGGAAGGTTTTCATGTATAATTTACATCAGGGCATGGCCGGAGCGGATTACTAGTAGCACATAAAAAGTGCATACTCCCTATTATTTTCTGTACAGTGCTATGGACCACTATCTTTAAAAACCTTAGCCGGAGAGATTTTGTTTACGTTTAGTCAAAATGAAGGAAAGTATCTAATTAACACTGTATCATACTTTAAAATTTCTTCATCATTGATTGAAGAAACATTAAGAAATATGTTTCTAAATCAGTTCCGACTAAATTCGTAATTTGTAATTCAATTCTATTATAATTTGTTTGACTATATTATTATAACTTAATTAGAATACGCATTAATCTACTTAAGTTTAATTTTGACATTACTTATATTATTATTTAACCTTTAATATTGTTTATTTTTTTTTTTCATATCATACCGATTACTTTTATTTTGTTTAATATTAACATAATTATTTAGAGCCATGTACACTCGGTTATGCATAAGCTGTGGTTGCCTATAATTGAGTGTGCTTTAGAACCAGGTTAAGTGTACCATTTTATTTTGTAACACTCGTTGGTGATTCTTCAATAAATAAATATAATAAACTTCATCATTGTCCACCTTACAAATATGTAGATATCTAACTAGATGAAGTCTTTCCTTTTAAAGTTTCAACGGAACAGTTTCATAGTTAAAAAATATAAATATGTCAATGGTCTTACTAACCTGACATAAATGAGTTAAGTGACCACTTACATGAGCTACTATTATAGTTCACAGTATTCTCGACTTGTATGCCCATGGTGTCGCTACCACCATGCTTTCCCAGTACCCACGATGCACTTCATCCGTACACTTTGCACTTCATCCGTACACTTTGCACTTTACATCTTACTCTTTTGTAGCACTTTTTACACTTTTCACTTCACTTTTTATAAACGTTTCATTGTTTTTGCATTCACATTGATCTTTGACTGTGGAAAGAGTGTAACTTTTAGTCATGGTATTTTAAAATAGTCTTTGGTTTTGTCAAAATTTCGAAAAGGATCTTTTTTAACGGAACTCCGAAAACGAGAACTGTCAAATTTGAAAATGGAAAGTCACGGAAAAATCAACATGAATGCAAGAGTAGAGACGCACATGAAAAACTGGAATGTTTAGTACGTCGCTGCGTTGCGAGCGAGGTGCGCGCGCGCACGGCCGACGCTGGCATGTCACTGCGCCGGAGTCTGAAACCAACACAAAAATCCCTTTATTTTCGTTGTGCGCGGAAACGGAATGCGGAAACTAATGGCTGATTTTCTTTTTGACACTAATCGTCACGCTTTTTGATCTCTAGGGAGGTTTTACTTATTGACCTATTGTCTTGTTCAAGATTTTGATTCTTTCGTAATGTTTTTTTATACTAAGTATGTCAGAGGGGGTACTAGTAAAGGCGTTGATACAATTGCCTGTAATTAAAAGAAACGTATACAAATAATTTGTAGGGGAGAGTTACGACCGACGCCTGCCAGGGCTGCGGATTGTCATGAGTCACCGCAGCCCTCGCAATAAAGGGCAACTGACGAAACACTCAAATTTAGAGATGTGCCTTTGTCGGCAATATTGCCGTGAAGTGGGAATATGGCCCGAAGTATGAATATTGGTGGCAATATTCCCTTATTGCCGGCAACAGCACACCTCCACTCAAACTTAAACAGAGAAAGTCGAGGGCAAAAGATCTCGTAGACGTTCTCCAACACCGTGGACGGACCTCGTCAAATCGATGACACACTACAGCGGTAATGAAAACTCCCCAGCCGTCAAACACAGGCGAGAAAGGCGGTGGTGCAGGATTCGGCCGAGACATGACCACGACCTCTCCGTCAAGAGTGCACGACTGAGAAGAAGAAGAAACACTGTGGGTTTTAGTCAGTAATAGTCTGACACTCTCTTCCCCTCCACTCAGAGCGGGAGAAATTCATCATCATCATTTCAGCCGATATACGACCACTGTTGGACATAGGCCTCCCCCAAGCGTCGCCACGGCGAACGTTCCTGAGCGTCTCGCATCCATCGGTTTACCGCAACCTTCACCAGGTTATCAGTCCACCTTATAGGAGGCTTTCCAACGCGTTGTCTTCCGGTACGCGGTCGCTAATCCAGAACCTTTCGGCCCCAAAGGCCATCTGTTCTGCGAGCACCTGTGCCCTGCCCATTGCCACTTAAGTTTGGCGATTCTTCGAGCTATGTCGGCAACCTTGGTTCTCCTGCGGATATCTTCATTTTTGATTCGATCACGTAAGGAAACCCCGAGCACAGCCCTTTCCATTGCCCTTTGGGAGAAGTTATTTAATGTATGCCAGTGTACTATTACAAGTTTTGATTGCTGTGTGTCATTATGGCATTCAAGCTACTTGCATACTTTAGTACTAGGTACAAGGCTTGTGCAGTCTTTATGGTTATTTATTACCCGACTATGGCAAAGCCAAAAGGAAGGTTATGATTTTGACTTGTATGAAAGTAAAAGTTTGTCTATCTGTTCCCTCAATTACTTCATATCATAATTTAACAAATGAGGGGTCAAATGCGGGTGGTTAACATAAGAATACATGCCATTATAACAGCAGTAAGCAATCTTTATGGCAGGATGGCATAAAAACATTGCTGTCTTCTATACATCGCTTCTAGTTCTAGTTAGCCTATTGTTTCCCACGGCTGGGCAAATGCGTCCCTCTCCCTTTTTCACACACGTCTGTCCTCGGCAATGACTATAAATTCTCTTTGGTCCTCGGCCATTACGGGCCAAACAAAGTTAGTTCGGTTTTATGGTTTCACACAGAAGTTATTATAATCCTTCTGGGATCGTCCGGCCGTCCGGTAATCCGTCCGGACCGGGCCCAGGTCGTCAACGGCGCGTAGTGTTCCACGCGCGCCTCAAGTAGATGTCAGCAACAGCAGGGACCCAGCCGGGTCGAAGCCTATTGGGGCCAGGGTTATCCGAAAGGGAACTCGAACCCCGGTATGAAGGCTAGAAGGAACGGGGTGGGCTTTTAGTCAGTAAGAGTCTGACACTATCTCCTGCTCCGCCCAAGAGCGGGGGTTGTCATTGGATGATTTACCCACCATAAAAAAAAGGGTCGAAACCTACCGGGGACTTGGAACGAAGGCAAAGAAGGAACAGGAGTAGGTTTTAGTCAGTAAAAGTCTGACACATTCTCCCGCCCGGCCCTAGAGCGGGAGAATTCATTGGACGATTTCCCGCTTTAAAAAAAAACCTGTACCCCTAGCCAAGTTTCTAATCTGTAATAGTTATCGCTTGTAGAAAGCTTCAAATGTACGGGAATGATGTCGTCTCAACGCTCAGTCACGTGGTCAGAACAAAAGAATTGGCGGCAAGATCAACTCGAAGCGTTCGGCGCAAGCGAAACGGTTGTAACTTGGCTAGGGGGGCTGGGATAAACGATATATAAACGATAACGTCAAAAGAAATAAGGAAGCTTGACATTACTTATCTTTTTAAGTGTGTTAACAATAAATAGAGTATAATGTAAACAATATTTTTATGTTTTGCCCTCTAAGGGTGAGTTGCACCATTTAACTATAATGATAACAAAGCTGTTAACAGTTGTCAAATCGTCGAATTGACCAATAGGCGGCCGTTTCACGGCTGGTTAAGGTTTGGTTTTCGTTATAGTTAAATGGTGCAACTCACCCTTAATGTTTTGACAAACGTGTTGACAATTTGACATATCTGTGTCGGATAAGTTCCTATAAATTATGTTAGAGAACTTCCTTGTTATGGTTTTATTATTAAATATATGAGAAAAGTTAATTTGTGTAATAAAAAGAACTTAACTAAAATATTTACTGCTTACTAGCTGCTGTTGACGGCTTCGCCCGTGTGATAGTAAAGATAAGAAAGAAAACATGTTTATTTGGACCTCATAACAAAATACACAACTTATTAAAACCAAATTTAAAAAAAATAAATTAAAAAGACTACAAAAAGAAACAAATAAAAACAATTGGTCAAAAATTGTTCCAGGCATATATTAGTTAAAGTAGATAGAAGAAAAATAGTAGAAAATTTTCCTGAGGTAACAAACTCCCGGAATCATAGTATCTTATATGCTACACCAGGACATAATCTACCGATGTAACAAACATACACACACACATACAAAAACTTTCCTCGTTTATGTTAAAAGTATTTTATTTTTTTATTTAAGATCCTGTAAAAGACTTGCGCAACGATTTCAATATTTGATTGAGGTTTATTATGAGGCTGCTTTTCCATTCGCCTATTGTAAACATCGAGCATGGTTTAAAAGCTTGTTGCTTCATCTAACGCAATCCAACGCGATGTTTGACGAAAAGGCAACGTGAAAAAAAAGTGATAATACCTGAATACTCTGTTGGAATTCAGTAATTCCGTGATTTACTCGAAAATTTTACAAAACTTGTTCCAGGAAATATGTGTGGTTTTTAAACCCTTAAAAGTTTTTGAAAAACATTGTCCTTATTTAGAATCCTAATAAAATTTGCTAGGCTTGTATGTTGTACTTTTTTTACTTTTTTCATTTTTGAGTAAATAATGAAGTGTCAAAGTTCATGCAAGATTTTCAGAGGTCTTAACTGGATTAGTTTTACACAAATTTATAAATTGATTTTCGTAGAAGCCTAGATAATATCCACAAGATACTGTGTTTCCAAAATGTCTAATGAAAAATGTGTAATGACGTCATAATCGCGTAAGAGCGGTTGTATGAAAAACAGTGAAAATGTATGTCGAGATACATCCTCTTAAGTTTGGGCAAGCCACAATTATGGCGGTAAGTCCCCTCTTTGAGGCGTGGCTGGAAAGACCTCACGGCGTCCTTACCTTCCGCATGACGCAGGTACTCACCGGACATGGTTCGTTCGGGAGTTTCCTGCACGGGATTCATGCGGAGGTGACGCCCGGGTGTCGCCACTGTGCGGAACGCCCGGAGGACACGGTGGAGCACACAGTCGAGGTGTGCCCTGCTTGGGCGGAGCATCGCCGTGCCCTCGTGGGGGCGATCGGCGGCGGAGACCTCTCGCGCCGGGCCTTGGTTGAGGCCATGGTCCGGAGCGAGGAGGAGTGGCAGGCGGTCGCCGACTTCTGCGAAGCAGTAATGCTCGCAAAGGAGGAGGCCGAACGCATCAGGCAACGGCGTTATCGCCGCCGCCGTCGCCGGGATTCTGATCCCGATTTCCGGCCAACGTAGACGCGGGCTTGCGGACAGTGAGCAATGGGTAGCTCACTGTCCGGCCGTCCGGTAACTGTCCGGACCAAGCCCAAGTCGTCGACGGCGCGCACTGTTCCCGCGCGCCTCAAGGAGTTGTCAGCAACAGCAGGGACCCAGCCGGGTCGAAGCCTACTGGGGCCAGGGTTATCCGAAAGGGCGCTCGAGCCCCGGTATGAAGGCTAGAAGGAACGGGGTGGGTCTTTTAGTCAGTAAGAGTCTGACACTATCTCCCGCTCCGCCCAAGGGCGGGGGATGTCAATGCATGATTTTTTCCCACCATAAAAAAAATAAAAAAAAATCCCCTTAAGTTTTTATTCTATTTCACAGAGTCTACAGCACAGCAGAAAAAAAGTCGCCGATACAAAATATCATGGACTCGCCAAAAGGAAGCAATATGTCGAAGTTTCAAGTATGTATTTACATTTACCAAAACGGGTGCCATCCCGAGGACCAATTGTATAAAATGCAATAAGATCTTCTCTACCAGACAAACTTTGGGTTAAAACGTCTGTACCGTGGCAGGTGTACAAAATAATACATAAAAATTTAAATATGCATGACTAGCTTTTGCCCACGGCTTCACCCGCGTACATGAAATATAGTCACTCAGGAATAAAACAGCTTTCTATCGGTGAAAAAATTTTTTATGTTTGCAATCGGACCAGCACTTTTGAGAGATTACCTCCTAAACAAAAAAAACTTTCCTTTTTATAATATTAGTGTAGATGTAGACAAACGATATTCTTGAAGATCGAGACTACTTCAATATAACTCCTACAATAATAAATCAACTAGCCGAATTCCAACATGAACCAGACGTTGGAGTGCTCCAAATGCTCATGCAACTGCACTTTGGAGGACTTAATATACCTAATACACCTCTACTGCTGCAATTAATGTAGCTGCCTCCTGGGCCTAAACAATTTGAAAAGTTTACCATAGACTTAAAAAGAAGAAGAATTATCATCGATCAGAATCAGTGTGTTCCATCGTCGGCCACATCATCGCTTACCATCATGAAGGCTTGAAGGAACGGGATGGGTTTTTTTAGTCTGTAAGAGTCTGACACTATCTCCCTCTCCGCCCAAGAGCGGGGGTTGTCATTGGATGATTTTTCCCATCGGAAAAAAAGGTGAGATAGTGGTCAAACGCGAGCCTATCCCTACAAAAAAAAGAATCTAATTCTCAGAATCCCAAAGATTAGGTGAACGAATCTTAATATCTCTTGATAGAACAATAAAAGTCCACATATAAACTAAATAAACGCTCAACGCCCATTCTGCGAAGCACTATAATAAAACCAATCTGTTTGTGCAGACTGCACGTGACTATAAATTCCAGGGTTTCAGTGTTTTCTCCTCGGAATTAAACGAGCTTAATGCTTTACTAGTAAATATTGTGGCAATCATAAAATTGCAACTGTTTGAAGCCCCCATTATACAGAACTAGCTTTTCCATAGTCTTCCCTCCTGTAGCCTAAGCCACAGCATCAGTGGACCTAGCCTATGAAGCTTGCTTATGGAACTAGTCTAAGAAACTAGTCTATGTAGCTGGCCTATAGACCTAGACTTTGGTTCTAGCATATGGAACTAGCCTATAGACTTGTCCTTTGGAGCTAACCTATGAATCAAACCTATAGTTCTAGACTATGGAGCTAGCCTATGAATTAGTCTATGTAGCTAGCCTATGGATCAAGTCTATGGTTCTAGACTAATCAGGATTTGTCACACGTATCTACAATGTAAATTAACAGCCCAGAGTTTAAACTGCTAATGTAATTATTTAATTATCATCTGTAATTAAGACTTCCGTAGTGTGTGTGGTAGTGTATGGATTTAGTCTATGAGCCTAGCCTTTGGAGCTAGCCTATGGTTCTATCCCATGGATCTAGCCTGTGGAGCTAGCTTAGAAATCTTGCCTATGGATCTAGCTTATGAGTTGCCGATGATTATAGAATACTCAGTGATTATACGTATATCTCTCTATTAGTGAGATACCATGTTTGTAATCGGATCAGTATCTAACAAATTAACCTTTCTCTTCTATTTCATCTAACCCGCGAAGAGTTCAGAAGCGGTTTCTTCGTTGTCATTAGTACCATTAACGGTTCTATGATGTTATGTGTATGGTTTTATAACTAGAAATAATGTAAGTAATTTTAATTTTTTTATTTCTTTATTCGTTGTCGGCTCTCCTCGTCTTTAGACGCCAGGATAGTCTAGCCTGAGTTGTCTGTGCATCCAGCTGAGCTCGTTCCAGGTCTTTTTATATGGCTGTGCACCAAGTAGCTATAGGACGCCCTCTGCCTTTTTTCCTTTCCGGGATCGCTAAGGCCTTCATTACTGGGTACTCTTCGTCCCTTTTCATGACATGTCCAAACCAGCGCATAAGTATTTCTGACCTCTTGTCTGCAAATTTCAACAAAATTTAAATAACACACCTAGAATTCACTCGAACCTAATATTTATTCCTATAACAACTGATTCACATCCCAATCAATCAACCCTCAGACTGCCCACAAACGATGACTAAATATTACTCGCTGACTAAACCATCTCACTGACTGATTCGCAGTTACCAGAAAAAAAAACAAAAATAGCCTTGTCTATCAACCAGACGGTTAGGAGAGCAAAAGAGGAAATCTGTTCTCATGAAAAAGCCATCCATCTTGTTTTAAAACTCTTAAATTCCGGCCCTAGTGTGATAAATAGATTTAAATTTTTCTTTGACAAGAAATTAGTAGGGAATAAGAGTGATTATTAGTTCTTTTCATGTTGGAAACACAAGGTTTTTGTGTTGTTATACAGAAGATATATTTGAATCAAATTAATAATGTTTTTAAAGGTCTTATAGATACAGGAATAGACTTCAATGAAAAGAAGATGGTGATTTCCTTGAGGTTTGAGTTGGAAAACTACTGTAATGTGTGGGACGCTACATGTGTCGATAGTCTTGGGCTATCCCATCTTCTTAGCTCGTCGTGTTACGCTGCAGCTGTTGCGAAGAACCGCAAGTAGCGGGACAGACGTATTTTGGAGCTGTTTGGAATTGATACTCTTGAACCATGGAGTCCAAGTACTCACAAATTGTATAAAGACCTACTTTTCAGGAATTTTACTTAGGGCACGGGATAAACACTATAAGCAGTGAAGAAGAAAGAAAGAAAGAAAGAAAAAGAGTTTATTTACGTCAAACGTGATGCATACCATAACAAAATAAGTAATAAGTGCTATACAGCGTTGCCATACCTTCAGTCTTTTGGGCACATACTTAAACCGATCTTGTGATGTAAAAATGATGTCGTTTTATATAATATGTGGTACTCGTATCATTTTTTTTTTAATCTTATAAATTTAGGGACTTTTGGTCACAGTACGACCATGCCAGCCCCATCGTAACCCAATACAAGTCAAGCTATTTAAGTAAACTTTATCAACTATAAGGGCTCAAAACCTTACTCACTATTTTATAAACAGCGATGGCTGCGTTAGAGAGGAGTTCGGACGGTATACTTTGAATAACACCATCATCAATCAAATTAATTTTATAAGTATTCTTCAACACCTCTCTGGCAGCTCGTGTCCTGACGCATTTCACCAACAAGTGGTGGAGATCCTCCACCATGCCGCATTCTTACTCGTATCATGCGTTACGCATCCTGATAGAAAACTAAGTTACTATATGCTGTATTAAAAACTAAATCTTTAATACACAAACAGTGCGTTACCAAAAAAAAAACTCCATCTGTTACTAAAGTTTATTGTTTATGATGAAACCTCCAGAGACTCATGTTAAGTTGAGAGACAAGGTGTTAACTATCGCGAAAAAAAATATGATGTCTATGTTTCTCCACCTAATAAAATTTATTGTCTGTGAAATAATCAAATCTTTCAGTGAAAAGTTTAAAATCAATGAACAACAGAGTGGGTTGAATACGGCATAGTGCCTACTAAAAACATTTATTATTAAAAAGCGTTGCTGAAAGTTATGACAGAAAATCATCTTAGCACCTTTTAAATGGCGTTGTCTATCAAATAATAGATGAACGAAGAGAAAATATGAGAAAACCTAGAGAAAAATAAAAGTATTTTTTGTTAAAGACTTGCGCAGGCGTCGGTCAGTGAACTTACCATTAAAGATAAAAGTGCACCGAATGTTTTTGAATGCAATTTATTATTTGAAGATAGTTTTACACACTGATCTTATAAAGAGGTAAAGTTTGTTTTTTTTGTTTGTAAGAGGTAATCTCTGAAAGCACAGGTCCGATTGCTAAAATTTTTTCACCGATATAAAGCTGCTTTATTCCTGAGTGACATAGTTTATATTTTATGTACGCAGGCGAACCCGCGGGAAAAAGCTAGTCATCAATATTTTGCTTGCTGCGCTTTTGCATTCAGTGTCACTGAATCGGTCGCAGGGGTCTCTGCGACCGATTTATTTATTTATTTAATTAATTACAACGGTTAAACAACCAATTACAGTAACTAAACAAAGAGTAAAATGACCTAGTGAGAGTCGCAGGAATGCGGTCGAAGCGAGATGCATAAGACCGTTCGTTGTGGCGAAACTTGAGGGAGGCCTATGTCCAGTAGTAGACATAGGCCTCCCTCAATGATAATGATGGAGTCGTTGCTTGTTTCTAGGTTATTAATTTCGTAAAAGTTAAATTTACTAGTAACCTTCTTCCCGATCGGGTTAAGTGGGATTTTTGCCGGGCAATCAAGCTCGCTCTTATTTAATAACTCGGAACTTAAACATAATTTTCGAACTTACCAATCTTCAGGGTGTAAGGAACAGGTTTCCGCAAACTAAGAGCTTACTCAGTAGACTAAAAAATAATCGGCCTCTTCATACAAACTGTTCATCAAGTTTATAATTTTGTAAGGAGAGGCCGTTTTTTTTTATCGTTTACTGAAAAAAAATCTTTTGGAAGGTTGTCAGTTTCATCTACTGAGCAAGCCCTTAAAGTTAGCGGAGACCTGTCTATAATACCCTGTTATGAATATAGAAACTCTTAAAATAGAACTTCCAAAATTGTTCCTGATCTCACTCCCATCATTTCTCAATATTATCTCGTAGCTCAGTCTCATCTCAAGATGTCCATCACCGCTACCACAATAGACCTGTCACATGCACTTTATTTGTGGCTCATCAACAGGTGTTCAACCCTGCGACAAAGCATCCCACTCCATACCATTCGCTAAATAGTTGTGCAATTTGCTACAACAAACCCAACATAACTTGACCTATCACAACGGCGCCATTTGTACAAACAACTGTCAAATTCAATACATTTTGACTTAGTTCAGAATGTCACCGTAGGTCAATATAGATTGGGTAGTAAGCTATAAAATATAATAGAGATGTCATCAAGCGCGAATATTCGTGATACGATGTCAGATATTGTATTATTTATTTTCGTCATATTTTGTCATTTTGACGTCATTGGCTATGACTATGTAGAATTCTGGTGATATGTCACCTAAATAGATACTGAGGGCTGTCACCAATTCTTTGAAAGATTTATGATAGACATGTTTCAGCAGAATAAGCTTGAAAGAATAGTTGAAGTAGAGTTGCTGAGTACCTATGCAAATGAGAAGAACGATGAAGAACGGTGAGCTGTGCCAGCGCTGAAACTGCAGCTGCTGAAACCCTGAAGCGGTGTAAATACTAGCTTCTGTCAGTGGCTTTACCTGCGTGGAAGTAGGTTTCTCCACACAAACTTTGGACCATCCTCCGACCATCCTCCTTTGATCCATCCATCGCATCCTCTTAGGTGCATTCCTCATCGTCGAAGAAACTTCTGTACTAAATTTGAGCGTTCTACGTTTGAACTGGAAGTTGATGAAACAGTCAGTGAGTTAGGGCATAATAGTCATTATGTTTTTAACTAGCTTTTGCCCGCGGCTTCGCTCGCGTTAAATTCGGGGTAAAAGGATTCCCCTTTCTGTGGGGGGTTAGAAAGAGACAAAAAGTAGTCTATATCACTCTCCATCCCTTCAACTATCTCCACTTAAAAAATCACGTCGATTCGTAGCTCCGTTTTGCCGTGAAAGACGGACAAACAGACACACACACACTTTTCCATTTATAATATTAGTAAGTATTAGTAAGTAGGGATCTTAGCTCCACTGCGGGTGACGTAACCTACGATAAACTTATTATTTGCAGTTGGTACAGTAATCGGGTCTAGGGATCGAACCACAACGCGCCGTCTCTATAGTCTCACACAATCACCCATTACCCGCGTCCCCCAACCCCCGTATTCAGTCCACGCCCTGACAATGACCAGAGCACTGCAAGCGCCAACATCCTGACTACTGAAGATCTAAAACGAACAGTTGGCGCGTCTCCCAGTCAGGTGTAGCTGTTAACTAGCTGAGTGGATTAATTGGGGACTATTAGTGATGGCGTGCGGAGGCCGTTGTGTGACGCGGACTATTGTGACGTCACATGACGTCAGGTTGGGGGTTTTGCAACACTAGGTGTAAGCGAACTATACAACAAAAGTTGATTATTGTAATAAATTTACGAATATTTAGGTGGAATCGCTACGATAGTCCTCAAAATTAATTTAGATATATTGATAATGGTTATTTCATGAAAAAAGTCATTCTGTGGTTAGCTGTACTAATTCGACTGGGTTGTATTTTTTTTTTATTATTGTTAGGCTCGCGTTTGACCACTATCTCACCTGATGGTAAGCGATGATGTGGTCGACGATGGAGCACGCTTGCCTAGAAGTAACTTATTCACTCTTGACTTAAATACACCTAAGTTGTTGCTATTAAATGACAATAACTAATGATTATAACTCAGTAAAGCCATATTTGTTATGATCGTAAACCATATTTTAATAAACATTGAATCTTACAGTTTTGTGAAATACAAAAAACTTAAATACATCGGAATTTCGCGGGCTATCTTGGAGTTCGCTCTTACGGACGCTGATGCTATTTTTTTTTATATTACCTCAGATTTGCCTGTTTTGTTGGTACGTCTACAAACGTACATCGCACACAAATCAAATCGTTTTCTCTATTTCTTTGTAAAAGTTGGAGAAATGTTTTTAAAAATATAGTTATAGATACAACATGGACAGTAGGACCAAATCGTTTTGCAGTGACTCAGCGATTGACGCAAGTCGCGATTTCTAATAAGTGACACATTATGTGATACACTCACTCCTGACTCTTCGTGGGTGGCCATCCTAGCTTCAACTCGTCAGTGTATCCAAAGTGATAATTACATGTGTATAAAGCTTATATATTTGAAATTATTCAAATAATAATATAGGTAATATAATAATAATAATTATCCATCTAGTCCCAAACTAAGCAGAGCTTGTACTATGAGTACTAGACAACTGATAAACATACTTATATTTCTAAATACATCTATACTTATCATAAATCTGTAGAAGTGAAAATTCTGTATCTACATTGAAAATATCAAAAAAATAAATGGCAGGGGGTGTTACTAGACCGACACCGAACCCAAAAATGTAATTAAAAAATTTTTTTGTCTGTCTGTCTGTTTGTTCAGGCATCACGCAAAAACTGCTGGTTCGATTACGATGAAACTTGGTATAATTATTCTTTAATATCCTGGGCACCACGCTGGGTACTTTTTATTCCGAAAAAGTATATACAATAAAAAACAAACTTAATTTTGCGGTTCGATCCCTAGACCCGATTACTGTACCAACCGCAAATAATAAGTTTGTCGTAGGTTACGTCACCCGCAGTGGAGTTCACTAAGGGGCGCTGCACACGGCTAAGATCCATACTTCCATACTAATATTATAAATGGGAAAGTGTGTGTGTGTGTGTCTGTTTGTCTGCCTTTCACGACAAAACGGAGCTACGAATCGACGTGATTTTTTAAGTGGAGATAGTTGAAGGGATAGAGAGTAACACAGGCTACCTTTTTGTCTCTTTCTAACCCCCCACAGAAAGGGGAACCGTGTTACCCCGAATTTAACGCGAGCGAAGCCGCGGGCAAAAGCTAGTACATAATATAGATAAACTAGTTTTGCCGGCAGTTTCGCCCGCGTATATAAGATATAGCCTATGTTAATCAAGAATAAAGCAGCTTTCTATCGATGAAAAAAATTTAGCATTCGGACCAGTATTTCTGGATATATTACCTCAAACAAAACAAAAAAAAAACTTTACCTCTTTATTATATTACGTGTAGATTACACCCAGATACAGAACAAATAATCGCGCTCATCACACAAGCATTTTCCTGGGTGGGAATCGAACCCTTTACCTCTGGCATAGCAGTCAGCGCCAATGACCATTACACCAACAGGGCCTACCTAACTAAAATGAAGAGCGTTTAAGATCCCCGTAACGCTGCGTCTTTCGGTACGTCGTTGTCACTCCAGAACCTTTCAGCCCCATCGACCATCTATTTATTTATTTTTTTTCCGATGGGAAAAATCATCCTATGACAACCCCCGCTCTTGGGCGGAGCGGGCTGCGAGCTATGTGCTCCGCTCAAATATTGTGTGGGAAAAAAACCATAGATCGAAACGAAGTTATTTTTTAAATTTTGCTCGCAGACTCATCTCGCAATACCTCACGACCTCAGTCAGTCAGTCATCAATCAGTCAGTCAATCAATAGTGAAGCGCGTTACGTTATGCACTGTTGTGACACCTGTGACGTCTGCTGACGTCATCAAGGTCTGACTGACAACTGACAAGGCAGTGATAGATATATTGAGTGCCACTTAACATACCTTATACCTAGTTGTTGTGATACTGCTTTAATTTTGACGTTTGGTGCAGTGGTTGGGTTATCGGATGTTGCGCTGAGTGTTGTGGGTTCGATTCAACGTATGGAACAAATATTTGTATTGCCTACAGATAGTGTCGGTTTTCTACTGGTTGTATTTCGGGAAATGTGCGCCGGAATTGTACTGCCAAATCCGCATCATCGAACCACCAAGCGTTAGGCGGCCTGACGTGTGAATCCAAAACACTGTATCTCAGAAATAGCTATTTTGCGCAAATGCCATTTAAAACTTTTTTGGTTTTTGGTATATTTAAGTAGATAATATTACTATAAAACATAGTGCTATATCATGTGTGAGGTACCAAATGAAAGGTATTTTTACGTGCTATGCAGCCATGTACATTTTACAACCATACTTACTATGCATACTATAATTACTATAGTTACTAATTTAATTAGAATTAATTAAATTAGTAACTAAAATACAGTGTTTTATATGTGCTTATATCTACTTCTACGTATACACAGTTAAATTTTAATCGTTTTAATCCCGTGGAGGGTCGATCCGGTACATGAAACTCTATCGATTTGTAAAGATAAAATTAGTACAAACTACCTATAAGTCATTGAACTCGTTCAGCTGACGTTTTCTTAAAGAAATTAATTTCGTACATGCGTAAATTAATACGAGTTTTGAAAAAAAAAACACTTTATTTTTTAATTTTATCTTTACAAATCGATAGTGTTTCATGTACCGGATCGACCCTTCACGGGATTAAAACGATTAAAATTTAACGGTGTATAAAATGAAAAAACAATAATTTGGGTATATATATCTGAAATATAATGTAATTGTACACGCACAAAACGTTTCGGGAACACATTCATTGTGCGTACAGCTAAGGAGTGGAATTCCCTGCTGGAGTCTGTGTTTCCTGTTGGTTACAACCCGGGAATCTTTATGTCAAGACTGAACAGGTTACTTCTAAGTAAACGCTCTCCATCGTCGACCGCATTGTCGCTTTCCATCAGATGAGATAGCGGTCAAGTGCGAACCTACACATACCCTAACCTAAATATACTTTACTTATGATGACAGTTAAAAAATGTCGATAAAAAAATATATATACATATAAATCTATCATCATCTTGATGACTTCAAGACTTTGATTCGAATTCTTAACAATATCTTCTAAAAACCCAAAATTATATTATCTCACTGCACAAAAAAATAACTTTTTACTCAAACTCAAATCTATTTTATGTTTCCTGTAATACCGCATGATAGCAGCCAATAGATTCTAAAGTATACATTTTAGAGCTGCGAGTTCAAACAACGCCTACCAAAATAAAACATATATAAACAGAAACAACACAATATAAACAAGTAGAAACATTCTTCTTCACATTTCAAATAAAACAATAATCGCCTATGTACCAACCAGGGATGTTACGGAGCTCCATAACCGTAACCGAAATTATCAGATATCCGATATAAAATAATATCCATAACCGTAACCTTCTTCTTCTCCTTTGCCTCTTCCCACGTTAGGTGAGGTCGGCTCTCCTTATCCTTCTGCGCCAGGACAATCTGTCCTGGGTTGTCGGGTCAGGCAGTTGGGACTTCCTAATTAGATTGGCCATACTAGTCCACCAGGTCAAGGGCGGCCGTCCTCTTCCTTTCTTACCCTCTGGGATTGCCATGGCCTTCTGGACCACATGCTCGCTGTCTCTTCGCATGACGTGGCCGTACCATCTTAAGCGTGTTTCGGTGAGTTTTTCCTGGACTGGAGTGACTTTGAAGCTACCTCGGACGTATTCGTTTCGAATTTTGTCCAGTCTAGACACTCCGCCCGACCATCCATAACCGTAACCGAATCCGAAATAAAAGTTTCGGATAATATCGGATAGGGGCGGAGCCTAATTGCGACACGTTATGACAGCCTTCATAACGTGTCGCGTCGTAAAATATAAATAGTATAGTAGTAAATAGTATGTATTTATATTTGACTTCTAAAATTCCTTAAAAATCTAATATCCGTAACCGAAATTATCCGAAACTAACGGATAATCCGAAATAATTTCATATCCGTATCCGTAACCGGTATAATAATCATTTCTATATCCGTATCCAATCCGTATCCGAAATTTCATATCCATAACATCCCTGGTACCAACCTAAAGCAAAAAAGGTAAGGTATATTTTTATATACAACATTTGTTTTGGTATATGCGAAACTCGAAACACGTGTCTAGTATTTTTATGTAAAGAATCTATGTACAAAATTTCATAACTGTATAATGAAAAATCACAAAGTTATAAGCTTGTTATGTCAGCAAAAATACATGGTCACCGGGCCATCCAGGCGACTGAGGGATTGTTTTGCACTTGCACCTCACTGTTTGCTGACTCCTCAAGCCCGGTATGAGCTGCCGTGACCTTAGTGTACTTATTGTCGGTGGTGTCCAACTTGTGACCTTTTTAAGCATTTTTAGGGAAAATATAGCATGGTGTAAAAACTATTGGAATCCATTCAGTTACTCATTCTGAACAAATTATATTCAGGTTTCGCATAAACTATAAATTATATTGTATAATTTTTCTCAGTGTTAGAAGGCCTACCACAAGATGGATCGATGACTTGGTGAGAGTCGCGGGATTGCGTGACCCACAGGACCGTTCGTTGTGGCGACACTTGGGGAGGCCTATGTCCAACAGTGGACATCCTTCGGCTGAAATGATGATGATGATATATTTTTCAGTAGTACGTTTGTTTGTCATCTAACTCCTTAACGACTTGACTGATTTCGCGATTTGGACATAATTTTGTGTGTTGAGTGGGTTCCTGCAATGGATGGCTTGAAAATACTACATATTAAACGTCCAATCGGGTTTTAGTTTTTTTTTTCAATTGTCAGTTTTTGGACAGGATAACCAGAACAAGGACCGCTCGTATTGTATACAGGGTGTAAAGGCCAGGTCTCCGTAAACTTTGCGGGCTTGCTCAGTAGACGAAACTGAACCTTCACCAAGGTTGTTTTTACGGAGACGAAAATAAAAATCGGCCTCTCCATACAAACTGTGCAATCAAGTTCAACATTTTGTATGAAGCGGCTGATTTTGAAATCTTGAAGAAGCTTGTTCAGTTTCGTCTACTGAGCAAGCCCGCCAAGTTTACGGTGACCTGTCCTTTACACCCTGTACACAATACCAGCAGTCTTAACAGCTGTTTTATGTAAATAAGTAGTAACAAGAGGGTTGCGGTGATTCCTTCGAATAATCCGCAGCCCTGGCAGGCGTCGGCCCCAACTGGCTTCATTTTCTGGCATCTCTTTAAGGCGCGAGTGGAACATAACGCTCCGTCGATCCGGGCTTGGTTCTTACCGGACGGCGAACAACCTGTCTCGCTGTCCGCATAACCATGCTTACGATGGCGGGTAGCCATCCTGCGAGTACCGACGCCAGTGCGTTTCCATGTTGCAAGTAGGCGAGTATCACATGGTCTGCTGACAAATTTTATAATGAGGAATGTGAAGTATTCGTAAGACAGAATAAAGAAGTAAAACCGCGTGAGAATCTTGTTATTAAAAATAAAAAATAATAATACAAGGCTACGCACGTTTTCATCTTGCAAATTGATACAGAAATATTCCCAATATCTTAAAAGACGTTGGAATAAAGAAAACATACGAATATCCGCAATTATATAAACTTCCGCGGCGTATAGTGTATAACTGGATACACTTAGGTATGTATATTTAGTTATCATTTCGACGTCACGAATCTAATTCGACTCAGACGCATCGTAAGGTTAGGTTATAGTGCAAGCGGAAAAGTATCAGGTGAAAAGTTTGGTTTGTTTTGTTAACTGGCTTCCAAAAAAGGATGATTTGAAGTCTTCTCATTTTTTTTTTATCACCAATAAAGAATCATAGTAATGTTTCAAGACAAGTTCGATTATACTAGCATCCCGCCCCAACTTCATACGTGTGTTATCACTAAAACTCACGTCTTTTCACTAATATAATATGTACATATATACTCAAAGTTTCGCCATGAATCAGTCTATCACTATTGGTGATTACTAAAAGAAAATTCGTTCAGTAGTTTTGAGTTTATCGCGAATAGACAGACAGACACGGTGGGGATTTCGGTTTTTGTTTAATAAATATGTAAGGATAAGAATAAGTGCTCAAGGACCAAAATAAAGTTTCATATTTCAAATTGAAGAAACATTTTTATTTACCTATGATTTCTGTTTAACCTATGATTTCACTATAAAAGTGTAACAACAAAAATATATAACAGTCCAAAATCAACTATCGTGGCAGTTGACACAACATGCGTCTGGTCGGAGGTTCCTCCCTTTTTAACGAAAGTATTTATTTCGCTATAAAACTATTATCATGATTCCCTATCTATTTCTCTACAGTGACAACACGCAATCAACAGTAAAACTCACAACAAAATATTTACAAATCTACATGATTCACACATTTCAAAAATCTACACATCACGCTATTAAAATTCCGATCAAATGACACTTAATTTTTTCCCTAAAGCGCTTCTGACGTCGCCGAGCGCCCCCGTTCGTCTACCGCTGACGGCGCGATCCACGCCTTACACTCATCGGGAGTATATTTAAGTCTCGATAAACCATTTATTAGTGAACTCTTCCATATGGCGAGCGGAAGAATTTTTGTTACTCCAATAGTATCTAAAACGTGGCTAAGATATTTGTTATTATACAGATTACTATCATTACTCACTCATGTGAGTCAATTAGGATTGGAAGAAAATTGCAATTTTATTCAGTTTTGTGGGTTTTTCTCGCGGTTTTGATAAATGTATTCTTCATCATCATCATTTCAGCCGAAAGACGAACACTACTGGAGATGGGCCTCCCCTAAGCGTCGTCATATTAACCGGTCCTGTGCATCTCGCATCCATCTGACTCCGTCGACCCTCACGAGGCTATCAGGCTAGCTTGTGGCAGGACTTCCCACGCTGCGTTTTCCGTTTTTCTTAGTGGGAAACGATCAAATAACCCCTTCCGCTTCGGGTGCTCTGAGCGAGTGTAATATTTGCTGTTTTGAGTGTTTTGTTGGCCTAGTTGAGTAGGTCGAATCCGACTCGGGTGGGCAGCGTTCAGGAAACTGCTCGGTATCTTCTTATCCATCATACAACAGTGTCTCAAGACGAAAGTCTATGACTAGTGCGTGTTGCCTGATGACATATGGTTCTGATTTTCTGAATGTGGTCGCTTATAATGAGAAAACTTAAAATCACTCAAGGGCAATGGAAAGGGCTATGCTCGGAGTTTCTTAACGTGATCACATCAGAAATGCAGATATCCGCAGGAGGAGCAACAAAGGCCGAAGAATCACTTAAATGGCAAAGTCGATGTCGCAGAAAAGTTCTGGTGTGCCTTCGATGCACCGGAAGACGCAGCATGGAAGGCCATCCACAAGGCGAATTAACGATCTTGTGAGAGTCACGAGAGTACGATGGATGCGAGACGCATTGGACCAGTCGTTGTGGCGACACTTGCTACGACACTTGCACTACAGTGGGCGCATTTCGGCTGAAATGATGATGATGTACTTTATTTTTGTATACAATAAAGTCTACTCTATAATATTATAAATCTAACGTTTGACAATCAGAATAAAATCATACCTATTAGTTAGATGACACATTTGACTACGTCTTTGCGTTGTCTTATAGTGAAGTTATGAATAGGACAGAATAAAAATAAAATACAAGATACATTGACACAATATGACTCATGAAGCCCTACGTAGTAGTACCTACTACGACGAGACCATTGTTATAATATGCATTACAACACATAACTAATGTATTGTAAATACGCGTGTGAGTTTTAGTTCTATGTATAAATAATAGAAGCAACAAGTAATATGTAATCAAGCATTATATATAACACATAATATGATTTAAAAGAGTGTCCATGGAGTTTCTTGCACGTTCTTCTCCATAGCGATCTACGCTTTGGAACGTGCAATTTAGCTTCACTTTTCTTGGACTGACCGACATTTGACTATTCAAAAGTGCCGACAAAAGGTCTATTTAAAATAAATGCTTTGACTTTGACTTTGAATATTGTTAATATAGAAATGATATTCATAGGGTCGTGGAACAAAAATAAGGAATATTGGGGTTAAAAAAAAAAATGTCGGAGATCTCCGGGTTGTAGCATCAGGAAAAACATTCCTGACAAGAGTGCTTAAGTTACTTCTAGGCAAGCATGCTCCATCGTTGACCACATCACCGCTTACCATCAGGGTATAATAAAAATATGACATATAATTATTTTATTATTTGTTTCGATAAACCATTCAACGGTGGGCCAGTAAAACGCAAAATTGGTGCCCTGAAATTGCACGACGGAGCCGCGGCAGACCAAGAAGGAGATGGCGGGACGACTTGGATGTCTTCCTTGGGAATTGGAAAGAGGTGGCTCAAAACCGGGAACATTGGAAGGAATGGAAGGAGGTCTTTGCCCAGCAGTGGGACAGTATGGGCTGGATATAATAAAATAATAATAATAAACCATTCAAAATAAAGCAAGTAATATTATCTTGTGAGCAATGGTAGTTCAGTGGCAATGGTAGGTCCTAGACCTCGACATACAAGCTTTACTTAGTGTTATTAATTTCATCAGCACTGTTTTCAAAATGGTGAAAAAAAAAACCTTCATACGCCACTTTCATAGACCTCTAGCCAAAAAAATAAAAAATCTCTAAAAGAAAAATATGCGTTTGAAATCGTGAAATTATTTCCAAAACAATACCTAATAATATTACAACACCAATTACGCTGCTACGCATAATAACTATTAATAGTGCAATATCAACCGTAACAGCCGCTTGTCTATTATTGATTATTAAATAATACAGTTGGCAGCTTCCTCGACGCAGGCGCCTTCGATCTTGGCGCATGTCGTAATGCATCAGCTTACGTGTGTGTGATCATCAGCTTCTTCGTCACACCATGTGATGCACGCCTACTCTTAGTGTGTAAACAGTTAGGTCTTAATAGGTGTTGTTGTGATGTTGGTAGCACTGTTCTCTGGGTCCTTTTCCACTCGCCTATCCTCAAAATCGAGTATGGTTTAAAAGCTTGTTGCTTCATCTAACGCATTCCAACGCGATGTTTGATGAAGAGGCAACAAGAAAAAAGAGAGATAACGCCTGAAAACTGTGCTGGCATTTGGTAATTCCGTGATTTACTCGAATATTTCACAAAATTTCTTCCAGAATTTTTTTTTTTTTTTAAATTTCGTCATTCAGAATCGTATTGAATCAGTAGTTATACTCTTTACTTCAGACTAGGCATACACGTGCCACATACACTTATTGGTCAACAAGTTAAAAGCTAAATGGGGATTCTTTAAGGTTAATGCTCCAGGGTGAGTAGCGACATCACCGTGCCCTCGGGGGGGCAAGCCGCGGCGGAGACCTCTCGCGTCTGGCCTTGGTTCAGGCCATGGTCTGGGGGGCGAGTAGAAGTGGCAGGCGGTTGCCGACTTCTGCGAAGCAGTAATGCTCGCAAAGGAGGAGGCCGACCGCATCAGGCAACGGCGCTCTCGCCGCCGCCGTCGAGATTCCGATTTCCGGCCACCCTACGGTGGCCTACGCGCGGGCTTGCGGACAGTGAGCAATGGGTAGCTCGCTGTCCGGCCGTCCGGTAATTGTCCGGACCGAGCCCAAGTCGTCGACGGCGCGCACTGTTCCCGCGCGCCTCAAGGAGTTGTCAGCAACAGCAAGAGCCCAACCGGGTCGAAGCCTACTGGGGCCAGGGTCATCCGAAAGGGAACTCGAGCCCCGGTATGAAGGCTAGAAGGAACGGGGTGGGCTTTAAGTCAATAAGAGTCTGACACTACCTCCCGCTCCGCCCAAGAGCGGGGTTTGTCATTGGATGATTTTTCCCACCATAAAAAAAGGGTGAGTAGCGAAATTTCAATTTTCTTAAGTTATTTTTCATTTCACAGGTCAGTGTCAGACTCTATGTTCATTAATTTGCGTCTGATATAAGATGAAGAATGCGGTGTACTTTATTTCAGCCGTACTGAAACCCGGCTAAACGAGAAGTAGTCGCATTACATTACAGCGGCGTTTCTCAATCCGGCGCGCCTACTTATAATGCGGCTTATAATACGATTTGACTGCGACATTTTAACAAGTAACAGATACTAAAGACTAAACTAAACAGCAAAATCATCAAAACATTCTACGAAATATTACCTTATAAATCATTATTTTAACCCTGTAACACTACGAGCTAATAAGCGCAATATCCAAAAGAAACCATCGTTGTACAGCGTCATTCTGCTTGCCAGAAATATTTGGCACAGAAAGGTGTGATGACCGAAATTATTTTTTCTCGCACGCTCACTATTACACTTGTATACGATATAAAATGTTGCTCGTATACTTGTCAACGGTTATCAGTTTGAGTGAATCTATTGAGATAATACTGATGGGTCATTTTGGCAATTTTATTATCGTTAGCTCACCGTCCGACCGAGCCCGAAACGTCGACGGCATGTAGTGCGCATAGAAATGCGTGTCACAGAATTGTCAACACAACCGTAGAAGCCCAGTAGAGCCGCAAAATAGATAGGTACAGAAGTCAATCTACATACAAAGCGGGCTCGAGCAACGCACACATAGACACCTCTCACGGACACGACATCTCGGAGTGCCTCGGCCCGCTCTTCGAACAGTTCCGGCTCAAACGCTCCAACGAGCGTAGGTATAAAAAGTGAAGTACATACATGAGATTGTCTTCTGTACCTATTTGTTTTGTGGTAAAGCCGATACTGTAGCCGATACGCACTAGAGTCACGACAATTTTTATTAGAGATACTATGGTCCTAGAATGTAAAGAAAAAGTCTGACACGCCCTCTTGCTATACCCAAAACAGTGAGAAGTCATTGAATGATTTCCCACCATAAAAAAGCGGAAGGTAACTACGAGGCTGGGGGCGTTCGGCGTGTGGAAAGACGGTCTTTTGATATATTTGCTGTTTAGAAAGTGCTAATTCTCGAATTAATTTAAACAGATATTTATCCATTCTGATTTAATTTATTTAGATCCTGAGCCGGAAAATACTACGACCAATTCCTAACTCGTTATTCCTATCGGGAGTAGAAAACATTGCATGTAGGTGCTCACCAATACAGAAAAGCACATGTTCTTTCATTAAAAAAAAAACTTTTCATAACTAATGAGCTAGGGAAAACACAAGTGCAGAATTAGTCATTACAAGCTTGTCTTCAACGTAGTCTTTTAATAAGAACACGTTTGATATGAATTTTGAATTTTCCCTAGTTAAGTTTTGTTACCTAGACAAGTTATTACAAAAGCGTATGCTTTTTATGAGAAATTAAAAGCTTCCTTTAACACATGTAAACATTTTCTCCTACTACGCTACGCATAATATATGGTGTACAACCATCTAAAATTGCGCCAAGAAGTCAATTTAAATACAAAAACACATAATATTCGTGATCCAATTGGCGCCCACCGCGTGTAGATGCCGATTCCCCCTTTTATCTCACCAAGCCATAAATAACGCACTTTGAACTTGTCACGGTGGATCATATTCTGTGACACCCTTAATTAGCTCGTATGAGATGGGTAATGTCTATATTCACCACTAATATTTTTATAGGGCTTCACTCGTGTGCTATTCTACAGAACCCGTTAATCTTATAAAATAATATTAGTGTGATAACTAAGAACTAATTTTTATTTCAAAATGGAGTGAATAGAAGCAAATATCAAAATTGTCGTAAATATGTATAAATGGCGCTAGATAATCGTGGAATTAAATACATTTAAGTACATACACACACAAAAGACGGATGAAAAAAGATTGCATGTAGCGGAGATGAGAATGTTAAGATGGATGTGTGGTGTGACGAGAATGGATAAAGTGAGAAATGAGTATATTAGGGGAAGTTTGAAAGTGGCGCCAGTGACTAAAAGGTTGAAAGGAAATAGTTTGTCTTTGTATGGTCATGTAAAGAGGAGAGATGAAAAGCATGTTGCTAAAAGAGTTATGAATTTACATGTGGATGGATGGAGAGGGAGAGGGAGGCCAAAGAAAAGATGGATGGATTGTGTGAGAAGTGATATGAAAGAAAAGGGAGTTAGTGATAGCGTGACGAGTGACAGGACAGAATGGAAGAAAAAAACGTGTTGCGCCGACCCCAAATAAAACGGGACAAGGGCAGGAAGAAGAAGAAGTCCTTTTCCTAATATTTCTGTGTAGGTACCCGGAAAACAAACAACGAACTGTTTTTCATTACTAGATCACGTAAAGGGTCACAATATTGGTCACGATAGATGTCGATTCAAGACAGCTTTATGTCTTTATTTCCGTTTTTGAAATTAAGAATGTTAACAAAGGAGTAAGTAGGAGAATTAATGACCGTTATTCCACGGTTATCTATCACCTACCTCAGTTAGTACAGCTCACGCTTGATTCTATTTTACTAAGGTCGTGGAGATTATAATCACATTAATGTACCTATTCATGGATTCATAAATAAATGGGTTGGGATGAAATGGGGCGCCAGAGTAGATCATGACCTGGAATAGAACATAATTCATCATAATTATTTCAATCAAAAGACATCCACTGTCACATAGACCTGCCCCAAGTGTCGCCACAACAAACGGTCCTGTGCGTCTTGCATCTATCGGATTCCCGCGTCTCCCACCAGGTCCTCGGTCCACCTAGTGGGAGGCCTTCTAACGCTGTTTCTTCCGTTGCCACTCCAGAATCAGTTCTTCGAGCCATGTGCTCTGCCCATTGCCGCTTAAGTTTGATAATTCTCCGGGCCATTTGGCAACCTTAGTTCTCCTACATAATTATGATAATAAGAAAAAAAAACACCTCATGCCCAGACAACATAAAAAGCCTAACATCCAAACTAATATTATAAATGCGAAAGTAACTCTGTCTGTCTGTCTGTCTGTCTTTCTGTCTGTCTGTCTGTCTGTCTTTGCTTCACGCCTAAACTACTGAACCGATTTGTGTGAAATTTGGTACAGACATAGTTTGGAACTTGAGAAAGGACATAGGATAGTTTTTATTACAAAAAATAAAATAAAATTTATTCCGGACATACAGCGCCATCTATTGGTCAAGAGTCGGCATCAATTCAGTACTGAATTTCTACGACGTAGATGTGTTGTTTGGTAGTAGCTTATAAAACTTATATACATAATACAGTATTTTTTTCTGAAATGGCAAATCAAAATAATATTTTGAAAATAAGGGAGAAATAACATTTTCGCCTTTTTCGATCGGCAATAACGGCTTTAATGCCCTAAGTAAGTATACATATCTTCAATTTAAACGCAGAGCTCATTATGTTGATTTTTGAAGAGTTCCCTAGAATATCTTCCACATTTCATTTTTGAAGAGATCCCGCGAGATCGGGAACTATGTGGGTAAAACCAAAAATCTGCCGGAAGTCACTATTCCACGCGAACGAAGTCGCGGGCAAAAGCTAGTATAAATCATAAGTTGGCAGCAAAATAAAAAAAAAACTGTCATCAACGTTCACAATTTCATATCTTATTCCAAATCCAAACGCACGATGACGTACCTTGACGTTTACCATGACAAGTGACGTCACATGTTTCATGTCAGTTACCTTCCAACCTGTCATTTGTCAGTTTTCATTAGGGAAGCTATGAGATCACACCTTGTGAAATATATCCACAGAGATTGAGGTAAATTCTTGGCATTGACGAGAAGAAAACATTTAGATCTTTGGCTAGTTTGCGGCGTAGAAGCTGAGAGCTTGATTCTGGACCGATTTTAAAGGTGTCCCAGTCAAAAAAATGATAGGTACATTCATCGCTTGGTAATGTAATGTCAAAATTAAAAATTATATAAATTTAATTCATCATCTACGCCTGTATAGAAATACAACAGTAAATAATATAGATTTGGTCATACGAGCGTCGAAACTTTCATATTTCGACACTAATTTGCGCATCTTTGTACGTAAATAGGCAAATGACAAAATAGTTACCGTACCTAATTAAAGACTTATAAGTTTAATATTTTAATTTATTTTATATTCAGGAATATTTTTTGAATATAAATTATCTACTATTTTTATCAGAACCAATTATTCAAAACTATGCCTACAATATTTGAGGAGTCCCATTCTTGACGGAACTCATTATCAAAATAAAATTTTGACAAAAAAACAAACAAACTGGAGCTACCTACGTCAAGTAAAAAAATATTTTTGGTATCAAATAAAAAAAAAAATTTAAAAAAACCGAAATATTTTATTTCGCATAGGCCTGGGCACTTATAAAACGTCAGAAGCTAGTGCACGGTTCGAAATTGGTCGCTTCCTATGGAGAAAAACCGGCAAGAAGCTCTATTTTTCAATATAACTCATAAATGATGGAGTTCTGAGGAAAAAATTCCACCAAATTGAGAACCTTCTACTTTTTATGAAGTTGGTTCAAAAAAGACGTCTAAGATACAGTGATATCACTAAATACTTAACAGTACCTCATCATCTTCGTGCCCTTGATCCGTGTTCTTTACTGTCCCCGCCCACACACGGGCCACGAATTTCATATTCTTTTTGAGGCAGCTTTTTTTTGTGGCTCGTGTGCGACGGTGCGGCTACAAAAAAAACGCTTGAAGCGGCTTCAAGCTTCCCCGAACACAAGGTGTCGCGCGCTTTAGCTGTTTTTTACGGCCGCTTCTAGGTTTTTTTTTGTGGCCGCTTCTAGCGTTTTTTTAGGCCCGTTTGAAGGGACAGTTAGGGTCGGTGGTTTTTTTGTCCATTCTGTCCTATCACCCTTTCCTCCTTTTCATTCATATCACTCCTCATTCCTCAATCCATTTTTCATTTCTTTGGCATCCATCTCCCTCTATATCTAAACCACTGTATTATACTCATATCCCTTTCACTATCGAGGTATCTACTATTAAATAGGTTTCGCATAATAGCTTTAATAGTAGGTAATTCTTTAGTGAAAACCTACTAATCATAATTATTATAATAATTGCGATATGTACAAGTAAAATATGACTCTCATAAAAAAATTAATGAGTTTTAAAATAAATAAAATTGACAAAAAAAAAGTATTTCTACACAGCGAATGACGCAAATTAGTTTAAATTATTTATGCGATCGGCGTGCGTGGCAGACGATGCTCATGTGGTGGCTTCATATGACTCATTCATGGTCGACTACATCACCTGGGACATATAATAGGATCTCGTCAACATTCTCAAGTTTTATCTTCACACCTTCAACGTTGAGTGGGGTCTGAATTATTTACTGATTAGTTTCTATTGATCAGACAATTTTCTAGGAAATTGGCAAAGTTTTTAAGGTTCCGTACCCAAAGGGTAAAAATGGGATCCTCATGGCGGCGATCGGTGGCAACAACCTATCGCGCCGGACCCTGGTATATGCCATGGTTCCGAGCGATAAGGAATGGCAGGCGGTTGCTTCTTTCTGTAGGTAATGCTAGCAAAGGAGGCGGACGCTCGCGCGACGTAATGGCACTCACACCCCAGCCGCTGTGGTTCTGAACCTTGCGGAAGATGAGCAATAGGTAGCTCACCCTCCAGCGCCCTCAAAGAGATGTCAACAAAATCGTATGGGCTCAGCAGGGTCGAAGCCTACTGGGGCCATGGGTTCACTTCTAAAAGGAAAACCCGGCCCTAATATGAAAGGCAATATCCGCAGGAAAACTAAGGTTGCCAACATGGCCCGGAGAATCATCAAACTTAAGCGGCAGTGGGCAGAGCATATGGCTCTGATTCTGGTGTGGCGACGGAAGACACAGCGTTACTGCCGCGACACTGTAGTGCCTCGGGCATGTTTGCCGCCGCTAGCGTCGACTGCTTTTATGCGACTATGCGTAAGCGGAGTGCATCTCTGGTGCGTAGGGTTCGCGGCAGCCCCAACAGTGTGCTGATGATGATAGCTGACAGGCTCGACTGTCCTTATATAAGGCGCTGCAGTGACTTGCATGTTACCTGTAGTCGTGTGTGATGTGTAAATTAATTTGATTGTATGTTGGTGTCACGTTCTGTGTTATGTTTGTGTGTTATGTAATTATGAGTCTTGGTTACTTGCTCAAATAAATGATGATGATGGTTAGGAGGCCTCCCACTAGATGGATCGATGACCTGGTGGAGGTAGCGGGAAACCGATGGATGCCGGACGCACAGGAACGTTCGTTGTGGCGACGCTTGGGGAAGGCCTATGTCCAACAGTGGACGTGTATCGGCTGAAATGATGATGATGATGATGAATATGAAAGGCAACGAAGGAACTAGTTTATTAGTCAGTAAATTTCTGACACGCCCTCCCGCTCCGCCCTAAAGCGAAAAAAGCCGATAAGATGATATTTAATAAGCTATTTATTTATATGATGAGCTATAATAAGCTATTTATAAAACCTTAAGAAGAGGGATAAAATCATTGCTCTATCGTTCATAGAAATATTAAAAGCTTAATAAAATATACTCAAAACGACATCAGACATAACTAAATTAAAGGCCTAAATGATATTCAAACCTACATCTGGAACACCTAAATTTCTCCTCTCTCATTGGCTGTTCAGATTCTAAATCATTTTTAATTTTAATTGGCATTTTGTCCAGCAGTTGGCAATATTGCCAAGTTCAGGGGAGGAGGAACTAATCAGATGAAATAACGAGCTTATCGACAGATATACGAGATATGAAGAACACGCGTTATTTATATGACGTGACGTACTGACGTATATTTACACAATACAGTTACGAGTATATACACTTCTGGACACATCTATTGGCCCACCTTAGAGTTAAGGTTTCGATGGCCCCTACCGAAATATGATTGCTAGATTGAACAAAAACTGTTGATGCAGTTTTAAACCTGATACATTTTACCATCTTTTTCGATCATATTGTTTTAAATTTTAATTCAGAATACCATACGACATGGAGCTACGCCTAACAAGTCGGATATGCGCCTTGTTGGTTTCTTTGGTTGTGTCCGGCCTGAATAAGTGCCACAGCTTGGGCGGCGACTTCAGGTGAAGTTTCCATAGATTATTGATAGAACCTCACCTTAATGTTAAGAATAAGTAATGTTTGTTGCAAAACCAAAGATATCAATCACTTTTTCAAGAATTAAATCCAAGTAAACCAATAAAACCAAGTTTTCTTAGTATTCGATTGTTTGATTTCAACAAACAGGCTCCAAATTGTCTTTTGTTTCTTTAAATTCTGTGTTCGAAATTCAAAAAAAGACTATTGAATGAAATTGTGAATGTGCCAGGTTCAAAACTGCATAAAAACTTTTTGCTCGACCTAATATAAAATTTTAGCTAGGACCAAACGAAACTGAAAATACAAGGTGGGCCAATAGATGTGTCCAGAAGTGTAGAACTAGCTTCTGCTAACGGCTTCACCCGCGGGAAATTAGGTTTATTTTTTAAACTTATACCACCGTTTCATCCCTTTTTTTAGGTGACATAATCATCCAATGACATCTCCCGCCCTTGGGCGGAGCGAGAGGGTGTGTTAATTTTGAAAAATCTTCCTTTAGTGCTCGCCTACGTCATAAAAGGTAGCCATGTGCAAAATTCCACGCTCCTAGTCCCAGTAGGTTTGGCTGTGCGTAGGTATGTCTTCACGCTAGGTCTTAGTAGTTTTAAGCCGCGTACAGACATCGCGAGGCGTGCGTTGCGAATGATTCGCCTCGAATACCCCGGGCTGTGTGGACGTGAGCATTCGTGTCATACGATCGTTGCAAAAGCCGCCTCAGTGCGAGCCGTGCGCTCCGTGTGGACGGATATATAGGTGATATTGTTGTATAATGTAATCCCATAGTGTAATCGTATTGTACAACAGCGTCTTTTCTTCTTTTCTCTTTTTTTAAATATTTAATCACTATATAGGCCGCAGCAACAATCTGCACGTCTTGCCTGGTGTTGGAGCCTTTTTTCTACTGACGAACACCATGCGTGGTTGTTAACGTGCTCAGCTTGAGCATGTGTCGTTCGGGACGCAAGCATAAATGTACCGTCCTATGCCTCAGGTTGAGGCATGCGTGGCGAACCATTCGCTCGCGATGTTTGTACGCGGCTGTTTCATTACTAACTGAATAGCCCTTTCCACAATCCCTTTGTCAAGTTCAACAGCTAAGTTAAGACAGTGAGTCATTCATTTATTTCTGATCTCAGTCTTCAATTAATCCCTTTAGGGCGCGGTTGAGTTTCAATATAAAGGAAATAAAACCGCACAGGAAACGAGCGGGCCATCACAACTGGTGCGATTTGTTTCACGTTATTTCAGGGCTTAAAACAAAGACATGTAAAAGTTATTTATTGCCTTTTCTTGGAAATAAGTTGATGTGTGAATACAAAATAAAGTAACTGTTCGCAATTGACCAATTGACGATCACATACATATTTTGTGTAACAGATTTTTTACTAAATGTTGATAATTATTTATTTATTAAATCTTTATGCACAAAAAACTGTACAAAGTCGGACTTAATGTCTTAGGCATTATCTGCCAGTCGACCTTAGCGTGGTGCAGAAACATAACATGGCAGGTAGGTACAACTTAATAAATAGACAAACAGAAGAGAAACAAATACAATAGTAACTACATACTTAAATAAATAATGCTGTAGTGAAATAACAATTATGTTGATCACAATAATTATATTACAAAGAATATTTATATTATACTTAAGTGTGTATGTTTATGTATGTGTATGTATCGCAGTTCCTTTGGGATTTTTTTTTTACTTTGACGGAGGTGAAGCTACATACAGAAGCTAGTTAGTTTATGGATTCCCGCACAAAGATTTTAAGTGTTTTTTTTTTTTTATCGGAATATTAGTAATAATAATAATATTCCACAACTATCACACAACGTCATCTCGTCTCAAACTAAGCAGAGCTTGTGTTATGAGTACTAGACAACTGATAAACATACTTATATATTTCTACATACATACTATAGATAAATTACACCCAGACACAGAACAAATGATCATGCTCATCACACAAAGATTTATCCTTGGTGGGAATCGAACCCAAGACCTCCGGCATAGCAGTCAGGGTGACTAACCACTAGACCAACAGGCTTGTGCCATATAAGTGGACATGACGTCTGCAGTCATACAATGTTTTTTAAACAAATTAACATAACAATCGTTGATTCAGAAAAAAAAAAATTCTGGTGTTTGGATGAGAATTGTTTGAGGTACGGTCGTTGTTTGAGGTATTTCTTTTGTTTCAAAACCCGGTTTTTCTATAATATAGACTAGCATTTCGTTCGCGAGAATGATTTCATAAAACTTTAACACTTTCTACTTTTAACCCTGCCTACTATCCACAGACTCGTAGCCTCATAGACACAAACGACGATGGCACGATGCTGCCACTTCGTCGACAGTTTCACAGTTTTTAACCGATTTCGAAAAGGAGGAGGTTCTATGTTCGGCTGAATGTATGTTTTTTTTTTTTTGTATGTTCACCGATATCTCGATCTATTGTGGACCGATTTTGAAAATTCTTTTTTTCATTGCTGCAAAGTTATGCTTCCATGTTGGTTCCATAGAAATATTGTTATGATCTGATCGTGAACTTCGAAGATATGGAACAGAACTCCTCATAGGATCACAGCAGAACTGTCGTAATAAGTAAAATTGCTTTGTTTATACGTGTAGTCGATGACTGACTGAAGGGAAACGCGGAGGGGATGTATCGGACTGATCTGATGATGAAGCCAGAAGGCAAATTAATGTAATCTAACCGTGTTTGGGATTATTAGAATCGTTATGAGATGTTCTCTGGCTATAAGGTATTTAAGTTTGGCTAAGAGGTACTTTTTAGTAGTGGTACCATAACTAAAAAGTGTAAAATCAAAAACTGTTTACAAAAAAATACAACCGACTTCAATGTTAAAAAAACACTGATAAGTACAAAATAACTTTAATTTCGGAAGTCGGTGTTAAATAACGAAGAGACAATAACTATTGTAGAAAGACCGACTTCCGAAACATTGAAGTCGGTTGTATTTTTTTTTGTAAAAAGTTTTTTATGTATGTAAGCTTCTATACACCAAGCGTATAGTGACGCATACAGGTCTATAAACGCGTCCGTGGAGAGTAGACCTAAGAGTCTTCTTGCCGGCCTGCCATGGGATCTAGAGGCAACAGTCTTTGCACGTATGCACTATTTGCGCGTGGAGATGCAGTACCGCCGGGGCGAAAAATGTCAATAAATGATTTACCACTTTAAAAAAAACCAGTGCTTGGCACACCATGATTACTGCGCTAAGTCCTCTCTTTGGGGAGTGGCTGGAAAGACGTCATGGCGTCCCCACCTTCCGCATAACGCTGGTCCTCACCGGATACGGGAATTTGGGTTATAACACCGGATTGGTGCTGAAAAAACGCCTGGGTGTAGCCACTGTGTGAACCGCCTGGAGAACACGGTGGAACATAAGGTGGAGATGTGCCCTGCTTGGATAGAGCACCGCCGGGTCCTCGTGGGGGCTATCGGCCTCAACAACCTCTCGCGCTAGGCTTTAGTGCACGCCATGGTCCGAAACGAGGAGTGGCAGGCAGTAGTGCGAAGCATTATTGCTATCGAAGGAGACGGCCGCCCTAGAGTGAAAAAAATCATTGAACAATTTCCAACCAAAAAAAAAATTGTAACTGTTAACTACAAAAAATAAGAAACCACTAAAAACTCACAACAGTTTTCTTATTTCTGTTCTTTAAACACAGAAACCATTAAATTCCTACGTATCCTTTTTTTTTTTTTTTTTTTTTTTTTTATTATTGATAGGCTCGCGTTTGACCTCTATCTCACCTGATGGTAAGTGATGATGTGGCCGACGATGGAGCACGCTTGCCTAGAAGTAACATATTCACTCTCGACTTAAAGACCCCTAGGTTGTAGCTATCAGGAAACACAGACTCCGGCAGGGAATTCCACTCTTTAGCTGTACGCATAATGAATGTGTTTCCAAAACGCTTTGTACGAATGGGTGGGATATCCACCATGTACCGATGGCGCAACGCCGTACGTCTAGTGGTCCGATGATGGAACGGACTTGGCGGAATTAAATTGTGCAATTCCAACGCACACTCACCGAAGTGTAATCGATAGAAAACCGCCAGGCCAGCAACTCGGCGTCGATGCTCAAGGCTTTGGAGCTTTGACTCAACAAGCGCATCATCACCGATGATCCTCTTGGCTCGCCTCTCAATCGACTCCAGAGCATCAAGCTGATACTTGGCAGACCCATCCCAAAGATGAGAGCAGTACTCCATACACGATCGAACTTGCGCTTGGTATAGGTTGAGCAGCTGTTCCGGAGTGAAGTACCGCCTCACCTTAGCTAAGATCCCCAGTTTTTTGGCAGCCTGTTGTGCTTTTGCCTCAATGTAAGAGCCGAAATTGAGGGTAGATGATAACGTTACCCCAAGAAGCTCAAGGCCGTCGGTTATCGGCACGGTCACACCCCGGAATATAGGAGCCGGGTAAAATTGGCTTCGTTTGGCGGAAAAAAGACACGCCTGGGTCTTAGCAGCATTGAACTTGACCAGGTTGGCATCGCCCCAATCGGATACCGCCTCCAAGGACAAGTTCAAGCGCTCAACCATAGCTTCCCTCAAAGACTGGATCTGTGACCCACTAGTACGTGCATCGGACACGTAACTCTCAGCAACAGTGCTATCGTCTGCATACCCAAAGGTACCGGGTTTAAGTAGGTCGTTTATGTGTAGCAAGAACAGTGTTGCAGAGAGCACCGACCCCTGAGGGACCCCGGCATTAATATCCATTTGCCTGGACGAGCAGCCATCAATAACTACTCGGATGGATCGCCCCCTCAAGAAGTCTGCTATCCAGTTACACAGACCAGTGGGCAAACCGAAGGAAGGAAGCTTAGCAATAAGGCTATCATGCCAGACCCTGTCGAAAGCCTTCGAGATATCAAGGGAGACTGCAAGTGCTTCCCCATGCTTCTCGATGGCCTCGCTCCAGATGTGAATGGCATACGCTAGAAGATCCCCAGTTGACCGATTTCGGCGAAAACCGTATTGACGATCACTGAGGATGTCATTAGCTTCTAGGTATGCCAGGAGCTTATTATTGACCACTCGTTCCATACACTTACAGAGAATGGACGTCACCGAGATAGGTCTGTAATTAGCAGGGTCAGCCCTACTGCCCTTTTTGGGCACGGGTTGCACATTAGCTTGCTTCCAAGCCAACGGCACTTTTCCCGCCTCAAACGAAAGACGAAATAGGCGTGTCAAGATCGGAGACAGTTCAGGCGCACAAGTTTTTAAAACAATTGCCGGTATCCCATCGGGACCGCTGGCTTTGTTCACGTCAAGGTTACGTAGCACCCTACGGACGTCCTTCTGATAGATGCGAATGTCTGCCATACTCGTCTCGCATCGCTCAGGAAAGGCAGGGGGCTGCGCGTTACCAGAATCAAGACGTGAAGATTCCGCAAAGAGAGAGGCAAATAGATTAGCCTTCTCTTCAGCGGTATGGGCCAGCGACCCATCGGGTTTCAGCAGTGGTGGTAGTGAGGGACGACAGAAGTTCGATTCAACAGATTTAGCCAGGGACCAAAACGCTTTACTCCCTGCTGGGTACGAAGCAAGTTTGTTCCCAATACGGCTAATGTGGTCAAACCGAGACCTCCGCATCACCTTCTTGCAGGATTTGGCAGCCCTATTATAGGCTCTCTTCTTTTGACTCATGTCACTCGCCTTACGCATACGGGCGTCGACCCATGCTCGGTATGCCGCATGTTTTAGCGCTTCAGCGCGATTACATTCGGCGCCAAACCAAGGTCGAGCTTTGTCAGACATTGTTACATCTGAGAATGGAATGTAATATTCCATCCCCTGACGCAACACAGCCGTCACTGCGTCGGCGCACAACGAAGGATCAGCAGAAGAGAAGCAAGTAGGCTGCCAAGGATAGCATGCGAAGAAAGATCGCATACCATCCCAATCTGCTGACTTGTATCGCCAAACCCGCCGGGTGCCTCTTGGGCTGGGATCGGGCGGGGAATAGACAGATACAGATTTCACAAGACAATGATCGGAACTACCTATTGGTGAAGATACCGACACTGAGTATCGGTCCGGATCAGTAGTCAGCAGAAGATCCAAGCAATTGGCCATGTGTGAGTCAACATCCGGCACCCTTGTAGCCCCCTGGACCAGCTGGGTAAGATTTAACGCTAGCGCTAGCTTCCGCGTCTCTCGCCCAGCATGGTCTGTGTACTGGTATGGGAAGAGCCACTCTTGATGGTGGGCATTGAAATCCCCCAGTATCACCAATTGGGCAGAAGGGTACCGCTGCAGAGCCACATCCGCCGCCTCACTAAGGTGCTGTGTGAGCCTGGTTGTCTCCCGATCACCGCTGTGTGAGCGGTAGACACAAGCATAGACAATTTGATCCATGCCAGTGTCCACCAAAGCCCAAAGCGTGGAGTACCTGGAGTCCTCAAGATTGCGGAGACGCCGATAGCAGATGTCGTCTCGGGCGTACATACATACACCCGCACGTGGTTTAAAATGGTGCTCCAGGGTAAACCCTGGGTAAGATAAGTACGACACGTCCGACGGACTACTGATCTGCGTCTCCGAAAGAAAAAAAAGAGCAGGTTTCTCAGTCTCCAGATGGTGGTGGACTGCGACGAGATTGGAGTGCAGTCCTCGGATATTGCTGAGGTGCACTTTAAGAGAGAGGGAGTGCTGCCGCTGTTTAACTGTTCTCTTTTTAATCCTTTTCATTTTGATAAATAAGAGTGAAGGAAGGAGAGGAGAAGGAAGTGAAATGGGATTTCACGCTGCTATCCTTCAGGCAAGCACTGATAGGATGGCATCATTGAGGTACTAGTCTGGAGACTGCGGGGACGCCCGAGCCCCCCCGGGAGTGTCCATCGGGCCCTCTCTTCTGTTCGCCAACCAGCACGATGGCGCATCCCGGGATTTTTCGACAGTTGGCGGGGCAGCCTTTCATGTGTGGCTAGCACATTACTTGGGCCCCCAACTACCTGCGGTCGGCCAGCGGCGCACCGTGCCTCGGATCCCGCTACCCTCCACGACTAGTCTCCCGATACCTCCATACCAATGTAGGCCCGGTCGGTCTGCCTGCAATGGAACCACCACTTCGACCCAACTCCTCTAAATTGGCTTCACTGAGCATCGTACCGGAACACGGCTAGGCCGCTTGGCGGTACGTCTTTGCCCAGTGGGTGGTCGCAAGCCATCGGCCGAAGCCTACCACCAGTAAGTGTCACCCGATTAGCACCACCCAGGGACCACGTGTAGGGACTTACGATGGGTATACTCCTACGGACGAGGGTGACTCAGTCCCCAAAAGTATCCACTAAAATCGGAACAAACCATTATCGTTTCCCTGAAAAACACAGAACCTTGACCTTGGAGCACTGAAAGCTATTAATTTCCGATGATCGGGCAATTACCATTGAGCTGTCATAACAAGTGATATGATGGAAGTGTTGGCCCACTGGGTCAGGGAGGACGGACGCGTGGAGAGCAAGGTTGGGTGTGGACCTGTGGGTGGGGCGCTGGTGATAGAGGTTGAGGAGCCGGGAGCGGGTTTGATAAGGAGGTGATTTTCAAACAGTTTTAAGAAAATGTAATTTCGAGATAAAATGTGTTGTTAAAGATTAATTAATAATTGTGTTACGACGACACAGAAAAGTATTGACTGTCATAAGTTGATTAATTTTAAGTTTGTTTTTCGTTGATATTATTTCGATTAGTTATTAATTGTCTTTATAGGTATTCTGAGGAAATATTACGTAAATACTAAAATTATTATTAGCTCTTCAGACACCTTTCTTTTTTTAGGTGGGAAATCATCCAATGACAGCTCCCGCCCTTGAGCGGGGCGTGTCATTTTTCTTCCCAGTACAGCATTTTTTTTTAATTATCTCAAACCAGTACTTGACTGCGAACCCACCTGATGGTTTTATGATGCATTAGTTTATTCATTAAACCCCAAGCGAACGTGTTCGCGCTGGCATTGTCTTTCTATTAGTTATGTCTCTAATTTACGGTATTCGAATGGTTATGAGCCTATTCACTCTAGCCTTGAAGACACATTCGACGAAAGAAAATTTAGAACAGGGGCCTTAACCATGACGTGTTAAAATGTATGTCGTGCGAGGGAGAAAGGAGGATGGAGCTGTACAAAGTCAAAGTCAAAGTCAAAAACATTTATTTCAAATAGACTATATGCAGGCACTTTTGAATAGTCAAATGTCGGTCAGTCCAAGAAAAGTGAAGCTAAATTGCACGTTCCAAAGCATAGGTCTCTATGGAGAAGAACGTGCAACTCCATGGACACTCTTTTTAAAACATATTATGAGTTACATAGATCTTGGTTACATATTTCTTACACCCAATATAGCACCATCCCTTTAACTATTTAGTTTAGGTCGTAAAATAGATCGCGTTAAGAGTTCGTGGCAGAGCCTCAGTTCCCGCTCGAATTGGAGCCCCACATTATAAGGGCTATTGTTCGTCAGAGTGACAAACTTGAGTGAGTTAATGACGTGTCTCGCCGTTCACTCAGTGCGTATCACGCTATAAGACAGTCCATGTCTATACACCTTTTTTTTTTTTTTTTTTTTTTTTTTTTTTTATAGTGGGAAAAAATCATGCATTGACATCCCCCGCTCTTGGGCGGAGCGGGAGATAGTGTCAGACTCTTACTGACTAAAAGACCCACCCCGTTCCTTCTAGCCTTCATACCGGGGCTCGAGCGCCCTTTCGGATAACCCTGGCCCCAGTAGGCTTCGACCCGGCTGGGTCCCTGCTGTTGCTGACAACTCCTTGAGGCGCGCGGGAACAGTGCGCGCCGTCGACGACTTGGGCTTGGTCCGGACAGTTACCGGACGGCCGGACAGTGAGCTACCCATTGCTCACCGTCCGCAAGCCCGCGTCTACGTTGGCCGGAAATCGGGATCAGAATCCCGGCGACGGCGGCGGCGATAACGCCGTTGCCTGATGCGTTCGGCCTCCTCCTTTGCGAGCATTACTGCTTCGCAGAAGTCGGCGACCGCCTGCCACTCCTCCTCGCTCCGGACCATGGCCTCAACCAAGGCCCGGCGCGAGAGGTCTCCGCCGCCGATCGCCCCCACGAGGGCACGGCGAATGTCTATACACCTTGTTTTATTCGTTAGTTTGTATTTCTTTTACAAAACGCTCCAAGGTTTCACTGTTTGATGTAATGTATTAAGATTTATGTTTATTTACGTATAATATATAAATTAAACGTGAATGTTATATCTAAAGATAATAATTTTTGTGGTAATTAAAAGTTTGTTGGGTGTTTAGTAATACATTTAAATTATTAATTATTCATAAGTTTACGTATTCAAATGCGTAATTCACTATTGTTAGAAAAAGTTAGAAGAAAAGACAATGAGTTAATTTGTAAAATTATCGGCACAAAGGAAAAACTCCTTGGGTATTCCTAGAAAGACTTCCCTCTTTTTACCAGCAGGAAAAAATCTTCAAAAAGCGCCTGTACATTTAAGAAAAAGTTCAAGGTGCAAACCCACCGGGCGTTTCTTTTGCCTGAATTCGGATTAGGAACTTCACAAACTTATCATGTCCAGTGAGGACTCGGAGCATGCGGAAGTTAAAGACGCCGTGGCGTCTATCCAGCCACTCCTCAAAGGGTTACATTCATATATTTCATAGCGAACTGCGGGGAGTTTAGTATTTTATATTATGTTGTAGGAAACACGACGAAGAGACATGTTTAATAATATTATTTTCAATATCAACCACGTTCGGCGTCGTCCGATGACTGCGGGATATTTATAGGACGGATACATTTTTTACGGCAGCGCGAACATAACGCGGTATTACGATGAAGTCTCGGCTTTAAGGTGACAACTGGTCATCCGTTCTGGTCGGTGTGATGGTGATGAGCTTATTTATGACTGTGAATATGTCACATTTATGGGGTGTTACTCTTTTGATATATTGTGTAAAGTTGTGGAAGGAAAATGGCGTAGGAAAAACTTTGCGATTACTCACTGTCCGCTAGCACTTTCATTTTGAGTGGACAGTCAAAACTATAATATCACACTTTCACACTAATTTTTTAAAAGCGAAAGATTGTGAGAGAGGTACGTAAGTATATATATACATATTAAACGTATGTATACATATATATATACAGATAAACATATTTATTGTTAAAAATTACTTTTACAAATCACAATATGAAGTACTTAGTTGTGTATTTAATAAATAAAATAATTAATCAATAACATAAAATTAAAACTATTGATTTATTTACAAACGAACGAATGATTTTATTTTTCAAAAATAAAAATTAAAAAATCAGATTATTACGTTCAGCCTTAAAAAGAAGCATTTACACATTCACGTGAGTGACGAGGCGAATGGCAAGCACGCACATGTAAACAGCGCGCTAACTATTAGCCTCTCGCACTTTATAAAAAAATGTTTCAACAAACGGCTGCGAATGAACGTGCTGAAACTTTATGAAGCTCAAGTTCGATCGTGTATGGAGTATTGCTCTTATCTTTGGGACGGATCTGCCCGATACCAGCTTGATGCACTTGAGGCAATTGAGAGGCGAGTCAGAAGGATAATTGGCGATGATAAACTCATCGAGTCGAGGCTTCAAAGTCTTATGCATCGACGCAGAGTCGCTAGCCTGTCGGTTTACTACCGGTTGCATTTCGGAGAGTATGCGTCGGAATTGCATAACCTAATTCCGCCTAGCCCGTTCCATCATCGGACTACCAGACGTACGGCTATGCGCCACCGGTACATTGTATGGTGGATATCCCACCTACACGCACAAAACGTTTTGGGAACACATTCATTGTGCGTGCAGCTAGGGAGTGGAATTCCTTGCCGGAGTCGGTGTTTCCTGATAGCTACAACCCGGGAATCTTTAAGTCGAAAGTGAATAAGTTTCTTCTAGGTAAGCGCGTTCCATCGTCGACCGCATCGTCGCTCTCCATCAGGTGAGATAGCGGTCAAGCGCGAAGCTATCAACAATAAAAAAAAATGGCGAGGCGAATGGCAAGGCGAGTGGCTGACACGAATGTGTTAACGCGGCATATAAAAGTACCGCAAAGTCGCGATACAAGACTGAATGAACCAACACAGTGCCCACATTATCTATTCTCACCTACTTCCAGCTTCCTAGTACTCCCCCTGACCCCATTCCTGGCATGCCAGCTACTCAACTGTCCCATAAACAGACCATTAGACACTGTCCTCACTACTGTCCCCGCATTATAAACGATCAGCTACTTTTTATACGACACTCAACTAATATCTTCTTGTCATAACCAGAGATATTGTGGGAGATCATTTGTTTTTTTTTTCTTTGTGTTCGAGATCATGTAAGTGTATTTATATTTTTCTTTCTGACTAGAAGTGGTAAATGCACGGAAGTTTCCGTAGTTGTGTTAATGTATGTATAAACTAAACGAATATATAATATAGAACTTTTAGATTGCGAAGGCGTGCAAAGAGGCTAATTGGTGATCCAGATTTGGTTAAGTCCAACCTTCAAAGCCTTGAGCACAGGCGTAGGGTAGCCAGCCTTTCGGTGTTTTACAGGATGCATTTTGGAGAGTGTGCGCAGGAATTGCATGACTTGATTCCACCATCGCAATTCTACTATCGGACAACCCGACTTACGGCGAATATTCACTCTTACGTTGTTGAAACCTCTACGGTCCGGACTAAGCGTTTCGCCTCGTCGTTTATACCGCGTACGTCGAAGGACTGGAACAGTTTGCCTGCTGCGATCTTCCCGTCCGATTATAATTTGGGTGTCTTCAAGGCTAGAGTGAATAGGCTCTTAATAAACTAGTGCGCCTCACCATCAAAGATTGCATCGCTACTTACCATCAGGTGGGATCGCAGTCAAGCATTAGATTATCTAAATAAAAAAAAAAAAAAAAACTTTTAGATTAATTAAATAGTTTTTTATAGGTAGTATTTATTAACGATCCCATCCCAACTTTTGTATGAGTGTTGCATCATAACCATTTCACCCGAAAGATGTCCACTGTTGGACATAAGCCTCCTCTAAGTGTTACCACAATAACCGGTCGTGTGCGTTTCGCGTCCATCGGATTCGCTCCACCCTCACCAGCTGATCAGTCCACCATCTGGGAGGCCTTCCAACGCTACGTCTTCTGGTACATTGATGCCACTCCAGAACCTTTCGGCCTCATCGACCAGCTGTTCTGCGAACAATATTCCCTGCCCACTGCCACTTATAATAAAGCCCTTTATTCCGAATTTATACAGATTGAATTCTGAAACATGCTGTTATACAAAATCCCTTAATTCGGTGTGCCTAATGGCAAAAGCCTCCTCCAATGCTTTCCACTGTTGTCTGTCATGAGCAACTCTTCTCCAATTTGGTCCTGCTATCAATTTTATCTCATCTTCCCACCTTGTGTGCTGTCTTCCTTGTCTTCCTTTACCATCTCTTGGGTACCATTCAGTGACCCGCTTGCTCCATTTTCCCATTTTATCACGCATCATATGGCCTGCCCACCTCCACTTCTGTTGGTCGATTCGGAAGAGTATATCGGGGAGTTTTGTTAGAGACCTCAGATCAGTGTTTCTAATCTTGTCTAGACGCTTGTAACCGGTCATACTTCTCTCCATTACTCTCTGTGTAACGGCAAGCTTCTCTCTCAATGCTTTTGTGAGGGTCCAGGTTACGCATTCATATGTTAGACAAGGTATAGTATGCAGTTATTGAAAGTTTTCCTTTTTATTGACAGGCTACTGCCACCTAACTTTGGCGATTACTCGGGTTGTGTCGGTAACCTTAGTTCAAAAGTGGGTAGGATGTTGTATACCTTGAAATTCTCGGGTTTTCTCTAGTATAATATACATGTACAATATTATATCTAAACTACCAAAACTCTGTGAATTGGTAGACTACATAAAAATCCGTTCAGAATTTTTTGAGTTTATCGCTTTCATACAGGCAGACAGAGAGATGCTGTGGGGACTTTATTTTATAATAGCTTTTTTTTTAGATGGGTAAATCATCCAATGAAATCTCCCGCTCTTGGGCAGAGCGAGAGATAGTGTCAGACTTTTTTGCCTTCGTTCCAGGGTGCTAGGGTACTCTTTCACACAACCCATGGCCCCAGTAATAGTCGACGTCTGGGGCCCGATCCGGACGATGACCGGACGGTTATTTTAATAAAGTAGCCCGCAGACAAGCGCAATTCGCAATGACGCCGCACCGTAGAGATCAAAGTTCGAAATGATAAGTAGTGTAGGTAGTAATTTTATGATTACTTAAAACCAAAATCAGTTTATTTATATATTTAGGATCTCCAACAAACCCGCTATTATCCCTACCGCTTTTAGGCACGTAATTTACTGTTTTCGCACTAGTGTGGAAAAGTGCGCGAGTTTTCCCGCACCACAATTTATCGTATCAGACAAGTCACCAGTCAACCCCCGTTTATTTATTTCTTCATAAGTGTATTGAAAAACGTTGTTTGACACATGTGGTTATTGAAGCACTAGGCACCCTATAACACCCTTGCCAAATGCTCGGGCGAATTTCGCTTCGGTCGCAATGACAAGCTCAGTTGCAAATTAAGATGTATCCTAGCCAAATTTACGTTGATAAAATACAAAATACCGTATAAAATATTACTGATGCTGTACAAATCTCTCGCTGAATCAATAATATCTTATGGACTATCGAGCTATGGGAGAACATATAAAACCCACCTTGACAAAATATACACATTACAACTACGTATATTAAAAACTATTGTTCCGTATAATATTAAAATTAAATTCCAAAATGATTACCATAAGCTGTTTGAATTCTGTAAAATTATACCCGTTTATGAAAAAGTTAAATTAACACTACTGAATGAAGAATTCTTTAATGAAAATTATAGGACATCAAAACCCGTAAGCGTTAATCAAATTAATACACGTAGTGTCATCAACGCGAGGCTTTTACTTCCTAAATACAGCAACCTACATGGCAAGAGATTATTGAAATATATGATACCATACCTTATAAATAGTTTACCGACAACATTAATAGATAAAATTACACATAAAAACATAAAATACAAATTAAAACAACACTTCTTACACTTGAATACCTAGCTAAATAATAATAATAAAAAAAAACTTATGCTCATAAATTGATTTAGGTGATGAGGGATGCACACAGATAGGTGATTAAAATAAAGGAACAACCTGTATCACTCTCAAAACATTCCTTATCTACACTATGATTAGAAAAGCGGGTAGTCAGTCTGATGCTATGTTACGTTCGCTCGTTCAATCGACAATTTTGGCGTCTTATTTTAATTATACCCTCTTCGGATATAATTATGTGGTCTGGAATGTGATAAATATTTTTATTGTGTTTTAGTTAAGCAAAGTTTTTTTTTTTTTTGTGTCGATGATTATGATGCACGGTAAAACTCTAATGAGTTTATGATTTGCATCATCTTTACTGTACCTATTACTTGTATTTTATAAACAAATAAACGAAAAAAAAAAAAAAAAAAAACCAGAACAGCACAAATCAAAAATTTTACCACAAATCATTAATCCTTTTATTATTTTTTATAACCTCACGATCACGACCTAGTTATTCCCAGAAACCAATACAAGAACATTACCAACACTGCATATAAAAATGTCGATCACGCATCAATCATGATGGCGTCGCGGTCAGACACACAGACATACACAAGCGCGCATCACTCTTGACTCCCTGACGCAACGCTGCCGTCGTTCAAGTCTACTGTAAACGTTTCATAATGTTAAAAGCATCAGAAGTCTGCCTACGTGACAGCTTGCATTTACCATCGCAATCATTTCTGCTTAATCACTTAAAAAAAATTAGCTTAAACCCTGCGGCGCAACGCCAAACTAATACCCTTTCAAGTTCGAGCAATGGGTAGCTCGCTGTCCGACCGTCCGGTAACAGTTCGGACCGAGCCCAAGTCGTCGACGGCGCGCACTGTTACTGCGCGCCTCAAGGAGTTGTCAGTAACAGTAGGAGCCCAGCTGGGTCGAAGCTTACTGGGGCCAGGGTCTAGTTCCGAAAAGGAGGCTCGGCCCCGGAATGAAAAGCAAGAAGGAACGGGGTGGGTTTTTTAGTCAGTAAGAGTCTAACACTATCTTCTGCTCCGCCCAAGGGCGGGGGATGTCATTTGGAAGATTTTTACCCACCAAAAAAAAAAAAGCCTTTGAAGTTTTCGATTCGAGTGCAAGCAAAAATGAACTTAGCGGTGGTTAGGCGGAAGTGTCTTTGATAGTACCTACTGAGGAGGTAACCATGGATATGGTGTAGTGGTAGCGAACCTACAAGCAAGTTTAAAAAAAAATCAAAATTCCAAAGTTTTTTATTTTTTTATAGGCTTACATGGGCACTCATAAAAAGTAAGAAGCTAGTGCACGGTTCCAAATTGGTCGTTTCCTATGGAAAAGCACCGGCAAGAAACTCCATGGTTACTCTTACTCATTAGACCGACGCGCGACGCACACGTGTAACAGGCCTGATTTGTACGTAGAACGACGTCGCGTGGCGTGGATCTAGTGTAGCTCTACAAGTCTAGTTTCCATATAAAATGTATGGAGACCGACGCGCCCAGATCGGCGTGTGTGGCACACGTCTGTGCAGTGTAGTTCTGGCTTTATTCCATCCAGCCCAGCAGTAGATATGGCCTCACAGGTTGATCAGGGCACCGGTTTCTCTCACAGTCGTCCTCAAAAACTTGAGATGCCTTATCTTATTAAGGAATCAATAAAAGGAATCAAATGTTCGTATTCGTGTAACAGTGACACTTATGGACTCAAGGAGCATATGCGCGATTGTCTTCTCCTTCTCCAAGTATAGTCTTGCCAGGGGACTATCTGTGATGCCTTTCATGCCTGTGTTTGTTTAGTGAGTAATGTAGCAATGACCAAGTTTATCCACTTATACTCAGGGATGGTGAGCCTATGGCATCTGTGCTAGTGGTGGCACGCAACGTAATAATTTGGGCACGCCAATGTAAGATATTCAGCATCCAGTTAATTTGCAACAGCAGAAAGCGCATTTGGGAGAGGCCAATATCCAACACTGAACGACTTTCGACTGAATCTATATAGCAACTAGACTTATAAACCTACACTTGATCCACGCCATTCGACGCCACCTGACGTCGTTCCACGTATAAATCAGACGTGTTACATGTGTGCGTGGGTCTAATGTAGTTCTAGCTTTAAGCTGACAAATGATGGCTACTTAACCGCCATGGCTCTAGCGATGGTCCACCATAGTTTAAGTGCTGAAACGAAAAAATATAATACGCAGACATAACGTGTAATGGAGCCCGGAGGTCGATGTCAAGCTTCTAAGAGCTATAAAATGTTCTATTTCTAAGAAACAGAAGACATAAACTGGTCGGATTCGAGATAAAAACGCACTCATGTGACGTTACGGGGAAATCCGTAGTATCACGCAAGTGTAGCAATGTTTAAAAAAAGAAAAATATTAAACTCAAGAGAATAGTGATACAGTGTTATCCTGCTGTCCAATGAAAACCGTCCACTTCCTTACCAATGCGGATGGATGGAGAAGGAGAACAAAGATGAATCGTTCGAATCGTTTCAGATATTACATGAAAGAAAAGAGAGTCAGCAATAGTTTTATAGTTATCACACATTCTACCCTTCCACACTTCATCATTCCAGCAAAACATCTGCACCCTGGACACGAACTTGAGTACGAAAGTTTTTATTATCTCCCTTTCCCTTTTCGCAGCCTCTTCCCGCGAGATGCCATCCTCGTAGAAAGACATCACCGCATCCCAGGACTTTGCACTGCCGACCTTGGAACGAACCACGGCCAATAGCGACATGTCGCCTCCGACTTCCAAAAGGAAGGCACGGAGCCGCTTTTTCCATGCATTACATTCAGCCAGTGTATACCACACCGTGTCATACTTGCCTGTTTATGCGCAACGTGTTGTGCCTACCTGAAGTGATAGATGAAGATGTTGATGAAGTAGAATACTCGTACATTGTTTGGTCTTCAGTACTACCGAGTAACAAGACTTCTGAGAATTCATGATAGTTTTATTAAATTTTGGCATACAATAACATACGTTTACAATCTGGAACATCAACTGAAAATTGAAGGAAAATCCCAAGGAAATATTTAGAAACAGGAGAATCATAGGAATTGTTTGAGAACATAAAACTTTTTTAGTGCGTCTTGAGTGGAAAGTGCAAAGCAATTACGTTTAGCGTAGTTTTATGAGATATTCAGTTTCAATGTAGCAGTTTTACGAATGGGGAGCGTACGCCAAACTAAAAACTCCTGCTCAACTAACTTCTTTATCTTAGCGTGTCGATAACCAAAATAGTAAGTTAATTCCCAGCCTGCTCCAGCTAGGTAATTAGATCCTTACGTGGTCAGGTTACGACGGTGAGGATATATGGCGCAGTATGTTTTTTTTTGAGGTGGAGAATCATTCAATGATTTGTTCCGCTCTAGAGTGGAGTATCAGAGTTTTAGTGACTAAAACCTGACCTGTTTCCTTCAGTAGCGCTTTGCGTTTTTTTTTTCTTCTTGTAGAGTTCTAGCCCTACGGTTCCTCTTCCAGAAATTCCCTGTGGCCCAAGCTAATATCGGCCCGTCTAGGCCCCTACGTTTTGCTAATAACTCTTTGAGGCGCGCGTAGAACGTTACGCGCCGTCGTCGACGACTTAGACTCGGTCCTTACCGGATGACCGGACGGCGAGCGTCCACGAATGGTGGAACTTGGTTTGACGGTGAGACGCCACTTGTGGAGATTGTCTTTGCTGTTGCCAACCTGGAGTCTGCTTAAACTCACGACTAAATACACCTATGTCTAGTCAAATTAAAAACTTCCTGCTAAAGTATTTGCAGTGTCGCAAATACAAATATCAAACAAACTACCGTTTAAACAAAGCTATGAGTACAAGTGCTCATAAAAAATTGCTCAACACGAGCATAAATAATGCTTGTCATTGCTGAGCTTTGTTGTATGTTCACGGCGGCTATAAACTGAGCACCGGCTGGGCTCGTTAACCGTGATCACTGTGACGTCATATGACGTCGGTTGGTAGAATCATGAGCTTGCTCTGTGACTGTATCTGCTGTCATGACATGTATCCTGAAACCACATCATAAAATAATGGCCAAAACCTTGAACATCGTCGAGGAATTATATCAACTATCTCTAATTCCTATAGGTATTGCATCGTGCTAAAGGTTTTAGGGAAACTTACTCCTTTCGTTCTTGATGGAGAGTCAGAATTTTACTGACTAAAACCCACCCAAGGAAATGTTTAATAGCGTGATCACATCAGAAATGAAGATATCCACTGGAGAACCAAGGTTACAGACATAGCCCAAAGTATAGCCAAACTTAAGTGGCAATGGGGCACATTGCACGTAGAACAGATGGTCCATGGGGACGAACGGTTCTAGAGTAGCGATCGCGTACCGGAAGACAGCGTTGGAAGACCTCTCATTACCACTTAAGTTTGGCAATTCTTCGAGCTAAGTCGGTAACGTTGTTCCTTGATATAGACTAGATATAATAATAATAATAATAGATTCCGGACTGAGGTTGCATTTAAAGAGATTTCAGACATCAAGCAGAGAACTCGCTTTTCTACTTTATAGATTTATTAAATGAAGTAACCCAGTTTATCCAGTGTTATGGTGATGGATTGTATTTGTCAGCAGGCAACACACCCATTCTCTGTTTCACTTTTGAATACTTAATTTAAAACGAAAATACTTTATTATGTTTCTTTTGTGCAACATGTGACAGGAGCTGACGTCACAGCGCGGTATTTCGTCACTTCCGCCATTTTTATGCGCAAGAGTTCAGTTTTAGAGCTTCGCAAGCTTGTCGGTAATTTATAGTTAGTCCGACCTCATAAAACTCTTTTAATTTCAGTGATGTCATTAGGGATATTAAAATGTTTAGCTGATGAAATAACTTGCATACGTGCAGGTTTAGTGGCTTGTCCACTTGACAGGCGGATGGGTCGTATAAAAAGTGTTAATTCTTTTAAGTTACAAGGCGTTGAGGAAAGCTACTCATGGTGGAAAAAAGTTTTCCAAAAGAGTCGGCCAGCGCATAATTTAAAAAAAAAATCTGCCATTCTACAATTGCAGTTTTCTGATAATTGCAGATACTTAACCTACATAATATACCTTAGAATATTTAACTTACATAAATCGCTGTCAGCGATAAGACCGCCATTGAACCCATAGATTTAAGTTTGTGTAAAAATTTTGGTACTACTCTTATTTTGGCGTACAATAAAGTTTATTCTATTCTATAAATATATTATTTTCAACTATTATTTGTTTTTTAATAAGGCATCTCTATGGCTCACCAAAATCACATTTATTTTTAGGCATAATAAATTCGTCTCTCAAAATTTTAATATTTTAATTTAGTTTCAATGTAGGTATATGGATATCTAAAATAAATGGATTATTATTTTATTTAATAACTTATTAATTAAAAATTCATTTTTCCCAAAAAAGATGGTTTTGTGTCGGAAAGAGTATTTTTTAATTAGTACAAAAAAAGTGACTATCCGTACCCGTTACTGATCATATTTTCGTAGTCAAAAGTATAAAAAAAGCAATTCCATAATTGTCCACGAAACTTTGTCATAATTGGTAAATTCATAATAAAATCAATCTTCATAACAATTGCTACTAGAAAATACTACGCGCATTTTTTTTTTCATTTTGATCGTGATTTATTCATTCATAATCAATAGCCTGTACAATATTTCCATAAATTGAGTGACATTTTAAGATATAAACAAACGCTAATAACTTTGCTGTTTATGAATATTATTTATTGAGACTTTACTTAAATAATAACAAGGCCTTTTCTAATAAGCCCGTTCAGTATCTATTGTATTAATTAAAAATACTAGTGTATAGCTATAGATGCCTTACAACACCCACATCCATCGATTAACAATAACAATTTCGACACGTGCCAACCAAATTAACTATTATGTAACTAACAATATTTTCATTAATCCACGTACATGCACCGTTCAATAACAATACCATATCCTGTTATTACAACTACAGAACAGAGTAATTATTTAAAGGAGCACACAGGATTGACGACATACAACAATACATTGCCGAGAATAGCCGGAAGTTGCCGAAGATAGCCGAAGAAACGGGCTATATTTAACACGAAGCTATTTATTGCTTATTGTTGTGACGTCAACAGGAAATGTTTTAAATAAACAATTATATCAAATAATAGATATAAGCTAAAATAATGTAATAATGCTAATGTTGGGCTGTGAAAAAGAAGGATGAAAAAAGATTGCATGTAGCGGAGATGAGAATGTTGAGATGGATGTGTGGTGTGACGATAATGGATAAAGTGAGAAATGAGTGTATTAGAGGAAATTTGAAAGTGGCGCCAGTGACTGAAAAGTTGAAAGGTAATCGGTTATCTTGGTATGATCATGTGAAGAGGAGGGATGAAGTGCATATTACTAAAAGAGTTCTGAGTATACATGTAGATGGATGGAGAGGGAGAGGAAGGCCGAAATAAAGATGGATGGATTGTGTAAGAAGTGATATGAAAGAAAAGGGAGTTTGACGGGTGACAGGACAGAATGGAAGAAAAAAACGTGTTGCGCCGACCCCAAGTAATATGAGATAAGGGCAGGAAGAAGAAGAAGATATAAGCTAAAAGAGTTATGAGGGAGGCCAAGGAAAACTTGGATAGGTTGTGTGAGGAGTGATATGGCAGAAAAGATAGTGATAGCGTGATGGGTGACACGACAGAATGGATGAAAAACATATGAGCATGGTTCAGTTTTTGCCAACTTATGTACAGAGCCCCAAGAATAACAAATAAAACTAGCCTTGTACTTACACCAGGATATGAGCCCAAATTGAACAAAAAACTTGCACACACAATCATCATCATCATCATTTCAGCCGCAAAATGTTCACTGTTGGACATAGGCCTCCCCCAAGCGTCGCCACAACGACCGATCCTGTGCGTCACGCAACCGCCGCAATTTCCTGCGACTCTCACCAGGTCGTCGGTCCACGTTGTGGGAGACCTTCCAACACTGCGCTTTCCGGTGCACGGTCGCCACTCTAGAACCTTTCGGACCATCCGTTCTACGAGCAATATGTGTACTGCCCACTGCCACTTTAGTTTCATTATTATTCTTCAGGATATGTCGGCGACCTTCGTTCACACACAATAATCTTTCAATAAATATTCAATGCTCCAATCAAATCAAAAACATTTATTTCGAATAATCTATTTATAGGCACTTTTTTTGTCAAAAAGTAGGTCAGATAGAAAAGTGAAACGAATTGGACATTCCAAAGCGAAGATTTCTATGGAGAAGTACGTGCAAAAAACTTCATAGACACTCTTTTAAATTCAAGGAGTTACTAAAATCTTGGCTACCTACATATTTCTTGTTGTGTCTATTATGTAAACACAACATAAATAAATATTGAAAAAAAAAGTAATCAAGAATAGCCACTGGAAGAAAAGAAATGACCAATCTCAACCGGTGCCCGTTCACGAGCATGATGTGTGCTCGAAGATGAACGTTCCCATAAATATTCTGTTCGTTGATAAACACTTCACGGCTACTCCTAAATCTTCGTATATCGATTGCTCCAATAATAATTTGTTCTTACACGATACAATATTATTACGTGTTGAAACCGGCTAGTTGTAATTACCTCACCACACATTAGACAGATGTGAGAATAGGTACCTAGTACTAAGCCGATTGCTTTATTTTAAACTGATTTTTCGTTGCCACTGTCTCACCAGGATATCCTAGGAAGTGAATCCTCCATACTTGGTACGCACATCCCGGCCCTTATTTTTAGACTAGCTTTTCCCCACAGCTTCACCCACGTTCATAAAATACAGCCGCAGCAAGCAAATGTAGCATATTTATACTCAAGAATAAAGCAGCTATCTATCAGTGACAAAATTTTAGCAATCGGACCAGCACGCTTAGTCAAGTTGTTATTCTGCAATCGTTAACGCTGTCGAAAAGTGATGAAACGTATGGGAATGACGTCATCTCAACGTAAAGTCGCGTGGTCAGAACAAACGAATAGACAATTCGTAGCCAAGTTCACATCGTTCAAAATCGTTTCTACAATGTTTAACGCTGGATCCTTTGTTAGACAAACGCTACATTGTAGAACGAGCGGCCGACTCACGCGCGTCAACATGGCTACCAACTTATCGTTTTCTACAATTGCTGTCACCGAGACGTTAACGATTAGAGAACGGAATTCGACACAAACTGGTTGTAACTTGGCTAGGAGGGCAGTGCTTCCAGAGATTACCTCCTACAAAGAAAAAAGTCAAACTTTACCTCTTTATTATATTATTGAAAATATTTGACAGTCGTTACTGGTAGCTGTAAGAAGTCAAGAAATCCAATCTTGTCAAGAAATCCAGTCTTACCCAATTACTGGTTTGCGGAGGTCTGATAGGCAGTCGCTCCAATTAAATTATTGATGGTATCAAAATATTTGGTACCAAAGTAAATATTCTTACATAGCCACAATGACCGTCCATTGTGCACTTATTCTTTTAAATGTTTGTCCTGTATTTTTGTTCATGTGGTGTACAAAGTGTGTGTGAAAGTGTGGATGTTTGGAGATTTGGATGTTTGTTACTTAATCACGCAAAAACGGCTGAACGGATTTGGATGAAATTTGGCATGCATATAACCTTTGACATGGAAAGATTCCTTAAGTACCTAATGCCACGCGGGCGAAGCCGCGGCCAAAGCTAGTAAATAATAAATGACCCTAAAACTGGTTTTGTTATATCACAAATTAGAAGAAAAAGAACCTTAAAAACCCCAACACAAAACTTCGATGCGACATCACATCGTAAAAAACTGTGAGTTCGCACGACTCGTCACAAAAGCTTACGAATTGATTCGCATCGGGTATGGTCATCATCATCATATCAGACGAAAGACGTCCACTGTTGGAGTAAGGCTTCCTCCAAGTGTTGCCATAATAACCGGTCCAGAGTGTCTCACCATATCAGCTGAAAGACGTCCACTGTTGGACTAAGGCTTCCCCCAAGTGTTACCATAATAACCGGTCCACAGCGTCTCATCATATCAGCTGAAAGACGTCCACTGTTGGACTAAGGCCTCCCCCAAGGGTTGCCATAATAACCGGTCCAGAGCGTCTCATCATATCAGCTGAAAGACGTCCACTGTTGGACTAGGGCTTCCCCCAAGTGTCGCCATTATAACCGGTCCAGAGCGTCTCATCATATCAGCTGAAAGACGTCCACTGTTGGAGTAAGGCTTCCCCCAAGTGTTGCCATAATAACCGGTCCAGAGCGTCTCATCATATCAGCTGAAAGACGTCTACTGTTGGACATAGGCCTGCCCCAAGCGTCGCCACGACAACCAGTCCTGTGCGTCATGATCCATGGGATGCTCGCGACCCTCATTAGGTCATCGATGCACCTTGTAAGAAGCCTTCTAACGCTGCGACTTCCGGTACGTGATCGCCACTCCAGAACTTTTCGACCCATCAACCATCTGTTCTGCGAGCAATGTACCCTGTCCACTGCCATTTAAGTCATTAACATTGACATTGTATGGTCACCTAAACTGATGCTTTAGCGCACGAGATCCCATCGCAGTAAACGCCATATCGTACCACAGTTTTTGGTGAGAGCCCGTACGTCATAGCCAATTATGCTTCATCTCACAACACCGACAAGCACTTCTTAGCTATCAGTCCTGCGCACTATTTATTTGTAGAACCTTCAATACGCGTTACATATCGCAGTCATCAAGTGTAATTGCGTCAGACTGATCATAGAGCTAATCCAGATAACACGTATTTACTCTGCAGATAGCAAGTAAGCAAACGTAAACGTTTCATTAGTGGAATTAGTTCTTCTGCCCTTCATAAATTATAGCTTTTGTGTTCTTTCTGATGTATCTTATCTATGTATGGAACAGGAGTGGGTTTCAGTCTGTGCAAGTCTGACACACTCTCCCACTTCGTCCAAGAGCAGGCATTGGATGATTCCCACCATAAAAAAAATGTACCAACATACTAAAAAGTTAGTACAAATAGTAACCTATATGACATATACTTAGTGCTTGACTGCAATCTCACCTGATAGTAAGCAGTGATGCTATCGTTGATGGTAAAGCGCACTAGTTTATGGAGAGCCTATTCACTTGAACTTCTTGTTCTTCTTGAAGTTCTTCTTTCTTGAACTTGAAGACACCTAAATTATACCGCAGAAGGCAAATGGTCCCAGTCCTTCGATGTACGCGGTATAAAGGACGAGGCGAAACGCTTAGTCCGGACCGTAGAGGTGTTAACAATGTAAGGGTGGATACTTGCCGTACGTTGTGTTGAACAATGGTAGAAAAGCGATGGTGGAAAGTCATGTAATATGTATGTGCCTCTAAAATATTAGTGTTGTAATATTTTAATAAGAACGGCTTAAACTATGGCGTGCAAAGGAGATCAAAAGTTAAAGAACAACTTTTCTCATTTAAATTAAATGGGATGAAGACAGAAAGATGATGATGACATGAAATGACAGTGGGATAAACAACTTCACTGAACAGTTGCATTCGACACTGAAAAATCCTTTTAGACGTCTCACTTTCATGTTGAAGATAACATAATAAATCAAAGCTTTACTCAATGGCGTCACTGAAACGGGAATACGTTTGTTACAAATACAAATGTGGCGAATCACATTTGTATGATATGTGTTTCTTATAGATATAATTATGTATATATCATTTTACATCTGAAACATTTTTAACTGCATAGTCAAGATGACATAAAAGGTCATAGTTTTATAATAAATGCTCACCTTCCATAGCAATATGTTGAACATACTACAAGGACAATGTGTGCAAAGAACAGGATAGGTTTAGTAGTTTTGTGCCAGTTGAATTGGTCTTAATTCCTTATTGTACACAAAAAAATTAACGTAGTACACAGTTATGTAACATTAACACACAAAAGTTTACTAGTTTTACAGTTATTTTCTTCACAAGTGTATTGAAAAACGTCGTATGATACACGTGAGTAATAGTGATTACCGTTCTCGCTCTCTTAAGACCCTCGCCACGGCTCGGGTCTAAATACCGCCTCGTCGGTTATCACTAACATTACACACTATTTACACGTATTTACAATAAAACACAAATTATTATGAATTCCTGTAACAAAATTAAAATTCTTTTTACTGGATCTTCGGAAGTTTAAGATCTCTTTTCACCGTTATCTACATTGCCACCTCTTTTATAGTCATATCTTATTTCACATCGTCTCTTTAGTATTTTTCTAACCTTTCACATTAATTCTCAATACTTTACTCACGACATGCTCCACATTCTCCCACATTACATGCTCGGAGCATGACACTTGTTCCCACACAGCTATTCAGTCACCAGAGACATTGTTGCATGTGGCTTTTTTACGACGTTGTAAATTTTTAAATTTTTTCTCTCTCTCGTTCGTAGCTCTAGCGGACCCTACTGTTTTACTAACATCTCTACTCACTGACATGACATGCTGACTTGGGCTCGGTCCTCACCGGACCGCCGAACGGTGAGTTACCCATTACGCGTCGTCCGCAAGCCCGCGTCATTGTATGTGTTTGTGTACCAAATAAACATTTTTTCGTTCTTTCTTTTAGACTTCCTCTTAAATACGTTTTTCAGTAGTTCAAGCTCCTAACAAGGTTCTGGGAATATGCAAACCTGGAACGCAAAGGGCAACTAATGGAACACGAATGGATTTTAGTCAATAAAAATGGTTCTCTCTTGCTTCACCTAGAATGAAAGAAGTTCCTGATACTTTTCAATCCTCAAAAACAGAAGACCGCTTGGTCTTCTGTGTGTGCTTACAAACTCATCTAATGTGCTGTTTCTCTTTATTTCCTCCCAGTATTTATAGAAGCCACTAACTACAGAGAGATAGACGCGGAAGTTTTGTGTAATCTTATGTTTAACGCTGTTTGCTCAAGGTTAAATCTTTTTTCATCTGTGAACCCGTAAAATTGACCGCGAAATTGTGTTCTAAGCGATTTTAACGACGCCTGATGCGGAATAAGCCATCATTATGTATTTTTTATAGTGTAAACAAGGTATCACGCCAAACGGATAGTTTTCAGCGCCTGAAAGTAGCTTTATAACGTGAAAACACTGCCTCGTTAGTTTAATGGTCGCAAGCGCTAGCTCTAAGCTTGAAAACCTCGGTATGAGTTCTAAATCGAATATTTTTGTAAGATCGGACGTCATCCAAGGACTTTAAGGTTCCCTTTCGGATACAATGTGTAACAAAATCCCCTCTTTTTGGAGTGGCTGGAAAACAATTGGCGTCCCCACCTTCCTCATGACGTAGGTCCTTACCGGAGATATGTTCGGGAGATTCCTGCACTCGATTCGCGCGAATAAAACATGTATTTTTCAAGGATTTTGCACCACGTGTATCAAACAACTTTTTCCATACCTATCTGCGCTTACGAAGAAATAAATAAACGGGGGCTGCCCGGCGGCCCGTGGGTATATAAACAGTAAATAGCATACCTAAAAGCTTTAGGGCTAAAAGCATGTTTTTAGCAAGTGTATTGAAAAAATATTTGAATACATTGCATGTATCTACCGGCTGATGATAGTACACAATAACATTCTAATCGAGTTACAACAGTTTACACCGAACGCTAGCCAATTGTCTGTTTTCATAAACCATACGAAAATAAATACAATCTTCTTGCTATTACGTGATTTACTCGGTCTAAATCGATTCGAGTTCTATTTTGTGACTCGATTAATAGCTTCGTCATGACCCGTGGGTGGGGCAAAGGGATTGAATCAAGATGGCACGCTTGTGTGCTCACAACATCACTAAGATTTACTCTTAGCACTGTGACTCAGAAACTACTGGCAGTGAACCCTTACTAGTGGTTCTAAATGTGAAAAGTGAGTGTGTCTGTTTGCTATGGACAGCGTCAAGGATAAGGGGGTAACCAGTACATACTGGTTGGAAATCATGTAATGACATCTCCCACCATTGAGCGAAGCTGTAGGGTGCGTCAGACTTTTACTGAATAAAACCCAGTCTTGTTCCTTCTTTGCATCCGCTGGCCCCGAGGTTCTCTTTTGCACCACCCATGGCCCCAGTAGACTTCGGCCTTACTGGGCTCCTACGGCTTTACTGACATCTTCTTGAGGCGCTTGGAACAATATGCGGCGACGAAATTAGCGAAATCGGTCCAGCCTTTCACGCGTGATGGCGTGACCAAGGAAATAGGGACTCATTTTTATATTTATAGATATAGATTATTATATTTGACGACTTATACACTGAACTGGGTGGGGATTTGCGTTCGGTCCGGACACGGTCGTACGGTGAGCCGCTCTCAAGCCCGCGCCTAATATGAGAGGGACGGATTGTGTCAAAAGTGATATAAAAGAAAACAGGGTTGGTGATAGCGTGACGGGTGACAGGACGGAATTGAAGAAAACAAACGTGATACACCGACCACCAGGAAGATAAAGATGATGATGAGGGGTATGCGATTGGTGCTACTGTCTGCACCTTGTTAAAAAAGGTGGGACAAAGTGGGATAACTTATAGACTGGGACTCTTCAACGACAATATTTCTTGTGCTAAACGAGCGATTCTCGCTTTCAAAATGGAAAGTGCTATATTTTGATGAGAATGGCATGTCGAGTAAAAATTTAAGAGAATAATCCCTCTCTTTACCTTACTAAACTCGCTTTTTGAATCTCTAATTTGCTACGTCCTGATAAGTGCCTACCATTAGGTAGTAGGATTTCTGATCTGAGGTGGGAATTCCCTCTCCCAGAGAGGAGGCCTGGGTCCCAACCGTGGGAACATCAAAAGGCTGAATATTGCTTCATTATACGAGTAAGTATGTGAAGATTCCCATTTAAAATAAAATAAAATAAAATTTAAACGAAATTACTTTTTCATAAATTTTTCTCAAGTATACCTAGAATTTCTCACCCTGACTCTCATCTTCTCCTTCTATACTTCTCTGAAAGTATCTATGCTCATTTTCCCATTCTTCTCCTCGCGACCTCGTCTCCAACACGTTAGTTACGACTTCCTGATGCGCGGCACGTCTGCCGCCAACACTGAGTCACGCAGACAGATCCGTATCCATACCCACACTAGTGCCCATTGAACCGTAGGGTTGCCGAACTGGGAATCGATGATTAATAGATGGGTTTAATAAGATATAAGAGGGTTTTGGCAACCAACGATTGAATGAACGCTTCATGACTGCGTAATACCAACCGGATGGAGCGATCATTGGTTAAAATACGTTGTTTTTCTTTTTTTCATGGTTCCGTACCTCAAAAAGAAAAACGGGCCACTTATAGGATCACTTGCGGACCTGTAGGTAGTTAGTACGCAACGCCGATTACTACCTATATAGGTTGACTCGCTCAGCTGACGTTTTCTTAAAAAAATAATTTCGTAAGTACATGCGTAAATTAATACGAGTTTAAAAAAGGCACTTTATTTTTTTATTTTATCTTTACAAATCGATAGTGTTTCATGTACCGGATCGACCCTCCACGGGATTAAAACGATTAAAATTTAGCGTTGTATATGCCTTCGTGCGCAAGTCCGACTTGCACATGCTCAGTGTTTAACTATTTATTTTATGATTACATAAGCAACGATGGAGCACGCTTGCCTTTATGTAACCTATTTACTCTGGACGTAAAGCCCTTTAGGTTGTTGCTATCCGTATGTATATAGGAAACCTAGCGCTGACCAGCATTGGCCCCTGAGTGCCTCGTCATCTCGTCACGATGCCCCATCGACATTGGTTGCTTACAGTCCATGGATGGGTTTCATTTCATACTGAGATCCTTCCGTGCCTCATACCGCAAGTTATTAAGTAGTTGGAGTATGATCCCTTGGGCCATGGTCCAGAGCAAAGAGGAGTGGCAGGCAGTCGCCGACTTCTGCGAAGCAGTAATGCTCGCAAAGGAGGAGGCAGATCGCATCAGGCAACGGCGCTATCGCCGCCGCCGGGATTCCGATCCCGATTTTCAGCCACCGTGACAGTGAGTAATGGGTAGCTCGCTGTCCGGCCGTCCGGTAACTGTCCGGACCAAGCCCAAGTCATCGACGGCGCGCATTATTCCCGCGCGCCTCAAGAAGTTGTCAGCAACAGCAGGGGGCCCAGCCGGGTCGTGGCCTACTGGGGCCAGGGTTATCCGAAAGGGAACTCGAGCCCCGGTATGAAGGCTTGAAGGAACGGGGTGCGTATTTTAGTCAGTAAGAGTCCGACACTATCTCTCGCTCTGCCCAAGAGCGGGGGTTGTCATTGGATGATTTTCTGCACCAAAAAAAAAATCCCTTGGGCCAATTTTCTGCTTTCACGCAGGCAACGCCGGAGCTAGTAATTAGCTAATAACGTCGAAAACCCTACTATCTGTCCACATTTATCGACGCGCGTATCATTGAACAACAGAACACTAGTATTTGCAAATATAATACATTGATATATTATACTATTCTCCGCTGTTTGACACTCAAGGTGATACGCGAATAACGATATATAACGTTTATATTCTTAGGCTAGACGAACTAAATGGTATATTATTGTTGTTATATGTTTTTTATTCGTTTTGTTATAGTGCTGTAAAAAATAACCTAAAATATGTAGTGTTGAATCAACAAAACATTTGAAGGTGTTATTCGTAATGAGCACTTTTCATCATCAGCACTTACCCGCCTAGCCAGCTTGTCTTAATCTCATAGGGCTATATTTACGTGGGAAATCATCAAATGACTTCTCCCGCTCTGTGTGGAGCAAGAGGGAGTGTCTAACTTTAACCCCTGTTTCTTCAGTTGTGCCTTTTGAACAATCCCGCAGCCCTGGCAGGCATTGGCCCTAATAAGAAGAAAGAAAACATGTATAATCTACCCGTATAGACACAAATGAGCCCGGCGCGAGTGGAACTCAACTTGCCGTCGACCCGAGCCTTGGTCTTAACGAACGGCAAGCTAAGTATTGCTCGTCGTCTTTAAGCCCGCGAATACAATGGCCAGGCCACTTGATCACACTACAACTCCTGACGTCTGGGGCACCTCTGTCGGGGTCTGAAGCTTGAAGCTTGTCTCCGCTTCACACTTTGAGCCGCCTCCTTTACTCACATTACATTTCATCATTGCTGAGTATGCTAAAATTGCGATGAGTGTGCCCGTACCAAAAAAGTTAGCATCTCAGCATTTGCTGGGCGTCAGACGCACTTAGGTAAAGTGAACTGTCAATCTTTAGCGTTAGTCTATTTTGAAAATATCTTGCAGTGAAAATGTAGATCAAGCGAGTTTCAATGGAGCTGTCATTTCTCTTTTTACCCAAGTTTTCTCTGAGAGCTGCTATTATCTACAAACTTGACGTTTGTAGAGTCTGTGCGGAAAGTAAACCGTCGTGGGATTTGAGGGCGCTGCTGTAGATAAATATCGTTTTTGTTATGTAAGCAACATTGTGACGTCATTATAGTGCGACTGTTAAATCTTGATATTTTGAAACTATGTTAGGCTAGCTTCTTCCAGCGGCTTCACCTTATAATAAAAATTATCCTATTGCTTTTGCTCACCTAATGAAACTGCAAAGTTATAGCTTATTTATGTGCTGTATTATTGCAATGTTTATGATTAACATCATCTGTCTGGTAGTTTTTGCGCGACACATCCATACATACGAGTACCTCCATCCATCTTCATAAACTTTTACATTTATAATATTAGTACAGTAGCCTATTTATTGAACTTGCTCACGTGATGAAACTTAGCAAAAATATAGGTTATAAGCCATGTTATAAATTCATCCGTTTATAAGTTTTTGCGTAATGAGTATCAAACCGTTAATTGTGGCGACACCTGGGGGAGGCATATGTCGAACAGTGGACGTCTTTCGATTGTAATGATGATGAACATTTAAATGCAAACACGAACCGGTAAAGGAAAATAGCGTGAAGAAACTGCTGTACTGCCTATCGAGGTAGGTTCCACCAACGACCACTTACCCAGTTCCAACGAAAATGGTTCTATCACTTTGACTGGGATCGGTCTATTATCAGTGACTGGAATATTGCAGCTAACAGCAAGTTTATGGTTACCCTAGTTAAATATAGGTAAAGGTAAAAATGGGACCACTTTCTCGTTGTCTTCCTCAGTACATTTTTCCCTTTTGCTAATCAATGAAAAATATGAACTTAATGACTATGAAAATAAAGTACAGTTCAGAATTTGTAATGTTGCTTCGTAAAAAATCTATTTAGCCTGTAAGGGGCCATCTCGTATATAAGATCCTTGGGATCACTTTGTTGTCCGTCTGTTTATCTGTTAAGACCCTTTAACTCAAGAACGCTTGGAGGTATCGAGTTAAAATTAAAACCATACACTCAAGTCTGCGGTCTTTTGAAGTTGTGAAAAAATCAGACTTCCGAGCTAACGAAAAAAAAAAGATACGGCCGTTTATGTCGCAAAAAAACATATATTTCGATACTCAAGGGAATCAAAGTTCATAGGGTGAATCTCGTTGACCTAGAATCCTGAAATTTGGCATAAATCAAGGTCTCATAGAACAAGTACAGGGAAAAATATGAAAATTGTAAATTTGTAGATACGCCACAAAAAAAAAAATTGTTTGCAATTCGAAAAAACTTTCTAACTCAATTCGGGAATTGATTTCATAGGTAAATTTGTACAGAATCTTCAGTGCGCGAGTCCGACTCGCACTTGCTCTTTTTTATTTTAGTTACTGTATTCTTACGCAAGCCTGAAAAGAAATATTCTAAGTTAGTCAAAATGCATTATAAATTTAAAGTATCAATACTCTTTATACTAGCCATCGAAAATATTGACCAAAACAAAATAAACAAATATCGTCATGTTTAAATGAATTTCCGTTAAATTTATATATATTTGGAGATAACAGGGACAGGAGTTCACCTAAGAAGTCTAAAAACATTAAAATAAAAGTGTTACGTACCAAAAACACAGCATACCAATGTTTCCCAAGTTCGTGACTTTGTTTTGTTCAATAATGGTGTGATTTGCGATTTGTTATCTTTGGCAAAACTGTAATATATTAAATATTAGTTCCCCTGCAGCTCAGTGAAATTTTTTATCACATTTCTGAAGAATTCAATTAAAAATCACAATAAAATAACATAATAATAAACCCTCTGTCAACATGATATGACGTTTGGCATTTGACGGATGGCTGGGTTGGGTTGCTACTTAAAATCTTTAATGTTGTTTTCACTTTACGCCACGACGGTTCTTTTATCGCACAGACAATATCTGGCTACGAACTCGTACCTTTACTTTTAGTAAATAAAATCGTAATGGCTAGTCTAGAACAACCTTAAAGTTCTCAAAAAATAAAAGTTCCGTTTTACTTTTAATTTTTGAGAACTTTCATGTTTTGACACATGTCAAAACGAATACTTAAATTCGCAAAAACAATACTCGCAATATATTCCATCATATTATATAGGGTTGGGCACGCCACAATCATGGCGGTAAGTCCCCTCTTTGAGGCGTGGCTGGAAAGATCTCACGGCGTCCTTACCTTCCGCATGACGCAGGTCCTCACCGGACATGGTTCGTTCGGGAGTTTCCTGCACCGGATTCATGCGGAAGTGACACCCGGGTGTCGCCACTGTGCGGAACGCCCGGAGGACACGGTGGAGCACACAGTCGAGGTGTGCCGTGCTTGGGCGGAACATCGCCGTGCCCTCGTGGGGGCGATCGGCGGCGGAGACCACTCGCGCCGGGCCTTGGTTGAGGCCATGGTCCGGAGCGAGGAGGAGTGGCAGGCGGTCGCCGACTTCTGCGAAGCAGTAATGCTCGCAAAGGAGGAGGCCGAACGCATCAGGCAACGGCGTTATCGCCGCCGCCGCCGCCGGGATTCTGATCCCGATTTCCGGCCAACGTAGGCGCGGGCTTGCGGACAGTGAGCAATTGGTGGCTTACTGGCCGTCCGGTAACTGTCCAGACCAAGCCCAAGTCGTCGACGGCGCGCACTGTTCCCACGCGCCTCAAGGAGTTGTCAGCAACAGCAGGGACCCAACCGGGTCGAATTCTACTGGGGCCAGGGTTATCCGAAAGGGCGCTCGAGCCCCGGTATGAAGGCTAGAAGGAACGGGGTGGGTCTTTTAGTCAGTAAAAGTCTGACACTATCTCCCGCTCCGCCCAAGGGCGGGGGATGTCATTGCATGATTTTTTCCCACCATAAAAAAAAAAAATATATATATTATATAGGGTGACTGATAATTAGTGTACGATACTTAAACACGTGATTGTGCTCATGATAACCAACAATTTTTACTGTGGGAACAACCCTGAAATCGCGAAAAAAAATCAGCTGTTTAAAAAACATTTACGTTTGCCTAATGTACTGAACAGCTGATATTTTTTTCGCGATTTACGCGATAACGCGCCAAAAAAAAATTTAAAACACTTTATGTAGGTATTATTTTATTGTTTCTTTCAGTTTCGTTCCAAGTTACATTCTAGGGTCTTTCACAAATGTCTAAACGGACCTTTTATTTTTTAACGAATTCAGGGCTTAAGAAGATCGCGCGCGCACCGACCACGTGTAAGTAGGGAGGAGCTTCGTAGGATATCTATCGATTGCGAAGCAGTGTTTGGCAATTAAATGTTATATGATATTTATTTTTGCAAATAGGTTTAAAAAACACTTTTACACGTCAAATTTTTTTTTTGTCTGTTTAAGCTAGACGAGCCCGGTGTTTCGTAGCTGACTACCCTGAGAAGAAACACCGAAACTAACTCAGAAAATTAAACATAAATATGTACTTAAAGAGCGTTTGTTACTTTCAACCCACCGTTACTTTTGTACCCGCTCTCCCCAACAATTACGTACGTACGTACTAATAACTAACGTTACTTTTTATTTGACATTCATTCATTACACCCCAAGCGAACGCCAGCGTTTGCGCTGTCATTGTCTTTCTATTGTGTCTCTAATTGACGGCATTCAAAAGGTTAATATGACTTATTTGTAATAATTTGTTGACTATAGTCTGTCTAATAAGTCAACCGACTTGGGAATTTTGTATAATATTAAATCATTTAAAAAAATCTTATATTCGATACTTTTCAAAAGGTTCTTCTGTTAGTAAACAATGATCTCTATCTCTCATTCAACCTTGATTATTGAACTCGTGTTGACTACATCAGATTTCATTAAATCCTAATAATTACCCAAGTCGTTTAACTTATTAGACAGACTCTATAACCTAATATTCTGTGCATGAACAAGTCATCCCAAAAAAATCAATCAAGAATCCCATAGCAATAAACTACTATGACTAAAATTACTCATCGTTTTTATTCCATGACAACACATTCGCAACTAAACACTGTCATAAAAACGAATCGGTTCCTAACTTTTGTTTTATTTGTTTTGAAAACAAAGTGGTTTACAAGCGAGGCTCATCGATAACGCTTTTATTAAGGAAAAACTTTCATATGAATTGAGATTTATTTCACTGAACAAAATAGTTCGGCTTACTTCAGCCTGTCAGGAGATTTCTATTTCTTAGAAGCTGTACTAAGTTTAGATTAAGATGAATTATGGCTTTTAAGACACATAAATCTGTTCCAACTCTATTCATCTCCTGCAATTTAGTAAACATGAAAAAATGACATACATAACATGTTCAGTGCGCAACAATGGTCTAAGGATGTTTATAATATCATGCGGTTTTGATTACGCATGCGTTACCCCGCACACGTTATCTCCGCAAATGTCCATTTCTTACAAGTATTTATTGTAATGCGTGGAATACGCACGCGGGACACGTTTTTTTGCATCTTAAAATTTGCTGCATGCGGAGCAAACCCGCATGCGTGATGAAATCCGCACGATATTAACCTCGTACGTTTTTTTTTCGGTGGGTACAAGACCGCCCTTGGAAGGAGCGGGATATGGTGTCAGACATTTACTGACTAAAAAACCCACCCCGTTCCTTCGTTGCCTTTCATACTACTATGCACACAATATGGAATGTAATAAAGTATTGAGTATTGGGCTTATAGTCTTCTCTGCCGAGAGGAGGCCGTGACTTCAATTTGATTTAATTTAGAAAAGAGATGAATGTATACCTAAGATGTGGTGTATCTACTTTAATACGGGGTCAGTTTGACCTCGCCTTAGCCTTAGCCAAAAAAGCTTTTAGTTTCTTAAACGTTACGGGGTCTAATAAGCCCTTTACTGTTATATAATGACTGGGCACGCCATATTCGTGTAGGGAGCCCTCAGTGCGCGAGACTGTTTAGCACATGCACTAGGCATGTTCGAGTCAGACTAGTTAGTTTCGAGTCTTAGTTTTTTTCAATTATAACAATATTTATGGCCAGACTACGTAACTAAAACTAAAATCTATAATATGGCCTTTTAGAAACTTAAAAGGTAAGTTTTATACAACGCTAAAGACAAAAACAACAGCAAAGATCAGCTTCAAAACAGTAACCAACCCTACACTCAATTCGTAATACAATCTAAAAACAAAGTAAACATGTTAGAAGGACTATTAAAACTCGACAATCAAAAGGAACATAAAACAAAATTACCAAATCAACAACATAATCTAACAATCGCACAACACACAAACAAACTTACAACTATTTAAATAAACGTTTAAGTTGAACACAGAGCATTATTTATTTATTATTTAAAGCTTTATGCACAAAAAAACTGTACAAAGGCGGACTTAATGCCTTAGGCATTATCTGCCAGTCGACCTGCAGAAACAAAACATGGCAGGTGCAACTTAATAAACAGACAAAACAGAAGAGAAACAAATATATACAATAGTAAATACATACTTAGATACATACATATAACAAAAACGATGCTGTTGTGAAAAAACAAATCCAAACCAATTAGCTCGGTGATGATTCTACCAACATCTTGCGAATAATGTTGAGAACACTTTTTTTTTTTTTAGGTGGGAATATCATCCAATGACATCCCCCGCTCTTGGGCGGACCGGGAGATATTGTCAGACTTTTACTGACTAAAAACCCACTCCTGTTCCTTCGTTGCCGTTTATACCGGGGCCGAATCTTAATTTCAGAAACAGATCCTTAGCCCCGGTAGGCTTCGACCCTGCTGGGCCACTACGGTTTGCTGACAACTCCTTGAGGCGCGCCTGGAACAATACGCGCCGTCGACGTCTTGGGCTCAGTTCGGACGGTTACCAGACGGTCGGACGGCGAGCTAAACATTGCTCGCCGTCTGCTAGCCCGCGCCTCCTCACTACGGACCATGGCCTGTAAGACCACAATATTGAAAACAAGATAATGTTGAACACAGCATAATGCTAAACAGATAATGCTCGAAGGTCTCTCGTGCAATATTCTCGAAATGGGTTTACGATCGCTAATAAACGTTCGATACAAACAACATTTGTGCGGTCACTGTGATAGCGATTAAATTCACCGGAAAATGCTCGAGTTAAAATCCTAATTTAACTAGACAAAAATTGATTTCTCCCAATGTTTTACCATGAACTATGCCTCTCACAAGGTGGATCGAAGACTTGGTGAGGGTAGCGGAAATCCGATTGATGCAGGACACAGAACGGGTCGTTATGGCGACACTTGGAGGTGACCTATGTCCAACTGTGGACGTCTTTCAGCTGAGATGACGATGAATCCTTTTCCTACGACTTTTTGTTCTTCGGTTTTAAGGCCCAAGCGCCCGAAAAGTGCCATAAAACAGTGACTTTCTGAAGCCTACTACTCGGTAACGGCCAGGTTAATAGGTTTGAAAAAAATATATGTCTATTATAGATTCATGAACAACATTATCAACATTTGATTTTTTCGTGCTATTAATACTTTTGTGAGAAATGAGTATATTAGAGGAAGTTTGAAAGTGGCGCCAGTGACTGAAAAGTTGAAAGGTAATCGGTTGTCTTGGTATGGTCATGTGAAGCGGAGGGATGAAGCGCATATTACTAAAAGAGTTCTGAGTATACATGTAAATGGATGGAGCGGGAGAGGAAGGCCGAAAAAAAGATGGATGGATTGTGTGAGAAGTGATATGAAAGAAAAGGGAGTTAGTGATAGTTTGACGGGTGACAGGACAGAATGGAAGAAGAAAACGTGTTGCGCCGACCCCAAGTAATATGGGATAAGGGCAGGAAGAAGAAGAAGAAGAAGAATACTTTTGTCTAAAAAAAAATATTTAGCAATTTCGCAACTTTTCGCAACTTTTCCCTACTCCTTCGAAACGGCTTGTATCTTTAGAAACATTTCGCAAAGAAAATGGATTTAAAGGTCAGCCGCAGCTTTCCGGGCGCTGCTGGCCGCAAATAAATGCACAGATTTGCGTACTGCCGCCTAGGCGGGTGCGAGAGGAGCGTCCACATAATTTTGGTTGGCCAGATGGTTCAAGGGACTATAAGCCTTAATATGTAATCTATCTATCTCGTCGTGACTTGTTTTCTATGGCAGCCGAATGGGTGTCATGAATGTTGGTGTCATAAGCTAAGCAACAGCATCCTTAGCATGATCGCTAGTCGGCTGGACTGTGCCTACATCGGTCATTGTTCCGCCATTTGTCATGGAGTGGCGCAGTAGTGATCGTTGTTCTTTTTACATGTTTTGTTGTATAGTTTTAAGTATTACTAACACTAGTTTATAAGAACATTGTTACTAACAAATTGGACACCATGGTCTGAAATAAAGTATTTATTATTATTATTATAAGCCATACTTCTCTTTCAACGAAGTTAAAGAGCTAAAAGCTAATAAGAAATTAGCTTTGTACCTCTATAACTTCGTTGTTGATGAAGATATTTTGAAAATTCTTTCATATTTGTTTTTTTTTCAGAACTATCACACAACGCCGTCTAGTCCCAAGCTAAGCAGAGCTTGTGTAATGAGTACTAGACAACTGATAAACATACTTATAATATTTCTAAATACATAGATATTTTAGATAAATTACACCCAGACACAGAACAAATTATCATGTTCACCACACCAACATTTGTCCTGGGTGGGAATCGAACCCACGACCTCCGGCATAGCAGTCAGGGCCACTAACTACTAGACCAACTGACCAGTCAACCATGTTTATTACACTATCTATTAATATTCATAATAATGTGTCATCAGCATCCGCTTACTTCTTCTAAGCACCGCTAATATACTTAGGTGTCTTCTCTTTTGTGTCTAAAACCAATGAATTAGTTTCAGTTCTACACTTCCCGCTAGCAATGGCACCACACCTTTCCAGCCACTACACCGCGACTCACTGCCATCTCCCTTGACGTCATACCCTCATTTGCCAGGTCGCTCACTAATGCAGTCCGGCAGTACCCACTACTTCCCACCACCACAAGCTCCATAAGTGTATCTTAACGAGTTGTTTGATTTGTAACTCTAAGGTAGTTTACTGTTCCACTGTAATCAGTTTTAGGTTCTGGTTTTTAAACGCTGGAGATTCAGGATTTCAATGCATTTTCTTAGAAATCACATTTTTGATTTTTTTGTTGATCAAAATGCACATTGTTCATGGTACTGTTTTAAAATCACTAATGGAACTAAATTTTATTTAGATTTTACAACGTCATTGCTAGTAATAATTGGATTTTGGCCGACGGCGAGCAATGGATAGCTTGCCGTCCGGTAAGTACCAGGCCGGGGTCGACAGCGCGTTGTGTTTCTAAGCGTGCCTCAAAGAATTGTCAGCAAGATTGACAGGGCCAGTTAGGGCTGATGCAAGCCTGAGCTCCGGATTGTTCGAACGAGATACCATGGCCCTAATTGGACAACTGACAAACAACAACAACAGCAACAGCATTCTAAAAATGATAGCTAATAGGTTTGACAGCCCTCTGGTGTGGAAACTTACCCAGAATACTAAGTCGCTTTTAGTTATTAGTTACTAACATAGGTTTTTAAGATCATACTAACTTGTGATCCACGGATGCCCCTCAAGTTGAAGGGTAAAATCTACAAGTCCGTGATAAAGCCTGTCATACTGTACGGATCAGTATGTTGGGCTGTGAAAAAGACAGATAAAAAAAGATTGCATGTAGCGGAGATGAGAATGTTAAGATGGATGTTTGGTGTGACGAGAATGGATAAAGTGAGAAATGAGTATATTAAGGGAAGTTAGTGATAGCGTGATGAGTGACAGGACAGAATAGAAGAAAAAACGTGTTGCGCCGACCCCAAATAAAACGGGACAAGGGCAGGAAGAAGAAGACTAACAATTTTCTTGTAATGAATGGACCAATATTGATGTTTAATTAAATAAATAAATATTAAAAACCTGACACTCCCTCTAGTACCCTCCAGAGCAAGAGAAATGTGGGCATTTATCTGACTCTGACTTCCCACATAAAAAATAGCAATTGGATTCAGTTTTTATTAATAAAAAGCAATTAGAAAAAAACGTGAAAGTTCCAGCCAGTAAGTCTGACACTCCATCAAAAACGGTAGCAGTTATTTAATAATTTTCCCACCCAAACCAAAAGACTCTAAGCTCTTAGAAAACAGATTTTACCAACAATCTTCTCACCTAATAAATCAATCGTCATCTCTCCCCATTTACCACGAGCCCTTCACGTTCGCAGGCGTCACATGATCGTATACAATATCTAGATATACTCGTATTATTGTATATAATCAACAGTGTATGTATCGAGTATAAATATGTGGGCTGCATCTAATACGCGCTGTTCAATTAGCGGTTTGGTCGTAGTTGGCGAGACGCCCGCCGCTCTGTTTAGCAGCGGGTTTACACGGAAACAGTGCTGATGTGGCTTGCTTGGTAAAGTCCACTGCGGATACCTTTCAAAATGGATATCATCCACTGGTTGCCCGAAAGGAAACCCCGGGGTCATGGAATGCAAAAGACAACTAAGACTACGGACCAAGCGTTTCGCCTCGTTGTTTATACTGCGTACATCGAGGGACTGCATCAATTTGCCTGCTGCGGCCTTCCCGTCCGATTATAATAGGTGTTTTCAAGGCTAGAATGAATAGGCTCTTAATAAAATAGTGCGCCTCACCATCAACGATTGCATTACTGCTTGCCATCAGATGGGATCGCTGTCAAGTACTAATTTATATCAATTAAAAAGATTACTGAAGGTACACAGGTGGGTTTTAGTAAGTAAACGTCTGCTAATCAATTGCTTTACCGAAAGCGGAAATATATATTTTACTACAAGAAGGGGCTGTATTTATAATTATTTCTTTTTGGATTTATGAGGAAACAGCAGATTCCATTTTAGAAATACTCTAGAAAACTGTAGCATCACAGACTGCCAGAAGCTACTGTTTTCGTCGATTATTCCGCAGAGAAGAGATGCTAGAAATAGCTAGTTTCTTTAAGAATAAACAAGCTTTATGAAGAAGAAGAAATAAACACTTTACAGGTCAAGTTTTTCGTCAGTTAGTTTAAAGAACTTGACCTGTGGCCTGATGAGGCCAGAGTTTCATAGCTGAATACCCTGAAAAGAAACACTAAAACCAACTCAAAAGTCAAAGTTTCTCATATTTCACACACAAATATTTAATTGTTAATCGTATGATGAGGAAAGAACCAAGATTTGAGTGGACCTGTCCAGTCAGTGCAAGCATTTGTCAGTATTCGTATAGTTCTCTGGACTACTAAGGTGCTTAACTTTGTGTTTATTATTTGCGTCATATTTGGCACAAACAATCTCATTTTGTTTCTGTCTTCACTATGACCATGTGCACCCGCTACTATGGCGGCGCATCGGCATCGCCCGTGAGCCGTGTTTGGACTCCGTCAAAACAAGAATAGCTCGCGATCTTTTTATAGCCGGTGTCACGTTGGAACAAATATAGCAAGCACATACATATATATGTACTACAACAAGCTCGGTATTATCTGCTCGGATGAGTGACCTTCGCTTGCAAACTGCTGATGCTGTTTCTTATTTGGCAAAGATTAAAGTTCTGAATTTTAGGCAAAGATTCAAACACTTTTAAAGTTCGGTGTTGATACGTTTACTCCGTTTCACACTTTTCTTTAAAATTGTCTACTCGTAATTTAATTGTGTAAGCTCGTAATGGGCTAAAAGAGCCACTTATTGGGTCCCATTTAACGCAAGGCGACATCGCGGCAGAAAAAGGCGAAGACCGGAGGGACTGAACCGCAATGGCCGCGGGCAGACGTTTATGGAAACGGGAGAGGAAGGCCTTCGCTCAGCAGTGGGACATAAATGGACCTAATTAACAACTCGTAATTGATTGTTTTATTTTTATTTTTAACCGACTTCCAAAAAAGATATCAATTTTTTTGTTCGGTAATATGTTCAGCCATATCTTCGCCAAAATGTGAACCGATTTTGATGATTAATTTATCTTTTTTGTGCCAGTGGCTTTTTTGCTTTTATTTACTTTTTATTCCAAAAGTTTTCCGTCTTGTGAAAAAATTTACATATTAGTCTGGTCCACTTCTGCATAGTTTACAGTAGGAAGAAAAACACGAACCAGGTAGGTACATCATTTCATTTTAGAAATCGAAAATTCTAGGATTTTACAGTTTTGGTTTGCTATTGATCAGAAAGCGGGTTTCTATCATTTCTTACCCATTTTTTGGTAGATTTTTTTTTTTAATTGTTGATAGGTTTGCCCTTGACCGCTATCTCACCTGATGGCAAGCGACGATGGAGCACGCTTACCTAGAAGTAACCTATTCACTCTTGACTTAAAAAATCCTGGGTTGTAGCCCTCAGGAAACACAGATTCCGGCAAGGAGTTCCACTCCTTAGCTGTACGCACAATGAATGTGTTCCCAAAACGTTTTGTTCATATAGGTGGGATGTCCACCATGCACCGGTGGCGCATCGCCATACTTCTGGTAGTCCGATGATGGAACGGGCTAGGCGGAACTAGGTTATGCAATTCCGACGCACACCCTCCGAAATGCAGATATCAGCAATATCATCGTTATTCTTGTACAATACGATAGGTAATTGTCTAAAGTTTTTGAATACGAGTAGTAAAATTGTCCAACCTCTTGTGGATAAACCTAGGTTACCGACATGACACATTGCTCGTAGACAGTTCTACAAGCAATGTAGAACAGTCATGCCACTAAAATGGTGGTAATGGTCTATTGGGTCGGAAAGTTTTGGAGTGGTGACCACGTACTGGAAGTTGGAGCGTTGGAAGACGCGGTGGCCCGATAACCTGATAAGAAACGCACAGGACCGGTTGTGGCGACACTTGGGGGAGGCTTATGTCCAACAGTGTACATCTTTCGGCTGAAGTGATGATAATGATGAGTAATGTCTATTTGACATAGACAACTATGATTTGTTAGTAACCATGTATCAAGCCAGTAACGGACTGTTCTCGTCATATTACAGCGGTAGAGTTGTCACCAACCGGTGTAGATTTCGCCACGCTTGGCACACTGTGTCCAAGCGTCATGAGGTGTCACATGTCACAATAGGCCACCTACGGAGCGTTGACAGACGATCAGCAGTTCGAAGCAAATTGAAAGATGGAAAGAAAAACAAAACGAAATAACCCTTTGTTGTCTTGTGGACTGAATCAAGAGAACAAATAAAAGTGGAAGAGAAAGATGGGTGGACTGCGTGGTATTTCGATGACCTTTTCCGTTCAATTTGGAATACATTACTATGCTATGCTCGAAGAATTGCCAAACTGAAGTGGCAATAGGCAGGGCACTAAGTCCGCCATTGTACGTTTGTGTTGCATGAAGTTTTAATAAATAAATAATTGTTTTTTTTTTCTAGGCAATCGTGCTCCATCATCAACCATGTCATCACTTTCCATCAGGTGAGATAGTGGTTAAGCTCGAGCCTATTGACTTTTATTCCTGTACTTTTAGGCCCTGTGGGTCTCCTATAGTTCCCTTGGAATAATTTTTTACTATAACGCGAGTGAAGCCGCTGGATACACCTAGTGTCCCATAAAGTAACGAGGTTATACACCAGATCTATCAATCGTATTTACATTGGAGCCCTGGGCACAGTCCGCGCTATATAAATACGCGTACGACAGACTTCTCCGAAGTCAAGTGTGGACGGAAATAGAATCGCATCATGCTATCGGATGAGCAGGGATTGTGCAGTAAGTCAGCCGTGTGTGCCGTGCGTATGGGTGTGTGTGCTGATTGATGTGCTGTCATAACGGTAATAGTGAAGACAGAGTGAAATATGTGTTCTCAATGCGGCCAGTTAACCGTTTACTGGTAAAAAGTAAGACGAAATAAAATTGACAGCAGGACCATACTGGAGAAGGGTTGTTCATGACAGGCAAGCATTGGAAGTCTTTGCCATTCTCTCCCTCCTAGCGACACACTCTTCAATGCTGAGGGTCGTGACCTCACACACTGAATTAGGCACACCGATGTAAAGGACCTTTTTATAACTGTAAATTCGGAGTTTAATTGAAAATCGGTCAAAATTCGGAATAAAGGGCAACTTTCTACCACGCCTTTATTTCTCGAAGGTTTAATATGGAAAATATGTACCTATAACCCATATTTTGCTAGTTATATCAAGGACATTCTCATTCTTAGGTTAGCACAAAGAAGAAAATCAAAATAATTAACGGAACAGAACTTATTTTACAGACTAGCACTCCTTTTTATAAGGTGGGGAAACATCAAACAAATTCTCCCGCTCTGAGTGGAGCAGGTTCAGACACTTACTGCCTAAAACCCACCCACCCTTTAAAAAGATGAGTCGTGGTCCCAGAACGCAAGGGCAACTGAAGGAACATAACTGTGATTGTAGTCAGTAACCGTTTGACTCGCCCTCCCGATCCGCCCTAGAGCAGGAGAAGTCACGAGATGACTTCGCACGTCAAAAAAAAAATCTTTACCTAAGTCAGACCAGGAGTGTCTTAACTTTGTAATTAATCGAATTACGTACACATCCGTAAAGTTGCCAAAAACTGCAAGGCGTGCATAGAACGACAATGTGTCACAGAGTGTCGACAGACGCGACAGATCGCAACATTCACGTCGCGCCTCGCTGTGCCTACACAAACACACGCGTTTGTAACACGTCGCGTATCCGCATACTGTGGAGCGGAGGCAGTAGGTCAGGTTCAAGGTTTGACAGTTATGCAAGGAAAATATTCCCAAAAAAATATTTGAATGCCTGTCATTGTGGCCCTGCCAATTTTGCTCATCTTTTGTTCGGTCAAAAGGATTTCCTGTGGATACGAGAGGAGATAAAATTCCCTACAATATTATAAAGAAAGTGTAATTTAGTCGCAGTAGTTTAGTTTGAGTTCAATCATAAAATAGCCTCTAGCTTATTGTAGTCCCTCAACCTACACCTACAAAAGATACGCCATGGCTCCAAGAACTTTCAGTTTTTTTTTTAATATTTTACAGAATAAAATATTAAAAAAAAACTGAGGGAAGAAAAAGGCAAAGAACTAGGTACTTTTGATGAACTTGAAAGAGGTCGTTTTACTAAGAATGGCTTTTATCCCAATTAATCCCACTACACAATATGAAGTAGCTGGTAATAATGGCAGATGCTGACTACGTATTATTGAGTAGGTCTTCACCACTGACTGTTTACAGACCACTGTTCCTGCTAGCAAGCTGGGTAAAATAAATGTTTGTGCTGCGTGGCTATCTACGCAATATTACGTACGACGGCCTCCTTCTGTAAATTGGTATTCGTGATACTAACTACAAAGAGTCTACCCAAAGGTTGGCTTAGAGAAATCACTATCAGCAATTTTTTTTTTAATTATTTCTTTTTACAATTCCTCTCTATCACATACAGTCATAACCAGGGTTAAAATGTTTCCTATGCTGGGACTCAAGCTCCTCAATAAGAGAGGGAATAAATCGTAATCCACGCAGACCCACTCCGCGTTGGTAACTAAAGCCAGAACAACATTAGACCGAAGCACACGTGTAACACGCTTGATTTGTAAGTAGAATGACGTCGCGGGGCGTAGATCACTGGGCGCGTCGGTCTCCATACATTTTATATGGAAACTAGACTTGTAGAGCTACACTTGACCCACGCCGCGCGACGTCGTTCTACGTACAAATCAGTCGTGTTATACGTGTGCGTCAGTCTAATGTAGTTCTAGCTTAACTCTCTACCAGTCAACTCAAGAAGTTTAGAGGACGCAACAGAGTTGTCCTACTCCTCTTATCGTAAGCTGCGGGCGCCGCTCAGTTGGCGAGCCCGCAAGGGCATTACTAACTAGCGGTGTAACGTTGTATTAGTGGATCTTTTGTTTGGCGACAAACCTGTGTATTTATCATGGTTGGTTATGTCACTCGTTAGTCACTAAACTGCACTGGAATGAGTAACTATAGACGTCACAGCCGCAACAGAATCGCAGAGCGACAGGCGCGGGTTTGCGAACGACGTGTGAGGGGTAGCTCGCCGTCTGCTCGTCCTATTTAAGCGAGTCTGTTGTCGACGGCGTGTAGTATTCCACGCGCGCCTCAAAGAGTTGTCAGTAAACCGTAGGGGCCCAGCAGGGCCGATGCCTGCTTGGGCCATGGGATTGGTTCTGAAAAGGATGTCCTAGAACTCAAAAGAAAACAGAAGAACACAGGTTGGGGTTTAGTCAGTAAATCTCTGACACGCGTTTTCGCTCCAGCTTAGCATCCCCCTGAAAAAAAATGGCGATGCGAGCTGAAAATCATCAAAATAACGCAAGATGCAGCTTTCGACCGATACAAAAATATGCATCCATTACAGCAGAGATTTATAGATAGAGAAGAAACGGACTTGAAATTGAAATGATTTACAATATCAAGTGTGACAAAACCTACTACAAACGTTAAATATGAGCTCCAGACTGAAAACTAAAAATGTCGTCCACTCATTGAAGATGACTCACCGCGTTCACGTACTGAGATAAAGACGTACCTATGAATTCTATTTACTTCTTACAAAGTTAAAAGCTAAGCTGTTACTTTTGTTGTTATAATTTTTTTTTTTATTCTCTTTATATATATTTTAAACTAGTTTTGCTCGCGACTTTGCCCGGATACCTACATAAAATATAGCTTATGTCACTCAGAAATAGAGCAGCTTTTTATTGGTGAAAAAAAAAAAATAAAAAAACCCGACTGCGTAAAAATTACTTTAAATAAAAACTGAAAAGAAAAATAAACAAGTTCAGTCCACAGTTCAGCAACAGTCGGGACTAGTGTCGCCAGGTCCCTTTGGATAAAAATCGGGACAGATAGTAAAACAAATCGGGATTTAGAGTTGTAGATCGGGACATTTTTTTAAAAGATTTCTTTTAGGTAGGAAATCATCCAATGACTCCTCCGCTCTGGGGTGGAACGAAAAGGCGTGTCAAACTTTTACTGAGTAAAACCCAGACTTCTTCAGTCGCTCTTTGAGTTTCAGGGTATTTGATTTATCGGGACATTTAGCGTCCCGATCAGGTGCAAATCGGGACGCGTCCCCAGACCCCTAAAAATCGGGACATCCCGCGCAAATCGGGACGCCTGGCAACACTAGTCGGGACCCACATTAGATAGAATGATTTTAGTCTAGATTATTTTAATTGGTCCCGACTGTTGCTGAACTGTGGACTGAACTTAGCATTACTTTGTGTAATTTAGTTCAACACTACTGCTCTAACGATGAAGGAAAACATCGTAAGGAAACCGGCATGTCCCAGAACCAAAAATTCGAAGACATGTGACGTTCACCAACCCACACTGGGCCCGCGTGGTGGATTACGGCCTATTCCCTTTCCTAGAGAGGAGGCCTGAGTCCCAGCAGTGGAAACATTAAAAAGGCTGATTATGCTTATTATGTATGCTATTTCTATTTGCAAGATTGACTTCCAGCTGTTCGTTTTCAGGTCTTCCTATTATTCTCTCATAACTGATGATCTCAGTCCCATTTCTTACCGAAACAGAGATCCATTCCAATTATACTCGTGTCAACCGCACGACTTTGACAACGCGGACATGAAACATAATTATATACACCGCGCCCACGCATAGTACGAGTGAAAAAATAATAAATCTGAATTAAATGTAGATACGGGAATATGGCGTGAAATAAATGTAGCCGGTGCGAATTCTGGCTGGATTTTAATGAGAGAAGTAGAAGTACAAGGTGAACTGATGATCGGGTGAGGGTCGTAAGAGTCTCTTGGATGCATTCAAAATATGAACGAATGTAGGAAATTACTACAGCCTGGTACATACATAGATACACGATAATTGTCTTTGTTTCTGGTCTTCTCTGACCTGTCTGTTTCTGGTCTTATTTATCCTCTTTTTGCTCTAGAAGAGACAGAGTGTAAAGTCCTGTTATCACCTTCGAAAAGGGAGAATCCTCTAACCAGACCAGTGTAATGTCTTGTCTGGAAAACTGTCCGATAGTTTTTATAGTATTGTTTATTTTCAAACCGCGGTGTAGGCAGGGACTCAAACTGTAACCGTAATAATGTGTTTTAACACTGTTTTTTAAAACAGTTATAACAGAAAAACACTTTTAAATGTAACAGATATAATAATGTTACCGAATGAAACTGTAACCTTTTATATGTGTGTTATGGAATAAGTGTTAATATGTGTAACTGAAATAATTGCACAGTACCATAAATAAGTAAATTGTAATTTTGGCAACGCTGCGTTTACCTGTTGCACTTATTAACACTGTTAACATTTTATATCTGTTACAGATATGTTACGGTTACACTTTTTTAAGTGTTTTGGGTTAACACATTGAAAACACATATATAAGTGTTACATTTTTGATTCTGTTACACATTCAACATGTAACACTTATAATTCTGTAACCTTTATGAAGGTGTTTTTAAGTCCCTGGGTGTAGGATTTGTGTAACATCATGTGTTTAGTTCGTATTTAGCGGTATAGATGATGCTACACCCTTTGCCCATACTATATTCTACCGTTTTGCCCTTAGCAACTGTCAAGTTACCTTTCACTACCATTTTTTCATATCCTTTCTCAAAAATCCATGTTTTCTTGAGCCTTTCTCCTGGCTCTCCGTCTACCGACATAACTATGTAAAATTAATATCTTCATACAAACTTTGCACCCCTGTAGCATCGTGAATTTTGAAAAATCGTTTCTTATTCTTTATATATAGGCAGTCACTCCATGATATAATATGGTATCCAGCCGCGTCCAATCACACTGGAAGGCGACCTCAAGCTAGTTGGTAAAAGGCAGGTATTAAATATATAGGGTGACTGGTAATTAGTGACCGATACGTATATACGTTATAGTACTCATGATTACAAACAACTTTCCCAAAGAAACTTTTTTTTATACTCATTAGTTTTATCAAAAAACAAAATAGCTCTTCGCGCAAATTCGCGCGCGCGCGCCTGCGACCTCTCAGCTGTTAGCCGCGTAACGTCGTTGTCTCATATACCTTACAAACAATAGTGATAGTGCATCCGCGCCGCTTGCAAACCCATCTTTGTTTGTAATCAGTGTAGGTACTTACATGTTCCGGTTAAATAATATAAGTTAAATATTGAATATAAAAAAAAGTTTCTTTGTCTGTAATCATGAGTACGATCACGTGTATAATTATCGGTCACTAATTATCAGTCACTATATATATATATGTAATGAAATGACCTCCTTGGAAATGACATTTCATTTTTTTAATTTTTAAGCTGTGGATACGGGGTGACGTATCATTCAATGACAGATGATGTTTAGATTATTTTGTGCATTTTATTGTTATAAAAACTTGTAGAGAGATAATTAAAGGGATATAATTGAGGAGGCGATATTTTTAAACTTTAAATGTCGTTTCTTTGTTTTCAGGTGAGATAAAAGTGTAATTTTAGTTAAACGATAATTGTTATACTGTAAAAGCATGTTGAATAAAACAAATCTTTGTTTTCAGAGAAACAATTTGTGGTTTATTTCGAAAATCCTCAATAAAATCCATTATAAAACGACATTTTTGTTAACTAAAAGAAGATGGACCGGCTGCAATTTGAGTTTACGATGATAGCTTCAAATGATGGCAAATCAAATGTATTAGCCATAACCTCAATATCTACAGAAGAAGGAAAATGTTATGTTTTACCTGATGAGCTGAAGCCGGTGATTCATCATACATATACAAGGTGTCGTTTTGAAGCTGCAAAATATTTCAGGAGGTAATTATGTTAGTGATTCTCGACCCGAATCAATAATAAAATAAGTAGGTAATTTTTTTTTTTTATAACCGCGCTTTTTTTCACACACACAAACACGGAACAATAAAGGGCGTTTTCACACACACTAACTCGCAACGATAGTTTCATAAATAATGTATCATCCAATCATCATCCCGCACGCCACACCCTAGCCACGCCCCCGCGGCCATCGATCAATCGATTTAGTTTAGTGTAATTAAAAAATTAAATAACAAGTATTACTGATTATTGACCAGGTTTCGTATTTTTACATGATTATTTATGAGTTTTATTACAACCTCCTGAAATATTGTGCAGTTTTAAAACTGCACCTTGTATTGTCAAAATGAATACTTTCTAAAAAATAAAAAATAGTATAAAGAAAAGGTATCAAAGTAGAAAATGAATATTTTGATGATTTTATAATCGGATTGGATATGATAAAGAAATTCAAACTAACCCAAAACGAGGACTTGCGGATAGAACAAAAGATAAGAACAAATAAAATAGATGAAATGTCTAAAGAAAACAGAAATGAAGAAAAGAATATAAAAACATTAGCAATAAATTTTAATGAACATATAGAAACAGAAGAGTTTGTAAGTATGACAGACCATTTAGATAATGAAAAGAAAATTGAGATCGAGAAAATAATAAAGGAATATAAAACAATTTTTGCAAAGGACAAGTATGATATAGGAACAGTTAGAGATTATGAAGCTCACATAGATTTACTAGTAAATAGATACTGTAGTAAAAGACCATACAGATGTACAATAGAAGATAAATTAGAAATTGAAAAGCAAATATCCAGGTTACTAAAGAATAATTTAATAGAAGAATCCTACAGTCCTTTCGCTGCTCCAGTGACATTGGCATTTAAAAAGGGTGAAAATAGGAAATCCCGCTTGTGTATAGATTTCAGGGAACTAAATAAAATTGTTGTTCCACAAGCTCAACCTTTTCCGTTAATAGATGATTGATTGTTAAAACTAGAAATTGTAAGTATTTTACTACACTGGATATAAATTCAGCATTCTGGGCGATACCATTACGGGTGGAAGATAGATATAAAACAGGATTTGTCACACAAGATGGCCACTTCCAGTGGACCTGCCTTCCCTTTGGCTTGAAAACATCACCAGCAATTTTCCAGAGAATTTTAAGCAATATTCTAAGAAAGCACAATCTCACAGGATACTCCGTAAACTATATTGATGATATTCTGATATACTCGAACACCTTTGAAGAACATATAAAACACATAAGAAATGTATTAGAGGCAATAATACAAGAAGGCTTTAGATTGAAGTTTACGAAATGTAACTTTGCTTCAGACTCAGTAAAGTACCTCGGCCATGTAATTCAGAACAATTCGGTAAGACCACTAAAAGACAATTTGATCTCGATAAGACATTTTCCAACTCCTAAGACACAAAAGAATATCAGACAATTTTTGGGAAAAATTAACTTCTACCATGAATACATACCAAGAAGTGCAATTATTTTCTATCAATTGTTTCTCTGAAAACAAATCTTTGTTTTCAGAGAAACAATTTGTGGTTTATTTCGAAAATCCTCAATAAAATCCATTATAAATTTATTTTATCTTTATATACATTTGTGCTCTTATTTTTTTATTAATATTTTTTATGCACCTGCCATGATTTCTATTCACCACCCTTGGTTGACTGGTAGAGAATGCCTAAGGCATTAAGTCCGCCTTTGTACATTTGTGTTGCATAAAATACTAATAAAAAATTAAAAGGAAATGAAGATGATGATAAACGAAAAATAAAAAGCTGGGGAGATGAAGATGATGATCTAGATAGAAATGGTGATGAAGATGATGATCTATACAATACAGGTAAAAGCTGAACCAGAAAATATCTTCAGTTTTGTCGAATTGTCAAACAGAAACAAGACCAGTAGAGCGTTTCAAATGTCAATCACTAAGCACATTGTGGGTAAAATTAGAACAATAACAGCGCAAACAAACCGTACGTTGCCCCAACCGGTGGTAAATCATACAACTGTAAACCCCGGCTTTCAAACAACGCTTATTGTACCGAGTTCGTTACAACTAATTTGACGGATTTACTAGAATAGGTGCTAGGAATAAACACGTCTGGGTGTCTTGTGTATGTATATAAGTGAGATTACATGTTTGTGAATGCGTCCGTCCGCGAACACGACACATATGTAATTCCTCGTGTGGAGTTTTTTAAATGAAGAAAAAATAAAAAATAAATATACTGCTAAAATAGTACATTTTGATAACTCGAGACAGTTTGTCAGTGCGACCGAGGCGGCATTTTCCCCGAACCGTAGGCGAGGGTGTTATGAATACGAGTACTGCAGGCGCAAAATTCCCACGTGTATCTAACGACGTTTTTCAATACACCTACGAAAACATAAATAAACATGCGTTGACGCGTGACTAGAAAGATCGCTGCGCGGCCAGTTTGGTACGACAAATGTAATAAAATTTTGGTGGGGGCGAGTACGCGCAATTTTCCGCACTTGTGCGAAAAACAGCAAATTTCGTGCCTAAAAGCGGAAGCGGTAAGAGCTCGTTTTGTTTTTATTTTTATAGTTGATGGGTTTTCGTTTGACCGCTAACTCACCTGATGGAATGCGACGATGCGGTCGACGATGGAGCGCGCTTACCAAGATGTAACCAATAACACTCTTGACTTAAAGATCTCCAGGTTTTCGAGTATTGAAAAGTTTCTTTTCAACAGAAATAATGTAGGCCTAATAGGAAGCTACATTTTCTGAGCTAAACTACAAATTAACTCATCATGCACCTGTCCAATTCAAATACTTGACTTAACGACCATTACATCTTCAAACAGTCGTTTGCGTGTTTATGACTCCAGCACAAACTAATAAACAGCTCGGCTGTAATTTCTAAACATAATGTCAAGTCGTGCACCTGGTGGTCTCCTGGGTGCCTGGAAGCAAGATCGTAGCCACACAGTGGCAAGTCCGCCAAATACTGACATACACAATATATATGAAGATTTCATGAGAGGATTGTCATCTCTCTCTATCGCTCAATGGTTTACTGGAAGAAAACTCAACTTTGAGTTAAGCTCGCCTATGTATATGAACTTTATAATCCACTTATATTATAAGTTGTTATAGTGTACAATAAAGAATTAAAGAAGGTGCATGAAAACTTGTGAGGTACTTCGATAACACGCATTCTTCTTCACAAACCTACGTGTAATAGGTTTATCAGAAAAAAAACTCACTTTTGTTGATGCATAAAAAAGTTAGAAATATGCAACATTATTTTTAGTTTATGCGTAACCTGATATCTGCTATGACCTGCCGTAGCAGGTCATAGCGGATATTAGGCGCCAGCAAACAACTAGGTTCAAATGCAAAACAACCCCTCAGTCGCCTGGATGGCGCGGTGATTGTATTTTTGCTGACATAACAAACTTTGTGATTTTTTAAATACAATTTTGTACATAGATTCTTGATATAAAAATACTAAAGACGTGTTTCGGGTTTCGCATAATTATACTAAAGTTAATGTAGTATTTATACACCACTATACAAAAAAATGGGGCTCTAATCCATTCTCGTTACTGATTATATTTGTGTAGTCAAAAGAAAAGAAAACGAAATTCTAAAACTGTTCACGATGTCATTGATAAATTTATAATTGAATCAATTTATTAATAACAATTGCTACTAGAAAATACGCGCAGTGTTATTCCATTTTGATCGCCATTTATTCATTCATAATAAAAGCCTTTACAATATTTGCCTTAAATCCAGCCAAAATTAGTTTTTGTAACGCTTTTTTTCCCCATATTATTATATTTTAAAACTTTTTATAAACTGTACTAAAAAGTGTATGTCCGAATTGTCAGTGAAAAATATTGAAATAAAAGTGTGCCAATTCAGACACTGCATCGGAATCGTCAGTTACTGGTAACTGTTAAAAAAATATATGGTTTTTACAATATTTCTATATTTCATGAGGGGCCAGTGTATACCAGTTAATTCATTAAACCCCAAGCGAACGCCGGCGTTCGCGCACCTATTGTCTTTCAATTGTGTCTGTAATTTCCACGATTGAAAGGTCAATATGGTCCCAAAAGTACAATAAAAATAATGCTAATAAACAGTAGATCCAAATAGAAAGTCATCTATATCTTGACTGCTGACATTTGCAAGTAGGTGCACATTAACACGGTCGCATTTAGCGATCGAATGTAAACAATGCGCTGGCGCCACTCGGCAGTTTCAGTTCGACACCGCGACAAGAATCTGAGCGACTCTAAGCTCGCCTATATTATTCGAACACCGAGGACCTACAGTACAGCAAAAGAATGAAAACACGTTTATTTGGCATACAGGTACACACAATGAGATGACAATTTTTATAGTATAGAAACTTAAACTTAAAATACATCAACATTGTGTGTCTCACGGCTGCGCAAAATATGTCCAGTTCAGCATGATGCCAGGCCACTACGTAGCAGTTGCCTGATGCTGGTTTTCAACTGAACCTTGCTATGAGTCTACGGATGATAATCAAAAAAATAAAAATAAAATCTGCAAAAGAATGATGCTAGAGTTTGTATGAAGTCTAGGCCCACCTTGATTAGCTGTGTGTGTTATATCGTCAGATATGTAATTTAAAGCTGAATAAAAGTTACTACGGCACCAAGTTTATTCTAATCTATTATATAAGTATTTTAACTAACTGTTACTTTTTTGTTTCAGGATTCGCAAAAGAACGTAATGTTTTTCCTCTGCCATGAAAAACCAAAGGTTGTCAAGCTCATAGAGAGAGCAGTATAAGCATAACAGATCGATGCTCTTCATCATCACAAGGAACGTCAAAACTAACTGATACATTAACGACCTTTCACACAGATTGACGTCATGTAGATCTAGGTGCACGTAACAGCAGCGGTGTGTTATGCGATCGACGCCGTGTTTTGTAAACACGATCCGGTCAGGTCATGGCGGACAATACACACGACGTGATTGTCTTTCTAACACTATCTACACTTATTATATCGACACAGACGTGATAAGTACTTAGTAGACAACTCTATCATTGGCGTAGCGTTTTCCTTTCTTTTCTTTAAAAATAAAACAAAACAGTGCATTCGCAAACATGTAACTTTATACACAAGACAGCCAGATGCGCAACAACTATCTGTAGGCTATACAAATATTTATTCCGTGCGGGAATCGAACCTGCTGTCGTGAGGTCAAGGCGTATTTGACTACCAGGGCCAGCATCAACTTCGGTCACCGGAGAGAGTATGACCGGCGAGAGACGTCTTACGGTGTCCTACAGGAGCCAATACTGGGGCCGTTCCTGTGGGCCATTGTTTTAACCACGGGCTAGAAATACAGACACCTAACCTAGTTCACGTGTCAATATTTCGCATCATAGTCTCCGTCCCCTCATATTGGGGACTTCAATTTCAGTCCAGGCTAACCGAATGTAGCCGAATACTAGTCTAAACTTATGTCACTAAGGGGTATAATCGTTTAAAAATGGTAACAACTGGAAATACTGAAGCGAAGTGACTATCACTGAGTTTCATGTTTCGCTCTGTTGTTTCTGTCCCACGATAAAAATCTAGTATTAATGAAGTGCCTGACTTTCTGACTTCTACAACCTAGTTCATAAAGAATACAATATGCCTTGATTTTTTTGAGGAAAAGAAACTCATTATTAAACCCCAAGACGAACGCTCTCACATTGTCTTTCTATTGTATCTCTAATTCCGGTATTCAAAAGGTTAATTATAACTTCTCCCGGTCCGGGTGTATCGAGAAAGTGTCAGGCTAAAAGCCTGATTAAAACCCACCTGTGTTTCTTCGTTCCAGGATCGCGTTAACTGTTTCGAATAATCTGCTAGGTATAGGCACCTACCAGATCTCTATTTCAGTTCGCAAAGTTAATAAGTTATTAAGAATTATTTGATTGTTACGTTACACATAAACATTGCTGTCTCATTAAATTGTGTGTGTTTTACTATAGTGAATTTTTATTAGAGAATTTTCTTGAATTTATCACTTCACAATTATTTATTGTCAACAAACGAAAACGAGATTTTTTATGAAAATTTATATACATTCTAAGAATTTTAACAGTGTTAACGCTATAGCTTTTAATTGGATAAAAACTGGAATATTTTTAACTGTAATAATTGTACACCAAATAATATTGGAGTTTTTACAACTAATACGGGACTTGGGGCACCCCAACATAGGTTCTACTAGAAGAATATAGTGGGGTCTAGTGAGCGAGCGATGTGAGCAAATACAGACCTTGCCATCGCTTTCGTGGTTATTTTTTTACACCACCCAGAAGAGTTTATTTTTAGGAGCAAAAGCAAACTTTGTGGTAGAAAACATTAATTAATTGCGGAACTGGGCAGTATTTAACTGTACCTCAACTTTAAAAAAAAAATTGATAAGCTTTCGCTTGACCGCTATTTCACCTGAAGGAAAGCGACGATGTGGTCGACGATGGAGCACGCTTGCCTAGAAGTAACCTATTCACTTTTGACTTAAAACGGTTTTGTGTTAATAAATAATAACCGTTATAAATACGAACTGAAAAAGTTGATGATGTTGAGCAAATATAAGTGTTTATTTAAAGCATAAAGATAAACATTCGCCAGCAAATAATCAACAAACAAAATATTAAAACAGATTCTAAAACTCATTACCAGTACTCACTATCTCACCAAACACAAACAGTGTTGCGCATAACATATCGATAATATTGCATCGATTCTTGATTCGCTCGTAAAACCGGCGGATAGCATCGATCCGAGATCAAAGGGTGACGGAGCGCAACGCCAGATGGCGCTGCTATCTGTGAAGCGTTTGTGTAACCCACATCAAGCCAACAATATTAAATTGTGTGATTTACTGCGCGAATTGATTGTATGAACCAGAATATTGCTTGAAAATTAAGCTTAAACTTGGTTTTACATCACATTAATATTGTAAAAGCAAAAGTTTGTGAGTATGTATGTTTGTTACTTCTTCACGCTCGAAAGACTGGATGAATATCCATGAAACTTGGTACAGGTAGACTATGTCCTATAATGGCATATAGCTTTTTATCCTGGAAGTATGTTCCCTCGGAATCATTTCTAATTTCACGCGGGCGAGGTCGCTTTCAGCAGCTTTTGATGCTGAGCAACAGCAACCGATTCCTCGCTATCCTTCAAAACTAATATTTCTATTTTTCCCCTAACCCTTACTATCCCACTGCTGAGCAAAAGCCTCTTCTCGGATCAGACGGTGCAGGTCATTTTTTCTTCTGCGCGGTCTCGAACTATTCCTCGATCTAGACGCGTACGTCTAGATCATCGCTTTCTGGCTTTCACTCTGCAGGAATCCACTGCCCTGCGTTCAAATTTGAGTTTAGAGTTAACTGTAACGACGTCATAGGGTAAATACTCTACGCTGGCATTTTTGAACGCGAACGAGTTCAACTGTCAATGTCAAGCATATGGCCGCTTACTCCAACCTACTCTGCTCAGAGTTAGAGGTAGTTAGGTTAACTCTAGGATAGTTACTCGAGTACTAAAAGAAAGACCCTGGGTTGCAACTCTACTCCACTCTGGTTATTGTTGAATGCAGGGTTGAGCACGCCTATCTATATATTTATCTACTCATAAATACTTTTCATTGGTAAGTGGATTACTTGAGAACGGCTGGACTGACTTTGTAATTTTTTCTCAACTTTGTAATAATCTAAGGGTGTCAGAGACTAAAACTTTGTAGGTTACCCAGAAAATTGTAGAGTAGGTAACTTGATTTTTACTATAGGAAATTTTCGGAAACACACAAAAAGTATTGGGAAATAAAGTGCAGGACTTTCGCGTATTTTCCTCGTTACATTTACTTTACAATTTCAATATTGAGCGTAGCAAACCACTACTTTCAATTTTAGTTTTCAACGACGTCTCTGTAATGTTTATCGCCTAAATCTGTTTTTAACAGCATTATAGTGGATTTAATGACCATCATAACACTCTATTGAAGCGTTTGGAAGCCAACCTTCAATACAGATGACTAACTCCCGGTTTCTGAAATGAGAAGGTAAAGTATGACCAGTCCTCTAACCACAAATTGTCAATTTATTTATCTTAAGCTTTCGAATATTGTAATTAGAGACACAATAGAAAGACAATAGAAGACAAAAGAGTGTTCGCTATGGGGTTTAATATGCAGTGTCTAAATAAATTTTATTACTTTTATTACTCTATTAATTTATTAATTAAACTTTAGGGGAGTCATATTATGGTAGGTCATGGTGTGATGGCCTACCACCTCTCGTGGTGTTTCTACATTGTATATCTTTGTGCCAAATAAAATATTTTTCTTTCTTTCTTTAGAGAAGGATATCATAGGCTACATCGTCAATCAGACATAACATTTCGTATATTTTTAACCCAATACACAAATTAAAATTAGCTTCAAAAATGTCTGTTTACAATCACAAGCTGTTACGAAATAAACCTCAACCGATGTATTCAATCAACATTATTTTCCCATCGAAGCGTGCCCAACTGTCCATCAATTCGAATGTATCAAAAAATTCTAGAATTCGCGCACTCCAGCGCACATTATTTTTAGACAATCAATGACAAATGACGAAGGAATGAACGAGAGGTACATAGTACCGTCTCACTCTATAATGGACGTAATTTATAATAACTTCATTTGCTATTTTGTGTATTGGCGCAGGTCGCATGTGAGCACAGTTTCTCAATAAACTAACGTTCTTAGTTTAATATTAGTTCATTTAATAGTGATATTAAATGAACGTATATTCTATGACATCTACAAATGATTCAGTTTAATGGCATAACTAAGTGACACTTCGGCCCTATTCTGGGGCTTTGGGTTTTGCGAGAGCACCCCAGGGCCCAGAACGAAGGCAAAGTATGAACAGGAGTGGGTTTTATTCGCTAAAAGTCTGACACACACAGCGGGAGAATTCATTGGATGATTTCCCACCTAAAAAAGAGGCCCTATTCAAACGACAGGTGACAGAATGACAAATGACAATTTATCTATATCTATCTATTTATCATGCTAGAGAAAGTTCAAAAAGCTTTTCTCAGGTACCTATATAAACGATTATTTGGATACTATCCATATATGTATCCATCCTACTATGTTTTTATTAGGATGCCTAAATTTCAATTCATTAAAGGTTAGGCGAGCTGTTGACCAAATTACAACAGCCTGTAAAATTATTAATGGTTACACTGATGCGACTTACATGCGGAGTTGTGTCAATTATTTGTTCCAAATAACTACACTCGCTCTAGGAAACATAAATTATTTAATGTCCCATTTTGTCGCACTGTAGCTCGATCCACCACCGCGATCTATACCGCGTATGCTAACGATGCTCAACGCGCTCGTGGAGGCCAACCCTGGATTAGATTTGTTTGCTGATGAATGGAAGACGATATTATTAGAAATTTTGCGATTCTGTGAGAAGACAGAGTGAAAGGATTAATGTGCTTTAGTATTAATGGCAATTGCTGTACTAAATAATAATATAAATAAATAAATAAATAAATTTATAATCAGCAATATTGGCAAAATATACGCATGTCAATTTTATTTATTTTTTGACAGCTTTACTAAACAGGATCCTGTCTTCATGGACTATGATACGACCAAAACATAATAATACTTAATAGTATATATAAATAATAATAATTCATTTATTATGTGATGTAGTAGAGTCTGTCTAAAAAGTCAAACGACTTGAGTAATTGAAAAGGATTTAATGAAATCTGATTTAGTCAACACTGGTTCAATAATCAAGGTTGATTAAGAGATAGAGATCACTGTTTACTATTAGAAGAACCTTATAAAAAGAATCGAATATAAGTATTTTTTAAATGATTAAATAGTATACAAAATTCCCAAGTCGGTTGACTTTTTATACAGACTATAGTAGACGAGACAATAACGTCACTGGACAAAACAGAAAAACCAGCCAAGTGCGAGTCGGACTCGTTTACGCACGTGTTTTTAGTGTTTGTAGTTATAACGGCAACAGGAATACATCATCAGTGAAAATTTCAACTGCCTAGTTATCACGGTTCATGAGATACAGCCTGATGACAGATAAACCGATAGCGGAGTCTTAACAATAGGATTCCGTTTTTACGCTTTGGACACGGAACCCTAAAAATGGTAAACTGGTTAACGATCAGTAATTCGCTATGTTAAATCTTGGATTTTTGAATTCTCTCACTTTACCAAAAAAATTTACTAAAAAGATTAGTAAAAGTAGTATCTTACTTTAACTAAAAAAAATACTTAAGAGATTAGTAAAAGAAGTAATGTTTTTCAATATATGTTCCACATAAGCATTCAATAATTACTTTTTCGATTGCTCAATACTCAATTTTTTGTTTATAATAAGAACAGAAAATACATATTATTAAGTAGCAAATAATATAAAATCAATTTTACACACTTACACTTTAAAACTCAACATCACAAAATTAATAACAAATAAACATAATTCATCCTCAATTTAAAAACAATATTTAGATATTACCTAGACTAGGGAAGTCCATCAAAAATCGGTACCTATCGATAGTATTTTATTAAATATCGATTAAATTGACGCGTTACCGATTTAAACATCGATTTTATCGCGTAAGGGATTAGATGGTAATAAAATATGTACTCACGCGCATCGCGAAGTAAATCACTCAGTATCTCTTCAGATACAGGGCTGTAAATTATTTAACGGACTTTATCTGTTCGCGTTTGATCTACAATATGTCTAGTTGTTAAAAGAACGGAACAAACATCTTTTCAATGTTTGTTTTACACCGTGGCGGTAAAGGTATGGTTTTCTTTAACTTTCGGTTACTATAAAACTTGATTTCCTGCTGTTGTTGCGATGGGCGAGCTAGATATGTGTCTATTTCTGTGTTATAGTTTTGTTTAGGTACAAATGTTTGATTGATGTTGCCAATGTCAGTTTGTATTACGATATAAAAGGATTTACTGTCTTAAATAAATCGCAGTTCAATATCTCGGAGTATTAATATAGCTTTCTTTATTTTTCAACTGTAGGTTTATGATTGATGACACCTTTGGAGTATGCTATACCACTTTCTCTAAATATTTAGAAAGACAAGCCTATTGTTTAAAGAGTCCAAGAGGCAAATAACTAATTAAATAATAGAAAGTACAATGGTAGGTTTTTTAAATAAGAGACCGACTTAACATGACTTCACATGAAACAATCAAACATAGATATTTTTGTACTTAGGCGACTATTGTCAAGATGGGTTGAAGGTTTTAAGATTGAAGATATCCATGTCCGAGGCTTGTTCTACTTGTAAGCCTCATTATAATAAACACGATATAGTTTGAAATGTATGTTATAGATAGTTTTGACGCTAATTTTGATATTACGAAAATACATGAAAGAATATGTCGCATTTTTGAGCCAGTAGATTTATTTTGGTATAATTTCAATATGTAAATGACCGTAACATTGAATAAAACATCATCGTGTGTTTTCATATCACAGCAAAGTTTATGAGGTCCCAAATAGATTGCTCAATGGCAGAACATAATTTGATATGTTATATCTTTGTCCATGAATCAAATACGAACGCGTAGACTTTGTAAACGTCTCACAAACGTGTCGTCAACTTGAGGATGACTTCAATAACATCTGCATGCATTGCCAGTTGTCGCACAACTAATAAAACTTATAAATAAGTATTAAGGCTTAAGGTCTTTGCACCAGACGAGGTTGGTAAGCTAGATTTACGACTAGACTTAAATCTAATGCATTCACAAATAAACCAAAGATATTACCATGGCGTCCATGCAAAATCTTCCGCGGATGTGGAAACCGGACACTAGTGAAAACAAATCAATCGCATCCAGTCACAGAACAGTATCGATATAACTTGATCATAAGCACTTGGACAACACTAGCTATAAAGTGTCTAAGTAATGCACTACGGTATTCCGAACTGCTTCGAACGCGGAAAATCGATTTAAAAAAAAATTCAAATGTCACTCGCGGTCGCTTAGGCGGGAAAACTGGAGGGCGGTCCGGCCGGCGCACGCGCGGTTGCCACTGAAACTGGCCGCTACGTGCCAAGTGCCGCCAGCCTACGTCACCGCCAACATTTGGCAAACACGCCAACACTGCGAATCACCCCGATACACCACGGATTGTTTACGTAGCGGCCCATGTTGGTGCTATTGTATTTTGTCGCGTTGGTGTCACAGAATTACGCCAACTTTGTTTTGGCTTGAGTAGTTAATGACACATAAAATGGTGTTATTTTGATGTTGGTCTTATAATACGGTTGATATCGAAGCTAAACAAAGCTGATGAAGGTTTATGCGGAATTGGAGTGAGGACAATGGTCGGTTGGAGGGCGTCGCTCGCTAGACGCTGCGGCGTGGTTTGGCTTACATTTGTTGACACGTTAGCCGGTGGGTTCTGTGAAAACGTATCTAAAATAGTATCACAATAATTAGTATCGTTTGTGAGCGGAGAGAATGGCTAATCACGAAACTGGATCGTAGACGATGAACCTAGTTTCTGCATGACGTCGAAGCTCTAGTTTCGAGTTATTTGACTGTCATGCGGATTAGCATCGCAGTCATTCTCGTGGAGTCTTCTATTTTAATGGCTTTATTTTCGACTCAGATGATACAATCCTAGCTAATCGTAACTAATATTGAAAACGCGAGTTTGTTCCAGTTTCTTAGCCAAATAATTTTCGTAACTATAAAATTTATTCGATTGCTAAGATATCTTTTTTATGTGAGTGAAGTCGCAAACAATGAAAAGTTTATGTTAAACGTGGGCGGGATGTCGTAGGCATGTCTACACACACGTCAGTAACTGGTTTTCCTGTTGACTCATTGTAAGTGCAGCAGGGAGTTTCATAAGGGTTAATATTACCCTTTACTCTTCATCATCATACTTATACCCTTTACTAAAATAAAAGTGTGATAGCTTCCACATTTCGGCCATGTCCTCGTGGTGGCCCTGGAATACAGCCACCGTTGACGTGGACTTGAGGACGATGAGCAATAGGTAGCCCGAGTGGTTGACGGCGCGTAGTATTCCACTCACGCCTCGAAGTGATGCCAGCAAAACTGTAGTGACCCAGAAGAGCTAAATCTTACTAGGACAATGGTTTGACTTCCGCAATGGAAACCCTTGGTCCTGGAACGTAAAGAGCAAAGAAAGGAACATAGGCGAGGTTTTAGTCAGTAAAAGTCTGACACGCCGCCGTCCCACTCCGCCTTAGGGAGGGAGAAGTCATTAAATAATTTCTCACCTTAAAAAAGAATTCTTTACTCATCATTATCATACTTACACCTTTTACTAAAACAAATAAGTGTTAATGATAGCTTTCACATTCAATTTCTTATCATCAGAGATCAGAATAGGTACAATATATTTACCTAAAGTTCGTAGAATCATACAACATAGAGTTGATAATACCTCCTATAAAATCCTGGATTCATAAACATGATTTATGAAATTGCAAATTACTTATTGCGCTTTGAATACATTGAACTAAATCATTATATTAAAGAATCTTATTATGATTTTGGAAGATATAGAGGAAGACCGTTCATTAGATGGGAGGACGATATTAAAAAAATAGCTGGGCCAGAATGGCAACAAATAGCCCAAGACCGAGAGAAATGGAAAGCTTTGGAGGAGGCCTTTACCTGAGGGGGGTCCAGTACAGTCAAATACTACTGTCTACCTACTTAAAATGTGATTTTTTTATATTAGTATTACGTAATGAAATATAATTATCAAGTTAATTAAGTTACATAGATGCTAATTCTTCTATTTTTAAATTTTTTGTTAAGTATAGGTAGGAAACAACATTTTTAGGTTAACTTTGTTAAACTGGAAATATAAGGCTTTTTTATTTTTATTTTATTTTTTATTATGATTTTAGAGTTTCGTACTAAAACTGCTAAAGGGGATTGTTTTAATCTTAGTGTTAGTACAAAACTCTAAAACATAGAAAAATTCTTCAAAATAATAATTTAGTTCAAATACTTAAATCCCGAGATTTAATCGTCATACTACGTGTACGTTAAGATTCCGGGATATTAGTGTAGGTTTTATCAACTCTATGTTACTTAGTTCCACAAACTAGGAAAACACACTCTACCTATTTCGATGTCTATTTACCACGTAGATTATAGAATCAGAGATTAAAAGAGAGAGAAAAAGGCTCAGTACCCCTAGCCAAGTTGCTAATTAGCAATAGTTAACGCTTGTAGAAAGCTTCAAATGTACGGGAATGACGTCGTCTTAACGCACAGTCACGTGGTCAGAACAAAAGAATTGGCGGCAAGGTCAACTCGAAGCGTTCAGCGCAAGCGAAACGGTTGTAACTTGGCTAGGGGGGCTGGTGAGCGTTTGGACGTAGGATTTCGTCAACATTTCAGCCTAAAGTCGTCCACTGTTGAGCATAGCCTCCCCCAAGCGTCATGACCGGTCTTGTGTATCTTGCATGCATCGGATTCCCGCGACCCTCATTAAGTCATCGGCCTAACTTGTGGAAGGCTTTCCTACGCTACATCAGGGGCCCAAGTCTGCTATTTTTATAAATTCGTCATTCCAACACGATCCCATTGCCATTTTGCTAAAAGTTTGTAATCTGCTAATTCATAATGATCGATCATTGATCGGTCAATGGTCTTCTAATAGAATTGTGGTAGAATGACAATATCGAGCTTATTAAAAGCACTGACTGCACAATGACGTCTAATGGTAGGTCACTGATCAAAGGAACTGTCAAAATTTTTGCAGACTACCGCATACGACAGATATTCATTTGTCATTATGTACGAGATTACCATTCTATGCCATTTCTTTCAATGGAGTGTCAGTGGTCGACCATCGGAAAGTCATAGTGACGCCATTATATTAGTAGATTACCAAAACTTGTCAAAATCAACAATTATGAAATCAATGATAGACCATTCTGACACTATTGTAATAGCAGACTTGAGGCCGGTCGTCACTCCAGAATCTTTCGGCCCTGCCACTGCCACTTAAGTTTGGCGATTCTTCTACGTAGATTTTATTTCTATGAATTACCTACTTTTTTTTACATTATTATAAAAAATCACTCGAGCTTTTCGGCCTGACAGCCGTCCTAATTCTTTGTGACAATTTAATTTACTTTGAAACTGGAATTAGTGTTTATATCTTTTATTTATATTGTGGTTCTAATAAAAGAAAAACTCTTTTTCTTTTAGAAACTCTTTTATTAGAGTCTTATTATACCTAATCAACACAGCAGACAACACCTTATAGTCCGGGTTCCCTAGTAATGCTCGCAAAGGAGGAAGCCGAACGCATCAGGCAACGGCGTTATCGCCGCCGCCGTCGCCGGGATTCTGATCCCGATTTCCGGCCAACGTAAACGCGGGCTTGCGGACAGTGAGCAATGGGTAGCTCACTGTCCGGCCGTCCGGTAACTGTCCGGACCAAGCCCAAGTCGTCGACGGCGCGCACTGTTCCCGCGCGCCTCAAGGAGTTGTCAGCAACAGCAGGGACCCAGCCGGGTCGAAGCCTACTGGGGCCAGGGTTATCCGAAAGGGCACTCGAGCCCCGGTATGAAGGCTAGAAGGAACGGGGTGGGTCTTTTAGTCAGTAAGAGTCTGACACTATCTCCCGCTCCGCCCAAGGGCGGGGGATGTCAATGCATGATTTTTTCCCGCCATAAAAAAAAAAAAAAAAGTGTTCCCTAGTACATTTTTCCCACTTTATTACTATCAAGCTAATTTTCCGTGAGGAGCTTCATTTTGATGAGACGCCCAACAATTTCCTATACACAACTCTCGATTTTGGTAGCTAACAATATGGTTGACGATTGAGCGTGCTTGCCTAGAAGTAACCTATGCACTCTTGACTTAAAAACACCCAGGTTGTAAAATGAATTATTTTGAAGACAGTTGTCTTTTTCTGTAAACACTATTATTTTTCACGCTTTAGTTGTGGTACCCCACAGGCCACAGCTAATTCTAAATAGTGTGTATAGTAAAGTACCCCAATAATAGTCATCCAAATTATAAACATCCCTCAGTGCGTCTCATCACAATTCCTACACGCGCACGCGCACGTCAGACACGGCTAGAATACATTGTTTTATTACGGATTTCCCGTGCCTTTCGATGTTATCATCAGATGTTCGATGGTACTATTTTCGTTTCGTATTTGTGGTTTTGAAAGTTATTAATACAATATGAATTTCCCGATTCTGTTGTTATGTAGTAAGGTGTATAAATTTTCTTTTTTTTTATGCACCTGCCATGTTTTCTCTTCACTACCTTTGGTTGACTGGTAGAGAATGTTAAAGGCATTAAGTCCGCATTTTTACCTTTGTGTTGCATGAAGTTTTAATAAATAAATAAATGAATAATCATCATCATCAACTTTTCTTCTCATACCTATAAAGAAAACACTACAGCTTCAGTAATATTCACTTTGAACCCACCAAAATTATAACATTAACAAAACTCCGCTCGATACGATACAACTGAGAGTGTGATACAAAACATTTGGGAGATATAAACAACAACACGACGTGTCCTCGCTTGAGGACAGGGCCGGTGGTGTCCTCGACCGAGGACGGGGCCAATGAGATCAACTTCATTTGAAAACTCAATGCCAGTGTAATTTCGGAAGTAGATATTAAAGAAACGAGACAGTTATTACACAAGTTGATGAGAAAAAAATGTGTTCATTTAACTGTTTGTTGTTTCAAGGTTTATATTAGATGTATCTTGTGTTTTGTTAGATCCGAAGCTCTTCTCGTGCCTCGGAAAGTACGTAAAGCCAAGTCAATCTTTAACAGCCGTTACAGATAAACAGACGCCAGAAATTATAACCATAAGTCTATCTAAGGAGTATCATGTTGGTAAATTAGCCACATGCGACTAGATTGGAAGCCGACTCTAAGCTAGTTGGGAATAAGCTAAGGAGATGACCAAAACGCTCTTGTCGAGAATATCTTCAGTTAACGACGCCTTATCGGATGGTAAGGGGTCTCTTAAGTTCCCATTATTCTAGTACATAATGTTACATGTTTATAGTAGTATATACTTTCTACAATACGGCAGAATTCAGAATGTCTGCCCAAACATTAAAGTGTTTTGGACCAAATCAAACACCTAAATGACTCACGAACATCAAAACTGAATTAGTTTAAAAATCAGGCTACATTCCCTGAAAAGCATATTTTAATACAGTCACACAATATTAAAATAACTTAAGCAGAAACAAGCTTCATCTAAAATCAAACAGAAGCAATTTTCATTTAGATTTCAAGAGAAATAACCTCAGAAGAGTTCACACGACTCTGTCTTCATAATATGTTTTTACAACTTATTTCCCTGAACGTTGCTTACGTAATATACTTCTTAAAACTATATGACATCATGTTCTTTGTCCCAAATGCTAAGAACAGTCAATTTATCACTTCACCCATCTTATTTGGGATGATTTAAAACCGTCACAATTACATTTTCTCTTAAAGATAGCAATAATTCTTGAAAAGATTCTCAAAAATTTTGAGTCGATTGAAATTTTCTGGGAATTCAATGATATAGAACAGAGCTTGTTCAACGAATTGAGAATCACCTCCTGCTCAGTAAATTGAGTTAGTAATGTTCTGATGAAATGAATTTAGTTTATTTAGGCTTTGTCTGATCTAGAAACGATAGGGTTTGTGAAAAATGTTTGAAAACTTATTTAACTAAAATATAATCTAAGTGTTTCAAGGCAGTAGTAATATTATTATAGTGAGTGCTATATAGGTACGCATTGATTCACCTACCAGGACTGCGGATTGTTCGAAGGAGTTACCGGGCAACTGAAGGATACTGTGGGTTTGGGTGACCGGACAGCAAGCTACCTATTATTCATCGTCTGCAAGCGCTCACCTTCAGTGTCCGGAAATCGACGAGCGACTCTTGACACCCGGGGCCTCTCCTACGGTACGATTGTCCACTAATCATAAGTTCAGATAGAAAAGAATACATTCACCTCATCACAAGTCTCTCCTCACGATTTCCTCATTCCTTACACTAGAATTAAGTTATCATACCTATTCTTCGAATGCAACATTGTGAACAGAAACTACGCCAATTTTCTGCCAAGAACTAATCATTAGGTCACTGGTAATGGATTCATTAGTAGCTATCGTAATAAATTCTCAGTGGTACAGTTTCCTCTCCAAGTCGATCCTAGGTTTCAGAATTTAGCTAGACTTTCCTGTTCAAATATTGCGCTATACAACTAAATTGTTGTATTTTGAGTTAATAATGAGAAATTGAGGAAATATATGTGTGTATGTTTGTATGATTATTACTTCTTCATGCTCGACGACAGGATGGATTTGAAATTTGGTAGGATATCCGCAGGAGAACCAAGGTTACCGACATAGTTCGAAGAATCGCCAAACTTACCTAAGTGGCAATAGGCAGGACACATTGCACGCAAAACAGATGGTCGATGGGGACGAACGAAAGGTTCTGGAGTGGCAACCACGTACCGGAAGACGCAGCGTTGGAAGGCCTCCAACAAGGTGGACCGATGACCTGGTCGGGGTCGCGGGAATCCGATGGAAGCGTGACGCACAGGACCGGTCGTTGTAGCGACGCTTGGGGGAGGCCTTTGTCCAGCAGTGGACGTCTTTCGGCTAATGTGATGATGATGTTGATGATGAGGGTAGCCCATGTCCTGGAATAGCAGACAGGATACTTTTTATCCAAGAAGTATATTATTCCCTTGGGATGATTTTCTACATTCACGCAGCTGTTGCCTGGTTAGTAAACAATTAAGAAAAACTTATACCTGTGTTAGTAAAGTTAGTTAGTATCCATTATGTAACAAGATTAGAGAGATGTAGATGAGAGACGCATAGGATCGGTCGTTATGGCGACGCTTGGAGGACAGTGGTCTTGCGATGATGATGAAACAAGGTTGCTGTTCATGACACATCTGTGAACAACATCACTTAGTAGAGAAGAATCATACCTTATCGCTATGGTCTTCAGGATGGACTTGGAGCTATCCCGCAGTCTGCTGAGCAAAGAGGCCGATATCTATCTGACGATGGCGTAGAAGCAATCGGCGCGTGTGTCGAATAGACTTATGCACTGCAGAAATGGGGCAGCCCTATCAAGATCCTAAACCCGTTATCATATTGGACCCGCAGGTTATAAGAATACAAAACAAGTTTTCAATGAAAATATTTTTTTCATAGCAAGCTTTTATAGCGCGGTCATCAAGACCATTTCAAAAAGTTCAAACACGATAGGGTCATATCATATTGCGCTTATTATCTATTATTTTCCTATAGCGATCATCAGACCCTGGTCATAATTTAGCATCAAAGGAGTCGTCAAGTCGTATCATACAAGCCCAAATTCGATGGGTTGTGTCGTTTAATCACCGAGTTCCTGTAGCTATCTTTCAGCTCCATAATCAGATCAGCTCCATGTCTTAATAATTTTGCATTGTCATCTGATTTACACATGCATGCAAAATATCAGCTCAATCAGTAACCGAGAAGTGAAAAAAAAAATAATTTTCAAGATTTGATTACCGACAAACTTCGCGACAGGTGTATCTAAATAAAAGTTTGTAAAAAAACTATGTACTTCACAATGCATCCAATACGGCAGTAAATTTTTTAAATCTTGTTTTACTGAATGCTATCAATCTGAATCACAGTCAGTTATTTTCATGATGCACTCTACGACGTGTAACCAACTATTCCTGGGTTTTCCAATCGCACAAATGGATTTTCCTAAATTCAAGTACAATAACGTGATAGCTACAGAACTCGAATATGACGGGATATCCAAGATATTAAATCCTATAACATCTTGTCGGTGTAAGTTACTATTATATGTTTTTGGAAGACTGGGGGTGGAGGTTCCATTGAAAGTAGTAGTAGGATAGAATGTATAAATTTTCCCTGAATCAAAATATTAATAACTACGCGTACATAAAATATAGCCTATGTCACTCAGGAATAAAGCAGCTTTCTAACGGTGTAAATCTCAGTAATCGGATCAGTACTTCCAGAGATTACCCCCTATAAACCAAAAAAACAAACTTTACCTCTTTATTATATTACTATAGACTATGATTTCTCACGGTTTTATTTCCATAACATCTCCCATAAGACAGAATTTTTCTAATCAGATAAGTACTTACAAAGGTTGAAAGGAAACCCCGGAATGCAAAGCAAACAAGAGAACATAGGAGTGAGTTTTAGTCAGTATAAGTCTGATTCGCCCTCCCGCTCCGCCCAAGAGCGGGAGATGGATGATTGGAGGATTTCCCACCAATAAAAGAAAATAGTTAACAACCTTTTGCACACATAGTATCAAAATTAAAGAAAATATTTATCAACCATAACTTACCACTAATGGTAACTTGTTCAAGTTAGGTTCCAGGATTATTTGAAAGAGTTACCTCGGCCTGGAACACAGAGGGCAACTAACAAAACACGGATGGGGTGTAACACAATTAATACCAAGAATTTTAAGGAGTCAAATCCAGTTCCCACTATTTGTCAGCCTATGCGATAAATATCGTATCTGGCGGCTCTATTGATGAAGTAAACCAACAGTGCTGTACGAGATATAACTTATGTACAAGATATCTCGTACTTCACACCAACAATATTAATATTTAGATTAGATGTCATCTATGAGACGATTCGTAGTGTCTTTCCTTGTTTTTCACCCATATTCGTAAGCCATAGAGGTCCAACGATATAACTCATATGCGGCATCTGAGAAAAAATCGTCTACGACATAGGTATCTCGTGTATTAGTAGTGTAGTTCTTATTACGTAATATGTTATGCCGTGGTTTATGGTTTAAAAAGAAATCTTCCTTTATATAAATTCTTGTCACAATCACCACTGATGTCTGTTCTATAAAATATTGACTTCCATTTTTCCATTGGTTAAATAAAGCCTGATGATCTATATCAGTAAAGGTCTCTCAATCCACCCAAAGCGGGAAGAATTAATTTCCCAAAAAAACACCTTGTTCTGGCGTATACAAGATTCTTGGTTCTGATCAATGTTGCCAAGCCTTTTGGTCTAATGGTCAGTGGCCCTGACTGCTATGGCGAAGGTCGTGGGTTCGACTCCCACCCAGGAAAATGTTTGTGTGATGAACATAATCACTTGTTCTGTATCTGGTTGCAATTTTTGTGTATGTATTTAGAAATATATACTCGTAAGTACGTTGATCAGTTGTCTAGTACTCATAACACAAGCTCTGCTTAGTTTGAGACTAGACGGCGTTGTGAGAAAGTTGTAGAAAAATATGTTGCTATGAGATTCCTAACCGGCCCAGTTCCGATTCTACCTTTATTTCCCTGAAATAAACATTTTCACTCGTTATAAATAAACATGCAGCTCCCGTAATAGAACGTGGTGTTATTATTAGCTTCTTGTTCACGCTGCCGTGTATATGTTGCTGATGAAACATGGACGTGCGGATGAATTGTTTAGGTAAGAGGGGAAGCGAAGAGGCAACGACTGGTGTGCTGATCCATAAAGGTTCATACAGAAACTTGATGGAGCTGTGACTGATGTGTGATCAGTCACATCTCAGCCAAGTTTCTGCCTAGTCACTCAAAAAATATTGGTTCGTTGAAGTCGTAGGAGACCCAGGTTAGAGCTGCTACAGGAAACACAGGCTCCATCAGGAAATTTCACTCCTTAAGAGTATGCTCAACGAAAGTATTCCCAAAACGTTTCTCAAGCTGTAATTCTTTTTATACATCGTAACTCATGAAATTACTTCACCTCCACTCTGGGTTGAGCAAGAAGGGTTGTCAAATTTTTACAGATTAAATCCCACCTGTGTTCCGTCAGTTGCTTTTGCGTTCCAGAGTCCCGGTAACTTTTTCGAACATTCCCATAGCCTTAGCAGGCATCGGCCCTAGTTGTCCCAATCCGTTTTGCTGAGATCTCTATGAGGCACGCGTGGAATACGACGATGCGTCGCCGTCTCGGGCCTTGCGTCGCCGTCCCGGGCCTTGCCCTTTTCGGACGGCGAGCGAATTACTCGCAGCCCGCAAGCTGGCGCCTACGATGGACCGAACTCGCCCTGCGGCTCCCAGAACCCTGGGCGTCTCCTGCGGGATTGTCTCCTACTCACTTTTTTGGCCAACTGCTTAACTTGCAGAAGTAGAACTGCTTGGCAGAAGTAGGTGACTACTTCCCATTCCCTCTAACTCCGAACCATGACTAAAACTCATGGAAGGCTGCGTGGAAGCCATAATATCAGATAAACAGCAAAATAATATCTACGTTCAAAATGTCTGCTTAGAACTTTGAGCTTTTTCATTTGATTTTCTGGCCACTTAAAAGGTATCAGGTCATTTATATCATATTTCTATTTCGTTATTTTGAAATTATGTAATATAATTAATAACATCACTCTGTCACCCAGGATTCATAATTAGTTAAGTGTGACAGTGAAATACGAATATCAGATTTCAGCGAGATTTCTTTTCAAATTGTCACAAAAAAATGGATTTCTAAATAAAATTCACTTCAAAGGCTTCAGTATTTTAATGCAGAACAACTGAACTCGAGAACTAAAAAAATATCACCCACTTTTGTGATGTTCTTTTATAGGTTTTGTAGATGAATTTTCTTTCATCTTTTTACAAATAGCAAAGGTCATGAAAATAATCATATTCATGCGTGGTCTATTATTTTTATGATAGTTTTATATTTTACTAGCTTCTGCCAGCGACTTCACCTGCATGTAAGTAGTTTTCTCCATACAAATTATGGACCCCCGTTTCATCCCCTAATGGTATCAATTTTAATAGATCCCTTCTTGTGTGGAACCTCTGTGCAAAATGTCAGCGTTAGGATGCTGACATTTTGTCCAAGGGTTTCATGGCGGGCAGAGTTCCGGCGGGATCTCATAGTGGATTGGCGACAGCAACTGTCGCAACCCAGTGCTGGGCACGCCACAATTATGGCGGTAAAATTTTTTTTTTTTTTTTTTGTCGGAATTTAGAAGTTTATTGTGTAACATCCCTGTATGTACCACTGAGAACGCATAAAATTGCGTCACTGAAAGTACGCAATTTTATGCGCTCTCTGGTTCGATTGCTAAAATTTTTTTCAATACACTTGCTCAGAAAGTGAATCTTATTGCACTGCACTTGGTATATAAAGGCACTTGTTACCAAACTGTGACATTTTGATTACCATTACGCACGCATGCTATAATGTAGTTAAAACCTTTTTGTTCAACCTCTTTGTTCGCAAAACAAATTTTGAGTAGGTACGAAAAAATTTGACATATGGTATTGCGTTCAATGGTAGAGTCTGTCTAATAAGTTAAACGACTTGGGTAATTATTAGGATTTAATGAAATCTGATGTAGTCAACGCGGGTTCAATAATCAAGATTGATTAAGAGATTATGAAAAGAGAGAGAAGAGGACCTTATGAAAAGTATCGAATATAAGTATTTTTTAAATGATTAAATATTATACAAAATTACCAAGTCGGTTGACTTATTCGACAAACTATATAAAATAGTGTCTTACTTACTTATTTCATGCAATTTTGACCATTTTAACTTGTAGAAATGATTTATTTAATAAAAAAACATTTAGTAAATAAATCGTAGATTAAAACAAAAATTGTTTTTTTTTGTGGTCTATGGCCGCCATTTTAAGATGTGCGCGGTTTTTGGCCTGATTTATTCGAGTGTAATTCAGTGCTGTATTAATTAAATTAAATTAAATACTACAAAATCATCAGAAAATGTTACATGCGTATTCCATTGTCACTACAAAAGACATTATAGTAAAATCTTTTCACGCAAAAAACATAAACGTAAGACTAGGCAGTATAATCAGAGTACCTTAGCCTTCCTCTAGGGGTAGGTAAATAAAAAAATTATGCGCGCGCATATGAAAACAAATTTTTACCGCCATGTCACAAAAAAAGTTACTAGTTGTAGTTTTATTGTTATTTTCTTCACAAGTGTATTGAAAAACGTCGTATGATACACGTGAGTAATTAATGATTACCGTTCTCGGCTCTCTTAAGACCCTCGCCACGGCTCGGGTCTAAATAGCGCCTCGACTGTAATCACTAACATTACACACATTATAATGCACTAAACTGACTGGCTTGTTGGTCTACTCTAGAGGTTAGTAACTCTGACTGCTATGCCGGAAGTCGTGGGTTCGATTCCCACCCAAAACAAATGTTTGTGTGATGAGCACGATCATTTGTTCTGTGTCTGGGTGTAATTTATCTTTAATATGTATGTATTTTATTTAGATATATATATAAATCTGTTTTTCAGTTGTCTAGTAGGCGCACAAGCTCTACTTTGGGAGTATATAGCGTTGTGGAATATGTGCGTGTGTTGTGTGTGGTGTTGTATGTGTCTGTATGTTATTGTGGCGTTATGTGTAGTGTGTGTTGTGGTTATTATTATTATTTTTCTTTCATAAAAGTTTATACTTCACATTTGCCAAGTAACACCTGGTTCATACCCACGAAATACCGTATAGCGTTATTATTTCAACTTGAAGAGTATGAAGCTATTTAAGAACCAGTTTATTTGTACAATAAAACAATGCACATTTGGCTTGCTGCGCCCAGCTATGTCGTGTATGAAGACATCAAACATAATGCACAGTTAAATTCGGTTTGATGTGGTATAAGCACTTGCAGCTTTTTACTGAAATCCATAAAATGGCTGTAAATGAAAAACGTTAAATAAGTTTCTTATTCCATTCTTATTCTTTATTGTACACAAAAAAAAAATTACAAACAAAAAAAAACAGGACATTTGAAGTTTCAAAGGAATACCAAAATTGTTGCCTTTTGCAAATGTGTACCGATTTCCTCTAAAGTTATAATGAAAAACTGGGCAAGTACGAGTCAGACTCGCGCACAGAGGGTTCCGTACAAACTTACCTGTGAAAACGGCTCATTCCTGAATTGAGTTACGAACATTTTACCGAGTCACAAAAAGTTTTTTTTTTCTGATGTAATTACTTACTAATTTACAATTTGCAGAATTTTTCCTATACTTGTGCTATGAGACATAGTTTCATACCGAATTTCAGGATTCTAGGACAACAGGAAGTACTTCCTGTTGTCCTGTGAATTTTGATTCCCCTGAGAGTGTCGAAATATATATAAATAGTCGTTTTTTTTTTTTTATATTAGAAGTTTGATGTTTTTTTCTCAGCTTTAAGGTACTGCAGACCTGAGTATATGGTTTAAATTTCAACTCGATATCTCCACGCGTTCACGCGGTCTTGACAGCCAGACAGACAGACAACAAAGTGATCCTATAAGGGTTCCGCTTTTACTTTTGACGTACGGAACCCTAAAAAATTGGTTTGAATTAATTACAATGAGGTTTTTAACAGAGTTACTAGAGTGAAAATGCAAAATGACTTCTGTAAATATCGAAATAATGTTACCTTCCATCAAAGAAAACCTTTATCAATTATCTAGAAACATTAGTAAATGTTTACCGTTGGGACGAAGTTGAGTCACAAATCTATTGATGTGTACATTTCATAAGCAGTAGGTATATTTGCTGTGAACCGTAAATTACACAAACAATGCTTTTAAACATTCATTTTTTAAACATCAAAAGCCATCTAAACATAGAGTCACAACTCCTCAAGACTAGCTCCGACTCAGAAGTGCTCAGGAGACCTAAATTAAGACTACCTAAAAAGACCAGGGAGTTCGCGCTAGGCCAATGACAGATAAGAAAAGCAAAACAAACGAAGATCGTGACGCGTCGCCGCGGGGCAATATGTGTCTGTGTCACGGATGAGCTGACAATGGAATTGCACTTGGCACCCGGCCAGAAAAATTAACTCAGCTGTGTCCAGAGTCTGGAGAGTAGACTGGGAGCTGGACACTATAATGTAGCTTCAATTAATTAATTAAAAGTTCAAATAGTTCATCATTATTATCATCAGGCAGTAGATAGCCTGATTTTGCCCACTGCTGGGCATATACCTCTGTTTTTTTTTTGTGCTAAACTCCACGTACTTGTACCACCTGCTTGCAGGTTCTATCTTTTTTTTTAGTTGGGAAATCATCCAATGACTTCTCCCGCGCTAGGGCGGACCGGGACGGTGGCGTATCAGACTTTTACTGACTAAAACCCACTCCTATGTTTCTACTTTGCCTTCATTCCAGGGCCTCGGGGCTTGAGGGCCCTTCCCTCACGCGTACGAACTTTTACTGTAAAAATCTGACTCGCCAAAAGCGGTCAAGTCGTTGGCTGATTTACCAACCAAAAAAAAGTCATGACATTTGAATAAACATGCTTATAACTCCTTATCCTTTAGTTGCTCTTTGTGTTCTAGAGTCACGGTAACTTTTCGAACAATTTCGCAGCCCAGGCAGATATAAGACTGCCTCTACCATCAAATTGCGTACCTACCACAGCTCCTACCTCCGCGATCATCCCCACGACACACAAACACGTGCTACAAACAACCCTTTGTCTGATATTTCCTTGTTCCCAAACAAACACAACACAATTAATACTAAAAGTCTTCAACAATATCCTCCTTTTCTCAAAACTCGTAACGCTCTGTTTTATTAAGCGACGAGTGATTGATTTTCTTTTCAACACCTTTTATGTACCAATACTAACTTCTGCCAGAGGTTTTGCTCGCGTGAAAATTGGTTTCTATACAAACTTTGGACCCCGTTTCAGCGCTTTAGTAGTCTAAATCCTCTCTTAATGCTCGTCTACGTCATAAAAGGAAGTCTTGTGCAAAATTTCAAGCTCCTAGTCCCAGTTGTTTCGGCTGTGAGTTGATATGTCACGCAAGTCTAAGTTAAAATATTTTATTTCAAGTAGTACACGGTTCCAAATTGGTCGATTCCTATGGAGAACCGCTAAGAAACCCCATGGTTAGTCTTTTTAAAAAAAGTGATAGATATTACGTAAGAACAGTGTAACAAAAGCACAATAAAAATAATCATAATAAAAAAAAAGTAAGTCGTAATAGGATTTCGTGGAGTGTACAGTGTTCTCACATACAAATTACAAAAATGAGGCTATATAAAAAAAAGCAGGAAAAATATAAATAATTACAACTATCAATAAACTGTTAACAAAATAAATTACTAACAAATTTAACGCAGTTGAAGACTAAATATAGCTGGTAATAACATCGCATTGGCTTTAGCTGTAATGGTGTTATTTACATAACTTTAAATAAATAAATACTTAAAAAAATATTGCAAAAGCAATGTGTCAGAAAAAAGAATGTATCAGTCATCAGTCAGACAATTTCTCCTTTTATATATAGGTACAAGAAGATTCTTCCCAAATCCATTGTTGAAAAGGCTTGGCTTTACAAGTGTTCATGTTTCACTCAAGATTCGTAAACGTCATGGAAGGATCATTAAACTCAAAAACACACGAAATATCAAAGAAAGCTAGTGAAATGTAACGAAACGTCTTTATAACTACGTGTGAACGATATGAATCTCTCTGAAAATGAATTACTGTACTTTTAAAATTAAATATTCCTTTTAAAAGTACAGCGTGAACATCATGTGAATTAATTATGAAGACTGTGAAGCCATTCGCGTCCGTTTTACGTGAAGCTGTCGTAGTGTTGCGGAGGTTTAAAATAATTTTAACAGCTCTTTATGTATTGCGCGCTTGCTTTTACTTAAACAACGCCTTTTTTGTTAAAGAGTTTTTTGTTTAAAACCTCAATTTTTAGGGTTCCGTAGTCAACTAGGAACCCTTATAGTTTCGCCATGTCTGTCTGTCCGTCTGTCTGTCCGTCCTCGCTTAATCTCTGTGACCGTTAGCACTAGAAAGCTGAAATTTGGTACCAATATGTATATCAATCACGCCGACAAAGTGGTAAAATAAAAATTGGAAAATAATATTTTATTACGGTAGCCCCCCTATATGTAAAGTGGGAAGTGATTTTTTTTTTAATTTTAACCCTAACGTGTGATATATTGTTGGATAGGTATTTAAAAATGAATATGGGTTTACTAAAATCATTTTTTGATAATGTCAATAATTTCGGAAATAATCGCTCCAAAAGTAAAAAACAATGTGTGTGTGTCCCTCTAACTTTTGCACCATAAGTTTACAAAATATGAAAAAAATCTGAAAAGTAGAACTTTATAAGGACTTTCTAGGAAAATCATTTTGAACTTGATGGAAAGAACAGTTTTTGTACAAAAAAGACAAAAAGGTTGTACAAAATAATTTCTGGACTAAGTTTGTAGTATAATCGTATATGCAAGCATTTTTTTTAACTCGTGGGTACACTTATTGTGACGGACGGGAAACTACGGAACCCTACACTGAGCGTGGCCCGACACGCTCTTGGCCGGTTTTTATATTTATTTATCACTATAGCTATATCAGCTTTTGCCCGCGGCTTTGCCCGCATACATAAAATATAGCTTATTGTCACTCAGGAATAAATCAGCTATCTATCGGTAAAAAAAAAATCGCAATTGGACGTGTGCTTTCAGAGATTACCTCCAACAAACGAAAAAAAAAAACTTTACCTCTTTATAATATTAAGTGTAAGTAGATATATTTATATGCAACACTGATTTCACATTAAGAGGAGTCTTAATCAATTTATTACCTATTAGGTTGTTACAGCATACGAACGTAGCACTTTGCTACGATAATGGCTACGACAGACCTACGGATACTTGCTACGAAGCGTAGGCCGTCGTAGCAAGTACAAGCCCTACGAAAAAGTTGATCACATGTCTAGCTACAGAGAACGTTGACCTCTCAACAGATTATGCGCTCCTAGTACACAATCTGTCTAACAACATATTAAAATGTTGAAATTACTGTTATAAATTCTGAGTGTTTCGTATTATGAAAATGTAAACACGCTCATCAAAACTTTATAGAAACATTCATAAGTATATTGTTTGAAGTTTTATTCTGACTAGATTATAATTTTTAAACACATTCGAAAACTAGCTCTTAGTCAGTAATCCGTTTTCTAACTCGTGTAGAAAAATATAGTAGCCAGTTCCCACTTACTCAGTGGATTGTATCTATAATATACGTGGTCGTTGCCATCGCTGGGCAATCCGCACTGGGCGCCAGGCAGCTCCTACGAAAATTTACCTTTTTTTTTTATGGTGGTAAAAAAACATGCATTGACATCCCCCGCCCTTGGGCGGAGCGGGAGATAATGTCAGACTCTTACTCACTAAAAGACCCACCCCGTTCCTTCTAGCCTTCATACCGGGGCTCGAGCGCCCTTTCGGATAACCCTGGCCCCAGTAGGCTTCGACCCGGCTGGGTCCCTGCTGTTGCTGACAACTCCTTGAGGCGCGCGGGAACAGTGCGCGCCGTCGACGACTTGGGCTTGGTCCGGACAGTTACCGGACGGCCGGACAGTGAGCTACCCATTGCTCACTGTCCGCAAGCCCGCGCCTACGTTGGCCGGAAATCGGGATCAGAATCCCGGCGGCGGCGGCGGCGATAACGCCGTTGCCTGATGCGTTCGGCCTCCTCAGAAGTCGGCGACCGCCTGCCACTCCTCCTCGCTCCGGACCATAGCCTCAACCAAGGCCCGGCGCGAGAGGTCTCCGCCGCCGATCGCCCCCACGAGGGCACGGCGATGCTCCGCCCAAGCAGGGCACACCTCGACTGTGTGCTCCACCGTGTCCTCTGGGCGTTCCGCACAGTGGCGACACCCGGGGACGAAAATTTACCTAAGGTCCTGGAAAAAAATTAGCGAGCCATTTCTGACGATTACAAAAATCAATGAAATTTTATTTACTTTTAGACGTATTGAAAAATGGGATGATATTGATTTGCTGATAATTAAAACCACAACTAATGTTGTACTAGCTTAAGATTTACTGTTAAAACAAAAAGTACACAAAAATACAATTCAAAATACTTATTATCACTTCACATACAATTTAAAAAATGTTTACTTAATTACTTGACCTTAATAAGTATTTGGACAATCACTGAATATTTCGACGACTCAGTATGTATTATATCATAAAAAAGTTTTCAAAAAAACAAATTTTTAGTCAGCTTTATAAGGTCTATTGTTGATAACTCATAAAACAAACGATTTATATTTCATAAAATGGCCTATAACGGGTAAAACGCTGGATGTCACTAGACCCTAGTGGAAAGTTTATGCTAGTTTGGCCGTGGCTTTCAGTACTTTGGTCAAAACCATTCCTTCAAAAGGATATAATTTGACGTAGAAATTATTGAAATCGATTCAGTTACTGATCCTGAACAAACTGAATTCAGATTTCGCATATACAAAAAATAATGTAGTATGTAACATATATTTTTATATATTAGACTTACTTATGTAGATTTATATTGTAGTATAGAATTCTACCCTCGAATGTGATCTCTTTGGCACCCAAAAGTTACAACATATATTAAGTTATTTAGGTACAATAAAGAATTAAGGTACCAAGTAGCCAAAACATGATGCCAGGCAAAAACATATGTGACCAGATAAGGTATGCATTTTCCCAGTGAAGATCACCCTTAGTACAGCCTCTCTCCATCATAAGGTGCTCCATCCAGCTCTGGCTGCCTCTCGCCCTCCGGAGGCAAGCCCCATCGAGGCCTGCAGCCGTTGTGCGCATGGTATGGTGGGATGCGGTCGTCCCGGACCATCTCGTACGCCAGCCTGGCTATGCCGTTCTGGTAGTCGCTGATGCCGGTGTGATACAGCGCTGGCCGGACGTAGCCATATACTGTGGATAATGGAAAAGGAATATTGGTATTTTGTCAGGAAGTAGAATAGCAATATCTTCGGCTCTAGATAAAGTAAAACTAAATTGTAAGTTAGTATGGGATTTTTTATAGGTGTTAAATCATCCAATGAAATCTCCCGCCCTTGGCGGAGCGGGAGGGCGTTGCAGACTTCTACCGACTAAAACCCACTCCTAATTCCTTCGTTGCCTTTCAGTCCAGGGCCAGGTTTTCCTTTCAGAAGAGAACCCATGGCCCCAGCAGGCTTTGACCCTGCTGGGCCCCTAAGGTTTGAAGTTTGGCCAGGGGGTTAGCACACGGCTGCGAATGGAACCAGGGAGCCACATAGGAATAAAACACAGCTACCCTGTTCCTATGGTATATTTTCACAGAGTGAAAGTTTTTCTAAGTACATAGCGTTGAGAGAGAACCAAACCGTACAACGCCATCTACCGCTTCATACTAAACTAATTGTTGATGTTGAACAGTATTCCAAGTGTTCAATTAATGACGAATATTGCCAGTGTTTCCATATATTATTGTATTGTCGTCTCCACATGGTACAACCGCAGAGCTGCGTCTACCACGTCGCATGTGACATGCCATGATTACATGAACCGCCACATAACCCAGCCTATTGACACGCCATCAACATAATATGGCCGTCACTGGCAATAATGCAAATATAAAGGGAAGTGTTACACTCTTGTTATATTGTTTTGGCGACATGCTATAACAACACTGTATATGAGAAAGTCGACAAAACAAACGGTTATCATCGATAATTACAATTTAAAAACAAAACTGGGCAAGTGCGAGTCGTACTCCGGCACGCAGGGTTCCGTACCGTCCGTAGAAAAAACGGTACTTAAAAAAAAAATCGCCTTTGATGTATCGGAGTCACCCTAAATATTATATTTTGTTATTTTTATTTTGTTTTTAGCCTTTGTTGTTATAGCGGCAACAGAAATACATAATTTGTGATAATTTCAACTGTTTAACTATCGTGGTTCTTGAGATACAGCCTGGTGACAGACGGACAGACAGCGAAGTTTTAGTAATAGGGTTCCGTTTTTACCCTTTGGGTATGGAACCCTAAAAATCAAGCGCTTAACTACAGCCAGCTGACTATTAGGAACAGCTACTATTTGAGTTACCACCTAAAAATATTATGAATTAGTTTTTGCCATATTTGACATCGAAATCGATCATCAACTTGGTTTTTTTGTTTTTAACCTTGTAAAAAAACTAAATAGCTACAGAAACTACTATAATTAAGGTAATAGACCAGTGCACCATTATACTCTTTGCTACTGTTCATACTTACAAAATATTCAGCTACTTTCTACACTAAATGCCTACTACAATATCAATAAATTGAAGCACGAGTCGAACAAATCTTATTATATCCAAATCTCGCTCCCAGAATATCGTTAACGAAATGAAAACATAAAATAATTAGTTAAACAAACAATGTAAAAGGAAGTGTGCTGGAATTAGCTTGTGTTAACAAAAATATCTGTGCATATGTTGTTTGTTTGTTAATAACAATATACTCACTTGCGTCAGTGGTCCGTCCGTTTGTACAACAAAACATTTTGTTACACTTTGTATTATTGAGCATTCTTTACTGATCAAATAATTTTGGAGAATGTATTCCATCATTTGCACGGGTGTTACAAATCATTGAAATTGTCGGCCTTTCCCTGCTGTAATATGCATGTATCATACATCCAAACAATCCTCATGAATCACTCTATCTAAGGATGAAAACCATATAAAACATCCCTTTAGTACTTTTTGAGTTTATGGCAAACAGGCAGACAGATAAAGGCGAAGGGAGACTTTTTTTTACAATAGCATAAAATAACCTATTAATGTTCTCACTACAGGGACGCAAGCCTCCTCTATAGGAGAGAGCTCTCTAACAGTGCGGGTTGGTGGATATCATACATACCTACCTACGATTTTTTTAGTTCTAAGACATGCCGGTTTTCTCACAATGTTTTCCTTAACCCTTTGGTGAAACAAATTACACTAATTAATGTACCTGGCTGGATTTACACTGGGCACCATAATCCGTGTTTTATAATAATATGTAAGGATAAGAATGTAAGGAATAAGGATACCTGTATATTATTGTCTCACAGCAGGGCATAGGCCTGTTCTCATATAGAGAAGGCAGGATAATTTCGCAGACTTTCCTTTGATGGCTAGGCGATTTAAGACTTGTAATAGGTTCACTTGTAATTTCCCTCCTTCACCAATGTGTGTGTTATCTCTAAGACAAACTTAGGAAGTTTTAAGTAACTGACATTAATAACATGACATGCAATATCAGAGCTTATGGTGGTAAAAGTAATACAATCTGATTAGCCCGTTACAATCCACAATTGAGAATGAACAGGTTACTTCTAATAATCGTCGACCACATCATCGCTTACTAGCAGGTGATTAGGTAAGTAGTCAAACGCGAGCCTTTATAGTAAAAAAAAAACATAGAGTGGCCGTAGGAGTTGGTCAGTCTCTTACTGCCAAAAACGAGTCAGTACTTCAGCTACCTTTGGCGAATGTGCTGGACTATTTCGTCAGGCTCTCTATTCCAGGTATTGGCCAGCATGTGTTCATGCGGACACCGTCACCAGTTGCGACTGCATACGGCCACAATTCGTCTAAAGCAGTTTTACGTATTTGCCCACAGGCAAACCTCGTATACTTCCAGTTTCCCTTACCTCTTGCCATCTCCAACCTCTCCCTCGTGACAACTTAATATTTGTAAATAAATAGAGAAAAACATAATTTAAATGCCTGTTATGCGGCTTTTTAACGACTTCCAATCACGTTTGACTTTGAAAGTTACAATAAACTTATTTATTGACCTAGGCAGTTCTGCCAAGACAGCATTCTTACGAATTTACTTATTTCCAAGTTAGATCAACGCAAACAGCAGTTTTAGTGTTAATGTTTTTTAATCATTTCAAACTTATCTAGTAAAATAATATTTACATACTAGGCTACATCAACAATATTATCTTTTTTTTTTAGATATCTATTATACCTACTTTATAACAGAACTATTTTTACAAATGATATATGTTTATACCTACATTATTACACATAATACTTTTATGAAGGTACATATCCTATATGACTTTTTAATATGCAACTATAGAACGCGAAAGATAACCGTGGAATAAACAAAGTACATTGATATTTTCCTTATACACCCCTACTTTTTAATTAGTACAAAAAAAATGGGGCTCTATCTGTACCCGTCACTGATCATATTTTTGTAGTCAAAAGTAGAAAAAACCGAAATCCTAAAATTGACCACGAAAAGATAAATTCATCATAGAATCAATCAAACATAACAATTGCTAGTAGAAAATACTGCGGGCAGTGTTTTTCCTTAATAATTGTCACTTATTCATTCATTAATCAATAGCCTGCAGAATATTTCCATAAATTGAGTGACATTTTGGGACATAAACCAACGCTAATAACTTTGCTGTTTATGAATATTATTTATTGAGATTTTACTTATAAAATAACAAGGGCTTTTCTAATAAGCCCTTTAAGTATTTGTACTAATTAAAAAATAGTGGTGTATATCTGCGTAGGTAGGTAGGGACCCAAAAAAACCATAGCGAAAAACCAACAATTAATTGCTTTTCATTTCTAGATCATGTAAAGGACCACGATAAATATCGATTTAAGACAGCTTTGTCTTTATTTCCGTTTTTGAAATTAAGAATGTCAAGAAAAGTAGGAGGATCAATGACCGTAATTCCACGGTTATCTGGCGCCTACTTTAGACAAAAACATTTAAGCAACTACTTTTAAAATAATCAACGACACCCTAATATAAAGCCAGATACAGACCAAACGAACGAGGCAACGAGTGGGAATCATTTATTTTAATGGTTGCACAACCGTTCGCTTACAAGGACTTCAAATGCTCGTTCGCGCTCGGCTTGTGTTCCTTAGGTTGACTGACCGTTTATTAGGTTAAAATGCCACCGAGAAAGCTTAGCTAAAGTTAACTAGAACTTTAAGCTATAGATGGAACTCACTTTATCTAAGCTTACGTACACTAGCACCACTATTACCACCACCAGCACTAGCTACATAATTTTGAACCCTTGTTTTTTCGTAATAATCTTTTATTTGTTTTTTTTTTTATGCACCTGCCATGTTTTCTCTTCACCTCCCTAGGTAGACTGGTAGAGAATGCCTAAAGCATTAAGCCCGCCATGAAGTTTTAATAAATAAATAAATAAACTAGCACTGCGCGAACAATCATGCAGCCCTGTGTTCAAAAATTACCAGAGTAGAGTAGAGTTGCACAACCCAGGGTCGTTCTTTTATAACTCGAGCTACCCTAGAGTTAACCCAACTAACTCTAACTCTGAGCAGGGTAAGTTAGAGTAAGCGGTCATATGCTTGACATTGACAGTTGACCTCGTTCACGTTCAAAAATGCCAGGGTAGAGTACATTACCCTATGACGTCTTTAGAGTTAACTCGAAAGTCAAATTTGAATGCAGGGCAGTTATAATCGACGAGATGTCATTTGCTCGCTCGTACGCTTAGTCTGTACCCAGCCTTTCACTCACTTTATTATAACAGAGGTGAACAAGCATAGAAATTAAGGGAACCCTTCACAAATCTGACTAACCCCTCAAGGTGGTCGGCAGCGGCTGCAGCGTGGGGCTGTCCTTATCCATCTCGTACAGCTCCTTCGCCACCTTCATGAGCTCGGTGTCCTTCATCGCCAGCTTCGCGGGCTGTTGTGGTATTACCACCTCCTCTTCTTTTTTCTCCAGCAGCTCTGAACAGGGGCGTAGCTTCTTGACGCGAGGAACAAAGGGACGGTGGCCGAAGTCTGGAGGAGAGTTGACTCAGTAGAAGTAAGAAATAAGAAACTAAAGGTACTAACATAAGTAGGTACATATAATACATAATTCCATCAAAAACATAAGAAAAACCGAGGCACGCAACTCAGTTCTTCAACCGTAAAAAGTTGTGAGATCAATGTAATACCAAGTCGGTTAATTTATTCAGCCCGTACTTATGGGACCTTGACGACCTAGATAGACTTGGCAATCGCATGTATATCACAAGTAATTGTTTATTCCGAACCGTTCAGCCATTCCAGAGTGTAAGTCCTAGGAGAAACTAATATACACACACTAATACATACTTATTATAAGTATTAGTGTGATGGAAACTTTGGACACTCAGTCCTTTAGAAACAAAAAGTCTATTCACGATATGTTGTAGGTTGACAAAGTACCGTAAAACGGGGTGAATAGAAACCAAACTTTGGTTTTGTTTTTCACTTTGATACTATATTATCGGCTTGTAACAAAGCATCGACTTTTTAAAATATCAATTCATCAATAAATTGATATAGTTAAATGTTGCAAAAAAAATTCAAATATAGTGAAAATACCTTACCCTTTGAAGTTTTGTTTCTATTCACCCTTGAGTTTCTATTCACCTCATTTTACCGTTATTGTGTATTTGCGTCCATAGGCACAATATAGGCTAAGTTACCTTCTGTATGATGAGCACAGTAGGAGTTGTAGTAGGTGGAGCGTCCTCGGAGGCTCATCATCGTCTCCTTGATGAACGCCTGTACCTCTTCGTCTGTCCACTCTTTCTGTCATATGCGATAAATGGATCATTTTTATTAAATACGAACTAAGTATTAGAACCAACCAACAACCATAAAGCCAAGAGGCCCTACCACGAGCTGTTATCGCCATCCATTGGATGACCTAAACTGAACTGCTAAAGGAATGGACCTAGGTATATAGGGTGTAGGTATAGCTCCATCCTTATTTCTCGCTGGCACGCTTGACATTTTAACACTTCATGAAGTCCCCTGGTCGTTAGAACCAACGGAGGAGTTAAGACGCAAACTTAAGCAGCAGTGGGCAGAGTACATTGCTCGCAGAACGGTCGGTGGAGGCCGAAAGGTCGCACAGAAGACACAGCTTTGGATAGCCTCTCACATGGTTGACCAGTGAGTTGAGCTGGTGATTCGAGAGTCGCGGGAATCCGATAGGTGCGAGACGAACAGTATCGTTCGTTGCGACGACGCTTGGGGCAGGGCTATGTCCACCAGTTGACGTCTGAGATGATGATGAAGAGTTTGTTTGAAGATTATGTTTCATCGATGTATTTTAAATGGTAATAAACATTATATTGTAAGTTGTATTTAGGTGGAAGAAACGCCCGGGTGTCACCATTGTGTGAACCGCCCGGAGGCTTTTCTTGACTAAAACTATACCTATGTTCCTTCCCATGGCCCCGATGGGCTTCGGCCCTGCTGGGCCCCTACATATTTGCTGAAATTTAGTTTCAGAGCAAGATCTGTAACTTAAAAAAATGTGGAAAAAATACACGATTTTAGCAATTAATAATCCTCAAGTAAAAGTCAAGGAAACCGATGGATGCGGGACGCACAGGAACGTTCGATGTGGTGACGCTTGGGGGAGGCCTATGTCCAACAGTGGACGTGTATCGGCTGAAATGATGATGATGAAAAGTCAAGTCTAGAAGTAACCTATTTAGGGTAACTTCTAGACAAACATGCTCCATCTTTGATCACACAATCACTTAAAAGCAGTGAGGTAGTGGTCCATCGCGTGCCAATCAGCACCTAATTTAAAAAAAAACTTATTCCTAAACTTACGTCCTGACTCCCAACTTTTGGATCCAGCCATTTGCCTTCGAATTTCGCCCATCTAAGCTCTGGACGACACCTGAAGGAAACGAAAACTTAACAGAATCACAAGAAACATACAGGGATTTGTTGTAAGGGTTCCAAGATGGTTCAGCGTAACTTTGTTGTCTCCTTGTAAATGCTTAAACAAGCATTAAGTATAATCAACCTTATAATGTTCCCACTGCTGGGACTTAGGCGTCCTCTCTAGGAGAGGGAACGGACCGTAAATTGAGGTCTCAAATTTATCTAATTTTTTATTCTAGCACAAGCCGATTCCCTCGCAATGTTTTCCTTCACCGTTTCGAAACCATTGGTGATGAAATACACAAAGTAATGCGTTTGGCTGGGTTCGAACCTGCGTCTTATAACTTGTAAGCCGGAGCCTTTACTACTGGGCCACTACTGCTCTCAAAAAAATTAAAAATACATATTTTTAGTGAAAGTACGGTCAGCAACGAAAATAATAATCATCTTGTAAATGGTGTTCATTACTTCTAATCTAGCTCCAATATGTGAATGGCTCACAGGTCATCGAGGAGATAGCTTTCATTTTGGATGGATCTAGGAACCACTGGCCTAAAAGCCTCGTCCATGATCTTGATAATAAAATATTTTAAAAGATAAACATAAGTCCATCCCGTCCCTGCTCACAAAACTTACATCTTTGTTTTCTTGATGGGATGCTGACGGTACTCGTCGAAATATTCCGTTAGAAATGACATGGTTCACTCTTTAATTTATAATTTAAGTTAAATATTTTCTTATAATATCAAAAACGATTTACAGATTGCAAATGTCAATCACAAAATCAAGACGAATTAAAAAAGAAATCTGCGCATAGAGAATTTGGAAAAGAGGTTTTACAAAAAAGTTTTATCTGTTTCCCTGCGGTAGGTCGTAGGTTTTCTAATCAACTGAACATAAGCTTGTAATTTTTCTTTGTAAGTTTCTTTCATAATAAGGTTAGAGTTACTGCGGTTTTGCATGTTCAGTCGACGTTTTTATGGGGTCGCCAACGGTTTGACTTTGATTCAAAGTAACTTTTATAAACAGTAAAATTATGTTTTTCCAACTTTATTTAGAAAGAACATAAATCCGCATTAACCTTAATCATTTCAAATGGGAAAGAAAAACAACATTAAAAATTGTTTAGCATAATTTATTATTCTGGATATTATGAGTTACGATCATTATAAAACGCTCAATCATTCGCTAAGGCCAACATTAAACTGAAATCGTGCTTAGATATACTTTCACGACCGTTGTCCTCTCAGGATATAACAAAGTCACAACTTGGAGAAGTAATCCCAAGTCCCTAATAATATTCTTTACATATATATGGTAAATAAGGAAGAGCCAGGCCTCATACTCAAGTTCTAATTATAATTTTTTCAGGCATTCGGACACAATCCTAAACACTTATCGCCTTACAAAAAAATACGCAGGACAAATATAAATAACTGTTTGTAGCAGAACCTATGATAAAGGTCTTATTCAGGTATAAAATTAGGCTTCTGCTCGTTTTAATTAAAACTAGAAAAATCACCTTAATTAACGCCAAAAAATATTACTCGATCGACTATGAATACTCGGTACAGATCCTTGAACATTCAACAGTGCACATTTACTAGGATAGTCATTTGGGTATTATTTAGTGTCAGAGAAAACTGATGAACCTTTCTATATTACCATCCATACCACAGTACCTATATAGGTACTTACCAAGGATCGAAATTGATATAACAAGAAAAAATATATACCATTTCCTTCGTTTGCGCATTCCGTTAGTCCCCAATAAAAATGACGCAGAACCAGTGACACTACACCTCGGCGTGATCGTCGAAACATCAAAGATGGCGGATCTCCGTGACGCGCTCGCGAAACATGCGCAACCGCAGCGGGTGATGCGCGATCTATAACCGTCTAGCCAGCGAGACGCCTGCTACGCGACCTCTGTGACTTGTGAGCCTGGTAACCTGATTACAGTTCTATCAGTACCGCGGTCATTTCTGCCTGATCACTTAATAGTTAGAGTACTTAACATTTTGATACAAGTGCAGAAAGTTTGCCATTACGACCGAGGTTATGGAGCCGAGGCCTGCAGTGACAAATTCAAATGACTTTGTGCGTGTTTCAAATGACTTTTTTCAATACTCTCGAGGGGGACGACGCGTGCACATCCTGATGCGGTACATGTAATAACATTATGGCTGGGGAGAGTACGCGCACATTTTTACATTTGTGCGGGAAATAGCCTATTGCGTGCCTGTAAACGGTGGGATAAGAGCAGGTTTTTGAGTGAGTGTATTGAAAAAAAAATTTCGCTTGAATCCTACGGTGCGGCGTGAAACCAAATCCTTCGAAGCACACTTTGAAGTTTTCGTTTCGAAAGCAAGCAAAAATGAACTTAGTGGTGATCAGGCGCAAGTGTCTTTGATCATTTGATGGTACCTAGACAATCCCACACGGGTACTTGACTCATTTTTAGGGTTCCGTACTCAACTAGGAACCCTTATAGTTTCGCCATGTCTGTCTGTCCGTCTGTCTGTCTGTCCTCGCTTAGATAATCTCTGTGACCGTTAACACTAGAAAGATAAAATTTGGTACCAATATATATATCAATCACGCCGACAAAGTGGTAAAATAAAAATTGGAAAAAAATGTTTTATTAGGGTAGCCCCCCTATATGTAAAGTGGGAAGTGATTTTTTTTTTAATTTCAACCCTAACGTATGATATACTGTTGGATAGGTATTTAAAAATGAATAAGGGTTTACTAAAATCATTTTTTGATAATGTCAATAATTTCGGAAATAATCGCTCCAAAAGTAAAAAACAATGTGTGTCCCCCCCTCTAACTTTTGAACCATAAGTTTAGAAAATATGAAAAAAATCTTAAAAGTTGAACTTTATAAGGACTTTCTAGGAAAATTATTTTGAACTTGATGGAAAGAACAGTTTTTGTACAAAAAAGACAAAAAGGTTCTACAAAATAATTTCTGGACTAAGTTTGTAGTATAATCGTATATGCAAGCATTTTTTTAATCTCATATGTGGGTACACTTATTGTGACGGACGGGAAACTACGGAACCCTACCCTGAGCGTGGCCCGACACGCTCTTGGCCGGTTTTTTATTGTTTATATCAAAAAGTACCCAACTTTATCCAGAAAGACATTTTCATATTCGTTCATTATTATGTAATTAAGTTAGAAACCTTTTAAATCAGATGGAATGGGAAACTATCAAATAACATGTAAGGACGCAAATACTAAACTAAGAAAAGAAAGAAAAAAAGAAAATACGTTTATTTGGCACATTTATAGTTTACAGGTACACACAATGAGATAACAATTATTATAGTACTTATAGAAACTTCAACTTAAATATATCTACATGGTATGTCTCACGGCTGCGCCAAATGGGTCCAGTTCAGCATGATGCCAGGCCACTACGTAGCAGTTGCCTGACGCTGGTTTTCAACTGAACCTTGCTATGAGTCTACGGATGTTAATCAGTTATTAGGTGTGAGGTAAATAAATATATGTATATTATTATATGTAGGTATAAATTAGTATGTAGTAAATGATAAATAATAGTAAAGTGTTTAGTGATATATACAAGGTGTAAGGGACAGCCCTCCACAAGGGCTGTCCCTTACACCTTGTAGGTATATATGAAACAGGAAAAAAACACATTCTAAGAATAAATAAGTCATCATCAAAACTATGCTATACGTAAATTCAATCGCACAGTCCTTACGGTTAACAAAAAAACCGGTCCTAAGCGATTCAATTTACCGTAGTTCGTGTTACGTAACAAATATCAGTATGCCTTGGGTAGCTGAGCGCAACAGACTAGTTGCATTTAGCCAAATATATAAAGACAAAAGAAAATGTGACATCACCGCCATTAAGTTCCGTGAGCTCAAAAGAAATAGAGAGATATTCCCACCACGACCACACTGTATTCCGTAAAACAATATTTGTAATTGTTAATTGCTGCTTCATTTAATAACGTCGTAGTCCAGTTGACTCCTCAAAGAGATGTCAGCAAACCGTAGGGACTAGCAGGGCCGATGACCGCTAGCTAGGACCGCGGGCAATTTATGAAAAGGAAACCCGTAGCCCTAAAACACAAAGTAGGTAGGCAACCAATCTCGGTCGCGTCTCGGACCACTCGTCGAACAGTTCCGGCTCAAACCCTCATTAGTGTGCGTCCACCGAGCGTAGGTATAAAGAGTGAAGTACATACATGAGATGGTCTTCTGTACCTATCTATATTATGACACAAATGAGTGACACTCCCTCTCACCCACCCAGAGCGGGAGAAGTTGTTCTAGTTTCCCACCCAAAAGAAAAAAGAGCATTCTTCTTATAACTTTTTTTTGTTTCTAAACCCATCCGCAAGTGGCGAATCCCTTCCAAACCGCGACCTTTCATCGGCTCACGATTTTTATGCTCGCTCGCGAATTTCTGCCTGCGTGACCAGCCGACTTAAATCATGAGATCGTGCTATTTTTAGCTCAAACTTTGTCGTAAAGTCGTATCTGCAAACCGAAGCATATGAAGGTCGACATCGATCAAAATAATGTATGTTCCGTTCAATTTGTCGGGTGTCGTGTCGCTTTGAGTGAGTCACGTGTATGTGGGAAGGCTGATTTGTATGTTGTATCCTATAGTAGCCTTAAAGCACCTTAATATTGTTGGAAGTCGAAATTAAATTTTAACTTGTTTTTAAAAATAATCACCGATGTTTTCTTCATCGCAGTAGGTATTGGTAGTAGGTATTCATTCACACGCATATTCTATTGGATTCATAAAATATTTTTTAGGTGCTATGGTTTTTTTTAGAGTGGGAAATCTTCCAATGACTTCTCCCGCTCTGTGGCGAAGCGGCAGGGCGTGTCAGTGTTTTACTGACTAAAACCACGCATATGTTCCTTCTTTCTCTAGCGTTCCAGGATCCTGAGTTTCCCATGGCCCCAGTAGGCTTCGGCCCTGCCGAGCCCCTACGATGTTCACATCTCTATGAGGCGCATATGGGCACACGGTAGGCTTACTCCGCGCCATCGACAACTTAGGCTAGGCTTGGACGACGGTCACCAGACGGCTGATAGCGAGCTATCCATTGCTCGTCGTTCAAGCCCACGTCTATCGTGACTGGCAATGGAGGATGGGTCCGGGAAGCTGGGGCATAAGGTCGTCCGTTCTCTCACGCTTGCGGCCGCCTCCATCGCTAGAGGTGCTATGAATACGATAGGAATAGAACCCGCAAACCATAATAAGTATCTATTGCTTGAAAGCAAGACCAGACTATACTACGTATCTATCTCAGTACCTACCAATATCCATCCTATCCATCCTCAGTAAGAGTACCTATGGAACGTTTACCTATTCAGCTGTACGCTCCTGGCATACCTAGAAGCTAACGACATCCCTAGTAATTGTCTATAGGCCTACAGCTTTCGTCGAAATCGAAAAGCATGGAGAAGCTCTTGCTCTCTCCTTTGACACCTTATTGGTAAGTTTCATTCCTTCAGTCTACCCTGTGGTCGACTATATCGGTAATTGATTTGAAGACTTCCTAAGGAATTGGTCCATCAGAGTGGTACCTAATTGTTAGCTGCTCGTCCGGCCAATAAATTGGCTGCTGGGAGAGTAGGTGCAGAACCCCGAGTTTCCTTGTCGGTACTCTCAGCAATTTTCATAGACACGATCTCTATGGGAGGAGTTGAGCGTTTGTATTAGTTTTCGAATGGGGTGATGCCAATTTGACCAAGTTTAATGATGCTAAATCCCAGGGGTTGCGATTATTCGCCAAACGGAACCAATTTAGTTCCATCTTCCCGACGTGTAACCACGCCGATAACCGGGTAACGTAGAATAGAATAGAATAGCATTTATTCGGCGCAAGCAACACAATATACAACAACATAAAAAATAATAAAAAAAGAGTACAGACATACAATACAGTTGCTGTGACTGTGTCTGAACCGAAAGGGTCACCAACTCAGCAATTGCTGAGCGTCAAACACCCAGCGCTGATTTTCAGCTGGCACCCCGCAGTGACGCACAGATGTTCGGCGGCGGAGACCTCTCGCGCCGGGCCTTGGTCGAGGCCATGGTCCGGAGCGAGGAGGAGTGGCAGGCGGTCGCCGACTTCTGCGAAGCAGTAATGCTCGCTAAGGAGGAGGCCGACCGCATCAGGCAACGGCGCTCTCGCCGCCGCCGCCGGGATTCCGATCCCGATTTCCAGCCACCGTAGGCGCGGGCTTGCGGACAGTGAGCAATGGGTAGCTCGCTGTCCGGCCGTCCGGTAACCGTCCGGACCAAGCCCAAGTCGTCGACGGCGCGCGCTGTTCCCGCGCGCCTCAAGGAGTTGTCAGCAACAGCAGGGGCCCAGCCGGGTCGAAGCCTACCGGGGCCAGGGTAATCCGAAAGGGCGCTCGAGCCCCGGTATCGAAGGCTTGAAGGAACGGGATGGGTTTTTTAGTCAGTAAGAGTCTGACACTATCTCCCGCTCCGCCCAAGAGCGGGGGTTGTCATAAGATGATTTTTCCCATCGAAAAAAAAAAAAAAAAAAATGGTAAATAAAGTATACTTAAACAAATAAATATAATCTATATAAATATAACCCATAATTAAAATAAATATTGATACTAGTGTATTTGTGTGATAACATTGTTATATAGGTACGTAATTAAATATTTTATAAAATGTGCCATGGTAGTTACAAAACCAATTTTCTCACTATACCCACAATATTTCAACAAAATATATCGCGGGAAACATAAACATATCTATTTTCTTAAATTCATGCATAAGTTCAACTGGCTACTTAGAATCCTAGCAAAGGTGTGACATGCAGTACCTGCACGCCAGAAAAGCGGCTACACTATCAAGCGCAAGTTCAGTCATGTATAGAGTACTTCTCTCATCTTTGGGATGGATCTGCCAGATACCAGTTCGATGCGCTAGAGTCGATTGAGAAAGGAGATCATAGGTAATAATGCACTCTTCGAATCAAAAGTCTTGAGCACCGACGGCGGCGACGCAGAATTACTAGCCAATTGAGTGTCCGTTATCTATCGTTTAGGTACATTTCGTGAAGTGTGCGTCGGTATTTCAGAATTTGATTCTCCCAAATCCTTTCTATCATTGAACCACTACGGATGCGCCCCAAAAGTAAATGATGGACAGTCTACTCATACGTGCAAAACGTACATACTTATACTTGAAAATGTTCCTAAAACGGGAACACTTTCATCACTTATTCCACTTTATTTTTCTCTTAACTGCAGCTAAAGTGGAATTCCCTGCCGAAGCAGTTTTCTGATAACTACCACCTAGGAATCTTTAATTCTAGATGCCCCCTGACATAGCTAGTAACTGTAGAGAATATCAATCACGCGATAGGTACTATACTAAAAATTTATTTTGATAGCTAATTTAACCAGATGGCTGCGACATATATACCCGCGATTGTTCTTAAGGCCTGTGCGCCTGGTATAGTGCCCAAATCCTGGAAGCTTGCCAACGTGTAACCTGTCTCCAAAAAGGGCAGTCTTGCCGATCCTGCCAACTATAAGCCGAATTCGATAACGTTCATACTCTACAAGTTTATGGAGCACGTGTTGATCTCGCGCCTCATGGCTTATTTGGACGGTAATGATCTTCAGTGACCGACAGTACGGGTTTCGTCGCAATCGGTCTACTGGGGACCTACTAGTCTATACCTACCACTTAAAGTGGATCGAGGCCCTCAATAAGAATGGAAAAACGAGTGCTGTTTCCTTAGACGTCTCGAAGGCCTTCGACAGTATATGGCACTCTAGTCTTATGAGTAGGTAAGCTTCCAGCTTACGGTATTTCTTCTGGTCTGATTGTCTTCGTAAGATTTCCTGTGTGAACAGTCTCTCCGAGTTGTTATCGATGGATGCTTATCGGAAACCATTACGACTAATGCCAAAGTTCTTCAGGGGTCTGCTCTCTCTGCAACTCTTTTCCTGCTACATTAACGATCTGCTGATGCCCGATATCTAGTAGGCTAGAAAGGAGATAATCCAGTCCGAAAGAGACTATAGTAGAGCGTACGAATGTCTCACTTCACGCGGTCTCCAAATGGGGCAAAGCCAATCTGGTGAGATTCAACGCTGCCGAAACGCAAGCATGTCCGTTCACCTCCAAAAGGACCCTGTTTATCTTGGTTTCTGCCTATCAGAATGTATCCTTGGAGTAGACCGACCGCCTTCAGCTCTTGTGAGTTGAAATTTCCTCAGACCACTTTGGGCGGTTCAGAGGTGAAAACACGGCTTTCCTGCGAAGGACCGGTCTTGGTACTTCACACCGGGACAGCTTCTGTTATACAAAGCACAGGTCCAATCGTGTCTGCAGTACTGTAGCCACATAATGGGCTGGCGCTGTAAAATGCCATTACGCAGTTTTGGACTCAACAGATAGGCGTGCGAAGCTAATTGGTGATCCAGATTTGGTTAAGACCAATCTATAACGCCTGGAGCACACGCGTAGGGTAGCCAGCACTTCGGTATTTTACAGGATGCATTTTACAGAATGCGCAGGAATTACGACTTGATCCTGCCATCACTTTTCTACCATCGGAAATGACGATGTAGGGTACATTGTCTTATGTCTATGTTGTTAACTCTACGGTCCGGACTTAGCGATATCTGTTGCCATTTGTTTGACGCTGCCATTCAGCACCCGGCAAATACTCTCACGTTTATTCTGCAGGGTCACACATCCACGACCTAATACTTCATCTCATGAGCTGTTCTGTCACCTATGGGGATTGAAGAGGTAAACGAGATTAGAGAGTACCCAGTCGCAAACATTATGGAGAACAGCGGCCGTATTATGACATCTTAAAACCATCATGTTTTCTGTGTGAGAAAAGGATAGTGCTATTCGTCCTGTATAGCTCCGTCTCTTTTTCACACCGAAAACATGATAGTTTTAAGAGGTCATAATACGGCCCCAGGTCAAAGACGAAAGAAACAATTAGGGTTAGTGCAGTGTCAGTGTATCAGTAGATACCTAGAAAATTGAAGGAGTAAATAATCAAAGTAATAATATATTAATATTAGTTTATTTAGCTTATCATAGGATGACAATAATTTGAGAAATACGTAACATAACGAAACATTCACCACTGAAACAAATCAACATAAAACTTTCAATGCCACGTGATCACCATTTACACACTGTATTTATTTAAATGATTCTCATTTGCAATTCATTTACGTCATTAACTAATTCATCTTAATTATATATAAAACAAGGAGGGAACTTTTGAGGACACTGAACGCACAAGGTTATAAAAAATTATGATTTAATTTTTTTTACATCTTATAATTCTTTTAAATATAAAAATGAAGGGTTCCCCATTTAAAGCATATACTTTATTTCTGATTTACCATTCTCACACTACAATAAAATAAGAAAATATTAGTGTAAACCGTTTATTCAAGTAAACAGACGTTGCATTGTGACTTAACTAATAAACTGTCTTATATTAACATTTCCACAATAAAATTAATTGAATGTTTCTACGCGGGACACTCACGGGTCTGTGAAGCAAACATTTACCACTACACAATGATATAACGATGTATTTGAAAGTTACATCAAACTTATTCTCAATTATTACAACATTCAGAATAATTAAAACTGCTAATGTATTCTTAAAACTGGCTAATACAACAATAAAAATGTAAAATGTTATACATGTCGGGTTTTGTATCATTTACGAACTTACGGCAATAGCAAATCTCAGCATAATGTGATGCATTTTCACATCGTACTGAGGCCTTACTATGAGCACAAAATACATAGGTACAGAAAACAATCTCATGTATGTACTTCACTTTTTATACCTACGCTCGGTGGACGCACACTAATGAGCGTTTGAGCCGGAACTGTTCGTCGAGCGGGCCGAGGCGCTCCGAGATATCGTGTCCGTGAGTGGTGTATATGTGCGTTACTCGAGCTTGCTTTGTATGTAGATTGACTTCTGTTCCTATATATTTTGTGCTATGAGGTATTAAAATGTCAGTCGTTCGAGCGAGAAACTGGGAGAGCCACACACCCTGTATAGGCACTCCTTATACCAACGCAAAACATTACGCTGAAACTCGCTCTGATATCATCTTATTTATTACTATATTGATTAAAACATTTGCACATAAGGTATTATGAGTTGTTTTCAGTTTAGGGAGAATAGCTGCCCCGTATTAGAAGTCGTACTTATTATATTTGCTCAAGAGTTGGACACACTCTACGTCTGTTGTACCTCAGGTACTCATTCCCGTCACGCCTTTGGAGTGAGGTAGCTACTCTCTCTAAGCTTTTAAAATACTAATATTAACAAGCGCCGATTCAAAACAACGTTCTAAAGTCCAACACATGTCAACTTATTGAGACACTACGCCTCGGGCACACGACTCTCAACTTTACACTCTTGTTTCATAGTCCGTTTTCGCACAAAGATTGATACAAACGAGAATTCTTGTATTGGAAGTGTGATAAAAAATATATTAGAATATTTATATAGAAGAGATTGGTCATTCGATATTTTATTCACAAAATGATTACTTAGTAATAAAAAACATTTATTTAAATTGCAACATTTTAGAGCCGAGGTACGATTTCAATAAAACCCAAGATTTTCTTTATTGAATGATAATAATCAACTAATTTAATCAGCGAATATACCCTGATTTTCCTTGATTTTAAATGCACAAATCACTCAATTAACTAATACTTTTGAACCCAATAAAAATCATCAAACATGGTTTGACAAACTAAAAATCAAGAATCTCATCACTGTGTGATGGATTTTTATAATTATATATTACGTGTATCGTGTTCAATTTTAAACATGAATAACTAACACATCACATTTCTAGGTTACGATATTTTTATCATTTTCATGTACCTCGTTTATAATATGATAGAAAGAAATTTATAATTAGAAGAAGGAATTTTTGTCGGCCCACAAATAGGAAGATTTATGAAAAACAAAGTATTCGACAAAAACCTTAACAACAAATAACTAACGGCTTGCTTGTCTCTGAAGAAGGTAATATAATGATTTTAAAGAAGAATAAAATTAATAATGCTGAGTTTTTAGTTAAAGATTTTAAAAATATGTTTCTTTTAATCTTGGAATAGTGAGTAACCATGAACAAGGTATACACTTTCACCAGGTTACTAGAGAAACAGAAGAGCATTTTTAAAAGAGATTGAAAGCTAATATGTTAGTACATTACTGTTGTAATATGTACAAATGTACGTATTCTAAAATTTATCATAACTTCAAAATGGTATGTGTTACAATAACTAATTCATATTTTTTTGATCAGCCGGTCCAAAATGACATTAATCAGCTATTTAAATCAAAGTGTTTAAAAAAATTACATACATAGGTATAATTTTGTCGCACAGTATTATTTGACAGTCGAATAAAGTAACTTTCACGGAATAATATGATGTATAACACGCCGTATTAATCTCATATTGCCCTGTAGGCTCAAAGGTAGCAAAACAGTACTACTTCTAGACAAAAGATCCATAGCCTCCCGTGTCTTTGTTTACGTTGTCAATCCGGCTATTTCGTCACAAAAGTTACCTCAAGTCACCATAATTCTTATTTCACTTAATTTATTGGTCACTCTCACAGAGAGGACCTTAATCCCAGCAGTGGGATCTTTACAGGGTTACCAATTACATTCCAAAAAAGTCACTCCAAACTAGAAAAAAAAAACAGAAGAATTTACAAAGTTATTCTGTTGCCTCATTCAAAATGTTAGCGTAATAGCTATCGCTAGAGGTGGTGGCAATATCGGCATCTGTGGTAAACGTAATATCGCTATCGTTGATATTGAAGTCTATATCACCATCGTTGGTAGCGATCACATAAATAGTATCATTGTCAGTGACGTCGGTGACAGCTAAACTATCACCGACCGTACCCATATTAATCTCACCATCATTGGTAAGTATAGCACTATTCCCGTTGGTCGTAAGCAGAACACTGTTACCATTACTGGTGGTTGCATTTTCGGCATCGTTCAAAGTGGCAGCATTATTGCCGTGTGTGGAAGTTGAGGCAACAACGCAATCGTGGGGAGTAGAGGCGACCTCACTATAGTTCATAACATCAGTGCCAACATTGGAGGTGGTGGCAGCGGCACCAGGGTTCGTGGCGGAGGCCTCGTTGCTCACAGAAGCGTCAGGTCCCTCAGTGGTCCCGGATCAGAACCTCGCCCGTATATAGACGGCGGCCACGTCGTGGTTGGCGTAGCCGAGCCGCTTGGCGTGCTTGAAGATCTCGTTGGTGGTGGCCGTCAGCGGTAGCGACTGCTCCAGGGTGTCGCCGAGACCGAGCGCTAGCTTCAGGTCTTTTTGCATATGCATCAGAGGCTGATGTGTCGAGTAAGAGGATTCAATCATTGCTGGAATGGGAAAAAGGTTTGGTTAGTGCTAAACAACATGAAAATACGGTTCTTTCCCATTTATCTATCATCAACGTGAGCTTGGTACAAAAATTTGTTGTTTCATTTAACGCACTCCAACACATTGCTTTATAAAAAGACAACATGAAAAAAAAAAGAGATTTACGCCTGAACATTCTGTTTGCATTGGTTAATTTCGTAATTTACTCGAATATTTTGCAAAAGTTGTTCCAGGAAATACGTGTTTATTTTTTAAAAAAAAACCTTCAATGTTTTTTGAAAAATTTGTATCTTGATTAAATGTGCTAGTTTTCAATAGATATATATTTTTAAATTATAATACACAAATTTAGTTTTTATTTCAATAGAAATCTAGATAACATTCTCAATATACTTGTATTTTCCATAGTTCTAGAGTAAAATGTGTAATAACTTCATAATATTACGTAAGAATGGCCGTATGGATATAACTGAAAATGTATTTTGGGTTGGACGCTCTTAACGTTTGTTCAGTCACGATTTTCTTAATGTGAAATAGTCTAGTCAATATTTTCTTAAGTTGAAATAGACTAGTCACGATTTCCTTAACGCGAATAGATTACATGTAACACAATGTATAATATGTTCGGTAGTTACCGCGGCCTTTCAGTATAAGATGCGGAGAAGCGAGCGGCGTGAGCGCGAGCACGTCGAGCAGGTCGGCCTGGTTGAGGCCGGCGCGGTCGGCCAGCGCGAGCCCCTCGGCCAGCGCGGCCAGCGACACGCCGCCCACCACTTGTAGAACCGAATTCATCTTCGACGCGTTGCCGATGTCGCCTGGAACACCCACGTGTGTTGAATCACCAGTTTGTTTGGGGATCAAACGTTATTTCATTCGAATGACCAGGGAGAGCAGAGCTCACTCAACAAATAGATAAAATGGAAAAAAAATTGGAAAAAATTTGCAAAGACAGTAGTGAGAGAGTTAATACTGTCAAAAACAATACCAGTTTGCGCAAAATTAATTCACTTCGTTGTTCGTCACTGACAGCATTGAACTCCAGTGCGAGAGTTTAATGAAGTTCAGTTGGTAAATTTTAAAAAAAGATTTCGTACGGAGAGAATCCAACTGCAATATCAATTTAATAGCCTAAACGTTGTAGTAATATATATCTATGCTGAGGACTTTGAATGATTCTCGCTATGGTCCGCGATTTAGTGATATAACACTAAATCGCGCACCATAGCTGATGAAATCACAAACATACTGCACTCGGCAATATTATTTACACTCTCAAGTTGGCAATCCATACATTATATAACTGAATACAGATTAAAACATTTAGTGCAAATGGGGTTATATTTGTCCCAAAATTAGCTAATTAACTTCCTGTAAAAAAAACTCGAAACATTATTGGTTAGTGTATGAGTTTCGACATGAATATGTTGTTAGTAAGTAGACTAACAACCAACTCTAGTTCCCTTCCCGTCAGATTTCTGAATAGTACTAACAGAAGTCTTTTAAAGTAACGTATTTTATTTTGTTTCCAATTGTTTACCCCCATAGATAACTAGATTAAGAATTTATAGCCTAAATACTGACCAGACCTAAAAGGATTATGTGTGCAAAATTTTAAAAGGAGCAGTTCAGTTTTTGCACCTGTTGAAAACATCGCTCCACATTTCTGCTGCCTCACTGGGCCGCCACGGTAGCATAGCTAGATCATGAATCATAAAAATGTATGGTTGACTTTCAAGTTAGCGCCCTCGACACGATTATGACGTTCGGCGCTTCCATTGACCCGCTCCAAGCTCCTAACTAATCAGAGAGCCAAACGTGGTAAACGTTTTGATCGTGTTAAAGTGAAATAACGCGCACTCAGCGCACAGGTGTGGTATGCACTATAAAACTACAAGCATTTTGTTGGCTGCGCGAACAGGCAGCACTGCCATAGCGTCGTAGTGAGGCACGGGCCTAAAAGTGCGGACCAATCTAAACGTGCACTTTTCTTTGGAGTGTCATAGAAACGACCAACGTTGTGATAGCACTTATTCACTCTATTGTGATATATTGTGATGATGAGTGCAGTCACTAATTTTTCGTACTTGAGTGCAAAGCAAACTATGTAGACTAACACAAAAAGTCTCTTGAGCCATGCGAACTAAGTTAATTAAGCTTAGTTCTCTTCTCGACAGTTTAAAATGCTATGATGGAAATGAATTGAAACCGTCACCAGCTTAAACCCAGAATTAGCAATGAAGTGCGTGCGTTTGTTAATATTGTAATAACTTATTACTAAAAAGGACGCTCAGATTAAGACGTTGACAGTTAACCAAAAACAAAAAATCGAATTAAAACTTAAAAATAAATTATACAAAAGTAAAATAAGATTAAAAACTAAATAAGCCCGCGATGCCATCTATCATCATACGAATTAGGTAACAAATTTAAATGTTTAAAAATACAAACAATTAATATTCTCTACATTTCTCTCAAAGTACATTGTATTATGTAGATTAAATGTTGCAGCCATCGAAATGGTTATTTTATGATTTCCAATTGTAAAGTTCCAATTTTACTGAAGAAAAAAATCACAGGTTTTTTACCAGCTGAAGATAGACAAGAGTAAACCATTTCCTATTTTAATTGATCTTAAGTTAGCAATACACGCTAGGGTATATCTGACAGGTTACCTGTCAGGTAAGCTTGTGTAGAAACCTGCACAGTTTTGTAACATACACGCTCCGGTTTACCTCTAAAACTCAGCTGTACAGGCAAACCTGTCAGGTGCACTCTAGTGTGTATGGCTACCTTTACTGCCGCTTCAGGACTTAACACAGCACCACGGGCCAAAAAAAAACAACATAAATGTCAACGTCCAAGGTTCTGTCCGTCCGCAACCGGAGCAGCTGACTACTACCAAGGTAAAAGGAGTTCTTGCTCATGGCCTTGAAGCAGGACTGGCAGTCGTCGAACAGCGACCTGTCTCCCGCCGCCAGGATGATCAGGGTGCCTTCTTCTGCTTGTGTTTTTGAGCCTTGGATCTGGAATTTGAAATAAGAGGTCTTAAGGTAGAACTACACTGTTCACACGTGTGCCACACACTCCGATCTGAACGCGTCGGTCTTCATATATTTTATATGGAAACTAGACTTGTAGAGCTACACTAGATCCACGCCACGCGACGTCGTTCTACGTGCAAATCAGACGTGTTACACGTGTGCGTGCGTCGGTCTAATGTAGTTCTAGCTTTATTATTAAGTATGAACAATACCAGTAGACCCAAGTTAGGACGGCTGCAAAGACGATAGGCGGACGTAAATTTATAAATACACTGGTATAAAGTGCCTAGTCATAATATAACATAATTATTAAGTGTTTAATATATTGCGAGTATTCTTTTTGCGTATTTAAGTCCCTTTATTTTACCCTCCCTTTTTTTGACAACTTTAATACAAGAGAATATTTGAGAAGAACGGAAGAAGATACGTTGGGCCGACCCCAAAATAATATTGATGACAATGATGATGAACATTCAACAACCATCAAACAAATGATTGCACTGAAATATTCCATTAGTGCTTTTAATTAGTTCTGCAGTAAAAGAAGAGTGAAAGTTATGTCAGTCAAGATTCAATTTATTTTGATAATAAAAGTTTCATGGCTGCACTAAAACTGAATGCACATCCACTCGAGTGTCACATAAAATTCTGCCTCATTTAAGGATTTTAAGTATGATTTCTTAAACTTCTGACCTCCAGTCTTCCACAGAAGACAAGCATTTTCGTGCCCGACACGCCACGTCTATATTAGAAAGACCAAGCACGCTGATGCATTTTGCGACGCCGGACGGTGAGCTCCTCATTGTCTCCGTCCAAGCGTGGCACCTACTGGTGGTTCACACGATGGCAACACCCAGGCGTTTCTTCCGCCTGAATTCGATGCAGGTACCTTTCGAACTTACCATATCCGGTGAGGGCCTACGTCAAGCAAAAGGTGAGGATTAGGAGGACGTTGTGACGCCTCTCCAGCCAGTCCTTAAAGAGGGGACTTATCCGCCTTGCTTCACGGTGGAGTGAGCCAGCGTGTCCGACTTCTACTGACTAAATCCCACCTATGTTCCTTCATTTGTTGTTCCTTAATTTACCCTTTACGTTCTAGGGCATCGATAATTCATTCATACGTTCCCGTTTGTATTATTAATGGCGGCTAAATGGCACATAGGTACCAAGGCGTATTTATACAGATTTCATAAAATAGTACATTTTGGTACAAGTGCAGAAAGTTTGTCATTGCGACCGAAGCGGAATTGTTATGGAGCCGAGACATGCAGTGACTTTGCACGTGTATCAAACGACGTTTTTTACCCCTTTTTACCCTTACGAAGAAATACTTTCTCTGAAAATTACGACGCATTTTTGTTCACACTGAAGAAAATTTTCCAAACTTGCCATACATATTAGTTTTGATTTAGATGGCAGCAGGCTATCGCAAGTATTTTTTACCTTAATCACAACATCTGGCGGCGGCGGCGAACCATATATAGAATTCTCTATTTCCGCACTCGCAGTGAGTTTAAACATGTATTTCCTTACCTGTGCCTCCAAATACCGTCCACCCTTCCCGCTAATAGCCTCGACGATGTCATGCGACGTGTCGGAGTCTATCGACGTCATCTCGACGTAACCCTTCGACTCTAGCGACGGGCAGTGCAGGACGCCGCAGTTGCCGAACACCATCTGAATGTTGAAAGTTAAATATTACATAAATTAACATTATAGTAAAACTAGCTGGCTGCCTGTGGCTTGGTCCGCGTGTAAGTAGGCAATTGTCCCAATCATAAAGAAGAATAAGTAACAAACAAACATACATATGCTCACAAACTTTTTCCTTTAAAATATTAGTGTGATTAATCCAATGTCCAAGTCGAACAGTAATATTAGTACGCAAAAGACACGCTTCAGACGTGAAGTTGCAGATACCAGCTTAAAATACAACACAAGACAAGCTTATAAGATAAAAATGAAAGAGGGTCCTGGGCGGCTTTTTAACAACTGGTAAGTAAGTACATAAGGTAGGTAGTAAGGTAGGTGGTAGGTAGTGTGGTGGTTAGTATATAAGGCTCATATGTGTAATTTATTATTTTGGTGTACAATAAAGGATACATAAATAAATAAATAAATAAATAAATAAGTCTAAATTTCTTTTGAAGTTTTATTTATCTATATTTTTTACACCAGAATCATACACCACAAATTTTTAGTTAGTACACATACTTAATTGGACGTGGGACAAGATTAATTCACTTTGCTTTTGGACAAAATTTATGCGTAGGAAACAGCTTCTTCTACAAGAAGCAACAAAGAAGATGGACATGGATCTCGCCTAATAATGTAACAAAAAATGAGATCGATTATATTCTATCATCAAAAAAACAAATTATTAAGAATGTCCACATTATTAACCAATTCAAATTTAGTTCTGATCATAGGCCCGTGCGCGCAGTTGTAAATCTAAATACTAAAATACATCGAAAAAATTTATTTAAAAATAAAATTAGAAAATTAAATAAGGAAACACTTATAGCTTGTAAAAAAGAATTTAATTTAGAGCTAAGAAACAGTTTTGACCAGTTAAACAAAGAATGTGAAGAAAAAAGTGTTGATTTACAATATAAAGAAATAATATGTAGTATAACGAAAGCGAGTAAAGTTGTAAAACAAAATAAAAATAAAACTAGAAAACTATCGTGGGAAACCAAAAAATTAATAGAAGAAAGACAGGCTTTAAATAAAATAAAAAGAGATTTACAATATAGGCTAAAAGATAAAGAAGTTAAGCGCAGTATCAGAAAAGATATAAGAGATCATAATAAAAAATTAATACATAATGCTATTGAGAAGAACCGATCTCTAAAAATAGCAAAGCAGGGCATTAATAACAATAAATCGTGGATTACATGTCTTAAAGATAGCAGTGGCGTAAAACAAATTAACAGGGACAAAATTTTAGAGATTTGCACAACTTTTTATAAGACCCTTTACTCCGATACACTTCACACACAACCAACATCTTCCTACTCTTGTTCCGAAAATATACCCCCCATTTCTGAAGTAGAAGTTCGTGATGCACTCAGCAAATTAAAATATAACCGATCTTGTGGTGAAGATGGCGTGAGTTCCGAAGCTCTGAAGTTGGGTGAACCTTCATTACTCTTCTACCTAACAAGATTGTTTAACGACATTCTTCATACTGGTAGCTTCCCAACCAATTTTTGCCATGCCAATATAATACTTCTCCATAAGAAAGGTGATAAGTCCGATGTAAATAATTATAGACCAATTAGCCTAATTTCTCACATCTATAAAACTTTTATTAAAATTATTGAAAAACGCATAGCTTCACAACTAGACAAAAAGCAACCCCCAGAACAAGCAGGCTTCCGTAGAGGGCTTTCTACTACTGACCATTTACACACCATCAACCAAGTAGTCGAAAAGTATCAGGAATATAAAATTCCTCTATATGTTGCTTTTGTTGATTACTGTAAGGCTTTTGACAGCATCATACACTCTGCAATATTCGATTCCCTTACAAAGCAACATATAGAATCCACGTATATACAGCTACTGCAAAATATATACAGCCATAGCACAGCTGCCATCAGGTTAGAGAGAGTAGGTCCTATGTTCGAAATTCTTAAGGGAGTCAAACAGGGCGACCCGCTGTCTCCAAAGTTGTTCACCAGTACCCTGGAAGAAGTCTTTCAGACATTGGCAGTCAAATGGGAAGAGAAGGGCATTGTCATCGGTGAAGCGAGGTTAACTAATTTACGTTTCGCTGATGATATTGTCCTTTTCTCTCCCACAGCCACAGGACTAGAACAAATGTTACAAGATCTGAGCGATGCAAGCCTTGAGGTTGGATTGAAGATGAACATGTCGAAGACCAAAGTTATGACCAACAGCTCCAAAAAGAATATACTCGTAGGCGGGGAGAATATACAATACGTCCAAGAATATCTCTATTTGGGCCAAGTGGTCTCTTTCCAGGCAAGGCAAGACAAAGAAATAACACGCCGAACAGAGAATGCCTGGAAGAGCTACTGGTCCATGAAGGAATTATTTAAGGGCACTTTGCCCATGTCACTGAAACGTAAGCTGATGGACATGTGTATTCTCCCCATTCTGACCTATGGTGCACAGACTTGGTCTTTGACTAACATCCAAAAGTCCAAACTCAAGGTTTGCCAGCGTGCAATGGAGCGTAGCATACTAGGTGTTAAACTAACAGATCATGTTCGAAACACAACACTACGCTCCAAAACGCAAATCGTTGATGTGGCTCAAAAGGCTGCCCAACTTAAATGGGACTGGGCAGGACATGTCTGTCGCATGTCTAACGAGCTGTGGGCGCGTAAAACGCTGGATTGGTGCCCGGACACAACAATGCGGGGCCGAGGCAGACCACGAAGGAGATGGCGGGATGACCTGGATGGCTTCCTTAAGAACTGGAATGAGAAAGCGAAGAACCGTGATCGTTGGAAGGAGTGGAGCGAGGCCTTTGCCCAGCAGTGGGACAGTGTGGGCTAAGTAAAAAAAAAAAAAAAAAAAAAAAACACATACTTAAAGGGCATATTAGAAAAGCCCTTGTTATTTTATAAGTAAAATCTCAATAAATAATATTCATAAACAGCAAAGTTATTAGCGTTGGTTTATGTCCCAAAATGTCACTCAATTTATGGAAATATTGTGCAGGCTATTGATTAATGAATGAAAAAGTGACAATTATTAAGGAAAAACACTGCCTGCAGTATTTTCTATAACAATTTTTCCTATAACAATTGCTAGTAACAATTGTTATGTATGATTGATTCTATGATGAATTTACCTTTTCATGGTCAATTTTAGGAATTCGTTATTTTTTCTACTTTTGACTACAAAAATATGATCAGTAACAGGTACAGATAGAGCCCCATTTTTTTGTGTACTAATTAAAAAGTAGGGGTGTATTCCTTACACCAGTAAGCTGATTCTACCTTTGATACACAGGTTAAGTAAAATGACAAAAAGGTCAGCCAGTATTCCATAACGTGCCAGGAGAAAAAGAGAAGCAACATTTATAAGCACACCCACATTAATTCGCTGTTTTACTCTTTTTGACCTTTAATCTCACCAAATTATTGGATGTTTTAGCGTCTCACTTCCAGTACTTCCATTAACCTTTCCTCCTACGTGTGCTTGCGACTGAGATCAAAGTGGATTTTTTTTAATGGTATAAACTAGTGCTTGACTACGATCACACCTGATGGTAAGCAGTGATGCAATCGTTGATGGTGAAGCACACTAATTTATTAAGAGCTTATTTACTCTACCCTTGAAGCCAGCTAAATTACACTGCTTTGCTGGGTTATACGGTCCATATGACCGCATAACCCTTGCAACGGGCACAATGGAATAAAGGCTTTTTAATACGAGAACGGTGCCATTGTACTCCTGTCCTACAATAGAGATACTCTGCCTACTGTACCACGGCCGAGCTAGAAAATGCTGGATGTGTAAACATTACTTTCAATTAAATATAAGCTTGTTTAATACCTTTGCTTCCCACGGGTTTTAGAAATCTCTATAATATTATTGTATGTGACGACTGGCCTGTTAGTCTAGTGGTTAGTGACCCTGACTACTATGTCGGAGGTCGTGGGTTCGATTCCCACCCAGAACAAACGTTTGTGTGACGAGCATAATCATTTGTTCTGTGTCTGGGTGTAATTTATCTATAATATGTATGTATTTAGAAATATTATATATGTTTATCAGTTGTCTAGTACCCATAACACAAGCTCTGCTTAGCTTTGGACAGAAAAAAAAAATTATACACCTTTCGCTAGAAACACTCGTGTCTATTGGTGAAAAACTGCATGAATATCCATATAGTATTTTGTGAGTTTATCACATTCATACAAATTGGCAGGCGCAGTCTTCAGACTTTGTTTTATATTATGTAAAAATTTTGCTTTGGAACAGATTAACAGTTAAATCAAAGCCATTACATAAAAGGTTTTCAGTCTTTAACTTTTATAATTGACCCTCAAATAAAGCGATAAAGTATTTGTTGAGTAATAGCTATATTTTTTGAATAATATACTAAATATTAAGTTTAATTTTATCCTTAGTACCCTGAAGGTTGGTGCTAGCCGTCCCTGACTCCCTTTAAGACAAACAGGTAGTCAAAAATATTCTTTGACATCAACAAAATCTGCTTTCACGTATTTGAGCAATGTTTTCCGGCTCAGTTCCTGTTCATCCCTCCATGACCCTTAATGATCCGCGGTAAAGGTCCGATCAGGGTCGCAGCCCTGACTCCAGCCTGACCTTTGTGCTAACACATTTACCTGAGAAATCTGTATTTATTAACACTATTACATCGGTATGTGTTGGTTGGCTCTAAGAGCCAAGGCCGCGAAGGGACACCAGTGTATCAAAGATGGCCACCGTAGGCGCGGGCTTGCGGACAGCGAGCAATGGGTAGCTCGCTGTCCGGCCGTCCGGTAACTGTCCGAACCAAGCCCAAGTCGTCGACGGAGCGCACTGTTCCCGTGCGCCTCAAGGAGTTGTCAGCAACCCAGCCGGGTCGAAGCCTACTGGGGCCAGGGTTAGTTTCGAAAGACAGCTCGAGCCCAGGTATGAAGGCTAGAAGGAACGGGGTGGGTCTTTTAGTCAGTAAGAGTCTGACACTATCTCCTGGTCCGCCCAAGAGCGGGGGTTGTCGTTGGATAATTTTTTCCCACCATAAAAAAAGTGTATCAAAGGTTTGTTTCCATTAGAATAGTATAGTGCCTTGCGGGTCATTACTGATCTCGTTCTTGTGTTTATTTCATAATTTTAGCCGGAAGACATCCACTGTGAACATAGACCTGCCTCAAGTGGCATGTCCGGTCCTGCACGTCTCACATCCTTCGGATTTTTGCGACCCTCACCAGGTCGGCGGACCACCGTAGCCACAATCACCAGTATAGAACCTTTTGGGGCTAAAAGGTTCTCATCGAACAATTTTTTTTTACGACTTCCACGATAATTTGACAAGTTGGTATGGTTATTCAGGTTTTACCCAATTGGGCAAATCCGAAACTAATTTCTATGCCGAACAGAAAGTATGATACAAGAAATTTCCTATTTCCAAATTTCTCTTCATACCGGCGTAACCTACCTACAGCTGTAAAGAAGAGAACAGTTGAGGAACCCGTTCGGATCTTGTTACCTCTTTAGCTGCTTGAGGGTCTGCGACGCAGGAGAATGTGATGTCTGCCTCCTCCACCACGTCACAAGGTGTCACTGCTAGCGTCGCACCCACCTTCTCGAAGTCTTTGCACTGGAGACAAAAAAATACAGTTTAAAGTTTAAACGAGCAAAAAATATAAATTATCTTCAAAAAATTGTGCGCTTTTGGGATACAAACAATTACTGTCTGTGAGCAGGCCTATATGAAATCTACCTTACAAAGAATAAATTTTAGGTTTTTATAACTCTATTTTATATCTCTATTCCCAGAAAAAGTAGAAGAAATAAAGTCTGAACAGTTTTCCTAAAACATCATACACCTAACGCCATCTATCATAATAAATCGAATTTAAAGTTTCCGTAGTATACTACTAGATGTCGCTGTACGTCGGCGGACTGGTACCAACGCACAATCAATATCCGCGCCACGCCAGCCAAGCCACCGGGCCGCGTCAACGACCGCGGCGCGCAATGGCCGACGCCACGCGCCGCCATTTTGACGGGCGGCGATAACGGCGCCTATCTAGCCACCGCGCACGCAGCGACACCGCGAGCTCCGTGACGAGTGTCAAACGAAAGTCTCGACTGATTCATTCGACGAGCACAACACTGTGTACGCTTGACGAGTTACTGGAAAACAGAGAATGCATGGATGCCTTTCTAGCAAAAGCAAATCTGCAGTTTGTCTTTTTTGCAGTTTTTATAGCAACAAATTATTGACAAAGGAAATTGAGCAATTTATATTGTATCTACCTATTCATTATTTGTTTATGGAGGGGAAAAAACTCCAGCAATAAAGTACCAGTAGTCATGATCTTTTATTTTTAGATGACCTCCCAGGCATTGACTAAAATCGTATCTACACAAAAACAGTTTACAATATTTAGGTTGTGACATTTCGAAAAAGGTCAGGCATTATCCAGTCTGCGCCTACACTAGAATGTGGAAGATATTGATTCAGGAGGGAACGTAAATATTTGCGTATAGTTATCTGAAGAAAAAGAGCACACAAAAGTCCCTACCTTAGAAATTCCAACTTACAAAGCGAGAACCTAAGGCATTGAATTCAATACTATTGATTTTTCTACAGACAGAACCAAACAGGTGAACAAAAAGAAATGGTGTTGGTATAAAAATATCGATTCCCAAATTCAATGTTATGTTTATAGAGGGTATCATCAAAGCGTCAAGTGTTTATAATACACGTTCGCAAAGCATTGACGGTTCGCGACAAACAATTGTAGCTGCGAAGGTCAATATCAATGTTTGCACAGATGCCGCCAGTATCGCCTCCTGATTACGTACACTGTACTAGGTATAGGATAACTCACGCAGCAGATATCTTTACGACCTATATACATAGTAGCTACAGGTATCATTAAGAAGCGTTCCTTCTCAAAATGTAACGGACTTTAGAATAACTTTAGTAAAAAAAAATGAAGATATGAATGGGTCAGATTAGGTCACATGTAAAACGATATTTTGTTTGTCCGTGACGTCAGAATTTTGCAATTACACAATGATATATGAAGGACGTCTATATTAAAATATGTAAATTACAACAAATATTTTGCTCGCAGTCTTCTGAATTTTTCAAGCTATCATAATAAAAATATGTTACTGTTATCCTTTACGCAATATCCGCAACGGAATAACACTTCCGCAATTGTTTCAATAATGAGATGATAGTGGATTTGGCACGAGTATTGCACTTGGATTCATAATCTGAATCACAGGACATCTGCTAACGGAAATTAATCGCATATCTCTTGGGTATGTGCAGTATGTGCTAGTTACAACAGTGTTACTATAAACTGTTTCGTATATTTTCGGCGTCCCGTTAACAAACGTTTTGTTTGTGCGAAACATCGCAGACTGGGTGTATTGGTGCGTACAAACTATAAATGACCGGTGGACGGGCATCCCCACAAAGGTGTCATTCACAGTTGTGTAGCCGCGAGCGCTGGCATTTCAAAGCGGTATTTCAACAATTTCCTTCGAGTCTCGCTCGTAATTGCATTACTAAGTGCATTTGTACCGTATTGGTACACCGTTCTGTGTCGTTTTGAACTAAAAGATAAGAGAGTGCATTCGTGATAAGATTATTAGGACTCGTATCTTTCTACAGATGTCAATTTTAGTAGAAAGTGTATGCTATGAGTATTTGACACGAACTATCGAAATGTAACGACAACGTGAGTTAACTAAATACCGTCCATACTTGTGACCTTTCTTAAACTTTGTAGAAACTTACTTTCATCTGCAGACTCAGTTTCTCCGTTGCTACCCACGCTGAACATATTTTCTCAAGAAAAGCGATTACTCAGGTTACCTAACGCTCTCTTTAAAGTACCAAGTCCAAAAGATAATTAATCTAGATGAGTGCATTCTGGCATTTAGTGGTTATTCATTACAGTATTTATTTTCGTCAGTCAAAAGTTTGTGTAGTCAAATCTTCGAGATTTTTTCGTTTTAAGTCATTCATATTTAATGCAAAGCTATCACGATGTTAGTTATTGCAAGAATACATCTACAGTCAAACGATGCTGCACTTCCAGTTTAATAGGAATAAGAAGTTTAATTGAAATCCTGCGAAATCATCTTACGCAACATTTCCCCTTATCACGTAGCAACACAAAATTCAACCAACAGGATATTTTTTTCTAATTGATATAAACTAGTGCTTGACTGTGATCCCACCTGGTGGTAAACAGTGATGCAATCGTCGATGTAACTTATTATAAAAAGTTATATTTGAATCCTTATCATTTTTGCCGAGGCCGCGAGGGTGTTAATTAGTTTGTGGTATACAAATACCTATTATTGTATCTATCTAAAGCAATATCTGTATTGAAAATGTCGACGCCACAGCCTAAAATGGTGTTCGGCAAATAGATTGGTAGACTGGTCGATAGTTCTACAAATGGAACACCTTTCAGAAACGCAAAATTCTTCCAAACTGTTTATTGGTGGGTAAAAATTTTCGGTCAAGGTCGCCTCCATTCCATTTTCAAGATGCCTTTCGCTTCCTTTAGCCAATAAATTCGCGCAGTTTGAAAGCTGGAAAAGTGTTTGCTACAAAGTTGCTTGATGCTAAATTGAATTCGTTAATCTTTAGGCTGAAAATCGATACATTCATGTAATGTTCGATTGTTCTTCTACACTAATATTATAAGATCTCTGAAAGTACCTACTGGTCCGATTGCTAAAATTTTTTTCACCGATAGAAAGCCGCTTTATGCCTGAGTGATATAGGCTACACATTAAGTACGCGGGCGAAGCTGTGGGCTAAACCTATATTAAATAAAGACATTTGGGTGTTTGAACACAGCGTGTGGTCGCTAATAGGACAAGTGGTACTGGCAAGCTACTAGTATTATTTCCTGTCACACAAGGTTCTTTGTTTTAACTCAAGCTTGAGCTTACCCAATGGACAAATACGCTGCGCTATATAAATATTGTGTAATATTTCATATTTCTTTTTTGTCCAGGATTTTTCGTTTAAAAAGATACCCTTCTCAATCACAACTGAGCACTAGGTAGGAGGAGACAGAATTGTGTACCAAGTCCTTTTCATATGTGTCTTGAAGTCCTAGTTTGCCGTATATTGAACAACGAAAGGCTAGACATATGTACGAAACACATCAAAATCGATATAATTTGTTCGTTTCGTCGTTCGTAGTCGTGTCGTTGATAATAATTCATGTAACTCAGACTAAATATTTTATCAATTGTGCACTTCCCACATTTCTGAACACTACGTTCATAGCATTACAACCCCTCTCATTCATTGCATCAGTTTCCTGTACCTTATTTTTTACAGTTCCGTTGATCTCTAAATTATGTCCCTATTCGGTTACCAAGGCTCCTTTCCAACAGCAGGCTCTTGCAACCTGCATGTTCAATTCTATGCTATCTTGATTGATCCCTGGCAACTCATACCCAACGTCCTAAAAACCGCCTCACAGAAGATCATCTTTTTTCTTCTTTTTCGTTTCGCTTGATAGAATAGTCGTGGTTACGATGAATTGCGTCCAATGAGCTGATGACATCGTAACTTCTTATAGCTTCACGATATATAAACGAGCTAGTCGTTACGTCCACGTTTGCCGATTCCCAGTTTTCTCTAAGAACCGTATTTTCAATTTGTTCAAGCAATACAGCTGTGGTTTCCACTAGTGATAATTAAAAGTTTACAATGTCGGACAGAACCGCTTCGTTGATTTATTTAGTAGGTCGTACGTGCTCTTTCACTGTACTGTCTAAGGTTGCCAAACAATATTATATCATAATATTATGTGCGTCATGTAATTGAGCGTATCGAGCGTTCAATGTTGCTGTGCTGACATTATTACGTGCCTGTGCTTATTATTATATAAAACAGTTTAAGCTACCACTTAGAACAATGGAGTCGCAGAGCTATTTATAGGAATTAGAAGAAGAGACGGCAGAGAAGAATGAAACGGCATGTCATTGCCCTTTTTCGGGTAGGATGTCTTCAAATAACTTCTCTCGCTCTGGGTGGTACAAGAGGCAGTGTCAGATGTTTACTGACCAAGAGACACATGTTGTTCCTCCAGTTGCCTTTTACGTTCAAGCGTTACGGTTACTCTTTCGAACAATCCAGTAGCTCTCCCAGACTTTACGATTCTGTGGCGTACACCGCAACAACATTTGTGATTAAACTACGGTTTATTTACTCATGTGCTAATGTGTTGTTTCTTCCTCCAAGTGCGTTAGATTTCCTTATATTGAGGATAATTTGCTTCAATGTATAAATCAAAAATAATAATAAGGAAACATTGAATTATTCAAGTGAACATGAACAACCTTTTGTTATATAAAACTGTTATGTAATTTCATTGATGGCGATGATAATCAGAAAAAAAAAATTGACGATAGAGAACGTCAAGGGTTTCGATAAGATAGTAACAATAACGAATTGATGTACGGTTTCAAAATGATCGATAGACCGATGTATTTGGAAATGAAACAACCCTATACCCGAAACGAATGGCTAAACAATGGCACGACGATGGCGACGTAACAGACAGAATGTACTAGCACTAGAATAAGTCAACTCAATAGTTAAGTTACATCATTGAACCGAATTTGATTTGGTGTCGATAGCAAGCAGAATTATAAGGAAAACTGCTATTCAAACTCCGAGTATTAACACAGACTAAAATCAATAATGGAATTTAGGCACACATACACTCTGCAGGAATGTACAAAAGAACCGTAGAACGCAAAGTGCACCTTAAGGAATACAGGTGAGTTTGAAGTCAGCAAAAATGTAATCTACATTTACACTTCTACACTAATATAATAAAGAGATAAAGTTTTTTTTTTGTTGTTGTCTCTGAAAATACTGGTCCGATTGCTAACATTTTTTTACTGAAAGCTGCTTTATTCCTGAGTGACATAGGCTATATTTTATGAACACGGGCGAAGCGGCGGGCAAAAGCTAGTACTAGATATTATTTGATAATTTCCCAGCACAAAAAAGGCACACAGACTACATATCACCAAACGTAAAGATTAAAAATTATTTTAGAGCTATTAAACGAATTCAAATCTACGTTCTATTTCTGCCAATCGCTTGAATATGACGGAGAATGAATGATATTTTCCATGCGCATAATCATTTTTTCTGAAAGTTCAAACATTACGACTGGCATTGATAACCAGAAACATCAACATTAAGTCTACAGCTTTAGAGATAGCAATTGGCTCAACAACTCATGATATCTCTAAAGATATGCTTATAATTAATAACATTAAACAACTACAGGTGAATAAATACTTTATCATCCTAATGAAATAGCACAGACAGTGAAAAGTGAAGGAGAGTTCATGGCAACAATTGCGTCAAACAGAGAACAGATAGCGCCCCTAAATACCCATGAAGCAAATACTGATAATGTGACTAACACTAGCAAATAGTTCACTATCAGCCGATCCACATAAAAGCATTCTCCATAACAAACTGAGCGATATAACTTATCAGCCAAGGTCGCATGGTCAAATAAAATATGTATATGATATTGAAGTTAATTTACGAATATGCCAATCGTCAAACAACACGTGTTGAAACCGGACAGAATAATAAATAATCCAACAAGACCACTAAATTATCCCAATCTGAGGACACTTGCACTGAATTTTTTGGCGAGAGGCCATTGAAAGAGGAAATTATTGCTTTGAGGACAGTTTGCTGAAGCTGGAAACATCGAAGGAGATATTTTAAGAGGCAACTATTTTAAGAGGTTGTGCCAAAACTATTATAAAAGAATTAAACAATGAGTAATTAATTAGTTTTCATGCAAATTATGATCAAGATAACAGAAACGGAAAAGTAAAGGCAAAAACGTTGATAACATTTGGAAACCAAATATTTGTAATACAAAATCATATTATAAACAAGAACAGAGAAACGTATCCCATGTGTGCGAATACAATTGTTATGGTTAATGGTCCAGCCATTGTCTTAAAACATAAACAATGGATAACCAGGCAGTTAGGAATTTCTTTCTCAGAAACTAAGCGACGTCAGTCTTGGTTTCTAGTTGAATTAAGATAGAAAATGAAGTATGAAAATATAAAAAGATGCCTGGTAGAGATACTGAAGCAAAGAAGATCGAAAAACATACATTTTGTTATGCAAAATACGCTGCAGTAAAAAGACGATGGCAACTAAACGATAAAACTGCTTCACAAAGCTGCGCAAGTACCCTTTGAAGATTAGCCAGCGTTGAAACGTAAATGAGCTAACGACACGATGCATGTTACAAAAATTTGTTTCATAAGATAAACACGATTTTAAAAATAAAATCGCGTATCCCTTCGAATTATTTTCACGACCATGACCAAAGAGGTTTAAAATAAACAGTTCAATATACCCAAGCATCATCTCCAGACCAATCTAATAAGCGAGCAGGAAAACCGGGAAATTCCGGTAGGTAATATCCGTTCCCTCGGAGCCCGACACCGATTAGTGGTTCATCGATCACTGCTATTAAAACCCACGTATCTTCCGCTATGTCTCTATCTATATATAGATAACTGCTGAGCAAAAAATAGAACGATTATTTTCATCACTATCGAATTGTACTATTCCACGTAATGAAGCTTCCCAGACCTTGGCGTGTATCGATAATTGAGCTATTTAGCTTCATCATACTATGTTTGTCAAAACAACCCGGTTATGAGACGTCTTGGCAATGTTCCTACACATCTTCGTTGTTTCGATTCTCAAGATAATAATCTAAATAGCATTGAATCATTTAATAAATAATGTTGATCAGCCTTTAATAATTAATCAAGGTTAGTAGGCTCAGGGAATTAACAAGGTGTTTCTAAAATATGACGTACATGAATATGTAAGACAGATCAAGGATTGGTTTTACATTTTAATGAACGTTGCTTCTACCAAAGTAAATGATTTTTCATAATGAGACATTGAATAGGTACGACAGCGAGAAAATTATACAAAGAGACAAAAAGTTGAGCATGTACACATAACAAGAGCAGCAATAGAGATTAACAAAGAGGTGTGAAGTGTCGTTAGTGAAGATTTGAAAATAGGTCCGTGTTCAGTGGTGGGCGACGAGCGTCGCGTGTGCAAGCATCGCTACGGGAGGAAACACCAGCCATTAAACGAAAAGCTTTCTTGTTTTATTAACGGGACCGGAACTTGTCTTGCATAACTGACATCTTGTTCCATAAATAAGGAATACAAGACACAGTTAGATATGAATCTGATTAATTTGAAATTAAGTAGCTCTACGCTGGCACAGAATCTGTTTAAAACATTACAAAATGAAATTTGAATAAACGTGAATATGTAAATTAATGTACAGGCTTTGTCGAGTCCTTCATGTATTTTAAAACTGGTAAAATAACAATGAGAATTTTTACACACAATTCCGCACGTCCAAACCATTTAGTAAATGTAATAAATCATTAATATTTTCCATGTAAATGTTATCGTTCTACGATATAATAAACACGATAACTGATAATCGTAAATATTGAACGTAAATATTTTGATAAAAATCCTAAAATAACGTGATATATTTAGTAATATTTTCTGTTTGGAATGAAAACGTGTCTATGCCAGAGACAGGCAATAAAGCGGTCAGAGTCTAGAAAATCCGGTCGTGTTCTACATAGACGAAAATGTATATGCATTAGTATTACGAAAGCGTTATACAAAATGGATGTAGGAAAAAGGTCCAATGATGAACTTGTACCTTCTTAAGTTCTCACTTACCACCGTACAATTAGCAACGAAGTAAGAGCATTATTATTATGCTTACCAAATGCATTGGCAATGGTGCAAGATAACGGCCTCTTAAAGCATTCTTACATAGATGTGAAATGGAACATAAATATCGAAGCGACTTGAGACTTCTGTACCAGCTCTTGTGGCATGAAACGTACGTATAAGCAGTATTCATGTCCGCGCGAAGTTGCAGACAGGATGGGCTATAAATATAGAACACCTGGGCATTGGAACGAATCAAGCAGGTCACCCCGCGACTACTGAGAAACCGCAGCGGTAACACTACTGTTTATAGAAGTGTAGGTTTCCGGCCATTGACGAAAAGATACCAATATTTAAACAGAATTAGCAGTTTCGGTCAGATTTATTGGAAGAAAACATGAATTAATTGTGATAGAATGAATAACAGATTTATCAGTACCTCTACCATGAATTTAAAGCAATAGTATTTGTCGATACTTGATACCGACTACGTGAATATTTTGTATGGCAAAATTTGGTTCCGTAAGTGACCGCTAGAGGCGCTGTAAAATTTGCCATACAAAATATTTACGTAGTCGGTATCAAGTATCGACAAATACTATTGCTTTAAACTCATGGTAGAGGTACTGGTCAGCGTTCCTAACCACCTCTGTTATCTCTATCTCTAAATGCATTATTCTCTGTCAAATAAGACTGACATGATTCATCGACGTACTTGCATTTCTCGATCTATCCAAATCTATTTGAAAAACCTGAACAAAAATCCGTGCACATTTCGCAAGACTTTTAAAAAGTCTTCAATAAGAGGCTGGAGTCCGGAGGCGGGTACTAAGCTCTCTTGCGAACAATAGGGCTGCAACTACACAATGGATCCAAGGGCAGGTACAACCGGAGCCCCTTGAAGGTAAGATGGTAAAACGTCTCGTACGTAAATATACATTTTGTAAAAAGATATAGTTTGTATGCTACGCGCAGTCATTTGTGCGTTGACTCATTAAAAGTACTAATGTATATTCCGATATGGTGACCACAACCAAGCGACACAATGGTTAGCTGTCCAAACACTGTGTTATTAACGTCAAAAGACAGTTGTTCATTAGCAGATATGGCTGGCACCCACAGCTAAATTGCTGGCTTGACCATATTTTGAATACAAAATATATGCTGAAATGGCTCATAACACTCCATAAATTGTTAGCTTAATCATTTTTAGCAACCTAAAATTTATTACTGTTATAGAGTAACCTTGTTGGAAAAACAGGATAAATTCTGAAACAAACTATATCTTCTCGTCAAATGGAAACGTGACACAATGATAAAAATGTTTCAGCACTTTGGGTTAATTGATGCGACTTGCTTTGCGTCATCCGCGAACAATTTGCAGAGCGTCGACGTGCGTGTCTGTCTTTGTTCTTGAGACTTGACATAATGTCCGCCTCGTGCACGTGTATTCGAGACACCTGGATTTTCGAGCATTCAAACTCGTGTACTCTTATAACTGCTGTTGCTATAGTTTCTACATCGTCTAAAAAGAGTTTTAAAAGAAACTAAACTCCATTTTAAAATGTTTAAACATCAATTGAAGTAGTAATCGTAAAGCTGGTGAAACTGCTCTGTTTTATGACGAAAGGAAAAAAATGGCTTGCAATCCACAGCATTTTTGCTTTGATACGTATGTGTGTTTGTTTTGGCCGCTCAGTTTCAACTTGCGAATGAAAACTAAACATGGCGATTTATACGCTTTATAAACAGATCTAAAAGTAATATTTTTTTACCGGTTTCCAGAATGTTCCAGAACACTCGATCTCTATATGTTTCAATTTAAAGTTGTGACATAGCAATCAAGGCTTGGTTTTTGACCTAAATACGAGGAACTAATATGAAACGTTGGACAGTAATTGACGTGCGCTCATATATATTTAGATGTCCCAACTGTCGTTGGAGTATAATTTGAAAGACATACTACAGTAGTGGTCATAGATAATAGAGTTGACACAAAAACCGAAACGTAAATGCCAAAAAAGCGCAGGTGACGTTATAAAACGGTAAACAATCAAAGGTCAAATGCTATGAACCGTGTAGAAGAGACTGACAAAAAAGAAGTGTATGTACAATTCGGTGATGGGATTATAGGATATGTTCCTTCGTTCGGAACAGAGCAGATTCGGATCAGACTTCAGTAACACTGTAACGCGATTACCCAATTTATCACAGAAATGTGAGCATTGATTGGGAATATAAGCAAGATTCTATTAACATTTAAGACCCTATGTTTGGACTATTTTGGTCGATATCATTCCGACTGTAACCTTAAAGTAGGCGGCTGATATTGGTGAACCTAATACAAGAAGCCGTAATAGAATTAGATCAGATTGCATTTATTACTAAATCGGGTTGATGCAGACATTGAAATCTATCTCGCCTCTTAATTAACAATTTGGCACAGATTCATTATTCAAGTTGTTCGTTATTGAAATAGTTTATCAGCTCGCATTCAGGAAGGTTCAGGAAGGTTCGATGAATTCAGAGGAAATTCTCACAATTATTGTAATTAAATCATGAATGAAATGAAGGTATGAGCGTGATCACTCGGTATAAATCATAATCTTCGGGTTCGTAATGATTTGACGAAGGAACTATTTAAAACTCTAGTGATTAAAATATAATCGTTTGTTGCGAAGAACTCGTGACGAAGATAGAAAATTCCGGTTTTACCAACAAGATTAAAGTTCAACGTTGTATCCTCAATTAGTGGAGTTATTCTTAGATTGTACTCAAGTGGAAATTAACCTATACTACAGATATTTGTTAAAGAAGAATTAGAGATGTAACATTAGCTAATTGGGTAGTGCATTTTTACTTTTTTTAATTTTACCGCAAATAGAAAGAAATGTTCAAATCCATACTTTTGGGTCCATACCTTGTAAGGTGGTGTGATACCTCATTAAATATGTACCTAATAATATAAACTTCTATAACTCAACCTATGATAGATACCTGTCTAATCTAGTGGGTTCTAACTGAAAGTTGACGTCATCGCCATTAGGTTACGTGGGTAAAAAAGAGATAGCAAGATGTTTCTACCGCCACGCCCCCGTTTTCTTCATACCAATATTAGTAATGTTAATTGTTGCTTCATTTAATCACTAATTATAATGCTATTTTTAAGAAAAATATTTTATTTTTGTGTTCTTTGTTGTTTAGTCTGTCTGTTGGGCTTTTACGGGTAAGGTATAAATTGATGAAACTGAGGACGATGTAAGCTTAAACCTCAAGAAATGACGTTGGCTGCTTTTAATTTAGCTTCGACTTCACGTCCAACATTCACGCAGACGAAATCGCTGGCAGAAGTAATAATCTATATTATACAAAAATCAATTACTGAAAGTAATGTATGAAAGCGAAAAACTTCAGAACGGATATCTATTTGGCTAAGTAATTCTATTTTTTGTTGTGTTCGTAATTGTCAGAGCGGGTTCAATATATTGTACAAAAATAAAGAGCGGAAAAGTCACACCCAGGGAAGTTTTTACTAATATGGTAAATTTTTATATATTAAATTATTAAATTAATCAATTTTAAATTATTCAATAAAATCGTAAAATTATAGGATTGTAAAATGAAGTAAAATTAATGGTGTGATTACATTTTGTAGGTAATTTATAAGTTCCTATTTTTACTAACCATTATGGATCAGTTATTTGAATGTGAAAATTATTATTATTTTAAGTGGTTAACCAGCGGCTACAAATAAGAAAAGTACTTATAATGAACCCAATATTTTTTTCTGGTTCAGTAATACATATTTGTATATTAGGCAATAAATAAGGAAGATGAAACGCTCGGAATTTCACTGCCAAGGACGACGGGGATATTATGAGATGAGATACTTAGGTCTCCCAAACATTTTTCCCTATAAATAAAATTGACTTGGATTATATATCATGTTATAAAATTATTGTTTCTGCAAATATAAGTCTTTTTTTTGTAAGTTAAAGTCTATTACATCGTACAATTTAAGAAACATTGCTAAAAACTTAGTTTCATTGACCACTTTCGTTTTACTAATGTCTTTGCGTTTTACCATCTTGGACTTTTTTCGATTTATTTAAGTCTAGAAAATTTACAGGCATTTTTGAATTGTAAAAATGTCAGTCATTAAAAAAAAGAAGTTTATTGTAGATCTCTATGGAGAAGTACATGCAAGGAACTCCATGGACAAGAAAAGAAAAGATTCGTTTACAGCTTGGCAACCACAAACAATTCAAACTAAGAGAGACCATTTTCGCATTATAGTTCATTTCAAAAGGAAGGAAATCCATAAAATTTCTCTATTCACCATAAAACTGAATGGCGTCCTTTTTCTCCATGGATCCGCGTCATAAACGGAGCCATAACGCATAACCTTGCGAGCCTAGACCGCCTGGTTCGCTGTCCGCGACCTTCTAGAACAAACACTCCCAAAATATACCGCAATCTGTATATATGTGTACCGTTTTCTTTTGATGTTGAATTGTATCAACTTTGATGAGCGTGGAATTAATCGTGGAATAGCTACTGGAAGTGTCAGAAGTGAATGAAAGACAGTGACAGACGGGATCATCATAACAAAAACCAGTCATGATATAGTTATTAAAGACGGCGATGACAAATGAGTATAATCAACCAGAAAAAAAAATTGAGGTAGACAATCATCCAAAGACTTCTATAGCTGCTTCTTTTCGAATTGATAGTAAACTCTTTAAACTGTTGGGGCCCAGTAGATGGCTACGTTCTGCAGCATCGGCGACACTCTTTAAATCTTCTACCGCTCTAGGGTGGAATCAAAGGGCTTGTCAGAGTTTTATCAACCGCTGACTTTTATCGGCATGTTTTTGCAAACGTGCCGATAAAAACCCACCTGCCTTTTAGTTGCTCTTTGCTTCTAGGACCACGGCCACTCTTACAGCCGTTTCCTCAGATAAACAGTAAATGTTACAAGTAAAAATCTCCTCATCTATGAAGATCAAATTCATGAATAAATTTTATAGACCATAATCATTTACTTGATACAAAATAATAATATATTCACAAAACCTTTCCACATCGATCACTTTTGGCGTTATTCATAAGTTGTTGTCATAATGTATCATCAAGGCGTCTGGTGCGATTCATTCTATCGCGCCGAGTTCCAACTTACCGTTTATACGCATGTAATGTAGGCCAGGTTGGCAGCCTGTATCGCGAGGCGAAGGAAACCTTGTTTCCATCCAGTTTTCGCACTTCCTTTCATTATCTGTTTCGTTTGCAAATACTTCAGCGAGTTTTCTGTTCGGTTATTTCAATTCCGAGACATTCAAGTTTGGTAACCTTGTTTGGTAAATAAATTAGGTTTTTCATATATTTTTCTGCGTAGCATGTTTTTCATTATAAATATGTTGTGTGTGTTGGATTCCTAGAATCTGGGCCGATATTTCGCTTGTGATAAGATAGATATTCGATTATTTAAATGTCTTTCAATATTCACACTTGAACATAATGAGACTCCTTTGATTATACACATTCTGGTATTAAATCAAATCATTTTTCCTGCTTCACATTAGTGTGCTAACAAACAAAAAGCATCCAAACCGGCTAAGTGCCTACTACTCATTGACGTCATCGGGCATATTGCAGAGTTTTATTTTAATAACATTCAAAATTGTATCCAGTGACTGGGTTTCTTAGAAAGTCGCTGCTGTTTCATACGAGGACTTCGTAGAGCCAGGCTAGGATCTGAGAAACTAGAACAACAGTTCTTGATCTTAACCACAAAACTGTACAAACAATCGCGAGACAAAGTGACGAATGAAATGGAGTACGGCGTACGTCACGAAACGTTGCCAAGTCAACGATGAGCGACCAACAGATGATTGGACCATCTTATATCTGTACATTATCCACTTCTTGTACCCTACATCCACGTGAGTGTTGACCACCTAATAGCCTGTAATGTAGACAGACATCCTTGACTCTATTGATCTTGCTTTGTCGGAAAATTCCTTGTCTTAGTTCTAATGCCGTTCATGTTTATCTAGACAAAAAAAACTGGTAAAGAGCAGTAGTCTTTGTTTTGTTTTTGTGCACTTTTATGACTTCGTGACACTTAAAATCGTCCGTCCTTTTTTGAGGTAGGTTATCATCAAATTACTTCTCCAGCTCTGGGTGAAGCGAGAGGAAGTTCCAGACTTTTACTGGCTAAAACTACCCGTGTTCATTCAGTTGGCTTTTACGTAGCCGCTATATTACTTTCAAACTCCAACAATCCCGTATCCCTAGCGTCCTAAAATCATCCTGCCTACCAATTTTAGCATCTTTGCATATTTTATGACGTAACGGAGCCTATAAATAGGCTTACAAGCTAATTTTAATGTCTGTGTGTGTCGTATACGGTAGGGTTTACTTCGCTAAGCTATTATTTGCATATATACATTTAATTAGCAATACACTTACGATTGTTTATGTACTTTAATTGTGAAGAATTTGCAAAGGGTTTAGAATTAAGTATTTACTTCAAGGTTTTCTTCTTTACTAGTGCTCTTAAAAGTTTTCTAACTAAAACATGTTCCCATGAAATTTTGTTCTATGTATTAATTGTTATTATTCGCGTGAGAATTTCAAAAACATGGCTTCCAAAAGATTTTACGATGTAGTTACATCGTGTACCGAACATAATTTCATGCTGAATTTGTTTGTAGTTTGAGCTTCATAAAACATATTTGTTTATAAGATTATTTTGCCAATGTAGTATTACTTTCTACTTGAAACGTGAGTATTGAAGTAATTCAATTCTTGTCGCTACACTGCCGTTAACATGCTTAAAGCCTACGCCAAACTAGGTATTATTAACTATAGTATAGGTACTAACATGTCTACTACTGTATTATTTAGAATCCCATTCTTTACCTTTATTATAAAGACCATTCGATTTCAGTCAATCGATGTTACTGTTCATTTCTATAATGACGTATTGGCTATGTGAGTCTACATAGTTGATAGTCCAATACGTCACGGCAATTGTCAACAATTCGATAAAACACACATCAATTAATCTAACTACCTAGACGACATTGTCGTTATTGGTGAGCTTAATAGATCGAATAGAAGACTAAGGCGCGTCTTCTAAGTTAATAAAAAGAGCTGCTGATGAAATTGTTTCATCTTCAGCTACTTGACTATATTATTCATTCATTGTACAATCAACCACTTTGAAAGATCGTTCTGACAACGCCTTGAAGCTTCAATTTGTCTTTGCTTTTTAAAAATCCAATGAAAATTTCAAGTCCTAATAATTTCAGGTGTCATGGCCGATTATATTACTTTATAATTCGTAGGTATATATCACTGGCATGAACACTAAAGCGAGTTCTATGGTACCCACACCTAGTGTATTGTGCCAGTGCGATAAGGATCCCATACATATGTCTGTGTGCACATTATGCCGTGACGTAACCCAACCTAATGTGCTATACAGCTATCAGAATGTGCAAAAACCAAACGGCCTTGTCAAAATTTCACTAGTTACACACACAGGTGCAGTTTAAAGTGTGTAGGTGTAAGTCGGTGGTGTTAGGCAACGCGCGTTCGATATAATCCTTTGGTACGTACATTTGTTTACATTATGTAGGTATACTAGGTATGTATGCCGACAGACATGGAGTTGCGGATCCTTATCAACGAGATTATTTGATAACGAATATTCGATTTTGATTGCATCGTTGTTTTTGTAAACAACGTAAAATATTGTTCGGACTAAATTATGAAAAATGGCCAATTTACTAAATAGATAATGGACGATTATGTTTTTTTCCTTCCAGTAAACATCAACCTTCCAGTCAGTATTTTATTTCTACTGTGTATCCAATGTTTAAATAAATAAATAATTTATCAGCTCACACACATCATTTATGCAAGTTTTACATAATAAAGCAAAAACTTCGTCTGAATGTATTCTTTTTATCCCACGATTTGGTGAGGTAGAAAAATAGACGTATTCGTTATTTTATCCGTACACGTGAGTTAAGGTTCTATTTGTCCAATCAATGAACGAGTACCTAAGATTTACAATACATGCTCGTTTAGTTACGTACAGGGTCAACACATGGCCGTGAGTATGTGGGTTACGATAAAATCTAATATACTCCACTTAATAGATATAGCCTTTTAGAAATAACGCCCTTATTTGCAAGGAAATGTAGAGGATAATATAAATATAATAATTATGTACATTCTGTTTCCTTCTAGCACCTGTAATGTTTGACTTTGTTAAGTAAGTACAAGAATGAAATGTTACTTGAAATAATGATTAAAAAAATATTAAGTTTCGGGCCATACCTATTGTTGTATTAGTGTCCTATACCATTCCCACTACTGAGACATAAGTCTCATGAGGAGTAGGCCATGCCAATTTAGCACGAATTGTTCGATGACGCATGTCTACGAATTTATTGGTTTTAAAACATGCCATTTTTCGAAAAGTCTCTCCCACTTTTGTCTAATTCCACCGAGACAGATCAAGAATTCAACTAGACTAATCTAATAAACAATTTAACGATCAAACAATACTAGACGTCATCGAACCAGAAGCCCTTCAGGTGACAAGGCCAAGTTCGTTTCAGACACGTTTCTAGTCCGACTTCCTCCATCCTTTTCATCCTTAATAGGAGTAAAAGAGGTCGCAATACAAAAGACACAGGGGGTATGGTCAGAGTTCAAAGCGAACTGTAATATAGCGAGACAAGGAAAAACGCGCGTGGTCTAGCGGAAAGAGGATTTAATGAAGTCTTTGTAAGCAATTACGTGATATGCGATCTTTGAACTCGTCCACGAGTAACGATCGCTTTGGCAACGTCGGCCATCTCTCCAATTTATCAACTAGATCGTTACATATTCAAGAAGTGGTCTGTTGTTTTGTTGACTTTGAAGGATTAATACAAAGCCAGGGCCATAATACTATTTCGGCACGTGACCGAGATTTTGCTACAGCGATTAGGGAGACAGAATTTATGACCTACAACGGCATGGACTAACATTAATCTTCACAGGAACTCTAGGAAGATCTAGGTCAGCCGCATTATGGATTGCATCCGAACCCAAGGAGGAAGTCTCCTGCAATGCATCAGACGGAAAACGCACGTGGATTATTTATAGAGCCCACTACTATGCACTTGTCCCTTTCATACTTCACGTTTTAGAATGAGACAAAAAACCGTGTGTTTCCAGCGATCGGTAAGTTTGACGATCTTTTGGACAGTTATCAGCCTTTAATTATACTGATGGAACTATTGCTTTGACAAATGGAAAGAGCCTAGTAGGTAATCCACAAATAGATAAGCTTAATGCTAAGTTGATGTGTCTCGTGCACGCTATTTTTGTCTCTATTATTAGGAAATAGCACTCAAATTGGCTTAGAGTTTCAACAACAGTACCGGTATGTATTTTGAAAATATCATGAGCATAATACTTTTGAAAATAATGGTAATGTATTCGGAGAAACTTTTGCAACGAAGTCTAAATTAGATTAGCTAAGTTCAACACGAAATCTAACATCAAAACATCGTCTGTTTCCCACACGTTTACAAAATACATATGTATTTCCCACATTATTTAGAAAAGAAGGAGGAAAACCTTTGTGTTTTAATATAATTGGTTGATAATAATAATTATCGCTGTGACTGAAACACGCGGCCAGTTAAATAGGTACTTAGTTTATTTTGTATAAATAATAGGTAAGTACTTCATGCGTGATAAAACGTGATGATTGCCAAAATATTGACGTCTGTATCTTAATTCTAATTAGATAGAAACAGACTCTTTCAAGACTTACCGCATATAGAAACTGCGTACATAGACATTACTCCTACATAAGCAATTTCATTCTCGTCCATCAAGACAGTAATCTCATAAAGACTTCATGGCATTTATGAATGCCTGGTAGAATTTCTCGGTCTTCGAAATATATTATACCAGAATTTGGCAGATGCGTTTGTATAATTCAACTATATTAGTCTCATTGATATTGTAGAAGCCTTATATAAACATATTATGCCAAATCGTAACAATCTAATAAAGACCGTCAATTCAACATTATATACCTCTAATCTATTCTCGTGTTTATATGCCGTAATCCAAATATTAAATTCTAAGGGTGTATGTTTGTTTTGTCTGAGTCCATTCACTCAGCGTTGTACAAGGTCGCATCGATATCCTTAGTTATTTACTGTTCAATAAGGCTTACTACAGCGTTTCTAGAAGTCTTCAATGTCTCAAGTAGTGCGTGTCTCAAATCGATGAATATTACATGATATGCGTCAATATTTGGACGTTTAATATTCAAGCAAACATGTGAAGAATACTGAAGGAATATTTAGAGTTAAATGAATGAGACTGAGTAGCCGCTATAGCACTTCCTGACTTGACGGGTAATAGGTAATATAATACTCAGAAATCTTATCCTTTCAAGATCTCGTGTTCTTATTATATCACCGACTTAGATAAAAATATGATTAGATACGACTTTATACTAGTAATTTATGTTCTTTGTCGAAAATTTACTTTTTTTTAATTTTTAAGTGTTGTCAAAATGGTACCATATCATGTTGTACACGTTCGTGCAAATTTTCTATTTGCTCATTCAAAAACCTGTGGCCTGTGTGACGGTCGTCATGGATATTGCCAAAATCACCAATTGGATATTTTACTGCTTATATTTTTTTATCAATATTTTAAGTATATGAAACAATAAATCAAATATTTATGTATTTGATTTATTGTTAAAATATCTTTCCTGAAATCAGTATCATAATTGGTTGATAAATGAAGCAGTAATTAGTATTCAGTAATCAATATTCGTAAAAGTAAGAAGGGGGCATGGTTTGAATATCTCGCTATCTCTTTTATACGCGCATAACTTACTGGCGGTGACGTCACATTTCAGTTTGTGCATCTTTTTCTGTTACTTGTCGGTTTCTCCTAACACCAGATTTGAAAGGCTACTAACTACCGTAATTTTGGACAGATTTAGAAAATTCTTTCTATAAATTACGATTATGGATAAAGTTAATTTTTAATGAGTTAACTACTGAATTGGCCACATGCCTCGTGGTCAATCTACGGGTGTTTTTAATATTGTGCAGATTTCATCACGCAAGCGGAATTGCTCCGCATGCGGGGCTGCTGCGCGATAATACGACCCGCATCCCGCGTTAGTGTTCCAAGCATTAGAATAATACTTGTATGATAAGGACATTTGCAGGGGCTACGCTTGCGGGGCAATAATCCCGCATGCGTGATGAAGTCCGCACAACATTAAAAGTACTTCTAATCACAATAATTATTGTCATCTTCTTGTCAACCCAAGATTTCATGTTTGCTGAGAACACACGGCCGACAGGTGTTGATTTGTTAATAAAGTAGTGGGTATTGAAATTGGAACTACATAATTATGATTAATGTTTCAGTATTTACGACAAATTCTTTGGAATGACTATCAAGTATTCCAGTCCGCTCGATATGCAGAACACAATAGGTTATTTAATGTTCAGTGGTATCCGCGCGGATATTCATTGTAAATGTGAGCTCTATATGAGGCATCGCATCGTGTAATGAGACGAATAATTTGAATAATTGCTAACTACTTCGGACGAAGCGACACTCCGATGGATAAACCTGGGGAACATCGGTATGGATATTTCATTAAGGTACAGCTTTCTTCGACTTTGTCAATAGTAAACGCTGGCCAGAGGTCTAAAAACGAAATTTTTTATCATCTTGAACTTCAGAGCAGTCAAAAGCATTTGAATTAACAGACAACCTATGTAGTGAGAGACGAGGGGACCAAAATAAACCCGTCGAGCTCCAAATCGGTCCTAAACCGTCCACTAATATGACAAGCCAAAACGGTAACACGCGTTGTTAATTTAGCACTCCTATCAATCCCGAACTCTACGGGAACTAACACGATAACTGCTATTTTCGACCAAATCCAATTAACGTAAATACTAGAATACAGGCGTAACATTTATGACTCACAAATTAAGAGGCGCTTACTTATTTCAAATGGCGAAACTTTTTAGGTGTGCTGTACACGTGACTCGCTTGGCAGCCATTCACACACGCGACAACGACACACGAATCTTTCGCATCATAAAATTATTGTTGTGCATCAAATTCTAAGACACAACTCTACGGACTTTGATCATACAATGTGATATTATGTTGCGGCGAAATTGTAATACAATTTGCATGTCTGGCCAATAAGGAAGACTATTCATTAAACTTCGCAGGCAATAGTCTGAGTACTGCATTGCCAATATTGTGTGTTAAGGAGCATTTCGAATTGAAACTACACAATAATTAGCTCTTGCAAAGTTTATGAATACCTAACGTAAAGCTGTCCATTTGCACGTAGTTGATAGCCAAACACCTACGTCAAAGACTACTAGTCTACCAGGGAGTCATAAGGTAGCAGAACTATTTTGGTTTACTGACTCAGTAATACGATTTTTTCTAGAAAATTTAACCTCGGTCGGAGCAGGTCGGAGTCTAAGGACGTTAAGGCCGGACGGAAACAGTGCTCGCCACCAAAGCGGCTATCTATTTGGTAAATTGGTACTAATCTACAGACATACGATCGCACGAGCGTGATAGGGACCTATTCTTATCAATTGAACGTTACTGATTTTTTAGTACCTTCAAGAACATGTGTGGCATCACAAACAACTTAGTAGGCTTACGTAACAGAGGCCAGTCGCCTTTTTTGGACCCTTGCCTTTTTGTAACGTTCATATCCATCAGTCATTCCATTAGACTGTTAACAAATGGCCGAAAAATTCTATACACGTGTTTGGCACCGGAGAGCTCCACCGTCCATCGGCGCTAAGTGATAAGGATAACAATGATGACGCGTAATACTTAAATAAGTAAATCTGTCTGCACACAGCGATAATGAAGTAAGCATGCTAAGTCGCCAGCTTAAACAAAATAAAAGTGATTCGCGATTACGCAGTGTCCTTCACGGCACATAGCTCTGATTTGCGGCGAGTCTATAACTAATTTTGTTTAGTGTTCTGCAGGCTAAAGTGTAGACCATTTTAGTCTTGAAACCTAAGTAAATTCAGTCCCCAATGTTTATTTTTGAGTGAGGTCTGTGGTTTTGATAAATGATACAATGTCAGAGTCGCTTCTCATAATCCCATGTTTCGTGCGTATACTCATGAATACAAAATCATCTTTTTTAGACAAATCACACTTGGCAATAGGCCAGGGTAACGTCATAATAATACCGAGTCATACGAAGTTATTATGTATTCTTATTGTGTTGGCTTACAAACTACAAAAAGGGAATTCCTTATAGCCTATATGTTATAGGCTTGCAGGCATAGCTAGCTAGCCATTCTGACTAAGAATGACGGTTTATTGGATCTTCGACACTCTGTGAAGGTACTGTAAGCAAAAACAACATAAACACTTCAATAGTTAATCACGTTACGTGATTTAAAGTTCACTTTTCTACTGATTTTACCTGATCGTTTGACATTTATCGAGGTTTTTGTTCGTAGTTGCGTAAGTTTATGGAAAATTTCCTGGGATTAGTATAGAATAACATATACATAGGCTCGAACTGCCTTGTAAATATTTGAAGATCGCATGCTTGAATTAGGAGCTGAAATTACTTCAACATGTAACAGTTCGTATCGGTCACGCCTTGTTGCGTAACGCTACAAGTTTCGCAATTACCGTAATTATTGTAAACAATGGGGTCATGAATGGAAATGCCAATTAAAACGTATGAGTTATACGGAATTAATTATAAGGGTTCGTTTCGTTTGAACCTATTAAAGTCAACGTTGGTTAAAAACTTCAAATCCTATTAGTGTTGGACTGGATCTGTTCGTCCGTCAGCGACGGACAAATGTCAGCGTAGCCTTGGAACGCTCAGGGAAGTGGGTGGATAATATAGGATTACAGGCGCGAGTTGTGACGTAAGCCTAGCGATCTAAGTGGAGAATTTATCAACATTTTTGGGACTTACGTAATCTGACACTACGTCTACATTTCCCGAAGGGGTATGCAGACGGTAGACTAGCACGTCCTCATTCACTAGTTACGTGAAATCGATGGAAAGGGAGTTGAGAGAGATAATTTGGGAGATGAGTTCTGAGATATGTATGGTTGATAAAGCCATGCTGATCATAAATTAATGTATCCCTACAAACAAGACCTTGGAGCAGTGGTATTCCAGTTATAACGAGTTGTATGTCATGTGTTCAAACCCAAGCAAGCGCATTACTCTGTGTAATTTATTATAACACCACTGCTCTCAAAACGGTGAAGTAAAACATCGTGAGGAAACTGATATGTCCTAGAATCAAAAATTCTAAAACATATGGTTAGCATATGGCTTGCGTTGTAGATTGCGGCCAATTCATTTCCTAGAAGAAGGTCCGAGTTCTAGCAGTACAAACATTATAAGGCTGATTATGATATGCTGTTTTATGGTACAAACAAGAGGACGATGTTCGTACAAGCAGGTACTGATTGGATGACCTACTCCCAAATTTCCAATAGATACTATTATAGCGATTGGCACAATACTTTGATTACATTTAGGCCTAGCCTAAACAAAATCAATAACCTATTTGAGGTCAGCTTCCAGATGTGACCAAAAATCCTCAACTTTTTCCAATAAAGATACGGATCAAAAATCCTTCAGGTTAATTAGTGTCCAGGTGGATCTTCTTTGAAAATTAGTTCTCTTGCGAAATAAAGATAAGTGATAACTAGTCCACCATGTTATCTTCGAGACTCGTGTGATCTCCTGCACGCCGCTTATCTGTGCCAGTATACAGCAAGTATCGCTTTACGGCGCCAACCTTTATGTCATGCATTAACTTTATCACCTGGCACAAGGGTATTACCGCCAATAAACGACTGTCATGGATATTTTCTCGTAAAATAAAAGAGCTTGGAATAGGTTTCACAAGGTAAATAATCTTCTCTAAAGTGTTTTTCATTTGTCAGCATTCTTTTGTTTTCGGATTTTATTCGGGGTCTGCGTAACGTGTCTTCTTTCATACATTTCTAGCGGACCTGGTAAGGATCGCGGAAATCCGATAGATGCGAGACGCACCGGACCATTTCTTATTAATTGAGGCGACACTTGGGGGAGGCTTAATTGTCTAACAGTGGACGTCTTTCGGTTGCAATGATGATGATGACCTGTCAACCGCGTGCAGGTTAAATAGTCGTAGTTTCCTTTTTTTCTTTTTTTTCACCTTTTGATTTCTATGCTCTTTATGTAAGTTGAATACTCCGAATTCGGTTAAGATATAACCACTTCCGTTACATAAATGAAAACTGACGAGGAAAAGAGTCTTAACCTTCCTTTAACTCGTTTTAACAAACGTGCTCAGAGGAAAGTATTTCATTTGAGTATAATGCTCCCAGTTTAGTTGTTCTGATAGCCATGGACAACCGTCCTATTCCTCAAGCACTTCAGCCCCCCTAGCCAAGTTACAACCGTATCGTGTCGAATTCCGTTCTCCAATCGGTAACGCTTCGGTGTCAGCAATTGTAGAAAACGATAAGTGGGTAGCCATGTTGACGCACCTGCGTAGGCCGCTCGTTCTACAATGTAGCGTTTGTTTATCAAAGGATGTAGCGTTAAACGTTGTAGAAATTCATTCTATCATTTTGAACGATGTGAACTTGGCTACGAATTTTCTATTCGTTTGTTCCGACCACGCGACTTTACGTTGAGATGACGTCATTCCCATACGTTTCATCACTTTTCGACAGCGTTAACGATTGCAGAATAACAACTTGGCTAAGCGTGCTGGACATGTTGCCCCTCATCGAGACGTCACTAGTTACTAACAGGCGTCAAGCTGCTGCTACGTAGTAGTCTGGCATTTAGCTGAGCCGGACCTATTTAGCGCAACAGTGAGACACAACATTATTGCAAACGCATTAGCCGTTTTCACATAGACAATAATGATAACGACACGATATCGTGGGACTATAAAGGTTGAACTACATTAGACCGACGCACACGGATAACACGCCATTTGTACGTAGAACGACGTCGCGTGGCGTGTATCTAGTGTAGCTCTACAAGTCTAGTTTTCATATAGAATGTGTGGAGACCGACGCGCCCGAATCGGCGTGTGTGGCACACGTGTGAGCAGGGTAGTTCTAGGTACCTTTAGTTTCATTTATGCGAGGCCTTAGTGCGAGTTGTTTTTACGTCAAGGCGATCGAAACGTCTGTCGCGTTTGGCTCTCTGATTGGTTAAAAGCTTCGAGCGAGCCAATCGAAGCGCCGAACATCATAAATGAATTTTCAAAGTTAGGATTAGAATATTGCTGTTCCTAGTTTACTGAATATGGTAAACGTATTTGCCAAAGGTAGCTGTTATCAGCAAATTGGATATTTGCCTGTGCTTATTTTTGTATTAAAATACAATAATACTAAAAAGAGATCTTTTTCTGAGAATATCATCTAAATTGGTTATTAAATAATGCAACAATTAGCATTTCAAATATTGGTTTAAGGAAGGATGGGAGCGTGGTGTGAATATCTGGCTCTTTTGAGCACACGTAACCTAATGGCGGTGACGTCATATTTCAGTATATGCTTCCTTAGACTATTATTTGCCAGTTCCCCCTTCCACCAGGATTGAAAGGTTTCTATATTGAGCAAAGAATAATGTCTGTCTATTTGCGATTTGATTCAAACAATAAAAAAATTGAGTCAAGTACCCAATAAAATAGACGTTTGGATAAAGATGGCGACTGTCGCTTCTTTACACATACAGAACCATATCAATAGTGACCCTATGTCGCGAATGTTTTCATATCATAATGACAAGTTCATTCAACACACAGCACTGATAAACTGGCATTGTTTTGGATCCGTTGGAGCATCAATTGGAACTATTTAGTTTTCATACAACGGATAAATTTTAAATGTCTGACTCAGTGCGCGACGTTTTTCAACAATGATCATTCTCTTCATTAAACAAAGCGAACACCGGCGTTCTCTCACTGTATTTCTATTGTGTCTCTAATTACGATATTCGACAGGATAAAGATGGGATCGGCGCAATATATCGTACTTTTAATGCAAAAACCAACTAAATTCACCAACATTTTTGTATTATAATATTATTATCATTCTATTCGATCAAATTTGTAGGTTATTTACTTTTTGCCGAAGCTATCTTTGTAAATAAGTTTCGTAACTAATGACCGGTTCGGAATTGATAGCTATATTTAACTTAATTTGGGTAAAAATTGCAGATATTGGTCTTTGCAATAAGGGTACGATATCTTCTACTTTTATACACTTTTATACCTGGTCATTTCGGGTATCTTCCTTTCCTATATGATAATTATTTCAATAATATAATTCATCTCTCACGTACTTTATCCATCGTTTCTTCGGTCCCTCTCCTAAACCCTTTTTTTGAGATGTACAAGAATCTATATTTTTCAATCAACCGAGGAACTTCTAAACTAGAGCATTGATTGGATAACCACGAAATAATCTTATAGGTATAGTTAACGGCACTTTTTTGTGTTGAAGTTCATTTAATAACTGCTCTCGCTCTGGGTGAAGCGAGGGAATTTCAGACTGACTGACTAAAATTCACCCGTGATCTTTCAGTTGCCCTTTGCTTTCCAGGGCCGCGGTAAGTCTTTCAAACAATTCGCAACCCTGGCATTTCCTTGCCATTGTGTTTTTATCTCTATGTGCTAAGAAAAAATCTAAACACAATATCCTTTTATAAATCTTTCATGAAAAATGAAAACAGTATCCATGGAGTTTCTTGCACATTCTTCTCCATAGAGATCTACGCTTTGGAATAATTACAATTAGCATAATTTATCTGACTGACTGACTTTTTGACATTACAAAAGTGTTTCTTGCACGTTCTTCTTCATAGAGATCTACGCTTTGGAACGTGCAATTTAGCTTCACTTTTCTTGGACCGACCAACATTTGACTATTCAAAAGTGCCTGCAAATGGTCTATTTGAAATAAATGCTTTGACTTTTGACTTTGACTTGTAAATGGTTTAGTTGAAATATGTAAAATGCTTTGAATCTTTGAGGATCACTTAGAACAAATGTACCTTAAAATAACAGCAAGCAAGAACTTTCAAGATACCTCTGAAGGAAGTGTCCTCATCTGTGCGACAGTCTTTTGTTTTTCTTTTCCATTCTTGTCATACAATTGACGAGCCCTCTTCATTTCATATACGAAGATACTCGCAACGTAAAAAGGAACAGGTTTTTTTGTATAATTTTATTTTAATAGTAGTCTATTTGATAACATCTCAACCTTTTGCAACGTCCTCTCGTGCAAATCGTGACCATGAGATGAACTACATGAATGACTAAACTAGTTTTGATATCGGAGAGTATCAAAATGAATCGGATTCCGGACAAAGAACAATCTGCCTGCTGCGGTCTTCCCGTCCGATTATAACTTGAGTGTCTTCAGGGCAAGAGTGAATAGGCTCATAAACTAGTCCGCCTCACCATCAGAGATTGCATCACTGCTTACCCATCAGGTGGGATCGCAGTCAAGCACTAGTTTATATCAATTGAAAAAAAAAGAACGCAAATCAATGAAAGAAAATTTACTTAGCACGAAAAAGGAAGAATTGAATTAGCCGACCCCGCTGAATTAAACAATAAAATTCAACAGAGCCATGGTTTCCTGCAATTTTCGTCGATCAGAATAAATGATAAGCGATATTTATGGCGATAATATCACTATCTAACTGGTATATGTACGTAATCATATATCTTATCTAAAATCCATCTACTTTATGGACTTCCCCATAAACTTGTAAAACCTGAATATATTTGTTCAGAATCAGTGACTGAATGGATTCCAATAGTTTTTACACCATGCTAATTATATTTTTTACCAAAAATACTTAAAAAGGCCACAAGTTGGACACCATCACACTAAGTACAACACAGGACACCGCAGGTCATAGCGAGCATTAGGAAATAGCAAACAGCTAATAATAATACAACCCCTCAGTCGCCTGGATGGCCCGGTGACTATGTATTTTTGCTGATATAACAATCATGTTACAGTTAAGAAATTTTGTACATAGATTCTTTACATAAAAATACTAGATATGTGTTTCGGATTTCGCATATACTAAAACTTATGTAGTATATAAAAAATTGCGTGAAATCCGGAAGCTCGGGCTGTATACTGCCTATTACATGGAACCAACTTAATATAACTATCAAAATATGATGATCTAAACTTACTCCTTCTTCAGGGAGAAGGCGTGATGTTATAAATGCTCCAATAAAAAATCTGGAACGGAGAAATTTTCCAACAATGATTTAGCTAGCTTTAAATGTCAATTCTGCTGACGTAACCAAAGCCTCCCTAATTCAGTATTCCGTAGATAGGTACATTGTATGGTTTCAGCGGCAGTTTACAGCCTTTTTATAAACGTACATAAGTACCTACCTACCTAGTTTTTCAATAAAAGTATAAAGAAATTTCATAATTAATACTATGGCGACCAAGGGCGTCATTGTAAAAGTAATGACCGCGCCGACGTATTTGGAAGTCATCTGTTTTGGAACAAAAAGTAACAAAAAACTTCATGGCAAAACACGCTTTATTGCTTCCACTGTAAAGATCATAGCAGCGTATTCAAATTTTGGCAAACGACACTGCCTAATTTTCAGTCCCACGTCTGGGTTACAAGTTACAATGATGAATGACTCACAAAAACCTAAATAAAAACCTCGCTATGAACCATAGTGCTGCGGGTCGAGTAGGTACCTATGGGTTTACGTTATTTGACCTTTGACCTTGACTCTTTCATAATTACTTTTTATCCAGCTGTTAAGCTACGTAACGAAATAATGGAATCGAATACGTAATCAGTCCGTGCGTACTTAATTATTGCTACATTTGCGTAAATTATGCGCTCCATATCCTTTACAAACGTAATAAATAGCAGCTTGGCTATAGAAAAACCGTTATGAAATACCATCACAAATGATTAATTTTTATAACATTGCAGGTGTAAAATGAATAGGTAAATGAACGTTTATTACAACTGCCAGACGGATCCCTAATAAATAGACTTGTCCCCTTGGAGCCAAGAAATACTTGCAAGAATGCGTCGGTGTTCGGACATACGGCGCGCTTCCGAAAGCACTTTCGCCTACGTTCGGCGTCGTTCGGTAAACTCCGCACCCCACAGCTGACTGGGCCAAAGTGGGAGCGAGAAGAGCATGCGCGGGCCGCACGCGCGCGACAAGGACCGCGTGCCGCGCAACTCGCAGCGCCGCCATTTACTTCTTTTCAGTGCTCGGCCCCCGTCGTAGTGACAGTGTGTTTCTTTTATCACTAAGCGCAAAGCTTATTCGTTTTAATTGTGAAATTCCTAAATAAAATTGTTTACAAATGTTTGGAAACGTGTAATTTGTGAATGTGCAATGGAGTTAAAGTTAAATAGGTGAAGATACTAGCCGTTCGTCCGAGCATGGCTGGCTTCATCGCATCTGTTGTCAACATAAAATAACGTGGATTATGCAAGTTGAAGTAAAATATGCACGAGTGTTAGGTGAATTATGTGTTTTATATACATTAAACGTGTCAATGGTTATATTTGTGAGTGAGTTTTAGTTACAAGTGTCCCGTAGGATGTTTCAAGCGAGTTGGTGTAGGTAGGTACGGCGAGGGCTGGCGATTGTACGGAGCACGTACGTAGTGGAAGCTAGTGTACAAGACGAACAGTGGACGCGGTGCAATTAGGATTATCTTCAATTGCGATACATATTAAGAGTGTGGCAATAAAGACACACTAATGAATGGTTCATATTCGGCTGGGTTTTTGTAATGAAACCTTCCACGAGCGGTCGGCTGGATCGTTTCAACTCGACGGCAATATTAATAACAATTACACTCGCAAATTACAAAACATCTAAAGTTACTATTTCACAGGAAAAAATAGATGTTTTAACCAACACAGTGAATAATAATAGACAGTCATTTTAAGTAATTTAGGGAAGTGTTTTAGTTGCCTTTACAGTAAGTTGATTACGGTTTAAAACCTTGAAATCTAGGTCTAGGCGGGCAACTCTTTATTACACTAACATGCAATGTAACAGTATCGAAACCGGAGTCTGCTGTTAATGTGATAGCACAGTTAAATGCCTATTCCATTAAAACAAAGCGTAAACACATTCGTTAATAAGTAAATATAAATTTATAAATAAATGGAAATTAGATTTCAAAATAAACCAAAATTGAAAGGACAAAATGTTCATTATTGAATAGAAGATATAAACAAGTAAAATATAAATTATTCTAAGTCGTTCATTTTACGCTTCGATAAACAGCTCAATAGTTAGGGCACAATAAACACAGTGAGCATAATAGATAACAGAGCAGGAACTTTAGCAAACAATTTTCTATTGTTACAGTAAATAAGACTATGAGGGTTGTAATATAATGCAGCGGCTGCACAAAGTTTTAGCGCTGGCAATAATTTGCGCAGCGGTGAGGGCGCAGGAGTGTCCCCCGGGCTGCACGTGCAACAGCACCCGCCTGGCGTGCGACGCCGCCGCCGCGCCGCAAGACCGCCTCCAGCAGCACTACTTCTCCACCACCTACGGCAACCTCCTCCAGGAACTCTTCTGGATCAACTCCAAACTCAACACCCTAGATACACACGTGTTTGACGGACTCAACGACTTGGAGTACATCGATTTGAGCAGAAACGAAATCAGAAGAACCGAGTACGGCCTGTTCGGCGGACTGAAGCGACTCAAATACCTCAACTTGTCGCGGAACTTCATCGACGACATTCCCCGGAACACGTTCGCCGATTTAGAAAATCTAGAAGTCCTAGATGTGTCCCACAACCGGCTCCACGTTATACCATTCCAGGTCTTCGGGCCTATGATCAGACTCCAATATTTGGATATATCTTATAATAAAATAGCTACTTTCTTAGATTACTATTTTAATCCTAATAGACAACTGAAAGCACTGTTCCTAAATAATAATAGCCTAGTCAAAATTACGTCTCACGCTCTAGTCAACCTGAAGGAATTGGAGACACTGGACCTCTCCAGCAACAAACTAGACTACATACCCAAGTCTATCTTCGATAACTTCGAACAATTGAGAGAGCTGAATCTTAGCTATAACCAGTTCCAGAACATATCACAAGATGTTTATAAGAATCTTAAAAACTTACGGTGGTTAAGCATGGGTGGCAACCGACTGCGAACACTGCCGCCGACGCTCTTCCAACATAACGAAAATCTTAAAACGATCTACCTCGATCACACAGAACTAGCAGTTATACAAAATACTAATTTCCAGGGCTTAAGTACTCTACAGCAATTATACATAAGAAATAACGAATTTTTACGAGAAATAGAAATGTTTGTATTCCAAGACACGCCAACCATCACGCACCTGGACCTGAGCAACAACTCGTTGCTGTCCCTGCCGCAGTCAATGATGTTGTTGAACAACCTGCAAGAGCTGTGGCTGGCCGGCAACCCCTGGGCCTGCGACTGTCGCATGGCGTGGTTCGCGGCCTGGGCCGACAAGAGGAAAGACATCATCAAATCCGAGTTGAGCTGCCCGCTCACCTACCCTAACGATATGCTCAGAATATTGAACCACACCAATTGCAAACCTCCAACGTTAGTACATAAGAGTCCGCTAACACTGTACAGATTGCAGACGAACGCTCTACTAGAGTGCAAATTCGCGGGAAACCCCGTGCCGTCCATCACGTGGATCACGCCGACGAGGATGGTGTTCCACTGGAACCCCGAGCCGCTGGTGCCCGACATCTTCCAAAAGCATGGCGTCGCCCACGACCAATACTTCCACCCCATAGATAATTCCAAGTCGAGAGTGCGAGTTCTCGACGACGGGTCATTGTTCATAGGAGATATACATAGAGAAGACTGTGGAACTTACTTATGCTTTGCAACGAACCCCGCGGCCAACCTTACAGAGAAGGTAGTGCTCAACATAGATCCCATGACTATGTACGAGATCAAAATATACAGTATATTGTGCGGAGCGTTCTGCGCCGCCGCCTTCCTAGGGCTCACACTGCTCGTGCAGTTCTTGCGCTACATATTCTTCAGGTGAGTTAATATTACTACTCAGACGTCAAGTTAGTGTATACGTGTTTGTCAGTCTAACGTCGTAATGTATTTTTGTTTCCAGATTCCGCCTGATGGAGACGTGCTGCAGCTGCTGTACGTGCGTGCGTCACGACGCGCCGCGCTCCCGACAGATATTCAGCATGTTAGACAACATCGAACAGTACAAGAGACAGCAGTTAGAAAAACTGCGGGAAAATTACGCAGTTCAAGTGAGTTAATCACACTAATTAGTTGTCTCTCGTCACGTGTTAATGTGTTGGTAGCTATTCTCAGGCGTGAATGTTGTTACAGGTCCATCGTATCAAAGAGAACTGTACGCAACAGATGGACTGGATACAGAACAGTTACTCCTCACAAGCAAGCCATTTACGAAACATAAGAGACATCGGCAGCAACCACTTGAGTGCCATGAGAGACCAGTACTATGACCAGGTATTAACATATTAATACACGACTCATATTTTTTCATCACTGAATCTTTGTTCTGTATAGTTGACGAAAATTATGGAATCAACTAAGTTGAATAAATTGATCGCACAGGTGAAGCGGGTGCGCGAGTACTCCACGTGCCAGCTGAACTGGGTGCGCGAGAACTACGTGTTCCAGCGGAACAAGATCCGCAAGTTCAGCGCGCACCAGGTGTTGCGCCTGCGCGAGTCCTACAAGTACCAGCAGCAGACGCTCAACAAGGTGCTAGAGAACCTGCCCAGCCTGTACTTCGAGAACTGCCGCAGCGGCTCGTGCGGCCGGAGCGACTCCATGGCCTTCGACCCCGACGTTGAGGTCATCGACATGTACCTCAAGACGAAGATCGAAAGGCTCTCGAACCTGCCTAACCCCATATTCGACGAGGAGAGCAAGATATCCGTGTACTACACGCCGACGGAGCGGTCGGTGAACTCGCGGAGAAGCTCGCCTATCCCGGACGGCATCCACATAAACATGATCGAGAAGGGGCCGCCGCGCCTGCTGGCCATGATCAAGCCGCTGCCGATGGAGCCGCCGTGCCCGGCGGACGCGGAGGGCGCGTCGCCGCCGGGCTCGCCGTCGCCCACCACGTCCAAGGCGGCGGTGGGGCACCGCTCGGGGCGGCGGCGCGCGCGGCCGGAGGAGCCCAAGCCGGCCAGCGAGCCGCTGCTGGGGCGCGACGCGGTGGCGTACTCCGGCCACCGGCGGCGCGTGACGCTGCCGGCCAGCGCGTCGTCGCCGGAGCTGTCTGCGGCGCGCTCGCTGGAGGCGCACCGCGCGGCGCGCGTGCTGCTGGCCGTGGAGCTGGCGCGGCCCGAGTGCGCGGTGCATGCGTGCGGCGAGTGCGAGCGCCCGCCCTTGTAGTACCGGCTGCTGACGCGCGTGTTCAAGATCTACGCCGTCTCGCGCGCGCCCGACGTACAACTCTGTGATTTTAGCGGCGAATCCCCTTCCTACGTATGATAGTGTTCGTGAATCGGAACATATCTTGCCGGATGTCAATAATAATGTAAGGTTAGCATAGTGTGGAGGGACAGTTCGGACTGGGCGTCGCCGCTGCCGATGCCGCTTGTACTTCTAAGTAAGCTGTGATAGACTAGATTTGAATTTAGCGACAATTTAATTTCGTACTGCCTTTAGTGGTAGGCGATAAGGAGTATACTGAAACGATCTGTTCTGAATCGTTCGTAGTAGTGAATCGAATGAACCTGTTTAATTAAGCATTCTGTGGGTATTACAACTTGTAAATAACTTCTGTTCGTTTCAATGACTTTTCCATTTTGATGTATGTTTAGGGTAAACTCTTAGAGTTATGCATTTTATATTGTTCAACTTAAAGTGAGGTATATGAGAGTTGTTACTGTATAGTTGTAATTGTTGCGCGGTACATGGTGCATCTGTCGGGAGTGGTCCGGCCGCCGCCGCCGGGCGACTGATCTCAGTTCACTGCACATACCATCGTCACACATCACATCGTCAACGTTATATAACGCGTGTAATTTATCAAACTGTAATATAAACTATTCCTTATGATATTTATATATTTTGAGACTGTCCTACAGAATGTATAGCAGAGTCTTGCAGTGATATGCCAAAAATACAATCCAGCAATGATTATTATATAACGTTTCTTAATATAAAATATACAAATATTGTTGAAAATTTTCTAAATATATAACAAGAGTAAAACAGCTAATCATGGAGAATAAATTATTTTTCAATGTACACTTTAGTCTTATTTATGTGGCATTTAACTCGCAGTGAACATACTGAACAATCCCAAAACAAACGACATAACTATTTTATAATAAGTTCTGATGGCATGCTATGTGCTATTATCTTTTGCATCCATCAGAAATCAGATAGTCACAATATAAAAAATAAACTATTATTGAACAGAAATGTTCAACTAACAACTTTTCCATGAATTTATTTAATTGGCTCTCAAATATCATAAATTTAGTTTTCACAACTTCCTTACACAACAATTACAAACAACTTTTTTCTTTCTTTCAATATAATCTTTAAGAATTTGCTATGTTTAATTTGAGGAGTGTGCCTAACTATTACAATATAAGGTTATTGTTAAAGTTCTCTTTGAATGGTCAAAGTGTGTTTCTGTAGATAGAAAGAACTGCTTCCTTTTTGGAAGTCGGTTAAAAGTAAATACCTAGTAATCAAAATACAAGTTGGTAGAACAAAATTTCTGTAGTGACCTACAAGACACTTATATTCATGTAGGTATGTACATAAAGTAGAAGTACACAAAATTAAGGTGTCAATGACCGCCATATTGCAATGACTTCAAAATGGCGGACATACGCGACTGCGAATAAATTGAAGCCGTACAAATGAAACACTCTGTTCTCAAATCAAATTTTATTTGAGTCGACGGATCTTGCATAACAATGCAATGCATACTCCACTAAATATTATAATTATGACGAATACATAAGCTTACATAATATAATATTACTAATGATATAGCAACTGAGAAACTGCTAGATAAATGCAGTATAGAGCTACAAAGTAATGGAAAGCATGAAGAATATCAATAGTAATGAACATTGACTTTACTTTGAAACATCACGCGATGTTTTCTATTAACTAGACAAATACGAATAGCCTTTCTAAAAAAAAAGTTAAGTATATAAAATTATATTCCACTGTTCAGAAACTAGGGGATGTTTGAGCTATAATGGCTTGTTTACTACGCTAAGAATTACCCTGGCACGCATCATATACGCTAGGAGTTGAATATACCTACATCATGAATTAATAAGTAGATAAATATCATTTAAATTGAAATGAATATTTAACGTTATATCCAGCTATCTATTCGATTATTGATCTGTAAAACTATTGTAGATTTTCTCCAATAATATTGCCTTTTAGTGGTAGTACGATTTAATGTTGCTATTAGTACCTATCTGTGTTAAATGATATAACTTATATAGTGATGCTACGGCTAAGCCGACAATCTGCTATTAATATAGCATAATATTGGGTAGAGGAGTACTTATAGTACTCTCACATTTAGCTAATTATGCTTTAATTACATAGCAAATCAGCTAAAAAATTTATTCAAGTAATATATACTCTAAATTTGTCCTAATTCGCTTTAATATGTAATTTATCTGTCTGTAGTCAAAATTAAATAGATTTCCAAAATATTTTCATCATACATACAAATTATTGTGCCTTTTTCTTATTGGATTGGGCAGAAAATAAGAATACTACAAATCCTATCATACTTCTTCTACTCTCTGACTTTGTGTCATCTAAACCCAAGCCGATCTTAACCCTAGGGCCCGGTTATCATGTGGAAAATCTTTGACAGTTGCCACAGAAGCTTCTGTGTTCAATATAATGACTTCTCCAGTTCCGGATAAGAATGTTGGGCTGTGAAAAAGACGGATGAAAAAAGATTGCATGTAGCAGAGATGAGAATGTTAAGATGAATGTGTGGTGCGATGAGAATGGATTAAGTAAGAACTGAGTAAATTAAAGGAAGTTTGAATATCGCGCCAGTGACTGAAAAGTTGAAAGGGAATCGTTTGTCTTGGTATGGTCATGTGTAGAGAAATGATGATACTAAAAGAGGTATGGTATACATGGGGATGGCTGAAGAGGCAGAGAGGTCAAAGTAAAGATGGATGGATTGTGTGAGGAGTGATATGAAAGAAAAAAAACGTGTTGCGCCGACCCCAAGTAACATGGGACAAGGACAGGAAGTTGATGATGATGAATTACTTGTGCCGCTTTGGGTCGAGCGAGAGTGATTGACTAATACCCAGTGTTCTTTCCACTGCCGTTTGCTAGAGCTATGGTTACAGAAACCTGTCTAACACCTGGTTTTGCCAAGGTTTACTCAGTAATTAGGATGCAGACGTCAAACAGACAGTGGAAAATACTGGTATTCAATTCAGTTGTATCAGATTAGACTGCGTTAGCTTCTGACGTTTTATAAATGCCCATTTAGGCTTATGTGAAATAAATTATTTTAAAGTTTGAGTTTGACTCGAATTGGACTCCGACATTGTTGCGACAAATATAGGCAGTTTGAGACGATCTGATCTGACAACTTCAATTAAATTAAAGGTAATTTGAACACAAACAAGATTGCTGACTCTGTGAGTGCACACCTGAAAGCTGACACCGGAACAGCAGTAATCGCAGCCAGTCAGTGGTTTTAAGTTACACTACATCAGCAAAATTATTGGAACACTTAAACGTGAAGATTTTAATTAATTAACAATATAATATCAAAACTGTAATTGGTTTCGCGATGACCCAGTAGTTAAGGCACCCGCGTCTCATGCATGAGGTTGCGGGTACCGGGTTCTGAACCGGGCAAGTACCAATGTAAATTTTTCAATTCATATGCTCTTTTCTAAGTTAACACACCGTGCCTCGGCAAGCACGTAAAGCCGTTGATCCGGTTGTAATTCAAAAATCTTTGATAGTGGATACAGGCAGTCAGACGCCAGAAACTTTGACCATCATACTATCCAAGGAATATCGTGTTGGCCAGTGATTGGGTTGTGGAAGTCTGATGGGCAGTAGCTCCATGTAAAGCACGGGTATTCAGCCGCATCCGGTTGAGCTGGAAGCCAACCCCAAGCTAGTTGGGGAAAGGTGATGATCAAGAATACTATATCTTAGTATTTTTAAACCCGCGTTCACTAACACTAGGCGGCCTAAATTAATTACACTAGTATTGTAAAGGTGACAGTTTATGAGTGTTTGTTACTTCTTCATGCTTGAACGGCTGAACGGATTTCGATGAACCTTGGTACACGGGTAGACCATCCCGGGAGTATGTTCCATTGGGATAATTTTCTACTATCACGAGGGTTAAGCCACTGACAACAACTAGTGTCGAAAAGAAACCGGCACAGTTGAATTTTCAAATCTCAGCGCTATAATATTTAGCCCTTCATTTGAAAATTTCCTGGTCTTTGTGATAACTGGCAAAGGAAATCTAAGGATTAGATTATGAAGACCAAACAAGTCAACTTTATTCTATTCCCACTCAACAAAACAATCTTTGTGTGAATAGAGAAAGAAGAACACTACTTCATTGTTTTACCTTCATACAAACAAGGAACAGGCGGCAACCATGCTTTTTTTAAATGGTAGACTAGCGAGCGAACTTCGCACGGGTATTAGAAATCTTTAAAGTTCTTGTCTTTTCTCTACTATAATAAACAAGTAGTAGTAAATAAGTAAGTATACATAAACCTTCTTAATGAATGAAAAAGGTAAAAACTACATAACCATTAGTGTAATAGATAACTACTCGAAGACTTTAGTCAGTAACTGTCTAAAACCCCATCTCGCTTCACCGAGGGCGGGACAAATCATTTGATGATTCCCTCTTCAGAAAAAAAGGCAGGGGTGTAACCAGCATTTGGCCAGTATGATCCCATTAATCCTACATCATGGCAGTATTTTGTAAAGGATTAAGCAGAGCTCAGCAAGTACATGTATGGTAGGTACAAACACATTTAACTAGTTACTTCTCTTAAGAGTTTATGTCCGGTAAATGAGGACGAGGCACTTGACATAAACCGGGTCAGTCATTGGGCTGTTGGGGACCTCACACATCAAGCCCTGGGTTAGGGCATGGTACAGGGTGAGTGAGAATGGGAGGTGGACACCTAAAGGAGCGCAAGAACAAGCCTCACGCCCCAAATCCCACCGGAGACACCCCAGGCGTCGGGAGTCGCAGGACAATTTCCAGCCACCGTAGACAACGGTTTGCGGACAGCGAGCAATATGTAGTTCGCCATCCAGCCGTCGTTGTGTTCGCGCGCGCGTCAAAAATTTTCAGCAAAATTGACGCCAAGGCTTGTTCGAAGGAGTTACAGTAGTCCTCGCGAAAAGGGCAACTGACGAAACACTGGTTTTTAGGCAGTAAAAGTCTGACACTTTCTCTCGCTCCACCCAGAGCGGGAGAAATTATTTGAGGATTACCCACATACAAAGACATTTGGCTGCTACTAAAAAAATCTTGATGGGGAAAATACCACTGCCCAAGCTACTACTAGCCTAAGCTTTGCTCTTTGCTGTTCTTTCTAATATAAATGAGTATAGCACCCCATTACAATATCTCGTGGCTTTGTCTTATTTATGATAAGATTGTCAACTATGCCATCCATTACTAACAAAAGTTTTTGGCGGGATTCTTTCGGTTGCTTATTCGATTTTATTAGATACTAATGTAAAATATTATAAATACTATGATGTAAGTGTCTACACAGCTGGAAAAAATGTAGAATCATTGAACATCTCGGTAAAATGGAGCTGAAAAATTTATTTTAGTATTGACTACCTCAGCCATGCTTGCCAAGAAAGCTGGTTGTTTCAATGCCTAATAAAAAAACATTTACTGCCAAATTCTGCAAAAACAGTGTGTATAGAGTATTGCAACCACATAAGGGCTGGTGCTGCAAAATGTCATCTAGCAGCTTTGGACTTAGTAGAAAGGCGTGCAAAGAAGCCGATTGATGATCCAGATTTGGTTAAGTCCATTAAGCAAAGCCTGGAGCACAGGCATAGGGTAGCCAGCCTTTCGATATTTTATTACAGGATGCATTTTGGAGAGTGTGCGCAGGAATTACTATGACTTGGTTCCAGCATCACTTGTCTACCATCGGACAACCCGACGTATAGCGAGTCTCTATCTACCCATGCATTGTCAACGCCGCTACGGTCCGGACTAAGCGTTTCACCTCGTCGCCGTTATTCATACAGCTTACATCGAAGGACTGGAACAATTTGCCTGCTGCGGTCTTCCCGTCCGATTAAAGTTTAGGTGTCTTCAAGGCTAGAGTGAATAGGCTCGTAATAAACTAATGCACTTTATCATAAACAATTGGACCACTGCTTACTATCAGGTGGGATTTCCGTCAAGCACTAGTTTATATTATTTATAAAGAAATAAAAAACATTAGAAAATGTCAAATCCGCATTCTGTTGGAACTCTCAAGTGTCTAAGTCTAATATCTTGATAGACTAAATGCTTGTGAAGACAACACCTCATTCACCTGCAATTCTATCCCATGGCATCGGAGCACCGGCTCTGGTTCTGAGCGACAGGGAATGGGAAACGGTCGCCTTCTTCTGCAAAGCAGTAGCGAAAGAGATAACTGCTACCGTAAGAGAACAGACATTCTCACGCACTAGCCTCCGCTGAAGGTGACGCACCGGGCGTCTGGGGAGTAGCAGGGTGATTTCCAACCACCGTAGGCGCGGGCTTGCGGACGGTGAGCAATGGGTAGAAGCTCGGCGTCCTCGTAGCGTCCTAGCGCACACCTCAAAGATGTCAGCAAAACTGATAGGGGCTCAGTAGTGTCGATACACTACTGGGCCCCAATCAGTACTATATCTCCCCTATCAATATATCGCGTAACACACGACACTACATAATTTTTGCTGACCTGCGAGACCGTTTGGAAGGGTGACCGTAACGCTAAAGGCAACTGAAGGACTCGTGGGACAGTCAGGAAGAGTGACACATCTCGTTCCAGCCTAGAGCGATTATCCATATACTCCAACTAGCCTCTGCCAGCGGGTTTTTCCACGTGTAAGTAGTTTTCTCTATATAAACTTTGGGCTTCCGTTTCATCCTCTTACGGGGTTAATTTTGGATAATCCTCTCTTAGTGCTCGCTTACCTTAAAAAAGGAAACCTTGTGCGAACTTTTACGCTCCTAGATCCAGTAGTTTTGGCTGTGCATTGATGTTGATTAATGTCAGTCAGTCAGTTTCTACTTTTATTTAAATAGATGTCTTCTTCATTGGAAGTTTTTTTTTTATGGCAACAATAACAGACCCTAGAACTTCAAACTAGTAGCCGAAGATTTGACTAGTGGTTAGTTCAATAAATCAATATAGAATTCTAAACTACAGTTTTGGACTTGACTTGGGTGAGATAGCGGTCAAGCGCGAACCTATCAACAATAAAAAAAGACTAATTGGTTATTGAAAAGTAATATTGTGAATAGTTATAAAGGAAATTGTACTACTAATCACCCTTACGTTGTTGAAACATCTACGGTCCGGACTAAGCGTTTCGCCTCGTCATTTATACCGCGTACTTCGAAGGACTGGAACAGTTTGCCTGCTGTGGTCTTTCCGTCTGATTATAATTTGGGTGTCTTCAAGGCTAGAGTGAATAGGCTCTTAATAAACTAGTGCGCCTCACCATCAACGATTGCATCACTGCTTACCATCAGGCGGGATCGCAGTCAAGTACTAGTTTATAACAGATAAAAAAAAAAAAAAATCTATTGGAATTGGCTGCCTATAAAAATATTTTTGACATACATTAATTACTTCGTTTCTCCTAATGTCCTACAAGGTCATTTCTTTATTTAATTTAGGAAAGTGGTTTACGTAAATACAACATAATTACTTATAACTGCAATTAATTATGTAACTAATTAAATTAAGATTAGTAATTATATTTATACCTCTGTGTGACGAGTGTATTGTTTTATTAATGGCTTGAACATAAAATAAAATGATATGGTGATTACACATTCAATGTAAATAAACTATGCAGGTAGTCCATGCGTTTCATGATTATCAATTTTTATTATGAAAATTTAACATAACGTATATTATAATAAATAGCTTAAAACAAAAGTAATTTCGAATCTATACTAAAGTTGTAATGCTAAAGAATTTGTTTGTTTGAACGAGCGAATCTCAGGAAGTGAAAAATTATTTTATTGTTGGATTGACGGATTCATCGGAAGGCTTACAGGCTATATAACATCACGCTATTACCCACAAGATCGGAGCAGAAACAAAAGACTCTCTGAAAGTCTGATCAAGTCTGGTAGCAGTGAATTAGCTGACTAAACTTATGTTTGCTGTACTCAACAAACTAATCATATAAGATGCCACTACGAGTTGTTACCCTGTTAGTTTTCTACCGGTAGCATTTCGGAGAGTGTACGTCGGAATTGCATAGCCTAATTCCCTGAAGCCCGTCCCATCATCAGACCAAGGCGATGCACCTCCGTTACATGGTGGACATCCCACCCATATGCACAAAACGTTTTGGGAACACATTCATTGTGCGTACAGCTAAGGATTAGAATTCCCTGACCAGAATCTGTGTTTCCTGATAGCTACAAGCCCTTTAAGTTAAGAGTGAATAGGTTACTTCTAGCCAAGCAAGCTCTAGCCGTTTTCCATCACGTGAGATAGTGGTCAAGAGTGAGCTTATCAACAACAAAAAAATGCCATACGATTTAACAGCACCCAAAACCAAGATCCTGTAATCTACTGATGTTGATGATGTAACACCGTTTCAAAATAGCACTAACCACAACGATCCTAAAACTTCTCTTCACAATTCAATACTCCCTGAAAATGGTGTTATTCAACAGTTCCTTGCTGCAAAGACATTCAAGTGACCAGAGGTGTAGCGTGGACTAATTGAGGAGGTTCTTTTTAAAACTTGACTAAGTATTCCACTTTTTGTGTTTTTTTCACAATCTGAGAAAATAATTTTTGGGTAATAACATTTTGAAGGGGAATAATCTATTTTCGACGAAATCATGCCTTTCAATCTATTTTTTCTAAATTTCCATGCTACCAAACAAAAAAAATATCAGTTTTATCGAAAGTGGAATAGTCAATTTTTGAAAAGGAGCTCTTCAACTTAGATGTGGGCAAAGGCGCATCAGCGTGACCCTTTTCTTCCATAAATTCGAAAACAAGACAGTGACATACGCAATCCAGTATTCGACCACTTCGTCGCCTACCATCAGCTGAAATAGTGGTCAAACGTGAGCCTATCAGTTATAAAAAGACCCTCGTTGTTAAAGATCCCTCACTTGTGCGAAACCCTTACGGCCTGTTCACGGCTTTGGTCTTAGCGGCGATTGGCGCAGCGAGCGGTGCGGCATCAGTAGGCGAGCGCTTGTGGCGTACTTCAAACGTTTTCATACTTTTCATACTTACCGCTCGCCGCCCCGCGCTTAGCCTGCGCTCAGAGCGGCAAGATCATGAACAAGCCGTTAGAATGCAGGGCCCTAGTCGAGGGGCCGCTTCACCCACGCCTTGCTACGCTACTTCAAGTGACACCAAACATCCCACTTACCTTGGCCGCAGTTCTGTTCCAGATGACAACTTTATGCCCTGAGTTCAGCAGGTTCTTGACCACGCCGCTGCCCATGATGCCGAGCCCGAGGAAGCCGAACTTCATTTGGCTGGCCTGGATGTTCTTCTCCAGGAGCGTCTCCGACACGTTCTCCAGGTCGAGCGGGGGAGTGTCCTGCGGAAGGTGGAGAGGGGCTTTATAGAATGGTGTTCTGTTTTTTACTTGAGCTTATGGGTGTACTACAAGAACAACTCTGCCCAACTCTTCACGGAATACTATGATTTTAAGCAATTGAGTTTGAATATTTGTTCTAACCGAAAAAGCATATTACAAGGTTAAAGACTATGTCGAAGACACGTTTGTTTTGCAATGACTACCTCTGCACATGTGGTTCATTTTATATATATTTTTTTTTCCCTCTGACACATTGCTATTGCAATATTTTTTTTTATTATTTAGACTTCAACTGTCTTAAATTTGTCAGTAATTTATTTTGTTAACATTTTATTGATAGTTGTAATTATTTATATTATTCCTGATTTTTTTTTTATATAAGTGTAGCCTCTTTTTTGTAATGTGAATGTGAGAACACTGTATACTCCACGAACTCTTAGACTACTTCCTATTACGACTTTTTTTTTATTAAGATTATTTTAATTGTGCTTTTGTGTACAATATTTGACTGGTCTACACTGTTCTTACATAATATCTATCAACATTGTAATAACAACCACTTTTTTTAAAAGAGTAACCATGGAGATTCTTGCCGGTTCTTCTCCATAAGAAACGACCAATTTGGAACCGTGCACTAGCTTCTGACGTTTTATAAGTTTTACAGGCCTCTATGTGAAATAAAATATTTTGACTTTGACATTGAATCATTGGCTTTTGAGATCGATCGACCAAAAGTTCAGAATTCAATCGAACAGCTACTTCGCACTAACGGTGCTGATATCCATTCAATCGTATGTTAACCTTTTGATTTAATGCTCGCTTTTAAAGTTCAGACCACATTTCCATTTCATGATTAGGTAGGTACCTAATTTCCTGGCGAATTTAAAATATAGATTAATTTATAAATAGTTTAATTGAAATAAATGCTTTGTTTTTGAGTTTGAATCGCTATACGCCTGTATGGAAGAGACATAAAGGGATTTTCATTGTGTTTATGAATTCAGCACTCAATAGATTAATTATATGTTCGAAATCGACAGTGCAGTCCAAAACTTAACCCCTCTTGTTTTAAAGACTAATTATTAAGTTCCAGCAGTGGAACATTGAACGGTAATCCAAGTTAACAGTGGCATTATTTTGTGCATCCTAGGGAGGCTAACAGTGTTGACTAGTCAGTATGCTCATTACATTGTGTTACGCAAACTGTTTATAGGGAGCAGTGGTGGGCCAGAGGTAACAACCCCACCTTACGAGTTGTACGTTACAGGTTCAAACCCAACCAAGCGCATTACTTTGTGTAATTTATTTCATCACCACTTCTCTCAAAACGTTGAAGGGAAACACCGTGAGGATACCGGCTTGCCCTAGAATCAAATATTCGAAAACATGTGACAACCAACAACCCGCACTGGGCCCGCGTGGTCGATTACGGCCCATTCCCTCTCCTAGAGAGGAGGCCTGCGTCCCAGCAGTGGGAACATTAAAAGGCCGATTATGATATTTATATGCTATGTTTTTTTACTAAAGCTGCTTATTTTGTTACAGCCAAAAAATAAGTCGGTACTGTGGCAGAAGTCTTATTTAAATTGGCAAATAGCCCAACACTAAATGTTAGAATACAATCTAACAACCCCAGAACCGTACTTGTTGCACTATTGTCGAGTAAAATTTACTGATGTGTTGGCAGGAATTCAACAATATGCAACACACATTTAATTAATAATCTTTTCAAAAAGCTTTAGAAGAAAAAACGTGACGGCTTTCTTTTTCATTATTATGGATAGACTCGCGTTCGACCATTATCTCACCTGATGGTTAGCGATGATGTGGCTGACAATGGAGCACGCTTGCCTAGAAGTAACCTATTCACTCTTGACTTAAAGACCCAGTAGAAGATTGTAGCTGTCAGGAAAAGACTCCGGTAGGCCATTCCACTACCTAGCTGTAGCACAATGAATGTGTTCCTAAAACACTTATGCTCTCTCCTCTCATCTCATACTGGTACGAAGTTCATAGATTAATTCATGCTCTTTCAAAAATAACAATATTTGGCAAGGTGGCTTACCAACCAGGGTGCTATAATTGGACATAAACTTCGTATGTCATATCTCACCTTTTTAATTCACCCATCGTTACTCTAGAGCACACTAATTAAATAGTAATAAAGAAAGAAAAAATATGTAATGGACCTCAGATACATACATACACACACACACACACAGTACAGTACAAGTTGTTTTGTGCATAAAGCTTTAAATAAATAAATATACCTTATTGAATCCAAATAATTAAAAAAAAAATACAAAAGTAATTGATACAAACAAGCCTGTTAACTAGTTAATCTTTATATAAACTCCAGATCAGCTACTTGATAATACCTACTCATTTTTATAGATTTTGCAAGTGCAATTCAATTTGACATTAGATATATTCATTAAATCCCAAGCGAACGCTGGCGTTCGCTCTGTCGTTGTCTTTGTATTGTCTTCAATTACGGTATTTGAAAGGTTTAATTAAATTAGTACCATTTATTAGTATTAAGCACGCGGGCAACTAAGTCGGTGGCAGAAGCACTAGCTTCGCCCGAGTGTCTGTCCTATGTCACTCAGTGATAAAATAGCGATCTACAGGTAAAGAATTTTTACAATCAGTTTAGTAGTTTTTGAGTTTATTCGTTATAAACAAAAATACAAATATTTCTTCTTTATAATATTATAGTAATAGCATAGAAGTAAGTATAGATATAAATAAAAAATCTCGTGTCAGTGTTTGTTAATCGAACTCCTTCGAAACGGCTTGACCGATTTTTCGAAACCGTTTCAAACGAGTTCGATAAATAAGTATTAGAAATAATTTAAAAGTATAGATAAAAAGCACAGAAATAAAACAAGAAAATACCCGCTTCGGCGACAGACCTTTATTAATTAGTGAGTGTAAAAACGTTTATAAATGAAGATAGACAAAGTTACATTAATTCTGTCATAAAACTAAAACACCAATGTCTCAATTCGGTATAAAGGTACAATCCGAGTGAATGATGGAGTTTACCTGTATGTATTAACGTCTTGTATGTATGTTTGTGTAATACACTCTCCCCTATTATTGAGATTCGGCTCGGACCTCAACGTGTTCAGATTCACGCAGCCAGGTAAATTAATAGTTTGATCACGACAACATTTGTTTTCATATTCGTGTATCGAACGCATGTTTCTGATATGTATGATATTATTGTTGAAAACCAGCGTCGGGCAATAGCTACGTGGTTCTCTAGCATTATCATATGCTGAACTGGACTTATTCGGCACAGCTGTGAGACACACAATGTTTTTGTTTTATTTATTTTTTATGTATGTTTCTACTTATGTACATATTTCTGTATATGCTAAACATATGTATTTTTATTTATGGTAGTTTCCTTTAGACAAAAACCGACAAGAAGTTCTACGGTTACCCTAAGATTAAAAATACAGATAGAATTCAAAATCTGTAACGAAATGAGGAGGGAGAGATAATCAGGATCTCTAACATATTTGGGCTAGGTGTTAAGCTGGCAGTAGGCGCGTGCTTGTGAACGATGAGCAATTGGCAGCTCACCGTTTGGCCGTTTGGTTGTTTTCTACGAACGCCTCAAAGAGATGTCAGCAAAGTTGACGGTTTAATCGAAGGATTTACCGCGGCTATCTCAAAAGGGCAGGAACACTGGGTTTATTTAGTAAAAGTCTGACACACCATGCCTTTACCGTGAAGAATATATTTGATGATTTCCCACGTAAATAAAAGCGTTAAGCTAGCAATCATGAGTTCGAAACCTAACAACTGTACAAGTGCACGTACGCACGACTACCAACAGAAGCATAATCTTATCAGCTTAGAAGAGCACTCGCCATGGGGGGCGACAGGCGACCCCTTTCATTAAATACCTCGTATAGTGGAGAGTAGGGCACCGCACTTTGAAGCTAAAACTACATTAGACAGACGCGTGTAACACGCCTGGTTTGTACGTAGAACGACGTCGCGTGCCGTGTGTCAAGTGTAGCTCGACAAGTCTAGTTTCCATATAAATTGTATGGAGACCGACGCGCCCAGATCGGCGTGTGTGGCACACGTGTGAGCAGTGTAGTATTAACTTTAAGATACCTTTAAGAAAGTATGCTCCATTCCATAGTCGACCATATCATCGGTGTCCATCAGGTGACATAGTGGTTGGGCACGCCACAATCATGGCGGTAAGTCCCCTCTTTGAGGCGTGGCTGGAAAGACCTCACGGCGTCCTTACCTTCCGCATGACGCAGGTCCTCACCGGACATGGTTCGTTCGAGAGTTTCCTGCACCGGATTCATGCGGAAGTGACGCCCGGGTGTCGCCACTGTGCGGAATGCCCGGAGGACACGGTGGAGCACACAGTCGAGGTGTGCCCTGCTTGGTCAGAGCATCGCCGTGCCCTCGTGGGGGCGATCGGCGGCGGAGACCTCTCGCGCCGGGCCTTGGTTGAGGCCATGGTCCGGAGCGAGGAGGAGTGGCAGGCGGTCGCCGACTTCTGCGAAGCAGTAATGCTCGCAAAGGAGGAGGCCGAACGCATCAGGCAACGGCGTTATCGCCGCCGCCGCCGGGATTCTGATCCCGATTTCCGGCCATCGTAGGCGCGGGCTTGCGGACAGTGAGCAATGGGTAGCTCGCTGTCCGGCCGTCCGGTAACTGTCCGGACCAAGCCCAAGTCGTCGACGGCGCGCACTGTTCCCGCGCGCCTCAAGGAGTTGTCAGCAACAGCAGGGGCCCAGCCGGGTCGAAGCCTACTGGGGCCAGGGTTATCCGAAAGGGCGCTCGAGCCCCGGTATGAAGGCTAGAAGGAACGGGGTGGGTCTTTTAGTCAGTAAGAGTCTGACACTATCTCCCGCTCCGCCCAAGAGCGGGGGTTGTCATTGGATGATATTTTTCCACAATAAAAAAAAAAAGGTGACATAGTGGTCAAGCGTGAGCTTATCAATAATAATAAAAAAATCTATACGATTTAACAGCACCTAAAACCAAGATCCAGATACACGTGTGCGCAATGTTGTTCTAGTTTTATGATTTTTGTACATTTGGCTGAATAAACTCTTTCATTCGCGTGGCATTAATTGAAGTCCCATAAAATGAGGTCAGTAGGAAGTGTGGAAACTGTATCAGGTCAAGAGGTTTACTTTTCAGGAAACTGCATTGTGCTATTCCGTAAATGAAAAGGTCTCGCCTTTAACCTTCGAGCGCCGCGGACTTATATAGAAGACAAACGTTTCCGTGCCCTCCGCGCCACGACAAATACCATTAATTAATACAAATATACACATAATGCTTAGTTTTGTTTTGTGTACCTTTACTATTGCCTAACACCCTAACCTTAGATTTTTATTTCAATAGGGCATTTGTTTATTAAAAAAAAAAAAAAAACAGGAAAATTATAGTAGGTAGTATTCTTTATAATTTTATATTATATTAATTGAATTTAATTAATGTAAATATTATAGTTGAATTATTGTATTATTCCTTGTTAATAGAATTCTAATTTTATAATTATTATTATTTAATCAATTTTCAATCCTTATTAATTTATATCATATTTTTATTGTATTATTTTGTAATTTTAATTTAAATTTTTTCTTTTGTTAGCTTCTTCTTCTTCCTGCCCTTGTCCCATTTTATTTGGGGTCAGCGCAACACGTTTTTTTCTTCCATTTTGTCCTGTCACTCGTCACGCTGTCACTAACTTTTGTTAGCTTAATTGTTTAAATTATTTTTTGCATGCTGTGGTCTCCTATTAGTGAAGGAGTACACCAAAAAGATTCTGTAACCACTAATATTATAAGATACAAATATTGTGGACATCCTTTGTTGGAGATCCTAAATAGATAAATAAATAAATAAATATAAAGACGGAAAAAAAGTACTAAATAAATGTTCTTTTTTCGTCTATCGGCTGAAATGATGATGATGATTTTTTAGCTACGCGCTGGAGAGCACAACGTGTTCGACGTAGGTTCGTGCTCATAGGTTTAATTACAATAGCAATTAAAATGGAATTCGTAAATAGTTCGGAATTAGTAACTTTGCCTTTTATAGTTCGTTATTTTTTTATTAAATTAAATAATAACATCAATAACAAACACGTCAAGCTAAATAAAACAGTTTAAAGATTTTTATCAATTAATATTTTGTTTAGCATATCAGTTTGCAGATTCGTCCTACCCTAAAAATGACCCTTATTATACAGGGTTAATTGTGAAACAACCTCTTAGGTGCTAGTTAAGAACATTATAAAGAACTTTTGTTCTATGACTTTTCACAAAACATAATTCATTCACCAAAAAAAAACCTACAAAATTTCGTTGTTCTATCTAATGTAACATTTCAACTCTGTATTTTGCTATACCTACCTACGTCTGACGCGACACACCAAGCACCCCCGCTGCTCGATCCAGCACCCCTCCGCTATTGTACTATCGCTTGCTTCGCATAGACTTCGTAATATTTAAAACATTCAATTTAAATATTTTTATTTTTGTATGAAAATCTGATCAAATAAAATATGATAAATTTTAAAAGTCATAGAACAAAAGTTGTTTTTGACGTTAGTATCAGGGTCCTGAGAGGTTCCGGTGTTTTTCAAATAACCTTTTATATCTTACTCCTTCGAAAAATACAAAAGTATATCTTAGAGATTTCTAGAAGTTTATGTGCATCTTCCACTATGTAAGACGTCCGTTTGAAGATGCTAAAGGAAAATTTGTTAATAGTAGAGGATACGATTAAGAACGACCTTAACCGGTCTGTTTAATGGATGAAACGTATTTTATGATAAATTAAGTATATTACATAATATAACGCGGGTAGATTGCCTAAGAAATTCCTGGCCAAACATTTTTTTTTTTGAAAAATTCACCGGTGTGTTTAACGAATATATTTAATACTAAAAATAAATTTAATAACCGAAAGTATGAAGCCTTAAGAACATAAAAATCTTGGGTTGCCTATTTGTTTCCTGGCATAACTATGGGTTGCCAGGTATAAACAGGTATGTATATTTATTTTGATAAACAAATAATTCTATATCAAATTAAACGCTGTTTCATTACGAATACGATGATATAGGGTTGTTTGCAAAAAATTCTGGTATGAATAACGGTTGTGCATTTTTCTAAAAAAAAAGTTAATTTTCAATTTTTAATTAATAATAGTCTGGCCAGGAATTTCTTAGGCAACCCACCCGCGTTATATTATTTAATATACTAAATGTATCATAAAATAAGTTTCATCCGATGAAGGTCGTTCTTAATCGGATCTTAGACTATAACATCTTGTTGACTAGCGGACATTTTTGACAAGGTATGAAGTGTTTTATTTACATTTATTACGCTGCCTGCTTGCGACTTATGCTGCCAGGTAGTTAGTCATTTGCATAGTTTCGTTACAGATGTTTTCAATCAAATTCAGTTCCAGTTTTGTGCAAGTCATTTGAATGCATAAGAACAATATTCTATTGCCGGTGATGCCCACCCTTCCAAATTGGCCATCTACTTAATTGACTGTTAGTGAGGCTTTTAAAATATGTGATCAGCACCATACTGGGATCCTGGGTCAATTGGGTATTGTGGACGATAGTCTTGTATTCCTCACACGACTTCTTATCGAGTTGTATCTTAACTTGCACTGTTGACTTGTATGTTAGGATTAGGATAAACAAAACACTCAATTATAAAGAAATCAATGATTTATTTGTAAATAGGTAAAACAATTAACTATGATAAATTTCGTATAAAATACTAAAATTCATATTTTTTTGAAACAGACATCAAATCCAGTCATTATACGGTCAGCAACGAAAGTTGTTATTTTTAAATTTTATCTAAATACATACAAATAATTTGATTTTCAGTATTTTATGTTATATCTCAGAGATTTTATACCAGTAATTGTACATTATAATTTAATTTTTTTTAATATTGTACTCGCTATTAAAAGTAGATATATTCACCGACTTTCACTGCTGACCATACCAACTGACATAAAAATTTAGAAAAAAAAAAACTATAATCTTTGGTCTACTTAACAATGACATAGTACAATGATATAGTATCTAATTAAGAACACACAATAATGATCAAAAACTCTAACACTTACCTCGCTTCGCCTTACGGCAATGTACTAAAAGAACCGGCCGGTTTCTGAATTAAGAATTTGAAGCTGAGTATTTGTCAAACTCTACGTGAGTCTGAAAACCTGTCAGACTTGACAGTAAAGTAGTGTTTTTGACAAGATAAACTCAATTCGGAAATCGGTGATAATTCTTTGGTTTGACATTCTTACACATCACAATAAGTACGTTGACGTTTATTTAAAAAACGCGCGCGCACGACTCGACCGCGTGGGAACCGTTTTGGTGAGCGAGCGCTTGGGCTTGCGGCCCGCTGCAGCTTGCGGCGCGGCCGCCTCGGCGCCGAGAGCGACGCGGTTAACGCGAGAGCTTGACCGAGTGGAGGCCTGGTGCAAAACAAAATGTATTCGCAACTCTTCTTAATAAACGCTGTGCTTCAACGCCTACTTGTAAATAAATGCTCACCAAAAAACCGAACCTAATTTATTGACCATTTTAATGCCGGGAATTTTTCGTTATGAAGGAAAATAATTATGATCAGGCTAAGGCCCGAACTACACTGCGTACACGTGTGACACACACGCCGACCTGGGTGCGTTAGTGTCCATACATTTTATATGAAAACACTGCACTAGAAACACCACGCGACGTCGTTCTATGTACAAATCAGGCGTGGTTCTAGTGTGCGTCGGTCTAATGTAGTTCCAGAATAACAATGATTTTTTTTTTGTTTACTTTATAAAATATTTTGGTGAGCGTTTAACGAAATTATAAACTGATAAAAAAAGTTACTTACTGGGCGCAGAATGTTGGAAGGACGATGCAGCAAGCTGGACTTCTTGGAGAATGAATGGTTGAGCATCGAGGGCTTCTCGTTCGCAGCGTCGATGTCTGTGTAGGACCGCGACACCTTGGTCTTCTTCCGCGGTGTGGACTTGCTGGCTGACGACGACCGTTTTATAGGCTTCACCTTTGAAATGCCCAAACGTATCTATAAATATTGAGAATGGTCATTTGTGAAGTGGTGAGGTTTCTGCTAGGCCATTACCAACATGCTTTACTTTAACCAAGGTTTTTATTGATTGACTATAGAGAGTAAGTTTCTCCATCAAACTTTGGACCCCGTTTCATGCCCTTAGTAGGGAGGATTTTGGAAAATCCTTTCTTATTTTTTGTATATGTCGAGGCCAAATCTTAAAAATTGATCACTTCATGATATAGCCAACTCAAACTGGCCAGATCATTAAGGGTGAGTTGCACCATTTAACTAAAACGATAACCAAACCATAACCAGCCGTGAAACGGCCGCCTATTGGTCAGTTCGACGATTTGACAACTATTAACGGCTTTGTTATCGTTATAGTTAAATGGTGCAACTCACCCTTAAACGTTAACATTTGTTTTGATATGCAATCCTCGTTTGGCCATATCATTGATGTAGGATTCAATGATAATAAAAGGTCTAAAGAAAGTAGGCCAAATGAGGATTGGCATATCACCAAATGTTAACATTTAAACGATCTGGCCAGTACCCCTAGCCAAGTTGCTAATCTGCAATAGTTAACGCTTGTAGAAAGCTTCAAATGTACGGGAATGACGTCGCCCCAACGCTCAGTCACGTGATCAGAATAAAAGAATTGGCGACAAGGTCAACTCGAAGCGTTCGACACAAGCGAAACGTTTGTAACTTGGCTAGGGGGGCAGTTCTACTTGGCCATATCATGAAGTGATCAATATCTAAGATCTGCCCATGACATATGCATCATAAAAACCATCCATTGCTCCATTGTATCCAGAACGCTGAAATTTTACACAGGGATCTGTGCAAAATTTCGTTTTTCTAGGTCCAAGGGTTTTGATGAGTCAATGTATAAGTTAGGACTTCTTTCTATAGGTACTGACTTTTATATTTTGTAAAAAGTCATAGAACAAAATTTGTTGTTTATGATGTTAGTGATACAGTCCTGGAAGGTTATTAGTATTTTACAAATAACACTGTGTGTAGATGAGATGCTTTCCAAAACATACTGATGTAAGGAGCCGCTGTTATCTATCATAGGCAGGTGTGCAGCTTGATGAAGAAATAATAATGGCACGCAATCATGCATGAAGACTAATCATGCTAAGTTCGTTGTGATGAGTTATGAGCTGTTATTTGCTCGTATTGTCTCACTGCTAGGCAAAGGCATTCTACTACTACTCCTGCAACCTTTCTCTGTCCAAAGCTAGGAAGAATTATTTTTTGTAAAAAAGCACGTCATCTCGCCATTTCTCAGTTCTTTATTTAACACTAGCGCGACCCGTATGAGCTTCGCACGGGTGTTAGAATATCTTTGAAATTCTTAGTTTTTCTTTGCTAATGATCCATGTTTTATACACCTAAACCTTCTTCATAAATCACTGCCGATTGGAGAAAATTGCATAAAAGTTCGATCAGTAGTTTTTATGTTTACAGACATACAGACAGACAGACGCGGTCTTTGTTTTATATTATGTAAGAAAAGAGACGTATCAAATGTATCTATGTAGAATAAAGAACCACAAGTAATTCTGTATTTTATGACAAAAAATAAACCATTTTATAGAGAAAGAACAGATAGGAACTGTTTTTTTTTTTCATAATCAGTTGTTACACTATTAGCAAGTGATGAAGTAACTTGTGGGTTACAGACCAAAATCTCCCGTGGGGCAATCTCTGCAATGAAATACGTGCATTTCCGAAATATGCCACCTTTTCAACCTTCAGCCTTTGTATATTGGTAAATCCCAATCAATTAGAATAGACTTCTTTAATTTGGTTTGTCATTACTTCAGCTAACATAACTTTTCCGTCACTCTAGAGATTTTCTCATAAGAACTAGGCCGAGAGAAAGAGTGCCTTGCTTAGATTTTTTAATTGTATTGTACACCATAAATAAAATTACAGTAGGAACTAATAGGAGTGTCACAATGGGTGGTATAATCTCTGAAAGCGATTTTTTACAGACAACCTTTGCCAATCAAAGCCTTACACAAAAGAAAAGTGGCACTATACCAAAAAAGTGATTTTTCAGCAGTCATAAAGTTTTCAATGTACTTATTTACTCGATAAGAAGTTGCGAATCAATTACTGAGTAACATCAACTATTGGAACAAAGATTTTGACAATCAAATTACACATGGGTTGTGTTAGTGAGATTGAAAAGTTAAAAGTTTACCTAAAAATGGCTTTTAAAAAACAAGTTTCAATAGTGCCACTTTTGTTTTATTTTAAAGGTGTGAAAGGTTGTCTGCATTTATCTGACAGAGAAGGAGAAAAAGATATGCTGGTAAGTTTTTGGTGTAATTAGTCTTTCCTACCCGTTTACGTCATACCGACTTTCCCAATAACAGTTGGCAGATACAATTAGGAAGAAGAGAGGGGTCCATCAGAAGTACAGCTTCTCAAAACTAACCTTGGGAGTGGAGCTCTTCTTCTTAGAGGTGGTGGGTTCAGCAGCAGCCGGGCCGGCCTCCTCGTCAGCTGGCTTCTCTTCCTGGCTGTCCTCATCCTCAGCCGCCTCGTCGTCCTTCAACTTGTCGAAGTCCTCCTCTGTGTTGCGGACATGCTCGTCCAGGTCACCGAATTTCTGGACAGAGATTTCGATTAGTTACTCAAACCATTTATCGAGGTGAATCCCATCAAAATATTTTGATGGGATCAAGTGGAATTGAGAGTTGTATTTGTTCTAACTGTAAGCATTTGTGTCGCCCTGGTATGAACACCAACGAAGGAACAGGGGGTGGGTTTTTAGTCAGCAGAAGTCTGACACATCCTCTCGCCCGCCCAAGAGCGGGAGATGTCATTGGATGATTTTCCCAGCTATAAAAAAGCATTTGTTTAAAATGTCGTAACACGCACGTAGACGTTGCCCCTGCACTAGGAATTATTTCTGTATTGTGGGTGCGTTCACAAACATTTGAATTCACTCGCATAAGACAACCAGACCCAGAACAACTATATGTAGGCCATACAAATTTTTGACCCGAGCGAGAATCGAACTCGCGACAAGCAGCGCAGCAGCCAATTGCACAACCACTGCGCCAACCGTGCCATCATTCGAAATTTACTCAATCAAGGGATATAAAGGACAGCTGTCCCAGTTACTGGAACTTACTAAATATCTATTGTTTTCTTTTTTCACCCTATGGGTCGAAGCACACGGGCCACTAGTAACAACCACAAAACGCCGCCACTTCCACGCATATTTCCTATAGTTCTCATACATTTTATATGGATTCGCCGCTCACGGTTGACGCCGATGGCTACCACACGCTACAAATCGCCGCTGGTCGCTTCTTGTGGCTCGCACTGGCCACTAAAAGCCGATAAAAAACGCCTTCACACGCCATTCGCGCATTTAAACCTTCTTCGTTAGAGTCCATTATGATACTGATGATGTAGCCCTTATTCGGCGACACTAAGGGCTACCAAACTAGACACTATACAGACACCAAAGTTGCCACACGTCCGAGCTGGTCGCGCACCAAATTGGTTGCGCAACCAAACGGACACCAGGTGAGTAAGATTCTATAGAGCTGCATACATTTTGTTGGTAGCGGCAACTGCGGCCCTTAATGTCCTACAGCATAACAATAGCTTTTTCTCATACTGTTGGGATTAAGAAGTAGTAAACACCAACCCTGATGTTGCTGCAGTCGACCGGTCGTATGTTTTATTTGTTTCATATTTAGATCATTACATTGTAACCAATATCGATATTGTATCCAGATTTAGACCATGAGAAACATTGCAAGTAAAATAAAAACTTGAAAAAAATACTCTAATTTAAACATTAATAGAACTTGACAGACTGACAACTAAGTGATCCTATGAGGGTTCCATTTTTCTGACTTAGGCACGGAAACCTAAAAAAATATTCAAAGCGTGACAATAGAAAGGACAGTTAATTAATATTGTAAAAAGACGTAAGGTTTGTATAGTTACATTCTTCTTTTTCTTTTTGTGTCGATGTACTCTTACAATTTTATATATACGGCTGTTATTGGCTTCGTATAGGTCTTGGAAAGTGCAGGTGGTTGTGCAGCATAGCTGGTGTTGCATGTCCTGTGCAACTGCTTCACATTGTTAGGTCTAGAGAGGCCCAACACGCTCAAGTGGTTAAGCAAAATCAGCCTACCTCTGGATTGACGATAAACTCTTCGATCTGATTGACTGCCTCCTTGAAAGCGGCGGTCTTGCACGACTTGATCAGCTGCTCCTTGAACTCCTGGTAGGGCTTGATGTTGTTGTCCTCTATCCAGGCACTGTTGACAATAAACAGACATTTATTTATTTATTAACTTGCTCTTACTTTTTTACTCAGAAGGCTGCCCAGCTTAAGTGGGACTGGGCTGGACATGTCGACCGAGCGGTGAGCCAGCAAAACGCAAGGTTGGTAGCCTGAACTCGCATGACGGGGTCGCGGCAGACCAAGAAGGAGATGACGGGACGACTTAGATGTCTTCCTTGGAAATTGGCAAGAAGTGACTCAAAGCCGAGAAAAACGGAAGGAATGGAGGGAGGCCTTTGCCCAGCAGTTGGACAGTATAAGCTAGATAAAATATATAATTTACTAACTTCTACCATGGGCTTCGCCCGCGAGGAAGTAGCTTTCTCCATACGAACTTTAGATCTCTGTTTTATCAACTTGGGGAGTGAATTTTGGAAAAATCCTCTCTTAGTGCTTGCCTACGTCATAAAAATAAACCTTGTGCAAAATACATGTTCCGAGTCGAAGTAGTTCCGGCTGTGCGTTGAAGTGTCAGTTAGTCAGTTTCTCCTTTTATATAATACTAGCTTTGCCCGCGCGGCTTCGCTCCCGCTCTTCCCTACTTCAGCCTACTATACCCTACTCTACCCTACCCTACTCTACCTTACTCTACCCTACTCTACCTTACTCTACCCTACTCTACCCTACACTACCCTAATTTTCATTTTTTTTTCCATAAGAACCTTCTCCTCATAATAACGAACACAACAAAAAAAAAATTAGCGAAATCGGTCCAGGCGTTGTTGAGTTATGCGCTTACCAACACATTTTGCGATTCATTTTTATATTATAGATATATAGATAATAATAAATTATCACAAGGAAGAATATTTTGTCTGTCCCTAGTAATATAAGTTTATTTCTTCTAATAACTTATCTACCGGTCGTCTGTTAAACAGACTTTTAAAGACAGTTCGAAAAAAAGGCTTGTCTGTCAACCGCATAAAACTACATTGGAAAAGTCTGACCGCCAACTCCCTCATTGCGGCCGAAAGACTGACAGCAATGATAGGTTAACGATCCACGTCGCAATGTACAGCGATTTGAAGTGCAGGCAATAACTTCCCGATTGCCACTTGGTGGCAATTCATGTGGGCCGACTGGGAATATACCTTTTTTTTTTTAATTTGATATAAATTAGTGCTTGACTGCGATCCCACCTGATGGTAAGCAGTAATGCAATCGTTGATGGCGAGACATACTAGTTTATTAACCTCTCGTATGCCGTAATTAGAGACACAATTAAAAAGCCATTGTGTCTCGCGTAGATCTGCGTTCCGGCATACAACGGGTTAAGAGTCTATTTGCTCTAGCCTTGAAGATTTGACTTTGTAAAATAACTTAATAAGATGCCTATCAGCAAACAACATTTTTTTAATCAATCAATCCAAATTATTTATTGTTCGCCACAGGTGGTTTACTTCTTACAATTGTATTAGAGTCGCTGCAACATACCCATAATATAAGGTGTACAATATTTTTGTCATTTACAATTTGAAGTCGATGATCATTAGTATTATTATAATTTATTTATTTATTCTTCTTCGAAGTAGCCAGTGCAGTTCTACACTCCAGAGGTCCATAATGAATCAAAGAATGCTAAACAGCCACCCGCACTATGAAAGACGTCGTATGAAAACTTACATCCGATCTACGAAAGGAAAAAGCATAACTCATACAGCTATGCAAAAGGAACTGTAAATATATATGTTCCTTTAGTAGGTACATACACTGTAGAGGCTTGCAGCATAGGTACACTCTACGACTCGCCAGCACAACGCCCTTCCACGCATGCGCTTTGCCGATTTTCCATTCAAAAACAACAAAAAGTTCGTCATAAATAAGAATACAGTATCAATTTCGGAATTTGCCATGCAGAACTAAATATTTAATAGTCCTCAAATAAAACAGATGTTGAAAAAACTTCTTGTTAGTGAAGTTATTTAAAAAATTACATGCTTAATTTATTTGCCGAATTTCGAAAAGTAATAAAAATAGTACTCTTCAATTGAATTCCCTGATTCATTTTCCAGTATCACACAGTACTAGGTAGACTATATTTTAAACTAGGTCGCTTGCAAAGGGTTGAGTATGGAAACGAATAATAATTGGAATATGAAACGAGGTCACCCGGTAGTTCGCAGAAATCTAGGGCCCACAGCTCGTTCCCTAGAACGTGGCCGGGGATGAAATCCATCACTACATGTGCAGTATATATGCATTGTAACCATGGAGATCCAATTACGCGTTCGCCGGAACACGGTCGATACGCAGGACGCGTGATATGAAGATGATCCTAAATTGAAAACTAGCGTTTGGCTTTTGAACGTCATTGCATAAACGTATTAGCGACTCTCGTACTGGAATTTTTTCGAAGATATTTTGCCGGTAAGGTTAGTTGTTGATAATAAGCTATAATGGCGCTATTAATGTCCAACTTTTACCATAATTAAATTGTGATCTTTCTTTCGAAAACGGAACGTCCTCTGATCTGGAGGCTTACCGCGAGGTCTGGATTGAGACGGCGCGGAAGAAGAAAGTCTGGAAGGACTTGGGGAGCCTTTGCCCAGCAGTGGACAATAAGGGCTGGAAAAAAAAATTACGTATCTCAATCAAACTAGCAGTTGGTACATAGGCTGCAGGAATAACATTGCAGTGAGCCAAACTACTTAGAGAAATCGTATCGAACTGTCACTACTTCATGCTACTTCAGGATAGCACATTTAAGACTGCACTTGAGCTTTCCAACATTTTCCGTGTAGGAACCTCAAATTCTTTAGGAACACATTTCTTTGACGACTAACAACAATAATATTACAACTACGCTGCTCACACGTGTGCACAAGCCGATCTGGGCGCGTCAGTCTCCATACATTTTATATGGAAACTAGACTTGTAGAGCTACACTTGATACATGCCACGCGACGTCGTTTTACGTACAAATCAGGCGTGTTACACGTGTGCGTTAGTCTAATGTAGTTCTAGCTTAATTCAAAAACATCGGAGGTCTAATAATTCCATTATCCTATCAATATCGTGTTAAGCAGAAGCCAACAAAAGATTGGCGAATTCTAACTGTACAATGCTTTTCACAACTCCTTGAGTTTTATGACTCGATGTGTAGGTAGGCTACAATTCTTCGCAATCGGTCCGATTCATGGCAAATATTTGTCCTGACTGGTCAATATTATCGTGCTTACTAAAAGGCATGGAAGCTACGTCACATACAAGGGTATGGTACCTACAGAGGTGAGATAGAACAAATATACCAGGTTTATGTATCTATAGTCTACGCAACATTCGAAGAGGTCAAGTTTATAAGTTTAAAAGTAATAGGCGAAGTTACTAAACAATCATCATCTTCCTGCTCTAGTCCCGTGTTATTTCGAGTCGGCGCAACTCGTTTTTTTCTCCATTCTGTCCTGTCACCCGTCACGCTATCATTAACTTCCTTTTCTTTCCATATCACTTCTCACACAATACATCTATCTTTTCTTTGGCCTCCCATCCACATGTATCATAACTCTTTTAGTAATTTGTGTTTCATTCCTCTTCATATTTTACTTCACATGATCATACCAAGACAAACGTTTCCCTTTCAGCTTATCAGTTGCAGGCGCCACTTTCAAATTTCCTCTAATATACGCGAAGCTCCTAGATTGATTTACAACTTTTTTTTTAGTGATTCGAAACTACGCTGTATCTTTGGGAATTTTAATAATGTTTGTCCTGTATATTTTTTTTTATATGGTGTACAATAAAGAATATATAATAATAATTACATTTTTATAGCTAAAAATACAGCGACTCTCACGATGTAAGCCATGAAACCGACCGAAGTTATATTATAAAAAATCGAGCAAGTTAGGATTCCATACAAACTTACCTATGAAAAAAGTTCAATTCTCTAATTGAGGTTACAAAGTTTTTACGAATCGCAAAAAAAAAAAAATTGCGATTCGAAGTACCTACCCTATGAATTTTGATTTCCTTCTGAGTGTAGAAATATAAATATTTTGCGAATAAACGGGCGTATATTTTTTTTCTTTAACTTAGAAGTTTAATGCACAATCAAGGGACCGCAGATTTGAGTACCTATATGGTTTTAATTTCAAATAGAAACCTCCACACGTTCCCGATATAAAGAGTCTTGACAGACAGACCGACAGACGGACGACAAAGTGATCCTATTAAGGTTGTGTTTTTTTTTCCTTTTGAGGTACAGAATCCTAAAAACAAAATAATAACACAAGTCTAGCTCACAAACTGTAGTTTTAACCACCAACAATCAATGTAACGTGACATGACGTAACGGGACACATGTCTATAACAGTTTCGTACTGCATCACATTTTGTCGCGTTACATTGTGTGCGATCGCAACTAAGATGTTTGGTATGTTATTCCCATCCGCAGATTGTACAGGTTTGTTCGTCCTTTCGGAAAATAAAAGGGTAAAAGTTAGATCCTGCTGTGTACAGCCTAGGATGAGAATATTTCAGTTTGGCTTTAGTATGGAAAATGCAAAGAACACAGCGGCGGTGGTGGAAAACGCAATCCTAACATTTATTACTTGACTAGCTGTGCCCGCGACTTCGTTCGCGTGGACTACAGGATTTTGAATTTATTTTTTCTAAAATAAAAGTAGCCTATGTTACTCCTTTTTACATCAGCTACCTGCCAAAAAAAGTCCAGTAAAAATCGGTCCAGCCATTTCAGAATTAGCCTGGACAAAAACACAGACAGACAAAAATTTATTTTGGTGTATGTACCGTATATATAATAATAATAATAATAATAATAATAATATTTTTATTGAAATCTTGTATACAAACATCAATGTCGCCCTGGCTCTTGTACTAGGATATCCTGTATCACAAGAGCCAGACCTCTCACTATACAGGGATCATAATTAGTAGTGACAAGATAGACAAAAATAAAAAAAAAATGATAGATGGCATGCAAAATAATTATAACAACAACAATAATATAGAGTGCGTGTAGGGAGTTGGGGTGTGTAATTGTGTAGTGTAAAGTGTAAGTGTAAGTGATTGAGTGTCAAAATTTATGTTACAGTTCCAATTAAAATTTCTATTTCTTCGTAGTTGAAAGTGTCTAACCACCGTGTTAATGTTTTTTTGAATTGGAAGTTGTTTAAAAGTTTAAGATGTTTCATCCCTTTTCCTTGCCCGATTTTATTGTAAAGTCGTGGAGCGATGAAGTGATAGTGCTTGTTAGCAAAAACGCTCTTAGACCTATCCACTGGACATTTATCAATCCGCCTGGACGAGATTGGCAAGCCTGGGACGACATACCGGTGATATCTGCGCAGGCATTCAAAAATAAAGATCTTTCGGACGCTAAGAACTTGAGCGGTTTCGTAAACGACAGTGGTGGGCGTCCGGAATCTTAAGGAGAGAAGGACCTTTAGAACCGCACGCTGCGCCCTCTCGACCTCAATCATGTGAGATTTACCGGTGCCACCCCATGCGCAAATAGCGTAGCCCAAGATACAGTGGCATAGGGCTTTGTATGTTTGCATCAGAAGTTTGTAGCTTGCAACATGTCTAAGGGTTTTAAAAATGTGGATGAGCTTGCGTGCTCTTTTGGCTGTGGCAGAGATATGAGGCGTCCATTTGAGATTTTCGTCAACAATTACTCCTAGATATTTGATGCAATCCACTCTAATTAGTTCTGGACATACACAAGAGGCAAGGTGTGCACTATTCCTATTGCAGGGGAAGGTATGAATGGTAACTTTAAAGTCTTTGGGGCTACCTGCTCTTGTTTTACTGAAACAAAGGTACTTCGTTTTCGTGGTGTTTAGTGATAGCAGACTATCTTCAAGCCAAGCTGTTACTTGAGAAAGCCCCGCTTCACAGACAGATTGTATGCTAGTCCACGATTTGTCATGAAACAGAAGGACTGTGTCATCAGCGAACATCAAGACGTCGGCTTTCTCAATTGTAGCATCACAAAGTTCATTAATGTACACCAGAAATAGTGTGGGGGCAATTGTACTTCCCTGGGGAACGCCGCATGTACAAGTAGCGTCATCGCTAGTCATATTAGCGACTCTAACGCATTGGCTTCTTCCCGATAGGTAACTCATAAGCCATTCTAGAGGTACTCCACGGATTCCGACATTATGCAATCTGTTTAATAGAATAGGAATAGAAACAGTGTCAAATGCCTTCTGAAGATCAAGAAAGAGCCCGACACATTTTTCTCCGTTGTCAATGTACCTAGTGATATTTTCAGTGAGTTTCAGAATAGCGTCATTGGTGGATCGATTGGCCCTAAAACCGAATTGATTAGCTGATAAAATGTTATTAGACTCCAGGTACTTAATTAACCTTTTGTTAGCAAGTTTTTCCAAGATTTTAGATAATGAACTAAGTAGAGAGATGGGTCGGTAATTGCTTACAAGGTTTTTATCACCAGCTTTAAAAATGGGGATAACGACAGCTTTCTTGAATGTAGCTGGAAATGTACCGTTAGAGAAGCTGGTATTGCAGAGATGTGTTATTGGTGCAGCTAATTTAAGTTTGAATTTTTTAAGGACGTTAGCAGAGATATTATCTAAGCCTGGAGCACTGTCGCTCTTGAGCCCAGACATCACCTGGATTACTTCGCTTACGTCAGTGGGAGAGAATGCCATCGAATGGAGAAAACCTTTCGGATTTTGGGCTTGTGCAGCCAGAGTGCTTTCGTCCTTCCTAAGTTTAGCCAGGATTACATTCGTCAAGTCTTTTCCCACTGAGGTGAAGTAAGTATTGACTTCATTAAGAGCGTCTGAGGCGTTGGATTGTGTCTGAAGTAGGTCAGTGGATTGTTTGGGGCGCTGTTTAATGTGACACATATCTTTAATTATGCTCCAAGTCTTTTTTAGATTGTTCTCATTCTTAATTAATTCTGATTCGTAGTAAGAGTGCTTTACCATGTCTGTTAACTGTTTACAGGTATTTCTATATTTGATATACTGGTGTCGGAGATTATCGTCATGTGGTGAATTTTTAAGTTTGTGATGCATTTTATCCCGTTTCATTAAACAGTTGACTATACTAGCTGTAATCCAGGGTTTGAGAGGTTTCTTTTTTTTAGATATTTTTGAGGTTGATGTGTTTTTTGTGATTATTTTTTGCAGTGTATTAGCGAGAAACTCTGAGAGATCGTCGACATTGTGTGATTCAAAATAGCTGTCCCAAACTATGCTATCAATATCAGTCCCTATTTGTTCATAGTTGACATTAACTTTGTATTGCTCAGTCTTACTTTTAGGTAATTCGATATCTTCTAAGTACAGCAGAATGGGACTATGATCTGTAAGAGGTTCAAATATGTAGGTTTTAACCTGCTTGTGTGTTTTTACCATGAAATGGTCAATACAGTTGCCTAGTCTGGTAGGCTTATCGATCCCTTGTCTAAGGTCGTGGGCAGCTAGCATAGTGATATATTCCGCAGCGTGGCCAGTAATCTTTTCTGGAAGGATATTGATATTTATATCACCAGCAAGAATTATATTTTCAGTGTGTACGTTAGTAAGTAGTTCATTCATAGAATTGATGTAGTTGGATGGATTGGTATAACAAGGTGGTCTGTATGAGGCAATGAGCGTAAATTTGTCTATTTTTATTACGAGACAGTTGCCATCCATTACTTCAGGCTCTTGAGCTTGAACATTTACAAAGCAATTCCTGACGTATACTATGACTCCATCATTTTGGTTAAGACTGCGTGTGGTTTGAAACATCGCATAGTTATCAATGTGACCAATCGTCGAATCACTATCAATCCAACATTCCGTTAACACAATGCAGTCAACATTAATGTCAATGTTAGTCAGAAAAAGCATAAGGGCGTCAAAATTTTTCTTAATACTACGAATATTCACTGCGAGCACTGTCAAATTATTAGAAAGTGTGGAATTAAAAAGCAGTTTACATGTAGAAGAGTCAGCTATAATAGAACATTCGATTTCACCACATGTCTCAATTTCGTTACATACGTTTATGCTATCGAAATTGAATTTTGAAAATAATAACACGGGGACTAAACTCCTTCAATAAGTCAATCTCGGAAGCATAATGAACCAGATTTTTAGAAAGACATGCAACCAGTTGGTTATCATTACGGAACGTTTTTTTATGATAGCCTTGATCAAAAATAGCTGGACGGTATCTTAAGGTAATTGTGTTGGAGCAGGGGATGGTTATAGTGTAAATTATGTAGTGAATTGTGTAGTAAATTGTGTATGTGTATGATATAATTACAAAGAGATTAACAAGTAAACAAAGAAAAAGTTGATTACATTCAATTACAGAAACGACAAAATATATCCAATTAAGTGACACAGATAGGAAACCGGGAGTCGAAGATAGTCAAGATTGCTTCAACAATAATGAAAGACTCTCTTCATTGTTAATTCGGATGGCAGGGTCGCCGTCTTTCATACGTATGTAGATACATCCGTGAGTAGTCCAGCAATACTTATATGCGTTGGATTTTGCAAAGTCTCGAGCCAGAGCGTACAGACGCTTTCCTTTGGTTGTAAGATTCTCAGAGATATAGATTGGTTGAGAGGGTCCATCAATATTAATATCTGACGTCATAGGTAACTTTCCGTGTTCTTTTTTGTAAGATTTCAAGGAATTTATGACATCCTCCTTTTTGAGTATGGAAGTTAGTTCCACTATAATAGTATTGTTAGATGGTCCTTTTGAATGCACACGGAAGATGTCTCTAACATCTGACGGAAGAATGGGTAATTTCAGGCAATTGCCTAAGCTTTCCACCACTTTGAGGAGCTGCTTTTTGGATTCTGATTGCTTTTTCGGTACATTACGTACTTCCAAACTTCCTGAACGAGTATTTTTTTCAAGTGTTTCTATTTTGATTTCAAGCTGATTAATGTAGTTGTGATTTTCCTTACGTTCAGTTTCTAGCGATATTAGCTTGTCCTTTATTTCGTCGTATTTTTGGGACATAAATTGTACATTCCTGTTTAATTCCTCATTTTGTTTTTTAATTTCTGAAATCGAATCCTGTAAAGAGACTAGCTTCTGGTTGTGTTCGGCTATAGATTTCGATAGCGATGCTTTCATTTCATCCATAGCGTCTAGCAATTCTTGTAGTCCTTTATCGGCCCATCTACGCTTATTGTAACGGGACGTTACATTCGAGGCACTGTCTTCCAAGTCCGACAGATTACTATGTGAGCTAGCCGGTTTCGGAGGCGTTCTATTGAGTGACATCACGAAGACAAATAAATCGTCGATAATGTTTTAAAAACTTCCTAAAAGTGTTGATGTTGCTCGGGATCGAACGCGAGACGCCCTGCGCCGGAGTCTATAGCAAAAGCCACAGAGCCACGGCTCTCGTATTGGGAGTGGCGAAAAACTTGACCTGGTTGTTGAATGTTGTTTGTTAATTGTAGGTTTACCTTGTTGCGGGTATCATTAATTTTTGACACTGATCCGAGCCCGTATTGAACGAAGGTATGACCACTTATTCACTTTATACTCGAAGAGATTTTTTGAATTAATACCAATATTATTGATTGTTCCGGTAAAAGTTGTTAGTACAGATCGACAGCTAAAACTTTTGTGTTTATTTTGGGATATAGTTGACTTTAATTGCACAACTTTTGCAAATGGTAACAATATTTACGCTTAGCGACAGTGAAACGCGTCTATCTCTTAGCGCGGGTGCGGGGAGAGGATATATATTCATATGCATGTAGTAAAAAGCAGTTATTTCAATATTATAAACAGACACTCCAATTTTATTTATATTTATAGATGTATAGATTCCGCCAGCGACTTCGCCCGTGAGCAAATATATTTCTCCACACAAACTTTGGTCCGCCGTTTCATTCTCTTAGAGAGTGAATTTTGGAAACCCTCTCTTAGCGCTCGCCTACACCATAAAAGGAAACCTTGTGCAAAATGTCACGCTCCTAGAGCTTGTAGTTTCGACTGTGCGTTGGTATCAGTTTCTCCATTCTACATACAAACTTTAGAACCCTGATTCAAACCCCTGAATTTTGAAAAATGTCGTAAAAGATAACCTTGTGGTAAACTTCACGTTCCTAGTCTCAGTAGTTTCGGCTGTAAGTACGCTGATATGTCAATCAGTTTCTCCTTTTTTATATTATACACCGCTAAATTTTTATCGTTTTAATCCCGTGGAGGGTCGTTCCAGTACATGAAATACTATCGATTTATAAAGATAAAATTCAAAAATAAAGTAACTTTTTTTTTAAAACTCGTATTCATTTACGCATGTACGAAATTAATTTCTTTAAGAAAACGTCAGCTGAGCGTATCCAATGACCCGTAGGTAGTAGTCGGCGTTGCGTACAAACTACTTACAGGTCATTGGACTCGCTCAGCTGACGTTTTCTTAAAGAAATTAATTTCGTACATGCGTAAATTATTACGAGTTTTAAATAAAAAAAGGTACTTTATTTTTGAATTTTATTTTCACAAATCGATAGTGTTTCATGTACCGGATCGACCCTCCACGGAATTGAAACGATCAAAATTTAACGGTGTATAGATAAAAGAAACCCCAGATTTCTGATTTTAACTTTTTAATATTTGGCATTAAAGTAGAGCTTGAGACATGATGCTTAACTCAAAATACTCAGTTCAGAATTCCGGCCTACCTACGTCCAAACTTCTGTCAGTCTATTGGCAACAAACTGAAAAACTGAACGAATTTTCATGCGATTTTCACCAATAGGCAGAGTGATTCATATTTAGATGTTTGAGCATATTATATGAGAGAAAGACTGAGAACTTCAAAGATCTGCAACACCCGTGCGAAGCTGACCAGGATCGCTAGGATAGCATAAAGACGAAAGATTTGTATTTTTTAGTCTTTTGTTTGGGATTAATAAACACAAAAACTACAGGCACGATTTAAAAAAAATCTTTTACCAGTAATGTTACGGCCACACTACCGTGATAGGCCAATAATTATTGCCATAACGCCTAGGTGTAACCACGATTTATGACCATAATTTTACAATGCCAATCAATATGGCCAATAGCGGTAGACAATAGCTCCGGCGGCGGTCTTTTTTCGCGCATCAAAGAAGATTACCGCAGTAATTAATGCGTTTATGGTCACACTACCGTGTGTCCAGTATGCAACATGAGCTCAATGACGACGCACGTATCAACCGACATGGAGTGATCAAATGAAAAAGCGCTCGAATTTTTGGAATTATTCCAATGTTCTTGTAATAAATGAAGAAGTGAAAAAAACCTCACTTTTCCACTTTTAAAATTTTCCTACAAAAATTACCCACAGCTGCAGCTTCAACGTCCATCTTGAAAAAATGGTATTTTTATAGTCTGTCTAATAAGTTAAACGACTTGGGTAATTATTAGGATTTAATGAAATCTGATGTAGTCAACACGGGTTCAATAGTCAAGGTTGATTAAGAGACAGAGATCATTGTTTACTAACAGAAGAACCTTATAAAAAGTATCGAAAATAAGTATTTTTTAAATAATTAAATATTATACAAAATTCCCAAGTTGGTTGACTTATTAGACAGACTATACCGCCTAATTTATTGACATATCTAGGTAAACTCTAATGCAAGTGTGACCATACATACCACTTCACGCAGTCATTTAAACGGTAATTAAATACTATAATTAATGCGGTAGACGGTAAGGTAGTGTGGCCGTAACATAAAAAAGCAGTGGTGGCCGAATGGTAACGGCCCCAACTTATAAGTTGTAGATCGAGGGTTCAAACCCAGCCAGGCGCATTACTTTGTGTAATTTATTTCATCACCACCCACTGCTCTCTAAACGGTGAAGGAAAACATCGTGAGGAAACCGGCAAGTCCTAGAATAAAAAATTTGAAGACATGTGACATTCACCAATCCACTGGGCTCGCCTGGTGGATTACGGCCCATTCCCTTTAGAGAGGAGGCCCGAGTCCCAGCAGTGGGAACATTATAAGGCTGATTATGCTATTATGAAGTATTCTACTACTTTATCACTGAGTGATATACGTCTCACTACTTTGATACGGGTGAAGCCGCTGACAGAAGAAGCTTACTAATAATATTGGTAGCATACTCGTTTTTTTTAAGGTAAGAAATCATCTAACGCCTTCTTCTGCTCTAGAGTGGAGCGCGAGGATTTGCTGACATCTCTTTGAGGCGCGCGTGGAACACAACGCGCCGTTGAGGATTTGGGATCGGTTCTTATAGAACAAGCGGACGGAGAGCTATTAAATGCTCGTCGTCCACTAACCCGCACCTGCCATGGCAATACCGAGCCATATACTCCGAGCTCAAGATTCGGTTGTCATGGCCATAAAAGTAAGTGCTCGTTGTTTTGATAGCGAGTACGATGTCACACTTGGTTTCTATGGAAATTTTTGAAGCTGTCCCCAGTAGTCGCTGAGGTGTCCCTAGTGGCAAACGCTACATTTGATGGAAAAACTCAATGTAGCGTACGCCTATTCAAGCTCAGTCGTTTTGCACGACGCCGTGACGACTTAAACAGAAATGCTTTTTATCACATCCCTAAGGCGATTATCACACTGCCACGCACCACGCAGCGTAGCACGTGAATGCGTATTTTAACGTTGCTACAAGCAACGTTAAAATAATATCTCCGTTTGTATAGAAAACACGCACAGTCCTTCTTCTTCTTCCTGCCCTTATCCCATATTACTTGGGGTCGGCGCAACACGTTTTCTTCTTCCATTCTGTCCTGTCACCCGTCAAACTATCACTAACTCCCTTTTCTTTCATTTCATTTCTCACACAATCCATCCATCTTGTCAGGCAGGCGGCCGACTGTAAATTATTTGCCAAATCCCTAGCAACATGATTGGAATAAAAACACGCACAGTCCAACACACCAACAATGCATCTACGCGCGTTCATGCAGATCACGCGCCTACAAGCGGACAAAACATGCGCTCATTGCGCTCACGCGCATGTGTGCGGGGCGAGACGCAAGGTATGGCACACTGAGTCTCGTAGTACCGTGCGTGATTTTGTATGAAATGAGTCAGAGCCTGCGTAAATTTACAAAACGCAACGCGCGTGAGTTCGTAAAAAACCCGCACGATGATGCAGATCTGTACTCCCGCAAGTACGCGCGTAGGTGCGTTGAGACGCAACATGCAGCGTGATACGTGACAGTGTGATAGTCGCCTAACGATACGTTCGATTACGTCAATATTGTAAAGAAGCTGTAGGGCATTATCGCGATTTGAAACTAGTTACAAGTGAGATTTTCGCTTCCATACGGAGTTTTTCCTCCTATGTCAGTAGAACGATGCCAAAGAAAGCATGCTTTCCCTTATTGCCACTGCCATAGAGACGGTGCGTAATAACTTAGTCAACGATGTACTGTTCGGGACTGCACGACACAATACATAACTAGTGACTAGTAACTAGTGTACGTTTTTATATTTTGGTGTGTTTTGTCTTTGTAGTGATCTGGATCTAGTTGTACTGGACATACTTTTTGTTTTTCTTTGTCTCTAATTTCTCATTTTTTCAATGTCATGCATACCCGTTATTTGCGTGGTTACTGAAATGTCATTTTTTAGATGTAAGTTTTATTTGTACTGTAAGTGATTGTGCTGTTGGTATGCTTATTACTAATAAATAAATAAATAAGATACGAGTTCAGAGGCCTTACTATCACGTGTTAAAATATCAAGCGAGCGAGCGAGAAAAGCAGATGGAGCAATATCCTTTTACAACATATTTTTTAGTTTTTGCGAAACCTGAATATTGTTTGTTCAGAATCAGTAACTATCGATTCCAATAATTTTTACACCATGTTACAACAAGTACAACATAGGTCACGGCAGGTCATATTGGGCATTAGGCGCCAGCGCACAGTTGAGTGCGGGAGCAAAATAACCCCTCAGTCGCCCGGACAGCTCGGTAACCATGTATTAGTGCGGACAACCAGGTAACATAACAAGCACATAACTTTGTGGTTTTTCATGATACAGTTATGATATTTTGTACATAGATTCTTTACATAAAAATACTAGATATGTGTATCGGGGTTACGCATATACTAAAACTAATGTTGTATAGCTCCATCCCTTTCACAGTTCAGTTTAGGTCGTCAAATGCATCGCGTTAAGAGCTCGTGGTAGGGCCTTGAGATTTCCGTAAGCTGTGTTCTATGTAAGAGATGCGATTCAACGCGATTGCGATCGCTAAGCGACGCGGCGCGAATGAAACAAACTATTGATACCTACTCTATTGCGGTGGCCTACTGACCATGATGCGGCGATGAGCAAACAGAAGCGGTCGTGATTAGTTAGTTATTTTTGAGCGATTTTTTGTAGTGCGGTGGCATATTTTAATAAATTGCAGCTATTCGCGCATACATAGGACTTTTTTCAAGTTGCCGCGTCGCGTTGAATTCGCCTACGTAGGACAATTCGTTTTTAGGTTAATTTTTTTAAATTAGTTAATTCGTTTCTTAAATCTACTACATACGTGATACTAAATTTATCGGTTGAAACTTTTTACAACCTTCATAAATTAGTAGTATTATCGACGTTCAAAGTTAATTATTTCACTTTGATTATAAAAGAAAAAAATAAAACAGTAATTAGCAAGAGCCACTCCATGGCTGACGTTTCCCCGAAGCCAGATCAATACAAAAACATCAAGTACATTCTAGACTTTTTAAACATGGCGCCGAATGAGCACAGAGTTAGCTACAGGCACAATACTGTCTCTACCAAGCTGTATGAAAAAGAATGAAAAGAAAATTTGAATTAAAACAGGCTAAAAGTGAGCGAGACCTGCCACCGAGGGCTCTGTATTATCAAGTGCGAGTCGGACTCGCGAGCTGAGGGTTCCGTACAAACCTACCTATACTAGTTAGTTGCCTAGTAGTATGTAAATAGTTCAATTGCAAATTTCGATATTTTTTTTTTAAGTTTTTATGTTTTTTTTTATTGTGGTATAAGACCTTGCATTCATTAAACCTCAAGCGAACGCCGGCTTTCGCTCTCTCATTATTTATTTATTTAACTATTTATGTACACACATGGAAAAACAAGAAAAGAGGAAGGAAACAGAAAAAATAGTACAAAAGTGATGCTTATTTCTAATGAAATCTCTTCCAGCATACCTGCGACAGGAAAGTTGAAGAAAAAAGAGAAGTAGACACCGTGTGTAAAAGTAAAAGGAAAATTCATTCATTGTTTTTCTATTGTTTTTCTTATTACGGTATTCGACAGGTTAATGCCAAATATCAGGATTCTGGGTCAAAGGAAAGTTCCCTATGAATTTTGATTCCCTTGCGAGTGTCGAAATATACGTTTTTTGCGTCAAAAACGGCCGTATCTTTTTTTCTTCGTTAACATAGAAGTTTGATTTTTCCACAGCTTCAAGGGACCGCAGACCTAATTAGGTAATGATTTTAATTTGAACTCTATACCTGCACGCGTTCCCAAGATAAAGGGTCTTGACAGACAGACAGACGGACAACTAAGGGTCAATTTATACTAGCGCAGAGTCGAAGCGCATCGAAGCGTCAAATTCTTTACAACTAATGAATACGGCGTCAGCTTTGTTCACGCGCAGACGCGCGAATTCCGAAGAATGTGCGCGTCTTTTTAAAATCTCAGAAGTAATGTGTGCGTTACGCTGTGGAGTTAAGGTTGAATTTGTTATGTTCAGTTTTGGATAGACGCTTCGATGCGCTTCGACTCTGCGCTAGTATAAATTGACCCTAAGTGATCTTGGGTTCCGTTTTATTTCCTCTTGGGGTACATAACCCTAAAAACTGAGTTATTTACATGAACCTAGTATCGCATTGTTAAGCATGCAATTACTTTCTATGGTACAGCTTCAATTTCGTCAACTTGTTTTTCGTTTGCTTCGGAATTTGTTTTTTTCGTCCCAACATAGCCAGCAGTGGAGGCCTTTTTGGGGTACTGCCATAATTATTAACGATCAAATTGTGTTGATTATTATCAACATATCAACCAACATTTAATAAGTGTTTTTTTTTTTATACAGATTTTTTTATGAGTATACATTAAGTGTCTATTCGTTACGTGACATCTCTAAATATGATAACTAACTATAAAATATCCATAAATATGATAAGTAACGTGTAAGTGAAGGTTGCGGGAATTCGATAGATGCGAGACACACAGGATCGTTTTTTGTTGCGACACTTGGGGGAGGCCTATGTTCAACAGTGGACGTATATCGGCTGAAATGATGATGATAAGTAACTATACAATAACTGCCCTTACATCGGCTCCTATTAGGTAGGTATAATAAGATTATGAAAATAACATTTTTTTCTGAATTCTTTTTTTAACACCGCAGGTTACACCTAAATGTAACTAATACAGACAATAAAGCATGAAGTAGAAAGGAGGAGGCCTATGCTCAGTAGAGCGGATCAAAACCATCGTTTGACAGTCGTGACGATGCAATGAACGCATTTACATTAAAGTTGAGGATATCTAGTTTTACATAGCAGCACGACGCACTGGCAGCCGAAAATTGGTTCAAGAAGCATCAAGTCAGATCCAAATTAGGATGAAAGCGCCAAGGTGTTCAGAGAAATTTTTTCCTAAGTCTTTTACATTTGACAAAAGTCATGTCCTATTTTCATTAATAATATTATTGTTAATTTATTAGCGACCGCAGCACGTACCTATTTGTTTATGGAATTATAGTCGTTAAAATCATCCATACCCCTGTCAGTTCGTCTATTATAAAACAAAGTCATTCAATAAGGTTACCTTAATATTTACAAAACAATTGACCAGGATTAGTGAAAGTCCACATTTATCCCACACATCCGTGATCAAAAAGGTTGACAAGATGCTCTCGTGAAGTAGAGCATAGAAGATCCCACTCGTCTGCTGTGACGTAATGTTAGTCATGATATTTAAGATCACATCGAGTTCTAAACTCAGAGGGTGCCACGGGGCCATCTATAAGGTACGTTACATTAAATTGATGATTTTTTGACCCCCGCTTCCTAGTCACACAATGTCACGCTTGATTAACCCCTTTCCCCCCTCCCACCCCCCACTGATTTTATGAATGGATTATTAGCTAATGATTACAACAGGACTGGAAATACTGGCTAGTTTATAAACTTTACAGAATTTAAGAAGTAACTCTAGGCCATATGTGTGTAAATAGAGTATAAGGTACAATGGGGTTGACGTATCCGTGTGGATAAAAACCCCTAAAAAAATAAAGAATAAAAAAAAACTCTAGGCCATATCGTAACAAATAGCTTCACGAATATAAATCTAAATTCAAGGGTTTCAAGAGCTTTGAAAAAACTTGTCACATGGTTAATGTAATTTGCTAATTGCAAATGAAATCTATTAATAACAAAAAACATTATAAGATTAATGGATTAATGCATGCACTCAAAATGCTACGAATAGAGAGAGATGAAGAAGTCTCGCAAAAGCCGCAACCAAACTACCAGACCAATGAGAGAGAGTACGTACGACTGAGAAGAAGTGTATAAATCAAAGTCGATTTTCGCATCTGCCAGTTTATCCGCTAACTCCTAAATCACGTTACGGATTACGATGTAGTTTTCACTAATAAAAAAATAGTTTTAAAAAAACTAAAAAAAATAATGAACGAACGCGTGGGGTGCTCGATTTACGAAAAATATGGCACAAAGCGCCCCACGCTTTTTAGGGTTCCGTAGCCAAATGGCAAAAAACGGAACCCTTATAGATTCGTCATGTCTGTCTGTCTGTCTGTCTGTCTGTCTGTCCGTCCGTATGTCACAGCCAATTTTTTCCGAAACTATAAGAGCTATACTGTTGAAACTTTGTAAGTAGATGTATTCTGTGAACCGCATTAAGATTTTCACACAAAAATAGAAAAAAAGCAATAAATTTTGGGGGTCCCCATACTTAGAACTGAAACTCAAAAACTTTTTTTTCATCAAACCCATGCGTGTGGGGTATCTATGGATAGGTCTTCAAAAATGATACTGAGGTTTCTAATGTCATTTTTTTCTAAACTGAATAGTTTGCGCGGGAGACACTTCCAAAGTGGTAAAATGTGTGTCCCCCCCCCCTCTAACTTCTAAAATAAGAGAATGATAAAACTAAAAAAAATATATGATGTACATTACTATAAAAACTGCCAACGAAAATTGGTTTGAACGAAATCTAGTTAGTAGTTTTTTTTTAATGCGTCATAAATCGAAAAAAATACACTATTATTAAAACATCGATCAAAGTTACAACACATTACAAGAGCTTTTATATTATGTTACTTGCTGCTACGGAACCCTTCATGGGCGAGTCCGACTCGCACTTGGCCGGTTTTTCAGAATGATATTAATATTTATCGTTCATTATTATTATTTTCTACCTATATTGAAAATTATTTTACACTTTTTAGTTTGATATGCTATGAAAGCGTGTTTTTTTTTAGTTTTTTTAAAACTATTTTTTATTTTGCACTAAAAAAAAAACAGATTATTGTATCGTCATCAGTCTTTGATGGGTGTGCAAAGTTTGAAGAAAATCTGATGGCCCAAAGTAGGTCAAAATCGAGCTCAAAGGCGTTGGTTACAAACAGACAGGTGAAGCTAATATAAGCGTGTTAAAAAGAGCAATCAACTAGGATGGATTACGTATATAATAATTTGCAGCCGTGATAAATCGGCGCGGGTCTCTAATCTGTTTAAATAAATATAAAAAGAGAAACTGCCTGTCTGACATCGCACAGCCAAAACTACTGGGTCTAAGAGAGAGCATTTTGGAGAGTGTGCGACGGAATTACATGACTAGATTCCGCAGTCTCCATCGGACAATCCGACCGTACGGCGAGTATCCACCCTTACATTGTTAACAACTCTACAGTCCAGACCACGGATATCGGTCCAGACTAAGCGTTTCGCCTCGTCTTTTATACCGCGTAAGTCGAAGGACTGGAAAAATCTGCTTGCTGCGGTCTTCCCATCCGATTATAATTTAGGTGTCTTCAGGGCTACAGTGAATAGGCCCCTAATAAACTAGTGCGCCTCACCAACAACGATTCTATCACTACCTACCATCAGATGCGATCGCAGTCAGGCTAGTCGGACTCGCGCCCGTAAGGTTCCGTACACACCTACCTATGTAAATAGTTCAATTCCGGAATGGAGTCTTTTTTTCTCGTTAACTTAAGTATAAGATTTTTTTTACAGCTTCAAGAGTATGCAGACCTGAGTTTATGTTTTAATTTCAACTCGATACCTCCACGTGTTCCCGAGATTAACGGTCTTGACTGACAGACAGACGGACGGACAGCAAAGTGATCCTATAAGGGTTCCGTTTTTATCCTTTTGAAATACGGAACCCTAAAAAGATCGATTTTTCACCCTAGTATCGAGTCCATTTCAAACAAGTTCTATGGGACGAAGGTCAGGTGATTGAGAGGGATCATTTTTCTTGTTCCAAAAGTTTTGGCAGTATCGACTAAAGTTGTCAAAAAATAAAATTGTTGGCATTTGTATTTTGACCATCTTGCGGCTTGTTCGGTGTAGTGTATGTAGCTACTACTAGACCAGACCAACGAGACTATAGGACTTTTTCAAACAGTTCCCGCGGCCTGTAACGCGAAGGACAATTGAAGGAACACTGTGGGTTTTAATTAGTAAAAGTCTGACAGTTTCTTTCGCTCCACTTAGAATGGGATGAGTGATTTCACGAATTCCCACCTCAAAAAAAAATTATCCATGAGATTCAGTCCACCGCGTGCACATTCCCATTGTCGGGTTTTTATGCTCTTTTTACCTTTTTAGGGTTCCGTACCCAAAGGGTAAAACGGAACCCTATTACTAAGACTCCGCTGTCCATCCGTCCGTCCGCCCGTCTGTCTGTCTGTCTGTCCGTCGGTTACCAGGCTGTATCTCATGAACCGTGATGGACAGTTGAAATTTTCACAGATGTATTTCTTTTGCAACAATAAACACTAAAAACAGAATAAAATTAATATTTAAGTGGGGGCTCCTTCACAACAAACCTGATTTTTTTTGCCGTTTTTTTTGCTACGGACGGTACGCAATCTCTCTTTGTGTCTATTTTTCTTTTATCGAATTGCTAATTTTGGTTCTTAGCAGCAACACGTCCTCTTGGTCTCGCGGTCAGAAGACGACTTGTTAACCGTTGTTATTAGCATGGGTGTTGCTCGCGTATCATTCAGAGCTGCAGTTATTTGTGGTGCAGTAAACCGACGTTTCTTATAGAGCAGTAAAAGGAATGAGGAATAGTAAGACCAAGAAGTGGAAGTTCAGACAGAATACCAGTTGAAGTATGACAGTAATTGCAGGAAGATGGATGGGCGTTGATAGCTTTATTATTCAATAGTTGCAGAAAGAATTCGCAGTTAATTATTGAAGCGACAGTTTGTTTGGTTTAACATTAAAAGACGATGGCCTATTCCACATAGGTACTATGAAAATTTGGGAGGAGAAACGTATTGAAAGGTGGTTGTGAGAAAAAAAGTAAAATTACACAGAATCAATTCGGGTTTTATGCCTGGTCAGCGTAAAACGGATGTCATTTACGCTATTTAACAACTGTGTGAAAAATACAGAAATGTTCTTAAATGGACATGATATTCATTGACCTCTAAAAAGCATACATACGACTTATTCTCTACATACACATAACGCGGGCGGAGCCGTAGGAAGAAGCTAGTCCCTTTTAAAACACTCGCTTTACTTCCTATTCGTCAGTTGTTTACACTAGAGAACTTGTGGTACGACATGTTTGTATAGAATTTGATAGATACGAGTTAAACAAGCGTATAAAAAGTGGCTTCCTTCTAGCAAGGAAAATAGAGCGTTTGTTTGAAGCCTAAGTTTTTGCTGCAAGACCTTTAGTACACTTAGTTTATTTATTTATCAGGGACTTCCAACCACATGTAAACACAAAAATTCAAAGTATAGTGAAATTAAGTATAAATATAGTGCTCCTTCTTAACTATATGAGGCCACAGTATGTATGACTTGACGTACAAATAACAACAAGAGGCTCTTTGATCCAAATCTCGAGCTCATGAAAAAGAGGCGTGCGATGATTCTGCAGTCGTCAAATCATGAGTACATAAACGGCAGTTCAATAGACGTATCTTCAAAACCTCGCAATCTTTAATACGCAAATAAAGATGTGTTTGAGCGGAATAAGAGCTCAGGAGTTAGCAAGAGATCCTGTCTATTGGGCAGAACCTGCTCACAAAACTGACGATCGTCGATGGCAGAGTAATATCCACCAAACCGGAGCTTCAGAAATCAAGGCAATCTATAAGCATTTGTACACGTTAATTATTACGATAAATATACTCTTTGTTGTACACCTTAAAAAAAACCCGCTGCGAAACTGCGATGGGGTAGTGCACGCTCTTTACTAACACATATGGATAATTATCTGAAATAAATATTTGAATTGAATTAACAAGGGCTGCAATGCTGTTACTTGAGACTTACTGGCCCTTCTCGATTCTGAGCCATGTTTAGAAGATGATTTCTGAGTTATCGAGAATCGTCACGCGCACTAGTCTCACAGCACTCCTGTTTATGGTATCAGTATTCAAGACACGGAACAAAAAAACTAAAGAGCTTCCTCCCCCTAAAATAAAGTGGCATATGCAAGAGAAGAGTGACTGTGCGAAGAAAAACATGAATGATCGAAGTATAAATGAAAGCTGGAATGAGATTGCTGAGTTATTAGATATGCAGCGAAAGATACGTTTGGAGAGACGAGAGGAAAAGGTACAACAGATAGGGATACATGGTGGTAGTCGATAGATATGTAGTTTAAGCAAAAAAGCCGTGGCAATAGCGAAAGCAAAAGCACAGGACAATTATACGACGACAGATCGGCAGGCCAAAAAGATCTATACCGGCCTTTCTAGAGCAAGACAAGAGAAATGCGAGAGATGTTTGTCAGATAAGATACATACCTACGAGATGAAACTGGAATGATTTTATCAGAAGACGAAAAAATCAAAGAGAGGTGGAATGACTCTTTTGAAAGATTGATAAATGAGGAAAACAACTGGAATGGGATTTTAGAGAATAAACCAGTGAATGTGCGGAATACAAATTGAAGTGTGGAAGTTGCTGCGAGTGTATGGATGGACTTGGTTAGCTTTGTTCTTCAATAAGTTGTTGCGGGAAGAAGCCAAACCTGATGATTGGTGCTACAGTTCCCTGGTGCCCATCTTTAAAAACAATGGTGATTGAATGCAACAATTATAGAGGAATAAAGCTAATGTCTGACAAAGCCTGGGAGAAAGTTATTGAAAGGAGGCTGAGAGAAGAGAGTGAAATTTCACAGAACCAATTCGGTTTTATGCCTGGTCGGGGTACAACGGATGTTATTTTTGCTATACGCCAACTGTGCTAGAAATACAGGTGTGCAAATAAAAACTTGCACATGGTATGCATTGGCCTCGAAAAGGCATACGACCGGGTATCTCGTGAGGTTTTCTATGGTGGGCCCTAAAGGAAAAAGGTGTGCCTGGGAAGCATGTGCAGTTGATCCGAGCAATGTATTAAAAGAAAGAAAGAAAGAAAATACGTTTATTTGGTACACAGGTACACACAATGATATACAAATTTATTATAGTATGGAATCGTAAACTTAAAATATATCTACATTGTATGTCCCACGGCTGCACCAAATGGGTCCAGTTCAGCATCATGCCAGGCCACTACGTAGCAGTTGCCTGACGCTGGTATTGACAATACAGTACCCAATTCTGGTCTACGGTGGGCAACACTGGCAGCTTCAATGTGGCTGTCGGCTTACACCAAGGGTCAGCTCTCAGCCCTTACATCTTCCTGATGATAATGGACGCTCTGACGTCGGACATCCAGGAAGAGGCTCGCTGGTGTATGCTGTTTGCCGATGACATTCAGTCCAGAGCAAATTGGAGGTGTGGTGGCACAACCAGGAGAGTGTTAGCTTAAAATTGAGCAGAACGAAAACCGAATACTTGTATTGCGATTTCGGCGGTCTCTCCGGTTTTGTGCCCTTAGCTTTCGCTGGAACGCCCATACCAATCTGATCAGACTTTCGGTACCTCGGATCGCTTATCCGAGGCGATGGCGAGGTAGACCTAGACGTAACACATCGGATCAACTCAGGACTGAGGATCTGAGTTAGATGTGTGGTGTGACGATAGTGGATAAAGTGAGAGATGAGTATATAGGAAGTTTGAAAGTGGCGCCAGTGTGATTGAAAAGTTGAAGGGGAATCGTTTGTCTTGGTGTGGTCATGTAAAGAGGAAAGATGAAACGCATGTTAATAAAAGAGTTATGAGTATACATATGGATGGGTGGAGAGGGAGAGTGAGCCGAGGGAGGCCAAAAAGGAAGTTAGTGACAGCATGACGAGTGACAGGGAAGAATGGAAGAAAAAAACTACTATAATTTATAATTGAGCAAAATCCAACCAATTATAAATTGCATGCCTAGTAAAAAATAAGCATTGATTTTTATTTGATAATGTATGAAGAGGAAATGAATAGTCATGTTTATAATAGAACTTTTAAAAGTAGGGGGCAATCAAGTTATAAAACAGAAAATTGAATTTGTCAAGGGTAAAGAAGTGTATAAAATTAGGAATCCATCCTACTAATCGCATTTTTTCTTTGAATCCCTTTCCCACTACCAATACTCCTACTCCTTCCCTCTACAAGTGGTAAACTTGTAAAACTCGCTGCCCCCTGACATTTGGGACTGCCAAACTTTTGCAAATTTTCTTCAAGCTTGTCTTCTTATAAGACTGAGAGAATATAATCTTTCAGTTTCATTATAATTACTTTTATTTGTGCATTATGCATGTCCTAGAACCAAAAATTCGAAGACATCCCGCTGGGCCCACGTAGTGGATTGAGGCCCATCCCCTCTCCTAGAGAAGCCTGAGTCCCAGCAGAGGGAACATTATTGTGTATGTGTATTATTTATATGGAATTATGATATTTGACTAATGTTTCTTTTTTTATAACAGTTTATTTTTAAACTGTTCTTTATACTACATATTTCCAAATGAATTATAATAATAACGCGTTAGGTAGCTGAATCAAGGGCTTGATTCAGAAAGCGTTACTCCTGGACACGGCTCGTATTGTTAGGAGGTTTCTTTCTCTGGAGCCCTGACCGCCGGTAGCTTGGACCCTGTTTCCGATACCGGTGGGCAACTATTTTTTATATTTTTAAATGTTTTTTTATTTTGAAATATTTAAAAATATAATTTATATGAATGTTTATGAATAAATGGAAATAATAATAATATTCCACTACTATCACACAACGCCGTCTAGTCCCAAGCTAAGCAGAGCTTGTGTTATGGGTACTAGACAACTGATAAATATACTTATATATTTCTAAATACATACATATTATAGATAAATTACACCCAGACAGAACAAATGATCATGCTCATCACATAAACATATGTCCTGGGTTGGGATCGAACCCACGACCTCCGGCATAGCAGTCAGGGCCACTAACCACTAGACCAACAGGCCAGTCAATTGTTCTCTGTATTTAAGTTTCCTACTACTCTTAATGGTCTCTACAACTCTCCTTTCACAGGTATGCTGGAACAGATTTTCTTCATAAATGAGCATCACCTTTGTGTCTATTTTGTTGTTGCCTTCTTCTTGACTATTTAATTATGTATAATTATACAACTTAAAAAAAGTTCTGGAGTGGCGACTGCGTAACGGAAGATGCAGCGTTGAAAGGCCTCTAACAAGGTGGCCCGATGACCTGGTAAACGTTGCGGGAATCTGATGGATGCAAGATGCACAGGATCATTCATTGTCACGACTCTTGGGGATGCCTATGTCCAACAGTGGATATCTATCGGCTGAAATGATGATGACATCTACCGTTGGATATAGGCCTCCCCCAAGTGTCGTCATAATGACTAGTCCTGTGCGTGTCAATTGTTCTGTATGTTGTTAAACTGTGCTTTGTCTGTTAGTTTCTAAAACTATGCAAAGATGATGACTGAGCACTACTTTTTATAAATTGTCTTATTTCTGAAAGCAGAAGTCTATTTTGTGCCTAATTTAACCTTTTGAGGCCCCAGTGTACACAGAAATGGTACACCTTAGTACCAGCTAACTTTAACATTATTTTTAAGTAACAAGGTTTAAGTTAGCTGGTACGAGGTAAACCGTTTCCGGTACACTGAGGCCTGAGAGGTTGAAGTACTTTTGGAAGACCATACATAAATATTATTAATTTAAAATGCTTATTGCATCACTGCTTACCATAAGGTGGGATCGCAGTTAAGCACTTGCTTATATCATTTAACCTTTCGTATGCAGTAATTAGAGACACAATTAAAAAGTTATTGTGTCTCGCGTGGATCCACGTTCCGGACACACAAAGGGTTAAAAATAAAAATTAAACTAATTTTACACTTTCACAACCCAAGTTGTTGTTCTATGGTAGCGATTTCAAGTTTAAGTACCCATGCTTAGTATAATATTGGACAACCTGGGTCCCAAGTTCTTGCCACTGAATAAATTAAAAAAAGTAACATTTAGTGGTATGTTATCTGTGCAATGTTTCTCCTTCTATAATTTACTTTATTCAGGTTTCTTGTTTCCCTTCAGAATTTTATTTTGGTAGTTTTTCTAGTTTCTTTTTCTCGATTCCTTACAAATACATAGAAATGTAATACAAAAGTCAAAACTGGGCTAGTCTTATGCTAAGCTAAGGTGTTGCTACAGAAAAAAATATCTCTTATCACCAAAAATTTTGAATTCCTGACAAAAACAATTACCATTTAGGGCCCTAAATTGCAATACAATTTGTGTCCTAAATTGAGATACAATTCATGTGAGATATTTTTACAGGAGCATAATAAAGCCAAAGATAATGCTACCTGGCCATTGAACCTTATAAGTTATGGTTGTTTACATTGAGAATATTGAGTACTTACTAGTTATTAGTTCCGAAGAAGTAAATGCACTGGACGTTCATCGCCTTCTTGGGAGGTTTAAGCTCCGGAGTGGGAATGGCTACCTGAAAACCATCACAAACCACAATTAGGGTCAATGTTTTCTTCCACTATTATGACATTTCTCAACTTGTTTATCAACTCTGACAGCTTCAGTCGCTACAACTATAAGATATTTTTAGTACTTCTTCGGCGTTTAACCCTAGCCACGCAGCATTACAGCCAAGCACTCCCGTTTATCAAGAAATTTTCCCGCCCATAATTATGTGAATCTAATCTGTCAATTCCATCAACAAACGTTCCAACAGTTGTTTACAATTTTGATCAATGATATTTACTGAGAGAAAATTAGTGTTTTATTATTTTTAACTTCAAAAGTAATAAAGAAGGCGTCTTACCCGGCCGGGCCAAGGGCTGAATCCCTTCATCTTGGCCCTGAAACAAATATATTTCATGTATTATCAACACTGGAATCTTTTAATCATCACTAAAAGCTTTAATTAGCCCTAAATTTCAATACATACCACACAAGATCACCAAGTTTAAAACTTTCAGACATTGTACACGACTGCTCTGTTCGGCTTTCCACGACGAACTAACCAAAAACAAAATGATTCCAACATAGAACTGAATATGCTTCGCGTCTTTTGATTTGTCTATGGTAGTAGAGAAAAACCGTAATTTTCCGACGAAAAACAATGGAACAAATATGTCGGATTCACACACAGGTTTAGCCGATTAGTTTCGTTGATCCGTGCACAAAATCAAAAATAAAAGTTGGCTTGTTCAGTAAGTCTAAAAATAATGCCTGCAAACTTATAACAGTCCACAAAGTCTTCTCGTAAACACTAGCGTCATTTTTTTAAGTCGTTCTCGTTAGCCATTGCGAAGTAGTTTTAGAGAAAAAGCATCGCTCCTTCCTATATTATTATTTTGTCTTTTCTTTCACTTAAAAAACCGTGTTCCCGTTTCGGGTATTTTAATATTCTGTGAAACGACATTTCCGCATTTGACAGTTATTTATATTTTCTATCTGTATTTTGCTATTTTACGTCATTTTACGTTTTTTGGTTGATAATTCATCGCACGTACCGCCAAAATTAAACTTTAACTTTGTTTTAGGGAATGCATTTTGTATAAAAATGTCCAAAAGATTTTATCCGCAACATCAAGGCGAACGAAAGAAAGCTAAACTCGACATTAGTATATCTGATCATAATTTTCCATTGAGTCAAAACAATGATTTTAACAAAGGTAAACTTTCCATAAATATTTATTTACTGCTCATTATTTTGTTATAAATGAGTCAAAAAACATAAATAAGCTACGCTACGATATAAGCTACGATAGTATCTTTAGAACGCCTAAGCTTCAACACAATGTTAACTTTAACATAATTTAAAGTTAGGTTAAGTGTGTTATTTTTTTTTTGCATAGAACCCAACATTGACGACAACTGGGGTGATGACAATGATGACGAGATCCTACTCCTCGCCAGTCAAGCTTGCGAGCAGGCCTACAACACCAGTGACGATATCAGTCAACTTGCGAACTACAGTATGTGCATGAAACCCAGCTCAACAAGCACTCAGCTGAGTTTCGAACCAACTCCTAGCACGTCTAAATCCGAATTCACATTCAAGAAGCCGTCATTCAACACGCCCACTGCCATATCAACCCACCTCAAAGAAAAATGCCACCGTATATCCTCACCGCTACCTGGAATCTCATCAAAAGTTATACCTAAGTCAAACGGACAAGTCAATATGTCGGATGACTTGGTATTCAGTGACAAAGTGTTCAAATCTCATGATTCAGATCATGTGTACCGCCAACTACTTCAAATGCAGGAGGAGAATGCTAAACTGAAGTCGGAAAATGGAAAATTGTTGGAGAAATGTGTGACAAAGGAAGGAGAGGCATCCATACTGCGGACGCAGCTGAAGAGTTGTCAATCGGCTGTGGATAATGCCAGGTTGGAGAAGATCAAGGCTCAGGAGAAAGTGCAGATGGAGTGGCAGGAGAAACTCAGTGCTGCTAACAATCAGCTGCATGATCTGAGGACACAGCTGGACTTCAAGGTTATTGATTACTTTTGTTTATGTAATATGTAACATTATAGATGTCAGCAAACCGTAGGGGCCCAGCAGGGTTGAACGCTACTGAGTCTATGGGTTGTGTGAAAATCAACCCCCGGGACCCTGGAATGAAGGCAAAGAAGGAACAGGAGTGGGTTTTAATCAGTAAAAGTCTGACACACCTTCCTACTCATTCATTAAATGATTTCCCACCTAAAAAACTCAAAGGCACATGGAAAGATGTACACTTATAACACTTTCTTTACACATGTAATTTTTTTATTATATCATTTTAGTTAAGACAGCCTTTTTTATGATATTAATTTTAGAACAACAGATATTGCATATCAGTACTTTAATTATTTTTTTTTGTTCTCTGTGTTCATTTGCAATCAGTTGTTGACTATAAGCAAATTTTTGTAGTGCATTGTGTGATACCAAGTGTGCCTCCCAATGGAAACAGCTCCTCAATAGAAATGGCCAATTCTGGTCTGGTCTCAGGATTTAGCACTGTTTCAAGCGGGTGTCATGCCTTCATTATATTAAGTAGGTTATTAAAAGTGGTAGCTTTAACAATGATGTATGCTTTTCTTTCAGAATCTTGAAATTATAAGTGTAAAGGAGAAATGCAAGAAACTGGAATCATCAAAAGTAAGACTGACACAAGTTACTGTTGGAGGAAATGACATATCACAGAGGTGAGACAAGTTTCAATTGTAAATATTAATGATGTAAAGTAAAAATCATATATTTTAGAAATATTGTCCTCTAATGTATATTATAAAAGGAGTAACTGACTGACTGACATATCAACGTACAGTAGAAACTATAGGACTAACCTAACCTAGGAGCATAAAATTTTGCATAAAGTTTCCTTTTATGATGTTAGCGAGCACCAAGAGACAATTTTCTAAAATTCACCTCCTAAAGGGATTAAACGGAGGTTCAAAGTTTGTGTGGAGTACCTACCTACTTTTATTTGGGCGAAGCCGCTTGCAGAAGCTATCAATATTAAAAATAAAGCTAACGAGAAGTTGAGGTTTTATACATTATGATCTATTCACAGGCATTACAACAACACTGCACAGAATGATACTCTTGTGTCTCAAAGCAAGAGAGTGAAGACAACTTCCAATGCGGTGCAGACTGATGACAAGGCGCATATGCTGAAACTGAACAAAACTTGCAGAACAGGTACTGAAATGCTATATTACAGCAGTTAAAACAAAGTTATTTTTGTGTTAGTTCACAAAATTCGAATGCTAATATTGCTACCTAGCGGCCTGTCCCGGCTTTGCACGGGCAACAAATATAGCCAATGTTACTCAGGGTGAATGTAGCTTTCCAATGGTGAAAGAAATTTTTTGAAATCGGCATAGTAGTTTTTGAGTTTATTCATTACAAACATACACATAAAAATACAAATTTTATCTTTATAATATTAGCGTAAACTGATATCAATGATTTTGTTGTAGGAGACAATTATAATGTTTCTATCAGCAATAAATAAATCTTGATCTGAGTCAATACTTTTGCGTTATGTATTGGATTGTCTCCCTCAAGTGTGCGTGACTTTTAAGACCTCTCAACTAAACTTATTATTCTACCTTACTTATTTATATCTATATTAATACTAAAAAGAGAAAGTATTTGTATTTTTGTTTGTAATGAATAAGCTTAGAAACGGTTGCATTGATTTAAAAAATTCTATCTTTAGTAGGATGTTGCTTATTATCACTCAGCAACAAAGACACACATTTTCTTCTTTGACGCAGTTGAAGTCGCTGATAAATCTAGTATTATTATTATAGTTAGCCCACACTGTCCCACTGCTGGGCAAAGGCTTCCCTCCATTCTTTCCAACGATCACAGTTCCTCGCTTTCTCATTCCAATTCTTAAGGAAGCCGCCCAGATGGTCCCGTCATCTCCTTAGTGGTCTGCCTCAGCCCCGCGTTACTGCGTCCGGGCACCAATCCTGCGTTTGAAGGGCCCACAGCTCGTTAGACATGCACACACATATACAAATTTTTTTTTTTTTTCTATGCTCACTTACAGACCCAACAATCGCCCCCACAATCCTCCCCTACATACTGGAACCGTGCACAAACCAGCAGCATTCCATACTAGACTACAATGAGAAGCTGCAGAAGACCACAGACCTCTCCCAGAACAAGTGCCGGATATACAGCACTTTCCACCGTCTGCCCACCACGCCGGTGCCCAAAGAGGTGGGCAAGAACAAAGTGGTCATGAGCGGTGTGTATGAAGATGTTATCAGTGTGTTTACGGAGGAAGGGGATAGGACTGAGGAGAGGTATTTTAATGTGAGTATGTTTGTTTTCATTACGGTGTTTAAGTTATTTCAGGCTATAAAACCCCTTAAAGTTTTAGGATGCTTTCAATTTATGCGTACTGCCACTGGCCAGCTGCCGGCCCGCTCGTTTGCCGTGCCGCACGTTAGCAGTCCGATAACAAGCACCTAAATTGAAAACGTATCTGGCTGCCGTGCATTTGTATAACAGTGATGCGCTATTCAACACCGCACTATTTAACATCGAATTGAACATGTGCTTGTAACGTTGCCGTCCTGTTTTCGAATGATAACCGCACGGTTGAATGAAAAAAAAATTGGCCTCTCTATGCAAACTGTCCAATCAAGTTCATAATTTTGTATGGAGAGGCCGATTTCTTTTTTTCGATTCCTGAAAAGAAATCTTGTGGACGGTTGTTCAGTTTCGTCTGCTGAGGAAGCCCTTAAAGTTTGCGGAGACCTGTTCCTTACACCCTGCGTCTACATGGCCTACAAATGGTCTTTTTTTCCTCTACTTTCACACAATGAGTACTAGGCAACTGATAAACATACTTATATATTTCTAAATACATTACTCAGTATTCACAATACTTAGTATAGATAAATTACACCCAGACACAGAACAAATGATCACGCTCTTCACACAAACATTTGCTCCGGATGGGAATCGAACCCACGATCTCCGGCATAGCAGTCTACTAGACCAACAGGCTGATTGAGTTGTTTCGTGTCGGGGTGTTTTGTGTATGAGAAACATATTTGTAAAAGTACTCACGATAAAGGAGTCCATCACTAAGTTTGACTCCTTTAAGCTAGAACTGCATTAGACCGACGCATACGTGTACAGTACAATTCACGAATGATGGCGGCCGTGAAGTTTGCGCAGAAGGCTGCGCAGTAACGTGTTTTAAGAACCAAATGGCGACGTGCGTGTGCGAGAAGAGTGTAGTATGCGCGAACATTCGTAAAGGCTAACTTCACGGCCGCCATCATTCGTGAATTGTACTGTAACACGCCTGATTTATACGTAGGACGACGTCGCGTGGCGTGTATCTAGTGTAGCTCTACAAGCCTAGTTTCCATATTAAAATGTATGGAGACCGACGCGCCCAGTACGTGGCACACATGTGCGCAGTGTAGTATTTTTATCGGTGAGGCAACTTTTTTTTTCAACAAAAAATAATGATTTAAATGATTCTCAAAACTTTTTTATTATTTCAGATCTTCAGCTCAATAAAATCGCTAGTGAACGAGAGCCGCAGTAGACTGGAGACTGTGTGCCAGCGCGTGACCACGTCCTTCCAGAAGGAGATGGACGAGAGGTACATGGACGTCACCGCTAGCTACCTGCGCGTGAGCAGGCAGGACCTGCTGAGAGGCAGGTTAGCAGCTTTTTTTTTTTTTTTTTTTTATTACAAAATGGTAAGTAAAATTATAAACTAAGCCCCACCAAACCTTTGCAATGGTTTGACTGTGGGGTCGGTATGTGTCACTCTTTTAGGGCTTCGTACGCAAAAGGTAAAACGGGACCCTATTACTAAAACCCCGACGTCCGTCCGTCTATCATCAGACCAAAATAGACAGTTGAAATGTTCACAGATGATAATTATATTTCTGTTGCCTCTATAACAACAAATACTAAAAAAAACAGAATAAAATAAATATTTAAGGGGGCTCTCATTAACATCTATTTTTTTACTGTTTTTTGCTACGGACAGAACGGAATTTCCTTCATTAGCGAGTCCGACTCGCACTTGGCTGGTTTCTCTAAGTTCATACAGACCTTCCAAAACTTATCTGGTTGACATTGCTGTCAGTGACGACACCACCATTGTGCACATAGCTTTTAGTTTGTGTAAAAGTTTTGTTACAAATATAATATGTTCTATAACAAAGTTCATTTTACACATAATTTGGCCTAATTTCAGAGCACTATACAAAGAAGAACAAGACATATTATCCAGAAGAATGGTGGCCACACTAGCGTATGTCCTAGAGTCTTCTAGAGGACGGTACTGGTTCTTCAAACATGAACAGATGTCTGACGAGGGAACACAGAAGACCGGACAGTTTGTTGACATTATCAACAGGATATGTGTGTTACTTGACAATGCTGTGAGTAACCTACCATTTTTCAAATTATCTAATGACTTTTCTCGCTCAAGGTTGGAGCGAGAGGGCGAATCAATCTTTTACTGACTAAACCACATAAATAATTTTTCAATTGCCTTTTGCGTTCTATGACCATGGGTATCCTTTTCATACTTTTCCCCATGATTCTAACAGGCATCAGCCCTACTGGATCACGTTTTGCTGACATCTCTATGAGACGCGCGTGGAACACTACGCAACGTCGGCGACTCGGGCTCGGTCCTTATAAGACGAGCGGACAGCAAACTACCCATTACTCGTCGTGCGCAAGCCCACGCCAACGGTGGCCGGAGGTCGCTTTGGGATTCCCGACGCCCAGAGCAGCTCACTCTTGCGGCAGCATTACAGCTCGCAGAAGAATGCGACAGCATCCTACTCCCTTTCGCTCCGGACCATAGCCTGAACCAGGGCCCGGCGCGAGAAATCGCCGCCGGTGATCGCCTCCATTAAGACACGGCGGTGCTCCGCCCAAACGGCACACCTCCACCGTTTGCTGCACCTCCAGTGTCCTCCGGTTGGTCTGTGCAATGGTGACCCGGGTGTTTCGCCTGAATCTGGAACAGGAACCTCCCGTACTTACCACGTCTGGTGAGGATCTTTACCATGCGGAAGGCGAAGATGCCGTGGCGCCTCTAGCCACTTGTCAAAATCGTGGCGTGCCCAGCACTGGGTTGCGACAGTCGTTGTCGCCGTATCACCATGAGATCCCACCGGAAACCTGTGCGCTGTCGCGGCAGCGGAGTTTTGCCCCGGCGCTCCTTCACTCGCTCCAACTTAGAGCGAGAGAAGTCACCGAACGATTTACCACCACAAAAACATGCCACCGAATATCAAGACCAAAAAATACCTTTTACTTTCACGAACAACTATTTTCTCTTCCAGTCCTGCGCCACACTGTACAGCGGCCTCCTCCTATCGATAACGTTCCTCATCGAAGCTTTATCTTCCACCGAAATCAACAGGCCTAAAACCCTGGACATTATCAAGACGATACTGACGTCTAGACCGATGCCATTTGTAGTCACTCAGGTGCTGAACTTGATGAAGACGGTTGCTCAATGGCACGGGTTTATGAGAGCGTTCTGCCCTGGAAATGGGACGGGGAACCTGAAGACTGATTATGATCAAGGTGTTTTGTTGTATAAGAAAGGTAAGTAAAAATTATTGAAAAAAAAAACGGTTTTATACCAGTGCTTGACTGCGATGCCACTAGATCGGAATAAGCGTATCGCCTCATCGTTTATACCGCGTAAGTCGAAGGACTGGAACAATCTGCCTGCTGCGGTCTTCCCGTCCGATTATAATTTGATCTTTAAGGCTAGAGTGAATAGGCTGATAAACTAGTGCGCCTCACCATCAGAGATAGCATCACTGCTTACCATCAGCTGGGATCGCAGTCAAGCATTATTTTATATCAATAAAAAAATAAAAAAAAAAGATCAGTGATGGCGAACTTATGGCACGCGTGCCAGTGGTGACGCACGGCAAAAGAAATCGAGCACGCCAGTGTAACAATGTTTAGCATAGGCAATTTGAAAATCACTCAGATATCATTATTTTCTTATGTGCCATTAAAAAAAAACTGTAAACATTGCGATATACGAATTTCGGCTTGCAAACTAAGATTGAATACCATATAGTTAAATTTTTGTCCAGTCAAAATTCTTTGGCGGCACTTCATGACCACATTATTTTTTCTTGTGTTTACTGGCACAAACTCCAGGAAAGATTCGCCATTCCTGCACTATATGGTAAACAGTGATGCAATTGTTGATGGACAATACTAATTTATACAGGGTTACTTGTAAAACACTGGCAAGATCGCCCTGTGCGATAAGACCGCCCATTGTGCACTTATTCTTTTAAATGTTTGTCCTGTATTTTTTTGTTTATTTGGTGTACAATAAAGATTATAATAAATAAATAACCTCTCATAACATAACATCAGCTTTTCAAACAAAAATAAAAATGAAATATAATTGAACGTTCTAAAGATTAAGAAATCTAAGCGAAGCAAGCGATAGTACAATAGCGGAGGGCAGCGGGGGTGCTTGATGCGCTTGCGTCGCGTCATACAGACGTAGGTAGGTATAGCAAAATACAGAGTTGAAATGTGTTAGATAGAACCAGAACTTTTTTTTTGGTAAATGAATTATGATTTGTTAAAGATCATAGAACAGAAGTTGTTGTTTATGATGTTACCAATACAGTCCTATAAGGTTGTTAGTGTTTTACAAATAGCCCTGTACATTTGTTTAGTTAGTAGAAACTATGGATATAAAATTTCTAATCTGGCTCTGGATTCGATACTATTAACTACTAGCTTTTGCCCGCGCGGCTTCGCTCCCGCTCTTCCCTACTTCAGCCTACTATACCCTACTCTACCCTAATATACCCTACTCTACTCTACCCTACCCTACCCTACCCTACTCTACTCTATCCTACCCTCCTCTACCTTACCCTACTCTACTCTACCCTCCTCTACCTTACTCTACTCTACCCTACTCTACCCTACACTACCCTAATTTTCATTTTTTTTTCCATAAGAACCTTCTCCTCATAATAAGGAACACAACAAAAAAAAAAATTAGCGAAATCGGTCCAGGCGTTGTTGAGTTATGCGCTTACCAACACATTTTGCGATTCATTTTTATATTATAGACTAGCTGTACCCGCGCGGCTTCGCTCCCGCTCTTCCCTACTTCAGCCTACTATACCCTACCCTACTCTACCCTACTCTACCCTACTCTACCCTACTCTACCCTACTCTACCCTACTCTACCCTACCCTACTCTACCCTACCCTACTCTACCCTCCTCTACCTTACTCTACCCTACACTACCCTACACTACTCTACCCTACACTACCCTATTTTTTTTTTCCATAAGAACCTTCTCCTCATAATAACGAACACAACAAAAAAAAAATTAGAGAAATCGGTCCAGGCGTTGTTGAGTTATGCGCTTACCAACACATTTTGCGATTCATTTTTATATTATAGATTTAGAAACATATAATATATATTATTCCGACAGAAGGACTTTGTATCCATGATAAATAAAAAAATAATAGTGCTCCAAATATCGTACCGGTTTCAATTATTTCGGACTAGCTTTTGCCTGCGGCTTCGCCCGCGTACATAAAATATTAAATTGGCCTAGCCTACATAGCCGATGTCACTCAGAAATAAAACAGATTTTTATAGGTATAAAAATTTTCACAATCGGACCAGTACTTTCAGAGATTACGTCCATCAAACAAAAAAACAAACTTTAGTATAGAAAAGTATGGGTATTTTAAAGTTTAATTTTCTTATTTTTCCCTCACCTTTAGTAAAAACTCGACTGGTAATTCAAAAACTCGACGACAAGATGTAAAACAAAACTATATTGTCTTCATCTCCATCTTCACTTCATTTCTATTTGTCCAGATTCTTGTTTCATACAAGTGCTTCTAAAACAAGTAGAAGCGTGTCTCAAATGTATGGAGAAACAGAAGCTGGCCGACAAGGTGGCGGAGACCGCGCAGAACCTCATCATGCTGTACAGCAATATCAACGACAACTCAACTAGTAGTTTGGCGAGAGAAGTTACTAGGTAAATACTTCTTCTTTTCGTGTCGATAAACACGAAATATTGGTGAGAAAAAATCTACTTAGTTTGAGAACCAAACTTGATTTTTCTGACCAATGTTTGACAACCTGTAAAGCTCTATTGTTGGTCTCGTATAGATCCTGAAAACTGCAGGTGATTATGCAGGATAAAGGTAAGTCCTAAATATGTAAATAACATCACGTTCTAACTAAGAATTTCCTAGGTCATAAAGACCTCGGACCGCCTGAAGAATACGGTGGGGGTATGCACCGCTTTGGCAGTTCACCTCCACCCAGGCAGAGTGCTCGTGAAGGCATGAAGTGATGGGGAGAGAGAAGGGACCTTCTGCTAAGCAGTAATGCGAGCGAAGAAGGTCCATCCTTTCGCCTCGGCCGCAGAAGACGCATTGGGAGTCTTAAAGCGAATCCCTGTTGCTGCATAATAGGCGCGCGTTTGCTAACGGCGAGCAATGGGTAGCTCGCCGTTCGGTAAATACCAAACTCGACACGTTGTGTTCCACACGCACCTCCAAGAGATGTCAGGCGGGTCAATATGTCCAGCATAGTTCGCATTAAGAACATAGTGATTACAATGTGAAGCTTTGTTTCAGATGCGATTGCCACCTCATCCTAGTCCAAATAATAGTCTACGCTCTACGGATATGCGCCGTGATGCTGGAAAATTTAAAACATAGTTTAATAGGTAATTTACTAGTCATTACTTTTACAATCCAATGTTGGTTTAACGGTGGTTTGTACGACAACTCCTAAAGAATTTGCCATTTGAAAATTTTTCCTTGCCTTTCTCTCTGTATATGAACTAAGGGCCAACGCTGCGTTAAGCGGACGCCCGCGCGTGGACCCGTCGCGGGACGTCGCACGTGTGTCGTGTGCGGCGGTGCCCTTAGCGGAAACCGGATTATTAACTTCACAATGTCGCTAGTTCAACTTTAACGGTGTGCATGCAGTCATGTAGATGGAGAACTTTAATGTATTAGCACAAGGGGCGCGGGGCGCGGCTGCCCGCGCGGGCGCGCGCTTAACGTAGCGTTGACCCTAACAGAGTAGAAATGAAACAAGCGTAATGTCACGTCTTCTTCTGTTCTAGATGATAAACAAACGAAGCAGTCTGTGTTATTGTCCGTGTGCCGCTGCGGCATTCAGCTGCTATACGCGTGCGCGGTGCGCGACGTGGAGTTTAGCACGCAACTGTCGCACAACGAGGGACACCTCATCGAGTTCTGTGAGCTCATGAGGGGCTTCCACCACAGCGAGGCTTACAGTGAGTACAGTATGTAGTGTAGAGCAAAGATCATCCTACTTCAAGGTAAGCGCGCTCCATTGTCGACCGCATCGTCGCTTTCCATCAGGTGATATAGCGGTCAAGCGCGAAAATATCAACAACAAAAAAAACTGGGCAAGTGCGAGTCGGACTCGCGCACTGAGGGTTCCGTGCAAACTACAATTCTCGAATGGAGTCTCGAAGATTTTTTCAAATTGCCAAAATTACTCAGGTCTGCGGTCCCTTGAAACTGTGAAAAAATCAATCCGTGAAATCTCTTATTGAAATCCCCATTACTGCACATTTTTGCATTTTGACTCTCGGTCTACGTTGCGGAACGAGTGGGAAATAAATCGTCCCCACCGGGGAGGAACGAAGTTCCAATCGTCCCCACTGGGCAGGAACGAAACTTTTTTTCCCCATTCCTACCCAGTAGGGACGACCGGGAATAAACCCATCAACGCGATGCGACATCCTTCAACCCACACTAGGCCCACGTGGTGGGCTAGAGTTCATTTCCTCAACTAGAGAGGGGGGCTTGGTTCCCAACAGTGGGAACATTATAAGGCTGATAATAAAGTAAGTCATTAGGGCGATAAGTGTCGTCAGTTACTAAAAGAGTAACTGTTTATTTCAGCAAACATGCTGTCTGAACTTGCTGGGACTCTACAGTCATCGCCAGAAGATATGCCGCCGTCATTCCATAGACAACCATGGCTGAAAAGTTTCCAATCATTCTCTCTGGTCGACTAAACTCAAATACATAGTGATTACATGTATGAAATTACAAATACAATTCTATTTTTAGAATTTGAATGTAAATATTGTAAATAATCGAAATGATTTTGTATGTTGATGATTATTTAAGAAAAAATACAATTATTATTTATTTAAAACATTTATTTGTTTACATAAATATAAGACTTTTTACATTAGGAATGTGGAAATTAAGAAATAACTTAACATAATAATTTTATGATTCCATAATAATATAAATTTTACACCTAAAAAATTGGGAGGTGACTTAGTTCGAAATATACAACATCAATAATATTCAGTTTTCTTTTATAATTTCACTATACTCTGTTCAAAATAACATTAGAAATTTTTGAAAACCTTTTATTACTGTCCTTTCAACCGATTTTGACTTTTATTATGTTGGTAGCATGACAAATGGCGGCTGCAGTAAATACCATCCTTATGCCTACGAAATAGAAGTTAAAATCTATTGAACAGAAAGTAAAAAAGGTTTCTTTAAATTTCTAATCTTAACGCGAACAGGGTATAAACTGATGTGATAAGCATATACGTATAGATTTTCAAAAAGTATTAATGTGCGTCAACATGTACTATTTCTTTCTTATCTCCTACTTTACGTGACTGTTAAACATCGAGAAAAACGTAAAGATCACTGTATGAATACTAAAAAGATGGCATAAAGTAAACGGGCTGTGATATTCACAATACCCCATCACAAAATCCATGTGCCTATTATTATAAGTTTACTGTACTTGGACCAAAAACTTAATGCATGTCTAGTCAGAAAAGAAGTTAATAAATTATAATGATAAATAAGTACTATAATATACTGGGCAGGACGTGTCTGCCGCATGTCTGACTTGCTGTAGGCACGTAAAACACAGTAAAGTGGAGCTTCGGCAGACCACGAAGGAGATGGCGGGACGACCTGGATGTCTTCCTTAGAATTGGAATGAGAAAGCGAAGATTCGTGCTCGTTGGAAAGAATGAAGGGAGACTTTTGCCCAGCAGTGGGACAACACGGGTTAGGTATAATAAATACTACAAGATAGCGGCAAGACCATTGTGGCTCATCACTTTGTAACTTTAGAATGCTCCATGTTAGCCTGCGAAATTAAAACTTTCGAAAGTATCAGAAAAAAAAAAAACGAAAAACGGCAAAACGTCTAATTTTTAAATAAAATGGCATATTTAAAAAAAATTAATGTTTTCAAAATTTAGTGAATTTAATGTTTTTTGAAATTTATTTAATGTGTATAGTTATGTAACTATAATTATCGGTGAGTAACAATGACGACGATTGGCTCGCCAATGTATGGAATGCGCAAAGCGATCGCCACTCTGACGCCGAGCGCTCAATATTCGTGCCGATAACTATAAAGACATGCAATATGTCACTACCGCACTGAACTACAAATCGTAAAAAAACGTATGAAAATTTGAATTTCGAGGGTTACCTTGGCATTCACCTTCACCCATAAGTGGAATCCAGGCACACAACATCATATCTCCATTTTATCATAAAGTTTTCGGTCCAAGTACAAACAAAACTAAAATACAACTTAAGGACTCAAAGGCTTCAATGTTGACGTAACAATGTCATCAGGAGTACTCGGCTGATGAAAGAAGTACAACATGAACCCGGTTGCTAAGAGAAAATGAAAACCTAAAATGCACCCGATAAGAATGACAAAGTACTTTGACTTCCTTAGAGCAGGCATTAACCAGAATATGAGTACTGCACCCGAAACAAAGGCGGCCATTAGAACGAAAAGCCACTGTAGCCAGAATACCTGGATCGTCCACAATACGGCCACTGGTATGTATATTGAGAGAGAGTATCCATAGAGGCAGAATAGGGACATCATTGTTGGTGATTTTGCATCCTGAAAAGAGATAGGTTTTGTTAAGATTAGTCTGAAGGTAGAACTACACTGCGCACACGTATGCTACACACGCCGATCAGGGCGCGTTGGGCTCTGTACATGTAATATTGAAACTGGACTTGTAGAGCTACACTTGATCCACGCCAAGCGACGTCGTTCTACGTACAAATCAGGCGTGTGACACGTGTGCGTCGGTCTAATGTAGTTCTAGCTTCAGGATGAAAGTTCTTCTGTTTGGCGTGAGTCAAGGCTTGAAATTGAACATGTATGTGAAAATAAACCAGTCAAAAATTTTAATTTCAGAGGTATAGAGAGGAATGAAACTCACATGTGTTTGACTCAAAATTCCTAGGGAATCTATGGCGGGTTGTCACAGATTCGTGTGTTACAAATCTTTGAAAACCTCCGCTTTTCTGTACTAATACGCATGTATTATACACCTAAACCTTGCTCAAGAAACATACTGTCTATTGGTGAAAACTGCATGAAAATCCGTTTAGTAATTTTTTGGCAAAGGCTTCTAACTTCTTGTGTTGCTTTCTGTCCCTTGCAACTATTCTCCACTTTAGTCCTGCTGTAAGCTTAAGTGCGTCCTCCCATCTTTTGTGTTGTCTACCTCTATTTCTTTTGTTTTATAATATGTAAGAATTATTATGCAACAGCCACATGATGTGCACAACATTTTGTTTAATATTGTAGCATCGTAGTTTGATAATTCTAGCTGCATTAACTACATTATTACTGGCCCAAACAGTTTAGGGAGTTTACCACCTACCTGTACAGAAAACTCTTGTTGATCCAAGTGTACCATAGTAGTTATACATGTTTGTTGACACCAAGCCAGTTGTGTATATCAAATTGATGTCATGCCATAAGGTCAAATCAATGACAAAACAAAACGTCAATGATTACAGAAAATAAACTACAGTCCATGTACCTGATTCTCTATCTCATCATGTCCATCAGTGTTAGTGGTCCACTTCAGCGCAGCCCAGAGCGCAAGAGGCACGAGCCACACGTAGCATGTGATCGCCGTGGCTGCGATGGACACTAAGTGGAAGTCATAGCGCCAGACAAAGCCCTTCTTGTTTGCGTTGTGCAAATAACTTGCTATGTTACCACTCACTGCTATTGTGAATATCTGGAATTGTTAAAAGTCAAATTAAATACATTATTTGTTATAAGCTACAAACTTAAATTTACTTGCTTTTCTATATTTGTTTTTACATAATATAAAAAACGCTTTACGAATCTGTAGTCTGTCCATTTATCTGTTGACTCCAAAACCATACAACGGATTTTGATGCAGTTTTAACTAATAGAAGAAGAACTAATCAAGGAAAGTTTTAATGTTTAACCCGGCGTCATGGGGGTTGGGTCTGTGAGACCCGCCACATTTTATATCGCTTCTAGTTCGGTTAATATGCATGCGACGTTGCTGTTCTTCTCAATAGCTGGAGCTGTTGAGTTGTTCTATGCATCGCAGGCAACACTTTTGACGTGCGACAGCCGCAGTAGGAGTTACACGATCTCAAAATTGAATAAGGTCTGTGAGACCCAACCCCGCAGTTCGTGTAACAATTTCGCGCCAATTCGTATAGATGTTATTTTATTTAATATCCGTGTATTTATTCATTTATATTTGTTTTTTTGTTGTTGTTTACAATTAAAGTTGCTGATATATAGTTTAATTTGTGAATTTTGTAGGTTCTTAGTAAAAAATGGATCGAGAAGATATGGTACGGCAGCGTATTCTTTAGAATTTACAAGTCTGACTCTGATTCTGGTTTGTCTGATCAGGAGATGTCTGATGACGAAGATCGCTTGAATGAGCGTAGTAATCTTAGTGACACAAAGCAAGATATCTCAAAGTCCGAGTTTGATGATTACATTCCACTGTCTACGCTATCGGATAGAAATCGTTCGTTGGTAAAGTATTCTAGTTAGCTAGAAGAATTAGTCTTCAAACGCAAACCGTGAATGTTATGCGGGTTTTTATCGTGGCAAAGACGGTACAATGTGATATAAGACGCGTTTTCGACAAAATGTCAGGACCAGAGCCGAAAACATAATCCATCAATTGCCGGGTGTAGTACCAGTCGTTATTTTTAAAGGTCTAATAAATATGATCAAAACATATTATAATACGACATTTCTGTTTAATTTATTTACATTAATACCTCAAAAACTAAACACAAAGAAAATATTAACTTTATTATTTATAATGTATTGGATAATTTGTTATCTTATGAACGGGTCTGTGAGACCCACCCCAACGTCCGTGTAACACTTTTCCACCCCCATCACCCCGGGTTAACTCTATCTGGCGCTCGCAATTTCGTCTAATTCAAACTCATAAAACAATTTGTTATATTACTCCTTACAGTATCAGGTATCTACTAATGAAAGTCCCGTCAAAATCGGAGATTAGCCTGAACCAACAAAAACGTAAAAAAAAAAAATTTTTGTTATATGTATTGAATATACTTTCATGCAGTTAATACAAACACTTCAATTTTGCTGAGATGTGTAGATTTATTTATGTATGCATATGAAGCTGGGGACGATCATTACTTTGTAATGTTTACACTAACTAATAATGGAAAACTTCCTATAAGTAACAATTGCATACCAGCTAAGGGATTGTATATTTAGTGATGAGTTGTCTAAATAACGTGATACAAGATATTTATGATAAACCCTTAATTCAGCATATTGCTGCATAGTCTCTACCAATTGCATCATTGCAAGCAGTCAGTCATATGCCACCTTTTAATAAAGAGCAACACTCTAATATTGTAGTTTATTTTTTTCTTTTTGAGGTGGGAAATCATCTAATTACTTCTTCCACACTAGTGTACCCTACAGTGGGAAAAATTATTAAATGAGGTCAGGATTGTGTGTCAGATGTTTACTGTCTAAAACCACACCTGTCTTTCAGTTGCCTTTTGGGTTCTAGAATGCAAAAGGCAACTGAGGATCTGTGGTCCTAGGACCAAGGGTCTCTTTTCAGAACTGAAGGAATCAGTTGCCCTTTGCATTGTAGGACCACCAGTTATGTTTTCAGAAGTCCACCCATAGCACTAGAAGGCACCTGCCCTGCTCTAAACTGGGTTCATGCTGGCTTCAACATACACCTCATTCATGGCTCTCAGAAGGATCATGGTCAAGAAAAGAAAATATTTTGACTTTGTGTATGTACTTACCAGGGTAACAGATATCCAAACAGGTCCGTACAGATCGGGCTTTCCCTTGATCTTTTCATCAAAGTAGTTGCGTGACACCTTCTGTGGCAGCACTGAGGATATGATCCTCTCTACCACCTCATTTGTGTGCACATCAAAATACTTCTGGTAATATTCTATAGTCCAGAAATTGTGGTTTGCTGGAAAGCAAGAGTGATATTTTAATGTTTTTTTTAATTGTGATGAGTACAAAGTTGGGCATTCTATGTACAAAATATAAAAAGGATACTAAATCCTATTCATTAAAACTGTCATTTAATAAGCCTCCCTAGTTATTTAATCTTTCGAATATCGTAATTAGAGACACAATAGAAAGCAATCGCTGTTGTTCACTTGGGGTGTAATGAATTTCGAATAGGATCGCCCGCCATGTTGTGACGCCACGATTTACTGTCAAATCGAGGAAAGAAATTTTTTAATTTAATTAATTTACGAAAAATTTAATTTATTTATAAACTGTGAATGAAAAAAGTTTAATCAGAATCCAGTTCTTTAATTTTGCTCATCTCTAAGTTCTTCAATTTTGCCAAAATTTCTTCGATTTGACAGTACGACGAGACGTCAAAACATAGGAATTGGTCCTATTCTCATTTGGAACGCTTAGTAAGCAGATTGTGATTTCAAAAAGGCAGAAAAAAAACAAGACATTCTAAGTGGAATAACATTGATGTTTGATGCCTTTGAGGAGCTAGGCTGGATATGTTAGCCAAAACCCCCATGCACAACACAGATCAAATTGGAGTCTAAGTGCAGAAAGTTAAGTCTAGTACTGTGTTTGATGTCAAGATCATGTTATCTCTTAGAAAGATTTTACAACTTTAATTCATTAAACCCCAAGCGAATGCCGGCGTTCGTGCTCTCATTATCTTTTTATTGTGTCTCTAATTCTCACGATTGAAAGGGTAAATCAACTTCATTTTAACTTTCAAGGGGCAGGTATGATTAAAGAAAACTCAGTACCCCTTCGATGATGCATGAGGGTTGGTTTAAATTAAAGTAATTTGTCTAAGTACACAGTCTAATTGGTTAAATAAAATAGTCAGCAAAACTTATGTTCCCAAAAACAATATCACTTAACATATTAACAAAAAAAATTGTAGTATTACTAATGCACTGATAAGATTAGAATCTAGTTAAAATTTACAACTAATTGGAAGATAAATTTTAATTGTTTACTGGACTATGTAGTAAAATACTAAAGTTACTAAACTGACAAGTAATAATGTAGGTTCTTACTTTGTGGAGCAGCTTCTGGTTCATCAATCGCTTTCGGTTCTTCAAAACTATAATTTGGATTTGACATAGTGTTATTGTATTGATTTGTATGCACTGCTTCCACGTCGATACGTGCACTCCGATTGTTGTGATCAGGAGAATAATCCTGGAAGTCCAAAAGTTCACCCGTGTTTACGTTCGCCATGATTACTTACTTCATTTAATACCAAAGTAAATAAAATACACGCAATCGTATCGTATTAGAATTTGTAACCAATTTCTAACTTTTTCAAAATGTCATATTCGTCACTGCTAAAAACTGTCAATCTGACAAATAAGGACGAGACAGAAATGAAATATGTCATCAATTTTGAATGGGAGATATTCTCAATGGACTGGAAAACACCAAAATACCGGTTTTTAGTTTGAAATTATTTCAAGTAAAATAATCACAGATCTATATCCATCATGCTGCTATTACATACAGCATCCAGAAGTCCTAAGTGAGAGCAACAAGACTTAAATCATCAAGGATTGGTCGGTGTCACTGGCTCTCTGACTCTCGTTAACAAAAACTTAAGGTAAAGCTGGGTTAACACATAGTTGCGCTGCAAGTAACGGAGTGGACAGAATATAGTTGGGTCCATTGGCGGTGGAATTGACCAACTAGTGGGCTTATATGGGTTTTCAATTGAGATGCCACAAAGGGAATATACCAATTTTATCTAGGAAAAAGGACTGTGTCCTTCGGTAGGGTCGTGTACGCCAAGCATCTTGTATTCAAAGCCTCTCGTTTCGTGAAGGCGATGGACTGTAGGACAGGAATGTTTTGGGCGCTGAAGTTTTCGATTTTCTTCGGATATCTCATTACATCTCTGGTACGCGTGTCTTAGCTTCGGTCAGGGAGTAAATGTGAAAGGAAAAATTCTTTTCACGGAGGGTGCATGTGAAGTCCCAGTAGGTTAGACATCCGATGTTGAGACAGTCACTCTCATGCCTTGCTAGAATACACGGACATGTAATTGATCATATGATCACCATTCACCACACATCGTGCACACTTCAGTCCATTTCTCCTTATTCTAAACGTATAACGGGGATGGGGGCCGTTGCTTACTTTGGGCATAAGAAGCATTTGGGTTGAAGGAGTGGCTGACTTGCAATAACGGAGGCCGGTTGGTCAGAGGCCAAAAGAGTGAAGACACTATGGCCTTTTAGGCCTTTGCCCTTCTTCCTTTTGCCTCTTGCGACAACTTAGAAATCGTCTTCGGAAGAAGAGCCGGCCAAAGATTTTATTTATGTCTAGTAGGATATACAAGGTGTAAGGGACAGCCCTCCACAAACTTTAAGGGCTTGCTCAGTAGACGATACTGAACAACATTACACAAAATTTTTTTTCAGGAAACGAAAAAAAAAATCGTCCTCTCCATACAAACTGTCCAATCAAGTTTATAATTTTGTATGGGGAGGCGGATTTTTTTTTTCGTTTCCTGAAAAAAATTTTTGTGGAATGTTGTTCAGTATCGTCTACTGAGGAAGCCCTTAAAGTTTGTGGAGGACTGTCCCTTACACCTTGTATACAATCTTTGGAGCCGGCAAAGTGATGCTCGATGTCAGAGAGTGGGTCTGACAGCAAAATATTCTTTGATGTGCCGCCGAGTGCCGGGGTGGCTATTGTTTATTGATATGAATAGGTCATCAGGTAAACCAGTGACTTATTTTTTAAATAATTTTAACAATATGTAATAAAATGTACGAGGGCATTCTATGTAAAAAAAGTCACAAAACAGCTTATAGGTGTTTCTAGCAACAACATTCACAGTAGTATTCTCGCAACAATGGTACGGCAAACAATAAGCGGGGCAAATTTCGACGAAACTGTCGTTATCGTAGTCTGTAACTGATAACCATAGTAATTACAACAAAGCAGGGATTTTCGAACTAGTTAATTCCTCTTGCCGTTGTCAGTAGAATGTAGAGATAATATTCATCGGAGGTAATAAGCTGACTGGGAATTTAAGACGTTTGTAATGACTTGTTTGATGCTCTGCCGAGCGCAGGGGTGGCTATTGTTTATTTATTTGTACAGGTAAATCAGCCACTTGTCTATAAAATATTTTTAACAGTATATATTAAAAATGAATAGGGGATAATACGTAAAATAAAAAGGTCACTTAAACTTACTACATATTATTTGTTGCAAATAGGCAACCACATTCACAATAGTATTGACAAAAATTGGTCACATGCTCGTTTCATCGAAGCTGTCGCTATCGTAGATTTCCGAACTAGTTAATTTCCTGCCTTTCTCAGTAGAATGTAGAGATAATATTCACAGCAGATAATGAGCTGAGTGGGTACGGCGCTGAAGTTAGCGTCGCTAGCCGGGATGGACGGGGCGATGGCATTATGAATTTCTGCAAAACTGCCATACTTGGCGAGCAGTCGGGCGGGGTCCTCGAAGAGCGCTAAAATACTAGCGTCCGTATAACTAAGGCGGAGGCCTATATTTAGTGAGTCTTTAGGGGGATTGGCGAACTTGATCATTCCTAGCACCCCAGGTGGATGGGCAGATAGATGTAGACTGGGAGGCGAGTAGCTGGTCATCAGAATTTAAAGCGTTTTTAAAAGCAACATGTGTTTTATTTGGCACGGTTTGTGCATTTAACCAAAGACACGTTAATTTACGTAGTTTTGTAAAAAAAATAAAAATTATTACAGTAAACGAAATTTAGGGTAGGTTGAAAATACAGAATTAGTTACAGAGTGGATTTTTGGGACAGGCAAGTAAGGGCAGGGAACTTAACAAAAAAAATGCTGAAGTCACAATTTTTGTTTCTTTCTATTTCATGTAAGGATGTATGGGACAATTTTTAGGGTTCCGTAGTCAACTAGGAACCCTTATAGTTTCGCCATGTCTGTCTGTCCGTCTGTCTGTCTGTCTGTCTGTCCGTCTGTCCGTCCTTGCTTAATCTCTGTGACCGTTAGCACTAGAAAGCTGAAATTTGGTACCAATGTGTAATATATCAATCACGCCGACAAAGTGGTAAAATAAAAATTGGAAAAAAATGTTTTATTAGGGTAGCCCCCCTATATGTAAAGTGGGGAGTGATTTTTTTTTTAATTTCAACCCTAACGTGTGATATATTGTTGGATAGGTATTTAAAAATGAATAGGGGTTTACTGAATTAATTTTTTGATAATGTCAATAATTTCGGAAATAATCGCTCCAGAAGTAAAAAACAATGTGTTCCCCCCTCTAACTTTTGAACCATAAGTTTAGAAAATATGAAAAAAATCTGAAAAGTAGAACTTTATAAGGACTTTCTAGGAAAATCATTTTGAACTTGATGGAAAGAACAGTTTTTGTACAAAAACCCAAAAAGGTTCTACAAAATAATTTCTGGACTAATTTTGTAGTATAATCGTATATGCAAGCATTTTTTTAAACTCATAAGTGGGTACACTTATTGTGACGGACGGGAAACTACGGAACCCTGCACTGAGCGTGGCCCGACACGCTCTTGGCCGGTTTTTAAGGTATGATGACATACTAGAAATGACAGAAATCACCAAAATTTTCCCCAGAAATCTTGTTCCTGTATTTCAGAAACTGATCGGTATTTACTTGTATCTTAGATAAGTCACATCTCTGCACTCAAGCTACTGGGGCCGTCGACGATATTATGAAGTTGAGAGCGAATGTGACTCAGTATCATCCATATTAACAACATGTGTTCGTTTTATCTATACTATTTTCTGCGCCAATCGCTGAACCTTATTCAAATTCAAACCCTAGGCTACATACTATTTATGGTGTTTGTAATTGTATGGCTAGAAAAGTGATCATTGTGTGTGTCCGCTGCCGAGTGCAGGTGTGGCTATTGTTTCTCAATTTATTTGTATAGGCATCACCAACTACTTATTTAAAAAAGATTTTAACAATATGTAATAAAAGTTAATAGGGTATAATAAATGTAAAAAGGTCTCTTAAAGGTATTAGCAACAACATTCACAAAAGTATTCTCACAGAAAAGGTACGGGAAACAATAGGAGCAAATGCATGTTTCGATGAAACTGTAGTTATCGTGGACGGTAACTGGTACCAGTAATTACAACAAAGCTGGGATTTCCGAAATAGTTAATTCCCTGCCATTGTCAGTAGACGGCAGAGATAACATTCACAGGAGATAATGCGGTGAATAGGTACGTGGCTGTAGCCAGCGGTGCTAGCCTGGATGAATAGGGCGATGGCATTTTGATTTTTTGAAAATTTATTGTCGTACTTAGCGAGGAGATCAAGGTATTTGAAAGCGCTAGATGCCTAGATTACTAGCGTCCGTCATGATAAAGACGGGTAACTGTATGGTCAAATTTTTAATGGGGAACTAAACTATATATATATATATATATATCTCTATATATATATCAGACAGAGAAACATGCGCACGCCGCACGGCTTACAATAGCTTATTGCAAAAAGTGTCGTTGCAACTTTTCGTGGGAATTTTTTCCGTCTAGCCCCCTTTCACAACGCGCGATATGGAACTTCGTTCCAAAAAAAAATATCCCACAAAACCAAATAAGACAACGTGACATGTGACATCTACCAACACGCACTGGGCCTGCGTGGTGGATTACGACCTATTCTCTCTCTTATAGGCTTGAGACCCAGCAGTGGGAATAGGTATTAAAAAGGCTGATATGATGATGATGAGACTTTCGAGCTTCAGGTTTTAAAGACATGTTTTCAGATAGATAATATAGGTACATATCATATTAGTTTATGTACAGTTTTGAGTACCTACGTAAAAAATTAAAAATACATAGGGTATTACGAAATTTAGGATAGAACGAATACCTATATTGGATTAGTATATTTATAATGGTTAATAAATTAATGAGGTAATATGATTATTTATACACTATTTGTATAAAGTAAAGAAAGTACATACGGACAGGTCCTTATTTATGTACTTTCTTTGTTTGTCTCTACAAACAAAGATATTGATGAAACTTTGAATGCATTGTAGTTTAATGACGAGAACATAGTTTCTTAATTTCTTAAAAAAAAAAAACACTTTTTCCTGTAATAGCATCAGATTTGACAATACTGACTGATACACTGAAATATCTAAAAATAGACATCATTCTGGAAATACATGTATTAACCCTTTTCTTGGCAGAAAAAAAAATGTATAGAATTATTTTTTTTGTATAATTATCTTTTGAAAATTAGTATTAGTGAATAAAAAAAATTGAAAAAAAAATCTTGTATGTTTAGTTTTGGAGATATGTAATGTATCTTATGAGATACATTGCCAAGTATCCGTAATTTTCCCTACACAAGGCAATGTATCTGAGAAGATACATTGCTCAATAAATAAATTACTAAAAGTAAAAATATAATCAGAATTACATAAAAAATCAAACACAAACATTAGATCTTACAAAATAACACAACTACCATCAAAATAAGTATGTGCAGGAAAATAAAAAGTTTCTATTAGACATAAGACAAAGTCTTAGACTGACTTCGAACACATTGCAGTGGTTTGTCTTAATGCATAATTTTCAACTTCCCTTGGTACTGAATATTGGGAAATAACCAATTTGGCCATAGCTGACACAAAGTGTAGGTCTTGGCATAACAGGGGCTTCAATTTTTATAGCTGGAGTAGACCCTGCTACGTCTAATTCCTTTAATGAAGTCTTCTTTTTGTGCTAGTTTCGTTCGTTACCAGTTGGGACAAAATTTATTAATACTTTGTACTGGTAACAATTTTTTTTTATATATGGCATATATTTTTTAGATCTAGTGTGCCTGCGCTAAAGCAATCAGCTATTACTGATACACATGTCCAGCATTTGGAAAAATAAGGGCAAATACCAACGGTGACAGAGTTGGTTCTATAACAGGTGATGGCGAGCTACTACGCCACCCATTTATAAGTTGTAATGCTTGGTTATTTCAGGACAGGGTACTGGAAACTTCTTATTATGTTTAAAATATCTTTGAATTATAAACACTGGATCTGCTTCAACATAGTTGCTTGCAGTGGTCTCGCATTTATTAAAATGCCACTTTGCTACACAAATGTTGTTGCTATTGCAAACTATCTGGGAATAAAACCCTTCGGGTTTTATTTTCCACGCTTTGTCCATAGTCAGCTCTTTTTTCAGTTCCTTGTAACCTATTTAAAGGATCGAATACGTTCCAAGTGAGAATAGATAATGAATTAATTTTAAACTGGTGAAAAAGGTATCGAAAGAGACCCCTGAAAATGTTGGTTCTGGAATGCTTTTTTATGCAAAAGGCTACAATTATTATAGCCCCTAACCCGAAGCCAGAATCTAGCGGGGTAAAATCTTCGTATCGAAATGTGTCATCACCTCCATACACAGTAAAAAATAAAACCGACTTACTAAAAAAAACACTAAAACTATCAAAATAACTTTAAATTCGGAAGTCGGTGTTTCTGTAATAGTTTTGCCTCTTCGTTATTTAACACCGACTTCCGAAATTAAAGTTATTTTGATAGTTTTAGTGTTTTTTTTAGTAAGTCGGTTTTATTTTTTTTGTAAAAAGTTTTTTATTTCACACTTTTTAGTTGCAGCCAGAGGTACCTTTTTCTCATGACAATAACAATTAACTCAAACCCTGCTAGGATACATTGTTTTATTATGAAGTTCCCGTGTCTACCTTCCGGCTCCATCATCATCATCAGATCAATTCGATAGTACCTTATGGCCAAAGTGCATGTCATGACAATTCTAATAAGCCCAAACACGGCTAGGATACATTGATTAATTACGGAGTTCCGGTGCCTATCTTCCGGCTCCATCATCATCATCAGATCAGTTCGATAGTACCTTATAGCCAAAGTGCATCTCATGACAATTGTAATAAGCCCAAACACGGCTAGGATACATTGATTAATTTCGGAGTTCCGGTACCTATCTTCCAGCTCCATCATCATCATCAGGTCACATCGATGATACCATTTTCAACATACCTATTCAGAACTATTCATTTATTTGTAACTATGTTCATTGAGAGATCGGTGTGACTATGAACTTCCGTTGGCCATTTCTGGTCGTCTTCACCAGTTCCACTTCATCAAATGTCATGTTTTGACTATAAATGCTTAAGTCTTTGATAAAAATACCAAAAGAACTATATGGTTGCCTATAATATTTGAGGAGTTCCCTCGATTTCGCCAAGATTCCATCATCAGATCCCGACTTGGTGACTATGGGACCATTTGGGAAGTATACCCTTTCCAACAAAAAAAGAATTTTTCAAATCGGTTGGCAAGTGACGAAGTTATGCGCGAACATACATAAAAAAAAAAAAAAAAATACAAACATCCGAATTGAGAACCTCCTCCTTTTTTAGAAGTCGGTTAAAAATCGTAAATGAATTCAGACAACATTTGGAGCTCTAACGAATATTTTGGTCTTCCATTTCTTAGGTTTGCTTTTTATATATAATTTCCAATGGCCGGTTTTTTTTTCCTTTACATGGCACCATCACCCCGTCAATGAATCTACTCTCATGGTATGATTCTTGAAGTTTTTCCGTAAGTTTAGAAAGATACATTGCGTACACAATAACTTGGCGGTGTGCACCTAGAGATACATAGTACGTTGTACCTAATTCTGTGATAACTTAGCGGTGTGCACTGTGAGATACATGCACAAAAAAGATTCGTTTTTTTGCACAATAGTAAATATTTGGTTTGAAACCATACTTGATACAAATGTTTACTTCATAAGGAATATAAAAACATTCAATACTACATAAAAATCCGGGTACAATATAAAAAATTAATAATATTCTTACCTCCATGCCTACGATCGTGCCGACTCTGTGCACAATTTTTTAATTCAAAATATAACGATACTACCAATAACATCATCTATAATATAAAAATGAATCGCAAAATGTGTTGGTAAGCGCATAACTCAACAACGCCTGGACCGATTTCGCTAATTTTTTTTTGTTGTGTTCGTTATTATGAGGAGAAGGTTTTTATGGAAAAAAAAATGAAAATTAGGGTAGTGTAGGGTAGAGTAGGGTAGTGTAGGGTAGTGTAGGGTAGTGTAGGGTAGAGTAAGGTAGAGGAGGGTAGAGTAGGGTAGAGTAGGGTAGAGTAGGGTAGAGTAGGGTAGAGTAGAGTAGAGTAGGGTAGGGTAGAGTAGGGTATAGTAGGCTGAAGTAGGGAAGAGCGGGAGCGAAGCCGCGCGGGCAAAAGCTAGTGCTAAATAAAAATGAATTCTGAATCATTCAAAATATAAATTGTTGTGAGAAGTTTTATGTCATTCACTATATTTTCGAAACCAGGAATTTTTAAAGTTGACTGTATCTGACAAGATACATTGTCAAGAAAAGGGTTAAAATCCTTTCTTTTTTGAAGTCGGTTGATTTGTTGCCGCCATTTTAAATGGATTTTAAACAAATTTCGCTAGCAACCCTCAAATTCCCACCCCCGCCACCTCATTGAGATTACAATACCTACCATGCGCCACCTCAAAATTTTTGGCGCCACCCCCAGCCCCTACCTAGAGTGTTGTCAACTTAGCAACTTTATAGCTAGATATAGCTATTATTTCGTGGCAGATAGCTTCTACAATTTAATGAAACTTATAGCTAAACTTTTTAGTTACTTTTTCTAGCACCTTTTTATTTCATCATGAGACGTGAAGCTATCGAGATTCATAGAGTAAAGTACCGAGTCTCGAACGAAAAAATAAAAACTAAAAGCGAATCTATGGTCATAGATGCTATGGCAGTTACAGCCATAGGTCTGTGTTGGCTGGAAATTCCCCGTTTTCTGCTGCGTAATGACAGCAGAATACTAACTTAAGCGCCGTACGTGCGTACGCACGAATCACGATCCATCTTGACGTACGTCCCGCCAAGTTCATACAGGATAACACGATGCAAAACTCCCGTGCGTATGCTTGACGTACGACACCTACGCCTACGCACGACGTACGTCAAGATTGATGGTGCGTACGGTGCTTAAACGAGTAGCAAAACAACCAGTTGAGAGCATGTGCGGTACTAACGCGAGCACTAAACATACGCTATATCAAGCTTATACGAAATTTTGGCAGCAATTATAGGTTTACGTACGAACGTCACGCGCTCCCGTTGTCATTTATTATAACATACCTACAGTCTGTCAAGAAAGTCATGAAAAGAATGTTTTGGGAACTACTGTTTTTGCTAATACTGGCAACACTGAATAATTGTTAAGCTGAGTACCTGAACTGTCACGTCGTATCTGTGTGGTTGATTTTTTACAATATTTCGGTGCTATTTCGAGTTTTTTAAATCGTGTAAGCGTTAAGATACAAAAAATGAATCGAAATATTTATAAGAGCGGTGCGAGACAAATTATATTTAAAGTTTTTCAAGGGTGTATGGCCGAAATTCAAGGTGGGAGTGCTGGGACGAACAAAGACGATGTTTATGGTTGAACAGCAAAGTTAACCGGTACGTAAATATATTCTAAAGTTTAACACACTAACGGAAATATAATGTTTTGACAATCTTCTGTTTTTAAGTACAATTTATCTATCTTTAACATTGTTTATGTCTTGCTAAGGTTATGAAATTTACCTACGATTTATTATACTACCACTTAACGGTTTTGATATTTTGGTGTTTTTTATTTAGGTATGATAAATGTATTTGTATATTTAACATATCTCTATTGACTTCAGGTGTTACCGAAAGTACAGTTCGGCGCATTGTGGACTAAGGCATGAAGAATGGAGGTAAATTTTCAACGCTTTGAAAACACAGGAAAGGCCGACCTACGAAACAAACTACGAGTCAGATGTTGGCCGGTTTCATTTTGAAGAAGTTTCAGGCAACATTTCTGGAGTCGAATACCTCGACTCTGATTATTTGGATTCGGATTAATAAAGATTTATTTCATAAACTTTTTATTTTTGCAATGAGCTCATACCTATCGATACTCAGCGCCACGCTGACGGCAGTGCAGAGAGGCAAAACATCGTGATTTGCACTTTGTAGTAAGTACATAAATGCTAGAAGCTGAAAGGACGAAAACAAGGGTTGATCAAACCAGACATTCTTATGAATATAAAACCAGATATTCAGAAGAATGTCTGATTTGATAAACTCTTGCGTGTAGGTACGTAGGATAAACATATAATTATCCTAATAAGCAAATAGAGAAGTCTGGTTTCGTCGCAATGTTTACAAAACAGAATTCAGACTGGTAGAGAATGCCTAAGGCATTAACTCCGCCTTTGTACTTTTGTGTTGGATAAAGTTTTAATAAATAAATGAGAACTACTATAACTATTATGTATCAGGTAAAATTAAACGTCACTTGAATGAAAATTAGTTCTAATAAAAATGTTGTTCGCCACTACGACAGAGTAAGTACTTTTATTTATAGGGAGCCACTACCAATGAAAGTCAAAACTCGTTTGCAAGCATGTATTAAATAGATAGACGAGTGTCAGATAGATCGGTAAAATAATGTACCTACACGGCAGTAAAGGGACCGTAAATCGGTAATTATTATTTGATAAATAAAAGTATCAATATCTTTTAGTCGAAGTTTATTGGGATACCATGTTAATGATGGTGGCGCCCTCCCTTCTTTTCATGACTTTCTTGACAGACTGTACCGTAACATTTAGCTAGTCTAGCAACTTTTTGGCAAAAAAAACTGGCAATCTAGCAACATTTTGCAAAATGTCTAGCTACTTGGTATAGCCAGCAGATGGCAACACTGTTACTTGCCCCCCCCCCCCGACCCGGTCCGCTACATTTGTCGACGCGACGAAGACATCGTCTGCGTTCTCGCCATTTTGTTTTCAACTGGACTCCGTTACGTCAATACGTATTTTCTGTCGGGTCGAAGAAAACTTATCTATACGTGATTTAGTCGTAATCAAGTATTCATTACATCTGTACGTGAGGTGATTGCTGTAATTACGCGTGTTTATCGTCCGCAGTGCCGTGATATTCGTTATAACGTAAGTTCACTACGTGATAATTTCTAAAACCTCGCCATATTGGTTATCCACGTAACGAATGAATCTAGCGTAGTTTTTGGTTATTTACAGTGATGTGCAGTTGAAGATTGTGCTTGGCATGGTGACATCAACGACTGCGGTCGTCGTCAAAGATGTCGAAAGAAGTAGCGGAAGAGTATGCGTCGAGTTTGGCGGACCTAACCGTCAACAGCAAGCCGCTGATAAATATGTTGACGATCCTCGCCGAAGAGAACATCGACCACGCAGGGGTTATCGTTGAAACAGTGGAGAAGCATTTGGAGAAGGTGAATTTCAATTTTTAATAACGCGTGTGATGTGAGGCGCCGCGGAGTTTATACCACTGTCACGTGAGAATCGGGGAATATGGGAAAGTGTTCTCAATAGGATGACACACGCTCGTCGTAGCGTGCTTTACGTGTTTACAATGACAAGTGTGACTAATTCGGGCTCGTTGTATCAGTCGAAGCTCTAACAGGTATCTCCTACTAGTACCAGATGTTCCAATTTCACAACATTGCCTCAAACAGTGCGACAGCATTGGCTATCTATACGTTTCTGTAAATTACTTTTATCTTAGATTACAATAACCTTAATTCGAGTCAATTGGCTACTTAATAATTATTTTTCATGTTTTCACAAGTTTTAGAATCAATTTCTAGTCGCAATGTTGTTTTTTCATCTAATACTTATCTATTATTATTGATTTATATTTGATTATCGAAAAACATTTAGTTGTAAGACCATTGATTTTGAGTTCTACTTTTAAAAGCATTTAAAATTACTTTCATATTTCAATATAAAAATTGCAAAATTTAACATAGATCAAATTCATGTGTCGTCTCCCACATGACTCAAGTGTTATCACATTGTAGCTAGTCTTGATAAAATGGACATAACAGCAAAGTATGACACTTACCTAGATTATAGTATTTCCTTGTAGACCTGGCAAATGTCCAAATTACGAAACTTATCTAAAGATGTGAGATTTTACTTAGAAACTGAGTTTAGAGAACTTTCAAAGAGATAAAATCAATTACCATCATGTTATTTCTTGTTGCAATTTACAATAAACATTTAGGAGATACCTGTAGCAAAAGATAATCACAGATAACACAATCTACCTTCACGGGTATGTAATCCTTATCTTTTTCAGTTGTATATTCAAGAAATTGTTCACAATAAAGCTTTTTGAAACTGAATTCTTATTTATTTTTCACATATTAACAATTAAAAAGGTTGATAAAGCAAATTCTTGTCTTATTCTATCCCATACCATTATGAGCAGTGGGTGCCAACCTTAGAGAGAGGGAGCCAAGTGCACGCTTGACCAACCTGGGGTTTGGGACTAGAAGTTCTTTTTCCTCTACACAGGTACACCCCGACATCAAGCTGCCCGTACTGTATTTAGTTGATTCCATTATCAAGAATGTTGGAGGAGCCTACACCTCGAAGTTTTCTCAGAGCATTGTCAATATGTTTACAAGGACATTTAAACAGGTAATTGTGAGTCAAATTGTCGATAATTGCTTTGTGAATTTCTTGTTGTATTTGTAGACATTCTCTAATGTGAAATGTTTCCGCAGGTTGATGAGAAAATCAGATCGCAAATGTTCAAGTTACGGGAGACTTGGCATGATGTGTTCCCTGCAACGAAGCTGTACCAATTGGATGTGAAAGTGAACTTGATCGACCCGGCATGGCCGATACAAGCACAGCCGCAGCAGTCAAACATCCATGTAAATCCAAATTTTCTGAAAAAGGTGTTTTTTAGTTGTTTATTGTTTTGATGTTAATTTAATTTAATATGCTAGCTTTAGGTAGCACAAGGCCACGGTTGGTATGAGGCTATAATTATGCTTACTGCATACCATGTTCATCAGCTCAGCATAATTATTATTTTGTGCTGTAATGCGCATTGCCATATTTCCATTAGTCTTATTTTGGGATCTCATGCTTGTATACAGCCTGTTTTCCACACTTGACTAATTTTGAGCCATATCCATACCATAAGTCATATAAACATATGTATCATTGCCATTTTTATGGGAGAGATAACAGCTTTTTCAAGGAAACAAAAGTGAAAAGATCATCAAGTCTAAGGAAAACTTTCAACAGCCTTGGGACAGAATAAATTGTAAAAATCAGAAAAAAATATAAAAACCTGAAAATCGCAGTTTTCTAATCTCTTGCTTCTTTTAACAGAATGTGCCTACGACCAGTACTACAACGGTCACTCCAGCCCCGTCAGTTCCCCCTGAGGAAGACGAGAAGATGAGGAGCATCCTCGCTAAGAAAGAACAAGAGCTCCTCATGCTGCAGAGAAAGAAAGTGGAGATGGAGCTTGAGCAAATGCGGCGGCAGGTTGAGATTGCTGAGAAAACTGTCATTAAAAAGGTAAGGATTTTTTTTTAAATTATTCGCTCCTTGTGGCTTTGATGCCACAGTTTGTGCTACTATTTTTCGGAAACCAGAAATAACCCGTGATACTATTTAGCCTATAAACAAAGATCAGGACACAAAGTGTTTCCTTTGTAGGTACAGTACTTATTAATATCAAACAAATAAACGCCTGTATAATAACGTTTCTTTTATGGGAACCCATTTTAATTTAATTTTAATGTTATTAGTGGTAGCAATAGAAATACTCGTACACATTCTGAGAAAATTTCAACTCTATCTTTTACGGTTCATGAGATACAGTCCACTGGCAGACGGGCAGCAGATAATAGGGTCTTGTTGACACCTTTCAGACAGGACTCAAAAATCTCAAATCTTTATTGCAATCCATAATGTACCATCAAAGACACTTCCGCCTGACCACCGCTAAGTTCATTTTTACTTGCACTCGAAACGAAAGCTTCAAAGGGTTTGGTTTGGCGCCGCACCGTAGGATTGAAGCGAAAATTTTTTAAGTGATCAGTCAGAAATGACCTTGGTAGTGTATGTCAGGTGATAAATAATAAAAAATTGAAACAATTAAGGACCTTGTCGGGCAAAGCAACATTATAAATAATAAGAGACAGGAAGAGCGCTAATATAAGTACCTATTTAATTTTCTTATCTCTATATTTATTATATCGTTTAATTATAAATAGATATCCATTGCTCCAATGCTGCGTGAAAGTAGAACAAACCAACAAACACATTTTTGTGTATTAGATTTAAAGTTTAAACCTTGAGTCAATGCCTATAGAGTGTAATTTACTTTGGCTCAAATTGGAAAACAGCGAATAATAAAAAAAAAACCTACTGTACATAATATAAAAAACTCGAAATGTTTAGACTACGCGCATTGCATTGAACGCGTTTACATAATAAACTTGCCTAGGTTACAGAACGCGCTTTTTCTAATAGCCTATCAACAATTTGTGCTTTGCCTTGAAGTTGTGAGAATTGGAAATATCCCTCTGCACTAGCGTAGATAGATTTGGGCAAAGGGACCCTTCGCCCATGGCTTCGCACCAAAAGGGGCCTCGTGCATGCGCGAGAGCACTTAAAGAACGAAGGTTTTTTTTAATAATTATCTATATGCTAGCATTTGATTTGACCACTACTTGACCTGAATTAAGTGACGATGACGAAAGACGTAGCGTTGGAAGGCCTCCAACAAGGTGGACCGATGACCTGGTCAGGGTCGCGGGAATCCGATGGATGCGTGATGCACAGGACCGGTCGTTGTGGCGACGCTTGGGGGAGGCCTATGTCCAACAGTGGACGTCTTGCGGCTGATATGATGATGATGATGATGAAGTGACGATGTGATTGAACAGTGAGTAGTGACAGTCGCTGTATAGTTTTCGAATTTTTGTATGGAAAACTTTTCGCCCATGTGCATTCATCATCATCATATCAGCCGTTCTTGTTGTCTGTTGGACATAGTCCTCCCCCAAGCGTCGCCACAGCAACCGGTCCTGTGCGTCACGCATCTATCGGATTCTCAATCAATTTCGTATTCGCGTTCGCCCACTTCTAAATTAATCCACATTCCCTTTGAATACCATGTTGTCAAAACAAAAACAATATTATCTAAACAAGTTCTAGTAAGTCGTTAATGTACTAATGACCCTAAATATAATTTCTTCTAACCTTGATATAACGTTAAATTGCTTCTATTTAGATAATTACTTTTACATTATAAATAATAGCTCTAGTCACTATTGTTATTGTTCATAAACTAATTATGACCACAGTCATGTCATTATTATAGCAAAGTATTATAAATACAATAGCAGTTAAAACTTGCATTAATGTTTCCCGTACATAATTTCCTGTTTCAATATTGGTATTTTGTGTTTTCCGTGAAACATTTAATTATATTATAAGTAATCATTACGTTATTAAAGAATATAATAAACTTTATTGTACACCAAAAAGTAACACAGTTTGTACAGAAACTTAAATGTATGGGTACAATGGCGGTCTTATCGCTGACAGCGATATCTTTTTTCTTTTTTTTTTATCTGTTATAAACTAGTACTGCGATCCTGCCTGACGGTAAGCAGTGATGCAATCGTTGATGGTGAGGCGCACTATTTTGAGCCTATTCACTCTAGCGTTGAAGACACCCAAATTATAATCAGACGGGATCTTCCAGACAACCTTAAGATGGATAAGAACTTAAAATAATACATGGGGTAGTCTGTGGTGTACTGCTAACAAATTGAAAGCTTTAAAGCTATTATGGTAAAATCATCGCTAAATACCTATAAATATGTTAGATCTGAGGCCTTACCATAAGTTATAAAATGTCAGGCGTGCGAGGCCTTTAACAGTTCAGTTTAGGTCGTCAAATGGATCGCGTTAAGAGCTCATGGTATTCCTAAGCCATGAGCTCCTCCTCAGCATGCTCAAATGAGCAGCAGAAGCGACCATGACTAATCAACGTCGTTGTTTTGAATCCATTTCGAGTTATAGGTCGATTGAACCTAAGCAGGCAGTTTGTATAAATATTTACTACTGGCTCTTCACTTAATGAAAGAAAACATGAGAGAACCGACATGATCTTTTTGAAGTGTGAAATCACCAAATTAATGAGTTCTCCCACTCTAGGGTACAGCGAAAGGGCGTTAGACTTACTGACTAAAAGATAGACAGATAGATGTCAAAAATAAAAGTTACATCAGGAATTTAAAATTAATAGGGTGTCACCATGGGCGGTCTTATCGCTAAAAGCGATTTTTTACGGAAAACCTTTAAAAACCCACCTATGTCCTTTCATTAACCGTTCTAGGGCCGCTTTATAGGGCGTTTTGCATTCTAGGGCCACGTTAACTGTTTCAAACGTTCCCGCAAACTAACATGACCTAAGAACAAACAAAAATTTGAAGACGTGATATTCATCAACACTAGATTCGCGACCGCGTGGTGAATACCTACCACTTTTTTCTCACAGAGAAGAAGGCCTGTATCCAAAATTCAACATATTTTTATTTCACATAGGCCTACATGGGCACTTATAAAACGTCAGAAGCTAGAGCACGGTTCCAATTGGTCGTTTCCTATGGAGAAGAACCGGCAAGAAACTCCATGGTTACTCTTTCATTTCTTATCAGCAATAGGAACATTGTAGGCTGATTGTGCAGTATACTCAAATACGTACAACATATAGGGTGACTAGCAATTAGTGTACGATACTTAAACACGTGATTGTGCTCATGATAACCAACAACTTTTAATAAGGGAACAAACCTGAAATCGCAAAAAAAAATCAGCTGTTCAGTACATTTATGTTTGCCTAATGTACTGAACAGCTGATATTTTTATTATCGTACACTAATTACCAGTCACCCTATATAGTTCCTTTTTAGGCAAATATCGCGTAATTGACGCTTTTTTGCGTCGAAGCAAAAGGTTTCAATCGATTGTCACACTGTCTGACTCATTATGCATATTAATGGATTAAAGCCCGTCCAAGAAATAAGTTGATAAAACAATACATAAATGTCGTTATCATAATACCTATGTATTACCTAGCATAATAATAATTCAAGTAATAAATAGCTCGACTCAACTGGTAGACTACCTTTCACACCATACGCCTGATTGGTTAGTGATCGTTTGTTAATGTTGCGAAGTTAAGCGATAGAGAGCCTCGCCAGCGCCAAAGAAAGTACTAATGATGTTAATGATGGCACTAATTAAAATTAAAATTATTTCTTAGTCGTTAATTGCGTAGACTTTTTTAATATGTAATATTCTATAACTATCACACAACGCCGTCTAGTTTCAAGCTAAGCAGAGCTTGTGATATCAGTACTAGACAACTGATAAACATACTTATATATTTCTAAGTACATATAAATGATCGTGCTCATCACACAAACATTTATCCCGGGTGGGAATCGAACCCACGACCTCCGGCATAGTAGTCAGGGTCACCAGCCACTAGACCTACAGACCTATCCGTCAGACCACTAATGATCAAATATTACGAATATAACAACTATGTGTCTCTCCGCTCTAAACTCGAAAGTATTTCTTTCGACTAAACCTTTTACATGGACTTTAGAATTGCCAAATTAGTAAAAAAAGCCATGTACACATTCCAAATCATAGACCTCTAAAGAGAAGAACATACTAGAAACTACACAAATTCTCTTTTAAATATAAATTATGGTTACATTGTTAATGTTACAATTTATTATACATATTATATGTGAGCATGATTTATAGAAAGATGTAAATTTTACAAGTAACCTGAGAAAATAAAAATCAATTCATCAAGCATCCGCCAACGGATTACTGGCATGGAAAATAATGGAAATGGTTCCCTCCATTATACATAGAGATATTATGTTATTCTGATGTATAAGTTTTTTTTTAATATCCGTTCAGTAGTAGTAACAAACATTGATTATTACATCCATTCCCACAAACTATGTACATTTATGATATTAGTTAGGACAACTCTACGTATCGATCGACACGAGAGTTCATGTTTGACTACTTGGAGTAGTGACTAGTGATAGTAAAAATATTTGGATAGCCTACATCACATGCTACATGTAATAAATTTCTATCCCTCACAGTGCTTGAGAAGGCCATTCAATAAAAACATTGACTTTGACTTTACTATCCAATATCCATTTATTACTGTTTACTGATAGCTTTTGTATTTCGGTCGTGGCTTTCAATATCTACCTTGCAAAATTACACACAACAATTCTCTTTGAGGGATTGATAAAAATGACGTATGCCTATGTCCTACCACAAATTTTTGATAGGGTAGTTTCCAGGGTCAAAATAATTACATTTTATTTAGTCCGTATTTTAGATTATAATAAATATTGGACATGTATTTTTTTTCTTTTTTCGATTAAACAAAAAATAACAAAGATGTAGCGGATATAGCCCATTAAAGTTACGTGTGACGTCACCCCGTGCGAAAAAATGCAGCACGGCGTGACGTTACACGCAACTTTAATGAGCTATATCTTAGTCATTTTTGGTTTAATTTACAAATAAAAAAATACGTGTCCCTTATTTTTGAATAATCTAAAAGACGGAGACGGAGGGACTGGCCCGCAATGGCCAAAGACAGATGTGTGTGGAAAAGGGAGAGGGAGGCCTTCGCCCAGCAGTGGGACATAAATGGGCTAACTAACTAACTAATCTAAAAGACGGACTGACTACATTTTTTACGGTAACTAGCCTATTATCATAACAGGTTTCCGACAAATACAGAGCCCACTATCAATTGCCGATATCTCACTAGGATACAAGTCGCATCGCCAACTGTATAGTACTTTGGAGGGTGGTACGTCATGTGGCGTATCGATAACACTTATCCATCTGAGATTCCTTTCAAAACTGGCAAATGTATTAAAAGAAAATAGTCAGTAGATTGTTTCGAAAAAACAAATTCGTATTTTGTAAGCATTGTTTTCTCAAACCTCTCAAAATGGACGTTGGTGTTATCTCGGTATATGTGAGACAGATAAGACACGAGTCGGTATACTGGTAATTGTCCCGGCCACGATAACCTGCGAGTGATACGTGCTGTGCTGTGCTCAGTTCGTTGAGTTTAATACCGTAGATAGACTTAATGTTGTTTACTCTGAAGTGAGTGACTAATGTTAACAGGTTAATTACCGGAATAGGATCGTTAACTTGCCAAAACATTCTTAGCACCTTAGCACATAGTATTTAATAAGTAAAGCCGTGTTTTTGCTCAATTGTCAGTATCGTGTAAAGCTTGTAATTATTTATGCTTGTTTTCCTATTGTAAACTTGAAATTTTATATATTGACTACCTAAATTACTCATTTGCTATTAGGTACTTTTGATTTTAATAGGAACGCACATGCTTCAAGCATGAAACTGCACAAAAATTATCTCCGAAACTATGAGAGATAGAAGAACGTGAGTTAGACAAATAAAATGGTATTTTTTTTTAATAAGAAATAAGGTATATTTTAAAGGCTTATTACACTATCCGATCCAATCAGTTCTAAATGCGATTACACCTTTCGATTTCCTAAATTGGCTTCCTAAAAATTGGAAGCCAACTTAGGAAATTCAAAAATTTTCGGCAGTTTATAAACTGTCGAAAGATTGATTATTTTAACTATTTTATTTAAACTACATCACAAACACATACATGGGCCTTTTTTACAAATTAATTTACATGTTATTCCACTAGTGACTAGATCAATAAAATCATTATTTATAAGTAACCTTGAGGTGTCCAATACTTGTTTCTGATAATAATAAGCTCCTTCGATTTTTCTAGTTATAGAAAAGACCTCGTTAATTTTAATAGTAATTTTTAGAATAAATAGAATTTTTATATTTTAATATAAAAATACTATTTCATGGGTGCCCCGCTATTTCTCCAAAATGTAACCAAAATCGGTTCCGTAATTCCATTGAACTCTATAATAATTTAAGTACTTAAACTTGTTTCATTCTTGTAAAAAAAAAAACTAGCACAGTTACTGGTACGAGATAATTTTATTCATACTATTTCCTTGATCGATTTCTTGGAAGGTAAACTGGTATTTACATTCTTATGTGGTAAGAATAGCCACTATTATGTGCTCATGAAGTTTTGAACAGTTGTCTCTTCCTGGAAGGTTATAGACAAAAGGTTGTACACTGATAAAACATAATCCTCAATTTGTTTCCAAGTAAAATATTTTTAACCCAAAATAAGGAATAATATAATTTACTTCGTATTTTTCCTCGTTATTCATTTACTGTTTACCATCTTCACCTTCGTGGAAGTAGATTATCCCAAAACAATACTCCCAAAGATAAGCAGTTCCAGGAAGTGGTCTGCCTACCTGGGTGCCAATTTTCAACCAACGCCACTCAGCCGTTTGAGTGAAAAGAACACAAACACACAATAAAAAAAATTGTCTTTATATTATTAGTGTGATAGTATTCTATTATCTGTATGTATATTGTAGCTGTTTATTGTCCCATCTATACATATAATAAATCTGTAGAAGTTTTTAATTGGGCGCGTATCACGTAAAATGTACGAAATCGATGTATGTAACGTTTATACATTAAAAATTGTGTGTAACTTGACATATTACTTAGACTTTGTTTCATCGTAATCGGTTGACTATATCGAAAAATATACATTCATTGACTGATAGGCGGTATGAAGTTCGCCGGGTCAGCTAGTTATGAATAACTATGATACCAAAACCAAAATCGTGAATTATAAGAATTATCTGTAGGTAAAGTCTGAAAATAAGGATTGGAACTTAAAAATATGACAGTAGATATTTTAAAACACATCTTTACCTAACAAAATAATGCATTTAAATTGCAAAAATGCAAAAATCCGTTTTTTTTTTTCTCTAAATTAGTTTCTATTAGTACATCTTGAGTTTTAAAATCATAGATTTATTTGACGTCCACGTTAAAACAAAAACTAGCATGCAGCAGACATGTCCGCAACGGCCGATGACGCATGTGTATGGAAGAGAGAAGGCCTTTTCTAGCAGTGGGACATAAAAGCATAAATAAATTAAAACTTGTCAGCAAACTTGACTAGTGTTTTGGAAATTTAAAAAGCGTAGCAGTTTGGCCATCAAGACCTATTTGGAAATATTTACACCCATTTTTTTTTTTTGGTACCTTTGTTTATTACCATACAAAACACTTCAAGTCATTTAATCAAGTTCTAATAACTCGTTATTATATTTGTGAAAATTCTCTTACACTTCTGACGGTCTGAGCGACACTATAGCAAATCGGCCTCTGTGTACTGTACAAATTGATTTCTCGGTCTTCGCTAGATTTTGAAGCTTCGTCTATAAATCATTAATTTATCATGTGTACCTATAATGCTAGCAAATAGTCTTTAAGTCAAGAGTGAATAGGTTACTTCTAGACAAGCGTGCTCCATCGTCGACCACATCATCGCTTACCATCAGGTAAGATGGTGGTCAAACGCGAGCCTATCAATAATAAAAAAAAATCTAACCTACTTCCTACGTTTTCATGACTAAACTAACAAAGTTCTTTTGAATGAGAATCTAGCATTCTATGGTTTTTTGATGTATCCCAGGCTGTAATTTAAACCTTACGTCAATGTGTTTAAAAGAAAAGATGCTTTTAAGATTTACATCAATCTGGAAACTTATTGAGCTATCGAGATTTGATATTCAGTTACACTAGTTGTATAGAATTTTTATTTCCATTGCATTCATGGTTAATTAAGTTACGTGTTTTTTTTGTCCGTTTGACAGATTATAATAAAATCGTCATTATTTCTCAACCTTGTACGAAAGAAGCCTTGTTGCAACATGGCAGTAATTTGTATAAAGCTGTTCATATTCCAACTAGATAGATAGATAGATAGCAAGTTTTTAATGTATTAAATATAGATAGAATGATGTACAAGAACGGAACTCCGCTCAAATACTGATCTGCAGATTTTTTAAACTAATATAATCTCAAACATTGCTTGAACTGAACCCAAACATGGTTTCGAACATAAGTATTTACAAGTGTCATTTGTGTTTAACAAACATTTTTTGATCGATTTACAGTTTATAAATTTGATTTTCTTGACAAAAATCTTTTATATCTTTTTTTATAAATATTAATAGCAGCCTGCTCCGGCTTAACACGCTTCAGACAATTCTGTTCTTTTGGCTAAGATGTATGTACATCTTACTTCCCTTCTATAGTTTAAAAAAACCGGCCAAGTGCGAGTCGGACTCGCCCATGGAGGGTTCCGTAGCAGCAAGTAACATAATATAAAAGTTCTTGTAGTTCGTTGTAACTTTGATCGATGTTTTAATAAAAAAATATTTTTTTAGATTTATGACGTATTAAAAAAAAACTATTTATTAGATCTCGTTCAAACCAATTTTCGTTGGTAGTTTGCATGGTAATGTACATCATATATTTTTTTTAGTTTTGTCATTCTCTTATTTTAGAAGTTACAGGGGGGGGGACACACATTTTACCACTTTGGAAGTGTCTCTCGCGTAAGCTGTTCAATTTAGAAAAAAATGATATAGAAACCTCAATGAAGACCTATCCATAGATACCCCACAAGTATTGGTGTGATGAAAAAAAAAATTTTGAGTTTCAGTTCTAAGTATGGGGACCCCCAAAAATGATTGCTTTTTTTCTATTTTTTTGTGAAAATATTAATGCGGTTAACAGAATACATCTACTTACTAAGTTTCAACAGTATAGCTCTTATAGTTTCGGAAAAAAATGGCTGTGACATACGGACGGACAGACAGACAGACAGACATGACGAATCTATAAGGGTTCCGTTTTTTGCCATTTGGCTTCGGAACCCTAAAAACAAAACAAAATCGGGGGATACAGTTTGGTGCAGCAACTTAACTAACATCTCCATTCAAAATATTGTTATACCATTCGTTAGGTAAAGGATCAAAGAATTCGGTACGCTAATTGTTCCTATGACTCATCGCGCGGGGGGAGGGGGTAGCGCCGCTAATTCAGGTCATTTTGCTGCGTTTTGAGATTTTCATTTAGTGTAACTTTTGACTCTCGGAAGTTACGACCTCCGATTAAGTTTTAATCGCTCTCGTCAAAATCTGTCGATTGTATTAAAATTTTAGTGTGAAATAGTTAGTGAATTTAAAGTGTTAAAATAAAATAAACATAATGCCGGCTTTTACACGTAAAAAAGCTAAATACAGTGATCGTAGGTGGGAAAGGGATTATTTTTGGAATCAGTGGCAATGGCAATCGTATGATACTAATGGAACACCATACGACCAAGTGCAGTGGCGGGAACCTAAGAGAATGAATGCGGCCGATCGGATCAACGACGGACGTGCACGCAACGCTGGTAGCATTACGTACACGTACTCGTGTACAACAGACGGCCATGTCCAGTACACAGTCGCGCCCAATATTTTCCTTTTTGTGGGAAACCTTTCTACAGTACGTATTTTTTTTTAACTTAAACTGTTTATGCGGTGTTCTACTTCTACTGTCATTATTATACAAGGTGTTAGTTGTAAGTTTGGGGAGACCGAATAGGCCTCCGCAAAGTTCAAGGAGTTGCTCAGTAGACGAAAAAAAAAAATCGACCTCTTCATACAAAAAACGGTTTATATGGAGAGGCCGGCTTTTTTCTTTTCTAGAAAATGAAATCTTGTGGAAGGTTGTTCAGTTTCGTTTACTGAGCAAGCTTTTAAAGTTTGAGGAGACCTGTCCCTTACACCTTGTATTTCAGCCAATTTACACAAAACTATACCTAAACCGTATGAAAATTCTTTGAATGGGCAGAATTTATAATAATGATTGATGTTATGATTTACGTTGTAAAATGTGGGTAAAGTTAATATTTTTGGGAAGAAACGCTCCAAAAAAAATGTGTGTCCCTCTAACTTTTGAACCATAAGTTTAGAAAATATGAAAAAAATCTCCAAAGTAGAACTTTATAAAGACTCTAGAAAAATTATTTTGAACTTGATGGGTTGAACACTTTTCTGAACTAAGTTTGTAATTTAACCGTTTATGCGAGCATTTTTCTTAACTGAGTTTATATATTTTATTATCCTGAACGTATCTTCTTTCAAATAAAACAAAAATAATTAAAATCGGTTCACGCAATCCAAAATTACAACCAAAAACCCAACATAAATAACTCGTCTAGTCTGTTTTGATTACCCAATTTCCCGAGAGATGGCGCTGTACTTTGAGCTACTTCGCGCTGAGATTAAGATTTTTCTTGGGTTGATGGGGTCGGGACGGGTATAAACTATTATATTATCGAATTGTTCGGTTGGTCTCTCGGTGGCATTAGTGGTATAGTGGGAAATTGTGACGGACGGGAAACTACGGAACCCTACACTGAGCGTGGCCCGACACGCTCTTGACCGGTTTTTTTTTTTCTTTTTATTACTGAGTCTTAGTTAAATCTTTGTGAAGTAAAAACGTTACTCTGTAATCTAAATTAGCTAAATATATTGTTTAAGTTATGATTAGATTAAAAATACAAAAAAAAAAACTTCTTTCTTATTTTCATTGTTAGAAACAGTTCGCTTCTTTCATTTGCCACTACTCAGACACTTCACATAGTGATGCAGAGATTAGCAAAATTGAAGAATTGGATTCTGAATATGCTTTTTTGTCCATGATTCGTAAATAAATAATAATTTAAAAAAAAACTTGTTATGCTCACCCTACCCAATTTTTAGATTTGACAGTTATGACGTCACAACTAGGGAATCCAACCCCGCAAACGTGGGATCCCGCACCTTTACTGCGGGATTGGAATTATTTATAAAAAAATTGGATTCCGACGACCTGCCCCCGTTTTGATTACTTATTAGACCCAGCTCATTCTCATTAAAAAATGATGAAAGAACTTTACATGGAACTCGTGACATTTTTTATAGAATTTGTCCGGAAAATAATTATTTTGTTTTCGATTTTACCGCGCAGTAAAATTTTTGAATTTCCATTTTGTGTTGTGAGTCCTGTATTACAACTGGAACGGAACGTAATCCATGTCAGTTTAGTTACTCTATGACCAGGGATTCCTCAAAACACGTGAATTTAATTTTCTAAAAGATGGCCCTTTAAATATTTTATTGTTCCATAAAAGCAGCTGATTTTATATGAAAACCGTAATTATATTACAAAAAACATATTTTTTTCCCAGTCGGATTATTTTCGAAACTCGATTGGGAAATTTACATAGGTAGGTTTTATATGAAACTCGGTGTAAAAGTCCGACTCACACTTGACCGGTTTTCATGTTTAAAACAAAAAAGGAATAAAAAAATCCAAATCCCGCGGGATTGCTGCCCTCAATCCCGCAAGCATGCGGGATCGGGATTTTGATGCGGGATTGGATTCCCTAGTCACAACAAGGCGTAAAAATCGGTCCTATTCTTATATGGAACGCGTTGTAGAAACCTGTCGACTAGTCGCGAAAGTTGATTACGGCGACTGGTACCTACCAATATGTTTTACCATACGGTTTTTGTTGCCCTACATTACGCAATGACTGAAAATGATTGACATATCTTATTAGTTTACATTAATAAATCTACTAAAAACTGTATGCTCTAATGTGAGAGTTGTAGGTTATAGACGATTATTAAATTATGCATTAACGAATGCTCTGTCTGTTTTCAACAGAAGTAATTAGTCAGTGAAAAAATAGTGAGACAGATTTATTGGCATATATATAGGCAGATATGCCATGAGCAGATAATTAGTGCACATTTATTTTTGTTTTCCATGTACCGTACAGTTTATTAACATTATTTAGTACGAGTAATCAAGTATTATTAATCAAAATTTATTATAGAAATAAGAAAATGATTGAAAGCTGCCTTTTATATGATTTCATAAAAGACCATTAAATCCAAATGAATAAAGCATGGTTTCTGCTGCTTCTATGATATATTATTATATACAGATATTAGAAACAAAACATGTTGTGTTGTTATTTTTCAACAACCTGTCGGGCCATATGTGAACCGGGCATGTGTTGCACCATAGACACTATACATAGTTTCCTAAGTCCCAGGTTGTCTTAGTCTTTGATTGTCTATTGTCTATTGCACCTAGCTAGGACCGACAGAGGCAAACATAACATTACTATACGAAAAACAATTACAATAAATAAATCCCAGTTGTGCGTTGTATCTAGGCGAAAATAAGTTGTGGCTCAGCTAATACCGTGGGCAAATCCAGCAATCTACGATGCTGATTTTCAGCAACCATATTAAACAGTTTATATTTATTTACGAAGACCGGTTAACATATTCGCGGTAACTTACCAACATCGCTATTGTTGCAGGTGCCATCAATGCCGGCAACAACAATCAGTAACTCAACGAGTGTGGCGTCAGTGGCCGTGCCCGTGCAGTCTGTGGCGCCCGAGGTGGCCAGTCTACCCGTGCGAGCTCGCCTCGGACCGGTCAGTTTAAATAACATTATTTTTTATCCACAGCATTAACACTTGTTAGATTTAGAAAGTGTTCGATTTTTAAATAGTAAGTTTGGATCACCATTGTCTTCATCATCGTCGTCTCCTTTTGCAGCCAGTGAACAAGCCGGCTGGTCGCATCGCACCCGTGAGCGCTGCCCTCGCGGGCGCGCGGCGCGACCCCCGGCTGGCGCGCCACGGGCCGCCCGCCGCCCGCGCGCCCCCCGCGGCCCGCCCGCCCCCCGTGCAGCCGCCGCAGCCGCCCATCGCTGTCGTAGCGCCCGCAGCGCCCGTCGCGCCGCTCGCTGCCATTGCGCCAAACGTTTTCGATATCAAACCACTCGAGCGCGTCACTAAACGGAAAAACGTCATCACCATCGACGTCCGACCAGATGGCGAGCCCGCCCGACCCAACTCGCGGGACCCGCGCCGCCACGAGCAACCGCGCCTCGACAAGCCGCAACCGCGCCGCGCGCGCCCGAGGGAGGAACGCGAGCGGCGCCGCGAGGAAATACGCCGCGCCGGCGCTGAACGGAATCACGTCGACGCCAAGCCCGAGCTCGAACGCGGCCCCATGCCCGCTTATGTCGATAAAATGCCTGACGCTAAGAAGATAAGCAAAATGCCGCCGATACCTAAAATCTCTCGGCCTCAGGGAAAGCGAGACGGCGATGCCGTGCCGGCCAAGCGCAAACGAGAGGCCGTGCGAGCCGAGCGCAGGCGGCGGCGCGGAGAGGAGGCTCAGAAGGAGCCGGCCGCGCCCGTGGCCGAGCCCGCCGCGGCGCCCCCGGCCCCGCTGGCCGACGCGAAGGAGGCAGACGAGGTGGTGGCGTTCAAAGAGCTGCGCAAGTACAACAAGGAGCACTACATGCGGCGCAACCGCCAGAAGTCCGACAGCCCCGAGCCGGCGGCGCCCGTCACAAGTAAGATATCCCTCTCTGTAGCCGCGAGCGCCCAACACTCTGTGATACTAGATATAAGCCGCAGCGTGCATACGCTTGTTGTGTGGATAATAAAATGTTTAACAACTCTTGGAGTATTCATATTGACGTGTTTCTTACGGCGCTTCTGTACCCTCTACACACCCGTCGAATTCTAATCCTAAGTTATCTATGTTGACTATCGAGAGTAATTGGTTATTCAGTATTCATTGCACATTTCAACAATTACTCTAGTCTTTGATCGATTACGTCTTGTAAATTGATCAGAGGATTCAATGGACAATCACATTTTCTTGATGCAAGTCATAGTTTAACATGGCTATTTTATTTATACTCTTGTAAGTTCGTATTCAACTAGCGTTTGGTTACAAATTATTACTAAAAGCAGTAGTGTACGTCACAAAAATATTATACAACCTTGGACAAAAAAATGAGTCTCATCGTCGCAACATTGAAGTTTTCCGGACATCAATCCGTGGTTCTGTGGACTGGACGGCTACTCGAAATCTGAGGACATCACTGGACGTGGATCAACTGATGATACAAACTAGAACAATGGACCTGCGTCAAGTATTATTAAATTCTCTAAAGGATATTAGAGGCATTTCAAACTTTTTTTCGGATCAGAAAATAATCTCTTTTAGTTTTGGGGTACTCGGGAGTTATTTTGTTTTCTGAAATGTATATCGTAAGTATTTTCATCAAATCGTTTTTTTTTTTTTTTTATGTTGGATTACTGGTGAGTTTTGTTGTGTAAAGCAGAAATGTTTTTTTTTTGCCACGGAGTATTGAACACATGGAGTGCATGCTTCGCCCAATTTGCGATGCTTAGTTTTTTCTACGAAAGCTGGCGAAGTTGGCCTTTCGTCATTTTAATTTATATGCTAAGCTGTGACGCATAATGAAACTGCTTATATGTATTGGTCAATAACTCATATAATTGGCCAGAATGTGGTGCTATAAAATAGTGCGATGCTGAAATATTTGGAAGTAAAGATCGTTTATGAAAATTTTACTTCCTTTGTATCCAATTAATTATTAACCCAGCAATGTGATATTTTAGAAAAGTTCAAGTTTCTTCTACATCGGTATCATTTTGCGCCGCAGCTTTAAGTAAAATCAAAATGGCTATAGTGTGACACTGCCAATGCGATTTAAAGAGCTCTATACCGAAACAAGTTTGAATTTAGAGGCCTGTAACATATCTATCGTGATTTTTTTTTTCACATTTACCGCATTAAATTAATAATTTCGGCTGTGTATTCAGAGCAACTGAAATACTTCGACATCCTTGATTAATTCTTTGTTGCAGTATAATTATTGTTAATATAGTTCATAGCGACCTCGCGACCTCATCTTGTCAAATATGTACAGATTTAACTCTGAAGCAAATTTTTCAACAAGCACATTTGAGATTGAACTTGAAATGACCGATATTTTCCCTCTTAACTGACGAATAGTTTTGCCGTTTGATTTTATATTTTACTAGCCCCAGCTTCGCTCGTTCGTTAGATTTTTTTTAAATTCTCAGCCTTTCCCTACTACGAGCCCCGATGCAAAATAGTTCGTCTAGTGTGAAATTTTCTCTGAGATTTTTTCTAACTTCATTATTTTTGTATATCTGTTCTACTATCACATGTCGCGTTATTTATGCTATTTTTTAATTAAACGTTCTTACTTTTATTAAACGTTCTTAATTATTTTACAAATATTTACTTTCTATACTTTACGCCTTTCACTACTTTCCATACTTGACGAACTATTTTGCATCGGGGCTCGTATATGAATCACTGTGTTTGTGTCTATTGGTAAAAATCCGTTAAATCGTTTTTACGAAATACGTGATCATGCTCTCGACGATGATAGCGATGGGAAGCGTATTACTACGTCGCTAACATATCACGTGATATTTTTTTTTTACTTTAGCATTGATTAAAACGCACAACACCTTAGCGTGCTTGAGCACTCCATTTGTTCTAGACTCTGAGGTATTATCTAATTTCCCAATACCATTAATTTTAAATTGTCTCAAAAAACTTCTTACCTATAAAATATTTTGTACTAGATTTCTCTGACGGCTTTGTTCGCTTTGCTAGGATACCAAGAAATAATAATATCTGGCCGGATACCAGATATTCAATTTAAAAAAAAAACAGCTAATGAACTATTTTGTTGATAAATTTAAAAAAAAAGGATTCTTTCATGAATAACGAAATTACAAATTCATCGTAACAACAGTAAACCTTTCAATCGTGGAAATTACAGACACAATAGAAAGACAATAGGTGCGCGAACGCCGGCGTTCGCTTGGGGTTTAATTTAATGAATTAATAAAGTGTACAAAAAAAAAAATCATTAGCTTAATTAACTCGTGATTTGATAACAGGTCTACGTTTGGTTGGATAATGGATATCTGACTACTCTGATTATGGGATGGGAAGGTATCCGGCTTGTAGAAAGCTGGTAACCTACGTGGTGGAACGACCAAAGCCTCCGTTGTCCAGATTGTAGAACGGCTGGAAATTGGACTATCTGGCTTAGAAGATGCCGGATATTCGGGATTTGGATTATCTTAAATCGGATACCAGGCTTACAACTATTAGCTTTGTTTTTTAGAATTTAGCAATGTAGACAATGTCCCTGGTAGGTCCTGTAGATTTTGATCACCGCTTTTATCACCAGGAGGGCTGTTTTTGCCAAACAATATAATGGGTTAAATTAGCTATCGAGACAGCGCAGATCGATCATCACCATTCTCTGTGATGACTGGGTAAGGATTCTGTGAATTAATCATTAGCATTTAATGAGCAGTTTTTCGTTTATAATGTAATTTTGGCGTAAGTTGGAACCTTTTAAAGTTTTCAAGTAACAGAAAAAGGATGCATAAACAGAAATGTGACGTCACCGCCATTAGTTTACGCACGTATAAAGAGGTAGTTAGATGTTGCCACTGCGCCCCTACTGTGCGTCATACCAATGTTGAAATATTAATTGTTGCTTCATTTAATAAATTTTGACGCTGTTTTCTGAAAACAATTTCTTTTTAGTGTTATTCGTTGTGTAATATACAGGGTTATTTGTAAAACACTAACGGCCTTGCAGGACTGTATCACTAACATAATAAACAACAACTTTTGTTCTATGACTTCTACAAAACATGCATTTACCAAAAACAAACATTTAAGATTTCTTATGTCTGTATGACGCGACGCCAGAGCATCTAGCACCCCAACCACCCGCTCCCCGGTCCCCTCCGCTATTGTACTATCGCTCGGTTTGCAAAGTTTTCGTAATATTTAGAACATTCAATTTAAATATTTTTATTTTTACATGAAAATCTGATGAACTAAAATATGATACATTTTTAAAAGCCGTAGAACAAAAATTGTTGTTTATAATGTTAGTACAGGTCGCGCGGTGAATTAAGATCGCTCGGTGAAAGTAGTGGGGGCAATCGGCGCATGTGTACAATTGCGCACAGAAATTCTTAGTATGTTAGGATTTTATTTTTAATTTCGTATATTTGAACCTTAGTAACATAACTTATAATAACACTAGTTTTTGCTTGTAATTTATCTTGTAAGTAGGTAAATTCAGAAAACTTAAAATTTTTAAAATTAAAATAAAAAAAAATAATTTCGTTAGTTTCTTTCTTAACGTAACAATTCACGTCGTAAACCATTTTTCTGGCTAGCCGTTTTAAAACTTTATTTTTAACCATTTTTTTTTACGACTACGTATTACTAATACGATAACACAAGCTGTACGCAACAGTACCCAAGTACAACAGTATCCAATGAGACGCGAGAACGCAACGCGGGAATTGAAGAGCGACTCTATCTACCAATGACGTGTCGCCGACGGCGCACACCCGCCTTAATTGAATACTGCGCATGCCCCTTCCACTTTTGCCGAGCGATCTTGATTCATCGCGCGATCTGTAACATAGTCCTGAGATATTACCAGTGTTATAAATAACCCTGTATAATATTGCCCAAAAGTAAAAACAGGTAAAGTAAATACTTAATTGTCGTCATTGGAGTGGAACTGATGTCCGTTTCAGGAATCAACCTCAGGAATTTTTTTATTTACTGTGTGTTCAACAGACTTCTTAGATACCATAGAAGTTTTTTACTGGACTTTATTTTGAAAATGCATCACCGTTTGTTAACTTTGGTATGCACAGGGTGTGTTGTATCATTAGATTAACTCATACTATTTTACTGAATGACTGATTCGTACTCTCGATTGTCGCTGGATATTCTTTAGAATTGGTGCTATTTCACGAAATAGCTGGTTTAAAATGCTGCTAATTTACAGCATGAATGCTCATGCGTTTGTGACTTGAATGTGACTTTGTTGAGATTTCAAAGTAGAATTATTTATTACGGTATGCTGCTATTATAAATAAAAGTTTTGTATCACGGCTGTTTCCATGTATTCGGGAAAAAGAGTTAAAAGCAAATATACCGCGTGAAGTTTTCAAGTGAGCGTGGATCGGCAAACCGGAAAATAAATATTCCTGTATTTTTACACTGTAATGTTTTTGTTTTTTAATAAGACTTGTAAAACGTAGTTTTATTTATTTATTAGGCTCACCAACAATTGTTAACACTTAAAATTATACAAAATTTAACTTAAATCTATAGTCTAGTGTCAATTTATTACAGTTTTCATTTGAATCGGTAAATTGCTTTGTTGGAATTTAATATAATCACTAGTCTGTACGATATCGGCATGAGACAAGGGAAAAGTGTTTTTGTAGCAATGGCTGACTTAGTAAACAAGCAAATTGTAATTAATTGTTCTTTTATGTTACTATTTTTCCAATATCACCGTAGATGATACTTTATTGTCGCCACTAATGTTATGTAGAACTAGTAACCTACTGTAATTAAAATTAAGCTCTTATTTAAGTTAATGTAACTAAGTCATGAATTAACTTGCAAAATCTCAACAAAGTTACTTACAGTTCACATTTTAAAGTACACAAAACTAGAAAATGGTCGTTTCTAGTCGGAAGATCTTACTATATCTTAATAAAAAACGCAAAAATAATAAGCGTAATGACCCAAATACTTCATATATACTGAAACAGGTCGTTTCGGTACGTTTGTATTAACATTTCAACGCAACTGCTTCAACAAATGGATATAAAAACACCAAAATACTAAAAGAGACATACAGTATTAACTTAATTCAAGTGACTATTAAACCAATACAAGAAGCGTCGCTTCTTGCGTCATTCTCGGTGACATCTATGGACCGTTCCTTTTGTTCTGCACCGCGATAGCTGGGTCAACAGGTAAAAAGGGTCACGGTAAACAGTGCAAAGTAAAGTAGACCTTAAACACATCATTAACCATAGACATAAAGATAAAGTATTATTTACAGGTGCTCCAGAAGTCGTGACGGAGAGTAAGGACGTAGATCTTAGGGTTTTACCGGCCGTGGTGGCTGAAGCCAAGGCTGCCACAGTTGCGCAGAAACGACCTTCGACTGAAGCTGTTGAGGTTAAAGCCAAGAAGAATAAACTGGATAAGTTTGATGTGTAAGTATCTCTGATACTGAAAATCCTTCGTATACTAATTCTTTGTTTGTCTGGCTCCTAATAAGTAACTGCATCTCTTCAAGTTACATGGTTCGCACTCAAATAGTGCATAATCTAGTAGTGGTATTTTAAATTGTCTAGTAACAAATGTCTTTCTCATCATCGATCACTTTTCTTACCTATTTTCAAATACTGGACATCCTTTATTTCCACGGTTTTATTCTTGTATTTTTTAACATCCCATAATGGGCGACAACGTACCAGAATCGCTGTCGAAATGATCATCTTGTTACCAGATATTCCTGAACTAAATTATAATCTTAATTCACTTGCTTATCACAAAATAACCACAATTCAAGACAACTGACACACAAAACATTTACAGACTCTTCGGCAATGAAGACGTGGACTTGCGTCAACTGCCCCAAGTGGACGAGCTGAACGCTCCTCCGCCCCCCAACATCACTTCCTCACCCAAGTCTGACAGCAAACCCGATGACCTTGACGTGCCGATGACGTCACCGCCCAAGGGTTCTCCCAAGAGAGACTGGAACGAAGTCAAGAAAAGGGACGATAGGAAAACTCCCTCGAAGCTGGACCTCGTAAGGGCCAAGTTTGCTGAAGTGACGAAGGGCAAAGACAGACTGGGCAGACCGCTGTTGTTTAGCAAATCACCTAGTAAGTATTGTTTTTTATTCATTTCGTGATAAGTGTCAAGTAATTTTGCTAATCAAGTGGTGTAATCGTGACAGATAAAGATACTGCTGGAAACATTACAAATACTTTACGACTTGTTTAAATTTCTAGGTATAGAAAGAGAAAGACGCCGCACAATGAGTAGCGACGACACAGACCTCAGAGAAGAAGACGAACAAGGCTTCGTCGAAAACAAGAAATCCATCTCCATCATCATGTCACAAGCAAAGGAACACTTCACGGACGGTCAACTGGACAAGACCCAGTACAACACGCTCATGTACCAGATACTGCAGCTTAACGAGAAACTCAAACTTAAGGAAGCGAAGCAGAGAGAGTCCCTAGAAATATCTAAGAGAAGGCTCAAGGCACATACTTTGGAAGAAAACCATAAAGTGGCCAGCCCAAAATCATCGCCAACTGAACGAAATAGATTCGGAGATATCGATGAAAGAATCACCCCATCTGTGTTCCTAGACACGCAGCCCGACAGCCAGGGAATGCTACCGACAGGGGCTGATTCAGATATGAGAGTCAATTCTGATGGAGTAGATGGCCCTCCCAAGAAAGGTTTGCTACCCCTCCCGCCTGTCATGCCAATGTTCGGACCTTATCAACCAATGTGGCGAGGACCGAGAGGGTCAAGAGGTGAGGAGTACGTTCCCAGGAGGTTCAGAGGTCCAGCACCACCACCGTTCTTCAGAGGCAAATTTGACAAGAGAGGCCCAAGGGTACCCTTTGACTCTCGAATGCCAATGCCTCCTTTACCTACACCCAAAATCGGCACGTGTCAGGGAGAATATCCTTTACCACCTTATGAACGAAGCGAGTCCCCGCCGCCTCTAGGAGCCCCGGGCTTCGCCATCCCACCGACAGACTTCAAAGTTTTAGAATACATAGACCAGGACCCATTCAAAACTATTCAAATTGACGGCGTTCCTCGAGAAATCAGGTTTTACGGTGACACCGCCGTTATAATGTTGGACTGGGATGATCCCAGAGAAATCAAGTTCTTACCTGGCTGCAGACGAGTTACGTTCGATAACAAAGACTCCATAGTTCTTAATTTCAATGAAAATTATAAGCAAGTAGAAATAGATGATCAAGTATTTGATATTAAATTCGGTGCGCCGACTAGAGAGTTGTACATCAATGGAAGATGGTTCGAATGTTTCTTTGGCGGGCAGCCTTTAGGAGTCATTATAGACGGGAAACCAAGACTAGTTCATTTGGAAGGTCCGATGCCTCAAGTGGACATCGGCAAAGCAAAGCGCACGGACCTTGTCGCTGGTAAAATCAACCTTATTGTAAACGCCACACAGATGCACCCTGTATACTTGGACGCGAAAGTACAAAAGATCTTAGTAATGAATGGTCAGTTCCTGACAGTTCGCTTCGTGGATTCTTTGCGAACAGTTCTTATAAACGAACAGCCGTTCAAGGTTGAGTTCGGTGATCTTCCGAAGCCGATAGTGGTGGGCAATGAGAAGTATTTCATCAGATTCTCTGCGCTGCCTCGTAACATCAAGCCGGGTCACATTCAGATAGCGAACATGGAAGGCGTCGGCTTGCCTCTGGTGCCCCACGTCAGAAAATTCGAAGACGTAAAGGAGGAAGATGGGAATAGTAATCATATGGAAGTGGATCAACAGGAGTCTCAGAACAGGCCGGTGAAGACGCCAAGTCCGGAGATCAATCCTGAAAGCTTAGGTAAGGACATTTTCTCGTTAATTTTATGTGTACTCCCTAACGGTCTTAAATGCGAATATTAAGCATTAGGTGCTGCAGATCAACCCTAGTTAGGTTATGCAGTGTTTCAGAGTAATCTTATAGGTTGCATTTTTAACTTTCTACTGTTATAGAAACTTGACTTCGAATATATACTGATTTCAAACCTGAATAATTAGTCGGGTTATAGTTTAACACCCAAAATAATGTGTTGTTTTTCTTTCTATAAATATTTTATATCTCCTTTCCATTCGCCAGGTCTCGACATGCTAGCGAGCGTGATGCCCTCAAGCACAGTCCCGGCTTCAGGGTCAGACTACAGCACCGCCGAGCCGTTATTCTTTAAACCAGAGAACATTCCTGGCTTAGAAAAACAAACTCCTACAGACGAAAAGCCACCTGCCCTTCCATTGCTAGGCAACATTAATGTCAACGATCTCTTCGCCAAGTTAGTGGCGACGGGGATTGTGCAAGTGAAAGACGGGAAGGAGGAAAATGGACCAGCTCAGGTAGAGGCGAAGCCGGAGGAAAAGGTTAAACCGAAGGAAGACAAGAATGTTATTCATAAAGTTGACTTTATGAGGATCGAGACCTTTAGAGTGTGAGTATAGTTTTATTTGAAATTTTATTGATGTTTTTGCTGCAGCATGTTTTCTAGTTCTATACTCCCGTTCGTTTTCTAAGAGTGAGTGATTGTTAGAGTTGGGTTAAAATTCTCGTTGTCATTCCATTTTGTGAGGCTATAACGGTCACAACCACAATGCCTTTCGGCGCGCGGCGCACGCGCAGTACATGAGTAAGAATAATAGTTGAAGGTAGTGAATAGTAGGGTTTTTTATTCAATGTATTATTTCAATAGTGATGAAATAAGAAATAAAAAAAGAGAGAAACAAAACACGTTTATTTGACACACAATTAAATAACAATTATAGAAACTTAACTACTTAACGTAAATATATCGTCATTATGTCTCACGGCTGTGTCAAATAGGAACTAATTTTGTGAGAGATGTTTTGTCATTGTATTGTTCAATTGTTATTGGGGATTAAAATCTGGGTTTCCCGCATCTCAGTGTCGTCAATTAGTTGTATTTGAAAGTTGTATTCTGTTGTTAGTAAGCAGCCGGGCCTGGTGGCGCGGCTGTACGGCGGCATGCAGTGCTCGGGCTGCGGCGCGCGCTTCCCGCCCGAGCACACGGTGCGCTACTCGCAGCACCTGGACTGGCACTTCCGACAGAACCGCCGCGACCGCGACTCGGCGCGCCGCGCGCACAGCCGCCACTGGCACTACGACCTGTCCGACTGGGTGCAGTACGAGGAGGTCGAGGACTTGGAGGAGAGAGGTACAACATATATTTAATTTGGAAATGATTTTAAAAAGTACCTTCATAGATTAAAATAATTAAGTTGATGTTTTCTATCAGACTACTTTCATGTTTGATAACGCAATGCGTAGGTATTTGAAACTTACAAACGACAATTATAATAAGTTCATTATAATGTGTTATGCAATTCTGTTTTGACTCGTCAATAATGGTAAATATAATCAAATATTTGAGGCTTAGTAGTAGGTTTATAAGAAGAACCTTGTGGTTTTAATTTCGCATCATTAAGTAAGTTTATTTTTTAATAATAAGCTTTTTGTTTGGTGATTATATTTACATTAACACTAAATTATCACCATTAGGGTCACGACGAATTTCCGAAAAGAAACCCGTGGTTCTAGAATGTAAAATATAAAGGATATAAGTGTGAATATAGTTAGTAAAAGTGATACTTCCCGCTCCACCTTAGAGAAAGAAAAGTTATTGAATGATTTTTTACCATAAAAAAGTTAATCCTTACATTTTTTTTATAAATTAAAATGATTATCTGTACAGAGAAGAGTTGGTTCGAGACGAGCGGTCTGCCCATGGGCGCGGCAGGCGCGGGCGGCGCGGGCGCGGGCGAGGCGCCGGCGCCGCTGGTCCCCGCGCTGGCGCCGTCCGCCGCGGCGCCGGCGCCCGCGAGACACGAGTGCGCGCTGTGCGGAGACGCCTTCCAGCAGTTCTACAACGAAGACAAGGAGGAGTGGCATCTGCGCAACTCCGTCAAACACAACGACGACTACTACCACCCCGCCTGCTTCGACGACTATAAGGTAGGCTTTAGAGACTGATTAGAATCGTGCCTTGATTTATTACGTTTTATAAATACCCATGGTACGCCTACATGAAATAAATTTGAATTTCTGGAACCTAAACTAGTCCACCTCACCATCAGAGATTACTGATCCTAATGTTTAGTTTTACTAGTAGTTCAAAATAAATGCAAATTCCTTCGATTAAAATATCAAAATTAACGTGCAATACATTTCTTATCCTCGTATGACTACTAGTATACAAGAATTCAATTGTAATATTAACCATACATTTTATCATTTTTTTCTCGGAAGTACTCTCTCAGTTCTTTCTATAACTTATACAAGAAATAAACTCAATAAATAATCTCCCCTCCAGGCCTCTCTAACAAAAGCCGAAGAAGAGCCATCACAAGAGTCGTCGGACGACGTGACAGCCATAGAGAAGATAGAGGAAGAGGCCATAGAGATCAAGGACGTGGAGGACGAGCCGGCCGACCAGTCGGACAACGAGTCTGTGGTCGAGGTCGTTGAGGATGCCACTGAGCTGGATCCTGTTGAAGTGAGTATACTGAAGCATTCATCTTTTTAGTTTTTATCGTAATTTTTGGCAGGGTGTTTTCGAGCACAGTTCAGTAGCTGTTTTAATTATTTGCACATTGATTCCTAGTTAGATACTGTGATGTATAATGGTGTAGTTTTGTCTCAAGTGTCTGCGCATCTAGACAATTAGTCTAAACAGGCGCGATCTTGGTAAAATGGAGCTGAGAATTTCTTTTGACTACCTCACCGAAGTTTGCTGAGAAGGTTGACTTAACTGCCAAATAGTAGAAAAACATTAGAATATCTACTATCAAAGACACTATAAGTTAATTTTTGCTGGCACTCGAAACGAGAATTTCAAAGGGTTTGGTTTGGCGCCGCTCCGCAGGATTCAAGCGATTTTTTTTTTAAGTGATCATGTAAAAATTACCGCGATGGTACATCCATATGATGGTGAACAAATTAATTATTCATACGAAGACATGGCTTAAAGGACTTTGTATCCAGGCCGAAAATTTCACATAAAAAATGGTTTTTATTCAATACAACTAACTTAGGTTTTTTAGTTGTATAGTAAGTGCCATTAATAAAATTAGTTTCACTTCTCTGATTCAAATGTTCAAAAGAATAATAAGTCACTAGAGGTACCTACAATTTGCCAGATATTAGTGACAAAACTTATAAATCTTCAAGTAACTGATGTAATGGATCTTCGAATCATTTCATGACAGTAGTTAGCAGTAGTTTAACTTATCCATTCTTATGTCGATGGCGTGTATTGTTCCACACGCACCTCAAAGAGATGTTGGCAAAACCATAAGACCCCAGCAGGGCCGAAGCCTACTGGGGCCATGGGTTGCCTTCCAAAAGAGAAACCTGTGTTCCTGGAACGTAAAGGCGAAGAAGGAACATTTGTGTAGTGTGGTTACAGACAGTAAAAGTCTGACACGCCCTCCTTACCGCTCCACCCTAGAGCGGTAGAAAATAGGATAGTTAAAAAAACCCTACTAAAAACAATGCTCTTAACACAGATTGACGAAGGCGAAGAAGATGACGTAGTGTTCAAAGCGGAGCCTGTCGAGGAAGTGGTGGTGGATGATGAAGTGGACACGGACGACGAGACCACGGCCGAGCGCAAGGAAAGGGATCGTCTCGCCGATATAGACTTCAGTAAGATCAAGGTCAAGCAGGAGCCTGTCGATCCTGGTGAGTTCACGTCCTTATTATATTGTAGTTAGTAGCTTTTTTTTCTTCACGCTTAAACGGAAACGGATATCGATCGAATGATGACTAATATTTCCTAGAAGCATGTAGGATATTTTTTTATCCCGGGAGCACGTTCCTTTGGGGCAATTTTTTACCTACGCCCCCGCGTCTTACGTCGCACCACTAAAAAGATCGAATATTTGACTTCTGCCCAACTTGAAGCCAGCGCTCGAGATCCGTGCCGATAACTATACTCATAACACAAGCTCTGCTTAGCTTGAGACTAGACGGCGTTGTGTGATAGTTGTGGAATATTATATTATACTAGCTTTTGCCCGCGCGGCTTCGCTCCCGCTCTTGCCTACTTCAGCCTACTATACCCTACTCTACCCTACTCTACTCTACCCTACACTACCCTACTCTACCCTACACTACCCTAATTTTCATTTTTTTCCCCATAAGAACCTTCTCCTCATAATAACGAACACAACAAAAAAAAATTAGCGAAATCGGTCCAGGCGTTGTTGAGTTATGCGCTTACCAACACATTTTGCGATTCATTTTTATATTATAGATTAATTCTATTCTGTCTTGAAGAAATAATTACCTTGCCAGAGACAACGTGTGTACAACTACGCATGACCAATAAACCATAGTTTTTTTTACATGGGAAAAAAATTAATTAGTTTTAAACTATTTTTCCTTGATTCACAGATGACGAACCAGTAGTAACACACGAAGAGGAGACAGTCCAAGCAGCGCGCATCGACAACACGCACGCCACAGTGGAGTCCTCTATCGACGGCAACCTGCAACTGGACGCGGCCAACGCGCCCGCAACCGCCATCCCCGTCGGAGGCATACGCATCAACATCTCCAAATCACTGCCAACCTTCGTCAACAACCAAGAGGACAGGCTGGTGCTAGAGGACATCAGCGCTGACGATGAGCCCTTACCTCCCGGTGAAGAACCAGAGTTAGAGTACACCTTAAAGCCAGGGTTAGAAGGTGTCCAGTTCAGTAGGCAACCACCGGTCAATAGAGGCAATGAACTTTCTGGGTTATGTTCTATTATGTAATCCATTACTTGTTTTGAAGTGTCCAGTCTGTTGAAATGTTATTAAATGTGGCTAGTGTGTTTTTGTTGTGATACAAACACTGGTTAGTTATTTGAAGCAGCTAAATTGATTGCACGGTTCGTGTTAGTAAATTTCAGTATATAAAGACTGGGCATGTCTGGTAAAGCGTCTTATGCAAAAGGTTTTTAGTAAAACCAACTAACTTTATCAAGAAACGTTCGTTACTTACAGTTGCGTAGCAAAGCCTGGGCGAAGTGGGCCTCGTACCCAAAGGGGCCTCGCATGTGCAAAGGCACTTTAACAAGGAGATAATTTATTTGACCATTATTTAAGACGATGTGGTCGAATACTGGGTTGCAACAATTGCGGTCTCATTTTCGAATTTATGAAAGAAAAAGGCCTCGCTGATACGCTTTCGCCCGCGTCTAATTTTATCCACGCTACGCCACTGGTTACCTACCACATACGGCATGTTTTAGGTTTAAAAAAGAACGTTAATCGCTAATCCATAGACTGATAAATAATTATAATATAAAATCAATTAGCTTAATTAAAAACCCGGATAGAGAAACGCGCAATAAATAGATTTAAATGAATTATTCCTTATGTTGCATCGACCAATCAAATTCAATGTTATAGTGAATCAAATGATTGTATTAGTTGGTTTGTTGTTGATTATGGTTATGGGATGATGGCGTTTATTTAGATTAAGAGGAAATGTACCGGATTGTACGTGGCTATTTTCCGGTTAGAAGGCATTGAACTCAGCATTTTTTAATTTATTTTGTTTTTAGTGTATGGGTGCACAAGTCAAGGTATTTGCGAAAGTCGGACATTCCAGTTTATGAACTTAGTCTTAGTATTGCGCTATATTTACTCATTATAGCTACGTAAAGTGGGGTTACTTTGACCCGAACTCATTAGCCAATAGAAACACAGTATCTCGTGTTCCTATTGGTTTATAAGCTCGTGACAATGTTATACCCAGGGCCCAAGTTACCCCACTTTATACTACACGAACAGTCAGAATCTGTTGGATTTTGAAGCAATAATTTGACTAAGTTTTATAAAGTGGAATGTTCGATTTTAGCAAATATCATGCTTGACTAAATAATGCTCCCATACACTAAAAACAAAATAAACTGAAAATGTTGAAGACAACGCCATCTAGCGAGAATTGAGCCTCAAGTCTGTGCGTGGCTTTCATCTCAAAGATGTAACCTGATGGGTCTATACTCTGTTCAAAATAACATTAGATATTAAATGAAAACCTTTTATTACTGTCCATTCAACCGATTTTGACTTTAACTCATATTACGTTGGTGGCGTGACAAATGACGGCTGCAATAAATAGTTGGTATTGTAACCACTTTTTTGCTGTTAACGCCATCCTTATGCCTACGAAATAGAAGTTAAAATCAGTTGAACAAACGGTAAAAAATGTTTTTTAAATGTCTAATCTTAACGCGAATAGGGTATAGTTTCATAATAGAGTAAGTTGGTGAATAATGAGCCTTGTTCTGTGCATTCATTGTTTATCGAGTGAGGGTTGGTCTGATGTTTCTGTATGGCCTATAAATGGTTTGTGTTGCTTTCAGGTTTAGGTGCATGTGTGTTGTGTTCTATAAATTAATTAATACAGGGAACCTTAGGGAAACATTCAATTCTTATATCTTACATAATATTTTCGTAAGATTTCTATTGGCGACAATGGATGAATAATTAATAAACAAAAAATCCATTACAGTCGACCCTGAACTGATTGTGTCATTACTAGTACTTTTAAATTTATTTCTACTAGTACAACAACTAATTTTTCTGCTTTCCGTCAGTATTCAGCCGGTTGCATGAGATTACGAGGCTAAGATACATTATGTATGAATATCTATCGAATACATCACGTAAATGATTGTATATAAAGATTTAATTATTTACATTAAATTAGCTAAACATCAAGGATGTTAGGGATATACAATTTCGGATCTTTGGATACGAAAATAGGAATAATATCATACCAATTTCAAACACTGGTATTTAAATATTTCGGATTATTCGGACATTTTTTAAATTTGTAAAATTCAAATTGGACATAATTTGATTTTTAGATTGTCATTTGGATATCAGATCTATAATCAATGATTCTGGCACCTACTATATTGTAGTAACTTCAATCAGTTATCCCTGCTAAATATAGTAACAATTGTAACGAAACACTTCAGTTTCATAACTTGAGGGATTATAAGGCAAGATATTGCTAGTTGTTGGTGTGTCTTTTTATTCTTAAGTTCCAGAAATAAACCCATAAAACTGCCATTTATGTAACTGTATCTACCTGTATGTAATAATGTAACTGTATCTTCCTATATCTCAGTATATAAACTAGTATTATATCTATATCTTAGACACTTGTGTCAACCTTCCATTATGAAGCCGAAAAAGAATTGTTAAAACGAAATGTGATATTAAACTTAAGTTAACGAGCGTGCGTTTTGTTTGGCGAGTTAAATGTGTATATCATGTAGTTACATGTAAATATTTGGTCAACTTGTGTATGTAAATATTTAGGTAGTAGTAAGGGTACAAATTGTTACTGTGTTTGTATGAATTTGTATGACAGAAGAATGTGTAAATATTTAATTATAGAGAATCTCTATGTTTGAAGGGTTTTTATTTCCTTAAGATATTTTTTCTTTGCCACATCAGTGGTTTCCCCTTTTAGTTATATAAAAATCTTTGAAAAATTACTACAAAAATATTAAATAAATATTGATAATTTTTAAAAAACGGTAATTATTATAATGGAATGGTCATCTGGAAACTCTTTAATCTTCTATCTTTTCCAATCAACTTTCCTTCGCTATCACAAGGTGGATCACAATGGTTTGTTTGTTTAGTTTACTTACAACTTGTAAATAAATGTTTACATCAATTTTATTTTGTGTTTACTTTATACACCTACCCTCCCATCCCATATATAAGGGCCGAGTCACGCCGGAATGGCAGCATATAGCTCGGCTAGAACTACCGACAAGACGCGCGGCACCGCGGACGGCCTCGCGACTTTTTCATGCTTTTCGAGCGAGGTCTTTTATGTACGTAGATAAAGTTAAAATTATTTCACACTGAAAGTGCTCGCCGCGTCGTCGCTGACATTCCAGTGTGACTCGGCCCTAATATTAATATTCCATAACTTTCAGACAACGTCATCTAGTCCCAAACTAAGCAGAGCTTGTGTTACGAGTACTAGACAGCTGATAAACATACCTACTTATACATATATTTCTGAATACATAATACAGAAAAATTACGCCTAGACAGTACAAAATATGATCTTGCTCTTCACACAAACAATTGTCTAGGGTGGGAATCGAACTCACGACCTCCGACTTAGGGTGGGCGCAGACAGAAAGGAGCGCAGCGGAAAGGATTTTATTATGGCACTCCAAAATCAACTTTAAACTTATTGAAATAATAATAAATAAAGTGCATATAAGTTTGACTCTGACAAAAAATGCTCGCGCGTCCTCGAAGAGTCGGGCAGCGTATCTTCGACATAAGCCATCCGTCAGAAAATGTCCAAGACCGCGCGAGAATTAGAATCAGAATGTCTTTATTGTGGGCATGGTTATATACATATGTTAAAACTTAATAATAAATTATAGTTCCAATATATCCTGCCAATTAGGCATACAATAATAATTATTCCTCTCTGTCTGCGTTGACCCTTAGCAGTCAGGGCCACAAGACCAACACGCCAGTCTAATATACTTGACAGCCTAGTGTACTCGACAGCCTAGCATACTCGACAGCCTAGTATACTCGACAGCCTAGTATACTTGATAGCCTAGTATACTCGACAGCCTAGTAAGTATACATGATAGCCTAGTATACTCGACAGCCTAGTAAGTATACTTGATAGCCTAGTATACTCGACAGCCTAGCATACTCGACAGCCTAGCATACTCGACAGCCTAGCATACTCGACAGCCTAGCATACTCGACAGCCTAGCATACTCGACAGCCTAGCATACTCGACAGCCTAGCATACTCGACAGCCTAGCATACTCGACAGCCTAGCATACTCGACAGCCTAGCATACTCGACAGCCTAGCATACTCGACAGCCTAGCATACTCGACAGCCTAGCATACTCGACAGCCTAGCATACTCGACAGCCTAGCATACTCGACAGCCTAGCATACTCGACAGCCTAGCATACTCGACAGCCTAGCATACTCGACAGCCTAGCATACTCGACAGCCTAGCATACTCGACAGCCTAGCATACTCGACAGCCTAGCATACTCGACAGCCTAGCATACTCGACAGCCTAGCATACTCGACAGCCTAGCATACTCGACAGCCTAGCATACTCGACAGCCTAGCATACTCGACAGCCTAGCATACTCGACAGCCTAGCATACTCGACAGCCTAGCATACTCGACAGCCTAGCATACTCGACAGCCTAGCATACTCGACAGCCTAGCATACTCGACAGCCTAGCATACTCGACAGCCTAGCATACTCGACAGCCTAGCATACTCGACAGCCTAGTAAGTATACTTGACAGCCTAGTATACTCGACAGCCTAGCATACTCGACAGCCTAGCATACTCGACAGCCTAGCATACTCGACAGCCTAGCATACTCGACAGCCTAGTATACTCGACAGCCTAGTATACTCGACAGCCTAGTAAGTATACTTGACAGCCTAGTCTACTTGATAGCCTAGTATACTTGATAGCCTAGTATACTCGACAGCCTAGTATACTCGACAGCCTAGTATACTCGACAGCCTAGTATACTCGACAGCCTAGTATACTCGACAGCCTAGTATACTCGACAGCCTAGCATACTCGACAGCCTAGTATACTCGACAGCCTAGCATACTCGACAGCCTAGTATACTCGACAGCCTAGTATACTCGACAGCCTAGTATACTCGACAGCCTAGTATACTCGACAGCCTAGTAAGTATACTTGACAGCCTAGTCTACTTGATAGCCTAGTATACTTGATAGCCTAGTATACTCGACAGCCTAGTATACTCGACAGCCTAGTGTACTTGAAAGCCTAGTGTACTTGAAAGCCTAGGATACTTAACCGCCTAGTATACTTGACTACCGCACCTCCTCTGCCCTTAGAAACTTGTCGCTTGCTTTCGAGGCAGAGAGCAGTCTAAACAGAAAAGTAATACCTATCTACAAGATTATGTTAGTACCCAAAATTCATGCTTCTTGAAGTGATGGCCCAGTGGTATGTGACTCAGGTTGGCTGGACAAATCTTCAAAATAGCTTGCATTTAACTAGGTCAATAGGTCACTTTATGTGACGGCTAAACAACCTTATTTCAGAATTTGTTACGCTACAGAATCTTAGATAATCGATCGAAAACGTGTCCAGCCATCTTGAAAAACCACTTTTCGCTGGTCTCTCAATCTCGGTAACGGAAGTGATTTTGACGACTTTTTGCATATCAACGGGCGTCACATAAATTTGTGACGGGCACCGAGCTAAAAGTTTTGTGATAAGTACAGTGGTTTAGTAGAAAAATGCAAAAATCTGTGTCCAGCCATCTTGAATTTACGTATAAAACTTATGGCTGGCACTTCCGAATCTCAATAACGGGGGCGTTTTCGAATATGGTTCCTTTACTAATACTTGGTGACGCAATGTGTGACAGTAATAACGTTTGATTTTTGGAGTCACATGTAAGGGTTTACGAGAAATCAATAAAAACTTAATGTCCAGCCAACCTGAGTTCAAGATGGCTGGACACATGTATCTCCACTGCCTGATGATCTACGACCTTCGAAATGTGTTCAAAATGTTGTGACGGGGACGATAATGATAACCTGAAATTGTGACGGAGAAACTTTGCGTAGTTTCAAAGATATTGATCATTTAAATTTCCCCATACAAACACTGCAGTAGGGTAACCAATATTGTAGGTTTTATGTAGGACAAGTATATTTTAAGGTGTTTTCTTTAATAGACGAAAATCCGTGTATTGGTGATACTAATACGAACAACTGTAGATATTTAAATCAATAGAAGACAAAAATGTAGAAGTGAGGAAGGGGGGGGGGGTGTAATTTTTAAATGTTATTGATTGTTTACGTGCAGATATCTATTCTTTTTAGTAGGTATATATTATGTAAGGAGAACTAAACTAATGCTCTGAAGGTATTTAAATGAAAAAATGATGTTTGCTGTAAATAAAATCACATTTATTTATTTGCAGGAAAACCTTTTATTGCCACGGGGAAATCAAATACAAAGCAGGCGTGGATGCTACCGGCCAATTAATCGATTAAAAAGAAATCCTTTATTTATGTAAAATTATGGTCACCTCACAATATTAATGGATGTTTGTATGGAAAAATTTAAATGGTCAATATCTTTGAAACTACGCAAAGTTTCTCCGTCACAATTTCAGGTTATCATTATCGTCCCCGTCACAACATTTTGAACACATTTCGAAGGTCGTAGATCATCAGGCAGTGGAGATACATGTGTCCAGCCATCTTGAACTCAGGTTGGCTGGACATTAAGTTTTTATTGATTTCTCGTAAACCCTTACATGTGACGCCATAAATCAAACGTTATTACTGTCACACATTGCGTCACCAAGTATTAGTAAAGGAACCATATTCGAAAACGCCCCCATTATTGAGATTCGGAAGTGCCAGCCATAAGTTTTGTACGTAAATTCAAGATGGCTGGACACAGATTTTTGCATTTTTCTACTGAACCACTGTACTTATCACAAAACTTTTAGCTCGGTGCCCGTCACAAATTTATGTGACGCCCGTTGATATGCAAAAAGTCGTCAAAATCACTTCCGTTACCGAGATTGAGAGACCAGCGAAAAGTGGTTTTTCAAGATGGCTGGACACGTTTTCGATCGATTATCTAAGATTCTGTAGCGTCACAAATTCTGAAATAAGGGTGTTTAGCCGTCACATAAAGTGACCTATTGACCTAGTTAAATTCAAGCTATTTTGAAGATTTGTCCAGCCAACCTGAGTCACATCCAGTGGTTAAGGCATCCGGCTTTCATGCATGGTTGCGGGTTTAAAACCGGGAAAGTGCCTCTGAATTTCTCAATCCATATAAGGGCCAACGCTGCGCCCGTTGCGTGACTGCGCGTATGTCATATGCGGCGGTCCCTGTAGCGGAAACCGGATTATTACCAGCGTCAGTGTCGCTAGTTCAATTTTAACGGTGTGCATGTAGTCGTGTCGATAGAAAACTTTAATGTATTATCACGTAGCAAAAAGGGGCGCGCGGCGCGGTTACCTGCGACGGAGCACTTTTGTAGTTTATCTAGCTAGGACATTCGGGGTTACCATCACGTTCAAAGTAAGATTGTTTTATTCTTATTCCAGTGTGGGTAAGAGACAGAGCTATACAGGTTGTCTAGCGCCATCTCTTACTCACGACTCACACTGAAACAAGATTAAAACAATCTTACTTTAAGTCATGGTTTAGGTCATTATTTAGGTCACGGTTGTCATTCGTAGATTTTTGACAGCTGTTACAGGACACTAGAAAGTCTGACCATCAGTCTAGTCAAGGAGTATCGTGTGACCGAGTTAATGGGTTGAGGTCTGATAGGCAGTGGCTCCATGTAAAGCACGGGTATTCAGACTTGAAACCGAATCCAAGCTAGTCGGGAAAAGGCTAGGAAGAATAGGTATAGTTATCGGCACGAATATTGAGCGCTCGGCGTCAGAGTGGGGATCGTTTTACGCATTCCATACATTGGCGAGCCAATCGTCGTCGTTATACATGCAGCATGCGCAGGAAACGGATCACGAGTGACGTCTATGACACGATGGCGCGGCGAGCCAATCACTGACATTCCCCGCCTCTGCGTCTCACATCTAAGCACTAAAGAGACCCAATGTTTGACTTCTGCGCAACTTGAAGCCAGCCCTTATAAGTTTGGATGTATCCTAGTTATGGAAGAAATAATATTCAAAAATTCATAAGATTTAGCATTTTAATTTTTTTATATACAAATAAAGCTACAGCTATCAACACCAATATAATAAAGAGGTTAAGTTTGTTTTTATGTGTTTTTGTTTGTAGGAGGTAATCTTTGAAAGTACTGGTCCGATTGCTAAAATGTTTTCACCGACAGAAAGCTGCTTTATTCCTGAGTGACATAAGCTATATTTTATAAACGCGGGCGAAGCCGCGGGCAAAAGCTAGTACATTATATTTCTATCAATATTCTATCGTCATAATGGTGTGTCCAGACCTTTTTTTTTATGGTGGGAAAAAATCATCCAATGACAACCCCCGCTCTTGGGCGGAGCGGGAGATAGTGTCAGACTCTTACTGACTAAAAGACCCAACCCGTTCCTTCTAGCCTTCATACCGGGGCCCGAGCGCCCTTTCGGATAACCCTCGCCCCAGTAGGCTTCGACCCGGCTGGGTCCCTGCTGTTGCTGACAACTCCTTGAGGCGCGCGGGAACAGTGCGCGCCGTCGACGACTTGGGCTTGGTCCGGACAGTTAGTGTGTCCAGACCTGGCGAATGCGCACGTGCATTTCGCGCACGCGGCTCGTTCGTACGAAGACGACTCGCGAGCGGCGCATTCGCCAGATTGGACGCACCATAATACGATAGAATATTGATAGATAATGTCGAGTGTTAGAGATATGTGTCATCAACTGTTTTGAATTGATGACGTATCTCTAACATAATATTATCGCTCCAATCGCGCGCTTAAAATTTATATACAAAAACAATATTATCTACATATTCTTGTTCCTTAATTTTAGGTAATTCCCCAGAACATAATGTTTAACATACATATAACTCAGATTATGAATCATAACTTATAGCACAATAAAATCATACTCCTACATATCACAGTTATGTGGCCACCTAGGAAATGGCAAAGTATCCTTAATATTATTAACATTACATATAACTTGCAGTAACCTCTCCAGCCCTAGTCCGTAGCCCCCAGTAGGTATATTACCAAACTTCCTCAGCTCTAGGTACCAGTTCAATCTTTCTGATGGTAGCTTTGACTTGAGTTTCTCATAGTTGTCTTCTCTAAGGCTGCCACCGACCACTTCGCCTGTGATGGGTGTTAGAAGGTCCAAGGCATCAACCTGAAATCAATTAATTATGTTAAATTTCATAAATGAAAGTTCTTAACTAAAACACATGTTACTAAAAGAGTTATGAATATACATGTGTATGGACAGGGAGAAGGAGATCAAAGAAAATATGGATGGATTGTGTGAGAAGTGTTAAGAAATAAATTAGGAGTTACTGAGTGTGATGGGGGATAGGACAGAACGAAAAAAAAACGTGTTGCACCAACCCCAAATAAAATGGGTCAAAGGCAGGAAGATGATGATGATGACGATGATGACATTTGATGAACCAGGAGCAGGTAAGTTCCAAAGTTGAGGCAATAATAAAAGCTATCAATAAATTGAGATGTCATCATTTACCTTAGTACTATCTTCAGTACTTTCCTTCATATAAAAGGACTTCATATCCTTAGGCCATTCAACTACAAACACAGGCACACCACTGCAGTGTTCCACCAGGGTTAACTCCTGTTCCTTATTTATGCCCTCATCAGTCAATGCTGACCCCTTCTTCTGCAAAATCTGCCTAGCTTCATCATAAGTCAGTGTTACAAACTCTTTGGTGATCCAACTAGGAGCTTTGTTCTCTTTGTCAATTAAAAATAGATCAGCCTCATTGGTGTTCCTTGTCTCAATGAAGACATACTTCAACAGTTCCTCTATAGCTCCTTGCAACTGGTTTAGGGTTTCACAGAATGCTAGTTCAGCTTCTAGCATGTAGAATTCTGATAAATGTAACCTGGATCTGGAGTTTTCTGCTCTGAAGGTTGGACCAAATGTGTACACATTACCCATTCCTCTGCAAACTGCTTCTAAATGCAATTGTCCAGAGACAGTTAGGAATGTTTTTGAGCCAAAGTACACAGAATCTCTGTCTTTGCCCTCCTGCATCATTGCCTTCACTGTCTCCTCATTGTCCGGCTGTATTTTGAACACTTCCCCGGCACCTTCACAGTCATTTGAAGTAAGTATAGGTGTGTGAATGTTGGTGTAATTATTTGCAGCAAAGTAGTCATAAATATGCTTTGTTACAGCACTTCGTATTCGCAAAATGGCCGACGTATAGTTAGTTCTGGAACGTAGATGTAAGTATTGGCGAGTGTACTCTGGCGGATGGGTGGTTCTTGGGTTAAATGGGTAACCATCCAGTACAACACATGTTCCTAAAACTTTAACATTGTCAGCGACGAGTTCTAACTGTCCTCTCGGGCTTTTGGACAGTTTCCCAGTAATATGGACCGACGAACCGTAAGTTAATGAGTCTGTTGTAAGGTTCTTGGGAATAACTATCTGCAGTTTCTTTGCGCAGGATCCGTCGCTAATATCGGCAAATATCAGGTCTTTCTGTTTTCGCAAATTCTTCACCCAACCCTGAAACACAAGGATAAACTTAGTTTTGTAATTCTTTCATTCTTATTAGATTTTTTTTTTAAATAATTATTTGCCTTTATTTCTGTAACATTGCCGACATTCGGCTTTTCTAAAACAGCTGCAATGACGCTGTATTTTCTTAAAACCTCATTACTTCTAATAATGTTCTTCAGTTTAATGTAGTAACAACTTCTGTACATCATATTTAAATGTTTTATTTGAGAATAAACAGTGTTTTTTGGTTATAAAATAATAAGAAACAGCTGTGATAACTGACATCTGTCAGTTCGTTTAGGAATTTCGAATTTTTTGTTTTTTATTTTTGATATAAACTAGTGCTTGACTGCGATGATTCCACCTAATAGTAAGCAGTGATCCAATTTCTGATGGTGATATTAGTTTTCAATGGCTGTCCCAAGGATCTTGTGTATCGGCTGTCCAAAAAAGTCCAAAGACTACACAGCGGTGCGCTTTACCCGAGAAGACAATGCATTTTTCCGCAAAGCGACTCTGAGTCGCTCTGCATGATAGTGCGGAAAAATCTTAGGCGTCGGGTTTTTGCTGGTTATAGCCATGGTTTTAGAACGATTAGAAGTCAGACTGGAAAATGGAAATGGACTGGAATGACCAAAAAGCCTTGGAAGTTAGCCCTTTAGTGTGGGATGCAATATGTGTTGATTTACATCCTTTTTCTTATCACGGTGGGCTGTAGATACTAAAGAAAACCTAGCTGGTCATTTTTTTTATTGGGAGTTACAGTACAATTCACGAATGATGACGGCCGTGAAGTTAGCCTTTGCGAACGTTCGCGCATACTACACTCTTCTCGCACACGCACGTCGCCATTTGGTTCCTAAAACACGTTACTACGCAGCCTTATGCGCAAACTTCACGGCCGCCATCATTCGTGAATTGTACTGTAACTCAACCGTTTTTAGGGTTTCAAGGTTTAAACACTAGGGCCAAGAGTTGCATTAAGTTTTTCAGAAAGTCAGTAAACTACTACCTAATTAAATTTTCTCCTATGGTCATGATTGCGCTTTTCTTAAGCCAATCAGGCAGAAATCAGGCAATCAGTGTTGCTACCAGTTGCTACAACGTGTTACTGCAGTCAGCATAATTGTTTGTTGTCCAATGAGTTGTTTTATACGCATTTGCACATTTATTTTTTTTATGTTCACATATTTGTATATTAAACTAGTTCAGTTGTGATTGTGTAGAAAATTGTAATTGTATATGTATGCCTAGATTAATTGGCTACCGAAAAACATCGGTTTTCACACCTCGTGTCTGCGTAGCTGGCAAGATTTTCTAACTGTCAGTCAAATCAAATGTCATTCGTTCGGCAAATCATGCATGTTCGATTTGTTGCGTTGTGAACATTTTGTGAAATTTAATTTAAATATTATATTTATCTGTGTTTTAAGTAATTAGTGTAGAATGTAAGTATCCTAAAAAAATAATTTCCTGAAAAAGATTTTTATTTTCGCTTAGAAACGATGATGACACTATTATAGTACAATTGTAATAATTTTGTTAATAATTGATGATTGAAACTGGTTTTCCGAGTTATTGCGTCCTTGGTCGTCGCGTTATGTTAATACGGACTTATAGTGCCCTGAGGTTTAACGCTATTTTTAATATTTTTAATTTGATGAAGTGTCCAAAAATTTCATGCATGGCCTACTGTTCTACTTTTTTTCCTCAAAAAAGTCTTTATAATGGCACTTTCTAGTTGGAGCCGTGGTCACGTTAACGCATTAAGTCGCCGTTTAATTGTGCTTTCGATGCTCTACTGTACTGAATATGACAATGTGTACCAATCTGGACATTTTTATCTATTGTTATCTGATAAAATCAGTCTGAGTGAAACTACTAGTTTTTTGACGAATTTTATAACTCTTTGATAGTGACTTGGCAACTTTGTGGTTACTATTTTCCTTATACCTTTGTCATGAGTTTGAGTTCTATTTCCAAATACATTATTAATAAGTTGTAGTTTGCCAAAGAAATCCTTTCAACTGAACTTATAAAAAAAACTAATATAACTTCATCTCAACAAGTAACAAAACTATTGCATGTATTTGTAAAACAGTGCATTTTATAAAGCTTCAACTATTTTGTAAATATGAAAGAGTATTTCAATAATAAAATAATTGTATTTTATTTTTGTAGAAAATGGCAGAAACAGAACCCCAAGCTGGAGATGCAGGACCGCCCAAGGGGGTGCCCGCCCTGAAAGCACATGTAATCGCCAACAAAATAGATGTAGCTCTATGGGCCATCAGAATACTGACTGTGCTCTTTACCGTAGGATATGTACTGCCTTTGTTTAACAAGTAAGTGGACATTTATTGTAATTATATATTTATTTATTTACAAAATTATAATATAACACCTTTACAATAATCAATAATCTTTATAATAATATTTTTGTATTGTTTGTACATCATTTTGACAACAGGATAATTTCATCAATATTTGTATAAATCAAGTAATTTTTATAATTTTTCAATTTAACTTTTCGAATACTGTAATTAGAGACACAATAGAAAGATAATAAGAGAATGAATGCCGGCATTCACTCGGGGCTTAATGAATTAAATTAAATTGAATAATGCACTACTAGGTAATTTGACACACAACAGGATAGTATTTCTCAAGGGATGTTATTAATAAAAATAAAAATTTATATTTTAAATCTACAATTTAATGAACAATAAAATAAAATAATTTAAAGCATCTGTTAGGTCTTGAAAGGTCTATTTTTATTTTATAACAATGTATGTACAGAGGTGTAGTGTTACTACATACTCAGTTTATCAAGGCTACCTTTGTTCAGTAATTAAGACAATGAGGAATAAAATAACACTGAGGGCATTGACCTTGACCTCTTTGTTACTGAATGTTATTCAAAGATTTCAGTTTACATTTTCAGAACATGAAATCTTCTTTTGATTAGTGTGTATCTGAAGACTAACATACTAAAGTTGTATGTTTATTTATACTAGTGCTTAACTAACCACAGAGAGTGTGGTGGTTGAGTGGTAACAGCCCCAACTTAAGAGTTGTAGGTCCCGGGCTTAAACCCAGCCAGGCCCATGACTTTGTGTAATTTATTTCACCGCTACTCTCAGAAGTGAAAGAAAACATTGGCATGTCCTAGAACCAAAAATTGAGACATCCACCAACCACCCTTGGTTGACTGGTAGAGAATGCTTAATGCATTAAGTCCGCCTTTGTACCTTTGTGTTATATGAAGTTTTAATATATAAATAAATTACGGCCCATTCCCTATCCTAGATAGAAGGCCTGAATCTCAACAGTGGGAACATTATAATAACTAACCCCATTGTTTGGTAAAGACTCATCATACACTCAAAGCAAAAGCTACACTTCCTCAACGCAGATTGTTGATTTCAGATGTATATTATATAACTAGGTTTCTAAAGTTAAAAAATTACAATGATAAAATTATCTCCTCGTAGTGCATTGTTTGTTTATATGTACTATGTTAACTCTTTCACAGTAATATTATAATTAAAACATACATTGGCGGGAACCAGAACTGAATTTTGATAAGTAATAATCTCTGAGATAACATAGCAGACATAGAGAGTGGGATTTGCTTGTGATATGCAGTGATAAATAATCCATAATTACTTTGATATGAATTTTATAATGTACTTTTGCGTTGAAAGGCCTCCTTCAAGGTGGACCGATGACCTGGTGGGGGTCTCGGGAATCAGCTGGATGCGAGACGCATAGGATCGGTCGTTATGGTGACACATGGGGGAGGCCTATGTCCAACAGTGGGCGTCTTTCGGCTGAAATGATGATGATAATATTGACTTTTGGGTTTACTAGTAAAACAAGAACAGAACAAAAAGAAAAGCCGTGGTCACATGGTATTAAAGTGTTTCGGTTGGTAGTAGGGTTTGGGAATTCCCGACAATTTCAAAGTCCCGGGGCACGAGACAGCAAACAATCAAAGTCCCGGGAATTCCCGGGACTTCGAGACTTTTGAGGTTGTATGTTTGTATTATTTTTTTTATGAGACTAGTGCTTAAGACTTTATGTAGAATATTAATAAACGAGATAATTTCTGATGAAACGTATTAAAAAAAACTGAGCAAGTGCAAGTCGGACTCGCGCACTCAGGGTTCCGTACAAACTTCCCTATGTAAAAAGTTGAATTCCTGAACGGAGTGTCGAAGATTTTTTCTAATAGCAAAAAAAAAAAAAATTTTGTGACGTATCAACAAATTTACTGTTTCTAGATTTATTCCTGTACCTGTTCTATAAGGCCTGGCTTTGTGTCAAATTTCAGAATTCTGTGTCAACGGAAAGTACCCTATAAATTTTGATTCCTTTGAGAGTGTTGAAAAATACGTTTAGTCCCGTTTTCCCTATAGAGGTTTGGAACCCTAAAATGCATTTTTTTTTTTGTAAACATCGATATTTATTAAATCAAAGATTATATCCTAATAACTATAACCTTAATTTCAGTCTTAATAACTGCTTTGTTTATTTCTTTTAATCACATACAGATTCACTTGTAAGCAGTTAAATCTTATACTTTATAAAACGAACTTAGTTAAAAATCTTTAGTTAAATTCTTAATAACTTTGCTGTTATTAGTAATTCGACTAGTATCTAATCATTGGTTATAGAGTCCGTCTAATGAAAGCATGACCTGAGAAAAAGAGGTTACAGCCAAAAATTTTGAATGTATTTTATTGTATTATTGAAATAGTAGGAGAAAAAAGTTTTGATACTAGAATATTTTTTGTATGTATAAAAGTTGTATAAGAACTGAAATCCTAGTCAAAAACATGTGTGTTACAGACTTAATTATTTGGTGGGTGTACGGTAAAGGTCAATAACAGACAAAAAGTTAGTTATTATTCCAAATTATTTTATTTTATCTGATCTCTCAAATGTCGCTACATAATATTCAAATAATATTCTTTATTTACCATTTGGCCTTCTGGCAAGAATACCAAGTGTACAACAACGCGATAGTCAAATAAAATAGTCAACATGATTTCAACTTCATCACGTCTCGCCAACACTAATAATGTGTTTCAAGATTGTTGGGTTGGAATCGACTCGTTTTAGCATAAAGAAAATTCAGACCTTTTGGGATTAGTCAAGTGGGAACATGTTTAATACTCCAGTGATTGTTTCAAATGATACGGATCGACTCGTGAGACACAAAAAGTTCAGCAGCTATCTCTCTCAAACTTGAACTAGGATTTCAGTCACTATTTCACTTTCGCGATTTTAACTTCAGTTGAAGACTTTGATACACTACCAGACAGAGTAAGGCAAATCTTTCATTACATCTCAACTGCTTTTTACCACTCAGTAGCATGTGTTTTTGATTTTTTTGTCCATTATGAAATTGGCATTATGTTAGATTATCTAAAAATATAAGAATAAAATTATCATTATATGCTAAATATGACTATCTAAAAATATTAGTCAACAAGGATCAAGATTATAACGTCATACTAACTTAAAAATTTAGAAATCGTATATAAACATTGCTGGTTTTCATTGAAAACACCTTCTTTTCTCTTATTGTTTTTGTTTGAATTTATTAACCATAATGTGTAGCAGTATTTGCACGTTACTGTTTATTGTTTTTCCCATAATTAAGCAATTATCCTTGAAAAATAAATATCTGTTTCTAAAAACTGACAATTGCAACCATAGACTCTGACGTGATTTTTTTCGGCAAAACAATGTTGCCAATTTAATTTAAAAAAAAAACTTCAGGTTACGCTTTCAGTAGACGCACTCTAGTCACAACATTATTTATTCTCCTAATTACAAATTTGTGGCGCTAGGCATCTTCTTATTTGAAATTTCGATATACTTGTCTCGTCTCGAGTCTCGACACGAAAGTCCCGGGACTCGAGACAAGTGAAATTACGAAAATTCCCGGAACTTCGAGACACGAGACATCCCGTGACCCAAACCCTAGTTGGTACCCATAACGTGTGACAGCGGCTTTTCTTTTTGTTCTGTTCTTGTTTTTCCAGTTACCTTGTTTATTTCAGCATCCTGAAAATCTTGTTTCATACTTTTTCAGCGTCGCTTTTTTTGTCGTAGTCGGGGTTTTAGTTTTTTACTTTTTCCTTTAAAGAATGAAGAGAGATCAACAGTTTGAACTTTGCACACTTTAGAACAAATGGAATCAAAAGTTTCGTTCATATGAAACTAGTTTCTGCCAGCGGCTTTGCCTGCGTAACAGTAGAAAATATATAGCCTATGTCACACAGTGATTAAGTAGCATACTACTAGTGAAAGAATTTTTAAATATTTTTTGAGTTTCATTACTTATTAAAATATAAATCTCAATAAAATAAATTTAAATTAAAAGACACCAATATTTTTTTGTTTACTCAGTTTAGATATTAATTCTCAATAAGGCAAAGAAAACCTTGAAACATATTTAGCTACTTTAAATACAAACATGCATTGAGGTAATGATTCTAAAATTATTTGTTTGTATAAAAAACAAATATAACCCTGAGTAAAGTGTTTGTTATAAATCATCATAGATTTAATGATTAAAATAACTTGTATATTTAATGTCGAAATAGAATTTTAAGATGTTTCAACTAATCACAAGTTGTATTTATAAGTTTTGTGGATTTATTAAAATAATTTCTTTTCACTATAGATTACTATAGTTCATCATCATCATCACCATAATTTCAGCCGAAATACGTCCACTGTTGGACATAGGCTTCCCCCAAGCGTCGCCACAACGACTCGCATCCACCGTATTCCCGCGACTCTCACCAGGTTGTCGGTCCACCTTGTGGGAGGTCTTCTAACGCTTGGTTTTCCGGTGCGCGGTCGCCACTCTAGAACCTTTCGACTTCATCGACCACCCGTTCTACGACTATTATGCAACAGTATTTATAGACTATATTTATGAAGTCGAAAGGTTCTAGAGTGGCGACCGCGCACCGGAAAACCAAGCGTTAGAAGACCTCCCACAAGGTGGACCGACAACCTGGTGAGAGTCGCGGGCAGGGACTCAAACTGTAACCGTATTAATGTGTTTTAACACTGTTTTTTAAAATAGTTATAACAGAAAAACACTTTTAAATGTAACAGATACAATAATGTTACCGAATGAAACTGTAACCTTTTATATGTGTTAAGAAGTGCTACCGAATCAAACTGTAACCTGTTATATGTGTTAATAATATGTGTAACTGAAATAATTGCCCTATATCTTTCTACTCTCTTTCAGTCCATCCAAAGGTTGTCTGTAAGAGATCGCCCTGTGCGATAAGGCCGCCCATTGTACACTTATTTTGAATAATGTTTGTCCTGTATCTTTTTTTGTTCATGCGGTGTACAATAAAGAATATAATAAATAAATAAATAATACCATAAATAAGTAAATTGTAACTTTGGCAATGCTGCGTTTACCTGTTACACTTATTAACACTGTTAACACTTTTATATCTGTTACAGATATGTTACGGTTACACTTTTTTAAGTGTTTTGGGTTAACACATTGAAAACACATATATAAGTGTTACATTTTTGATTCTGTTACACATTCAACATGTAACACTTATAATTCTGTAACCTTTATGAAGGTGTTTTTAAGACCCTGTCTATCGTGTTATTAATTATTATGCAGATCTTTACTGTTGTATTTCTGAGATAGGCAGTTAATTTATTATTAAAACCCTATCAAGTGTCATGTAAAAACAGTATGTACTTGACATTGCGTTTTCTTAAGTAAGCAAAAGTCAACGGCATTGAAAGTGAGTTTAAGGATAACAGTTAAATGTTCTTATATAAACCTGTCTAAAGAGGCCGCAAGAGCAAGAAAATACTTGGCGGTATGTAGGCATAGTTGTAAAAATACATCTCATTTCAAGGAAATATCTATATGTATATCAGTAGATAGTAAAAAAAAGAAAATTCAAAATGGAGCACAACAGTGAATTTTTTTAAATTTTCAACAAACAGACAGTGGTTCCGAGGTCCCGACAGACGTTGTGCTGCCTAAAAACTGGCTTAACACTGCTCACCAGGTCCAATGGTATTTTTAGGCCATCTGAAGATCAAAGACCCACTCAAATATACACACTCATTTTAAACGGTCAAGCCGATTAGGAGGAGTTAGGTGACAAACATACGTACAGAAGAGTTATATATTATATAAAGATAAGGCCTGGTTGGTAAGGCATTGTTGCGGTGTGCAACAAAATTATAGAAGCGCACATTTAATCGATTCTCAACTTTATTTTTATATGTTTTAAAGGTGATATTGTTTCGTCAAAATAAACTGCTTTAAGCTTGATTTCTATCTGCCCTTAGGTACTTATAACAAAATAAGGGCCGGTGGCAATCTATCTGAAATCTGAAAAAAAAATAGTTGCCTTAGATCTTATCCCAAAACCATCTAGAATTAAATAATAGTAATAACCCTTTTTATTTTCAGGCATCGGTGGCCCAAAGAAAAAAAAACATAAAATAATCTTAAACAATAACAACTAATACATAATATCAAAACAACAAAACTTATTTAATAAATAATTATACACACGTAACATCGGCGTCATGTTTCGCGCTGTGTGTGTATTAAAAGTCATGTGGAGGACCCGTTTTGGTCCTAGTCAACCAACTTTACTGTTGTCCTATTTACTTGCTAGTTATAAGTCGCTATTGTTATTTGTTTTATTTTTTTTAAGATATGCGCCATGTTTGACGCAAATAAACTCTTTCTCTTTTTTTTTCTTAAACCACGTGTCTCCCCCACAGCCCAGTGTCCGCGTTCTACAAGGCGCTCCTGGCCAACGCCGCCACGTCAGCGCTGCGGCTACACCAGCGCATCCCCGCGCGCGAGATCTCCATCTCGAGGGAGTTCCTCGCGAGGTTCTTCCTGGAAGACAGCGCGCACTACCTGTTCTACTCGCTCATATTCATGAACGTAGTGCCTAACTTATGTATCCTTTTTAAATATTGCTGAAGATTCTCTTATATTTTTATATTAATATCTAGATTAATCGATGTATAGGTCTGTGTAATTGTGTATAATGTGGTTGAAGCTCACGTCTGATAACAGGCAAATTGGAATGTGCAATGTCATCATTGGCGTATGTAGGGTTATTTTTAGGGGGCGTGTGAATATTTTTTTATTTTGTGACGTGACTACAATTTTAGATTTTTTCTTCACTTTTAAAGCAAGGTTGCTTTGAGACCTTGCTGTTTGCAAAAATTTCAGGATTGTAAGTTAACGAGAAGTGCCATAAACGGCTTTATCTTTAGATTGTGATGACTTAGAAGTTTGATTTTTAGGGTTCCGTAGCCAAATGGCAAAAAACGGAACCCTTATAGATTCGTCATGTCTGTCTGTCTGTCTGTCCGTCCGGTATGTCACAGCCACTTTTTTCCGAAACTATAAGAGCTATACTGTTGAAACTTAGTAAATAGATGTATTCTGTGAACCGCTTTAAGATTTTCACACAAAAATAGAAAAAAAGCAATAAATTTTGGGGGTCCCCATACTTAGAACTGAAACTCAAAAAAATTTTTTCATTAAACCCATACGTGTGGGGTATCTATGGATAGGTCTTCAAAAATGATATTGAGGTTTCTAATATTATTTTTTTCTAAATCGAATAGTTTACGCGAGAGACACTTCCAAAGTGGTAAAATGTGTCCCCCCCCCTGTAACTTCTATAATAAGAGAATGATAATACTAAAAAAAATATATGATGTACATTACCATATAAACTACCAACGAAAATTGGTTTGAACGAGATCTAGTAAGTAGTTTTTTTTTAATACGTCATAAATCTAAAAAAATACACTATTATTAAAACATCGATCAAAGTTACAACGAACTACAAGAACTTTTATGTTATGTTACTTGCTGCTACGGAACCCTCCATGGGCGAGTCCGACTCGCACTTGGCCGATTTTTTCACTGCTCCAAAGGGTAATAGACCTGAGTGCTTAATATTAATTTTAACATAATACTTTCACACGTTCTTGAGAAAAAAGGCTTCCTTTTTAGTCGACGAGGCTAAAAATACCTATATAAATAAACTGTCTTCTACTAGCGACTTCATCCGTGTGAAAGTCGGTTTCTCTATTCAAATTTTGGAACCCCGTTTTATCCCCTTATGCCTTAAGGGCGGAAATGAAAAATTGAAAAATCCACAGGAAAGATTGTGCAAAATTACACGCTCCTAGACCCTGCAGTTACGGCTGTCCGTTGATGTGTCAGTCACGTTCTCCTTAAATTATATGGGTGTAGGTGTAAAGTTCTCATTTAAATTTTACTTAAATGTTTTCTTAAAAAAGTGTCAATGTCAAGTCAACCTGCTATATTAGTCGTATGTCCGTAATTTGTTCACATCGGAGTGATGTGTCCACGCCAAGGTGAGCCGGTGCGTCATTGTGTCCACGTTATCTGTGCATTCTAATTAATTATCGTAGTTTTACGTGGATCGCTTCCCTTATTAAGTTCATTCACGTATGAGCTGGCGTAATGTGGTGATGTTCTATTGTTTTTCGTTAATGGCATAATTAGCCAACTTCTAAAGAGAAGATATATTATCTTCTCTTTAGAGTCTGAGACTGTTCCGTACCTCAAAAGGAGAAAACGGAATCCTTATAGGATCACTTTGTTGTACGTCTGTCTGTCAAGACCTTTTATCTCGAGAACGCGTGAAGGTATAGAGTTGAAATTAAAACCATATAGTCAGGTCTGCGGTCCCTTGAAGCTGTGAAAAAATCAGAGTTCTGAGATAACGAATAAATAACATACGGCCGTTTATGTCGCAAAAACGTATATTTCGACACTCTCAAGGGTATCAAAATTTTAGGGTACTTTCCGTTGACCCAGAATCCTAAAATTTTGCATGCAAGGTCTTATAGCACAACTATGGAAATAAATCTGAAAACTGTAAATTTGTCGTCACGAAAAAATAATCTTTTTGAGATTCGGAAAAATCTTTATAACTCAATTCAGGAATTGAACTGTTTTCATAGGTAAGTTTGTACGGAATCCTCAGTGCGCAAGTCCGACTCGCACTTGCCCGGTTTTTTTGCGTGTATGTGCTCTCGCAGGTCAACCTATGAAGTTGCGACTGCTTAACCAGACTTGCCTATGAGGGTCTTAATTACTAAATCAAAGCCTCCAGGGCTTACTTAACTAAACATATACACGCTAAGGGCACCCCCTGTGGCCGTACACCCCGGCTTAGGGCGTCGCTGAGGACACAGCAAGGAACAGGCTGGACCGAGCAAAGGATTAAGATAATATTCAATTACTGTTTTTAACTTTTTCTTTTCATTTTAGACTAACTTTTGCCCGCGGCTTCGCCCGCGTACTTAAAATATAGCTTTTCACTTAGGAATAAAGCAGCTCTATCGGTGAAAAAATGTTTAGCAATTGAACCAGTACTTCCCGAGATTACCTTAAACATAAATACAAACTCTACCTATTTATAATATAATTTTATAGTGGGGGTTTGGGTACTCACTTGATTTAAAGTGGTGATGCAACTGTTTGTAACCGCTGCATACTAGGTACATTTCATGACTCACTTTTTTATTTAGTACTAAAGTGTGTCTTGTGTTTATTGGTTTCTCCTGTTACCTCTACAAAATTATAATAACTATACGCTAGGCATGACGATCTGAGATCTATTGATCGAAGAATCGATATTATAGTTAGGTCAAGAAAACTTGAAGCCTAGTTTCGATTTTTTTTATGCTGAATGAAACCAATTTTTTTTTAAACTTTCAATGCACCTATTTTCCTCAAGATAATTGTGTTGTGAATGTTGTACACCCGGTTACCAGTCTTGAAACCATACATGCATTGAAAGACCATATGTTCCGTGCTTTTTAGGACTCTGTAACTGCACGGTAACCAACGGAACTATCTTTAGGAAATCGTTCTTTTAGAACTCGATTTATTACTGAATCGATTCTTTAGACTTAGATTCGAAAGCATCGTCATCCCCAATATACGTATCGTCGAAAGTGCAACAGGCGATCCGAAATCAAAAGACCTTTCGCTTGGTACTTAGTCATTGGACTATTCTGGCCAACATTCTGTAGATTTCGATGGATACACCAGGGGGCAGTTTAGTGCCCCCGCCAAGGCGAGCAAAAAAGCGGCGCGGCCATCCTTTTCTCGAAACAGTTCAGGCCATTTTCGTCCCCATATAACTTTATTGTGTATTTAAACTAGAAGCCTAAATTTTCAGTAACCAAGCAAGTATTGTGTAAACACGGTATATTTCAAATATCATTCAATTTGAACCAGTAGTTTAATATAATTCACAACAACAACATTCAACATTTCTTATTAAGTTAACTTCCAAAGAAAAATGTTAATTTTGACACATATGTAGGTATAAGTATAATTTTGACTATTTGGTAATTAGGAACAGGTTTTCTATAAAAATAACACATTAATTAATTATACTTATTTTGATTCAAGTCATTATCATTTCTCATGGAATTTGTAGATTAGTAACTTGAATATTATATGTACATGAGATTAGCATTCAAATAATCTAATCGAATAATAAAAGACCGGTAAACTGGACATTCATTCTTCTGAGTTTGTTCGTTGAATAAAGAAAAAAAGAAGTAATAAAGCAATTGCCCACGGTTTCATCCTTATGAAACCTCTCTTAGTTACTAGTTATAATAACATGTATCTCCCAGTGGAAATCCCATCAAAATCAGTCCAACCGTTTCGAAGAAATTTACAACTTCATGTTTTTTTAGCGTGGAATCCTAATCCTATAACCTATGTTACTTCATTTAGCATAGAGAGAGAGAATAATGAAAAGTCTAGAAAGAAAGAGAGAGCGATGTGTATAGAAAACTTTTGATTTAAGTATTTATTTATCCTCATACCCTTTACAGGCCCCCACTCAATACGACAGTGCAGTTACTATTTATTTACATATATCTAATTAAAAACTAAACTAACCTAACCTAGCTACATAATAATATCTATCAATATAATATAACAATTTTTGATCAATATAATATTCCTCCTCATTTATATTATCAACGATCATTAATACTACTACTAATATTATCTATTATTATTTATTTATGTTATCTACTATTGTTAATTATTTATTATTTTTATCTATTTATATTTATATCATAACTAAATTGCTCTCACCGTATTTCTAAAATTTAAGGCTCCCCTCAGGCTAGGCTAGTTAAGCAGTTGACAGCTTCATAGGTTGACCTGCGACAGGCCACACGAAAAAAGAAAGAAAATATGTTTGAAAAAAAATCTTGTACTAACATTCCTTACAATGGGTTCAATCATTTCCGTGAATAAGGACTTACCAGTTTGTACGAAATTTCGTGAAGAGTAAACGTTCAAAACAGTACAAATCATATTTTTTAAAACCGGCCAAGTGCGTGTCGGACTCGCGCACGTAGGGTCCTGTACCATTAGCTGTACAACATTAGACACTATATTATAACCTTTTTTTGGACCCTATTATAGGGCTTCAAGTTGCGCAGAAGTCAAATATTCGGTCTCTTTAGTGGTGCGACGTGAGACGCGGGGGCGGGGAATGTCAGTGATTGGCTCGCCGCGCCATCGTGTCATAGACGTCACTCGTCATTCGTTCCCTGCGCTTGCTGCATGTATCTAACAACGACGACGATTGGCTCGCCAATGTATGGAATGCGCAAAGCGATCCTCATTCTGACGCCGAGCGCTCAAGATCCGTGCCGATAACTATACTAAGACTCCGCTGTCCGTCCCCCTAAAAAGAGGAGACAAACTGATGAGTTATTTTTCCAGGTTATTTTCACGACAGGCAAGTTTCCCTGTGTTGTAATGTTAAACATATTATTAGTGTGTATCATGTTTGCAAACACTCTTCCTTGACCAGCACACAGTGATCCTAACGCCAATCTTCTTGTTCGCGCTACTGCACGCCGCGTCCTACTCACTCACCATTCTAGACGTAAGTACACATTACTATTCTTTTACCTACTATCGTTGGTCTAGTGGTTACAGGCCCTGGCTGCTATGGCGGAGGTCGTGGATTATATTTCCACCCAAGACAAATGTTTGTGTGATGAGCTTGATCTGTCTGGATGTAATTTATCTACCTGTCAATCGTGAGAATTAGAGACACAATAGAAAGACAATGGGTGCGCGAACGCCGGCGTTCGCTTGGAGTTTAATGAATTAAATGTATACACCGTTAAATTTTAATCGTTTTAATCCCGTGGAGGGTCGATCCGGAACATGAAACACTATCGATTTGTAAAGATTAAATTAAAAAATAAAGTAAATAGTCGATAGTAGTAGTAGTTAATAGTCGACGTTGCTTACAAACTACCTACAGGTTATTGAACTCGCTCAGCTGATGTTTTCTTAAAGAAATTAATTTCGTACATGCGTAAATTAATACGAGTATTGAAAAAGAGGTACTTTATTTTTTAATTTTATCTTTACAAATCGATAGTGGTTCATGTACCGGATCGATCCTCCACGGGATTAAAACGATTAAAATTTAGCGGTGTATGTATATGTGGAAATATATACCTATGAACAATTTGCCTGCTGTGGTCTTCCAATTATTATTTAGGTGTCTTCAAGGCGAGAGTGTATAGGCTCTTAATAAATTAGTGCGCCTCGCCATCAATGTTATTTTAGTGGTAGTCGAAATTCGACTGTTATTAGAAAAACACTTTTTTATTATTATTATGGATAGGCTCGCGTTTGACCACTATCTCACCTGATGGTAAGCGATGATGTGGCCGACGATGGAGCACGCTTGCCTAAAAGCAACTTATTCATTCTTGATTTAATAGTAGTTTATGTGACTAGGGGATAAAGCAGTGTCTTTAAGTTGCGGGCGGCATGTTGAATTCCGAACGAAACGAAGGTTGCTGATTTTAATCCCGAACGATAGTGAGGGATTTATAAAATTAACTCCCGAGCATTACGAGGGAGTTAATAAAAACCTGAGTGAAGTGAGGAATTTAAGCCGCCCAAGACAAAGACAGCTTTATCCCCGTGTTGCATACTCTACTTTTTACACCATCTGTGAGATAATTAAAAGACAATTTGGTCGACCAAATCATATATTAGAGAAATATAAGTATTATATTTACAAGTTCATCAAACAAACAAACAAAATTCACTACTCCAAGATTCTATAGTTTCAATTTTCTATAATGCTCCCGTGTCGTCAGTACCTACGCACATTTTATTCTATTTTCTTTTTTTTTGTTAGTGGCCAGTTTGAATCATAGTGATTACATACTCTTTGGTTTGAATTTCGAGTCAACTTGTTCGATGAATTCACAATGTTGACGATTCTTGATGCTCCAAATTCAAATCTCATTATTCCCTAGGGATCGGCCATACTGCATTATCTCCCTAGGCATATAATGACTTGCTTTAAGTGAGGTTTGTATGACGTGTAAAACGACATTATCGAGCAGGTGGTGTAAAAATACCTTTAGGTTACAGTAGTAATAGTAGTACTAATTCTTCATATTTATTTTCAACAATGCCAAATCTAATACATCTACATGCGCGCAATATCCGCTTAGGTAGTATAAATATATGGCATCTTTAAAGGTTGTATTTAAGCTATAAATATTATCGATTATTGCTCTCTGTTCTATTAGAAACTGCATCAAAATTCGTTGCGTGATTTAGGATATAAAGGGAAATAAGTACTTATGTCTTCTCAGCACGCCAAACATTCATCTAAAATTATGTTTAATTGTTTACTTCCGCCATTTCATAGTGTACGTGATATGTATGGGGAACAGTGCGGTGGAAAGCGAAAGCCGTTAAATGTTTTAACGAGGTGATTGAAACGCGTCAATCATGTTATACGGAAATATTACCAGCACTTTCATCTCGAGGCTGGCTGGGTGGTCAGATTTTATTTGCTTTGAAATGTGTGACCACGAAAGAATCTAGATTTAAAGGATCATTGCGAAGTCCCGAACAAAACCGGTCGTTGTGGCGACGCTTGGGGGAGGCCTATGTCCAACAGTGGACGTCTTTCGGCTGATATGATGATGATGATGATGATGATGATATATGTAGACACTTAATAATTTCGTCAACAATTTCCTCGCCGTTGTTCTTTCAAAATCACCAAGTGTTGCCCATTTATTTATTAAATAATCCACCTTAATTACCAAATTATGGAAAAATTAAACCTCATGTCATATATAACAAAGTACAACATTACAACCCTAAAAATAATAGGTCACTGAAAAATCAACTTAAAGTAGGTACTCGAAACTAAGTCGATATTTGTGTAAGTGGCGATAGATTTGAGTTATCATGAAATATTTTTCAAGTATAGTTTAATATTTATCTACTATAAATAAATCCTGTAAATACTATAGATAGAGTCTGTCTAATAAGTTAAACGACTTGGGTAATTATTAGGATTTAATTAAATCTGATGTAGTCAACACGAGTTCAAAATTCAAGGTTGATTAAGAGATAGAGATCATTGTTAGCTAACAGAAGAACCTTAAAAAAAGTATCGAGTATACGTATTTTTTAAATGATTAAATATTATTCAAAATTCCCAAGTTGGTTGACTTATTAGACAGACTATAACAATGTATTTTTGTTTCTTTTTTTATTTGAAAAAAGCTGGGCGATGTGGTCAACAAATGCCAATATCATAGGTTTTATAGAGTCCAAGAACATTCTTGTATTTTCATTCCGGACACACTCCACCTAGATGTGGAAAACATCATCAACCACACCACAGTCATCACAATTTGGAGACAAAACTTTCTTCATTAAATAGTTAAATTTATGCATTTGATAGAATATGTCCGGAACGAAGTCTACAGCTATAGTTATTAAATTTCTGTTGAGATTACAGTCAATCCATTGAACCCGAGAAATCTCTGGCTGGTTCGGTACCATATCCCTTTTTCTTTTGACCTTTTGTCAAAATATTCCTGCCAAAGTTCTAAACAATTTTTTTTTTGCTTTTCCAAAGTAATCCGAATATAGTGGGGTAATGTATGTATGTTGTTAAATAAAACACAGAAGTAGCTATATGCGCACTTTACCAATTAGGTTTTGCCAAATTAGTAATTTGACAGCTAAAACTATTTATTCTCCAAATAAATGATGCGTACCTATGGGTGAATATCATTTTTTTTTTTAATTTTTGTTGACGAAAACTGAGGAAAAAGTTTCTTCTCTTCAAATTCTTTTCCTCGGTTTTCGTGAGAATTAGGGTCCCGGGTCCCTAATTTTCACGAAAACCGAAGAACAAGTTTCGCCACCAAAATTGAAAAATGTTTATATTTATCCGAATAATTTACGTTCATTCTATATAGTCATTCTTTGGGTGTATTTCGTCGTCGGTATTCTATTACCTGCCGATATAAACGGCACTATAAATAGCGCACTGCCCACATAATGTAGCATTTATCACAATTATCACTATCGCGACCAGACTTTGATTTTTATCAAAGTGTAGTCATAATCTGAGATCTAATAATAGCATTTCCTTCCAATATTTTCTTTAATTACACAATTTATGTGGCTTATTTATTTATTTTTATTTTTTTATATAACTTTGCCCTACTCTAGAAATTACTCCGTATTGTTGGTGCATTTACAAGCATGTAAACTCCCAAACCCGAAATACCTCATCAACATCATATGGCTCTACAAAATATTTGTTCTGTGCGAGAATCGAACCCGAGACCCGCAGTGCAGCAGGCAATCGCTCAACGACTGCGCCAACCTGCTGCTCTATGTAAAATACTCATGTTGAGCTGATATATATCTGTGATGACTTAATGCGTTATGTGTGCCATAGGCACAATTTGGCACATATTTTTGGCATAATCAGTAACTTCCCACTATTGATAATTTATTAGATCTGGTTGTGGTCGGGTCAGGAACCGTGATCCCCAGCCCGACCACAATCGTACTCTTATTACTCAAAAAGTACAAGGCACAAATTCCTGGGATTAGTGGCACAATAAAACACAATTAAAATAACCAATTTGTGCCATAGTAAAATATCGGTTCCATGTCGTGGTCGGGTCAGGAATCACAACACCATGTCGACAACCTCGTGTGCTAAGTCGAGATATTTTATTTGTTTCTCTTTCTCAGCTTTCACGAGATTCTCGTCATGCGGGATGGTGACATCGACTATCATTGCGCGGCGCGCTAATCGGTCTATCACCACAATGTCCGGCTTATTGGCTACAATAGTCCGGTCAGTAATGATAGACCGATTCCAGTACATCGTGACATGGTCATTTTCAAGAACTGGTTCGGGCACATACCTGTAGTACGGTACCTCAGAATCCACAAGGTTGTATTTGAAAGCAAGTTGCTGGTGAAGAATCCTAGCTACTTGGTTATGCCTGTGCAAGTATTCGCCGTTAGTCTGTGTCTGATAGACTCACCCGGACGATGGCATGCCCGACACACGTCAATCGTCCCGTCCTTCATAATATGTCTGCACAGACAAAACCTTCAGTTTCTCCGAAGAGGTTGCTAAATCGTAACCAGGCCACGGACGCCGAAAAATCTACATCAGGCTCATGAAGAGCCCGAAAAAAGCGCCCGTGGAGCTCCTTGCCTTTCCATACTTCCTTGCGGTCATCAGTAGTAAGTACCACAGGTTTGCGCCAGTTCTCTTTAGCCATGGACAACGGGGTGAGTCCCTTGTCCACTGCGACCACATCGCGGTGCATACCCACGTCGGTTTTGAGAAAGTATTCTCTGAGGCTGCACACCTCGCGGTTGTGTAGAGTCTTTGCTGTCAAAAAGCCACGACCTCCACACTTCCGCGGGATGTAATGTGGGTGATGCATCCGATTTGCGGTCAGCAATGTACGGACCCGCCTATCCAGAGCGTCTAACTCGGTCTGAGTCCATTTGAGTATGCAGAAAGAGTACATTAAAACCGGCATGACCCAACCGTTGAATGCGCGCACCTTATTTCCGCCTGACAGAAGGCTGTTTAAAACCTTTTTTAGGCGGCCAAAGAAGCGCTCCTTCAACGATTGCTTCATGTCAGTGACGTTAATGCTTAACGCTTCCGACATACCCAAATACTTGTATAAATTATTATGTCCTTTATTCATTTTTTTAACATGTTACATTTATATTTTTAAATATTTCTTAAAAAACAATAAAAAAAAAACATTTAAAAATATAAAAAACAGTATCCCACCGGTATCGGGAACAGGGTCCAAGCTACCGGTGGTTAGGGCTCCAAAGAAAGGAACCTCCTAACGATACGAGCCGTGTCCAGAAGAACTGCTTTTTGAATCAAGCCCTTGATCCAGTCGCCTAACGAGAGCCTCCTAAGGTGTTGGTCGAGGCTCTTGGCTATTAAGCCATTGGCTGACACAACTATCGGTACAATGATCGCTGAGTCCACTTCCCACATGTCGACAACCTCGCGAGCCAAGTCAATATACTTGATTTGTTTATCTTTCTCGGCTTTCACGAGGTTCTCGTCATGCGGAACGGATATGTCAACAATCATTGCACGCCTCTCGCTTCGGTCCACCACCACTATATCAGGCTTATTGGCCACAATAGTCCTGTCAGTGATGATGGACCGATCCCAGTACAACGTGATATCGCCACTATCGAGAACTGGGTCGGGCACATACCTGTAATATGGCACCTCCGATTCCACAAGAGAGTACTTCAGAGCAAGTTGCTGATGGATAATCCTGGCACCAAGGTTGTGTCTATGCAAGTATTCCCCGTTAGCTAGACGAGAACATCCAGAGATAATGTGGCGGATTGATTCACCCGGTCGGTGACATGCCCGACAGATGTCAACCGTGCCGTCCTTTACAATAAATCTCCGATAGTTATTCGTCATGATAACTTCGTCCATAATTGCACAGACAAAACCTTCGGTTTCCCCAAAGAGGTCACCGACGCGCAGCCAGGCTACGGACGCTAGTTGATCTACATCGGGCCCGTGAAAGGCCCGGAAAAAGCATCCGTGAAGTTCTTTACTCTGCCATACTTCCTTACGTACGTTAGTGTCAAGCACTACAGGTTTGCGCCAGTTCTCGTTAGCCAAGGAGAGCGGGGTGAGTCCCTTGTCCACTGTTACTACATCACGATGCATACCCACGTCGGCGGCTAGGAAATATTCCCTGAGACTTCATACCTCGCGATTGTGCAGGGTCTTAGCATTTAAAAAGCCTCGACCCCCACACTTCCGCGGGATATACAGTCTCATTACCGACGACCGAGGGTGATGCATTCCATATGCAGTCAGCAGTGTACGGACCTTCCTATCCAGGGCGTCAAGTTCCGTTTGAGTCCATTTGAGTACACCGAAAGCGTACATCAATACCGGCATGACCCAACCGTTGAAGGCACGCACTTTGTTTCCACCTGAAAGAAGGCTGTTAAGTACCTTCTTCAGGCGGCCAAAGAAGCGCTCCTTCAACGATTGCTTCATGTCAGTGGCATTGATGCCTAACGCTTCCGACATACCCAAATACTTGTAGGTTTCGGTTGGAGAGAGGGATCTCAGGTGTATGGAATCCGAGAGTTGGGTAATTGTTAAATTATTATTATTATTAAGAAGAGAAAATAATACTAATAATAAAATGTACCGAATAAAAAAGAGATCAGAAAAAAATAAAATAATAATAAATAAAAGTCAAAAATTCAAAATTTGTCATTAAAGAAATTATTTAAATTGTAGTAAGCTTTATCTGCCAGGAAACTTTTCAGATTCAGTTATTTTTATTTGTAGAACATAGGTAGGTAAACAAAATTACAGATGTGATGTCAATATAAATTAACACTACGTCTTGCCGTCATGGCGTACAAATATTTGCATTACAATTATAATAGAGAATTAGAAAATAATTATAAAAAACAGAACATTCAAAATTAATTAAAACAAATTCAAAAATAATATTTAGAAACAAAATACAGTTTAAAACATTATTATTAAAATCAATTATAAATAAAATACAGTATAAAAGCATCATTATTAAAGTCAATTATAAATAAAATACAGTGTAAGAGCATCATTATGAAAATCAACTATAAATACAACCAAATAATAAACATTAAAATTAAATAAAATAAAATAATTAAGATGATTATGTCCCTATACTAATTTGTTCTCCAAGCAATCATTGACTGTATAGTAAGTTTCTTTTAACTTTCTTTTTAAAGGCTATATCACCTAACTACTTCTAGCTTTTGGGTAATTTATTATAAACTTTTGGAGCCATGCAAAAGACACTTTTACGCATAAGAGCAGTTTTGTGCTGATATTGGCAAATTTGAGTATTGTCACGTCTATTACGAGGAAATCGATCTGCCATGCGAGAAAATAAATTTGGATTGGTTCTTACGAATATGGCATTTTCCAATATAAATAAGGATGGTAATGTCAAAATAAGATATTTTTGAAAATAAGGCTTGCAACTCTGAGTCGTTTCAAGTTTGAACATCGCCCTTATGCATCTCTTTTGAGTTTTAAAAATTAGCTCCCTATCAGTCGAATTACCCCAAAAGATGATGCCGTATCTCAAAATGGACTCCACTAGGCCGTAGTATGCAGTGAGCAAAGCATCATCACTTACCACTGAAGCCAGTGAGTCCAAAAAAGCCTGACATACTTATTTTCTTGCTTATGCTCTCAATATGTGCCTGCCAGTTCAATTTCTTGTCAATAATTAATCCTAAAAAAAATGTTGTTTCAACTTCGTCAATATTATTATTATTGTAAATTATGTCAAGATTATTAATTAATGCCGGAGTGCGTTGACTAAGGGCCATATTTCACCGGGACGCCACTGGTAGCGCAACTGGTTGCGCCACCAGTAAAATGTATAGAGCTCTATAGAGCGTTACTCACCTGGTGTCTGTTTGGTAGCGCAACCCATTTGGCGGCGCAACCAGTGCGGACACCAGTCCGGCCGCCAGTCACGCCCCCCACCAAAGAACGTGTATAATAAGATGGAAATCTAACCTTTGAAAACAATAATTAACCAACTGTCAAACGTTAGTGACAGTGAACCAAGAATCTTGTATAATACAATCTGGATTGATTACGACAACCTTAAAGATGTAATAAAGAAGTACCATACAAGAATCTTTATCCCTTTCTACCAGTGTGTATAGACTAGTTCGTACTACGAGACATTCTGTTCTAAAGAAGTTCAAGATGTTATTAAGGACGCTTTGACCGTTTTAGACAAATATCTCGTTTTTTCGGGTACCATTATAATGCACCAAGAATCATAACTATGAGGATGTCACGGTATCAAATAAAAGATAATATACATATTCATCTCTAGGATGGCATAAAAAAATATTATGGTTTTGTATAAAACTTTCATATAGTTAAATACGATTTTACCAACGCACTAATCAAGAAAATTACAAAATACAAGGGTCTGAATAGGTCGCGTAAGCTAAATCCAGTGCACATTTTTAGCTTAAAAATCATAAAATACCACAGCTTATATAGTCTTCTACACCTTTAATTAATTATTTTGAACTTACATAAATAACTTTATGATTTATGACCAAAATAAAACCACTCTAAAAAAATCTTCATACATTTTGCTGAACGCGTCCGCGTTCTGAGAAGCACGGGCCGTTTCGCTTTCTTTAAAAAACGTATACTGCGATTGTATGCATTGATACTTTTTCGAAATAAAATTAAGTACCTAGTTATGAGTATAAAAATAAAAAACGACTTGGGAATTTTGTATAATATTTAATCATTAAAAAAATACTATTCGATACTTTTTATAAGGTTCTTCTACTAGTAAATAATTATCAAGATCCCTTCATCAACCTTGATTATTAAACCTGTGTTAGCTACATCAGATTTAATTTTACCCTAATAATTAGCTAAGTCGTTTGACTTTTTAGACAGACTCTACCACACTTTTTTTTAGAATTAGACAGGTATTGATTTACTGATATAGAATGAAACTAAAAACAATATTTTTAACAACTTTAATTGAGTAAATTGATATGAAAGTCATTTTTGGGGGTTGTGGCTACGAATATATCATTCTTTTAATTGAAGAAGGTGGATGTAATTTTTTTTAACTGACTTCAAAAAAGGAGGAGGTTCTCAATTCGATTGTTTTTTCCTTCTAAATTCGATGGAGACCCATTCCCTCTCCTAGAGAGGAGGCCTGAGTTCCAGCAGTGGGAACATTAAAAAGGCTGATTATGTATGTGTGTATATCTATAGGGATTTTGGTGTTTTTACCAAGAAGCCTCTGTATTCATACATACATTACATACATTCTACTACAGTCAAAAAGTATCATTTGATGAAGTTGAACTGATGAACAAGACCAATAATGGCCAATTAAATATACAAAAAATTTAACAAAAATATATAACCATAAAGTTGGTACAAAACTATAGAATCAAACCAAACTAATAGTTAGTTTTTTAACAAAAACTATCTATAACAACAATTAGTTACTTATGTTTGTTTTACAGTAACTGTAAAACGATCAAAATAACTTTAAATTCGGAAGTCGTTGTTAAATAAAAAAATATACCAGAAACATCGACTTCCGAAATTAAAGTTATTTTGATCGTTTTAGTGTTTTTTTGTGTATTCTTTATTCAAGTCGAGCCGATTTCGACTATTCTGCCAAGTCCATAGTAAATTGGAAAAACAAGTGTGTTTATAGAAATCTAAGTAAAGTGAGAATATTAAAAGCCGTCCAAGACAAAGATTGTAATAGCAAATGTACTGAAACATACTAGGTGAAATACCTTTAAGTGTTACTTTATTTAACCTGTTTTTTCTTTATTTTAAGCTTAACAAATTACACCTTATCAGTGTGGAAATAAATAAATAAACTGGTTTTCATCTGTTAACTCAATAAGGTTCAATTGAAAACTAGCATTAGGTAAAAAACTATATTTATAATTCACAATAGGATCCCTAAATTGATAAATAGTTTTCACACACTCGCAATATTTTTGAAAGACCTATCTAACGACATCCCACATTATGGAATAGTCTACAAAACAAAATAAAAAAGAATTAAAAAAAGGGCGTACTTGTATCGTACTCTTCAGTACATTTTTGAGGTTGACGTAATCAATCCAGATAGTATAAAAGATTCTTGGGTGTGGCGACCCAAGAACGCTCTCTATCCCTTTCTACTAGTGTGTCCATAGATTAGTTCGTACTACGAGCCATTGTGTTCTAAAGAAGTTCAAGTTGTTATTAATACATTATATTTTAGAAAACTAATCAAAAACTAATATGTATATTAGACAGGTAAGACCTTACCACGATTACAAACTACGAGAGCCTAGAAGTTTTCGATAAGACAATTCTTCGAGAGTAAGCAAAAGAGAAGTTGATAGGTCATCGGCCTGCCAAAAAACCACGCCTCACCGAGGTCATTAAGAAGAGACTATTGCACAGGGCCAAACAACATCAAAATATGACTGTTTCAGACTGAAGTCGGTTAAAAATAAGACTTTAAATAGTACAGTACATTGTTAATAAACTACTGCCATTATCTGATGAAATAATATAATTTTTCAGACATGTTTCTCCGATGAATCGACGTTTCAGGTTTTGGTTGACAAAAGCTCTTTTGTCCGTTCAAAAAATGCTCCTTTCCGACGACGCCCTGGAGAATAGCTCCATAAAAACCGGTGTTAAGAGACAGCTAAATTCCCAATTAGTATTATGATGTGGTCTTTAATCTCAAGCAAGGGTCTACATATCGTGAAAGGGACCGTGAGGCATGACCAGTACAAGCGAGTACTAGAAACTGGACTGCTGCCGCATCTCGAAGAATGGTTCCTTATTGACGAAGAGTCCATTTTTATGCCCGAATCTGCATTGTGCTACAAAACCAGGGGTGTTACTGCATACTTGGCTAAAAAACATAAATGTTTTACCCTATACCTTTTTTGCCCTATGATGAGTTCCCTGACAGTTCATTTTTTTCCGTGGCACGCATACTACTTTAGATTACTAAAAAAATAAACTGGCAAAAAAAAAGGAAATGATAAAAAAAATATTGTCTTTCGTAAATTACTAAGTAAGTTATTGTGGTTATAATTAACTGTTAATAAATTAAGTAAATAAAATAAAAAAGAATAGAACTTAAAAATGTGTAATGCGTTAAACGGAACTTCTGCCAATAGAGATTGACACTACTCGACGACACACTAATCGACAAAATCGGAGCGGCCATCTTGTAATCGCATGTAAAATTGGAAAAAAGTAATAGAAAAAACTCAAAAAACTATAACAGAGGACTAATAATTAATCATCGCGGTTAGTTGAAGAAGATTCCGATTCCGATATGGATATGAGTTCAAATCAAGAGTCAAGTTCTGACAGTGAATAATAAATAAATTATTATTTTAAACAGACTGCATTTTATTTACCACTACCCGTCCCCCGCGGTTTCGCCCGCGTTATTTCAGGTTTTTAGTTTTTGTCAGATTTTTTAATTTACTGTAAAAATTCTTCAAAATCCGTAGACTAGTTCTTGCGTGAAAGAGTAACAAACATCCACACACACATACAAACCTTCACATTTATCATCTATAAATCTAAAATCGGTAATCCGATTCCATTACCTTTGCCAACTGATTCGTTATTGTAAAAAATCGATTAAATTTCGTTAGGTCACATCACTATAATTGTCAGACAAAAACTGTCAGGGAACTCATCATAGGACAAAAAAACTAGTCAATCAATACACCAGACATGAACGCTATTGAAAACATGTAGGAGCTCACCAAGCAGGAGATCGCTTAGCAAGTGATCACCACCAAACTAATAAATTATTTATTATTATTGTTATATAAACACTAGCTGATTAAATTGCAGCTCTCAACAACACAAACCTGCAACAGGATGCCAGAATTTGCATAGAGAGCATATCACGATGAATGGAATCTATCACAAAATTCTGGAAATATTCGTCAAATTGACTACGTATCTATTTTTTTTTTTCAAAAATATATAAATAAATTTGCTTTTAATTTTCGTTGTTTTTATTATCTCAATAAAAAAAAACTATAAATAAAAAATACCAGCCGGACCTACAAGCAACCTTTTTTCAAACCTATTAACCTGGCCGTTAGCGAGGAGTCGGCTTCAGAAAATCACTGTTTTATGGCTCTTTTCGGGCGCTTGGGCCTTAAGCGATATGCGCGAGTCCAAGCGAGCAGGCACCTTCCGATTTCACCTACTTTTTCTGTCGTCAACTCGCTCAGACTTGAAAATCTGACGTATTTATGTACTGTCAACTAAAAAAAAAAATTATAACATAGGTACCCACTAAAAATGTATTAGAAATTGTATTCGACTTGACTTTAAAATAAAACACTTATAAATCAACATTACAATAATATAATATTGCATATTTACCTATTAATTACCAACAAATCACAACATTATCAGCAATAAGCAACCAAAGTTGACGTCCAAATATTAGTTAATGTTAGCACACGTTTAAGTAAGCGGAATAAGAGACTTAGAAATACACGTAAGTGAGTGAATATGCAGTATCGATACGTCATGTATGTGTCAAAAAAGTTAAGAGCGCCCACACGATGAACAAAATCTTTCTTGGATGCGTTCCATTTCACGATTAACCTGTGACCTTCAGTTGCCCTTTGCATTCTAGGACTACGGGTTTCCTTTTTAGGAATTCGCCGGGGTCTTAGCTTGCGGGCATCGGCCCTTCTGGACTCCTACGGTTTGATGTCATCTCTTTGAGGAGCACGTCAATCACAACGCGCTGTTGACGACTGAGCTCGGTTCGGTTAATTACCGGACGTCCGGATAGCGGACTACCCATTGCTCGACGTCCGCAAGCCCGCGTCTACTGTGGTCCGTTGTCGGGCTCGGAATTTCGGCGGCCGATGGTCCTTTGGCCTCCTTCTTCGCTAACATTACTGCTTCGCAGAAAGAGGCGACCGCCTGCCATTCCTCCTCGCTCCGGACCATAGTCTGAACTAGGGCCCTGCGTGAAAGGTTGTTGCCAAAAATTGCCTCCACGAGGCAACAGCGGTGCTCTGCCCGAGCGGGGCACAACTCTACCATGTCCTCGGGTGCTCCACCGTGTCCTCCGAGTGGTCCACACAATAGTAATACCCGAGCTTTACTGCCGTCTGAATCCGATGCAGGAACCGACCGAACTTGCCATTTTCGGTGAGGACCATGCAGGTGCAGGTAACATGAGAAAGTCAAAAGTAACGTAAAATGTTTCTAAAGTAACTTGGGTATCGTGTACCATTGGCCACATCCTACTCGCCTCATTCCTCACCTTTAACATAATATCCCGAAATCTAAGTAGATAACCGGTATAGCCTGCGTGAAAAAATCCACGGGCAATAGCTAGTTATTTATAGTAATTGTTATTATTTGACTGTATTTTATACGTTTAAGCGAGAGGACGACAGAAAAAGTAGGTGAATCGGAAGGTCCCAACTCGCGCGGACTCGCGCGAATTGCTTAAGCGAGTTGACGAACAAGCTATATTAGGTAATCTCTGGAAGTACTGGTCCGATAGCAAAAAGTTTTTCACCGATAGAAAGCTGCTTTATTCCTGAGTGGGGTGTTCGCGGGCGAAGCCGCGGGCAAATGCTAGAATATTATATTTATCGACCGTGAAGTACCAATACCGCCTAAAAATATTTTTTCAAGAAAATCATAATTTACCGCTATGAATTTAAAAAGGTTTTTCCGCGTGTTTTAAGCGATTATCACACTGCCACGCATGACGCTGCACGTTGCGTGTCGACGCACCTACGCGCGTACTTGCGGAAGTGCAGATCTGCATCATCGTACGGGTTTTTTACGCACTCACGCGCGTTGGTGCGTTTTGTAAATTCACGCAGGCTCTGACTCATTTCATACAAAATCATACGATAATCGTCTTAGTAAAATTCGAGTAATTTTTTTTGTTTTCAGGTCTGACAGACAGTTTGGTGTTATTGGTACTTTGCTGTCGATATAAAAAAATACATTAATTAATATCAAATGCTGCAGTGACAAAAATAATAACAATTAATTTTGTAAAATCATGGTTACCCTAGTTAAAACAGAGGTAAGAAAGGGATACACCGACCCTTTCTCGTTGTCTTGTTCAGTACATTTTTCCCCGTTTGCTTGTCAATATGAACTTAATGCAATGAGAATAAAGAACACTATAGAGTGTGTTTGCTGCGCAGGCAATCTAGATTATCCGTAGGATACATAAAATCTTTGCTCTGGTGTCTGTTTGGTGTCTTGCTATATTTCACTGGGACACCACGGTAGCGCAACCAGTGGCGCTACCCGGGTGTCCCGGTGAAATATGGCTCTTAAATGCATGATTTTAGTTTTATTCTAATTTATCTATAAGTTATTATTATTAAGCCATTCTATTATTGCAATTAATGAATTGTTGATGCCATATTTGTATGCCCCTTTATTTTTACACTCAATTGTCACAACACTATCATCGGTGAAGAGGTTCATCGGTTGCACTGTGTACTTGGCAGGTCATTAATATATAGTGTAAATAGGGGAGCTCCCAACACACTTCCTGTGGTACACCATACATAACTTCACGTGCTTGCGACCGATGTGACTCCTCTCGTCCAGTAATAATGTTTACTCTATTGACTTCCGTTATTTGCTTTCTGTGCTGAAGATATGACTCAAAAAGTCCCAGTACATTTCCTCTTATGCCATATGCTTCTAGTTTTTTAAGTAAAATATTGTGTTGAACATAATCAAACGCCTGAGTCATATCGCAGAATATACTACAAACCGGTTTATTTTTTTCCATATTGGTCATCACTATGTGTAAAAAATCGTAAATTGCCATATTTACCTATAGTTTTTTTTTCTCTGAAACCTGTTTGTTAATTGCAGAGGATTTTATTGTGTTCTAAATATGAGTTATCCTTAACTTCTTCGTCGCGTAAACTTAAGTCGCGTAAGTGTATCGCGTTAGACTGTAGAGCAGTGGTGGCCCAGTGATATCTATCGGCCTCGACTTGCGAGTTGTAGGTCGCGGGTTCAAACCAAGCCAGGCGCATTACTTTGTGTAATTTATTTCATCAAAATTGGTTTCACAATGAAAAATTCGGTGTCATGTGACATTTATCAACCCGCACTGGGCATTCGTGGTACAAGACAGATACGAAATATGTAGCTTATCATTGACGATGTGAACTAATCAATCAATGAATCATTCATGATGTCAATAAGTAAATTAATTTGACCTGTTATTGGTTGAATCTGGACAAAGGCAAGTCATCGTGATTCTCTATCAGATTCAAGTAACTTCTGTCATCATATTTCTATGTTCAATTATATTAATTATACGCAAAATCAAATAATGTTCTGGAAAATGGAAAACGAAAATTTTATACAGGGTTATTTGTGAAACACTAACAACCTTGGCTTTTTACAAAACATAATTCATTTACCTAAAACAAACCCTCAAGATTTCGTTGTTCTAACACATTTCAACTTTGTACTTTGCTATACCTACCTACGTCTATATGACGCGACGCAAGAGTATCAAGCACCAATGCCGCCCGAGCCCCGCTCCCCTCCGCTATTGTACTATCGCTTGCTTCACATAGACTTCGTAAATATTTAGACCTTTCTGTTTAAATACATATTTTATTTTTGTATGAAAATCTGATAAAAAAATAAAGAAAAGTATGAAGAAGAAAGAAGTACCTAAGAAGAAAGAAAAGTATGATACATTTTTAAAAGTCAGAATAAGAGTTGTTGTTTATGATGTTAGTAACGTAATCCTGAGAGGTAGTGCCAGCCAGTGTATATTACAAATAACTGTTAATTTTTTTTTTTATACTAATAGCTGACCCGATAGACGTTATCCTGTCTTAGCAATGAACTGCGCTCAACGATAAAATAGTCGTCGATTTCTGTAATTTTCTATTTTTCTGCCCAGTTTTCTTAATTTTTCTTACCATTCTGATAATAACAGACAAAAAACAATTATCGAAATTGACCCAGCCGTTCACGCGTGATGACGTGACTAATTGACATAGGAATACATCTTTATATATATATAATATTTACTTAGCAACTATCTATAGAGCTACTTGTATAAATAAAACATAAAAGGCTCGTTATGTATGTGTTAATAAAATTAGTAGCATATAAACAGGATTATAAACAACAAATAAAAACAATTCATAAAGTCAATTCTGTAACAAAATATGAACCATGTTAGAAAAACTGCTTTGTTGGCGAGCTGTATTGAAGTAATTACAATTGATAACTAATTGTCCAACAAACTAGAATTGCCTTACCAGTACTTGCATTGTTTTTAGTACTGTAATAGACTTTTCATTCTTGACCTTTGTGTGGCTCGCTCTAGAGCAAACGCTCACTTGACAACTTGTGTCGCATACAGACGTAGTTTGCACTGTTGGACTGCGTTGAGTATAATTAAAATGTAGGTTATAAAAATAAATATAAGTAAGGCGAGTTTCTGCTATGAGTACTAGACAACTAATAAACATACTCATATTGAGGCTGGTTTGAGGCTGGTGGTGCTAAGTGCCCGGAAAATGTACCACAGGTATGTTTGAATAATGTGCCCTTAGACAGGGTAAATCAATTTAAATATCTTGGGCACATAGTTACGGCTGACCTCAGAGATCATGCTGACTTAGAACGGGAACGAAGGGCTGTATCTAAGAGAGCTAATATGCTGGCTCGCAAGTTTGCGCGGTGTTCGGAGGACGTGAAAATAACTCTTTTCCGGGCATATTGCACGTCCCTGTATACTTGCAGCTTGTGGGCTAGCTACACACAGAAAAGCTACAACACCCTTCGTGTCCAATTTAATAACGCCTTCAGGGCGGTGTTGGTCTGCCTCGCTACTGCAGCGCTTCGGGTATGTTCGCATGGGCACGGACGGACTGTTTCCATGCGACCATGCGGAAGCGTTGTGCGTCACTTGTGCGCAGAGTGCGGGCCAGCTCCAATACCGTTCTGAAAATGATAGCGAGTAGGTTGGACTGTCCTTATTTGCGGCACTGCTGTGACAGACAAGTTACATACAGTGTCGCATATAAGAGACTAAAATAATTATTTTAAATACAATAATTTTTTTTTTTTTTTTTTTTTTCTTTTGACGATTTTTATTATTATTTTTAACTTTATTTTATTTTAATAATTGTGATTTTAATTTATTGGATTTTTATTGATTAATTTATTGACATTTCGAAATTTATTATTGTTGTTTAGGATTGTAATTTTATTTTATATGGGTTCTTACCTGAAATAAATGAATTTTATTTTATTTTATTTTATTTATATTAATATATATTTCTAAATAATAGTACATAATTTATTCAACATTTTCAATTACACATATTTCTCTTCTTAATCTAAAATTTTTTCACAGACAATTGATAGCAAACTGCTTATGAGATAACGTTGACTGTAATATTATGAACTGTGACTCAGTCGACGGCGTCAAATACATACGTTATGTATAAATTACACCCAGATACAGAAAATGATCGTGCGTATCACACAAAGATGGAGTGACGCCATCATAAAAACAGCAGGAAAAACATGGAACAGAAAAGCCCGAGAAAGATCAATGTGGAAGCGGCTAGAGGAGGCATTTACCGCCATCCACAGAAATCTTAATAATTTCTGTGCCGCCATCTAATGGTGCTTGTACGGACTAAATATATAAATAATAAAAAGCAAGATTTAAAAGCATTATTCAAATTAATTAACAGACACTCATTAGTTATGTAAGGAATAATTTATAAAGAAAATAAAACTGTCGATAATAATAAATTGCCATAAAGGGCGTCGTAAAGTTATCACAGGCAAGTATTCTTGACACCGGCAAATCTTGAGCCACCCAGGATTGCTTTACTTTGTCTTTTATTATTAAACTAGCATCTGCCAGCGGATTCGCCTGCTTTATTTAGAAAATGTATAGCTTGTGTCACTCAGTGATAAAGTAGCATTCAACTGTGTAATGTGAATAAAATAATTTTGATTTTGACTTGTGAAAGAATTTTTAAAATAGGTTCCGTAATTTTTGAGTATATCATTACAAACAAAAATACAAATGTAACATAAATCTCATAAAGACAAATTATAATACATATTAGTCTAAACTAATTAATTAACTAACTAATGATATTATACAAGTTCTTATTTTTCTGACCGTACACAATGGTTGATTCTACAAATTGTTCAGACAAACAAAATACAAATACAAATTTTTCTGGTACTAATATATTTAATACCTTGGCCGAAGCCAACTCGCTGAGACCCCATTAGGCGATTTCAATATGATATTAGTTTATAAGTTTGGGTAGTTAGACAGGTGATTGATTACCTACAACCATCAAAAGACTGGTCTCTATTTGACCACAGTAAAATTACACGGCTATAAAATTTCTTTTACTTTGTATTCTAGCCATTTATTAAAAGATGACGTAATATTAAAGGCAGACGTAGAACTACACTGCGCACACGTGTGCCACACACGCCGATCTGGACGCGTCGGTCTCCATACATTTTATATGGAAACTAGACTTGTAGAGCTACACTAGATCCACGCCACGCGACGTCGTTCTACGTGCAAATTAGACGTGTTACGCGTCTAATTCAGTTCTAGCTTATGTCCCTCACAACTGCCCCCGTTGCATTATTTATAAGTATTGATCTACAGAAAACGAAGTGAGCGTGCGAATGCAACCATCAGTCATCAAGGATAAGGCTACGGTTCAAAGTTCAAGCAGAATAATTATATACTTATGAATTAACTATACAAATGCTAAGAATTAAACCTTGTAGTGTGAAAAAGAGTGACAAACATAAGGCTATCTCTTTCGCAGTTACATAAAAACATGAGCAATTAAATATAAATTGCACGAAGGTTTTACCATTATAATGATAACAATTTTATGCTGTTAATTACGAAGAAGAAAGTTGTGATTTGAAAGTTACACTTGTAACACTTTTGTTGATATCCATTAGTAGTTTCTGCACTTGTTTGTTATTCTGCTTATTTCCTACTACCATAAGGCTACTACTGTTTATTGCCATAAATTTTACATTTCCGTTATACTTATTCGATAATTTCTTCTTTTTTAAATTACTTACATAAATTAGTGAAGCGCACTAGTTCATGAGCCAATTCGCTGCACTAGTGTAATAAGACCCTATTCACTTTTTACAGCTTTTCTTAATAAGTAGGTCTTTAGCCCATTCCTTCCAAATATTTCAAAAGCAATTACGAGTACAGGCACTCATAATGATGCTTTTGAAATATTTGAACGCAGGCGTTCCGTTCCGTATAGATAAATTACACCCAGACACAGATCGTGTTTATCACACAAACATTTTTTTTTTTTAATTTTGTGTATATACTGTATAATTGTATATATTTATTCTATAGTTTATTAGTATATCTATTCTATGGTCTATTAGTATATCAATTCTTGTATTCGCCTTTTTCTCACTCTTTTATTGCACCTACCACTACTTTTTCTCCGCATCACCCAAAGGTTGACTGGAAGAGAATGCCTAAGGCATTAAGTCCGCCTCTGTACCCATGTGCATAAAGTGTTAAATAAATAAATAAGTTTGTATTGGGTGGGAAACGAACACACGAATTCTGGCATAGCCGCTGTCCACTAGACAGTACAGTCAGGTCCACTGGCCACTAGAACAACAGGCCAGTCAAAAAATAACTTGTTGGTATGTCTTATTATTAAATAATTCAATGGGTTCCTCTCGCTGTTCCCACAGACCCTGGGTCAGAACTCGATGTGGGTGGCGCGGCTGCTGATCTCGCTGGTGGAGTTCCAGTCGCGCAACATCCTGCGCGCCGCCGCGCTCGCCGAGATCATCCTGTTCCCGCTCGTCGCCTTCATGGCGCTCTTGTGAGTATATTGCCTTATAGATGCTACTAACTTATTCCTGGTTTCAGGAAGTAAGGAATTAATTTCATCTATAAAATATGTTTTTTTTTAGGTGTAAAGGCTGCCCATTGTGTCAATTTACTAATTGGTTTCTAATGAAGGACGATCTGCCAATCTCGACCTTTTGACAAAGAGTCATTCTGCGAAAGCGACATTATTTTATTATTAGCCATTAGCCATATTCATTAGCCAGACTGGTAACGCGGGTGCGGAAAATTCAAACATAAGAACTTCTTTGGAGTGTCCATAGCGGGCACGTGAGCGCGGGCTGCACGACGCGGGACGCGCGCGGGCAACTCACGCTATAGCTCATTCATGCCGCGTGGCCGCAGTGAGTGCGCGGCCGGCGAGCGGCAATTGCGCGGGAGTGGCCATCTCAAACCGATTCGAGCTAACCGCGTGACTGCGGACAGGCACAACGCGCGCGTCCCCGCATCCGCGCCGCTCCCCGCACCGCGCTGCCAGTCTGGCTGAGCACTAGGTCTATTAAATACATTTGATAGCTTTGATTGATTTTGAGATTGTGAAAGGTCAGTGGCGTGTAGAATTGACAATAATTAGGGGGACCAGATAGATTGACAGCATCTACTAAATGTTGGACGGCTTCCACAGCGGCTACTGTGGGCTCCTCACGCCCTTCGTGTACTACTACTTCGTGACGTGGCGCTACGCGTCGCGCCGCAACCCCTACACGCGCAACACGTTCCGCGAGCTGCGCGTGGCGGCCGAGCGCGCCGCCGACAAGCCGGCCGTGCCCTCCGCGCTGCGCTCCGGCATCCACTCCGGCGTGCAGCTCGTGTGCCGCATGGCGCCGCCCATGGAACATGTGCAGCAGTAGGTAAGCTCGCTACCTTCTACTCTCTACTCCACGCTCCGGCATCCACTCCGGCGTGCAGCTCGTGTGCCGCATGGCGCCGCCCATGGAACATGTGCAGCAGTAGGTAAGCTCGCTACCTTCTACTCTCTACTCCACGCTCCGGCATCCACTCCGGCGTGCAGCTCGTGTGCCGCATGGCGCCGCCCATGGAACATGTGCAGCAGTAGGTAAGCTCGCTACCTTCTACTCTCTACTCCACGCTCCGGCATCCACTCCGGCGTGCAGCTCGTGTGCCGCCTGGCGCCGCCCATGGAACATGTGCAGCAGTAGGTAAGCTCGCTACCTTCTACTCTCTACTCCACGCTCCGGCATCCACTCCGGCGTGCAGCTCGTGTGCCGCATGGCGCCGCCCATGGAACATGTGCAGCAGTAGGTAAGCTCGCTACCTTCTACTCTCTACTCCACGCTCCGGCATCCACTCCGGCGTGCAGCTCGTGTGCCGCATGGCGCCGCCCATGGAACATGTGCAGCAGTAGGTAAGCTCGCTACCTTCTACTCTCTACTCCACGCTCCGGCATCCACTCCGGCGTGCAGCTCGTGTGCCGCATGGCGCCGCCCATGGAACATGTGCAGCAGTAGGTAAGCTCGCTACCTTCTACTCTCTACTCCACGCTCCGGCATCCACTCCGGCGTGCAGCTCGTGTGCCGCATGGCGCCGCCCATGGAACATGTGCAGCAGTAGGTAAGCTCGCTACCTTCTACTCTCTACTCCACGCTCCGGCATCCACTCCGGCGTGCAGCTCGTGTGCCGCATGGCGCCGCCCATGGAACATGTGCAGCAGTAGGTAAGCTCGCTACCTTCTACTCTCTACTCCACGCTCCGGCATCCACTCCGGCGTGCAGCTCGTGTGCCGCATGGCGCCGCCCATGGAACATGTGCAGCAGTAGGTAAGCTCGCTACCTTCTACTCTCTACTCCACGCTCCGGCATCCACTCCGGCGTGCAGCTCGTGTGCCGCATGGCGCCGCCCATGGAACATGTGCAGCAGTAGGTAAGCTCGCTACCTTCTACTCTCTACTCCACGCTCCGGCATCCACTCCGGCGTGCAGCTCGTGTGCCGCATGGCGCCGCCCATGGAACATGTGCAGCAATAGGTAAGGTCGCTACCTTCTACTCCTTACATTAGAAAAAAAAAAAATCAAGAATACAGGATGTAATGTTTGTATACTTGTCTCGAGTGTACGGGCAGTAAAAGTTGACAGTTGCACACCGTCGGTTGGCAGAGGTGCACGAGTTGACCTTAGCTACTGGTGACGTAACGAGCCAATGTGTTTACCCCCTGTGCTAGTGCCTCTACTACACAGGGTAAAACTAAAATTTAAAAATAAACTAGCGTACCTACGTGAGAGTGCGACGCACAGATTGGAGAGCGTGACGCTTGGAGGTAGAATAGGACTTTCAGGGTTAGAGCCTCAGGCAGCGGGAGGCCGGGGTAACGCACACCGTTGTTCTTCAGGGTTTGCGCTGCGAAAACTTCCAAGGAGTCTGAACCTTGCTTGGCTCTGGGTTAGGTTACGGCTTAAAGGTGAAGCTCTCGATTTGATACCAAGGCAACAATTTTTCAGTTTTCCTCCTCATCTAAACCTTTAGTTTTACTCTGTATTCCTATTTTTTTTAAAGAGTAGTCTCTACAAGGTATCATCATCAAGGACTCAGGACACAGAACACTCCATTAATTAGGCACCGTCATCGATATATTTTATCGTTCGTTTATAGTGGTCTAGTTAGTGTAGACGCGCCAAACTAATTTAAAAATTAGAGTTCAATTGTTTTGAAAATATCTTGCCTTAATAGTGGAACAATCATGCTTGATCTAAACAAAAAAAAAACTTGATACCGTGCACTAGCTTCTGACGTTTTATAAGTGCCCATGTAGGCCTATGTGAAATAAAAAACTTTTGAATTTTGTTTTTTTTTTTTTATATTAACAAGACTTTTATCCATTTCAGGTAAATATCTCGTACGTAAGGTCAGTTAAGGTGAACAGAAAACTTTCTACATCACTATCGTTCTTTTATATGAAAACTAAGCAAGTGTGCAGTCTCCACGTCTGGATGTGTGGGTTGGTTCAGTGTTCTTCCGTTGCTAAATATTTGACGAATACACGGATTGCTACACGGGACAATTTATGCATTTTTCTGCCAGTCTATTTAAAAGTATTTTTTAAATATTGTACATTGTGTCATCAATATCTAATTTAAAAAATTGTCATTGTCCGTTATTTTTTATTGTGAAATTGACAGCTTAATAAGATTTATTATTTGTCCATAAAAAAACATTCTGTGAAGGTCAACATCGATTTAAAGGCGAACAAAACACCGTCTTTTTGGGCGTCATAAAATGTAAGAACTATCTATCCAAACCATTGCAGTACAAAAAAAAATCTACTAAACAAGCACATTATTTAGTTATGGCAACCCTGAGCTGAAAGGGTACTCTTAAAGAAAGATTGCCATCGCTAAATAATCCCGCACATGTACACAATGTATTCCAATGCATTTCATAGCATAATCTTTTGGTTGTTTAATAAATCAGTATATTATATTGTAGCTTAGAAGATGTATTTTATGTATTTAAGTTTAATTTCTAATTAATGTCGGTCCAATTTTATTTAAGACATATGGAATGTTGAATGTTTAAGTTAGACTGATAAGTGATTTGTTCAATGTAGGTTTTTTATTATCGAAACGGAATAATTGTCTGTCAGTATTTTTGTCACAATGGAATTAATTTGTCGTTGGATTTTGGTGGAAATCTTAAGATTTATGTTATCTGCAACAGCTATACGAAACATTTTGACCAGTGATTTCGATGGGCGCCATTTCCCGTTATGGTAATATTAAGTCCCAGTTTACGGATCATTCCATTTGTGTCTATTTTCATTTTTGTCCAATCATGGTCTGTTAATATTCTCATTAATATTTAAAATCTATCAAACATCGCAACGAGCACATATCTCTTTGAAATTGAAACTGATCATAAATATAACATTATTTTTGTGGATCGTGTATTCCTTATCGTTTTGGTTAGGTTATGTATCGCCAGCGACATTTTTGTATTTAGCAATAATTTTAATGCACTTGGTTTGGGGTGAATGTAGTCTGGTTTTTAAATAAATGTTGGTATAAACGGTGTTTTTATATTTTATTTTCCTGCCCCTCTACACAGCACGAGTGCCTTTTTTACGAAACAATATAAGGTAGTGGGGCTCACTCGGCTTAGTGATATTACGGTTGTGTAGCAACATCTATGACGCCACATATGAACTACGAAATCTTGCATCGCGCGATAATATACGACTGTCCCAAAACGTCTTCCGGGCAGTTGCCCAAACCAGACATAACACCCGTCTGGTCGGAGGATCTTCGCCTTTTCAACGGAGGTTTGCGGGACTTTACTCCCTGTACCTCCAAAGTTATATTGAAACGCCGGCGCCGTGACGTTACCTACCCTTTCACGTTGTGACGTTGAGTTATGAACAGTCGACCGGCTCCACGACTACCCACGACGAATAATGTAAAATTCAATTAAATAAATCCCATATTTTTGCCAACCCAGTTAGGTCGATTTTTTCCTCGTTTAATTCGGTGGAGTAATTTAAAAATTAAATTAGACGGTGAGCTCTGAGCTACCCATTGCTCGCCGTCCGCGAGCTCGTGCCTAGCGTGGCTGGAGATCGCTCCGTACTCTCGGCGCCCGGGGTCTCTCCTGTGGCGGCGGCTGTGACGTGAGGATGCACGGTCCCTCACGACAACCGTTAGGGACCGCCATCTTCGCTAGCATTAGGTAGGTAGGTACCTACCGCTTCGAAGAAGTAGACGACCGCATCCCATTCCCTCTCGCTCCGGACCGTGGCCTGAACCAGGGCCCGGCGTGAGGGCCACACTGTTACTCGGGCGCCCTTCGCGTGTCCACGCGAAGGGCGAACGTGCGGTTTCCGTGGGACCGCAACAAGTCCCGTCGCGGGCGCAGTCCGCAACGGACTAATTGTGCAAATAAACGGTGTCAATTCGTCAGGATTGAATGTAAAAATGGGGTCGCCCCAAGGTTCAATTTTAGGTCCTTTTTTATTTTTAGTTTATATTAATGATTTACCCAATTTGTTGCAAAATAAACTTAATATGGTGTTGTTTGCTGACGACACTTCTTTGATTTTTGAGATAAATAGAAGGACTAATAATCTTGACAACGAAAATAACGCCCTTCACTGTGAATAATCTAGTTCTAAATGGGAGAAAAAAACTAAATGCATAAGATTTTCCTTACCGAATGTCAAAAGTAGTGATTGTGACATTGTATTAAATAATGAAAAACTAGAATTTGTTGATAAAGCGATTTTCCTGGGGATTACGCTTGACTCAAGGCTACAATGGGGTCCTCATTTAACATCTTTTGCAGGACTGCTTAAGCTGTTAGAAAAATCTGCCAATTTACGGATGTTGGTACCGCTAGACTAGTCTATTTTAGTTATTTTCATAGTGTCATCATGTCGTACGGTATCTTACAATGGGGACGGGCTGCAGACTTCGACTCAATCTTTATAAATATGTATTACAGAAAAGAGCCATCAGAGCGATTTACAATCTCCGCCGGTGCGATTCTCTAGTCTAAGGCCCAGCGCACACCGCTGGAGCGCGGCGGAGCGCAATTGAAGACAACAATCCAAACTAATATTATAAATGCGAAAGTAACTCTGTCTGTCTGTCTTTCTGTCTGTCTGTCTGTCTGTCTTTGCTTCACGCCTAAACTACTGAACCGATTTGTGTGAAATTTGGTACAGACATAGTTTGGAACTTGAGAAAGGACATAGGATAGTTTTTATTACAAAAAATAAAATAAAAAATAAAATTTATTCCGGACATACAGCGCCATCTATTGGTCAAGAGTCGGCATCAATTCGCGAGATCGGGAACTATGTGGGTAAAACCAAAAATCTGTCGGAAGTCACTATTCCACGCGAACGAAGTCGCGGGCAAAAGCTAGTTTCATATAAACCTTAACTACCTTGACATACGGTCTACAAAAGAATAAATTCGCATGCGGCGCTCGGAGCGCCTTCAAGCTACTACAGGAGCATGCGCGCGAGTGCTCCAGTCGCCGCCATGCTGCTCTGCGCTTCGCTGCACTGCTCTGCGCTCTGCTGCATTGCTCCGCGCGCGGCTGGCTGACGGTCAAATGCCTCATTTTTCTTTTTCTTTTCCATTTTTCTTCTTCTGCAAGCGCAGCAATAATAATCATGTCCCAGTCCACATCCATTACGAACGAGAGCGAGTTGTCTGTGCAAAGTATCGATCAGCACTAAATGACATGGCCGCGCTCGGAGTAGCTGCGCGCCGCCGCGCTCCTCTGCGCTCGAAGGCTCTCAAGGGCTCTTGGCGCTGCTCGAAGCCCGTCTTATCTTTTTAGCAAAAGAGGCGATAGACATAATTATATTACAAGAAATAGGGACCAATTAGTTCAACCAGGTTTCAGACTGGCTAAAGTGGCCTCTTCTTTCATGGGGTACTGTTTGAAATGTTATAATAAAATACCTCCCCAAATATTAGAACTCAATGAAACGAAATTTAAATCTTGTATTAAACGCACACTATGCAGGCAAGCATATTATAAGTTGGAGGATTATATTCAAGATAAAAATGCTTGGTACTAATTAATTGATTATAGACACAATAGCATTGTATAATGTAGAAGCACTTTTTAAAAATTTGTGAATGTGAAATACCATGGAGCATTTTAATTAGGTTACATACAACTTATTTTTATTTAATTTTTTTGACAATACGAGAATGGCAGTTGGGAGTTTGTCATGCTCACTCAAATGTCTCGCTGTTGGTGGCACGTGTTATTGGGTCATTCAGTTCCCTTCAAAATGGTTGAGCTGAGTGGGGCTGATGCACGCGTCATGCTCGTGAACGGGTGCCGTCAGATGGGACTGGTCATCTCTTAGCTGCCAGTGGCTTAATTCAGTTTCTATCTTTTAATTTTACATTTTTATTTTACTATCGACATTGTGCTCACATGATAGCAGCAACAAGTAATATGTAACCAAGCATTTTATAACACATAATATGATTTAAAAGTGTCCATGGAGTTTCATGCACGTTCTTCTCCATAGAGACCTACGCTTTGGAACGTGCAATTTAGCTTCACTTTTCTTGGACTGACCGACATTTGACTATTCAAAAGTGCCTGCAAATGGTCTAATTTAAATAAATGCTTTGACTTTAACGATGTTTACTAGACCGCGCGTGTGGCGGCATTGGTACGAGGCACGTTGAACTGCACCAGGACCAGCGAAAAATCACTGGGGAGTTCGCCGTGTAGCACGCAGTCTTAACTGATTATTAACTAAGCTGTGTCGCTAGTTCAACTTCCGGTATGCATGTAGTCGTGTCAATGGACAACTAGCAAAACGGGCGCGAGGCGCGGCTGACCGCGACAATGCGTCTTAGGGCCGGCGCTCACTGCCGGCATGGCACGGCAGGTCGCGTTACGGCATGCCGTGACATCGTACTGAAAGCCCAGGCCCAGCCACTCTGGCATCAAGTTTTGCTAATCTCTTGCCGTGCTTCGGTCAGTGTGAGAGACATAAAAACGCGCGCGCTAGTGCGTCTTTTCCCTCCCTTGCGCATCGACCGGACCACATTAACCGAAATGACCGCTGCGAGAGTTTCAACCATATTTCAAATACCGTAGCAATCATAATTCCTTGACACATTACGTCTCCCGAAATGCAATGGCGCGTAATGCCGACACTAGCCGCGAGACGCCACGGCATCGAAATAATTAACATGAATTCTAAATTGAAATAAGATTCAAAATAACTTAATTAGTAATAATAAAATCCTTTGCCGTGCCATGCCGGCAGTGGGCGCCGGCTCTTACTCTTTCGGACCATAAACTTTGATAAAATGAAATTGTACGACAAGAATACTTATTATGGTGCGAGAGCCTCTAGAAGCCACAGGATCTTAGGCGATTATCACATTGCCACGCACCACGCAGCCGTGATAGCGCATGAATGCGTTTTAACGTTGCTTGTATAGAAAACACTCAGTCTAACACATCGAAAATGCATCTACGCGCGTTCACGCAGATCACGCGCCTGCAAGCGGAGAAACAAGCGCTCACGCGCGCGGGTGCGGGGCGGGACGCGAGGTATGGCACACCTGAGTCTCGTAGTGCCGTGCGTGATTTTGTATGAAATGAGTCTGAGCCTGCGTGAATCTACAAAACGCAAGTTGGTACGCGCGTGAGTACGTAAAAACCCGCACGATGATGCAGATCTGCACTCCGGCAAGTACGCGCGTAGGTGCGTTGACGCGCAACATGCAGCGTGATAGTGTGATAACCGCCTTCGGCTACAAGGTTGTAAGGCTGCAAGCTGGTAGAAATATTGTGTAGGTATTCAGATTAGGTATATTTCAGGGTCTACGAGGTATTAGTGTCTGCAAAGAAAAACAAAAAGGTTTTGTTTGGATTTTTTTTTATTAATTATAGCTTAAGACCTAAGCCACAGGTGGCACGGGCTGGGGAAGCGGCGCGGGCGCGAGCGAGCGGACGTCACTCGTGGGCTCCAGCGGGACGGGCTCGTCCTTGGGCTCCGTCACCAGGATGTGATCGGGCTGCGGCTTCTTGGGACCGTTCTTGCCTTGTTGGTCCCATGGCAACATGATCTTGACCTGTGGATGAGATTGAAGGAGTTATTTTGAGGTATAAAGTTGAGGTATAAAGTTAAGGAATCTGTGTCTTACCATAGATTTTTGTAAAATAGACCTTGAAAGAGTTCCGTAAAACGGGGTGTATAGAAACGCAGGGGTGAATAGAAACCAAACTTTGCTTTTGTTTTTCACTTTGATACCATATTATGGGCTTCTAACAAAGCATTGACTTTTTAAAATATCGATTCATTAATAATTGATCTAAATGCTGCAAAAAATATTCAAATATCGTGAAAATACCCTTTGAAGTTTTGTTTCTATTCACCCCTGAGTTTCTATTTACCCCATTTTACAATAATAGAATCACTTTATGAACATTAACATAAAACAACATTTATCTATACTTGAATTGGTGAAATAATTTGGATCATTCGCCATTTTTAGTTTTTAAAAGGCCCAAAAAAGTACATTAATTTGAACTTTGTCATGTGCGAGTTTGTTCCATATTTTGATACTCGAATTTTTAACTGAAATAGCATGTCTAAGCATGTATTTGTGAGATTATATTTCAGTTTGATGCACTGAGAATCTGACAAAAACTCGATTGAGTTTACCACTGGTTGCACAGTAAGAATGAGTTGTTATATAATATAAATGTCCAGCTTGCACCGTACCAGAGCCTGTACAGACAAGCCCTCCAATAAACAAGCTGAGTCACTCTGCCACAAAAATTAGACCTCAAGCCAATGAGGGGCGAGAAATCCCTGATATTGTGGCCCAAGACAGCAGAAAATAAAATATTTGTTTATAATCCATGATACACAAATCTGATTTAGGAACAAATTAAAAGTTTTTTGGAAATATGCGACTGTGAATAAAATTATGTCATTGGAATTTAAATTCAGACAAGATTATGAAGTGTAAATTATGCAATCTGCTTTCTATGTAAATCAAGCCCAACTAAAATGGACTGAGTTATCAGGAAAGCCTATTTGTTAGATTTTCAAGCATCAACCAGCAGAAATCTATCCCGATTATCCACCTATTAAATCAAATCCCGAGTCAATCTTTGCAATCTATACTAGTTTTACTTCTCACCTTAATTCCAAGCACTCCTTGCCTAAGCAGCACGTGTCGTGTGGCTGTGTTGACGTAGTCGTTGCATGGGTCACCGGAGTGGATCATGAGGCCATCCACGAACTTCATGGACTTGGCACGCTGACCACGCAGCTTGCCGGACACCACCACTTCGCAACCACGGGCACCAGACTCCATGATGAAACGGAGGACACCGTAGCATGCACGACGCACGGCGAGACCTGGCGAAAGTTGACAAAGATTACGATAAGAAAATAACATTATAAACTTTGGTTAAGAATAATTTGTTTTGGAGTTTATTTTACAGAAAAGTAATCAGGTATAATCGTAGTGTTTTGGACATTACGATTATTCAATGCTATTGTCCCATTTTTAGTTACATTCTACTTGTAGTATGTACTAATTAACTTTTCTGCCAAAACCTACAGGACCAGCCACTTTACCGGTTATGCGTCTATTGTACGGGTGCACGTGTGTGTGCCGTTTCATGTTCGCTTTATTTGACCACTGGCTTGTATATTCGCTTGTACATCACATAACGTATTGTAGATGAAAACAAACTGCTAAATTGAATTAATGATTAATTGATTAACAGTTATCCTTTTAGATTAACTCAGCAATCAATAACTGCTGAATGGCACGGCCAGACGCCACAGCTCTCGCGCCACCAGCAATGGTCTGAGTTGCCACGTTCTAATGCCGCCAGGCTAACTCTACACACGAAGGCATTGGTGTGTGTGCATGGCATTGCCTTAGGGTAATGCAGTCATGTTATATTATGATAAATAGCCAGCAGACTGCAGGATAAACAAGGCTGATGATACAACCCTGTGAAAAACATAACTAGTGCTAGAGTTAGAGATGTCCCTCAGTATAGAATGATACTTAGGAACTGACAAACAATATGAGAAATGTTAGTAGCTAACTATTTGGAACAAGTGTAGCTATTTTGCTCATGCACACAATATTTGCAATATACTTTTGCAAATCAAAAGGCCTGCATTAATTCATTAAAGCCCAAGCGAACGCCAGTATTCCCTCTCTCATTGTCTCTAATTACAGTATTCCTAAGGTTAATGAGCACATTCATGTTAATAAAAGTTTAACCTTTCAGATATCATCAATTTGAGACACAATAGTTAGACAATAGATGTGTGAATGCAGGCATTAGCTTTAGGTTTAATGAATTAATGTCATGAAGCTTAGGGTTCAAAAAGTTAAATTTTACTTCTATTGTCTAATTTCATGTGTACATTTGGTTTACCTAGGGCCATGGTGAATGATTTATTTACTCATGTCAGTTTTATTGAACTGGGATTAGATCTGTAGTTCAGCTTGGAAGCTTTAACATTTTCAGTGCCAATGCAATACTTTGTTTGTGTTGACGGGAGGTGTCGTGGCGTCACAGTTTTAAATTGCTTTTGTTGAAATGTGTTAGTTTGTGCTAACTTAATTAAAACTATGCCTCACACTAACTATGCTGTACATTGAATGATAAACAAGAAATATATGAAAAAGCATTACAGGTGGAAGACAAAATTTTCATTTCTATGCATTTCAAGAATAATTTAGTTCCCAGATTCAGGAATTACAGTTATAATATAGTATGATAGATTGAACAGAGTTGGAACAACAAGAAACATGAACGAAAGTAATGATACTAACCTCCAATGAGTTTGTATCTAAGCGACTCAGCCTGCGCGATGGCGCACAGGCCGCGGGTCGCTACCTTCTCGGCGTACAGCTCCACGGACTGCTCGGGGATGTTGAACCTCTTGCGGACAACGGAAGTCAGCTCACGAATCCTGCGGCCCTTCTCTCCGAGCACGCTCTGTGTCCTCGTCGCCATAATGATGATCTCCGAGCGAGTCGGAGTGACGCGCACCTCCACACCGGAGTAGCCATCCTCAGCAAGCTCCCTGGTCAAGAACTCATTGAGTTCCGCCTTGAAAACTCCGTCCCCTACGAACTGCAAATTCACCGAGAGGTTATGTTATGGTCATTGTATTTTTTAACAAAAACTTTCCGGACACACCGTCGGTTCTTTGGCCACATGGTTATTACCAGATTCGGCGCAAATACGTTACGGTAAAACAAGACACCAGAGAAACATAACAATCCCAGTGCAGGTGACAAGTACTGGACTATCCACTAACATCACAAGTTTCACAAAAATATCGGACCCATAATTTGGATTTATAGGTTTGTCAATTATCGTTTTACAATTTGGATTATATATTTCAGAAATAAACACTCATTTTAACGTACTTTTCGCTTTTTAGAAATGTTGGCCACTGCCATGATTGCAACGGGGGAGCGAAAGAAAAGGCCGGAAACAGACTATACAAACGTCAATGTCAATTTTTAGTTACGTTCGGAAATCGTAAAAGTTCTGAAATCAAATCGGGTTGAATCGATTGGAATTAGTGTTTGATTTTTTTTCCGGTTTTGCACGGCTTGTTTTATTTTTATGTATTGAAGGAAGGAACACACAGTGGTTGTTTTCAGTCAAAGTCTGACACTCCCTCTCGTTACACCCAGAAAGGGAAAAGTAATGACATGTTTACGGAACCAAAAAAATAACTAAGTATAAGTAATATAAAAATGACTAAATGAATGGTACATTAGCTTACCTTACGCACCTCTTACGCCTTTTCCTCAAATATTTTAATACGATTATAATGTTTTTTTTTTTTTGATACATTTGGATACATTTTTTTCTATTTTGTGGTTTGCAACTTTACACATGAAATAAATAATTCCAAAATGGTGTCTATAAAATTTTCTGGGTGGTTTAGGAGATTTTTTTATTCTGCTTGTTCCCAGTCTACTTGGCTCAAGGTTGACTTAGGTTTTGCCTTCTGCCCAAGTTCTATTGAAAGTAGGCGCCTAACCTTCCGTTACCTACTTAATTAATTAGGCGAACATTACACGATAGGTTTTGCTGTCAGTATTGCCACAGTCGTTTTTAGGGTTCCGTAGTCAACTAGGAACCCTTATAGTTTCGCCATGTCTGTCTGTCCGTCTGTCTGTCTATCTGTCTGTCTGTCCGTCCTCGCTTAATCTCTGTGACCGTTAGCACTAGAAAGCTGAAATTTGGTACCAATATGTATATCAATTACGCCGACAAAGTGGTAAAATAAAAATTGGAAAAAAATGTTTTATTAGGGTAGCCCCCCTATATGTAAAGTGGGAAGTGATTTTTTTTTTAATTTCAACCCTAACGTGTGATACATTGTTGGATAGGTATTTAAAAATGAATAGGAGTTTACTGAAATCATTTTTTGATTATGTCAATGGTTTCGGAAATAATTGCTCCAAAAGTAAAAAACAATGTGTGTCCCCCCCCTCTAACTTTTGAACCATAAGTTTAGAAAATATGAAAAAAATCTGACAAGTAGAACTTTATAAGGACTTTCTAGGAAAATTATTTTGAACTTGATAGAAAGAACAGTTTTTGTACAAAAAAGACAAAAAGGTTCTACAAAATAATTTCTGGACTAAGTTTGTAGTACAATCGTATATGCAAGCATTTTTTTTAACTTCGTTTACATATTTTATTATCCTGAACGTATCTTTCAAACAAAAAAGAATTATTAAAATCGGTTCTCGCAATCCAAAATTACCACCGAAAACTTCTTCTGGTACCTATGTATTTATTAATAACCCAATTCCCCGAGAGATGGCGCTGGGCTATTTCGCGTTCGCGCTGTTAGGATTTTTCCTGAGTTGATGGGGTCGGGTATTATCGAATTGTTCGGTTGGTTTCTCCTTGGCATTGGCGGTATTATCGTATAACTACATAAAACTTCTATCAGGAACATGCTAAAGCAATTTAGAACAAAATGAAAATTCATTTTTAACGCCATCTATCAAAATGTTAAGATAAAAACCAGTTCATAAATGGTTCGATAGATGGCGTTGCGTAATGACGTCACCTTTGAAAAGTCGATGTTAAGATTTTCCGTGCTTTCATAACATACCGTGGTAAAAAAATCGTTGCTTCTTAAATATATTCGTAATTTTACGAGTGCACAATCGCTGAAATTTCTACTACTTGCATTCTGTTTTAGTAATCACCGTCCTTTGTGGGCCCGTTTTTAGGGATCCGTATTTATTAGAGTTCAGTACTTCGTATGTCAGCGTAACAAATAGTCTTTTTTTAAACTCATAAGTGGGAACACTTATTGTGACGGACGGGCAACTACGGAACCCTACACTGAGCGTGGCCCGATACGCTCTTGGCCGGTTTTTTTACAATTATGTTCAGAACTAGGCCTCCGCGACCTTTGTTTTGTTACTAATAAAAGTAAAAACATTCACGTAGTATTATGACCGTGCCGCCGACGGTGATTCGATTCAACTAAGCGATCATGTCGAGCGCGACTAAGTCAATATCCGTGGCACGCAACCGATCAGCTGTTTAATGTTTTTACGCTGATTCAAGAACAAAAGATAAACGTAAATAACTGAAGCAGGGTTCATAGCATAACACACATAAGTGTCAGATCGTGATCGCTACGAGCGCTCGGGGAAAGTGGATTTGAATTTATCTGATAGGAAATTCTCAACGAGTCGTGACTGAGCTTATCGTAACACAGTCCTGGAGCCTCTTCTAAGTTTTGCTTCAGCACTCGGCGTTTCGATTTCTTGTTTTAGTACTGGTTGACGAAAACCATCATTTATGATTGATGGAATTGATTGACGATTGCATGACCGTGTAATGGTTGCCTTTAACCGGATATATAAAATCTTTGCTTTAACCCCATGCGAACGCCGGCGTTCGCTTTCTCATAGTCTTTATATTGTCTCTAATTACAGTATTCGAAAGGTTAATTACCTAGCAGCGATTCTAAAATCAAATAATTAATTACTTTATAATTCTTATGGTGTGTCAAGTAAGATCTGGGGAATGCGACGCTCATGAGCCGTTCGCGAGCCGCTTGCGAACGCATGCAAGCATTTCATATTCTTAAGAAGCGCGCGCGGCGCAGGAGCTTTGTACGAAAGAGCAAGAGCCGTGCGCGAAATGCACACGCGCCGTCCGCTAGCGGTGAATTCGCCAGGTCTGGCTAAACCGGGTTAATTTTGACAGATGCAATGGATTCGAACTCCACCCATCCGAATTCAAAATATTCCTAGTAGAACTTATCGAGTAGGTACGAGTACCTACGAAAGAGCCATTCGTCAGCAGGTAGAGTAGAACTGTAGTCAGTAGACAGTAGAGTCGCCTCTGTCAAGCAACACTACGACAAAGTAGCTGGTGTGGGCAAAGTGGGCCCTCACTCACGGCCTCGCACTTCAAGGGGCCTCGCGTCGCGTATACGAGAGCTCTATACGAACGAGAGTTTTTTTTATAATTTATTGGCTTCGCTGATGCGCCTTCACCCAAATTAGTTCACGCTATGCCTCTGCAGCCCACGACGCACAAGTCGGTAGATATCTGTTCGTTTAGTTTAGTGTGTTTTGTGTAGACACAAAATAAAAATTTATAGGTAAAATAAATAACAGTATTTTTATTCAATGCAATTTATTCATTACTCAAGATCTTTTCATTACATACAAACGCACCATATACTTAGCATAACAATAATTTATTTATGGACTTTATTGCCCTAATGTGTAAAATATTGAAAGAAGACATGTTATGCAAATAAATAATCCTGCACAACGAATTTATAATTATTAGATATAAACAACAGTTAAACATTTAATAAGTTTAGTCAGTGGTTAGTTGAAAAAAGCATGTGCATTTATATAATTACAATTTAAGGATCGTGAAACATTAACTAATGTTAATAACAATATTGAACAATGTTTAACGAATCTATTACATACCTATGTTAGATTATTTATCTGTGGCCTAGCGCGGGAAATCAAATGATCTTGAATTGATTCCGTTTCTACCATAAATAAAAAAAAAACTGATGTAAAACAAAGAACGATCTAACATTGCTGTAAAATGATAAAATTGTGTCTAAATTCTACAACAAATTGCACCGTGATTATTTCTAGGTGCTAAAAGAACAAACACGTACTAAAAACATAACTTTTTCCTATTCACTTCATCGCTACTGGGACTATCAAGGAGAGAACTTGAAGCAAGCCAAGCGGGACCCGTGGTCTGTAGCTCTTGAATTATATTTACTTACTCATCAAAACAATAGGGATACTCTAATCCTTTCAAAATACTTATTAGAAATGCCGATCGCGTTCATCAAACTAAGCCTACTGCGAAACTACAATTCTACAAGTTCTAAGTCTATTTTAATAACTATCGTACGCTCAACAACTTTATAATGTTAATTTATAAGATTAAGTTACACTAGGCGAAACTTTTGTAAGGGTGAAGGCAGCTGGTAGATTTTTTATTACGTGTGTTTAACGGAAGGGCTATGTGGGTATATTGTAAAAAAGCTAATAGCATAAAGTTTATAAAAGGAAATCATAAACACATTCTAGGTAACAGGATTTGGCAAAAAGTGAATTTCTTTTTTAACGCGTGAAGTGCGTCGTGATTAAAAACCATGCATTTTGAAAATAGATGCAATAAAAATTAAGTTTTTCTTCAAAATCGAATAATTTTAGCAACTTTTAAAAATTACAATGCACACTTGATGTAGCTTATATTTAAATGGACAGTGATAATTATCATACAAGGTGCCTTATCCTACTAAATAAAAATGTTATTATTATTTCTAATCCAACATCCACGACCTATACTAATTAATCTTATTAATAATGGACAGAATTGCATGTAGCGTGTTTTTGATAAAAACAAATATTTAGGGTGAGGCGTGAATAGATTGCTAAGGATTTCTAAAGTGAGTGCCAGGGATAGAAATATTTAAATATTTTATGTTGGTCACACTGAATTTGTAGTAGATTCCATTTCTGTACAGATGGCGAAAAAAGTGTTTTCTACAACAATTAATTTAAGCTTCTCAAAGCCGGCATTATGTGCTAGAATATTGCGAGACTAAAGTAAAACTGAATTGCATTGCTAATGGGTAATAGATTAGATTTAAGGCTCCGGAACTGAAACAATAGTCTAAATTGCAGCTAAAACCAAATGATTTGTCTACAATAAGCGTAGATAGCTAGTGGACTATATTATAATAAATAGAAGGTACATCTACGTGTAACTGGGTACACTACGACTACAGAGGGACGTGAGTTCAAGGGTTCGAGAGTCATTTGTACAATTATCTAATAGCTACGTGAATAATTCGACTAAAGAATTTTTCTAGAAAAACTTTTTTTATCTAAGACTAGAAGAATCCTCTTTACCACGAAGTTCTGTTTTCTTGTTCATGTTAAAACGTACAATGCTATTAGTTCCCGATGTTTCGGTGAATTTAGCTGGTAAGGAGGAATTTCGGCTTAATATTGAAGCAAGTTATGAATGAACTATAAGTAGTTTCGTATTATATAATCACTGATCTGTCTCTCATATTGTTAACCTTAGTTTTGGCACAGAGATAGGAAAACGACGAGAAGAATAAACTTTCGTATGTCTAGGAGTGCATTTAAGCCTAAATCACAGAACGGAAGGAGCGGTGCGGGCGTAGTGATGCAAAAATATAGTTTATAATTGATTGTATATTAGATACAATGTTACACGACGTATGCGTAAAAAACTATGTTTTTTGTAACGTATATGTGACGTCACTTAGCCGTAACACAACTTTATTTAGCATTACATTACATTAATATAGTCTAAACTCGTCCTAACGTTTATATTGACATAATTTAATTAGCGAAAATGACTAATTTATTGGCACTTTCGCGCTGTTGTCCAACCTTGTCGAGAGCACAAATGCTTTATTGAAAAAAAAATCCATTGAATAAGCAACGCGTGTAGGTAGCATTTAAGTCATATATTTGCGCTTAAATTAAATAACAGGCAGTCACAATAATCCAAACTACTAAAATCATAGCAATCAATGGTATAAGGGCAAAAAAAAGAAACAAAATAATTCGCTATAACCATTTAATAAAAACCAAAAATTAATTACAACAACGTCAATTATTTTATCCTAATAATCCAAATTAAGTACTTGTTTACCCACCACCACTAAAATAGCACAAGAGTGAAAAATAGGAATGTTGAAAATAATTGCTAATTATGGAATGATAGAAAGAGCACATTGGATAGTCTAAATATAATTTGAAAATATATAAGGACTGATAGTTAGCAGAAATTCACAGAAAATATTGCACTTGTAAGTCAATGAATAAATAATTAGATTTAATCTCAAAATAATACATTGGAAAAATTTAATTGGACGAAATTTGAAAGGAGATCTTAGTTACATAAATAAAATTATAAATACAATAGATTGCGTTAAATTAATAAACTTTCCCTATGGCACTACATAAATAATTTCATGTAAATTAATTGCTTCATTTAATAAAACAAACTTTTATAATACATAGAATACTATCGGTGGGCCCCGGGTTGAAAGAATATGATAAAAGTATGAGTAAGAATATTCTCAGATATTTTTAATTACAATATTCCTTCAAACCTACGAGCCAAAATTTTGCTACATCATAAAAAAAAACTTCTATGGTAGCATTTTAAATTCCGCAATGGCAATACTAAAATGGTACAATCAAAGCCAGAAGTGGGGCAGAATCATTTACTGAAATATTAGTATATAGTACAATGCTACGACTTCATTTCTCTTTTACTTAAATAAATAACAATTGATTAAGTACCAATAAAATATAATTATTTATAACTACGTTACTTTTCATCTTAGACAAAATCTTAACAAAAAGATCTTAATGTAATAGAAATTTGGTAGTAAATTGAATGGAATGTTTTGACATTTTCTAATTTAATGTCTTGGCATTTTAATACAATTAATTGTTACTGAATCAATTAAAAATAAAACCAATGGAATGTCAATGCAACTTAAAAACTAATTAAGTACTTACTTGCCAGTTGCTTAAAACTTTATTATCCAATATAGCATTAATGTGTCGAAATTTTACAACCCAACAAGATTTTTAATAATTTAATATTTTGACGAGTGTGGTAGTTTAAGTCTAGCTGACTTTTGCTGCCATTTAATTTAAAATACCACACTTTTTAATATTAATCGCACTGTTCCGTACAATCTTTTGATCCTAAATGGATAATCATTAACATATCGAGAATATAATCCCGTTTATTTGGTTAATGTTGAATAGTAAAGATGGCACTGTATAAGAGCCTGAAACTGCTCGAAATCGAGATGTTTTATGGTGTAAATTGTAAAGAACAGTGACTAGTTAATCGTATTAGCAGCCATTACGTTCTATCACCTACTCTGAGCGTAATATCGATACCTAGATGCGAACAGTAAAGCCGGAGACAGACTTTTAACACCCGACGTGATGTTGACACTATGGTTGGGGTCGGGTGTTACGAGTGTGTCTGGCTGGTAATTGAATCGTGTCGTAATAATAAGAGTGGTACCGCGCTCAGTACCGCTGTTGATACTCGTGGTGCCATCTGTTGAAGTCTATGTGGAACACAACCAGGGAGCCATTCTCAAGACCCGCTAACAGGAACCTGGAAAACGTAATGTGATATTATTAGTATGAGCATACGCAAAGCACCGTCATAAACAAAAGTGATGGCTGGTCATTTAGGAATTAGAGCATAACTGTTTTAGTGGGCTGTTGCTGCAAAGTATCAGCAGGAGTCTATTACTCTATGTGCTGATGCTTTTTAGAAATATTTGCAATTGGTGAAGCAGCTGTATTCTGAGCTCCTATAATCATAAACATATATCTATGTCTACATTATCTATACAATATTATAAGAGGTAAGGTTTGTTTTTTTTCTTTGTAGGAGGTAATCGCTAAAAGTGTTGGTCCGATTGCTAAAATTTCAAATCCGAGTGACATAGGCTATATTTTATGTACGCGGGCGAAGCCGCGGGCAAAAGCTAGTGCCAAATAAACGCATTTTCTTTCTTCTTCTTTCTTTCCATTTGAACTAATAAATCTTATTAATTAGGATATTGATCCAAATAAAACAGAAATCCCAATGTAATCTGCAATAACATCAGGACATACGTACTTCTGGTCGTGCGAGAGCGCGAGCGAGGTGACGGGCGCGCCGGCGGGCGGGAAGGCGTAGAGCGGCGCCAGCGTGAAGGCGCGCCACACCTCCACCACGCCCGCGTCGCCGCCGCACACCAGGTATTCGCCGCAGCGCGACAGCACCAGGCACTGCCAACAACAAACACCAGTTAACTCACACCTTTTAATCATACTGGCACAGAACTAGGTATTGGGCCGGTTGTATTGACCATAAAATCTATAACCGTTGAGATAGACGTGCTTTTCAGTAAAGACTGGTGGAGTGACGATCAACGTAGAGTGGCTGGTAGCAGTTAGATGAGAGTTGCTGAATATCCAGATAAACGGTGCACGATGTGAAAACGTATGTTTTCCAGAGGATTAATATAGACTGATAAAGATGATGGACACCTTCGAGATAGCTAGACGATCGATGGCCAGAAAAATGTAACTTCTGAAACTCCGTACTACGTTAGAACAGTTCCTGGTCTAAGTGTGACGAATGTACACTTTTAGTGCGTTAAATTTAACATGGGGCTGAAGTAAGAACCCTGTGGCATTACATTTTCGAATATGTATAAATTGTAGTATATAAATAGGGTTTTCTAATTAATTAGTTTTATTTAAACGCGTCTGAACAAAAAATACCATACCTACTGTCGGATATGGCTAACTATACTAAATAATGTGATCTACTTTATCGAAGGCATTGTTGAAATCTGACGATATAAGCGTTTTTTGTTTTTCACAAAAATGATTGTTGAATCCGATGGATGCACAGGACCGGTCGTTGTGGCGGCGCTTGGGGGAGGCCTATGTCCCCCAAGCAATGTGGACGTCTTTCGGCTGAAATGATGATGATGACTGAGTACGAATCGTAAAGGTTTTGAGCTAGTTATATTTATCACACCTTAAATCAAGTCATCATCATCATCATCATTTCAGCCGATAGACGTCCACGGCTGGACACCTGTGCGTCCCGCATCCATCGGATTCCCGCAACCTTCACCAGGTCATCGGTCCATCATGTAGAAGGCCTTCCGACGCTGCGTCTTCCGGTACGCGGTCGCCACTCCAGAACTTTTTGGCCCCAACGGCCATCTGTTCTGCGAGCAATGTGCCCTGCTCATTGCCACTTGAGTTTGGCGATTCTTCGTGCTATGTCGGCAACCTTGGTTCTCTTGCGGATATTTTCATTTCTGATTCGATCACGCAAGGAAACTCCGAGCATAGCCCTTTCCATTGCTCTTTGCGTGATTTTAAGCCTTCTGATGAGGCCCATTGTGAGCGACCACGTTTCGGCACCATATGTCTTCACTGGCAACACGCACTGGTCATAGACTTTCGTCTTGAGACACTGTGGTATATTGGACCAGAAGATATCGCGCAGCTTCCCGAACGCTGCCGTCGGATTCGACGGTTGACCTCTTTCTCGAAATTAGATCTACCCAACTGAATTGTCTGTCCGAGGTAGACGTAATCGTCCACGACTTCGAGTATAGAATCTCCGATCTTGATAGGAGTGGGTGCTACATGGTTGTTTATCATGACTTTAGTTTTAGATCAAGTATTGCAGTGCATACCTGGAAGTTATCATTATGTGTCTCGTGGCGCAGCCTCCTGCCGTTGAGCGTGAAGGCGGCGAGGTGTCCCTTGGCGTAGGCCACGACCACGACGCCCTCCCGCGACAGCGCCAGCTGCTGCGGCGCGCACACGCCCTCCGCCGCCGACAGCGCGCGCAGCACCTCGCCGAACGTCGTGTGGATCAGCACCGGACCGTCTAAGGGGGGTCATGAAGGGAACGTAAGGAGATGACCAAGACTCGGAATTTTCTTTTTCAGAAAGTTTTTTTTTTATGGATGTTGCAGATATTGTGGTTGTTAGAATAAAAGCTGCATAGCTTGCATATTGCATAGGTATGAATATTTAACAGTTTGCATGTGTATATTTATAGTTCAAGCTTCTTGGATATCAATATCCAAATGCAAACATGATAAATTATTTTACGCCTTTACTTTTTGACTAGTCCATTTTAATCTCACCACACTATAAGAAAATATTCTAATGCATTTATTAGAATAGCTTGTTGGCACACTAATGTTCAATACTCACTGACTGATGAAGATATAACTAAGCCCAGCTCAGCAGACACTAGCACTCCGTTGATAGGCGCGTCGTGTCCCGTGAGGGTGACACGAGGTGCTGGCGTCTCTCCCTCACCAACGATGCCGCCGTGTCGAGCAGACCTAAGGACAAACAGGAACTATTATTAAGGACTCATCGCTTAGGATGACGGTAATGACCTGAAAGCTAATCCAAAAAGGTAGCCAGTGTAAGTATAGTCTCGGAAATTCAAATTTATTTATTTCAACTTTTTTTTTAGATATATCAATAACGAACGAACTTATATTACCCGACCGTGTCAACGCGTCGGCCTTTGCCGCTTGTCAGTCGGAATGAACATTTAATTTAGCCAGCATTCGCTTTTATAATAAGCTGCCAAAGGCGGTAACTGAACTTAGTGAGGGAAAATTCAAATCTCATATCAAGCGTGTCCTAACAGAAAAAGCATATTACAAGGTTAAAGACTACGTCGAAGACATGCTTGTTTGGCAATGACTACCTCTGCACAGGTGGCCCCCTGGTAAATCATCAGTATTTTGTCTATTAACTGCCCCACCTTTGTTTTAATAATTATATATAATTTTTTTTTTCTCTGACACATTGCTTTTGCAATATTTTTTTTTATTTTTAATTATATTTCAACTGTCATAAATTTGTTAGTAATTTATTTTGTTAACATTTTATTGATAGTTGTAATTATTATATTATTCCTGATTTCTTTTTTTTTTATATAGCCTCTTTTTGTAATGTGAATGTGAGAACACTGTATACTCCACGAACTTTTAGACTACTTCCTATTACGACTTACTTTGTTTTTACTGAGATAATTTTTATTGTGCTTTTGTGTACAATATTTGACTGGTCTACACTGTTCTTACATAATATCTATCAATATTGTCATACAACCACTTTTTTTAAAAGAGTAACCATGGAGTCTCTTGCCGGTTCTTCTCCATAGGAAACGACCAATTTGGAACCGTGCACTAGCTTCTGACGTTTTATAAGTGCCCATGTAGGCCTATGTGAAATAAAATATTTTTGATTTGATTTGCCGTTTTGCGGATTCGACTAGTTGGTCGAACTCATTGGCTGTTCACAGTCTACTCGTTTAGAAAATGTCCGTAGACGATATTAATCGACCACGTACTCGCGTCGGTTGTCGCATTGCCAGTCGAGTCGAAATTAACGTTTTAATTTAACCTGTTTACGGATTTGACCAGTCCATTTGATTGTTCGTAGACCGTCTACGTCGCGTTCACAGGACGTCGATGGTCGAATCATCATAATTCATTCATTCAACGCTTATATTGCGTTTCACTTATGAGGTTTCTTCGCCGTAATGTTGGCTCTCCAGTCTGTCTACAGACAAAAGAAGGGAAAAAGAAAAGAGTTGCCTGCTCTACTATATTTTTTGCACGAAATGTGAAACGAAATCGATTTTAACGCTACTCGCACCACTTTATGGAGAATTATGATTGGCATGGGATTTTATTTAAAAAAAAGCTGGCCTCAATGGAGAAGTACGATAATGTGGCGTGGCGTTTTCAGTATTTGAAAGAATTGCAGGACTGTCAAAATGGTGCCCAGCGTCGTATATTTTATTCAAAAATAGTTTTTACAGTTTCCAAAACAAAAAAAAAAACAAACACAGAAGACAATTGTCAAATGTAACGAAATATCAGTTAATCTCCCCAATTTTAAGTAATTTTATTGCTCAAAATATAGCAACACTGTTTTTCCGTATTGCCAACATTAAGGCGAAGGAACCTCAGTGAAACGCACTAGTTTGTGTCATATTTGTTAGATTATTTGTTGCATCGGTTGTCATGGGTTCATTAATCACAGATGGTTTAGAAAGTATTTACGACTCCGATACATTACCTCAAAATCAAGAAAGTCAAGGTAAGTTTGACGTTATTTATTTTAAAAAATAAATCACACGTGGTCACGTGGACATTACCACGTTATTACTACATACCTCGTGGGATTTTTCTTCGTTTTTTCGAGGTATAGCAGAAACACGCAGTACTTTTTATTGTTGTACCATTGCCACACAATACTAGCGCAGAAATAGTCCCAGGAGAAACAAGTAAAGTTTTTGATAATGTGAATGGTATGAATTGATATTATTTTTATACTCTTTTTTTGTAAACTCTGATTTTATTGGAAGTAAACATAAATTAACAATAACAACAGTCATGTAGGTCCCACTGGCCATGAGCGCGTAGCTTCATAGACGCATATTATACGCTTGGTGTGCTCACAGCTTACATAAGAAACTATGAAACTCTGTCGATGAAGCGGCGACGACACGACGGCACGACTTAGTCAGCGTACACCAAGTGCGTAATGGCGAATACGCGTCTATGATGCTACGCGTCCATAGACAATGGGCCTAAGTGAACAATTAGTTCATATTTATCTACAAGGTGTAAGGGACAGCCTTCCACAAACTTTAAGGGCTTGCTCAGTAGACGAAACTGAACCACCTTCCACAAAATTTTTTTTCAGGAAACGAAAAAAAAAAAATCGGCTTCGCCATACAAATTGTCGAATCAAGTTTATCATTTTGTATGTTGAAGCTGATTTTTTTTTTCGTTTCCTGAAAAAAAATCTTGTGGAAGGTGGTTCAGTTTCGTCTACTGAGCAAGCCCTTAAAGTATGTGGAGGGCTGTCCCTTACACCTTGTATACATATAAAAATCAATGCCACTTTTCGTTGTAATTTTACAATTCAAGAACGGGCTCACATATCCAAACCAAATGTTTAGGCTTTGTTCGGACTATTTAGTAGATGGTTTATGTGAAGTTTGGTAGGGTAGAGTAGGGTAGAGTAGTGTAGAGTAGAGTAGTGTAGAGTAGTGTAGAGTAGTGTAGAGTAGGGTGGAGTAGGATAGGGTAGGGTATAGTAGGGTAGAGTAAGGTAGAGTAGGGTAGACTAGGGTAGAGTAGGGTGGAGTAGGGAAGAGCGGGAGCGAAGCCGCGCGGGCAAAAGCTAGTAGTTTTATAATTATATTAGTTTTTCTTACAGACAAAGCTTTGAAGAAACAATCAAAAATGAAATATGGCGTAATTCCATCCACTTCAGCTAGTAAAAAGTGGGATGTCACCAGTAGAAGGAAATTAAAATCAAGGAAACGTGCACTGATTGGTAGGTAACACTTTTAAATTGCTTTATGAAACAGAAAATTTACTATTTATAAACCTGAATAGTAACAATAGGTCGTAGTACCGTACCGTACCGTAGTAGTAGTAATGTACCAAATAAATCCCTTTTTCATGAACTCATTCAAGCCAAGTTGAAATCAATTCAACTTCAAAAAAGATTTTTGGAAGCAGAAATCGAAGTAAAAAAGAAAGTGTGGGAGTTAGAAGAAAGTGCACGCAAGATGAAGTCAGAGTTTAGAGAAAAGGAGCTGGAGTTTAAGAAAACGGAATTGAAGAGAGAAGCAGAGTTTAAAGAAAAGGAATGGAAATGGAAGGAAGAAGAATATAAATTAAGATTACAATATAATTTTAAATGAGAATACTATTTGTGTTATTTATGATTCGTTGAGGCAAAAGTTTGTGAGAGTGTGTGTACACATTATTTTTGTTATCTACGCTAATATTATAGAGAGGTAAAATTTGTTTTTCAATACACTCACTCGAAAACCCGCTCTTATCCCATCACTTACAGGCACGTAATAGGCTATTTCCCGCACAAGTGCAAAAATGTGCTTGTGTTCCCCCCCCGCCATAATTATATTCCATGTACCGCATCAGGCTGGGCGTGCGGCGTGTCCCGCGAGTCGCCGGGCAACCCCCGTTTATTCATTTCAGTGAGTGTAGGTATTGGAAAAAGTCATTTGAAACATGTGCAAATTTGTCACTGCAGCTCTCGGCTCCATAACACACTCTCACCTACGGCTCGTGCGGATTTCGGTCGCAATGACCTTTCTGCACTTGTATCAAAATGTACTATTTTGTTTTATGAGGTAATCTCTTAAAGTGAAACTGGTCCGATTGCGATATTTTTTTCACCGATAGAAAGCTGTTTTATTTCTGAGTGACATAGGCTATAACTTATGTATGCGGGCGAAGCCAAGGGCAAAAACTAGTTATTAATTCATTAAACCCCAATGGAAGTGGGCAGGTCACATCTGCCGCATGCCGCAACAAAATTGAGCGAAAGCAACTACTGACTGGACTCCGAACAGCAGGAGCCGGCGACGCGGTAGGCCCAGAAGGAGATGGCGTGACGATTTGGACTCCTACCTTAAGGATTGGCCAGAAGTGGCTAAGGACAGAAAAGAGTGGAATAACGGAAGGGAGACTTTTGCCCAGCCGAGGGACACAAGGGGCTCATAAAAAAAAACCCCAAGCGAACGCCGGCCGTTCGCGCACCTATTTTCTTTCTATAGTGTCTGTAATTTCCACGATGGAAAGGTTAATAAGCGATAAAAAATATTCGTCTTTCTATTTCTGTCATTATTATTTAGTTCAGCTGCAATTTCTTCGTGAGACTGTGTGTCGGTATGCGAGTCAAAGTTGTATAATGAACATGGATTGCTATATTATATAAAACAAAGCAGGCAACTATTATAGCTGGCACACGTCTAATTTATATGTCATCTCCTCTCCTCTTTAAGAAACTAAAATTTAAAATACCTTTTTTGTAATAGTAGTTAATTTTAGTTCCAATATGGCATAATAGATGTCGCTACATACAAATAACTTTATTGAATTCTTAGAAATTATAAGGTTTATTTTTTATTCACATGCTGAGTGGTCGAGGTAATGTCTTCTCCGCGGGTAATGTCATTGCCATACATTTTGTACTTTTACCGTTTGGGGGGACGCTGACAGAAAAGTCATTTGTCTATGCCTTCTGTTCTGTACTATTATTGAATGAATGAATGAATGATATATTTATTTGCATGAATATAGGTATTTTATAAGTTCTTAAAATTTAGTGGGGTCACACTATTTCGGCATTTCAGCCATACAAATATTTAGATTTTACATCTTTAGCATGCAGTATGTACACATTTGTCATTAAAAATCTCTAATTTTATCATTTAAATTTAAATAACAATTTAACAACAAATTAAAACTAAACATTAAATCATTAAAAAACAAATCATTTATAATTAAAATTATTCCATGTCAACAAAAATAATTAAAATAAAATAAAAAACAATAATAATAATAAAAAATAATGAAAATGTTTAAATATTAAAGTAATGTCATAATTTATAAAAAAAATAAAAAATAATTACATTTTGCATATTATATGAGTTCCTTTAGGCAAACATTACACGGTCATGCAAACGTCAATCAATTCCATCAATCATGAATGATGGTGAATGATGGTTTTCGTCAATCAATACTAAAAACCGTCATGCAACGCATTAGACAGTAGGTTTTTCGACAATCAAGGTTTTGACTGTGGCAAAACTGACAGCGAAACATACCGTGTAATGTTCGCCTTACGTTCTATGTTGTCTTAGTACTTACCAATGCCAGAGCAGCACGGTGCAGTCTTCAGAGCCTGATGCGATGTAGCAGTCGGAGGTAATGTTGCACTCAGAGCGACACACGCAGGTCACCACCCCATAGTGTCCGAAGATTATTTGTACTATTTTGGCTGTGTAACAAAAACATAAATAAGTTTAGGAAAAACACGATCGATTGGCACGAGAAAAAGTTTTGAGGCCTCTGTCCAGCAGTATAAGGTCAAAACACAAAAAAAAAGTATATTTTGCAAATAGATATTGATACAAGAATCAAAGGATACAAGTCATGGTGATACATAATACGTAAAGATACAGCCATATTTTGCAAGTCATGTAAAAGTACAGTTTACTTATAATAAAAATAATTATAGAAGTACTAATAAAACATTTTTTACAACTATTTAATTACAAAAGTCAAACAATAACGTTATGACTGCTCATTAGTACACAGTATTAATATTTTAAGTTCCTACTGTATTTTTTATGGTGTACAATAAAGGGTATCTAGGTACTCATCTATCTAAAAAGCATGGCGGTATGGATGTCGCCTACTTATCATTATTCCTCTTTTTCGTTTTGACGTGAAATAACTGACCGGTCTCTGTGCTGAAGACCCGGAAGCTGTTGTCCCAGAAGCCGGCGGCGATGAGGAAGCGCGAGTCCACCGTGGTCACGAAGCAGTTGCTGCGCGCGCGCACGCGCTGAGAGAAGTTGTCGCCCAGCTGACGACGCGACAGCGCCGCCGCGCCGCCCGCCGCTGGAAACACAAGCTTTGTTTAGCCCAAGACTGCCGAAAGTACCCATACACCGGCACTATTGAGGATTTAATAAAATTAACATAAAGTTCCCTCATTTTGGAATTGTACCCGAACATTTAATATCCACCAACTTATGCAGCTGATTGGGCATTCCTGAAAATCGAAAGTAGAAAAATGTAGTGGTGCTACTTACCCCAGACAGGGTCCATGAGCAGCGGATGGTGCGGGTGGTGGTTGTGGTCGGTCTGGTGGCGCGGCGCGTGCGGCGCGTGCGGCGCGTGCGCGCAGCCGCCGCCCGCCCAGCGGTGCGCCGCGAACGCGCGCGCCGCCGACACCTGCAACGCCACATTTAACATAAGTATGACATCACTACTGTACCCCCAGCAGTTAGGCAGACGTCTCGTCGACTATCTATTTACACTCTCAAGTACATGTTAAGCCCCATGAGATAGGGCAATTGATATCAATCAAGCATGAATTCACACTCAGAGCTGCTTCGCTGATTTAAAATTTTGACGAATACGGCGTTCATCTAAAAATGTTTTAAAGTGAATTCAAAATTCATCCGTACTCATTTCATACAGGCCACGGTAATATTTATTCGATAAAGATTTCCAAATTATAATCCGTGTTTTTACTACTTACATAATAATATTATAAAAAGTTAAACTTTTTTGCCGTTTAGTTTAAGACTTGCGTTAGAGCGAGTACAGTAAGTATGAGTAGGTACTTAGATATTTCTATGAATTAGTACCTACTTATTTTTTTTTTTTAATTAATATAAAATGGATAAATTTGTGTTTGCACTTCGAAAGTTAAGACGCATAGCTGATACAGAAACAGCTCTTAAAGCTTATCACGGATATGTCTCGTCAGTGCTACGTTATGGACTAGTGATATGGGGTAACTCAGTAGACGTAAACAGAGCCTTCCTTGCACAAAAAAAATGTGTAAGAGCGGTTTATGGAGCTGAATATTTGGAACATTGCAAACCCTTATTTAAATCATTAAAAATTCTTCCACTTCCTTGTCTATACATTTATGAAATATGTTTATTCGTAAAAAAATATTCTCACTTGTTCCCATTATATGAGCACGTTTCCAAAAGAGTACAGAACAGGAATCCAAACGAATTGCTGGTACCTAGACAGAGACTACACTTATACAGCAGGAATTCCTATTGCATGGCAATCAAAATTTTTAATAAACTACCTGCATACATTAGAGTGTTGCCTACTACTAAATTCAAGAAAATAATTTTCGATTGGCTTTTGGATAACTGTTTCTATTCAGTAAATGAATTTTTAAATCGAAAATATTGACATTGCATAAATAATAAATATTGACATTGTAGAAGTAATAAATATTGACATTTTATTAATAATAAACATTGGTATTGTATTAATTATAAATATTGACATTTTATTCATAATAAATATTGACATTGTATTAATAATAAACATTGACATTTTCGGAATTATTTTTTTTTGACATTATTATAATATTTTTGGATGACTTTTTATTATTCATATTGACATTATATAAAATAGTTAACATTGAATAACGTCTTATTTTTAATAATGTACGCATAAAAATAATGTGATTACACATATTAATTGTATTTTTTTTTGTATTTGGTTGGTTTAATTTTAAATTTTATTCAGTATTGCATGATTTGTAATTATATGCATTGTAAATTACATACTCATTTAATATTTCTACACCAGTAAAGGTAGTATATTATGTGATTCTGTTTAATATTAAGATCTTCATGCACCATGTACTCAGAAATAAACGATTCTATTCTATTCTATTCTATAAACTAGTGCTTGACTGCGATCCCACCTGATGGTAAGTAGCGATGCAATCTTTGATGGTGAGGCGCACTAGTTTATTAAGAGCCTATTCACTCTAGCCTTGAAGACACCCAAATTATAATCAGACGGGAAGACCGCAGCAGGCAAACTGTTCCAGTCCTTCGACGTGCGCGGTATTGTAGAAATACAACTAAATTTTTTACCAGTGCAAATTCAATTGACTGTCACTAAACTCACCGTAACAACAGCAGGCATAGCCAATTGCGGATAAGTGTTAGCGGACACGTGCACCACCGCGGCATTCGAGGGTAGCTTCAGCCTCAGGCACACGTCGTCAGGAGCCGCCGCGAACATGAGCGGTGCCAGGTGCATGGTGGAGGCGCGCGGGGGGTGCGGCTCGCTCAGCAGCTGCGCCGGCGTCTGGCCGAAGCTGCGGATCTGGTCCTCAATGGCTGCCCGAGTCACGGGTTCCGTGATCTGGTCGAGACGGACCCCGCCTTCGTAAGTCAGGTAGTAGAAGACGTTCGTTGCGCGGACGGCTTCGGGACCTGCCAGGATGATGAGGTGTGAGACTTGGTAATGGTTGGTGGGTTTCTAACTAACTGAATGTTAATTGAAGCCATAATGTCTCAGTTTTATCGCTAAAAATTGTATGGTACGCAGTAGTCAAAATTAGATAATGATCTGATAATTATTTCCGTATTTGAAAGATTTTTTTTTTGCAATCTACTCTCAGTCGTCTATTGGTAAAAAAATAGGCAAATTTTCTTATACGTTAATACTTTTTGATTATCCTGACATGAGTTTGCACTTGGGCATTTTCTCAACAATGTTACAACATTTTTGAAGGTTGCAACATTGCTGAGAAATGTCTTCAATTTCGACTCATTTAGGATAACATTAAGACCTAACTTACTAAAACACTGAGGTGTGTGAGTGAGGACTTTTACAATTTCCATAGTCCCTTCAACTAAGCACTTACCTCTCTGCTTATATCCAAATATGAGATCGATCCACTGGTGCAGCTGGCAGCTGACGAACTCGGACTCCAGCGCCATGCGGTTGATGCGCACGAACTCCTCGGCGGAGGAGGCCCAGGGCGGCAGCAGCACGTCGCCTGAGGGGGACTCCGGGATGCCCAGCCGGAACCCTGAGCTGTTCACCAGCATCTCCGGCAGGAAGAACAGCTCCGGTATTAGTTCCTGTACAATATAAATAATATGCATAAGATACTTTTCGCATTTAGTGTAGGAGTTGCTCGAATTTAGGTATACACACAATTACAACTGGTTTGCGCAAGCGGGCATTATTGATAAGTAGAATATAGGTTTGTTTTTTTTTTTTACGTTTCTTTTCACAGGTTTCAACTTTATTTAACAAATATCTGTTAAAGATTCAGTTCAAATAAATGGTTTTGAGTTTTAATTAAGTTAACGGTGCGGTAACATGACGCTTAAGACGTTTCAACACGAATTTAGTTTCCAAACCATGTTTATTTGGTGACAATTTACCTAAGTAGTTGTAATGGTACTCAAGTTACCCGTAACTCTGCTAGGACAGCGAGAATATTCAGAGTTACTGTGGCCCTGGAACAACCTGACCTGGGCAAATGATGGAACACAGGTGGATTTTAGTCAGTAAAAGTCTGACCACGCTCGCTCGCTGCACCGAAAGCGGGATAACCCACCTCAAAAAAAGTACCCTTAATTCATAAGATAGCGCTTTTTCCATCGAGGATAAGCAAGAACTTAAGTAACATCATTGGGTCAAGGATTCAGTGTGTTTATTTTTCATTCCTACGAGTCGTTTCATTACTACAAGAAGCAGGTCATCTGCAGCAATTATAGGCTTATTTTATGGTTAATGGCTTCGGCTTGATCATTCAAAAGTTATTTAACGCTCGCGTTTCGGTTGTTTAAGTAATGAGTTTGACTTACCTTGACGTCCGAGGTGTCTCGCTGGCAGTTCTTCCACGACATGGCGATGGAGGAGAACAACCTGTTGGGGTGGTCGAACTTGCCGCCTTGCAGCGCCAGGAACATCGTCGTCATGGGCTCCTGGTAACATGAGGAACAGAGGCATTTGTTTAGTGAGCTATTGTAAGAATGCTACTAGGAGATCAGATGCTTTAAAGGGTACAGATTTGAAAAAGTACATAAAAAGAATTGAAGCAAGTTGGTTAAGACTATTTTTATTTCGCAGCAACTTCCTCATCGGATTAGTATATTCATTGTTTATTTGTTTTTTAGATTTAGGCTGATTAGGCCCCTTAGGACAAGGGGTGCTATTCTCTAAGAAAACAGCCTTGAGCGCAGCGCTGGCCGTAGCGACGAAATCCAAATAAGTGCATTGGATTAACAACCCAATGCTCCTTTACATTGGATTGTTAATTCAATGTACTGCGCTCACGACTCGTCGCTGTGCCAGCGCTGCGCTCAAGGCAGTTTTCTTAGAGAATAGCACCCAAGGTCGTTATGGCGACGCTTGGGAAAGGCCTATGTCCAACAGTGGACATCATTCGTTTGAAATGATGATGACGATTTATGAAGTACTTACAAACTTTAAAAGTAAACCAATATCCTGCAATTCAGTGTGAGGTAAATTTTCCTCTAACGACATCAAAAAACAGAATTCTATTTCGACCTCATTTTAATATTTTTTTACCTTTTTCTTGTCACATACAATTGTCCGCCGCTCGCACATCTGTCGCGGCGCGTCGCACCAATGTTTTGACGTCCACGCTTTTAGTACAGACGACTTAATGCACTCACTAACTTACTATGATCGGTGGCGAAGCGATCCCCTTTGAAGATCTCCTTTATAGCACCCACAAGACCATTGTTCAAAGACTTAGAGACTCCTACTTGAAATAACTAGTCAACGACTTGTAAATTAAGTGTTCAAGATACATGGATCCATTAGGTTTCGTGCGAATGAAGAGAACGATTTATGGCATCTTGGCGTTTGTGAAGTCCTGGTACCTAAATCTTATATATATGTCGTGGATTGATGACGTGTATCAACAATGTCGTCACCGGAAACGCAAGCGGAGCCCTACCGCTTGGACACGATCGTCGGTAGAAGGAAGGCAGCGAGGGCTGGAGGAAAGACCGAGCGGTGCGGCATTCTACCTCGGACAGCCTTGGCATACACTCAATACCAACGCACGTGTTTGTTTCGCTTGTCGTCAGTAAAATTAAAACATCCTGATCGAATCTATCTTTCGTTACACCCACGTCTACCAAGAACTACGAGTATGTCGGATCGCGACCATGACCCGACGGTTCGCATCTCGGCCACCCTTGATGCGACATCAGAAGTGGGATACACTCGAGCTGAAGAAACCGAAGAAATGTTGCAGAATGGAGCCATGACGTCACGGTGCGACGAGAATCTTCTTCGCACGCTGCTGGCTGCTCAAAACCAGAACATGATGTCCCTGATAGAAGCCATCAAGGGCCCGGCAGGTACCAAGCATATTTCTTTGCCTGAATTTGACCCGGATAAGCCGGATGTAGACGCACGTGCCTGGTGTACTACAGCGGATCTGTGCCTATCGGAAGTACCACTTCAAGGAAGTACCCTAATCATCACCTTGAGCAAGGCTCTGAAAGGCAGTGCTTCACGTTGGCTGGCGCAAGTATCATTCGCAGGGATGACATGGTGTGACTTCAAAAGCTTGTTTTTGTCCCGTTACGACTGTGTGGACACACCAGCCGCTACTCTTGTGAAAATGATGAGTAGCAAGCCTAAAGAAGATGAATGTTATGCTGCGTACGCCGCCCGGTTGTTGTCAACCCTCACATCACGCTGGCAAAACATGAGTACTAAGCAGATAGCCATATCCACTGTGCTTGCCCATATGGCACAATTTGATGGACGTATACAGAGACTGGCCTTCACTACCGAAGTAAGCAACAGAAACAAGCTGCAGTGTGAACTTCAAGCGTTTTCGTTTCTGAAAAGGAAAGCTTCGATGGGTAACTCAACCGATGCTACTCCAGAGTTCAAGCGATCAAAGCTTCAGTCGACGGCGTTGAAATGTCACAACTGCGGTAAAATAGGTCACCGAACGCCTGATTGCCGTTCCAGAGGCGAGGTGAAAGGCAAGGGAACCATTGCTGCCACTTCAGCGTCAAGTTCTGCAGGACAAAAACAGCGTCCGGACATCATCTGTTTCCGATGCGGCAAAACCGGACACTTCGCTACGAAATGTCCACAAAGCAACAGTGTCGGCGCCGGCGCGGCGGGAGGCCCAAGTGGTTCCGGTGCAGCGCCTACGTCAGCGGCGAACAACGAGAGGCGTGTTGAAGTTTGCTATGTCAGCAATCCCAGCGGTACGTTAATAAACAGTGGTGAGTCATATCCGTTTCATTACGATTCTGGTGCTGAATGCTCTCTTATCAAAGATTGTGTCGCGTCAAAGCTTAGTGGCAAGCGCATAAATAACACAGTAAATTTGACAGGTATCGGTCATGGTAGTGTGCAAACACACTACAAATTTTGTCTGAAGTTGTTATTAACGATTTACGATTAGAGATATTATTTCATGTTGTTCCAAACAGTTGTCTTAAAAATGATATTTTAGTTGGTCGTGAGATTTTAGATCAAGGACTTAACGTTAGTATGACGTCTGATAGTATTGTTTTGTGCCGTGATAAGATTGTCAGGTTATGTGACGTTTCAAATAAGTTCGGTAACAATTCTAATTGTCAAATTGATTTTAACAAAGTTGATACAGACATTCCGCTAGAATTTCGCTCTCAGTTAATTGATCTTTTGTTAGAATATTCTTCTTCGTTTTCTAGTGGCGTTTCTAGATCCCGAGTAACAACAGGACAGTTGCAAATTAGGCTTATAGATCTTAATCGTACAGTTAATCGTCGTCCTTATAGGCTTAGTGCTAGCGAACGCGAAGTTGTCACTGCTAAAGTTCGTGAACTAGAGGAAGCGGGCATTATTAGGCCGAGTTGTTCACCTTTTTCTAGCCCAGTGTTGCTTGTTAAGAAGAAAGATGGTTCAGATCGCATGTGTGTTGACTACAGGGAGCTGAACGACAACACCGTGTCGGATAGGTTTCCACTGCCGTTGATAGAGGACCTTGTGTCTAGGTTAGGTGGTGCTAAATGGTTCACGTGCCTTGATATGCTATCAGGGTACCATCAAATCCCCGTGCATCCTGAATCAATAGAGCGCACTGCATTTGTTACACCCGATGGACAGTGGGAATATTTGACCATGCCGTTTGGCTTAAAAAATGCGAGTTCCGTTTATCAGCGTGCAGTCATGAATGCCTTAGGTGACCTTGCTTATAGCTATGCTGTTACATACGTCGATGACATTTTAATAATAGGAGCATGTGTGGAGGAGAGTTTAGCTCGTCTTCGCACTGTACTCGATAAATTGACAAAAGCTGGTTTTTCTTTAAACTTTGCCAAGTGCTCGTTTCTTAAACGACGGGTTGAATATTTAGGCTTTGTTGTTGAAGATGGCCAAATTAGACCTAACCCAAATAAAATAGCAGCTTTATCTAGGCTTCCCCCACCTAAAACCATCACTCAGCTGAGACAGTTCATAGGGTTGGCCACTTATTTTAGACAATTCGTGCCACAATTCTCAAAAACGATGGCTCCTCTGTTTCGTTTGACAAGTGGCAAGAATAGGTCCATTAGTTGGGAACCCTGTCATGAGGCCATTCGTCAGGAAATAATTTCTTGCTTAACCAGTGAGCCTGTTCTAACAATATTTAATCCTGCGCACCCAATCGAGTTGCATACCGATGCCAGTGCTGAAGGATATGGTGCCATATTTATCCAAAAGATTAATGGGAAACAACATGTAGTTGCTTACTATAGTCGTCGTACGTCTCCAGCTGAATCGAAGTTTCACTCATTCGAATTAGAAACGTTAGCGGTCTTTAATGCCATAAAGCATTTTCGACACTACTTAATAGGTCGTAGGTTTACCGTCGTGACTGACTGTAGTTCTGTAAAAGCCTCTAAAAGTAAAACTGACTTATCTCCACGAGTTCATCGTTGGTGGGCCTATATGCAATCATTTGAGTTTGATATTGTTTATCGTGAAGGCAGTAGGATGAGCCATGTGGACTTTCTTTCTCGAAATCCACTCCCAACGTCTAAAGAAACTTTCACACGTGTAGAACAAAAGCGAGTCGATTTAGCCGAGCTTTCTAGTAACTGGTTGCAGGCTGAGCAGGAAAAGGACGAAGAAATTAATAAGATTGTGTCTGATCTTCGTAATGAAGTTTTTCCTGAGGAAACTCGCAAAACCTACGAAATTCGTAAAAGTATTCTATATCGTAAAATTCAACGCAACGGTCGTACTCGTTGTTTGCCTATTGTACCGAGATCTCTTAGATGGTCAGTAATAAATAACATCCATGAGTCTGTCATGCATTTGGGCTGGGAGAAAACTCTCGAAAAAATGTACGAACATTATTGGTTCGATGGTATGTCAAAATATGTTAGAAAATTTGTAGACAATTGTATCACTTGTAAAATAGCGAAGCCCCACTCTGGTAAAGTTCAAGCAGAACTTCACCCGATTCCCAAGTTCAATATCCCATGGCACACGATTCATATTGACGCTTCTGGTAAACTGTCTGGTAAGAACGACATCAATGAGTACGTGTTCGTCATCATAGACGCTTTTACCAAGTTTGTGTTGCTCCGTCATTCGCTCAATATTGACACTAACAGTAGTATTTGTGCTATTAAATTCTGTATAGCGCTGTTTGGTGCGCCGAAACGCATAATAGCTGATCAAGGTCGTTGTTTTGCTAGCAAAGAATTTTCCAATTTCTGTACTTCTAACAACGTAGAGTTGCACTTGATAGCTACTGGAGGCAGTCGTGCAAACGGTCAGGTCGAAAGGGTAATGGGTACCCTCAAGAGTATGTTGACAGCTGTAGAGACTAGCCGTGACCGCTCCTGGCAGGACGCATTAGGAGAGGTTCAATTAGCTATGAACTCCACTATCAATAGAGTTACTAAATCTAGCCCTCTCGAGTTGATGATAGGAAGGGTAGCACGACCGCTTGGTTTAGTGACCGCTGATGATGACGCGACAGAAGTTAATTTAGATGAGATTAGAGAGCAAGCGACACAGAATATTGAGAAAAATGCAAATTACGATAAAAATCGATTTGATCAAAATAAGGCTCAGGTGTCTAAGTTTGCTGTTAATGATTATGTTTTGATTGAAAATGAGGAAAGAAATCAAACAAAATTAGATCCTAAGTTCAAAGGTCCGTTTAAGATTATTGATGTGTTAGACGGGGACAGATACCTACTGAGGGCACTTGACTCTAAGCGAACATACAAATACCCCCATGATCGTGTAAGGAAGATCCCCGATCACCAAGTTCCTCGAGAATTGGATGTCATAGTTGATGACACTGGTACTGAAACAAAATCTAATTAATAATGGCTTGTATACTCATACTTGGAATTCTTGACCGCACCTCATGAGCAACATGTGGCGATGGGTCAGCAATTTCAGTCTGTATTCGGACCGCACCTCATGAGTAACATGTGGCGATGGGTCAGTAATTTCAGTCTGTGTTTAGACCGCACCTCATGAGTAACATGTGGCGATGGGTCTGCAAGGGATCGTTGGTGCGATCTTTGTCTGTGTTGGTGCACAGATTGTAGGGAAAGCCAATGAGTTGAGTATACATTGCCTAGGAATTATGGTAAAGAGATGAATTGTTAGAATTACCTTGTTCAAACTTGTTGATCGGATCTTTTCCCACAAATGATATTGTGCAGGGAGCACTGTGTGTGTGAGCTTAATTACGAGTAATTTTAAGTTTTGAAAAGTGTTTACTACATTGGTCATTGTACTTAGATTTAGAAGAAATAAAGTACCAATAAGAATCAGCTACCTTTGTTTCTATTGGCAGGATAGCCGAGCCAGTTTACTCTGAGTATATTTTGTCCACAGGCACTACACCCGAGGACGGGTGCTAGTCAGGGATGGCCGTGTCGTGGATTGATGACGTGTATCAACAATGTCGTCACCGGAAACGCAAGCGGAGCCCTACCGCTTGGACACGATCGTCGGTAGAAGGAAGGCAGCGAGGGCTGGAGGAAAGACCGAGCGGTGCGGCATTCTACCTCGGACAGCCTTGGCATACACTCAATACCAACGCACGTGTTTGTTTCGCTTGTCGTCAGTAAAATTAAAACATCCTGATCGAATCTATCTTTCGTTACACCCACGTCTACCAAGAACTACGAGTATGTCGGATCGCGACCATGACCCGACGGTTCGCATCTCGGCCACCCTTGATGCGACATATATTTTATTGGACTACTTGAATGTTTTTGTACGTAAAGAGAGCGCGCATTGTGAATATTAAGAACGGTTAATTTAGAGATATTGGTATTTTGGAATATTCTAATTTTAATGTTTTTACTATCTAAAGAATTTAATTTTAAAGAATTTAATTTGCTCGCAGTACAATCGCAACTACAATGATATGTAGTGTGGGCAAAATTAATATGAACACAAGCATAGAAAATAACAAATGATTACAAGAGGTTAAGTATTCAGCAATTAACGCATTTAAAAGACCGCGATGAATCGTAACAAGTATAAGATAAATCAATTACATTGTTAGAGCTGCATTCATCTAAGATTGGAAATTAATCTTTGACACTGGATTAATGGTGCATCTGACTGATCTTTGACGTCCCAGAGATACAGCTACTTATGAGTTTGAATAAAAAGATGTAGAAACGAATACAGGAACTTGGATTTCTGATTTCTAAAAGAGGAACCCTCAATATGAATGTCTGTACGTTTGTGAATTCGGAAATTCATTATGCAATGTGAACCATGTACCATATCTGGGTACATGTAACTAAACCATGACTTAGATTAAAATAGATTAAACATTACCTAGACAACGCATACGTAGGTATTTTTATCCCAGTAGTATTGTATGCGTGGGAAGTAAAAGCAAGTTAGTACTCAAGTTCCACTGGCGCGGAGCTGGGCAGAGTGGAGAAGTTCGGACTGTGAATTGGCCAATTACAGTTTTTGAAATGTCCACTCCGCATCGGTGGAATTAGGGTAAGAGGAGCTGAGCGGACTTTCAAATAAAACATATGAAAGTGCGGCCCCAAGCCGGACAGAATGGAGTTGAGCTCGCTGGGTGCCGAGCGGAGGGCACGAAGTGGAGGGGAGCTCAACTCCACCCACACTTCGCTTCACTTCACTCTTCTCCGCTTTTCTATCTCTATTTATGGTGGTACAATAAAAAGTATATATATTCCACCCAGCCCAGCCCCTCTTCTAGCCAAGTTACAACCGTTTCGCTTGCGTCGAATGCCCCGAGTTGGTCACGCCCCCGAATCTTTTGTTCTGACCACGTGACTGAGCGTTGAGATGACGTCATTACATATGAAGTTTTCTACTAGCGTTAACGATTGCAGATTATTAACTTGACTAGGGGTACTGTTTTAGTGGAAGCGCACCCTAAGGCTTGGACAACTTTACAATTCAATAACCTACGTTAATGGGTTTTATTTAGAAATCAAAAACGTCCTATTTGTGTATCTAAAGAGTGTAAGACCAAGAGAAAAAAGTAAAGTAAACATAAAGCTATTTCAAGCGACGAAACTGTACCCAATTAGATTCGCACGAGTGACATTTGATTCTGTCGCCAAATGTTGGGTGAAGCGTCGAAACTGATTGCTACAAATCATACACGCGCGGTTACTGGCAACACTCAATTAGGGCTATGTTCACCAAAACAGATTTAAACATTGATTTCGTAACCGGCCTGTTAATATTTAAGCAATGGTTAAACAAGGAGCGGTTTTTTCCTGTTCACCATCACCTTTTGGCGTTCGGTTACTTAACCGAGACATAAGGGAGCGTTTTTGAATGAATGGGCGGCCAAATGCAATACTACCAACAAAAAAAGGTAAGGGTTCATCATAAAATCTCGTTCAGGCTTACAACTTTTTAAAATTGCCAGATTGTTCATTGTTTTTTTTCGCTTTACGAGAAACACATGTTGCGTTGGAACTTGGAAGGTTTATTAGGGCGCTCTTTCTGGTCTGTCAGTGTCATTTTGATTCTCTCGTGATGTCTCGTAGTATTTTAGTTGTAACTGTAAACTAAAGTGTTAGTGATCGATAGGGAAGATAAGTAACAGTGTAATGCAAATTTTACCAATCATGAGAAAACTGTATTAGCAACTGATACTGTGTTTGTAACTGTGTTGTATTATTTGCTGTGTTTTATTGTGTTTGATATTATCGAAAACAAACCGACTGACGTCACATCAAATGGTCATAAAGCAGGTTGGTTCGTGTTACCCTAAAATTTAATAGTAATCATCAGGGATAAACGGAATCTAGCCTCAAATTAAATTTCATCGTATTCTTTATAAAAGATATGACGATTTTGAAAGTTCCTAGGTCTTTTCGTCACCGTTTCTTACTTATCCAAATAATGTAACATAATGAAGTTGTATTCACCATCCAATATAAAATTAAAAACCATTATTTTTCACAGATAAATAGGTACTTCTTTGGTAAATCGGGCAATATATCCTACAAAAGTTCTGTCAAACTACTGTAACCGATGTTTAGGCTGTGGTGAACAGGAAATATTGCTTAAACAGCCGATTTAATATTTAATCGGTCGGTTTAATGTTGGTGAACACCAGCCTTAGTATTTAATATTACATGCAAATGTTGCCATTTCGGGAGGACACACGTTTCGATTTCAGCGCACGTAATTTAATTCGTTGATTACTTTCTGTCTATAATGACCGTATCGGTATTGGAACTGCTCGTATTATTTATTTGTTTATTACAGCTTGGAGGGCTTACAGTAGTTTTGTATGAATCATGAATTAAGTAAGCTTTTGTCGTATACGTGAACTGTTAGTAGATAAACCAAGTTATTGTGGTGAACTTGTTACTTATAGAAGTACACAGCTTACTTTTTTTTTTTTTCTTTAGCCATTACTGTCCCACTGCTGGACAAAGGCCTCCCCCAAGTCCTTCCAGACATTCTTCTCTCGCGCCGTCTCGAACCAGTTCTCGTGATACGCGTCTAGATCATCTCGCCACCTCTTTCTAGGGCGACCTCGATGGCGCTTACCGTTTGCAGGAACCCACTGGGTGGCGACACTTGACCAGCGGTCGCTGCTCATGCGGCTGACGTGACCCGCCCAATCCCATTTGAGCCTGGCAGCCTTTTTGCCCACGTCTATTACGCCCGTTTTGGAGCGCAGCGTGTTATTCCGTACTCGGTCTGTTTTTTTTACACCCAGAATGCTCCATAGCTCTTTGGCAAACCCCAAAGCGAAACTTTTGCAATTCGGTGAGTGACCAGGTCTGAGCACCGTAGTTTAGGATGGGCAGGATACACATGTCGATGAGTTTACGCTTCAGGGAGATCGGCAGATCACCCTTTATTAGCGTCTTCATGGACCAGTAGCTTTTCCAGAACGCCTGGAAAAGCTACACAGCTTACACATAAATAAAAAAATACTTACAATTAATGAAATCTATCATTTGTAAGAGTGCTATTATAATGAATTAATTATTATTTTATATTACAAATTGAATTAAAAAATAAATAAATTGACATTTAAAATTAAAAATAATAATAAAAATTTTAATGTTAATAAATTATGGAATTAGATATGTGTCGTTGACGGCAATATGGGAATATTGCTGGCAATATTGCCACCAATATTCATACTTTGGGCAATATTACATTACGCACTAGTGCAGTTCCGTGCTTGTGCTCTCCCCCGCCATAATGTTATTACATTTATCGTATCAGGCTGGGCGCGCAACGACCCCCACGAGTCGCCGGTCAACCACCGTTTATTCATTTCTTCGTAAGTTTGTTGAAAAAAGTCGTTTAATACACGTGCAAATTTGTCACTGCAGACCTCGGCTCCCTAACACACTCGTCTGCAGCTCGTGCGAATTCCGCCTCGGCCTCGGTCGCAATGAGAAACTTTTTGCACTTGTGTCAAAATCCTAGAAGACTCACAATGCGCACGAGCCAGTTGAGCACGAAGGCAGCGGTGGAGTAGTGCGTGCCGTAGTGGAAGGGCGGCGTGGACTCGTGCTCCCACGTGTTGTACCGCTCCTCGAAGTACGCGCGCCGGCTCGGGTTCAACGCGCCGATGGGCTGCCAACAAACAACACGATATTAGCTAATGAAGAAAATATATGAAGCTAATGACAAACCATCTTGAATATCTTGCCCTAATCGCAATTATGTTTGGGGTCGGTGGCGCATTTCTTTTTTCTAGCCACGTGGTCTGTCACACTAAAAGGCCCATTTGACATTTGAGAAAAACCCTAAAATGTAAATTGTAACGATGAAATTGAAAGAAGCAATAAAATAATAATTAGGGTTTTTTTTTCGGTCTATACTCGTTAAAAAATATAAGACCCGTTTTGACATCTGAAAAATACCTTAGAATGTAACTTGGAACGAAATTGAAAGAAACAATAAAATAATAACGGGGTCCGGTGTAGTATTAGCTATTTTTGGCCATTTTTGTAGTAGTTACAGTACACCGGACAAGCCGCTAGGTAGTCAGAATACAAATGTCAAAACCTGCCTTTAATTTTTTGTCAACTTTATTCAACGCTTCTCTAATGTTCTCGTCATTCATATTTATAAACACATTTATTTTTGATATTTTCTTAAATACTCCGCAATAATATGGCTATAATGCGACAATAGTAGTTTATGTGACTAGGGGATAAAGCAGTGTCTTTAAGTCGCGGGCGGCATGTTGAATTCCGAACGAAACGAAGGTTGCTGATTTTAATCCCGAACGACAGTGAGGGATTTATAAAATTAACTCCCGAGCATTGCGAGGGAGTTAATAAAGAAACCTGAGTGAAGTGAGGAATTTAAGCCGCCCAAGACAAAGACAGCTTTATCCCCGTGTTGAATACTCTACTTTTTACACCATCTGTGAGATAATTAAAAGACAATTTGGTCGACCAAATCATATATTAGAGAAATATAAGTATTATATTTACAAGTTCATCAAACAAACAAAATTCACTACTCCAAGATTCTATAGTTTCAATTTTCTATAATGCTCCCGTGTCGTCAGTGCGCACGTTTTATTCAACTTTTTTTTTTGTTAGTGGCCAGTTTGAATCATAGTGATTACATACTCTTTGGTTTGAATTTCGAGTCAACTTGTTCGATGCGCCTACATTTTAATTCACAATGTTGACGATTCTTGATGCTCCAAATTCAAATCTCATTATTCCCTAGGGATCGGCCATACTGCATTATCTCCCTAGGCATATAATGACTTGCTTTAAGTGAGGTTTGTATGACGTGTAAAACGACATTATCGAGCAGGTGGTGTAAAAATGTATTTCACACAGCTTTTCAGGCTTTATAAAGTTGCTGAAAAAACTACTCGAAAATACTAGTCTACTACTAGATTAGCACATAGACGGACACAAAACGGACTCCCGTTTTTTCGGAATGAATAACGTTGGCAACGATGGCTTCATTAAAATCAAATCAACTCTGAAAGATTGTGTTGCAAATAAAAAGACGAAACAAAAAAAATGGGTCGTAAGTGACCATCTTGAATTATGAAGCAAACCATTTTAATCTTGACTGAATGATCACAATTAGTGCTTATTACGATGAGGCTTTCTTTGTGAACCATTAATGACGTCATTGGAATAATTTGCGCAGAAGGTCCCATGGAGACCAAATTCCAATGGAATATTTCACAGAAAAGGTGGAAGAGGTTAGAAAGGAAATACTTTCCGACTTGTACTACAACGAGTATCGCCGCTTGTCTCACACCCTTTGACTCCACTACAGGCAATAAACCAATACGAACGCGCATTACGCAACTAACAGACCATGCACACTTAGATCGCAAGTTTGCTATTGGTAGTTGAACTATGAGCATTGCCCTACTTTGAGGCACGTCTGGCCCGCCCACAAGGCCATTCTAACCTCTTTCATCTGCTCTGTGGGATATTTCGTCATTTGTCGTGCAGGCGATGATACCAGGCAATCATATCGCCAAGGTGTTAAGCTTATGCCTACCTTGGATAGATCCCTGTAGTTGGACGGCTGGCTGAGGTCCAACTCTTCGCTCTCGTAGTTCGTCAGGATCCATGGGAACACCGGGTATTGGTTCAAATCGTTGTATGTGCGTCCTGTGGACAAAAAACATAAGTATTTTAAAAAAATAGGTTTTTGCTTGTGCTTAGTTTTTGTACTATATTTTACACAAAATAGCAAATAACACAAAAAAATCTTTATCTGAAAACAATTCCAGGGCTACGGGCCGGGCAGCCATCGGTAGCATCAGCCACAGCATCTGCCCTTTTGTGATGTCTTGCGTGTGTGGAACACAATGCGCCGACGACTCGAGCTTGGTCGTCAGGGCGCCTGGACGGTGAGCTACCCATTGCTCAACGTCCGCTAGCCCGCACCTACGGTGACCGGAAATCGCCTAGCGACTCCCGACGCCCGGGGCGTGAAAATGTCATCTTCCTCACGGTTTTGGCCATCTCCTTCGCTTTCATTACAGCTTTGCTGAAGGAGGTGACCATTTCCCGTTCCTTATCACTCCAGACCTCGGCTTGAACCAAGCCTGGACACGAGAGGTCGTTGTCGCTGATCACTGGGAAGAGTTTCTCCGTGTCCTGTGGGTGATCCGCACAATGATGTCACGCTGACTCCGAAACCGCAACCTCTCGAAACATTCATGTCCAGTGAAACGTAAGAAAGTGCGTCGGAATGTAAGGATACCGTGGTGCCTCTCCTCGAAGAGAATTACCGCCGTGATAGAGGCGTGTCCATAGGTTAAGACGCTTACATTAAACACAACAACTGATATCTAGTTAAACTTTCTATTTCAGTTACGTTCACTAGGTCGAGTTTCCCTCTTTGACAATGGGTTCAGACCATGGCGCCGGCCTCGCGCCACAGTTGCGCAGCAGTTTGCCAATCATCCTTCGCGAATAATTTGTTTATTTGACACTTGAATGATTTAGATATTGACCCTGTTGCTTAGGTACATTGTATGTATGAGTATTGTTTTAAGTGACGATGATGATGAAATGATTACAATCAAATAGTTTGCGTCGGACGAAACCTGCGCAATAGTACGCAACTGAACCGAAGCGGTCTTGTTTGTAGCATTTTTCACGCGTAATTATAATCGAAACTGAGAAATTAAATATTTGGCACGGATTTCTCAACCATTGTTTTTGGTCTTATGGTACAGCAATAGTTTCTGCGAGAAATTTAAGAGCGTGGTTTAGACAAAGAGAATTAGTACCTAGCAATTGAAGTTACAGATCATGTAATTCAGATACTCAACTTCGTAACTCATACGTAAGAAATTACACTGAACTTATAAGATATGCGACAAAAATCTAAAATTATACGAGTTCTCGTTCAGTTAATTAGGCACTTATGCTTATACCTTATTGATCGTAGCTAAACAAACAGTTTATGCATATAAGAAAGCTTTATGGAAGAACTATCGGTATTAAATTAAATTTTATTTAATAATATTATTGATTGAATTAATATTTGCCTGCAAAACAATGCCTACAACTATCCTACAAGTATCTTGACGTATGTATGTACCTACTATTATTTTTAACATACTTATTTTTCTCGAATATAATTCAAAACAACGCAATATGAATATTATGATGACATCTATTTAATAAATACGTACTAGGATCACATAAACAGAAACGGCTGACGTAAATGCCAGGTTCCAATTTTAAAAACAAGAAGGACTTATTTAAAATTATTTGTATCAGCAATCACTCTATTAGTAAACAAAGCGAGTTCTGTTAGAATAGGTTAATTAGTAATTTAGCTAGATGTCGGGAACTAGGTAAACAGTGCGTGCCTCTCATGTGAAGGTAATCAGAATGATTTATTGTGAATATTAAGTTGTTACTAGAATCTCAACAAAGAAGATTATAGTATCGGTATTCTAATTAAATAAATAATTAATAGTTAGTCTAGCGACCCAATACTGGTGATTTGATAAAACATTGATGTGTACCTACCAATGTACCTACCTACCTACCTTTTATACATAAATCCTTGAAAGGGTTGTAATGATATCTAAATAGGTACCTACTCGTAGATTTATAGCTCCTGGATTTGATAAGATAATTCGTAAAAAGTCCTTCCTAAATAGAAGTAATTTTATTATCAACTAGCTGTCCCCCGCGGTTTCACCCACATCTTTTGTCACTGCTACGTTTCCACGGCTCGTATCGTGATGTTATACAGGGTGTAAGGGACAGACCTCCGCAAATTTTAACGATTTGCTCAGTAAATGAAATTTGAACCTTCCACGAGATTTTTTTCCGGAAACAAAAAAAATCGGCCTCTCCATACAAAATGGAGACGCCGATTTTTTTTTTTCAGGAAATTATTTGAGGAACGTTGTTCTTAATTCTTTATTCTTTATTGTACACAAAGAAATTACATAACATGTAGAGATACAGACAGTTCACGTACAAAGGCGAGCTTAACTCAGCAATGAGTTTTCTCCCAGCAACCCTTTGAGTAACAGAGAGAGAACATATTTGAGGGTAGGATCTAGTGCACAATATAAACTTACATAACTAATTCTAATATATAATTATATTATACATACTATATATACTAATATTATGTCAATAATGAAAGGAAGTGCTCTTTAAGTTTCCTCTTGAAGATATCTAGAGAAGGGCTGTCGCGAAGAGAGTGTGGCAGAGAGCTCCATAGACGCACTGCAGTTAATAGTTCAATATCGTCTAATGAGCAAGCCCTTAAATGCTGAGACCCTTACACTCTGTATATGCGCTATCCAACACTTACAGAATTTTTCGATTCGAACTAGCAGTTCCTGAGATTAGCACGTTCGTACAAACAAACTGTACAGCTTTATAATAAACTGCCAGATAAACTAATCCTCCTAAGGGCCACGGTGGTCGTTCACACGGTATAATATCGCATAAATCTCCTTCCACTATAATCGCAGTTAACAATGTCGGTTAACGCCTTGTTATCGAGTGAAAGTGACCATAAATATCAATATAGAGTACAAACAGCGTGTAGCACGGAGGAAAGAGTTACTTCATCTCTAAATAGGACATCATTATGATTGCATTCGTTCTTTCTCACAAACTGTGACCGTGTCTTATCGATAGGGCTGTTCTTGAATGTATTTTTTTTTTGTCTATTGCAAATTGTACTCGCACAGAAAGGATTCCAACATAAAGGATTCGGATACTACAATATTAAAATCGAACAAAAAATGCCGACATACTGTCTTGTATGGGAACCCCCTTTCATTTTAATTTTATTTTAATTAGGTATTTGTTGTTTTATCGGCAATACAAATACACATTCTGTGAAAATTTCCCCTCTCTTCCTCTTATGGTTTATGAGATGCAGCTCGCTGACTGGCGGACCGACAGATGGACGAACGGACAGCGGGGGCTTTTCGATAAGGAACGCTAAAAAGCTCGCATTTTGACGACAAGTTTCTGTAATTGATTGTCAGCACGATGAATTTTATCACAGTCTACGAGAATTGAACTCTTTTTTTATTTATAAGTGGGAAGTCATCAAATAACTTCACCGCTCTGGATAGAGCGAGAGCAAGTGTCAGACTCTTACTGACTAAAACCTCCTTCAGCTGCCCTTTGAGGTCCAGGGCCGCGGATACTGTTCTTACATAATATCCATTATTACTGTAATATTGAAATATTGTAACGACAACCAATTTTTTTTCAACCCTAAGAGTAACCATGGAGTTTCTTGCCGATTCTTCTCCATAGGAAACGACCAATTTGGAACCATGCACTAGCTTTTGACCTTTTATAAGTGCCCATGTAGGCCTATGTGAAATAAAATATTTTGAATTTTGACTAATCTACGAAGTGGGATTGATTTTTGCGAGTGTTTATTTTGGCATAAAGTTAGCGCATGAATGCTAATTTGTAGTCGTATGCACCGCTAACTTGTAAATCACTAATCATTTTGTTTTGTTTAAGTATTATCTGTAATGCTTATGGACAGATCAATCGGAGCAACGATGGTTTACTTTAAGCCAAGTATCAGTGAAATGTGGATCTTCAGTACTGCAGCATTCTTTCGAAAGAATGCTGCAGCGCTGCACTTTTGCGCTCTTAAAATATTGTCCAGAACTATTCTTAATTTGTGTAAATCCAGAATGTGGCAATCAATAACGTATCTATCAGTAACGGTGCAACTACTTGAGGACCATTAAATTCTTACAAAACATTTTATGACAAAGAAAGGAGCAATATTATTTACGATTTTTAATAATTTTATGTTTCACAAAACACTGCATCAAATTGCAATAAATTAAAGTCATGTCACCAACTACCATTTACAATAGTTATATATCCAAGTACATACATAATATCGGAAATAGATTCGCTTCGACCTTCGGCTACATGGACGCAAAATAATCGTCAATTATTTGCTAATCGCCTTTCTTAGAGGTCGTTCCTAATTGTCCCAGCATCAAAACACATCGTCGATCTCGATACAAATATGTATTGACGATTGTTTATCTCTGGCCTGTGACCCTATCCGACAATTATCATCATATGCGTGTCGAAGCCATTGTTGTAATCACGTGGTCACTTTTCCCGCCAGCCAGCCAAGCCGGCTACTCAATTCAAACGCCTGCCAACTTTCGTGACAACCGCATCTCTGACAATGATAGTTGAATATAGCAACGAAAATAAAAGGAAAAGTTCGCAGAACCACCGCACAGTGACACAGTGAAGTGAGAGTTGCGTTCGCGAGTGAAATATTACCGTTGCGTTATAGATTACAATGTTACAGTGAGTGAACGAGACTGAACTGTCAACATGTTGCGGAATAAGGCTGTGGAGCTTCTCAAGAGGTTCGTAGCGCCTTCTTTTTATGATATCCTGGTAGCGCGATTGAAGTTCGCATCGTGTTGCGAATATATTCAAATCATAATTTTATAGTAAAATTGTTATTTTATTTTAGAACTAATAACAATAATTTGAATGAACAAATTAGTTATGAAATACTATGAACAAATTATGTATGAACTGTAATATGTGAAATTCACAGCTGTGTTTATACAACTGGCGGGTGTGTTTATGACACGATAATGGTGTCATTATAACAACAGACAACAAGCAGTCAACAAGTCAAGCAAACAAGCAAAGCAACAACAGCAAAACAGCAACAGTCTACAAGTTCTTAGAAGGAAAACAATGTCAATGAACGATACCCTTGAGTAGTTTTGGCTCACTGATAAATTTTCCTTATTAGGATATGACCAGTTTACAAAAATCTGTAGCATTAAGATGTATTTTCAGCGGAGCGAGACCAAAATAAGTAGATCAGACAACCCGTCAAAAATTAGTTTTGATATTTATAAGCCTCGGAGTTACTGCATTTAAAGTATGATTAGCGAAATTTTGACAGTATATAAAAAACTTTTGTTAAATAGAACCGTTAGTAGATGCACCATTCTTGCAGAAAGATCCTATCCATACGCGGTCAATGAACTAATAGTTTCGCAAATATAAAAGGTAGTCGAGCAATCCGTAATAATCAAATTTACGCTGGCAAACCTCGGTAATAAGGTTACCGTAAATAGTACGAAACAAGATGCAGATTTCACCAAAAGAAATACCAGAAGAAGGTGTTGTGTCTAGATTGAATTCACCTGAAGCCGGGACAGGATACTAGTGTAATTATAATAATTAATTAGAGAGAGCAGAGGGGCTAACCACATCGCTAATTCTACGGTGTATAAAGCAAAAATTACACATTTAGTGTTAGGATTAGGGCTCCAAAGAGAAACTTCATTTTAAGGATTTCAATAATAACTGTTTATTATCCTTTTCTTTATATTGGGAAGGTGTGTTTCAGTAACATCACGTGAGACGTGTGCTCCTAAGCAAGGCTAGTGGAATACAGTAACTGTAACCATACTAGGGATTTCAGTCAAGTGCTGACGAGGGGCTTAAACCAATTAAATACAATATTTATGGTTTAGAAAGAGAAAGACCATAGTGTTGAAGCAGGATGGATTTGTTTTTGTTATATTCCAACACGCCCCCCTCAAAAATAAATCCCTTTTTCTTTACCTGATCTCAGTATAATATCTATTACATAATACTATACTAAACACTTTTATACAATAATAAAAGCACACACCTTCCTTCTTTCTGGGAATACAATATCATCATGGTCCAACATTTGTTGCGCAGGATTAGGGAAACCCAGTAAAACCTAATCAGACCAATCAATCATTTCATTATTGAATCTATGAACCTTATTCGTCTACTTATTATAACCCAAGCTCTTATTATTAACATAATATAATAACATATCCCTATGCACACTGCATCTATTTAAAACGTCACCACGAATTTCATTCTTATCTAGATGTAACGCACCGTTGGAAATTTCACAGGATACCAGCTATCTGGTTAACTTGTAGAAACAGAACATTTTATAGTAACATATTTCTCAACCTGATACTTAATATCTATGTGTTCGTTTGTGGCTGGTAGGATTGTTCGCAATGCTTTTGCATCCATTATTTTTATTGTCATCATAATTAAAAACAGCATCTGCTATAATAATGCCTATAAATAACACTTAATATGTAATACTTGTCACCAACGCCTTTAATCACAGAATCTTTTACTGCTTTACATTAAACCATACGTGACCATACTCTGCATTACTACTGTGTACTATCTTGCTATTGTTTGCTACCAATTTGTTTAAAAGCAAATTGTACATTGCTTAAATAATTTAAACAAGTAACCAATAGTACAATTTATATTAATTCATCATTACCACTTCAGTCACAATCAACAAACACCCACCTATATATTTTATTAAACTTGAGATTTATAGTTCCTTTAAAATATTTTAAGGCAAAGGGTCTTGTATCTAATTGTAACCATTACAAAAAGTCTTTTTGTTTGCATATCAACTCGAGATGTAAACAGTAAACTAAGATTAGGCTCAATAGCATGGCATGATTCAGCATCAAGCACCTCATAGGATTTCATCAAGGGGCTCTTATAATTTCTCATGAGCTCAACGTTTTGTTATCAACATATTTAACTTTCAAGGAGTGTATGGGCAGATTTATTGCCCCTAAAGCATTCCTCAAGTTAAACATTTCGAGAACTGTTATTTATTTACATTTCCTAATCCAAAGTAATTTTTGTTTTCTGACCTATTTTATTTTTCACAGAAAACATTTTATAAATTTTATATCAACGATTTAATAAAAAATTTTGATTGGGTATGTTTTACTCAACTGCTAGGTTACACATTATAACATAGTTGTTAAAATGCAATAACACAGACTTAAACTAAAATAAACTTTTTCTTTATCACATAACATAAACATCACGCCTTTATTACCCAATGGGTCAGAGAGGCAGAGGTGTACCTATGTACCAGTACACCAACATTTTATCAGTTATGTTTAGGTCCCTTATTTATTTATTTATAATACTTTATTGTACACCAATATAATAAATAACAAACCTTATAATAGTAAGCAAACTTATTGCCATCAACTAGATACCAGACTTCAAGCATCATCATCTTCCAAATGTCTTAGGGTCGGCTTCTAGTCTGACCAGATGCGTCTAAATACCAGTATTTTACACGGAGCGACTCACTATCAGACCTCCATAATCCAGTAGGTAACTGGGCAACTACTAGACTTCATTCATAGCCTGTATTCATACTTAAATGCACTGATCCGCTGCTGTATTAGAAATTCATTTTGTCTAAGCTCACCAAGGAACCAATAATATACAGACTACATCCATCCATATAATGATTTCATTAATGTATAAACCATTAATTGTCAGCCAGAATACCCTTAGCTATATTCATATACTAAAATTTCTTCATCCAGGTTCCTCAAAATTATGCTTTTATATCCACATTTAATTATGTCACCCAAGACATTACATTGATACACAAAGGCTTTACTAAAACTTTGCTATTCATTCAACTGATACAAAGGTTTCATTAACATTTATCTGATTATGACCAAAAGCCACTAAACTCGTTTTACAACTTATTTTTAACTGTACTTATTTACAATCAATTACTTTTCTTTATTTACAATTAATTTGATTTAATCAAATTAATATTTCTTTTATCTCTCTTTAGAACTATATTTCCAGGTATCATTTTCAATCTGTACTTAATTGAATCAATTATTTCATTGAAAACATTCTTCATTTAAATGCTTATCATACCAGCATTTAATTCTATTTTTTTTTTTTTTTTTTTTTTTTATGGTTCAGCACACAATAAGTAATAACATATTATCAAAAATACGGTTGCCATCGTATTCATTAAACGAAACGGAAAAATAAGTTTTGCGTCCTACACTTCGTCTCTAACTATGTGATGTTTCTCGATCTTAAAATAAAGTTAACTTATTTCCATTGTGATATGACAATCTCGAGCTCTCCACTGTTTCCCAAACAGATTTATTTGCAATTACGCCAGGTGTTGTATTATATGTTTGTTTGCTTTCTGATTGATTCTTATCAGATCCACACCTCTTTCCAAACGGGTGTACCAAGTCAGAGTTATCAAGTTATGCTATTTATAGCTCATAACCCATTTAGGCTCAAGTCTCACTGGCCTTGATAAGAACTTAATCTCATCCATTTTACATCTCTGACTCCCACAAACATTTTGGTTTACCACATCCCACATTTTATAACCATTAAATTTGATTCATCACCAACGAAATTCCCTTTGACAACCTCTTTGCCAAATTTCGTTTTTAGGCTTTTACTAACTTAGTAAACAGTAGAATCAATAACTTTAAAATATACGGTTTTGGCTTATTATTATGCCATAACTAATCAGGTATATTTTTTAAAATCTCAGTGCTTCCCAGAACAATCCAACTTCAGAACGATTTGTCTTATTTAGACTCGTTTTATCATCGACATTGTTCATCATACACATCATACGTTCGGCCATTTACAGCCAGTGTATGCGGCACTGTTTAGGGATGACCATGCAATACCTTCCCGAGCTCAACTCTTCCATTTAATTGGATATAATTTCCCTTTCATTATCACAACATAAAGTTAACAATTCTCAGACCAAAATGAACTTCACATTTTGCAACGTAATTTCGAAACTTAACAAAAACTTTTGATATATCCTCAAAATCACAACATAGTTTTAAACTTCAATAGACGAGAAAAAAACTGTTAGGACCGCAAAACATCTGTGTGCACTTGAGATTAAACGACTTCTCGTTTCAAACTTTGTTTTCAATTTACGAGTATCAAATAACAGACTAGTTTTTGTCATCTACAAACTTCACACAATGTACCGTTAGGTCTAATAATAATATCAATTGTACAATTATCAGACAATAGTTTCAACCATTTAATCTATTCTGATATGCAATTATTTAATTCCATAATAATTCATAATTATTACTATTCATGACTTTATCTAACGACCATTCGCTATTTAAAAGTCTTTCAAGCACTAACCAGTTACTTCTGAATAGATTATTCAAAGACTTACCCTTTATTACCGGCTTACGGTCGTTGAACATATTGACTCCGTCGTTTTTACCAAAAAAACGACAGTCATTCCCAATTGCTGCTTTTTCTTCGCCGACAACGTCCATTTTACTGGTCACCTGGTAATTCCCTTTCTTCGTCGCTTGTATAGCCGCACCAATATAGCAACTGATGAATGATCGTTTCTTGGCTCCTCACGCTCATTGAAGTTTAGTTTCAATTTTTCTTGATTTTCAAATGATTTGCTCTAGATTACCAAACAAAATTAATTCGTTTGCCCATCATATCACGGCCCGCCATAAAAGCAAATCCAGAAGTATGTATTTGAGTAGTTTGGTTTTGAAGTAACCAACTATACCGTTTTATTGTTGGCTCCATTGTTTTCACTAGGTAGCGCTTTTGTAATTCTTCAAATCTCCCTTTTTTGCCAGAGATAACATTTCCTGGGTTCCAAATTGTTCTTTATTGACTTTTGTTTTTGTCGATGCTCTCTTGAATTGTTTGAAGGTGTGACTTGTGGTCTCGTAAGTTTCAGCCTGAAGTACTTTTAGACTAAGATTTCTTACATATCTTGTAAGTTTGATTCCATGATCTCGCAATCTCGTTTTCCAAAGTTAACGTTATATTGTCTTCAGTCAGTATCTCGATTGCGGTGACAATGCTGCTCCGGACTCATTTGGTAGAGTCATGTTTGGCAGATTACTTTATCGGATTCTAATTGTGCACCTGCAGCCATAGGTTCAGTGACGATTTTATCAAATCATAGTTAGTGTGGTGTTAAATATTTGGTTAGTGTGGTGTTTCTAACCAATTTAAAATTCAGCAACCTTTTACTAAAAGACAGCTTCGTCGCCACATAATGTTCTTTACTCACTCGGTACTTGTTTCTTCCATAACTTCAATTTCGACAACGTTCAGTAGGTAATTCACTTGATAATTTTTGAATTCGTAATGTCCACACACTGTATTTATCACCATCAGATTGTTTAATGTCCCATTTGTTTAATTTGATGCACAAAACGTTTTTTTTATTATTTAATGTTCGTTTATTTTCACTTTATATTATTTGCACTTTGGTTTAGCGCTCTGGGCCCATAACCTGTTAGGATTAGGGCTCCAAAGAGAAACTTCATTTTAAGGATTTCAATAATAACTGTTTATTATCCTTTTCTTTATATTGGGAAGGTGTGTTTCAGTAACATCACGTGAGACGTGTGCTCCTAAGCAAGGCTAGTGGAATACAGTAACTGTAACCATACTAGGGATTTCAGTCAAGTGCTGACGAGGGGCTTAAACCAATTAAATACAATATTTATGGTTTAGAAAGAGAAAGACCATAGTGTTGAAGCAGGATGGATTTGTTTTTGTTATATTCCAACATTTAGCTGATAAGAAATCTTATCAGATATGAAGTAACTGCTAATATAATTGCAGGTAGTTGCATCAACATTAGCAACAGGAACCAATTATGACATTAGGTTAACCAGCTCTAACGAGTCCCAATTAGGAACGGTAGGTAACCATTACCCACGGTTGCTAACTTGTTGTATGTTTAGCTAACATTAATTGGACATCAAACAGGAAGGAACCAGGATGGCATAAATTGCAAGATGGATGAAGCAACAGCCGCGATAGAAAATGTTTTAATTATGTAAGCGAATTGCGAGTGAAAGGCAACTCTGTAAAAATACTGTATTTTATGATACGCTTTTAGGTGCTCCTACTGTTATTACAAGACTAATAATTGGCTCTAAGCATAATATATAAATAATTGTCACGTCATAATCTTCTATTTAAAATTAATGGTTTTTTATTGAGCATATTTTACCGAGTAAACTGGAACCAGAAACCCTACATTCAATTTATTTATTTTTTACATATACAAAAGGACAGGAAAAGGTTGAATGTCATAGCTACATAGCTCGAAATAAGTACTAGGGTTCCATAAGATAGTCAAAAGTTACAGATTGTGCAATTAATTACATACTCCGATATTATTACGCATTGTAACAAGTGCACTGAAGTAACTTTTTACACAGATTTAGCCTGCCTTTCAAGAATGCTATATTTTTTTCGGATCTATATTAAAAAAAAAACAAAGAAAGAAACCATTAACAATGATTAACAGGCATTTTTGAATTGTCTAAATGTCGGTCAGTAAAAAAAGTGAAGTTAAAAAAAATCTGGTTACATACGCCATGGTCGCTCCTATTATGTGATTCACAACTATAACTGTATTTTTGTTTCTGTAAATTGTGCCTTATCCAGTTTCGTTTTATGTAAACTATTCACTCGTCTGTATCAATACAGTAACTAGTGGTGTTTCAATTACAACATGCGGAGGTACATTACATTTAGATAACAATGATTACTGTGTTGTAAACTGCTGGCGTCGGCGCCGCGGCCGCTGAAGTAATCAGATGCTAACAGCTATGATCAACCGACGACGGACGTCATTATAGCAGGATTCTTGTGAAAATATGTGGCAAGGTAATGCGACGATTTTGAGGAAAAACAAACTAACAAAAGGTAGATAAACGTACATTTTAATGTGTGTGGAAACGCACAGAAGGGATTCCTTGTAGGATAGATCTTATATACGATGTTGTAACAATTTAGGTAAATAATGACATTATTATTCGGTCGGCAAGAAAATAATGTACTCATATATTTATTGAAAACATTTATTGTGCACCCAGCTAAGGAGTGAAATTCCCTGCCAGAATCTATGTTTTCTGATAGCTACCACCTACGGGTCTTTAAGTCCAGAGTGAATAAGTTACTTCTATACAAGCGTGCTCCATCGTTGACCACAACATCGCTAAGCGCGAGCCCATCTTTATGGCCCTTTACGTCAAAATATTACGTAAAAGGTTTATTAAGAAAGCCCATCTGACATTGCAAGAATCATGGCTACCTTTCCTTTTTGGTCCCATGGCCTGCCCATGGCTCCATGACCTGCCCATGGCACCATGGCCTGCTTTATACATACAATAATTACAGATTCTTTAAAAACTTTTTAAGTTGTAATTCGATAATTGTTATTTCACACAAATTACATGCCTTGTGATTACATAAGTATCGTTAAGTGCAGGACATAGTCATGCACTTCGTTTATGAAACCGAATGTTTTTAGTCTGTATGTGAATTAATTATGAGTGTTGATAACTTGCTCAGCAATTATTGAGCTAACAATGATCGACAAAAAAAAAAATTGGGAGCAAATAGTGTGCCATGTGATATTCCTATCAGCTTTAATTCGGTGAATCCTTTGATCACGTCCTAGCTCTTCGTTTTCGTCATATTTGCCTGTGTCTGCCGTAAAGTCGTGAATGTCGAAACGTAAATTTGAAATTAAAAAACTTAATTTAGACCAATAGAATTTTCCTTTTTTGATAGTCAAAAAATATGGCCTTCCTTTACTTTGGACTCACTTATAGGTACGTGGAGTATTGCATCGAAAATGACGTGCTAGAGAAACTATGACTACCTACGATATATTAGCGCCACATTGATATTATTTTGTTCTCCTTTTGATGTTTAAATACTGTACCCAAGTAACAAAGTTCTCCTGTAGCGCATAGTTTATAGGCTCACAGCACTAGTAGCTCTCTCTTAGTGGTTCCAGGCTTTACTACCAAGCTTATAACAGGTTACACGGAGTTCGTTTGGGTTTATAGTACACCTGTTCTAATAAGTTGACTTATAGTCGTGTATAGAACGAAATTATGGGCGCAGTAAAGGCTAAGATGGCCTATAAAAGTGTTGCGTAAGTGTAAATACACTTGAGAAAACTAGGTCCAGTAAGTTACACTTATAATTGCCTACAAAAAGTAATTATAAATCCACAATAAGTGTATACGCTAGTAATGGTAATTTATAGAACTAAATGCACTTGCATTTGTTACTTGACCTTATAGGGGTTCATAAGTCAACTTTATGTGCCAATTTTAAGTGAATTAGTTCTACAGTGGTTTCTTCGAAGAGTAAGTGTACTTGGTATTAATGTGGACTCTCGAATGCTGTTATAGTCCATAATTTCTATATAAAGGTTTCTTGTAAAACTATTATTATCCAAAGATATCTTGGTGAAGTCCGTTTAAGCTTTTAATATTTATCGCATCTTCATGGCCATTTTGTTACAATATGGCGTTACCTTAGGACTAATATTATTTTTAAACACAACTTAATAAATACGCCGTGTTCAAAAGGCGAACAAAAATTGAGATGTAAAACACAATATACTTTACCGAATATATATATGCGTTTGCCGTGCTAACATGTATGCACATATAATATTACGTGCGAAATACTTGTTAATACATTTTTATATAAATAGATTAACTTATTTTTTAATTTTTATTTTTCTCCACAATCTTACAACACAATGCAACAAAAAGTTACAAATATTTGAAGTAGCTAGTAATGGAAGCGCGGAGTACGTTACACGCCTGCCTGGTTCTATTAAATGGTGAGCTTCGCGCGAGCAGATAGTTCAGCGTAGTTCAACTATAAGTGTATATATTGGTCTAAGTGGTGTTCGTCAAGTCTTCTTTCAAGTTTTATTGGCAAAAGTACGCGTATAAAATGGGCCCTTTTCCGTGATTATAAACTTTTACTAGCCTGTTATAGTCCTGGCTCCGGAACCACTACAAGACCACATTTTGTTACTTGGGTAACAACGTTATTAGTTTAAACTCTAACTGTCAGGTTCTTGATTACAAATTCATCGCGGAGAATTTGTTTTTGGAATTGAACTAAGCGTATGGTTAGCATGTTTTATAAATAAGGCTGATTAGGTAGGGACAGTTACATATGTTTGTAAGTAACTTTACATATGAACGCTATCACTAAACGCTTATAATGTTAGTGACTGATTATATTGAAGAACAAAATTAAAAATACACTGATCAACTGTTATCCTTAAGAATTTAATCGGAAGCTTGTTTATTTAAAACAAGCATCAGATTAAATTGTTTGCATGTTTCTTAAAGAAGATGAACATATCGTTGATGAAGAAGTTAACAGACCCAGTGTTGGAGCTTCCAAATCAATAGACAACTTTCAAAATAAATCAATGTTACAATCATAATTCAACCGGATTATATGTGTACACAACTCGTCTAAACATACAAATTATATCAGAATTGGAGCAAACACATCGTACACGTAGGTCAAACTAATATTTGCGTGATTACTGATTACACAATCGACGTGTGGCCCTTCGGCACAGTAGGACGGAACCTTACGCCACTCTGCTAATTAGGATCTAAGGTTCTGGGTGTTCACAGGACACAAAGGTACCATGGAAAGCGCAACTGATGATCATGTTGACAGGTTCGATAAGAGAGTTTATAAACCCGTAAAATTAATCTAAATGAATAGTAATAAATTAATGAGGAAACATCAAAGTAGTGAGCAACTGAGCAGTGGTGGTTGAGTGGTAACGGCCCCGACATACGAGTTGTAGGTCACGGGTGCAAACCTAGCCAGGGACATTACTTTGTGTAATTTATTTAAACGGTGAAGGAAAACATAGTGAGAAAACCGGCATTTTTTTTTTATCTGTTATAAACTAGTACTTGACTGCGATCCCGCCTGATGGTAAGCAGTGATGCAATCGTTGATGGTGAGGCGCACTAGTTTATTAAGAGCCTATTCACTCTAGCCTTGAAGACACCTAACTTATAATCAGACGGAAAGACCGCAGCAGGCAAACTGTTCCAGTCCTTCGAAGTACGCGGTATAAATGACGAGGCGAAACGCTTAGTCCGGACCGTAGATGTTTCAACAACGTAAGGGTACTCGCCGTGCGTCGGTTTGTCCGATGGTAGAAATGAGATGGCAGAATCAAGAACCAAAAATTCGAAGACACGTGACATCCACCAACCCGCACTCTGCCCGCATGGTGGTTTACTGCCCATTCCCTCTCCTAGAGAGAAGGCCTGAGTTCCAGCAGTGGAAACATTATAAGGCCGACTATGCTGTGCTACGAGGAAACATCATCTTCCTAGCGTTTTCTCTTTTAGCTTGGGGTCGGCTTCCAGTGTAACCGGATGCGACTGAACACCCGTGTTTTACATAGAGCGACTGCCTATGATCTTCACAAACCAGTTACTGGGCAACAAGATACACCTTGGATAGACTGATAGTCAGACTTTCTGGCTTTTGACTACCTGTAACGACTGACAAAAATCTATAAATACCAACCGGGACCGACGGCTTTACGTACTTTCCGTGGCACGGGGTGTCAATAATGTCCCAGATAAACTTACTTTACAGTAGAATTTCAAACGTTTTTAACACCCGTGTGATGCTGGGGCGGGTCGCTGACATCAGATAACATAAGACATACAGAAACATAGAAGAGCATGAAGATGCTGCTTATTTCATACGAAATTACTTGCAGCTGATCAGAGTTGGATGAATTCTGAAACTAATGAAACTACCGCTCAGTTTCTTGAGCGATACTTTGTATCCCGGAAAAGCATAGTTCTCACAGGATAAGTATAGGAGTTGGGCGATAGACGTGGGGAAAAGTGACTGTGAAGTGAAGTGATTTTTCCTACTGGTCCTTTATAACCGGGAATTAGTAGTAAATATCTATGGTAATTGGTAAATCACAGTAATCAAAGATCCAGATTATCATGATTTCAAAGTTAAAAGTTCTAAACAGGTACTAGGAACCCAGCTCCCTAAGAAGGTTTATACAAAACATCATGGTCTTTCCACGACAAACGAAGATGCATTCAAACGGCAGTAATTTAGTATGCACACGTAACAATAATCGTGCGACAAGGTAATTGATGCGCCTGCGCTTACGGACGAGGAATTCCTGCTCATCTAGCCGTGGCAGGCAGATTGGTCATCTCGGACATTATTGTATGCTAATTCAGTAGGTATACACTTGAGTATATTATTTTGTTGTATTGAAAATTCTTTCTTGTATGTCATTTATGAATGTTGCTATCGAGAAAAAAACGGCATTCTCTTAGGAGCTTCTTTAAGTGGATCGAAGTTTAGAATAATTTAATACTAAAATTGTTTTATCTTCTAAGAACAATGAATTTTTGTTGAGTCTCTATTTATTTATTCATAACCCTATTTTATCAATATGATTAAATTTTAACCTTTCATCTGAACTCCTCAAAGCCCGTGGTACCAGGAAAGCATATCACATGAGTGACTCAGTGCGGTCGCTATCGGCTTGCATGTGACAGATCAATTGGATTATTGGTAGCGTTTGCACTGAGAGCTAATTTTCTAATAAACGCTTTAGGTATTGCGCAAGTATTGTTATTCAAGCCAGTCAGTTAGCAACGCTTTTCCACATCCGTGATGGTGAAGACAAGAGCTAGGTCCATCTAGAAATTTCATGGTCTAAACTTGGGCGAAGACGTAGGAAGAGAAACATCCAGAAATTTCATGGTCTTTACTTCCTAAACTTCAGATTGAGCTGGTCCTGATATACTAGGTATGTAGACAAGTGAGTAACATGTCGACTTACTGAGCATAGATTGCATGGACATCAACGAAGTGCTTTTATTTATTTAAAATGTATGTATAGACATGGTACCATCGAAGACACTTCCGCCTGACCACCGCTAAGTTCATTTTTGCTTTAACTCGAAAAGAAAACTTCAAAGGGTTTGGTTTGTCGCCGACACAGGATTCAAGCGAAATTTTTTTTAGTGATCAGGCAAAAATGACCGCGATGGTACATAGGCGGATTCTACAAGGCATTCTCTACCAGGCAACGCTGTACAGTTGATTTTGCAAAATACTCAAAAATGGGTCCTACTTCACCGCTTTTAGGCACATAATGAAGTATATTTCGCACTAGTGCGTGCTAGCCTCATAGCCTCAATGTATGATAATGATACCTTCAGGTTTATCGACGGGTTCGGGGATCCCTTATTGGTCGGTCGCTGGGCAGCCCCCCGAAAATCGTCAATAATTTATATTAATAATTCCCAGAATATAAATTATTACTAAATAGTATCTACAATTACGATTTTTTTACGGGTGTATTGAAAAACGACGTTTGATACACGTGGACATTAGTCACTGTAGTCTCTCGGCTCCATAACTAGCTCACTTTCGGTTAGAGCGTATATTCCACCTCGGCAGCAATGACAATGTTTGCCCACTTATATCAAAATGTACTATTTCTTGAGCTGAAATGCATACCTATTGAGTACAGAGAAGCTTACCAATTAATATGTGATGATGATGATATATGTGATTATTATATGTATGTATTTAGAAATATATAAGTATGTTTATCAGTTGTCTAGTACCCATAACACAAGCTCTGCTTAGCTTGGGACTAGACGGCGTTGTGTGATAGTTGTGGAATATTATATATTTTTAATAACATGACCACTAATAACAAAGAATGAAGCCCAAAAATACAGAGTTCAAAGACACATTAAGCAATAATATTTTGTGATTTCTTTTCACCAAATACCATGTCTTTTTGCAATTAAATCAAAATCATATGTAGCGACATCTATGGCGCCACATAAGAACTACGAAGAAAGTACGAAATCCTGCATCGCGCATTCACAGTTCTCCGCGCGATTTGAACATATACGACAGCCCGAAATCATCTATCGGGCAGTAGCCCACCAGACTATAACACCTGTCTGGTCGCAGGATCCTCCCTTTTCAATGGAGGTTTGCGGGACTTTACTCTCTGTTCCGCATACCTCCAAACATATAACTTGGTCATTGCCACATTTTAAATTGTTCGTAAAATGCTGAAGTTTGCACAATACCTAGGTGATTTTTAGGGTTCCGTACCCAAAGTGTTAACACGGGACCCTATTGCTAAGACTACGCTGTCCGTAAGTCTGTCACCAGGCTGTATCTCATGAACCGTGATGGATCGACAGTTGAAATTTTCACAGATGATGTATTTCTGTTTCCACTATATTAGCAAAGCGGGGGTCCCATACAACAACTGTGATTTCTTTTCGTTTTTTCTACGGACGGTTTTTTAGATAAGAAAATCATCTAATGACATCTCCCGCTCTTGGGCGGAGCGAAAAGATGTGTCAGACTTTTACTGACTAAAAACCCATTCCTGTTCCTTCGTTGCATTTTATACCAGGGCCCGGGTTTTCCTTTCAGAAATAAATCCTTGGCCCCAGTCCTAGTAGGATTCGACCCCTACGATTTGCTGACAATTGCTGCGGACGGTACCCTTCGTGCGCGAATCCGACACTTACTTGGCCGCTTTTTGTTAGTTGGCATACACGAAAGTTACATGAAGCGTGTGCTCAAGTTATGTCATGGGAGGTGACAGTTGCTGACATAATTCTCAAGATGTTACGTAAAACATGTAATAGTGATGAGAATAGAAAATGAATGAGGAAATACTTGAAACTTGCTGAATCATACATCTAAAGATTGTTTGCTAGACGTCGCTATCAGCAACAGAACCACAGAAAAGATGAAAGAGATCAGAAAGGAAATACTTTTCGATTTGTACTACAACGAGTGTCGCCGCTTGTCTCACACCCTTTAACTCCACTACAGGCAATAAACCAATACGAACGCGTATTACGCAACTAACAGACCACGCACACTTAGATCGCAAGTTTGCTATTGGTAGTTGAACTATGAGCATTGCCCTACTTTGAGGCACGCCTGCCTCGCCCACAAGGTCATTCTAACTCCTTTCATCTGGTCTGTGAACAGAACCGTCATCCAACCCATACATTTATGGTTTTAGTGTAGCTAGGTGCAATTGAGTGGTTATTATAATCATGAAGTGAAAATAATAAGAGAAAAAAAGTGGTTCTGATTATAACAAATATATTGTTGAATAGCGGTCCGTCTCGGCTTCGCACGGGCAATAAATATAGCCTATGTTACTCAGGGTTTCTCAACTCATTTGTTTTGAGCGTGGTGACCGATAAGAAAACAAATGAGTGATGCTATGCAATAGCTTTACCGCGGCAGTCCCCGAGTGCCACGCGTCTTTTTTATTTATTGATTGTGGCGTGCCCAGCACTGGGTTGCGATAGTCGTTGACGCCATTTCACCATGAGATCCCGCCGGAGCTCTGTCCGTCATGCCGTGACCTGTCGCGGCACCGGACTTTCACCCCGGCGTTGCATCTCCACGCGCATATCGTGCATGTGTGCAAGGACTGTTGCCTCCAGATCCCACGGTGGTAGGCCAGCCAGAAGGCTCGCCGCTTCGCGGGAGACACTCTGGCAGGCAATCATGGTACCTGGTGGCAAGATCAAGGGAGGGATTCCGCGGCAAAAAGCTAGTCAATAATTATAATTTATACGGATTTTGACTAAAACCTGTGATTAAAATGCAGTTTCTATCCCGTTATACACGGTCAATTGACTACCTCTTTAGTCAGCATGCTAGCCTAGTACCTGTCTACTTAAACATGGCATAGTAGCATAATCAGCCTTTTAATGTTCCCACTGCTGGGACTCAGGCTTTCTTTTCAGGAGAGAACATAGGCCGTAATCCACCACGCGGGCCCAGTGCGGGTTGGTGAATGTCACATGTCTACGAATTTTTGGTTCTAGCACGATGTTTTCTGTCACCGTTTTGAGTGCAGTGATGATGAAATAAATTACACAAAGTGATGCATCTAGCTGAGTTTGAGCCCGCGAGCTACAACTCGTAAGTCGGGGCTGGTCGGGGCCGCTACCACTCGGCCACCAGTATTCTTCAGTGCAGTGCATGGCATAGTACTTAAGCAGAATTGCAAATAGACATGAAAATTTTTGGGTTTCAGTGCACTTTTTGACTACAAAATTGCACACTATACGTAGATACATAAAAACTGAAGCTTGTTTCCTATTACGCCAGGCAAACACTAAAGACTAGGGCGGCAGATTGATTGAAGGGGTCACCGCAGCTCTCGCAATAATAAGTAAGTGAAGGAACACTGTGGGTTTTAGTCAGTTAAAGTCTGAAACACCCTCCCTCAAGTTAATTGATAATTTTCAACGTAAAAAAGCAGACACTAGAGAGACAGCTTAGACCCTCCCTATATACTTCCGGTCTGCGGTCTTCCCATCCGATTATAATTTAGGTGTCTTCAAGGTTTAGAGTGAATATGGCTCTTAATAAAGTAGTGCACTTCACCATCAACGATTGCATCACAGCTTACCATCAGGTAGGATCGCAGTCAAGCACTAGTTTAGGTATATCAATGAAAAAAAAAAACGCACGCTGTCGGTTGCGTAATTCCGTTTGCGAGTATTACGTTTATGTGTGTTTATGTTTTTTTTTCAAATTATGTTTGTTTATGAAGAAAGTTCGGATTATTGAAAGGAATATTCTGTAATCTGTTGATTACGTCTCCATCAGGATATTTTTGCACTATCACAGGGCTTCATTTCAAGATTTTTATCAACATTTATTAAATAATTAAAATTGTCAGATTTACAAGTAAGGCAATACTTGAATCTGTGAATTAGTTCAAGAATTATGGCAGGCGTTTTAATAGTCTTATATGTATGTAGCGCCATCTAGGGAGAATTGTTAGAAGTAATTTACAGCAACATAAATTTTTTAGACTGTTTTTTCAGATGTAAAATTCAAAAGAGAAAATTCACCTCCATAAAATTGGTGTTACGAACACTTCATTTTTCTAAACAAAAACTAGGTCGTTAGGGTCTTATTTTAGAAAAATAAATAATTTTGTGTAAGTGGAGATGTAATACAGGAGACTGTGATGTTTCCGAGAACTTAAAAAAATGTTTCATCTTGGTACTTTAAACCCATTAGCCAAAATACAGTTATTATGCTATTACATATTTGGACTTATTTAAGTATCCCTACTACTACGAGCAGCCAACTCGAGATACATTTCCATACAACCGCTCTTGATTATCACACATCTTTCTCTTTATTATCACACATGTATACCTATATACGAGTATCTTGTGGATATTATCTAGCTAGGTTACTATTGAAATCAGAACATTATACGGAACACTAATCCAGTAGATCTCTGAAAATCTGGGACCTCTTAATAGAATCTACACTAATATAATAAAGAGGAAAACTTTGTTTTTTTGTTTGTAGGAGGTAATCTCTGGAAGTACTGGTCCGATTGCTAAAATTTTTTCACCGATAGAAAGCTGCTTTATTCCTGAGTGACATAGGCATATATTTTTTATGTACGCGAGTGAAGTCGCAGGCAAAAGCTAGTACTTTATAAAAAACTACCACGTACCGTGAAAGTAGGTTTCTTTCGAACTTTGGACCCCCTTTTCATCTCCAAGAGATGAATTTTTTGAAAATTTTCGCCTACTTACGTCATAAAAGAAAGCCTTGTGCTAAATTTTATACTCCTAACCCCAGTTTCAGCTGTGAGTTAATATGTCAGTCAGTCAGATTCTCCTTTTATATTTAAAGATGTTAGATTAGTAGTGCACGCAGATATGAGTTGATAAGGAAGATTACGTGGACTGCAGTATCGAATGACTTGCTTTGACATTTGTATAATTATTTCAAGTAGTTACCTGGTCGTTAGCTTGCCTGGCTGCAGTGATGACATGATGGGTGAGTTCTTAACTGTCATGCGATATAATAACGGTTATTTATGTAACTTTGTGGGGCTGAACATCAAAGAGTGATTCTTGTTTCTTCTAAGATTTCCTGGCAATAACGTTGTAAACCCCATGCCCTACCAAACATAACTTATTGATTGTAGTACTCGTAGTTTTTAGGACTAGGTATATGATCCTACTTTGACTTTCAAGTCTCAAAACAGACAAGGCTATTTAAAAACTGCGTAAAATCATTATTTTTTTTAAAGAGTAACCATGAGGCTTGCTAGTTCTTCACCCAATGAAACGACTAATTGGAACCGTGCACTAGCTTTTGTCGTTTTATAAGTGCCCATGTAGGTCTATGTGAAATAAAATGATTTGATTTTGCTAGCCTTAGGTACATGGTTTCAAAAATAGGATTTTTTTTTAAAATTTATTACTATTTCAAATTATTTTTAATAAGCCGTTCAAGCGATTAACGATAGAAGAATGAATAGAACGAATAGAAGAAACGAAAAACGATTTGCGATACGACGCAAATCAAACGATTTTCGTAAAAAAGCTGCAGTGAATATGTTTTTCAGGAAAAGGCCTAAATAATGAGTAGGGCATGTCTTTAATAACAATTTATAATGGCTTTTACAATGACGTTCTTGTTTGAAATGGCGATTCTCCCTAAAGAAGATCGTTTATTGATTCGATTCGAATCAAAGTTTAAAGAATCGATTCAGTAAAACATCGAGCTGAGTTCTTAAAGATCGATACGTTGCTTACCATGCAGGTTTTAAGGCCTAATAAACACGGTAAAGATGAACCGATAAGGCACATGCAACGTGTATTTATATTTGTTTAAAAGATGACTATTAAATTAACCTCTCGAGTGCCGTAATTAGAGACACAATTAAAAAGCCATTGTGTCTCGCGTGGATCCACTTTAGGCACACAACGGGTTAATATAAGTATTTAAATAATGCACATGTGTTTCATGACTAGAGTAAATTGGTTGTACAACATATACGTAACAGTTACCATAAGGAAAATGGGTGATTTAAATTATTTTAAACAAAAATAATTATTATAATTGCATGCTCAGGTAAAAAATCAAATATTGATTTTAAGTGTCTGAAATTAATTCACGGAATCGGTCTATTGTTTAAGATCGATTTAAAAAAATCTAGTGTTATTGACCACCAAAATAGATTCTTAATTACTAGATAGATGGATATCCGAGGTCCCTAGCTCTCATTCACATTTTAGAGTCCCGTACCTCAAAAGGAAACAACGGAACCCTTACAGGATCACTATGTTGTCCGTCTGTCTGTTTGTCAAGACCCATTATCTCGGAAACGTGTGGAGGCATCGAGTTGAAATTAAAACCATATACTCAAGTCTGCAGTCCATTGAAGCTGTGAAAAAATCAAACTTCTAAGTTAACGAAAAAAGAGATAAGGCCGTTTACCTATTTCACAAAAAAAGTATATTTCGACACTCTCAAGGGAATCAAAATTCATAGGGTACTTTCCGTTGAACCAGATTCCTGAAATTTAGCGAAAAGCAAGGTCTTGAAGCACAAGTATAAGAATAAATCTGAAAACTGTAAAACTGTGGTTACGTAAATTTTTTTTGTTTTTGCTATTCGGAAAAGTCTTCGTAACTCAATTCGAGAATTGAACTGTTTTCATACGTAAGTTTGTACGGAATCCTCAGTGAGCGAGTCCGGTTCGCACTTGCCCGGTTACTTACTATGTGTACAACTGACCTGCAATAGTGTTGAGGAACATGAGGTACTCGAAGTTGGAGATCTCGCGGCGCTGCCACTTCTGCGTCATGTTGGAGTTGCGCATCAGCTGGCGGGGCGACATCATCGACGCGCGTCTGCAACAACGCAAATGATACAAGTTAACAACGCGTTCACAACCATACCAGAGGATTTCTTAGTAACTACAGTGGATAACTTACTTAGTAACAAAGACTTAGAATAATTTCTAAGTCTGATTGTCGAAATATGATTAGTTTACCTTAGTTATAAATATTGTTCTCATTTAAGTGAAATGTAAATTTCTTTATGAGAAATAAATATCTTTAATCAGATAACTAACAATAATCTCATAATCCGCGCTTATTTTACTTTTCAGTAATTTTAATGTACGTCTGGCAATTTAAGTATTTTCTGCGGCCTACCCAAATGTCTTTTCCTTGGTATTGTTCGTCAAGTCGTTGAGCTCCTTAATAGTTCTGAGTTGAACTATACGAATACTGACAAATGCTTGCATTGACTGGACAGGTCCACTCAAATCTCTGTTTTATCTCCTCAAAAGACCATCGCAGACTAATCTGCATGGTTCTCATATGACTTGACCATTACATGTTAGCTGTTTGGGCTTTTAAACCCTCCTCCTCCCGTCAAAAAGGGTTCCTTTTGTTTTTTCACACACTAGTGTCAAAGATGACGCTCTACTTCAGTGGATTTTTTTCCTAGAGTTCCGTTTTTATAGTACATATAATTAAGTTTATAGTATTTTTATTTGTACATAACACGTGTAGTATTTTTAATCTACATACATTAAACATAAACTCCTAAAGCTATTTAGGCGCTACTTATGATTTATGTCTTCTTTATTTTTAGACAGCTGTAAATTAAACTACATAATTAAAAATGCACGTGTTTTTCCATAGTTTTAGTCGTTTTATGAGCATTTAAGATCAATTTGTAGACGCGGGTCATCAAAAGGTGCTTTGTCTCGGTTCGGTGGACAACCACAGAGCAGCTGCAAAAACAAAAACTTAGTTTTCATGGAAATTGCGAAAGATAATGTTGGGTGATTTATACTTGACAACTTGACCGTGATGCTAACATGGACTATTTAAGATTTTCGGTCAGTAAGTCATGTTTTCTAAATCATATTGGTTACACTAATATTGTAAAGGCGAAAGTTTGTGAATGTGTGTTGGTAACATGAACAAACTACATATATATATATTACATATAAACCAACTAGCTTTTGACCGCAACTTCACCCGCGTACACAAAATATTATTGCCTATGTAACTCAGGAATAAAGCAGCTTTCTATCGGTGAAAAAAATTTAGCAATCGTACCAGTACTTCCAGAGATTACCTCCTACAAACAAAAAAGAACAAACTTTACCTCTATAATTTTATTAGTATAGAAACCATACTTATCTATGATTGTCTTTGATGTAGGTATGTCATAGAGTAATTGCTGTGAATATGTGTGTCCAAGTCCGAACGAATACTGTTTATCTAAGACATTGTACAGTGATTGTAAACCTGAATTCAATCTGATCCAATCCTATCATTTACAAATACATTGCGCCCCAAAATCGATTTTGGTAAAATTTGGAACACGGGCAGACCATGTTCTGGAATGCATGCTCCCTTACGACATTTTTGTATTTTGACTATTCGAATACTGCCAAATAAAGACACAATAGAACAATGACAGCACGAACGCTGGCATTCGCTTGGGGTTTAATGAAATAATATGATAAGATAAAGCCTATAGTTTCCCAGGATTTAGTCATCAGACAACGAATAAACATTTACTCATAAATAGTTGCACTTTTGTTGAGTGAAGGAAACGCTCAGTTATCTTGCCTGAGTGTAGTAATAAGGAAGATGGGAGTCAAGCTACCCGAAGAAACTAGAGTCACATATTCAGGCAAACAAATGATTTTGATCAATTTGGCAGGCATTAACTTTTACAGATTTTGCAATAAATAATATTTCTGATTGCGAACGTTTTATAAGAAAATCTCGTTCCAAACAAACTGATATTCGCGGGAATTTTTGAGAGAGGTACCGTGGTAATGAACAGCACAGAGTTGTAGTCACTAAAGGTTGCCTGTACAGTTATACTTGTCAGGTAAGCTTGTGTCCCTGCTGTTGCTGACAACTCCTTGAGGCGCGCGGGAACAGTGCGCGCCGTCGACGACTTGAGCTTGGTCCGGACAGTTACCGGACGGCCGGACAGCGAGCTACCCATTGCTCACTGTCCGCAAGCCCGCGCCTACGGTGGCCGGAAATCGGGATCAGAATCCCGGCGGCGGCGGGTCGAAGCCTACTGGGGCCAGGGTTATCCGAAAGGGCGCTCGAGCCCCGGTATGAAGGCTAGAAGGAACGGGGTGGGTCTTTTAGTCAGTAAGAGTCTGACACTATCTCCCGCTCCGCCCAAGGGCGGGAGACGTCAATGCATGATTTTTCCCACCAAAAAAAAAAAGGTAAACTTGTGTGGAAACCTGTGCAGTTGTGCAACATACGTTCCAGTTTACCTGTAAAACTCAACCTTCAACGTCTGACACAACCTATCGCTCCATTCCAGAGCGGGAGAAGCCATTTTACGGTTGTCTGACAGTATGCTGAACTGAACCTATTTGGCACTATTGTGAGACACATTATTGCTGTTTTTTTTTTAAGTTTTATGTTTTATTTAAGCTATTAATTAGTGTTTCAATACTTGTTTTGTTTATTGTGTGACATGACTTTGTCATAGATAAGTTGGCCGAAGCTGTTTAATTTATTGGGGTAGTCAGGTTCCGAATTTGAAAATAGAACATACCTACTAGTATTTTAATGTTCTATTTCTGTCCGTTTAAATCTCTCTCAATAACACATTAAACAAGTTTTTAATGGCTCACGATCGTATCACTATCGTGTTATTTTTTGGGTACCATTATTATTTTTGTGTCCTGTTTATTGTCTTCGATTTGTTCTGCTGGGATGTTCGCGAAATTGTTAGATAACTTCAGATTGCACAATATTTTATAACATTTGATAAATGAGATTAACTGGTTCTTTTGTGCAATTTTAGAGTTGATTGTTGTAAAATATATCTTGGGTCTTTTTCCGGACAGTGTTATTAACTGGTTCTTTTCTAAGGTATTTTAATGTGAAAAGGGTATCCTATTGATGCTGCTCGCTGTATGTAAAAATATTGGCTCCCGGGTGTCAGTTGTCAATCTCTAACAGTTGTTACGGATAGTCAGTACTAGGAAAATCTGACACTGGTCTCGTAAACCGTGCCTTAATAGGGCGGTGCCAGCGTTGCCCAGGCAAGGGAACGTATTCCCGGGATAACATGTGTGTATCATATGTGCTGTTCCAGACATAGTATACCCCTGTACCTTTCATTCAAATCCGTTAAGCTGTTCGAGCATGAAGAAGTAACAAAGATAACCAGCAATTTTTTTTACCTATCACACAACGCCGTCTAGTCCCAAACTAAGCAGAGCTTGTGTTATGAGTACTAGACAACTGATAAACATACTTATATATTTCTAAATACATACATATTATAGATAAATTACACCCAGACACAGAACAAATGATCATGCTCATCACACAAACATTTGTCCTGGGTGGGAATCGAATCCACGACCTGCGGTATAGCAGTCAGGGCCACTAACCACTAGACCAACAGGCCAGACTAGACTAGTGACTAGTGTAGTGGTGTCTTGACTAGTTTTTACTCAAAGACGAACTACATGATATTGCGCCTTTTTTTTAAATGGGAAAATCATCCAATGACATCCCCCGCTCTTAGACGGAGCGCGGGAGATACTTTTACTGGCTAAAAATCTACTCCTGTTCTTTCGTTGCCTTTCGTATCGTGACCGAATCTTCCTTTCAGAAGCAGATCCTTGGTCCCAGTAGGCTTCGACCCTGCTGGGCCCCTACGGGTGATACTGCACCTGGTAACTGGTCACAGACTCTACACTACGCAGTATACATCGTGGACAGACTCACGACATGAGCTAACAAAGCTTTTTGAATGACTTCTATGTTCTAATGTCGGTACGCCTTTGCTTAATGGCATCGTCAAAGAAGACTTTGTAAACATGAATTATTTAGCAACTAACGTTAATTTCACCATTAATTATGCCTATCTTTTATGATACAGAACATTTCTGGGTAAACTCATCTGGAAAACAAAGCAAGCGATTGTATTTTTATCATACTGTTCTAATTTTAACTTAGTTAGACTTTATGGCTGTTTTAATTAATTTTTTTTTTATAGTCTGTGGTAATTACTTTTTTATGAGACGAATAAGGCGGTATATTTCTTAGGGCCGTTGACCTAGTGATCTTGGCCATGAGGTTATCCAAAATATACCAAAAATAAGAAGGAAGTCGATACAAGCAATATCGTAAACAACTTGAGTCATTACTTACTTACTTACTTACTACTGTCGGCAACTTCCGTATTCGGTAATAAGTGCAACTCTAGTATTGAACTGTCTGTCATTTCGTGTTTGTCGCAACTTAAAATTATAATCTGAACTAACTTTTGCCCGCGGCTTCGCCCGCGTACATAAAAGACCTTCCCTCTTTCTCCCTCTTTTCTCACTTTTTTAAAAATAAAATTAGCCTATGTCCGTCTCCAGGGTCCCAACTATCTCTGTACCAAAATTCATCAAAATCGGTTTTGCCATTTAAGCATGAAGAAGTAACAAACAAATAAACAAACAAACTCAATATTAGTAAGGATAGTAAGGAAGTAAGGATTACTATAAACTTGTTTATAAGTACGAGTTTAAGAAGTTTTTTTCGGCCTGTTTTTTAAGTGGAAAATCATCCAATAACTTCTTTCGCTCTAGGGTGAAACAAGAGGACGAGTCAGATTTTAACAGACTAAAATTCACCTGTATCTAGGATCACAAATTCTTTTCAATAATTTCCAGTGGTTCTAGCGGGCATTGACCTTGCTAGGCCCCTACGGTTTTGCGAGGCGCCATTCAGCAGTAGACTGTTACTTCATGACCGAGGAACATGGCTATATATTTCCTACCACGCCAGTGAGTTGGTAATTTTTAAAACCAACTCTTAGTAATAATTATCTGTGCCAAATCCATAGCATAATGTCGTGGCCAGATCGTTTAAAGTTAGTTTGATGATAAGTCAATCCTCGTTTAGCCTACTTTCTTTAGACCTTTGATTACCGTAGAAATCTTACATCAATGATTTGGCCAAACGAGGATTGACATATCATCAAATGTTAACGTTTCAACGATCTGGCCAGTTTTAATTGGTCATAACATGAAGTGGTCAATTTTAATGTCTGGCCACGACATATAGGTACACCACAAAATTTTAATTAAGTAGTACAAATATTTAAAGGGCTTATTAGAAAAGGTCTTGCTATTATTAAAGTAAAGTCTCAATAAATAATATTCATAAATAGCAAAGTTATTAACGTTTGTCTATATCCCAAAATATCACTCAATTTATGGAAATATTGTAAGTACAGGCTAATGATTAGGAATTAATGAATGGTTAGGCACGATGGTAGCTTGCAAGGAAAAATTTTTGAAAGTGTTCAACTGAAGAACTTGCTGATAGTACATTAAATGAAATAACAAAAATTAACAACGTACTAACAATTTTTCTATCGAAAGGCTACTTTGCTTCAAATTATGTGCGAAGATAAATTACTACGAGTAAAACGAGGAAGGTGATGGTGTGTCAGTTTTGCGTGTAAACTAATAACGAAGGCGGCGCCGCGTGTTCGACTAGTCTGCGCGATCGGTGTCAGTGTCGACGCGGTTGACGACCCGCGCCGCTGCGTCTGCGACTTTTGTGTGACTGCGTGTGCGCATGACATTAGTGAGGCTTTTTTAACTGTCACTTTACAGATAAAAGGGAATTGAAAAACTTTTCAGGGACTGAATTTAAATTTCAATCCCGTCATCGTCGACAGTGAAGTTTTGAATGAAAATGTATGAGTAGTACTTAGTAGCTCAGTTTTTATTTCATCCTAAATTTTGCCCGCGGCTTCGCCCGCGTACATAAAATAATTTAGCAATTAGACCAGTATTTTCAGAGATGACCTCCTACAAACAAAAAAACAAACTACCTCTTTTATATTAAATAATATTTTCCTTCCCCTAATAGTTTGTCAATGATGTAAAAGTAAAAACTAAAACCCGACTACGACAAAAAAACGACGCTGAAAAAGAATGAAACAAGATTTTCAGGATGGTGAAAAATAAGAACAGAACAAAAAAATAAATTATTTTTCTTTCTTTCTTTTTGTGCCAAGCGAAACACTTTAATAACGTGTGACTACGGCTTTAAATATTATTTAATACTAGCTTTTGCCCGCGGCTTCGCCTGCGTGGCATTAGGTACTTAAAGAATCGAGATAAAAGGTAGCCTATGTCCTTTTCCATGTCAAAGGCTATATGCATGCCAAATTTCATCCAAATCCATTCAGCCGTTTTTGCGTGACAAACATCCAAACATCCAAACATCCACACTTTCACATTCATAATATTAGGCTTTTCCGCAGTAGGGTAAAAAGTCAAGCCTATATATTGTTGTTAATCGAACAGTTTATGGATATTGAGCTGTTCAAGTTTCCATTTTATTTAGGAAAGGAAATGATACGACATTGGCTGTTTAATTACGTGTGTGTTATTTAGTAAGATCTTCTTGATGAGCTCCACTGTCACTTTAAGGAGCATGTTGTTGTATATTTGGATGTTTATGGAGATAAGTCGACGTTAATTGTTAAAGGAAATGAGACTGAACTACCTTACCATGATGTGTTAAAAATGTCAAGCATGCGAGCGAGACAGAAGGATGAAGAGGCATACACCCTACGGGTAAAATGGCTGAAAAGAGACAAAACTTTGGTTTTTCACTTTAATACCATAATATCGGCGTCTAACAAAGCATCACTTTTTTAGAATAACAATTCATTAATAAATTGATATAGTTAAGTGCTGTAAAAATTATTCAAATATCGAGAAAATACCCTTTAAAGTTTTGTCTCTATTCACCCCTAAGTCTCTATTTACCCCATTTTACGGTATATCTTTAAGTCAAGAGTGAATAGATTGCTTCTAGGTTAACGTTGTATGTGTCATTGTAAGGTTTTGTTGAAAACCAGCGTCAGGCAACTACCACGTATCACTCTGGCATTTTTGCTGAACTAAACCTATGTGGCGCAACAGTGAGACACAAAGTTAGAGAGTGAGTTTAATCTTAGTTTCTACATATTATTTCTACACTGTGTGCAATGTGTATCTATGTGTGTGTCCAAATAATATATTTTTCTTTCTTTTTCTTTTAGTTAATTATAATTAATTCAAATTAAGCTGTCGAAGCTCAAGGCGTTTCATAAGTTCTCTTGAGACGGTGCTCTATTGAAGGACAGTAAAAGATGTCTGTTATTGATACATTTCTGCTTCACTAAGTTAAGTGACATCTTAAGATCGAGTTTTGCGATCGAAATACAATGGGACGTTATTGTTATAAATTATTTAAATTTTAAGTTTTTATAGTCCATCTAAAGATTGTCTAGTCGATATCGCTGTCACCGATAAGGCCGCCTTGTACCCATACCATTTAAGTTTTTTTTGTTACTTTTTGGTGAGCAATAAAGTTTATTCTATTCTTGTAAAATAACTTAAGAAGCTTTTACGATATATTAATTCAACAAAACTAATAAAACAGTTATCTACCTACACCTAAGTAGCTTCTGAACATTTTAATACCATTCATCCTATTATCAAAACCAAATACAGACGAAATTGCACGCAAAGGCCAACGTTAAGAGGTCAAAATCCCACTTGAGATATAAATACTGAATGAAACGATAAATTATAAATAGCGTCGATACCGATACCGAGACCAGCGAGTGAGTGGGCGATCAGGCGGTATCGATACTGGGCCACCGGAAGCGGACGAGGTGCCATAAGACCTTATCTTGTAAATAAACAAACAATTATCTACTAGGAACTGGTAGTTAATCTATTTTATTCGTGATTTATGAATTAATCAAGCTGTTATATTTTGGCGTCTTTTAGAGCAAAATATTATATTTTTTATGAACTTCTGCTACCTAATTTTGTTGGAAAAAAAACGGTTTGTTGGTAATACTTATAGGTTTTAAATTAGTTATTTCACATATTTAATAAGCTTAAGGCTTCTTTCACGTCCGAATAGGCATTACTTCCTGAAAAATTAAAAAAATACAGAATTTGTACAAAATTATCTGCCACGGAAGTGAACGGAAACTAAATCATAGATGGTGAAACAAGCCCAGTTTAATAGGGCCTGTACAATAAAAAGTGTCGCAAAACTGTAAATAATAATAATTTGTACCAATTTCTGCGCAGTAAAGCACCATTGCAATACATTTCCCTAATCTATCTCGTATCGAGCCGGCTATTGAGTAACAAAACATTAACGTTTTCTCTCAATTTCCGCTTTACCACACCATTAATAACACAATAATAAAAGCATTTCATTGCAACAATAAACAACACAACGTTGCCAGTATTTACAAACGCCAATAACCATTTAAAAAATCAAACGAGGTGAGGTAAACCTCTGTGGTACCTTGGTGACCCACGCTTGACCAAACTTTTGTTCCGAGTTTAATTTTTGACCAATCGGGGAAGGCCACATATAATTTATGCACTACCGACCTCTTTGGTGATCAGACCATTGATATGTTGCGAAATTTACTACGTTCTATTATTGTTTTTGGTCATAAATGGACGTTCGATGGCGAGTGTACTTATTGTCAAACTTTTATTACCATATAATTGTCCTACAACTTTTATTGACCCCATTGAAGTTTAAAATAGTATGTGTGAATTCGCTTAAAAATAAGATACCGAGGTATTTACCGTAAAGATGAATGTTACGACTCCTTTATCGGTTTTTATTCAAGTTTAAAATCATTAAGTATGACATTTCGTGCTGTAATCTGTCCTTGCACGTTATGTAATATTACATGGTGTATAATTTATTACCGAGAAACCATGTATTAAAGGCTAAATGTAGCTGTAGCCAGATTTGTGGAATTAACAGAGCAGAAAATTGGCGAAAAAATTCTCCAGACGGTAACTTTATCAAAAGTTATGTTTAACGATACGAAAACATCTCATCTCATCCTATATTATCTTATTACAGCACTTAGTAATGTCAAAAATGCTTTCCTGTTAAGATGAATGACCCCAGAAGTGCCAAATAATGTTCAGATATTTATTCGCTTTCTTCCTGTCAAAAGATATCCATGAATTTCATGAAATATACTGCTTTTGATAACGTTAAACATCAGGCGATGACACAACCAGTTGGTTTAACCTCAGGGTTTCAGAAGGTATTTCTTATTTGGCCAGCGGAAGTCTAAATTGCAGTAGACACAAGCAATAATTAACATGAATTAATTATTCCTAAAATGATACCTGTAAATTATTTTGTTTTTGCCAATCAAAACAAATATTATATTTTTTCAATGATACAAACTAGTTCTTAACTGTGATCCCATCTGATGGTAAGCAGTGATGCAATCGTTGATGGTGAAGCACACTAGTTTATTAAGTGTCTGGTTAGCCTTGAAGACACCTCAATTATAATTGGACTGGAAAACTTCTATTTACGCGGTATAAACGAAGAAGAGAAACGCTTAGTTCGAATCGCAGAGGTGTCATAAATGTAAGGATACACGACGTACGTCGGGTCGCCCGATGGAAGATTTATTGAGACATAATTGATTTTGATTTCATATTTGATTTTCCAAATGCAGTGTAAAAATCAATGTCATTTAATGTCCACGCATACACACTTTCATGGAGTCACTAATCAGAGAAGTTAGAGGCCCTTAATAACTACTTGTACCTACAATGGCAATTCACCTCTAATGTCAATCATTCAATTCATAGACAACACGTTTTCGCAGTGTAATTCTACATAATTTAGATAATCATAGACAATCAAGATGAGAGTGAAGGGGGGGGGGGGGGCATGTCATCGCATGATTGTCTCATCCGCCATCTTTGTCACTTTCGTGCACACGCTAAACCATTTCTTATTAAAGATTTATCATAAAACTAACTACTGCCAGCGACTTCACCCGCGTGTAAGTAGAAGATTGTCTTAAGGGAACATATCCCTAGGATAATACTTTTTTATAATATTAATAAATACTAATATTCGCTCTCATCTTGATTGCACAATTTAATTCCGCCAAGTACGTTCCATCATCAGACGACAAGACGTACGGCGTTGCGCCACCGGTACATGGTGGACATCCCACCCATACGTACAAAGCGTTTTGGGTATACATTCGTTATGCGACAGTTAAGGTGAGGAATTCCCTGCCGTATTCTGTTTCCTGATGACTATAACCTAGGGGTTTCTAAGTCAAAAGTGAAAAGGTAGCTTCAAGGCAAGTGTGCTCTATTGTCGGCCACATCATCGCATCAGGTGAGACAGCGGTCATAATAAAAAATATAAATAATAATACATAATATTAAACATAATAAAAAAAAATATCCCTATGTGTTATTCTAGAAAATGGTTACCCGTGTGCCATTTTCATTCGAATCCGTTCAGCCGTTCGAGCGTAAAGAAGTAAGAAATATACACACACACACTCATGAACTTTAGGCTTTATAATATTAATGTGATTGAAATATTAATAAACAAACAAAAAAAAAAATTGGAGTCTAAAATCGGGCACTTTAAATCATTTTATCGATTTTGTATGCAATGTGTTTAGAATTTTGGTCAAATCGATTTATTTTGACCGAAAGGGCGAGTGTGTGTGGGCTATCGCTACAGTTGCTCTATTAATTATACGTATTAAAGCACATATACGTCTAGTAGGAAATAATAACACTTCCTATCGAAAAGCATGCATTTATCTTCCGAGCGGAAACCCGTGTGTTCGACTCGGCGCACATGCACGACTGTTGGCGAATCATTTTAGGACAGCTTATAATTAATAAATCGTCTGTTTCTGAGGTAAACTGTTTTTTTTTTTATATTTTTTCTGCCCTTATCCTGTAATTTTTGTTCGTATATAGCTTTCTTTACCTTATGTACGTCGTTTAAATTCGATGCTCTTTATTTTAGGTATGATACGATATGACCTGATTATGACAATATACCGTTCTAGCTTCTGCCAGCGGCTTTGTCCGCGTAAATGTCAGCTATTGCGGATGCGAAGATGAAACCAGATAGCCGCAGTCCTTACTTAGGAATCAATCTTACTCCATAGCCATATCAAATTTCACCAAAATCGGTTCAGTACTTTAACCGTAGAAGTGTAACTGACAGACAGAGTTACATTCACATTTTTATTATATAAATGGATTTAAATCGATACCTAATATTGTTTGACATTGATTGATCTTATCTAATTATCTTGAACTGTTTAAATGACCGTTAATAACTTAATGTAAATGGTGATTATTTTAAGTTTGGACATATTGGCTATTCTCTCTTTTTATTGAATCTAGTAAATATTTTTTTTTGTCCGGTAAATCATAGCTTTGAGCGCTAGGCCAACTATCATGGAATTTTCAACAATATTTCTTTTGTAACAAATGTGAGCACTAGCATATTTAATTATTCATTTCCTAAAGAGGTTAAATATGAGATGAAATTTTATATTGATGTTCTTATTTTTTTCTAATGAGAATCGCATTGGGAACGCTTGCTTGAATAAAAAAGTATACAAAAAAATGTAATAAGTATTATCGTATAGTAAACTAACTGTAATTATATTAATTGCTGGAGTAATTAGTATTCGTTTATATTATAACTAGTCTCATGTTGATTTTAATACAGGAAATCATTATTGTAGGTACTGACAGCGAATCACTCAGTCTCCATTCAATTCATTAAAATGTTTTGTTTCACGTCTATTGAAGGGCTTCAAAAGACGCGACACAGTCGTGAAATCGCAAGTGTGCGCCGGTCGCACGGCCGCGCGATATGTCACACATGTCCGGTAAACATTGACATTGGATATTGTACGCTCGCGCACACAAATCATAACATCATGTTTACATTTTTTATTTTTAGCTTTTGCTTTTGATAGTTGATATTAAAAAACTAAATTATTTCAAATTGTATTTAAATGCGTCATAGATTTTTTTTGTCACGACATGGTCTATCCGCGTACCAAGTTTCATCGAAATCAATTCCGTAGTTTTTGCGTAAAAGAATAACATACATCCATATACACAAACTTTCACGTTTAAAATATGATAGTACAGGATACGGTTAAGAACGACCTTCACCGGTTTGTTTAACGGATGAAACCTATTTTATGATAAATTTAGTATATTAAATAATATAACGCGGGTATTGCCTGAGAAATTCCTGGCCAAACAATTTTTTTTTTTTTTGGAAAATGCACCGGTGTGTTTAACGAATAAATTTAATACTAACCGAAAGAGTGAAGCCTTTAGAACATAAAAATGTTGGGTTGCCTATTTGTTTCCCGGCTAGCTGTGGGTTGCCAGGTATAAACAGGTATGCATAAACAGGTGTGTTTTTTTTTTATATACAACAAATTCTATATCAAAATAAACGCTGTTTCATTACGAATACGATGTTATAGTGTTGTCTGCAAAAAAAATCTGGTATGGATAACGGTTGTGCATTTTTCTAAAAATAAAATAAATTTTCAATTTTTAATTAATAATAGTCTGGCCAGGAATTTCTTAGGCAACCCACCCGCGTTATTTTATTTAATACACTAAATTTATAATAAAATACGTTTCATCCATGAAACAGACCGGAGAAGGTCGTTCTTAATCGGATCTTAGACTATGAGTAAGATGATGATAATAATGCACAATATGCAAACTTGTTTTGTCCAAAACTATTTGGAGAAGTAAAGATTTGAAACGTTAGCAGAATAGAATGATTTTCAACACGGAAAATCAAAAGCTTTCCTACGTTCAGATAGATTTGCAATTATCTTGAGTTTACAATACGTATTTACAAAATATAGCCGATAGACTTGTTCCCACAACTAATTAGACACGTCTCAATTAATTGTTAGCGACTTGTTTAACTATTATGCATTTATAATCATTTGTTTGTTTTCATGCCGCAGTAGGTAATGGATTTAATTATCACAAATGAGCAAGCTCATGTAGGTACCTATGTTAAATAGCTATATTTATTTAATTAATAATAAGATGGCATGTATTTTTAGAAATTAAGTATTTAAGTAGCTATAAGTAGAGTTTAACTTTGACTGTGATTAATGAACTATGCTGTATCAATTTCAAATATTTCGGTATTAAAACAATGTAATAAAACAACACAATAAATTAAAACCTAATTATTCAAACATTATCATATTCATTAATTAACGACCAAAATTAAGTAATTGCTCAGATAGGAAACTAATTTCCATTGTTTACCTTTGCTAGTGAGATAATATTGTGTTTTGGTCTCCGGAACTGATAAGGTTCATGCGTTTAGGACAAGAAGCTGTTTGTGTCATCTGTTTGTTCTTGAAACTTTTGTATTTTTTGGAAAAAAAACAGTATTTAAAGAATCGTCATTTGCATCTACAAGTTAATATTCGACTTGTTTTAAAATTATAGTTTATAAATAATAATTACATATTTGAATATATCTATTCTAGCATTTCTACGATACTTCGTAAAGGCCTAGCAGGGTCGAAGCCTTCGGGGCTATAAAGAGAACCCGGGGCCCTGGAACGAAGGCAAAGAAGAAACAAGAGTGGGTTTTAATCAGTAAAAGTCTGATACGCCCTTTCCACCCCGCCCTAGAGCGGGAGAAGTCATTGGTTATGTCTTCAAGTTTAAACAATATAGATATTACAGCAAAAAATTACAGTATGTTCTAAAAAATTTATATGCTATGTTTTTTTGTTTCATTTTTGATATTGTAACTAAAACTTTTATACGCACCAGTACACAAGTCAACATTAACATACAAGTAATCAAGTATCTTGAACGTAAGATCAACGCACTTCAACATGTCATTAATAGACACGATCCATTGTTTATCACGACCTATGTCAGACCTTCAACGTCACCTCTTGCGATCTATGCGACCCTAGTACTCGGATTGAACGGGAATAGGTAAAGTTTACGATTCCGGTAGGAAATTAATTGTTCTATTTATGGGTTTTTAATTAACTATTCTTAGTAATTGTGAAGGTGGTAATACTGGTAATAGGTAATAAAAAGTGTATGAATGAGTGCGTCGTGTTGATTGTGATTAGTTGTTTGGTCATCGATAAATACTATTCTAGTATGGCGAACAGAACAAGATAACATAAGACCTAGACTATAACTATGAGAAGTAATGGAGAAAAAAAAACACTTTTAATTGCTTATCTACACTAATATAATAAAGAAGTAAAGTTTGTCTTTTTGTTTGTAGGAGGTAATCTCTGAAAGTACTGGTCCGATTGCTAAAATTTTTTCACCGATAGAAAGCTGCTTTATTCCTGAGTGACATAGGTTATATTTTATGTAGATCTGTGGGCGAAGCCGCGAGCAAAAGCTAGTTTGTCAATGAAAAGGGATCCATAGACAGGCGCGGTCACAAGTGGGTGTACCGACCGGGATTAAATCCAGTTATTGAATTTAAGCGGATCGGTTGTCCATATCTCGGCGCGTCGCGTTGCACCGCTATCGAAATCATTGGAAAGATGAAAAATACCAGTGTAAAAGTATCACTAGGCATTAAAATACACCGGAACTAAAGAAACTTTATATTCTCCACACTTAACACTAATTAAAGGCACTTCATCCCGACACATTAAGTCTTATGAGCCCATATACTTGTATTATTGGCCGGCCAAGGCGAGCGATCGACCCGCGTCGACACAGTTCCTACTTTTACTATAATCATTGAATACGGGTCAGTTGATCCTGACTGAGGGGACTGACCTCTTGTTCCGGCGTATCGGATTACGCGACTCAATTGTTTTTAATATGGCAGTTTGATTTTTTAATTGGCCTGAACGTAATCCGTACTGCATGATTAAAATATTTAGGTCTGTAATTTTTTGACTCAATGCTACATTTATAAATAAATTGAACAATAATGTAATCATAATATGTATGTTTTTCATTAAACCTCAAGCGAACGCCGACGTTCGCGCTGTCATTGTTTTTCTATTGTCTCTAATTGACGGTATTTGAAATTATTAAGGTTTCGATTTTTTAGTGTAAGGTTCCCACTACTTATAAAGTAAAATTATCTTGATCCTCATATTTTCATCCTTTCCCTACATATTTTAAACAAAGTTTCCATCGAGTCTATCTGTTCGCCATAATCTTAAAAAACTACTGAAAGGTTTTTTTTTTTTTCCTATTATTAAGAATAAATTTCTTAATAATTGATTACAATCTAGCCTAAAAGACTAATAAGTATTTTAACTCTAACTTATTTTTATACGGTTTTGCTTAAACTTAGCGTCCTTTAGCACTTATAGAAGTCCATAGCACTTTCTTAGAGTCTGATACATATAAACACTTTGTTCATGTGTAATATGCATAGCACAGCATTGATCACTATTATACACTAACTTTAAACACTACACTAACTCAAAAGGTTTAGTTCTCTTTAGTCTACGCACTAGGTCCGTATTGTCTAACAGCTGTATGGCCTCAACATTCACGTGTCGGTGAAGTCTGTGTTCGTGGACTTCAGCAAATTTTTGAATGATGGTGGTGACGAGTTCCATTTTGAGGTCACGGTGGAGGTCGTCATTTCTGATGTACCAAGGTGCTTTTATAGCATCCCTGAGTACTTTATTTTGGAACTGTTGTATTATTTTGATGTTGCTCCGTTTAGTACAGCCCCAGAGTTGGATACCATACGTCCAAATTGGCATCAAAATAGAACGGTTTTTGAACCACATAAAGATGCATATTAAAAAACCGAGAATTTCAAGATTTCTAATATGCTGGGGAATATTGCTTACTAGTGTACAATTGTACAATAGATCAATAATACATAACTTGTTACACAAAGCAACAGAAAGTAAAACTATAACTGAAACGTCATTACGGCAAAAAAATTAAATTAGCAGACCGCAAAAAGAATTAGATTAAGAAAATTGATAACTCAAATAATAGTATTTGATCACATCAGTACTGCTAAATGTTACTAATATCTAGTTTAAGGTAAAATTCGTCATTGTTTATTTTGTGGTGAATTATATTTGCCAAGTGACGGCTGGAAAACTGTTCATGTGCTGTTTCCCCAAAATCGAGCGAAAACAAACATCAAACTACTTTTTGTCATGAGGTATTCGAATTTTCTGTGTTGTCATTTAGTCGATAAGTTTTTGCGCAAACAATACTTTGCTTTGCCTAGTGTTAAAATTTATTATCATTTATTTACCTACCTATTTACCGTGGTAATTCTCCGTACTAGTAGTACTAATTATTATAAAGTAGTAGTAGCCAGGAGAATTACTACAGCGTCTTTGTACATTGAAATTTTTGATACTATTTTTTCTTTATTGAAACGTCAGTTTCTTGAAAATAAATAATGTAGAGTATAGACAGGAAAAAAACAAACGAATTGAATTACCAAATGTGTCACACTATTAACATAATGTGTTGATTCAGCTTAGATATACATCAATCAGGTACCAGGGTGACAGAGTTCAAAAGTGCTGAATCACAGACGACCACAGACCGCATGTCGAGCTTTCAAATCAATTGTTGTCAGTGACGAATACTTGTTTCTTTGCAATGCATGACAATACATGAATCGGCAAGGATACGCACAATATATTGGTAAAAAGATTTACAACTTGTAAATAGGAAAAACCCAGATTTATCGTAATTCTTGGAGGTGTTTTTTTTTTTAATTCAAGGCTAGGATAAATAATTTGTAACGTACGTATAAGTTACGCATTTATACAAGTTTTCCTTTTCATATGTTCATATCGTACATAGATATCACAGTTTAATTCAATTAAAATTACAAGTTACACTGCTATTTTATAAACTGAATTATAATTTATAGTACCAGGACCGCAGATCAAAGCAAGAACGTAGAGATATTAGTAAAATATGTATGTCATTCCGTACAAAGGCTATGTAACAGGCGAGCTATTTATATTATTTTAATAACGATATTGCCCCGCATTCTCCACGAAGCTGTTCTAACCGGAGACTTCCGATTTCCGCGTACAGTTATAACTTTTGTTCGTGACTGTATTATAGGATTGTTTGCACTTTACACTCTCTTGTTTACAAACAACATCATTGGCGCCAATTCTGTTGTGTTTAAGCTGAGTCTAATTTAAGCTATTTCTATTTCTTTCTCCCTATAAACAAGAAATGGACGAACATAACTGTTATCAATAGTAGTAAAACTAGCTTTTAAACAAATATTGTACATTAGTTACAGAATAGAATAAACTTTATTGTACACCAAAACAGTAACATAACTTTTAAAATAACATCTCTGGGTACAATGGCTGTCTTATCGCTAACAGCGATATCTACCTGAATAGACAACCTTACGATGGATTGCAGTCATTTTTTTATATATTTCAGTTGAATTTTGAACAGGGTAACCGCGGAATTGTATGTCTTTTACTGCGCTATACACCAATAAAATTAGAAAACTCGCTGATTAGGCAAACATTGTTCTGCTATATAAATTATCATAGAAAGAATTTGGGGGTGAGGACAGGAAGGTAAAAAACCTACGGCCTATTTTCAGACCTGATATACGCTAAATTGTTTTGGAGGAGTTCGATAACAAACACTAATATTTTTGTAATTATATTTTATTAAAAGATCAAATCGATAACATGACTTACATCAGGATTTCAGGGTGAAAATTTATTTAGTCAAATAGTACAGGTTTTATTAGTTAACAATATCAAACAATTCGAAAACAATAACTCAGTAATCACTGCGGTTATAATTATTATGGCTAAGCAATAAATAAGTATTAACCACCGACCTATTAGGCGCGTGCGTCATATACCTAGAGACTGGATTCGATTCGCTGACTAGCACAAAAAAACAGTAAATGCAGTACATAATTTATGCTTTTAATATCTTTGATCATGACAAACTGTCTCAAATTAATGTTCCTTCGTTGACACGGAATTGGGGTTCATCATATCCTCGTGGAAGACGTACGTGCTAATCATAAATCTCCTGACTGATGCGACCTGGAAACCGGCGAGCCACAGCCCACAAGGCGGTATTTTCTCTCCGGTCTTATTTTCCGTTTTTATCAATTCTATCACTGCTATCCTCTCATGTTGTATACGGATGGGGAGCAATGGGTAGTGTGACGTTCGTTAGACAAAGCTCGAGTCGTTACACGCCTGCCTCACAAAGATGTCAGTAAAATGGACTAGGCCTAGTAGGGCCGATGCTGCTAGAGCTGCAGAACTATGGGAAAGATTGACTATGGCTTAGAAACGAAAAGAGTAATCTTCTATAATATAAAAATGAATCGCAAAATGTGTTGGTAAGCGCATAACTCAACAACGCCTGGACCGATTTCGCTAATTTTTTTTTTGTTGTGTTCGTTATTATGAGGAGAAGGTTCTTATGGAAAAAAAAACGAAAATTAGGGTAGTGTAGGGTAGAGTAGGATAGTGTAGGGTAGTGTAGGGTAGAGTAAGGTAGAGGAGGGTAGAGTAGAGTAGGGTAGGGTAGAGTAGGGTAGAGTAGGGTAGAGTAGGGTAGAGTAGGGTAGAGTAGGGTAGAGTAGGGTAGAGTAGGGTAGAGTAGGGTAGAGTAGGGTAGAGTAGGGTAGAGTAGGGTAGAGTAGGGTAGAGTAGGGTAGAGTAGGGTAGAGTAGGGTAGAGTAGGGTATAGTAGGCTGAAGTAGGGAAGAGCGGGAGCGAAGCCGCACGGGTACAGCTAGTAAGGAATATAATCTACACTAATATAATAAAGAGGTAACGTTTGTTATTTGGTTGTAGCAGGTAATCTCTGGAGGTACTGCCCCCCTAGCCAAGTTACAATCGTTTCGCTTGCGCCGAACGCTTCGAGTTGACCTTGCCGCCAATTCTTTTGTTCTGACCACGTGACTGAGCGTTAAGACGACGTCATTCCCGTACATTTGAAGCTTTCTACAAGCGTTAACTATTGCAGATTAGCAACTTGGCTAGGGGGGCTGGTCCGATTGCGATCATTTTTACACCGTTAGAAAGCTGCTTTATTCCTCAGTGTCTGAGTGCTGCTTTATTCCGCATACATAAAATATAGCCTATGTGGCTATATTTTATGTATGCGGGCGAAGCCGCGGGCAAAAGCTAGTAAGGAATATTTTAGGCAGGAAAAGTTTAACACTGCCTCTAGCTCCATTCATCCAGTGCAGGAAATGTAATTTGATGAAATCCCACCTCAAGCAAAATAAAAAAAAGTATAGAGTATTTAAGTAAAGCAATATATATAAATATACACAAAATATATTTAAAGAATTTATTGTTAATTTATTACATACATTGAATCGAGTACATCGCGGTTGAATTACATACATTTCTAAAAATTTTCTCATTACATTTCTGAGATACTGGCAGCAATTGTTTGCTAGATAAACCCGCAGATAATTTTATAAATATTTTAAAATAAATTAGAAAATACATAACCACCTACAAAAAGATCTCGTAATAGTTTTATTTCAAATAACTATAAAAGAGTTCATAACAATTGGTGAAATTAAATAACTCTGACATAATGAATAAAAAGTCAAATGACTTTGTCTACTATTGGATATCGATTATTTAGCTTAGTTTATTAAATACTAGCTTTTGACTACGACTTCGCCCGCGTACCTACATAAAATACAGCCTATGTCAGTCATAAATAAAGCAACTTTCTATCAGTGAAAAAAATTTAGCAATCGGACTAGTACTTCCAGAGATTACCTCCTACAAACAAAAAAACAAGACAATAATTAGGAAATTAATTATTACAAAAGTTGTAATAATTATTACATATGTTGTAACTTTAGATTTATGGTATCGACTATAAAAGTTCACGCCAAACCGGGAGGAAAAGATATCTTGTCTAATAGTATCGCACTAATATTGTAAAGGCGAAAGTTTCTGAGTGTGTGTGTACATTTGTTTGTATCTACACTAACATTCATCATCATCATCATCATCATCATATCAGCCGAAAGACGTCCACTGTTGGGCATAGGCCTCCCCCAAGCGTCGCCACAACGACCGGTCCTGTGCATCACGCATCCATCGGATTCCCGCGACCCTGACCAGGTCATCGGTCCACCTTGTTGGAGGCCGTCCAACGCTGCGTCTTCCGGTACTTGGTCGCCACTCCAGAACCTTTCGTCCCCATCGACCATCTAACACACACAACAAGAGGTAAAGTTTGTTTTGTTTGTAGGAGGTAATCTCTGAAAGTATTGGTCCGATTGCGAAAATTTTTTACCTAAAGAAAGCTGCTTTATTCCTGAGTGACATTTAAGTATGCGGGCGAAGCCGCGAGCAAAAGCTAGTTTTATTTTACAAAATAAATCAATGCCATAATGAATGCTGCTTAGTTAAAGTAAGGATATAATAAAAATTAAAATCTAACATTGAGTAGGTATAACAGATGTAAAGCAACAAGTCGTTTTTCATCCATTTTCAAAAGGCTATTCAGTTGTGAACGACACGTGTTTAGTAAATATGTGCAGACATTAATTATTTGTTTTATCAGCATATCAAACTGCGCGTAAGATAACCCGATTGAACTGAATCTATGCAGTCATTCAACAAGTCTGCACTGTAAAAGGCTTACAAGAAAATAATTTTGAAAGAAAATTATTTCATTCGCATTTATGGAGGGCCATGAGCAACTTAGTGCTTAGCCACTTTTTTTTATCTCTGTACCCCTAGCCAAGTTGATAATCTGTAATCGTTAACGCCAATAGAAAACTTCAAATGTACGGGAATGACGTCATCTCAACGCTCAGCCACGTAGTCAGAACAAAAGAATCGTGGGCGTGGCCAACTCGAGGCGTTCGACGCAAGCGAAACGGTTGTAATTTGGCTAAGGGGGCTGTTGCTGTCCCCTCGCCCAGATTTCCTAAAAAAATTTAATATATAAATAGCTACCAACGATGGGGCGGTAGTTGCGTCGCCAGCTTATCGCCGAACACGCGGAAAAAAGGTCTGTCGTGTCGCTCCATTTCAGACAATCCCGTAGACTTGATGTGAGAAACAAATAACGAAGACTAAATTACTCGTGTGAGCTATCTCTTATTTTTTTTTCTTTTAAAATTTGTTATAATGCAAAGTCTAGCTTACTCATCATCGCCCAGCTTAAACTTTTGGACACAGAACGCTAGCAAAGGATTTTACAAAATTCACCCCCTAAGGGGATATAACGGGGACTTTTTTGCATGAAGAATCCTACTTACACGTGGGCGAAGCCGCTGACAGAAGTTAGTTGTGTATAAACGGCAGATTTTATACCAAAAGTTTAATTGAAACAGAAAGTATGTTAGGCTGTCCTCCGAAACCACAAAGGAGTTGCACAAGAGGAAAGTACTCACAAAATGTTGAGTAATATTCCAGTAAATTGATTAGCATAACAATCAGCGAGTGATTATCACGCACTGTCGCACCACAGAGTACAGAGTACTCAGCGGCCGCTGCTAGTCTGTAGCCACTGTCAGCACTTTCCACGCAAATCAAGTAAAGTTAATCATCATCATCTCAGCCCTTAGACGTCCACTGTTGGATATAGGCCTCCCCTAAGTGTCGCCACAATGAACGATCCTGTGAGTACCGCATCCATCGGATTCCTGCAACCTTCACCAGGTCATCAATCCACCTTGTAGGAGGCTTTCCAACGCTGCGTTTTCTGGTACTCCAAAACCTTTCGGCCCAAACGGCCATCAGTTCTGCGAGCAATGTGCTCTGCCCATTGCCACTTTAGTTTGGCGATTCTTCGTGCTATGTCGGCAACCTTGGTTCTCCAAACAAGCTGTTCTCAAGAAAAGGTGCATTAAAAATATGCAAAGTAATTAATTTTCTTGTGAATCCAATGACCCTACACATGTTTGTGTTGTACTTTTATTGGTTTTTAGTGTTAAAAAAAATGTGAATAGGCTTGTTGCCGTAAAAAATGTAATTAGTCTTTTAGACTATTCAAAAATAAGGGACACGTATTTTTTTTTATTTGTAAATAAACCAAAAATTACAAAGATATAGCCCATTAAAGTTACGTGTGACGTCACGCCATGCTGCATTTTTTCACACGGGGTGACGTCACACGTAACTTTAATGGGCTATATCTTTGTTTAATCGAAAAAAGAAAAAATACGTATTCAATATTTTTTTATAATCTAAAATACGAACTAAATAAAATGTAATTATTTTGACCCTGGACACTACCCTATTCAAAGTATTTTCAAAGTGAATTAAAATTGAATTCAAAGTGATTTTAAAGTGATTCCGTTGCCTATGGTCGTGCGTATCAGACAGTTGGCATACATCGTCGCTCGGATCAGAGGCTGGCATTGTTGTCGCCCTACTTAGCAAACAATGGATATAGCACGACTGTCAAGTACGTAGAAAGTAGCCGTGATCCCCTTGTGCTGATCTCAAGTGGGAAGGGTGTGTGTTATCTTGCGAGTGACGTACTTACTACTGATAATTACAATGTACATATTGCAAGAAGATCAATAGAGATAGGAATTGAAAAGTTTCTTGGTCCTTGTGAAGATCAGAGCACCTATTACGAGCCCAACCTAACGCGATCCATTTTGACGACCTAAACTGAAATGTGAATGAGATGGAGTTATATAGGGTGTATAGCTCCATCCTTCTTTCTCATCTTTTTTCTTTTTTTTCTTCTTTTTTTTTCATGAAATAAAGTTTTTTTTCTGTTTGTAGAAGGTAATCTCTGAAAGTACTGGTCCGATTTCGAAAAGTTTTTCACCGATAGTAAGCTGCTTTATTTCTGAGTGATATAGGCTATATTTTAGGTATGTACGCGGGCGAAGTCGCGGTTGGTAAAAAATTAAGTAAGATACGTTATTATGAAGTATGGTTGACAACTCTAGCGGTGCGTCTTTTTGCAACGTGTTTTTAAGTCCGCCTCATCATATGCGATGTTTTAGTTATTAATTTGCCATAAGATAAACATTACATTTTTTATTTTATTTATTTATTTATTAAACATTACATAACACATATAATTAGCGGCAGCGATGTCGCGTGCCCGCTTCCTGCGAGGGACAATCACGCTCGACACAAACTGCTAATTTTCTCCGCAGTATCACAATTACCATGCACCACTTGTCAAACGCAAACTATCATACAACTTGGACAGGTTTTTCCATTTCACATGATGTTTATCTTATCCTTCCTGTTCATGTAAATCTTGTAAGATATATCAGCACCCCTAGCCAAGTTGATAATCTGCAATCGTTAGCACTAGTAGAAAACTTCAAATATACGGGAATGACGTTATCTCAACGCTCAGTCACGTGGTCAGAGCAAAAGAACCGGAGGTGTGGCTAACACGAGGCGTTCGACGCAAGAGAAACGGTTGTAACTTGGCTAGGAGGGGCTGGTTTTCATAACGGGCCTCGGAAATGTTTGCAGAGTCCCAATCAGGCGGCTTTCAAGCGTTAGTTCGCAACAAGACGGCTTCGCTGCCATGCAGAATGCGGAGTAGTCGCAACTATATTATGAGAGCGGTGGCAGAGAGCTATACTAAATATTAGCCATTTTGTGCGGAGGGTGATTAGGTAGGAAATATATTTTCCTGCCTGGTCAGATCCTTTGTTTTTATTAAAAATATTTTATGACACTGTTACTAACACTAGGTTATAAGTTATTTGTAATACTAACAGAATGTGAATAACTGTTTTCGAGTTAAATTATTTTTTTTAAATATTTCTGGTCATAGTAATTCAACTCTTTCTAAAAGAGTTACGGAATAGTCCACGGACGGCACTAATTTGGTAAATGTAATTTGGTAAACTTCGACTGCTATGCCGGAGGTCGTGGGTTCGATTCCCACCCAGGATAAATGTTTGTGTGATGAGCATAATCATTTGTTCTGTGTCTGGGTGTAATTTATCTATAATACGAGTATGTATGTATTTAGAAATATATAAGTATGTTTATCAGTTGTCTAGTACTCATAACACAAGCTCTGCTTAGCTTGGCGTTGGCTAGACGGCGTTGTGTGATAGTTGTGGAATATAAAAAAAAAAATATAAAAATGATAAATTAATATTAGAATTTTTTTACCTCTCCTAGAGAGGCGCCTGCGCCTCGTCAGTGGGAACGTTATAAGACTTTATGACTGGCATCCTTTTGGCAAGTCTATCACACTCTGTACCAAAAACTTTTTTGAAAAGGGCTGCATTTACAAGTCACCATACACAATCATAATCTCGTGATAACATACATAAGCTTAAGCCAACGGTTAGTGTGTACGTACGTAGATACCTACTAAGACCGATGCGCTACCAATGTAGTGCGTCGGTTCTATTCAATAAGTTTAACTAATTTCTTAAAAAAGACACTACCTAAGCCCAATTAAGTAAAATTTTAGTGCTTGGATTATGGCTGTAACTTAATTTTCTATTAAGAGTGTGTATTAAATCCAGATACATATTGCATACACGTTTAGTTTTAATTATAGGTATCGAACTAAAACCACATACAGTCGCCCCATAAAGCACTGAATTTACTAAAAAGAAACGAAAGGAAATAGTTGCCTGCTACGATCTTTCCATCCGATATTATAATTAAGGTGTCTTCAAGGCTAGAGTGAATAGGCTCTTAATAAACTAGTGCGCCTCACCATCAAAGATTGCATCACTACTTACCATCAGGTGGGATCGCAGTCAAGCACTAGTTTATACCCAACAAAAAAGGGGTACTAAAATAAATCAGGATTCTAAGATTTTAGTAAATGAGAATGATATATTTATATGAATATACCTTTTTTACATAACTATTAGATGATAATGGACATTTTATTGTTATTATAATAAATACTGTGATTACATCGTAGATCATAATTTTTTACCTCCTCCCGCGTCCGGCTGAAACAGGATGACCTAGTTCAACTTGACATAGATTCAAGGAAAACTGAATTTACCTTTATATAAATAAAAAAACATTTATTATTATTATTTATAGGCAAATAGACCTTCTATTTTCATGTCGTGCAAATGTCAAACATCCTTAAGGTAACAAACAGTTAATTTTCTCCTACTGTCATGTCTGAAAAAATATATTATAAATGTAAATAAGTTCTTGTGCTCATAAAACAATATTTTATGAGCATGTGAGCATCACATTACAAACCGCAACACTGCACCTGGACGTTTTATATAAGATGCGGAAACTATTTTTATTCTCCTACTTATTCATATTACTAGGGTAACATAACTTAGTAGGTAACTCCAGAAAGAACTGAAAAATGATACGAGTAAAATGTCTCGTAGACCCGCTACGGTGCTACGGCGCAGCTGTTCCCGAGAAGAAATCGCTACGAAGGTGCTACGCGCGTAGCCCTTTCTGGGAAGCCTACGACAAACATTTTCGGATGAACGAGTTATTGAATCCGTTGTCCGGTTTTTCTCTATATTTTGAATTTGGAATGTGTTACATAAAAAAAGAATATTGAGGTGCGCCCTTTTTTTTAATAAATTCAACAAAATAGAAACTTCATCACTCATGGTTGCTTGGTAGACAATGTCTGATGCATTAATATTACTATAGGCAGGTACGGATTTTTTATTATTATTGAATTATACACTTTTCTGCACGTACTTAAGTTAATTTGTCTTAATCGGACGCGCTCGAGTTTTTCCAACGATCAATTTTTTTACTAATCTAACGGGCTGCCCTCAACGAACCCCACCTTATAAAGCGTCCATATACGTTACAAGGTGCAAGGTTTCTCTCCCTATGATTTTCCGATGCGCTCGAGTATCTCGCAAAATCCTCATCTCACCGCCCCTAGTATTATATAAAATTTTAATAAATAAATAAATATTTATTTATTTAATTTCTACAAATTCTCTAAAGTGTTGATGACAGCTAGTATCGAAAAACATTATTTTCAATATTTTCGACCTACCTATATTGGGCATTTTTGGTAAGCGAATGATGACCCCGTAACATAATTATATTACTACTCACGAATGCCCAAAACGTGTATTGAAGTTGTTTTTATTGCAGAATTTTTTCGATGAATCGCTGGTTACGCAAAGTACTTTTAATACAACATCATTTTGAGTGACCTTCCTTAAGTTCTTTGTAATCGGGAGTCGGGGGCTTCTGACAAATACCACTTTATTCGGCAGTTTTGAATTTACTGTTGATAAGCATCTACGGATCTAGCATACGTAAAATTGGTGCCCTGAAATCGTACGACGGGGTCGCGGCAGACCAAGTAGGAGATGGCGGGACGACTTGGATGTCTTCCTTGGAAATTGGAAAGAAGTGGTTCAAAACTGGAAACATTGGAAGGAATGGAAGGAGGCCATTGCCCAGCAGTGGGACAGTATGGGCTAGGTGTAATAATAGGCATCTAAATTAGTAAAAATAATTAATCATTCCCTGTTATCTATACATACATTCTGCGGGCGTTGTTTGAATACAGTTTAGAAACATTTACTAGGAGTAATGTACTTTAGTCTGTTATTTTGTTTTAATGTTTGCGCGTTTGACCATTATCTTACCAGGTGGTAAGCGATAATGTGTACGACGGTGGACACGCTTGTATAAAAGTTACCTATTCACTGTTAACTTAAATACGTCTAGGTTATAGCTATCAGGAAACAGACTTCGGCAGGTAATTCTACTTCTTAGCTGTACGATGTGCGTACAAATAGGAGTGAAATTCTACCATATACCGGTGGCACATCACCGTACGCCTGGTGGTCCGATGATGGGATGATGGAACGACCTTAGCGGAGTTATGCAATTCCGACGCACACTCCCCGAATCGCAATCGGTAGGAAACCGACAGGCTAGCAATCTGCGTCGATGCTCAAGACTGAAGCTTAGACTCGACGCGTGCATGCCAATTATCCTGTTGACTCGTTTCTCAATTAACTCAAGCGCATCAAGTTGGTATATGGCAGATTCAACCATTACTGTTAGCCTCATAATGTGCCAATGTAGGGTATACGGAGACAGCCACGTGCAGTGATGACCACGCTTGCTCAAGACGAGTTCCCGACTGCTGAACTAGATATTACTAGCTTTTGCCCGCAGCTTCGCCCGCGTACATAAAATATAGCCTATGTCACTTTTTTTTTTATGGTGGGTAAAAATCATGCATTGACATCCCCCGCCCTTGGGCGGAGCGGGAGATAGTGTCAGACTCTTACTGACTAAAAGACCCACCCCGTTCCTTCTAGCCTTCATACCGGGGCTCGAGCGCCCTTTCGGATAACCCTGGCCCCAGTAGGCTTCGACCCGGCTGGGTCCCTGCTGTTGCTGACAACTCCTTGAGGCGCGCGGGAACAGTGCGCGCCGTCGACGACTTGGGCTTGGTCCGGACAGTTACCGGACGGCCGGACAGTGAGCTACCCATTGCTCACTGTCCGCAAGCCCGCGCCTACGTTGGCCGGAAATCGGGATCAGAATCCCAGCGGCGGCGGCGGCGATAACGCCGTTGCCTGATGCGTTCGGCCTCCTCCTTTGCGAGCATTACTGCTTCGCAGAAGTCGGCGACCGCGTGCCACTCCTCCTCGCTCCGGACCATGGCCTCAATCAAGGCCCGGCGCGAGAGGTCTCCGCCGCCGATCGCCCCCACGAGGGCACGGCGATGCTCCGCCCAAGCAGGGCACACCTCGACTGTGTGCTCCACCGTGTCCTCCGGGCGTTCCGCACAGTGGCGACACCCGGGCGTCACTTCCGCATGAATCGAGTGCAGGAAACTCCCGAACGAACCATGTCTGGTGAGTACCTGCGTCATGCGGAAGGTAAGGACGCCGTGAGGTCTTTCCAGCCACGCCTCAAAGAGGGGACTTACCGAGCCTATGTCACTTAGGAATAAAGCAGTTTTCTATTGGTAAAAATTTTAGCAATCGGACCAGTACTTCTAGAAATTACCTCCAACAAATAAAAAAAAAAACTTTACCTCTTTATTGTATTAGTGTAGATTTATTTATTAGAAACATAGCAGGAAAATTTCTTCCTGCATTAATGACCAGGAGGAGGAAGTGTATAACGTTAACCTCACCTTAGTTGACGTTTCAATTAAAAATAGTAATGAAAATTGTGCAAGTTAATTTATCTTTCTTTTATTTGTCTTGTCTACCTCCGAGGTTTTTATTATTATTTATTTTTAATATTGTTGGTCACGCGGGATTTTTCATTACAAATCCCGGAAAGATCCATATTAATATCAACGTTTAGATGCAAGTACATGAATAACTTAACCTAATTCCGACCTCTGATTATCACGATGTTGAAGTATTTTTATCTTATCATTAATTTTTTTCTCGTTTTTGTAAACTATTCAGACACAATGCAAAAAATGTTATTGAAAAAATGAAGTGAATTGAAATGTTGTCCTTCAACGATATCAGTGTCAAAAATTATTTATGTCTTTTTTTTGCCTACAAAGCTGACTTTGTCCAAGATTTAACTGCTTCTATTTCCTGGGTAGTTTTTTGAACGGGTTTCTTAAATCTTTTCAGGAAATACCCACAACCACATGGCCGCTTAGGCATTAGCAAACTAGATTTTCTTGAAGAGATTATAATCAGTGTTTACTCGTATAGTTTAGTCATTTCACTGATAATATTTTTGGCTCGACTCATAAGGAAAAGAAGTTGGAAGATGGGCTTTCCTCATCATTTTTCCAGTTTGAAGAAATAAATCCATCTGTGTCCTGACACTCTTGGCAGAGTGGTTGTGGGTTCTGTAGAAGTTCGTTGGTTTTTACCAGTTTTATTTTAGGATAGCTAACCTATTTTATAGTTAACAGTGTACACTAGCGCATTAGCTAGGGAACTCATAAAAATGTTATACAAGCATTTATGTCAATATACTGATGATCATAACTATTATGTTGGTTATGACTACATAAAGTTTATCTATGTAGGATGAGTTTTCTGAGCAGTTGTATTGTTTAAGAATGGCCTGGACCTGGACAGTAAAGGGTAACTGAAGGTACACGAGTAGGTTTTAGTCAGTAAAAATCTGACACACTCACGCTTCACCCAGAGCGGAAGTAATTTACTGATTTCTAAAAAAAGATGACTCTTCCGACAGCTGTGACTGTGGAAAGCATCCTGGTCCTGGCAGGGCAACTTCAATCAAAATAAAATTATCGATAAATTAATTATAAAATAGCTGGTGTTTTTTACTAAACGTATTTTCTGATGTCAAAGAGTAGACGTGTGTGGAAAAGGGAGAGGGAGGTGTTTGCCCAGCCCTGGGACATAACGCCCAGCCCTGGGACATAACGGGTTAGTTAGGATTTTTATATTTTTTTGAAAAGAAATAACTTCTAGAGTGAAATTAATAGTATCCATAGCATAAGCACAGCATAATCAGCCTTTTAATGTTCCCACTGCTGGGACTCAGGCCTCTCTAAGAGAGAGAATGAGCCGTAACCTGTCTGTGAATGTCTTCGGATTTTTTTGGTTCTAGGACATGCCGGTTGTCTCACGATGTTTTTTGATTCATCACCGTATTGAGAGCAGTTGTGATGAAATAAATAAAACAAAGTAATACGCCTGGCTGGGTTTGAACCTGCGACCTACAGCTCGTAAGTTGGGGCGGTTACCACTGGCCACCACTGCTCCCGCATCCAATAGTATCCATACGTAGTTTTAATAGACACGTACGTATATAACGGTATTTGCCTTTTCGCTAACCTTGTGTCAACACAGTTAGGTCCATACCAAACGAAAAACGTTACGAAATAGTATTTCCTTGAAGTCTAGACAAGGATTTGTGATCTAGGTTTGGTTGCACTACGCATTTTTGATCAGCTCCTTAAATCCGAAGATAGATGCGTTATATGCACTTTGTCTAATTTCCGCAAAAGACTTCAGTCCACTGCATCGATGTATTTAACAACTATGCCGAGAGAATACAAGCTCAATATTGTGAAAAAAATAATTTTAATAACACATTATTTAAAAATAAATTTATTCAGAAGTGACTGATGTTAATATTTATGATTCATAGATACAATACTCGTAGAATTGATTATTATGATGTGAGGTTTTATACGCATTTAACGTAATTTGATGGTATGGTTGGGCGATTGGCTGCTGCGCTGTGTCGCTGATTCGATTCCCGGAAGGAACAAATATTTGTATGGCCTACAGATAGGTATTCCGGGTCTGGGTGGCTTGTTTATATGAGTTTACATATTTGTGAATGCACCCACGATACAGGAGGTATTCCAAGTGTAGGGCAAAGTTAAAAAAAAAATCCGAAGCCCTAATACTAGAAATGAGTTATTCTATTCCGTTATGGGAAATGCATCTAGGAAAGTCCCGCCAATTCGGAAGTTGGCTCACGAGCTAAGATTCCCAACGCACATCGATACAGATTTAGAATTGTTTACTAATACAATGTTTAACTGATGATGTTCATATAACCGAACTAGGTATTCTAGATGCCGACTACAATACAAAGTAAGTCTTGGGAAAACATATATTCAATTACGAACTGAATTTGGAACAAAACCATCATATATGTTATATATTTAGGTAGAAAACCGTCGTTGCACAATTCAACAGGAAGACTAGATTATAACAATCAAAACACATTTTCTTTAAAACGTCCAAAATTTATAAACATGTATCTGTTTCCGTTATATTTCGTTTAGACATCGACCCATTCGCTTCCGGAGCACCCACAGCTGCTCCTCGCGCCACTATCAGCATTCGGCGAACAGTCGCACACAGTAAAAGTTATGACAACAATAATGCGTTATAAAACACGCGGCGTCAACGAAAAGTCGCTTCAGTTGGTACGAGCAGCCGCAAGGTCAAGTACACATGGACTATTTCGAAAACAGTCGATCGCCGGCCTGAATCGCGATGTGACATACCCACTAGTAGCACAAGCAACAAAAAAAAAAAAAAATCAAAAACTTTTTGTTTAAAAAAAGAACAATTTTGACAGTTCTTATTTTTAAAACTTGGAACGTTGACGCGTGTGTAACAGCACGTGCGGGTAAAATTAAAGCGAGCTTCGCGCGTCCAGTTTTTCACGCACAACGACTGTGTACAGAGAAAACGGGAGTTTGTGTGAAAATATATTGTTTTAAATCAAATTAAATTTACTATAAAGTGTGCTGGTTAACACGGACTTTAAGGAGCTTGGAGTAATCGGGCTTTCACTGAGATACGGAGTAAGTATATCATGTGGAACTTATTGAATTATTTTAAATAGGTCGTTATTTATTTTTATGTGTTCATGGTATTTATCAGTTCACGTTATTGAAAACAATTTAATATCATTAGATGTGATAAAATAAAATATTAACAAGCTTTTTAGAAAATGAAAAAATGCAAAAAAAAAACACTAAAATATACCTACTTACAGGCAATATGGGAATTTCATATATTAGAAGGGAATGTGTGGAATTGTCTGTATTTAGTTATTTTCAGTTTATATACACAAACTAGACAAATGATAAAACTGATTGTTAGCTACTGGCACTAACTGCAAATATTGTCTGAAATATAATAAACATGCAAGTGCATTGTCAAAGTAACTGTATCAACAAAATACTATTATATTTAAATAATTAAAACAAAAGAACCTTAAGACAAAACATCTTATTACTAAAAATATTATGACCTATGTCAAGACGAATACCTATTATTTGTACCAGGAGACCAGAATAATAAATGGGTATGTTGAAATGGATAGTCAGGTTATTATTTTCTTTGGCGCCGCAAAATTCTATAAATATATGATTTTGCGGCGGAGCGGAGATTTCTCGTATAGCGGAAATTTGTAGGAGTTTTTTGAGGAAACACGTTTTTGTGATATTTTTAGGCAACAAAGCCCTTTATCGTTGAATCTTGTAAAATGTTTTATAATGGCATTATATACGTATAGAATTTATGACATCGTAAAACAAGTAATTTATTGTTTTGCATTGATATGACCTTAACTTGTATATTGTATGCACATGTGCAAGTAAACTTGATTATGTGCCTTAAATTTCAATTGATAGAAGAAAAAACAGTGATGTACATTTTGATACAAGTGCAGAAAGTTTGTCATTGCGACCGAGGAGGAATACGTACGAGCTGAAGGCGAGTGTGTTATAGAGCCGAGGGTTGCAATTTGCACGTGTATCAAATGACTTTTTCAATACACTTACGAAGAAATGAATAAATTGGGGTTGATCCACGACTCGTGGGGGTCGACGCGCGCCCTGCCTGATACGATAAATGTAATAAAATTGTGGCGGGGAGAGTACACGTACTTTTCTGCACTAATGCGGAAAACAGTCTATTGCGTACCTAAAAGCCGTGTGGTTAAGAGTGGGGTTTCGAGTAAGTGTATTGAAAACGTTTTTCTGTCCGCATCTTTCTTATTTTTCGTGATTAAACAAAAATAAATTACATGATGTTCGAAGCCTGTACTAGGTGCACAGTAGTTCAAAGAGTGGATGAAGCAATTTCATTTGGGACGATTCATCACGCACAGCGTACAAGTCACGGGTACTTGATCAGACGACGATAAACAACCATTTGCATTTATTATTATTGTTTTTATTACATTTCTGCTTTATTATAATAATTTTTGACGTGTGTTTCCGTGTTATGCGTGTATTTTAAAACTATTTTGTACTGCGTGTGAAAATAGCATATTTATGGGGCACGTTTAAAAATAAGCGCATTCATTTGTTTCTTGACTTATGAAGCCATTTCTTTCGCATTCGTTTCAATTTTAATTTATAAAGATTTTTCTTTATTTTAAAACTAGCTTTTGCCCGCGGTTTCGCCCTCGTACATAAAATATCGCATATGTCACTCAGGAATAAAGCAGCTTTCTGTCCGCGAAAAAATTTTAGCAATAGGACCACTACTTTCAGAGATTACCTCCTATAAACAAAAAATCATAAAAACAAAAACCAAACTTTACCTCTTTATTATATCAGTGCAGAAAATGGGGGTGTTAAATTGGAGCAATCGGAATAAATGTTAGATATCGAATATTTACAAAAAAAAAACTGATAAGTTTCGTAACCAATTTTTTTTTTGTATATTTTATTTAAATTTACGCTTGTAAAAGAATGTTCGTAAACTATTTGTTAATTTATTCTCGACCTGTATCGTACAGAATTTCAGGACAAAATAAAAACCTTGGTATGTACAGGTACCACATAGTTAGGAGTTAGCGAACTCAACTTGTGAAGCTCGTTTATTGGTGATAGGTTGATAACGTTTAGTGACAGGTTGAGTTGTTTAAACGAAGCCAATTTATTTGGTTTATGTAGCGTTGAAAAATAAATGAAAACATTTGATATGATAAAGAATAAAAAAAAAACAACTACGATTTAATACATTTATGTTTGTATGACTCGTTAAAATGTAATGAAGAGCTGATGTTTTCCCGTGATTTCAGTATTAATCCCGTAGAAAAACTTATTACATGACTAGTTGCCAACGGCGTCGCCCATGTAAAAATAAAAATTTGTGCCAAGAGAATATACTTTCGGGATAGATAGTATCCTACGTGCTATTTTAGAAAATGGTTTACCCATGTATTAAGTTTCATCAAAATCTCTTCAGCCACTCGAGCATGAAGTAGTAACAAACATACCATAACAAACATACACACACACACTAATAAAGTTTCGCGTTTATAATATTAGTGTAAAGTGAAGTACCTAACTGATTGACGTAACTACTCTCATTGACATAATTATTGTGATCCTGGTTTTCGGTATTAGGTACATTATATATTTTTTCCTTTTATTTATTATTATTGTTACCACGCCGACATTTATAATATACAAATATTAATGTATCGATGTATTAAAGTATGGAGCCCTGGTGACATGAAATACAGGCTCCTAAAGTCTCGCTTAGGCACTTGTCTCCCACAAAAAACTAGAATATTGTGTTAGTTTTATAACTTATTATAATGCATGCATACATCACATACATATTATATGCTATCATTTAATACCTAGCCACAAATCAGTTCCGATCTTTCCTACCACAACCTATAAACATTTGCATTAATTGAACGCAATAAATTACCTCCATGCACTTCATGTTTTCCTGGTACAGTGTGGGGGTCGATAGAAAGTTGATATACATCTAGTTAGTAAAGATATAAGTAATAACATAATTATTATCAATGAATAATTGCTTGTAAGATATATATGGTAAGTAACAATATATATCAGTCTTGATAATTATGTTAATAGGATAATCTAGAATTCTAGAGCATTAGATACTTCTAAGAATACTGCGCTTATTCTTAAGTGTTTTGTGTCTGTCTGTACATTAGTTTGTGCTCAGAAATTGCTGGCCCTTTTCTAGTTGCCATGAATGATCAAAAAAGCTAAGTTATCGAAAACGATGGTTTTCGAAATTAAAATTGATTGTTTTCATGTTCAAAAAGTTAACTTATTACTACTCTACTGGCTTTTCTAACTATGTTGAACTCGGCCTTCCAGTTGAACCAAATAGGTACCTATGGCTCAATACTAGTACGATATTATTTGGTAGTGTTGCAAAAAATAAAAATTAAATCACACTAGGAATTAATCCTGTATATTATGGATGCGTTCACAGCCATTTAAACTCACATGCGCAAGACACCCAGACTAGGAACAATTATCTGAAGATCATACAAATACTTGTCACGTGCGGGAATCGAACCTCAGCACTGCGCCAACTGTGATTAAAATGTTTTGCATAAGATAAATGTTTTGAAAATATCAGTGTCATATCGTATTGTACTCACAAATAATAACTTTATTCATAAACTGGTAACAATGGTGCGCTTGTTTTCATTTATGTAGTTACTTAGTATATCCATGAAAGTCACTCGGTTACTAGGTTCTTGACTGATAGTATAATCGGCCTCATAATGTTGGCCCGAGGCCCAGTAGTGGGTCTCAGGCCTCCTCTCTAGAAGACGGAATGGGCCGTAATCCACCACGCGGGCCTAGTGCGGATGATGATGTCATAAATCTACGAATTTTTAGACCTAGGACATGCCGGTTTCCTCACGATGTTTTCCTTGTTGTTTTGAGAGCAATGGTGGTGAAATAAATTACACATAGTAATACACCAGGCTGTGTTTGAACCCGCGACCGACAATTTGTAAGTCTACGCTGTAGGGCCACTGGGCCACCACTACACCGCTGCTTGGCTGATAAATCTAGGACTCCATACTCTGTCCAAAATAACATTAGAAAAAAAAATACGTTTTTTGTATGGGAGTTCCACTCAAATATTGATTTTGTTCTGTTTTTTAGTATTTGTTGTTATAGCGGCAACAGAAATACATTATCTGTGAAAATTTCAACTGGTAACGGACGGACAGACATACGTACGGACGAGTCTTAGCAATAGGGTTCCGTTTCTACCCTTTGGGTACGGAACCCTAATACACAGTTTCTACCTTCGATGAAATATACACTGACCGAGTTGCTCTCGATTTATATAGGTGTCGTTCAATAACAAACACAGTTCATACTATTTTAGAAACTTCATTGATTTAATCCAGGAATATTGGCTTCGTCCCAAATTCGATCCAGAAAAAGAACGTCTGATCAAGAGAATAGAGCGATTGAATCTTTAGTCTATAGGTAATATTTATCTATTGATTGTTATTGGGACAGCCTAAGTATTTAACATAACCGTTATACCAATACAAATTTAACAACATATAGTATTTATCTATACGCGCGAGTTCACCACGCGTGATTGGCATTGGAGAAGTCAGAAAAATAAGTTATTATAAATTAAGGATGAAGAAATAAATAAAAAATAATTTATATTAGCTTATTCAAAAGTCTCATTAAAAAGATTCACTACGGAAAAAATACTCAAAGAATTAGACAAATAAGAACTGAGATGTATTTTATTTCCCCATAGATACAAAACGTATTGTTGCTAGTTAGCAATTAATTTATTATTTAATTATTAACTTGCCGATAATATTCTCACTTTATCAGCTAGATAGTTTCTGTGTACTTTATGTTATATCTGTGACAATACGTTAGTATATCAAGTCTATACAAAGGTTGAACAATAGCTAATTCCACAGCAATAAAAGTCGAAATTATTTAGTAAAATAATGTCACTGTTCGCAATTGAGGTACCAGGTATGGTACGTCAATTGCGTCTATGTAATACACAGTGATAGCCGAATGATAACGGCCCCGGCACGATTTGTAGGTCGCAGGTTCAAACCCAGCCGGGCGCATTACTCTGTGTAATTTATTTCATCACCACTGCTCTCAAAACGGTGAAGGAAAACATCGTGAGGAAACCGGCGTGTACTAGAACCAAAAATTCGAAGCCGTGACATTCACCCGCACTGGGCCCGCGTGGTGGATTACGGCCCATTCCCTCTACTAGAGAGGAGGCATAGAGCCCTAGCAGTGGAAACATAAAAAAGACTGATGATGATGAGTTGAGGTACCTAACATATTTTATTATTAGGGTTCCGTAATTTAAAATAAACAAAAGGGAACCCTTATAGGATCACTGTTGTCCGTCTTTCTGTCAACACTCTATATCTCAGGAAAGCGTGAAGGTATCAAGTTGAAAATAAAACTGTATACTCTGGTTTAGGGTTCCTTGAAGCTGTGAAAATAATAAAATGGATTAAAAAATTAAAGAGGAAACCGTTTATGTCGCTAAAAACGTATAACTATTTCGATACTCAAGGAACTCAAAATTCATAGGGTACTTCCCGGTAACTTAGAATTCTGAAATTTGGCATAAAGCAAGGTCTTATAGCACAGGTATAGAAATAAATCTAATAAAAGCAATATTTTTTTTTTACCCTAGTTTGACTGGTGGTGAATGCCTAAGGCATTAAGTCCGCCTTTGTACCTTTGTGTTGCATGAAATTGTAATAAATAAATAAAACAATAAATTTTTTGTTTTGTCACTAAAAACTTTTCTTGCGATTCGGAAAAATCTGCGAGATTCCACTCAGAAATTGAACTATTTACATAGGTAAGTTTGTGCGGTGCCCAGATTTTTTTTTAATTGGTCGGCTGGCTTTTGATTTGTGCTAAGTTGTATCGCTATACAAGTGTTCCACGGCTTACTAAACGTTTTTTTGTTTAATTCTTGATTTATTGGGGCTAGTTGTTGTAGCCAGTGAGTAATTAATAAGTAACTAATAAACTAGTTGGCGCCGGTGTTTCCTAGCTCATAGCCCGGCGAAGAAACACTGACACTAAGTCAGTTGGTTGAAGTTTCTTTTAAAGTTCATAGAATACCTAAACAATTCTAATGGTTAAATCATATGCGAACCATGTTGGTTAACGTCTAAGGGTGAGTTGCACCATTTAACTATAACGATAACCAAACCATAACCAGCCGTGAAACGGCCGCCTATTGGTCAATTCGATGGCTTTGTTATCGTTATAGTTAAATGGTGCAACTAACCCTAAGTTGGTCTTTTGAGGAAAGAACCACACAGATTTGAGTAAATCTATCCAGTCAGTGCAAGTATTTGTCAGTATTCAAGAAGTTTAAATTAGAGCTTTTATGCTGTGGCTGCACTATTGGGATTCGGCGAATGTTCGTGTTATCGCTACTGTGGCCGAGCAATTCGTAGAATAGGAAAGTATCCGGGAGAACACGAATGCTTGTCGGAACTTACACAGCCGCATAGAAATGCGATTGACCGCTAATGTAAATGAAATTTACTCGCATGTAAAAACACTTTTACTCGTAATATTTTCGTTAATTTAAACTGCTACTTAAAGCTGACTACCCTAAGAAGAAACACCAAAACAAACTCAGGAGCCAAAAGTCCATAGGTCCAGCAAACATGTAACCGTCAAATCATATGAAAAACGTGTAGATTAGTGTCTGAAATGAGACGAGAGACAATGTAGACAATAACAATGCGTATACTATACACAGTCTAAGAAGCTCAACGATTTGACGAACAATATCAAAGCATGGCCATTTGGGTAGGCCGCATAAACTGCTCGAACTGCCAGACGGATGTTTCCTAGGAGGAAATTCTGAATAGGTGTCTCTTAGGGAAGTATACAAATGCGTGACACTATATTTAATCGGTCAAATAATTATTCATACAGGTCAAACAATAGTAACAGTCGTAACAGATACAAATGTGTTCAAAATCACACGTAATTCGTACGAGCATCCGTTATCTTTCGAATTATAGAATTGACTGGATCGAAGCCTACATAGAATAATGCTTCTACCCCAGATTCCATGTAACAATAACGTTTTTTTTTTACCAAACCTGTGATTATAGGCCATTGAAGGCCTATTGACCTATAGGCCAGTAAAGCTAAAAACTGTACACAATGTAGTGTGCCCACTCCGGTCACAGATTAACCCCGGTTGCAGTTTTCTGAATAATATTTACTGTTACAAGTTGAACAATGGGGATTGCTCGTCAGCCGATCTTTTATATTTTATACATTATACCGTTATATTTTATTTTATTTTATTTTATTGATTTTAAGAAAACTTACAGCTAATACAGTACAGTAAAAACATTATAATATACAGAAGAAGGCCAATTACAAGTTTCCACATATATAAACTTATAAATAAAATTAAGAAACGGTATAAAAGCGTGAGCAATAAACATAGAAATATTAGACAAAAAGAAACAAAGATACGATACATCACAAAACACAATCAAGCTTCAAAGAAAAAGTTGCTTAACATTTTTTTAAGTTTTTCGACACTATTTGTGAACAAATCAAGCTCGACATCCCGGCACATTGAGTTGAACTTTCGACACACTCTTTGAATGTACGAGTTCTGTCTATAGACAGTTTTCACGATAGGTACATGTAGAAGATCAGGTCTCCGAAGAAACACAGACGGTGCACGCAGTCCAACCCTGGCCACCAGCTCAGGTACATCAATAGACCCGTTCATTATATTGAACAGGTAGGCAAGGTCTGCAATTTTGCTTCGTTCATGTAAAGGAAGAATATGAAATTTCTTGCATCGGCTATTATAGTTCGGAAGATAACAATTTGCTCGGTATTGAATGTACCTTAAAAATCGCTTTTGTATGCCTTCAAGGCGTTTAATATAAACATTGTAATTTGGATTCCAAATTTGAGAAGCATATTCTAGATGGCTGCGGACAAAGGCACAGTAGAGGATTTTCATGGTTTTGATGTTCTTAAACTCAGAGGATACCCTAAAAATGAAGCCTAACGCTTTAGAGGCTTTGTTGACCACATTCTCGATGTGCGCATCAAACAAAAGTTTAGAGTCAAAAATTACCCCAAGATCCCTAATAACGCTCACTCTGGCAATTGTTGTATTCGACAATTTATAATCGTACATAATAGGGTTTGGCTTACGAGTATACGTACATACGTAACATTTGGAAATATTTAAATCCAACCTATTTCTGTAGCAGTAATTATGGAAACGGTCCAGATCCTCTTGTAATAGATGCGCGTCTTCGATTGTCGAAACTTGACTCAAGATTTTCATGTCATCCGCATACAATAATATTTTTGAATGTAGAAAACATGAGGCGATATCATTTACAAAGATATTGAATAACAGGGGTCCCAATAAGGATCCTTGGGGGACTCCCGAAGGAATGTACATCGCTCTCGAGGCATAGCCGTTGAGAACTACAGTCTGGCATCTGTTTTCTACATATGATACAAACCATCTGTACAGACTGCCCCTCACACCAATGTCTAACAGTTTGCGCATTAGAAGCGCATGATCTATTCGATCAAAGCACTTGCTGTAGTCAGTGTATATAACGTCGACTTGAGACCGCTTAGACATATGCTCAGATATGAAGTCACTACAGACCACAAGATTGGAGGTGGTGGAACGACCTTTTAAAAATCCATGTTGATGTTCGGAGAAACTTAATTTAAGTGCAGAGGAAAGTTGCACGTGTACGATTTTCTCCATATTTTGATAAACATCATCTTTTAAGTATAAAAATATTTATCCTTCTTTAATCACATTAACATTATAAAAGCAAAAGTAATTTTGTCTGTCGGTTGCCCTAAACGGATATGGATAGACCAAATTTATTAATTAGTACTTTTTATACCAAGAGTATGTTTCCTTAGGGTAATTTTCTTTGCCCTCACGAGTGAAGCCACTGGTTGAAGCCAGTGAAACATACTTTGATACGATTGCATTGTATAATAATCTTTATAATTTGGAAATCGCTCGAGTAAATGCAGAGAAACCCATTATTTAGCGCAGGTTTAAGAAACCAACAAAAACAAGTGAAAGACATGATTGCAAATGTACATTTACATGCACTGTTTAAAGTTTATTTAATTTTAATGCATTTAAAGCTAAATATTTTGTTACTTCGGCGCTGATATGACATGTCCGTCTGAATCACCTGTACAGCGCATTGTGTTATTTTACCCCGTTATCTACATATTTTATAATAAACACTTTTAAATCAGAATACACTTGTTACAATCGGTAGAAATACTTCAACGCTGACGATTCTAAGAAAATCTAATATTTAACAAAAAAGTCCCGTGAAACAAAGTATTGCGTTGTCCTTTTAGAGTCGGTACCTCGATTGTTCGATTCGGTATCGAGTATTCATTGACAAAGTAGACATCGATATTTAAAATCGAAGAAAGAAGGTGTAGAATTAGAATAATTACATAGCTATTTTTATACGCAATATTTTTAATAGGTATACATAGTCTCTAGGAGCTGTAATGATCTTTCGCTAGTATTGTAAGGTAAGTGGAGCTAGGTACAATCATGTTTTTGTATGCATAGGCTCAAGAAAAGAGCCCAGCAGTGGGCGAAGTCAGGCTATGGATTTATGAACACTAAACGAGTTTGGTAATACTGTTGCTTTGACGTATTATGGAGCCCGGCCATCAATGCCCAATTTTACTATAAATAGGTATCTATAAATAGATCGCTCTAGAATTGAAACTTTATAGCATTAATCTATAAATATTTTGTGACTAATTTTTTTCAATAATCTGTTGTGTTATTAAGTATTGGATGGTGAAATACAAATATGAATTTAGCAAAATCTTGAAGGACAAAGTTATCTCATCAGTTTTCACTTTTTTGTCGAAGTTTTTTCTGATACCATAAAACCAAGAGCGTAAAAATAATGGCAACGTCCTCATGATTATAATTTTATAAAACACCTTGATCGTATTACAGATAGTAATGTTTTGACGAGATAAAAATAGACAATTAGATCAGTCTATAGAGTTGTTTGGTTACGAACGGCCTAGATTGAGATGTGGATAAAAATATCTAGTTATACCAGTTTTATCCCACGTTTGTTTCTAATATCGATTATCGAGAAAAACTGTCTCCGATCTAAAATCGATCGTAAAATGATTGATTAGTGAGTTGTTTACATGTGACGTATCGACATACACCGTTAAGTATATACGAGGCGTACTTGTGACATAATCACTTCTAATAAGATAGGAAGTTCCTCTCTGTGCGCCCGCGCCGTTCGACAATCTTATCAAAAAGAATACAATAATAAGAAAATTTCCTTTCCAACATTTTCGAGTGATAAACGTTCTAATATTTTAAGTGCGCGTGCTGTCAGATATAAATATGTGAAGTTCAAGTTTAAATCAGTTTCATTGAAAGACTGGATCAAGTGTTTGTGCGTTGTAAACATTTCAGCAATGGGGTAATATTTTCTCCTGTTTATTATTTTAAACTTTCACCAATCAAAGTTAATTTTTTTTGTGATTATACTCATCTATTTAGGTAGATAACTAAATGTAAAAAATTGACATGGTCTTTTATTGAAAAAATTTACTAAAAACTGTATCTAAAAATGTTTACAATTAGGTAAACCGATGTTATGTAATTAACTAAATTTAAATAATCTTTGTATGTCTTTTATACGATTTATACATTTACACTAATTATAAAGAGGAAAATTTGTATTTTTGTGTGTATGTTTGTAATGAATAAACTCAAAAACTCCTGTGCCGATTTCAAAAATTCTTTCACCATTGGAAAGCAACATTCACCCTGAGTAACATTGGCTATATTTATTGCCCGTGCGAAGCCGGGACGGGCCGCTAGTTTATAATATAAAGACATATCAAGATTGTTTACATTTATTTAACTACCTAAAACGATGGAGTGTAGTTATGAAAATATGGAACCTTATTTACAAGCATGACGTAAATAAAAGATTGCTGATGCAGGACGTGGGGTGACGGTCATGTTAGACGTGTCATTTATTTTAGAACAAAGAGTTTGATTTAGTATAATATTATGACGCTTCAGTTGCTATGAACGCCTGGTACCGTACGCGCAAAGCGTTGTGATGGAACTATCAAAACAAACTGTTTTCCGGCAAATATACTGACTAAAATATACTGACTGAAATCGCTAATGTTCTGTATGTTTGGATAAATTAATGACGAATTCGGTGGTCTAGTTCACCTATTGTTGCCCAACAATGATGCACGGGTGCGGTAAACGAAATACAAGTAGCTGCTTACAACATGCTTTCCATAGAATGGAACAGTTCGAGATAAAAAAGGTTATTGGCACAGGTTACTGATGTAGGTAAGCTAGATTTGTAGGTACTATCTGTATACAAGGTGTAAGGGACAGCCCTCCACAAACTTTAAGGGCTTGCTCAGTAGACGAAACTGAACCACCTTCCACAAGACTTTTTTTCAGGAAACGAAAAAAAAAATCCGCCTCACCATACAAAATTATAAACTTGATTGGACAGTTTGTATGGAAAGGCCGTTTTTTTTTTCGTTTCCTGAAAAAAAATTTTGTATAAGGTCGTTCAGTTTCGTCTACTGAGCAAGCCCTTAATGTTTGTGGAGCGCTGTCCCTTACACCCTTTATACATCATTAGTGTTAGTACCCGTTAGTACCTATACCATGCAAAACCCGAAACACGTGTCTAGTATTTTTATGTAAAGAATCTATGTAAAAAATTTCGTTTCATGAAAAATCGAAAAGTTATAAGCTTGTTATGTTAGCAAAAATACATAGTCACCGGGCCATCCTGGCGACTGAGGGGTTGTTTTGCATTTGCACCCGGCTGTTTGCTAGCGCCTAATGCCCGCTATGACCTTCCATCCGTGACCTGTGTTGTACTTAGTGTCGGTGGTATCCAACTTGTATCTTTTTAAAAATATAACATGATGTAAAAACGTTCAGGTTTCGCTTAATTAAACTAAAAATAAAGTTGTGTATACCTTTGTATTGTATCTAAAAAAAATGTATTGTACGTATATTTCTCAATTTCAATTAATGCAGATTCTGAATTCAAAATTGGTGTTTCATAAAAGAAACTGTCTGAAAAATCTGTATTTTCTTGCCATAAACACATACATTAATTTTTATAAACTGTCACATTTTCAGTAACGCTGTTGCGTTTTTGTGTCGTTTTCGTCATTAAATAACACATTATTTCGCGTAAACTGCGCAGCATACTTGAAAAAACAAAGACTATCATCAATGATATAGGTACTTAGGCACATTGTGAGCAAACCGGCATCTCCTAGAACCTCGAATTCGAAGACATGTGACATCCACCAATCCGCACTGGGCCCCGTGGTGATTTACGGCCCATTCCCTCTCCTAAAGAGGAGGCCTGAGTCCTAGCGGTAGGAACCATTACAAAGACGATTACGCTTATGCTTTATGCTACTTAGGCAAATGTATAGATCAATGTCGGATATGGCCGCTATAATTGTGGGACAGACCCATAATTGGCAAATAAACAAAACCATTACTGTTTAGTTGATAAAGAGCTAGCCCTAGATAAGAGAGGCAATTAAAAGTATTTATCATAATAAATATTGTTGGAATTTCTCATAATTATGTATAGGGTTTTGCTTAAAAGTACAGGAACTAATATTTTACATACTCATAATTAATACTTACTTTAATAATATAGATGTTACATAAATGCGAAAATAGCTCTGTCGGTATGTCTGACTGTTGCGTCCTTTCAACATCTTGACGGCGGTACAAAACTTAGCACATGACAGGTCTTGTTCCAGGACAGAGCTTAGCCGTCCTGGAATAACACATTGGGCACTTTTCATCCTAGGAGTATTTTCTCTTATCTCAAGAGAAAATACTTTTTGGACTTTCATGCAGGTGAAGCCGCTGGCAGATACTAGTTTCTTACGACTTTTAGAATAAACAAAGGTATCTTCCGTATAGCATAACGCGACCATTTCTTTTTATTCGCAGAATTTAACATTGGTCATATTTTGTTTAAATATTAAGATTCCATGAAGCAGCAGGAGTTTCTTTCAAAAAAATCCTGTCTAACAAAAGTATCGTATTGTTACAGGGGCGCTCGCGGAGCGCGCGCAGCGGCGGGCGCGGGTGCGGCGTGTTGGGGCGAGCGGCGCACGCGCAACATGCTCACCAGCATCAAGGGCTTCTGGAAGGTGTGCCGCTATGGCGACCTTTACATGGTAATGTATCTTTTAGCAACATTATATACTAAGGGCCGTACTTACTACACAGCTGCCAACACTATCATGATTCCTTTGTAAAAAAGAGATAGTGCTATGCTATTCGACCTGTACAGTTCTGTCTCATGATGGTCGTGCTAGTAGGTCCCCAGGTCTAGATGGTGGCAGCCAGACAGCCAGTGGTATTTTGTTGATAACCACGAGACATCAACCCGTACATTTCTGTCTTGACGACAATCGTTATTTAATTATATTTCACAATGTAATTTTTTCTACTACTCGTATGACATTGATAATTTCATTTCTACTGTTTCTTTATTTGTGTCTCGTAAATTTGACAATACGATAGACCTGCTCAACGATAACCGTTTTTGGAAAATATTATCTTTTATAGAAAAATAACAGAGCAGCACATAGCAAAGTGTCATAGTACTCATTGTAATGAATCCCGCATAGCTGTCAATTAGACGAGTGCTCATATCAATTGCATTTTTTATTGATCTCTAAAGACTGAAGCAAGTAATTTTTATAAAAAAAATATAAGTTTTATGTTTCTCTGTGCTGGCATTATGTCTCGATCCTGGCCTTAAACCAAGGTCCTATAATCGATATCTGAAAGTGTGGCAGTCGTGATGACCGGCTGCATCTTGATATCCTTTCAAATGTCATGTTTAGTGAATGCAAACCTAACCCAAAACCGAAAAACCGGGTTTTCGGTATATTTATAATAATTAAAAAACCCGGGTTTTGCTTTCAAGTTTCCGGTTTAATATTACTGATCTGTGTTCTACTGCCATGAGCTGGTGAGGTGTTCGTGAGTTTTGCTTTCAAGTCTCTGGTTTTTTTCGATTTTTTTTTTTTGTTTTTTGTTACTTTCAAATTCATAATCATTTCAGCCGAAGGACGTCCATCGTTGGACATAGGCCTCCTCCAAGAGTCGCTACAATGAACAGTCCTCTTGCATCCATCGCATTCCAGGTCCACTGTGTGGGGGGACTTCCAACCGTCTTCCGGTGCGCAGTCGCCACTTTAGAACCTTTCGGCCCCATCGACCGTTGCTCCTACGAGCAATATGCCCCTGCCCACTAACACTTAAGTTTGGCGATTCTTCGGGTTATGTCGGCGACCTTGGTTCTCCTGCAGATATCTTCATTCCTGATGAGGTCACGCACGGAGCATAGCCCTTTCGTTTGCTCTTTGAGTGACTTTAAGCCTTCTAATCTTTCGGTCCATTGTAGCAAAAAATCTTATTCGTACCGTAGTAGTGGATATAACTTCAATAAGGCTGATGATTGACAATCGGCTAGCCTAGACCTTTACTCCGAATACAGACTACAACTTGTGGTCTATATTAGACGACATAGCATGCTCTAAACGTCACAATAATTAGGAATCTTTAAAAAATTCTTTACGATCCGAAGTGGACAACCCGTTTGGCCTGGACGCTTAAAGGCCTGTGTTAAGACTGAGGGTGTTTTTTTTTTTGGTATGTGTCGATTTCTTGTTTAGATTCTCTATCACATGGACCCGAAATTAGTTTTAGAATATTACATTTATTTATTTAACAATTTATGTGCACACAATAAGAAAAGAAGAAGGAAACAGAAGAATAGTAGTAGCAGTTTATTTTTATGAAGTTAAGATTTTTTTATTTGTAACAGAATTTAAGGGCTTTTTTCGGTGGGTAAAAATCATTGTGGTCACATTGGGTTTACAATTAGGAATAAATAAGTTTTTAATTCATTATTAAAAATATACAGGTCGTGAGCGGCCTGGCCTGAATTTCACAAGCTATCTAAAATAAAATAAAATAAAAAAAAACTAATTTTCAAACCGGTTTAACCGAAAACCGGGTTTTTTGTAGGAAACCCTAAAGAATACGTCTGTGTCAAGGGCAAGGCAAGAGCAAAAAAATTAAACTGAATTTCGCAATTCTATAGTCGTTGGGTTTGGCAAGAACCATCGTAAATGGCAATTAAATAACTCAAACGCCCACCCAATACCGTTTTTTCACTTGACGTTTGGTAACAATTCTGTTTTAAAGTGTGAATACAATTAACCGATAATTGTGCGACAACTGTCAGTTAAGATTTTATTTAAGATAAATGTTACAGATTAAAGAATGCCAAATCAAATATTGTGACGATAATTTAATTCATGACTCGTACATTTCTAAGTTTATAGTTACTTATAAAATAAACTTTATTGTTCACCAAAATAGTAGTATTAGTAGTAGCAGTTAGTTTTTTTTACTCATCACACAATATTAATTTGTCGAGTACCTCAGACAAATCTTCATAATCTTTGTATAATAAGTTTACATTAATTGGCACATTGAAATTGTATCCTTACTAGGTCAATAGGGAAATATCGAAAATGTACAAAATGGACTTGATAATCGTTGTGGACTTTGCGGAAATCCGGACCGGTTCTCTTCCGGAATTATAATAAAACTTAATAAACTTTAGAGATAATAATAGCGACAGAGTTAACTTTAGATTAATTTCGGATAGGAGTACCAGGAAATCATGGGCATGATGGAGTTCGTTTTCATGATCAACATAATGTTAGATCACCGGCCCACGAGTAACGTCATATCGGATAACAGAATAACCAGAAATCCTCACGAGACTTGAAGATGACGTGAACAGAACTGGTTCTACACACTAGTTCTAGATGATCGAATTATTGAGAAACTAAAAATAAAAGTTTTATATCTTTTAGAGATAATATATTGTTTTATAAACTTGTTTGCTTACATTTATCGTTAGCGTTACTAATTTTTAAAGTTGATTATTTACACAGTTTATACATTTTAATAGTTTATTTGTATTTACACACGAATTTAAATGATTAGATTTTTATATAGAGGAAATTATATAATTGAAGAAACCTAAACTTTTTTTTTCAGAATTCGCTAAACAAAATTATGTCTGGAAAAGTACTGATAATGTCGGCCTATTACAATAGGTATGTTTTTACTGTAACAACTTTAAATATAATTCAATAACACAAAAGGAACAATACATCTCGACAAGTGACTAACTACTAAAGAAGTATAAGCAGATTGAAATTACATACGTTTTTTTTATGAACACAACGACATTTTTTGCAGACTTCACTAGGAAGCTAGGATCTTGGGTCTCGATAAAGTTTGGCCAAACATGTTCGAGACTTTTCTAAATTTAATAGCTTTATTAGTTTAATTGAGAGGATCAATTTGATAATAAATACGAGTATAAACAGTCGGGCGTGTTGCTGGGGAGTATGCTGCACCACTTCTGTTTTCCTGGTAACTAGGAAGGAATATAATAGAAATAATTTCTTTTTTTGTGCTAAAAACACAAATTATGTATTTTGCAATAAAATCTCCCTGTGTCGTAGGATCTACTCTTTTCAGAAGACACGGCAGACATAAGTGATGAAGAGCAAAACGTTTCGGGAGCTGTCTTTTGTGCTTTCAGACGTTCAAATGCTGCTAATCAGCCTGATTTCAACAAATTAGTTCCATTTTGAGTATCGTCACCTACTCACGAATACACAAAAGACAATTTCCTATATTTAAACAAGAAATTACTATAACCAAAAAAGGCTCACGATGTTGCATACCAGGTTAGCATACGATAATTGCAGATGCTAACAGATGTAGTTACATAAGAGTGCGGCCGTGAGGCGCGCGCCGGTCAAACTTGGCCGCGGCGCGTTCAAGTTCAATAACACGATTCGTGAATGACCGACAATGGTCGACAACAAATTACCTGATAATTATGCACCTATTTGACTGCGAGTGACGTCATAATAAATGGGATGCTTAAGTTAATGAGGTGCATAAGTAGGTTTAATTTTGTTTCCGTTTGAGAAAATTGCAGTTTTTAAAGAAGATTCCTTTGTGAAAATTATTTCGTTCGGATTGGAATACAACAGAGTAAACTGCGTAAATTGGACAAAAAATTGTTTGATTGTTTGCTTCCTGTTATCAAAAATAGTGACGGAAAAACTATATTTCTGCTCCACTTCCTAATAGTGAGATATATGGACATATAATTATATCGATATAAATATGCGTTTATTTAGTACGTACTAGATCGTATGTAGTCAACAAAACGTCAGTGCAAGTAAGCAATAATCAAGGTGATTTAAATCTGTCTTATTATTAATTGACAAAACGGAAGCGGAAGGAAAACAGCGACATTTTGTGCCACGTCAGATACTGTACGTTGGTAATTTTGTGGCAGAACCAACGAGAAATTTCTGTTTGAAAAAATTAAATAAAAAGCGCTGCTTCACATATAGAATTTTTTAAACTATTTACAGAAAGAAACATTTTTATTAGTCCAGATGGATATTTTCCATAATTATATTTTATATTTGTTAACTTAGATGGAATATGTGTAGACTAAAGATGACATTAATGTTTGTATATGCATTAATGAAGTTATTGTTCACATACACCATTTTCCATAGTGAAATTAATAAAACAAATACCTAAGGATATTTTCTTTTGTATGTCTTACATCATTTAAATTATATCAGGTATGTGTCATATTAAAATTATTGTTAAGAATTTGTGTACCTATAATTTTAGACGGTTTTCAACGAAGAGATCCTAAATACATAATATATGTCAGCAAGTTATTTTGTTACTTTTTCATTATAAACCTACCGCTAACTTATTTTTATGAATATTTGTTTAAACGACCAATTGGAAACGTGCGCTAACTTCTGACGTGTTATACTTTCTATATCCAAATACCTAAATGATTTTGAGTTTGTTTAAAATTTCGTTACGATCATCAGTCAAAATGTTGACAAAGGTCTGACCATCGATCTTAGCTCAAAGACGGCTTGTTTTGACATACAACTTTAAACCGATCTTGATTTTATTACAAAGAAACACAAAGCTACATACGCATGCTTGTTATATTATTTATATGAGAGGTAATTTATTGAAAACGATATGTTCGAATTGATATTTAACTTATCTAGCGATTATTCACAGACATGGTCTATTTATTTACTGGGGCTGTTCTTGCCATTACAATATGTATCAAAATGTTTTATCCACCGCTAACAGAACATGAATGCCTGGTACCGTTATCTGAATATTATCAACAGTTAAGTAGACTTCTTTACCAAAATTAACAAAAGTGTTTACTATACATTTTTATTAACATTGACATACATTTTCTAATGTCATGGAATTTTGCCAATATTAGTGTTTACGATAACACATATTGGATACTAAACCTTCGCAAATAACCTAGTAACACGAAACCCGTAGGTTTTCGCAGATTTTTATAGGGTCATCTTGATTGGCATTTTACGTTCTAGATCGCTGGGCACTCAATGACAAAAGTGGCTCATTCATTGAGATGCAAAAACTGTTTCTGTCTATTACCGGAGAATTTATAAATGTTTATATTGAAATTGAATACTACAGTTGAATTACATATTATTATTATTTCCTTTATTTCATTTAAACACATATTAATTACGTATTTAAATATTTCAAAAATAAAAATAAAACATTTAAATATATAAAAAAAACGGTATCCCACCTGTATCGGGAACAGGGTCCAAGCTACGGGTCAGGGCTATTTATTATTATTACATATTTATATACATTTATTTTTTATTATTACATATTTTCATTTCTTCTATTCAAACGTTTTGTTCTTGATTTTTTATTATAGCAACAGTTAATAGCTCTGGTGGTTCATAAATTATTCACGCATGCAAAGTGGCGCGTGGACAGTTTTCAGCGTCATCGGTGTAGGTAGTTGAATCAAGTTAGGTAGCCCGCAAAATTTTGCAAATGTCAAGTTATACTTATGTAGACTAAAATGTGATTGGCGGCCGTAATATGTATTTATTTACGGAATTATAATCGTTACAATCGTCAATACAACCCTGGTTCTTCGTCGCTATAAGGACCGGTCCTGTGCATCCCGGACCCATCGGGTTCCCGCGACCCTCACCAGATCATCAGTACACCTTGTGGGAGGCCTTCCAACGCTACGTATTTCGGTACGTGGTTGCTACTCCAGAACCATTCGACCCTATCGACTATCCAGTATAAGGATTGTCAAAATTAATAATGTTTTTTTTTTATTTCACAAAACAAGGTTAAGAAAACCAGTCCGGTGCTCAATCATAGTCAAAGAATGCATTAGTTTTTGCTCTGATTCTGTTTTAAACAGCAACACTGGTCTGAATAATCTAGACTTACATATGTCGTCACTATTGAGCATAATACCATCGACAAAAAACTTATTAAATCATCCTTGTTTCTAAGAGACTTTTTGTGACAATCGATCGACCTTGTATGAAAAAATAATAATATTAAAAAGATAATAAATTATATTTGTTTTTTCAAATAGGTTTAAAAACCACCTTAACACGTCTAAAAGAATTACTTAGACAGAAAAAAAAAGAAAACATGACGACAATTAGGTATAGTGCGTACTGGCTGATCAATCCCAAGCCTTTTTGTCCTCAAAATACTCCTTTAAAAAGTAAGTATATGTAGGAAACCTACAAGCAAAGTTTTCTCTTTACAAATAATTTAGATTTATTATGGCTTAATTTTTGAATTATAAACTTAATTTATAAATTGAACGAGCAGCCATTTTCTGGAAAACAAAAACTCTGGATCGATTGCCTTTCCGCACAATAAAAAAAACCGTATGACATGATATTATGAAAATAGCTGAAGTAAACTAAACGGCTTGTGTTTTGTAAATCAGTTAATTTTTCAATTTGTCTCACAGTGTATGCTGCAGAGAGTCATAAGTCGCTGACCGTCCCTGTGTTACGTGTACATGCCAAATTATTTGAGAACGTAGCTATGAATAATAGATTATTTTGGTTGCACCGCCACTGAAAATAACCCCTTAATGAGGTAAGTACGTAATTGGCTGAAAACGCAGTGTGAACACATTAAATCACTTTTAAAAAGTTAATGACACAATAAACGTGGTTTTATTGAAAGCTATGGCCAAAATAGCAGTGATAGAATTGAAGGTCAGTTTAATCACAATTTTTTTTAGTACTTTACTTTTTAATAATTTAGAAAAAACTTACTAAAAATCGTAACATTGTGGACATTTTTGTTTTCAATATATGAACAGCTTTCAGATAAATAAAAGCTTGCAATTAGTTCACAAGTACCAGGCACGCATAAGCTACCAAGAACTGCAAATAAAGCTCGAGAGTAGTCCGAGTGAAGGCAACACAGTATCGGCACGGTCAAGGTTGCCTGCATGCGGGTTACTACTCTACCACGGTATCTTTGTCCACATCCTTCCGATATTATGTGAGTCTGGTAAATGTATAGTAAAAATGTATATATATAGTCCGTGATGAGTGAATTAAAAAGGGAAAATACTATACATAAAAAAAAAAGATATTTTGACGTTCATTCAAAAGAAAATTTAGAATAATAACAAGATTTTTTTATTATTATTACAAGTTTTATTTTGGTATCACACTAATAATTATTTATGGGTTATCCATAATGTCCATACTTGATGTTTACAAGCAATAGTGAAAAGGGAAATTAAACAGTATTAAAATGAGTTCAAAATCTAAATATGTACTATTCTATAATTCACGAGACTAGTCCATTATCTACATATAATAATGTGACATATAGAAAATGTCACCCGATAAAACGGTAGGTGAAAAACATACATGGCCTTACGTTCACTCCGGCTGTTTTCGAGATAAAGTTACTGGAAGTGATATAACAGAACAACCATTAATTACTTCTGTTAGCATATTTATTTTTAAAATTTTTAACACTGTTGCACAATATTAACATTTGGAAAAGCCATCCTTTTTTTGATAATTCGTGATTTTATTACATTTGCGTAAAAAATATAACACGTTTCTATTTGCATTTAATTCTGTTATGAACGTTTTTATTTAATACTAGCTGTACCCGCGCGGCTTCGCTCCCGCTCTTCCCTACTTCAGCCTACTATACCCTACTCTACCCTACTCTACCCTACCCTACTCTACTCTACCCTACTCTACCCTACTCTACCCTACTCTACCCTAGTCTACCCTACCCTACTCTACTCTACCCTACTCTACCCTACTCTACCCTACTCTACCCTACTCTACCCTACTCTACCCTACTCTACCCTACCCTACTCTACCCTACCCTACTCTACTCTACCCTACTCTACCCTACCCTACTCTACTCTACCCTACTCTACCCTCCTCTACCTTACTCTACCCTACACTACCCTACACTACCCTAATTTTATTTTTTTTTCCATAAGAACCTTCTCCTCATAATAACGAACACAACAAAAAAAAAATTAGCGAAATCGGTCCAGGCGTTGTTGAGTTATGCGCTTACCAACACATTTTGCGATTCATTTTTATATTATAGAAGATAGACTAGCTGCCCTCCGCGGTTTCAGCTGCGTCTTTGTTAACTATTCCTATTCGTCATGAATCTACATTCCCATACAGAAGGATTCCCAATCCAGCTAGCAGTTCCAGAGATTTGCGCGATTAAACAAACAAAACAGTTCCTCTGCTTTATTACATTAGTAAGTATAGATGTAAATATATTGATCTGAAAGAATAATTTCTAACTGGATTAGGCAGTTTTCACTATTTCCCACTGATGAGAAAAGATCACCTCTTTCTCCCTCCTACATCATTGTCATGAGTAATCACTGGCCAAATTTGTATAAGTATATATTTTTTTGTGATACAATGATGTCTCTTCCATTTTATATAGGTATATTTCAATATGGCGGGTTATAAATATAATATAAATGAACCGTGATCGCCCGCAGAGGCAGTACATACAAGGCATTTAAACTATAGCCAGTGGGAATGTTCACTGATACAGACAAGTATTTCGATTCCATCGGAGTTTCTCTCACTGTGAGTACATTTTAGACCGAAAAATAGCCTAAAAAAGAAGTTTTAGAATTGAATTAGTTTTGCTAAATATGGCATGTGTAACGCTATAGGTACCTTCATATGTACTACTACTACTAGCTCCTTACTACTAGCTTTTGCCCGCGGCTTTTTCCGCATACATAAAATATATCCTATGTCATTCAGAAATAAAGTAGCTTTCACAGATTACCTCCTACAAACAAAAAAGACAAAAAAAAAACAAACTTTAGCTTTTTATAATAATAGTATGGAAGACGTCAAAAATAGGTTTTATTAAAAAAAAAAAACAAAATAAAATTAGCAGGTTTTTCCTTTTCAACGAAATGTTGTTTTCAGCCTGGTTCACATTATCACGATCTGTACCTATCTCAATAGACACTGAAGTTTCATACTTTGTTATCTCTAAAAATAATATTCTTTTATAGACTTGATTTTAATGTTTCCACAGTGTACACGTGCACACAAGAAAATAATATACTTATATACCAATGATATACATAGGCTTCAAATCGCAAAATATGTGTGGAAATGTGTGATTATAAATATATGATCTATCATTTAACATACAAGTTTTCAGCCGAACATAATAATTTGTCATTGATTGGACTTTTTCATTTAAGTAAGCTATACTCTGTTCAAAATAACATTAGAAATTTATGAAAACCTTTTATTACTGTCCGTTCAACCGATTTTGACTTTTATTACGTTGGTGGCATAAAAAATGGCGGCTGCAGTAAATAGTTCGTATTGTAACCACTTTTTTGCTTTGAATGCCATCCATATGCCTACAATAGAGCCGCCTTTGTATCTTTTGTTGCATGAAGATTAAATAAATAAATAAATAGAGTTTAAAATCGGTTGAACAGAGAGTAAAAAAGGATTGTTTAAATTTCTATTCCTTACGCGATTAAATAGTGTTCGCATGTTACGATATTAGAGAATTTTGTCTTTAGTCTGTATCATCAGTTCTGTTATGCCTTGGGTAAATGAAATCGAAATTCGATGCGGGTTTTACTGTTAGTAGTCATGTGTTTGGTACTAATTTCAAATTTTAAATATAATACACACTGTTTACTTTAGTTTTACGAATTAAACATAATCTTGAGTATTTGTTATGTAGATGATTATTAAGTAAACCTTCCTGAATTGCTTGATCCATGATTGTACGATTTTGAAAATACAGGTGATATGATATACACACTAATGCTAATGCAATGCATTTTGAATTAATCAATTTTTAATATTTTGTTTTAGTTATCTTGGGATTACTTGCACTGTAGGTTGCACATTGACATAGTATATTTTTGTAAATCCTTGAACATCACATCACACTTAATGATGACTTACCCTTTCGAATAACCTAATTAGAGACACAATAGAAAGGCTGAGAGAGCGAACGCTGGAGTTCGCTGGGTTTAATGAATTAAAGGATCGAACGGCCACTCTTTCTAATTTACCTACCAGCCATTTTAATAATTGTTTTCACAAAATAAAATTGCGAAAACAGCGAATCACGCGAAACAATCAGCGAGTATTTAGTTATTTACGGTAATTAGGGTCCGTCGGTACCTACCTAGTTCAGTGCGGTGCACGGTGGTCGTTAGCACAATCACAAGAATCGTTCGCCAGTTATATTGTTCCGGTAGTTGACTGTCATTTGTAGAACACTTACACGCATGTAAAGCCATTTTAATGTACTTTGACATTACAGAAAAAAAATCACAAATTTGCACACGAAAAATGAAAAGAAAAACGCGTGATTTGTGTTATGATTAAGACTTATGTAGTGACATCTAATGGCATCAAATTGTGAGCGTTTATGAAATAAAATTCGGGAAACCTAAAAATGCCTTATTGTAATTTTGTTTTGATTTTTTTTTGTATACAGTTCTTAAAACGTTATTATAACCGTATTAATTAATTGATTTGGATTTAATGACTTTGTTTTTAATTTATTTAATTTGATTTAAATTTATTGATTTTGTTTTATTGTATTTGATTACGTTTTATTTTATTTTATTCTGATATTTTATGTGAGAATGACAATGGGTATATGGGACCTGAGTAAAATGATTTAAGTATTATTATTTGGATAACGACGAGCAGTGGTGGCTGAGTGGTATTGGCCCCGACTTACGAGTTGTAAGGTCGTGGGTTGAAACCCAGCCAGGCGCATTACTTTGTGTAATTTATTTTTTATTACCACTACTCTCAAAATGGTAAAGGAAAACATCGTGAGGAAACCGGCATGTCTTAGAACCAAAAATTCGAAGACATGTGACATTCACCAACCCGCACTGGGCTCGCGTGGTGGATTACGGCCCATTTCTTTTCTGAGAGAGGAGGCCTGAGTCCCAGCAGTGGAACCATTAAAAAAAGGCTGGTGATGGTGATGATTATTATTTAGATAACTAACAAACAAGGAACAAGTTCTCTTTCAAGATTTTCAGCCAGTTCACAATGCATACCCACGTTTGACATTAGAACAAAAAATAGACTTATTACCTCCAGACTGGTAGATAATCGACAATTAATAAGTGTAATAAGTGTTCATGTACCAGGGAGTCATAAGACTGTAGGCACCGCCTAGTTGTGCACGTGGCCGCGGCGGTGGACTGTAATTTTCTTTTCAGTGCACGTTTTAAGATAAACATCAGTGTTGACGATTACCTAGTCACTGTTGATGTCGTGCTGCCAATGTTTGGGACAATTTTAATTTGCTATGTTGTTTTTATTTTTATATGTGTATGACGGAAATGCAGCATTTTTGGATGCTTTATAGCTTACATCGCTTATAAATAAAATAGATCGTTTCATCGTTATTTTATCTTTATGTTTGTGTTATTAACAAACGAACATTATTTTCAATTATGTCCTTTTTTACGAACAAACAGTTTGTAGCAATCAGTTTTTTTTAGTATTATATATTTTATATTTTTGTTTCTTATTTCGTTCATTATTATGAATGTGGGGACTATGTGGATTACTTTTCTTAACATTTAGTCTGGCAGTTTTGAGTACCATATGCGGCCTGCCCAAATGTGATTTCTTCGGTATTGTTTGTCAAGTCGTTGAGCTCCTTGGTAGTCTTGAGTGCTAATGCTTCTACTGAAAGGACAGGTCCACTCAAAACTGTGCGGTTCTTTCCTCAAAAGACCATCTCAGACACCAATCTGCGTGGTTCTCATATGATTTGACCATTACATGTTTGCTGTTTATACTTTAAAAGCTTTGACCCCTGAGTTTTCAGTTATTCAACTAGGAAACACCGGCCTCATTTAGTTTAAATTGACGAAAAATTTTGAAGAGTTAAAGTGTTTTGAAAAATCGATTAGCAAAATAAATATATATCATCTATCGTTACTGTACCTAAGTTTTCAGTACCTAATTTCAAAAATTGGTTTGCTTCCTCATCTTCCAATAATCAGTATTGGGTTCTTAATTATTTGATTGACCATTGCCACAAATAGGAAGGCCTCCTGTACTGGATTCTGTTTAACGGTATCTGTGCCATTGTCGACGGAACAATGTCGTTGAACTAAACCGACATTTTCTCGAAAAAAAAATTGACATGATTAGATGTGACTATATTTACGCTTGTCGTTAATGTGGAGTATGAAAACGTGAGGACTGCTATTTTCGAGACCACCGGATGTCAACGATATCTTCTGCAATAATTAGATATTATTACAGAAGTCGGTAATAAAGTTATTATGACGGTAACAGCAGTGCATTCAGCACTGACTTGCATGTTAGGTTTTTGTGTTAATGTTACTTTTCCGTTAATTAGGCAATTAATGACGCACGTACTAGGCACATTTATGGTGTCATAATTAAAGCAAAGTTATCCATGGTCAAGGCAAACCTTGGCACTTTATTGTATTATTAGTTGGTGCTATAAGAGTTGCTATTGCGACGATACTGAACTTTTTAAAATTGAAATAAACCTGCACAATGACCTTTCTCGACCTTGCATAACAGGCCATTGCTTCGACGTTAGATTGTTAAGAGTATTTAGATTTATTTATGTACAGTTTCATATTATGATTAATGTGGATAATATTTTCTAAAGTACCTGCATATCTGTATTAATAGAAGAATGATTATATCCATGCCGTAACTTCCCGTAAATCGGAGTTTTACTTCGGTAGTTAACTTTCACTCAACCAGGATTTCATGTATTTCAGGTGCTGGCGGCACTGGCCGCGCAGTCCATCAACATATCGGTGGGGTTCTGCCAAGGCTTCTCAGCGGTCCTGCTGCCCCAGTACACACATGAACACCCCACGATTTCGTATGAGCAGAGTTCATGGATCGGTAAGTTATTATAATATTATTATTATACCTAGCCCATACTGACCCACAGCTGGGCAAAGGCCTCCCTCCATTCCTCTTCCAATGTTCCCGGTTTTGAGCCACCTCTTTCCAATTTCCGAGGAAGACATCTAAGTTGTCCCGCCAGCTCCTTCTTGGTCTGCCGCGACCCCATCGTGCGATTTCAGGGCACCAATTTTGCGTTTTATTGGCCCACCGCTCGAAATTATATTTACGTAATATTGTTTAAAAGTTTTAATTTACTATTTAAAATCAAAATTGCAACCATTTCTTTTAACAAGTAAGTTAACCTTAGGAATGACATACATTGTAACGGCACTGAAACAGTATTTGTAATTATATAAATAATGTTTGTTTACTGAACAAATGTGATCCATTTATCCAGTGCAGTTGTGTGAAGTGAAGTGTGATCGTCTGAGTTGTAATGACGAGTTTGATTAATAATTACACAACCTACGTCCACAGTGATTCGTGAACGTGTGTTAATTATTAGCAGTTATCTGTCTACATTGTTGACAGTATCACATGATGAAGAAACAATGCAAACGTCTTCTATGTAAAGAAAAAGCACTTACTAAATGATTTGCAGCATTTCCATCCTATGTAGTTTTCAATGAAAACTACGCTTAGTTTTCATTTGAGCTTTGTCATTTCTAATATCGAGATCTTCCAAAGCTTTAGCATCTTTTTCCATATAATAACATAGCCAAAGAGATGGAAAGTGATATTACCGGCCAACCTAAATGGACATTGCTAAAACAATGTTTACGTTTTATTTCGGGAGCGGCGGGCGATGCCAGGGCGACACGTGAGCTAGGCCAACGAGGTAGCTAAAAATAATGCTCTGTCAAAGATCACGTTTTAATGAAAGTGAGTCCGTAGCGTTCACTCATTTTCCGAATTCAAGAACATTTTTACATTTAAAAATATGGATGTTCGTCAGATCAAAGGATTAAATACGAATAAATTCTGGTCCGTGATTCCTTCAACATACCAAATGGAGTAGATAGAAATTGTCAATAAACAAAGCAACATTTGACATCGCAAATTAAATATTGACGCGAACTGCCGACGTGAGCAAACGAGATAGCGTAGTCAAACACATCGTTTGTACTAGGAGATAAGCAACACGAGGAGGTGGGGTCATAAGCTTAGCGCCTTATGGCGGAGCACGCACGCTGTGAGGGTATGGGAAGTTATTGTTATGATGTGTTCAAGAAGCTGGGTCTGATAACGTTAGAGCTTAACATGAGGTTGGGGATTAAATTAAATTAAAGCGTGGTGCCGTGTAGCTTATGGTATCCTGGTTATTTTGGCAAGGAAAAGACTGATAAGATGCTGAATAAAGACAGATAAAAGTTCTGATTTAGTAATAATGCAATAATCTCTTTACATTACCTATCACATTTAATGTTTTTAGAAACAAGACGGTTTCAATACCAGGATTCGTCATGACCAGTGATCGGAATAGGTAGGGCTATTTAGGCTCATTGACCGCAAACATTAATGTTAATATGGATATTCCACAGGATTCCGGCTGATACTATGGGATTTAATTGAATTTCATACTTTATGTCAATATGTATAAAAAAAATTATGTAAGCCAATAAGCGCATGATATGCGACGTTCTAAATTTTACGTCAACAGCACGCTATAAAACATTTTGCCAAGCGCGCGACGTTGCCGCTTTGTTGAAACGCGTACAGATATCGGCACGGATCTTGAGCGCTCGGCTAATCTTTCATTAGTCCCGAAGGCAAGATAGCTTTTTTATAATTTTACTACTTTAAAACCAAATCCGGGGACGCGGGAAATATCCATATTTTTGTAACCTATGGCAAGTACATAAAACAGCCCTACCTATTCCAATCTATGGTCATGACCAATTGACCACTATCTGATTCTAACCACGTTGTTTTCGTCTTACAGCAAGTCTGGGTGTGATATCAAACCCCATCGGGGCGCTCCTGGGCGGCATGATGGTGGACGCTGTCGGCAGAAGACTCCTGCTACAGTCCATCGTACTACCCAACCTGGTGGGGTGGCTCGTCATCGCCTTCTCAGAAACCTACATCTTTCTATGCATTGGAAGGTTCATCACTGGATTTACCATCGGTAAGTAGATTTAACCATGTTTTTTTCTTGATTTTGAATTTTAACGTTATTTTTGTTAAATACAAAGAAAATATTCTCAATTGAATTTAAGTGCGTCAGAGTATATTATAATCTAGATTGGTCATACAGCTGGTGCGTCACGAAACTCATTGGAATAAATACTTAAACATGAATAAACAGTAGATGCTTATCTAAACTGAAATGACGAACGTCACCGACTGGTGAAAATTGAATGACTCATTAATTGAATCCTCGACAAACGAACCTTAGCGACTCTTCACACTTTAATAGCGTTCCTAATGCGATTAACTGTTCGCTTGCAGGCATGTCAACGGCCTCCTACATCTACGTGGCCGAGATTACTACACCAGAGAAACGAGGGGTGCTTAGCGCTTTAGGACCTGGTCTGGTGTCCACCGGCATCTTCATCGTCTACTCACTAGGAGCCTTCATACACTGGAGAAAAGTTGCGGCCATCTGTGCAGGAGTGTCCCTCCTAACACCGTTCCTAATGTACTTCGTCCCAGAGTCGCCCCTCTGGCTAGCTTCCAAAGGACAGATGAAAGAGGCCTACAATGCAATGTTCTGGCTCCGACAGAACAACAGCACCGCACAACAAGAGCTCATGGAGTTTAACAAAGACAGAAAAGTAGGAGAGACGATGACCTTCACACAGAAACTCAGCCTTTTCAAGAAGAGGAGCGTCGTCAAACCGTTCCTCCTACTCATCATTTTCTTCATATTCCAAGAGATGTCGGGAATCTACGTCATCTTGTACTACGCTGTGGATTTCTTCAAGTCTGTGGGGACTAGTGTCAATGAGTTCACGGCTTCTATAGTTGTTGGTGGAGTGCGAGTGTTCATGGGAGCTGTTGGAGCGTGTCTGATCAACAGCTTCAGAAGAAAAACCCTAGCGGCTACTTCAGGACTGTTGCTTGGCGTAGCCATGCTGGGCGCTGCGGTCTGCGATAGTCTAAACGGACCTCCTTTAGTTAAACTAGCGTGTGTATTAATGCACGTGTCATTCAGTATGGTAGGATTTTTACAGTTACCGTGGATAATGTCCGGGGAGCTGTACCCTCATGACATTAGAGGTGTCATGTCTGGAGCCACGTCGTGCTGTGCATACGTCCTTATCTTCTTTAACATTAAGACTTACCCACAGTTAGAAAATATGTTGACTAGTAACGGTACATTGTACCTCTTCGGATTCTGTGCGCTCCTGGGAGCTGCGTATTGTTACTTTTTCCTACCAGAAACCAAAGGCAAAACTTTGACTGAAATTATGAGGCAATTTGATGATGAGAAGAAAGAGATTGACCCAGAAGTAGGATACAAGACGGAGAAGCCAGTTACGATAGAAGGAAAACCAGTACAAAGGCGACACAGCGCCGGGGCTACAGTATCGTTAGAAAAGAATTGGACGCAAGATGAATGCAAGAAGACTGCCGACCACCGCGAGTAACCTTCGCCGTCTTATGCTAGCCGAGTACTTTTAGTTGTAAAGAATAAGTTACCAATGAATTTATATAGTTAACTATTTTTAATATTATTTTATTGTTTGTGAAGTTTTGTGATCAGTATTAATTAGGATGAATTTCGACGTTTTGATGATGTTACATTCCATTAGTGATAAATAATTTTAATACAAGGTGACGACATACATAGGTATTTAAAGTTTTGCCTAGTTTTAAGTACAAAATATTGGTGTAACAAAATCGAGGCACTGAAGTGATTAATAAAGTAACTACTATTTTTATACCGAGTAGAATATCTTTATAAGTTTAAGCATTACTATTTAATTCTCATACAAGATCTAGGCGTACCTAATATATTTAAAAGCAAGAGCTATACAGGGTGAATGTATGTTTTTTAGTATAATAATAGGGACGACTTACATAAAATAAATGAAAGATAACTGCTGTGATGAAGTCTGAATAAAAGAGTGAATTGTTTACAATTTTTGGTTTCATTTCAATAAGTATTGACCTGGATGCGATGTAATGAGATAAGATATGCACTGAAGAAATGCGGTGTTCAAGTGCATAGATAGCATTCATACGTCACACCATCATTCATCTGTTGATATTTAGATGGCAAGATAGTAAATACTAACTACCTTTGTTTGTTTCTAGTAATTCAATGGTTTTAAACATCAGCAGTTAATTGTGAAAAGTGGAATCTAAACTAAGAAAGTTCTTAATTTGACTTTAGCCAAATTGATACTAATGAACAGATATTTAAAACATTGTAAAAATAAAAAAAAAAATTAGGTACCTATGTACCTACCTACTATATTTAACGTAAGACTTACTGGTCAATATTATATTAGTGACAATTTCGAAATTATAATAAATACTATAAATATCCACTAAAAAGTGCTTCGTAAAGCCACGAATCTTGTTTTTCTATTAAACTTAAAAACATAGTTTAAGTAGCGCCATCTATGCTCCAGATAGGAAACGCCAATCGAGTTTTTTTCAACTAGCAGAAAGAACGCTACATCAAAGCCTTTCAATGGTACGCAACAAGCTCACTAGATGGCAGCACAGTGCTTTCATTGCTGGCAATAATTTTTTTTTACAATATAATATTTTTATTGGTGAAGTTTAATAAACTTAAATCTGCATCTGTTCTGTTCTCAGTATTTATTTTACATAAAGAAAATAATAGGTGAATCTGTATTAACTATTGATTTTTTATAGGTTGTAAAGGAACCTGAAAGTGTCTTAAAAATTCTTGTTTAGCACCATTATTAGTAAATTGTCGGGAAAACCCTGAAAAACTAAACGATATCACTTACCTGGACTGAGGAATGCCGTATTTGATGCCGACACCGACCCTGGGCAGTGCCTTGATGACCTTCTTCACCGTCGCCTGGTCGGGGAACGCGAAGAATATGGACGCTGAAACATGGAGGACACCTTATTATTTGACGTGTAGTCATACTCTCGTCATGTCACCGAAGACGGGCAGCTACGTCAACGGTGGAAGAGGGCGTGCGATCACCAATCCGATTGACCTACTTTGTTAATATGTTCGTACCTTTTCCAATCTATGCCCAGAGCGTTGTAATGCAATAGGCTTTTTGATAACAATTTTGATGATTTATAAGCGAGTGTAGAAATTGGTCCTAAGATACGCAGTGTTGCCTTTACATTTTTGGGCCTAAGGAAATATTGAAAGTGTCATTCATGTGTATTGCTGATAGAATAGTAACAGGAGCTGATTATATTTGAAGGCAATTATTTTCAGGTCTTTTCTAGATTTTGCTAATCATCAAAGAACCGTTAATATTATTTACATGACTACATTGATGTCCGAAAGTATCAGGGAACCAGATTTTCGCAAGAGTTATTTTGTCAGCGTGCAGTGGGGGGATGCTGCCGCGTGCAATTACACTCGCGTGCAATGTTTTTTGTTCTTGCTTCGTGAAGGCTGAGTCATATTGCATTATTTAGCATTGTGTACAAAAGGATCAGTAAGGAAGACAGGAAAACAAACCCCAGACTATACTAGACAGTCCAAAAGTGTAGTCGAAAATAGAAAACAGAAAAAAACACCATGCTATGAAAACGTTAGGTATCCTATTTACAGAAAATTGCATATTATGTATATTATTAAAAGGTTGTACTTATTGTATAACCGTATAACTAAGATAGACCGCACATCAAACGAGCATACAGCGAATAGAAAAAAATATATAAAAAAACTGGGCAAGTGCGAGTCGGACTCGCGCACTGAGGGTTCCGTGCAAACTACAATTCCCGAATGGATTCTTGAAAATTTTTCCAAATTGCAAAAAAGTTTTTTTTTCTGTGGTAGGTAACAATAATTGTAGTGTTTTCAGATTTATTCCTATACCTGTGCTTAAGACCTCGCTTTGTGCCAAAATTCAGGATTTTGGGTCAACAGGAAGTACCCTATGAATTTCGATCTTTGAGAATATCAAAATATACTTTTTTTTTGCGAAATAAACGGCCGTATGTTTTTTATTCGTTAACTTAGAAGTATGATTTTTTCACGGCTTGAAAGGACCGCAGACCTGAGTTTATGGTTTTAATTTCAACTCGATACCTCCACGCGTTCTCGAGATAAAGGGTTGGTTGACAGACAGACAGACGGATGGACAACAAAATGATCCTATAAGGGTTTCGTTTTTTCCTCTCTCCCCTCCCTCTTTTCCTCCGGAACTCTATAAACAGCGACATAATATTACCTACTCTAGACAAAGTCAAATGACAATAATACAATCAACATAGAGATTAAGCCGAATTTACGCAATTTTTCGCTACCTTTTTCTTTTGCGGTTTTAAAGCCTATAGTATTCCTTCTTTTATTGAGATCTCCAAAGAATTGAAATGTGTGGTGTTTTCGGTTCTTATGAGGAATCTCCAATACAACTTACAATCTCATCATATTTTTTAAATCTTTATTTCAGCCAAAATACGTGCATTGCTAAACCTTTTGCTTGCCTTTGAAAATGAACTATAGATTATTTAAATGATATTTATTTTGCAAATAGGTTTTAAAACAACACTTTTACACGTCATTTCTTTTTCAGTCAGTTTAAACTAGATGAGGCCAGTGTTTTCTAACTGAATACCCTGAGAAGAAACATCGAAACAAACTCAGGGGTCAAAGTCTCTTTTAAAGTCCATACAGCAAACATGTAATGGTCAAATCATATGAAAACCATACAGGTTAGTGTCTCGGATGGTCTTTTGAAGAAAAAACCACAAAGATTTGAGTGGACCTGTCCAGGTATATAGGTATATACCTACACACTAATATAAAGGCAAATGTTTGTGCGTTTGTTACTTCTACACACACAAACGGCACAATGGCAGACAATGTCCTGGAATAGTTCATAGGACTTTTCAATAGCACTTTTTGTAACAGGAATATTTTGCCTTGTGACAATTTTTTCCCTACACATGGGTAAAGCCGCTGGCAGTAGTTAACCTGCGCTTCTCACATGCAGCGGACTGCAATTCATAACTGCGTAATTGCTGTATGCTCCTCCAATGTGCAGCCTACCTACTAGGACAGTAGAACATGTATACTTACTCCTGCTGGCGAGAAACATCTCGATGGCCACATTCTGCAGCAGGTAGCGACGCGAGAAGATCGCGCGGATCTCGCTGAAGTACCATTTGCCGTGCAGGTGCTCGCAGTACTTCAATACCTGGAAGAATGGAAAGAGAAAGGTATTAATCAAGCTTGCGATATATTTAGGGGCTCCTAGTATTTTTAAGGAATTATAACAAAAGTATTGCTTCATATGATTTGAGACGAGACATTAGTGAACCATTGCTTATTATATACCCTATTCGCGTTACGGGGCCGGCGGAGGATGAATTTCCATACAAACGTAATACCACGCTCATTTGCAGTTGGAGCATATTTCCAACATATTATGATGATATTTGGTTATAGACAATATTTATCTAGGTTCCTACGTCTTTCTTTTTTAAAAAAACAAAAAGAAATTTAAGCAAATTGGATTTCGCACTTTTTTATAGCGTAAATGGCAAAACATGCCATTTGGCTTTTCTTGTATTAAAAATAACAATATTTCTAATATTCTCGACGTAGGAACCTAGATAAATATTGTCTTTAACCGAATATCATCATAATATGTTGGATATATGCTCCAACTGCAAATGAGCGTGGTATTACGTTTGTATGGAAATTCATCCTCCGCCGGCCCCTTAAGATTAGACATTTAAAGAAACCTTTTTTTACTGTCTGTTCAACCGATTTTAACTTCTATTCCGTAGGCAATAAGGATGGCATTAAAAGCAAAACAGTGGTTACAATACCAACTATTTACTGTAGCCACCATTTGTCATGCCAGCAACGTATTAAAAGTCAAAATCGGTTGAAAACAGGACAGTAATGAAAGGTTTTCATAAATGTCTAATTTTATTTTGAACGGAGTGTGTAATTTTCATCATTATTTTGATGATTTTCATTCAAGGAAATAAACCCGCAACCCGATGCTGCAAACCAGCTCCAATTTGAGACACCGCATGGACTACGTCGTAAAAGACAGGTTAAATTCACTATGTTTTTGGAAATTCAATATGGGCACATTAACATCATCAAACCCTGAACAAACAAACTGACAAATTAAAATAACAGTCACTAATCAACATTAAAACACAAACACAACAACCTATATGTTAGTCATTGTAGAATACACCCACTCACACACAATCACTAGTTGACTCGCCAACGCACCACCGCACAGGCCGACAGTTCGACAACGACTGCCTGCCCCACCATTCGGACCGGTATTTATAACCGAGCGACGTGCGCGCCCGAGGTAACGTCACAACAATGTTATCGGTTTGTAGTGTGATATAATAATATCTACATACACTACATTCCCTTCCTTGTTTTAACTTGTTGTATTGTAACCACAGTGATTAATAAGACATTTGACATGTTACTATTATTTTATTCATAATTAATTCATATCGCTGGCATAACAAAATCATAGCACAAAAAATTAAAATCACTTCATTGTTAAGTTTAGTGTTTACTTTCGTCTACCCTTCTTCTATTCTATTTTCTGATTCGTTTGTATCTTCTCCTCCGTCTGTTTCTTTACTTTGATCATTTACAACTTCCCATTGGCCTTCAATTTTCTTCAAATGAACAACATTTCTTCGTGATACTTTTCCAGTTATGTCGTTTCGAACACTTATGTCTCCACCTTCACTTTTTTCCACTGTATGCGAAGTTGGGTCATAATTTAAACTTAGTTTATCTTTAACCATATTCTTGACGTAAACTTTATCACCAGGCACTAGTTGACATTCACGAGCTCTTCTTTTGTTATCAGCATATTCTTTTCCAATTTCTTTCTTTTCTTGGTCTCTGTCTCGAACATCTGCATCTTCCGGTTTATGGGTATGTGTAATGTCTCCTGCCATGGGTATGTTATCACGGTATTGCCGTTTGAAAAATAATTCTGCTGGTGTTTTACCCGTAACACTATGTGGGGTACTGTTGTACATGGCCAAATACTCTAATAAAGCATCTTGCCAGTTTTTATTCTCAAATTGGCTAATTTTTAGTCGCTTTAGAATGTCACGGTTCTGACGTTCGACTTCTCCGTTCTGTTGAGGCCAGTATGGTACCGTGTTATGCAAAACTATATTCCGTTCAACACAGAATTTTTTGAACTCCTCGCTGCAGAATTGTCTCCCATTATCAGCTGTTATCGTCATCGGGTTACCAAGCCTGCTAAAAATCTCTTTTAGAGATTTTATTATGTCTGTACTGGTAATTTTCCGACAAATCTTCACCTCCTTGTATCGACTGAAGTAATCGACGATAACCAATATGTAATCGCTGCTTGGTAAAGGGCCCAACAAATCTATACATGTATCTACCCAAGGTTCACATGGTAATGCCCGTCGCTTCAATGGGTTTGGAGGACTTGGGGTTGAAACTAACGTACAGCCTTTGCAGCATTTAACCAAGTTCTCGGTTTCTTTGTCATATCTAGGCCACCACACTTTGGTTCTTAGTCTCGCCTTCATTAAGACTATTCCTGGATGCCCTTCGTGAGCAGCTGTCAACACCTGACTGCGCAATTTTCTCGGAATAACAATTCTTGTGCCTCTCAACAAAACTCCATCGTAAAAGCATAATTCATTTTGGAAGATTTTGTAATTTTTTACCTCTTCATCCCATGTGTTGTTATACAGGCCCTCCCTTACCTTTAATATTTCCTCGTCTTGTTTTGATGCCTCCATAATTTGTTCCAGTGATACTGCTATTGGTCTGCTTCCTTCAACAATTTGGTGAATATAGTTGTCCGATTTGTCCTGCGTTGTTGTATTTAATTTACACAATCTTGATAAACTATCTGCTATATTTTCTTTCCCAGGTTTGTATACTACTTTGAATGTATATGCTTGAAGGCGTAGTATCCATCTTTCGATCCTCGCGCATGGTTTTGATTTAGGACCAAATATAACCTCAAGTGGTTTATGGTCGGTTACTAATTCAAACTCTTTTCCAAACAGGAAAACGTAAAAATGTTCCACAGCCCAGACTAGAGCTAAGGCTTCTTTTTCCGTTTGGCAATATCGCCTTTCGCAGTCTGTTAGTGTCCGATGACCATACGCTATAATGCGAGGTCCACGATCATTAATTTGAACTAATACTCCTCCTAGTCCTACCGGACTGGCATCTGCTATGACCATAGTCCGATCTTTGACGTCATAGTATCCTAGAGTAGGAATATTAGACAAAGCTGATTTTAATTTGTTAAATGCAAATTCCTGTTTTCTGCCCCAAAGGGTTTTTAATTCTGTCGTTTTGCTCTGTTTCTTTCTTAGCAGTTCTTTTAATGGTTCAGTAGTGGTTGCCAAATCTGGAATCCATTTTCCAACGTAGTTTATTAATCCCAAGAAGCTCTGAAGCTCACCTATATTCATAGGTGGACGAAATTCTTGAATAGTCGTCACGTACTTATCTAATGGTTTTACACCTTTGTGTGATAATTCGTGACCCAGAAATTGAACCTTTTCTTCCCTGAATATGCACTTGTCGTTTCTCAGTACAACATTATTTTCTCTTAGAGTTTTCATTACTGTTTCTAATCTTTTATCGTGTTCTTCCACATCCTTTCCGTATACTAAAATGTCGTCTATAAAATTAATGGTGCCGTTGCATCTCAATAACATTCGTTCTATGGTCTTTTGAAATATTTCCGGAGCACAGGATATTCCAAACATTAATCTTTTGTATCTAAACAGGCCTTTACTAGTAATAAAAGTTGTAATATGTCGAGAGTTAGGATGCAATTCCACCTGATGAAAAGCATCTTTTATGTCCAGTTTTGAAAAGTACTTTGCATTTTTAATTTTTGGTAGTAACTTGTCCATAGTAGGCAATGGGTGATTTTCGCGTAGAATTGCTGTGTTGGCCCGCCTCATATCCACGCAAATACGAACATCTCCGGTGTTCTTCAAAACTGGGACTATTGGGGATACCCATCTCGAGGATCCTTGAACTTCTTCAATGATGTCTTTCTCTAACAGCTCTTTTATTTTCTTGTCGACTTTTTCTTCTAGTGGTATGGGGATCCTTCTTAATGGTTGAGAAACTGGTTGTACTTTCTCATCGATTGGTACCTCCACTAAAACATCCTTGAATTTCGGAAATTCTGTCTTAGTTTCCATATGGTCGATTTCTAATCCGATTTTAAGTACCCCCATAGCCATGGCAGTGTCTTTTCCAAGTAAATCTCTAGTTCCATCAGCGATGACGTAGAAAGTGGCGTTTTCTGACCTGTCCGCGATTTTTAAGTTTGCGTCGAATGATCCCATTAGGTCGAGGGGTTTCTTACTCCCATAACCATAAAAAGTCTTATTGCATATGGATGTTTGGTTACGAACCTGTACCTTATTTTTTTTCATGTTGTCCCAGGTTTTGTTTGTGATCAAGTTGCATTTACACCCAGAGTCTACTAACATTTTAACCTTCATTCCGCCAACATGACAATCTAATACACTGTCATCGTCGATTTTGAACACATATTGAATGCCTTCTGATTCTACTTGATCTATCTGGTTTGTATCGTTTCTTTTGTTGTCTCTTTTCATTTTTTTATTTCCGCTTTGTTTGTTGTAGTTTTCCTCATATTTCCTCTTATTCGTTCTGTTCCGTGCCATTGTTCTGCAAAATTGTCTGAAATGTCCCTTTAGCCCACATTTATAACAATCTATTTCTTTTGCTGGGCATTTGCTGTCGTGAGATGCGTGTCCTGAATTTCCACATCTTCCACATCCTGGTTGTCTTTTCCACTTCTTATCACTGCTATTGTTTTTTTCCTTCATTTCTGATTTTGTGTCTTTTATTCTATTAATGTTTTCAGTTGATGTGCTGCTTCCTCCGAATTCTTCTATTTGTCGACTTACGGCTTCGAGAGTATTTGCTTCAGCAATTATATTTGTTAGCGTTATTGAGTCTCCTGTTTGTAGAATTTTCTTCCTGAGCTCTTTTGAGGAACACTTTTCTGTGATTTGATCGATTATTTGATCGTCTTTGTCTTTAAATTGACATTTGTCTGCTTGCTGTCTAAGCCGTACTATGAATTTTTCGAACTTTTCATTTGCTTCTTGTTTGATCAATCGGAAAAGGTGACGTTCGTAGATCTTGCTTTGTTTGGGAAGGAAGTAGGCGTCGAGTTTGGTGATAGCAACTTCGAAGACGTCCACTCCATTCGCTGATGATACATTTGCATCCGGTATATTATAAAATATCTCCTGTAGCTCTAGTCCACCAAAATGTAGCAGCGAAGCACGTTTTTTCTCACAACTCTTGATGTCAGCAGCTTCTAGGTAGATCAATAGTGCTCGTTTCCAGCGTTCCCATCTCGTTCCTACTGATGAAGGTTCCCCCTCGCAATCAAATTTCTCAAGCGTGAGTTGGGAACTCATTTTATTGTTTAATTACCTGGAATCAAAGAATTAAGGATTTGCATTCAACTGAAAAGTTAAAAAAAATCTGAGCAGTATGTACATAAATGATAACTATTACGTAATAACCATTAGGTATATTCTATTGATTTGACTGTCACCCTTTGGTGACTTGTCAGTTTAATGACCAGTAGATATGATCTACTGCAATAACCGTCATCCTTTGATAACTTGTCAATTTAATGACCAGTAGATATAATCTACTGCAATAACCGTCATCCTTTGATAACTTGTCAATTTAATGACCAGTAGATATGATCTACTGCAATAACCGTCATCCTTTGATAACTTGTCAATTTAATGACCAGTAGATATGATCTACTGCGATAACCGTCATCCTTTGATAACTTGTCAATTTAATGACCAGTAGATATGATCTACTGCGATAACCGTTATCCTTTGATAACTTGTCAATTTAATGACCAGTAGATATAATCTACTGCCAGACATTTATTTGGTCTTGTTTTATAATTGAACAAATCATTTTGCACGAATTGGTTAAATAAGCATCCTGAGTTCGACTCCCAGATTGGGTGGTGTCACTTAGTTTTTCTATAAGGAACTTTCCAAGGACAGATCGAAGTCCGAACAGGCATGCTTAACGTAACTGCTGAAACGTGGTAACATCTCATATTGCTGCCTACCACCTTTGAGGAATATAGGCGTGATGTTTATATTAAAACTTATTTGACTCTTTGAAATGTGACAATATTTCATATTTTTATTTCCGAAATGTAGAAGACTATGTTTTCTTTCCCGGTATAGATAATAAATACTGTCTTTTTGTTCATCATAAATAGGTTCTCTGTTTATGAGAAGGAAAGAAAAAAACTTTATTTCAATCTATCTCCAAAATAAATGTTATTTTACTTTATGAACATGAATAAATTGTCCTATTTGCTTTTGTAGATAATTTAAATATAAAACTCACGGTTTTTTCTCCTCGTCGCCAATGTAGAATACACCCACTCACACACAATCACTAGTTGACTCGCCAACGCACCACCGCACAGGCCGACAGTTCGACAACGACTGCCTGCCCCACCATTCGGACCGGTATTTATAACCGAGCGACGTGCGCGCCCGAGGTAACGTCACAACAATGTTATCGGTTTGTAGTGTGATATAATAATATCTACATACACTACAGTCATAAACTCGCCGCAAGATGGCGTTGAAAAACGAAAATAGCCGAGAGTTTCCGAATACCGTCGTAAACGTAAGAACACGGACAGTCGTAAAAAGTTCGTTAGTTTTAATTTATACGTACAATAATTGTGTAAATCAAGTGAGAGTACGTTTGTTATTTTGTTTTAATGTGTGCTCAAGCGTTTTAAATAATGTTGTCGCGAGTTGAGTTAAACTTCTGTTTATTATGTACGTTTGTATGTACAAAAGACTTTCTAGACGCAAAGATTTATGAAATAGAGTAGGACATTACTTGTCTAGAATTTATGGTGGGCGAAAACGTGACATTTCTTTTCATGGCTGAATATATTACTTTGAGTACCTAGGCTATGAATCAGAGACCTAGTCTGCCTACAACAATTGGCTCTACCGAACCGTTTGATCGTAAATCTAAACATCAGCAGAAGTGCAGACTTGGCAAAACGCCGAAATGTTGGACACAAGATGACAAGATTGTTGCAAGGAACTATCATCACTTGTCAGATTGTCTAGCACAGGTCTAAAGTGTCCTGTGTCTAAACTGGCCAACTAGACTAATTAATTACCGAATACTTTGAGGTGTCAACAGATTTATTACCTTTTGTTGATTGAGAACTATCTGTGTGAGTCATTGAAAAAGAACCTAACAATGCCCTACGCAATTGTATGCAATCGTGTTCGTAGATACTTTTGAATACCAGGGTGACATAACATACTGGTAGGTAGTTTATTTTCGAAGTAAGAGGCATTTAATTTTTACGTCTTCTGCAACCCTGGTAGCTCAGACTGAAAAGGTATCATTTGTTAATGTTTTTTTATTAGGTAGCCCTGACGATATTATGCTACCAAAAACTATTATCTTATTTACCTGCAAAAATTCAAAACAACCACAAATTAAACCAACATCCGATACCCTATTGTCCTAACTAAACAAAAAAGCGCATTCGCATAAAAAAAGCGACCACGTGTCAGTTCCCCGTACAAAGGCCAGGATCCAACTCATGGGGTCGTTAATTGGCACGCGAGATGGATTGGCGGGAGGACTGCACTGATTCTTGTAGAGTACCTCCTAGGGTTAGTGGCGGCCATTGTGTGGATGAGAAACGCCATCTACTGCTAATGTATGTGCTGATTTTGTTAGTAAGAGAGTATGTGTTGAGGAATAGGTTAATTTGATTTTTGAAAAGTGATGAATTGATCACCCGATTCAAAACAGTCACCTTTTTTTAGGTTAATTTCTTTCTTAAATAAATCATCTACACTAATAATATTAAAAAGATTATTTATTTTAGGTATTTTTTTTTTTGTTTGTTTAATGGCATACAAATTGATACCAGTACTTTCTGTTACAGTAGTTACCTACAGTTAGTTACAGTAGCCCGATTCACGTAATCAAAAGTTCAAAACTGAACGATATCGTAGCGATTTAGTCGTTTGGACCATTTCCGTATTCACATCCATCAATCGAGTTTGTACGACACCGATTTTAAAGTCGTTTGGTCGAAGAATCGATTTAAAAAAAAATCTGTATTACATTATCCTTTAAAAAAAAAAGGTTTTAATCAGTTTACTCTACGGAACTTTCTCTGAAAAGTTACAAACAGATTTGCTTTTTTCATTTTTGGAATTTATTTTGGCCATCCGTACTCCCTTTACATATATTTGAGTACCAGAATTACCCACTATAAAACACTCTATAACAAATAATCATGCCATTATCCCCTTGTCCAGCGATGAGTCCCGTATCAAGAGCACTCCAGCACCCCTGTGCTCACAACACTACCAGTAAACTAATCACAAAACAATGCGACAATGGGACACCCCTCCGAGTAGTGTTGTTCACACCATAAACAGAATTTGTGTTTCTGTGTTCTATTCATTAGGGAAGCAGAAAGTGCATAACGGTAGTTTAAAAAAAATAAAGTTTATATTTTCTGTTACTTTTAGTAAGTTATATGTCTTTAGATAAAAGGAGAAACAGACTCTGACCTGTGAACGCACGACCGAAGCTACTGGGACTAGAAACTGGAAATTTTGCACAAGGCTTCCTTTTATAACGAGTACTAAGAAAGGTTTTTGGAAATTGAACCTTAAAGTGGTGAAAAGGGAGAAATTGTTTTATACGCAAAACTAGCTGTGCCCGCGACTTCGTTCGCGTGGACTGCAGGATTTTGAATTTATTTTTTCTAAAATAAAAGTAGCCTATGTTACTTCTTAATACATCAGCTATCTGCCAAAAAAAGTCCAGCCATTTCCGGACAAACAGACAGACAAAAATTGTATAAAATGTTATTTTGTTGTATGTACCGTACATACATTAATATGCATGTAGTAAAAAGCAGTTATTTCAATATTACAAACAGACACTCCAATTTTATTTGTATGTATAGATGTATAGATAATATCTAACAAAAAAAAATTTCGGGAATTCCGATTTCTTGGATTAAAAAATTTAAACTTGGCACAAAATTTAATCAAAATTAATAAAAAAGTAATTGTCAGTTTTTCTAAACTGTCCTCAATATACGGTTTAACCTTTCGAATACCGTAAATAGAGACAATGAGAGAGTGAACGCCGTGCGCTTGGGGTTTAATGAATAAATTAAGGGATGTTAAAGGTTTTATGAAAACTTTTTTTTATGTTGTTTTAGGTTTTCGTTTATGTTGTGATATTTTGTAGCAACAAGACAACAAAGTAATATCAAAATTTATAACAAACAAAAAAGATTTCATTGTGTACCACATACTAGGGTGGCAGGAATGAATAGAGGGTGTGGGTGCAAACGTCCACTTCAATTGTAACGCAATTTGTCAGCCGCCCCTCGAACACCCGATACCAACTAGTTCAAAGCGCCAATGACATTCAAATAAACAACCAGTGTGTTTTGTTTTATTTCAATTTCTTTAAAAAAAAAACAAGCAAAAAGGCATTGCTTTATATTGTATACCGTTGTTCTGGTTTTAATTACTTTTTTATAATTAACCTTTTTCATTAAAATTTTGGAATAAGTTGATTTTTTTTTAAATTCTGTACCCAAAGGGTAAAATGGGACCCTATTACTAAGGCTCCGCTCTCCGTCCGTCCGTCCGTCTGTCTGTCTATCACCAGGCTGTGTCTCATGAACCATGAAGTAAGAGAGTTGAAATTTTCATAGATGATGAATTTCTGTTGCCGCTATAACAACAAATAAGTACTAAAAACAGAATAAACTAATATTTAAGTGAGGCTCCCATACACCAAACATGATTATATGATTATATTGCCGTTTTTTGCTACGGACGGTACGGAACCCTTAGTGCGCGAGTTTTTTTTTTTAAGTTAATACTAGGTATCTCAGTAAGTATTATGAGTATTATGGATTGGCCCGCGTGTGACCACTAATCTCATCTCACGCGCTGGTTAGCGACGATGTAGTTTACGCAGCATGTTTATACACCACTATTTTAATTAGTACAAAAAAACGGGGCTCTACCTAACCGTACCCGTCACTGATCATACTTGTATAGTCAAAAGTAAAAAAAAAAACGAAATCCCAAAATTGTCCCCTATTTGTCTTAATTGGAAAATTCATAATTGAATCAATCATTCATAACGATTACTACTAGAAAATACTGTGCACAGCGTTTTTCCATTTTGATCGCCGTTCATTCATTCTGTACTTACAATATTTCCATAATTTATGACATTTGTGGTGACATTTTGGGATATAAACAAACACTGTTTATGATTATTATTTATTGAGATTTTACTTAAATAATAACAACACCTTTTCTAATAAGCTCTTTAAGTATTGGTACTAATTAAAAACTAGTGATGTATAGAATGTAATCTATACATTCTGACTGAAAGACCCCCGTGGTATGTGTTAATGTTAAATAATAAAATATTCTCTAATTCATTCCTAAAGTCGCATGGGAAACTTCCAGCTATTGTTATTGTCAAATCTCGATAAGTTATGCGCAGAGTTTAATAATCCACCCCTGACAAACAACGCGACTATCACCAGGTTCCCATAACTGAAGAGGTGGTAGATCAAAACGATCAGTTTTAGATAGATCACGGCTGCGGTTCGGACATTATCGTGCGAACAATGGTGAAAGATACGATAAGAGACTGCTTTTTGTTCGCAAAAGGGAAACCTAACTTTACAAGCTAATTTACATATTGTAATTTAGAGACGAACGAGTCATAATTATAGGAAAAATTTCGATGAAAATAAGGTGTCATCGTTGAAGCACTATTCACAAAGTTCAAAACGACGTAATGTATGAAATTTGAAAGACCCAAAGCAGTTTTTTTTTTATTAAAAGCATTGCGTGCCCTATACCACGAATAACTCCATGTATCGTGGATGCTGCACTGTAGGCCATATAAATATTTGTTCCAGTCGGCGATTGAACCTACAATACGCAGCGCAGTAGCCAATCACTCAATCACTGCGCCAACAGTACCCTGACTCCATCCCAATTAGTCAATTTATTATACCTACCGGAATTTACATACCGGGATTTATATAAACGAAAGTCCATGGTAAACGTTTAGAATAAGCTTTCTATCGGTGAAGACTTTAGTAATTGGGCCAGTAGGTACTTTCAGAGAGAGTACAAATAAAAAAAAACTTACTTTACCTCTTTATAATATTAGTCCAAACTATAGAAAATGAAAAAGAACATGCTGTTTTTCTTTTGACAACAATATTATCAAGTAAAATTTTTTCTGCGTACCCTGTCCAGTGACAAGACCCCACACATCTTATTAAATACATGCTCCTCTATTTTAATTTCACACAAAAACAAATCGTAACATATTATATTCGTACAAGTATTTAAAGCATCCTATTCAGCGGGATACATCACGCATACCATCATTAGACCATAATGGCTGCTTGTCACGGCAACCCCGGGACCAGGGCAGCATCCCGCGGTGGGAAGCTGCCATGTGTAGCCCTCACTTGATTTATTTGCTGTAATACCATTATGAGAGCATTAAGCAAAATGGTAGATGAAATTATGTAGCACTTAATGTTTTTTTGGAATCTGTTGTAAAATTGGAGCTTCCTCGAATAAGGAACCCACTGAGTTTGATTGTTTTATTTTTAGTTAGTTAGAAAAGGCGTATTTCTACTAAAATGGAAAGTTTAGTTTCGATACGTTATCATTATTTATTACCTAAGCTTTCAATGTTTACTTATTTTATTAGCAGATTTTATCGGCCATTTTATTGGCATCTGGAAACATGAACACGTAAATATATTGCACGTTAAGCAACAATTATTTATAGAAATAAATAAACCCTTGAGTAATTACAAGACATATTTATAAACCTACAATAAAATGGAGCAACAATGCAGAGCCAATTGCGCTAACAATTAACATCTATTCCGAATAAATCTTTGGAAGAATAACCTCGTAAAGTTAATTTAGTTCTCGGCCGACGTTTTTGTGGATGTGAGGCTATTGAGGGTAAGCAGCAGGTTGGGTTTGCGATGGTTATCGGAGGTCGTAAATAAGGCGAGGACCAGGCGAGCAGGGCGCGTGACAAGTGCGGCCATTAAGGGCCGCGATGACGGCCCGAGTCGCGACAAGACGCGAAAAAACGCCGCGCCCTTCCACAGCTTGTGTACTGGGTGCATAATAAGACGCGTTTTCATTTTAATTGTAGTTGCAAAAAATGTGGGAGGGATAAGGTGTTAGGCGGGTAAGAAACTTTGTAGTGTTATCGGTAAATTTAATTTATTGTCCAATTAGAAATAAAATGTTTTAAGCTGATCAGATGGCAGAATTATATACATATTTTCAATAAAAACCTTAATGCAAATTACCTTTATCATAACTATAAAATCTCTTGCTATGTTTTTAAATTTCAGAGAAAGCTTTTTACAGGCAAACAAATTAACGGAAACCGAATGACGTTTTTTCCTTCGCTACCATAACAAGGTGCGTCAAAAGATAGGATATGTAAATATGGAGCTGTCACCAGTCACGGCCGGCCTGGCGACCGCAGTGGGACGAGTCCGATACAGTGTGTGTTATCTGTAACAGACGAAAGGTGAACAACTGTCAACTATAACCCGCCCTTAACAAACTACCAATTAACTAGAAAACGACATTGTAGAATTGAATATTAATTCTATTGTTTTTTTTTTTATTACAACGTTTACTATAAAAATAAAATAGGTATTTCTTACCTCTCAGTTTTTGCTTTTAACGATGGCCGCTTAAGTTAATGTTAAAGAATAATATTATTGAACTAATTAAAATAAATGAAAAGGGCGGGCTCCGGTGGTGAGACAGATAATTTGCATAAATAATGAGACGTCAGTTTATTATCAGTTTGCATCTTAAATCATGCTCTCATGTAGATTACAAGAGCACAAGTTTATGATGCTAACTGTAATGGCGTTCTGCTTGCCGTGTTCCTTAAATAAATTGTTTAAGACAACAATACTTGGTTTTATGTAGATATTGAGTACGTTCCCGTGACAGATTTGAGTGATGTAATTAAATTTTTAAGTTGTTTTATTAAACACATTCGAAATCATATTCATATTCATCATACTCTTAGAACTTAGAGAACCAAGATAGATAAAATATTTCAGAGCCAAGGATAAATCTATTAAAAGCGAAATATCACTCCCTGATTAATCACGAAATCTCAGAAACTATATCACCTACAAACTTTAAATTTGTCAGGTGATCCCTAAGTAGACATCCGCTAAGAACGGATTTTACGAAACTTCATCCCTAAGGGGGTAAAAGGGGATCCAAAGTTTGCATGGAGAAACCAAATTTCGCGCGGGCGAAGCCGCTGGCAGAAGCTATGTCTGATATAATTGTACAAGTAATGTATGGTACGTAGCACCTGCGTTTTGCTGATCAACACTATTCCGTCGCTTTACACGAATTGTATTGTAAGGCAGTAGTACATAATCAGCATTTATAGGGAGCTTGTAGTCTTTAGCGATCATTGATTTTTCATTTATGTAGCTTTAGTTACGGGCTAAGTAAAGATACTCATTAAATAATTCTTTTGGCTATCAGTGAGGAAGGAAGATATGCTTGCTCCCTCCAAGGCCTCCCGCAAGCTGTACCGATGACAAATGATAAATGATACTTATTTTGCTAATGGGTTTTTTTAAAAACACTTTTACACGTCAATTTTTTCGTCAGTTTAAATTTAAGCTAGATGAGGCCGGTGCTTTCTAGCTGACTACCCTGATAAGAAACACCGAAACAAACTCAGGAGTCAAAAGTCTTTTTTAAAGTCCATGCAGCAAACAAACACAGATTAGGGTCGGAGCTCAACGATTTGACGAATTAGTATTGCCCAGGAAAGGACATTTGACTAGGCCGCAGAAATACTCAAATTGCTAGACGTAGGTACATTAAAATACAACCTCGTGAGGGTCGCTGGAATGGATGCGAGACGTACAGGACTACTCGTTATGGCGACTTGGAGGACGTCCATGCCCAATAGTGGACGTCTTTGGGCAAAAATGATAAGTATAATTTCAAGCTAACATCGAAGGTGCGACTCCTGAACATCGCATAGTGTTACTTAGCGTAATAATGTACAAGTCTTATTAAGTTATTTTTCGTGTTTCTAATTAAATAGTACATTATTCGCGGCTCGCCTGTTTCTAATTACCACCAATCCAATTAAGTAGTAAAGTTTGTAGGCGTGTATCACTGTGTGTGTTAAACAAAACTCTAATTAAACGTCTAACAATGTTTTTGCCGTATGCTACCTATTTGTTTGGGAAACTAATTTCTTTGTGTTTTCACGGAAGTCTAATTATTATTGTACAAGGCGATATCTAATCTACACAAATAATTTTCCTTGGTAATTAGTAGAAAGTTTTTTATTATTATTGCGAATACACGCTGGTACAGTTATTAATACACAGCTTTCTCGATACTTCTACCAATTTACCGTAGGTTATTTGTTTCGTAGTCTTGTGCGATGGCGATTGATTCTACCATTGTAGACTATATTATTATAGACTTTTTAAATTCAGTTTTAAGTTATTTTTTTTTATTTGATATATACTAGTGCTTGATTGCGATCACACCGGATGGTAGGCAGCGATGCAATCGTTGATGGTGAGGCGCTCTAGTTTATTAAGAGCCTAATCACTCTAGCCTTGAAGACACTCAAATTATAATCGTATCGTAAAAGTATTTCTTAACATCGAAAAAGATAGACATAACCGAACCTAAAATAAATAAAATACTTCCAGATTACGACATAGCCAAGGCCCTATATATTTCACGAAACCCAGAACCGAAAAATAACCTCTATCCCGTATAAAGTCTATTTTATACACCAGGGAAGCAGGACCTCCAAGGGTAGTGAAGGTATCTGGTTGATATTTATAGCGTGGGATCATCCCCGGCCCGTCGCTTCCACGAACCCGCTGGGACTCTAGTACCTTACTACGGCATCCGTACCGAAGGACCAACGTATTCAAATTACACACGTGAAAAACGATGTCGAGAGAGGCTTCCTTTGAGATGGAAATGATATGGGAGGAAGATTTGTTATTATGAGCAAGTTAAAGAATTTATTCTGCTGTGAAACTAGTATTTCCATTGTTTTTAAGTGATGAATGAAAATGTTCAGTACTTCATCTTCTCGATCACTGGGATTTTAAGTTGAAGGTACTTTGTAGAATGTAACAGCGACTTTTTTAACAGCAACTCAAACCCTCAAGTGAACACCCTGAAATGGTGGATAAAACTAAGCAAAACGCGTCATCAAAGAAACCACTGAAGAACTACATTGACATTTCAGTCACGATAGCTACATATTTTAAGCAACTATTCGTTACAATTCCACAAACAATATTAGCTGCCAACTAAATCATTATTTCTCACAATATTTTCTAGGAACTTCCTTTGATCATATCTTCATTACTGTTATTTTGTTTTTAGCTGAAAGCTCATGTACTAGGGGTACATGAGCTGGTGGTATTAATGCAGCGTTCGGTCGGGTGTCGGCGTCGTGTGAGGAAGTCCTAATTAAAACGCCATACATCACGCTCGTGTGAGGCAAGCATGCACCTCTATTACTGATGCTGCTACTATGGTGCGTCGATGTTGTCCTAATACAATGAGGTTAATTAAAAACTTTTTTCGATAAATTAAGCATAATTTTGGCTGATATTGTAGACCTTAAAAAATCCCATAGTAATGGAATTAAGTCTAGGTATCCTAGGAATACTTTTTGTAACCAAACGAAGAAGAAAGAAGATAGCTTTGCTTAGGCATTTATTGGATTTTTCTGAACAAAAATCATCAATAAATAACTAGTAATTATGAAAAGATCGAAGAGAACAATCTGAATATGATGACAGATGGTCTTACTCTCATAATTATTTAAAAACCTATTTCCGTTAAAATCTCACTTTTTTCTCGTGCCCGCGAGTCGTAAGCCCGTGGTAATCCGTCGGTTCCCTATTTCGCAGTTAGTCATCCCGAATGGTTAATAAATTCCCTGTCATCGCGTCTCTACGCTTCACATACTATTTCTGGAGTTTTGTCTTTTTTTTAGTCACTCGTGTTTTTTCTTTAGAAGATTTCGAGGATAAATCTCTGATGTTTCGTGTTAGCGGTCGAACAAACTGAATATTTATGTGTATTTAATTTTTTGGTTGTTTAGGTAAACATTTTGTTATGTTAACCTTGATGATCTTTAAATCTGAACGGTCCTTAGGACTTCCGATAAGGACTACTTTTAAATTCCGTCCGGTCCAATAAGACTCGAGTAATTTTCAATTAAAATTCCAATTTCCAATTCTATCTCATCATAAATATAAATAAAATAATTAATAAATAATTGAGTATTGAGTATCATTCAACCAAAAGATGTCCACTGTTGGACAAAGGCCTACCCCAAGTATCGCGACAAGGAACGATCCTGTGCGTCTCGCTTTCATTGGAGTTCCGCGACCTTCACCTGGTCTTCGGTCCACCTTGAAGGAGGCGTAACAACGCGGAGATTTCCAGTAAGTACGCGGTCGCCACTTCAGAAGCTTTCGGCTCCACCGATCATCTGTTCTACGAGCAATGTGCCCTGCCCACTACTTAAACTCCGTTTACTAGTACAATATAAAGAAGATTGGAAAGAAAAAAGTTCTTTGCTCAGTTTGCAATGCAGAACACAACAAAATCTACCTATTTGAAAATTTTCAAATAGTTTTGGTGGCGTACTGATTGGTGTGAGCTCTCGTCATAAACACATGATACACATGCATTTAGTTTCATAAGATATAGCGGCTGTCAGTGAAAGGATTATCAGCTTAGAGACAAACACAAGACTGAGATCATCACATCAACATAATGAGAGGCGCATGCGGTGAGACGGTAGTAATCAGGGAACTGAGACATCTGGGACTTGATCTCTTAACTGATAGCTATCATGTTAGAGGTAAGCGGATAAAAATGTGTTTTGAAGGAGAAGAAGGCTGGCATTGTGCACTTACTGAGTTGCGCAGAAAGATTTTTTTCCAATTGAACACCCTGAAATCCTTTGAACTCTGTAGAAAATTGTACTTAAGCTAGCACAATTTTTAGAAGTCAACATGCATGAGAGGCGGGTGCCATCACGACACTATTATTCAGATAAAGAACTCAAATGTATACCATTACCCAGCCTTACCATGAAGTGTCAAAAAGTCAGGTGTGCGAGTGAGGAGGGTGGAGCTATACACCCTATATATTGTTCCATCCCTTTAACAGTTCAGTTTAGGTCGTCAATTTCATCGTTATATGAGCTCGTGGTAGGGCCTAAGATAACGCGTCATAAATGTTTTAAACGGAACAAATAACTGCAAATGATACACAGTCATCTCATTCGAAGATCAGAAACGTAACATCCAATCTACTCACGATCACCTACAAACCGAGACCCACAAAAATAAACCCCGACGCCCACTGGATCGCTGCAACAAAACGAGCTACAATTAGATCTGTCTCCTGCGAGCGTCACGTTCGATTACAGCGGCGTTCGCGCGTAATTCGCGCCACGTGTGCGCCTGCGCAGCGGAAGTATGCCATCTGCTGACAGTTGGTGGCGCCACCGTCGCAGGCGCTTCCGGATTACCGCGAATTTTGAATTAAGAAGGATGGGTCATGTCTAGGAATTAGTTAAGTGGTCGTTGGAGTTGTCTGAACAACTGACATGTTGTATTAAAAGATGGGAATGATAAGAGAGGTAGATAATTGTCTCTTTGTCTATTTATGTTTCTTTGATGTGGTAGTCAGTAAAGATAAACTGTATTAGAAATAATCGTACAGTAAGAGACCACAACAACAAAAACAATACAAAAGGAATATCACATGATTTCATTTTATTTATTTATTTACTTCATTTTACAGAAGGCTTACATTAATAAAAAAAATGATATAAAGAGTGTAATATTATCAAATATCAATTAAGTATATATCGATTTTAAGCAATGTGTTCATGATAAGGCTAATCAATCATTTCTTACCAAAAAAAATATATTGACAGATCCCTTCGAGCCATAAAGTATTTATCTATTACCATAAAACCCAAAACCAAATTAAAAGCCACTATAAAGCTGCAGCTTCTCCTTACCGAGCCATAAATAAGCTGCGGCGCCCATAGACAATCACCTACAAGTAGTCATAGATAAGGATGCAGTAAAACGCGCGTTATCTGCGGCGCACGCGCACGCACCATGGACAAACCTTCTACAAATTTAACGTTTCGTTAACATAGTGTTGGACTGTTTGTGATAACGATGTGGTCTTGTTACTGACTACTGGAAGCGTTTGAATGTGGGGTAATAAGGTTGAGATTTTTGTAGGTAGAATAGAATAGAATAGAATAGAATAGACTATATTGTACACCAAAAAGTAATACAGCTTATACAAAACTTCAATTAGGTATGTGAGTGATTGGTGTCCTTTGGGTTTGCGGAAGGAAAGAATATGGTCTAAGTATTATTTCTATACTGACTCATGCCAGTGGCTTTGTCCGTTTAAAAATAAAAAAAAAACAAAACGTAACAGACTCGCGGGATAAAAAAATCCTATGTCCTATTCTAGGACAAGATTTAGGTTCCCGACAGACAAGTTTGATTTAAATCTATTCAGTCGCATAGACGTAAAGGGGTAATAGATAAATAGAGCTTATTTTTGCATTTGTTAAGTTGGAATGGCTACGAAAAGTATGCTTGTCACAATTCAAGTCTTTAATTCTACCCAATTTAAAGAGGTAACTCACAAGGATTATGGATGCAAAAGGAAACTTCCGACAAAAATTCTTTCATTGATAGAAACCTACATTATCTCTGAGTGTCAGTTACTTATTTATCTATTACTATGGCATAGGTCACAGGTGCGAAGCCAGGGGATAAAGCTAGTCAAAAATAAATCTTAAAAAAAACTTCTTCCTAACAAATCACACTAATTTGAAATACGCGAATACTTTAAAAACTGTTACTTCAAACAAAATTTTGAAGAACATCTTAATCTTTACGTGCGGCCATGCAGAGAGCAGCACGTTCGCAGAAACAATTCGTTAATGATACAAAACCAGAGAGAAGTTGCGACAAAACAAAGAGATCCGAATATTATCTCAAATCTTTATAATAATTACAAGAGACAAGTGTACGTCTCAATCCGGACGAGGCGATCTCCACGCATGCTGAATCCAATTACCGAGGGCAGGCGACCGAAATATCTTTGCATTCGAGAAAAATAATCGGTAAAAAACACATCGACTTGGTTTGTACAACCCTAAATTTACCCTTACAAACTGATAAGCAACTTTCAGTGTCGGTTCATAGAGTCTAGATTACAACGTAATGTTCGGAGAACTTTGTACGTTTTACTTCTAAAAGGGTTTCCCTGATTGGGCGGAGCATCCCCCCCACTCCGCGCTCACAGAAGGGTGGGACAAACGTCAGTCGCGCGCCAGCGGTGGGGGATGACAGATGTCTGTCTGTAAGCATCGTTCATATCTCAACACGATAGCGAATTCAATTCTCAATAAATAATAAGGTTCTGCCACCGGCGTGTTGGTTGTACTATGCTGTCTGTCAGTATGTTTGCACATGCGTGGTGATGGAACGACGATAGAACACAGCACGACGGCTCAACTGTTATTATTAAACCGAGTGACTCCTCAAATCCAAACATTTGATTTAACAGTGCCATTAACGAAGCTAATGCTATTTGTCATTACGTTTTAGTTATAAAGTCTGTTCCTCTAAGCCAAATGAGCGGCGCTAGTATATTCGTACGTGATTGCAATGCCGTTTCGTTGTGAATCAACAATTGTTTTATGTTTAATTAACAAAACTTATTGGTATGTGGAGTTGTAGCATTCGATCGTGTGAATATGTTTTTTCCATCTAATACTAGTATTTAGTATTAGTAGTTCTCTCCAACATCAATTTGTCTAATCTTGTTGTCTACCTACAATTAATTTTTATGGGTTTTATCATTCTGTTTCTTTTGGTTTTTCTTCCTTCTTGGGTTCATCTTTTTCCAAGGGCTAAGAATAACTCATGGTTTGAAGTGGTCACTGTGAAATGTGGAACAGTATTTATTTACACTTGCAATATTTTAAAGAGGTAAAGTTTGTTTTTTTTTTGTTTGTAGGAGGTAATCTCTGAAAGTACTGATCCGATTGCGATATATTTTTCACCGATAGAAAGCTGCTTTATTCCTGAGTGATATAGGATATATTTTATGTATACAAGCGAACCCGCGGGCAAAAGCTAGTTTGAAAATAATTTTCTGTTAATAGTTTTTCAGCCTTGCATCGCATATAGTGAAATTTCGAAACATAAAGATCAATGTATAGGAAGCAGAGACATTATCACAGAAGGTAGAGAGGATTAGGGTGTCTACTTGATTATAGTTTTCTAAGTTACTGTATTACAACTCTTCATTTTCCTTTTTAGTCGATGGACTATTTAAAGATTCTTTTACCTCAATAATCTTGTTAATTACAGTGTCAGTGAATATCCTCGAAACTGAAGATATATGAGCACTTGGGGTATCCTAGTGGTCCTAGCGTAGATACGAGTATGTGTTATTTTTCCTACAGAAGAACTGCACTCAAATTGGGCATGAGACAGATATACCTTCCCATTTTATTCATTGGTCAATAAACACAGGTTTAATTTAATATCTAATTCAGGTTCTTAAAACTTCGGCTCTAGTTAATTTGATAAAACAAATTCTAATTAATTTACTAGCGTTTCTGAACATTCAAAAGGTAACCTATCAACAATAATAAAAAAGAACTGTAGAAATTCTAAGGTATGGAAAAATATATTCGTATTGCGCTCGAAGATAAATTGGTCCTTCGAGTCAAAAGTTGGTCCTATCAGACGTCCAAGGCACATTTTCTTGTAATCTTATCTTTCTTTATAATACTCATTAAAAATAAAACATTACAACTGTAATAGCTTGGCTGTTACATAAAATAATAAATTAAATAAAAAAGACAAATAATAATTATTATAAACTATTGAACACGAAAGCCTAACCAATGATATTAACTTTTCTTGTGTGTCCTAAATATCAGGAGGTTATAAATAAAAAATGTAAGTTACCTACATGCTGTATAAAAATAAAGTAATTCAAACATAGAAGGGTGGCTTCATCCGTCAGGGCGTACAACCTGCGGACATCCGGCGGAAGAGGGCGGGGCGCGCCCGCCGCCATCTTGCGTCGCTCGCGCATGCGCCGAGCCGACGGTGGACGGGCTTTATAAAATAATAAACAAAGTAAAATTACGAAGCGACGCGACTTTCGGAAACCTTTTTATATTCTCCAGAGACTTATGATAAAAATATGGTGAATATTCCTACAAGCCCGGTGTGGGATTACCGCACGTTACGTGGGGGGAAAGGTTCATAGCGATATAAATTAGTTCCTCGTGTGAGAAACATTAATCGTGTATGTGAAAAGCATTTATGAATATCATACAGTCGTATCTTGGTAATATTTATTCCGTGTTCATGCTTCAACTAACCAAAATGTATGTTATGTTCAGCATCTACCATTCCTAATTACAAAATCTGTGTTTCGCATTTCAGAAACCTGTATCATTTGCAGTACTTGTTTATCTATTTACCGAAAGGGGGAAATATGTGGAAAAGGACTAGCTTTAGATGCTGCAAACGCAGCATTTGATAATATTTCATTGTGCTATTTGTTCAACCAATTATCCAGCAACTGTAGATACTTATTCCTATTTTTGGTAGAGTTTATTTTTTCTAGTGGCAGTAAAAACAGGTTATTATAACAATAAATTTAACATTTATTTTTCATCTGAAACAGTCATTTCAACTTATATTAAGAACATAACCGTCTGCAAAGATTTATTTCCAAAACAAAACCCGAACCACAAAAATAGCCAACAGTTATTGGTTTAATTTAATAAAATTATTACAGCGATTAAAATTCCTTGTTATTCCAAGTTTATTTCCTTTTCCGTCTCCCGAACTATCCCGTCTGTATACCAGGCTCGCATGAATCGTCAGGAGTGAGCCGGGACGTAAATCAAGCCGCGTCGTCCCATCCATCACGCGACTCCGTCCCATCAATCGCAATGCGACCGAAATAGCCGCGCGGTGTATAGCTAAACTTGGACATCTTCTCACCTAAGGGACGCGGAGAGCATATCTGAGAGGATTGTTAGCTAGGCCTGCTACAGTTTATGAAGCCCTAGAGAATGCGCAACTTATTTAAATGAGTATGTTTATTGGTATTCAACATTCTGCTGCTCTTGGTGTTTATGTTAGGAGAGCATTCGATCAGTCGGTACTGCTGGGAATCGTTAACTCGATAAAGGAGTATTTTTAAACCATTTGCCTATTTAATGACCCAAGTGAACATAAACCTATTGAGTAGAGAGCCTGTGGCTATATCCTTGTGTTTTTTGCAATTCAATTTTTCATGGCAGAATTTTTTTAGAAGAATTTGATCTTTTTATTTGAAACACATAATTATGTTAATTAGGTACTTAAGAATACTTTTAAATAATGTCCATCCTCTAGAATCTAAATCTTAATGTGTCAAAGAATGTTATTAGATACCTAATAACATTCTACGTTCCACAGCTATTGAAGTCAGGTACGAAGGGGGGGGGGGGGATAAAAAAAAATGTAGATAAGACATGTTCTTTTGAAAGTTCATTTGAAAACAAATCTTTCCCAAAAACTGTTTGACAGTTTTAAAAATATTGTTCGCATTACCATACGTTGCGATTTAAGGCAAAGTCAGTAAGGTATAACTAATGACAGATTAATATTGGTTTTAATCTGCTTAATTTATTTTTGAACCATTATTTATTTATTTCAAAACAGGTAAACTCCCATTAACATTGGTTATAATTAACTTTCGTTTAATAATTACTAATTTTATTACCTACTAGCTTGTGCCAGTGGCTTTGGCCGAGAGAAAGTAGAAAAAACTTATGCCCTATATATCACTTTGAGATAAAGTAGGTAGTCTTAATTAATAATAAACAGATCCTATTGGTGAATCAATATTTAAAATCGGTCAAGGTGTTTCGGAGTTTGTTGTTATTTATATATTCTTTATTGTTCACCACATATACAAAAAAACTGAAACTGTTGTTGTTTCAGATTAACTTTATACTTATCAAATGAAGTTCAGATGTGTAACGGAAAAACTTAACACCTTTATCAAAAAGGATCGCATCACTGTAGGTACTTACTTACTCTACAAATAACCATTGAAAACTTAGAAACTGGTGAATTAAATATGCCATAATTTGTGAACAGAATACAAGAATAAAAAATAGTGAAAATTTTAGTTTTGTTCCTGGAAATATTGCTTTTTAATGAGCGCTAACATTACATTGGTAACGAATAAGTTCCTACTTACTACTGAAAGCAGATACCTATTTACTGGGGTGGCAGTCAAATATTCTAGATCTAGGACATTTTCTATTATTTTGATTCGTCGCTAATAAATAACTGTATTAATTTTGAACAAAAATACAAGATACTTTTTATATAGTTGACGTAAATGTATGAAAAATGAGTACCTATCTTTCTTTTGAGGCACAATTAAGTATAGTACACGAAAAATATAATTAACGACATTCATTCATCCATGTAAATCAAATTTATGAATAAAAATAACGCAATTATCTTGTTAGGTTGCCTATTCACAACATCCTGGCCGCCTAAAATTGAATTAATAGGCCCAATTAGAATCAAGATAACAAGCGGCCATAAAAAATATCCTCATTAATAGAGCCAAACTTGTTACTGCTACCGAATTAACGAGCGCCGAACTAACGCAATCATGTAATTACGAACACCTCGCACAGCCAACTCCAGCGATACCTACAGCCTCGCGGAGGCGGGGCCGCCGCGCGATCAATACGAGCACGACGCGCTAACGACACCGAAGGGAAATAGCTGCGTCCCTTTCAGACGCGCCTCACTCCACCTCCGGAGTAAACGAGACGGAATCCGACCACCTCATTCGCTGACACGTATCCCGGTGGGCGTACTCCGGCCTTTACAGTCGGGTAATCCGACATGGCTCAGTCGGCAAAGAACCGCGTGCCGTGCGCGTGCGTGCCCGCCGCCGGCGTACGATGCACTCCGCGTAGACACACACAGTCACCATGCTCGTGCCCCCGGAGATGATGGCGGCGCAATCCAAGCTTGTCTACCAGATGAACAAGTACTACAACGAGCGCGTCGCCAACCGCAAGGCGCAAATTACCAAGACAATCCACGAGGTGTGCCGGATAGTGCAGGATGTGCTCAAGGAGGTGGAGCTGCAGGAGCCGAGGTTCATCTCCTCGCTCACGGACTACAACGGACGTTTTGACGGCTTGGAAGTGGTTTCGCCTCATGAGTTTGAGATAGTTATTTACTTGAATCAAATGGGAGTGCTAAACTTCGTGGACGACGGCTCGCTGCCCGGCTGCGCCGTGCTCAAGCTGAGCGACGGCAGGAAGCGCTCCATGTCGCTGTGGGTGGAGTTCATCACCGCGTCGGGCTACCTGTCCGCCAGGAAGATCCGCTCGAGGTTCCAGACGCTGGTCGCGCAGGCGTGCGACAAGTGTTCCTACAGAGATTGTGTCAAAATGATCGCCGAGACGACAGAAGTGAAGCTACGGATCCGCGAGAGGTACATTGTGCAAATAACGCCGGCGTTCAAGTGCGCCGGCTTGTGGCCGCGCTCGGCGGCGCACTGGCCGCTGCCCGCGATACCCTGGCCACACCCTAATATCGTCGCCGAAGTCAAAACTGAAGGCTTTGACTTACTATCAAAAGAATGCCTCGCGTTACAAGGAAAGAATTCCGCAATGGAAGGTGACGCGTGGGTGTTGAGTTTCTTCGAGGCTGAGAACCGTCTCCTGCAAGGCGGGTGTCGGCGGAAGTGCTTAAGTATCTTAAAGACGATTCGCGATCGGCATTTAGACTTGCCTGGTAACCCTGTGACGTGCTATCATATGAAGACATTACTGTTGTACGAATGTGAGAAGCACCCGAGGGAGCATGAGTGGGACGAAGTGGCGATCGGGGACCGGATCAATGGGATCTTCCTGCAGCTGATCTCGTCGCTGCAGTGCCGCCGCTGCCCGCACTACTTCCTGCCGCACGTGGACCTGTTCAAGGGCAAGTCGCCGACGGCGCTGGAGAACGCCGCCAAGCAGGTGTGGCGGCTGACGCGCGAGATGCTCACCAACTCACGAGCCTTCGAGAAGCTGTGAACACTGAGTGATAGTGAAGGTGGAGTGTGACGCTTGTTTATTGGTCCTCCAGTCATTTTCAGTAGTTTAGCGAAGCATTTCGTGTTGATAGGCATGTGTTGGAGACGCACAGTGTACAGTAAACGGTTGTAGAGTGAGCTATCTGAAATATTCCATTCGGATCGGACAGACTGTAAGTAGACGTGATACTAATATACGCTAGGGACGCAGTTTCGATATAATATTTTTGTGATATACTGTAAATAGCTTAAACGTTGTACAATTTTAGTGATATATTTAATTTAAAATCATCGTGTATTTATTTGACTGAAATCTTATAAAGTAGGCGCATAATCTACTTATAGTTAAAAATAAATAATTTGAAACTATAACTTTTACTTTGATTTGTAGACATGTTCCCACACTAACATACACATCATTATATAGACTTATTCATGTACCTAATCCATTCGAGAACAGGATTAACATATTGCATTTTTCATTGTGTAAAGTAGGCCTAGTGCCGCCATGGCGGAATGGCCACGGTCGGTTTTGCAAGCAACTATCTGTGTGACCTAAATAACCAATCACATGCATACACATACCAATAACGTAGGTTTTGTGCAAGCGTTCATATTCTGCACAATTTGCATAAGCTAATGATCGTAGATTAATATAAATGTTTGATCATACGTGTAGATAAAATGCCTTTACTCTGAATATTAACTTTAGCAGTTTATACTTACTTGTTTAGATTTCGCAAGATCGCTTTCTAAAGTATAAGACACAGAAATCCCGTATTTTTATAAAAAATCAAGAAGCTTTTTACGACCACATCCGAGATGACAAGTTTATCTAAACGACCACATTTTACACAGTAACGACTAACCCGATGCGTGACATTCAAATAACGATATGTTAATTTTATGGATAGTTATAACACAAACTTGTATGGAAGGCCAAACTGAATCCTATCAGATATCATGTATCCGAATGTACTGGGCGAACAGACACAGGCAGGATATTGAATACCTCAGCCGCAGTACTACATAAAGTAACAAAAAAAGCACAAAACGTTGTCAAGTGACAGCGTTTGGTACGTCCTACGTAGACAGTATCAGGTTACAAGTCGATATTTTACTTGTAAAAGCCCGTGGGCCGGAGCGAGCTCGACCCGACAGTCGCGAGTCGCGAGCCTACGGATAGCCGGCGACCATTAATTTATACAGTGATATCTAGACGCGATACTCTCGCAAATATACGATGGAAAAACTGTGTGTAAAGGATTTTAGATGTGAGATAAACCTTGGATAAGTTACGGACGCTCTGCAAGCTTGTCGCCGCGGAGATAACGATCTTATTGATGGAAGGATAAGGGCGCGATGAAAACGAAATTGATTGGGGAATTACGTGCAAGTACTCAGCAGATGCACGCGCATAAATTATAATTATGTATGAAGTTCGGCGATAATCAGCCGCATATCTTGATGGCCGCGCTTTGAGTCTATAGATAAAAGTTTACAGCCTCCGTGTGGTATTCGAGATGTCAATCTGATGTTTACATAACTATTTACGTGCTAAAGCACATCTGGTCAGACTGGACTCTACCTGGGAACAGGCGCGGCTGATTGCACAAGATAAAATCTATAAAATATTCCCATACGCTTTTAAAAGTACGAATACCGATGCGTTGATACCGAACTTGTCTCAAGAAGGAAATGTAAACGAACTGGCAGAAATACCTACACTGTCGTGCCTTAAAAAGGGGTAATAACAATAAAATCAATAAACTCAGAACATAACATTATTAAAACAAACATTAGTATAAACAATGCCGTATGCAACAAACTCGGGCGGTCGCTAAGTGTCCACAAACCTGTTTGTTACTTGGTCACCCTACGCGAGCGACGCCTACGCGTGCATTTGTTTTTAGTTTTTACTTGGCCGTACAAACAGACGAACGGACACATTTATAAATAAAATAGCCTTAGAATAAAGAAATAAAGTGAACTTACAAGTCTGTGACACATGAAGAGCAAGCTGAGATGTAGTATTTCGACCCACACTTCAATTTGGACGTCGATTTAAGACCTTGCTGTTTTGGGCACAAATTGTACCAACTCCTTTAATGTGGCTAAGTCCGTCATGTGTACCTACCACTCAAAGTGTGTCAGGACACACCCGTTTTGTCCTGATAATTAACTGCAAATCTATATATATAAAAGGAGAAACTGACTAACTGACATATCAACACACAGTTGACACTTCTAGGACTAGGACTGTGCAATTGTGCACAAGGTTTACTTTTATGACGTAGACGAGCACTAAGAGAATTTTCTAAAATTTACCCCTTAAGGGGATGACACGAGGGTCCAAAGTTTGTTTTAAGAAACCTACTTTCACGAGGGCGACGCCGCTGGTAGAAGCTAGTCAAATCTAATAGTATCAGAATTTGGTCCTTGAGATTCAAAATCTGCAGAGGTCATGTGCCAAAGGACCAAAGTGTATTTTAAATTAAAATGAAGTTATAAAAATGACAAAATATACAGAGCACTTAAGGAACGAATACATCTGGTATTTGATGGCGTTACAGAAATAGAGCATTTTTTATTAGTCGCCGAGTAGCGATACTTAATAAGCGGTTGATGATATTACATTGTAATTAACTATTAAAGAACTTATGATTAACTGTTCATTGGTTATTGAAAGGTATTATAGGTGCCCTTACTATGATATTATAATGTTTGGCAAAAATTTTTTTTTTTTTATCATTGATAAGCTCGCGTTTGACCACCATCTCACCTGATGGTAAGCGATGATGTGGTCTACGATGGAGCACGCTTGCCTAGAAGTAACCTATTCACTCTTGAGTTAAAGACCCGTAAGTTGTAGCTATCAGGAAAGACTCAGGCAGGGAATTCCACTCCTCAACTGCACGCACAATAAATGTGTTCCCAAAACGTTTTGTATGTATGGGTGGCATGGATGGATGCTCACCCAGATACGATTATAATGTTCAATTCAGAAAAACTTATCTCAGGACTAAATTCTAACCAGAATATGAAGGAAGGTATACTTACCTGAAGTCATAAGTCTTGTCACAAACATGCGAATGGGAACCCTGCTTTCAGCAGATACCTGACGCCATTTTTTGAACTGAATTATGAAATATTTCTGAAAATCATTGCTTATTCGAATCGTTGTAAAATCACTTTCAAAATCTGCATCTACACTATTATAAAGAGGTAAAAGAGGTAAAATTTGTTTGTAGTAGGTAATCTAAAAATACTGTTCCGATTGCTAAAATGGTTTCACCGTTATAAGGCTGTTTTATTCCTGAGTGACATCATAGCCTATATGTACGCGGGCGAAGTTACGAGCAAAAGCTAGTAACACAGTTAATACACACTTCACATCTATACATATAAATACAATTGGAGTGTCTCTTTGTAATATTGAAATAACCGCTTTTTACTACATGCCTATGAATACGGTACATACAACAAAATATATTTTTTTTACAATTTTTGTCTGTCTGTCTGTCTGTTTGTCCGGGCTAATCTCTGAAATGGCTGGACCGATTTTGACGGTACTTTTTTTGGCAAGTAGCTGATGTAATAAGGAGTAACTTAGGCTACTTTTATTTTAGAAAAAATAAATTCAAAATCCTGTAACTAGTCCACGCGAACAAAGTCGCGGGCACAGCTAGTTCATAATATAAAGGCCATAGTTGGTGTGTATTTTTGTTACTTCTTCACCCTCGAACGGCTGCACGAATTTCAATGAAATTTGGTACAAGGGAAAGGCCATGTCCTGAAATGGCACATTTTTTTTTACTTTAAACTGTCCCACTGCTGGGCAAAGGCCTCCCCCAACTTCTTCCAGGTATTCTTTTCTTGAGCCACCTCGAACCAGTCCTTGCGGTAGGCGTCTAGGTGATCTTGCCACCTCTTCCCAGGTCGACCTTTAGGAACAGCACATACAAGTTTTTATCCTAGGAGTAGGTTTCTTGGGATAATTTTCTACTATTACGCGGACGAAGCCGCAGGTAGCAGTTAGTATTACTATAATACTGATAAACTTAATGATCCGTTAATACCAACATTGTTAAATAAATCAAAATACAAGCTACATTCTATGCGAATAAAAAAATTAGTCAGGAAAAACTCAGCCAAGTTCTTGTTCTCTTCAAATAAAAGTTGCTACAAGACATTAGTAAGAATTTTAGCAATTGGAATTGTTCTATTAACCAGTTATTTATTACTTCTACTTATCTTTAGTTATAGACAGTTATTTACATTTTGTACAAGGTGATAGCCATACATTGTTGCAGTAATTATACAGTGAACAATCCCCTCATAAATAGCGATTAAAATTGCAATAAATAATTAACTAATTACAATAAAGTGTTACAGTCGGTGAAACTTTAGTTATCAATTACTATAAGTCTAGGGTTTAACCGTTGTTACTTTTTGCAATAATTTATTAATTAACCACTTTTTACGCTCCCTATAAGAAATAATTAAATAATAAGGGCCTATTAACTTGATAGGGAGTGGTTTCTTAGTTAATAGAGATGCAATCAATCGATTAGGTGTACTTGGGCCAATTATTTTCACACTTTGGAATGTTAAATTAACTACTGGGAAAATTGTAAATTTCTGTAATTAGTGAATATTTTCATTAATTACAGAAATTTAATTTTATATTTATCAATTTTCATATGATAACTATTTGTTTAAATAATTTGTTTCACATAAAGACCTAAGTTCACATAAAATGAGGGTTTACATTATTATCATCATCTTGCTACTTTGTGACGGATGGGTGGGATGGGGATTTCCATACCTATTCTGCATTTCTACTAAACACACCATTAATTAACTGTTATACAAAAAATAATGAATTGCATTGTAAGAAAATGAAAAGTAGAATTAGGTAGGACCTATCTATTTATTGGATTCAGTAGATTACAAATATTGTTCAAAAACTTGGCTCTCTTTTTTTCTTGTTATTTTTTTTTAGTAACATAAATATCATTTCCGATTTATAAATTGCAGTGGGCGTTTAGTTTTCAATAAAACACGCATTATAGTTCTAATGAGGAGGCAAAAGGGGGCGTCGCGGGCGCGCCGACGACGTCCAAACAAATATTGACGTAGGCCCATTGTGATTAGCGCACAAAAAATGGACACGACTGTAGGAAATGTTGGAGAGAATTTAATATGATATTTTTGATATTTTTTTTTTTTGTTTTCTAAATGTAAAATATTTTTGTGTATAAAAGGATGGCTAAAGGTACTACCTATCTATTAGTTAAGTGGATTTATTTTATAAAATAGGTAACCTAGTTGAAGAAAGGATCATAGTTTTTTTTTTTTATAATGGATAGGCTCGCGTTTGACCACAATCTCACCTGATGGTAAGCGATGATGTGGCCGACGATGGAGCACGCTTGCCTAGAAGCAATCTATTCACTCTTGACTTAAAGACCCCTAGGTTATAGCTATCAGGAAACATAGTTTCAATGTATCCATATAAACCGAAACGAAAATCTGCTTTTTTTTTGTTCAGGCAGTTTTCATGCACAAATATGGCTTTTCAGGCCGACATTAACAGATTAGTCAGCTTTTTTTACCTAGGCCAATCGGCCTTGCGGGTCTAACGACCAATTTTCTAAAGTACCGTCAACGCTCGCTTTTTATTTTTAATATTACTATTTTTTTCTATGATGATACGAGATGTAAACACACCCATAACATTTGCATCAATTGAAATAGACGTTTTTATTTTTTCGACGACTTAAAAGTTCTGAATAGTTTTCTTTTTTAATCACAAAACGGTTCTTTCACATGTTCACGTATCGTAAGGATAACTACCGAGTACTTCAAAGCAAGTAGTTCGAGCCACTTGACGTTAATAATTGCCTATTAAGTACTAATTACAGATACCAGGAGAGCATAGGATCGTTGGTGATCGATTACCGAAGATTTATAGGACTATTAACATAGACAAGGACATGTCGGCTGAATGCCGATTTACTGTGGAGGTTTTGAATATTGAATTGTTGGAATTTATACACTTTTTCGAGTTCTGAAAGCCGAGTGTTTGTAGGCAGGTTTTTTTTGAAAATTGTTAGAAAAAAGGAATGGTTTTTTATTTGGTTGATCGGAAAATAGAATTATGTACAGTACTGCAAATTTTTGTAAGTGTCATATAAACTGTTAATGCTACTGTATCTTGAATAGTTTGAAAGTTTTCAAGAAGTTCTTTATAGTTTTGGTGCACCTTCTCAGAGACCAGAAAGTGGTTTTAAAATTCACTTTATCTTTTTGTAGGACGCATTTTTAATGGTTTAAAATTTTGGTAGCTCCTAGGATCTAGTACATAGGGTCAAGCGTTTTCTAAAGTTAAATCGTAGTTTTGGTAATTTGTTTGTGAACTGCAGTTGAGATTTGGTTTTTGTGTATGTGTTACATGTACCTATAATAGGTTTATCGAGCTGAAATCTGTAAACAAGCCACTGTTATCAGTGTTAACAGCAATACCTGTACAGCAAGACCTTGCTAGCATTTAGCTGGCTTCCCCCTGAAACTATTTATTACCTTTTAATATTCCCAGTGTCATCAAATTAACTCTCTGTAACTGCCGACCAAACTACCTGTAGCCCGATTCACGTAATGAAAACCGTAACGATCGTAGCGATTTAGTCGTTTAGACCATTTCACATCCATCAATCGAGTTTGAACGACACCGATTTTAAAGTCATTTGAAATTCGTGGATTTGAAAAAAAATCAGTATTACATTATCCTGGTAGAATACTTATTAATGACTTCGATCGAACGACTATAAAACTTCAACAATATTTGGCTTGTTTGATTTTACGTGAATCAGGCTACTGTTCATACCAAAAAACCTCTCTTTTGTTTGACTACTAGCTTCTGCAAGTAGCTTTGACAGCGTAAAAATAAAAAATATTGCCTATGTCATAGCATAGCATAGTGGCCTTATAATGTTCCCACTGTTGGGACTCAGGCCTCCTCTCTAGGACAGGGAATGGGCCGTAATCCACCACGCGGGCCCAGTGCGGGTTGGTGGATGTCACATGTCTACTAATTTTTGGTTCTAGGACATGGCGGTTTCCTCACGATGTTTACTTTCAGCGTTTTGAGAACAGTTTTGCCTATGTCACTCAATGATAAAATAGCATTTTACAGGTGAAAGAATTTTCTGAATCAGTTCAGTAATTTCAAAGTCAAAAACATACAGACTTGCAAACTTACAAATTTTACCACTTTAGAATATTATTAGAGATTTACGATCCAAGAGCGTCATTGGCAATGATGCACTTGTCCAGTCAAAATATCAGTCTTTAGTATCGGTGCAGAGTTGCTAACCTGTCGTTTTTCTACCGGTTGCACTTCGGGGAGTGTGCATTGGAATTACATAACTTAATTCCGCCGAGTTCGTTCCATCATCGAACCACCAAACCAGTACCCGTACAATTACCGAAACGGATCTTGAGCGCTGGTTTCAAGTTGCGCAGAAGTCAAATATTCGGGGACGTGAGACGCGCCATCGTGTCATAGACGTCACTCGGGATTCGTTCCCTGCGCTTGCTGCATGTATATAACAACAACGACGATTGGCTCGCCAATGTATGGAATGCGCAAAGCGATCCCCACTCTGACAGCGAGCGTTCAATATCCGTGGTGGCGTGGTGGCAGCTGTACGTACAAAACGTTTTAAGAACATATACATTCCCTGCGAGTCTATGGTTTCTGAGAGCTGCAACTAGGTGTCTTTAATTCATAGTAAATAGGTTACTTCTAGGCACGCGTGTTTCACCGTCGACTACGTCATCACTTACCATCAAGTGTCACAATGGTCAAGCACGAACCTGTCAATAATAAAATCGTATTAGGTAGGCTATTTTTTTGCACCTGCTATGCTATTTTTCTGCACCACCCTAATGTCGGCTGGTAGAAAATGCCTAAGGCATTAAGGCTGCCTTTATACAGTGTTTTTATTAGTGACCACTTGGTAAAGTGCGAGCCTATTAATAATAAAAAAAAAGTTAAATTCGGTATCGTCAGAAGGCTTAAAGTCACCCAAAGGGCAATGGAAAGGGCTACATATGCTCGGGATTTCATTGCGTGATCGTATCAAAAATGAAGATATTCGCAGGAGTACTAAGGGCAGGGCACATTGCTCGCAGAACATATGGCCGTTGGGGCCGTTAGTTTCTGAAGTGGCGATCGCGTACCGCAAGATGCAGCGTTGGAAGGCCTTCAACAAGGTTGACCAATGACCTGGTGAGGATTGTTGGAGGGATGCGAGACACACAGAATCGTTAATTGTGGCGACACTTAGAGAAGGCCTATGTCCAACAGTGGACATCTATCGGCTGAAATGATGATGATGAATGATGATATTCGGTATATTTATATGACATGTGCATCAACAGTTTAGATAGATTAGTATGCGCCGCGTCGGGTCGCAGCGACACTTGGCGCCACCTCGACACACGACGATAACTCAAACAATACCGCTACGAAACGTGACTTTCACAGTACCCCATCAATATGCATCAATACGCGTCATAATCATAGTTTACAATGAAGCCTGTGTATTCTAGCAGGGTGCCAACTAAGCGTTTCTTGTAAATAATATCCTATGTAAATGTGTAAGAAATGTGGCGTCATGTGCGACTGTGCGGTGGTCTGACTTGTCGTTTGTTCATCTGATAGGGATCGCGGTAGGAGGATGGACTACCAAGTGATTTTGGTACGGTACTGTCAGTTCTCAGATGGGAAGTTATTTCTATAATAGATAGATTTGTTCCAGTCTCAGATATGAGAGCAAATCAGCCTTATTGTTGAGGATGAGAAATCATAAATAATTTTTCACGCCACCATGCGCAAGCGATGCGCGTCCTTGGTGCGCATGGTGCGGGGCGGCTCCGATACAGTTCTGGAGATGATTGCTGGCAGATTTGATTGCGCTTAAATCGGACATTGTTGTGGCAGACATATTGCTGGCTATGTCCGAAAGTGTAAACGTATTTCAGTAAGTGTGTGTTCTGTTTGTAATTGCTGTATATATGGTGATATTGGCTGCCTGAAATAGATACTTTTTATTTATTTATTTTCTCTCCGGGCGGAGCAAGAGACAGTGTCTTACTTTCTCTGATTAAAACCCATCCGTGCTTCTTCACCTGTTCTTTGTGTGATAGGGCCACGTTAACTTTTTAGATTAATTCCGTATCAATGGAAAAAGTAAATCAGCCTAGAGTCTGTATTTTATCCGGTTGATAGAATACAGACTAGGCTAATGACGGGCAACGTTTTATTTTACGCCTATCAAGCGTAAAAAAAAACCGTTGCCTCACACTGGAAATTACTCCTGTATCGTGAGTGCGTCCAAAAACATGTAAACTCACAAACACAACCTATTTGTAGCGTAGGTCATACAAATAGTTGTCCCGTGCGAGAAACCAATCGCTTAACCACGGCGCCAACCGTGCCGTCAAACATTGCAAACACAACCTGGCAAAATTGGAGAATTTAGGCCACTCCGACACCCTGAGTGAGGGCGGTGCTCCTGACCAGACGATACAAAGTACAAAGTGTCTCGACATCTGCACTTTGGAGGACCCTGAATACGCCACTGCCGTTGTAAACGTAGGGAGGATCCAAATACTATGAGGGAAAAGAATACTATCTATTCGAGAAGAAGAAAAAGATGGTGACACAGGTGCCTCTATTGCACTCATATTGACCTGGGCCGGTAGATTTACTCATTACATCCTAACAATGCTCCGGAGAATACTGGTCTTACACTAATGTTATAAAGTCGAAAGTTTCTGAGTGTATAGACTTGTAATTGCATGTTTACGCTTGACTTTGACTTTGTACGGCTGAACGGATTTCGGCAAGACGTCTTGTTCCAGGAGTATGTTCCCTTCGGATAATTTTCTGATAGCACGCGGGCAAAGCCGCTCGCAGCAGCTAGTGTAAAACTTAAAAGGTATTTTTGTTTGTTTTGTTGTAGGAAATGATGAATAAAGACGTAATGAATCGATCATTCGTCATTCTGCGATGGACAACTACACTATTTTACTATTATTTATCTCGAAAAAGTGCACAGCTCCTGTGTATCAGACCATGGCAACCACGCCGCAGGGACAGTTAGGAAAACATAGGCGAAGATTATGGAAGTTAAAGTGCCTGTCGAAATAATATAGATTTCCTGTAAAAGGAACATCACTAAACAAAAATAAAGGAATATTATCTTGCTGATAGAGAGTATCAGTAGGATAATATTCCCACCAGACCAGCGAAATATTTACATCGGTGATGTTGAGTGCAGTTTGCATATTGTATTCGATAGTGTAACGGCTAACCGATATGCCGTATTGTAGGTACAGATAGTGAACGTGGAAGAGAATTTTATGCTATGTCGGATCCCATTTGTTTCATTATTTAAAAGTCCATTGAACATTGCAAAATGGGAGTTTTGGGATAGGGTGATTTCACTTCTATTTATTTGTTAAAGTTTGGGCAATAATTGCGAGTAAATAAGGAAAACCTCCTTTTTGAATGTAAATTAATAATTATCCCGACCGAATTTAGATCACACTGGCTAATCTCAACAGAGATGCAGGAGGTATTAGTGCTCGACTGTGTGCAAAAACACAGGTGCATTATCTGTTAAATTAGTCTCATAGTCCGATATGACGGCCATCCGATACGACCGGAGGGAGAACGCGCAGGACCAACAACTTTAAGTGCTTTCCAAGGCTGGGTAGTGTCATACCACCAACTTACAAACTCCAGGCTGCTACAGAGTAGGTAATTTATAATGGAAAAACTCAATTAGCATTTTTTTCCAGTACCCCATGCTCAGCAGTTACGCTTGCGACCACGAGACCTACGAGGTGTGTAAATATATCGATTGCAAAGGCTAAAAAAACGACTTTAGTTAAATATATTGAAAAAATGTAAAATGTTCAGCAGGCGTTATGTAATGTTTTTAGCTTCGCTAAAATCACAAAGGTTACAAAAGGTGGATAAGGAAAGTTATGTCTCGTTTAAGAAACTAAGTGCATGAAAAAATGAGAAGCAACAGTTGCAATTTAGCCTTATAAGTGTAGCTATAGGAGATAACACTTGATATTTATACTAAGTAAAATTATTAACAAAAACATTACAAGTAGAAAAACAAGAAATTTGTGCCTGTTGCGTAGACGAGTACGCAGAAATTGTGTTATAAATAAAAACGATCTACCAAGAGACTAGGATGCAAAAGAGTAACCGGAAAATGAACGACCCGGACCTGCAGCCAATATAGCAGTACAAAGCAACTTCGTTCCGCGAACACGGCAGTTCCTAACAGTACTAGCACTGCATAAACAACATCCTATCTTTTCGTCTAATCCGCGCCTCGCAGGACTAGGAGAACAGGACTCGTGCGAAACGCAAAATTTTCACGTTGCGATTGCATAACGAATGCGCAAACGCGTTCACGGCGACAAATTTCAATGTAATCTGTATAATATTACAATTTGCTGGATGAATAATTCAATATGGCGGACGGGGCACGATGTTTATTCGATTATAGCGAGATTTACATACATATTTATAGGTAGGATATGTGCGAGGCTGTAACCTGTTGTCATATCCATAATTTGAGCTACCGTGCGCGCTGACCTGCAGGTTGGGCCTGACTCAGTCGCCATGTTTGACCAACTGAGAGTTATTAGGAGATCAGAAATCGCAGTAACTTTACGACTGTGAAAATTGACAGTTGAACCATTTGGTTGTATTTTAATTGGTTGGTATGTTAGTTAATACTACTGGCCAATTGCAACTGTGTAGGTATAGGCTATTGAGTTCTTCCATTAAGACAATAAGTAAGGTCCCTCTACCAACTTCTTTTTTATGTGCGGGAGGAAGTTTCAGATTTTTACTAACTAAAAACCCTGTGTTCCTTGAATTGTCCTTTTGCGTTGAGGTTAATTTTGACAGTTTTCTGCGCTTTTTTACGCAAAAAGAAATATTATTTCCAGCGTGTTGACTTTTTTAACATTGCTTTTCCCTAGTATCTTCAGACAGCTACCATCGACTAGTTGTAAAACTATCAGTTCATATAATTTCAGAACATTGCACAGCAATTGGGTGGCCCACTCACAACCGGGAACATTACGAGTTAAGTCATCCGAAAGGGCCATTTAGATGTGTTTAATATCTAAATACTGTCATAGCTCACCAGTAGGCGCAGACAAACCCACGTTTATTAAGCTAGCGAGCAATTTATTTCCCTAAGCGATGTCTTATGACACCTACCGCGACAGTTATTCAATAAACTCTGACATTTGCGTGCTTTGCGGTCAAGCGGGTGTTTTGTACAAAGTTTAACTAGCAACCGGATAATTTAAAGACATTGCCTAAGGACTAAGACAAGAATATCGCAATTAGGGTAACCTAACCATATCTCAGGATTTGTCCTGAGATTTCAGGATTGTTGGACTCTTCTCAGGATTGCGGCTGGACTTTTAGCATTTTCAATAAAACACAGCATCAACAACTCATATAAGTTAAACAAGCCTAAATAAATTAATTTAAAAAATGGTATTTTTTTAGAAAATAAACTAAAATTAATTTTCCTTTCTAAAGGGGGGTTCCGCTGCGACCCCCATCACTTTGAGTGCGATGTGCAAAGCATGATCCGCAGTATGAAAAAATTGTCAAACATTTAAAAAAATTCAGGATTATTCAATGGACATCGGGCCTTTTCTTTGGACTTTTTTTTTCTGGTAATAGTCTAGTCGCAATTATCCTGAGAATGTAATTAAGACTTTATTTATTAAACATAATTAATCAAAAGATTCTACATAAACAAACAAACTTAAACTATTTATACTAAAACCTAAATAAATACCTAACGTATATAAATAAAACACAAAAACAGAATCTAATTTGCTTTTTTTAATTGTTGATAGGCTCGCTCTTGACCGCTATGTCACCTGATGAAAATTGACGATCTGGTCGACGATGGAGCGCGTTTGCCTAGAAGTAACCTATTCACTCTTGACTTAAAGCTACAATCTGGGGAAGAATATAGCTATAAGGAACCAATTTTCGGCAGGGAAATTGAATTGCTGTGAGAACTATCTTAATGGTATAACTCTCCGTAGGTACATGTGGACCTATTTTTTCAACACTATCACGCTCGCGGTAATACGCGGCTATCCTAGTGACGTGGCTTATCCTAGAAAAAAAAAATGTATTTTCGGTGGAATAATCTAAATAGCATTGGGATAGTTTATCTTCTATCGGTTCAATTTTGTAACAGTTTTTTATGTTTTCTTTTACAAAGGTCAAGCTAAATAAATATTAACGACTGACTTTAGCCCCCGGCTTCGTACGCGTACATAAAATATAGCCTATGTCACTCAGGAATAGCAGCTTTCTATCGATGAAAAAATTTTAGCAATCGTACCTTTTACCTTTGTTTGCTCCCACTAGTGCACGCGTGGATACTACAGTGAGCGAGAGAAATGCATGCTTAGATTTTTATTCGGCAGTATCCGCTTTTCTGACATTTTACTAGATTTAGTTTCATGAAACGACATATCACTGATGATAAATTGGTGTTTTGTCATATCTCTAGATGCTTTTAGTAAAAAGACGTCATAAACAAGAATATTCGACATCTACCGGGATTTCGTGATATCCCTGATATCCTCATTTCCCTGCGACATATATAAAAGGAGAAATTAACTGACAATTATCAACAAACATTCGAAACTACTAGGACTGCAGAAATGCACAAAGCTTCTTTTTATGACGTAGGCGAGCACTCTAAGAGAGTATTTTCCAAAATTCATCTCCTAAAGGGCCGAAATAGGGATCCAAAGTTTGTATGAAGAAACCTTTTATTTCCATGCGGGCAAAGCTGCTGGCAGAAGCTAGTTAAAAATAAGTTGATTTTCTACATTATATACAGTAGATTAATATTTTGGTTAATGTTACTAATAGTTATATTTCGAAGACAAAACAACATGGCGGTATATAGTCCACAAAAAAAGTATTCGTCGAAATCAGTACCCTCAGCTTTGGGGATAAACGACGCAAGGAAGGGGTTGCTGAAGCAAATATTCCACAACTATCACACAGCGCCGTCTAGTCCCGCTTGTGTTATGAGTACTAGACAACTGATAAACATACTTATATATTTCTAAAAACATATACATACGTATTATAGATAAATACACCCAGACACAGAATATTAATGATCGTGCTCAACACACCATAATTTGTCCTGGGTGGTAATTGAATCCACGACCTCCGGCATAAAAGTCAGGGCCACTAACTACTAGACCAACAGGCCAGTCACAATACATTAGGTGGGAATGGAGTACGAGCCGAACTCAAATTAGTGTAGTGTGGACCGACTCTAGAGGAGCAGAGCGAGCGACGCTACACGAATATGAGCTCGGCTCGTGCTGTTCTACGTCCTTTGCGTCACAACCTCAGTTTCAGTTGAAAACTAGCGTCAGGCACAATTGTCTGGTATTCACGCTGAACTGGATCTATTTTGGTGCAGCCGTGAGGCACACAATTGTTTTTTTTTTCTATTGTAAGTATTTGTTTCGTGTTTACCAAAATATTGTGGGTGTGCCTAGTGTTGTACCAAATAAATTTATTTTCTTTCTTTCTTTCTTGAGAGCAGTGGTGGCCGAGTAGTAACGGCCTCGACTTGTAGGTCGCCGGTTCAAACCTAGCCAGGCGCATCACTTTGTGTAATTTAGTTCATCACCACTGCTCTCAAAACGGTGAAGGAAAACATCGTGGGGAAACTGGCATATCCTAAAACCAAAAATTCAAAGACATGTGACATTCACCAACCCGCACTGGGTCCGCGTGGTGGATTACGGCCCATTCCCTCTCCTAGAGAGGAGGCCTGAGTCCCAGCAGTGGGAATATTATAAGGCCGACTATGCTATGCTTTCTTTCTTTGCTCCGCTTGTTTTCGGCTCCTCTAGCGTAGATCCACGCCGATTTTTTAGATAGGCTATGCATTTTAGCCCATTTTTTAGATATGCTTCGTATCTTAGAAATACATTTAGTTCTGATTTCAACAGTGCAGCATAATGATACCAATATCCCAAAGGTAATGGCCCATTTAGTGTGAAAAATATACCCACGGCGTACAGAAATAAAATATGGCGGGAATCAAAGACAAATGATTATACTTTTCAATGATAAGTGGCGCATTGCTGTGGCTCATGGGGATCATGAAAGAATAATAATAAAAAAATGTAATCTACCTAGTATGAAAACTTAACTTATAACTTGTGGTTTTAGGGAGGAGAAAATAAAATACATTTTTAATGTTTATTCAGCCCCATCAATGTCTAAAACATTGTCCAAGAAAGCCGCATGTGTTTCAATATTTTCTTGAAGTCTGGCCCAGGATAAAAAGTACACTATGCTCACAATATGGGCACAACTTCCTATAGTGCGGCGGCCGTGAATGCATGAGCAGTAGTATCCCTCGATACTCTCTCGACCATGTCGTGTTGCATTCACCAAAACATAAGTATAATATTGTTTACTCCTGACATGTCGAGATAAGTTAAAGTAAGTTAAGTTGCAAAATAAGTTTGTTTGTTTCATTTTCAAGTCTAAACCACTGAACCGATTTTGATTAAATTGCCGTGTATAGATATATTTTTTGATTTGGAGTCGGACATAGTATACTTTTTACCCAAGTGACATGTTTCCATGGATAAAATAATTTACAGACAGGCGAAACCGCTAATTATTATCCAATTTTTATTGGTCTGCTGCAAGATTTCTCCAACGAATTATTTTTTTCTTTTTACATATAATGAAAAGTGGGTTATGCTTGCATTATTTACCACCATTTTCGTTTTTGTACAAAAACATTTTTGAACCGGGTCGGATTATGGGCCATGACCTTTATTTATTTATTTAAACTTCATGTACAGTAGTCATACATAGGCGGACGTAATGCAACAAGGCATTCTCTACCAGTCAACCTTTGGGTTAAAAAAGACAACACTATGGTAAGTTTGCACAATAAACAAAATAACAGATACTTCATACGGAAAAAAAGTCATATATAAAAAAGAACTTTATTGTACACCAAAAAGTAACATGACATAAACATAAACTTGATTCTGTTGGTATAATGGCGGTCTTATCGCTGACAGCGGCATTTACCTACCAGACAACCTTAGGGTGGATTGAAACGAATAAAACAATACACGGGTAGTCTACGGTGTACTGCTAATAATAAAAAATAATAAAATACATATATATGCTAAAATAATAAACTAATAAATACTAAGAAAAATATCAAATCATTAAGAGAACTTAATAACAATTCTGACGAAGATCGAACTAAGGTTGAGAGGACTTCAAATGGCATCGAGCTGCAAATAGCAACGGCCTAGTACCAATCCAAGCTAACATTTCAATAGATAATCTCAATGTCTAGACATCCAAATATATTCTAGTATTTGTAATACAATGACTGAACACTAAATCAGCTGCAGACTTCACCAGAAGACCTAGGTTTTGAATACTGATGTCACCTCAATCAAATATATAGATGAACGTATAAGTATTTTGACTGACAAAGGATCACTGGACTCAATAAACTGCTTATATTTTGTATTTTAGACATGTTACAAACTATAATCTACTATACTAACCTATACTAGAGTGAATAGGCTCCTAATAAACCAGTGCTTCTCACAATCAGCAATTGCAACATTGCTTACCATCAGATGGGATGCCTACTGGGGCCAAAGTTCTGTGTCTGAAAGGAAGGCACGGTCCCGGTATGAAAGGCAACGATGGAACGGGGTGGGTTTTTTAGTCAGTAATAGTCTGACAGTATCTCCTGCTCCGCCCAAGGGCGGCGGATGTCATCTGGATGATATTTACCCGCCGAAAAAAAAGAAAAAAAATCATCAGATAGGATCGCAGTCAAGCTCTAGTTTATATAGACCACCAGACGTACGGCGATACCCCACCGGTACAAGGTAGAAATCCCACCCATACGCACAAAACGTATAAGGAACACATTTATTGTGCGTACTACAGCTAAAAATTGGAAATCCCTGTCGGAGACCCTGTTTCCTCACAGCTACAACCTAGGGGTCTTTAAGCCAAGAGTGAATAGGTTACTTCTAGGCAAGCGTGCTCCATCATCGACCACATTGTTGCTTTCCATCCTAAGATAATGGTCAAGTGCGAGCCTATCAAAAGTAAAAAAAAAAACCTCTGCACGACAGGTCTCGGGATACCTCTAGTGCTAGGGCTGACCTTATGCACTAGGGATATGTATCGTTTTGACAAGTTTTCACATAGCATAGGTATGAGAAGAATCGTAGCAATTGGCGTTTTGTAGATTGTTTCTTTTAATTTAAAGCAACAGTATATTTACGACTCCAATACAAAATCGTGTCAGCCTATTCAGCACCTTCAACGTATCATCACTTACGATTTGTAGGTCGCGGGTTCGAACCCAGCCAGGCGCTTTACTTTGTGTAATTTATTTCATCACCACTGCTCTCAAAACGGTGAAGGAATCATCGTGAGGAAACCAGCATGTCCTAAAACCAGACATTCGAAGACATGTGACATTCACCAACTCGCACTGGGCCCGCGTGGTGGATTACGGCCCATTCCCTCTCTTAGAGAGGAGACCTGCGTCCCAGCAGCGGGAATTAAAAAGGCTGATGATGATGATGATGATGATGAACGTATCATCATATATCTATATCGTAGTGCGTGCTGTATTATCAGCCATCGGCAATTTAGACACAAACATCGCAGTACATTTATAGGTAAGTACATAATTATATAGTTTAATCAGCGTCATTAAGAAGCACATATATGTCTCTTAGCAGGCATCGGCCTCATGAACATGCAAATAAAATCGTTGACTACAGCTGCGTTGCTTAATTAACTCAAATCGGTACATTTTGTGGTTAAAATGGTCATTCCAACTTTGTAACTTTCATTCGTATTTAAATAATTATGGGAAATGACTTTATCGTGTACTAGTTGCCGCCCCCGCCTCCGCCTTCGTGAAATTATTTAACAGCTCTCTATCAATTTTAAATGTGCAAAACGTTTTTTTCCCATTTTATTTTAGCTTAAAACGATAAAATAAAAATAGTAATATCTGATTAGATTTTAGTCATTTTTATCTATAAGCTGTTTTTGAATCTAACAAACAGCAATTTATTTTTACACTAGCTTTTGCTAGCAACTTCGCCCACGTACATAAAATATAGCCTATGTCACTCAGGAATAAAGCAGCTTTCTATCGGTGAAAAAATTTTAGCAATTGGACCGGAACTTTCAGAGATTACCTCGTACAAACAAAAAGATACCCTATCCATAACTACTAATATTATAATGAGGAAAGGTGTTAATAGTTTTGTTTGTCAATACTAATATTAAAAGGAAGAAAGATTTGATTTTTTGTATGTTACGATCGATTTAACTCGAAAACTACTGGACCGATTTTCAAAATTCTTTAACAAGTCGAAAGTTACTTTATCACTGCGTAACATAAGCCTATATCTTCTACTTTCACACTGGCGATGACACTGGCAAAAGCTAGTTATCCATAAACTAGCTTCTACCAGCTTCGCCCGCATGAGAGTCCTCCTCCTCCTTAGTCGTTCGCCCTTGACAGAGTGGTCCTGGTTGACAATATTGCATTTCCGTTGGCAAGTGAGGTTCCCGCGATGCATCTCCACTTGTCATGGTTTACGGCGTCTCGGAAACTCTCGGACCTTGGAAGTTAATGTTGCAGCTCAGATGAGGTCTGTCCAACGCGTAGGTGAGCGCCCGCGTTACCGCTTCCCCTCCACTTTTCCCTGGACAACGGGTCGCTCCATGAAGTGTTCGCATGAGAGTAGGTTTCTCCATATAAACTTTGGACATTTCGTCCTCTTAGGATTGGAATACTGGGAAATCCTCTCTTAGTGCTAACCTACACCATAAAAGAATCTTAGTGAAAAATTTCATATTCCTAGTCTTTGTAGTTTCGGCTGTGCTTTGATATGTCTGTCTGTCAATTCCTCCTTTTATGTACAATCATAATTATATAGATAAGCTCAAACACTATTGGATCTATTTTCAAAAAAAATATCTCTATGGTACCTATAATGTTACTTTTCAATACACTTGCTCAGAAAGTGATTCTTATTGCACTGCACTTAGGTACATAAAGGCCCTTGTTACCAAACTGTGACATTTTGATTACCATTACGCACTAGTGCTATAATTTAGTTAAAACCTTATTGTTCAATCCTCTCCCCCGCCATAATTATATCACATTGACCGTATCAGGACGGGTGCAGGTCAACTCCCGTTTATTCATTTCAATGAGTGTATTAAAAGGTAAATAAAAAAAATATGGGCGCGCATATGAAAACAGATTTTTACCGCCAGAAAAGTTTACTTGTTTTAGTTATTTTCTTCACAAGTGCATTGAAAAACGTCGTATGATACACGTGAGTATTTAATGATTACCTTTCTCGGCTCTCTTAAGACTCTCGCCACGGCTCGGGTCTAAATACCGCGTCGACGGTAATCACTAACACTACACACTTATATCATAATGTACTATTATCACTGAGTGGCATAGGCTAGAAGGTGTAAGGGACAGCACTCCACAAACTTTAAGGGCTTGTTCAGTAGACGAAACTGAACAACTTTCCACAAGACTTTTTTTCAGGAAACGAAAAACAAATCAGCCTCACCATACAAAATTAAAAACTTGATTGGACAATTTGTATGGAGAATTGGAGAGGCCGATTTTTTTCCTGAAACTTGAAACCTTGTGGAAGGTTGTTCAGTTTTGTCTACTGTACATGCCCTTAAAGTTTGTGCAGGGCTTACACCCTGTATATTTCCCATATTATTATGTCGCGCGGATGATATCGCAGGCAGAAGCTAGTACTTACTATACTACATTAGTTTTAGTATAGGTATACGGAACCCGAAAAACGTAACTAGTATTTTTATGTAAAGAAACTATGTATAAAACATAACTGTCTCATAAAAAATCACAAATTTATAAGCTTGTTATGTCAGCAATAATACATAGTCACCGGGCCATCCAGGCGACTGACGGGTTGTTTTGCTCTTATACCCAGCCGTGATCTGTGTCATACTTAGTATCGATGGTGTCCAACTTGTGACCTCTAAATATTTTTGGGAAAAAATACAACATGGTGTAAAAACAATTGGAATCCATTCAGTTACTGATTCTGAATAAACTACGAGTATTTATACGGGTTTCGCATAAACTAAAAATAATGTATATTCCAGATCTTTTTTGTATTATATAAACTAGTGCTTGACTGCGATCCCACCTGATAGTAAGCAGTGATGCAATCGTTGATGGTGAGCCGCCCTAGTTTAGTTCTCCTACAAAAAAAAAACACAGACTATTCAACCTAATAATAATTTTGATAATAACTGTGCAATCAAGAACACAATTAACTAAAGATATTTCCTATCCCAACGCAGCCAGACGACTGAGCAACAAAAACCTTACAGCAACAACTTCAAAGAGCTGGACGGGCGAATGGTGCAGTAACCGAACGCTGCATACATCGCCTTGATATACAATAAGTCATCCGAACAGTGTGCTCGCTCGGGCGGGTAATGTGTTGCGACGCGTGTGTCCCACTAACGGCGGGCAGCCACGAGCGATAAGCGTAAGCGGAGCGGGCGGGAGAAAAAAAAAGTAGAAAACAGATAAAATAAAGTACTTTGATTTTTTGTTTGTAGGAGGTAATCTTTGAAAGTACTGGTCCGATTGCTAAAATTTTTTCACCGATAGAAAGCTGCTTTATTCCGGAGTTACATAGGCTATATTTTATGTACACGAGCGAAGCCGCGGGCATAAGCAAGTTTAAGGAGTAATTTAAAATTGCTAAATGAGTGATGATGATTTAACGTTAAATGACAAACAGGTACCAGAAAAATAAGGATAAGCCTGAAAAGACCTGAGTGTACCGAAGCTCCATAAAAGTAAGGAAAACTACCTCAGAGATAGTAAGCAAGTAACCATTTACGAGTATTGCGTAAAAAACATTAGCCTATAAGTAACATCAGTGATGAAATACCAAAATTGAGTGGCTATTTCACATAAATGAGATCACTGTCCTCCAAACTAGAAAAGAATCTTGTATCTTGAAGAACAGCCCCCGTAGTCAAGTTACAAACGTTTCGCTTGCGCCGAACGCTTCGAGTTGACCTTGCCGCCAATTCTTTTGTTCTGACCACGTGACTGAGCGTTAAGACGACGTCATTCCCGTACATTTGAAGCGTTCTACAAGCGTTAACTATTGCAGATTAGCAACTTGGCTAGGGGTACAGATATTTTTCACCGACTCACTTCGTTTTTATTAATATGCTAGCTAAGTAGCTACTGCTAGCGACTTCACCCGCGTTATATTATACTTATTACCTATAAAAATATCCTATGTATGACCTATTCTCAGACTTAATAAATATACGAAAAAAAAGTTTAATGAAAATCGGTCAAGCAGTTTCGGACGCGTTCGAATACAAACACTGTGACACTACATTTTTATGTATTAGATTTAGGAAATACTTTCATCTTATGTGTGTGTATGTTGTAATAATTTGAGTACTATCTTATACTATAACATATGGATAAATGTTTAATACTCCATTGTGTTATGTTTGTCCTTAATAAAAGTTTTTCTATTCTATCATATTCTATTTAATTCTACCGCCAATCGCTTTCATTAGAACCCCAAAAAGAACTCATTGGTGCGTGAAATATAGAATTTTGTATAAAAACGGTTCTCTTTCAAGATGTTATTACGGTCTATTATAAATAGAGAATAATATTTAGTTTGTATAAAGACCGTCTAGCCGAGCGTGACATATACAATACAAATATGTATGTTATTATTGATTAACATACATCACTGAGTTTCTTGATATATTGGTCTGACGTTTATGTACCAGGAGATTATAAGTACAGGGTGAGTTAATAAAAATAGATAACTTTACGGGGCTTAGCAATTATTATCTTCACAGCTGTTTTTTTTTTTGAGGTTGGGTATCATCCGATATCTTCTCTCGTTCTATGGCGGATAAATGATATTAATTTTGCTAATAGGTGGTCCTAGAACGCAAATACCTACCGATTGTTAAAATCTGACACGCCATCTCGTCCCACCCAAGTGCGGGAGGAATCATTTTATGATTTCGCATCTCAAAAAAAAAGTAGATGTCACATTACGAACTTCCAAACTAAAAGCCGCTATCGTCTGTTTAAAAAGTCAAACGACTTGGTTTTGTATAATATTTAATCATTTAAAAAATATGTACATATATTCGATATTTAATAAACAATGATCAAGATCTCTTAATCAACCTTAATTATTGAACCAGTGTTGACTACATCAGATTTCATTTTACTCTAATAATTACTCAAGTCGTTTGACTTTTTTGACAGACTCTACAGGATAATTTGTAATGGAAAAATGTAGTAGCATATTTTGCTTGACCTGGAAATCGACTGCAAGATCTCTCGCTTAGCATTCACACTTACAACCATGAAACCAACTTGGTAGTTCTCAATTCTCAATGTACTGTATTACTAAAAAGGTTAAGTAATATTTCATCAGAGTTATGGACTCATTATTCCCAAGGAAACCAGGATATCAGAAGATACAAGTAAAATATTCAAGGTGTCACGTTCATGGGGATAATGTGAACTCTCTACACAATATCCTTATAACTCCAAGAGTTTTAAAAGGGTTGAGATAGGTTTCTCACAGTTACTAGGGTAACACAGTCCTCATGGAGTCTTTCCTACAATGATCTGTGAAAGACTTTCGAATTGCGATTTGGAATACCTTGGCAGTTTTGAATTATAGTGTTGTAAAAATATTCGTGCCGATAACAATTCCTGATGTTCGCGACTTCGTGTAAGCCGTAAAGTGATGTTTTATTTATTTCGCGATATTGAATTAATAACAGGTGCTACGTTATATAGTATGTTATATGTATATGTGGCGATAAATGTCCTCTTTAATTATCACTCAGGTGGTTACTTTATAGTGCTAAGTACTTACAGTTTTATTATATAAAAAGTCTTTGTTTACTTATCTACTGGAATCGCAACACTGCGCACAGTGTGCAGTGTGCTTCTGACGATTATCACATTAATATATGGTAACAGTATCAAGTTTATATGAATGTGTGTGTGTATGTTTGTTTCTCCTTTTCGCTCAAAGCGCTGAACGGATTTGAATGAAATTTGCCGAACACGAAAGTCTTATGCGCTTTACTGTTTACGATTTTTTATCCAGGAGATTCCCTTGAGATAATTTTCTGCTTTTTACGTCAGGTAGCAACCAGTATTTATATTAGATTGTACAAATTCTTCGGTTCGGACTCCTTCGGTTCTGCCAACGGCTTAACCCGCATCGAAGCAGTGCCGTAACTAGGGCGGTGCCAGCGGCGCCCGGGCACAGGGCGCAGAAACGATCAGACTAAGAACAAAAATGTATCATTAATTTCATCAGCAGTCGGTTACTGTTTCCCATTCTCTCTCGCTGCGTACCATGTTCTAAGCCAGGGCTGGACGCTCAGGTCACCACTGTTGATCGCCTCTACGTGGAGACGGTTGGCCCAGACCCAGGCGGAGCCAATTTCCACCATATGCTCCCAATAAATTCCCACTATATACTGTGCTCGGTGCATGGAGTACCAATATGATGCATGCACCATGTGCTTGGAGACCCGAGAGTTTTTTCCCGCCAGATTCGAAACAGGTAGGTATCTCCCGAAACACACGAGCGTCAGGTTGATTAAACATACCCAGCTCGAACTTTTTTAGGGGTGTGGGTGTCAGAATCTGGCAAAGGGCGTATAAAAGGCTAGTTACGGCACTGCGTGAAAGTGAAGGAAATTATTCCATGGGAATATAGTACCTATGGGACTAGGGATAAAAATATCCTAATCTAATAACATGATCTACCCATTTACCAAGTTGCATCAAAATTTGTTTAGGCTACACAGAATAGACACCCGTGGAATATTAATTTATTCATTATTGTGTATAGCAGTTTAAGTACTCACGACATTTTTTATTTTTTATTTTGTAGATGTCAAAGTATTTTTTTATTAAACTTTAAAAATTACGAAATGAATTACTAGATGTCATGCTAAAAACAGTTTAGCGAAATGATTAGTAGGCGACTGTTTACTTTTAACGTATTTCTATATTTGCGAAAACGACTGTCTTTAGCAATTTGTTCACGCCAGTAGGTGGCAGAATTTAAAACAAATTACCTACATCCCTACTAATAGTTTTGTGAAGTTTACTCACAAAATTATTTATAAGATCCTAGGAACTTATTTCACAGACAAACTAGACAGTTTTTAGATTTTTATCCTGAATATAAGAAATCAAAACAAAACCAAGACGTTGTTTATATTCTAGCGAAACATTTCGGCAATTTGAATACAAAGTCGAGGTTGTGAGTCGTCCGCGAACTGTGTCCGCTCGATAACGCACGTCACGCAAAAAGCTTTTCTGTGTCTTTCGACGAAAAAAATTAAAAAAAATAATCGCAGGCCGTCGGTGATGCATCCGACGACATTTTTCAATATCGAAACAAAAAATAGGCAGAAATTAAGGTAAAAATAAATGCTATCTCGTACCCGGACGATGCAGCTTTTATCGAAGGGACAACATTTAGAATTTTTCAAAAGTGATCCAGTGAGTTTTTTTTTATAACTTCCAAAATGTCTCATGATATTGGTTATTTCTGTATCTAAAGTGCAATGGAATGGAAACAATTCTTGTGAAGTTATTTTCGAATCAATATGATAAAAAAATACGCGGCGATGCAAAAGAATAGTCAAAAATATCCCCTAGTTCCATCACAATTCAAATAAGGTTCGAATTTCAAAAATAAACGTGATTGTTTCAAGCTATTCACGCATGGCTGGCGAGAAAGAGAGCGTCACTATGTGCCCAAGTGCGAAAGGGACGGGAGAAGCTATGATGGACGGGCACCGTCCACTGCTGGGACACCGATCGTAGCTCACGACGTCCCGCATACTTTCTCATCGCCGTACACCAAAATAAACTCTAAACTTTTTATGCGTTCCTGGTATATTTAGATGATATTGTCGCTGCGTTTTCCAGTTTAAAAAAAAGTGTTAAGTGGATGATTTATATTAAGTGCGACCCGTTATGGGCGGCTTCCGGCGTAATTATTTACTAAAAGAGTACGACGGTGGCGTTCTGAAGCGTGTGACCTCTATTATGACGACGCACTGACAGAATAATTCATGTATTCTGGATGCAAAGCCCTTTGTCGGTTACTGCGGTGGTAGCAAAGGGCTATGTGAGAAGAGTTCCTAAGTGTACAAACCAGAGTCTTGATAAACGGCCCACATTAACCGAGGCGGCTAAGGTCTACGAGCACGCGCATAGTTTTGAAAATCGTGTTACAAGCCAGCTCTGTTATGTTCAAAACGTTTAACATTAATATGTTTAATGCACATACAAGTTTCCTGCTTTAAACGTTGGAAAATTAACAAATAACACCGTCACGGTACGTGGCACCATTATAACTGAATTGCTATTTAAATAATTTTTAAAATTCGTAAAATGGCACCAAAATTTACGTCATTTCCATTTCAGTTGGAAACACTTCAGTTTCATCACCTGTAAACGGACAATGGTCAGCATAAGCTACTCCTATGAATCCATGACCTCCTGTTACTTTTTTCAAATTACTGTAGTTTAAATTTACGATCGATCGATTATTGCATATAAACTCATACATGAGCAGTTATTGAACGAGACAAGCACTAGTGCTGATTAATTACGCATTATCCACGCATGACTGCACAAGCGCATACATATGCATAACTCTGAGCAAATATGTGCATAAGTGCAATACTGTGTATGACGGGGCTTTTTACTAATAGATCTTTTTGTTTTGTTAGAAACAAATAAGTCAAGAATTAAATGAACCATTTGGATAGCCGATTTGTTGATTCAGACTAAATTAGATAAGGCTAAATCTTGCAAGTTCACTGGAACATAATTAACTAGCTTTTGTCAGCGACTTCGCCCGCGTGAAGGTTTTACCATACAAACTTTAGACACCCGTTTCATCCCCTTAAGGGGGGGGGTGAAAGATATAGGCATAATTTCGCACATTGTTAGAGATTTTTATGAGAAACTTTTAAAAATAACTGAAAACTTATTTTTGATTCATAGATTGATTTGTTTGAAAGAATTGTACTATTGGAATAACAGTTAGCGGTGTGACCCTGTTTTGTCTGTTATGAAAGCTTTGAATTTAGAAAACTGCATCAGAAATCGGTGAACGAACCTTCTTAAATGACTATATGCTACAAGAATTCATTGAAAAAATGGCGAAAAATCAATCCACCTATTTTTGCAATAAATTAAGTTAAATCATACCTATTCCTGTAACGAAAAAATATGAGAAATGTGAATAATGAATCAGAAACTCGTTGGTAATTTGATCCATATCAAAGGTAGGTAGTTATTTATTGGAATTCATATTAAATTGGTCTCTCCTTGGCTACTACGACGAGACGCCACCAAAAGAAATACTATAACTAATATTTTGGAAATACGCGTCGACTAATTTTGAATTAATTCATAAAAGTATAGAAAAAAATAATGAATGTCTACTTCGAGCTTATTTACTTGGAATTAAAGCAGCCGTTTAGAGAACATGGCTATTTTATCACCGATCACAGTATTCAGATAAGAATTATTAACAAAATGGCAACTCTCAGACATAAACCTTAGTTCAGAAGAGCGAAAAATCGCCTCTTTATCATTTAATTGCTCATTAAAGTTATATGAGTGAATATTTTTACGAGCTCAAAGTAAGTACCTAAGGGTTTTTATTATTTTTTGACTGTCGTTTTATGATTTTATTTCTTTTCATTGGCACTATGTATTGGTTTTATGATATGGAAAACGACGCATGAAACGTAATATCATCATCATGCATTATACATTGATGGTTATCGTAAGCACATACATTTATTTATTATCTATTATACTTATACATAAAAGAAGAAACATATCAACGCACACCCGAAACTGCTGGGACGAAGAGTGTGAAATTTTGCACGAAGTTTCCTTTTATTTTTTATTATGGATAGGCTCGCGTTTGACCACTATCTCACCTGTTGGTAACCGATGATGTGGCCGACGATGGAATACGCAACTTTTATAATGTAAGCAAGCACTATGAGAAGATTTTCCAAAATTACCCCCTAAACCTAAAGGAATGAAACGGGGTCCAAAGTTTGTATGAAGAAACCTGTTTTCACGTAAACGAATCCACTAGCAGAAGCTGGCATATTATGAAGTGAAGATATATATAAATTAGCATTAATCCTATCAGCAACATAATGCAGAATAACTGGGCCGTACATTTTTGTGGAGCACAACCGCCATTACCAGCGCTTGAATGTTTCTTCATTTCCTAGTCGTGTAACACCTGATTATCTTCAAAATTTTCACACAAACATTACTTCAGATGTTGATGATGTTAGAAAATCATCGCATCGGTCATTGGGACTGCGAGAATACGATTCGATGGGCTGCACATCCTTTACCAAAAATTACATAATCGGTGAAAATCATTTATGAAGACTAAGCTTTATTTTGCGTTCTTATGTGTTAAAATAAATGCTCATGTACGTAATAAACATATATGTTTGAATATTAAAATATATCTACCTAGTAAGTTTTTTTAACATATTATATAGTGGGTCGTCCGACATTTTATTTGATTTGTGTAAAATAATAATTGGGAACATTGTGTCTAGCACTTCAAATGAGCTATGACTTGTCATAAAACTTAATATTCTGAGACGAGTTTCAACTTTTAATTCGAATATGTTATATTGGGTAGGTATAAAATATATGGAAAAGTTGAAGAAAATTTACTTTCAGTAATATCACATAGTCTACAGATATATATATTTTTTTAATTTCAAGAATTTTACGTATATGTAGATTATGTAGATTCACTACGAACCATAATACTAAATGGTCCTACAGTACTTACAGGTTAAGAAAACGCACAATACAGTGATACCTATTATAAGTCTGTGGTGATATTATTTATGTTGTTTATAATGAATAAACTCAAATATACACATTCATTATAGATTTTGTTTTATCATCACAGTACACGCTAACAGCGTATTTCTAAGATTGTTGTGCCATCTGTCATGTACGGTTAGTGTTACCACGGTACCAGGCTAGCAGCCGTGTGTAGGCGTGATGACAACTGGACTGCATTTATGTTGGATCTGTTCGCTGATAACAACTGACCATTCGTCTGCTTCATTAGACGTGTGATTAATCAGGAAAAAAATAATAAAAAATAACGCCTGCTACGAGTATCTTTGATGAATTAATCAGTTCCATGTGAGCCATTTAAATGGTTTAAAGCTCATTTAGAACACCTATGTATACGAAAGCAACACGCAGAGGATCTAGTCAGCTGACCAACATTGCAGAAAATCTGTCATCCCATGAAATGACTACGGTGTTATATGTTATAGATAACTTATGAAGGCAACATTTTAAATTAAAACGAAACAATTAATATACAAAAAAGCTTTGTAACAATTTGAGGCACTCCAGATTTGCAGCAACGGTAAAAAAGCATGTTTTCAATTATCTTTGTCAGTCTAATCAACAGTAGATATCTTTATGGCCGGACAATTCATCAACCAGGAATTCAGGAAGACAAAGAGACCATTAATTATGACGACATCTAACAAAGAAGATACGATGATAGGTGCAATATTTATCTCTATAATCATTTACCTTGTTTTTCAAATGGCACTTTATTAATCAATGCGACGTTAGGCTGAGTCTGAGTCACGCCGGCCTCCGACTCGGTAAACATGCCAATACTGACCAGATGCCAGTGCAGATGAGTATATAATGCAATTAGTATTGACTTGCTCGTGTGTCATCCCTAATTGGTTTATGTTATCCTGGTGTTAAATGTATTTAGTTAGGTTTCAGAGTGTGGCATTTTCGATCTATTTACGCAAGTTTTTTTTAACTTTAACTTTACTCATTGCTACATAATTCTAGCCATTTTTCATCTATTAAATATTTACTTATTTATGTTTATATTTTTCGCCGATGTTCAGCTGTCCAATATTTTAATCATTTATTCAATAATAAAATACCCGTAGGTCAACTATGTGATAAATACGTTTGATAGGAGCACTACACGACTACTTCTTAAGGTCAAGGTAAACCACAAAAGTTAACAAATGAAATACTCCACTGTGATGTAATTCTATCTCCATTTTAAAACATGGCGTCGCCGGAGGGATTGTGTCAATTACTATAAAGATCATCACGTAAAGCGCTCAGTTATAAATGTAACAATGTTCCGAGCTGTGGGAGTGAGTAATATCATAGAAACATGATCTAACAGGGAACATTACCAGTGAACAGTAAGTGAGCCTGGTGTATGGACTTGTACGTTTTTATGGGAGAGTGCGGGAAGGTCCGCGCGGCATGGGGTAGGCGCCATGCCACGGGGTTCCATTCCACCGTTTCTCTCTAAACACAAATATTATATTTTTATTCGTTTCCTATCTAATCTTACGTCGTAAATCTTGGCATTTTGTTTATACCAGATTGTCCCGTGAAGTTTTTTTAATTATCGCCCCAATAAAATGTTGATAAAAGCCCCTAATGCGACGTTTTGTTTCTGCGAACTCATTTCTGCGGTCAACGTACAACGTGTTGTTTTATTTATTTTGTTTATACAGAGTGTGTTTAGACAACTGGAAAATGAGAACAATGCTGGTTTATCCTCGTATATTGTAAGACTTATGGCTGAATATGACTGGATCTATAAATCCAGATTTCTAAGTAGCCTAATAACATAATGAAATCCCTGAAGAATTCATGATATTCATATTGTTTTATAAGTATTTTGACAAAAGTGGAAATGTAAAATCATAATAAGCTCCAGAAACACTTTTGTCATTTAGTTTTTTCTATTATTTTTGTGAGAAAGAGTAAAATATACGCATGTTATGAGCTCGGTGACTGTGGTCATTAGCGGTGATAATCACCCACCAGCTAACTATTTATTGAGCTGGTCCTCCATAAACTTGACATTCTTTCACATGCTTACATACATTTTTGTTTGAAAAATTCCAAATGATTTTCGTAGTGTTAACATAAATTGGCACATGCTCAAGTCAATAGAAGTGGAATATAAGGAAGCTATCATGTTTTTGAGAGCCAAAACATGAGTGTGCCGAGGGTTAAAGAAAAGCGCATTCCCATAACGTAAGTGGCCTTTAGTAGTAAAAAAGCTAAGTAAGACAAAAATCTTTTTATATATAGGAAAGCTTTCTTTTTGAAAATCTTCTGCGAGTAAGAAATATTGTCAGTGTCGCAAATAAAATAGAATAGAAATTAAACAACCAAGCATCCGTAAAATATGAGACGGTTAATATCCTAAGCATTCCAAATTCCATTCGGAAAATAAAGATAAAGATTATTAGCTAATATCTCAAATCGTTAGCGCTATTAATGTCGCTGGTTCCGTCCGCATAATAATGACATTTAAATCAAGATCCAGCTTACGTTTAGACGGCAAAAATTATTGAAATTATTGCGATACTCGTCAGCGCAGGCATACAAACTTTTTTCTTGAGGGGTGAAGCGTAATGAAAACAAATGACACAGACCCACGCGCGTCCCATAAAAAATTCAATTCATGGTTGCACGAAAATAGTGGCACTGTATTGAATTTAATATCTGAGAGCATTTTAGGGTTTTTTTAGTCGTCACAGCCGCAGCGGTTAGCAGCGAGAAATACGACTGTTTAGATTGAATTTGAATATTTTAGAATCAACTATTTTTAATACATTGACAGCTCAGCTAATATTAAAGGCAGCTTTTTCTCTCGTAATATTTCCATGAGTATTTATTTCTATACAAAATAGAGCTACTGTGCCTTCTGTATCAATCGGAAGACATAACTCACTCTCACAGCACACTATTAGCTGGTGTTTGACACGAATCCCATGAATATGTCTCATTTACAGCAGTGGCGAAAGTACCAGGAACTCATAGATCTAAAGTGGATATAATTTACAACGTCGCCTAATGGAAGGAGCACATTAAGAGCGCATCTTTAAGCGTTTACGTATTAATAGAATAGAGGCAGTGTACCGGGGCCAGGTGCTACACTTGGGAGGTAATTGCTTAATAGCCAGCGACTCATTAGAGGGATGATATTTTTAAAGAAAGCCCTCCGGGTAAGATACAGTTTGTTAATATAAAGCTAGTCATTTTTTAATGAAGTAAAACCTGTTTCATTATTTTGTTCATTAATTTACGACGTTATGCCATTTATTCCTGACGTTACCTATATTGGTTTTTATTTTAAGTTAATAATCCAGTGCAACAAAAATTCGAGTAATCTAGTTAATAGCAAAAAAAAAACAACACTGGAAAATAGCGCGGTCATTTTTGCAATCCTTCAATTTAATTTACTTCTTATTCATATATCCTATCCCAATTTTCTATCTGTTTATACTTTATGAACTCCTAGTAACTCATCCATTACTTCATCAAAGTACAAAGCAAAAGGGGTTGTAACTAGACACAGAGCACTCTGCAACCCTCAAATTATTTCCAGAAAACAAATTAAAAAGCATAAAACATGATTCAGTGTTCACCTCACTTAACCCTTTGCTGCGTCGCAATAAATTTACTCCCGTGAATTAACCCTTCCCCCCTCGAAGTAAAACACATTTACTTGCAAAACGACCCCCGAGCTTTTAAATTATGATAGATTGTCGGGTAGTGACAGGAATCATTTGGGTTTTCGGCTAGTAATCACAGAATTGGTGATAGAGAATATTTTTCCACATTACTTAGCTAAATTTTTTGCGAGACAGGGGAAAATATTTAAGAAGCAATATTACAATTAAAAATTTTTCCATATTTTTTTTTTTAATTAATGACAGGCTTGCGTTTGACCACCATCTCACCTGATGGTAAGCGATAATGTGGTCGACGATGAAGCACGCTTGCCTAGAAGAAACCTAGGTATTCACTCTCGACTTAAAAGACTCCGAAGTTGTAGCTATCAGGAAACACAGATTCCGGCAGGGAATTCCACTCCTTGGCTGTACGCACAATAAATGTGTACCCAAAACGCTTTGTGCGTATGTTTCACATTGGTGAAGACCAAATTTGAAGAATTTTCTTTAATACTTAGCATAAAAAAATACCGACATTTTTTCCGGATTTTTTTTAGTTTTTCTGAATTTTGATCTTTTTTTTACCGCCATATCATTTCTACCATCGGACAACCCGAACGTACGACGAGTATCCACCCATATGCTGTAGAAACCTCTACGGTCCGGACTAACCGTTTTACCTCGTCGTTTATACCGCGTACGTCGAAGGACTGGAACAATCTGCTTGCTACGGTCTTCCCGTCCGATTATAATTTAAGTGTCTTTAGGGCAAGAGTGAATAGGCTAATAAACTAGTGCGTCTCACCAGAAGAGATTGCATCACTGCTTACCATCAGGTGGAATCGCAGTCAAGCACTAGTTTATATCAATTAAAAAAAAAAATAACGTAAGTATCAAAAGACCAACATTACACAACCATGGTAGCATTTCTTTCCAAACACTTGAATTACGCACAGTCCTGTTACCCACCTGTGCCGTAGATAATATTTTTTCGTTAGGAAGCCGGAGAAAAAACCTACATCCGCTTACGGTAATGTGGAGAGCCCTCGAGATGAGATCTACGTCCCTGGGGGACGCACTTCTGATCTCCCATGCGTCTTCCCCAAATGAGAAATGTAGGGCTGTCCGGAAACAAAACGGTACGGCTAGTGAGTTGTGTTGGTTGTTGTTGTGTGTTGTGATTGTAGTGTTGATTGTTCGGTTGTGTGTTTGTTTATTGTTGTTGTTGTATTGGTTGTGTGTGATTGTAATAGTAGATACCGCTACGAAAGAAAAGTAAGAAAATTATGTATGATCTACCTGTATAAAACGTTTTGGGGATATTTTTATTGTGCACACAGCCTTAGACAAAAATAAAAAACTTTTCTGACATATTTGCTCTGATTTCTGACATATTTTTTCTGACATATTTGCTCAAAAAAACAAACACTAAGGAAACGTAAGCGAACAGTGTTGTATTCTATTAAGCTATAAAAGCTACATACTTATTATCTCCAGCACAATCATTGTAAAGGTGTGAAAACTTGTAATGACCAGCATTTGTACCGTATATCTTTACAATTGCTCATGAAAGTCATACGTAAGTGAAAAAGTGCATAAAAATGCGCATCTTGATAGCCCTACGAAGGCAGGGTGTACACGAGCGCGCTCGCCTGTATGTTGTGACTGCAACGTTTCCCGCGAATAAATCACTTGCTTAATGTATCGAAATGACGCACCAGTGAACAGACACCAAGTGTGTTACTGTCCTTATGTAAGCTTCACACGAAATTGCACTTTATTTCTGGAGAATTAGAGTGGAATTTGAAACGTTTCTGTTTAAAATTGACGCGTAGGGTTGGTATTCAAATTTTAAACCAAATGTTTAGGCTGTAAGGTCTAAAATGCTGTAAATCCAAAAAGACAATTGCAGTTTTATAGAGCGAGAGCCTAAGCACATTGGTGAAATTACATCAGGAGATCAGAAAAAATCGCAGCTTTGGCGAAGAATAAAGTTGAAAATGGCTTGGAAAACAGTTTTTCAAGCGCAAATGTGAGCTGGTTTTACATGTAATCCACATGAAAGCTTTCGGATTAGTGTTTGGTGACATCATTATTTCTCAAATGACGATCGTGTCGCGATTTTCTCTACCCCTAAGGGCCCGGAGGGGGAAAAATTCGTAGTGATTTATTATTAAAACGTAAATTGGGGAAAAAAATATCAAGGAATAATATTTCTTGAAAAATTTACAAAGTTCTTAAGAAATGAACTTCCCTGCCTACTAAAAAATACTTTGAGATAAATTTCAAAGTATTTTTTACCTACGTAATAAACATTGTCATTTTCAGTCTATATCATCTAATAGATATTCGATTTTATAGGCTACAATCAAAAAAGGACTGGAATGGAAAAACAGGCGTCTTCAAATAACCATAGTTTTATATTTCCTATATTGACATCCATCATGTTATTTTAAAAGTGTATTTTTAACATATCATAAATGAGCAACTATAGAATAGCTAGTTATCCCCTAAACAACAAACATAAATACAAAACACCGGTCGAATAATTTCCTAATAATACTCTTAAATCCTTAAAATCGCATGGGACGTGCCAGCCCTATGAAACCCAGGTTACACTATTTTAAACCTTATGTAAAAGAAATATAGGTGTTATCAGATGTGAAATTAATTTGGTTTTTGGTACTGTTCCCTTGTTTCAATTTTCCAGATCAGCGGTCCCTGTCGGGCTGAGATTGTGATTTGCGCGGACAGAAGCGCACATGTTGGATATGCGCACTTCTGATCATCAACATGTTGATTATTATGCACAGGGGAGAAGGTACCAGGAGACTATAAGATAAATGGTAGTAGGTATTTCAATACTTTTTACTCCGGATCCCAGTATTTTATCACAGACTTCTGTAATCCTAATCGAAATTTTAGATATTGTCATGAGGAAAACTATAATCTACCAATACTTCAAGCATATTTGATTAATTTGGTGAGGCAACATAGTAGATTTAGTACACTAAAATGGAAATAGAAGATCGAGATCGCGTCTATAAACTCTATTTTGTTATTCAGTACAAGCTTCTTAATTTATTTAATAAAGCAATCCACAGCGGGTACTTCAATGCCCATCGGTACATTACTTATCTCGGGGGGCTGCGTCCCGGGCATCCCGGGTAATCCCGAGTCCCGCGGGACTCGTAACACGAGCGCACGGACAAATAGATACATGTGTACTCGTACATTACAATATGTTAAGAGGCAACCCTACTGCGACGTGCTTGCAAATATGTTATCCTAGTATGTGGTGGTAGTGGCATGTGATTTTTTAAGATCTGCTTAATTCATTAATTTACATGAACCTACTTTACATTTAATTAAAATTTCATCCAATGTGTCCAAGAAGGTCACATACTCATTTACTTGCAAACTGGCAAGGTAATGTTACTTTAAGGTTTATGTTTTAAAAAGCTTAGGGATTGAGATTCGAAAACATGATGGATTGGAGATGTCAACAAAAGTCCCGATGTAATTTTATATTAAAATACATTATAAAGGGATAATTCATACAATATAACATAGGTAAGTATTAAGGACACGAAACCTTTCATTTGCGTCTCCATTTATCACAACATATACCTAGCAAGGTTTTTTTATGGTCCTTCGAGCCGGATGATTATGATGATAATACTGATAAAATTAAAAAAAATATTCTAATTTAATGATCTAGTGAACTACCAATCCTCACCAAGATCTATAACAAAGTCGGTCCCTATACATAGTAGTATCTTTTAATCTACAACAAACAATTCAGTTTTCATACAGCCGACCAAATCTCGAATCATAAAAATAATATCACTTACCTCCCGTCAGCGTTATCGCCCATCTTTCTTCCATACGTACATACCATACACTATCGCGAGCATCTTACTAAGTCGTTGTGTATGTCTGTTCGTCTGAAGAAACTCTCAAGTTACATCAACACTTACCTGCAAAGATACAAACAGATATGTTACACACCGATGGGAAAAAATACCAGGAATTTATTTATGGGAATGGCGAATTTTTTTCTTCAAATTTATTTTAGTAGCGTTCTTGATCTGTGTTGAGATAGTATTGTTTTGCTATTTCATTTTTGTTTTTTTTTGTTTTATTGTAGCCTATATTTTGTTCTAAATTTTTTATTTGTTTTCCATAGCGTCAGATGTTTCCGTATTGTAAAAAAACCTATTAACAATGTTTGCTATGAGTGAATATTATAAACATCATAAGGTAAATGAATGGCTCTGGATCGCAAATGGCAACTGAAGGAACACGGGTGGGTTTTAGTCAGTAAAAAGCCTGACTCTCTCCCTCTCAATCCACCCAGAGCGGGAGAAGCTAATTGACGATTTCCTACCTCAAAAAAAGACCTGCTTTAAGGCAAGAGCATGCATCACCCAGCAAAATGCCTTGTATGCTCTAACTCTCAATTATTCATGATATAGCAACCAGGGGAATACAACCCATAGGATGTCAATGAAACACCTACTTTACTATCAGGTTTGACGTGAACAATGTCGGTTCATGAAGTCGATAAACATCGCGTTACTATGTAAACCATTCCACTATCTCCTGCCTCTGTTACCCTGGTACCTAACAAGCTAATTCAAACACGTCTAATAAATAACACGATTACATTAATTGTAGTTAGATCTACACGAGCTACTAAAACACACCATTTTATGATCCGAAGGAGGCTGCATTCAAATGTGTGAGTATTTCTGTGTTATCTTCCTAACATTGAATATTTAATTGATGTCAATTAAGTTAAACTTTAACGGCTGGCTGGGTTGTGTAGAGGTATCAATAATCTAATGTTGGATATTTATGACTGCTTTATTATACTTGAATTATAACAAACAAACATCAATAACAAACACAGTTTTGAGATGAGTTCTCGTCGTATAGTAAAGATCTATCTGAATATCGCTAGATAACATAAATCTTGGAAGCTTATAGTTCATTATCTTCATCTAACAGTCGCCGCAGAAAAGACAAACAAAATTATTTGGATATCTCAAAGTACCCCGACTGAGTTAATCTCCATACAAACTACACGAGCAAGAGAGGTAGCTGTCAGTCTCCTAGACGTGCCCGAGTCACCCACATAAATAATGTCAACAGTCGGTGATTCAGAACAATCGATGATCCATGATACCGCGTCACCGGCCACTCACCGCTTCCACGATCAAAAAAATACATTGGAAACACCACTCCCGGGAACACAACGCATAAATATATCAAATGAAAACAATAGGGCGACATCGGAGATATCGCATCACACACCACGGACCCACGGACATATTTCAAAAACCGGAGATAAAATAAAAACAAGACGAAAAAAAATCAGTTGAAAAACCAACATCGAAAAAAATACGTGACGGGCATTAATTAAAACGGACCCTCGACCAGGAATTCAGAAAAACAAAGAGGTTAAACAAACCTTCGCAGTGGGATCCCTCGCAATGATCATCATCTCACATTTTTAATCATCGAACATAAAATCTTTTTTGTCGATGGAATACTGACCGTGCGCGGACGGATTAGAGATGGGAGTGGCGTCATGGCCGATACCACATTTATCGACAGAAAGAGCTGTTGAAAATTATTTTTTGGTTGGATTGTCACCGTTGTTTTAATGGTATTACGCATTGAAGAAGGGTTATCTCTTCGAGCCGATCTCTGGGTCCAGGTACAGGACCAAGATTGATTGGACACGACCCGACATTTTTATGCCCGTGCTCTCGGGTGTCGTCGACTCCGTTGTAAGGAATAGGTTATTAAATTAGTGGTATCGATCGAACAAAAACTCGTAATTATCGCCGTATAACCGAATATGCATCATCATTCTTTTTGACGTTTTGTTGTTGGTTTAAGTGAATGAAATGTCAAGATAATTGATTTAGACGCTGCTGATTGTGGGCTGGCTCATGACATAATCGTGTTTTGGCAAATAAGGTAACATTTGTTATTGTTATTATATAAATTTGTTACTGTTAAACCAGTAGAACTCGTGGTTTAAAAAGAGTTTCACAGTAAATGCATGCGTTATGTATTAAAAAAAAGAATTCAGACTTTTTTTGTGCAACTCTTTTTCCACAAAAAGATGGCCCATAACATTTATTACGATCACTTAAAGTGGAGTTTATAAAGGGATTGTAGATCATTATGCGGGGCGATAGGATCGCGGCGCAGGCGCAGCGCACAATGGTTGTCAACACAACGTCAGGGGACAACCAACCAGGGGATTATGACAAGCGCGGACAAAAGCACAACGGCGCTTAGTGGCTGTTCACGGGGACAAACGTACTGAATCTACGCTATGAGAGGGTTATAGAGTACTTGAATGTTTAATAGAGCTAGAGTATGAATATTTAAGTATCTACGAGCAAGTACGAAAATTTGCGCAAAAAAAAAAATGGTCTAATCTAGTTCTATTTGCTCTAAGATTAGCTAGTTCAGGTATTAGCGGCATTATCTGGCATCAAATTAGAAGAAAATTAAATTAAAATAGTTTTAGCTTTCAATTTAATATTCGGCAATAAGCCATAGAAAATTTTGATAGATGAATATACGAAAACCGCGAACACAAAATCACCAAACAGTACTCTATATCCAGGTGTCATCATTAAAACTAGACAAATAAATAAAAAACACATAACAAACAAGAGCCCAGATGATCCGACACTCGATCCCATCTGGATAAAGCAACAATGCCGTATTACGTTACCGACGTTTATCTATACAAAAACTACACCAAAAACGGCTCTGCTGAAGGACTAACAATACTGAATAGAGATTTAAGACGGGATTTGGATTCAAAGGGCCGTCGAGAGCGCGCTTTGTTTCTGAGAGCCTTTTAAATTTCACGTCTTGAGGTAACTGGACCGTAGTGAGGTGGGGTGTCAGTGTGAGAGAGCGGTGCTGGACTTTTTTTTTAAAATAAAACGTTTAAGTGCTAGAAATGATCAAGATCAAGTGTACTAAAATAATAATAAAAAAAATTAATAAATGCTATTATAATCTATTCTATTATACTATATCGTGGCTTGGGTGCGTTCACAAAAATATTATCACACATACACAAAATACCAAAACCCGGAATAACATCTGTAGGCCGTACAAATAGTTGTTCCATGTGCAAATCAAACCCGCGATACGCAGCGCAGCAGCCAATATCCCAACGCCAACCGTGCCATTAAAATGCGAATATAAAAGTAAACCAAAGAAACGGTGCACGGATGGTGATGAAATATATGGCGAGCAAGGGAAGGGGTTAAATATGAATGGTGGTTATAGATAAAAAAAAACCGGCCAAGTGCGAGTCGGACTCGCCCATGGAGGGTTCCGTAGCAGCAAGTAACATAATATAAAAGTTCTTGTAGTTCGTTGTAACTTTGATCGATGTTTTAATAATAGTGTATTTTTTTAGATTTATGACGTATTAAAAAAAACTACTTACTAGATCTCGTTCAAACCAATTTTCGTTGGTAGTTTATAGTAATGTACATCATATATTTTTTTTAGTTTTATCATTCTCTTATTTTAGAAGTTACAGGGGGGAGACACACTTTTTACCACTTTGGAAGTGTCTCTCGCGTAAACTATTCAAGTTAGAAAAAAATGATATTAGCAACCCCAATATCATTTTTGAAGACCTATCCATAGATACCCCACACGTATGGGATAAATGAAAAAAAAATTTTTGAGTTTCAGTTCTAAGTATGGGGACCCCCAAAATTTATTGCTTTTTTCTATTTTTGTGTGAAAATCTTAAAGCGGTTCACAGAATACATCTACTTACTAAGTATCAACAGTATAGCTCTTATAGTTTCGGAAAAAAGTGGCTGTGACATACGGACGGACAAACAGACAGACAGACAGACAGACATGACGAATCTATAAGGGTTCCGTTTTTTGCCATTTGGCTACGGAACCCTAAAAAGAAGATTGCAGTGCTCCAAATTAATTATCCCTCTGTACTTTAGGTTTAAGCAAACTTTAAATTGCGAGAAATGTGAAATGTTGTGGCTGTTTCGTACCTAATCTAAGCCCTAATGATGGGGATAAACAACGATCAATCGTTTTTAAGTCTCGTTTCGGTGATCATTCGAGGACTAATTTAAATCCGCCATAAAATAATGTAGCTTCAAAATCTAAGAATTACAAAAAAAGCTCTGATATACATATTACCTATTATTATACCCATAGTTTTAGGTTTCTGTAAAATTGTTACTATTTTGGTGTACAATGAAGAATAATCTATTATATTCTCTATATTTAATATCATTTATTGTAATAGTGCCCTATTTTATTATTATTTTCTACAAAGTTATAACTCTTTCCTTGATCACTTTCCGCTGGCAGTTCCACCCCACCTTTCCCTTGGATTTGGCGTACTCGGAAGGCAAGAGCGGCGTCGCTTTGTGCAAGCCCTAAAAGGGCGTGTGATTGTAGTGTCGAGTAATGGCCACTTTTTGCGCGTGCGCTGTAAAAAGGCGGCGCTGTATGGAGCACGCGCATCGCCACACATTCGGATAGCACTTATTTTCTGTTTAAGAGATTATTGTAGACTTTCTGCGTATATTTGGAAACTTTTTAGATATGTCACGTCTTGATTGTTGTCTTAGTTGTTATATTATGCGCTAGCTTTTGCTCGCGGCTTTACGCACCGCGTACATAAAATGTAGCCGATGTCACTCAGGATTAAAGCAGCTTTCTATTGGTGAAATAATTTCTGCAATCGGACCAGTATTTTCAGAGATTACCTCCTACAAACAGAAAAACATAAAAACAAAAAACAAACTTGACTTCTTATGTGATCCCAGTAATAGCCTTAAATACATTTGGAAGAGGGACCGGTGGCACAAATTGACGACTACTCCTGTAGACACTATGCAATTGCATCCAAGGACGATCCTCGGTTGGAGCAGGACAGGCCATTTACGGACGGTGGAAACAAAAATATTGGACTAAGGGTATTACGGATTGGTAGCTAACCTAACAAAATCTGTCCGAGATAATTTTAGTTTTGGCAAGGACTGGTACAAAGATTCTGCTGTTAGATAAAGAGTCCTACTAATCTGTTTTCAGTGATAATTCACGAAGGGTTACTCACGCGCATAAAGGAGTGTTCGTAAACTAGAAGTCAGTCACGATTGGTGTTCGATTACTATCGGCCGCTTGATAAGTTGCTGCAACGCGTTGCTTTGCGATTCCTACATAGTTGATAATAGTGATACAACGCAAGTTATGTTCCGAGCTACTGTGGGTGAAGTACTCAGCGTGTTGATTGATATTGGTGATTACTGTTATGATTCACGTAGACTGTTGTTATAAAATTAATAAAAAATGGTGTAAATAAGGAAGAATTGTGTTAAGTCTTAATCAAGTAGGTAATTGGAAGGACTTGTTCTTGTTTCTAAACTAGCTTATGCTGGCAGCGGCTTCGTTCGCGTGAAAATTGTTCCAAAGGAACATACTAAAAAGTGTCTGTGTTCTATTCCAGGACATGGTGAGGACTACCACTGCACTGCGCACATGATGTTAGAAAGTAGCAGATTCTGAATCAATTGCTCTTGCTCCATTGATATAATTGCTTCAAGGTGTTCCGATGTGAGGATAAACAAATAAATAAATGGTCTACCCGTGTCCCAAATTTCATCTAAATCCAATGAGCCGTTTGAACATGAAGTAACAAACACATACTCGAAAACTTTCGCTTATGATTGTTAAATATGACTCATAAAGCTGGAAGTATCAAAAAATCAAAATGTTGGAGGATTTGACGTTAGATTAGTCAGTTATAGTCAAAGTACCCACAAGATAAGTCACTACTTATCTTGTGGGTACTTTGGCCACCCGGATACTTGACTTTGATGGTCACTACCATCAAAGTCAAGTATCCGGGTGGCCTATTCAAACCAGAGACCACACGCCATCATAGAAAGCATAGTCAAATATGAAACATGATACCAGGAACACATTAGTGAGAAAGGTGTCTCAAATGATGAAATTCACTCGTTCGTAATAAAATGTGCACTTTAGCTTAATAGTGTTGTTCAGTGGCGCGCACACATAGCTCTCGATAGCCGAGTCGATAAGTGACGGTGACAAAGGTCGGCTCAGACAAAGCGGCTGTAATCGAGATATTAGGGGCTGTATTGTCAAGTCATAAACTAAGGCGGGATATATTCGTCAATGTGAGAATTACTGTTTCTTATTCACTAAGATTTTATGGTTTGTACCATTTTAATAAATTAGGCTAAAAATGTTTTTAAGGTAAATACATAAAGCAACTTCTATCTTAAACTTTATAATTTTATTTAACGACTCTTACAAAGATACCGGTACAAAAGTCATCATCATCCTTATCTTTTGCCTATAGCGGAGTAAAGACGATTACTTTTAAAATTAAAAGTGAGGCTACGAAAACTTGCTTAATGTAAATAACAATTACAATTTTCAACAACAGATGGCTGCGAAAGTAAATCTTCATCTCGCTGACTGTTCATCTTTTGTACCTCTTACTACAAACGCTTAGCGTAGCGTCTGCGCAGCGGATTAGTGCAGCGCAGCGGAGCGCATGCGCGCAGCAGACCTCACGTAATGCGTGCGGCGCCGCCCGCCACACAATCATTTAAATTCAGTCTTTTTAGCCAAAACCACATCAAATCTTAATCTCCCTATTTTATGAAACTGTTCGACCATAACCGGAGACGTCTGGGCTTGTGTACCGGGATCTCATAATGACTGTATTAGTTTTGCATAATTAAGGATGCAAAAATTAGGGATTCTGATTTCTTGAACAAACAGGATTATTGTTTTTTTTTTGTTTGTATTTTTAATTGCCAGAATTCCTTAACATTTAGTATTAGGATTTGCGTGGGCGATGTATACCTACTGACCGACATGCACTTTTTGATACCTTTTTTTTAACTAACTTTACATACAACTTGATAAAAAACATCAAAGCATAAACCATCACATTTGTTAACCGTAAGAGTTCATGTAACAAGCAACTCCACGGCTTACCTAGTCGCTCTTCAAATGATTGTCAAAGTATCATGTGAAGATCGTGGCGTTTTATTTTATACGTTTTGGAAGACATTAACGTTACGTATCGAGTTACTCGGTATAATAGAGCGTGTGTTTGTGTATTAATGTATTATAGTGAGAGTAGTTGCTGCACTGGTGGCCGCCGGGTGACGCAGGTCGCGCTGTGGGCGGACGGCTGGACTGTCGCCGTTTCTTCGTTTTCTGACTTTACCTACAGTTAATTAGGTACTTTCACAGTGCGTTTAATAGTTGTTTGACACGAATTTCTTTTTGTATATAGCTATTATTCGATTGCGTCAACATAAAATCTAAGGCTTGGCAAAAGGACAGTTTTATTTATATTTGATAACAATTGTTTGAAAAATCTAAATGTAAAGGATATGCCATATATGAATGTGAATTTTCCGTACTTTGAGCTTTTTAATTCCATATATTTTGTACTTTTGACAATAAATACTGTTGATAAAATTTGTTTAAACAGATTTGCAAGGGATTTATTTATACAACAGAATCGCGGTTTAATTTGTAAAACGGTATGAACTTTAAAAGTTGTTGAAGAAGTTTTGAACAGAATATTGTTATTTCTTAAATGAATTTAATTCATTCGTTCCCAGTAATGTATACAGCGGAAAAGCGATAAAGATCAGGTATAAAGACACAGACACTGTCTAATTAAAGAAACCAGACAAAACTGAACATCACATAACCACACATAATTAATTACTTACGCTTGCTTTCCCACATTTACTTTACCCATTTTCAAACCTCGGAGATCTAAGTAAACGACATCCGCATATAAATTAAAGCGTCCCATACATAAATAATGCACAGTCTATGTTCTAATTAAAATCTTGTTCTATTAAAGAAACTTGCGACACCGGGTAATTTCTGCTATAGAAAAGCGCCCCGTTGTGATTTTAACGTTCGAAAGACTTCGAGAGTTTCAGCCCTTTATCATTAATCTGGATACCAGTCGATAAAACCGTAGACGTACGAGGCGGTAAAATACATCGACAAATTTTATGTGACAACACTAGTCGCCGTAGGGCGTCGTAGGCCCCGCCCACTCGCGTACGTAGCTCTGTAATGAGAGTGCGTCCCTTTCACTCACTTCTAATACATTACTTATTATATTCATTGATTAAGTCCTGGTGTATGTTATTATTTTAATTGAGTTATAATTTAATGTAATGTCAAAACTGCAACGTATTGAAATCTAAAATGAAGTTATACAAGTTATGTTTTATTTGCAATTGCTATATTAATGTCATACTTACCCGATGATATGTTTGTTATTAACATCATATTTCAATTTCTATAAAACGAATACTGTCAGGGAATCTACAGTCCCCAGTCTTCTGGATAAATATTTAAAGCTGCAGTGACAATTTTGCAATAAATATCCAATAATCAGTCATTTGATATGCTAAACTGGTTTCATCCACATCAATATACTACGCAAGATAAGAAGTCTCACTTCCTCAGGTCTTACTATGAGCTGTAAATGCGATTAATTTGACCACCTGAACTAGACTGTTAAAGAAATTGAGCTGTACACCACTAATTTTTAATTAGTGCTAATACTTAAAAGGCTTATTGTTAAGGTCTCGTTATTATTTAAGTAAAGTATCAATAAATAGTATTCCTGTAACAGCAAAGTTTTTAGCGTTTGTTTATATCCAAAAAACACGACCACGATCAAACACGATCAAGAGTGTACGACTAAGAAGTCCAAAAATGTCATTCAATTTATGGAAATATTGAACAGGCTATTGATTGTAGGTAATTAATGAATAAATGACGATCAAAATAGAAAACACTGCACGTAGTATTTTCTAGTAGTTGTTATGAATGATTGATTGTATTATGAATTTACCAATTATGACAAATTTTCGTGGTCAATTTTAGGATTTAGGTTTTTATTTTACTTTTGATTACACAAATATGATCAGTAACGGGTTCTATCCGTACGATAGAACCCTATATTTTGGTCCTAATTAAAAAATAGAAGTGTAAAGGGTGTTTAGTTTCATCCCCTTTTCTCGCTTGTATGCTTGACATTTTAACACGACATGATAAGGCCCTTAATATTGACCATGGTCTACCAAAGTGTGCTGAATGTCATACAAAACCCAAACATAGTTTTGGAGTGAGATAGATGGGACTCATTAAAAGGCCGGAGGCAGATTAAATGTCAGAGTAATAAACTTTATAAAATAAATGAAATTAAAATCAATTTATGTAACAGATTTTTAGGAAGAGACAGCTGCAATCTTTTATTTCTTTGGAACCGTTTACGGCGTTGACAGCTGCGGTTATTAAATCATGTTCTGTTCAGTAATCCCGGGATTAGAGCAGCAGAATCTCGGAGAGCTGACAATTTGTGGCTCCGTATGAGAGGTTAAGCAGAAAGATTACTTTAACACGACACAAGACACATTTGTCAAATGTTACTTCCTTTTTACTGAGAAGGATGTGCGTTTGATGAGCCATTCCGTAAAGTTTTAAATTCATGGACTGAAGGGTGATGCGATCATGTCTTGGCTTATTACATCGTTGAGTTCTCTCGGATATCTTTAATCCTTACCGTACTTTATTAATGCAATGGCTCGTATAAGTTTTCAGTATGCAACTGCACAAGGTAGAGAAGAGAAGCTTAGATTAAAATATTAAATACAGAAATGTTAAAGAAAGTTATTAGGCTTGTAAAAGAATAACGGGGTGAAACTGCGCGGACAGAGTTGCTTTACCAAGTGCTGGGTACGCTATAATCATGGCGGTAAGAATCCTCTGTAAGGAGTGGTTGGAGAGACAGGCGTCCTTTCTTCCGTCATGACGCAGGTCCTTACCGGACATGGTAAGTTCGGGAGGTTCCTGCACCTGAATTAGGCGAAAAAAACGCCCGGCTGTCATAATTGTGCGGACCACCCGGCGCCCTTGTGGGGGCGATTGACAGTGGCAACTCTTACGCTGGACCTTGCTTCAGGCCAAGGTCCGGAGCGAGGGGAATTGTCGGCGGTCGCCTATAATTCTATGAAGCAGTAATACTAGCGAAGGAGTTAGTCGCACGCGTGCGTGTAAGGGCATCCTCACACCCCAATCGCTGGGACTACCAGCCACCCTAGGGGCGGGCTAGTGGTCGACGAGCAATGAGTAGCTCACCGTCCAGCTGTCCTTTAACCGTCCGGACTGAGACCGAGTCATCAACGTCGTGTAATGTTCCACGCGCGCTTAAAAAAAATGTCAGCAAAACAGTAGGAGCCACTCCTCTTCGCTCCGGACGAGAGGTCTCCGCCGCCGATCGCCCCCACGAGGGCACGGCGATGCACCGCCCAAGCAGGGCACACCTCGAATTTGTGCTCCACCGTGTCCTCCGGGCGTTCCGCACAGTGGCGACACCTGGGCGTCTCTTCCGCTCGAATCCGGAACAGGTACCTTCCGAACGTGCCATGTCCGGTGAGGACCTGCGTCATGCGGAAGGTAAGGACGCCGTGAGGTCTTTCCAGCCACGCCTCATAGAGGGGACTTACCGCCATGTTTGAGCCAAAAAGGGCTGAAACCCGTGGCCTTAGAACACAAAGGGTAACTCAAGGAACACAAGTGTAGCTTAAGTCAGTTAAAGTCTGCCATGCCTATCCGCGCTGCCATAGAGCGAGATTTATTTTATTAATTTAGATCATTTCAAATAAAAAAAAAACTGTAGCTTAAACTGACATTTTTTGAAGATCCTATCAAAAGTGATGGACTACATAACAAAGAAAAAAAATATTTTCCAAGCAAAATGCTAGACATCTACGCATTTCTTCACTGGCCTATTTTCTGCATCAGTGTCCACGCATATTTACAACCAACCTTTTTCCCTAGCTAATAAATTCATAGGGACAAACCGACAGACCGGCAAACAATGCATAATATTAATCGGAAAGCCATCAAAATCTTATTTCACGCACCAAGGGAGCAGCCAAGTGCAGGAATATTCGCGGGCGTGTCGGATGACGGCGCGTGGCGACGCGTGGCCTGCCTTGTCAATTCTGCTGCCCTGGTGATCTTACACAATGGATGCTGGAGTCATTTGCCGCTAAATAATGGCTAATCTAATGATGTCATGATTATGGGGTAACTTAACACTATCCAAATCTCCGTGTCGGTTTTGTGTAAAAGTTGTGTTTGTTTTGTATTCCTCTGCATCATTATTCACTCGTTACCATAGTTTCTAAGACTTCGACCTACAGTCAGCAGTGCTGGACTTTAGGACCTCCTGGAAAAATACTTTTCCTATTGATGATTTGCCCCCAATTTCTGAATTAAGCATTTGAATTTGAGTGTATCTTAAACTCGCGCTGAAAACCTAACAAAAATAGGGCTTAAGATGTTTTTGAAGAATCTCCAAACTTAAGTGGCAGTGGGCAGGGCAAATCAGAACAGATGGTCGACGGGGACGAAAGGTTCTGGAGTGTCAGTCACGTATTGGAAGACGCAGTGTTGGAAGGCTGCCCACAAGGTGGATCGATGACTTGGTGAGGATTACGAGAATCTAATAGAAGCAAGACGCATATTACCAGAAGTTATGGCGACACTTGGAGGAGGTCTATTTCCAACAGTCTTTCGGCTGAAATGATGAAAGATGTTTTTACCACAAACAATTCAATTCCGAAACCTTATTCATTTGTCACTCTTCCATTATAAGATGCCTTTAAAAATTATTTAAAAATTATCATCATTTGTTACGCCAACCCAACCTCTGTTGGGGACGATTTTCCAGTCTGACGGAATGAAAATGAATACAGGTATTTTACATTTACTGTTTATGTGACGTACAAATGCAGTTTGTGAATTACACGACATCCTATGGCCTATAGGTATCTACACTAATATTATGAACAGGTTAATTTGTTTTTAATTTTTTTGTTTGTAGGTGGTTACCCTCTGAAAGTTCAGGTCCGATTGCTAAATTTTTTTCACCAATAGAAAGCTGCTTTATTCTTGAGTGACATAGGCTATATTTTATGTACGAGTGCAAAAGCCAGTACAAAATATCTATTTGTAGCTTAAACAATACCTACTCGATAGAAAAACAAATAACAACGGAAAACACTCAGCAAACAAACAGACAGTGCCAAGAATGCAGTTGCAAGTTAATTCGATAAGTGTAATGTAATAACGTTCAAATGAAAACTAATGTCAGTGCGCGGCGGCGGTCGGGCGGAAACTTCCGCGCACAATCTAATTTGTGTCCCCCTGCACTTGTAGTGGATGCTGCAAGGGTGGCAAGATGGATACTTTTGCACTTCGGTTTCGATTTATAAGTGTTGTTTGTAGTTTGGTACAATCTCTTCTCTCTTCTCTTCTTAATGTCCTATGTCCCCTAGATGGGGCAGGGGGCGTCCACAGTAATCCTCCATTGCGAACGGTCCTGAGCTTCACGCTTCACCTCGCTCCACATCATTCGGATGCTCGCTGCTGTGCTGAGTTTGGTACAATGACAGTCTGGTAACATGAGCAGAGAACAAGGGCCCTACCACGAGCTTAACGCGATGCATTTGACGCCCTAAACTGAAGTGTTAAGGCGTATAGTCCCTTGAACCATCTGGCCGAAATTAAATAGACACAACTCTCGTTCCCACCTAGGCGGCAGTACGCATATCTGTGCATTTAATTGCGGCTAGCTGCGCCCGGATAGTGCGCGGCTGACCTTTAAACCCATTTTCTTTGCAAAATATTGATTCATTTACATATGCTATGTTCACTTTGAGAATATTTAACCACCACTTTTTATGTGTAAAAATGTTTCTAAAGATCCAAACCGTTTCGAAGGAGTAGGGAAAAGTTGCGAAATTGCTAAATATTTTTTTTAGAAAAAAAGTATTAATCGCACAAAAAAATCAAATGTTGATAATGCTGTTCATGAATCCTATTTTTTTTAAACCTATTAACCTGGCCGTTACCGGGTAAGGTAGGCTTCAGAAAGTCAAAGTGTTTTATGGCACTTTTCGGGCGCTTGGGCCTTAAAAGGATAGAGCTATATAGTGTGTATAGCTCCATCTCTCTCTCTCGCTGAAATGATAAAACATTTAAAAATTCACGAAGGCTTCAATGTTTTTTCTACTTTTTATTGGGATTAAATATAATGACCACCATAAAACGCTTTGGTACCCTTAGTTCTTTTGTCAAAAATATATTACTTGACACCAAAAAAATGAAATCCTAAAGTTACAATAGAACTGTACTTTAAATTATATTCGAACACCAAATGTAGTAAATGATAACCAAATCTTAGCGAGCAAATTAATGCGCTCTTTTTAGCCCCGTAGAGCAGGATGATACTTTGTCTAATCAACAATCTATCTTAGTGGAATTTTAGGGCACTCCGGGTCGGATAGATTTAGGTTAGAAGAAGGTGGCGGGGTCGTAGTGAGCGAGCGAAGCGAGCGAACACAGACCCCGTCACCTTCTTCGAGGTTATTTTTTTTTAAACCACCCAGAAGTAGGAGCCCCGCGTAGCGGGGCTCCGTCGAGCTGTCTTGGCAGGTAGTTAACCTAACCTCAAAATTTTAACTACTGATATCTCCGTAACCATGGGGTTCTGCCGATGCTTTATTTGGATTCATTTTGCTTAAATAGGATAGCGAGATGTTAAAACTTTGGTTATAATTTTACATTAAAATGTAGGTTTAATTTTGGTGATCATTTACTATTTTTGTCTTTTATATGTTACTATATCTGGTGGTAAGTTAAACATAAGCCCTTTTTATTTTATTCATTTTACTTTTTTCCAGTTTGTCATTTGCCTAGTTGTATATTTATAATGTAAGGGAAGAGCGGAGCCTTCAACTACACGCATTTCTATGCCTAAATGGAGACTCCTCGACATGTAATTTAATCCAAAATGATATGCAATAAAGATATTTATTTTTTTATTTTTTATTTATTCCATATCATGCAGACAAATTTTCCTTATTTATTAAATGCGTTATGCACACAAAAGTACAAACGAAGCACGTAAACCTTAGGCATTTTCATGACACGAAGACACTTTGAGGACCTAGATTGACTTGGCAATCTGAACAAACAATCTAATTTAATACAATACGTATTACTTGTGATATACATGCGATCACGATAACGCCATTTCGATCTTTCCTACGAATTCCACAACCTCCTTGCTTTCCTGCTTGCCTATTGCTTTAAAAGGTATCTCATCTATCGGTACTTATTTAATAATTTGAATACGAAGCTAGGAAGTCACATTGTCACAAAGCACCATAGGATACTTTTTAACAAAAAAACATACAAGATTTCACTGTAATAAGAGAACAATGAATTCTACAAAACCAAATTACAGAAAGCTTTCCAAACAAGACAACAGAGAAAAGTGCAACAACACAAACAATCACCAGGGGTGCAGCAATAATGAAATCCGAACTCGATTAGTTGGGGGGCTAATGAGGCAAGGGTCGTAACCAGATTACACCTCTAGAGAGCGAGCTAAAGTGATTACATGACAACCCTACTGCCGCCCTGGTGCAGCGTGATGATTTGTGAGACTACACACGAGTGGGATGTGAATTAGTTATAGTACGAGTATGTGAGCTTATGATATGTTTGTATAACCAGGGAAGTAGCTGACCATAGATGTACCGTAGTATCCAGAAAAAACAAAGACCCAGAATTTTTTTTTATTGATATGAATGGGCTCGCGTTTGACCACTATTTTGATGGTAAGCGATGACGTGACCAACGATAGAGCCCGCTTGCCTAGTCTATTCACTCACCCAACGACATCCCCTGCTCTTGGTCGGAGCGGGAGAGGCCTTTCGTACTGGGGCCTAATTTTTCTTTCAGAAGCAGATTCTCGGCCCCAGTAAGCCTATTCATTCTTTATTTTAGCGATCAGGAAAAACCGACTCCGCTGTACGCACAATGAATGTATACCCAAAACGCTTTGTAGGTATGGGTGATGTCCACCATGTACCGGTGGTGCAACGCGTACGTATGTACGTCGTACGTCTAGTGGTTCGATGATGAAACGGACTTGGCAAAAGTGATAAAACTTGTCAACAAGTTAATTATGTTATTCTTACCAAATACATTTGATTACTTGGATCCACCATTTTGGCATTATCCTATGGTTATACTTAATGATAAAGCATAACAAGAAAAATTGCATATATGACATGTAGTGCGACTCAAAATAAATTGTGATGACTGGCAAAAGAATTCCCTTCTTCATCATTATTGGTAGCAAGAGAAATTTTGGTTTCTGCTTAGTAAAAGCATCATTTCGTTTGTCCCTACAAATCCCACGACCTCCATGCTTTCCTTCTTGCCTAGTACCAACCTACAGCTCACCTACCTACCTACCCTGGTATAGCGTGATAGATGGTAATAGTGTCTTAAGTAGCGACGGGAGGCGATCATTCGCGGACACAGCGGTACGCGGTGTAATGTACTTACTCCCTTATTAGACTTACAACCTCACTTAAAATGCATGTATGGTCGCATTTACACCTGACTTAGGTGCCTAACAAAGCTACAGTAGGAGGAGGTGTGTTAAAGCGAGCTTTTTTTGGTCAGAAATAGTTTAATTGAAATAAAGTGCTAGGAAACCAAGGCTTTTAGCTCAATTTTTGTGATGAGCGAAAATCGAGGAGAGGGAATGTGACGCTGCCTTTCTGCGAAGCAATAATGCTAGCGAAGAAGATGGCTGCAAACGTGAGGAAACGGTCATCCTCACGCTGTAGCGCCCACCCCAGAAAACACCCTGGGCGTCGGGAGTTGCAGGGCAGTTTCTGACCACTAACCGAGCCCGAGTCGTCTACGGCTTCTAGTATTCTACGCGCGACTCAAAGAGATGACAGCAAACCGTAAGGGCCCAACAGGGCATGCGCCCGTTAGGGCCACAGGGAATGTCTAAAAAGAAACCCGTAGTTTTAAAACAGGAGACAATTGAAGGACCAAAATGTGCTTTTAGTCGAGTAAAAGTCTGACAAGTCCTCTCGCTCCATTCCAGAGCGGCAGAAGTAATTTCCCATTTCCAAAAAAAGGATTGTTCCTTATTTTGTCTACCCTTAACAACTGCGTTTTTCACCACTCAAATCTCAAGCGCTAAACTGAAATCAAAGAAACAAAAAACCTACCAACACCGAGCCGACTTTGTAGGTACCTAATTTAAAATTCAAGAAGACTTTTAAACAGATACCCTAAATTATTAAAACAAACAGTGCTTCAGTTGCGGCACGGCACAAAGGGTCGTATGCGCTCGCGCAACTTGGCCGCGTTGATTTATCAATCAATTGCGCGCATCGTTAGTGCGCCGCGGGCCGTGCGGCTTTTGCTCGGCCGCCGCTACATGCGACCTATGTATCCCTGGTACCTATAGGTGCAATGGAATATTGATCAATGGGTTCATAGCATTGTATTTATGCAAACCCTCATGGGCATGTGTGTTGCAGTCGGATGAAGTGGTCCCAAATGGTTTAGAGCTTTTAAATGAAGAATTGGAAACCGGACATGTTGCATTTAGGAGGGCTCCTAGTTAGTGGATTACTGGAGTACGCTGAAAACATGATGAAATTATAGCTAGTCCAGCTAATTTAATTTTCAGAAATACTGAGAGCAGGGGTGGCCGAGTGATAATAGCTCCGACTTACGAGTTGTAGGTCGCGGGTTCGAACCCTGCCAGGCGCATTATTTGGTTTAATTTATTTCATTACCACTTCTCTCAAAACGGTAAAGGAAAACATTGTGAGGAAACCGGCATGTCCTAGAATAAAAAAAATCGAAGAAATGTGACATTCACCAACCCGCACTGCCCAGTGCGGGTTTGTGGCCCCCGCGTGGTGGATTACGGCCCATTCCCTCTCCTAGAGAAGAGGCCTGAGTCCCAGCAGTGGGAACATTAAAAAGGCTTATGATGATGAATTATGTTAAGCCGACTTTTTCAATAACTTACTGAACATTCAGCCACTGGTTCGCAATTCGTTTATCATCAAACGGATCTTCAAAATCTCCAAACCAGCTCTAGAATCGATAACAAATGATACTGGCACAATTCTGAGAAATAGAAAAATGATGATCTCTAAAACAAACGCAGCACGTTACACGACTATGACCGTTGACGCTGCGGTCACGCACATCTCTCGGCCATGATTTATCGATACGTTGCGCGCGCGCCGCTCACTGCCCCTACCTACTATAAATTATTATCGGTAATGATCAATACGAGTGATTTATTATTACGATAAATAAATCGATACGCGCCCGAATAAAATATATATCGATGCGATTGAAATCGATAAAAAATATACGATTTAGCATAGACGGCTTAATGACGATCACATGTATATGTGAAGAATGCGCAAGTCTGGTGTTAATGTATTATTATGAGCCCGTTGTGTCCCAATGCAGGGTAAAGGCCTCCCTTCCATTATTCCACTCTTTTCTGTCCTTAGCCACTTCTGGCCAATCATTAAGGTAGGAGTCCAAATCGTCACGCCATCTCCTTCTGGGTCGCCGGCTCCTGCTGTTCGGAATCCAGTGAGTAGTGTTAATGTATATATCGGTGTTAATGTATATGTTTGAATAATATCTGGAGATTGTAAATAGTGTACCATGACTGGTTACATCTAAAAACTATAGTTACCATTATTGATGTAGGTATAAAGACGCGCTCATGACCTAGCATTAATATTTATAATTGTTGGGCGCGGTTTATAAAACCCTTCTAGGCGCATTACTTTGTGTAGGTAATTTATTTCATCACCACACCACACCACTGCTCTCAAAACGGTGAAGGAAAACATCGTGAGGAATCCGGAACCAGTCCTGTCCTAGGACCAAAAGATATATGACATCTACCAATTCGCATTGGGCTCGCGTGGTGGATTACGGCCCATTCTCTATTCTAGAGAGGAAGCCTGAGTTCCAGCAGTGAGAACATTAAACGCTGATTACGCTAGTTAATAATACAAAGATACAGTAAATTCGAGAGCTTTTAATTAGAAAATAATATTTAACTTTTTGTTTAAATTCCCGCGGCAGAGTGAACAAAATACCCCTCCATCACACTACAATGTACAGATCGGTTGTGGATAGAAAACAAGGATGTCCCATATTGTATTTATTCGCCATTGATGTTTTTCAGTTGAGCCAAAACTCAAGTTTACACAAAAAATTTATCTTACTTACTATAAAATTTCACCCAAAAGTCGATGCATTGGGTGAGATTCTAGCAATTTTAATTATAATCAAAGTCTGTAGTTTTTGAATGCTATACTCACAGGCTACTACTACGAGTATCTGCAAACTCATGCCCGAGTAGGTACAATTCATTGCAAATACCCAGACTTCCATTAAGATTTTCGTACGTAAGATCTTCATTTTTCTGCAAGCCTGGTACTTATCCACAGTCATTCCAATTCGGGGGTCCAAAAGAAGCCACATAGCGATGGGGCTCGTTTGTTCGGCGACGGCATTTTAACGAGCAGGCGAGCACGCCGACGCGACAATGAAGCGATTACAGGAGGCACCTCGTTTTTGTACCTTTTGGAACAAGCGTGATGATATTGGGAAGGTGAAAAGTGTTGTTATATTCTTTGGTGCTGATTTTTCGGTTTTATTGACTCCTGAAAGTCTTAAGCCGGTGGTAAAAAAAAACCTTAGCTCAGTTACTGAAACGTAGCTTGCATAACTGAGGCGCGGGCTTGCGGACGACGAGCAATGGATAGCTCATCGTCCACTCCTCCTATAGGATCAAACCCGAGTCGTCGACACCGCCTTAAAATGTCAGCTAACCGTAAGGGCCCAGTACGGCCAATGCCTGCTGGGGCCATAGGGATAAGTATGATAGAGATGCTCATGGTTCTGGAACGTAAAAGAACAAAAACCTTACATAACTGTTACTTCTTATACTCGTACTTATAGAAAGGTGGACTGATGACCTGGTGAGGGTCGCGGGAATCTGATGAATGCGAGTCGCACAGGACCGAACATTGTGGTGACGAAAACGATGATGATGAGTTATTATAGACCGCAAACTATGGAAACTAAGCTGTGTATGTTGTGGGATTGTTTGAAATAGTTACGGCAACCCTGAAAAGCAAAGAGTAACTGAAAGAACACAGGTGGATCAGTGTCTTGCACTCCTTCTTGCACCACCCAAAGCGGAAAAAAGCTATGCAAGTATTAAAGCTAAACTAAATTAGCTTAGCACACACCGGGGTCCTGGGACGCAAAGCCAAGAAGGAAAGGTTTTGGTCAGTAGAAGTCCTCCCGCTCCAAGCTAGAGCGGGAAAAGTTATTCAATGATTTTTCACCTTAAAAAACCTAAACTAGCTTAGCTCATGATTTACAACCGGAGTAGTAAAATCTACGATAGCAAAGGCTGTTCCAGTTCTCTCTAGCTTATTTTTCCAAGAAGTAGATAATTATTTCAGTTACTTAGATACAAAATACAATTGCTTTATAAACATTCCAAGGCGACGTGTGCCATTCTGCTGCAAGAAAAGCCGTATCATAAACCGCGTGTTTAATTTTCCATGTAACAGTACCGACCGTGGAGGTTTTTCCGGTGAGCGAGCGGGTCCCGAGACTTAGTAGTAAATAGTGGTCACCGGGCAACCGTCGCCTTGTTACTACGCGGCTCTCGGAAATAAATCGTAACGCTCAGCGCACACCGCTGGAGGCGCGGCGGAGAGCAATCGAAGACAACAATGTAATATTATAATAACTAGCTTTTGCCCGCGCGGCTTCGCTCCCGCTCTTCCCTACTTCAGCGTACTATACCCTACTCTACCCTACTAGGTATACCCTACTATACCCTACTCTACTCTACTCTACTCTACTCTACCCTACTCTACCCTACTCTACACTACTCTACCCTACTCTACTCTAATAAACCTCACGGAGCCCGAGACCTTTCCAACGAATGCAAAACCGTGGGAATCGGTTCGTGCGTTCTGGAGTTATAGCGTCAGGAAGGAAAACCCGACTTATTTTTATATAGTAGATAATATATCTAACTATCACACAACGCCGTCTAGTCCCAAGCTAAGCAGAGCTTGTGTTATGAGTACTAGACTACTGATAAACATACTTATATATTTCTAAATACATACATATTATAGATAAATTACACCCAGACACTGAACAAATGATCATGCTCATCACACAAACATTTGTCCTGGGTGGGAATCGAACCCACGACCTCCGGCATAGCATAGTCAGGGCCACTAACCACTAGACCAACAGGCCAGTCACATATAAACCTTAACTACTTTAATAAATAGTTATTAAAAGAATACATTCGCGTGCGGTGCTCGGAGCGCCCTCAAGCTACCCATATTTTTCTTTTCAAATTTTCTTCTTCTTCTTCAAGCGCAGCAATAATAATCATGTCCCAGTCCACATCCATTACGAAAGAGAGCGAGTTGTCTGTACAAAGTATCGATCAGCACTAAATGACATGGACGCGCTCGGAGTAGCTGCGCTCTTGGGGCGCAGCGCGCACCTCTGGAGGCGCAGCGGAACAAACACGCGGGCCGCGGGCCCCGAGCGGCGCCAAGAGGACTTGGGAGCCCTACTTCGAGCACGCCCATGGGCCATGTCATTTAAAATCTACCGCCAGCCAACCGGGCGCGGGGTAGTGCATCAGAGCGCAGAGCAGCACGGCAGCGACTGGAGCAGTCGCGCGCATTCTCTTGTAGTAGCTTGAGGGCGCTCCGAGCACCGCATGCGAATTTATTCTTATATTGACCGTATGTCAAGGTAGTTAAGGTTTATATTAAATTGTTGTCTTCAATTGCTCTCCGCCGCGCCTCCAGCGGTGTGCGCTGGGCCTAAGACGACGAGATAGCATCTACATCCCGTAAGGTTCTATGGTAAAAATGCAATGTTTTAATTCCGTGGAGCTCAAGCCTCGCCGGGAAACACTCCGATGCAGGCCCCAGATAAACGTCCGAGAATATTACAACTTTTTATTTTTCGAAATATCCAAGGGACGGCCTTTTTTAGCTCCTGAGTTATGTGGACGGGCGCGGTAGTAAAATTTCATTGGCTATTCGGAAATTCCGAGATGGTGGAGATTCGAGGGCTGAATGTAGAAATGAAGCCACTGCGCTTCTTTATTGTAGCTTTAATTATCGTTAAAACTGTTATATAAATTATCGTTTTAAGTTATTGCTGTTAACTTGGGTGAGATAGTTAACGAGTGATATTTTCATTTAGAGAAACCGTCCGCTGGTAGTTTTATTACTCTAGTAGAAATTCTTTATCAGCAGTATATAGGGCAAGGTAAATTCTTTTGAACAAAATCGTTGGTAATTTGTTTCAAAACTATTTTATCCTTTCCATGTGACCGTAGTCCTAGAAAGTAAAGGGCAACTGAAGGACATAGGCGAGTTTTAGCTAGTAAAAGCCTGACACGCCCTGCCGTTGCACCCGCGAGAGATGTAATTGGATGACATCACCCTCAAAAAAGAAAAAATTGCAACCAATATACACAATAGAATAGAACGTCAAATACCACGTTATCTTCAACATACAAATGGCTAGTGTCCCCCTTACATTGTTGACTTTTCTGCGGTCCAGACTAAGCGTTTCGCCTCGTCGTTTATTCCGCGTACTTACATAGAGGAACTGGAACTATTTAGCTGCTGCGGTCTTCCCGTCCGAACATAATTTAGGTGTCTTCAAGGCTAGAGTGAAAAGGCTCTTAATAAACTAGTGCGCCTCACTATCAACGTTTGCTTCACTGCTTACCATCAGGTGGGATCGCAGTCAAGCACTATTAGATTAAAAATATATAAAAAAAAAAAAACAACAATCCACAGATTAGATAACTAGTAACAAACAATCTCCCCGATAGCCAGTGATACTGAGAAACGGTCAACAAACACATGTCGGAGATCAGAGCAGATACAAGCGATGCTGTGTGCTCTGCTGATGATGTTAATTACCAGGAGAACATGACTTGAGATACGCTTGTTACAAGCCGACGATGACGAGGAGGTTTTCGTAATTGAGGAGCATGATATCGTTTATGAATGACTGTTGTGAAAAGAATGCGTTAGTTGGAATGTAGCTTAGATATGTTACAACAACAAACTAAATTGGTTTATAAGCTAGTACTCTAGAACTCAAGCATAGATCTCCAGTCAAATGAAATCTGTTAAGACCAATAACTCAAATGATTTTTTATAATTTTCTTCTCAAGTAATATGTGAAAACGTAGTCAATTGTACACGTTATTTTAATTTAAGATGTAATTCGATGTAAGACATATTGTACAATTGTTTGTTTTCCCAAACATAATAAAATTGATTATAGAAAACTGGAATGAGAAAGCGAGGAACCGTGATCGTAGGGATGAGTGGAGGGAGGCCTTTGCCCAGCAGCGGGACAGTGTGGGCTAAGTAATAATATAGAAAACTATATCTGAGTATCTTTAGCAGTTGAAGCGATGGATTCGCTGCCACAGACGATGCCGTAGAACTGACGGTACAATCGAAACACAGAACAAGAAAGAATTAAGCCATGTCCCATGGTCTATTTTACGAGAAACAAGTATGCTGATGGCTAATAATTTTTTGCGAATTGATTTAAAAATGTAAAACATTAAAGCAGTAGCATAAACAGGGTCTAAAAGTATAATTAACACCGCGTTTGTTTGGTAGATTCGGAAAAGACTATAAAATTCATCAAAATGAGCTTAATCGAAGGAATAGAAATACATATCAAGTGACAGTGTGTAGTTTTACCGTGTAAATAAGACCTGATTTTTCGCAATTAATTAATACGAACGTTATCGGCATTATTGCACAATTTAATTCCCCCAAATCCGTTCCATCACTGGAGCACTAGGCGTAGTACGGCGTTGCGTCGCCGGTACTGGTGGATATCCCATCCCACCCATACCTACGTACTACAAAGCGTCTTGTGAACATATTTATTGTGCGTGCGTGTAAGGAGTGGAAATCCTTGCCGGAGTCTGTGTTTCCTGATAGTTTGTAGCTATCAGGGTTCTTTAAGTCAAGAGTGAATAGGTTATTTCTAGGCAAGCGTGCTCCATCGTCGGCCACAAAATTCAAAAAATTCAAATTCAAAATTCAAAATCATTTATTTCAAATAGACCATTTGCAGGCACTTTTGAATAGTCAAATGTCGGTCAGTCCAAGAAAAGTGAAGCTAAATTGCACGTTCCAAAGCGTAGATCTTTAAGGAGAAGAACGTGCAAGAAACTCCATGGACACTCTTTTAAATCATATTAATTCACATTATTGCTTATCATCTGATGATGTCTATAATAAAAATAACCTTGTCCACATAAGGTTTATTTTATCTAGCTAAAAGCTTGCATATACAGTAGTACGTTTCTCTCTTCTCGTATTCCCAGCCCATAAACATGGAACATCAAACAAATATGACAGCAAAAACATGTCTGCGTCCCTGTCCACGACTCATAACACATTACTTCTCAAGATTAAGATGCACACACTACTAATAGATTCAACACGACATACGAGTGTTGCTACACTGAAAAAAACTGTTGAGGAATAAAATCCGAGAGTAGTGGAGTAGTTGTTTATACATAATACATGACGGACATGTGTCGCGGTGATTGGCTTGCAGCTTGCAACACCGAGCTGGCTGTTTTTACTGTGGACACAGCGAATTCCTAAACCACGTTATTTTCTTGTGACGCGGCATTTGAGATGTTTCACTGATTGTGGACACCGCTTCATTATTCGGGCGAGATGAATCGGTGTTTGTCAAGCTGTGCTTTTTTATTCAAGTGTTCTTCAAGATGGTCATCAGATTTTTCAAATTATTGAGTAAAGAGGACCTCAGACTCACAGTGATAGTGATGATCAGACATAGAAAATCACTTGTCCAATCCCCGAGTAACGAAGCTACCTTTGAATACTTAGGACTATTTTGATGTGTCTGATACCCTTTTGCCACCATCAAAATTATATACACTTTCATCAATTTTTTCTCTGCTGTTTTCTGCACTATATTTGCCATTCTCTGTCCTTGGAGATCATCAATATTAATTTCACCTGAATAACTGGACACATCCAAAAACGTCTGAACTCCTAGTCGATCCATGCCTAATCAAATTCCTACACGCTGTGACAAAAACCAGGCATTCATAAGTGGCAAGCATCACGCTGTTCGCGTCGTGGTCGCTGACGACAGACGGTCACGGCAGACAACAAAAACAACTGCAATATCCCTATGCAACTAGATGCAGAAGGCTTATTTAACACAAGGACAGTATATCTACAAGAATAGTGTATCCACAAGGACAGTGTATCTACAAGGATAGTGTATCCACAAGGATAGTGTATCCACAAGGATAATGTATCTACAAGGATAGTGTATCCACAAGGATAGTGTATCTACAAGGATAGTGTATCTACAAGGATAGTGTATCCACAAGGATAGTGTATCTACAAGGATAGTGTATCTACAAGGATAGTGTATCTACAAGGATAGTGTATCTACAAGGATTAGTGTATCTACAAGAAAAGTGTATCTACAAGAACAATGTATCTACAAGAATAGTGTATCTACAAGGATAGTGTGAGTTTACTTTCTTAATTGCATCATAAAGAGGTGGCAAGACGATCTAGACGCGTATCACGAGTACTGGTTTGAGACAGCGAGGGAGATGAATGGAAGGACTTGGACAGTAATGGCTAAGGAAAAACAAATTTGCACCCTAAGCCTTTAACTTCGATGCCATAAATAGTAGGATCTGGATAACTCTTCAGATCATCACCCTAATTCTCAGTCCAATTAAAGCACTTTTTTAGGTTGTCAAACATGTTTTAGCTGCCCGCGTCGGATTGGTCCGACGAACATTTTCGCGTTCCATTCGCCATGTGTACTCCATCTCGTTTAGCTCTTCTGATAGTTTGAGTCAAATCAACACGAGATGAAGAAGCTCTTCTGTTACCTATGGGGATTGAAGAGTTAAACGAGATGGAGTATTTAGTCGTGGATGGACCCTGGCGGAGTGGTTGTCATAAATATCCGACATAGGCGGTTAAAGGCTTGAGGTATATAGCTTTTTATAGCACTGAAGCAGATGAATAAAGAGATGGCATGTCTGAAATGGTAGACTAACATTATATATACATCAAGAAGACGGATCATTGAGGTGGCGAGAATGAAAATGATACGATTAGGGACACTTAGTTCAACGGAATCATTCGTCCTTTTCATGTGTATCTTACACATAGAGTGAGTCTTCTGTCCTTATCTTTACCGTAAATAAGAAGAGAAACACAATGGTCCATAAATCATAGGATACTTGTCACCGCAACCATTGTGTGTAGCCGAGTGGGTCCATTGGTCACCGCTAATTATATCGTGTTCCTTTAATTGAGCAGCCATACTCTTAGTACTAAAGTGTTGGGGCTGCAGCGAAACGAAGAGGTATCTGTTTTTGCACTGCTTTGTGTCGTAAGTTATGGAGCTCTGGTAGTTGGCATCAGTGCAAATTCAAAGGAACTGTCATCCATTTCTTATTTGGATATGTTAGGTGGGTTCTTCTAGGCTTAGCAACATTGTAGTTTCTTTACCGGTTCTTATTCTGTGTTAGGAGTAATGAGGTGTTAGCTTATGTTTACCTGGTATTAGACAGCCTTAAATCAATTTAATAAGGAACTAATTTATTTAACTTGGGTTTGCGGGATCAATTTTGGCCCTGTCTGAGCTAAGTATCGCTTCTTGGCTTTTTGTTGAGCTCTGAATCAAAAAAGATCGCTGTACTTTCATGTAACTCATCGAAATTGTCAACTTAAAACGTAACTAGCTGCACTTACATAGTCCTGGGTGTTTTACTGACCGCCAGATTGGACTTAATTTATTATAGCGCACTTTTTTTTTAATAAACTAGGCGCATTAGTTTATTGAGAGCCTATTCTCTGTCTATTCTCTTGAAGACACCTAAATTATAATCGGCCGGGCAGCAGGCAAATTGTTCCAGTCCTTCAATGTACGCGGTGTAAACGACGAGGCGAAACGTTAAGTTAAACTTCTATGAAACCTTTAAAAAAATAATTAAAATATCGCAACAGGCCTTATCTACTTCAGCATTAGTTAGCCAGACCCTGAACCTTCCTGTTACGGAGTCAGGTCGCTTAAGCCCTCATTGAAAACCTCTGTGAAATGTTAAGCAAAATGACTTCAAATAGTTTATGAATTTAAAGCCTGTACCAGTCCCTACCTCGTACCTTCCTCAGCATTTGTTAGCCAGACCTTCATTCCCTCAGTTACAGAGTGAGGCAGCGTAGGCCCTCATTTGGGGCGTGCCATATAAGGCAGTGTGTGGAGACGTCTCGGGCGCGTCACCTGCGGCCGAGCCTTTTTGTGCGCCCGCGCCGCTGCCGCCCGACACACTGCAGATTTACTGCGCGGCTACAGTCAAGATGTGGAGCTACTGGATCATCCCAGGCTAAGAGGATTTTTTCCTCGGTTTCAGCTCCATGGTCGGTCTACTCTACTACAGAAACAGCGCCTTTCTTGGGATACAAAGTGATCTACGGGCTCTCCAATAATGTAGCTTTCTATTAATAAAAAAAAAAATCAGATATCCAGTAATTACGTACTTACGTAAAGTTCGTGAACAGTAGGCTCTTATAAACTAACAAACATACTATATTTACAAACAATATTTTTTTCTTGTAGTAATACTAGCTTAAAATTAATCAAGGATGTTTTCAGGAACCCAGACTTATTATGATCCAAATTATCGTACTCGCACAAAAATATGTGATGTAGGAAGGAATCCGAGAAGCATGCAGATAAACACGCCTACGCCATAACGTGAAAAAAAAGTAATTAAAACTTTGATAAAATCTACACTAATATAATAAAGAGGTAAAGTTTGTTTTTTTGTTTATAGGAGGTAATCTCTGAAAATACTGAGCCGACGATCGCTAAAATTTTTCACCGATAGAAAGCGGCGAAGCTGCTGGCAGAAGCTAGTAATAAATAATTGTTTTCCAACAAAGGTAACTTAAGACACCAAAGGATGATGAAGACATCAATTAAAAAAAAAACATTTTTGGGCTACAGACTGATCTTATTAATTTTATCTAAACGCTTGTCTTACTAGGTAAAGTTACGATAATATTTTTGAAAATGGAGAATTTTAATGAAAATGAACACTCCTATAAAAATCATAAAAAAAAAACATTCTTCAATCCATAAACCATCCATAACCATTAACATTAAATCAAATGAAGGCATTTCCAGTAAGTTTAACTCTTGCCTCCAAGTCCACGTGCCGCCTCCCTACGCCGAATACGGCCTGAAGAAACAACACATTTTGTTTATGCTTCATTGTGACATTTTTGTCAAAATTTTAATACGACGAATAAAATTGCTTAACGGTTTATAAATATCAGTTTGTGAATGCGCATTCAATCTTGAGAATTGTGATGCTGTTGCAAGAAGCGCTGCGTAAGGTATATCGTTTAAGTGTCATTTACAGGTAAATTAAACATCAAAGTTAAAAGTTTAGTTTTTACCATCGTCTTATAGCATGATAAGTTTATGATTTCCATAGATTCCTCGACCAGTAAGTATGACAAAAACAAACATCACTCAACTAAGATTACTTAAAATAATTTAAAACTCCTCCATAAATAGCCGTAAGTAATTGCAGCTATTGCCAAGTCAAATCCATATTTCAACGCGAATTCAATAAGCAAACGCAAGTGATTCACAGCCAGCCATAAAAAACGATCATAAATCCATAGTTTGTATGAGATCGCGTGATCGCCCAGTATTTAACTTAGGGCGCCATGATAATTACAATCAATAATCGCTTACACGATATATAAACTGAATAGCAACTATTAATCTGATGATTTCGATGTGCTCTGAGCATTCCTTACGCATTCCGGTTACCATACAACGGATTTACAGTCCAAATGAAACTCGTTCTTAAGGTTTGCATCATAAAACTTGGAATTGTTTGTTATTTTTCTGAGTTTGAGGCGTTTGATTCAGTGGAAAGTATCGAGAGCTAACTGTGATAAATAAACTTTAAGTAGCTCAACTGCGGCGTGCGTAAAAGGGACGGTTGTATCAGGTTGGGTGTGAGAGTGAGTGAGAAAGGGTATTCTTGAAGAGTTAAGGGGGTGAACAAAACAAACACTGGGCGGCAATTACAAGCGCCCGCGGTGCGGCCGTCGCCGAGGACACGCGCCGCCCGCCAGCGCCGAATATTTACCGAACGCAGACACAATAAAATACCATTTTATAAATTGTTTTTTTTTTTTAAAACTTCTCATGATGTGGACAATCAACGGAAACCGGACGAAGTGCTCATGATATGAAATTAATATATGCAAGCGACGATAAGTACGTACATGATACTTTAGCGGAAAAGCTGTTTAAGTTGACAATTCGTGGAAACTCGAAACCTTCTACTGTATTGTGTTGTAACTGATATTTTGGAGCGGATGATGCTTTTCAATTTATGAGACATGCACCACTAGTTTGTACAAAACAATCATTAATTTGATAAATTACCCAGTGTATTCTATCTGCTAAAAATAAAAGGCAGTAGAGTAGTTCTGAGCATTACTCACAGATGTATTAGGAGTACAGCGCGGGTCAGAGGTGAGCATTAATATTCAATGAGGCTAATATCTACATGAGTGACCGATCGACCGGCTCCCAGTGTTGGACATACGTGGGACTAGTATCTAGTTAATAAATTGGGGCTTTACGCTTTAATAGTCGTATACTCTAGAAGTCTTATGTTGCTACAAATTATTTTAATATCGGTAAGCATGAAATCTGATCTAGAAATAACTAATATTTGTCTGAATGATTATAGAATTAACATTCTAAACTGTACTGCAGAATTTGTAATAGCTGTCGCAATCGGTCTAGCTCTCGTTGAAGTGACACTAAATATGTAAAACCAATTAGAATAGCAATCAATAAAATTAATAGATGCTGGAAACCAATTAACTTTTCTGGCAATGTTATTTAGTGCATTGGTGGTTGAATTAAGTTATTATTTCGCTTCAAAAAAGTCACCAGGCTTTCAGAAATTCACAGCTCGTCCCGTCCTCCAATTAGGAGCACAGCGCTACTAAGAAGTGGTGTAATAAAAAATAGTGGGACAGTAAAGAGGTTGAATTTAAAAACAATGGCCACGATTGGCGAGGGCAACAGCCGGGGAACGCTGTATAAGGCATTAATCGTCGCCTGCGAGCGGATTCCGCGAAAACGGCACATATCGCACGAACCATCTCGCTGAGACACGGAGCCACCGCGCCTAAAACTTAAATTAATTATAACACAGCGTGGGTAGTATGTTCTTCCTTAGTTTTATGTTTACCAGGGAATCAGTAAATTCAATTCATAATATTTTATTATTAAAGTTTTATATACTTATGCCTACATCAGCTTTTATAAAACGTCAGAAGTTTCACTTGGTTGTTTCCTATGAATAAGAACCGGCAACAAACTTTTTGAAGTAGCAACATACTCTTCCGATAACTTCTTATTGGCGCATTAAAGAAAATACCGTGCAAGTGTGAGTTGGACTCGCGCACTGAGGGTTCCCGTACAGTTTTACCTATGAAAAACAATTCAATGCCAGAATTGATTTACGAAGATTTTTCCGAATCGCATTTTTTTTTATGACGTAACTACAAAACGCTATTTAGATTTTTACTATACTTTTGCTATGAGACCTTACTTTATGCAAAATTTCAGAATACTATGTCAACGGGAAGTATGAATTTTGATTCCTTTGAGTGTCGAAGTAGGTACACGTTTTTTGCAATATAAACGGCCGTAACGGCCAATTCCACCCGGCTCCAACTTTCCGGGGTGTAACCGTGCCGATAACCGACCACCTTGAGCTTCTTGGAGTTACGTTATCATCTACTCTCAATTTCGGCTCATACATCGATGCAAAGGCTCAACTGGCTGCCAAAAAATTGGGGATCTTAGCAAAGGTGAGACGGTACTTCACGCCGGAACAGCTGCTCAATCTTTATCAAGCCCAAGTTCGATCGTGTATGGAGTACTGTTCTCATCTTTGGGATGGATCTGCCAAATACCAGCTTGATGCGCTGGAGTCGATTGAGAGGCGAGCCAAGAGAATCATCGGCAATGATGCACTTGTTAAGTCGAAGCTCCAAAGCCTTGAGCATCGCCGCCGAGTTGCTAGTCTGTCGGTTTTCTATCGTTTACATTTCGGGGAGTGTGCACTGGAATTGCACAATCTAATTCCGCCAAGTCCGTTCCATCATCGGACCACGCGACGTACAGCGTTGCGCCACCGGTACATGGTAGACATCCCACCCATACGCACAAAACGTTTTGCGAACACATTTATTGTGCGTACAGCCAAGGAGTGGAATTCCCTGCCGGAATCTGTGTTTCCTGATAGCTACAACTTAGGAGTCTTTAAGTCGAGAGTGAATAGGTTTCTTCTAGGCAAGCGTGCTTCATCGTCGACCACATCATCGCTTACCATCAGGTGAGATAGTGGTCAAACGCAAGCCTATCATTAATAAAAAAAAAAAAAACCTATCTTTTTTTTTACGTACATTCAAAAATTTGTTTTTTTTTTTACACTTTCAAGGGATCGCAGACCTGAGTATAATGGTTTTAATTTCAACTCGATACATCCACGCGTTCCAGAGATAAAGGATCTTAACAGACAAACGGCCAGCAACGTGATCCTATAAGGGCTCCGTTTTTCTTTTTGAGGTACGGAACCTTAAAAATCAAGAAAACAATCCAAGAAACACAAAACAGACTACATATAGAGTGATTTGCACACTAATTGAATCTTATCCATTTGTTTAATATATTCTAATCGAGGTAGGTACAGATGACTTCAGATGTGAGCGAGAATTGAAGCAACGTCGTATGCCTTTAATTTTTCAAATCTAAACAAGCTAAGACTGCGCAATTACCAACGAATTAGAACGATTTGAAAATCCATTATTTGGTGCCGATTAACTTTTTGCGAGCCATTCATTAGATGGTTCACGTAGAGCCGAGCGCCGATTCGCATTCAGACAACATAGCTCGTCTGCTTCACTTATCCAGTTCCCACGACTTGATCCAGCTAGTTTTTATCGAACAATGCTTTCACACACATGTAATAGAATCAGCGAATTTGTGTAATAGGGCATCGCGATATTACGAACACGTTTCGGATTCGTTCGTGACATTCCGATGCGGTTTGATTGGCCGTGATTCTATATAAATCAGCAGACTCACGTCAGATGGAGCTAGTGAGTTAGTAGATATCGACAGATGCACATTTGTATACACTTTCTGCATAGGTAATGTTGGAGATGTCGGTGCAGCCCGCACGCGAGCTATGCTGCCCTGGTATGCCATTCGTTATCATTTGCATCGTCTTTTGTTTTCTAGGAAAAGATATTCACGGCTGGTTCAGTTTTTTCTTTAATTTATGCATTTATGGAATTTTATTGGAGTTTTCCCACCTGGAGTTATGCCATTAAATCAATCAGATGTTTAATTTAATAGCATTCCTCCGAGCACTCAAAGGCGTCCCGCACACGAGGGTATTCACCAGCGCACCGGGCACGGGCCGGTCGCACACGACGAATCACGCAAAAACTATGATTATGAAGATGCACGTTCATTCGTTTCTTATTATAGAACTTCCTGTTAAGGTGCAGCACTAAGCGACGAGTTCCTTCTAAACCATACAGTTGATATATTTTCAATTTACTTATGTTTTTCAACTAAGCACATAGTTTTTAAATATAAAGTCATACCTGAATAGAAATAAATTCGATAATTAAGATATTTTATTTCATTCAAGAGGTTCTTTGACTTCCTTGGCCTGATTATCAAAAAACTTTACTTAAATAAAAACTTATAAGATTACAGATACAATTACTCGATCAACTGATCAATCAACCAACGATTCATTTTTACTTCCTTATTCGTAAAACTTGCTCTTAACAGAGTCGTTACAAAAATAATATTTTCTAATCATTTTCTATAATTCATTGATAACTATAATTATGTTTCTTGTCGACAGATGTATTATTATTTCATCATAAAACTAAACTATTAACTAATAGTCTTAATTAACAAGATTTTTTATGAAATGATTGTATGAAAACCATCTCTCCTTGTGATTCAATCAATCATAGGCTACGTCGATGTTAAAATTAGGTAAACTACTTTTCTTTAATTTTTAGTCATTGATATACAAAAAACCCCTTTTAGTAGAATTTCTGTTAAGTTTCATGTAGTTTAATAATACATGTCTCGTGAATCATAAAATATCCAATAAAAGGACAGTATCTTGAAATATTTTCTAAATTCAATTAAAAAAGCCCAGAATTCTATTTAAATAAACTACAATAAAATAGGGGTAGGATATTAAATTACCATAAATTAAAATGCCGAAAAACAAAAGCGGAACAAACGCGAATGCACCAGGCAAACATAAAACAAAAGGGGTTCGGATGGTAGCATAAATCAAAATGCGACCGTTTGTGAGGAGGAAGCGGTCAATCATCCCCCTTATAAAACACACAATGTGCTATGCTAGTTGCCGGGTATGGCTGGGTTATGAAACAAGCGGGAAATAGAAACAAGTTTTAAATATATTCAGTGAAAAATTAAGATCGTCGCCATCATCATCCAACTTATCTTTTCACAAATATGTTCGATCCGGTCCCAGTCTATCCAGATGAAGAACAAATAACAGCATTTTTTATTACAGATATGTTATCTGAGCTAATAAAACCCGGTAAGTAAGTAAACAGTTTTTTTTTTTAATTAAGATTGTGCAGACTTGCATTTGACCACTACCTCACCTGATGGTAAGCGACAATGTGGTCGACGATGGAGCATGCTTGCCTAGAATTAAACCTGCCCCCCTAGCCAAGTTACAACCGTATCGTGTCGAATTCCGTTCTCCAATCGGTAAAGCTTCGGTGTCAGCAATTGTAGAAAACGATAAGTGGGTAGCCATGTTGACGCACCTGCGTCGGCCGCTCGATCTACAATGTAGCGTTTGTTTATCAAAGGATGTAGCGTTAAACGTTGTAGAAATCTCTCTTCTATCATTTTGAACGATGTGAACTTGGCTACGAATTTTCTGTTCGTTTGTTCCGACCACGCGACTTTACGTTGAGATGACGTCATTCCCATTCGTTTCATCACTTTTCTACAGCGTTAACGATTGCAGAATAACAACTTGGCTAAGCGTGCTGTTCACTCTCTTAACATAAAGACCCCTAGGTTGTAGCTATCAGGGAACACAGACTCCGGCAAGGAATTCCACTCCTTAGCTGTACGCATAATCTATAATATAAAAATAAATCGCAAAATGTGTTGGTAAGCGCATAACTCAACAACGCCTGGACCGATTTCGCTAATTTTTTTTTTTGTTGTGTTCGTTATTATGAGGAGAAGGTTCTTATGGAAAAAAAAATGAAAATTAGGGTAGTGTAGGGTAGAGTAGGGTAGTGTAGGGTAGAGTAAGGTAGAGGAGGGTAGAGTAGGGTAGAGTAGAGTAGAGTAGGGTAGGGTAGAGTAGGGTAGAGTAGGGTAGAGTAGGGTATAGTAGGCTGAAGAAGGGAAAAGCGGGAGCGAAGCCGCGCGGGCAAAAGCTAGTGAATAATATAAATATACATATTTCCTCAACGCAACACAATTCTTGGCGAGACTGGTTGGCTTGCAAATATTCAAGTTCTGAAAATGAAAGAACCTTGTGCAAAAGAACCTTCTGTATCAGACCAATTTCTAAAAGTACTGCCAACAAACTCAGACCTGTCCTTAAAATAAGTTATTTGACACAATAAAATCGATAAGTATTCACACTTACAAAGTAAAAACTTATCTCAAAACGAGCCAGGCACATATCGCAAGTCGTAACATAAACACGCCGTATCTGCCCGCTAATCTAATGGCCCTATTCGACATTATTATGGTACACCACAATGACATACAAAACACCTTTTGTGGTAAAAAAAAAATGTTCTTTCTGAAATAAACGTTTGATTAGTATTAATAAGAAAAAAAAACACTTTTATTTTATTTTAAGTTTAACGAGGTGAATTAAGGCAGACACGTTTTGCAGTAAGCCGCCAGTTTCCAACGTTCAAATAAGGCAATATGATAATTTTCATTAGACTTAGTTGCTAAACTACTCGGAGGCAGGCTCGCACGGTAAGGGCAAAGGGGTTAATGAATACAATGGTAATAACAATCGTTATACTCATGCAAATCGACTTCGTGGCCCATAAAAGGATATTCTATTTAAAGTTTACCTTTACTTAAAACAAATAGGCCATCAATTTAGTTTTAATTCAATTACATGGGTTGGAAAAGTACCAGGATGTTATATGGAGTGAGGAGTTGTTAAAAACGCATCAAGCGTCAGTTTACTGGGAGTACTTACGACTAATCGACTTTTCGAAAATGTTCTACCGCCTAACGAGCTTAGTACTCCCAGTCCATCTGTAATTACCGATATTTGAAAAAAACTATATAATTAATTAGTTTGACGAGGTAAAATTACGTAACGACTTGTATGTTGGGATGGATCAAAGATACAAAACCCTTTTATTAGAAGGGTAATTTTCGTAGAGAAATTCGTCATGCCGAAAATTTCCGACTACATTTTGACAAGCTATCTCCATGATCATCAACCATTCGGCATTTTTGTAACTCTCTACCCTACTCCATAGAAATCCAACACCTGATTATTTTATCAAAAGCTTGCGAAGAATGATTAAATTCCCTGATTAAAGTGGGAAACAGGCCTTCTTACATGCTTCTACGAATATTCCGTTCATCCAGGCTCCAAAGGCTGCATTCCGGTGCAGCGGATCCGGTACCATATCGCTACTTACCGGATCCGGTAAAGATCGGAGAGATCCCATAAGCCTGATAAAAACGCAGCGCTGTTAAGTGTTTTAGTGCAAAATAGGAGAATAAACGATGCCGATTAAGAACGGCAGGTACAGTCAATAAAGGAGATAACTAGTCAGGATTGTCAGATATACCTAGTTGAAATTTTTCGATGGATATTTTTAATCTCGAAAACCCGCTATTATTACTATCGCTTTTAGGCAGCAATTAACTGTTTTCCGAACTAGTGCGGAAAGTTGCGCGAACTCGCTCCTGCCACAATTTATCGTATCAGGGCTTGACGCTAAGTGACCCTCACGAGTCCCGAGTCAACCCCCGTTTATTTATTCCTTCGTAAGTGCATTAAAGTACGTTGTTTGATATACGTGGAAATATAGCACTCGCCTCCATAATACCCTCACCTACGACTCGGGCAAAGTGTGCTTCGAAGTCGATTTTAAGTAATAATACAGTCTAAATATATTTGTTTAAAAAGCCGGGTTACAATCCTTTGACAAACTCCCTTTTGGTCTATCTTCGGGTATTATTACCCAACCTCTAATATTCAGTTTGTATGAAGGTGCTTATAATATGTAAATACTAGTGACGTAAGGACTAAGGAGGCAGACGCCGGTGCAGGTACAGTCGGCTCATTAGCAACGTTATCAGGCGGGCGCGGGCAGCGGGCGCTGCGCATAAAATTATGTCGATGCATTAGTACTAGGACTGGCTGACATGGCGATGTGGATTGTTGCATTTTAATGTCAAGTATTTAGGTTTTTCAAAAATCCAGCCAAGTGCGAGTCGGGCAAGAAGGGTTCCGTACCATTCATGGCAAAAAAAAACGGCAAAAAATAAACACATTTGTCGTATGGGAGCCCCATAATTTTTTATTTTATTCTGTTTTTTAGTATTCGCTGTTAGAGCGCCAACTGAAAATTTCAACAGTTTACCTGTCACGTTTCATGAGATACGGCCTGGTGACAGGCGGACAGACGGACAGCAGATTCTTAGTAATAGGGTCCCGTTTTTCCTAAAAACGACAATGTCATATGAAAGGACCTAATATTATAAAGCTGTAGAGTTTGTTTGATTGAATGTGCTAGTCTCAGGAACTACTGGTTCGAATAGAAAAAATATTTTTTAATTTATATTTTGATTGGATAGCCAATTTGTCAAGGAAGTAACATCACGCTAGTACATATAAACACTAGCTTCTGCCAGCAGCTTCACTCTCGTGAATCTAGGTTTCTCCATAAAAATTTTAAACCCCCGTTCCACCCCTTTAAGGGCTGAATTTTGTGAAATCCCTTCTTAGTGCACGCATACGTCATAAAAGGAATACTTGTGCATTTCACGCCCCTAGTCCCATTAGTTTCGGTTATGTGTTGATATGTCTGTCGGTCAGTTTCTCCTTTTATATATATATATATAGATAAGCAAGGTCTTAATAATAAATGTGGGTTTTACGAGAAAAGAAAATGCAAGTAATAATGACTTTGCAGAAAGGTCCATATTCTTTGGCAGGCATGTAAACCCAGCGCAGTACAATCGCATACAGCGTTGCACCGGATGGATGCATGCTTTTAGCGAGGCCGCGATACGGCAAGTTTCGGCGACATCAGTCGATAAGGCAGACTTACGGCCGCGGCGACACACACCGAGGATATACTAACGTATAGCGATAACAGTCTGAAACTGGCAAAACTAATATCTTGCCTTTATTGCCGACTGTACAGTCTCCAGCAAAAATACGTTACAACTTACGGAGAATACAAAATCTACACTGATATTATAAAGAGGAAAAGTTTGGTGTTTTTTTTATATTTTTTTGTTTGGTAATCTCTGGAAGTAACTATTGGTCCGATTGCTAAAATTTGTGCATCGATAGAAAGCTGCTTTATTTCAGAGTGACATAGGCTATATTTTACGAGCGAAGCCGACTGACCGACATATCAACACACAGCCGAAACTACGGACACTAGGAGTGTGAAATTTTGCACAAGGTTTTCTTTTATGACATACGTGAGCATTAAGAGAGCATTTTCCAAAATTCACCCCCTAAGGGAATGAAACGGGGGTCCGAAGTTTGTGTGGAGAAATCTACATTCACGCGGGCCAAGTTGCTAGCAGAAGCTGGTCCATTTATAATATTTTTCTTGAGTGGAACTGAGAAAACACCATAGCTCAAAATACAAGTCGTATGTTATGGCTTCTAATAACACAAGTAACATCATACAATTACTATTATAAATCGATTTTTTCTCTGGTCTTCCTCCTGTCTTAGCAATGAACTGTCAAACGCTCAATGGTTAAGTAGTCGTTATTTTCTACACAATTTTCATGTTATCTTTTCATAAGAACCTTTTCCTGACAATATCAAAAACAACAAAAAAATAATTATCGAAATTGGTCCAACTGTTCACGCGTGATGATGTGACCAAGGAAAATAAGGATTCGCTTTTAGGCTTCCCTACCCTACCCTACCCTACCCAAAGGGACCCTATTGCTGTCACTTCACTGTCCGTCTGTCTGTTATCAGGCTGTATCTCATGAACCGCAATAGCTGAACAGTTGTAATTTTCACAGATGATGTATTTATGTTGCCGCTATAACAATAAATACTAAAACAGAATAAATTAAATATTTAAGTGGAGCTCCGTTACAACAAACGTGACTATTGCCGTTTTTCTTGCTACGGAACCCTTATACGCAAGTCGACTCGCACTTGGCCGATTTTTATATTTCGATTACTTTAGGAATAAAACCGTTTCTGCACATTACATAAATGCAACGTATTTATGCTCGCGATTGTACCTGTTTATTTGCACTCTACATTTTTTTTTTTAAAGGGAATTTTAATGTGGGTATTATTTCACTCAGAGATCGTCCAAACTCATGCGCCGGCGCCGTTTGTAACCTACTAAGGTAATAACTTAAACATTTAATAAACCTCTCACGACAACCGTTTATAGGCCTTAATGTTGAGAATATGATGGTTCGACAGTTTATGTAATTAAAGTGTTTTATGAAGGTAAATAGAGCTCTGAATTGAATTATAAAATGTAATTGTAGTAATAAATTCAACTGAACTATTTTAAGAGGTTCTTTTTTGGCGCGTTGGCAGACGCAGATCTTATACATATTCGTTTATTCCAGAAGCACTTTGCTTGTAGTGAAAAATTTTTTTACTCAACTGTAATCTTCAATAAGAACATAATGCTAAAAGTCAAAATATCAGCTAATGCAGTTCTTAATTCACTCTAGATTCGTATTATATAATATATATCTTTTTAATCAATTAAACCAATGCTTGACTGCGATCCCACCTGATGGTAAGCAGTGATGCAATTGTTGATGGTGAGGCGCATTAGTTTATTAAGAGCCTATTCACTCTAGCCATGAAGACACTTAAATTATAATTAGCAGACACTTCTAGAAATAAGAAAAGAATTCAGTATTGAATAGATAAACTTCGACTGCTTTCCATCAGGTGAGAAATTGGTAAAACCCAAGCCTATCGAAATTAAAAAACCCTCAATGCGCGAATCGGACTCGCGCCCGGCGGGTTCCGTAGAAACTTACCTATAAAAACAGTTGAATTTCCGCATTGAGTAACGAAGCTTTTTCCGAATCGATTTTTTTTTTGTGACGTAACTACAAGTTTACTGATTTTTTTCTATTATTCTGCTATGAGACTTCATGCTAAATTTCAGGATTCTAGGTCAACGGGAAGTATCTTATTTTGATTCTCTTAAGAGTGTCGAAATACACGTTTTTTGCGACATAAACGGCCGTATCTTTTTTTTCGTTAGCTCCGCAGTTTAATTTATTCACAACTTTAAAGAACTGGACCTAAGAATATGATTTTAATTTCAACAAGATAAAGGGTCTTGACAAACAGATGGACCACAAATTGATCCTATAAGGGTTCCGTAGTCAACTAGGAACCCTTATAGTTTCGCCATGTCTGTCTGTCCGTCTGTCTGTCTGTCTGTCTGTCCGTCCTCGCTTAATCTCTGGGACCGTTAGCACTAGAAAGCTGAAATTTGGTACCAATATGTATATCAATCACGCCGACAAAGTGGTAAAATAAAAATTGGAAAAAAATGTTTTATTAGGGTAGCCCCCCTATATGTAAAGTAGGAAGTGATTTTTTTTTTAATTTCAACCCTAACGTGTGATATATTGTTGGATAGGTATTTAAAAATGAATAAGGGTTTACTAAAATCATTTTTTGATAATGTCAATAATTTCGGAAATAATCGCAAAAAAAAACAAAAAACAATGTGTGTCCCCCCTCTAACTTTTGAACCGTAAGTTTAGAAAATATGAAAAAATTCTGAAAAGTAGAACTTTATAAGGACTTTCTAAGAAAATTATTTTGAACTTGATGGAAAGAACAGTTTTTGTACAAAAAAGACAAAAAGGTTGTACAAAATAATTTCTGGACTAAGTTTGTAGTATAATCGTATATGCAAGCATTTTTTTAAACTCATTAGTGGGTACACTTATTTTGATGGATGGGAAACTACGGAACCCTACACTGAGCGTGGCCCGACACGCTCTTGGCCGGTTTTTTTCCTTTTGAGGTACAGAACCCTAAAAACTAGGATTTGTACTCGGCAATATTCTAATACTATGTCGAACTTTAACATCTTTCATCATCAAAATTTCACTTCTATTAAATACCATCAATGTCCCTAAACTTCAGCAAACCTTAACCCTTCGACTGGCGCGCTATCACTACACTTTAGAACAATAAAGCATGTATTACAGGTCGCCCGGGGCAGTAATATTCCGCCTGATTTATCGAGCCCTGCTTTTGTTTACCCAGCCTCATTGGCTGGCCTGTGTAATTAATATCAACGTTAAACGCAAGCGTTTATTTTTTGCGAAGTGCGCTATGCGCAAGAGTTGATCACGTATTGTAATAGACGCTGCGAGGTTTCTTTGTTTGGTCTGTTTTTGTGTAGGATTGTGAAGGCGGAAGGTGAGATTTGGTGCAGAGTTAGAATATTGCTAAATCGTTGAGTAGACTAGTTTTTTTAATTCATTAAATCCCAAGCTAACGCCGACGTTCGCTCTCTCATTTTCTTTCTGTTGTGTCTCTAATTACGGTATTCAAAAGGTTAAAGTAGATTTATCCTAAATTATCTGGCATGACACACATGGATTTGTACATCTTCGCAGTTTCTATGGTTAATCGATCTTGACAATTGAAAAGTGCCTGAAAATGGTTTATTTTAAATAAATGGTTTGAGTTTGGTATCTAATTCGATTCCAAACTGAATAGTCGCAGAACAGTTATTTGGAGTAACTGACCCAAAGAGCAATCACCCTTCAAGTTAATGCACGGTTGAATAAAAACCGCATCCCTTCCTGTTTTTCTTCCTGTGTTTCCGTGCTCCTACCAGTTTCGTTTGAACAGTCAACTTGAAAAGGTTATGAGGCCTACCCTGTTTCACTGTGTGACACTTGTCATTCTGTCTTCCACCAAGGCAACACCCAATTCCATCAAGCTAAAGACCACGGTTCCTTGGGCATTAATGTATTCTGATGTGCTTTCGACGTTGGATCATTCTGCCCTTTCCAAACAACAACATCTGAACAAAGTCCCGTTGCACAATTACCGCCCACCTCGCGATCCATCACCGCATCCTTAGCTCGGCAATTAATATCAATGTATACACGAACTGGCGAATATCTCGATAGTTGGGACTTGGGAACGAGTCAACAACCTGCGCTCACGTCACCCCGTCGTTTGCCCATCACTCAGAATGTTTATTTTTCAATTTAACCCGTCAGTGGCGAGGCCGGGCGGCCCCGCTGAGTTAGGGCCGCCACACACCGCGCCGACAGCTTACCGCGCGCACAGCGCCGCCTACCGGCTCCGCCCGCAAACACACAACCCTGAACCACTTGCCCCACTTGCTATTAATTGCTGGCTGTGGTTATTAGTTGATTAGTACGTTGGGTTATTTATTAGATTTGTGTTAATGTTAATATGTTGTTTGGACATCAATTTAAAAGCAACGATTATGGTTTATATGATATTAATCTTACTTTATTATTGTTTAAATTGTTTTCTTGACAGCTGATAGTTATAAGAAGAAGGGTGTAATTATAACATTTGTAAAACGAACACTGTTTACTTAGTGTTTGTTAGTATGTTATTAACTATCCCGTTAACCTTAGCAGATATCGTAGCTCAGTAGAAAAAAGCAAATAAGACAGTAGAAAAGGAAATAGTATATACATATTTCTATCAAGCGATCTCAGTTAACTCGCCTGCAAAATCATTCAAGACATACAAACTCTATCAACAATGCAAAACAAACAAAGCACAGAGCGTCACACAAATACGACTATAAATATCGGTGGTGGGCAGCCCTGCCAACAAGCCGTGGCATACAGGCGTCGAGCCCTACAATTAGGGCCGGCCAACATGACCACGCTCTTCGAGCCAGCGCCGCTAATACGCATCCACCGGCTAGTTACACACACGCCGAGCTTATTAGCACACAACATGCGCCAAAATGTTCCTTTACCACCACGGAACATGGTCTTGTAAATCGCAACCAGAAGTTGGAGGGTTAAAACATCACTATGATACTTCACAACGTTAACAATACAAACAGTTTTAGCCAAAACTACTCTTGTCTCACTCTACATAAGGGTGAAGTTAGGTGTATAGTTAAAATTGTACAAGTCAAGTATGGGGAAATTGTTCTTTATTGTTTATTGGCTCAACCATTCATCAATGAGTTATTACACCGAGAGTAAAGTAAAAATATTGGGTGAAAATTGATTTTTCTCAAGACGGATTGCACGAGACGGGCTTAAATCATCAGGTTCAAACTCTTGTATGTGTTGTAGAGTTAATTAGAATTGATAGGATGGAATTCTTGAGAGGAATAATTATTGGAGAAATAGCATAGCAACTAGGAAGCTTAGTTGCAAAGCTTTGTTGAAATCTAATGGTAATTGCAATATACAAACAAGTGTTTTGTAGAGCAATTAAGTCATTCTAAAACAATAAAAACAAAAAAATAATACATTAAATATCTAGTAAACCTAGATTAAATTCAAGATCACCTGGCTCAATTATCAAACTCTATCAGAACTTTTACATCTAATAAATCATATTTATTTTGTAAATAGATTTAAAAAACACTTTTACACGTTATTTTTTTTCGTCATTTTAAACTAGATGAGGCCGGTGATTCCTAGCCGACTACCCTGAAAAGAAACACCGAAAAAAATTTAAGGGTTCAATTATGTTGCGTTTACAACAACAGTATTCTAATTGACCAAAGGCCAGTATCAAATCTTATCTCAAAACTTAGGAAAAGGTACCATCTGCAGATCAGGATCATACCCTAACATCTTCGTTTCCTCTGGTCCATCACTCCAGTCGAGTCACACCTCCAATAGAGCACAGATGATGGGTGTGGACCACACGTGCGCCTGGCGCCGGGTACCAGGACCACACAGGCGGGAGGCGGTAGCCACCACTCTGTGGTTAACGTAGCGGAGGACAGCCGCAGGCAATGGCTACGCTGGACTGCTGGAGTGGGTCACTCTCGGTAGGCTAGCTACCATTGGGTACAGTTTGCTCTTTGAATAATTTGAACCTAAGACCGATACTAACTCAACGAGGATTTTCCCCCTAGGAACCGAGCAGCTCCGACAATTAATATCGCAATGATATTCGCGAGTGATGTTAACGATGTGGCATTTTTAATATGAGAAGTATAGGACTTATAGTTAAAACATAAAGCACTACGGAACAGTGTCTATATCTCTTTTTTTTCCAATTCTCTTTTCGCAGATAAGCTGAAAGAGATTTCTGTAGAAATAAGCATCATCTACGTACCTATTTTTCTATTTCCATCTTAATTTCTTTTATTATATATCTAAGTGGGTACATGAATTATTAAATAAACAAATAAACTACCCAATCATCTGAGAATCAACGAATATCTCAATCAAGCCCCTCCTACAACACACTCCTTAAAGTTTCTGTACGAATTAGGAACTGAAATCAAACGTTTATTTCCTGCTACTAAATCAAGCTTAAAAGTTTATATCCCAAACAACATTTAGCCTAAGCAGTAAGACACCGCGCGTCGCGAGCAATCATTCCCACAAGATATACGGGTTTCTGACGCGATGACCGCGATTACAGTGATTATATAGCTCCGTGCGTGGTGGTACACCGGACTATTATCCCAGCGCGCTTTATTGAAAAATTAATTCACTTCACTTATACCGCTGACATTTTTATAGGTAATTAATAGCCAGGTAACGGGAACGTTTCGCTACGTGGTTAATTATCGTGCACTTACATGTTGATGTTTCCCTGGTACTTAAACTTTTAGAATGCATATTATATATTAAACCTAGCGTTTAACTTAAAAAGTTCTATGATAAAATCTTCTGTAATGTAGTTTCTACTCCTAACTATTCAATCTAGTAATCTAACTAGGCAATCTGAAGAGTGATACTCTTTAGAAAATTATGTTATTTATCACATACAATTATTCAGAACAATTTAAAAACACTGAAGAAGTAAGGCTCACTTATACCATAAATCCCTAAATTATGCGTTCATCATCATCATCAGCCTTTTTAATGCTGGGACTCAGGCCTCCTCCCTAGAAGAGGGAATGGGCCGTAATCCATTACGCGGGCCTAGTGCGGGCTGGTGAATGTCGCATGTCTTCGAATTTTTTGTTCTAGGACATGGCGGTTTCCTCACGATGTTTTCCTTGACCGTTTCGAGAGCAGTGGTAATGAAATAAATTACACAAAGTTATGCGCCTGGCAGGGTTTGGACCCTCGACCTACAAACTCTTAAGTCCGAGCCATTACCACTCGGGAACCAATGGTCTCAAAAAAATAATAATAATAAGCGTTAAATACGTTTAAATAATATTATGTGGTGTGTTAGACTATAACATTTCTGTTTGTCATTCCACCATCAAGCGACCTTGTAGTCTTCAACATATACCCGAACTGAAGATATCCATCAATCCATATTTGTGGTCAGCAAGTGCAATGATTTCCTAACTGTCAGCCTGACAGTAAGTACCTACATCAGGACTTCAGACCACGTCGCGGGTACGTGCCTCAAAACTACGTGACGATGCATATTCAACGGATCATGCAAGTTATGGATTTTTGGGGAAAAAACTTTAAAATGTTTAAAGTTTGTTCAATGACGACGGTGACGGGTGCTGGTGATGGTGACGGAAAATAATGGCTTTTCAACATTCCTAACTCCTTGTCATGAAACATTCGAAATAAAATAAACTATTTTTGAATTTCGAGCAATGGTGGCCGAGTGGTAACGGCCCCGACTTACGAGTTGTAGGTCGCGGGTTCAAGCCCAGCCAGGCACATTACTTTGTGTAATTTCATCACCACTGCTCTCAAAACGGTGAAGGAAAACATCATGAGGAATCCAGCATGTCCTAGAAACAAAAATTCGAAGACGTGACATTCACCAATACGAACAGAGGAGTTCTGAGTCCCAACATTATAAGGCTGACTATGCTATGCTGTGCTATTTTTGAATTTATCATCATCCTGCTGAATCTTCCGACAGAACATACAAATTCGTATAAACTTTATATTGTTCCAAAAATAGCTCAGCCCAGTCTCAAACACAATTCAACGATAAATCCATAAAATCCTTTGTGGTGACAGAACTGGGCACTGCCATCGCTGTTTACAAAATAAAACGTTATTTAAAATATATTTAGCGAAAATTAAGAGCACTTTATGCTGGGTAATTAAAACTATAAATATAAGCAGAGAGCCACAGGACCATTTAAAAGCAAAATGGCGCTTGCCAAGGAATGTTAAAACAATATTGTGTCAGTGTTAATTACCTGTTTGTGGTTAAAGCGCAATTATTGCTCTCTATTTGTGGAAATATTTGTCTGTCTGTCTGTAGTGTTGCAATCAAGACAACTGCGTTTCTTTCTCAACTGGCCTGTTGGTCTAGTGGTTAGTGGCTCTGACAGCTATGCCACAGGTCGTGGGTTCAATTCCCACTCAAGTCAAATGTTTATGTGATGAGCACGATCATTTGTTCTGTGTCTGGGTGTAATTTATCTATAATATGTATTTATTTAAAAATATATAAGTATTAAATCAGTTGTCTAGTACCCGTAAAATAAGCTCTACTTAGCTTTTGACTAGACGGCGTTGTGTGATAGTTGTGGAATATTCTATTATATTATTTACTCAACTCATTGATAGCAATGCTGCAGCTTTCTTCTTTATTAAAAGCTTTATTAGACAATCGAGAAATCATCATCATCTCATCATCATCATCCTGCCCTTGTTCCGTTTTATTTGGAGAAATAAGCTTCGACAACGTCTCATAATTTTTGTAGTCAGTGCAACGCACCTATAGATTTTGCAACCTACTAACTATGCTGCATAGTCATAGCATAGGTTGCAAAATCCTTAGCATAGTCTATGATCATACAATCACTAAGCTACATTTCACGGCAATGCCCGTACAGAACATTATTTTTCTCCACACCTCATTGTTTCTGAAAACTATAATTTCTAAGTTCATCTTCGCTGACCCTTCCATCACGACCGATAAATGATATTTATTTTGCAAATAGGTTTTTAAAACACTTTTACACGTGAATTTCTTCCGAGGCCGGTGTTTCCTAGCTGAGAAGAAACACCGTAACAAAATCAGAGGTCAAAATCTCTTTTAAAATCCATACAGCAAACATGTAATGGTCAAATCATATGGGAACCATGCAGATTAGTAAATGATATGGTCTTTTGAGGAAAGAATTACGCAGATTTGAGTGGACCTGTCCAGTCAGTGCTAGCATTTGCCAGTATTCGTATAGCTCGACTCTACTAAGGAGCTCAGGAGCCTTATCATGTCGGTCGTGCTAAAATGTCAGGCGTGCGAGCGAGAGAGAGAAATGTGAGGCGTGCGAGCGAGACAGAGAAATGGAGCTATACGCCCTATACTGGGTTATTTGTAAAACAGTGACTACATCTCAGTACTATGTTAAGAACATCATAAACAATAACATTTATTCTATGACTTTTAAAAATTTATCATACATTGGTTCATTAGATTTTCATACAAAAATAAAAATATTTAAATTGAACGTTCTAAATGTTACGACGTCTATGTGAAGCGAGCGATAGTACAATAGCGGAGGGGATTGAGGATCGTGCGAGGGCGTAGATGAGTACAGCAAAATACAGGGTTGAAATGTGTTAGAATGTTAGATAGAACAACGCAATCTTGTAGGTTTGTTTGTGGTAAATGTATTATGTTTTGTAAAAAGTCATAGAACAAAAGTTGTTGTTTATGATGTTAGTGATACAGTCCTGCAAGGTCGTTAGTGTTTTAGAAATAACCCTTTAGAGCTCCATGCCTTTAACAGTCCAGTTTAAGTTGGATCGTGTTAAGGCGTATAGTCCCTTGAACCATCTGGCCGAAATTATGTGAACGCAACTCTCGCACTCGCCTAGGCGGCAGTACGCAAATCAGTGCATTTATTTGCGGCCAGCAGCGCCCGGAAAGCGCTTTAAATCCATTTTCTCTGCGAGATATTGATTGATTTAGGTACATATGCAATGTTCACTTTGAAGAATATTTAACCACCAATTTTTATGTGTAAAAATGTTTCTAAAGGTCCAAGCCGTTTCGAAGGAGTAGGGAAAAGTTGCGAAAAGTTGCGAAATTGCTAAAAATTTTTTTTTGACAAAAGTATTAATTACACGAAAAAATCAAATGTTGATATTATTGTTCATGAATCTATAATAAACATATATTTTTTTCAAACCAATTGACCTAGCCGTTACGGAGGAGTAGGCCTCAGAATATCACTGTTTTATGGCACTTTTCGGGCGCTTGGCCCTTAAGATTGGTAGGACTTCTGATCTCCCCATTGATGTGTGCCCTTCCTTCATCGTATCGCACTATAATATTCACCATAAAAGTATTATTAATTTACGTTATCATCGGTTTTCAATTAAAACAACAGCACCCACTTAGACAGCTGCTTCTCATGGCTGCGTGAGATTATTCCGTCTTTTATGTAAGCTGCTAACTATGTATCATTATTAGCGCGATTTTAATTACGATAGCTTTAATTTAACACTTTTATTATCATGTTTATGGCATTTGATAATGTTAATTGATACTCATTTATTCTTCTCAATTTTTATAAACATTTAATTTTGTATTGAAAGTTATTAATACCTTATTATCACCTTTATCTATGCTTGCTTGGTCCCCCATTTTAATTGAAAGTTGTAGGTATCAAACTCTAGACCTCTTGATCGTCATGACTACGTAGCATTTCTGAAGCCTTAGTCGTCCGATCTTTTTACGAGAACTTCATTTCTTGCAGTATCATCAATTGGTTTCCTTACTTTACCACTGCTAAGTATCTATAGACCTCCTATTACCCATGTCGCCCTGGTAATGTTTTACCTGAGATTTCTTGTAGGCACCAAACTGCAGGCAAAGCCATATGTAAACTCATGTCTTCTGGCATATACATAAAACGCCGCCCTGTCGTATCATCCGTCGTTGTAGGTATACAGCTACATTTCAGTTGTACGCCAGCTAAATTATTTGTTTACCTCTTTAGTCGGAATTATAACCCCGTTTCAACATTTAAACACGCGTTTTTAAGTTTCTTAAGATTTATTAGTATTTTCTTCGAATTTGCAGAAATGTAAAGTTAAACACTTTGGCATTTAAGATCTGTATGTTTATGAAGTCAAGGACCTTTATTATTTTAGAACGACGTGAGTACCTACTAACAAGTTGAGGTACGCGTTTCAAGGAACATTTCCACACTGGACTTTTAGCTACCGTTAGGTTAGTTATGATCTTAAAATAACATCACTGCAGATAAAGAACCTACAATTTTATGCATACTTTTCAGAGATAAATTAATAGTACATTATGGTTAGTACATTATGGAAGGTCTTAAGAGAGCCGAGAACGGTAATCATTAATTACTCACGTGTATCATACGACATTTTTCAATACACTTGTGAAGAAAATAACAGTAAAACTATTATTGAAAAAACAGTAAAAATACCTATTGAAAAATTAGTAAATACCGCCTCGACTGTAATTACTAACATTACACACTTACATCATAATGTACTATTACTTACTTACCTCGTGTCTCGAAGTTCAGAAGCTCGAAGTTCATCGGGAAAATAGTGATATTATCAGATAACTTACCTGAAAAAAGAAAAAAAAACAAGTTTAGCGTTTGTCGGTTTGCATTTAAAAATTGTTTTGAAGACATTTATACGTAGATCGTAACAATATGTAGCTCTATAGGTGAAGTTTTTATTACAATCAAACGTGTGAAAATAAATCCGTGTCAATCATAAAAAAACCTCGAACATCCGCATTCATCCTTTTAGTGCCGACGCTTAACAAAGTCGTGTTCCAAGCAATATCCACGGAAACTGCTGTTAGGCGCCATAACCGAGAGCTATGTGAGAATGTCGTGACTCGAGTCTATTGCCCATACCTACTACGATCCTTACACACGCACACCCAAGAAAAAGTAACCAAAACACACGTGTTACTTACTCATCAATTAAAATCAAATTAACAATTTGCCTGTCAAAGGCAATTTTCATTGTTCGTACTAGGATAACATAGATACAGCAACGGTTAAGCCAAATTATTTTAAACTTTAAGCATTTAGACTAAGATGCAAATTCTTTCGTCAATGACTCAGTAGTCTTATAAAGATGAGTGGCTACGCGAACAAATTGTGTTGGACACTGGCCGCCTATGCCTTATTGTTTTTTAATGGCCCGTCCCGCCCCCGCCGTGCCTTCACCATCCATCATCCTCCTTAACATCCACTTTTGACGTTTTTTCTTTAAAGTTATACAAATAAAAACGAGTTGAATTCCCCACGGCGCTCACTGACATTCCTTAGAAAGTTAAAACAACATATAAATTAATAAACGATCGTAAGGGTTAGTTAGGATAGCGTTTATTCAAGCCCGATTAAAATACGATTTAAAGTTTGTAAGGTTACATGCTCTAAAAGGTTCCCCTGTTAGCATGAAAGCCTGGTCCTAGTGGCCTACTAAAATGTATGAAATGACTTAAAACGTACGATTTTACGACGCATCTCTAGAAACCTTTTTAATTTACCCATTATTCAGTTTACTATAACTACTTGCTAGAGTCACTCTGTTTGCTTATCTATACAACTAAAACATTACCTTTCGATAAGGATATTTTATTTTAAAATATTTCATTATTTTGTCATACCTCATTGAGCCAGTACAAAGGTGACCTATTAAATATTCCAAGTGTCCCATAAACTCGCTATCAGCAGTACAATCGCGAACAGTTCGATCCACATCAACCCATCTGCCGTCGATAGCACAGTACCTATACGTCATGGGCCCCTGGTAACAAGTTACAGAGTCATTAATACTAACCTATGCAAATTCGTGTCATTCTAATGAGACGTATGGGGCATTCAGTTGTGTTTTGATGGGGTATCTAAATGAGGGAATATATTAAGTGCTGATTACGTTAAGTGACAGAATTTGGAGTGAAAATATAATATAGAGTGAGTACATTGGTTGTAGTTCAAAGGTTTATTCAGGTTTACTAAAGATGTGAAATCTGATCAACACACTTGCACAAAAATATGACGACTCAAATCAAATTTATAGCAACCTGATTGCATACTTTATTCTTTTGCAGCCTTAGGAACAAACAAAGTCTCAATCCTGTCATTAAATAACAGGCAGAACCCTAATAGAAATGGAAAGCTCTAGAGCCACTAACATATTTTATTCAACACACCGCGCAATTATTCGCGATCAGCTGATGCACAGCGGTCGGAGAGAAGCTAATCCAGACCGTGCACGCACACGGCGGAACCATCGCACTCAAAAGGCACGCAATTCACAAAACAGCTTACGAACTTGCACAGTAAATATTTGATGTTACTGACATAAGGAATTATTAAAAAAAACCTGAGCAAAATGGAAACAAACATTGGAAAATTAGTGTGAAACTCGTTGAGCGAAAGTCTACAACGCATGGCCGGTGATAGTGTTTAGCATTATGGAATACGAATAGGTAATCGTAGGAGCATCTAGCAAGTTAAGCATTTTTTTTTCTCTTATCCTAGAGTGCATCCAAACGATAGGACATCAATTTGTATAACGATCTAGCCTTGTGTATAGACTAATAACTAATTTAATTATATCCTAAAATAATAAATTGCCTTTACTAAGAATGTGTCCCATTATGGGACAAATTCTTATTATATTGAAAAGTGCTATGGGACTCCCATAGCACTTTTCTTATTGTCTCTATTACGGCAAACACACTTCGTTAAAATCAATGTTCTAACGCTTATTAGGTAACACTATGCACTTTCGGGAACTGTTCTGTTCTTTTTAGTCTTCTCACTATATCGGTGTGGTCGAGAATCTAGATTACCTCGATTCTCTTTTCGTGAGCTTCTGCAGATTTTTTAGTAGGTGGTCGATGAATTCAATTTAGCGGTCCCAATGGCAAGCAAATGTCGAAGATAGAGTGGGCAAGAGTGGATCTAATTCGAGGGTTTCAAACATAACTGCTCAATTAGCTTAGATTTTATTGCTGACCTACCTTTGTGATCGCATCAATGCTGTGAGCACATTGAATCGAGTTGGTTTCTATGATCCATTGCATAGTGAAGCGCCGGCGCCCACCTTCTGGTATATCTACTTGTTAGGATGCCCAGTGTATTGAGAGGAGCCAAGTTTAGCTATCAAATATGATCTTTATCAAATTACAAGATTGTTTCAAGTAAAACCACTTGTAAATTCAGGAAGTGCGACACGTTAGGACTCCGCGTGGCTCATTCTTTACAAGCAAACAATTTCCCACTAGGTCGTTTGCTGGAAGCGTCACAATAAAAAACTAAACGTTCAAAAGCACGCCAACTAACGAGATCCCAGCAAAGTTTTATTGTTGTTGTATAGCGCCCATAAAAATGGCGCCTGTCGAGCTTTTATTGATCCGTGAATGGTCGACGAATGGCCCAAGACCTCTGTTACGACCAATTTAACCGATATCAATTAGCGATGTTTGATTTACTTGAAAGGTAATAAATTAGTTTTCAATTTGCGTGGAATCCTTTAGAATTTGTTATCAACACGTGTGGTACTAGGCGATCATAATTCGTGAAGAATTAGGCATTCCAATATTTAGCGAATGAATTGGTGACGGTGTGAATTATATACTTGACGGGGTTGAGACGGATTGCGATGGATGTCGGAATGTTAAAACAATTACTGCCCAGAGGCTTCCACTACCGACTTCGGTATTTTTTTGTAATAAGTTACATATTTACACGGTTCAAAAGTAACAAGATATGTTTTATTTGTTTGTCATTAATCGCGCTGCGCTCACGCACGCCGTATGATTGACGCTCACCGCCGCCCGCGCAACGTTTTACATATAAATTACCAATTACAGACCCCTCACAGATTTCACAGAGTAGCAGAGGTGGCATTTTTACGATATTTATAATGTGTATTTATTCGTACATGTTTATTTTAGAAACGCCTATTAAATTAGATATTTTTGTAGGCGTAGATAATGAAGACTGGATTTTTAATCGACGTGGATTGCATTGATTTGTATATATTATCGATAAACTAGCTTCGATTGCCTAATTGGGCTCACACGCTCTAGGTATGTAGGAATGCAGCAACCAATCAGAGAAATATTCAAATATGTCATCATTAACATCATATCTAAAGACAGTTATACACTTATCGTTTTGGTAACCAACTTTATTAATTAAAAAGAATTTTCATCAAATTTTTCAGTTTGGTTGAGGTAAAATTTCAAGTCTAATTTCATGAAATAAGGATGGGACCTTATTTGATGAAAATGTTTAGACACTCAAAATTTTCGACACTAATAATGTCCGATTAATGCAATCTTTTCAGAAAAACACACCAAAATAATCGATATGAGTACATAACACACAATACATCAGTGGTAATCTATAGATTGTAAAGCCTCCACAGTAACGGTAGCCACTTCTAATAATGAGTAATGAGCTAGAAAGAATGCAGGATAGCAACTGACGGGCAATTGATGGGAAGCATACCGCCGCACCGCTTCTGCTCCCCTGGTTACAAGCTGCATTAAATAGACACCGCTCATTAAATTCAGTGATTGATTTTGTGGCAAAACCAATACAGTAGTCGCTACCGGTACGATTAGTAATTAAAACATGTCTAATAATACTGAGATAGGCAAACAAGTTGAGCACGACCGAACAGTCCGTTTTAATGAGTTGACATTGATAAATGACTACCGAATTGTAAATTAGCATAAGATTCGAATAAATTTCAAGATCAAGATTCATTCATATCAGAATTTACAAACTGATTCGCAAAGGAATTTAGAACGTTTATTATAATCTGAGAGGACACGAAGCTCGGAAATTGAAAAGATAAATTGCAAGACGTGTAGCAAGAGAAACTAAACTGCTCAACTACGTAATGTAGGAGGTATTTAATGTTAATCTTCTTAACAACAGCAAATCTTTCAATCAGATACCAGGCAATCATAGGATAGCAGGTATGGTGAGTAGGCAAGCAGGCCCACCCGCCGTGCGGCCGCGGGCACGCACGCGCGCTCGCCAAATTGCCCAACTGATGCAAAATACCCCCTTGAGGTTACAAGGTCTCTAACGGTTCCTTTCATGATAGAGCCTCTTGTCTCATACACTTCCTTACAATCATGGTAAAATGTAGCTAACGGTTGGCTTTCGTTTATATTTGCAATCTTCACTTGAAGCTGTCTCATTTTCATATTGGTTACACGGACAATGTTCTATGAATTTAAACATAACGAGAGCTTTATACCCACGTGCATCGTAATTGATTGTGAGAACATGAGCAAGAATGTCACACCGCCACATAGTACCAGTTCCCATATTCCAGCGACAATTTCCTGGAACATTTAGCATTACACTTATAATATCGTATTGCTTTCCTATCACGTTCGGAGATGACTTTATTTTGATATTGCACGCTTGTACTTTATCGCCCATTGTGTTTTTATTCTCACTCCTACGTGCCTCAATGTCGGCGCCTGAAGTTTATACATATTTCACTAATACACGTTACATTGTCATTCGGAAAGGTGTATGAACTGTGAAAGTGCGTTTTGAATGGGTGTCACACGAGCTGACGAGCCACTACCGACGTCATCATGACGAGCTGACAGCTACGGACTATAAGCTAACTTCTGATCGATTTGCCATCAGAAGCGAAACGTTTTTGGGTACATCGGACTGGTGCTACTTTTCGTACTCGAACGTCTGTACCACAGAACAGATGAAAGAGGTTAGAATGGCCTTATGGGCGGGGCATGCGTGCCACAAGTAGGACAGTGCTCATAGTTCAATTACCAATAGCAAACTTGCGATCTAAGTGTGCATGGTCTGTTAGTTGCGTAATGCGCGTTCGTATTGGTTTATTGCCTGTAGTGGAGTTAAAGGGTGTGAGACGAGCGGCGACACTCGTTGTAGTACAAATCAAAAAGTATTTCCTTTCTAACCTCTTTCATCTTTTGTGTGGTCTGTCCCATGAGCCAGTATAAAAAGGACCACAGCTGGGCTAAGACCTTCCGGGATCCCCCAAGATTTTCTAGACATTATACTCCCGTGGCAAGATAATATAGACGCGTATCACGAAGACTGGTTCGAGACAGTAACTTACTATCAATGGAATAAGCATCGAAGCAAAATCCATTTCTGTCAAGAGCCTGCTTCATTGTACAATAACAAAATATCACAGCGAGGAAAATGTCCGCTTGAAACATGTCTACTTCCCCGATTCAATTTTGTAAAATAAACACAGAAGTGTCACGGAGCAGGCCATAACGATTCTGTTTTACTGAGCTAGCGTGTTCCGCGCGAATAATGTACCGGCTGATAGGGGCTTTTTGTTTTGCTAAACGGGCAAAGTTGTTGCGTGTCGTCAGTCCACAGTCTAGTCCTGTGGTCGGGATATTTTCATCCTTACTAACTTAATCGATAGACCAACCTTGGGGACGATAAGGTCAACCAGACCAAATATATAACCATATATCATTTTAAAAGACAAACGTTTAGACTATTAAGCAAATCTCTTCAATTTAAATGTCGACGAACTTGAGAGTGTTTAATTTATAAATAACTATGTATTCAAAAATCTGTTAGAGATATTAAGCATTCGTGTTGAACATTGTTAGAATTAATGTGACATCCAATAAATATTACGAAACGCGTCAATGCATGTTTAGAAAATATTATTATTATCTGCTAACACAAATTAGGAAACGAACTCCCAAGAGAGACATATTTAGCCAATCCATTTCCTAGTGTAACCAGGAACATATGAGGAGATTTTTTCGAGTAGTTTTTCAGTGTAGTATCAATTAGGAAACGTTCTGTGAGATCCGCCTCGACGTTAGCGCTGTGCTGGCGGCAATTAGAGTTGCTATGGCGCCCGCGGGACACCGCCGGATGCCCGGAATGTCTGAACTCCTGGCGCGGTATGCGACCCTGGTAATTATTCTCGGGTGATGCACGGTCTATTGCTCCTGGTGACTAATTAAAAACAATTTCCGTGATTTATTTATTAGTGGTCCGTTATTTATGACTCACCCCAAATAGAGCATAAAGTTATAAAAATATTTCGACACAATTTCAGAGAAGTTAGTAGCATGTTTATGATACCCTAGTTTTTTTTTTTTTTTTTCGATGGGAAAAATCATCTTATGACAACCCCCGCTCTTGGGCGGAGCGGGAGATAGTGTCAGACTCTTACTGACTAAAAAACCCATCCCGTTCCTACAAGCCTTCATACCGGGGCTCGAGCGCCCTTTCGGATAACCCTGGCCCCAGTAGGCTTCGACCCGGCCGGGCCCCTGCTGTTGCTGACAACTCCTTGAGGCGCGCGGGAACAGCGCGCGCCGTCGACGACTTGGGCTTGGTCCGGACGGTTACCGGACGGCCGGACAGCGAGCTACCCATTGCTCACTATCCGCAAGCCCGCGCCTACGGTGGCTGGAAATCGGGATCGGAATCCCGGCGGCGGCGGCGAGAGCGCCGTTGCCTGATGCGGTCGGCCTCCTCCTTAGCGAGCATTACTGCTTCGCAGAAGTCGGCGACCGCCTGCCACTCCTCCTCGCTCCGGACCATTGCCTCGACCAAGGCCCGGCGCGAGAGGTCTCCGCCGCCGATCACCCCCACGAGGGCACGGCGATGCTCCGCCCAAGCAGGGCACACCGCGATTGTGTGCTCCACCGTGTCCTCCGGGCGTTCCGCACAGTGGTGACACCCGGGCGTCACTTCCGCTTTGATTCGGAACAGGAACCTCCCGAACTTGCCATTTCCGGTGAGGACCTGTGTCATGCGGAAGGTAAGGACGCCGTGAGGTCTTTCCAGCCACGCCTCAAAGAGGGGACTTATCGCCATAATTGTGGCGTGCCCATGACGGGGTTGCGATAGTCGCTGACGCCATTCCACCATGAGATCCCGCCGGAGCTCTGTCCGCCATGCCGTGACCTGTCGCGGCAGAGGACTTTCACCCCGGCGTTGCATCTCCACGCGCATGTCGCATGATACCCTAGTAGAGAACTTAGTTCAGATTCTATCCCAAATACAACCAAGGATTTTTTTTTTTCATTATATTCGTAAGGAGCTGACCCGGCGAATTTCGTACCGCCTAACAGCCAATGAATGTAGTATATTTTTCGATTTAGTGAACCTATTGCGATGAAACAAAGCTTAAGTAATACACAATTCATACACAATTTTAATGTATGTATAAAAGTTATCTACATCGATTCCGTATATCGTGATGCGCTCGCAACTAAAAACTTCAACAGATTTATTATATGTATAGATTATATTATTATTACTTCATGGCCATTATGTTTTTCTAGGGCAGTTTACCTTACTGAAACCAAGTTTACTTAGGTGTTGACTGGTCTGTTGGTCTAGTGGTTAGTAACCCTGACTGCTATGCCGGAGATCGTGGGTTCGATTCCCACCCAGGACAAATGTTTGTGTGATGAGCATAATCATTTGTTCTGTGTCTGGGTGTAATTTATCTATATATGTTTATTAGTTGTCTAGTACCCATAACACAAGCTCTGCTTAGCTTGGGACTAGACGCCGTTGTGTGATAGTTGTGGAGTTGTGGAATATTATATTATATTATACTGACGTCTAGACGTTACATACGGTTGAATCACACACACACACACCTTGGTTCTATAAAACGGAGATATCAATTAATACTAACTAGCCAGTTCTAAGTGGTTCATCTCTAATAACAAGTAAGTAAATACCTAGTTGCATGTAAGTTAACTGTTTTCCTATCCAAGTAAATCAAAGATGGTAATCTAAGCACAATATCAAGCAACAAGATACTGTCCTATACAATTAAACACGAAAATCATAAGAACGCAAGATATTTCATATAGTAACGACTAGTGATGAGCAAAGCTATCTATCGATAAATCGGGGACGCGCAGCGGGGGCCGGCTTATCGACTCGATATCTGGCGCCTAAATTCTTACATGCAACGTACACCGGTTGTAAATAAGGCAGGAATCGCCACTGACAGACAGACAGACCAACGGAACAATATACGACTGTAGGTATGCTGTGAGTAGTATGGATATGCCTTTGACTATTAAAATTATTATTATAAATGCGAAAGTAACTCTGTACGTTAGAAAGAAAGAAAGAAATAAAAGAAAAGAAATAAAGGAAATAAAGAAAAATAAGAAAAGAAAAAAAGGAAAGAAAGAAAGAAAAGTAAGAAAGAAAGAAAATATGTTTATTTGCCCAAATAGAGGCACAATAAAATTCAACAATCTGTCGGGCCATATGTGAACCGGGCATAACTGTGTTGCACCATAGACACTAGACAGAACACAGTTTCCCAAATCTCAGGTTGTTACATCTTTATGTCTTAGCGGCTGCGTCAAGTTCGATGAAATTGGGCAAATTAATAGATCATGTCCTAGAATAAGACAGGATTTGACTTAGGACTCCGTTCCTTGGGAAAATATCAACTATCTCATAGGCAAAGCCGCTGACAGGAACTAGTAATCAATAAACGGTTGGTTTGTAGTAAATCTGATGTTAAAATCTTAAATAAATCAAGAAACTGTCGGAGCCAATTTAAATGAGCACGGTTTCTGTTCCTATGTTTTATACTAGTGAATAAATCAATTTATAATTAATTATAAAACCGGTGAGAAAAACTAACGATGTAAACATCAAGCACGGAACTAACAATATTAAAAACGTGTAAAAAGTTAACGAGAGCCATCCCATTTTTTTACGTTATTTGCAGTTCCAGCAATACTGCAAATACTTTTTCAATATACTTACTCGAAAATCCGTTGTCGTCCGTCGCTTTTAGGCACTTAATTTGTTTTTCGTACTAGTGCGGAAAAGCGCGCGTGCTCGCCTCCGCTCTAATTTTATTTTACATTTATCGTATTAGGCGTGGCCCCCGTTTATGTTTTCGTAAGTGTATTGAAAAACGTCGTTTGATACACGTGGAGATTTGTTACAGCAGGTCTCGGCTTCATAGCACACTCGCCTACGGCTCGGGCGAATGTCACCTCGATTGCATTGACAAATTATCTCAACTTGTATCAAAATGTACTATTTCACAATATTCAAGTTTTGGCACACAGGGAGATCTTCAAAGTCCTAACGTCAGCAAAAGCTTATCAGTTTTCACAATCAAACATTAAATAGAATGTAGAAACGACAGGTAGACACAGAGATACAAACCTGCACCACACCTGCCCCCACCTTTCAAATACCGACTCTAACGCCACATAAGCAAGGTTCAAAATACGATTGATGAGGAACTTATAAATTTGAGGAGTTTCATGACACGTGTCAGTTTCGCTGAGAGCTGTCAGAGTAGAGTAATATATTTATTTAGTGGTGCCACGGCTGCCGTGTTGCCTCCGTCAATGATGACGTGAGGACCGCACCGAAATACTTCCTGAGAATCTATGAGATCCTGGTACTTTCGGGGATATGCGAGTTTTTGGAAGAATTTCTTCGAGTGATTACTAGTGAATATTGTGATGTAAAATTAGTGAAGTTTTGTGTCTCAATTGTCTGCGCAAACGGACAATATCTGGAATCTTTGAAACAGGCGCGATCTCTGTAAATGCAGCTGAGAATTTTATTGTGAGTATAGTACCTATTGACTACCTCAGCGAAGTTTACCAAGAAGGTTGACTTATTACATTTGCTTCTAAATACTATAAAACATTAGAATCTGTACATCCCCATATTGGATGGTAACAAATTATAGTCTGAGATCCGATTAAGAACGACCTTCACCGGTCTGTTTAATGGATGAAACTTATTTTATGATAAATTTAGTGTATTAAATAATATAACGCGAGTGGGTTGCCTAAGAAATTCCTGGCCAGAATATTATTAATTAAAAATTGAAAATTTACTTTTTTTTTTAGGAAAATGCACAACCGTTATTCATACCAGATTTTTTTGCAGACAACACTATAACATCGTATTCGTAATGAAACAGCGTTTATTTTGTTATAGAATTTGTTGTATAGCATAATAAACACACCTGTTTATACATATCTGTTTATACCTGGCAACCCATAGTTATGCCAGGAAACAAATAGTCAACCCAACATTTTTATGTTCTAAAGGCTTCACTCTTTCGGTTAGTATTAAATTTATTCGTTAAACACACCGGCGCATTTTTCAAAAAAAAAAAAAAATTGTTTGGCCAGGAATTTCTCAGGCAACCCACCCGCGTTATATTCTTTAATATACTAAATTTATCATAAAATACGTTTCATCCATTAAACAAACCGGTGAAGGTCGTTCTTAACCGTATCCTCTACTATTAACTATACATCCAAAGTCATGGCTTGAAAGGATTTAGTATCCAAGCTAAAAACATTGAATAAACAAAAAAAATACAGGTAAGTTTATGCAGTAAGTTTAACAATAGAAATTATTAGATATTTAGGAAGTAAGTTTTGATATATTTAGAAAATTGGATGCGTTTACAGTATTTAAAAATTGCCACTGTAATAAAAGATTTACCTTCACTAGAATAATTATTTCAACAAATCAAAACTAAAAAAAAAAACGCCAAAAAATCAGACCCATTTTTGCAAGAAACAGTGAGTAACTTTCAATCTCATCCGAGTCAAAGTTCACTACAGCTAACTTACACGTACACTAGGCCATACAATCCATATGTTATTGCAAATTAAACGTCCAAGCGTCGCAGTTATTATATAGGACTCACATATAATATGTTATGTATTTAATTAGGTACTCGTAATTATGTGGATCAATGGCGCACTAACTATGCTAGTATATTGGAGCTCTGTGTTTGCTTTCACTTTATTGATTATGAATTCTTGGTAGCATGCTTTGTTTGTTCCCCTGTAAATCTTCATTTTCCTTTTATAAATTGTAGTATTATGGAATTTTTCATAAATGAGAAAATCAATTTTAGCAGTTATACGAATGTAGCTACTCAATAATCATAAAGCAATACATAATAGTATTTACATCTAATTCACATCACATTGATTAAAATATTCTTATACATTGCAATTAAAAAATGAATAAAAAATGCATTTTTCTAAGAACTGTCTCAATCCAATTTTTATTTTATATAAAATCTTAGATAAAATAATTCATCACATTTCTCCATTGCCACCCAGAACACAATTTCCATTAACAAAAAATTTTAACTAAAAAAAACAGCCATTAATTTATCAAAAGTTTAATTATGAAATATGCACCAATAAATCGTTGTCGTTTGTACGAACGACAGGCATACCCGGGATTCCGACTGTGTACGTGTTTTTTGTCCCTCTCGCAGCGACTATAAACACGACACGGTTAATTAAAACGGTATATTAGCATAAACAAATAAAATGCCCCATTACGAATTCAATTTACAATCTTTGAAATCGGTTAAATTAGTCGCAGTAAATAATATCTCGGATACAGTTTCGATAATAGCCTTGGGGCGCAAAGCATGAGCGGAGCGGGTGAAACACCTTAGTTGTTGGCGCTTTGCAGTAGGGATGGCGATCCGAGATCGGTTGATCGAAGAATTATTTTTTTTTTTATTAAATGGATTCTGTTAATCAATTTTAAAACTTGAAATCGAGATGCACAACTATACTATTGTTATGTAACATACATATAAAGCACTTATTTTCCTCCAACAATTTTTTACGTGAATGTTGTAGGTACAGGTCATGAATAGGGTAGTTTCCAGGGTCAAAATAATTACATTTTATTTAGTCCGACTTTTACATTAATCAAAAATAAAGGACACGTATTTTTTTTATTTGTAAAGTAAACCAAAAATGATCAAGATATAGCCCATTAAAGTTACGTGTGACGTCACCCCTTGCGAAAAAATGCTTGACGTTACACGTAACTTTAATGGGCTATATCTTGGTCATTTTTGGTTTCATTTACAAATAAAAAAATACGTGTCCCTTATTTTTGAATAATCTAAAAGACGGACTAATTACATTCTTTTACGGCAACTAGCCTATTACACGTGCATTGTGGGATCATTTGTATGGTGCTTTTTAGGATTCAGTACATGCGGGGTATCCAACGGATCGATCTCCAGGAAATCGATCTTTTAGAACTATATTTATTACTGAATCAATTATTTACACTTCGATTCAGAAATCGATCTTCTTTAGGAAGAATCGCCATTCCTACTTTGCAGAACATGATCAAACCGTCTTCTGACCACCATCTCACCATTAGCACTTGAAGTGGTGGAAGTTTTGGAGGGCAAATTGTTAATTCTATTCTACTCGATATCTAAGGCAATGAGTGTCGATACCACAAGGTAACTGTGTACAACATAGCCATATATGGACATCATCCCATAAGCAAGCTTTTGATGTATCGATTTGAATACAAGGGGATATACATTTCGAACATTTAACCGTAAGGAGAAATATGATGCTTAAAGAAATATCTAAGTGATTCCGCTACAGCCTGTAACATGAGGCACATAACATATAGTGTAGCGTCACCCGCGCAGTGGATCGATGCCTTCATTTAAATTTGGTGCGTTGAATATGGTAAATAGTGCAAATTATTAATTATACGACTATTTTATACAATTAATGTAACATTTGATTGATTCACTACCGGTCTGATGCATAATTTAATATTTTATTTGGTGCATTGAAATCTGAATATTCTTCTTAAAGTATTTTCCTCCTAAAATATTTTAGCTTTGAGATAAAATAATTAAGCAAAAATTAACAAGCCATATTGTTTTTTTTATCAAATTAAGCTAAAAATCCTTCTAATCATATTCTAAACTAGCTTTCGTCAGTGGCTTCGACCGCATGAAAGATGCTTTCTGCATACAAACTGGACTCCCGTTTCAATCCTTTAGTAAGAGGTGAATTTCAGAAAAATCTTCCCAATTTCATACGAGTATTTGTGTAAACTATAAAAGGAAACTCTGCTAAATTTTAGTGCTCTAGGTCTAAGGGTTTAGGCTGGCTAAGGTCAGGACTTTACATTTTATGTATACAGATGTGGAAATTTGTCATCATCACCAGCTTTTTTAATGTTCCTACTGTTGGGACTCAAGCCTCCTCGCTAGGAGAGGGAATGGGCCGTAATCCACCACGCGGGTCCAGTGCGTGTTAGTGAATGTCACATGTCTTCGAATTTTTGGTTCTAGGATGTTTTCCTCCACCGTTTTGAGAGCAGTGGTGATGAAATAAATTACACAAAGTAATGCGCCTGGCTGGGTTCGAACCCGCGACCTACAACGCGCGAAATTTGTACTATTTTTTTTTTTTTTTACTTAAAACACGGGGCAGATTTTTTATTTTTTTTTTAATTTTTAATTTTGATGACACATAATATATTATACGGTTGATAGTTTATTACCTGGATAAATAAATAGAATACCTTTTCTGTTAGCCTGAAGTTCACGCAAAAGAAGTAGCGAGTTGGTTACAAGTTCCAGACCGAAGATATTCACAGGGAGGCTGGTAAAGTGGTCATGGACTACAGGATTGTTCGAAAGAGTTACCGTCCTGGAACGCAAAGGGCGACTGAAGGAATACAGGTGAGTTTTAGTGAAAGTCTGACACTCCCTCTTGCTGTACCAAGAGCGGGAGGGATTATTTGTTGATTTCAAATCACAAAAAAGGGTGACTAGTAAGTTTATGTATCTACTAACTGCAGCCAGCGACTTTGGCCGCGTGATAGTAAAAATCTGCTCCCGAGATAAAAAGTATCATTTATGGTATTCCAGGACATATATGTAGTCTACCTGTGTTCCCAATTTCATGCAAATCCGTTCAGCCGTTCGAGAGTGAAGAAGCAACAAACGTAAGTATGTATTTACAACTTTCGCCTTTATAACATTAGTGTGAGAGGGTTTCACTAGTTGAATTAAACCCTGTGTGATGCTGCAATGACAGACAATATATTAGCAAGACTTTTCCCTTCTTTTGGCTCTTAGCAAGCTTAAAAACAACCACACCATCAACTAAATATCAACGGTTACGAAGATATCTCTTACATTACAAATGTAACGTCAATCACAGTAGGTATTAGGAAAGCAGGGATTAACAGTAATTACACTTGTCCAAATGATACGTGCGCAGGTATGCCTCCTCCCCCCCGGCCCACACGCGCCCCCCCCTGCGTGCGCACGCGGCGCGCGGCGGGGCGCCATTGTCCCGCTGTCAGGCAAGACCCGCGCCCCACACAACGAGCCAGTTGGCACGACCTGGCTGCTGAAGTATCGATACTGCTAGTCAAGTTGTGATTCGACTAGTTTCGATAATATCCACAGATCCTTAATACAACAATATGCTAAGATTAAGAAGATAGATTTTTTTTCAATGCACTTACTCGAAAACCTACTCTTTTCCCGCCGCTTTTATACGCGCTATTGACTCTTTTCGCACTCGTGCAGAAAAGTGTGCGTACTGGCTCTCACTACAAATTTATTACATGCATCGTATAAGGTGCGTCGACACTGTTGCAAATGCCGATTTCAAACATTAAGTGATAAACAGTTTTCTCCTGAGGCGATCGCCCCGCTCGCACACCAACAGAATATGATGTACTTACATCTTCGATTATTGCGCATTTTCCGCAATTAGGTGAAGATGTGATACCCATAATGAACGTAAACTTTAACTTAATACGGCGCAACAAAAGATGATCTTATTGCCAAAGGCGGACAACAGAAGAAGAAATTCATCCAGGAAAATTTTTAGAACAAAAACAGCTTAAAACAGGTTATTACAGTTACAGTGAATCAGTATAAAGACATTCCAAAATTAAGGTCAATCATTCAGAACAAAAAACAAGCACATCATATCGATTATATAATAATAACTATTATTATTCAACAATGGTATATAAAACAAGAAAAAACAAACATTCTCAGTGTTTAAGTACACAGAATTAACATGTAATCATAATACCAGCTATTTTACTGTTCCTGTCACCATATACGTTATTAGTTTTAATTATATGCAAATTAAGTAAAAATAAATACTAATGTGGCGTATTACGTCGCAACACCGCCTACTATATTTTTGTGTGACAACACCAAACGTTTCCGGCGCCAGACTAGAGTCTGCCGCCATATTGAAAGATATAGACTGTTGCCGCTACTCGAGACAGTGTGAGCTCTTGTTGTAATTTTGGCCCTCGTGTAAGTTATTACTGTTTACTGCCAATAGAAGACATTCCGAAATCCACGACGTGTTTCATTGTGTGTGTACCTCCAAATTGGTGACCCCGACGTGATACGAGACGCAACTACACAGCAAGGTACCTACAGCAGGAACGTGGAACCGGACTTCAGCAGTAAACCTCGCTGAGATCTTCAGCCTGCTTAATGTGACAACGCTCCGCAACGTTCCCAGGCTGGTTTTATCACTAACCGCCGGGAAATCGCCGAACGAGAAGTTGCCGAGTAGATACCTACCTACCTACCGGCTCACACCAGCACGCTACGCGCGCCTTTCCGAGGATTGGAAGGCGTACCAACGGTTCGCAGAAAGTTTGTGTTAACTAGTGCATCATTTTTCAAGCAGTTTTCGTCATCCTACGCATCATTTTCGCGTTTTCGCGAGTTTGGAATGCTCCGAGGCCATCGACCCGGAAACGGAATTTCGTGAAGACCTGCGACTAGTGACGCCATACGCTACCTATCGGGGAGTAGCGGAACTTCTCGGTTAGTAATCGAATGAATGATTGAACTGCCGTCAACCCGATACGTCACTGTCATCTGTCATCGCAACGCGGGATTTCGAAGACTGGAAATTGAAAATAGAAATACGACTGCATGCCTGCATGTGATACTGATCCTACTAAACATTTACTAAAGAACTAACTTGTGGTGTGCTCGGTGGTTTCAAACGTTAATAACAAAACTTTATCAAATCTATCTCTTTATATCTTTATTTTTACACATTTTTGTTTTTTCGGTTTACATATTTTTGGTGTTTGGTTTATCGTGTGCGTGTTTGCTTAGAAGTTAGCTCTGTCTGAAGCTCATTTTAAGTCGCTAATGGTACAAGGTATTGTATTTTTAAATTAAGCTATTTGCACCCATTTGTTTTGTGGATTATTTTTATATTCTTGTTGTCTGCAGCACATGCATAATTATCTTGCTTATTCTGTGCATACCTTGTGTTCAGTTTTAAGTTGCTTGTTTTAGTTTTAAGCAACCTGACTGAGTGGTAACTGCAACAAACGTATACCTCGTTTTATAATATATTTATATACACATTCAACATGGAGAGCCAACAAATTGAGGAGCAATTCAACCAAATTTTGGCAAATAATGAACGACTGATGCAACAAAATGCAGACCTGCGGGCACAACTAAATGCCCAAAGTGTGCAGAATCCAGCAGCATATGCGGTCCGTCCTAAACTGCCTCCTTTTTGGCATGAGCATCCCGCTGGATGGTTTGCTCACCTGGAATCACAGTTTGTTTTATGTAATATATCGGTGGATGAAACAAAATACAATTATGTCATTTCACAATTTGATTCTAGGATATCTCATGACGTTGAAGACCTGGTCACTAACCCTCCTAAAGGTGGCCGGTATGAGTGGATAAAGGAGGAAGTTATCAAGCGTTTCTCCACTTCCGAGTCACAAAAAGTCAGACAACTACTATCAGGTGAGGAGCTCGGTGACCGGAAACCTACTCAGTTTCTCCGTCATCTGAAGTCTCTGGCTGGTAAGTCGTTCAAAGATAACACTATAATTAGAGAACTGTGGCTACAACGTCTACCAAAACATGTTCAGGCAATTTTGACTGCCCAAGGTGATCTCACCCTGGACAAAGTTGCCGAACTGGCTGACAAAATATTAGAGGTCAATCCCGTCTCCGTCAATGCCATTTCTCCCAGTACAGCTAGTGCTCCTGACCTTGCTGCCATAATGGTACAAGTTCAAGAACTTACACGTCAGGTGGCCGCTTTAACTACAAGGGAGTCTAGCTCTAGGCGACGCTCTGGACCTAGGTCCCATCAACCTAGATCTAGATCTGCGTCCCAGGCGGCACGACAGCCTCTGTGTTGGTACCACCATAAATTCGGTGCAAAAGCAACTAAATGTACTAAACCGTGCTCGTGGTCGGGAAACCAACTGAACAGTCAGTAGCAGCGGCGACTGATTGCTTCAATAGCAGCCGCTTATTTGTTGTGGACAAAGACACCAAATTCAGATTTTTGCTAGACACTGGATCCGACATTTGTTGTTTTCCTAAAAAATTGTTAGGGAACAAATTAACAGATGTAAACTACAATTTATGCGCAGCAAATGGCAGTACCATAAAAACTTATGGCTGTCACACTTTGACACTTAATTTTGGTCTCCGCCGCTCTTTTAAGTGGAACTTTGTAGTTGCCGATGTTGATACCGCCATCATTGGTGCTGACTTCATGGCCTTCTACAACTTGCTTCCCGACTGCAGAAACAAAATAATACGCTGCGGAGTTACTGGTCTTACTGCTCCAGCCTCCATAGCTAAATTTAACCAGGTCAGTGTAAAAACCGTTAAAATCGAAGATTCAGATTTTCATAAAATTTTATCTGAATTTCCAGCTATTACGAGACCCCCTGGTATCCATCGCGAGGTGAAGCACAACACGGTGCACTACATCAAGACGACCGACGGCCCACCCGTGGTTTCTAAGCCGCGACGCCTCGCGCCGGACAAACTGCGGGCAGCGCAGAAGGAGTTTGCAGATATGGTGCAAGCAGGCACCGCACGCCCTTCCAAGAGCCCGTGGTCATCGCCACTGCACCTAGCCCCGAAGAAAGACTCTTCATGGCGCCCTTGCGGTGACTATAGAGCGCTGAATGCTCGTACTGTACCGGATAGGTATCCCGTGCGCCATATAGGGGATTTTGGTCATGCTCTCGCTGGTTCTACCATCTTTAGTACTATTGATTTAGTTAAGGCTTATCAACAAATTCCAGTAGAGCCAGCTGACGTCTGCAAAACTGCCATTACAACACCATTTGGTTTGTATGAATTCCCTTATATGACGTTCGGGCTCAGAAATGCTGGACAAACATTTCAGCGTTTCATTGATGAAATTGTCCGAGGGTTGGATTTTTGTTTCCCATATGTCGATGACATTTTAATATTTAGCAGGGACGCCACGGAGCATTGTAACCACTTGCGCACGCTCTTTGAACGATTGGCTAACTACGGTGTAGTAGTTAATCCAACTAAGTGTGTGTTAGGCACATCTGAGGTTATTTTCCTTGGTTATAAAGTCTCTAGTAAAGGCATAAGTCCCCCGGAAGAAAAAGTCCAAGCCTTGAAAGATTTCCCCCTTCCCAAAACAGCTCAAGGTCTCCGCAGGTTCTTGGGCATGATAAATTACTATCGACAGTTTCTGCCCAATGCTGCCGAGACTCAAGCCCCGCTCATTGACTTCCTTACAGCTACGAAGCTTAAGGGAGCCAAACCCATGCCCTGGACTCCTGAACTGGAGCACGCCTTCACTGCATGCAAGGACAGCCTCTCTCAGGTAACCAGGTTAGCACATCCTGTACCTAACGCCCCATTGGCGTTGTACACAGATGCTTCTGGCACACAGGTGGGCGCGTGCTTACAACAGCAGACTGAACAGGGCTGGCAACCACTTGCTTTCTTTAGCAAGAAGCTTACGGCAACTCAGTCAGTGTGGCCAGCGTATTATAGGGAACTGTTGGCAGTATATTCGGCAGTGCAGCATTTCAGGTATATATTAGAGGCGCAACACGCCACAATATATACGGATCATAAACCTCTTTTGTATGCTTTCAAGCAACGTAGAGAAAAGCTGCCACCCAGCCAACTTAATCAGCTCACCTTTATCTCCCAATTTACTACCGACATACGACATGTAAAAGGAGACGATAACGTCGTTGCCGACACGATGTCGCGCATCGAAGCCGTCTCGCTCGAGTGCGATTATACCGCGTTGGCTCGAGCACGAGACACTGACGATGAATTAAAAACCTTATTTGACTCGTCTCTCAATATGCAACGTACTTTAATTCCAGGCACGGACACCACCGTCCAGTGTGACGTCTCAACAGGCAAGCCGCGCCCCTACTTGCCAGCACCTCTGCGCCGCGCCGCCTTCGAGCGCCTGCACGCGCTCAGCCATCCCGGTGCTCGCGCCAGCGCGCGCCTCGTGGCACAACGTTACGTGTGGCCTGGCGTTGCACGCGACTGCCGCACCTGGGCAAGAGAATGTCTCCATTGCCAGCGAGCTAAGGTGACGCGCCACGTGTCCGCGCCACTTGGAACTTTTGCCGCTCCATCTTCCAGGTTTCGCCACGTCCACTTAGATATAATCGGCCCCTTGCCAACATCGAGAGGCTACTCATATTGCCTGACGGCGATTGACCGTTTCTCTCGATGGCCTGAGGCTTGGCCGATGACTTCGATAACCGCCGAGGAGGTAGCTGATCGTTTCGTCGAAGGTTGGATTGCTCGCTTCGGCGTTCCTACCACAGTCACAACTGACCAAGGCCGTCAATTCGAGTCGGACCTTTTCAAACGGCTCATGAATGTTGGCGCGACTGAGCGAAGGCGAACCACCAGCTACCACCCTCAAGCTAACGGCATGATCGAGCGCTTTCATCGACAATTGAAAGCTGCTCTCATGTGCCACAGCGACACCTGGCACCGAGCCTTACCGATCGTGCTTCTCGGCATTCGATCTGCCTTGAAAGAGGATCTCGAGTGTTCGGCTGCCGAACTTGTTTACGGGGAGCCGCTTCGCCTACCGGGAGAATTCCTGATAGCCAGCACGTCCCATAACATTGACAACGTCAACGATTTTGTGACGGTTCTGCGCACGAAAATGGCTAATTTGCGTCCAATTCAGGCCTCACGACACATGCGGCCGACGTCGTTTATTTTCAAGGACCTTCAGAATGCCTCTCATGTTCTCTTGAGAGACGATACTGTTCGCCGTGCGCTGCAGCCGCCCTACACAGGACCCTACAAGGTAATGTCACGGACTGACAAGTTACTCGATATTGACATTGCAGGTAAACGCGTGACGGTCAGTATCGACCGCGTGAAGCCTGCATACATCGCACCTGACTTAGAGAGCGACCTTTCCCGGGCAACCGCTCCGCAACAGATCGCAGCGCCCGCGCCTGACGTGCAAGCGCCTTCCGCGCCTGCGCCCGCGCCACCTGCGCCTTCCGCGTCTGCACAGCCGACTGTGCCCCCTGTTCCACAACAACCAGTTACCACCCGGTCAGGTCGCACGGTTAGATTTAAGGATAGGTTAGATCTTTAGCTTAAGTTTTATTTTTTCTTTAACTTTTTGTTGCCTATCTTGTGTCATCAAGTGTATGTATATTTTTATTTGTAAATAACTTTTTGTTATTTTCTCCGTAGGGGGGTGGTTGTGGCGTATTACGTCGCAACACCGCCTACTATATTTTTGTGTGACAACACCAAACGTTTCCGGCGCCAGACTAGAGTCTGCCGCCATATTGAAAGATATAGACTGTTGCCGCTACTCGAGACAGTGTGAGCTCTTGTTGTAATTTTGGCCCTCGTGTAAGTTATTACTGTTTACTGCCAATAGAAGACATTCCGAAATCCACGACGTGTTTCATTGTGTGTGTACCTCCAAACTAACATAAAATTATCGACAGCGCGCAGCACTAGCGTGGCGCCTGTTCGATGCGCGCCGCGGGGACGCATTGTCCGCGCGTCTAACCGCCTCATATTCGGTTACCCAACTATATTACACGGCTATACGCAATATCGATATCTCACACAAAACAAATCACGAACATCCTTACTCCAAAACGCGACAAACAAACCCCAACTTTAGACTTCAAGTTCAAAGGTTCATTTTTGTGTGTAAGCAAATTGGGTGATTACGCCATTTAGGTTGAAATATAAAACGATATAATTTTCATTTTACTACTCCTTGAATACACAAGAGGTTTAATAAATAACGAAACAAAGCTCACACGTCGCACCTTATTTGAAGGCAGTTTTGTCAAGCGATTGTCTCAGCTTCACAAATAATTTATATTATTGTATAATAGATTTGGAAGAATAAGATATATTTTTATAGCGGTTATAGCAGACGATTTATCCGTATGGTTTTAGTTAATAAGTTATAAAGTCAGTTTATTTATTTTATAATTATGTATTGTAATCTGTTTAGGTGTATACTTTATCATTTTTATGACTGGTTTGCATGAGTTAGGTTAGGTTGTTGAAATATATAAAATAGAAAGATTAAGATTAAAATAGCAATAAAAATTATTTCTTTGATTTTATTTCTGAGAAAACTAGAAATATCGAACTGTTTTATAGCGCATAATTGAACTGAATTCTGATCTTATCTTTTAGATATTTTAAGGCTCCGATAAGAAAGTTCCATTAATAAGTTTCAAAGTTCTCAGTGTCGGAAAAAATACAAAAAAACATAACCTTTCCTAATTTGTTGATATTGCAATCTTTACCGTATTAACACTTACCTAATTTCGTTTATTCAATTCCAATTCTCCGATTACTTTTCTGAATGGACTCAACCGTATCGGATCAATAAACACTATAATGGACATCATACAATTATTGTAAATAACTGTGGAACAAAGTTGCAGTACTTGTAATATGTGATTGTAAGTATCGGGTGCCAAGCGAACTCTTTTATCGTGTAATTTAATATTTAAGCCTGTATCAATTACTTTGCAATGCACGATGAAGAAAGTTTATGTAGGTACACGTATTATGAGCATTTTTCTGCTAAAAAGATGGGTTAAGAAATTAATATTTTTGTAAACTTAAAAAATGTGGCATGAACCGATGTTACCTCACTCGCCAGTACATTTTTTTGTCGGTGGGTTATTGTAGCTTGCACACTGTCAGCTTTTTCGGTAAACCTTCTTCATATATAATTTAAGTGTCTTGAAGGCTAGAGTGAATAGACTCTTAATAAACTATACCTTTTTTGTCCTATGATGAGTTCCCTGACAGTTCTTGTCTGACAATTATAGTGATGTGACCTAACGAAATTTAATCGATTTTTTACAATAACGATCAGTTGGCAAAGAAAATGGAATCGGATTACCGATTTTAGATTTATAGATGATAAATGTGAAAGTTTGTACGTGTGTGTGGATGTTTGTTACTCTTTCACGCAAGAACTAGTCTACTAGTCCAAGATCTTAAAGCCGCCAGACGTCACGTATTTTCTGACGAACGAAATGTGGACGATTGAGAACTATTAGTATGTACTAAGAACGCATGCCTACCTGCTAGCTTGCTTAGACAGCCAATTTTCAGGTATCAGGTAATCAAGGAACATAAAATTATTACTTACCTCACGTAAATTCTCAAAGCTGATTTTTACGTATTTTGTAGGCAATATCTTTAAAATCAAGTTGCCAATACTCCCAGACACATTCCGTCGGCCGTATTGTTTAACAGACGCTTTAAAGCTCCCAAAAAAATAATGTAACTTCACGTATTTTCTCAAAGCTGATTTTTACGTCTGTTGTAGGCAATATCTTTAAAATCAAGTCACCAATACTCCCAGACACATTCCGTCGGCCGTATTGCTTAACAGACGCGTCGAACAAAAATTTAGTTGACCGTCTACTTCTTCTTCTTAGCGTGTCGATGGCAAAACTAATTAAATTCCTCGCCTGAACCAGTATTCGGCCACAGCAATGCCGTCCACTGATGCTGTCAGATCTGTGATTAGATCCCTACGTGAACAGGTAACAGGCCAAGTGATGCAGGATGGAAGGAACCGTCTACTTCGTTACATTAACTCCACAATAAAATAACGCAATTCCACTAAAATTACCAAAAATATCAACTTACCTCAGGGTCAATCTTCTTATACTCGGGATCCTCCTCATCCACCTCGAAGTAGAGTTCCGTGGAGGTCAGCGAGACAGTCCCAGGCGCTACCAGCCCTGGGGCCACCAGCCGTGCTTTTGTGCTTATGTTCACCGGACCTGCGGAGTACCAGGGGACAATGATAAAAAGGATGTGGGGTCGGTGGTAAATATTTGAATGACTCGTCGCTCGTTGTTGGTTTAAAAAATGGGACCAATTAAGATGAAAAAGATTATTTTTTCAGTGAATATTTCATAATTTTTTTTTTTTATAGCTCATAATGGTGACTGTATATCATAATTTTATTATCCTAATACGATTTAACACGGTAAGGCGCCTCATAAAACATTGAATGCAACGCACACATATTATGCTACTGGAGTATTTTTCAGGGTTTTAGGGGCAGATCAAACCAATGTTGGGTAAAATTTAAGAGAACCAGATTCCGTACACGAATATATACAGTGACAACATATGTATACATTTAAGCACTCTTACACCATAAATCAGGAATCATATTCATCGATAAACAAGAAATAATCGTTAATTATTCGTGTAAATTGGTTTCACGGGATGGAACATCAACTTTCAATGTGATTGATTATAATTAACAATCCGTTTCCAAGAATATATAAATATTTAAACGTTGTCTAAGGCGTAAAATATTCGATTGGTTTACATTGGCAGTTCAATGTAAACCAATATATAATAGCGCCTGACGTAATACTGAATGCAACACACCCGAGCGATGTTGCTCAAATATTTCGATCAGGCGTTGTAGGCAAGTAAGAATCAGTCGCCATAAAGGATCGAAATATGTTCTAGATTACACTTCGTTATTATAATAAATCCAGTGAAAAATATTGAAGAGTTTTGGAGAATTTTATAACGGACCACAGATTACACAATTTAATTGAATACATATTATTCCTATTCAATTAAATTAATCCAATGATATGGACCATTTTAGTTTTATGCGATACTAGGAGATCAAAAAATGAAGGAGTCCTTTCTGGCACGAATTCGAAAAATCGAACTATAATCGATAACTTACCAGTAAGGTCGGCATCGATTTCTCTGTCATCTACCAGGAGTTCAGCATCGTCGAGGAGCTCTGCAGCCGCAGTCGTAGGTAACTGTGCCCCGCGACCCGCACCGCCCGCCGCTATCCTAGAGTGTAGTTCTTCTGTTGCCTGTGAATGGTAAATGAGTAAGATTATACAGAAACCAATTTTTTATTTTACGCAAAAAGAGGTAAAGCTATTTCAGAACAGATAGCGTTTCGTTTAGTTCCCAGGACCGAAATCATACAAGATTTGAATGGAACTGTACCAGGATAACATAAGATAAGAAGAGCATATATTTATTATTACCTGTAAGATAGCGTCGTGGTGGTGTGTGCTAGGGTGTGGCCTGGCTAATGCAGCGGCTACATGTCTTCTCCCTCGCGCGTCGGGGACCAGTCTTCTTCGTCGACGCGCGTCGTCTTCCCAAGAGTCTAACTTCCAGAATTGACTGCCGCTGCTGAATATCATAGAAGCATTAAAAAAAACACTTGTGTCTACTTCGATATGAGTACGGATCTGTGTTGGGTATATAATTATGTCAATTGCACAAACATGAAGAATTATAGAGAACACTACTGTTAAAATTTCACTAGCCCTCTACTTAGCAATAGATTATTCGGAATAATGAATTGATTTATTGACTACATTGTTAAGATTCTAACTGGTTTTTTACAGCCTGAAAAAAGTCGAAATATACAAGTCGAATTTGATTTTGGGATTGTTATTTCATATCCTTGCGTTTATGTGCACCTAGTGCAGGTTGCAGGATAGCATCAAGAATAGCAACAAAGCGACCGTTACAACTTCCGATCGAATCGGCACATCTATAAAACCAATGCAATAGCTTGACTGACAATGGATCACTCTTTTGATCGCATTATACAGAACTGTGGAATGTTAATTTGATTTCCTAAATACCTAAATGATATCATGGAAAACTCAGATCATGGAGTATCTAATAAATGTACCCAGGATGTGGCGTGGCGTGCGAGGCGGCGTGGCGCAGCTTGTCGAGCAGGCGCGCGGCGGCCGCGTGGTCTCGCCTCCGCGCCGCCGCGATCAGCCGCTCGCACGTTCGCTCTTCTTCCGCTCGCTCGGCGCTACTCGTTGCACATAGGCACTGCATAAACAAATATTAATAATAACTTATTTGTGACTGAAACGGCAGCTTTCTTTACACAAAAGTAATAATCGCCTTTATATTGTGACTCAATTGCTGGATTTTTAGAAAAAGCAGAAGAGTATCCCAAAACAAGTTAAATATTGTGGATACCATTATTTTTTACAGTAAACACATTCAAAGCAAAGTATTTCTTACCAAGCTTTTTAAGTAGGGCAATGGAAAAATACTTGTACACTATTAATTGCGAATTCTCACCTCAAAATCGGCATGTTTGAGCACATCATCAGCCCTCATCCTGTTCAGAATAAACTCAGCTTCATTGGCGACCCTCACGATATGGTCCCTCATGGCATGTGACAGGAGACGACCCTCATTGATCAGCTCGATAAACGCCAACCCCGCATGCTTCTGCAAGGAGTTCTGCCACTCCTGGGAGCAGAGCAGCATCACCAGTTCTACCACTGATGTACTGGATTTGAAGGTTTGGAGACCTGGAGGAGTTGAAGTACGAAGTTAAGTACTAGGAACGCAAGAGTCGTCGAAACCGCATTATTCCAACCCATTGCTTCTACAACCATGTGCGTTTCTTCTAATAAGAAAGAACTGTTTATTAGAACCACATCCAAAGCCCATTTAGAATCTAATAGCATCTATTTTGCTAGCTACAATCAAAGCTATCCGAAATCAGTTTTTCACTGCTTTTGAAGAAAATTAAGCATTCATGTATTCAAGAATCAACTAACATCACTGATAGTCAATTGAAAAATTATTTGTTGATTATCATAATTTTCCATATAAATCCCACACCTTTTTTTACAGCTTAGCAATTACCTCCATCAAAAGTACAAGAACCAAGCATGATAAGCCACTACCATGCCTAATACCGGTCTACCTTTACCCTCCATTAGCAGCTCCTGTCCGTGGCTGCCGACCAGGGTCTTAGAGAGGAAGGGAGCAAAGTCCAGCATGATCTCTCTGAGCAGTGGGCAGACGGGTCCGAGTGCTGTCTCCAGCTTGTGAGTGAGGGAGGCCTCGCGGGACACTCCGTCTGCTGACATTGTGGTGTTCATGGCGCTAAGACCTGCCAGGGTCTCGTTGTCCTGGGGAGAGAAGTTTTTGAGTAAAGCATGAAAAGTTGAACACTACACAAAAAAAAAACTGTTTTATTTTTACATAGATTTAAGTTTAAGATCGTGTGATAAAATAAAATTAAATAATGATCAGTGAACTCTGCATCCACAATCCTTTTCTTAGAGAGGAGGCCCGAGTCCCAGCAGTGGTAAAATTATAAGGCTGATTAAACTGCTATATGCTTATGCTAACCACAATTTCTAACAAAATAACTATGCAAAGGTAGCTTAATTGAAATCTTATATATAAAATTCTCGTGTCACAATGTTCGTTCCCGTACTCCTCCGAAACGGCTTGACCGATTCTCATGAAATTTTGTGAGCATATTGAGTAGGTCTGAGAATCAGCCAACATCTATTTTTCATACCCCTTAGTGATAAGGGTTGTCCACCATTACTTAAAAAATATTTATATGGCAAAACAACGTTTGCCGGGTCAGCTAGTATATATATATAATATATCAATTTCGTACCGTGCCAAAAAATCTGATTTATTTGATATCACTCTATATTTCTAGTTAGAATATTCCAGTTACTATCAGAATATAGTTATTGAAGTCATATAAGAATGTAGATAACTCACTGGATGTAGATGCCTCTGTGCAGCTTGTAAGTTTCTGTTCTGATGCCTCTGTGCGAGGTGATGGTGCGACTCCGAGTTCCTCATATGAATTTGTTTGTCTATATCTGAAATACGACAAAACACAGACATTATTATAGAGACTAGACTGTAACGACTTATTTTAAGGCTAAAAGATTTCTTCTCATTGACTTTGTTTTATTGACTAATTATTAACTTATTTTTGACATTGTTTACCACTGAATGGTTTACAAATTGCATGATTAAATTTTTTTATTGTCTATTTTAATAATTTTAAAATAAGTTAAATATTTGTTTTTATTGTTTATTATTTCATAAATTAATTTTACTATAAAATTATGCATGCCTCACGGTAGAACATGTTGGATCCTTCTTTTACTTAACACCACATTTTTGTACCTACATTCATAGAAAATAAATTATTTCATTTCATTTCATATAATATTGAACCCTAAACTTTCAGCATCGTTGTTTTGATTACTGATAATTAAGTGAAGACTTCTCCAAGTCAGTTTACTTCAATGCAACTCACTAGGATCTACGACGTCATTGGATTGACCTACAAAGTCTGGTTTTAGAAGTTTTTAGTGTGGAAAGCACTCAATCCAACAAGTCTATCTTTTTCTTTTTTCTAGCCTTTTCGCACTGTGGGTGACGTCGGCTCTCCTTATGTCACGCCTCCAAGACCTTAATGTTAAGAGTTTTCAGTCGGGTAGTTTCTCCTTCATCTTAGTGATCGACCATGTCAAAAAATGACACACAATAGCAAGATCTTGCAAGTCCATTATTTATAATAAATAGAGCATTGCAGTTACCTTCGTGTATATTTCCTTCATGGTCGCGCGTCCTGCCGGTGATAGTGGCCGGTCCACGCTCTCCGTCCTCGTTTAGGTTTACGTCAGTCCAGGATTCGTCATTGCTAACCTAGAAATGAAAAGAGAGAATGCCATCAAAAACATAACTTGTAAAAAAACCAAGGCTTGCAACTCAATTCTTCTACCGTAAAAAGTTGTGATCTATGTAATACGAGTACTACCAAGTCGATTAATTTATTCAATGACCTAGGTTGACGCGCTGAGTTACAAAATTACGATACTTCGACCAGTTATAATTCTTAAACTACTGGTTCAAATTGAATGAAATTTCAAATATGTTTATACAATGCTTGCTTGGTTACTGAATATTCAAGCTTCTAGTTTTATACACAACGAAGTTAGAAGAACGCACTGTCGTGTCCCCTAATTAATTTCGGGATTAATAAAACTAGTATTTCGTCAAGTTAACCACGGGGCTGAAACATATTTGTCTGTGCAATAAATAGAACTGGATCCTTTAACGACATTACTACAACTATGGACTTGTAATATTTTTGAGACATTAAAATAAATATTTTTCTTTGACTTTTTCTCAAGTGAGTTTTACTACTGATGATACGTACCGGATGCTTATTATCGTCAAGCGCGATCTCGCTGGAGGTCTCGGGGTCGTTGTTGGTGGTCTCGTTCGAGTTCAGGTGGAACGAGCCCGCGTCCTCGATCGAGTCCACGCTCTGCAGACACACACAGGTGATACACACAGTCCAACTACACGTCTAGCAGACTCCTAACACGACTACCAGACGACTAGACAGTAAAAGGAGAGTTCTAGCGGAGGTAAGCTGCTTTTTAACTATTTCAAATTTTGGGAAAGCTACACAATAGTTTTGTTTATCTAATTTATTAAGTCTAACATTAAATGAGTATAAAGCAAATCATTTTTCATACAAGAACTCACTGACTATCTTAAATGAATCACTATTTGGGTTTTGTTCTAGTGAAACTTTTCTGGAGAATATTAAATTTTGAAATTTTCACAATTCACACCTTACCTTGTTCAAACTATATTAAGGATTAAAAATGTAAATAATCTACTATGTGGTGAAAAGAGAATGATAATAATAAAAAGGTGGACAATACAATAAACACCATGCTTTAAAAGAATTCTGTGAAAAAGCAAGCATAGCACACACATGCCGGAAACAAACTTATATTACAACAAGAAAAATATACTGAGAGAACACACGAAACATTTGACTTTGAAAATTCCCAACCGTGTAATGATTTTATACAAAAATAATATTCAACACCCGTGTTGCTTTTAAATTCATTATAATTACATTTTTTTATACATGACTATAGTATATAGTGTCGTGGTGCTTAGTGCTTTAATATTTTGTGATTCCTTTGTAAATAATATCATAAAATATACGTTACATACAAGTGAGCGTAGCTAGCCTATTGTGTCGTTTCATTTTAATATACATTTATGTATGTATCGTGGCAAGCTTGTGTTTATTTGTGTTCATGATTGGAACTGGAACTTATCCATCGCCATTTTATAAATTCTTCATCAGAATAAATTAAATAGCATCGGAATCAACGCATTTTTGAGATTACTAGATTAGTTACATTTACAAAAGTACCAGGGTTACAGAACCAATCAGGAGTGTCAACACTAAATTCCATGTTCACACAAATTCAGAATGTGTACAAACCAAATTGACCACCGACACCGTTATCCCAGACAATGTTTTGGACCTTGCGGTTGGAGGCTTACAACAGGACAATAACATTTATTTATTAAATTAAAATACAAGCCAGATAAAAGAAAGATACACTGAGAATACATCGCTAGATCTGATTTTATAGAAACATATTAAACCCATCGACTTTTACTAGTTCTAGAAGAATTTAAAAAAGTCCCCCTGAAATTATTGAAACTAAACAGCAACGAAGGGACCCCAAAGACCACAGTTAAGGAGACGCAGTAACTAATAGAAAGAGATAGAGCATCGGCCGCCTCCCACAGAGCTACTAACCTTGGGCTTGAGCTGGCTTTTGACTCGGAGGCTCGACTTGAATAGCGGCTCTTCCTTTTCCGAGGCCGGCGACAATTCCGGCTTATCGCTAGGCTTAGCTTTCTCTCCAGTGCTAGGCTTCAGTTCGTCAGTGGTCGTTTCTATTTTCGCAACACCCTCTTCTTTCCCATCGGACTCCTTTATTAATTTTATTGCAAAAGCAAAACAAAACAAATATAATGAAGCGTCCACGTATCACATTAAAATCTTCCACATTTAATGTTTCATTCAACATGTATTACATAGCGACATCGAAAACGAAAACCAATCGGCAAACAAGAAACCAATTTGCCAAACAATGAAACTGATGACTAACGTCGACTCTAAGGAGATCTGAACAGCATGCGTATCTCTATCTAACCTTATACTGATCAACACTATACGCTAATTACAGTAAAACTTTCTTACTTTTCTGTAGTACACCTATTTTGGAAGAGTTCGAATAAATTGGAAAAACATGCTATGGAAAGAGAAATTTAGAATAGATAAATCAATGTCATCAAACTATTAATATAGAGGCTAAAGATAAAAGCTTTCAAAATAATTTAGAAAAGTTACTAATGTACGTAACAAAACATGGACATGATGAGTTACAGGTAAGCTTTTATGTTTAGCGCCAATGGACTACAAGTAACGATACTGCCTACAGACTTTATTTCAATACTCACAAAATTCTCAAAGGTAGAAAAAGAAAGACAGGGGTCTATCAAAATTCTTACATGCAGTTATGATCCGTACACAAACACGATTAGGTCTATATTCGCATACGAAATCATAAACATAGAAAGAAAACTTCTAGTGATCTTACCTTCATGGATGGAGAGTCCAATTCGTTAATGGTGGAATTATTCTCATCGACCACAATCATGGCATACTCCACATCATCTCCATTGTGTTCTATGGGGACATAGAAATGTCGTAGGTTAGTTGCTTATCATAATATGTCGCGTCATTAGAGACAACACCGACAAAGCTTTGCCTTAATAAAGCGGGGGTCAGGTTCCTACATTATGTCACTATTCCTGGGATATACTTCTATAATTATTACAAGGAATTCTGTACAAAGCTGGTTATTCACACTAGTTACTGATATATCTGAAGCGCTTATTTTATTATTATTGACAGTTTAATATAAGGGAGTACGATACAATGCCAAGTCTACGAATACTAGAATTTCATGCATTGTCCATTTGCTGCACAGAATTCCGGACAGTTACTACAACCAACTTTTATATTTCATCTTAAATCTTACGCATGCTTCTTAAAATGTATGGATTTCTCAATTTCTACTTCAAACGATGACGCAACTTAAAGAAAAATGGAAAATAATAGAAGCGGTGCCTTAGCGGTGCAAAGATTTACATTGCTTTGTCTTCGAAGACAACGAACAGACGGACAACGATTTGGAAGATTCAAGTAGTTTAGCATAGCTTTGAGTTCATATATTTCAAAAGACAAAACATTGTACGCGAACATCGACCACATATTATAGTATTTTGGGCGTCCACATCACAATCCTATAGACATATTTGTGACTTCCAGAACGCACGAGAAAGCAACTGAAACCACTATGAAGCGTGGAAGCGAAACTCAAGCACGGAGAGAAAATAGTGTTCTTGCTCTGTCGTGCATTCCCTTTTTCGTTGTTACTATTTTATTTAGCCCTTCCAACAATAACGGTTTTTTTATACGAAGAAAGAGAATAATTGATAAGTTAATCTGTACGGCACATTTTTACACAATATGTTTTATGAAATTTATACAGGGGATGCGACAAGGAAGTATTTTAGGGCCTTTATTTTTTAAATATTAATCCTGTTCTGCCATTTTAATTTTCAACTTTTTTTTTGTTCGTAATGCGAACGCCAATAGTCGTCGGCCGCGTTACCTGCGTGAGCGCGGTGGTAACTAGCGATGCGTGTGTGTGCGAGCGTATTATTGTTAACGTGTTGGCCGCATTCGAGCTTGCAGTGCGAGTGGGGGTGGCGGTGCGCCGGGTGCCCACCGGGCAGGAACTGCGGGTACACGTGGTGCGACCACTGCGGGAACAGCGGCCGCGACCCTGCGCGCGCCAGCCACGGTACCAGGCCCGCAGGAGTAAGGGAGATGGTGGTATATCGGAACGCGCGGGATAAAGATTAGAGCCACAAGACGATACCAGGACATTAGGAAAGTGTAGGAATATTTGAAATGACAATGTGCAATAGACCGAATTAAGTCACATCGTGGTACCAGGAAAACAGGACAAGGAAGAAGTCAAGACGCACGATAAGATTTAAGTGAAAATACAACATGGTAGAACGAAGACAATAAAGATGTTGAGATAAGATAATAACATAGGATATACGTTAGGTGAAATGTAAAGATTTGCGTAGAAGTGTGTAGAGTGTAGAAAGTTTTATGACAGTAAGGAAATATATACAGTTGGAAGGAGAAAAAGGATAAGAGGAAGCGGAAATAAGAAAGTTAAAATACGAATTTTGTTTGCAATGTTAAGAAATTCGATCGTTAGGCATCGCGATGTTTACAATAGCAAAGTGATGTGCGGTTCATACAAACGGAACGATCGATGCAAGTTAACAGTGGCAGTGCCGCAGTGTAGTAAATGTAGACGATTTTACCAGTGTCCCAAATCGTGACGCGTATATCAAGCGGCGTGAAAAAAGGAGAAACGACACAATTCAGATATACAGTCTATTAGTATCCTTTTGAACTGTCGCTCTCGAAAGTATCTACGTCTGCTATGTGACAAGGTCGTGGTTATATTACCAGTTTGGTCTGATAACCAAACTGGCAATCCTTCACTCGTATAGCTATTAATCAACTAACTCATGGTACTCTGTGTGCTATTATTTATACTTCCGACAGCGACAACACACAATGATGATGACTGTGACATTTCAATATGATAACCAATATATTTTATATAAATATGTTTTATATTGAGTGCAATAAAGCATATAAAAGAAGCAAAAATAAATAGCATACAATTAATAAATCCATATCTAAGAAACAAACCCGATATGTCTATAGTAAGAAGAAAGTATAGTTTTAATTATATTTCATACACAAAATATTATATCAAGACAGATTTCTACATACATAAATAATTATAATTTATTTCGTTGCTATCACAATATTTTAATCAATTTTGATTAATTTTTAACGTTTCGTAGGTTTTCTGGTTTAAAGATCAAACAAAATTGGTAGAGTTATAAATATGTAATAAGGTCGTAAAAAATATAGAAGGTAGATAGAATAGATAGTCTACTACATAGAACAGTGAATGCGGACATAACAGTGCCACTACGGTTGTTAGTTGTTGTGGAAAATAATATTAGAGGTAATTGGTATGTACAGAAAAGATATGTATTTAATTATATGAAAAAGAAATAAGACTCGAAATCGATAGAATTGGTTAGCTCTCAGGTGATAAAAGGGAAAATAAAAGAGAATCTAAGTCCATCAAAAGAATGTGATCATTTAAAACAGACAGAATCGAAACTGTCGTAAATGATTTGGACTTTCATTACTTGTCCAAACTGACTTTTACAAATACAAGTACTTATATTTAAAAATAAGCGTGCATAAATTATAATTATATTTCTTTTAGCAAGTCCAATTGTGTTTGTGTGTTTTATTTTAAAATAAGATGATAGGTATTAGTTATATAATGTAGTTTGTGCGGTACATACCGTGGTGATCGTGCGCGTGGTGCGCGCGGCGCGTGCAGTCGGGCGGCGCGTGCGCGGGCGGCTCCAGGATGTCGCGGTACTTCGACACCATCAGCACCGAGATGAAGTACACGATGGCCAGCGACAGGAACTGGGCCTGCTTCGTCTCCTCCTGCCAAACCGATAGCATACAGATCATTTGCTACCTCTTGTAGCCACCCAAGCACCATGAACAAAATAATATTGTCAATGTACTTTACAAATATCGTATAATCAATTGAGTTATTTTTAGACTAAATATTAAATGAAACCAAAACCAGTGTTATCTATTAAATATGAAATAGGCATAATTTTCTATATTACAGCTTTATTATTTCATTTAAATGATATAGACTAGTTTCAACTTACCACATCTCTATAAATCACAGCTCGAAGTCTATTCACATCCATGTCTTGAAGAAGTCTTTCCGGGTCCTTGACTGGACTTGATGCGTCAGCTAAACTCGCCACCACGCTCTGTGGTTACAGAGGAAGATGCAAAACGTTACAACAACAATCAGAAGAAACAAACACCAAAGGGCTGGTGCAAGAATCAAGTTGGAAAAGTGTATCAAAGTACTAGGAGACCATGACCGTTGCAGAGGTCTTTACGGTACACTTTTGAAGCAGCGGTAAATATATCAAGTAGAAAATACACCGGTAATTAACATGCAATAGAAAAAACTTGTGAGAGTAAAATGTTGAAGCGTGATCTACGCTATTTTCTTTCAACATGCAATGTGCTCGAATCTAGATCATAGCGCAGTGTGTTGTGTATCATTTAACATAGAATTTTATTTACCAAATACTTTTTTGTGAGCAGTGCAAGGTGTTGAAAGCTGCCATTAATATCGGTTACAATTTTTATACCAGGACATTAGAAGGAACACGAAAGTTCCTTTTTAAAATGCTAGTCACCAAGCTACATAAAAACTTCTGTTGTTGTAAGATCTTTCGTCGCTACTTAAAAGTTATAAGCTCGTGATTGGCTGTTGAAATCAATAGAGTAGCTTGATCACTGGCGATTGGACAAAGAATATTTATTAACGAATAGTTCTTGACGTATGAATTAAGTTTATAAACTGAGTTGACAGACGTTCCCTAAAGAGGTGGGTGGATCAATTAACTAAGTTTCGTGTACTGGGGGTTCATAACTGCTAAGGGTTAGAGCTAACAAAAACTGAACAACGTAATGCCTCTTTTTCCTTTTGACTGTTACTTTAGTTGAAGGTGCTACTTGAAATGAAGGGGGACTAACTGACGAATAGCCTACTCAACATATTAAATTAATATTGAGGTTGGTGAAAGAGACTTTTAGCAAAACTCTTTAAGGATTAATGAGGCAGAAACGGTAATGCACCACAAACTACCAGGGGCCCAGAAACACGAGAAGGAGTGTGGAGTAGTGTGTCGTATTATTTACCTTGGGCTCGGGCGAGTCGGCGGTGCGCGCGGCGCTGCGGGCGGCGGCGTAGCGCTGGCGCTCCTTGCACTCGAGGCAATTGCGCACGGCGCACGTGCACACCTACGCACACACACACTCGCGATCTACGCCTACGCCGCTACGTCGCTACGACTCGCTAGAGACTAGGAAGTGGTAGCCGTACACGACATCGACCATACTCCAGAGTTTTATGATGCCCTAGTACTTTCACATTGAATAATGACGTATAGATATTATATTGTTTATCGATTTTCGTATGATTTGTCGATCATTGTACTGGTTAAATTAGATTATAGGTAAAAAAAAAACTGTTTAGTTTAATGTTCCTTCATAAAAATCAGGAGTACGTCCAAGAGAAACAGAACTAAACTATACCAAGAAAATAGAGTCTACTTTTACATATCTAAGACAGAATATTCAATGAAAGAGACTATAAATAAGTATGATTTTAGAAGTCATAATTTCTATACGGTCTATGTATTGTGAAGATGGAGAAAATATTACTATTTCTGTCACAAGAAATCTAGATATCTTGGAATACAGGCTAAAACTGATGATATTCTCAATACTTTATAATTTTAGATGAAAAATGAAAATGTAGTAAAAGAAACAAATATGCTTATTACATAAGTCGTGTTAATTTTGGGCCTTCCAAAGTATTTATGTAGAACTGCTTGTAAAAGAAATACTGACTGTGAATGTGAATTCGAGAACCAATCTAGTTTTCGATAAATTTCTGCTACACCCAGAAATTGACTGGATAAGATTCAACCATGGGCCAAATATCAACACGAGTTACATTCCCTCCAACCGTCTCCGGAGAGGGACACTCACCAAGCGGAGGCACTGCCGCAGTATTCCCCCGCTTGACATGTTCTTCTCAGCTTCGAGTTCAGCGAAGTTGAGCGCGCTGGCGAAGATCAGCACGTCTGCCATGCTGACGAGCCTCTGCAGGAAGGTCACTGCCACCTCGACAGGCATGCCTTGTGTGGGCTCTATTACGTCGAGTTCATTCTAGAAAATAAATTCGGTTTCGGGAATGGATGATTTGTTTATGGTTCTAAATTCAAATTTTAGGTTTTTTTTGTTGTTGCTAGATTGGCACAACTGTTTTCCATTTTGGTGCGGAGTTTGAGTTACATCTGTTATTTATATTAAATACAGTGCTGTTTTTAGTTATATCATATCTAGTGTGTATTGCGAATTTCATAATGGACAAAAACATCGAACAAAGACTTTGTCTTAAATTTTGCATCGCCAATGGAATTTCGTGTTCGGAGTCACTGAAAATGTTACAGAAGGCTTACGGTGAATCGACTTTATCAAAAACACGTGCTTATGAGTGGTACAAAGCATTAAAAAGCGGTCGAGATGTGATGGAAGATTTGCCTCGCTCTGGTAGGCCTTCAACCTCTGCAACTGAAGTTAACATCGCAAAAGTGAAGGAAATAGTGACTGAAAATCCTCATTCAAGTTTGAGAGAGATAGCCGCTGAACTTTCTGTATCTCACGAGTCGATCCGTACCATTTTAACTAATCATTTGGGTATGAAACATGTTGCCGCTCGGCTAGTCCCAAAAGACCTGAATTTTCTCCAAACTCAATCGCATGAGAGTCGCTGAGGACATGCTAGAACGAGTCAATTCCGACTCAACATTCATGAAACGCATTGTTACTGGCGACGAGACGTGGGTTTACGAGTTTGACATGCAAACAAGTCAACAAGCTTCGGAGTGGCGCCTTCCAACTGAACCAAAACCGAAAAAACCACGCCAAAGTAGATCAAAAATCAAAGTCATGTTGACTGTTTTCTTTGACTATCGCGGTGTTGTGCACTCTGAATTCTTACCGGAAGGTCAAACGGTAAATAAAGAATATTATTTGAGCGTTATACGGCATTTAAGAGAGCAAATTCGACGAAAAAGGCCAGATTTGTGGAAAGAAAATTCTTGGATTTTGCACCACGATAATGCGACTTCGCACAAGGCCATCATTGTGAACGAATTTTTGACCAAACACTCAACAAATACCATCGAGCAGCCACCATATTCGCCAGATATGGCTCCAGCCGACTTCAATCTTTTTCCTAAACTCAAATTACCACTTTAAAGGAGAATTCGCGGCGAGAACAGAACTCAATTTCGGAAACAGCCTTTAAAAAATGTTTTGATGATTGGATTATTCGTTGGCGTAAGTGTATCGTTTCTGAAGGGGCATACTTTGAAGGTGATAAATTAAATTTGGATGAATAACAAAAATTTTGTGTATTATTGATCTTTTCCCGGTACTTTCTTGACAGAGTAGTATACCGATGGATCAAAAATTGCAATTTTTCATCCCTTTCGCTGGTCCTTAAATTTTGCACCGTGTCCAATAAGAAATTGTGAATTCCAGGAATCCAATCAGATTTTTGGCTAATGTCCTTTATAATACCACAACTAACCACATAAAAAAACCGGCCAAGTGCGAGTCGGACTCGCCCATGAAGGGTTCCGTAGCAGCAAGTAACATAATATAAAAGTTCTTTTAGTTCATTGTAACTTTGATCTATGTTTTAATAATAGTGTATTCTTTAGACTTATGACGTATTAAAAGAAAAACTACTTACTAGATCTCGTTCAAATTAATTTTCGTTGGCAGTTTTTAAGGTAATGTACATCATATATTTTTTTTAGTTTTATCATTCTCTTATTTTAGAAGTTAGAGGGGGAGGGACACATTTTACCACTTTGGAAGTGTCTCTCGCGCAAACTATTCAGTTTAGAAAAAAATGATTTCAGAAACCTCAATATCATTTTTGAAGACCTATTTACAGATACCCTACACGTATGGGTTTGATGAAAAAAAAATTGTGAGTTTCAGTTCTAAGTATGGGGACCCCCAAAATTTATTGCTTTTTTTCTATTTTTGTATGAAAATCTTAATGCGGTTCACAGAATACATCTACTTACAAAGTTTCAACAGTATAGCTCTTATAGTTTCGGAAAAAAGTGACTGTGACATACGGACGGACAGACAGACAGACTTGACGAATCTATAAGGGTTCCGTTTTTTGCCATTTGGCTACGGAACCCTTAAAAAGAATCAGAAACAATAAAAAGAATTAACTTTATTGTACACCAAAATACGAAACTTATCATCGTTATTATTTCAGCTGAAAGACGACCGCTGTTGGACATAGGCCACCCCCAAGTGTCGACACAACGAACGATCCTGTGCGGATCCTCGATCATCGAATTTCTGCGTCCCTCACCAGGTGCATGGTCCACTTTGTGGGAAACCGGTCGCGACTCCAGAACTTTTCCACCCCATCGACCATCTGTTCCGCGAGCCATGGGACTTTTGAGGTAAGCGGAACAGAGTGTAAAGTCCCGCAAACCTCCGTTGGGAAGGGAGGATCCTCCGACCAGACGGGTGTTATGTCTGGTGAGCAACTTTCCAATAGATGAACTGTCCAATTTTCGGGCTATATGTTCAAATGACGCGGAGAACTTTAATTGCGCGATGCAGGGTTAGTTCTTGTGTGAAGACATACATGTCGCTACAGAGCTATCGGGCTATGTCTGATATCTTCATCCCTGATACGATCACGCAAGGAAACATAACTTGTACATAAACTTAAATGTATGGATGATATCTCAGTCATTTTTTTTCCACAACTATCACACAATGCCGTCTAGTCCCAAGCTAAGCAGAGCTTGTGTTATAAGTACTAGATAACTGATAAACATACTTATATATTTCTAAATACATACATATTATAGATACATATTATACATCCAGACAGAACAAATGATCATGCTCATCACACAAACATTTGTCCTGGGTGGGAATCGAACCCACGACGGTATAGCAGTCAGGGCCAGTAACCACTAGACCAACAGGCCAGTCATCAAGATAGAATATCATAAAAACTGCAACAAAACCAATGCAAGAAACAACATTTCTTCCTCCATCTTGCTTGCTAGTGAAGCATTAAAAATGATTAACAATGAAGTCTAATAAGTCTTACATTCGGCGATGTAGCTGAAGCGAGCAGAGGCAGCAGTCCGCCGCAGGCGATGATGAGGTTGTCGGCCAGCTGGCTGATGAGGTGGACGGTGTTCACCACGAAGATCGCGTTCTCGCTGCTGTTCACGAAGTCTATCACTGACTTCGTCGAGTGACTCCGCCATACCTGTAACATTGTCGGTATGATTTAAAGAACAATATATCATCGTTATTTTTGCAGTTGCTTCTTGATGTATGGCAAAAAACCGGTCAAGTGCAACTCGGACTCGCCCACCGAGGGTTTCGGACAAACTTAACTATAATAGTTCAATTCTTTTAGGGTTTTGTACAAACTTACCTATCTAAATAGTTCGATTCCCGTATCGAGTCTCGAAGGTTTTTTCGAACCAAAAAAAATATTATGTGACGTAACAAAAATTTTGATTTACAGATATCCTTTACATGTGCTACGAGACTATGCCAAATTACAGGATTCTAGGTCAACGGGAAGTATAAGAGATTTAGATTGCCTTGCGGTTGTCAAAATATGTTCCTTAAACGGCATTATCTTTAGATTGAGTTGACTAAGGGTGAGTTGCACCATTTAACTATAACGATAACCAAACCGTAACCAGCCGTGAAACGGCCGCCTATTGGTCAATTCGACGATTTGACAACTGTTAACCGCTTTGTTATGGTTATAGTTTAATGGTGCAACTCACCCTTAGATTTTTTTCACTGCTTCAAGAGTTAGCAGACTTGAGTATTTGACATCAATTTCACGCGTTCCTGAGAAAAATAGCCTTGACAGACGGCCTGACGGATAACGAAGTGAGTCTATAAGGGTACCGTTTTTGCCGACTGAGGTATGGAAGTTAAAAAACAATCAAATAATAAATATGAAAGGTATTCTATTTACAAAATGAACCCATTAGACATAGAAGTAATACCTAGTTACTATGTGATGAAGGCTTACTTGAATGTCAGTTTCCAATGAGAACAGAACATCGGACAGTAATCTTTGGTGTATGTAGGACCAGCGGAACTCCGGGATCCTGAAGGGAGGCCGCGTGGGCCCGGGCGAGAACATGGGCCGCGAACACTTCGACGGACGCTTTGTTTCTGTAACAACATCAAATTAAATAAGACCAAATCTGAAATGACTTTTATACAAATGCAAATCATAACAAAATATTAGAGTGGAATCCCCTGCTGGAGTCTGTTTCCTGGCAGCATACAACCTGAGTGTTTTTACGAGAAGTCAAGGGTGAATAGGTCACATCTAGGCAAGCATGCTTATCGTCGACCACATCGTCACTTACCATCAGATGAGGTATGTGGTCAAACGCGAGTCTATAATATTTCCTTTTTTACGTGATCAGCTTTCATGATTTTTCAGTAGTTGATAAAATATGGTTAACATTATCAGTTATTTGACTGGTATAACAACATCCAGCCTCATTCATTGACACAAAATTCGAAAACAGTAATTAACTAGGCTCTCACAAAAATATGCGTTTCAATAGAGAAACAGCATCATTCATCTGGAAAGGTTACACAAAAGATTTCACTTACCAAAGTGATTAGAATCCACTTGAGTGCTAGTGGACGCACTACGTGGCCTCTTCGGTGATGATGAAGTGTTGGTACCTTGCGTGGCGACGCCCTCGCCTCTATTGCTGTCCTGCTTCATCTCACTGTCTCCAGGCAAGCTTACACGCCTTTTGTCTTTCTCACTTTCGTGACTGTCGTCTTCACTGTCAGCCTCCTTGTCAGCTAGGAGTATGCTTTCACTGATTGTTGAGATCGGAGGAATTTCGGGCGCCTTCTCTTCCTCTTCTTCGTCTGTTGTCGGTACGTCGACTCTTTGGCTTTCGTTTTTCTCATTTTCTTCCGTAACTTCGTCTTTCCTCTCTATATCTAGTTTCTCAGCCTCTTCAGTTCTAGAATTGACTAAAAATTCACCATCCAGTGGCAGTACGTTGCCCTCATGTGGGTGATCGGAGGGAATGACCCTCTGCGGACTGTTATCGTCCGACGTAATATTTTCGCTATCTTGCTCAATATTTTCACTAACGGTTTCAACATCTTTACTTTCAGTTTCAACGTTTTTACTATCTGACTCAACACTTTCGCTAACAGCCACAATATTCTCACTACTACTTTCTACAATTTCAACATTCTCACTTTTTGTCACAACCGATGAAATTAAATCCGTAATTAAATCATTAGCGATCGTCTCTGCCGCTCGCTTCTCAACAACAATCTCTTCGATTTCCTGTTCGAAATCATCCCGACCGTTAGGAGTGTTTCCTTCAGAGTGCAGTCCCCCGGATATCGCTCCTGAGTCCGTATCATCATCAGTCTTTAACCTCACAGTTTCTAGCGCGATGCTCAGTACATCGTTGACGATATTGATGGCGACTCGCTTGGGGTCGTCGGGGTCATCGTCTGATTTATCTAGTGATTTCTTCGGACTCGTGGCTTCGCTAGGGGTTAGATACAAGTCTGAGCGGTCTGAGAGCTCGGATTCTCGTTCAGTTACAACATTGAGTTCTGCAACACGTTCTGGACTGGCCGTCTCGCTAGCAGATAGGCTCGAAGGTATACCTTCACTACGGTCAGTAGCATCATCTTTCGACACGCCATCGCCGACGTCTCGTACAGGGATATAATCTAAGCTACCTTGCCTCGTCAAAGGCTCATCACTCTTTTCAAGCGTACCAACACCAGACTCTGGATCTTCTAACAGCTTAGTATCTTCAATGATAGATCGGACGAGTTCATTCTCGGGCATCACTTCACTCGGGGACACTACTCGTTCTACGTCATCGATAGGGGTTTCCACTTCATCGATAGCATGCTCTGTTTCACTGTCCACACACCTCACTTCACTGGCGTCCGTGGCGTCGCGTTTGGGGGTATGCACTTTACACACTTCACTGTACACAGCGTTGCTAGTCCTGTCGGCGGCTTCGCCCTGGTTGTTACACCGGCAGTGGTCGAGGTCCCGCAGCGACAGTCCGGCGCCGATCTCGGTCTGCGCGGCGTGGTGCAGCGCGGGCGCGTGCTGCGCGGCGTGCTGCAGGGCCGCGGCGGCGTGCGGCGCGGGCGCGTCGCGTCGCTCCCAGCCGCAGATGGTGGAGATGGGCCGCTGTTGCCGCTCCGCCGGGTCCGTGATGTTGTCAGCTCGCCGCTGCTCGTAATGCTCGTACATTTGAGCAAATTGTAATTTGAATTCTTCGTAGGATACCTGTAAGAAGGTTGAAGTTAAGCCATTGTTAATATTAAGAACTCCATCCTACAGATGAAATTGTGTTTCTTAGGTTCCAGACGAATTAACGTTTTACTAGCCTTAATGTAAAGACTCACACACGCGCCAATTCTGTAGCGCGTATTTAACACAGATATTTTGGATTTCGACTTGACGTTACCGCTGATCTTGCCTAAAACCTATTATGGATATGATCGTTTTCACATAGATTTCTCCTAAATAGTAAACCTTTTAGCCACGCTACAGTACCTTAGAGTGCACGATGGCCAGCGTGTCTACCCAGACGCGCCACCCCCCGTACTCGTGCTTGATGGCGTGGTGGAGCAACATCCTGAACAGGGAGTACACCATGTCGGAGATCTTCTGCTCTTCGGTATTCTTCGGGTGGATGTATGCCATCGCTATCAGCCATTCCTGACAACAGATAGTCGTATGAATAGTTGCATTACACAAAGAATGTAAAAAAGTATTGAAAATGGATTGAACTGATATTGATGGTTTTACTCATAAGAATTACATTTGTTTATAGCTCTTCATACACCATGGTACTCTGGTAGCAAAGCATCTAGGGCCACCACGTTATACGATATTTCTCTGCAAGTACTAGGGTAGCATGAGTGGTGAGGTAACTGACCTGCCACACGGACATTTGCAGCACCGTCCTCCTGTTCTCCCGGTTGTTGCTACAGAGGAGCGTCATGTCTGACAGGAATAGCTTCTTTACTTCTAGTAGCTGTTCCGTTTGCTTTGATTGTCTGATAAGGGTGGCTACGACTTTCAGGATCACTGTAAAATAACATTTATTAGTGTCATTAATTGTCTGCTTGTGAACTGCGATCATTATTATGAACCAGCTAGTTAATATCCAATAATTTATTTCCATCTTGACTTGTTGCCATCTTCAAAATCTTTTTGTATTTTGTTCAATTAAGCTACTTGTTTTAAAATATTTCATTATTATTTAGTAGTGAATAATATGGAAAACAGCAACGCAAACTATAACCTGGGTTACCATGACGTTCAAAGTAAGATTGTTTTATTCTTATTTCAGTGTGGATAAGAGACAGAGCTATACAGGTTCTCTAGCGCAATCTCTTACCCACAATGGAATAAGAATAAAACAATCTTACTTTAAACGTCAAGGTAACCCACATAGTCCTGCGACCTACAAATAATTTCTGAAATAAAAAAGAATTAATATCTATAAAGATGGTTCCTCACTGGGATTCTCGAGCCTGAAGTGCGGCTGCGGCTCGGGATGGCTGGTGTAGAGGATCTGCTGGCCCACGTGCTCCGTGAGCAGCTCGTAGAGCGCGTTGTAGACGGGCAGCGCCAGGCCCTCGCCGCACGCGCCCAGCCGCGTCGCCAGCAGCGTGTACAGGTTGTGCGGCGACATCACGTCGTACTTGCGCCTGAACAGCAGAGACCAACCGTACATGGAAGGCGATGGGTGAAAATAAAAATTAAAAAAAGTCCAAGTCATGTGTAAGCAGCACGACTTGGATCCCTTTACAACTAGTGTGGTGTCGGCCAGAGGACGCATAAGCCTCAGGTCTTTTAAGTAGCATTTTAATTGTTTCCCTAATTTTTTGCAATGTTTTTATTATTTTTACTGTTACTCATTTTTCTAAAGGTTTATAGTTACCACTCGTTTAACCCTTGCAATTGACTTTGTTTATGTAACTGTAACATTTTTATAAGCTATATCATTCACTGTGTAAAGGGTGCTATGGTCACTTCTCAATTTTAATTCTGACAATATACGTGAGGACTTGTAATTGGTTTGTTGTTCTGTATGTTTGTTTTTATTTTTAGTTTGTTTAAGCTGTAAGTCCTCCAAGATGTAATAAATAAATAAAATTAAAATTTGCACCTTCAATATAACATTTTTTCCAAATTATTTAATTTAAATTAGCGGCCCGTCCCGGCTTCGCACGGGCAATAAATATAGCCAATGTTACTCAGGGTGAATGTAGCTTTCCAATGGTGAGAATTTTTGAAATCGGCACAGTAGTTTTTGAGTTTATTCATTAAAAACATACACACAAAAATACAAATTTCCCCTCTTTATAATATTAGTGTAACGTATATTAAGTTACGAGAGGTTAATTTATTAAATATCACATATTTAAGTGTTACAGCTAATACCTAAGCTAAGATAATTTAATATCTTGTAGTAGTTGTGTTGTGTGCATCAGTACCCACCCTCATAATCCCAAGCAGATTTAATATCATGCTGGACTAGTCATACTTAAACCATTCTTTACAAATCAACAAAAAAACTAAAGTTTCATAAGCAGACTTTCCCAGGTCGTAGAGCCCAGAAAAGAGTGCTACAAAAGTCTATGTATTTATAAAAATATTAGTACCTAGTTAAGTGGTAAAGAGGACTGATTAAGTAATTACAATTTGAGATGGTTATTCTTCCTGATGAACATCGATTTTCGAATTCTAATAAAATATCGTTTTCTTAAAATGCATGGTACAGATGATTCTACAATTAACAATGGGCATGTGTTTCGTGACTAGTGATTAATCGGGTGTACAACATTCACATAAAAATTAGTTTGAGGAAAACAGGTGCCTTGAAAGTTTTTGAATAACAATATCGTTATATTCCACAGGGAAAAAATCAAAAGTTAATTTCAAGTTTCTGAGATTCACAGTATCGATCCACTGTTAAAGATCGATTCTTCGACTAATCGATATCAGATCACTTGAATGCACCCAGCTACACGTGTGCGTGGTGACAACTCGAAAGCTATCTTTTATGTTGCACAAAAGCTCTCTAAAAAAAATCTATAGATAGAGAAATATACTTCCTTATGGGAATGGATGATTTAAAAAAAAATATTATTTACTTGTGTGTGCTTCTGCTAAGGAAAAATCCTAATAGTTTCAGGGCTTGTAATCTGATTAGTTGACTCTCTGACGACAGCAGTTTGAAGATTGTTCTAACTCCTCCCTGAAATGATTACCATACCAGAATTAGGACGAAAGAACACTTCCGTAAAAGAATGTATGAGTGATAAAAATATATTTACCTTAGCATCAAAAGCAGGCACCATAGAGCTTGGGTGTTCCGACATCAAAGATATTAACATTTGTAGCACGTCGTGTAAATTTTCATCCTGGAAATAATTAATTAAATAAAACGTCATGTCGAATAAAAGGAACTACACTATAGCAGTCCATCCAAATAAATTTTTGAGAACCTCGCGCACATCTACATATACATATAATAAATCTGTAGAAGTGTGCGCGCATCACGTAAAATGTACTAAATCGATGTAAATAACTTGTATACATTGAATTTGTGTGTAACTTGATATTATGCGGCGGTACAAAGTTCGCCGGGTCAGCTAGTACAAACGTAAGTACCCATATGGGTAGAACTCAGCGACTATCGCAACCCAGTGCTGGGCACGCCACAATCATGGCGGTAAGTCCCCTCTTTGAGGCGTGGCTGGAAAGACCTCACGGCGTCCTTACCTTCCGCATGACGCAGGTACTCACCGGACATGGTTCGTTCGGGAGTTTCCTGCACTCGATTCATGCGGAAGTGACGCCCGGGTGTCGCCACTGTGCGGAACGCCCGGAGGACACGGTGGAGCACACAGTCGAGGTGTGCCCTGCTTGGGCGGAGCATCGCCGTGCCCTCGTGGGGGCGATCGGCGGCGGAGACCTCTCGCGCCGGGCCTTGGTTGAGGCCATGGTCCGGAGCGAGGAGGAGTGGCAGGCGGTCGCCGACTTCTGCGAAGCAGTAATGCTCGCAAAGGAGGAGGCCGAACGCATCAGGCAACGGCGTTATCGCCGCCGCCGTCGCCGGGATTCTGATCCCGATTTCCGGCCAACGTAGACGCGGGCTTGCGGACGGTGAGCAATGGGTAGCTCACCGTCCGGCCGTCCGGTAACTGTCCGGACCAAGCCCAAGTCGTCGACGGCGCGCAATGTTCCCGCGCGCCTCAAGGAGTTGTCAGCAACAGCAGGGACCCAGCCGGGTCGAAGCCTACTGGGGCCAGGGTTATCCGAAAGGGCGCTCGAGCCCCGGTATGAAGGCTAGAAGGAACGGGGTGGGTCTTTTAGTCAGTAAGAGTCTGACACTATCTCCCGCTCCGCCCAAGGGCGGGGGATGTCAATGCATGATTTTTTCCCACCATAAAAAAAAAAAAAAAAAAAAAAAAATGGGTAGAACCGAAACAATTTTTTTTAAGTTGGTTGACAAGAAATAAATATTTTCGCATCTTTTCAAGATCGGGCACTGCGATCAAATCGATAAAAAACTGTAATTTCCACTTCCTTTCCATCACGATAGGAAAATTCAGCATTTTTTCTGAAATACCCTATTCATTAAAGCTATCAATTTCACACAAAAGTACCAGGGCATCATACCTCGTGCATAGTAGTCAGATAGTTGAGTATAGATTGTAGTTCGTCTTCTTTGACTCCGTTGCCGATCATGATCAGTTGTTTTAGAAACAGCAAAATGTATGCTCGGATCGTGAGGATGTCTTTGTGTGCAGGCCGAGGTCCTTCTGCAAGACGAAAAACAGTGCAATTTATCTATACAAAATTTTTATTAGTATATATGTATGCGAAACCTGAATATAATTTGCACAGAATCAGTAAGTGAATGGATTCCAATAGTTTTTACACCCATGTTATTTTTCTTCTCAAAAATATTTAGCCGCTAGTTAGAGCCGCTAGATGGCGCTGCGTCTAGCCTAACGTGGAATAAAAGCTGTGATAAAAAAAAATGTTTTTTAAATGATAGAAGTGTTTTAAATTAACTAAAAGTAAATTAACATATAAAGCCTAGACTAATAACTAAGTGACAGTGTTAACTAAATGATATTTGCACAAACAGTGAAGTTATAACGAAAATTCTAATTCATGAACCGTCCCCAAATACAATAACAAAAAAAAAACAATAACAAGTGATAACCCATAATAAACAATAAATATATAAACATTAGAGCATTAAGTGATCCAAATATTAAACAATACGTGTAAGTAAAACAACTACAAACTAAAACAAAGTGCAAAAGTGATCTTCACAATAATTTTAAACTTTAACCGTCACAAGATAAAAAAGCGATTTTGAACTCTAATCCTTAACTAAGCAAAATATTTGCGGCAACTGGTCTAAAAATTAGACGTCCACATTAAATACGTTGGTGGCCTAATGGATAAGGAACCCGCTTACTTTTGCCAGTTACCTTGTGCGGCACAAGTGGTCTCAAGTTCAAACCCCAGCCAGAGCAATACATTCACTTTTCGGAAATTTAGAATTTTATAAACGAGTCTATAGAGCAAAGTGCAATGTCGTCATCGTCAAAGCCCACAACCAATAATAGTAACAGTGGTCGCAAGATGGCAGCACTGGTAACATGTCATAAATGTAAAAAAAAAGTAAACCTCAAAAGTACTGCACTGTGCGTAGCCTGTGATAATAGATACGAATTTGATTGCGATGGATACCCAGAATCTACTTATCGTCTCAAAGACGCAGAAGCAAAAAAAAAATGGAGGTGTAAACTGTGTATCAGAAATAATAAATTTACGAAAACCGACGACACATCCAACGTTACCTTACGAAAAAAGCAAGCTTCTTTAAAATCTGCCTCTCCTACGGAACAACTACCAAATACACCGGCAAATCGAGAATATGACAAATTGAAACGGCTTTCGCCAGGTCTAAATAGTATAGAGTTACTTGATTCTCACATACTTACAGACTTTGAAACATCTAATGAATCATACGTTACTCCCAATAGACTATCAAGGAGTGTTGACAGAACTGTGACTGATTTAGTAACATCCTCTGAAATGAAGGAGACAATCAATCAACTTACACTTCAACTTGAAAGCACTGAGAATGAACTTGGAAATGTATTGTTAGAGAACACCGATTTACACAAACAAATAAGCAAGTTAATTATGGAAAACAACACCTTAAAATCCCTGTGCCATTCTTCCTCCATATTTCCAAATCCAGCTTCAAGCAGTAAAAAAAAGAAGCAAGCTCTGTCACAACAACATTACTTAAGCTCTGCACCGACCTCTCCATCGTCATCCTTATTGAAAGTCGATAGATGTGACCATGTACTACGCTTGAAACAAGAAATTTTAACCCTGCAACAGCAGTTACAGACCGCAGAGCAGGAGATTTTAACACTTACACAGCGCATTAGTTTATTATCAATGGAATGGAATCAACGCAGTAACAATACTCCTGAAACAGTCAGTCACGAATCAAAACAGGACATTCTAAACATCACTACTGTTAAGACTTACACTGCCACAAACGGGAAGAATAGCATCATACCCAAAAAGAAGATATATATTTTCGGATCTCAGCGTTGCGTCGGGTTAGCAGCAGCCATCTCACATTCGAGAGCAAATACTCAGTATGAGAGATATGGAGTCGTTGCCGAAACGAAACCAAATGCACCGTGTAATGAAGTATTAGCAAACTGCTTAAATATTAAACTCTCAACAGACGATAAACTCGTAATTTGTGTGGGTGAAAATGACCATAACTTAAAACTAATCTTGTCTCAATTGGAAACTATATTAGAAACATTCAAAAATAACACTATATTTGTATTAAATGTTGAAAAAAATGTGTACCTGAATGTCAATAAGCTAAACTACTCTTTAAAAAACATGTGTCTAAAGTTTAAAAAATGTCAATTTATAAAACAAACTTCCACAAAATTATCGGAGATTTGCAAGTCATTGAATCATCATATAGATTATGCCGATTATACTGATAAATACTTGAATCCTATTGAGATTCGAAAGAGAATAGCTAACAGCAAACCAAGTTTTAAATCGAACAATTGTGTACTGGAACCTAAAAAAGGAACAATTCCTTACTACTTCAAAGACAAAAACCTTCCTCAAAGTACAACATCTTTAGAGTATAATACTTCTGGTCTATCCAATCCTAGGGTTAAAAAAGGAACCATACCGTATTTTTTTCCTATTTTAAACAAGAGTGACACATTTTTTCGTATCTCAAGTGAATAAAACGAGCAATTTCAAAATATTACATCAGAACATTGCTAGTGTACTTTCCAAACAGGAGTTACTAGAAATTACTATTCAGGAATTAAAAGAAGTAAATAATGATCCAGATGTAATATGCTTATCTGAAACTTTTATAAAAAAAGGTAATGAAAATTATATAAAATTATGTGGCTATGAATTGGCAACTAGTTATTGTAGAGATAAACACAGGGGTGGAACTTGTATATTAATAAGGAAAGGATTGAATTTTAAAGAGCTTCCTTTGATAAAAAACTATGCAACATCTAACACTTTTGAAGCCTGTGGCCTTGAGCTGCTGTGCACTAAATTAATAATTATATGCATTTATAGAACACCTCAATCTGACCCGAATCTGTTTTTAGCAAAACTATATAATCTTTTACATGATTTATTAAGGAAATACAAATCCAAGGTAAAAATAGTTGTGACAGGAGATTTTAACATAAATACTTTAAAAAAAGGAAGCATTACAAATGAGCTCCAAGATTTAGCTTACAATTTTGACTTGAAAATTCATATCAATGTTCCCACACGCAAACGTTCCTGTATTGACCATATCTTAAGTAACATTTCCAACGCAACAGCAACCGTTTTGCCTCTGCATCTGTCAGATCATGATACAGCACAAATGCTAAGTTTTCCTACAAAACATGCACCAGAAAAGGCACCGATATACTACATTTATAAAAGAGACTACAATTTGGAAAATATACGTAAATTCAAAGAATGTTTACAAAATCTTTCTTGGTCTAACATCTATAAAAACAATGACGCCAATTCCGCATTCAATGATTTTCATGAATTATTGTGCATGTTTTATAATCTATGCTTTCCCAAAATAAGAGTCAAAGTTAACGCAAATAATAAGAGCACACAAAAATGGATAAGCAAAGGATTGAGAAACAGTTGCAAGACAAAACGGAAACTGCGTTTTCAATATTACAAGAACAAAAATTCCTATAATAAAATTAAATATCAAAATTACTCAAACCTGCTGAAAAAATGTATTTATGGCTCAAAAAAGAACGCAAACATAAGCTATATTAACACACATCGTAACAAATGCAAAGCTACTTGGACTGTCATTAAAAATGAAATAAATAATATGACCCCCAAAAATAACATAGACACCATAAAGATAAACGATACAGTAATTACAGACCCTGCAGAAATGGCTTCAGTGTTTAACAATCATTATGTTAATTTAACGCATGCACCTACGCAAACAAGTGTTGGACAAAGCTTTTTGAAAAATAAGTGTGTTAACTCGATGTTCCTTAAACCGATGTTAGAAAGCGAGCTGCGACAAGAAATAATGTCCTTATCCAACACCAGATCTGAGGGCTATGATGAAATTAACACTAAAATCTTAAAAGCCAGTTGTCTTGAACTAACTGGTATATTGACTCATCTGATAAATACATCTTTTTTAGCGGGAGTTTTTCCTGATAAATTAAAGCTAGCTATAATAAAGCCGATATTCAAAAAGGGAGACAAAGCTGATATTAATAACTATCGTCCCATAACATTAATACCTATCTTATCAAAAATTTATGAAAAGTGCATGTATAAAAGGCTGATTGATTTCTGCACAAAATTCGAAATAATAAGTAAAGAACAGTTTGGATTCCAAAAAAACAAGTCTACGTCGTTAGCTATTTTTTCACTTATAAAATCAATACTTTCAAACGTCAACAATAATTATTTAACTACTGGTCTTTTTTTTGATTTATCGAGAGCATTTGATCTGGTGTCACATGAAATACTGATAGATAAATTAGAGTCTGTTGGGATTAGGGGACCTGCACTTCACTGGATATCGTCCTACTTAAGTAATAGGCAACAAAGTGTCATAATAAACAAAATAAACAAAAATAAAGAAATGACACCCTATTCATCAGAATATCAACATAATAAATACGGTGTACCCCAGGGAAGCGTTTTAGGACCAATATTATTTCTGATATACATAAATGACATAATACATATAACAAAGCATAAATGCATCTTATTTGCTGACGACATATCAATTATAGTGACATCCGATAGAAAGCAGAATACCATTGCAGATCACGAATTTGACATAAATAATACAATAGATACATTACTGCATTGGCTTGACATAAACCGTTTAAAAATTAATTTAGATAAATCCGCATTTATTCAATTTAATCAATCAAATAATTACAAAAATAATATCAAACTAAATATAAATAAAATTAAGGAGGTTCCGCATACCAGATTTTTAGGCTTGATAATAGATAAGGATATAAACTGGAAAGAACACGTAGACAATGTTAGCACTAGAATTAATAGGTTCGTTTACGCATTGAAACAGGTTAAAAATGTGACCAATATAAAAACTGCCATTATTTCATACCATGCCTATGTAGAATCATTACTACGTTATGGTCTTGTTATGTGGGGTAATAGTGTGGATCTAAACAGAGCATTTCTCGCTCAAAAAAAGTGCATAAGAGCTATGTATGGACTTAAACCTGATGATACATGTCGACCAGTATTTAAAAAACTTGGTTTGCTGCCGCTACCATCTCTTTACATTTATGAAACTTGTGTGTTCGTAGTTAAAAATAGAGAACTGTTTAAGACAGCAAACGAAATTTGCCCTAGACACAGAAGAGATCCCTATAAACTGGTTCTAAATGATGTCCCAAGACTTACCAAATACAACAAAAACTGCCTAGCAATGTGTGTACGTATTTATAACCATATTCCAAGCCACTTCAAAACATTGAGTACAAGATCTTTGAAAATTAAATTGCATAAGTGGTTAAATGAATGTAGTTTTTACAACTTAAAAGAATTTATGGATAAAAAATGTTGATTCTTTGCCTCTCAATTTTTTGCTTCTAACTAGGTATATATCTTCATAAAACTCTCAAATTTTGCATGCTATATCATAAAATAGCTAAACATGTTTGTACCATTGCAATTCTATGTAACACCATTTTATACCATGTTTTTACGCAAATAAAGAATTTATTATTATTATTATTATTATTTAAAACGGTCACAAGTTGGTCACCACAGACACTAAATACAACACAGGTCACGGCAGATCATAGCAGGCATTAGACAACAAACAGCTGGGTGTAAGAGCAAAAGAACCCCTCAGTCGTCTAGATGGCTCGGTGGCTATGTATTTTGGCTGACATAACTGTTCTGATCTTTTACATAAACTACGCTTTAATGTCCCTCAGAGATTGGTTAGATTTAATCCGCCTATCTCTATTCCTTCTTCCTCTACTAACTACAGGCGAAACTCGTACATGGTGCGAACGAGTAAGGACTTTAATGTTCTATGCAAAGAGTTCTCTTTTGACCCATTCAACACTAAAACCTACTCTGTACGCACCCAGCTGAATGCGGACTTCTTCTAAAGTGCATAGTGTTGACTGTACTTGAGTGATGTTTTATGATGTTCTTTTTTATTAAATTCTTTTTTTTTATCGTGCTTGTTAGTGATCCTAAGTTTTCTACTACTTTGTATATTCCTATCCGTGAGAACCTGTAATTGGCTCAATGTTTCTTATACTGTCGTTATTCATTAATTATAGCTGTTGGTTCTCCTAAGAATAAATAAATAAATAACAAGCTTATATCTTTGTGATTTTTCATAATACCTACAATAGGTACATAGATTCTTTACATAAAAATACTACAGCCTAGACCGACTGACATACAACACACAGCTGAAACTACTGAGCCTAGAAACATGACATTTTACACAAGGCTTCCATTTATGACGTAGGCGAACACTAAGAAGGGATTGTAGGGAACTCAAACCTTAAAGGTGTGAAAAGGGGGGAGATTTCTATGAAAAATCTCATTCCGAGTGCGAATACTTGAAAGTTAGCACAAATGGTAACCTAAGTAAATAATACAAGTCGTCATTGTTTGTTTTTAGAACTACCCCCAATAGAACAATTTCGGAGGTTATCAAGTTTGCATGGAGGATTCTTAATTCGTGAGTTATAAACATGAGACTTGGCTCAAATTCTAATCAATAATAGAGACTTAGTTTTTCAAAACTACCCACATAATAAGGTTTTAGACATAGCGCGCACTGGTGACTTTTGTCACGGTGACAATTATTTTTTTATCCATTTTTACCCTACTGTCACGTCTTTAAGTGCGCGCACTATATGTTGGGGTCATAAGCACGGTGACTTTTGTCAAAAGTCACCAGCGCGCGCTAAGTCTAAGGGATGTTAAAGTTTTTATGAAAATATTTTTGCGAACGGAGTCTCTAGTAAAGTTCTAATTTAAAATATATTCTTAATAGAAAATTAAGAACATCCAAATCCAACGAGTTATTTCAATACGTCACTCTCTAACGCGGGGTGGCATGACCTTCTCAACCCTCGGAATACATAAATAGATTAAATGTTTGCGTATAATTATGCTCCGTCATGTCACTGTAATTAGAACAGTTCAATTTGAATAAGACGGAGTCTATGTTTAATTTTGAGAACAAGAAGGAAGTATTTGTGAACATTACTCATTCTTTCATTTCGTGGAATTAGAATTACCAAGTTGATTTATTACAGAAACATAATTTATGGATAACTTCCATAAGGCTTCATTCATAATAAATCTGACCGGTCCAGAAGAGTTCGCATTTAATAAATTCATGCTCAGCCAAAAAGTATCTAATTACGTAGTCTCCTTGAGGTACCTGAATTATAAACGAAGGGAGCGTAATATCCTACTTTGTACTTACCTAGTCCCTTAGGCGTGATGCCGCTCTTGGCTCTGGGGTTCACAACCCAGTAGTAGAACTTGAGCGTGTGCACGGTCTGCAGCACGGTGCTGACGCGGCGCACGCTGCCGTAGATGTGCGCGTCGGCGAGGAAGTCGGTGGCCAGGTAGCAGTAGAGGCGCGCCTGCACCGCGGCCGGCGTGTGGATCCACAGCGCCGGGTTGAACAGAATGTGGTCCAACAGCTGCCATGTGAGGAACGATTGGCAGAAAGACTGCGATTAGCATAGACCTTAAGCTGTCCGATGGTTGAAAGCGTATTCTCTCTTGCTTGTTCTCCTAGTACAGGGATATGCCTACGCAATACTCGTACCAATACACTTACATATTGCTTCTAATTACGTACCTACAATACAATTTACAGCTATTTAATAAATATTGCAAGGTCTTGCGCCTACATAATAAATAACATGAAGCTTTTGGAATAAAATAAAGTTTATTTGAAACACGACTACAATAATTGCTTTGTCATCTGAAAAATAAGGTTTTTATTTTATATAGTGGACATTACTTGGCTGTGACAGGTTTCATTTTTCACTATAAAAGCATTAGTGCAGAGTAAGCTAAAGTAAATATTATTTTAAACAATACTTTCTTCCATTGTGTTCTTAATAGCTATTGTGTCAACTAACTAACCCTTGGAATGTTTTACTTTTATTATATAAATATTGAAAAAAAAAAATGAGATAAATAATACGTATAAATAATAACAAACTGAAATAGCAAGCGCTACCAGGGTTTCAAAGATCTGGTGAAGCACTAATCTTACAAGGGAATGTGTCAAGTGTAGGATCAGGGCCAGAGATATATAAATAAAAAAATATTCAAAGGCTTCAAATCCCCAAATAAATATAGCGTTATAACCATTTTTAAAGAAAGATGACATTTTATAAATTAATGACTAGTAAATTTTCTGAATTACTTTTTACAGTAGTCCCGAGTTGCCTTGCATCAAGTTTTATTTACAATATTGTGAATTAGAAGCCAAAAAAGCGGGTACCATCAAACCACATAAATATACCATATTTGATAGTACCTGTATATCCCTGGATGACAGTGGGTGTGCAGAAACAACTGTAGTACAGTCGAGGTGAAGTAAGCAAGAGGAACATGCGCTAACAACCATCGAACAAATAAGTTGGGAAACACATCGTCACCACGTGCGTTAAGATGGTCTGTTCAATCTCGATTGGAAACATCCTGTAGCATAAAAAATACAAAGGACCTCTTTGTATTGTTTGTTGCCCTGGTACTCACAAAGTGATTACTTTGCAAATTGACTTTCCGAAAGTCTTTTGTGCAAGCCATTAAATATGTAACAATAAACAAACCGAATAAATATTTCCAATCGAGAAAAAATCCAGTACAAAATTTACATAAAGGACGGAGCGGAGCACCAGTCACACTTAAAATAAACCTGCCGATATAAAAGTGGGAGTGATTGATTGTTGGTTTTATACAAATTGGAATCCGAATTAACCCTGTACAACATGTTTGAATTACATTTTCTTATTGCTTCGACTTTTAAAGATACAAAGCCATTTTCCGAAGAGGCGATGAGTTGATGTAGGTTCTTATAAGAAAATTAATGATGTTTCTTACTAAGGAATGTGAGAACAAAAGGCGTATCAGCTTCTAGCTGGAACAAGCGTGTTAACCCAAGCATATTGACAGGTTCATTACCACTAGTGTAGTGTACGTGGCACTAAAATGTACAAAGGAGTGAGCCGCTAGTCGCGTGTTTGTTCCATTATCCAATAGATTTGTTTAATTCGATGACACATGTTTACAAGCCCCGAAGCTGTGTCGTGTGGTGTCGATTCAATTGTGCAATGGTTTCTGTGACTTTTCTTTGAAATTCTACCAACTTAAATAATTACATGAAAACAATATGTTGTTTTGTGAAAAAACGTTGTCTAAAAGAAAAGAATAATAAGAAAATGTTTGAGTGTAATATTGAATAGTTATTTTATAACTGTTTGATTGCTAATTTAACTCAATGAAAGTCAAGAAAACATCTGTTTTGTAACGAATAGACGAGCTCACAACGGCCCGATATAAATTACCTTATGAAGGCAATTTTCTCACTTATTTATGGGTTGTTGTACCTTTGTAGCGCGTTCTAAACGAGCTGTATTATGGTAATATCCGACGAATTAATCTTGATGTTTTGGTAAAACGATAAAAACAAAATTTATTGCATTAATTTCGAGAACAAACGAACTTGGACGAAATACAAAATTAGTTACGTTGAATTTGGGAACTTTTATAAAGTAACTTGATAAAATAACAAGATTTCAACTCTTTACCTATAAATTACTTCGGTAAAATCTTACGTACATAAATAGAAATGAAACAATATAATGAACAAATACTTAAAGACATACCTGTTTTAGTAGCAGATCGGAATTAGGGGAGCAGCATGTGACAAGATGTTTAGTGAGATGTAGGAAGGAGGCGAGTGTGTCGGGCGTGAGGTGGTCGCGACTGCAGCGCTGCAGCATGTGCGAGATAACCAGGAACCCACGGCACTGCAGCATGTGCTGCTGCACCGTGCTGCACGACTCCACCAGCGAACACACGAACCCCAACAGTTTTGAACTGAGGAATAAGGTGGCAACTTGTCAATACGTACACCTTCATCTTGATCTGGGATCCTAGTGATAAGCATAGTACAGTACAATACCATTTTGATTACTAGGGTTTATGTATTACAAATAAAATACAGTTATCAGACACAATCGCAATAAGTGGAATTCAAACAATATTTCCTTTACAAATAACGCAGTTCAGGTGAAAATTTTCATGTAGCACATGAAAAATTTACATCGTTTAAGACGCATCCCAAAAAGCGATGAATCTCGTTTTGTGTCTATAAATAATACATGTAAACTCCGAGGTAATGTCGCAGCAATTTCCACAGAATAATGGCGCGGTACGTGGGTAATTCTGTCGTAAAATATATTTCGAATTATCATTGTGGATATTCTGTCACAAGGATCATGAGGCTTCTTATTAGACGACATGAGAATAGGTGGCCCGGTAACTCTTATGCATAAATGTAATCCGTTGTGCCTTTGATGTGTCGGTACAATTTTGATGGCGCACAGAGGCCTTATTTATCCGGCTCCATCCGGCCGTGGCGAGGGTCGTCGAAGGTGCCGCTTTGAACTGTCAGCTTGCCTGTTATCATACGCTTGAACCTCCGTCAATATTAAACATGTGCCACCGACGCTAAGTCACCAAATAGCCGCTGTAAACCTTAGCACAGATTTTTGTATTCAAATATACCTTGGAGACCACTTTGTATAGAAAATGGCAACAAAATTATGCAAAGGAATTTCGAATCAATACCTACCTATCTATCGCACTGCGTAGTTTTATTTCTCGAGGAGAAAATAAGGTTAGAATCTCTATAGACTAGGACTGGAATTGAGTCACTAATAGGATTTCGTTTAATTAAACGCTAAAACTCACTAAGAAGCACTTTCAGAAATTAGACTTTTAAAAAACGTTTAAGCAGAAGTACTATGACATTTTTATGTTTCTTTTCTTTTTTTAAAACGTTGCGTTGAGTTTCTCCTGTATCGTGAGTGCGTTTACTAATATGAAAGCTCACATCGAACCCGCGACCCGCTGGGCAGCAGCCAATCGCTCAACCAATGCGCGAACCGTGCCGAAGTGATATATTAGATAAATGCATGTCGCTACTTTTAAGATTAAGTGATTTATAATCCTGTTTAATAACAGTGGTTCGTTAGGGCGTGCTATCAAATAAATCCGATGTTTGGGTAACCCTTAAATATTTCATAAATTTGAAGGTCTTCTCATTAAAATTAATGTCACGCCTGATAATTTCATAACCGCCCTTCGTAACCCTATGCTAATATAAATTGTCGCCGCAAAATGTCGCTCATAAATCTATTCCGTTAAGCGGAGTAGACACCAGGCAATTAGGAGTTGTAGGAGTTAGTTCCCGAGTCGTATTACAGAGTCGCTTCTGGACGGCGTGGAGTTGAGAGCCGACTGCCGGCGGACAGTGAAAGTGCATTTAGTCAACTAACGCGCCCGAAGCCACTAGGAATATTAATGAGTGGCTTTGGCACTCGCAAACGCTCGCTAAGCCAATGCCAGTGATTTAGTTCTGGAATTCCGCCCAACTTTATTTCGAGCCTAACTAATGTGCCCAAACTATGGAGTAACTAGGAGCTGAGGTAGCAAATTGTTCAGGGGACGTTCAACACTTCCTTTGTTTCGGTAGCGCACTGAATCAATTCCCGCAAAGTTTTGTAATAACATTTTAGGCAGTTAGGTTCGCTGTCAACTTACTCAACTTCGGAGACACCTACTTACGAGAACTTTCAGCATTTCATTAGCAGGCACATTGTCTCTCTAAGCTCATTATAATGAAATGGTACCAGGATGACATACCATAGCATGGGGTCTCTCTTGGGATCAGTGGCGGGCGCGTCGTGCGGCAGGTCCAGCTGTGCGAATAGCGGGAATAGGACTTGTACCCCGCCGATGGAGTTCAGCGCGCTGTGTATTGAATGTGTTACTACTGCTTTCACTTCCTGCGAACATATTAAAACAAGTTATCAACAGCTCAATTAGCCAAGTCTAGTAGCACCCCCAATACATCCACACGTACGGTAGTCGGAGCCTGATTATAAACAATGTAGGAGTACCTACCGTGAAAAGGCTAAAGGTCTTCAGCTATGAGTTGGCCAGAGTTCCTTTGTTGCAAGTCATCAGGAAAGATCACAAGTCTCAAACATTAAAGTAATCATATTTATCTATATGCGGAACTTTGATAATTTCAGAGCACAAGTTGAAAGTCAGAGTACAAGGTATAATCGAATGCTAAGTGAATCTCCCTATAATAGAACATCGATCGCATGCGCGGTCAGACGGAGAAAACTATAGAGAACTTGGTAACTCATGATAACTTGGTAGCACAGGATTATGTTAAGTTACGTTTGATGGCTTATTAACATTCCACTGACTTTAGATTACTTGATGTCTTCATCAACCATACAACATTAGGAATTCATGGTCGATACTTGATTACTGTTTATATATAATAATAAAGTTTATTGTCATAAAGAAACATATCTACATGCATTAGTATACATACACTGGTTAACAAAATGCTAATTACGCTGCTGAAGTTTGTATACAGATATTGTGAGCCCTGCCTCTCGAACTATATAGTTACTAACTTTATAACTTTCCCTTAAAAAACACAAATATTTTTTTTATTAGATTGAAAATGAGTGCGAAAAGTACCAAAGTATCACGAATCCTTAAGAGGTGTACTTATAGTACACGTATCCACATTAGGCCAGTTAAATTTCCATTAAGAAGACACAGATCAAAGAGTTTGGAGAAATGCTAGAAAAACCCAAACACTCAAAAACCTACTCGCTAGAAATGTGCGTTATTTAATCAAGAAAAGCCGAAGGTGGCGTGATAATGGGCTGTTCTGTTCAGTAAACGGGCGGTGAGTACATAATTCTTATGAAACGTGGAAGGATAATATATCTATCAGGTCTAATTGGATGGATGGGGTTGATCTCTATCGTGTGCCGGTCGTTTCACTCGATACGTACCTAAAACGAAGGTTATGGATTAAGAACGACCTTCACAGGTCTGTTTAATGGATGAACCGTATTTTATGACAAATTTAGCATAATAAATAATATAACGCGGGTGGGTTGCCTAAGAAAATCCTGGCCAAACTTTTTTTTTTTTTTTTTTTAAATGCACCGGTGTGTCTGAAATTATGAAGCCTTAAGAACATAAAATCGTTGGGTTGCCTATTTGTTTCCTGGCATAACTTTGGGTTGCCAGGAATAAATAGGTATGTCAATACTAGTAGTAACCACTTGATTAATAAATAAATTATATATCAAAATAACGCTGTTTCATTACGAATTCGACGCAATAGGGTTGTCTGCAAAAAATCTGGCATGAATAACGGTTGTGCATTTTTCTAAAAATAGTAGTTTATGTGACTAGGGGATAAAGCAGTGTCTTTAAGTTGCGGGCGGCATGTTGAATTCCGAACGAAACGAAGGTTGCTGATTTTAATCCCGAACGATAGTGAGGGATTTATAAAATTAACTCCCGAGCATTGCGAGTGAGTTAATAAAGAAACCTGAGTGAAGTGAGGAATTCAAGCCGCCCAAGACAAAGACAGCTTTATCCCCGTGTTGCATACTCTACTTTTTACACCATCTGTGAGGTAATTAAAAAACAATTTGGTCGACCAAATCATATATTAGAGAAATATAAGTATTGTATTTACAAGCTCATTAAACAAACAAAATTCACTACTCCAAGATTCTATAGTTTCAACTTTCTATAACGCTTCCGTCAGTACGTTTCTTTTTTTGTTAGTGGCCAGTTTGAATCATAGTGATTACATACTCTTTGGTTTGAATTTCGAGTCAACTTGTTCGATGCGCCTACATTTTAATTCACAATGTTGACGATTTTTGATGTTCCAAATTCAAATCTCATTATTCCCTAGGGATCGGCCATACTGCATTATCTCCCTAGGGATAGAATGACTTGCTATAAGTGAGGTTTGTATGACGTATAAAATGACATTATCGAGAAGGTAGTGTAAAATAGTAGTTTATGTAACTAGGGGATAAAGCAGTGTCTTTAAGTCGCGGGCGGCATGTTGAATTCCGAACGAAACGAAGGTTGCTGATTTTAATCCCGAACGATTTATAAAATTAACTCCCGAGCATTGCGAGGGAGCTAATAAAGAAACCTGAGTGAAGTGAGGAATTTAAGCCGCCCAAGACAAAGACAGCTTTATCCCCGTGTTGCATACTCTACTTTTTACACCATCTGTGAGATAATTAAAAGACAATTTGGTCGACCAAATCATATATTAGAGAAATATAAGTATTATATTTACAAGTTCATCAAACAAACAAAATTCAGTACTCCAAGATTCTATAGTTTCAATTTTATATAATGCTCCCGTGTCGTCAGTACGCACGTTTTATTCTATTTTCTTTTTTTTTTGTTAGTGGCCAGTTTGAATCATAGTGATGATACTCTTTGGTTTGAATTTCGAGTCAACTTGTTCGATGCGCCTACATTTTAATTCGCAATGTTGACGATTCTTGATGCTCGAAATTCAAATCTTATTATTCCCTAGGGATCGGCCATACTGCATTATCTCCCTAGGCATATAATGACTTGCTTTAAGTGAGGTTTGTATGACGTGTAAAACGACATTATCGAGCAGGTGGTGTAAAAAATAAATTTCATCCAATAAACAGACCGGTGAAAGTCGTTCTTAATCGTAACATCTACTAAGAGAAATACAGCTCTTTAATAGTAATGTAAGCATAATATCTACTCTGGATGATGGTATTTTCACGATCACGACCTTCCTGTTTTTTTTTATTGACATAAACTAGTGCTTGACTGCGATCCCACCTGATGGTAAGCAGTGATGCCATCGTTGATGGTCAATCGCATTAGTTTATAAGAGCCTATTCACTCTAATCTAAAAATATTATAAACTTTATTAGCAAAATGACAATCTAGCAATGTAACGGAATAGAACTTATTTTACTGAAAAATGAACACTTTCTTCAAATAAGTAATCTGTGGGCGAAAGGGACACCGTGATCCTGGAACGCAAAGGGCAACTGAAGGATACAGATAGAGCCAAAAAATAGACGTGTGGCACTCGGGGACTGCCGCGGTAAAGCTATTGGCATAGCATTTTTATCAACTTATGCAATTATAATTATTTATTTATTTTATTTATGCAGTATTTTTTTTCCTTTGTTTTTTATTTCTTTGATATTAATTGAAGTTACACTTTCACACATTGAATTGAATTTTGATTGATTGTTCACTCATTTGTTTTCTTATCGGTCACCACGCTCAAAAAACAAATGAGTGGGGGGTGTTAGGTTATTTTCGTTACGGAATTTCTGGATTCGGTCTCCACGCTCAAGGCCCGCGATAGAAGCTATGCAATAGCTTAAAAAAGCCAGGCACACTCTCTCACTCCACCCTAGAGCAACAGAAGTCATAAGATGGTTTTCTACATCAAAATAGCCCATTGGTAGAGAACTTATCATGGTATAGTAGGTATATTTGGATGATCATTTCTGATTGTCAAAGAACATAACAATATTTTTAGGAATCGTGATCGTGAAAATAATGGAGGGAAGCCTTTGCCCAGCAGTGGGACAATATGGGCTTGCCATGACAATAAATAGTTGGATCTTTATTTTCTTATAAAGGATGATAAAAGTATTTAATATCTTGAATGAAATGTGTACAGGGCTACGCCAACTTATGCATTGGCATATTCGTCGACTGCCTCATGTAGCCAATGCTAAATTAAATAATTTCCATGTTCAGTTACCTGCAGCATCAGCGCATGAGGCGTATGCACGAAGTAGGAGACGTTTCCTTTGGGGGCGGACTGAAGACACAGCTGGCCGTCCGTGGCCACTGGGTTGTACATGAACACTATCCCTGACGACAGTTTGCCGTCGTATAGCACCTGGTAACGTGAGGAATCCATTAGATATCTTACCTCTAAGCATTTATATGACATTTACACGCAGTGCGGTGGATGAAAACGAAAGGATTTCAACTGATTTACTGTTTTCTTATTTTAAAGTAAGCTGTACACAATCATAGTACGTTGCTCTTGAAATATTAAATTCTATGGAGGATAACTTGATTAGGAATCAGGCCAAGCAATTGATTGTTTAGAGCTTACTTTGAAAATTATATGTTTTAAATAATAAAGAAATAATAAAACTACAGTTAAAATTCAAGAGGACCCAATAAAACATGCAAAGCTTTATAGCAGCACTATTTTGCTGTTACCAGGATAGCATCAGACACAAAACTCACAACGAAAACCAAACCAAACCATACTTTCTTTATAAAATCTGTTTTCCAAATACGAAAATTTCGGCTCGCCGAAATTCATGAAAAGACGCGTGTTACAAAATCATATTGTGCGTCGCACAATATACTCAGCGTATAACGTTACAGTTAATGCGTTTACTTCCGTATACCAGGAAAACAGCCATTATAAGAAGTAAAACCATAATAATGCACATAAAACACAATAACGATCGCATTACCTACGGAAAGTAACACGGGTTAGATAGAAAACCTGGCCGAATTTGTAGCAAAGAAAGAAAAGGAGTTTACTTATTCTATAAGTCAATTTGCCAAACTAATTAATACGTAGACTTTAGTTATACAAGAATTATAAATAGAAAATACAAATCTGTAAGAAAAACAAGACGAACTAAGACTGAGAGCGGGAAAAATACTAGAATAAATATCACCAACATCTACATAGCACTAGGGTAGCATGAGCTTAAAAATGTAAGCGTCGACCGCAGAGTAGTGTCACCGTGGACACTAACCACGAGAGGACGTCACCTCTCGAGAGATGCGACCACTAAAAGCTATTCAAAATGTAACCCTCGCTATACTAGTCGACCGGCGGCGATGTATGACACGCGTCGACAGATTCCAAACAGGTTTAATTAATGGAAAACCTTTCAGAATGTTCTGTCTCAGCTCTGTGTGGACTAAAATGTTTTGCAAGATAAATGAACGCGCTGGCCCTTTGGGTTTAGTTTCACAATTTATTTTCATTTTCTCTTAATAGGACTATAAAATTAATTTTATAAGTTAAACGCTTCAACTAATAAAGTTTGTATTTTATAACCTTTTAAACAAATTGTTATTTCTATTATTCTAAGTATAGTGGTTTAGTGGCTCCAGCATGGCCACAACTCTCGTCAAGACCACTAAAACCACATTTGCCAAATCCAATTCCGCTGGAACTCAATGAATACCAGCTAAAACTAATTTTAAGCAATTCTCGGACAGTGGGATTTAACGTCGCACGTGCTATTGGTTCCGGAGGGTTCCTGAAGTGAATCTTAGCTGGGTTGAAGTTTGCACAGCGCACGATGTGCATTACAGGGGCTAATCTAAGTACCGTCTCACCGGGAGTGCACTTAAGCTTTCGCTACTTTCTGGGCGCCTGGTGCGCGTAATGAGATTACGTGTGTTGTGTTAACAAGTCACTGGGTTTTCTTGATAAGCTAATGATCATTTGAAGGCAACAATAATTTTCTCACAAGAAGGAAAAGCTTTTAAGATGTAAATGACATACATTTTAAAAGGATTAAAATGCATTATAATTTATGCAGGGTATCTAGTTTCTATTATCTTTTCACAGCAGGAGAATCTCAAGTACCTAGAACTTGGATTTTCTGCTGTCTCACAGAACGGTACATAGTTACTTACTGGGATTTAAAAAAGTGTACAAAGCAAAACATTTCGAGCTAATTTCTTTATCTTACTTACTCGGGTAATTAGTTTAGAATTTAGACGTTCAATTGTAAAAATTTAATTGGTGGATTGTCACGGGTTGGTTCACTATGATTAGCTAATCACAGTGAGCCAGCCCGTGACAACTCAATGATTAAAAGGTTATTAAGCCCAACGCCTTCGTAATTAGTAAATGTCAAGTATTTACATAAAGCGAAAGACCCCGTATAATGAACTAGTTATATCACCAAGAGTATTGGTCCTTCCAAATGGCAGACGTAACTTAGTTTTAAAACTGAAGCCTCAATTAAAACTTGTAATCGTCTTAACACCTCCAGACGGCATTGGCAACCCTCGATTATTCTAAACTCGTCTCGAGAGGAATAAACCGAGATGTCACTTTGCAAAGTCAACGACAGCTATCCATTACAAATGTTTGACTAAGACGGCATAAGCTCCGACCGTTCATAGCCTCCTAGTCGTTAATCATAAACTATTCGCGAAAGACAATAAACGTAACAGGAGCAGTGCAATGAACTCGTAGTTACAGCTGCAGTAGCCGGGTTTATCGCACAACTTGCAAGTTATGACATCCTGGTTCGCAAGTGAAAAGTTTTACACTTAACAGAGTGTCTTTGACTTAGTTAACATGAATTATGTCTTTGTAAGTGCTAGAGCGTTCTTTCATAAAGTTCGTGTTTGAAAACAGATCTTGAGGCTTTAAATAAAACTGGATGCGGCAACTATTTCCGCTACGGTTTTAGTGCAGAGCGAAGAATGTTGTTCAGATGTTTTGCTGTTGTTCTTTTTTAGTTTTCTTTATCTTTCAAGAAGACAAGGGTTTCGACTTGATGAAAGACACTTTTATACCTATGTGCGCAATCTTGATCAATTTATCAGAAACTTAATCTTTGATGTTGTCCTAATAACATTGACATAATTTTCTATTTTTGACAAAACAGCATTATAATTGGGCTTTTAATAAACAAACGAATAGATAATATCCTGACGCCAACTTTGTAAGTTAAAGTAAATTCTGCGACGAGCGCGCAAGAGCAATTTAATATTAAAATACACAAGACGAGGCAAAACAATGTCGGCCGAGCGCCGTAGCCATCTCGTTACACAAGATTGTTTTACTTTAAAATGCACTGCCGCTATGCAATGCACGCAAATGCCTGACAGCTGGCTGGATGCGACAAATCCTTTAAATTCTTCGTCCCTAGTACGTTGATAAAATACTTCTTGTTTTATTACAAGAGAATAATTTGCGTACAGGAAAATAGTCCGTTTGCTCACTGACTTACTGGTTTTATTTTCGCTATCACAATGTTAGGAAATAGAATTTAAAAAGCTCGGCTCCATAACACACTCACCTACGGCTCGTGCGAATTCCGCCTCGGTCGCAATGACAAACTTTCTGCACTTGTGTCAAAATCTACTATTTCAACACACTTATTCGAAAACTGGCTGCTACCTCAGAGCATTTAGGTAAAAGGTAAAGTATATTTTACACTACTGCGGAAATAATTGAAATAAACTAGTGCTTGACTGCGATCCCACCTGATGGTAAGTAGCGATGCAATCTTTGATGGTGAGCTTATTCACTCTAGCCAAAGTACTTTAAGACTTTGACTTTTGACTTTGGAAAATATGACATCAAGTTGTCACATTGTCCACAGTCCTCACATTGATTGGTCGCTAGGCATCCTCACGAAAATCGACCTTGTCGCTCGAATAAGAATCTATGAACTACTTCTCACAGTAATCTATTACTAAATAATATCTATAAACAAAGGTTTTTTTTCGAGTAGGTAATTGGGCATTTCTCAATCCAGATCACTAGGGTCCATATCGACCTCGCCTTCGGCTCGGGCGTAAATTCACCTCGACTGCAATGACTTGTATCAAAATGTACATACTAGGCCACAAACATCACAATTGGGTTCAACTTCAACAACAAAACCACATTTTATGGAAATTCATAAAAACTAACACTATTAGGTCCAAAAATCTCGAACCGGCACTTGACCTTTTATCTTCTATGCAAAGCCCTACCGAAGCAGTAAATAAAACTAACACCTTTTTCATTAACGTAGGAAAAAACTTAGCAGAAAAACTCTTACTTGCAAATAAGTGTCCTTCCAGTCAGAGCCAAACTAGAACATGTGCATCACGAAATTCTTTTGTTTTACTAGATACCGATGTTAATGAGATAATAGGCATAATAAATGGATTAAAGGAAAATTGTGCCATAGGTTATGACGGCATACCAAATAGCATACTCAAAAGATTTAAACACGTCATTGCCCCTCCCTTGACTCATATTTTTCAGTTATGTTTAACCAAAGGAATATTTCCTAAATTGCTTAAAAAAGCCGTAGTTACCCCAGTGTTTAAGGCTGGAGACAAGAATTCTGTTAATAATTACAGGCCAATTTCAGTTCTTACTGGCCTGTCAAAGATATTAGAAAAAATTATAAACAGTAGATTAGTAAAGTACCTTGAAAGTAATAAATTACTCTCTGATCAACAGTTTGGTTTTAGGCCTAAAAGATCAACCAGCCAAGCAGTTCACCATCTAACGAATTTTATAAGCTCAAACCTGGATAACGGTTTGCATACCTTAGGGATCTTTTTAGACCTTGCCAAGGCTTTTGACACAATTTCTTGTAATTTGCTTTTGTACAAGCTGGAAAGGCTGGGAATACGGGGAGAACAACTAAAATTACTATCTGATTACCTTAGCGACCGTCATCAGTCTGTAAAAATAGGTCAGTGCATAAGTTCTGAACTCAAAAGTACCTGTTACGGAATCCCACAGGGTAGTATTTTGGGTCCTACCTTATTCCTTATTTACATAAATGACCTGTGCAATTAGACCCTTCAAAATGGTGTAATTATTTCGTATGCTGATGACACAGCTCTACTTTTTGCAGCTAAATCAAAGACCGAGGTCTATGATCTAGCACAGAAGGGTTTTGATGCTGTGTCTAATTGGCTTTATAATAATCTCTTAAGCTTAAATGCAGATAAAACCAAATACCTATTATTTACAATGAGAAACACTTATCCAACGCTGACTAATCTAAGTATTCAAGCGCATAACAATTGTAATTTACATTTTGCTGATATTGCATGTACTTGTCCCACTTTAGCAAGAACTGACCATATAAAATATTTAGGTGTAACGATTGACACAAACTTGAATTTCCGCAAACACATCGATTTATTATGCACCCGTGTGCGTAAACTAATATATATTTTTAAAAACTTACGTAACATTGCCGAATTTAAATTAATTAGACAGGTCTATTTGGCTTTGTGTCAATCTATAATTACCTACTGCATAACATCATGGGGTGGTGCCGCTAAATCAATTTTACTACCTTTAGAACGTGCCCAAAGAGCAGTTTTAAAAGTTGCTACTTTTCGCCCATTTCGTTTTCCTACAAATCAGCTTTATAAGGCATGTAAGGTGCTAACAGTACGCCAATTATTTGTTTTGAATGTAATTTTGTTCCAACACACTGAACTTTATTTCAACCCAATACCCTCAGATAGGAGAAGAAAGGATTTGGTTTGTGCTAACTCTAAGACTAAACATGCTTTTGCTAAACGATTTTATTTATTTTTAGGACCCTACTTATACAACCAGTTTAACAGAATACTAAAGATTTATAGTTTAAGTTACAATAGGTGTAATTTACTAGTTCAAGAATATTTGGCAAAACACAATTATGCAGACACGGAAAAACTTCTAGAAATTGTAAAATAAACTATCTAATCTAAATCACTTTCTTTACCTAATTAATAGTCTGCACTATAACTGCAATATTATTATTCGTTAATTTGTTTTAAACATAATGTATCGTAACTAATCTAGTTTTAAAATATTTTTACTCTAATGGTTTATTTTTAAGTCATTGAAATTATTGTCTTCGTTTTAATTTAGCTTTCATTTCTATTGTTGTTTTTCTTTTTTAAATGTTTGATGTAAAGGGATGGCCTGAAACACAGGTTTTCATTAACCTAGATCAGGCAGATCTATACTACAGTTTGAATTAAACTTATGTCGATTGTAATTAATGTAAATTATAATGTCGATTACCTTATACCTGAATAAAGAATTATTATTATATTATTATTATTATTATATTATTATTATTATTATATTATTATTCCTAATCGATTACAATTTATAATATAATCTCCTAATACTTACATGATAATTAATTACTAAGCATCTGCACACCAATTGATTTGCAATTTGATGTGATTAATTGATAACCGCGGAGATATCAACGGCTTAATTTCACAATCAATTAGTACAGCGTGGGTTAGTGGCGGCATCATTTGGTTAGGTTACCGTTAGTACATGACATTTGATCCCAATTAGGATGATTATGCTGGAAAAGGGGTCTAACTTTATAACATAATGAATTTTACTAGCTTGCTGGTTCACAAAATGGCGCGAAACCAATTATTACGTTTGAAGGGGAATCGTTAGTCTTGGTATGGTCATGTTCTTCACATGGAGGGATGAAACGCATGTTACTTAAAGAGTTATTAGTATACATGTGGATGAGTGGAGAGGAAGAGGGAGGCTAAAGAAAAGAAGGATGGATTGTGTGTGAAGAGTGATATGGAAGAAAGGGAAGTTTTAAAGATAGCATGACGAGTGATAGCGCAGAATGGAAGAAAAAGACGTGTTGCGTCGACCCCAAATAAGATGGGACCAGTACCCTAGCCAAGTTGATAATCTGCAATCGTTAACGCTAGTAGAAAACTTCAAATGTACGGGAATGACGTCATCTCAACGTTCAAGCACGTGGTCAGGACAAAAGAATTGGAGGCGTGGCTAAATCGAGGCTTTCGACGCAAGAGAAATGGTTGTAACTTGGCTAGGGGGGTAAGGCAGGAAGATGATGGTGATTTTACGTTTGCTTTTGCGGTGTCCCTCAGGGTAACGTCTGTATACAGTAGCGTAGGCGTAGGCAAAGTGGGCCCTTGCCCACGGCTGAGGGGTTTGTTTTAATATTTTATAGGTTAGCGTTTGACCAATATTTCACCTGATGGTAAGCGACGATGAGGTCGAACACTGGGTTGCGACAGTAGCTGTCTCGTTTTTCTTCTGTTCTCGTTTGAAAAGAAAAAGGCCTTACTGATGCTCTTTCGTCTACGTCCAAATTTGTCCACGCTACTCCTCTGTCTGTATACAATCAATATTTTGACTTCTAACTAAGTCAGTTTCTTTCAATATGTACGATCTTATAAACAACAAAATAATTCGAAGTAAGCAACTGCAATACAGAACTTTACATCTTGTCTGAAGCCGCCGTAGTGCTTCTGGTGTCACAAGTTAGTCGCTCTTCTTAATAAAACTTATGCGATGGGACAGACCCGAGCAAACCCCTCCCGTAGGGGGAGGGGTTCTCATTTATCAAAACTGTATGTTCTTGTTATAATACAATAGTACATTCTGATACAAGTGCGACACGAGCTCTAAGCGAGTGTGTTGTGGAGCTTAGGGCTGCAGTGACTTTGCACGTGTATCAAACGACGTTTTTCAATAAACTTAATACTCGTGGTACTCCTAGTGGTAGTCCACGTTTGCCCAGCCTGATACGACAAGTGTAATAAAATGGTGGCGGGGGCGAGCACACGCACTTTTCTACACTAGTGCAGAAAACAGTTGATTACGAGCCTAAAAGCGGGATAAGAGCGGGTTTCCAAGTAAGTGTAGGTATTGAAAAATAAGATGAGCCAGAAATCAAACAGGACACTAGGACTACATAAGCTTCAAGTAGTTATAATTTGGAGGACAGGTAAGGGTGAGTTGCAACATTTAACTATAACGATAACCAAACCATAACCAGCCGTGAAACGGCCGCCTATTGGTCATTTCGACGATTTGACAACTGTTAACGGTTTTGTTATCGTTATAGTTAAATGGTGCAACTCACCCTTAGATTGCTTGGAGGGTTTATTATTATCATTTACCAACCAGAGCCACATGCCTGTCATCTTTAAATATTTCCGTATAGTTTCAGTTTTGTTGGGTTCTCAACTTCTTATATCTGTTTTCTTAATTATCCATTATCGGAGCGAATAGTTTCTACTTAGCCTGGATTACTCTGTGCGTACTACTGGTGCAAGTGCAAAGTATCTAACTATAATATAACTTTGTACATAGCGCGGCAAAGTTCATTAAAAACTTATAATCAACACATCCCACGTATGGAACGAAGAGAAACTTATGTAAATAATTAAGAAATTGTGTGAAGTTGTTGTCATAACAACTTTGCATTCACAATTTATTTATGCACTTATGAGAGACAGTTCGTAATTAATAATTATATTAGTTTGCAGTCTTATGAAATGTCATTTTATGCTCCAAGGAACTTCATCTCATATTGTATTAGTTCTAAAATATAGAGACACAAAATTGATAGGTATAGAAGTCAATCTCATGTGTGTACTCCACTTTTTATACCTACGCTAGGCGATCGCGCTAGGGTCAGCGCGTTGCGCCGAACTGTACGTGTGCGACCGGGCGATTGATCCGAGATATCGTGTCCTTGAGCAGTGTCTATGTGTGCGTTGCTCGAGCGGGCTTTGTATGTAGGTTGTCTTCTGTACCTATCTATTTTAGACCAGGCTTTTAATAAAGACAATAAGGTCCCCGCAAAATCACAATACGAATTTTCTTTTATTATTTTTAACTAACAAAGAAAAAACAATGAGATGTCCACATCTGACTAATTACGAATGTTAAATACGCGCCACAAAATATACGGACCAAGTCAAAGATTAATTTGCGTTTTGATTAAAATTCTGTCAGAGGAAAAATTTTCTGTTATTTTGAAAAGACAGCAACATAATTACAGTATTAATTCCAGCTGACAGATTCCATTTTATCATAGGAACGGTGATGGTGAAAATACGTAGACTGAGTACTAAGACACCAGAAACAGTCTGAGATGGCAAATAATGGAGGTTAGATACTATTTCAGTCCTTACCATGAAATATACAACATGTAAATGGAATAACGCACACCCATGAAGAATACAGTTAGACAATTAAGTTACAACTTACAATCATAATACAAGCACTGATGTTTTACTTAAATATACATAGATTGTAATATTAATGTACATAGCAGTTCAAAGTAATTAGTTATCCTAATTGTAGGCAAAAAACATGGGAATTGGCTCACTATAGTTAGAGCAAACGCGCATCGATATTGGTATCTGCGCACGCACACACACATACCTACTCTAGTGACGTAAAAAGATCCCTTCATCAAAAATATAACAAAAGAAGTTTTTTTATAGAGAATTCAGAAGACCATTCTGAACATACTACTTTCATGACGTGCATATATTATGTTACAGAATTGTATAGAATTTATTACCCTTCTATTGCCATTCTCTACAAAAACACAAGGTTAAAAATACCCACAAAAAGTTAAAGCCTTCAAATTAAGTCTGTTTACTGAAGACAGGGTTTTTAAAATCAACCTTCCGTCAAAATTGCACATAAAATTCGTTTTATAGCCCCTAAATTTTACGTGCCAAGTACATTCTCATTACGCAAGTTGTTTTATGACGTCACACTAGACAAGTTATATGGCTCAGTGCGAACCATAAAGCTGCGATGCGAAAAGCAAGGAGGTAGAAAGGTTACACTGCCCCGCCAATAAAGTGGTCGCTGCCTGTAACTTTCCTTAACTTACGAACCGTGTGCAAATTATGCGCTCCTGGTAAAAGTATTTGCGAAGCACTCGAATATTTGCAACATTTATACGGCAGAATATCTATAAAAATATCTATAAAATTTTCTCAGAATTTATAGAAAACCTGCAAAATATTTCCTTGCTGTGTAAACCCATGAAATCGTTTCACCTTTGAACTGACGACCTTTCCACCACTGACGCAGTCGGCAATGTCGGTTTAAATTATAATATTAATGGCAGGTCCCCGTCGGTCTGTCTAACTAAATAAACGTTCAAAATATAAACATTTTGTTGTAGCTTCGCAATTACGGATCCCTGACTAAATTGAACACAATTTTCTTAATTAATTTCTAGCAAAAAAACGAGATACTCTTAAAATATTCATGAAGCTACGTTCAAGTAGCAGTGTGACGGAACGCGTGGATATTAGTCAAATTAGTACGCCAAGAACGATGGCGAAGCTCTCCAAACTCATTATTATCCGTAACTCCGTCATAATTAATAAAAAAATCAATTAAGAAAGTTTTAATTGCATTCCGGCAGCGGCAACACTTGTTTTCTTTCTTTTACGCACAACTTTATCGTCATAACTTTTAGAATGTCACGGTGGTAGAATATCACAAATTGCTATTCTACTAACAAGATATTATTATCTTATTTTTAGTAATATTCTTATATCACGGTAGTTTCCCTGAGCACAATGTAATTTTAATAAAAATAACCTTCAATGCCAATGTTCATTTAACCGAGTTACTCCATTAAGGAGTCATCAAAAAGTTTTCATAGCTAATCAAAAGAGATCTCCTACTACGATTACAGAAACATTAAGTAACGTCCCTGAATATTTACAGCTATTTAAAAAGTAGGCATAAGCGGGAAGATACTTTAAAATGCATACAAAGTACGCGATTATCTAAAACACGAAGTCTGAAAGACTCAGAAACTCATTACAGATTATCTTGATATTAAATATAAGCCGAAGTACCTATGTAAATATCTTAAAGGTTGATTAACTGTAATTCTTAAACACAATAAAAACAAAGGTACTTTCATGTTTGAAACAGTAGGTCGAACAGCTTTATTGTAGACGTACTGTTTTCAAAGACGAAACGAGACGTTGATTTATATGAAACAGAATTATTCAAGGGTAAGAGCCTAAAGATACAAAAAATACCTGAAGTTACAGTAATAAATAATGACTACGACGAAACGAGAGCTCACCTACGTGGATGTACTTCATAATTCCATACTATCCAGACGAGTGTGGTAATAGTTAAGTATAAGTAAATGTTAATATTAAATTCTATTCGAAGCTGGTTGACGAGTCAACACAAATACTGCTAAATACAGTGTTTATTCACTGAAAGACCAGACCAGATTAATCCTCTTTATGAAAGTTTTACCAAGGAATGTCCTCAAAGACCGTAAACGACCAAAAGCTAAGTAAACCTGAAAATTTTCCAGAGGAACTACCATAAATAACTTGTACCTTTCACTACAACTGCAGAAGATTTCCGCCAGTCGAATTATAATGAAACCGCAAGAGGAGGTCGGCCATTACGCATGGTATCAAATGGCTGACCCTCCAGGCTCCTGCTCTCCTAGTGAGTCGTGCGGTAAGTGCGGACCCAAAACTTGCGATACTCGTGAATAAGGTGAAACTTGCGCGAACGACCGTAGACAACGGCCTGTTTGCTGGTCCCTTATGTGGCGATACTGCGATGCTGGCGGGTTACACTTAACGAAAATTGCTCTTTTGCAGCCCTTCTGAATGTTTGTTAATTGAAATTAGATCTGATCCAAACAGAGATTGTGTTAACAGTTCCCATTTTACATTAGGGGTTAATAATGCATGCTTACTTATTAATTGGACCCTCGATACCCTTATAGTTATATATTACTGTCCTCTTACTAACAAATACCTTTACATTACAAGCTTGTTCTTCAATACTAACAACAAATCTATTTCCAAATTGAAAATGATTACTTTTCGAAATGTGATTCTTAAATCTGTTTCAGTTTGCCATCAATAAACATGACATAGAACAGTACTACTGGCTCCGAACCCTTATTTATTCAGGACTAATGAAGCCCTGAACGTTACCTGAAACTTTCACAATCTGGGCCAATAAATAACTTTTGAGTAGAGTTTAGATTTAGCGGAGTGTGTACACATCAACAACGGCCGATACGTCCGTCTGTACACAACCCGAGCTACTTACTCTACTTAGTCCACACAGTTGTACCACTCACAACTTTAGATAAATATCAAAGTCAATTATAAAGTAATTGCGGATTAACCGTATTTGATGTAACGAAACCTAATGTAAAAACTTATAAAGAAACTAAAATGTTAGTTCACTTTGATTAAGTCACAGTCAATATTGAACCAAGGCATCATTTGGAACTCATTATCAATTCATTTAATATTAATCGCACAAACTGCGACACCATTAAACTTGCAAATGGATTTACTTTGTGAGTTAACGATAAAATAATGTGCAAATCCTTTAAAATATCAAGGCGAAAATCTTTTGATAAATCATGCGATTTAGCTAAATTCCTTAGAAAATCGCGTTACTTTAGCAATTTCTTACAATCGACGGAATTAAATCGCCTTTGTCGGTTCGTTACCTTCTGTGCATTTAATTACATTCATTTATTTTAGAAATCTGTTTCAAATCGTATGCTATAACTGTTAAATATGACTATCATTTGTTTACAACAAGCTTTGGTTAAAGTAAGGTAGAGTTACCATGCAGTTCCTTGATTGAATCTGTAAACCCAAGACACCATCGAGTTAGTGGAAGTGTAGATCCCGGCATTCCTTTTACAAACATGGTTAAACCTGTCTACAAGACATTCATCGTCTTACGTCGTGAACGTTCTGCGTGGGGTCGTGTATGAGGTCCCCGTAGCGGTCCACGCGGACCTCCAACGACGGCAGCGGCGTGTGGCACTCCGCGTCGAAACGAAACTGACCCTGGCACCACACATGGACAGCAAACGAACATTACACAGTGACTCTTTGTACAGGAAGTGCTCGGTGAACGTGGCGGTTAAACATATTCACAAAAGCAGGACAAAACAACCAAACTGAATAAATGGGCAAGCGGCGCGACATGCTTACACGCTTGCATGCTTCAATATCTACGAGCATGGAGGCATGCGCGGCGGCCACTTCGCGCGCCTCGTCGGCTAGCCGGCGCCCTCGAGGAGTCGCATCGTCTTTCACAACTACGCATGCTTCTTCTGTTTCTGCGGCCTTAGTCTCTTCTTCAGCGGAAGCTACATCAGGCGGCACAATCTCGAGAGTTTGGGGGGAGGTTTCGGGATCGGGAGGAGGAGGAACATCAGCGTTGTCAAGCTTGGGAGCGCTCGTCTCGCTCACCCTTTTATGATTCTCCGGTAAACTGATGTTGCATTCGTTGTCGAAACGGAATTGACTCTGTTCCGAGGTAAGCAAGAAACAAATGTAAAACATGGTTTATTAAATTATTATGTCCAAATAATCTAAGAGACTTATGATATAATCTTTAAACTTTTTTAGGATGTCAGATCCCAATTTTAGACTAAAATAATATCAAGATAGCAGTCTTGTTAGCCTATAAAGTGGACTCACCTTATAGCCGGGCCCCAGCCTGTGCATGGCGCAGATCTGGTGCGTGGTGAGCGCTTCTCCGAACAGATAGATGGCGGCCATCTGCCCGCAGAACACTCGCTCCTCGTCCAGCTCTGCCGTCGCGCCGATGTAGCATTTGTCGAAAGGCTATACGGACAAGTAACACAATTTACTTACTAAGCAAAGTTTTTCTGTTGTAACTAAGGCTGTTACAATGTTGCCAATTGCTAAATTGCCAAAAAATAATACTCAACAGTGAGTTTATTACGTAAACAATTTACAAATTATGAAGTTTGAAGTATTCATTCAAATATTCAGTCTTTAATATAGCAGAAATACCAAATCTTGATAATACTGATAAGATGTTATTAAAACCGAAGCAAAAGCTACTTGGAGTAAACTCATCCTATCCATAACTTTCGACAGCTTCTTGAACTACAAAATTAGTTTAGAAGCACAAATTACTTCAAAAAATTAATTTTCTTCAGCAGAATATTTTGGCAAAAGCGTTTGAGACTGGGAGGGCAGTTCATATTCGCCGATATTTCAGCAAAGATCGAAATAAGGTCGGAATTGAATCAAAATTTATTGGTGGACGAAATTCCTGTTAGAGTAAGCAAAGCAAATTTGTGGCCAAAGTTCTTTAATACAAAGTGAAGAATAAGGTTACCGCCAAGTATTTATTGGAGGAATTTGGGGCCAACGTCGTGAAAGATAGAAGTAGAAACCTACGGGCAGGCTTGTTACGTAATACATGTAGACACACTAGACCACATATTAAATACAAACGCAACTACCATAATAGAAATAAATTAATATCATAACGAGAACACGATGGAACTGATAAAACTGTTTGCCAGTAATGAAAACGATTTAATTGAGTTTGTGAAAACGTATTTTTCATTGTGTCAGTTTAATTAAACCTAAATTACTTTAACGATTATGAAATTGTTGTTTTTGGAAATGTTCAATATATACCTAAATGTAAGTCTAACATTTCAGCATATTTAGATGGAAAACTTTAACTAAATATGTATACCGGGAAATACTGTAAGTAGTTAAGAATATTTTATTCATGGGTAAACTACCATTAGTGTTCGTTAGATTGTCGGAGTAACTTCTGGATATTCCTAAATTATTATAATACTTCTAAATAAACGCATTATTCCCATTACTTGACATTTGGAACGCATTTACGATATATAGAGATGTAGGAAGTACGCGAGCATTGTGCCAGGATATTTATACACTTGAACAAAAAAACTTTTAACAGGCATGTATTGGAAAATGTTTCGCGATTCAGGAAATTCTGTGCCAATTACAAGTTCTCCGCACTAGGCGGTACGACAAACACCTATTCAAATATAACCAATATTTAACTACAAAAGAAGAATAGTACTGAGATATTCATTGTTTTAGTGTAGGTTGACTGATATGATCATAATCATAATCATAATCATAATATATTATATATATTTCTACCCATGTTTGCAAATAAATAAATGATTATGATTATGATTATGATTATGAGGACAATAAGTAATTAAAGCCATCGCCCCAGTACTTTTTTTCAATCATAAAAACTAGTGCTTAACTGCGATCCCACCTGATGGTAAGCAGTGATGCAATCGTTGATGGTGAAGCATACCAGTTTATTAACCTTACGAATACCGTAATTAGAGACACAATAGAAAGACAAGGAAAGAACGAACGCCGGCGTTCGTTTGGCGTTCAATGAATCAAGAACCGTTTTAAAGTGGATCGAGAGGGTTATATTAGACTTTTACAAGCGAAATAATAATAACCTAGAATCTTTCACTTGCCTTCGCATTTTAGAGCTACGGTAACTCTTTGGAACGGCCCCGCAGCTCTAGTAGCAAAATCGCCGCTGACGTCAATACCTTACTCATATTTGAGACAAGACTAGCAATGCGACGTCTTTCAGACAGTAGTCCAGACCTTTAAAGCCCACACATGAGATAACAGTATGAAGCAGGCACACAAAACGGCGATCACCGCACGCCAGCCCAGAGCGTCGCACGCGTTACCCCGGCTCCGTGCACAGTAATGGCATGTAAATTCACATTTACAGCTGAAACACTCGTGTTTAGTCACGGAAATGGTATTTTTCCGGCACGTGGGAGACGTGGGTGACGTGGGGGCTTAGCGCTCCCGATTTCCCAATATCGTTTGAAGGTGCGCAAATCTCTTTTACGTGTCAGGTCATATTATACCGCTTTACGAATTTTTAATGAGACGCACCTTTTTATAGGTGTTATTTTATATCTGCGAGTGATACTGTGAAGCAACATTTTTGGAGATTTTAATGAAGACATAATGAAAACAGAACTTCAAAGTGATTAAATTAAAGCCTTTACTTCAATGTCATTATTAGCGCCCATTCTGTCCATTATTCAAAGGATCTAATTCAGTTCTTTGTTAGCCGGAATTTACATCAAAGAGTATTTTTTCTACCAGCCCTTGGTTTCAGAATACCGAACTGATAAAATAATTCAACCCATTGTAATGCCCAGCCATAGAATATAAAATGGCGACTGTTAAATCCAGCTTTTGTTAAAATTTCATTTTAAATTCGATGCCTAAGTAAATTCCTTTTTATTGAGTTAAATATAAAATGTCGTATGAACGTGGCCACTGATTTAAATCGCGTTTTAGAGGGCTTTAAGCTTTTGAATATTTTTGGCTTGACTTACTAATATAATTTTTTGCTTATATCGAGTTCAATATTCAAGCTGGTCACCAAGAGGCACGTACTCACATATTCTCGTAGTATTTTAGTCCCAAATAATTAGTTTGTCTTCATAACGCTAGACAAGTTCATTTTGCAGCAACTATGCGTGACCACGTCCGAGCCTCAGTGAATATTCATAGAGGCGAGCCATGCATGAACTAACACCAACTTAATCCCTCAAGTGGGAAAGAGAACACCAGGAGAATATGAACTAAATGGAGCTTCACAAAACAAATAAAGGAAGAATCCCAATCAAAACAGTACAACACCGACTGGTTCGTACACTTTCAGTCTAATTGGCTGCGTATATTTTTAATTGGATTATTCGCAGCACGAAGCTTTTGTAAAGGCAACACACAATTCATTAATGTAGCGGAACGAATATGGATGTGAAGGTATTGATAGATGATTCTGACGTAATGTGGGGTTCATTTCCATAGTCATAATAACAAGATTTAAGGCCAACTTCGGTCATTTGGGTCACTCTTGTAATAATATTTAGGGTTAATCCCTTGTGGCAAGCCGGCACATTGGCGATCAATCGATGATTTTCATTTGATACGAAGTTGGCTAGTTATGCTTTGTTGTTGTTGCCTGTTTTATAGTAAAATATCGGTAACGTTAACTGATATGAGTACTTATGATGGCGAGTTGAGTAAGAAATCAATGTCTTCAGTCGATGAAACTTTCGTAAAACTCTTAAGACTTGTATTACTATGAAGTCCGCGTACATCCACAGGAATTTGCATGGCATTACTTGTAATAAATTGCTGCTAACGACACGTACGTGACGACTCGAACGCACAACTTGTCGCAAAGGGGGTGTTCGCCGTAGATAACCGAATGTATTACGCTAAGCTCCTATAGAGTTATGAGCACTTGGTACTTGAGCCTGGATTAGGGGTACCATTTAACTACTAGATAAACGGCAGATTAAATGTTAGTAATACATAAAAGTTTATGTAAAGCTGAGTTACATATCCAGCTGTCAAACCAACCCTGGATCTCACTGGATGACAATGCAATGGATATCTTTGAAAGGTGTGGATTCTATTGGACGGAGTTTTGCTTTCTTCTAATAGGTCTATACTTACGTCGTTGGTGGAGACGAACCACGCCATCTCCGTGCTGGACGCCAGCTGTCCGTTCACCAAGCACTTAATCTCGCTCTTCGTCCATCTGTTGTATATGTACACAACTGCTATCGCGTACCATCTGTTCAGAATAGAATAATATTAGTTCCACTGACATATTTCACCCTAGAACATTCGCTTGAAACAAGAGTCCCAAAACAAAAAATCCTTTTCATCATAATGGTGATAGTCAATTAATAAGAGAATCATAACAACATCAATTATATGATTAGTCATGCATTCATTATAAGGGTTTGGTGATTCAGTTCAAAGTTAAAGGTCACATTAACGATCGAGTCTTTTAAACAACAAAGGAGCATTTTTTGCACATAATCAAGTTTATTGAAGTGTGTAACTTTGAAAACGTTCAGTCTACTGTAATGTTCTGTTCAAAGAGTTCAAACATGTTAAACATTACTCTCAAACAAATAAAACGAATACAATTTTTTTTAACGCGAGTCAAGCTGATGCCACATAAAAACTCTAAAACTGATCCCAGTTCATGCACTTTGGTAATAACTTCTCATAACGTACACAGAGGAAAATAATGAAATAAAATTAACTGGATAATTTTTGAGGCAACTTTTCGCACGAAAGCCGACCGTCGTCATAAACTGACTACACAGGAAAGTTTATTTATACTGCTGCAACTTTTTACTGCCCTGATTTAGTGTTCTGAACAAAGTTTTAAAATTTGGGGGAAGCACGTTCAAAATGTACCGCACCACGGCTGGATTATAAATAATTTCATGTTTTTAACGATATGAAAGGAGTGACAGACTACATATATTTTTCAGTACACTCACTCGAAAACCCGCTCTTATCCCACCGCTTACAGGGGCGCAATAGGCTATTTTACGCACTAATGCAGAAAAGTGCGCGCGCTCTCCTCCGCCATAATTTTATTACATTTACCGCATCAGGCTGAGCGCGCGTCGTCCCCCACGAGTCGCCGGTCGACTCCCGTTTATTCATTTCAGTGAGTGTATTGAAAATAGTCGTTTGATACACGTGCAAATTTGTCACTTCAGCCCTCGGCTCCATATCACACTCGCCTACGGCTCGTGCGGAATCCGCCTCGGTCGCAATAACAAACTTTCTGCACTTGTATCAAAATGTACTTACTATTAACGATCTGTAGGTAGGCCACATGTCAGTGGCAACATCGCTAATCGGTAACTATACGCTGGCCTCATTCTGTTTAAATTGTGAGCTACGCTAGGCCAATTAGTGATACCACTGACTGTACCTAATATCCTAAAACTGTTGCTAACAGCAAATATCCCTATACGCTACAGGTATAGCTTTGCTTTCGCACTGAATACCGAGTGTTGTGAGGGACTAGTGGCACTAGTGCTATCAATCCATTTGTGCACCCTTTTAAGAGAAAGCACCCAATCAATTGTAGTGGTGAGTGAGTATAGGGAGTGTTCTTACCTTCTTGGTTGAAATTCATATTTAACACAATGTTGAAACCCCTTGCCCCGCACTTTCATTGATGTGAGAACTAAACAGTTGCCGACGAAGTGAGCCGTGTAGCCCACGCCTTTACTCGTTTTGAAGCTGTTGGACAAATCAAGAATGTTATTAACTACCTGAAAAAAGAACTAAATTCATAATCACATCATCAATCAAATAAGCTTATTCAGAAATAGGTACTAGAGAATAATAAAAGTATAAGGCCACACATCTTCAAAAAGGACCGTAGCGCGTGGCAAACTCGCAATTCAATTATCCCCGGACACAAACCGAAAATGATTTAGCTTAGTACCAGGATAGCAGAGCACAACCGAAACTACACTTGAAACGTCCAAACTCTACTCAAATCAAATGAAAAGTTGGGAACACAGGTGCAACCGCGGTCTGTGGCTACACGCGATTTACGGAATACATTTGGCATTCGCACTGTAATACGCTTTTAGCACAAATTGACTTGATATTGCCTATCTAACCCTTACCAAATTAAATTGTGATTCCTTCTACTGGAATTATTAAATGTTTTCGCCCCAGTAACTGTGTTTATTACCTTGAATATTATAGTAGTATCATGTGAGGCGTTAACGTGTTACTGATTGAGGGGTGTATGAAAACTTAATATCATGTATGTATATTTTTCGCGTGGGTTTTATTTACGCACTAGTTAGTTTTTTTCCATTTCAAGGAATATAAAAAATCTTAACCTATTGCTTCGTAGTATGTTATTATCCTACAGGATTACAAGGGTAATTTGGTGTCTTCTATCTGTCCCATAGTTACCAGGACCCCATACAGTATTGGCGGTGACATACCTAGTCACCTAACAGTACAGATATGGTATCTTCTATCGGGCCTATAGTGACCAGGATACCATGCAGGGTTGACAGTGAGATATCACCAGTATAGAACCGGTTTCTTCTATCAGGGCCAGAGTTACCAGGACACCATACAGTATCGGCAGTGACATAGTTACTAAATTATGTTTTCTACCCAGCCCAGTCATCATGACACATAGGGTTGGCGGTGACATAGTTTAACCTACCAGTATCTTCTACCCGGCCTGTAGTTACCAGGATAGCATACAAAGTAGACAGTGACTCACCAGTATAAATATGGTTTCTCCCTCTCGATGTTGACGGAGTTGATGGGGTCGAGGCGGAACCACGTAGTGAAGGTGAACCCGTTCTCGTAGGGCCAGCGGGCGAGCGGGGGCAGGACTACCGCCTGCAATACAGGAACATCATACAGTGGACAATATTTATTCTACTTATTATATATCAAATTAAACCATTGTACTTATAGACGCTTAATTGAAATAATATACGGTAAACGTGTAATTTCGATATTAGTGAGTGACTACTTCTTGAAATGTTTTGCCATAGCGCCGTATTAGAAGATAGCACCCATGAGGTCGTTGTGGCGACACTTGGGGGAGGCCAATGTCCAACAGTGGACGTGGACGAAATCGGGGATCGCAGTCAAGCACTAGTTTACATCAATTTAAAAAAAAATCTTTTATCCTTGACGGGCTCGCGCTGACCACTATCTCATCTTATGGTAAGCGAGTATGGCGCCATACTTAAACATTAAAGTTGGTGATATGAACATTGAACAGTCAGGATTTGGTGGATTTTTAACTAATATTAATATTGGATTAAAAAAAAAACAATTATATTTTTTTATCCTAAGGTCCCTGTGCGTTCAGACCGCCCATTGTACATTTAGTTTTTGCAAATATTTATTCTGTGCACATTATGAAGTGTACAATAAAGTAACTATATACTAATATATAATAAAGAGGTAAAGTTTGTTTTTTTGTTTGTAGGAGGTAATCTCGGGAAATACAGGTCCGATTACTAAAATTTTTTCACTGATAGAAAGCTGCTTTATTCCTGAGTGACATATCTTATGCTATCTTTTATGTACTTACGCGGGCGAAGCCGCGGGCAAAAGCTAGTAATAAATAAAAAGAATTAATTTATTCTGGTATTAATGTCGAAAAAAAAATTTTTTTTCGTCTAAGCGGTACAAACAGACATTAAAGAAAAAATATAACATCTGCCAACTCGTGAGTGTTTTTAGAACATAATAAATTTTATTCTACACTAAACTAGCAGTTTAAAAAATTTTAATGTGTTTTTTCTTTTTCCACACATTTCAAAATTTCGAGGCCGCTGTAAACTATCTAAATGTTTTTTTTTTACGTGCTGCTACCGGCTTCGCTCACATTCCTAAAGGAACATGCTCTCGGGATAAAAAGTAGTATCATATCAATATGTGCTATTCCAGGTAATGGTCTGCCTGTGTCAAATTTCATACAAATCCCTTCCTTTTTAAGTGTGAAGAAGTAACAAACATACACGCTCACAAACTATCGCGGAGTTTTAGTAATAGAGCTTCCCGTGAATCCTGACCCTGAGACCCTGTTTTACCCTTTGAGTACGGAACCCTAAAACTTACTCCGGGATTATTATTATGAGCCTCTCTCGAGAGAAAACCTACCGATTTTTCGTCAATCAAAACATTGACTGTGGCAAAACTGACAGCAAAACTTATCGTGTAACGGACACCTTAGGTAGCCAACTAGTCTCGCCATATCCTGGAAGTACCGCGTCGCCGACTGACAGCGATGGTGACCGTAATACGTACAGCAGGGGCCCAACTGGGTCGAAGCCTACCGGGGCCAGGGTTAGTTTCGAAAGATAGCTCGAGCCCCGGTATGAAGGCTTGAAGGAACGGAGTGGGTTTTTAGTCAGTAAGAATCTGACACTATCTCCCGCTCCGCCCAAGAGCGGGGGTTGTCATTAGATGATTTTCTCACCATAAAAAAAATAACCGTAATACGTATTTATTTACGGAATAATAATCAATAAAATCACCAATGCAAGCCTCTGAGTTCATCCTACTAGTACCTTATTGAATTACTTCTTTTTTGAATGAAATAACCATTCATTTCGCGGGTTACTTTTGAGCATCCCCCAGTCCCCTCAAGACGTCGATACTTTTGAATCTGAGAATACCTACCTACTACGTCTCATTGCTCGCTGGCTGATCCCGATTGTTGCCCGGTAGATAAGAAAAAAAATCCAAAAATAAAGCCACTAAGCACTATTCAATAACTCACGTTGTTGAAACCTCTACGGTCCGGACTAAGCGTTTCGCCTCGTCGTTTATACCGTGTACATCGAAGGACTGGAACAATTTGCCTGCTGCAATCTTTCCGTCCGTTTATAATTTGGGTGTCCACAAGGCAGAGTGAATAGATATTCCATACACTAGGGCGCCTCACCATCAACGATTGCATCACTGCTTACCATCAGGTGAGATCGCAGTAAAGCACTAGATTTTTTTGCGCCAGGGCTGGTCATTTAATGCAACCATCAAGGTCACTATTCTCAATAATTATTTTTTGTATGTATTTGTATTATTATGTCTTATTTATTTATTTATTTTACTATTTATTTACACACAAAAATAACAAAAAAAGGATAATACATAAGAGACATTAGTACAAAGGTACTGCTTGTTTCCAAAGATTTTTTTTCCAGCAGATCTGCGAAAGGAGAAATCAAAAAGAAATGTAGACAATAGTGTGTAGGATGCAAAAGAAGAATATGTGAAGTCTTAATCCAAAGTATCATATAGTTAAATATAAAATAATATTTAACTTCTAATAAAAATATATGTCATACATAATACAGTTAAATATAAAAATAATGTGTAACTTCTACTATAAATATATATCATACATAATACATCCGACAAAGACAATAGATACAATGTATAAATAAATATCACAGTTGAGAGGAAAGGTAGTGCTATTTTACGCGATTTTTAAAATGTATCTTATTAGTATTATTTCTGATGTTTGTACACTGACAACCCTAAATCTATCTCCTTTCTCTCAGTCCATCCAAAGGTTGTCTGTAAGAAATTGCCTTGTGCGATAAGACCGCCCATTGTACGTTTATTTTTAATAATGTCTGTCCTGCTTTTTTGTTTATGTCGTGTACAATAAACAATATAATAAATTAATTGTAACACATTATAAACTCGCCCCATTCAGAAGACTACTTGACTAGACCAGGGAGGCAGACGTCAGTAACATAAATTAGTTCAATTGCTGAATATTCAGCAATTATTGAACTAATTTATGTTTTTGTAACGATGGACGTCAGGTATTTGCCTAGTAAAAGCAAAATATTTATTTCACCACGAGGTAAATTATATTTTACTTTTACTTCAAGATTAGGTTTTCGTCTAAACTTAAAAGCAAAAGTCTCCTATCCCTATATCCAAACACACTTAGAACATTGATTTTCTTTAAAATGCGACATAAAAATGTAAAATCCAAAAGAGCAAAACTTGGCAAGTGCGCGTCCTCGCCAGTAAAAACTTATTTTATGCTCGACTGGAAGGCCAGGCACAGGGATCTCTTGTAAAGGCTCCATCGAGATATCGCTTCAATAAAATCTACATATAAGCTCCTTTTATCGTCACTCCAATCTTCCATTTCGTATGTGTATACTCCAGTATAATATACAATATGTTCACCAACGAAATAAACAAGTTATTCCCACCTTTTCCACGAATTACAAATTTATTCGTAAAGATTAGTATCACGACATGTTATTAGGTCTTACTTGAGGAGATTTACCTGCAAGGATAAAAGAAGTGGGGCAGAGATTACACGAGGCTCGCGTCTTTAGTAGCAATCAGCTAGGAGACGCCCGATGCGAACAAATAAATGGGTTCATACGACGCGACACTGATTAAACTTACATGTCGTTCTAGCAGCTCCATTATAAGTTAGCTAGATTAATTTTGCTTCACGTTATTGAAGGACATGTTATTATTGAGCAAGTACAAAGATTGGTACGTTGAACGTGGCAGAGATAAATTTCTGACAACAATTTGCCAAATGCGAAATCTGTAATAGCCACAGAACGGACGCGAGCCAGTCGCCGATATCACTTGCACAAACACAACGCAACGCGTACGTACGACAATAGTGCGTCAATGTGTGCGAAGACGAGGCGGCGACGCAGCTGCGCGACTCGTCCGACGTGAGTCACCGACCGGTTGCGTATCAGTAGCGCGGGCCGCTCCGCTGAGGTCACTTGGGCGTTGCGTACCGCCCCGCGATCATGGCGCGCGATATCAGCGAACAGAATATGAACATACGATTCGTGAAAGAGGTTGAGAAGCATCCCGAGCTGTATAACTTTGAGCTGCCTCAGTATACTCGGAGAGACTTGAGCGATGAGGCCTGGGAAGATGTGGGCAGGACTATGAACATGACACGTGAGTGACGCCAAGCTATTAGTACATGTTTACACCGTTTGGCGCTAGTAGTAGCGAACATTTGAAACCGACGCGTCTCGCGTCCTTCGCGCCATTTTATAAACGTCAGAACGCAACGGTTTTAATTCAAACCTTCGAATACCGTAAAGAGACACAGACATCGCCGGCGCTCGCTTGGGGTTTAATGATAGTGACAATGTTTTTGCATGATTCATGCATGCATAATGTAAGATTTTCATTAATTGTTATCATTACTTATGTATAAGATATACGTTGCTGTCTGTAGCACGTTACCGATGCACATAATTATATCATATGCCTTATGCAATAAAGAATTGAATGTTATCTCGTGATGTCTTAGTAATGTCGATAGTATCTTATAAACACGTGCGCCGGCATCGCCACGCGTTTCCGATGTCGCTTGTAGCGAGTGTTCCGCTCACACTTGGCCCAGCCGCTGGCGCGCTTGGCGTGCATCAATTTACTTATGTAGTGACTAGGGTTGCCACGTCATTTTGGAAGAAAAATAGTTTTTTTTAATCATTGCAAAAAATATAGTATGTATATGATACTTTTAGAAATATTGGTATAAAAGTACACGTTTATTTTAATGTAGGATTTTTATTTTTCGATGTCTACTTTAGAGATTTTCTGCTCTCTTTGCATTATAATCAGCACCAATTCCATATTTTTATAACACAAAATTAACAAAACAATTTTGACTAATAGCGGACTAAGTTGTCACGGGATATTTTTATCTTTTGCTCTGAAAACCTTTATACAAAACACAAATGTTGTAGTGTGACTGAATCTAGTTCAAAAATGCGATCTCACGGCCACAGACTGCCTTATTTTTGACCTTTCGGCTTTCTTTCACAAATGGGAGATAAGTGGTTGACAATGCAGAAAAGTTTGAGAAAGATAACAATATATAGAAAGCTGTATTTGGCTCCTCCAAACTAGGTTTTGTTTACAAATTAGTATTTTGAATTTAAGATTTTATGAAAAATATTTTTAAATTTTAATTAGCGATGAATTATATTATATTTCGTATTACTTAATATACCTTTAATATGTTTCTATTATTTAAGTACAATTGACAAAAACATAGTATAGGTACCATAGAAACATAAAAATTCCTTTCTTATATCTATGATAGGTGGCAACCCTAGCAGTGACATTGAAGCGCGCCCCTCTGTGGCTAGGGTTCTCCCGCACTGTTTAAAACCGTATACTAGATACTGTTTTCACGCAAATAAAAGTCCGAAATGATGGAACAGACTGTGACGTTATATAATATTTAAAAAGTTTATCATTACAGTGGGGATTCGTTTATCGTTATTATCTTTTTTTGTGTTGCTTGCTTTGCTACTATTCTAACAAACTAAGTAAGCTTTATAGAATTTACATATAAATGGTATAAGAGGTGTTCTAATGTAGCATCACGCCTGTTCCTCTTGAAGACATAGGCTGAACCCTAGGGTCTAGTTACTCCTTGTGAAAGCATTCGGCGACGGGGCCCTCTCGCGGCCGACCCTGGTTCAGACCATGTTCTGGAGTGACAGGGAATGGGAAGCGGTCACCTCCTTCTAAGTAAAAGAGGTGACCGAAACCGTGACGCGTAAACAAGCTTCATGCCCTGCACCCACAGGAAACGCCCCAAAGGTCGGGGTTCGCAGGGCAACTACCGGCCACCGTAGTCGCGGTCTTGCGGACGGCGAATCATGACTAGCTCGCCGTCTGGCCATCAGGAAAAAAACAAGCACGGGTTAACGCGCGCTTCAAAAAGATATCAAAAAAATTGATAGGGTCAGTTAGGGCCGACGTCTGCCAGGGTTGCAGATTGTTCAAAGGAACTACCGCAGTCCTCGCAAAAAAGAGAAACTAAAAGAACACTGTGGGTTTAGTCAGTAAGAGTCTGATATTCCCTCCCGCTTCCAAGAAGGCCCAGTTACTAAGCAATCACGCCATTATAACTATGAAGCAAAAAATTACATGATAACTTTTATTTCCAGCTTCAGCATGCAGAGAAAGATGGAGGAATCTACGAGCAGTCTTCATGAGGAATATCAGAGCGGCTCCAAGAGGCAGCACAGGCAAGAAGAAACCGTACTACCTCTCTGAGGCTATGCAGTTCATAACACCCTTCTTGAGACCCATCATAGCCAAAGAAAAACAGAAACAGCTGGAACTACTCGTAGAACGAAGTAAAAAGCCTGTACAAGTGCAAGTAGAGCATATAAAAGAAGAAGTGTTAGACGAAGAGTTGGAGGAGTCCAGCGAGGAGAGCGCTGAGGAGATGGAACTGACAGTGACGAGGAAGCGACCAGTACAAGAAGACCTAGCTTACCAAAGTATGAAAGTGGCTAAGATGGCTCAGCCGTCACCGTCAGCGTCGGCGATACCTCTGGACAGTGATCATGTCAAGTCCTTCCTAAACAGTCTCCTGCCTGAGCTTAATGAGATGAACTCTGTACAGTTTAAGAACTTCAAAAGAAGAGTGTTATTACTTATTGATGATATCGTGTCGGAGACGCCGGCGACTGCGAGGGACAGAGAGTCTCTCGCGTGAATACCACTTGTTACTATTTCACCATTTAGATTACTAAGTCGATTATTATGAAGAAGTATTTTTTTAATTAATTTTTAATTATCAAGCAGGGCGTTCAAGTCCTGTTTATTTAGAATTAATATTTTTGTATAAGATTTAAAGAAATACCAGAGTAATTTTCAAAGAGTTTTGGTTTTATTTATCTTATTTTTCCCCGAATTAGATTATATTTTAGTAGTTTATTCTGTGAAAAAGGGAGGGGGAGGCCTTGGCTCAGCAGTAGGACTTATATGGGCTAACTAACCAACTTTTTGCTAATAAGTTTCTTGAATCCAAAATATCAAGGCAATGTTTGTTTCCTGATAGCTACAACTTAGGAGTCTTTAAGTCGAGAGTGAATAGGTTTCTTCTAGGCAAGCGTGCTTCATCGTCGACCACATCATCGCTTACCATCAGGTGAGATAGTGGTCAAACGCAAGCCTATCATTAATAAAAAAAAAAAAAAAAAAAATCAAGGCAATGTTTTACGAATCGCCTACATTTTGCTTTGTTTTTTTTTTAAATTTCTGTAAGTACCCGAAGGGTGCCAACGGGACCCTATATTACTAAGCCTCTGCTGTCTGTCCGTCTGTCTATCTGTCTGTCTGTCAGTCCGTCTGTCAGCGGGCTGTATCTCATGAACCGTAAGAGAGCTCACTGAATATATATTTCTATTGCCGCTACAGCAGCAAATAAAATAAAGATAAATTAAAGGCGGTTCCCATACAAGATACGTTAGCTTTGTCGCTATTGATTTTAATATTGTAGCAAGGGTTCCATCCCTTCGTAAGCGGGTCCGATTTGTGCTTGACTATTTTTAGGGTTCCGTAGCCAAATGGCAAAAAACGGAACCCTTATAGATTCGTCATGTCTGTCTGTCTGTCTGTCTGTCTGTCTGTCTGTCTGTCTGTCTGTCTGTCCGTCTGTCCGTCCGTATGTCACAGCCACTTTTTTCCGAAACTATAAGAGCTATACTGTTGAAACTTTGTAAGTAGATGTATTCTGTGAACCGCATTAAGATTTTTGCACAAAAATAGAAAAAAAGCAATAAATTTTGGGGGTCCCCATACTTAGAACTGAAACTCAAAAATTTGTTTTTCATCAAACCGATACGTGTGGGGTATCTATGGATAGGTCTTCAAAAATGATACTGAGGTTTCTAATATCATTTTTTTCTAAACTGAATAGTTTGCGCGAGAGACACATCCAAAGTGGTAAAATGTGTGTCCCCCCCCCTCTAACTTCTAAAATAAGAGAATGATAAAACTAAAAAAAAAATATGATGTACATTACTATAAAAACTGCCAACGAAAATTGGTTTGAACGAAATCTAGTAAGTAGTTTTTTTTTAATGCGTCATAAATCGAAAAAAATAGGTACACTATTGTTAAAACATCGATCAAAGTTACAACACATTACAAGAACTTTAATATTATGTTACTTGCTGCTACGGAACCCTTCATGGGCGAGTCCGACTCGCACTTGGCCGGTTTTTTTTTAATCTGTTCAGAACCCACCCAGAGAGAGAGAGGTGGTGGCCAATGGTCCACCTCTAATAGATAGTCGAGGCCGTTACCAATGGGTATCGGCCTCGACTTACGATTTGTATACCTTGGGTTCAAACCCAGAGAAACGCTTTAATTTCAAAAACTGCTCTCGAAACGGTAACAAGTAACGTCGTAAGGAAACCGGCATTTTCTAGAACCGTACATTCGAAGGCATGTGATATCTACTTCTAGAGGTCTGAGTCCCAGCAGTGGGACCATTTCAAGGCTGAATAAGCATTCTTTCTTCCAGTTCTCTTTCCTTTTCCTCAACAATTTCAATAGCCTTAGCAAAGCAGTCTAACAGGCTATTGCGAGGGCTAAGTAAAACTAACGTGTCGCTGGCACAGCTCCAAGAGATCTCGTTACATCCGAGCGTTCACGACAAACTGCACCAATGCAATCCAGTGAAAAACGTTTTGTAACTAGGACTTAAGAACAATGAAGGTAGCAAATCACACGGCTTCTTAATTAAAGCTTGTAAAGATATTCTTCTAAAGAACTAATAGTATTGTACTAGCTTCTACATTCAAAAGTCTAAACTTAAGGTTTTCCAACGTGTTATAGAGCGCAGCTTACCTACTAGGTGTTAAAATAACGGATCGCGTTCGAAAACCTGCGCCAGAAAACGCAAATCATTGACGTGGCTCAGAATGCTACCCAGCTTAAGTGAGACAGGATAATTATATCTGCCGCATGCCGATCGAGCGGTGGGCCAGTAAAACGCAAGGTTGGTGCCCTGTAATTGCACGATGGGGTCGCGGCAGGCCAAGAAGGAGATGGCAGGACGACTTAGATGTCTTCCTTGGGAATTGGAAAGAAGTGGCTGAAAACCGGGAACATTGGAAGGAGTGGAGGGTAGCCTTTGCCCAGCTGTGGGACAGAGTATGGGCTAGATATAATAATAATAATACTATTCTTATATTATTAATAATAATAATTATATTCTACGACGCGTGAAAGTAAGTGTCTCCATACAAACTTTGGACCCCCGTTTCATTCCCTTAGATGGTGAATTTTGGAAAATCCTTTCTTAGTGCTCGCCTACTTCATAAAAGGAAATCGTGTGCAAAATTTCATGCTCCTAGTTTCAGTAGTTTCTGCTGTCAGTTTCTCCTTTTATTATTGCACTAGCCTTTGCCCGCGACTTCGTCCGCTTATATAAAATATAGCCTATGTCACTCAGAAATAAAGCAGCTTTTTATGGGTGAAAAAATTTTAGCAATCGGATCAGTACTTCCAGAGATTACCTCCTACAAGTAAAAAGACATAAAAACAAAAAAAAAAAACTTTACCTCTTTATTATATTATAAGTCTAGATTAGTTTTAGTATATGCTAAACCCGAAATACGTGTCTAGTATTTTTATGTACAAAATTTCATAACTGTATCATGAAAAATCACAAAGTTATAAGCTTGTTTAAATCAGCAAAAATACATAGTCACCAGACCATTCAGGCAACTGAAAGGTTGTTTTGCACTTGCACCCAGCTGTTTGCTGGGCCTAATGCTCACTATGACCTTCCGTGACCTTGTATTATAGTATTGTACTTAGTGTCGGTGGTATCCATCTTGAGACCTCTTTAAATATTTTTGTGAAAAAATATAACATGGCGTAAAAACTATTGGAATCCATTCAGTTACTGATTCTGAAAAAATTATATTCAGTTTTGTATAAACTGAAAATAATGTAGTATATTACTGGGCTGTTGGTCTAGTGGTTGGGGCCCTGAATGTTGTGCCGGAGGTCGCGGGGAACCGATTCCCACACAAGACAAATGTTTGTGTGATGAGCACGATCATTTGTTCGTGCCTGGGAGTAATTTATATAATACATGTAAGTATTTAGATATTTATAAGAATGTTTATCAGTTGTCTAGTACCCATAGCTCAAGCTCTGCTTAGTTTGGGACTAGATGACGTTGTGTGAAACTGGTGCCTTCGACTTCAACCACGACGGACTTGTAAAACAGGACAATGCGATTTGGTCACAATTTCAAGAAATTTTTGCGCGGACCCGAAAAAAATTAGTTTTTCTAAAATTAGGGTAGCCTTAGTTACTCTTAATAATATCAGCATCTATCTGTGAAAGTCCAATACAAATCGCTTCGGCCGTTTCGGAAATTAGCCGGGACAAACAGATCGATTTTTTTAAATTGCGTCTTTATAGGTATCTCTAACTCTTTTTAATTATTGCACAATATAAAATATTTTTATTTTATATTGTGCAATAATTAAAAAGAGTTATTGCGATATTACAAAAAGAGAAGTGTCTCTTTTAATTTCTATGTATAGATTAATTCAACCGAAAGAATACTCAAACACAATTAATTATCTCTATTTTGTTGACAAAGAAATGGAACCTTTTCACTAATGATTTATACGAATTTAATTGTTACGATTCCGTCTTCATTGTAACGAATGAACAATAAATATTTACCTATTACATTTTCCGAGAACCAGGATAGCATAAGCGTCGACAGTTGTATTGTTGAACACGATATTTTCCGCGGGCACATGACATTAATTTACTTGTAGCGCTCTTCGGCCGAAGTAAAAAGCCTATTTATATTTTTGACGCGTATTTATATTAAAAGGGTATTTTGTTCGTGTTTATCGAACGTCCAACATGTCTGAGTAAAAAATGGCAACACATTGTATTGACAAAGGTTGCAGTGAAGATTGATTGGCGTTCATATTCCTCGACCCTTACGTTAGAGCAGGCCGCGCCGATGGGTACGAAGGTGGCCTCAACACATCACTCAAATATATTGGCATATTTTTCCTAAACTTTCGTCTTGAAGTCTCTCATACATACAATGAATTAATAGGTCTTTCTATAGGAAGCTGGTGTTGTTTTAAAACGGGTTATTTTGAACAGTGGCATCTTGAGGAACAGTGGTAGCCAAGTGAAAACCAAAACAGCTCCGATTTTCGAGTTGTAGGTCATAAATTCACGAGCCAGGTACATTAATTTGTGCAAATTATTTCATCACCACTGCTCTTAAAACGGTGAAGAAAAACATGGTGAGGAAACCAAAAGAAATTATGACATTCACCAATCCGCACTGGGCGCGCTTGGGGGCATTGACATCTATACCCTTGAATTTGCTTGAAAACAAATGACTTAGGTCTACTGCTCACGGACGCGTAGCTGTTTGTCTCTAATCCTTATTTTTGAGGTGGGATATCATCTAATCATTTCTGCCACTCCAGGGCGAAGCGTGAGGGCGCGACAGACTTTTACTGACTAAAGCCACACCTATGGTCCTTCAGTTACCTTGCGCCTTAGAACCACGGCTTTCCTTTTCAGAAGGTAATCCATGGCCCCAGTAGGCTTCGGCCCTGCTGAGTCCCGTCGGTTTTGCTAACATCTCTTAGAGGCGTGCGTGGAACACTTATTTGAAACTTTTAACACAAACATTTCTATATCTACCTATTTTCTTAATTGGTCATCATAACTTGAATTATTTTGACTAGCGTTGAGGAATAAAACATGTAAAATAACTTATCTGCACAGAATTCATCATGTACCGTCACAATCTTACAATAACAAAAAGAAAGCCCATATCACAACATCTCACACGAATCTCACACCTTTCCGATCATGTAAAGTACTCGTAGAACAGCTACGAGGCAATAAAATGTGAATACATCTCGCTTTCTGAATAAATTCATACAACTTGCATGTTTATACATCCTCATATACCTAGCAAAGTTTCAATTATGAAATCAGAACTCACTATCTTATTGACAGACTTTATCTACTGGCAACTGTAATAAAATTTGAAAATTTATTTATTACAACCTTAGCTTCGACTAGCGGCTTTCCCTGATTGAATTTTGATCCGTTCTTCCATGCATCGTTTTCCCATGAAAAACAATGGTTTGTAGGCGTTATAGTTTCTGAGTTTTTTTTTTATGGTGTGAATAAATCACCCAATGACATCCCCCGCTCTTGGGCGGAGCGGGAGATAGTGTCAGACTCTTACTGACTAAAAGACCCACCCCGTTCTAGCCTTTATACCGGGGCTCGAGCGTCCTTTCGGATAACCCTGGCCCCAGTAGGCTTCGACCCGGCTGGGTCCCTGCTGTTGCTGACAACTCCTTGAGGCGCGCGGGAACAGTGCGCGCCGTCAACGACTTGGGCTTGGTCCGGACAGTTACTGGACGGCCGGACAGCGAGCTGTCCGCAAGCCCGCGCCTACGGTAGCCGGAAATCGGGATCAGAATCCCGGCGGCGGCGGCGGCGGCGAGAACGCCGTTGCCTGATGCGTTCGGCCTCCTCCTTTGCGAGCATTACTGCTTCGCAGAAGTCGGCGACCGCCTGCCACTCCTCCTCGCTCCGGACCATGTTCTCAACCAAGGCCCGGAGCGAGAGGTCTCCGCCGCCGATCGCCCCCACGAGGGCACGGCGATGCTCCGCCCAAGCGGGGCACACCTCGAGTGTGTGCTCCACCGTGTCCTCCGGGCATTCCGCACAGTAGCGACACCCGGGCGTCACTTCCGCACGAATCCGGTGCAGGAACCTCCCGAACGAACCATGTCCGGTGAGGACCTGCGTCATGCGGAAGGTAAGGACGCCGTCCTCACCGGCCATGAGTTTCTGAGATTTCGTGATTAATCAGTGAGTGGTATTTCGCTTTTATATACCACTAATTTTTAATTAGTACAAATACTTAAAGGGCTTATTAGAAAAGCCCTTGTTATTATTTAAGTAAAATCTCAATAAATAATATTCATAAACAACAAAGTTATTGGCGTTTGTGTTTATCCCAAAATGTCTCTCAATTTATGGAAATATTGTGCAGGCTATTGATTATGAATGAATAAATGACGATTAAAATGGAAAAACACTTTCCGCAGTATTTTCTACTAGCAATTGTTATGTATGATTGAATCTACCTTTTCGTGGTAAATTTTAGGATTTCGGTTTTTTCTACTTTTGAATACAAAAATATGATCAGTAACGGGTACAGATAGAGCCCCATTTTTTTGTGTACTAATTAAAAAGTAGGGGTGTATATTATACCTAGTAACATTTATAACACACCTTCCTTAATAAAATAATGCTGTAAAATTACTTTTTTCTGTTTTCGTACCTATAGCTCGGCAACTTGATAAAGTTATTCTATTTGAAAAATAGATAGCATCAACAGTTATATTAAAGCTAACAAAAAAAAAAAAAAACTATTTCGGCATATGGTCAAAACAAAAATCACACTAATATTATAAAGCCGAAAGTTTGTATGTTTGTTACGTCTGTCTAGCTTAAACGGCTGAACGGGTTTCGATGAAACTTACAGCACGGGTAGACCATCTAACCATACATACTCCGGGATTAAATCCAAGAGTATCTACGTTTCTTTTTATGTCCCAGAGGATGTTGTTGATTTGTACGCTTCTAGGCAAAACAGAGAATCTACCTATTTGCAATATGCCACACTCTGCTGTATTTTGAACGGTGTTTACAAATTCTGATTCTTCGCTAATATTATAAAGAGATAAAGTTTGTTTTCTTTCTTTACCTTACTCTTCGGACCAGTACTTACAGAGATTTTTATGTTTTTTTTTTGTTTGTGACTAACGAAAAAAAAACATAAAAATCTCTGTAAGTACTGGTCCGACAGCGATTTTTTTTATCTTTAGAAAGCTGCTTTATTCCTGAGTGACTATATTTTAAGAAGCCGCGGGAACAAGTTAGTACGAAATAAAGATGTTTACTGAAATAGTGTATCATAAATTGCAATTTAGCATGTGCGTACTTTGTTCTTAAATTAAAATTCGCAGTTCGTCGCGAACGTGCCTGTGTGCACTTGCCCTTAGCCCGCGCAACAATGTTCGATTTTTTGCGTCATTTTTATGATATTTTTAATTATGTTATTGTTTTAGTCGTTTCAATCCATCCTAAGGCTGTCTGGAAGATATCGCTGTCAGCGATAAGACCGCCATTAAACCCATAGATTTAAGTTTATGTATAAGTTACTTTTTGGTGTACAATAAAGTTTATTCTATTCTATGTTTTTGATAAAATTAGATAAAGTGGTGCATAAGTATTATTATTCAAACATTCGTGTGATACTATAAACTCACACTCATACGAGTATTTCACCTCGTTGAGTGACAAAAACACAAACTAGGTACTAGATGTGTATGAGCGCGGTGCACAATATAAATAAAATGATTTCATTTCGCTGTGTCGAGGGTTTCACGAAGAAACATTGCCTCAAGAAAACTATTTCCCCGCGGCTGGAAATGTTGCCTAGGTTTTAAGCGGCTTGTACAGCTCTACGGCCCGGCTTGCAGCTTGTATTCGTTTCGCTTGCCTTCTGCTCTTGTAATGTTTTTACTTATTGCGAATTCTGTTTTCTAGGAGATAAATATTTCATCTTTAAATACAACATATGCGAAACCTGAATGTAGGTTGTTCAGAATCAGTAACTGAATCGATTCCGATAAATTCTACACCATGTTATATTTATTCACTGGATGACAAGGATGGCTTCCTTAAAATATGGTTGTTTAAATAAAAGGACAAACTGACTGACATATGAACGCACTGCCGAAGTCCTTTTATAACGTAGGCGAGCACTAAGAGAGGGTTTTCCAAAATGTACCCCTCAAGGGATGAAACAAAGAGTACAAAGTTTGTATAGAGTAACCTACTTTCACGCAGGCGAAACCGCTGGCAGAAGCTAGTCTATAAATAAAATAATACACAATGCCTTGTTTACTTGTCTTCGTGCGCATTCAGCGTATTCACACAACAACACATAATTTTTATTGACACAAATAAATCATGCTTACCACATATTTATCTAGTATTAACCTACCAAGCAAGCAGAAGCGGCTAAGAAGCGTCAGTTCGCCGTCAGATCTCCGGATAAGTACGACAGAGAGAAATGGACCGGCCCCGGGCGGGACGGCGATAAATAAGGAAAAAACGGACACGCAGATAGCCCAGTATGTCACGCGGATTACGCCGCCGGCCCGTATTTGAATAAGAATTGCCAATAAGGAGAGGAGGGGACGCTTAAACTGCGCTCCTAAAGTGTCCTACTACCCTGGTATCGATCTGTATAAGCGGTGAGGTTTTCAGCAATGCTGGAAAGGAATCAAGTGGCGATTTGTTTATGACTTGGATGATGTTTTGATCAATGTTCGGGACGGATGGTCTAAAAGGGTAGTTGATGATAAATTTGTGTGTCGGAAGAATGAATAGTTATATTTCTTTACATCTCATGGCGGTTATAGGTTCTGATAAACAATCCTGCTTCAAACAATAAGAACCACAGTAACTCATGCACTTTTAGGGTACCTATTAACGATTTATTTTTTCGTTAACTTTGATAATAAACCTCAGAAGTTAAGAAAACATTTAAAGCAAAAAATAATTAATATAAAAGGGGCTTATGTAAATTAAGCGGGTTCTCTGTTCACGGTAGCGCCATCAGCGCAGGAAAAATCTAAAATATCACGTTACCTAAAAAAAAACAAAGTTACTTTTACTTTGAAGAGTATTTCATCAAACCGAGTTACAATTATGGCTTTATTTCAAGAAATTTATGACAAGGAAGTTCAAATTATACCTTTTTTGTCCTATGATGAGTTCCCTGACAGTTCTTGTCTGACAATTATAGTGATGTGACCTAACGAAATTTAATCGATTTTTTTACAATAACGAAAAAGTTGGCAAAGAAAATGGAATCGGATTACCGATTTTAGATTTATAGATGATAAATGTGAAAGTTTGTATGTGTGTGTGGATGTTTGTTACTTTTCACGCAAGAACTAGTCTACTAGTCCAAGATCCTAAGGCCGCCAGACATCACGTATTTTCTGACGAACGAAATGTGGACGATTGAGTACTATTAGTAGATATGTACTCAGCCTTGAGAAAATACGTGAAGTTACATCATTTTTTTGGGAGCTTTAAAGCGTCTGTTAAACAATACGGCCGACGGAATGTGTCTGGGAGTATTGGCGACTTGATTTTAAAGATATTGCCTATAAAATACGTAAAAATCAGCTTTGAGAATTTACGTGAGGTAAGTAATAATTTTATGTACCTTGATTACCTGATACCTGAAAATTGGCCGTCTAAGCAAGCTAGCAGGTACGGATGCGTTCTTAGTACATACTAACAGTACTCAATCGTCCACATTTCGTTCGTCAGAAAATACGTGATGTCTGGCGGTCCTGGGATTTTACTCTATACGGATTTTAAAGAAATTTTACAGTAAACCAAAAAACCTGACAAAAACTAAAAACCTGAAATAACGCGGGCGGAACCGCGGGGGACGGCTAGTCGTAAATAAAATGCAGTCTGTTTAAAATAATAATTTATATATTCACTGTCAGAACTTGACTCTTGATTTGAACTCGTATCCATATCGGAATCGGAATCTTTTCCAACTAACCGCGATGATTAATTATTGGGCCCAAGTCGGTCGATCCGGATATATTTATTCCAGTCCTCTGTTATAGTTTTTTGAGTTTTTTCTATTACTTTTTTCCAATTTTCTGCCGTTACATGCGATTACAAGATGGCCGCTCCGATTTTGTCGATTAGTGTGTCGTCGAGTAGTGTCAATCTCTATTGGCAGAAGTTCCGTTTAACGCATTACACATTTTTAAGTTCTATACTTTTTTATTTTATTTACTTAATTTATTAACAGTTAATTATAACCACAATAATTTACTTATTAATTTACGAAAGACAATATTTTTTTTATCATTTCATTTTTATTTTTTTTGCCAGTTTATTTTTTAGTAATCTAAAGTAGTATGCGTGCCACGGAAAAAAATGAACTGTCAGGGAACTCATCATAGGGCAAAAAAGGTATAGTTAAAAATCTCTGAGGAAATTTTTACACAATAGAATTTTCCGTGGCTTCAGAATGCCGCTCGGAGGCTTCTCCATTACCGAGATGATTTCATTAATGCTCTTTAAAAATCTCCAAGTTTGTTGTATAAATATTTACCGCGTCAAATGTCGAATCTTAATTTGCTTTCGTCTCGATTCGAAAAAAAAAAAACATGTCACAAATAATTAAACGTCCTTTATCTGGAACGCAGACGGATGAGAATCCCGTCAAAAACATTTTGCAGTGTAGAATAATGAACAAATCAGGGTCTGGGGCAGGCCGCAGCTGGGGAAGGTCCTTTGAAATATGAGCTGTGTTTATAAATAAAAGCGGTCGGTAATAGCCGACCGTTTTTCTTCATTTCGTTTGATGGTTCGGTAGAATGGCGTCAGGTGGCGCTGTACGGGGTGCCCCAGGGCGCCAGTTTATGAATTTATAACAATTCCGAATTTCGGACGGTATCAGGAGTGCATTTTGTTATTAGTTAAATAAATCGTATTCTTTGTTCCGCCTTCTTTTACACAGACAACGATTTATTTTGATTATGTAGATATGAAAGAAATATTAGAAGGCCGCATTTTGCTGGTTGAAGTTTGAAGCGACAATATTATTATGTCCATTCAGTATTACGGAATATTGATTGTGGACTAGTATTATAGGTACTTGTATATTCCAGCTAAATCTAATATACGGAGTTTAGAACTTAGAAATAATTTATCGAATTCGTAAGTAAATACAATAATATTATTTCAATATTTTAGTCAGAGAAGGCTTATGTATAATTTAGTAGCAATAGATTTCAGGATGTGTTTTGTTTATACTTGAACATCAACAATAGCAATCCAAACCTGCATCAAAACAAAAGGAAATTAGCTTCATGCAATAATAAAATATTCCAAACACACAATACAGTGGGCCGTTTGAGAACTTCCAACTCGTTTTTGAGAAGTTTGACAAAATGTTCGTTAAGTGCGTTCAGATCCGACTGCTCGTCTTATTGCCAACATATTTGAGTTTACAGAACTCGGAGAGATTCGCCTCCAGGCACGATTCGAACTTTACTACAATAAAGATTGAAGATATATACGGTTATATATATCTATATATCTGTACCTCAGAGGTAAACAATAGTAACTCCATTTTTTTGAAAATATGTTTTTTTGCACTATTAAAATCGTAAGAACCTGTTCTACGTAATGGTATAGGGTATCAAGTCCTACGACATCTAGGAAGAGAAATATCCAATCGTAAACCCACAAAACCGAGTCGGGTAGAAGACTTCAAATGATGATAAGATTGTTTACTTCTCAGCTTTATGCGCACTAAATGTTGTTCTAAACTTTATTGTAATTATATGTAAAACATAATAATTCCATCTAATATATAAAAAAATACAATTGAGTTTGTTTCAATATCTTTAAAGCAACTATGTCAAAAATACATTTAAAGTTTCTATCCGCACGTTTTTGCCTCTCCTGTAAAATTTACTTTTTGGCACATAATGCTGTTTACCTCTGAGGTACAGATATATATAAACTGAATAACTTTTGTATCTAACAGATCTTAATATTTCCAAACGAAAAAAAGACTTCAAAAAAGATACCAGGTTCTCATATGCGCTGAGGAGTTTCCTCAGGGATTAAACACGATCGTCATAAAACTAATGATGCTAAGTGTACCATCAAAGATACTTCCGCATGACCACCGCTAAGTTTATTTTTGCTCGCAGTCGAATCAAACATTTCAAAGGGTTTAGTTTGGCGCTGCCGCGCCGCAGGATTCAAGCGATTTTTTTTTAATTATTCAGGCAGAAATGACCGCGATGGTACATGTGACACATTGTTAGTTGCATTAGTACCTACTATAACGCGTAATGCTACCGCGTGTGCCGGTGAAAAGTAAATAAAATTAAATACTTTTGCGATAATTCCTTGGCCAAAGCTATGTTGCAGGAAATTTATAATGACAGTTATACCTGCTTTAGAATTTCAACGCAATAGCGTAGCTCAGGCGGTATAGAGCGAGCCTGCTCAGCATGCGAGAGCCACAGGGAGAAACAACCGGAGCCTCCAATTACTTTAATTTATTTTTCCCTACAATTTTTTATAATTTACAACCTTGCCAATTATTAAAATAAACACCAAATGTTTCAATAACGCAAAGAGCAACAATAATAAACAAAAATGTGTAAATAACAGATGTGCAAAATTACCATCGGCGCAGGCTCCAATTACCATGTCGTGATTTTTTAATTGGATGCAGGTTCACACGCTCAAATAAATACTACTCCACAAAAATAATGTTTCAGGTCAATTCTGTAAATGATACTTTACTTATTGAGCAGTAATTTCTGTGAGTTAATATTTAATTTATTCGCTGTGGTTTTTGCACCGATATACAGGATTATTTGCAAAACACTAACAACCTTGGAGAACTGTATTACTAACATCATAAACAACCACTTTTGTTCTATGACTTTTTACAAAGCATAATACATTTACCAAAAACAAACCTTCAAGATTTCGTTGTTCTATCTAACACATTTCAACTCTGTACTTTGCTATATCTACCTGCGTCTTTAAAACGCGACGCAAGTGCATCCCCGCTCTCCTGTGCTATTGTACTATCGCTTGCTTCGCATAGACTTCGAAATATTTAGAAAGTTTAATTTAAATATTTTTATTTTTGTATGTAAATCTGATGAACTAAAATATGATAATTTTTTATAAGTCATAGAGCAAAAGTTGTTGTTCACGATGTGAATAACATAGTCCTGAGCGGTTGCCAGTGTTTTACAATTAACCCTGTACGTACATGTACTACGCACTAGATCACGCGAGCCGAACACACTTCAATCGACTCAGGTGTAATGTAGTCCGTACACCTTGAACATTACATTATATTCAACGAAACGCGTAAGTGCCACGAAATTCATAGCGCTTAAGACATTTTGGTTGTGAAAAAAGTATCCTATAAAAACCTATCTTAGGCTGTGCGCGCACTGATGACTTTTGTCTCGACGACAATTTTTGTTTTTTGTCACTCTTCATACAATTTTCTGTCACTGTCACGTCGCCGCGGACGTTACGACGCGACAGTGACAGAAAAATGTATGAAGAGGTGACAAAAACGAAACAGTCTCACCAGTGCGCGCACCCACTTAGTGCTGTATGTTTTTTAATAGTTGTATATAGTTGTAGTAATGTTTTTTAATAGTAGTCTGTTAAACGACATAATGCCAATGTAGCGCTGCAGCGAATTTTTGTTTTAACTTTTCAGTATCTTGACAAATAGTTTCAATGAACGTGCTTGTCTCACTAGAATATAAGTCGATTGGTTTTTGTTTGTTTCAGGAGAAATATTCATTAGGCTTTAGCTACGGTCGGGAGTGCGATCGCACGCGGCGGTGTCAGCGAGGCGGTCGGCAAATTGCTCTCTTTCATACGATTGAAAGAAAAGGATAAAACCATAGGAAAATTAGATTTGGCGCTGCCATATGTATCTCAACCCTCACAAAAAAAAAGATCTGCAACGACCATGAATATTGAAACACGCGACTTTCCATTGGCTGTGCCACTAACAAGACTTTGAAATGGGTTGGTCCGTAATATGATTCCCGTAATCCCACAGGTAGAAATCGGAACAGTATAAACCTCTTCGATTTTATGCTATCCTTATTCACGGGCGCTCCTGGTCATTTTCAATAAGTCGAGTCACATAGTCCCCGGACGATGGGCGATTCTATTATAAATAACAATGTGAACGTACCGATCCTTTCCGTCCGGGGAAGCTGAAGAACACGTCCGGCCCGTTCCGGTGCGGCATCTGCCGGAGCACGTTCAGCAGCTTAGCAGAATGCCGGGGCTGCAACACATACAGACGATATTGATTCTCATACAATAACTTAGAATTTAATAACAAAAAGAATGAACAGATAAAATATTGTACCGTTTGGCCATTTGGTACGTTATAAAATCTCAGAAAACGTCCCTTCTAAAGCATTTTACTAAACGTTTTACATGACCATTTCTTTTCTTAATAAGCCATTAAATTGTCGCTTATTACCAACGGAATGGCCTCGAATATAAGCCACATTTTCAAATTTCACAGATAACAAAGAAAAATCCCTTTCAACTGAAAAGTTTTAAAATACTACGACATAAACCCTCTCGATATTGGCAGTAATGGCGTCGATAACGGAAGCCTTGCCAACTCAGAAATAAAAAGGAGAAAAATTTATAAAGCTGCCAGACAGACTTTATCTCACAAAAAATATTTTAATCTTGCCTTGCTCGTTGCTAATGACCTGCTTTAACTAACTAAAACCTAAATAAGCTACTTAGGTAGAAATAGATTAAATGCGAGCTAAAAAGGACAAGCGATTCTCATTCACTGGCAAACATAAACACAAAGTAACTGTGCCGCTTGTGCCGGCTAATTACCGTTTCACCACACTGCCTGTAAAACGATGCAAATTTCAAAAGCATTGGCGGTGCGCCTAATTGCACGTTTGGTTGTAGCCTTCTCCATTTGTCCGCGTTCTTCTCGTATCCCTCTAGTTTATGTAGCCCTGGTCGAATTAGACGGTTTTGCGGGGGCGGTCAGGAATTTGCGTCAGGAACGCTTTCAGTTCAGAGTGGAACTTTGTAATGACATTTTTAAATGTCAACAGAGATAGGAATTTTGCGTGTAAAGCAATAAATTGTGTGTTCCGAATAAAAGTTTAAAGCAGTGAATATTTGTAAGAGTTGAGGACTCGCCCCTTTTATATACCGATATAGCTAGTAGAACATACATCCCTAAGCGGCTATTCATGAAAGCTATTACTAAAACTTTCTTATTTATCTCAAGTACAAAGTAAGTTAACTTGTAACCTAGAAGTAAGTTTGAGAGGCAATAAAACCGTTGTTTCTCTCTCTGGCCGTGTTGAGGAAAGCGGTTGTCTCGAGTAGTTGCTCAAGCGTGGACGCTCCGAGTCCCGAGCATACTTGAGCCCAAGATGCCCGGAAACTATCACTTAAATCGTAGGCGGCTTCTTTTCTTTGAAACGAATATAAAGTTACACACTGTTTACACGCGGAAATGTTGCTGTGTGTGAATAGGAACATCAGTGGATGTAGTTTTAATGCCTTGTTCGCCAGAAACAAGCGATTTTATACTATGTGCTATGTAACTTGTTTGGTCTCATGAATCATCGAATCAGGGCAAAGACTCAACTATACAAAACTAAGGCTTTCCTCACCCATTTCCCGTTGACTGCTTTCATGGCGCTGAATAGCTGTTTGAGCTCTTTGACTGTGACGCTATAGCTGGCCAGGACTCCCAGCATCTCGATGAGTAGATCTGCAACAAAGGACAACCCCGTAACAATGTATGCACATACCAGGAATTTATAAGTTTAATGCAACATTCACAACAGGCTCGGGGTAATGAAAAGGTCTAAGGATGCGAAAGGGATTTACTTGTACCAACTCTGTGCTAGATCATAACTCTCATGTTACCCTAGTTACTAGGGCCTAGTAGAGGAATAACTGTTTTACTCAGTTAAGAGTGTATATATGAGGGGTCTAGGATGGAATAGAATATTTCTAGTTCAATACTTACATAGTTTTTTTCCGTAAATGAAGTGAATTAATTATAATCAGATGAACTATAGAAGCAATTTCTTAGGGCCAGAACATAATAATTCCGAGGCATTATGTTAAAAAATCATAACAAGCGGCCTAAATGAAAAGATGTCAATTGATTCGCCTATCTTTGGCAGTAAAGAAAAACCAATACTTTTAGTTCTTAATTGTTCGATAGCACAAAAATGGAACCGTGCCAATCATGATGGCCTAATTGAGTTCATTTTTTTTTAATCATTTGACTATCGACCAACAAAGGTAAATAAGAGACAGAACCAAACTCATGAACTCAGTGGATTCCGTAGCTAAAAGCTTTAGGAAATAGTTTAAGTATCATCAATATATATTTAGTGTCGAGCGTTTAATTACACTGTCATACGCAGCACTCGCTCCATTGTAAAACATACAAGCAAATTGAAATGTTCTAGTAATTAATTCAAATTCACATTATAAATTCAAACGATGGCAACCGAAACAATGCAATACATATGGATAGCTAGCTAGGGTATACTCATCAATGTGAATAATGAATCACTAATTAAGATTAGGTCTGCAATCGACCCGAACTCCGCACTAGTTCGATTATAAATGGTTCGTGAATACATAACTCTGGTTGTTTTCGCTTCCTAACTTACTACTATAGCTAATATTATCAGTAATGTATCTCTGTAGTACTGTTACACATTGATACATTACACTTTACACAATTTAGAGAATATCTCTTACTATTAAGGGTTGTTTACTATGTATCTACTAGGCACAGACTTATTTGCAATATTATTTATATTTAATAAGTTAAGATGAAGTCGGCAAAATTGTTTCAAATAATACCTACGCGTGTTTTTCTTTTTCATATACCAGTACCCCTAGCCAAGTTGCTAATCTGCAATCGTTAACGCTGGCAGAAAGCTGAAAATGTACGGGAATGACGTCATCTCAACGCTCAGTCACGTGGTCAGAACAAAAGAATTGGCGGCGTGGCCAACTCGAAGCGTTCGGCGCAAGCAAAACGGTTGTAACTTGGCTAGGGGGCAGGGTGCCATAGATTTAGAGAGAGAGAATATAAATTTTATTGTTTTACAAGAACCGGTGGAATTTAAAGACATGTGACATTCACCAACCCGCACTGGGCCCGCGTGGTGGATTACGGCCCATTCCCTCTCCTAGAGAGGCGACCTGAGTCCCAACAGTGGGAACATTAAAATGGCTGATAATGATGAATGAAACGGCAACAAACAATAAAATACAGTGCGGCATAGTACTAGTGCATGTTTCGCGCGCGGACTGTTCAAAGAATTTAAAAACTTTTCAAAAACATATTTATTTGTTACGCTTATTATTCGATACCTTTTTTTGTTGGGAAGCAATCACCAATCCCGTTCTAGGGTGGTGCGAGAGGGTGTGTCAGAGTTTTACTGATTAAAACCCACCGGTGTCCTTCAGTTACCCTTTGTGTTTCAGGGCCACAGTAACTCATTCAAAAATTCCCGCGGCCTATCCGATAACACTTAATAAAATATTGCGTTAAAAGCAATATTTCTTACAGCCGTACAAAAGATTTGTTCACATTATAATATAAATTACAACTTTTCAACTCAATTTATTGCCTATTGGTACACGCTCCATTAACTAAATAAAATAATACGAAGTCTATTTTATCTAATTGGACTCAAAAACGTTATCGTTGTTCTTTTACAAACAATTTTTTTTTTTAAATTCATTAAACCCCAAGCGAACGCCGGCTTCGCGCACCTATTGTCTTTCTATTGTGTCTGTAATTTCCACGATTGAAAGGTTAATATATGTATTTTTCGGAACCGCAGGAAAATTAAACTTTATACAATAAATGACATACAGCATCAACAACATATTTCATGCAGTTAAAACCTCTGCTAACCTCGTGGGAACCTGGTAATCAGATTGCGAAATCCTCTTACAACGCCCAGGGGAGACGATGGGGGATGGTCCTATCTATGGGACCACACGGCGAAGTATTGAATATTAATTTGCAGGAAATTGGCGAAGCCACAGCCCCTCGAGCGCACACTTAAGTTTCAATCGCTCGTCTGTTTCATAAATAAATAGCCACTAAATATCTTCATAGTTAGTTACGCCATTATTCGGGACTACTCGAATCAATATTTGATCAGGCATTTCAATTATTTGGATTACTTTGTGAAACAACTCTTACTCTAAAAGTGAAACGGTCCTTACATTTTGAGTTGAATACTTTGATGTCAGTTACTTGGGTCTGAAGGATTGCAGCGCAATCATTTGAAAGCACTCCTTTAGCAAGTGAAAACCTTTATGCTCGTAAGAAGTAAGGATCTTTATTCATTAGGTCTCTTGACATATTCCACCAAAAAAGCATAAGCTCTAGAGCATGACATTTATATAAAATCAGTTAGGCATCTCATGTCTGCGGTTGCGGAGGTGGTAATCATGCAAATTATTCCGCTTGAAAATACTGCGGGAGCGAAGCACGCATTTACTTCATGTTTTAGGTACCTTCAGCGATTTCCGTGAGAACTTTATTTACAACGGACACCGATACTGTAATTTATTAAAGTCACTTTTAGCTGGGAATCTATACTAATCAGACTTAATTTCATGTAACTTTTAGAAGCTGTTGTGACAATTTTTACGAAAAGTTTCATTAGCAAGGGCGTTTACGCTACTACTTCCTAGAAATGATATCAAACTACATGTTACGTTCCTGGAACTCAATAAAACAAGTATTTTTGGTATAAAAATACTTGTTTTATCATCACGTAACATTGACTTCGTCGTCGTGATCTGTCTCTAACCGTCCCGCGCCGGACCCGTATCAATCACTCTCCCTTTGAATTCAGCTTTCATCATTCAGGTAAGTCACATGAGCTTTTTAAAAAATCACCTAACAAAACAACAATGCGGAAAGTCCATCTGTCACGTAATGGCCGGCGCATTGTTCTCGGGTTAATCCCGGGCCGCGTTGAAGGCTAATCCCGGCGTAATTCCGGCACAGTCCGGGATTCGCGCTTCCCGGAGTCCCGGCGTCCCGGCGCTTGCTACGCCTCTGCCTCGGTTAATGCCATCCTCGGGATATTAAAATGCTTCTCGCGATTATGCTTTCGAAATATTAATGGAGATTTTTCGCACCAGTTCGTGGTGAAGTCATGTTTATGTTACTTTTATGACTTCAGTTTAGTTTATTGCTAAAGAGGGCTTCACTTGGGTCGCGCTGTTTATGGCATGTCTCGGGAATAAAATATTATAAAATAAACGTTGAATATTTTCTCACTTTTAAATAAACCAGAATACAGCGTACTTAGTTAGCTTGTGCCAAATCTAAGAGGTGAAATTTACGTAATATGTGTGATTGTACAATGCAATATGGCCTAGTAAAAACTTTTGAATGTTTAGTGCTCCGATTTTACCCCAAATATTGCGGTATGAAATAGATTTCAAAATCAAACATGTTTCATTCACAAACAAATAAAAACAAAACACACGCTAGAAGCAAAACCTCGAATTGCACCAGGCAACCATAATACTGCAGGAGCTCTAGTGGCACTACCTAGATCTAGTGGCTGAAATACAAACCGTACGATTGCTCTCGAATGCACGCTTGTTGGACCCAGTGGGTTTACAATCAACGTCAAAATGCACCCATTAATCTGTTGGCCAGTGTCGGGCTTACAGCGCAAATACAGCTTATAATGGAGCTTTTGTACTTAATTAAATATTTCCTTTCGACCAATTTATTTCGGATATTTTACAGAATGATATTAAATTTGAAACCGTATCAGGTAGAATTGGTGTATAATTATGTAGTGTTTTACAGGAAATGTGTAACTTGTTAATTAAAAAGGTTTAATATTTTGATATTCAGAAATAATAATAATAATAATAATAATAATAATAATATTTATTAATGAAAAGAGGTTACAGGGTGTAGGTATTGCTATAACATTTTGATTTTCATTATTTAATTAACATAATATGAATTTCCGAAGTCTTCCTGCACTAGGCAAGGCCTGTCCCGCAGGAAGCTTACAAGTTTTCTTTGGAGTTACAAATTATAAATATGTATGCGCATAATAACAACGATGAAACAGTTTTGTAATATGTCTATTATACCTAATATTGCAAAGATACTAATTAGAGTAGATACCAACTAAATTATTGAAGAACAAGATTAAAGGATTTTTATACATAACAAGTTACTAATATTGTAAAATATAATACAACGAAAACTTAGAACTAAAGGCATTTAATGCCTATTTTATTTAAAACTATGAGATCATTTCTAATTATAACAACTGTCTTATAAAAAGTTCTGTGCTATTATACGTCCAATCGATTAATTCTTTTGTTATTTTAGTTTTAACGTCACGAAGCGATAGGTTACTCAAGCTAAGAATTTTGGTGAAATTATTGTAAACAAGGGTTTTCATATAAGTGCTGAACCTTTTGGCGAATTCTGTTTTGACGGGAATGATAGGTAGCTTGAACACACGCCTCCTTACCATGTTATCATATTCTGGTAATTTTAGTACTTCTTTGTGAGTAAGAAGAGTGATTTTTAATAGGTATAGTTTTCTAACACTAAGTACTTGAGTTTCTTTGTAAAGCAGAACGGTAGGGAAACGGAAAGGTTTTTTGATCATTGTCTTAAGGACTGCACGTTGAGATCTTTCTAAGCCTAAGAGATGAGAAGAAGAAGTACCACCCCAGGCCAAGATACAATAAGATAGGATCGACTGACATAGTGTGGTATAAATTTTCCGAAGAAGTTTTAATGGAGCCACATCTCTTAGCTCTTTCATTACAAATATGATCTTTCTTACCCTTGCAGATGTGGCCGCAATATGCTCACTGAAGTTAAGTTTTTCGTCTATGATTACTCCTAGATATTTTGTGTGTGTTACTTTAATTAGCTGTTTGCATTCGCATGTCGGTAAGTTTAAGTTGAGATAAGCGTCGGCGGATGATTGACAAGTATGCACTGTAAACTCTAAGTCGGGTGGAGGTGCAGATACAGCAGTTTTGTGAAAGCAAATAAAATTTGTTTTTGTGGTATTAAGGGTTAATAGGTTACTATTTAACCATTCAACAATGCGTTGGAGTCCAGTTTGTGACGAATATTTTACACCATTCCATGTTTTATTGTGAAAGATTACTACTGTATCGTCTGCGTAGTTTATGATGTTTGCGTTTTCAATGTTGATTGAGGACATATCGTTTAAATAAACTAAAAAAAGCGTGGGCCCAAGAATACTGCCTTGAGGCACACCAAAAGCTATGTCGTGAGTGTTACTTATATAGGAATTCGTTTTAGTGCATTGTTTTCTACCAGTAAGATAGCTGCGAAACCATTCAAGGCAAATACCTCGCACTCCGATTGCTTCTAGTTTTTTAAGGAGAATTGAAATTGACACTGTATCAAAGGCTTTCGCCAGGTCAAGAAAAGCTCCGATGCATGATAATCCTTTGTCGAGATGATCAGAGACGATTTTCGTCAAAAGTGATACTGCATGCTCGGTTGACTTGCCCTGACGAAAGCCAAACTGTTGGTTTGATAAGATTTTATTTGATTCCAGAAAGCGAATAAGTTGTTTATTAATTATTTTTTCAAGCATTTTAGAGAATGTACTTAAGAGAGAGATGGGTCTGAAATTGTTGGGATCATCAGTAGTACCACCTTTGTGTATGGGTGTCACTGCTGCAACTTTCCAGATATCAGGAAAAATTCCAGTAGACAAGCTTAGGTTGTAAATATACGTTAACGGTTCGACAATAAGATCTTTGATATATTTTACTATTCGGTTTGTTATTCCATCCAGGCCTGGGGCACTATTGTCTTTGAGTTGAAGGATAAGATTTTCGACATCATCTGGATTTGTCGGATGCAAAAAGAAAGACTTTTGGGGAGAATCGGGAATTTTAATTTTTGATGCTAGTGAGTCCTGTGTTTCGTTAAGTTTAATTAAAATTTGGTCCGCATGTCGCTGTCCTACATTAGAAAAGAATTTATTGCAAAAATCTAGTGAATCGATTTCATTGCCTTTAATTTGGCAAAGGTTATGCGACTTGCTTTTTGTTACAACGCGGTTGGAAATTTGTTTGATCGTATTCCAGAGTTTACTAGGATGGTCTTTATTGTTTTCTAATTCTTCTCTATCGTGTTGGTTTTTCAGTTTACGTAGTAGATCTTGATAAAAATTTCTGTAACGCTTGTAAATTCGGTTTTTAATAGGGTCATTGGGATTATTTTTGGCTTGCATATGGAGCCTGTCCTTATGCAAAGAACATTTGATCAAACCAGGTGTCATCCAGGGTTTGAGAGTGAACTTACTACTACTTAAATGTATCGCAGTTCGTTGTAATAACGCAACGCGGTACAAAACTTTATTTTCGGCATTCGCTCCTTCGTAATTAATTAACTTAGTATCTGTCATAATGGAATGGTGTGAAAAAAAATGATGACGAATTTTGAACTATCGTTTGTTTTCTTCATCGGAAACGTTTGTCCCAACATCTTTTGGTAGAATGTGTCAAGAACCAAACCGGAAGGGAGCTACTGACAATATTGCAAAATATCAAAAAAATAAATAAATGATATATTGTTCTTTTTTAAAATCCTGGCTGATCCTAGAAGTGATGCTGCTAAGATTACATTTGACATGGCAATGTGTCGGTAGCTCGAACTTGGTAAAAAACATGTATTCAATTGTGTTGATCATTAAGTTAAGTTGTTATTGTAAACTTATTTTAGGTTACGATGGAGCTGACATACTCTTTGAGATTAAAGTCCCTAAAAAATAATAAGAGAAAAAAAATGTTTGTTCTAACAACGCTTTCAGGAACAGTACAATTTATTAGGTCGCGAATAGCTTGGTCTGACAGCACTATTACAGCCCGTCCAGTCCAGCTCACCTTAAGTACCCTGTTCGGAAAGTAAGCTATTACAGAGTACTGACGTTACAAGCGAAAGGAGCCTTTACCAGCTATGTATTTGCTCATTTTTCAATGTCCGGAATTTTTTTTATCCGATTTAGAGGCATAGGTAGCGCCATTAACAAGCATAACTCTATACATGGGGCGCGGGTTACTCATTGCTCGCGGTCCGCATGGACTGTGGTAGATTTAAAGGTTTCTACAAAGGGGTAAGAGATGGAATGATGCATTCATTTAAAGTCAAATAATTTAACAATTTTTATCTAATTCTGTTTTATAAACTTTTTTTTTAATTGATATAAATTGCTTGACTGCGATCCCATCTGATGGTAAGCAGTGATGCAATCTCTGATGGTGAGGTGGACTAGTTTATGAGCCTAAAGATTTAAAATAAAATGAAGGGATGAAACCATGTCTAAATTACAACTTATCAAAAAGAGAAGTGGCTACATAAGAGTCTTGGAGCAGCAATGTAGATAAATGAGAAAGTAGTAATAGAGAGTAAAATTGTATAATTAGATTCCTGTTGGAAAATCATTAAAAAAAAAAATGGTCCTGGAGGCGCCGGGTATCGATCCCGGTACCTCTCGCATGCTAAGCGAGCGCTCTCCCATCTGAGCTACGCCCCCCGATAGTTATAACGCTGAATCTTGTATTCTGTTGATAACAGCCTTGCTAGTTGCTCAAGGTAACTAAGTAAAAAAAGAAAGTCACGTATAATTTTATAACAAAATAATTCCAAAAAGATTCCAGTTGGAGGCGCCGGGTATCGATCCCGGTACCTCTCGCATGCTAAGCGAGCGCTCTACCATCTGAGCTACGCCCCCTGTTGACTGTTACCACCAATTTTGCGACTTGTACTGTCCAGTGAAGGCAGTACATAATGTCCAAGGCGACATAAACTAGACCACGACGTGACATTTCGACACACGCATTCTTAATCGACGCACGCGCACAACGCACGTGCCTTTCACTTAGGAGTTAGTAGTACCAAGCTATCATAAAACAATGAAATTATCTAGAGCTCTTTTAATTTATAATCTAGATAATGAAGCGATAAGTGACCGAAAAATGGTAAATAACATCAAACACCTATCTACAACATTATTTTTAGTTTATGAATATATGTAGTTTGTTCAGTAACTGAATGGATTCCAATAGTTTTTACACCATGTTATATTTTTTCCTAAAAATATTTAAAAAGGTCACAAGTTGGACACTAAGTACAACACAGTTCACGGCAGGTCATAACGAGTATTAGGCGCCAGCAAACAGTTGGGTGCGAGTGCAACATATCAACACACAGCCGAAACTATTGGCACTAAGAGTGTGATACTTAGCACAAGGTTTCCTTGTATGGCGCAGGCGAGCACTAAGAGAGGGTTTTTTAAAATTCACTCAATATGGGGATCAAACGGAGGTCCAAAGTTTGTATGAAAAAACACACTTTCACGCGAGCGAAACCGGTGGCAGAGGCTAGTCTTCCAATATATAAAAATCTCGAGTCACAGTGATTGTTATCGCACTCCTCCGAAACGCCTTGACTGATTATAATGATTTTTTTTTTGTGTATATTAGGTAGGTCTGAGAATAGATTGAAGACTACGTTTTACCCTTTTACCCCTCCCCCGTTTTTTTTATAATTTTGGATCAGCGAGTACCATTACACCACTAATGTTTAATTACTACAAATAATTAAAGGACTTACCTGCTAGAAAAGGTCTTGTTACATATTATTTAAGTAAAGTCTCAATAAATGATAATAATTAAAGGACTTACCTGCTAGAAAAGGTCTTGTTACATATAATTTAAGTAAAATCTCAATAAATGATACGTATTCATAAAAAGCACAGTTATTAGCGTTTATTTGTATTCCAAAATGTCACTCAATTTATGGAAATATTGTACAGGCTATTGATTTGATTGAATAAATGACGATCAAAATGGAAAACTGCGCAATTTTTATGAATAATCGATTCTATTATGAATTTATCATTTAGGACAAATTTTCGAGGACAATTTTGAGATTTCTTTTGACTACAAAAATATGATCAGTAAAGGGTACGGATGCAGCCCCATTTTTTTTTGTATGATTTAAAAAATTAGGGTGCATAATAAAACGGATGAGTTTTTTAGTTTCTTTAAAAGCGCTAATCTCTAAAACTAACTATGGAAAAAATCTTTCTCTAAGGGATAACCAAGTTGGTGACAAATAGGCTACAAAATATCACGCTACGAGTACAAGCTACAACCCACGGAAGCGAAGCAGTAAACAATGACGCGGGAGAAACCACAGGGACAGCTAGTTCATACATAAAGTTACTTAAACCGTTTTCCTAACTTTGAAGGATATAAAAAAAAACACGTTTTGCTGGAACAATTTTTGGAAATATTCGACTGAGCGACGGAAGTTACCAAGTGCCAACCGTGCGTTCAAGCACTGTCTCTTTTTTCGCGTTGCCTCTTTATGAAAAACTAGCGTTTGCCCGCGGCCACATAAAATATAGCCTATGTCACTCAGGAATGAAGCAACTTTCTATCGGTGAAAAAGTTGTATCAATCGGACTAGGTAGTACTTTCAGAGATTACCTCCTACAAACAAAAAAAAAGTAACTTTATCTCTTTGTAATATTAGGGTAGGTTGCGTTGGCTGAAACAACAAGCTTTTCAACCATGCTTACTTTGACGATAGCCAGAAGGGTTCAAGATATGTTCAACTTTAAAATAAACTTTCTTACTAGCAAGAAACCCTATTGATTCTAAATCATTATTGTCTTTTCGACCAACCTCTTAACGATTATGGACTGCTGGTAGCAACTCATCATCTCATTACTATTATAACTCAAAAGAGCTGTATGAGTATTAAAATTATCTACTCAGGGTCGAGGTTGCCTTCATTGTCTACCCAAGTTTATGTTATTTACGGCCTGAGTAAGTGATTGCAAACGCCAGCCAGAAAGATGAATAGGTCCTTAGGGTAGCCTTCTGCCCAAAAGGTCTCGGACCAAATTGTACTGCGGTGTAAATTATCAGGAAGACTTGTCTAAAACTAATACAAACCTGTTGCTATTTGTATTTTTAGCTATCATAGTTTTTGATATTTCTAGTAATATTATGTTTAACGAAAAACTAATTAATTATAGGCACCGGCAACGTCCCTTCATCTGAGCTACTTTTATTGTTATAATGCAATGCGGTTCAAATGCTTGAGTTACATGCATTTTGACTTCATGACATTTGAAGATAAAATACTTATTATAGTATTTTTATTTGCCGATTCCAAAATGTATATAAAATAATACACCTTTCCACTTTACCCAAACGGAGGACATTATTCATCTTTTTGGAAGCGCTCCTATTTCTTATTAAAAATGCATAAACAAAACCTTGCCTTAATAGACCCCGTTGCGCCATTCGCTTTCACATCGCGAGGGTTACGTCCGTCAGCTGTCATGTTAAGACCAATTTAACTCCTTAGTTATTATGATACCCTAGTATATCTGAAAATCTTATTCAACCCTTTTTGAATTCTAAAGAAAGTAGAGAAAAAACAGGATACATTTTGTGATTTTGTTTTGTCTGTATGTAGCCGCAACCATTTGTTTAGAAACCATTAATAATTGCACGCTGTCTGTACCACCTGTACCTGCCTGCATGACAATAAAAAATAAACCTCATTAGTTGCACCTTTTTTTGCAGGGGTTGGGCTACATAAACCACCCCCACTTCCTGTGGGTGTGGGAAAAATCAATCAACGCTCACCATTAAACCTCTACGGGGGTTGAGAAGCCCTGGTATCTATGAGAAACTATTGCAACCCTTTTACCCTATGGGTATTTCATCTCCCTAAATTAAATCCGAAGGAATGCCAACAGACATCCTGATGTCTTCTGGTATCCCAATCGCGGTGGGAATTGTAAGATTGATAGTGTTTCTTAAAATGAAGGAAAGCCTTCTTTATTCCTTTGCGTAAACTATTGTTCCGGAGACTTTAACCGTTAACTACTTGGCCGGGGAATTCAAGGACTTTTGAAAAAACTTTGAAGAACTTCAATAGGGTTCTGTTCTCCTGGTACACGTGAGAATTTAGGTAAGAAGCTCCCTGGGACTTACTATTTATAGACGAGCGAAGCTTTTGTTACAGTTTAAGTTCGTTAATATTTTGGGTATAAGTTAAAATGTGTTAAAAGAACACATTGCTACAACCAAGAAAAATAATACACATTTGAACTTGATGCCCGTTGTGGCTTTTATTAAACTTTCTAACATATGAGGCGTGAGCAACGCGTCAACTTATGGTGTCCGCCAGACATTGCACCTGCAGCGATGTACGGCGCATTAAATTTAAAGTTTTCCACTTAAATTTTCCGGCAACTAGTCAGCTAACTTTCTGTATTTCATGCGAAAGCAAAGACCGCTTTATTTTTTTATCAAAACTTCTGAAGTATTTAGGAATCTGTTTAATTTAGCGATATCTTTGGGCTATCCTTATTTTAAAAGGGTAGCAGAGTTTGGTAACTTCTTTTTTTTATGAATTATAAATTATAGAATTTTTTTTATGACATTCCTGTTATTGTTTGGCTTCCGTTAACATGATTTACTTTAAAAATAACCCTTGTGAACCCATGGTGCCTTGGTATCTGTGAGAAACTATTTAGATAAACGGCGGACTGCATACTACACACCAAACCGCCGCTGTCAATCGGCGCCAAAATAAATTCCAGACGACTACTTGATCACTTATGAGACTCTAGTTGTCTTGGGAATTTCAAGATTGAGTAGTTTCTTACGGAACATACCAGCTTTTCTAAAGGAATTTCTAAAAAAAAGATCATAATAACATCTTATTTTGATAAACGACTAATTCTACTGGCTTCTATTATATTCGCGAAGCGTTCTCAAGAATCCCTCAGGCTCTTAGAAACATTTTCAAGCGTCTATCTGAGGGGTTATGGTGTCCTGGTACGCGTGAGAAATAAACACACCCCGTGCGATTTAACGTGAACGCGAGAGATTTGAGCTCCTCCTTTTCGTTTAAAAATATGAATCACGTCAAAAGCAACTAAAAGACTGAGGTTTTTCTACATAAAATAAATACTATGCAATTTGCCTTCTATAACCTTTAAAGAAAGTTTTGTTTAAATAAAGTTTAAAAATATACATAGGTATAAATAAAGTTTGGAGGCGCCGGGTATCGATCCCGGTACCTCTCGCATGCTAAGCGAGCGCTCTACCATCTGAGCTACGCCCCCTTATAACTATGCAACCAAATCTTGTATTCTGTTGATAATAACCTTGCTAGTTGCTCAAGGTGACTAAGTAACAAAAGAAAGTCACGTATAATTTTATAACAAAATAATTTCAAAAAGATTCCAGTTGGAGGCGCCGGGTATCGATCCCGGTACCTCTCGCATGCTAAGCGAGCGCTCTACCATCTGAGCTACGCCCCCCGATATCTGTTCCGTTGAATATCACGTTCTTATAAACTCTACTAGTTAGTACAGCGCACGTAGCCTTAAGCTATTAAAACTAGATCAAGACCACACTGAGCAATACTTTCACGCACATTTGCAAAACGCGCAATGCATAATGTTCATCAGCAGTAGACGACTTTGGAGTAATTAAATCGGTCCAATTACGAATCTAATCTGATTTTCTCTTCTTAATCCGGTTTTCTAGTATCTAGGCCGTCAAGTCTGTAGCATCTATAATGACTACGTAGGCCACATTTATGGCAGACCAAAGCTGTTGGGCACCGGATTCGTATGGAAGTAACGCTCGGGTGTTGCCACTGTGTGGACCGCCTGGGGGACACTGTGGAGCACAAGGTAGAGATGTGCCCCGCTTGGGCAGATCACCGCCGTGTCCTCGCGGGGGAGATCAGCGGCGGCGATCTCTCGCTCCGGGCCTTGGTATAGGCCATGGTCCGAATCGAGGAGGAGTGGCAGGCGGTCGCCTCCTTCTGCGAGGCAGTAGTGCTAGCAAAGGAACATACAACATATGCACGCGCTAGGGTTTGACCCTCACGCTCCAGCTGCTGAGATTCCGATTTCCGTCCACCGTAGGCGCGGGCTTGCAAACGGCAAGCAATAGGTAGCTCGCCGTCCGACCATCCGGTAACCCGTCCGGACCGAGCCCAAGTCATCAAGTCAAACCGGCCCAGCAGGGTTGAAGCTTACTGGAGCCAAGGGTTTGTTTCAGAAAGGATAACTCGGCCCCAAGACGAAGGCAAAAAAGGAACAGGAGTGGGTTGTTAGTCAGTAAAACTCTGACGCGCCCTCACGCTCCTCCACCCAAGAGCGGGGGATGTCATTGGATGATTATTCCACCTAAAACAAAAGAACCAAAACTGTTGGATGAAGTACTTTCGTAATCTCGCCCGAAAAGTACACCCAAGTGTCTTTCAGAGCACCTATTAATATGATCAATTTGGAAAATTAAATCCTCTACGTGTGAGGAAATAAAGCCAATTTCGAGCTGTTAACAGAAGTTCCCGGAGCGAGCCCCGCCGCCCGGCGCACCTGCAGCTAGCACACGCTAGTTTGATACTTGCATTTAATTAAAACTTTATACGCTTAAGTACCATTTCTGGCTACAACTCCTTACTGGGAGAAGAAATTATTATCAACTCGACCTATAAATTTTTATGTGATGACGTGGCCGACGATGAGCACGCTTGACTAGAAGTAACCTATTCACTCCTATTCCTATTCATTTTCGTCATAAGATCTTTTTAGGGTTCCGTACATCAAAAGAAAAAAACGGAACCCTTATAGGATCACTTTATTGTCCGTCTGTCTGTCTGTCCGTCTGTCTGTCTGTCTGTCTGTCTGTCAAGACCCTTTATCTCGAGAACGCGTTGAGGTATCAAGTTGAAATTAAAACCATATACTCAGGTCTGTGGTGCCTTCAAGCTGTGAAAAAATCAAATTTCTAAGTTAACGAATAAAAAAGATACTGTCGTTTTTGTCGCAAAAAACGTATATTTTGATACTCTCAAAGATCGAAATTCGGTAATTCCCGTTGACCCAGAATCTTGAAATTTGGCACAAAGCAAGGTCTTACAGCACAGGTATAAGAAAAAATCTGAAAACAGTAAATTTGTCGTTACCTACGTCACAAAAAAAATTGAAATTCGAAAAAATCTTCGAGGCTCCATTCGGGAATTGCAGTTTGCACGGAACCCTCAGTGCGCGAATCCGAATCGCACTTGCCCAGTTTGTTTTTAGATGGGAACATCATCTAAACGACATCTCTCGATCTTGGGCGAAGCGGGAGAGCATGTCAGACTTTTACTGACTATAAACCCATTCCTGTTTCTTCTTTGTCATTATTCCAAGGCTCCGGGGATCTCTTTCGCATCACCCATGGCCCCAGCTTCGACCCTGATGGGCCCCTACTCCTTGAGGCGCGCGTGGAACAGTACGCGCCTTGGACGACTTGGACGCGGTCCGGACGGTCACCGGACGATCGGGCGGCGAGCTACACATTGCTCACCGTCCGCAAGCCCGCGACTACGGTGACCGAAAATCGGGATCGGAATCCTAGCAGCTTCTTAGTAAGAGCTGGAAATTAATCTAATTCTGAAAGTTCTGAAATTGATGGTCCCTGGCTAAATTATTATCTTTGGCAGTTTGTACATAATTTATTGTATTACGTTGTCCAACACGATGATACCTACCTATTCTATTTTGTAATCATTTGTTTTAGTAGATCGTAAGTTTAAAGTGTTTTCTTTAGAAGATAAACCTTTCATAAAGTTTATCTACGCTAAATATTATAAATAGGTCAAGTTTGTTTTTTTTTTGTTTGTAGGAGGTAATCTCTAAAAGTACTTGGCTGATTTCAAAAAGGTTTACCAATAGAAAGCTGCTTTATTCCTAAGTGACATAAGGCTTTATTTTACGTGCGCAGGTGAAGCCGCGGGCAAAATCTAGTTTTATATATACCTTACTAACTTAATAAAGACTTCATCTGTGTTACAAAATGTACTAGACACTTGCAATTTATGAAATGAAGTAGATTTTGATTTTTCCTAAACTAAATGAGATACGGGACGAAATGTTGCAAAAAAATCTTATTGGAGGCGCCGGGTATCGATCCCGGTACCTCTCGCATGCTAAGCGAGCGCTCTACCATCTGAGTGTGCAACGTTACGTGTTGCTCAGTTGGTTTAATTACGTATCATACGTGAGATCTGTTTTATTAGCTGAAGCCGGATTGGCTAGCGTTGCGATTACTAACTTTATCTACCAATTACGAGAACTGTAGTACAATTACCGTCACGGATCTTGAGCGTTCGGCGTCAGAGTGGGGATCGCTTTGCGCATTCCATACATTGGCGAGCCAATCGTCGTCGTTGTTAGATACATACCTACAGCAAGAGGAATCATGAGTGACGTCAATGACGCGACGGCGCGGCGAGCCAATCACTGACACTCCCCGCCCCCGCGTCTCACTTCGCACCACTAAAGAGACCGAATATTTGACTTCTGCGCAAGTTTAAGCCAGCGCTCAAGATCCGTGCCGGCAATTGTATCTGACCATTGGACAGCGCGTTAGACTCCGTTTAAGAGACCTTACTTCATTTCTGAACTCCTGGTGATCGGTAGGAAAAGTTTCATAAAAATAACATATTATTATACCTACCTATTCGCGTTAAGAATAAAAATTTAAAGAAACCTTTTTTACTGTCTGGTCAACTGATTTCAACTTCTATTTTGTAGGCATACGAGTAAGTATGGCGTTAAAAGCAAAAAGTGCTTACACTACGTAAGTATTTACTGCAGCCGCCATTTCCCATACCACCAACGCAATAAAAGTTAAAATCGGTTGAAAGGCCAGAAATAAATTTTCATAAATTTCTAATGTTATTTTGATCACAGTAACCAATTGTTCAATGTATTATTACTACCATCTACTTATACAAGGTGTCGTTTTGAAGCTGCAAAATATTTCAGGAGGTAATTATGTTAGTGATTCTCGACCCGAATCAATAATAAAATAAGTAAGTAATTTTTTTTTTTTTTATAACCGCGCTTTTTTTCACACACACAAACACGGAAAAATAAAGGGCGTTTTCACACACACTAACTCGCAACGATAGTTTCATAAATAATGTATCATCCAATCATCATCCCGCACGCCACACCCTAGCCACGCCCCCGCGGCCATCGATCAATCGATTTAGTTTAGTGTAATTAAAAAATTAAATAACAAGTATTACTGATTATTTATGAGTTTTATTACAACCTCCTGAAATATTGTGCAGTTTTAAAACTGCACCTTGTATTTTTAAACGAAAAACACTATATAAAGTTCAGACCCTACAATAACATTTTGAATTCCAATTTCTTGATATCGACTCTTCAATTCATAATTTACAAAGTTCCTTGGGTTTTTCCTAGATAAATTTCTAGAGGAACTATGTTCAAGATGGGTAAATTAAATTTTGGTCGAATGATTTCAAACGTAATGCAAAGATGAACAGCTCCCTTGACTTTGTGGACTGAGTTATTATATGTATTATGAATGTATCCTTTAGAACTTCACACATAATACTATGGACACGAAAAGAAGATGTTACATGAAATGCTGCCCTGGTAGACAATAAACGATTCTACGCCTGGTATGAACAAATGCATCCGCAGTGAACTATTTAAGCCCTGGTAACGAACTGAACTATTTAACCTTTTGAATGTCTTAAGTTACACAGTTCGACATAAGCAATTGTCTTTCTATTGTGTTTCTAATTACGGCATTCGATGATTTAATGGTTATCTTGTAAGTTTTTCCATTCATTTACGTTTGCTGTATCCCTAGTGCACCTTTAAATTAGTCAATTTACTGTTTTCTTTCGGCCATTGCGGGCCAGTCCCTCTGGTAGTTCAAGCTCATCTCTCCACCTTCGCCTTGGCCGAAGACAGACGTGTGTGGAAAAGGGAGAGGGAGGCCTTCGCAAAGTAGTGGGACATAAATGGGCTAACTAACTGTTTTCATTCGCTTTAACAGCTGTTCAATATCAAAATTTTACTACTAGAAAAAATATACTGAAAATTGTTTCCAAAAAGATTTTTATTGGAGGCGCCGGGTATCGATCCCGGTACCTCTCGCATGCTAAGCAAGCGCTCTACCATCTGAGCTACGCCCCCTGTTGGTTATACCACCGAATTTTACTTTCTCTTGATTGTAGCTTAGATCAAGGTAACAAAATGACAAAAAAGTCACGTATAATTGTATAACAAAATAAATCCAAAAAGATTTCAGTTGGAGGCGCCGGGTATCGATCCCGGTACCTCTCGCATGCTAAGCGAGCGCTCTACCATCTGAGCTACGCCCCCTGTTACTCAAGACAGCTAAACAATCGACTATATTCCGATCAGACAGTAAGTAACCTTGTTATAAGGCAAGGACATTGCACGCAATTTCGAACATAAACGCCATACCTTTCACTCGGCCATAGAGCACGTTTTCGGTTGGCCACACGAGTCTGATATCTCACGTACTATAAATTACTTTGATACGCCGCCGGTATTATATCGGGTTGGAAAATACTACAGATATACGAGTATAATCCGAGTAATAAAGATTTCAGTTAAGATCAATTGTTTGTATGTGTGAGCTGATTATTATGCTATCAAATGTTTGAAATATGAAGAACTACCACCTGCCATCGAGAAAGTAGAAAAATCTCCCAAGACCATATAGGTACTCCCGAGATAAAAAGTATCCTATAAGCTATTTCAGGACATGGTATAACCGAATGCCAAATTTCACCCAAATCCGTTCAGCCGTTTAAATATACTCATAAACTTCAGCCTTTATACGTAAAGAAGTGGTCCCTACCATCGTCTTGAGCCGAAATTCGTCTTCTATTGCGACAACGACCGGTCCTATGCTTCGGCATCCGGTTTACTCCTGCGACTTTCGCCAGTCACTCCATTTTGTTAAAAACCTACACCCTATTTGCGTTAAGATTAGACGTTTAAAGAAACCTTAATTACTGTCTGTTCAACCGATTTTAACTTCTATTCCGTGGGCATAAGGATGGCATGGTTACAATACCAACTATTTACTGCAGCCGCTATTTGTCATGCCACCAACGTAATAAAAGTCAAAATCAATTGAACGGACAGTAATAAAAGATTTTCATAAATGTCTCATGTTATTTTGAACCGAGTATAGATGTAGCTGAATCCATGGCTTCAGACGGAATGGCAGTTCACTTGAAGCAAGTCTTCAGGGTGACACTAAAACAGAATAAATTGCCTGAAGCTATGGATGGACAGGTCACTTCACCTTGTGCAGATAGAACCACCCATAGAACTCCTTCCGGCATGGAGTCCTAATCATTTTACACCGACGAACTTATGGTTTGACTTTTCCTTAAAGCCGTTCCACACCATCCTGTATCTCTGAGGCCCTGGTTCAGGTCATGGTACGAAGCGAGAGGCAATGGGAGGCAGTCCTTACCTTCAGCAAAGCAGTAATGCTAGCGAAGGAGGATACCGCATTTGTGATGGAATGAACATCCTCGCGTCCTAGCTGCCGCGACCCTGACCCTATCTACCAGCCACAGTGGGCGCGGGCTTGCGGTCGATGGGTAATAGGTGTTGCGGCCGTGGTTAGTGCAGACTCCTGAGACGCAGTGATCTTTTGCGAGATGACTCTTGACAGGCTGCGGAGACGGGTTCTCTCCCGTCACTTACCAGGAGCACCGAGCATCGAAGAAGGGCGGACAACGCCCTCTTCCAAGCATCTTAAAAAGGTCCTAAGTCGAGACAGATTAGGTAAGGGGCATCCGACGACCCATCAATCTGAACCTGAGATGGTGAAGTGTAGTATTCAACGCACGCCTCTTTTAATCATATAGGAGAGCTTACCTACTCCAATACAGGACAAGACCTACGACCAGAGCCCGACCTAAGGGGGGGCAAGCCGTGCATTTGCCCAGAGCGGCAAAATTGACTTATTCTTAACTTCCAACCTAGGCATTAGCCACACCCAAGTTGGCAGGTTGAGAATTTTATATATCCAACTTATTTCAGGTTGGATATATAAAAATTGGAAATATTTAAGACTTAAGACTCATGACTTATATAGTTTTGTATGTAAAGGGCGGAAAAAATTATCTTTGCCTGGAGCGGATTTTTTTTTTTTCGATGGGAAAAATCATCTTATGACAACCCCCGCTCTTGGGCGGAGCGGGAGATAGTGTCAGACTCTTACTGACTAAAAAACCCATCCCGTTCCTTCAAGCCTTCATACCGGGGCTCGAGCGCCCTTTCGGATTACCCTGGCCCCAGTAGGCTTCGACCCGGCTGGGCCCCTGCTGTTGCTGACAACTCCTTGAGGCGCGCGGGAACAGCGCGCGCCGTCGACGACTTGGGCTTGGTCCGGACGGTTACCGGACGGCCGGACAGCGAGCTACCCATTGCTCGCTGTCCGCAAGCCCGCGCCTACGGTGGCTGGAGCGGCTAAATAGCTAAGATCGGGCCCTGCCTACGACACAAGTTTATGAGGGAACATCAGGGGTGGGTTTAGCCAGTAAGTGTGTGACTGAATCCTACGCCCACCCCGGGGTGGTGGACATCCATGAGGATTCCCACCCTATTTAGGGCTGGCACGTGGATTACTCCGAGTATATCTGTTCTCCATAGTTTTTAAGACAATTATTACTGTTGCTTATTGAAACGTAATAGCTTGTGTTGTAAGTGCCCCGATGAAATTATAAAACACGTTTTACAACTGATTACGTAGCAACATTGCGTTTAAAATAAATATACGAACGTTTATTCGATGCTTGTGCTATTAGGGGGCGTAGCTCAGATGGTAGAGCGCTCGCTTAGCATGCGAGAGGTACCGGGATCGATACCCGGCGCCTCCAACTGTTTTATTTAAATAAATAGTGAATCTTATTCCATTTTGCTTTTTGTAAATGGAAGACTTATCTAGTCTTGCTAAATAATTCAATTTATATTATCTCAAAAACCGACACGCATTAAGTATCTCACAATACAGGCAACCAATTCTATTTCGAACAACATGATAAAATTCATGAAACTTTTAATATTGAAAGCCGTGCGCACTATGTATTCCGTATTATCAGAAATATGCGCCATTTCATATTACCGTTAGTACGAAATACATCGTTACGAGGTAATCCGTCCTTACACGCCTACTGGTATATTATATATCAGAGCATGCAAAGGGCATCTTAGGCAATCAAAACTATTTTGATTTGTTAACACAAAAAAATCAACAATGTTATCAAAAATTAGCATATTAGAACTTCAGAAGTCATTATTCTCACAGATACTAGGGTATCATCGGTTGAAAGGAGGGTACCATTTTTGTCCATTTCTCCAATGGCGAAATAAGTGGTCTGCAGGATAATAACGAAGCTTCGTTAAGACAAAGGAACAATGTTTTAGAAAACGGAGAATGATATTTTATTTTCACATCTTTTTTAGTTGCAGCTTTTTGGATGCTGCCATTGAAAAAAGAAATCATAATCACATGATGCTTTTAATACGTAATTATTTTCTGTGTTTGGTATTTTTCACGGCATTCATGGTGATATAGTTTGTTGAACAAATATTTGAGTAAAAATTCTAATAAGTAATAATAAAATTTGTTCACATCTTAACTAGGACATCAGAAAAACGGAGAAGAACGTTATGAAATATAATGGATCGTCCTAAAAAAACATTCGATTCTCTACCCATTTTACCTAATAAAAAAATGGGAAGGGAACGACTAAACTTTTGGTTCTGGCAAGACATCCTCGGTTCTCACAGTTACTAGAGCATCATAGTTCATCATGTGATGCATCAAACTAGCAATGCAATGCAAGTCGTTATTTCCCACGAAGATGAATACTTTCTCACAGCATTCATGGGCGATAGTTTTTGTTAACAAATAAATGCTTGAGTACATTTCAATTCGTTCACATCTAAACTAGGGAACCAGAAGATCTCAGAAGGATTCTTCCCCAACGCAGCGACTTAAAAAGTTAGTTATAGGAATGAAAACAAATAATAGAATATCTTCCAGTAAGGAAGATTTAGATAAGAGTTCTCACAGCTACTAGAGCAACATACTTCAATTTTTTTCTGCAAGTTTCATTCAATGAATCGTTTGTACGACAAATAGTAAATAAATATACATTTATTCACACGTAAACTAAGACTTCAGAAGGACTCCGAAGGATTCTTACTCAATATGAATACGCACCATCATAAAAAGTCAGGTAAAGTTGTGAAGAGAAACATGTAAAAAATAATCTTTTGATCTTTTTTAAATGTATTTAAGTAGATCTGTGTTCACACAATTACTAGGGCACCATAGTTCACCATGTCATATAATAAACTAACTAAGGGATGATTTTTTTTAAATGAATATCTGCATTTATATCTTGTAATTCCCACGATAATGCTTATTTTCTCACGGCATGCATGGCGATTTTATTTTTGATGAGTACAAATATTTAAGTAAACGTAAATTGTTCACACCTTGACTAGGATATCAGAAGAACTCAGAAAGATTCTTACCCTTGATCGTTGGGTAAGAATCCTGAACAAAGTCATAAAAAGTCAGGTAAAGATGGGAAGAGATTTAAACAAAACATCTTTTGATCTTTGCAAGACGTATTTAAGTAGATCAGTGTTCTCACAATTACTAGGGCACCATAGTTCACCATGTGATGTAACAAACTAAGGGATGACATTTTTTTAAATGGATTTCTGCATATTTATAACTTTTGATTCCCACAAAGATGCTTATTTTCTCACGGAATGTGAGAAAATAAGCATCTTCGTGGGCATGGCTATTATTTTTGAGGTACAAATATTTAAGTAAGTATAAATTTGTTCACACCTCGACTAGGATATCAGAAGAACTCAGAAGGATTCTTATCCATCGATTAAGCAAAGTCAGGGAAAGAAGGCAAACAAAAAAGTCTTTTGACCATGGCAAGATATAATATTATGTAGTATAAATATATAATACTCGTATATATAGTTAATCATATGACATACCTAACATATTGGGAATATAAGGTTTTCACGAAGACGCTCGTATCATCAGGATTCTTACATAATTAGGTATATGTGGGAACGTAAATAGTCAGGAATTCATATACTTATCTATAAAAATATCATCTTGAAATTTTTGCATAATATGTGTGTCAATGGAGATTTTAATGGACAAAAATAAAATCAAGTTTTTTGCTCACTGCCATAATTTCGATTCATCACTTCTTCTTATAGGAATTTATTCTATATTGTGAACTACTAAAAATAGCTTTGATAGTTCACACCTTAACTGGGACAACATAAGTTAGCAGAATGTGCAATAGGGATTTCTGAAGTCTTTTAGTACATTATGATATAAGTGTGTAATGTTAGTGATTACCGACGAGGCGGTATTTAGACCCGAGCTGTGGCGGAGAGCCGAGAACGGTAATCATTAACTACTCACGTGTATGATCGTTTTTCAATACACTTGTGACTGTACACTAGAAAATAACTATAAAATTGATAAACTTTAGTTGCGGTAAAAATCTGTTTTCATATGCGCGCCCACTTTTTTTATTTACCTTTCAATTTCAATACTCGTACACTCGTTGAAATGAATAAACGGGGGTTGACCGGCGACTCGTGGGGGACAACCAGCGCCCATCCTGATACGGTACACGTAATATAATTATGGCAGGGGAGAGGTTGAACAATAAGGTTTTAACTAGATTATAGCACTAGTGCGTAATGGTAATCAAAATGTCACAGTTTAGTAACAAGGGTCATTATGTACCTAAGCGCAGTGCAATAAGAGTCACTTTCTGAGCAAGTGTATTGAAAATGATATTCATAAATCAGGGAAGATGGATCACTTTTCCCACTGGTACTGCGGAATCACAGCTTACAATGTGATATTAGAGAACTGCATACAGCAATAAACATTGTTGGCTGTTACGAGTTACGACTGGAACTACACGGAAGTTTAATTGTGAGAGTTTGTTCTGATATTGGTTCAGTTAACGCGCAGAACATGGACGTAGTTTTACAATACTTTTCATGTAGATAATTTTAGTACATACTTATACCTGCCGGGACCTCTGCGAAAGTTTTTCAGCGGGCTTGAGGTTTTTTAGCGAGCCATGGAGCATAGTATCCTGGGGGTTCCGACCACACCTGGGGGTTCAAATTTACGACCGCGTAAGAAACACAATACTGCGCGCCTAAACTAAGATAAAAGATGTTACTCGAAAAGAGAGTACCAGACTCTAAAGTGGGATTGGGCTGGACATGTCAGACGAGCTGTGGGCTGAAAGAGCCACTTATTGGGCCCCAATAAGCGTAAGGCAATATCGCGGCAGACCAAGGCGAAGGTGGAAAGATGATCTTGTTAATCGTGGTGACAACTACCGGAGGGACTGGCCCGCAATGGCTGAGGACAGACGTGTGTGGAAATGTGAAACGGAGGCCTTTGCCCAGCAGTGGGACATAATAGGCTGACTAACTAACTTATATAGATTATGTATGTCTTAAAGTCGTTTACGTCTTTGTTTGGTAAAATAAAGTATTATGTTATGGTACCATTAAATAGGTACGTTTCATAAAATCGTTTCAGTTCAACATAAGCCGATACAAATAAGCTACAGAAACCAGGCAGGCAATAAAAACTGCCATTGACATCGTCAGCCCAGCCTCGTATTGTGTGGCTCGATCTAAGCAAACTAGGCCGCCTAGTCTGCCATTTATTACCACGGACGACTGTAGCCCTAGTACAATAACTTGTAATTTACCGTGACCCAAGCAATACTGCTGTTAACACGATCATTATTATTATATTGCTGAAGTTATTACAGACAGACAAGTAATCTAAAACATGAAAATGATTAAACATGTAGATACCGAACTAGGTTCGTTTAAATCACAAAATATTAGGTGCTATTTCTTGTAGGTAGGCTCTAACTTTACTAAAGTTTAGAGTTAATTAGTCTTCTTCCTCCCTGGCTCGCGCGGTTGTGACGGAAAAAATATTCTAGTAAGTACTTTCTGTAGATTGACTGGATTTGCATAATAAAATGGCACTAGTAACTTGTTTCTAATAAGATGGTTGTTTTTGTGGTTGATAGGTACGTACTTGCGTAAATAAAATAGGGCGTGCAGCACAGATGGTAGACCGATATCCGGCACCTCAAATAATATTTTCTTCTTGTACCTACTTCTTTGGAAATAAATGTTTTGAAAATCAGAGAAAAATATTATCTATATTTTTAGTACGTATGCATATCTAGGTAATGACCGCAAGTCTGGTTTAAGGTGTTTATCAAATCTGGGACTAATAATTTTTACCAGTGTAATTCGGTTCTTTGTTTTTTTTAAGCTATTGCATAGCTTCTATCGCGGGCCTTGAGCGTGGAGACCGAATCCAGAAATTCCGTAACGAAAATAACCTAACACCCCCCACTCATTTGTTTTTTGAGCGTGGTGACCGATAAGAAAACAACAATGAGCGAACAATCAATCAAAATTCTATTCAATGAGTGAAAGTGTAACTTCAATTAATATCAAAGAAAAAAAAACAAAGGAAAAAAATACTGCATAAATAAAATAAATAAATAATTATAATTGCATAAGTTGATAAAAATGCTATGCAATAGCTTTACCGCGGCAGTCCCCGAGTGCCACACGTATTTTTTTTTTTTTTTGTAAATTGGACTTGTAAAATGTTGCAGGAAGCAGTGTCTTCAATGCCATTCTCAGGCGAGTCTTATTATTCCCAGGGAAACCAGGATAACAGAAGATATCATCATCATCTTCCTGCCCTAGTCCCGTTTTATTTGGGGTCGGCGCAACACGTTTTTTTCTTCCATTCTGTCCTGTCACTCGTCACGCTATCACTAACTCCCTTTTCTTTCATATCGCTTCTCACACAGTCCATCCATCTTTTCTTTGGCCTCCCTCTTCCCCTCCATCCATCCACATGTAAACTCATAACTTTTTTAGCAACATGCGTTTCATCCCTCCTTTTCACATGACCATACCAAGACAAACGATTCCCTTTCAACTTTTCCGTCACTGGCGCCACTTTTAAACTTCCCCTAATATACTCATTTCTCACTTTATCCATTCTCGTCACACCACACATCCATCTTAACATTCTCATTTCCGCTACATGCAATCTTTTTTCATCCGTCTTTTTCACAGCCCAACATTCTGATCCATATAGTATGACAGGCCTTATCACGGACTTGTAGATTTTACCCTTCAACTTGAGGGGCATCCGTGGGTCACAAGCGGTTCCCGTGACCTGTCGCCATTTCATCCATCCTGCGTTGATCCGACGTGTTACGTCCCGGTCCACCTCACCATCCCCTTGGACGAGCGACCCGAGGTACCGAAAGTCGGAACAGATCGGTATGGGCGTTCCGGCGAGAGCTAAAGGCACTGGATTGGAGACACCGCCGAAATCGCAGAACAAGTACTCCGTTTTGGTTCTACTCAATTTCAGGCCAACACTCTCCAGTCTGTGCCACCACACCTCCAATCTGTTCTGGACCTCTAGGCCACTCTCGGCAACCAGCACAATGTCATCGGCAAACAGCATACACCAGGGAGCCTCTTCCTGAATGTCCGACGTCAGAGCGTCCATTATCATCAGGAAGAGGTAAGGGCTGAGAGCCGACCCTTGATGTAAGCCGACAGCCACATTGAAGCTGCCAGTGGTGCCAACTGTAGACCGGACTTGGGTATTACATCGACTATACATCGCTCGGATCAACTGCACATACTTCCCAGGCACACCTTTCTTCTTAAGGGCCCACCACAGAACCTCACGAGGTACTCGGTCGTATGCCTTTTCGAGGTCAACGAATACCATGTGCAAGTTTTTATGCGCACTTCTGTATTTCTCGCACAGCTGGCGTATAGCAAAAATGGCATCCGTTGTACCCCGACCCGGCATAAAACCGAATTGGTTCTGCGAAATTTCACTCTCTTCTCTCAGACGCCTTTCAATAACTTTCTCCCAGGCTTTCATAGTATGTGACATTAGCTTTATTCCTCTATAATTGTTGCACTCAAGCACATCACCTTTGTTTTTAAAGATGGGCACCAAGAAACTGCTGCACCAATCATCAGGTATGGCTTCTTCCTGCAACAACTTATTGAAGAAAAAAGCTAACCACGTCCAACCATCCACTCGCAATAACTTCCACACTTCAACTGGTATTCCATCTGGACCAATGGCTTTACCATTTTTCATTCCATTCACTGCTATTCTGACTTCATCCATACTAACCATTCTCACTAACCCTAAATTCACTGGTTTACTCTCTAAATTTCCATTCCAATTATTTTCCTCATTCATTAGTCTTTCAAAATAGTCCTTCCACCTCTCTTTGATTTTTTCATCGTCTGATAGGACCATTCCAGCTTCATTCTTTACACATCTTACCTGACAAACATCCCTCGTCATTCTCTCTCTTCTTTTAGCAAGCCGGTACAGCTCTTTTTGGCCTACAGGACTGTCTAGTGTGTCGTACAGTTTGTCCTGGGCTTTTGCTTTTGCTAATGCCACGGCTTTCTTAGCTTTCTTCTTCAAAATATCATACTCACTCTTTTTCTCAGCTTTCAGACTAACATTTCCCGCTTCTACACGCTGCCATTGCTTGAATTTTCTTTTCTTCTCTTTCAACACATTCTGAATTTCTATCGACCACCACCATGTATCCCTATCTATTGTGCCTTTTCCTCTCGTTTCTCCCAAAATATCTTTCGCTGCATGTCTAATACACTCTGCCATCTCATTCCAGCTTTCATTTATACTTCGATCATTCATGTCACCCATCTCTATCATTTTGTCCACCACTCGCTCTCTGAACTTTTTCGCACAATCATTCTTCTCTAACATATGCCACTTTATTTTGGGGGGGGGGACGCTCTTTGCCTTTGTTACGTTTTATTTCGACTAGCGATTCCATAACCAGGAGTCGGTGCTGTGATACTAGATCTTCTCCTGGCAGCACTTTGCAGTCTTTGACGTGCTTTATGTTGTTGCGCCTAACTAAAAAGTAGTCGATTTGGGTCCTGTGGTGACCGCTTTTGTACGTGATAAGGTGTTCCTCACTTTTTTTAAACCAAGTGTTGGCTACTGCTAAGTCAAAGGCGGTAGCAGATTGCAGCAGCGTCTCTCCCTCATTATTCGGACTTCCGAAACCCCATCCTCCATGTACTCTTTCATAAATACCTTTCATTCTTCCCACATGTCCATTAAAATCACCTCCAACTATCAATTCCTCATGTACAGGGATGGTCATTAAGGCAGTATCAAAATCCTCCCAAAACTTCTCTTTCACTATTTCATCACATCCTACTTGTGGTGCATACACACTAACTACATTCAGCATCACATTCTCTAACATAACTTTCACAACTATAAATCTATCACTAATCCTTTGAACTTCCATTACGCTTTCTTTCAATTTACTATCTAGCACTATTCCTACGCCATTTCTTTTTCCATCACTTCCACAATAATAAAACTTATATCCCTCACCAATTTCTCTCGCTTTTGTTCCTCTCCATTTAGTCTCCTGCAAACATGCTACATTTATCCGTCTTCTTTTCAATACATCCGCTAACTCTCTGGCCCTTCCAGTCATAGTCCCAACATTCCAACTAGCATACCTCAATCTCATTTCCCGAGCTTGCTTCTTACGTTGCACCCGCCCGGGATGGTGCAACAACCCTGGTCCATTTCCCACAGAAGCCGGGTGCTGCCCCTGCGCGTCGCCTGTGGGGTACGCCCTAACCCTATCGCGCATTCTATCACTAACTAACATGTTACAAGGGATTTGGCAACTGTTTTATAGTCGGCCGCCAGCCTGACACCAACCCTCCTTGGGAACGCTATTGTTGGTGGTTAACGCATCACCATGCGATGACCTTTAGTGCTTTATATTACGCACGGTCTCAAAATGTCCCTTAGTCGCCTCTTACGACACCCACGGGAAGAAATGGGATGGTGTTATTCTTTACGTCCGGACACCATACGGAACGATAACAGAAGATATAAGGAAAAGAATCAAGGTGTCACATGCATGGAGATAATGTGAATTCTCTTCAAAAAATCCTTAGTCAATGAATTTCTTAAAGGGTTGAGATAGATTTCTCACAGGTACTAGGGTAACACAGTCCCCATGGAGTCACAGGACTGTTTTTTTAGCCACGTGGCTCATTCAGTAATCTGTGAAAGACTTTCGAATTGCGATTTGGAATATTACTTAGGCAGTTAATGATTGGTTAACAGTGGATAGTAGTTCGTATTTCGGAATATATCAGGTGGATTAATAATTGACTAATATTATATAGCTGAAGAGTTTGTTTGAACGCGCTATTCTCAGGAGGTATTGGTTCGAATTAAAAAATGTTTTAGTGCTGTTAAGTACATTTATCGAGGAAGGGTATAGGCATATGACAATAATTTTCACAGTAACTAGTTAGCGTAGGCGTAACACAAAAAAGTCTACATCACCCCAATACACACTCATTTCAAACTCGGGACACATTGACCCCGTTTCCATGTAAAGGTAACATGGAAAATAAAGAACGAGCGAAATGAAGGGAGAGAGGTACTAGGTGAGCATAGGAATACAATAGGTGGCGTGCACTGAACAGAGGACGTGGAAAAGACGTGTCCCTTTTACGTGTTTTGCAAACGTATGACCTATGCTTATGAGAGCATTGTGACGCTTGTCATTGAAAAAAAAAAAAGGTGAAAATGAAAGACTGCTGTTTGATCTCGAACAACATTTCTGAGTAAATAGTTAATCTTCAATTACAGTGGATCCTGCTTAACTGAAGGCTCAAGGGGCTTAGCATTCATTTTTACTTATAGAGGCTATTTACTTACACAGTTTCGCAAAAAGCCAGATTACAGTAACGTAGTCTCAATCACAGAGAGCGCCGCCAAAAATTCGAATGTTTGCAAACAATGTGTCGCAAACTCGCAACGCAACGCTCAATAACCCCAGTTAGTGAGACCAGGTAGTGTCATAAATCAAACACTTCAGGACAAATTGTATAAATAGTTTATTCACTTTGATCAACACAATTTCATACTTATTATTCTATTAACAATAACTTACAAATACACAGATTAGTCGGACATGTTTTCTGTTCAACCACTCAAAGCAGACCAACCCTGTCCAAAAATGACAGTTCCCCACTCGACGTTTTCCTACCACCAACTTTCACAAACACTCGGTCGACTAACCGACCAATCAGAGCAAGGTAAGAGTACGTAACATCAATTGACTAACTAATATACATTAGAGTTTATCTAATAATTAACTGCAAGTAAATATTTCATTTTAACAATTATGATATATTTATACAAAACAAATCCATATGTCCAATATTATAAACTATTACTTAATGTCTACAACGAATGCCTAAAGTTCATGTAACTACTAGCGCCATCTATCGCTTATCATTGGAAGTTGAACGATTTATGAATATTTTCTTTAAGAATCATTACATTCGGCCATCCGACATCGTGCGATCTCCTGACGCACGATTACAATTAAAATGATAGGATATTTTCATTAAAATTATGAAACTTAATTCCAGTTCGACCAGGAACTGAGTCTTACATTCAAAATCATTACATTCGGCTTAGTCTTGATTATTTGCTTTATCGTCACGTCATATGTTTATAACATTCATCACACAAAGAATAGTATATATTTTTTTTTTTTTTTTTTTTTTTGTCAAAGGCTTTTCTATATATCCGAGATCATATAAGGTCGGAGGAAGGTATGTATTATGAATGTTATTCCTCAGTTTGCCAAAACCGCTAATTCCAGTAAGGAAATTGGGCACCAATAGTTTCACTTTTTGACGCGTATGGCTATTAGAGTTAATGTATAATTCATAATATTATTTTTAATGATGTTTTACCTAAATTCATTGAAATCATTTGTGGGGTTTCTATTTTCATTTTAATTAGTATCTAATACAATAAATACGTAATTTGTTGCATAATAGTGAAGCGACTCTATTTTCAATTATAATCGATCGATTAACCGTTAACATAAATCGTGGAACAACAAAATAATTTACAATCGCAACTAAAAAGTATTAAGAGTTGACATTATCTTTATTCTTCAATTATGTTACTATTTCTTGCGTTAAAAAGCAATTTCTAGGCAAAAATAAAACAATTAAGATATAATCTATAGTCATGACTCCGCGTCCGTAACCTATTGTTTGGTCACAACACTATTCGATAAAATGCCAAACAAAATGGTATTTTCTGTTTACCTTGTTAACTAACGTGCCGGTTAAGCCGAGAATAATGGTTTTAGCTTTTCTCTGCTAACAAATATAAATTCGTGTCGAGTTAAGTTTTAGGATTCCTTCAAATCTATCTCCTACATCGAGCAATGCGACTCTTTTTGTGCGTGTGCTGCGAAGTGTATTGTTAAAACATTTACGTTCACGGTGATTTGTTCTAGACGTAAAACATGTCGTGCTGTGTGAACTGTTCTCTTTTATTAGCACACCAGCTCCCTAGATGCCAAATCAGAGAAGCAACGGATTCCTTGGTAACATAACCTAACCTACATAACCTCAACAGGTACACAAGTTATTATTATTTTTTTTTTTTAAAAGCCCTACAATATTTAAGTTTGAATTTAACCTTGTTTTAAAGTATGACACTAACCCTTTTTTGTGTCTAATTTTCACTACTATACTGAGTCAAAAGTTGCGCAACCAAGTGCTATAGTAAGTTGCTCATTCTCCTTTATACTTAAAACTTTTTTTTTTTTTTTTGATTTTAAAATGAGGCAAATTCAATTTTACCCTCATAATTGCAGTCAGATCTACTAATCTTTATTAAACCACCTATGCTGTAGGTAGTAGGGATTTTACTGGTAACGAAAGTATCTTTTTGCTAGTCTAACCCAAATATTGGTGCTCACCTCATATCTTAAACTTTTTAACGTATTTTACTTCGTAATGTTTACCTATCATTTAAAGTATCCCTGATCCTAGTAGTTTTGTGGCAGTCTCATATGTTTCATTGGTGTTCGTCATAGTCAGTAATCATTTAATTTTGCTAGGGGATTTAAAATAGTGTTTATACATTTTAGCAAAACCGCGGTCAACCTAAGACAAGATATAGCGTTAAGAACAAGGTCAACACCATGACTATCGCAAAAGCTCTTGATAGTGGCTAAAGTATATAAAAGAAATCCATGATTGCACTATTATTCAAGATATTAAACTACTGTCTGAACTACTGTTAAACTCTCTACTGATATTAAAGTATAATTGATCAGCTTTTTGTTCGAAAGTATAGTCTTCATTATTTACGCACACTCAACTCATTTCATGTCATTAAGTTTTTTTTTTTTGGGTTCAGCCATAAGAATTTGAAATCTAGATCCGATTCATTAAAACCCAAGCAAATGCTGGCGTTTGTTCTCTCATTGTCTTTCTATTGTGTCCCTAGTCACAGCATTTGAAAAGTTGATATTTATATTGTTGATAATCAATTCTCGTCTCAATACTATAAACAGAAACAGAGGATTCGTCTTAATTTCTGTAGAAAACATGGTATTACGGCTTAAGGTATCGACATACGCGTCCTAGACCTTACACTCTCAATGGTTAAACGAAACTCACTAATCTGTAGCCACCATGTTGCAATATGTTGTGTGGCATCTCGTTTCGTCAGAGTTCATTACATTCATTATTTGAAAGCATAATATAAAATAGAAATTTAAGCATTTAGAATAAAAGTGATTCTTCAGCTAGAGGGTCTAAGGGCTTAATTGTACTAATATATCTCCTAAATCTGAGGTCCCGGCATGTGTGCGCGATTTCGTATCAAGTAAAGGTTCTAATAATGAAGTTCGGATCGCACTGTTCGTCAAACCTTATTTTAATTTGAAACCTTGAAATTGATCCTCTACTCTAGTGTATGGATTTTCAATCTATCTTCCCTTAACCGAATAAATTACGATGCAAAATTTAGCTCTAATTAAATCATTCATTGTTTCATAATTATCTTAGGAACCGGCTTAGATTTCAGTCTCGACGACGAGAACTAGTTATGGTCATGTAATAGTAATATTTTTATCCTACTTGTAAAATAAATATCACTGTGTTCTCTATCTATGGAATCAGTCTCTGCTACAGTATGCACACGTCACAGGAATTGAAGACGTGTAATAAATTCATTTGCTCGTCTACAATTTAATGCTTTGACTCAATTCCTAATAGACTTATCATAAATACCGTGTGTTTAAAATTCTATCTACAGCTCTTTTACTTATATGCATCCGTTTATAAGCATTAATTTCTCGTAATCATATTCACATAAGTTATACCTTAAGTATTACCAGCAAACATTTTTGCTTGAAACTGACCATAATTCTGCTCATTAGAAAAAAAAAATCATTTTAGTTTGGTTTACCACTTTGTCACTAAATACTAACTTACAAAACTTGGCAAGGTTTCGTAAATTTTCTATTTTCTTTTGGTAACACTAGCAAATTTTTGAGCCAAAATCTATAGTCAGTTTCTGATTCTACTTGCTTAATACAAATCAATTCTATTTACTGTTTCTCATCAAACCTAAATACTCTCAAAATTTACAGAAGTGACGGAACTCCCGTATCACAATGTTCCAATGGATATGTTCAAACCTCGATACTTGTAACGCTTTCCTCCTTGAAAAATCATTCAACCACTTTCTTAGACCAACATGAGGTACCTCTTTGCTTCTTGCGTCGTGGTGGTGTATTACTCCTTCCAGATCGTCTCTTTGCACGATTTTTCTTCAAGTTTATACTGTTTGAACCAGGAGCTATCCATTTGTTCAATTAGACTGGCAATTTTTCTTCTGTAGTTCTGTCGGAATCCAAGTCCTCAAAAATAAGAAATCAGTGGTTAAAACATTTACATGAAATAGTAACTTGTATCATTAATTTGAAACCCTTTTTTTTTTAAGAGTCAAATCACAGTGTAAAAAATATGCTTTTAATTCAATTTATCTATACCTATAATATCTTCAAAAACTATAACAGAATGTTCAAATCTGATCCAATAAACAGTTCGAAAATAATATGAATGAACTTAATAAATTATTCAATTCGTTTACGTCTTCATTAAGCCAAAATAGTCAAACTAAAATCACATTAATAGGTAAATTCATACGTTACTTACGCTCTTGAGGATAATTTCATCTGCACCGGGCACACTTAACCCGAATCTTAATTGGCTCATCAGGCCAAATCAAATGGCCCACTTGGCCTCAAATGGCCCACTTGGCCTCGTCAAAGGCACGCTTAGCTTCATCAAAGGCACGCTTGGCTTCATCAAAGGCACGCTCGGCTTCATCAAAGGCACGCTTGGCTTCATCAAAGGCACGCTTGGCTTCATCAAAGGCACACTTAACTTCATCAAAGGCACGTTTGGCCTCATCAAAATCACGCTTGGCCTCATCAAAGACACCCTTGGCCTCATCAAATCACTATTTCAAAGTGTAGATCTCATTTATCATTTACCATTTACTTTTTACCATTTACTATTTACTATTTATCATTTACCATTAATTGTCGTTTAACATTTATAAATAAATAAATTTATCATTTATCACTGATCACTTATCACTGATCACTTATCACTCATCATTTATCATTTATCATTCATTATATACCATTTATCATTCATTATATACCATTTATCATTCATTATATATCATTTATCATTCATTATATACCATTTATCATTCATTATATATCATTTATCATTATTGTGACATACTCATAAGGGCTACAACATGTTTTTACAACTATTCGTTTCGACGAAAGGGAGATTATCGTACCACACAAAGTAATCCGAGGCAACAATGACAATTATCGCCATGTGAAATAGGTAAATTTTACATTATACGAATTCGATGAAATTAAATAAAGCAAAAGTAACCCAATAGAAACTAAAATGGATCACCAGCATTTAAGAGGTGTAGGTGTAGGCTTAACTGTCAACGTTCGATTACGAACATGACGCGCACATCAGCACCACTCAGTTCACATATTTGAAGGGAATCGAATGATTCGATACACGAGCCTGTCACCATCAGTGAGAAATTTGGGCGAGTATGATACTGGTCTAAAATACTTGACACACTTGGCTAAAAATAATAAATCTCGAGCTCACTTAGCTTCAATTTAGACACACATAACCTCTTGTCTGAAGTAACACTAGCGCACATGGGAAAAAGAGAAAAAAAAATTTCGAGCTCATTTAGCTTCAATTTAGGCACATAACTTTTTGGCTTAAAGTAACACTTGCACACTTTGGCAAGAAAAATATCTCGAGCTTACTTAGCTTCAATTTAGGCACACATAACCTCTCGTCTAAAATCATACTAGTACACTGGTGAACAGGTCATAGTTTACCCCCTAACATAATCTGATGAACATACATAGTCCACCCTTAACATAATCCGATGAACGTACATAGTCCACCCTTAACATAATCCGATGAACGTACATAGTCCACCCTTAACATAATCCGATGAACGTACATAGTCCACCCTTAACATAATCCGATGAACATACATAGTTCACCCCCTAACATAATCCGATGAACATACATAGTTCACCCCCTAACATAATCCGATGAACATACATAGTTCACCCCCTAACATAATCCGATGAACATACATAGTTCACCCCCTAACATAATCCGATGAACAAACATAGTTCACCCCCTAACATAATCCGATGAACAAACATAGTTCACCCCCTAACATAATCCGATGAACATACATAGTTCACCCCCTAACATAATCCGATGAACAAACATAGTTCACCCCCTAACATAATTCAATGAACATCGTTCACTCATATCATGTCTCGATATAAAATATTCAAAATCAATACGATACTTTCTCATTAGAAAAAAAATCAGCGCTACGATGTATTAACAATTACCCTGAATATTTCATGTGTTATTATATAATGTGTCATATTTAGATAATGCGTGATCGTAATGCAGTATATATTGTCGATGTGGGTAGTAAAACAAAGAAATCAAAACGCTACCAGAGTGTAGCTCTGGCTCTCTCTCAATTTGTTTATCTAACACATATTAAACGTCTGTTAAGATGAACGTTATCGGAGTGTAGCCCCGACCAAACGCTTATACAAGAAATAGTACACAAAATGTATATTAACTAAAAATTTTGTAGGTTATATCGAGATTATTTGTCTGCTGACGGTTTTAATATGAATAGTTGATAGATTAACGATTATGTATCTATGTGATACATAAATTACCATTGGTGGGCGTTGACGCAACATCACAACAGACAAAATTTCTCGGTAAACGTTATAATATTTGTTCAAACATACCCTTTTGTCTGGTCCATCCCACTTCTGAAGTGTCATAAATCAAACACTTCAGGACAAATTGTATAAATAGTTTATTCACTTTGATCAACACAATTTCATACTTATTATTCTATTAACAATAACTTACAAATACACAGATTAGTCGGACATGTTTTCTGTTCAACCACTCAAAGCAGACCAACCCTGTCCAAAAATGACAGTTCCCCACTCGACGTTTTCCTACCACCAACTTTCACAAACACTCGGTCGACTAACCGACCAATCAGAGCAAGGTAAGAGTACGTAACATCAATTGACTAACTAATATACATTAGAGTTTATCTAATAATTAACTGCAAGTAAATATTTCATTTTAACAATTATGATATATTTATACAAAACAAATCCATATGTCCAATATTATAAACTATTACTTAATGTCTACAACGAATGCCTAAAGTTCATGTAACTACTAGCGCCATCTATCGCTTATCATTGGAAGTTGAACGATTTATGAATATTTTCTTTAAGAATCATTACAGTAGGGTCTCACTAACTGGGGTTATTGAGCTAAAATCATTTTAAGTATTGTTCAGACTATTGTCGGCCGATGACTGTGAGCGGGCGTTACGTAGTTTATCGCTTTTCCATTTATATCAACTTCTCGTTTACACCGACTATACGCTATTATGTAGGTAGTGTGTTGTCGCACTCTCGGTGGCCGATTTTGAGCTTAATGAGCCTACTAACGCATTCTAGGTTATAGCGTAGATACTGTCGGCTTGGTGAGAACGCATACTGCAGACTAAGTTCACGTTAACACTGCATTGGGGCTGACAGTGAGCATACTCACAGTCGGCGGCGGAAAATACGTTTGGTATAAACGACGCCATAGGCGAAGAAAAAATGTAATATACCTCTGCCATTGAGATTTATTATTTCAGTAGCAGAGGTTTCTTACATATATCAAAGGTCCACTGAACCTGATTTCACTGCAATTGACAGTGAAATTAAATATTCCGTCACATATCAGCTCCTTCATATTTTATATCAGATTAAATAGGAGGATAATAAAAGTCAGAATTCTACGTACATAAAAACAATGTCAAAGCAAACATTATAAAATAAGCTTCAAATATGAGCTAACAAAACAAATAAGATGACAAAGTACAAAAATAGCCGTCTCCGTCCCCGAGAGCACTTTAACTACGCATGAGGCGCTGATATTATGCGACACGAGTCGTTCAAGAGTTTACCATAACGGATATTGTTGAGAATAACGAGTTTTTTACACAAGGGGAAAAATTCATAAGGAAAAAATAAGTCTGTGATCAAATTATTTCCGATTTTTCACAACGTTGAACTTTGTGAATTTTCTTTAAAAGCAAATAAGAAAAAAATACCATTTTAAACGGTCTTTAAAAATCACGTGTCTCCAAAGAGAGTTCTTTGATATTGTTTGATAAATTTTGTCAAAAGTTTGTAATATGCACATCTCCTAATGTCAAGACGTTCTTTTTCTCAAATTATTCTTATAATTTCTTGGTATACTAAGGCATTAGCAAGTCACAAGAGGTGTTCAAACATCGCAAGAATTTTATTCCGTCCCTTTCTTTTTTACTGAACAACAAACAGGTGTCGCCGAGGAGGGCACGAAAGGCAAAACGCATACTAGGGCCGACAAGTTAGTTAGGGATGTTTATATAATAAAAGGGCAAAGAGCAATGAGGGTTAAAATTAATGAAGTCGTAATGGTGAACTTAAGCTTTTTTAACCTTTTTTTTTTGCCCTACTTATAAAACAGGGTAATGTTTGTAAACTATAACTTCTCACCTTTACTAGGGTAACATAATAGTAGAGAGTGTGAAAGTACATACCAGCGACGACTGTCTCAGCTCGGGGTAGCCTCTGCAGGACATGGTGTATGAGGCCGACGTCGGTACAGGCTTGGAGGTTACGCACACTCTTGCGCAAGATCGCGATGAACACTGACCATATTTCCGCCTGCAACAATTATAATGTATCAATAATAAATTAGACCTAACCATCAAACTTTCCCACTTAATTTTTTATTTAAGCCACTTGTCGGCTCATAAATGGAGGAAAAACGATACAAAATATTACATCAAAATAAAGTGGATGACTTTAGAAACAATCGGGGGAGTTAAAAAGTTAGAATAAGCCAACAGAAGCTGGCTAGCGTATTAAAGCATAATCCACTTGGCGCGTTTATTCGTCCATACTAACGGCGCGCATCAAGGCAGAAATTTTCAATTTCAAAGCTTTCTGTTTAATAGAGCCTGCAGTGTAACGACGCAGTGGCGGCATGCGAAATATTTTTAATGAAATTCTTTTCTGTTTGCGCTCTCGCGGTACTGCAATGCTGGTAATTTTAATTTTACAACACTATGTGCGCCCGGCTTAATTTGCTCTAATTTACGTTAATGTAACAGGGATGTTGAGTTGCACGGCTGGGGAAGCACGAAAACATTAGCCGGACCTTTGTTCTTATTTCAGTTAATGTTTAAATTAACCGTTCCGTTTTTACTTTCATTAGCAACCACAAATGAAAAACAAATAAACCTTTGATGAAAATAAATGAATTAACTCATAAATTAACGTCATTAATTTTCACTAAAACAATGGAATCGGCTAATTGAAAACTTTGTTCACACGCGCTGTAAGAGGGACGCGTTTAATTCCCATCGGTACTAAGGCAGCATGAACACGTGAGCAGTGTACAACATTCCTAGGACTCCACAAATTCACACAAGCATAATTTTATTCCCAGATGTATCAGCGCAACATAAGCGCGGTGACGGTGCTCGTTAACAAGTTACATTTGTGCGAGTTGTTGCATTGATTATTATTGCAGGCCAATATATTATGTTAATTTTTTTTAAATATTTATTAATATCCTATGTATTACCCATTAACAAAAATGAACCTAGTCTTTAAACTTATATTTTATCATTTGTTGTTGTGTTTATTATTTGTTTTGTAGCCCCATAATTAGTTTATTGAAACTAATTATGGGGCTAATATTCCTATTATATTTTTATAACGAATTTGGGGCTATAGAAAGTTTGTTATTTGTTCTCATTTTTCACGGCAAAATAAACATAGAAATGTAAAAAGAAACATGATTAATTGATGAAACAACAGGAAATCGGTCTTCAGGAACATCTATTTATTAGACACAAAAGAAAAGTTGCAAATAATACTTAAATAATATAATTCTTTTCACCATTATTATGTTCACGTGCTTATTTCCCATTGTTCAGTTCATCGTCTGCCATGCGGGAACAAAACAAACCCAACGCTGGGGTACTAGGGCAACAGAAAGCGTAGTGTACTTGCATTACAAAAGCCCCTCGTAGGTAACGAGACCGGTTGTAATTATATTACATTCTTGTGCCGTTAGCAGAACAATCTCGGTGAAATTACAAGTTCAGGGAGAATTCTCGCAATTCACTCTGCGAAGCGGGGAAGTATTTTTATTTCTGTAATTTCTTAGGCCGGTCACTTCATTATTTTGATTTCGGCCCTGATTATGCATAATTAAGAGGAATATGAATATTCATTTAATGAACTCGCTAGTCGTTTCCTTTTTGGAAATGGTTTTTTTTTCTTTTCCTTTTTGGTTGATCCAAGTTTTAATTCGAGAAATCAAAATACAGTAATTGCTCAATTAACCACGTTTTTGAAGTGAAAACTTTTCGAGGCGCGCTGAGCACTTTATTTTGTGGATAATAAATGAGACTGAGGCGTTACGCTCGGCTTACGGTTTTGTATTATTAACCTCGCTAGGAAGAAGTTTTCAAAAGTAAACTAAATTGTTTTTTTATTATTTAATCTATACTCACATACAAAAATTAATTGAATATTTGGTACATGTACTCAAAAGGCTTTTGAACCGTTACATGTTGCGGCTAATTTATATGTGGATCTTGGCTTATTCGCAATTCAAAAGAAAATCCATTCGTACAATACTCAAATTGTTTACAGACTAGCAAGTCTAAACTTCGGAAAACAAAACATATTGTTTCTAAATTATAATAAAGCAATTGTATTTGAAACAAAAATTTGTACAGCAAAACAAAGTTTGGTGAAACGCGTCGCTCAAACGAACCGTCTCGCGGTTGGACGGTTCCGTCGCTTGCCGTTCGCAAGACGCTCCACACAATGAGCGAGTACACGGAGATTATGACTGTATGTAATGATATCCGCAGCCTTCATTATCAGGATGAAACTCGCGACACGCCTCATCAACGTCTCGCGACTCATGTTTTCCGAGTAACGAAAGAACTTTCAAATTAAAGGAATAAGCAAAGCATCTTTAAAATCTTTATTTTTGTTCAGTCAACAATTCTACATATAGATGGTTTAGCTCAAAAAATTACTAAGTACATATGTAATTGTGGATTTATACATAATGTTAAAATACAGTTTTTAGCACGCAGCCCCGGGGACTCAAGTGTTAATACTATCAATGCTAAAGTGTCTCTCAATCTTCGTAGGTAACATAGAATCTAAAGTATTAAATAAATAATTATAATATAAATGATTGCATCACTGCTTACCATCAGATGGGATCGTAGTCAAGCACTAGTTTATATCAATAAAAAAAAATTGTTATGGAACATGAAGCATGTTTAGCATTATAAGAGTGCAACAGGATTTTTGACCATTGACTGTGCGTATAAACACAATCGTTACTTATTTTCTTATTATAACGAGTTTTTTTTATTATATAAACCAGTGCAGTTAGTAACTAAGCCATCGATATAAACATGATTACAAATTACGATCATTAATAGATAACACAGTGTCGGACCGAACTTTCGGTTTATTGAATTCAAGAGGTTTCGTGCTGCTACTGAGCATGTTATATTGCACATCGTTGAATAAGAAAAAAAAAATTTTATTTGTTTCTCAAATATCAGAGAATGAACGATTATACAAAATATGTGATTTAAAAATAAAAGGAAACTGACTGGTTTTAAGATTGGCTATTATCCCCCACGAAAACATGACCAAAGCCGAAATTCGGTGCGATTTCGGGCATGAAAATTAGTTTCGATCGTTCAGGTTTTACGTAGGCAACTAATAACGAAAATTGCTTGAAGAACATGAAAGCTATTAATTTTCTAACATGACTACCGCAAAAAGTCTAATAACGAGGCTAATAAAACCGTTGTCGAGCGCAAGTGTTGCCTAAAAACCATCGTCTGGGGGCTGACAGGGCCGGTGGTCCCCGCGCGTTCCTAAAGAAAAACTTCTCATAAGATGACTAAGCGAATTCGCGCCACTCCGGTGCGGCGCCTCGTCCATCACGGCGTGAGTGGCAGACGCGCTCTGAGATCCTGGTAGTGCGAACTACGTTCACAAGTGATGTATCACTTCATTAGGCTGAGTTGAGAAACACACTCCTCAGCAGGCCTGAGAGCCTGGTGAAGAGAGCACAGGAGCAGAAAATTTAAATACCAACAGTGAAATATTTTCGGTCAACACAACATTTGTTGTGATTTCTTTCCTTATTTATAGATACAAAATACTTCTAATTATATAAAGAATAGAGATAGTATGTATTTGTTATTTTTGGCTCTTTATATGAAGTCTTCAAAGTGAGTAGATTGTAGATTGCCTTTTCCTTTCTTTTATACACTATGGCGAAAAGTATTATCAGGTGATGAAATTAACTATCAGCACATTATATTTCGTTTGCAAAATCTATGGTTAACGGATGATATTCCCAAAATTTGTTAACTTTCTTTCTTCCACCACAAAAAGTTCAATTTATTTAAATTTACGGTATCCAGATCTATTTCAAAGGCAAATAAAACACATTTCTGTTCATAAACACAATAAAATCAAAATTATTATTATTATGAATCGCAAACAGAATTGTCTTCAGTACAATCGTATTGGATTCCATTCAAAAGGAAATCTACTGAGGTAGATAAACAAATACGCAAAACGAGTTTACTTTTTCTTTTCCGGCACTTCTATGAGCAACAAACGATTTTAGAAACGTTTCGTAACAGCTTTCCTTTGTAGACGATTGTGAATTTAACAAGCAGAAATAAATACTATTTAGTACCAAAGGTTCACAAGCGACATTTGGCTAGAAAGAAATCCTGATTTAGGAATCTCAACTTTAGTCTTATGGTATTCTAAATCTACACCGTGCTAAGATGTTTGATAGAAAAAAAAACAATAAATATTACGCTCTGAAGATTAAAATAAATCTTAGATTCGGGACATTTTTCCCCTGTAATTTGCATTCTAATGCAGAGTAGCAGTAGCACGGTGCGTCACTAATAAAAGCTGTATATTATATTTCGGGCTTATACTTTTGTTCAGTACTTTTATGAAATATGTTAGTGCTACCGATTTTCAACGCAACTCAAAGTTCTGCTGCTTGCTTCAGTAAGTTTGATTGTTTGTCTATTTTTAAGGTAATTTAGGCGAACTATAAAAGTAAATAGATGTGTGAAAGATAAGACCAATACAGAATAATAACAATAAATTAATAGTAAATAAAATGTTAAAAACAAGCTTTTAATCCGTACACAGAAAGCGAATTTCAAGTGAGGCGCCAACGAATTAATTTGAGAAAGATGATGATGACGTTACTTGTATCCAACTCCAGAAAATAAACATAATGGAGACATCAAAAAATAACTGAACCAACCCGTAAATGACTTTTCAGTTTGCCAAGCAGCAATCAGCATTACCAGGAGTTTATGTTGCGTAAGCAGGCTACGAACACAACACGCGGCGCTGATCCATATTTATGCGATCCAATACACGATATCAGTTGCGGTGGCCAACTGCTATTACACCAAACTATCCTTTGTCAGTTTGGCACTCTTGCAGCCGTTACATCATACTAATCATTATTTACTCTAAGCAATGTTTCGATAAAACATGTGAAAATAATGTTATAATTTTTATAACATTATTTTCACATGTTGTAAACAATATTAGCAATGATAAAAAAAAAAAAAAAACCTGTTTCCGCCCGGGATCGAACCGGGGACCTTGTGCGTGTGAAGCACACGTGATAACCGCTACACTACGGAAACTTGCTCAGCATCTACTAAATAAGCTCTCACTACGGAACTACGAAGAATTGTGACCAATTTGAACATAATAACAGAACACAGAATTATTCATTATCATCACCATTTCAGCCGAAAAACGTCCACTTTTGGACATAGGATGGCCGTTGGGGCCAAAAGGTTCTGGAATGGCGACCGCGTACCGGAAGACGCAGCGTTGCAAGGCTTCCTACAAGGTGGATCGATGATTTGGTAAAGGTTGTGGGAATCCCATGGATGCGAGGCGCACAGGATCGTTCATTGTGGCGACAATTGGGGGAGACCTATCCAACGGTGGACGTCTATCGGCTGAAATGACGATGATGATGATGATGAGGTAGTTCGCCGTTCGGCCGTTCGGTAAGGATCAAGCCTGTGTCAACAGCACGTTGTGTTCCGTGCAGGCCTCAAACAGATATCAGCGAAAGTGAAGGGCTGCGGGAATGTGCGGAGAGTTTCCGTGGCCCTCGCAAAGGGCAACTTAACGAACACAAATGGCTTTAGTCAGTAAAAGTCTGACACGCTCCCTCGTTACACCCAGAGTGAGAAAAGTTATTGAATGATTTCCTACCATAAAAAGTTTCAGTATTTTTCTAGTTTTGATAAATATTTCTTAAAGGATAAAATTGGAGAAAATAAATTGAAATACTGACAGTGTACTTTTTATTTTTTGCCAGATCCCTTGTTAGTTACACTTTTAAGGGACCTAAATACGTCCAGCCTAGTTGGGTCGCCGTATTTAAAATGTGACATGGGTTTAACAAACAAAGACCTTTGGGAACGTCATTAATTTAACATCTTTTTTTAGCTCAAACGTTGGGTTTATCTAAAAGTAACCCCTTTCAATAAGATCGCCCGCGTTACCAAGATCGCATAGCCAGTGAGGAGATTGAACCCCGTTAAGATGCGCCGAGGGGACGATGACTCACGGATTGTGCTCCCTTTGCCGCGTTGCTATCTTCTATCGTACCCATCCTACCTTAATAAGACGCTTATTAATCCGTTCTGCTGATAAAACTTTGAATATTTAAGTTCTCATACACGTGGTCTATAAATGTATATTTCTTTTATAAGATTTGCTACGATGATAATAGTGCTGTATAGTTGAAAGTTACACCACTTTATTCAACCCCTTACTGGAAAAGTAAAAAAAAACTAAGTAAGTACTTTAAAAAAACTCGCATGATGCAAAACAAGTAAAGAGTTAAACTTGATCTAAATTCATACCAAGACAACATGTGATATGAGGAGACCATCTAATGGAATCGTCTTAAAAAAGAAACGCAAAGGAAGGGATCTTCCTTTTAACAAAAAGTCCTACAAAAAATGCATTCAATCTTCTGTCCCTTTCAGACGTCGTTTAAAGCGTGTTATAAAAACTGTTGTCCCTTGTAGGGTAGGTGCTCCAGTGAATGAACACACCCCAGTAAATGAACAAAACACAGTTTTTTCAAAAAAAATAAGAAATTGAAATATTTCTACCCAACGACGTATTTTTTTTCGTAATTACAGCTCTATTTTCTATTATAATGACAATCTACACTTCAAATGTTACTGTTCGTTTCAAAACGGCAAGCGTTTAAAGTTAGCAGTGTTGTGTAAAAATATTTTTGTTCGGGCGAGAATTTAGGACTCGGGGTAGACACACAATTTTTGATATCAAATTGTGGCCGTAATTTAAATATGCACCATAAGTTATTTATTTATTTGAATAATAGATAGTTTTAATATATGTCTGAAATCAATTACAATGCCATTCTAGCCAGTTTTATGTAAATAATTCGACGTCCCAGCATTGGAAATACAAAACGTTTGAAATCCAGTGAATGAACGGCCGTTCATTCTCTGGACAAATGCAATTTTCATATTTTTATTGAAATATGTCATTTATTTTCATGCCATAATGTTCATATTTTGGGAGTCGTTTATTCAATCCATTTATGATCTTTAGGCCAGTATTGGGACAGGTGTGTTCATTTATTGGTTCATAAAATCCATTGAATGAACTAACATTTTTTACCATGTTCAATTATTAGCTTTCGTCGTGATAATGTAACCATTAAATGAACACAATATTATATTCAGTTAGAATTCATCCTTTTAAGATCTATTTATTGTTACATAAATTTTTCTTTTATTGTACCTTTAAATCACCATAAATTTCCACAAAAATAAATGCGAAAGATTTAGATATACCTACCCAAGAAACTTTAAAAGAAGAATTTCGCCACCTTCCGTCTTGTTCATATAAACGCAAGATACTGATTTAATTGTTCCTACTGCGCTGAATTGACTGATTTTAATAATATTACTCATTTATCCGCTGCGAATCTAGGAAACGACCCAAAAGCTGGCTTGACTCGACACTATACCGAAAATATCGTGCGAGACTAGGCTGGCTCTGAAGCAACGTAAAAACCACAAGGCATTGGGTGAGGAAGGAATTACGGCCGAACTCCTGAACGCGGGTGGAAAACCGGTCCTTAAAGCTCTTCAGAAGCTGTTCAATTACGTCATAATCAAGGGGAAAACGCCACAGCAATGAAGCAGAAGTGTAGTGGTACTCTACTTTAAGAAAGGCGACAATGCCTTGTTTAAGAATTATTCATACATCCACATCTGAGCCATGTCTACAAGCTGTTTTCCGGAATCTTCACGAACTGTTTCGCGCGCAGGTTTGGCGACTTCTAGCCTCAGGATGGAAAAGGTTTCAGCACCGTAGACCACATACATGCACTGCAGCAGGTTATAAAGAAGACCGAGAAGTATAATCTGCCTTTCTGCTTAGCTTTTGTGGACTACGAGAAAGCCTTTATTTTGATCGAATCTTGGGCTGTATCGCAATATTCCCCAAGTCAACGATGCCAGGTTGACTATAGCGGTACATCGAAGTACTGAAGTATTTGTCCGAAAATGCCACCATGTCAGTCCGACTTCAGAAACCTCTAAACTTATCCTTCTGCTGCGGGCTGTGAGACAGGAAGGCGTTATTTTTCAGAAACTATTCACGGCATAATGAAGGATGTCTTCAAGGATCTAGATTGGAGAGAGCTAGGTATTAATGTCAATGACGAGTATATCATTCACCTTCAATTTACCGACGATATACCTAATCGTCATAGCTGAGGCTATGGAGGACCACAGAACAAAATTTGATAAAACGAGTAAAGCTTCAGAAATACTGAGTCTAAAGATGAATATAGACAAAACCAAAGTCCTGGTATACAACCATTTAGAACCCGCTCCTATCAAGATCAGAGACTCTAAACTCGTAAATTGTAGACAATTACATTTACCTGGGACAGATGGTCCCAAGTACCTATATGGTTCTAAAACGTGGTCACTCACAATTGGCCTCATCAGAAGGCTTAAAGCCACTCAAAAGACAAAGGAGAGGGCTATGCTCGGAATTTCTGTGCGTGATCGAATCAGGAACGAAAATATCCGCAGGAGAACTAAAGTTCCCGACATAGCCTTAAAAGGCAAGTCACATTGTTCGTAGAACAGATGTCGATAAAGCTGAAAGGTTCCAGAGTGGCTACTGTATACTCGAATACGCAGCATCGGTAGGCGTTCCACAAGGTGGACCGATGACTTGATGATTTGAAGGCTTTTACTTTTATTTAATAATGTTTGTAATAGATTTAGAGGCAGAGGATATATGTTCGTTTTTTTTTAACTTTTTCTAGGACTAAATATGTTATAAAACAGAGAGTTATTGAACTATTACACAAACAAAAATTGTGTTCATTTACTGGATTTACTCTGTTCATTTACTGGAAATTTTCGTTCATTCACTGGGGTTTTAGGGTATTTTTCAATTTATTGCTAAATATCTAAAAATGTATCCAGGTTATATCGTAAATCTAACTTAATAACAATTATTTAATATATTTACATTACCAAAATATAGATTTGGACCGTATATCTTAGAGTTAACATAGTATAATTATTTTTTGAAGTTCAAAAATCTCTTAAGTGTTCATTCACTGGAGCACTTACCCTATACGCTATAAGGATACAGAGGTGTTTTCTGTCTGCTTTCCTAGTAGTTAAAGGACGTTTAATGTAATCTCGTCTATTTAAAATAACGCTTTAAAATGGCGCTTGATAGCAGGTGCCAAAAAAAATGAACTGATAAAATTAACCGTCATACAATAGGAATGCCGGGTATCTTTGTATTTAAGCAAATTCTAATGTTTTAAAGCAAATTCTAGTGTTAATGTTTATTTGGATGAAAAAAATATGCCAAATATTTACCTGTAAGCTTGGTGGACAGTGGTCTAGGAGTTCTAACATGTGCTGAATATTCTGCGCGTCCTGTATCACGAAATTCAACTCCATGTCGAACTCTCCTCCCACGAGCTGTGAACAAAAATAAACATTATTCATAAGCTGTCAAAACACATTTCTCGCTGTCATAGACTGACAGATGATCGTCAATAATAATATGGTTGAGATTGGTGCTGATATTCGTTACCGACGTTATTTATCATAAACCTTTACATGTTTCATCGGTTATATAATATTCACTTCCAATGATCGCCGTACAGTGGCAGTCTCCCTACATTGCTTAAAATAAACTTAGTAGGTAGGCTATGAGAAATAAGGTACGGATCTGCAAGATTCGCCGCGTTAACTGGTTTTCGGGTTGAGGTCGGGAAGTTTTGTAGGGTTGGAGGAAGTTTTACAAAGTACAGCCAGGAGATCTGTACTCCTTCTAGTATCATGCTCCTGTTCGAACTTTTACGTAACAAGCATTTTTTCAGGGGTCAAACGACCAATGATTTTTTAGAAATGTTTGTATAGAAAATTTCTGCCTCTAAAAAGTATACTATTGTACCCATAGATTTAAGTTCATGTATGTATAAGTTATATTAAGTACTTTTTGGTGTACAATATTTATTCTATTCAATTATATTTTCTATTGATGGCAATGAATAACCTAGGATAAACACGATAAATTACTAACCTAACCGGAACATTACGTTTAGTTTTTATTTAATACGTCCTTATAAAGTAATACATTACTTCTACTTGACCTATTAGAGCACGGCCGAGTGCTCGTAAAAAAGACATTGTACGTGTCTTTTGGTTTTGCCCATTTTTTCTATCGATAGAACATTTTGTGACTGAGTGAAATATAGGCTATATGTATCTTGAAAAGCTCGGCACAATGGGGTGTTGTACCCGTCGTGTTCGACGGACATTCAATTTGCGCGATCGGTCAATCGCTCTATAGGTTCTGCTAGCCTGGTGCCCGGACCTTTTGTGTTCGTCACAATGGCGTAAGCAAAAAACATGAAAAATGTAGTCGACTAACAAGCTACCACTATGGCTTTCCGTTTTTATTTTATTGCACGCTCTTTTTTTCTTGATTAGTAAATATTTTATCAAAACAGTTTTCTACACCAAAATAAATATCTCTGTCTCACTCTCTCTAAACACCCCATGAATGAATGTAGTAGTACCATGCATGGGGCGGGGCGAAAGGTTACGTTACTACATATCACTATCCCATTCTATCATTAGCTGTCACTTCATGGAATTTGTTATGGTGTTCGGCACCCTACTCCAAAGCCGTTAACAATGACGTTTCACCCCTATGGTGTTGCAGTACTAGGCGATCATAAAAATAGAGAAGTTTTTCACTATGGTGTTGCCACTATTTGTCACTAATCGAGGAGTGTTGAACTGTATAGGGGTTGTTATGGTTTGCTGGTATTGGGTGCAGCTATAGCAATTTTTTGGGTAAGTTAGGAGCAAGGCATTTTTTTGGAAGGTCTGTCGATCAAGAGGGTAAACATGACAAATCTACCTTTGAAAGTAGGTAATCCGATAAAATTATTATGTGTGCAAATAATCATAGACAAATTGGCAATATTGCCCATTTTCATCACACACCAAACGACACACTGTGATAACGTTGTATTGTTCACATAGGTAACTTACATTAGCTGATTAACTTACATTAGATTGACTGGTTATGCCGTCAAAATTTTAATTACAATTGAAATTTCAATGGCACGGCAGCCAATCTTCACTATGTTATAAATCGAGAGATAAAATCGTAACTTTGGCTAACTGATATTTATATAACTACTAGCTGTACCCGCGCGGCTTCGCTCCCGCTCTTCCCTACTTCAGCCTACTATACCCTACTCTACCCTACTATACCCTAATCTACCCTACTCTACCCTACCCTACCCTACTCTACTCTACCCTACTCTACCCTCCTCTACCTTACTCTACCCTACTCTACCCTACTCTACCCTACTCTACCCTACTCGATCCTAGTCGACTCTACTCTACCCTACTCTACCCTACCCTACTCTACTCTACCCTACTCTACCCTCCTCTACCTTACTCTACCCTACACTACCCTACACTACCCTACTCTACCCTACACTACCCTAATTTTCATTTTTTTTCCCATAAGAACCTTCTCCTCATAATAACGAACACAACAAAAAAAAAATTAGCGAAATCGGTCCAGGCGTTGTTGAGTTATGCGCTTACCAACACATTTTGCGATTCATTTTTATATTATAGATATTAACATCTTATTCAACCATAGTGAACACTGCTTTCGTTGAACAAAATTCACGTGGTTAAAACCACAATTAATTTCAGTGGAATATTACAAATGCAAGCGTTAATCATATTATTTTAACATTCCAGCTAGACTAAATGAGCGTTCATGTAATTTTACTCAGATTCTAAAACCACACGAATTTGGACGGAAGATGAACCAAAATCACTTTGTTGCTTTTTCCTTCGGAAAGAAAACCCACCTTAATAAAAGTAAATCTTCATGCAACTTTTATAAGATGACTTTTCTTGCTCTACTTAAGGCAAACAGAAATATGTTTTTCCCAAGTCAGTAACGCTACTTAGGTGAGTATAAGCGACTTAACGAGTAATAAGAGTGACAAGACATCAAACGCAGGAAGCCGCGTAAGCTGAACGAACAAATTCTTATTGAGAGCTAGAGGTACGCGGAGTAATATAATAAAAGTCTTGATCCTGAAGAACGGCGAATCATAAACTCGCTCGACGAAATCATCCGACAAATCTCTGAACTTTGCAACGGAGAGAAAGCGCTCCACTTAACCCTAAAGTGCTGACGTTAAAAATTATGACGTCGATAAAAAGTGTGCGATCTGCGCCGGCGGTGTAGGCGCGCAGTCCGGTAACGGGCGCCGACTGTCACTTACAAACGTGATTATTGCCGGTAGCCGGTCGCGCGGCGGCGGCAGGACCGGTAATTTGATTGCTTGCCCGCCGGCTATTATTGCCGGCAACCCTATATCCGGACAGATCCGGTTATGGCGTCTAATAATAACGCTGGCACTCGTCGCTTGTTATTTCATTAGGATCTGTTGGGACTGTCACGGTAGTCTGTCACGCAGGTAGGCACGACGAGGGTTCGTTGGGACTTTACTAAGCTTATAATGTTTAAATACAATCTGCTTTGTTTTTAGATTTAACACTTCTAAAATCAACTCAGAGACAGTAGCTTAGCTGTGCTACTGACGTTTTAATTAAGTCGGAATATAACTTTTAGGCTTTAAATTTGTAATGCGAAATACGTAGTACGTTACAGTTGTAATTAAACTACGAGTGAAACTTCATGAACCAAAACTCGCTTAACACTTCTGCCACACGCACAAACAAAAATGTTCTTCAAAGTTTTCCTAATGTGACGTAGCTAAGCGGTTAGTTTGCGTAAACAGTTACCTAACCCGTGACCGCATGAGTTCACCAGAGGGAAAATATTCGTGGGTCTCCGTGTGGCTGAGTGCGGGTAGTCGGGCAGAAAGTCAGGACATAAAGCTGTAGGTACCGAGGTAACGCGAACACTCGCATTAACATTCGCTACGGTGTAATTACGCGGAGTGGACGTCTCGCGCGGGCAGGCCGGCGCGCCCGCTGGGAAATATTCCGGACGGCTGTATTAAAATGCGATGACATCACGTTTCGCCGACGAAGCCTATGCACGTTAATTTTTTCCTTACATTTCTAAATGAGAGAGAAGCTGCAAATAATCACGAAGGATGTACCTGTTAGTCATAATTTCAGGTCCCGCGATATTGTCATTAGGATTCTGAAATGATCGCTGTTGGGATTTCATTACCAGTATTTAATTAATAATGTATTTGTGATGAGCTATGTTGAGTTACCATTTATTTAAATTAGTTTTAATTATTAAATTTTCACCTCAAATCATGCTTATTAGTTCCACATTTGGTGTGATTAGTTTATCTTGTAAGCGCAAAGTTTTTATGTTTTGCGTGACGTGGATAATAAAGTTACAAAAACTTTATTATCCACGTCACGACAGCCTATCTTATTTAAGAAATGATCTCTAAATATTGAAACTAATATCCTGGCTGAGTGCGCTACTTTTCATCTGGACGAAGTAAGATATTTCCAGGTTAGCGCAGTCACGTGCCACGGCTACTAAATAATAAATGTGAGATCGTAAAAGCTGTCAAATAAGCTAAATGTGGGGTAAACACGAGAGCTCAAGAAGGCGTGCGCACACGGCATTAGTTGCGGGAGACAAAGTGCCCGTAAAATCTCACGCAGAACAGCCCCGTGATAAATTGTACGGGACAGGCTTCAGAGGCGGTACAAGTCACACTGCGAGGCCGTGCTTCGTATACCTAACAGCACCTGGAAGGAAAAGCGACCAAGATCATCTAAATAGGTAAATACATAATTATAGTGCATCTTGTTAATTTTCTTAGTTATTGAACAATCGAAACAGCCCAGCTTCGCAAAGGGGGTTGGAAATCTTAGAAAATCTCGGATTTTCTCTATTATAGTCTGTAACTATTATACACTTAAACTTTACTCATGAATCACTTTGTCTGATGGTGAAAACCATAACCACAAATACAGTAGTTTCCGAGTTTATGGCAAACAGATAAACAGAGGCGATAGGGGACTTTGTAAGGAATGAAAAAAATATAAATGAGCTGTTGAAATCAAAATTACAATAGGTATCACGTACCTATATTGTTTATAATTTTGTACAGTAAGGCCGCAAAAGTCCATAGGAACGCTAATGATTACATTGCTACGAACCGAGCGAGCGCGATATTTCCGTGCGTATGTGTGCGCATGTATGAGTATCCACATTCCACAGATAACACACACTAAGGAACTGTCGTCGCACTGAGCTATATGGTAGCATTGATAAAATTCGTGCAAATTCGTCATGTGCTGGTAGCCGTGTGAACTAAGTGTTGGATTCGCAAATCACGTAACCCGAGTTCAAATCATGGTCGGTCCGTTGCAGTTATTTCTTACTTTGAAAATTCCCAATCTATATTGATTTAATTGTTTTTTTATATTTCTATGAAAAATACTATTGCATTTTTTGCACTAAATAGTTGCAAATTACGAATGTGATCTATTAACCACAAGAAGAATCACATTCGTAATTTGCAATTATTTAGTTGTTACATCTTTTCGATGTTATAAGGTGGAAATAAAAAGACGTGTTTAATAAAAATGTTTATTCTTTATATTTACAAATTAAACATTTATGAGAATTGTGACGTCGAATTGTTACCTAGACAAAAAGTTATCTTGTAACCGTTATCTATGTTACGCCTAAGATTGTTTGTTGGAAGTATACCCACTTAGACCATTCATAATATGAATAACGTAACAATGAACGGATATTCAAATTTTAATAAAATAAAATATAGGTAATTGTTTATATCCAGTTATTTATTGAAAAGTGATATATGATTTGGACTTTGTAAACATTTTATTTTTGTGTAACGTCACAATGAATGTATTGAGGTCATAGCTTAATTGTTCATTTTCTTGACGAAAAGAAGATTGAAACCAAACCTCAATTTCTGTTAAAAGAACTTTAGTTCTCACAAGATAATTGTCAATTAGATGAGAAAAATAAATTGAACTATAGTATTATGTTAAAACAGTGCGGGTAGAAGAATAAAAAACGAAATAGACTCATGATTATTGTCAACAAAATTGATAGCGAGTTCACTGCATTCTTAAGATGAGGCGATGGCACAAGTTAAAAGATATAGCTGTTTTAAACGAAAGTAAACACAATATAATACAGTGTTTGTTAACGAATAATCACAGATATGTTAAAATAAAATGGTAGGCCATTTAGTTTAGTTAACATTAAATATTTAGTGCGAAACGTAATCGTTCTTGTTTGTGCCTCTCTGTCAAGTACGGCTTTTTAGCAGGTTTTCTGTGATGCACGCCTTCAGCGTGAAGTGCACGGCGAACAGTATCCATCGAGGTGTCATATAATTCCGCAAAATGTCTCGTTGGTGCGAAACCATTCGTTTCGTATACGTCCACCATATGTCGTCGCTGCGCCTCGCTAATAAGCTTCGATCTCCCACTTCTCTTTCGACTAGCAAGGCTACCTTCTTCCTCATATCTTTTTAGCCAAAGATTTACAGTATTTTTCTAAAATAAAAAAAAATATATATATTAGGCAGCTATACCTACTTCACTTCATTTTCATTATATAAAATGTTAATAATCATAATTATTGAATATAATTTTAAAATAAAACTGCATTTATTAATCCAATAACCAATCCAATAAACCCAACGATTTACGTATTTCTCTTTTAAACCTCATAAAGATACGATCAATGGATTCATAAATGGCATACTTTTTAATTAGAAGATTAATTTGTAATAAAGTTACAATTCATTAATAGCTATTATACTCACATTCAGTCCGGTTTCTTCAGATATTTGTGTTTTATTAAGACCACTTTTATGCAGCCCAATGATAGTCGCCCTCACTTCAATACTAATATTAGCCTGCATTTTGCGAATATTACAATACTGTCAACCTCACGTCACTAACCAACAACTACAACCAAACGACAGTTCATTTCGGTTAAGTTAAAACTCGTGTCTACCTCGCAGAAATCTAATTCTTTATTTAGTTTTTTTTGTGATCTACCTTTCTAACTCTAAGAAATGTGTGAACAAGTTAAAGAATAATTTAATATATGTAATGCAAATACATAACTTCCAATCGGGTAAGAACTTACAAAAAGTCAATAATTGCGTGGGATTTGAACTTGCGGCACGCTGATTTGCGCTTCAATCTGTGTGCCTATACCACTGGGCCATCTTGACTTATGATAAGTTGATGAAATTGTGAATTTCAATCATTTGTTGGCGAAACTTGAAAATAAAAGGTCGTAAGTCAAACTAAACGTCAAACGAATATGTTTTAAGAATTCTTATGGACTTTTGCAAGTGATAGTACCTACATTAAAATTTATAAATTATGTGGGACATGGGTTTACACAATAATTTGGTGACTTGGACCAGGCAACTATAAACTGTTACGATCCAAATGGGGCGCAAACCTTTCTGCGACCGTCGTGAAACTGCCGCATAAACAAATAAACGTCCCGACATACATGATGACTTATACTACCCTTGTACTTACTAAACCAAGGTAAAACCTGATCGTCGTAAAACCCTCAATAGAATTTCCAGTGGATTATTTCAGAAGCCTAAACAATGCGAGATTCTGAAAACCGTTTTCGGTGAACGAGTCTCAATTACCGGAAATTCCGCGTTTAACTGGCCTCCGCCGGATTTAGCCGTTACAGGCTTCCTTAGGGATTTTCGAAGAAAAAGGTTTACTTCAATAAAACGGGACCATTATTTTGCAACAGAATAATATCCCGTAATAGAAAAACAAGTGAAAATACTAAAATACTTTGAAAATATTGGACATCCCTCTCAATCACATAGCAGGGATCTAATACAGAAGGGTACCTATATTGACTTTTTGCTAGAACCATGAATTTAATGGTTTTACTTGGATTAAAATCACAAGTACCACAACGTTTACCCTGCCTCAAGGGATGAAAGGAGCCAGTATTGAGACGTGCGTTTTTCAAGGTCCCTTTTATACGTTACCCTAAAGTTCTAAACACAGAAGTTAATCTTAACATACTGCTGAGTTATGGGATCCTGGTACCTGGATTAGATGTTGCTATTTAGAATTCACAAATAAATACTAGAGCAAGGGCATACAATAATGAATCACACTAGTCTGTAGTTATATTAGGAAGAAAAGAATGTTACAAAAGTATTGGCGATAATCTTAATAAATCTTACAATTTACAACGATTAGGATCATTCCGTCCCGGAGGGCTGTAAAGGGTTAAATGGGCGATCACTTTTACTAGGCGCACAGAAAACCAAAGGTATAATAAATATCCCAGCATCCTTCGCTGTTTATTCTCTATGGGGCGAGAGTCCCCTTGGGATTATCCTAAAGCATCATCGATTCACATGGGTATTAGGCGCGCAGTTGTACAAAGGAGGTTTTATGTTTTTTCTATATATATATTTTTTTAATTATGAGAGACATTTATTCTAAAACAATAATGAGATTGGTTACTCATATTAACACGCTTATATTAGCTTCACCTGTATGTTTGTAACCAACGCCTTTGAGCTCGATTTTGACCTGCTTTGGGCGATCAGATTTTCTTCAAACTTTTTAATAGGTTTAATCAAATGGTAAATTGGAGATTCTAGATTCTATAAAGTAACACAATTTCTATTCTTTAGAATTATAAAATTTAAGCTATGCACTATACCAATAATTAACATTAAGTATAGTTTCTATTCGAATATTATCTCGGGTAGTTTTTGGCATTGCCCCATTGCTTTGACTTCATATTTATTTTGAAAATATCTTTGTGGACATCGATACTCTATTTATAGTTGTGATGTGTGATCACTTTCTTCTCCTTCCCAATTTTCCAATAATATAAGCTTTATACAGAAATACAAACACACATAAGCAACTCCAGCAGCCTCCTTTCATACACAATGTAAATAAACTTCCATCACATGGCAGATATTCAAAAAGAACCCTTGGATCTCTAGCGGCGCCACTCACAAAATGTTTGCGAAAACTTAAAAGGGCCATGAATATGCAATAAAAGTACCAGGTTGACATAGAAAGCGGAGGATGGCAGTTCGCAACAAGGGCTGCTGGATGCTGCACTAACCCCTGCGGTTAGGGGCGGGGAGATCGTTGAATGGAGCGTAGGGTGCAGATTTATACCCGATGTCAACGTCAGAGGACGTCGGGGTCGTTAAACATTGCCTGCCGACTATTATAATAAGTTGTGTGCATACAAACGACCGAGTATGAACTTTCAAAGTGATTTGTCTCTAAGGATTCTTTGTTTTATCGATTCTGAGTAAATATTTGAGGTAGCAAAAAAATTTTCAATAAACTTACTGGAAAACTCATGGGAGTGGGTTTTCCAGTACAGTTATTAACGTTTCCGGGTAAGTACGCAATTTACTGTTTTCTGCACTAGTGCACAAAAGAGAGCGAGCTCGACCCCACCACAATTACATTTATCTTATCAGATTGGGCGCTAAGCGATCCCCACGAGTCATCAGCAAACCTCCGTTTACTTATATCTTCGTAAGTGTATTGAAAAATCTTTTTACATGTCGTAATTTGCCCACTTTTATCAAAATGTACCACTTCATTTGACGAAACCGCTCAAAAACTGAAGATACACAGTTCACAACGCCCAAACAAAAAGTATCAACCGTTGTTTTATTTACGAGTAGGTATGTTCTTTTAATTGAAAACCTTCCCTTAAAAGTTTCAAAGCAATTTTTCCTAGCAGAACTTAATAAAATACACACCCTTCTTCAAAAACCACTACCAAATCAGCCCTAAAAGTCAATGATCACAGAATTCGCGGTTCAATTACTTCCCCATGTACGGCAAAGTGATTAAAGATATAAAAACAAGTGCGTCCTATAACAATTTATTCCGAGTCGTTATGAGGATGATGGAGGTGAAGGGCAGCCGGTAACCCTTCAACTGCGCCCGTTCACGCCGGGTCAATGAGGCCCCTCGTTTATTACACGACTTTCATGTCAGTTCTGTTATAGGCAGCCACTTCTCTTAGCGCAATTTGATCAAAATTATGTTATTTGTCAAACAAAATGTGTGAAATGTAAATATCAACGCTTGAAAGGCAAAAATTACTAGCGAGATTCAGTGATCTTTATAGGAGAGTAATTTAAAGCTAATTAAAAAAAAAACACGACTGCCATGACAAAAACATTAAAAAAAGATGTTTGTTAATTTATTTAAAACTAAAGAAAGTAATCACTCATTGACTACTTGATCTATAGGTATACTCCACCTGTTTAAAAGGTTTAATATTTAATTATATATATATATATATACATATATATATATATATATATATATATATATTACAGGTCAAAATACAAATACATTACAATACATTTTGTGTAAAATTTACATATGTTGAGTTGATTCGTAAAAAGTTGGCAGTAGTTTCATCACAGCGTTAATGTTTTTCTATTGTCGATTTGGACCAATTATTTGACTATTTTAGTGCAGTTATGTAGTAATTTGAGTATATATTGTATAGTTGTATATATTTATTCTATGGTTTATTAGTATATCTATTCTATGGTCTATTAGTATTTAAATTCTTGTATTCGCCTTTTTCTCACTCTTTTATTGCACCTACCACTACTTTTTCTCCGCATCACCCAAAGGTTGACTGGAAGAGAATGCCTAAGGCATTAAGTCCGCCTCTGTACCCATGTGCATAAAGTGTTAAATAAATAAATAAATATGTACGAAAAAAAAAACTTAAACTACTAACTAAAATCGAAATAATTCCTAACGTACATAAATAAAATACAAAAACACAAAGTGCACTCAGGCGTCGAAGTACTCCTCCACATCGCTGACATCCGGGAATGTGAAGAACGACCCAGCCCTCTGGTCACGCAAGGTGTCGATCAGTCGGCGAGAAATTTCCTTAAAAAGGAGACGCGCATTCGGACCCCATGACCCAAGCGTTTCGACCCCAAACGGCTCAAAACTGTATTTACCAATAAGGTTACAGTATTTGCGCCGTTTAAGGGTCTCAGCAGTCGCAGCGGCAGCGCCAGCACAGCCCGCCGTACATGGAATGTGGGATGGCGCAAGGGTGTCAACACAGGTTGCGTCCCACACCAGAGGCCTACCCACCTTCCACGGTACCAACGTCATACCAACTGGTCTCTTTCCATCGTCACGTACCAAGCCATTTGGTTCTAATATAGCGGGTACGCCGGCGGTGACAAGAGCTCGACGAATAATATCGTTGATGCTAGCGTGTCGAGCTATGCGGCCTGCGCTCTTGCAGCAGGACAGGCCATGGTGTCCGAGACCGTCGACAGCTTCGCCGCAGTGGCACCGATGTGGAGCAACACAAGGTGCGCTTAAGCGTAGACAGGTTGCGAGCCGAAACGAGGCGTCATCCATCATAGGTAGGTAGTTATCTAAAGGTAAACAATCTTGATGTCTTTTTATTTTAAAAAAATCGTATAAAAGACATTCACAGATTATTCAAATTTAGTTAATTACCTAACATCGGTTTAGGTTATTGTAAACATTTTTACATAAAATCTTTAGACATTTTTTTAGATAAAAACATGTTATGATTGTATATGAAGTCCTACTCCTTTTTTGGGCAGTCGTGTAAAAATTGTTGATTAAAAAAAGTCGGAACGATTCGACTTTTTTAATTTTTTCACAAAATTTTAACTTAATATCGCTTAGTAATTTTTGCTTCTCAAGCGTCAATATGTAAATATTTCATTTCACCTTACTAAACTTTTATCATTTTGACGAGACTCACTTATCCTGTTTACCTAAATAGCAGAATATTTATATTTGTTTCCCCACAGTTCGCTTTCCTTTGCAAATATCTGTTGGCCATTGTAAAAATACGATGTAATAGATATTTATAACGACAGAACCACCAAAGCCCAAAATTCCCCTTCTGTGGGCAAAAAGTAGCTCCGCCCTATTAGTTACACATCGCTTTGCCGCTTATGGAGCCCTGGTACTATTGAGCGGAATGCGTGACGTTGTAATAACGGGGGAATTATGCCTTGCCTATTCAGATAATTATAAGCTAGTAAGTCCACCTGACCAGAAATCACTAACCTAATCACGAGTACCTACATTAAATGCCAAATTACACTATAAAATATATATCATCATCACAATATTACAACGGCGAAAAGTTTGTATGTATGTGTGTGTGTATGTTTGTTACTCCTTCACTCTCAAACGTCAGAGCAGATAAGGAGGTAATGTCTTGGAATTAGTTGTGCAAGCGGTCGAGCTTTGGGCTCCCACATAACTGCGATGCGACGTCGTATCGCAAAAACCTGCGATGCGATTACGTGCAGCAAAGCGATGCGGACCATAGGTATAAGGTATAAGAAAGGAGATGCGGACCAATTCGCAAGTTCCTCAGATAAATCGAGCAAGATCGCAAATTTTTCGTGGCGACTTTTTTAAATTCCACGCAAATATTTACAAAAACAGGAAGTTTATTATTACGTCCCTAATTCCGTAACAAACTGGAATACATAATAAGTTTCCTGTACGCAACACGAAGTAAAACTGCATGTCCGAGTTCTATTACGTAGATAAACAGGATCACAGTCACTGTATTATTACGTCAAAATGCTTTCAACCAAAATGTCAACTGATAGCAGAGCCGAGCGTACGTTGTACCTTCTGTACGAGTACCTTTAATGTTTCTTGTTATTTTTAGCCGCATCGGAGTAATATTTTTACAGACAATAAAATAACAAGTTTTCTCGTTATAAATATATTTAAAAAATTGGCAATTGGTGCGGTTATTTAATTCATTAAACCCCAAGCGAACGCCGGCGTTCGCGCACCTATTGTCTTTCTATTGTGTCTGTAATTTCCACGATTGAAAGGATCATCAAGATTTAACTTCGTCCCAAACTTTCTCATTCTTCAAAAACAGACTATTTCAGTTCCAATCACATCATACCATTCAATTCGTAACAATCAATTTAGATGTAAGCTGTCGCGGACGTCAGCGGCATCGCGCTGGTCGGCGGCGCGACGCAAGCGAGACCGGGCAACAGCCGGCCGGCCCGATAAATATCTCATGAATAAGAATATTGCATTACGTATTCCCTACGAGTGTCCCCACGTACGGCGACTGAAAACTAATTTACTTTAAAGCGCATGTTTACAGGCGTCCAACTCTCTAGTCACAGTATCGAAGAAAAATGAAGACTTTCAATATTTCATTGGCTTTGCTAGTCAGTTATTCATGAAACTGAAATTTTGCTACCAGAGTCGCATAAGTTTGTAAGTTTAGCTAATTTTCAATGACTAACGCAAAGTAAAGTCGTCAATTTATTCGATCTGCCACATTTGTTCACTGAGCGCGATCAAGTATGCCTATTTCAAGAACATCACCACCCTTTTTAATGTTCCCACTGTTGGGGCTCAAGCCTCCTCTCTAGGAGAGAGAATGGGCCGTAATCCACCACGCGGGCCCAGTGCGTGTTGGTGAATGTCACATGTCTTCGAATTTTTGGTTCTAGGACATGCCGGTTTCCTCACGATGTTTTCCTTCACCGTTTTGAGAGCAGTGGTGATGAAATAAATTACACAAAGTAATGCGCCTGGCTGGGTTCAAACCTGCGACCTACAACTCGTAAGTCGGGGCCGTTACTACTCGGCCACCACTGCTCTCATGAACATTATATTTAAAATATTATGGAATAAGTACCAAAAAAAAAACTCTAAATTAAATTATGAAAACAACCGAGGGGCGAATTTCTTCAGAACTACATCGTTGTTTTTTATGGCACATTTTATTTATTCCAAGTTATATTAAAGAGTCTCTACGCTGAATGGCGTCACATAAGTGCTCTTGACGGCAGCGCCATTCAGTTTATCATTGTGGAATGCTATTGGGAAGTCACACTAAAAGCTCTAAAGGAGTCGCGAAAAAATCGTTTATTTTTATCTCAAGAAATTGATTTTGGGTGAACACTCGAACTAACTGAAGCAGTACTTGTCTAACTCCCTAATACACATGCCGGAATTTTGAACAACTATATATCAATAGATAAGTCGGTTCTCTAGCGACTATTATGAGAGCGCGCAACGCAAATTAATTATTTCATTTGTAAGCGTTCCTCGGATTAATATTCACAGAACATTCAACTGTGAGCAGCTTACAACAATGAGTGGTGGAAGTAGCATTAGTACGAATTAGCTTCATGATTCTAAATTATATGAAGAAGAAAATAAGTGGCAAAAGTTGCGCCATGTGCCTAATTTACGTCATTATAACAGGGCAAAAAGTACCGTCCCTGCAAGCTCAATGGCTGTTGTAGTTTTTGCCGGATAAACTTTTGGTGAAGATGAATAGGGCGCTTAACGTTAAAGAGCCCGGGCTATTTCATGATGTTTGCACATCTGGTGTCCAACTTCAGACGCACGTAAAAGGAACTTTTTTATGTACTTCTGGAATATATTGCAATAATTTTAGCTTCTACCAAGGGATCATAAGTCCCAAAGAGTTGGAAGTTTGCAACTCATTAATAAAGTACAGGATTCGGTCCTAGTACGAGAGATGTTGCTAAACTCCCCAAATGTTAATAACTAAGCGGGTTGTCCTGTTATGAGGTCCTGGTGAGAGTAGCCCTGAGCGGGATAACGACCTGATATGGTTGTTGTAACAACAAGATAACAATCGACTGAGGATCATTCCAGTACCTAACTAAAGCCGATTGTAAGGGACAAGGGATTACACGATATTGTCAAATAGGTATACGTTTCGTGAACAGAAATAACGATTAACAGCCGATCACGAGATCAACGAGATATTAACAACGTTGACAAGATCCAGTAATGATTCAGTAGCAATATTTGAAACATCGGAACTTCTTTTTTTTTGAACATACGAGTATTTTCTTTCGACTGAAATGAAGGTGACGGTTTGATGGTATTAATTCCTGTCTGACTTTCTTCAAACAATCATTTAATATACATTTTATTGACAGTTTTCTAAACTAGAAGTATGAAGTAGTTACCTAAATTAATAATAAGCTGTGATCCTGCGTTGCTAGCAAGAAAAAACTCCTTTAGAATGTCTTCTGATATATTTGTTTTTATTTGCTATTCAGCCCTCAGCAACATTTCTGGCCGACTTTTCGGTTGTTTTCATTACCTAAAATAACAGCGCGAATATAAACAAAAGAGGAATTCTTTGCCTTTCTTTCATTTTCATAATAAATGAACCTTTCTCAAGTCAGTGTACTTCAAAAAAACAAGCACAAAAAATTAAAATACCATGGGAAATGTTGGGAACCAGGAACACAGAAAGCCTTTGAGGAGAAAAAATATTTGCAGCCATCAACCCTTTATTTGTCTTCCGAGTTAACTACAGGTTTATATTGCTGATGCCGTGGTGAACACAAGGGGCAAGTTAGTCAGACGAGAATATTGCTAACGAGATGATCGCTGTACATATCTAATGCACACATAGTTACGCATAATTAACGTGGTCCGTATGAAATACATGGGTATGTTCGATAATTCGCCTATCATCCAACCAAGTGAGGAAAAACATGGATTAGTCAGCAGCATCTAATGAAGGCAGTAACTTGACAAATTACGTTAACTAGTTAGAAAAGTTGAGTAAAGTTAGTAACAGTCTTAATAACTTTAATTATAATTAAACAAAGAGTTCCGGAGGCCAGGTCACCAGGGCGCCAGGAACGCCAGGTGGCACGACCGCCATTTCTAGCTTCGACAAAGTTTCGGCGACATCTCCCGTATAAAAGGAGGAATAATAAAGAGTTAAGGATATAAAGGACTGAGTTTTGAGAAGTTTTGGAAAGTAAGAGGTTAAATTCCAATTGAGAAGATGGGAACGACTGAGTCAATAGACACTTTGAAATAAACTTTTTTCCAAAAGGAAAAATGATCTACCACGATACGCTGACATACTGACTATTAACATACTCGTAATTACTACAATAAGATATCATTTTAATAGATAGTAAATCAAATTTAAAAGTCCCAAATGAACATTGAAGCAAGAACAGTAATTCGTAATGTGAAAATAATTTTCAATGTGTAGAGTAACACAAACTTGCTGATACTGGATCCAGTTTCCCCGAAACTGTTTCCATTTTCGACCAAGGTTGATATGCGCCGCGAGACCACATTTAGTTGAAACACGGCTGCTTACCGGCCGCCCGCGCCATCGGGAACACTCCCTTGGTGATATCTTTAATATTTCTTATCGCCTCATGTAATTAAATGGCCTTAAACGCGCTTTCAATATTTTATTATTTAGAACCATTTTGTTTGGTACTTGAAGTCAGTTCTGGAAGAACTACTAGCTGAGAGGTAATTGTTGTTCTATTATATATACAGGTAAAATATCAAACAAAAAATGGATGAGGTAAGAGGGTAAAAATCCGACCAATTCTCAAACATACTAACATGGACATGAGATTTTAATATATTTAAAAAAATATCTAAAAAGACAAAGTAATCAAGCGTTTGGTGGAAACTACAAAAATTAGACATTTCAACCAAATTGACACTAAGCAGATCTAACTAATGCAATCACCAGATCAGAGAGACGAACTCAGTACCAGTCACAAAATTAATTACATATTTAATAGAAGTTCAGCAAAACTGTCGTATCTCGGCGACCCAAATCATAAACAGATAGACAAGTGGGCAAATAAAGTGGCTCGGAGTCCTGAACAAAAGGGAGGTAGCAGCCCTTAGCGCCACTCCCGACAGATATTATGAGACCTTTATTATTAACGACAACGCACAATTTACTCGCGCAGATTTCGACCCTCCACTATTGCCGTAATCTCAGTAAAATACCGACTCTTGTTTATGAGTTCCTGGTAAAGGTGATTGTATAATGTCTTTGTCTGTTATTATAACAACGACGCAAATAAGTACTGTGCTTGTTCGTTTAGCTACTTTGTTATCCTATCTTTTAACAACTCTGATGATTTAGTATTATCGTAAAGAAGGTTTTCCTTATTACTTATCTCAGTGATCCTTCTTCTAAACCACCTGTCACGAAAGTAGGATCACTAAAAAAGGAAACAATGGGCAAAAACGAAACTAAGATCCGTTTTACCAAAAACATTGTAAATCCATAGCACTTTCATAAGCAGCGCCAGTACTCATTGTTATGTGACTGTTGACGGATGCACCCGGGCTCGATAAGCCTAATTTACTTATAGCTATTAATCAAGTTATTATATAAAGACAAACAAATAAAGATAAATTATAAAATTCTTGAAATCTTAGTTTGGCAAAAGAAGATCACATCTCAAAATCAAGCAGTCACGGTAACGGAATCAATCAAAAAACCGGAATCCAATCAATAATATTAACTAATTGTGTAATAGAATACCTCAAACGAGTGTTCTCATTTACATGTGCGGTAGCCATGTTCGCATGTTCGCGTTGTAACATAAAGATTAATTAACGAGTGCTATATTGAGATGAAAAGTAAGAAAACCTGTTGTGTTTGATTGAAAGGATGATATTAACCAAGATTGAATAACAAGAAGGCTGTGTCGGCTTGGCGAGCATCAAATAAAACAATACATAGTACCTACACATACAAAAATTAGAAGCACCACGCGTTTTAGCTGTTTACTAGGGTAGCAAAAGCTAACAAGAGTCAATTGTAGGCAGCCGGGACAGCTTCAACAATGGCGTTAAATCGCATCGAGAGAATTAGTTCGAGAGGCCGCACGTCCCGGCCACTTTGTTGCAATTTGCGGCAATTTACTGCTACTATTTCGTAACTAGGCTTGGCCGCGATGTCATAAAGGCTATGTTTTCAAGTTTTAGTCGCTGGATAAAGTGGATCAACTCTACAGGTCTAATTCTTCTCCAAACATATGACTTCAATCTGTTCATGACCTAAGTAGTTATCATTGAACTTTTGAAACTTATGCGTCAAAAATAACTTAATGAATTTTGCAAAAACTAGATAATGCCTAGCGAAAGTACAAAAAAAGAAAAAAGCTCCGTCTCGTACAAGTCCTGATTGCAAAGTAATGTTTTTCTGAGATTTTTCCTCAGTGAATACCTAATGAAATAGAATATGTATGAGGATCTACGTTAAAAAGCTAATCTGTTAGAGTCGTTGTTCACATTACCTCGGCCAGTAAAACGTCGTGCGCTACGATTACTCAACAATTTGTTGTTATTTGTGCAGTGTTTGGTCGTTAGCGGTGATTTATTATGATGAATTATAATTGCATTACCTCCGCGGACTGAGTAAGCTAAACTAGGCAGATTGAAGAATTAAAACAAAGTTCCAATCTAATAAAAGTAGTGTCGGCGCCCGCGACGGAAACCCGCTAATTAGTCGCGATCTGCAATTAGTGGTGGCCGGTGCAGAGTTGTTTGCTCCTAGAGAACCGCTGTCATCCGCCCCTGAACGTATAATCTCGGCCAATGAGTCGGGATTTACGATAATTTAATTTGGGGAGCAAACGAGAGCCCGTGTGAGGTCGGCACTATAAAGGTGTTTAATTAGCGCACCTGTGGTGCCACGACAAGTTACCGACGTAATAGCTGGAGACCACGTAGCTCTGCCGAGGCGCCAGGTTCTACATCGTTATGAACATACACGTGAACGTTGAAAATCAGGTTAAACAAATTGTTTTAGCTGAAATATAATGTTGATTAAAAAGTGCATTAACCTATGACACCCATCTATTTCGAATCTTAACAGAAAATTATCACAAGGGAACATACTCCCTGGATGGAAGTATTCATACAGTATATTTTCTACCAGTGCCTAATGTCAACCAAATCCCTTCAGCAGTTTCAGTTAGCGTGAAGGAGTAACATAAACCAACATACACTCACAAATCTCCTCCTAATAAATTATGCACATTATAACTTTATGAATAGATACACAATTTATTATCACAACTAATATAACTCCCAGCAACATAAATCATAACGACAATGTTCCTTGTGAATAATGTTCGTACTCCACGTGCGTCAAATAAATCACACACGAAAGTGTTGATAATGAAAATTGCCAAAGAAAAATACCCGAGACATAAAGTTAACGAAGTAGAAAATTATAAAACAAAAGAGTTATGGTGACAATTCTTATGGAGTACTAGGACACCAGAAGCTAAAGGAGTTCGTCAACAAAATGCGTAAGGGAACAGATGCATGACAAGTTTTTTGTTATGACGAAGAGCAGGAGGCGGGGCGACAAGGACAGAAACAACAAATAAAAACGCTAGTATTCTACATAAACGGGTACGCCTTAAAAAAAGGCCCCCACTTGCATTATTCATACGGATGCTAATGGAAATGGCAGGTCTTAAAACTGTAGACGTAAACAATGCCCAACTTTATTGTTTTTGAGACTCAAGGAAAGCCTGCGAGGACATTGTTCCCTGATGAAAAATTTGCGACACAAAATGAAAAGGGAGTGTTTGTAGTCAATTAACAAATCCGTTTGCGCATTTTATGACGAGCCGGGGCAATGGCGGAAGCCGGGATGTTTTTCATTGAGTGTTTACTTTGTAATATTGACAATATCGTGTTGTTTTATTAACAAATTGGTAAACAAATGTCGAATTTTGTACTGGAATTGATAACAGTATAACATGCGAGTAGATTTAGGGGCAAATTGACGGAGTGTACGTGTTGATTTTTACAAGAGGAATATTTCTAAATATCAACGTAAATCACGTTGTCACAAGAACTTAGAAATACCTTTATACATAGAAGTCAATCCAATAGAGTGGACGAAGCGAGAACCGCAAATTGGCTGAGGTAGTGTATCTGCTGCATCAGATTGTTTGTTAGTAAATTGATTGATGGAACCATTTCGGTGTATCATCGTATCTTACACATTGGACATTTTGAATGTATATTTATTAGATCACAACAGGTAATTAAGGTAACATGGTTGACTACGGTGGTAACAATGACACATATTTATTGATGGGTCGTGTATCTAGTACCTGCCGTGCGATTTGATCGCATCAATAAACTGACACTATCATTTGTCGCGCGTGCGATTAATGGCGTTCATCGTCAGTCAGATTGGTTGCACATCACTCGACTTCAAAAGCGGCATAACTGCCACTTAACGATAAACACATAAAATAAAACCATAAACACCAAGTAATTAGCATAGTCGAGTTTTTCATTTTTAACTCCCGGGAAAGTCTGATATCCTCTTAACTATGCTCGCCCGAGCGCATCCCCCAGTGGGCACTTAAATGCATTCACAGAAAGAGGGTATTTAAATGTCTGCCTGTAAAATCCCCTTCCAAGGAAGAGCGCCTCGACTGGAATTTCTTTTTTATTTTGTACGTAAAATATGGTCACGGAAAAAATGATTTTCATTCCAAGAATCCTAAGCTGTCATTCCTTAATTAAATATTAGCTGTGGCCGGGCTCCGCGCACAGGAAAATTTCCAGTTTTCTGGTTGGTAGGTACTTGTATATTTTATAATGGACCATTGTTTCGACGCTATATTTCTTATCTTACAAGAGTTAAATAGCCGCACCGACCGACCCGGACAAGGTTTCTACGATCAAATAAAATGGTATTTAAATAACAATTTCCACCATTGCTGTTGACAGTTAAATAGAGCAAAAAAGTATCGGTGTACCAGGCGCGCAATAATAAGAAGCGGTGAGACGCTTGCGGTCGACATCATGCAATATTGATGCGGCAGGGACGGATGGCCAGTGCACGCTGTGCAGCCGTTGAGCGTAGCAGACAGAAGGCTTGTTTCATGTAGTACCAGGCAGCTATGTAATGAAAGTGGTGAATCCGTTATTAATGAAGATAGTTTCTGTCTGAAATTTGAAGAATGGAACGAGTAGTTGGTGCAGTTTAAGAAGTGTCAAAATTCGCATTGATTTTGTTGTCGGTATGAGAAGAGAATTCATTGCATCTGAAAATGCCTCCCACTAACTAAGGTGTACAGCTTGGTGAGGGTCGCAAGGATCTAATGGAAGCAAAACGCACCGGATCGGTCGTTGTGGCCATACTTGGAGAGATATATGTCAAACAGTAGATGTCTTTCGTATCTTCAAAGTAAAGGGAACCAGAATGAAATTGACTACAAGTTTATCGCAACGCCCCAATCTGTATTTTGGTTTAGGTCACTACGTATGTACATTTGTGGCAATATATTTCAGGCAACGTCACATTCTCGCAGCTCCGATGCATACCTTCCAAATTAAATAAGCGAGTGCGCGAACAAAGGATCCGCATTGTCGTGCAATATTGACGGAGCCAACAATACTCCAGTAAATAATAATGCTGCCACCGCACTGCGGCCGCTGATAAACTGCTTTTTAAGTCGCACAATACCAGCTGTACGAGCTATCTCCCGCCAGCCCCAGCCGCCAGCCGCGATCGCGCCCCAGCACCTGACAACCACAGAAACACAACTAACGAACTACTATTAAAGTAGGTTACGAGAAGAATTGGATTTTATACAAGTTAAATTGTTTTATTGTCCTTGTAATGAAAACGGCACATTGTTTTCGCTTTACTTCTGTCTAAAGAATAAACAAGCAACGTTTAAAGTTGTATAAAGATAAATCTCCTTTAGAAATCATACCAGGCTCTCACTTCACCAAAGCAATGTGCGCCTAAACCACGATAGATAAATCTAATCGGCACATCCAAGAAGCTAGTCTGATAGAGACCTCCATCAACATCCTTATATTTCTGCGATCCCGGTAGTTGTCAGCCACAAACGCGCACAAGGCGGAGCGCGCACAGTCGAGCATCCGGTCCCGCGGCCGCACCACCTCCGGCCATCAATAAGGCGGCTCGTATCCGGCCCGGACGGTAAACACCATCCCGTGGAAGGCGTTTCAGGATTGTTAGAGCGAAATGTGACACAGAAGTCTCAATCTAGAACAACGACACTGATTAAAAAGATCTTGCCAAAAACTCTCAAATGCACAGTATTAGACAATGGTGATGCTGGTAAAATGTAAACACAAAAAGAATGGCACCAATTGGTATGGCCACACTGTACTGCACAAAATAGGCCATTAGCTTCGATGGATGACATAAAACCAATTCCATAAACACTATATTTGTATAATATGTTTGGAGTGGATCTTTTGCAGTTATCTGCGCCTCTACTAACTATTACGGTTTTAATGAGGGTCGTACCTGCCGAGGATAATGTTAAGCAGGTACCTTTGATGATGCCGAGATAGCCGTGACGACTATGCATAGCCCATGTAGTCCTGCCAAATTGTTTTCCTAATTTCAGCAGAGATAACCATCTGATAATATCGTTAAACGAAATTCTACATAAACTAACAAAGCTGCTAGCAAAATGGCGCCGTTCCTACTCGTACTACTCTACGAAATCTATATTTTTATGTCTTTTAAATGAAAGCTACATTTGTGGAAACATAAACGTTTGGTTTTGATATCAGCTATCATTTTTCAAATATTATGGCTTATATTCAAAAATTTACTTTAAATGAAATGTCAGGGAACAAAACCATTTATTTAAGTTGAGTTTTCTTTTTCCCGTTGATCTCTTGTTGACCTATCTCTACTCACATTCTAACTAGTTCACGCCTATCAGCGCTGATATCTCTACACCACTTTTGTTATGTCTTGGTGGAGTCGTTCATTATGTTCAGCACTGCGATGATATACCGCAGTTAGTTGGCAAAATCAAGATGAATCAGTGCATGTGCAATGATCTACCAAGAACTGAGGGCAGAAACCAGACCATAACGATAAGATCAAGACGAGTCTGAGGAACAAGCGTATTGCATCCAGTAGCTGATACATTAGTAGGAGTTTTTACACAAGTTTTTTTGACAAAAGAAAAACGTCCACTGTTAGACATAGGTCTCCCCCAAGTGTCGCCATAATGAACTGTCCTGTGCGTCTCGCATCCATTGGATCCCCGCGACCCTCACCAGGTAAACGAAGGTACTAGGGTACAAGAAAATATTAAGAACTAATAATACGATAAACGACTATCGCAAAATACTCCCACGCTGTATTTCAAAGCCCTGTAAGGATGAATTAAAGTATTGGATCTTCAGAATCTCTCTAATTGGAGGGTCTATGATGATCTTATGATCTTATTATCCCAAAGGTTGACTGATAGAGAATACCTTGTTGCATTAAGTCCTCTTATGTACTCACAAGTTCAAATAAATAATTCTTTTAATGTTTAATAAAATCAATTCTGAAGTAGGTAAGACATTTTGAAACGACAAGTTCGCAGAAAAAATTACTTTACATCAGAATGAAGTGTTACTAAGAAAATTTAAGATTTTTCACAAAAAAACAATATAAATAATAAATAAAACTTCACGTTTTAACGGATAAATGGAACATTCATAGATTGATTTCACTTCAACAAAAATTACGAGAATTACTAAATATTCTGTTCGCTTTTCATAAATATGAGAAATCTATCAAGTTACCTGCTATAAATAACAATAATATAACTGAACAATAATGCATCTTCTTTGTGTGCCAAAATTATAATATAAATAAATAAATAAACAATAAGAGCTACAATTATAAGTTCTATATTTATATTCGCCAATCAAATACTATAGCAATAGTGCTTTTTCATTTGAAATGCAATTATATAGAGTATAATAATTGATGAACGAATTAATCAAATTGAAAGGCTCCTGGAATTAAAACTATTATTCTCGATGATTGCTCGAAGTAAAACTGTTTTATATTTTGTACCCATAGTCTCTACAGAATGGTGAGTCGTCTGGTTTAAACTTTTAGAAACATTATTCCGTGTCATCTACAGTCGTTCACCAATAAAAATTAAAACAAAGAAAACTCGTTTTTATTTTATAACTACTCGGCTAACAAAAACACCGAGGAGTTTAAAACTTGTGTCTGAACGGCAGCTATTAGCCGAGGAAGCCGTCGCCGGCGCCGGCACCGCGACCGGCACAGCGGCACAATGGCGGCACGACCGTTTCCGCTTCCGTCGTGCACACACGCGTCAGTTTCCGCCCATCAATAGAGCCTCCGACACAGATCCGCTGTTTTGTCTTCACGGAACACGGGATTTATATCTTTGGCAGAACTTTTACAATTGAAGAAAACAAGCGTAGTTTTATATTGTTTGTTATGTAAATCTGTATAACGTCATTTGGTGCGAAAAAAGATATAATCCCGACGTTTTCTAAGTGCTAGAATAAACGTCCCGCAGCTTTCTTTGTCCTGTGAAGTTTCACCTGTCAAATTATGTAAGAAATTTCCTTCAGAACATAATAAATATCACTTTTTGTCGAAGTATTCACCGAACCAAAGCCAAGGTGAAAGGCGGCGCCGGATAAGACTTGCTTTATACATAGTTTGTTCGAATTTACCCGATTTTTGTGAGCGTCGAAAAAAGGCTCGGATTAAGTGTACTTTTGGGTCGTCTATTTTCTCTGGATTGTATTCGATATTTTCATCTACAATATTATCGGCCGGGGTCACATTTATACAGAAAGAAAACACTCTCTCATTTCAACTCTATCAGAACCTACATGAGTGTAGTGGATACGACTAGGTCGCCGCTGGACCACACCAATAAACTTTAATACTAACTATGAAAATAAAAGAAGGGTACCATAACTGTAACAGAGATGGTCCACATAAAATAAAAGTCGTGAGGAGAGAGCATTGTGTCGCTCCGTGAGCTAACTCGGTTTATTGGCACAATCGTAACTTTTACAACTGGATTGACGCGATGCATAAAACACAAGCCGAGTCACGAAATCGATCAGGAAGCAGAACGCACAAGTGTTGTCACCAACAAATCTATTTGGTCACCGAAAGATAAAAATAAAGCAGTCACGGTTATAGAAAACATCACAAATCCAAATGTTTTGGGATGTTTTCAGATGTGTTTGCTAGCCGCCATGCACAGAACCTTTTAGGCATTCAACCACTGATCCGCGGCCTTTTGACACGGGAATCGAGATTGTCGGATTGTCGAGATCGTGGAGTCACTGCGAGTCTCTGGATCTCTCCCGTCCGAAAAAGTTTTACATTTCACAACAGCGATAGATTACGTAGTGGTAGTCCTCCTATTACATAGTTTTTGGTTATGACCAGTTAGATTTACGGTACTCGGAATCGAGTAATGGTTTATGAATAGATCCAGAGAAACTTTGTTGTAAACAGCACGGTTAGTGAACGACGGCCACGAAATTATATCAGACATTGTTTACGGTAAAGCGGTCCAGTAATAACAGCTCATTCCGCACGTTCCGAAACTATCAAGTTGCAACTATTCAGTGGAGAAACTCCATTAGGGGAGGGGGGGCCACGATGACATTGTTTGCGCTCCGATCGAAAATCGATAGTGTCCGGTTTAACACCGTGTGATTGTCGGAAGATAGACGTTGGTATCAGTCGGGGGTACCAGGCATGCATGATGCGGCCGGAGGCTGTCTGTGCCGGCGCTAAGACTTGATTGCTATCAAGACTTTGATTATGAAATGAACATACATGAATGAATATACAAACACGCTTTTCGTCTCTGTCTGCAGGCTGTATGGCCGCGTAATTGATTTGAACTATGCAACGGATTAATGCGGTTTCTGTGATTACTTGGAAAAAAATAATCTGAAAGTACATAACAGTGAAAATAAAACATTATAAACAATTGTTGACGCTTAGTCAAGTCTTTAAATCCATGGCGATAAAGACGGGTCGCAAATTTTGTAAAATTGAAAACTAATCTTGAGCATACTTACTTACTACAGTAACACAGATAAATCCCGCTAATGAGTCATAGCATACGCATAGCAAGTATAAAGGACAGATACGTAGTCATCAAGCTTTATAAGGTTTTGACCTCTTGACGTTAATGTGCCCAAGGGACTTTTTTTTAATAGCCTATCGTGTGTCCCACTGCTGGGCAAAGGCCTCCCCTTTCTTCTTCCAAACTTCTCTGTCTAGTGCGATCTCTGGCCAAGTTTGCCCCGCGAACATGATCAGATCGTCACACCACAAGGGACTTATATAAAAAAAAACTTATATTTTCATACTTAGCATATTTCTCAAGAGATAGTTGAAATCCGTTTGCCCCAGACTCAACCTTTGCCGATCTGTTTTCCAATAGTCGCGATGGACCCCAGTCCCAGACGATATTAATCTTTTCATACACGTTAATCTTGACGAATCTGTAGTTAGATTTATTTGAAGAGCACTACTGCGATTACACTCCAAAGAGCTTTTAATAAAAATCGAGTTTGCCTCAAGTGAGACAGATTTATGATAAATCTGTGTTACAGCTTACCAGATTAATGAGGCGTATGATATAAGGATAAAATATTAAATAACATCTGAAATGATTCTGTCTCGGAGCTCATCTAGCTGTCACTGCATTTCTACTTTAAGTGATGAATGACTGTCTCCTGGGTCAGGCTGGTTGGAGGCGGGAATGCTGTTGGTCAAACCTTAGAGACGATTTAGACATCAAGCTGATTAAGATAGATGTTTTCAATATGTTACCTCCGACATCAGGTTTAAAGGTAACAAAAATTCAGGGAAGTTCCTAGTCTGTACCTGGTTACAGAAAATTAAGAATACCAAACTGGATTTTTAGGCTAATAAGAGTTTATAGTGCAATGGTTAAATTGAATACACGAATTGATTCACAGGAACACTTCTAACTAAGCAGTCGTGTATAGGTACCGACGAGCTTACCAGGATAACATAGGTTCGATGGTAACGATGTTAGCGCTTAAGCTCTCGTCTGTCAGGCAGCTCCTACGACGTAGCTCGCCACAAGCCAATACACCTGACATAGCTGCCTAAGGAACTGCTCGCTTATGTTAATTTTCACCTTAGCTGCTAGTTAATGACGCTCCAGTAGGGTGTTTAGTTTTAACTAACAACTTGTTAACATTTTACAGCGTTGTCTCAACTTACTTTATATGAAAATGCCATTCATTCAGAAAAGGTTTACTTAACTCTACAAACTCAGTGGCTTAGCACCAAATTATGTAACTTTTGTTTCAAGCGCAGATACTTCTACATCCTTGAACTTTTCTCTTTGAAAAGGACTTTCACAAACAAGTGAAACCTTTTTAACCAAAACTTAATATTCGTTGAACGAGATCAACGCTGTTTACTCTAAAATTAATAATTATATTCTTCTGGTTGTGAAATATACAACTTTTGCCCTGGTTTACAAAGCGATCTAGAGAACTTAATAATCTTCAACTTCCGAGTTTATCTTGTATGTAAATTTATAGTTTATTATTCTTTGTAATTAAGTATCTACTTTATTGTGCTATTTAACTTACGATTCTGAAAAAGCGTTGTTCTTACCTGAAAAACAAACAAAAAACATTTTAGTTCACAATTTCTGCATAAAAAAGTATTAAGCGTTTCGGTTGACTACATTTTTCTGTCGGATATAATCCGTGTAAAACATACAGGGCACTAGGCCAGCATGACTGCAGGGGATCATCCGGATTGTCCCAGAGTGTCGTGTTTTCTGGAAACCTTCCAACGTTTGGCAGCTAACTGCACGCCTCGAACCTTGATAATATCGTATAAATAGCACTATAAAACAGATATAAACCTTAAGCGATTTGAGAAAATACTACGTTACTACCTCTGCTTTTAATTTTTATCAATCTTTTCCGAATAAGGTTTTAATAACACTGACACAACTGAACTGTTTATTTCTTTGAAAGCTTGTCGTATCCTGCACTTATGTATTTATGGAAAATAGAATCTTCGTGTAACCGCAAGCCATATTGAAAACGTCGATTACCGCATGATTCCATCGCCATAACCCTCTAAGATTCTCATTTCAATAAACTTCAAGCAAGGGATTCTGCGAACACATCTTGTTCTCTAATACGCAATCCGGCCGCGGGGCATCTGTAATAATGCACCATATAAAAAGGCATTAGCATTTTAAATGACGTCGTTACGCACCCTGAGGCCGGAAGATTTTTATGTTAATATCTTTTTCGTTTTCCCCTCTAGAAAATAAGTGTTCGGGAGATCATTTTTCTTGATCGTTAACAAATTAATTATGGAAATATTAAAAGACAATCTCAGGGCCATTCCTTTCCGGGAAGGTAAGGAATGTGTGTCGTGAGGTTATAGCACAATTATCAAGGAGCTCGACTAATTTAACAAGCGTCTCGTTCCCGCAGCGGGGCCGCAATTTACCAGGAGCCAATAAACGCGGCAGAGGCGTGACAAACGCCGTGAATTATGCAGCCACGTTTAGAAGACTCCTCCGCGGAATGTCATTGTGTACGCCTCATGTTAATTTAATTTAGCTGCGTAGTCAACCACCGCGTAATGCCGACGATATTGGCTCAATCAACCCTTGCTTGCTGCGACTCAATTATTCAGATAATTCTATGTATGTTAGTCTGTCACTAGGGATTAATTTGTAATTGATACGTATATTATTTGGTGACTTTGACGCTATGGAGATGAATTTAAGGGTAAACATTGTGTTATCTTCATTTAATTGCCAAATGTAATGATACCTTAATACTGGATGATGGTGCTTTAATCTAAATTTAATCACTGATTCATAACTTCGTCTTCTTCTTCTAGCCGCTTAGCCGGCCCTAAGTACTATGGGATAAGGCCAGGAGCCCTTATCCCTTATTACTTGGTGTTAGCACAACAAATTTTTTTCTTGCGTTCTGTCCTGTCACCCGTCACACAATCACTACCTCCCTCTTCTTTCATATCACTCCTTACACAATCCATCCATCATTTCTTTGGCCTCCTTCTCCCTCTCCATCCATCCACATGTATCCTCAGAACTCTTTTAGTAACATGCGTTTCATCCCTCCTCTTCACATGGCCATAGCGAGACAAACGATTTCCTTTCAACTTTTCAGTCACTGGCGCCATTTTCAAACTTCCTCTAATATACTAATTTCTCACTTTATCCTTTCTCGTCCCACCGCACATCCATCTCAACATTCTCATCTAGGGCAATCTTTTTTCATAACCCAACATTCTGATCACTCGGACTTTTAAATTTTACCCTTCAACTTAAGCTCTTAGGCATCCTTGGGTCACAAGTTGTTCCCGTGACCTTTTATCCATTCAGCGTTGATCCGATGTGTTACGTCTCGGTCTACTTTACCACTCAATCACTGCTTCATTTAATCACTGCTTCGTAACCGTACCGAAAAAGTTATTGCAAAAGTATATGTGTTAATGAATTCAAGAGAAATATTAAATCAACGTGGTTTACAAATGAGGCGCGAAAATGTATTTATCCATAAATTGATTACACAGCAGAAACAGTTCGTTTTCATTAACTGACCATTGTCAGCTCCGAGCATTTGTGCGAGCCTGGTGACCACACGACAAACATACCTACTTACAAACACCATTTTAAGTAGATTAAACATTAACTTTTTCGACCACAATACGTTTACTTTTTTTCTCCGACATCCCACGGAAGAATCGTAATGAGTCGACGAAACTTTTAATTAATTCTACGAGTTAAGTATGCTTTAAATAAATTACTTATTCAAAATCATAAGCGTTGTTTTTGAGAGCTCAGAATTGGGCTCAACTAAAAAGTTTACTTGTAACTTTGTATCAATTTAACAATATAAGCTGAGCTACTTAGACTAGAAGTTTACTATAGACAAATGTGTACTGTTTAATTTAAAAAAAAAAATGTCTCAAACTTCTTTATTTATTTATGTACACACAAACACTTCAAAATGAAAAAAAAGCACAAATACAGATAAAAGAACACAAAGGTAACATTTACGAATGAAAGTCTCGTTCTAGGCCTTTCGCCAAAACTTTGGTCTTTATCATATTAAGGTCTTTCATTAATTACTTTTGTGATAATAATAAATAAACAGTAGAATACGCGTGTCACCAACCGCTCTTAACACTAGACAAAGCGTTTCTGACTTGAAATCTAGGGAGAAAATGCGTAGAAGCACTTAAAGCTAATGCATGTCCGTACTGATAGTTCCTAAGTCAGTAGGTATTAGTTACTAAGAATGTTATCACAAAAGGACTTAAGACTAAACCTACCCAAAATAATGTCAAAGACACAATGGACACAATTCAAACATTTCAAACAAGCATAAAGTGTAACAAAAACACGCGTGGTGTACCAGGGCGGCAGCGACATAGTGGAGCGATTCGCAAATATCCAGTCAAAGAGTGAAGCCCTTTGATGTCGCATCAGGAATTCATGCAGGTGGCTCGTTTGACTCCCGAAGTACCCACTATGGGATAATTTGCTTTACTCGTACTAGGGGACCATAACAGTTGCGGCCTAGAATTTGTGCTTCGCAATCATTTTCGGGTGACGGTTGGAACTGAAAATTATTATTATTATTATTGGTGGATCATTTTGAAACTTGATTCAAATTGTGCTTTCTTTTCTATCGAAACCGTTGGGGCCGAAAAATAAATCAGTATTTTTCGAACTACAAGAAAAGTGTTGATATCCGGATGTCCAATTTTTTATGAAGTTTTGCCTGAGAGAGGTTTTTTTTTAAGGTAAGTAAGGTAAAAACTCAGTAGCCTCTGGTTTGCTAATTATCTATACAGGTTTATTTTTATTAATTTGTAAAACACTAACAAACTAGCAGGATTGTATTACTAACATCATAAACAACAACTTTGTTTTATGACATAATACATTTACCAAAAACCAACCTTCAAGATTTCGTTGTTCTAAAACATTTCAACTCTGTATTTTGCTATACCTACCTACACCTGTACGAAGCGACGCTGGTGCATCAAGCACCCTCCCCGTCCGATCCCCGCTCCCCTCTGCTATTGTACTATCTCTTACTTCGCATAGACTTCGTAATATTCAGAACGTTCAATTTAAATATTTTTATTTTTGTATGAAAATATGATAAGTTTTTCATAGAACAAAAGTTGTTTATGATGTTAGTAACATAGTTGTTGACGACGGTGTTATGGTTCGCCCGTCTGCCTAATTATTAAATATTCATTATATACCTTATTTAACTTAGCTTAAACTGTATACCCGTGTGCATAACCTTTGCATCAATATTTTTGTAATTTGAAAATAATAAATGGAAGAACGGAAGAACGAACTGCGAGCGAGCGCTCTGATTGGACGATGCGCGACTCCTTTATTCCACTCACCGCTGCGGCGGCCATTGCAAAAAACGAAAAACCACCCTGAGCGACCCAGTGTCGATTTGAACCTCCTCCCGTACACATGACGCGCGAAATATACGCGCCCGCGCATTTCATTCTGACGGTCTGATCAAATCAATCTTCTCTCTATTTTTTATTTCCAACCAAAACCCAACCAGTGTTTTACAAAAAACCTTGTTTATAGTAAGAAGACGGACGAATTAGATTAGAGTCTAGTATAAGTTAGCATTAAGTATATAAAAATTTTTAAAATCTCGTATCAATATTTTTTAACGTTTTCTCGATTTTTATGTTTTTTTTTGTGTATAGTATATCTAATAGGTCTGAGAATAGGTCGTAGGCTATATACCCCCCCATTTTTTTATTTGAGTTTTTACATAGCAGAACAACGTTAGTTTAGTTATTGATTTTAGATTTATGATTTTTTATTGTTATAAATTCAAGTGAATTTATAACTATAAACAAAAACTCTCAATCTCGCTGTGTTTATACGTAATTCAAATCTTGCGTTAATCTAAGGACAGCCTATAGATTTGTATGAAAAAAAAAAAAAAAAAATTCTGCCCTCGTCGGTTTCGCGGCTTAACCTTGTACGCTTAGCGTAGAGGACGTTGTGCGCAGGACTATACATTTTGCTGTAAATACGAGTTTCTTGTCGCAGACGACATGTGTCACACGACGGGACACGTGTCCCGCGGGCCGCCACGCTGCACGTGCCACTTTACATATTACCTATGCTTTATAAATCATTTACAGGTGGTATTTTCAGACCGCAACCTTTAGATGTAGAATATTTGAACGCGATGTGATGGGAACAAGTGACGTTGACGAGTTGTGTGTTTTTTAGGCTACACGTGTTGGTTTACCTAAGCATTTTTTTTTAAGATTCAATGTGGGTAGCGGTGATGAGAATGTTAAGTTAGATGTGTGGTGTGACGAGAATGGATAAAGTGAGAAATGAGTATATTCGAGGAAGTTTTAAAGTGGCGCCAGTGATTGACAAGTTGAAACGGAATCTTTTGTCTTGGTATGGTTATGTAAAGAGGAGGGATGAGTCATGTTACTAAAAGAGTTCTGAGTATACATGTGGATAGGTGAAGAGGGAGGCCAAAGAAAAGATGGACGGATTGTGTGTTAATCAAAAGTTAATGTTTAAGCGATCTGGCCAGTTTTAGTGGTCCAATCATGAAGTGAGCAGTTCGAAGATGTGGCCACGCACAAAAAGTAACACAAGATAACGAGATAAGAGACGATAAGACACGCACAAATATAACATAAACAATGATAATCTACATAATAAGCAACTTTATCAGTGTCGCATATAATGTATGAGACGTCGATCTGCTCGGCGCTCCCGCAAGAACACGACACGTAATAATTTCTATGACAAAAACACGCGACTTGGAGCCGAGACAAGAACTTTGCTAACTACCCACAAACTTCAGGCTAACGAGGGAATCGGGTTACTGTGTACGGAGAATGCGATCTGCGGAAACCAGTCATCAACTATGTATATTATCATAGATGTCACTGAAACAAATCGATAATAATGGCAATATTCTGATTTACTACCAATAAAATCTGACGGTCTCTAGCTGATCCCGATTCAGATTACTTTTGAGAAATTACTAAAGTTCTAGGGAAAAAGTATAGGTATAGGTAGGTACAGTTGCCATCACGGATCTTGAGCGCTCGGCGTCAGAGTGGGGATCGCTTTGCGCATTCCATACATAGGCGAGCCAATCGTTTTCATTGTTAGATACATGCAGCAACGCGGTGAACGAATGAGGAGTGATGTCAATCACTGACACTCCCCAACCCCGCGTCGCACTTCGCACGACTAAAGAGACCGAATATTTGACTTCTGCGCAAGTGTTCAAGGTCCGTGATGGCAACTGTAGGTAGTGTAGGTATTTTATTTATATTATTTGTAATTTTAAAATTGTGCACTGGATCTTATCACTGTGATCTCTTTCTATCACTCACTGTACATGAACTCTGATATCCACATATTTTGTAAATTAGCGTGGTGTACAATAAAAAAACCGACCAAGTGCGAGTCGGACTCGCCCATGGAGGGTTCCGTAGCAGCAAGTAACATAATATGAAAGTTCTTGTAGTTCATTGTAACTTTGATGGATCTTTTAATAATAGTGTATTTTTTTAGATTTATGACGTATTAAAAAAAAACTACTTACTAGATCTTGTTCAAACCAATTTTCGTTGGTAGTTTACATGGTAATGTACATCATATATTTTTTTTAGGTTTTATCATTCTCTTATTTTAGAAGTTACAGGGGGGGGGGGACACATTTTACCACTTTGGAAGTTTCTCTCGCGTAAACTATTCAATTTAGAAAAAAATGATATTAGGAACCTCAATATCATTTTTGAAGACCTATCCATAGATACCCCACACGTAAGGGTTTGATGAAAAAAAAAATTTTGAGTTTCAGTTCTAAGTATATACCCCCAAAATTTATTGCTTTTTTTCTATTTTTGTGTGAAAATCTTAAAGCGGTTCACAGAATACATCTACTTACTAAGTTTCAACAGTATAGCTCTTATAGTTTCGGAAAAAAGTGGCTGTGACATACGGTCCGGACAGACAGACAGACATGACGAATCTATAAGGGTTCCGTTTTTTGCCATTTGGCTACGGAACCCTAAAAAATAGGAATTAAAGAATTAAGAAAGTATCGGCGACAGTGAAATACGGGTTACTGTCAAACGCAAGGAGGGACATTTAAATTTTGCCTGTCGTGCATCGGCAACCCTTTGTGGAATTGTGACGCAGGCATCCGTCAGTTCCCATCAGGTGGGACGCTCGTGTGTTGGTAACGTCAAATACATCAAAGCAGAATGTGTCGGTAAAAAGGCCGCCTTTACATTAAAACATTGCATGCTTGCACATATGTACAATTTGTAGTACACACATCATGTACACAGTTTAACTTACGACCACGATAAATTGACACGCTAGTATAACACTGCTGTCCAAAACAGAATACCTGCGCTCCCAGGTCATCCTAATATCGATTCCGCAAATCGATTAAAATAAACTGGCGGACAATAAAATTAGGCCACCTACCAAATGTGTTGTTTTGACGGTGTTTCAAAACAAAAAACTTTTTTTTTAAATTTTGTATGTTATTACGTGTTCATTCTGTCATGAAATAATGCATTTTAATTGAAACAACTTTTTTATCGTAGCAATGTACAAAAATGTAGAAAACATTAACTACGACTTCACACTAATTAAAAAAAATTAAAATGGTTTCGCTTAAATGTAATCTTTCTTTTAGTAACCTGGATTGCCTCCTCTGGCTTTGATAACACATACCATCCTTTTATTCATGGAGTTTATCAACTTTCTAATGGTACACATAGATACATCAATTTGCCATACTTTTTCCCAACTATGCTAAGGGGCCGGCTTTCAGTGTAATCGGATGCAGAATTAATGTCAGTATTTGACATGCATCGACTGCCTATCAGACCTCCGTAACTTAAAAACTTGTTGATATGATATCTCTCGACAAAGCCGGCGTCAGATTTCGTGGCTTCTGACTCCGAAATGAACGTCAAAGATGTTCAAGTGACAGTCAGGACCAACGACATACCGTGCTTTCCGATTTACGGAGGAAGCTATGGGACGACATCGAAAAGAACAGCTTAACCTCAAAATTCGACCTGTGACCCGTGCGGCGCGGTGCTTATTATTGAGCTTTTTTTATGGAGGGAACAATGACAACCCCGCTCTTGGGCGGAGCGGGAGATAGTGTTAGACTCTTACTGACTTCTCTCTTCTTTAGCCTTAAGATGCCCATATACAGGGTTATTTGTAAACACTAACAACCTTGCTGGACTGTATTACTAACATCATAAACAAAAACTTTTGTTCTATGACTTTTTACAAAACATAATATTTACATTTACCAAAAACAAACCTTCAAGAATTCGTTGTTCTAACACATTTCAACTCTGTATTTTGCTATACCTACCTACACCTGTATGATGCGACGCAAACGCATCAAGCATCTCCGCCGATCTCCACTTCCTTCCGCTATTGTACTATCGCTTGCTTCGCTTAGACTTAGTAATATTTAGAACGTTCAATTTAAATATTTTTATTTTTGTATGAAAATCTGATGAACTAAAATAAGTTTTTAAAGAACAAAAGTTGGTGTTTATGTTAGTAGCGTAGTTCTGAAAATTTGCCAGTGTTTTACAAATAACCTTGTATAGTTTCATAACGCTCTTTCGTCCTAATCACTTTTCACCAGGTGAAATAATAGTAAAGCGCGACCCTATAACCATTAAAAAAACTTTTTACAAAAAAAAATATAACCGACTTCAATGTTCACTGAAAAGTACAAAATAACTTTAATTTCGGAAGTCGGTGTTTCTATAATAGTTTTGTCCCTTCGTTATTTAACACCGACTTCCGAAATTAAAGTTGTTTTGTACTTTTCAGTGAACATTGAAGTCGGTTATATTTTTTTTTTTGTAAAAAGCTTTTTATTTTACACTTTTTAGTTATGGTACCACCACTAAAAAGTACCCCTCAGACAAACTTCTCTCATTCATCTCATAACGATTCTAATAATCCCAAACATGGTTAGATTACATTAATTTATCTTCTGGCTTCATCATCAGGTCAGTTCGATACATCCCCTCCCCTTTTTCTTTCAGTCAGTCATCGACTACACGTATAAACAAAGTAATTTTTCTTGTTACGACAGTTCTGCTGTGATCCTATGAGGAGTTCTGTTCCATATCTTCGAAGTTCATGATCAGATCATAACAATATTTCTATGGGACCAACTTGGAAGCATAACCTTTCAGTCAAAAAAATAATTTTCAAAATCGATCCACAATTGACCGAGATATCGGTGAACATACATAAAAAAACATAGAACCTCCTCCTTTTCGAGGTCGGCTAAAAAAGGAGGCAACTGTCAAAAACAAGTCCTTTCAGTGAACATAAACTTGCACACACATGGCAACATTTTAATTAAAAGAGTGCTTACAACAGATTGCTATCAATGTTATTAATTAAAATATGAGTAACTTTGAGTAAAGCTTTGCGCTGACAACTTATTATAACATGGCGGACGATCAGACCTGTAACACAAAATAGCAGATTTTTCAGAGGTCTTACTGAATTAGTTTTACGCAATATCCACAAGATAACGTTATAAGAGCGGTTGTATGGAAATGTATCTTGGGTTGAGCGCTCTTAAACTGTTAAAACTAGATATATAAAAGCAGTATTAACATAATATGCAATTATTAATTATCTTCTAAGACGATAACATGATTGAAACCAGCTCGACTTAATTCGTTCGCTCATAAGCCAAGAATCATTTTCCAATTTGGCCCTAAGCAAATAATTACCCTGAATGAATTAACCAACCTAAGCAATGACTACATGGAACAAAAACATAAAATATAGAGTTATGAACAATAAGTCTCTTTCATATGATAACGAAATGTTTCTTCTGCTAGCTAATTAACATGAATGAGGTCAGTCTGTCCCAGTGGGAATGTCCTCCGTGAGAACTTACTGAAGGGTAGCATTACTAAATAAACGAGACAATGGCTTCAGGATAGGTTTCATTGAAAGCCATACCTTTCTGAACAAATAACATAAGTTAAAATTTGGTCTGTAATATGTTGATCCTGTAAGAACTTAATATCAAAGAGAGATTATCGTCCTCTGTGCAAATACGAATCCTCAAGTTCTTCGGGCATATCACCCGTGATGAGGACACGTTGGACCTTTTGGTGGTGTAAGAGATAGGCGAGGGCAAAAGATCTCGTGGACACTCTCCAACACGGTGGACGGACCCTATCAAATCGGTGACAGCAGCGTAAATGAAAACTCACGAGCCGCCAAACGCAGAGCTGCATGGCGTCGTATAGCGACTCGACCGAGGCATGACCACGACCACTCTGTCAAGAGTGATTGATAGTACCCATGAAGAAACCAACACAAAGTAAGGAATCACTCAAGGTCAGCCGGGAATCATCAACTTTCTGCCCTTATCCCAGATTACTTGGGGTAGACACGTTTTTTCCATTCTATTTCTTTCTTTCTGTCTTTTATACAAGGTGCAGTTTTAAAACTGCACAATATTTCAGGAGGTTGTAATAAAACTCATAAATAATCATGTAAAAATACGAAACCTGGTCAATAATCAGTAATACTTGTTATTTAATTTTTTAATTACACTAAACTAAATCGATTGATCGATGGCCGCGGGGGCGTGGCTAGGGTGTGGCGTGCGGGATGATGATTGGATGATACATTATTTATGAAACTATCGTTGCGAGTTAGTGTGTGTGAAAACGCCCTTTATTGTTCCGTGTTTGTGTGTGTGAAAAAAAGCGCGGTTATAAAAAAAAAAAAAATTACCTACTTATTTTATTATTGATTCGGGTCGAGAATCACTAACATAATTACCTCCTGAAATATTTTGCAGCTTCAAAACGACACCTTGTATTACAATCCAACTTTTCTTTGGCCTTCCTCACTATACATCAATGTAATGAATGTATATTCTTAATTATTTTAGTCACATGCGTTTCATCCCTACTCTTTATATGACCATACCAAGATAAACGATTCCATTTCAACCTTTTAGTCTCTGGCACCACTCTCAAACTTCCTCCAATATACCCATTTCTCACTTTATCCATTCTCGTCACTACACACATCCATCTCAACATTCTTATCTCCACTACATGCAATATTTTTTCATCTGTCTTTTTCATAGCTCAACATTCTAATCGTACACTCAAGTACGGTGGGGCACGAAAAAAAGTTCTTATCATGATTTCTGGTTTAGCTCCATTACAAAGTTTTTGTAATAATGAGGGTATTCACCTCCTGAAAGATTGCCAATGAATCAAAAGCCACCTTTTCCTGAAATACGGCAAATGCAAAACGCACCGACTACTCGAAGCCAAAAGCAAATAAATCATAGCACTCATATTTGTATAGAGCCGTAACAAACTGACGCAAAGTACTGTCAATAATGAGCGGTATGTTTCACTCTCCGGTAATATATTGACGTTACGCGGAGTGCAGAGCACACAGCGCGATATTTTGCGCAAACAGTCGACTGCGCGATACCGGTGTTTGTACCGTCGCATTATTTGACCGTGGCTTCATTCACTTATTAAAAGATAAGTATGGATTTGTCGTTTTAATGTTCGATAGTAGATGTGAAATGTTAATAAATTGATAGGTTACATTACCTTAAATATTGCTTTTTCGCCTAATATGTCGAAAACAATATATTTTGCCAAAATATTATAAATAATCCACCACGAAAATTACAAAAAAAAACACAATTGATGAATACACAGACACATTCCCCGCGTAATACATACTTAGAGCGAAGAGTTTGCAAAAATTACTTTGAGTCGTAAAAGCTTTAGCACGCGAGTGGGACCAGGGGAGCAGTACAGGCGAGGATGGAAGGACCTTGAGGTAGAATTTGTTGGTGTATTGTTAGCGCCGCGCCCCATTCCGAGCGGATTATAAAGTTTAAATTGGTTTACGTAGGCATCGTCGCGAAGGAAGCAATCTTCTGCATCGCCTTGACGTGTCACAACTGGGCGGTTCGCTGATCTCTAATACTTTTATAAAAGGAGGCATTAAACCTCAGATATCTTAACTACAAAGACATATGTCATTAACACAATATGATACGTTTATATGATTGTACGAATTCATCAAAACCTCAAGTACCCTTTCCCGAAACATCTGAAACTAGATACCTACACAGCTCTTCGCTAGTTGTTTCGGTGTACAACTAATAGGATCGCATGAGGAACGCAGAGCCGAACGCAAATACAAGTGGAATACACCAGGTTTTATTCGCGTATCTATTTCATAGCAACATTTTGAGAACTTCAAACATTTATTCATGTTATGGATCTACACCATGCATGATGCCAAGTAGACTGTTGAGCTAGTATTAAAAATTTGAAAATTGGTAAACGAGTATTCGAATGAAAATGTGTGATCAAATGATGCACCTGGGTGCGTCATCAAATAAATAATTCCAGTGCCCTGCGGAGCTTTGCGACGAACACCAAAAGTTTCGTTGAAGAAGGAGGCACTTTGCTTGACTTTTGCAATTTGAGAAAAACTGACAAAATGTCATTGTGCATTAGTGTGTGTTTTATTTATTTACTAGCTTTTGCCCGCGTGTTCACCCGAATACATAAAATATATGCCTTTGTCACTCAGGAATAAAGCAGCTTTATAACGTTAAAAATAATTTTAACCAGTACTTTCAGAGATTAGCTACCTCCTACAAACAAAAGAACATTAAACTTTACGTCTTTATAATATTACTAACTTTTGCCCGCGGCTTCGCCCGCGTACATAAATGACCTTCCTTCTTTTTTCCCTTTTCTCACTTTTTTTTATAAAGAAATTAGCATATGTCCGTCTCCAGGGTCCCAACTATCTCTGTACCAAAATTCATCAAAATCGGTTTTGCCATTTAGGCGTAAAGACGTAACAAACAAACAAACTCACTTTCGCTTTTATAATATTAGTAAGGATTACGTGTACGTATTATTACGTGTATTATGTAGATGGACAGATTTTTTTTCTTTTCAGTTGGGTAAATCATCCAATGATTTCTCCCGCTTTATGGCGGAGGCGGAAACAGATTAAAGATTTTCAGGAAGATTTCCGTACAAAAAGTATCCTACGTCCGTCTCCTGGTTCTAAGCTAACTCCACACTAATTTTCAGCCGTTCTTGAGTTATAAATAGTGTAACTAACACTACTTTCTTTTATCTATACAGATTTAAACTTCATGTGCAGTAAGTATTAGTACTACATAGGCGGACTTAATGCAACAAGGCAAAGATCGACTGGTTAAGAATAACCAGTCGATCTTTGGGTTAAAAAAGAGCGGGCAACAAATAAATTTAATGTTATATTTATCTAATAAATAAAACATTCATCGACGAGCCTTAATGCTGCTGAAAGACCAACTAGGGCTAAAATTCTTTTCAACATAACATCATTAACTGTCGCTGAAGGTTAGGGAAGCATAAACCAAGAGGAGTTATGCCCCGTGCGCTCAGCTTATCAATAAATCTTAAAATCTCCAATGTGAAAGGACAAAACCAATCAGATAAAAGCAACGAGATCTGACAACAAATTAATCCTAATGCAGAAATCATTGTTATTTCCGTTTGTTCTAGAAACAGACATTTTAGCACTCAGTCGTGTGTCACGACAAATTTCGTTGCGTCAGATTTGCGTCTGCAAGAATTATGTAGGGAACGTATGACGGGTGTCACCCCCCACACGAGAGTGGGGGGAGCAGAGTCTTACTCCCGTGACAAAGAATGTCAGTGCATGTAAAATGACACGCTGCCTCGCCACATAAACGTTCATGTGGTTACTTATGAAAACGCGCATTAGATTGCGATTTTAATGTTTTGTTTGTATAACGATTTATATTTGGTTTTTGAATAATGGTTGGATTTTATTTTACGGTTCTTTAATTTAGGCTTTGTGGAAACGAAATGTTGACATAATTCTCAAATCGGACTAGTTATTTTTTTCTTTCCAATCCTTTCAAATTACTAAACCTAAACTTTTTTTTCTGGTAAACAATTATATTAAAGTCCTACTCACGATTTTCGGACTAAAATGTAACTGTTGGATTTTCGTCGAGTTAATTTAAAATTTGGAAAATTCAAAAATCCTAAATGTTTATTGCCTTTGACGTCTACAACTCTCAACTCTGTCGTTGACAGGAGCGTCCGTTCATGTCAGAAACGTTTCATTATAACACCTGCTGATCCGGACTACTTAGATTTATTGGGTAGACCTAAGTATTCAGCTCCACTATAATATAGTGATAATATTTTTTCTGTAGTTCTCCTAATTTCAACGAAGTAACTACAAATTTACAGTATTCAGGTTTTACCTATACGTGTGCTATGAGACCTTGCTTCATACCTCTCAGGATTCTAGGTCAATGTAGATATTCTATCTAGGCCTATGAATTTTGATTGCCTTGACAGTGTCGCAATATAAGTTTTTAGCAAAATAAACGGCCGTATCTTTTTGTTCGTTAACTCAGAAGTTTGATTTTTTCACAGTTTCAAGAGACTGCAGACTTGAGTATATATAATTGGTTTTAATTTCAACTCGACACCTCCACGCGTTCCCGAGATAAAGGGTCTTGACAGACCGACAGACGGACAACAAAGTGATCCTATATAAGGGTTCCGTTCTTTCCTTAAGAGGTAGGTAAGTAACCTTAAAAACATAAACGAAAAACAAACTACACTTCTTTATAATATTAACGTAGATAATCACAAAAAAGTCTTCACAGCTGGAAAAACCACTCGGATAACAGATCTGTTAAAAGGCAACACGTATCGATGATTACGAAGATATGTGCTCTATTACTATCTACTGTCTGTAATCTGTGTGAATTCGTTTGAGAAACTGGAACGTTAAACATCACAAAAATATTTGCACGCCACAGTAGTGGTAAACAGGTCTGCACCTTTTTATGCTATCCTGGTTGCATGTATTTATATGTCTAGTCATCTTATTTTACTATCTCATCTTGACATATTGTATTATTTTGGTTAAATGTAGTGTTATGGGGCCATTTCTCAGTGCAAGCGTAGTGCTGAAACATGTTGTCCTGGTACAGACAGTTCGAAGAAGGTTGACATTTATACCGTAAGAGCTTCTTCAATAATTCGTATTTAGAAACTTCTTGGAATATTGATACAAAATCATACTCATTTTTTACATGCAAAGATTTTAAATCTTAATCCTAATATAAAACGCAATAACGATGAGGCGGCCCGCATTCGAACTGGAAGCCATTTCGTTCTCTTCTAAAAGGAAAACCATTTGAAGTCGCGTTCTGAGAAAAACTCGAAATAGAACTTTTATCAAGGAAACGAACTAATATAAGTCATAAACTACGTATGTGATTATAACTTCGGATGAAGTCGTTAGTATAGATTATTGGTTTTGTTTGTTTATGGTTTCATTTGGCTTGATCAATTTTTGTATAGCGACAACTATGACGTCACATATCATGAAATCCTGCATAGCATCATTAGAGTTCTTCGCTCGATTTGAATATACGATTGACGCTCGATTTGACCCCTGAGTTTTTTTCGGTGTTTCTTCTCAGGGTAGTCAGCTAGGAAACAGCGGCCTCGGTTTTTAAAACCAATGCACATTGCAAATAGCAAAATAAATATTATTTATCAACATATACAACTGCCCGAAATCATCTATCAGGCAGTTCCCCAGATCAGACATAGCATGTCTGGTCGAGGGATCCTCCTTTTTCAACGGAGTTATGTGGGATTTAACACTCTGTTCCGCATAAATTTATGTAAATTAATATGTTTATCATGCTGCTGTGTGCGTATCCCAATTTATTTGCGGTCCTTCCATACGTATTTGCCGTCATCTCAACAGTAGCCTAGTCTAGTTTTATAATGTCATATATCTCACAATACAACCATAGTTTTTCTTTGGATGTCGTTCTTTTTATTTCCTTAAATGCACATAGTTTTTGTTTTATACTTATTATTTGTAGGTATAATAAATGTATGTATGGATTTCCCATAGGCTTGTTCCATTAGAATAAATCAGAACGTAAATTTATTATACAAAAGACAAGTGTAAAACAAAAACTATTAATTAATTTAACAGAAATTAACTCGTACATCGTAGCAACCCGACGTAGCCCGGCAGCGTAGCGGTGTGGCTGTGTGGCCGCGCTACGAGCGCGCTACGAAGGTGCTGGCGTGACGTCACCGACGCCGCGACGTCTGGGCGCCGCTCGCGCCGCCGCCGGCACTCACACACTACAGCTACAGATGAAGCCTTCAGCTGGGTTTTGAATTTTGATAGTGAATAGGTGTTCATTAAATTTGCTAACGTTTAAAATGTTTTATATTGGGTACTAACCATTTATTTAAACTTGTACAAATTTAAAAAGCGTACGTGAACCCAAACAAATCCAAGTCCACCACGCCTTGATAAGGTTTCGGTAGGCAATCATTTTTTCTTTTATTTATGGGAAAACTAACAATTACACACTATATATGATTAACAAAAGCTTATAATCTAGGTAGTATACGAGTATAAGTGAGTAACTAACTACGTCATCCACGTGTTACAAATTCAAAATTGTTTGGAAGACAATGAGTACAACATATACCTAAATACTAATTAATCATATAAATTAATAAATGTTATTCTTATATTACTAAAAATCGTGAGAATACAGTTAATTTTCTGCGTTGTCAATCATTTTAAGTAGATCAACACGAATTTTGTTTTCTGGCAAAGAAAACAAATCTAAATCTAAAAACAAGTCATTATAATTTTTTGCTAAACGTCGTACAGGTGCGCGTACAGGTGCGCGTACAACCGCGCTGGGGCGACGAGAGGACATCACCTAATGACCTCTCCCATTCTTTGCGTTCTAGGACCTCGAAAATCCCTTTCATACTTTTCCCCATGGTCCTAGCAGGCATCGATGCTACTGACGCGCGTGAAACACTGCGCCGTCGACAACTCAGGCTCGATCCTTATAGGATGAATGGATGGCGATTTACCCATTGCTCGTCGTCCACAAGCCCACGCCTCCAGTGGCCGGAAATCGCTCTGCGATAATTTTAATTTTTAGTTAAATTAGCGTATAATAAACTAATTACTAGCTAAAGCCGTGTAGCATGTACTGCAATAAACTAATGAGCCGCAGTATCGTGCATGTATCACTAACGCACCTAATTGATTGGCGGCAAACTATTTGGGTTACGCATGATAACACGGATCCATCTAATTAGCACATAGCTCACACAACAATGTGTCGTGTTGTTGTTACGACTATTGGCTAAATATTGGTGTCGGACGACATTAGAGTCAGATCGACACGAGAAGAAGATTACAACTATCTATCCTTCATTCTATCCTTCAAAGTCTTGAGCACAGGCGTAGGGTAGCCTACCTTTCGGTGTTTTACAGGATGCATTTTGGAGTTTGCGCAGGAACTGCATGACTTCAGCTGAAAATCAGCGCTGGGTGTTTGACGCCCAGCAATTGCTGAGTTGGTGACCCTTTCGGTTTAGGCACAGTCACTGCAACTGTATTGTATGTCTGTACTCTTTTATTATTATTTTATGTTGTTGTATTATTGTGTTGCTTGCGCCGAATAAATGCTATTCTATTCTATTCTACTTGATTCCGCCATCTAATTTTTACCATCGAATAGTATCCACCTATACGTTGTTGAAACCTCTATGGTCCGGACTAAGCGTTTTGTCTCGTCGGTTATACCGCGTACGTCGAAGGACAGAAACAATTTGTCTGCTGCGGTCTTCCCGTCCTATTATAATTTGAGTGTCTTCAAGGCATTCACCATCACAGATTGCATTACTGCTTACCATCAGCTGGGATTGCAGTCAAGCACTAGTTTATATAAATAAATAAAAACCGGCCAAGTGCGAGTCGGACTCGCCCATGGAGGGTTCCGTAGTAGCAAGTAACATAATATAAAAGTTCTTGTAGTTCGTTGTAACTTTTTTAAATTTATGACGTATTAAAAAAAAAACTACTGACTAGATCTCGTTCAAACCAATTTTCGTTGGTAGTTTACATGGTAATGTACATCATATATTTTTTTTAGTTTTATCATTCTCTTATTTTAGAAGTTACAGGGGGGGGGGCACTCATTTTACCACTTTGGAAGTGTCTCTCGCGTAATTTATTCAATTTAGAAAAAAATGATATTAGAAACCTCAATATCATTTTTGAAGACCTATCCATAGATACCCCACACGTATGGGTCTGATGAAAAAAAAATTTTTGAGTTTCAGTTCTAAGTATGGGGACCCCCAAAATTTATTGCTCTTTTTCTATTTTTGTGTGAAAATCTTAAAGCGGTTCACAGAATACATCTACTTACTAAGTTTCAACAGTATAGCTCTTATAGTTTCGGAAAAAAGTGGCTGTGACATACGGACGGACAGACAGACAGACAGACATGACGAATCTATAAGGGTTCCGTTTTTTGCCATTTGGCTACGGAACCCTAAAAAAGACGTGTGGCACTCGGGGACTGCCGCGGTAAAGCTATTGCATAGCATTTTTATCAACTTATGCAATTATAATTATTTATTTATTTTATTTATGCAGTATTTTTTTCCTTTGTTTTTTTTTTCTTTGATATTAATTGAAGTTACACTTTCACACATTGAATTGAATTTTAATTGATTGTTCACTCATTTGTTTTCTTATCGGTCACCACGCTCAAAAAACAAATGAGTGGGGGGTGTTAGGTTATTTTCGTTACGGAATTTCTGGATTCTATCTCCACGCTCAAGGCCCGCGATAGAAGCTATGCAATAGCTTAAAAAAATCTGTATTAGTGGGCCCGCCAATTGCAGTTTGCAGTTTTATTTTTAAAGCGCTAAGGCTCCTCGCTCACGACGACTATTTATAGCAATGCTATCGCGCGGTTCGTAAGCAAGCGACAGCATCACTCACTACTGACGCGCGTTAGTCGCATTTGCAAGCGCTATAGAAAAAATGCCGACGCGCTACTAACCCGCTACAGCGTCGCTACTGTATCGATGCGGACGCGCTACACCATCGCTACAAAAAGTCGCCGTGGACGAGAGTCCTAAGGGTACGTCAGAAAGAAAAATAAAGAACCCTTACACGTATCTATGTACTTACCTAAACGTTTTAATGCCACATAATTAGAAACACATTTATTGTACATACAGCTAAGGAGTGGATTTCCCAGCCGGAGTCTATGTTTCTTGACAGCTACAACCTAGGAATCTCTAAGTCAACATTGAATAGGTAATAGGTGCTCCGTCGTCACCAATATCATTGTGTTAACTTAGAACAAGCGCGCTTAGGACAGGTTACCGGACGGCGAGCTACCCATTGCTCGGCGTCCGCACACCGTGGCTGGAAATAGGGGTCAAGCAAGATTGAGAATAGAAATAGGGGGGGGGGGGGGACGCTGCGTGAAGATGTCCGTTCCCTCACGCATGCGGTGATTAATGTGGTAAATACCACATCAATCAAACTACACATAAATCCGATATGATTACCCAGCAAGTCCACGAGTAACATTAATTCCAGCCTCTTCAATATTAAACCACACTCAGTTAATAATTAAATTCAACTGTTTTGATGAAGCAATTACCAGTTGATTGTCACGGCGCTTCAGTCCCATTATAAATTCAATAAACCATCCACCATCAAATTGTTTTATCTGGTCTACTTTAAAATTTCATGGAGCAATAAAATCCAATAAGTTGTTGAATGACCCTCCGTAGATCGGAACTTTATGATTTATCCGAGATCTGCCATAAATCGAGATGAGATATAGAGGGGTCTAACCTTGGAAAAAGAATAAACGCTGACTTTATGCAATCTACTTATTTATAATTGTTTTTTTTTTGCAACACATTTTCATCTGGATATTCGGAACAAGCTGTCGATACAGTCGGTCTGATTAACTTGTTCAGACCCCCTAGCCAAGTTAGGCTGCTATCCCACTGGCGTTTTACGAGCGTTTGCGCTTCTCCAACGTCTGCGCAGCGCCAACTTTGCGCAGACACGATGTTAACGTCGTGAGTTTCTAGCGACGTTAATGACGCGTCTGCTAAACGTTGGCGCTTTACCTCTAGAAACTTGCGACGATAAGGTCGCGTCTGCACAACCTTGTCGCTGCACAGACGTTGGAGAAGCGCCAACGCTCGTAAAACGCCAGTCGGATAGCGGCCTTACGAGCGTCTCGATTAGGCCACGCCTCCGATTCCTTTGTTCTGACCACATGACTAAGGCGGTTATCACACTGCCACGCACCCCACAGCGTAGTGCGTGAATGCGTGTCTTAACGTTGCTTGTAACTATCTTCATTTGTATAGAAAACACGCACAGTCCAACACACTGAAAATGCATCCACGCGCGTTCATGCAGATCACGGACCTACTTGCGGAGAAACACGCTCTCACGCGCGTATTCCACACTGAGTCTCGTAGCACCGTGCGTGATTTTGTATAAAATGAGTGCGTGCCTGCATGAATTTACAAAACGCACCTACGTGCGTGAGTGCGTAAAAAACTCGCACGATGATGCAGATCTGCAATCTCGCAAGTACATGCGTAGGTGCGTTTTCTCGCGCTAAGCTGCGTGGTGCGTGGCAGTGTGATAATCGCCTTAGCGTTGAAATGACGTCAGAACAAAGGAATCGAAGGCGTTCGACGCAAGAGAATCGAAACTAAACGGTCTAAACTTGGCTAGGGGGCAGGTTTACCCACAAAACATAAGTTGAAAGGAGTTCATTCTTATTAAATTGCCAGTCTATAGTTTGTCGGCCGGCACCTCGAAGCGTCAACAAACAGCTGTTATCTGATAGCTGAACTCCCTTTGTAATTGTTTCTCGAGATTACGCTTGGCGCGAATCATTCTGCTAATGAAAAAGTTTAACGAGCGCGAACGTTCACGATTGAGGAACCCCAAGCCGAGGACTTGCTGGAGATTCAAGAATTATTACCTCATTTTATAAACAAATTAAAAGGAAGGGGGGACTCATTGTCAAGTTTTGGTATTGATGTAAAATAAAGATAAAAGTGTTGAAAGTCGCACGAGCCGTATAGGCGAGTGTGTTATGGAGCCGAGGGCTGCAGTGGCAAATTTTCACGTGTATCATCAAACGACTTTTTTCAACACACTTACGAAGAAATGAATAAACAGGGTTGACCGCCTACTCGTGGGGGCGAGGAGCGCCCAGTGTGTGTAATAGCATTGTGGCACGGGAGAGCTCGCACACTTTTCTGCACTAGTGCGAAAAACAGTTTATTTCGTGCCTAAAAGCGGTGGGATAAGAGCGGGTTGTATGTATTGTAATGAAAATAAAAAAAATGTATTGAAAAAGCTATTGCATCTGAATGCAAGTGGCGCTTTGAATTTAGCTTCGTCTTTTATAAAAGGGAAATACGAACTTATTTTCTTCCTCTCAGCGGCAAGTATAATAAAATTTAAATAGTAAAAAGTTGGCATCTTTTCAGATTTTCGTATAGGTAACTAAACCTCTAAACAAGAAAATAAAAACGAACCCCCGCCACCAGAGAAGCATAAATGCGCAGCGCTTATCCAATATGCATCGCCGGCGACCGGAGCAAAGTAACGATCGTCTCGGCAAAAACGTTCACACCTACCACAGCCGCGTGACATCCGAGATGTTGCCATGGAAATATACTCCATAAAAACGTTTTCCATAAATAAACCCTTTCAAGGCTTCGTTATTGTGATGCTTTACATGTCTCTAGTAACGGTATTATAAGTGGGTAAGTATGAATTCACGTATGGGGGGAAAGTTTGCTAAAGCGTCTTGAGGAGCTTTTCTACTTGTTAACTTTTACAAATATTATTATAAGTTGTGACAATCAAATTACTAATCGAGTACCGTATAAATGTTCAGATTCGGGACCTCTTACCCAGTTGACATCTCAAAGTTTGGGAGCTATACAAATGGTAACGTCTCGTGACGAACGTGTCTGTAGCCCGACGGCTTAACTTAACACCCTCCTTGCGTCGTGTCGCCCTGGTACCCGGTGCACTGAACCGTGTTATTCGCTGTACAGATTAATTCAAACTCATTTCAGGAAACGAGAAAAGGATCAACAGAAATAAGATCTCTGAGATTTATTAGTATCTGCGGGATTTGTTTGTTATTTAACTTGTTTGAGTGTTTATGTAAAAACTAGAAATCTAATTAGAAATTAATCTCACTGGAATAACTCAAACCAAATGTTTTGTCTGGTTCAGTATTTTCTTAATAAGTGAGTGGGTTTGAAATAGAGGTGTAGGCGTAGCGGTTTGCGGGAAAAGCAATTTATTGTACAAAAAGAAATGTTGTCGAACAGCCCACGCCTGACAGAACTGCCTGCAAATAGCTTCCAACGATTCGACACACGTTCGAGTCACATAACATATGAATTAGGTATGAAACGCTCTTAATCTTATCATTGTACTAAACGGTAGCTGAAAAGGATTCTTTGTTTAATGGAAAGCTATTTTTCTCGTAATAGCAAAAATGATTACAATACTGGATCAAGTTAAACACAGCATAAATCTTTGTAAACCGGGTTCTATGCATTATTTAGAGTAGGCGAACAAAAGCGTAAAGTATTCAAGCTCTCGAGTTTGGAAGGGTTTCCCGGAACAAACGGGACGTTGTTTGTTCTGCAAAACTCATAGGAACAGAAACATCTATCTATCATTATCTTCTTTTAAACCCGAAGATTATGAAACCGCAGTAAAGTTATTAAACGAAGATCTAGACCGGATCGTGGACTGGTCGAAACAAAACTCCCTATTACTAAACCCAGCTAAAACTAAATTTATGCTTTTCGGTTCTAAGAGTCAACTAAATAAGATAAATCATAGTCATGCAAAAGTGATGGTAATGGGCCAATGTATTGATCGTGTCTATGAGGCGAGAAACCTGGGTTTGATCATGGACCAAGAATTGCGCTATGAGGCTCATATTGCAAACAATGTGAAAAACTGTTTCTACCGTCTGAAGGTATTGTACAAGATGCGCCCCTATCTAAGTGAAGAACTGCGTATTCAGCTGGTTGAAAGTCTGGTTCTTTCGAAATTAAATTATGCAGATACCGTCGTGGGACCTAGGCTTCTGGCACGTACTGTAAAACTTATTCAACGGGTCCAAAATGCTTGCGCGCGCTTTTGCTTCAACGTACCACCGAGGAGTCACATTACACCTTTTCTAAACAAGCACAATATTTTAAAAATGAAGTCGCGACGGAAGTTACACTTAGCTTGTCTCCTTTTTGGTGTCATCAAAAATAAATGTCCGTCATACCTGTACTCAAAGCTTGCGTGGGTAAATAGTCACCGGCAGCGCAAGGCCAGGCGGTGTGCTCAGCAACTGGCTACTCCGCATCACCGTACTGCAGCTTTCAGAGGTAGTTTTCGGTACATGGCTACTAAGTGTTGGAATAACATTCCTCCACCAATTAGGGACCTGAAAAGTGTAAATACGTTTAAGGCTAATCTTAAGAATTTTATTTTGAGTTCACAAATCGATTTTAATGATGTTAATATTGATAAATCATTTATATAATTCAGTAATTACATGTCTATTTATTTTTAATTATTATCATAAAAGTAATCATTAATCGAATCAATCTCCAATTTAAGTATGTATTCTCTAATTTTTATTTTTTCTCTATTTTAATCTTGATCTTTTGCTCGTGAAATACAAAACTTACCATTATGTTTTGTTCCTAATTCCAGGTAATAAGGGAGTTTGTAGGTAGTTTTGATGTATATAATCAAAGTAGGCAATTTGACAAGCGCGTTTGCATCCGTGTCGCCAGGGACCACATAGTATTCACTCCACTTTCGTTTTGCTTCCATTCTACTCCTTTCCAATTTGTAATTTTAAACCTTAACAATCTAAATAGTTATAACTTTTTTCTGGAAGCCAAAATTTTATTTTATGTAATATTTTGTATTATACTTGTCTTAGAACAGGATAGCGGCTAGTCGACGAGCCGGTGCAGCGTTGTCTGTCTCGATTTATGCGTCATCAAGTCAACCGTCGCATCGCGCGATGCACTATGTCTCCCGCGATATATTTTGTTGAAATATTGTGGGTATAGTGAGAAAGTTGGTTTGTAACTACCATGGCACATTTTATAAAATATTTAGTTACGTACCTATATAACAATATTAAAACACAAATACACTAGTATCAATATTTATTTTAAGTATGGGTTATATTTATATGGATTATATTTATTTGTTTAAGTATACTTTATTTACCATCATCCGTGCGTCACTGCGGGGTGCCAGCTGAAAATCAGCGCTGGGTGTTTGACGCCCAGCAATTGCTGAGTTGGTGACCCTTTCGGTTCAGGCACAGTCACTGCAACTTGTTATTGTATGTCTGTACTTTTTTTTTTTATTATTATTTTATGTTGTTGTATATTGTGTTGCTTGCGCCGAATAAATGCTATTCTATTCTATTCTATTCTATTCATTAGGGGCTGGACCCCGGCACGGACTGTTTTACATCGGTTAATGTGTTATGGGGTCCTGGTACTTTTGCCGAATACACCACGCTTTACGACACCAAAATGTTGCTTGAAGTGAACATAATTAGAAACAACAACTAACCTAAAAGCATGTATTTGTTTTCGGAAACAAGGACAGCGTTTTTGGCAACATTTTTATTTTTAGAATTTACTGATACCTACTAGCTGACTCGGCGAACTTCCTATTGCCTAACAGTCACTACATACAGTAGTTTTTCTTTCGATTTAGTCAATTGTTTGCATTGAAACAAAGCTTAAGTAATAAATCAAGTTACACACAATTTTAATATACAAAAGTTATCTTTATCGATTTCGTACATTTTACGTGATGCGCGCACAACTATAGACTTCTACAGACTTATTACGAGTATATGACAATAGATTTATGTCATGCTTTACTATAAAATGTGCATCTATTCAAGCAGCCAGTACGAGTTTCCTATCAAACATCAAATTGCATCAAAAGTAATAAAACTTGGAACGGTTTTTCAACAGTGTCTCACAAACGGGGAGTTGTTCAACAAAAGACTCAATTCAATAAAACCCAACATATAAAATCTCGAAGGAACAATAAAAGCTCAACTTTGTATTCTTCCGAATATAGAGTACAATTTCCTCAAATAGCACAAGTTTTTGTAAACGTACGTGGGAACCGAACACACGTCGCCGGTGGTTGGAGGAGATTGCTAATGAAAATAATCTTGAAAGTTTTTTAATTATATCGACGCGTGTGTGTAGGAGTTGGGCCACTGTGTACATGGCCGGACCACTCTCGAATGAGCGTTACGCCGCATAAAATATGATTTAAGTGTATTGTTCAAGGCTGAGAGCAATAGTCCAATGAAACGATCTATCTGCTACTGCGCTCTGAACTCTTAGTACTTGTGAGTTGTGATACGAGTTACGAGCATGCGATAACCATAACGTTATAAAACCACATACCAACACGTATTTTATGAGCGACCAATGAAATTCAACCTTTCGTCATAAATTCGTAAGACAGTCAATACATAAAAAGACAACGACATTAATAACGCTTTTTATGACGACAACACATAATTTAAAATAATCATGGTTCCATAAAAATGTTATTAGGAAGTAAAGTCATCGGTGACGAGCGAGCAGCCATCTTATGGCCATGCTGTTACAGAATATTATTACATTGCACGTTTAATGTATAAACTAGTAACGACTCTCAAACATCTACGAATGACAACTGGTACCAACAGCTTACGTGCTTTCCGAAGCACTGTAAATCTGTTATGTCCTAAATAAACTTAGTAAACCATACCTATATGAATTAAGAAACTTACATGGGTTGATACTTGCCCGGTTTCGCACCTGCAACTTCATGCATAATAATAAACAATTAATTCGTAGAAAGTAATCATTACAATATTGCAATAATTTTTCTCCTGGGAGATCGGAGCAAGCCTGGTTACAATTTCCAGTAGGTAACAACTCGGTATCGCTGGCAAACCTATTTCTTATAAACCTTTATGATTTAAAAAGACCAAAGTCACAGGGTGCCAGATCTGACCTTTACTGAGGATATTTAAGCAGATTTTCTCCGACATCTTGAAACTGAGTTTCATGTGAACTACCAGGAGGATTATCGTGGTGAAAATGTCATTTATGGACCTTGTCTTTTTATCAACTGGGAAATCTTCCAATGACTTCTCGCGTTCTGGAGTAGGGTGAAAGGGTGTGGCACACTTTTACTGACAAGAACCCATTCGTGTCCTCCAGTTTCTTGCGTTCAAGAATCTCTTTCAAAAATTCTCTGGCCTGAGTGTCGTTGGACAGAGTTTTTTGAGGTTTTGGATAACTTGAGGCAAATATTATTTTGCATCAGGAGACCGTAACTGCACGCCGACTTTCCAAAACTACTCTGTCTGAAATTCCTCATCTTAAGAAAAATACAGCAATAGATTTCTTCTTTATCGACCGAGATTTTTAACTTGAATTGGAAGCTCATTTTCAAACAACCAAATATTTATTATATGATAAGTGTAAATCTCTTATAAGACAGTATAATCTTCTACGATTAAAAATATTGCAAAACTTATCGTATTTTCAAGGCATTTACTTGATTATAGCATAATAGCATAGTCGACCGTATAATGTTCCCACTGTTGGGACTCAGACCGCCTGTCTGGGAAAGGGAATGGGCCGTAGTGCACCACGCGGGCCCAATGCGGGTTGGTGGATGTCACATGTCTTCGAATTTTTGGTTTTAGGATATGCCGGTTTCTTCACGATGTTTTCCTTCACTGTTTTGAGAGCAGTGCTGATGAAATAAATTACACAAAGTAATGCGCCTGGCTTGTTTTGAAACCGCGACCTACAACTCCTAAGTCGGGGCCGCTACTATTCAGCCACCACTGCTCTCAAACTTTACTTAATTAAATCAAAAAAATTAAAAAGCGAAAAATAAATATATTGAACTGGTGGAGTTTTGTTGAACTTAAGTGACAGAAAGCAATTTAAATATGGTCGATAAGTTTTATGCCCATTCTCAAGTAGCAGCATTAAAATAAAACCTGATATAACAACGAGTACAGAGCAGTCGATCATCAACGTCTGCTCCTTGACGACAAACTTTTCTGATACATCAAACACGGACGGATATGCGGCAAACATTCTTCCCGCGCAGACTCATACAACTCAATCATTTCACTTGCGTTTAACCAAAATTTACAAAGTTGCCTTCTATTGACAGCTCATCAGAGTTGCCACAACTTGAGATTACTTAGCAGCAAATTAGTAATAAACCGTTTTATGGTGGTAATTAGATTTACGAACGTTCTGCCGGTCCTTGTGTTTATTTGCGGTGAGCCCGAGTTGTTGATACTAGTTTGGAGTAATAATCCTGTATTTCGCCGACATTGCCGTAGAGCTTCGAGCTAAAACTTGCAAATATTCTCGTATTGAATTGTGCTAAATCGTATGTTTTATGCATTTCCGAGAAATAGATTATTTATTTAGATATCATAATCGAGCTAATAAATGAAATGAAACCTACTCCACTGTAGCTATAAAACGACCGTCGACGTTAAAATTTAAAGGAATCTTCTATTGTCAAGTAATGGAAAATAAATGAAGAACAACTGCATTTTTATTTATATCCAGCAGCGTGTACGATACCACGTAACTACATACGTAGTTACGTGGTATAGTAGGAATTACAACTGCATTTTCTATTTATATGTACGTACATATTTACAGAAAATGCAGTTGTAATTCCTTCTACCAGAAGCTCATAGGTAATTAGGAGGTCTTAGTTGTAAGTCTTGAACGCCAATTCAGTAGCGTTAATTGAAGGCAACCCGCCCAGACTGGCGGCCACGGCAAACAAGTTTAAAGTTGAAACTGTTAGACTCAGGCAGATAAATGTTGCACGATCCGAGTGCGATTGCCAACGGCTAAGAGCACACAGAAATTGATAGTTTCGGGTTCAAGTGAGCTTTAGTTTGAAATTTATTTATAAGACTACTACGTGTCTGGCGCTCTTTAGCTTAGTCCAATTACATGCTAATATTCCAGAACAAAGAACTTAACACTTCTTTTTGCGTTACCTATATTATCTTTATGTAAGGAAGGACCAAAAATGTCATATTTTTAATAAAAAGATAACATAATGTGATTAGATTTATATATAACGCTAAGTAGTCAACATCCCAAAGGATCCTTCTCTTGTGCCTGTTTCTAATGAATAATTCAAGATAAGAGATGCTGTTTACTTATGAAACAAGACAATAAGCAGGTCATAATAAATTAACAGCACAAATGGAGGATTAATAAGGGTTTAGATAAACCATTATTAAATCAGTAACAAAGAAATGGAACTTAACGTTCCTGTTTAACGTGCAGGATGGGTGCGCGAACATTGTTTCGGATTCCACATCTTTTGTCACGAAACCTTTTATACCAGGATAGAATAACTGTGACGGGTATAAGATCACGCACGAGTATTGTTTGTGAGCCACATAAACGGCGCACAACAACAATGGAACTCCTTAAAAAGCCCGTAAATCTGAGTTGATGCGTGCGCCGCGTTAAATAAAGACTAGAGAGACGTATAGCACGTGAACACCTCATAAAAATGGTGATTTTATTGGGGTCGCACATGTTGCGAGGAGGTGGAGGCTTACTAGCCAGGTGGATGGCACGGGATAAATAATAACGGCTAAACATACACGACATTCCTAAAAACCTAACTTCGTCTGACCAATAAAAGTAATCAAATAAAAACTTATTTGATTTAAACAAAAATAAAATGATAATATATTAAGAGTGTTTTCAGGTAAAACTCAAGTTAAAGACAGCCTTAATTTCACTTAGAAAACTCATTTAATTAATGGAATGTAGCTTCACTAAGGTAGATTGAAAGAATTCGTAAAGTTGCAGTTTCGAAGAAATAAGAAGAAAGTACCTAAGACACTAAACGCCGATTCACGCGCCCTAATTGAAACAAACTCAGCTCCAAGTTGTTCGCTCACAAAGGCGGCTGAGAACTGCGCTGCAACAGAACCGGGCTCTACGTGAACCTTCATTTTGCCGCGTTACCCTCGCGATGATTTACTGGAGCGAATCTTTCGTGGCCACGATCCCACTCGCTCCTCTAATAGTTGCTGAATCGAATATTACTCTCAGATGCGAACGCGACCGGATCCATTGTGTGCGCTGCGGTGCGCCCGCACCCTTACAGACGAGACCGCTCAAATTACACTGACTGAGCTGAACGCGACGCGCGTTTGTGGAAAATAAAAGAAAATTATCGTCCATCTCCGAAATGAATACTCCCCGGGGTAGTAGCGAATTATCTCCATAAATAGTGTCAGAGGATGATTTATACAGGGTGTCACGCTTCGAGAGGCCGCAACGTGACAAATGAGGTCCCGCCGCAGCACGCCCTCATCACAATTTTACACTTAGCGGCGGCGGCTCACCCGGCGGCTCACCTCGGAGCACCACGCACGTATATTATCATTATCCTGCACGCTAACAGCTTCCTCCTCGTCAATGTGAGTGAGACATGGCCGATATTGAAATACTTGTTTATGCTCGACGGGGGCAGATGTTACCATGAGTATATCGCTAAAGAATTTCGTTGAAATGGAGGGCGTGCGCACTCAGCTGTCAAAATGATTACTTTCACATGTCGGCTAGGTGAGTCTAAGTTCAAGCAATATTGTTTTGTTCATTCACACGAGAAAATCAAGACAAAATGACTATTATCGAGCGACGGCCGCTGTGAACCGAGTGTCTTGTTATTGTGTTCACCTATCTGTCGCGACCCTTCCTAAATACTTACTGACTGTTCAGTGATTTGTCGCCGCGTCTCTCGGCAGGTTTGATGACTGGACGCTACAGATATGGTTCTTATAATGAAAAGTTTGACAACGCCCACTTAACCACAAATCATTTTCTGTGGGAAATCATCCAATGACTTATCCCGCTGTAAGGTGTTGCGCGACATACCCGTCAGACTTTTATTAGCTAAAACCCACTTATTTATTTATTTATTTAATCTTCATGTAACACAAAGTACATAGGCAGACTTAATGCCACTTGTGTCCTTAAGTTGCTTTTCGCGACCCCAGCAGGCGTCGGTCCTGCTAGACCCCTACGGTTTGCTGACATCTCTTTGAAGAGCGCGTCGAACAGAAAGAAAGAAAGAAAAAAAATTTATTTGGTACAGCACCAGGCCTAAACACAATACTATACAATAACACATCAAAAATAAAACACTACGCATGATTATGGCGCGCCCAAACCACAAACTATTTCTTGCAAAGGTTTGCAAGAAACCTTTTTCTAAACCACCTACTGAGTATCTTTTCATCTCATATTAAACACAAGTAAAATATTCGCGACACAGAGTCAACACCGCAGCAAACCTGCGAGCTACTTGCAATACATTAGAGTCCAGGTGCTGCTAACCTTATGCATCCCCAATAGGGAGAATGTCGGTAATGCAAACAACTACACGGCATTTTAGATCAACTTGATTTTCTTTTTGCATAACAAAAATAATAATAATGAGAATTTATTGTAGAAAAAAAAGCGTTGTTCACTAAAGCCGCGTATCGACTTCGCGCTCCAAGAGGACGAACATTGGCGCGCGTTCCGGCCGCGCGAAATCGCTACCATTTTGGAACGCGCGCCAATGTGTTTGTTGGAACGCTCGAACTTGGAGCGGCCCATTCCACCTTGGGTCGGTTTTTTACCGCTCATCAAAGGAAGTTGCCACTGTTGTTGAACACTGGAACAGTTGCCACGCGCGCCGTGCGCGCTTAGTTGATATCATTTAAATATTTGGAGCGCGTTCCGCGGAACGCACTCTCGGCGCGGGTGTTCATGCCACGCGCGTGAGGAGCGCATAATGGATACGCAGCTAAAGCCTAACTAATGTAGTAAAACCTGAAACACACGACCCTAGTGCATATTCAGAAAATGGTCGCCAAAAATATTGGAAACAATTTCGGCTGGATAGACAGCTGATATTTCTAATCTGATAACAGTTCGCAGAGGGCTTAGCCAAGTTGATAATCTACAATCGTTAACGCCAGTAGAAAAAATCAAATGATGTCATCTCAACGCTCAATCACGTGGTCAGAACAAAGGAATCGGAGGCGTTGCCGACTCGAGGCGACCAACTACGTCACTTTCAAACTTTTAACTTTACGTCGGATACATCCGACAAAAACTCTCGAATTCATTCCTCCAGGGTCGCACAGCCATGACCAAATACTCCATCTCGTCAGCTTCCCTATCACCTATGGGAATTGAAAAGCTAAACGAGATGGTCGACTACCTAGTCGCAACGACACGACGCTGGCGAATACGACACGAAAGGACTCGTCGGACCAACCCGACGCAGACTGTGAAAGGGTTAAAACGAAAATACATTTAAAATTAAATTCATAGTTATTATTCTTCAAGTTACGGGTGAATAAATCTTTTGAGTGCGCTCAGACATCGCAGCATTTTGAGCTTTAATACGTCTGGAAGTACCTAAACTGAAATTCGTGTATAAAAATAAATATATAAAAAGATCTTTGAGGAGTGATGTTTTAAATTATGACATTAATAACTGACGATTAATTAATCACAGTCGCTTTTTAAAAGTCACCGAGTTCAATCTTAATTAGGTGAGTGATCGTCCAAATCCAAGATATAAACATGTTTTCGTAATGAATAGGCAGAAATATGTGCGCCGAATAAAATCTTGCTGAAATATTGTAACAGCTGATATCCAATTATTTTTAACATCGACTTGAAATGAGAAATCTTTTTCTACGCTTTGATTCAGTTCGGGACTAAGGACCAGTATTCGGCGAAGAAACAGGTTTAGTGACTTTTTTTAAACGTAATCTCGTAAGCTTTCTTTTATCACTTTTTCCCACTGGAAGACACCTACAACGATTCCGAGAAATAAGTTTTCTAAATCTGTAATTTTTCGCACCGAATGCCATACAATATAAAAAAAATAATCTTATTCGTATGATAGATAAGTTTTAGTTAGATAAAACCTCATCAGCATAAGTAGAGTATCGACTCTGCTTAATCTGCACAAGTTATGGTCCGTCACGAGCGTGGCTCACCTAACGATACGACTCTGCTAAGTCATTAGCACTGGACTGCGACACATGTCTGCAACCCTAGTACTCTGTTGCTTACAATACAACTAATGTATGCACGTGATTACTTGCCAGAGATTTAAGAATATACTCAGAGAAACACAGTGTTGTTTTTATTTTCTAAAAATATTATTTCTTACTTTGACACGTATTTAGAACTAAAATAACATTAAATTAATATCATCTTCAAGGGCGTTTTACTAACTAGGGTCGCAGATTGGTAAACTTACACGTAGTAAGTACTTAATTCATCATCATCATCATCAGCCTTTTTAATGTTCCCACTGCTGGGACTCAGGCCTCCTCTCTAGGAGAGGGAATGGGCCGTAATCCACCACGCGGGCCCAGTGCGGGTTGGTGAATGTCACATGTCTTCGAATTTTTGGTCCTAGGACATGCCGGTTTCCTCACGATGTTTTCCTTCACCGTTTTGAGAGCAGTGGTGATGAAATAAATTACACAAAGTAATGCGCCTGGCTGGGTTCGAACTCGCGACCTACAACTCGTAAGTCGGGGCCATTAACACTCGGCCACCACTGCTCTCAGTACTTAATTATTACATTATAATAGCATGTTAGAACTAAATATATCTATTCAAAACACGACAAGAGAAACTAGATTAGCGTCTCAAAACTACAACTACACAATTTCACAGTCAGAAATAGTATGAAACTGATACGATTGGGCATGCAGAGCGCGGCTAACAATTTATATGAAATGCTGTGTAGTGTAGTTGCCGCCGCAGCAAGAAGTTGCCGCAGCACCGTGCGACACACCGCGACGCGATGCGACGCGACGTCGCGCGGCCGGCGGGCTTTATTTCACGAGCCAGCGGATGCAATTCCCGGGATCCGATATCGAATGGAACGACACGTCGATACGGATGACGATCGCTAAACGGCTTTGAAGAATATGAGGATATTTGCCACGGACCGGCTCTCAATTTAGCATTATTCTTCGCGCGGAATTCACTCAATATTGTACAGAATGCGGTACGAAAGACTGATAAATTGGCTTTTTCGTATTTCGGAAAATTTATTAAATGAAATGCCAAAATTTCCAAGCAATTCATGTTTTGAGTTAGAAAAGTATCAAACTTGCTAATAAAATATTAAACGCTTCTAAGAGCAACGTTTTAAAGTAACTTTGAAATGAATAAACAACGAAAGCAGTGTTGTTCAAAGCTCCACCAACGGCGTGCTCGTTAATTTGTGAAGCGTAAAGGATTAAACAATATGTGCCCTGATAGATAATAGATATTTACTGAGGAATTAGTTAACCGAATAATGCCATTGAGTTCTACAACGAAGCTCTCTCTTATGTTCACCAAACATATTTTACAACAAAACGTTTACGTATAAATAGAAAAAAAATCCAACAACATAATTATTAAAACGGGATGATAATTTGTGACCTCATTTTACACAATTAAGGTATTACATCGTAAATATTGAAATTACATTTTTTTCGTGCAATCAGCATTTTATAATGAAGGGAAAAATCACGATATTGAAACAAGAAACCAATTAATTTCCGCTGATTGGCAACGATTTGAATCCTGCTAACAAGCTACGACGAATAAAAACAAAAAAGCAGCAAACGAAGGATTCTTTATATAAAAAAGTTTATCTGAAATACATTTCATTTCACTGAGTCTCCATTGAGAAGATTTATACAAACTTGTAGGTATATTTAAGATTTTCTTGTTTAATAAAGCGTTCAATCACGTCCTCGGGCAGAGACGCGGCGACGCGCACGTGAATTGAAAAGAAATAACGTAAACTCCATACAGTAACGATACATAGAACAGTGTAGTGGAACGCGGCCCGAGCGTATAATTCCGTAAAACTATGTAAGTCGGGCCCGCCGCGGGACCGCTTAGAGACAGTCGCGATATCGCTTCGCGTTTATTATGCCCTGATATTCCCTTTATCTCGGCCGTCTCGTTACGAACGCGATCCACTTACGATACGACAATCGCGAGTTCCTTCGCAACAATTCACATTATCGTAAATTTAAAGTACAGACATTTGCAATTTATGAGATGCGAATTCCAAAATCGTCGCTAATGTGAACATTAGTCCATTGTATTCGGGACTATTGTACCTCAGAAGTGCTCCGACGGTTTCAGCTAATTTCAAATGAATGTTCTTCTTAAATGTAATTCTCATGTGTCTCGGACACATTATGGGCAATTTTCAGAACTTATAGCTGTGTGAGATAGGCAGATTTTTCTTTTATAAGTTCTACAATGTTCATGTTTAGAAGGTATGTAAGGATGTTGTACTCACGGAGGTACGTACTAAGGAGGACGAAAGTGCATGGAGATTTCCAAACCAAAATCGTTTGCACAGGGTTTCATCGCCTTAATAATATGTCTTGTATGACATAGATGGCACTAGTATAGTAGTTGGATTGGAAAATATACGTCTCTTGTTAAAGAATATTATCTTGTTTTTTGCTAGTTACAATATTACTTAATTTTAACACAAATTCTCCTACATTACAAACCTTATAAAGCAAAGCACGTAATAACTAGGATTCGAACTCGGTAGCATAAAATTTACCGATACCATTAGCCACTGGACCATTGCGTCACTACGTAATGAGTTGAAATTATCCTACTCTTTATTATATTGAAGTTGTTTAGCGACTTTAACCCGTATCATAAATCTCAAAAGAATTGAGGGTAGTTTAATATTCACTGTATAAAAATGAAATCTTTTTGTTCAATCATAACGTTCTTTACTATCTTTGAGTGAGTTCAGTTACGATCGCAACAAGTTTTTAATATTTATTTTTATCATGAGTTCGCGCTCAAATATTGATATGGCTACGAGGGCCCAAATAATAATCAATTTATAATAAATAATAATCAAATAATTCAAGCATTGCATAATCAAGGGTTAAATTATTCTGAAATTTCTAGAGAAAGGAGCTTAAACGTAAGTAATGTTTTAAAATCACTGTTCGTTATTTATTTTATTATCCGTGGTTATCGATACATGAAAATAATAAATAATATGTTTCCCTTACAGGTGTCACTTTATGGATAAAGCGGTTTCAAGAAAAGGGCTCGTTGGAACACCGTAGTAGATCTGGCAGAAGACGCCATATTGACTCAGACCAGCGTCAACTTATGGTGCAAGGTTATGAGGAAAATGGCTTTACACCAACAAGATATTACGCAGTTGTTGATACATCTTTGCGGACGGTGTGTCGTACTCTTCATAGTGAAGGTCTGCATTATCGTCGATATGCTATTAAGCCATTGCTAACCGAAGCTAATAAAAGAGCAGGATTGGAATTCACTTTGAAATACAGAGATTTCGACTGGAGCAATGTCATTTTCAGTGATGAAAAGACTTTCAAGTCTAGCCAGCACTGGCGAGTCATGTTGTGGTGTAGGAATAATACGTGTTATGCTGATGATCACGTTGTGCCTAACTGTGAATCCGGTCGTATAACAGTGAACATGTGGGGATGGATGAGTGCTGCGGACCAGGAGAACTTACTGTAATACCCTGTCGTGCAAACAGTATAAACTACGTAGATGTGCTGAATGACGTCATGTTGCCTACCGCGCGGAATGTTTTTCCTGTAGAAGACGTGCCAGTGATAACGTTCGTGCAAGACATTTGTCCTGTACACCGTTCCAGAATTGTGCAAGAGTGGTTTAGCCAGCAATCGGACATACAGATTATTCCTTGGCTGCGAGATCGTCAGATTTAAACCCCATTGAAAATTTATGGGGCATTATAGTTCAAAGGTGGGAACAATAGGAAAGAAAGGACTAAAGAAGCACTGAGTACTCACTGCATGCAGGTATGGGATTCTATACGGGGTCAAAATTTATGTGAAAAATTAATAAACTCCATGGGTTCGCGCTTGCAAGCTGTAATCGATCAAAATGGAGGACACACGAGTTATTAAAAAAAAAATATAAAGTGTTGACTATCGGGTTGAGTAATAACAAAGACCGGGGTAGCTATAATTTATTTGATAAATTACAGTGTTCAAACTTAGTGTAAGTGGGATAAATTTATTCACTACTTTATAACAACAAAATGTTATTACACTAATGATTTTAGTTTCTTATATAATATAAGAAATTAAAATAAAAAGAGAACATAAATATAGATTCCTTTCCAATATAATAAATTATTTATTTATTATTATAAACAACTCGGTCCCAAAATGACAGCTATAACCCGGTCTTACAATTGTTATTGATTTGAGGTTTAGCTTCAATTTCTTCCTTGTTCTGGAACGAATACTTAAGCTGTGAACCTTAGTCATAACATAATGCACAAAATCATTATACTCTATACCACTAACCATAATTATGCAAAACGTAATACTTTTATAATCTATGAGTAGGTAAAATATTTACAGAACTAAGGTTGCATATATAGTAAAAGGTATTATAACATTATGTAAATAAAACTAAATAATAGAAGACTTATAATATAAATTAAACAGTTTTACTTTGTTAATGTCTTCCATTTTGTTATGTTCCAAGTTATTCAGTTATAAATTTTACTTGTATTCCTCATAACAAGTGAATTAAATTATTGTCAGTTGGGTGCAAAGCTGTTAGGTTTGGTTATACACTGTATAAGAAAGAAAGAAATAAATTGTATTCTTCTTTGAGAATTAAATGTTAAACTATAATATCACTAAAATAGTTTTATTTCTTATCCTTTACGAGAATTAAACTTAGTAAATCTTAATCTGTAAGATAAATAAATATATCTATATATAATAATATATATATCTTCTTACATAAATATTTCTTACTAATAATACTAATACTTACCACTAATTATGATAGTATCTAATTTATATATATATATATATATATATTATGCCTTTATTCATTTATACCTCATATTTTTTATATTATTTATAAAAAGAAATAAAATAAAAAACGTTTAAAAATATAAAAAAATAGAATATGAATTATATATGAAATTTAATTTTAAAAAAGTCGACTGAGAACTAGGTTTCGAACCAGTGCCCTGTGAAACGAGCTTTGTTATTCTGTCATGCTTATCCACCTGTGCTACCGATCTAACTACTTAAATTTGCGAATATGTGAGCTACTTTGTGAATGTTGGGATTCTTAAATAATTAAGATCTACGCCATCTGTAGTCGAATTAACTAATATACCAATTGGTTTGTTTGGTTTAGATGGCGCTGTATTAAGTACTCGGAAATAAGAAAATAAAATAATTTATGTTTGTCTGTATATTGCCTTACCAATAGTAATTATTTTAGATTTTAAGAACCTTACTATGTGCCTCTGCATAATAAGGTTTTTAAGCTTTGCAGTGTTATTTTCATTTTTGAACAGCGCCATCTAGTCGTCTCATGAAACGTAATGCAAAACCTTTCAGACAAAAGTCGACCTTAAGCTCTCCATGCACTTTCGTCTTCGATCGTACACACAAAGACCCAAGATATCTGACCCACGTGACAGCAGAAGGTAATATAAGACATCCTAAAAGTTAGACGAATTTGAACCTTCTGCAATTAGCAGAAGATACATGATAATCAATTCAGAGCATAATAATTTAAACGAATATAACGAGAGGTAGGTAGTAGAAATATTATAGAATACTGTCACGTCAATTTGATCTTTAAGAAGTAACGTTAAGGTTGGTAAACTTTGAATACGGTTTTGTCTCATAATCCACTTGTTAATTTCAACAAAATATCATAAGTCAAATTAGTCTAATGGTTATAACAGTAGACTTATATTGACATGGTCGTAAGTTCAAATCCTTCGTGCTTCTTTTAGTAGTTTTGTGTTTACAATATTGGATTATGATTTTTGAAATCAAATTATAATTTATATTAAGTTAAATAAATAAATTTAAATTAACTTTTCAAACATAAAAGCAACATGAATAAAAAACAAAAATGGTTAGGATAGGTAACGGTTTATTCAAGTAATATTTACAATTTACATAAAAAAATATTTACTCGTCTAATAGACATAATTTAAATAACTATATATAAAGGTAAAACATATAACAGAAGTTACAATATTAAGTTTAATATTGTAACTTAAAGCAGTTGCTTTTGATATGGTAGAAATATTTGTAATACAGTTTTGAGCAGGAGAAAAAACTATTTATTTATTTCAATACATAGTGCTAATGAAATACTAATTTTATTTTTAAAGAAGAGTTTAATGCTGTGAATCAACATGTTACATGATTAGAAATATATAATATTTCTATTTTATAACAATAGCATCACTGCATTAACTGTCCTATCTACTCAAAAAATCAAAGTGAAAATACCACTAAATATTTTGACATTTTAACTACTTGACAGGTTTTATGTAGCATTTTAAGTTTGATTATGAAAGAAATAAAGATCAGTTAATTTATTTTAAAAACACTTCCTAACAAATTAAGATTACTTACTATGATTTATTTAACCAATACACTACACATAAGCACTGACAAGAAGGTATTGTGGCAGCTTACAAGAAGTAAATAATTATCCATTGTTGCTTACACGCACTGATGACATAACGTCACGTAATATTTATTACTGAATGGGCCAATTTCTACAAGATAACCAGGTTCCACAGAAGACATTCAACACAAGTAACCCAGAGTTATACCCGCCACTTCCATACGGCAGTATAATAACATGTTTTTTTCACAAATAGAAATCCAGATATTCTTGGGGAAAATGGACTTGACGGATGACCAGCAGTTATTTCAATTTTACGTCCTGACTTGTATTGTTTGTTATAGTTTTAAACCACAATCTGACTGTATTTCTCTGAAACAAAGAAACGTAGTATAATTAAAAAGACGTTTGATTACGTCACAGCATACAAATGTGTAAGTTTAAAAAAGAAGAAAAAATTAAATGGAAAAAAAGACACTTACCTACTGCTATATTAAGATGTCTCCTATCAATCTCTCCGAAAATCAACATTCTCCTCATGTAAATAGATTATTTTGTATTTTAGAACTAGGTATATAAAAATATTCTAAATAAAGATATTGTTTTACGCATTTTAGTAAGGCAACGTAAAAATTGTTTGCACGACGTCACTGCTATTGAGCGACGACTGGTTTTTGCTTTACTAAAACGGTTCATTTTTATTCCTCTACCCTTAATCTAAGTGACATTTGAATACTAGTTTTATGATGAATACGCATATTTATCTTGACTACCCGCGTATTACAAGTCAGGCCAAATTATTCCAAATGTGTTCGAAGAATATTTAGTTCGTTGATTGTTACTTAAAATAATAAAAAAGTTCTGAATGGAAAGCAAAACAATATACAGGGTATGAGAATTGAACTCGTGCCTTATTGCGTCAAAGTCTTTACACAGATCAATAAGCCATACTATCTTGTTTAAGAATTCCAAAATAAGCTATCATTAGTCACTACATTTTAAAATACCAATAATAAACTTTAAGTCTAAGGGCATAAGAATCAAAATTGCTTAATAAGTAGTTATTTATACCATTATTATATCCCTTTATAAATGTTTATACATGTGTTTGTTTGATTAAAAAACTGTTTTTTTTAATTTTTGACGTTGACCATTTACTTACTTTATATATATATTTTAAATATAGTGAAATAATAAACATTTTATTTACTTGCAATATTTTGTTTCATTTCTATACAAACTCCATTTCTCGACTTTTGTCGTTAAAGAAAAGTAAAAAAATATAACTAAAACACAAAAGATGGAAAACAAAAAGTTAGACGTTTAAACTGAGATTTGAACCAGTTACACCTGCGTGCCAAGTCGCTGATATTGCCACTGGACTAAATGTATTCTTATAGACAGTATCGAAATTCAACGTTACTTGTAATGCTGGACGCAATATTATGGCCCATTTACAATCAGTTGATAAGACTCATGGAATTAGCTAAGTTAACTTTTGTCACTGACGTGCCATTTTCTTTTATCAATCTACCCTCACACTAGGATAGTAAGATTTATCGAAATGCTGGCACAAAGGATTTTCATCTTTAATAACAGCAAAATAATGATTAAAATAGCTTATCAAAATAGTGGGTCAGCCGACTTAGGGCACCTAGAGTACATATCTACGTTGAATCGTTAATTCCATCAAAACATGCTAACTGTTTAAAAAAACAATCCTTCCTCTCGTCTGGTCTGCTTTCCTGAAATTGTTTGTATAAATAATGACTTTGTGATTTTTCAAGTCACACGTGCGTGCATTTAACAAGGCGGTTATTCTCGGGAGCCGAGCGACCAGGCTCCCAGGAGACCGCAGGAACACATTTACCAGGAGGTACAGTTTACATAGGACTTCGGATCGCTAAATTAAGCAAAAGGTCGGTCGAACAAAAACAAGAATTTGATTAGCATTTGAACCAGTTGGACCAAACACGGTTCAGAATACAGATGAGACGCGCTGTTTTTCTATAAAAATATTGTTTATAGAACTGACTACAAGAAAACACGGTCGAGAGTTTATCATTACCAGGGCAATATAATATATAAACATGATATCGATTAATGGATGTTCTAAAGCGCTGATTCCTGAGGCTACACTTGTCTTAAAATAGATTGTTTACATGTTTACCCGAACAACTAAACAAGATACACAATGGAACGTGATTGAAAATGTGTTTGAGATAATTTTTGTTTTCGGTTCAAAGACCCTGCTCAGTGCCGCCGGATAAATAAATGGCGACGATATAATAGAAGTAAGATCAAAACAATGAGAGATAAGAAATACTTAACAGTATTTCTGTGTCGAGCTTTTCCCCGGAGAGCATAACCGGCGGGAGGTAAGAAAGCACTTAAAAGAACGCTCGTCAAAGTCAATCAATTGTCGCTGATGTGGTGTGTGGGCAACATTGGAACAAATTGTCTCCAGTCTAAAGTAAAGTTTACAATAGTTCCTATACTATGCCTCGCTATTATTTGCAAAAACACATAACTTGGAGGTTTTATAAAAAAAATTGCTCAATATGTTAATTTTGACTATATTATCTGAGAACTTGATTTCCAAAACACGTTTAAAAAATTACCTCGGCTTTTCAGAAGGTTTTACAGTAAAATTTTTAACAACAATACGACGAATCGAATTTTAATGCAAGACATGGTTGTTTTAGATTAAATAAATAACTGAATTCATTTTTGAGAAAATGGATAACAAAAATATTTTGCAATAAATTACAAGTAGTGTGACAGTGACCGCACTTTAGTCGTATCACGCTCTTTTTTTTTTTTGGGTGTTAAACTGTCATAAAACTTTTCCCGCTCTGGATGGAGCGAGATAGAATGTGAAACTTTTACTACTTTTACTAAAAATCCTGCAATAATGTCACAACTATGGATTGATGCCCGCCTTTGAACAATATATTATGCTATTGCCTATTTACATGTAAGTGTAAACAAAAAGATACAGGAAAGAAACTAAACAGTATCCATTCAACTCGAATTAAGAGAACTCGTAGTTCAGAGCGCGCTACGGCGTAGCTCGGTGCTACGGTGCCTGCGGCTACGGATTCTTTTCGTAGCTGCTCTTATTGTTTTATGTGTTCCGTGTATTCAGACACACAGATTCAGTAGTTTATGTGACTAGGGGATAAAGCAGTGTCTTTAAGTCGCGGGCGGCATGTTGAATTCCAAACGAAACGAAGGTTGCTGATTTTAATCCCGAACGAGAGTGAGGGATTTATAAAATTAACTCCCGAGCATTGCGAGGGAGTTAATAAAGAAACCTGAGTGAAGTGAGGAATTTAAACCGCCCAAGACAAAGACAGCTTTATCCCCGTGTTGCATACTCTACTTTTTACACCATCTGTGAGATAATTAAAAGACAATTTGGTCGACCAAATCATATATTAGAGAAATATAAGTATTATATTTACAAGTTCATCAAACAAACAAAATTCACTACTCCAAGATTCTATAATTTCAATTTTCTATAATGCTCCCGTGTCGTCAGTACGCACGTTTTATTCTATTTTCTTTTTTTTGTTAGTGGCCAGTTTGAATCATAGCGATTACATACTCTTTGGTTTGAATTTCGAGTCAACTTGTTCGATGCGCCTACATTTTAATTCACAATGTTGACGATTCTTGATGCTCCAAATTCAAATCTCATTATTCCCTAGGGATCGGCCATACTGCATTATCTCCCTAGGCATATAATGACTTGCTTTAAGTGAGGTTTGTATGACGTGTAAAACGACATTATCGAGCAGGTGGTGTAAAAAATGTATTTATAACAACGCCATTAGACTTTTGATATCCGTGTCAGGCAGAAAAGAAAATTGAGGCCTATATTCAAAATTCAACGTAAAACTGACTTCAATTCTCTCTGAAACCGAGTATCGTATTGAAAGTTACTTTCGATGGCTGGCCATTTTTCGCAACTTACCGTTAACTTCGCTTGCATAAGTTAGCACTACGGTAGACTTGCACATTGTTTTCTGACTTATGTCACTGTACAAGTCTAGTCTTGTAGGATTCTCGATGTAAATCTGTGAGAACGATAAGCAAGGCAAGTTTTTATCTCAACCAAGGTTCGGTTTTTACAACAAAGCTCGCTCCTTTATAAAGAGAAAGACCCACCAGTTCTTATATTGACTGTTTATGATGTTTATTTCTTAATTTGTTATGAGTACTACTCAAATTGAACTACAAGATACTAAACGCGGATTGTTTATTTTTTTTAACTTTGCCCCACGCTAGTAATATATACGTTCTGGAATATCTATTTGGGGTGAAGCTGCTAAAACCATTTTGATAGACCTAAAAAGAAACCAGATGGTTCACGAAAGGGTGAAAAAAAACTCACTTAATTCAGTAACTTAAGTTCTATTTGTTCACCACCATCTATATTGCGTACCTCCGAAATCTCAAAATAAAACTTCAGCCAGATTATCACCCACTAGCGGCCCGTGCCGGCTTCGCACGGGCAATAGATATATGCCTATGTTACTCAGGGTGAATGTAGCTTTCCAATGGTGTAAGAATTTTTGAAATTGGCACAGTAGTTTTTGAGTTTATTCATTACAAAAATACAAATTTTTCCCTCTTTATAATATCAGTGTAGATTAACTTCTAAACGAACCATCCACATACCAGAGCAGCGGACCACCTCTCTCTCTCCGAGACGTTGCCCCGCATCTTCACACCTTCGAGTTCAACAAAGTCATCAGTAGCTCGCATTGAGACGCAAAAGATCTTGCCGTCTCTTCGCATAAAAAATGGCTAATATTAGTAGGATGATTTAACTCGGAATCGTATTTCCATCACATACATTAACACCTACACACTTTACTTTTTTGCGTTGTTTTGTTCAGCAAAGTTTAATACTTTGTGTAACATATTTTTAAGTTTGAGTTTCATACATAATATTTTTAAAACCTCATCATTGTTTCAGTTGAAGGACGTCCTTTGTTTGACATAGGCCTCCCCAAGTGTCGCCACAACGAACGGTCCTGTGCGCATCGCTTCCACCGCATTCCTGCGACTCTCACCAGGTCATCGTTCCACCTTGTGGGAGGCTTTTCAACGCTGCGTTTTCCGGTGCACGGTCGCTAGTCTAGAACATTTCGGCACCATCGACCATCCGTTTTACGAGCAATTTGCTTTGCCCACTGCCATTTAAGTTTGGCGATTTTTCGTGCTACGTCGGCGACCGTGGTTCTCCTGCGGATATCTTCATTCCTGATGCGATCACGCAAGGAAACTCCGGGCACAGCCCTTTCCATTGCCCTTTGGGTGACTGTAAGCCTTCTGATGAGGCCCATTGTAAGCGAACATGTTTCAGAGCCATATGTCATCACTGGCAACACGCACTGGTTATATACTCGTACTTTCATCTTGAGACACTGACTTCGACTTGATTTTTACATAATGCAAAGCCCTCTCTCAACTTTTTCCATCTGTCGCGCGCCCGGGCTTCCTCTTGCCAGTTCTGGCGAAATCTGCCTAGTTCGTCGCGCCACCTTCTTCGTGGTCTGCCACGACCCCGTCGCACTGTTTCTTGGCACCAACTTTATGCTACTTAGGCCCCTAATTTTCGGGCATGCGAAAGACATAATCCGTCGACATGTTCGACAGATCATGTCTACCGACTTTTAGTTATCAGGCCGTTGGCAGAAACGACGATCAGCACAATCACAGCCGACTCTATATTCCATATGTCGACAACCTCGTCTGTATAAATTGCTTTCTCAGGTTTCACGAGGTTCTCGTCATGTAGGATAGTAATATTGATTTATTCATTGAGTACGCTTTATTATCAATACAACCGGCTTGTTGGCAAAACCGTTCTGTCAGTGGCTTTTCGAGAACTGGATCGAGCACATACTTGTAATAGGGTAGCTCAGAATCTACTAGTTTGTTTTTCAAAGCAACTGCCTGGTGTAAAATCCTGACCACTTATGCTTATGCAAATACCAGCCGTTAACCAGATGGGAACAATCGGAGAAAACATGTGGGATGGGTATACCTGTACCCTACACGTCCCATATTTCATTATGTGTCTCGGGTACATATTTGTCAAGATAACTTCGTTCATAACCGCACAAAGAAAACCTTCAGTTTCTCTTAGGAGGCAATCAGACCCTGTACGACTTCAAATAATAAGTTTATCTCAGATACCGCACACAACCTCCAATGGCAGGGACTCAGGGCTAGCCTAAGTCCAAAACTCTTGGACGGCCGTCCTCTCCCCTTCCGACGTGTGCCGACGAAAAATCGCCCGAACTCGACGTGACTGCTGACGCCGGTGGGTACATCCATTTAATTCCATTTTCACTTTTCATGGCTTTTCGTTGCCATTGACACTTGCCTTATTCGGTGTTTTTTTTCCCATAAATTGTCAGCCTCCAATAATTGTGCAGTTTGGCTGGGATATTAATGGGCATGGCAGTGCCCCACCAAGGCCAGCAAAAAAGTGGCACGGCCGTACCAATCTTTTCTCGAAACAGTTCTTGCTATTCAATTTAGGTCATCAAAATCGCTTAAGTAGGGACTGAATAAATTAGCCGACTTGGTGCTACATGGATCTCACAACTTTTTACGGTTGAAGAACTGAGTTGCGTGCCTTGGATTTTTTCCAAGTCATGTTTTTGAAGGCATGTAAAGGTTTTCTTGTGATTTATTACTATTATTCAGTACTTTGAAAAGCTTCTAATAACCTACCTAACCAATGAAAAAGAATCGCACAAACATAAATCCAAAATTAAACAGCCCTCATACGTGTCGATAATGACACGTATTCACAAGCCTACAGAACGTAAACGCTTTATTTACCTAAATCTATTTACACACAGTACATAACCGGTGCAAATAAACATACAAACATGTCAATATTCGTTTGGTTCCCGTATACAAAACATTTTTTTTTCCATAGTGAACAAAAGGGTCTGGCTCCATTGATATTAATAAATTTCCTTTTAGGCCGCGTGTCACGCTCGCTGTCGGTACCTGTGTATGTATATGTACTTGTCATCATCGTAGACGTATTAAGTCAGGTGCTGCCTTACCCTCCCCTCCCCCTCCAGCCTCTCCGGCCGTCCTCCGAATGCTCACAAATTAGCCACGAGCCACTGGGTCCCGATGGGAATCCGTCGACTCGCAGCCCTTCAAAAACGACAGAGAAATAATAAAATTATTCATTACCGTGTATTTTGTTCGTCAGAATACGTTCTTGCCATAATATAAGCTTGCTATTTTTATATTGTCCCATTAAATTTATAACTGGATGGCGGTATTAAAAAGGTGCTTTTATAAAATTAGAGAAGACAACGACCGTCTTCATTGTTTTTAGATTAAGGAAAAAAATACAAGGGACATGGCTACTGCTGAGAGTTCGAATCAGTTAGAAAAGGGATTCCAGTCTTTTGTATCGTATGTGGATTTCTATAGTAACTTGTTGCCCTTTGTTGAACTCCTCCAAGTTGTTGAGACCTTGGTACAATGGGCTGATACGCACCCTAGGGAGACCCCAAGTTTGCTTTGGACCTCATTTTGAGCTCGATTCAAGTCAATTGTTTTATTACAAGGCAAAAGCTCCTAAACCAACACTGTTATATCGATAAAAGGGCTTATTGTATTAGTGAAATTTCATTTTAATTATATAATCTTTGTAATAATAATATGCACCTAAACTGTGAAAAGTAGTGGTACGTAACAAATATGGTGAAAAATGATTTGTAAAAGCAAACTTTCTAAAATATAAATATCTCGGCAACCTTATCGAATTTGCGTCGGTGTCGATTGGTGTATAACCGAGGTTTCCGAAAGAGAGCGGATCCGTCGCCTTTAGCGGGAATCGAATTTAGGACCCCGAGCTACCTAAATTGATTTACCTTACCCTTCCGGCCGCGAGGTCACGCGGATTTCATAAAATCTCAACAAATCTCATTCTGGAGTTGGAATGCACATACGGCCACATATTTGTGTGATTCAAATCAATCACATTTTGAGTTGTTTTGAAATGGGAGGATCATTTGAGGAGAAAAACAGTAATTAAATACATTCACTGCTAGTCCAGCATTGCAAGTCTGCAATAATAACAAGAACATTTACAATAAAGCTTTCCTAATCTTCAAGCTCATTACTCACAAAGGATTGTACATACAATCAGACACTGAAACCTCGCCGCGTGCACAATAATTTCACTCCTGACACCAAAATCCTTGATTACACCGAAAAGCCATTTCGCTACGGGAAGTAAACAACTCCCCAGTCAGATGAAAGCCTGGTACCTGTCAGATGTGGTCGGCACATCATTATGTTCATTGACCACCATTGTAAATGTATTTGCCTTGTTCCAGCTTCGGGCAGCGAGCGATCATCGCATTGTTTGTGCGATGTTGCGCGCTTCCTATTGACAAACATGCATATATTCGATACGTGCGCTAATTGCACGAAAACGTTTGAATATTTTGTGCAAGTTAGATTGTTTACACCAGGCAATCATATATTTGATGAAGTTGCGTCAGTAATTTGTGTGGTGACCAGCTGATGACTAATTTTCTTAGTAAATACTTTAAGCTTACACACTAGATATTCAAATTTGCAAACACTTGAATCACTATGAATATGAAAATGAAAACACGAAAGTTAATCGCTTGTTCCGTTACAAAACATCCCGGAACACTTTATCAAGCTGTCTTCCTGTTTACCCCGAAGTCTGAGAGCAGGAAGCGCTATGTTACAATACATTTAACAAGTCCCATGTACCAGAAGAACATGTAAGCGAAGAATGCGTTTTATGTGGACCTTTCCAACCGATTGGCGCGTTGGATCTGGGCGGACGATCGATGGCTATGATCGGTGTAACGATCCGGCTCGATCGACCGGCTAGGCTAAACGAAAGCGTTTGTACGTGCCTAAAGCTCGACGCTTGTGAATTTGTTACAAGCCAGTACAGTCACGCGTGCCTATTTCAGCGGCTAGTGGAAATATACCCGCGTTCGGTGTGACTGACCTGTTTGTGGAAATTATTTTCATTTCCCAGATCCAAGCTTAGATATAGAAACACTTGAAAAAATTCTCTATAGTCAAATATATTTACAGATGAGAATGTTGAGATGGATGTGCGGTGTGACGAGATTGAATAAAGTGAGAAATGAGTATATTAGAGGAAGTTTGAAAGTGGCGCCAGTGACAGACAAGCTGAAGGGGAATCGTTTGTCTTGGTATGGTCATGTAAAGAGGAGAGATGAAATGCATGTTACTAAAAGAGTTATGAGTATACATGTGGATGGGTGGAGAGGGAAGGGGAGGCCAAAGAAAAGATGGATGGATTGCGTGAAGAGCGATATGAAAGAAAAGGAAGTTAGTGATAGCATGACGAGTGGCAGGGTAAAATGGAAGAAAAAAAACGTATTGCGCCGACCCCAAATAAGATGGGGCAAGGGCAGGAAGAAGAAGAAGAAGAATCAAATATATTTACAGAAATGCTAATTAGGTATATTGGAATACCAATCATTGTTCATTAACCAAATTAGTCTTAGCTTACTTTACTTCTGCTTGATTCGTGACTGAAACCTTGTGCATATTACTTCATATTTTCACTTACATCTTTCGAAACGAATAAGTATATTTCTTGCTAATTCCTCTCACAGCAGAGAACGTAATGTAAATTCCAAGCTGTCTCGTTAATAAACGGTCCTGTGTTCCAGATAGATTCGTATTCGGTCCCGAAATTCAATCAGATATTCTCCAGTAAATAATGAGAGACACAGAAGTCGCCAGGCGCCGGTGTGGGGCCAGAGCTTCGCTGCAACGTGCGGCGACCGCGGCACGTTCGTTAGTATCCCAGTGTTCCCCAGCAAACTAAATTATATTCATGCAGAATCAGTTGAGCTGACAATGAAATTAAATGCAAGAATTTTGCGGACGAGCCACGGTCTGTAATGTTCTGCGATAAGCGGCCTGGGAACTGCAGTCATATTGTTCTAGTTAATTTTCGGTTACACCATCATCCGCCGATTTAGTGTCCGTATCTGAGAGAGGAACGTTTGTCAGCGGTCGGCGCCGCGGCGACATCTAGCGCCACCCGCACGAGGGGAATCCTTTGTTTTCTAAATGAACTGTTGCCACCCACGGCACCCTGTCTCTGACTCTGATAAAATACTTTGCCCGATTTAAATGGGAGTTGGGGATGTTTGCGGGCAGCCGGAGGAGCGCTCGGACCGCGCCGCCGCGCCCGAGCCACGCGCCGTCCTGATAAATTGTAAGAAACCTTCCAGTTTCGTTGTTTAATTCCAAACAGAGTCGTTAATCAAAGGGTGAAAGAACGGAAATAGCCGGCGAGTGACCAGCCGGGCGGAACTAACAGGGAATTTAATCATTCTTAGTGTCACAGAATTTGTTAAACTGTGGTTTTGTCAAATCCATATTAAAACTTTCAAAGCTCACTACACGACACGGTTGAATATTAAAATAGCGGCGACCTCCACAATTTCAGGTAATTGATGTGCAAAATGAAATAAAAGATGATTGTAGGGATTACAGCGCGGCCTGTAGATCACGTGGGTCGTGTGTCGCCCACGATAGCTCGCGTTTTATGGCCGCGCGCCGGGGGCTGAATTTTAATGTTTTCCAACTCAACCGACCGGGCAATACTGGGTTAAATGTTACTGTCCTAGCTGCGCCGTGTGTAAGGCTGCGGTCCCACTAGAGATGTATGAGGTAGCTAAGCGGTGAAGCTAAAAACGAAATTGTGTATTCCATTTCTCCAGAGCTAAGCTGCGTAGTTGCGCAAATAAGATGCGCGATGCGAGCTATATAGCTCGGGAAAAGAAGATCCGTTATAGTGTTGCCTACTTAATGAGTTGGTCAGCAAAATGTCTGTATTTTCTGTAGGAGCAACCTGTGTGTGGTAAAGCTTTCTTATACAATTTCAAATTTGGTTTTAATTTTTTTTTTTTCATAGTGGAACAGAATTCAATGAAACTAAGTTACTGCTATTAGACTAGAGCTATTTTAAAAAAATCTAGCAATCCTATCACTGAAAATTCGACAGCTATAGCTATGCAGTTTAGCAGATGTGTAGTGGAAGCGTAGCCTAACGCTCGCTCTACGTTAAGGATAGCTAACCTCTTCACAAAGGGTCTCCATAAAAACAATTCGTGTCTCGCTTGCGGGAAATGTTCTTTGCCATTTCCTGGAAAATTCGGGAATAAGCGTTCTATATGAAAAATCTCGAGGTCTCTTATCTGATTAAATGTAGCTATCAAATGTGGGTACCTGCGTACGAGAATACTCTCGCTTTCTTTTTCTCCGTGTCTTAAATAAATACGAACAAGTGACAAAACCTGAATGGCTCCTTAAAAACCTAATTCCGTTTGTAATCTTGGCGATTATTTGCGCCGGTCTCGCCTGACAGGTAATTTCGTCATCTCCCCGCTTGATAAGCATCGAGCAAATTTTTAGGCGCAGTTTTTACGAGAGGTTATATTTCAGAGGTACGCATCCGTCCGGGCCACTCCGGACCAATCGTAGCCACCATTCATTGTCCGGATTAATATGTCCGTGGACGGCGCCTTTATTTTATTACATTTTTATTGTGAAGAAGATATATGACCCAGTGGAATGAATCGATCAAACATTTTGTAAATAAATTCAGCAATAACCGTTTGATTGCCTGTGCTGTTCTGTGTACTGTAGTCAGTCATAACGTGCCCTTATTACAATTAATGTAAATCATATATTTAATTTTAATGAAATTAACAAATAAAATGCGTACATCGAAGGACTGGAACAATTTGCCTGCTGTCTTCCCGTCCGGTTATAATTTAGGTGTCATCTAGAGTGAATGGGCTCTTAATAAATTAGTGCGCCTCACTATCAACGATGGCATCACTGCTTAACATCAGAGGGGATCGCAGTCAGGTCCTAGTTTAAATCAATTAAAAAAAAATGATATACTTAAAAACGTCATGCGAAGTGATATTATTTTGTTTTACGTTCTCCCGTTTTCGTTAATAACAAGCTATACTTAAATCTAAACAGAAGTTAGATTTAGATTACCTACTAACATTAATAGAATTATTTACGTTGCCCAAAAGTCATTTTACCAATGACTACGCGGAATTAGAGCCAGCTAGGTATGAGTATGATAGAACCCAGGGGTCTAGATGTGTGCCTTTTTAATTCAAGGAAAACCGTTGTTTTTATGAATAAAATAAAAAAGGTACAACACGGACTGTCCGGTACAATTTCTAACAATATTAGACACCGAACTAGAATTGGATGCTTCTTACATTACAAGTGACCTTACAATTTTTTTTTTAAATTAAATATTCTTACAAAATATCAAATTAAATCTTTGGAGACGTGTCATTTGGAATCATCTCTACCAGTAGGTATTTATTTGTTAATCTAAACTAATTTCATAAAGAGGTAAAGTTTTTTTTTATAGGAGGTAATCTCCAAAAGTACGTACTGAACCGATTGCAAAAATTTTTTTCACCGATACAAATATGCTTTATTCCAGAGTTACTTAAACTATAATTTATGTAAGCGGGCGAAGCCGCGGTCAATGGCTAATTAATTATATTATTGATAAGTTCAAGGTTGAACACCACTATCTCATCTGATGGTAAGTGATAATGTGGTCGACGATGGAGCACGCTTGCCTAGAAATAACCTATTCCCTCTTGACTTAAAGACTCCTAGGTTTTAGCTATCAGGAAACAGACTCATGGAGGGAATTCCACTCCATAGCTGTGAGCACAATGAATGTGATACCAAATGTTGGTTACATATGGGTGGGATGTCCACCATGTAGGTACCGGTGGCTTGGCGGGATTAATTTATTCAATTCCAATGCACACTCCCCGAAATGCAACCGGTAGAAAACCGACAGGCTAGCAACTCAGCGTCGATGCTCGAGATTTTAAAGCTTTGACTTTGAATGCAATGATCCCCTTGGCTTGTTGCTCAATCGACTCAAGCGCATCAAGCTGGAATCTGGCAGATCCGTAACAAAGATAAGAGCAGTACTACATACACGACCGAGCTTGCGCTTAATGTATTTTAGAAAATTACATATTTACGGAAATACCTTCGATTTTCTAAAAGCTCTTAGATTCAAAAACAATTTAATTTAAATCTTTCACCATATACTTCAGCCCACGTAAATATACTTAAAGTGGATATCGTTAACGCGTGCCCGTTAAATTAACTCGATAGATACCAGGGGCGGTGAAGCGCTGAAGCGGTGAAGATACGGCAATTCAATCACGCGGCCATTACGCCACACGTCGTCCCTAGCCCGTGCCTCCCGCCCCTCGGGCGATACAAGCCAGAGGGTGCGGATTGGGAGCCCTTGCGAAATTGCGAATGCATCTCCGTGCGACTATGATATTCTGGTACTTTTATTGCATATTTTTCACTTTAGAGTCTCCTGATTATATTGGAGCTTTATCTGATTTTAAGTTGACATATTTCCCACACGAAACCGTCAGATATATTATAAGAAAAAAAAATCTAAAGGTTGGTAAAATACTCGTAATGTAAATTAAATTTGGTACACGGGTAGACCATGTCCTACAAAAGAGCAAAGAGATACTTTTTATCCCGGAAGTACGTTTTTTTTTTAGGGTGGTAATCATCGAATAACTTCTCCCGATCTAGGATGGAGCAAGAGGGCGTCAGACTTTTACTGACTAAAAACCCACCTGTGTGTTTCAGTTGCCCTTTGCGTTTTTAGATCTCGGATCTTTCCAGCGACCCTAACGGAAAAAAGAATCTCGGTTAGTAAGATCTGCTGCACCACAGTACTGGCGCATGAGTGTTCCTCTTGTTAAACTAACCACACGTATGTTACCTTGGTAAAAAGTTCTACTCACAAGTCACACGCAGGCGAAGCCGTTGACAGGAACTAGTATGTATGTATTACAATAAAATTAAGTTGATTGCTATATACCATTTTATTTGTAGACTTCATCTCATAAACGTCGTGTGTGGTGTGCTTACCTGAAAAGAAACAAAAATCCAATCAATACACATTTCTCACTTCTTGGAAATCTGAAGAGGTAGGTACTGGGTAGCCACTGGTAAGTTAGTTATCGCTTTCAAGCTACGTGAATCCGTAAAAGTTGAACATTGGATATAGTAACGGCTGAGTTACTTCACAGTGAACGAATGCTTTAGAAAATCTCGTTCTTTATCATTAATTTCACACAGCTTGAAACTTTGAAAGCAATAAAGTTTGATTTTGTAGATACAATTTGTTCTTTGTTTTCAAGATATGAAAAGAGCTCACCAATAAAATGGCTGTGGCAAGTGAATCATAGAATGTTTGGGATGTATCGCTACCAGGGCAGCAGCATCACGTAACAATGGCGCAGTGCGGGCGCGCCACGTGCGCCGGGCTGCACCCAACTGTCCCGGGAATGCGACTTTCTTTTTGTTCTCACAAAAAATTGCTCTTTTATAGTTTCTCCTTTTATATTGTTTCGAAACTTAATTAAAAATTCTTTGTTGAGGTAACTGCACTGAACTAAAATGACTTGCTTTGAGTCATACTATTTTGTGCGGCGCGACAGTTTCTACAAATAATTAAACTTTTCTTAGGCATGAAAAACAGTGTATTGTGAGCGACGTAGAATCTTCTAGCATAAAAATACATTAATACCCTAATGGGTAAAATATTCCAACATACTTCGACAAACAAAGGAATAAAATGTTTAGATAGGCGCGGGGTCACCGGCCTGAATTTAAATGAAACCCTGCGGACGTCACTAGTCAAATTGAAAACTGAAGGAACGCTGCGAGTGTCACTGATCCTCGAGTGCAATATAGCGAGTGTAATAAAAACGTTGTAAACAGCCCGGGGCGACGGCGAAAATGAAAAAGAAGCATTTAGACGAGCTGTAAACTGCCGACTTATTAATTTAAAGAACGTAAAATAAAGCGCCGTCTCTACAGAGTCTTATTAATAACCTTTGTAATGAGGGGCGCGCTCGCACAAAAACCTTGTGTAATAAAAACTGGCTTCAATATGTAATCTCAACAGACTGTCAGAAGAGACGACCCTTATGCCTTGATCACACGTACCGAGTAAAAGGGCGAAACAGTAAAATGTTGCTCGGCCGAGACAGTGATGTAAGCGAGTTGTAGAGATAGCGCTCGCCCGAGAGCACTGTCTCGCCCGTTGACTCGGTACGTGTAATCAAGGCATTACGTCGGCGCGGGCTCGCCTCCGTCACCAGGACAACATAAGCAAACAATTAGGTGGGAATAAAGTTATGATTTCGGGGCTTAGCTAAGACTGTGCCTTGATTTTTTTTTTTAAGGCGTTACTCCACAATAGGAGTTACTCTTGTGTCGTGGGTTTTTTATTTTAGGTCGGAAATCATCTAACGAGTTCTTCTCTCCCGTCCTTGCCTTCGTTCTAGGGCCCCGGCGTTCTCTTTCGCATCACCTATCCAGTAGGCTTCGACCCTGCTGGGTTCCTACGGTTGCTGACATCTCCTAGAGGCGCGCGTGGAACACTACGCGCCGTCGACGACTTGGGCTCGGTCCGGACGGTTACCCGACAGTCGGACGGCGAGTTACCCATTGCTCGCCGTCCGCAGGCGCGGGCCTGCGATGGCTCCTGTATTGTGGGTGCGTTTAGAACAGAATTTCACATACATAAGACAATGAGACTTGGTACAACTATCTGTACGCTATACAAAAACTTGTTCCGTGCGGAAATCGAGCCCGCGACACGTAGCGCGGTAGCCAATCACTCAAACATTGCGCAAACCGTGCCAACAAATTACTAATAGCTCGGCAAGAACATCATCGTCAACTAATCGTGGTCATATTATTTGTGTAGGTGATCTCAATAGACGTTCATTAATCATAATATTTGGGTGCGAAATTTCCGTGGCCGACGTGGGGAACTCTTTCTCCGTCGCGTCACTTAGCGCGTGTGTCGAGAAGGCCGCAAGACGCCGCGGCGTCACGCAGCGTGACGAGGGTACGCGACGTGCCCGCTGCTAAATTGCTAGCAATCTCTTTGCCACCCCTGATTTCTTGGTACTCACAATCATGTTAAATTACAGTAATGTTGATTTTCCTCTTACAAATTAATTACTGATGGCACCGAAGCCTTAATTATATCGATGATACTCTACATTATATCAAAGTTCTATCGAAAGTTATTTTTCAATACACTTTTTCGAAAACCAGCTCTTATCTCACCGCTTTTAGGCACGCAATAGGATGTTTTCCGCACTAGAACAGAAAAGTGCGCGTATTCTCCTCGTTATAATTTTACTACATTTATATCGTATCAGGCTGGGTGGTAAGCTATCCCCACGAGTCGCCGGTTAACCGCCGTTTATTTATTTCTTTGTAAGTGAATAAAAAAAACGTCGTTTGATACACGTGGTGTCACCGAAGCCCTCGGCTCCATAACATCCTCGCTTGCGGCTCGGCCGAATTCCGCATCGGTCGCAATCAATGACAAACTTTCTCCATTTGTATCAAAATGTACTATTTTTATAAAATCTGATAACAATATGATACTCTTTACTCTTAGATTGTTTCGGAAGTGATTGCGCCGACATTGTTTAAACTAACTGTTATCTTACTTCAATTCGCTAAGTAACAAAACGTAATAGCAAATAGTCAAATACACAGATTAGTGAGGAGGCGGCACGCGCGTGGTGTAGGAGGCGGCACGCGCGGGCCGCGGATAAAACAAACAGGTTCCGCGTTTCTGTTTCCAATTATTCAGAGCCGGCGCCGTATCACGACAAAACTCATCTAACTTTGGTCCGCGCGCGGCGCCGCCTGCAGATGTGAATAATTCCACGAATTTCGGTGAAATTTCGCGAAAACTCCTCACGTTATGAGGCGAGAAGTTTTTTCGCTTCTATAGAATCTCTGGTGTGTGAAGAGGGTTTAATTTCGTGTTATCTCGAGTCGAGTGTTATCGCAGTAATTCATTCGTTCTACATCGGGAATGTTTGTTTTGATTATATTTCGTAGAGGAAAAATTTGTAATTGGGATTAAAAAGTAAACCTGTTTCGCAACGAATGAGAAAAATAAGCGATTTACAGTGTGAAAACTAAAGAGCAAAGTGTTTTGATGAAAACTGCACCCGGAGCACAGAACAGACAGGAGGTATTAGGTGTTTGTGTGTACAAAGAGACAGTTAAGATATCAGCCACTTGTCGCCGTGTTTTATTTGCGGAAGGCAGCATCCGCGCGCCGCCCGCCACGAGATTGAAAACAATTTCCTCGACGACAGATGTCTACGATTCTATCAATACATTGATATATTTATTTCCGTTACCTCCCATTTATTGCTTCTTTTCGTTTTTCCCAACATTAATCTTTTCCACCACTAACGAACGATACCCTCCGTCCAGGTCGCAACTTTTCACCGGAAACTCAGTTCCACGCTTCATTTGAAAGTTCTTTACTTATTTGTTTTCTTTTTGAATTGCCGATGTTACTTCGGTTCACTTGGAAATCACAAATTACGGAGAGATTAGTACAGGCAGCGACTCCTTACCGGCACGGTTTGTTATTTTTGTGTGTTATGCATTAAAATCTGTTACGGTGTTTAGCTATAAAAATAGTTACAGTCCATTGGAATAAATATATTGAATAGAAAGAAAGAAAAAATAAAACATTTTATTTGCCCGAAAAGACGCAAATTTAAGACTAACATTTTATTACATATATCCATTTTTATATTTATTATTTTAACAATAAAAATTTATGCGCCCTGTCCGAGCAAAACAGCCGTACGCTCAGCATAATGCTGTGTCCACACGTAAAATGCGACGAGTCCACAGCGCTGGTTTTCAGCGTAGGCCGGTGACGGTATAGACCAACAGAAGTCGGCAACGGTGTGGTGTGCCAATAGATTTAAGTAAAATAAATAAAAAATAAATTTTAGGACAAAGTCTATGAATAAATATAGTGTTTTTCATTACCATACGATTCACGGTCACACATACTACCCCAACAAAAACAATAGCATTAATCCGGACAGTGATGTAATTACGAGGATCAACAGTACAGGACTAAAGCTGCCCTGGTGCTGGAGGCGCGTCTTGTTGGCGCATCATAATTCTGCGCTAAATGAAATTAAGTGTCGGCCGGCGCCTGCCGCGGCCCTCGCGCAAGGTACTTACAGTTATACACAAGCTCGTTTGTCGACGACTCCTTTTCATGCTAATTTAATTTGTCCCCGACGTTCAGACCATTTTCGGCATGACTTTATATTGCTCCAATGTAAAAAAGAAAAAATATATTATATTTACGCACCCCTGTGGCAGTCGGAAATTAAAGAAAATAATTAGAATTTCGTTCCCAAATCCTCTTATGCGTTTGTTACTAAACCCTTAAGATTATCTATAAAACGCCTTTCATTCTCCGGACCATAAATTGAACAATGACATTCAGGTTTCTATTTAAAAGTTTTATATTACAAAGGTTATCAAAAATCTTGTTATTAAAGTGTGGAGGGCAGTGGACGGCACCGTAATATCTGCGATAAACGTACTTCATGGAGGATTTAACACTAACTTGCGAGAAACTTTTCCAATTACTAAAAAACAAAATTTGAAATATTGCAGCATCCCTCGCGGAACTCAGGTGCTGAGCCTCGAATCTAATCAGATGAAAGACAATTAAACCAGATAACATGACTGACAACAAGATTATCAACTAATTTAAAAGACTTTATCTTTTGTAAACGACTTTCATTATTTTTTTGTTAGTAGGTAAAGTATCAAATGGATTACCTCCCCATCACAATGTTAAAATTCAAAGATCGCACTTTAAGCTATATCTATTTACATACATCAGACGCGACGCACACGTGGGACGCGCCTGATTTGTACGTGTTATGATGTCGTGTGGCGTGAATCTAGTGTAGCTCTGCAAGACTAGTTGCCATATAAAATGTATGGAGACCGACGCGCTCAGATCAACGTACTCGTACGTGGCACACGTATGCGCAGTGTACTACCTTTAATGTGATCAAGTTGGGTAACACAGTTTCTGCCAAACCTCTATATTCTATTAACACAGGTAGGTACATATCACGTTCCACACAAAAATTAGCTGCGTGAAAAACGAAAAAACCAAAAAACGGAATAGGAGTTGCTAACGCGTACCACGCCTCGCCCGACACATGTGCCCGAGAGCAAAATAAACTGAAAAATATACAAAATACGTTGCGGCGAACGTGATGATATTAAAAAAGCGAAATATAAAAAGTAAAGGCTTCAATTTGTTTGTTGTTTTTGTATTATTTTTCTTTCATGAACCGAAACACTTCCGGTGGTGATACCTCTGCATGCATTACGGACTGAAACAATGAACATGTCCAAATTCTGCGGAAAAATTTTTTTCAATACACTTGCTCAGAAAGTGACTCTTATTGCACTGCAATTAGTTACATAATGGCCCTTCTTACCAAACTGTGACATTTTGATTACCATTACGCACTAGTGCTATAATGTAGTTAAAACCTTTGGTTCAACCTCTCCCCCGCCATAATTTTAATACATTTATCATATCAGGATGGGCGCAGGTCGTCCTCTACGAGTCGCCGGTCAACCCCCGTTTATTCATTTCAGCGAGTGTATTGAAAGGTAAATAATAAAAAAATATGGGCGCGCATATGAAAACAGATTTTTACCGCCACAAAGTTTACTAGTTTTACAGTTATTTTCTTCACAAGTGTATTGAAAAACGTCGTATGATACACGTCAGTAATTAATGATTACCGTTCTCGGCTCTCTTAAGACCCTCGCCACGGCTCGGGTCTAAATACTGCCTCGACGGTAATCACTAACATTACACACTTATATCATAATGTACTATAACGTCGCTTTACAGCACCGAGCAATATGACGAAATCGTGCAAACGTGTATTTCACCACAGAGATTTACCTTTTTAACTGACTTCAAAAAAGGAGTTTTCATTTCGATTATTTTTTTTATATTTGTTAACTTCGGCATTCTGTCATTTATGAGCAGACTTGAAAAAATATTTTTATTTGAAATATATCCTATACTAACGTTGCCGTTGGCCGTATTTGAGCTCTATGGAATTGTGCAAAGGAATTATGATGAGATGCTGTAACTGTTTTAATGGCTAGCTGTGGCTAGAGAAAATTAAAATTAAAAAAAAAATACAATTGTGTTATTTTGTTATTTAATTTTATTATTTATTTGTTTGCAAATAATAAACTCTTACTACTAGAATGTTACATTACTACTGAATGACATTTATACGCGGTTGAAGCTGCTAAGCCAATATGTTGCAGAAGATAATAAAAATTAACAGAAACAATAAAACTTCATCTCAATTTCACATTTAAAATCGCGAAAGCACAGCTAGAATGCCAGTGATTAGCGTTAATAATGAGAACCAGGATGTCCTTTGAAACACATTACCGAGTTAATCCGCCGGCTCTCGGAGCTCGGGCTAAGCTATTTCGCGTGCTGGCCACACCGAAAACGAAACAGCTACCAAATATACGTATATACGAGCACGATTGATACTCCTTTTGCGAAAGCTTTTCGTATTCCGTAAAAGCGAAAAGTAAAAGGAACAAACTGTTTCGATTAAACTTACGTCACGCTGAAAACTGTGAAGAAATCGTTTGTTGTTATTGCTGAAATGGATTCCGACGATCCGAATTAGTGCTAGAGTCGTTTGGTTCTACGACGTCATAAAAATAATACAATTATACGATAGCTTCAACAATGTAGGAACGACGACCTTTACTATCAATGACAACGGCGCTGACGGGACCAAAATAAACATATACCTTACTCGTTTGTTAAAAATACAGCGGACTCTCTAAATTACAATTGAAGACTTGGCGTCGGTTTCCCAGATGTCATGATAAGTCTGTGAGGGCACGGAGGGCTCCGGGCGCCCCTCTTTTTGTCTCGGGCCTCGTTACGGATATTGCTCCGTAATGTAATGACAATCGATTATTCCGATTCTGTAATCTCGCCAATATGTCGACATATCGAATCACTGTTGACAAGGGATAATCTTTACATTTGGGAGGAAAAGTACAAAGGAACTATAATTAGAATACATTTATTCTATAGAATTCATTTCGTTCCAGTTACTCTGGTCTTATTATACTTGTAAAATTTTCATATTTTCCCTTTTTCGTCGCGGTATTTTTGGTGAATACATTTTTTTATCACCCTTTCACGGATCTGTGCATTGTAGATAAATACTGTGTTGTAAAAAGACGGCACAAACAAATAGGCTTGTTTTAAAGAGATTATATCCGAAAAGCTTTTTGCTTCGCTTCGCACAATTTCCCGGCGCTTTTCAACGAGATTATTTACTGCAAGAGGCCGCTTGTTAATTAAATTAAAAAAAAACCTTAACACGTAAATAAACTCTGATTTTTAAAAAGAAGCCGCCTGCTTTACCGTTTTTTTTAAATTTTTTATTAAATTTAATTGTGAACTATACTGTCTAACCAAACTTTTAAACTGGTATCAAAAACAATTCGTTCAGCATGTATTGTGACATCGCCGACTCGATAATCTTTCCAGATCACCGACTTGTAAGATTGTCAGCTGATTAAATAATACATTTGAATCTCTAAGAGCTGTGAGAGACATGCGAGGTCTCGGAGACCGGTGCGGTACATCCAAGAGGCGTCCATTAATCCCGCATGGAGTCCCGCAGTCCGGGACGTGTCCTTATGCATAATTATTACGTAGGATCCCATCCGTCTCCGTGTCTTTGTGCGGACACTCGCCGCAGCCCAGATACACGGCGCTACGTGCCAGATAAAGGACGTGTTCTGCACTCAATTAAATGAATCTAGTTACATCTCGGCCAGCTGTGGACGCCCAAACGGTCTGCTTTATTTTATTGGATTTTCGGTACGATGTCATATGTCATTAACAGATGATAAGACTCACAATAAATTGCAGTTCCGTTATGTCTTAATACACAGGCATACAATAATTACGAATTGTGCTACAAGTATCACTTTCAGACATTTAAAGTCAATAATAGTAACAAAAGTAAAGTAATATGTCAAAAGTGCATAATAATTCAAAAATTTAAGATTCCCTGACTGTAACCACTTTGCATCATGTTTATGGTAAATAGATATCTGAAGAAATCTTGAATCGTGTAGTAAGCTTTACCGTTTCAAAAGCTACAGAATTTATATTTGAATAGTGGAAGTTTCTCAGGGTTCAAAATGTCAATAGCTATTTTATAATACATTTTTGAAGCCGTACCAAAGAAGCTTGTCGTGTGATACGTTACATATTTTTAACAGAACATCACTTTGATTTCAGTTTATCAAATAGATTTTTATTTACATTTATCAATATGGCTGCTTCATATCCGTATATGAATAATGGAAAGATTATATATATTTTTAAGCTATTGCATAGCTTCTATCGCGGGCCTTGAGCGTGGAGACCGAATCCAGAAATTCCGTAACGAAAATAACCTAACACCCCCCACTCATTTGTTTTTTGAGCGTGGTGACCGATAAGAAAACAAATGAGTGAACAATCAATCAAAATTCAATTCAATGTGTGAAAGTGTAACTTCAATTAATATCAAAGAAAAAAAAAACAAAGGAAAAAAAAATACTGCATAAATAAAATAAATAAATAATTATAATTGCATAAGTTGATAAAAATGCTATGCAATAGCTTTACCGCGGCAGTCCCCGAGTGCCACACGTCTTTTTTTTTAATCGACTTATCTTTTTTTGCGAATAAAAGATACAGAGTATTGGTTTTCGCAAGTGTCACTAGGTTTTTCATCTTTAGCTAGACTTTAGAAATATCAGCATCTACTCACATCTGCATTACTCACTAATGCAGAATTATAACTGCCACATTTAATTTCGAGAATGAATGTAATTTAAATGGCAAGTTGAAACAGCCGCGTGACCATGTAATCGCGGCTCAGCGGTCTGTCCTGACGGAGTAATGGAGCCTGTCACATGAGTTAATGTTCCCGCGCACTCTTACGTCATCGTCATGACGAGAGTGACGTCACCGACCCCCCGACCCCAACAGATTAAATTAAAACACAATCAAGCAAATGACTCCGAGCTTTTAAAGTAACGGCGCTTAATCTAATAATGCACGAATAAATTTTATAAATTCCTGTCCTTCTGAGGGAGGCTGTTTTATAAACTGTTCCGTAATGAAATCAAAAGTTTTTAGGTTAAACAGAATGTTTTGTTTTTACATAAAGTTTGGATGAACGCCTTGTTAGTTCAGTGGATGAAAAATGGACTTTCAGTTTGATTGTTTTCCATTTGCCGTTAAACACTTTCGTACAGTAAAAGGTTTATTTAGTACTAGCTTCTAGCGCTTTGCCCGCATGAAAATGGGATTCTCCACACAAACTTTCGACTTTAGACTCCCTTTTTTTAGGTTGAATTTTGCAAAATCTTTTCTTAGAGCTCACCTATGGCATAAATGGAAGCCTTGTGCAAAATGTCACGTTCCTAGTCCCAGTACGTGCGTTGATATGTCAGTCAGTCAGTTTTTCCTTTTATATTTAAGTATATAAATATATAGTGCTCACTAAATAAAACTTGTTAGGTAGATATATATCCCTTGAAGCACAGCGAACGAGGAGCGATGTTGTTCAAGTAGATTGTACCGAACATTATTATATTTTACTACTATCTTACTAATACCCTTGTGGTCGTAACTTGTAATTCGTAGAGTCCCCTTATGTATCACACGAGTGTAATAACCAGCTGTTTCCAAGTATCACGGACGATGTAACAACAGCTTACTAGGACAACATAACGGAAAGGAGACTCGCATATAACATGGCCAATAGTGGTGGCCATGGTATAACAATAATAGTGGGTAGTATGGGCATTACGGGTGCAATAACCCTAAACCAACACGACCCGGCTGGAGCAGCAAAGCACAATTAAACTAAAAGACGTTTCGAAAAACAAACAGCCGAAAAACGTAACGAAGCAATTACTGGCAGCAAACGAGCGCCATTTTGTCGATGGAAACAGAGAAAAGAAATGGCTTCATTAAAATCTTCCTCTTTTTTTGCGAGTGGACAAACAACATGTACGTGCGAGCTAACTAATATTCATTTATATGCTGTTTTGGTTAGCGATGGCCTCAAAAAGAATATTAAAACTGACCAACCCGGCGAGATACAGAAGTCCAATGTGACGCGAGTGTTTTAAGAACTATACTTAAGACCCCATAGAGTTAACATTAACATAGACAAATATGCAACTTCTGTTTCAGCTTTTTTATTTTATTTGTATAAACCAAAGCTTGACTACGATCCCAAACTATAAGCAGTGATGCAATCGATGATAGTGAATCGCAATAGATTTTTGTATATTAATGGTACACACTCTTAAATTTTATTTAATTAATTAAAGGTACGCAAAGGTGAATGGAATGCTTCATGAGAAAATTAAGTAATTAATAATTCTCCAGCGTCAGTGCGAATATAAATCATTGATTGTTCATTTAAAATACGCCACAAGACCATGAATTAAACAGCACAAGGACGTCTAAAACTTTGCCAAGTGGTTCCTCAGTTTATAGGGACTTAGCTACAACTGTAAGACGGAGTTAGGAATTGGGTAAACCGCTGCCAGACATCTGTAGCAGAGATGTTAGCCAGCTAATGTACGCGAGTTAATTCCACCGCAGATAATGTTACCGCCACGTCTCATGCAACTTTAGGGAACACGGATACTAATCAAATTTGTCACAACCAGGGGTTACTATAATTGTATCGCAGTGAGAGCCAAATGTATGTTAAACGCGCGATGTTTATCGAATTACTCAACTGAATGGATTTGTCATCCGATTAAAAGTTGTAAGTAACTCTAATAAGTTATTTACTAACAATGTTCACCACTAATGGGATCCAGTTTTACAACCAAGTTACTAGGGCATCATAAACTATACAGTGGTGGTTCGCCACGTGAATCCGAAAAACATCGCCTCATTTTGTCGTAAAATGCACAGGTACAGGGGAAGGTAGCATTAATAATGAAATATTCATGCGGAAACAATCTGCTGATGTCGGGCGGATGGACAGGCTCGATGGACCCGTCGCTGACCCGGCCACGTTACAATATAACTTCTATACCTACGGACGTACAGTTTAATTCGCACGCAAACTTAAAGGAGAATGGCGGAATGTTATAAATAAGGGCGGCCATATCGACGTAACGCGGGCTCCATAACAATAAGCATAATCTAAATGGCTAGGATTTGTTCGACATGTGAGCTTATAGCGCTGAGGGACTCGCTCGTGCAAGCGCGCTGATACCCACGCTTCAGAGGCGAACGGAGCTCTTTTAAGAAAGTCTTTTGATGCAGGAAATTGCTGAAATGTAATAAATCAGCAATCCATTTTCCTTATTTACTTTGCCATCTGATCTAAAACACGCCAGATTTAATTATTTTCATGGAGTGACCATGTTTTAATTTGATATAGGAACCTAGTGTGTTGTAGCCAGAAAATTTACACTTAAAAAGTATTAATTACTTATAGGAACGGCACTAATTCATTGCTAAAATATACATGGTTATTTGTAAAACACTGGAGGTTGCCAGTCAGAACTATGTTACTAACATCATAAACAACAACTTTTGTTCTAGGACTTTTAAAAATTTATCTCAATTTAGTTCATCAGATTGATCGTTCTAAATATTATTAAGTCTATGCAAAGCGAGCGATAGTACAATAGCGGAGGGGAGTAGGGATAGGGCAGCGGGGGTGCTTGATGCTCTTGCGCCGCGTCATGCAGCTGTGAATAGGTATAGCAAGAAACAGAGTTGAAATGTGTTAGATAGAACAACGAAATCTTGAAGGTATGTTTTTGGTAATTTATATTATGTTTTGTAAAAAATCACAGAACAAAGATGTAGTTTATGATGTTAGTAATAGTCTTGCGAGATTGTTGGTGTATTTCAAGCTGTTCCCGCTGTTTTGATAAAACAGGAGATCGTCAACAGAAGAAGTGTTAGTGTGTCTATCTAAGGCACGATAAACAAACATTTGAATGGTACCAAACCCCAGCAGCGTTTTGTAAATGGTTGCAGGTTTCATTTTCACTTTAAGCAGAGCAATCGCTATAGTTCTGTTTTGTTTAATACCCCCCTTCATTTTGATTTATTAGAAATAGCGAGAGAAATATACAGAAATACGTTAAAATTATACCTTCAGTATTATGAATTAGCCTCGTTGCTTTGAAAAGAAAAAAGATACTTTTTTAATTGTAACAAAATTTATAGCCAGACTAGGTAAAAAAATTAATCCTTATTTCGCTTGGTCACGCCATAACTTGAGAACGATTTTATCGATTACATTCATCTTTTTTTAAGGCGTCTAATACTTTGTAGAAGGTTCTTACGGAAAGAAAAATTGGAGAAAATTGCGCAGAAAATTGGAAGATTTCAGAAAACGTCTACTTAACCTTTGCGTGTTTGACAGTTCAAGCTAAGACAACGTCTGTCGGGATTATTATGGCTCGCTATTGTCAGATATTATTATGGTGGTCAATTTAGTCAATCGTTTCAATTTATCATTTCGTTAGGAAACCTTGATTTAAATCAATGTCAGACTCGCCGAACAGGGTAAAAGTTTACGGGGACCATGGAAACCGGGAGTTCTGGAACGTTAGGCAGAGAGAAGAAACATAGGAATGGGATTTACTTAGTAAGAGTCTGTCACGCCTACTCCACGCTAGATCGGGAGAAGTCATTGGATGATTTCCTACCTAAAAAAAAGACTAACTGATGCATTGTTTAAATTCTATTGGTGTAAAATGTTTGATACTTTTTCGAACCACCGTGTCATAGAGAACTATTGATACTTTTGAACTAACGTATAATGTTGTAACAATCAATAGAACAGATATCATGACGCACATTTCCATGTCTGAACAGCCCTCCACGACAACAGTGCTTCACATTTATAACATTATTACGCACATGAAACAAATGGCTCTCGTGAAGCAACTGTGAGCCTTCGTTAGTGAGTATGGAAATACTGGTGGTGATATAAAGCGGGTGTATCAAACACGAGGGCCTCTCTCGCGTGGAGGGCCGCATCGAGCGCCCGGGCCAATTAGGGCTCCAGCCGGTGCAAGAGGCTCTTCACTTGGCCGCTTAGCCTCCGAGTTTCTCCAGACATGTACACTTAATCGCCAAGTTTATACTAAATCAAGTAAGCGTTCTCACAATGTTTGACGCGCACAAACTTTTGGACAACATTTTCTTCGCAAGTCTGGCATTTCGTGACGTGGATGGATCGTTCATCTAAAAACGCTGGAGGTATTCTTTGATTCGCATCCCTTACGGCGGTGACAGTAATGACAGACATTTACTTTATATAGTCTGCCGCTTCGTGAAATATTCATCGGACTGCCGGCTTTATGCGTCATGTTTTTATTGTCTCATCTCGAACCGTTTCTGGGTCAACCAAAATAGGAGCCTAAATAGAGATACATATGTATGTTATTTTCTAAGAAAATACTGATTTCATTAATAAGACCATGATTGATCATCATCATGTCGGCCTAAAGGAGTCCAATGTTGAACACAGGCCTCCTCCAAAGTCACAACGAACCTGTGTGTCTCGCATCTATCGAATTCCCGCGACCTTCACCAGGTCATCGGTCCACCTTGTGACCATGGTTATATAACATTCATAGGTTTAGTAGTAATTCTTCTAAAACAGATTATGAAAAAATTGCTTTTGCTGCCTTCGCTCGCGTATATAAAACATAGCCTATGTCACTCAGGAATAAAGCAGGTTTCTATCGATGAAAAAATTTTAGCAATGGGACCAGAACTTCCAGGGATTACCTCCTACAAACAAACAAAAATAAACTACCTCTTTATTATGTTAGCTTAGATATAAGGGGAGCAGCAGTAAATATCGTTCTTGATACGGTTTTTCCTTACTAGTTTATTAACTTTATGCAAACTGCTTTGATACATCTAACCGAGTCCTGTCCGCCTGGTAACTTGTCAATTAATTCAGTTAAGAGCGCCCTTTCCCAATCCGTCTATCATCAATATGAGCATGAATCATGAGCTTGTTTCATCCGGCGCAATTCAGTTCACAGTTTTTTTTTTTTTTTTATAAAAGTCAATTCGAAAAAAATAGAGAAAATAGAGATTGGATTGTGTCTGAACGCTTTCTTAGTATTCGGTAACTCCATCACTCACTGGAATATTTCACAAAACTTGTTCCTAGAAATTATATTATATTTTTTAACGTTAAATTAGAAAAAATAAAACCGACATTCAAAATCTCGTTTAAACGTGCAAGGTTTCTTTTCTATAAATATATTTTATTTGAATTTATGAGTAGGTACATTATGAAAGGTTAAAGTTCTTGCAAAACAAATCAGAGGTCTTTAGGCGGTTCACTGCCACGCACTACGGAGCGTAGCGCGTGTCAACGCACCTACGCGTGTACATGCGGGAGTGCAGATCTGCATCATCGTGCGTGTTTCTCACGCACTCACGCGCGTAGGTGCGTCTTGTAAATTCACGCAGGCTCTGACTCATTTCATTCAAAGCCGTTCGCTGTGGTTATAGTGCTGTGGAGAGCGTCGCGTCTGTTTTGATATTAAAAATGGTTATTAGTGTAGAACTCATTCAAGATGCTGCAGTTATACTAACTGTATGGTTTTTAACCGACTTCTAAAAAAGGAGGAGGTTCTCAATTCGGATGTTTGTATTTTTTTTATTTATTTTTTTTATGTATGTTCGGGCATAACTTCGTCGCTTGCCAACCGATTTGAAAAATTCTTTTTTTGTTGGAAAGGGTATACTTCCCAAATAGTCCCATAGTCACCAAGTCGGGATCTGATGATGGAATCATGGCTAAATCGAGGGAACTCCTCAAATATTATAGGCAACTATATAGTCATTTTGATATTTTCATCAAGGAATTAAGCATTTACAGTCAAAAAGTGACATTTGATGAGGTGGAACTGGTTAAGAAGACCAGAAATTGCCAACGGAACTTCATACTCAAACAAATATCACAATGAACATAGTTAAGCGACTATGACAATACAAATAAATGAATAGTTCTGAATAGTTATGTTGAAAATGGTATCATCGATCGAAGTAACCTGATGATAGTGATGGAGCTGGAAGATAGGCACCGGAACTCCGTAATTAATCAATGTATCCTACCCGTGTTTGAGCTTATTAGAAATGTCATGAGATGCACTTTGGCTATAAGGTACTATCGAAGTGATCTGATGATGGAGCCGGAAGGTGGAAGGTAGACACGGAAACTTCATATGAAAATGATGTATTCTAGCAGGGTTTGAGTTAATTGGAATTGACATGAGAAAAAAGTACTGTGGCTGTAAGTGTGTTGCAACTAAAAAGTATGAAATAAAAAACTTTTTATAAAAAAAATATAACCGACTTCACTAAAAAAACACTAAAACGATCAAAATAATTTTAATTTCGGAAGTCGGTGTTAAATTAGGAACAAACAATAACGAAAAACACCGACTTCCGAAATTAAAATTATTTTGATCGTTTTAGTGTTTTTTTAGTGAAGTCGGTTATATTTTTTTTATAAAAAGTTTTTTATTGTACAGCCACATGAATAGAAATCGTGGTTATAGAAGATACTGGGTACATCCTTATTTACAAACAAGATCGTTGCGTGGGTCATTTGTTCAAAATTACTGGGATTTAAGAAAATAGGTATGAAGACAAATTCTTCAACTATACGCGAATGTCAACTGCATCTTTTGATTATTTGCTAACCAAAATACGAAGTGGCATTACTGGAAAAAATACGAATTTTGTCTTTGTATTACACCAGAGGAGAAGCTTTGGGTAACATTGAGGTAAGTAATACTACTACTATTTAGTTATACCGATAAGTCACTGTTCTCACTCATATGTGAAACACCATAATCAAATAATAACAAAAATGAAATAAAAAAATCAATTCAATACGAAACAATCATAAATCATAATACAAATCTATCGATATCGAGTTCCATTTTCAAACACACGTCAAGCCCAACCCAAATCACGCACGGCACTGCGGGGCGCAGTGTGGCATACCTTGCGTGTCGCCCCTCACTCACGCGCGTGAGTGCGTGTTTCTCCGCATGTAGGTCCGTGATCTGCATGAACGCGCGTAGATGCAGTTTCGGTGTGTTGGACTGTGCGTGTTTTCTATACAAACGGAGATATATTACAAGGAACGTTAAGACACGCATTCACGCACTACGCTGCAAGGTGCGGGGCAGTGTGATAATCGCCTTAAGTACTGGATTAATTTTATTCAAAATATTTTGATTTCAATTGAAACCTAGAGAATTTCCATAAATTATCTGTGTTGTCAAAATAACCACAGAACGATGACAAATAATTCTAACATCGTCTAATTAAGTAATATGTAAGAGCAGTTGTATAAATAATGTATCTCTAGTTGGATGCTCTAAAACAGTCTATATATTCATCACATTTTGACTAGCCTGTTAGTCTCGTGGTTAGTGGCCCTGACTGCTATGCCGGAGGTCGTGGGTTCGATTCCTACCCAAGACAAATGTTTGTGTGATGAACACGATTATTTGTGCTGTGTCTGGGAGTATTTTTTTATAATATGTAGGTATGTATTTAGAAACATATAGGTATGTTTATCAGTGATCTAGTACTCATAACACAAGTTCTGCTTAGTTTGGGACTACACAGCGTTGTGTGATATTTGTGGAATATTATTGTTATTATTATTTTACAGTATCACTTTTGTAATTCCTAGCTATATTAAACTACAATTATAATTTTCAGATGGATGGACTTGTAATAATGGAGTCTGTCCACTACACCGCATCATACCATGACCGTGCTAAAAAAGTGTTAAGAACGAAAAGAACACGGTCTACTACGCAATATTTGGGATATCTATGGTGTAGTCTATGCAAGGAAAAATATAGACTTAGACAAATAGGTAAATATGAATGAAAAAAATCACATTGGTCCTTGCCTGGTTTTTTGCTTTTGCGATTGCTTACCATCAGGTGAGATCGCAGTCAAGCACTAATTTACATCAATTGAAAAAATAATCCCGCTACCTCATGCACGAGGGGCGATTACATCAACCAATGAGCCATCATGACACCTGACACACGAGTTGAACGAAACGTAGTTAATTTACAAAAAGGACCGTCACCGCAAATTACGAGTAGATATGTCATGCTCATGAAGATAGAGTCGAGGTCGCACGGAGATCCTCGCAGCCTACAGAGAGACAATTCGCACGAAATGGATACGAGCCCCAAATATTTCAACGGTATCATATTGCACATTAAGTGGCTTCAGCACGTCTTGTGTTTGGCAATTAGATGAGACAGCTACGAGCATTTATTAACTTGTTATAACAGCGTTATCTTTTCGTTCCAAATAATGATAATAATAGGATTTCGCCTGTGAAGTATTCATAAAAAGTTAAACAGACATCGTGTTATCATAAATTAATTTTTACACCACCTGCTCGATAATGTCGTTTTATACGTCATACAAACCTCACTTAAAGCAAGTCATTCTATCCCTAGAGAGATAATGCAGTATGGCCGATCCCTAGGGAATAATGAGATTTGAATATGGAACATCAAAAATCGTCAACATTGTGAATTAAAATGTACGTGCATCGCACAAGTTGACTCGAAATTCAAACTGGCCACTAACAAAAAAAGAAAATAGAATAAAACCTGCTTACTGACGGGAGCATTATAGAAAATTGAAAGTATAGAATCTTGGAGTATTGAATTTTGTTTGTTTGATGAACTTGTAAATATAATGCTTATATTTCTCTAATATATGATTTGGTCGACCAAATTGTTTTTTTTGATTATCTCACAGATGGTGTAAAAAGTAGAGTATGCAACACGGGGATAAAGCGGTCTTTGTCTTGGGCGGCTTGAATTCCTCACTTCACTCAGGTTTCTTTATTAACTCCCTCGCAATGCTCGGGAGTTAATTTTATAAATCCCTCACTGTCGTTCGGGATTAAAATCAGCAACCTTCGTTTCGTTCGGAATTCAACATACCGCCCTCGACTTAAAGACACTGCTTTATCCCCTAGTCACATAAACTACTATTATACTGGTACAATATCATTTTTAGTATATGCAAAACCTGAATAATTTGTTCAGAATCAGTAAATGAACCGATTCCAATAATTTTTACACTGTATTATATTTTTTCCTAAAAATATTTTAAAAAGGACACAAATTGGACACCACCGACACTAAGTACAACATAGGTCACGGCAGGTCATAGCGGGCAGTAGGCGCCGGTGCACACCTGTGTGCGGAAGCAATCGTCCGGATCGCCCGCATAGATTCTTTACATAAAAATAGTTTTGTATTTACTAAAACTAATAGGTATTATATAAGCCGTCAAGCTGTTGCTTGTTCAATAACAACTAATATTGTTCAAATGGTAATCATTGTGTTAGCTAGAAATTACACTCTATCTTGAACTATTCGTCTGTGAGGACCATTTCAGTTCATTGTTCTAGCGCAGATCTGAGCGGCCATTCATCAATATACGGTGGTGTTGTCAAGGATTATACCGTTGCCCACTAGATGCGCCAGTTCGCACTCGGACGTGACGCGACTGTCACAAACTAAGCGCGCCACTAATGGGATCATCCAGCGATTTCGCACGCTATATCCGTGGCTATTTCGGCTACGTTTGCGTTATTCTGAATTCTGTGAATCTCATTGTTTCGTTTACTAACTCGAATCGGTTTTGAAGTGAATATTAATATGTGCAATCTGCATATAGTCTAGTAAGACGAGATTTTGGTGATTGCGGGAATACACAGTACAGTGAACTTCTTTTCTGGGAAGAACTGCGTCCTGAAATACAGACTCGGCCTAGCTCAGGCACAGTTGCACATTTTGATCATTGCTCAAAATTTGTACAATTTTAAGGAGAAATTAATTATTTTTATTATCACATTTATTTCTTATATATACTCGTACTTATTTATTACATTTTAAATATTTCTTTAAAAATAAGATAAAAAAGAACATTTAAAAATATAAAAAATAGTAAGTAGCCCACCGGCATCGGGTACAGGGTCCAGGTTATTATTATTATAATATACTTCGTTATCGAGAATTCTTACTAAGAAATTTAAGCTGTGATTTTAATGTATTATGTAAAACAGTTCACGCAGGAAATGCGAGCCTTGCGGAATTCAAACTTTTGTGATATTAACTAAGCTATAACTTCATACATATAAAGATTACTTCTATCTATCACTATAGAGTCCATTGTGAAAGTCGGGTAGCGCGCGGGGGGTGAGGGGTCGGCTAACTAATCCCGGCTTACATATCTCGATAAGTTGTCACACGGAGCCGCGCGTCATGATGAGTCGGCGGCTTTATCGGAGCGAGTCTGCTGGAAGAATTGATTGAAAGTTAACGCGCCATGATTAGTGGCCACCAGCGCCCAACGCTTCAATAATGCCCGACGTTGGTTTATGAGCCGAAATCTATCATTCAGAAAGACGGCCTTACGATGTGATGTGACTCAAAGAGCCGTAAATAGAATTGATTTAACAAATATTCAGTGTCTCTCTGACGAATTCGACATTTATCGAGTTGACGACTGCTACTTAAAATTCTATACAAATACAACTAATCAATAGTACCTTCCAGTTTGCTTTAATCTACATTTTTTTATAAAGTAGGTACAGAATTTGAATAAACTCCCGGGTAACTTATCAAAGTAATTGAATTCATTACGTTAATTGAATTCCAAAATGGATCGCTATCTACCTGAGCGACGCTATGTGTCACGTGCTTCGATCCAGCGCGCAATGAGGTGTTCATTATGAATGGACTACATTGAGAACCAGGATTTAGTAAAAAGAAAGATATACAACTTTTAAGATTTTTGGTGGTGTGGGGAAAAGAGAGTAAAGTCCCGCAAACCTCCGTTGAAAAGGGGGTTCCTCCGACCAGATAGGTGTTGTCTGGTGAGCAACAGCCCGATATGTTTGGGCTGGCGTTTATATTCAAATCACGCGGAGAACTTTGATTGCGCGATGCAGGATTAGTTCTTATGTAACGCCATAGATGTCGCTACAGATTATAACAGAATATGGTGTATTTTGTTAATTCAAGCAACATAAATAATTAGGTAGCAAAACAAATAATAAAAGCGGCTGAAATGCCCTTCATAACAATTCCACAAAGGCACATTAATTATTTAATTGTGTTATTAAGTCATTACGCCCACCTGATCAGATACCAGGACATTAGGAAGCTGAGGCAGATTACGGAACGAATTACACACAGCGTAGCACGCCGTCCCTCATCAAAAAACCCTCATCACCCGCTACAAAACCGACCAAATAATCCGAGACCACTTGTGGTAATAATAAATATGATATTTTGCGTAGTTTATGTGCGCCTAGTAACCAGACATGATAAAGGTTTAGGGTTTGTAGACCGTAATGAATCATAAACAAAATTACCTTTGTACGACAATGAGATTTGATTATTTCAATTTTATTCGGGGGCAATAAAAACAAATCATGGCTTTGTGTAGGTCCGCGACGAAGGCACAAACAAAATAAATTGGCTTGCGGTCCACATCCCCGCATTAGGTATGTTTAAAATGTAAAATAGGTTTCTCTTGGAAAAAATATTCGCGGAAAACATAGAGAAGCAGATTCACATTAAAAGTTGAGCATGTCGACGCAGAGGTCTCGGGCGTGGAAACTTCACGCGGTGTGCTCCTCCGGGGGCCGGGAGCTGCTAACGAGACTTCAATACAACATAAGTATGAATCAATTTATCAACATCTTGCTGACGCGAGATTTTTGTGAAACTGGCGAACACGCGCCAAGAACTCAGCTAAGTTTGTGACATAATAAAAGGCCGACTGAGCCGATAATAAAGTATTCTTATTTTTACGCCATTAAACCGCTCGTGTGTGGATGATGATAAAATGTTCTAAGCGTCGTACAAAAGCGATTTTTAAGTGGAATAACGATACTATAAAGGGGATGGTGAAAGCTCTGCGCAGTCTACGCTATTCATAGGATATAAAGAGCCTAAGTAACTCGTGTCTTTACAAACATATTTGATGTGTTATGTTATAAAAGCTTCCCCGTATGGGTGCTATAGGGTTTTATTTTAACGGATAAAATACACAGTCGGCCACAGTTAGTGTTGCCACGTGTCCCGATTTGCGCGGGATGTCCCGATTTTGAGGGGTTTGGAGACGAGTCCCGACTTGCGCCTGATCGGGACGCTAAATGTATCATTTTTTTTTTCTGATGTAAACTAGTGCTTGACTGCGATCCCACCTGATGGTAAGCAGTGATGCAATCGTTGATGGTGAGGCGCACTAGTTTATTAAGAGCCTATTCACTCTAGCCTTGAAGACACGCAAATTATAATCGGACGGGAAGACCACAGCGGGCAAATTGTTCCTATTAAAAGCCATTATAACTACGTATTGTACGAGTAATATGTAATTATAATGGCATAAATTAAGTAGGTATGTAACATTTCTCAGTCGAATTCACATCATTGTCATACATGTTAAGTGCGTTAAAATGACACACGGCACATCTAGAGAGATTGTAGCCCTGGAACGCAAAGGGCAACTGAAGATCATAGTTCCACCCGAGAGCGAGAGAAGTCATATGATTTTTCACCCCAAAAAAGCAGTTATTTTTATTTGTCCCGATTTAAAACCCTAAATCCCGATTTGTTTTACCATCAGTCCCGATTTTACTCCAATCGGAGCTGGCAACACTAGCTACAGTCGCCGTGCTCGGGACAATAAACCCGCTTTATCTGGCTCGTTGCGCTACTACTGTGTGGTTACAGATAGTATCGACGGACAGCACTAATGGTATTGCTACAGCCACTCTTGGCCAACGAGTGCGCTAGTGATGTGCCACGCGCAGTTAACGGAGTGCGCTAGTGATGCAATGAAGTGAGTGATGTGTTCCGTCCCTGTGCACTGATGGTGACAGGCGGGGCACGAGTGTTTATGTTCACATCATATTGGCGGATTTAAATCTATGCTTTAACAGCGTCAATATTCAGGCGGAATATACTTTTCAGTACACTTACTAGATAACCCGCTCTTATTCCTACAGTTTTTGTGAGCGCAATTTACTGTTTTTCGCACTAGTTTGGAATATTGCGCGCTCTCGCCCATATCACAATTTATCAAGCCCAGTTTATTTACTTCTTCCTAAGTGTATTAAAAAACCCTTTGATACACCTAAGTCACTGCAGCACGGCTCCATAACAGAATCCCATCATCCCATTTTGGTCGCAATGACAACTTTTGTCCACTTGTATCAAAATGTACTATTTTAAGTTCCCGTCCCAGGTATTCCTAACTACCCGAGGTCTTATCGCCTATTCTATGAATAACATTTTCTATCATAGTGTTATGTAATGTGCCACTTAAGGTAGCCATACACACTAGATACCTGACAGGTTTACCTGCACAGTTGTGCAACATACACGCTCCAGTTTACCTGTACCTGTACAGACAAACCTGTCAGGTATAACCTAGCGTGTATGGCGGACAGTAAAGGCGTGTTTAACACAGCTGTGATTTTACCTTTTACCTATAAGTGCAGAGGTAAATCACATGCTACGGAAACCAAGCCCTGCGAATGTTAGGAACAGACTAATGAAGCGCCTGAAGCTGCTGACTATAACTCTACTCTGCATTAGAATTGGATCACAGAGTAGTGAACAGGAGCGTAGTAAGGCGTGGGCGAATGGCGGCTCCGCTCCCAAAGGGGCCTTGCGTGTGCGAGGGCTCTTCAACAATGAGGTTAGTTAGTTAGTTAGCCCATTTATGTCCCACTGCTGGGCGAAGGCCTCCCTCTCCCTTTTCCACACACATCTGTCTTCGGCCATTGCGGGCCAGTCCCTCCGGTATTTATCAAGCTCATCTCTCCACCTTCGCCTTGGTCTGCCGCGATGTCGCCTTGCGTTTAATGGGACCCAATAAGTGGCTCTTTTAGCCCACAGCTCATCCGACATGCGACAAACATGTCCGGCCCAATCCCACTTTAGAGTGGCAGCTTTTCGGGTAACATCTTTAATGTTAGTTGTGGCGCGCAGCTCTGTTTCTTATGCGGTCGGAAATTCGAAACTCCAGAACACTGCGCTCCATTGCTCGCTGACAAACCTCGAGCCTGGACCTCTGCTGAAGCGTCAAAGACCAGGTTTGCGCTCCGTACGTAAGTATGGGGAGAATGCACATGTCCATAATTTTCCGTTTTAGGCATAGCGGGAGATCTCCTTTGAGAAGGTCTTTCATTGACCAAAAGCTCCTCCAGGCACTTTCAGTGCGTCGAGCAACTTCTTTATCTTGTCGCGCCTGAAAGGAGACTATTTGGCCAAGATACACATAAGCCTGGACATATGCAATCAAGCAACAATGAGGATCTGATTTTAAAATTTATAAGCTCGCGTTTGGCCACTATTTCACCTGATGGTAAATGATGATGTGGTCGAAGGGTTACGACAGTCGCTGTTTCGTTTTCGAATTTACGAAACACTAGCATTTGCCCACAGCTTCGCCCGCGTACATAAAATGTTGGCTATGTCACTCAGGAATAAAGCAGCTTTCTATCGAAGAAACAATTTTAGCAATCTGACTAGTACTTTCAGAGATTACTTCCTACAAACAAAAAAACAAAACATAAAAACTTTACCTCTCTATAATATTATTATAGTGTAGAAGTGTAGATATGCTCGCGTTTAGCCACTAATTCACCTGATGATAAGTGATGATGTGCTCGAACACTGGTTACGACAGTCGCTGTTCCGTTTTCGAATTAATGAAACAAAAAGGCCTCGCTGATTCGTCTTCGCCCACATCTAAATTTATCCACGCTACGCCTCTGGTCGTGAAGCTCAATAAATTCACGAGAATCGTTCAACAGCCATACAGACTGGACTCCATGACGTTTCCATGGATACAGTCGAGTTCGGCAGTTCATTTGGTTAGATTTATCTCCTGCGTAATCGCTCACAGCCGCCGCATGCAGCAATTACAATCATTATGCGAATTCTCTTGCAGTGATTTGTAATGACAATGTGAACTCAGCTTCCATTTGTCATACAAAACGATTGAAACGGAAATATCACGCTATAATGTTATGAAGGCGAAAGTTTGTGAGAGTCTGTGCGTTTGTTACTTCTTTACTCTTAAACAGTTGAGCGGATTTGGATGAAATTTAGCACACAGGTAAACCATGTCCTGAAAAGGAAATTTCCTGGGAGTATGTTCCCTTAGGAAATCCTACCTTTACGCGGGCGAAGCAGAACACTGCTATCCTTCAAACTAGGAATGCTCTCTAACCTGTACAATGTCTCTCAATAACCGAGCGCCGTCACACAAATCCTTCAACAAACAAGTGATAAACAAAAAGTGCGCTCACACAAACAAACAGTCGTAATAGCAGCCGCGCACAAAAACAGAATGAAGACGGAGTGGCGCGCGCTCCTCGTCCATCACGCGCCACACTAGAGTCACAAAACAGATATGTACAGAAGTCAATCTCATGTATGTACTACACTACCTACGCTCGGCGATCGCGCTAGGGTCAGCGCGTGGCGCCGAACTGCCCGAATGCGACCGGGCGCAGTAAGCCTACCTAATCTGAATTGTAAAAATATCACATGGCCACAAAATCATCTTCTTTCTCTGCGCGGGGCCTGTTCTGTGTTACGTTAAAACAAACCATCAAAATACAAGCAAATATCTACTTACATCTCTGAAACAACTGGCAGCCTAAAAAACGTCAATTCACTGTATAATGTTGAATTTAAACAACCGTCCACTGAACAGTTAGAATAAAGTTTCCACAAAAAAAGTTCACAGACGCGTGTCTCAAGCGGATGCATACGCGCTCGCATTGAGCTGAATTGAGCCGAGATATCGTGTCCGTGAGCGGTGTCTATGTGTCAATTCACTCGCTCGCGCTACTCGAGCGCGCTTTGTATGTAGATTGACTTCTGTACCTATCTATTTTGTGCCAGAATTCACTATGTGCTATTGTCAATTCACTCGCTCGATACTACGCTGTGTCAGCTGATTTACTAACTACAACAATCAACGTCTACCTTCCATTGTATGGTCATTGTAGGTCTGTTCCTTCCGCCCACAGACATCAAAAGGAGGAAGACTGATAAGAGACATTTTTCGCTCACCACATACGTAAATAGAAGTTTCTGTCTTCAACTATTTTTAATGCATTAAAGATATAAGTATTTTCTTTTAATTAGTGACATTTATCTACGTAATAAAAAATAAAATAAGTTAAAGCAATCAAAGCCCAAACAGAGTGTTTCGCTTTTTTTTTGTCAATTTTAAGTTACTATTACTGGAACAAGCGCTCCATGAACCATATTCATTTCGAGTCAAATTCAAAATCTTTTATTTCAAACCATCAACCAAACACCATTCGCAGACACTTTTGAATAGTCAAATGTCGGTCAGTCCAAGAAAAGTGAAGCGAAATTGCACGTTCCAAAGCGTAGATCTCTATGGACAAGAACGCGCAAGAAACTCCATGGACACTTTTAAATCATATTATGTGTTACATAAATATAATGCTTGGTTACATATTTCATGTTGCTTCTATTATGTGACCACAATGTAGATAATAAAATAAAAATAAAATAAGAATTATTTAAAAGATACAAACTGAATTAAGCCACTGGCAGCTAAGAGATGACCAGTCTCAACTGACGGCACCCGTTCACGAGCATGACGCGTGCATCCGTCCTTACTCAGCTCAACCATTTTTAAGGGAACTGAATGACTCAATAACACGTGCCACCAACAGCGAGACATTTGAGTGAGCATGACAAACTCTCAATTGCCATGCTCGTAAGGTCAAAAGTCAAAAGTCTCAGTGTAAACTTTTATGTGAATTCCAATTTATTTTGTTTCACGGTGCGCGTTTATCATATGCGGGAAAACATACCTACTCGTTCACGGTCGCGGTACAAGGGACGACACATGCAGAGTATATTATTCCGTATAGCATAGACGCGCACAGTCACACACACTTCTTCAGCTCTGGATAGAGCGAGAGTTGTGTGTTCACCTGTGTTCCTTCAGTTTCCATTTGTATTCCAGTGCCGCGGTTACTCTTTTTAACAATCCCGCAACCCTGGCAGGCGTGGTCCTGAGCCGTGCATGGAACACAACGTGACGTCGACTCAAGCCTGGTCCTATTACCACCCGGAAGGTGAGCTTTCTATTATTCACCGTCCACAAACCCGCGCCTACGGTGGCTGAGTCGCCTGTCTACCGTTGCAGATGTTACACAATAGAGTCGCTCATCTTTTACTTGCCGGTGCTAACGAAGGCAAACAAGTAGCTAATTATGTTTGTAATGCAGTTGTTTACAAGCTAGTACGTGTCACGAACAAACGGTAACTAAGGCGTCATGCGGAGCAGGAGCCTGCGCGCCTCTACCGCGACACTTACTGTCGTGAATGTCAATTAAGGAAACTTTTGCAATATGGCGCGTGAGCACCCGCGCCTCCTAAGACTCGATAATGAAAACTTGGCATCACCTACGCTACAAAGTTATGAGTTCCTAGTATCGATACAAAGTAGTTTCTGTGCTAAAAAGAAACTGCATCTAATTTGACTTTATAATCATCGATGTATATTATGTACATTTGTACTACGCACTAGATTACTCACTTCAGTCGACTCAGGTGTAATGTGGTCCGCGTACACCTTGAACATTATATTATGTTGAACGAAACTCGTAAATACCAGAAAATTCATGGCGCTTAAGACATTTTAGTCGCGAAAAAATTATCCTCTAAAAGCTATCTTAGCGCTGTATATTTTAATAGTTCTGTTAGACGACATAATGCCAATGTAGCGCTGCAGCGGACTTTTTTTTTAACTTTCAGTATTTTGACAAATAGTTTCCATGAACGTGCATGTCTATCACTAGAATATAATTCGATGTTTATAATATTCCCCCAAACCGCCATGAATATTGAAGAACAGGTTTAAAGATTGAATAAAATATTAAAGTAGATAATTATGATTAATACTTGAAACCCCATAAGATGGTGGGTTAGTAAATGCGATCCATCACGGTAACCGTTCCCCAATTACACGGGACACCATGACTGATGGCTCCCCGGGAACTTGCTACCAGACGAAAAATATTCGCTGAAAACTGCAAAGTTTACAAAACAAACAGATGAAGATTTAACGGAGATTGATTTAGAAGACAACTCGTTAAAGGAACGACTATTAATTACTTCCTTTTACCACTAAAGGAAATGGAAATGAGAGAGACATTATAATAAATTTCTGCCAAAAGTGAGATGACGTATGAACTGTACTGTACTGAGTTTTAATTCAACTAACTTGAGTTGTTATTCGAAGACATGTGACAATCACCAATCCGCACTCTACCCGCGTGGTGGATTACGATCCATTCCCCTTTCTTAGAGAGGAGGCCTGAGTCCCAGCCGTGGACATATTAAAAAGGCTAATGATGATAACGATGATGAACTTTAGTTTTCTAGGCCAAACGCTCAGGGATTAGCAGGGAACGCACTTGGAAGGCCTCCAACAAGGTGGACCGATGACCTGGTGAGGATCGTCGGCATCCAATGGATTCGAGACGCACAGGACTGGTCGTTATGGCGACATTTGGGGGAGATCTGTCCTGGGCGCCTTTCGGCTGAAATGATGATGATGAGTAAAATGATATGAGTAATGTAAAAAACAGAAAAGTCGAACGCTAAAACAACAAACAGGTTGACATTGATAAACTTAGTAGCTATACTTTTACTTTCCTTTCCTAAAGATAACTACACTATTTATCAAGCTGATAAAAAATAAAACGAAGATCTGAAAATGTTAGATATTTCATAAATAAAGTTATTTTACCACCAGACAAGTATTAATGAAGTGAATATCTAAAAATCAGCGGCGCGAATGAAGCCTCTCACTGGAGCGACGTTTTCAGCTAACCTAATTTCATTTATACCAAATCAGGCTGTCAAGTTTAATCTCTACTTGCGTACCACTAGAAACGAGCTCTAGATATTCCTAAACGGTTTTAACATAATATTTGACGTTGACACTTTTAGTTTTTCAGCCAGCGATCCCACATCGTCGAAGTAAATTGATGCTTTTAGAGCACTTTTCCGTGACAAAGTGGAACATAGATACCCGTTGTTCGATAGATATTGACAGGCATCTCATGCAAGTATGTGAATTTGCGTTCGAAATAATTGAAATTCAATCAATCACCTACAAGGCATGCCTGCGATCCGCGTTTGATCGTGTCGGGAGCGTTCGGAGCCCAGGCCTTGATGCACGCTGGGAGGCCCGGCAAGCCGCCAAAATAACGACGAGCCGACGCCAAGATTCAATTTGCAGTGCACTCCTGCCGCCCTGGTAGCCGGCCGGTTAAAACTTGCCAAATTGGACAATCGCCGTATGAAAACTGAACCGGGTTTTCAGCCGTTTGTGAATTTTACTCAATTCAGCTGCTAACTAACTGAGTTCTGTAGGCAGGCCAAACAAGGATTTCCATTTTTTAATTGTAGTTTCTCACAACAGGCTTATATTTGAATGTGAGTTTATATGAGCCATCTGCTAAGTGTTTAATATACCTACCTACTCATCACAGGAATTTGATTGCACTATTTTATCTAATCTCATCAAAAACACGACTTAAATGAAAATGTATCATACACATAGCGCCAAATCTAACATATTGCACACATGCAAGGAAGTACATGAGTTCTAACGCAAAAAAAAACCAAATAAAGTTTAAATTAACAACTTCCGGACGTGTGTAAGTGTAATTTATGACCAATTAACTCAATAAACATCATTCACAATTTAGTTTCGAGCGCGTTTTCATAGACACTGTTCTACTGATATTTATCGCAGAAAGGTTACATTTTCGCTCGGGAGCCAATGGCGTTACCATGACGTGTGAAAATGTCAAGCGTGCGAGCGAGAAAAAGGAATAGAGCAATGCAACCTAAAAAGCTGCATCCCTTTAACAGGTTAATTTAGGTCGTCAAATGGATCGCGTTAAGAGCTCGTGGTAAGGACAAAGAACGTGGTGCTATCTTAGATAATGTAGGTATGGAGCTACTCTGAAATTATTGTGCATAATATTCATTAATTTAGGATTCATTTCGAAATCTACACTAATATAATAAAGAGGTGAAGTTTGTTTCTTTGTTTTTTTGATTGTAGGAGGAAATCTCTGGAAGTACTGGTCCGATTGCTAAAATTGTTCCACCGATAGAAAGCTGCTTTATTCCTGAGTGACATAGGTTATATTATATGTACGCGGGCAAAGCTGCGAGCAAAAGCTAGTAATACATAATTCAATTGAAATAACTCTTTTCTCGTTAGTAAGAAACGTAAAACCAATGTTCTAAAAACTAAATGATCCAGCTGTACCTACATTAAAAAAAAACTATTTGATTACGAGCTGTCTCCTGCGCTTTCATCCTTGTGTTTGGTTACTGCTTCGCTCCCGTAGGTGCATGTTTATAGCCTATATAAATGAGCTATCCAATACTAGAACATTTGTTCAATTTGAACCAGTATTTTCTGAGATTAGCTCATGCAAACAAACAAGCTCTGCAGCTTTTTAATTTTAGTACAGATTTAATTAGAAAAGGATTGTTACAAAATAAGTTTTATTAATTTTTTTTAGAGTTTTCTGTCAATAATGTATTTGAAACTTTACGACATAAACGTAGATAAAGTTTATTTTCAGTTCATGCGGACGGATACCTTCATATGTATTATAAAACATAACGTTTGAAATTAATTAAAAATACATATAAAGAACCACTTGGTGCTTTGCGCCTTTACATCGATTCATACATTATCGTTCAGTATGTAGTGTACAGCTAATGTTAATTTTGCAAAATTGCGTAGTAAAAGTAAATACATTTCATTTAATTTTATGTAGGCCTTTTACATATGAAATACATTTGTGAACGACTTTACACGAAACAATAACAACGCATGAGCCTTTCAGTTTATACAAATGCCGCCGGCTGGGGGGGGGGGCGCGGGGGGGGGGGGGTAGTTCCAGCATAAACGTTAACATTTAATTAGCATCCGCAAAAGCAAAATACGTAAACAATAAACACACTTCCAAAATATTTGACATTTACTTACGCAAAATATAAACCAGTTATTACACTCCGAAGCTACTTTCATCGAAGAGTCGAAATTATTAATATCCAAATGGCGCCAAAGTGATACCGGGGAGAAACAATAAAATAAACTCAAAATTAACAGCGGTAAGGTTCATTTTAGACCAACTATTTTCAAGTAGGCCGCATTAATTTTGTAGGAGCTTTAATTTCAATAGTCTCGTAATATTGCAATCCAATTTTAATTGCTAAGATACGAAGTCGGCGCTCGACTTTGTATCTAATATTGTTTACTGCGGTGAAACAACATAAATTAGAATCTTAATTCAAATCGCTGAGGATTCGATATACCGAGTAGGTACCTACTGTCCCGACGTGACTCTGTGCCGATCGTGTTTTTTTATTTTCCGTGTATGCGGTAGAAATAGCAAACGATGAGTACTATGTGCGCAGTCATGAACCCTAATAGTAACGCACAGCGAGCGATGCAAATATGTACTTGTCGTGTCAATACAATCGCGGCGTAACAATACAATCCACTCCGGCGGCGATGCGAGCGACACAAAAGCTTTTTCACACATCATTAACTATCGATGCAATTCACATTCACCGACCTGTTTGCATTGCGAAAAGGAATTTCGTTTAAAGGAACACAAATGTGTCTAAAATAAAGTATGATAAACATTCTCTGTTTTTAGAGGTTTGAGGAAAAAGTACAGGAAAACTGTATGGAGATAAGAAATGTCATCAATCTCGTCCCTTTTCACTTAGTTTTACTGCTTTGTAAAGACGCTGTGTTTGGCCCCGTTCGTGCTCCCGAGACCAGGAACTGTGGCAACCCGCCAAAGTATCCAGCCACCGGATTGTAAAAATTCGATTGTAACGATATAAATTCATACATAACACACGGACAACGGACTTTATTTTCCTGGTACTGAATTAAATAATTCAAATGGTTTTATTGCGCAAGATCGAGTTGAACGGGGGATGTTTTGATTACAAGAAAGTACCCACGTCTCATCAGGTATCTAATTTCCGGGATGAAGAGGAAAACGTTCGGTAAACAATGACTTAACCCTCACGTTATGCTCGCAGACGAATCAAGTGGAGGCACTCGGGGCCGGCCGCGGAGCTCGGTGGCGGGCCCGGCGGCCGCGGCAGAAGGGACCACTCCAGCTCTGTTAATAAACACTCGTCACGGCGCGCGCTCGCTCGGCTTTTTCCAATTTGTTCGACAAATATGTATATGTCGCCGGCTTGCGTTTAGAAAGTCACAGCGTCAGGTCGCTCTCACACCTGATACGTATTTTTATTTTGGTTACAGTCAAGGTAGAGTTGACACTGTTGGAAGACCTATTTCATTCTTTTTGGTGTGTCACATCACACGGTAAAAAAATAACCATACAAAAATATCGCTAAAGATACTTTACCAAAGCCCGCACAAATATGAATCCAGAGGAATACGTGTGTGTATTTTATTTACCTGAAACAGAAATAAAAACAATGTTTTATTTGCCGAATATAAATTTCAATTCAGTGCTGAAACTAAAAAAATAAAATATGGAGCGGGTGGGTAAATGGATTTATAATTCAATTTGAAACTGATAAATTAGGCACTAGTACCAAGGTAACATAACCCACAGGCTGTATTATGAGTAACATTGGGGAAGTTTGATAACTTATGAGGAGTTTATGTAGGTGTTCCGCGTCGGATTCAGGCCGGTCATCATAACAATCTATTGACCGGAGATTGGAGGTCGGGATTGAGATTTTCTTGCAACCCCTCGGACCCTCACATTTGTGTAGTATAATTATGCAATGACCCATACAAATTCCAATATATTGGTATATTTATGTTGTTTAGGTTGAATATGTTTTTATTTAGCCTTGATTCTTTCCATTATTAATCGCATTACTGTTCAATAAAGAAATAATGCAGATAGATATATTATATTACAGTAATACAAACAGTAATAATTATAATAATTTGATGCAAATCGGATGCATCACCCACGATCGTCGGTTATGAGACTGTACATCCCGCGGAAGTGTGGAGGTCGAGGTTTTCTAAACGCGAAGACTCTACACAACCGCGAGGTGTGCAGCCTCAGAGAATACTTTCAAAAAACCGATGTGGGTATACACCGAGATGTGGTCGCAGTGGACAAAGGACTCACCCCGTTGTCCATGGCTAAAGAGAACTGGCGCAAACCTGTGGTACTTACAACTGATGACCGTAGGGAAGTATGGAAAAACAAGGAGCTACACGGGCGCTTTTATCGGGCTCTTCATAAGCCTGATGTAGATTTTGGAGCGTCCGTCGCCTGGCTACGTTTCAGCAACCTCTTCGGGGAAACTGAAGGTTTTATCTGTGCAATTATGGACGAAGTCATCTTGACGAATAACTACCGGAGATATATGTATAATGAAGGATGGGACGGTGGACGTGTGTCGGGCATGCCATCGACCTGGAGAGTCCATTAGACACATTATCTCTGGTTGTTCTCGTCTGGCTAACGGCGAGTACTTGCACAGACACAACCAAGTGGCCAGGATTATTCACCAGCAACTTGCTTTGAAATACAAACTTATGGAATCAGAGGTACCGTATTACAGGTATGTGCCCGACCCAGTTCTCGAAAATGACCATGTCACGTTGTACTGGGATCGGTCTATCATTACTGATCGGACTATTATAGCCAATAAGCCGGATATAGTAGTGATAGACCGATTAGCGCGCCGCGCAATGATAGTCGATGTCACCATCCCACATGACGAGAATCTCGTGAAAGCTGAGAAAGAGAAAAAAATCAAATATCTCGACTTAGCACACGAGGTTGTCGACTTGTGGAATGTGGACTCGGCTGTCATTGTGCCGATTGTCGTGAGCGTCAATGGCCTTATAGCCAAAAGCTTCGACGACCATCTGTCGAAGCTGGCGTTGCGCGGATGGATCAAGGGCCTGATACAGAAGGCAGTACTCCTCGATACGGCTCGTATTGTGAGGAGGTTCCTGTCTCTGGAGCCCTAACCACCGGTAGCTTGGACCCTGCTCCCGACACCGGCGGACAACTATTTTTTATATTTTTAAATGTTTTTTTTTTTTAATTATTTTTTTAAGAAATATTTAAAAATGTAAATTATATGTTATAATGGAAAATAAAGGAGATAATAATTTATTTATTTCATAGACAACAAATGATCCACAGTGTTAGTAAACAAATACCTTAAACCTAGTGTTAGTCTTACATTACAATTACTAATTTATTCTAAGCATTCAGCACAGAAGATGACTTCAGCTTCATCTTCTCCACAAAATGCCTGAAAAAGGGGGAAAGCACTTTCCGCAACTGTTTTTAGAATGCTGTTGTCACTGGCCCGGGTTCTAGCCGCCAAAGATGCCAGCTTCTTCCGAATAATCGCATGAAATCCGTCAATAAAATTATTGCTAACGAAAACCCGATCATCATTTAACCACGTCATTAAGAAGAAAAATTTAAAACCGAAATCACAGAATACGAGTACACGGATTATTATGAAATCCGAGCGATTCAATCGGCCAGCAGCAGGCGCCAGTTCATTACCTCCAAAATTGGCCCGAAGGAAATTATCGAGGCCTTTAATTATTCATACAAGAAGGGTCGGTTTGGACCAGGACTTCATAAGATTCGGCACGTCGCCGTAAAGACGAGCAGAATCAATACGCAATCAAACTGTCGGCCGCAGAGTTAGCTGCAAATATTTTCCCATTCACAATTGTTGAAGTTGGTGAGGCCGCGGGGCGACGTAATTTGATTTCGAGTAACGCCCTAAATTATTTACCATTTCCATTTCTGGCTCCAACGCCTCCGCCTCGATTAGAGTTTGCACTTTCTACTATTGCGAGCTTCTTCATTTAGATCATCGATTCTCAGAGAGATTCTTTGATCGTATTTTGAGTTATTTCGGTAACCTTTGATCCTGACCAGGATCACTTTCAGATTGTATTGGATTACAACATATTGATTTTAGTCTCAGTTGGTTAAAACTCAACTCAAACGTATAAGTAAATATGTACCTACTTTACTTTCAAAATCACCATTTAGAATTCACGGTCACCACTTTTACAAACTCCAATTTTGCTGAAATGTGATGTGAATACGGAAAAAGAATGTAAAAAAAGTATCGGTATACATTCGAACACAACTATTCCATTCTAATCAAAGCAAAGAGCCGGGCGTGAGCGCTCGTCGACGGGCTCCGTGGATCTGTACGAGAACAACTGATTTTTTTTCAGTTTCATGCATAAAACATGAGCATGATTATCTCGCGACCTAGTGCTCAGTTCTTAGAACTCATACATGTATGTAGTGTTATGCTATCTTAGTCCTTTGTCGAGACACTCGTAATTCGATCAGCTCTGGACAAAATGAGTTACTTTCGGAGCGCTATATAAACTAACGCTAACAGCTAATCGAATAGTAATATATAATAGCAAGTTATGTTTTGTAATAAAAGCTTTACTTTGTAAAGTCCTAAACGCCTAACTTGTTCTTTTGACGCTAAGTTTATTTCTGTTTGGCCTTCTTTCAAAATGAATACTTTTTGTCATTCAAACTTTTACGAAGTTCTGGAACAACTTATGTATTTATGGCAAGTACCCAAAATATGCGTGTGTGTAATAAATACTAAGAGGTTTATCCAGTAATAAAAATAGTTTTCGACTAGTAGGTATAGAGATTAACAAATAGTCCCAATCAGAACTTACGAAGAAATCAGTACGAACCTAGAGCTAAATATAGTTTAGAAATAAAAAGCTTTTTGCAAAAAAAAATACAACCGACTTCAACGTTAAAGAAAACACTGAAAAGTACAAAATAACTTTAATTTCGGAAGTCGGTGTTTCTATAATAGTTTTGTCTCTTCGTTATTTAACACCGACTTCCGAAATTAAAGTTATTTTGTACTTTTCAGTGCTTTTTCGAAGTCGGATAAAAAATAAATGCAGATTTTGCTGTGGTTCATTGCTACTTGCTAGTCGGTACGCGGTCACAAGGGCAGCATGAAACAAAAGAGTGCAATTACTGCGAACGAAAGGACAAACATTTTAGACAGTATAAATGGATGCGGCTTTACTTCGAGGCGCTGCGTGTGTCGTCGCGCCGCCACTCGCACTATTATTAATACTTCGATTCGAAATGGATTATTTTTCAATATAATGGGGATTGAATGCAATATATTACGACGTCACTTATGAGCATACGCCGTCGGAAATGAATTTACTTAATATATTTCAACGTTCGCATGAAAACGTAAATAAATTATCCTAATTTCAGTCCCTAACGAAATATCTCACTGTAATCTAATCAGGATCTGCCCGTGTCTGAGATGAAATCAAGAACATTTCGTTATATCATATCGATGATCCTAGGAAGAACACTTATTCAAAACCAAACCACATTCAGAACTTTAACTTATGTCGAGTTGGTACTTTTGATGGAAAATCTCTATCGTTTTATTATATCTACTATCTGCTACCAGATATATTTCACAATCAATAAAGGTCCCTGGACTTTATACCCGCACAAAGCTTTTCTTATCAAGGGAACGGAATGCAATCAATGCAAGTCTGAAAATGAAAGCGGATCACACTACTAGAAATGTTGGACTACCAGAGTAATATAGGGATATGGTTGTACTTTCCCTTGCGGGATCCCTGGCAGACATCGGCCCCAACGATCAAACCCGCTGGGCCCTGTCAATCTCGCTGACATCTCTTTGAAGCGTTTGGAACACAACGTGGCGTTGACTCGGGCCTTTTGACTCCCGACGCCTGGGATGGCTTCTACGGCGATTGGGGAGCGGGGATATCCTTCCTTACCGCCCCGTCCTTCACTCGCATTATTGGTTCATAGAAGTGACTACTTTCCATTCTCTCTAGCTCCGGATCATGGCCTAAACAAGGGCTTGACGCACGAACGTCGCCGCCGCGGATCGTTCTATGCGCGATCCGCACAACGATAACAGCTCTGCGTTTTTTGCCACCTCATCGGAAAAAGAAACCGAAGTTGAAAACCTGCGAAAGGCGGAAAGCTAGGACACCGTAGCACCTCGGTACTATCAAAGAGGGGATCATAAGGGGCTCTTATCAGTGCCATTGTGACGTGCCAAAACGAAAAACAAACTCTGGCTTACAGTTCAAATGATGTTCAAGCAATGGTCTTATGTGGCATGATTCTCCATTGACTGGTGTACTTACCTACACGATATACATTTGGCAAGTCTTTGAAAAAGCTTTAAGGGCTGTTATTCTTCAAGTTGAGTGAAAGGGCAAAAACTTTTCGCGGAGTCACACTGTAACAACAGCCTCGGGCTAAGTTTCTCGTTCGGTGGAAAATAAAAACGCCAAATCATTATATGTACCTTCTAAGTAACAACAACTTGTTTGACATTTGATCCACGAGGCCCTGGACTCTCGTCTAATAGCTTTTTCGGAAATATATATTCCGTAATTACTTTTGTTAAGTGTAGAGAGACATTGGAGAAAATCTTTAATGAAAAGCATCGGATGTGCTCAAGGAAGGCTCACGACTAGCTGCTATAAATACTCTTACTTCAATCTAGTTAATTAGATATAGTTTCAAGAAGCTGCCTGTATATTCGTCTAGTTTTTCATTGATAAAAGTTATTATTAGAGGCATCTTCGTGATTTTTTTCTATCATACTAAATCAGTTGTTTTAAACGCATTATCCATGTAGCATTTATCTTGAAGATTAACATACTTATATTTTTTTTGACTGCAGTGGATCATATACTTTTGCGCATTATAAAACTCCCTGTAGTCCCCTTAAGCCTTTTGATATCACAAAACTCAAGGAAAACAGTCATCGAGTGGAGTCTACTATTATGAAATGGTAACAGTGCAAAGTGAGCATTAGATATTCAAAGTGACTGTCTTTACATACATACAATATTTACGTGCAGTTAAAGAGCACTACTTTGCTAACATTATGGCGCATATCTACCAATCTAAGAACAGATTTCATTTCAAGCACGACGTGAAAGTTCAGCGACATTCCGTATCTGAGGATGATGTTCACGTTCAGTCTACAAAGACAACATAACAATAATTGATGAAACTATGAAGGAAATGTTTTGAAACTCCCAGTAAGACATGCCGCCCTGGTAGCGGTGAGCGAGGCAGCTTAACTTGCACAACTAGTTAACATTCCGGGAACACAATAAATTGCGCGAATTCCTTGTCATAACATAGGAGGTAGTTAAGCTGCCTCGAGATGAAGACCTCGGGAATTTTTGTTTACTTCGCGATCTGGGTTGAAAAGAGCTGAGATTTGTAATAATGTCGAGGTTTTTTAGTTAAGTAACAGTGTGATTTTTTACTGTTTTTACCGACATTTCAGATACATCTGCCGTAAATACTCGTATACAATCGCGGCTACCCCGCGCAAGCGCATATGTCTCATATTTAGACAACACGCATTAACAGTACAAAGGTACCATAAAACGCAAACTAATTTGAAACACCTATATTTTAGCATAAATTAACAACATTAAAGGGATATGGAAGCCACTGAAAATTCGCTATGAATAAAATTAACAGTCGACCTTTCATAACAATAACGTTTACGTGACGTGTTTACGGTCTGTCAGAGCAATTACCTAGGAGGCTGGATAGACAGCCGAGCAGGGAAAGGGTTGCCAGTAATGGGAAATGAAAAGAAAACACCGGAGATAGACGCAAGTGGGTGTGCTAATGGAGGGCAACCCTTTTGTCGCAGACACAAAGAGTAGGCTCGCGAGAGTGGCGCAGCTTTGTCTCGGGCGGACGCGGCGCCACCCGCCGCCGTCCATACTGCGCCCGAATTGACGTCACACGGACCAAATGTGTCACCAAATCTATTAGTCAAGTTATCCCGATCCTCTCTCTCAATATTGCTTGCCTCCGACTCACTAAATTCATTGAATTAATACGATTCGAAAGTCTTCTATGGTGTCAATGAATTCTAATTTGCTTTGATCAACTTTCCATGAACGTCAAAGAAAATTCCAAAAGTACGAAATGAATCGTCACTTCTTGATTACTTATTATTTATAACGTTACCGTCAAATTTTCTAAAACTCATAAAGTAATACTCTTGAGAGTATTACTTTAAAATATTATCGACTTGAAAATGTTTAATGTTTTGGTTCATTTCAGATAATTCTTAAGTTGGGGTACCAGGGCAACAGTCGCTGCCGGCAGTAGCCCCCTCGACCTCCCTAGACACAATGTTTTATTCATAATCTAAGTAAGAACTCCCAAAACACCGATTTGGCCGGAGTCCATTAAAATCCCGTTGGAGTGAATTTAAATCGTACCGAGCTAGTGTCATCCGCGCGCTACAGACGTAGGTGCGATACCGTTGAATTGGCCAGTTTCTTTTTTATTTTTCGTAGCGTTTTGCCTTAGTTAAAAATCAGAATTGCTAATTTGTTTCGGAGTATCTCTTACGTATCGTTCTCTTGGATAAATATTTTTCAGGGGTACTAATTGGTATTATGTCTGCGTCATCCGGGCGTCGCAGCCGGCTCATTGAGAGGCGCGAACAAAACGAAACAACATTGACTGTGTAAATCCAATCCTCTTACATCAAACGGATCGTCTATATAATTTTACTTTGAAAATAAACGCTTCAAGGGAATAATTTATGTAAACCCTTAAGTCATTTGAAGTATCCTTATCACGACATCATCATGGTGTCAAAAATAAATACTTGTTTCAATTTAAGCCTATGCAAAGAGTTTTACGGTTACAAGCTTTTTACAGCGCCGTTACTTACTTGAGACGTTAAACATGACAGCTCTCGTTAAATATGTACCAGGCCATCATGGAGAGAGTAGAGTATTGAAGCATGCCAGTGTTCCATCGTACAGAGCCCTCATTTCAATTAATATAAAGTATAAGGCACCAGTAAGTCCAAACCGTAATTACTTTTAGGTCTCGTCATGTTTCTTAATGAATTCCTAACGAACGCTGCTTATTGTTAACGAATTCTGTATTTCTGTTAGTTGTGAGCCTGACGTCTGTTTGAAGAGCAAAGAAAAGCTCGTTCAGAATGCTAATTATTTTTTATTTGCCTACCTACAACTTGTACGTATAGCCAAGCTTTATGTTTGAGCCTATTCGAAATGTTTACATCGCAATTTTATTAAAAGTCGACTCGTAAAAGTTGTAGGTAGCATCATTACTGCCACGGTTGAACCTCAAAGCAAATAAGTGCGGAATCATTAGGTCCAAATTAAAAAAAAAGTTTCATGCTAAGTGAAAAGCGGGTGTCTACCGTAAATTAATGAAGCGGCCTTCGAGTGGCAACTTTGTCGATAAATCAACCAAGTTTACTCGTATCTCATGGCTGTTACCGAGCGCTAAATATACACCCGCACTCGTGTCGCTCCGGACAAACGGATCTGTACCGAAGACAAGTGTTACTGACTTGTTTAAGAAGTTAAGATACAGTCAGGACTGATTACGATCATAGACATACCTATAGGCCATAAACAAAATTATATTTTAAGCGACGCGATCGTCCGCAAAAGATCGGCGAGGCCTGAGATAAAAATGATACTTTGTCTTTCTGCTACCCTAATAAATTAATGTAATGGTGAGAACGTTTAGCACGTGACCACTTTACCTTATTTAATCGACCCTGTTAAGTACATATCGATAACACGTGTTTTTTCCTACAGACCGAGGTATTTACCTGCTCAGCGTATATTGTCTTCGTCATGTCCGCCCAGAACCCATGTAATATATTTGCAATGAAGACTGAAGGGTTAAGTATGTAACAAGACACGAATAATGTATCTTCTTTCATTCTGAAATCATGAAAATATATGGAGTCTAATAAGAAAGAGGTTCCATTATTATTTATTGATAAGCTCCAGAGTAAATAAATATGAGTACGTGAGCTCGACTTAGATCTCAGAAATATTTTAGTGCAATACGGGTAAGAGCAAACATAAATATTATTCCGTATAAAGGAAGTACATACTTATGCCATTTACATTAGAAAAACATCTCGTGAGATGTGCGGCTGCGTCACGTAATGTTATGGTTTTAATCTTTCACGAGGCTGCACGCAAATCGCTCCGCTTACGACTCGCGACCTCCGACAGTCTTCATATTAAAGATTTTTTCGATTCCTTTGACTGTTCATATGAGAGGAATGCACCAGTCGCTCATATTACCCATTCCACATACTAACTTCGTTCGACGTATTCAGCTTCTCAATATATGTTAATCAGAAATAAATTACATTGGAGGAGCAAGACGTAGCGTTATGGGCACGTACTGTGCTTTTAACCAAGTTATCGGTTTATCTTTATATACAACCTTATTTTTTAACTGACTTCGAAAAGGAGGAGGTTCTATGTTCGGCTGAATATATATTTTTTTTTAATGTATGTTCACCGATATCTCGGTCAATTGTGGACCAATTTTGAAAATTATTTTTTTTATTGAAAGGTTATGCTTCCAAGTTGGTCCCATAGAAATATTGTTATGATCTGACCATGAACTTCGAAGATATGGCACAGAACTCCTCATAGCATCACAGCAGAACTGTGGTTAAAAGTAAAGTTGCTTTGTTAATACGTGTATTCGATGACTGACTGACAGACTGACAGAAAAGGATGTATCGAACTGATCTGATGATGAAGCCAGAAGGTAAATTAATGTAATCTAACCGTGTTTGGGATTATTAGAATCGTTATGAGATGCACTGTGACTATAAGTTATTTAATTTTGTCTGAGGGGTACTTTTTAAAGGTGGTACCATAGCATAAAAAAATATAACCGACTTCAGTGTTAAGAAACACTGAAAAGTATAAAATAACTTTAATTTCGGAAGTCGGTGTTAAATAACGAAGAGAGAAAACTATTATAAACTATAGTAAGTACATGCAAAACCTGAACCACCTGTCTAGTATTTATATGTAAAGAATCTATGTACAAAAATTTCAAAACTGTATTAAGAAAAATCACAAAGTTATAAGCCAGTTATGGTACCTGGTTGCCGACATAAATACATGGTCACCGGGTCACCCGGGCGACAGTGGGGTTGTTTTACTTTCGCCCCCAGTTGTGCGCTGGCGCCTAATGCCTGCTGTGACCTGCCGTGACCTTTTTAAATATTTTGGAAAAAAATATAATATGGTGTAAAAAATATTGAAATCAATTCAGTTACTAATTCTGAACAAAATATATTCAGGTTTCGCATATACAAAAAATAAAGTGATCTGGTCGTCCATTTCCACAGCAACATTTTCAAACAACCCATGTTCATAGACAAGGCGCGGCGCACGCGCAGCTTTATGTGGAAATTTCTTCTTCTATTCTAGGGCGATGCGTGTCGCAAGTAGCTTGATTTAGACAGGGTAAGTAACTGACGCCGAAATCGAGACAAGTCAGTGCTGACCCGATATTTACCTAGTGTAAACAGATTTGGAGTCAGTATAGCGCTGTCGAGTCAGTGCTGACTTCAATATTCCGGCTTGAATATTTTGAAGTCAGTCGACTCTGCCTGCCACCCGCGTCAGCGCTACTGACTTTGTCTAAACAGTCATGTCAGTGCATGGTCAGTCACCGACTCTGTGTTGTATTGTGACATACGCTTCGCGTAAATTTCTTACGAAAATGGCGTGTATATTAAATGAGGAAGAAATATTCATTCCGTAGGGTCTTCAAATCTCATCATCATCTCAATGGTTTTAATAACAAAGCAGAGCCTCCAGTTTCTCTTCTGTCTTCTATGCATTTTCATACCCAGATTCATTTCTTTTTAGATATCTCTTTTCTATCATCTCCTTCAACTCGTTCAACAGTAGAATAGAAAGATTTTGAAAAAATAATTAAATCGTTATTTATTCTGCTGTTTTCGCGTATTCATTTTCTCTATTGACCACAATAACATTTGTGTCTGACGCCTGTTACTGACCTGCTTACTGACCCAGTCTAAATCAGGCTCTGATTAAAACTCACTCCTATGTTCCTTCTTAATGGGTTCCAGGACCCCGGGTTTTCCTTACAGGAACGAACCCATGGCTCCAATAGGCTTCGGCCCTGCTGGGCTCCCAGGGTTTTACTGACATTTCCTTAAGGCACATGTGGAAGATTACCCGCCGTCGACGACTCGGGATGGGTCTGGACGGTTATCGGACGGCCGCACGGCGAGCTACCCCTCGAGAACTTTATCGGCTACGCTCGAACGCTGCTTGTTGCTATATTGATCTAGATTGCGTAATACTACCGGTTTACCTGTATACATTTATTTTTTTTAATTTTAATTTTAAATCTGCCTTCAACTCGCTGATTTGGTTTTGTTGTTGACATGTCTAAGATACAACGCACACCACCTAATACCCCTAGTTCACCGGCGAGCAATATAATCCAGTCGCAAACTCGTTCGGAATCTGATATCGCCACGGCCCGCGACTTTGGCAACAAACATCGCAATAAGCGTGCGCGGCATGGTAAATCGCCAAAGGGCGCTATTGCTGATACGGATTCGCAAGAACCAGAAGAGTCTCAAGACGCACTTGAAAAGTGGAAGAAAGAGCAGGATGATCGAGTCACAGAACTTCTGGCGGACCAAAAAAAGTTTATTGCTCAGCTCTCTTCGGATATAAGGGATATTAAAACCCAAAACAGCAAGATTCAGGCATCTAACTCAGAAATCTGTAAATCAAATGCCGGTATCGTTCAGTCGATTGATTTCTTTAATAAAAAATTCGAAGATTTGAGGATGGAGGTGGAATTATTGAGGAAAGAGCGACGCGAACAGCAGAACTATATTGAATCTCTCGAACAGAAAATAGTAGATCTTCAGCAGAAGTCGAGATCTTCTGCCATAGAATTGCGTAACTTCCCGCAAACAGGTGCTGAATCTAGCACCACTCTAATAAAAACGGTATGTGGGGCGGGCGCAGCAGTTGGTGTGCAAATAAATGAAACGGAGTTGCGTGATATCTATCGCCTTCCAAATAAATCTGCTACTTCAACTTCCCCACGACCAATTATTGCGGAATTCACTAGTGTGCAAACTAAGCAGACATTACTATCCGCCGTGCGCGCGTACAACAAAGGAAGAGGAAAAGATGACAAACTAAACACCACAGTCATGGGTTTGTCTGGTGAACGCCAACCAGTATACATATCTGATCATCTTCCTGCGAGCACCAAAAAGTTGTTCTACCTAGCCAGAGAGTACGCTAATAAATATTCCTTCAAGTTTTGCTGGATCTCAAATGGCAATATATTTCTGCGCAAAATAGAGGGAGACAAACAGATTCTTGTTCGCTCAGAAAAATGTCTTAGTCCACCGGTGAATCAAGATCCCATCGTTTGACTATCTCATAAAGCACCTATTTTTTGTACTTTTTGGCTCGTATCTGTTCTTTGTCTATTTTTAATTAGATTTATAAAATTAATATTAACTCTTACTCCAACCAATACACTCTTAACTACATTCTCTCTGTACACCTTACATACAACAAAGCAACAACACACAAAACCTATTTTTACACAAACCCGCATACCCTACTACAAAATACTCTATTCCATCAATATACACGTGAATACAATATATATCTGTGGAACTGCTACATACCGTAAAAATCTAATAAATCAAACATTATTGTTCATAAATATTTTGGTCCATGTCTCTGATACACAGTGCGAAATACTTATCTCTTTGCTTTTGATTAAAACGACCTTTCAAGCTTTTTTTATCCTGCATGTCATAATAACTATCAATGGCTAATCTAAATAATATTAATAATGAAATAGACGCGCTTCATGTTTCTACATCACTCAAATGTCAACCTGAGAGCTGTGCACAGTTTATAAAAGACCCAACAAAAGGATTAATAATATTACATTTAAACATTCGAAGCATTTCTAAAAATTTCAATGAAGTTTCTGTGTTGATGCGATTATTGGGTTTCCAGTGTGATGTGCTTGTGCTCACTGAATGCTGGCTGAGCAAACTTTCACATCTCCCAACCTTGGATGGTTATACATCATACTCAACAAGAAGTACGTACAATCAAAACGACGGCTGTGCTGTATACGTCAAATCTTCTATTAAAGCTGAAGTTAAGGAACCATATTTTAATGACGCAAACTGTCTCATCTGTTGCATAGAAGATGTTACAATAGTGGCCATCTATCGCCCACCTTCTTTCACAAACATTAATAACTTCATAGACAGTCTCGATAACGTACTCAAATTAACCTCTCCCACAGTGGTTCTGATCGGCGACATGAATATCGATATTAAAAACGACAATACTGATAGTCACTCAGATGAGTATTTGACCTGTGCTGCCTCCAACGGACTTCTCCCAGCTCATCTGTTTCCGACACGTCTCGCAAATTGTTTGGATCACATTTTACTCAAAACAAATAAATCGGCCACGACTTTTGTTATTGAATCATCCATAACTGACCACGAACCGCTTCTATTATATCTAGACACCAAAGGGGCGAATTTGGATGGTAACCGTACTAAGTCAAAAATAGACTACGAATCTGCTATTGAGGATATCAAATCCCATGACTGGTCTCCTTTGTTGTCTATTTTCGATCCTAATGATGCTGCAGATACGTTAATAAGTCATCTGTCCTCCATTGTCATACAGAACTCAAACGAATTTTCAGTTCCAAAAAGAGAACGCAATTTGAAGCCCTGGATAACACCTGGACTGCTTCGCTGTATAAGGCACCGTGACCGCATGCATGCCAAACTCAAAAAATCACAAAATAATGTAACCTTAAAAATCACCTACACTCGATATCGCAATTTTTGTAATTCACTCCTGAGAAAACTTAAACGCTTACATGAAAAAGAACAGTTTCACAATG